>JAQPPZ010000465.1:0-10000000 GCA_028583015.1 Wollemia nobilis
AATTTGATGGGAGACTGCTGCTCCCCTCTTTGACTGACCTATCACTCCATGTTCTCATCTTTGACCGTTGCTATGTTTTTGAAAAATGGTGCCGCTAGATGTCAAATATTCCTCCTTTTGAATTAAAAATCTATTTATGTTAGGACAGCTTAACAGCTTAATTATATATCTTTGAATTTAATTTAAATTATTTGAAAGATCGAGACCGTGGTTGTACCATCATTATACTATTTTTTTTTATAAACACTTTGTCCTATCAGGCCCCACTTGTACTTTGATTTACTTTAGTAAAAAATAAAATAAAACACTTTGTTCCACACGGTAAGACTGAATGCCAAATAATAATATTTAGAAAGAGTCTATGGTGGTTATTTAGAAAGAGTCTATGAGGGTTAGGTAGGTTGGTAAGACATTGGGTACTTATCAAGAGGAGATTTAGGTTCAAATCTCGAGGGCATGCTCAATCTAGGCAAAGGTAGTAGTCTGACTTAAGTCCACTAAGTGTGCACCAACTTGATGATGGTAATACCAACCCCGAGCCACTGGGAGTCTCCATCACTCTGAGTCGTGTTTACTGAGATGAGATAGGGGTTATAGTGGTAGCACCATGATTTGACTTTACGATCTAAGGCAATGTGACTTGACCTTGTGACCAGTTGTTCAAAAAGGAAAGATAGTTGCCGATTTCTCTATGTATATTAAAAAAATATCTAGAAAGGAAAAAAAGGAGACCTAGGTTCAAACCTCGAGGGCATGCTCAATCTAGGCAAATGTAGTAGTCTGACCTGAGTCCATTGAGTGTGCACCAACTTGATGATGGCAGTACCAACCCCGAGCCATCGGGGGTCTCCCTCACTTCGGGTTGTGTTTACCGAGGCGAGATAGGGGTTATAGTGGTAGCATCATGATTTGACTTTACGATCTGAGGCAATGTGTGACCAGTTGTTTAAAAAGGAAAGGTAGTTTCCAATTTCTCTATGTATATTAAAAAAATATCTAGAAAGGAAAAAAAGCGCAAACACATAATGAGCATAGAGTAATAGGTTACTACCTTTGGGATTTGAAGATATTTAAAATCCAATTTCTATTAAGTGAGGTTTACAAGAAATATTTGTTTGAGAGGAAGTAATTGTTTCATATAAATGGAATCTAAGGCTTAGGTATCTAAGGGCAAGTCTAAGGTTTCAAAGAAGTCAAATATTTGTGAGTATTGTAAAAGGAAAGGAAACTCCATCAAGAATTACATTATAAGGCTAAAGAAGATTGAGATAAAATTTTTGAGAGTTGGACACAAGCTTTTTGATGAAGATGAGGATGATGGAGGAACAATGGAATTCCACCAGAGCATCCATTATGGAGGGAGATGTTACCTCTATAGTTGTCTCTCCTTGGCCCTCTTAGCTCAGATTATGGGGGGTGTTGAAATATGTGTAATCTGATCTTGTTTAGGCCAATGCCAAAAATATCAAGAAGAGTTTATGAGCACTATCAATGTAGCCTATAGGCATGTGATTATATAATCCTATGGGAATTCATCATTTATGTAATCCTAATATTTCACCCTTAATGTTATTGGTTAATCCACATTTATGGATAACCTTGCATAAAGGGTAATCTATTATTATTTTGTTGTAAGGTTAACCTCAAGGTTACGTGAATATCGGTTTGAGGTTAATCTTTAATTAAGGATTTAGTATCACTATATATACCCCTTGATGAAGATTCATATATATGATAAGTGTAAATAAAATGTGTTATATTAGGGTGTCCATGGGCACCCACCCTATAGTTCTTCTTATCATCTCCCTCTATTTCTTTACTTTGATTAATATTGCTATCTTTTAATCGCACTTTCTTCTATTCAACATACAATTATGGTGAATGCATGTTTTGGAATGTTCCTAGAAATTATTGCAAGTTCAAACATATATTGATCTACTTATATGCTAAGAATCCATCCATTAAAGATAGAGTTCCACATCTTGTGGTGAAATAAACAGTCATGTCCATGTTAGGCAAAGGAAAGTTATCTTTAGGACATGCTTTATTGATGTCCCAAAGTCGATGCACACTCTAACACTCTCTATTTTTTTTTTTATAGGATAGGAAACAACATCCACTCATAGAGTCAATCTTTTAATTTATTTATTTGATAGCCAGCCACATCACTAGGAGAGTTTTTTAAGCTCCTCTTTGACTAGATGTGTGGCTTTTAGGTGTTTTTTTTATTTTTTTTTTTTTATTTTTTTTCACCTAGGGTGACAACTAGGTGGTGGACAAAGGGGGGGGAGGAAGGGGGAGGACCAGAGAAGGATGATTTTGAATTTTTTTATTTAGTATTGATGTATTCCTCATTCTTAGTTGGGATTAAGAACTTTCCTAGCTTAAGGTCTTGGGGATTACCAAGCCCTACTCCCCAATATTTATCTTCTAAATAAGAGGGAACTAGAAGCACTCCCATATTCTCTATGTTTGTAGGACCTAAAGTTGGTTAATTTTTTATCTATTATGATATAACCACATTTGCAATATGGAAAAAAGATCCCCAAAATAAGTGATTTTGGTCTAGATAATCCAAAGGACCATCTTGGGGAGGATCGTTCGTGATGTCCTTCTTGTAGTAGTTTTTTTAGCAATGAGTTTAAGATAATCTAGGGTTAGAAAATTTACATCAACACACTAGGTAAATTTAGAGAAGATAGGGTCTAAGAGAAGTGATGACACATAGTCATTGTCCTCATCCTAATCTAGTCTATTTGAATAAACTTACCATCATGAGGTTCCCTATCACACTGATCAAGATGATTGAATTTTACTTTACTACCAAAATAAGAAGGAAAATGTTCATTATGGATGGGGATATGGCCTATCCCATAGCATCCCAACCAAGCTTCAGTCTATAAGTGTCCTTTAATACCTTGTTGAAGGCCTAGTCCTTTGCCTCAATATCCCATATTGGAAAGCATCTACTTAGGAATGGAATAAAAATTTGATGGAAAGTGTAAAGCATACTATCATTCACCCAGGTAAGGGTTTTGGTAGTCCTAGAAAAAATGAAGGAACAACTCCCTATTTGCATTGTTTTACCCTTATTACAAAAGGTAAGCCTAAGATTTAGGGAGATAGAGGAAGCTTGGCTAAGTCCAAGAAAAATTATTATAATCTAGATTAGGTTTTATAGTAATGGTGATTGAACTATTATCTTAGGTTTTTGGTTTATGATTACATTGATGATTTATATTAATAGATCTTAATGGATTAGTGATGGAAGACTGAGAAGAAGAAGGTTAGAGAGATGAATCCAGAGAAGGGCAATGACAAGCTTTTGGATTATCAACCTTGATTACTTGACAATATGCAAAAGGTTCAAGGTTGGCATGAATGTGATATATCTTAACCTTATATTTATATTTGAAACACTAATGTAGAATTGATAGATAGCCCACATCTCATGGATCCATGGCTTCCCAAGACGAATGTTGTTTAATAAGTCACATGGCATGATATAGAAGAGAGTGTTGAGGGTTCAAGGCCTAACTTTGATGGGTAAGACTATAGTTCTACTAGCCTAACATTCCCATTGTCAAAATCCTTGACAATAAGGTCAAATTTCTCTAAATATTTTTTTATTAGCCCAAAATGACTAATGAACTTCAAGCTATATACATTTAGATCAAATACATTATTGAATAAAATTTATTTACAATGGAAAATCTTCATCCAAAAAGGATTGAGGAATATCATCCTTGTAGAATGATATGATAGTGTGATTAACTCTAATTGACCTTGTTGTCATCTTTGATTGTCCTGCCTAAGACAACCACACCTCGTGAGGAGCAACACAATAGGGTTGCAGTTGAGAGCACAAGATCTAGCTCAATCAGGGGCCTTTGAGAGTTTTTACAAGGTCGGCTCCTTGTTAGGATGTGATCCTTAAGATGCGTTTGTGCTCAACAAAGGGAAAAGGAATGCAAGAAAGTAAAAGTAAAAACAACTCAACAAATGAAAAGGGGGGTGATACGCCAAGAGATCTGCTAAGGTTTTCTTGCAAAAATAGACCTAAACACTATGTGCCAATGGTGAACACTTCCTTTCCTCAACATAGTGAAACACAAATGAGAGTTACCAGTTATATGCATGCAAAATAAGGTGGGTTCCATTGGAGAGAAAAAAAAGTGAAATGGTCCAAAAATAGACAAAGGCCCCTCACACACACATACACTTAATTAAACCCAAAATTTAGGCAAAAGGTCATAGACAAATACAACACATAAATATGGGTCTATAGGAGGCCACAAATGGCTATACCAAAAAAAATACATAGGCTCCCATATATATATATATATATGCAAGCAAGATTTTACATAGTTTTTGCCAGAAGTGGGGGTTCAAAATTTCCCACAAGCCACTCAAGAGCTAACTAATTTTACAAAAAGAAATTAAAGGAAAGCCTACAAATTTATACAATTACAAATTTGTCGATCCTTTACAATGCTAAAACTACTACTATATATAGATTACAATTAGGGAGAATTTCCCTCCAAAACTATGCAAATATTTCAAGGAGATTGTTGCTCTATGCACCAAGACATTTATGGACTAAATTTGTTGTGTCCTTTTAAGATCTTCAAATTCGAAATCATTAATGCTAATTTTTCTAAGTCTTTGGATGCTTGCTTGCCTTTGTCATTTCCACCTACCCTTTCTAGGGGATTCCCTAAGTTTGATCATGGAAAATTAATATCACTTGCCTTGAGGTTTTCTCTCAGTATGTTCCTTGTCATTTATGCTTTTAATGTGCCAACTGGTTTCGTAGGTTGCCACATCTTTTCTGTAAGAAAATGATTATTCACCTCAAAATGCTTTTACACATCAGCATAGTGTGTGGAGCCCATAATATTTTTTTCTAAAATTTTAGAGCATAGATGACCTCGAACCTTGGTATTCATCATCCAACTTTGGCACATTCCTTATCTTTTGATCTTAGATATTTTTCTTCATGTAACCTTGGAACTACATTGAAATTTTTTGCCTTTGTAGACAGAAAAAATTGACCCACCCAAATGAGTCATTTTTCCTTAGGTTCCTTTGGGAGGCTCTCAAACTTGCTAGGAGCAAGTTTAGCCCCTTTTTCTTGTGTTTTGCCTTGCTTTTATTAACCTTATCCGAATCCATGCTTGGTAAATTACGGGGCGTAGATTTGGAAAATCTAGGGTTTTTCTTGAAAAAACCTAAATTTTAAGTTGATCTTTTGGGGCGTCTGCTTAATCAAGGTTAATTTATTTTCTCACATTTTAGCCCTCCAAACCCTCTATAAATAAAGGGATTGGATCTTCTTTTTTACCATAGTTACTTAGCTAGCAAATCTAAGAAAGTTCTTGTGAAATAAGAATTCTTTTGGTTTCTTGTGCAATCTTCTGGTGCTCTTGGTGCTTTGGTGTTCTATTGTTGGTGTGTTCCTTATGATCTGCAAGTGGAGAAAACCTTAACGATAACTTACATTCTTGAAGGAGGAGAGGTCTTCCACCTTTGCTTTTGCTTCTTCCACAAGATCACTAGGTTATTTCTTTACATTCATTAGTTCATTTATTCATCTTACTCCATGTTTTGTTGCATATTCGGTCTTTGTTTTGGGTTTTTAACCCTTTATGTGAATCTATGCCCCATATGCTATAGGGTATGGATTCAAAAAAACCTTGTTTTCCATTGTCCAGCACTCTGCGTCCACTTTCTCTCTGTTACCTAGTCCACGCTTGATAATTTACAAGGCACAAATTCGGTCTAGTTGGATTTTAGGGTGGTTTTTCATCCCGAACCCTAGGGTTTTGATTTGCGTACCATCTGCATATTGTTTTATATTTGTTTGCATCCTGTTCTGATTGTTATCATTCTATTTTGCTTGCATTCCATATCACATTAGCTTAGGGGAAATTATTTGTTCCCAAACCCTAGAGCTACATTCTTGTTCAAGCATGTTGTCCATTTTATTTGCATTTTATTTACTGTTCCATGATATCATATTTCGTTGTGTTTGTTCCAAAGGTCACAACTCATTTTATTTTGAATGGTCAACTAAAAGGAACAAGGGGGCTTGATTGTTGCACCTCCAAGCTTAGTCTTACAATGGCCTAAGCAGGCCCCCAAACATTGACCATATTTTCTAGAGTTTTTGTGAAGCTATTTTTGTAGATTTGAAGTTATGGAATATTTTGGATGTAAGATAAATCTTGGATCAAACACTGGACCAAATAAGTGCCCTAAGTAAAAATTTTAGGCTATGTTGTTTATTTTTGTTATTCTTGTTCAAAACCTAAGTTATAAGTAAAAAGAAAAAAAATATTTGATTGCTTTCTAGGCATTTAAAAAAAAAAGGCATATAGTTTGGCATCTATGGTTTAGTCTTAGTTGTGCATTCCCTTGATCCCTTGCTCAAAGAAAAGGATTTCATATCTTGCAACCTAGAGTTAGATATCATTGACTCAAAGAATCATATTAGGATTAGTCATTGTCTTCTTGCATCTTGTGTGTTTTGCATTGTATTTTCATTTCTATCATTTTGTTTAGAAAGACCAAACATAGATATTTGCTTAAATCACACATTAAACATTTCCACATCGAACTTGGAGCGAGTCCTAAAATTTTTCTTGGTGAATTAGTCCTTTATTTTGAGTGTAGATAATATAACACACCCATGCGGTCACCTCAACTCCCAGCAGATCCAACCGAGAATCATACGTGGTAGAGTAGTTTTCCCCCTCTACATATTTGATGAACCCAATGTGAAGACATGTCTTAGTGGCCAAGATAGGAAGCCTCTTCCTTTGCTTTTCTCTTGAAAATTTTAAATAAGACCACTAATCTTGTTTGTTTAGAATAAAAAATATTAAAAACATCTTAAAAATATTTTGTGTATTTTCGCTAGTTTTTAGTTTTCCTCCTATTCTAATCTATCCTTTCTCTTTCTCCTAATGGCTCCCAACCTTAGGAGTTAGCGTAGGCTTATAAATCTGATGAGATTTTTCGAGAAGATGATTAGATTAATAGAGAGAATCATAATCTAGAAGAGGAAGAAAATGAAGAAGTTGGTAATGACCTTGATCGTACTAAGGGGTCCAATGGAAACCTTATCTTTAAATCATTTGATCATATCTAGAATTTCTACAAGTATCACATAGATGCCTTGAACAAGGCCATGGAAGAGGAAGCCCGACTCGAGGAAGTTGATACTTCCCATCATCAAATCATTTCTCCTCAAAATGTTCACACCAATTTGTTGTTGGAATCTTCGCATCATGTTAATATTTTTCATAAACCAACATATGTCACTACAATAACTACCAACGTTGGAAGGTTTTGCAAGTCCCTCCAACTAGTAGTGTATATCAAGATTATGTTCAATTTCCTCCTCATTCTGCTAATCTCAACATTCATGCTTCTATTCCACCAAATGTCAGTTATCCTCCATAGTAAGATACCACATATCACAACCCCTACCATAACATTATCAATACCTCCAACATTAGCCAAGTTCCCTTTCAACAACCTACCTATACCCCTCCCTTAGGGAACCTAGGGGTATTGCACAACAACGATCGTAACATGCAAAGTTTAAAATATATGGTGAAACAATTGGTTTCAAGAGTGGACATGATTCAGCCTCCTAGTTTCACTTACAACTATAGAGAAATGTGCAATCAACCCTTAGACCCTATCATCGCCTCTAAGCCCTACCCTAAGCATTTTCCAATGTCAATTTTACCTATCTATAAGGGAACAAAAGATCCAATTGAGCATTTAAGAATGTTTAGGATAGCATGCCATGATATCATAAATGATGACATGTTGTTGCTAAAGACATTCCCTAAGAGTCTTGGTGGTATGACATTAGAGTGGTATTATCAACTGCCTAATATTTCTTTGAGAAAATTTTGAAGAGACAACAAAAATATTTGTTCAACAGTTCAGAGCTTATGTTGAAAATATTCTGACTATGAAAGATGTCTATATGTTAAAACAAGGTAAAGATGAAAGTGTTTCAAAGTTTCTATCTCGTTGGAGGAGTCTAGTTGGACGTTTGAGATATACCTTACCTCCTTGAGACATGCTTGAGATATCTTTTGGAAATTTACAAGAGAAAATATCTTATGAATTAGAAACAACTATCACCTTTTTTGACCAAGCAATAGATCTAGCAAGAAGGGTTGAGCAAGCCCTTATTCAAAGAGGTCAGCTTAATATGAAGGAAGGTAGGACCACGAAAGCATGGTATAAGAACAAGCATGTAGTTGGTGATGGAGTAATGGATAGTAGGCATGTTAATAGTGTGGTTAACACCCTACAAATAATGGTGCTTAGCTAGCCCCAAAAACCCCCACCAAGGAAGTTCACAAGACTCAATATACCTATGAATGTGGTCCTAAAGTAGCTTGTGGAGGCTAACATGATTGAGTTACCTCCCATAAGGTAACCAAATACCACAACTGATTGGTATAAGCCTGGTCAACATTGTGAATATCATAGAATGGAGGGGCACATAACAAATGGATGTAAGAGGTTGAAACATGTGGTTTAGGACTTAATTGATGAAGAATGCCTTGTTATAGAAGGTTCTCAACCCAATCCTCCAACAGACAATCAACCTCCTACTCAACAAGTACCTATAACTAATCAAGATAAGGGGATCTTCCAAGACCCCCTACCTAAGCATGGTCAATAGGTAGCTAATCAAGTGTCATATCATAATGTGTCACCTCCCTATGATAATATGGTTGGTATGATAGCAGTAACTACAAGGCAATAAGCTCAAGCTCAATCGACTCAACAATATCAGCAGTAGACAAGTTCTACATCCAATCAACCTTCAAAATTACCCTTAGTTTTGAAGAGTACCTAAAAAAGGAGCACAAGGGTAGAAAACCCGCCTTTAGTGTTGAAGCCACAACCTAAAGTCTCCTTTGACATTCAACAACAATTAGCTAGTACCCTAGCTAAGATCTCTCTCTTAGAACTTTTGCAAACTTCTTCTATTCATAGGGAAGCTTTGTTGAAACTTCTAAGACAACAATTTGTTCCTCAAGATATTTCCTCTAGTGCTATAGCTAATGTTGTAAGTTCTCTTGGGATACATCATATCACATTTTTGGATGATGATATTCCTTCCTCAAACCTATGAGGAGATTCTTCCCTATACATTACTACATTTATTGGGGAAACATTTATCAAGTGAATTTTGATAGATAATGGTTCTTCCCTCAATTTATGCACCTATCAATTTTTCCAAAAATTTGGATTAAAAGAGGAAGATTTAACTAAATCCAATATCATCATCAAAGCTTTCAACAAGGAGTCCCAAGAGTCTTGCAGTGTTATATCTCTCCCCTTAGGGTGGGACCTAAGATCGTAGATACCTTGTTCTATGTGGTGTCTTACCCTACATATTTTAATCTTCTTCTTAGATACCCTTGGATTCATGCGATGAGGGTTGTCCCTTCTACTTTTCATCAATATTTGAAATTCAAATTTAAGGATCAACTTGTCACCATTCTGGGTGACCCTCATCCATTCCAATATTGTTCAATGGTTTAATATGATCTCAATTTATGTCCATCAGTTTTCTCATCTCACATCACTAAGCAATTTGAAAATCTAAAGGTGAGTGAGGAACCACTCATCAATATTTCATCACAGGATCAAGTCAATCCTTTTTTCAAATGCCTCTTCTAGATCTTGCCAAGCTACCACCTTCACCAAGGACTATGGGTTTACCCTATAAGAAAGGTGAAGTTGTACAAATTGGCATGTGTACCTTTATCTTTGCAGGAATATCTCTCAAAGAAAAGATTGTTGGTAACAACCCTCTTCATGTAGAGCATTATTTTATCCATTGTTACCTATCCACTGATTACCCACTTCCCAAGCAAATCCTATCTAGTATAAGAGATATAGGTAAAGGTTTGGGGCCATGATAGAAAGGTATTCAAGAACCTTTGGAAATTGAGCCTTGGCCTAGGAGATGTGGCATAGGCTACATCCCTCATAAAAACCAACCTTTACCCTTTGATAATGATGATCACCTTGTTACTTATGTTGAATATTTAGATCATCAAGGCTTGGAGTGGAGTGATGAGGATGAGGGCTCCCCTTATGCCTCAGACATTTCATTTTACAATGTGGTAACTTTGGTGCATCTTGAGTTAGTTGCGACCCTAGGGGAGTATGATGAAGGTGACACTCTTTGTGACATGGCTCATGAGGATATCCTTCAAAATAGCTTCTTCTTTGATGGGTCAGTCCCTTGTGTTGTGTAGGTTGAGTCTTCTAGTTCTTAAGAGGACTTTAGTTCTATGTATCCCGAGGACCTTGAGCAACTAGGAGTGATTCCTACCCCACCTCCTCTTGAGGATGAGTCATCCATTCTCATTGAGGAGACCATAGATGTTAACATAGGTTTTGAAGAGATCCCTAGAATCCTTAAACTAGGTAAAGCCTTGTCCATGGATGAGCAAGGAGTAGTTGACCAATTTTTTGAAAGAGTTTCATGATATTTTTGCTTGATCATATACCAACATGCTAGGGCTTGATCCCTCCCTTGTTATGCATCATTTGGTAGTGAATCCTAGTGCTAAGTCTGTTAAGTAGAAACTTAGGAAGATGCATCCTAAGGTCACCCTTTTAGTCAAGGAGGAGCTCCAACAACTCCTTGACATCAGATTTATCAAAGCTATCGACTATTCTGATTGGATCTCCAACATCATTCTAGTGGCTAAAAAGATAGGAATAATCAGAATATGTACCAACTTTTAGGACATTAACTTAGCATGTCCCAAGGATAATTTTCCCCTCCCAACATAGATATGATCGTAGATTTCACCACCAAATGTGGCATGCTTTCACTCATGGATGGTTTTTAGGATACAATCAAATCATGGTTACCCCTAAGGACTAGGCCAAGACAACTTTCATCACACCATGGGGTACCTTCTATTATAAAGTCATGCCTTTTGGCTTGAAGAACACTAGTGCCACATATCAGAGGGCTATGACTTATATTTTTCATGACATGATGCATGATATTTTATAAGACTATGTGGATGATCTTCTAGGTCATTCCATACATTGATAGGATCATGTTCATGATCTAAGATGAATTTTTGAAAGATTTCGATAATTCAGGGTTTCTCTTAAGCCCTCCAAATGTGTGTTTGGAGTCACATTTGGCAAGTTGTTGGGTTTCATCATTTCTAGGTGAGGTATTGAAGTGGACCCTGCTAAGATAGTAGCTATCACTGACATACCTCCTCCCCACACCATGACCGAGTTGCATAGCTTGCAAGGTAAACTTCAAGCTATTCATCGATTCATAGCTGAGTTAGCCAATAAGTATCAACCCTTTCTTAAGCTTCTTAAGAAAGATGTTGTGTTCCAATGGGATTCTAAGTGTCAACAAGTTTTTTATGAACTCAAAAGGTATCTCTCCTCCTCTCCTATCTTAGTGCTACCTAGACTGGATAAGCATTATGATGCTTTACATAGAAACCACAACTCACACTTTGGGAGCCTTGTTGTCTCAACATGATGATCAAAACAAAGAGCGAGCTATCTACTATATCAGTAGAACCTTGGTTAGCTATGAAATCCGATACACTTCCTTAAAGAAGCTTTGCCTTGCTATAGTGTTTGCTTCCTAGAAGTTAAGACACTACATGCTCAACCATAAGACATTGGTGGTTGCAAAGTTTGATCCTTTGCATTACTTAATGTCTAAGCCCCACCTTTTAGGATGAGCTGCTAAGTGGGTTTTAGCCCTTAGTGAGTTTGACCTAACTTTCATAGGTCAGAAGGCTATCAAGGGTTAAGTGATTGCTGATCAGTTAGCCTTTGCTCCCCTAGAAGTTTCCCATCCTTTGGTCATCAAGTTTCTCGATGAGTGCTTTGGCATAGAGGCTAAAGAGCCAGAGTCTTGGAATTTGTTTTTTGATGGAGCCTAATGCATAAAGGGCACTAGTGCTGGAGTTATTCTAGTTACCCCACAAAAATAACTCATCCCCTTATCCTTCAAGCTTTGTTTCTCTTTGTGCAAACAACACTACAAAATACAAAGCTTTGATCCTTAGTCTTAGAGTAGCCTTAGCCTTGAAGGTTAGAGTTCTCTCAATATTTGGTGACTCTCAACTTGTGGTCAATCAAATTAATGATGTTTATCAGACTTGGGATGATAAGCTAAAACCTTACAAAGAGATTGTCACCAAGATTTTTTTGCATTCGATTGAGTGACTATAGAGTCTATCCCTAGATCCTCTAACCATCATGTGGATGCCATGGCCACTATTGCATCCTTGTTTCCTTTGGAGTTGGAAGATGATCAAGCATCGATTATCATTAGACAACTCCGAGAGCCCGCATCGCTCGATTCTTGTCTTGTTTCATTAGATGTTTTGACCATCAAAGCTTCCCCATATGAGCCATGGTTTATTAACATCTTTAATTTTCTTAAGGATGGTTCGATTCTTGATGGTTTAGATCACAATCAATGTAAGATTTTATGTAAAAGAGTGTGTCGATTCATTATAATTGGTAATACTTTGTATCGAAGTTCTTTTGAAGGTATCCTCTTGCGATGCCTTAACTTTGATGAAGCCCAACTAGCTCTTAGTGAGGCTCATGAAGGTTCATGTGGAGGTCATTTTAGCGGTAATGCCATTATCAAAAAGCTCCTTTAAATGGGGTACTATTGGCCTTCCATGGAGAAAGATGCATGTGACCATGTTTGATGTTGCAACAAGTGTCAATGCCATGACAACCTTGTTCATGCTCCTTCTCAACACCTTTAGGTTATTTCTTCCCCTTGGCCATTTTCCATGTGGGAATTGGACATCATCGGGAAGATTAACCCAATATCATCTGATGGTCACAAGTTTATCATAACAATGATATAGTACTTCACTAAATGGGTCGAAGCCATACCCCTAGCCATGGTGACTAGAGCTTAGATCTCCAAGTTCATCTTCAACCAGATCCTTTGTAGGTTTGGGATTCCTTCGATGATTATTTCTGACAATGAAACTCCTTTCAAGAACAAGGATATCCATAAAATTTATGCTAAGTACAAGATTCAACACAAGTGGTCAACTCCATATTACCCTCAAGGTAACAGATAATCTGAAGCATCCAACAAGTCTTTGATCAAGGTCCTCAAGAAGTTGGTTAGTAAGATCGGTCATGACTAGCATATCCAACTTTATTCAACCCTGTGGGCCTATCACACTAGTGTGCAAACTCCTACAAGAACTTCCTTATATGTCTTAGTCTATGGGATTGAGGCTATTTTTTTGTTCAAGTTAGAGGTTCCTTCATTGCGCATCTTGTTGCAAGATGCCTCGATTGACAATGAGTATTATTTAGATCATTTGCACCAATTGGAGTTGTTAGATGAAAAGTGCATTCATGCCTTAGAGCATTTGCAAGCCTATCAAAATAGGCTCAAGCAATCTTATTCCAAGAGAGTTCATAATCATTCTTTTGAGGTTGGGGACCTTATCCTCAAGGAAAACCAGAAGAACACCAATGCTCATTTAGATCTTAAAGGTAATTTTTAGCCCAATTGGTTAGGCCCCTTTATCATAACAACCAAGTTTGGTTCAAGGGCCTATCGTTTAGCTTCTTTAGATGGTAAAGAACTTAAAGAACCAATGAACATAATGCATCTAAATAGATATTATGCATAACTTGGCACTCTACATTTTCATATTGCATTTAGATTAGTTTTCATACTGCATTTGGTTTGCTTATTCATACTGCATGACTGCCTATCATATTTTGCATGGTTTGCTTGATATTCAATTCCACTTAGCATTTTGCTTGTCATATCATTACATTGTTGCTTGACCATATTCGCATGACTGCTTGATCATATAGATTCTTAGGGATTTTGTGAGAATGGTAAGTGATGACACCTAGTTAGGTCTTAGCTCACATGCATTGCACTCATACTAGGGCTCTAATGCCTAACGAATCCCCAACCTAGGGCTCATCTCCATCCATTTACATCATTTCATTTACTCATGTCTTCTCTTCTTCTTCTCTTATATTCCTTGACCTTTGAAAGTATAAAATGATCATAAAAATTCTCTCCAAGTCAAGGGATATAGTTCTTCTCTTTGTATATCCTTGTCCTTTGCATGTTTTCTTTCTTCTTTCTCCAAGACAAAGGATGTACGTTCCTTCTTCCATTTGCTTTTGCTTTTTCTTTTGTTTTCACTTTTCCTTCTTGATATTTTGATTTGTTAAGAGGTCCTCATGAGATAGGGTAGATACCACATGAATATCATTTATGGTATTCATATGACCACTGACTATCTTACTTCTCTCTTTCTTCTATATTCTCTCGATATTTCAACAAGGACACACACACATGCTTTTTGCTTCTCTCTTTCTTCTATATTCTTCTCACACATGCACACATGATCACATTGTTCTGTTATATTTTGCTTTGACCTATATTTTGCACACACGATGCCCCTATTAGGTAATACTCATTTTGGAAAATCAATCACATATCTTCACCCCATATAGGATAGCTTCATGGCCACAAGCGAGGGGTAGCCTCCATCTCGACCATTTGAGAGCATACATCCTAGTGGGTATATCTCTTCATCTTTGACCATTAGCGAGCACCACACCCATAGTGGGTATTGCTCCACACCTATCCATATTTGTGAGCATAACACCCTTATAGGATAGCTTCATGGCCACAAGTGAGGGGTAACCTCCATTCGATCATTTATGAGCACACATCCTTACAAGGGTTCCACTCCTATTTTTCTTTTTCTTCATTTTGACCTTTTAAAGCTTTGCTTTCTTCTTCTTCCACCTTTCTTTCTTCTATCACCATTTGTTTCCTTCTTCCCTTCTCTTTTATTTCTATTATTTCTTCTTTCCACTATTCACTCATGCATTTCATTTTACATTCATTTTATATTGCATTTCATCTAGTTTGATTCATTCATGCATTTCATTTAGTTATTTCATGCATTTCATTAGTTAAGCTCATTTTGCATTCATTTAGTTAGGATCATTTTGCATTGCATTCATTATGTTTGTGATTATCATGCAAAAAAAAACTTAAAAATGCAAGTAAAACCTAATCTTTCCTTTTGTCTTTTTCTCTCTTCTCTCTCTTCCTTTTGGCACCTTTTTCTTTTTTGTTGTTTTCTTCTCTATTTTCTTCTGATTCAGTCATTTCAAGTTTCCTTAGGAATTTTACATTCCTTCCAAAACTCAAGGGGGCACCCTAGCCTGAGAGGCATTAATGTCCCTAATGCCTCAATTTGCATGTAAAATATTCAAAGTGTCTGAAATGACACCATTTTTGCACCACCCCTTTCTTCTAAACTGGCCACCCCTTTTTTCCTTGTGTTTGCTATCATTTTCATCCATAGGTGTCTACATATTTCTTTGATGCATTTATTAGGCCATAAATGCATCAAAGAGGGGGTAAAATGTAGACACAAAAAATTGACCCACCCAAATGAGTCATTTTTCCTTAGGTTCCTTTGGGAGGCTCTCAAACTTGCTAGGAGCAAGTTTGACTCCTTTTTTCTTGTGTTTTGCCTTGCTTTTCTTAACCTTGATCGAATCTACGCTTGATAAATTACGGGGCATGAATTTGATAAATTTAGGGTTTTTCTTGAAAAAACCTAAATTTTAAGCCGATCTTTTGGGGCATCGACTTAATCAAGGTTAATTTTTTTTTCCCACCTTTTAGCCCTCCAAACCCTCTATAAATAAAGGGATTGGATCTCCTTTTTTTACCATAGTTACTAAGCTAGCAATCTAAGAAAGTTCATGTGAAATAAGAATTCTTTTGGCTTCTTGTGCAATCTTTTGGTGCTCTTGGTGCTTTGGTGTTCTGTTGTTGGTGTGTTCCTTGTGATCTGCAAGTGGAGAAAGCCTTGATGACAACTTGTCTTCTTGAAGGAGGAGAGGTCTTCCACCTTTGCTCTTGCTTCTTCCACAAGATCACCAGGTTGTTTCTTTGCATTCATTAGTTCATTTATTCATCTTATTCCATGTTTTGTTGCATATTCGATCTCTATTTTGGGTTTTTAACCCTTTGTATGAATATATGCCCTTTCTTCTATAGAGCACAAATTCAAAAAAACCATTATTTTTGCCTATTGGATGCTCTACATCCATTTTATATTTTTTATCAAATCCATGCTTGGTAATTTACAGGGCACAAATTCGATCTAGTTAGATTTTGGGGCAATTTTTTGTCCTAAATCCTAGGGTTTCGATTTGCATGCCCACTACATATTGTTTCATCTCTATTTGCATCATGTTTTGATTATTATCATTCTATTTTACTTGCATTTCATATCACATTAGCTTGGGGGCAATTACTTGTTCCCAAACCCTAGGTTTCAAAGTTACATTCTTGTTCAAGCATTGTGTCCATTCTATTTGCATTTCATTTACTGTTCCATGCTATCATATTTCATTGTGTTTGTTCCAAAGGTCAAAGCTCATTTTATTTCAAATGGTCAACTAAAAGGACCTAGGGGGCTTGACTGTTGTGCCTCCAAGCTCAGTCTTACAGTGGCCTAAGAGGCCCCCAAATATTGACCATATTTTCTAGAGTTTTTGTGAAGCTATTTTGTAGATTTGAAGTTGTGGGATATTCTGGACGCAAGACAAAGCTTGGATCAAACATTGGATCAGATAAGTGCCCTAAGTAAAACTTTTAGGTTGTGTGTTGTTTGTTTTTTTATTCTTGTTCAAAACCTAGGTTATAAGTAAAAAGAAAAAAATATTTGATTGCTTTCTAGGCATTTAAAAAAAAAGCGTATATTTTTGCATCTAGGGTTTAGTCTTATTTGTGCATTTCCTTGGTCCCTTGCTCAAAGAAAAGGATTTCATTTCTTGCAACCTAGGGTTAGATATCATTGAATCAAAGAATCATATTAGGGTTAGTCATTATCTTCTTGCATCTTGTGTGTTTTGCATTGTTCTTTCATTTTCATAGTTTAGTTTAGAAAGGCCAAACATAGGTGTTTTCTTAAATCACACATTAAAAATTTCCACCCTAGACTTGGAGTGAGTCCTAAAATCATTCTTGGTGAACCCATCCTTTGTTTCGAGTGTAGAGAATATAACACACCCTACGGTCACCTCAGCTCCCAATGAATCCAGCTAAGAATCATAAGCGATAGGGTAGTTTTCCCTCTCTACAACCTTGTACCTTGGTTAGGAGTTTTATAACTTTCAACTTTTTAGGCCTTTTATGTTCCAATTTTTTAACTTCATTTTATTAGAACTTTTGTGTTTGATCTGCCCAATGCTCCATCTTCTACTTCCTGCTTACTTCTCCCCCAATTAACATTTTACTCAAGGCAACTTTCGAGTGTAGTGAGAATTCACTACAGTTCTAGAAATTTATAGGGAATCTTCATCTTGATGAAGACAAAGAACCCAAAAAATAAAAGTTACCTTATCTATTGGGCACAATCAAGAAGAAGCAAGGGGAGTAGTCCTCAATTTTTTGCATATTTTACTTAGATTGTGTTAGAAGTGGGGGTTTGAGATTTCCCATAAGATGCTCAAGAGTTGAATACTTTTATAGAAAGAAATGAAAGGAAAGCCTACAAATGTATACAATTGCAAACTTGTTAATCCTTTACAATGATAAAACTACTACTATATATATTACAATTAAGGAGAATTTCCCTCCAAAACTATGCAAATATTTCAAGAAGATTGTTGTTCTATGTACCTGGTCATGTTTGGACTAAATTTGTTGTATCCTTTTAAGATCTTCAAATTTAGAATCATTAATGCTAAGTTTTGTGAGTCTTTGGATGCTTGATTACCTCTGTCATTTTCACCTATCCTTTCTAGGGGTTTCCATAAGTCTAATCGTGGAAAATTAATATCACGTGGGTTGAGGTTTTATTTTAGTATGGCCCTTATAAATTTTTCTTTTAATGCATCAACTACTTCCCAGGGTTGCCATGTTTTATTTGTCAAAAAAGTATGGTTCACATTAGAAGGCTTTTACACCTTAGCATACTGTGTGGGATCTACAATCTCTTTTTCTAAAATTTTAGAGCATAGGCAGCCTTGACCCTTGGTATTCATCATTTGAATTTGGTACATTTCTCATATTTTGATCTTATATATTTTTCTTCGTCTGACCTTGGAATTGCATCAAATAATTTTGTCTTGTGTCTTGGTTGGGAGTTTTATAACTTCTCATTTTTTAGGCCTTTTATGTTCTAATTTTTGAACTTCATTTTATCAAAATTTTTGCATTCGATCTACCCAATGATCCATATTTTTCTTACCGCTTGCTTCTCCTCCACTTAAGATTTTACTCAAGGTAAATTTGGAGTGTAGTGAGAATTCACTACATACCCTATTTTAGAAGTAATGTCATTAGAATTATGGTCATGAAGAATGACTTGTTTGCCCAAAATTTTGATTAAAACGTTTCAATGAACCAGAGAAGGCTTGAGAATTTCAATAAGGGAGTTCATAGTTGGGGTGTTTTCAAGTTGTCATAGCAAATCAAAAGCACCCTTAGCCTTGGTCCCATATTGAATTATTAAAAAAAGTCCTTCAACTAGAGAAGTTCTTTTTAAACGAAGGACCAAAGGGGTAGATGACTAATTTTTATGTTGTTGTCTTGTTACAACATATATACGAGAGATGATGAATGTGATTATAAGAATTAAGCATACCCACCATCCCTTGGTTTTAAGGTGGTATAATCCTATAGTTAATGTTATTTTTTGTGTTAAGGTTTTTATTATGATTAAGCAATGGGTTCTAGAAAATTTCTAAAACTTGATTGGAAAAAGGTTGAAAACTAGAGCCATTGAGAACAATTTGGCCATTATCAATAATGTCTTAGACTAAATTCTTGAGGCCCATGCATATTTCAATCACATATCCATTGATGTGATAGAAAACACATTGCTTATTTTTTCAAAGCTAAAATGTATTTTATCTTATAGGCTCTATAGGCTTGATGGGAGAGAGTTCCATAATTTTGAATTTGAGGAGATAATTTAAGATGGTTGAAAGGGGTTCCTCCAATTAGGAGTATCTTATTTTGTTTTTTTTTTTAAATTTTATGAGCCTTTCCTAAAATAAGCTTTTAAAGGTTTTCTGCAACATTAATATTGTTCATTTAGCAAGCGTCTATGAATCCATCATCAACAATGTCTTTGTTTTTATACTACCTCTTCAAGTTGAAAAATGATTTATATTCCTTCTTATTGTCTTTGGGTTTTTGTTTCCATTGTTTGAGGAGGTAAATCTCTACTCTCTTGGCCATGTTAATCATATTTTCAAATGAAGACATGCCAATCGTCTCCATGCAGAACACTAATTCTTATTAAAATTTCTTATAAATATTTCAAGTAGATCCCTATTTGAGGAATATATTACAATATTCCTAATAGGGCTTGCCATATTGATAAGAATTTAATGATATTATTATCCTTAGACTATTTGAGCTAGTATAGGTCATTAGTGATTTCATTTTTCTCAATGTAGAAAAATAATTTCTTAATGAACATCTCTATAAGATCCTTAAAGAATTTTTGAAAATTCCTTAGTATATTCTATTACCATTCCAAGGTGGGGCTACTAATATTCTTAATAAAAATTTAGTAGTAACATTTTATCATATAAATATCACTACAGATAGTCCTAAATAACCTAAGTAAGTTGGCATGATCCTCTTTATACTTGTACATTTTAAACATTATTGTTTCAAACTTAGGAGGAAAGGGATAATTAGCTACAAAAGGCATCTAGGGTTTCGTCACATAAGCCATCATGTGAATACATGTGACTGAATGTTGACACTTGAATAGCAACCATTTATTATTTCAAATTTTCTATTTAAGAAATTAAGGCTTGAAGTTTATGAGAAACAAGATTTAATAATGGTAACAAGATAAGAGGTGCACATTGAGAAATAGGAGGAATTTGTTGATAATTAATGTAATATGGGGGTTGATATATCTATAAACATGATGTTGAAATTGGCATTGTATATCTTGTTCCAAATATACTAGATATTAGAGGGTTGGTAGATTAGATATGAGATATTGTAAGATTAGAATTTTTTTTGAACCCTATCCCTACACTTGTGGGATTTGAATGAAAACCATAGGATAAATTGATATGAGGATTGGAGAGTGGGGTACTTGGTGGGATACTCTAATTAAGAGTGTGACTTGTTCTTGCCTATTGAGATGCAAGGAAACTAACATCACCTAACATTAATTCCTTAAGGGTAGGTAGAGATGAATGATGCACCAATGGAGATAGGGGTGCTTGTATCCTAAAATTTATTAATGCAATGAAAGAAGATGGAATTAAATCAATGAAATGAGATTTTGATGCATTAAGATTCATGTTGATGATCCAAAGAATTGATCCAATTGATTTATTGGCAAAGAGTTTGAATTAGGTTGTTAAGGACGATCTAGTAGTAAATTGTCCCCTACATAGTCACATAGGGCTTAATGACCTTATCTAAGGAAGAATTCTATGGATCCCCTATGATTATATAAGAAATGGGCCATATGGGTTAAAAATTGGCTAATCAATCTCCCATTTTCTTCATGGGTAGGGCTTAGAGAACCTCAAGGTGTCAAGGCCTTGTCTTCTTAGTCAAAGGTGGGGTTCTAAAGGTTAAGGTTATCATCATGATTCTCCATGGGAAGGTCAATGCTATATATCACATAGTGTTTCTCATCCATAGGTTTGGGGTTAGGATAAAAGAAAGGAATATTCAAAATATTAATTGTTTATAAGGTTGTTTAAAGAAGAAAATAAGAAGTTTTAAAGCCCACATATCTTCTTCCTTTGATATAGCTAGTATGACCTATACCTAAAGTGCCCCTCTTTATACCAAAGGTCCCAATATACATAACCCCTCTTTATATATTCATTGATATGTGAGAGAAATCCAATAGATGGAACTCTAATAGTACATGGAAATGACCTCCTAGATACATGTCCAAGATGGTATGTGAGGGGTAATAATCCACCTACTTATAACTCCCACTAGCCCATTGTAATATACTCCTTCCTAGATGTAAGTACATGGAAGACCTTATGTGTGTAGCTGACTAAGGCTCGTTATATACCAATAAATCCTAATAGCTCATACAAAAATTACCTAGATGCTTGTGAATATCTATAGTAAGACTAGTAATTTGTTATTTTATTGTTATGTGGACCTAATGTGTTCTAACTAATAATGATCTTGATTAGATATTTCATAAAATTTATTCTTGATTAATGTTTGGCTTGATCAAGGAAAATATTGGGACCCATTATGGTGTTTACATTGGGTTCACCAAAATGTAAGATGAGGAAAATTACATAAGGGCCTATGATTTGGCCTATGGGATTAGCTATGTCATCACAAGGTATTTGGATACATAGTATCTCATCTTGAGGATAAGGGGTATTTTTTAGCCTAGTTGTAGACACCTAAAAAGTGTCACATTTGCAATGGTTAATATTAATATTTAATAATGTGTGCAATTATTTTAATTAATGTATTGCAAACCTTAGAAATTATTAATATTGGCTATTCTAGCCCCTTTGACTTTTTCTAGCCCCTTTGACCCACTTTAGCCCCTTCCTATGCCTAACCATGGTCATCATGAGACCACCCCACTATTTTTAACTCTGGTTCACCTTAACTTTAGTTAGCATTTATTTCCCCTCTTTCCTCCACTTTCCAAGCGCATTCAATGCATTTGGGTGAGGATTCCCTCCACCTAGGCACTTTGATGAGAAATGCCAATTTAGTGGGTGAGGAATATCTCCACAAAAGGGGTATTAATGTGGCACATCATAATGCATCATGGCATGTCATAATGCATTAGGGCATGTCATAAGGTGTTATGGCACATCATAAGGCATCATAGGACGTCATAGCCCAAACTAGGGAAGTTGCACATTTGTCCACCCCAAGTGGGGAATCCCTAAGATTCCTCTCTTATGCACCCATGCCACTTGTCACTCCTTCTCTTCCATCCTCCCTACTCTCCTCCACCCATGGGAGACTTTACAAATAGGTCTCCATTTTCATGTTCATGTGTGCACAAAAATTATAATGAAACTTTGCTCAAATTTCATTTGATATTGTTGTGTTTTTGCTTGACATTGTGCTTGCAGGTTTACCATTCGAAGAGCTCGAAGGCATCAACCATGGAGGCTCTTGGGATTATTCACTAACATTTATTTTTGCAGCCACACCAATGATAGATATTCAATAGTGCATCAGATCTACAACAAGGAGCCTCAAAACAAATCTAGGAAGGCTCAGATTCAAGATCAAAACCCTCTACTAGATAATAGTCTCAACTACCTAGGGTGGTTAACTAGAAGCACAACTACATAGGGTAGTTATCCAAAGTCTCAACCACCCATAGTAGTTACCAAAAATCACAACCACATAGGGCAATTACCTAGAGAGCCAACCACCATGGGCGGTTGAGCTTCAAGGAAAATTATAGCTCTAGATCAACCACAAACTGATATAAAGGTAAATCAGGTATTTGTAAAGGTTTTGTAAGCATTTCATACAATTTTATAACTTTTGCATTCAATTTTATGAATTTTTGTAATATTTTAGTTACTTTTTGTAACCTTCTTTCATAGTTTGGGCCTCATCTCGAAAGGCCCTACATATGCTATTGATGTTGTTATTGTGAGCTTGTGTGTAGGTATTGGATATGCATGGAAGCTTAGGAGGTCAAGCAATACATCTTCTAAACCCTCCCACAACCCATTGTGTGCTCAAGGAGATAACTTGCCACACCATAGATTTCACTTGTAAAAGAAAACCCTCCATTTTGGGAGGTTGATTGTAATCGAAAGGGCCTATTTGTAAAAGATAAAGTTTATCAAATATCAAATCTATTGAAAATATCTCTTTTATTATACATTTTTCTATTTTTAATTGTTATGGTGTATTTCCTCTTTCACACAAATGGTGATCATGGTGGGACCCTTTGCCCACAACACATTTGACACTTGCTATTTTGCATGAGCTTTGGCACTTGCATCGGGCATAGAATGTCTTATGTGTTTTGCTTAGGGTTCTTTGTGTTTGCATGCTTGTTTAGCTTGCTTTCCTAACCTCATGCTTTATGTCTCTATTACAGGCACCCAAGGGAAGGAAAGACACAATCACACCTCTCAAATCAGGGCTGGATCTTGCAAGATCTACCCTCACAGGCTTAGACACAACAACCTAGGATAGTTCTCAAGATCAGTCACAACTATCTAGGGAAATTTATAGGCTTAGACACAACCACTCAGGGTGGTTCTCAAGCTCAAGCACAACCACCTAGTATAGTTCTAAAACTTAGGCACAATTACCCAAGGTTATTTTTAAACTCAGGCACAACCGCCAAGGGCAGTTCTCAAACTCAGGCACAACCACCCATGGTGGTTCTCAAGCTTAGACACAACCACCTAGGGTAGTCCTCAAGCGTAGAAATCCACTACATAGGCTCAGGTTCAAAGACATAATATGCTCAATTTCCTTTTCTTTCCAACATAGGCTTATAGGTTAGTCGCTCATGTCCTTTAATATTATGCAAAAATTCATAGCATAGTTCTTTTCATTTGTTTGTTTGAATCTCTTTTCTCCCTTTTTCCTTTCAATTTAAAAAAAAAGCACTAGTATAGTTATTTCATGGTTTCTTCTTTCAAAACTCAAAGGCACATTAGTTTAGTTGTTTCTTTCTATTTCTTTTCAAAAATTCAAAGGCACAATACCTTATTTATCTCTTTTTATTCTTTCAAAACACTCAAGGTACATTAGATTAGTTGTTATTTCTTTTCAAAAACTCAAAGACTCCTTAGATTAATTATCATTTGCTTTTCCAAACTTAGTAGCTTAGGTTGTTATTTCCTTTCCAAGCTTAGTAGATTAATTTGTGCATGCTTTCATAAGCTCATTTAGATCAAGATTTATTTTAATAGCACATTAGATCATTGTTTTCATTGCATATTTAGGGTTAGTTTTAAACTTGCATGGTAAATAGGCATAAAAAAAACAAACAAAACAAAAAAATCAAAATCAAAATCAAAAGACACATCAAATCACACACATTTGCATGATTATATTCTGCAAATATTTTGTGAGGAAAACCTCTCGGTGATATTGGATTTCACCACCAACCATCGGTTGAGCCCTTTAGACACCATAGCTAGATCACATAGTTTCTTGGATTTCATCACCGGGAAGTTGGTTACCCTTGGGGCTAGCTCGGGGTAATTTTGAGGTTAGATGCCCTTTTGTTCATAGGGCTTAATAATTTTTGGACTCAGTTGTCATTTATATCCAAGCCCGATCGAGGGTGAAGTGAAAGCTGATATGGATAAGTAGCAAGACATAGATAATGCAACCTCTATCGAGAGGTTTATTTTACTCCCTTAGGATACCTAGAGCCAACCCATCATCCTAGGAAGCCATTTTATCCATTTGTGTCTCATTCCTCATAAGGGAGGTGGGCATAAACACACCTTTATAGATTTCATTCCATCATCCTTCATAGTTCCTAGGTCTAGGGAACATCAAACACACAAAAATCAAAAAAAAAAACATTACAAAAAAATTAAAAAAATCAAAACATTCATTGTTTGCTTGCTTTTCTATTTGCATAGATAGTGTGTTTTTCCTTTAAAAAAAAAAGAAAAAGAAAAGAGAGCATCCACCAACACTCTTTCATTTTAGATAGCCTATGGTAATGACCCATAGTCAAGCCAAGGCTTCTTCCCAAACCCAAGTCTCCATGGACCATTCAGGTCAATCCACCCATTCTTCAACCTCTCCCAACTTATCAGGGGATGCATCCCAAATCCATCAAGGTAGCATGTTTGGTGATGTCCATCATTACATATCTCCCCCACTCGAGACTCATCACATTGGGTCTGATCAAGGTGGCAACCACCATATCACTCACACCACCCCTTCTGAGTCCCCTCATCCTGAGACTCCCCTTTCTCCACCTAAGCCAAACATCATGCCCATTGATATCAACAAAATTGCTTGCCTCCTTTTCACCAATCCAATCTACCATGTCCAATCACCTCATGCTCCCTAGGACCCTTCTTCATCACATCCTCCACCACCTAGCTCATTCCCTCCATATTTACCCCCACTACACATTCTTATTTGCACTAACTCCATCCTCATCCAGGTGTAAGCTTACAAGTCTTATCATCCTCCATCACCTCCCACATCTTCTAGTTTTCACCACACATCGAGTGTGCAAAATTTTGGAATATCACCAGTGTCCTCACCACCTAGGGGAACTAGTGCCACCCCTTTGCAGCACACCATAGGCCCAATATCTATGGCCATCGACCTTAATCACCCATCTTCCTCCAATCATGTCCATTCATCACAATGCTCACATATTTCTACATCACCTCCTTACATCACACACACTTCTCACCCACATCATTCGACCCAAGTTTGTGTCACTTCCCATCTACACTCATCCAGTCCATATTCTTCTTTCCAATTTTCTAACCCACCTCCTCAATCCATAACTTTCCATGTTGCTCCTCCCACCACTTACCCTTCATCCCCTACCATTCATATCAATGGTGCACATATTGCACATTCTTCTACCATATGTTCTGCTTGTCCCCCACCATTCTACAATCCTAGGACATCTTCTCATCAATTGTCTTCCCATCAAGTACCTCCTAATCATTACCCATATTATCACATCAATTCTTCTCACACCACCCACATTCCCCAACAACCACCTCAAACTCCTCATCCTTCATCTCATCCATCAGCCCAAGGATCATTCTTTCCTCAATCACCATCATGGGCCTCCTATCTACCCATAATACCCATAATCTATTCTCACCCTCATGACTCTCATCAATGGCCTATGATGTAGTCACATAACCCACACCCACATCAACCACCACCTCATCAATACCATTCCACTCTTGATCCATATCAACCCACCTCTCAACCATACCAATCACACCCCACCCAACACATGCATCATCCAACCTCTACACAACCCCTTCATTCTTACCCATCATTATATCCCCCACTTCAACCACCTACTTATCATCAACAACACACTCAAAAACCACCATCACATCCCCCACACACCCATAATAATTCTCATAAACATCATCAATATCCACCCTTAAGATCCCAAGTCCCACAAGTGCAATATTTTAACCCTAACCACCACCATTACCATCACCTCTATTCACACCAATCATATCCCCCTATCAATCCATCCCATATAACTCATCATGGCACCCACTATTCAACTCTCCAAGCTACTCTAGATGCATTCCAATAATTGGCCAACAAGATCAATAGTTTAGAATCACAAGTTACAAGCATAGGGTATCAAAATCCAACCTTGAGTCAACTTCAAAACTACCCCATCAACCCCTCGATCCCAATGCTACCTTATCCTCCCCTATTCAAAATACCCAAATTCAAAAATTTCAAGGGCAAAGAGGATCCTCAGGATCACTTGAGCACATTCATCAATGCTTACTATCTCATCAATGAGATAGACCCCCTCATGCTCCATACATTTTTGCTATCCCTTGTAGGAGGAGCTTTGGATTGGTACAACCATTTTCCTAGACACAACTTGTATAATTTTGAACAACTAGCCAATCTCTTCCTAGAGTGCTTCACTCTAAACATTAAGAAGAAGACCACCTTAATGGATCTCACCAACCTTCATCAATTTGATGATGAGTCAATCCTCGATTATGGAAATTGATGGAGATTGGTATTGACTAAATTACCCTTCTCTATCCCCATCATTGAGCTAACTCGGATGTTCACTCAGAGTTATTCCAAATCAATATCCTTCTTCTTCAACTCCAACAATATCAAACTCTTGAGGAAGCTCTCACTCAAGCCAAAATTATCAAGGATATCAAAATCCAAGAAGGAGAAATCAAGCTCTAAAAGAAGGAATGGCTAGGTAAAAATACCAAGGGCAACAACACAAACAATCAATCCAAACCTACCCAAGTCAACCAGGTAGTGTTGAGTAGCCCAACCACTCAACCTCCCCAACAACAACCTCAACCTCCACCACAACAACCTTCTTATCAACCACAATAGCCAACATACAATATTATGCCACCTCCTACCCAAAATCAAAATACCACTCATCAAGTTGTGCATCCTCAAAAACCCCAACACAATTTCACACCTCTCTCAAAGCCCTTGTCCAACATCTTTCAAAAACTTATGGATGCACAATTAATCTCCTTACCCAAGATAAGACCTAAAGATCCAAACAAACCTAGAGGAAGAGGGTATAGAGAAGATCGATATTGCATCTACCATCAATAAAAGGGTCATGATATCGATAGGTGCATCCAACTTAAGCACAAAGTGTAGGATTTGATTGAGAGGGGGCTTATCAAAGTTGACAACCCTCTTGCTCCCCCTAATAAAAATTTGGGTATCTATCAAACCTCATTACCACAACATGGTGCAACACAACCAAACACTAGAGACACTATGACTACCCCTCAATCAAATCAAGTTAACCATGTCAACAATACCCCCAATTATCTAGGTTTTGTTGGCATGATTCATGTGGTCACCAAAAATTGAAGATACCCAGATCCACCTACATAAACAACTGACCCCTCAAATGTGTCATCCTCATCAACTGTACCACCTCTACTAGTGCAAGTCACCATTATACCTCAACCCTAGCCAATCATCCATCTCAAAAGTAGGCTTACCCATAGCCTCAAAATAGCCTCAACTAAGCTCTCAATTTATGAGTTAATCCAACAATCACCTCCCCATCAAGAGGCATTAATGGATATACTCAAAGCCATAGAGCTACAAACCCATGATCCTAACACTTTTACCAATTTCATGGGTAACATTCAAACTTGCACTTCATAAGCCATTACATTTTATGACACTGAGATTAAGACTATCTTGATGGAAGGACCAGATCCACCCTTGCACATCATGGCCACTATTGACAATAAAATATTCAAACATGTCTTAATTGACATGGGCTCATCCATCAACATCATCACATCATCCACCCTCAAACATCTCAATCTTCCACCCACTCATATCATCAATTCTACCTTCACTCTATGGGCATTCAATAATACCCTATGCTCAATGCTAGGAATAGTCATCCTCCCTATCCAAGTAGGGGTCTAGACTATCCACACTCTATGTCATGTCTTGGATGGAGAGATGCAATACAATGTACTCCTAGGTAGACCATGGATATAAGATATGTGGTGCATACCCTCAACCTTGCACCATTACCTCAAATACACACATGAGGGTCACATCCATTGCATTCTAGTAAACGATAAACCATTCAAGTATTACCACATGGTCACACACCCACATGAGTCCCCTTTGCCTTCAACACATCTATCTCTCACTCATCACCCACTCAGCTCATCATACCATCCAACCACATCTCCCACTCCCTCACCTATCCCTCACATTGCCAATCTACAACCCACCCACTCGATCTCACCCAATCCAATCCCCCCTTCTTCATCCTTGGGTACCAACTACACCCCTCATCCTACCTCAAATAAAAATCATCCATCTTCTTCATATTCTTCACATATTCCTTCTGAACACTACTCACCTTCTTCCTATCCTTCTCCCAATGCTCAACCATTCCACCCTTCTTCCAGCATGCAAGTCCTTCAACCCCATCCCCAACCTCTTCATCCTTTGTATTCTCCTTATACCCCTCCATCATCCTCAATGGCTAGGCCTCCATCCTCAACCCTACCCATCACACCCATACCACATCATCCTCCACCTATAGACTCCTTTATCAATCACCCCCCACCAACTCCATCTAGATCACACCCTTCTACTTCTTCCACTAATCCCAACCACCATCTCAGGGCTCCTCTTCTCACTCCCATCACCTCTCCCATAAAATAAGCTACTACCACCCTCACTCCTACCACTATTACCTCTTCTATCTCCCCCATACCTACACCCACACATGCATCTCAAACATCTTCTTCCATAACACCTAATCCACCCCCACCTCCAAACTCATTTAAGGTGCATCCATCCATCCTTGACATGAATCAAGGGACATCCACTCCCATTTTACCATCCTCTACATCCCAATCCACTTCCATGGATAATGTAGAGTCATCCTCTTCATCCCCCTCTCCAACGCTCTCATCCCAGACCCCTAGTGTTGTTGTACATATGACCACTCCTAGCATAGGAGAGTACCTTATACATAATATAGTATTTTTACCTCTAGTCATAGAATCGGTTAGGGATTTTGGTTGCCCTAGTCATACCCCTTTAACCATTCCATGTTGTCCTAGTGGGCTCTTCCTCTAATCACATAAATTTTATGTATGGGGGAATCAATTCATCATCAGATAAACCTCTTGAAAAAGAGCTTGAAGCATTATTCTCTAGCAACATCAACTTTTTGGATAATCCTTCATTCACCATGAAGTACTTCCATCATTTCAATTGGTGAGGATGTGGTCTTGGCCGCTATGAGAAAGGAATGTAGACTATTTTGGAACCTCATTCTTAGCCTCCTCAGGATAAATTTGGCCTAGGCTATGATCAACATTCTCCAATCGATCCCCTCAAATATGATCTTCAATGTATCACCCTTGGTCTCGAGGAGGAAAGTGAGGATGAATACCCTGATCTTGAGCATGCTCTCACATCACCGATAAACCTCTTCCAAGTTGCCACCATCCACACCATCTCATACGAAACTTTAGATGATGAATTGGATGAGTCATTTGAGGCACTTTTGATTACCTCTAATAGCTCTGAAGATGAATCATCTCTTATTATCCCCATCACAGATGTGGATGACTTTTATCTATGTATGTTCCCCCTTCCACTACCCATTTTTCCTTTGCTCCTTCCATTGGAGCAACTAGATGCACCCATCAATCCTCCACCTCCACCATGGCCACCTCCACCTGATCCTCACCTACCTATTCTCAATCAACTCCTTCCTCGAGAGCATGTGCAAGGGAACCCAGACTCCAATCTACAACCCCCCTCATTTCCCCAAGTCAACATAATTTTTGTTGACTTATGCATGCCCCTCCATAATCCATATGATCCTATGCATCCCATCCCCATTGATACCAATCTCATTGAATTTGAGAATATTTCATCCCCTCCAACTACCTTTGATTTCTATCCCTTAGATCAATTGCTTAGAGACTCAAATATTTACTTTCCTACTTCACCCCCTTCTTTGCCTTCTTTTATTTATAACGTCAAAGTCAGTGAGGTTGTGCCACCCCTTCTAGATAATATCATAGATGACATCCATCTCATTCCCACCCCTCATCAGCTTGAGGAGGGTTCCCATATGCTCATCGAGGAAACCATCGATATCAACATCAGCATAGATCTAGATAACCCCAAAATCATCAAGCTTGGGAAGAGTCTCTCAATCAAAGAGCAATAGAGTTTTGTCACACTCCTAATAGAGTATCAAGAGGTATTTGCGTGGTCCTATAAAGACATGCCTAGCCTTGACCCAAACCTTATCATCCATAACCTCATGCTAAACCCTAGCACTAAGCTGATCAAATAGAAGTTGAGGAAACTTCATCCTACCATAGCCCTCATGGTTAAAGAAGAGTTGCAAAAACTCTTAGACGTGGGCTTTATTCAACCAATTGACTATCTAGAGTGGATTTCAAACATGGTGCCCATTGGCAAACCCAATGGGGGGATACACATTTGCACTGATTTTTATGATCTCAACAAAGCATGTCCTAAGGATGATTTTCCTCTCCCTAACATCGATACGCTCGTGGATTCCATCGTGGGCCATGAAATGCTCTCCCTAATGGATGGTTTTTTAGGATATAACCAAATTTGAGTCAATCCTAATGACCAACACAAAACAACTTTTACATCACCTTGGGGGACATTTTTCTACAAAGTCATGTCATTCGGTCTTAAGAACATAGGAGCCACATACCAACAAGCACATAATGCCACACTTACAATGAAGACACTACAAGTTGTTGTGGAATGGTTGGATAAAAATGAGGCATGCCCATCATCAAAAATTCCAAATAAAAAATTAAAACTTGAAATCAAGAAAATCAAACACATAACACACTCATGTCACAATCATTTTTCATTTTTAAATCGACCACTTATCATCCATATCCTTGTTATCATTTTTTATTTTCTCCTCCCTTTGCTCTTTGCTCCTTCCTCACACGTCACTCGTCATTGTATGGTAACACTTCAAGTAGCTACATACCATGGACCAGTGTATTCCTTCCCCTTCCCTTCCTCTTTTTCCCTCTTTCTTCATTCTATATTTTTTCCCTCTCCTTTATTGCTTGTTTTGTGTTAGCTTTTTATGTTATAAACTTAAATGAAATGTGACCACAAGTAATTAAATAAGCATGCAATGCTATATATATGATAATTATAATCTAATAAGAATATAAATAGCATGATAAATTTTAAAATAACCATGAAATAGCCATTAATGAAAGCTCATGAAAATTAGAACTTGTTACAACATGTGGATATCTCAATGCTCCATTCTTCATACAAGTTCTACATTGTATCTACTCTAGTCTATCAACTCACTCACTAATATACTACTCTTGCTTGATTGATCCTCCTATCTATCAAAGGCCTATATAATGATATGACTCTTGGCCTTCCATATTTCTATGACTCTTCATATTCCTATCCTATAGAATCATGAACATGTAGAAACCATGCATATTTACATCATTGCACATTTTAATAATACTTGTGCATTTATTACATTACATAAAATAATTACTCAAGTCTTAATCTAAGAACCTCTCCTAATCTAATGATATACCCAATATGGTACATTAGCATTTACTAAATAATATAATTTATTCCAACACCCCCTATATTACATTATTTGGTTATTGAAGACTTTAGTCTTCAATATGGTCTTCATCTTGTCTTCAATTTACTTTGCATTGTATACCTCCTTTGTCAGGTTCCTCTTCTTCTTCTTTATCTTCTTTATTAGAGTCAATATTTGTGCTTTCACGAGCTATCATGCTATTATTAGATTCCTAAAAAAATATTTTCTCTTTGCCTTTGTCCTTCTCATCACAATTCTTCTTTAGTACAAAATATTCTGAACAACCACTTAAAGCATCATGATAAGATCTTGAGTTAGAAGAACTTGAAGTATCAATATTGCATGAGGATTGAAATATCTTTTCTAAGAAGGATTCATCTACTTTTTTTTCTCTTTAAGTGATTCAATAAATTCCTTTTGCTCTACATTCTCTTCTTTGTAACATTTGAATGTAAGTAATGCCATATATAATATGCTATCAATGTCTAAAGGAATTTGAATATCATCCTTTTCATTATCAATCACTTAAGTGATTCTAGCATGTAGATAATATTCTAGAGTTTTGAAGTTTTCTTCTAAGGCTTCACTATAGATCACTTTTGAAGTAAGATCTAAGTTTCCTTCAGACTTTGTAAGTAAATTCTTGATTCCAATTTTTATGAAATTTGTCCTTTCCTTTCTAATGATGTTTTCCATATCATTATTCATTGTATTCTTTGAAGTAGACATCCTTTTTGCTCCTTAGAATTTGATATTGAGAATAGTTTTGACAAAATATTTTGTCTTTTAGGAAACTATTGATGTTAACTTCCTTATGACTCCCTAGTATCTTGTGATCAAACTTAATGAACTTCTTTAATTCTCAAATTTGTAGAATACCTTGAGAATATTAATATTCAATCAATATTTTTGATAAAGGTTTAATTTTTCAAATCTCTAGGTAGAATACCTTTAACTCCCAAGTATTTTAGTGAAAGATCAAGTTTGATAAGATTTTTTTTATTTCTCAAGTTTTTGTAAAATAATTTCCACCTTGAAAGTGTTTTGAATGTAGTATGATTTTGATATTATGCTTAGCTTTCTTAGTTTTCCTAGAGTTGAATCTCTTTTATATCCCTATTTTTCAACTTCAAATTTTTACCTTATTTCTCCCTATGAATTAATAAGTAGAAAGCTAAAGATAATTTGATAATGCACCTTCAAGTTTTGATAAGGTTCTATATTTTCAAGACCTTTAAGTTGGATTTCTAATATCTCATAAATTAAAGCAAGAGACTAATTCAAAAAGCAATTTTCCAACTTTCTATCAATGCTATAAAAGCTTCTTTCAATTCTCAAAAGTATAATTTTCTAAATTTCAATAATTTAAATTGATGTAGAACTCCTTATATCTCCCTAATTGGAAATTTAGAAACTATGATTATTTGCAAATTTAATGTTTTAATTTCTATGTAGAATTCCTTTTTCCTCCAAATGAGTTATTTGTAAATATTCTTATGCTTTAATAAAGTAATTCAAATGCTTTTAATTAAACCTTCCTTGCTTCAAAAAATACTTTCAAATATTTTAATAAAGCATTTAAGGTTGTATTATATCAAAGCAATTCCTTATATCTCCAACTATCTAATTAATCTCAAGCATTAAAGATTAACTGGTTTTAACCTTAGTAATAAAGTTTCTTATTCCTTCTTTATTTTTAAAAAATGCACTTTAATTTATATAAATGTAATACCTTATTTATATTTTGTGTGCACTGAGTCTGAAGTCTTCCTCCCTTTGACTTCCCTACAAGTTGCGCTATTCAATTCTCCTTCTCCAATGCTTATGACAACATTAATTGCACTTGCTTTTGGCACTTCAAAATATTGACTATCTTCAATGTGCTCTCCAATTGCACTTGCTAGTTATGTTCTCCTCATTGTACGTTTGGTTTACCTCCACTTTGCTCTTCTCTATTATACTTTATGTACTCCTTGTATGTCTTCTTATTGTATAGGTAAATGTAAGACTTGTCACTCATAAAAGGCACGTGTTTGCACTTACCTTGAAATTTTCTTTGGCTATGTAACACTTGGTTGAAGTGGCTCTTCAACTTATTCATGCTTTAAGCATTGTAAATTCCTTCTGTAATGTTCTTTATCGTCCTAATACATTATGTCTACCTTACAAGTGGCATAAACTCTCTTGCGTTAGGTATGACATTATCCTATCTCCAACTGACACTCTTCTTTGCACTATAACGTTCTTCTAGGTGGTGCTAATACTCATAACCCTTCTTCCATGTGGCACTTGTGAAGTGTAACTCTTATGTGTGCTCTATTTAACGTAGTGCTCTTTTTCACTGTAATGTTATTTACTTGGCATTGTAACTTCTTCAATGATGAGTCCTTTGAAATATACATTTGATTTTTGAATGCTCAATAACGTATGACAATGCACCTGTTCTTTATTTTTTGTATTATCAGACTTCCAATGGTGGAATGTGCTTGGTTCTTACACTTCCTTTACTTACTTGGGGTGCTATGGTAATTAAACCTTGTTGTTGTACATAGAAATGTAGAGATACTTGCCCCATTATGCTTTAAATCTTCACCTTACCTTCATAAGATGGTGGATTCTCCTTTTGGACATGGTAGTGGTGCCTCTTCTCTTTGCAAGTTGTGATAATGGTGGATTCAATGTTGCCTTCTCCTCCTTGGAAACTCTCTACTATGTCTATAGTTGGATCAATGCTTGGTTAACTTTCCAATGGTGATTTCAAGCTTCTAAACTTATGCCAATGATTTTATCTATATTATATCCAATATTTACTTTAGAATAATGTCTTCTTTGCTTTCAATAGATAGTAGGAAGTTGATATATATTTTTTGAAATATATATAACTCTTTCTTTTGTGTATGTTTTAATCCTTTGTAAATACTATCTTCTGCACCCTTGAAGACTTAAACTAGAAATATTCCTCTTACAACTATAAACCCTTAAATTTGGTGCTTAATAAAACTTAATAATAAGATAAATATGAATGTTCAAATAATGAACCTTTCACACCAATGTTGCATACCTTTTTGGTCTCCATTTGATAGCTTGATTTCTTGGTGATTTAGATCACCTAATTGATGTCCTGATTTTGATGAATTTGCAGCTCTTCCTTGCTGTCCAAAACAGCTCTTAACCTCTTCTAATTTACAGCTTTAATTTGATATGCTTTGCTTCCCTTAAATTTTTCTATTTTGCAGCTTTAATCCCTATTACTTTGCTGCTTTAAACTAGTCTATTTTGCAGCTTTCAATGCTGCCTATTTCTTCTTCAAATTGTTGTTCTAGGACCATAAAATTTTCAGCTATTAGTGCTGCCCAAATTGCTGCCCTCTTGCTATCCTTAACTCTGAAATTTTCAGGTTTTAGTGTAGCTAATTTATCCTTTGATATGATGTCTAATGTGCTGCCTTTAACCTCTGAAATTTGGTAGGAAACTCCTCCAATTTGCAGCTATCTTTACCTCTTCAATTTCTGTTGTAAAATTCAGCAACCTGCTTTTCTACAAGTTAGCCTTAAAGCCTTCAATAACAACCTTCAAATATCTCAAATATGATGGTCTCTTCTATCTCCTTTCTCATTAAATATCCTTGTTGAATTATAACTTCAATATTGGCCTCTTTTTTGCCCTTATTATCAAGAATCTAAATGTCTTGAGGTCTTCAATAATCTCCTCCAAAATTTGGCAAACTTCTTGTCAAATCCTTCTTCCTTTTGGGCTTGTTGTTGGATGGCGATAATTGTCCTAAATTCTTCTCTATCAAGAACTTATCCTTGCTAGCAATATTCTCCCTTGATTTCTCCTCGAATATCCTCTAATGGCCTTCTTCAACTCCTCTCCAATGGCCTTCTTCAAATTCTTCAATGAGGCTTTTCTAGCCTTATCCTTCTTTCTCCTTCTACCTTTTCTTGAGAAATCTCCTCTTGGATCTTCAAATTCTGTAGTTTCTCTTCAATAGTACTTTCATAGTCCTTTATATTCAATCTTCCAAAATTGGAAGTTCTTCAATGGGACCTTTCTCTTAGGTCTCCTCCTTCTAGAGTTATTTTTTTTCTTCACTCTAAAGTCTTCAATATTAAAATTTCTATGAGGACCTCCTTCTTGGTTCTCCTCAATCTTCAATCTACAATGGGAATTTATTTCTTGGATATCCTTCTTGATCTACAGTCTTCAATATGGCTACTTTGGCCTCTTCCTCTCTTCTCAATATTCTACTTGAAATCTTTAATCTACAAATCTTGCAATGGGACCTTTTTCTTAGGCCTACAAATCTTCAATATTTTACTTGTTGCTTCAAGTACTGGATTTATTTCAAAGAAGATATTCTTCCTAGATCTTATAGGAATATTCTCATCTTTCTTTGAATCAACTATTTTATGCAACAAATTATTAGAAAATGATAATAGTGATTTATTTAAATCTAAAGAAAATGAACTTCACTAGTTGATTTGTCAATCTAGTGGAATCAATGTTGAGTCCTAGTCTTCACAAGTTTTTTTTCAACTCTATGGAAATACTCTAGCCAAATGCAAATTTAAAAATTCTAAAAATGAGATTTCCTATCTCCTTTCAATCTCTTTTGTGGTTCTCTGTATTTACTATCAATCAACTATTGTGGAAATATTTGAATATCCTTTCAGACTATCACGCTATTCAAATCCTTGAAGGCCCACAAGTAGATATGTGAGCTCTGGTTGACTCACTGCTTCATCCTAGGATAACTTTGAAAGCTAAACAGGCCAGGTCTGGACACCCTAATATGAGCTTGCTAACTATTCATTCAAGAAACAACTCTACCAGATTTAATTGAACAATAAAATATGATTGACCAAGCATATGATGCAAGCATAGTTAAAGATAGACCGGTGCCTTATCCGTTGGGTTATCATAGCAATTTTTAACCATTCATATGATAGAGAACAGAAAAAGAAGGAGAAACTGATGAATCTATGCTCATTCGAATGTCGTAACAAACACAAGCTCATTAATCAGTGAAGAGATGTTGTCTACATGTTCAAATAATGTAAGATGTAGACAAGATAACATACACATTGCACAAAGTTTTCTAGAAAGAGAGAACCAGATAGCTTGTATTAAATTCAGAATGAAGCATTTACAATGAATAACCCAGTATATCACTCAAGTTTGTCTAAACAATATAATACAATGGATCACCTCATTCAAATGATGTAATAGGGGATTGCTATCTACTATCCTAAAAGTAGTGACATATAGACTCTAGCTCTCTAGAACAACTTATGGAAATCATCTCAAATAAACTGTCCTACTTTCGAAAATACCTGCACAAGGGTGGGAAGAAATTGAGAAGATGGCTAAACAAGGAAACAGAGAAAATACGATAACCTAGACAGAGCACTCAAAATACCTCTCAGAAGCTTGTTGTGCGATTGCTTGATGATGAAGCTTGACTACCTTGACTCCTTTTATAACTGGGCTATCCAAAATCAGTTACAGATGCTTGGTGCAGAGGCTGCCACTTGGAACATTTTCATGGTCGAGCATCATTTTGGCTTCCTGAGTTTGTTGCAATAGAATCAATTGATGCCAACTATCAAAACCTTTTCTAGGCTACTTATTTGTTTTAAAAAGAGAAAACTGCTTTGTCTATTATTAGGACTTATATGTTTGGCTTTTGATTTGAAGGGGGCTCTTATAATAGTGGTGGGCTAGGCCTTTGAATATACTGTTGAATTTATGCAAAAAGGTAATATGAGTGTATTCCTTTGTATTCCTATTATCCTAGTCATATGCCTTCTCATCTTTAGGTGCTCTTTGACTAGGACTGATGTAGGTATATTTTTAGGATGAAACAGAGGGGGACCCAACGTGATGGTGAAGACAGGGAAGAAAGAACACAATGAGATGGAACAAGATGAGAGATAATATGGATGGTGGTGGGAATAATTGAGCACAATGGATGTGGAATACTATAGATAGTGGTGGTGAGATGGCGTGTTGTGGAGTAGACTATGATGGTGATCAAGAGAGAATGCCCAAAAAGGGAAGGGCAAAGAGGAAATGGGAGGAAAGACAGAATGGAAAATGAGATCTGGAAGTGCATAGATTGGTAGGAGTGACTATCAAGGCACACTTCCATAACTACATTCCATCGGGGTGATCCCTCTATAACTACATTTCGTTGAGGCGTTGCTATCCTTTTGAAGCATAGAAAATTGTTGTTTGAGCACTTTCTTCTTCTTACTACACCTTCTACATCTTCTACACAGGAACTTTCTACCTTGCTCACAGTCTTCCATGATCATTGCTTTTTGCATGCTCTAGCCCATCGTTACTATTGATATTTTTATCATGCCTACTTCCTTCTTTTAAAGCCGCATAGAGATAGTCCACTCTATCAACTGAAGACAACAACATCATGCTCTGTATATACGAGCAGATCTACCTATCTTGGGTCTGCATTGAATCTATCCTTTGAGTTGCTTATTTCATGACCTCACTTTTCTTGGTACAATTCGAGGACTTGAGCTTGTGTGAAAGATTTTATTCACGTGGCTCAGTGATCTCTACTTTGAGAAATTTCTCAATTTACTTAGTTTTCTTACCTTCCTTCTGAGTGGTCTTAAGTCGATGGTGTTGCATTACTCCTTTGGGCTCTTGTATTTTGCAACTACCGTAATTTTGAAACTTGTCATGAATGATCTGGCTGATCTTCATCTACCTCAAAGAGATATATTATGCTTGAGACACCTTGTGATTTTATCACTTTTGGTTCATGGGATGCTTGGCACTCCATACTATCTGTCAATCCTTGAATAGTGAGCCACTCATTCCCCCATGTAGAACAATCTTCATTGATCTTGCCTAGGATGATCTAGGATCATTGATCTCCTTTTTCACATTTTATTTAGGTCTGTCGTTGATTGAATCGATGAGGGCATTCTTCATGAGCGATAGGAATGGGCGAAAATACATTATCACCGATTGCTTGAGGCTATCATCGATTGAATCGATGATAGTGTTATTTCAAATATGATGACTAGACTTGTTCATCGATGGATTTTTGTTGTCACTGATGGATGAGCGAAGGATTTTCATAAGAGTGATGACGTGACTATGTATAGACTAAATTTTTAATGGTCAATGATGGGAAGGAGGCTTCACTGATCAAATCGATGATAAAGCTTTAGACTGGCGATGAGTTATCCTAGCTCTAAGCATTATCGTTGATGGAAAAGACTATCATTGATGAGGTCGACGATGGATCAATGATGAGAGCAATGAAGAGTGATAGTGATTTTGAGAGAATTTTAGCCTATCGCTAATGGGTGTTATGGTCACTGATTTGGATCGATGATAAGGCTTTGCAAGAGCGATGACTTTATCTTTAAAACAACTTTGCTTGACCAAATTCCATTAGGAGGGGGACTTTCTAGGTTTATGTTGTGGAGACCCTCACCTTAGGCTTGAACTATTTTTTGCTCATTAGGAAGGGTGGTCATTGATCGAATTGATGATAATGTCTTGCAAGGGTGATGACGTATGCTTTTGCAAGAATGATGATATCTTGCAAGGATGATGTGAAATATCTATCGTTGATTTGATTAGCGATGAAGAGCCTTGATGAGAGATAGTATATCTTCGATCTTGGTTGCTCATTGATGTCTACCTTTGGTCATAGATAGGATCCATGATAGTGCCTTTTAAGTACAATGACACATTTTAGCTTTTAGGTTACATTTTAATTGGTCGTTGATGAGATAGACTATCAGAGATGGGATTAGCGACTATGGTTTGGATGAGCGATGGACTTTCTTTATCATTGATGACTAACTCGGGTCATTGATAGGATCAATAATGAGGGTTTTGATGAGTGATGATGCTTTTTGGGCTTAAGTCTATCGATGATGACTTAGAGTTATCATAGATTAGATCGACGAAAGGCTTTTGGAAGAGTGATGGGTGGTTAAAGAACTTTTTGACTTGGTGAATGACTTAGGAAAACCTTAGGAGGGATATTTGAGTGAAAATAGGGTATACTTGGATAATTTTTGGCCTTGGTTTAGCTTAGGAATGTGGACTATGACTTTATTTAGGGTTAAGCTTGCTACTAGATGGTCTGAAACATTATGGACTAAATGCATGGATTGGAAATGGAGTGACTTATAATGATTGAAACAAAGAATATGGGATGTCATAATGGTATGAAGGTGTAGTGGCCTTACTTAAGATGAAAATGGGATGAGCTTATGGTGGATGGAATGGAATATGATAGTACTCATGCTTACCTTATTATGATCATGGAGGCTTCTTTTGACCAAGACTATTTTTCAAGGCTTCCTTCTTCTTTTTGAGCTCAACCTTTCATCCTACAATCACCTAGACATCCAGACCTTATTGAAAAGTAGGGGTGTGAATTAAGTTGGGATTTTTTGAAGCCCAACACAGGCTCTATCTGGGACAAGAGAAATATTGAGACTGACAGGATAAAATTTTCTCTTGAGAACTCTAGAATCTTCGGTTATAAGCAACAAAATTTTTACCTAAAATCTTTCCCCTATAAATTTCTTGTAGTAGCTACCCATAAGTACTTCTCCTAAGGAGTTGATTGAACACTCGACTCTTATGGATTTTCATCATGGCTACCTCAACTAAGACTATCAGGATTTGAAAGCAAAAACAAACCAACTAATTACCTACTTCTATAGACTAAAACAAAAACACACAAAATTTAAAAGAACTGAAACTAATTGAATAATATATACATATGTACAGAGGTAGACAAAAATAGTTCATACAAAACTAATCTCCATCATGAGGATGGTAGATCTTCAATTGTTGGTCATTTATCAGAAATTGCATTTCTTCACCTTGCAGGGTCTGCAACCTGTAGGTGTGCTAGCCTATTTTCTGGAAAATCTGATAAGGGCCTAGCCATTTGGGCTCCAGTTTGCCTTTTTCTCCTGGTTTGTCATTTTTTGGGTCCCAATACAATACTATGTCCCCTTCTACAAATGGATTTCCCCTAGCCTTCTTATTGAATACTTGTGCAGTATTCTGAGTTCCTTGGGTCATTCTATTAAGAGCATTTCTTCTATCTTCTTCCAATTTGACTATATGATTCATTCTTCTTTGTAGACTATCAGGATTTTTGTGATCTTGGAGTAATAAAGCCAGGGCAGGTCTTTCAACTTGTGGGGGAAGTAAATCTTGTTCTCCATATACCAATTCATAAGGTGTTCTTCCTGTAGCTCTCTTGATGGAAATTTTATCTACCCATAGAGCAAATTTTAACTCACTATCCCAACTCTTCTTATTTTTGCCTAGGGATATTTTTATCCTGGTTATAAGATTTTTGTTCGAAGATTCTGCCAAGCCATTTCCTTGAGGATAGTAGTTGGCTGAATGAGTTAGTTCAATATTGTACTTACTACAAAAATCTACCATCTCATAGGAAATAAAACTGTTGCCATTGTCAGTTACCAGTTTTTTGGGTACTCCAAATCTGGTCAGGATATTTTCTTCTAGGAATTTAATAATGACTTCTGTAGTAGATATTTTTAATGGGGCAGCTTCCACCCATTTGGTGAAATAATCTGTGGTAGTTATTATCCATCGATGACCTCCTAATGAGTTTGGATTAATCTCTCCTATCAGGTCTAGACCCCATTGGGTGAAAGGAGCTTCTACTGTTACAGGTTTTAAAGGTATAGTAGGCAACTTTTTCTTGCCATCAAAAATCTGATAGTTTTGACATTTTCTTACTAGCTGGTGTACATATTTGAACATGGAAGGCCAGTAATAACCTGCCCTCATGATGTTGTTAGCAGTTGCCTTAGGTGCAAAATATCCTCTACAAAAGCCAGTATGAAATTCCTCAATGATTCCAGCTACTTCTTCTTAAGGAAGACAGAGTAGTAGTACACCACTTGGGTGTCTCCAGTACAACTTATCCTCTTGGACATAGTATTTTTGTGCTTGTAATTTAATGCTCCTTATTCTATTTTGAGTGCAGCCAGTAGGGAGTGTTAATGTCTACAAGTATTTCACAATGTCTTTATACCAGTCATCTTCAGATGCTCTCTTTTTATCAGTTTGATGTGTATTAGCATTCTTTATTGTATTATTGAAGTCCTCTCCCCCTTTAGTTGCTAGATATTTTGCCAGGCCTTGCCCTTTGATGGTTTTCACAGCTTTGAATTCCACTGTGTATTGTTGTAGCTTGACTGTCCACCTAGCTGAACTGCCTGTAGGCTCATTTTGAGTGAAAACATCTTTGACAGCCGAAAAGGGAATACAGGCTATGACTTTATTAGCTCCAAAAATTCCTTTGAAGTGCTCTAAAGCTTTTATGAGTGCAAAGGCCTACTTCTCTATCATGGTGTACTTTAGTTGTGATCCTTTCAATCCTGAGCTCATGAATGCCACTGGTCTTTCTACATTTTTTGTATCCTTTTGTGACAATACAATGGCAAAGGCATCTTCTGAAGAGAAAGAGTAAATATTAAAATCTTTGTGATAATCTGGATAGGCTAATACCGGGGCTTGGGTGATGGCATCTTTGATTTTTTGGAAAGCTTACAAATTTTCTTCTATCCATCTAATAATACCTTCTTTCTTGATCATGTTGTTTATAGGTTTTGCAATTTGGGTGAAATTTGGCACAAACCTTCTGACGAAGTTAATTTTTCCAAAGAATGATCTGACTCCTTTCAAATTCTTGGGTGGAGGAATCTTGGCAATGGCCTTAGTTCTTTCAGGGTCTATACTGATCCCTTATTTAGAGATAATGTGTCCCAACAACTTGCCCTATTTTGCTCCAAAGATACACTTTTTGGGATTCAATGAAATACCAAATTCTTTACACCTAGAAAATACTTGGGTGAGATGCTCAAAGTGATCTTCAGGGTTTTTAGAAAAAATAGTTATGTCATCCAAATAGACTACCACCATTTTAAACATCAGACCTTTGAAAGCAAAATCCATGGCTCTTTGGAATGTGGCCCCAACATTCATCAGTCCAAAAGGTATTCTGAGATATTCAAACGTCCCCCAAGGAGTAGTGAAGGTTGTTTTGTGCCTATCTTCAGGATTCACTTGAATTTGGTTATAGCCTAAGAATTTGTCTAACAGAGACATTTTCGCTGATCTTGCAATAGCCTGTAATAGTTGCTCCATGTTTGGTAGTGGGTAATTATCTTTCAAAGAGTTTTTATTTAAATTTCTAAAGTCAACACATAGTTTGATATCTCTATTTTTCTTCCTTACTGGCACCAGATTGTCTATCCAGGTTGAGAACCTGACTTTTCTAATAATCTTGGCATCCAATAACTTCTGAACCTCTTTCTGCATTAGAGGGTGTAATGTTGGATTAAACTTCCTCTATTTTTGTCTGTATGGTTTAGTACCTTCCTTGAGTGGGATAATATGCTTCATTACCTCGGTGTTGAAAGTTTTGAGATCTTCATAACTCCAAGCAAAGGCATCCTTATGCTTTTTTAGATATTTTATATATTCTCTTTTTTCTTTTTCTGACATAGATTTTTCAACTCTCACCATTTTAGGTTCTTGCTCGATGCCAATATTAATTTCTTCTACTTCCAATCCTTGCAAGGTTGGTTTATGGGCTTTATCAAAATCATCAAACAGACTCTCCAATGATATCAGTCCTTTGGGCAGCTTGTTAGTCTTTAATTGTATCACTTCCATAGGTTCTCCAATCACTTTCTTAAGCTTTTCTTCATCTTCCTCATCACAAATAATCTCAGCATATTGATTCTATAGTGTCATAAAATCTTTGATGTCAATGTCATCCTGAAAGACTTGTAGATACACTATGTTGTCTGGGACAGAAGGATGATATACTGAAATAGTAGGGAACTTCTCTTGGTATTCAATGTCTATCTCTGGACTATCTAAACCGAAAGCATTAATTACCAATAGGTTGGCTACCTGATTTTTTCTCGTGGGATGTAAGTGATGTTGAAAGCCAAAAACTTATTTATTTCTTCTTGCACAACCTATTTATACTATTTGAGTCTAGGGTATTTAACTTGATATTTACCTTTGATCTATTATATTATTAATTCGACATCACCATATACAATCAGATAGTTAATCCCCAATTCTCTAGCCTTTCTTAAGCCTAACAGTAATGCTTCATATTCTACCACATTATTTGTGCAAGGAAAGTGTAGTCTGTATGGTATGCCTAGATAGTTTCCATTGATGTCAGTCAAGTTGACCCCAACTCTTTCCCTAGTGTGTGACTTAGCTCCATCAAATGTGAGGGTCCACATTTTTGATGTCAAAATTCTTGTGGACTCGACATCAACCTCTGTGGCTATTTGTGGGTCCATATCAACTATTGTGGGTACCTTATCTAAGAATGGGGAATGCCAGATAGAGTAGACTCCTATCTCTTTCTCCTCAAAATACTAGACTAAATTGACAGTGGTATTATCAGACTTCTTGAGCTCAACAAAATATCTATGGAAGGGTTCCCTCTTGAGGGTAGCCTGCTCTTTGGCCATCAGAGGAATAGTGGTGTAAGACCAGTCCAATTGAATGGATCCTCCTAATTGCTCAGCCCAATGTCTGGAGAGTAGTAGTGAGAAAAATGGATCTACATCAACTACGACTACATCCATGACTATGCCCTTCTTGGGGTATTGGTCTAGATAGACAAGTAGTCCTATGATTATCCCTGCACATGGGATTTGTCTACTATCCATAATAGATATTGGGGGAGAGTCTTTGGTGCATATTAGACCTAACTGATCTACCACCTATTTGGGCATGACATTGTGTGAAGCTCCATTATCCAACATACAGTTATGAATTACATACTATTCCCCAAAGTCAAAATTATATCTCAAGGATATATAGAAAGGTCTAATTGCTGAAGGATTTCTGGAAATGGGTTTGGAATTTTCTACTGCTAAGAAATTGCATATGTGGTTATGAGATGGCTCAACCAAACCAAAGGCTCGACACACCTGATCTTTGTACTTGGGTATAGTCATTAACTCTCCAAAGGTAATGTTTATTTTTTGTTTGGCCAGCTCTTGGCCTACATCAAATTCAACTTTTTTACTTCAACACTCTTGTCAGACTCTGGTTGTTTTTGAACCTCATTCCTTATTTCAATTTTAAGGGATGATTGTTGATTACCACTTATTTGTTTAGTGGTAGCTTTATCTCTGTTTGGAGTCTATTGAGCTGCATCAACTTTGTTAGCTTTACCTAACTTGTCAGGCACTATCCTACCTCTCAGGTTGATAGTGTGCATTCTTTCCAGTCTTTCCACCTCTTCAGTTATTGGAATGATCTTTCCTAATTTCATCATTTCATATCTATCCCCCTGAGGTCTTTTAAGGATTTCTAGATTTTCTAAGACCATAGCTCTAGGTTCTTTTTCTGACTTAGGCAATTTTTCCATTTCTTTTTCAAACTATTTTTCCCTTTCTTCATCTTCTTTAGTCCAACAAGTATTAATTCTTATTTCTTCATCTGATTCTTCCTCTACATTATCATTGGGATGTGCCCCTAGGTAGATTGCATAGTCAGCTGGGTTATGGGGTGCATCACACTCACTACAGTAGTATCGAAAGTCAGAGATAGTGTTAGCAGTGGCCATGGGATTTGGGACTACATCTACATCTTTTGGACCTTCTCTCCTTTTCCAGCCATTATTTCCACTTTTGCTTCCTTCTTCCCCATTATTTCTTGTCCAATTTTTATTAAAGTTCCTTCAAAATTGGGGTCTATTATCAATCTACATTTGGGTTGGTTGTTCATCAACTAACAGACTTATCCCTCTCAATTTTGGATAACCTATTGTTAATTGTATTGAACATTTTGGTGAATTGGCTGGATAATCTTTCTAGAGGGTCAACTTCAGTTTTCCTTAACATTGTGAACCCAAATTTCTTTGGCTTCCTATCCACTTGATTGGAACTTGGTTCAGAGGCATATGGCTTCATTTTCCCACTATCTAGCATATTTCTTTCTATTTCTAGGGCTTGTTCCATACAATCATCAATGGTGTTTGCCCTATGTTACCTTAACTCGTAGCTGAATTCTCTTGAGAAAGCATTCTTATAGAAGCATACGACTTGATGGTCAGTGGGTCTTAGGGTAATTGGGATTTTATTTCTGATTTTGAAAAATCATCTATTAAAATCTTCTACAGACTCATTTTCCTTCTTCTTTACTATTGTGAGCTCTATCAATAAATATTGCTCATTCTTTCTTTCCTCATATTTCTTCAAAAATATTCCTTCCATAGTTTAGAAATCGAGGATTTGGTCAGCTAGGAGGGAATTGAACCAGTCTCTTGCATCACCCTCTAACATTTGTAAGAATAGTCTGAGAACTACATCCTCATGTTCAACCTCTAGGCTATCTAATGCGTATAAGAAGCCTTTGACATGATCTTCCCTAGAGACAGCCGTATTGCCTTGGAATTTAGGCAAATATTTATGGGCTTTGGTTGGCAAGGGATGTAAGTTCTGGGGTAAATGGAAAGGTCTATATCTATTAGTCCTCCATACTTGTAGGTTCTGGTTTGGTTGTGCCATGGTGATAATAGGGGTACTGACTATGGGAATGCCAATAACAGGCTGGCTTACAGGTGTAGACTTCTTAGCAGACTTATTACTAGCTATATATGCCCTATTATGATAACCAAAATTTTTAGGGACTGGGGCTTTACGAGTAAATACCTCTAGGTCTTCAAATACTGGGAAGAGCTCTTTGCCACTACATCTGGTGTGCACTAGGTCAGATTCTTCTTTATCTTCTTTTGGGTTCATTCAGAGTCACCAACACTTGGGTGCAATAGAATCTCACTCAAGCCAAGGTTGCTCAGCTTTTGAATTCTCTCTGTATTTGGAGGATCCAAAAAACATAACCTCTCAGAAGGTCACAGTTTAAGAAATAACTCCTTCTACAAGGGTTTGGTCGGAAGACCATGGTGTTGAGGGGCTAATGTGGTCAAAAAGTGTCGTATGGAGACAAGCCACAAAATACATGGATGACTGTAAAAGGCTCTCCCTAGAAAATGGCACCAAAAAACTATTGTGGAAATATTTGAATATCCTTTTAGACTATCATGCTATTCAAATCCTTGAAGGCCCACAAGAAGATATGTGAGCTCTAGTTGACTCACCACTTCATCCTAGGATAACTTTGAAAGCTAAACAAGCCAGGTCTGGACACCCTAATATGAGCTTGCTAACTATTTATTCAAGAAACAGCTCTACTAGATTTAATTGAATAGTAAAATATGATTGACCAAGCATATGATGCAAGCATAGTTAAAGATAGATCGATGCCTTATCCATTGGGTTATCGTAGCAATTTTTAACCATTCATATGATAGAGAACAGAAAAAGAAGGAGAAACTAATGAATCTATGCTCATTCGAATATCATAACAAACATAGGCTCATTAATCAGTGAAGAGATGTTGTCTACATGTTCAAATAATGTAAGATGCAGACAAGATAACATACACATTGCACAAAGTTTTCTAGAAAGAGAGAACCAGATAGCTTGTATTAAATTCAGAATGAAGCATTTACAATGAATAAACTTGGTATATCACTCAGGTTTGTCTGAACAATACAATACAATGGATCACCCCATTCAAATGATGTAATAGGGGATTGCTATCTACTATCCTAAAAGTAGTGACATATAGACTTTGGCTCTCTAGAACAACTTCTAGAAATCATCTCAGATAGACTATCCTACTTTCGGTAATACCTGCACAAGGGTGGGAAGAAATTGAGAAGATGGCTAAACAAAGAAACAGAGAAAATATGATAACCTAGATAGAGCACTCAGAATACCTCTCAGGAGCTTGTTGTGCGATTGCTTGATGATGAAGCCTGACTGCCTTGACTCCTTTTATAACTGGGCTATCCAAAATTAGTTATAGATGCTTGGTGCAGAGGCTACCACTTGGAGCATCTTCATGGTCGGGCATCATTTTAGCTTCCTAAGTTTGTTACAGCAGAATCAGTTGATGCCAACTATCAAAACCTTTGCTAGGCTGCTTATTTTTTTAAAGAAAACTACTCTATCTATTATTAGGACTTATATGTTCAAATTTTGATTTGAAGGGGGCTCTTTAATAGTGGTGGGCCAGGCTTTTGAATATACTGTTGAATTTATGCAAAAAGGTAATATGGGTGTATTCCTTTGAATTCTTATTATCCTAGTCATCTGCCTTCTCATATTCAGGTGCTCTTTGACTAGGACTGACGTAGGTATATTTTTAGGATGAAACAGAGGGGGACCCGATGTGATGGTGAAGACAGGGAAGAAAGAACACAATGAGATGGAACAAGATGAGAGACAATATGGATGGTGGTGGGAATAATTGAGCATAATGGATGTGGAAGACTATAGATAGTGGTGGTGAGATGGTGTGTTGTGGAGTAGACTGTGATGGTGATCAAGAGAGAATGCCTAGAAAGGGAAGGGTAAAGGGGATAGAGAGGAAAGATAGAATGGAAAATGAGATCTAGAAGTGCACAGATTGGTAGGAGTGACTATCAAGGCACACTTCCATAACTACATTTTATCGAGGTGATCCCTCTATAACTACATTCCATTGAGGCGCTACTATCCTTTTGAAGCACAAAAAATGTTGTTGTTTGAGCACTTTCTTCTTCTTACTATACCTTCTACATCTTCTACATAGGAACTTTCTACCTTGCTCACAGTCTTCCATGATCATTGCTTTTTGCACGCTCTAGCCCATCATTACTATTGATACTTTTATCATGCCTACCTTCCTTATTTTAAATCTACATAGAGATAGTCCACTCTATCAACTGAAGACAACAACATCATGCTCTATATATACGAGCATATCTACCTATCTTAGGTTTACATTGAATCTATCCTTTGAGTTACTCATTTCATGATCTTACTTTTCTTGGTACAATTCAGGGACTTGAGCTTGTGTGAAATATTTTATTCACGTGGCTCAATGATCTCTACTTTGAACAAATTCCTAATTTACTCAATTTTCTTACCTTCCTTCTGAGTGGTCTTAAGCTGATGGCGTTGCATTACTCCTTTGGGCTCTTGTATTTTGTAGCTACCATAATTTTGAAACTTGTCGTGAATGATCTAGCTGATCTTCATCTACCTCAAAGAGATATATTGTGCTCGAGACACCTTGTGATTTTACCACTTTTGGTTCATGGGATGCTTGGCACTCCATACTATCTATCAGTCCTTGAATAGTGAGCCACACATTCCCCCATGTAGAACAATATTCATTGATCTTGCCTAGGATGATCTAGGATTATTGATCTCTTTTCATATTTTGCTTAGGTCTATCACTAATTGAATCGGTGAGGGTATTCTTCATGAGTGACAAGAATAGGTAAAAATACATTATCATCGATCGTTTGAGGTTATCACTGATTGAATCGATGATAATGTTCTTTCAAAGATGATGACTAGACTTGTTCATTGATGGATTTATATTGTCGTTGATGGATGAGTGAAGGATTTTCATAAGAGTGATGATGCAACTATGTATAGACTATTTTTAATATTGATGGGAGGGAGGCTTCACTGATCAAATCGGTGATAAATATTTAGACTGACGATGAGTTAACCTAGCTCTGAGCATTATCACTGATGAAAAATACTATCACTGATGAGGTTGATGATGGATCAACGATGAGAGCAATGAAGAGTGATAATGATTTTGAGAGAATTTTAGCCTATCATTGATGGGTGTTATGGTCATTGATTTAGATCGATGATAAGGCTTTGCAAGAGTGATGACTTTATCTTTAAAACAACTTTGCTTGACCAATTTTCTAAGAGGGGGACTTGCTAGGTTTACATTGTGAAGACCCTTACATTAGGCTTGAACTATTTTCACTCATTAGGAAGGGTGATCACTGATCGAATCGACAATGATGTCTTGCAAGGGCAATGATGTATGCTTTTGTAAGAGCGATGATGTATTTTGCCTTTGTCTATATCAACTCAATGAGAAATGTCTATCATTGATTCGATCGATGATGAAGAGCCTTGATGAGTGATAGTATATCTTTAGTATTGCCTGCTCATTGATGTATACCTTTGATCACTGATAGGATCGATGATAGTGATTTTTAAGTGTGATGACATATTTTAGATTTTAGGCTGCATTTTAATTGATCACTGATGAGATAGACCATCAAATATGGGATTAGTGACTATGGTTTGGATGAGTGATAGGATTTCTTTATCATTGATGATTAACTTAGGTCATTGATAGGATCGATGATGAGGGTTTTGATGAGTGATGACACTTTTTGGGCTTAAGTCTATCGATGATGACTTAGAGTTATCATATTAGATTTGGAAGAGGTCAGGATGGGATTAGGAAGGATTTTGGAAGGGTGATGGGTGGTTAAAGATCTTTTTGACTTGGTGAATGACTTAGGAAAACCTTAGGAGGGATATTTGAGTGAGAATAGAGTATACTTGGATAGTTTTTAGCCTTGGTTTAGCTTAGGAAGTTTTCGTGACTTTATTTAGGGTTAAGCTTGCTACTAGATGGTCTAAAATATTATGGACTAAATGCATGGATTGGAAATGGAGTGACTTATAATGATTGAAACAAAGAATATGGGATGTCATAATGGTATGAAGGTGTAGTGGCCTTACTTAAGATGGAAAGGGGATGAACTTATGGTGGATGGAATGGAATATGATAGTACTCATGCTTACCTTATTATGATCATGGAGGCTTCTTCTGACCAAGACTATTTTTCAAGGCTTCCTTCTTCTTTTTGAGCTCAACCTTTCATCCTACAATCACCTAGACATCCAGACCTTATTGAAAAGTAGGGGTGTGAATTAAGTTGGGATTTTTTGAAGCCCAAAATCAACCTAGTGCTCTGATACCACTATTATATTTTGATGCTATAAACTTAAAGGAAATGCAACCACAAGTAATGAAATAAGCATACAATGTTATATCTATGATAATGGCAATATAATAAGCATGTAAATAGCATGAGAAACTTCTAAAATAACTCATGAAAAAGATATTAATGAAATCTCACAAAACTTAGAACTTGTTATAATATATGGAGATCTCAATGCTCCATTCTTCATACAAGTTCTACATTGTATCTACTTTATTCTATCAACTCACTTACTAATCTACTACTCTTGCTTGATTGATCCTCCTATCTTATCAAAGGCCAATATATAATGAGATGACTCTTGGTCTTCTATATTCCTATGAATATTCATATTCCTATCATATAGACTCATGTACATGTGGACACCATGCACATTTTACATCATTGCACATTCTAATAATGTGCATTTATTACATTAAATAAAGTAAATACTCAAGCCTTAATCTAAGACACTCTCCTAATATAATAATATACCTAATATGGTACATTAGCATGTACCAAATAATGTAATTGTAGACACCAAATCCTAGCCACTTGTCATCCATTCGCATCATCAAATCATATATATATATATATTATTTATTTATATATATATATATATATTTATATTTATATTATATACATATATATATATATATATATATATATATATATATATATATATATATATATATATATATATATATATATATATATATATATGAATAAATCTCAGCCGCCCATCACGACTTAATCTCGACCATTCATTTAACATGATCCATGTCACTTATCAAATCACAATCTCAGCCCTTCATCATGTTTTAATCTCGGTCACCCGTTGGTGTCATCGAAACCCTAACATGTTGAAGGTAAGTTATAAAATATCATTCACTTTTGTGAATCGAGGGTTAATCAATTCAAAAATTGATTGGTGATTCTCGAGGTTAGAAAGCATTAGATCCCTTCATCCATCATCATCCAAACCCTAGCATTTTGCTAACACCTTCCCTCCTTGCTACTGTTGCATCCTCCATTTCTATCACTAAAAACTTCTGTGAACCCTACCAAGATTTTGTAGAGTGCCCCCCATCACCCATAAATGCTCCTGGGTATTTACCAAATACTGTAGAGCATTTTTGAAATATTGTAGGATGTTCACAACCTTTCCTCAAATGCTCCTAGCATTTTCCCTTAGCCAGTTTGCATTCGACAAACCCTCGAACGCTCGTGGGTGTTCGTGCATCACCAGATCATAGAAGCAGAGACATAGATCAGATAAATCAGGTATATTCTGACAAGGTAACAGGTATTATTGCTTTTCAACTTACATTTTCTATACTTGACTTACATTTTATCATCATTGCACCTAGGGTTTGTAGATCTATTATTCAGAGGGTCTCACATAGTGGAGCCCTCACATATACTACTAATATTTTGTGTTGTGATCTATTTGTAGGTACATGAGACATCTTCATTGATGGTTGTTGTAGCTTGAGTGGTCCCATAGGGATACACAAGCCCACTCACAAATTATTTGGAGTGAAGATGATCCAAAGACACCAACATTATTTTGAATGAGGGTTTCAAACCCTCTTATTGTAATAATTGTATCAAATCATACATTGCATTGTAACCCCAGATTTAGGGTAAATTTATTGTATAAAGTGGAGATCCAAGCTCCTTGAGTTCAATATAAATAAATATCTTTCATTTTATGCATATTGTATCATTTGCTTTGATCTATTGCTTTTATTGGTGTTATTCATTTTTACTTTACAAAATGGTGATCATAGTGGGACCCCCAAAGGGTTTCACATTTTAACTTACCTTATCAATATTTTTGATCTACATTTTTTATTTTTATTGTAGGTTTCAAAAATTTGTTAGCACAAAAATCACAAGATCTAGGGCTAGGGTTTTTGGAAGTAGCAAGATTTGATCTATGGTCATGCAGATGCCATACAACATTTAAGGGATGCCACACAACATCCATGTGGATGCTATAGAGTATCTATGGTTTTAGAGAAAATATGAGTTTCATAGAGAAAACTATGGGTTTCACTAGAGAAAACTATGAGATTCTACACCGTGTTTACAAAGTTGGAGAAAAATATGTAGGCTTCTTGGTAAGTCTTGTTTAAACCCTACTTACATTTTTGCTTTTTAAAAGAGAAGAAAATAAATATCTATTTTCTATTTAAAAAGCAACATCTTGCATTGTTAGGCATCTTAGGCATTCATAAGCATTTTTCAAAATCATATAGAATTGCACATAGGGATAAATATGCATCTATGCATTCATTTTAGTTGCATTAGACATTCATTACACTAGATTCAAGTTTTTGTTGTCTTTCATGGTGTTTTTACTTTCTGCCTTGTGTGTTGTTTGCAATAAACAAAAAAGCATAGTAGTTGCACTTTAGGCTAAAGTTTCCCACTTTTCACTTTTCTAAGCTAGAACAAGTCATTGGTGCTCAAGCTTCCTCCCACTATTGGAAACACATTGTTGATTCAGAGTGGAAGAGCTAGGTGAACCCTCCACTATTGGAAACACTTGCTGATTTAGAGTGGATCTTAAGAGGTGTACCCTAGACTCTTTTGAGGGGGCTTGGTATTAGTGTTTCTAGTCACCAACTTGGTTGAGTGAAAGAGGGTTTATTTACATTTTAAACACCATAGACAACAAAAATTTAAAAATAATCCACACACTTTGCATGCTTCATTTTCAACATCAGTGAGTTGGATTTCATCACCAACCACTGATCGAGACCAATGATGATGGGCTTCATCTCCATCCATTGGCTCACCCCATAGATACCTTAGTAGCCCATGAGTGATTTTTCTAGATTTCATCACCAAAAATCCCCACTTGACATCCACCTTAGGAAGCCACCCTACATAGTTGTCTTAGGCTTAGGATCACATCAAAACACAAAAAAAAAAAAAATCAAAATAAAAAACATTATTGCAAGACATAGGATACAATTGTTTGTTTGATTCTATGTGTTTTTCATTGTCATCTCACCTTTCCACACACATCCCTCACATTCACTACCCCTACTTGCTCATAGCTTATGGTATTGACCAAAAATCAAGCTAGAGCCATGAATCAAGCACCAACCTCATCCATGGAGTGCTCCACTCCTTCCTCAACCACTTTTATGGCTAACCCAACTAGCCTAACATAGACAAGCTATTTTGGTTTATCTATAGGACCTTCTCACATAGTATTCACTTTAAATGCTGATGTGATGCAAAGAGCCATCCACACCTCCATTCCAAAAACTAAGCCATCCACACCAACTGATCCTCGCATCACCTACATAGACATGGATAAAGTTGGAGCTTACTTAAGACCAACCAAACCAGTTCTAGAACCACTTAACATCCCACACAAACAAGTTCCTTCTTCTCAATAGGAACTTGCTCACTCACATCCCAACAACTTTAACCAAGTCTACACCAACCCTCTTTTTGAGGCAACATCTACACCCTCACACCAAATTCCTCCACAACAATGTAGCCAAATCACCTCCATCCCATATACCTACACCACTACCTATTCCAACCCACTCTATGAAGCACAAGTTAATGTTGCTTCATAGATTCCATCCACCATTCCATCACCACCCCTCATTCAATTGTGATTCCCTTTACAACTTACCCTCCATTAACCTCAACCAACATTACCAACACTCACACCTCACCTACATCCACTTCCACCACAACCACACAATCTACATCAAAAATTGCCATACAACAAGCATGGCAACACCTCAATCAATTGCTCATGGGCCAACAAGATGCTCATTCTTACCCTCAACAACAATCACAAGTAGCATATTTTAAACCCCATTCCATTCCAAACCAACACACCTTCTTCACCCTGATCCATCTTGGGTATCACAATCTTCTAAGGTTACTATACCCACACCTCCATTCACCCACATCAACACCACTTCCACAACCCAACACATTCACATTCCACAAACCTCATCTCCACTCCATCAACAATAATTACTCCATCACCAAGCCCAACAACATACCCAACATCATCAAATACCCATCAATCCATCAAGCCATCAATATCACATTCCATACCAACAATTCACCACTCCACACACCCCACCTCCACACAATCATCAAACAATCCAAGGCTTCCACACACACATGGAAGACCCTAAAATCCAAGCCATGCAACAATAGATTGATAGCTTGATTATGCATACTCCTAGTATGATGTACCAAAACCTACACTAAGATAGCTGATCAATCAACCTATTCATTCTTTGGTACCATCACCACCTTATCTAAAAGACTTTACAATACCAAAATTTGATAAATTCAAAGGGACTAAGGACCCTAGAGAGCACATCAACACATTCATCCACTCATGCTTTCAAATTCAAGATCAAGATGCATTAATGCTCAAAAAATTTCCTCAAACATTAGGGGGAGATACCTTAGATTGGTATAATCATCTACCACACCATAGCATTTACACATTTAAACAATTGGTAGATAAATTTTTGGAAAGGTTCTCCCTCAATATTCATAAGAAAACCACATTGATCGACTTATACAATCTTAAACAATTTGAAGAAGAGTCAATCTATGATTTTAGAAACCATTGGAGGGCAGTTATCACTAAGTTTCCATTCTCCCTACCAATGGAAGAATTGACTCGAATGTTTGCAAGGAGTTATCTAAAACCCATCTCCTTATTATTGCAATTACAACAATATAGAACATTCGATGAAGCTCTCACCCAAGCTCAAGTAATCGAAGAGATAAAAATTCAAGAGGGTGAGATAAAACCAAAGAAAAAAGAATGGCAAAATAAGGGCCAATCTAAAGGAAATTATTCTAGCCAATCAAAACAAGGACAAGTGAATCAAGTGGTTTTGAGTCAAACCCAAATGACTCAACAACCCCACAATCAACAACAACAATCATTGCAACAACCACAACAAGTATCTTATCAAGTGGTGCCCCCACCACAACAACTTCATAACACAGTGCCAACTATGGACAATCATCAACATCAATAATCTATTTGACAAGATCACACCTACACACCCTTATCGAATCATATACCTCCATATTCTATAGGTTGTATGACACAAATGCTATTACCTTACCCAAAGTTAAACCAGATGATCCAACCAAACATGGCAAGAACTATAAGGAGCATTTATTTTATCCTTTCCATCGATAGAAGGGGCATGACATTAACAACTACTTTACATTTAAAGATATGGTGCAAGACCTAATAGACCTAGGGGCCATTAAGTTTGATAGTCCCTTAGCACAACAAAATCAAAACCTTGGTATATACCAAATACCACTTCCTCATCATGAGGAACAACAACAAATGATAGGGGGATCAAATACCATGACTCCTCCTAACCAAGTTAATCATGTGCAATAGTACCAAGGTTTTATGGGGGCTATCCATGTAGTCACCCAAGGTCAAAGAAGCACCAATCAACAAAATGAACAACAACAAGTAGTTCAACCTCCTATGGCACCACAAGCAAGTGTCTCTTCACAACCTACCAATTCATCATCACCCATCCATTTTTCTACCAATTCATCTCCAATCCACAAGTCATCCATCCCAACCCATTCATCCCCCAAGCCATCCACAAAGACCCATCATATCCCTGAGTAGCTAGCTAACAACTAGCCTCAAAATAGCTTCAACAAAACTATCCATCTATGAGCTCATACAACAATCTCCCCCACACCGTGAGGTATTAATGGAAATTTTAAAATCCATTGAAATTCAATCCCAAGATACTAATACCTTTAACAATTTTATGGGGAGTATTCAAACATGTATGGAGCCTTCTATCACATTCTATGATTTTGAAATCAAATCAATATCATCAGAATCACTAGATCCTCCATTACACATCATGGCTCAAGTTGATAGGAAGCCCTTTAAATGAGTGTTGATTGACACTGACTCATCCATCAACATCATCACCACCTTCACCCTTCAACATCTCAATCTTCCACCCTCACACATAACCAAATCCACATTCACCTTGAGAGCATTCAATGATGCTCTTTGTTCTACAATTGGCACTATCATCTTACCTATAGAAGTGGGGGTTAAGATATTGCATACCATGTTCCATATCCTAGAGGGGTCCATGGCTTACAATGTACTCCTTGGATATCCCTAGATAAGGGAGATGAAATGTGTCCCTTCAATATTACATCAATGCTTAAAATATGTACATGAGGGATAGATTCATTGCATACCAATAAACATCAAACCATTTAAGTACTACAACTTCATTTCCAATCCATACGAATCCACACTTCCATCCACTCACCTATTCTTAACTCCATCAACCACACCATCCACCTCACATCACAACACTTCTTCATCAAAACTCCTATTCTTGAGGAGCTCCCCATCACTACCCCACATCAAGCTTCCACTTCCACACCCCACCTTCATCACAATTGACTACATGTACATGTGGTCAAACCCAATCCACACCTTCACATCATCAACATCAACATCACCCATTATCACCACTCATTCATCATCATCCATCCAACCAACTTCACAAACACCCACTATCATTCCATCCACACTCACATCATCAATCATCCATCAAACACCTCAACCAAATCCATCTTCATCTCCACCAATTGATGTCTCACAAGTTGATTTGATAGACTGTGAGATGCCATTTCACCATACATCTCTTCCATCATTAGAGCCACAAGCCACCCATGAGCCCCACATCTCCACATCCACTCCATCCACATCATCACCCACACAAGTTGTAGTCCACCTCACTAATCCTAGCATTGGTGAATATATGGTTCAATATGTCATAATTACACCACTCAAGCATCCAAACTATTAAGGATTATGATCATCCATATGACCCACCCTTATCCATAGGAGTAGTGTACAACATGGGTTCAACACCTAATAAAATCAATTTCATATATGGGAGGGTCGATTCATCATTCGATCCACCTTCCCTAGATGAACCTAAGCAACCAGTCCTCTACCAATATAAAGCATATTCTATTTCCCATCATGATACTTTCATCAAGTTAATTGGTAAGGATATGGTCTAGGATGACATGAATAGGGTATGCATGACATCATTGAAACTCAATATCAAGAAGTGCATGACCATTCAAGTTTGGGATACCATTCACATTCTTCCACTTCCTCTTTTGAACAAGCTTTTCAAAACCTCCATTTAGATTCAAAAGAGGAAACCAATCACAATGATGAATTTGAGGAATTATATGAAGAATATAATATCATGTCGATAGCTTCAGATGAATCCAAAGAGGAATCAATCCCAATCACTCCATTCACTAAACAAGATGAGTATTATCTCAGAATGTTCCCCATCCATCAACCCATTTTCTATTTGCTTCTCCCAAGGGAGTGAGCTAAGCCAACTAGTGAACCACCACCTCCACCTCATCCACTTCACCAAAACATCATGTAACATATGTACATAAAAAAATTTGCATTGCATTTGCATGGCCTTGTCATTTGCATTTACATGTTGCTTGTTGCTATCCAGGTTCTCAAGGTTCCTTCATCAATTCCAAGAGATAAGACCAAACCACCCTTCACATTACCAACCACCATTTCCCACTAAGTCAACATGAATGTTGACTTATTCACCCCACTCCATAATCCATACAATTTGGCAAAACCAATTCCTATTGACATAAGCCTCATTGATATGGAATAGATTTCATCACCACCATCCTTTTTAAATTCATCCTTTCTAAGGAATTGTTAAGAGCTTCTACTTACATTCCTCCTTCACCTTCACCTTCACCCTTGGCTCCTACTATTTTCTAGGTAGAAATGGAAGAGACTATGCTAGAAGAGTTTGATAATATCATTGATGACATTCATCTAATCCCAATACCCCATCAACTTGAGGAAGGTTCACACATGGCCATTGAAGATACTATAGATGTGAACCTTAGTACAGATGCGAACAATCCATAAATCATTAAACTTGGAAAAAATTTATCCATTGATGAACAAGAGCAATTGATAGCTCTCCTCAAGAGGAAGAAGGGCATATTTGCATGGTCCTATAAAGACATGCCTGGTCTTGACCCTAACTTGGTTGTCCATAACTTAACCTTGCATCCTGATGCTAAGCCGATCAAACAAAAATTAAGAAAGTTACATCCTACCATTGCCCTCATGGTCAAAGAAGAGCTTCAAAAGCTATTAGATGTGGGTTTCATTCAACCCATTGACTATCCTGAGTGGCTTTCAAATATGGTACCCATTCGTAAGCCTAATGAGGTGATACACATTTGCACTAACTTTTGAGATCTTAACAAAGCGTATCCTAAGGATGAATTTCCTCTACCAAACATTGATACTCTTATCGACACTTGTACTAGCCATGAAATGCTTTCTTTAATGGATGGTTTTTAGGATACAACCAGATTTGAATCAATCTTGATGACCAACACAAAACAACATTCACAACACCTTGGGGGACTTTTTGTTACAAGGTAATGCCATTTGGCCTTAAAAATGTAGGTGCCACTTATCAACGTGCCATGACATACATCTTCCATGATTACATGCATAAGATCATTGAAGACTATGTGGATGATCTATTGGCCAAATCTAAAACCCGACAAGAGCACATTGATGTCTTAGAAAAAGTTTTTGATCGACTTCTAGAGCATAATGTAAGGTTGAACCCCAAGAAGTGTGTCTTTGATGTCACCTCAGGAAAACTACTAGGATTCATTATCTCCAAGAGAGGCATTGAAGTGGACCCAAACAAGGTCAAGGCCATTATGGAGATGCCTCCCCAAAAAACTTGAAAGAGTTGCATAGTTTACAAGGAAATATCCAATCGATCCATCATTTCATTGCACAACTCTCAGACAAATGTAGGCCATTCAATCACCTACTACAAAAGGGGGTGATATTTTCATGGATAGATGAATGTCAAAAAGCTTTTGATGATATCAAGCAATACTTGGCTTCTCCACCAGTCTTAACTCCACCTCACCTAGGGGTCCCCTTCCATATTTATATTTCAGCAATAGACTTTGCATTAGGGACAATGCTTGCACAAAAAATGAAAACAATCAAGAGCAAGCAGTCTATTACATTAGTCAAACATTGGTAAGCTATGAAACTAGATACGCTTATGTGGAAAAATTATGCCTAGAAATGGTTTTTACCACTAAGAAACTCAGACATTACATGCTAAGTCACACTACCTATGTCATAGCTAAAGAAAATCCTCTACGTTACATGATGTCTCACACTTACAACAACACCCACACCACAAAATGGATAATGCTTCTAACAGAATTTGATCTTGAGTTCATCAATCAAAAATCCATTAAAGGTCAGGTAATAGTCGATCAACTTGTGAAAGCTCCACTTCCTAGTGATCAACCCTTGATTATTGAGCTCCCAGATGACTTGGTATTTACCATCACTAAAAAGGAGGAAGATGTCATTCCTAAAGAGGATGTGGATATCACACTCTTCTTTGATGGTTCTAAGTGTGAAAAAGGACAAGGTGTAGGAGTCATATTTCATACACCACAAGGGATACCTATTCCTTTATCATTCAAACTTGATTTCCCATGCACAAACAATAATGTAGAGTATGAAGCCTTAATATTAGGACTTCAAGCAGCCATAGCTATGAGCATAAAGTGTATCAAGATATTTGGTGATTCCCAACTTGTCGTTCATCAAGTAAATGGATCATACCAATGCAAAGAACCAATCTTAAAACTTTATCATGAAGTAGCAATGAAATTGCTTGTAAAATTTGATTGGTATGAGATTGATAGCTTGCCTAGATCGACTAATAGATTTGTAGATGTGATGGCCTCTCTAGGATCATTGATTCCAAAGAACTCCGTAGGAGAGGTACAACCATTAATTATCACAACAATCTCTAAATCTACAATTTCTCATGTTGAATCTAAATATGAGAAGGATGTTTGCTTTATCCATGTAGAGTCATATGAGCCTTGGTCTAGTCAAATAAAATCCTTCCTCAAGTTTGGAACACTCCCATAAGACATGTCATGAACTACCAAATAAACTTTCAAACAAAAGGTAGCTCATTTCACTCTCTTGGGGGACGTGTTGTATAGACGTGGTTATGATGGAGTCCTCCTTCATTATCTCGAGCCTACAGAGGCCCAAAGAGCAATATCTGAAGCTCATGATGGTACTTGTGGTGGTCACTTTAGTGGAATGGCCATCACAAAGTATATTTTATGCATGGGTTATTATTGGCCCACCATGGAACGTGACTATTGCACTTATGTCAAGAAATGTCAACAATATCAACAACATGCTAATTTAACTCATGTACCATCACAAGCATTACAACCTATTCAGAGTCTTTGGCCCTTTTCACAATGGGGTTTGGACTTGATTGGTAAAATCTTACCTCCTTCCTTAGGACAACATACATTCATCATCACTACCACTGAATACTTCACAAAGTGGGTCGAGGTAATTCCTCTAACCAATATGATAGGACCTCGAATTGTGGAGTTTATACTTCAACATATCATCTATCACTTTGGTATCCCCTCAAAAATAATCTCTGACAATGGTAAGTCTTTCAAAAACAAGGATGTTCAAGCACTTTGCGAGAAATATAATATCCAACATAGTTTCTCGACTCCTTATTACCCATAGAAAAATGGATAAGTTGAGGCAACCAATAAGACCTTGATCACTATTCTCAAGAAATTAGTCAAATAAAATCATCGAGATTGGCATACTCAAATCCCCTTGGCATTATGGGCTTATCGAACAAGCATCCACATGCCTATTGGGGCAACACCATTCTCATTGGTCTATGGTGTCGAAGCCATCATACCTCTTGAGCTCGAGATCCCCTCACTATGTATTTCATTACAAGAATTCATAGATGATGATACTACTAGACAAGCACATCTTGACCAACTCACGCTCCTTGATGAAAGGTGAATCAATGCCTTGGAGCATTTACGAGTATATCAAGATCATTTAAAGTATGCTTACAATACCAAAGTCCATCTACATGAATTCCAAGTAGGAGATCTTGTCCTTAAAGAGAATCAACAAAACACCAATGCATTATCGCATCTTCATGATAAATTCATGGCTAATTGGTTAGGTCCATACATTGTCAAACAAAAGGTGGGTCAAGGAACTTATAGGCTTGCCAGTCTAGAGGGAGTAGAAGAGCCCGAACCACTAAACATCATCCACTTGAGAGCATTCTATGCTTAATGTATTTTATATATGTATATATATACATGGCTAATACACAAAAACATCATTCATACACATTGCATTTCACACATTCATTTTGCACAATCACATTCATTATCATTTTGATGCATTTCATCCACCATATTAGGGGTCATTTGCTTAGTTTAGATAATAATTGATCCAATAAATCTTGTTACCTTAATCAGGGGCACCCTTAAGTTCACATCCATCTCATTGTACCATTTCATAAGTCAAGTCATCATTTGCAATACAAATTTCCATCATCCCTAGGTGTTTTTGATCACTCAACCACTCCTAGTGTTTCAAGAAACCTCCAATACATGTCGAGTTTTCTCTAGGACCAAGGCACATTTTCACTAAGAAAATCTTGAGTTCTAGGAGTTGAATCTAACATTCTTGAACCAAACATATTTCACATATTAAAAATATCTTGTGTCAAAGAGGGATAACACCATGATTGGGTTGAACCTCGAAGTAAAAAAGTCATCTTTGCTTGTCCCATTATGCACATAGTCCAAAATAAAAATAGTGGTCTTCACCACTATCAACACTTCCAAATAAAAGAATGAGTAGTAAGGATAGGGTAAAATTCTCATCACACTTCTAGGTTGAGAATCTAATTCCCCAAAGCTCTAACTCTTTTACAAATCACACACCATAGATCCTCAAGTAGTAAGGATAGAACTACATTTCCATCCAGATGGTTAGGTAGTCTGATTCCCCAAAGCTTAGAGATCAGATCATTGGACTATGGAGCTAATCTCCACTAGGGCTATAGATGCTTGATTGGTAGTGGAGTACGCTCATGCATGGTGACACATCTCTCTTGAAGAGACCTCTGATCACACATAAGGACAAGCTAGCTTCCTAGTCTTCTCCATGATAGGTTTCATCTCAATTTACTCAATATGGGTTAATGAACTCACTTGCACACACATTGGTTCTTGATTGCCTTGAGTCACTACCATGCTCATGATTGGTAAATGAACATTTCACTGCACACACATTTGGTCTTGGAGAAATTAGATAGAACTTAGTGAGTTTGTTTGAAATCACTAGGATGTTTGAGTCTCTATAAAACAATTCAATCATCCATAAGCCAAAACAACATCCATATCATTATCACATCATTACATGAGTCTTCCATTTCACATACCACCATTTTGGTGTCCCTGATTAAGTGACAATGATAAATATGGTCAAGTAAAATCTACACTACAAATGATCATTAGAGTATCAATTCACTTGCATTATTACAATCATAAACATCATCATTACATTATCATCCATCACATCACATACACATGCATTCACACAAAATTCATAACACAAAATAAAAGCCATGTATATATATATATATCACATATACAATGAATCCCAAAGGCTATATACAATGGAGCACCAAGCACTAGCTAATACCCATAGGTAGACCCTTGTGATCCTGATGGAGCCCTAGACCAAGAGATGCTATACCTAGAGTCACTACATCTAACAAAACCCACTAGAGAGGAGGAAGGCCACTATGGTAGCCCAATGTGATGTTGCATAAGTAGATCCTCAAGATCATGAATATAGCCCTCTCAAGATCGAAGGTATAGCACATCCTACCTCTGATGAGCATCCCTCTATACTAACTCTACCTAGAGCCTCACTATCACATCCTCACCTCCACCTACCACCATCCATACCTCTAGCTCCACTATCTATCTACATCTCACTCTACCACAATCTTCTAGAGCTGATCTCACTCAGCCTAGAGCTCAACCCACTCCTCCTCACTCTAACCAAGAGGTCTCTCTAGAACCTCCTCCATACCACCACCATCACCATCACCTCCAATATTTAGAGGCTACTCTACTACATCCCTCACCTACCTCAACTACTAGACCTATGATATCTCTAACATCGAGGAGTCTCCTCAACCTCTACTACTATCTCCCCATCATCCCCACTACCCTCATCAACCACCTAACTTGATACCCATGGAGGCTATGAAGTAAACCATACATCATAGTCTATGATGGTCCCAACATCATCCACATCTAGGAGATCTATCTCCTCATCATCCTCATACTCCACCCACCACTCCTCCACACAAGGTAGGCTCGACTCATTCGATCGATGCCTATAGAGCACTAGAGCCTCAAGTACCCCTATCATATCCCAAACTACCACAACACTCATGAGAACTAGATCAACTCCACCTCACTCCCATGTCACCCAACCACCCATATAGCCTACCTAACCCATCATAATTACTCTCCATCACTAGGCCACCTAGCATCCCACCATGGTCTCCAATACACCTGATCAATCAACCCTACCCATAAATCTCTACACTCCTAGCCACTATAACCAGGATGACTCAATTGTACCTCCTCAACTACCCACCATCTCAATACATAGGGTTGATCCCTATCCCACTCACATGGTAGGCCCATAGGATGAGCCACACTAAAATGCTCCCAACCCTAGTCTATAACACACTACAAGCCCAACCTCTTTCACCCCTACCTCTTCACCTCATACAACTCCAATATATTTGCTAATAAAGTAGGTACCCATGCATACACCCGAGGCTCATCGATCATATCAAACACCAACTAAATCATGTTCCATGGGAACCAATAATCAATGTTATTAGGCACCAACACATTAGCTAATAGGAACATGACTAAGGTTGGTAGTGCCTCCAACTCCTCTTCACATACATATCCAAATACCTGATCCCTCCACCCTAATATTCACATCCCTCCATCCATCACCAAAAATCTACCTCATCTCATACTCCTTATCATGCCCAACTTGGACATGCAACCCCTCCACTAGGTACTCAAAATATGGTATACATCCTCGAGTGTCACCATCATCTTCCCTATCAAGAGCTAGAAGGTCCCCTATCTAGATCCCACCTCTACCTAAGGTAGAGAGGTACCCCTCATTAGCCCTCACCACCTCAATCTATGCACACCCCACCAATCCCACCCACTCCAACCAATCCCAATGGTCCTTCTACAACACCTTTCTCACCCCTAGTATGATAGGTGAGAATCGATGTCGAGCCTCCAAGATCCTCAACTACAACACAACACAACAACAAATGCACATTACCATCACATTCATTAAAAAAAATTACAAAATCCAAACAAGAGAGCTAAGGGCACTTACCTCAACCACCTAACCTCAACTCCTATCGCATCCACTCCCTCCATCACCATCACCACACTCCTTCACCCTACTCTTCACAACCTTCTCAGAACTCTCAAATACAAGAATGAATCAAATTTTACCTCTACAACCCTTTTATAGCTGATTTTAATGCACTCAAATACCCTAAGGCATCTACTAGTGCACTCAAATGCTACCCTACATCTACCAAGTGGTAAACGCTCTCTCACATCTATGCATGATGTGGATATTGGTCGATATTTAGATCCAAAATGTTGCAAAAGGACTCAAAGGGCCTCAAAATATAGCAAAACCCCATAAAATCACCTCAAACTCCATCCATGCATCCATTACATCATTCCATTATATTTTGTGATAATACAGATCGATTTGGATGCTTAATTTTTGATTGCGACCAAAAGTCACAAAAATACCTAAATCACATCAAAACACCTCAAAATAGTCCAAAATTTCACAAAACTACCACATTCATTATCCTAATCATTCATCACATCATTCCATCACATTTTGTGATAACATGGATTGATTTGGGTATTTAATTATTGTTTACGACCAAAAGTCATAAAAATACCTCAAATTGCTTCAAAATATCCCAAAACAATTCCAAATTTCACAAAATCATCAAATTCACCCATCAATCATTGCATCATTCACATCATTCACATTCATTTACATCATTCATATCATCCAATTCATTTCCACTCATTTCAATCACTTCATTATCAATAACCTCTTATCTAGTGGTTTACCTCTTCATTATTGTATCCATAGATGGTGATCACCATACGATATTCACATTCATTTACATCATTCATATCATCCAATAAAAATCCCACACTTACATTATCCAAATGAACCTCATATCTAGTGGTTTACTCTATTCCCCTAGTGATTGGTTATCCATGCAATTTGGTAGGATGGGTAGATCACCATAAGGATGCTGCTCATATCATCCAACATCCTCTTATTTGAAAACAAAATCTTTTTGGTCCCTCATTTTTTGAGTGAGACTATGCTTAGACTAATTTGCTCAAAAGTTATCATTGATGCCCTTTTTCATGGGGTCACAAACATGGATAACTTTTACTACATAATTTCCTTTCACATTCAAGAATTATCACTAGGTTATCAATATTAGGATGATTGGTTCTTTTTGTATTTTCATCATTTTGCATTTCAATGATGCCAAAAGGTATATTTTTCAACAAGCACAAAATCACCCCAAACTTGGGGTAACCAAATTTGATTTTAATTTCCCACATTAAGATACATCATTCACATTCATTTACATCATTCATATCATCCACATCTCAAAAACCCTTTTTCTATTGGGGAAAAATAAAATCAATCATTCACATTCATTTACATCATTCATATCATCCACATTTCAAAAACCCTTTTCTATTGGGGCAAAAATAGAATCAATCATTTACATCATTTACATCATTCATATCATCCACAATTTTATCAATTGGCTCATGAGATTCATTCTTCACTCATTCACCAATTGAGGGGGTAAGCTACAACAACAAATTTTATCTTCAAGATCTTCTTGCGCACCAAGGAAAGAAGCTGCTTCACCAAACCAGGTGTCTCTTGTTTTTGCACCGCATTGTGTTTCATGCAACGCGATACAAAAAGGGGCATCTGTAGACACCAAATCCTAGCCACTTGTCATCCATGCATCCTCAAATCATAGCCATTCATTATATATATATATATATATATTATATATATATATTTATTTATATATATATATTTTATATATTTTATATATATGAATAAATCCTAGTCACCCATCATATCTTAATCTCGACCATTCATTTAACATGATCCATGTCACTTATCAAATCATAATCTCAGCCCTTCATCATGTTTTAATCTCGATCATCCGTTGGTGTCATCGAAACCCTAACATGATCAAGGGAAAATTATAAAAGATCATTCATTTTTGTGAATGAGGGTTGATCAATTCAGAAGTTTATTCCTGATTCTTGAGGTTAGAAAATTAGATCCCTTCATCCATCATCATCCAAACCCTAGCATTTTGCTAACACCTTCCCTCCTTGCCATCGTTGCATCCTCCATTTCTATTGTCAAAACCCCTGTGAACCCTACCAGGATTTCTCAATGTGCCCACCATCACCCACAAATACTCCTAGGTGTTTCCCTAACACTCTAGAGCATTTCCAAAATGTTGTAGGGCATCCACAACCATCCTCGAATGCTCTAGGGTGTTTCCCTTAGCCAATTTGCAGTCGACAAACCCTCGAACACTCGTGGGCGTTCGTGCATCACTAGATCAAGGAAGTAGAGACATAGATCAAACAAATCAGGTATATTTTGACAAGGTAATAGGTATTATTGCTTTTCAACTTATATTTTTTGTATTTGACTTACATTTTATCATCATTGCACCTAGGGTTTGTAGATATGTTATTCAGAGGGTCTCACACAGTGGAGCCCTCGCATATACTACTAATATTTTTGTGTTGTGATCTATTTGTAGGTATAGGAGATATCTTCATTGATGATTGTTGTAGCTCGAGTGGCCCCGTAGGGATACGCAAGCCCACTCACAAATTTTTTGGAGTGAAGATGACCTAGAGACACCAACATTCTTTTGAACGAGGGTTTCAAACCCTCTTATTGTAATAATTGTATCAAAGCAATACATTGCATTGTAACCCCTGATTTGGGGTAAATTTATTGTATAAAGTGGAGATCCAAGCTCCTTGAGTTCAATATAAATAAGATCTATCATTTTATGCATATACTGTATCATTTGCTTTGATTTATTGCTTTTATTGGTGTTAGTCATTTTTACTTTATAGTTAAATATTCCAACATTTCATTTATATCATTTTCATGCCACCACCATATTATTACCTCTTCATTTTGTACTTTTATTTTTTATCTTAATGCTATTTTGATCATTGTTCGATTAAAACACCTATCATCATGAATAGTTTTGGTTGTGTTAATCAAGTACATATTCATAGTCATAGCTATCTAACCTCTTTATATTCACCTTTTATACACATCCACTATGTCCACCATTTATTGTTCACCATTTTTTATCTCTTTTCTCTCATAGGTTTTGATAATATTCAAGTTATTTCAATCATTTAGCCATACCTAGTGTCTTAGTCAACCTTTATTGAAAGTCATGTATTGCTTGAGTGATATAGCCCCTCTTGGTTACCTTAGGTTTTATTTTGGACCATGCACATTTCACATATTAATCATATTTTTAGTCTAGGAAAGATGAAGTTATGTGTAGCTTTAAACCATAAAGTGAACGGTTTTCCCAAGTCATCCTATTATACCATAATCTGACCCCAAGGATCCATTTTTCAAAAAGAAATAAAGCAAAAAAAAGAAAAAAGCATTATATCAATTCTCATGGATCCTAGGGAATTTTAGACATCTCCACCAGGGCTATAGAAATATGGTTGGAAATGGAGAAACGTTAAAGGATTGTGGGGCTATAGATGCCTGACTACCAATGGAGTATGCCCATCGTGTGGTGACATATATATCATATTAGCAACCTTCTTTTGTATAGACCTATGTCCACTCATGGATGAGCTAGCTTATAATGGCTTGAGTTACAATTGGTTAGTCCTACCTCTCTCAAAATAAGAAATGAACATCACTACACACACATTGGTCTTTGAAAAACTTGAATCCCTTGGTTGGTTATAGTATCTTCAAGATCTTGTTTAATTAGTAGATGAGTTTGATCGATGTCACTAAGGTATTTGAGCTTCCTAAAAGGACTTATCGATCCTTCCTTCCTAGGATAGGTGAAATGACAAGTCATGTCACCTTTGTTCTTACAGTCTATCTATCCCCTATCTCCATAGCATCACATTCACTTCATTCCATTATGCAGTTATGTTAGTACCATTGTGTTAACACCCTTGATTAATCAATCATTTCATGAATGAGTGATACATTGTTAAGCATTTTCAAACAATAATCAAACATGCATTTACCTACCATCTTCTTGCATTTATATTTCCATAATCATTCCATTTCATGTTAGTCATATTTATCATTTTATTCATAGGTATAACCATCTATCATGAGTATCCTCACATGCATCTCATTTCAATCACTATATCTATTCATGCACCATTAATAAATTCACATCATACATCATCATCCATTCATAACACATCACATCATCATAATGAACACACAATAATTTTACACAAAATATGTACATATATATATATATATATATATATATATATATATATATATATATATATCATCTCCATCATCATACATCATAATAAGGTTAGGCCTATAGGCTACATCATCATGGCCTAGTGGCCTACAAAATTGTGGTCACATTGTTGCCACATCAAATCTCACTGTTGTTCGCTACTAGTCTTGTCACCCCTCTCATGCCTTGATCTGCTACCACTTTTATGTCCCATCACTCATACCCTCCAGAGGATCTAACACTTGAAGCTCATAATATAGGTGTCTCTCTAAGCCATGGACTTGCTACAGTACCTAAGGATCCACTAGCCAGGAACCACTAGGACCCTATCAATATCAGCCATGAAGGGACATCCAATCTCTCCATTAGTAGGATATCCTCCATATCCAGTGCCCTCTCTACCTCCAATCATCACTATGTTATGGCCATAGTAAATCTACTATGGATTATTGCTGCCTCTACTCATGTTGTATCTAACTTAGCATGTAGTGCCTCATTGGTCCTTCATAGTTCTTCTATCTTAGCTACCATGCACTTCCTATTTGGTATAAATGCATCTAATTGATGGCATAGAGCCTCCATCTCAACCACCCCCATATCCACCTACTATCATAGCTCATCTTTCTTGGCCATTGTTGTTAATATATCCTCTTGAAGCTCTGCTAGTATCCACATCAACCTATCTTGCTCGCCCATATCATCCTCTCTCCCTCCTACCTACTCCTCTATATCAGCCACTAGCAGAGCCCGTTGTTGCTCTACATTTAAAAACCATACTCCTATCCACATTATCTCTACTCATAGGTTATCTCACTCTACTTGAATCTTTGCTATCACATCCTTCATCACCCTAGGTGGATTCCCATATTTTCTACCCATTGTCATTATGCCAGTGGCTTCTCTAGCTCCTCCACCTCCTCAACCCCACCTACCACATCCATCCCCTCATCACCTCCTATGGCATCCTCATTGTCCATATTATCTATCGACGCTCTAGGATCACACTACTAGGTCACCCTCTTAGGCTCCCAATATTGTGTTGCCCACCATGCATTGTACTTTGGGATCATCCTAGTTTCATCTATATTTTCCACCTTAGTCTCCTCATCTACCTCCTCCTCGACTCACTCTACCTATGGTATAAATAAGGTGACCTAATTATAACAATCTCCTATAGATTATAGGTGGCTCTAGAACCCGTTATCTTAAACCAAAATATTACAACACCCTATAAAAATAGAACAACTCATGCTCTATTCCATGATGAAAAATCAACCATCTTGTCCACTACACCCAACTCAAGTGCATCCCATCCACTGTCCATGTGGGTCTTATCCTCCATGGCATCAATATCACTACCTCTAGTCTCAGATCTATTCATAGTTATCAATAGTATTCCCCATCCTTCTTCCATGGTCATCCTCATAGTCCTTACCTATCATATTACCATCTCAACATGTAGGGTTGTTCGATCACTCCCTCCCCTCTAGCTTGCACAATAACCTATTGAGTGGATATTTTGCCCTATAACAAAATGATCACGCAACTAGAGTCTCTGACAGGAAACTCTCTCTTGCAAAGAAATTAGCTATTTCTCCAAGGTTCTTATGAACAAACATTCATATGCATAAATAATAATATTCAATTTAAATGCTTGGAACACCTTAGTGATTGCAAGTAACTGTAAACAAGGGGCAACGTTGATTTATTTCACCATGAAACTTTAGTGATTGTTCATTGTTTTTTTTTTAGATTTTGATATTTTTTAGATGTTTATAATTTTAATGACTGCAAATTAAAATAAAGTAACAACTTCTGGAAAAGTAAAATGCAGAACAATAAAAATAAAATGCCTTCAGTATGATGCTATCCTATTTCGACAAAACCGAAGATATGAGGTTTCCATGCATGCAACCTAACCTATTGGACCTGCAAAACATGCACAATCCTGATAAGCTAAGTTCTGGTTCCTAAGGATTTGAATGAGGTTTTCAAATTTAAGCATTCGCATGCAGCAACCAAGAAAAACTTGTATCAACTACATTTACAAGCCTAAAATCTGAAAAGGGGAAATAGACATTTAATCTTGCATGCAGAAAATGAATCCTTCTTTCTTGCCCATAAGATGCAAATTTCTAAAATATTATCTGCATTAAATATTTGTCATTTTACAATAGCAGACATCTGGTTCTCCAAAACCAAAAAAAGTGGAAGAAAAGCACTCCAAAGCAGGCCCAGAATGGCTCATCACCCTCAGCTCTGCAACCCTGCTTCCAGCGGTTTTTGACCCCTGTAACTGCCTTTAGCTTCTACTTTTAAACCTTCTGGTATGGTTCTCTATTTTGCCTTGTGACGCTTCGCTTCATCTCCCAAGTCTCTTCGTTTCATCTTCCCGCCTCTTTGCATTATTTCTGGATTTTGTTCGAGTGTCGAAACGTTTGATCTTCTTGCTAACTATAACTATTCTGTAACCCCTTACACCTTTATGCCACGTTTTCAGCGCTTCCCTGCATGTTCCATAATGGTCCCCTGTAAATCATGACCAAAAATGGTATATCGTGATATCGCGACGTTTTTATGTATGCAGCCTTGCTCCTCTACCTACTCCGCGAAAATGAGACATGTTGCGATATCGTGACATTTTTCTATCAGTAGCCTTGTTCGTCATCACACATCGCAAAAATGAGACATGTCACGATATCACGACATTTTTCTATTTTGGACCGAGCAAATGCAACCTGTCACGAAATCACGACGTTTTTCTTTTTTAGGCTATGCAGGATGCAACCTGTCGCAAAATCGCAATGTTTTTCTCCTTCGCTGTGTTTTGTTGCACTTAGCTACAAAAACATGACATGTCATGAAATCACGACACTTTTTCATTCCGTACCACCTTGCTACTTTCTATTGCGAAATCGTGACGCTTTTCTCTTTTGGACTGCTCTCGCTGTACTTGGCTGCGAAAATGCGACATGTCACGAAAACGTGACATGTCGCGAAATATTTTCCTTTCGTACCATCTCGCTGCTTGGAGCCACAAAAACATGACCTGTCACGATATCATGACGTTTTTCCTCTATGTTCATTTTGGCTACTTTAGGTCGCGAAAACGTGACATGTTGCGATATCACGACAACTTCTGCATTGACTCTTCTCTTGCTCCCTTCGACCGTGATTTCATGACAAGTTGTGATATCACGACATTTTTCATTTTGTCTTTCTCTCTCCTCTATGAACCGTGATTTCATGACAAGTTGTGATATCATGACACTTCTTCTCTTTTGTGAAATTTTGCTTTTTTCCTTGATTTTTTTAGCATCTGGGTCACTGCGGTCTTCTTTGAAAACATGCAAAAAAGGTGGGTCCCCAATTTTGGGGTGTGTTGTGGATCAGCCACAAAAAATGGTGACTCTGCTGTCAAATGCTCCTGAGCATTTTGGTGAGAACCCAACCTGAAATATACAAGCTTAGATACAGGCGTCAACACATAAAAGATAAACCAATACCAATAGATCAAAAATACATGAAACATCAGAATCATTAAGTATCAGCTCGGTGTGTGCAATGTGTTTTCATTCCCTATCGCTTGAACTGGATCAGCATTCCATTGTTAGTTTCACTTATGATTTGTATGCAAGGCTATGAATGATTTGTGCAGGATTTGATGCATGATGAAGATACTAGAGATATAACAACCTGCTTTATAAAGGCTCAAACCTTCTAATATCATGAACAAACATATTAAAACTGTCAAACCCTCTTAGGACCAAATATATGTATACTGAATTAATTTACTAGACCCCAAAGTTGGTTATGTGTCACTACCATATTGAACCCATGTGCAGGTGTAAGTGAGATTAGAGCTTTGGGGAATTGGATTCCCAACCTAAGCTAGATGGGAATTTAACCCTATCCTTACTACTCTGATCTAGAATTCATTACCTCATCTTGAAAAAAATGATTTAACTTGTTATGGATGAAATTGTCAGGCTAGCCCGTCCATTTGAGCAATCAATGGTCTTGCTTTTAGACAAGACATGTTGCCATGCATAAGCATACTTAACCCCATTATCCATGATTTGGATTCATTCATTCTCTTATTTTTTTTTATTTCTTGGACCTTTGGGATGACTATCCATCCTTGCTAGGGACATGTAGTACGATCCCTCCAATCCAATATTAAGATGAAATAGAAAATATTAATTTTATTTTTATTTCTTAGACCTTGGGGATGACTACCCATCCTTTGCAGAGGACATATAGTACGATCCTTCCAATCCAAGATGATAAAATGAAAGATGGAAAATATTAATTTTATTTTTGTTTCTTGGACTTTTGGGATGACTACCCATCCTTTGTAGATAAAATGAAAAATGGAAGTTTTGGGGAATCAGATTCTCAACCTAGGTGAGATGAGAATTATGCCCTATCCTTACTACTCCATGAAGGTCAAATCAGAGCTTTGGGGAATTGGATCCTCAACCTAAGTGAGATGAGGATTTAATCCTATCCTTACTACTTTGATTTTAGGCTTTAGGCATTATGGGAGTGGTAAAAACCACTGTTTTAAGGATTATGTTGCATGATAGGACAAACATGAAATATTCTTTCGCCTCACCTTTTCTTCCAAGTATGGTTTTGACCATTTTTCTCAAGATTCTCTTTAATATGCGTAGAACGTGCTTAGTTCAAGATAGTTCGGGCATCAGTTCCCAACCTTAGGATCCTTTTAATATATGTTATGTAATAACCCTAAGAGGATTCAACACCTTCTCAATGATTGCACATGAAATGAAAATGTAACTGAGATGACATGTACATGCAATGCGGAATGTGACATGAGATATGAATGCGCTGCTTATTTTGAAATGTGGATGGAGTATTGCCATAAAAAAAATATAAAACTGACTACTTCATGCATCACAAGTTTCAAACGATATTATTAAACTGTTTGTGTTTCTTGCGGAGCTTTCTACAACATAATTCCAATGTTTCATATTTTCCTGATCTTAGGCATGAGTTGACATCTCAAAATTTTATTCATTTTTTTTTTTTTTAGACAAACCAAACATGTCCAGAGGACTAACACACAAAACTTAAAACCAAACCCAAAAAGCAACTTCAAAAACAAACTTGAAAACACAAACCCAAAAAGCAACTTCAAAAATAAACTTGAAAACACAAACCAAAACCCAAAAACCAAAATCTATATACAAATGTACAATATAATACAAGATGATGCAAAGCTTGGACTATCACTTTCCTGGATCCCAAACATGATTAGAAAACTTCAAAAAAAATATAATGTGATATGCATGCCAAGTGTTGTAGGAATCCAACAAAAAAAATATTAGACCACACCATGCACCAAATTTTAACTTCCCTTGCTCACCCCACCAATTAGATTTAATTCCATTAGTACTCTCATAGGTGAGTGTTAAAATACTAAAATGATTAGACAATAAATGATATTCAATTTTATCTTGTCTATTCTTGAAAGTATCCATTTCATAGTTCGATTCATGATTTAGAACTAGGCTCTCTTTATCCAAAATGAGACTTTGTAAGCAAGAGCCTATTTCTAAAAATTTTAAAGCCAAATCATTTTCCAAATTTGTAGGCCAATAAAATTTGTGTAACAATTTGCAAGCATCTAGGATATTTACCAAATTGAGATCATTAGGAGTTTTTATCCTAGGTTCAAGAATTAATTGTTGATGAATTTGATTTAGCAATTTAAATGTATCAAGATCCTTTTCATTCATTAAAGTAATGTTATCAAAGGTGTGGTTAGAAATTAATCCTTGTTCTACATTCACCTTCAATGGCATTTCATCATAATGCAACACTTGTTCTTTCTCCATGATTTGTTTATCAAAGGCACTAAACTTAGGTACCCAATTGAACACGTGTCCATCCCTTTCAAACCATAAGTCTTGTCTATCTATGGGTGGGTTAACTAACATATTTCCATGATCAATCACTTGGGTTGTTTTGGATAACGTGGGATTTTCAATTGGATCATCAATGATATCAAACCCAAATGATTTAGGTTTTGTAATTTTCTCATTTTGAAATGGCATAATCGTTGTAGCACAAGTAAGTGGATCAAGATTTTCAACTTCTTTCCCTTCAAAGGAATCTAAAGCAAGTGACTCTCTTTCTTGATTCATGATTGTAGAATCCTTATCATGCTCCAAAATTTGATGAGATTCAAATTTCTCTTCCAAAACTTCCTCAAATTGTACAAGATTTATAGTATCCTCATGTGAGGAAGCAATTGAGTTATCCTGCATATTAATTGACACAACAAGTTTGTTAGAATATTTATATTGATAATATTCTTCCCATTTCTTCCATGAATCATAGTAATCATCTTCCAAGTTCAAGTTATGACGTTCAAGTATTTCTTCTTCATCTTCTGATTCATGAACCTGTTTCTCATCCAATTCATCTTCACCTTCCTTAGATGGTCCCGTTATTTCCAAAAGTGGGTTATTTCTTGAATTCAAATTGGTAAAGCTATCACAATCCAAATTTGTAACCCATGATTCAATTTTATCACAATTTGGAATGTGTGGATCCTCTTGGTCATCACTTTCGAGAGCATCATCCAAAGTGTCTTTCGAGAACATGTGGTGAAATTCGATTATGTCTTCAACTTCATTTGTTGATTTTATTTCAAATTCATTTTCAGCCACTTGTGATGACTTAGGAGCTTCTACAATGGGATCGATTTTTGAATTTCGTGTCATATAGTTGCTCCAATCCTTTGCAAGTACATCTGCCCAAATCATATCCACATAAGTTTGTTCATCCAAATACTCCTTTTTAGGTAATTATTCTGGATATTTATTTTCCAAAACAAGATGGTGATTATTTTATTCCAAATTCTTGTTACCCATCCATAGAATTTCTTCTCCAAAATCTTCATGCTCTTCAAGACATTTCGAATAGGTATTCACTTCAACGTGAGTCACCTCAAAATTTCTTGTATCATTTGAAGAATCATAACATGAAATATCATTAAGATCGGCATTATGAATTTTCTTCCTAGGATGATTTGGATGCATACATTGATGTGCTCGTTTTTGCGGTGGAACATGCCTACATACCTTCTTAACCACTTTCTTTTGCTCTTTTACTTCCGATACGAACTCTTTGGGTTGAGTGGTAGAAGTAGTAGGATTAGTTGGATTGATATCCACGGACAATGCTTGAACATTTTTTGCAATGGTTCCATGAGTGACCACATGATTCTCTAACTGAGGCATAGTTGGATGGATGGAAGCACTTGTATAAGCACACGTGGGAGCATAAGTTGGTCTGGTAGGATAAAGTTGATTGTAGGGAAAAACATTTGATATCAAATTTTGTTGTGTCTAACCTTGATTTACCATCGAGGTTTGATTGCAAGCCCCTAGTTGTCCTACCATAGTTGATTGTTCCATTCCATAACCTTGTGGCCTCAATTTTTGATCTACAATCATAGCTTTCGTGTAAGCCAATGCAAGATCAGTAACCAAGGGATTCATCCTGACAAATATGGCAAATAATGGATCCAATGCTCGAAAGTATATTTGAAGAGCACCACTTTCCTCAATAGTATAGAGAGAAATTAATCTCGCATAAATATTTCGAAACCTCACATTGAAACTTCTCACTGGCTCATTAGGTTATCTTTTGCAAGAAGCAAATTGTTGAAATATCATGAGAGGATCAATGAACAACCTAAATTGATTGATAAATTCATCTTTCAATTGAGTCCAAGATGTAATAGAACCAGTGGGTAAATTGATGTACCAATCATATGCCACCTCATCTAGGGTTCTAGGAAACATTCTACATGCCACATCCTCATGTTCGACATTCCATCTAACTAGGATATCCACATAGGCTTGAATATGCTCCTCGGATAATGTTGGATCATTGTGTTTAAACTTGGGCAAATGCTTTTCTACGTTCTTGGGTAAATCATGAAAATCTCCACTAATGTTCAAAGGATTAGCATGTATCCCATACCACGTTCCTGCAGTTGTAGCCATTAATGAAACTCAGAGAATAATTTCAAAACCTATTTGTTAGTCATAAATAAAAGAAGGAACCATGACAAAACAATATTCTAAAAATGTAAATTAGTTTCTAATTCACCAGATCACATATGCACAGGTGAAGAGCATACTCCTAGTGTTGTAGGCTTTCTAATTCACAAGATCGCATTACACGCAAGTGAAGAGCATAATACCGACAACCAATACATTTTAGACAAAATAATTCCTTACAAGTGAGCATGAAATGACTAGCAAATATCAAACCTGTAACGTGTTAATAATCATGTTAGCATCAACCAAGCAATGTATCCATTAAAATAAAATGAAAGTAATTGCATGGAGACAACCTCGTTAGTCAAGAAATTTTTTTTTTTTTTAAATCCAATCAAGACACATTATTCCTGTATGAACAATAAAAAAATGTTAGAACAATGCATAGCAATTCATGTCCTCCTTTTAACAGTACAATGTTGTATTGTTAAAAGAGGGCTAAAGATAATAACCAATAGGGCATGAAATATTCAAAATTTAAATCCCTATAGCATTTAAATCACACTGAAATAAACCCATTCAGGCCCTCCTTCTAGTGCCAAAATGTTGAGTGGATATTTTGCCCTATAACAAAATGATCACGCAACTAGAGTCTCTGACAGGAAACTCTCTCTTGCAAAGAAATTAGCTATTTCTCCAAGGTTCTTATGAACAAACATTCATATGCATAAACAATAATATTCAATTTAAATGCTTGGAACACCTTAGTGATTGCAAGTAACTGTAAACAAGGGGCAACATTGATTTATTTCACCATGGAACTTTAGTGATTGTTTAGTGTTTTTTTTTTTAGATTTTGATATTTTTTAGATGTTTATAATTTTAACGACTGCAAATTAAAATAAAGTAACAAATTCTGGAAAAGTAAATTGCAGAACAATAAAAATAAAATGCCTTCAGTATGATGCTATCCTATTTCGACAAAATCGAAGATATGAGGTTTCCATGCATGCAACCTAACCTATTGGACCTACAAAACATGTACAATCCTAATAAGCTAAGTGCTGGTTCCTAAGGATTTGAATGAGGTTTTCATATTTAAGCATTCGCATGCAGCAACCAAGAAAAACTTGTATCAACTACATTTACAAGCCTAAAATCTGAAAAGGGGAAATAGACATTTAATCTTGCATGCAGAAAATGACTCCTTCTTTCTTGCCCATAAGATGCAAATTTTTGAAATATTATCTGAATTAAATATTTGTCATTTTACAATAACAGACATCTGGTTCTCCAAAACCAGAAAAAGTGGAATAAAAGCACTCCAAAGCAGGCCCAGAATGGCTCATCACCCTTAGCTCTGCAACCCTGCTCCCAGTGGTTTTGACCCCTGTATCTGCCTTTAGCTTGTACTTTTAAGCCTTCTGGTATGGTTCTCTATTTTGCCTTGTGACGCTTCGCTTCATCTCCCAGGTCTCTTCATTTCATCTTCCCACCTCTTTGCATTATTTTTGGCTTTTGTTCGAGCGTCGAAACGTTTCATATTCTTGCTAACTGTAACCATTCTATAACCCTTACCCCTTTATGCCATGTGTTAAGCACTTCCCTGCATGTTCCATAATGGCCCCCTGTAAATCATGACCAAAAATAGCATGTCGCGATATCGCGACGTTTTTATGTATGCAGCCTTGCTCCTCTACCTACTCCGCAAAAATGAGACATGTCGCGATATCGTGACATTTTTCTATCAGCAGCCTTGTTCGTCATCACGCATCACGAAAATGAGACATGTCACGATATCATGACATTTTTCTATTTCGAACCGAGCAAATGCAACCTGTTGTGAAATCACAACGTTTTTCTTTTTCGGGCTATGCAGGATGCAACCTGTCACGAAATCACAACGTTTTTCTCTTTTGTTGTGTTTTGTTGCACTTAGCCGCGAAAACGCGACATGTCACGAAATCGTGACACTTTTTCATTTTGTACCACCTTGCTGCTTTCTATCACGAAATCGCGACGCTTTTCTCTTTCGGACTTCTCTTGCTGTACTTGGCCATGAAAACGTGACATGTCATGAAATCGTGACATATTTTCCTTCCGTACCATCTTGCTGCTTGGAGCCATGAAAATGTGACCTATCGCGATATCATGACGTTTTTCCTCTACGTTCATTTTGGCTACTTTAAGTCGTGAAAACGCGACATGTCGCGATATCGCGACAACTTCTGCATTGACTCTTCTCTTGCTGCCTTCGACCGTGATTTCATGACAAGTCGCGATATCGCGACATTTTTCATTTTGTCTTTCTCTCTCTATGAACCGCAATTTCACGACATGTCGCGATATCGTGACATTTTGAGTCTTTAACTTGGTTCTTTGTCTTGCATCGTGATTTCACAACACATCGTGATATCGTGACATTTTCTCTTCATGATGCATCCTGCTGCTCTTAGCCCCGAAAACGTGACATGTCCTGAAATCGTGACAATTTTCCATTTCACTGCACTTCGCTTGTCTGAGCCGCGAAAACGCGACCTGTCGCGATATCGTGACACTTTCTTTTTATTAGTAGCAAGACGGAGCAACATGTCGCGACATCGCGACAACTTTTTATTTCTAGCCGCGACGGAGCAACATGTCGTGATATCGCGACAACTTTTCATTTCTAGCTGCGACGGAGCAACATGTCACGATATCACGACAACTTTTCATTTCTAGCCATGACGGAGCAACATGTCGCGATATCATGACAATTTTTCATTTCTAGCAATGACGGAGCAACATGTCGCGATATCGTAACAACTTTTCATTTCTAGCCGTGACGGAGCAACATGTCACGATATCGCGATAACTTTTCATTTCTAGCCGCGACGGAGCAACATGTCGCGATATCGTGACAAATTTTCATTTCTAGCCGCAACAGAGCAACATGTCGCGATATCACGACACCTCTTCTCTTTTGTGAAATTTTGCTTTTTTCCTTGATTTTTTTAGCATCTGGGTCACTGCGGTCTTCTTTGAAAACATGCAAAAAAGGTGGGTCCCCAATTTTGGGGTGTGTTGTGGATCAGCCACAACATAACCCTATTGGTTTACATATAGCAAAGTGCTCCCATTATCAAACCTATAGTAGTAAATTGTAATCCAAGCCCATTCTTCATCGTTACACATTATAGAGCTCAATGTATAGTTGGATCAATAGTTCTAATACCCATACATATATTATCAATGTCTTAATCAACTCTGCCATAAATCTCAATATATTTCATAGAAATTGAGTCCCACTTTAATTAGGCAGTGTCACATTTGATATAAGGAACATCATGATCAACTATCATGGTGTTAGCCTTCTCATCCCATACTTTACCAAGTATGGTACTCTGTTGCTATTGGTATCCATTATCTCCCACTCAGCATCGTATACCTCCATCAACACCTCTTCCAAGGATATTTGTTGCATCTATAACTAGGGCGTCTTACATTTTTCTTGGTTTGAGATAATCTTGCATCACCCTTATCGAGGCCAAAATCACTTTTATCATTCACCAGCCATTCCCTCTTTCCATTGTCAATCCAGAAAGCCAATGTCATCAGGTTTACACAATATTTCATTTTCATTCAATGTGGTACAAAAAGGGGCATCTATAGACACCTAAAAAATATCACATTTATAATGGTTAATATTAATATTTAATAATGTGTATACTTATTTTAATTAATGTATTTCAAACCTTAGTATTTATTAATATTGGCTATTCCTACCCATTTGACCTTTTTCTACCCCCTTTGATGAGACCACCTCATTATTTTTAACTTTGGTTCACCTTAACTCTAGTTAGCATTTATTTCCTTTATTTCCTACACTTTTCAAGCATGTTCAATGCATTTGAGTGATGATTCCCTCCGCCTGGGAACTTTGATGAGAAATGCCAATTTAGTGGGTGAGAAATATCTCCAAAAAGGGGCATTAATATGGCACATCATAATGTGTCATGGCATGTCATAATGCATCATGGCATTTCATAATGTGTCAAGGCATGTCATAAGGTGTTATGGCATGCCATAAGGCATCATAGGATGTCATAGCCTAAACTAGGAAATTTGCACATTTGTCTACCTCTAGTGGGAAATCCCTAAGATTCCTCTCTTACACACCCATTCCACTTGTCACTCTTTCTATTCTATCCTCCCCACTCTCCTCCACCTATGGGAGACTTTATAAATTGGTCTCCATTTTCATTTTCATGGGTGCAAAAAAATTATAACGAAACTTTGCTCAAATTTCCTTCAATATTGCTATGCTTTTTCTTGACATTGTGCTTGTAGGTTTACCACTCGAAGATCTCAAAGGCATCAATAATGGAGGCTCTTGGAAAAGAGGAAATAACTTGCCACACCATAGATTTCACTTGTAAAATAAAACCCTCCATTTTGGGAGGTCGATTGTAACCAAAAGGGTCTATTTGTAAAAGACAAAGCTTATCAAATATCAAATCAATTGCAAATATCTCTTTTATTACACTTTTTCTATTTTCAATTATTATGGTGTATTTTCTCTTTCACACACTAGTATAAGTGTTTAATAGGTTTAGTTTTAAAACACTACATTTTCCCTTAGAATTTTCTTTTTAAACCTAACCTTTTTTTTGATAAGTAAAAGATTTTTTTATATCAAACGGGTTTTTCAGGTTGACCCAAAACCTTTGAACAAAAACAGCGTAAAGCTGAACACCGAAACTAGAGACCAGCAAAGGATCCTCGACCTTCTAACATAACCAGCCAACCACGGCTTACAACAAAAACAACAGGAAGCCTCGGAACAGGAAGACCAAAAACAGAGAAGATAACCGCAAAAAGACAGCGGAAAAACCCCAGGGATCATGAACCAAACCCACAGACAATAGGTCTTCTGATCAGCCCACCTCAAAAATGGCCCGGGAGGGTCCACATCACTCCTCCTCTGCATCCTCCTCATTCTGCTCCTTGTCATTCTCCTGGTCATCGGCGTCTTCGATCGCTTCCTTAGCGCTTTGGAAGCCCTCATTGAAGAAGACTTTGGTGAGGGCATCAAGGATCTCTTCGGTCTGCTTGGCCATAGTCGCTAAGGAGGTCAGAACAAAGCGTTTGAGAACCATGATGTTGATGTCAGGCCCCTCTTCCTCCGAGTCAACGCTGATGGCTTTAGAGCTTCCCAGAGCAAGCTTGTTCCTTAACCTAGCAGAGGATCTAGTGGATCCTTCTGGTTCGTCAATCTTCAGCCTCTTTCTGGTCGGGCCGCCTCTGGTGGCTGCTTCAAAGTCACGTTTCTTAGCAGGGGACCCCGAGTAGGCCTTGGGCAAACTGGCCCTGGGGCAGGGGGTCTTAGTGGGCGAAAAGGTCAGAGGTTCGGGATGGGGCGAAGTAGCAAGGGCAAACTTGTAGATAACCTTAAAAAGGCTCTGGTGCAAGGGCATTGCTGAACCTTTCTTACTACGACACGAATTAATAGTGTAATTCATGGAGTTCAGGAGGAATTGAGGTATGCTGATAGGGTTAATGTCACGAAAAAAATTAATGAAAGCATAGTGAAAACTTAGAAGGACCTTACCAGGATCCTCTGTCGTAATGAACTCCATGACATTTTTCATCACGAAATTCCAAGGGGCAGGAATATCAACCCTTGTTAAGTCGTTCTTCGCCTCCTTGAATATCTTCTGATTGTCCTTGAATTCACGTAGCTCGACCTCCCAGTTGTGCTTTTGCCTGTGGATCGAATGACCCTTTGCCGTCTGCCCAGTAATGGTTGCCAACAAATTAATGTCGACCGTGATTTCTCGCCCGTGGACCACAATCCGCCCCTCATCCCAGGACTCCATTACCTCGGCGGTGATGCTGTCATCAGGACCAGAGAACATGTCAAAAAACTGCGTGAGCCTCCTCTCAGTGAGGATGGCTTGCGCAGCAGGCTCCATAACCACCATACTGGGCTCAATGTAGGTCATAGTGACTTTGCCTCTGCTAACCTCTGCCTCTTGAATGACCAAGCAGGACGACGTACTCTCAAGCACAGACTGAGGGAAAAGGTGGTAGATGTTAATACTCTTTGTCCACCTTAAAAAGACCACATCATTAGAGAAAGTGCCAAACCAGAAGGCCAACCACCGCCTATCAGCCACCTGGACGCCATGTCGCGTGTCCGTATTGGTTTGGGAAGAAGAGGCCATATCGACCTTCCTCTGGAGAATGATGGAACTCTTGGGGTGCCACCGTCTCACGTGTCGAGCAATGATGAGTGGATTTTCCCATGCATCCGCATCGTTCGAGTGGTAGTTTGGGCCCTTGTCATGAGGCTCACGCCGTCTGAGGACAAACCACCGCATACCAGCCACGTGGGAGCCATGCTGCAAATCCGACTTGGCATGGGGAAAGTTATCCTCGACACCCTTAGTCTTGAGATGGTAAGGATCGCTCTGAGCGAGATTCAAGGACGTCAGAGGTCTAACCAAGCTGGCAAAGCTGAGACGGCCCCATGCCACCTCATCAGGCGAGAAGCTGAAAGAGCTATCGGCCCAAGGCACAACCCGCATGGGAATGCCGATCCTAGGGAAGCCAACCACCGGGTAATCGAGGCGCCAACGGAACACCTGCCTACACGCATGGTAGTCTGGGCAATCTGCCTTGGCAACTCTGATAGCTTGAGGAGACCGACACTGCCACCCCTTAGCCAAATTCCTGAACCAACCTATCTTGCCATGCAAGACAAACCAACTTGTGATCCCCATCAGGCACCACGTCGCACCTCATCTTGGATAATCCCTTCCACGTCCGACGGAAGGTCATACGTCCACGTGATCAATCTATCAGCGTCAACACCTAAATTTGCTAACTTGTCTGCCGCCTTGTTGGCTTCACGAAAGACATGGTGGGCCATGCTGTCAGTTCTATTTTTTAATAGGATCCTTGCTTCCCTTAGGCAAGACTCAAATTTCCAGGGAGGATCCTTATCATTGTTGAGGAGATTGATGATCACTTGGGAGTCTCCTTCCATAATTAGCCGCTCTTGGACGTTCTGAGCAAGGTGTAGTCCATGCCAGATAGCTCTAGCCTCGGCCACATTGCTAGTTGAGAATCCCAGGGGTTCTGCAAAGGCCATGACAATGTGACCCTGATGGTTTCGAACGGTCCCGCCAGCCCCAGCGCGACCCGGATTGCCTTTGGCTGCGCCATAAAAATTCAACTTAAGGCAATCGATGGGGGGAGGGATCCACCTGACCTCGCGCCTAGGATTAGTCTTGCCATGACCATCTTGCCAGGGTAGACTCAGGGACTGGGCTAGAAGTTTTTCGCCAGAGGGGACAGATTGGGCCTCAACAGAAGACGACAATGAGTTTTCTCTGGCAAAGGCAAGGATTTTATTCGTAATGGATCCTGTATCTCTGGAAGACTCATTAAAGATTCTAAAGTTCCTTTCAAGCCAGACCTACCACAAGAAGTGGTGGAGACTGATCTTCCACATGAAACTCAATTGGGTGCTGACAAACGGTTTTGGCCATTGTTGGAAAAAGTCATTGATGGAACCAGGTCTGACCCAGGCTATGTTGAAGGCTTGAAGGAGGCCGCTTAGGATTGTAGAGGCAATGGGGCAGTCAATGAATAGGTGTTGGATGGATTCCCAGTCTGCCCTGCACAAAAAACACCTGTTAGGAACGGACAAACCTCGTTTCATCATATTGTCAATAGTAAGAATTTTCCCTTGGACGACCAGCCAAGTAAAAAAGGATATTTTGGGGATAAGTCCCTTGATCCAAACTAACTGAGTCTGGAACCGAGGAGTATCAGGATGTATTAGCAGATTGTAGGCGGATTTGACTGTGAACATCCCGTTGTCTGTCACTGTCCATCTCATCTGATCATCACTCGGAGTTGTGGGAACAAACTGATGTTGCAAAATACTATTGAGATTTTGAGTCGCTGCCTCCAACCCTCGAATGACTATGGGCTTCCAGCTGAGTCTGCCCCTGTCCTGTCTTAAGAAGTCAGCCACCTTAGACCCAAACCTCTCCAAGGTGAGGTTTCTTAGTTGGGCCAACGTGGGATCGGTACTAAGGGCTTCTGCCCCTGCCCATCTGTCCTCCCAAAAGTCAATTTTCTGCCCATTTCCAAGGATCCACCTCATGCCTTTTCTTAGCACGTCCCTGCTAGACAAGATTGCTTTCCAGAAGGAGGAACCACGGGTTGGGATGGTGTTGCTCAGGAACTCAGTGCCTTGGAGATACTTCCTGTTAAGGATGGTGGTCCACTCATTCCTTTCATTGGAAACCAGACGCCAGGCTTGTTTCGCAATTAAAGCTGAATTGAGAAGAGAGACTTTCCTCAGGCCTAGCCCTCCATGATCCTTAGGTCTACACACCTTGTCCCATCCAACCAGGTGGATTCGCTGCTTTTCTTCTGAGCCGGACCAAAGGAAATTCTTTTGGCGTTGTTCAATCGACTGGTAGACTCTAGAAGGCGCTTTGAAAACTGATAAGAAGTAAACCGAAATACTTTGAAGGGAGGCCAAGGTTAAAGTGGCCTTACCTGCTTGGGACAGCAAGTGGCCCTTCCACCCAACGAGCTTCTTTTGGATCCTCTCCAGGACAATGTTCCACATCAAAACAGTCGGGACCCCCGTGAATAGGGGAAGACCAAGGTAAGACGTAGGGAGAGTGGAAGTGGAGCACTCTAGGATTCTGGCAATTTTAATTTGCCTGGGAAGGGGGGTGTTAAGAAAAAACACCTTGCTCTTGTTGAAATTGACTTTTTGCCCTATCGCATCTTCATAGAGTTTAAGGATATGCCTGATGTTCTTGGCCTCTGCCACCGACGTCGCAGTCAGTAATAAGGTATCATCCATGAATTGTTGATGGGTAACCGGATCCGTGAGGGATGTAGCTTTAATACCTGAGATTAACCCTGAGATACGGGCAACTTTGATTGATCTTCCTAAGGCTTCAACCACTATGATAAACAACATAGGGCTAATAGGATCCCCTTGCCTGAGCCCCCTCTGGCTTTGGAAGAACTCAGTCGAAGACCCATTGACCAACACTGAGAACCAAGGAGAGCGAATGCAGCAGCTGATAAGTCTGACCCAGTCGGGATGAAACCCAAATTTCAACAAGATGGCATTCACAAAGTCCCAGTTGACATGGTCGAAGGCCTTATTCATGTCAAGTTTCAGTGCTAAGGCAACCTTCTTGGTCTGGGAAGCAGAGTGAAGAGCTTCATGGACAGTGATAATTCCATCCAGGATCGACCTTCCTTGAACAGAACTGCCCTGGCAGGAATCAATAATCTGAGGCAGAATCCCTTTCATACGATTTGCAATGGCTTTAGTGAGGATTTTGTATAACACATTGCAAAGGCTGATTGGCCTAAAGTCAGTTATGAACTTAGGAGCCGGTCCTTTCGAAATCAAGGCTAGAAAGGTAGAGTTGTAGCTTCGAGGGATATGCTTAGAAGCTTGGAATTCTCGGATGGTAGAACATACCTCATCTCCTAGGATGTCCCAATACGTTTGAAAGAACCTGGGGGGAAATCCATCAGGGCCAGGGGCCTTGTCAGGGTTCATGGAGAAAAGGGCCTCCTTGATTTCCTTGTCAGAAAAGGGAGTTGTGAGCATTTGGTTGGCATCATTCTCGATCCTACGGGGGATGAATTGGAGCAAGGAATCCTGGGAAGCTGCCTGATAGATAGGTTCCTCACCAAGGAGAGCACTGAAATAGGACAAGGCTTCATGCATAATGTCATTGTTGCCTCGGGCACTGGAGCCATCAGGTTTAATTACCTCTTTGATACGGTTGTTGCTCCTGTTTTTGAGCGTGGTGACATGGAAGAACTTGGAGTTAGTATCTCCATATTTGAGCCATAAGGCCCTGGACTTCTGCCTCCAGAAAGTCTCCTCACTAGCCAAGATATTGTGATATTCTGCCAGAAGTTTCCTCTCTTCGGACCTGGTCTCTTCATCTAGCTCTCCATGCTGGATCTTGCTGTCAATGGCTTTCAATTTTTTGCTCACAATATTTTTGTTTTCAAAAATGTTTCCGAACACTTCTTTGTTCCAAATCTTGAGATTGTTCTTGACCACTTTCAGCTTTTGGGTAAGTTTGTAGGAGGGACTTCCCTGAAAGGGCTATTGCCACCATTTGATTATTCTATTTTTTAGGTCCGGGTGCTTGACCCACATTGCCTCGAATCGAAACGGATGATTGCCACTAGAATTGGAGGTTTGAGGAACATCCAAAAGGATGGGGTTATGATCAGACCCAACCTTGGGAAGGGAGTACAGAGAGGATTCTCCAAAGACCTGGATGGCTTCCTACGATAGCAGGACCCTATCCAGCCATTCTTGGATGAGGTTGCTGCCCAACCGCCTGTTGCTCCAAGTGTACTTAGCATCCTTAAGCTTGACGTCCATTAGTTCGTGTGAGTGGACAAAATCACTGAAGTCCTCCATGCTCCTAATTGGGAGCCCTGTTCCCCCCCTCTTATCAGACAAAAATAGGGGGGTGTTAAAGTCACCTACAATTATCCACGGGATGTCCTGGAAAGCCTTGCTCATGTGACTCAGATGCTCCCACAGCCTGCCTCTTCCTTGCACGGTGTTGGGCGCGTAGACATTCGATAAGATCCAGGACTTATTGCTGGTTATATCATAAAAAAGGATGGTTAGGACACTGTCATCTGCCTGAATGATGCTACCTTCCACTTTTTTGGGGTCCCATAGGACCATAAGGCCCCCAGAGGCGCCTCTAGCTTGCTTGAAGACCATTTCCCCTTGTTTCCAAATTTTGCGAGCTAGAATCTTGGACCACACTTCATCTATTTTCATTTCTTGGAGAATAAGGACTGAGGGGGAGGTCTCTTTCCTTAATGCCTTGACAGCTCTCTGCCTGGGTAGGCCATTAAGGCCTCTCACATTCCAGGAGAGGACCTTCATTTAGACTACTTTGAATTCCTCCCTCTTCCCCGTCCTTGGGGTGGGGGAGGTTTGCTGGTCTTGTTAGCCTCGAAGAGGGCCATGTCTTGAGGCACTAAAGTGCTTTGTTTTTCGTTTGCTATTTCATTTTCTATTTTCATCCTGTAATGTTCTGCATCTGGGATTCTTCCCCTCCTCCTTTCGCTGCCAAAGTCTATTGAATTAGTTGAACTACGGGTTTGCTTCGGGCTAAACTTTGGGGGAGGGTTTTGCTGCTGGGTCGGGCTGGAGCAACCTTCGCCCACTATCGGATCTGCCCCTATCTGCTCTACTTCCATGCTCATACCGATCCCCTCTGACTCCAGGGGCATGCCGTAAGGACAGTTTGGGGGTGGGTAAGGAGAGGACCTACAAGGGGAAGGAGGAGGGGAAACAAGAGTTTCGGGGAGCCCCGATGCTGGTCCTTCTTCAGTAGGTCTAACCATTTCAATGGTAGTCTGAGCAAGGATTTCAAAGGAATTAGGGTCAAAAAAGGAAGGACTAACCTGGGTAGCCTGGTCAGGATCCACATGCTATTTTCCTTTTCCTTTCTGATGAGCGGAGTCTTCTTGCGATTTCTGTTGGTAAACGCCTTTGTGAGCTGCTTTGGTGGGCCGAGACCAGGGTCGAAGGGGCCTTCCCTGCCCATTTGCATTAGGGCCTTTTGGATTATTCCTATTTGGTGCTTCCTTGATGGCAACCATGTCTGGGCACTGATTCCTCAGGTGTCCTTGGGTTTTGCATTCTGAGCAGAAAGCCGACTTGTTTTCGTATTCAATGGGTTGCCTTCTTGAGTAGTCCCCGTATTCCAGATCTATGAAGGATGGGAGCTCAGACTCTAGATTCGCAGTTACACACATCCTTGCATGCGTCATGCGAGATCTAGCTAGGGTGGGGTTGTCAATAATGACCAGATCCCCGATGACTTTGGCGATTCCTCTCAGGAAGTATTCATGGAAGAAATGGGCCGATAGGTTGGGAAGCCTGACCCAGATGGGGGCTGAGTTGATGCTTTGGCTTTCAGGGTCGAAGTCCTCTCCCCAAGGCCTAAGGAAGAGGCTTCGCCTGCCCAGGAACCACGGCCCGCCAGAGAGGATTCGGTTTGCGTCTTCCTTATTATGGAGCTGGATCATGAAAAAGCCTCTTGTCATTGCAACAATCTCCATGCTTCCTGCTAGGCGCCACTTGGAGTAAGCCCAGGTCCTTATTGTTTCTATGTCGGGCCTTCCACCCAGAAACTTGCCGATGAGGGACGAGGTTTCAAGGGATAGAAAATCTTCCATGGTAGAGACAACAACCCTGAGCTTGTTTTTGTCTGGGGAGAGAGGAGGGAGAGTTTTTGAAAGCACGGTCTCCTTACCTTTAAGGGTTTGAGCAAAGGACAATCTCCTGAGAGGGGCCCTAGCCTGGGTCCCTTTGTTCGGGTCTCTATCAGGTGGGTCCGCATCCCACCTTTTTTCAATAGGGACCGACGTCTGAGGGCCCTCAGCGTCCTTAGTGGCCTCCGAATCCTCACCGTCCTTGCTTTGCTGGCTTGGGGCGCTGCCTTCCAAGCTCCCTGCTCCGCCTGATCCGCCTGGCCCTCCTGGCCCGCCTGCTACACCTGCCCTGCCTGCTTCCATTCAGATCTTTTGCAAGTGTAATTTGAGTCAATGTAATGGACCCTTTTTTTTTAAAACCTAACCTTAATCTAACACTATCCTAGCTACAAATGTAATAAACATAATACAAGCCCCTATTGACTACATGCTTTTACATTTTAATGATAAATGATAAGATGATATTTTATTTAAGAGCAAGGTCACAAAATAAAGATGTAGATAAACAATCATAAACTTCTATATGCAATTTTGTTTAGATGACAATGCAAGGCTATAGTTGGCCCTCTAATGATACTAAGAATAAGATAATTGTTATTTTCTTTTCAATTTTTAATAATTTAAATAATGGAAGAAAAATATAATAGTACAAACACAAAAAATATAGAATTCACAAACAATGGTTCAAATCTACACTATGTTATTTATCGTGCTCCCCTAAGGGATGGCTTTATAGGAAACTGTGGCTTACTTGGAGGATCCTCTAGATAATATACCAATATTGACAAGATGAAGAGATGGTATAGTTCCATGGCTTGGATGAAGTCAATTGAAGGAAATATTAAAAAATTTATGTGCAATTGAGGATTGAAGATAATATGGCCAAGTTATAATGTTATGATTTCCAATCAAGGTGTAGTTAAGGTGACAACTAGATTGGTATGGTTAGATCTAGATTTGGTAGGCATCTGGAAACTACCAGCTATGTTCCTTTTCTTTTTTCTTTGATAGTCAATAGCATTGGGATCATGAAAACTAGTTGTGATTAAGATTCTATGTTATTGCCAAAGTGACCATTAGTTGACTAACTAGGTAGAAAAAGATGAAATTTCAAGATTCAAAAAAATCATTGCTAGGTGAATAGTAGCATCATCAATGCTATTGCATTGGTCATGGAACTTTCTCTTTGGGAGAAATAAATATATTTATATTTGGTATTAAGATTCTTGATTGGCCAAGTGATGCAAACATTGTTAAGTTTAGAAGACTTGATGATGTGCTCAAAATCAAGTGTTTACAAAGAAAATAAGTACTAGAATCTATGAAGAGAACATTTCCCTACTATATGTAGTTGAAAAGTAGTTGGGCCACTCGTAAATGATACATTATACTAAATACATAGATAATCAAATGATCAAGCAACTAAGGGACTTTAAAGAGGCTAAGAAGTTTACATACACTTCTTATTTAGTCTAGTTGATCTTATATAAAAAAGGGGTTCCCCTCACTATAATTGAATCAATTAGAGGCTAATGATAAAACTCTCCCCATTATGGTTTCCACAAATTTATCATGCCAAAAATATAATAAGATCATAATTGCTTCTATAACATAGTCTATCATCCAATAATGATGAAGTTAAAAGGGAGGGTACTGAGGTTGTCAAAAGAAGCCAAACATTTATTTAAGTTAGAAGAGTGGTCATGTAATGTCCCATTTTGGTAGGACCTTCCCTTGTCGTTTGATCGATGTATTGATAATTAATGCATGAACCTATTTTTTCTATCAATATGAGTTTATAGTTGTACTTTATGATATTAAATTTGAATTATTCTATTTTAGAATATGGTACTACTCATGAATTTGTGGTTGCAAGACAAGATACTCTCATAGGTGTATTGGTATGGGAAAACCACAAAAATTGAGAGAAATGATAAATGGGAAATGATGGATTATTTTTAGTTGACATCTCGTAGGGGTAACACAATCATATAGGAGCATTTGCAGTGTGTGTATATAGTATTAAAGGCATTATTGAACAAGGAGGTTGCTATAAAAAGTAAAAGAACCCTTACTTCTATGCTGAGTGGTTCTTTGTAGGTGGTTGATAACCTAGAAGTTATCATAATATCTCTTGCTTAGGAAATGGTAATGTTTATACATCTACATATTTAACTTGGTCAAGGACAACTTTAAGCAAGAACCCTTGTGTTTCTTAGGCTCTTAATTTATCTTTAGGATGTATTAATATTTGTGTTTCAAAGTATAAATCTTAATTGGTTGATGAAGTAAGGTATTAATAATAATGTTAGTATTATTAATATATATATATACTAATGTTAATAGATAATATTAACATTAGACAAGAAAAATTAATAATAGTATTAATTAATTTAATACTATGAAGAGTAAATAAATTATTTAATAATACCTTTGCTAACATAATATTTGTTAGAGTAGGTTATTTAGACTCTAGCTCATGCTCACCTAGGGTACTTTATTTATTTTATTCCATATTTTCCCCAACCACTTATGTGTGGATATTTCTTATTTATCTTTTAGATATTATGGGGATATTAGGTGTTGACTATTCCTAGGGAGTTATCCATTAGGTATTTGTGGAGGGTTGAGATCTTTTCTCCCCATGTCGGTTATAGATCTACGGACCATATTGCACCTCCTTGTTGTACGATGAATATTGATCCTTATCACTTTGTTATGATCCTACGGCTATGGTGGATCTTCCTTGCCTATTTAAGCAAGGCCTCTCCATTGTACTAAACATGTATTTTACATTAATATATTATCATATTTCTATTCTTCCAATATTTGCTTCCATTGTGTTCTTGTTCATTCTCTTGTGTTTGGTTAATGTGGTGTGATTCAACACCTTATATCCTTATGGCTTGGATCGATGTTTACTTCTCATCATCGCTCCTTTCATGGTATCAGAGTGGATAGGATTGTTGAAAACATCCATTGTTGAGGATTTTGTGGTTGGATCTGTTTGAAGTTTTTTTTTTGCATAAGGAGCTACAAAGATTCTATTAGCCTTGAAAGGTGAATCTGGTTTTTATTCATTTCCTTATTTTTTTCTAGAACTCCTATATAGCCTTGCAATTTTTAAATCCATCTTAGTTGAGTCCTTAGACCCCTTGAGATTTTTAATACAAGCCTTTTTTGAAGCATTTTTTTAAAACTGCAAAAAAATTGTGAATCTGGGAAATTTTATCTATATCCATGCAATTTTTATTGGGGAAAAGTTTTTTTTTTGGAAAATAAAAATTGCATAGCATGTCACATATTCAATTTTGAAGTTTTTTTTTAAATTGCAAAAATTGTGAATTTGGGCAATTTTATCTGTATCCACACAATTTTTATTGGGGCAATTTTTATTTGTTCTAGAAAATAAAAATGGCGTAGCATGTCACATATTCAGTTTTGAAGCACTTCTTTTAAAATTGCAAAACAATTTGCAGTTCTGGTTGTTGGATCCTTTTTTGCTCATAAAGGTGCCCCTGTACATGTTGGAAAGGAGAGGTCAAGAGTTCCAAACTCATTGATTTACACTTGGAATATTATTTTTGGAGAGAATATTTTTTCAAAAAGAAAGTTACCTTTTTGTGGGATTTTTTTTAAATCTCATTTATTTAATTGTAAGGGGACTTGCTAATTGTAAGATGGAATATTATTTTCCACATTTGAAAATATAGAAACTCATATTCTCATTGTAGCCTAAAATTATAAAGGCAATTTCTTCTGGGGGGTTATCTTTCTAAGTGGAATTAATAAAATTTGTTTGTGGGGGGCTGCTTTGGTGTTGATTCTTTGCATCAATTGTGTTTTTTTGTTTGATTTTTTGTGGTGATTGCTAGATTGAGTTCTACAATTTTTGTTGAGTTACTCACACCCCATAATTATCACACATGGTGACCACATATGCAACGTCATCTTCAACAAAAAGGATTAATTCATCTACTAGAAGAAACTCAACCAATATTTACAAAAGAATATGAGATTTTTATACATCATGGTAAAATATCTGAAGCTATGGGAGTAATAAGTATGCATGTTAGTGAGAGTCTTTAGTTCCATTTGGATGCTTGTACAACACCATTTGAGATGTGGAAAAAATTGAATACATTGTTTGGCAAAGTAGATCAAATTAGGATTATGCAGCTTGATGCACAACTCACTGCCTTGAGTCCTGATGATTATCCCACTATTGTAGACTATCTCACTCAGTTCAAGCTACTTCTTAATTAGTTGAAGGGAAGTGGAAAGAATAATATGGAATATGAGTGTGTTTTCTTGATTCTAGCAAAGTTAAAGGGTCCATTTCAGATCTTTTCTAGCACTTTTTTTTCCACCATGGATGCCTTTGGTGCAGCCTACAAAATGCCTAGTTTAGAAGAGTTTTGTGACAAACTTACTCTAGAAGAATCAAAGCTTTCCTCCCTTGAGTCCTCCTCCTCTAAGGCATTAGTAGCATCCAATTTTAATTCTAAAGGTAAGGGAAAGTCTAAACCCAAGCCTAACTCCACTTCATCCCCTTCACAAAATTCTCTTAAGCCAAAAGAGTCCAATAAAAATAAGCCCAAGTCATCTTCCAAAGGTCAAAATAAGTCAAATGTCTCTTGTTCTCATTGTGGAAAGAATGGTCACTTGGAGTCTAGGTGTTGGAAAAAGTTAGAAGCCCTCAACGAAGCCTTCAAGAAACATAATTTGTCTCTTCCCACTTCATCTTCTAAGGATAAGGGCAAGGCTTTGAATGCATTTGGGAGATCACATGACACTCCTTCAGTATATTGGGTATTGGATTCAAGAGCCACACATCACATGACTTCTTCCAAGGAGTCTTTTACCTCTCTTTGTTCTAGTTCTACCTCTCGCATTGAGGTTGGAGATTCTTCCTATATTTTTGTACAAGAGAAAAGGGGACATACAGTTAGATGGTGGGAAAATTGAGAATGTGCTTTATGTACCTGACATTTCCACTAACTTACTCTCTATTTACCAAATTTTCCATTTTGGGGAGGGTAATACTATATTTTTCACACCATAAGGTACTAGGATTAGATACTTGTTGGAGCCATAGTATATAGTTGCAGAGGGAGTTGCAGATCATAGTTCTCATCTCTACCATTTTGAGGGTTTTGATTCTTCATCTATTGGTACTTGTCTAGTTGCTCATGCAGATTCTGAGAGCAAGTTATGGCATGAGATATTTGGTCATCTCAATTATAGGTACTTGAAGGATTTGAGCACACATAACATGGTGGATGGTTTGCCTAAGGTTTCTTGCCTTGATGGAGTTTGTCCAGGTTGTGCACTTGGAAAACAACATCAAGATCCTTTTCCTAAAGGAAAATCCAAGAAAGCCTCTTCACCTCTTGACTTGGTGCACAATGATTTGATGGTATTTCCCACTCCTTTCAAAGGAGATAAGTATGCATTGACCTTAATTGATGATTTTTCTAGGAGAACTTGGGTGTATTTTATCAAGTTCAAAAGTGATTTTTTTACCACTTTCAAAGTCTTTAAGGCTTTGGTAGAGAATTAGTCTTCTAGGTGCATCAAGAAGCTTCACATAGACAATGGGGTGGAATACTTCAGTAAGGAGTTTTCTGATTTTTTGGCATTACATGGTATTTTGCATTAGCACTCAATTTCCCATACACCACAATAGAATGGTGTTGTAGAATGAAAGAATAGGACACTCAAGGAGATGGCCAACTGCATGATGCACTCTCAAGATTTACCTCCTAAGTATTGGGTTGAGGTAGTCAATTATGCAAACTATGTTCAAAATTGCACACCTCATAGAGCACTTGAGCATATGACTCCTGAGGAGGCTTGGATAGGGACCAAGCCTGATGTTTCTCATTTCAAAGTTTTTGGGAGTCATGCATGGGATTTTGTGCCTAAGAAGAAAAGAAAGTCTTTGGATAGAAAGAGTAAGCCACTTGTTTTTGTTGGATATTGTGAAGATATGAGGGCTTATCAATTATTGGATCCTGATACACATGATATTTTTTGAAATCATGTTTAGTTTTATGAGCACTATACTTCACCTAAGACCACTCTTTCTACTTTACCTCCTTCTTCTTCATCATCCTCATCCACTATCCATATTGAGGAGCATTATTTTGATGAGGACCATATTAAGGATGAGGAATTTGATGATACAGTTGTAGAGGTTCCTGAAAAGTTTGCCACCATGCCTTGATAGGCATGTACTATAGTTGAGGAAGCAACTCCTTTTATAGATAGTATTCCACCTTCATGACATGCTTCTACTTTTGGGACAAGTATTCTTTGTTAGGTTATTTTTGCTAATCCCCAGTGGTTTTATGAGGCTCATGGAATATAGGAGTGGAATGATGCCATGGAGGATGAGTATTATTGATTAATAAAGAATCACACTTGGGATTATGATCATATAGTCTATACTTTGAGAGATGGAGAGGACATCATAATTCTTGTTTTGTATGTTGATGATTTATTACTCATGAGTAGTTCTACTCTATACTTTCAGGTTGTGCAACACTTTATTTTAGAATGATTTGAGATGATAGATCTAATACTTGTACATTTTTTTCTTGGGTTTCTAATTTCTTAGTTAGATACAAGGATTTTCATATGCCAAAAAAAGTACACATTTGATTTACTTGAGAGATTTGGAATGGTTAATTGTAAGTCATCTCCAACACCTTTTCAATCAGTTGGGTTGGTGTCCCATTTTTTACATGATCCACATGACAATCATTGGTAGGTTTCCAAGCAGATTTTATGATATCTTTGAGGAACTACACATTTTAGCATTCACTTTTCTAGGGGATCTTTGCAATTAGATGGGTCTACTAATTTAGACTGTGTAGGTTGTGTTGATACTCATCAATCTACTTCAAGCTATGTATTTTACCGTAGTACATCACCTATTGCTTGGGTGTGCAAAAAGCATATAGTTATTGCACTTTCTTCCACCAATGCAGAGTACATGGTAACATTTTTATCCGATACAATGATTCTTTGGATTTGATAATTTTTGGTAAAGCTTGGTTTCCCATAGGATTAGTCTAGTACTACTCTTTGATGTGATAACAAAAGTACTCTACATATTACTCGCAATACTATTGAGCACTAGTGGACCAAGCACATTGAGATTCACATGCACTTCATTTGGTTGTGACATTTGGGTTGTGACATTTGGTATCAGAGCCTAGATTTATTAGTGTAATAGGCTCACTACATAAGGCTAGTTGTGATGTGTAATAGAGAGCATGCTCAAGTAGGGTTTCCCTTAAAACATCTATCAAAAAAATAACTAAGAATTTAGATACTTCAATAAAATGACTCATAATAAATATTCTATATGTGGCCAGGGACAATACCACTAAAGAGAAGAGGAAGTGTTTCCCCAACAATGAGGCAAACATGACAGGCCTATGTAGAGGGTGGAAACTCAGATGTAGGATGAGAGAACCCTAGTGAAGAAAGAGAGGATCTTACAATTATGGTGGCCCAACTTTGTGAATGGGTAGAAACTCAAAAGTAGATGTGGGATACTGTGTTGAACTAGGAAACACTAGCTATAAACTCTAGAATGAAATATGCAAATGAACCCCTCACAGAAGCTCAACGGGCTAGGATTCATTTGGAAGCCAAATTGGGCAAAGATATAAAGTATCTTCCAAGTTTAACGAAGAATAAGATGGGAACAAAGCCAAATCTTGGATAAAGGAAATAGAAACTTATTATTTTTTGAAGAACTACTCCTCTAGCACCCAAACATCCTACGCCACTCTACACTTGTAAGGTGATGGTGCAATTTGGTGGGAAACCTATAGTCAAAGAATAGGACTTGTGGCTATAGTTGACATGAGTTAGGAAGCTTTTGTGAGGTTTTCTAAAGACAGGTTCCTCATAGAACACTTTTACTCCTAAAAATTCAAGGAATTCATTAAACTTCAACAAGGAATTAGGATAGTGGAGGCGTATCATCAATGATTTGTTAATATCCTAAAATATATTTCCACATACAATGAAAATATGAAGATACACAAGTTTATTATTGGGATAAACCCAATAATAGGTCGAGAGGTGGATACACGAGAACTTGCCACACTACATAAGGCTTATGATTTGGCCAAAAAGGCTTAAAACTATCTCAAACCCTACTTTGATTATGAATGGTTGGATGAACAGGGCAAAGAGGCACTAAGGAAAAGGAATAGTGTAGGATTTGTAAAGTGGGAAGGAGATAAGAAAATTAAATATTATCCTAGTCAGGATCAAAGGAATGATAGAAAGCGAGGGAAGTTCAAAAAATGATTCCAAGAGAAGAATCGCAACTCCAGCAATCATAATAATAAAAATAATAGATCATCCCAAGGACAAGCTGGTCCTCCCATTGTAGCAGAGAAAGCAGTTGAGGGGTAGAAATAGAAAATGCACCCATGTCCTAAGACCAAATTTTTTGATTGTGGTGGACTGCATTATGCTAGCAACTGTCCACACAAAGTACGAAAGAAATCGAAAGGAAATGAACCAATTTTCAAGAAACCTACAAGTGGGGCATCGTATCACAAGATTTATGCAACAATGGGAAAGCAGGATATAGATGGATAAGTGACACCATTTCTAATAAGGAGTAATATATTTGGTAGGAATGTTAAAATTTTGATTGATAGTGGTACTACAGATAGTTTTGTTTCCACTAATTTAATTAAAAACATATCTGAAAGACCTATAATCTTGGCATAGGAGTGAATAAATAGACTCTGTGATTCAGTGCTATCCTATGGTAGAAATTTCCTTACCTAGTAGTATGACCATAGGATATCTTTGTGGTACCATTGCATACCTTTCATGTAATCCTTGGAATGGATTGACTACAGACACATAAGGCTATAGTCAATTTTCAAGATATAAGGATAGAGTACATGGAAAATAGTAGAATGATGCAAAGGGTGTACAACCTCCAAGGGGCTTTCCAACCCTAGGTCCTTTTGGTAATGTAACTCAAGAAATCCATGAAGAAAGGGGTGATGGTTTATGTTGTTAAGATAAATGAACTAGGTAATGAAAAGAAGAAAGAGTTGTTTGGAAAGTACCCACTTCTACAAGAATTTAGGGATGTATTTCTAGAAGACTTACTTGGATTACCACCTAAGAAGAAATTTAACTTCATAATTGACCTCCAACCTACAACAAAACCCATACATAGAGCTTTGTACCGAATGAACCCCATATAAATGCAAGAGTTGAAAGCACAACTACAAGGGTTAATGGAGAACAGACTAATCAGACCAAGTGTGTCACCCTAGGGTGTACCAGTACTATTTGTCAATAAAAAGGATGGATCCCTAAGATTATGTATAGATTATAGAATGTTAAACAAGGTAACTATCAAGAACAGATATCCCCTACCCAAGATCGAAGATATCTTTGACCAGTTAAAGGATACCATAATCTTTTCAAAGATTGATTTGAAATTAGGGTACCACCAATTGAGGATCAGAGAGGAGGATACTCACAAAACAACTTTTAAAACTCATTATGGACATTATGAGTTCATTTTTTTACCCTTTGGTTTAACAAATGCACCAGTCACATTTATGAATTTGATGACCAGTATCTTTAGGAAGCTTTTGGATAAATTTGTGTTGGTGTTCCTGGAAAATATTTTGATATATTACCAAAATAATACGGAGCATGAAAATCACCTTAGGGTCATACTGGAACTGCTAAGGAGAAATCAACTCTATGGGAACTTAGCCAAGTATGATTTCTATATCAAAAGTGCAATATTTAGGACACATTATCTTGACATAAGGGATCAGGTAGATCCTAAGAAGATAGAGGCTATTATGAATTGGTCATCGTCCACAAATGTGATAGAGGTCCAAAACTTCTTGGGTTTGATCAAATACTATAGGTGTAATGTAAAGGACTATGCCAATATTACCTCTCTAATGACTAACCTCCAAAGGAAAGGGAAGGAATTCAGGTGGTCAAATAAATTTAAGCCAGCTTTTGAACCGCTTAAGAAAAATCTTACCATGCCTCCTATATTAAAGATACTTGACCTTCAGGGGAGTTTTTTTGGTTTGTACTGATGCATATTTGGAAGGTTTGGGAGGATATCTCTCTCAAGAAGAAGTAGTGATAGCTTTTGGGTGAAGGAAACTAAAGCGACATGTAGTCAATTATGTGATGCATGATTTAGAGTTAGCAATGATGATGTTTGGTCTCAAGACTTGGCAAAACTATCTAGTAGGAAGACCATTTGAACCAAGAACATATCACCAGAGTCTGCAATATATATTTACCCAGCCTCTACTCAATGCAATACAAAGAAGATGGATGTAATTTATCACATAATACTATTTTGGCATTGAGTATATTGAGGGAAAGAAGAATAAATTTGTTGATGCATTGAGCAAGAGAAGACACATGGAAGTCTTATCTTGCATTCATATAGACTTGATGGAACAAGTCAAAAACATACAAAGACAAGATGCTTATTGCAACCAAATTTTCAAAAATATGGGAAGGAATCCAAAATATAACCAAGATTTTAGTTTCAAATATGGATTCCTATGCTTCAAGGATAGGGTAATTATCCCTAAAACCAGTGATTTAAGAAAGATGGTCTTAAATGAAGTGCATAGATCACCATAGTCCACTCACCCAGGGGGAGTGAATATGAGAGAGAACATGAAGGCCTGGGATGAATAGAGATACAACTGAATTTGTCACTCATTTCTTTGAATGCCAAAAATTTAAAGCAAAACATAAACATCCTTTGGGACTATTGTATCCGCATGATGTACCTATGTAGAAATGGCAAATAATTGCAATGGATTTCATTGTTGGGCTACCTAGAAACTGACTCTAACATGATGTAATTCTAGTGGTGGTTGACAGATTGACCAAGGTTACATATTTTATACTTGGAAATACTAAAGATGATATTGTGGTTGTGGCTAATAGATTTTATAAATAGATATTTCAACTTAATGGTTTTCTAGAAGTAATCATATCAAATAGGGACTCAAGATTTACATCTAAATTCCAGCAAGTCTTGCATCATGCCATTGGAACCATATTGAATATGAACTCTTATTATCACCCTAAAACCAATGGTAAGACTGAGAGAGTGAACCAGATGTTAGAGGGCATGCTTTGTTGGACATTTTGAGTCTCTCAGTCAAATTTGTCATTAATGTCAAGAAATGCAGTTAACATTAATATCAAGGTTTTTATTAAGGAATGAAGTTGTCAAAGTTGCTATTTGATATCCAGGAAGAAGGCCAAAGTTCAAGAGTTTCAATGCAAAGTAAAAGAAGGGTTTAAAAATTAAACCTTACAATTATAATTTAAAAAATTTAAATTCTTTTGAATTTAAAATATTTATAAATTATAATGCTGATGTCATCAAATTTATTTTAAGCACTTTGCATATATTATAAAGTGTTTAAAGGTGCAGACGTCATTATAACAAGGAAGTTTTGACGTTTGAAGAAAACACATGGTTGTGTATAAAAGGTGGCCTCAAAGACATTGCAAAGTTTATTCCTCGATCGAAGAATATTTGTGTCAAGGTAAAAGAGCTTCGTTTGATTTTTTGAAAGGATTCGTTGAGGAAGAAGACAAAATATTTTCGTCTTTAGCGCCAAGGATAAAGTGGAAATTTTGGAGTCTTTGAAGCACATTGGACACAATGGTCCAAGTGGCAAAGAGTAGACGTTTGGAGGAAGCAAGTGTTGTGTTCGAAACTTGTGGTGGTGAGCACCAAAGGGAAACATTTTTCATACGTTTTCGTTGAGCGCAAAAGCTAAGGAGGAGAAAGAGCCTTTTGGCTCTTAAACATGCTCATAGAGCACGTGGTCATGGAGCCCACGACAGGTTGCTTGCGGAGGTAGAGGTAATGGGGTCAAAACCCATCGGTGGCCAAGGTAAAAGCTTTTTAATTAATTTTATTGCCTAAGGTTTAAATACAAGGTGTTTGGAGGTATAAGGTTTGCTTGTTAAATTGTTTAAAGGGTGTTTGGTGAATAACGTTGGTAGTTGAAGGTATTACTTGGAGTAATAAGGAAGCTTTGGTATTTAATATTTTTAATAAAGTCTTAAATTATTATATTGAAAATATTGAAGGGTTAAAACTTTTTGAGTGTTGTTTGATATTTAAAGGGTTTGTGTTAAAAGAAGATTATTGTGAGGGTATTTGAATATTATTTGAGTTGGAGTGATAAGGTGTTATTTTGGTATTATTTTGCATTGTATTTTGTTGAAGAAATTATTACCCTCTAACCCTTGTTGAGATTGGCAAAGAAGAAATTGTGAGTGTGGTAGGTCTGTGAGATCAACTCCTTGTCAAGCAAAAAGGTATAAGCAAATTATTATTTGGTTGTGTTGGTTTATTGGCTTTCTTGAAAATTAAGTTTGGAGAGAAAATGATTTGATTAGGGTTTCCTTTTCGAAAGTGTTGAGTTAATACTTCAAGGTTTTTCTGGAATTAAAGTGTTGTGATTAAAACCTTGTTTTATTAGCATTGTTGTTGAAGCCAATGGATTGTGCAAAGAACTTAAAATTCACTTAGGAAAGATCATGAGTATCATTGTTATGTGATATTTTTTGTTGATCATTGTTGGAAACATTTTGAGTTGGATGATACATGCTTGTACTAGGGTTTGTGAGCAAGAGTTGTTTCTTGAGTGATTGGTTGAGTAGAGTTGATTGGGCCTAGTCAAGTGGATGAAAGAAGTGATTGTTAAAGTTCCATAAAACAAACTATTCTATATTCTGATTTGAGTTGTGTAAGAGATTGAGTTGTGTGAATAGAACATATTGAGTCTCTAACAATTCTCTTTATGCTTCTATGAAGTTGAGTTGAAAAAGTGATTGAGTTTTGATAATAGATCATATTGAGTCTCTAACAATTCTCTTTATGCTTCTATGAGGTTGAGTTAAGAAAGTGATTGAGTTTTGAGAATAGAACATATTGAGTCTCTAAAAATTCTTTTTATGCTTTTATGAGATTGAGTTGAGAAAGTGATTGAGTTTTGAGTATAGAACATATTGAGTATCTAACCATTCTCTTTATGCTTCTATGAGATTGATTTGAGTTGAGAAAATGATTGAGCATTGAGTATAGAACATATTGAGTCTCTAATAATTCTCTCTATGTTTCTATGAGATTGGACAAGTTTTGTGTGGACTTGTTAATCTGATTTGAGGTAAGTCTTTGAGAAGACTTGTGGAATGATTTTGTGTGAGCTTTTGTGGAAGATTACAATACAGATTTGTTTAAGTCCTAGAGTGGACCCATTGAGCAGATTTGAGCAGGTTCTGAGTGGACATGTTGAGCATATTTGAGCAAGTTATGAGTGGACCTATTGAGCATATTTGAGCAAGTTTTGAGTGGACCTATTAAGCATATTTGAGTAGGTTCTGAGTGGACCTATTGAGTAGATTTGAGAAGGTTCTGAGTGGAAATATTGAATAGATTTGAGAAGGTTATGAGTGGACCTATTGAGCAAATTTGAGCAGGTTCTGAGTGGACCTGTTGAGAATATTTGAGCAGGTTCTGAGTGGACCTGTTGAGAATATTTGAGCAGGTTCTGAGTGGACCTGTTGAGAAAATTTGTGCTAGACTTACTAGACCATGTTTAGTGTAGATTTGAGTGGACTTGTGCTAGACCAACTAGACTGTATTTAGTACAAGAGTTTAGCAGAGTTGTGCTAGGCCGACTAGACTGTATTTAGTACAAAAATGATATAGAGCTTTGGAGGTGATAGAGCAGAGAGGATAGTAGTCTCCAGTGGATAGAGATCCATCAGCCAAGGTAGTGAGGACAGGTCTTTTGAGTGGGAATAAGAGTCTTCAATGGAGAGATATCCACAAGCTAGTGCATTGGAGGTAGTTGTCTTCTAGAGGATCACCATCTAGAGTAGATGAGGATTTCTCCTATGGATAGAGATCCATAAACCAAATTTTAGGGATTAGCATCTCATTTGGACAAAGGTCCATAAACATTGTAATAGAGAAAGGATTACCAAGATATTAAATGAGAAAGTTTTAGTAAAATATTTTCTCCATGGAGTAGCCCACATTGGGTGAACCATGTAAATTGTGGTGTCTCTATTATGTGTGGTGTTGTGTACATTGCTTTGATTACTATTGTTGATATTGCTATCTTTACATTACATATATTGGTTTGAGAGAAAAAGTAAAAAGTGGTCTTATACTATTCACCCCCTTCTCAGTATAATCTTATGTTCTTCATGCTTCACATGTACTATATGGATCATAATACCCATTGGAAGGACTACCTTCATCTAGAAAAATTTACCTTCAACAACGACCACCATTCAGCTTTAGGTATGGCTCATTTTGAAATGCTTTATGGTAAGAGATGTAGGACACCCTTAACATTGGACAATACAGGAGATAATATTGTAGTTGGTCTAGACATGGTCAAAGAGATGGAACAACAATTAAAGATGATTAGAAAATGACTGAAGGAAGTTGTATATCAACAAAAGAGTTATACCGATTTGAAGAGATCACCATACAAATTTACTATTGGTGATAGAGTATTTTTAAGGGTAAGACCCATGAAAAGCGCTATTAGATCCACAAAACTAGACCCCCACTTTGTTGGACCCTTTGAAATCATAGAGAAGATTAGTCCAATGGCTTATCAACTTGCCTTACCACCTAATTTATCCAATATTCATGATACTTTTCACATCTCTTTACTTAGAAAGTATGTTACTAATAATGAGCATGTGTGGGACTTTTCTAATTTGTAGATGGTGAAACCAGAGGCTATCAAGGTTTGACCAGTAATAATCCTTGAGTTCTGATCCAAATTGATGTGAAAAGGGGTTTTGGAGGAATGCAAGGTCTAGTGGGACCACTTTTTTGAGAGAAACGCTACTTGGGAGAAAGTAGCAGAGATGCAAAAACACTTAATTTTTGTTTGAAAAAGCAAATTGAATATTGTTATTGTTTAAACTCGGATGAAAATACAGAGGACTATGTTAAGCCTATGGGGGGAGTATGTCATGATCCTCTCTTGGCAGATCCTTTGTTTTTGTTAGATTTATACTAGGTTATGCATAATGAATATTTTAGTATAGTTGGATGCTCTTCTAACTAAAGGAATGACTAACAAATTATGTTGATTTATGCACCTTAGGTTTTAAAGGATAAAATATGATGTTGTTAACAAAATTTCATTGATGCAGGATTACAATTTTCTAAGGATGGGTATACTCTCAACAAAGAAGCAACCTGATAAATGCTCTCTTTCTTATTTAATGACTTGGCATAATTTGTATATAAGAGATATATTAAATGTTGCTTACTTGGTTACTAACTACAAAACTCTAGTGAAAATGATTCGATTTATATTGTATTTTGAAAATATAATCTCTTTAAAAAAAATAAAAAATAAGGAAAAGGTTGGTAAGCATATTAAGTATGGTGGCCTTCTAGATATTGATTGTAATATGTTTTTATGATTGTAAGTTCTTTTATTGCACTCATGTACAAATTCTTACAAATAAGGTCAAGAGTTTTGTTTTCCTTGTCTTCTAGTGATTGATATTTAGAAAGAAAATATTTGTAAGGCTTGGGTTGACACCTTACCCTTGTGAGGCCGTGGGAACAAGGATGTGGAATAACGATATTTCAATAGAGAACCCACGTTGAGATGGGTCAAAACAAAAGGTGATGGAGTAGTGGGGATAGCAGGTGGAGTAGTTCTGTTATGAGTACCTAAGAAAACAAGAAAATAGGAGGAAATGGAGGGAGGAGAAGGGAAAAGGGAAGGAAGTTGACTCTACGAAAGAAAAACCTTGGAGTGGGATGTTGAGGAAAAGACTCGACACACTATAAACCACCATTGATCACAGGTAGACATGCTTACATTGACGTATTGTCTTTTATAATTAATAGAGGTAGAAGAGTTTATCAATACTTTGATAGAAGTATTTATTCCCTTGTTTTAGAGATTTGAGACTCTTCTTTGCACTCACTACTTTGGCATTTGTAGTGCATTGACCTGTGTGTTAAACTAGAGTAGAGATTCTTAAATATAGATTGGCTAGGTTATCAATATGATGGTTTTAATTACTATCATAACTCTTCCCTAGTTGTTGTTTTTCTATTTGGATGGCTAATATGGTTGTTAGAGTAAGTCATTGGGTTTTGTTTAACTAGTACCCTTGCTTGTGCTCTCACTGCATGTTCATGGAAGTAGCAGTTGTGTTGACTAGATATATTTTTCTACTTAACCAGGAGTAAAAAGTTTGTTCTTGGTTTTAGCACTAATTGTGAGTTGGTGGTCTTGGGGTGGTAGACACGTGAGTTTGTCTTGGGTTGTTGTGGAGTCCTCTATTGGTTGGAGGTGAGTCATAGTTAAGAAACCCTTAGGATTTCTCTCTGTGGTGCAAAGTGTTTAATCCAATCTCTGGTTGTCTTCGAGGAGCAACACTACTAACCTTACATTGGTTGAGACCATAAACCTAAAAGGGGATAGGATTCTTCTTTTGGTGCTAAAGATATGATATCGATTTTTTTAGCATAATTGTAATGATCTAAAGCTAAGTTAAACAATAGTGAAATTAGGATTGAATTATATTGGTCTCCCATTTTGCACTCTTGTCGCTTCCATCCATGAAAGTGCGACATGTCACGAAATTGTGACGTCCTTAAGTCTTTTATTTCATTTTCTCTGGATAGTAGTGATTTCGTGACATGTCTCATTATCGCGACATGTCGCATTTTTGCGACATGCAGCGACAAAGGAGCAAAACGCAGGTAGAATGTCGCGATTTCGTGACATGTCTCTTTTTCATGACAGGTCACATTTTCGTGACTATCCAAAGTAAAAGATGGAAATGACTTAAGGACGTCGCGATTTTGCGACATGTCACATTTTCGTGGCTGGAAGCAAAAAGAGTGCAAAATGGGAGACGAATGTCATGATTTCGCGACATGGCTCATTTTTGTGACATGTCGCATTTACGCGACTTATAGCAAGTAAAGGAGCAGAACGAAGGTAGAATGTCACGATTTCATGACATGTCTCATTTTCGTGACATATCACCATTTCACGACTCTCCAGAGCAAATGGAGGAGAAGACTTAAGGACGTTGTGATGTCGCGATAGGTCGCATTTTTGTGGTTGGGGCAGCAAGAAAGCATTGCGGTGGGCCGTTGCCTGTGTTCTAAGGTGTTTGTAAATATGTGTAAGGGGTTGTTAGCTCTTTCTTGGCAGGGTGGCCTCAGAAGGGTACTAGTAGCGAAGGACAGATTGTCCCTATTGAGGTTTTGATCCGTAATAGCATAGTGCTGATTTTTGTAAAAGGTTTTGGGTCAACCTGGAAAACTCGGATGTAATGAAATTGTACCTTAATTACCAAAATATATATATATATATATATATATTGCTCAAATTTATAATTATAAGACAAGCAATAGTGAAATCAAGATTGAATTATATTACTTAGATTTTTTATTATAAGACAAGCAATCATGAAATTAGGATGGATATATATTGCTCATATTTGCTATATTAAGACAAGCAATAGTGAAATTATGATTGAATATATGTGTTGCTTTAGATTTTGAAATAACAAGCAATAGTGAAATTATGATTGAATATATGTGTTGCTTCAGATTTTGAAATAACAAGCAATAGTGAAATTATGATTGGATATATGTGTTGCTTCATATTTGAAATAACAAGCAATAGTGAAATTATGATTGGATATATGTGTTGCTTTAGATTTTATAATATCAAGCAATAGTGAAATTATGATTTGATATATGTGTGGATTTAGATTTTGTAATAACAAGCAATAGTGAATCTATGATGATGGTTATTGCTTTGGGAATCCATTGTGATAGATAGAACAGTGATATTATGTTAATGAATATGTTTTTTCCATTTCAATTATTATTTAGAGCGTTAGTGAAATTATGGATGGATATTTTATCTCAGACTCTGTTATATTTGATAGCAGTGATGAACTGGTGGGTGGATATGATATTCAGATTTAGGATTTGTATTAGATAGCTTTAATGGAATTATTGATAGCAAATATATTTTCCAGAAGTTACATTGCATTAGGAAACATTGGTAAAATTTAGGAATGGGTATGTTTCCCAATCGATTTTAGCACGATGGTTATCCTGGTATGGGAAAAATGGTTGTGCTCTTTTAGCATGGGGTCCTCTAGTATGGTAGTGCTAGATTTGTGACCACCTATAGAATGGGTCCTTCTCCGAGCATCACAGCCGATGAGCTCTTAACTGGTTGACAAGTTTTAGGTTGAGAGATGTTGTTGGAATGAGTGCTTGAATTATACTGGACTAGCTCATGGGTGCTCACCAACTATTTTTTGTGTACTCCATCCATTGATATGACAATAGGATTGGAGGTTTTGGGAGCTGATTCCAAGACATAGAGCAATGATGATAGTGTGTGGTGAAAGACCATCCTTCTAGAGAAAAACTAAATAGACTTGTTAACTTCCTTAACAAGGATTACGGAAAATATGGGTTGTCCATTTGCTATGTAAATATTTGGCTTATTAAATGAAATCATGATGGAATACTTTGAGGCTAGGTTTCCCCACGGGGTTTCTCCTAGGGTAAAATTATGTGTTGTTATGGTTGTTGTGTGGTTTATAATTATTTTCCATGCTAGTATGTCTATTCAAATGATTTTGCTAATTCTTGCAAGACTTATAAGGAGTTAGTTGTTTATGCTTAAGGAAGTAGAGTTTAGAATGGAATCATTGTTGGGTAAGGTTTCCATGGATAGTTTTAAGGATTCTTTATTCCAAGCTTTAATTGTTCAATTTTTATGTGCTTAATGATTAAGTTATTCTTCTTAATGATTAAGTAATTGGTTGAACTCTTGAAAGAATGTGATTGGCTATTCTTGTGCAATCTATGAGTTAATTTGGATAATGGTTTTAAGGGTTGGAATGGTTTCTATTTTCACTTTAAGCAATCGTTTGAGAGGTTAAAGACTAAGGTAGCACTCAAACATCAAAAAGGAATTTGGTGGGTGATTTTTAGGTAGTAGGTTAGTTCCTTCGATGGGAAGGTTAAAGGATTGTGAATACACATCATAAAGGAGTTTTATGGGGTATTCAAGAGGTCTAGACTAATCTAAGGATCCTTGTGGATAGGGTTTTAAATGAGGCAAATGAGAAACTGACTAGCTCATATTTAGATGAAAAATATAGTTAGTCTCCATACGCTCTAACCTTCTCAGATGGACATGAGTAGAGGATAGCTGGAAGTGTACCCCCTTTGATAGAATGAAAGGGAAGGCAAGTTAGCTCATGGGGCCAACAAGAGGGATAACTTGTATTACTAGTTTTTGTACCTAGTGCACTTGTGTAGCTAGACTTACACAAGATGTAGTGATGGGTATACCTTGGGTAAGACATGAAAGGTATTTAAGCGGGATACAAAGTATCTAAGACTCCCTAAAAAAAATAAAGGATAGAATTTTGGGTTGTGACATTTGGTATTAGAGCCTAGGTTCGTTAGTGTGATAGGCTCACTATGTAAGGCTAGTTGTGGTGTGTAATAGGAAGCATGCTCAAGTAGGGTTTCCCTTAAAACCTCTACCAAAAAGAATAACTAAGAATTTAGCTACTTCAATAAAATGACTCCTAATGAATCTTCTGTATGTGGCCAGGGACAATGCCACCAAAGAGAAGGAGAGGAAGTGCTACCCCAATGATGAGGTAGACATGACAGACCCATGTAGAAGGTGGAACCCTGGATGTAGGATCAGAGAACCCTAGTGAAGAAAGAGAGGATCTTATGGCAATGGTGGCCCAACTTCATGAATAGGTAGAAACTCAAAGGTAGATGTTGGATACTATGTTGAACCGGGAAACACCAGCTAGAAACTCTAGAATGGAATAGACAAATGAACCCCTCACGGAAGCTCAATAGGCTAGGATTCATCTGGAAGTCGAATTGGGTAAAGATATGAAGTATTTAAAGTCTTCCAAGTTTAACGAAGAAGAATATGAGGACAAATCTAAATCTTGGATAAAGGAAATAGAAACTTATTATGTTTTGAAGAACTACTCCTCTAGCACCCGAACATCCTATGCCACTCTACACTTGCAAGGTGATGGTGCAAGTTGGTGGGAAACCTATAGTCAAGGACTAGGACTTGAAGTTATAGTAGACTTGATTTGGGAAGCTTTTGTGAAGGCATTTAAAGATAGGTTCCTCACAGAACACTTTTACTCCTAGAAATTTGAGGAATTCACTAAGCTTCAACAAGGAATTAGGATAGTGGAGGTGTATCATCAATGATTTGTTAATCTCCTAAAATATGTTCTTGCATACAATGAAAATATGAAGATCCACAAGTTTATTATTGGGGTGGACCCAAGAATAGGTCAAGAGGTGGATATGCGAGAACCTACTACACTATAGAAGGCTTATGATTTGGCTAAAAAGGCTGAAACCTATCTCAAACCCTACTTTGATTATGAATGGTTGGATGAACGGGGTAAAGAGGCACTAAGGAAAAGGAATAGTGCAGGGTTTGTAAAGTGGGAAGGAGAACAAGGAAATAAATATTCTCCTAGGTAGGATTGAAGGAATGATAGGAAGTGAGGGAAGTTCAGAAAATGATTCCAAGAGAAGAATCACAACTCCAACAATCACAATAATAAAAATAATAGATCATCTTGGGGATAGGCTAGTCCTCCCATCATAGCAGAGAAAGTAGTTGAGGGGAAAAAATAGAAAATGCACCCAGGGCCCAAGATCAAATATTTTGATTGTGGTGGACCACATTATGCTAGAAACTATCCACACAGAGCAGGAATGAACTCAAAAGGAAAGGAACCAATGTTCAAGGAACCTACAAGTGGGGCATCGACTCACAAGATTTATGTAGCAATGGGAAAGTAGGATCTAGATGGGCAAGCCACACCATTGCTAATAAGGGGTAAGGTATTTGGTAGGAATGTTAAAATTTTTATTGATAGTGGTGCTACGGATAGTTTTGTTTCCACTAATTTAATTAAAAATATATTTGAAAGACCTAGAATCTTGGCATAAGGGTGGAAGGTTGAGTATGGCTCAAGATAAACCTACTCTATGAGTCAATGCTATCCTATGGTAAAAATTGCCTTACCTAGTGGGATGACCATAGGATGTCTTTATGTGGCACCATTGCATACCTTTGATGTAATCCTTGGAATGGATTGGTTGCAGGCACATAAGGTTGTAGTCAATTTTCAAGATATATGGATAGAGTACATGGAAAATAGTGGAATGGTGCAAAGGGTGTACAACCTCCAAGGGGATTTCCAACCCTAGATCCTTTTAGAAATGCAACTCAAGAAAGCCATGAAGAAAGGGGGATGGTTTATGTTGTTAAGATAAATGAACTAGGTAATGAAAATAAGGAAGATTTGTTTGGAAAGTACCCACTTCTACAAGAATTTAGGGATGTATTTCTAGAAGACTTACCTGGATTACCACCTAAGTAGGAATTTGACTTCACAATTGACCTCCAATATAGAATGGAACCCATACATAGAGCTCCATACCGAATGAACCCCATAGAAATGCAAGAGTTGAAAGCAAAACTACAAGGGTTACTGGAGAAAGGACTAATCAGACCAAGTGTGTCACCCTAGGGTGCACCAGTGCTATTTATGAAGAAAAAGGATGGATCCCTAAGATTATGTATAGATTATAGAATGTTAAACAAGGCAACTATCAAGAACATATATCCCCTACCCAAGATCGAAGATCTCTTCGACCAGTTAAAGGATGCCATAATATTTTCAAAGATTTATTTGAAATTGGGGTACCACCAATTGAGGATCCGAGAGGAGGATACTCATAAGACAACTTTTAAAACTCGTTATGGATATTATGAGTTCACTATTTTACCCTTTGGTTTAACAAATGTGCCAGCCACATTTATGAATTTGATGAATAGTATCTTTAGGAAGCTTTTGGATAAATTTGTGTTGGTGTTCCTGGATGATATTTTGATATATTTCTAGAATAATACAGAGCATGATAATCACCTTAGGGTCATGCTGGAACTGCTAAGGAGAAATCAACTCTATGGGAACTTAGCCAAGTGTGATTTCTATGTGTCAGAAGTGTAATATTTAGGACACATTGTCTCGATAGAAGGGATCAGGGTAGATCCTAAGAAAATAGAGGCTATTATGAATTGGCCACTGCCCACAAATGTGATAGAGATCTAGAGCTTCTTGGGGTTGATCGGATACTATAGGCGTTATGTAAAGGACTACGCCAATATTACCTCTCCAATGACTAACCTCTAGAGGAAAGGGAAGGAATTTAGGTGGTCAGATAAATGTGAGTCAACTTTTGAACTGCTTAAGCAAAAGCTTACCACGCCTCCTATATTAAAGGTACCCGATCCTCAGGGGAGTTTTTTGATTTGTACTGATGCATATTTGGAAGGTTTAGGAGGAGTTCTCTCCCAAGAAGAAGTAGTGATAGCTTTTGGGTCAAGGAAACTAAAGTGACATGAAGTCAATTATGCGATGCATGATTTAGAGTTAGCAGTGGTGGTGTTTGCTCTCAAGACTTGGTGACACTATTTGGTAGAAAGACCATTTGAACTAAGTACAGATCACCAGAGTCTGCAATATATATTTACCCAACCTCTACTCAATGCAATACGTAGAAGATGGATGGATTTTCTTTCAAAATATGATTTTGAAATTGAGTATATTAAGGGAAAGGAGAATAATGTTGTTGATGCATAGAGCAGAAGAAGACACATATCAGTATTATCTCACATTCATGTAGACTTGATGGAACAAGTCAAAAATATGCAAATATAGGATGCTTACTACAACCAAATTTTTGAAAATATGGGAAGGAATCCAAAAGATAACCAAGATTTTAGTTTCAAATATGGATTCCTATGCTTCAAGGACAAGGTAGTTATCCCTAAAACTAGTGATTTAAGGAAGATGGTCTTGAATGAAGTGCATAGATCACCATATTCCACTCACCCAAGGGGAGCAAAGATGAGAGAGAACATGAAGAAAACTTTATTTTGGCCTAGGATGAAGAGAGATACAACTGAATTTGTCGCTCATTACCTCAAATACCAAAAATTTAAAGTAGAATGCAAACATCCTATGGGACTATTGTATTCGCATGATGTACCTATGCAAAAATGGTAAGTAATTGCAATGGATTTCATTGTTGGGCTGCCTAGAAACCGATTCCAACATGATGCAATTCTAGTGGTGGTCAATAGATTGACCAAGGTTGTACATTTTATACCTAGAAACACTAAAGATGATGTTGTGGTTGTGGCTAATAGATTTTCCAAAGAGATATTTTGGCTTCATGGTTTTTTGGAAGTAATCATATTGGATAGGGACTCAAGATTTACATCTAGGTTTTAGCAAGCCTTACATTATGCCATTGGAACCAGATTGAATATGAGCTCTGCTTATCACCCCAAAACCAACTAGTTAGACCAAGAGAGTGAACCAAGTGTTGGAGGATATGCTTTGCATGTACTGTATAGATCAAAAGACCCATTGGGAGGACTACCTTCATCTAGTGGAATTTTCCTACAACAACGACCACCATTCAACTTTAGGCATGGCTCCTTTTGAAGCACTTTATGGTAGGAGATGTAGGACACCCCTATCATGGGACAATCTAGAAGATAGGATTGTACTTGGCCCAAACATGGTCAAAGAGATGGAACAACAATTAAATATGATCAGGGAATGATTAAAGGAAGCCATAGATCGACAAAATAGTTATGCTGATTTGAAGAGATCACCACACGAGTTTATTATTGGTGATAGAGTGTTTTTAAGGGTAAGACCCATGAAAAGTGCTATTAGGTCCATGAAATTGGACCCCCACTTTGTTGGACCCTTTGAAATCATAGAGAAGATTAGTCCAGTGGCTTATCAACTTGCCTTACCACCCAGTTTGTCCAAGATTCATGATACTTTTCACATTTCTTTACTTAGAAAGTATGTTGCTAACCCTGAGCATGTGTGGGACTTTTCTAATTTGTATATGGTGAACCCAGAGGCTATCGAGGTTTGACCAGTAAGAATCCTTGAGTTTCGATCCAAATCAATGTAGAAAGGGGCTCTAGAGCAATGCAAGGTCCAGTGGGACTACTTTTTTGAGAGAAATTCTACTTGGGAGAAAGTAGCAAAGATGTAGAAACACTTTCCATTTTTGTTTGAAAAAGTAAATTGAATATTATTATTGTTTAAACTTGGATGAAAACATAGAGGATTATGTTAAGCCTATGGGGGGAGTATGTCATGACCCTCTCTTGGAAGACCCTTTGTTTTGGTTGGATTTATGCTAGGTTATGCATAATGAATATTTTAGTGCAGTTGGATGCTCTTCTAACTAAAGGAATGACTGACAAATTATGTTGATTTCTACAACTTAGGTTTTAAAGGATAAAATATGATGTTGTTAATAGAATTTCATTGATGCAGGATCAAAATATTCTAAGTATGGGCATACTCTTGACAAAGAAGCAACCTGATAAATGCTCTCTTTCTTATTTAATGACTTGGCATAATTTGTATATAAGAGATAGATTAAATGTTGCTTACATGGTTACTAACTACAAAACTTTAGTGAAAATGATTGGAGTTATATTGTATTTTTAAAATATAATCTCTTCAAAAAAAAGAAAAAAAGGAAAATTTTTGGTAAGCATATTAAGTATGGTGGACTTCTAGATATCGATTGTAATATGTTTTTATGATCGTAAGTTCTTTTATTGCACTCATGTACAAATTCTTATAGAGAAGGACAAGAGTTTTGTTTTCCTTTTCTTCTAGTGATTGTTAATTAGAAAGGAAATATTGTTAAGGCTTGGGTTGAGCGCCTAACCCTTGTGAGGCCATGGGAACAAGGATGGGGGATCATGGTATTTTAGTAGAGAACCCACATTGAGATGGGCTAAAACAAAAGGTGATGGAGTAGTGGGGATAGCTGGATGGAGTAGTTCCGTTAGGAGTACCCAAGAAAACAAGAAAAGAGGAGGAAAGAGAAGGGGGAGGAGGGAAAAAAAGGAAGGTCACTCTGTGGAAGAAAAACCTTGGAGTGGGATGTTGAGGAAAGGACTCGACACACTACAAACCACCATTGATCACAGGTAGACATGCTTACGTTGACGTCTTGTCTTTTCTAATTAATGGAGGTAGAAGAGTTTATCAATACTCTGGTAGAAGTATTTATTCCCTTGTTTTAGAGATTTGAGACCCTTCTTTGCACTCATTGCTTTGACATTTGTAGTGCACTGACCTATGTGTTAAACTAGAGTAGAGGTTCTTGAATCTAGCTTGGCTAGGCTATCAAGATGATGGTTTTTATTTACTATCACAACTCTTCCCTAGTTGTTGTTTTTCATCTAGATGACTGAGATGGTTGTTAGACTAAGTCATTGGATTTTGTATAACTAGTACCCTTTCTTGTGCTCTCACTACATATTAATGGAAGTAGTAGTTGTGTTGACAAAAGACCTTTTCCTACCTAACCAGGAGTACAAAGATTGTTCTTCATTTTAGAACTAACTATGAGTTGGTGGCCTTGTGGTAGTAGAGATAGGAGTTTGTCTTAGGTTGTTGTGGATTCCTTCATTGGTTGGAGGTGAGTCAGAGTTAGGAAACCCTTAGGAGTTCTCTCTATGGTGCAGAGTGTTTAATCCAATCTCTAGTTGTCTTCAAGGAGCAATGCTACCAACCTTATGTTGGTTGAGCCTGTCAACCTGAAAGGGGACAAGATTCTTCTTCTGGTGCTAAGGACAAGAGGTCGGTTTTTGTAGTAGTAGTGTAATGCTTGGAAGCTAAGTTTATCAATAGTTAGGATTGAATTATATTCATTAGATTTATTATTACAAGATAAGTAATAGTGAAATTAGGATTGAATTATATTGCTTAGATTTGTTATTATAAGACAAACAATAGTGAAATTAGGATTGAATTATATTGCTCAGATTTGTTATCATAAGACAAGCAGTAATGAAATTAGGATTGAATTATATTGCTTAGATTTGTTATTATTAAGACAAGCAATAGTGAAATTATGATTGAATATATGTGTTGCTTCATATTTGAAAAACAAGCAATAGTATATATGTGTTGTTTCATATTTTGAAATAACAAGCAATAGTGAAATCATGATTGAATATATGTGTTGCTTCAGATTTTGAAATAACAAGTAATAGTGAAATTATGATTGGATATATGTGTTGCTTCAGATTTTGTAATATTAAGCAATAGTGAAATTATGATTTGATATATGTGTGGCTTCAGATTTTGTAATAACAAGCAATAATGAATATATGATGATGGTTATTACTTTGGGAATCCATTATGGTAGATAACATAATGAAATTATGTTAATGAATATATTGTTTTCATTTTTGTTATGCTTTAGAGCATTAGTGAAATTATGGATGGATATTTTATCTTAGAATCTATTTCAATAGTAGTGATGAACTGGTGGGTGGATATGATGTTCATATTTGGGATTTACATTAGATAGCTTTAATGGAATTATTGATAGCAGATATGTTTTCTAGAAGTTACATTGCATTAGGAAACATTGGTAAATTTAGGAATGGGTATGTTTCCTAGTTGGTTTTAGCATGATGGTTAACCCAATATGGAAAAAAATGGTTGTTCTTTTTTAGCACGGGGTTCTCTAGTATGGTAGCACTAGATTTGTGACCACCTGCAAAAAGGGTCCTTCTCTAATAATCATAGCCGATGAGCTCTTAATTGGTTGACAAGTTTTGGGTCTAGAGATGTTGTTGGACTAAGTGCTTGAGTTATACTAGACCAGCTCATGGGCATTCACCAACTATTTTCTACGTACTCAATCCATTGATACAACAGTAGGATTGGAGGTTTTAGGAGATGATTCCAAGACATAGAGTAATGATGATAGTGTGTGGTGAAAGACCATCCTTCTAGAGAAAAAAAACAAATAGACTTGTTAACTTCCTTAACAAGGATTGCAGACAATATGGGTTGTCCATTTGCTATGTAAATATTTAGCTTATTAAATGAAATCACAATGGAATACTTTGAGGTTGGGTTTCCCCACAATGTTTCTTCTAGGGTAAAATTATGTGTTGCTAGTTGTTGTATGGTTTATAATTATTTTCCATGCTAGTATGTCTATTCAAATGAATTTTGCTAATTCTTGCAAGACTTATAAGGAGTTAGTTGTTTATGCTTAAGGAAGTAGAGTTTAGAATGGAATCATTATTTTTTTTTGGGGGGAGGGGCGGATTTTTTTTATTCAGAATCTAAAAAAATACATTCCACAAGGATTTCCAAGTGATCCAAGCCAACACATCATACAAAACCACCAAGGAAATCCATGGATCATTCTGACAACAACGTCGATAGGACACAACAAACCATGACAATCGGGTTTCTCCACCTTGAAATTATCTTTCTTGGTCCTCATGAATTAATTGATTAAGAAGTCTAGATTTGTCCTGATCAAGATCATTCCAGCTATCAGATTTCTAGTAAGGGAATCCTTCATATGCCCACTTTTCCAAACAATCAACCACTCTATACCATTATCTTGGGATATGAATAAAATAAATTTCAACAAAATTCCCAACCAAGCTCAAAATATGTTTCACTATTCTAGCCATAAACCAGGAAGCATCCTGAAAATGCTTATTGTTTAGAAGAAATACCACTATCATGGAATCATATTCACAAATAACCCTTATCCATCCCAAATAAAAAGCTATTTCCAATGCATGGAGAATTGCCAACACTTCCATATGATTATTTGAATGAATTCCCTTGTACATAGAGAAAAAGAGGTGGGCCACACCCTCATTATCATGGCTAATTCCTCCTATACCAGCATTACCTGGGTTACCCCAGGAAGAACCATATGTGTTTATTTCTATAACACCCCTAGGGGGGACTCCGCTTCCCAGATCTAATGACCTTCAATGAACCAATCCCCCTACCAGGGCTTCTGTTTCTTGTTGGTGATGATAAAGAAATATACAATATATTAATAATCTTCCAGTCAGAGGAAGTAAGAGGAGAACTCATAACACACTTGGACTCAATAGTCTTCTTAACCATCCTTTTGACTTTGATCCATACTTGTAAAGCTCCAAGTTGACATCCCTAAATAATTCTTTAGTTGTGTTCCAACCAAATCTGCCAAAATATGAAGGAAAGACCAATATCCCAAGCAATTTGAAGACATGAAGAAAAGATAGGGGGTCTACCCAAGCTTTACCAAAACTCAAAAATAGAAGTAGCATGGATGATGGGCCTTTTCCAAATATTCCACCACAAGTTCCAGATCTCTAGAAAATATGAGCATTGGAAGAAAATATGGGGAATGGTTTCCTCATTCTTTCCACAAAGAAAACATAGTGAAGGACCCTAAAAACATATTTTCTAAATATTATACCAAGTTGAACATTTCTTCTAACATAGAAGCCAAAGAAAAAAATTACATTTGGGCCAACTAAACTTATTCTAAATCTTCTTCCACCAGGGATACACAATCTCCTCTCTTCTCTGCATAATAAGGGTTTGATAACCCAAAGCAATAGTGTATTTTCCTTTTGAATTATGGCCCCAAGCAAGAATATCATAGTCTTCAATAGAAAAACATGGTCTCTCTAAAGAACACAAGCTTATACCGAGAGGGGGGTGAACAGTATAAGACCACTTTTTACTTTCTTTCCAAACCAATATCAATTAATGTCCTTAATTTCAATAACCAAATATAGCAGTGTGCATTAATAAATCAGATGGTAGTAGTAAGAAAGAGCACAAGTCACCACACACAATTGAGACACAATATTTAATGTGGTTTCCCCAATGTGAGGTACTCCAAGAAGAAAATATTTTATTAAAACTTTCTCAATCAATCTCTTTGGGAATCACTCCCAATTACAATGTTTATGGATCTCTGTCCAAAGGAGATGTTGATCCCCTAATATCTAGTTCATGGATCTCTTTCATAGGAGAGCTCTTTCCCCTTCTGCTCTAGCTATGTGATCTTCTAGAACACTTTGTCTCTATACTAAACTAACTAGTGGACCTCTCTCCACTTGAATACTCCTCACTCAGATCTATCTTCAACTATGCTGGCTGCTGTATATCTATCCATTGAGACTCTGTCCTTAGTACTTTGTCACCTCCAAAGATCTATCAATAGGCTCACTAAGAACCTGATCAATAGGCTCACACAGAACTTGCTTAACAAGCTCACACAAAACTTGTCAAATGCTGAATAACAAGCTCACATAGAACTTGTCCAAATATGCTCTAGCAAGCTCACCAAGAACTTGCCCAAATCTGCTCTAGCAAGCTCACCAAGAACTTTCCCAAATTTGCTCTAGCAAGCTCACCAAGAACTTGCCCAAATATGCTCCAACAAGCTCACTAAGAACTTGTCCAAATACTGTCCTCAAATCTGTCCCAACAATGTCCTCAAATATGTCCCAAAGGCCTTCTCAAAGGCTCAATCAATCATGCTCAAGTAGTACTCAAAATGAACTCAACAATGAATGGCAATCTCAACTCAAATTAACTTCATAGAAGCATAAAGAGAATTTTTAGAGACTCAATATGTTCTAATATCACTCTCAACCCAAATTAATCTCAACTCAACTCATAGAAGATTAAAGAGAATTTTTAGAGACTCAATATTTTCTAAATTCACTCTCAACCCAAATAAATCTCAACTCAACTCAAATCAACTCATAGAAGCATAAAGAAAACTGTTAGAGACTCAATATGTTCTAATATCACTCTCAACTCAAATCAACCTCAACTCAATTTAAGTCAACCTCAACTCAACTCAAGTCTTATAGAACCATAAAGAGAATTGTTAGAGACTCAATAGGTTCTAACCTTAATCTTAAATCAACATAGAATTATGGAATAGTTTATTTCATAGAACTTGAACAATCACTTCACACATCATTTGACTAGGCTCAATCAACTCAACTCAACCAATCATCACAAGGGACAACTCTTTCTCACACAACCCTAGTCCAAGTATGTATCAACCAACTCAAATGTTTCTAACAATGCTCAACCACAAATATCACATAAAAATTATACTCATGTTATTTTCTAACTCAAGTTCTTTCACAACCAATGGGCTTCAACCACTATGCTTATAACACAAGGTTTAAACACAACTCTTAATTTAGAAAACCTTGAAGCATTCAACCAACCAGTTTTGAAAAGGAAACCACAAACAATCCTTTTCCCTCCAATGATATTTTGGAAATCAACCACCATAAACAATCAATAGGATAATGTGTCCATACCTTTTATGAAGATGAAAAAACCGCTTTGTAAATCTGCCACAATCACAAAATTCTTCTGCCAATCTTCACAAGGGTTAGTAGATCACAAAATAATCAACATTACTCCACTTTTCAATAATCATCACCAAGGCCTTTAATTGCACAAATTCCTTATCTCTCCTAAAACCACTTGTACCATAAAATAAAATAAATCAAAACATTGCATAACATTTTCACTTCCAAAACCAATTATACCATAAAATAAAATAAATCACAATATTGCATACCTTGTCACCTCATGAAAGAATTAATCCTCTTGAAAAATAACAAGGCAAACTTCACTTTTGGAACCCCTTTGCAAAATCTGAAATATCTCTTTACACACACCTTATTTCTCCTTCTAAATAATTTATTCAAATAGCCCTCAAAATAAGCTTTCCAACGATATATAATATGCCCCCTTTCCAAAATAAATTGAAACCTTTACATGTATATATATGCCACCCTCCATTAATTGCACATAGGTCGGCCCTCCATTAATTTAAACTTAAACTTTAAACTTTAATATCTTCATCACTGGAGGTCCTTTTTCGATGAAACAAAGTTCCACCTTGGATTTTAATAAAATCCATTTCCACATAAGCCCGCAATGGTTTTAAATAAAACCTTTTATTTTGTCTGCATTGGTTTTCATAAAAACCCTGTAAATAGCCATGCTTTCCAAAATATCATAAATACTTATTTATGAAATATTTTGGCCACCAAAACCAAATGTGATCCATGTGACATCAATGATCCATGTGACATCAATGACAACACAAAATTCCTTAAATTAACTCAAATTTACAACACTCTCAACCAAAATAGAAGCCAGAGTGTCACAATCCTTAGGACAACCACCATTTGTCCAGCCCTACAAATCCCACCAGTAGTGAGTAAAAGAACTGCCAAGAGGACTTTGTCGCTTGAAGTCAACCACCTTAGACCAGCCCTATTAAGAAAGGATAGGAGGATGATTATCCTGAAGAAGATGAATGTGGGGGAAAAAAGAAAGGATAGGAGGATGATTATCCCAAGAATCTTCCCAAAATAGGGCATTGTTTCCCTTATTAACAATCCAAAAGAGACCCTACTTAATAAGCATGGCACATTTTTTTAGAGTGTCCCAAAAAATGGAACCTTTCCCCCTCAGCTCCAATATTAGAATATCATCAGTTGGAGCACCACCAAAATATTTGAGGCTAAGAATTTTAGCCCAAAGCTGATCAAAATTACTACACCAACTCTAATAAATTTTAGCAACAAAAGTGAGACTATTCAAATCGGATTACCTCAAACCAAGACCCCCCATCTCTTTAAGCCAACACATAGTATCCCAACTGACTAGGATCCATTTATTACAGTCCAGGTTTCCTACCCATAAATATTTTCTAGAAAGAGAATCAAATTATTTGAGAAAGCACTTAGGAGCAGCAAAGATAGAAAAATTGTAAATAGGTAAAGCATGAAGGACAGACTTCAAAAGCGTTAATCTACCAGCAAAGGATAGCCACAAAAAAGTCCAATGATTATCTCTTGATTGAAATCTATCCAAAATACTTTTCTAGTAAGCCCTTACAAGATCTTTAGAATAAATAGGAATCCCCAGATACTCCACTGGCAAACAACCCACTTGAAAATGTAGAATATTAGCAATCCTACATTGAATCTGACCATCTGTATTGACTAAGAAGATCTTTGATTTCTCTTCATTAATAATTTGACCAGAGGTAGATAAGTAAATATCTAAAGCCTCCCTAAAATTCACTACTTCCTCAATTTTTGCCCTCTCCATCAGAGAAGCATCATCAAAAAACTAAATATGATATTGGGATAAATAATTCTCCACCCAAGACCATCCTTGGATAACACCATGATTCTAAAAACTCTTAAGAATTCTACCCAAACCTTAAGCCATAAGGATGAAAATATAGGGGGACAAGGGATCTCCTTGACAAATCCCCCTAGAGATCGAGAAGAAAGTGGACGGTAAACCATTGATTAAAACTACAAAGGAGGCTGAAGTCATACAACTCATAACCCATTCAATCCAATTATACAAGAACCCAAAATCTTGAAGGATGTTCTACAAAAAATGTCAGCTAACCCTATCATAAGCCTTGGACATATCAATCCTAATGAATATAGCCTTTTCCTTATAGATATCCATAGAGTGAATAGCTTCAGCAGCAACCACCACACCATCTAAAATATGATGACCCTTAACAAACCCACCTTTCTCAAGAGAAATAAGAAAACCAAGAACTTTCTTCAGTCAATCTGCAATAATCTTGGTAATAATTTTGTAAGTAACATTACATAGGAAAATAGGATAGAAAGACCTCAATGATCTAGCATTTTTAGATTTAGGAATAAGAGCAATGAAGGTTGAATTAATAGCTTTCAATATTTGCTTATTAACTTGGGATTCCTGAACAACTTTTAGCAGATCAAAAGATAACACTTCCAAAAATACTTGGAAAAATTCTATAGGGAAACCATCAAGTCTAGGTGTTTTAACTTTTTTCATTTTGAAAACCATCGCTTTAAGTTCCTCCAACGATATGGGGTCCATTAGCATCTTATTCATATCATTAGAAACTAGCCTAGGAATACAATCTAAAATAAGCCTCATATTAACAACATCATGAGGACTTTGCTCGGATAAAAGAGAGAAGAACATGACTGCTTAATTAGAGATATCATCAAAGGATGAGAGAGTTTCCTCTTGATCAGAAGTAAGTGAGACTACAACATTACCATTCCTACGGTATTTAACCAAATTATGAAAAAAAGAGGTGTTTCCATCCCCTTCCACCAACCAGTCAATCCGAGATTTCTGCTTCCAAAAAATCTCCTCACGAAGCTCCCATTCAACAAGCTGACTAGAAAGAGAATCTTCCATTTCCAAAATATCCTTTATCAATCATTCATATTTAATTTTAAAAGTGATCTCCTCCAGGATATCCTATAGTTGCTTTTTCTTCTGAAAAATATTTCGAAAAGAAAATTTGTTCCATTGCCTGAGTTTGAATTTGACAAACTAGAGGCTTCAAAAAAATTAAACATAGCAGTACCAAATTTGGGCTTCCCTTCGACCCACCACCTCTCCACACATTCATACAAATCCTTATCCCTGAGCCACGTAAGTTGAAATTTGAAAGATGGATTTCTTGGCAATGAGAATCTTGAGGACTAAAAGAGAATGGACCAGTGATTAGAGCCCCTTCCAGATAGAATATCTGAGAACGAAGTCCAGTTATCATCAAAGAAACTATATGAAGTAAGGAATCGATCCAATATTTTAGAAATAAAATTCGTTCCACATCTTCTATTAGTCCAAGTAAAAAGCCCATTTCGAGGATTCACATCAACAAGATTAAGAAAAGAAATATTATCTTGCATCAAAGTATAAGAAGGGCCCAAAAACTCCACACCACCATTATTCTCCTCTAGGGACATGATAGAATTAAAATTCTCAGCCACAATCCAAGGATAATTGAGAGTAATAGATCGAATGAATCTAAGATGATTCCATAAGAGGATTTTACCTGATAAATCACTGGGGGTATACACATTAGATAGAAGAATAGAAGATCCAGATGTAAAGCAGGTAGCAACCATAGAGAGACAGTTCCTGCTACCCACCCACCAAGAGGGATCTAATCTTCGTGGATCACACAAATATGGAATACCACCCATCAAACCCTTGGCTCCAATAGCAAGACAGTGACCACCTTTTCATATCTTAGAAGCAATTCTAACCATATCTTCACAAGATAATTTTATTTCCTAGATGAAAACAATATTAGGTCCATGATCTCTAATAAAATTATGAATAGCTTTTTTTCTAGGGCTGCTACCCAAACCCCTAACATTCCAAGATATCACTTTAATTTTGGGGGAATAGAGAAGTGAGAATATAATGTCTTTTAAACACCAGACTCAATTAAGGATTCCCTTATCAATTTCACATTTTCTTAATCCTTTTTTCTTCCTAATTTTACCATCTTCTCCACCCCACCTTTTTTTATAGTTTTTGGGTGAATACCTAACATAGAAGAAACTTTCTTTTTCCCTTCCTCTCTAAAAATCCTGTCCTGGGACGGTTCAAATATAGTCTCATCCTCATTTCCCTCAATCAAGTTTTCAGCCAAAGGGGAATGATCAAGAACTTTATCAAGACAATATGACACATCTTTGGACTTATCTTAATTTCCTACAATAGGGTTATTAGACACTGCCCCTTCCTTATCAAATGTTTGCATTTCAAAAGAAGGATTTAGGAAAGAACAAGTACCTGGCTCTTGAATACAAGCATCCATATCACCTCTATTCCAAAATTTCTCCTCAACATGTGGCTCCTCAAAAATCTCAAGCACATCAATTCTATTACCAAAACATCCCTTCCTAACACATTTATTCTAATGAACAAAATATCTATATTTTGAATGAGACTTAACAGGAATAAATCCATCAAAACCAAGCATCTCATTAACCATAGGATCTTTTACTTTTGCCTTTGTAGATGCATATTGAAAGTCAGATGAAGAGGATGAAGGATGAGAATTAACTTTCTTACAGTTTATATGAAGATGCCCATATTCATGGCATATGAGACATCAAAATGGGAGAGATTCATAATCTAAATTTTGGACCCAAGACATGTTTCCTAGTTTAATCTCCAATGATTCAGGAAACGAATTATTCAGATCTGCTTCAACATAGAGCCATGTAAAAGAAGCAAATTTCCTATCCAAAGTTTGGCAAGATGGACCAAACAGTTTCCCAATAATATCTACAATAGAATGAATAATATCCAACCTCCAATTTTCCATAGGGAGTCATGGTAAACATACCCACACAGGAATCCTAGAAGGCCTCTCCTCCACCGGATCAAATCCTAAATTCCAGGGTTTGATAAATAATCCATATTGATTGTGAAAGCAAGGACCCCATCGAACACTTTACTATGATATGCCATATGGGAGAGCACCACAATAAAAAATCCATTAGCTACAAGAATAATCTCAAGATCACCTTTAGGGCTCCAATTTATCCTAACCCATTTTTCTAGAAAAGACAAAAATTTTGAGACCCATGAATTTGCAGATGAGTGCATGCTTAGAAAAATATAAAACATCATCCACAACAGAATCAGGACTGATAACCAAGACAGGATGATATTTTCTTTTCTCCAAACATCCATTATCATTTGGCTTTGAAGTCGAAAAGGAATTAGAAACATGATCAAGGATTACATGCATCAAAAAATTCATGGTATTTACATGACCAGAAGAATAGGCATCCTTACTCAAAACAACATCCTTATTCCAAGATAGAGTAATAATGAGAGTTTGTGGTGAAAGACATCCTTCTAGAGAAAAACTAAATAGACTTGTTAACTTCCTTAACAAGGATTATGAATAATATGATTTTTCCATTTTCTATGTAAAGAATTTGGCTTATTAAATGAAATCATGATGGAATACTTTGAGGCTAGGTTTCCCCATGGGGTTTCTCCTAGGGTAAAATTATGTGTTGTTATGGTTGTTGTGTGGTTTATAATTATTTTCCATGCTAGTATGTCTATTCAAATGATTTTGCTAATTCTTGCAAGACTTATAAGGAGTTATTTGTTTATTTTTAAGGATGTAGAGTTTAGAATGGAATCATTGTTGGGTAAGGTTTCCATGCATAGTTTTAAGGATTCTTTGTTCCAAGATTTAATTATTCAATTGTTATGTGCTTAACGATTAAGTTATTCTTCTTAATATGGTTAGGTAATTAGGTTGAACTCTTAAACTATTCTTGTGCAATTTATGAGTTAAATTGGATAATGGCTTTAAGGTTTCGAATGGTTTCTATTTTCACTTTATGCAATCGTTTGAGAGGTTAAAGACTAAGGTAGCACTCAAACATCAAAAAGGAATTTTATGGGTGATTTTTAAGTAGTAGGTTAGTTCCTTCAATGGGAAGGTTAAAGGATTGTGAATACACATCATAAAGGAGTTTGATGGGGTATTCAAGAGGTCTAGACTAATCTAAGGATCCTTGTGGATAGGGTTTTAATGAGGCAAATGAGAAACTAAATAGCTCATATTTAGATGAGAGGGATAGTCAACCTCCATACTCTCTAACCCTCTCATATGGACATGTTTAGAGGATAGTTGGAAGAGTACCCACTTTGATAGAATGAAAGGGAAGGCAAGTTAGCTCGGAGGGCCAGCAAGAGGGATAACTTGTATTACTAGTTTTGCACCTAGTGCACTTGTGTAGCCAAACTTACGCAAGATGTAGTGATGGGTATGCCTTGGGTAAGACATGAAAGTTAGTTAAGTAGGATACAAACTATATTAGACTCCCTAAAAAAATAAAGGATATAAATTTGGGTTGTGACAATTAGCAATTTAAATATTATTAAGTTAAGGTTTTAAATAGGGATATATTTAACTAATAATAGTATTAATTAATTTAATACTATGAAGAGTAAATAAATTATTTAATAATACCTTTGCTAAGGTAATATTAGCAATTTAAATCTTATTAAGTTAAGGTTTTAAATAGGGGTATATTTAACTAATAATAGTATTAATTAATTTAATACTATGGAAGAGTAAATAGATTATCTAAAGTAATATTAGCAATTTAAATATTAATCTTAATAAACTAAGTTTTAAAATAGGGCATATTCAATTTAATAAATATTATTTTAAGAATGAGATTATCATTTTTAAATATGGTTTTAACACACAATAATTTGAGAAGCCATATTAAATGTTATTTTAGGAATGAGATTCTCATTTCTAAATATGGTTTTAATGCATGAGAATTTAAGAAGCCAACCCAACCTTTTGATTTTTTTCAATCCATTTCTTTGATCTCCTTTTCCTAGGAAACACTATATATATGGTTGGTTGCCAATTTTTTGGGGGAGGAAGAGCTTGAAGAAATTGGTGGAAGGGTTGATTGTTGGTTGAAGAGAAGTTCTTTCATTGTAGCAAACAAATTGATTTTTGAAAAGTTGATTTTAGTTCCTATGCTGTGATAACGGTATGCTCCATTCTTTGGCTTATTTTTATTAATATTTTATGGTTATGAAGTTATGAGAGGCATCTATGTTTTTTTTAGATTTATTCATTATTTTTGGATTTTTAATGTGTCTTTGGTTAATTAATATTCATGTGAATATTGGATATATTGTGCTTGTGAAGTTCTTCAGTAACTCCCTTTCTTGCTATCATTTTCGGTTGGTATAGTCGGAAGACTTCATAAGATTTTAATAAACTCTTTTCTTTTTTTCCTGTTTGCTGGTTGTCCATAACCATAGCATATCTATGCTTTGTTTTGTGTCTTGTTTTGTTGTTTGGTCTTCCATAAGGAAAAGGATTTATATTCTGCTTTTTACACTAAACCTTGAGTGTTAGATTGATTATTTTAGTTTTGAAATGATCATGCCAAACTTAGAATTTATAAGTAATTATTCTGTGTAAAACCAGCTAAGTTTTCAATGAGTAGATAGAAGGTTTAGCATTATGTTTCTCCAATGAAAGGTAGACATTTGGATGAAGCTTGAATAATTTTTCTTTTCATCAACTGCATCAACTATCAAAATTGCACTAGTTTTGCGGTTCTTATCTTGCAAATTTATGAATCCTTGTGCTATAGTTTACTTTTACTTAACTTTAGCAACAATAGTTTTATTTATATTGATTTAATAAGGCATTAAATTTTCATCCAATATTAATTTAATTAATTTATTAATAGTTTAAGTAAGTCATTTACTTAATAGGGTTAAACCTATTAACTAATATTAGATTTAAGACTTTTATTAATGTTGATTAATTAATGTGTATTTTTTGAAATCGATATTTATTTATTAATAAGGATTATGATGGGGTTTATTAAAAGAATAATAAACCCATATTTAAGAATATTGGAAGAATTTTTAATAGAGACCATATATTAAAATAACTCTTTGTTTCAAGAAAAGAGGTGATTATTTTATTCTTGAAGGAATAAATATTAAATTTATTCTAGGAGTTAAATGTGGCTTGTGTAGCAAGGAAGTCAAACTTGAGTGAGAAAAGTATGGGCTTTTCTCATTTATGATTTAAGCATTGAAATAATGTTAAAAAAATTATCATTGGACCTTTGCATTGTTCTTGCATGGTTTTATTTGAATAGACACTTTGCAACCGATCAACTTATGCCAATAGACACTTTTTTCCAACCGATCAGCTTATGTTGATTGACACTCCCCTACAAGATATCGTCTTATACCAACAAACACTTCTTTATAACCGATCAGCTTATGCCAATTGACACTGCAACCGATCAACATATTCCAATTGACACTCCTCTACAATGGATCGATTTATGTTGAGAAGCACTCCTTTGCAACCTTGTCAAGTTTATGGAATCGATCAGTGTCTTCCAATTGATAATACCCTACAACCAATCGGCAAATATGTCGACTAACAATAAGTTTTTCATTGCTTCAAAGATATTTTCAAGTTAGAGTATTTTATATGTATGTTTATCGATACCCCCTTCAATATTTATATGGGTAGTATATGTGGAAAATTTTATGGGAAAAATAAAATTAATTATAATTTGAAGGTGAATTGTCCGTGGAATTAGGCGAAAGTGGTTGGCAAATTAAAATAAAAATAGGATAATTATTATCAATGTCGGGTGAATTGACCCCAAAAAAAATTCCACCCCGTAAATTTTGAGCGAATGGGCCCTAGTGAAAGGTCCCAAAATTAGCAAATTTAAAATTTCAAAAATCCTAAATATAGCAAATTTGCTATGATTTATGCTTATGCATAATGCTAGTTGTGCCCTTGGATTCATCCTCTCTATTCTAGAAATTGCTCTTTTATCACTCCTAAGGATTATATTTATAGGAAAAGCCAAGAAACCAACAATGGGGATGGCACTTTTCTCAAAATATTTAATTTGAGGCAAATGATCCACTAGTATTTAGCAAGCAAGTCGATGCTCCCTCTTTTTACGCACTTTTTATCTGATGAACTCATATATTTATTTTTAATGATGTGTTGTAAGTCCTACCTCATGCGAAGGCAAATTTTTTTAGCATTATTTACGACCTTTTGTATTGCTCTGCTCTTATCCATTGGGTAGTCACAACAACAAAATCCCAAAACACAAACAATAAAAAATAAGAAAGAGAAGAAGAGAATGGAAAGAAAGTGCTCATACAAAAATAACTGACAACATCTAGTAGACCACATTCACAATGTCTAACCCTTTGGTCAGCCTGTAATAAATGTAAGAACAATTCCTCATGCAACCTTTGAATAAGATGATGGTACCTTCCATGCAGGGATGTACCTATTGCACTTTTATTTAATCGTTGGATATTTACGCAAAAATATGGTGTTCTTAAAATACCTTAGTAGGGAGATCTCCTTTGGATCACCCCATGAATCTATATTGTTCAAACCATATGGTACTAAACTTGAGCCTCTCTTAATGTTTTGTTGGGTGTAGTCCATAACTTTTACCAACTTTTGTTAGGCTCCACCTAGGTTCTATGCTCTACCTCAATATCTTCATATTTAGCCCATGATTATTTAATATGAAACCTGTTATTGCCAAGTCAACCTCAACTTTGAATGCTAGTTCTCCTGGAATTGAGTACCAACACTGTATCTCAACATCCAATTTCTTTGACTTCCAAAGCTGAATTTACTCCACTTCCACCGTGCTCTGAGTGATCCTATAACTCCCATAATTGATATCCCTAGAATCCCATTGGATATGAATATTGGTGGTTGGGATCCAAATGAGCACTAGGGTAATGGGTAAATTATATGATTTAGGGTAGGGTGACTGTGTTGTTGGTGCACTATTTGAATTGGGCCTTCACCTAGGGGTGGCCTCCTAGGTAGATCTCTTCTCTTGTTTATCATATCCTTCAATGAAAAAGGGGCATATTTCTTTATGGAGCATTGAGATAATATTTCCAACCAATGGGACCAACATCTAATCATGCTCCTAATTTATACATCCTCCCATCTGCTCAAGAGAACCCTGATATAGATATACACCGAATAGAGGGGAACTTCTACCACCTCTATTTCCTGAATGAGTTCCAATTTTGGATGTCCACCAACTAGCATTGGGGGCTTATAAATATTTCTCGCTCTTCTTATGGGTTTTCCCTTGAAATGCAATACCACCAACTTTTGCATGTCAACATTAAGGCCTAAATTACTACAAATATCCAGAGGTATGATTGAGACCGAGGTCTCATGATCTACCATACAATTTCTTAGAATATGCTTCTCTAAAGCCAAGCTTAAATAGAAGGGAGAAGAATGGTCTTCTGAGAGACAACAAAGGGAGAACTTGGTACATATAGGGGTGCCAATATTTTCTAGGACCCTCTCAAGGTAAATATTGATCAGATTGACCTTTTTAGATGCCAATAAATCTTTCCTCCATCCTACAAGCATGGGGTCTTTCAATAAGTTGTGCATTTGTCCCACCCCTTGGTATAAGTTGTGCTCTTTACTTGGAATTGATAGCTAGGAAATACAACCTATTATAGGCCTTGATCCTTTGCTATCCTGGTGATGGAGCTTGTAAAAAAGGGATTTGTGAGGGCCCACAACTTCTTGTTATAATGGTTTGTTGTGATGGATATAGGAGACCCTCTTCTACCTTCTGCCCAAAATTCCACCCAAAAATAGGAATCATCGGACTTGCATCTTTTTAATCTTCAAATCTTAAAATCGTATAGGAAATCACATTATCCATTATAGAAGATCTTGCTTCTCTCTTGTAATTATTGGTATTTTCTTCAAATGAGTGATCACTATAGAACAATGGCACATCTAGCCTTGAGCTTTGATAATCATTGTGTGCCTCAGTATCATTTTTTGTGTCTCTACTACTAGATGTGATGAAAAAATATGGGTATGACTCAGAGGTGGCCATGTAACTAGAAAAAATTTGTTTGGATTGTGTCGTATGTCTTCTATGCATTGTTGCTTCATGTTAGAAACCACCTTAGCCATCCATAGGAATTTGACTCCCAGTTCTTGATCTACTTGATGCCTTATTTCATGATCATTGGTGGAATGACCAATCTCCATCACTTGACACAAACAAGGTCTAATTTGTTCAAGATATGAAGTTATGAAGGGTGGGAAAGATTTTACAACCTCTTGAGCTAGAATTTTGCCTGCTTAAATTAGCATCTTTTTAGCATGAATGGCCATCTTGAAGATCTATGGAAATATTTTTTCTTTGTATTGCTGAATAAGAATGTTTATATCAGGATCAAAATATTGAATGTAGTACATATAGGCCTAAGAATTAGATGGTTGATATTCATAGGGGATCCTTCTCCAAGTCCTTTTAAATCAAACATTGAAGTCTGAGACACTTTCATGAGGGTGCACTTGATAAATGAGAATTGGATGAGCAACAAGAAGGGATCTTCAGAGTTATCAAATGTGTCAACAAGAGCCCCCTCGAGGTCAACCCTGGTGTGGAAAATTTTGATATCCTTAGAATAATCGTTGTCATGCTACCAAAATTTTTAGAATCACAACAATATGTAAGCTTTGGTGGACTTACCACTTTGATCTAGTTGGGGTTTCAAACACATTCATAAGATACTAGGTCAGGTCTGGACACCCTAATAAGAGCTTATTTAAACATGGATGTTCTATCTCTTTAGCTCTTCCAGATTTGATGGGTTTGGGTAAAATTTTGATGATGACCAAGCTTAATATGAAACTTCAAGACTACAAACCAGTGCCTTGTCCATATCAGAAACATTCATCTTACCTATTGTACTCTTAAAATTTATGGTATGGGTTTCTTGAAAAACCTTTATTCCTACAAATGGTTCCTGTTTAACTTCATCAAATATGATATCATATATTCTAGGATGATGTTGCCATATTTTGGATATAAAAGCTCTTTGTTCTTGATGGACCTCCATATCTCCTTTAGACTTAGTGAGTTTATACTTGTAATATAAATTGGTCCTAACTTATTTACTAGGTCATTCCTTAAGGTTCATGTTGGGATGTGAAGCTAAATAGATGGCACAACTAGAAGGATTATGGGGTGAATTACAGGTAAGGTAATAGAAAGGAAATTTTGTAGCAATATTTGAAAATTCTTGTACTACAACATTTCCTTTCCCTTTTTTGATCGTAAGGTATTTGTTTATTGTATCAATCCTTCCAATGATTATGTTGGATCCCAAAGAATATGGTTTGATTTCATTTTTTTATCATATTCTTTTCTATGTGAACAACCTTGTTCATGTACTCATCAATAGTGTTTACTTGCTATTTCCATAATTCTTTGAATTCCATAAATTACATAGAAAAAGCATTTTTATAAAAGCCAATATACTGCTGATTATTAAGGGCTAACTTATCAAAAACTTTGTTTTTAACTTTGATAAATATTTTCTTGAAGTCATTAACCGATTCATTTTTCTCTTTTTTCATTGTAGCCAATTCAGTTATAAGTGAACATATAATTCTCTTCTTACCATACCTTTATAAAAAAGACTTCTTCCATATCCTATAAATCCAATATGCAATGTGGGGGAAGACTATTGAACCAATCTAAAGCATATTTCTCTAGGGGTCTGCAAAAAAAACCTAAGGGCCACATCTTCTTCTTCAACTTCCAATCTATCTAAGGTATATAAAAAACTTTTGATATGTTTTTCTCTAGTAACATTACTGTAACTGATGAAGGTGAGGGGGAAACTGAAAAGGCTTGTAACTATTGGCTCTCCAGGTCTGAAGGTATTGATTATTTTGGTTATTCATAATTATCACAGGGGTGATGATTTAAAATATGCATATGATCAATTAAAATATTCTTATCAAAACAACTTAATATGCTAGAACCACTATCTAAGGGAACATTTCTTGTTAACAAAGCCTTACCACTATGATACGATTCAATTTTGTAAACTAGGTTTTTTTGGTTTTGGATAAATACCTCTGGATTCTTCAATTATTGAAATATTAGCTTACCACTCCCTCTCATATGTGCCAAGTCAAATTATTCTTTCTTCTATCTTTTGAGTTCGTTTAGAGTCGCCAGCACTTTGGTGTAATAGAATCTCACTCAGACCAAGATTTATTGGATTTTAAATCCTTTCAATCTCTTATAAATATGAAAGTATATGATGCCAAAATACTATGGTGTTTATGGGTTAAATTTTTCATAGAATCCCAGGTCTAAAATCATGAAGATTCTATCCCCAAAAACGGTGCCAAAAACTATTGTGGAAAATTTTGATATCCTTAAAATATTGATTGTCATGCTACCAAAATTTTTAGAATCACAACAATATGTAAGCTCTGGTGGACTTATCGCTTCGACCTAGATGGGGTTTTAGGAAATTCATAAAATACTAGGTTAGGTCTAGACACCCTAATAAGAGCCTATTTAAACATAGATATTCTATCTCTTTAGCTCTACCAGATTAGATGGGTTTGAATCAAATTTTATGATGACCAAGCTTAATATAACACTTCAAGACTACAGATCGGTGCCTTGTCCATTGGGAAATCATAGCAAGAATTAAGATTTTATATGAAAAGATCGAAAAGAGAAAGAAATAACCGGTGTATTCACATACATTCAAATAATGCAATGCACATAAACATCTGACTAGCAAAAGAAAGCACTATTTGTGTGTTCAAATAATGCAACCCATAAACAGACAACAAATACATTTACACAACAAATTCTGTAAGGATGAAGACTATATTTGTATTAAATTCCACATAATTACAATATAGACCTAGCAGAGTGCCAAGGATCTGATGAAATTCAATACAATGGTTCTTTCCATTTAAATAATGTAACAAAATAACACAACTCTCTGTTCGAATATCGCAACTAAGAGCCTCCAACCTCTAATCCAACCATGGAAAATAATCTCAGTGACTGAATTCTCCTTCACAGATCCCTCCATTAATGGGAAGAATGAGAGTGGGACAAAGGAAGACTAACACAAGGAAAATATGACAACCTAGAACATGACACACAATACACCTTGCTTGCAAATTTTTACAATGGAGGCTCGATTATAAATTCTAGCTTGAAAGTCATCTTTTATAGTTTAGAATTTTGCAATTTTGTTTAGAATACTTGGTGCACATGCAGCCACTTGATATATTCTCTGCCACAAGTTTTTGTGAATGTATTACAGCAAGAACTGAGCTATTATAGGCTATCAAAATTTGATAAATTACACCACCTATCCTCAAATATTCTAGTTGTTCTTATTCTGTGTCTGGATTTGAATCCTTTTCTCCTTCGATGATGGTAGACCATGAAGTAATTTCTACATTACCCTTTTCTGGAATCTCAACTCCTAATAGTTTTGCAATTTGGTGTTATGGTGGTTTACAGTTTAGTTGATGAGTTATCTCATGGGTGATGTGTCCTCTTGAGGTTCTTCTTGATTCAGATCTATAATATTAGTATTTGATCTCTATAAATATTCTAATGTCTTCTCCTTGAAGCTAAGTGAGTTGAGTCACCTTTAATTTTAATAATAGCTAATCGGGTGAGATACCGCTTATCAGACATCATCATGCAAGTCATCCTTTCAATGCACATAGTGAGGTGACTATCGAATGAAGAAGCTGATGAATGGGAGGCCATCACTTGACTTACCTGAGCTCATCCACGTTGTTCAATATTTTTGAACAATTAGTGGGCATTGACTAAGAGATCAGACTAATGAGAAAGCATTAAGTAAGTGGACCGACGAATCATTTTCCATGAGAGAGGCCAATAATCAAGATGACTTATCATGAAAACGAAAGGAGGATGTATTAATTGTGTAGGTTAAACCCTTAAGGACCTAGGTGGAGATAACATGTTTTTAAAGTGAAATTACCACCATCGAACAAGGAATTTAATTGGAGCGCATAACAAAAGTGACCATCTACTAAGATATTCGACAAAGCTAAGTGATTGAGTGAATGAAGGGGGCTATCGATTGGGACACGTGATGAGAAACTTGACTTTGGTTGACTTAGACACTTTCAACTTTAGACACAAATGATGACAAAAGGATGATCTGATTGTCGAGAAAATATGGAGGGCATCGGGTAACATAGCCGATAGTAATGTTTGTTCGGGCGATGACTCTTTTGCTTGGATGCGATAGCCAATGGACTTATATGCGATCGGGTGAGGCGAATGGGGTGTAAACTAGGACATTCGTGCTTCTTTATTTTGTCAAATGAAATGGTCAATGAGAATTTTATCGGGCACGATGGCTAAGGTATTGAAAACTTTGGAGGCTTCCCTCTTCATCCTCTAGTTTGATCACCTACAAAAATAAAAATAAAAATCAAAATTTGATATTATTACTATTAAAGTCAAATATTTTAGATTTATTAAAAGAATTCCTAATTTTTAACATTATGCCTCATTTTGCTTTTTAATTTTTAAATTTTTATAATGTTTTAAAATTAAATTTTAATTTTAATGCCAATGTATTAAATCAACTCTAATGTCAAAAATTTATTAATATTAATTGATTTTTATTTATTTACCTTTGTTATTATTATCATTATTATATTTGTACATTTATTATTATTATTATCGCCTTATTAAAAAATAATTTTCTATACTTATATCCTTATAGCTTTATAGTTTAATATATTTATTTATTTATGTATTATCCTTTTCGATCAATTTACTTTCCTTTTTACGTGAATGAAATTTCTCCATTTTTGGCCATTAGGGTTTGATTGTTTTACTCATCCGCACCAATGGCATTGCATTGCTTGAGATAGTCGATCAATAAAATGTAATTTAATCAACCTTTGAGACTTAGGAAAAGTGAAAAAATACTTCTTCTAATATTTATCCAATGGGACATCATTATCATCGTCACTTGTCTGATATGAATAATTTTTAATAAAGCTTTCGGATCCAAAATTCTCAACTTGACCAATTAAATGATTTTAAATTATGTCCTCGGCTCCAACATTTAAATTTACCTAATGTGATTAAATGTTTTTCAATTAAATTAATGGTTCCAAGATTTAAACTCTCCCGATCAAAGCTAGAATTTCTATTTAAAACATTAGCAAAGGTTTTAATTAATCTTTTTGTGGCTAATCGGATGCCATCGGATAAATCATATGCCTCATGTGCATAAAATAAATACTATTGGCTGAGATATACAACAAGGTGTAAATGATCAGGTGAATGAGGAGGGCTATCGGCCAAGATATTCGATGAAGCTCTTAAAGCATAAGTGATAGGCAATAACACTTTGGATATCATGCGATGGTTGAAGGGCATATGGGTGGATCGAACAAGATAAATGTGGCGTCACTTTGGATATCATGCAATGGCTAAAGGGCATATGGGTGGATCATATGAGACAAAGGAGGCATCAGATGAGACAGTCGTGGTCCTTTATTGCATCAGGTAAGATGATCGACAAACTTTATTGGGGGTTTGAAGATTTTTAATGATATTTTAGACTTTATGGAAGCAATCGAGTATCATGGCTGATGTAAATGATAATAGGGTGGACGACTTAGACGATGGTGAATGACTTAGTAGATTTCAATGAAATATCATTGGGTGTGCTGGTCGATTACTGGAGTTACATTGGAGGACTCATCGAATGGCATCACAACACTAAAATTGGGTCAAAATTCAAAGGGTCTAGATTTTTATGAAACTTTCCATGCTTCTAAATGAGGAAAATGGATATCCAAATATACTAATAAAAATAAAAATTTTACTTTTAATCATGAGATATTTCAATGAGAAATTCCCAGGCTGCTATGGAAAATTGCTATTTTTGGAAATAATTGAAGTCTTTTTTTTGTAAATCAAACATCATTCTGAATATCATCTCAAGCTCTTTCCACCAATTTTTATATTGACTCAAACGGAGTTTTCTAGCTCAAGTTATGTCCATTTCAATTTTGCATTAACATGTAGGGCAAAAGTGACAAAAATTAGACTAACCCTAAAATGAAATTTAATTATTCAAACCTTTGAAAAAACTTAGAACTTGCATTTTATGAAACATTTAATTTGAAATAATGCAATTAGGATGTAAATATTCAAGAGTATTCAATTCAAATCATTGCCACTAGATCCAAGTCTTCAGTATGTACAAATCTCAACACTTTTGAAACCTTAATGTAATCAGAAATTTTGAACAATCCTTGATGTAAGCCAAAAACTTAAATTAAACCCAAAACTTCAATTCTCTATAATCATCAAAAATTGAGCCTTTCTCCCTAAGTTCACCTGAACATCAATTTTGACAATTTTTTGAAAAATTTGGGTGAAAAGCAAGTTGTAACTATGGGGTACAACAAGCTCATGTATGAATACTTCCATGTTGGAGATACTTGTACCATAGCAACACTCTTCCTTTGAGAGAAAGAACAAGCAATATCAACATGACATATTTTGTTTAAATGTTGTATATGGTGGCCAGAGAGGCCACATCTTGATAGTGCTCATATGTAGTTCCTTATGTGCCATCAAAACTTGGTAGGGTCTTCAACATCACTTTGGGTATATTATTTTGATATGGGATGTTTAGAGGTCTTGCATCATTCCAACAAGGATAGCCTCACTAAGCCATATATGATACAGATCCTTCATAACTTTTGGGTTCTTCCTTTGAAGTGGAATCACCAAATGAGCATAAATTCTCTGCCAATGAGATCAAGGCTACTCATCAAACCTTGATTCCTTCAGGTTAATAAATTTTAGAACAATGCAAAAGGACAACCAATCATAAACCTCAGTTTATCCCTTGTAGAGTCACTAGGTGAACAAAATATGGGCATTACTAAACAGAGTATCACCAAGCTATATTTAACAAGGATATGATACCTCAGGATCCCATCGAGTATGCCAAAAATTGTTGGTTAGAAATCCATCTATGGAAAGGTTTGTGCACCTAAAAATATTGACCAACATTGAGTGACCATGAGGACATGCGGCTACACATATCACTTTCCAGAGAAGGCCAGATCCTAGGGGTCCTAGCTAAATATGCTTGGGAAAAAGGGAGCTGAAAGAAATGAAAGAAAGCTAAAATATAGAACTTAAAAGGGGATGGATTCAGCCACATCAAAACATATGCATAGTAAATTCAAACCATTGCGAGAATCAAAAGTGAACTACCTAACAAATCAGCCAACCTCACTCTTATTTAGCATCTATCACACCCAATTAAAAAGCAAATTCTAGAACTACTGAATGAGGTGCATGAAATATAGATTGTAGAACTAAAGCATATTCACCCAACTAGATTTAGTAGAAATAAATATTCAGTAGTCACATATTCAAGAGATTATTTGGAGACCAAACAATAATACACTTGCATTTCTTCAATGGCAAAATATTTACATATGAATTGTAATGGCCAAAGAGCTGATGCCCCAAAATTACTTGCACTCTGGTATATATAACCTTTAAATTAAATCCAGCTATAGCTATTCATGGTGCTGGGTGAGATAATGTGGCTATGTTAGAATATTGAACATGCTACAAATCTCTTATGATCCTCTGCAAAATACAGCTACATGCAGCTATCAATAGAAGGTGAAAAGTACTACTTAAATATGGACCCTTGATCAATTATACCTCTTCTAATAGCTCTGATGGATCATAAATTTATCCATATACTCTCAAAAATTAAATGCATGGTTGAACCTCTTGGAGTTGACTACTTCCCTGGACCCACAGTTTGATCTATTGCCACCCATTTGATAGGCACCAAACCTCTTTATTGTAAGCTACTCATGGTGCATCCTCATAAATGAGGGCACAACTTCCCTTTTGCATAGGCCCTTTAACACACTAAGTATTTTATCATGGGTAGATCTTTGGGAACCCTCCACTGTCTATTGAAGTCCCAACATTTTTCTTGACATGATTACTTGTCAGGATAAGATTTCAGGCTTTATATCAAATTTTTGGCTTGGGCTAGATTTCAAAATCCTTCAAAGGTGTTGTGAAAGCCCATTTCCCTTCCTGGATCAAAAATTTTATGATTTTTCCATACCTATGTAGTGAGGCTTCGAGGTCCAATCGGGGTCCACCTAAATCTCATTTCTCTACCCGTCACTTTTGTGGTAATTTTTTAGGATCCCACTTTTTTTCCTATAATGTCTGTGGTGGGATTTTGGGACCTTCTTGGGCTCTAAAAATACGTGTTTCTCCACCTGAGGCAATACTTAATAAAAAATTTAATGCTAATCTAGTGGGGATTTAGGAATCACCTCATACATACTTTACTCACGGTGGCCTTTTGGGGTCATCCCTATGTCCCATGATAACCCATTTTTCACCACCTTTGACACTTAGCCCATTTTTCTACAGTGCTAGATTCTCATTTCTACTCTTATCACCATGCATTCACTGCCTCCATTACGACACAACCCACCCTTCAGAGGGCTTCACCATGGGTCTATTGAAATCCTTCTTAGTAAACACCACCTGATGCTTATGGATTTGGCTCAAAATTTTTATTTATTTAATACCACTCATCTTGCTTATCAAAAAGGAATGCGTCTATGAATGCATGAAAATTTTCACCCACACACCTTCCCCATAAATCATATAAAAAAATCAACCAACTTGGGGATGTTCAAGGTATCACACCTTCACCAAATCAATCAATCAATCAATTAGACACAATCAAATCAATCAAATCTAAGCAATCAAACCATCATCATCCAACTTGAGGGTAATTAAGGTATCACAACTTCCACTTCAATAAATTAATCAAATAATCATCAACCAACTTTATGGAGATCAAGGTATCACACCTTCCCCATAAGTTGCATCAAATGATTCAACAACTTGGGGGAAATTAAGGTATTACACTTTCCTCATCAATAAATCAATCAAACAAATAAATTAATCAATAAATAAAGCATAAAACTCAATCAATCAAACAACTTGGGGATGTTCAATGTATCACACCTTCCCTACCAATCAATCAAACAATCATTAATCAACTCAAGGGAGTTTAAGGTATTGCACATTTTCCATCTATCACATCAATAAATCAACCAACTTAAGGGGTTTCAAGGTATCACACCTTCCCCATCAATAAAATCAAACAATAAACCAACTTACGGGTGTTCAAGGTCTTGCACCTTCTCCATAAATCAATCAATCAATCAATTAGACACAATGCAAAGTAGAGAATTCAAGGTATCACACCTTCCCTACCAATCAATCACCTAGTCAATAAAATAAAATGGGGATGTTCATGATATCGCACCTTCCCCACCAATAAATAAAATCAATTAATCAACCACACCTTCCCATCAGTCACATCAAATAATCAAACGACTTAGGGTAAGCAAGGTATTGCACCTTCCCCATCAATCAAATCAAATAATCAAACAACTTAGGGTAAGCAAGGTATCACACCTTCCCCATCAGTCACATCAAGCAATAAAATATATTTGATCACATTTCAATTCAAAGATCCCAAAGGTACCAAACCCCTTTGGTCACATTTCAATTCAAAGACCCCAAAGGTATTCAACCCCTTTAGTCAATATTTTCTATTTTAATTCAAAAGCTTCAAAGGAACCAAATTGTTAGATTTTGAGGATATATGCAGTGGAGAGATCTAACACATGCCCCAATAAAATACAATAAACATGAAAGAAAGTGGAACAACAATATGACTAAAATATACTATAAATAGAAGTGACGAAAATACAATGCAATATGGAGGAAATGGTCACTCCATTAATATGACCTAAAGAGCTACATTGTACTCCATACAAGAGTACTTGATAGATATTGATATGAATATGATAATATGAATATGATAATATGAAGATGGTTGTAATCTACTACTATGAGGCACTGTATATAGGAAGATAGATTTCTTGGCCAACACTCTACCTAGATGTACAAGGGGACACCTTGCACATTGCCACTTGTGCATTTAATACATTGCTTGAAGTAACTAGATAACTTCCCCCTAAACTTATCTCCTATCCTATGTACCTAAGGTGGTACATTTACATGACCTAAATTATATAATATACTCTAACTCTAACACCCCCCTTTATTATATTATTTAGGTATTTAATATTTCAATCTTCAATATGAATTTTTGTCTTCAAATATTCTTTAGCTTGATCTGGTCCTCTTTAATGCATTGTATGCCTTCTTGCATTGGTTCTTCTTCTTGGATTCAAATTGGAACTTGTATTCTTCTTTATTGCTTACTATAGTCTGATTAGGCAAGTAGTTAGTGTCTTCATATGATGCAAAGAGAGTTGTAGTTGAGGGTACTTTAGTCTTTATGATTTCTTTGCTATTCATGTCTTCTTTGCTAAAATTTATTTTAGTAGTCATTTTCTTCCTTTTCCTCCTCCTATGATTCTACATGGATACTAGCGGAATTTTTGCTTTATGAGGAGTTATTCTATAATCACAATAATATTGATTTGTATTGCTAGCTTGCTTCATGTTTTGAGTGAGTACAAACACAATTAATGATAGGTAAGTCATCAAACACTCCTTATATGTGAATATAACTATCTTTTGTGAAATCCACCATGCCCTAAAGATGTTTTCATGAATATAAATAATTAATGCTTCAAAGCTACCCTCTTTTTCTTCTTTGATAAATAATGAGAATCTCTCCTTATCACTAGTTGATAAATTCTCATATTCTTAAAGGATATCTATCAAGTTTTGAGAATATAATTCCATTTCATGAAATTATTTTTTATTGATAAAGACATTTCTTATTATTTCATCCATATTCCTTCTTGATAGTTTTGAGATAGTGTTTCTTTTTAATCCTTTTGATTGTAAATATGGATTTGATAGAATATTTTAGAGCTTAGGCTTTCTAGGCTTCCTTATATCTCCCTAGTTAAGAGATATGAATCAGTAGAGTCCTTGTAGACTTTGTAGAGACCTTAGTACTTGATATTATTTGATGAGTGTTATTGTTATCAAGTTTTGTAGAATGCCTTATGTCTCCCTAGTGATTTTTGAAATGCTATATGATAGATAAAGTGATTTTGAGAATAATAGTTCAATTTTAGGTTGATTTTGTAAAGTTTTGTGAATAGCAAAAATCAACTTCTTTTACACCTTATTACTCCTATTAAACTTTAAGCACTTTCTAATTTGATGAGGTTTTAATAGTTGGATTACTTTTATCCATTTAATGTGTTTTGAGACAAGTATACCAGTTAATTTCCAACTCTTATTTTTCCTTAATATACCTCCTTTTATAGTCTTCAATAATTTGATATTAGTGTTTCTAAATTCTAATTACCTACTTTGATGTAGTATTCCTTATAACTCCCTAATATGGAATATTAGAAAATAATGAAATTTGCAATAATAGAAATCATGATTTCCAAGTAGAATGCCTTATTTCTCCTATGTTATAATATTACAAATATTAGGCTATTTAATATGTGTTTCTCCCTTTTATATTGATTTCAAATATGGTTGATTTCCTTTAGTGTTTCAACCTAATGTTATACCTTATAACTTCTTGTTAATGAAAGCAAAATTAATAAAGTATAGAACTTACCTTTGATGTTGTATTCTCTACGTATTCGTCGTATATTTATGACATATATGGTAGTCCACTTTAATGCCTTTCCCTTGAGCACTTATGGAGGATGGTGTAGTGTACGTTGATTTTTCCTTGGCTTCAATGTTGGACTTATTTGACCTCCTTGACTAGGGATTTTAATGCTCTTTCACATTTTTTCCATGTTGTAATTCAGCTTCTGTTGTGAGTAATTGTTGGAATATGGAATATGTGTACTTCCTTGGTATTTGGCACCTTTTAATAGAAAACGGTTCTTGTGCTATATGACAAGTGTCATGGTAGTTATTCTTGAGCGCTTGGAGGGAATAAATATGCTTGAAACCACCTGTAGGTAACATATGGGTGTTACAACCTTGGAGGAGCACTTATTTCCTTTGAATACAAGTGTCTCCCTTGTTCTAATGTACCACCTTTATTGCTAGTAACATTCCTTTGCTCGAACATGTGAAATATGGGCACTCATGTAAGGAATGTTAGGATTTCTTTTCAAGTGACAAGTGTCAATTCATCCTTATGCATGGGCTCTACAACAAGGCTCTCCATATCTTCTTATTTTTCTTCCTTGAGACCTCTCCAAGGTCTTCTATCTTGCAGCTTCTCTGGTCTTCCGATTGAGACCTTTTCTTCAACCTTATGCTTTTGGAAGTGTTGGTGATGAGATCTTTTTTAAGGATCTCGAATTCTACTGCTTTTGGATTTGAATAGAACTCTCCTAGTCCTTCTCTTTCTTCCAAAAATTAAATTTCTTCAATGAGATATTCTCCTAATATCTCTAGCTTCTTATAAGATAAGTATTTTAATTAGTAAAGGATATCACCAATCTCCTATTTTTTGGACTCTTCTCTAGAGTATTCTTTAGGAACTCTTTTCTGGAGTTTTTATTCTGAATCAAGAATTTTCCTTCTGAGACAAGAATTCTTCTCTAAATTTTTCTTCAAAATTAAGGCTTCTATGGTCTTCTTCTTGTTAAAGGCTCCTATGACCTTTTCTGCTTCAAGTCTTATCTGGCCTATTTTTATTCTAGGCTTATTTGACCTATTCTTCTAGGCTTCTTTGGCCTTTTCTTCTTTTGCACTCTGTAGGTATTAATATTTAATGGAGATCATCAATATCCTATCTCTTCGTATGATCAAATTTTTGAGTCTCTTCTTCCTTGAGTCTGCTATAAGGCTATTGTGGACTTTTCTTTACTTTTGTAATTTGTAGGATTGCAACTCTTGTAATGAGACCTTTCTTGAGGTCTTTGAAATATTTAGTCTTCTCCTTGTTGCTGCAAGTGTTGGAGTTATTCTAATAAGATATTCTTCCTAACTCTTTTATAGTAAGCTTCAAAACCTTTTGTTGAATCTCCTTTTCCTACAACAAGTTGTTAGACACTAGAACGGAATAACTTATAAATATGAAGATAATAATCTTCACTTGTTGATTTGTCAAACTAGTGGCTTGAATGCTCAGTCTTAGTATTCATGAGTTATTTTTTGTAACTCTATGGCAAGACCCTAGCCATATGTAATCTCAAATTTTCTACAGCTGAGATTTTTTTTATTACTCACTTTCCTAATCCTGCTGACTACTATGGCTTTTTCTATCAATTAATCCTAATGGTAACTTTTGCATGCAATGACACTCAATGGTATATCCGATTTGCAAAGATGTGGGCCAATAGTAGTAATGGTGACTCACTATTCCTCTTAACCTATTGGATTTCTCTTATAATGGATATAGGTCTTCTTATCTTGATTAATCATGGCTCTGATACCACTGTTAGATTTTGAGGATATATGTAGTGGAGAGATCTAATATAGGTACCAATAAAATATAGGAAACATGAAAGAAAGTGGAACATCAATATGAATGAAATATATTATAAATAGAAGTGACTAAAATACAATACAATATGGAGGAAATGGTCACTCCATTAATATGAGCTAAAGAGCTACATTGTACTCCATACAATATCACTTGATAGATCTTGATATGAATATGATTGTAATCTACTACTATGAGACCCTTTAAATAGGAAGATAGATTCCTTGGTCAACACTCTACCTAGATGTACAGGGAGATACCTTGCACATTACAACTTGCACATTACCACTTGTGCATTTATTAAATTTTCTTGAAGTAACTAGATAACTTTCCCTTAAAGTAATCTCCTATCCTAACTATGTACCTAAGGTGGTACATTTACATGACCCAAATGATGTAATATACTCTAAATCTAACAAAAATCCCTTTGGGAACTATTTTCCATTTCAATTCAAAGGCTCCAAAGTCACCAAACCCCTTTGGTCACTATTTTTTATTTCATTTCAAAGGCTCCAAAGGCACCAAACCCATTTGGTCAACATCTAGAATAGCATTTTATTTCCTATGATAGCTTAGGATTTACTTTATTATCTTATATTAGGTCTAGCTTATAATTTACCTTCCTATCCTAGATTAGCTTTAGTCTAGGCTTTAATTTTTTATCCTAGCTTGACTACACTAAATCCTTAAGTGATCCTTGTACCCAGTAATCTCCTCTAGTACACCTGGTAGTTATAGCAACTGGTTATCCATGCAATCTAGTAGGATAAGAAGATTACCATAAGGACACTCATCATCAATCATCAAGTAGCACCTTTCAATCAATCATGTACAATTTCTATTTTCATATAATAGCTTTCCTTTCATGATTCATAGATTAGCTTAGCTTAAAGCCCCATTCTACTCGAGCAAAAGTAGACCCATAAAATCACTTTATTTTTATGTTCATAAACTATATTAGCTTAGCCACACCATTCTACTTGGGAAAAAGTAGAGCCATCAATTAGATTAGATTAGATTAGCAACGTTATTCTCCTCAAGTAAAATTAGAGCCATATCTTAGATTTCCCTTCATGTTCATCAATTAGATTTGATTACAATCTCATTTTGCTTGGGCAAAAGTAAAGCCATCGATTAGATTATATTAGTTTAAAATCCCCATTCCACTCGAGCAAAAGTGGAGCCCCATAGATTAAGTTTACTTTCATGAAATTTACCTGCTTTCATAAATTAGATTTACTTTCATGTAATTTATTGCTTTCATAGATTAGCTTTATTTTCATGTAATTTACTACTTTCATAGATTATAGTCCCTTTCTTATTATCAAATTTTTAGCTTAGATACTTGAGTGATCCTTGTATGTAGTGATCTACTCTAGTCACCTGGTGGTTGTAGCAACTAGCTATCCATGCAATTCGATAGGATGGATAGATTACCATAAGAACACTTGTTTCAATCAAAAAACAATAAAAACAAAAATCATCACAATCATAAAAAAAATAACCACAACAAAGCAACAACAACAAATCAAGAGCAACACAAATAAAAACCTTTATTCATTTTATCCCAAATTGAAAGAAAAATGGTATATCATGTCACTTATCAATCCTACACTCCTCCCAAATACAGCCACTCAGTTTCTTGAAGCCATCTAGTCACCTCCAGATTTCATCCATCCAACCCATTCACAATTAGGTCAATCACCTCATCGCCATCATTCATTCTATATTCTACCCACTCGTTGCTTGAGGGGGTAGACAATACCGACAAAATCATATCTCAAACAAGATCAATACTCAAACCCCCATTTTTGGACTCAATGCTTGTCCAAGAACCTTATCTGTGATTAATCATGCATCCTACACTATCTGTTAGGGTTTACATGGTCAATGCTATCATAAAGGTAGTAATTTTGACTAACCACTTATAATCAATTATAGCACATGAGACCACTTACCACATGACTAGTTCATTCACCAAAACCAAGGCACTCATCAATTTATCAATGACAAGGTTCATATATATTTGTTACCTCCATAACTAGGGCATCCTGCATTATTATTAGTCTAGGGCACCCAAACGTCACCTTCCTCAAGCACAAAAGTCACTTCTATCATTCATTCATCCACACAACTATAGGTGTCACTTATTTTTGCATCAGATTGTGTTTTCACACAACACAATACAAAAAGGGACATCTATAGACACCAAAATCAAGCACATTAAATACTAATTAATTAATCAAAATTAATTAGTATATTTAATATTAATTAATATTAAATTAAATATCCATTCACCTAAGTATTAATTAATTAATCAATTAAATAATTAGTTAATTAATGCCTAGGCTACCCATCCATTTACCCCTCCTTATGGGAACATTCACCCTTCTATTCCCCTTCCACATCATCTCCACTTCACTTCAGTTCCACCTCACATCCCCCATTTCCGGTTACACATAAGAAAGGATTACCCTTCTCCAAAAATAAACTCTAGTTTACTGCACTTGCCACATCTCATAGTTGCACCTCCATCCTCACATCAGATATTTTAGTATGCACACACACTTGATAAGGATTCCAACATGCACACACAGTTCAACATGCCCATTTAAATTAATATACACATTTAATTTAAATGCACAATCTATTCAAGATGCCCATTTAAATTAATATACACATTTAATTTAAATGCACAATCAATTCAAACATGCACATTTAAATTAATATAAACATTTAATTTAAATGCACAATCGGTTGAATATGCATATACAAATAAACATGCACATTTAATTTAATATGCATATTTAATTCACATACGTAATGCAGCATGACACAACACAGTAGAAACAATAATCACAAAGAAAGGTACATAGATCTAGAGTTAGTAGGTCCAAACATCGATCCAAAGTAAGCATATATTACAGATCCACCAGATCCAAACATTGATCTGATCTTACACATCCAATATAGATCCAAACATTGATATGATCTTACACATCCAATGCATATCCAATCACCCAATCCAAACACTGATCTAGATCCAATCTAGCACATTCAATGGATCTAATGCAAATCCACCACATACATATCTAGATCCAACAAAGCAGTAATCACAAAAAACCCATCCATCAATTACTATAGCGGAATAGGACCCATGCACCATTATATTTTGTAAAAGGAAATCAATCTCTCATATATTTTTACAACTCCACGAGGGTTTCATTGTAACAAAAATAGGATAAAAGGTTTATTATACATACATATTTATTGTTTTATTTATTTACATACATTGTTATGGTGTGTCTTTTTCTCATCTACAGTTTCCAAAGGTCAAACATAGGTGTTTGTGAAAATACACATCAAACCCCTACATAGACTTGGAGAGAGTCTTTAAAGCACTCCTAATGAACCCATCAAATCCTAAATAAACACACCAAGTTGATGTGAGGACAAAACCCTGTAAGGATCTCAACCCTAGTAAATCTACTGAGATTTATTTGTGCATGATACCTCCTCACATTTGGATTCTAAATTTCACTAAGGCATGGGATATTAGTATGGGAAGAAGGCCAAAGTTTAGAAGTTCTAATTCTAGCATGAGGAACAAAAAAATCTAGCATATGGCATCTTATCATATTTAAAATTTGTCTATATAGGAAAAGAGTACAAACTTTTGATATGTTGACATCATCACAAGGGAAAGAAAATTTTAGCATTGTAATATTTTACCAGAATCAAAATTTTACTAAAGAATAGAGCCTATCATAGAAGGATATTAGACTTTCAAGGCACTGATGACATCTAGGCATGAAAGGAAATCTAACTTAATCTATAAATCCCTAAATTTTCTCAATAAAACCTCAATTCTCTAACATTAAGAAGAAGGATCTTGGACATGTCCCTATCAAATCAAATTTGTATGTGTCAACTGGTTACCCATATCAAATCTATCAGAATGATTTGATACCTTAGACAAGATAGCAATGCAACAAAACATAGTGGAAAAAATATAAAATTACCAAATTCATTCAAATTCTTTGAAGACATGTGGGTTCCAAGGTCTAGGGAGGAATCAAGACCATCCACATATCATCGAAATCAAGGTAGTTGGACTAGGTAAAATAATAAAGTGATAGTTGTTCTCTTTAAGTGTGTCAATCAAGTAATCCCTGCCCACATAAATCCTAAAAAGACCTCTCATTGTAATGCTTAAATATAATATAAAGTATTGTACGAAGTTATAAATAGCTAATAATCCCTTAGCAAAGGGGTTGACTCTTTGGTTTTTATTTGTAGTATATACTATATGATGACTACTACCTATCAACATAATTCTAGTGTTGTTTGGCTTCTGTCAAAAGATGTTGTAAAATTTATATATGTGAATTACATTCTTTAATGAATTTATGTCTATTGCTTGATAAATAGTCAATTTTTGTAAGGTTAATTATACTATTTGGATTTTTGTTTGGATGAATGTTCATTTAGTTCATGGAATGACTAAAGGTATGTATATTGTTAAATGACATTATACAAAAATATATGCTAGCTAAACCATTAGGCCTTGAATTACATTGAATGTGTAATATTCTTATGCAATGCATCTCCTTATTGTTAGCTAAAATTTAGCTACTTTTAGTTCAAATTTCTAGCCCTATACTCTTTCTTAACCCTTGCATCTATCACTTTAGTCTTCAACCCCATTTCATTTAATTAGCTTAAAAGGATTTGACCTTATTCGAAGGATAAATCAAAAGAATTTTTTAGTCTTCCAATATTGGTCGAGATCCAAGGTGCGTCTCTTCCACCTAGGCATATTTTAGATCAAGATTTTTTGTCATGCTTGGTGGGACTGATATGTCCCACGTGCAAAGAGCATACTCAAATATCAGAATAAATTTCCCACCATGCAAGTTCAAGAGTTTTTGGCATGCTCAATGAGACCAAACCTATCTAGTTTATTTTTACAAATGCATTACTGGCAAGACAAAGTAAAAATATTGTAAAGATACATCCATCCACCATTCTAGACCAAGATTTTATAGCATGTATGGTGGGAAAAATCACTTCATATTCATATCACTTACCTAGAGGACTCAATATTCTTGTGAGTAGTCTTGACCTTACAAGTGGAGAATACATATTAACCTGGTGACTCCACTAATTGAAGTACCAGAGAAATTGGCCACTTCACTAGTATAATCTTTCCATAATTTCATAATAAGAAGACTAAATGCTAAGAGAGCTCACTGAATATCACAAGGATAAATGGTTCAAAAAGCATCATAATACACCACCCCTGAAGCCATGATCAAACAAATCTACTTGACGTAGAATAATGCCAATCCCCTTAATGAACATTTTTAAGAGGTCATTGGTTTGGCTACCATTTATAATATTACATTTAAATATGTGATGGTGAGACTTCTTATACTATCTTTTCAAGGCAAAGTGTGATTGTGGTACCGATATTTAGAAGACAATAGCATTAGAACTTGGTTGAATCTAGATGAACCACTCATATTAGATTTTTATGACCCAAGATATCCCTTCTTACTACTCACTCAATTTTTCTTTATTCAAAGGCATCGTCAAGAGAGCATCACTAATTCTAACATCTACTTTAGGAGAACCTAGAGAAAGGTCCCTTAATATATAAGGCCATCACATAACTAAGCTTATATTTATTACCTCCATGCCTTCACCCCTAACTTAACTCTTTAGATCTGGTAGGATCCTATTCTAACACCATGTTGTAATTCTCATTTAACTATGTAATAACCCACTTCCAACATGGGGATCCCATTTTAATGTTATTATGCAATACTTAGTAATGTAGATGGCAATAAAGGTACCTCGCCAAGTGGTACCATCTCATGTAACCGTTTTTATCAATATTGTAACTAATGTAGTAAGATACCTCACCGAGTGGTACCATTTCATGTAACCATTTTTATCAAGATTGTAACCGCAATTTGGTGGAAGATTCTAGTTCAAGTGGCATTTTGCATGTAAGCCACCTCTTGAGCATTTAGGTAGGGTTGTATGAATTTTTCCTTTAAAAATATATGAAGCCATGTACAAGATTATCATTTTGCAAGTTAATGAAATATTTAAGGAGGTTGCCCCCTCAAAGAGGCCCACGATTCAGTGTTACTGTGAGATTGTTTTATTTCTGTAATTGATTTATGCATAGTGATATTGAGTTATTTGATGTATATGAGTTATTTTTCAGTATTTTGTGTGTGTGCTTTATTTTAATAGTAGGTTCCTAACAAGTGGTATCAGAGTGCTTTCCAGGGCCAAGTTCTACTGCAACTAAGATGATTCTTGCCAGTCATTCCGCCTATTAGGTATAATTTTCCTGTGTGTTTTTTATTTCTATTTTTTATTTATAAAAAAAATCCAAAAAATATAGTCATTGTTTTCACAGAAAATCAAAAATACAAAAAAAATACAATAGTTGTGTAGGTTAGAAACCCTGTGCCAGGGGTTTTAAAATATCATGAAGGAGTTGTCATTATTGGCTAAGCTAGATAGCCCATACAAGCGTCTAATGAAGTGAGGGGCGATCAGGCTCCAATACCCAGGCCTTAGACAGTACTCGCACATGAAATTGAGCTCCCATGTATCTTCGGGTATATCGGGAGACAATATAGGTTTAAACAATATTTTATCCATTAGGAAGCTTTTTGGCCTTGTATTATCCATAGTCTATGGGACATAGCATCCCGGACGATTACCCTCCCGTACTGTCAAAGAGGCAGATAGTGTGCTCAAGGGTATGTGTGGAATCATCCTTGAGTAGTGGCCTAAAATATTAGTCCGAGCACTATTGTTCATCACTGTGGTATAAGAGAAGGCCTATGGGTATTACATACTCCCTTACTTAGCATACCTGGTTCATGAAAACAAAACAAAAACAAAGTATCATCCCCTTGTAAATCAACCCATCCCTATTTTGCTAACTTGCATTCACCATCCCCAAAAGTGAGCATATGGAGAAGGCTTTCCCTATCACATAAAACAACTTGCATGCACCAACAGTCAAGACAAATTTCTACAAGTGTTTGAAACATCATATGGTCAGAATCTGAACAGTCGGGACAATGACAGTAATAGTCCTTTGTACCAGTCCAAAATTGCAGACTTTTAGTGTCAGAAATAGAGTTGTTAGTGTCAAAAAATTCCCTAAGGTCGAAGTAGCAATCGTGTCAGTAACCCTAGTATAGGTGATAGGAACAAAGAATAGTGAGTGACACGGTGGTTAGGGTACAAACTACACAAGTCAGTGATAGTTGATTCAAGAGGGTAACTTTTGAACCGTAAGTCCAAATAAAAAACATAGAACACCAGTATACTCGTCAACACAATAGAAAGGAAAAAAAAACATTGAATTTTTATTAAAATAGGGATATCTCTTCACAAAGAGCTCATATTGACTCAAAAATTTAGCAGCAAACTCTACACTCTATTCCAGACAAAATTGTCCTTGGCAGCTCCTGGTCAAATTTTGCACCAAATTTCTAAAAATAGAAAATTTTGATTTTTCTTGCTAAGGCCATAACTTTTCATCGGTCTATCCAATTGATCCAAATTTTTGGGAATAGAATCTACTTGTTATTCTACACAAACACCCTCAAGGACTCATTGGTGAAATTTTAAGTACAAGTGGAAGAAATTACCTTGACATTGACTTACAACCAATAGGAGATCACAAAAAGTCAAGAAATTTAGTATATCTCCTCATTGAGCACTCAGATCAAATAGCCATCGGAGTGGACCCTATCCTAAAATCAGTGTTGCAACTCATTTCCCAAATTGAATTTTGGACCCTTACTAAAAATAGTAACTCCTAAAAATTTGAGGTCTATTTTTAGTAAATCAGCACAAGAGGGACCGCAATGGCAAGCGACACTCGAGGACAACAACAAAAGGATTTAGACTTGGGCACATTATTGGCTGACCTGCAAAAATCCATTGCTGACTTGACCTATGCAAACAAGAACATAGGCACAAAGATTCGAGAGCTTCGACTGAATCAGGATAACACTCGAATCTGTTTAGAAGAACAACTCAGAGATGGAGACCAAATTGCACGGCAATACCAAAATGGAACACCATGCTGAAAACTCTAAACAAGGTCAATGAACACCAGATGACAATCACTCTAATCGGTATCCAACCTTTAGAATACCTAAATTAGACTTCCCTAAGTTCAGTGGAAAGGATTTCGATGGGTGGTTATGTCGGGTTGATCAGTTCTTTCGACTCCATAATATCCCTATCTATCATCGGGTTTAGATGGCTTCCTTCAACCTAGAATCTGAGGCCTTACACTAGTTCCAATGGCTATGGGTTGCTAACCTTGATCTATCCTAGGAGGACTTTGAGTCCCAACTACTCACCCGATTTAGCCCTAATGATTATGATGACTTTATAGGTGCACTGACAAAGCTGAAACAAACCACCTTAGTTCATGATTACCAGACCCAATTTGAGAAATTGCCCATAAAACTAAGGGTTTGAATGAGGGATTTTTTATGAGTTGTTTTTTTAGTGGGTTACGAGATGATATCTAGGCTGAATTCAAGATGTTCAAACCCCACACTATGATGGAGGCTATCAGTTTAGCCCAATTGGCTAAATTTAAACTCTCAGCTCAAAGGCGAACATCATGATTTTTGCATAACCGATCTTCTTTTACTCCTCAAGTCCAAAACCATACTGATAATAAACCTCCTGCTCCCAAGTGGCTGACTATAGAGGAAATGGATGTGCGTCACGCCCAAGGGTTATGTTATAATTGTGATGAAAATTTTACGAAGGGGCATAGATGTGCAAATAAGAGATTGTTTTTAATAGATGTGGAGGAACCAAAAAAAAGTGACCATAGTGATGAGGAGAGTGATACAACTGAGGCATCAACTCCACAGGAAGAGGAACCATCAGAAACACAAACAAAAATTTTATTCCATGCTCTTGTCGGGATTACCACCCCACAAACCATGAAATTTGTGGGTTATTTCAAAGGCCAATGTATCACAATTCTTATTGATTCAAGCAGTACGCACAACTTTATTGATCCTCAGGTGGCAAAATGGACCAACTGCTATATACACTCATGCAATTTTTTTGAAGTCATGGTGGCCAATGGAGGCACCTTACCTTGTAAAGGTAAATGTCAAAATGTCAAAATGTCAAAAGTCAAATAGGGGATTATGAACTCAAGCAAGATATTTTCGCCCTCCAATTGGGAGGATGTGACGTTGTGTAGGATCCCAATGGATGAGCACCTTGGTTACTTTCTCCTGCAACCTTGTAGAACTATGGCTGCAATTTTCACAAAATGGACAAACATATACCCTCAAGGGTATCAAGGCTGGCCCTACACAAATTATTAGTTCCAATCGCATGGAGAAGTTGTTAAAAAAGTCCTCCTATGGGGTCATTGCACAAATATTTTCAATTCATCCACCCACTTCTACAGCAAATCCACTTCTAGCAGATTTGCAACTTGTTCTAACCAAGCACAATGGCGTCTTTTTAGAACCAACTACACTACCACCTCGTCGCTCTCATGACCATGATATTCCACTACTTCCAAGTAGTGCACCATCGAACATCAGACCGTACCTATATCCTCATGCTCTCAAGTCAAAAATCGAGAATATGGTACAAGAATTGCTCAAGGCAGGTGTCATTCAACCCAGTACCAATCCCTATTCTTCTCTAGTTTTGCTATTTTGCAAGAAATATGGCTCGTGACAATTGTGCATAGACTACCGTGAGCTCAATAAGATCATCATCAAGGATAAATTTCCCATTTTTATAGTGGATGAATTATTGGATGAATTACATGGAGCTATGTACTTCTTCAAGTTAGACCTTCATTCGAGATACCATCAAATTAGGCTCAAGGACGAGGATATTCCAAAAATTGCATTTTATACTCATGAAGGTCACTATGAGTTCTTCGTAATGCCATTTGGTTTGACAAATGCACCATCCACATTTCAAAGCCTTATGAATAACATCTTCTATCCATTCATGCAAAATTTCATCCTAGTTTTCTTTTATGATATATTGGTTTATAGCTGCTCGTGGGAAGAACACCTTACCCGTGTGGATCAGACATTACAGTTATTGGCCCAACACAACTTTTTTCTAAGTGGTCTAAGTGCTCCTTTGGTCTAACTAAAGTGGAGTATTTAGAACACATTGTTTCCAAAGATGGTGTCAAGGTCGATCCTAAGAAGATTTAGGCAGTCCAGGACTGGGCAAAACCCTACACTCTCAAAGGTCTTCGGGGATTCTTAGGACTTACAGGTTATTACAAGAAATTTATTTGTAATTAAGGAAAAATAGCAACTCCCCTCACATCTATGTTAAAGAAGGACTCTTTCACTTAGACAAGACCCGTTGATCAATACTTTCTTGAATTAAAGCATGCCATGACCACCACACCTATTCTAGCAATGAAAAATTTCTCTAAACCATTTGTCATTGAAATTGATGCTTTCGGTCGCAAAATTGGGGCAGTATTGATGCAAGAAGGAATACCATTGGCCTTCACCAGTAAGGCACTCTCTGAGCGTAATTTGGGAAAATATATATATGCTAAGGAGATGTTGGTCATCTTACATGTTATCACCCATTGGAGACCATATCTCATTGGGCACCATTTCTCCATTAAAATAGACCATCAGAGTCTCAAATATTTCTTAGAACAATGGGTTGCTACCCCAAAACAACAAAATTGGGTTTCTAAACTCATGGGCTATGATTATGATATCACCTATAAGAAGGAAAAACAAAATCTTATGGCTGATGTTCTCTCTTTCCAATTTGAGGCCTTCAATATGATATGTGCTATCTCCACACCTGTCCCCCAATGGATAGATTCCTTATGACAGGAGGTACTTCAATATGCAGACCTGCAAGCTTTGATGACTTCACTTCAAGCTGATCCAACTTCATCCCCAGGCTACAATTGGGATGGTCAAGATTTGCATTATTGCCAATGCCTTGTTATTCCCCGTGCCTTGCCACTCCATGACATCTTCATGAAGGAACTACACACTGCTACCTCTATAGGTCATTCTAGATTTCTCAAAATGTATGAATGCCTCAAATGCATATTCTTTTGGAAAGGGATGAAACAGGACATCTGTGACTTCGTGGCAACTTGTGATACCTACCAACGGATGAAAGGTGAAACAGTTCGCTCTTCGGGTACTCTTCAACCCTTGCCCATTCCAGATAAATTTTGGACTGATATTTCTATGGATTTTATAGAAGGGTTACAATTGGGTGGTAAGTCTGTTATTCTCATGGTAGTGGATCACCTTTTTAAGTATGCTCATTTTTTTCCCCTTGCCCATCCTTACACAACCTCCACCATTTCCCAAATCTTCCTTGATTCTATTTTTTTCCTTCATGGTATGCCCACCTCCATTGTGTTAGATCGAGACCCAACCTTCACTAGTTATTTCTGGAAAGAGTTGTTTAAGTTGTAGGGAACAAAGCTAAAAATGAGTTCAGCCTATCATCCACAAACGTATGGTCAAACTAAGATTGTCAACAAATGTTTGGAGACCTATCTTTGTTGCTTTACATTAGATCATCCTTCTCAATGGGTGAAGTGGCTTCCTTTGGCCGAATGGTGGTACAACACCTCCTATCATACAGCTACCAAACTCACTCCTTTTGAGCTTGTTTATGGGTACCCTCCTATAGCACCCTAAAATTGGCACAGTTAAACCTTAGTAAAAAGATAAAAATTTGAATTTTAACCCAAACCGCCCGTTAACCGCCCGTTACCCGCTTTCCTCATTTTCCGTGCCATTTTTAGGATTTGTTTTGACCGTTGGACGATATCGTCGACGATCAGACGAAATCATCCCAGATCTGACGAATTCGTCTGGAACAGAACGTCCAGACGATTTCGTCCCAAAACTAATTTTCATAATTAGCTTCTGTTTCAACAACTTCTCTAACTTGGGCAGAAAGCGTGTCTGTGCGGTTAGAGTCTCCCCCGTTGGAGATCTCCCAAATTGGGATGATCTCCAACCTCCTAACCTCTCCCTAATCCTATATAAACTGGGATTTTCTCAGTTTATCCCCCTGAACCCCCTAGCTGACGGATTTCCCTACAAATCTAGTTCCTTGTGCCTTAGAACACCTTCATACTTTTGTTTGCATTGCATATTTCAAGTTTTCTTGCAGGAATCTTATTGTTCTTCAGCTGGAGCAAGCTTGGATCGTCGCAGGCGATTCCAGACGATTTCGGATGATCCTATCGTAGATCGACGATGATCTCGTACGATTGGAGGTGATCTCGACTGTAATCCAGATTGGGGGCAATCAGAGCCCGGAGTTTGCATTTCCTTATTGTTTTTTTGCATTTCTTTATGCATTATCTTAGTTATTATATTTATGCATCCTGGAGTTCACCTCATTTAGTATAGATGCATGATAAAGTCAAAATAAATTGTCAAATTGATGCATTTCCTTTTAATTGCTATCTGGATTCATCATTTGGGCAAGTTTACTATTATTTCCATCATTTCCCCTTGCTTTTGCAATTGCATTTTTGGTATTTTGTATCTATTTCTGTGATTGCAGGTTTTTGATGAATTCGTCAGATCGACGATGATCTCGTCTGATCTCAGATGACCGACTGTGATCTGAGATGATTCTATGCAATTCCAGATGATTACGTATGATTTGAGATGATTTGGACTTCTACAAACCTCAGAATCTTCATCAGACATCCGAAATCAGGTATATTCTATCCTATTTAGCATATTCTCTGTGTTCAGCATTTATTCATATTTTTTGTATCCATATAAATCAACATTGGCATATAGAATAGCTTAGATTCATCTTGGCCAAACCTAGGAATTGAATGATCAAAGCACAAAATGAACACATCAAACCTACTATCAACCTAGGCATGGAAACTGCCACTCAAAAGTTTCCTGGTGAACCCACCATCCGTCAAAAATTCACCCTTATACCCCTCCCCCGAGAGGCGGGACCTTCAAAGGGCCTCTCAGTCCGAGGTATTGTCCCATCCTTCTCGCATCCCCCTTTCGGGCGCGGATCCTATAGCCTGAAGGTAAGGATGCAAAAAATTTGGAGCGATACATTTTGGTGAACCCGACGTGAAAACTAAAAACCTTTTGAAAACAATCCAAAAAAAAAAACAACAAAACATAAATGCATTTAGAATCAAAGATTGCATATCATATTTAGATGGTAGATTATAATAAAAGACGAGTTGTCACCATTAATGTTGAGAATCAATTAGCAGCTATAGAGATTACTTCTGTACTTAGAGTACCTCAAACAAATAGGGTTCAACCTTTATGGGACGAACTTAATAGGAGATTGAATATCATTGAGTCTAGATCAACCGAACTTAGGCAAATCAAGAGGTTTGTCCTAGATAGAATCCTGGATCCTGATCAAGTGACCTTGTATCATGAGCTTCAGAGAGCTTGCCATAGGTGGTTAGCAGATAAAAGAGCCCTTGTGTCTTCTGAGTTGTACACCTTTGAGGAATACCTCGACAATGCAGTTGTAGTACATAAATTTCTATCTCGTATAGAGGATCAAGAGGTCGTCCTTACGGATAGAAAGAGATGGAATAGAGTTCCTAGAGCTGTGTTATATCGAGAGTATTGCCATGAGCTCTATTTTTACAAGTCAGAGTCAGAAGTAGATAACATTACCATAGCACACTTTGTTAAGTTCTTGAAAAATCATTTTCAATTTGAAGAGGAGCATTTCATGACTCCTGATGAACTTGATCCTATCAATGACATCTATAAACTATTTATAGAAAAATAAGCCATTATTTTATTATTATTATTTCTTGCATTTAGTGTGTTGTTTGTTGTCTTTATAATCATAAAAACAAAAACAAAACAAAAACATAACAAAAATCAAAACATTTTCTTTTAAGTATTATAGTAGGTATATAATTAAAATATATACCTCCCAAATTGGTTGCAAATATATATTTGCTAAAATCTAAATTTAAGCATAATGACTAGACTTAGGAATGGAAAACAGACTGAAGTAGAAGAAGATTGGTTAGGAAAAATAGTAAATAAACCAGATGTCCTTCCTGAAGACCCAATTCAGGAAGAAGGAACCCTAGACCAACAAGAAGAAGAGTTTGTTGACGCAAATGAACAAAGAGAAATTGTTAGAGAGGAAGGATCCTCATCTCCTAAAATATCTTCGGAAGGAGCTGTTACTTTTGAGAACATGGAACATTTTTGGAAGTTCCTCAATACTAATATTGGCACTCTTAATAGAGCAGTCCATATGGACAAGGATCAAATTAGTGACACTCAAGCAACCCTAGAAGACATATATCACACACGCACTAATCCCTTGTCCTTCGTTGATCAAGAAAGTGATCAAGCTGGACCATCCAATTTGGATATGGCCGCTATAATCCAGAACATGCAACAACAACAGGTTACCCAACCATCTAGAGTGCCTGTTACCAAGCCTAGGGTTATTCCCACACAAAAGAAACCATCATTCACTGCTCTATTTTGCCAAGTTATTGATCAACATACCTCAAATCAACAAAAGCCTAAAACAAAACCAAACATCAATTTCCAACAATCTGGGATACAACATAATGCTACAACAAATCTTCTTCATAATACTCTTCCTACCAACCATTTGCATAACAACAATATAGCATCTAATCCTTATGTCACGCCATCCTACGCTCACAAATCCCATACTCATGTACCACCAAACCAATATGGTGGACAAACCGGTAATCTGGAAGCCATGGTGAAACAGTTAGTCTCCCGCATGGACCAGATAGATCCCTACCATCCCTCGTACAATTATCGAGAGATGTGTAGTCAGCCTCTAGATCCTATAGTTGTAGCACAACCATACCCTAAACACTTTCCTATGCCTGTCCTACCTATATACAAAGGAACTGAAGATCCCATAGAGCATCTTCGTATGTTTAGGATAGCGTGTCATGATATATCACATGATGATTTGTTATTACTAAAAATGTTCCCAAAAAGTTTAGGAGGAATGGCATTGGAATGGTATTATCAACTACCCACTCATTCTTTGAGGAATTTCGAAGAAACCACCGAGTCTTTTGTGCATCAATTTAGTGCCTACATTGAAAGGCATGTAACCATTAAAGATTTGTACAACCTAAAACAAGACAAAGATGAATGTTTTGCTGATTTCCTAGCTCGATGGAGACAGTTGATAGGAAAATTGCACTTTGTGTTACCTTATCGGGAAATGCTTGGATATCTTTATCAATAATTTACAAGAACAACTATCCTATGAGTTATCAACTGCTACCTTGACCACCTTCGATCAAGCTATAGATTTAGCTCGAAGAGTGGAAGATGCTCTTGTTAGGAGAGGTCAACTTAAAAAGAAAGATGATGAGAAAACATCCAGAAATCAATATAAAAATAAACAAGTTGTGGGCGATGGAGTCACTGATAGTAGAAATATCGCTACTGTTAATGTTGCGAAAACAACAGAGAAATTTATACTGAAACCTCTTGATAAACCACCCCGAGAATTTACTAGGTTAAATCAACCTTTATCAACCATTCTCCCGCAATTACTAGCACGAGGATTGATCCAATTACCAAATATCCGGGAACCTGATCCAACTATACCCGGATACAGAGCTGATTTACACTGTGATTTCCATAGAGGACCTGGACACGCTACCAACTCTTGTAAAATATTAAAACATAAAATACAAGACCCGATTGATAACAATGAGATGGAGGTGCAAGCCTTTCAACCTAAACAAAATCCTCCTAATAATGCTCAAAAGAACATCCCTCAAAATCAGAATCAAAATGCCAATCAATCATTGGACATATTTCAACATCCTTTACCAAAGCATGGTAAAGAGGTGGCTAATCAAATTGAGCATCATAATGTTCCCCCTCCTACCCGATATGTAGGAACTATTAGTGGACATTTACCTGCTCATGATCCGCAAATCTTTGACACAACTTTATCCATGGTTACGGCTAGACCTCTACATAATATTCGGACACCTGATCTTAGTGATACAGAATACGAGACTGAAAGTGACATGGAAATCACCTCAAATCAATCGAATAGCTCTGAAGATGAATCAGATCCTATTCAACCTATCACAAGTTCTATGATTCCAGAAGAACCATTTCCTAGAAGAGTCACTACTAGACCATCTTCTCACCAATTACTTTCTAATGAACAAGCCATAAACGCTAGACCAAGACCCATTCATCATCCGCAAAATAATATTGTAGGTACCATCGGAGTTGTTACTCGACAACAGGCTCAAAATTCTCAACAAGATCAAACTCAGAACGATGGATCAGCTCCATTTGTTTTGAAAAATCCCAATAAAGGGAATCATGCGCCTAATGTTCAACCTAAACCTCCTTATAATATTAATGAACAATTATCAAATACTACAGCTAGAATTTCTCTTTTGGACCTTTTAAGATCTTCTTCTACCCATAGGGATGAATTAATGTTCACATTAAGCCAAATGATGGTACCATAAAATATTCAACCTGAAGCCATGTCCAATACTATCATAACTCGAGAAGTCGATTGTATTGACTTTCGAGATAGAGATATACCACAACATAGCTTACATAAGGATAACCCCTTATATATTACTACCCTAATTGGAGACGTAGCAGTTAAACGAGTCTTGATTGATAATGGTTCATCTTTAAACATATGCACTTTTGACTTCTATCAAAGATTTGGGTTTAGAAGTGATGAAATGAAAAGAACTGATATGATTATAAAAGCATTCAATGACGAAACACAAGAAACGTGTGGAGTTATTACTATCCCATTGCAAGTTGGTCCAAGAACCTTAGACACGACCGTGTTTATTGTACATTGCCCTGCATCGTACAATATACTCTTGGGTCACCCTTGGATCAACGCGATGCGAGTTGTTCCCTCAACTTTACATCAGTGTGTTAAATTCGAATTTAAAAATCAGTTGGTTACCATTCATGGTGATCCTAGACCCTTTGATATGTGTGCTTTGGCAGAACCTGTTGGAGTTCAATTTTGCCCTGCTCTGTCATCCACACATCCTAATTCTAACCATCCACCTAAACGTGTGAAACACACACTCATAACATCATCTACTTTTTCCCCACCAACCACACCTCTACATATAGTTCAACCATCTTCCGAACAAACCACATTAGGACCTCAAAAAGATCCTAAACCCACAACCAATGCTTCTTGTTTTACTCCTATAACTTCCATACCTTTAGACCCATCCATCGACATCTCTACAACGTCTACGCCTATCAAAGGCATGTTTTTCACATCCGAAAACATAGGAAATGATCCTTCTACCTCTTACGCTCTTACTGATGAGCTCTTACCCGATTTATCTAAAATTCTTGTATCAGAGAAAACAAACGTTGCTATGCAAGATTCCCATATTTTAAATAAATTGCCACCCTCTCCTCGTACCTTGGGCCTCCCACAGCCTATGGGAAGTATCTACCAAGTCGGGAGCTGTGCTTTTATTTATAAGGGATATGACTGGGGAAGAATACCTAGAAACATCAAGACTCATTATGATGGGTATGCTCGATGTTATTTTGCTAATGAGTATGTTAAAGCTAAGCCTATAATGCTTAAATTGGGATATAAAGGGAAAGGTTTGGGACCTTCCCAAAATGGTATGAAAGAACCTTTTGAGGTAGAACCATGGCCTGCCCGATGTGGTGTGGGCCTATTTCCTAGTAAAGGTCAGCCCTTCCCATTTGAGGATGATGACCATCTTATATGTTACCAAGATTATTTGGATAAACGCGATGCTTTGCATTTAAGGGATAATCCATTTACATGCAATATGCTATCCATAGCTTACCCTGAGATGATTGTTGAATCCGATGATGAGTTGGAGGGGATATCTTCCATGATGTCTCCATTGAGGAATTGTTACATAACGGATTTTATTTCGATGGCTCTATACCTAGTATAGCCCAACTTGAGGCCACGACTCCTCAAGACGAATTATCCAAGCTAACCTTGGAAGAATTACAAGAATTAGGTGTTTCACCCACCCCATCTAATTTTGAGAGAGATCTACATATGGAAGTTGAAAACGTTATAAAAATTAACATTGGAACCGAAGATAACCCTCACATAATCAACATTGGATCAGAATTGAGTCAAGAAAAACAAGATAAATACATTTCATTCCTTAAAGAATATGAAGACATTTTTGCTTGGACATATGAAGATATGCCAGGATTAGACCCTTATGTAGTTATGCATCACCTAGTAGTCCATCCGGATGCTAAACCTGTTAAACAGAAACTTAGAAAAATGCATCCTAAAGTGGCCTTACTAGTCAAAGGAGAATTAGAAAAACTCTTGAAGGTTATTTTTATACAAGCCATTGATTATGCTGAATGGATCTCGAATGTCATTCCAGTAACTAAGAAAGAAGCTACCAAAGTTAGGGTTTGCACAGACTTTAGAGATATTAATGTTGCATGCCCTAAAGACGATTTTCCTCTTCCCAACATGGATCAGATCATTGATTTTACTGTTGGGAGCGGAATGATATCCCTAATGGATGGATTCTCTGGTTATAACCAGATCAGGATAGCTCCTGAAGATCAGGCTAAAATAGCCTTTATTACCCCTTGGGGCACCTTTTGTTGGAAAGTGATGCCATTCGGTTTAAAGAATGCAGGTGCAACATATCAACGAGCCATGACTTATATCTTTCACGATATGATGCATGATATTCTACATGATTATGTAGATGATATTATAGCTCGTTCCATCAAAGAAGATGATCATTTAGATGACTTGAGAAAAGTATTTGATCGGTTAAGGGAATATCTTATCCGACTAAATCCAGCCAAATGTATATTCGGAGTTAAGTCCGATAAATTATTGGGGGTTATAGTTTCTTTACGTGGCATTGAAATTGACCCTCTCAAGATCGTGGCTATCACTGATATGCCCGCACCCACAAATATATCTGAATTACGAAGTCTACAAGGTAAGCTTCAAGCTATTCGCCGCTTCATCGATAAGTTGGCGGACAAAACCGGACCCTTTCTTAAGCTTCTTAAGAAAGATGTCTCTTTTCATTGGGACGACGAATGCCAGGAAGCATTTGAACTCCTTAAACAATATCTCCTTAAACCACCGGTGCTTTCACCACCTAGATCTGATCGTCCATTTATCTTGTACATTTTTGCTTCAGATTTTGCCTTAGGAGCTATGTTAGCTCAACTTGACGATGAGAAGAAAGAACGTGCTAATTATTACATTAGCAGAACTTTAATCAGTTATGAAACTCGCTATACAGTGTTAGAGAAGTTATGTCTCGCGAGTCATATTTTCTACACAGAAACTATGCCATTATATGCTCGATCAAAAAATGTATGTTATTGCTAAATTCGATCCTTTGCGGTATCTCATGAGTCGACCGTACTTATCTGGTCGCACAACCAAGTGGGTTCTTGCGCTAAGCGAGTTTGAACTCATGTTTATAGGACAAAAGTCTGTTAAAGGTCAAATCATAGCAGATCAATTAGCTGCTGCACCCTTAGAGTCTACCCATCCCCTCATCATTGAGTTTCTCGATGAATGCCTTAAATTAGAGGCAGACCATCCTGAGCAATGGTCCCTATACTTTGATGGAGCCCGATGCATGAGTGGGGCTGGTGCAGGTATTATTTTAATATCTCCATAGAAACATCTTATACCTCTATCCTTCAAACTAACATTTGCTTGCACTAATAATACTGCTGAATATGAGGCTCTAATCCTAGGATTACGAGCTGCCTTGGCACTAAAAATTAAAAATTTATTGGTTTTCGATGATTCTCAACTTGTCATAAATCAAATCAATGATGTTTATCAGACCAGAGATGATAAATTACGCCCATATAAAACATATGTCTTACAATTATTATCTTTATTTGATCAAGTTACCTTGGAAGCTATTCCTCGAACTAGCAACCGTGCGGTTGACGCTATGGCTGCAGCTGCATCTCTTTTGCCCTTGGAGTTAGATGATGAATATGCTACCATCATTATTCATCGACTCCAAGAACCCGCTTCAAGCAAATCATGCTTAGAACCTTTGGATGTGTTTCTAATCAACGAAACTACTCCTGAACCATGGTACACTGATATATGTAATTTTTTGCAAAATGGGACCTTCCCTGAAGGTTGTAATAGCAACCAGCGTCGGTTATTACGTAGACGAGCAAGTCGCTTCGTAATTATTGGTAATACCTTGTATAGGAGATCTTTTGAAGGTATCCTACTGAGATGTTTGAATCTAGAAGAATCTAGATCAGCTTTGAGTGAAGCCCACAATGGATCTTGTGGGGGCATTTTAGTGGTAGCGCCATTGCTAAGAAGCTCCTTAGGATAGGATATTTTTGGCCTACCATGGAGAATGATGCACATGATTATGTGCGCCATTGCGACAAGTGCCGAAACACGCTGACCTTGTCCATGCGCTTGCATAAGAACTGCGAGGCTATTTCATCTCCTTGGCCCTTTTCAAAATGGGGCTTAGACATCATTGGAAAAATCAACCCTGTGTCATCTGATGGACACAAATTCATCATAACCGCCATTGAGTATTTCATGAAATGGGTTGAAGCTATGCCCTTAGCTTCTTGCATTGGAACCCAAGTTTCCAAATTTATCTTTAATCAAATTATTTGTAGGTTCGGAATTCCTGCAAATCTCATCTCAGATAATGGAACTTGTTTCAAAAATAAAGATGTCAAAAAATTATGTCAAAAATATAAAATTCAACATCGTTGGTCCACCCCCTATTATCCTCAGGGTAATGGCCAAGCAGAAGCATCTAATAAAACATTAATTAAAATCCTCAAAATACTGGTCAATAAATCTGGTCGAGATTGGCACATTCAACTATATCCTGCTTTGTGGGCTTATCGAACTAGCGTTCGCACCCCCACAGGTACTTCACCTTTTGTTTTGGTTTATGGCGCTGAAGCTATTTTTCCCTTTGAATTAGAGGTTCCTTCTTTGGCTCTACTACTTCAAGATACTAAAGTAGGAGATGAATATCGTGTTGGCAGATTTAGTCAGCTGGAACTCCTAGATGAAAAGTGCATCAATGCTTTGGAGCATCTTCGTGCCTACCAAAACAAGCTTAAGAGAGCATACCTCAAGAAAGTTCATCATCGATCCTTTGAGATCGGTGACCTTGTCTTAAAAGAAAATCAAAAAAATACTAATGCAACTAAAGACCTTAAAGGTAAATTTGAGCCCAACTGGCTTGGACCGTATATCATCACTGCTAAATTTGGATCGGGAGCATACCAATTAGCTACCTTAGATGGTAAAGATCTTAAAGAACCTATGAACATTATGCATCTTAAGCGTTATTATGCATAACATTGGGTCATTTCATCATTTGTATATATTGTATTTTGCATATTGTTTCATTTTAGTAATTTATATAAAAATTTCAAAAACAGTAACAGTATTTATTCTTTCAATTCATCAATTAAAATCAAAATATAAAACTTCAAAATCATCAAAATCTTCAAAAACATCTTTTATTTTCATACTTGTCAATTCTTGAAGTATTGCAGTTATATTTTTAATTATTTTGGATAAATTAGCATTTATTTGGAATCCCGCACTTTCACACTCACATGCATAAATATCTTGATTTTATTTGGTATGATTATTAATCTCTCTTATATCAAAGTCCACAGTTGAATTAAATAAAGCTTTGAGCATAGAAGAATTGATCTTGTTATTTCCTTGAACCAAGTACATCTCTTCACATTAAAATGATTTCATTGCAAATTCGATATGATGCTACATAGTAGAAGTGGTTTCTTGAGCGAAAAGTTTCCCCTGCTATCCTATCATGCACATGGTCTAGAATCTTTGAGAATTGACAAAAGGACAAGCTCACCCCTACCCAGAATAAAAATCCCTTGCTCTACAACCAATCCGAGCAAGTATCCCTAGCATAGGAAGAAAAAGAAAAGTCAAAGAAAATGAGAAAAAGAAAAATATCATTTTGTACCATCGCAGCAATATTTCAGCATTATCTCAGTCCCAAGCAAAAATACAAAAAAAAAAAAAGAAAAAGCAAAAGCAAATAAAATCCCTTTCCCTACCCCTTGAAAAGAAAAGAAGGGTGAATGAGCTTGAATCCCTGGAATTCTCAATTATTCGAAAACTGTGAGGTAAGCCCCATAACAGGTGGTTTGTGCCCAACCCGCTTGGCCTTGGGTAATTCCTAGCATGGTGATATGTCTGTCACATTAGCGACCTTCTTTTGTATAGACCTATGTCGGCTTATGGATTAGCTAGCTCTTGATAACCCGACTTACATAGTAGTCTGGTATGGTTACATGCATATAAATCATGGTCAATGAACCCTTATTTGGTTAAGTCAAATTACTTGTATCAAATTTTCTTGCTCAAAATTGGTGAATGAACAATACAATTGCACACACATTTGTATTTGAGAGATTTTGTATCATTATGATAAATCAAGATCGGTAATGAACTCACATTTGCACATGAGGGTTCCTTATAAATCTACATTTTTGTCTTTAAAATAATTCAAAATATCTCTGCAATTCTTTTTGAATCATTTCATCTTCTCATTTAAGAACATTTGCTTAGCATAAAAACAATTAAATATATGTTTTTCCAACAAACAAAAATTTTCTTTCACATCTTTCAAACACCTCGCAAATAAAGTCATGTTTATTTTTTGTTTATCTCAAAATCAAAAATCAATCATGCAATAAAACTAAAATATCAAATTCTTTTTTTTTTTTGGATTTCGTGATGATGGTATAAGTCTATACCCATAATTCTATGCCTAGCGCAAACCATTGTTCTAATTTTATTTTCCCATTCATTTTAAAAACATATGACTTACATCATTATGTTACACAATTGAGCTTTAAAACGAACGAACACTTATTCTATTTCATGTCATTATGTCAACATTCAATTTTGCAAAGATGGTATAGTTCCTAGGGACTTATTCAAAAATTTTATCACACTTAGGAATTTATGCCTAGCAAAAATCATATTTCTTTAATATGTCATGCATAATATTTTTTATGAAAATCTGAAAACAAATCATCACCATCATCATTTCCATCATCACAACACAAAGTCTTAAGACAGTCTCTTAAGCACTCTTTTACTTTTAACAATATTTCTATCCTGGGATTAGCTTGACGACCTAGTGAGCGGTGACTCCATGAAATGGTCTATACCAGTGACAATGTCCTTTGAAATTATTGTTAGAAGTCCCTTTTATTTTTCATCAAAACACACCACAAAACAACCAATTTATTTACATCAAATTATTTCATTTACAATTTTATAGCATGGCATAAATATTTTCTTTCCAACGATATAATTACATAAATAATCAATCACAAAATTCAAAATTAAAGCATCATACAACATATACACAAGTCATATCATCAAAAAGATAATCTATATATCTCAATCAATTATGTACATCATCTGGATTGGTATGCCACAATCAAAACCCTGGCATACTCAATCCCCTCAAAAAATATATAATAATACAATCTGCACTCTATAGCAGCTAGCCTCGAGAAGCCCTCGAGCTCTCAGCCTCATCTCCTCCCCCGCCCTGACGTGGAGGAGGTGGTCCCATAGAGGTCCGGGCTATGTCCCGGGTCCTCACCATCGATCGTGAGGATGTCCTCGATGATCCCATCATGACCGGCTCTGCAATGGGGGCTGGCAATGGTACCCTCTATCCCTCTGGGACCACGTGATAGTATAACCCCTGGTAGAATGCGGTCCGAGCAATAGACCATGCCAGATCCCGAGTGCTCGCCCCTCCGCTCCGAGCCCTGAGCCGTGTAGCCTCATCCTGTAGCGTCTGCACCTGAGCCCGGAGGTGGGCAACCTCAGCCTAGAGAGCCGTCGTCTCACTGCTCTCCCCTACCTCGACACCCTTGCCCTTATCGGGCGATGGTGGTCTCTCCCCCTGCTGAGAAGGGAATCTCTCCTCCCTCCTCCCTGTCTGTGGCCTCTATGGAGCCTGGCCCATCCTCTGGCGTCTCTCCTATGGAGACCGTCGTTGCTCTCTCCCATCGTGACCCTGCGCTGCCTCAATAGCAGCCTGGCGCCGCCTCCCCATCCGTCGCACCACGACGTGCACTGGACCCTATGCCCTCATCATCCGAGGAGGGTGGATGCCTGCGTACCAGGCATTGTACCCATCTGTGACCCCAGCATCGTCACCATCCACTGGCTGGATGGGGGCATCATCTACGTCCTGACTCTAGAACCGCTGCATGTCTGGAGCCCCGCTCAGCGTGGTACTATCCCGGATAGTCCGAGAGTACTCGTAATCCCTGAGAGAAGGGATCCCCTACTGAAGACCGAACTATCATAGAACCCGATCGTAGCGGTGGAGCTCTACCTCTCCCCACTCCATCCATAGCCAGCAGACTCGCCTGATGCGAGCCAGCTCCTGCCCATCCTCTGCCCACCCGGGATGCTCTCGCCATGGCCTCCAGGTGATCTGGTCTGGGATGAGGTCATCCAACAACCTCCGTGACATCGGCAGATCTATCCGCCACTGTGACCCCCTCTGTAACCACCAGTAGAAAACCCGGGGCCTCTCCCGGTCAACCCTTGTCAGTGGGAGCCCTACCGGCCTCCGCATCGTGATGTGCTCCCAACACCAAACCTGCAGTAGTGATGTCAAGACCAGACATCGGCCTCCCTTGTATACGACCCCATGTAGGATCCTATACAAGCGGCATAGCACAAAACTGCCCCATGAGTATCTGTATCCGTGGTCTCTCATGTCACAGACCACATCTGAGAGGAGCCAGGGTAATCTGCACCCGCTCTGGTGGCACAGCAGTAAGCCACCTACCACCCCTACCAAAACTCGAGTCAGCCTAGATGCCCCAGGCATCTGCCTCAGAGACTCGATGTTCACTCCGCCCTTCTCCAGGGTGAAGCTCGGATCCCCGGTCAACCTCATCATAGCCTGGCCCTGATTGGCCGTAGGCATCATCAGCCGTCCCTGTATGGGGATCCTCATGATCCTCCATACGTCCTCTAGTGTGGGAGCCATCTCCCCTGTCGGTAACCGAAAGTAGGACGACCCCGGATACCACCTCTCTGCTAGGGCTGTTAGTAGCCCCATGTCTGTCGGTACTTGTGGCATCTCTGCCACATGCTACAAACCGACCTGAGCTAGTCGGTCGCGCTCCGCCTGATCGAGCATGGCTATGTCATCTCTCAGCCCATCGTATTTCCACTCCTGACTCTTTAGTAATCCCCTCTACAAAACAAACAATAAAACAATAAAATTCATTAATAAACCAATCATTAAAATCAAATTAAAAACATTTTAATCAAGCTTAATTTCTTAAAAAAATGATGATATCGTCCACCATTGGATGATATCGTCCCAAATTGGGCAAAATCATCCTTTGTAGGATGAAATCGTCTCCGATTTCGCAACTTGGGGATCGCCCCTTTTTGGACGGGATCGCCCCTAGTTCACCGATTTTGCCCCCCGACGAAATCGACGATCTAGGGATGATTTCGACGAAATCGGGACGATTTCGTCCCGACGTCGTCGACGGCCTAAAAACGGCCGCGATGCCCTAAACAATTAAAATTTCAAACAAAAAATTGCACAAAACAAATTCAAACCTAATTTACTAGGATTAGATCCTTACCCGTAGCCCGCATCGGACCTCTGTCGATCGGTGTGCTGTCTCAACCATTTTTGTCTGCAGAGCTCTAGAACAATAAAAATGAAAAGTAAAAATGAATTAGGGTTTTACCCTATTTTCTTAATTTTATTTAAAATCAACAACATTTTTTTTAATTTTGCTTTTCCGTGCTTTTACCTCAAACGTTCGATTTGGGTAAAAACACGGAGGGGGCACCATAGTCAGTAGTCGTACGATTCGACCTAGAATCGTCGTCTAAAAAATGGAGTAAATTTTTGCTTTCTCGTAAAACGGGAAAAACTCGTCTTTAACGCATTTTCTTCGAAAAATTCGCTAAAGAGGGGGCAAAATGTAGCACCCTAAAATTGGCACAGTTAAACCTTAGTAAAAAGATAAAAATTTGAATTTTAACCCCAAACCGCCCGTTAACCGCCCGTTACCCGCTTTCCTCATTTTTCGTGCCATTTTTAGGATTTGTTTTGACCGTTGGACGATATCATCGACGATCAGACGAAATCATCCCAGATCTGACGAATTCGTCTGGAACAGAACGTCCAGACGATTTCGTCCCAAAACCAAATTTTCATAATTAGCTTCTGTTTCAACAACTTCTCTAACTTGGGCAGAAAGCGTGTCTACGCGAGTTAGAGTCTCCCCCGTTGGAGATCTCCCAAATTGGGATGATCTCCAACCTCCTAACCTCTCCCTAATCCTATATAAACTGGGATTTTCTTAGTTTATCCCCCTGAACCCCCTAGCTGATGGATTTCCCTACAAATCTAGTTCCTTGTGCCTTAGAATACCTTCATACTTTTGTTTGCATTGCATATTTCAAGTTTTCTTGCAGGAATCTTACTGTTCTTCAGCTGGAGCAAGCTTGGATCGTCGCAGGCGATTCCAGATGATTTCAGATGATCCTGTCGTAGATCGACGATGATCTCGTACGATTGGAGGTGATCTCGACTGTAATCCAGATTGGGGGCAATCAGAGCCCAGAGTTTGCATTTCCTTATTGTTTTTTTGCATTTCTTTATGCATTATCTTAGTTATTATATTTATGCATCCTGGAGTTCACCTCATTTAGTATAGATGCATGATAAAGTCAAAATAAATTGTCAAATTGATGCATTTCCTTTTAATTGCTATCTGGATTCATCATTTGGGCAAGTTTACTATTATTTCCATCATTTCCCCTTGCTTTTGCAATTGCATTTTTGGTATTTTGTATCTGTTTCTGTGATTGCAGGTTTTCGACGAATTCGTCAGATCGACGATGATCTCGTCTGATCTCAGATGACCGACTGTGATCTGAGATGATTCTGTGCAATTCCAGATGATTACGTATGATTTGAGATGATTTGGACTTCTACAAACCTCAGAATCTTCATCAGACATCCGAAATCAGGTATATTCTATCCTATTTAGCATATTCTCTGTGTTCAGCATTTATTCATATTTTTTGTATCCATATAAATCAACATTGGCATATAGAATAGCTTAGATTCATCTTGGCCAAACCTAGGAATTGAATGATCAAAGCACAAAATGAACACATCAAACCTACTATCAACCTAGGCGTGGAAACTGCCACTCAAAATTTTCCTGGTGAACCCACCATCCATCGAAAATTCACCCTTATACCCCTCCCCCGAGAGGCGGGACCTTCAAAGGGCCTCTCAGTCCGAGGTATTGTCCCATCCTTCTCGCATCCCCCTTTCGGGCGCGGATCCTATAGCCTGAAGGTAAGGATGCGAAAAATTTGGAGCGATACACCTCCACCCACACCTTCTTCATACATTCCAATAAGCTCCATGTTCCAGGCAGTCGACATTACTCTTCGCTAGCAGACCGATGTCCTTCACCAGTTGAAGCATAATTTGGACATGGCCCAGAATCGGATGCGATAATAGGACGACCAGCATCGATTCGAGCATAGCTTTAATGTGGGTGATATGGTTTTCATTCATTTGTAGTCGTATAAATAGTCATCCCTCCAACTCCGTCAGTGCCAAAAACTTGCTATAAAATTCTATGGGCATTACCAAGTCCTACAGTGGATTGGTTCCACTGCTTCCAAATTGGCTCTTCCGCCCACCTCCAAGCTCCATCCTATTTTCCATATTTCATCTCTCAAGAAATTTGTGGGCACACAGGTACAAGTTCAATCAGCATTACTATAATTGGATGAGGAAGGGTCCATCTTACTTGAACCAGAATAGTTGCTGGATCGCCGCACCCGCACTCTTTGCAATCGTACCATCATAGAAGTCCTTGTCTAGTGACGTGGGCTCCAACTAGAATATGCTACATGGGAGTCTCCCCATCAACTCCAACACCAATTTCCTCAATTTCAGCTTTGAGGATAAAGCTTTTCGAAGGGGAAGGACAAGTTAGGATCCTATCCTAACACCATATTGTAATTCTCATTTACCTATGTACTAATCCACTTCCAACGTGGGGATCCCATTTTAATGTTATTATGCAATACTTAGTAATGTAGGTGGCAATAAAGGTACCTTGCCAAGTGGTACCATCTCATGTAACCATTTTTATAAATATTTTAACTGATGTAGTAAGATACCTCGCCAAGTTGTACCATTTCATGTAACCATTTTTATCAATATTGTAACCGCCATTTGGTGGAATATTCTAGCTCAAGTGGCATTTTGCATGTAAGCCACCTCTTGAGAATTTAGGTAGGGTTGCATGAATTTTTCCTTTAAAAAGATATGAAGCCATGTATGATATTATCCTTTTGCAAGCTAATGAAATATTGAAGGAGGTTGCCCCCTCGAAGAGGCCTACGATTCAGTGTTACTATTTTTTTCATTTCTGTAATTGATTTCTGCATATTGATATTGAGTTATTTGATGTATGTGAGTTATTTTTTAGTATTTTGTTTGAGTGTGCTTTATTTTAATAGTAGGTTCTTAAGAATATCTGAAATATTCATGAAAAGAGGTTTCCAAAAATTCTCCAAGTTGTCATCAAAATATAAAATATGCTCATCTCAGTAGGAAATCTCCCTCCTAGAATTTCCATACCAGATGTTCATTAGATCTATCAAAAAACTTGTAAGTTTCATTTCTAGCCCTTCCTTTTCCTCCATTAAAGATAATATCTGGATCATACCCCTCATAAAATATACAAAATTTGAGAGTTGCAATTCAGCACTTAACAAACAAGCTTGATATTATGAAGCAATAGAGTGCTAAAATAGGATTCAAAGTATACCTTTAAGGATAATATTCCTTTATATTATAATACCAAATGTTGATTATCAAAGAGGTTGATGGAAAAAATGGTGATATTCTCAAAAACCAAGAACAAATATTGTCCTCTAATCTAGTCAAGAATGAGTATACGATATTTGATAGTCATTACAATAGTAATGCCTATCAAGGCTATAAATATCCTAGTTGCTCAACCAAAACTTAAAATTTTGTGACCTTATATCCCTCATGATGGAACCAAAATAATATTTGATACCCAAAAATCCAGTCATCCCAACTATAAGTTTTGAGGCTACTTTTTTCTCATTTATTCTCACAAGACTAGAATTTGAGGATCACAAAATAAGAAATAGAAGAAAATGAGGGACAAAATAGAGGATAAGAGATAAAAGTAATATTGGACCCATAGTTAGAAGCATAGGATGAAATTATCTACAAAATAAGCTAGCCCATACACATTGCAAATACATCATTAAAGAAGGTAATTTTATCAAAATTTATACTACCTAGCCATGATAAGAAAATAGAGGGAAGAAGTAGTTCAATGGTACCAAACATTGTTCAAGCAATAATTCTAGGTGGAAATTATACTATAAAATGAGGCCAAGAATAGCATTATGAAAGAAGTAAAAAATTAAAAAAAAACTTTGCTAGTTTCTAAATAGGTGAATTTGGTTGAAGCAGCTTTGAAAGGCTCGATGACTAGTGAAATTACTCTTCTAGAATTCAAGCCAATATAGAGGTGGGCATATCCCATCATGGGTAAGGCCAAGCCTTTTCCCTTTCATTTGTCTTTTATGATTGGAAGGTTGGGTATTACATAATTGCAAGGTGTATTTAGGAGCTCCTATCATGATCATTCCTCAAGGAGTCTATGATGCCATGAGTTTAAAATATGTTGATACTAATTTTGATATATTGCACTTAAGTGGAATATATATTAGAGTATTAAGGGTTGTAAAAATATTCCCATATTGCTAAAAAAAATTCCAAACCTTGTAATAGTTCAAGATGTGTTGGTTGCTGACTTGCTACCTCTATTTGTGATATTCCTATCAAATGAATTTTTGGAGCTCTTGGGGGAAACTTGGCATTAGATAATACCCATATGATTATTCCCTATATCACCAAATATGGTTCATATATATAGTGAAGATATCAAGCCTTATCACATTGAAAAATATGGAGAAGAAGTAGATATGGTATAAAATAGCATGAGTTATTCTCATATGGAAATAGATCATCCAAAAGGTAAGGCAAAATTGACATGGAAGGATATCTCCATGGTCATTCTCAAAGTGGCCATTTTGTCAAACATAGGGTATCAACAAAATCTAGTGGTTGACTATAATTAGTCTTGAGGTGTTACAACAAATATGGCCAAGAAATCATGAGCAACTAGAAAAAAATAACAAACCGAAGAATGTTTCATGCTTCACTCTAAAGCGACAATGCTCATGATCCTTGGAACTTACCCAATAATGGATGTTGATCTAGCATGCAATTCAAAATACATGAGAAAAATTATCAATGAGTCATTTTCTCAAGGAAATTTTCTTGTGCTAATTGCCAATGCCATTTGTCAAATAAGTCTTGAAACTTATCCCTAGTCAAATTCAACTCAATTATAGTTATTTTCCAAAATAAACTACATGTTCCAAAATGATAATCAAAGAGGAAAGTGTAAGTTTGATACTATATGGTTGGTTCATTTCAAATTCTATTGAAGGATAAAATCTTAGTGCCATTGGCAAGAAGATGGAATCATTATAACCATCTAGGTGTTAGTTATAGCCATCCTATTGTTAGCTAAAATCATCCTAATGTAGGTTAAAGGTGCTCCTCCATTGACAATGTCTACATCCAAAATGTAGTTATTGGAAAGCTTCTCAACATGTGATGAAGACCAAAAATAACAACAATAATCTTTGATAATTGGATTTTGATTATTCTCAAGATACTTAAATTATTCCAAAAGAGTGAATTCCAAGGATAAAAGAAAAATAAAATAAGAGGAAAAATATAGGAGGTCAATAAGGTTGTCAAGCTTGAAACTTTTGAACACTTGGTAGGCTCATCAAGCAACCATGACTTAGTAGAAGTCCCCCTTCCATTGTTGGCAATTTTGGGTACCTTGAGTACATTGCATTTGCTCAAGTGAATTAGTTGTCATTGATGTCAAGAAGCTTTTGAAAGAATTTGATTTGATGTAAAAATAATGTGTTTTGTTGAAGGTTCGGCTTGACAAGTTCGAAAGAAAGTAAGTTGAAAAAGTGTCGCGATATCGCGACATGTCGCATTTTCGCGACTTAGGCAGGAGAGAGAAAGCTTTTTGAAAAAGTGTCACGATTTCGCGACATGTTGGAAGAGAGAGAAGAAGCTGGAAAAATTGTCGCGATTTCGCGACATGTTGGCAGAGAAAGAGAGCAAGGTGGAAAGTGTCACGATTTCGCGACATGTCGCATTTTCGCGACTCGAAAAGTGCAGGAAGGCAAAGAAGGAAAAGTGTCACGATTTCGTGACATAATGCAAGGAAGGTTGTATGGACGAAAAAGTGTCACGATTTCGCGACATGATGCAGAAGGGAGAGTCCGCAGTGTGAACTATCACGATTTCACGACAAGTTCGAAGAGAGATAAAGTATCTCGAAAAGTGTCACGATTTCGTGACATCTGCAAAAGACTAAGTGAGGATCTCACGATTTTGCGACATGTTGCAAAAGACTAAGTGAGGACTGTCGCGATTTCGTGACATGCTGAAAAGCTCGAAGTGAGAACTGTCATGATTTTGCGACATGCAACAAAAGGAAGAGGCTGAAATGAGAAGCGTCACGATTTCGCAACAGGCTACAAAGAAGTTGTACGGATGTAGAAAGTGTCACGATTTTGCGACAGGTTGAAGAGAAAGCTTGCGAATGCAGAAAGTGTCACGATTTCACGACAGGTTGAGATGGCAGCTTGCAGTTGGAGAAAGTGTCATGATTTCATGACAGAAACAGTTAGCAAGTCTTCAACAGAAGAAGCGTCATGATTTTGCGATGAATTGAAGAAGGAAGAGCTCGAAGGCAAAAGCGTCGTGATTTCGTGACATGTTCCAGTTTCGTGGGTGTAAGGCAGAGAGAAGCTCAAGGCAGCGAAAGTGTCACGATTTCGTGACATGTTCCGTTTTCGCTAGTGCAAGCCTAGAAGAAGACCAAGAAGACTAAAGTGTCACGATTTCATGATAGGAGTGAAGATGACGTCAGCAAAGACAGAAGTGTCATGATTTCGCGACAAGAACGTAGTCAAGGCAGACAAAAGCAAAAGTGTCACGATATCGCGACAATAGCCAAACGAAAGTGTACGGCTACAAAAATGTCATGATATCATGACATGTTGTGGTTTCACGATAGAAGCTACTGAACCACAGAGGCGGTTGAAGCCGACAGAGTTAAAATTGGGCCGACGGAGATTAGGGCGTGCAATCGATGGAGTTAGGGTTTTGCATTTGCATAACAGCCGACTAAGACCAAGGTTTAGATCTTGATTATGTTAGTATAAAAGGAGGGTTGTTTGAAGAGATTTTGCATCGATCGAAGTGTGCGTTCGAAGTGCGACTTTCGTAGATAGAGTGCGGGGAGAAGTTCGATCGTCGAGAAGTAGAGTGCAAATTTGATTGCAGTGTACAGAGTGCATTCCATCGAATCTTCTAAGTGAGAGAGATTGCAAGGAAGCAGAGTGCGTGAAGATCATGCTGCTGTGATTGCGCAGAGGTGCATAAGTTGATGTTTGATCGAGTGCTGTTGTGATTGCGCAGAGGTGCAATTTTGAGGACATTTGTGCCAGACCGAAGGACTGTGTTTGGTGCAGAACAGAGGAAGAGAACGAGGACATTTGTGCTGAACCGAAGGACTATGTTTAGTGCAAATTCGAGGACCAGCTTTGGAGGTGAAAGAGTTGAGGACAGAGGTCTCCAGCCAGAGCAGGGAAGACAGGTGTCTTCTGTGGATAGAGTTCCACTTGCTAAGGGCAGAGGAGGCAGAGGTCTTCTAGAGGATCACCAGCCAGAGCAGAGTTAGGGGATTGGTGTCTCCTTTGGGTTGGTACCCATAAACATTGTAATCGGGAAAGGTTTTCCCAGATTTGGTTGATAAAATTTTAGTGAAAATTTTATCCGTGGAGTAGCCCACCTTGGGTGAACCACGTAAATTGTTGTGTCTCTATTGTGGATGGTGTTTTCTGTATTGCTTTGATTTCTGCTTGATACTGCTTTCTATACACTGCATAATATTGTATTAAAAGTTAAGTTGAAGGAAAAAGTAAAAAGTGGTCTTATATTGTTCACCCCCCCTCTCAGTATAAGCTTGTGTTCTTCAATTGGTATCAGAGCGGGTTCCTTCGAAAATTTTAAACAGCTTGAAGGAAAAGCTTGATAAGAACACAATGGATTATTCAAGCGAAAATGCAGCACCTATTCTTGATGGATCAGATTTTGGTCTTTGGAGTGCAAGGATGAAGGTTCATCTAATGGCACTTGGGAATGAGGTGTGGGAAGTGATTGAAGATGGGTATACTATTCCTGTAAATGGTCCATATACTAAAGAAGATAGGCTTCTACATCATAGCAATTCAAAAGCAATGAATGCAATCCTGAAAGGCTTACAGAAAGCAGATCTCACCAAAGTAATTCACTGCAAGACAGCTAGTGAAATGTGGAAACAGTTGCAGGTGGTTCATACAGGTGATGCAAATGTCAGAAAGGCCAAGTTGAGACATTTCAAAGGTATGTTTGAACAACTCAAGATGAATGATGATGAAAATATTAGTGACTACATGCTTCGCATGGATGAGGTTGTTAACTCCATGAAAGACTTAGGTCTTGAACTTGCTGAAAATGATGTTTGTGATAAAATCTTAAGATCTCTTCCTAATAGATTCAGTGAAAATATTTCTGCTATTGAGGAAGCTAAAGATTTGGATAAGCTGAAAAAGGATGAGCTTCATAGCATTCTTGCAGCATTTGAGTTGAGAACTCAGGTGAAGGTTGACGTCAAGAAAGAGGCAGCTTTCAAGGCTACCAAGAAATCTAAGGGTAAACAACTTCAAGAGAGTGATGAGTCTTCTAGTGATGAAGAGGCATATTACAGACAAGAAAGGCAAGTTATCTAGAAAGCACAAAAGCATGAAAAATATAAGATGCTTCAATTGTGGAAAGTTCGGTCATTATGCTACTGACTGTACTGTTTCCAAGAATGAAAGTGATGAAGAGAAACAGGATGTTAAGAGCAAGGATTCTGAAAAGCACAGGTATTACAGAAAGAACAAAGATGAGCACAGCAATCAAGGAAAGAGGTATTCACACAAGAACAAGAAGAGTTTCTACCTAGACAAAGCAAGTAAGTGTTCTAGCAGTGATAGTGAAAGCTCTTCAAGTGATGAGGAAAATGAGATGTTGTTCATATCAAAAAAGAGAGGAAGAACCGAAACATAGATTCATTATTATGAAATGTCTTAGATGTGGAAATTTTGGTCACCTTGAGGATGACTGTACAAATAATGATTTGGTTTCCAAGTATGTATAAGGATGCTTCAGAAAACTATCAAGAAGATGCTTGTATGGTTTTTGAAAAAGGTAGCACCTCTAGTGATAAGAAATCTGGAAAAGGCCTTGAGGATTCGGAAAGAAAACAAATAAAAGATCTTGAAAGTGAACTTAATAATGCTCTTAGTGTTTTGAAAAAGGAAAGAAAGAAGAATGATAGACTCAAGGATAAGTTAGATGAATGTTGTATGGAGAGAGACGATCTTATAGAAAGTCTTGACTTCTCTATAGCTAAAACACAGGAACTCAAGGATGAGTTAGAGTCTAAGATTCTTGAGTATAATGAGTTGGAACAGAAAATGGCTTTTCTGGAAGTGGAAACTAAAGAGTACAAGGATAAGCTGTACAAGTTTCAAGATAGCTCCAAAAGGGTTAAGTCTCTCATCAAAGGTCAAAGAAATCCAACAGATAAAATAGGTCTTGGTTTTGTTAAGCCGCACAAAGAACGGGTTGGGGAATCTAGCAAGAGATTCCAAAAGGAAGAGAGTTCTGATGAAGAAAGTACTTCAGAACATGAGTCCGTGAGTGATCGATGCGCAGAAATAGAAAACAAAATTCAGAATGCGAAGAAGAAGTTTTCAGGACCCAAGAGGTCGTATAAAGGAAAATTTCACGGCAGATGTTTTGCGTGTTACAGGTTTGGTCACATGGCTGCACATTGCATGTCTCAAATGAAGAAGGTTAACAACAATTTCAGAAGTGGTAATTTCTTCCAAGGGTATTGCTACTCTTGTAATCAGTTTGGGCATAAGGCAATTGTCTGCAAGGCTAATATCAGGGTTCACGGTTAGTCAGAACAGGTGGATTCAAAGAACAGGTATGCCTAAAAGAAATTACAGTGTTACTTGTTATAAATGCAACAATGCAGGTCACACAACTAGACAGTGTAGAGCTGATCTTCCAAGGTACAGGAACAGGAACAGTAGCATGATCAGGTCCAAGGATCAAGGCATGAAAAAGGACAGGGATGAGAACAAGAACAAGAATAGTGACAAAAATAGGAATGCGGGCAAAAAGTTCAAGAAAAGGTCGGGCAAGGAAATTATAGACACTGATGATGATCAGTGCCTAATGGGAGTTTTACTCCCACCCCAATTTTAATCTCCTCATGAGGAAGTGGGGGAGGGACTAAGCTAAGAGGCTCATTCTTAGTCCCAAGCCCCAAAGGTGACCCTTTGCCATTGATGACAAAGGGGGAGAGATTTGAGTAAGGGGGAGAGATATGAGTAAGGGGGAGAGCTTCAATGTAAAGAGGAAAGCTTCAAGTCAGGGGGAGCAAAACTTCAATAGGAGATTTTTAGCTGTTAGCACAGTTGGTTTCAGTTTTTGCTCCTGAGACGTGTTTTTAGTAAAGGGTTGCCATCAATGACAAAGGGGGAGATTGTTGGCAATTTTGGGTACCTTGAGTACATTGCATTTGCTCAAGTGAATTAGTTGTCATTGATGTCAAGAAGCTTTTGAAAGAATTTGATTTGATGTAAAAATAATGTGTTTTGTTGAAGGTTCGGCTTGACAAGTTCGAAAGAAAGTAAGTTGAAAAAGTGTCGCGATATCGCGACATGTCGCATTTTCGCGACTTAGGCAGGAGAGAGAAAGCTTTTTGAAAAAGTGTCGCGATTTCGCGACATGTTGGAAGAGAGAGAAGAAGCTGGAAAAACTATCGTGATTTCGCGACATGTTGGCAGAGAAAGAGAGCAAGGTGGAAAGTGTCACGATTTCGTGACATGTCGCATTTTCGTGACTCGAAAAGTGCAGGAAGGCAAAGAAGGAAAAGTGTCACGATTTCGTGACATAATGCAAGGAAGGTTGTATGGACGAAAAAGTGTCACGATTTCGTGACATGATGCAAAAGGGAGAGTCCGCAGTGTGAACTGTCACGATTTCGTGACAAGTTCGAAGAGAGATAAAGTATCTCGAAAAGTGTCATGATTTCACGACATGCTGCAAAAGACTAAGTGAGGACTGTCGTGATTTCGTGACATGCTGCAAAAGACTAAGTGAGGACTGTCGCGATTTCGTGACATGCTGAAAAGCTCGAAGTGAGAACTGTCATGATTTCGCGACATGCAGCAAAAGGAAGAGGCTGAAATGAGAAGCGTCGCGATTTCGCAACAGGCTACAAAGAAGTTGTACGGATGCAGAAAGTGTCACGATTTCACGACAGGTTGAAGAGAAAGCTTGCGAATGCAGAAAGTGTCACGATTTCGTGATAGGTTGAGATGGCAGCTTGCAGTTGGAGAAAGTGTCACGATTTCATGACAGAAATAGTTAGCAAGTCTTCAACAGAAGAAGCGTCGTGATTTCGCGACGAATTCAAGAAGGAAGAGCTCGAAGGCGAAAGCATCACGATTTCGCGACATGTTCCAGTTTCGCGGGTGTAAGGCAGAGAGAAGCTCAAGGCAACGAAAGTGTCACGATTTCGTGACATGTTTCATTTTCGCTAGTGCAAGCCTAGAAGAAGACCAAGAAGACTAAAGTGTCATGATTTCGTGACAGGAGTGAAGATGACGTCAGCAAAGATAGAAGTGTCGCGATATCGCGACAAGAACGTAGTCAAGGCAGACAAAAGCAAAAGTGTCGCGATATCGTGACAATAGCCAAACGAAAGTGTACGGCTGCAAAAATGTCGTGATATCATGACATGTTGTGGTTTCACGGTAGAAGCTACTGAACCACAGAGGTGGTTGAAGCCGACAGAGTTAAAATTGGGCCGACGAAGATTAGGGCGTGCAGCCGACGGAGTTAGGGTTTGCATTTGCATAACAACCGACTAAGACCAAGGTTTAGATCTTGATTATGTTAGTATAAAAGGAGGGTTGTTTGAAGAGATTTTGCATCGATCGAAGTGTGCGTTCGAAGTGCGACTTTCACAGATAGAGTGCGGGGAGAAGTTCGATCGTCGAGAAGTAGAGTGCAAATTCGATTGCAGTGTACAGAGTGCATTCCATCGAATCTTCTAAGTGAGAGAGATTGCAAGGAAGCAGAGTGCACGAAGATCATGCTGTTGTGATTGCGCAGAGGTGCATAAGTTGATGTTTGATCGAGTGTTGTTGTGATTGCGCAGAGGTGCAATTTTGAGGACATTTGTGCCAGATCGAAGGACTGTGTTTGGTGCAGAACAGAGGAAGAGAACGAGGACATTTGTGCTAGACCGAAGGACTGTGTTTAGTGCAAATTCGAGGACCAGCTTTGGAGGTGAAAGAGTTGAGGACGAGAGGTCTCCGACCGGAGCAGGGAAGACAGGTGTCTTCTATGGATAGAGTTCCACTTGCTAAGGGCAAAGGAGGTAGAGGTCTTCTAGAGGATCACCAGCCAGAGCAGAGTTAGGGGATTGGTGTCTCCTTTGGGTTGGTACCCATAAACATTGTAATCGGGAAAGGTTTTCCCAGATTTGGTTGATAAAATTTTAGTGAAAATTTTATCCATGGAGTAGCCCACCTTGGGTGAACCACGTAAATTGTTGTGTCTCTATTGTGGATGGTGTTTTTTGTATTGCTTTGATTTTTGCTTGATACTGCTTTCTATACACTGCATAATATTGTATTAAAAGTTAAGTTGAAGGAAAAAGTAAAAAGTGGTCTTATACTGTTCACCCCCCCTCTCAGTATAAGCTTGTGTTCTTCATCCATCAGTGGGAGCCACAAATATAGAGCATGGATAAGAAGTAGAAAATTTTAGAACCCCTCAATCAAAAGATAGGGTCTTCACATTTTTCCTTATTATTTGTTCCTCTTCTCTACTTCCCTTTTCATGCCCTCCCACCACCTTATGTATCCCATTGTTATCCTTCCTTCTGCACCTCCCTCTTCCTCCAGTATTTACAAACCCACTTAATTATTCTCCCATTCTTTCTATCATTGGAATCCTCTAAGATTTACCCATTTTACAACTTCTTCATACTTATTACTAACTCCTTATTCTAATGGATAGATTAATTAGATCTTACTTATTCAAATAATGTAAAGTACTCTAGTCAATCAAAATGACATGCAAGAATGAGATTACACATAAACATACAACATGACACCTTAGTACCTTGATGATGAGAGCAAATTCAATGTGACCACATGGAAAAAATAATACTAGCAAAAGGCTATTGGTTGTTTGAAAGGAAAGTGCTAGAGAAAACTAGTCTCACAAGGTATAGATTTTTTGGAAAGTGCACCAAATCAGAAGAATACATCCATAGTTATTACAAAACTTAGATGGCATGATCATCAATACAAGCTACAAAAGGGGATGTATACCTAACAAAAATTAAAAACATTTCTTAAGTTGGATGTCTTCATTAAGAAACAAGGTATCCATGCATATATTAAAAGCTCAGGGATGTTGTGCAATTATCTGCAATTCCAAAGAGAAGTTCCTATGCAATTTTGTAAAAAATAAAGTAGCAAAGAGCAATGAGATACTCCTATTCTATAGTGTTTAGAATATTTACCTAAGGCAATTTTCTTAGGCCTAGAACAACTTCTAGCTATGGTGGACTATGCTAAAGGAGGATTTAGTTTGGTTGGAGATACTTCTAGCCAAGTATCTCCACACCTCTTTCTTTTCCTTACCCTTATCATATTTCTCTCCTCTTTTTGCTTTTGAATTTCCCTTCCTTGCACCATTCTTCCCCTTATTCACTTCCTCACCAGTAATAATTGTTTAAATCTCAACCTCCTATTCTTTTTATATGTCTCCTTCTTCAATTTCTATACAAAATCCCATATTTTTAGGAAAATGGGATGATGTTTAGCTAGGGGCATATCCCAACTCATGCATTATAACCCCTATCATAGTTATAGAATCCATGCTCACTTATATACTCAAAACTCACCTCCTTCACATCTTCATATGTTTATTTCCATTCCTTTATCATTTTTTAGTTCTTCTATCTCACACATTTTTGACTCCATAATTAATAGATAAGGTCTTCCTACATTCTCTATTTTTATAGGTAGAAATTCCCAAAAATCACTAATAATGTGGATCAATGTAATTATCCACATCCAAAAGTTCTTACAAACCTAGCCAAATTATGGTTTTTTTGAAGTTTTGTTTTCTGAAATTTTGTTAAGGCAACATCCTAGGAGCTTTACCAAAAACATCACTTTTACATGAATGTTGTTGGAGTACATATCCTTTAATAACTTAGCACCTTGCCAGGACAATCTACACTAAGCTAGAGAATAATGGAATGGTCAAGTGTGTAGCAACACCTTATCGGCCCTAAATTTTGGCTAAGGAAAATTTTTTGGCATATTTCTACCATGCCAAACTCAAAATTTGACTAAGTCAAGACTGGGCTAAAGAGGGATCAGACTTTCTTGAAAGCTGACATAATCAACGAAGCAAGAAAAGTATGACATCAAACATTTAGATGAATGAGCTGATTCTAAATTTTACTGAGGCATGGGAGCTTAGTATGGGAATAATCTCAAACTTTAGAAGCACTAATGCTAGTATGAGGATAAAAAATGTTTGTCATATGACATCTTGTTAGATTCAAAATTGATCAAGTATAGGAAAGGGGTCAAAGTTTTGAGATGTTGACATCATCACGAGGGCAAGGAAAGTTTGACATTGTAATATATTACTAGACTCAAAATTTTACTAAGGCATAGAGACTAACATGGAATAATATTAGACTTTCAAGGCATTGGCAACATCTAGGCATGAAAGGAAATTCAACCCAATCTATAAATCCCTAGAGGATCCCAATAACACCTCCAAACTCTAGTATTAAGAAAAATGCTCCTAGACATATCCTTGTCAAATCAAATATACACCTATCAACCAGTCACCCATATGAAAGATATGAAGATAAATTGATACCTTTGTAACAAATCATAGTGGCAAAATGTACCAAATTCTTTAAAATACTTCAAGGAAACATGGATGCCCAGGTCTACGAGGAAATCAAGACTATCCACATCATTGGAATCAAGGTAGTTGGACCAAGTGAAGTAGGAAAGAAATAACTAAACTCTTCAAGCATGCCAATCAAGTGACACCTACCCAAATTAGGCCTAAAAATCACATCTTATTGTATTTATCAACAGGGTTATGCGTAAGGGGTCAGCCCCAAAATGTATTTATAAAAAATTGGTGAATCAGTTTCAAAATCCAGGTGAATAGTGTCCATATGCATGTAGAAGGTTAACTATTATTAGGGGTAATGTTGGAAATTTAAACTTAAAATGGTCAAATTATTATAAAATTGGGGCGAATCAACCCCCCCAAAAAAATTACACCCATAAATTTTTGGCTAATGGGCCTTGGTCAAGGGTCCCAAATATTAGCCAATTCCAAATTTTGAAAATCCTAATTTTAGCCAATTGGCTATAAATAGCCGCTATGCATAACCCTATTGATCAAACATAACAAAAAGTATTAAAAATATTATAAATATCTAAAAACCCCATAGCCAAGGGGTTGTCTCTTTGGTGTTTGCTTATAGTATATGTTGTATGATGATTGTTGCCTATAAATCTAATTCCAGTGTTGGCCTTTATCAAAAGGTGTTGCAGAATTTATATATGCTAGTTACATTATTTAATGCATTTCTACCTATTTCTTGATGAATATTCAACTCTTTTAGGTTAATTTTGCTATTTGTATTGTCATTTGTATCAGTGTTCATAGTTCTTATAATGACTAAAGGTATGTATAATTTTAAATTATGTTCTACAAAATTGTATGCTAGTTGGTCTATTAAGCCTTGAATTATATTGAATGTGTAAAACTCATATGCAATGTATTTCATTACTATTAGCTAAATTCCATCCACTTTTAGTTCAAATATTTAACCTTGTACTATTTCTTAACCCTTGCATCTCTCACTTTAGTCTTCAACCCTATTTCATTTTATTATCTTAAAAGAAGTTGACCTTATCTAGAGGTTGACTCAAAATAATTTTTGAGTCTTCCAATCTTGGTTGAGATATAGGGCACCTTCCACCTAGGTGGATTTCAGACCAAGGGAATTACTTCTTGAGAGATAATTTTTTGATATTAAATATTGTAGGTAATCTACTCTCACTATAACATGTCTTTTGTCTAAGCATATAGTGTCTTAATTTTTGTGAAAAATATGACTACTAATCACAACTTTTCCAATGGTATATAGCAATTTTCATAGTTAACCAATGTTCTACTAATATAGCAGATTACCGTCTCTCGGTGTTGATCATCATATTGAGCTAACATGGATCCAAGAGCATGATTTGTAGTTGCTATGTATAACAACAATGGTTATATAAAATTAGGAGGGATGAGAACAAGTGGTTTCAAAATATATGTTTTCAAGACCTCAAAAGATTTTTGGCATTCATTTTCCTATTCAAATTTAATATATTTTTTAGTAATGTAGAAAAGGGTTGATATTTAGCTAATTGTTATATGAATAATTGAATGACTTGCAAATTCCCTTGAAGACTATGAAGTTTTATAAGATTGGTGGGAGGTGGCATGCTTGTTCTTGCTAAAATTTTAGTAGGATCCAACTCGATTCCATGATAGGATATAATAAATCCTAACAATTTTCTTTATGTTACCTCAAAAATAAAATTTTGGGTTTTAACCAACTTTATATTCTTGCAATTGCTCAAAGATACATCTTAATTCTTGGACATGATTTTCACATTTTTTGAATCACCCTATAAGGTTATCTACTTAGTAGTCTATAATATCATGCATGTGATCATAAAATATATATGCCATTGCTCTTTAATATGTTGCTCTAAAATTCTTTAATCCAAAGGGCAAAACTTGATAACAAAATGTACCCTAAGGTGTAGTGAAAGTTGTCTTGGATTGATCTTTACGAGTGATTTTTATTTGGTTGTACCCTAAAAAAACCATCCATTAGGGACAACATTTTGGATCTTGTAGTAAATTTGACTATCATATCTATGTTTAGTAGAGGGAAATTTTCTTTGGGGTATGTTTTGTTTATATCCCTAAAACCTATACAAATCTGAATGGATCCTTCTTTTTTTGTGACAAGAATGATATTGGAGATACAATCCAAATAATCTATAGATTTCATAAAACCAACATCTAAAATATTTTGAAATTCCTCTTTGACTGAGAAGGCAACTTTAGGGTGCATTTTTCTCAATTTTTTCTTGACTATTTTAGCATATGTTTGTACAATAAGATGACGTACAACTAGATATGGGACAAGCACAAACATGTTTACGTAGGTCCAAGAAAAATTATCATTATATTATTTTAAAATGTTGGTGTATTCTATTTATTCATAATTTATTAATACTTTACCCAATTTTAATATTTGGGTATTCTCTTCAGTACCAATGTTGATTTCTATTGTTTCTTCAATTAATATTTTGACTTATCTTTGAATTCATGGGGAGTGGGTAACACTCCTAAGTCTTCAAATTCTTTGGAATCTAATGATACATGTTATAGTTTAGGGATCTTATGGAGATTTGGAATGTCAATATATCTAGAACTAATCTAATATGAATAGATTTGTACAACCATGGCTTGATGAATAAATCTCTTTTGAATCCAATGATCTCAACACTCTTCTTTATCACTATGTAGTTCTAGGTTCCATTGTCAACAAAGTTGGTAATATTTCTTGTTCTTACATTAGTGGAGTCACCATGTGAACATGTATTCTCCACTTAAGAGGCCAAGACTCTTCACTAAATATTGTGTCCTCTAGGTGGATCAAATGAATTGTTGAAATTCATCTCAAATCTCTTAGCTCAGTACAATATGAACTTACTTTGGATATTCCAATAACTCTTTTGAGGGTGGGATGTTGGTCCATTTAGTGTGCTAGAAAATATTGGTCTAAGATTTTCCTAGTTGGTGAATTGTGTCCTAGACTTTAAATAATGTTGGGTGACTGGGATTTCTCCCAAGTTCAACCTCTAGAGTAGGTCAGCTCCTTTTAGTGCTTACACAATTAAAATAGGTATTTAATAATAGAGAGAGAAATGAAAGGGTTAGAAAGGGTAAGGGTTTAGAAACTGGTCGAAGATGGATAGGATATAGTGTAACAATAATAAATATGCATAGCATAATAGCCTTACACAATTAAATTTGGGTGAAACTTAATAAATCAATCATTAGAAAAATATAACATATTTCATTCAATTGTGGTTATATGCTTTAAACATTTCAAATGTTGTATGAAGATCAATCCAAATAGTTATCCAATTTAGCAAAATTTATTGTAATATAATAACTAATCATAAAGTGCAATATAAGTTCCGAGGTGTAGACCAATTGGTTCATCCAAACCCCATAAGGGGGCGGAGGTCCAAGGTTCAAATATTGGGCCTCACCGAACTGAACGCTTGTCCCTTTCCTAGTGCTTTCAGTGGCGTAAAAGGTTTAAAATGATTGCGTCATGGTGGTTATAGGGGCGGACTACGTGAAGATCTGTGTGGCGGCTTCTGGGGCGGACAACACATAATACTGTGGCAGCCATAAAAAGCTGGACAGCCTGCCCGAATTTGTGGCGACTACCGTTTCCACCATGTAAATTAAAAAAATAAAAATAAAATAAAAAAAATAAAGTGCAATATAAATGAATTAAAGCATAATATTTAGTCTTAAAAAATTGAACATGCAATTGTAATGGAGACCAAACAACTTTCATTCATTAATTGGAAACAATGATTACATAGCATATATTCAAGCAAGTGCTACAAGGGTTTTGGTTTGGATAGCTGGAAAGCATTTAGGTAGTTATGGTTTTTTATAGGAATGAACTAGATAAAAGGGACATTATTGGATGGTTAATGTTGAACCTCATTGTAGCATTGGACCCTTTTGATCATCGTTAGGCTTTGTAATGAAGTCTAGTTTCTTTGATTATTTGGTGAGGTATTATATGCCATAGTTAGATTTTTTGAAGAGTTTCAGCTAGTGCCTTCACTCGGAAAATTTTAGATTCATTTCTATTTAGATAATACTTTTACCTTTTAATTTAGCACAATTTCAAAACTTTCTAGTATTTTAGTACATTTTTGGACTCATGTAATGCTTATACTGATGTAAGCACTTGCAAAGTCCAAATTTGCTTTATTTTGACTTTATGCATACTTCAACTTTGGTAATGAATGGACCACACCACTAGGGAAGACCTGATTTTGTTCCATTCTAGATTTATGAAAGGTCAAAATTAATTTTCTCTAGCTTTCTTGATTTTGGGCTTTATTATACTATTTGCTAACTTCACCCTCATGAAATTCTAGAATTGATCAAATCTAGGTCTACACATTTTTGGAATCCTTTGGGACTTAATCAATTTTTCTTCTAGCCAAAATGTGTCATGATTAATCACCTCTCATGATTTTAGTTCTATTTAATTACTTTGAATTCCTTGGAACATATCCTAGTTTTGATGAATATAAATCTTTGTTTTATTTGATCATACTGCTTAAATTGATCTCTAAAAAAAATGCCTTTCCAAAACTTGAACAAAATTTTGGCAACATGGTAGGTTGGCTTGATTTGAAATGGCTTATAATATGGGAATTATTTTGACCTACATTTCCTTTAAGAAAGGCAATTTGGTGCTCTAATTATTCAAATTTAGAATCCCTTTTTTCAAGGAGTTATAATTTAAAATTTATATTTTGAAATTCTACATTTGATTTATTTAGAGGTGCAAGTAAATTAGTGGAGGTTGAGAATAAGGTTGAGGTATAGGAGGTAGAGTTGATATAGGTTGTTTAACTTGATTATGTGTAATGGGTGCATGAATATAATTAATTCCTAAATCATTTGTTAAAAAGGATTAGTGGAATTAAGATATGGAATAGCAATGGTCATAGGAATACTAGGAGGTAGAATTGAAAGAGGTATGCCAATATATATGGTTGGGTAAGTAGTAGAATTTTTAGGGTGTGCCATAGACAAATTAGGACTAGCAAGATTATTTTAATTTTTATTAACTTATGCAATATTAGATTATCCATTAGAATTCTCAATGTTTTCATTAGAATTATAAGGTTCTCTCCTATTTTGTTCTTCAAGATATTTTCTAAGTACATCAAAGAAAATTATTTTATTTCTTCTTACATATTCTCTAATATGATCTACAAAATCAAAAAAAATATAACCAAATTCTCTACTTCTCTATATGTAGGGTTTATGATGGCTTTTGAAGCCTTAATATTAATTTAAACTCACAAGATCAAATATATGATAGCCACAATATTGTAAGATCAAGATAATAATATAACTAAGAATAATATGAGACAACTAATATGTAAATCAAGGCTTTATAATATATCAACTAACATTCAATAATAAGAAAAAATATGAATGTAATAGCCTAAATCATACATGTACAAAGCATGTAGCAGAACATACAATATTAGTTGCTCAAATGTATGAAATATTTATTACTCCTCTTTCTCTTACAAATGTATCATAAAACTCTCATACAATAACAATGCTTTCTATGCTCACTATGTAGACAATGTAGACTATGTAGGCTATGTAGACGATATAGACAACATAGGCTATGGAGTAATATATAGCCATTGTAGGATGAATCTTTGGTTACTTGAATCTTCCTTTCCTTATGCCAAGTCTCATGACTCTTGCGTTATCTATTTGATACTTGCATACACATGACTCTATCTTGTATGCACACTTGGACATGACTCTTCATATAACACTTCCTAATCTAAGAACACATGTGAACACTTACATATAAGATACTTGTGCACATATACACACATAACACTTGTATACTTGTGCACATATACACACATAACACTTGTATACTTGTGCACATATACACACATAACACTTGCACACTTGATCACATGACACTTGTGCATTTTTTGCACATTATTACATTACATAAATTATTTACTTACACTCTAATATAATACTTGACCCTAGTCTAATATTTACAAGGTGTACCATGAAGGTACCATGGGGGTACATTAGCATGTACCAAATAATATAATATACTCCAACAGTTTACACATGGAGTTTCCTCTTGTTGTTCATGAGCATGTGAAAAAGGTTCATTATATGTTGATGTTACACCTTTGCTACAAGTGTTATATTGATGTTTAGCCATAGGTTATAAGTCTTTAGTAAAGAGAAGAGACAAAAAAATTATAAGTCTTGATTAAGATAGATATCAAATACTATGCATATCAATCAATTGGTTGGTATACTTAGAAAAATCTCCTGATATACTTGAACTTACATGTTATGTATGCTCTTCTAATATACTCATCAATACTAGAAGTGACTTAGTTCCCTCAATATATGCAGTCGTATGAGAGGAAAAACCTTGAGGTGCTATATGAGGATCAATCACACCTAGATACATGACTTAGGATTGATATTTACACAAATATGAAGGAACCAATTATTAATTCTTGATTAGTGTGATTTAACTAATCAAACAAATTTAAGTGATCTTGTTTAAGTTTGAAAAAAATCTTATCTTTAATGGAAATGTGTTTGTTGACATTGGGTTCACCAAAAATATAGATTCACATATTTTTTCCTATGGGATGATAACCTGAGTCTCTTTCCAAAGGAGACCTAAACATTTATTTCATGTGGGTTGGCTCTACCTCCACGTACATGTATATCTTATGTATATGTTTATATTCATGTGGTGTTTTATGATTTTATTAGCAAACACCTAAGGTTTTGTATCTATCAATACTATTAAGATAAAATTAACTAAAACTAAGAAAAATAATCACTAAATTTGTAAGCTAGAAGCAATAATACAAGAATGAAACAAACAAGGTTCCTAACCTAATATGATTTTCAATTTTGAACAATTTTATACTAACTAAAGAGAGTTTTTTTTTCAAGGCAAACAAGATATAATGCACTGAACAAGCTAACCTAATATGCAACTAAATGAATTTAGATTCCTTACCTAATTACCTTTTGAAATGAAATACTTAAGCTATTCTAGGGATTCCTTAATTTATCCAAAATAGGTGTATTCTAGGTAAATTTTATAGAAAATTAGGATACAATAGACATCTAGTAGTGAATAGAAAATCATAGGGATAGAGTCACCTATTTTTTGAAGGTTGAGTGGATTCACCATTGTTGAACAAAAGTACCACTAAATTTAGTGGCATATTTGAAACCTACAAAGGGGGAAAACAATTTGGAGTTAGATTTAAGTGATCTTTATAATTATAGAGAAGAGGTATACTTTCTTCAATTGATAATATCCCATCTCATCAACATGAAATCAAAATTGACCTAGAATTTGGAAGCAAAAATGATTCATGCAAAAGTGTCATAGTTAAGAAAAAATACCACTAAATTTAGTGGTAATTTTTTATGTGTAAAATAGAGATATTTTCTAGTTTTAGTGGCACTTGTGAACTTGCAACTATAATTGAGGTATTTTGGGAGAAATTTGTAAGCTAATTGGATCTAGATGTTGTCAAATTTGACCAAAGAGAAAAAATCCTAATTCCTAAGGCATGTAAGCTTAGGCATTCACAAAATATTATCAAATGATCCCCAAATTTCCCAAACCTTATGGTATTGGTAAGGTAAGGTATATTTAAAAGGGAAATGATAATTGATTGATTAAATTGGCTAAGATTATGATCTATAAATGTCTAAATATGAAACACTAAATATGATCTCTAATCAAATTGAAATATTATAAAACTTATTGTATGTTAATATTAAATGAATTGGGAATTAATATGACTATGAAATGATGCTAGGTTAATAAAATATGTTTTTATAAAGGCCTATAACTAGGATATGAGGGATATTTAAACTCAATAAATGAGCTATGCTAAGGTAAATTGAGATTCTAATAATGTAACAATATATAAATGGATTAAATAGCTATAGTGCCTAAAAATAAAATCAAAGTAAGCAAGGAAGATATAAATATACTTAGAAATATGAAAGATATAAGTTATAACCAAGGTTTGTAATCAAATAGAATGAAAAGAAAGAAATGTGAACATAATAAAATGCTTATGCCTATGTAAGAATATGTCACAAATGATCATAAACATAAACAAAACTACAATAAAATTATGTTAATCAAAGATAAGGACAAATGTCTACTAGATTAGATAATAGCATAGATTTAAAATATTGTAAATGCATAAACAAGTAAGATTAGCAATGATTTATAAGTAAAATAGAGTAAATAAGCTTGCATAAAATGATTAAAATATAAAGTGTTGTCTATAGAGATGAATGAGATACAAGTAAATTTTAGATATATGCAAAACAAATATTAGATGCATAAAACAAGAGGAAGAATAAATATAAACAAATACAAAATAGAAATCCAAGTATTAGAAAGGCTGATACAGTAGGTAAATGCATAAAAATTAAAATAAAGGAGATGAAAAGCAAATGTATCTAGGAATTGTACTACCTAATAGGGCCTCCTCTTATAATCAAGATGATCTCCTTTTCCTAATGCCTCTTTAATTGCTCTACTTACCTAAAATGTTTGATCCAAGTGCTCAAAATGCAACAGATGAGAGAAATGATAATGACAATGAATGAGAGAAAATTTTGGTAGAGTATTATTATCATAAAAAGTATTCCTTAAATGTCCATCCCAAAATATCTATTTAAATATTCAGGGAGAGATGGTCCTTAGAGGGAAAGAGGGTCAAATATTACATTAGGCAAGTGGCCAAATTAAAATTTTGTAGGTCTAAGGAGAGGACTAAGCATGCATGATCAAAGATTACATTAGCTTGTGCATGTTTTTCGGGAAGTTTTTTATTTTGTCTCATCCTATTTGGTTGAAATTTTCTTCTCTGAAACTGATTTGATGCAAATGTACTTCTATAGTTTCTTGCAATCACTTTGCACACTCTACTTCGTTAAAGTCGTGCTTCACGATCGTCTTCTCTGCTCTCTTTGTGAATTTCACACTTAGCATGATTCGACACGACTTGCTCTCAACGCACTATGACCGAATTTTGCACACTTTGACACGCATTCGATGACTTATGCAACCACTTCACAATTCTCCAAATAGCCCTCCTTTTATAACAATATTTTCATGATGAAAATCCTAATCTTAGTCGGCTTGCATAACAAATATAAACCCTAATCTTAGTCGTCTTTCATCGGTCTTAGTCGGATTCAACTCATGAAGATATTTGATAATTCCACTGCTCGAAGATTTCATTCGGTAACAGTCCCTGTAGCCGTCGCACTGAATTTTTTTCACTCTTCATATTTTAGCTACATGAATTCACTCTGTATCTGCCCTTGTAAATGTTGTAGAGATGTCGATCCACTATCATACTTCTCATTTTAGTCGGGTTCTCCTTCTTGACTTGTGCATTTACGACCTATCATGAAATCATGACATTTCTGCCTCTGTAGCTTCTTTTGTTGCTGTTGCCGTGAAAATACATGTCGTGATATCGCGACACTTTTTCTTTCTCTCTCTTTCTCCTTTCTTTGGCCCCTAAAAATGCTACATGTCATGATATCATGACACTTTTGCCTCCATACGCTTTCTCTATTCTTTTGTTGTGATATCGCTACATTTTTGCCTCTGTAGACTTCGTCTTTTCTTTTGTCACGATATCACGACACTTCTGCTTCCATAGACTTCGACTTTGCTTTTGTCACGAAATCACGACACTTCTGCCTTCGAAGTCTTCTTCTTCGCTTTTGTCACAAAATCGTGACACTTCTGCTTCTGTACTTTACTTCTTTGCTTTTGTCGTGAAATCGTGACACTTCTGCCTTCGAAGTCTTCTTCTCTTCTTTTGTCACGAAATCACGACACTTCTGCTTCCGTACTTTACTTCTTGGCTTTTGTCATGAAATCGTGACACTTCTGCTTTCGAAGTCTTGCTTTCTACTTTTGTCGCGAAATCACGACAGTTCTGCTTCTGTACGCTTCCTCTCTTTCTTTTATCGTGAAAATGCGACATGTCACGAAATCGTGACACTTTTCCAACTTACTTTCTCTCTCCTATTTTAATCACGAAAATGCGACATGTTGTGAAATCGTGACACTTTTCCAACTTACTTTCTCTCTCTTGTTTTAGTCGCGAAAATGTGACATGTCGCAAAATCGTGACACTTTTCCAACTTTCTCTCTCCTATTTTAGTCGTGAAAATGCAACATGTCGCGAAATCGTGATACTTTTCCAACTTACTTTCTCTCTCCTATTTTAGTCGCGAAAATGCGACATGTCACGAAATCACGAAACTTTTCTTACTTGTTCTCTTTCTTCGAACTTGTCGTGAAATCGCGACACTTTTTCCTGCTTTCTCTTTCTCTTCCAACATGTCGCGAAATCGCGACAGTTTTTCCACTTGCATTTTTCTCTTCCAACATGTCACGAAATCGCGATAGTTTTTCCTGCTTTTTATCTCTCTTCCAACATGTCGTGAAATCACGACAGTTTTTCTACTTGCATTTTTCTCTTCCAACATGTCGTGAAATCATGACAATTTTTCTTGCCTACTGTATATGTCGCAATATTGTGACACTTTTCTTGTCTTTTTCTTTGATCTTTTGCATATGGGCCACTTCGGTCTTCTTGGAAAATCACTGTACATACTCTGAATAATCTTTGAACTCTTGTCTTTTGCATCTGAATAGCTTTTGAACTTCATGTCCACCGCATCAACAGATCTATTTGACTGTGTTGACAACAATGACAATATTGTTGTTGCACCTTGCTCAACAATCTCCCCCTTTGGAATTGTTGGCAACACATGTGCAATTTCCTGTAACTCTTCTCCCCCTTTGACAATAATACCAAAGGGCTACTGCAGACTCCCCCTAAGTCCATGCACAACATTCTCAGGAAAAAATTATTACACTTAGCAAAAATCATGAACATGAGCAAAAAGATAATAAAATACTTAAATGCTCCCCCTGAGAATGTGATCCCTGTAGCTAGTCAATTCTTGGGAAGTGTGACCACTCCCAATTTATTGCGAAGGTACTCAAAAACTTCCTTGGGCAATGGTTTTGTGAAGATATATGCTACTTGCTCTGTAGTTGGAACAAAATCCAACTTAACCTCACCTTTCGCAACTTTCTCCTTCAAAAAGTGATACCTGATAACAATGTGTATTGTGCGTGAATGCATTACCGAATTCTTGGAGATGTTAATGGCACTGGTGTTATCACACTTAACTGATATTGGCTCACTGAAGCTAATACCAAGATCTTTCAGGGTTTGTTTCATCCACAATACCTACGTACAACATGTTGTCGCTATAATATATTCTGCCTCTGCTGTCGATAAGGAAACTGATTCTTGTTTCTTACTGTGCCATGCGACCAACCTGTCTCCAAGATAGAATGCACCTCCACTGGTACTCTTTCTGTCATCGACACATCCCGCCCAATCTGCATCTGAATATGAAATAAGGGTGAAGTGTTTACCTTTCGGATACCATAACCCATACTCCATAGTACCCTTGAGGTACCGAAGAATCCTCTTCACTTGTTGTCACATGAGTCTCCTTGGGATTAGCCTAAAATCGTGCTACCATGCATACTGCCTACAAAATATCTGGTCTAGTAGCTGTCAGGTACAGTAAGCTTCCAATCATAGATCTGTACATGGTTTGATCAACAGGTGGAGATTTTTCATCCTTGCTCAACTTGCAACCTGTCGTCATGGGAGTGCTAACTGGCTTACAATCCTCCATTGTGAACTTTTTTAACATCTCTTTCACATATTTAACTTGAGAAATAAATATGCCCTTCTTATTTTGATTAACTTGCAACCCGAGGAAATACGAAAGTTCACCAATCATTGACATTTCAAATTCTTTCTGCATCTTATTTGCTAAATCTTTACATGACTCATCTTTGCTTCTCCCAAATATGATATCATCTACGTATACAACAAGAACAATAATATGCCCATTTTATGTTTTGATATACAAATTACTATCCACCATGCCTTTCTTAAACCTTTGTTGAGTGAGATAGTTGTTTAGCCTTGCATACCATGCTCGGGATGCCTGTTTTAAGCCATATAATGCTTTCTTAAACTTGCAAACCAATTTGGGATCATCACCAAGTTGGAAACCATCTGGTTGCTCAATATAAACCTCTTCTTCAAGTTTCCCATTCAAAAACGCTGATTTCGCATCCATTTGATAAACTTTGAAATTCTTGTAGACTGCTAAATCCAGAAACATTCTAATTGCTTCTAGTCTAGCTACTGGTGCAAAAGTTTCCTCAAAGTCAATGCCTTCAACTTGTGCATAACCCTTACATACCAATCTTGCTTTATTTCTAACTACCTGTCCGTCTTCATTCAATTTGTTTTGAAAAATCCATTTAGTCTCGATTATATTTTTATTTGCAGGTCTAGGTACTAACTCCCAAGTTTTGTTTTTCTCGATCTAATCTAATTCTTCATTTATTTCCTTCATCCAACTTTCATCTTTGCTTGCGTCAGCAAAATTTTTGGGCTCAATCTTTGGATAATAGAGAGTGGTTACTTACTACTCTTCTTCTTTTCTGAACACCAAATTTGGGGTCTCCAATTATTTGCTCTCTAGGATGATTTTTCTACCAGCTGCCTGTTTTGAATTTCTTATTTTCTTCCACTTTTGAATCACAACTTAAATCATCTGAGTCAATTTTTTGTATCTTTTTCATTTCGTTTTCCTCATCTCCTTCAATAACCTATTTATAAATTGGGTAGTTCTCTTCATAGCTAATTACTCGTTCTCTACCTTCATCAAATTTAACATCGACACTATCCACAATTTTCTTTAGCCTCTTGTTGTAGCATTTGTAAGCTTTGCTTTTTGATGAATAACCAACAAAAATACCTTCATCCACTCTATCTTCAAACTTACCAAGATTATCTTCAATTCTTTTGATGTAGCACTTGCTTGCCAAAAACTTTGAGGTATTTTGTTGTTGCCCTTTTACCGAACCACAACTCATAAGGAGTTTTGCTTTCATGTGTTCTCAGCATGTACCTATTTTGGATATACACCATAGTATGGACTACTTCTTTCTAGAATCTGTCTGCTACTCTACTTTTAGCCAACATAATCCATGCCATTTCCTGCACTGTCCTGTTCTTTCTTTCTACCACTCCATTTTGCTGAGGTGTTCTAGCTGCTGATAACTGTCTCCTAATACCGTATTTTTCACAGTACTCTGTAAACTCCTCTGAAATGAATTCTCCTCCTCTATCTGATCTTAAACATTTGATCCTCTTTCCTGTTTTATTCTCAATATGGTTTTTAAAGATCTTGAACATATCAAAAGCTTCTGATTTATGCTTCAAGAAAAATATCCATGTCATTCTGGAATAGTCATCAATGCACAACATAAAATATTTGTCACCATTTATGCTTTGTGTTCTCATGGGTCCACATAAATCAGTGTGTATTAGTTCCAAAGGTTTGCTTGTGTAGTACTCTTTTGTTTTGAATGTGACTCTAGTTTGCTTTCCCTTTTGGCATCAAGCACAAATGTTGTTTGCAAGTTTGCTGATGGTGGGAATATCTCTCACTGCCCTTTTTGAGCTGATTTTTACTAGATTATCAAAACTGATATGATTGAGTCTCTTGTGCCACAACCAATTTTCTTCTTCCTGTCCAATAAAACAAGCTCCTTCTGAAGTCTCTGAGAGCATGTACAGGTTGCCAAATGTCCTTGATCCAGTTGCTATCAATTTTCCATTGTTTGTTTTTTTGACTTCACAACCCTGCTTCATAAAAACTACTTCATGACCTTTATCACAAATCTGAATTATGCTCAACAAGTTATGTTTCAAACCATCCACAAACAAGACTTCTTCTGACTTAATTTTTCTATCACTAATTTTAACTGAACCTTTGCCAACTATCTTAGCTCCATCATTATTTCCAAACTTTACTGAACCACCTTCATATTTCTGTAACTTCTCAAATTTTTGTTTGTCACCTGTCATATGATTGGAGCATCCACTATCAAGTATCCATGGTACATATTTATTTTATGCTTTAAATGATGTTTGTACGATTAAGGATTCCTTTTCTTCCTTAAGTCGCTCTTTTTCTTTCCACTTCATTTTGATAGTAGTTTTGGGCTCTTGTTTTTCCTTTCCCTTATCAATAGCTTATGCATGTTTTTTGGGAAGTTTTCTATTTTGTCTCATCCTATTTGGTTGAAATTTTCTTCCCTTAAACTGATTTGATGCAAATGTACTTCTATAGTTTCTTGCAATGTGCCCAAAATTATGATAGTTATAACATTCTACTGTATAATTCATCGGAGGAGAAAAAGCATTTCTACTTGGTGAAATTCCTTGGTCTTACATTATATTTGCGATCTGAGATTTTATGTCCATAGCCATTGCATTTAAAACAGAAACCAGAAAAGGGATAATTGAACCTGGGTGATGGTCTTTGCCATGTTGCCATAGGAGCCATAGGTCTTCTTCTTCTTTGATGTGTGACATTAGTGAATCCATCATTGTCAATTCTCCTTTTGTGCCTGGCATTATTGCTTTCTTTTGCATGAGACATTTTTCCTTGATAAACTTGTTTCTTACCTTCATTCTTTATGGATTCTACATTTCTAGCCTTTGATCCATTTGATGATTCTCCTTCGACAAAACCCAAACCAAATTTGATGCCTGCAGGCCTTTGGTCATTTATAATCTTATCCAGCTTCATAGAACTTTCTTCGAGTTTGTGATAACAACTAATTTTCTTATTCATCTCTTTTAGCTACATTCTTAAACCAACAATCTCTTCTTCTAACTTGCTACAATAATCCATTTTCATGGTTATTTGCACTTCGAGATCTTCGAAGATTTTCTTGGATTCTTCTATCTGTACTTTCAAACTGGTTATGATTTCATTTGCATCCTCAAGCTTTCTTGAAATTTTCTTTTTTTTTTTCTCTCTATTTTCCACTCTTCAAGTGCAGAGATCAACTCACCTTCTAGATCTACTTTAGCCTCAGGGTTTTCACCATATACTTCAAAGTTCACTCCTTCTTCCTTTTCTGATTTTACTTCTTCAAATGCCATGAAAAGAGCTTCACTGTTTCCTCTTGAGAATCCTCACCGGAGTTGTCTTCTGATGAACTGGCATTCCTAAAGATGAAACTTTTCTTCTTGAAGTTGCATTTTCTAAAATTCATTTTCTTCTTCCAGTCACTTCTTTCTTGGTGCGATCCTTCATAATTTTTGTTCTTCTCTTTAAGTGGACATTTAGTCGCAAAATGCCCAACGCTTCCACAGTTGAAACATTTAAACGGTAGCTTTCCTCTGTATTTTCCTTTTCCCCTTTTTAGTTTTCTAACAAAGTTTGCTTCCATTTCATCTAATGTCTCTTCTTCCTTGGACTCTTGTTTTGCATTTTTATCTTTAAGGGCTTTAAAATCTGCTTCTCTGTTTGTGGGTTTAGATCTTCCTATCCTCATCTCATATGCAGTCAAAGAACCATACATCTCATCTATACTAAAATAATTTAGATTTTTAGCTTCTTCTATTGCTGAGACTTTATAATCAAACCTTTGAGAAAGAGATCTTAATGCCTTTTTCACGATGGCAGAGTCTTCGATATCCTCGTCGAGTCCTCTGATCGCATTAATGATTCCATTAACTCTCAGCATATATGCCTCAATGTTTTCATTGTCATTCATCTTTAATGCTTCGAACTGAGCTTGATGTGTCTGTAACTTGGCCTCATTGATCTTATCATCTCCTTCATTAATACTCCTCAATTTTTCCCATATTTCTTTTGTCGTTTTATAACTCATGATCTTTACTAGTTCACTGTTTGCTAATCCACACATGAGATCATTCTTTGGTTTTTTGTTATTTTCAAACAGTTTCTTTTTGTCAGCCTCTTTTGGAGGAGTGATGGGTATTATATATCCACTAACTACTGAATCCTAGATTTCGTATCCCAAAGCATAGAGATATGTCTGCATCTTGATTCTCTAGAACGCGTAATTAGATCTGTCAAACAATGGTGCTTTGTTTGATGAGAAGCCTTCACCACCTGCCATTGTGTTACTTCCAAGATCACCCTAGTTGGTTAAGCTTGTACAGGAACTTAGCTCTGATACCAATTGTTAGTCTTACAATGACACTGAGAGGGGGGGTGAATCAGTGTAGCTCTATAAACATAAATTTATAGCTCTTAATACTGTAGCAATTAAAAATTACTACTAGATACAATAAGTATAACAAAAGAGCATCACATAACACAAGATTTAACGAGGTTCACCAATGTGGCTACTCCTCAAGAATGACTGCTTGGACTACCATCCAAATCCAACCTTTGCAAAGCACCAACTTTACAATCAATTTACCAGCACCCACTAGAAGGAGCACCAACCCCTTATTTATCTGCACCAATAGAAAGGAGCACCAACCCTTGATTTACCAGCACCTACTGGAAGCAGCACCAACCCCTAATGCCAAGCTGCAACCTAGACTTCAATTTTGAATCTAGAAGTTTAACAAAAAAATACTTTTGCTTTTGCAAGACCTTAACTAGTCTTCTTCACCTTTGTGTTCTCTACGCACTCTGCTCTCTCTATGTAATCACTTCGCACACTCTACTTCGTTATAGTCATGCTTCACGATCATCTTCTCCCTTTTGTGCACTTTGCTCTCTTTGCAAATTTTGCACTTAGCATGATTCAACACGACTTGCTCTCTGTGCACTACGACCGAATTTTGCACACTTCGACATGCATTCGATGACTTATGCAACCACTTCACAATTCTCCAAACATACCTCCTTTTATAACAATATTTTCATAATGAAAACCCTAATCTTAGTCGACTTGCATAACAAATGTAAACCCTAATATTAGTCGACTGTCATCGGTCTTAGTCGACTTCAACTCATGAAGATATTTGGTAATTCCACCGCTCGAAGATTTCATTCGGTAACAGTCCCTGTAGCCGTCGCACTGACTTTTGTTCACTCTTCATATTTTAGATGCATGAATTCACTATGTATCTGCCCCTGTAAATGTTGTAGAGATGTCGGTACACTGTCATACTTCTCATTTTAGTTGGGTTCTCCTTCTTGACTTGCGCATTTATGACCTGTCATGAAATCGTGACATTTCTGCCTTTGTAGCTTCTTTTGTTGTTGTTGCCACGAAAATACAACATGTCGCGATATCGTGACACTTTCGCCTCCATACGCTTTCTCTATTCTTTTGTCACGATATCGCAACATTTCTGCCTCCGCAGACTTTGTCTTTTCTTTTGTCGTGATATCGCCACACTTCTGCTTCCATAGACTTCGACTTTGCTTTTGTCGTGAAATCATAACACTTCTACCTTCGAAGTCTTCTTCTCTACTTTTTTTGCGAAATCGTGACACTTCTGCTTTCGTACTTTACTTCTTTGCTTTTGTCATGAAATCATAACACTTCTGCCTTTGAATTCTTCTTCTCTGCTTTTTTCACGAAATCGTGACACTTCTGCTTCCGTACTTTACTTCTTGGCTTTTGTTGCGAAATCACGACACTTCTGCTTTCAAAGTCTTGCTTTCTGCTTTTGTTGTGAAATCGTGACAGTTCTTCTTCCGTACACTTCCTCTCTTTCTTTTATCGCGAAATCGTGACACTTTTCCAACTTAATTTCTCTCTCCTATTTTAGTCGCAAAAATGCGACATGTTGCGAAATCGTGACACTTTTCCAACTTACTTTCTCTCTCCTATTTTAGTCGCGAAAATGCGACATGTCGCGAAATCACGACACTTTTCTAACTTACTTTCTCTCTCCTATTTTAGTCGCGAAAATGCGACATGTCGCGAAATCATGACACTTTTCCAACTTACTTTCTCTCTCCTATTTTAGTCACGAAAATGCGACATGTCACGAAATCGCGACACTTTTCTTACTTGTTCTCTTTCTTCGAACTTGTTGCGAAATTGCGACACTTTTTCCTGCTTTCTCTTTCTCTTCCAACATGTCGCGAAATCGTGACAGTTTTTCCACTTGCCTTTTTCTCTTCCAACATGTCACGAAATCGTGACATTTTTTCCTGCTTTTTCTCTCTCTTCCAACATGTCGCGAAATCGTGACAGTTTTTCCTGCTTTTTCTCTCTCTTCCAACATGTTGCGAAATCGCGACAATTTTTCTACTTGCCTTTTTCTCTTCCAACATGTCGTGAAATCACGATAGTTTTTCTTGCCTGTTGTATATGTCGCGATATCGTGAAACTTTTCTTACTTGTTTTTTTCTTTGATCTTTTGCATATGGGCCACTTCGGTCTTCTTGGAAAATCACTGTACATACTCTGAATAACCTTTGATCTCTATCTTCTGCATCTGAATAGCTTTTGAACTTCCTGTCCACTGCATCAACAGATCTATCTGACTGTGTTGACAACAATAACAATAATGTTGATGCACCTTTCTCAACATAAATTTCCATCCCAAAATATCTATTTAAATATTCAGGGAGAGATGGTCCTTAGAGGGAAAGAGGGTCAAAGATTACATTAGGCAAGTGACCAAATTAAAATTTTGTAGGTCTAAGGAGAGGACTAAGCATGCATGATCAAACTAGGGAGTGGGGTAAAGTAATCCATGTGATTATAGCTTGTTCCATAGATATTTTTCTCATGTTGCAAAAACATCACTATTTCTGGTGGTGGTTTTGTACCCAAGTGATGGTTTTGTCCAATGACCAAGTTGATTGATCAAATTGTCAAAAAGGGTTGTTTTGCAAAAGCATCAATGATGAACAAAAGAGCCACTATGGAACTTCTAAAAATAATTGATCCTTTTGAAAATAAGCTAAATTTTATGTCTAGATTATCCAATTTAATGTGATTAACTATTGATATTATGTCTAGTGTCTTGTCTAGGGTTAAGGGTTAGTAGGTGTGTCAAAATTGGGTGTCTAAAATACCCAAAAATGTGTTAAAAATATAATCAATGTGTTAAATATAATGGCATTCTCTAATTAGAGTTAGCATTTCTTTCATTATGTATAAGATGTATCTCTCCTAGAAGTCCTAGTAGTAATGTAGGAGTGTCAATTAATCAATTGATTCAAGCCTAACATCAATATATACTTAAGTTAGGAGGCTCTCTGGATCCCTCTCTCATACACAATATTTTTCCTTAAGTGATTAATATCTATCATTTTTCTTCCCCTTGAGATAAAACTCTATCTCTACCTCTCTCCAATTTGCCTCAACCTAGGAGTGGATATGGTCCCTCATAGAAATTTGTAGTGTTCATTCCCCCTCCTTGTAGATAAATATTTGATTGATTTTCTAGTTAGGATGGAATGATATGTTGATGCTTGGACTCTATGATTTACTGTGGATAGTAATTTAGCATTACCATTGATATTGTTGTTTTCATGATATTTTCAAAGGTGCTCTTATTTTAATTCAAAAATACACCATCACATTGATGTTGCTTTGATAGAATGATGAATTTATGATTTGAATATATATGAGTGGATATTTACGCCGAGAGGTGTTCCTACAATGGCAGACAAGGGGTGGGAGGCAAAGAGGTCATACATGTCACGCCGTAAACAATTTTTTTTTATTAAAAAAGCCGACATTAACAAAAACATTTAAAATATTTAAATATTTTAAATGAAATCACACCCCCAAGAAATGATATAGGCGCCTCGAGATTGATAACTCTCGGCGTTTTTAGATATATATCCTTTATATCTAAGCTAGTTTGATAATTACAATAACTTGATGGGTATATTATAATATTTTATCATTTAACTAGATTTTATAGTGTTGACAACTCTTCCAAGAGGAATTATTTTCTAGAGTGTAATGTTTGTAGGGCTAGGTAGTCAAAGGTCACTGAGGGAAAAAAAAATGTTTTCCTCATTAAGTTTAATGTTTTATTATGTAAAAATTGTTATTATGTTTACCAAGTTAATTTAGTTTGTTAGTTTAAATTTTCCATTCAAATGCCTTAAAGGTCTTATATGTTGTAAAGTAAATTCTTTTCTTATGATGTTATGCAATATCTTCTATTATGATTAAATTACCAATTAAATAAGTAGAGAAGGGAGAAATAGAGATATGTATGGATAGAAGGTGGATAAGAGGTAGAAGTGAAGGGAAGAAGGGATGAACTAGTGGAAAGGGGGAGAAGGTAGAGAAACTAGAGATTTGCATGGGAGTGAAGGGGGATATGAAGAACATAAGCTTATAATGAGAGGGGGTGTGAACATTATAAGATAAAAATTTTTACTTTTCAATCCAAATGATAACAGTAATAATATCAAAGTATTAATCAATGCACACATCATCACACGCATGAGAGATATGATTTAACGTGGTTCACCCAATGTGGGTTACATCCACAGAGAAAATATTCCTTATAAATTTTCTCAATGAATATTTTGGGAATCAAATACCTATTACAATATTTATGGACCTCTATCCAAAGGAGAAACCAATCCCCTATGATCCAATTTGTAGATCTCTATCCACAGGAGAACTCTATCCCCTTTACTTTGGTTTGTGGATCTCTCTCCATAGGAGAATACATTCCCATTTGCTCTAGTTTTTGGATCTCTCTCCATAAGAGAACTCTATCCCCTTTGCTATGATCAAATTTTCTCGTAATACTAATACAATCTACTCACAACACTATCTTAAATCTGCTCACCAGTCTACCTCAAACCTGCTCACAAGTCTACCTCTAATTTACTTATAAGTCTACCTCAAACCTGCTCACAAGTCTACCTCTAACCTTCTCACAAGTCTACCTCTAACCTGCTTACAAGTCTGATCTAATCTGCTCACAATACTATCTTAAAATTTCTCTTTTTCTCTACTATGTTTTAACACTTGTTCATAAATACTCATAACACATGCTCAAAATAATTTCACAAAGATGCAAAAACTTATTTTCAAAAATATCACAACTAGTTCACAATCTCTAGTACTAATGTCTCAATCTCTTTCAACAATGGGAGCACACTTATTCTCTAACTCTATCCAAAATACTTCCAAAACCATTCAATAATGAAGTACAAGAAAATCTTCAAACTCTAATGCAATTGCTTCAAATTTCTCTCAATAATTGATGCACATGTAGGTCTCAAACCCTAACTCAAATATTTCCAATAATGCTTACCAAACAATCCTTTTATCTCCACCTTATGTTTCAGAAACATTTACTCAACAAAAACACCTCAAATAAGGAATGATGTTCCCATACCTCTTAATTTACTCTTATGAAGATATGTCTTCAAAAACCTATCTCACAAACAACTGATTTTTCTAGTGCCACTTCAAGGATTAGCAAAACTTTTTCTCAAAACATCCACATGAACTTTTCTTCTCAAAAATATGTGCACAATAAAATCTGAAAATTTTTCTTTATGACCCTCCTTATGTCTTCATAAACAAAGCATCATCATACAACAACAACCTCTCATATTTGTCCTTTTACCATGCAAGATTTACAATAAAATATTAAGCCACTATGACACCTTATTACTCCTATGCGTGCAAAATAATATTCAACATACCAAGCATAAATTATATAAACACATAAACTTTGTCACACCTTATTTCTCCTAGCTAATAAACATTCAACACACCCTAATGTCAAATCACAAATCTCAATGCAAATATTTATTATCTTAAATGCCCTTATATCTCCTAATCTTATAAATATCAAGATTATTTTATTACCTTTTCTTAAACGACGTCATATGCCCTACCAACACCAGCAACCTTACATATAAAAATTATTTTATTTACCTTGCTCAATGACATCGTGTGCTCTACCAACAAAATGCACTCATCAGGATTCAACCCATAGACCTCTGCCACAATAGTGCTTTCACAAGCACCCTAACCAATTGCTCTACCATACCACTTGGAACCAAAAGAGGTTCCACTTGATATTGTTCCTGTCTCAGCGTAATCACGATTTCCAAAAACAAAAACCCTCAACAAAACGAAGCTTGCATGATTCGAACCTCAGACCAACTCCCCACAAAACCTTAGTGCAAATCCAAAAACCATCTAGTTTACCCATATGGATGACATCAACAAATGAGTGTGCTCTCCCTTCTCTCTAATACACCCTTGAGACAGAGCCTGCATCCTTATCTTCTATGTGAAATGGAAAATTGAATAAAAACTCTATTGCCAAAGTATTGAGGACATAATTTATATACTTTTGCCTATTGATTTTATCATGTCAGCCCACTTTAAATTCGAATTGATTCATTTTAAAATGGCACCTCAACTTTGTATTATAATATTATTTTAATCACCTTTAGCCTTGGGTCTTTTTCCACCAAGGAGAAGTCTTTTCTTTCCTTTGCAATTTAAAAACTCCCTTTGTTTTTTATTTACCAAATGAAGCCCTTGTTACTTTCAAACTCTCTTAATAATATTTAAATATTATAATTTAAATATTATAATACTTTTCTTCAAAATTCTCTTTGCTTGCTTTCACAACCATGGAAAATTCCTTTGCATTTATTATTTCAACCTTGAAGACAAAACTCAACCTTTTTACCTTTGACATCAATGATAACAATCCTTTGACATCAATGACAACACTATACTCAAAATTTCCAACAATATCCCCTTTGTCATTGATGGCAACCCTTTCTAAAAATTCCTTTTCCTATCACTGGATTCCAAATTTGCTCCCCCTAAGGAACTGCTCCCCTTGACTGAATGCTCTCTCCCTTACTCAAATATCTCCCCCTTTGACATAAATGGCAAAGGGACTCCTTTGGGGCTAAAGATAAGACTCTTAGCTTAGCCCCCTCCCCACCTCTTCTCCTTGAGGTGATTAATTTTGGGGTGGGAGTAAGACTACTCCCAATTTCCTTATAAGATACTCAAAAGTTTCCTTTGGAAATGGATTAGTAAATATGTTCGCAAGTGGTCATTTGGAGTAACCTACCCCTTTTGCTATCTTTACCTATTCTCTCTAAAAGATGTTTTTAATGTGCTTGGTCCTTGAGTGCATTAATAGATTCTTTGAAATGTTTATGGCACTTGTATTATAACATAGTATGGATATGGGATGATCATGATCTATCTTGAAGTCCTTTAGAGTTTGCTTCATCCATAACACTTGTGTACAACAAGAAACCACTGAAATGTACTTTACCTCTATTGTGGATAAGGATATTGATGCTTATTTCTTGTTTAGCCAAGAGACTAAACAATCTCCAAGAAAGAACGCTCCACTTGTGTTTTTTATGTCATCAATAATACTTGCACAATATGCATCTGTATATGCTATGAGAGTGAAATTTTCACTTCTGAGATACCAGAGTCTAAAATCCATAGTTCCTTTTAAATACTTGAGAATTCTCTTTACTACCGGCGTGTGCTTGGTGCTTTGAAATTTTACACTAGTCCCCTCTTGTATTATATCCTCTATGACATATAGAAGCTACCAATAAACACAAATATATTTCCTCAAGAGATCATCACTTTACTCAACCACCTAACCAGGGACCACTCTTGCAATCCTCAATTTCTTAAATTTCTTTTAAACTTGGTTTGTGAAAAACCCTTTTCAGAAATTGAGAAGGAACAAAAAACCACAACTTAATATTAAATCACTTTCTACTCTTTTTAATTTTTACACATTTATCATTATTACAAAAAATATCATACACAAGACAACCACAATTAATAAGTCATTTCTTCATTTTTGATTATAAATCTATCAACTATTCCTTTTCTAAAACCTTCTCTACCACCCCCCCCTCTCCCTTCTTAATCTCCCCTCCTCCTCCCCTTCCACCCCCCCAACAAATCTATAACAACTTTGTAAACCCATTTAGTGTCAATTGCATTCTTATCTTTTGGTCATGGGACAAGTTCTCAAGTCTCACTTTTTTCTATTTGATCCAACTCCTCATCCATTGCCTTGACCCAATATTTATCTTCTCTTACCTCATTGAAATCCTTGGACTCAATTTGAGATAGCAAAGAAATATTTGCATGCTCACTTGTTCCTATTATCTTTCTCCTTGTTTGTCTTTCATCTGGATTTCCAATAATAAGATCTCTTGGATGATTCTTTTGCACATACCTGGATGGATTCTTAGGTGGTGTTCTTGGTGTTTCATATTCTTATGATTCTTCACCTATTTCTTCTTGGCAACTTTCTCCTTCTTGATATATAATTTCTTGAGTTGGTTATTTTGACCCTATCTGTTCATCAACTATCACATTTATACTTTCCATAATTGTGTGTGTCCTCTTATTATAGCATTTATAGGCTTTGCTCTTAGTGGAATACCCAAGGAATATGCCCTCATCACACCTTGAGTCAAACTTACCCAAATTTTTCTCCTTCCCGTCTAATGTAGCATTTACTTCCAAAGATTCTGAAATACTTCACAGTAGCTGGTCCTCCCTTCCAAATATCATATGGATTTTTATGATGATTTACTCTTACCTAAGCTCTATTCATGATATAGATAATTTTATGAACTACCTCTCTCTAAAATCCATATGAAATCTTGGATTCATTTAGCATAGCTCTAGCCATATTCTCAATAGTTATGTTTTTCCTTTCAACTACTCCATTTTGTTGTGGGTTCCTTGCTACTAAGTATTCTCTTTTGATCCCATTTTATTCACAAAAGTCTATAAATTTACCTAAATTAAATTCTTCTCCTCTATCTGATCTTAGAGACTTTATCCTTTTACCTGTTTCATTTTCTACTAACTCTTTGAATACCTTGAACTTCTCAAAGGCTTCTAACTTTTCTTTTAAGAAGGCTACCCAAGTCATTCTGGATAAATCATCTATAAATAGCATGAAGTAATTTTCACCTTGTAAAATCTTTGTCCTTATAGGACCACATAAATTAGTGTGAACTAGTTTCAATGGTTTAGATGAAGTAAATTATTTCTATTTGAAACTTGTTATTGTTTACTTTCCATGTTGACATTGTGCACAAATTGTGCTTTGTGGTCTTTTTATCTTAGGTAAATATCTCACTGCCTATTTTTTGCTTATTTTCACTATGTTGTCAAAGTTCAGATGACCCATTCTTCTATGCCATAACCAACTCTCATCCTATTGTGATAAGAAACACTTTTCTCCCTTAATTTCACTTAGTATGTAGATATTATTTGTAGTTCTACTGGCATCTACAATGAGATTTCTTGTTTTATATTTTTTGATATCACATCTATTTGGATGAAAAGTTACTGTGTGCCCCTGATGACAAAGTTGACTTACACTTAGTAAATTGTACCTCAATCCCTTAACATACGATACCTTTTCTATCTTTGATTTTCCATTATCTAAACCCAAAGTCCTTTTACCCATAATTTTTTTGAACCATTGTCACCAAATTTTGCTAATACTCCATTGATTTCTTTAAATACAAGAAATTTACTTTTATCACCTATCATATGACTCGAAAAACCAATATCAAGGAACCATTGATTTCTCTTATCTTGTACATGAAGAGTTGCTTGTACTAAAATTGACTTCTTTTCCTTTTCTTTTCTCTTTCCAATCTATCGAGGTTGTATTTTTGAACCTTTTGATCCTTCTTATTTTTTCTTGATTCAGGAAATACTATTTACACCATTTGGTCTTGTGACCAAGGTTATTACATTTGTAACAGATGATATTGTTATTCATGAGGAGTGTAAATGAATTAAAATTTCTATCAATATTATTTCTCACACAAACAGTGCAATGTATAGCTCTACGACCATATTTTTTACATGAAAAATAATAGCCATGGAAGAAATTTTGTAACCTGTTAGATTGCCTTGAATAATATGGTCACATGCTTCTTACTTTTTTGTTTTTGTAATTGACTTGTGTCCATGAAGCTTCTCTATTTTCTTCCTTCTTGATGCTTTTGCCTTTCAATGCATTAGCATAGGTCATGAGCTCTTCTTCTTTTGATATCTTTGTTCCTTTGGAGCTTGAATCCTCTTTCTATTTCCCTAACTTTATCTCTTGTTGTAACTTATATTTGGTCTTTTCAACTTCCTTTCTTAGAGAGACAATTTCATATTCCAACCCTTCACATTCTAAATTTTTTGCCTTTAATTATTCTACCATATCCTGTTCAATTTTCCTTCCCTCTTCAAATTTTACCTTGAGCTTTGTGAGATTTTGTAGAAGTTTTATCTTTGCTTCCTCATCCTCTTGGATTTGAGCCTTCAAACTTGAATTCTTCTTTCTAACTTTTTCCAAGTTTCTAAGAGTAGTAATAAATTCCTCTTTTATGCCGATCATGGATTCTTCTTCATTTTATGAGGTCATGTATGTTCTTATGGAATCTTCATTCATGCTGTCAGAATTTTCATGAAGGAACCCGCTCTAATACCAATTGAAGAACATAAGCTTATATTGAGATGGGGTGAATAGTATAAGATAAAACTTTTTAATTTTCAATCCAAATGATAACAGTAATAATATCAAAGCAGTAATCAATGCACACATCATCATACAAATGAGAGACATGATTTAATGTGGTTCATCCAATGTGGGTTACATCCACAGAGAAAATATTCCTTATAAATCTTCTCAATGAATCTTTTGAAAATAAAATCTCTATTACAATGTTTATGGACCTCTATCCAAAGGAGACACCAATCCCCTATGCTCATATTTGTGGATCTCTCTCCATGGGAGAACTCTATCCCCTTTGCTCTGGTTCGTGGATCTCTCTTCATAGGAGAACTCTTGCCCATTTGCTTTGGTTTGTGGATCTCTCTCCACAAGAGAACTCTATCCCCTCTACTCTACTCAACTCTGATCAAATTTACTTACAAGACTGATGCAATCTACTAAAAAACTATCTTAAATATACTCACAAGTTTGCATCAAACCTGCTCACAAGTCTACCTCTAATTTGCTCACAAGTCTACCTCTAACCTTCTCACAAGTCTACCTCTAACCTACTCACAAGTCTGATCCAATCTGCTCACAACATTGTCTTAAATCTGCTCTTTGTCTCTACTTAATTCTAATACTTGTTCATAACTGCTCATAACACATGTTCAAAAGGATTTCACAAAGATGTAAAAACTTGTTTTCAAACCTAGCATAAGTAGTTCACAATCTCTAGCAGTAATGTCTCAATCTAATTCAAAAATGGGAGCACACTTCTTCTCTAACTCTATCCCAAATATTTCCAAAACAATTCAAAAATGAAGTACAAGAAAATATTCAAAATCTAACGCAATTGTTTCAACTTTATTTTAAAAATTGATGCACGTGTAGGTCTCAAACCCTAACTCAAATATTTCTAGCAATGCTTACCAAACAATCCTTTTATCTCCACCTTATGTTTCAGATATATTTACTCAACAAAATCACCTCAAATAAGGAATGATGTGCCCATACCTTTTAATTTGCTCTTATGGAGATATGTCTTCAAAAACTTGTCTCACAAACAACTAATTTTTCTAGTGCCACTTCAAGGGTTAGCAAAATATTTCCTCAAAATATCCACATGAACTTTTCTTCTCAAAAATATGTGCATAATGAAATCTGAAATTGTTTCTTTATGGCCCTCCTTATGTCATCATTAACAAAGCATCATCATACAACAACAACTTCTCATATTTGTCCTTTTACCATGCAAGATTTACAATACAATATTAAGCTACTATGATACCTTATTACTCCTATGCTTGTAGAATAATATTCAACATACCAAGCATAAATTATATAAACACATAACCTTTATCACACCTTATTTCTCCTAGATAATAAACATTCAACACACCCTAATGTCAAATCACAAATCTCAATGCAAATATTTATTATCTTAAATGCCCTTATATCTCCTAACCTTATAAAGATCAAGATTATTTTATTACCTTTGCTCAAATGATGTTGTGCACCCTACCAACACTAGCAATATTAGATATAAAAATTACTTTATTTACCTTGCTCAACGACATCGCGTGCTTTACCAGCAAAATGCACTCAATGGGATTCGACCCGCAAACCTCTTCCACAATAGTGCTTTCACAAGCACCCTAACCAACTACTCTATTATCCCACTTGGAACCAAAACAGGTTCCACTTGATATTGTTCTTGTCTCAATGCAATTGTGATTTCAAAAAAAATCAAAATCCTTAACAAAATGGACCTCACGTGATTCGAACCATAGATCAACTCCCCACACAACCTTAGCACAAGGCCAAGCACCATCTGGTCTACCCAGATGGATGATGTCAATGAATGAGTGCACTCTCCCTTCTCTCTACTGTACCCTCAAGACAGATACTGCACCCTTATCTTCTATGCGAAATGGAAAATCGAATAAAAAACTCTATTGCCAAAGTATTGAGGACATAATTTATATAATTTTGCCTATTGATTTTATCATGTCGGCCCACTTTAAATTTGAATTGATTTATTTCAAAATAGTGCCTCAACTTTGTATTATAATATTATTATTATTTTTGGTTAGTTAAATATGGATTTCTATCAAGGATCCCAAAATCTGATTACATTGAAACATGATTACATCAAAAGGAAGACATCCAAGGATGGAAAATAGGACAGGATTAAAGAAAGCCAGAAGGAACAAAATCAAGAAAGCGCCAAAGGAACAGTTTTTGGAAATTGTAAAGGATGGCACAAAGGAAGCATGAACATGATGGAAGCCAAGAAAACTGTGCAGGAAAGGAAAGCCCACCAAAACAATGAAATTAAAATTTTAGGCACCAAGCATGAAATTTGAAGCATTCCAAGGATGGGAAAAAGTGCCAAACCACCCAAACTACCAAAAAACAATTTGAAACTTCCCACAGGTGGGAAAAGGACATGAGTGCCAGAATTTGAAATTTGAATCCTCCCAAGGGTGGGAAAACCAGAAACCACCCTTGGGAAACTAGAAACTGAAAGGAAACTACTTCCCACATAGGGGAAAACCAGTCTAAAATAGAACACCCACCCTAAAAAAATGGGTGGAGAAAAGGAACAAAAAAATTGCAAATCTTGCCAAAACAGGGACGGGGAACACCTAGGGATGGAAAATGATCATGAAAATAAGAAAAAACCAATCCCTTGAATGCCTAAAATATGAAGCAGCATATTGAGGAATTTCGTAGGCCATAAAATCCTCTTGCAATGGACCATTAGCCTGAAATATGGTGCAACAATGGATCAGCATCAAGAGGAACTCCCCAGGCCACAGAGTCCTAAAAAAAAAAGGAAGCCTTCAAAAATACCAATCGAGAAGAGGAAGTAGTAGCAGCAGAACAACACATCTAAAGGAAACAAGTGGGAAAGTTCCACAGGAACCCAAAAGGAAGGAGTCACAAGGAAGCTCGGTTGCAGATGATAGAGCCCAAATAAAAAGGAAGTAGCCAGGCATCCCATACAACCTTCAACACCACCAACGAATAAATTCAAGGATATATATGAGGAAGTCCTGCATGGATACAGTAGTAAGATATATAAAGGTCCTCCCTCAAGCCATGAAAGGAGCTAAAATCATGTTGGACCCACCACCTCGATCCCAAAGAGCATAGTCACAGTAGAAAGCGCATGGTCCTCCTCAAACCAAAAAAATGCTATGCAAAACTACTCATAAAGCCAAATTTACTCAGACCCAACATTCCACAATTGAATATCCTCTAAGAGAAAATGTCAAGAAGACTTCCATAAACAACCTGAGAAAAAAGGATAATTCAAGGAAAAACCCTGAATAATCCAAAAAACTAGGAAAAGTCCCAGGGAAGAACCTAAAACCATCCCAAGACCCAGACATCGAAGGAAAAGGGGTAGAACAATGGAGCAGAACAATGGAACAATGTTCTTCCCACCATAGGGCAAGGAAAGGGGTAGAACAATGGAACAATGATCTTCCCCCCAAAGGAGATCATCTACAAAACCTTCCTACCATGGAGGATGGGAAGAGGAGGTGCCAAGGAAGCTGGGATAGGATCAGGGACCTGGGATAGGGCCGAGGAAGGGTTGCAGGAAAGTGGAACAGGACTTCCATAGGAAGTCTCCTATTATTATAATATTATTTTAATCACCTTTAGCCTTGGGTGTTTTTCCACCAATGAGAATTCTTGTCTTTCCTTTGCAATTTAAAAACTCCCTTTGTTTTTTATCTACCAAATTAAGCCCTTGTTACTTTCAAACTCTCTCAATAATATTTAATATTATAATTTAAATATTAGAATCCTTTTCTTCAAAATTCTCTTTGCTTGCTTTCACAACCATGGAAATTTACTTTGCATTTATTATTTCAACCTTGAAGACAAAACTCAACCTTTTCACATTTGACATCAATGATAACAATCCTTTGACATCAATGACAACACTATACTCAAAATTTCCAACAGGGTAAAGGAGGTCTATGAATAGGATATCATTTTTACTAGAAGAGAAATTTGGAAGGGAGGACAAGGGAAGCAAAGAAGGAGAGTAGAATTATAAAATGTTAGTATTATAGAGACTAGTTTCATAGGCCAAAGAGGAAGGGAAGTTTACAAGACAAATGCCCTATTGCCACTTAAGACATAAAATAAAACTTATGTATATTAATTTGATGGTTTCCTTTTCCTATGAAAATTTCCAATTTGTGCTTGTATTATATATGATTTTTATGACATTCTCTATACTTTTAATATCTTATATAGTATGTTTATAACCATGTGTAGATAAATTTTTTAGAAAGATGATTGTTTGAGGTGTTGGAAATATATGTTGTGAAATTTGTAAAACCTAAGGAGCCATGACCAAAATCTAAATATAAGAGGCTTCTTGTATATTGGATATTTTCTAATATGTTAGAATATATCATATTGAGAATTATTAGTATGTTGGGATATAATATGTTAGGTTATTGAATATTGGGACTATTTTCTCAAAAGTGGTTGTCATGAAGATGGAAGAATTGAAGTGAAAGAAATGTAGATCTAGGCTAGGATGTGCTCAAATGATTATCTAATTTGTAAGACATGTATCTATGCATATCATTATGTATGACTGTTTTTTATATTATATTTTTTCTTATTTTTTATGGAATTGATTTTCCTTATTTATTTTTGAATGGAAACTATCCTTTTTACATGTGTATAGAAAATTATCTTATTACATTATATTTAAAAATTATGTCATACCATGATGAACAAGCAAGGATTGGTGAGGAAATTGGTAGCACACATATTTTTCCTATTTTGGTTTACCTATAAGAGTTAATCTATCATTATAGGAAACCATGCAAAAAAATCAAGTGCTACTATCTAAATCAATTGATGAATCTCTTATTCAAATTTCTAGTGTTGGGGATTATCCAAAGTGAAAATTTAGCCCTTGTCAATCTTATTATTTGATTGGGATATTTTATTTTATGTAAATGGATAATTGGTTTTACTATGTAAGACTTCTATCTATAATAATCATCCTTTTGAATGGAAGAGTGTGTAATTGTTGATCTATGGGGCTAACTAATATGAGATCAAATACCTAGGAAAAAGGGTTTTTCAAACCCCTTGACCTTTGAATTCAAGTAGACTCTCCACTAACCTACACTAATTCTGTCTACTTCTAATCTAATGGAGAAAGTAAATGTAAAAAATAAAACTTCATGAGGTAAGAGTGTAAGAGATTAAAAATGACAATAAGAAAAGTAAATACAACTAGTGATCATAGCAAGACTAGTGTGTGATCAATTGTACCATTCCAAGAAGATTGAATAATATTCATCAAAATCTATACTAAATGTAAGAATAAACCAAAAACTAGGACTAATAGGAAGATATAGGACATCACCATTTACACATAAAAATGAAGAATTTTTTGACAAATTAGGACATCGTCTTGTATGAAGGCTAAGCACAATTTCCCATTAATAAAATAGTATGAGGGAACATTCAAATATTATAGCTCTATCCTTTTCTAAAATAGCCAAAATATATTTACAATGAGCCTTGGGCTATTATAAATAGCAAGGGATTTATCCTTTTTACTATAAGTGAAAAAACTACATGTACATATTAAAAAAATAGGTCAAATGTGTCACTTTCAGTGTGGATTCTATTTGGTAGGATATTATGTTATTGATTCACTAGAGTTTTTATGGATCAAGGATCAATGGATCATAGTTCAAGGAATAACCAACTATACCATTTAGCTCTTTATCTTGCTAAAATTTGGCTTAAAATTACAAAATTAGACTCCTCCCTATCCATATTAGAGCCCTATGCTTCCCATGCCTAACCTCTACTATCTAGACACTTGTTATGAATTAAAGGTACTATCTTTTACTATATTTTTATTGACTTTAAGGGACACCAATTTTTATGGCGATGAAATTAGATATGGAGTAAATGAAGAAGATGTCCAATATCCAAACCATTGGATATATTTTGATGAAAAATTCTATAGATTATATCACTCTATGTCAAAGAGAATTTTCACATTTTCTAGCTTGGTCATTAACATTGTAAGGTCATAAAATTGTACTTGCAACAAGTCCTCCTTAGATTTTGGGATCATATTCATCCTCTCTAAGAAATACTTCAACTTGAATATGAGTTTGGGATATTGGTTGATATATTATCTAGGGAAGCCTTATCCACCTAAGAGATTGTATTCTCTTTCTCCTTGATTAGTTTGGTGCATTCATATTTAGATATGATACTAGATTAGTTCAAAAGAGGGTTGGGAAGTTCTCCTTATACCATATAGGTGATGTGGCTTCTTAGATAAACTATATCTTTATTTAATTCATTATAGTAGGATTTCTTACTTTATTGGGATATTCATTAGTTCCACCTGCACCACCTATTTAGCTAGGAGTTCAAACTACTACAATTCTTTATTGGTGGCCCTATGGGCTTGCCTAGTTATTTGAATGTCATTCATTTTTATGCTTAGTAAAACTCCACATTATTAATAGTAAATTTAACTTTGGATGGAAGTGCATCACACACTTGGATATGATACAACTATAACTAAGCCTACTTAATCTCAATCAAGATTTTATCCTAGATACCATTATTGCTATATCTAAGACTTTAGATCTGATGGACATAATCTTCAATCTCAATGTCTTTTCTAGTTGTGTTAACTAGTAGATATAATTATTCTTTTGATTTATTACATCACCCATATCCTGTTGTCATTTTTCCTACTCTTACTTAATATGCTCCACTAGATATTTTTTTCATCCTACTCCTTGTTAACATCTAGCTTAGTTCTTAACCTTTTGATTTCCTCATTCCCCTAATGTGTTTTAACATTTTCTTATTCAAGAGCAATGGTGAATACTTTATTATGCTTAGTGTATGTTTAATTCTCACCCTACCAATATTAAGTATCTATATGATATGCATAGGTCGGCCTATTTAGAAAATTAGATAATATCAATGTGGTATATACACAACAAATCTAGGCTTGACAATCTAGCCACATAATTAGAGAAAGTTACAGCAAGGATTTTAGGATTGATTGTATGATCCTCGAGGAACAAGATCCTTTTGCCTCTACAACTAATAAATTCCTAATATTTTTCATCCCTTCTTTAGCTATGAATTTACCTATAAATATTGTTTCAATGGCTTGTTGGAACTTATATAGGTAATCCTCAACTACATCCATGCTCACTTGCTTAAGAGGGAGAAGATTCTACCACTGAACGTGGATCATGATATGCAAAGGATCAATCAAACCCTTGGAAAACCCTAAATCTCTTATCAAACTTGACATAATTTGAATCTCATTTAGGCTTAGGTGACACTCCCTATGGTTGATGGGACATCTTGTACTAGAACATATTAGTCAATTGGGTCTTTTAGTGCTCCAATTATAGGTTTGTAAGAAGTACTTTCAAACATTACTTCATGTTTCTCCTTATCAATGGCAAGGATGGTATATGGAATTATGGTTAGATATGTTTAAGATGACCACATGTAGGATACCATGGTGGATGTGGTTTATGTAGCTACATGTGAAATGATGATTGGTAGAGTGAAAATCAATGATGTAGATGTGAATGTGGTGGAGAAAGATGGTAGACTGATAGATGGCATGATTATGGTGATAACAAGTGAATTGGACACACTAATAGAATATGGATATGGTAGTATGGTAGAATAATGGGAAGTAGAAGGAGGGAATATCTGATAAGAAGAAGAGGAGTATAGAGAAGAAATGGTATAAGATAGAAAAACTAGAAGATATAGTTGATAATTGGTTGTAGTCACTTGAATAGCCTCAAAAGTGATAACTCCTACATGTGTCATTCTTTAAATAGTGATGATATTTGGGGCACCATCATTAGTATTGACTTCTAATTTTATCAATCCTTTGTTGCTACCTCTAGTTTTCTCCACCACCCCCATGTTGGTGGTTACCTCTACTACTTTACCAATAACTACCAGTGTCTATGGACTAGTAGACACTTAGGGAGAGATATTGTATATAAATATATTCTCAATCTCTTCTAATATCCATCTACTATTGGTATTTCTTATCCCAAATTTGAAAAAAATGTATCATTGAAGCACCCTTTCATTAGCTTAGGATTATTTTTCAAATATGGGTCTTCTACTTTGTATCTCATGCATGTATAGACTACCAATGTTTCTAGACTCAAATTGTACCTTGGTCCTATTAGTGTCTTGATATTATAGTGGTTGATATATGCATCATGGTAAAAACTAGAGTGGATTTATTTCCCTTGTTCAATTTTTTGTTTTAGAAATAGAACCAAGGGAAGGATAATCCTTTAGGTATTTCACTTTATATTCCTATACATTATCTATGTCTAGATTTTTCTCTACCTCCTCCTAGCTTAAATTTCTATTGTTTTAAAGTTCAAAGATGTTTTAATACACATATAAAGTCATCAGCTTCTTTCCTAGTAGTATTTACATGAAGTAATAATTAGGATCATATGCCCATCCATCCCTAACTATTTTTATTTTGCATATGAAAATTGGCATTAATGCTCTCACTTTAATTTTAATCAAACCAGGGCATCGTCCTAAGGTTGCATGCTTTAGAGGTCTAAGAATTACATTTTGGGATATCAAGATCCTAAACTATTCTATGAAAACTAGGAATTAAAACATATTTATAAAATTCTTAAGTAAAACCACATCGAATTCCATGCCTTGCTAATGTAAGAAATCCTAACACTAATTGTAATCAATGTGTAGAAATGAATTAAACAACAATTTTTACTCAATTGAAAATAAATAAAAAAATTTAAGCTAAAACAAAACATAACTCATTACTGGAATAAAATATAAATCAACAAAAATCATATTGCAATAATCATATTGAAATAACAATGCACACTTACAAAGAAGTAAAATAAATTACAGTAGTGTTAAAAATGGAATTTAACTAAGGTAAACTTGAAATAAAAGCAAACTCATCAACTTTAGTTATGCTATTTTGGTTTCTAGAATAAATGATAGAAAAAAATAAATAGAAAACCTGCAACTATGCTAATAATCCTTCCATTGTTCCAGAGATTGGGCCCTTAGTTTGAGGTCTAGTGGGAGATAAAATATGTCAATAATAGAGACTAAACTATGTAGTCAACATAGTACATACAATAGGACATAATGATTCAAAGTTAAAATAGTATTTTGGGAAGTCAAATTACTATTTCATTTCTTCCATTTGAACTCTTTGTCGATAGGCATACATCATTATTTATAGGTAGTCATTGAACTATCTAGATTAATTAAAGGATTTATTTTGGGTAATAATTTATCTCCTAATTTATTGACATGGGTCTGTGTGTTCAATCCAATTAATAAGATTGCAATAACATATCTGGTTGGATAAGTCATCTAGACTTTTTATTCAATCATCTAATTAATTCAATCTACAATTCTATTGCTAATTTATTGAAATCTATTTTAGGTCTTTAACACATTTTCCTGCTCCAGTTTATGCATATCAAGCTCCTTGTCACATATGTAGTTGATTTTGCTTCTATGTAATATAAAGGAAGTAGCTCTAGAGTTCTTGCTAATTAGTGTCGTTATTCCTATGCACAATCAATAGATTTGATCCAATGCTATTGTTTGGCATTAGACAAAATCAAATGACCCATGATCTTGACATGATTCTTTTAAAGTGGGTTGACCATTTGCTTTATTAATTCTTTCCACATGTTGTTATTTTGGAGAAACTCTGCATCCTATTATTTTTGTGCATGAGCTACTATGATACACAGTTGGTGCCTAGATTATTCTGGCACACAACTAGCACCAAATTAAATTGATTTTTTGGAACTTAGGTGTAACAAATTTATACAAAAATATTCTAGAGGAACAATCTATCGAGCCCTTCAAAAATATTGGTTTGTTCATAAAATTTTGCAAAATTAATATTAAACTATTTCATCCTTCAATTGGAAATAAATGACACAATTAGTCTTTAAAATATACATAAAAATCATTTCAAAACAAATAAAGAAAATATTTTCTTTTATTCACTACATGCAATATTAATATTAACATAAATACAAATTAATACTTGGCACATAACTATATTAGTTTAATAAAAATGGACAAAACAAGTTAGGTTGTTAAAAAATAAGGTAATTGTGTAGTCTCATCACTCCTCCCCATTTATTCTAATGTGTGTCCTCATGCATTCTACTTGGACAAAGATGCATGTATGTCTAACTTCTTATAAAGGCTATCCCAAAACTTGTCTTCCCTAGAGTGGTATCTTTTGTTCTCTTGGATCTACATTAACTAGTGTCGAAATCGATGCTCAGGTTTTGGTATAGTCTCATCATAAAGTGGAACACGAGTGATAATAGTGGGTGACCAAAATTGAAGACCTATACATTCATGTTTCAATGTTGTAATCACCTTAGTCATTGCATTTGCCTACTTATAGGACCACCTTAAATATTTTGGTGCCATAAGCTCCCTTTTTTTCAAACTGATAGGCATCTCATCCCACCTTTGTCTACATGCTACCCAAGCCTTGTTGAAGTTATCTTTTCCAAAAAATTTAAAATTTATCAAACATGCATGTATGTGATAAAAATATCTCTCCCTAACAACTACATTACCCATTAAATAGTAGTATACACTAATGAGGGCCCTTGGGTTAGGCTAATCATAATGTATGTCATGACCCTCCCAGATGGACCTGTCGACATGGAAAACAATGTATTAAATTGATGGTGCTTTAATACTCAATTTTATGCAATTAAGTAGGTTTGCAATGTTAGTAGATATTAAAGAGCATGATACTGCTAATAAATTGCCAATGTGTAGGATCATGTACACTTGTAAGTGGAATAAGTTGAGTCATCCACCAAAGGCGAGGGTACTTGAGGTTGAGGAAGTGATGATAAGGCAACTCAGAGGTAACAAGGATGGATACCTTCATATAGGTATGCATTCGGTTAGGGATAATCATTAATAGTTAGCCACCTTGAGCCCCAGAATGATAGCCTAGTAGCTATCGTAAGTTCTAGAGGCTGAGATAGGTGACTGAATTGATGGAAAGAATCCTCTCTTTATTTGTTACATATGTTTGATTGTCTTTTACTTCATCACTATCTACATCACTGGTTTAGGAAAAGAGCAAGCATAACCTAATTGTTTTGGAAAGACTCCTTGTTTTCTTGAACTTTGCAAAAGAGTAGCATGATGATAATGCTTAATAAGAAAACTTGGTATCTTTTATAAATAACATGTTGGAATTATTTTAAAATATAAGTGAGTTATTTTATAAATAACATGTTAGAATTATTTTAAAAGAAAAGTGAGTTCTTTTATAAATAACATGTTAGAATTATTTTAAAATAAAAGTGAGTTCTTTTATAAATAACATGTTGGAATTATTTAAATGATGATTGAATTTCATTTATAGATAATATCTTAGAATTATTTTAAAAAGACAATTAAGTCCAAATATTTGAAATGGTTTGGGGATTTTTATTTAAACTAATAATTATATGATAGCATGAGAATATTCTTTATAGTCATTAGTTAATAGAATATTATTAGCATAATAATAAAGCTCCATATTAATCCAATACAAGATACCTTGTAATTCGGGTGAACTTCGAGTGGACATTCAAGTTGATGGGAGAAGCCTGCTAGCATTGGAGGGATGAGCACCATTTATGGTGGAGCTTATCCAAACGATTAAAGAATGATTTTTATTTTTTGACCATCGTGTTAGGGTATCTAAAGGAGTTATGAGGGGTGGTGGAGCGGTAAGCATGAGCAGGAGGAAGGAGATCACACGTTGGGCAACGAGAAAGAAAGGGAGGAAGAAATAAAAGGGTACTAGAAAAAGAGACATAGAGAATAGTGAGGAGGAGAACCTTGGGAAGCATCAGATGAGAACAATACCATTGCATCAATGTCAAGGGAGCGATTTAAACTAGGTTGGGCCTATTACCATTGCTTTTTGTTGTGATGCATGGTTGTTCATGTTAATCTGTATTTCGCTTGTTTACCTTCACTAGGAGCATTGGCTATTATGATGCTTGGTTGTTTATGTTGGTATTTGTTTCATTGGTTTACCTTCACTAAGAACGTTGGTTGTTGTGATATATGATTTTTCATGTTGATATATGTTTCACTAGTCTACCTTCACCAAGAGTGTTGGTTGTTGTGACATATGGTTGTTCATGTTGGTATGTGTTTTGCTGATTTACCTTCACTAGGAGTGTTGGTCGTTGTGATGCATGGTTGTTCATGTTGCTATGTATTTCGATGGTCTACCTTCACCAAGAGCATTGGCTATTGTGATGCATGGTTTTTCATATTGACATGTGTTTTCACTGGTTTACCTTCATCAACTTGTTGGTTGTGCTAATGAGACATCGTCTCATACTAAATTGTTTATATGCCTACATATGGCTTCTATTTATACCCCCTGTCATCATGTTGGTTGTGTTCCCTAGATAGGAGTTGAGGGTATTCTCTCTTAGGAAGGTACTGTTAAGTTGACCATGGGGACTCTCGAATGTTAAGGAAGGCAATTTGTATTCTCCTATTACTTTCTAGGAAAGCCATGAGTTGTTACTTCTTGTACGTTGTGGTTGGGTGACGCATTGTTCATCCCCTCCATTAGAAGACTTGCAAATGGTGGGTGGACTTCATCCCTCCAAATAGACTATCATCCTCAGGCCTATGTTGAAAGGATGATATCATTATTAGTGTGGATGACCACTGTTATACATTTGAAACCACCCGAAAGCTCCTTTGACATTCTATTTTAGTCTTGGCCATGTTGGTGCCTTGTTGATAGGGTAGTTTGGATTGTAGGAAGGTCGCATGCCTTTGCTTTTTATAACCAGGTTGAGCGCACGTCGTGTGAAGGCATCATGCTCGACAAGGTTCCTTTGGTTTCAAGTTAGAAATATTTTAATTTATGGTTTGTTGATAAACTAAGGAAAATGGCTTATTTACGATTTCAGTAGTTGACTTTAAATTGTAAATAAATATAATTTAGATTATTTTCATAAAGTGAAAGTGTAAGCTTTAGTTTATTGGAAATAAATGGAAATGTATTGTTTTTATAAATTAAAGTTATGGGGCTTTAGTTTATTGGAAATAAATGGAAATGTATTGTTTTCGTAAATTAAAGTTATGGGGCTTTAGTTTATTGGAAATAAATGGAAATGTATTGTTTTCGTAAATTAAAGTTATGGGGCTTTAGTTTATTGGAAATAAATGGAAATGTATTGTTTTTGTAAATTAAAATTATGGGGCTTTAGTTTATTGGAAATAAATGGAAATGTATTGTTTTTGTAAATTAAAGTTATGGGGCTTTAGTTTATTGGAAAGGAATGGAAATATATTGTTTTTGCAAATTAAATTTATGGGGGTTTAGTTTATTGGAAAGGAATGGAAATGTATTGTTTTCGTAAATTAAAGTTATGGGGGTTTAGTTTATTGAAAATAAATGGAAATGTATTGTTTTCGTAAATTAAGGTTATGGGCTTTATTTTATTGAAAATAAATGGAAATGTATTGTTTTCATAAATTAAGGTTATGGGGCTTTATTTTATTGGAAATGAATGGAAATGTATTGTTTTTGAAAAATTAAAGTTATGGGGCTTTAGTTTATTGTAAATGAATGGAAATGTATTGTTTTTTAAAATTAAAGTTATGGGGCTTTAGTTTATTGAAAATAAATGGAAATGTATTGTTTTCGTAAATTAAAGTTATGGGCTTTAGTTTATTGAAAATAAATGGAAATGTATTGTTTTCATAAATTAAGGTTATGGGCTTTAGTTTATTGAAAATAAATGGAAATGTATTGTTTTCATAAATTAAGGTTATGGGCTTTAGTTTATTGAAAATAAATGGAAATGTATTAGTTGTTTATAAACTGGAGGTATGGGACTTTAGTTTATGAATGAATGGGAAAAGGGTTTATTTTAAATTAAAGTTATGGGGCTTTAATTTAGTGAATAAATGAAAGGATTGGTTTAAATATTAAAGGTATTGGGCTTTAATGCTTTAAGACAAGTCTAGATTTGATTTGAGTAATAACCATGATTTAAATGTTGCATGTTGAAAAGCTCTCTAAAGGTATTTGAGGGAAGATAGTAAAAGTAATGATTCTTTTATGATATCAACTATGCTATTAGATGGTTAAAGACTTAAGTAAATTGTATAGTTACAATTTGGTAAAGTAAAGAAAGTAAATGCATTTAGAGGTATGCCTATCCTGAACTATGAGTGTCATGATCCCCTACTATCCTCACTTGATCGATGGAAGAGCGGGAGGACCAAAGTTACAAATGGACCAATGCTTAAATTTTCTCTCTACTTTACATCTTGTTTATTTATGCTATCAAATTAGACTTGTGGGGAGATTTCCCTGATATTATTGATGTAATGTATTATTTTAAGGTATGGAGGTTTTACCATACTCTTATGTAATAAATGATCAATGTGGTAAATGTACCTTGTATTCTAATTGAGTTGTTATGAATGTATTTAAATCCTTTTTATTGCATGTTTATTCTTTAATTATTGATCCATGTTTCTAGTTATATTTTGCATGTTAATGAATTATGTTTTATTAGATTTAGTATCTAGATCTATCTTTTATTTTTTTTGTTTAAATAACTTTTCATGTGAATTGAGTAGTAAGTTCTAGGGTGAACTTAGAGGATAACCTAAGGGCTTGAGACCCCCTTAGGGAGAATGGTAACTAGGTTTATAGAATATTGTACCTGAGTTAAGATAGCTTGTTAGAGGATAATATTGATAGCTTAACTCATAGTATACATAGCATACCTATGCATAATGGCTTGCATAGGATATGGAGATGCATGTACACCTTCTAATGGTTGAATATGATAAGTCTAGATCATCAAGGATGATGAGATGGATGGAATTATATACATAACATGAGATATGCCTACGTAGAAGGGACTTGCGTGAGGGGAATCTTGTGTGGTATAGTTCTTGAGAAAACTTAGGGGTTTTGTTAAACATTAAGTTAACCTAAGGTTGGTTAGGGGTTTATGAATCCCTCTCCTTAGTCAAAAAAAAATCTTTCTATTTCTGTGTGTTTCTTATTTCTAATTTTTAGGGTCATTACAATGTAACAAGAGTCTAGGTCCAATTTCACTCAATCTATACTATTGCAACCTTTCTTACCACTATAATTGATTACAAAAGGTATAAGTGAATTCTTATAATTTGGCATCACCAGTATAGATGTAAGGAAGGAATTATGCATCATATAGGAGTGCAAACTTATACAAATAAAATTCACACAAGTATTTTTACTATATAGGACTATGCAGAAAGGCCTCAACAAAATATTTAGTAGAGGTTAGATCATATTGGAGATCATAATAAATCCTCATTACCTTCCACCTATAGTATTGTTATTTTAGAACCAAATTATAAATTTTTCCAAGTGACCTACACTCAACCAAATTATCTACAATATGGAATAATTCCCTGATCTTGGTCTTAATATTGATTATCTCCTCATCTTGTTTCCTATTTTGCTCCTCTAAGGCTCTTGATGTCAAAAGGAATTATTTTAAATAATGAAACCGTCTCATCCACCTTAATATAGTTGCATTATGGTTTTCTAAAGTGACCATATCTTATGGAATATTAAAAATTGGTCTTGGAACCAAATTTTCCATGGGTTCAATCTATGTTCTTCTTTCCATTGGTGATCTCATATTTACTATTTCAATAATAACCTTATTTACAACTATTTGTGGATCTATTTTAGGTTGATTCGATGCATCATACCATTTTTATATCCTAAATATCATAGTCCTTTGCTCTAATGCTATTTTTGGTTCACCCTAATCTACCACATTATAATTTGGCACATACCTTATTTACATGGAAGTTTCTTTGACTTTCATCTGGTCGGCTCCAAACTATATAAAGAATTTCTATTTATAATATTTACAACATTATAGTCAAATGGATTTTGACCCTAACCTTAATCTTCTCACTACAATTAAAATCAATAGCTAACCCTAACAAAATATCTACTACATCTGAACCATGAACTAACTTAGAAGGTACATTTCCCCTAATTTATTTTTCACTTCATTCAATTCTTGCAATAATTGAGAAATTTACCTTTCCTAATATTGGATCTCCACCTAAGATTCATATAGATACCAATGTTGAGATTTGATAATAGATCTATCATATGTGGTAGTTAACCAATCCAAGGATTTGGCCTCTTTCCCATCCATGTATTCATTTGGTTCTTCATACATATATTGAGGCTCCTATAGATTATCATTTCTAGCAATATCCTATTATTTTGTAGATAGGTTAATATTGTCTAGTAAATTCTATACAAGATCATCCAATGCATTTAGTTGCAATATCCTCTCTTTTTGTACTTGAGATAACCCAATACCTATTTCCAAATATGTATAGAGTGATAGTAACTCAAATTCAATTGAAAAAATAATTTCTTTTAACATAGACCAATTCATAAGTTGTGAATCTTGTAGTGGATTTCCATTAGTATTGTATGCCCATACGGCCTTTGGTAACCTATTCATCTAATCTCTCCTATGAGAAACCACTATTTTTGTTAGTATAATTTCTAATTATCTATTTGTAACTTCTACTTGACCATTTACTTGAGGGTGATGAGGTGATAACTTTTTATGTTTGATTTCATAAAAATGCTTCTATAAAATTGGATGTAAATTGGGGTCCTTGGTCTAAAACAATAGAGCGAGGAGCACCAAATCATTAAAAAAATTGGGTATATAGGAAATCAACTACCTTTTCTTCATGAGCATGTTTAAAAGCATGTGCTTTAGCCCACTTTGTCACATAATCAATACACACTAGAATGTGTTGTTTTCCTTGAGAAGGTGGGTTTTTGGATCTAATAAAATCTAGTCCCCATAGTTCAAATGGTTCTAAAACCACTTGAGATTGTAAAGGAAATTTATTTGTTGTTGTAGGTTTACTCATTTTTTTGCATGGATCACAATGTCGCACACATTCTTTTACATCTCAATGAAGTGATGGTCAATAACATCTTGCATCTAAAATTTTTGAAATGGTGTGCTTTACTAAATAATGTCCCCCTATTGGTTCTTTGTGGTATGCATAGAGGATATCATACAACTCATATTTTCAAATACATTGACACAAAGCATCATTAGTTCAACATTTAAATAGTAGACCATTAATCCACTCAAACAATGATCTTTCTTTAATTAACCATAATTTTTACTTATGGGTAAAATAAGGAGGAACCTTTCATGTTGTTAGATAATTGGCAATATAAACAAACCATCATGATTGTATAGAGATTGCAAATAATCGTTCATTAGGAAAGGAATACTCTATTGGCTCATCTTCACCTATGATATTTAGTCTTGATAGGAAGACAATTACTACATTAGTTTTACTTGGTTTGTCAACAATAGCTAGTAGCAATAGACATTGTATTATTTGACCACTAACCAATGGTTTGTTCATAAGATATTTGATTGTTGCATGATTGATATGAACAAACACTTGGTATCCAGTAATGTAGTGATAAAATTTATTGATGGTATGCATCACTACTAAGAATTTATTTTTGGTAGTGGTGTAATTTTTTTCTACTCTTATCAAGCTTTTTACCAATGTAATAAATGGCATAGTGTTCCCCATTATCTATGTATCCCAAATCTACCTTGATTGCAGTATTTGATGCATTGGTTTGGATATGAAATGGAAGTTTCCAATGTGGACCTCGTAGCATAGGAGTGGTTATCTTTTCCTTTAATGTATCAAATGAAATTTAACACTTTTTATATCCATTTGAATTCAAAATATTTAGTCAACAAGATTACATTGGGCCCATGATTGTGCTAAAGTTCTTAATAAAATTATGATAAAAACTAACATGACCCAAAAAAAATTGACATCCATTTGAGTTTTAGGTGGAAGCAAGTTTTTGATGATATTAATATTTTTAGGATCTACCTATATTCCCTTAAATATGATATGGTGTCCAAGGACAATGTATTTTTTCATCATCATGAAACATTTCTTAGGATTTAGGACCAAATTATAGGTTTCACAGTGGGTTAACACTTTATCAAGATTTTCTAGAATTTCCTCAAAAGTCTTGCCACATACTATGAAATCATCCATGTAGATTTTGACACATTCATTGGTCAAATTAGCGAAAATAGCAATGAGAAGTAAAAGTTGTTTTCTCTTGATCTTTAGGAGTAACCTAAATTTGATTGTATCCACTAAAACCATCAAGAAAACAAAAACACTTTTTCCAATGAGTGTGTCTAACACTTGGTAAATAAATGGTAATGGAAAGTGGTCCTTGCATGTGGTTTTATTCATAATAGTCAACACATAATCACATATTTCAATTATTCTTTGGAATTATAACTAATGGAGAAATGCATTGGCTATCAAATATAGGATAATTAAATCCTACTAATCACTTTTTAATTTCATCTTTAACAATGTCTCATAGAGAAGGATTCAATCTCCTTTGAAATTGTTGTATAGGTTTAACATCCTCAGTATAGATACGATGAGTACATATGTTTAGATGAATTCCTATCATGTCTTTATATTCCCATGCAAAAGCTTTAAGATGTTTACTTAATGCATTAATTTTTTTCTCCTAGTCATTATACAACCAACTGTTGTATTTAAAAATTTCCTTGGTTGTATATCAATTTATTTTGTACTAGGATATACTAAATTAATCCCTTCAATGTTGCTAATAAAATAAATTAAAGGAAAATTGTGTGGCAATAAAGAATGGAAAATTCTAGTTTTTTTTATCAAAAGTAACTCTTGAATGAATTAAATTTGTTATAAGTCAATAAAAATATGATAGGAGATGATGATACCATCCATGTGGTAAGTTAAAAGAGCTATCTTGTATTGAAATGGGTGACAAATACTTAAACTCCTGATCTTCAACCCTCCATAATAATTAATGGATAATAATTGGTTCATCCTCAAGTCCTGAGTCATATAGTTTATTGAGGAAACTAGATTCATCCTCAAAGATAATTTTTTCTAATGGATCTAATTCCTCTACATGATCTTTTACAATTATGGTAGCTAAGGTTTAAATGTTCTCTTCATTTTCTTCATCTAATTCAAGAAACCATAGGTTACCAAAAAATTTGATTACAATTTTTGTAGGAGGGTATAATGAAATCTTCTTTAGATCAATTCTATTTAAAATGGTCATATATCCTAACCTACAATCAATAAAAGTAGTTTTTGTAAAAAACCAAGGTCTTATAAGAATTTTGGGGGGAAACCTTCCCTTTTTTTCTATTAATAGTAGTAGTATTAGCTTTGTCAAAGATTGAAAAGTTTGCCTTTGTATTCTTGTGTAAGATTTCCTTTTATTTATTTCAATAGAGCAGTTTATTCCTGAGCAACTTGTAGGCAAATCAAAACCCTACTTCTAGCACTTTTTTTGTATAAAATTACTTGCATATATGTGTGTGCGTTTGTGTGGAGGCTTGCATCAATTTTTGGTTTAGCCACCTATGATTCTCTGTAGAGCCATTTTTGTGTGTGCATGTGTTTGTAGTTTTTATATTATTTTGGGTTTTGCTTTCATGTGTGTGTGGGAGGCCTATGTCAATTTTTGGACTAGCCATTTATGGTTCTTCGTTGACCTATTCCTTTATGAATATATATGTTGGTAGATCTCATTTATGCTTAATAGTGTTAAGGAGAGGAAGTGTTCATCACTAGCACATAACTTCTAGGCCTATTGTGTAGAGATATCTTAGCAGATATTTTGGCACATCATCACCTTTTTCTTTTGTTGTGTTGTTTTATTTTTCTCTCATCCCTTCTCCCCCCCTTGATTTTAAGTGCACCAAAAGATCACATCATAACAAGGAGTTGGTTTTATAAAAAGTTCTAGAGGCCTTCAATTAAGTTGAGCCATATACTCTCGATTGCAACCCTATTGTGTTGCCCCTTATGAGGCACAATTGTTTTGATTGAGATAATAAAAAATGATATTAGTTAACTATAGAATTGGCATCATATCCCTCAGCATAACATTAATAGCCACTGCTAGGTTTATTAGAATATTAGATATTGAAATTGATCTTATTGTTACTATGACTAGTAGGATTATTGGATCTCCATACTTAGGTGGAATAAGTTTTCCTGTAAGAATATTTGCTAATTTTCCATCCACCTATAGGGTTTTAGGATATGCTTTCTTTTTCTTTCTTTTTTAATGCACATTTTCTAAATGGTATTGTTAAGCATAGGTACATATTTAATGGCTTGCAATAAATGGATTATGATATTTAAATATTTACCTCCTTTACCGAATCAAATTTTATAGAAGATGTTTCTATTATTTTCAATTTTTTAGTATAAGGTATTTTCTCATATGAAGGGGGAGAATTGTTTTGATGGGAGTTTTCTTTTTCTTGATTTTGTTGTTTAGATGTAGATGATTCTTCTTGATTATTATTATCAACTACCATATCTATTATTATAGGTGGAGTAGGATCAAGAAGTGTTTTTATTGAATGCAACTGGATGTTGTCACAATCAATTATATTAAGCATGGTTGTATCGTATGATTCAGCCATATAGATAGGTGTTGCCTATCTAGTATTATTAGGGTTAGCCACATGTTGAGATAGAAGTGGAGTTTGTTTAACTTGAAGTTGTTGTTATCATTGTCTCTAAGGAGGAATATAGGAAGGCCTAGGTAGCAAACCTTGTTGTTGGTTTTGATACCAACATTTCCCCTATTATGGTTGATGTGATTGTACCAATTAGTGACCTTGCATTTATGGAGGTAACCATGGTGGATTTTTTTGATTCCAATATTGATTCATCCGTCTAGATTGGGACCATTCTTGATATGATATCCATAGTTGTTGACCCTAAGTTTTAGGGGGTACTGGAATGGACCATGGTATAGACCAATAATTGGTTCCCCAATTCATAGGGATTCAAGGAGCATTTTGGTATGGATATTGAGAAAAATTACCCCCTTATCTCTATCCTACAAAAATAAGTTCTTAGATAGGTTGAGTTTTTTTTCCATGGCAATTTTAGTTTAGGTAAAAAAACATTGATATGTAGGATGTCTCTTTTTACAAATACTACATATAGCAGATATAGTAGTCATATTCAAAGGACATTCATGAATAGTGTGCTTCTTCTACATCTCATACAATAGATGACTAAAGGTTTAGTAGACCTATTCTTTACATTAATTTCATCTAATTTTGTATTAAGATGCACTAAAATATTAATTTTAAAATTAGAAAATTCTTCCATTAACTCTTTCAATTCATTTCCATTATTACCAAGTTTACATCTTTGATATCTTGTATGGTATTATTTTTATAAATTTATATAATTTCTTCAAATTCAAGCTTATTTACATCTCCTTTTTCCATAAGATCCAATACTTCTCAGTATTATTCTTGCAATTATCTCAAGAATATTGTTTTACTTAATTATGCATTTATACCTCCACATATCTTATGAACAAAGGAAAATATATCCAAATAGTATTTGAAAGTTTCATCTTCTTCTTGTTTCATTCTAAACAACTCATCCTTTCAATTATTTACCCTACAATACTCTCGGTATTTTTTTATGAATGCTCTTTCTATTTCATCCTAGGTTCAAATTGAATTAGGTGCTAAACCCATGAACCATCACATTATAGGGTCCTTCAAGGTGGAAGGAAATAATTTAAGTATTTGGTTATCATTTACATAATCATAAGTTTGACATAAGATCTTAAACTCAAATAATAATTGATCATGCTATTTAGATACAACTCCCCTAAAATTTGGTAATACAAAAGGTGAGATAACCTTCATAGGAGTGTCTAGGTTAGGATCTATTTGGATAGGGTATTCGAAAGTCTAAGTAGGATTACTAGTTCCATTGGGATGGAGCACATTACTAGCCCTTTTTACATTATCTTATATTTTTGCCATTATATGTTCCAAAAAAAAATTATAGATTATTTAAAATTGTCTAGATGTTATAGATTCGTTAGGAGTAGATGGTGTTGAACTACCAATTTGTTCTTTCAATGATTCTATCCCAAGGAATCCTACACTTCCTAAAGTCGATCATGACTCTTCTAAATTTTTAGCATCCTCACAAATCACTACTTCAGGCAACTCAAATATGGGTATAGGTTCAACCTCTCATCTTAGATGTCTTATTCCTATGGATGATGCGAAATTTGATTTAATAAATCTACCTCTTTCATCTCTAAGTTTATTCATACATCCTATTTTGAAAATTTCTATTCTAATGTACAAATGTCTTAAACACAATTCTTGACAATGCAACTATCTTTATGTGAATTTGGTTGATTTTTATTTTTTTAAATGTATATATGTAAAAACTATCCTAAGGATTTATTCTACACAAATTTACAAGAAAATAATTAACATTGAATTACTTATTTTTTCTCTAACAACACCAATGTTTCCCTGGAAATGACACCAAAAAGTGACATTTTTTTAATGCTCTCACTTCAATTTTTATCAAACTAAGGTGGAGTCCTAAGGTTGTATATGATAGAGGTCTAAAAATTGTATTTTGGGATATTAGGATCCTAAAATAATCTATGAAAACCAAGAATTAAAAAATAGCATTCTTAAATAAAACCACACTAAATTCCATGCCTTGCTAATGTAAGAAATCCTAATGTTAATTGTAATCAATGTGCAAAAATTAATTAAACAATAACTTTTACTCAATTGAAAAGAACTAAATAATTTTAAGCTAAAAAAAATTATAATCCATTGCTAGAATAAAATATAAATCAACAAAAATCATATTGCAATAATAAGATTGAAATAACAATGCACATTTATAGAAAAGTAAAGCAAATCACACTAGTATCAAAAACAAAATTTAAGATAAACTTAAAAATAAAGCCAACTCATCAACTTTAGTTATGCTATTATAGTTTCTAGAATAAATGACTAAATAAAAATTAAATAAAAAATTTGCAACTATGCTAATAGTCCTTCCATTGTTCCAAAGAGTGGGCCCTTGCTTTGAGGTCTAGTGGGAGGTAGAATTTTTCAACAACAGATAATAAACTATACAATCAATGCAGTACATACAATAGGATAAAATGATTCAAATTTAAGATAGTATTTTGGAAAGTCATATTAAAACTGCATTTCTTCCATTTGAACTCCTTCCCAATAGGCATTAATTAAACTATCTAGCTTAATTATAGGATTTATTATGGGTAATAATTTATCTCCTAATTTATTAACATGAGTCTATGTGTTCAATCCAGCCAATTAGATTGCAATAGCATGTATGGTTGGTTACTTTATCTAGACTCTTTAATCAATCAACTAATTTATTCACTCTACAATTTTATCATTGATTTGTTAAAATAAATTTTAGGTCTTCAACATTCTTTCCTTGCTTTGTTTTATGTGTATTAGGATCTATTTCATGTATGTAGTTTATTTATTTTAGTGTGATATAAAAGTAGTAGCTCTAGACTTCTAGCTAATCAATGCCATTATTCCTGTGCATATTCAATAGATTCAATTTGATGCTATTGGTCAATTTCAATATCAAATTACATGACCCATGATCTTGACATGACACTTGCAAAGCAAGTTGACCATTTGCTTTCTCAATTCCTCCCATGTGTAATTATTCTAGAGCTACTCCATGTCCTATTATTCTAGTGCAAGATCTACTCTAGAACACAACTAGTGCTAGACTACTCCAATTATTTGTAACTCAAGTGCAACAACTTTAAACAAAAATATTTTAGAGCAACAATATATCAAGTGCTTCAAAACTATTGGTTTGTTCATAGAATTTTATAGAAATATCATTAAAATATTCTATCCTTTGATTGAAAATAAATCTTACAATTAGTCCTTAAAAATACACAAAGACCATTTCAAAACAAATAAAGAAAACATCTTATTTTATTCACTACATCCAATGTTAATATTAACATAAATACGAATTAATATTTGATACATAACTATATTAGTTAAATTAAAAATAGACAAAAAGGGCTAGGCTACTAAAAATAAGGTAATTTTGGAGCCTCATCAGCATATCCTTAACTTCTTAGTAATATCCTCCATGCACCCCTTGTCTAATAGAATGACTATTAAATAGTTTCTCTCATGATCAAATAGATTTGTCTTTTTAACCCTTATCAAAGTACCTATCGATTAGGTCATGCTACCAAACCACTTCTAGGGTAAAAATATAATCTGGAATAAATATCAATATTATGAATACCTTATCAAGTTACATTAGGTTGGTTGACTAAGCTATGGAAGTGACTTTGGCAATGAAAGGTGAGGTGGTAAGATATTATTAATTAGATTTTTGTTGGTCTACCATGGAGGATAAGGTCTGCTAGCATAGCTGAGCCAAGGGGTCAGAGGGGTCAGATTCAAAGGAGGTCCTTGACCTTACCATCTAGGCCCAATAAAGGATTCTTTTCCCTTTGGTGGTGGCTGATGTGGACAAGTGAAAGATGGATGCAATATTTTCAAATACAAAGAGCGAGCCACATTGGGGGCTTTAAAGTCCTTTGGAATGTGTTTTGTTAGAAGGGAATATTTTCTAGCCACGCATGGGATTTCACTTGGAGCCATTATTTTCCAAGGTGGTGATCTTGGAAATATGATTTGAGGCTAAGGAGGACTTATGTCATCTTTACCTCATGGTACTCTGGGCCTATCCTCATAATCATTCTCTTTCACTTTATGTTAAGTGCTAGTTGCAGGGAGTGCTTGGATGGTGTGATCTAGTGGCCAATCCTAGAAACTTGACATGTTTGTGGTTCTTCTTATCCTATTTTATCTTCCACATTGGTCTACCACATTCTATATTTCTTTTAACTGGTTTAGTGAGGGGTGGGTTGTTGATATGCATCACAAGGGCACATAAATCCAAAAACTAGCTCTTTTATTTTCATCTACTTTTCTCTTATTCAGTCCCAAGGTGAACTAAGGGTGGTTGTAATTAGATCAGGTTCTAGCCATGGTTCATATTTTGGTTCCAAAATATAGCTTTATGTTGATTCTCCTCCCTAACTATTGAGAGATTAATTGGTTGGGAGTTTCTTTGAGTTGGGAGATGCAAGCTTCAATTAGCTCTGTTGAGAGAATGGTGTTGGATTAGCATGAATTATGGTAAGGGTTCTATAAAATGGGCTATCAAGGGGTTTATAAAGGATATTGGTATTATTTTAGAACTAAGTGATCCTATCATTAATGAATATTTAAATAAAATTCTTAAAAAAAGGGTATTCTAACCTATGGAGAAATTTAATGGTCAAAATTTTTAGCTGGTAAGACACATCGCTTATACTTGGTGAAATGGGGTGGTAAGAGTAGGAAGTCTTGAATTTAAAATCTTAATTCCCTTCATAGAGTATATAATAGGGCGTCTAGAAAATGGGGCTTGCCACAATAGGGAGAAACATTCCTTGGCTAGGGATGCCTAGAATTTCTTGAGTGAAGGTGAAGAGCTAGTGAGATACCAGAATGGGTATAGATGTGACTCCTTGAAGTAGCCTTGGGATAGAGTGGCCTTAATTATCATGTAATTCTTTACCCTTTATGAGAACAAGGAACTCATCTAAATTTTTTATCTGATGTTTCTTAATCAGCTCCATAGAAAGAGACCCATGAACTTCCCTTCATTTATATTTTAGTTGCTAGAAAGATCAGTGAATCAGGTTAAATAGGTAAATTTTCTAACCCTATCCATCAAGGCTTACTAAAATTAATATTCAAGTATATCTCTAAGGCTATAGGTCTAGTGGGCAATGATATTTTGAAATATTTGACCTCAACCCCCTTGGTGGTGACCTCCCTAGACCTATATAAGGAAAGTGATTCCTAATCCCAAGAGGGTACTCCTTCCCCTGATCATGCCACAAGTGACAAAACTAGAACTACTCCCTTTCCTAAAGGTACCTCCCACCACATTGGAACTGGTGGGAGTGAGGTGTGCATTAAGCAGTCCAAGTGGTTAAGCTTTATTTCTACTTATGCAAGAAAAATTCTAATGATGATTGGAGATTTGGATTCTAAGGATTTAACTCTAGTTAAAAAGAAAATCAAGTTGGTGGTTGGGACTTCTGAAGGGGGTCCCAATTCCCAAGTCCTAAAAAATGCTCCAAAATCTATCTTGAATGTGATGATTAGACTCTAGAACTCTCACATCACTTCTTTGTGCTCAATAATTTCCTATGCTAAGGGAAATTAAAATCTTATTGAGTTGGGGCCAGATTGATTAGTTCATAGGACTAGAGAAGGACACATCCAAATTTCATGAAGGATAACTAGGCCTTGGACCCTCTACTTTATTTCTATATATTTTTGTTAGGCCACCCCTACGTGGCTGTCATATTTTGGTTTTGATGGTCTACCCTGCGTGGGAGTCAAATTTTAAAAATTATTGGTTTTTGGAATCTGTATGGCACCTTTTAGGGTGTCTCTATGGTACCTATTTTGGTTCTATCCCTACATGGATACTGGTTACTAGTAGCTATTTCATTCTCTATATCCTTTATCTTCTCTTTAAGGTTGGTATTTTTCTTTTTTATACAAGGTTCAGGGATTCTTTCAAAACCCCTTCTTCCACCTTATAAAAAATATATATTATAAATACCTCACTTGAGTATATATAAATATGTATGGAGGAATATACCCCCAATCATTAATCTCCTTGTCATTTTTCTACACTAGGTTTCAACAAGTAAGGGACACTCTAGGTAGTTTTTCCTTTTAACCTTTCCAAAATTGGTTTATATACCTCAACATTAAATTTGTATGATGATTTTTGAATCCCATTACATGGAACTTCAATAGCCAAAAAATCTAGGAGTTGTCTCTTGAACAACCATCTTATTTAGTTTAAGTTTGAGAACCATTATCTTTGCTAATATATAATTAGTCATACCAAATGTGATATAAAACTAAAAATCTTGGTATTTTAGAAATATGCCTACTATTGATAAATCTCAATTGAGATGTATAAGGCACAATCAAGCAACTATAGATACATTCCACCTCTATTACTACATTCATCATGTTTAGATGCTCATTTTGATCAATCTATCTAATATGAAACCCATAATGAAGGAAATTTTTGATAGCATTCATTGTTCCTCCACTTTAAATACCTTTGTTAATAGTAACTTCATGAAACCTTTTACCACATAATGGTCGTTCATGTATCCAATCAAAAACTTTTACCAATATTTCTACTTTTCCCATAAACAAATGTTTCTTGTGCCCTAAAAGAGTAGGATATCCAATCGATAGTGTTATCTATTATTTACAATATGGCTTAGGTCACATCAAGAGTCATCAAAATAGGGGAGTATGACCTTGAAGGAACAATGGTCTACTCATCTCTATCAAACCTCTAGGCATAAACATGTACTAACTTGAGACACTGTAAGACCTTGGGTACTAGGAACTACCCCACTAAAAAAATACATAATCAAACCACTATCAATGAATTACTAGGGTTTATCTCACATCATGGTAATCCCTCCCTTATTGACTCTTTTAGAGGTGAGTTGACATATAGATATTCCACCTCATCATACAAAGTTTATATAGTCCTATCCCTACTCTTATTTTCTAGTTTTTGTTGGTTCATATATTAGATGTGGAGGGTTGTTGTGGGGTTTGTTACAAAAAGTTTTATTCATTGGGTGAATCTTCTTCCTTCCTTGACTTTATCTCTACCACATCTCTAGTTGTATTTTTACTTGGCTAGTTGCAATCCATACTATCTAAGTTAGAAAGTCCTTTTGAAAACTCTCACTAAGTCTATAGGTTTTTGGTTTGTCATTGTTTGACAAATTGTTAGACTATATATTTTAATCTTATTTTAACTTTGATTAATCACTATGATTTCTATAAAAATATTTGTATTTTGAGTTTATTATTTTCCACTTTTCCAAGTTGATGGTTCAAGGAGTAGGTTTGGCAAAGTATCAAAATTCTAGAGAGATGACAACTATGGAAAGTAAGGCAATGATTTAGACAATTGAATTAGTGATGCAAGAGATTTATGACTTAATGAAAGTTTAAAATAAGGGAAGGTTTAATTAAATGGATCATAGGATATATCTATAAATTCAAATACTATTAAACTTAGTAAAATTTTTAAAAGAAAGGTTTTGAGTCTAATAGATTACCAAAATTAGTCCTAGGGTTTTTTAGAAAATACAACCAAAGGAGGGTAGCAAATGACAAGGATGATTTTTACATATATGAAATGGGGAAAATGAAAAAAATAATTGGAAGGGATACCAATGATTAGATGCCTACATAGTAGAAATAAAATTATCTAGGAGGATCGGTCTTACCATGTGCATGCTTTCAAAAAGTGAAAGATTAAAATAATGGCAGGGTAATCATATTGGGAATTTCTCTTGTAGCAACTTCTTGATGTAATAAAATTTTAGGAGAACCAAACATAGTTCTACAACATTCATTAAAATAGAAAGGAGAGAGATATAGAGTATTAACCTATATTAGTATTTTGACAAACCTTAATATTGATGAAACAAGGACTTCTTCACATCAATGTAGCCATTTATAGAGATATTGGTATTTGACAACTACTAAATTATGTATAGGGAATTAATGGCTTCTAATTGTAGGTTTTTGAGATGGTTAGATTTTCCATATTCATGAAAATAAAGTGTTAGAATGAACCTTGATCCTCCTACTTATAAAATTTTCCCTTCCAACATTTACATGTATAATATTAACTCACCATGAAATAAATTTAGTTTAGCACAAATGCTTTGCCAATGTTTTTATGAATTATTAGGTGATGTCATGATGACATTGGCCTCTTATCTTCTAAATTTTATAAATTTATAGTTATTTAGATAATTTCATCATGGCATCATCATCTTTTATAGTTTATTTTCTTTTGAAATCAATAAATTAGTGCTTGCTCATGTTGGTGTTATCATATACCTTATTAGTCTACTAGGTCAATTAATCACACCATAATCAAGGTGATGCCATTTTTTTCTTTAACTTTATCTCTTCTAGGTATCAAAATATTTTAGGCGTACACTAACATGATGTTATATTGTCTTATTAATGACCTCATTTTTCCAATAGACCAATGCTTGGGAAGAGCTAGGCTTTGAATTTTTAATTTGATAAGTCATGGGGTAGTATCATAAACCGCTTCATGGGAAAAAATTACAAGTAATACTTTATATAAATGATGATGATTACAATGACAATATCTCTTATTTATATACCCATCTTATAAACCTTCAAACCACTCATAATTATAATATAATAATAAAATCAACCGTTGGTTTGATGTTGATGTGACATCACTCCAAAATCTAGTGAATCATTGGACACATCTAATAAATCAACAAAATTTAAACTTAGAAAAATTTATACTCATTTTGATTAGTTTTTTTATCCCCATATTTTGACAATGTTGATATCTTCTAGGAGGGAAACTCAAAAGAGGGGAACCAAATGTCTCTTTTAATTTTTTCACTTGGTAGAAAGGAATTTTATCTTTTGAAGGCTACAAAAGAGAGAAAATGGGAAACAAAAAGGGTAATATTATGTACACATTCATCAAATATTTCTATCACATACAAAGGATATAAGTGTTTCCCATTGACTAGGATAGGTAGCATTCTCCCTTCCATTAAATTTTAGCTATTAGGTGCATGAACCTTAATGATTTGATAAGGCCCACTCCATAATGAATCAAACTCTTTGTATTATCATTTCTTAGCTCTACCCTCATCCTACTTTATTACCAAATCCCTTTATTTGAATTGGATATCTATAGCCTTTCTATCAAACCACATCTTTATTAATTATTGATGATGTACAAACCATTGGAAGGCCTTCTCTCTTATTTATTTTAGCTATAATAATACATTGGTGGAGGCTTGTATGAGTGAAATTTTGTATCTTTGATCTTTATATGCTAGGATATTTGGAGTGAAGAGAGTTCTAAATTTATGGGTAGCATTACTTATTTTCTAAACACCAACTTGTAATGATATGTCCCAATTGAATAAGGGTAAATCCATCATATCACATTACATTCTTTAATCTAGTGTGAAAATATCCTTTTAACTCAACAATTGTCCTCTTTAGGATTCTAAAAATATTCTTATTTGTGGACTTAGCTAAGCCATTACCTTATGGATAGTAATTCAAGTGGTATTCAAGAGAAACCAATATTCTAATGAAAACTAAAGTAACTTTGACCCAATAAATGGAGTGGAGTTATCTATAATTATTATGAAAGGTACTCCAAATCTAGTTATTATGCCCTCCATTAGTTTGATAACAAACTCTTCCTTTGTAGCCTTGACTAGAATTGCTTCTACCCATTTAGTGAAATAATCAGTCATTGTTAGGATCTAATTGTACCCTCTAGTAGACATAGGATTTATTTTGATAATAAATTTCATCCCCCATTGTTGGAAATTTTCCTTCACCATAATAAAATTTAATGGAATAGGGGATTTACTCCTTTGATCCATGTATATATGGCATCCTCTACAATGCTTTATCCGCTAGAATAAGTCTATGAATATAGTTCTAATAGTATCCTACCTTTAAAATATTATGAGTTGTCACTTGGACTATACAGTAACATCCTTTAATATGATATTTGGTTGAGAAGTCTTTGATTCTTCCTTCCTCAGCATACCTTAGCAAGATGCCATCATAACCTCTCCTAAAGAGAGTATTATCTAACTACACATAATCCATGGATTTCCATTTGAATTAATCCCTTTTTTTAACTATTATTCCTTTAGAAAATTCTCCTATTAACATATACTACTTGATATTGTTAGAAAATATTATATTATTTAGTACATGCTAATGTAACACCTTGGGTACATCTTTAGATTAGGAGTGTGCCTTAAATTAGAGTGTGAGAATTTATTTTATGCAATGTAATAAATGCACAAGTGCTTATTAAAGTGTTCAAAGTATTTAATAATGTAAATGTGCATAATAGTCCATGTGTACATGTGTCCTTGGATTAGGAAGAGTTAGTGAAGAGTCAAGCTACAAGTGTAGCTCCATAAGTGTGCAATTTATAGTCAATATTCGCAAGGTATGGAAGAGTCATAGCCATCCAAGAGTCATTATAGGAAGGCTATATATATATATATATTGTTACAGTGAAGCTATGTAGTTGATTATGGTCTTTATTCTATATCAAGATACTATTTTTGTGAGCATTTGTTAATGGAAATTTTATGAGTTGTATAATTTATTTATGAGTTTTATATGATTAGAATTTTACCATTATCTTATATTTCATGTAGCAACTTTATTTTACAAAATATAACAATGGTATCATAGGCACAAGGGGGATTGATAGGAGATAGGGAGAGCCACAAGAGAGATTGATATGAGATAGGGATATTTCATTTACAAAATTTTGAAGTTGTAGTTTGGCTAGAGTATTTTCATAGGGTTGTAGAAAAACTCGTCAAGACTAGGACTGGGTATAGATTTCTTTCCACTAGATTAAAGGATAACTAGTGAAGTTTATTGATTTTAAAATTCTATAGATTTAGATGTATTTGGTTGTTGTTGTCTAAGTTTTTATTGTATAAAATTAGTTCTTAGAAGTTGAGAAGCTTCCTACAATAGATAAAGAAAAATTTCACCTTCAATTTTCTTAAATTCTATGTGTTTTCCTTGTGCAAAGATTAGTTTTGAGTTGCAGCAAAAGAGTAGATATTAAAAATTAAGGAGGTCCAAGAAAGAGATCCCATTGAATATTAAATATTAAAGATTTAGGAGAAGCAAGAAAGAGGTCCCCATTGAATATTGAATACTGGAGATTGAATATTGAGGAGACTCGAGAGAAGAATTCCCCATTGCATATTTGAGAAAGGAGATTGAAGATTGAAGAATTTGGAAACCAAAGAGAATAGGTTTCAAGTGAATTTAGGAGGAGTAATAAAAAGGCTTGAGAAGGCCTATTGAGAAAGTTGAAGAAGTGGTCATGGGAGAATATTTTAATAAAGTTTGAGGTAGAATATTGCAAGAAGAAGAAACTCTTGAAAATAGGTAATCACATCAAATTTGGGAAAATGGTTGTCATTCAATAAGCCCAAAAGGATTCAAGGAGAATATTTTGGTTAAGAAGTTTACCAAATTTGAGAAAGTATTTTTGAAGACTTCAAGACATTCATATTCTTGAAGAAGAGGCCAAATTTGAAGATAGAATTCAGCGGAAGCTAAGGAGAAGAAAAAAGATTGAAAGAGGACACAGATTGAATTTTTTGGAGATAATCATCAAAGTTTTGAAGGTTAGTTTTTGAAGAAAAAGAGTGCACATTACTGGAGCAGAATTTGAAGAGTTTTGGACTGCAAATTTTGGTAGCATTGGAATGAGATAGTAGAGCTACAAATTTAAAAAAAAATGGGCAGCAAAGTGAAGGATACAAAGCAAAGTTTTGGCCAGTATTCTTGAGAAGAATAGGAGCTACATTTTTACAGGTTTAGGCAGAAAATTTAGACAGCAAAAAGGTGAGCCAAATAAACAAGAAATAAAGGGATGAAGAAGATCAAAAAGAGGTTTGCAAAGTGGTGCTTAAAATTACATTTTGTTTAAGTAAAAAGAGTGGAATTATATCTAGTATTGAAAGCACCATATTCAAGTTTTTAAAGCAGTAAATAGAAAGCTTTAAGTTTTATATTTCCAAGTTGAGGGAACAAGCATCTTCATCATCTATGCATTTGCAAAATATTATAGCAAAAGAAGAGTTAGATATGGCTTAAAGAAAAAGGATAATATTGGTTGAAAGCATAAAATTGCATGTTGTTTTGAGAGCACCGAATAAAACCACTAAAGTGCAGATTTTACAAGCACTATTGAAGCCAAGTAAAAGGTGAGATTTCATAGCAAAATTAAAGGAAGATAGTCTTATTTTTTTATGCCAAAAAATAGTTATAATTTCAAAGAACTACATATCATTCAAATAAAGGACTAAAAATAAAGAGTAGTAACAGTGTCTAAAGCCACCATAAGAGGACATAAATCTTGGAGTATCTCGAGTGTCAAACCAGGTACAGTCTTGGATGTCAAAACTAGTAGCATAGCTAGAATACTTAGTTGCTAAGATGAAGCCATATAAATCCCATACGTTGCAACAACTAAAGAGTTTCATTTCTGGAGAATACCAAACGACGGGTAAGTGAAAGCGAAGCATCATGCATTGGAAGTTTGAGGAGAGCACAGCAAGTAAAGGTCAAACAAGCCAAGAGAATATTGTAAATGTGAAAATAATATCTCATAGCATGCAGTTGCCAAGTGTTGTGAGGTTTGAGAAGAGGAATAGCACCTGAGACACTTGGCATTATTAGAAGGAAGCATCAACCACCTCATTTAGAAGTCTAAAATATGTGAACCATAGAAACTCAATAGGAGTTCAACCATACATTTATATTGATATATATTAAAATTCGTTATCGCTCTATTTTGTTGCTATCAAACATTTATCATCCTCTCATTCCCTTCATTGGTGTCCAAGGCCACTACTCAGAAGTATAAAAACTAACAAGTATTGGAATTGTAATGGTCTAAAGTACAACATGGAACTGGACCATGGATAGAGTCATCATGTTAGGGTAATTTAAATATTCATTGAAGCAAGTAGAAGGTTGTATTTGCTAAAGCATATCACTATTATCTTGTCACACATGCCCACTTTTCTAGAACGTTCAAATTATGATAAAACGACCAAGCACAATGTAACAGTTAGCACACAGGCTATTGTGCAGCAGACACATGATGGACAATAAGAAATATTGGAAGTAGGAACTGTTATCTTCAAATATTAACATCTATCATGTGAATATACCCAGTTTACTTTGACTTACAGACTCCAAGACTAGCTCATCAGTGCCATCCCAAAAGCCCTAGCGAGATCCATATGTTTTAAGGAGGTAATAATTTAGTTAATTTTTTATTTTCTAAAGGTTTGGAGTTATAAGGTTTGAACAATATCTATTTTGCCTAAGGTTGAATTTAATTATTCTATTGGATAAATAAGGAAAAATTTTGATAAATTGAAACCCTAAAAACCTATTAATGAATTTTGGGAAATTTTCAAGTTTTTTTGGAGGTTGAATTATAAGTTTTGTAAATCAAAATTTAAAATTTGTAAAAATTTGAGTTTTGGAGAAATAAGGATTTCAACATTAAATTAGAATATTGTTTTTGCAAATATTATTTTACAAAACATCTAAATTTCTAATTTGGGAGATATAAGGTATACAACATAGTATTTTGGTAAGTTAAAAAAATTGCATCAAAATTACTATTAGTTTTTCATTCAAAAACTAGGGAGATAAAAGGTTGTCAACATAAAGTTTTGGAAAGTTGTGAATTTTATCAAAGTTGTCTTTAGTTCTTTCATTCAAAATCTAAGGAATTATGGATTATTGGTACATAGATTTGGGAGCAAGTAGACATATGACTGGAGACAAAAAATGGTTCAATTCTTTACAAGAAAAATATGAGAAATCAGTTGCTATAGCAGATAGTAAGACTTATAAAAATGTTCTAGTCAATCTAATTAATGTTTTATATATTTTGTATTGACTACCAACATTATTTCTATTTATCAACTCATGGATCAAGGTATAACAATAGAATTCAAGATTATCAATGATAGAAAACAATGTTATATTACCAAATAAAAAAATTGGATCAATTGTGATCTAAATTTATCTACTGTATCCATGCATCAAAAATAAAAGAAGCTCAAGCAATTTGAGAACCAAATAATGAAGAATCAAAGAATGGAGATGATGAAGCAAAAGTTTCTAAGGACAAAGGAAAAAGAAAAATTCTTATTCAAGAATCTGATGACTATGAAAGAATTCAAGAAACTTGTATTTTTGAAAGCACAAAGAATAGAGTATACTAATCGTTCATTTGATTAGAATACAAAAAGGTAGTAGACTGAAGAAAGCAGGAAAGGAAAGAAAGAGTTTTAGAATTAAAATGAAGACCATATTGGAGACTAAAGTCTTAAATAACCAAATAATTTAATACAAGGGGGTGTTAGAGAATATTACATTATTTGGTACATGCTAATGTACCACCTTGGGTACATATTATATTAGGAGTGTGCCTTAGATTAGAGTGTGAGTATTTACTTTATGCAATGTAATAAATGCACAAGTGATTATTAAAGTGTGCAAAGTATTTAATAATGTAAATGTGCACAATAGTCCAAGTGTACATGTGTCCTTAGAAGAGTTAGTGAAGAGTCAAGCTACAAGTGTACATCAAAGATAGCTCCATATGTGTGCAAGTGATAGTCAAGAGTCACAAGGTATGGAATATTCATAGCCATACAAGAGTCATTATAGGAAGATTGTATAGACATTGTTATAGTGAATCTATGTAGTTGATTGTGATATATATTTTATATCAAGATACTATTTTCGTGAGCTTTTGTTAATGGTAATTTTATGAGATATTGCATAAGTTATTTATGAGTTTTATATGATTAGAATTTTGTCATTATCTTATATTTCATATATCAACAATGGTTATTTTACTTTTAATTATTAAGCATCAAAAGCTAGAAGATATCACCCTTCCATCCATTCAAGTATCCCAGATCAACTTCTTCAATTAAGAACACTTGTTCACCTGCATAATTCATGGTTAGAATTTTACAAAGGACCCTACCTCTTACCAATTTGTTTTGTTTTATCTATATATCAAATTATTGAATTTTTTTTATCCACCATGTTATTAAGCCTAATTTTGAAAATATGATTATGAAGGTGTTCATGTTCAGTGTTATGTATGATTTCTAAATGGTTTTCAATGTTTCAGGTACAAGGAAAGTGAGTTTAATAGGGAAGAATGTAGTTGTATCGATTTACGTGTTGCCAAGTACTGGCAGGTATTTAAGTAATAAGATATTTTTTGCAATCATAGAAAAATGTTTATCAGTGAGCAAAAATGTTCTTTTTTCTTTAATTTTTTAAACCTGTATAAATGCACCCTACCCATATGTCATGACCCACCCTTGGTAGAATTTTTATTTTGATAGGTATATGTTTTCATGTGGTTTCTTAGTGATGGAATGACTAATTATTTCCTAATAGTTATTCAAAAGAACTTATGAAATTCATGGAAGAATGTGTTATATGAATTTATTAATGAATTTTGGACAAGGACATGTAGAATTCTATGAAATATATATTCTAAGTTAAGAATATGATACTAATAATAGAATTTGTATTTGTGCAGGATTTGGTTTTCTTGTAGGTGGAAAAAGGAACTAACCACCAAGAACAGAATACCTTGGGGGAAATGATGTGATGGGTTATTTGTCAAAAATATTTGGGGAGGCAACATGGATGAGTGCCCCTCTCATGGAGATGCATATCATAATCTGCATAATAAAGAAAGCATTATGTTTTAGTAACTCTTGAGTGTTGCTTAATAATTTCCTTTATGATAAATTTCATTAGGAATGGAAGTATTAATGGTAGAGATAGAAATTGTTTGATTTCTTGCTTGCCTTCCTTCTAAAAGAAAATGGTTTATGAATTTACTAATATTATCGTAGGGAACATTAAGGAATGAGTTTTATGTATTTAAAAAGAAATAGATTCTCATTATTTAGTGTTATGTGCTTTGTAAGTGGTATATATTTGAGTTTATTGAAACAACTTGAAAACCGGTAGTGGAGAATGTGTTTTGAATGGTTATGCTTTTCAGGATACTCACTCTAGGTTTCTAGGAAGTGGGTATGTTAAATGCTTGTATGGAAATAAATACAAGGAGAAGAGTTGGTCAAAATAATAGGCGAGTGGAAGCTTGGTCATATTCCAAAAAGAGAAGAGTTTTTTTTTTTTTTTTTTATGGGGGAGGAGAAAAGGAATCTGGTAAAAAGAGTTGCATACAAGATTACTAGAGTCGTCTGACAAGAAAATTGGTAATTCGAGATCATCTACTGGTAAAAAGGAAACTTTGAGTTGCGGTAAGTAGATACTAGCTTACTTGAAATGCACATTTTACTTTTAAAACATCATGTTTTGCTTATAGATAAATTGCATGATTATTTCATATCAATAGTGGTGACATGTATTGTTGTCTTCTAGTTACCCTGAAATAGATATGGACTGTGGAATTTCCTTATTAATTTTTGGCATCTAGCTTCAGAATTGAACATGGAAACTAGAAGTTGGTCTTCAGTTTTAGACTTTCAAATTTTGCACTGGAAGTTTTGTTTACACCTCTTAAGGTTTTTTTTTTTAAAGAGTGTAGTGTTACAATTAGTAAATTTGGCACCTATGCGTTGAAACAAATGAGATTACCTTAGAATAAATAAGAGACCATGTGACATTCTTGTTGATTTAATTGTAAGGATTTCCTTTAGTTAACTCTAATAATAGATATGCATATCATCTATATGTTCCAGTTAAACTATTAGTTTTATGGGAGTCAAAACTATTTGTACAATCATCCAGGTATGAAGGATTTTATGTACAACCATCCCTAGCTAAGTGAAGTTACTGAGTATTGAAAATAGTTAAACCTGAGTAAAATGCATGTATGGGAGTTGAAAAGAGGTTTAGATTCAAACTTGAATCGCTTGATCATGGGATTGTGTAAACTGGTTTTTGCCTCTCGATATCGAACTCCGAGGTAGTCAAATATTGGTTTATATTATTCAAGTAGGTAAATGATGTATGCAAATCTATAAAATGTAGAATGAGCGATGTTGAAAACTCACTTTATTCAATATAGAAGTAGCATAGATATTTCATATCTAACAAATTGAGTTATTAATCTTCTTTAAGAAAATCCATGAGGTCTTTCTGTGTAATTCGCTTTGTATTTGTATAAAGGATTTATTTTGTTGACTCTGTAATATCTATTAAGATGTAGAATTTGTGAATTGCTCTATCTAGTTCATAGAAATGTTATATTAAGTTTATAGTTTTTCAGTGGTTAAACTCGAGTGAGGATAATCGTGTATGTAAGTGTATTACATATGTAAAATAAAGGAAATAAATATTATTTCATTTTACAAATTATTTAGGGAATGCTTAGAGAACAATTAGTTCCAATAATAACTCCAAAGAAGAAAAGGAGTGTAGGAATATTTCTTTGCTAAATGTTGATCTCATAGTTTATATTTATATTTTATTATCATGGTAATTAAACCACATAGGTCAAGATTATTTGTATTTTTCAGTGTGTCATTTGAGCTTCCCACTTTCTATTTAGGGCTTCCCCTATTCACCAGTTTCCCCAAAGAATCTATGTGAAGCAATGTTATTGAAAATTTTGATAAAAAGCTTGTAGATTTGAAATGGGTCCTCCTATCCCAATTATCCAAAGCCACTCTCACTATGGTCTATCTTGAAAGTATTTCTATTTATTTTATGTCAGTATTCAAAGCCCCAATTTCTATCTATAATAAAATTGAACATATTCAGAAGAGATTCCTTTGGGCAGGTTCAGAGGATAAAAAAAAATCAGTTGGTTAGCCGGGAAAGGTTTGCTTACCCAAAAGTCAGGGAGGGTTGGGTCTTAGAAGAATTAGTAATATAAACATGGCACTATTGGCCAAGCAGGATTGGAAGGTGTTTACCAATTACAATCTTGAATGGGTTTCCATCATCAATAAAAAATACACTCACATCTAGAATTTTATGGATGAAAATATTCCTAAATTTGGGTCCACCTTCTGGAAATCAATCCTCCAGACTAGACCTCTTATTCAAAGAAGAACTATATGGCAGCTTGGAATAGGAAATAGGATAAATTTTTGGTCACACAGGTGGATCTCCAATCAAATTCTTAGTGAGAACAATGGAGTCTTAGTGGTGCAGCCTTTGTTGGATACTCTCATAGGTAGAAAGGTGGATGATTTCATAGACTCTTTAGTCCAACCCAAAATATGGAAAGAGATCCACATTGTAAATGTTGATGCCCAATTATCAAATGCTATCACAGAATTATCAACATTGCTGAGGGCAACTGTAATTATATGTAGTATATCTCATGATACCCCTTTCTGGAAAGAAATTGACTCTGGTCTTTTTTCTATCAAATATGCTTATCTGTTGACTTTCACTCCTCAAAATTATCTCATTCCTTTAAATATAGATTGGCTTAAACACCTTATACCTAAATTTGCTATCTTTTCTTGGTTGGCCATACAAAATAAGATCCTCACTACTGATAATCTCATGAAGAGAGGGATGCTTGTTCCTAATAGATACCATCTTTGCTTGGTGGCCTGGGAATCTGTCAACCACATATTTACAAAATTTTCTTTTTTCCACTCTACCATGGTTCATCTCATGTCCACCTTTTACATCTTCTGGGTCTAGCCCAACTCCCTGGCTCTTTTTTTCTCCTAGTGTCCCATGCCTTCAAAAATTCTAGGTTTTCTTTGTGGAAAGTTTATCTTCATCATCTCCTCTGGTAGATTTGGCTTGAAATAAATAGTAGAATCTTTTCAAACACCCTCAAGGACTCTAAATTTATTTCCAACAAAGCCATCGTCTTTGCTATTGAAAATTTTAAGCTTTTTCCTTGCACCAAACCACTTGAGTCAACTCTTTTTCATTCCCTCAGTATTCCCCACAGTCCCAGATCTACTCCTTCTAATACCCATCCTATAATTGGTGCTCATTAGACTCCTCCTGTAGGATAGCTTAAACTTAACTATGATGGTGCTTCTAAAGGAAATCTAGGTGCATCGGGTGCTGAAGTTCTGGTCAAGGATCAAAATGGATGACTCAGTGATCTATGCTCAGTTTTTGGGCATCCAAATTCACCACTATATGAAAGCTTGTGTATTGTGGAGAGGGCTAGAATTTATCAGATATTATAGGGGAAATTTACAAATTTAATGTGATTCCATGAATGTTACAAACTCTATCATCAGTAATATAATTCCTTCATGGAACGTGTGCACTATTATTCAGAAAGCTAAGGTCTTGATGCAAAATTTGTGCAACACTACAACCTACCATATGTATCAAGAATCTAACAAGTCTACTAATTTGCTCACCAATATTGGGGTTAGTCACGGGAATTTGTCCATATGGCACCAAAATTTCCCTCAAAATGTTCTCAATGCTGCTACTGTCGACTTGGAAATGCACAACCAACCACCTCAAAAAGTTTGATGATGGGAGTGACAGAAATGCTTCTTCGGTGGTCATATTTAACTTGGTCCACAACACGATCCTTAGTAGTATCATTAGTGGTATGGATAGCATCAGTGCCTCCCTGAAACTACTAGTCAAGAAACATGGCTAAAAGAGCTCTATAGCTAAAAATTATCGATGATTAGAGTTGGTTTGTTTTGTATTTCAAGCTTTGTTCTCGTGTGTGGGAAATTTGGTACTAATATTTTGACCCTTATGTGGGTATATTTTTTCTCTAGTATATTTCATGGAGTAGCTAGGGTGTAGACACCCTGTTTTGTGCTTCTCTGTGTACTTTTTGTCATATGCTTATGTTTCTGGTTTTGGGCAGCAGTTAAAACCCATATAATATAATTTCTTCCACCTACCAAAAAAACCACATTAAGGACCTTGTGGTAAAAGGAGTACTCCAAAATAAAATAAAGTATTGTATAGTGTATGGAGTCACAGATAAGTAAACTAATCATCTACTAGATGATATGAGTAGTTGATTCTCAAGTCACTAAGCACACTCTCACAAAAGGAATTGTGAGAGAAGTGGAGATTAGTTACTTCTTTTCAAATGACTAGAAAGAGAATTAAGCTAGATCATCTGGCCAATGAAAATGATAGCTTAAGAGGATGTGACACCAAGTAATTACTATATTAACCAATGTCTATGTTCCTATTAAAGGAATTATACATTAAGTAGAAACTGGTGGGTCCAAATATGGATTAGTAATTACTATATTAACCAATGTCTATGTTCCTTAAATGATCTAGGAGGATTGTAGTTCAGGAAAAATAAAATGGATAGGAAAATTTGGGTTATGATATTTGGTATCAGAGTCTGGTTCATAGTAGAATAGGCTCACTGTACAAAACTAGTTTTGGGTGTGTAATAGAAAAAATAACTACAAATGGATTATATATTGCTTAACAAAATTGAAAGTTAAACTTATCTAAAAATTTATGATAACTAGAAACATAGTTGATGTTAGGATAAACCAATCAAAGAAGTGATGGTGAACTAACTACTACTAACCCTTCAATGTGTGGTCTGGAACAATGTCATTAAAGAGAAGAAGAGAAAGTGTTACCCCAATTACAAGGCAGACATGACAAACCAATAAGGAGGATAGAAACCCAAATATAAGTTTAGATAATCCTAAAAATGAAAGAGATAATCTTAGTAATGAAGGATAGAATCTCATAGTGATAGTGGTCCTACTTTAGGAATGGGTGGAAACATAAAAATAATTGTTGGATGCCATGCTAAATCAAGAAACATTGACTAGGAACTCTAATAATGGATAGGTAAATGAACCCCTTACTGAAGCAAAACTGACAAGGATTCGACTTGAGGCTGAGTTGGACAAAGATATGAAACATTTAAAATCTTCCAATTTCAATGGAGAGGAAGATGGAGATAAGGTTGAGGCTTGGTTGAAAGAAATAGAAACTTATTGTAATATGAAGAACTTTTTCTCTAGCAATTGAACATCCTATGCCACCCTGCATTTGCAAGGAGATGGTTTGGATTGGTGGGAAACTCTTAGTGAGGATCAAAAACTAGCAACAGTAGTTGACCTAAAGTGGAAAGAATTTGTAGTAGCATTTAAAGAAAAATTCCTCACAGAGCACTTCTATTCCCATACAATTGAGTAGTTCACTAAAATTTGTCAAAAAACTAGGACAGTGGAAAATATTATCAAATATTTATCAAGTTGTTGAACTATGTACATGCTTATAACGATAAAATTAAGATTCATAAGATTATACTAGGAGTAGATCCTTGAATAGAGTAAGAGGTAGATATGCAAGAACCTACTACTCTGCAGAAGGTCTATGATTTGGCTAGAAAAGTTGAAACATATCTCAAACACTATTTTGACAATGAAGGTTTAGATGAGCAGGGAAGAGAAGCACTAAGGAAAAGAAATAACATTGGTTTTGTTAAGTGGGAAAATGAACAGGTAAACAAAATTTCCTCTAAGCAAGATATAAGAAATGACCAGAATCAAGGGAATTTCAGAAGGAGGTTCTAAGGAAAGAACTATTATCCCAATAACCGTAACAATGTTAACAATAGACCATCATAGGGACAGGCTAATTCTCCACATGCTAAAAAAATGAAAGAGGGATAGAAGAAAAAATAACATCCAAGACCATAAGAAGGGTGTTTTCTTTGTAGAGGACTGCATTATGTGAGTAATTACCCACAAAGAGCAAGAATGAGTTCAAAGTAAAAGGAACCCATGTACAAGGAATCTGCATATAAGGAACCCGCACACAATATTTATGGTGCAACAGGGAATCAGGATTTGGATGGTCAAGCCACACCACTTTTGATAAAGGGTAAGGTTTTTAGTAAGGATGTTAAAATCTTGATTGATAGTGGTGCTACGGATAGCTTTGTTTCCACTATTTTAGTTAAAGATATTTCATAAAGGCTAGGAATCTTGGCATATGGGTGGAAATTCGAGTATGTTTCAAGATAAACCTACTTTGTAAATCAATGTTACCCTATGGCAAAAATTTCCTTACTAAGTGGAATGATAATAGGATGCATGTATGTGGCACCTTTGCATGTCTTTAACGTAATCTTAGGAATGGATTGGTTGCAAGCGCATAAAGCAATAATCAATTTTCAAGACAAATGGATTGAGTACATAGAATATGGTAGGGATGTATGAAGGGTGTACAGCCTACAAGGGGTATTCCAACCCCAAATAATCTCTATAATGAAACTAAATAAAGCCATTAAAAATGGAGGAACGGTCTATGTAGTCAAGATAAATGAAATTGAGAAAGAAATAAGGAAGAGGTGTTCGAAAAACACCCAGTTCTCTAGGAATTTAGGGATGTATTTCCATAAGATTTACTTGGATTACCCCCTAAATGGGAATTTGATTTTACAATTGAGCTTCAACCTGGAATAGAACCTATTCATAGAGCTCCTTATAGAATGAATCCTATAGAAATGCAAGAGTTGAAGGTACAACTACAAGGACTACTAGAAAAAGGATTAATCAGACCAAGTGTGTCACCATGGGGTGCACCTATGATTTTTGTAAAGAATGATAATGATGGTTCCTTGATATTATGCATAGACTATATGGATCAGAAGACTCAACTGTATAGATTAGGAAAAATATAAGAGTTTTTTTTTAGCTTTGGGGGGAGGAGAAAATGAAGCTGGTAAAAAGAGTTGCAGACAAGATTACTGGAGTCGTCTGACAAGAAAAAAGGTAATTCAAGATCATCTACTGGTAAAAAGGAAACTTTGAGTTGTGATAAGCAAAGACTAGCTTACTTTAAATGCACATTTTACTTTTAAAACATCATGTTTTACTTACAGATAAATTGCATGATTATTTCGTATTAATAGCGGCGATGTCTATTGTTATCTTCTAGTTACCTTGAAATAGATATGGATCATGAAATTTCCTTATTAATTATTGATGTCTAGCTCTAGAATTGAATATGGAAATTGGAAGTTGATCTTTAGTTTTAGACTTTCAAATTTTGCATTGGAAGTTTTGTTTACATCGCTTAAGGTTTTTTTTTAAATAGTGCAGTGTTACAGTTAGTAAATTTGGAACCTATTGCGTTGAAAAAATGAGATTACCTTAAAATCAATAAGAGACTGTGTGACATTCTTGTTGATTTAATTGTAAGGAGATATATTGTACATTTCCAGTTTTCTTGTAAAGAAAACTAGAAATGTACAATATATCTCCTTACAATATATCTCTTTTTGATGAGAATTGACTATTATGTAGTATAAAGAAAATTCCATGTTGTGAATGAATAGTTGGTTAGTTACTAAAGAATGTTTTCCAGTATTAAAAAGGAAGCATATTTCAAATGAAAAAGAATGAAAGCTTTGAATTTCGGGTGAATATTTTAAATAAATGTTTTGAAATGTACCGAAAAGATATTGGATTGTTGGAAGTGAAAATTTTCTGATTTAAAACTAGATTATTGCTATATGAATGCATTGATTACAAAAATAAATGTATCATCCTAAACGGAGTTATCTCTTATCCCCATTGAGGGGTAATCCTGTTCTTAGGGTTCTCAAGGAAGTACGAATTGAAGAGGAACGTTCTAAGCATAACAGGAGTAGCAGAAGAATACCTTGGACTTTTCATTCATAAAGGAAGTACTCGAAGGTGATCAAAACTAAAATATTTGATCATTAAAGTTTACGTTAAGCAAACGTAACTTGTAATTGATTGAGTTTATGTACTTGATACTATCATGGATCCTAGAATGTATTTTCAAGGAGGAAAATTTTTGAACGGTATATGGAGGACAATCTTATATGATTGAGCCTTGTAATGATTTAAGTTGTAATCGCAGTGAATACAAATGACACAGTTACCACAGGGTTATGCACAGTGGCGAATATTCACAAATTGGATGAATATTAGGATTTTTAAAATTGAAAATTGGAGAATATGAGGACCCTTGGCATTGGCCCATTAGCCTAAAATTTTTTAGACCAATTTTTTCTTAGGGTCAATTCGCCATAATATATATCCAAACATAGGCATATTTGTACTCGTTGGAAAGCTCTTTTCAAGCCTAATATAATGGTAGTGTTCTTATGAAGTTATAATGTGATTTAATAGGTCAAAATGTGTCCCAAATATGATATTACTTTTTAGGGCTTCAAATGCCCCAAATTTTGGTGTGAATATGATTGATTTGATTTGCTTAGGATTCACCATGATTCACCTTGATTTTGACTAGGATTCACCATTTTTTTACAAGTACATTTTGAGTCCAACCCTTTATGCATAACCTTGAGTTACCATATGCAAAGAATGAAGTGCTACTTTTATTGCTGGAAATTCAAATGTATATGTTGGCGCATTTCCTCAAAAATTGTATAGACACATCTCAACATTTCTCCCTTAAATTATTCAGCTTTAGAAAATTAGATATTAGACCCTTTTCAAAGGTCTCCTTATGTAATATATATTGTGATTTGGACAATTCTAAGTGATATTCTTCCACATATTTTACCATGTGGAGTTGTGGACTTGGTAATGCGACAACTATGCACTAACAAGAATAATCTAAACTGACACAATTCCTAATTCTTCTTGGACTCAGTAAACAACTTAAGTGGTCCAAGTGGCACTTTATGAGCTAACATAACAACATAATACTAACTTAGACATTTTGCAAGATATACACATAACCATATGTCCTTTATTCTCAAAAAGGACCAAATAATCTTGCGTGGGAATCTAATCATCCTAACAATATTCCAATTATACAATGTTTACGGAATAAAGTTATAACAACTTTATTAATCACAATATCCTCATGAAGAATATGTGACAAGTCAACTAACTAAGTTGACTATAATCCTTTATTACCATGTAAGAGCACCATGTTGTACTAATGTGGCATGTAGCATCGATCAACTATCTTGGTCAACTCTCTTTGATAACTATTGGTAAAAGTTCTCTTCGGTAACAGTATTCAGTAGCTACCTTCTGTAACATACTTCGGTAACTATCTTTTATAACATACTTTAGCTACCATATTATGTAACAATATTTAGCCATTGTTCTATCATCGTACCTAGATCTTCCTTAATCCTTTGTCCTTACGTCCATCTTCTCAAGTCCATGGTGTAATATGAATCTTGTGCTATTGCATCGTGCATCTGTGGATCATCCTTCAATATTTCCCTGCATAATTACTCACAACTCGAACATATTTTACATGAAATGCACACATTTATCAGGTTAACTACATCCATATTTTAACTGATAAATCACATAAATAAGCAAAAATAACTCACTTAAAATATATTATAATCACAAGTTATATAGAAAAATAAGACAACTTAATACAGAAAATACATGCCAAATAATCACCCATCAGTTGTGGCAGCTATGTAAAGCATTAAATTCTTACCGGGTACAATAGGGACTAAAATAGACAAGGAATTTAGATACCATTTGAGGTCATCAAAAGCTTTTTGAAACTCGAAATCCCACTAAAAGATAATATTTTTCTTTAAAATCTTAAGAAAGGGATGATACTTATTGACTAATTGGGAATAGCCTAAAGTTTATCTTGTAGGCTATGTAGCTTGGTTAGGGTGCAGGGATGAGGCATGTTAGTAATAGTTATTATTTTAGTGAGGTCTACTTCAATACCTCACCTAGAAATAATGAAACCTAACAACTTGCTAGATGTAATTCCAAACACACACTTAGCAGGCTTAAGGTGAACCTTGAAATGCTAAAGCCTTTCAAAAATTTGTCTTAGATCATGAACATGATCCTATCAATGTATGGAGCGACCAAAAAGATATTCCACATAGTCCTGGAGAATATCATACATCATGTCATAAAAATATAAGTCATAGCCCGCTGATAGGTGGCACCAACACTTTTCAAGCCAAAAGGCATGACTTTCTAATAGAAGGTACCCCATGGAGTGATGAAAGTTGTCTTGACCTGATCCTCAAGGGTAATCATAATATGATTGTATTTTGAGAAATCATCCATGAGATAGAACATCCCACATTTGGCAGTGAAATCTATGATCTGATCTATGTTGGGTAGGGAAAAATCATCCTTGGGATATGCTAATTTGATGTCCCTAAAGTTGGTACATATTTTTATTGTTCCTTCCTTATTAGCTATAAGAATGATGTTGGAGATCCAATCAGAATAGTCAATGGTTTTTATAAAACCAACTTCAAGGAGTTGTTAGAGCTCCTCCTTAACCAAAAGGGGGACCTTAGGATGCATATTCATAATTTTCTTCTTAACAAACTTAATACTAGGCTTCACTACCAAATGATGCATAACGAGGGAAGGTTCAAGCCCTAGCATATTGACATATGACAAAGAAAAAATATCTTGAAATTCTCTTAACAAACTGATCAACTGCTCCTACTCGTCCATAGACAAGGCTTTACCTAGCTTAAGGATTCTAGGGGTCTCTTCAGAACCTATGTTAACATCTATGGTCTCCTTAATGAGAATGGATGACTCATCCTCAAGAGGAGGCAGGGCAAGTATTGATTCTAGTTGCTCAAGGTCCTTGGGAGACATAGAACCAAAGTCCTCTTGAGAACTAGAAGACTCAACTTGTGTAACACAAAGGATAGATGTTGAACCTTGTATATAGCTAAGTGTGAACACACTTTTAAGTAGCTAAGTGTGAACGCATTTTGTGATTTTATGTAGGTTGGCATATTTTGTTGTTAAGCGAGATTTTAGGTAGAGGTTAGACTTAGTCACAAATTAGGTTAACGTGCATCAAGAGAAAGCTCTAAACTTGGATCAAATCTATTCATATCTCTCTATATATTGTAACCCATTTACTGAAGAAATATAGTGTATGTGAATTAAAATCACATTTGGTATTAGAGCATAGGGAAATTCTCCACAATTTTTTATTGCCCATCACATCGGTGGTGAGTTCAGTCTTTGTGCAGTGTGGAGAAATCTATTGGCTTAGAGCCAAGGAGCGCTCATGGAGTGTGAAGGGACTGCTGGAAAAAGCACTCGCTACAAATCTACTAAAGGACGTAGTTGCATATGGTCATTTACCTAATTGGTAATCGGGACAAGTAAGTGGTTTCAAAGATGTTGAATTATCATGTTGAGAACATAGCCTACGTTGAAGGACGTGGATCTGTTCTTCTGTTGCTTTGTCTGTGGATCTATTGAGAATGCAGTCTGCATTGAAGAACATAGCAAGCATCATAATGTGTTGCTGGAAAGTGAAGGTAAACACCTTTTTTTTGTTTAAAAGAAACACGAAATGGTGATGGTAATATTGTGTCAGTTTGCGAGTGTGTTGATGTTTTAGAGTGGTCGTACACCTGTATAAAAATTGGTGTAGCATGACAAGCATTTATAGAGCCGAACATGACATCATTGACGAAGAGAGAAATGTAAAAATTGATCGTAGTGTGGATGATTCCATTGCGAAGGTTTGGTTTGACCTATTCAACTGGTGAAAATCAGTATTGTTGATGACTGCCTCAGAGAAATACATCTACTGGAATGTAAGAATCACCGCCCGTTAATGGACGAGCCTAGAAGCGAGTGATTAACTACGCTTGGATGATCCATCATTTAGAACGCAATTCCATGCACGATGATCCACCAGAGAAAATTGATGATAATGTTGGGCGTTTTGTAGGCATTTTAGAGACAAAGATAAGCCACACAACGTAGAGCTTGAAACGCACGTAGAGCAGTATTCGCATGATTGGAGCAGCGTGATTAGAGCAGCATGTTAGTGGTCCATTTGCCGAAAGGAATATTAAGGTTGATTATATTTGAGAAAATCAAACTATATATTCTTTATAAGAAAGAATATATAAATTATATATTATTTAGTTTGCATTTTGTTTTAATAAATTTATTTTATGTTTTTTAATAGTTTAATATATTAAGCTTAAAATATTTTTTTTTTGCTTAAATATTTTATTATTAATCAAATTTGTGATTGAATTTATTTTTGCAAACATAATATAAAGGAATAAAATATTTTTGCTAAAGTTTTGTTACTAATGACTGGTAACAATAATCTGCCTATCCCTGAGTTCAATGGCCTTGATCATGAGTACTGGTCCATCAATATGAGGACCCTACTCATTGGAAAAGGGCTATGGGATATTGTAGAAGAAGGCTACAATGAACCATAGGATTGGACAACCTTGAGTGCAATGGATAAAACTACTAAGAAGGATGCCCAAAAGAAGAACTTGTTCGCTCTCTACCATCTCCAAGCAGCTTTGGAAAATAGCATCTTTCCTAGAATAGCTTCTTGTTTGACAGCACTTGAAGCATGGAAAGCATTGAAAGATGGCTATCAAGGGAGTGATCATATGAAGCAAGTAAGACTTCAAACCTTGAAGCGATATTTTGAGAATCTCAAAATGCAGGAAGATGAGAAAGTTGGTGACTACTGTGTGAGAGTGAAAGTAGTTGTCAACAAGATAGAGACCCTTGGAGAAGACATAAAACCTGAAGTGGTTGTGAAGAAAGTGTTGAGAACACTTCTTCATAAGTGGAACCATATTGCTATAATTATTGAGGAATCTAAAGATCTTTCTAATCTCACTTTTGATGCACTAATAGGTTCTTTGATGTCTCATGAAGAAATATTGCAGGGTGCTACATCTACAAGTTATGGAGGTGATGAGAAAGCATTCTCATCCAAATAAGGTGATAATGCACAAGTAAGAGGACAAGGAAGAGGCCAAATGAGATTCAAAGGAAGAGGATGAGGTAGATCAAGAGGTGGCAATCAAGGAAGAGGAGGTGACAAATCAAAAAAATCTTATGACAATTGTGGCAAGGTTGGTCACTTTGCTAGAGATTGTTGGTCCAAAACTTCTCAAGATGGGAGAGGTCACTATTGAAACTATGGAGAAGAGGAAGGAACTTCAAATTTGTTTCTTTCTTATGGAAAATCAGATTCCAATATCAATGAAACTTAGTTTTTGGATACTGGTTGTTCCAATCACATGAGTTGCAAAGAGGAGCTCTTTGCTACAATGGATTCCTCCTACAAATCAAAGATCAAATTGGGAGATGATAAAACACTACAATTTGAAGGTATGGGATCCATGGAGGTTCCAATCAAAGAAGGCACCAAGAAGGTAAATGACATCTATTACACCCCCAAACTCCAACATAATTTGCTTAGTGTTGGACAAATGATGGAGAAGAACTATAGGCTTGTTTTTTATGAAGGAAAATGTGTAATTTTTGATAAAAACAATTGTAATAGAGTTTTTACACAAGTACCTATGACAAAAAATAGGTTGTTTCCTCTTAATTTTGGGGAACAAGGAGGTGCTCAACTTGCCAGTGTAGCTATTTCTAATCCAAGTGTGCTTTGGCATTTGAGATTTGGTCATCTTAATTTTGCAAGCTTGAAGTTGTTGACTTTTCAAGCTATGGTGAGTGGAATTCCAAGAGTTGAAGAACACAAGGAGGTGTGTGAAGGATGTGCTTTGGGAAAGCACTCAAGATCAAATTTTCCAAAGGAACAAGCATGGAGAGCAAGCCATCCACTACAATTGGTGAATTCGGACATTTTTGGTCCAATGCAAACCAAAAGCATTGGTAACAACTCTTACTTTCTCACTTTCATTGATGATTTCTCTAGGATACATTGGATTTATTTTTTGAAAACTAAAGATGAAGCTTTTGATTGTTTCATAGATTTCAAAAATAATGTAGAGAATCAAAGTGAGTTTGTTGTAAAGAGTCTAAGGACTAATAGAGGAGGAGAGTACTCATCTAATGCATTTCTAAAATTTTGTAAAGATTGTGGGATAAAAAGGTAATTCACAACTGCATTCACCCCACAACAAAATGGTGTGGCTAAAAGAAAGAACCACACTATAGTAGAAATGGCTAGATCAATGCTGCAAACTAAGCATCTAAGTAACATGTATTGGGTTGATGTTATTAGAACTAGTGTTTACATTTTTAATAGGAGTCCTACTTCTAGTTTATATGGGATTACTCCTTATGAAGGATGGTATGGCAAAAATCCAAATGTAAAACACTTTAAGGTTTTTGGTTGTCTTGCATATGCCCACATTCCTTATGAGCAAAGAAAGAAATTTGACCCCAAAAGTCAAGCATGTATTTTTGTTGGATATTGTGAGTATTCCAAAGCATATAGGCTCTACAATCCCAAATCACATAAAATTGTACTCTCCAAGGATGTAATTTTTTATGAAGGGGAGAATAGGTTCATCAAAAACTTTTTGTTGATTATGGATCTCATGATGCAAGTTCCTCTCAAGTGCAGCAAGTGCAGCCCAAAAATAGCAAAGGAAGTCATCCAAGCCCAAGTATGAGTACTACTTCAAGTACAACTGATGCTACTCCAAGTCCTTCTCCACAAATATCAGTAAGTTCTTCACCAATGGATATTGATTCTCCATCAAGAGGTAAAAAAACACTTCAACACCATCCATCTTTTCAAATGTTGGATAAGAATTTCTAAAAAAGATACACTAGAAGTTAAGCTAGTGAAATGAATGCAGTTTTGAAAAGACTTGAAAATCTACATATGTATGGTTATGATGACTCCCAAGAGCCTAAGGGATATGTTTTAAATTATGCTTTAATTACTAGTGTAGAGATAGAGCCTTCTAGTTATGAAAAATCATGTACTCATGATGTGTGGTAGCAAGCCATGAAAGATGAAATGTCCTCTATAAAAGGAATGACACTTGGGAGCTAGTGAAGCTTCCTAAAGGTAAGAAATGTGTTGGATGCAAATGGGTCTAAAAGACCAAATTCAATGTTGATGGAAGCATTGAAAGACACAAGGCAATCTGAGTAGCGAAAAGCTTCACTCATAAGTATGGGATTGACTATGAGGAGACCTTTGCTCCTATTGCTATACAGGAGACCATCAGACTAGTACTTTCTTTGGCTGCCCATAAAGGGTGGAAAATTCAGCACATGGATCATTTATGGCTACTTTCAAAGGTATGGATTTACTAGGAGAAAAATTGAACCTACTCTCTACTACATGAAACAATGTAAAGATATTCTCATTGTATGTTTATATGTGGATGATCTAATATTCATGGGTAGTAGTGCTAATATGAATGAGGAGTTCAAACACTCCATGATGAAATAATTTCAAATGAAAGATCTAGGTTTAATGCATTACTTCCTAGGCATGGAGGTACATCAAATAGGTAAAGGGATATTCATATGTCAACACAAATATGCTCAAGATATGATCAATAAATTTTCTATGGAGCAATGCAAGTATGTTGCAACTCCAATGGGTTATGGGATCCAATTGAGCAAAAAATATGGAGCACCAAAAGTTGACATGACCACTTACAGGAGCATGGTTGGGAGTCTAATGTTCCTCACCAACACAAGGTCGGATATTCAGTATGTTGTTTCTCTTATTTCAAGGTATATGGCTAATCCATCTGAACTTCATCTACAAGAAACTAAAATAATTTTGAGATATGTAAAGGGTACATTAGATTTTGGGATCCATTACCACAAATGTAATTCTATAAAATTAGTTGGCTTTAGTGATAGTGATTGGGGCAGCAATATAGATGATAGAAAATCTACTTCAGGGAATTGTTTTAGTCTTGGGTCAAGACTAATTACATGGAGTTCCAAAAATAGACATTTGTAGCATTATCATCTACTGAAGCCGAGTACATAGCAATCACAAATGCTAGTACCCAAGCTTTATGGTTGAGGAAATTCCTTGAAGAAATCATAGAGAAACAAAGTGGTCCTACAAGATTGTACTGTGACAATATGAGTGTCATCCAATTGGCACATAATCCTATTCACCACAATAGGTCAAAGCATTTTGATATGAAGTATCACTTCATCCATGACATGGTGGAGAAACAGGTAGTTGAGCTATGACATTGCAACACTTTGGACAACATGGCGGACATCTTCACCAAAGGAGTTGCTAAAGCTCAATATGTAAAGCTGAGAGACTGTCTTGTTAGCCCTCTCAACTTTAAGGAGGAGAATGTTGAACCTTTTATATAGCTAAGTGTGAACGCACTTTTAAGTAGCTAAGTGTGAATGCATTTTGTGATTTTATGTAGGTTGGCATATTTATTGTTAAGCGAGAGTTTAGGAAGAAGTTAGACTTAGTCTCAAAATAGGTTGACGTGCATCAAGAGAGAGCTCCAAACTTGGCTCAAATATGTTCAAATCTCTCTATATATTGTAACCCGTTTGCTGAAGAAATATAGTGTATGTGAATTGAAATCACAATAGACCTATCAAAGGATATGTCACCACGAAGGACATCCTCATGCACCATGTCATAAAGAGTATCATATTTAGTATACTCCTTTAGGGTTACAACTAATAGAGAGGGAGAGGGTGGGCCCTCATCCTTAGCACTCCACTCCAAACCTTGATGAGATGTCCTCAGAAGATATTCCTAATGAGAAGGATTGATTTGATCTTGTGATGAGATATTAATTAGTGATTCTTATCTCATGTTTAGATTTTCAAATTGCTTAGTTGTGTGAGATGAGGGATCTGATGGATGGAAATCAGATTGATCTTGTTCAATTAGTGAATAATATTCAAATAGGTGAGGATCATCCAAAATGGTGATAAATTGATTCTTAAATTCAAAATTTAAACACTAGTGAAAGGTAGAAGGGACGACCTGCATCACATGGATCCAAGGACGTCCGAGAAGTAGATTAAAAGATGCAGGCCAAGATACCACATAGAACATAATATCTAAGATCTTGGATCCAACCCTAAGGGGGAGAGATATAATACCGCAAGCTTCTTGAAACTTGTTGTTGAAGGTTTTAATGATGTCATCAAATTTAATTAAATTTTCCTCTTTTAATCCAAACTTTTGAAAAAATTTATAAGTGCATCAATTGAGGGAAGAACCATTATCAATCAAAACCCTCTTGATAAAAGTTTCCCCAATAAATGTAGTAATGTAGAGATAAGAATCCCCCTGTAAGTCTAAGGAAGAAATATTATCATCCGAGAATGTGATATGATGTATCCCAAGAAGGCTTACAATATTAGCCATAGTATTAGGGGAAATGTTCATAGGGATAGATTGTTGTCTTAGAATTTTCAACAAGGTTTTCCCATGAATATGAGAAGTTTGCAAAAGTTTTACGAGAGAAATATTGGCTGAAGAACTCATCTCCTATTGATAACGTTGAGCTAGTTGAGCTTGAGCTGGTTGAGCTTGAGCTTGTTGCCATGTAGTTGTTGTTATCATACCAACCACATTATCATAGGGAGGTGGCACATTCTAATAGGACACTTGATTTACTGCTTGTCACCCATGCTTAGGTAAGGGATTTTCGGCATCGAGCATGAATTCAAAGCAACGAAAAGGCGGGAAGGTGAAACGAAGCGATCCGGATGATGAAGCGAAGCATCACAGGATGAAACAGAGAACATTGCCAGAAAATATAAAAGTAGAGGCGCAGATTGGCACAAGGGTCGGAAACCGCTGCAGGCAGAGTTGCAGTGCCTAAGGCGAGAAGCCATTCTGGGCCTACTCGGGAGTGTTTTCTGCCCTTTTTCTGGTTTTGAGAAAACCAGATGTTCTGCTATTGTAACATGATTTATCTTTAATGCAGGAGTGTTCAAAAATTTGCATCTTGTTGGCAAGAAAGAAGGAGTTATTTTCTACATGCATGTTTTAATGTTTATCTTTCCCTTTTTCAGATTTCTAGGCTTATAGGTGAAGTTGAATGCAAGTTCTCTTGGTTGCTTCATGCGAATGTCTAAATCTGAAAGATCACAATAAAACCCCAGAGACCAGCACTTAACTTATTTGGATTGTGCGTGTTTTGCAGGTTCAATAGGTTAGGTTGCATGCATGGAAACCTCACATCTTCGGTTTTTCCAGGACGGGATAGCATCAAACTGGATGCAATTTTAATTTCTTTTCTTTTACATTTTATTTTCTTTTTGCTGCACTTTATTTTTCAGAAGCTCCAATTTTAATTTTTCAAGCTTTAAAATAAAATTAAAAATTTAAAAAACTTCAAAATCCATAAATAATTCCTTCATTTATGGCATTTCATTAAATTTCATTTTGAAGTTGCAGCATGGTCATATAAGGATCAGATCACATTTGTTTTATAAGGGTTCATGAACAATCATTAAGTTTCACAAGTAAAATAAACCACAGTGCCCCTTGTTTTCGATTACTTGCAACCACTAAGGTGTTCCAAGCATTTTAATTAAATATCTTTATTTGAGATTATTAATACACAGATGCTAAATGCTAGCATAACAAGAACCTTGGAGAAGTTACATGTTTAATTTCTTTGCAAGCAGAGGATTTAGAACCCAAATCCTATTGGAGAGTGTGTTTTCACAATCAGGTGAAAACACCACTCAACAGGACACTTGATTTACTGCTTGTCACCCATGCTTAGGTAAGGGATCTTGGAATATTCCCATGTCTTGATTAGTTGTGGGTGCTTGTTAATTGTTTGGTGGATGAGAACATTCTATGACAAGGTGATCCTCATCAATCAAGTCCTGAACCACATATTTCAACCTCTTACAAGAATTTATCCAATGCCCCTCCACTCTATGATACTCACAGTGTTGACCAACCTTGTACCAATTAGTTGTGGTATCAAGTTGCCTTATGGGAGGCAACTTAATCATATTAGCTTCCAAAATCTACTTTAAGACCACTTCCATAGGCATGTTGAGTCTTTTAAAATTCCTTTGTGGAGGTTTTGGAGGTTGGCTAAGCACCATATTTTGTAGGTTGTTAACAATACTATTAACAGGCCTACTATTTGTGACTCCATAACCTACCACATGCTTGTTCTTATATTGATTTTAGTGGTCCTATCTTCTTTCACTTTAATTTGTCCTCTTCTGATAAGATTTTGTTCTACCTTTCTTGCTAGGTCAATTGCTTGATCAAAAGATGTGATAGTTGTAGTTTTCAATGCATAAGATAATTGCTCTTGTAAATTTCCAATAAATATCTCAAGCATGTCTCAAGGAGGTAAGGTATATCTCAAGCATCCAACTAGACTCCTCCAACAAGACAAAAATTCTGAAAAACTTTCCTCTTTACCTTGTTTTAACATGTAAATATATTTCATGGTCACATTCTTTTCAACATAAGCACCAAATTGTTGAACAAATAATTCAGTTGTTTCTTCAAAATTCCTCAAAGAATGGTTGGGAAACTGATAATACCACTCTAATTCCATGCCACTAAGACTCTTAGGGAATATCTTTAGAAATAACATGTCATCATATATGATATCATGGCAAGTTGTTCTAAACATTCTTAAATGCTCAATTGGATCTTCCATTCCCTTATATATAGGTAAAAATGGTATGGAAAAATGCTTATGATAGGGCCTAGAAGCAATGATAGGGTCTAAGGGCTGATTATACATTTCTCTATAGTTGTAGGTGAAACTAGGGGTTGAATCATATGCACTCTTGAAACAAATTGTTTCACCATATTAGTTAAACTTTGCACCTTAGGATTGTTATTGTGCAATACCCCTAGATTCCCTAAGGGAGGGGTATAGGTAGGCTATTGAAAGGGTACTTGGCCCATGTTGGAGGCATTGATACTATTATGATATGTGGTATCTTTTTGGAGAGGATAACTAAAAATTGGTGGAACTGAAGCAAAAATGTTGAGATTAGTTGAATGAGGAGGAAATTGAACATAATCTTGAGATGCACTACTAGTTGGAGGAATTTGTAGAATCCTTCCAATGTTGGTGGTCATAGTAGTAGCATATGTTGGGTTATGAACAAGATTACCATGATGCAAAGATTCAGTCAAGGATTTATTATGAACATCTCAAGGGGAAATGGTTTGATGATGAGATGTTCCAACTTCCTTGAGTCGGGCTTCCTCTTCCATAGATTTATCCAAGGTATCCTTATGATGCTTGTAGAAATTCCAGACATGTTCAAATGATTTAAATATAAGGTTCCCATTGGGTCCCTTAGTAGGATCAAGGTCATTCTCAATCTCTTCATTTTCCTCCTCTTCTAGATTATGATTTTCTCTATCAATTTGATCATCTTCTTGGAAAATATCATCAGACTCTAAAAGCCTTCACCCACTCCTAAGGTTGGGAGCCATTAGGAGAGAGAAATGATAGAGTAGAGAAGGAGGAGAACTAAAAACTAGCAAAAGCACATAAAATATTTTTAAGATGTTTTTTGATCTAAACAAATAGAATTAGTGGTCTTGTTTAAAGTTTTCAAGAAGAGCAAAGGAAGAGGCTTCCTATTTTGGCCACTAAGATGTGCATTCACGTTAAGTTCACCAAATATGTAGAGGGGGAAAACTGCCCTACCACGTACGATTCTCGGGCTAGATCCATTGGTAAGCCCAAACACTTAGTGGGCAAAGGGGAAGGGTTCACCAGGAATAGTTTTAGGACTCGCTCCAAGTCTGGGGTGGAATATGTTTGAATGTTTCAATTAAGCATGCACCTATGTTTGGCCTTTCTAAAACTACACTATGAAAAGGGAAAGAACAATGCAAGATGCAAGATGCAAGAAGACAAGAGCTAACCCTAGAATGATTATTTGTTTGAATAATCACTAACCCTAGGATTTGCAAAGCAAATTCTTTGAGAAATGGTCCAAGAGAAATGCACAAACAAGGTTAAAACCCTAAATGCACACTATATGCCTTTATTCTTTCAAATACCTAGAAATTTGATCAAATGCTTTTCCTTACTTATGATCTATGTTTTGAACATAAATGAATAGAAAGCAATCAACAAATAGCCTAGAGATCTACTAGGGCACTTATATTATTTGGTGGTTGTTCCAAGATTTATCTTGCATCTAGCAATATCCCACAACTTCAATCCTACAAAATAACTTCACAAAACCCTAAAAAAATATGATCAGTGTTAGGGGGCCTGCTTAGGCTGCTATATAACTGTGCTTGGAGGTGCAACAGTCAAGCCCCCTAGGTCCTTTTAGCTAACCTTTAGAATGCAAAAGTGAAATTTGATCTTTTTGGAAAATGAACAAACATAATATAATGCAGTAGAATAGTATGATGAACAAAGTGCAAATTATGCTATTATGTTCTAAATATAACATGAAATGCAAATCTAGGGTTTGGGGGTGAACTTCTACCCCCAAGATTGACACAGATGAAATCACACCCTTCATGGGGCAACCATGATTTTGTTGCTAAAAAAATTGTGCCCTATAATTATGGGGCATGATTTTACAACAAAAAGAGAATACAACAGAACAATGCAAATAAACCAACAAAAAATGCAAAAATAATAGTGTATGAATGCAAATGAGCAAAAACAACCCAATGGTAGTGAAAAAGTAAACAAAAGGATGAAGACCTCCAAGATAGTAGACTCCTCCTTAGGGATCCAACACTTATCCACCAAGGGCAACAACACACAATCAATGCAGTAGAAGAGAACTCCACAAAAATTAAATAGCTTCCATAAATCACTTGGCACTTTTGCAATATGATCTTATTGGCACTTGTCTTGGGTAGCTTCTAGCTTACTTCTTGGTTATTCTTCTTCTTAGGTGAAAAGAAGGCTTCAAACCCTTTATTTATAAGGGATTTGAAACAAGGATGGGTGGGAAAACCAAGGGAAAATCGATGTCAAAGAGGTCAATTTGAAAAAATAGGGTTTTCTAAGAGAAAACCCTAGCTAGATGAAATCGCACCCCGTAAGGGCCAACCGCGATTTCACCAAAACTAGGAAAAAGGGGGAAAGGAAGGGGGAGAGAGGCCCAAACTTGCTTTGGGCAAGTTGGAGGATATCTCTAAGGATCTAGGGAAAATTACTCACTCAAGTGGATCAATTTTCTGCGTCTACACTTTGTATCATAGCTCATCTAGCAGATCATCGATCCACGGTAATGGATACCAATTCTTCATGGTGATCTTGTTTAGAGCTCGATAGTCAATACAAATCCTCTGCATGCTATATTTCTTTGGTTCCAAGACAATGGGACTACCTCAAGGAGAAGAGATCGATTTGATATGGCCCTTTTTAATCAATTCTTGAATCTATCTCTTGATCTTATAATTTTCAAGAACTGGTCTATGATAAATAGGGTGTTAGGCAAATAATAACCAAGAATCAAATTGATATAATGTTTTACCTCACAATGAAGTGGCACTCCAATGGATGAGTTGAAGATATCATCATATTTTGCAATGACCCGATCCATTTGTTGTTTTTACTACAATGAATATGTAGTCAATGTAGTAGCAACCATCTTCTTGGTAGATTGAGGTTTGATCATCAAGAGAACAAACTACTTTGTTTTTTCAATCATTATTTTATATTGCTTGGTATTGATGAGGAAAATAGAGGTGGAAGGAGTTACCTTTGACATCTTGTATTGTTGGTCCCCAAGGGTGATGATGACTTTTTGGGACCTTGACTCATACATGTCATATCTCTACCACATGTATGGTTGGCCAAGGAGCACATCATAAATATCTAGTGGAACCACATCACACAAAATCTCATCTTTGAATGGTTTAATGGCATAAGAGAGGAGACACTACTGAGTGACACAAATATTGCTCCCTTGATTCAACCATCCAATGTGTATGGTTGTGGGTGAGGTTTCATAGGTAAATTTAAATTCTTCACAATATCAACATAAATCAAGTTCTTATGACTCCCACTATCAATAATGAAATGTAGAGGCTTCCCCTTTACCCAAAACTATAATTGGAATAATTTCTCCTCCTCAGGAAGAATATCTACTTTGATTTGTGTAGTAGAGGTAGCAATAGTCACATGTGGTTCAGTCTCCACAATTTGCTCATCTTTATCCTCTATTGGGGGATGTGTTGGCACTGTGGATGTAGAGGGTTATGTCTTGATAAATAGAGACTAAATTGCCTTTATCCTTTGGAATGTTGGTTTCTTTTATGGTAGTCACACCATTTACTTGTATGGTTCTTTTGGGGCTTCTTGTCTTGTGACTCTTTCTTTTGCTTCTAGTTTTGAAGGTGCTACTAATATTCTTTGCTTGGTTTTTTTTTAAATTATCCTTGCCTTTCTTGGGTTATCCCTTGGTACTTCAGTTCTTGTTATTCGAATCATCTCATTTCTTTCCCTTGCATTTATACTTCTACTCAATCTTGATGGGAAATTTGTATGCTTCACCCAATATCTTGAATTCATAGAAATTAATGTCCTCCCTCATGTACCGGTGTAGCCTACTATAGTACTTGAGAATTCAATGCATCTTGATGTCTTGGATGCCAAGTTTTGTAGATAATGAATGGAAAGCATCAATATAGTCTTGAACAAATTATTCTTTGCCTTGATGCAGTTGTTTCTATTGCATATATAGATCTTCATAAGTACATATTAGGTAGTATTCATTCTTGACTGATTCCATGAACTCATCCTACATAGGGTCTTCTGCATCTTCTTGATTCTTCTCATATACTTTCCATAAATTCTAGACTGGTATTAAAGCTTTTAGAAGGGTAACAATGATCTCTTTATTAGAGAAATGATTGATAGAGAAATAAGTAGATAGCTAGTTTAGCCAATTCTACACTGCTTCTGCATCATTTTTTTCTTCAAAGACTAAAACATCAAAGTTCACCTAAACTTTATATGATATCAAGGTATTGAACAGTCGTGCCATAGCGTAGGAAGCTAGTTATCACTCAAGGATTTGGGAAAATTGGTCCAACATCTAATTCTTTTGTCTTTCAAGGCCTTCATCCATCAATTTCTTGAAAGGATTTTATATATTGATGTTGTCCATCATTTGAGATCATCAGAGATGACTAGGTAGATAATCAGAGGGGTCATACATCAAGCACCCAAGCTTCTAATAGTTTGATCTCATCTTTGGGATCATACACCTACAAATAGACTGCTTTAATACCATTGATCCAAAATTTTGGTGGATGAATTCTTTACAGTTAAAAATCCAAAAAACAAGGGAGATAAATTGCAAAGTAACAAGCCAAGATAGGGGAAGAGAATGTCAAAAGAATAACAAATTTTATTAATTTATAGATAGATTTGAAAAGAGGTAATCTATGAGAAGACATGTTTGGCAATTTGAACAAGAAATGAGAAGGGATTAATTTCCCACTACAACTCTACTCTAGAACAAAATTACAGTCATTGTCTTCTTCCTTCTACTACTCTCTAGGTAATCATATATTTATACGGATTTAGCAAAAGAGGGAGAGGAAGAACCAGTGCAGTTGTAGTGGTTTGATTGGTTGTAATGATGATGGTTGTGATGCTTACATTAATTTAGTTGTTGCTATATGGGAGGCATGACATGGAAGACCCTTCATAGTTGGTAAGAATTTCACAATCCATCTTCTTTTTGTGGTTTTTCTATCTTTTCCGACTCTGAGCCCTCCAAGCCATCCAAATTCCATTCAAATTCAAGTCCTCTTGAGTTATTTGATCTTCATATGAGCTCATCCAAAAGTATTTTGAGCCCGTGTAAGCCTCTACTTGAGTCGAAGGTATTATGAGTTATCTGAGTCATATTTCATCTTTGAGTTCTTTCATGCTATTTGATTCAAGCCACATCCGAGTTCTCTTGCGTTGTCTGAGTCGGGTCTTTTCTAAATAATTTGGATCAACAATTTCCTAGCTATGTCCCATCTACTTTTTTTTAGTGAGAATAAATGCAGGGGGTATACATAAGGATATAACCAATTATTAGGGGGAAACATCTTTCCAAGCTTTTAGGTTTTTCATTTTTTGTTCTTTCTTTAAAAATTAACAATCAAGGGTTTATACGAACTATGTAATTTTTTAATACTATGTAGAGTTTGCTATTCATTTGTTAAAGTTTTAAAACTTAAACAAAAAAGATAGACATCCTATTTAAGGTGTAAAATTCTAAGAGTATAAATGTTACATTTTGTTTACTTTATTAAACATATGCGTCAATGGTAAGGTGACTTTGGACAAAATATTTTTCAAAGCATCAACATTTATTTTGATGTAAATATCTATAATATAGGCTTTAACTAGAAATACCAAGAGGAGTAGATATTTATGTATCTTTTAAATTATATTTTTACCAAGCTATGTGTGGCTTCTATAGGAGGCCACTCCAGTTAAAATTACAAAACATTGCATTGTTCTCTTTACATTGCAATAGGTCAATTAAACCATGTCCAATTTGCCTTTTTATTAAAGGCATTATTTCTATCAAATATATTTTTCATGTTCTTCAAATTGCTATGTTTTTACAAGTTTTTATTAAGAAATAAAACTTATTTGGCCAATTGCCTTCTAAATTTTGAATTTCGCTAAGATAAAGATTAACAAATGAATGGCTAAAATATCTGCTACCTAGTTTCCATCTCTATACATATTCTAGCTATAACAACCTATCAATTTCCTAATACCTCTTTTTTAGGGGTCTTGTTCATACCCCTAATATTCCAAGATATCATTTTCATCATCACTTTTTGTTTTTATTCATAGGCTTAGCCCTACTTCTTGTTAACACTTCTAGTATTTGCTTTTGTTTTCCTATATCAATATCCCTTTAGATTTATTTTTCTCTTTTTTTTTGCTTCTTGGTCTTTCACCAACACGTTCATCTTTATCAATCTCTTTGATTTTTTCATACTGTTCATAGTGCAACTTATCATCTCTAGGTTTGTCTTTCTCTAAAGGATGATGTGCAAGAAATAACATCAAAAGCACTTTCTTGTTTATGTTACCCTAGAAAACATAAAGTGCAAGAACATTCTTCCATAGCAATTATTTTATGCTACCTAGAAACCCTAAATTGCTATGGATAGCCTTCATCGTTGTTTCTTTATTATGTTGTTTTTAAAACCCTATAGTGCAAAGGGTAACCTCTATATGTTTTTTATTTCTATTGTAAGGAGAGTATTTTATGCTACTAGAGGAAAAAAAAGGTGATTTACCTAGAATCAACTTGACCTATTCTACCTCTTTTATTTTAAATTTTCCTCTAGATCTTCCTTTGCACCTTTAATTCCTTCTAACTTTGAACTTACACATTGTGTTTTCTCATCCCTTGTATTCTTTACTTCTAATGGTTTATTTTAGTGAACTATGATGGTCTTTAATTTTTTAATTGGTTATATAGGATTTAAATGGGCCCCACCCATATTATACCATGACCACATAGTGGTATTACAACTTTCCTATCATGCATGTATTGCTTGGTAAGATTCGAACCTAGATCCCCTCCTTGAAATTCAAGGAATATACCCAATTGAGCTAATGCCATTTGATAGCCATGATGGCATTTCTTATTTGATGCTATAGATAGACTTTCTTTATATTTTTTTAGAGTGGAATATCCTAGATCTAATTTTGCTTCTAATACAATATGATTTTATTGCTTCATCTTGAAGTTCATCTCATGATCAAAATTATCTATTTTTCATTATTTTCACGCTTCAAACTATTACCATATGTTTAGTCTCATAATAATTAGGATATTAGAATGCAATGTTTTTATAACCCACTTGTTGATCCTATTCTTTTGATTTATATTTTTTTTTTTGAAAAAAATGAAAACTTGTATTAATACAAAGAGCAATTACAAACGGGAGAGAACACATCCCGACCCAGAGCAAAGAGCAACACAACAAGTGCAAAGCACAAAGGCAGCACTAACAACCACAGGGCAAAGAAAACAACAGGGCGCGAAAAGGCGACATGTCGCGAAATCGCGGCAGTCACCCCCGTCTCGACCGCGTCGATGCCAACAGTCGCGATAACGCGACATGTCGCGATATCGCGACAGGAAGGGCCCTCGGCAGTCGCACGCAAAAGGAGTCGCGAAATCGCGACGAAGTTTCTAAATGACTCTCATGCCACAAAAGGGTCGCGATATCGCGACAATTATCCTCCCAACCGCTTAAGTGCCAAACGTGTCGCGATATCGCGACAAAAATACCTTGCAGCTTCCAGTTTACCAAACTGTCACGATATCGCGACGAATTATCAACTTTGCTCTTCATCTTCAAAAGAGGCACGAAATCGTGACATAATCTCAACAAGAGCCGCGATAGCGCGACATGTCGCGATATCGCGACAGAAACCCGCCAAAGGCCGCAAAGGCTCAACCTGTCACGAAATCGCGACAACTTCCAGCTCGAGGCCGCGACGGCGCTACAGGTCGCGATATCGCGACAATTTTCCTCCCAGCCGCTTAAGTGCCAAACGTGTCGCGATATCGCGACAAGATTACCTTGCAGCTTCCCACTCTCCAACCTGTCTCGATATCGCGACGAAATTTCAACTTTGCTCTTCAACTTCAAAAGAGGTGCGAAATCGCGACAGATCTCAACAAGGACCGCGATAGCGCGACATGTCGCGATATCGCGACGTAAACCCACCAAAGGCCGCGGAGGCTCAACCTGTCGCGATATCGCGATAGCTTCCGGCTTGAGGCCGCGACAACACTACAGGTCGCGATATCGCGACAAAAAATTTCCTTAGCATAAAAAACACTGCACATTATTTCAAAATTTGTTCAAGGCCTTGTCTAATCTCTGCATCCTCCATAGGCATATCACTATGCAGATGCATCCCAACCTCCCTCTCAGCACCCATCTTAGCAAGGAAATCAGCCACTTTATTAAGAGTTCTGCTAGCATAAACAGGTATCACATCCTCTAATTCCTTCCAAAGCTCTTTAATTTGGGAGACCAGAATCCGCAGCCTCCAAGCTTTTAAGGCAAAGTTCCTCATGCAATCAAGAGCGCCAACCAGGATTTGGGAATCAGACTCAATGATTATCTTTCTATGACCCTCGCTTGACGGCCCGGATGGAAGCAGATTTAATAGCAAAGGCCTCAGCTTCATTGTTTGTGGCATATCCCAGACCTTGCAATTCCCAATAGAGCACAGCCCCAGCATGATCACGGTAGATTACTCCACTTCCAGCATTGCCCGGATTGCCTTTTGTAGCTCCATCAGTGTTGATTTTGATCCAGCCTTCTGGGGGAGGTTTCCAACAACTTCTTACCTGTCTCTCAAGATCAGCACCTCTCTCTTCCAGAGGCTTAGAAGCGAGCTGATTTTCCTCCTCAGCATAGATGGCAACGGTTTCCACTACTTTGCTCCAGATGACCCGCCATATCCCATCCACCGAAGAGAAGGTTTCACGAAAAATACGAGCATTTCTTTCCAACCACACCTGCCACCAAATAAAAAGGAAACCAAGCTCCCAGCCAATTCGAAGAGCTTTAGATGTAAATCTACCTCTCTTCCAACTTTCCCATAAATTGGTCCGAGACAAGTCTCCAATAGCCCGAAGTTTAAAATGGGAGAACCAACGATGCCAAATCGTTGTGTGAAAGGACAATCAAACAAGAAGATGATCGTAGCTTCCTCATTCCTATAGCATAAAACACACCTGGGAAGGACCAATGATGCCTCCGATTCCCGAGATTGTCAAAGGTCAGGATTCCATTGTGCATCACCGCCGTGCAAAGAAGTTCACTTTCGGCCAGCCCTTGGGATGCCAAATCTTCCTCCATTCTTGAACCGGAAAAGAGTGTGGGGGGGCTCCGGAAGGATCGAATCATAGCCCTCCTTCACAAGTATAAACCCCAAGGTTCCCAAAGCCCTGTGCAAGCTCATCCTCCTCATCTCTCCCAAGCAAGAAACCGTTCCGACAAGATTTTTTCCAGAGTTGGAGCCCCGCCTCCGGGGGATTGGAATAGGCCATTCACCCAACCCGCTTGAACTTTTGAATCTTATACTCCCCCAATTGGCCGGTATTGAAGTAGCTCTCAATATGGATCCATCCCTTATCTTCTAGAGCTGATTTTAACGGATGCAATTCAGGAAACACAAGCAAGAATGGGAGGATTCCGATCCCAAGAATCAGCCCATAACCGGGCCTTCTCCCCTCTCCCAACTTTCCGGAACAATTGATCTTTGATAATGCGAGATCCAAGCTTGAGAGCCCGCCACACTAATGATCCATTACCCTCCAAAGGAAAGCGGCCCAAGTCATTGGGGTGAACAAGACCCAAGTATTTACTAGAGAGGATTCTCGTAAAGAGGGACGTTGGCTGGGAAATCCACCTCCAATACGATTTACCAGCCAAAGCCTGATTGTTAAACTTGGAGCTTCTTAATCCCAACCCACCTTTTTCCTTGGGTCGGGTGACCTTATCCCATCCAACCAAGGCCCATTTCCTCTCTCCTTTGGCACCTTCCCAAAGAAAACTTCTAGCCACTTTGTCCAGCCTCTTTCCAAATTGAAGGAGGGGCAGCCAGAATAGAGAATTTATAAATTGGCATGGCCTAAATAACAGACTGCAGGAAAGTCAGTTGGCCCCCATAGCTTAACCATCTATGAGACCAGTGATTCATTCTCTCTTTGATGCCATCCAAAAGGTCCTTCCATAAATCAGCTTTTAGTTTTTTGAAATGCAGAGGAACCCCTTGTAAACTACAGGAAGAGAGGTCCTAGTGAATCCCAAGATCTCAATAACTCGTCTTGTGACCTTTGATCAAGATTAAAGAAGACCACTTTGGATTTTGTTTCATTGATGACTTGATTAGAGGCCCGGAGGTAGACGTTTAGAGAATCTCTTGATTCCTCTTGCTTCCCCGAGGCCGGCCACTCCCACCAATCCAAAGATCATCCACAAACCGTAAATGAGTCAAAACTTCAGCCCCGATTTTAATTCCCCGTTATCTCGTCCTTGAAGTCTTCTTCTCGAGAGGAGTCCGCCTAATCCTTCACCCAAGATGAGAAAGAGATAAGGAGAGCAAGGGTCTCCTTGGCGAAGACCCCGAGAGGCTCCAAAAGGTGGCGAGGGAAGCCCCTTAATTAAAACAGAGTATGAAGGCGTAGAGATACGACTCATGACCCTGCAATCCAATCCCGAGAAAAACCAAAGGCTGCCAACATCTTGACCAAGAAGCCCCACTCTACCCCTGTCATAAGCCTTAGACATATCCAAGTTTGATGAACATTCCTTTGTTACCTGAATTGTGCATAGTATGGATAGCCTCCTGAGCCAAGATCACTCCATCCAAGATCTGTCTCCCTTCAACAAAACCCCCTTGCTCTGAGGAGATTATATTCTGAAGAAGAGGTTTTAGTCTTTCAGCCATAATTTTAGTGATTATTTTGTAAATCACATTGCATAAGGCAATAGGTCTGAAATCGGAAATGTGAGCCCCCCCCTCTCCTTTTGGAATTAAGGTAATAAAGGTGTGATTTAGAGCCTTGAGCATTCTTTTATTAGTTCGGGACTCCTCAATGACATCCAACACATCCTCCTCCAGGGTATCCCAGAAGGCCTAAAAAAACTCAATAGGGAAGCCATCAGGACCAGGCGATTTTCCAATGCACATCCCAAAGACCACCTTCTTGAGTTCATCACGATCAATGGGCTTAAGAAGGGCCAGATTCTCTTCATGAGAGATAATAGAGGGAATGCCATCAATGACTTCATTTTGGGCTTCCACATCATGCTCCATACTTTCCTTAAAGAGGTTTGAGAAATACTCCATTGAGTGGGAGTGCATACCAGGGAGAGTGTCAAAAGAGTTTCCATTCTCGTCTTGAAGGAGTTCCATGTTATTCAATTGTCTTCTAGCACAGGCAGAGCGATGGAAAAATTTTGTATTTCTGTCTCCTTCTAATAACCATGTGTTTCTTGCTCTCTGTTTCCAGAAGATCTCTTCTTGATTATCAATGTCCTCAACCGCTTTGCGTAAAGCATCATCCTCGGATTTAAGATGCTCATAAATGATTCCTTCCCTGAATTGTTTTTGCACCTCGTTCCATCTGGTCAACAAGGGAGCCCGTTGGAGCTGGAAATCAGATTTGTTAGTTTGCCTCCACCGTTTTAGTTTACTCTTAACAAAAAGAAGCTGTTTATGAAATTTGAACATAGTCTGTCCCAAAAGGGAGACGACCTTCTTCCCACCACTGTGGAATTTTCCTTCGGAGGTCCTCTTTTTGCAACCAAAAATTTTCAAATTTAAATGGTTTGTAATACTGCCCTGACATAGTCCCTCCCTCCAGCAAAATGGGAGAGTGATCTGAGACTGGGCCCTCCAAAATCTGAAATTTGATATTCCATCTAACAAAAGCTTCCTCCGAGACCAGAAACCGGTCAAGCTTAACCCTCCTGTTGTATGGCTCTCTTCTCTTATTAGTCCAGGTAAAGTTTGTACCAGGGCCTTTGATATCAACAAGGTTAAAGGCCCGGACTTGGGCAATTAAAATTCGGTCCCCTGTATCCAAAACTGGGATGCCACCTTCCCTGATCCCCCGGCAGATAATTTGGCATTGAAGTCCCCAAGAATAATCCAATCAAAATCTTCCCGGGAGGACCTCATGTTTTGAACAACTTTCCATTGAAACCGCTGACCATCGATGTTCTCGAGCCCCATAGAAGTTTGTAATTAAGACTTGTTCAACTGTAACAATGTTCCTAAAAAGAGATGTGAGGACACCCCTCCAAGCTATATGTTCTATTGCTATCCACGCCAAAGGGTTCCAAAGAGTAGCAATCCCTCCCGAGGCACCTAGAGCAGCCACAACCATATGGCCAACACCCCTCCAGATTCGACTGACAGTTTTACTCATAAGGTCTAAAGACATTTTTGTCTCCTGAATGAGCAGAAAGTCTGTTTTACTTCTCTCTAAAAGTCTTTGAACAGCAGATTGATGGGTTCTACTGTTTAAACCCCTCACATTCCAAGATTGAATAATCATTGGAAACCTTGGGAGCAATAAGAATCAATTGTTCTCGCCAATCCTCCATTGATTAGCTTATCTCCTTGCACTGCAATTAGATCCTTATTGGATTTCCTCGCCCGCCCCTTGGGAATTACTATTTTTTGACCTCTTCTCCACCGGGTAATCCCTAGAGCCGGTCTTTCTCTGATCTTTTCTGCATTTCCCATGGTGACATCCTTAATAATCGGTCTGTGCTGGGGAGTGGATTACCAATGCCCCCGGGTTTTCTAGCTGCAAAATCTCAGAGGAGTCAATCACCTGTTCTAGGACAGGGGTTGGTGAGGGAGGAGCATGAGAATGGATGATATTATCCTCAAGGTTCCCATCCGCTCCTTCCATAATTTGGTCTTCTTGATCCACAAGAGATTTGAAGATTTCATACCGGTTGGTTGGCTTGGGTTGAGCTTGCTCCTTGCCATTTCTCTTTTTGTTTCTTCTTCTCTTCTGCTGTTCAAAGCCATCTTTCTGGGCATCAGAACCAAGGGGAATGATGGGTGGTTCCTTGACCGGAGTGGGCTTACCCTCTCGGGGGCGATTTGGCATTCCCTGTGGAACATCCGCTTTGGTGCTCAAGATATTTGGGCGGAACCTAGCCAAATGGCCATGCTTATGGCAAACTCTACATCGAAAAGGTAGGGCTTCATAGTCTAACTGTTGTATCCAGGATTGTCCTGCTAACTCTAGTTCCATCTCAGCTGGTAGCGGCTGGCTAATATCCAGTTCTACACAAATTCTAGCATAAACAGCAGTGTTTCCTTCTATGGTATCTTTGGAAACTCCCAAATATCTACCTAGAGAGTTACCTATCAATTCAAGAATCTGCTCACCCCAAAACTCCATCGGGAGAGCATACAGCTGGATCCAAACCGGGACAGCCGTGGGCTCAATGCGAGGGTCGAAGCCCGCTCTCCACGGTTGGACAAATAACCCTGCCGGGCCATGGCTCCTCTTTTTCGATTCAAATGCTCTGCTTTCTATCCGCTAAGGAGGAAAAACTAATAATAAAATACCCATTGCTTATGGGCCATAAGGAGTACTCACCGATAGGCTCCCAGTTTTGTCTCACCCAGGTGTGCGGAAAGTGCAGGGTGGGTTGGATACCCATGAATTTGCAAATCAGGTCATGAGTAGCACGGTAGTTGATCGTGTCCTCGACCAGCTTTGGTTCTATGACAATCTTCGGTCTGGAAGCGGATTGCGGGAGACATCCATTGACTCTGTGCACAGGAGAACCCTTGCCCGCATTCCTCGATAGCGAATGGTAAGCACTCCGCCGAGCTTCATCGGAGGAAGACGCAGTGGTTTTCTCTTAATATCTCGGCATAAGAGGTCTTCTTCCCATCGAGAAATCCCGGAGGAGACCCCATTGGGCCCTCCGGGGCAACGAAAGAGCCGTCAACGAAAAACAACAACAAACCACCTGAGTCCCTGGTAGAATCTTCCCACCAGAAACCCTAGAGCCTCGGCCGACGACAGTTCAGAAAGTTTCCCGCCAAATCGCCAGAGCTCAAAAACTAGTTCGGTAAAGTTCCATTTCCGAAATTTTTTTCTCTTTTGATTTATATTTAACCTTAATGGATTGTGACAAATATTTTGAAATATCCATAACAATACATATCCAGATATATAGCATACTTTTGCTCCTTAATAGTTGGTCTCTCCTGGATGAACTCCCTAAGGTATTTCAAATATTCTTCAAAACATCCTTATTGATAAGTTGATATGGAAGTCTAAAAACCTAATCCACACTAGAAACTTTTCAATAGTTTATGTTTTGACAAAAAAAATTCTCACTCCATGGTCTTAAACATAGGGCATCTCTCATCCTAAACCATGGGCCACCACCCATTATTTTATCCTTGATTTGTAAAAAATGATAAGGAAAAAACCATTAGGAAGAAAAATCATAGAGTAATTTGAACTCAATCCCCACTTCCACTTGATCCAGTTTTGAATCTTAAAAAACCTTGGTCAATATCCATGTAACTTACATATAACTCTCTACTTTTAAAAACCATTATATCAATGTTTGATCATCTCATCCTTGATAATCACTTCTAGTGTAACATCTACTTTATGGATTAGACTTGTTATATATTCATTTTTCCTCATCTCTAACTTGGGAATCCATACTTTTAGTTAGAGCATCCTTACTTCTAATTGGTGATTTCAAATGTGGCTTTCCTTCCATGCCTCTTAACTTTTCCTCATATGAATTCTTTATTTTTTTAATTTCCTCAAACATCAAAAGTGAGAAAAGGTGAGGCTCGCTCCCAACTCACACTCTTTATAACAAACATTGTTTATTTTTCAATGATTAATAATTATTAATAAGTATTTTTTCAATGATTAATAATATTAATAAGCATTGCATTTAATATTATATAGTAAAAAGATAAAATTCAAACCGTTCTTGATCTCGAGTATAATTGAGAGTTGATCCTATTGTTAAGACTCACTTTGATATGGTTCCAAAGATAGAGGTGGTATTTCTTCTTTGTGAATTCCTCAACCTATTCTTCATTGGACGACAGTGGAACAAGCAAACTCCTTGGTTGAGAACTTATTAGGGTTCGTCCAAATTTGGAATCTATCAAAAAATGTACTACTAAAAAATGGAGGCCAAAGGGATATTCAAAAGTGATGGCATTTGTTAGGACCCTCCTAACATACCCTAATACTTATATTATTTATTAATTATATTTTAGGGTCACAACCCTTCACTCTTACAACTATTAGACTAGGTATTTAAATGCAATCCAAATATGATAATAAGGCATCATCGAACAAATATATTAATTAAGTCTATTTTGGGTTTTTCTACATTACAATAAAAAAGTGATTCAATATAAAAACAATTCCTCCTTCCGCACTATTTAGTTTCATACCATCTGGATCAGAGCTATATCAAGGAGCAAATTCACCATTAAAAATTTTTCCCACCGCACATTTCAGCCAGTCCACATTCGCGAGGATGCAAACAACATTCACGCTTCACGAATCCGTGTCATAATCCTCGTAGAAAATTAAACCTTCTCCTAAGGTACGAATTAAGTTGTCTTACACCCAAATTGCTCGACCTTTCACGTGGTGACCGGTGGCTGTTTTGAAAAAGCTAAAATCTTCAACGCAACATCAAGGTTTTCGACGTCCGAAACGCAAAGGAAAAAATTAAATTTTTTTTAAGGACTAAAGTCCCACATTCGCGGTGCTACGTCTTTGTAGCGCTTTATAAGCTCCAAAAGGAACAAGAAAGAACGTGACTTCGGTCACGCCTCCACCTCGGTCGCCTGCTGCCGCCCTACCAATTTGCCTTCCCGCCTACCGCCCTGTCAGTCGGCCTTCTGCCTGCCGCCCTGCCGATCGCCGTGCGCTCTCGACCCTGACGCCTCTACAAGCTACCTGTTAAATAACATAGAGCACCAAATTCAAAAAGTTGATAGGGCATTGCCCACCAAATTTTTTATTATTATTATTATTTTTTTTTCTCACCTGTACCAAAAAATGTACTACTTAAAAATGGAGGCCAAAGGGATATTCAAAAGTGATGGCATTGCCCAAAGGCTTTATGCTCTTTAATTTTAAGACCTTAGAAGAAATTCAAGCTATGGTTATGAAGGTACCATGGTTCTTTGGTTGAAAAAGCTTCTTTTTGAGGAAATGGTCCTTGAACTTTAACCCGTCCATAAAAAATGTCAGTAGGGCACCCCTTTGGGTGCATCTACCTGGATTACTTGTGGTCTTCTGGGATGATGACATCCTTAAGGATATTGCTAAATCAATGGACAACTTGATTACAATGGATCCATCTACTCGAGCAAAAACAAGGATGGTTTTTGTCAGGTTTTGTGTTAACTTTGATCTCTCTAAGCCTCTTCCTCCTTTTATTAAGTTGGTTTCAGATTCTAGAGTTTGGATCCAAGATATAGAATATGAAACCTCTATGCCCATTTGCATTGACTGTAAAAGGATTAGTCATTTATGGACTAAGTGTAATGAGAAGAAACCTCCTCAAAAGCAATAGGTCTAGATCTAGAGAAAGAAAAAATAAGTTTGCTCTAAAGTTGCTAGGCTTTTTGTAGAATTTGGTGGGCATTCCAAGGGTACAAAGGTGAATCCAAATATATTTGTTGTATTAGGAGAGTTGTTGTCTTCTAGTCTTGAGGTTGGGTTGGATGCTATTCTGGATAAAGGAGTTGAGATCCTAGATCGTCAAGGGGATCAACTGCCTTCTTCTCAGGTTCCTTTGTCCCCCCTTCAAGAGGCTCATGTTGAGGTGTTTTTGGGAGAAGTTGCCCTTGTTTTGTATAATAAGAGGGTTGTTGCCCCTCTTGATAAGGAAAAAGATGAAGCTATCACATAGTCTCTTTGGGATGTAGAAGTAGGAGAGATTTCTATAAATGCATTTGATAGGGAATTAGAGAAAGTCTAGTCTTCCTTGGAGGAATATGGATTTCAAGAAGTTCTAAATAGGCGAAAGATGAAACTAAAGAAGATAGCTCAAAAACAACAACTTCTTCCTCAATTAGTAGAATCAAGCAATGGAACGATTGAATCTATGCAGCCCATTAGAAACATCCAAAAAATAATGAATCTTAGTGGGAAGGGGCCATGAACACCAAAAAATCTAAGATGCTCTTAAAGAAAATGGCTCAAGATGTGGCTAATGGCTCCCAATCTTCATTACCTTTGAGTGGAGGGAAAGCTCCGCAATCCTTAAAGTAATGAATATTGTATCATGGAATATCTAGGGTCTGCATGCCTCGACTAAATAAAGAGTGCTAAAAGATTTTAAAAAAAGTTTCAATCCCGATATTCTTTTCTTACAAGAAACTAAGATGGGCGATGAGGATTTTGATAGATTATGAAGGTTTTTTTGGAAGGGGTGTGAAGGTGTGAGTAGGGTTGCTTATGGTTATTCTAAAGGGTTGTGGACACTTTGGAATCCCAATTTTGTGGAGGGCAAGCTCATTCATTAGGTTGATAATTTCGCTTATTTTTTATTTTACTATAAAAAAACTAAGTTTTCTTGGATTTCTACAAATGTGTATGCTCCCAATGTTGTTGTGGATAGAAGGAAAATTTGGGTTGACTTAAAATCCCATGGTTCTTCGTTTGACCTTCCATGGTTGCTTTTTGGTGATTTTAATTCCATTTTTATCCCTTGTGAGAAACTTGGAGGCTTGACTATTTTTTTGGATAGTATATAGGAGTTTGGTGAGTTCTTGACCTTCATGGGACTAGTAGATATTGATTTGAAAGGTTCTAAATTCACTTGGTCCAATAGAAGAATGGGAGGGAGTTTGATTCAATCTAGTATTGATATGACCCTTGCTTTAGTGAGTTGGCTTACCATGATTCAATATTGCTCTTTGAGAACTTTACCAAGAATTGCTTCTGACAATAACCTATTACTGTTAGAATTCATGGAGGAGAAACGTTCGAAAGGTTATCCTTTCAGGTTTGAGTTAATGTGACTTTCTCATCCAGATCTTGAAGGTTTGATTAAGTCTTGGTGGAATACAAATGTCTATGGCACTAAAATGTTTCAAGTGGACAAGAAGCTAAAAATCATCAAAGCTAACTTGAAGAGGTGGAGTTGAGAGGTTTTTGGGAACCTCTTCCATAGGAAGCAAATAATCTTTCAAGAATTGCAAGAAATTGAGAAAAAAGGCCAAAGTGAAGGTTGGCCAGAGGAGCTTGCCAACAAAGAGAAAATTACTCTTGTAAAATTTCATAATATTCTTGCCAACGAGGAGTCTTTTTCGAGGCAAAAATCTCAAGCTACGTGGCTTAAGGAGAGAGATAGGAATACCAAGTTTTTTCACCTCTCAACCTTGAAACATAAGAGTGCTAATAAAATAAGAGAAATTACATTGGACTCTGATGAATGTCTTAAATATAAGGAAGAAATTGCTACTACCACGGTATCCTCCTTTTAGGATTTGTTTTCTAGGGACTGGGAGGAAGATGGGGATGCTTCAGAGGAACTTCTCAGGGTGGTGACGAATAATATGAATAATGCTTTGAATACCCATTTTTCTAATGATGATATCAGGATAAGCCTATTTAGTATGAATAAGGACAAAGCACCTGGGCTAGATAGGTTTCCTGCGGGTTTCTTTAAAGGTTTTGACACCTTCTTGGTTTGGATATTTTGGAAGCCTTAAGAGAATTCCAATATTATTCCTCTTTATTGTATGTATGGAATACTACCTTTATTGTTTTGGTTTGAAAGAAACATGGTGCTTCTTCTTTAAGGGATTTTATACCTGTTGTGGCTGCTCCACAATGTGCCCCAAAATTGGGGACCCACCTTTTTGCATATTTTCCAAGAAGCCCGAAGTGGCCCATATGCTAAAGATCAAAGAAAAAGCAAAACACCGCAAGGAGAAAAAATGTCGCGATATCGCGACATTTTGCATTTTCGCGGCCAAAAGAGAAGAGAAAGAACAAGAAAGAAAGTGTCACGATATCGCGACATGTTACATTTTCGCGGCCAAAAGAGAATAGAAAGAGCAAGAAAGAAAAAGTGTCGCGATATCACGAAATGTCGCATTTTCGCGGTCCAAAGCAAAGAGAAAGAACAAGAAAGAAAAAGTGTCGCGATATCGCGACATGTTGCATTTTCGCGGCCAAAAGAGAAGAGAAAGAACAAGAAAGAAAAAGTGTCACGATATTGCGACATGTTGCATTTTCGCGGTCCAAAGCAAAGAGAAAAAGCAAGGAGGAAAAAGTGTTGCGATATCACGACATGTTGCATTTTCGCGGCCAAAAGAGAAGAGAAAGAACAAGAAAAAAAAGTGTCACGATATCGTGACATGTTGCATTTTCGTGGTCCAAAGCAAAGAGAAAGAGCAAGGAGGCAAAAGTGTCGCGATATCGTGACATGTTGCTCATAGCCAAAAGAAAAGAGAAAGAACAAGAAAGAAAAGTGTCGCGATATCGCGACATGTTGCATTTTCATGGTCCTAAGCAAAGAAAAAGAGCAAGGAGGAAAAAGTGTCGTGATATCGTGACATGTTGCATTTTCGCGGCTCAAAAAGGGCAGGCAGGCAGAGAAACAAAAGTGTCGCGATATCACGACATGTTGCATTTTTGCGGCTCAAAAAGGGCAAGCAGGCAGAGAAACAAAAGTGTCGCGATATCACATGTTGCATTTTCGTGGCTCAAAAGGGGCAAGCAGGCAGAGAAACAAAAGTGTCACGATATCGCGACATGTTGCATTTTTGTGGCTCAAAAAGGGCAGACAGGCAGAGAAACAAAAGTGTCGCGATATCGTGACATGTTGCATTTTCGTGGCTCAAAAGGGGCAGGCAGGCAGAGAAATAAAAGTGTCGCGATATCGCAACATGTTGCATTTTCGCGACTCAAAAGAGGACACATAGACATGCAAAGAAAGAGGTGATTTGTACCCCTTCATTAGTTGCTCATGAAGGTGTCAAGGCTTTATATAAAGCCAAGGAATAAATCGAAGATTGAATAAGGTAGTTTGTCACATAAGGACAAAATCCAATGAATAAGACAAAACGTTACATAAGGAATCTGTAATGATTCGAAATCATTTAAGATGGTCGTTACACATGGAAGGAAGCAGACGCGTGCCCATATGGAGAAAAGGAAACTTTTTTTTGAAACCAAACGAAAAGTGAAGAAAACCAAACAGAGGAAGCCAAACCATGGGAATGAAACAAAGGGCCACAAAATAGAAACAAAAAGCTTTTTTGGAAACCAAAACACATGCATGCACAAGGGAAGGTGAAACGAACAATCATTGGAAAATGAAACGAAAAGCTTCCTAAAAATTTTAAATATGCTAGGCAAGGATGTTTTGAGGGGTTGGAAACTGCTGCAAGCAGAGTTGCAGGTTTGAAGACAAGATGGCCATTCTGGACCTGTTTGGGCTTTTTTTCTTCCATAGACTGGTTTGGAAAAACCAAAAAAATTTGTTATTGTAAAATGATAAAATTTTAATACATAAAATTTCATAAAGTTGCATCTTATGGGCAAGAAAGGAGTCGTCATTTTCTGCATGCAAGATTAAATGTTTATTTTTTCCCTTTTCAGATTTTAGGCTTGTAAATGGATTTTATGCAAGTTTCTTGGTTTCTTCATGCGAATGTTTAAATCTGAAAACCTCATTTAAAACCCTAGGAGCCAAGCACTTAGCTTATCCGGATTGTGCTTGTTTTGCAAGTCCAATAGGTTAGGTTGCATGCATGAAAACCTCACATCTTCGGTTTTGCCGGAATAGGATAGCATCAAACTGAATGTATCATGTGTTTCATTTTTTGCATTTCAATTTTCATTTTTTCTGCATTTTATTTTTCCTGAAATTTTTTTTTTTTTTAATTTTCAGGCATTAAAATAAACATTAAAAAATTTCAAAATCCAAAAAAAATTTCACCATTGCGTAGGTTATACTTCATACTTCCAATACGCACTTTGAAATTTCATTTTTGGAGTTGTTTAGTATTTTTAAAAATTTATCGAAGTTGCTGTTTTATTACAGATTTCAAAAAATCCGAAAATAGAAAATTTCCATTTTTGGGCCGAATTTCATTTTTTCAGTTTCATGCTTCATTCATGAGCCTATGATGACATTCCCTTCATGAAAATTCTAATTTCATTGAAGGAATTATGTTTTATGGCACTTTACAAATTTCCATTTTTGGAGCCTAAAATTGCCCTCTCTTCATAAAAATTCTAATTTTACGAAAGAGGGGTAATTTGAGTATTACATTGAAGGTCATTTCTTCAAAGCACTTAATTGTTCATCTTAATGAAAATTTGATTTCATTTAAGAGGGATAAGTTAAAGTGACATTTTGAAGCTACTTTTGAAGACCCTATTCTTCATTGAGGATTTAATGCAAGATAAAATCTATCTTAAAACCCTCAAGATAAAAGGAATTAAGGCACTACATCGTGGTCATATGAGGGCCAACTCACATTCGCTTTATTTTGGTTCAATGAACAATCACTAAAGTTTAACGGTAAAATAAACCAACATTGCCCCTTGTTTATAGTTACTTGCAATCACTAAGGTATTCCAAGCATTTAAATTGAATATCTTTATTTGAGATTACTAACACAACTATGCAAATGCTAATATAGCGGAGACCTTGGGGAAGTTGTTTGTTTAACTTCTTTGCAAGAGGGGATTTGGAACCCAAATCCCAAGGAAGAGTGTACTTTCACAACTAGGTGAAAATACCACTCAACAATACCTATCAGCTTATGCAATACCCTATAGAAGTTACTTTCTAAGACACTTTCTAATAGGTTGAAAAGACTTCTCCCCATCTTGATTCCTCCTCTTCAAGGTGGTTTTGTTCATGGTAGGCAGATTGTGGATGGGATCATTATGGTTCATGAGACTTTACATTTTATATCCAAAAGCAAGTTGGCTGAAATGCTTCTTAAACTTGATATGCAAAAGGCTTATGATAGGGTCTCCTGGGAGTTCCTTGATAAGGTGTTGCAAAAATTTGGCTTTGGGGATCTATGGAGGAAGTGGATTAGAGTTTGTATTTCCTCTGCTAAATTTTCTATCATCATCAATGGGATTCCAAGTGGTTTTTTTTGGGGTCAAAGAGGTATTAGGCAAGGTGATCCCTTGTCTCCATATCTTTTCATTTTGATGGTTAAATCTTTAGGAAGATTGATTCTTGTTGCTACCTTGTCCTCTAAGATTAAGGGTATTAGGCTTACTGGTATTGCGGAGGTAGTTTCTTATCAACAATTTGTAGATGATACTATACTTCTTGGTGAGGCTACTGTGAGAGAGGCTAAAGAATTCATGAATATTTTGCAGTTGTATGAGAAAGCTTCCAACCAACAAATTAACTTCCATAAAAGTCAAATATTTTTTGTGAATACTGGGGGGCAACTTTAGCATAGAATTGTAGGGATTTTTGGTTGTGGCATTGCTAACCTTCCTTCTTTATATCTAGGTATGCCATTGTTCATTGGTAGGATGAAGGAGGAGTTGTGGTCTCTTGTGTTGGATAGGATTCAACATAAGTTAGTTGGGTGGAAAGGTAATCTCCTGAGCCAAGTAGGTAAGTTGCAATTGCTTCAAGCTACCCTCCAAAGCATTCCCGTCTATTATATGTCTCTTTTTAGAATGCCCTTCAAAGTTAGGAGGAGGATTGATCAGATCTTTAGGAGATTTATGTGGGCTAGGGTGGAGGATAAACAAAGGGTGTCCCTTGTCTCTTGGGATAGGGTCTGCTCTTCTAAGAAAGAAGGTGGTCTTGGGATTAGAAATTTGTTGTTGTTCAATAAGGCATTGATTGCAAAAACAACCTAGAGATTATGTGTTGAGGAGGATCAACTATGGAAAGATATTATGAGAGGTAAGTATCTAGAAAATCACATTCCTTTTTTTTAGAAGTGTTGCTCCTCCTAGGGGCTCTATGATTTGGAATGGTTTGTTGGGGGTCAAAAGTTTGGTTACAGAGGGGATGCGGTGGCATATTGGGAATGGCAAGGATGTGTTCTTCTGGGAGGATACTTGGATTCTTCCTAAACCCCTCTTTCTTAGTCCTGAGTTTTATGAGTTGAAGGCTCCTTTGTCACTGAAATATGGAGAAAAAGTAATTGATTATATAATCATCACTAATGGCAAGAGGATTTGGAAGCATCTGACTTTACATACAACTGATCTTCGGATCCTTCAGAGTTTGGCAAATTTGAACATGTTGCTGCAATAGTACTTTCTTCCTCAATAGAATGATAGGGACTTCCTTCTATGGACTCATTCTCCTAAAGGCCTTTTTTCTGTCAAGACTGCATATGAGGCCCAAACATTGTCCAGGGGAGGATATTTTCTGGTGGAAAGGGTTTGGTATCCTCATTTGATCCCCAAGATTGCATTTTTTTGTGGTTGTGTTTGCAAAACAAAATTTTGATTGTTGATAATTTATGTAAGAAAGGCTTCCATATTCCCAATATTTGTCTCTTGTGTTCTAAGGATGTTGAATCTATGGATCATCTTTTCATCCATTGTGATTTCTCAAATAAGGTGCTCAATGCTTTACTGGATTCTTTTTCTATCAAGTGGACGTTACCTCAAACTTTCAAGGAACTTTTCACTCAATGGAAATCCCCCTTCATCAATCACAACCTCACTAGGGTGTGGGATCTAGTTCTTCCTCATTTTTTATGGGGTATCTGGTGGGAGAGGAACAAAATAACTTTCAAGGATATTGCTAGGGATGAATCCTTTGTCTTTAGAAGGATTAAAGTTGCTATTGAGAATAACCTGGTTGTCTTTGTTGCTGGAAATGGTAGGGAGAAAGTTGTGGAGAAAGGGGTTGTTGTTAGTTGGAAATTGAATCTAGGGTCTTTTGCTTTTGTATCCACTATTCAAAAAATATTGGCTACTAGATGGCATAAACCAGCTAAAGGGTGGGTCATTCTGAACTTTGATGGGGCTGCCAAAGGTAACCCCGGGAGGGCTAGTGGAGGGGGTGTTGTCAGAAATGATAATGGTGAGGTCATTTGGGCTTACGCCGAAGATTATGGTATTCAAACCAACCACCTAGCTGAAGCTAAGGCACTTTTCTTGGGTGTTCATCAGGTTTTTGAGAGGGGCTTCAGAAGACTTCTCGTACAAGGTGACTCCTTGAACATCATTCAAGATTTGCAAGTTGGAAAGACTGACAATTGTTTCATCCTGAATATTATTAAGGACACCTCGAAGATTTTGGAAGGTATGTTAGAAGTTAAAATTGAGCATATTTATAGGGAAGGTAACTAGGTTGTTGATGTTATGGCCAATTTGGGGGTGGATAGTGGCCAATTCAGAATTTGGGAAGACAATTTCCCTCCATGGTTAATGATAATTGTTGCTTTGGAAGCATTGGGCCTACCTATCCAGTAGGCCTTTTTATTGTCTTTTTGCTTGGATGAGGTCTCCTTTGTGTTGTAGTGATCCTCTCTTTAGGGGGTCTTTTTTTGGGGGGCTGGTCCTTTTGCTCCCTGGTGGTTTCCATTCTCAGGGAATATGCTTGGTGTATTGCCCTCACCCTTGCTCTCTGGGATTGGGGTTTTGTTATCTGCATCTTGATGTATTTGCTGCCCTTCCAGTCTTATGCAAAAATAGAGCAGGATCTTTGGTGCCTCTAAAAGAAAGTTGAATAAAAAATTCTCCTTTATGCCCTGTTGGGTGGTGGGCTGGTCTATGCTCTTGGGTGGCTGTTGGGTTTAATTTTTGTTCTTTTGGCCTTGGAGGCTGGCCTGTGCTTAATTGGCCTTCTCTTTCTCTACCTCCTCTAATGTAAAAGGTTCTGGGACCTTTCAAAACCTTGCTTTTTCACCATTAATAAAAAAAGATAAAAATCAAACCTTATCTTCACATCTTAATTTTTTATTAAAGGCTGGGAAGGCTGAAGGAGCGTGGAAGGCTAGCATTTGTTGGGTTGAAGGCTTGTTTGATATCGGATCAGCTGAGGGAACCACATCAGTAGGCTAAGTTGTTGAGTGTAGTGCAACAACAGGTTAGGTTGTTGGGTGGAAGGCTAGGTTAACTAAAACCCTCTATTTTTGTCTTTGGTGTGTCTGTGGGTTTGGAACCCACAGGTATTTGGGTGGTTTTTCCTCCCTCTTTATAACAAAAAAAAGTGTGAAGGATTAGGTTTTATTTTTAATGTCTCATCTTTTAGGAGTCATATCTTTGCGAAAAGTTATCCGATTCAACTAATTATTGGACCAACTTGTGCAAAATTGGAATAGCTTTAAAATGAGTGGTCATATGCAAGAATTCAAATATTGAGGGAGATTCGATCCTGTGAAGTCAACCATTTGGAACAAGGGCAGTGATGATTTTTTAAGTTGTAAAGAACAAAATTGCAAATATTTGTCATCTAGGGTTCGAATGATGGGAAGAGCAATGAAGGGCTAGGACTTTAGTGAGGAAGGAAACTAGCAATCTAGATTTGGTAAAGCAAACTATGATAGTGCAATATTTTGGAAATATTACTCTACTAATAGATAGTAGAGGTGAAGTTTTGGCATTGTGAAGGCTGCTATAGGAAAATTTCAAGAAAGATGCTAAATTTTGGAATAATTGTATTCATATAGAAAATTGAAAAGATTCAAAAAATGAAAATAAAAAATTCAGACATTTTATGTAAAATGATGTAGATTTCTAGCTATAGCATCTCAATTGAGATGAGAAGTGTATTTTTTTATAAACTCCCAAGCTTAAAGAAGAGAGTTGTAATTTGTCAAGGGTGGGGGACCCGAGTACAACCCCTTATTATCCAACATATATATATATATATATATATATATATATATATATATATATATATATATATATATAATGAAAATCAAAACAACTTTTTTTTTTAATTTGTTTTATGGGATTAAAACGATCTCGTCTATATTACATCATCACCGCATATTGGCATTACATACTTTTGGTTAGAGCATCCTTACGTTTGACTCTCACTCTTTATAACAAACATTGTTTATCTTTTATATTATTATTATTTGGGTTACATAAGAGAATTGGTCACAACTATACTATTTTTAGTAATTGACAAGCGCAAGGTTCAAACCATAGGGTTTGCTCCCACCAAACCTACTCCGCCTCGTTATTGTTAACCCAATGTGAAGGGGACCATAGGTCACTCAGGATTTGTACCATCATCATCGATCTGACATGCACTCGGAGGATTCAGATCAGACTACTACCTTTGCAAATAGGCTGCCCTTGAGGTTTGAACCTGGGTGTCTTCTTGGTAAGTGCCTAGCCAGACAAGCACTACCTAGCCTTACATCATCACTACATAGTGGTATTTCATACTTTTGGTTAGGGCATCCTTAATTTCGACTCTCACTCTTTATAACAAATATTGTTTATATTTTACATTATTATTTTTTTGGGTTACATAGGAGAGTTGGTCACATCCATACTATTTTTAGTAATTGACAAGCACAAGGTTCAAACCAAAAGGGTTGCTCCCACCAAACCTATTTTACCTCGTCATTGTTGACCCGATGTGAAAGGGACCATCATTGCTCAAGATTCGTACCATCATTCAATCTAGTGCACTCAAAGGATTCATATTAAACTATTACCTTTGCAAACAGGCTACCCCCGAGGTTTGAACTTGAATGTCTTCTTGATAAGTGCTTGGCCAGATAAACACTTATCAATCCACCTAGCCTTCAAGGACTTGTATATCTTTTAAATTATATATATATATATAGATTTCGTTAGTGTGACAAACCCTTATGACTAACGCTTAGGGCTAAGCATCCACATCCCACCATAACTTCTCACACCATAACCTCTAATAAGGAGAGTTGAGCTTATTAATAAAAAATCTAATAGACAACCACACTATATATAACAAACATTGTTTATCTTTTACATTATAATAAATAAATAAATAAATATATTATTATTTATGGATTTGGTTAGTATGAGAAACCTTAGCTTATAAGTAGAAAATTTAACATACAACCACACACATGACACGGTTTGAACTTTGGACCTCCTGAAGAAGAGCCAAAGCTCGAACCGTTACCTTGTCCTCATTAAGACACATTATAATAAAATTTTGTTCTGGTCACATAGGATAGTTGGTCACAACCACACTATTTTTAGTAATCGACAAGTGTAGGGTTCAAACCACCCACAACCACACTAATTTTAGTAAGTGACAAGTGTAGGGTTCAAACCATAGGGGTTGCTCCCACCAAACCTATTCCACCTTGTTATTATTGACCCGACGTAAAGGGGACTATCGATCGCTCGAGATTCGTATCATCATCCTTGGTTTGGCGCACACTCAAAGAATTCAGATCATACTACTACCTTTGCAAACAAGATGGCCCCCGAGGTTTGAAGCTAAGTGTCTTCTTGGTACCAATCCACCTAACCCTTGGGGATAAATTTAAGTTTACACATGTTTTTATAAGGGGTTTTGGTCCCTCTTGTCGGAGTTTGAACTTAAGTCTCCTAGATGAAAACCCATAGACTTTCCACATTATAATAATTATTAATAAATATATTTTCAATAAGTTATAATTATTAATAAGTATGTTTCGGGGTTTGAACTTAGGTCTCCTAAATGAAAACCCAAGGACTTACCACATTATAATAATTATTAATAAGTATATTTGCAATAAATAATAATTATTATTTTTATTACATAGTAGAGTTGTTTACAACCACTATTTTTAGTAACTGACCAACGTAGGGTTTAAACCACATGGATTGCTCCCAACAAACCTATCCATCTCGTTCTTGTTGACCCAGCGTGAGATGGGGACCAGGACCATCGGTCGCTTGAGATTCGTATCGGCATCGTTGGTCTAAAATAAGTAATAATTATTAATAAGTATGTTTCGTGGGAATAACACAATGGTTTGAAGTTTGGCTTTTCTTTGAAAGGTCTAAGGTTTAAACTGCGATATGTGTGTGTCTATATGTTAATTCCCTATTGATAAGCATAGCTCTTGACCTTTCGAAGGGTACCCTATGCATCGGCCATAGGGGTTTATCACGTTACTTGAATCACAAAAAAAAAAAAAGAGGTCATGGCGTTAATCTTCTATTGATAAGCATAACTCTTGGCCTTATGAAGGGTCATGCCGTTTATCCCCCACTAATAAGCGCATCTCTTAGCCTTATGGTGTTAATCCCCTATTGATAAGCACGACTTTGGATCTTATTTACGAGGGGTTATGGCTCAGAAGGGATTGTTGAGCTCTATATGTCACTATAGGGTTTCACATTACTTGAATCATAAAATAAAAAAATATTAATAAGTATTCAATTTAATATTATACAATAAAAAGGTAAAAATCAAACCTTATCCTTGTAATTTTTTATTTAATTATATATATGAAATAAAAATTTAAACAACTTTTTTTTAAAAGGGTCCATTTCTATTGCAACATCACTATATAGTGGTATTATAACAAAACTTAGATATTATCTGTGTATCACTTGACAAGATTTGAACATGAGTCTCTTCTGTTAATATCGAGGAATCAAATAAATAATTGAACTAATACCACTTGATAAAATCTAAATAACTTATTTTATATTAAACTAAATAAAAATTTATTCTAAATATTAATAAATATTATAAAAATTATAAAACTTTTAAAAAATATTAATTAAAAACAATTTTATAAAATAAATTATATGTGACAATTATATTCAAAAGTAACAATAATAAAATAGTAAAACCAAACAAAATATTTTTGAATAAAAATAAAAATAATTTATTATTATTATTTTAATTAGTTTTAAAACCATGAAACTTATCCTGTCATTGGAAACTTATATATGTGTTTTGTCTAGGAATTTCTTAAGAGTTCAAAGGGTTCTTGAGGAAGTGTTACTTTCTTCCTTCTTAGATAATTACTAGTATGAAAAAATATGCCGTTAGCTACTTGATGTAATTATTTGTAAAAATATATTTTATAATATATTTTTTTTACTTAAAAAAATCCAAATTATATATATCATCTCATCTGGTTAACGTTTAAATTTCACATTCGATGTTGCAAAGCTGAGACCGTCTAGGCATGATAAACTAAAAAGAGAACGTTTACCTGTTGTTTAAAAAACATAGTTTACCCGCCGACAGTGAGCCCAACGGCTATCTGGAATTTTTTTGAATTCGGGACGGTTGATGACCGGTGGGAGGACCTGGTGCAACCGGTTGCCTGAAGCTGCAGCATTGAGCGCAAGCCTGAGGGAAGCGGAGAGAGGCAGCAACATCAACATCCCAGGAAGGAAGGAAGGAACGTAATGTCAGAACTTGAGTGGAAGAAGAAACAGAAATTGAATTGATTAAAGAGGGACATGGAGACGAGTTTGGAAGAAGGGTTTCTGCAGCGCATCTTCGATCTGAAGCAGGAAGTTGTGGTGGAGTTGGAATCCCACGAGACAAAGTTCAGGGAGGCCTTGCTCTCAAATTTATTTCTCAAGGGCATCGATCCTCCCTCCTGGTTACTCCCTTCTGACGCTGTTATTCCTCCCTCAGGGTTTTGCTCCGATGGCCACAGGATTCATTTGCAGGACTCGGTTAATAGAATCAGAGGTATGTACATGTCTATTCGAAAGTATTACAGTTATGGAAAGAGGGTTTCGTTTCTTTTGGTTTTTCTTTTTCTTATTTTGGGTCAATGAGAGAAAACTGTGGTGGTTTCAGATCAATCAAAGCAGCATCAGTTTTCTGAGCTGTTTGGGGGATTTTACTCCAGCAAGCGGGATTCATCCTCAGTGGATCGGCCGGCGTACCACCACATTCCAGATAAGAGGCGCAGGCTTGAAAAAAGTGTGCCCTCTTGCTTTGTGGAGGAATCGGAGCTCGAGGGTTTTGAGGATTTTGAAAAGGGTGGGGAAAAACTTGATGGGGAAGAGCCGCTTGTGGCTGCCCAGCTGAATGGGAATCAGGGAAAGGGGCATTTTGTGGATGCCACTCGTGACAGAAATGGAGGAAAACAGGATTTCGCTGTTGCCTTAGTGGACAGAAATGGGGTAGAACATGGTTTGGTTGATGCCCACATGGATAGAAATGAGGGAAACCTGAATTTGGTTGATGCCCAGATGCACAGAAATGAGGATCAACGGCATTTGGCCCACGCCCACATGGAAAAAGATGGGGAAGAGGAGGATTGGGCGGGAGCACACGTGGACAAATGTGAATTGGACAAGGGCTCAGAAAATGTTCCCAATGGCGATGGCGATGGACAAGCCAAAGGTGAAGGAGGAGGAAGAGGCAGAGGTAGAGGGAGAGGGAAAGGGAGAGGGAGAGCGAGAGGGGGGGCTAAGGAGATGAAGACGAATGATAGTGTGCCACGGTCGCCTTTTGTTGGAAGAATTACACGTTCTCGAGCAAAGCAGTGCCAGATTGTTCTCAGTGCAAAGAGTATTGGCAAGAGAAAGGCCATGGCTGCTTCACAACATTCTCAAGTTACAAGAAATAAGCGTGTCAAGCTTAATTTGGAGCCTGAGGTTCTCGAGGAGCCTAACAACGTGACCATCAGGTCATCACCAGAGGTCAGATCGCAAATAAGAGACAACTTGGAAGTTTATACTAAATCATCACCAGTGACGAGCGAGCCTCGTGTTGAAAACCGGCCATCTCCTACAATCGCTACATTGCAAAATGAAGGCAAGTCATCTTTACAGATATCTCCATCACCCATTCAAGCGAAGTCATCACCTGCGGAGACATTGTTTCAAACTGAACACAGATCGGCACTAGTTGTCATGGCCCAGTTGGAAGTTAAGGACGATGAAGTGGAACCACAGAAATTGGAATTGACCTGTGATGTCATTAGCAATTTGGATTATAAAAGTGCCCAGCAAGAAGAAACCTCCAGCAAGGTTAAGGAATGTGCAACAGGACAGACAAATACATGCCCAGATTGTAGAGGCAGCACTGAAGCTTGTGGCCTGAAAGACATCCTACAGACAGAAACCTTGGACGCAACTGAAACTGCTCAGCAGGAGGAGACCTTAAACACAGTTGAAAATAGGCAACACTATGAAAAATCCGATGCCACTGAAGGTGCTCAAATGAACAGAGTGGAAGAAACGCATCCAATGGGTTTCCAGAGTCAACTTCAGGACAAGAATGCCGAACGGAAAGATAACTTAAAACTGGTTGAGGAATGTATAGGGGGATGGCAGACTTCAGAACCTGATTGTAGAAGTTCTTACCACTTCAATTTAAAAGATGATCAACAGTCAGAAGTCACCGATGTGCTTAAAATTGTCCATCTGCAGGAGACCGCAAATGCTCTTGGACATGCCAAACAGCATGTTATTTCAGATATAGGAGAAAGTGTTCAGATAAATGGAAGGGGAGAAATGCACCCAATGAATTTGGAGAGTCATATTCAGGATAATTTGCCTTCTGTGGAAAAGGACTTCAAAGAAGTGCCAGCTATTTTGAGCCCACTTGAAAACCAAAGAAATCTGCCTATCATGAATGTAGATTCAAGTGCAGTAAGAAACAGCGATGCACTTCCACAGATGGTTGCATCCCATTGCCGTCTACCTTTTTGTGGCAAGGCTGAGTTGGTTATTGAGGACACGGCTGATACAACTCAGTTGTTTCAAGAGACATCCTCTAATTCTCAAAGCTGTTACTCTGGTGGCAAAAGTCATTTATCTTATGCCTGTCAGCCCTCCACAGGTGCTTATCCTTTGTCAGAAAGGTTAGTATCCAGTGACAAGAAAGTTCATCAAGTTTCTTGCAATGCTAATTTGTCATGTAAGAGGTTGTCTCAAGAAATTCGAGATATAGAATTGAAAAGTCATAAATTCTCACCTGAAAATGATGCAAGTGACAGGACTGTTATGAAAGTTTGGTTGAGGAATGAAATGGAAGAGACAAATGCCACTGGAGCAAATCTTGAAACAATTTCCCGTTGTCCTAATGGCACAGAAGCTAACCAGGATATGACACAGAAACGTTTACATATTAAAGGAAATAAATATGGAAAAGAATATAGTACTACAAATGTAGACATTCTTCAGGGCAGGCCAGCTTCATTTGACTCTGCTTTGAGAATAATTTGTCATGAGCTACAGAAAAGTGATGACAGTGTTACACTAGATCCAGCAAAGAAATTGAGAAGCAGAAGCATAGACCTGGACCGTTGCAAAGATATTTTAGGGAAAGTAATGACTGGTGACAGTAAGTTGATAGCTTGCAAAAAACAAACACATGATGTTGTGATAGATGTGGAAGAAAATGATTATAAAAAGCAGATATCCTTTAGCAGGTCCGAAAGATTGTCCAAGCAATCTCCAATGCTCTCTTCACAAGGTAATGGAGGTCATAACCATGTATCCAGCAAGGAAGACTCCTCTATTGTGGAAGCTGGAACAGATGAATTCATGTGTCAAAATCATATTAAAACTTCAATCCGTGATGATCTTTTTGAGAAAACATCTATTCCCAGTCCATCCTTCTTTAACAAAGATCCAGGTATGCAGGTTGGAGAAATGAAACCAAAAAGAGACCCACCAGGAACAGCTGTCCATGCCTCTTTCCAGGGTATAGCTTCACAACCTCAAGAAGCAATTCTATATGCAAAGGCTATCTTTGTTGAGCATTCATCTTGCAGTGAAATTGAGCCAGCTCAGAACGATCAAGCTCAAATAGTAAACACTTCATGTGATGGTATGGTTGAAGGCCGAGAATGTGGTTTGATTCCTGAAAGAGGAAAGCGAGCATCTTCCATGGATGTAAATGTAAAGGTCCTGTCAGAAAATGAGGAGGATATGGTGTCTCATATAGAAGAGGTTACAGAATTTGCGGCTAAAAAAATGGATGAACCTTCCATACATCTTCTTAAATCAGGTGATATACCAGGGAACATGGGAGCTTCTGATTCTACATTGACAAGTTTCTGTCAGGATGAGGCTGCTAGAGAGCACAATGACACAATGTGCGATGCACCTGCCAATACAACTGGGGTGCATGCTTCACTCGATGCAGTCATTGATTTGACGAATGAAGTTCCTTCAAAGAGGGGCAAGTTGTTTTCTAGGAATATGTTCCCCCAACAAGAAGAGGGAGGTCTGAAGCTGCAACATAAATCATGGCCTGAATATCAGAAACAAAGAGGCCACCTACAAGAAGAATTTCACTCCACTGGCCAACGAGGATTATTGCAAAGTGGCTTCTGTTCAAAAGCTTTTCTGTATGAAAATTCTGTACTAGCTGCTATTCCTAACAGTGGTCGTCTTATTTCTCAGTTTGATCAGGTGGTTACACCATGCCCTTCCAATTCAAAAAGATATTTTAATAAGGAGAACGGGGAGCAGAAGCATGCTGTCGTGGTGAATACTCCTTCACTAAATAATTTTTCTTGTCCCAAGGGAGGCAGTTTGGAGGCTTTTCTAGATAAGGAAAGTGCAAGTCTTTTGCCTTGTCAAATTAAGAAGACTGTAGAACAATCCCCTGGAGATAGTAAACGTTGGCAGATGGCAAGGCTTATATTGGAGGATGGGCTTAAGAGTAAAGAATCATCTACAATGGGACTTTATCAAAGACTATCTTGTTTGACAGACTCAGCAGAAGTACAACGTCAGATTGGAAATATAAATGTAGGGACTACTTCACCTTTATGTATATCATATTCCAAAACCAAGGAAGGTTCTTTGAGTTCTACAGGGTTGCCTTTGGTTGAAGTTGATGCTATGTATTCTCAAGTCACCAGTAATTCCACTTCTCTTCCTTGTTCACTGTACAAGGGTCATTTACCTGATTCCCTATCAAATATATCTCAATCTTTTCGGTCTAGTTTTGAAGTGACAAGTCCTCCAGATCGTGTGGCCCAGGGTGGCTACAAGTTTCTACATTCAGATGATACTATTTCCGAATTTTCCTTTCAAAACAGGCTAGGTGCGATGGAAAAATGTGACATGAAAAATACACCTTTAATGAAAAGAAGTGTGACTGGAGAGCGGGATCAGTGTGGTCTAAGTAATTCACTTGCTAAGAACCCTTCAAATCAATTCAAGTCTGCTGCACAAGGGTCTCAACAGGATTTTACTGGTGAGGTTGATGTAAGGATTTCAGAACTTGCCCCAAGAAAGAAAAACCCTAGTTTGGAGGCGGATTGTCAGCTTGAGGTTAACATTGCAAATGTTGAACTTGCAAAAGGTGTGGCAGAGATACAAGGGATTCAACACTTGAAACAGAAGCATAATAGTTTTACCTCAACAGAACAGACTCTCGATTCGGTTGGTTGTGAGAGTCTATCTCAAAGCACAACTTTAGGGTCCTTGCACAATGTAAAAATATTCCAGGGACTTGAAGGCTTAAATCACAGGTTTTCCTCTAAAGACAGAAGTTTTAGCTCAGGGAAGATGGACATAAAGGCAGAAAAACATATAGAACACAAAGCAATTAGATGTAGCAAAAGTTCTTTTGTGAAGGACACAAAAGCCACAGAGTTATACAATGCTTTTGGTTCGCTAACTCCAGCCCCTAATCATATGTCAAAGTGTCGAATTCGCACACCATCAGATGTTTGTTGGCCTTGTCTCTCTATGGAACCTCAACAATATTCAGTGAGCTCTAATAAATATCGGGGCAAGAGATATGCATCAAATGATTCTTCTGCAGATAAGCCTCAGACGAACTCTGGGTCCAAAGATACTGTGGAATATGGATCAAAGATCAAGAACTCGTGCTCGTTGACTCCTGCAGCTGGAACGTTGTTTAACAGAGCTGTTACAAATTCCATGGAGACAGACTCCAATTTTCCCTCAAAACAAGTTCAAATGAAGATAGAGCATGCTGGATGCTTTCCTATTGAAGAAGAAAGTGGGGTTGAGGAGGAAAGCATGGGTCTTCATGCTATGATGAATGTGTCTGGAAAACAATATGGCTCACCAACAGAGAAAAGTGTTTGGGGTACCAAGAACGTGCTTATGGATTGCACCTCGGCAAGACAGAATTCACCCTTAACAACTCCTGCAGGTGAAAGACTGTTTGAAAAAATCAGCAGAGACTCCATGGACATTGGATCAGATTTGTTCTCAAAGCAAGCTTCTATTAGCAAAGTATATATTAATTCTTCAAATCTTGAAGAGGAAGTATGTGGGAAGGAGAACAGAGATCCTTGTGTGCAAGTCAATGAGTTACAAAAAAAACATGGTTCTTCAGTCAAGAAGAAAGTATCTAGAAATCCTAATATTCGAGCTGATAGCATCTTTGCGAGTCAGTTTACACCAAGAAGCAATCAGAAGCCTGGCAACATTTTATGTAATGTGAAATCTTTCATTCCTCTAGTTCAGCAGAAACAAGCAGCATCATCGATTATGACTGGTAAAATTCTTCTGTCTGTACTTCTGACAATTATTTGTTATCCAACGGAAACCATTTGTTATGATGGCATTCATTCAGTGCAAACAAGAATTTACTGGTTTCACTTCCTATTCACATTCCTCGTTATAATTCCAATTTGAAATAGCTTTCTTCCAGTATATCCAATTATGTAAAACTTATAAACATTTTAAGCATTTAATTTCAGTATATGGATGTAAGTGTTACAAAGTGACCTGCAAGGACAATCAAAGTTTAACAAGATGTTGGATCAATAATTCATCCCTAAGTTTAGTTCATATTGGGGAGCAACACATCTTTAGCTGGTCACGATCAATTTTCAATGGACATCATTGTTACACTTTTTACACGTACAAGGAAACATTTAGATTAGAAATTGTTTAAGGTCACTTGATTAGCTGCGTAAACTCTCTTTGTTTTTTGTGATGAATGCTCATGTCAGTTTGTCATTGGTTTCAACAGGCAAGCTGTCCATCGTCAACATTTTATAATGTGTTGATTGCCATAAGTGGTTTTGTGAGTTGCATCTCTGGCTTCTGTAGGCCAAACCTGTATATTGTGCATATGTTCAGTGCCGTGTTCCCATCTACGCTTTAGTCAGGAAACTGTCCATTGGTGTAATAACCACTGCCATAAATGCTAAAATGAATAACGACTTTATCCGTCTTCTTAGCATCTGTTTCATGTAGACCTTGTCCAGTCCATTCACCTGAAATAGTGATTTGTGCAACCAAATTCCTACCTACATTGGGTCCATAACAATATTGTGATACTCTTACTACCTGTCCAGTGTGCAAAAGGTCTCTACAGCAATTTGCTCTGAATGGTCTTCAACAAGTGATAACTTAGGAAGATAGGACATGTTATCTTGATAGAAAACATCTTGCTGTGTAGATGCATTTCCATTTGCGGTCAGACATATATGCACTTCCATATCACTATTTCAATCCCAAAGACAGGCTGGGCAACTACAACTTGGGTGGCAGTTTCAGAATCTTTGTTGTCTCCTCAATATTGGGGGTTGTCTCGTGTTCTTGATCTTCTTAAGAAACATGTGAATTACGTTACAAGGATAGCACATGAAAAACAGGTTGAGTACTGTACTTAAGAAAGTCTTTGTTTTGATCAACCCAGGTACTTGTACATTCCTTGCATACTTCCCTGCCTACTGATGACAAAGTTGTTCTTAACAACAATGTAAGCATCTGCAATCTGATATTATTTAAAGATCTGAAGACATTATCTGTAGGAGCAACAATGGAGATGTCCATAATAGACATATTTGAAAGTATTGCCACCTCGAGGTAGGTGCTATTCCCTTTGTCCACCTCACTAAATACAAATGCAAGTGAAATCAGTATCCAGGAAAGTAGACATTATCCATGTCCATGCCTCATGCATGTCGGTGCCTCCTATCTGGGTGGGTGCCTCTATGATAACAGCAACTTTGGCTTGAGTGCTTTGTTGCACAATCTATACTTGTGCATTGTTTGCAAAGGTCATAAAATTTGCACTCTTGATTTCTTTTTTTCAATGAGTTTACACAGGTTTTTATGAGGGGTCACGGTCCCCTCATACTGAGTGGGGTTTGAAGTTTGAACCTTGGATCTCTCAAAGAGAGGCCAAAGCCCTTACCACTACAGTAAGTTTGCAGCTACGCACTCTTGATTTCTTATGTCGTGTGTCTAGTTTTCTTTCCATGAGATGATTCTACCCAGCTAGGATAAGAAATCTTTCTGTGTAGATTTATCAAAGGATCCATGTGGGTCTTTAAAGAGGAGCCCTTATATTTCGTCAGTTTCTTTACACCTTTTCTTTTAATCAAAATATAAATAAATGCAAATTATATTACATAATCAAAGGCAATATTTTCATTGATCTCTGTGGTAGACAGAATAATTCATTTCCTTCATAAAGATTGAGAGTGGACAGCATCCTATTTGATTGTATGTAATGTTAGATATTGATTGGTTGAATACTGACAATGGAAAAGGAGTAAATGTAATGATTGGATTTTCTTTGAATCTTCTATATCGAAGGTAAATTGTCTTGGGAACTTGCCACCATGTGGCTTTTGCCATTTTTAGGAACTTACGTTCTCAAAACATTGTTATAATTCAAACTATATTTTGCAGGAAAGAGAGATATCAAAGTGAAGGCTTTGGAGGCTGCTGAAGCTGCAAAACGATTAGAAGAGAAAAGAGAACAAGAACGTAAAATGAGAAAAGAGTTGGCAAGGCGGGGGGAGCATGAAAAGAATGTTCACGAGAAATCAAAAGAAGAACGATGCAAAGGGGAAAAAGAAGGTGAAGAAACCAGTAGGGCCACTAGTGATTGCAGTACTAAATCAATATCGAGTGTCATGCCAAGGAAAAAGCTAGTGGGATGTGCGTTGCAGAAATCTCATTTGGAGAATTCTTCTCAGTTAGATTCTTCTGCATATGGAGTGGATCTCAAGTTAAAAAGAGTCTTAGAGGCAAAGACCAAAATGGAGCAAGAAAAATTAAGAAAATTAGAGGAGGAGCAAAAACGTAAAGAGGAAGAACGAAAGAAAAAGGATGCAGAGGTTGCAGCAAAGAAGAGGAAAAGGGAAGAGATGGAAAGAAAGGACCGTGAAGAAAAGCGGAAGCGATTGGAACTAGCACAAAAACAGCAGAAGGAAACTGAAGAGCAACTTCGTGCAGAAAAGGAAATAAAAGAACAAAGGCGTAGAGCTCTGGTATTTAAAGAATAACCATTAACAATTTTCTCATGCTAATGGACTTCTATGATGATGTTTGCTAAGCATTGCATGTACCTAAACAGGATGATTATGAGCGTAAGAGGAAGGCTGTGGAGGAAGAGGCAAAGAAACAACGTCGTATAGAGAAAGAAAAGGAAGCTGCTGAGCGCAGACGGCGATTGGAGGAGGATGCAAAGGCCAGCAAATATACTTTGAAGGATGCAAAACATTTGGATGAAGTACATCAGCATCATGAAACAACACTTCAAGCCCAAAGGGCTAATGTTGGAAAGGTCAAATCATACAACTTACTTGACAGCATCTGCAATATAAAATCAGAGTTGTCATCCATTTTGTGTATAATGATCATAACAAGAAATGCACCTTGTATGCATGGTACTCAGAAATTGTTTATGCACTCCATTAGTGTTCTCACTTGCCTTACAAGTAACATATGCAACTTATTTTCCTGCTACTTATGTTACAGGTGTCAAGCATGTCCAACAGTTGTGCTCAAAGTGGACAACCTGAAACAGAAGGGCAGCCAATGCTTGGCAGTATTGAAAATTCACTCCAATCAGTGAATCCTCAAATCAATATTGACTCTTATGAGATCTCACCTTATAAAGGTTCAGATGAGGATGACGATGATGATGTTGCTCCAGGGAAATTTGTACCACTATGGGCAAGGTAGATGATAACTTTTTTAGATGTTTCTTCTTGTACAATTAAATGTTCTAGCTTTATTTTCTGTTTAGATGTTTTATTAGACTCATTTTTTGGTTGCAGGAAGGAGAATTTGATTGCACATCTCATTAGTCAACAGCATATTGACCCTGATAAGATTTTTACTGGTGCAAAAACTTGTAGTTTAAATGAAGGTAAGTATGAACTGATGGTATATTTAGGAATCATTAGTTGAAAGGCTGTATCAATAGGATTGTCTTGTTAGTCATGTTGTACTTATGTTACATGTCTATTTCGAGATTCCTTGATTTGCTTTGAACATATATGTGCAGGAATAGGCTTGTATAATAAAGCTCTGCAGATTGGGACTGCTCACTATTTAACATTTGTTGATTTTACAGTTTTTGGGACTGATGGATCGTTGAAGAGAAGAGACTTCAGTAGGCGTAGTCGAAGTGGGGAATGGCTTAATGATAAATTTACATGGAAGGAAGAATATCAATACAAGCTGCAGATGGGGTACATAAATAAGGGCTGAGTAAATTCATTGAATGTATTCCAGGAGTCATATTTACTTATCCATTTGTTAGTTTTGTCATGTGCATGTCACCACAGTTCTACCACCATGTTGGAGTATACAATTTAATTGTTACTCTATATGGAACATATCTGGTGAATAGACAGAGGTACTTGAAGTCATCATTATCATTTTGGAGGGAACTTTTGCTGGGAAAGTACCAGTTTGAGCTATACTGAAGCTAACAAAAAAGCCAATTAAGCTTACATATTTATACAATGGAAGAGTATTACTTCCTTTGACATTTTAAGTAAATATTAAAATGTGTGAGTGATTACATTGAAGACAAATGCTTACTCCCATCTAATTTGGTTCATCCTTCACTTGTGACTTGGCTTGTCAGTGGAGGATGGTGTAAACATACCATGGGGTCAATCCTCCGGGCACTTATGTATTATAGTTATCTTTTCCTTTGGCACATGCTCTCATGTGGAACATATTCCTGTTTCATTTATTGAAAGTTTATCTTGTTTCTCATCTCTAACTTCAATTTATTAGAGAGCATAAGTATTTGTTTCTTAATACATTGTACAATGTTTTTACTGCACTTCGCTTTTTCTTCTTTGCTACCAAGGAATTTTCTTAGAAGGTACTTAGTATTCTAGAGTTAATGGTTAACCAGAAGACATTGTAATGAATGAGAAAATGAAAATACGAACATCGTAAAGCTAATGCACTTGTAGCTAAGCTAAAGTTTAACTAAAAAAATTAATACCATTAAATCTTATTTCTGTGTTTAATAATCCTACAGGCACTTATGTATTATAGGTTTCTTTGGTAGCTGGTCTCATGTGGAACATATTCCTGTTTCATTTATTGTAAGTTTGTCCCCTAACTTCAATTTGTTAGAGGGCATAACTATTATTTGTTGCCATAATATATTGCACAATGTTTTATTGTACTTTGCTTTTTCTTTGCTACCAAGGAATTCTTCTTGGAGGGTACTTAGTACTAAAATAATGTTAAATTCTTAATTTAATAGTTAACCAGAGGACCAATGAATGAGAAATTGAAACTACAAACATCTAAAAGCTCTTCTTGGAGGGTACTTACTACTAAAATAGTCTAAAATTCTAAAGTTAATAGTTAACCAGAGGACATTCTAATGGATGAGAAATCGAAAACACAAATATCTAAAAGCTGATGCTTGACTAAAAAAAATTAATACCATTAAATGCCATTTCTATGTTTAATAATATAATTCTCAATTGTGTTGGCAACTCTGCTATCAAGTGAATTTTAAGTGTGTAGTAACTGGCAAACTTATCTTTCTTATAACATTGAAATGTGAAGAGATATACACATTCTTTTAGTATTATAGCACAAAATTTACACATTCTTTTAGTATTATAGCACAACATTTTAACTATATGGATTTGAATCTGAATTTCCACATTGAAGGTGCATGATCCTAACCATTTGAGCTCACACCATCTGACAAAAGAGGTATATATTTAATTGATTGTGTGGGATTGAAACTAGCCATACCCATACTACATCCACAGTATGTCAATAAACCACTACATAGTGATATTTAGTCATATTATTGCCATAGTATTTCAAAAGTAATATTGGATAGTTATGTATATATACTGTTTGGCAAAATTTGAACCTGCATCTTTGCCTTGGAAGTCCATGTTTTAAACTACTTAAACTCTAGCTAGCCATTTGATATAAAAAATATTTGATTAAAATATTACATAGATGAAGGGAACTCTCTTAATCTTATTAATTAGCTTAAAACTGAGACCCAGTTCAATTGGAGGACCTAGAACCTCGTTGAAAAATCCAAGAGACTCATCCAAAGGAGGAGCAGAATCCTGATTCATCAAGTCTACCGCGAAGGCAATCAGGCTATTGACATGCTGGCCAATATTGGGGTCTCTCAGGAAGACATTTCAGTGTGGCATTCCAACTTCCCTCATGACCTCCTTGCTCACGTGGAAGACATCAAATCCAATCAGAAAGTTGGTTCCCGAGTTAATCAGTGCCCTGTGAGGTCCTGAGTGACCTGTCCTCTCAGAGAAATTCCACCATGATTGATTCGGGGGTTTCTCCTCCTGATCGTTCTCCTTCAGAGAACTAGCGTGTTGGGTTTTTGGTGGTGGCGTTGGCCTTTAGTCCGTTTCTTTCCTTTGCAGGCATGTGTCTCTATTTATCTTCTGGTGGAGCAGATTGTCTCCCAATTTTTGCTTTGTAAATATTGTCTTTGGAGATTTGCAATATAAAAGGTTTGGGGAGCCTTCTCAAAACCCCTTTGTTTTTCTATCAATAAAAAAATAGGTCTTTAATTATACATTATCCGTGTGAAAGATACCTATACTAGATGGGGTATGAGCTAGTTAAATTGACCTACACTAGATGGGGTGTGAGCTGGTTAAGTTGATCCTTTAAACATTTCTTGTATTTGAAGGTAAGCCAATCTTTTCACTAAAGTTGAATTACTAGATATTTTGTTTTATGGATTTTACTTAGCATAGTCAATAATAGGGAAGACATTTAAAATTATAACTTCTCTCATTTTTCAAGGTCATATGATACCGTTTCATGAAAGCTTATGGGTGGAATAATTACCAAGTTATCATGTTGCATTTGTTGCAATATTTTGTGTTATGAATTTTACTTAGTCAATAACAGGGGAGAATTGGCATATTGGCATCATGACATTTTTTTTAAAGGTTATATAATAAATTTCATCTTATAAAAGCTTATGGGTATAATTTGTTTTTATTTTATTTTTATTTTAAACAAGTTATGTGTGGCTTCTACGAGGGGCAGTTCTAAAACATTACATTGACCTCATTACATTGCTATCAAGTTAATTAAACCATATCCAACTTGTCTTTTTATCAAAGATATTCTTCATTTGCCTTTCTATCAAAGATATTTGTCATCTTCCTCAAACTTATACATTTATGCAATCAACTCCTTGATATCATTTTTATTAAGAGATAAAATCTCACTCATCCAGTTGCCTTCTAAAATTTGAATTTTTCCAAGATGAAAATCAACACCATGAATGGCTAAAATATTTGCTACCTGGTTTCCATATCTATAAATATGTTGTCTATAACAACCTGTCAATTCCCTAATACCTCTTTTTTTAGGGGTCTTATTCATGCCCCTAATATTCCAAGATATCATTTTCATCATCACTTTTTATTTGTGGGTTTAGCCCCACTTCTTGTTAACACTTGCGATATTTGCTTTTGTTTTCCCATATCAATATCCCTCTGAGTTTCTTTTTCTCTTTGTTTTTGCTTCTTGGGTCTTCCTCTCTTTTTTCATTCCCACCAACACTTTCATCTTCATCAATCTCTTCGAATTTTTCACACTGCTCATAGTGAGACTTATCATCTATAGGTTTGTCTTGCTCTGAAGGATTTGAAGTGCAAGGAATAACCTCAAAAGCACTTTCTTCTTTATGTTGCCCTAGAAACCCTAAAGTGCAAGGACGCTCCTCCATAGCAATTACCTTCTTATGCTGCCCTAAAAACCCTAAATTGCTATGGATTTCCTCCATCCTCATTTCTTTATTATGCTGCTCTTGAAACCCTAAAGTGCAAGGGATAACCTCTACACTACTTTCATTTCTATTGCCAGGAGAGGATTCTATACTACTTGAGGAAAATGAAGACAATTTACCTAGAATAAACTTGACCTCTTCTACCGTCTTTACTTTAAATTTTCCTCCACATCTTCCTTTGCACCTTTAATTCCTTCTGAATTTGAACTTGCACATTGTACTTTCTCATCCCTTGTATCCTTCTTTGTTTCTTCTAACGGTTGATCCGAGTGAACTATGGTGGCCTTTGTCATATGATGTTGTAGATAGGCTTTCTTTGCCTCTTCGTTTGGAGTGGAATATCCTTGATCTAATCCAACTTCTACTACAGTATGATTTCCTTGCTTCATCTTGAAGTTTGTCTCATGACCAAAATTTTCTCTCTTTCTTCATCATTTTCACTTTGCAATCTCTTGCCATGTGTCCAGTCTCATAACAATTGCGGCATCGAAATGCAATGTTTTCATAATCCACTTGTTGATCCCATTCTCTTGATTCAGATTTAATCTTAATGGATTGTGGCAAAGGATTTGAAATATCCATAGCAACACATATCTGGGTATATATAGCATGCTTTCGCTCCTTAGTAGTTGGTCCCTCCTTGATGAATTCCCCTAGGGTATTTCCAATATTCTTCAAAACATCCTTATTGATAAGCTGATATGGAAGTCCAAAAGCTAACCCACATCGGAAGCTTTTTAATAGTTTTTGTCTCGATAGAAAATTCTCACTCCATGGTCTTAAATAAAGGGCATCTCTCCCCTAAACCATGGGCCACCACCCATTATTTTATCCCTGATTTCTGAACTGGAAAAGATGATGAGGAAAAAACCTTTAGGAAGAAAAGTCATAGAGTAATTTGAATTCAATCCCCACTTCCACTTGATCCAATTTTGAATCTCTGAAAACCCTGGCCAATATCCATGGAACTTACATATTAACCCTCTACTTTTAAGAACCATTATATCATGCTCGATCATCTCATCCTTGATAATCACTTTTGGTGTAACATCTGCTCCCTTGGATTGAACTTGCCATATATTTGCTCTTCCTCTTATCTCCAACTTGGGCATCCATACTTCTAGCTAGGGCATCTTGACTTCCCATTAGGGCTTTTAAATATAAATTTCCTTCCATGCTACCTAGTGGGACTTGTTCTTGAATTGCACTCGATCTCGTCTTGCACCTGCTCCCTAAAATATTAAGGTTCACCCATGAGATTGAAATCTTGGTTGATTGTGTTAAATTCTTTGCTTTGGGTATAATAAGTATTAAGTTGTTATGTTGCATTGGTTGCAATATTTAAGTGATTCTTTATTTTTGATGGAAATTTTTCATTTTTCATTGCTAATATTTATTATTTTGGGTTTAAGATTCTTTTAATTTTTTTATGATTCTTTAATATAACTTTTTAATAAGTTATATGTGACTTTTATTGGGGCCATTTCCATCAAAATAATAAACCGTTATATTTGGTATTAGGTTAATTAGACCATATCTAACTTGCATTTATATAAAGTTCATTAAAGGGATTGGAAATTTAGATTAATATGTAAAACTCCTTGCTTCCAACCGCTTGTTCCAAGCCTAAGAACTCACAATGTTAAGGTATGAATGATATTTAAACCTTGGTTTAGTGTGTGGGACTTTTCACTCTCAACGATTTATTGTAAAGCCAAGTGGACTTAAATTTTAAGGTTCACCTATTGGATTTAAATCCAATGATGTAAGATGAGTGTTGTATGTTTGGATTTAGAAAAATTAATGTTAAGAGTTGTTTTAGAATTTTTACGCAATTTATTTTGGTTTTGAAAAGTTTCACACATTTAAAGCATGATAGAAAATTGATACAATTTCACAAGTAGATTTATTGTCAATTGACGATTTTAAAATATGGGAATGTTATGGCACATGTCAATTGATAAAGAGATTATAAAGTTGATTGAAGGAAGAGTAAATATGTGAAATTAGAATTTGTGAGAAATTTTGGATAATCGCATGGATATTACAGTTAAACTTTTAAATTAATTCACTCAAATTTGAAAATGACTTGATTCTCAAATTTTGAGATGGGATTCATGTTAAATGATGTTAACAAATATTGTTGGTATGGTTTGTCATGGGTTAGAAGGAGAAGAAGGATTTTTCACAAATTTATTTTGTTTGGGGAAAGTAAGAGTTGGAACCAACATCCGATCATGGACATGAAAGTGTTTTCCAACTACTATATGTTATATTATATATATATATATATATATATATATATATATATATATATATAATATATATATAAAATATATTTGAGAGATCAATTTAATAGTACCTTACAAATTAATTTTATGTCATCAATAGACCCTAAGTGATGGCCTCTTAGCTTGATAACTAGACAAGCACTTAGTTGACTATGACTGATAGCGTTTTTAGGCAGTCCATGCCATAGGACAATTTATGTCCTATAAAATATTTTACTACTAAGCGGTGGCTCTTATAGCCTAATTAATAGACAAGCACTTAGACAAATTATTGCATTATGTAGGTAATTAATACCCATTTTGATGTTTGGACAGTTAATGTCCTAATATGGTACAATGCTGGCAGACAGTTAATTTCCATATGATACATGTTATGATACTTTTGATTTCTTGGATAGTCTATGTTCATATGATATAGTGCTAAGGATAATCAATGTCCACATGATATGGTGCCTTTATTTTGTCAAATCAGGACAATTTATTGTCCTTATTGCTAGAATTTTTAATGCCCCCAGTCTTGGGGTTTATTTAGATGATTAGGGATTGATAGAATGTTGAATAAGATATCTTGCCATCAGTAATATTGACATATTAGGACTTTTGTTATTTAGCATACTTTTTGGACTATGTTGATCTTTTACGGAGGTAAACTAATCTTGTCCATCCTTCCATAAGTTTTTTTATATTGGGTGAAAAACAGGGTTTTGAAAGAGACCCTGACCCTTTTACATGAGAGGCTTGATTATATTGGAAAATAAAACCCACAGGTCAACAAAAGAGATTCTAGTGAAAAGCACACACCTTTCCTCCTAGGAAAGATAACACTAAAGTAACACTATTAGAAGAAAAGTATTACAAAGATAACACCAAAACAAACTGGTCTCAGTTTAAGCATTGTCCTTCAATTTAAGCATTTTAGTTTCCTGCAATAGAAAAATATCAGCTCTAAAATTCTTCCTAAAGTCCATTAACCTTTGCTTTTATGGGTTTAATCCCCTAATATTCCATGATATGATCTTCATTTTCTAGAAGATTGTGGTACTTTCCTCCCACTCAACCACAATGTTTGTTGTGTGCCATTAGCTACTTTCTGGGTTGCTTTTTTGCTTCTCACCTTTACACTTTTAGGTTTTCCTAGATTTTTACCACTTCCCAAATTTGCTATTTTTTGGTGCTTCTAGTTATTTGCATAAAAATTATGCCCTCCATGTTTTGTTTCTCTGCTAAAAACAAGATCAATTGTTTCATAATCCTTTTTTTAGTCTTCTTCATTTTCCTTTTATTCACTACCTCTTGGAAACCATCTTCTTCTTTTGAAAAGGACCAAATATCCTCTGATTCTCATTCTTGTTCATTTGGTAAGACTTCACCCTCTTCACCACCCCATTGAGTATCCCTTACCACTTCTTCCTCTTCCCCTTTTTGGGATAATTCCATTTCCTCTCCCTCTATTATCTGGCCTACTTGAATGGGAGTGTTTTATTATTGATATGTCTCTTGGACAACCAATTGGTACTGATCTAGTTGTTAATGGGCCATATTTCCTTCATCATATCCTTTTTTATTTCTTGTTCATTTAGATCACCTATAACTTCAAACTTGTTTTAATTATCTTCTCTTATTTTGGAAGATTCTCTTTCTCCAGTAGAGCTATTTTTTTGAATGAAACTCTTCTCTTTCAAATCTTAGCATTTCTCTCCTTTGAATTTTTCCTCTTTGGACATTTCACTTGTAAGTGCCCTACCTTCTTACAACCATAAAAAATTGGCATTGAGGACTCATATTGTATTTCTTGTGTCCAAACTCCTTCATCTGAGACCAATTTGATTATAGTAGGTAAGGGTTTTGTGAGATTCACATTCACGCAAATGTGAGCAAAAACCATCCTTGTTTTTTCCCTTGTTGGATCAAAAACTATCAAATTATCCATTGATTTGGCTATTCCTCTAAAAATATCTTCATGCCAGAAAATCACCAAAACTCTAGGTAGTCAAACCCAAAGAGAGGTCATATTAATATTTTATGTATCTAGGTTAAAGTCTAGAGTTCATTATCTTAGACACACCTTTTTGCCCAAAAAACCATGGCCCTTTCAGTAAGACTAAATTCATATCTTCATGACTTTTAAAGTTGAATAATAAAAAACCCTTGTTCAATGCCACAAGTTCCAATCCCCCTTTTGCTTACCAATTATGATCCACCCATCTCTTGATTGTATCCAAGTCTGGATAGATGCTCATAAATTTTCCAATCAAAGAGTTTTGTTTCTTTAGAAATTCTCTGAAGAATAGGTTGTGGAATCCTTAGCATTGGGAATTCCTCCTCTATTACTAGATCTAAGTCAAATTTTTCTCTTTTTGGGTTAACTACTCCCATAAATTATTTCCCATGATTGATGTGCTTTGGAGGAACTATTTCTCCTTGATATTCTTCCTTATTGGTAGTCTCCTTGAATTTTTCTCTAAATTTCTCTCCATATTTCTCCCATGTTGTTCATATATTATTGGAAAAAAAATCTGCCACCATCACTTGCTCTAGAAAATTTGCCATCATCGCTTGATCCAAAAAATCCATTGCCATCGCTTGCTCTAGAAAATCTACCACCGGTGCTTGATCCAAATAATCCATCGCTACCACTTGATCCAAAAAATCTGTCATCATCGCTTGATCTAGAAAATATGTCGTTTCCACATGATCCAAAAAACCTACCACCACTTGTTGATCCAATAAAATTATAGCTTGATAGGATACAAATGTCTTAAGTTTCATTGCTTCAAGCCTTTATTAGGGCTCTTGAGGAAATGAAGTATACCTCATTCATCACTTGGAGGACACTAATAAGAGACCTAAAATTAGGTATTTCTAGAATTTATCACTAGTTTAGAGGAATGTAAAAGCTATTCATTCCTGTGACTTAGGGAATGACATCATTTGGCAAGCAGGGGGATGTTTTGATTTGAACTAATTTCTTGTTCTTTTATCGTTTTGTGTATATATGAATCAAAGTACAAAACAAGCAACCAGTTCCAGTAAGCAAACATGAGAATCATTGTGCATTTTTGTTGATTTGCTACTAGCATTTAGGGCCCAAGTCTATAATGGTATGTATAGCTTAGAATATTTACTAGATCTTGGTGACTGTGTATCCAATGTTCAACTATGACAACACTTTTTATGAACATAACAAGGTTGCATTATCTTGGGTAAACATGTTATCATCACAAAAAGAGTGCATGGAGAAGATTGAGTGATTTAGTTCACCCACAATAACCTAACAAATAAGACCCTATATGTGCTAAAATTTGTTAAAGTTGTTGTAGGGGACAAAGCCAATGAAATAAATTGATGTGTAATGCTAAGATGTGCTAAATTCAACAAGCATATCATTCTAGATGAAAGCAATAAAAGATGTAAAAGTATATACATGATTAGGGATTTGCTAGCATTAGAGATCTAGTGTGAATGCAATGCAAGCGAATGCTATCCTATGGTCATCATCACCTCATCGCAAGATCTCTTGATATCTACATGCACACACGATCAATGCATAAGTGCAGACATACAATCATGATAATAATGATAAAATGATGGACAATAAACGAGCAATGTCTCAATGCTTCTTAGTGAAGGAGGAGAAACAAAAAATATTCCTTATAGAATTTTTTCGAAGCTATGAAAATTATTTAAATAAAAAATAAGTCTTATTCTCCCATTTCTCAGAAGCTATGAGTTTATGCCTCTTTGAGGAAGGAATATGATGAGAAGATAACTCTGTGACATTATCTCAAACATGGAATTACCTTCACCATTCCCTTGTAAAGACTATGCTATGTAATAAAACTAGCATCATAATATGAAGAAGGTAATTGTTGCATCCCGATAGAGTAAGGTAATAGCGAGTCAAGACATGCAGTCTATGCATATGTGCAATCATATAATTATGCAAAATTAAAAAAGAAATATATCATGTTAATGAACTTAATTGATGATTAAAGATATTCAAAGCTAATTTGAGTTAGATTTATGTCAATAAGATTGATGATATAGGTCTATCAATGATTACACTTCATCATATTGCCCTAATTTTAGAAAAATAAAAGTGGCTATGTGATAATTGTGATAGAAGTTTATACCGAGATAGGATTTCTGATTTCAATTATCCAATATCATTAGGTGTTTAAAATACTTTATCAAATATTGGGTAATAATATTTCATTCATCCATGTTAGGTATAATGGTAAATATAACTGATAAAGTTGAATTTGTGATATACCCTTATATCAAGAAAGAATATATGATAGAATAATTAGTCAGTTGTTGGGCGTATAGGAATGCTAACACTTGCCAAGTGGTGAATAATTCTACCTCACCTTCTTTCTAGATATAAAAATAAATCACAAATTGATCATAGGTTGGTATGTTGATACCATTATGTTTGTTATTATTTATAATGTATGAGAGACCCTTATATCGAAGAAGAAGGTTTGATAGAGTCATTCCTTGCTCATTAGGCATACATGAATTGCTCATGCTTACAAAGTAGTGAATGATTCTACAAAAATTTCTATTTGTATGTAAGGATGAACCATAACTTGATAAAAATTATGTTTGAAAAGCAATCTTGAAGAAATGTTGATGAGATTGATCACTTTGATAGATCCCTCTACAAAGGAAAAATATTTGATAGGATTATTGAATGTAGACAAATATCTTTGATTCTCAATATTTTCCAGATATTGAATAATTCAATCACCCATTTTTCCTAGGTATAGGGTTGAGTCAAAAGATATGTTGATAAAGGAAGTGAGAGAGAATGTATCTTACAGTGTAACTTGTTGGCTCAAACTCACCCTTTTATATGCCACTTTTATGTCACCATTGTATTATCAACATCATCATTGGGTGCTAACAAGTCTAGAGGAAGCATTAGATGAGAAGAGATGAGATAGAGATGTTTTAAAAGTATGAGTTATACCTTCAAAAGGAGTCATCAGAGATATTCAATACCTCAAACACCTAACTAAGATCCAAGTCTATAATACACTCTATCCTGACTAGGGTCATCACTGGTCATGACAAATTATCTCAACCTTTATATGCAAACAACAAGCATATAAATAAAGGAAAGTGAAATTGTCATTCAATTATTCCACAAGAAAATATATGATAAAACAAGTTAATGCATGTGAGTTCTTTAGAAATTTTAGATTTTAGAAAGAGAATCCAAGGCATCAAGATACAGTCGAGTCATAACTGGTGACCACTATCTGTCAAGACCTCAATTTCCTTTCCAAGATCCAAAAGATCAAAAGGACTAAAGAGGATTTTGGGGAAGTCATCGAGGGAGTCCACTAGCTTAGTGACCTACTACAAGTGCAATACAAGTGACACTATTTGCTAGCTAGAATTTTCATTGTTTTATTATAGGATACTCCCTCATGAATTTATGATATGAACAGGAAAACACAAACAAAAATGCAATTCAAGCATATAAAGGTAAGCAAAAAATGTATTAAAAGGCAATCATGTTGGAGTATATTACATTATTTGGTACATGCTAATGCACCCCCATGGTACCTTCATGGTACATCTTGTAAATATTAGATTAGGGAGTGAGTAATATTTTATGTAATGTAATAATGTGTAGGAAATGCACAAGTGTTATGTAAGTGTGTATGTGCAGGAAATGCACAAGTGTCATGTGAGTAAGTGTGCAAGTGTAATGTGAGTTTATGTGCACAAGTGTCTTATATGTAAGTGTGCACAAGTGTCCTTAGATTAGAGTGTGCAAAGTGAAGAGTCATGTCTAGGTGTGCATACAAGATAGATTCATGTGTATGCAAGTGTCAAGTAGAGAAGCCAAGAGTCATGAGACTTGGCATATGGAAAGGAATAGTCAAGTAGCCAAAGAGTCATTCTACTATGGCTATATATTACTCCATGGAGGAGTAGGAGAATAAATAAATCAATCCAATCCATTCAATCCATCATACAATTATCAAGTGTTGTATTTGTAAGAGAAAGAGGAGTAATAAAGTTTACATACATTTTGAGCAACTAATATTGTAAGTTGTGCTACATGCTTTGTACATGTATGATTCAGGCTATTTACATTCATATTGTTGCTTAATGAATGTTAGTTGATATATTATAAGCCTTGATATACATATTAGTTAGCTCATATTATTCTACTTACATCATTATCTTGATCTTACTATATTGTGGCTATCTTATATTTGATCCTGTGAAATTTATCTTGTGATTTTTATATTAACATTAAGGCTTAAAAATCCATCAGTGGTATCAGAGCTACTATGAGTAGTTTCTTGCATAGGTTGAATTTATTTAGCTGCATATAAAATCAATTTTGTCCAGTTTGATAAAATTGGTTTAGAGTCTATCTACTTTAAAGGGAGTTAGACCTAGACTCTATTGTAAGGTCAAAGTAAGTAGAAAGGCTAGAGTCTTTCCACGATTGTAGGAACAACTAGTGAAGACTAGGACTCAACTATAGAGTCTTTCCATGGTTGCAGAATAACTAGTGAAGACTAGGACTCATCTATAGGGTCTTTCCACGGTTATAACTAGTGAAGACAAGGACTCATCTATTGGAGGGTGAATCAACTTTAAGATAGTTGATCATTCAAGAAAATAGCCAACCCTTGACATCAGAAGGATTTCAGGGACATAGATAATCCTTGACACTGATTTCTATCAACTCAGAAGGAAGTTGAAGGATTTAGTACAATCAAATCATCTTGGTTTTGATTGAGGCATCAAGGAAATCTGAGTCACCTTGACATTAAATATTTGGGTTCTTAGGTGTGACCTAAGACATTGTTGCAATAGAGATTGATCATCAGAAGAGTGAGAAGCTTCCTACAATAGATAGAGAAGAATTTCATCTTCCAACGCAAGAGTAAGTAGAAAAGGAGAAGGATATATCAAGGATTGATATATCTATCTGAATGTAAGCTTTCATCAAGCGGAGATTAATTTAAGTTGCAGGATATTGAGGATTCAGGTCTTGAAGATAGACCTTGACATAAAAAAGGATTTAGGTCTTGAAGATAAACCTTGACATAGATAAAAGGATTCAGGTCTTGAGGATAGACCTTGACATAAAAAAATTTTAGGTCTTGAAGTGAGACCTTGACTTAAGAGATATTGAAGACTCAGGTCATATAGACCTTGATAGAGATAGAAGAGCAACAAAAGATCGAGGTTACCTATTCTAAAATGCTATTCAAAATAGAGGTGGTCTATGGGAACAATAGGTCTTGAAGAGAGGCCTTGATAAAGTTTCAAAAGAATCAAGTCATTAGATATTGACCTTGACATTGGCAACCATATGAAGATTTAGTGAAGGAGATCCTAAAGTGCAAAAAGCAATCATTAGCAAGCATCAAGTTTAAGAGGAGAAGAATATTAAAGGACCATATTAGTGCATAAGAGTCCTGTAAAGTGCATGAAATAGGATGTATAATAGAGTGTAGTATCTAGTACCATAACAACAAGATAAGAAATAACAAGTCGAAGGAAAATAGAGCAACCAACAAGAAGGACATCTATACAAGCATTAGAAATAGAGGCTATCTATTAGAAATAGCTACATCATAGAACATGCAAGCCTAACATGAAAACCAAGACAACACTGTTGCATTAGGGAAAGTGTAACCACATGTTGATCGAGTCATTCACCTCACGCCCAAGAAAGACGTGTAGTTTGCAAATAAGTTATTTCAAGCAAGCTTAAGGAGCTTGAGAATATTCCAAGCCATCCAAGAGAGCTCAAAAAATCCCAAGCACACCTAAGAGCTTGAGAAGAACATGGGCTTGCTAGAGAATCATCTAAGGAATAACAATGCGACATCCAAGATACAATAAGGTGCAATGCAAGATGCAACATGATGTTTGAGATAAACAATGAGTATACCAAGCGTCCAACAACAAGGTCTAAGTGGAAGCTTGAATGTTGGAGTTGCAAAAGGAGAAGATCAAGTAACACATGATTGGTAATTCATTCGCCACCCTAGTCATCCATCGTTATGAGGAATGAGTAACATCAATCTTTGAAATATCTCCAAGGCATCTGGTGCAACACAACTCTCATTTCACCTAAAGGAAATTTGTTCACCACATGTATGCAATCATTTCACATTCCATTTGAGGAGGATTCACTTGAGGACTGTAATGGTTGGAAGACTTGATAAAGTTAGTTTGTACGAGCAACATTCATTCATTCTTGTAGTGGTTGATGAGAAGATAAGGTGCACACAATTTTTGAAAGGTAATTTCAAAGTATTTTAGGGTTTGCAATATTTTAGGAGTGATAAGGTAGGAATTAGAAGGTTTATTGAAATATTAAAGTTTGATTTATTAAAGGAGCAATAAGGTTTATTTATTTTGGTTAGTTTATATAGTTTACTTGGAGTGATAAGTTTTATCTAGAAGTAATTATTTGAAGTTTAATTTATTTTTGGAGTTATAAGGTTTCTTTAATAGTTTGTTTAATATTTTTTTAAATTAGAAGATTATTGAATATTTGAAAATTAATTTGGGAGTCAAAAGGAGTTCAACTTCAAACTTAGGAAAAATTAAATTTGCAAAATTCTTAATTCTTAGTTTCTACAACTTAGGGAGATATAAGGATGTCTACTTCAAAAGAATAAAAATATAAGAATTCAATGGATAACAATATGGAGTTCATGATACAAAAAGAAAAAGTAAATGTCATAAAATTTGGGATCAAGAATTTGATTGAAAAATATGAAGGAAAGATAGATCTAGTCTCAAAGTTAATCTATAGTGAAGCTATAGATGAAAATTTTGAAATATTTGAATACTATTTACATGCAATAATTGTTGAAGCAATTGATGATGGAAAATATAGTATTATGATACCTTTAGATATTGGTAGCATAATGTATATGGCATTGCTTACACTTAAGTTTCATAAAGAAGAAAATATGAAACAAAAAGAGTTGATTGAATCTCTTAAGAAGAAATTGAAAATAGATGAATCATTTTTGGAAAAGATATTTTATTCTTCTTGTAATATTGATATTCCAAGTTCATCTAACTCAGGAACCTATTGTTATGCTTTAAGTGAGTGCTCAAAAGTATTTATATAAGAAAATAAAGGGTCATATGATTCTAAGGACAAAGGCAAAGGAAATATTCTTATGCAAGAATATGATGACAATGAGAAAGTTCAAGAGACTTGTAATATTGAAGCTACAAAGATTGAAGAACATGAAGCTAAATTAAAACAAGAAGAAGAATCAAATGAAGATTTAGACAAAGATATAAAAGTCCATTGCAAGGTCACTTGAAGGACAAAGACCATGATTGAAGACTAAAGTCTTCAATAACCAAATAATGTAATACAAGGGGTGTTGGAGTATATTACATTATTTGGTACATGCTAATGTACCCCCATGGTACCTTCATGGTACATCTTGTAAATATTATATTAGAGAGTGAGTAATATTTTATGTAATGTAATAATGTGCAGGAAATGCACAAGTGTCATGTGAGTAAGTGTGCAAGTGTAATGTGAGTTTATGTGCACAAGTGTCTTATATGTAAGTGTGCACAAGTGTCCTTAGATTAGAGTGTGCAAAGTGAAGAGTCATGTCTAGGTGTGCATACAAGATAGAGTCATGTGTATGCAAGTGTCAAGTAGAGAAGCCAAGAGTCATGAGACTTGGCATATGGAAAGGAATAGTCAAGTAGCCAAAGAGTCATTCTACTATGGCTATATATTACTCCATGGAGGAGTAGGAAATAAATCAATCCATTCCATTCAATCCATCATACAATTATCAAGTATTGTATTTGTAAGAGAAAGAGGAGTAATAAAGTTTGCATACATTTTGAGCAACTAATATTGTAAGTTGTGCTACATGCTTTGTACATGTATGATTCAGGTTATTTACATTCATATTGTTGTTTAATGAATATTAGTTGATATATTATAAGCCTTGATATACATATTAGTTTGCTCATATTATTCTACTTACATCATTATCTTGATCTTACTATATTGTGGCTATCTTATATTTGATCCTGTGAAATTTATCTTGTGAGTTTTATATTAACATTAAGGCTTCAAAATATATCAAATCATGCATACAATCAATCATGCAATCAGGTACATGACCAAGAAAACATGCAAAATCATGCATAATATATTTTTAAGTGCATGATATTGATAGGTTCTTTATACTCATCACCATCTAATGTAGATAAGTGATATGTCCATGATCCATATTTGGTTGTCACGATAAAAGGACCTAACCGATTGGGTTCAAATTTACCCTTAAGGTCTTCCTTAGCAGTAATATTTTTTTGGTTTTCTTTAAGAACTAAGTATCCTAATTTAGAGGAACAATATTAGATACTTTTATCATAGGCTTTCTTAAGTCTTTGATGATACACACATAAGTTCTCCAAGGCATGAGTTTGCTTTTCATCAAGTAACTCAAGTTGTCTAAGCCATGCATTGCGATACTCATCACCGACAACGACATCCTTGAGAAGGATTCAAAGATATGAAAATTCTAATTTTAAGGGAAAGATAGCCTTAGTCCCATAATCCAAGTCATAGGGTGTAGCACTACTCCAAGTTTGAACACTAGTGCAATATTCCCGTAAAGCAGGATATATCTGCAAATACAAATCCCTACTAGTTTTGCTTATGAGATTCTTTAAGATTTTTTTTAATGTATTATTGGAAGCCTCATCCTACCAATTACCCTGCAAGTAATATGACATCGATCACTTATGCTAAATTTCAATTTAGCATAGATTTTGACTGCATCCTTATTTTTAAAAGGAGTACCCTTCTTATATAGAAGCATTCTAGGAATACCATATCATAATAATATTTGATTCATGATAAATTTGGAGACTTGAACACCAGTACAAAAGGCTAAGGGTATGGCCTCTACCCACTTCGTAAAGTATTTAGTTGCCATGATGATACTTCCATTGAAGTGTCCACATGTCCCCTCGTGGATATCTTAAATTTCTATTTTGGCTTTATCCACATTGAGGCATCTTAAGATAATACCATAAAAAAATTAATTATAGAGGATGTTTCCTATTATGACAAGTCAAAAAGTGTGTTTCCTAAGATTATTTTCCTCATTGCAGTTCAATCCCTCAAGAAAAATACTGCTCTTAAGAAAATTATATATTTTCTTATACCAAGAGTTGAGGATCGATGTTTGCTCAATGGAAAAAATAGCTAGTGGTTCTTGACTAGATTACAAGATTGTTGGTTATCTAATTTGGAGAATGATAATTATCAATTGTTCATATTCTAAGTCTAAGGGCATAATAAATTCAATGGTAGCCATTGCATATAGTTTACTAGAGTGTGGAACCATATCAATGGTTACCTTCTCAAAAGAAGCCATCAAGTTATCCATAATGCCTTTATATGGTTTTAGTTTATCATCTTTAGTTTGATAAACTCCATTGATTTGGTTAACTATTAATTGGGAATCTCCAAAAATGGAGAGGCTAGTGAATTTCATGTCCAAGGCTGCTCATAGTCCAATAATAAGAGATTCATATTCAATCATGTTTTTAGTACACAAGAATTGAAGCTTAAAATACAATGGAATTATGATTTGTTGTGATGATTCTAGGATGATTCTTACCCCTACTCCATTAACAAAAATTGCACCATCAAAGAGAAGAGTCTAGGAATCTTGTTGTGATACCTGAAGAGTGAACACCATCTCATTAGAATACTCAATCTCTAGAGGATGACTAGCTGGTAAAGGAGCCACTACTAGTTGATCAACTATCACTTGTCCCTTAACCGATTTTTGACTAATGAATTCGAGATAAAATTCATTAAGTTCCATAACTCATTTTGCTATCTTACCTAAAAGGTAGGGTTTAGAAATAAGGTATCACAATGGATTAACCTTGTCTATAATGTATATCTTGTGACTTAGCATGTAATGTCTCAGCTTTTGAGAAGCAAAGACCACTATTAAGTGTTGGAAATATGTTGAATTTTTCCATAAATGTTTGGTAGGGTTAACTCTAAAAGGTACTGGACACTCTCCATGTATCTTCATTGGGATTTGAGGCTAGGTTGGGCCCCAAGCAAGGGTTCAGGAGCGGTAACCCCAAAAAGTGGGGGTTCAGGGGTAACATCCCTCGATGGAAGTTTTAAGGTTTCTTAAGCTATTTTTAGACCCATATGGGCTATTTAGGGTTAAATATTTGAACCCATGGTTTTTTGCCCATGGTATTGTAAAATTTGTTCTTGTGTTGTTGTTATTTAATTACACTTGCATCAAGGTTTGAAGAGAGATGAAAGATGAACATTATTGTATTGGAGATGGTTAAGTTTATACAATAAGGATATATTACTGTGTTGGATTTTTTCCCATAAGGGTTTCCCAGGTGAAATACTATATTATGCGTGTATATGTTATCTTCTTCTTTTTTCCTTTGATTATGTATTTACTAAATTTTTAAATTTAGTTTATAGAGACCTTTTGCTCTTAATTTGGTATCAAAGCTAGGTTTTTTTAGCTTTATTCGAGGATTAAGGGTTTCAACCCTATGATAAATTAATTCTTGAGTGGGATCCATATGCAGAAGAATCTAGGCAAAGGAAAATAATAAAGAAGCACATAAGTAGAGATTGAAATATTTTATGGATAAAATTTTGAGTTATGGAAACTCAAGATGGAGGATCTATTGGTTGATAGAGATCAATGGATTGCGATCTCAAAAATAAAAATAATATCAATGATAAATGAGGATTGATTGAAGATCCATAGGAAGGCGAGGAGTTCTATCATATTGTGCTTATCTAATTCAATATTATTGAATGTATCGACAAAGACCGTGACAAATTCGTTATGAGATAAGATGAGAAATTTGTATTAGATAAAGTCACTGGTAAATAAAATATATTTTTAACGAAGTTGTATTCACTTTGGATGAATGATGGTGACTCTATGGTTGAACATATGAATGCTTTTAACACTGTGGTAAGTCAATTAAACTCTATTGAACTAAAAATGGATGAAGAGGAAAAGTGTATTACTTTACTTTGTTCATTACCTGATTCATGGGATGACCTAGTTATGGCTATCCCCAATACTACTTCTACATTGAAAGTAGAGGATTTAGTAGGAACATTACTATATGGGGAAATGAGATGAAAATATTATGAGGATTGTAATCAAAAGGATGCCTTGGTTGTGAGGTCATTCTCAATAAAGAAGCAAAAAAAACCAGGAGAAAGAAAATTGAGATGTAAGGGTAAATCTGTTGCTGTAGAAAATAAATGTTAAAAGTGTGATAAAACAAGACATTATAAAAGAGTCCGTAGATCTAAAAACGTTGATAATAGCCGATCATATTACGTAGGAACTTCTATAGAAATGAAGACCACAAATGAAGATTCAAGGGACCTATTCTTAGCTACAATATGCTTAAGTAAATGTCATGACTCATGGATGAATGACTCAGGTGCTTCCTTTCATATGACTCCTCATAGGGAGGGGTTCTGTGAATATGAAAAGATAAATGGAGGTGAAGTCTTCTTAGGAGATAATTTGACATATAAAATAATATGTTGAGGAAGAGTCAAGTTGAGGTTAAAATATGGAAGAATTAAAATCCTTCTTGGTGTATTGTATATTCTAGGTTTGGCAAAGAATCTAATATCCTTGAGTAAGATGAATGATGCATGTGTGATTATGGTATTCAATAAGGATACTACAATATGGTTTGTGGAGTCTTGGTGTTGGCAAGGGAATTTTGTATAGGAACTCTATTCAGACGTTAGGCTAGCACTGCAAGTATTGATTGCAATAACTCTTTAGTTGTAGAGGAGAATAATACGGTAGAAGCAAATCTGAGTATTCTTGTAGCAAAGACAACATTGTGGCATCAATACATGGGGTATATTGGTGAGAAAGACCTTCAAACATTAAAAATGAAAGGTATGGCTAAAGGAATTTTTGATTGCCTATTAAATTTTAATTTTTGTGAGCACTGTGTTTTTGGAAAGCAAACCCGAGTCAAGTTTCCTGGTAGTGCTTCAAGATCTGAAGAAATTTTACATCTAGTTCACAATGATGTGTTTGGACCTACAAAATTACCATCATTAGTTAAATCTATCTATTTTGTTAGATTTATAAATGAATTTTCAAAAAAGAGTTGGGTATATATTTTATGGAACAAATATGACATTTTCAATAAATTTAAAGAGTTTAAGACTCTTGTAGAAAATGAGATAGATAAAAAGATAAAGGTTTTGAAAAGTGACAATGGTGGTGAATATTGCTCTAATGAATTTGAGCAGTTTTACAAGGACTGTGGAATAAAAATGCAAAAAATAACTTTGTATACTCCACAATAGAATGGAGTTTCCGAATGGATGAATAGAACATTTATGGACAAGGTTAAAATCATGCTAAGTGGTGCAATGTTAGAAAGGAAATTATGGGTAGAATCCATGTTAACTACTTGTTACCTCATCAATAGATCTCCTACCTCAACTTTGGTGGACAAGACTCCATAGGAAGTGTGGACTGGTAAGAAACCCTCTCTCAGTCATATAAGGGTTTTTGGTTGTAATGCTTATATGTATGTCCTAAAAGAGAAAAGGACTAAGCTAGACTATAAATATGAAAAATGCATATTTATGGGTTATAGTATTGGTGTTAAAGGATATAAGTTGTGGAACCTAGAAACATAAAATATTGTTTATAGTCTAATGTTATCTTTAGAAAAATAAAAGGGGTTCCAAAATAGGAAATGCAACCAAGAAAAGAATATGAAATAGTTCAAGTAAAATTGGACTATGAACTACAAAGAACATGAAATAGTTCAAGTAGAAATGGTAGAACTTGGTGCTACAAAATAAGATGAACTACAAAAAGAGTTTGAAGAGAAAAATTTAGAGGAAGAAGGTGAGGAGGAAGTTGAAGATGCAGAACCTAGAACTCCAAGTTTGAGGAGATCAGATCGAGTGAGAAGACTCCCAAAAAGGTATAGCCCTTTAAATATTTTTTTTGGATTTAATTTTCCCAATGATGAGATTAGATTAAATCTAGTGATGAAGAACTCAATACTATAAAGGAGGCACTTCAACCAAGTGAGAATAAGTCTTGGAAAAGGGCTATAGAGGAAGAAATGGAGTCCCTAGATAAAAATAAGATGTGGGACTTGGTGAAATTACCCCTTGGAAGAAAATTGGTTGGTTGTAAGTGGGTATTCAAGAAGTATAATGTAGAAGGAAATTTGGAGAAGTACAAGGCTCGCCTGGTAGCAAAAGGATTTTCTCAAGTTGAGGGAATTGACTTTGGTGAGATTTTTTCTCCTATGGCTAAACTAACTTCAATTAGATTTGTGTTGGCTATTTTTGCTGCTTTTGATATTGAAATAGAACAAATGGATATAAAGATAACATTTCTACATGGTGAACTTGATGAAGATATATATATGTCACAACCATAATGCTTTAGGATAAAAGGTAAGGAGGTCTTGGTATGCAAGTTGAAAAAGTCTCTTTATGAATTGAAGAAATCTCCAAGAATGTGGAACCAAAAATTTTATAGGTTTGTTTTGACACTTGGGATTGGAAAAAGCATAGAAGATCTGTGTGTATTTTAAACAAGGTGAAAATTTTGTTATTATTTTGTATGTGGATGACATGTTATTAATTGGTAATAATAAGGAGATGATAAAGTTACTAAAATATTAGTTATCTTCTAAAATTGACATGAAGGATTTGGGTGCTATAAAATTTATATTGGGTATGAAAATAATAAGGGATCGTGCAAATAAAAAGTTGTGGTTAAATAAAAGGTAATATATTGATTTGATACTACAAAGGTTTAAGATGCATGATTGTAAACCAATATATACTCCATATCCTATTGGTCAAAAGTTATCTACTGAACAATGTCCTAAAACGGATGAGAAAATTGAAGAAATGCATCATGTTCCGTATACTAGCACTATTGGTAGTCTGATGTATGTAATGGTCTGTACTAGACCTAGTATTACACATACAGTGGGAGTAGTTAACAAATATATGTATAATCCAAGAAAGGAATATTGGACTGCTATGAAGAGGATATTCAAATACTTGCATGGAACTTCAGACTATGCTATCTATTAGCAAGAAAAAATTGGAGATAGTAATATTGTAAATCTACAAGGTTTTGTGGATGCTAATTGGGTTGGAGATTTGGATAAGAGAATATCCACAAGTGCTTATGTGTTCAGACTATTTGGAGGGGTAGTAAGTTGGATGAGTAAAAAATAATTAGTGGTTGCTTTATCCACAATAGAGGCAAAGTACATTGTAGTAACTCATGCATGTAAAGAAGCAGTGTGGCTACAGAGGTTGTGTTCAATATTTGGTCTTAAGCAGAAGGCTACGATAATTGGTAGTGATAGTCAAAGTGCAATGTTTTTGACCAAAAATATTGATTTTTATGATCATTCAAAACATATTAATATCAAGTACCTTTTTATGAGAGAGATGGTTGAAGGGAATTGAGTGATGTTGGAGAAAGTTGATACAAAAAATAATATTATTGATTCATTAACAAAGGCTATACCTACTTAGAAATTTTCTTGATGTAGATTATCTATGGGTATGGTTGTCCTTGATAGTTGATAATGGTAGTTTTTGACCCCTATGGAAAGTATTCAACAAGTGGAAGAATGTTGGAAATATGTTGAATATTTTCCATGTTATTCTGGTGGGGTTAACTCTAAAAGATACTAGACACTCTCCATGTATCCTCATAAAGGTTAAGAAGTTTTAGGGTTTCTTAAGCTATTTTTAGACCCATATGGGCTATTTAGGGTTAAATATTTGAACCCATGGTATTGTAAAATTCATTCTTGTGTTGTTGTTATTTAATTGCACTTGCATAAAGGTTTGAAGAGAGATGAGAGATGAACATCATTGTATTTGATACGGTTAAGATTATACAATAAGGACATATTACTATGTTGGTTTTATTCTCATAAGGGTTTCCCAGATGAAATACCATGTTATGTGTGTATCTGTTATCTTATTTTTTGATTTTGTATTTACTATTTTTCTAGATTTAGTTTATTGGGACCTTTTGCTCTTCACTAAGCACATATTTTCCAAACGGGTATACCTAGTTTCATAGCTGATAAGAGTTCTTCTAATATAGAACATAGCTCATTCTCTATTTTTCTCATCATATTGTGCCAACATGGCACCTAAAGCATGAACTATTTTCACAATATACAATAATAGCAGTTTGAGGGGATTAGGTGGAATGAGGACTAGGGGAGACAATAGGTATATTTTTAAAGCATAAAAAGATTTCTAACATTCCTCATCCCAATTGAATTCAATCTATTTTTAAAATAACTTAAAAAAGGGTTGGTATTTGTTGGCCAATTGGCATACAGATCTCCTAATTGTTTGGATATTACCTTACAAGCTTTTAAGCCCTTTTAATTTTCGAGGATGTGGCATGCCAATTATTGTATATATCTTATCAAGATCTATCCCAATGCCTTGTATAGACACATAAAGCCTAATAAATTTCCAGATGTTATCCAAAATATACAATTGGAAGGTTTTAGATGAACTTTGTACTCTTGAATCCATTCAAAGATTCATCTCAAGTCCTTAACATGATATTCTCTTTTCATTGAAAGTATGAGAAGGTCATTTCCATAGTATTTAACAATATTATGCATCATATCATGAAAGATATATATCATGGAGTTTTGATAAGCTGTGATAGTGTTTTTAACTTGAAGGGCATAACTTCATAATAAAAGGTTCCTTAGGGAGTAGTGAACATTATTTTAGCTTGAAATTCTGGTGCTATGCAAATTTGATTGTAACCAAAAAATCCATCCATCAAGGATAAAATTCTACAACCAATAGAGAAATTGACTATCATGTCTATGTTTGGCAAAGAAAAACCATCCTTTGGACAAACTTTATTGATGTCTTGAAAATATGTACATACTCGCACAATACCTTCTTTCTTTGCAACTAGGACTATGTTCAAGATAAAATTAGAATAGTCGATAGATTTAATAAACTTAAATTCTAAGAGCTTTTGGAGTTATTATTTGACTAGCAGAGTGACTTACAGGTTTACATTTCATAATTTTTTTTTCACCAACTTAGCATCATGCTTCTCTACTAGGTGATGAACTACTAAAGATGGATATAATACAAGAATGTCCACATAAGACCATGTGAAGATACGACAATATTTGGTTAAGATTTTTGTATACTCTTCTCTTTCTTCTAAAGTTAGGATCTTTCCTAATGTTATCATTCATGTATTATCGCTTGAACCTATGCACATGTCTATGGTTTATTCTATTAGGATGTTGGATTCATCTTCATAATGTGGAGTGGGTATAACCCCTAAACTTTGCAACTCATTGACCTCTAAATTTTATTGATCCACGTTAAATGATTGTGAGGATGTGTTTTATAAAATAGTTCATTCAATAAGAATATTTCCAAAAGGAGATATGTCATTGTCATTATCCCTAAGAGTAGAGCAAGGTAAAAATTTCACCTCACAATCAGTTATGTACAATGTTCATACAATATTAGCCATTGAGTGAAATATGATATCTTTATCTCCATGCACTGAATATGGTCTATGCTCATTATCAAGGCTATCGTTGGATTCTTGCCTGATATCTTCCATAGGATTAATATTGATGGTATTGATTTACACATATTGTGAAAAGAGATTGGCATAAACAAAAGGGAGAGATTCAACTTCATCGTATTTATCCCAGTCTAGACCTATTATCGAAGTTGATTCTATTGGAGGTTCAAATGAGGACAACCAAGCATCATCATCATCACTTTAAGAATAAGAAGCAAACATGATTCTATTATGGTTGTGAAAATACCTCAATACACAATGCTCGTGCAAGGTTTTGGTTTCTAAAGGCTCTTTGATTCATTTTCCTTAAAGTCCCAGGACTTTTCTTGTGTAGCCAAAGTTATAGAGGATTTTTTTAGGGATAGGGTAAAGATCGAAAAGAAAATACAAGGTATATCTCCATTCTATTGGTCATGGGTTATCCCTACGTATTCTTTCCTCATCTATCATTCTTATGAATATGAAAGTGCAAGTTCCTAATATTATGATTTTCCTTTTCCTAGAAGACAATTCAAAAGCACAAGAAAATGAATGCAACCTAACTAAATCTAAAGCTAACAACTTGTGGTAATTGTTATTAAATTTTATGTTGTGTATATATTCCATATTTACTTTACCTTTTGCCATAGCCTGACTATTATTTCCTTCTTCTCGATGAATACTTATTTCCTTGAGTGAATAAGACTTTGATTTATTATCAATAAAGGGATGAGAGGTATTCAATGAGGGATGAATTTGAGCTTTTGGATTTTATGACTAGATGTTTTGGCAATAGAAAAAAAATCATGGTAAGCTACTATGCTATAAAACTTAACTTGATAATTGAATTTGACACATTTATGATAAGTTGAAGGGACAACCTGCATTGCATGGATCCAAGATCACCTTAAAAGAAGGTTATAGTTTAGCTTCCATGGTAACACATAAAATAATATGTTTAAAATGTGAGGTATTACTTTTACTGGTAGAACTATAGTCCCTACAACTTCTTGTTCTTCGTTTTTATAATCTTTTACAATAATATTTGATTTTTCTAAATCTTGATTATTGAGTCCTATTTTATAAATAAATCTAAGGCTACAAATATTTATTGATGAACCATTATCCTTGAGAACCCTTTTGATGGATTGTTCACCAATATTACAAGTGATATACAAGGGTATCTCTTTGAGCATAGAGGCAGGTGGAATTTCATCCCTAAAGAAGGATATAGTTGCATGGTTCATGCTAAGAAACCCCATGAGGTTATCCAAATCATCAATCATAACATTTTCAAGGATTTTTTGTTCACTTACAATCTTGAACATATTCTCCCTATGAATCAGATAAGATTACAATAATTCTTGTATGGATACCTTAGTTGGTGTGTCCTATAATAGCTATTGAAGGCTAAAAGTTATTTTTTTAATTTTATTGCGGCTTTAGAACCAAAGGTAGTTATTTAGGAGTATTCATATGTATCAACCAAAAAACTAGGGAAGGTTCAAGAGATGTATTAGAGGCTTGGCCCTTCTCTCTAACTTGTTGTCTAGTCATAGTACAAACACGAATCATCCCTACCATATCCTGATCTAGTGGAGGGACATTATTATATTATACCTAGTTGAAAATGTATTATCCATGTTAAGGTAGGGGGTTATGGAATATCTCCAAATATTTATTGGAAGATATTACTTTTTTAGGACTATCTACCACTAGATGACTTTGATTAAAAAGGTCTTGTATCACATTTTTTAGGGAGATACACTTGTTTGTGTTGTGACCATTAGTGTGATGGAAAACACATTTTTAGTCAGCCTTTAACCAAGAAATATTTTCCCTTTCAAGGTCATGCTATCTTATAGAGGGTAGCTCTATCATCTTAGCATTTTGTAGCTGTGTCAACATAGAAGATAGAGACTGATTCAACTTAGTAAAATTTCTAGGAGGTTTTTCTTGAGTTTTAGCTAAGATTATTTTGCTTAATACTATGATAGTATTAACATTATCTATTTCTAGGTTAGTGTTGGATCGAGATTCAGTTACACCATCACCTACAACATGTTTTTTACACTACCCTTTAGTGTTGGGGGAAGATGGTTTCTCCTCTTCCTTTGACTTTTAGTTTCCCTCTTCATTGAAGGAAGACTTCCATTTGTTTTGAGATAAATCACATCAACGAAGGATATAACACGAGTCATATATAAAGGATATGACAAAGTTCTTGTAAATTACATATGAAAATATGTAATAAATCCCTATGCAATAGAGAAAAATGTAGTTTTCTAACTAGATTTTGCCATCAAGGAAAGAATTCATTGATAGATGTGTTCTTCCCTTGCTTAAGTTGATATATATAATCAATTGTATACTTTTATGTGATATAAGCGACACAATGCTGGATGAACATTTCAACTAGATCAAAAAATTTCTTGATTGAGTGATGGAGTAGTTGATAAAACCATTCCAAGGCCTCACCACCAAGACTCATGAGAAAAAGCTTTTACAAAAACATTTCATCATACTTGATGTCATGGATTATTGCTCTAAAAATTTGAAGGTGTTCTATACCATCACCTTCTCCCTTATATAACCAAAAATTTAAAGCTCAGTGGATAAGCCTTATTTGTTAAATTAGGATGTACAAGTTCATTATAATAATATTTGTAAGAGTACTTCTTAGGCACACCTCCTTGAATAAAGGCTAACTGTTGTTTGAATTCAGAAATTTATTTTGCTAATTGTTGTAATCTAGCATTTAAATCCTATAATCTAGGATAATGTGCTAAGGATACTATAGAATGAGACTAAGGGTTAACCAAGGGATAATATTGTGCACGTGGATGAGATGATCCAAAATGGATTGTTGTGTTACTAACTTTGGGATTAACTTGGAAAGGCATGTTAGTAGGAGGAATATTAGTAAAGGGAATGTAAATCAGTGCTAGAATGATATGGAATGGATTGGAAGCAATCGTATTCAAACATGACGTATACTAGAAAGAACATCCACATGTTGGACTTGTGAAGAGATTAGGTGTGGAGAGGTTGGAGGGTTTAACCTGAGTGGATCCATTTTAGGGGGTATATATCCAAATTTCCTAATTAAAAACCAACATCACAAGGAGGACATGGAAGACCCTGGTGGATGTATACCACCAGTGTTTTCTCCACAAGATCTAGTGATTTGAGCAGTAACTCTCACTCAATTTCACACACAAGAAATGGTAGTTCAAGTTCACCACTTACAAGGCAGTCTAGGAGGAATGCGTCAAGATTGCAACTAGTCCCTAAGCTAGAATGGTGAATGAGAAGGTGAATAAAATATATGCTAGAAAATGCCATAGAAGTGTAAGGTTAGAGTAGTTTGCATGAACTACTAGACATTATCACATCAGTACTAGAAAGAGGTAATGTAGGAAATATGGGAAGATCATTAGGTCTTCCTCGTTGTCCATGGTTTCCTAGACAAGGGAGGCATTTGGTTGGCTTCCCTCCTGGTAGTTTGCAGGGAAGAATCTTCTCTTCAACTATCCCTATGCCACATGATTAGTGGGAAGGCCAACAAGGACCTTTTTATGTTCATGTACGAAACAACCATAGATGATGTAACTAGTAGGTTGGTCTATCATGACCACCTCTTAGTTCACTTCTAAACTGAAGATGCCACAATAGATAGTTGAGGAATCAAGAAAGAGTACAAATGGACCTCAAATAGCCTGGAGGAAGGACTAGGCAGTTCCAAGTCATGGAGGCCTACCTAGAAGGGAGAATTGATGGAAGGAACATGCTTGAAAGTGGATTGTTACAAAAGAGCAGGTGATGACAAGGACCAAGGAAGGAGCAAGAGTTAAAAAATGAAGTACCTGATTAGATGCGATAGGTAACAAAATGAACATGTATTGTTGAAAGAAGCAACAAGATGAACAAAATTCATACCAATGAAGGTTGTACTAGTGAAGGCTATACTAATGAAGGTTGTACCAATGACTATCTTACTAATTCAGGCCATACAAATAATGCATATGATGGTCCGATATGAGTAGATAATGGAACAACATGGGAAAATGATCACCGTACAAGTTAGATGGAAAATTAGGCAGATGCTCACCCATAGCAGGAAGAGAGATCCATTAATAGACTACGTGATCAAAGTGGTAGTTCCCATCATTGTACAAATCATATGGTTCATTTAGCTACAAAAAGGCACATTTTAATTTAAAATAAAAATAAAAAATAAAAATAGAAAAGGAGAAAAGAGAACAAGACAAAAAGATAAAAGTATATAAAGTAGTTACATGCAAGGTGGTGAGGTGGTGACCAAAAAATAGTTGTATGGGCGGCAACTATCTTCAGTTAATCTTATAAATAAATGCATACAGGGAGGCCTGAGTCATTCATTTGTGCTTAGTATTTGTAGGAAAGGGAGGACGTATTGCATCAAGGGTGAATGACAGAGCAACAAGTTGTAGAGAAGTGCATAGTATGTAGATATTGTAAGAGTTGTTAGCAAGAAGAGGAGCCACTAATGAAGGAATATGCAACTACCACTGATGAAAGAAGTGAACAAGAATGAATCCTTAAAAAATTACTATGCAAGAGACTAAAGGCACAAAAGGATTGTTTTGAAAAATTTGTACAAACGGGAGAGGGCATGAGAAAATTTTTAGTTGCAACCAAGAGAATTTACAAACACAATCAACATAAATGATGTAGACTACGCAAATATATGCAAGGAAGGTTATCATACGAGTGGTACGTAGAAGCTATTGAGTGAACTAGAAACCTTGTGCTGAACAAGTCATTAGTAGACAAAGGTTATCATACTAGTTAGAGGAAGGGGGTCATACTAGTTAGAATAGGGTGTTGTACCAATTAGAATGGGCTGCCATACCAATCAGAGCAAACTACCATGCTAGTTGGAAATAAGATGATAGGTGCCCTACTAGTTGGAAGTAAGATGACAAGTGTTCTACCAATACGAGCAACAAATAGTAAAGGTCGTACAAGTAGTAGTAGACATCTAAAATAGCAGTTGTAGTTCAAGATGCAAAAAAGACCAAACATCTAGGAGAGGATGGAGTAGGTAAAACTAGAGCCAAGAAGGAAATCCACCCAGCTCAAGAAGAAGAGAATAAGGTGCTAGAACAAGTGTAATAAGTCTTGTGGACCATATACAAGAATGAGAAAGAACAAGGTTTTGACATGAAGTGGAGTAGGAGTAGGTAGCATAATAGACACTCACAAGAATGACCTCGAGATACTCCATATGAGCAAAAAGTGGAGGCTTTGTCATAGAAAGGAAAGGAATGAATGCCAATACATCTAAAGAATATTACATGGCAACAACTAGTGGGAGAATATTGCCACAATTGGTAGAGGGTAAGTGTAGATGATTGCTCACTTAAAGCTATGTTTAAGAAAGCAGGTGTAAGTTGCATACTACAAATTCCAAATTTTGACAAGGAATTCTTTAAGAGCTACTTGTTGTAGATGTTGGAGACATACAATCCACTATAGAACACCAACAAAGTGAAGATTGATCACAAGAAAGTATAGGTAATATTTTCACCTAACAACTTTCAAAATTTCAAAGAATGTTTGGATTACTGAGTCATGGAATGCCAGTTAAAAAGGAGTTAATATATTAGATCTAGTAGAATAAAATGATCCTCGAAGTCACCAATATGACCCTAAATGAAGTGGTAAAGATGACAAAGCATGGGAATAATGGAATAAAGCAACAACAACTAAAGACAATGGAGTTGTAGTACGCCATGAAAGTGATAGTGTCCAGGTTACAAGAAGAGCAACGATGTTCAAAGATACCTACTTGGCTTGTACCATATGTGCAAGGCCTCATGAAAGGTGTCAAATATGATTGGGCATCATAGCATATTAAGAATTTCTTGATGCAATTCTTGAAGAACTTTTCAATGGTATTTTGCACTATTGCATCGTTGATGAATGTTGTAGCATAAAAAAAGTTGTAGTTTCTTGGACTAGATCCTCAAAGGAAGATAGTAGAGTAGGATCCAATGATCATGGCATGTTTCAATGTAATGCATTTGCAAAGGTAAAGGCAAGTACTCTAGTAAAACATAAAATATATTGAAGAAGGACTTGCTAGATGAGGAGGCAAGTGAGGATTTAGAAAATGAAGAAAAGCAACAATCAGTATGAGAGAAGAGGTAGAGGAGGTTGGTACATTTGATTGAAGAAGATGCTAAAGAGGAAGAGTAGCAGTCTATGGAGTAGACTGCACAAGGAGGAGCTATGCCACAGGCATAAAATTTGGCAAAAATTATGGATATGGAGAAAGAGGTATGGGATGTAGTGGGTGCAATTTAGGTGGAAGCAGTGAGTGAGATGTAAATGGAGTGAGTGGGAAGAATTTGAGCAGCATATAAACCCATGTGCATCACCTCAATTGTGAGAGGAACCATTGTTTGAAATCATATCCACAATAGAGGAGCTATCAAGGGAAGAACTAGTTCCATCCAAAGTACTAGAAAGAGGAAAACAACTAGCAAGGGAGGACGTAGTTCCAGTAGAAGCAAAAATGGAGAAATAAAGGCAACCCTCAATAAAATATAAATTGATAAAGAGAGGAGGTAGTAGCCAAAGGATGGAATAGTTGGTTGATACTGTGGAGTAGCTGATCTCAGGAGGTAAGGAAGCAAAGAAGACTATAAATCTACGAGGTGATGGTGAAGGAGTTAGAGAGGAGATTCTTATCGAGGAAGATACTGAGGTTGAAATTTGAGTAGAAACAAGTGAGCATTTCAGGGTTGAAGTGTTAAATCTCAAACATCCATCAAACTTGGGAGAGCATGTGGAGGAACAAATTGATGTACTCTTTGACAAGATGATGAAGATTCTAGATCAAACAAGATTGGAATTTAGGATGGATTGTATGGGACAGTTGAAGAATTGACAACTGATGGTGTATGAAGAGATGGATAAAAGTGATATAGTGGGTTCAAGATGAAGAAAGAATGAACTCATGGAAATCCATTAGAAGGAGCCATGGGAATCATAGGTTGATAACATCCAAAGGATGGTTGAAATAAAGGAATTACCAGTAGGAACCATGAGGATATACAGACAACCAACCCAAATATATATTGATGAAGCCAATCTAGTGCCTTATTCATAAGATGCAATAGGTGTGGAGTATAGGAGAATTGCACATGAACATGTAAATACGTATGCAAGAATCAATTTCTTGGCATACTGGATACAGTGGTTAGCTACTAGATTGCAAAATATCAACTAGTTAAAAGATACATATCCTTAGCTAAGGCAAAACTAGTTACCTTGAAACAAGTAGTTGAAGCAGAATTAAATGCTTTAAAGTAAGAGGTTGAGGAGAATAATAAGATTCAAGAAGAATAGAGCTAATTGGGAAACTAAAATCTGAGTGCTCAATCAGAGAGCAAATGTTGGAAGGGAAGACCAAGTAATTAGAGCACAAAGATCAACTAATTACATAAAGAGATAAGCAACTTGTAGGAGTAACACAAAAAGCTAAGAAAGAAGTTGAAGATACCTTTATGAAGAGGGTTAAAGAGCTCTTGACAAAGTTGGTTGAGATGGAGCAGAGGGTGAATCATTATGGTATAGAAGGAGCTTGATACCATAATTATGCAAAAAGACTAAAGGACGAAAATGAGGCATTAAAGTTGCAAATCATAGAAATGCAAGGAGCACCTACTCTAGCACCTCAACACTAGTAGCCAAGTCCCCAAGAATCAAAGCAGATGTTGACAAGGATGTCGACCAAAGTAGAGGGAAGGCAAGATGTAGGCACCAGTTCTAGACCTCAAAAGAAAAAATAGTGCAAAATGCACTATGTAAATAATTATAAATGTAATGTAAATAAAAGTCAAATGCATATGTAATGAAATGAAATGTAGATAAAATAAAAATGTAATGCAATTTGATCATTTATTTGATGAATAGAAATTAGACTATAGTGCATCAAGGGTAATGTGAGAACGTCGAATATGGAGATAGTTGGGTAGTATGTTGTCCTCAAAAGTTGTTGTTGGTAATGACCAGGACAAAGCTTTAACTTCATTTGAGATGATGGTGAGACTATTCATCTCTATGTATTGAGGATATCTAGTGTGTCTAGGGAGAGACTAGAGCCATATATTGGCAACCCATAAGTGTAGACATTGTAGTATGAATGTAGATTGTATATGCATTGTGTAGTATTCTATAATGCTATACCATAAGTAATGTAATTAACTTGTATTCTACCTATGTTGAGTGTAATTTGTATTCAATGTGTTTACCATTAGTAGTTGTAGTGTATATTGGATTCTTTGTGTGTAGAGATCATAGTTGTAGAGTGAATGTGGAACGTGGGAGTTGTAGTCCAAAACACATTACAAGTGGATCTTCCAAGAGTGTTATCATCCTATTCCTCTATTTATGGAATGGTTACCACTCATGCTACAATGCTCTGTCTTCCATGCCATCCTTTGACATGTTGACCCTTGACATATCAATATTTTTAATGTCATCACATGCCACATCACCTGACATATCATTAAATACCACATCATCATTGGTTATCACATCATCATTGATTGGCATGTCATCATTCGATACCATATCATGATATGGTGCCACATCATCATTAGATGCCATGTCATCACTAAGTTGCATGTTATCATAGGGATCCATGTCAATATGCATAAGCAAGAAGGGGTGAAATCATCATATAGTGCCACGTATTAAGATGTGCCACATCCTTAGTCAAAGAGATGATGTCATAGTCTTCAACAAAAAAGTTGAGCAAATGGGATTTGAACCATAGACCTCAAGGGCTCTAAGCCTTAAGGGAGGATCCCCTAGCCCCCCTTGGCTAGGGCACTCGTTAGAAAGCAAAAAGCAACCACACATAGGCTAAAGGGAAGGTTCCCCCTTCATGAATCACCCACCTTCTTCTATGTGACCATACGCTCTATTGATGTAGTCACGTGTCACTCTTGCACCATGTGCCCAACACGTGCACCCTTTTCTTCTCCCTTAGAATATTATCTGATTTTAAATTTAAAATGGAGGGAAGAGAACAAACTTTTAATGCAAAAAAATAGTTACCTAGAGATGAAATGGAAAAAGTGATCAATTAGGGCCCCAAAAGATTTTTTTTGGCAATGAATACAAAAATACTATTTGTAGAATTTGTCATGGTTTACCCTATACAATGCTTTTGTTGAACATAATCAATCAAGTCATCATCTCTACCATCCACTAGATGACCTTGACCAAGCTTTAAACAACTTTGTCATCGAATAACCTCTCACACAAAATTAGTGACTTCTATTGAATGGTCAACCTCCACCATAAGTTGGACAACCCACTCTTTGCTCTAGATGGCCAACTACCATCAGACATATTGGTTCTATATGGCCATGACCAAGCCTCATATGGCTTGATTTTTACTTTAGATAGCCATCCCTTGGCCTTGGATGACCCAAACCTCACAAATGACTAATATTTCTCCCAACATGATGATTTATAGCTTTTGGGCAACTTGCAAGCTCTTCTAAACAACTACCATTCCTTCCCGGATTGGCTGAGTACCTTTCCACTTAGATAATATTAATTTAGATGACCCTTAGATTGACTTGTGTTGTTCGGTCCTCATTTATTTTTTTATATGGTCGAAAGGACCTTCTCTTTCATTTGAATGGGCACCACCATCCACCTAACAACTCCTTTCAAGGCCAAAACAATATTTTCTTATCTTAGAATGACTTCCTTAGGCATTTCTCACTTCCAACCAAAAATTTCTCTAGAAAATCCAGCCCCAAAAGTGTTGGTTAGGGTTTATTTTCTCTGACTAACTATGGATTCTTTTTCCTATGCTTCTCCTAGGGCAAGTCCCCAATCTTCAAATTCTTACATGACTTCAATTTTTTATCTAGAATTTACATGGATTTTCTTCAAAACTCTCTCTCCCACCATGGGTATGTGCCCCAAATCCTCTTCTACAATGAAATTCACTGTCATTGGGTTGCTACTAATTTTTCCTCCACATAAATTGGTTTTGCTTTGATAAAACCCTAGTTTATGCTCTAATGCGTTCCCTCTAACACTTGGTTCTGCATCTTCAAATTTTTCTTTTACTTCACACTCCCCTATTAGTTTTGGCCCTTTGTCTTCATATTCTTCTTTAATAATCTTAGGCTCTATCACTGGTGAAGGGGGAATGATTCTCTATGCTTAGGTGGGGAATCTCCTGCAAGAATTATCGATCCATCTCAGTGGTTATTGTACATGGCAACACTTTGGAAAAATGTGTAATTTCTACCCATCAAGAATGGATCGGGTATCACATGTACTTTCATTGTGTCATCCTAAGGTACAAAGACTTGACTCATCATTGGTTGGTTCATTATGGGATGATAAGTCATTGGTTGACTAAATATGGTGGATTGATTCACCATATAGTTCTATACCTGATCAATCATCTAAAAATTTTCCTTTTAGGGTAAAGACTAGTTCCTTTGATCTGTCATCTAAAAATTTCTCTATTGAGGAAATAACATGTTCCCTCCATCAAGTTCATACTCTTTTGTATAGAGTGATCGAAGAGCTGAAACCATATGTTTCATTCGTTTAGCTACACTTGCAATTCTTGTTCTTCTTGAGGGGCTGGTTGACATTGGGGATTTTAGGAAACTAATGGATATTGGGGCAATTGTTGTGGGGAAGGGTGTTGGATGTGCAAGTTGAAAATTTGGATTGTATGGGTATGGTTCCCTTGTTGAGAAAATATTGCAAGGTTTTGTTGGTGAACAAATGGGTATGGTTGAGGTATGTGCTTTTTTTGTACAAGTTTATCATACTATCCCTGTTCATGTGACACTAGGTATATAGGTGGTCCTATAGGGAAATAAGTGGGTTGTTAAAGGAATTGATTCAGTAACAAGGACATCTCTAACATTATTAGAACATTTTGACATCCATGAATGAAAGGAAAGAAACATCTATAATCACACCAAAGAATGAGAATGAAAAATGAGGTTCACTAGTCAAAGCAAGAAACAAATAGAAAAATGGTGGATATGAGAGCAAGACACTCCAATAAGTAGGGAACTTGGGGATCATGTCACTCTAGAGAGCATAGAACTCAAGGAGTGAGGTTGCTCGTAGGTAACTTTGGAGAGCATGGCGCTTGAAGGTAAACACTTCGCATTTCTTAATTTAACACAGTCTCATTCCCACTCACTCATATCTTTGTTTATTGTGGCTTTAGTTATTTTTTGAAAAAACAAGATTCACAAATTTCAAGTTAGGAAAGATTCTAGATTAAAAACAAAGTCACCATTTGCATGAAAAACTATGTAGAAAATCTAAAATGAAAATGAACTCATAAATTTTAATGCAAAAATATTTATGGGTTTTGTGCATGTTAATGTAACTAAACTCTTTGTGAAGATCTAGAAGGATGTGAAGTACACTTGTGTAGGTCTACAATATTATGTGTGGGTGGGGTAAAAATTGATTTCATACCAAAATCATACTTGTGTGTCCTATCAACCATGCCAAAATTGTTGAAGATAAAAATTTACAAGCGTGATTTGCGCCCATGATTGTAGTTCAACAAATGGATGGGAAGGTTTCTCCTCTTCCCAACCTATGGATCTTAGGTTGATTCTATTTTACCTTCTAAGTATAAAAATTAAGAAAGAAACTATGCAAAAAATAAAACAAGCAATCTAATCTAAAAGTGCAAAAAATAATCTAATCTAATCTAATCTTGAGAAGGATGCAAGAGAAAAAAATGTAAAATATGATCGAGGTCATAGTAGGGTTTAAATATGGTGTAATTGGAATTATCAATAGAAACTAAATAACTTCATCATGTAAGATCTTTGAATACCTACAATGCAATTAAAGAGGAGGACTAACAAGGGAAATAAGGGAATAGCCATTGATTTCACCCATCCATAAAGCAAAGGTTAGATATAATCAAACATGGATGCCATGCATGATTCTTTATTGATTTCAAGATTTGAGTGTTTTATAATTCTTACTCTAAAGTGTATCTTTGGTATTGCTTCAAAGGCCAAAAGAATATTACAATGATTATTGAGCTCTTATTTATACTTAAACTGGTTGCCACGAAATGGAGTACATATAATGTACATAAATAATTATGAGATGGTTATATCATCCTTATTTTATTTATTAAAAATAGATAAGGAGTGAAGTGCTCTGGTAGGTCACTCTGGAGAGTAGAAGCATTCAGTGAGTAGGTCGCTTTAGTGAGTGATGCTTTCGCTTCCAAACACTTAAGTCAATTCTTGTTGATTTTTGCTCTGCTTTGTCTTCTACCTTAGTTTGTGTGATGACCTCCATTTGGGGAGTGAGGTCATTCTAGAATCTAGGGCACTAGAAGAGCAAGTTGCTTTGAAGAGTGAGTTAGCTAGAGAGCGAGGAACCCTCTTTCAAACACTTAACTAGTTCTTGATTTTTGCCCTGTTCTATCTTCTACCTCAGCTTGTGCGAAAAACCTCCATTTAGGGAGAAAAGTCATATGGAAAGTGGTTCATTCTAGAGAGAAAGGTGCTTAGAGAGTGGGTTTCTTAGAGGGCAAGTTTCTTGGGAGAGCAAGGTGTCCTCTTCCAAACACTTGACCAATTCCTATTGATTTTTTTCTTGCTTTGTCTTCTACCTCAACTTGTACGACAAACCTTTGTTCGAGGGGTAAGGTCACTTGGAAGGTAAGTTGCTTTAGAGAGCAAGGCACTCTCTTCCAAACACTTAACCAATTCTTCTTAGTTTCTTCCCTACTCTATATTTTTGCCTCAACTTGTGCAATGGACCTTCATTCAGAGTATGATGGAAGTAGTGAGCTACTATAATTATTTACTATTCTAGTTACATGATGATGAGTTACACAACAATGAGAAATTGCTTGACAATGAGGGTGACAACACATAAATTATTGATGTGTTGACATAACTTGTTGGCAAAGATATATGTGCACCAAAATTTTAACATGTATGGCACCCTTGGGAGGAGGATAGTTTGGACAAAAGCAAGTAGAAAGGTGGTAAACATTGTTTTTATGGTAGAGGAAGACACACAAGTGGAGGTGCAACAAGCATATGAGGATTGTGTTGAGGATGACGTGCAAGTGGTGAAGGAAGTGCCAATGTGGAGCATGCACAAGATGAGGCAGGGCAATCGATAACTCTAGTATAAGTGCAAGGGATGGTGCCTAGAGGTGTATAAAGGAGTCAAGCACAAAGGAAACCACAAGGGAGTATGCTCGAAAGACTAGAACCAATGCTTGTATACTCGCAAAGGAGATCACAATTTTTTAAAGAGAACTAGTTGTCAATGGAAGGTTTGTTGAATAGAAAGAAAACCAATAAATAATGCCATCAATGGTAGACATGGATGTAGTAGCAATAAATAAGCAAAAGTACCCCAAGTTTACTAGATATGGGAAGGAGGATCCCAAGTGCCATATCAGAATGTGCAAGATGATATAGAAGGCGAAAGGAGTCATGAATGAAGGTGCATGGTTGTGATTGTTCCTAGCAACATTATAGGGCATAGCAATTGATTGGCATTTGAAGCAAGAAAAACCTTATATGGATGGGGTTGAGTAAAAACAAGAATTCAATAAGGAGTTCCAATTGCTTCATGATGATAGAGATTATTAATGAAATTTACTCCATGAAGCAAAAGAAGGATGAGAATCTAAAGTCATACAATTGTCATTTGAAGGAGTTAATCTAAAATATGAAGGTGATACCTATTAATAGGTTACAAAAGTGGTGGTTCTTGGATGGGTGTAGTACAATGATGTTATTTTGTACTTGAAGGAAAAGAGAATGATGAATGATAGGAAATATCAACAAAATATTTCACAATGTACAAAATTAATATTCAAATCTAGAAATTAAATAAACAACAAATATTTACAAAATATACTCAAATAATCAAGCACAATTATCTAAAACAACAACAAATAATTGAAATATGCTTAGACAACCATGCACATTCATCTATAACAACACATTAGTTCATATGGGTATGCATAACACAACCATAAGTTTTAGGTATAACAATGGCTAAATGGATATCTTTTGATTATCTTAAGGTTTGCACATACATGTATCTCTTCGAATGCATATATTTTAAATTTGTGAAGGGGTCTAGTTATACAATTCCATAGAAAGGGGGGTAGGTTCAACCTCAACTTCTCCCAACTAACTACCCTAATACACAATTACATGACTTCTTGAATTACATGTACGTTCAGTTACTTGAACATAATTACATGTATGATATTTCATCAAACACTTTGTGCATGTATTAGAAAACAACTCAAAATTATGAAACTATAAACATAATTGTATTTATGTACTTGACTTATTAATCACTCTATAAATTTTTAGCGTGGTGCTTGAGGTGGTGCTATGTTAGAAGTGACTTCTACATCTTCTCTCCTCTCTAGATTGATCGATGTCCTCATCAATGACTACTATTGCTCCTAAGGGCTTTGGCTTCATTGTGGTTGATGGGTAGATGGTATCTATGTAGGTGTACCTCCTAGTTGTTGAACTTGTAACTTGAGGGATTTAGTATCATCCTTCAAGCGATTAGCATAGGCTTGCTATCATGCCTAATGGAATCCATGGTGTTGTGACTTCTACTTGATTGCTATAATACTTGCTCGTAACTCTTCTCCCCTCTTGGCTAACTCCACTTTCCTTCTTGTAGATTTTGTAAATTACTCATCCTGATTCGCAATCAATTGATCATGATGAGTGATCTCCTAAAATTTGGCTTGAATGGCTTGCTACCTCCCCACACACTCCAACTTCAGCTGCTCATTTGGATGGTATTGCTCCTCCTCTGCTTTTGGCATTTGTTCTACCTCTTGTTGCACTTTCAAAGTTGTCCTCATTACTCCCACATGTGGTTAGATAATTCTTACTCCTTCAATTTTAGGCTATTACATATCTTAAAATATCTCTAAACCAGCTACTAGCCATTGTATCAAATAAGCCAAGAAATTTATTCTTACATAGGCTTTCTCCAACTCAAGTACTAGCTTGGTTTTCTTGAACCCTAGTGATTCAGGAAGCTCATCAAGTTTACCTTTACCAATGTACATCTAAAGTGGGTGCCAATATAACATTGGAGTTCCTTCAAGTAGCTCCATCTCTCCAATCATTGATTGCACATTATTGCTTCCTATACCAAGCTCCCATGGCTAAATTCAATGAATTTCTTCAAATTGTTTCCTCTCCTCATATTGGGACCAACTTTATAATCCTCCCAACTCAAATCCACCTACAATTACCATAGTCACCATTATCTAAGGCAACCCACTCTGAACACAATTTGTACCCAATCAAACAACCCACTCACCTTCTCAAAAAATATGTCTACTTGGTCATTTATCCTTACACCATGAATTGGGGGTTGCTTCAAATTTGGCACTTCAATGAGGAAGTACTTGTTCTTTTCTCCTTCCTCCCTAGGCTCAAGTTCATGCTTGGTTTCATTATCACCAGTGGTGGTTTCTTCAATATCCTCCCCACCATGGCCCTTTAGGTTGATCATGGCTTTGGTGGCTTTCCTTCCTAAATTTACCAGTCCATCCTCTCCACCTCAACTTTTCCTACATCAACGTGCTTTCCTATGATATCCCTTATGTCTTTCCATTTTACCAATTTCTTTGCTGGTAGTTGGCTAATTTACCCCTTCTACCACCACACATGCTCTGATGTAGGTAACTTTCCTTTTCCTCTAAACACTGATAAAGTTGGTGTTATCACTTGCGCTATGGTAGACATGACCTCTACTCATGTCTCCTCATTTAAAGTTGGTGAATCGTACCTTTCATATTTCTCTACAAACTAGCGTAATGGTGTTATAGAAAATATTTCCTACTATAAAGTTGGGTGCTCATCATGATTCCATATCTATCTAATATGAGTGTCCCTAGATAAAATCTCTCTACATTCTCCTCTTGAATCCCTAAAATGATGGTGAAGTATCCATTGTGTCCATTGTAGTTTACACCTTGTTGACATACACTACTATTGGTGTAGCCTACACAGTTTCTCCTCTTCTTCTTGGTTGCTCCATTGTTTCCTCCACATGCGTTACTTCCTACAAAAATTATTTTGTTTGCTCTGGCCACTGTAATCTTCTTATAGTCTATTGTGAAGCCTTCGTTCCTAGTACTTGCAGTGTCACCTATGGTGCCTCCTTACACAATCTAGCCTCCTAAATTTTCTAGAGTGTTCGATTACATCACAACATAAGTCATCCCTCATTACTAATAGTGTTGGCCTTCCACTAGTCCTTTTGCACCTCCTCTAGTTGTTCCAACTAGTGTAACAATTTTTGTTGGTCCCTTTGGTGGAATAAATTTGGTCTTCTAGTGTAATGGCTAGTATTGAGGATTTTGTTATAGAGATGAAGGCTGATGTTGCAACTTCTACCCCATCTATTGTTTCTACCTCTTCTCCTCTCTTCAATTCCTCTATAGCCAGTAACCACTCCTTGGTCCCATTTGAATTTGATTCCTCCTTAGCCAATGCATCAGTGTCATCACCTTCCTCCTATTTGTCATTGTGGTTCCTTTTTTTCTAACCTTTGCTACTTTTTCCATTGGTCCCATCTTTGTTAGTGGGGCTACAAAAATCCAACAAAAATAGTGGGTGCTCATTCTAGCAAATCTTGTGGTAGACCTAGTCTTGGAAACTGAATCTTATTGTACATTACCTCATTTAGAAGTAATGTAATGGAATGAAACACCATAGAGAAATTCTTTGTGAATTGAAACAAAAAAATTTATATGTTATCTGATAAAAACATTCCCCAATCATATTTCACTCTAGCCATGATACCCTCCATGTATAGTATGAGCCAATTGGGTATATCCAAGGCTCATTTTCTAGACAACCTCAACATTACTACATGCATGGTATAATGTAGTTCTTCAAATTTTAGGTTTTGCATCTATAACACAAGTGGTAGTATTCCTAGTAATAGGATGATGACAGATTCAAGAAGTGAACAGTGTTGTAGTCATGAAATTGTAAACACCAAGGTATGACATAGCTTGAGATTGTATGGTCTCAACTATACGATGTTGACATTGTATGGTCCAACTAGTTGTACAACACAACAGTCATATAATATAGCCTATTGTATGATCAGTCTCTCGTACAATCTAATCCTTTGTGCAATTTGTCTCTCATACAACATAGTACAAGACACTTATCAAAAAATCCTCAACACTCTATATGATAGCAATTGTATGGTAGTCACATGTATAATGCACAAATAATGATTAAGTCCTAACTTGGCAACACTCTTGTATATTTGCCTTCTTACAATTCCACTATCATATGGCTTGTTGGTCATGTGGCCTGCGATTGTTGGAACTACTAAATTCTTAACTATTGCACCCTCGTAGAATCTACCTATGTACGATAATCCTACAATTCTTTCTACATGTAAATGCTATAATCCTATGGCAATGCAAAGTGCTAGTATTCCTATCACCAAAGCAATGATTTATACACCAGGTTATACTTAAGGAATACAACATATAACACATTAATAATCACACCCACAAGCATTAACAAGGATTGAAAAAAATAGCAATGGTTGATTTATATTATCATTTATTGATTATTATAATCAATAGTATACACATGTGATTACAATGGCTATTATGGCCAACAATGACAATGGCCTCAACAATTTAAAAACAATAGCAATATTCTCTATTCGCCCAAGCAACTTGCTCTCATACGCTGCAATAACATAACCAAAGCATAACCCAGACTTGATTGAGACTTCCTCGAACTAACTTTGATCCAAAATGAAGGAAGAGGGGCCTTATGAAGCTTGCCTAGGTAGTACCAAGGAATTCCTAGATAGTGCAACATTTACAACCACCATCCCCAAATCCAACGTTGCATGAATTTTACCATTTCCTAAAGTCTAAAGTCACTTTTCATTAATCTCTAATTTCATTTACATTTCATCTTCATTTCACCTGGTTTTACTTTTAATTTCATTTGAATTTATTTATGCTAATATCAAATACATTCCATCCAATTTCATTTTAACAAAATTGCAAGCAAAACTTTGTACAACCTTTTATTTTTTCTTTATCTAGGAAGTAGTTTTATCACCTACATTTATCCTCTCCTTTTAAATTAGTTGGCATCCTCATCGATGCTTGCTACTTTTTTGTATTTGTTTGTTTTTGCTAAGATTTGGCCATAGATGCTCCACCCATCTCTGTTATTTGGAGTCACAAAGCTTCTCATCCATTCTTCAATATCTCTACATATATACTAAAATGGAGAAACTACAATCCATAGTGATTAGCTTTCTTCTTCATTTTGGCTAATTGCACTATCAATTCCTTTTCTCACTCAGTAGCACTCTTTTGCATTCTCTATTTTATCTTAGCCTTAGTCTTGGATGCAATAGCCAATTGTTCATCCCTTTCAACAATGAGTTGATCCTTATGCTCTAACTCTTTTTTTAAGCCTCATGAAACTATGAATTTATTTTCATTTTTTCCTTATAGCTTATAATGATCTCATTGCACATCTCCATATCTCTCTTTGTTGAAGCAAATTTGTCATCCTTGGCCTTCAACTGTTCATCCTTGTTCTTAAACTATTTGTCTTTGGCCTTTGATTGATCCTTATTATTTTGCCTTAGGTGAGCAGTCTTCGTTGCAACTTTTTCATTGTCTTTACTTCCCTTTTCATCTTCTCAGCTTCTTCCTTCATGGCTTCAATTTTTTTCCTCATCATTTCCATCTCTTCATTATACTAGGATTAGTGAATCTTTTCTAACCCAACTGTTAACCAATCTATCCAATGAGTCAAAAATTTAATTTAGCTATATACTGGTGCTACTTTTGGTGGAATCTTCCCATACTCCACCTTAGTTTTATCTACTATAAAATGTTGCAATGTACCTAATCTATGTAAACTCTCCTTGGTACCCTATAGTTAGTTGACATACCCTTTGGTAGCTCTTTCATTCCAATCATATTTATCACTTCAACCTGTAACTCCTATGGTTCTTTTTCATGGATTTCAGTGAGCTTCTTTGTCCTCACATCCTCTTGGGCCTATTGTATTACTTTCTCTATTTCATTGTAAACCATGGATTTTCATTGCCTTAGTTATCTTACACAACATATCCTAAATTTTAGTCTTGCAGAGTTAAAAACCTCTATCTTTCCAAAAAATTCATCCACCTGATCATCAACTTGCATTCCTTCTTCCTCAAACCATTTGAAATTGGGCATTTCAATAATGAAATGCTTCTCCAATACTTAGAATATCTCTTCCTCCTCCTATTCCATATTTAAATCTACTCTAGTTTGTTTTGGTTGTACTTCTCTATTCTCTTCTAGCTACTCTTCTTTATTCTTTTTCGGTTGTGCTTCTTTATTCTCTTTTTGTTGTGCTTCTCTATTCTCTTCCAGTTGATCAGGTTGTACTATAGTTTATTCCTACAAATTTGATAGACTTTCTTCACTGGCTAATCTTTGGCTACTACCACCTCTCCTAATACTTCTAATTTTCTTTCTCTTTTTTGAGATTTGAGTATGATCTAAACCTGCTTGTCCCTTTCTAGATCTTTAACTCTTGTTTCTCTTGGCACCACTAATTCTTTCAATAGATATTGGACTCTTTCTAAGATCTCAAATAGTTCTATAGTTGGCATGGTTGGTGATGCACAAAAATTCACTTGTGCCCATTTAGCAAGTCTTGGCAATTCTTCCTCCACATTGCCTATCACTACTAGTTCTTCTTAAACCTCTTTAATTGACTATGCCCTCACTTCTTCTTGTTGCACAATCTCTTCTAAAATTTTTTCTTGCAATATTAACCTCTCTTGCTCATGTTATCTCCATGTTCGAACATGGCTTATTTACGATCGTTCCTCCTCCCTTCTTTCTTCAACTTGTTGTTCTTCCTAGGTGACTCCCATAGTCACTTCTTCAATTTCTTGCTACAATTTGAGCTCTAATATTATATTATTTCTTCATCATGGTGCCACCTCCTTCTTTGAATATTCATTATAATCTTCATCAAAGAGGTCTGCTCTTTGAATAATATTCTTGGTCCAAATCTTAACCAGAGTAGTCTTTGTTACTGGAACTACTTTAACCATCTTAAAATTATGCGTTCATTCTTAGGAAACTTCATTGGAGCTATTAATCTAGGCATTTCTAACTTGGTGCGATACTACATTCAACATTATTCCAATGGCATGGAATGCCATAAAAAAATTCTTAGTTTTTTGTCTCAAGAAATTCTTGATTTTGTATAATTACAATACCCAATCATATTGTATATCTTCCACCATGCCTTGCACACACTATGCTAGCCACATAGGCATCTCTGATGATCTAGTTTTGCTGATTAGTTTGGACATGATGATATTCGTAACACATCATAACTCATCATTCTTCATTTGGCTCTATTTAATCCCATGACTTCTTGAACCAAAAATCTTATTGGCATTGCTAGGTTTAATAGTTGTTATATCTCAAATTATCCTATTCCATTCTTCTACAAATAAGACCTCCTTCCTCACTAGAATTTCCTATTTTGGCAACCCAAACATCTACCAAAAATTATTTTCTAAAACATCACCCTGATGTCTCGATTTCCAATATTCATAATGCTTATGTTCTTGTTTGCATCATAAGTATTGAGCATGTGCAACAAATATTTCTTAAAAAATTCTTAATCAAATACTTGAACCTGTGCAATGCATCTTACTTCTACTTGCATCAATGCAACTTTCAACTTATCATTTGGTGGATTCTCTTACCACCACTTCAAAAACATTATCTAGTTGGTTGAGTCTATATTATTTGCTTTAGAGTTATTTTCTCCTTCTCTTTTGCCAGTGAATCACCTTGCCATCTCTGAGACTGTGTCTCCTGGTCCATGTAATGTCTTCTTATGTATACTCTAGCAACTCTTGTCTTGCATCGAGTCTAACTTCTTCTTCTCTCCTTGGGTATTCTCTTCTATGCAATGGGTCAAGCAAGCATGTAATCCTTTGTGCTTCTATTCTTCATAAGCACTCACCAAAATCTATTCTCTCACTCATTCTTCATAGGTCGTACATTCTTTCTTTTTGTTGTACATTGACTATTTAGTTAGTTTGTCATCATCTATACGACCAATCAATTGTACTTGTATGACACTCCTTGTGATTGTACAACACTTATTTCAATTTGTACAATGCTCCTTATTTATCATACAATAGTCTTTGTCCTTTGTACGATGACCTTCTTTTATCATATGGTAGCCTTTTTCTTCTTCTGTGTGGTGACGTCTCTATGTCACATGATCACCTTTTATCTCTTCATATAGCAACTTTCCTGTGTCGTATGGTAGCCTTCCTTCCCTCATATGATAATTTCACAATAATTTTTGTATGACACTTTCTTCAATTTGTAGTATTTTTCTCTTTGCAGTCTGTCCTTCAATGCTCTCGTACGATGATTTCCTCATTGGCCTACTTTCCCCCTTGATGCACTTTGTTTGTATGACAAATTTCTTCTGCCTTACCCTTGCATAATTTTTCAAACCCTTCATTGCAACTTGCCTTGAATTACTTTGAACAATAGGTTCCCCTCCTTGTACAATTTTAATATAGGGGTTTTTGTAAAAGAAAATAAATCATATTTTTCCAACTCTGTATGGTATGTCTCCTTATTTGTATTAGTTTCAATTTCTCTTCCTATTGGTTTTTAGTATTACTATACAACCTCCTGTACACCTACAATTTTTTTTAATGTACATATATATACATGTGACTTTTTGATGACATGTTAGGGTCGTCATACAAGTCGTATGACCATGTAGACCTGGACTCGCATGACATCCCCTGTTGACATGTCATCCTACTTTTCCATCAGTTATTTCATCATATAATTCATATGATCCTCATTCTTCACATTCTCCATCGTACAATTCCCTTACTTCAAACTTGTATGATGGTCAGCCATACAATCCTCCCTATGCACTTGACTTATATGACACCTTATCATATAGTCACTTTGTTGTTAGTCTCTTTCTTGATCTTGCGTTATATGGTAATCCTTTCCACTACTTCTTACCGTATTGTGCTCATTTGTATGATGATATATCATATAATCTCCTTCATTTGTATGGCTCTTACTTGGATTTCCTTGAGCTAAGTTTACTTCCAAACTTGGTGAGAAAGTTTACCCAAGTTTATCTTCTAACTCCTTCATAGACTTGTTGAAATCATGCTCACATTATGCAAACTTGCTCTCCCTCATTCCTAAGTCGATTTATTTTATGACCACACATTTGTGCCATGGCCCTTCCTATAATTATTGGATAAATATCTCTAGCTTGGTACTATCCTCTCCCATATCTAGGTTGTTTGAGATCCATTTAATCCCTCAGCCATTGTGGATGACTTCTTCAATTTGAACATGGTCCTCGAGGTGATCTAAATGGTCCAACCTAAAGTTCATGCCCAACTTGATTTTTTCTTGCCTGATAAATGAATGGTCCTTGCAGTCCTTTACATTGATCCTATAACTTAGGGGTAGGAGGGAAATTTATTCCCCTTGATCCACTAGCATGGAGGTCAATAAAACTCTTCCCTTGGTCAAGTTGCCTTAGGCCCCCATGAGGACTTGATTTTCTCCTTGAGTTGGCTAAGTTACCCGCTTGTTCCTTTTTTGCAACCTATTGGATTCTTCTCTATTTTAACTACTTGGAGATAATTCTCTCAATATTCTTAATATTTTATCCATAGCCAACAATATTTGAGTCTATATTTCTTCTTCCCAATATCTCTATGTTGTAGACTAAATTAGTGTTTTTTTATACTATGTTGAGAAGTTAGAGTCAATACTTGAATTATTCCCCTCACCTTCTCTTTCTCTTTGGATTCTTTCAAGTGCTTCTTCGAAGTATCTCCTATACCTTTTGATTTCATTTGTATTCTTAGTTTTCTATTTACATCTAAGTACTATTGTACCTTAGGATGTATTTGCAGTTCTTCAAATCTTCATAAGAGGTCAAAACTACTATTTGAACTATTGCTTCCTATTTGAACTAGGGGAATGCCATCACTACTTGAGTCAATCACCCAGTTCCTTTCTCCATCTTCTGGCAATGTTGGTGCTTCCTTAATATCTCTCCATAATATCTCGACAATGTCTTCCCTACTTAGCCGATATTGTGTTGGATCCTCAAATTCCTCTTGTGACCTTCCTTATTGCCTTGCACTCTCTTCAACTATTCTTCTTTGTTCAAGTTCTGCCTCTTGTTCTTGTCGTCTTCTAGTTGCTCGTTCATCCATTCTTTGTATAGTATCATCCAACTTCTAGATGATTTGTGCTCTCATTCTTGCATTATTCCTATGCAAGATCTCCTACTCTTCTTAAAAATTTTACATTTGTTCCCACATTCTTTGCTTTACAAGTCTAATTTGAGCTAAGGGGCTATACCCTACCAATTCTTTGGTGCTAACTCATCCTTTTGTAGGAGTCAATATTTTTTGCTCATATACCTTTGTTCTAAAGGAATTGTATGTACACTTGTATTCTTCTTTCATTTCGATGAGGTACTAATTCCTATTATTTTATTATATATTGTGCTTTCACATTTGTTGTATGAATCCTACTCGAGCTAACAAACTTAATATTGGCAATTTCTCATTCTGGACTTGTCTTGTATCTTCAAGAATAGGTAAATCTTGCTCATATTCTTCTGTTCTATCCAAAACTTGTACCTACACCTGTACTCTTGTTTCTTTGAGATAAGGTGCTAACTCTTGTTGTTTTATAACTGGCTATGATTCCTCTCCTTTTGCAAACAACCTTCTCAACTCCTTATCTTCTTTATCCTCTTGATGAATTTGATTACTTTGGCTTGATTCTCCTCATTTATGAGCACTTCTTGTTGTTCCCTTTCCACCTCTTTGATAGAAACAAATAGACATTGAGCTTTTACTATATAAGGCTTTAATTTTGATCCATAAACGATTTTAGGAATCATTATCCTGTCTAGTTTTTGCAACTTTACTGCACCATTTTCCATAATTTTAACTACTTGGAAGGGACCAAGCCACAATATTTTTAGCTTTCTTGGCTTGATCTCTCTCTTACCATTATACTTCAAGACTAAGTCATTCAGTTTCAAGTCCATCTTCCTAAGGTGCTTGTTGTGCCACAACTTCCTCCAATGTGCCACTTCTATCACCCACTATGCCATAACTCTTTTCTCATCCAGTCGAATCAATGCCATAAGCCTCCCCTTGGCTGTCCTAGTTTCCTAACCATTTTTTTGCCACTACCCTTAAATTGGGTATCATGAATTCTACTTGTACTACTACCTCTTGGCCATACATCAATTGGAATGGTGTATGATTCATTGTTGGCTTAAATATTGTCCTATACACCCATAGGATTGATGATAATTTCTCCTCCTAATCTACTCCTATTCTATAGGTTTTGTAGAGTGTATATACCAAGATATTATTTGTTGCCTCTACCTACCCATTTGCTCTGGGGTAATATGAACTTGACAATAAATATAAAATCTTGAACTTTTGTTAGCTTTTGATGCTATATATTCAAGGAAATGCAACCAAAATGCATAAAATGAGCATGCAATATTGACAATATCTTAAGCATATAACTAGCATGAGAAACTTCTGAAAATACTCATAAAATAACCATTAATGAAAGCTCATGAAAATAGGATCTTCATACAAAATATGGAGACCTCAAATGCTCCATTCTTGATGCTCTACATTGTATCTAACTTGAGCACTACTCCAATGTGCTCATGCACTCTCACTAACTCACTCAACTCACTCAACTTTCATTCTCTACTACAAAGGCCAATATATAATGGAGTATGATTCTTGGCCTTCCATCTTCCTATGACTCATTATATTCCTATTCTAGACTCATGTACATGTGGACAACATGCACATCTACATCATTGTACATTCTAATAATACTTGTGCATTTATTACATTGCTTAAAGTAAATAATCAAACCCTAATCTAATACACTCTCCTAATCTAGGGATGTACCCAAGATGGTACATTAGCATGTACCAAATAATGTAATATATTCCAACACCCCCTTGTATTACATTATTTGGTTATAGAAAACTTTAGTCTTCAATATGGTCTTCATCCTGGTTCTAGAACTTGAGCTCTTCTTTTCTGCCTTCTTCATTGTGCTCTTTATCTGTATCCTAATCAAGTAAATAATTTGTATCTTCATCTTGTTCCTTTAGTTCACTCTAATCTATATTCAACTTGAAAGTATTTTCTTTTATCTTCATATTTTCTTTTCTATCATGCTTCCTCTTCTTTCTTCTTCTTCTTCTTTGTTTCTGCATTTTAACTAGTGATATATCTTCTTCATGATGAGTTAGTATATCATCATAATAGTATTGGCCAGGATTTAGTATTTCATTGCTAATATGTTCATTTTATTTCATGTTTTAAAAGAATTAAAAAACAATTAATGATAGATAATCATCAAACATTATTATGATGTAAATATAACTATATTTTGAGTATTCCACCTAGATTTGAAATGTACTTCATTAAGATAACCAATTAATATCATAAAATTTCCTTCTTTTGCTTCCTTGAGAAACAAAGAGAATCTTTCTTTTTTACTAGTAGACAAATATTTATATCCATAAAAAGTGTCTATTAAGTTTTGTGAATAAAATTTCAATTCATGAAATAGTTCTTCATTATCAAATGCATTCCTCACTATTTCATCCATGCTTCTTCTAATTTAATTTTTGAAGTGGAATTCCTTATAGCTCCCTAGTATTATATATTGTGAATAGTTTTGATAGAATATTTTAACTTTCAAAAAACTATTGTGGTTGACTACCTTATGACTCCCTAGTGTTTTGAGTATATGATCAAATACTAACTTTCAATTCTTCAACTTTTGTAGTATGCTTTGTAATTTTTATTTGTAATCTTTCAAATCTCTAAGTAGTATTCATTTTAGCTCCCTATAATAAGATCAAATTTGATAATATTTTTTCAATTCTAGAGTTTGGTAGAAGACCTTGTATCTCCCAAATATTTTGAATATAGTATGGTCTTGATAAAATGTTTAGCTTTCTTAGTTTTTTTTTAGTTGAATTCCTTTTATCTCCCTAATGTTCAACTTTTACTCTTCAAGATAACCACCTTATTTATTCCTATTTATGAATAGAAAGCTAAAAATATTTTTGATGCACTTTCAATTTTGATTAGATTCTTTGTTTTTCAAGACCTTTAAGTTGGATTACTTATGTCTCATTAATTTGAGCAAGAGACTAATATCAAAAGTAAATTTTCCAACTTTCTAGCAATTCTATGTTTTGATTCTATTATCTTTCAATTTTTAATAGTGTAGTTTCTAAATTTTAATAACTTGAATTCGATTTTGAACTCCTTATAAATCTCTAGTTGGAAATTTAAAAACTAAGATATTTGCAAATATAATATTTCTATTTCAATGTATAAATCCTTATGCCTCCAATTTAGACTATTTGTAAAAATATTTCTATTCACTTTGAATGAGGTAATTTCATAACCTTTCTAAATACTTCTTTCTTCAAAAACATATAAGACAATTAATAATACTACTAAGGTTGTAAAACTATTCCTTATTTCTCCTTTTATTATAAAACCTTGAGTATAGTGAATTAATTATCTTGACTCCAATATTATGCCTTGTATCCTTTGCAAAAGTTATAGATTATATTAAATATTTATTACCTCCTTTAATGTAGTGCTCCAAAGGCTTTCTTTTGCTTACTTTATACTGCACCCTATGTTCTCATGATGTTATCCTTCCATTATGATGCATTCAATGCACTTTGCGCTCGAACTTCAAGCTTTGACTGTGTCTTTTTCTTCCCTTCAACGTAGTGCATATGGTCTATTTTCTAGTGCTTTACTCTCTCATCTTCACTGTCTTCTCTCTGTGTATTAAATTTGATGTATCTCTTTAATGTAAGTAGAAAGCATTACTTTATGTAAATATTGACACTTTCCTTCTAACAAGATACTTGGCATATGTGTTGATGCTTCTTCTATGGTGCCTAGATGCTCTTTGGTTGTTGATGCTTTGTATCCTTGGTAAAACTTACCCTTTTACACCTACAGTGCTTGTAGATGAACATTATAACTTGCTATCTCCTTGATAATATTCGAGTTATCATTGTACTTTCCTCTATAGTGACTGTTTCACTTTCTTGGTGCTTAGACTCTCCTCACGATGGTTGGCACTATGTGTTTAACATGCCAAATGGAAGATTGTAATATTATCTCTTTACATATGATTGCTATATTCTTTCAATGCTTCTCCTTCCAATTTAATTCTCATTAATAAGCAATCTCCAACCTCTTCTATTGCTCTTTCTTTTGTATGCATTACACTGGCTACAACTAAAGTGTTCTACCTTATTTTTCCATTATGTAGCAAGTGTTATATCAAATGATGATAATATCTTCACTGTCCACTAATAATTTATTTTTCTATTAGTTAGAGTATTGATCTAATTATGTTAATTTGCATTATTGATACTCTAGATGTTTGAAATAATTCTAGAAGCATGCAATTGTTCTTAATGATGAAGATGACTGGTTTCAAATGTTGTTAATCCTGAGTATTATCTCCTGAAAGTTAATTTTTCAAAGGTTCTCTGTGGATGCCTATGCTATTAGATTTATCCATCCATCATTAACTCACTTTTCTTTTAACCCTTCCATCTCTATCTCTATTCTTTATACATTCATTTGAGCTTAAAATATTCAATATTTGTTAAGTTGACAAGGTATGCCAGTATACTTTGGAGGTTGTATTAAGGTATTTTAACCCTTCCAATGTTTGGTTTGGGCTATGATTAGCAGGTTCTTGCCTTTCAAAATCTTCCAAATAATAATCCTAGTTTAGGTTAAGCTTGATGACAAACAAGACCACAACAATACCCTATTCTAATATTTACATGTTTACAATTGTACCATAAGGGACCATGGAGGTATATTAGCATGTACCAAATAATGTAATATTGTCCAACATACCCCTGTATTACATCATTTGGTTATTGAAGACTTTACTCTTTAATCTATTTTCTTTAGTCTTTTGTCTTGGTCTTCTTGTCTTAAATTTTTGCTTCGTTTATTTTAATCTTCTTCTTTGATCTTCTTGTCTTCATCTTCAACAATGGTATGGCTATTGGTGTGACATATGAGTAGTGTATTAGTAATTCATCATAATAATACATTTTATAATTTAAATATTCCATATTGAAGCTAACATATGCCGCATTCAAATAATATGTGTCACATATAACATCTTTCTAGTCTTGTCTTTTCTCTTGATAGACCTCAAAGGCGAGTAAAGCCATATCCATCATAATGTATACTTTAGTAGAAAATATAATGGTGTTTTGTGAATTCCACCATGCTCTAAAAAGTTTCTCATGAAGATATTTGATAAAATATTTTGAACCTTTTGTCTTTTGAATTTTTGAGAATTAAAGATAGTCTCATATTCAAATCATTTGATATTTCCTTATTTTCATCAAAATTGTCCATTAAATTTTGTGTATAGAATTTTAGTTTGTTAAACATTTGATTTCTTCCATGATAATTCCTTCGAAGTTGAAGACCTTATGTATCCCAAATTTCAAATAATCAATTTCTTCAAATTTGCAAATCAAAATCAAATAAACAATTTTTAAAATCAATTCTTTTGGAGTAGGAAACCTTATAGCTCTAAAAGTTCAACTAAATTATTTTTAAATTTCTTTAATTTGCAAAATCATAATTTTAAATTCTTTAATTTCTTTGGAGTAGAAATGCTTACCTCTCCAAAATTTTAAATTTCAAATTTCAAAATTTTTTAAATCAAAAAATTTCCTTCCAATTTGTAAATTTCAATTTATCAATTATCAAAAATCAATTTCTAAATATAAACTATCCTTATAACTCCCTAAATTATTTTCCAAATATAATTATTTAATGACATAATCACTTCAATTAATCTTTATGCAAAATAATTATTTTTAGTATAAATCAAATTTCCAAACTACTAAAGTTAAAAATGCATGCGCTCATAAACTTAAAATATAGAAGAAAGGTAATATTTGTACCTTGGTGCATGTAATATCCACATGGAAATTATGGCAATGGATATTATCCCTCTATTATCGATGATTCCTACAACAAGTGTAGACTACTCAACAAGCATTATGCTCAAGCTTTTTTCTCCTGAGATATTTCAGACATAACATCATCAATAGCTCGCCTTGACACTTCTATTCAATCTTTGCTCTCTAGTTTGCAATGGTTTTCCAATAATCCACTTATTCTCATTCAGGTGTTGTCATTTCAAACATCTTCGCTAGGCACTTAGTCTTTTGGTATTCTTCACTAAGCAATAAGTCTTTCAAATATCTTTACCAGTCACTCAATCTTTCAAGTGCTCAAACTCTTTGATATCAACACAAGGTTGAAACTGCTTCAATATTTTCTATTCACCAAAATGCACTGATGTTCTTTGAGATGCATAAATCCACATGTCTTCACTTGGGCTCTTCAATATTTATCCTTATCAAGGCACTATATATTTATCTAGTTGTTTTTGAAGGTGCTTATCTATAACTCTTGATTTCTTATTTGTCATAGAATGGCAATCAAATTTGGCTTTCCTTTTACCTTTAGAAAGTATTTTGGCCTTCTTGTATTCTTTGATTGTTGCTTCCTCTGATCTCAACTGTGCTTTAACTTAGACTTAACCTCCTCTTCTCAACTGCTCCTCAATGTCTTATCTCAATTATTCATCCACCTCTTTCTTAAGCCACTAATAGCCCAAATATTTTCCTTCAATGAAATATGTTAGGCAGTAAACATTCAAACATTTTATCAACCAAATTATCAACAAAATATTTTCCTAATAAAATTTAAATTCACACCATATTCTTCTCTAATGCTAGATTTTTGTCCTAAAATAAATTTTAAATTCAAAAAATTAGATTCACACCAGAATTCTTCTATAATGCTAGCCTATGAAACTATTCAAAGTACTTGTGAAACTTATCTCTCTAGATTCTTCAAATATTTACACCATTTTTTTTTTGCTAGCAATAGAGACTACTTGAGGTAGCTTTGATACCAATATTGGTTTTTTATCTAGATTAACATAGGTCCCAATATTCAAGATCAAACTATATTATCCAATATTTGAGCATTCAATTATCTATGGCCAATATCATTCATGAAATAATATGAAGAAAACTTACAATAATATTGCTCAAAATATTGTATACAAGCTTCAATATTATCAATGCTTGAATAGATTACATCAAGTAATCTTTTGATATCTCTCATGGAGCTTTGTATCCATAATATAACCTTAGAAAGGTGACTCTTCAATACTTGACTATTGCTCTCCTCACATATCTAGGAGATACAACCTTTCTTATTCTATGTATAAGACAAACCTCTCATACCTTTTGGCTTCTCAGCTTACCACTTGTATACATGACTCTTGAATCTCTATTTACTCTTGCACACTTTATGACACTTTGTACACACTTGCACACATAGTTACACAACACATGTGCACTTTCTCACTCTTCACATTTGCACAAATTATTACATAATACTTGTGCACATCCTACACATAGATACATACATAAGGAGATATATAAATCACAATCCTAAACAATAGACACACATCTTATTCTAATATTTACATTTACAATTGTACTATACGGTACCATGGGGGTACATTAACATGTACTAAATAATATAATATTCTCCAACATAATTATGTCCCCATGCTACTTTGTTCACAAACTTCATATAAATTGCACATGTTGGCAACCAATTGACTTATTTTCCCATTCAGTATATTATAATTAACTTTTCCATCAAATATTTTTACCTCAAATTGATCTTTTTCTAGGGTATAATACCGATCTGCATCTAATATAATTAAAGGAACTTACTCTATATGATGGACATGAATTGGTTCTATTAAAATTCTCATCTTACCACCATTCTAGTCACTCAGTAGTATTTGTGTCCAACCTAGGATAAGTATCCTCCTATTTTGGCAATAGAATCTCTTGATAGACATATGCCAAAAGTGGCTAGGAACTCAATTACTACTAAGTGATAATGGATATATATATTTTTATATGCTTGCAGTGTGAGAGGGGGGTTTTTGATTATCTCAAGGGCTTGGATCGGTGTTCCATCCAATTGAATAAAATGCTGACTAATTGGATCATAACTTAGTCCCAATGCATCCACCACCCCTTTTGGTATGATCATAGTATTTGCTCCAAAATCAACTAAATAATTATAAATAAATTTATCGCCATAGATGAGAGTCAAATAGAATGGCATTGGCTCTTTTTTATTACTCTAGGAGCAAATAATTATAGAACAACATGTAACCTTTGATCATTTGAGGTTTTTTGCTCCTTTAATGCCTCTTCTAAGTGCTTCATTTGTCCTGGCATAATGATTACTTCCTAGAGTGTCATGACCACAATAGATTTCTTGAGGTGATCCATTATATTAAATGAATTTAAAGAATGTATCTTCTGGATAAAAAATTGTGTCCACTTGGGATTGATTTTTCTACCATAGATAGCTAAGGAACATTTGCTCATATCAGTAGCTTATCCTGCATATTGATTTCCTCTATTTCCTCCATTACTTTTCTTTTAGACTTGGTCATACAATATGTCTGTAATTGTGGTCTTATGGCTCCTCCATTAGATATTATGTATATTTCTTCTTCATCCCAAGTTGCTAAAGCTTGTTCAGACAAACTATTAACTATACCTAGGCAAACACTCTTGGTTGGAGCTTGGAAAGTGGATAACTATGGATGAAAGGATATATTTTAGTTTGTTTTAGCATAAGTATTAAGAGGATATAGGTTTGGAAAGTGCCAAGTTTTTGAATTTCTTGGATAGCTATTCTACATGGGATCTAATTCTCTAACCATGTTTAGGAAATATTTTGATGATGAAGTTTGTTCAAAGGTATTCCTTTGATTTAAATTCAAGGGCTAAATTGGGTTCTTGTTGGGATTCTAATAGCTATTTATATGATTCTTGAATCCTTGATTGTATGGTTGGAGAGAAAGACCAAAATTATTTTGACACTATGTTTCCTTCTATATGTTAATATCTCATTAGAAACTATATTTAATAGACTCTTATTTCTTCTAAAAGTTATTTATAATAGAGGAGACTAGAGCAGGGTGTGGAGCAAGGACTGCAAATGAGATTGAGGTTAGATGGAATGTTATTGGTTGGATGACTAGAGGAGGTTGATATGGAGATTAAATAGTGGAATACAAATACATAGGTGGCTTAGGAGCTAGCCTTCTCATTATTTTTGACCTAGATGGCTATCTGATAGGCATCTGGAAGAGAGTTTCCTCCCTTGGCCATTATCATCATGAAGATCTTAAAATCTAAGGCCTTCAAATAGTAAATAAATGCCATACCTAGTAGGGAATAAATATCTTTAGGTATTATATGACATGCCTTGTGAAATTGGATGTTAAAGTCATCCATAGTCTCCATTGATGCTCTCTTTATGTTTGAAAACTATCTCAAGAGAGATACTCCATCTATCTTCTCTTTGAATATTTATACAAATTGGAAAGCAATCTAGTCCTAGTCATTGATTGAGTTAGGGAAAAGAGATATACACTATTCTCTAGCCTTACTTTTGAATGAAACCACTAGTAATCCTAGAGCCACTCTATCACATTATGTAGTGCACCCAGGTTGATCATATTTTATAGATTCTCTAGTGGAGTGGTTAGATCTTCTTCGATGTAGTATAGGAGAAACTTTAGCATGGATGTTAAAATATTATCCCATATAGTCAGTGGCATCGAAGTTCTAAGGGGACCTCTATCATTCCATGCCAAAAAGTATTCTAGGTGGTGGAGCAACCATGTTTTAGCCTTGATATCTTCTTCTTGGAATGGCATTGAGTGGAGGTATTTGCGAATGTAAGGGTATATTAGAAACAACAAAGTATCTGGTCAATAGCTCTTTCACTCATAAAATATAATATCTTTTGCTTTTAGAAGATTCATCAAGTAAATACTATTTGCTTTTCAAGCTAATAGTTTGATATCTTCACTGAAATCTCAATCTAATGTCCTTCTTAATGACTTCTTCTCGATGTTCATTTTGAGTAAAGTTGCCAAGTGAGATTTTTAGATGCTTCAAATAAGAAAATAGGTAGGGACCCTCATCAAAGTCTTAGCCTATAGGTTATTTTGATTGTGGGACCAATTAAAAAGGATCAATTAGGTCCCACTTAAGGTTTCAATTATATAATCTATAACTAGGGTGACATGGGATCATATCCATGAGGGCCTCTAGATGACTTGAATAAACCCACCCAAATTCCATATACCATTATTGAGAAGCATAGTGTAGAATACAAGTTTATTTTCCAATCCATCCAATCACTAGAGAAACCAAATCTAGTAAGGATTTCCTTAGAAAGTCCCAATTCACCTTGTCATAAGCCTTGATAATATCAAGCTTGAGTAGAAGACCTATATTCTAAAAAAGAGAACTAATTACTAACTATTGAATTTCATAATATTTTCTAGAAATTAATAGAATCAACACATTACCTAGATAAAATAATAGCTCATAAAAATAACACACACAATAGTTCCCATAGACACTAAAATAATCACTCAAAGGAAAAATAACATTCCAAACTATTGATAAAATGGTTGGTCTCAAGGGGTATAAACACCCAATTATGAGGGATTAAACTATCTACCTTTATGTTTAATAATAAAATATTACAATAAATCCTCCTATACAAGATGTGGCAAGGCCCAAAGGGCTATACAATAATTATAATACAAAATTTAACCCTTGCCTTAAGAAACACCATATATTCCAACATCCACCACTAAGTTAAGTGAGGGATATAAGAAAGATCCTTAAAATTCATATCCCATTAAGGGGCACTCTTCTACTACAAGATGCTCCTATTATTGTACAAAAGCACCTAAAGTATGAACTTGGTCAAGCTATTTGTTGTCTACTTTATTTACAACTCATAGACTAGATTAAGCAATCCACTAGCATAAAACCATCATACATGATGCATTTAAATTAAAATAATCATCCACCATAACATCCATCATTATGACATAAGGCATATGGAGATTAGGGTCATCTATTCTATGATCCAAAATAGGTGCTTGAGAAGAAGCAATAAGGGAAGGTGTCAAATCACAAATCCTCCTAAAGGATCTATATTAGAACATGAAGAAGCTAAAACAATGGAAATAGTGCCAATGATATTATTTAGGGAGCAAATAGGAACCACTAAAGGATTTAAGAAAGAATACTTATTGTCCAAAAAATATGAAGACAATCGAATGTTAGGACCCCATCCTAACACTATTATGTAATAACCCCATTTCTAACATGGGGATCCCATTCTAATGATATTATGTAATAGTTTATGGCACTAGAGGCACCTAGATAAGTGGTACCATTTAACGTAGTTGTTATAAGAAAATATAAATGATTGGTTTGGTAGAATATTCTAGCTCGAGTAGGCATACATGGATGTATCTTTTTGCATATTAAATCAAAGTTTTCTTTAGGAGGTTTCCCCCTCAAAGAGGCCAAAGATTCTATATTATGATTCAAGGTCCTAACAAGTGATATCAAAGCTCTTTCCAAGGTTGTGTTCTATTGTGACTACCATAGTTCCTACCCTACCATTTCAATTGTTAGGTATAAATTTTCCATGTTTTTATTTTTCGTCTTACTATCTTATTAAAAATAAAGTCAACCCATTTTTTCCTATTCTATTTTATTGAGTTAGAAACCCTATGCTAGGGGTTTTAATATAATATGGAGGAGTTATTGTTATTGGCTAAGCTATAGTGCCTATAAATTGTCTAGTGAAGTGAGGCAATCAGGATTCAATACCAATGCCTCAGGAAACACCCGTATATGAAATTGAGCTTCCACATATTTTTGGGTATATCAAGAGACCCCCCAAGGATTAGGAGAAACCTTTAGCCTAGGAAGTTTTTTGATCATGTATCTATTGGTAGTGCACCGAGTGCAACATTCAAGAAGATCACCCTCTTGTACTATTAGAGAGGTAGGTAGTGTGCTCAAGGTATGTGAGAAATCCTTCTTGAGTAGTGGCCTAAAATATTGGTTTGAGCACTATTGTTCATAATTGTGGTATAATAGGGAGCTATGGATAATGCATACACCTTGGACTAGAGTACCCTATTTCTATTGAATGTTTAACCTGAATGCCAAAAATCCAACCATAAAAATTGAGGATATTGAAGAGACTACACTATTATAAAATTAATTGAACCAAAATAGATAAATAAATTTATGGTGAAAGTAATAGTAGGGTATCATTTTAGCCAAAGCCAAAGTCAATAACAGTTAATATAGAGTCAATTGAAAGTTATATATAGGAATCATAATAGTTAGGGAAATTATTAGTAATAGAGTCTATAAAGTCCGTCATTAGAAATAGTGAGTAACAAAGTCAAATAGAATCTTTATCAATAATAAATATTGTAGGGCTTGCTAAGAAGGTTGCCAAACAAAATTCATTGTTTTCATGAATCGAGACTCTAGGAGAAAAATAGACAACACTTGAAGAAAGTACTTGACTAGGAAAGTGTTTGGGATACTGAAAATACCATCTCAAGACCTATCCCATTCTGATCATCTTTTCAAGAATATCATTTTGAAATATAGCACCCAAACACTTTTTTAGGATCATTACTAAAAATATTGTACTAAAGTTTAGTTGAGTACTCACTGCTTTTTAAATAGTCTTTTATAAGCATGATGTGGATAAGAAATATTTGTTTTCTATAATAATTTTAGATACTCCTTGAAACTTAAGGATTTATTTAACATAAATCTAAGCCATATCTTTAGATTCCAATGTATTTTTTTTTGGCAAGAAATGTACAACATTGGCCATCATTTCTATGACCACCAATATACACTCATGATTTTGTTGAGTTAACAGTAATCCTAAAATAAAGTCAATGGATGTCATATCTCATTTCCATCCAAATATTACATGGGGATATAATAAGAGTGAAAGACGTTGATATTCTACCTGTACATACTCACACCTTGCAATGGACTCTACAATGTTTCTCTTCATCCCTGGCTAGAAAAATGATTTTCTCATATACACACATATTTTTCATCTTAGATAGGCTACATATGGTACCTTATGAGCTTCATTCAATACAAGAATTCTCAACTTGTTTTTTAGTGATACATATAAAAAACTTGAAATCTAATCAATCCATCATAATCAAAGGAATAGCCTATAAATTTATTTTTATTTAATTCACCAAAAATCTTAGCAACTATAACTTCATAATAGAATGGATCTCCCTAAATATTATGCTTGGGTTAATTTTAAATTCCAAAGTTATCACTATTGAAGCACAAATATGTCTTCTACTACTCAATATATCTATGACCTTTTTTTCTTTGCTCTTAATATAAGAGATATCAAAATCATATTCAAAGAGAAATTTCATACATCTATGCTATTAAGGTTTAGATCTAGTTGAGGAAAAATAAATCTTAAACTTTGATGATCCAACTTTATTTTGAATCTTTGTCCTTGCAAACAATACATCCATATCGTAAAAGCATAAATAATTACAACTAACTATATATCATGTGAGGTAATTCACTTCATAATCAAATTTTCATGATTCATACACAATGACATGTCCATCCTACAAGAAGATATCCCTAATACTTCCTTAGGGATATAGCCATGATTCATACACAATGATATGTAATCCTACAAGAAGAAGCATCCATGCACACTATAAAATATTTATTTAGATCTGGTATAGCCAATAATAGGTGTACTAGTCAATAGTCATTTTAGTTCTTGAAATATTGCCTCACATTTATATGTCCAAATAATTTTATTCTCTTTTCTCTATAGAGATGTGATAGGATTAGTTATTCTAAAAAAAATATTGATAGTATCTCGTCAATCCCATAAAACTTCTAACTTCTAAAATGTTGGTAGGTGCTATATAGACTAAGTTGGCCTCAATATTTGATGACTCAACTAATATTCCTCCTTTTTTATATCATATCCCCTATAGATTATATGATTTTTTAAAAGAGTATTTGAGATCTTAGAATATAACTTTTATTCTCTAAGACATTGCAAAACGGTTTCAAAATTGGATCTAGATTGAGAAGTCTTTTATCACACCAAGTATCCATCCAAATAAAAAAAATATCCAATTCCTACCATCCATATTAGACCTTTAATCACCAGATCAATTGATTTTTTAAAATTATTCCATAGTGCAAAACCATCTAGTATTGATAATATAGTAAAGATTAAGCTTGGGTCATTGGGTTCAACATACTTAGAAGAATTCTTGCCCATTATTTTTGACTCTTTGTACAATATTCAAATTACATTTCCCCTTAGAGCTAAGTTTGTATTCGTAAGAACTCTTAAGCTAAAACCTACCCTAGTTTTATCATCATACACCTTGCTCCATTTCACCAAAGGAAAATTCGTTCTATCATGTAATCCTGACCATAAAAATGATTGTATAATACAGATTAAACTTTTTTATATCAATTTTGGCATAATATAAAAGGACATATAATATGTTGGAATGGCATGTAAGACTGATTTGATTAGTTGCACTCTTCTAGCTAATGATAACCTTCTACCTTTATATATTGGTAGTTTATTCTAAACTTTACTTATAACTCCACAATTCTATCATCATTCTCCCATCAAATAAGGGCATCTTTAGATATGTTGTTGGAAAATTTGCCTCTTCCATTTAAATAAACTATATATCCCTGCTCTAATTCTAGCTAGAGTGTTTAGGAAGTAAATTTTAGATTTTTTCCTATTAAAATTTTGCGCAAATGCTCTTTTATATTTATTTAATAAGTTATTCAAGGCTTTGGTCTCATTTTCTCGGTCCTCCCAAAAAGGTTTATAATATCTACAAATTGTTGATGGGTGATGTTGTCGATCTTAACACTAGCCTTAATTATTCTTATTAGCCTATATTTATATGTATTCTTTAGGTTCATTCTCAAAAAAAATTCCATAATAATGAACTGGTGTTAGAGGATCTCCTTGTCTAAGACCCCTCTTGACTTTAAATGATTATGTTACTAGTCCATTGACTAGTGCTAAATATGATACTATAGAGACACAAAATTTAATCCATCTAACTTATTTCTTTCCAAATATAAACTTTTCTAATACTACAAAATAAAAATGCCATTTAACCCTATCATAGTCTTGTTAGAAATAGAGTACATCATTTGGATCATGTAAATGTATCTTCCAAGATACATACTTAGGACATTAGATTACTTTAGGGGGAAGTTATCTAGTTACTTTATGCAATGTAATAAATACACAAGTGTTAATGTGCAAGTTGTCCCTTGCACAACTAGGTAGAGTGTTGGCCAAGTAACCTATTTTGCTTATATAAGGAAGGCCTCACTGTTATATAGATATAGATTCGGGGGACATAGTTTGAAAGTGTGATATCGATGTCTTCCTCTGGAATAACATCTTCTTCGTGTTTGATGATAGCAAATATTGAATCATCTAGGAGCTCAATAATCAAAGGATGATCACTAGGTAGTGGAGCTTTTGCAAGTTGATCAGCTATTACCTGACCTTTAGTGGATTTTTGGCTAATGAATTCAAGATTGAATTCAGTAAGTAGCATTATCCATTTAGCAGTGCGGATGTTTTTGTAAGTGCGAAACATCATATAACATAGAGGATTTTCTCTAGCTATGACATATGTTGTGTGACTAAGCATGTAGTATCAAAGTTTCTTAGTGGCAAAAACCACCGCTAAGCATAGTTTTTCTACATAAGCATATCTAGTTTCATAGCTTACCAATGTTTGACTAATGTAGTAGACAACTTGCTCTCAATTTTCCTCATTATTTTGTGCAAGCATTGTCCCTAATGCAAAGTCTATTGCTAAGATATAAATATAGAATGGGATCCCTAGACAAGGAGGAGCTAAGACTGGTGAAGAAGCTAGGTATTGCTTAATGTTATTGAAGGCTTTTTGGAACTCATCTATCCAAGAGAATGGCACCCCTTTTGTAGTAGGTGATTGAATGACCTACATTTTTTAGAAAGTTGCATAATAAAACAACGGATTGATTGGATCTTTCCTTGTAAACTACGCAATTTATTTAAGTTAGTTGGGAGAGGCATCTCCATGATGGCCTTGACCTTATTTGGGTCTACCTCAATGCCTCTTTTGGAGATAATGAATCCTAGAAGTTTGCCCGAGGTAATACCAAAGACACATTTCTTGGGGTTCAACCTTACATTATGCTCTAGAAGTCGATCAAAAAATTTCTCCAATACACCAATGTGCTCTTGTCGAGTTTTGCATTTAGCCAATAGATCATCCACATAATATTTGATAATCTTATGCATGTAATCATGGAAAATATATGTCATGGCACGTTGATAAGTAGCGCTTGCATTTTTAAGGCCAAAGGGTATCACCTTGTAAAAAAAAATTCCCCAAGGTGTAGTGAATGCTATTTTATGTTGGTCATCAAGATTTATTCAAATTTGGTTGTATCCTAAAAAACCATCCATGAGAGAAAGCATTTCATGGCTAGTGCAGGTGTCGACAAGAGTATCGATGTTTGGGAGAGGAAAGTCATCCTTGGGACATGCTTTGTTGAGATCTCAAAAGTCAGTGTAAACACGTAACATCCTGTTAGGTTTTCAAACGGGTACCATGTTTGAAAGCCACTCAGGATAGTCAATAGGAACTATGAAGTTCATGTCTAAGAGTTTTTGAAGCTCTATTTTTACCAAAATGGCCACGGTAGGATGCATTCTCCTAAGTTTTTTTTAACCGACTTAGCATCAGGTTGTAAGGTGAGATTATGGACAACCAAACTAGGGTCAATGTTGGGCATATCCTTATAAGACCATGCAAATATGTCCTTCTTCCTCTTGAGGAGAGCAATTAATTGCTCTTGTTCATCGGTTGATAAGCTTTTGCCAAGCTTGACAATTTGGGGGTTGTCTTTGTCTGAACTAAGGTCCATATCGATGGTATCTTCAATGGAAATATGGGAACCTTCTCAAGTTGATGGGGCATAGGGATCAGATGAATGTCATCTAGGATATCATCAAACTCTTCAAGCTTATCCTCATCTATGTTTGCCTAGAAAACCTTAGGATTTGAAGGTGGAGGTGAAGGCGAAGGTAGAGGGGATGGAGGAATGTAGTTGGCGGAAGCCCTTAACAATTCCTCAAACAAGACAAATTTAGAAAAGGATGGAGGTGAGGAAATCCGGTCCATATCAATAAGGCTTATGTCAAGTGGAATTGGTTTAGCCAAATCGTATGGATTACGGAGTGGGGTGAATAAATCAATAGGATTCATGTTGACTTATGGGAAAAGTGGATAAGGTTGGATGGAATGGATGGAATCGGTGCTAGGAGCTTGGTAAACTTGGATAGTAGCAAGCAACACAAATAAATGCATTTAACTAGATGATGCAATGCTAAAAAAAGAAAAATGTTTTTGTTGATTTTTTATTTTTTTTTATTTTTTTGGTAGTGGTGAAAACCACTATTTTTGTGTTATGTACATATATTACAAATTTGGCTTATGAAATGGCTTAATGGAATGGAGGTGGTGGTTCACCAGTAGGGGTGGCTCGCTCTTGTGGAAGAAGCAAGCGGAATATGGGCTCATGGATGGGGAACATATTGAGATAAAACTCATCTTGCTCAGTATGGGGAATAATGGGCTCCGATTCTTCTTTAGATTCATTCAAAATTATTGACATAAGTTTGAATTCTTCATGGATTTCATTTTCAGAATCATCGATATGGAGGGCTTCTTCTCCTGAATTTAGATTAAGCCTTTGGAAGGCTTGTTCAAGAGAAGAGGTGGTGGAAAGTGGGTGGTAACCTAGACATGAACGGTCATGCACTTCTTGATATGGAACATCAATGGACTGTGACACTCCCTGTTCATGCAATCCTAGGCCATGACCTTGCTAATTGACTATGTGAAAATAGCGGGATGGAAATCCCCATATGTTTGGAATGTTGGCAAGTGTTGGTTCTTTGGTTTCCTATAGGGGTGCTGGATTTGATGAAGAATCAATCACCCATACACAAAATGTATGCTATTTGGAGTTGAACCCATGTTATATACTACTCCTATGGCTAAATGTGGGTCACGTGGGTGACCAAAATCCTTAGCCTTAGGAATGGTAAGTTGTGTGATGGTGATGTCTTGGACCACATATTCACCAATACCAAGATTAGTGAGGTGGACCTTGACTTGGGAAGATATGGAAGGACCTTGGTTGGATGATGGCTCGGGGAATGATGAAGATGATGTCTCATAATCCGTTAATTCAACTTGTGAAATATTAGGTGATGGTGATGGATTGGATTGGGAAGGTTGCTGAGTGGATGATGATGATGTGGATGGCAAGGATGATGATGTGGATTGATTGTGACCACATGTGCAAGTAGTCAATGATGAAGATGATGGGGGTTTGGTGATAAGGGAGTCCTCAGAAATGGGATCCTTTGATGAAGAAATTGATGAAGTGGTAGATGGATTGGCTGATGGTGATAGGAAAAAATGAGTGGAAGGAAGCATGGACTCATATGGATTTGAAATAAAATTGCAATACTTGAACGATTCAACATTCGTTGGTATGCAATGCACCTATCCTTCATGAACGTACTTTAAGCATTGATGTAGTATTGAAGGAACACATCTCATTTCCCTCATCCAAGGTCTTCCAAGGAGCACATTGTACGCCATGGATCCTTCCAAGATCTGAAACATAGTGTGTAATATTTTAACCCCTACTTCTATGGGTAAAAAATAGTGCCAACTATGGAACATAAAGCATCATTGAATGCTTTTAGGGTGAATGATGACTTGGTGATATGAGATGGAGGAAGATTCAAGTGGTGAAGGATGGACGTCGTGATGATATTGATAGAGGAGTCTGTGTCAATTAGCACTCTTTTAAAAGGCTTCTTGTCAATTAAAGTCATGATATGCAATTGAGGGTCTATTGATTTCGATGAGATTGGCTTAATCTCAAAGTCATAGAATGTGATGGAAGGCTCCATGCATGTTTGAATGCTCCCTACAAAGTTGTTGAAGGCATTAGAATATTGAGATTGTAGTTCAATGAATTTCAAAATATCCATTAATGCCTCATGATGTGGGGGATATTGTTGAATTAACTCATAAATTGACAATTTGGCAGAATTCATATTTAGACTTGTGGTTAACTGGCTACTCAATGAAATAACTGGTCATGGTGGATGATTGATAGGTGGATTTGGAAGATTTGATTGGCTAGGGATATGGATGGATGATGAAGGATTGGGGAAAATTTGAATGGGTGGTGATGTAGGAGGTTGTGACACACTTGAGGTGGTTGCCTTACATTTTGTTGATTATTTCTTTGACCTCTAGTGACCACATGAATGGCCCCTACAAACCCTCAGTATTTTTGGACATGATTGACTTGATTAGGAGGAGTTTTGGTGTTAGCCCCTCCTATGTTTGGTTGCACCTCCTCATGGTGAGAAAGTGGTGTTTGAAAAATACCAAGGTTTTGGTTTTGTTGAGCAAGGGGGTTTTCAAGCTTGATTGCCCCCAAGTCAATAAGGTCTTGCACTATGTCTTTAAATGTATGGCAATTATTAATATCATACCCATTTTGACTATGATAAGGATAAAATAGATGTTACTGATAGTGTTTACTACGTTTAGTGGGATCATCTGGTCTAATTTTGGGTAAAGCAAGTTTGTTTGTGTCATACAACCTTCGAAAAATGGAAGCATATGACTTGGCTAAGGGGGTGTATTGGTGATTTTGTCAAACAGACTATCGTCAGGGATGGTTTTCTATAGCTAGCACTATGTTTTGCATGGCTTGAGTTATTGAGGGTATCGCATGATAAGCAATTTTTTACGGTGGTTGTTGCACTGATTGTTGTTGAGCCATTATTGGCTGGCTCATGACCACTTGATTAACATGATTGGGCTGACTGGTTGGGGTAGCCTGTGTTGATTTTGGTTGGCCATAATGGTTACTTTTATATTGGCCCTTATTTTTCCATTCTTTTTTATTAGGCTTAAGTATGCCCTCTTGGATTTTTATTTCCTCGATGACACTAGCCTGAGCTAAAGCTTCCTCAAATGAATGATACATTTGTAGTTGAAGCATCCAAGAGATAGGTTTTAAGAAAATCTTGGTGAATAATTTTATTAGCTCATCCATTGGTAGGGTGAATGGCAACTTTGTAATGACAACCCTCTAATGGTTTCCAAAATCATAGATAGACTCATCATCATGTTGTCTTAAAGCATAGACATTAGACAATGAGACTTTATTTCTAACATTTAGGATAAAATGCTCAAAGAATTGGTCAATCAATTGCTCAAAAGTATAAATACTATGATTGGGCAATTGGTTATACCACTCTATGGCATCTCCTCCTAATGTTTGAGGAAATGTTCTGAGCATGAGAGCATTGTCATTTTGAATTCTAAAACAAACGTGTACAAACGTGCTCACATGTTCTTTGGGATCCTCAGTTCTCTTGAACTTGTCAAAATTAGGCACCGTAAAATCTTCCAGATATGGCAGTTGATGGTATCGAAGGATGAATGGGTTGATTGATCAATTGATGTAAAGTTGGTTTATGATTTGTTAAACCAGGGGTATATTGTATCAATTGATCTATCTATTTTTGCATGGCCTTAATTCGAGGGTCTTCTTTAGGAATGTGGAAGCCCTAAATTACCTGATGATTTTGAGGTGGGGTGGAAAAATGCTATGGAGTGACTAAATGATGCTGATATTGGTGATGATAACTAGGTGAATTTGATGGAAATTGATGAATGGGATATTTATGGTGAAAATATGGGGAATTTTAGAATGAAGTTGATGTATGAGGGTTATGGCTGGGTTGGCCAATGGAAATAGGATGGGTAGTAGTATGACTTGGTGGAGGGACAATGATAGAAACCAAAGAAGACTGTGATGTCCATGATGGACCCTGGTTAATGAGAACAATCTAAGTAGAGTTTGGTAAAGGCTTAGGGTTCACTTGCACTTGTTGTTGAGCATTTTGACATTGCTTAAGAAATTTATTCAAGTGTTCCCATGCTTCATTAATCTCTCTATCAAAAATAGAGGGTATGGAAGTAGATGGTATGGAAGATATGGTTGGGGGACAAGTTATACTTGGTATGGTAACTTGTGAGGCTAAAATTTGTGAAGCAACATTTACATGTACTTCATACAAGGTATTAGTGTATGTGGATGTGTATGAAGTGCTAGGAGCATATGAGGGTTGGGGAATGGTCACATGAGAGGAAGGTGCAACTGATGCCTCAAAAAGAGGGTTAGTGTACACATGGGTAAAGCTGGATGGTGGTTGGGAATAAACAAGCTCTCGCTGTGAATTAGGATCCTGTCTAGGTGAGTTGGGGACTGACTCTAAGACATAGTTAGAAGACTTCATAAAAGCTTCTACTCATGCCATATCTATGTGGGTAATATGATGATCAATGGTTGGTGAGGTTGACTATACTTGAGGAACATCCATATGAAATACTATGGGTGACAAGGAATGTGAGGGACCTGTAGATAAATCTGCCTATGTCACATTCAAGAAATATACCATAGAAGTGGTGGGGTAGGTGGATGAAGGTTCCATTGAATTATATTGATTTAATACTTTCTTTTGTTTTCTTGTTAAGATCATAAAGTGAATAAACCAAAATATAGATTATGTAGTAAAATAAAACACAAGATTTAAATTTCACAAGAAAAAATAAACAATCAATGCTAAGTTTGCTTAACACGTGTGTCTTACCTTATTTATTGATTATCTCCTTTTAATGTGAGTTCATTTTCTTAGGTTTTGATCTTGTGTGTTTCAAATGTGCTAATTTGAATTAATCCAAAGAAAGGTAAAAACTATGGCTAAGCTGGGACAACGAGATTCTTCCTCATGATGAAATCCAACAAGTTTGCTCAGGGGTGGCCTAAGGTTTCTAAGGGTAGATATTGGTGGATGGAGATGAAATCCATCATCACCAAATCTCAAGCAATGGTTGGTGATGAAATCTAGCCACTATTGTTAAATGTGAAGTGTGCAGTGTATGATTCTTTCTAAAAAATTTATTTGCTATTGTGTTCATACAATGTTAGAAAGATAACTACTTTCTATAGTCTAAATCAGAAGCCACTACTCAGAATACCAATTTTTCCAAAGGATGTAGAGTACACCACTTAAGACCCACTCTAGACAGCTAGGGGGTTTATCTACTCCTCCATATAGAATCACCCAAGTACGGGGATACTTTTGGTATCTGAATAATATTCCTACTTAGACCTACAAAAATAAGAATCCCTAACCCTATAATGCAAACTAATTATGCAATTTTTCAATTCACATGAAATTAGAATGCAATATTTTTCAATTCGTGAATACAACAGAAACCATAAAATTCAAATAGAAAGTGTGTATGGATGCAAATGACTAATCTGAAACCTAAGATGCAAGCTAATATGAATGTTTTCTCTAGATTAATTAATGATGTTCCTTTTAGCTTAGAAACCTAAAAAAATGTAAGATTTCCAGAATACGTAAACAGAAAAGCTAGGGTTTTAATAGTAGACTTAAAAAACAACCTACGCTTCTGCTCCAACTCTTTGTAAAATATCCCTAGGCATTTTTGAAATGCACTTGGGCTTTTTTGGATAGTCCTCAAGCACTATCGAGTGTTTGTGCACCTTCTACAACTTCTTGCAAGTCCTCAAAAACCTTAACCAATGAAAAACACTTGATTCATGCTTCTAAAAATTTTGCAAAATAAGCCAAAAAAATAGCAAATAAATTAGCAAAGCAAATAAAAAACAAAAACCCTTAGTGGGTCCCACCATGATCACCATTTGAAGAGACAAAAATGCAACACCAAATAACAAAGATATAAAGTAGAACTCAAAGAACAATATTGCACAATGAATGATATTTATTAATGGGGGGAGCCTCAAAACTCCATTGTTACAATAAAAATTCTTGAATTATTTGATACAAATTTTACAATAGCTAGGGTTCTCTAAAACCCTAGCAAAACAATGTTGGTGGTGTCTCAAAATGCATCTCTACTCCCAAAAAAAGTGAGTGGGCTTCTAGTTATCCGATGTCGAGCCACTCCATCTTAAGCAGATGCACAATGCTAATGTAACACTTCCAGATCCACACACAATAAAAACAACAAATGGGTTAGTAGCAACTATGAGGGCTCCACAATGTGAGGCCTTCACAAAGAAGTATAAAAACCCTAGCTATGCAATATAAATAAATAAACAAAACCTAAAAATGCATAAAATGAAATAACAAATGAAAGATTTACCTTACTTATCTATTGTCTTCTGATCTGATGAAATCTGTTGTAGTGGACTGGTGCGACAATGCCCTAGCATCACCTAGAGGCTAGTGGGACTTTAGAAATCTAGCGTAAAATGTCCACGGGTGCTTGATGGTTACAGGAAATGCCTGTGGGTGCTCGATAATGGTGGGGGGCACCCAAAGGCACTTTGCAACAAAGTGGGAAATGCTCGGAGGTGCTCGATTGTGATATAAAATGCCCAAGGGCATTCGATGGCTGAGGGGAAAGTCTATAGATGTAGATCTGACAAGATGAGAGGGACAACGAAGGATGCAGGGGCTATGGTAGGTGAGGATAGAAGGCGAGAGTGCTCAGATGCTCCAAGGAACTCAGGGATGAATTGCTCAAGAAACTTCTTCAGATTTAGGGCAACTCAGGACTTGGAAAACTTAGGGATTTCTTAGGGGTTGAGCCATCAAAATGGCTCCTATTAATAATCCAATCCTAGGGCATACTTAGGGTTTCAATGACACTAATCATGTGGCTGAGATAAAAGCATATCGGAGGGTGGATATTAAATCTAGGTTGTGGCAAGGATTGATGGAAATGGATGGATAGGATTAAATGAAATTGGATGGCTAGGATTAATTCACTTATATAAATATATATTATTAAATATATATAAATATATGTAAATAAAGGGTGGAAATGGTAGGAAAACCAAGATGGATGATAAGTGGCTAGGTTTTTGTATCTACACATAAATTGATAATAGCTTATGTTAAGATTAGTGTATATTGATAATAAATCAGTTGAAGGTCAAGTGAAGTGAATGGTCTAAGGACTTCACCAATTCAGGACAAATAAATTCACTCCTAAAGGTTATGACACTTTTGCCTAGAGAAATACAACATTCACTCAACCTAGAAAGTACCACAACAAAATATACAGTAGATCTAGAGTATTTATGGTAATCAACATGCATATTATGTAATTAACACTATTTAGTTCTGGTTAATACTTTTACAACAATTCAAGTTCCTTCACAAAAAATAGTTAAAAACATCCAATATGTAACTCTGCTGATATTTCTTATATGAATTTAGCACTCAAACTTGGTCAAGAGATAATTGAACAAGTTTGTAGCTACTTAACTAACATCAACATACCAATTATTGATGTCAAATACACAAATCCTAATATATTCTCTTCACCAAGTTCTCTTTGTTGATCACTAGTTGCATTTAATTCTTGAATGATTTATTTTAAAAGTTGATCAAAGGGTATTTATATGTGTTTGATGCAAGGAAGGATACTAAGTTGTTGCTATATGGCCTAAAGAGAAAATGCTAGTTCTATATTTATAAATTCAAAATATTTAGTGTGATTTCATAATATAAAGTTATAAATGAGTTCGATAATTTCATATATGATGTCATAAGTGTTATCACCACTACTTCCTCTACCTAGTTTCATGTGTTATCTTAACCTTGATTGTAACTTGGATTTTGTGATTTCATATCTCAAACATGTAATTGTTTATCTATAGATGATAGGCCTAGTTTGTGTAGTGTTTGAGGGTATTTAGTTGTCATGCATAATGTAATACAATAATACAAAGATACAATAATATCTGATGAGATATCTAAATGAAGACAATAACAAGGATTAACCATGACCAATATATAACACATGCTTAAATAGAATCCCATGTGGATTATTCATTTTCCATAGTTATACATTTCAAATCTTGTGTAGAAGATAACATACTATCACAATGCACTACACAACATGCTATTAACAATATTGTGAAAGATCAGGAACAAGGTATATAACAAGATGTGGTAGAAGGTAAACAAACAACAATGATCATACTTATATAACCATTTAACTACCTGCAACTACCCTCATAAGACACAAAAGGTACCCATATTATGACATGCTTTTTGTTACATCACACAAATATTAAACATAGCATATGACTCTGCAAATTAGCTCATGACTAGTTCACATAGAAAATACTCATGCAATATCCAAGTTACTATGATTGATTGTATCAATGATGATGATGCAGATCAAATTGTCTTCCTATATCTACCTCCACTTTATAGACTTTGTTTCCTCATTGATGGACAAGTTGAATTAGTAAAAATATTGCTATAAGTAGGAAGTGAAAGTGGGTGGCCTACCCTACTAAGATCCCAACTATTAGATGCATTGAAGGGCTTGCTAAAATATCTAATGCATCTACTCCTTGTAATGGTAACTCCTAAGCCACTGTCTCTAATCCAAGTGCAGTGCTTCACATTGAAAGCTCAATTGAAAATTCAAGTTTGAAGGGTGCTTTGCTAGTTCAATGATATGCTAGTCATGGTTAGTAAGATGTTGGTTGTGTTCCACCAATTAGTTGCAAAAATCTATAATATTTGCCCTATATTGTTTTGTATTTTCTTAAAAATGATACACTAGTCATGATTAGCAAGAAGTTGTTCTCATTCCATTAGTTATTGGTGGAACTTTGTAATATCTACTCAATCTTGTTGAGTATTTTATTGCAAACGATCTACCTCCAACTTCTGTTTGAAATTTTGTTGAACCTAACATCACATCTATCGACCTCTAGTTGCTCTTCCATTTAGTGATGCTTCTCCTTGTGAATGCAGGTAGTCATGTATAGGCAAGCATAGTAACTTTGGATTTTTAAGATAAGAAGTTAACTTTGGTTAGTATGAATGAGCATGAGTGCAGGAAAAGTGGAATGAAAAACAATAGGTGGGTTGAAATAGATAATGATCATTTTCTCCAATGACATCCCTCATCTAATTTTCTATGTATTGTTTGATTCCAACCAAGAATGTTTGCATGCTATCCTATGGCCTCCAATTGTGTGAACCTACCTTGTCTAGTACTATTAAAGAATAAACTAATCTTATAAGTTAGTTTGGTGGACTAACTTTTTGACTCTAGGATAGAATTGATGATCAAGTCATGTTGTATGTGATTAGGTGTATGTATAATCTGATAAAAAATTATTAACTCTAATATCCTTAACTCCAATATCTGAGGGACACTTGGAGATGGAATGTCCACATGTTGCTCTCAAACTTCAAGAACTGTATCCTTGCTTGGTTGCTTTAATTCCTCTTCAAAAGAAATATTTATGGAGGCCTCATCATCCTCATCATTAGAAACACCTTCTTGAACATGCTTTTATTGACCAACTTGTGTGTCAACTTGCACTTCATTGTGCTCAATCTCTAAGCTAGGTTCCTCTATTGTATGCTAAGTTTCGAATAAGTTATTTGTTGTCATTATCTCATGAATGGTATGCAAATCTATTTTGTATTGTGGTGATATTTTCTCATCTAACTTTTTATCATCTAAAACACTCTTAAGGATTCAACTTCACACTCTTAAGGAGTCAAATTCAAACCCTCTTGAGGCAGTTGCACATCCTTGCTAAGATTTTCAACCTTCATATGTTGAAGTTGATCCTACGTAGAACTTTTCCTTTATGTCACTCACTAAATATCAAAGTATTCAAATACCATGCATGCTTCTAAGCTAATGAATCAATGAAATGGGGCTCATTATCATGCATAGTAGGTGGATGACTAGGCTAAGCGATAGGCACAAGATACTTAACAAGATTACCCCTATCCAAAGTCATCCTACTAGGGTGTGGAAGAGGATCTTCATTAGAAAGCAAAACAAAAAATCTTACACTAGAAGAGTAGAGGTACCTCCTTAAGGGATACCTAGGTCAAAGCTCATACTATAGTGGTTGCTCACTATTGCTCTCTTCCTTGCTTTTCTCAATATTATCCTCCAAAATTGACGTAGTATTTAGAAGTTTTGTCTATGTAGGGTTTGTTCACCTTCATGTGCAATTTCCTTATTATGGCAAGTCCTACTACTATAGCATTTGCAATATGTACTAATTTTTGGGTGATTTTTTATTCCTTACCACTAAAATATTGTTGGTCTACCATGCTTAGGTGGTACTGGACAATCACATATGGTGATATTGATGCCTTGAACTTGCATTGAGCTAAGAAATAAGTTAATGGCATGAAAGGTGATGGAAAAAAACACACATATATATTTTCTTTCATTATAGGAACATTTCATCCTTTCAACAAACAAGATTTCTAATCATATTGAACCATCAATAATCCCCTATATGTACGATGCTAGTCAATATGGCATGTGAGAGGCTCTCAACTCTCCCACTTGTATAGACATCATAAGGTCCAATACACATTTATACTCATCATTACATAGTAGTTGTAGTTTAAGTCCCTTGTTGCTATGAGCATTCAATTTATCCTTGGGATACATTGCTCTAACATCATAATACCATGTAAATAGGTTTAACACTTGCCATGAAGTAATTCAAATTCTTGAGAACATAACTTGTTGTCAACCTAAGTCCTTCAAAGTCTGAACACCATTACAAAAGCAATGATCTTTAAATTGATTTGCAAGAATTGTATTCCAACACTAATATTTGCTTTGATAGATTTTAGTGTTGTACTGATGCAACATCTCAACTAGGAAACAAGTGATAATGTAATGTCTTTGCTCAAATGACATTCACAAAAAATGGTTAACATATGCATTGCACAATGCAACCTTCCATTTATGATTTTCATGAGGTGTTATCCATCATTTGTGGCACTTGTTTCCAGAAGGTATCTACTAACATAATCCATGTTGACCTTGCCCTAAGTTCCTACACTACTTCACTTTCCTCATTGTCTTCATTGAGTTTTTGCTACTAAGACTTTCACCAATTTCATGATTCATTTATCTGCTTTGCAAGTGGTCTTTAATATTCTTTAGATACTCCATTTCCACATTGATACAATTATGGAACTTAAGTATTTTATTAGTCCCACCACTTGCCAATGGGGTAGTAGGCTTAGAGGTGCAAACCCTCAATCCATCTTATGTGGGATTCCTCAGTCCTATGAACGAGTCACAGTATGTGTGGGGGGGTAGTTGGCCCTCTTGATTTCTAATAAGTTTATTTGATGCTCTTATTTCTAAAAGTTTTTTGTAGTAGTATATTTTTATAATGGAATTTTGATCCACTTTAATACATGGTCCTCCTTAGTATAGTGTGTACGTGTGTTAATAATCCCATATTGATCTAGTTGTAGACTTGAGTGGATTATGAGCCCCATCACTTTCCAAATTCCTTGTCATTAGGGTAGTAGGTTTAAAGGTGCAAGAATTTGGTCCAACTTATATGGGATTACTCATCCCTATTAGCATCATGTCATGACATGTGTGTGAGGGGTAATTGGCCCTCCTAATTTCTAACCAATTCATTGTGATGCTCTTCTTTCTACAAGTTGTTTCTAATGGAATATTCCTATTGTGGAATTTTATTCTACTTTAAGACTTGGTTCTCCTTAATGTATTATGTGTGTATGTTAATAATCCCACATTGACCTAGTTGTGGGACATAAGTGATTTATGAGCCCTACTAATTACCAAACTATTTGTGAGTGGGGTAGCAGGCTTAGACATGCAAGCCCTCAATGTTACGTATAATGGGTTTCTCAACTCTATTAATATCTAGTCATATCACATGTATGTGGGGTAGGTGGCCCTCTTGATTTCTAATTGGTTCATTGTGATGCTCTTCTTTCTACAAGTTATGTGTAGTGGTATATTCCTATTAGAGAATTTTTTCCACTTTAATACCTAATTCTCCTTAATGTAGTGTGTGCATGTGTTAATAATTCTATATTGATCTAGTTGTAGGACTTGATTGAATTATGAGCCCCATAACTTTTCAACTCTTTGCCAATGGGGTAGCAGGCTTAGAGGTCCAAGCCTTTCATCCCACTTATATGAGATTCCTCACCCCTATAAACATTGAGTTGTGGCATGTGTGTAGGGGGAGTTGGCCTCTTTTTTTTATTTTTGACTGGTTCATTGTGATGTTCTACTTTTTGCAAGTTGTTTCTAGTGGTATTCCTATGATAGAATTTCTTTCTAATTTAATGCATAACTCTCCTTAGTGTAGTTTGTGCATCTATTAATAATCCCACATTGATCTAGGTGTGGGACTTGAATGGTTTATGAGCCCTACCACTTGCCAAACTCCTTGCCAATGGGATAGAAAGCTTAGAAGTGTAAGATCTTTATCTCATTTATGTGGGATTCCTCACCCTTATTAATATTAAGTCATAGCATGTGTGTAGGGTTAGTTGGTTCTCTTGATTTCTATCTAATTAATTGTGATGCTCCTCTTTCTAAAACTTCTAGTTGTAGGACTTGATTGGCTTGTGAACCCCACTACATGTCAAACTCATTGTCAATGGCTTAGTATATTTAGAGCTCAAGCCCTCAATCATGATTCTATGGGATTCATCACTGCTATTAACATTGAGTCACATGTGTGTTTGGTGTTGTTGGCCCTCTTGATCTCTAACCAGTTCATTGTGATGCTCTTCTTTTGACAAGTTATTCCTAGTCACATATTTGTAGGATGGAATTTTGTTCCACTTTAATACCTAGTTCTAGGTGAAAACATAGGTAATTGAATTTGCTACTCTCTATGGTCTATGTTGCTCTCATTTCACGTCTCTTTCCAATGAGAAATTACTTCTATTAAGATTCAATATTTTATGTTTATATTTTCAAACCCTTTTTGAGTTTGGTATCTAACAACCCTTGGAAGTAATTTCTGGATGATATTAGTTAGTTGGAAAATATCATAAGTAAAATCCTTTACCTTGTGGTGGTTGGCATCATCAAAGGGAATGCGATCAATATTTTACTGATTGGTGTTGATGACTTCCTCCTCGATATGTTGATTGCAAACTTGCTCTATCCTAGCAAAGAGTTAGTCCATGAAATTTGGATGATTACCTTTTACTAAGCTATTTGGTATTCTTATTGGTCAACTTTTTAAGCAATTCTACTTGTCCTTTTTTTCTTTTTGAATCATTAAAGGGCCAAGCCTTTCTTTGGCCCTTCCACTTTATAAAATCTCCTCATCAGATGATTCCACACACTTGTCAAGCAATTTTCAAGTCCCAACTATAGGGAGATGAATTGATGCATGCGTGCACATTTGAATGAATGCATGTGTATGAGCACATATGTGCATGGATGCAAGTAGCACGTATTGGTTGGTGATACATGTAAATAAGAGATCCCATATGTAAGTGTTTTTTACATAGTGTTGTATGTCATGATATATGCTAGCTATATTGTAATGTGTTATGGAGTATATCTTAATATTTTGATGCATATAGGTAGTTTGGTGGTAGTTAGGAAACTAATAATTAATTTGTCCTATTGTATCTCTATGTACACCATCTACATTGGTGAAGGGATGTTGGTTGATGATGCTTGTTGAGGTGTGATGGCAGTATATGTTGGTTAAGTCAAGTTTGTGTGTTGTATGCTTCACTAGACCATGATGTATTGTAGATAATTAGGTTGTGCAACATACATATGTATGCAATGCATCCACCTATATTTGTGAGTTATTTCCATTGTATATATTTATTTCAACTTTAGATAGGTTTTTTATTTTTAGCCTTGTTCTCGTCCTCCTCGATGTCTATTTTGGATCTTGGGACTTGGCTACTATTATTGATGTGTCCAAATAGGTGCTCATCCCATCTTCGATATCTATAGTTTCAGTGTATCATTCTCATCCTTCAATATTTTGGTATAATAATGGTATCTTGCTCCATATATACCATAATGATTGGTCCTCTATACAACTTCAACCAGTTTTTCTAAATTTTCTTTCTCCCTCTTCATATAGGCTTCATTTGTAGCTCTTTGTGCCACTTTTACAAGTTGCTTGTCTCTTTCTACAATTAGCTAATCTTTATGCTCCAACTCCTTGGTCTTTGCCTCCACCAGTTATTCTCTTGATTGAGCACTCCAATTTTTTTTGTGCAATCATTAAATCATGTTCCTCTTATGCCTTTGTCTTTGTCTCAACCTCTTGTTTTAAGGTAGACACTTATGCTTTAGCTTCTTGCTTCAAGGTGACTAGTTCTACCTTAGCTTCCTCTTTTGCTCTCCTTATCTCCTCATTTGCTCTCATCTCTTCATATTGGATATCATATGCATATTTTAACTAGTTGAACTTCTACAATCCATAAGCTAACCATTCTATACCGAGAAATTAATTCTTCCATAGATCTTTACTAACTTGAGTGAGATTTTCTTATACTCCACACCTGCTACATCTTCTAGACAAGGCACTAGATTGACTTCATCAATATATATTTAGACTAGTTCCCTATATATCATCATGGTTCTTGGTGGTAATTCCTTTATTACAACCATCCTTTGGATGTTACCAACCTACAATTCCCATGGTTGCTTTTAATGGATTTTTGTGAGTTCCTTTATTATTTCTTCATCTTGAACCCATTGTATTACTTTATTCATTTCTTCATACACCATCAATTGCCACATTTTCAATTGTCCAATGCAACCCATCATGAATTCTAATCTTGTACAATCTAGAATCTTCATCATATTATCAAAGAGCACCTCAATATATTCCTTCGCATGCTCTCCCAAGTCTATTGGATGTCTAAGATTTAATACTTCAACCAAGAAATATTCACATATTTCTACTAGGATTTCAACCTCAGTATCTTCCTCAATAAGATTCTCCTCTCTATTTTCTTCACCATCACATCTCATATTGATGATCTTATTTGCTTTCTTGACTTTTGATATAAGTTGTTGCATGATGCTAGCCATTTGTTACTCCTTTCTTTATCAATTTATATTTTACTATTTGTTGCCTTCCTTTCTCTACTTCTACTTTTTTTGGCATTGTGTCCTCCTTTGTTCATTGTTTTCCTCTTCTTGTCACGTTGGCTGGAATTGGTTCTTTCCTTACTAGCTCCTCTATTGTGGATGTGATTTCAAACAAGGAATCTTCTCGCAACTAAGGTGATGCACATTGATCTATATACCACTCAAACTTTACATAAATGTCAGGTGACTCAACTCACATCTCACTTGTTGCTTCCACATAAATCACATCCATCACATTGTGTATCTCTCTATCCATATCCATAACTTTTTTTGGTCTCTATACCTATTGCATAACTTCTTGTTGTGTAGTATTTTCCATAGACTATTATGCTCTTTAAGCACCTTCTTCAATATCATGAACTAATCTCCTATACCTCTTCTCTGATACTGGTTGTTTTGGTTGCCTTTCAACATCATCTGAATCCTTGCTTGTCTTATCATCTAGCAAGTCCTTCCTCTTTAGTATTTTATTTGTTCTTATCAGAGTAGTTGCTTTTGCATTTGAGAATGACATCACATTGAGCCACCCCATGATTGTAGGCTTTTGCTCCGCTATCTCCCTTGGAGGATACAAACTAGGAAACTGTAACTTTTTTGTGTCACAACATTCATCAACAATGCAATAGCATGAAACATCATTGAAAATTTATTTGGGTATTGCATCAAGAAATTAGTAATGTGCTATAATAGTTATGATGCCCAATCATATTCAACACCCTTCATTGAAGCAAGCCATGTACGTATCTCTAAACATTATTGTTTTACTTACAACTTGGACATTATCACATTCATGGTGCACTACAACTTCATTAATTTTAGTTATTGTTGCTTTATTCCATGAATCCCATGCTTCATCATCTTTGTTTCTTTGTTTGGGTTCATAATGGTAAGTTTAACAAATCATTTTATTCCACCATATCTGATATATTATATATTTTTTAACTGACTATCCATGCTTCAACAATTCAAATATTCTTTGGAAATTGCTAGGTAAAAATACTACCTACACCTTCTTGTCACCAATATTCACTTTGTTGGCATTTTGTAGTGGATTATATATCTCCAACATCTGCAATAGGTAATTATTCAAGAATTCCTTGTCAAATTTTAGAATATGCAGTATGCAACTCACACTGGCATTCCTTAACACAACTTTCAACAAGTGATTGTATGTACTTGCCTTCTACCACTTACAACAAAATTCTCTCATCGGCCATTGCTATATAATGTACTTCAGTGGTATTGGTATTCTTTCTCTTTATATCATAATTCCCCCACTCTCTGCTCCTCTAGAGTGTTAGCTCAAGGTTCTCATAAAATTCTAGTATGTTGCCTACGTCTACTCTACTTTGTGTCAAAACCATACTCCTTTTCTCATTCTTGTATATGATTTGTGAGACTTATTCTCACATTGGTTCTAACACTTTCATCTCTCCTTCCTACTCTTGTTGGATTTCTTCTCGATTCTATTTTTTCCCACTCCATCATCTCTTGAATGTGGAGTATTTTTTGCAACTTCTATTTCAAATATCTACTATTGTTTGTACAACCTCTGCTATCTACTCCCAACATTGGTATAACACCTACCATTTTACTCCACTTGGTATGACACATACTATCTGCTTATAACTGGTATGACATCCTATTGGTATGACAACCTTCCTAGTTGTACAACCCTCCTCTTCCTATTTGGTATGGTAGTCTTTATTTTCCAATTGGTAGTGCAACCTTTTTCTTTTGACTAGTATTGTAGCTCTCCTTGTCTGACTAGTATGACACCTGGTAGACTTGCACTTAGTACGACAACATCTATATTTTAACTGGTATGGCATAGTATTTTTAGCTATTTTTATGGCATGAATCACCTCAAAAACTACCTTGCATGAGTCGCATGACAACCTCCATTGCACATCTCTACATAATTTGCATTACTTTTACCATTATGTATTCTACACCATTCATCTATGACTTCTCTTGCCTATTTCTAAATAATATTCATGCCCTCTCCCCTCTGTACGACTACAATTATTTTCAAAAAATACTTCTATGTAGCAATTTATCATGGTCCCATTATTTTCCCTTCAATTAATGGCCTCTATTGTTGTCATTTGTTGGTGGCTTCTCCTATTACCAACAACTCCTACAATGCCTATGTGTTGTAACTTCTTCCACTTGCTACTCAATCATTCACCTTAGATGCACTCTATCCTCCCTTTCCTACAAATTTTGAACACAATTGAATGACTCGAGCCTCCCTATGTACATCTATTTATAGGATTGGCCAAAGATAGTTGCTACCCATGCAACTGTTTTATAGTCGTCACCTCACCACCCTACAAGAAATTGCTTTTCACATTTTTATTTATCTTTTTCTCTTTTATATTTTTGTTTTTTTTTATTTTTCTATTTGTATATATATATATATATTCAAAATTGAAATGTTCCCCTTTTTGTGTCTAAGTGCATCGTACAATTTGTACAGTAATGGTAATTGTTGCTTCAATAATTTAGTCTACCAATGAATCTCTCCTGCAATCGGTGACCATCTGCCTGATCTACCATTTGACCTGTATGGTGATATTTTACCTCTACCATGCCATTATCAACATTTGTCATACCACCTATCATACCAATTCATGTCCTTGTTGTTCCAATGTCTACACCTATTTTACCAATTCTTATGTCATCCATATGACCTAAATAGATATGACACCCATTGGTATAGCCTTCGCTAGTACAACCCTCATTGGTACAACCTTCATTAGTATGGCCTTCACTAGTACAACCTTCATTCAACCTATTGCTTCCTTAAATATTGTATGATAATCTTGGTACCTATTACATCCAATCAAGTACTTCATTTTCTTGCTCTTGCCTTGGTCCTTGTCATCATCTTCTTAATCTCCTTCATGATGATCTACTTTTAGGTTTATTCCATGAATTCTCTCTTCTAATCAAGCCTCCCTAACTTGGAACTGCCTATTCCTTCCTCCAAGCTATTTGAAGTTTATTTGTATTCTCCCCTTGATTCCTCGATTATCTATTACAACATATTTAGTTTGGATGTGAACCAAGAGGTGGTCTTGACAAGCCAACTTGCTAGTTATATCATCTTTGGTTTTTTCGTACATGAACAAGAAAATATACTTGTAGCCTTTCTCATTGATCATGTGGCCTAGGGATAGTTGAAGGGAGATTATTCCCTACAAACTACTAGGATGGAGGCCAACTAAACTCCTACCTTGGTCAAGCAACCATGGACAATGGGGAAGACTTGATGATATTCCCATATTGCTTATGTTACCACTTTTTAGTACTGATGTAACAACTTCAGTAGTTCATGAAAACTACTTTTACCTTGTATTTCTTCTATGGCATTTGTTAGCGTATCACTTACTCACCTTCTCATTTACCTTTCTCCCTCAGGGTCATGCTTAGGGATTGGTTGCATTCTTGATACATCCATCCTAAAACTCAAACTGCCATTGCTTGTGTTAAATCTAAGTGTATATAAGCTACTACTTGAATCACTTGAGCTTGTGGAGGAAATACTAGTGGTATTCTTTCGCTAGTGCCTACCATATTTTCCCTATGATATTGGTATTTCAAAAACATCTCTCTACAATAGTTGAGTCATTTCCTCTCTATTCCACCTTTGTTGCTCCATTTCATTCAATACCTCCTATCTTCTTGCTTCAATTACATCTAGGTTCTGAATGGTCCTTTCAATATCATGAGCAATTTGCACTCTCATTTGCACATTGTGTCTTTGCAACATTTTATACTCCTCTTGATAAATTTGTGTTTTGAGGTGTATCCTCTACTATTACATACAAAGTTGTGCTAATGGGCTTATTTCTTCATACTCTAGTTGCATCACATCATCATATATCAGTGATCTAAGTCATTTTTCCTCTTCCATGTTTGGGAACTGTACATGAACCTATACACATATTCACTTTGTAGAATGAGATTCCAAATCTTCTTGTTCTATCATGGGCTATTCTCCTGTATTTCTAAACAATTACCTTAATCTTATATCACTCTCAATTCTTTATTCTTTGTTTTTTTCTTCTTGCATGCTTTGACTTGATTCTCCTTCTTGAACTATTATTCCCTTGAATTCTAGTGTAGACTAATATGGTGTTGTCACCATCCTTCCTTTACACTTGTCATTTTTCCTAGCTCAAAATCAACCATATTTACTTCTAGTTTCACTTGGTATGGTTTCAATTTCAACCAATTAACTATTTCAGGTATAATTGTTCCATTTAGTTTTTGCAATTTTATTATGCCATTATCAATCATATCAATTAATTGGAAGGGTCCAAGCCATAAAGTTTTTAGTTTTCTTGGCTTGATCTCTCTTTTGGCATTATATCTTAGGATCAAGTCACTAGGTTTTAATTCCATCTTCCATAGGTGTTGGTCATATCACAACTTTCTCTATCACTAAGTGATCTATGTTGTCCATTGTGCCATCACCCTCTTTTCATCTAGTTTCACTAGTGTTGCAAGCCTCTCCTCTAGGATTTCTTGGTCACCCAAATGGTTCTGCACCACCACTCTTAGACTTGGTACTAGGAACTCTACTGGTACAATGGCTTCTTACCAATACATCAACTAGAATGGTGTAAGGTTTGTTGTTGGCTTAAAGGTAGTTTTGGACACCCACAAACCTTATGGTAGTCTCTCCTCCTAGTCAGCACCTTCACCCTCGCAAGTCTTATACATAATGGAAACCAAGAATTTATTTTTTGCTTCCAACTAGCCGTTCAACCTAAGGTTATACCAACTTGATAATGAATCTAAAATCTTAAATTTTGTGATTAATTTTGTAAGGAATTTATTGATAAAATGGCCTCCTCTATCACTTGTCAGCTACAAAGCTATTTTGAACCTTGTGATCACTTACTCATATAGAAATCGAGTCATCCTCTTTGAATAATTGTTTGGCAATGCTCTTGCCTCGACCCATTTTTTCAAGTACTCTATTGCTACCACTATATATCGACCTTGTTCACAAAGGTCCCACAAAATCAAGACACCATATCTCAAATAGCTTATGTGGTTGTGATGGATGTAATGGTATGAAGTCCCTTCGCAATGATTTTTTGGCTTGTTGGTACGTATCACATATCTTGACAAACTCCTTCACTTCGTGATAAAGGGTGGGCCACCACAACCTTACCAAAAGCACTTTTCGTGTCATTGTATTTGATCACATATGCCCTCCTACCAACCCTTCATTGACTTCCTCTTCTATTACACATCTTCTCAAAAGTCCATCAGGTCTCATCTTATAGAACAAGTCTACTATTAATTAAAAAGGTTCAAATTGGAGGTTCAAAGGTTAAAAACTTTCAAATTTCAAGAGGTTTGGTTAAATCCAAAAAAGTTTGGATTATATATATATCCATCAAAAATATAAATATATGTAAATAAAACGTAAAAAATTTCAAATTTTCTTATATTGTTTACATATAACTATTTTTTTATTTTATAAATGTATAAATTATTTTTTATAAGCCATATTTTATTAAAAAATTACAAATAAAAAAATAAAAATTGGACCAAACCTAAGTAAACCAGTTTGGTTCAATTAGAAATTTCTAAACTAGACCAAATCTAATAGCTATGCTTAATTCATTATTTGATTCATTCAACAAATGCACAAAAAAGAAATGTCTCACATTTCTATCATTCCTAAAAAAATCATATATCAAAATGTACCTATTAAAATTTATTATGAAAATGTTCTAAGAAAAAACACTTAATCACTTAATGTAGAAGAAATTGCACTCAAGTCTACATACGCATGATAATAAAATGTCCAAGAAAATTTCCTCATAAATATTTTAAAATTCTCAGCAACAAACATGACAACATTTCAAGAATAACACCTAAAATCAAGTAAAAGCATATCCACACATTTTGCAAAAGCTCCACAATCTAACAAATATAAGCTTAGGATACGTCCTTAAAAATGGTATTTCTATTATTTGAAGCAAAACAAATTTACGTTGATCTTCAATATGCTCTCATCATGCATAGACATTTTAACCAATGGGAAAAATATTATGGAAAAATATTTAACATGAACTAATTAAAAATTGCTCATGCTTATGATAGAAGAACTAGTTATTATCTCAAAAAATGGAAATGCCTATTTTAAGAGCCTTGGATCAAAGGATAATTAGAAAAACAATTACAAAGCATATCAAATATAATATATAAAACCAAGTAAAATGACAACCAAACAATTCGTAAAAATTCCATATTGATAAATACAAGCTTAAGATAAGTCATCAAAATGGTATTTTATTTTAATTAAACTAAAACAAGTTTGTTGTCAGCTTCAATCTACTCTGATCATGTGCAAATATTCTAACCAATTACAATAATATTCTAAAAATAAATAAATACTAATTGAAAAATGTGAGGAACCAATTATTACCTCAAAATATGGATAAACCAATTTCAAGAGCCTTGAAACAAAGGATCAATAGAAAACAATTAAAAAGGACCATCCAAATTATAAGCCTCACACAAAAAAATTAACAAATGGATTATAATTTTTAGAGCTAGTATAGTCCTCAATAGTTAAGAGCTAAGAAAAGTGCATAGACATAATGGTCCAGTATTAAAAAAAATATCAAATTTTTCTAGTCAAAGTACTTCTCAATTATAGTTTTGTAAATTAGTTTTAAAACTTATACAATATTAGAAGTTGACCAGACCCATGGGGCTAAAGTCTGATTGATGAGAATATTTGGATTAAAAAGAGCACATCAAGGTTTACTTCTCTTGGGTGTTATGATGATATGGTTTGTTGTATTATTACTATTTGGTTCATTGAAATATTGTGGTAATACTATTTGGTATTGGAAATATTAAGTTGTCATTGATGTCAAACGAGCATGAAATATTCTTCAAGGGTGAAATGTTTATAAGGATTGACAATATATCATTGAGGTCAAATATGGGTTTTATAAATAGAAAATAGTGGAAAATCATCCAGGGTAACTATATATTACAAGGAAAGTTTATTGCAATGCAAGATAATTATTTGTAAGGATTAAAATATTTAAATATCAAATTTAAATATTATAAAAAATATGGACAAAGGTTTAAAAGTGCTTCGGACAAAAGGTATAAAAGAAGGACAAAAGTTTAAAAGCTTGGGACAAAAGTTTTGAAATTATAGAAGGTTTTGGACTAAGGTTTAAAAAGTAAAATATTATAATATTTAAACCCAAAGATTTAAAATATTATAATATAAACAAGTGTAAGTTTAAAATGCGTCAATGTCATTAAGAGCAAGCATAAAGTCAAAAATATTTAAGAAAAATATAGTGTCGACGTTCCATGGTGAAAACGAATAACATATATAAATGGGAAGTAATAATTCATTTGAGCAAGGTTTTGAAGAAGCGCAAATCAAAAATTCCTTCGTGTGAAATTTGTGGAGAGCAAAAGATAAGAAAGGGAAGCATGCACGTCTTTGGAGGCAGAATCAAAAATGAAAATAAGAAGAAGATAGTGCATTCATGATTCCATCTGGGTGGCTAGCCCAGACGGTAGCCTAGCCTGTGCTAGAGCATTGTAGAATAGAAGGTCACAGGGACGATTTGCAGCATCATTGTTTTGCTGAGATTTTGGTTAGAGAGGAATTCAAAAAAGACTTTAAAATACAAATCGTGCACCTTGGTTTTCGTGCAGATGGCTAGCTCGAACGGTAGCCTAGCTTGCACTAGGGCGTGGGCAAGCAAGAGGTTACAGGGTTGATTCATGGCAGTTGTGTGTGGTAAGGGTAAAATAATTTTTGATTAAATTAAATTTAGGGAGACATAAGGTTTTGAATTGATTTTACTATGCAATTTTATTTTAGAGAGATATAAGGTTTACATTGTGTGTTATTATGTTAGGGAGTTATAAGGTGTATTACGATTAATTGAAAATTGTATGTTGCATATTGTGTGAGGGAGTCATAAGGTATATTGTGATTAATTAAAAATTGCATTTTACATATTGTGTGAGGGAGTTATAAAGTTAAATTTATTTGTGCATTAGTAAAGGAGATATAAGGTGTATTATGGTTAAATTTATTTGTACTTGTGCATGTTAGAAAAAGGAGATATAAGGTGTAATTGTGATTGATTTTAAATTGTATTTTAAATATTAAAAAGGGGGTTTAATATCTATGCAAGAAAGAAAAAAATACTAACCAGATTTTTGAAGGAACAAAAAGGGAACTATTTTTGTAAATACAAGTTTGGAAAGCTCATCCTAATCATTGAGACAGATTTAGAGGTATGGTGATTTAATTCCTTTCTCAAAGTGTTTTGGTTGAAGAAAATATTTTGTTATCATATGGTTGGAGGTATAAGGAATGATTAGATGTGCATTGGTTTTGATTGAAAGAAGAGAGTGAATGTGCAAGAGTTATAGATCAAATTTGTAAACAAGTTTGTATATTGTTCATGATTGATTTTGAAGAGAATGTGGAAGTAAGCAAAATAGAATAGTCTCACATAAATAGAAAGAGTGTTGTAAAGCAAACCAAAGTGTCAAAAATTACAAAGATAGTATGAAAGGATTCACTCAATAAAAGGACATTACAAGGTCAGTTGTCAAGTGCTAAGTTTAAAAGCTATCCTTCAATGTAATGAATGTGAGATATGAGAAAGCAATAGACTTAATTAATGTGAAAGAATATATTGGGTATTTGTAATGCATATTATTTTCTATATGTTCATGAAGAAAAATAATTTTGGGTAGAATATGTCTGAATTGCTATAGTAGAGGAAAGCATATTTGAAAAGTTATGAGCATTGTTTGTATGCGAGATTTGGAAAGATATTAGCATTATTTATTTGCAATATTTGAGCAAGATTGAGTAGAATTTATGAGTAGGATTAAGCAGGTTATTAGCAGGTTTTGTGAGCAGATTTGAGAAGGTTTTAGAGTAGATTTGAGTAGGCCTTTTGAGTAGGCTTTGTGAGCTGCTTTAAGCAGGTTTTGTGAGTTGATTTGAACAGGCTTTGTGAGAATATTTGAGCAAGTTTTGTTGAGCAGATTTGAGCAGAGTTATGAGCAGGTCTTGGAGCAGACCAAAGTAGAGGAGATTGGTGTCTCCTATGGAGTGGTGTCCATAGAACTTGAGAGGGGATTGGTATATCCTATGGATTGGTGTCCACGAACATTGTAATAGGGGATTGGTTTCTCCTATGGGTTGGAGCCCACAAAATTTGTTGAGAAATTTATAAGCAATATTTCTCCGTAGATGTAGCCCACATTGGGTGAACCATGTTAAATCTATCTCTCATATGTGTGATGATTTATGCATTGTTTTATTTACTACATTGATATTATTATTGTTATCATTTGTATTGAAAAGTGAAAAGTTTTATCTTATACTGTTCACTCCCCCCTCTTAGTATAAGCTTGTGTTCTTCAATTGGTATCAGAGCGGGTTCCTTCATGAAAGCCTAATAGCTTGAAGGAAGATCTTACAAGAACATAAATGGCAAAGAATAAAGAACCAAAATAAAGTAAAGAATCAAGCAGTGGAGAAGAGACTAACTTTGAGAGAAGAAATAAGAAGGATCCAAGAAAATACAAATGTTTTAGTTGTGGTAACATTGGTCACTATGCAACTAATTGTCCACAAGCTAAAAATAGTAGCAGTGAAGAAGAGGCTAACTTTATGAGAAGAAATAAGAAGGATCCAGAAAAACACAAATGTTTTAGCTATGGTAATATTGGTCACTATGCAACTAATTTTCCACAAGCTAAAAATAGTAGCAGTGAAGAAGAAAAGGAATACAAGAAAAATAAGGAAAGGAAATTCTATCATGAAAAGAAAAATAGGCATGGTCAAGGCAAGCATGAGAAGAAGATATTTCAAAGACACAAGAAGAGATTTTATGTTGAATAAGCAAGTAGTGCTTCCAGTAGCAGTGATGAAAGCCTCTCAGATAGTGAAAAAGAAAAATCCTAATTTTTGCCATAGAAGAGAATGAAGATGCTCATGTTGTCAAAGATCAAGAAGAAGAGAAAGAAGATGATCCTGTAGTTGAAGACCAAGAAAAAGAGAAATATTTAGAAAAGGAAGAAGAAGCCATAAATGATTTGGAAGAGGAACTTGATATTGATCTTGAAGAGTTAGAAAGAGAGAGCTTAAGATTGAAGGCTCAAGTACAAGAGGATGAGAAAACAAAGGCAAAGCTTCTACAAGATCTCACCGATTTAAATATTAAAGTTGAAGAGGTAAGGAAAATTGAAGAAGGTATGGCTACGCAGTTAAAGGTAAAAGAGCTAGAATGTGAAAGACTAGAAAATGAAGTTATCTCTCTAAGGAAGGGACTTGACAAAATTAATGATAAGATATCTCAGTTTAAGAAAAGCTCAAAATATTGGATGATATTATCAAAGTATAGAGATCTCCATTTATAAATATTGGACTTGGTTTTGAAGAAGGTCAAGAGAAACACAAAGAGGAGTCAAGCTCAAAAGAAATAGAGGCATCAAAGAAAATGATTAAAGAGGAACCTAAGACCTATGTTGATGTGTTGAGAAGTGGAAGCATCAATGAGGAAGAAAACAAAGCACCATCAAGGGACATGGACCATCACAAAAAAAGCAATGAGAGAACCATGCAATAATATCCTCCAAGGCAATCAGACAGGTTTCGATATTTCTTTCATGGTTATTGCTACTCATATAATATTTTTGGTCATAAAGCTATACATTGTAGGATTCATGGTAAGAATGATTATGGCTTCACCAAGAAAAATTTCAAGTCATTTGCACCTTTCAAAGACTACAACATCATGTGTTTCAATTGCAATAATTTTAGGCATAAAGCTAAATGGTGTAGAACAATGTTCCCTAAATTTCTAAAGTCTAGAAAAAAGGAGAATGGTCAAGATGTTCAAAATGGTATGACCTTCAAAGTATGGAAAAATAAAATTGAAAAATAAGAAGAGCATTGTAAGTTGGGAGTATATTTACTCCCATCCCAAAATTGATCACCTCAAGTAAAGGAGGTGGTGATGGGGCTGCGCTAAGTGTATTATTATTAGCCCCAAGGAGCCCTTTGCCATTGATGTCAAAGGGGGAGAGAATTCAGTGAGGGGGAACACCTTGTCAGGGACAACAGATTGGGAATCCAGTTGAAATAAAAGAAAATTTTTGTAGGGTTGCCATCAATGACAAAGGGGGAGATTGTTAGAAATATTGAGATGTCATTGATGTCAAAGGAGCATGAAATATTCTTCAAGGGTGAAAAGTTTATAAGGATAGACAATATATCATTGAGGTCAAATATGGGTTTGATAAATAGAAAACAGTGAAAAATCATCCAGGGCAAATATATATTACAAGGAAAGTTTATTGCAAAGCAAGGTAATTATTTTTAAGGAGTATAATATTTAAATATCAAATTTAAATATTATAAAAGAGATGGACAAAGGTTTAAAAGTGCTTGGGACAAAAGGTTTAAAATAAGGACAAAAGTTTAAAAGCTTGGGATAAAAGTTTTGAAATTATAGAAGGCTTTGGACAAAGGTTTAAAAAGTAAAATATTATAATATTTAAACCCAAAGATTTAAAATGTTATAATATAAACAAGTGTAAGTTTAAAAGGCATCAATGCCATTAAGAGCAAGCATAAAGTCAAAAATCTATAAGCAAAATATAGTGTCAGCGTTCCATGGTGAAAATGAAATACATATATAAATGGGGAGTAGTAATTCATTTGAGCAAGGTTTTGAAGAAGCACAAATAAAAAATTCCTTCATGTGAAATTCGTGGAGAGTAGAAGATAAGAAAGGGAAGCATGCACATATTTGGAGGTAGAATAGAAAATGAAAATAAGAAGAAGACAATGCATTCATGATTCCATCTGGGTGGCTAGCCCAAACGGTAGCCTAGCCTATGCTAGAGCATTGTGGAATAGGAGGTCACGGGGACGATTCACGGTGGCACCGTTTTATTGAGATTTTGGTCAAAGAGGAATTCAAAAAAGACTTTAAAAGATAAATTGTACCCCTTGGTTTTCATGCAGATGGCTAGCTCGAACAACAGCCTAGCTTGTGCTAGGGCGTGGGCAAGCAAGAGGTTACAAGGTCGATTCGTGGTGGTTGTGTGTGGTAAGGGCAAAATAATTTTTGATTAAATTAAATTTAGGGACACATAAGGTTTTGAATTGATTTTACTATGCAATTTTATTTTAGAAATATATAAGGTTTGCATTGTGTGTTATTGTGTTAGGGAGTTATAAGGTATATTGGGATTAACTGAAAATTGTATGTTGCATATTGTGTGAGGGAGTCATAAGGTATATTGTGATTAATTAAAAATTACATTTTGCATATTGTGTGAGGAAGTTATAAAGTTAAATTTATTTGTGCATTAGTAAAGGAGATATAAGGTGTATTATGGTTAAATTTATTTGTACTTGTGCATGTTAGAAAAAGGAGATATAAGGTGTAATTGTGATTGATTTTAAATTATATTTTGAATATTAAAAAGGGGGTTTAATTTCTGTGCAAGAAAGAAAAAATTGCTAACCAAATTTTTGAAGGAACAAAAAGGGAACTATTTTTGTAAAGACAGGTTTGGAAAGCTCATCATAATCATTGAGGTAGATTTAGAGGTATGGTGATTTAATTCCTTTCTCAAAGTGTTTTGGTTGAAGAAAATATTTTGTTGTCATATGGTTGGAGGTATAAGGAATGATTAGATGTGCATTGATTTTGATTGAAAGAAGAGAGTGGATGTGCAAGAGTTATAGATCAAATTTGTAAACAAGTTTGTGTATTGTTCATGATTGATTTTGAAGAGAATGTGGAAGTAAGAAAAATAGAATAGTCTCACATAAATAGAAAGAGTGTTGTAAAGCAAACCAAAGTGTCAAAAAGTACAAAGATAGTATGAAAGGATTCATTGAAGAAAAGGACATTACAAGGTCAATTATCAAGTGCTAAGTTTAAAAGCTATCCTTCAATGTAATGAATGTGAGACATGAGAAAGCAATAGACTTAATAAATGTGAAATAACATATTGGATATTTGTAATGCATATCATATTCTATATGTTCATGAGAAAAATAATTATGGGTAGAATATGTCTGAATTGCTATAGTAGAGGAAAGCATATTTGAAAAGTTATGAGCATTGTTTGTATGCGAGATTTGAAAAGATATGAGCATTATTTGTATGCAAGCTTTGAGCAAGATTGAGTAGACTTTGTGAGTAAGATTGAGCAGGTTGTGAGCAAGTTGTGTGAGCAGATTTGAGCAGGTTTTGGAGCAGATTTAAGTGGACCTTTTGAGCAGGCTTTGTGAGCAAATTTGAGCAGGTTTTGTGAGCTGATTTGAGCAGGTTTTGTGAGTAAATTTGAACAAGTTTTGTTGAGCATATTTGAGAAAAGTTGTGAGCAGGTCTTGGAGAAGACTAGAGCATAGGGGATTGGTGTCTCCTGTGGAGTGGTGTCCACAAAACTTGAGAGGGGATTGGTATCTCCTGTGGATTGGTGTCCACGAACATTGTAATAGGGTATTAGTTTCTCCTTTGGGTTGGAGCCCACAAAATTTATTGAGAAATTTATAAGCAATATTTCTCTATGGATGTAGCCCACATTGGGTGAACCACGTTAAATCTGTGTCTCTCATATGTGTGATGATTTGTGCATTATTTCATTTACTGCATTGATATTATTGCTATTATCATTTGGATTGAGAAGTGAAAAGTTTTATCTTATATTGTTCACCCCCCTCTCAGTATAAGCTTGTGTTCTTCATTTGGTTCAATGAAATACTACAATAATATTATTTGGTTCAATGAAATACTGCAACAACATAGTCATGATGTAATATATGTAAAATATATTTAAACCCTATATAACCAATTAAAATAAAAAAATAAATATTAACAGAATGCAAAAGGTAAGATTAATTGTATGTGATGGTAAACCAGTATAATATAAGATTAATTGATTTCAAACCATTGTGCTTATCATCCCTTGATCTATAACAAAACTTTAAAGACAACTATGACAACTTATATATGGTGGAATGTTGATACTCTAGGTATATCCATGTTCGAGCATTGCATCATCAGGAATGAGTGAGCTGAGGTTTAGCATGTGTGGCGGGAGTGAGGGTTTGAATTTTCTAGGTAGGAATCTCAGCCAAGGCGGTAGAGGTAGAGAAGGTACGGAAGGGGTGGGTGGGAACCTTGAGCATGGATCAAGCAAGGATCCAAAGGAAGGCGGTTAGGCTACGGTATATTTGGAGGTGGGCATCACGCGGGGGCCCGACCCTCCTCATAAAGACCCCGACAAAAAAGATACGAAGGATAATGCGGGGCCCAAGAAGTGGCTACATTTTTTTGAGACTCTTAGAGGAAAAAGAAAGGAGGTTCTCTCTCTTCCACCCCTAGTTCCAATAAATAATAAAATTTTGGCCCCGGCAAGTTCCATGAGCCCTTTTATTTCAATGGAAGAATTCTCCCTGGTAGGCAAGTTTTTGGGAGGTAGGCCGGACATGGAGACTATCAGGGCTTGGGCAACGGGTAAATGGTGACCGGTAGGCAGCTTGGAGTTGGTAGCTCTAACTCGAGGGTTCTTAATTATTTGTTTTAATAATATGGAGGATGCTAACCGCATTTTAATAGGAGGTCCTTGGTTTTTGGGCAAAAGGAGCCTTTTTCTCAGACAATGGGGTGAAGATTTTGACCTTGAAAAGCAAAATATTAACATTACCCCTATTTGGGTTCATCTCCCAAGTCTACATACCCAGTTCTTCAACGAATATTGGCTACAGGGCATAGCCAAAACTATAGGGGACCTGATCTCCATTGACCATGCGACCTTGGCCAGGGCAAGGATGACTCATGCACGAATCCACTTAAATACTAATTTGTATAATGAATTGCCAAGGTTTGTGGAGCTAGAGTATGGAGAATACTATCAAAAATAGTTGGTAGAATATGAGAATAGATCGACATTTTGTGCAAAATGAAAAAATAAAGGACGTCTATGCAATCAATGCCCTAACCTAACAATGAATAGAGAAAAGCAGAAGTAGGGAATGCTAGACAGAGGAAATTTGAGGAGTTTCCCTGGTAGAGGCAATTTAAATCAGGCAAACTATGTCTACCAAAAAAATAAAAGAGAGGGTGTAGGGTCTCAACAAGACAAAAGAAAACAATAGGTTGTTGGTAACCAAAATACTCAGGTAAGTTCCAATCCTCTAGTTTCAAATAAATTTTCAATTCTATCCAATATGGGAGTAGGAGGATTATCGGAAGACATGAAAGCCCAGAACCTTCAGGCTAACCTTTCTTACTCTCTAGAATCCCCATCCAAGTCAAGATCATGAAAATATAATGCTAAAATTACTATAAGCCCCGTGGGCATCACAAAGACAAACCCTAATTATCGATCTTTAGAATCCCCATCTAAGTCGGGATCCTTAAACCCCAATTCTAAAAATACTTCAAGCCTAGTGGGCATCCCAAAGACAAACCCTAATGCTAAAGAACTTAGGAAGAAAGTTGAGGCATTGGAAAATAAAAAATCTCATCTCCCTAACATCATCACTAGGATCCAGGTGAATCCTACTGAGGGGTCATCCCGTAGACCAGGGGAATACAGGAAAAAAGGAGAAGATTTGGATGTAGGGGTGGAGATATGTGAAACTCTTTAGACTGAGGAATATGGTAGTCCGGTTCTGCAACAAATTGCCTCCCCCCATTTTAGTCCTAAATAAACCAAGAGCACTGTGAAGTCTCCTATAGATTTTGGCAATGAAAAATAAGAGGGAGAATATCAAATGCTAAGCATCAAAAAATTAAAACTGATAATGACATTGCCAATGGAAAATAGAGAACATTGTTTCAACAGGTTATTTCGGGTTTTGAAGACAACAAATTAGGAAAACCCCCTCAATGGAGGGGGAGAGGAAGAAATCCCAAACAATCTAAATGAAGTTCCTCTCATGGAACATGAGAGGCCTCAATGGCCTATCCAAACACAGGGAAGTCAATGTAATAAGAAATCAAGTGAATCCAACTATTATCATGTTGCAAGAAACAAAAAATGATGATATTCAGTCAAAAAAAGTAGCAAAAAAAATCTAGAATCAAGGGGAGATGGTTTGCAAATCATCCAGAGGAGTTTTTGGAGGCCTTATGACTTTGTGGGATCCCTGGATAGTAGAAGGCACCATTATTCAGAAATATGACAGGGTTATTAGTGTTTTATTTAAGGAAATAAACAACAACAGGTTGTGGATCCTTTCAAATATTTATACCTCGACTTCAATTCAAGGGAGATATCTACTATGGGAGTACTTAGGAAATTTGAGTGAAATCATCCATAATGTCCCATAGATTATGGTTGGGGATTTTAACACTCTTTACCCTTCAGACAAAATGGGTGGAAATGGACCACCTATCAGGAGCATGGATGAGTTCAATGACTTTGTGAACTCCAACATGTTGATGGACGTAAAACTTAGAGGAGCAAATTATACCTGGAGCAATCTAAATATAGGATGTCATCTCATTCAAGAAAGGCTTGACAGGTTTTTCTATCAAAGGAGGCTACAACTTTGTTCGGTGATTCTACCCTGCAAGCCCTTCCTAAAATTACCTCTAATCATAATCCCATTTTTTTGGAGATCCCTAACTCTCTGTCCTTCAAGAAACCTTTTAGATTTCAATCTATGTGGATCAAACATTCCAGTTTTAGAGATAACTTAATTCAGTGGTGGCAAGCAGCCTGTCAAGGATATGCAGCTTTTAAACTTGCTGGCAAATTAAGATTTGTTAAGGAAAAGCTTCGAACTTGGAACAAAGAGGTCTTTGGGAACCTCTTTGAAAATAAAAAATAGGTTGTTGAAAGTTTGAAGATAATTAATCAGAGGATTCAACATGATGATGTTGATGAAACTACTAGGCAGGAGGAATGGATAAAACTAGCATATTTTCATAACATTTTGGCCTGTGAGGAAATCTATTGGAGGAAAAAATCAAGGGCTCTTTGGTTGAAATATGGAGATTCAAATTCCAAGTTTTTTCATGTCACCATGCTTAGAAATAGAAGCAATAACAAGATAAAAATTAAAAAAAAAGAAGATGGTTCTATTACTTAGGACTTAACAGAAATCAAAAAGGAGGCAGTAACTTATTTCAATTCTATCCTTGGTCAGGAATCGCAGTGCAATGAGGAGGCCAAAGATATTCTATTGCAATCCATTCCTAGAATAATAAATGAGGATATAAACCTTAAAATCCTAGCAAGTTATATTTCTTGAACACCCCAATTCAGAGGTAAGGAAGGATTGCAAAAATTTTAAGGTGTGATATAGCAAACCTCCCCACTTTGTATCTTGGTCTCCCTCTTTTCATTGGTTCTCCGAGATATTCAATGTGGGACAGGGTTATTGAAAGAATTCAAAAAAACTTGTTGGATGGAAAGGTCATCTTCTATCTTAAGTAGGAAAGTTGACCCTCACTAAGGCCTATCTTTAGAGCATTCCAGTCTATTTCCTCTCCGTTTTCAAAGCCCTTGTGAAGGTTTTCCAGAAAATTGAGAAACTCTAAAAATAATTTTTATGGACTGGATCAGAGGAGAAAAAAAGGATACACCTTGTAGGATGGACCAAAGTGTGCAGACCCAGGGAAAATGGGGGTTTAGGTCTACGGAGAATTCCTCATATGAATTTATCTTTACTAGCTAAGAAGGCATGGCTCCTCATTTTTGGTGAAGAAAATGAATGGACAACTATCATCAAACGAAAGTATCTTCAAAATATGGAATTTCTAAGTGACTCAGTTCCAATTAGAGGTTTTGATTTTTGGAAAACAATTCTTAATTGTAAGGAAATCATCAAAAAAGGTTTAAGATGGGTTTTAGGCAATGGTGAGAGGATAAATTGTTGGAATGATAGGTGGGCTAAGGACGAACCACTGACGCAATATCCTAACTTAGCCCGAATCAGAGATATCACGAAAGAACTCATTGGCAAAAAAGTCTTTGATTATATGGTTGAGGACAGAGGCAGAATGAAGTGGAAACAAATAAGGATTCAGGGATTTCAAGTAGAATCAAATGATCTTTGTAACATTCTCGGGAAATATTTTATCCCCATGAGACCCAAGGAAGATCAAGTGACTTGGGCTCCTACGAAAAATGGGCAGTTCATTGTTAAATCAGCTTACAAGCTTCTGCTTGATGACGAGGATTTTGTCCTCCAAAAGGACTTAGTTTGGATAAAAAATTAAATTCCAAAAATTGCAGTCTTTTCATGGCTGGTTATCCAAGGAAGAATTCTAACCAATGATAATATGATGCGTAAAGGTATTTGTATTACTAATCACTGTTATCTATGCAGGGCTAATTGGGAGACCATTTAGCACATTTTCCTTGAGTGCCCTTTTTCCTTTACTATCCTAAGTGGGATTTTTTAGGCCTTTAATATTTCTTGGGTTAAAACAACCATCGTACTTGATTTGCTCATCCAGTGGCCTTGCCCCTTTTCAAGCCAAATACTTAGATACACGTGGAAAATTTGTCTCAATCACTATCTTTGGAAGGTGTGGTTAGAAAATAACCATAGAGTCTTTAATGAGTCTATCCATGATCATCAAACTATCATTGCCAGGATCTTATCCTTTGCCAACGAGAATGTGAACCTTATCCCTTTTGATAGCCATAAACCTCATATGCAGGAGATCACGATTGCTCAATATTTAAGCTTAACCTTGTTAGATGAGCCTGTGCCTAGGTTAGTCAACCCCAGAGCCAATGTTAAGTGGTGCCCACCTCCTACGGGTTGGTTTAAGCTTAATTTTGATGGAGCAGCTAAGGAAAATCCTGGAAAAGTAGGCACTAGCGGCATTGTGCGATATCATAATGAGAATATGATGCTTGAATTTTATGAATATTTAGGAACAAGGATGAAAAACAAAGCTGAAGCTAGAGCTATGTGGAGAGGCCTTCAAATGACTCAAGACTTAGAAGGCAATTTGACCATAGAAGGTGACTCTATGAATGTTATAAATCTCCTCAATAATTGGAAAATGCCTTCTTGGAGGATTAAAACAATTGTTGAAGAGGCTAGGATCCTTTTCCAGGGAAGACAGGACAAAAAAGCCCAACATGTCTTTCAAGAAGCTAACAAAGTTGCTGATAAGCTGGCCAATTTGGGTGTCAATGGTGACAGACTTTTCAAATGGGAACATGGTGTCCCGAGTGAAGTAGAGGAGCTTATTCAACAAGAATTCCAAGAATGATAGTCAAATTTACCAACAGGGAAGGCATTGTAAGTTTGAAGGCTATGAGTATTCCCATCTCTTTTTTGAAATGGACTCACAATAAAAATTATCCGAGTTGTTAGTCTTGGTGGATGTTGCTTGGAAATACCACAAATACTAATGGGGACAGTCACATGTTATATAACATGGCTCCTAGTCATCTTAGTAATTTGAGGTTGGTTGATAATCATAGGGTAGGAAAGAAACGACAATATAAGACTTCGAACCAGAGCCACATGGACCACCAAATAGCCACCGCCATAAATCTAGCTAGTAGGTTCACTTCTCCAAGGCTGATTGGCCAAGATGGGATGTGGTCCCAAAGCATGTCATATACGGAAGAAAGCAATTACCAAAGAATTATTAAGAGTAACTGTCAATACATAGCTTGTGGGAGTTTTTTTCAGTACTCTGCTATGTGTGTCTGCAACTTTTTGTTTCTCCACTATTTCAAGGAAGGGATTTGTGTCTATTTTTTTTTTGTAATTATGATGCAGGTGTGTTTTCTTGGGGTATACCCAAAATGTTGTATGGGAAGTTTCTTTTTGATAATAGACTATGTGCCTTACTGGATGTAATGGCTTTGGTGGCATGTAGATTTTACATATATAGGATCCTTAGTAAGGACATGTTCATCAACAACCTTGGGCTGATTTTTGTAAAAGGTTTTGGGTCAACCTATAAAACCCAATATTAATGCTATAGTATCTTATCTACCAAAAAAAAAAACTATGAAAACTTATATTAACCAAGAACATATTATTTTATGTTCATGGTAAAATAATAATAAATATTTGGAGAACTCCAAAACAAAATCATAAAATATATTCATGCAAATATCCCTCAATAAAATGATTGATAGAATCTCCTCAAAAAGACCATACAAATTCCAATAGTTGTGTCGTGGTACAAAGTAACTAGCCTATAGTCCCAACTAGAATGAAGCAAGATACAAATAAAAGGATAAGGATGCCATAATCCTAAGGTTTATAGTCAATCTCTTTATGGCAATGTTGGAAGCTCTAGCTATTTTGCTAAGCAATTTTTGATATTTTTGGTAATTTGTTAAGCTTTGTTTTTTTTAGTGTTATCGTATTTTGTTGGATTTGTCAATAGCTCCTTTGGCTTAGTTTTTTTTGTATTTATTTTTCAAATTTTGTTTGTGGTGTACTTGATTCATTTTTTTGTTTATGTTTTGGTTTTGTTATTTTTGGGGGTTTTTTCTATGTGTTTCGTGTTCTGTGGTTTTTTGTTTCTTTTTGATGTTTTGTTATGGTAGTGTTTGTTATGCTATGTTGGTGATTTTCTCCATGTGTTTTGTGTTTTGGGATTGTTTATAAGCAATATTTCTCCATGGATGTAGCCCACATTAGGTGAACCACGTTAGATTTGTGTCTCTCATATGTGTGATGATTTATGCATTATTTCATTTACTGCATTGATATTATTGCTATCATCATTTGAATTGAGAAGTGAAAAGTTTTATCTTATATTGTTCACCCCCCTCTCAGTATAAGCTTATGTTCTTCATTTGGTCCAATTAAATACTACAATAATATTATTTGGTTCAATGAAATACTGCAACAACATAGTCATGATATAATATATGTAAAATATATTTAAACCCTATATAACCAATTAAAATAAAAAAATAAACATTAATAGAATGCAAAAGGTAAGATTAATTGTATGTGATGGTAAACCAATATAATATAATATAATTTATTATAAACCATTGTGCTTATCATTCCTTGATCTATAACAAAAATTTAAAGACAACTGTGATAAATTATATATGGTGGAATGTTGATACTCTAGGTATATCCATGTTCGAGCATTGCATCATCAGGAATGAGTGAGCTGAGGTTTAGCGAGTGCGACGGGAGTGAGGGTTTGAATTTTTTGGGCAAGAATCTTAGCCAAGGTGGTAGAGGTAGAGCAGGTACGAAAGGGGTAGGTGGTAACCTCGAGCATGGATCAAGCGAGGATCCAGAGGAAGGCGGTCAGGCTACAATATATTTGGAGGTGGGCATCACGTTGGGGCCCAACCCTCCTCAGAAATACCTCGACAAAAAGATACTAAGGACAATGCGGGGCCCAAGAAGTGGCTATATTTTGTTGAGACTCTTAGAGGAAAAAGAAAGGATGTTCTCTCTCTTCCACCCCTAGTTCCAATAAATAATAAAATTTTGGCCCCGACAAGTTCCATGAGCCCTTTTATTTCAATGGAAGAATTCTCCCTGGTAGGCAAGTTTTTGGGAAGTAGGTCGGACATGGAGACTATCAGAGCTTGGGCGATGGGTAAATGGTGACCGATAGGCAGCTTGGAGTTGGTAGCTCTAACTCGAGGTTTCTTCATTATCAATTTTAATAATATGGAGAATTCTAACCACATTTTAACAAGAGGTCCTTGGTTTTTGGGCAAAAGGAGCCTTTTTCTCAGATGATGGGGTGAAGATTTTGACCCTAAAAAGAAAAATATTAACATTGTCCCTATTTGGGTTCATCTCTCGAGTCTACCTGCCTAGTTCTTCAATGAATATTGGCTTCAGGGCATAACTAGAACTATAGGGGACTTGATCTCCATTGACCATGCGACCTTGGCCAGGACAAGGATGACTCATGCACGAATATGCTTAAATGCTAATTTAAATAATGAATTGCCAAGGTTTGTGGAGCTAGAGTATGGAGAATACTATAAAAAATAGCTAGTAAAATACGAGAACAGATCGACATTCTATGCAAAATACAAAAATCAAGGACATCTATGCAATCAGTACCCTAACCTGGCAATGAATAGAGAAAAGCAGAAGCAGGGAATGCTATACATAGGAAATTTGAGGAGTTTCCCTGGCAGAGGAGACTTCAATTAGGTAAACTATGTCTACCAAAAATGAAAAGAGAGGATGCAGGGTCTCAACAAGACAAAGGAAAATAACAGGTTGTTGGCAACCAAAATACTCAGGTAGGTTCCAATCCTCTAGTTTCAAATAAATTTTCAATTCTATCCAATATGGGAGTAGGAGGATTATCTGAAGACATGGAAGCCCAGAACCTTCAGGCTAACCTTTATGACTTTCAAGAATCCCCATCCAAGTCAGGATCCTCAAACCCTAATGCTAAAATTACTATAAGACCCATGGGCATCACAAATCCAAACCCTAATTCTCAATATTTAGAATTCCCATCCAATTCGGGATCCTTAAACCCCAATGCTGAAAATACTTCAAGCCTAGTGTGCATCCCAAAGCCAAACCCTAATGCTGAAGAACTTAGGAAGAAAGTTAAGGCATTGGAAATAAAAAATCTCATCTCCCTAACATCATCACTAGGAGCCAAGTGAATCCTACTGAGGGGCCATCCTACAGATCAGGGGAATACAGGAAAAAAGGAGAAGATTTGGATGTAGGGGTGGAGATATGTGAAACTCTTCAGACTGAGGAATATGGCAGTCTGATTCTGCAACAAATTGCCTCCCCCTAGTTTAGTCCTAAATAAACCAGGAGCACTGTGAAGTCTCCTATAGATTTTGGTAGTGAAAAAGAAGACAAAGAATATCAAATGCTGAGCATAAAAAAATTAAAACTGATAATGAAATTGCCAATGGAAAATAGAGAACCTTGTGTAGACACCAAAAAAGCACCAATCTGATTATGTGACTACAAACACTGATCACATTAACACACACAGCCCCCAGGGTAGCCCCCAGAGGTTAAACAGTGGTTCTAACCACTTACACAGCAGTTTTGCAAGTCAAAAATCAATTTGGCACCTTTTAGACACTTTATTTCTTATTCGTCCCACCCAGGGACGAGTGCGAATTTGTACTCGTCCTACCTAGGGACAAGTATGGATTTATACTCGTTTCACCCAAGTACGATTATTAGCGCTCGCTCTGGGGTGGGATGAACGCCAGGTTTGACCAGCAAAAAGTCAGACCTCAGCGCATGACAACTCAGAACTGCCACTTAGCTTTTCTTGCATGGCATAGGAGTGCGAGTGAGTTCTTTTGACAACTCATATCTGCTAATTGACTCTCCCTTCACTGCATGGGAATGAGAGTGAGCTTTTTAGGACAACTCATATTTGCCACTTAGCTATCCCTTCATTGCATAGGAGTGCAAGTGAGCTTTTCTAAAACATACAAAGACATGCACAGAAGCAGTTAAGAAGCCCTTGATCAAGAAGAAGTCTTCCCTTCACACAAAAAGCATTCATGCAAAGAAACACTTTTGCATGTTAATTCAAAGAGACCCCTTGGGTCTATAAAATGGTGAGTTTTATCACCCAAAAGAGATACCGAGAAGGAGCATTTTGAGCGACGAAGTGCTGCTAATTCATTTACTTGCGATTTGTGTTTTCAACATCCATAATCTCTTAATCGAAAGAGAGGTTATTGGGTGACTTGTGAAGGCACGAATCAAGAACCAACACCCCATTCTTTTGACCACAATAGCCTACCAATTTGTCGACAACATATCACATCAGGTTTCAGACCCATCCCAAGCGGATTGGTGTCGAAGAAAAGTTTCACCCGCGGGTGGTTTGCCTTCGGGCACCCCCCGCCCCCGCTTTATTTCTTTTATAGTATTTAGCTAGTTTCATGTTTATGCTTTTATCAAGTTTTCAGTTCATTTAGATTCATTTTAGCCATATTTAGATTTATCTTTTATTTTTCATACATAGGTGCTACTGATTCTTTGTTTGTTTCTTTGAACGCTGATTTGCAGCATTGGAGGAGCAGCGAGGAATCAACCTTTATCAACGCAAGCGGTGACAACGTTTTGGTTCGCCCATCTTATATGTGGGCACGTGGAAGAAGGAATTCTGGAACAAGTTGTAGAGAGCAATATCTAACGCTCCTATCCCCTAAAAAGGAAGGAGACACATTGTAACACGAATTGAAAAGAATATCAATAAAAAAGGCCGTAGTTTATATTGCTTTTATATCTTGTGTTCATTCATTTGTGTTCTTTCCTTTTAATACAATTTTGTTTAGTCTTTCCTTTTTGTTTACGGAATCTCGTGTTTTCAATGGCGATCACGGTGGGACCTCTGTCCTCTATTTTTTTTAGGTTAATTTACTGATCTAAAATTGCTTGTTTTTTTTACAGGTACCTGTTTTTCAACATCAGACTGTTATTCGTCTCTGCAAGTGACGATTACAGAATTGGTATTCGTTCCACCCCGGGATGAATAAATTATTCGTTTCACCCTGTGACGATTACGGTTCTGATATTCGCCTCACCCATGGACGAGTATAATTTTGTGCAATTTTCAGAGCAAATCAGAAATTTCCGACTACGCAGAGAAGAGGTAGGGGTTTTTTGCAGCTTCTGTCAAATTTTTGTTTTTCTATTTTCTAGTTTTCGATTTTGTATGGCTTAGGGAAAGATTTATTTTTGTTTTCCTATTTCAATTTTGCAAAATTAAAACGAACCCCACACATCACGTGGCATTTTAAACCAAGGCGTTGGTCATAAAACCCCAACCCTTGAACAAGACCAAAGGTGGATTCCATTATCACTTTGGCTTGAGATATTGCATCCATTACCTCGATCGCGACTATTGCTAGACGTAAATCCTGACAAAAGCTGACCGAGTGTAGCTAGGGTGATTCCTAGTGCATGAGGATAAGTCTTCTATGGTAGGTGTCATAAACAAAGCGATTCCCCTTCCGTACCACCTATGTTCCACGTATCATCTGCTCTCACGTACCTATAGTCTCCCTCACATAAGGGCGGGAGATTTCAGAAACAAAAAGGAAATACTAAACAAAATTGTATTAAAAGGAAAGAACACAAATGAATGAACACAAGATATAAAAGCAATATAAACTATGGCCCTTTTTATTGATATTCTTTTCAATTCGTGTTACAATGCGTCTCCTTCCTTTTTAGGGGATAGGAGTGTTAGATATTGCTTTCTACAACTTGTTCCAGAATTCCTTCTTTTGTGTGCCCACATATAAGATGGGCGAACCAAAACGTTGTCACCGCTTGCGTTGATAAAGGTCGATTCCTCGCTGCTCCTCCAATGCTGCAAATCTGTGTTCAAAGAAACAAACAAAGAATCAGTAGCACCTGTGTATGAAAAATAAAAGATAAATCTAACTATGGCTAAAATGAATCTAAATGAACTGAAAACTTGATAAAAGCATAAACATGAAACTAGCTAAATACTATAAAAGAAATAAAGCGAGGGGGTGCCCGAAGGCAAACCACCCGCGGGTGAAACTTTGCTTTGACACCAATCCGCTTGGGATGGGTCCGAAACCTGATGTGATGTGTTGTCGGAAAATTGGTAGGATATTGTGGTCAAAAGAATGGGGTGTTGGTTCTTGATTCGTGCCTTCACAAGTCACCCAATAACCTCTCTTTCGATTAAGAGATTATGGATGTTGAAAACACAAATCGCAAGTAAATGAATTAGCAGCACTTCGTCGCTCAAAATGCTCCCTGCTCGATATATCTTTTGGGTGAGAAAACTCACCATTTTATAGACCCAAGGGGTCTCTTTGAATTAACATGCAAAAGTGTTTCTTTGCATGAATGCTTTTTGTGTGAAGGGAAGACTTCTTCTTGATCAAGGGCTTCTTAACTGCTTCTGTGCATGTCTTTGTATGTTTTAGAAAAGCTCACTTGCACTCCTATGCAATGAAGGGATAGCTAAGTGGCAAATCTGAGTTGTCCTAAAAAGCTCACTCTCATTCCCATGCAGTGAAGGGAGAGTCAATTAGCAGATATGAGTTGTCAAAATAACTCACTCGCACTCCTATGCCATGCAAGAAAAGCTAAGTGGCAGTTCTGAGTTGTCATGCGCTGAGGTCTAACTTTTTGCTGGTCAAACCTGGCGTTCGTCCCACCCCGGAGCGAGCGCTAATAATCGTCCCTAGGTGAAATGAGTATAAATCCATACTCGTCCCTGGGTAGGATGAGTACAAATTCGCACTCATCCCTGGGTGGGACGAATAAGAAATAAAGTGTCTAAAAGGTGCCAAATTGATTTCTGACTTGCAAAACTACTGTGTAAGTGGTTAGAACCATCTGTTTAACCTCTGGGGGCTACCCTGGGGGCTGTGTGTGTTAATATGATCAGTGTTTGTAGTCACATAATCGGATTGGTGCTGTTTTGGTGTCTACAGATGCCCCTTTTTGGGAAGCGTTGTGCAAGGCGCAGCACCGAGCAAAAATAGATAACCAAAGCACTAATGATTAGGGTTTCTCAGTAACCTAACCAACTCTTGATGCCCCAAGTATGAAAAGGGCATGCATTCTTGAATCCTTGCTTCTGACGAGCTAAGGAATTTGATTTCAAGTATTAACCTATTTTTGTGAGGTGTGACTTGAGCTTGGACATTGATTAGTCATGAATAGGCAAAGGGCGCAACCTTTTATCCATGGGGGAACCTTGTGTTCATGTTTCGGGAATGCCAAGTGTTTAATCAGTTTGTGATAATTGCTTGTTTTCTGCCCCAAGCAGGAGCGTGATTGTCTTTGTCAATGATTCTTTGAATGCATGCTATTGCCATGATTGAGTGTGTGTTTGTTGATTGGTGACTTAAGTGTGACTACCCCCTCAAGCGATGAATCGATGAAGGAAGGACTGCCATGAGAAAAGCGACGAGTCGCTTGACCCAAGATGACTTAAGTGAGGGTGCCTTTAGATGTTGTCCGTTGAATGCTCGAGCAGTTTCTCGATTCTTTTGACCTATTTTTGGTGGGTGTGAACCCATTTTGGGATGCCATTTGGGGGTAACATTGGCAAAAATCTATCTTCCCGTGGAGCGGTCCGGCTATGGTAGCCTTCTTGGGGAGTAGGATAACGACAAGGTAAACCCCGACATTAGTTTTCTTATGCCAAGAGGTTAAGTTCAAGAGCACTTTTGTCCAGCAATTTTGTTGGTCCAAACAACGAAGAAGAATTCCTTCATAATTTCGATGATACAAAATGTCTCCTAACGATACACCATAAAAACAAATTTGCATTTTTCAAATTCACAATCGAGGAGATAGTGCACTTACCGGTCTCGCCTCGGCTCCGCCACTCGACAACCCGGTCTGTGCACTCATGGTGGCTAGATGATCTGGCAGTGCTTCACGTCAGAAATCTACCTCCTCCTCCCAGAGCTCCAAATCGCAATCGCTGAACAGTGCAAATGAGCCCAACCTGTCATTTTCGTCTATTTATAGTTTTTGCCTGCTGCCAATCGTCCCTGACCGGGACGAGCACTTTTCGGCGCGCTCATCCCACCCCGGGACGAGTACCATGGTGGCACCCTCGTCTCACCTCGGGACGAGTACCATCCTGGCACTCGTCCCCCCCCGGGACGAAAAAAAATAAAAATCAAAAATCAAAAACAACCACAACATAAAACTGACAAATGCCAACAAAACCAAAAAAAAAAGGTCAAAACAATCAGGGAACTGCTCGAGCATGCTTAGAAATAAACCATCTAAAGGCACCCTTGCACAAGTCATCTTGGGTCAAGCGACTCGTCGCTTTTCTCATGGCGGTCATTCCCTCATCGATTCGTCGCTTGAGGGGATAGTCACACTTAGTTGCCAATCAACACCATTATACCCAGTCTGGGAAATGACATGCATTCAAAGGATCATTGCAAATGACAATCGCGCCCCTACTTGGGGTAGCAAACAAGCAATCATCACAAAATAATCATATACTTGGCATTCATGAATCATGAACTCAAGGTTCCCACAGACAAAAGGTTGTGCCCTTTGCCTCTTCATGACTGATTAATGTCTAAGTTCAAGTAATACCTCACCGAACCAGGTTAATGCTTGATTTAAGTTCCTTAGCTCGTCAAAAGCAAGGATTCAAGAATGCGTGCCCTTTCCATACTTAGGGCATCAAGAGTTGGTTAGGTTACTGAGAAACCCTAATCATTAGTGCTTTGGTTATATATTTTTTCTCAGCACTGCACCATGCGCAGCGCTTCCCAAAAAGGGGCATCTGTAGACACCAAAACAACACCAATCCGATTATGTGACAACAAGCACTGATCGCACTAACACACACAGCCCCAGGGGCAGCCCTCAGAGGTTAAACAGTGGTTCTAACCACTCACACAACAGTTTTGCAAGTCAAAAACCAATTTGGAACCTTTTAGACACTTTATTGCTTATTCGTCCCACCCAGGGACGAGTGCAGATTTTACTCATCCTACCCAGGGAAGAGTGCTGACTGATACTCATCTCACCCAGGGACGATTACCAGCGCTCGCTTTGGGGTGGGACGAACGCCAAGTTTGACCGGAAAAAAGTCAAATCTCGGCATGTAACAACTCAGAACTGCCACTTAGCTTTTCCTGCATGACATAGGAGTGCAAGTGAGCTTTTCTAAAACATACAAAGACATGCACAGAAGCAGTTAAGAAGCCCTTGATCAAGAAGAAGTCTTCCCTTCACACAAAAAGCATTCATGCAAAGAAACACTTTTGCATGTTAATTCAAAGAGACCCCTTGGGTCTATAAAATGGTGAGTTTTCTCACCCAAAAGAGATACCGAGCAGGAGCATTTTGAGCGACGAAGTGCTGCTAATTCATTTACTTGCGATTTGTGTTTTCAACATCCATAATATCTTAATCGAAAGAGAGGTTATTGGGTGACTTGTGAAGGCACGAATCAAGAACCAACACCCCATTCTTTTGACCACAATATCCTACCAATTTGTCGACAACACATCACATCAGGTTTCGGACCCATCCCAAGCGGATTGGTGTCGAAGCAAAGTTTCACCCGTGGGTGGTTTGCCTTCGGGCACCCCCCTCACTTTATTTCTTTTATAGTATTTAGCTGGTTTCATGTTTATGCTTTTATCAAGTTTTCAGTTCATTTAGATTCATTTTAGCCATAGTTAGATTTATTTGTTATTTTTTATACATAGGTGCTACTGATTCTTTGTTTGTTTCTTTGAACGTAGATTTGCAGCATTGGAGGAGCAGCGAGGAATCGACCTTTATCAACGCAAGCGGTGACAACGTTTTGGTTCACCCATCTTATATGTGGGCACGCGAAAGAAGGAATTCTGGAACAAGTTGTAGAGAGCAATATCTAACGCTCCTATCCCCTAAAAAGGAAGGAGACGCATTGTAACACGAATTGAAAAGAATATCAATAAAAAAGGTCGTAGTTTATATTGCTTTTATATCTTGTGTTCATTCATTTGTGTTCTTTCCTTTTAATACAATTTTGTTTAGTCTTTCCTTTTTGTTTTCGGAATCTCGTGTTTTCAGAGTGAATATAATAGAAAAATTTATCCTTCATGTTTTCCTTCTAGAGATTTCTAAAAATATATATGTACAGGTGGCCTCTCTAGAAATTTAAGATAGGAAACTTCTCTAATATTGAGTGGTGAGACTACACACAAGATATCTATAAAAAAGGTAGTCATATGGAACCTAGGCCTCTCTAGGGCTCTAGAATTTCTAAATTTTTTAATCTTCCTAAATAAATTATCTAAAAGGAAAGAATCTCAATCAATTTTTTTGGTAAGTTAATATTTTTATTAAAAGGGGGCATTTGAAAGGCACCCCAACACCTTGTACAACAACATAATAGAAAGGAAAAACCTCGGAGGAAACAAAAGGAGGAACAAAAACTAAGAGGCATTCAACCAACAAATCCAAAAAGGATTAAAACCTCGAGAAGGAAGGAACAAAAAGTGACAGGCAATCAGCCAACAAAACCAAAGAGGACAAAATCCTCTAAGAGAAAGGAACAAAAGAAGAGGAAGACCGCTAAGAGTGAGCCTTTCATAGGAGGACCAGTAAGCAAGCTCAAAAAGGTACGTCAGTCTACATTGGTGATGCAATAGTAACCTCCAGTGTGGCATCCTTCACATCGTCCTTTGGTTCATCCTTTGGGTTTTCCTTTGGGGCTTCGATGTAGGCTTCCTTCGTGATCTCCACAACATCCTCATCCTTAGCATCAACCTTGATGTTAGAAGGTACCTCCACAATAGAAATGGTTGGAATATCCTCAAAAGCATCACAAAAAAATAGAAGGTTGAGTGCTTGACGTTGTTCCTTAAGCTTTGAAATTGCCTTACCAATAGCCATATGGGCAGATTCCAAATGGTCAATGGTAACAGAAGTGGCATGGACAACAAGCTTATGGAGATATTTTTCAACAATATCAGGGGAGTTGGAGAGATCCTTCATGGGCTTTTCAGAAGTGGAAGGAGGGGTTTCAACAACTTCCTTGAATTTGAGTCTCTAGGAACAACGAACAGGTGTTTTTTCAACCTTAACCTTTTTCTTGATATTGGAACCAGAATGAGGTATGTCACTCTTGTCCTTTCTCTTTGGTCTAGAGGCTTTAGGGTTGGGCATCGAAGAAGAGTTTTCTTCATCAGAGTCTAGGGTGGGGATATTTCCTTTGGGAAACTTCAGGAGAAGGAACCTATAAAGGATTCTAAAAAGTCCCTGGTGATAGGGCAATCCCTCTTCCTTTTTGGTATGGGTGGAGATTATTGCGTAATCCATGGACCAGTAAAGTGCGGCTGGGATGTTCATCATTTTAGCTTCACAAAAATGGTTAAAGGCTAAATGGAAGCAACAAAGCTAAGATTCAGGATTGTCAGTGGTTAAATATTGCATAATGGGTTTGAGGATTTCCTTCCAAGGTGTAGAGAGGTGGTGGTGATACAAACCTTTCTTATGCAACTTGTGGATCATCGAATTCTTCTCAAAGTGAGTTAACTCCGTGTCCCAATTGTGCTTGTTCCTCCTTATCACCTTGCCATAAAGATTTTATCTTGTCAATTCGGCCAACAACTCTATAGATAATCTCAATCAAGTTTAACTCCTTCAAGGATAATAAAATTACTACTTGCACATAATGTATAAAAAATGGGATGTGTCTAGTTTACCCATAAGCCTCCACAGTTGGTTCATAGCATATCTTACTTTGAGCTTAAAATTCTAAACAACATACCTTTCATTTTTGAGATGGGTTTTTGTTCTCGTTCACTCTCCTTCCCTTTAGAATTTCATCAATGCTCTTATATTTCTTAGCAAAGGACTAGTACTAGTTTTCATAGATGAAAGAGTTCTCAGGAGGGTCTGTAAATGACATGTAATGCTTCACTTTCAAAACATGCAATCAAATTGTTATTCAAATCCCTTATTTCTATTTAAGTCCACTCTATAGATTATCCACTACACCACATATGCACATTTTGCTAGTAAGTACCCATCTTCGAAAGCCTTGACTATATGATATTCTCCATACCTTTTAGGTACTCTGAGTCATCCCTATAATTGTTCCTGCTTCAAAATACATTCTTGCATTTTTGGTAGATATCCAAGAAGTCCTTTACATCATCACCCGTCTATCATTACTATCATTGATAATTGGCATGTTGATGGTAGTCTTGCTCCTTCCCATTTTAGAGAATGTAAATGCAGCAAATAAAAGTATTTAGAGCACATGACACCAGATGAAAACTTGAACACTCAGTGAATTCTAAAAAAGACTTCAAGCAAACATATAAATCCTTTAAGGTATGCTAAGTAAATGCATGGTCATATCAACTTGAAAATGCATAGTTCGAAGTAACTTTAATTAATTAAAAGACAAGTTAATTGGGTTAAGAAATCATGCATAATATCTGCACAAAATCTTGTTATCATATGGTCATTAAATGTAAAGCAGAGTAGTTACTTTTTGAGTGTCAATTTAACCCGATTGTGAAATTGAACTCACAGTTAGGGTTTCGTGATCAAAATCCTCTCTTGCAAAGAAAACAAAATTTTTATTTCCTCCAAGGTTCTGTTAGTGTAAAATAATGTTGTAATTGCTCTCAGATATACAACTATTAACAAGGGGCCCACTTAGGTACTTAAATGCAATTTGATATTCATTATGTTCATAATCCACATAATAAAGTTATTAATTAAAATTTAAAAAAAAAATTGACTTTATAAAATGTAAAAATTTAATTAAAACTTTTAAAATTTGAATTTTTCAAATAATTAAAATAAACTTTAGAAATTATTATTTAGAAAATAAAATTAATAAAAACCCTAAAATTGAAATATTCGGAAGATATTTAGGGTTTTAATTTTTATATTTTTGGAAATAAAATGAAAAATAAAAATAAAAATAAAATAAAATGTGCCTTCGAACTTAGGTTACAATATGAAATAGAAAATACTCTGGACTCAAACTAGATTTAGATCAACCAAAAATCTCACAATTCAACCTAACCCTAGTGCAATATTCAAAGGGAGGAAATTTTAAAACACCACACTTTATTAATATGATGAAATACAATCAACATACATATTTCGACATAATAAAATGAAAGCATTTATTCAAATCTTACAATAAAAATATTTCTAAAATCTCTATTCCAGAAGCCCCTTTTTGGGCACCCGAGAAAAATTTTCTTCTTCTTTCTTTCTCCTTTTCTTCCCCCCTTCCTTCCAACCCCCCCACTTTCCCGAATGTCCCTCCTTGTTAATCTCGTTGGTCTTTATTTCCTAATTTTTTGTTTATTCCGTTTTAAAATTTTATTCATTTAGTTGCTTTTCAGGTTGCGCAACTATTCCTCAACCGAACTTTGTCATTTATAACATAACTTTTAGCCGCGAACTTTTCATTTATTAAAGTAATGATCCTATTAACATTTTTACTTTATATATATTTTAATAAAATGATAATATTTCACCATTTATTTAAGATAAAAAAACCATAAAACTCCCAATAACCAGATTATCCAAGTTTAATAATTAATCATTTCCAACTTCCTTGATGCTTTTATTTTTTGTGTTAAACTTCCTGTAATCGTCTGTATGCTGCGTCGATATGTTGCATCCCCTATGTTATTGATTTAAAATAAAACGTAATACAATCTCCTTGTTTCAACATCATAGCCATCGCTCTTATTTTATGAGATTAAAAGTTTTCTTCCTATGCTATTTCATCTTCAATGAAAAGAACCCACGATCTGCTATTTTTGTTGAATATAAATCCAGGTTTGTATAAAACATCAACTTTTGGGCTTCGTACTCATAAGATGCCATCGAATTTAAATTTTTGTGCAACCGGCCCTTACACTTTCCTCTCTGCGCACAATAGGAATAACAAAAACATAGAATAATACTCCTATGCTATGCAGGTGATGCACAAACTCCCACACCTCAACCTTCGAAGCTTCGTGTAGCAGGACAAGGTGTGTTGCACCTATGATGATGTCACCTACTAAATATGTTGTTTTGGATGTTGACTGTATTAACCACTCACTCCTATTCCTGTAAACTATATGTCATCACTGATTGATATTTTAATCACTATGCAATCGATTGATCATGAATTTGTGATAGAGGCTCAAAATTATTGCAACTGACTTGTTTGAATTCTCTTGCAACACCAAAATAGTCGAAATAAGTCCCTGTTGTTTGGATGCCCATTCTTCCTCTTCATGTCGTTCGATACACATGTTCACAATTTTTCTTGTGTCATGAAAATTATCCTCAAAACAACACTTCTTTCCAGCATCCTATGAGTTCGTTGCTTTACTCAATTATCATTGTCATATTAATAGGTGCTTTGCATGATTTCCTTAATATTCAAATATTAAATATTTTGAAACCATCGAATGCTCCTTGTACTATTGCTAATCTATCATCGATCATGTTCCCATTATTTATTCATCCCACATTTAAATGGTGGCAAAGAATCAATACTTTATTATTGTCAACTCACAATATGACTTTCGACGAGATGTGCACCCAAAATCACCTCTCCTTGACTTCCTCGAATACTTTATCGGGGCGAACCACCAAAGTTAAATTTTCCAAATCTGACTCAAACCTGTGAAACAAAATAATGACAAACATTTTATTAATCCAAACATTTTAATCTTTCAAATTAAATTAATTAAAATGTTTTGAAAGTAAATGTTAAAATACCCTAATAAATATATTTTCATAATAAACTTCTTTTGCATATTAAAACATTTTAATTTTATAATAGCTTATATTATAAGCTTTTAAACTTATAATATTACAATGTCAAAAATAAAAAAACAATAAAACACTTTAACATAAAAAACACAAAATAATATTAACATAAATACAACAAAAAAAACAAATAAAACACAAACAATATTAAATACCATGATGTCAACAAGCTATCCCAATGACAAACTGACAAATCACAAAAACATAAAATTTTCAATTTTCAAGTGGGTCCCCAATCTTGGGGTCGTTGTGAAGGAGTCACAACAAAGGCAACTCTTCTAGAGAATGTTCCTAAACATTCCAGACTTAGAACCCAAATCTAAAACTAACAAAACCCAAATATTAGAAACATGAGCATCAGTAATATCTAGAGAATGTGAATAGACAAATTCAAATTGAAATAACTAAAACATTTGCTTCTGCTTGGTGTGTGCACTATGGTTCATTCTATATCTTTGAAATCATTCGGATTTCCATTTATCAATTTTGCATTTAGACTATTAGATATTTTTATTTTTAAAGTATACCTCTACCTTGATCTCTTAAGACATTGCTCTACTATTGACCAGGCGTTTATAGCCCCGATAGAGATTATCTGAATCTCCCAAATATTAGGTGAATTTTACATTTTGCATTTTATTCCAGTCTAGACCTAGCTCCACTGCCCGTCAGGCATCTATAGCCCCGGTGAAGGCTATCTAGACTATGGTGACTGATTTGTCATTACTTTCCATTGTATTTGCTTTGCTTACTTTTTATTTAAGCTTAATATTGTTTTACAAAATTCACCTGCCATTTGGGTTAGAGATCAAATAAGGCTAAATTGAGTATATTAATTTTCACCTTAATTTGCAAAACCAACAAACTTCAACCTTCCAGATTTTCAAAATATATACATTTAATGTGTTTGTAGAACTTACGGAGCTTATGCAAGATGATTCCATTGTTTCAAATTTCATTGTCTTAGTCCAAATTCATAAAGATATATACTAAACTTCTCACTTTATTTTTCTTCAAATTTTGCATGATTTCAAAGTGAGTAATTTTGTCTTGAATAATTTAGGAACAAATACCAAATGAAATCACCAAATATTTAGTGTCCATATAACAACTACCGCAATCACAAAAAACCTCACGAAAGTATGTTTCAAACTCAACAACAAACATCATCACAATAACTGAACTCCAAAAATTTGGCAAAATTCAATTTATTATAACATAACAAACAACACATCCAAAATTTCATAGACACAAAACATAAACAAACAAAAACAAAACAACCAACTAATAAGTTCACAAAAACAATTAACTATCAGAACAAGAAAACCAAAACAAATTACAAAAAATATACACTATGTACAAGATGATGCAAAAATTTAAGCTATCTTTTTCCTGGATTCCAAATGCGATTTTCACCATTTAAAAGACATCTATCCTGATATGCATACCATATTTTACAGGAATCTAATAAAAATAATATTAGGCCAAAAATAGAACCTCTCATTATGCCAATCTCATTTTTCCAATTTGATTCATTTATATTATCAATCCTATAGTGAAACTTCAACACATTGAAATGGTAAGACAATGATGGATTTTTAATTCTTTCTTGTTTATTATTTAAAATGCAGTTTCTACAATTCAATTCATGATTTAGAATTAGGCTTTCTTTTTCAAATATGAGGTCTTGCAAGAAGGAGCCTATTTCTAAAATTTTTAAAACCAATTCATTTTCCATGTTTTTAGGCCAATTGAACTTGTACAACAATTTGCAAGCCTTTAGGATGTCTCCTAAACAAAAATCATTACAAGATTGAATCTTAGATTTAATAATTATTTGTCTATGAACTTGATTTAAAGTTTCAATCATGTTTTCTTTTGTTTCATTTATGGCAATAGGTTTAGGAGTTTTTTCTGTTAGAATAAATATTTATTCTCTTAAGTTCTACTAGGATAGACTTACTTGAGTTACCACTCTTCCATGAGTCAGGTGAACTCTCAGTTTAGACTAGTTCAAATTTGTTGAGTTGTTGTAATCCAACGACTCTCAATGATCAACTTTTCTATTTATACAAAGTTGATCCATGGAATAAATCAATAAGTTTTACATCTTCTTTCAAAGAGCCTTGGTAGATGCTTGCATTCCAGATTCTTACCTCTTGAAGCGTTTCTTTAATTGGTTTATTTTGTCTAATTTTTTGATAGTTTCCTTTTAAGTGTCCCACTATTTCTTTATATAAAGCATCTTCTGCTATCTTTTGAGAATATAGTAGGCCTTTTTTATATGAAATAGTTGTGAGATATGTTTTTTTTTTACCCCTTAATTAGTAATATTTGGGTGTTCATAGCTTTCGTAGCTCGCTCAGGAGGCTACCACTAGTCCAAGTGTATTTCCCCTTTCTGAATATGCTTTCGAATGAAGTGCATGTGAATTTCAATGTGCTTGGTGCATTGATTCTCAACTGGATTACGGGCAATATGAATTGTGCTCTGATTATCACACCAAATAGTAATAGGTTTGTCATGGAAAAACCAAATTCTCTTAGTATCTGACGAAGCCAAAGAGCTTCCTAACTAGCCAAAACTGTTGCTCTGTATTTTGCCTCTGTAGATGATAATGCTACTGCTTGTTATTTTTTGCATGACCAAGTAATTGGTGAAGAACCAATACAAAAGACATATCCAGAAGTTGAACATATATCTTCTACTGAACTTGCCCAATCAGAATCTGTGAAACCTATGATATCCATGGATTTTTCTTCATATAAGATCCCAAAGTGAGTAGTTCCTTGCAATTAGCATAGGATTCTTTTGTTGCTTACCAATAGCTAAAATGAGGTTGATATGAGAATCTAGATATCAAGCCAACAACATATGGAATATCTGGGAGAGTATGAGTGAGGTATAGCAGACTCCCTATAAGTTTTCGATATAGAGGAGCATCACATAGAGGGGATTTGTAGGAAGTAATTAGAGTGACTCCAAACTAAAGATGTGTAGAAGAAGGCTTAGATAGATACAGGAGTACCAATATTTTCAAAATACATAGATACCCACTGTGACATTGAGTTTGTGATTGCATTGTCAATTTCAGGTTCAATTACAGAAAACTTCGACAAGGCCCACAATATAGATTTTGAAAATGATAAAGGTAACACTGAAGGTGATATTCCATAAAAAACATCCACCCACAAAAGTGGAATGCATGACCATTCTTCACAACCACGAGATGTCAACTTGCCCAACACATTGAAATCTGACCAACAATTCACATCAACCTCTTCAACTTCATTGAATGTGTGCAGTTCATCATCATCCCCATCAATCTCATAGGGAGAGTTCACAAATGAAATATTTTGATTGCATCACTTTGCCCACAAGGAGACCAGAGCTGCACATATGAGCACACTCAAAATATGGACATGGAGGATCCATTCTGTAACCGCGCCCAATTATAGAAATGGCTACCTGGTAAGCCTTTTTCTGCATTAGGAGACTAAAATTGTGACTGTGACTAACTTGGTGAAGAAGAAAATACAAAAAATGCCTACGCTGTCTTTCCAATTCTCCATATTGCAAAGCCTCAAGTGACTATAGAAATGGTTGGAACAGATCAAAAATTGCTTTATGATGCTTTTCAATGCAAGTGTGGAAGCACTGTCCTAAAAGAGTGTTGCGCATGACAACAGGTGAAAATGTTATTTTCAGCCAGAGTTTGCATCCTAGGACTTCGAACAACAACTTGAGACAATCAACTGCATGTGTGAAGTCTCTTGCAGTATCGTCACTAACATAATTAAGAACTACGCTGATAAAAAGAGGATACCGTTCTACAATACCCTCTTCAAATGCTGTTGATTCAAGAAATATTATAAGCGAAACCTTGAAGAAGAAGACTATTATTTTCCTGCAAGATGAAGGTCACATTGAACCCATTTATAGGGGTATTTATAGTCGTCGGAAAGGTTTTTATGAGATGGTCAAATTGGTGGCATCCAATTTCAATTTTGAGGCAGTTTAACCTATGTTTTTTGGCCTCAAATTTATTATATCATGGAGTGCACTCTCGGTTGAACCCGACACTCCCATTGCAGTTCTAAGTGATCCTAGTATCTAGTCATCTCCTCTATATCACCTAGTGATTGTAGCGGCTAGTTACTCATACATTTTAGTAGGATGAGGAAATCACCATAAGGACACTTTTGACAACTGCCTTGGTGCTTCATTTTTATTCCCTTGTTTTTTGTTGTTTGTCCTCAAGTTTGGGACCTTTAATAGCCCATTGTGTTCATTTAGGTGGAAACCACTACTTATGCTTGTGGAGTCGATTTGGACATACCTTGTGATTCTTGTGGTTCTTTCCACACTATCTTTACAATATTATTTTGTGAGACACTTTGGTTTCAGAGGTTTTTTTTTACCTTTTTTCATTGCTCAAAGCCTTGATTTGTGTCACAAGCACCAGTATGAGAGTATGATTTCATTCTTTATATGACGAGTCTCTACTTTTTTGAGACATCTGATGGATCCTTTATAGGATTCTTGATGGAAGTTTTCCTATGGGGGGTTGAAGAGGACATCTTCCTTCCTCCATCCTCCATGCACATCTTCCTTCTTATTTTTCTTCTTCTATTCTGGCAGGTGGTTTTCTCCCTAATGGTTTTTTCTTCATCTCTCTAGCAGAGTTTTCTTATGCATATATTGTACATGAGTACCTTATCAGGCCTTGTTACCGAGACTCATACTTGTGGATATGCCACTTGTTTAGTTTTGTTATTTTTTGCAACCTCCTAGTATCACTTAAGGGGGGTATTAGTATATCCTAGTACCACTTAAGGGGGGGTGTTAGAATAATATTATATCCTAAGTTATTACTAGGATAATTTATGTGGCTAAGATTAGATCAGTTAGTTATGATCTAATGGATTAGATTGTATGCCTTTGCTATTTAAGCAAGGCTCCTTTGTATATCCTTATATGCTACAAGTTGAGCTTGAGGAGATTGAAGTGAATGACTCTTGTGAGGAAGTCATATGATGAGTTGCCCCTAAATCTAGAACCCAGTATTTTGATGAAGTTTTTATAGCTTTACCTTGAACATTTAAGGTTTTTCCTATCTACTTTTTTATGTCTATTTTGTGATCCTTCATTGCTGCCTCTAGTTTTTGTAGTCTCTTCCAACATTTGTTCACAGAATGACCATCCTTTTTGCAGTGTGTACAAGTTATAGGACTTCTTTATTTATTTTGAATTTTTCTTTAGTGGAGGTGGATGCTACTAAGGATTTTGAGGAAGATGGAGAGATCTCACACTTTGCAAGTTTTGTTTCCTCTCTAGTTAGCCTATCACAAAATTCCTCTAAAGAGGGCATTTTAAAACTTGATCCAAGAGCATATTTTGTAGACAGAAAGGTGGTTGAAAAAATTTGAAATACACAATTTAATTTAGAAAGAATTAGATAAATGTATTCATCATCTATTTTGTTCTTGCCACTGCCTTTGAATTGAGTGAGGACTTCTTTATATTTGGTGAGAAAGTCAACAATATTGTTGGAGTCTTCAGAATATTATGCTGTTAATTCTACCTCTAGCTACATTGACCTTATTTGATCCACTTTCCCAAATAAGTTCTTTAGTTTAGTGAGGTGCAAATTAAAATTTCATTCCAATATAAAATTCCAAACCTTAGCTGCTACATTATATAGTTTACTTGCAACTAAAGAACGCAACTGAAGGAGAAGATGAAGGGGATAAGGAGATAGAAGAAGTTGCGAGAAGAAGGGGATAAGGAGATAGAAGAAGAAGTAGGGATAGGGAGGAGAATAAATTGAAACAAACTTTGTCGACATGTGCCTTTGCCGACATTGCCATCTACGTAAGTTAAACTCTAACATTCTCCCCCTTAAAGTTGAGAGGACTGACAAGACAGTCTCTCAGCTTTATAAATTGAGCTTTAGCCATGCCTTTGGTGAAGATGTCTGCAATGTTCTCCAAAGTGCTGCAATATTTAAGCTCAACAATATTTTGGTCCACCATGTCTCGGATGAAGTGATACTTCATATCAAAGTGTTTTGTTCTGCTATGGTGGATAGGATTATATGCCAACTGAATGGCACTGATGTTATCACAGTATAATCTGGTAGGACCACTTTGTTGTTCTCCAACCTATTCAAGGATTTTTCTCAACCATAGGGCTTGAGTACTAGCATATGTGATGGCTATATACTCGGCCTCAGTAGATGACAATGCTACAATAGTCTGCTTTTTGGAACTCCATGTAATTAGTCCTGACCCTAGACTAAAACAGTTCCCTGATGTAGATTTTCTATCATCGATGTTGCTGCCCCAATCACTATCACTGAAGCCAACTAACTTGACAGTATTACATTTTTGGTAATGGATTCCAAAATCCAATGTACCCTTTACATATCTGAGAATTATTTTAGCTGCTTGCAAATGCAGCTCGGATGGATTAGCCATAAATCTTGAGACAAGAGAAACAACATACTGAATGTCAGGTCTTGTGTTGGTGAGAAACATCAAACTCCCAACCATGCTCCTGTAAGTGGTCGTGTCAACCTTCGGTGCTCCATCATCCTTGCTCAATTGGATCCCATGTCCAATTGGAGTTGCAACTACTTTGCAATGCTCCATAGCAAATTTCTTGATCATATCCTGAGCATACTTGTGTTGACAGATGAAGATCTCTCTATCTATCTGATGAACTTCCATGCCTAGGAAGTAGTGCATTAATCCCAGATCTTTCATCTCAAACTGTTTCATCATGGAGTGTTTGAACTCCATATTCATCTTATCATTACTACCCATAAATATGAGATCATCCACATATAAAAAAACTATGAGGATGTCTTTACCTTGCTTTAGGTAGTAGAGAGTTGGTTCATTTTTGCTTTGGGTGAACCCATATTCCTTGAAATAGCCGTCAATGTGAGAGTACCATGCTCTTGGTGCTTGCTTGAGGCCATACAATGCTTTTTTCAGTTTATAAACAAGGTGCTCCTTACCTTGTTCTTGAAAGCCTTGAGGTTGTTCAACATAAACCTCCTCTGTTAAGTACCCATTGAGAAAGGCACTTTTTACATCCATGTGTTGGATTTTCCATCCTTTATGGGCAGCTAAGGAAAGTACTATTCTGATTGTCTCCTGTCTAGCTACAGGAGCAAAGGTCTCCTCATAATCAATGCCATACTTCTGTGTGAAGCCTTTTGCTACCAGTCTTGCCTTGTGTCTTTCAATGCTCCCATCAGCATTGAATTTGGTCTTATAGACCCATTTACATCCAACACATTTTTTTCCTTTAGGAAGCTGAACTAGCTCCCAAGTATCATTGTTTTTTATAGAGGTCATCTCCTCTTTCATGGCATCCTGCCATATCTTCTGAGTACAAGCCTTCTCATAGCTAGAAGGTTCAAGTTGTGCACTAGTCAATAAGGCATAATTGACTACATCTCCCCGAGGCTCTTGGGAGTCATCATCTCCATACAAATGCAGATTTTCAAGTCGTTGCAAAACTGAACTCATTTCACTAGCTTGACTTCTAGTGTATCTTCTCTAAAAAATTTTATCCAACATCTGATAAGAGGGATGATGTTGTAGTGTTCTCTTACCTCTGGATGGAGAATCAATATCCATCGGTGAAGAACTGACTGATCGTTGTGGAGAAGGACTTGGAGAAGTTGTTGATGTACTAGAAGTAGCACTTCTACTTGGGCTTGGAGGGGGTGTGTCTTTGCCTTTCTTGGGTGACACCTACTGAATTTGAGAAGAACCTGCATCATGGGATTCATCATCAACAAAAACTCTTGGATGACCCCATTCTCCCCCTTCATCAAAAATCACATCCCTGGAAAGGACAATTTTATGGGTCTTTGGATTGTAGAGTCTATAGGCTTTGGTAGACTCACAATACCCTACAAAAATACATGCTTGACTCTTGGGATCAAGCTTTTTCCTCTTTTCATCAGGAATGTGTGCATATGCTAAAGAACCAAAAACTCTGAAATGTTTTACATTTGGCTTCTTGCCATACCACGCCTGGTAAGGAGTGATCCCCTTCAAACTAGAAGTAGGACTCCTATTTAGAATGTAAACACTGGTTCTGACAACATCAACCCAATACATATTACTTAGATGCTTTGTTTGAAGCATCGATCTGGCCATCTCTACAATGGTGCGATTTTTCCTTTCTGCCACACCATTTTGTTGTGGAGTATAGGCAGTGGTGAACTACCTTTTTATCCCACTTTCTTTACAAAATTGCAGAAATTCCTTGGAAGAGTACTCTCCTCCTCGATCTGTCCTGAGACATTTTACATGAAACCCACTTTGTTTCTCTACATTATTCTTGAAATCAATGAAGCAATCAAAAGCTTCATCTTTGTGTTTCAGGAAATAAACCCAACACATTCTAGAGAAATCATCTATAAAAATGAGAAAATAAGAATTGTTACCGAGACTTTTTGTCTGCATTGGACCACAGATGTCCGAATGCACTAATTGCAGTGGATAGTTGGCCCTCCATGCTTGTCCTCTTGGAAACTTGGACCTGGCGTGCTTTCCCAAAGCACATCCTTCATAGACCTCCTTGTGATCCTAAATTTTAGGAAGTCCAGTCACCATTGCCTGAGAAGTCAACAATTTTAGGCTAGCAGAATTCAGGTGACCATATCTCAAGTGCCAAAGCACACTTGGATTTGCAATAGCAAAATTTGCAAGTTGATCTCCCCCTGGCTGTCCAAAATTTAGGGGAAATAATCTGTTCTTGGTCATAGGTACCTGTGTGATGACTCTATTACCATTGTTCTTATCAAATATTACACATTTTCCCTCATCAAAAACAAGTTTGTAATTCTTTTCCATCATTTGTCCAACACTTAGCAGATTATGTTGGAGTTGAGGGGTGTAGTAGATATCATTCACCTTCTTGATGCCTTCCTTCGTTGGAACCTCCATGGCTCCAATGCCTTCAACTTGCAATGCTTTATCATCTCCCAACTTGATTCGGGATTTATAGGTGGAATCTATTGTAGCAAAGAGTTCTTCTTTGCCACTCATATGGTTGGAACAACCAGTATCCAAAATCCAAGTATCATTCAGATTTTGATCCGATTGCCCATAAGAAAGAAAGAGATTAGAAGTCCCTTCTTCTTCACCAAAATGACCATACTTGACTGCTTTGATTGTTGCTTCCCTGAGAATATTTGGACCAACAGTCTCGAGCAAAGTGACCTGGTTTGCCACAATTGAAACAAACCTTTTTGGATTTGTCACTTCCTCTTCCTCGACCTTGACTTCTACCTCTGCTTTGTTGACTACCTCTGCTTTGACTTCCACCTCTGCTGGGAGTTCCTCCTCTGCTGGGATTTCCACCTCTTTGGCTGCTCTTGCCTCTACCTCTTCTCTGACCTCTGCCTTGGCCTCTACCTTGTCCTTTTCTGGCACCTTCCTAAGATGCGAAGGCTTTATCATCGCCTCCATAACTGGTTGAAGGAGATTCCTGTAATCTCTCTTCATGTGAAAGTAATGAACCAATTAAAGCATCAAAGGATAGTGTAGACAGATCCTTTGATTCTTCGATGATGATTGCTATGTGATTCCATTTCGGAAGAAGTGTTCTCAACACTTTCTTCACAACAGTTTCTGGTTTGACTTCTTCTCCAAGTGTTACCATCTTGTCAACGACTACTTTAACTCGAACGTAGTAGTCACCAACTTTCTCATCTTCAATCATCTTGAGATTCTCAAAATCTCATTTTAGTGTCTGAAGCCTGACCTGCTTCACTTGATCACTTCCTTGGAAACCTTCTTTTAAGGCATTCCATGCATCTTGGGCAGTTATACAAGATGCAATTCTAGGGAAAATACTTTTATCCAACGCTGCTTGAAGATGAAAAAGAGCAAATGAATTGTTCTTTTGTGCTTCCTTCTTTGCTTTCTTATCAACTGCACTCAATGTAGTCCAATCGGAGGGTTCTGAGTAACCCTCTTCTACTATGTCCCATAACCCCTTACCTATGAGTAAGGTCTTCATTTTGATAGACCAGTACTCATAATCGTACCCATTAAATTTTGGAATGGGTAGATTAGCATTCGAGGCCATAGCTACTGACAAGAAACTAGAAACAAACTTTTATTTTTCTAGTACAATCAATTTCAAAGAAAAGCAATTACAAATTTAAATCAAGTCTAGCTTGATCTACTCTTTCACTTATGGCTTGCTCTTCTTGTTGAGGCTCTCCAATCACCGGGTTCCCAAAGTTGTCACCAATCGAATCTTCATCGTCACTGATGAGGATAATTTTTGGTGAAGCTGGCTCCAGTATTTGGACTGAATCACTGTTACTGATCTGAGGATTTGCTGGTTCTTGAGGTGCAATGCCAACTGAATCTGAGTGCTCAAATCTATTTCCAAAGGAGTTGTCTTCTGAATCTGCTTCGTATCCAGAATCTGGATGTCTTTGATGGGCTATGACTGCGTTTTGTAATTGGCTAAAAACTGTATGCAAACCATATCTCTGAACTCTTTCATCAAACGATTCGGCGTTCTCTCTTAGTAGAAGAGAACACAGGGCATGATAGCACCCAGTAGATCGTATCATCTACTCATCAATGCAAAAATATCCTCCTTTACAGCCGTTGAGGCTATTACAAAAATTTTTCAGCCTTGAACGGGGTTCCAAGGGGCAACGCTAAACGGGCGCTCCAGAAGGCTTCCCGTCACTTTTATGCTCCCCTTTTTTACAAAGCTTGCCTCTTAGGCTATTACACAATTTGCAAGTTTTTCAAGCCCCTTGGGCGATTTACACAGATTGCCTCTGAGGCAAAAGGTTCAATTTTCTCCTTTTAAAGTTAAAAAAAAAACTTTTAAAGTATTTTTAATATCTTTCTATTTAATAATTAAAACATTGCTTTAAAAAATAAAAAAAAGATAAAAACAAACTGATTTTAAAAGCAATTGTTTTTTAATTATTAAATGAAATATTAAAAAAACTTTAATAAAATTTAAATTAACTTTAAAAAGAATAAAACTTTTAAAAAATATTGAACCTTATTTTTTGAGCCCGTGCGAGTCGAACTCGCACCCTGCGATATCCAACTGAGCCACCTTTCCAACTCGGTTGCGTCTACTTCTAGTGCCTCCAAGGCACCCACCGTGCCTTATACTCTTCTCAATGCGGGGAAACCAAAAAAATAAAAACAAATTAATGTCGCTAGGCTTCAAACCCGCTACCTGACGCAAAGCAGGCGACGGTCTTAGCCAATCGGGCCACTCGCCCGACGTGAAACTACTAGGCGTTGCCTTCCTCTTAAACATGTGGCAAAAATTGTTTTTTTAAAACTACGAGTGCATTATCCCACATGCACTGCATTGAAGGCTGTGGAGGTGTTTTTAACGTCGGGCACGCAATGGTTAAAATGATTGCCTTCGGGAAATCATTGTGTCCCTTTTGCCAATGCTACAAACCAATCCAAACTCGCCACCATGGCATCCGCTGAGCTATCGCCTGTTCAATTAAACTCTGCCACGTCACGTCCTCGTTGCCAGCCACGTCGGCTAAACCTTTGCCACGTCAGCTACTTTGCACCTGCCACGTCAACTATCCTATGCATGTCATGCTACCACGTGTCGCCCTACTAGCTGCCACGTGTTGTCCATGTCAGAGTCACATTATTATCCATGTCTAGTGGCCTAATACCATGTGTTAGGTCCTCGTCACCACCTTGGTCTACGTGTAGTCTATGTCCACGTGTTCAAATCTGATGTGCCACCTCAGAGTCCATGCCAGGTCTACTGTGCATGCCTTAGGATCCGTGCCAGACTATGTCTGGTCCACTTCAGGATCCGCGCCTGGATCTAGAATTCCTGGGCAGTCCTACTGCCTCGAGAAGCATGCCTGGACCTCCTCACAGGTCAACTCCCTCCTACCTGACCTTGAATACCGTGCAGCTTTGATACCAGAGTGAGGCACAAATTAAAAATTTCATTCCAATCTAAAATTCCAAACCTTAGCTGCTACATTATATAGTTTACTTGCAACTAAAGAACGCAACTGAAGGAGAAGATAAAGGGGATAAGGAGATAGAAGAAGTTGCGAGAAGAAGGGGATAAGAAGGAGACGAAGTAGGGATAGGGAGGAGAATAAATTGAAACAAACTTTGCCGACATGTGCCTTTGCCGACATTGCCATCTACGTAAGTTAAACTCTAATAATATGGATTTTTACATTCTAAAATGTGAAATCATAAGCTTTCATTTACATTTGTGATTATAATACCCATTGTTTCATATATCTTCCCTTTATGAACAAATATTTCATATTCCTTTTCAAATTCAGGTTGCTTCTCTTCTAGCAAGTGTGTGAGCCCTTTTTGAGAAATAAGATTTAATATTTTTGGTTTGCATGTGTGATAGTTATGAGGGGTGAGAGGATCAATTGTATTCATTTTGCCTAAGAAAATTGAAGTGAACCAATAATCCCCCCTTTAACTTCAAGAACGTGTATAGAAGACAATGATATTCCCTCCTATCAGTAGAACTTTGTCCAGCCAAAAATATTTTTAATTAAAGCAGCATAAGCTAGACTTTTATACCTGATCTTCTCAATTTACCCGCCCTTACGTGAGGGAAACTATAAGTAAATGAGGAAAGCAATACGTGGAACATAAGCTATATGAAGGAAGAATAATCATGATATGGTAACAGGGTTGCCAAAAGTCTCATCTATTGATGGAGTATGTCCTGGATGTGCTCTTGGAAAACAACATCAAGATCCTTCCATAGAGTTAATCCATAGTGACTTGATGGTCTTCCTAGAGCCTTCTTTCAAAGGAGAAAAATATGCCTTAACCTTCATTGATGATTTTTCAAGAAGAACTTGGGTCTACTTTCTAAAATATAGAAGTGATGTTCTATCCCACTTCAAAATCTTCAAGGCCCTAGTTGAAAATCAAGCCACTTGTAAAATCAAGAAAATTTGCAGAGATAATGGGGGAGAATACTTCAGTAATGAGTTCTCCATATTTCTCTCAAATCATGGAATAATTCATCAGCATTCTATCTCCCATAATCCTCAACAAAATGGCATTGCAGAAAGGAAAAACAGAACCTTGAAATAAATGGCGAACTATATGCTCCACTCAAGAGATCTTCTAGTAGTTTTTTGGGCTGAGGCAATTAACTATGCAAACTATATTCAAAATCGGACACCTCATAAAGCTCTTGGTCATTTGACTCCCGAGGAAGCATGGACTGGCTCAAAACCTGATGTCTCTTTCTTCAAAAAATTTGGGTGTACAACTTGAGCACATATCCCAAAGAAGAAAAGGAAGGCCCTAGATAAGAAAAGCAAGCAACTCATCTTTGTTGGTTATTGTGAGGAAATGAAAGCATACAAGCTTCTTGATCCCACAACTCATGAGGTCTTTTTTCACAAAAATGTTCAATTTGATGAAACATTCCCTAATAAATATCCTCAACCATCCTCTTCCAACATTAATTCTCTTGAGCCATCTCCAATATTAGAGCCTCAATATAATGAAGATCCCATTTTAGAGATAAATGATCAAAATGACCAAAATGAGGATCCTATACTCCAAAATCCAACTCAAAGTCCTGCCACACCAATTACTCCTTCCAAAATGCCAAAATGGGCCCGCACCATAGTTGAAGAAGCCACTCCTTACATCTAAAATCTTCCATCATCCAAATTAGGCAACCCCATAGGATCTGGTCTTGTTTGTTAGTCTATTTCCATAGATCCTCAATCCTTCAAGGAAGCAACTGGTATAAAAGAATGGGATGATGCCATAGAGAATGAATTCTCTTCCTTAATCAAAAATAAAACTTGGGATTTAGTTCCTCTACCTAAATTAAGGAAGTTAGTTTGCTATAAATGGATTTACAGAACTAAGTATGGACCTGATGGAGAAATTGACAAACACAAAGCTCGCTTGGTAGCTAAAGGTTTCTCACAAATTGAAGGCATTGATTATTCTGAAACCTTTGCACCAGTTGCCAAAATGGATTCTATTAGGCTGGTACTTGCACTAGTTGCTTCCCAAAAATGGCCAGTTTTTCATATGGATGTTAAAAGTGCTTTCTTACATGGGGACTTAAAAGAGGAGATATTCATGGAACAACCTGCTGGATTCACTCAAGACTCCTCCCTTGTTTGTAGACTAAGGAAATATCTCTATGGTCTCAAACAAGATCCTAGAGCTTGGTATGAAGAAATGGACTCCTTCCTTATTTCCTCAGGTTTTTCTCATTGTGAGTCTGATGCCACAATCTACATTTGGAGAGATGAAGAAAAAATCACCCTACTTGTTCTCTATGTTGATGATCTACTACTCACTGGTAGTGATATTTCTCACATTCATACTATCAAAGACTCCCTTTCTGAAAATTTTAAAATGGTTGATCTGGATTTAGCTCATTACTTCCTTGGGATTCAAATAAATCAAACATATGCAAGAATTTCATTATGTCAACAAAAATACACTCTAGACCTTCTTCAATGGTTTAAGATGACTGATTGTAAGCCTTCTTCTACACCTTTTTAGTCTGGAGTCACTTTAAGTACTTCCTGCAAATCCCCTCTATGTGATGCTACTCTATACAGAAAACTTATAGGGAGTCTGCTATACCTCACTCATACTCACCCAGATATTTCATATGTTGTTGGCTTGATATCTAGATTCTCACATCAACCTCATTTCAGCCATTGGCAAGCAACAAAAAGAATCCTACGCTACTTGCAAGGAACTACTCACTTTGGGCTCTTATATGAAGGAAAATCCATAGATATCATAGGTTTCACAGATTCTGATTGGGAAGGTTCAGTAGAAGACAAATTTTCAACTTTTGGCTATGTCTTTTGTCTTGGTTCTTCACCAATTTCTTGGTCATGCAAAAAACAAGCAATAGCATTATCATCTATAGAGGAAGAATATAGGGCAACAGTTTTGGCCAGTCAGGAAGCTCTTTGGCTTCGTCAAATACTAAGAGAATTTGGTTTTTTTCCATGACAAACCTATTACTCTTTGGTGTGATAATTAGAGCACAATTCATATTGCCTGCAATCCAGTTGAGCATCAGCGCACCAAGCACATTGAAATTCACATGCAATTCATTCGGTAGCATATTTAAAAAGGGGATATACACTTGGACTATATTCCCATAGAAAATAAAATTGCATACATCTTCACCAAATCCTTTCCTTCTCCGCGTTACATTTAGTTGCGAGAAAAACTTGGGGTAACGCAGATGCATTGAAGAATGCACAGAGGTTTTCACCTCTCCTTTCTTCTTATTGTTCTTTTCTTTGGAAGATGGTTTTTCCCATGTGGTTTTTTCACCATCTCTCCTATTGTAATAACATTGTACATGAGTACCTCATCAGGCCTAGTTGTCGGGACTCATTCCTTTTTTGTTCAATGAGGACAATCTTCGCCATCCGAAGACATGCCTCTTCTTTTTTTTTTAAGATGGTCTTTTCCCATGTGGTTTTTTTTACCATCTCTTCAATAAGAATCATTGTACATGAGTACCTCATCAGGCCCTGTTTCGGGACTCATTTGTTACATTCACCCCTAGTATCACTTAAGGGGGGTGTTAGAATAAATATTTATTCTCTTAAGTTCTACTAGGATAGACTTACTTGAGTTACCACTCTTCCATGAGTCAGGTGAACTCTTAGTTTAGACTAGTTCAGATTTGTTGAGTTGTTGTAATCCAACGACTCTCAATGATCAACTTTTCTATTTATACAAAGTTGATCCATGGAATAAATCAATCAGTTTTACAACTTCTTTCAAAGTGTCTTGTGATGCTTCACATTTCTATCTTGACTTGGGTTATAATATTGCTCCTCAATATTCTTACAGTTTCCAATTCCTTATTAACAACACTTGATATTTTGTTATCAAAGTCATGAGCATCTAAAGGAACATCATACAACTTGTTACCTGGAATTTCCATCAATAACAAAGGTGAAGATTCTACCTTGTCATCCATGATCAACACATTATGAGTAGCATTCACCAAAATTTGGTGAGCCATTGCAATTTCTTCTTTTTCTTCATGAGCTCCATTATTGTCATCCTATAGCCCTTCATCTTCATCAACTATCTTCTTTTCAAAAACACAAAAATTAGGCACCCAATATAAAATATGTCCATATTTTTCAAACCATAAGTCTTGTCTATCTAAGGATGTGTCAAATAACACATCTCCCTGATCAACTACTTGAGTTGTTTCCAATATAATATTTTTATCATTTGAATGAATAGGAGTCATTTCTAATTCCTTATTAACCATCAATGATATTTATTTATTTGAATCTCCAAGACAATCATGTGAATTTATACCCAAACTTTTAGTAGTCAAGAGTAAAAGAGAAGACTTTACCTCTTCCTCATTCATAACAAATGAGTCATAAGAAACATTTACCATTTCTGCATTTTCAATTTCAGCAAGGTGTTCAATAATTTCATCTTCAAAATAATTCAATTTTGGAACCTTCTTTATTTCTGTAATTGGCACGTCATTTTCTGATTGCAGGGAAATTTCAAAATCTTCATTTGAGGTAGAATTTTCAACATCCTGCATATCAAGTGAAATAGAAATTTCATCAGTAGGATTGTAAGAAAATAATGATTCATCATGTCCTTTTAAATAATTATAATAATGTTCATCTAGACCCATGGGATGAAACTCTATTGCATCTTCCTCATAATTTTCAAGCTCTTCAAGAAACTCTTCTTCAAATTCACCTTCAACCATTTTTGGTAACTGAATGGTTTCTATAGTGGAATCAAATCCTGTATTCAAATTTACGTGATCACTACAATCCACATTCATAACCAATCATGGTGAATTATTCTCTAATGGCTCACTTGTTTCTAAAAGTGGATCAATCCTGGCATTTTCCTTTCTAAGATTATCCCAATCCTCACTTGTAAATAATGATTCTAAACCTTTTATTTCTAACTTATCACAAGTTAGCTCATGTTGGCTTTCTAGATTATTATAATAATTATCTTCTGAGAACAAGTGATGAACTTCTATCATATCTTCTAGCCACTCTTTAGATTCATCTATTGATTTCCCCTCAAATCTACTTTCAATGACTTTTGGTGAGTCAAGACCTTCTTCAGTGGGATCACATCTTGTATTTTGCTTTATAAATTTATCCCATTCTTCCTTTGTGAATAATGGCTCTAACTCCTTTGTTTCTAAAGGTTCACATGTTTCTAAAACTGAGTTAATTTCTACATCTTGATGAGCTTGTTTATCACAAACCTCATTGATGGATGTTGGTTTTGAAACTTGTATTTCCTCTTGGATAATATCTAGGGTAGTTATGAAAGTTGGACATTCAACTTCATCCCATTGATTATTCACATTAGACGTCATGTGATTCGAGGGTGCTAAATTAGATGATCGATATTGGTTTAAATCCATATCACCTGAAGAATAGTTCATCATTGGAGAAAGTTGTGTTTCCACCTGACTCATGGGTGACATCTGATTTTGAGCCTTAGAATTAAGTAATGATAATTGACCAAAAACAATCTCTTTCAAAATACACTGTTGTTGATCCACATCAATCCCCTTTAAAATACACTATTGTTCTATGGATATTGCCTTCTTGTAAGCTCTAGATAAAGATGACTTTTTAAGACCTATCCTTATGCATGTAGAAGTAAAGACATCTAAGGCTTCCAAGTATATTTGAAGAACGTCTTATTTCGAAATGATGAAATATGTCTTTATTTCGGTATACAACCTATGAAATCTATCATTAAATTGGCTCATAGATTCATTAGATTCTTTACAAATAGAGGTAAATTGATTTGATAACATATTTGTGTCAACCAATTTTCCAAAATGTTCAAGAAATGTTGTTTCTAGTTGATTCCAAGAATTGGTAGAACCTGCAGGTAAATTAATAAACCAATTATGAGCGAATTCATCCAATGTGTATGAAAACATTCTACAGAGAACATCTTCCTGCATAATTTGAAAATGAAACATGATGTTTTTATATGCATGAATATGTTCTTTTGCCATAATCGTTCCATCATGATTATAATGGGGTAAATCATTTTTTGCCATTGAACCAATTTCAACATGAAATACTATGTGTGAAGAAATTTCAACAATTGAATCCTAACAATATTTCCAAATTTATAGCAGATCCATATTAATGCATCATAAATATGGAAATGTCATTTTTTTTTAAATGTCAAAATTTGAACAAACTTCAAATGTTTAAAATCAAATATTTACCTTTCAGGCCCTCCTTCTAGCACCAATTATGTTGAGTGTCAATTTAACCCGATTGTAAAATTGAACTCACAGTTAGGGTTTTGTGATCAAAACCCCCTCTTGCAAAGAAAACAAAAATTTTATTTCAGGTTCTGTTAGTGTAAAATAATGTTGTAATTGCTCTCAGATATACAACTATTAACAAGGGGCCCGCTTAGGTACTTAAATGCAATTTGATATTCATTATGTTCATAATCCACATAATAAAGTTATTAATTAAATTTTTCAAAAAAAATTGACTTTATAAAAATGTAAAAATTTATTTAAAACTTTAAAATTTTGATTTTTCCAAATAATTAAAATAAACTTTAGAAATGATTATTTAGAAAACCAAATTAATCAAAACCCTAACATTGAGATATTCGGTAGATATTTAGGGTTTTAATTTTTATATTTTTGGAAATAAAATAAAAAAAAAATAAAATAAAATGTGCCTTCGAACTTAGGTTACAATATGAAACAGAAAATACTCTGGACTCAAACTAAATTTAGATCAACAAGAAATCTCACAGTTCAACCTAACCCTAGTGCAATCTTCAAAGGGAGGAAATTCTAAAACACCACACTTTATTAATATGATGAAATACAATCAACATACATATTTGACATAATAAAATGAAAGCATTTATTCAAATCTTACAATAAAAAAATTTCCAAAAATCTTTGTTTGCAGCAGTAGACCCTTTTGTGCAACCTCGGGAGACTTTAACTCTTCTCTTGCTTTCTCCTTTGATATCTCCTTTCGCTTCCAATAATCTTCAAACTCCAATCTCTTCCACTTTCCCGAATGTCCCCCCTTCTTCTTGTCAATCTCGCTGGTCTTTATTTCCTAATTTTTTTGTTTATTTCATTTTAATTGCTTTTCACGCTGCGCAATTGTTCCTCAATCGAACTTTATCATTTATAACATCATAAATTTTAGCCGTGATATCAATACTTTTCATCTATTAAAGTAATGATCATCTTAACCTTTTCACTTTGTATATCATTTAATAAAATGATAATCTTTCACCATTTATTTAAGATAAATGGAAAACCATAAAACTCCCAATAACCAGATTATCCAAGTTTAATAATTAATCATTTCCAACTTCCTTGATGCTTTTATTTGTTGTGTTAAACTTCCTGTAATCATCCGTATGCTGCATCCCCTATGTTATTTATTTAAAATAAAATGAAATGTGATCTCCCTATTTCAACATCATAGCCATCGCTCTCATTTTATGACATTAAAAGTTTTCTTCCGGTGCTATTTCATCTTCAATGAAAAGAACCCAAGGTCTACTATTTTTGTTGAATACAGATCCAGGTTTATATAAAACATCAACTTTTGGGCTTCGTACTCATAAGATGCCATCGACTTCAAATTCCCATATAACCGGCCCTTACACTTTCCTCTCTACGCACAATAGGAATAACAAAAACATAGAATAATACTCCCGTGCTATGCAGGTGATGCACGAACTCCCACACCTCAACCTTCGAAGCTTCATGCAGCAGGACAAGGTGTGTTGCACCTATGACGATGTCGCCTACTAAATCTGTTGTTCGGGATGTTGACTGTATTAACCACTCACTCCTATTCCTGTAAACTATATGTCATCACTGATTGATATTTTAATCACTATGTAATCGATTGATCATGAATCTATGAGAGTGGCTCAAACTTATTGCAACTGACTTGTTCGAATTCTCTTGCACCACCAAAATAGTCGAAATAAGTCCCTGTTGTTTCACTTCTGTGAATGATATCCATTATATCCACGTTACTTATATCCAACGATATTTCCATTGGCTCTTCATAGCTCCCAATGTGTTAATGATATATACGTCCATTTCCATGCATGTTCGTAGTACCCACTTAACAAAATGTTTTTGTGATTACATGTCATACATTGTGCTGTGGACACATAACTGTATGGGTTCATCTTTAATTTCACTAGATACCCACGCTCAAATTTCATTTCAGAAAAATTACCACTCTAAACATCTGCTTCGACGATGCATATTATGGATAGCTACACTCCACCACATTCGCATATATGTCATCACGACATTCGCTTCGCTACTCTGATGATCATGTTGTTCAAATCCCTTCAGAACCTCAAACCTGCACTTGTTTCGATTGCTAAAATTAATTTCTGATTTACCTGCATCATGTTGGGAGTAACAATGATATGTCATCGACACGTCTTTAAATATTTTTCTCTAGCATACCGGTGCTTTTGGGTGCCCATTCTTCCTCTTCATGCCGCCCGGTACACATGTCCATGATTTTACTTGTGTCATGAAAATCATCCTCGAAACAACACTTCTTTCCAAGGTCCTATAAGTTTGTTGCTTTACTCAATGACCATCGTCATCTTTATAGGCGCTTTGCATGATTTCCTTAATATTCAAATATTAAAGATTTTGAAACCATCGAATGCTCCTTGTACTATTGCTAATCTATCACCGATCATGTCCCCATTCTTTATTCATCCCACATTTAATCGGTGACGAAGAATCAATACTTTATTATTGTCAACTCACAATATGACTTTCGACGAGATGTGCACCTAAAATCACCTCTCTTTGACTTCCTCGAATACTTTATCGGGGTGAACCACCAATGTTAAATTTACCAAATGTGCCTCAAACCTGTAAACAAAATAATGACAAACATTTTATTAATCCAAACATTTTAATCTTTCAAATTAAATTAATTAAAATGTTTTGAAAGTAAATGTTAAAATACCCTATAAATATAATAATAAACTTCTTTTGGATATTAAAACATTTTAATTTTATAATAGCTTATATTATAAGCTTTTAAACTTATAATATTACAATGTTAAATATCCCTGGTTTCTTTCTTTTGTCGAAAAATATTATTGGAATCTTTTGCTTTGTTTTTTTGTGTTCCCATGGAACTAGCACAACTCTTCCCTATGTCTATGGGGGTTGTTCTATTTTTGTATCTTTGGTGCTAGATAATAGCCTTATGTAAATAGGGATTGGGACCCTTCAACCCAGCGATATTAATAAATTTTATTACCTACCAAAAAAAATAACAATAAAACACTTTAACATAAAAAACACAAAATAATCTTAACATAAATACAACAAAAAAAACAAATAAAACACAATACCATGATGTCAACAAGCTATCCCAATGATAAACTGAAAAATCACAAAAACATAAAATTTTCAATTTTAAGAGTCACAACATTACTAAGAGTAATTATGGTGGATAAATGATGCATCATTACACTATCTTAATGGATATTTTAAATTTATCACAACTTCCTATGCATTTATGAGGCAAGGGCAAGGATTAAATAGGTGTCTAGTCACTTTGAAGTTTTAATTTATTTTGTCTTCACATGGGAGGAAGACAAAGAAATTAAAATAATCTTTTTGGGGCCCATAAGAGCAGAAGATAGATGACTCAAGCTTAAGATGGATATGCGGGGTAATTTTTAACTTTTTCACCTCCGTGCATATAAATTTAGTCCTTTGTAAAATTTCAAAATGACCTCAGTTTTATTAAAACATAAACAAAAATCATGAAACAATGTATAATAAAAAAACAAACGATAAGGTGAAACCCATTATAAAAAAATCATAATGGGTTTAGTATGGAAACAAAGTGTCAATCAATTGCTACGTTGTGCATTGTTGTTGGGAATAGTTGCAACAATGCATCCTCATCTCCATTCACCATCCATATCATTTCACACATATCAATGTGGCATTTGGGATCCTCCTTCCTATCTCTTGTGAACTTTGGGCACTTCTACTTGCCACAATTATTGTTACCATGTTTACCTTTGGTGTTGGTTGTTTATTAGTTTCTTCTCTACTCAAGGAACCTTCTATTGATGATTGGTCTTCCTCAAACTATTGTTAGCCACTCAGATGTGCTTATGCTCCATGATCTCCTTCACAAAGATATGAGTGTTGACTCTGGTTTTTTGAGCATACTCTCCCATAGTTTCCTTTGTGCTTGACTCTCATCCTCTACACCTCTAGGCAATTTACCCCACCCTTGTGTTGGAATTACCAATTGTTTTATCTCATCCTGCACATGCTCTACGTTATCACTTCTTTCAAAACTTGTATTAACATTCTCCTTGGCCTGATCCTTGTTTGCACATTGCACCTCCACTTGTGCATTGTCCTCCATCATTAGAAAAATGTTTACCACCTTTCTACTTGTTCTTCATCCGAACTACCCTCCTATCGAGGGTTCCACACACATCCACTTACGGTGTGCATATCTCCTCGCTAACAAGTTCCATTAGCACTCTAGCAATTTATGCATCACCAACTTTACCTTCATGTAATTCCTCGATGTTGCGTAACTTGTCATTGTGTGATTCTTCACCATCATCATTCAATTCTTTGCCATCATGAAACTCATCATCATTGACATGCAACTCTGCTACCGACATACATCTCATCATCATCATCATGCAACTCCTCTGTGGAGGTCCTTCTATACATTTTCCTAGAAAAGGGGAGGTAGTTGCAATCCCACAACTTTCGCATACCTAACCTTCAACTAACTACCTTGAAACAATTACATGACACCTTTAGTTACATATACAATTAATTACCTGACATTGGATTACACGTACATCCTAATTACACATATACACATTTCATCAAACACTTTGCATACAAACTACAAAATGACTCAAAGTTACAAAACTATATATACAATCAAAATCTTATTTGTGTACTTTACTCCATATGCACTCCATTGGGCATGAGGTGGCACCATATTAGAACTAGCTCTTATACGTCATCCATCAATATTTTTTTAATTTAGTGAAAAATCTCATGTGAGGCTGCCTTGGCCTGAGAAACCATGACCAGAGGGTTCTACACCATCAAAATCACCTAGAAGTAGCACCTGGCCCTGACCGCACCACCATTATCAACTAGATTTTGGGTATCCGATGTGCATTTGGTAGGGTGGAGATTAAAACTAGTGACCTCCCTTGGAGGATTACCCTACCCTCTCCAACTCACCTATAGCACCTAGGTGTCATCCATCAATCTTAGAGAGAATTTGACTATGGAAATTGACGAGTCATATGGCAAAAAAGGGTTAAAGTTATCTATGTGGCACATTAGAAAAAGAAAAATTTAGGTGTTACTTCTTTCATGACATTCCCTACTTTTAATACATAGGCATGGTAAGCCAATAGGAGATCTAACAATAGAATAACCTTGACAAGAGGCTAAACAATATCATTATAATGTTATGTGCAAAATCAAAAGGTTGTTGCTCTTGAACAAGCAGGAGAGAAATATGGTGCTCTAACAACAAAGACAAAGATGACTCAAAGGCCAAATATCCTCCTTATGTGTAGACTATGGATTTAATAGTATTAGGTAATCTAGACATGTCTGGAGTGGTGGGGAATGCACATATAGCTAGGTTTTCAACCAATTAATAGATTTGATGAGAAGCACACACAATGACTTATTGAAGATAATTTTTGTTGAGTAGTGACTATAGGCCATATGCTTGACAAGTGATATCATTAAGTGGTGATAACATGACATCAAACAAGGCCACTTAAAGAGTTTCAACACCAGTTGTGCATAGGAGAGACAAACCTCATATCCTTTTGCAAGGATAAGAATTACCACTCGATACACCAATGTTGTAAAATCCATCAACAATTTATTTGGTAGATGCCCAAGCAAAAGAGTATCTATAGTGCATAGGTGCATCATTTAGATCAACTTGAGTTGTTTTTCTAACAACTCAACTATATCACATACCTAATTTAATGGTTTACAACTAATATTCCATTAGTGTGTGAGCTTTCCAAATAGTTGTGAGGATTGTTCCACTTTGAGAGATTGAGAGCTTAGCATCCTGAAGAGGGATTGCAACTCTTGCAAGGAAGATTCAAGGGCTTTGAGGTGAGAACAAATACAATCTATTCATAGCCTTCATCAAGATTAGTTGATGGATAAGAATTGACATATTGCATCTCTCGCGTGTTGATCACAAGGGGATCAATGTATCATTTTTGTTTAATCTCAACTAGTTTTGACAAGGGGAAAATTGGATGTTGAGTATTAGAAAATGGTGACACTTCATTGAGACTTGGATAAATTATATAGATAATGATTTATGCATGCCAATGATGGTAGTATGATGCAATGGAATTACAATATGGCAAGAGATTCAACACTTCCAAGCCACACTAGCCAACTATTTTGCAAAGGGATATCAGCTCTTGATTTTTTAATTCCCCACCCATAGGTACCAATGAAGGTCAATGGTGATGCCAACCAATTTGTGGGGGGAGGGCAAAATGTAGGCAACAAAACTAAGATGGCACCAACTCAAGCACCATCACAGTAGTGAGTTGTCATGAACATGGTTCTATATCTAAGCATTTTAACACACATATGAGTTTATCATGTATCATAGGTTATCACATGTATATTTGCAACTATTGGGTGGTTATAATAATGTGGGTATCCAGTAGTTGGTGGTTGAGTGGTTGCAAATTATCCCCCTGATGACCCCTTTATCTATATTAACTCTTCATAGTCTCAAGAGGGGAGAAGCATGAGTATGTTGTGTGTGATAATGCTATTGTCATGTTCTTACATGTTTGAAGCATTGTATGATTGTTGTTGTGCATGTACAAGAATGGATTATCAAATGTATTACAATAAGATAATCCACATATGTGTTGTGAGTTCCTTTGAGTTACCATTTATTTATATTTTATATTATTTGTATCTTATCTCTATACATAGTGGAGTACAAATTCGCTATCCCACAGTCTCTATTAGGGTACTTTTGCACCAATTGGGCAATATCTAGTATAGTGAAAAATGAAACTAATGCATCATATTAAACTCAATGACTAACATGCGAATTCTACCATATTAAGTGTTCAAATCCATTCCCTCAAGTATGATCCACATCAAAAAATCTGCAAAAGGATACTAGAATGTAGTGCAGTGATAACATATACATGTGTTTCTCTACAAAAAGTACTTTACGTTCTGTCATTGAATGACTTGATCAAAAGGCTTTTTTTTGTACAAGTTTAGTCAACCGTATGTAGCTCTTTAGTTGTATGGTTCTCTCTAGATCTTGTTGATTCTTTCTATAATGTAGTAACTATTGTGTGGTTCTCTCTAGTTCTTGTCGATTCTTTCTATGATGCAATAACTACAATATTTTTTAAATTTTGTGGATCCATAAACATATAAGCATTCTAAAAAAGGATCTTATTTGAACATTGGGATTTGGAGCTTGAAAATATATTTTTATCCTATTTTTTTTGTGTATGGTCAATCCAGTCCTAGAAACACAATGATGTTAACATAGGTTGATCTTGGATTGAATCATGATAATTTTATACATTAAAAAAATCAATATAATATATAAATTTTTTATTTTATCAATTTAATAAATTTGAACCTCTCATACCATGCAAGTTGTATCCACATATCTATCTTCTTCAACCATTCTAGATGAAGGATTATAGGTTCCCTGTAGTTCATCAATATTACATAGAATAAAATTTCATTTTGACATTCAAAATGTTGCATGTTTGCTTTGATTCAATGGTTTGATTCCCACAGGTTTACTCCAGAATACAATGGTAGTAGAAGGATAATCCACTTCTTAGTAGATAAAGCTCAATTATTTTAACATCATGTTGGCTATGGCCTACCATATGATGGCCCTTCTATAGTCTGTCTTGCATGATTCAAAAGAAATATACCAAACTGCAAAGCTTCCTTTTAAGCTTTACTTCTAGTAAAGAAAATGATGCCCAGGTAAAATGGGGCCAATAAAATCATTGAGAACTAGACTTTCATAATTCATATTTTTGTTCTGAATCCAATTGTTCTTTGTGTTCCTCATATTTTTTCACTTATGTAAGTGGCAACCCAACATTTTCTTTGATAAATTCTATCAAATATTTCATACTTGACTTTGTTGAAACCTTGATCTACAAAATCCCTAGTGTTAGGAAGAAATCAGTATGTTGGAAAGACTAATAACATAAGCGTTAGCAGAGATACTTACAGGAGCTTCTTTCTTGCCAACATGATAAAAAATAAAACTAGGATAGTCAGTGACCTACAGAAAAAGCTTTAAGTGAATCAAATATATCAAATATCAACAAAGCCTTTAAATCATAAACTGAGAAAGTCAGCCAGGTTGTTGTCTAATGAAAAGTTAGAGCACTATGTAATGAACGAGGTGAAAATGTAATGGGCTCATACTCAATGCAGCAATTTAGATGTAATTTATAAACATGTTTGTCAATTACTCAAAATAAAAGGAACATAGCTAAGAATATACACACACCTGGAGGTTAGGATGCTCATTCACAAAGGCATCAATCTGGCAATGAAAACTGATGGTACACCTTTGAAGTGCTTTGCTAATTTTTCTATTAGCTTGCTCACACCTTTTGATTTCATGGACCATGGTGTGTTAACCTTTTCATTGCATAATTTAGAAGGAGAAAAGAAAAATACATAGATCAGAATTACAATGTAGAAATATGAATTACAAGCTTGAGCTGAAATTTTTGGTTATGTTCTTAGTTGAAAATGAATAAACTACTTCAAATTTTTATAGTTTCCAAGTTAATGCAAGAAAACAAAGTTCATAGTGATCCCTTAAGCAATATAATATAGTTTCCAAGTTAATGCAAGAAATCAAATTTCATAGTTATCCCTTAATCAATATAAAACACAATAATTTGCTAGTTCTATCGAAATATTAACTATCTATTCAACTCAACAATTTTGACTAGCTTTTCCTAAATGCTCTTATTTTTCTTTTAGTGGTAGAGATATCAGTTCTAAATCTCTCTTTCTCTTTCTATTTGTTTTCATGATGATAGAAAAAGTATTACTACATACAATTCATTGTTGTGAGGAACTGAAGCAAAGTAAAACCATATAAAATAGTTGTAAAGGAGAGACTTAACAGACCTCTAGTAGGACATCTTCAGAGCTTTTAAGAACAATATCATCAAATGTCTTTCCAACAACAACTCGAACATCTTCTTTGTTCTACAACATTACAAATGAAAGGCATGCCTTGCAATGGAATTATAGATACCATAAAGAAGATACTTCAAAAATTGATCATAGTGTGCACTCACTTCAGTTGGTATGGGCTCCAATTTATAATAGGGTGATCAAATTTGAGCAAAAATCCTTTGTGTTTTTTGGAAAATTAACACATCCTCTAAAGTGCTTGCAAAATTGCATGACACAAAAATTTATTGAAATCAAAATTAGCACAATCATGATTATCCAATGTGGTATACCTCCAATGTTTTTGGAGTTATATCTTATTCTGAGGTATTTTGAGTGCTCTCTATTGTCATATATTATAACCTTCCATAAAAGCACACATCTTCAACCAAAGATGCAAAGAACGAGCAAATTGAGCCTTCTTCAAATGCTCATTCTAAGATTTTAGAGGTTCACAAGAAAAGTGCATTGACATTTACATCTGTTAAAAATAAATTGTACACTTAAAAAAGAAGAAATTGAGTAGTGACATCCATGAAATAATTTAGAAAAAATCAGTTTGGATTTGGAGCATTGAATATAATGCAAACTAGCAAAACTACTAGAAACATAAACACAAAACAACAAAATAAAGATATATTTTTATCAGCATGTATTAAAAGTGACAAGAAAAGGGTATAACTTCTCTATCATCAAAATTATGATTACAACATGTTTAAAACAACATAAGAATACAAAAAGAAACCTTGTATTAGTTCTTCCATTTCATGAATGAATCCAAGTTTTGGAAAAATAATTACCTGGAAGAAACATAGAGTACTTTCTATGGAGAAACACATGTATATGTTATCACTGCACTACATTCCAGTATCCTTTTGGAGATTTATCAATGTGTCTCATACTTGAGGGAATGGATTTGAACACTTAATGTGGTAGAATTTGCATGTTAGTCATTGAGTTTAATATGATGCATTAGTTTCATTTTTTACTATACTAACTATTGCCCCAACTGGTGTAAAAGTACCCTAATAGATATTGTAGGATAGTAAATTTGTACTCCACTTTGTGCAAGGATAACATTCAAATAATATAAAACAAAAATGAATGGTAACTCAAAGGAACTCACAACACATATGTGGATTATCTAATTGTAATATATTTGATAATCTATTCTTGTACATGCACAATAACAATCATACAATGCTTCAAACAAGTACATGACTAGCATTATCACACACAACATACTCATGTTTATCCCCTCTTGAGACTATGAAGGGGTGAATATATATAAAGGGATCATTAGGGGGCATTTTTCAACCACTCAACTACCAACTACCAGATACCCATATTATTATAACCATACAATTATTGTAAATATACATATGATAACCTATGACACATGATAAACTTGTATGTGTGTTAAAATGCTCAAATGTAGAACCATGTCCATGACAACTCACTACTGTGATGGCACTTGAGTTTGTGTCATCTCAGTTTTTTTGCCTACATATTGCCCTTCCCCCACAAACTAGTTGGCATCACCATTGGCCTTCATTGGCACCTATGGGTGGGCAATTCAAAAATCAAGAATTGGTATCCCCTATGTAAAATAGTTGGCTAATGTGGCCTAGAAGTGTTGAATATCTTGCCATATTGTACTTCCATTACATCTTACTACCATCATTGGTATGCATAAACCATTATTTGTGTAATTTATCCAAGTCTCAATGAAGTGTCACTATTTTCTAATACTCAACATCCAATTTTTCCCTTGCCAAAATTAGTTGATACTAAACAAAAGTGATACATTGATCTCCTTGTGATCAAGACTCGAGAGATGCAATATGTGGATCCTTATCCATCAAGTACTCTTTATGAAGGCTGTGAATAGATTCTATATTTGCTCACCTCAAAGTTACCTCTCCCTTGACTCTTCCTTGCAAAAGTTGCAACCACTCTTCAAGATACTAAGCTCTCAATCTCTCAAAGTGGACTAATCCTCAAAACTATTTGGAAAGCTCACACGCTAATGGAATATTAGTTGTAAACCATTAAATAAGGTATGTGATATAGTTGAGTTGTTAGAAAACAACTCAAGTTGATCTAAATGGCACAACTGTGCACTATAGATGCTCTTTTATCTGGGCATCTACCAAATAAATTGTTGATGGATGCCAATACAACATTGGTGCACCGAGTGGTAATTCTTATCCTTGCAAAACCATATGAGGTTTGTCTCTCCCATGAGTAAATATCACTGGAACCCTTTAAGTGGCCTTGTTTGATGTCATGTTATCACCACTTAATGATATCACTTGTCAAGCATATGGTCTATAGTCACCACTCAACAAGAATTATTGTCAATAAGTCATTGTGTGTGCTTCTCATCAAATCTATTAATTGGTTGAAAACCTAGCTATATGTGCATCCCCCACCCCTCTAGACATGTCTAGATTACCGAGTACTAGTAAATACATAGTCTACACATAAGGAGGATATTTGACCTTTGAGTCGTCTTTGTCTTTGTTGTTAGAGCACCATCTTCCTCTTCTGCTTGTTCAAGAGCAACAACCTTTTGCTTTTGCACATAACATTGTAATGATATTTTTTAGCCTCTTGTCAAGGTTATTCTATTATTAGATCTCCTATTGGCTTACCATGAATATGTATTTAAAGTAGGGGATGTCATGAAAGGAGTAACATCTAAATTTTTCTTTTTGTGATGTGTCACATAGACAACTTTAACCCTTTTTTGCCATGTGATTCATCAATTTCCATAGTCCAATCCTCCCTAATATTGATGGATGATGTGTAAGAGCTAGCTATAATGTGGTGCCACCTCATGCCCAATAGAGTGTGTATGAAGTCAAGTACACAAATAACATTTTTATTATATATAGTTTTGTAACTTTAAATCATTTTGTAGTTTGTATACAAAGTGTTTGATGAAATGTGTATATGTGTAATTAGGATGTACATGTAATTCAATGTTAGGTAATTGATTGTACATGTAATTCAAGATGTCATGTAATTATTTTGAGATAGTTAGTTGAAGGTTAGGTATGAGGAAGTTACGGGATTGCAACTACCTCCCCTTTTCTAGAAAAATGTATAGAAGGACCCCCACAGAGGAGTTGCATGACGACGATGATGAGATGTATATCGGTAGCAAAGTTACATGTAAACAATAGTGAGTTACATGATGGCAAAGAATTAAGTGATAGTATTGGAGGATCACATGACAAGTTACACAATATATAGGAATTGTATGAAGGTAAAGTTGGCAATGCACAAACTACTAGAGTGCTAATGGAACTTGTTGGCGAGGAGATATGTGCACCGTAAGTGGAATGTGTGTGGAACCCTTGGGAGGAGGGTAGTTCAGATGAAGAACAAGTGGAAAGGTGGTGAAAATTATTTCTAATGATGGAGGACAATACACAAGTGGAGGTGCAATGTGCAAACAAGGATTGGGTCAACAAGAACATTGACACAAGTCTTGAAAGAAGTGATAATATGGAGCATGTGCAGGATGAGGTAGAGCAATTGGTAATTCCAACACAAGGGTGGGGTAAAGTTCCTAGAGGTGTAGAGGATGAGAGTCAATTACAAAGTCAACCATGGGAGAGTATGCTCGAAAGACCAAAGTCAACACTCATATCTTTGTGAAGGATATCATGGAGCATAAGCACATTAACAATAGTTTGAGAAAGACCAGTCATCAATAGAAGGTTGGTTGAGCAGAGAAGAAACTAACAAAAAACCAACACCAAAGGTAAACATGGCAACAATAATTGTTGCAAGTAGAAGTACCCAAAGTTTGCAAGAGATAGGAGGAAGGATCCCAAATGCCATATTGGTATGTGTGAAATGATATGGATGGTGAATGAAATAATTGATGAGGATGCACTATTGCAACTGTTCCCAACAATAGTGCACAATGTGGCAATTGATTAGCACTTTGTTGCTATACTAAACCCATTATGAAATATTTTTATAATGGGCTCCACCTTATCATTTGTTTTTTTATTATACACTATTTCATGATTTTTGTTTATGTTTCAATAAAACCCGAAGTCATTTTAAAATTTTACAAAGGACTAGGTTTGTATGCATGGAGGTGAAAAAAGTTAAGAATTACCTCGCATGCCTATCTTAAGCCTTGAGTCATCTATCTTATACTCTTACGGGTCCCAAAAATTTTATCTTAATTTCTTCATCTTCCTCTCATGTGGAGACAAAATGAATTAAAACTTCCAAGTGACTAGACACTTATTTAATCCCCCTTGCCTCATAAATGCATAGGAAGTTGTGATAAATTTAAACTATCCATTAAGACACTATAATGATGTATCATTTATCCACCATAATTCCTCTTAATAACTGCTCTGCTTTAGATTTAATGACCACATCATAACATTTTTATGCGGATATTATGCATAATTTCTTAACCCAATTAATTCACCTTTTAATTAATTAAAGTTACTTGGAACTATGCATTTTCAAGTTGACATGACCATGCATTTAATTAGCATACCCTAAAGGATTTATATGTTTGCTTGATGTCTTTTTTTGAATTCACTGAGTGTTCAAGTTCTCATCTAATATCTTGTGCTTTGAATACTTTTATTTGCTACATTCACATTCTCTAGAATGGGAAGGAGCAAGACTGCCATCAACATGCCAATTATCAATGATAGTAATGATAGATGGGTGATGATATAAAGGACTTCTCAGATATCTACCAAAAATTCAAGAATTTCATCTAAAGCAGGAACAATTATAGTGATGACTCAGAGTACCTAAAAGATATGGAGAATATCATAGAGTCAAGACTTCCAAAGATGGGTACTTACTAGAAAAATGTTCACATGTAGTGTAGTGGATATTCCATAGAGTGGACTTAAAGAGAAATAAGGGATTTGAATAACAAGTTGATTGCATGTTTTGATAGTGAAGCATTATACACCATTTACAGACCCTCCTGAGAACTCTATCATCTATGAAAACCAATACTAGTCCTTTGCTAAGAAATATAAGAGCATTGGTAAAATTCTAAAGGGAAAAAGAGTGAATGAGAACAAATCCCCCCATTTAAAAAATGAAAGGTATGTTGCTTAGAATTTTAGGCTTGAAGTAAGATATGCTATGGCCCAACTCTATAGGCTTATGGGTAAGCTAAACACATCCTATTTTTTGTCCATTATGTGCCAATAATAATTTTATTATCCCTAAAGGAGTTAAATTTGATTGAGCTTCTTTCCTTTTAGATAATTTATTTAGGAAGATTAAAATATTCAAAAATACTAGAGCCCTAGAGAGGCCTAGGTTCCATATGTCTTTTTTTATAGATATCTTGTGTGCAGTCTCACCACTCAATATTAGAAAGTTTCCTTTCTTAACTTTCTAGAGAGGCCACATGTACATATATTTTTAGAAATATTTGGAAGGAAAACATGAAGGAGAAAATTTTCTATTATATTCACTCTGTTGTTTTTCCTTGTATTTATTCTTTATTAAACAATTCTTCTTACCCCTACTACACTAAGGAAGCCAAGAAGCCCATCATAAATACATTAGACTCTTAGGCTTCAAAGAGAAGCCCCATTTGTTACCCAAGTGTATACCAAATAAATTGCTACACAAAGAGGTATCTTATCATATGATGGGAAACCTCAATGGCTACATTAAAGAAATTCACTAGTCCATCCATGTGTTTTTCATCCATTCCTTTTTCCATTAGAGATTTTACCATAAGGAATTTGGGGCATTGTACATAGTTGGCCTCATGATTTGATAAGGTTTAGTTAATATATATATAAGATTTTATGATCATGAGGGAAATTTAAAGTAGAATTTAAGGTCTATCCAAAATACCTGGTCTTTTGAATGTACACAAGGGGAGTTTGAAGTAGACCTTTCTAGGGACAAAGATTCTTGGGCAAAGGTGATTGAAAGAAGGAAGAAGGATGCTTCAAGGCATGACTTGGGAAGCTCAGATTAGGCCCCACTCCAAATTGGTTCTTTGACTTCTTTCAAAAGGAGAAGTATTAAAGTAAAATAAAAAATTGAAGTCCTTGTGAGGATAGTTGTAGTACTTCCTCCTGTACAAACAAGGGAAAAGGACCTAAAAATGGAGTATGATGTTTTTTAAAACATGTTAAATGTCAGTAGTAGGAACCTTATGAGAGATTTTGAATAGTTGGTCTATTCATAAAATACAAAAACACTTGATGATCCACATAGAAAGAAAAAGCATTGGTGAGTAGATAGTGTCTAAACTTCTATATCACATATACCATTCCCAAAGATTTCTTCTCCATAGTGTTGTAATTTTTCTCTACTCTAGACAACAACTGATTGGAAAAATAAATGGGTTGATCTAGCCCAAATTGCCTATCCTAGACCATACCACATTCAATTGCAAAATTTGTTGTGTCAACATAGACATGAAGCTCCTTATCCCAATCTAGAAATATCAAAATGGGCATGCAAACCAGTTTCACCTTCAACTCCTCGAAGGCCTTTTAATGCTCCTTTGTCCATCTAAAAGGAATATTCTTGCATGTTAACACATCAAATGGATGGGACTCTTGGACAAAGTTTTTGATGAACCTCCTATAGTACTCGATATGTTCTAAAAATGACTTCAATGAACTCTCCTCATATGGCTCCTCCATACTCATCACAGTGTGAATCTTCAAACCTTTCATACACATCACATGCCCCAATAACTTCTTGTATGGTACCTGTAGCTTACACTTCTTAGGATTTAATGATAGTCGAGCATTCATGCACAACTTCATGCATTCTTCAAGAGCCTTCAAATGCTTGTCCTTCCTTCCATACAATGACCAATCATCCTAGAAGACTTCAAAATTCTTGATGGATATTTGTTAAAAAATATACAAAATTATTCTTTGAAACATGGTTGGGGCATTGCATAAACTGAATATCCTTTGATTATATGCTTAAAATTCATTCTCTACCATAAAATTTATCTTTAACTTGTCTTCCTTGGCTATGTTGATTTAGTTGTAGCTAAAAAATCCATCCAAAATGAATAGATTTAATGTTCGGCAACTTCCTCCAAAATTGAATTTGTGAATGAGATAGGAAAGGAAGCCTTTATCATCACAACACTTAGACTTGTAAAGTCTATGCAAATGTAGATTTGATTTACTTCCTTCAAGGGAATAACAATTGGTGAGACCCACTCACTCACTATAACCTTGAAGATTATTCCCACATCTAGCATCTTCTATATTTTTGCACTCACTAGGTCCACATACTCTGGATTCATCCTATACAACCTTCTATGAAATCAATTGAATCCGATGCACACATAACTCCAATGAAAACCCTTTCATATCCTTATATGTCCATGAGAAGACATCTTTGTATTGCATGGAAATCTTAAGGGTTGTTGCTTTCAGCACTGGATACCACTTGTCCTTGAAAGGAATGATGGAAAGTGCAAAATACCAAACCAAGCCACAAGGATCAAGGGGTTGAAGCAACACCACATTAACCAAAATAGAGAGATTGAAAAATAAAAACAAGATAATGAAAGCTAACACAAAAAATGCAATTTTATATCATATGTCAAAATTGATTATGAATACAATGGAGAAGCCTTACTTAAATAGGCAAGGAAGATCCACCAAAGAGATAAGGATCAATATCCACCGTACAAATAGAGAGGTACGATATGATCCATGGAGAAAATATCTTAACCCTCCAAATATAATCAATGAGTGTAACTCCTTAGGAATGCCAAATATCCTCATAATATCTAAATAAAATAAAAAAATATCCACACATAAAGTGGGTGGGAAAAAATAAACTAAACTAATATAAAAATAAAGTACCTAGGTGAGCATGAGTTAGAGTCTAAACACCTACTCTAACAGTCCCTACAATGGATTATCTTCTCTTCATCTCCTTTGCTAAGATTCACCTAAACCATCCTTGGTCCTTCATACTTTATGGTATTAGGCTCGCTTGTTGCTTTTGCCATGTCAAGTGGGTGTGTTGGCTTCTCATCAATTACAACACATCACCAATAGTATATTCTATAAAATAAGTGGGAATATCCACTTCTCATTTTCCTCTTTTTATGCAATTGTCCTCCTTGTTACTTTTTCCAACTTCATATGCACTATTTCTATGTCCATCATGGTCCTCTTCCTCCTTTTCCTGAATGCATAGGCAATTTGGTAGAAAAAATTCATAGTCCTCCATCTTCCAATGGAGAAGTCCACTATCTGAATGTGCATCATCTTCCATGTGTAGGTAGAAAAATGGATGGATAAATAGAAAATTAATTTTTTCTTTTTTTTTTTTTTTTTTTTTTTTTTTAAGTTTTTTAATGTGCATAAAATAATTAATAATGTTATAAAATCATAATGTAATATTTCATATAATAATGTGTAATGTTAATTTATGTATGAACAAGTCAAAAGTTGACTCATGAAATGAAATGTAAATGTAAGTCAAATATTATTTAGGAAAATGATGAGGTGTCCGATAGTTGGAGATTACCACTAGTTTTTAGTTGTATAAATAAGACCCTTCCTTCATTCCTTCATATAAATAAGAGTCGAAGTGTGTGGTTGGTCAATGTTTGGTGTGGTTGTGGTTAGCATGGAAGGAGAGATTGATCGGGTACATTGGGTACTATGTATGTAAAGTGAATGTCGTACATATTTTATCATACAAGCCATTGTTAATACAAGATTTGCTCATATTCATTTATCATTTGCTATTGTTATTGTATGTTTCCTATATGTATTGTCATTGCTAATTGTTTTAGAAGGTAGATCTATAGGTTTATTAAGTGGAAATAAAATTGTGTTTAAGTATGTTAAATTTTGTTTCTACATTTTGGCATTGTTGCCTTTATGAAATTGAAAATTTTATTTCTACATTTTGGCATCATTGCTTGTATGAAATTGAAAATTTTATTCTACATTCTAGCATTATTGCCTCTATGAAAATGGGTCAATCTTGGTGACATGGAGTTGTGATGATCAAATTACATGTGAAGGTTTTAGCAGTCTAGAAAAGGATAGATTTTCCTATTCGTAGATTGAGTCGGCTAAAGTAGATTACCATGCAAATGAATCACATACTTGTTTGTTGATGCTGAAAAAGGGTCATAAACAAGACACGTACAACAAGTATGCAAGAGAATGGAGCATATGGGAGGTTGCAATCAAATCACTTGTAGGAGATATTGTACAAGGTGGTGTTGTGTATGATACATCACCGTACATATGGAAGAGTGTACAACAACCATTGTATAAATAATGGTGCACATTGCCATAAAATTTGAAGGTGCACACTAGAAGACCTTTGAGGAGTTAAAGGTAAATTTTCTTTGTATACCCATTCTAGTGTTTCAAGACTGGGAGAAGAAATTTCATGTCCATGTGGATGCATCCAATTTTACAATTGGATGTAAACTTGTGCAAGGACATTATGGGCTCAATCAACCTATATACTTTTCAAGTCATTTATTGTCTAGAGTAGAGAAAATTTAGAGTATGATGGAGTGAGAAGCACTAGGGATAGTATATGAGGTGTAGAAGTTCAACCATTATTTTCTCACAAACCCTTTTGCTTTCTATGTTGATCATTAGGCATTATTGTACATAATCAACAAGCCAAACATTCATAGACGAGTTAACAAGTAGCTCATTATGTCAAAAAGAGTTCATGTTTCAAGTGGTAGTCATACCAAGGAAGAAACACTTGATAGCAAATCAACTATTAAGGATTTGCTGAGGAGAACTTGCCAGGGAGGAGCATCGGATGAATTTTTGGATGCTCATTTATTTTCAATCATTACACTACCATCATGGTACAAGTACATGGGAGAATACTTATCGATGAGAGATTTGTTGAAGGTGTTGAGGGTAGCAAAAAGAACAAGATAAACATTAAGTCAACATTATTCTAATTAATTGTTGGATTATTGTATAAAATTAGACTAGATGGGATTCCACAAAGGTGTGTGATAGATGAAGATGTGAATAGAGCATTGATAAAGGTTCATGAGATATTGACATGAGGGCACATGGGACCAAATGTGACCATGAGAAGGTGCTTTTGGTAGGGCTGTGGTGGTCCACCCTCAATCATGACATGAAGGAGTTTGTGACCATGTATGATACATGTCAATGAGCCAAAAAAATGCTATGAAGGGACTTCATGCCATTGCATCCATCTTAGCTACAAGAGTTCAAAATATGGGGTATTGATTTTGTTTGACTATTGAAGACCAATCAAAGAATATATAGCTAAATTGTGATGGCAACTGAATACCTAACAAAGTCATTGTAGACAAGGGTGTTGCCAAATAACTTCATGAAGAGCACTACACAATTTTTTATGAGAAAATTATTACAAGGCTTGAATTACCTCTTCTATTAATTAGTGATCATGAAGGACACTTAGTCAATGGTATTACTAAAAAGCTTATAACAAATTTCAAAATCTTGTACTCGTTAAATTTGTATTATCCCAAGGTGAATGGGTAGGCAGAGGCAATGGATAACGTTTTAATTTCCATAATATACAAGACGTGTGGAATTGGGGATGTTGATTGGAAGGAGAAAATATCAATGATCCTATGGGTATATAGGATAACATATAAGTAAACAACAAATTATGTATCATTCTAGTTGATGGATGGTCAATAGGAAGTTGTGCCAATCAATTTTATGATGTTAAGTTTAAGAGTGGCAATGCAGAACCATCTTGGCAACCATGAAAGCTTGGAGGAGAGGCTTATGGCACTTAGCAAGCTAGATGAGAAGAGGGTGATGGTATAGTGGGACATGGAAGTTGCCCAGTGTTAGCATAAGCTTTGGTATGACAAGCACTTGCAGAAGTTGAACTTTAAAGTGGGTGACCTAGTACTGAAGTACAATAACAAACATGAAATCAAGCCATAAAAGTTGAAGACCTTATGGCTTGGACCCTTCCAAGTGGATGAGATGCTTGATAATGGTTCAGTGAGATTGAAGAGACTAGACAAGATGCAATGTCCTAAGAAAGTCAATAGTTTAAAGCTGAAACTATACAAGGTCAAGGTATAGGTGAACCTTATCAACCTTGAACCAATTGATGAAGAGTCAAGTACGAGCAGGTTAACCATTGCATGAAGTCGATCTTTAGGATATTTTAAAGAAATCTCGATACATGAAGTTAGAGAACATATATGAGAGAAGATGGTAGGGAAGACACGAGTGATTTTAAAGAGAGCAAACTTGCAAGGCAATTGGCATGGTCATACGAGAAGGAAGCTACAAATAGCCAAGAAGATGGTATATAGATGATAGTGGAGTAGGAAGAGTTGGTTCTTGAACCAACTAGATGTAGGAGGTTGTGCATACATGCCAAAATTTCTAATATCAAAGAAGAGCAAAGGTTGATCAACAAACAGAGGATACTTGATGATGAGGACATGTAGCAAATGGCAACAATGCATGTTGGATGAAAAGAACTACCAAAACAAGAGTCTTGAAGTGAGGGAAATAAATTTGAAGGGATGAGTCTATTTACAATCGTTAAATGTGCATAACAAAGAATGTGTGTTGAAACATAGCAATTTCACGAGAGAAGCAAACAACTAAATGTTTTAATGGCCAAATTGTAGAGACTGCATGCGCAAGGGTTGATCCAACTACAACAAGATATACAAGTAACTAGTAGGAGTTTTTCAGAAGAAGGGACAAGTTCAAAAAAATCTTGAGAAGCATTACGAATGAGTAAGTGTTGGGAAATATTGAGAATCGTGTAGCAAAAATTGAACTTTTGAAAGAGACCTATTGAGGGCACCAGTTTGGCAAATGAAACCCTCTTAGGAAGGAGAGTAGTAGAGATCGAATGGAGAGACATGCATGAAGTATTGCATGAGCTTATTTACAACACGAATGCACTAGAATGAACATTGTCAAATAGAAGAGTGGATTATGGCAACACGACAAAAGAAGCAACTAGTAGTGCATCCTAGAAAAGTCTGAATAGTGAGGAGGAAGGTTAGAGTAGTGCCAATTTTAGCTTAGATTTTGAGATAAGAACTAGGTGAGAAACATTGATAAGGATACCAAGAGATGCACAACCATTAAGTAATATCAATTCATTTCCAAATGATGCTTTATAGCAAAAACCTAGAAGAGAGGCTAAAATCACTTTGAAGGAAGAGGAAGTTATAGCAATGTACAAATGAGCATATGAAGATAAAATAGAGCAACCATACTTAGTAGGATTCTAGGTCAAATATGGTCAAGAGAAGACCCAAAAATAATTAAGTTCTAGATGGATGAGCCTGGGACAAGTGCTATCTTCAATCATCCTCCTAATTTGAATGATCTCTTATGTAGTCTATGAAAACCTAACCAAAGGGGAGGTATTTGGAATCTTTTCAATCATATGGAGGGGAACAATCTACCCCAGATGGCCCATAGGAAGTCTAGCAGTAGGGTGGGTTGTTTGGGCCACTCCATGGCAATCTAATGGGGATAATAGATTCCCATACTACCCTTGGATCATCAAGTATAAGGGGAGGATCATTTGGAATCTTCCTAGGTTGTTCATGGAGGCTATCTAACTCTCAAACAACCCTGGGTTGTTAGATGAACCAACCATGCTAACAAGATGAAGAGGGTGGTTTAAAATTTAGAAACAATTGGTTGCAATACATTCATATGAGGTATTGATGAAGATCAAAAAGTAAATAAGTAGGGGGAATATAAGTAGGAGAAAAGCTAGAAAGGGCCATCATGATAGCCAGGCAAGTTGTTTGGTTCCACTTAGCATTTGGGCCTTGACTAAGTACAAAATAGGTCATTTGGACCACTAGGTAGGCCTAATTATCTTGGGTCATATAGGACAACAAAATAGAAGGTTTGGGTAGCTAGGTAGACTATTTGACCTCCAAGGTCATCAAGGCTAGCAAAGAGCAAGGTCGTTTAGATGCTCAACTAAGTAGTTTGATCACTTGGGGTAAAATAGAAATACAATTTAATGAAGGGCATGCATGCCTTCTAGTGGACCTACCATGTGCAAGAAGTAAGGATTCTAACAACCAAGAAAAAGCAAAATTGGTATGCTAAATGAGCAATTGCATGTAATTCAATTATGATAGTTTAAGTGGTAGATAAGGGAGTGAAGGGGAAATTATTGCATGTAGGACAAGTGTCCCTTTGTCTCCCTCAATTTATAAAAAGATACTACGGTCACTTGCACACACAGAGCCAAGGAGGAGCAACAAGAAGGACAAGGAGAGTGCATATGGTAGCTATTCTTGTAGCATCTAGAGCATGACCTTGGGCATGACTAGAGTACCTAGGAGTGAAACTAAACCCATCCCACCACATGGAATTTTGAGAACAATGAGAAAAAAATCTATAACTTAGGAGGAAGTTACACCTACAAAGTCAAGCTAAGGCACACCAAACAAGCAACAATAGTAAGGGTTATGTTAAGAACCCTTGTCCAATAGTCATAAATTTCATTTTTCTTATGCAGGTGAGAAATGTGTAGCAAAATAAAAATGTGGCTAGAAGCGAGGGACAAAGGAGGAAGAGTTTCAACAAAGGAAAGTGTGTGTGTGATGAAATGAAGAAGAAGAAAAGCTAACAAGAGGGGTTTCCAAATCTTATGTAGCATTGTCCAAGTATTAAACAATGTTGTATAGCCCGTACAAACCATACACAATGCCATCTAGAAGAAGCAAAGAAAAAAGAAGTTCATGGTTCAAGGTAAGAAGGAGGCCATCCAAGCAGAAGAAAAAACTATACGGGCCTTCAAGAGGTTTACCTGGAAAAAGAGAAGGTTGTATAGATGATCATACTAGTCATCTAAAGGCCATCTAGAAGAAAGTTATCTATAGGTAGACCATCTAGAAATAGGATATCTGGAGGTAAACCATATGGAAGTTGATTGTCCAAGGAAGCATGGTTAGTCTAAAGCTAGGCCATCTAATGTTGGGTTGTCTAAGCTAGGGCTATCTAGGGCTGTGTCATCCAAAATTGGGTTGTATGGACCTAGAGCTAGACCATCTGAAACAAGGAGAAAGTCATTTGGATGAGTGATGACAAGTAGAGAGGCACATGATTTGAGAAAGCAAGCAACATGAAGGATAAGAGATGTTCCACATGGAGCTATGAGAGAAGGCCAAATTAGTTAGATAATAGTTAGGGTAGTTGGAACTTGGGAGTAACTACTATTGGAGTTCAAAAACCAAAGCCTAAAGAGCAAAGTGTAGTGCAAATGTAGCATAGACCAAGTATTGCAAAGGCTAAGGAATTGAGGAGGTGTCCTCCAAGAATTGTGTTGATAGTTGTATTGCAAATCCTAAGGAATTGAGGAGGTGTCCTCCAAGAATTTATTTTCCATTGGAGATTTTACCAAAAGGAATTTGAGACATTGTACATAGTTGGTCTCATGATTTGATAAGGTTTAGTTAATATATATATCAAATTTTATGATCATGAGGGAAATTTAAAGTAGAATTTAAGGTCTATCCAAAAGACCTGGTCTTTTGAATGTACACAAGGGGAGTTCAAAGTAGGCCTTTCTAGGGATGAAGATTCTTGGGTAAAGGTGATTGAAAGAAGGAAGAAGGATGCTTCAAGGCATGATTTGGGAAGCTCAGGTTTGGCCCCACTCCAAACTGGTACTTTGACTTCTTTCGAAAGGAGAATTCTTAAAGTAAAATAAAAAATTGAAGTCCTTGTGAGGATAGTTGTAGTACTTCCTCCTATACAAACAAGGGAAAAGGACCTAAAAATGGAGTATGATGTTTTTTAAAATGTGTTAAATGTCAGTAGTAGGAACCTTATGAGATATTTTTAATAGTTGGTCTATTCATCAAATACAACAACACCTGATGATCCACATAGAAATAAAAAGCATTGGTGAATAGATAGTGTCTAAACTTCTATATCACATATACCATTCCCAAAGCTTCCTTCTCCATAGTGTTGTAATTTTTCTCTACTCTAGACAACAACTGATTGGAAAAATAAATGGGTTAATCTAGCCCAAACTGCCCATCCTAGACCAAACCACATTCAATTGCAAAATTTGATGTGTCGACATAGACCTGAAGCTCCTTATCCCAATCTAGAAACACCAAAATGGGCATACAAACCAGTTTCACCTTCAACTCCTTGAAGGCCTTTTAATGCTCCTCTATCCATCTAAAAGGAATATTATTGCATGTTAACACATCAAACAGATGGGAATCTTGGACAAAGTTTTTGATGAACCTCCTATAGTACTCAACATATTCTAAAAAGGACTTCAACGAACTCTCCTCATATGGCTCCTCCATACTCATCATAGTGTGAATCTTGTTGAGATCAATCTTCAAACCTTTCATACACATCACATGCCCCAATAACTTCTTGTATGGGTACTGTAGCTTACACTTCTTAGGATTTAATGATAGTCGAGCATTCATGCACAACTTCATGCATTCTTAAAGAGCCTTCAAATGCTTGTCCTTCCTTCCATACAATAACCAATCATCCTAGAAGACTTCAAAATTCTTGATGGATAAGTGTTCAAATATACAAAATTATTCTTTGAAACATGGTTGGGGCATTGCATAAACTGAATATCCTTTGATTATATGCTTAAAATTCATTCTCTACCATAAAATTTATCCTTAACTTGTCTTCCTTGGCTATGTTTATTTAGTTGTAGCTAAAAAATCCATCCAAAATGAATATATTTAATGTTCGACAACTTCCTCCAAAATTGAATTTTGTGAATGAGATAGGAAAGGAAGCCTTTATCATCACAACACTTAGACTTGTAAATTCTATGTAAATGTAGATTTGATTTACTTCCTTCAAGGGAATAACAATTGGTGAGACCCACTCACTCACCATAACCTTGAAGATTATTCCCACATCTAGCATCTTCTATATTTTTGCACTCACTAGGGCCACATACTCTAGATTCATCCTATACAAAATGTTATGAAATAAATTGAATCCGATGCACACATAACTCCAATGAAAACCCTTTCAGATCCTTATATGTCCATGAGAAGACATCTTTGTATTACATGGAAATCTTAAGGGTTGCTGCTTTCAGCACTGGGTACCACTTGTCCCTAAAAGGAATGATGAAAAATGCAAAACATCGAACCAAGCCACAAGGATCAAGGGGTTGAAGTAACACCACATTAACCAAAATAGAGAGATTGAAAAATAGAAACAAGATAATGGAAGCTAACACAAAAAGTGTAATATCATATCATATTTCAGAATTGATTGTGAATACAATGGAGAAGCCTTACTTAAATAGGCAAGGAAGATCCACCATAGTCATAGGATCAACAAAGAGATAAGGATCAATATCCACCGTACAAATAGAGAGGTGTGATATGATCTATGGAGAAAATATCTCAATCCTCCAAATGTAATAAATGAGTGTAACTCCTTAGGAATGCCAAATATCCCCATAATATCTAAATAAAATAAAATATATATCCACACATAAAGTGGGTGGGAAAAATTATACTAAACTAATATAAAAATAAAGTATCTAGGTGAGCATGAGCTAGAGTCTAAATGCCTACTCTAACAATCCCTGCAATAGATTATCTTCTCTTCATATCCTTTGCTAAGATTCACCTAAACCATCCTTGGTCCTTTATACTTTATGGTATTAGGCTCGCTTGTTGCTTTTTCCATGTCAAGTGGTGTGTTGGCTTCTCATCAATTACAACACATCACCAATAGTATATTCTATAAAATAAGTGGGAATATCCACTTCTCATTTTCCTCTTTTTATGCAGAATTATCCTCCTTGTTACTTTTGCCAACTTTATATGCACTATTTCTATGTCCATCATGGTCCTCTTCCTCCTTTACCTAATATTTTGACCCTTGCATCCTCTTTTGGTACTAATATTTTGACCCCTGCATGGGCACTGGTTTGATTTTGCTTTATGTTCTCCTTAGCCCCTGTGTGGGCTCTCTCTTTCGATCTTTGTTTTTCTGTTAAACAACCTCTGTGTGGGTCTATTTTTTCTTTGGTCTATTTCATGGAGCGGCTAGGGTGTAGACACCTTGTTTTGTGCTTCTCTATGTACTTTTCATCATATGCTTATGTTTCTGGTTTTGGGTACCAGTTAAAACCCATATAATATAATTTCTACCACCTACCAAAAAAAATTGCATGAGCATACTGTTAGTTGCAATAGTCAATGAACAATAATATAAATTTTGTATGCTATTATTTTCAGTCCTTGTTAATGCTTGTAGATATGATTGCTAGTGTGTTGTATTTCTTTGGTGATAGGATTGCTAGCACTTTGCCTTGTCATACGATTGTAGCATTTGTAGGTTGTAGATAGAATTGCAAGATTGTTGTACATAGGTAAATTGTACATGGGTGCAATAGTTAAGGATTTGGCAGTTACAACAATCATAGGTCGTACGACCAATAGGTCATATGATAGTGGAATTGTAAGAAGGAAAATACACGAGAGCTTTTCCAACTTAGGACTTAATTTTTATTTGTGGTATTGTATGTGTGATTACTATACAATTGCTACCATACAGAGTGCTAAGGATTTATCCATAAGAGTTGTAATGTGTCGTACAAGAGACAAGTAGTACAAAGGATTAGATTATATGAGAGACTAATCAGACAATAGGTTGTATTGTATGACTATTTTGTTGTACGATAGATTGGACCATACAATGTCAATATCATATAGCTAAGACTATATAGTCTTAAGCTATGTCATACAATAATGTTTTTAGTTTTATGACTATAGCATTGTTTAGTTCTTGAATTTGTTGCCATCCCATTACTAGAAATACCGTAGCCCATGCTACATTTGGTGGCATTGTCATTGTTGGAGTGAAGGTCAACTAAGAATTAGTACGTGTTAGAAGAGGAAGGTGATTGCCATATACTTTTTTGTGAGGATGTGGAAGGCGAGGATGCAGAGAGGATCAAGTACCATCAAGAGGAGCACAAGGATTGTTCAAAGAAGGAACTTAATGAATTAGGTACTACAATTGAGAGAAATGGAGGAACCATATTCAAATGAGTTTGAATTCCTAAAGAGGAGGATAACTAAAGGTGGTAGACGTTAACAACAAAAGATGAAGTACCTCAAATAGCTCAAGAAAACATTTGCGTAAGTGGAGACACCAACGTGGAAAGTGCACAAAGAGATGAATCATAGATGGTAACACCCAAGAAAGAGGGGAGGATTTTTTTGAGGGGTGTAGAGGATAGGATTAAGGCACCAAAGCAACCCCACATGAGTGTTTGGGTGAGTAGACCGGAACCACAATTCATATATTTGCAAAAAATATTGTTAAGTGGAAGTGCACCAGACCTTGGAAGGAGAGTATTTAAAGTAAACATGGAGGATCAAGAGACCACGAGTGGATGAGGTGCATAGGATCAAAATACCAAAAAAAAAGCCAATAGAGCCACCTACGATGGGAAGACATTGAGAAAAAATAGCATTAGAGCCATCATCTAGTGACAAGGAAGTGGAAGAGGATAATCACTTACCAATGGCAAATGTTGCAAATAGAGTGGGTAAGCAAAAATGCCCACCCTTCATAGAAGTGAAAGAAGATCCTACAAGGAATATAGGCACTTGCACAACCATTTGGAAAGCAAATGCAGTGAGAAGATAGGAAGAGTGGTTATAATTATTTACGGTTACATTGCAAGGAATGGTGATTGATTGGTATTTAAAGAGAGAAAGTACATAACCCTTTACCTCTTTGAATACGTTGGTAGACGAATTCAAAACAAAATTTAGACCTTGAAGGGAAGATATAGAGATAATAACTAAAATATATTCTACCAAACAGAATAAGGATGAGGATATTAAAACTTATAATAAAATATTAAAGCAACTCACAGATAATATGGAGTTGTCACTAGCGAATGGTATGGTCAAAAGATGTTTTATCAATGGATTGTTACCTTGATATAAAAATAAGATGAAGATCATACCAAATTCAGCATATACAAAAGCCTATGAAAGGGATAGAAATTTTGAAAGTAAGGCCAAGCAAACAATGCCTGGAATTGGAGGTCATATCTAAAGTGACAACTTAGTGATAGAGGATAAGGTGTAGAATGCCATCTAATCCATGAGGAAGGAATTTGATAAAATGATCAAATAAGTTAAGGGTGAAGTGAAGAAGCATAGAAAGGATATATGGTGTTCACATTGCATGTTTGAAGGACACACTAATGTGAATTATTTCAAGAATGAATATTGCAATATATGCAAGGTACTAGGACATGCGATCAATGATTGTCCATTAAATCTAAAGGAGTAAGGTACCAAACCATGATGATGCAAGAGGAAGAAGAAAAACCTAATACCTCAAGGAATGGACAAGGCACAACTAGTGATGGCTATAAGAATAACCATCGAGGAGGCAAGCAGTACCAAGAAGGCAATGCACAAGGAGGTCATAGTTAATTGTAGTATGATTCAAATGAAAGATAAATCATACAATGTCATAATTTCTAAGAATGGGAACTCTTTGCAAAGTATTGTCCCACTCCTCAAGCAAGAGAGCAACATGGAATAACATTCTACACATTAGAATTGTCCCACTCCTCAAGTAGGAGAGCAACAAGGAATAACATTCCACAATGTGTTGATGGTGTGGACTAGGCAATCATAAGGAGGTAAATTATCTAAAGAAGACGAGTGTAAGTCACTCATTAAATGTTAATTTCCTTGACATAGAATAACCACCTATGGAAAATAATCCAATGGATAATGATGTGCTTTTTGTTACAAGGGGTCGGGTGAAAAAGGATCAGTACCTCGAACTTGTCATAGAAAAGGAAATATGGTAGGAAGCACAATAAGTAATACAAGAAGAGGTAGAAAATGCAATGTAGGAAAGGCTAGTGGAATAAAAGAAGTTGAAGAAGCCATCAAGCTTATAAGGACAAGTGTTGACTCAAAAAATGGTAGCACACGTGTTGAACACAATAGTAGAAGTGAAAGTGACGAGTTTGCTTAGTGCCATACTAACATTGCATGTAGTTATAGGAAATGAACTACAAAACATAAGGTGATAGAACTTCCAAGCCAACCAAAATAAGTCAAGAGGATTAGTTCATTGATTCAACAATATTGATGATTGTTGTTGGGAAAATAATAGCATTGATTTGTATCGAAATACAAGACCATAAGTTGATACAAGTTATTTTGATGGTGGGTCAAGTGTAAATGTGCTCCCAAAGAAGACATGGAAGGAGATTAGGAATCCATTTTTATGAATGCCAAATTTAAATTAGTATGGATCAAATCAATATGGTATTGAAATGGAGTCTTAACAACTCAAAAGGTAAAAATTGCAGAATAGGAATTCATCATGGATTTTGTTGTGAATACAATACAAAAACCAACATATGATGTATTGCTAGGAAGAGGATGGCCAAGGTTAATCACAACTAGAAAAAGGATAAATTAACATCTAAGAGAGGACAACATAGATGTATGATTAATTTGAATAATCAAATTGTCAACAAGGATTTGGCAACAACTGATGAGTTGGGAAGTTCTTCAGATGAAGTATAAGCCAAACAAAGGAGTGTTGAATCTTGAAAAATGTAGTGAAGATGAGAATCGATCGGATAGTGGACTTATCCATTGGCAAATGGAGTACAAAATATTTCAGTCCACTTGCCTTTATAGAAAGACAAAGGAGACAAAGGAAACTAGTGATGAGAAATTTGAAAGCAATAAGAAGATTATGCATAAGGAAGAGGATGAATAAAATGGATATTCCTTATGAATTTTATAAAATACACAGTTGGTAAGAGCAAAACCAACACACCCAAAATATGTGGCAAGAGCAATAGATAAGCCAAAAAACATAAAGTATGAAGGACAAAATACGGTAGAAGTAAACTAGGGAACAAGAAGAGTGTAAGATAATTCATTGTCGAGATGATTGGGATCCAATGTTGAAAGTAGCAGCTTTAAAAAAAATTGCAATATAAGGAAGTTTTTGCATGGACGTACAAATATTTGAAAGGAATACCTCCAGAGTTGTGTTCATCAGATCTAGTTGATCCCAGGTGCCTTACTAGTAAGGAGAAGGCCTTGGCCTCCCTTTGGGGAAATCAAAGGTTTAAACTATTGCATACCTAATTTGATTCCCTAGAAGGTTGGAGGTCCCGTTGACTTTGTTTTACCTAATAGGCTAGGAATATAGTTGTAGCATATGAGCCTATCCTACAAAAAATGTTATTAATTCCCCTATTTAAAAAAAAAACTATTATGCATGTATTATTTACCAAAGATTTAAACTTGAATCTTGTTTTCTAAAATTAAAAAATAGACGATGAATATAGTGGTAACATATGAGCCTATCCTACAAAAGGTGTTATTAATTACCCTATGTGAAAAAATATTATGTATGTATTATGTAACAAAGATTCAAACTTGAATCTCTGTTTTCTAAAATTAAAAAATATATCGTGTGTGGTCTACCAACAAGAACGCCACTTGCATTATGGGTAATATGACCCGAGTTCAATTCCCACGACGGATGTATAAAAGAAGTATTACTAATAAAATAAAAAATATAATTAATTAAATTAGTTTTATGTAAAAACTTTTCTTTAAAATTTTCTAATCTTGTTTTAATATAGTTTAAATAATTTTATTTTTATTTTTTCTAATATTATAAATTTAAAATCATAATAAATGTTTTATTTTTAATTAAAACATATTTTATTTTTATTTTATTTTTATTTTTTGGTATATAGAAGCAATGGTTACAATCACGATTTTTAGTAACTACCAGCTCAGCTGGTAGGGTTCAAACTATCTGCAAATTTATTTTTATTTTTTAATGAAAAAGAGCGAAAAAATTCTATTAATGAATAATTAGGCCTTTTTACATCAAAAAAAATGGGTGGAAAATATCACACCCCAGTATGGTTCCAAACTAACCACCATGGTTAGGATACGCAAAAAAATACCAAAACATCATAAAGTCCAGATACAACGAGCCCACGACTAACAAAATATCATAACTATGCTTTAACTAAACATAACTGCAGAGAGTCAGACTTTGGGAGAAGTGTGGGGCGGCGCATCTGCCTCATCCATTTCCATGTAATGCCAACCTGCATTGGAAGGTACGGGAATGATCCAACCATCATCATGGGGCCCCTTATCATTACCAACAATAGAAGGCCCATTGTCACATCCATTTGTGCAAGCATTAACCACAGTGCCTGCAGTATCCGTTGGAATCGAAGCATTCATTATTGTATCTCCTGGCATCGATGCATTCATTATAGTATCATTGTGAATAGTATCCCCCAACCTGTAACAGGAGTGGGTACTTCAGGAAGTTCATTTCCCCATCCTGCCATAGGGGTAGGGGCTGGAGCAGGAGGACGAACATCCCAACCACTGTGCTGTCTGGAAGAACCTGCATCTAACACTCCACGTTTGAAAACTGGAGGTTGAGACCAATGTCTCCCTCTCCGTGGAGGAGACCCTCCTCTGTGATAGGAAGGATCCCTTCGAGAACGAGAGCGAGATCCTGACCGACCATGGGACGACTGATCCTCAAGAATTTGACTAACAGTGCAAGGTGCATTACCCCAGTGGTCAATAATGCTACGGAGATGTTGAATCTCCACATTAACCTTCTCCACCTGTACAAAAATATGTAGCCAAGAATCATAAAACACTGCATACTGGTCAGCCAGGGAAAAAATCCTTGAACTAATATCATTAGAAAAAGCAATCTTGTTTCTTGATTTCCAAATATGATAAAGAATGCTAATTCTAAATATGTTCCAGACTTCCAACAAAGGTTCTGAAAATTCAGGAGGGTCTCCAAGAAGGATTTGCTGCCATGAAAAGGGAGATTTTATGAAGGGGTGAAAGAAGGACTCAATCCAGGTCCAAGTTGAACGAGCCTTGGAGCAAGACCAGAATACATGCATACAATCCTCCAGCTCTCCACAAAAATAATAGGTAGGGTTATCAATGCCAATATATTTAAGTCTTTGCCCCATTGGTAGGCCTTGCATCAGTAAACTCCATGCAAAAAAGGATTGCTTAGGTTCAATATATTTTGCCCAAACCATTTTGAACCTACTTCTCCATTTAGAAGGAAGAGAAATCAGATCCCAATGAGCATTTAAAACAACAGCCATAGGAATATGGGGAGATAACCAAGAATAACCCAGATGGGCTTTATATTGAGTCATGGATTTATTCTTAGGCCAACCCCAATCAGCCCACCAGGGCTTCTGAAAGTGCTTGAAAATTTTGGGCCATAGAGAAAAAGGAGTATTAAATACCACAACATCATAAGTGACTTTATCTTCCTGCTTTAGCTGATAAAAATTTTTAAAATCATCCCAAGGAATCCAGTCTTTGGTGTAAAAGGAGAAAAAATCAGTGATAGAGTTAATTCCTTTTCTGTAAAACCATTGAGCATGAATCCACTGTACTTGGGCCAAAGGCAAGGACTGAATTTGAATAACAGGAGACCACCAAACACTAATGGAGGAAATAGAAGCACCATTCTTTTTCCCTTCTCCTTTCCAATTGAGCCAGGGTTTAAGAGATTCCCAGGCCTTCCATATACTTTTAACAACAAAGGAACCTTTGATTTTAATAGGAACAGGGGTTGTGATAAGAGTAGACAAATTCAATCCTCGCCAAACCCTTTTCCCCAAGGGGAGACCAGTCAAAATGCAATGTCGAAGAAGAATTTTCCAGGCTTCATTGTCGTCAAGAGCTCTCACAACCCATTTTGCACACAAGGCAATTCCCTGATGGTTACAATCTAAAAGGCCCATGCCACCAGAAAGTTTGGGAAGACAACAAAAATCCCAAGCAACTCTATGAAACCCCTTTTTTTGAGATGCATTTGCCCATAAAAAATCCCTCAACAATCTTTCCAATTTCAAATAGCAAGCTTTTGAAGGAAGCCAACAGGAAGAATAATAAACATGAGTGGTAGCTAGAATCTTAGAGCAGATCTAAAATTTCCCTGCCAGAGAAAGCTTTTTAGTGATCCAATATGTCAATTTCTTCTCCACTTTTTGAATGACATAATTCCATAATTGAGCAGGTGTGCTTTGAAAGGCAAAAGGTATGCCTAAGAACTTGAACATTTCACCAGGTTGAATCCAATGCCACGGGTATTGAGAAAGCCAAGTAGGCAAGGGTTTTTCAGATTGCCTAAAGCAAGAAGTTTTTTTCCATTGAATACTTGACCCAGAAGCAAGACAAAAAGTGTCAAGGCATTTAAGGGCAGTGGACAAAGATTGTTCATCTTCAGAAATGGTTAAAAAAGAGTCATCAACAAAATTACCATTAACCATTTGAGAAGAAGAAGCAGGTAAAGCAATACCACGAATAGATCCTTGAGACACTCTATAAGCAAGTAAATACCCAAAAGCTTCAGCTGCTAGAATAAAAAGGGAGGGAGCAAGGGGACAACCCTGTCTAACAGATCTGAATAATCCAAAGGCTTCAGACTGACAATTGTTTAGGGTAATTACAGCAGAAGCATCTTGAAAGAGCATATTCATAGACTGAATGAAGTAAGGCCCAAAACCTAAGGACTGGAGCATGGAAAGTATAAAATACCACTCAATTTTATCATAAGCTTTTTCAAAATCTATTTTAATAAATAACATATCCTGTTGTGAAGAGCGAGCCCATTCCATTCCTTCCCAAACTGCAATCACATTATCTAGGATATATCTACCTTGCACAAACCCTGTTTGTTCAGGTCTGATAATCAGAGGGAGAATTGGTCGAAGCTTGAGAGCAATGGCCTTAGCAATGATTTTATAGCTTACATTCAACAAAGTAATTGGTCTCCAATTAGTGATAATTTTAGGATCTCCAGCTTTAGGGATCAACTTTATATTTCCTCTGTTTAAGATATGTCCTAAAGATCCAGTGATAATTGCTTCTTGATAAACTTTAAGAAGATCGGGACCAACAAGATCCCAAAATTCTTTATAAAATTCACAGGGGAATCCATCTAATCCAGGTGCTTTCTCATTAGCCATTTCAGATAAGGCTTGCTTCAAATCATCAATAGACAAAGGGGTTTCACAAACTTCTCTTTGAGAAGGAGAGACCTTTTCAGGAATTACAACCTTACATTCAGCTAAAGCTTGTTGGTGAGCTTCAGAGAAAGGTTGAGAAGCAAAAATATTTTGATAGTGTCTGACAAAGGCTGCACTTATTTCAGGGAGAGAAGTTAACCTCTGGTCATCAACTTGAAGAGCAAAAATCTGAATAGATTGAGAAGGTGGTCTTAATCTCTTAAAAAATTCTTTAGAAACTTTGTCCCCAATTTTCAACCAATTCATTCTAGCCCTCAACTGGGCTCCTTTTGCTTCATACAGGTCAACTTTTTTGATTTCATGACGAAGAGAAGCTACTTGGGCTTGTAAAATAGAGCTAAAAGGACAAGCTTCAAGACGAGCAGAGGCTCTGTGTAACTCTTGCTTAAGAGCAACATTTGCAATTCTTCATCTTTTAGCAACCTCACCACCAAGAGAGCGTAACAACTTAGTGGTGCGAGAGATTGCATTATTCCACCAAGAGATCCAACCAAGGTGACCATCAGGACGAGGAATGAGATTCCAACAACGAATAATATGAGCTTTTGTTGGAATATGTAATGCAACATTGTGTAAATTATTCTTAGACTAAAATATAAAGTCTAAAGAATAATATTTAGAAAATAATTCTATGTAAAAATATTCCCACCCAATTAATAAATAAAATAAGGGTGCTAGGAATATTTAATTTATGAAAAAAAATTATTCCCCCTTTTCTAGCAAATATTAGAAAGTAACTAATAACTTTCTAATATCTGATAGATGCCACTTATCACATATCTCAAAGATTATATTGTGATAAAATTAGAAAGTAACTAAAGCACTTTCTAATATTTGATAGATTGTGATAAGATTGGATTGTGATAAGATTTAGGGTTGTAGTAGAAAAGCTTCTCTTTAAATAGGGGTGTTTTCTACTACATATCATCGTATCTTGTCATATTGACTTGTGTTGTAGGTTATGTTGATGCATATTGTTGCATAACATTGAAGCATTCTTGTACTGTTGAATCAATGAGTAATAGAGTGAGCTTCATAGTGGATGTTTCCCTTCTTCATTTGAAGTAGGGTTTTACCACTTAATATCGGTGTTGTGGTTTTTTTCTTTTTTGTGTGTGATTGATCTTGTGGATCATTCTTCGATCTTGGGGAGACTTTGCTTGTCTCACATTTGGTATCAAAGAGGTTTCCTTTGAGGTGAAAACCCATTAAGATATATATATATATATATATATATATATATTTTTTTTAAATAAAACAGTTTTATAAAGCAAAAAATAATCACACTATTTAGTTTTTGTTTTGCAAGTTGCTAGAAGTGGTCACACTATTGAGTTCCATGCAACTTCATGGAGCATTAGGAAAGGCATGCTACCAATCATTACAGGTTATGTGAAGAATAATATTTATGTGGTAGGTGATGCTCCTCCTAAAGTGTGTTTAGCAACTAATGTTTCTCCTAGTAGCAAGCTTTGGCACTTACGGTTAGGCCATACCAACTATCAAAATATTCAAATGATGAAGTCCAAAATTTTGGTTGAAGGCTTGCCTAACATTTCACCTATTCATGGTTTATGTGAAACATGCATCTTAGGCAATATGAGCAAATAGAAGTTTGCAAAGGACAAGTCAACAAGGGCCACACAAATTCTTCAACTCATTCATACAGATATTATGGGTCCATTACATGTTAGATCACTTGGTGGTGCATCCTATATTCTCACCTTTATAGATGATTATTCAAGAATGATCTTTGGGTATCTACTTAAGAATAAATCGGACTATTTTGAGACATTCAAGGAGTTCAAAGCTTTGGTAGAAAATCAAAAGGGAGCAAAGATCAAATTGATTAGAAGTGACAATGGAGGGGAGTACAATAACAATGATTTCAATGAATTTTGTTCTTCTCATGGGATCAAAAGGCAGTTTACTTGTCCATACACTCCTCAACAAAATGGTGTTGCAGGGAGGAAAAATAGGACAATAATGGAGATGGTAAGATGCATGCTTGGTGACCACTTACCTCAATTTATTTGCAGTGAATCAACCAGTACAAAAATCTATATTCTTAACAGGTGTCCTTCAAAATTGGTTGAGGGGAAGACTCCTTATGAGGTTTGGAATGGTAAGAAGCCAAATTTGTCACACTTAAGAGTGTTTGGATGTGATGCATTTTCATATATTCCTTCGGAAAAGAGGAAGAAATTGGACAAAAAGTCTCAAAAATGCATCTTTGTTGGCTATGATGCAGAACATAGGGGCTACAGGTTATACTCACCTTCTTCACGCATTATATTTGTTTCAAGAGATGTCAAATTCAATTAAGGCCTTCTTGAGTTAGAAAAGGGTGGGCCTTGTGTCAAAAGTACCAAGTGGTTGGATCATTCTAGGGGTCCTAAAGAGCAGCATTCACTTAGCCAAAGGATAACTAGAAGTATGACCCTTAACATGTCTCTTCTAGCTAAGATAGAGAATTATCATGAGCCTACTTCTTACCAAGAAGCTTCACAACACTCTTGTTGGGTTGATGCCATGAAGGTTGAGATGGATTCTCTTCTAAAGAATAAAACTTGGGATCTAATAAGAGAACTGTTATTAGGAACAAGTGGATCTATAGAATCAAGTACAATTCTAATGGAGAGATAGACAAGTATAAGTCTATATTGGTTGCTAAGGGTTATGCTCAAAACCATGGCATTGACTATGATGAAACCTTTGCACCAGTTGCCAAAATGCCCACCATTCGTCTTCTCATTGCTATTGTTGTTGCTCAAGGTTAGCAGATTTTTCAGCTTGATGTGAAAAGTGCCTTTCTAAATGGTGATTTGGATGTGGATATCTACATGAGTCAACCACAAGGATTTGTTGTACAAGGTAAGGAAACACTTGTGTGTAAACTAAAGAAAACCTTGTACGGTCTGAAGCAAGCACCTAGGGCATGGTACATGAAGATTTCAGGTTACTTCTTGTCTCTTGGATTTGATAAATGCTATTCAGATACAGATCTCTATGTGCTTAGGAAGGATAACTTGGTCATTTTAATTGCTCTATTTGTTGATGACCTTGTTGTGACTGGAAATGAGAATGAGGCCATTTTTTATTTCATCTCCAAATTAAAGTCAGAGTATGAAATGACTGACCTTGGTCTTCTACACTACTATCTTGGCATGCAAGTTTATCAGCATGAGGATTGTACTTTTTTGAGTCAATCCAAGTATATTGGAGATCTTCTTAAAAGGTTTGATTTTGAGGATGGCAATCCTACTTCCATTCCTATTTCTACAGGGGTAAAGTTGGAAGGAAGTACAGAATCTCAGTTGGCTGATGTTACATTGTATAGGCAGCTCATTGGTAGTCTTCTTTATGTTACCATCACAAGGCCAGATATTCCTTTTGCAGTTGGTATGATGGATAGGTTCATGCAGAAACCTTATATTGAGCACTTACAAGCTACCAAGAAGATTCTGAAGTACCTTGCAGGTACTAAAGATTTGGCACTCAAGTATTCTAGGCTTCCTTCCTTTACTCTTTTCGGTTGTGCTGATTCTGATTTTGGAGGGGATAGAATAGACAGAAAGTCTACCACAACATATGTTTTTAGTATTGGGTCTACATCTATCTCTTGGTCTTCCAAGAAGCAAGATACAATTGCTCTTTCTACAATGGGAGGAGAGTATAAGGCTACGACAGTAGCTACACAAGAATTTGTTTGGCTTCGTACCCTCATGAAGGAAATTGGCTTTGAGCAATTTGGTCCTTCATGTTTGCTCTTCGATAATCAATCAGCTATTGCCTTGGCTAAAAATCCTGTAATGCATCAAAGGACAAAGCATGTTGAAATCCAAGCCCATTTTATCATAGAGAAGGTATTGGATGGGACTATTCAGTTGGAGTATTGCCCATCATCTTCTAATTCTATTGATTTGTTCATCAAACCTCTTCCCAAGGAGCAGTTTTGTAAGCTGAGGGACTCACTTGGTTTGGTGAAGTTGTCCTCAAGGGGGAATGAAGTGTAGTTACACTTGTGTGATGACAACTTCATCCTTATGAGGTGTTTTGTGCTATATATGAGTTGATCTTTGGTGGTATAATTGCTTTTTGCATCTATTTTGAACATGGTACTTTCTTGTTTGCCTTGTGCAACTTTTGTACATGTTACTTTGTAGATGGCATTGTGCAATTATGGTATATGATGCAATTGCTTTATGCGACTCTTTTACATGGTACTTTCTTGTTGTCTTGTGCAACTTTGTACATGTTTTTATGTAGTTGGCATTATGCAATTGGTTTATCATGGTACTTTCTTGTTAGCATTTATACTACTTTTGTACATGATATTTTATGGTTGGCTTTATGCAACCGGTGTACACACTTTATTATTTTCATATACCTTATGCAACTCTTGTACATGGTACTTTTTTGTTAGCCTTGTGCTACTTTTGTACATGGTACTTTAGAGTTTGCATTATCATGGTACTCCTTGTTTGCTTTATGCAACTTTGTACATGATATTTTTTTGATCAACTATATAGCACATGACTATAAGTATGGCTTGGCATCTTTTTATGATGACTTATAGTTCACTATTTGTTAGATCAGTTTTGTTATCATCTTTGGATATTCATATATGTTGTGGTGAATATATTTATGATGATGTATCTAATAGATCTTATGTTGAGCTGCTTGTAGCTTGTAGGTACTTCCGTTTGGGGTTTTGCAGGCTTATCGAAGACACCCTTGTGATGTTTTCTTCTTGTCATTTTCAACCACTTGTGGTTGATGGATGGCTTTGTAAGCTGTTTGTATCTGAAGCTACTCCGTTGGGGGCTTGCAGTCTCATTTTGACCCATTTTGTATTGGTGTCTTATTATAGACCATTCTTGGTTATAGAAGCTCATTGTAACTATATTACTCATTTGATTCTCATCCCCGTTTGTATCTTTAGGGGGAGAATGTTTCTTTGTCTCATAATTCCTTTCCCCAATATTGCATTAAAGGGGAGTGTTGTAATATGTAATGCAACATTGTGTAAATTATTCTTAGACTAAAATATAAAGTCTAAATAATAATATTTAATTTATGAAAAAAAATTATTCCCCATTTTCTAGCAAATATTAGAAAGTAACTAATAACTTTCTAATATCTGATAGATGCCACTTATCACATATCTCAAATATTAGATTGTGATAAAATTAGAAAGTAACTAAAACACTTTCTAATATTTGATAGATTGTGATAAGATTGGATTGTGATAATATTTAGGGTTGTAGTAGAAAAGCTTCTCTTTAAATAGGGGTGTTTTCTACTACATATCATCGTATCTTGTCATATTGACTTGTGTTGTAGGTTATGTTGATGCATATTGTTGCATAACATTGAAGCATTCTTATACTGTTGAATCATTGAATAATATAGTGAGCTTCATAGTGGATGTTTTCCTTCTTCATTTGAAGTAGGGTTTTACCACTTAATATTGGTGTTGTGGTTTTTTCTTTTTTGTGTGTGATTGATCTTGTGGAGCATTCTTCGATCTTGGGGAGACTTTGCTTGTCTCACAGCTTTCATATGAGAATGTTCCAGGAAAGAGATATTGAAATAAAATTGATTATGAAACTGTCGAGGCTGTTGTATGACATGGCTGATGTTAAAAATAATAGGAGCATGGTCAGATAAGGTCGTATCAGTGATAGTATGCACATAGGGAGAAGAAGAATTCAGACACTGGAAAAAAAGTGTCATTCTCTGTAATCATGGCTCTATCTAATATTTTTAATATTCTGGCAAACCCTGCTTGGAAGTTGGACTAGGTAAACCAGGCAGACTCAGAATAATCAGCAGGGGAAAAACAATAATTAGGGTCTAAAACTCCAAGCTTATTTTTCATAAAAAACCATGCTTCTCGCTCTCCTATATTCCAATGCATTGGAAGCTGCCCAATCTTATCAGAGGGTTTTTCAATCATATTAAAGTCCCCACATAAAACCCAAATAGCAAGCGACAAAGAAAAAGCAAGCCAATGCCAGAGTGCACATCTTTCAGAAGCATCATTGGAGGCATAAATATTAACAATTCCAAAGGGTTTGCCATTAACTTCCAGCAGAGACCAAACAACTTGATGTGAAGGGTCAGAGCCCCAAGAAACAACATTACCCCACCATTTAGAAGCAATAAAAGTGACAACACCACCTTTCCCAGAAGGATGACTTGTAACATGAAACCCACCACATGGCCATAAAAAGTTGCAGGTACAATTAAGAATAAAGTCAAAAATCTTGACCTCTTGCAAACAGACAAAATCAAGCATACCAAACATGTGAACAACTCGAGATAACTCATCACGAACCATATATTTTTGGACTAGGTTCGTCAGTCCTTGAGCATTCCAGGAATAAAAAATCATTGAGATCTGTCGAGGTGCATGTCATCCTCAACGACCTCTCTGTCACCTAAGTGGCCCAAAGATTCATACGAGTTAGAAAACCGTCCATTTGTTCGACTGGATTTCTGAAAGCTAACGTCTAACTTCATCCATCTGGCGTCGTTTATCAAATAAAAAGTCCATCCCCCCTCTCAGGGTTGCGAGAGCGAAAAACTTTTGGAACTTGAGAATCATCAACATCATACTCTTCTGTAGAAGAATAGGAATGAGGAACACGAGTTGGGGGAGCAGCTAAAGATTGCAGGAAAGGCCATAAGGGAATAGGCAAACCCAGGAACTCCACCCACACTGGAACTTCCAGAGAGGCTTCATCACTAACCGTAAAAGAACGGTTATATGGTTGCAAGATAAGCAGAGAACTTCTAACAATCCAGGGGCCTCTTTTCAAAGCCTTTTCAGCATGAGTGGGATCAACAAAATGAAACAAGAAAAAACCTTTTGTCAAATTTTGTATATTTTCAGCTTTAATACCATGAGGTTGCCAGACTTGCTGGACCCAATTTCTAACCAGGGTATCATTCGGAATACGACCAAGAAAGTATCCAACTAGATGAGTTTTTTCATACCAGTTACATGCATTCTGAAAATCTCTAACAAGAAGAAGAATCTCAAAAACAGGGCCATTACCTCGTGGAATACTCTCGGAACAAACTTGCGAAGACGTTTCCCGGGTTCCATTATTTGCTCCAACAGCTCCAACATTAACTGAAGTTGTTTGATAAGCTGCAGCCATTAAAAAGATTGTTGAACACCGCTCAAGGCGGTGTTAGTGAGAATTAATTATAGGATATATGGCAAAATCTCCCTCACGATCTCCAACAGAGATGGCGGTATGATGACAGTACAACGCAGACAAACCCTAGAAACCCTAGATTGCAGAGATTCAACTACTTTTCATCAACACTTTTGTTAATCAAACATATTTTATTTTTATATAATAATTATTTAAATTTTGTTCTTATTAACCTTTGAATATTTAGATAAATAGATATTAACATGGAACGAAATTTCAATCATGGAATATGTCACTAGACTTACATCATCACATTAACCAGTTAGAAAGCTAGAAGGTCAGCCCCACACATACCTAAACTCGATAACTAATTCATTTAACGCTGAAGAATTTTGTTTTTACCTATACACATGAGAGATGCTTCTCGGAAAAAAGGCGTTAAAAATAAGTAATTTGCAAAATTTACTTTTTAATACAAAATTTACCTTTTAATCTATATAGGTAATTTGAACTTACATTATTATTTTTAAATAGAGAAAATTAAAAAAAATTCCTTGTTTTTATGAACACTATAAAAGATTTTAAAATAATAATTTTTTTAAAGGAAATATAACAAGTGGGTATAATTAAGGGCTATATTTTTTCCTTCAATCATTTAAACTTGGGTAGCGGGAATAATAGTCCAAAAACATAATACTAGAGTATTTGTATATGATAATAATTAATTAAAATTTTAACTTATTATAATAATTATGCCGATAGTTGGATACTAGGCAGCTAGGAAGGTCAACCACACCGTAAACAATATTAATATTTTATTAAAAAAGCCGACATTAAGAAAATTATCCATCGACATTAAGGGTTACGGTGGATTTAAAAAATTTAAACTAGCTTAGATATATAAAATATATATATTTACAAACGTCGAGAGTTATCAATATTGAGGCGCCTATCTATCACACTCCCAAGACATGAGATAGGCGCCTCGAGATTCTCGACGTTTATATATATATATATATATATATATATATATATATATATATATATATATATATATATATATATATATATATATAAGCTAGTATTTTTAACAATTAAAAGTTGTAAGCTTATTGCTAAGGATTCAGACCCTAACCCCACTCAATAGGAAGGGACCTAGACCCTCATTATAAACATGTATAAACTCATTGAAAAAATAATATTTTTTAATAAATTATTAAATGCAATTAAATCTTGTTAAATATAATTAATTTTTAGCTAACCAAAAATAAAATTAAAAAATAATAATATTAAATAAAAGATTTAATAAAGACTTATCTTCAAGTAAGATTGGAAAAACTTATCCCTCAAGATAAAATTGGTAAGGTTCAAACCGAGGCTTGGGCAAGCGTGAGGGGTGGGTGTATGTATGGCTCAGTGTTTGGCCCCTATTGATAAGTTCAGCCCTAAAATAATATTTTTAACAATTAAAAGTTGTAAGCTTATTGCTAAGGACTTTGACCTCTTTAAAAACTTCAATAAAATTGGTAAGGTTCAAACCGAGGCTTGGGCAAGCGTGTGAGGGGGTGGGTGTATGTATGGCTCAATGTTTGGCCCCTATTGATAAGCTCAGCCCTAAAATAATATTTTTAACAATTAAAAGTTGTAAGCTTATTGCTAAGGACTTTGACCTCCTTAAAAACTTCAAGGTTTAAACCCCAATCCCACTCAATAGGAAGGGACCTAGACCCTCATTATAAACATGTATAAACTCATTGAAAAAATAATATTTTTTAATAAATTATTAAATGCAATTAAATCTTGTTAAATATAATTAATTTTTAGCTAACCAAAAATAAAATTAAAAAATAATAATATTAAATAAAAGATTTAATAAAGACTTATCCTCAAGTAAGATTGGAAAAACTTATCCCTCAAGTAAGATAAAATTGGTAAGGTTCAAACAGAGGCTTGGGCGAACATGTGAGGGGGTGGGTGTATGTATGACTCAGTGTTTGGCCCCTATTGATAAGCTCAGCCCTAAAATAATATTTCTAACAATTAAAAGTTTTTAAGCTTATTACAACTTATTGCTAAGGACTTTGACCTCTTTAAAAACTTCAAGGTTTAACATGGTGGGTCCATGGTCCTTTATGTTGGAATGTTTGGAGTTTTTCTGCATTTTCTAGTTTTGGTGTGGAGTCCAGTGCGCTTGTAGTTGTGGTCACTCTTTTCTCCTTCAGTTTTGGTTTCCAGGGATCCTTTCTTTGCGCCTGTTGTTGTTGTCCCTGGCTCCTTCCAGCTTCCTCGTACTCCTATTGGCGGGATATCAGTGTTGCGGTTTTTCAAATATGTTCTTCTACTAGTTTTCTTGATGGGCGGGATTTTCCAAACCTGCTGGTTTTCCCGTTGGGCGGGATTTTCCAAATCTGATTTTTTTTTGGTTTTCTCGTTGGGTGGGACTCTCCAAACCTGTTGGTTTTCCCGTTGGGCATGGTTTTTCAAATTCGTTTTTTTGCTGGTTTTCCCGCTAGGCAGGATTTTCCAAACCTGTTGGTTTTCCCGTTGGGTGGGATTTTCAATTTGGTGGTTTTCAGTTGCTTCTCGTTGGGCAAGATTTTCAAATTCATCATCTTGTTGGTTTCCCCGCTGGGCGAGGTTTTTCAAATCCGTCTTCCTACTAGTTTTTCGTTGGATGAAATTTTCAAATTGGTGGTTTCCCGTTGGGCGGGATGTTCAAACTCTATGTTTCATCCTGCATGTTTTCCCGTTAGGCAAGATTTTTCAAAATTGGTGGTTTCCCGTTGGGCTAAATTTTTCGAATTTATCTATTCCCGCTAGGCAGTTTTTTCCAAACTATTTATTTCCCGTTGGGCGGGATTTTTCAAATTGATTGTTCTTGACCTTTGGTTTGGTCGGTTGACCTGTTGTAAAAAGGTTTTGGGATCCTTTCAAAACCCGCTTTTAATATAATTTTAACCTACCAAAAAAATTGGTAAGATTCAAACTGAGGTTTGGATGAGCATGTGAGGGAGTGGGTGTATGTATGGCTCAATGTTTGGCCCCTATTGATAAGCCCTTATTAATAAGCTCAGCTCTAAAATAATATTTTTAACAATTAAAAGTTGTAAGCTTATTGCTAAGGACTTTGACCTCTTTAAAAACTTCAAGGTTTAAACCCCAACCCCACTCAATAGGAAGGGACCTAGACCCTCATTATAAACATGTATAAACTCATTGAATAAACTATATTTTTTAATAAATTATTAAATGCAATTAAATCATGTTAAATATAATTAATTTTTAGCTAACCAAAAATAAAATTAAAAAATAATAATATTAAATAAAAGATTTAATAAAGACTTATCTTCAAGTAAGATTGGAAAAACTTATCCCTCAAGTAAGATAAAATTTGTAAGGTTCAAAAAATTTAGACGAGTTGGGGAAGAGGGCGAGAGGGGGAGGGACCTGCTCCCTCTCCCTGCTCCCCCTCCCCTGGTTCTTGCTTAGTCCCTGATTCATCCCAGGCCATCCCACTCTGGGAATGGTTTGTAGCAGATGATCTCTTTAGGGGGAGATCCTTACCCACTTTCTGCTCCTTTCCCAGTATTTTTGAGGTTTCCTTGCTTGAGTCCTGGGCCTTGTGCTTCCCAAGGATCGTCTAGGGTTTCCTGCATGTTCCCGGGATCCTTTCCCTGATCTCCCTCAGGCTTTCCCTTGGGGTTTTTTCGCAGGTTTTTACGTGGATCCGGTTCTCAAGGCTTTCTTGGTATGTGGTGGTTGTAGGTTGGATTTTCAATTTTTGATTGCTTCCTGGTGCGTCTTGAGAGATTCTCACTTCATCGAGGTTGGTCTGGGGGGCCAGTTTCCTCTTTGCCCGTGACTCCTCTCTGGTATGCCTTTGGTTGCTGGTGGTCTCATCCCTTTGGGTGGGGCCATGTTCGATTTCTTGTTCGAAGGCTTCTTCTTGCTAGATCTACTGCTTGGTGGACGCTTAGAGCATTTGCATGGCCTTGGGGGGCCTCTTCCTATGCTTGAGTTGTTCCCAACCCCAGTCCTAGTTCCCTAAAGTTGTTTGTGTGCAAGGATGGGGGTTCCTGGTCCTTTCTTCTGGGGTGCTTAAGGTTTTTGTTGCATGTCTCAATCTTGGGGAGGGGACCTGTGATCAATACATGCAAACCCTTGGCTCCCTCAATTTAGGCTTCCAATGATCTCATATTTGTGCCTGCTACCGCATTCTTCCTGGGGTTTGCAGGTTTTTCGTTTCGGTTTCCTGTTCGGGGGCTTCTACTTTCTGGTCCTACTTCTCGGTGGACTCTCAGAGCTTGTTCTTGGCCTTGGGGGAGGCCTCTTCTTGTTCCTGAGTTGTTCCCAGTCCTAGTTCCAATTCCCTGGAACTATTCGTGAGCAAGGATGGTGGGTTCCTGGTCCTTTATGTTGGAATGCTTGGGGTTTCTTCTGCATTTTCTAGTCTTGGGGTGGAGTCCAGTGCGCTTGCAGTTGTGGTCACTCCTTCCTCCTTCAGTTTTGGCTTCCAAGGATCCTTTCTTTGCGCCTGTTGTTGTTGTCCTTGGCTCCTTCCAACTTCCTTGTACTCCTATTGGCGGGATATCAGTGCTGCAGTTTTTCATCTACTAGTTTTATTGATGGGCGAGATTTTCCAAACCTGTTGGTTTTCCCGTTGGGCGGGACTCTCAAAACCTGTTGGTTTTCCCGTTGGGCGGGGTTTTTCAAATTCGTTTTTTCTGTTGGTTTTCCCGCTAGGCAGGATTTTCCAGACCTGCTAGTTTTCCCGTTGGGTGGGATTTTCCAAACTTGTTGGTTTTCCCGCTGGGGATTTTCAATTTGGTGGTTTTCGACTACTTCTCGCTGGGCAGGATTTTCAAATTCATCATCCTGCTGGTTTCCCCGCTGGGCGAGGTTTTTCAAATTCATCTTCCTACTATTTTTTCGTTGGATGAAATTTTCAAATTGGTGGTTTCCCGTTGGGCGGGATGTTCAAACTCTACGTTTCATCCTGCATGTTTTCCCGTTAGGCAAGATTTTTCAAAATTGGTGGTTTCCCGCTGGGCTAAATTTTTCGAATTTATCTATTCCCGCTAGGCGGTTTTTTCCAAACTAGTTATTTCCCGTTGGGCGGGATTTTTCAAATTGATTGTTCTTGACCTTTGGTTTGGTTGGTTGACCTGTTGTAAAAAGGTTTTGGGATCCTTTCAAAACCCGCTTTTAATATAATTTTAACCTACTAAAAAAATTGGTAAGGTTCAAACTGAGGCTTGGATGAGCGTGTGAGGGAGTGGGTGTATGTATGGCTCAATGTTTGGCCCCTATTGATAAGCCCTTATTAATAAGCTCAGCTCTAAAATAATATTTTTAACAATTAAAAGTTGTAAGCTTATTGCTAAGGAATTTGACCTCTTTAAAAACTTCAAGGTTTAAACCTCAACCCCACTCAATAGGAAGGGACATAGACCCTCATTATAAACATGTATAAACTCATTGAATAAATTATATTTTTTAATAAATTATTAAATGCAATTAAATCATGTTAAACATAATTAATTTTTAGCTAACAAAAAATAAAATTAAAAAATAATAATATTAAATAAAAGATTTAATAAAGACTTATCTTCAAGTAAGATTGGAAAAACTTATCCCTCAAGTAAGATAAAATTGGTAAGATTCAAACTAAGGCTTGCCAACAAACTAAGGCTTGGGCGAGCATGTGAAGGGGTGGGTGTATGTATGGCTCAGTGTTTGGCCCCTATTGATACGCTCAACTCTAAAATAATATTTTTAACAATTAAAAGTTGTAAGCTTATTGCTAAGGACTTTGATCTCTTTAAAAACTTCAAGGTTTAAAGCCCAACCCCACTCAATAGGAAGGGACCTAGACCCTCGTCAAAAATATGTATAAACTCATTGAAAAAATAATTTTTTTAATAAATTATTAAATGCAATTAAATCCTCTTAAATATAACTAATTTTTAGCTAACTTATCTTCAAGTAAGATTGGAAAAACTTATCCCTCAAGTAAGATAAAATAACGGAGGCTTGGACGAGCTTGTGAGGGGGCCTTGTTAATAAGTTCAACGTTGGAATGGTAAAGGTTTCTTACAATAATCTAATAAATAAATAAGAAGTAGAGTCCACATGAATTTTTTTCCCGACCAAAAAAATCTGGGAACTAGGTGTAAGCATATGAATTAGTATTATTTTTAGCTATTGTATAAGAAATTTTTCTAAATTTTAGTTTAATTTATTATTTAAAAATAAAATTAATAAGAGTTCACTATGTCTAAGAAATCAAACGTAAAAGAGCCTTTCGGTCACACTGTTCCTCATTATAATTAAATAAATCAGGAATCTTTATTTGTTTTGAGATGCATCTTTATCATACAATCCTGCCCTGTTGCAAACTACATATAAATCGACAATAAATAACCAACACTCTTATTAGAGGAGAAGAACAACTTTTTAGACTTCATAGAAAATTGAAATTTAGAAAACTTTTATATATAGGTAAATAATATGATGTTGCACACATATTATACATTACAAACATGAATTTTTGTTTAAATAATTTTAAAACATTATGTTTGAATGTAATTATAATTTTATATAAAATGGTTTAATTTAATTAAAATTTAAAAATTTAGTATAAATTTTATTAAAAAAATATTTTTAGTAGAATTTTAAAAAGAAAAAATTTGAGCTAATATCAAATATTCATAATTTATATGATTTATAATGAAATGAAATGAACGATTTTAATTACGCCCGCCAGACCTATGGGACCTCAAATATGGAAGTACAACTGCTCAAATCATATCATATGATCTTTAATATCTTTGAGAAGGTTGTTCCTTCTCCTGCTGATTTGGGTTAGCAATTCCCCAACTTTTTTATTTTACTATTTTCAAATAACTTTGTCATAGACCCGTTTCCAAGTGTTTCTTTGTATTTGCCATGGATGTCTGAAAAACTCGGGCACTTATAGATGAAGTGTTCCTCTGTCTCTATTGCCCCTGTGTTGCATAAAGTACATATCCTTTCTTCCCATTGTTCTTTGGGTGTTGTCCATCTCCCTGTTTCACATCTAAGCCTATGAGAGTTGGTCCTTATCTGAGCAATGAGGATTTTTTCCTTCCACTTGATTTCAACGCCTATATATGCTTTTTCCTTGTGATCATATGTTGGGTTAAAATTTGCAATATAATATTGTCTTTTCCTGCTTGCATTTTTCCACATTCCACTTCTAAACTTTTCATTCACATAGCTTTTGATGTCTTTGTTGAAATTTGGGCATTCATTTATGTTGATTTCCCAATGTTTCATCCATTTTTTATTTTGTTTCATCCATGTGTTCTTCCGCCTATGCAACTCTTCGTCCTTAGCTGCCCTTGGCCATCTGTCGTTTTTCATGTTTTCTATTTTTTTCAAGTAACATAACAGCTTGGTCATAGCAATTGCTTCTAAAGGAAACATTCTAGTTTCAACTAGAATAAATTCATAAGGGGTTGTGGCCTTAATCTTGAGAAAATTTGTGATTAGATATTTTTGAATCCTTTCTATTTTCCTCCATTTTGCCTTTGTTGTGCCACTAGCCCACACCTCGCAACCATACAACAAAACCGGTGTAACAAGTAGGCCAAATAAAACCCTGGTGGTCTTCCAGTCCCACAACTCGGCATTCCTACACCTATTTTGAAGTGCATACAGTGCTCTCCAACCGCTTTGAGTTCTTTTCATCCTACATGTATTCCAATTGAGTTTGTCATGAAAGTCTATGCCCAGGTATTTGTATTCTACTACTACCTCAAGTGGTTCTCCTGCAAACTGAAATTTGAGTTGTTGCTTCTTCTTTTTGTTGAAAAAATCATGATTTTTGTTTTGCTTGTGTTTACCTGCATCCCAACTTCCTTACAAAAGAGTTCTAGAGCTCAAAGGTGATCTCCTAGATCTTTGGTTGTTTTGACCACAAGAATTACATCATCTGCATACATGAGGAGTTTTACCACATATTTGGCTAAGTGCACACCCTCTCCCCCAAATTTGTTTATCCATTCTTCTAACTTGTCAATGTACAACCCAAATAAATTAGGAGATAGAGGGCAACCTTGTTTGACACCTATGTCACTACCAAAACATTTCAAATAACCCTTCATGTGTTCTGATTCTAGCTTTTACATGCTCATATAATCTGTGAACTGCTGCCCTGTAGTGAATTGGAACCTCTAGCTCTTCCATTCTCGCTCCATAATTTTTTCCTTGGCACTGTGTCAAATGTCTTTTTAAAGTCTACAAAACAACAGAAAGCCTCCTCTTTTTGTCCCATATTTTTTCCACTATGTGTCTAAGTGTGATACAGTGATCAATAGTTGAGTGCTCGGGCCTAAAACCCTTTGCTCTCTTTTTCCTTTTCTTCTGCCCATATACTGATCCTACGCTATATCATACTCCCAAATGGCTTTGCAAAGAGAGGGTTGATCATGATAGTTCAATAGTTTGAGGGATTATAAAATCATTATATTTAGATTTAACAAGAGAGTAGACATACTTGAAAATAATGGAATTTTTATATTTATGAATTTAAAGTTTGCTTATATTCTTTATTATGATTTAGTCATATGATTTATATTTTTTAAAAATTGAAATGGGTCTCACCTATATTATATCATCACATGTAGTGGTATTATAACAATTTGGATGTTATCCATGTTTTGTTCCTCAAGATAAACTTGGGTCTTCTCCTTGAATATTGAGAAATCTAATCGGCTGAGCTAATGTCATTTAAAATTTATATGGTTTTTACCCGGGTGTTGTAGGTGAGTTGGAGAGGAGAGGGCAATCCTCCAAGGGAGGTCCCAGGTTCGAATATCCACCCTACCAAAAAATTGAATTGGGTACCCAAAATCCAATTGATAATGTTGGTGCGGGCAGGGCTAGGTGTGACTCCCGGGTGACTTTGACGGTGTAGAACCTCCTGGTCATGGTCTCTCAGACCAAGGCGGCCTTGCAAAAGATTTTTCGCTTTAAAAAAATCTGTATGGTTTTTATTAGTAAACTGCATAAAGAGTTATGAAGACAATTTTACAGTTTGAAAATTAAAAGAGTTTATGGGCTTGACAATATATTATAAGAAAATTTATATTAAATATCTAAAATTATAATTTTGATAAAAATGTAATATAATAAAAATAACTATCACATAGTATTAATTATATCAAAAACAAAAATTGACAAAGCCTCTTAAGAATATTCTAGGGAAGTTTAAAAATGAGTGTTTTCAAATCATGTATAATTTTGATAAAAATGTAATATAATAAAAATAACTATCACATAGTATTAATTATATCAAAAACAAAATTTGACAAAGCCTCTTAAGAATATTCTAGGGAAGTTTAAAATGAGTGTTTTCAAATCATGAAAGCCAATTATATTGATTTATGTTGAATTTTATAAAATTATAAGCAATGCAAAAGTTAAGTTGCTACTTAATATTAAAAAAAAGTAACTATGAAGGGTTATAATATCATTGAAATTAAAAGTGGCTTACTTATTATTATTTTTTTTTTTAATTTAAGGTTAGTTTGAAAAACTCCTACAACTCTTACTTATCATTATCAATATAATGAAAAAGTATCCATATATGGATTGGATAAGTAATCAAATAGTTATTCATATTAAATAATTTTTCATTAAAGGGTTGAAGCAAATTTTAAGTCATAAGCCTAGTTTAACATTCCCAGTTTGGTGTATAAGACACCTTAAAGCAAGGCAACCACTCTATCTCGTAGGACTTGAACAATTGACCAGGCTTGATATTCAATCATACATTACTAACTCTAATCATGGAATTATCAAAAATTTATATAAAAATCAATATGTTAATTAAATCCTCGAATATTAGAATCTCTCTTTCTCTAAGGCAACTTCAAGATTTAGATCATTGTTGACTTTTAGATACCCTCCATAAGTGAGAGTGATATTAGATCATCTTAGATTCATATTGTATTACATGTGAATCATTCATTCATTGTCCTATTTGCACAACGAAAACCATAATCTCCACATCTTCCAAATATGTGAGGAAAGCAATAGTCAAGTATTGAAGAGTCATCTTCTAAAGCTATATTATAGAGATAAAGCCCCATGTATTGAATCAAGAAATGTATGAAGAGCAATATAATTTGAATACAAGAAACACTTATATATTTGATTCATAATACAATGAGTTTGTTCATTGTGTTATTTTGATATTGTTATATTTCATGAATTTTTTCTAAGGGTTAGGTAGATTGGTAGTTACTTGTCTGGCCAAGCACTTACCAAAAAGATACCCAGGTTCAAACCATAGGGGTAACCTATTTGCAAAGGTACTAGTCTCATATGAATCCTCTAAGTGTGTGCCAAACTGACGATGACAATACGAATCCCGCACGACTGGTGTTCCCCCTCATGACGGGTCAACAACAACGAGGTGGAATAGGTTTGGTGGGAACAGCCCTGTGGTTTGAACTCTATGCTTGATAATTATTAAAAATAGTGTGGTTGTAACCAACTCTCCTATGTATCAAAAAAATATATTTCATGAATTTTATGTTCATTGATATTGATTATTTATATTGATTGCTCTTATATATATTTTTTTTGCTTGATAAAAAGGGGTTGTACTCGGGTCCCCACCCTTAACAAATTACATCTCTCTTCTTTAGAGCTTGAGAGTTTACAAATAGATACACTTCTCATCTCAATTGAGATGCTATAGTTAGAAACCTACATCATTTTACATAAAATGTTTGAATTCTTGATTTTCATTTTTTGGATCTTTTCAAATCTCTGTATGAATACAATTACTCCATAATTTAGCATCTTTCTTGACATTTTCCTATAGCAGCCTTCACAATGCCAAAACTTCACCTCTACTATCTATGCCTTGCATCTTAGTAGAGTAATATTTCCAAAACATCGCACTAACATAGTCCGCTTTACCAAATCTGGATTGCTAGTTTCCTTCCTGAAACACAAGTGCAACCACAAAAATTATAATAAATAGTCTAAATGAACACACATTATTGTTACAAAATAAAATAGATATTACCAATGGAAAACATTAAAGTAAATCTTAATCATTAATTGATTTAGGCAATCAACAATTTTTGTCAGCTTCAACTAAACTTTCTACTTCCTCTAACCATGGAAAGGAGATGTTAACTTCATGATCCTCAATCAAAACCCCTCTATTGGCTAGCTTATCTGCACATTTGTTTCCTTCCCTTAATATATGTGTAAACCTGATTTCTTCAAACTCTTTAGCAAGATCTTGAATTTCCACAATTATCTCTTGTATGTTCCATGGAGCCTTTGCTTTCCTCAAAATTGCATTTATTACTATGAGAGAATCACCTTCCATCCAAACTCTATTCCATTTCATTTGTTTACATATTTTTAACCCTTCTAAAGCTGCCCAAGCTTCAACTTCATTATTTGTCTTAAATCCACAATTGAAAGCATAATGAGACAAAATCTCTCCTCTATTATTTCTAATTATTCCTCCTCCTCCTGTTGGTCCTGGGTTTCCTTTAGATGCTCCATAAAAATTCAACTTAACCCACTCCACATCTGGTGGTTTCCACTTTATATTCTTTACCTTATTTTTGCTTCTCTTGTACCCAACATCATAATTCCATTTAATGACTTGACTCCATCTATCAAGACTCTCTGCTTCCAAATTAGGGATTGGGTGAGTTGATAGGGTTGGTTTAGACTCCTCTATGGCTAAACATATCTTCTTTTTCATTACCTCTAAACTGCTTTCCTTTCCTTTAAATATTCTTCTATTCCTTTCTAGCCATATAGTCCAAAGTATTGTATCTTTTGATATATCCCATATTGTCTGTAAAGCCTCACTTTTATAAGTGCTCTGCCATTGCTTTAACCAATATTCAATTATGCTATTCATCACCATGCATTTACCAAACATATTAAGAATCCATTGCCATAGATTCCAGACTATTGAGCAATGTCCCAAGAGATGGTCAATACTCTCCTCCTCCTTATTACAGAAAACACATTTAGAGGGGCCATGAAAACCCCTTTTCATAAGGTTATCCCAGGATAAAATTCTTCTATGACCTACTAGCCAAACAAACATTTTGACTTTAGGAATGCTTGGGCTATCCCAAATATCTCTCCAAATTCTAGTGATATTATTATTATGTTGGTGTTGAACATTATATCCACTTCTTGTTGTGTATTCTCCTGAGCTATTCAACTCCCAAATCAATTTATCCTTGGCACCCCTCGAAATAATTATAGTTGTTATCTTTCTACTCAATTGCCTCCTAGCATCAATGTCTTGTATACTTGTAAAAAAATCTTCTTTCCATTTGTATCTTCCTTCTCGATCCTTGTACAAAATGTTTGAAACCCTATCACCATATTTGTCTTGAAGCAATCTCATCCAAGGTTTCAAAACTGGATCTAAATTGAGTGGTTTTTTATCACACCAAGTATCCATCCAAATAGAATTTTTTCTCCAGTTCCCACCACCCATCTTAAACCTTTAATCATAAGATCAATAGATTTTTTTAAACCATTCCAAAGAGCAGAACCATTTGGAAGAGAGAATGCAATAAATATTAAACTTGGGTCATTGGGATCAACATACTTAGAAGAATTCTTGCCCATTGTCTTTGACTCTCTTTGTACAATCTCCAGATAAATTTTCCCCTAAGAGCTAAGTTTGCATCTGTAAGAGCTCTTAAACCAAGACCTCCCCTAGTTTTGTCATCACACAACTTGCTCCATTTCACCAAAGAAAATTTCCTTTTATCATGTAAACCCGACCATAAAAAGGATCGCATAATAAAGATTAAACTTTTTTCAACTGATTTTGGCATAGAATACAAAGACATATAATATGTTGGAATGGCTTGTAAGACTGACTTAATTAACTGCACTCTTCCTGCTAATGATAACCATCTACCTTTCCAAGCTGGAAGTTTATTTTGAACTTTACTAATAACTGGATTCCATAAATCTATCCTCATTCTCCCCTCAAATAAAGGCATCCCTAGATAAGTTGTTGGTAAATTTGCCTCCTCCATTTGAAGCAACCTACAAATTCTTGCTTTGATATTAGCAAGAGTGTTAAGAAAGTAAATTTTGGATTTAGTCCTATTAATTTTTTGCCCTGAAGCTCTTTCGTACTCTTTTAAAAAGTTATTCAAAGCTCTAGCCTCATTTATCCTTGCCCTTCCAAAAAGGGTTGTATCATCTACAAACTGTTGATGGGTGATGTTATCGATGTTATTACTAACCTTAAGTCCACTTATAAACCCATATTTGTAAGCCTTCTTTAAGTTCCTACTCAAAACTTCTACCATAATAATGAACAAATAAGGAGATAGAGGATCTCCTTGTCTAAGGCCTCTCTTGGCTTTAAAATATTTTGTCACTAACCCATTGACCAACACTGAATAAGAAACTGTAGAGACACAAGCTTTAATCCATCTAACCCATTTCTTCCCAAAACCAAACTTATCTAAAACTACAAAAAGAAAATTCCATTTAACCCTATCATAGGCTTTACTCATATCAAGTTTTAAGATCATAGCTTTCTCTTTTCTTGAAGTTGTTGAATGTATAACTTCATGAGCTACTATGATCCCATCCAAAATTTGTCTCCCTTTCACAAAACCTCCTTGCTCTTCTGAAATGATTTTGTCTAAAAATGGCCTTAATCTATTCGCCATCACTTTGGAAATAATCTTATAAGCCATATTACATAGGCTTATGGGTCTAAAAGAATCAAACAATTCAACATCCTTCTTTTTTGGAATTAGGGTAAGATAAGTTGCATTTATTTTATAAGGAATGTATTGTTTTACCCTAGACTGTTCCACTGCCACCAATAAATAATCCTTCACTATATCCCAATTATGTTGGTAAAAAGCTATAGAGAGCCCATCTGGACCAGGGGATTTATCCTTATTAAAAGAGAAAAGAGCTAAATGAACTTCTTCTAGAGTAATAGGCTCCATCAGTTTCCTATTGTCTTCATTTGTTATAACTGAAGGAACATCTTGAAGAAGTTTATCATTAAGAACTTCGGTCTCCTCTGAACCTAGAATATTCTGATAAAACGACTTAGCCTCTTTTCTAATTTCACTCGATCTTCAATCCAAACCCCTTCTATTGATTTAATTCTACCAATTCTAGAAGAAGATCTTTGTACTATAGCCATCCTATGAAAAAACTTTGTATTTTTATCTCCTTCTTTTAACCAAGTCTGTCTTGATTTTAATCTCCAAAATTTCTCTTCCTTACTCAAAATATTATGATATTCACTAAGCAACTCCCTTTCCTCCGAGCTTGTATTATTTTCATCACCTTTTTGGAATTTTGAAATTTTATCTTTTAGTTCTTCTTTCTTCTCAAAAATATTTCCAAAGTGTTGAGCAAGGTGCAGCAAAAGAATTGCAAAAGTATTGTCATTGTTGTCAACACAGTCAGATTGATGCAGTTGATGCAGTTCAGAGGTCAGTCAGATCAAGTGCAGAAAGTTTCAAGGAAAACAGAAGTGACCCAGATTCAGAAATTGGCAAAAATAGACAAGGAAGAAAACTGTCGCGATATCGCGACATGTTTTCTGTCGCGATTTCGCGACATGATCGAGGAGAGAGAAGGCGCAGCCGGAAATGTCGCGATTTCGCGACATGTCAAGTTTTCGCTGAGGAGAGAGAAAATGTGTCGCGATATCGCGACAAAAAGTAGGAGAGAGAAAATGCACGCCAAATTATCACGATTTCGCGACATGGTCGAGGAGAGAGAAGATGCGAGCAAAACTGTCACGATTTCACGACATGCTGGCAGAGAAGGAAACAAAGGTGTAGCGATATCGCTACATGTTGAAATGAAAGGAAACAAAGGTGTAGCGATATCGCTGCATGATGAAAATACATGAAACTAAGGTGTAGCGATTTCGCTACATGTTGAAACAAGGAGAAACTAAGGTGTAGCGATTTCGCTACAGGTTGAAACAAAGAGAAAATAAGGTGTAGCGATGGCGCTACATGTTGGAACAAACTAAGGTGTAGCGATTTCGCTACTAGTCAAAAGTGTAGAACTGAAAGATGCAGCAATGATATTACAAGTCAAAATTTCATGAAAAAAGACAAGGTAAAAGCACAAGGCAAAAAGTTGTAGCGATTTCGCTACTGCTGGAGCAAAGAGTGTACGGAAGCCAGAAGCGTCGCGATTTTGCGACAAGAAGATTGATGACGTCAGCAAGAGCCGAAAGCGTCGCGATTTCACGACAGCATGGATGATGACGTCAGCAAGAGCCGGAAGCGTCGCGATTTTGCGACATGTTCCATTTTCGCTGGAGTTGGCAAGGAGAGTTGTACGGAAGAACAAAGTGTCGCGATTTCGTGACATGTTCCTTTTTCGCTGCTGGCAAAGAAAAGTGTACGGAAGCCGGAAGTGTCACGATTTCGCGACAAGCAGGATGATGACGTCAGCAAAGTTGAAAAGTGTCACGATTTCGCGACAGGATGAAAGGAAAGCTGTTGGAAGCCGGAAGCGTCGTGATTTCGCGACAACATTGAGGATGACGTCAGCAAAAGCTCAAAGTGTCGCGATATCGCGACAAGATGCAGGGAAAGCTTCCGAGGGCCAAAACGGTCACGATTTCGTGACAACTTTCAGGGTGACGTCAACATAAGTCAAAAGTGTCGCGATATCGCGACAGGTAACAGTCTGGCAGATAAAACCCGCAGCAACATGCAAGGTGACACGTGTCGAAAAAGCAGACAGGAAAATCATGCAGCCAGTTACGTAAAAAGTAACTGAAGTCAGGCAGACAGTTAATTGTTGACAGGTGTTGGACATGCATTGCAACAGCCAAACATGCATAATTTAAACGCATTCGAAAAGCCGAATTTGAAGGATAATAAAAGCATTCGAAAGGTCGAATTTGCAGGCATTCTAACAGACGTATTTGAAGCATACAGAAAAGCCAAACATGGAGAATCAAAAAGCTTTCGAAGAATCATACATGGAGTCTCGAAAAAGAATTCGAAAAGCCGTATACGAAGAAATTGGAAAGTTGAAGTACATGAAACAAAATTGTCGTATTGCATGGTTTCCAAAAGACGTATTGCAAGGTTTCGAACAGTCGAAGTGCATGGAACCGAACAGCCGTATTGCATGGATTCGAACAGTCAGAGTATGTGATTCGATTGCATGCAGGATTGAAAGGTTATAAAAGAATAACCGTACAGAGAATAAAGTTGCTGCTGTTAGAGAGAAATTGCTGTAAAAGGAGAGTGAGAAAAGAATCAAGAGAAAAATAAGCAGAGCCGTGAGAGTGTGCAGAGTTGAGTTAATTGCAGACCAGTCGGGGTCGTGCATAAAGTGAAGACATTTTTATGTCATTTTAAATTTATCAGAATTGCAGTCCAAGTTGGTGCTTGGTACTAGGAGTTGGTGCTCCATCTGTTGCAGCAGAAAATTACAGGGGTTGGTGCTCCTTCCAGTTGGTGCTGGTAAAGTGTTTGTAAAATTGATTTTGCAAATACTGGATTTGGATTGGAGTCCAAGCAGTCATTTTTGAGGAGTAGCCAAATTGGTGAACCTCGTTATATTGAGTGTTGTGGTTTGCTCTCTTGTTCAAGTTTTTCTTCTATTCTCTTTATTTCATATTAAATGCTGTAGATATAAAATTTTAATAGCTACACTGATTCACCCCCCCTCTCAGTGTAATTGTGTAAACATCACAAAGGTGTTCTTATTCCATTATTTTAATATATATGTCATAGCTTTAATTTGGTTTGGAAGAGCATACAACCCACCATTACCTAAAGAATTCCATGTTTGAGCTATCATATCAACAAATTGAGGATGGTCTTCCCACATCTGCTCATATTTAAAATATGAACTTTTTTTAATTCACTAACCACCATTTTAACTCTTATTGTCCAGTGATCTGAACAAATCCTTGTTAGGTTTTAATTTTAGCACAAGTTCCTTCATCTAGTCAATGATCTAAGAGAATGCATCTATCTAATTTTTTTTCTATTAGGTTCTGGCCTCTCCTGTTGTTGGTCCAAGTATAGTTGTCTTCTTCAAACTCAACTTCCTATAGATTGTTGTTTTGAATAAAAGCTAAAAAATATTTCATACTTTAGGTCAATTTCCTAATTCCCCCAATTTTTTCATTCAATTTGGTAATGGCATTAAAACCTCCAATGATCATGAAACGGGTTTCTTGGTCTTTACTTCTCATAAAGGCCTCAGTCCCACTCCAAACTTCTAATCTACTTGAATGAGTTGTAGGACCATACACATTGATAAGGATGAAGTGAATATCAACAAAGTAGCAAGTGACTAAAGAGGCTATCCAATGCCTAGTTTTATGAATGGTTACATAAGAGGTTCTAGAATGATTTAGAATTCTCCTTGCTGCTCCTTTAGAATCCATAACATATCATTCACATATTTTCCAAACTGCTTTCATAGTTTTTAAAACTTATTCTTTTGTCATTTTAATTTCCTAGATATAGAGGATATCAGGTTTATTACTTAAACATAGGTACCTAATACACATATGCTTTGAGGGGGCATTAGCACCCCTTATATTCCATGAGATGATAATAATGTCTCATTAGGGGATTTTGGCCCCTCTTGCATATTACCAATATCATTTTGTTGTTTGGTAAAGAGAAGTTCAACCAACTTAGTTTGTGTTCCTTTCTCTATGTTAGCTCTTGCTTCCCTGGATCTTGCTTGATAATTTGAGGGTTTTCCTCTTTTTGCATTACCTATATCAGGAGTAGGTCTTATTATTCTATTCCTCGATATTATTTCACCATTTTTTTTTCAACAAATTTATCCTCTCCTGTCTTTATTATAGAAGCTTTTGACTTATCCTGCTCGTTTTCTAGTATTTCCTTATTAATGGCAATGGTAGTAACTTCTAAAACTGCATTTTTTTACCAATTATTTTCTCTTGAATGGTGCATGGTACTTCAAAAGAGCCTTCAAAATCTGATGAAACACATTCCTTGGGTTCATCGAGAAAGTTCTTTCTTCAAATAAGGATCATATTGAATAGACGGTTCCTTGCTAATATATTGAAATTGTTGTCATGTGTCCTCTAAGTTTTTATCTATTTTCTCTTCATAGGCTAAAGCCTCAAAAGAATTGGAATTTCTTCTAGTATCCTTTCTTTTTGGTCTCCACTATTCATTTACTTTTATTTTTCTAGATCTATTTTTGGGAAGTTGAAAACCATCTTTATCCATAACCATTTGTAAATTTCTCTTACAATTTTCTACAAATGATTATGTTGGGCTCTTCTTAGGGCATGATCTCTCAATATGCCCCACCTCATGACATATTCTACATATAAAAGATATGTTTTCATAATATATAGTTTGGATCCACATCTTATCCCCATACTTAAGAATGATTGATTATGGTAAAGCTTTACTTATATCAATCATGACCAATATTCGAGCATAAATAGCCAAAAATCCATCTTTTATTGTATCTGAAATCTTAAAGAATTATCCTAGAGTGTTTCCTATTGTGTTTAAGGTATTTATTTCCCAAAATTCAATGGGTAATCCAAACATCCTAACCCATACTAGTACTAGGGATAGATTTACATTTTCAGGTGAAAAGCCTTCATACCAACAGGTAAGGAAGAGCCCTGCTCTTCCCATAAACCAAGGACCCCCTTTTAGGATTCTTTCTCTTTCTTCCCTAGAACAAAAAATGGCTAGGAAGAAACCTTTGGGAAGAAATGATAGAATCACTCCTGGAGACTTCCAACTCCTATCAATCCATTTTCTCAAGGTTGAAGCCCCTGGCCAATACCCATTAAATTTACCAAAAATTGCCCTATCTTGGAGCAATGAGGATCTCTCTGAGGTGTGATCACTAACATCTACCACTAGGGATGATTCTAAGAATTTAACTATAAATCGATCCATGGAAAGGAAACTAAAACTCAAAATCTAATGAAATTTATCTAAAAGTTCTATAACAAATATAATATTTGATAAAAACTTTATAAAACTTTCATGCACAATTTCTAAGATAAAGAAAGGGAAAAAAAAAACTTAGCTAGAACTTTATTTACCAGATAGAGTTTCTTGCCTCGTTGAAGTCCTAGCCCTTCATTGCTCTTCCCATCATTCGAACCCTAGTTGGAAAATATTTGCAATTTTGTTTTTCATGACTTGAAAAATCATCACTGCCCTTGTTCTAAATGGTTGACTTCACAAGGTTGTATCTCCCTCAATATTGCTCAGATTTTTACATATGACCACTCATTTTAAAGCTATTCAAATTCTACACAAGTTGGTCCAAGAATCAGTTGAATCGGATTGATTACTCTTATATTGATTTTACTCAAGATCTTGGATATTGGGACCTGTGATTAATATGGATAAAAAACCATGAATGGCATTAGAGCTAGCACACAAAAGCTAGCACTGAATTTGTTTTTATCTTTTAAGAATTTGAAGGCATAAATTTGGAGAGATAAGTTTCAAATTGATCAAAACCTAGCTTTGGAGAAAAACTTTGGTGTCAATTTTGAAAGCCTAGAGAACGTTAAAATTAGAGCAACAAATATTTGGAGGAAGAGTGTATTTTTCCTATTGATATTTTGTGGAGAAGAAGCCACAAGAAAAGAGTATAAAAATTGCACGACATGAGAAGAACATACGCCAAGTAAGAGCGCTAGAAAATATTTCGGGTCATAACTTGGAAAATATTTTGGGTCATAACTTGATATTGCTAATAGCAATTTGGTTAAGAAAAAAATTTGTATAGACTATTGAAGTCATAGTCATTGGCATACACTGGTGAAAGCATAAGCAAAAGAGAAAAGAAAGTGCTTGAATCAAGTGCTATACACCTTAACTATTAAAAATTATAAGAGCAATGCCTATTAATTTTTTAAAGCAAAGGTAAATTCCTAAAGGTTATGAAGAGTAGACGTGAAGATTGAACAATCCATAAATTGAAGACTCAAGAAGCATTGAAAGCCTTGAGAAGGAAAAGCCAAGCCCTTGTGAACCAGTTGAATAGGAACATTGACAAATTAGAAGCATAGAAGCATCCTTGAAAGCTAATGAAGCACCAATGAAGAAAGGTTGAGAGAAAGTGAAGTCCCATTGTCGAAACATAAATATTGGAAGCAGATCCTAAGATTCATTCATGTAAATTTTGGAGCTTGCAAGTGAAACATCCAGATATTACATGCCCTGACAAGCTCGTTGTACCTTGGAGTGCCCTGACACATTGGAGTGCATTGATTGGTTGAAGTGCATGCAAAGCTAAAAAGAGGTATGGTTTAAATTTCACATAAAATCATTATTGGTACGATTATTCAATAAATGGAAAAGGCACACAATATGCAATATGTTATTTAAATCTAAAAATGGTAGTAGATAAATTTTAAGTATTCAAAGGAGCATAGGAAAAATTGCATCTTTTTTATTTGGCTTTAAGGTAAAATATGAAACCAAATCTGAAAAAAAAAAAAAAATGTATAATTGGGTGAGTGCCTATTTACAAATAGATTTTGATTAAAGTAAATTGTGGAAGCTTGGATAAGACAAAAAGGAAAGGTTGTGTTAATGGGATTTATAAGGAGAGTTGGAAAAGTGATTAAATTTTTAATTTTTTAAGGGGAGCTATGTGTAAAATTATTGAAATAAATGGTAGTTTGAAATTTGAGAATTAGATTGAAGATTGCTTTATTTGAAATTAAAATTGTTTAAAAAAATTATCTGATTAGATTTGGGAGAAATAATGTATTCTACGCTAAAAATTTGATTATTGCAATATGGTAATAAAAGGAAAAACAAAAAATGATAATAAATATTTTACAATTTTTCTCTCAAGAAGCTACTGAAGAAAAAATATGTGTCAAACAAAGTGATAGAATATTTACAATCTATTCTTGAAGAAGATAAAAAAGGATAATTTTTATTACTTCAACAATGCATGCAAAGTGTTCTTAATGATGCCAATGATTGTCATGAAATTTTGGTTATTGTACTTGTTAGTCTATGGAAAAAAACATACAAGGATATATATATATATATATATATTAAAGAAAATGAGTTATATATTGCTATTCAAATTTGCAAAGAACGAATTTTGGATGAGGAGCAGGAGGCCTCCCGCTTTGGGCAAGAGGTCACCTTATCAAATTTTCTACTCCCTCAATTTTGAGGATTTTCGAGTGGATTCTTTGTCTTTCTAGGCTTGTAATACCTTTTCCTTTTCTTCCTAATGCCTTTTGTGTTTTTGAGACCTTCTCTAGGTCTCCCTAGGGCCTCCAAAGAAGTGTTTTTTTTATTTTTCTCCATGGGTGGTGCTGCCTGGGCGGGTGGACTTGGTGATTCTTTCTTCGACGTGGGTTGGTGTTGGTGGGCTTATTTTGTTTAGTTTGGGATATGGTTCTGCAGAGCTCTTCCATATGGGTTTTTTGATCTTTTAAGAGGGGACCATGTGCTTCATTGTTGTTCGTAGTGGTGGATTTATCTTTTCTTCTCTTGATCTTGGCTTCCGATTGAGGGTTAGGCTTCCTATTCGTTCGATATGTGAAGTGACCTGGGGGATATTTTCTCTGTGTATTTTATGATTTGTGGATAGGGGACCTTGTTTTTAATGTTTGTAGACAAGAGACTCTCACAGTAGCTTTTGGTTCGATCTTTTAGTGGTGGGTTCTAAGTCTTCTATTCTAACTTTTAGAAGGTCCTTTGCATGCCTATTTTAGGGGTTTTTTGGAAGAAACTTTCTCTATGGTTTTTTATGGTCTTTGAGAAGGGGATCTTGTGCTTTCTCGATCAATTGTAGTAGAATGTTTTTGATGTTTACTTCATGGTTAAACAATTGGTGGGGTTGAGCTTTCTTGTTGATATATTGTAGATGACTATTTGATGGGCCCTATCTATAGTTTTTTTTGTCTTTGAGGAGAGACCATGTGCATGCTCATTAGCTGCAGAGGATGTTGCAGAGGATGGGTTCTTGAAGACTATATTTGTATCAGATCTACTTCTAGTTTTGGGGGCATCGTGGTGATCTGAATATTTGCTAGTTTTTTTTGTTTGTATGTTGTTCATTCCTTTTCATTTTACGAGGAGATCTTGTGGTCTATGGATACCTCCTTGTGTTGTTTTTCCAGTTTCTAGGCCTTCGAAAGGCTCTCCTATGTGGGATTTCCTTGTTTATGTAGTTTCCCTCGAGTGGGAAACTCTGTTTCTTTCTCTTGAGTGGGATTTTTGTTTTAATTGTGAAATTTCTCTGTAAGCGGGAAACTCTTTCTTCATTAAAGTGTTTCTCCTATTTGAATCTCATTGTTTTTCCTACCCTTGCATGGGCCTTTCCTATGCGAAGACTTTCTCCAATCTGAATTTTGGTTGTAATTTCGATGGTTTCATCAGGGACCTAGAGGGCCCATGCCTTATTTTCTCATCCTAGAGAGACTCATCAAGGAGGGGTTTTTTTCAAATTTTTAATTTTGCTTGTTTGAACGGGAATCCCCTACTTCGATGAGAGTTGTTCTTTTTTTAAATTTCTTATCTAAGTGACAACCTTGCTTGGATGGGAATCTTCAATTTTGAATCTCTTGTGGGTCTTGTCTCGTTTGAGTCTCTTTTGAGTCTCTCATTGTAAAAGGTTCGAGGCCCTTTCAAAATCCCTTCTACCAATCAAAAAAAATTTGCAAAGAACAATTATCCAACAAGCAGCTTGGAGGTCACAAGATTGTTGTCCAAAAGGAGGAACAAGCAACAAAGCAAATTCAAAAACTCCAAAAAGTGCAATGGTATACCAAGGGTGCCAGAGATGCAAAGGGTACCATAATCACCGAGAAAACTTGAAACACCAAAAGCTCCAGAATCACGCAATGTTCCAGGGTTGTCCAGAGGCATCAAAATCTCTAGGGGTGCCAAAATCTTCAAAGGCTCCAAAATCTCCAAAGGCTCCAAAATTGCCATATGCTTCCTATCATCTATGCCACTCATGTTGTCTGCTTTTATTTTTTCTTATTACTCTGAGATGCAAATAGGCTATGTTTATGGCCTCATTTGCAAGGCGATCAACCACCATATTATGCCTCCTTCCAATGTGGGAGTATTGTATATATTCAAACTTCTGCTCCAATTCTCTTAGTCTTCTCTGAACTATTTGTAGTTGGACTGATGAGAAATCCTTCCCCTTAGATAGGGCAGAGATCACAAGTCTCGAATCACCATACACATGGAGTTGTTTAATGCCTTGTTCTTGAGCCAATTTTTGTCCCATTTCACAGCCTATCAATTCTGCAACATTATTGGTTGTTTTCCCCAAATTGATTTTGAACTGAAGCATTTCATAGTGTGGTGCCACTAGTATCACACCACCAATCGTTGCATAACCTAGGTTTGATTTAGAGGCTCCATCAAAGAAAAGTGCAAGGAACTTTATCTCTGGAGGTTTGATTGTTCTAACATGTGGCCTAGAATTTAGGAGATTTTGGAGATCCATTTGGTGTAACAATTGTATCTCCTTTTTCTTAATATCCTAATGTCTTGTTGTTTATGATATATAGCTTTTGTGTTCAAGACTATCTCCCTTAACACTCTATTGGTTAACACTCGAAAATTGGTTCTTTTGTCATAAAAAATTATCATATTTTTATCCTTCCATATGTGCCAAATGATGAATATTGGCACTGAATACCATATCTGCCTGATAAGGTGCTTGTCCTTCAGTCCCCATTTGTACATTTGGCCCCAATTGGTTAGGCAATTTTTTGAGTTGAAGGTTCCTGATAGTGTTGATCCTAGTTGTTGGGTTATTTCAATCCAGATTTTAACTGCTTTTATACACTGAAAGAATAGATGTGATATTGTTTCATTGTTCTTAAGACACCTATGGAAAATATGAGGCCCCATGATATTCCTCTTAATGAGGTTGTCTCCAGTAAGAATCTTGTTTTGGAGCACCAACCAAAGAAAGGCTTGAAGTTTGAGGGGAACCTTGTAATTCCATACCTTAGCTATGGTTGAGTTCTTCTGACCCTGTTGCTGTAATAACACCCCTTGGCTGACTGTGTAAACACCTGACCCACTAATAGAGCCCCATATAAGCTAATCTAGAATTTGGGGAGAAAGTTTAATCCCTTCAGTTTGGATGTGCAGTTGTCTCCATGAGTCTTGGTCAAGATGTGGCAGGGGTGGATCTCTCACCCATTCAATTAAGCTTGCAAGAGAGTTAACACCCAATTATTGTAGGTCTGCTTTTATTTCTGGGAAACAATTCTTAATGATTGGAGGTCCTCCCAAGACTGGATCATCCCATATATTAATTTGTTTACCATCCCCTAGAAGCCAAGAGGTATGATTTAATATAATATCTTTAGCTTCCATAATATGTTTCCAAATTGAGGAGGAGCCTGCTATGCTTTTCACACTTTTTATGAGCTGGATCCCATTAGAGTTGTTCAGATATTTGCATTTTAAGATTTGCTTCCATGGAGAGTCTAGTGGAGTGAGCAGATTCCAAAGCAGCTTAGCACTTAGTGCCTTGCTAACAATTGTTGTTTTTCTGATTCCTAGGCCTCCCTACTCCTTTGGCTTGGTAACAGTCTCCCAATTGACCAAATGGAACTTTTTCCTATCTGATTGCCTTCCCCCTTGCCATAGGAAAGTTCTTAACATTGCATCTAACTTCTGCAAGATATATAAGGGTGCATGATACACCAACAATTGATATATGGGAAGACTTGCTAATACTGATTTGATTAAAATAATTCTTCCAGCCAAACTCAACCAACCATTGCTATACTATTGTATTCTCCTTGACATCTTTTCTAGAATTACATTCCAAGTTTCTTGTTTTTTTATGGAAGCCCATAGGAACACCTAGGTAGTTAAAGGTATCACTACCTTTGTGAAATCCCAAAATCTGAGAGAAACCTCTATCTTCTGTTGTTGAAGTATTTATAGTGTAAAATTTGCTCTTTTGGGTGTTTATCTCTACCCCTGTGGCTGAAGAGAAGCAATCTAAAACTTCTTTGATCAACCTGACATTCAATTTTGTGGCTTCCCCTAGTAAAATAGTGTCATCTACAAATTGAGCATGAGTGATTGTTCTATATCCTGTAGCTACTCTAATTCCCAAGATTTCTTTCCTTCTCAATTTGGTCAGGGTCCTCCCTAAAGTTTCAGCTAGAAGGATATAAAGGTAAGGGGAGAGAGGACACCCTTGCCTTAATCCTCTAGTGGCTTTAAAGAAGTTAGCAGGTTCCCCATTGATTAGAGGGGCTATCCAAGGTCCCTCTATGCAAGCTCTTATCTAGTCTATCATTTGAGCTGGAAATCCAAATTTAGCTAACACTTGTGTTAAAAAGCCAATGTCTACTCTATCAAAGGCATTAGCCATATCAAGTTTAATGGCTATTCTTTTCTTTTTGGACTTGGCACTTGAGTGTAGGGCTTCATGAATCATTATAATGTTGTCATATATTTGTTTCCATGGAATAAAACCCCCTTGTTCTGGCTCTATCAAATCATTAATCTTCCTTTTAATTCTATTTGCTATTATTTTAGTCATTATCTTATAAGAGCAATTGCACAAAGATATAGGTCTGAATCTATCAAAAGTAACTACATTTTTTTCTTTTGGAATTAAAGCTAAGAAAGTGGAGTTGATTGCCCTAGATAGCTTACCTCTTATCCTTGTCTCTTCTATCATTGCCAATAAGTCATCTCCTATAATTTCATAAAACTATTGATAAAAATTGTTGGTGAAGCCATCTGGTCCTAGAGCTTTGTCCTTGGGCAGTGAACGTATAACTTCTTCCAACTCTTCTTTGGTTACTGCTGAAGAGAGATCTTCTCTATCTCTATTTTTTAACAAAGGAGGAATGTTGTTCAGGAGAGTGGCCTGAGCCTGCTGATTTACTATTGTCTTTGTGAGAAGGGTTGAGTAATGATCTCTTGCTAGTTCCTTTATGACTGCCTGATCAGAATAAATTTCTTCAGTTTTGTGAATTTCTCTGATTGTATTTCGTTGGTAGTGTTGCATTGTTTTTAGATGAAAGTAATTTGTGTTTCTATCTCCTTTCTTGAGCCAAATCATTCTTGATCGAAGTCTCCAATGTGCCTCTTCTTCTCTGAAAGCTTGATCCATTTCTCGGTTCAACCAGAGTCTTCTCTCTTCCTATTGAGGGGTTGGAGGCTGATCACCTATCTCTTGCTCTACTTCCTCCATCTGTTGTAGCAATATGCTTGACCTATTTTGAACTTTAGTCTTATTGGCAATCCAGTCCCTAATGGCTTTCTTGAGATTGGAAATTTTCATTTTCCATACCTCTTGGGGACTGTTTGCATAGACATGTTGCTTCCAGATACTTTCTACTAAAGGTGCAAACTCCTCATGCTCCATCCATTCTGGATTGTATTTGAAAGGAATCTTCCTTTTTCCAAGAGCACTATCACCCGTATCCAAATAGATAGGCTTATGATCTGAGACCGAACTTTGAATTATGCCACTTGATACAAGTGGATACCTGAATAGTATATCTTCTTGTATCAAGAATCTATCTAATATTTCTGCAATGAATTTAACCCCAACTCTTCTGTTTGTCCATGTAAATTTTCCATTTTTGGGGATTATGTCCTAAAGTTTTTGCTCAGTTATAATTTGCATAACCAGGTCCTTAGAAGGGTCGAACACAAGCTTATACTGAGAGGGGGGGGTGAACAGTATAAGACCATATTTTACTTTTATTTCCCAAACAATATTATCCAATATTATCAATGGCAATATCAATAGTAGTAATCAAAGCAATGCACAAATAATCACACACAATAGAGACACCAATTTAACGTAGTTCACCCAATGTGGGCTACTCCATAGAGAAAATATTTCTACTAAATTTTCTCAATAAATATCTTAGGAATCACTTCCCTTTTACAATGTTTATGATTTTTTCCAAAGGAGACACCAATCCTCTAATGCTTTGATTTGTGGATCTCTCTCCATAGGAGAAATATTTCCCCTTTTATCTGGTTCATGGAACTTGACCCAAGAGAACTCTTTCTCCTCAACTGGTTTGTGGATCTCTCTCCACAAAAGAACTTTATCTTCCCAACTGCTTCATGGATCACACTCCATAAGAGAACTATTTCCTCTTGCTCTGGTTCATGGATCTCTATCCACAAGAGAAATCTTTATCCTCTACTCTGAATGGTGATCTTCTAGAAGACTATTGCCCCCACTGAACTAGCTTATGGATCTCTCTCCATAAAAGAACTTTGTCCTCACTCAAAATACCTTTGTCCTCATTGCCTTGGCTAATGGATCTCTATCCATTGGATACTAATGTCCTCTGCTCTATCACCTCAAAAGCTTGCTCTCAAATTTATCTTAGATATGAACCAAACATTGTCCTCAATCTAGTATAAATCTATTCTAAATCTATCTTAGGTCTAGCATAAATTTGCTCTTAAATCTTCACCAAACACTGTCCTCAAATTTGTCCTCAAGCCTTAACACAAAGCTTGATCAAATCACAAATTAACTCTACTTAGATTTTCCCCAAGCGTTAACACAAAGCTTGAACAAATTACAAATCAACTTTTCTTAGATTTACCCCAAGCCTTATCACAAAGCTTGAACAAATCAATCAATCAACTCTACTCTCAAGTCTTCACAAATACTTATCTCAAATCTGCCTATAAGTCCTCTCAAGAACTTGCTTAGTCTGCTCTCAAGTCTTTACCAAGACTTACCTCAAATCTGTCCTCAAGTCCTTTCAAGAACTTGCTCAATCTGCTTCTCAAGTCTTCACCAAGACTTACCTCAAAATTGCCCTTAAGTCTTCTCAAGAACTTGCTCAATCTGCTCTCAAGTCTTCACCAAGACTTGTCTCAAATCTACCTACAATATTTCACAAAAGCTTGCTCAACTCTGTCCTTAAGCTTTCACAAAAGCTTACTCAAAAATATCCTTAAGCTTTAACAAAATTTTACTCAAATTTGCTCAAACACATGCTCAATACAGCTCATAAGATATGCTCAATAAAACTCAAATCTTGCACACAATGTTATCAATTGCTTTGTCTAATCTTCAAAGTAATTCCTTTAACTTGAAGCAATTTAGACATATTCAATTCAAAATTCGTTTAACCTATGGAACATATAGATAATGATGTATTCTATCAAAAAATCAAATATGTTATACTCAATCATTAAGTATGTCGCTTCCACAAATCTGATTTCTAATGTTTACACATTCACTTTCAATATCACTCAAAACCAATGCTCAAGAAGTTTCACTCAATCATTCAATAAATGAAACACAACTTGCTCACAACCCTAAACAAGTGTTTTCGTACTTCTTCAACCAAGGAGCGTTTTGTGGGTCTCAAACCCTAATTCAAATAATCCTCAATCTCTATCCCAAATGGTCTCTAAATATTCACCAATCATACATATAAAAACCACTCAAATATTTCCAACAATGCTTATCAAACAATCCTTTTCACTCCACCTTATATTTCACAAGATTTTATCCAACAACACTTCAATCAAAGGATGATGTGCCCATACCTTTTTACTTTGATGGGTATATGTCTTAAAAATTTGTTTTACAATCAATTCTCCTTTTACCACTCAAAATATTAGATAGTAACAATCTATTTCAAAACCTCCACAAGGTATTCCTTCCAAAATGTGCCTAAATAAATTCCAAACCTCTCTCTAGGTTTCTCAAATAATCAAACCCTTAAAAATGCCTAACAAAACATACAGATAATAAAAATACCTCATACACCTTTTAACTCCCTCTTAACACACTCAACACAATCAACAAGGATTTCAATAATTCATTTTCAAAATAATTCACTAAGATTTCCTTCAGAATTTGAATGCATAAAATAATCAAACTTATTCCCTTATATCTCCCTACTTATAAAATGCATTTTCAAAATAATTATAACCACCATTCAAAAATATTCCAATGCACTTATTAAGTCACAACTCAAATTATTCAACACCCTCAATAAAAATAAAAATTATTTTTAACACCTTATACCTCCTCAACAATGCATACCATACGACTTAGAAACAAAGCACAAATTTTATTAATGCAAAAAACAAATACCTTTGTGCGTTGCCTCTATGGGATTTGATCCCCTGCTGCACTATCACCAACGCCTTAGTCGTGGCCTCATCGCTGCGTGAGCTAAGCGCTCATTTGAAACTTCCAAAGCACTCACCGCGCTTTGTATCTTCTACTTGGCACTAAAAGGTTTAAACAAAACTTTCTCCCCTCTGTTGCCGCCAAGAATCAAACGTGAGACCTTCATTTGTCAACGAATTACACCACCAAGCTTTGCCACTAGCCCAACCAAGTGGTTGGTGATAAGGGTATGAGCCCTTGTCATTTTATCCTTCCATATTCTTCCCTCTACTTTTAAAATTAAAATCTTTTGTCCTCTTGCGCTCACGAATTTGCATCAACCATTAATCCAATATACTCATGTGCATTCAGAGACTTACTATATGCTTTCAATCCTTATGGTATAAATACCATACTCCTTCCTTGCTTGAACATTGACGGGCATAATTATTTCAATTTAATATTTTGCACCCAACCCTTACTTAGGGTTTATAATTAATTTATATTATAAATTAATTATAATATAAATATTATAATTAATTTATGAGTAACCTTAGGCTTTTCTTTTAACCCTTAATATTATAATATTATTTCCTTTGGGCCTAGGTGTTTTCCTTTTTAACCTTAGGCCTTATCTTAACACCTTTAATATTATAATAATAAATATTATAATATTATTTCCTTTAGGCCTAGGTATCTCCTTCCTTCAGGGAATTTAGCCAACTTTTTGACCAATCATGTGAGGCTTTAAACCAAATCTCTTGGGCTTAAAATATAAATATTTTAACCCTCCTTTTGTCAATTCCTTGCACTGACTTTTGATATCACTGACACTGATTCTTGACATCAATGACAACACATAAACTCAAAATTTTAATATTTTTGAGGAAATGCCTCCTTTTTTCTCCCATTGGGCTAAAGTTTTGCATTCAATTCCCTTGATATAATTAAATTTGAGGGTCTTTTCAAAAAAATCCAACATTGAAGACTTTTCCAAGACTCTTGTTTTAAGACTAAGTTATTTGGTCCATAAAAATTGACTATGGTCCAAGTCTATCTTTATGGAGAGGAGAAAGAAGCTCCTATCCAATTTGTGTGTCTTGTTTTATTATTACATATCAGGGTTTGTGGATCTAAAGCAAGGAAAAGCCCCTCAAGGCACCTAATGAATCTATTAGCTATAGGTTTGAGGATCTTTGTCTATTTTTCCATTCTATTCTTGTTAATTGCTCTATCAATTTAGTTTCTTGAATGCAAATAACCATTGGCTTCTGTTGGACTATTAATCGACTTAGGTAATTTTTTTAAGGGGACTACCCAATCCAATTACATTCCATGATAGAACATTCATTTCTTAAGTGGCTTCTTAGCCTTGCCGAAGTCTAAGGTTTTTTGTGCTTTTTTTAATGTCTAGATTTGCTTGTTATTTTATTACCTCTTTATTATATTTCCTGTCTCTAGTAGAAGATCTGGTTATTAGGGTGCCTCTTGGAATCATTGTTGTTGCTAATTGAGTCTCTTCTATTTCTTCAATCTCCTCTTCTTGAAGGTTTTCTTTGGTAGCCCAAGTTTCCTCCACTTTCTCTTCTAATGTAGGACCTGGTTAATATTTACCTTTTTTAGATGGCCCTGGATATTCCTCTCTTATTTTATGATAAAATAGAGAACTCGTTATTGTTTTATCTTTTTTGTTGTGGTTGAGACCTCCTTCTACTTCTAGATCGTATCTATTGTTTTCTTCTTATTGATTAGAATTCTTGATCTTCCTCCTTTGTCTCTTTTTGTTTCTTAGTGGGACATTTCCTTGATAAATGACCATATTGATGATAGGTAATACATTTAGGGAATCCATATTTAAATGGTTATTGGGCTAGACCAAATACCCATAATTTTACAAGCAATATATCTCTCAATTAGGGCGAGGATCAAGCTCTAAATATAGTCCAGAGGAATCTTCACCACTAAAGCATCATCCAACTTAGGAACAAATGAACCTTTGTTAATTATTTGGAATTATTGTGGCCTCCTTGCCTTCAAATATTTGGTCATATTTTCTAGTTTTGACTAGTCGAACAAAGGATGGAATGAGAACAAGAAAAATGAGTTATGGTCAACGTTCTTGAGTATGGAGGTAGTGTCATGGTAACATCCTAGAAGGAGGGTTTGGGGACAGGAAGTATGTCCCCCATATCCATTGCTAGGGCAAGGCTTTGGAGGTGACCAAACCTTGATCTGAGTCAAAAGAGAAAATCCTTGCTAAAATCTCAGAGATTCTATTTCTTGGATCACATTAATTTATTAAATTCATGGACAAACCATGAAATCAAAAGCAAAAGGAGAGGAAACCAACAAAGGAGAAGAAGAAAAATATCTTAAGATAAATAACTACAAAAAATACAAATAGTCATAATGCCTATAGGATCTGGGTAAGCAAAGAATAATGCATTAGGTGGCATGAACCCTTGTCCAAAAACTAGGTCCAAGCATCAACAATGGACAACAGAATAAAAATCAGTATTGCTGCAACTCTCCATCTCCACCCTCACAACCAAACTATTACCCTATACAAGGGAATAATTACTCTAAATATTTCTAAGATAAAAAACAAGGATAACAAGGGAACAAGCCTATAATGAAAAATAATTGTTGTGACACAAATGATTTAAGGCCCATGATGACAAATGCATTTTGTGAAACTAGTGATTTTCATGCCAAAAAGAATTGTGATGCATGTTGTGATATTTATGATTTAGAATCCATGACAAAGACAAAATAACTTGTTCCTAGAACATATGTTGCATGTGCCGCAAAGGATTTTTATACAGTTCATAAAGACAAAGAGTTGGCACAAAGCATATGTTGTAATAATGATGATAGGGATATTGGGATAGATTTTTTGATAGGATGCAGTTTTGAATTCTTTTGGCAAGAAACTATTATAAAGCAAACTAATGAAGACCTGAAATAATTAGATAGCATATGTGAACATTGTGATAGACATGATCACAAACGAAAAAAATGTTGAAATATTTGTTCTTGTGAAATTATGGAGGTAACAATCACTCTCAAAAATATTATTGGTACAAAGGAAAAAAAAAATTGAATGGATAAACACAATGACAAGAAAAGCACTAAATTGATTTCCTCATAAAATATTTTTCAAAATTCAGATATGGTCACAGGAAAGGTATGAACTTCAACAATAAATTCAAAAGAAAACCAGTACCAATACCAATGCCAAAAGAAAAAGAGAAGAAGTTGAAGGTGAAGATTGAAGACTAAAGCCTTCAAAAACAAAAAAAATGTAATACAAGGGGTGTTGAGATTATTATATTATTTGGTAGAAGTAAATGTACCCTTATGGTACCATTTTACATTATAAATATTAGATTAGTGTGTGAGTTCATAGTTTAGGGTGTGTGATTTATATTTCCCCTAAAGTATGTTTTTATGTGTAGAATGAGTACAAGTGTCATGTATCAAGCTATACAAATGTTTAGAGTGAGAGAGTCTGCAAGTGTATGCAATGTGTCATCTAGGTTAGTTAAGAGTCATGTGTGTATGTGTCAAGCATGCAAGTGAAGAGTCACATGTACGTGGCAAGATGTAAAATCAAGAGACATGAGAGGTTTATCTTATGTATAGAATAGAAAAGGATGCATCTCGTAGATATGTGAGGAGAGCAATAGGTAAGTATTGAAGAGTCATCTTCTAAGGTTATATTATGAATACAAAGCTTCATGTACTGAATACAAAAATGTATGAAAAGTAATACAATTTGAATACAAGAAACACTTGTATATTTGATTCATAATACAGTGAGTTTGTTCATTGTCTTATATTGATATTGTTATATTTCATGAATATTTTTATTTGGTAGGAAAACACGAGATTTTGAAAGGATCCCTAACCTCTTATAATGAGAGCCATAATAGAAATAATAATAGTAAGTGGATCAAGAGGAGAACAACCCCAATGGATAGGGGGATACAACTATACAACCGTAAATAGGCAGAACAAAAAAAGGCCTTCAACAAAAAGCAAGAGGGAGCACCTTATCAACTAGGGACAAAAATAGACTAGAACTCGAAACCAGATCACACTAAGTCAAAAACATAAGGAAATCCTTCATACAAATTTGAAGAGCATTCTGATTGACCCCTTGGTTGACCAACAAGTCAGCTTCGTTATTTCCTTCTCTAAAGGTGTGCCTAAATTTAAAACCTTCTAAATTATCAGTGTGATGGTAAATATATTTTATTAAATCTACAATGGACCAATGGGGGAATATTTTTCTTTAGTAATATTAATGATGTAAAGAGAGTCACCTTCGATCACCACCTTTGCATTTAGCTTTTCCAGGAGCATGACCCTTTGATAAAGCACTCAAGCTTCGACAAAAAAACTGTATTGGATACCTAAGAAGTTAGAAAATGCCAAAATAATAACCCCTTTGTCATCCTTGATGATTCCTCTAGCTCTTGTGGTGCTCGAGTTACCTTTAACCTCCCCATAAAAGTTTAATTTTATCCAACCTTGAGGCTTAGGTTGCCATTTGACAAGATATCTAGGATTGGGGATGGATAGATTGCAAATACCTTCCAGCTTCAGGATACCCAACTAGTTAGCAAGCTTACCTTCACTATGGGACATTATTTCATCTTTGATAGGCGTTATGGAAATATTTTCTTTTAGAGAATAAAAAATTCTAGCTTCCACATGCAAGGAATCCTTTTTAACATTCTTAAAGGCTCTATTATTTCTTTCATTTTAAATACCCCCCAAAAATGAGGTAAACAAAAAGACTAGAAAATTCTAAGCAAAATATTATAGAAGGGGTAAACTGATGCAACATCGTATGCAGGTTGAATTAACAACAAGCACGTGAACACATGAGTACACAATAAAAGTAGGAAGAACTGCAAAAGTTAAAACAATTTTTTTTATATTATCTATAAGGAAAAATTGTAATAACTGCGTGTAAATCTACAGTAAAAAATCTTTACGTTTCAATCAAGCCCATATCCCCAAAACTCCCCCCTCCAAATGGAATACAATCCAACTTTAATATCAAAATTATAAATATTAGTTTCCAGCCTAAACCAGGAAACACAAATCCGCTCCAAGAAAATTTAAAAAAATCATATTTTTAATTTCTCACTTGAACCATTAATGCAATGGTCATAAAGACCATAGAACTATGTGCGTAAAGACCACATAATAATTTCTTGCTTGAGCCATTAATCCAATGGTCATAAAGACCATAAAACTACATGCACAAAGACCACAAAATAATTTCCTACCCTAGACATTAACGCAACGGTCATAAATACTATAGAACTACATGTGTAAAGACCATAGAATAATTTATTGTTTGAGACATTAATGTAATGGTCATAAAGACCACAATACTGTGTCTGCAAATACCACAAAATAATTTATCGCTTGAGCCATTAATGCAACTGTAATAAATACCATAGAATATCATCCACAAATACCATAGAACTACGTGCGCAAAGAACATAGAAATGCACGGTGCCTATCACAACACTACAAATATTTTTATAATTTTATATTTTTGGTCAATACAAGACTACACGAACACAAGGACGCTCCTACATTAGACACCCTTGCTAAAAAGAATCTAAGCTTGGGCCTCATATTATGACTACATTAATGAATAATTCAGCCACCCAAGTTGACTTACTTCAACTTCAAAAATCCACAAGTCTTCCTCGGGTTCTTTAGCCTTACATCGAATCAGATACTCTTTATACTCTCTCCGTTGAGTTTTCTTACCAATGTGCAAATCCAATATTTACACTATTTCCTCTTGTCGCTTCTTAGGTATCTTCCTCCTCCAATCTGGTGCTTCCTCCATTTGTGCATCTTCAAAATATTCAGGCATATGGAATGAATATAGATCAGATAAATTGAATATCAACAAGATATCCAACCCTTCAGCTAATTCGATTTCATAGGCGTTCTCAGAAAAATGATGCAAAATGCGATAAGGGCCTATCTTGGGTTTTAGCTTGTTATATGTTTTACGTGGGAACCTCTCCTTTCTCAAATGTAGCATGAATAAATCCCCCTCTTAGTAGATATTTTCTTTGCGATGAACATCTATGCACTCCTTATACTTAGCATTTCTCTCCTCAATTTGTTTCTTTACTTACACATGCACCTCTTGCACATGTTGCACAAAGTCTTTTGCCTCAGTGCTGACACAGGTACCAACTTTCACCTCCAACGGATTTGTGACTCCATGAGGAGATAATCCATACACCACTTGAAATGGCATCCTTCTAATCAACATGTTCGCTAAATTATTATATGCAAACTTCGCTTGTACCAACTTAGAGTTCTACTATGCAAGATGCTCTCCTACAAGACATCACAAAGGATTGCCAAGACTCCAATTGAACAACCTCTATTTGTCCATCCATTTGAGGATGATATGTTGAACTTTAATTGAGCCATGCACCCAAATTTTTCTAAGGAGTGCACCAAAAGTGGCTAAGGAACTTTGTATCACGATCTAATGTAATGCTACATGAAAACCCATGTAATCTCACTATCTCCTTGAAGAAAAAAATTGTTATCCTGGATGCGTCATTCGACTTCTAACAAATAAGGAAATGCACCATTTTAGATAATCAATCCACACTATGAAGATAGAATCATGACCTCTTTGCATGCACAGTAATCCAATAATAAATTCCATGGACAGTTCCTCCCACAGTCTATTTTGCATGTACAAAGGCTTGTACAACCCCATATTTAATTCCACTCCCTTAGCTATCTGGCAAATTCTACACCTTTCCACAAATCTGCATACATCCTTACACAAACTAGGATAATAGGACCTCTCTTCCACCATTGCTTATATCTTGTTTGCACTGAAGTGTTTTCGATTCCACCTCCATGCAACTCCTTGATGATATTCTCCCTCATCGAATTATATGGGATGCACAACTTCTTTCTCCTAAATAGGTATCCCTCTTGCACAAAGAAATTTGCAAATGGACCTTTATCTCTAGCCCATGGCTCCATGCATGCGCACCTTGCATCAAAAAAATATGGATTTGTGCCATACAAATCCTTCATCCTCTCCATACCCACTAGTTTAATTGTCATTTCGAACAATAGTGCATGCCTTCTACTCAAGGCATCCACGACCTTGTTCATACTTCCTGTGTGATGCTTCAACACAAAAGAGTAACCCTGCAGATATTTCACCTACTTGTTCAACTCTGCACTCATGTCAAGACTCATCCTATGTGATGCCTTGTTAGGCAAACTAGAACCTAGAATCAAATCAATGCAATATGATATTGCATGCATGAGAAGTAATCCATCTAGCATTCCTTCATCAACTACATCTATGAACTCTTCTAACAGTGTGCCAATTTTTGGCTCCTCAAAGTTGTATGACTTTGACTGCTCTACTTGCATGGGTGTGACTACTAGCACATAGCAATCTTGCAAGTCTCCCACCTCCTTGAGAAACTCCTTTGCTAACAACATCATCACTTCACCCTTTTGCACACATTCTTCATCCATTCTCATTGGATTCAACTCAAAATTCTTCCCATCCTTCCTGATGGTAAAAGTGTTTTTGTGCCCATCATGGATAGCGCAAAAATCATATTGCCAAGGCCTTCCCAACAATATATGGCATGTGTCCATTATAATCATGTCATGCCAAATCGAATCTGCATATCCTCCTATACGAAAGGTAACTAGACTTTACTCTGTCATAGTTAGTTGTTGTTCCTTCTACAACCAAGATTTTTTTTATGACATTGGGTGCACAACCTTCTTCAATCCCAACTTCTGCACCATCTCCATGGAGACCAAGTTTTTTGTGATACCTCCATCAATGATCAACTTGTAACACTTTCCTCCTGACTTACACTTGGTGCATAAGAGGCTCCTTATCAACCATGACTCATATTCGCACGTGGGCTTTAGCAGTACCTTGCATACCATCAAGTTTTCCCATCCTCTAGGTATGCACTTTTTGCTTCACTACCTAACTCACCACTTTTTGTGTGTTCTGCATGCACATGTTTCTTTATGTGACGCCCATCTTGTGCTTCTAGACATTCAAATACTCGATGCCCTACTTGACCACATCTAAAGTAGGTCCCTATAAAACCCTTCACGCAGCTTTAAGACTTGTTTTTACCTCTGTCAGAGTTATGTTTATGATCAACATCTTGTACGCTACCACTCGTACTAGAGACTTCCTTGCACGGGTTGGTCTGCCTTATCCCTTGCTTTATTCATTTACCATCCTTGCCTTTACCACTACTGTTGCACATGCCTTGTTGTCTATAAGATAACTTCTCTACACGTAGTACAACTGGTAGGCTTCTTTAAAGGAGTTGACTGTCAGTAAACACATCTCATTCTAAATCAAGATGTGTAAACCATTCACATACCTTGACATATTCTTTGTATCATCCTCTATCTATCCTACATGAATGCACAATCTATATAATTCCTCTATGTATGCTTGTACGGTGGTCTCTCTTTGACGTAGGTGTTGGAGTTTCTTGAACAAATCATGCACATAGTTAGACAACAAGAACTTTCCTTTGAGCTTCACCACCATATTATCCCATGGGGATATTTTGCGCTTGTTCCTCTATACACAACTTTTCTAGATCGAGTCCTACCATAATGCAACATGCCCTTTCAACTTTGTGGCAGCGCACTTGACTCTTTTAGGATCCTCAATTGCTTCAAACTTAAATTATATCTCTAGCTTAGTGGTCCAATCCACCAAATCTTCTGGATTCAAGCTCCCTACATAGCTTGAAAGATCAAACCTTGGCTTACCTCTAGTCTTCACTATGGCAATCATAAATATTTCTTCCATCATGAGGTTCTACGTGACCTCACCCTCATCCTCGACATCATCCCTCTTATCGTGATCATCTCTTTCATCTTCATTGATATCACCCACCACTACAACATGATATAACCCTGGTGTTCTAATATAATTTTAATAAATATATTAATAAATAATTGATGTGAATCTAATAAATAAATTATTATGAACTTTGTATCACTGGAATCACAGGCCACTTAAAAGGGGACTCCCTCCTAGAATCTCAGGCCACTTACAGGGGGCTCCCTCCTTAACTTTAAATAATAAATTATTCTTCTTCTTGATGCCTTAGTAATTTTGCTCATACACACATTTATATCTACCCTATCCCTAACCCTATGTCTGTTTAATATGATAATTTACCTAATAACTAGTATATTAATTATTATAACTATCCTAACCCTAATATAATATTTAATTATATTATTAATAATGAATGTTAGGATGCGGGATCCTAACATGCCACCCTTCTTGAAAAATCTTTGTCCTCAAAGTTTGAAGTGATAAAATGGTTGCTAAAACTAACGAAGCACGCCCCAAGTAGCATCCACATAAGAAATGTCACTTATCTATAAGCAGGGGTATCTGTAAGGTCGAATAGTTGGTAGTTGATATTCAGGAAGAAGTTGTATAGCACGATTGATACGATGATGGAGGAGCAACCCTTATGGTTATTCAATTACTACAGAGTGACGTGTCAAAAGTTATTGTAACTCTTCCTCTTCATCATGTTCTTCCCCTATAGTTTGAATGGAAAATAATTGTACAATTACCCCTTTACCTCCTTTTTGAATAAGTTTTTCCATGTGGTGAGAACTCACTAGTTGGGAGGAACTTGCTTGTAGTCCTTTTAGAGTGTATGTCTGGTCTTCAACTGTGAATTGCATCCACAATGTTGCAAAATCCCATAGTATTACCTCGAGCATTTTCAAGCATTGAGCCCCTAAAACAATATCACTTTCATCCAACGGAAGCACATACATGTCGTTTGTCATGTTGTAGTCATCCAGGGTGAGCTTGATATTTTGAAACTTCCCTTGAAAGACAATCTGTCCCCCATTACCAATCACCACATCAAAGCTATGACAAGATCATATATAACAATTAGCCTATTTTGTCACACTTAGGTCAATGAAATTATGTGTACTTCCTGAATCAATGAGCACAATGAGATTTTTTTGTTTGAAGTACCCTCAATATTTCATAGTTTTTGGAGAAGAAAAACTTGCAAGAACATTGAAGGAAATTTTGGGGATTTTTTCATTGTTGTGATCAGGTGCATCGGTCACTTCTTACACATCTACCTCATCTTCTTCCTCTATGGAGTGACAAGGATCAACTATATTCAAAAAATACAATATTTGTGTAGTGCATCTATGATTGGGCCCATATTGCCCATCACAATTATAGTAGAGGCCTTTCGCCTATCGTTCCTTTATTTCCTTCAGGCTGAGTTGCTTAACCGATAAGGATTGGTTAGGTTCTGGGGTAGTGTGCATGACAGATGATTTTTCAATAGGTTTCTTTTTTTGTCAATGTTGAGCATTGAATTTATCTTTGGCCAACTTGGCTAATCCAATGGCCGCCATCAGGGTGCGAGTATTGAACATCTCCACCTCCACTCTAATTTTGTCTTACAATTCATTGATGAAGCAACTTTTGAAAAAGGATTCATCCAACCCCTCGATGTTTATTTGCGAGTTTCTCAAATTGAGTTTGATATTCCATCACTAAAGCATTTTGACGTAGTTGGGTAAGATTAATCTATAAAAATAAGTCCTTGATTTGTCAAATTTCATGACTCAAGTTTTCTAAACTAGGGTCGTGAGAGCTTCTTCCTTCGGCCATTTATGTAATATTCGTTGAAAGTTGTCGTCAATTTTTGTTTGAAAAAGTTATCGTAATTTGTGCAAAACTTGTCTCTAATGTCAATTTGAAAAAATAACTTGTCGTCAAGTTTGCAACAAATTTTTGCAATTTTTGAGCAAAGTTTCATCAAAAATTTGGTGTTTCAACAGTAGTAAGTTTCAAATTTTGGTGCAGTTCGAAGAGATGGTAGTTTTGATGGATGATCAATTGTAAGGCCACAAACAAGATAGCGTGTGAGAGGTCTGAGATGTAGACAACGAGGATGGACTGACACAACAGGGACAACGTGGACAGACTGACGTGGAAAGACCATGAACAAAATAGCGCGTGAGAGGAATAGGATGCAAATGATGAGACTAACAACAGAACCTGAGAGCACACAATAGAAAGCGCATAGACTTAGACGTGTAAGGACATGACTGACGTAGGGGGGACAAGTGACACACAAGGGGGCCGGTGATGCAGCACAAAATTGGATGCAGACTAGGACTGGTGGAGATAGTACGAAAGACGAGATGGGGGGTACGAGTCAACCACAATATTGAAGCACATGACACGAGGGTGGATGTGGGATCTGGGAGGGAGTCATAGATGTATGGACATGGTGAGAGGATGGACACAAGGACGAAGGACCACATGAACATTGTAAGGTGTTCCCAGTCTTCTAATGCGCTTTAGCGCTTAAAAAAAACTATTTGTGCCTAGCACGAGCAGTGTGGGACCAAGGATCCCAAAAAATAAGAAGAAAAATTATGATGGTGAATGACGCGTTGTGATTCAATGAAGCTTTAAAAAATATTTGAGATAAAACCTTAAGAATTGTTTATCCTAGTCTTCGCAACGTGCTCCTATTGGTGAGTTTTCTGATGATTTTGATGACGCGATTCTAAAAATAAATTATCGTAATTATTTCTCCACTCATTGGTATGGACAAGAATACCAGTGTTTACCATAAAATGGGTGTGATTGCTAATTTTGTCTTTCTTATACTAATTACTCAGGCATCATAAATTTAATATTTTGGCTTACTTCACAGGTGTCATAGATTATGTAATAACTTTAGGTGCAATTTTCATTGTCTCTACATGGTGGTGCTTGAATGGTGGATCAAATTAGTATCTTATATATTAGGGTTTGATAATTAATCTCTTTTTATGATTGTAATCTGTCAGTGCGTAGTCGTAACTTTAGGATAAGAAAATATTTTAATTTTCCTGGTTTGACGTCACTTTCGAATGAACCTGATTTCTATCGTACCTGTTCACTGTACATGGTATACACGTAAATCCATCTACCCTCATTTTGCATGCTTTGTTCAGTTTACGAGTTTTGCAAACCTTACTAGAACGCTGGTTATTGGTGAACCAGCCAATGCCCTCGAGATGCAACATGATATGGGCAAGAAAAATAGATGTTGGAAGATTATTTTCTACGTTGGCTAGTAACGCGACGTCGGTGGATCTTCGAGTATTTAACAACGATTGTTGCCTCGAGAATGGGGATGATGCGTCTGCTCAGTTGAAGTATATAATTTTGTATTTATATTTTATTACTTCTATATTTTGTGTTTGTTGTACTATTTCTTTTTTGGTAGGTTATTGTGCCTTATTTATTGGAGAAGCGCGTGGAGAACCTATAAATTGTCCAGTTCGATGCTCTGATACCAAATGATAGAACCCTGGTGTTCTAATATAATTTTAATAAATATATTGATAAATAATTGATGTGAATCTAATAAATAAATTATTATGAACTTTGAATCACTGAAATTGTAGGTCAATTAAAAGAGGTCTCCCTCCTGGAATCGCAAGCCACTTATAAGGGGCTTCCTCAAATTTAAATAATAAATTATTCTTCTTCTTGATGCCTTAGTACTTTTTCTCATACACACATTTATATCTACCCAATCCCTAACCCTACGTTCGTTCAATATCACAATTCACCTAATAACTAATATATTAATTATTATAACTATCTTAAACCTAATATAATATTGAATTATATTATTAATAATGAATGTTAAGATGCAAGATCCTAACACAACACGTCTCCATTGTGCATCCTTAATAGCCTCTAGTCTTTCCAATATGGCTCTCATCGTAATAGCTAGATCAATGACATGTGGGCTAGTATTATTTCTATCACTTTCTCTTCAAATTTTGTGAGTCATCTCTATGGTTCACTTGCAATGCAGTTGCAATTGCACGAATATTTCATATCAAACAACTCTTGCAAGCTAACACCACAAAACATGAGCCTAAGCTATGATACCAATTGATGTAGCACCGTATGTGGGTTGAATTAACAATAGGCACACGAGCGCAAGAGTACACAGCAGAAGCAAGAAAAACTACGAAAGTCGAAACATAAAAAAAAAAAATTATATATTATTTGTAAGCTTAGTTATCAAGTTCAAGTTCATGTTCGAGTTCGACACTCTTGAAGTTTGAAATAAATTTGACATGTTTAAAAATTTGGAATAAAATTTAATATATTATAAATGTACATATATCCTTTCAATGTTATGTAAATAAATTAGTAACTAAGAAACTCAAACAGAGACTCGAAACAAACATTAATAATTCCATTTAAGAACACAAAAATAAAGAAGGTGAGAACACAAGAATTCATTCTTGTTGTTCTTCTCCTTGACATCTACTTGTTACATCATCAAGCTCCATATCATCAAGAGCACAAGGAGGGTTGATTGATTCATGCTTATTGCTCTCATAACCAGGTTCAATATCCTCATGTTCATTGTCCAAAAGATTCTCATCAAATTCAATAGCAAAAGAAACACATTCCAAAATATGGTAAGAAGAGGTTGAACTCTTTGACTTTGATCAACATTTTTTTTCAAAAAATTATATATAATTATACTCTTATTTTTTCTTGAGCATTGTTAAAACTTCTAACTCAATAAATTAAATTTATCTTATAAATATAATTAAATTATTTCATTTTATATATAACATCTATCAACCTCTAAATATAAGGTAATTATTATCTTAAATTATTTTATTTCATATATAATATTTATCAACCTTTTAAATATAAGACAATTATTAAAAAATTATATTTTAATTCAATGAAAATATAAAAACAAAATGTAAAGTCAATCTCACCTTTTTTATATATATATATATATATATATATATATATATATATATATATATATATATATATAATGATAAATTGCACACTATAAAAAGGGAAAAGAAAATTTCCCTAGGGTATCACATAAAACATTTAGACAAAAGGGTAATTTCGGCCAAGGATAAAATGAAATAGAATTCCATCAAAATGATCTCAATTGTGAAGGCTTACCGATACCAAGTGAGTAGTGTATTTTGCATCTAATTAGGTCAGTTCCGTTTTGTAGCTGTATACATATTTATTCAATTTTATTATGTTGTTGTTTATTATTTCAACAGTTCTGAAATATGGATTTAGGGTTCTTGTAGCAAATTTTTATCCTCTTTAATTCATGGTTGCCATAAGAATGGTTGGATTCCTCTTTTATTTTTTTAGTGACTTTGGAGTTTGATTTTTACAAAAAAAAACCCCTTTCATGCATGCATTTCTTGCACTTATTTTTTGCCCAATTTTTTTTGCTGTCAAATTTAGGGTTTGTACATCGAATTTATGTGTTATGGTTTTAAATTTGATGATTTTTGAACTTCGTTTAAAAAATTCAATGAATTTGATAACTAAGTCTGTAAGGAATGAAACATTGCAATAACTGCACGTAGATCTACAGTCGAGCCTCTCTACATTCCAATCAAGACCATCTCCCCAAAACTCCCCCTCCAAATGGAATCTGATCCAACTTTAATATTAAAATTATAAATGACACTTTCCTAACCAAACCAGGAAACACAGATTTGATCCAAGGAAATTAAAAATTAAAAATAAATTTATAATTTCTTGCTTGAGCCATTAATGCAATGGTTATAAAGACCATAGAACTGTGTGTGTAAAGACCACAGAATAATTTCCCACCTGAGCCATTATTATAATGATCATAAAGACCACATAACTGCATGCGCAAAGACCACGAAATAATTTTTTGTTCAAACCATTAATGCAATGATCATAAAGACCATATAACTACATGCACAAAGACCACATAATAATTTCCTGCCCAAGCCATTAATAAAATTGTCATGAAGACCACAAAACTGTGTGGTGCCTATCATAACACTACAAATGTTTTTATATTTTTGGTCAATGCAAGATTGCACAAACACAAGGATGCCCCTGCATCAGCAACCCACTACAAACACAGGTCCAGAATGTTGTTAGGCATGATCCAGGTAACATTAAATTTGATGAGAATAAAGTGGATAACTTCTAAGGAGAAGGGACACTCAAGAAATAAATGATTAGCATTCTCCTAAGCAACTTCACACATATAACACCTATTTGAAATGGGTAGTCCTCTTTTGTGAAGGTTTTCAATGGTAAGGATTTTGTTCTAGGCAGTCAACCAAAAGAAATTAACTTTACATATGAGGTGTTTGAACCATATATTACTGGCTAGAAACCAATCATCTTCCTCATAAAACTAAAGAGAGTAAGCAGATTTAACCGTGAAAAGATCCTTATTATCTACTTTCCAAACAAGGGAATCAATCAACAAGTTAGGATTTAAGAGATGAATTCTGATAATATTAAATAAAAAACTTAGAGCATGAATTTGCATGGGGGAGGGGTTAACAAGAGATAGTCTTCCAATCTTTTTTTCCACCCCTTACCTTAATAAAGTCGATAACTCTAGATCCACACAATTGCGCAAGAAAGGGTTCTAAGTAGTTTAGAAGTTGGTCTCTAATCAAAGGCTCATTACGAATCCAACTATCTTCCTAAAAGTTAACTTTCCTACCATCACCAATCTTCCATCTCAAGCCTTTTTGAATAATAAACCTGGAATCAAGAAGGTGTTTCCAAAAAATAAAGCTCTTTGGATTGGCCTGAATATCAAGGAAATTACCATCTTTGCCAAGATATTTAGTTGTTAAAATCTCTACCCATCCAACTTCATCCATTTTAAAAAGCTTCCAACCTTGTTTTGCAATAAGAGCCAAATTTATTTATTTTAGTTTCCTAAGACCTAATCGACCCTTGCTCTTCCTAGAGAAAAACTGATTCCAATCCACAAGGGGAATTTTGTGTTTTTCTTCCTTGCCCATCCAAAGAAAGACCTTTTGAATACTATCAATATTTTGGAGGATTTCCTATGACAACTTGAACAATGACAAAAAGAAGACTAGGATATTTTGGAAGGTGGCTTTAACGAGTTATGCCTTACCAACTTGGCTAAGGAGGGCACATTTCTAGCTTGTCAACTTTCTCTTAATCCTCTCCACCATAAGAAGCCAAGAAGAATCTTGTAACTTGCCACTGAAAAGTGATAAACTCGAATAAATGAAAGGGAGTTGCCCAATGAAACATACAAATATTTTTATAATTTTTACCTTCCTTTAAAGGGGGTATTAAAAAAAACACCTTGCTCTTGTTGAAATTTATCTTCTGTCTAGATACAGCCTCATAAGAAGATAGAATAAACTTAATCTCTTTTGATTCTGGAACAAAGGATCTTGAAGCAAGGTGAGTATCATCTGCAAATTGCTAGTGCGTTATGGGATTGCAGGGGGAGGTAAGCTTTATCCCTAAAATTAACCCCTTAGACTAGGTTGCCTAAATAGATCTGCCCAAGGTTTCAACCATAATAAGAAATAGATAAGAAAACAAAAGGTCCCTTTGTATTAGGCCTTAAAGGCTTCTTAAATAACCTATTGGAGAACCATTAATTAGGATAAAATTCATAACTGAGCACATACATCCTTTGATGAGGTCTATCCAAGCAGGATGAAAGTCGAATTTACCCATAACTTTAAACAAAAAATCCCAGGATACTCTATCATATGCCTTGTTCATGTCTAATTTCAACAAAAATCCATCTCTATCACTTTTATCTATGGAGTGAAGAACTTCATGAATAGTAATCACACCATCCAAGATTTGCCTCCCTTTAACAAAAGCACCTTGGTAGGGATCAACAACTTGAGGAATAATAGCCTTCATTTGATTGGCTATGACTTTAGCCAATATTTTATAAAGAGTGTTACATAGACTTATGGGCCTAAAATTATTGAAGGAATTAGTTCCTATTGATTTAGGAATTAGAACCAGAAAGGTAGAATTGAAGTAATTGGGAATATGAAAGGTATTTTAAATTTCACCCATAACATTATACATATCCTTCCCCACAATTCCTAAAAAATTTTGAAAAAAATTTGTTGTAAAATCATTAGGTCTAGGGGCCTTCTCACCAATCATGGAAAACATCGCCTCTTTAGTTTCAAACTCTTTGAATGGAGCGATAAGACTGGAATTCATTTGTTCAAAAATTAGAGAATGAATGAAATTCAAAAAATAATTAGAGGCCTGGTCATCTATAAGTGCCACCACTCCTAAGACATTTTTCAAAAACTATATAGCATCCTCACGAATTTCCAAAATATTTCCAGTTTTAGTAACATCCCCCTTAACAATTTCAGTAAACTTATTGAAATTTCTATTTCTCGAGGTTGTGGTATGAAAAACCTGATATTTCTATCTCCAATTTTCAACCAGAGGGTCCTAGACTTCTATCTCTAGTAATATTCCTTGTAGGTCAAAACATTATGGAAATCTGCCAACAAACTCCTTTCAAGATCTCTATCAACATATGATGGGGGAAAAGATTCCATAATACCTTAAATGGTTGAAAGTTGTAGTTTCAAGGATTTCTTCTTTTGGAAAATATTACCAAAGACATTTTTATTTCATTCTTTTAAATTGCTCTTCATAAATCTTAACTTATTGATAACTTGAGATATGAGGGGACCTGGAAAATCCTTCTTCCACCAATCAACTATCAAGACCTCAAGGGTATCATTTTTTAGCCACATAACCTAAAAACATAAGGGAAATTTAAAAATTCTATTCCCAACTGAAACATCCAGTACCAAAGGATTGTGATCTGATCCTATTATTGGAAGAGAAGAGAGAACATAGTCACCAAAATGATGAAGTTCTTCTTTAGAAACAAAAAACCTATCCAAATTTTATTGGATATAGGTTCCCTTAACCTTCTATTACTCCAAGTGAATTCACTTCCTTTTAGCTCAAAGTCCATCAGCTCATTAGTAGCGACAAAAAAATTGAAGTCCTCCATACCATTAGAGGGGGATTGACTTCCTCTTTTTTTTAGGGAAATAGGGGGGAATTAAAATCCTCAACCAACATCCAAGCAAGGTCAAGGAAAGCATTTCTATTTATGCTCAACTCCTCCCATAGTATTCCTCTTTCTACAATTGAATTTGGAACATACACATTGGTTAAAACCCAAGATATTTAAGAAACTCTGCAGTAGAAAAACATGTTAATGAACCTGTTAGAAGAAGAGAGCACTCTACCTTCAATTTTTAAATTATCACAGAGATACATTAAGACCCCAAAAGCTCTTGAAGCATGGCTTGTAGAATAGCGTGCCTCCTTCCATATAAAATTCTTAACCTTATCACAATTATTCTTAATTTTAGTTTCTTGAATAAAAAAAAAATGAAGTTTTAGATCTTACCTAATAGAAGCAACCAATCGTTGCTTCAAAGGGGCATTCAAACACCTTATGTTCCTAAGATAATATTTTCATTTACGAGACTTGGTGGGGGTGCTTCTTCCCCCCATAGAAAGTGGAATTTGGGTTCCATTAGCTATGTCTTTTAGAGTCTCCCTCAGCCTTGAGTCTTGGTTCGAAGGTCTCCCCTGCTTAGAGTTAGCTCCCACATCCAGTACCCCTTTTTTGTTGCTCCTTGGGATGCGATTGGGGCTATATTTTTAACTTTCTCATTAGGCAATAAATTTGTAGCACTTTCTTGTTTTGCCAATAGGCTTTGGATGGAAGAAATAACAAAGGTGAATGTTGGGTTGGCTTTTAAACCTTTCCCATTAAGAGGTAAATTTGAAGCATTGTCGTGTTTTGTCGACAACCATTGAATGGTAGAAATAACAGAATTTGAGACTGAGAGGAAAACCCTCAAAAATTTAGGTTGGGGGAGGTCCACAAGCAAGGTTCCCTCCAAATAAAATTCCTCCAAACCCTCATAAGAGTGGGGTTGGGGATTAACACCTATATTATTCTCCTGAATCAAGAGACAGGAAAACATATTTACCACAATAATTTTATTCATCACAAAGGAAATAAGTTAATGAGGAGAACTTACCTCATATTTTCTTGGAAGTATCTCCCCATATATAATAGGTGAGGGATCTTGGGCCTAAGTCGAACCCTTGGATATTGTTGAGACTACTTCCTTGACTTCCACAACTTTCTTAGGCTGCCATTTTTTGATTGGTTTTAGATTTTCTTCTTAGGATAGTCCTTAGACAAATGCCCCATATTATTGCAAAGCCCACACGTAGCAAGTATATTTGTGTATTCTATACGTTGAATGTGGGTTCCAAACATCGAGACCAGCTTCATTGAGCTTGGCAAGGAGACCTCCATATTAATATTAACGCATAATTAGCATAGATAAGTCTTGATCGGGTAGAAGTAGTTGGGTCAATGGTGAGGAGTTGACCCATACACCTAGCGATTCTAGCAAAAATATCTTCATACCACAGGTAGAGAGGTAGACTCGAAAGGCAAAACCATATTAGAATTTCTTGAAGACTCTAAGAATGGGGGTCAAAATCAGACAACCATCATTTCATAAATAGTCCTCTTCTACCAAAGAACCAAGGACCCTAAGGTAGGACTTTCTCCAAGTCTTCTTTGCAGATGAATTTAGCCAAAAAGAAATTCTTAGGTAAAGAAATAATATCCAAATGGCCATGGGGTCTCAACTTATCATGAGTCTATTTTTAGATAGCATCTAAATTCGGCCTTACTCTCATAAATATTCCTATTATGCACAACTCCCCTTGTGCAACCACCATCTTAGCAAGATCATTGGAAACTTTGATTTGGTCTCCCACAGGAGAGATATGATAGAAAGGAGTAATAGCCTTTATTTTTTCCACCACAGCTTACAACCAAGACCTCTCACCTGGGTCGAAGGCTTTGGATTGGGAATCTATAGGATTTCTAGCTCACTCACCATTTGAAAATTCAATAGAGTGGGAACCCGCTCGACCAGCTTCCACCTCCTCCGTTCATGCTTTATATACTATTGTTATTGTGCCAAACCCTAGTTTGTATTATATTATATTTCATGAATATTGTGTTCATTGATATTGATTATTTATATTGATTGCTCTTATATTGAGTTTACTCAAGATCCTGGATATTGTGATCTATGATTAATATCGCTAAAAAACCATCAATGGTATTAGAGCTAACACATAAAAGCTAGCACCAAATTTGTTTTAGTGTGAATATTTTTTTAAGAATTTGAAGACATAAATTTGGAGAGATAATTTTTAGATTGATTAAAAGTTAACATCAGAGAAAATCTCTTGTGTGAATTTTAGATAATGCTAAAATCAGAGCAACAAATATTTGGAGGAAGAGTGTATGTTGCCTATTGATATTTTATAGAGAAGAAGCCACAAGAAAAGAATATAAAAATTGCGCCACATGAAAAGAACATAGGCCAAGTAAGAGCACTATAAAATATTTTGGGTCATACTATAGATAGTGAAATTTGACCCATGCCAAATTCCCTCTTTCTCTTAAACATGTTTTTGGTTAGAACCTTGCGGTTCTAAATAATCATTTATAAATAATTAATATAAATTTAATAAATAAAATGTAAATTTTGAATCGTAGGCCACTTATAGGGGGCTCCCTCCTTAAATTTATTCAAATAAAATCTTATTCTTTTTTTCTTGATCCTTTCCAAATATTGCTCGATACACATTTATATCTACCCTAACCCTAACCCTACGTTCATTCAATATGACAGTTCACATAATAATTAATACATCAGTTATTATGACTATCCTAACCCTAACCTTAATATAATAATTAATTATTATAACTATCCTAACTCTAATATAATTAATTATATTATACCATTATTATAATAATGAACGTTAGGAAATATATATTTCCTAACATGCCATCCATGTTGGAAAAACTTTGCCCTCAAAGTTAGAACTCGTTATGTACTATTGTTCAAGGCTGTCAACCATCTCGTTTGCTGACTTTTTATAAGCAATTTATTGTGATGTTTTTCCTCTGCTTTTAATGCTCTATAACTGTAACACCCATTTTTGTTTTCTATGGGAGGATGTGGGATGTCTGAGAATTGATGTGTAGACATATTTGATAGTTCCCCCACTTATTTTTTATTTGTACTTGTTTCTTACCAGACGTAGACATATGTTATGTTAAATTGGTGTGTTATATATCGCAATGTATGTGTATGCTGCAGGCGCATCCAGGTGCACCAGAATGGGAGAGGAGCAAGCTGTGTAAGATCATGGACTGCCAAAAGCTGTCACAAGAAGCATGCACCCACGCCGCCAAAAACCAGCGCCTTCCCCTGCACGTGGTCGTTCAGGTTCTCTATTTCGAACAGTTAAGACTCCGCAACGACATGCAGAGTGGCAATGGAAATGGAAATGAAAGCGGAGACACAACGAATTCAAGGTGTGGATGTTTTAATGCTAATCTCTTCAGCAGTGCAGGTAAATTCTAAATGTTGCGTTCTTAAAAATGATATTGTATCTCGGGTTGGTTGTTTTTAATATATAATGTTATGGCGCGCTAGATAGGGGATGTTTTCAAATACCAAAAGCCAAAACAAAGCTAAAAGTTGCACGATAAGACAAGAAAGCTTTTCTTGACCACTGTAACGTGTACTAAATGCCATGTTAAGGCATAATTACATGCATTTTTTTTTGGCTTCATAGGTTTCAATATTATTTTAAACAAAGCATTATTCACTTCAAATGACATATTCAATCTTGATGGCCATTATAGTTCATGTTCATGTGCATAATTTTACTGGCTATTCCTTTTGAAATAGTCGTAACCGAAGATGGACCCAGTGGAATTGCATTTACATAGTTCAGGGTTGTGTGCCGACATGTCTGGCAAAATAAGTTCCAAGAGTATTCCAACCAATTTTCTCCAAAGTCTTTAGACTTTGCCCTTTGTGTAGCCGATGATCAAGCTAGGTATAGGTATAGGTATAAGCTCAGTAAATACTTTTTATACATATACATACCCGCCGTGGGGATTGAACCCCATTACATTATCTATAATGTAAGTGGTGTCCTTGTCGTAACCCGGATCACATCATCGATAATGCAAGTGGTGTCCTTCATCGATAATGCAAGTGTGTCCTTGCCGTAACCCGAATCACATCATCGATAATGCAAGTGGTGTCCTTGCCGATAGATAATCCCCGTTACATCATCGATAATGCAAGTGGTGTCCTTGCCGATAGATAATCCCCGTTACATCATCGATAATGCAAGTGGTGTCCTTGCCGTAACCCGAATCACATCATCGATAATGCAAGTGGTGTCCTTGCCAATAGATCACATCACACAGATTGTGATAGACTTTGACGGAGAAATTTATGTTTGGTTCCTCCTGCAAAGTCTATCACAATCATAGAAAAAATATTTGGTTAATCTATAAATATCGGATAGGCTTCCGCTTTAGAGTCTTGTAAGTGGTATGCACTATTTGCGGCCAGTCCTTTTTTTTTTTTAATTAACAAGGGACCATTTTAGAGTAACGATCGTCGTTAGCTAATGGCATTAGATATGGTTGATGCGACCAAAACCATGGCAGATCTAACAAGATCCAGCTATGTGAAGATTTCTAGCGTCGGTGTTATGTTGTGAGTGCATGGGGTCTTTGCCTTTATTTGAGTGGTTTCTACTTTCTACTCAATTCAAGACTGCACAACTAATTGTTAGAGGGAATAAAATTCATTATAGAAATATTTCATTGGAGATAGAAGAACATCACGGTTGGAAATCAAGATGGTACCATCATTGATGTTAATGGTGATAGAAAATTCCATCACTCTATTTGGTGCTTAAGAGAACATGTTATTGGAGGAGAGGTTCATTGTTGAAAGAATGGAGGTGGCCACGGTGGAGGCCGCACAGATACGTCCTCTCCTTTTAAGTAAGGATCATGATATGTGAGTTGTTGCATGTTGCTAATGCATTCAGGAATTCTTCCAACAAGTTTATTATCCGCCAAATCCTATGTCTAGAGATTTTTACAGTCCCCTAAGCTCGGAGCTATTGGACCATCCACATCATTTTGTCTCTGATAACTTTTAGCAAGGAAGTCGACCATGAACTTGTACATTTTCCCATTTGGATGCATTGCATCCCAGAACACGTACTTGAATGCATAATTCCATACATGAGTCTTCTGGTTGCAAGTAAAACCTATCTCCACCGTTCCAGTTCCACAACACCCCTTACTAGTTTCTTCAAAACCATATTTTGCTGGATTCTAAATTACATCATACAACACTTCGTAAATATCCATGTAAACCACTACCATTACCGGAAGACTGGGCCTCAACTTGACTATGGATGTTTTTAGTTTTTCATTGTAAATATTGACCACATAAGAGAGCACTTCTATGGTTTGGAGACGCAAGGTTCATTCTATGGGAAAGCAGCCAAGTGGAGTCATACCCAACACTCCTACCCTTCGCACAACCAAGGCGTAAAGCTCCATAATAAAACCTGTGGCAAGTTTCACGAGAAGATCCAGATACTATGACAATGTGAACTATTTTCTTCAAATCAACAGAATGAAATAGGTATTCACAACATCATTGGACCCCATGCTTATTCCATATATAACGCATTTCTTATCACTAGTGACACGTTTTTTTCTCCCAATAGTTCCTTCAACTTACCTTTGTGTTCTTTGAAATATTCCACTTGTTTCGACAAGGGTATTGCCTTGTTAGACTCTGAAGTGAGATCATCATATCCAGCTGCTACAGACGCATAACTCACGTCAATTAGTAAATCTTGAGCTTTGAGATGAGGGTCTAAATGGGCTGGCATAATATTTTTTTAACTCCAGGGCTTCGGCTCTGAAATTTGTAGGTAACCTTTCATTGCAAAACCTTTCGATGGGCTCGTGGCATGGAGAATCCCTACTATAAGGAAGAAATTTGCTTTTAAACATGGTGTTGAGGCGATTTTTGTTGCCTAGGTCGAAAGTGGAATCCCCGAACATAAACCAAGTGGTGGTCGTACCACGCTACCATTTCCTATAATTATGAGCTCACGAGGAGTTGGTTCGAAGGAACTATTATTTTTCAAATTTAGTGTCTCAAGTTGTTGGAGATTGCATAGTCCAACTATTAATATAGGTTGCAAACTCACTATAGGTGTAGCACTACTCACTTTGGCTTTCTCTTCTTTTCTATGGGAAGAAGAAGTAGACGAACGTCCCTCCAATTTATTGTCATTCGCATCCAAGAAACTATCATCAAAGTTAGGTATGTAAGGGATTTGGTGAGGTTTCCCAAATACGCGATGTCACTTCCAATATCGTTAGGACATGCGATGTCGCTCTTAATATCGTTAGGACATGCGATGTCGCTCTTAATATCATCAAGACGTTCCCTTATTTCTTGGAGCAGATCCACACAATCTGGCCAAGACATGGCTCTGATACCAAATGTTAGAACCTTGCGGTTCTAAATAATCATTTATAAATAATTAATATAAATTTAATAAATAAAATGTAAATTGTAAATCGCCAGCCTCTTATAGGGGGCTCCCACATTAAATTTAATTAAATAAATATTATTCTTTTTTTCTTGATCCTTTCCAAATATTGCTCGATACACATTTATATCTACCCTAACCCTAACCCTACGTTCGTTCAATATGACGGTTCACATAATAATTAATATATTATGACTATCCTAATATGACGTTCTTTATATATTAATTATTATGACTATTCTAACCCTAACCTTAATATAATAATTAATTATTATAACTATCCTAACTCTAATATAATTAATTATATTATGAATAATTAAATTTATTATACTATTATTATTAATAATGAACATTAGGATATGGGATCCTAACATTTTCCTGCTATTTTTCAAATTTCAAACCTTACCCCGCACGTGCCAACTAAGCTTGACACGTTTTCCCTGATTTTCGTGATTATGCATCCTAGCGACTAGGACACGTATTTGCAAAATCTAAAAAATTGCTTCCTGTCGAAACGATTGTTTGGATTCTATCACAAAAATGACCAACAGTCTGATTTTGACGAATACGCGTCCTAGCGGCTAGGACGCATAATCACCGAATTTGGCAAAACACCAAATTTGTCTAATTTGATCCACTTCAGACTCCCAGATCTTGCATCCCTCGACCTTATTTGGTACCATGCGAAGACATTAAAGCACAAGTTCAACATTTTAATCAGATTGGATGCAAAGAAGGAGAGGAGGATAGATTGAGACAATATTATTGTTCTGAGCTAAAGAAAGGTCTAATAGTTTGTGTTGCAGATTTGATAAATTGTAAGGGAATTTTTGAATGCCATGGAGGTTCCTTACAAGGAAAACCTGCTTCAAGATAGATCTATTACTTCTACACCATCCTTTACATTTCTATTGATCCGATATATCATCAAAAATACTGTAAAGTCATTAGATTATCTCTTAGATTAGTTTAAATTATTATAACTTGTACTATTTTATTTTGCTTCTTAGATTCTACGATTTCACGTTTTGACTAGCAACAAATACGCGAGGCGCGTATTCCTGCCCAGGTCGCAAATCCATAGATCCATAGGTTCGAGGGCAAATTCACACAGTTTTATGCATAAATGATAGATCCATATTCATCATAAATCATTCATGTACTCAATATATCTTAACTTTTCCTGTATTACATCTTTATATTCAATTGATGTTCAATTTTATACTTGCTTTCATTAATGATATTTTGAAACCAGGTTGTTTAAAAGGCCTAGGGATCTGACTGTCGTGCCATCGAGAAAATCGAATTTACAGTGGCTTAAGTAGATCCTCAAACCCTAATGCCCAAATTTTAAGTTTTGTGTGCAGAAATCCCTTGTAGTTTCCTAAGGATGCGAATTCGTGAGCTAGACAACGGGATGCATATTCGCTACAAGACGCATAATCACTCTGTAGGACACGTATTTGCTCTATCAAACGCGTATTCGTTTGCAACAGACATCCGAAGCATGTAAGTGTACTAAATTTTATTCTATGATTTGTTTATGATCCTTTTATACCTATTTCAACTCTGTTCTCTACATATAAGTCATTTGCACAGAAAAGAAAAAGGTAAAAACATAAAAGTTAGTTGCATTGCTTTGTATTAATTTTACTATTTGGAAAGACAGAACAAAAAAAAAAGATATACATAGTTATTCATGCTTATTTGCATTAGTCTCATTTTCTGGAAAAGCAAATAAAAGAAAAACAATAAAATATACATATGCATATGATAATATAGAATTTGTCTTTCACTTTCAACATCTATAAGAATCATTGCATTGTAGTTAATTTTAAAAGGCTTCTTAGTTAATTTGTATACTGTTGCTTTCATGGAAATTTGAAGTGCATATAGTTAGGTATAGTTGCATTTTGGCCAAACTTTAGGCGTATGGTTATAAGAACTCATTAAACTATCATTCCCTTAGGCGTGGAAACCGTCATAAAGTGTTTCCTGGTGAACCCACCAATAATTTGTTGATAAACACCAAAGAGAGCACAACTCAAGTGCTTCTCGTCTAAGGTGTAGGCACTTTATTTTCCCTCCCCATTTAAGGCACGGATCCATCAGCCTGAAGGAAAGGGGCGCAAAATTTTTGGGTCTACACATAACCTAAGATTGTTAATAAAAATTTGATTGAGAATAATTTTTTTATAAAGTATTAAAGTCATAGTCATTGGCATACGCTGGTGAAAGCATAAGCAAAAAAGAAAAGAAAGTGCTTGAATCGGGTGCAATACATCCTAATTGTAAAAAATTATAAGAGTAGCCCCTATTAATTTTTAAAAGCAAAGGTAAAGTCCTAAAGGCTACGAAGGCTGGATGTGAAGATTGAAGAGTCCAAAAAGTGAAGACTCGAGAACATTGAAAGCCTTGGGAAGGAAAAGACAAGAGAAGCATAAAAGTAGCCTTGAAAGCCAGTGAAGCACCATTAAAGAAAGGTTGAAAGAAAGTGAAGTGTCATTGTCAAAGCGTGAATATTAGAAGCACCTTCTAAGATTCATTCATGTAAATTTTGGAGGTTGCAAGTGAAAAATCCAGATATTATGTGCCCTCACAAGCCTGTTGTGCCCTGAAGTGCCTTGACACATAGGAGTGCATTGATTGGTTGAAGCGCATCCGAAGCTAAAAAGAGGTACAGTTTAAATTTTGGGTAAAATCATTTTCAACATGATTCTTCAATGAACGAAAAAGGTGCATGATATTCAATACATTATTTAAATCTAAAAATGGTAGCAGATAAATTTTAAGTATTCAAAGGAGCACAATAAAATTTGTATCTTGTTTATTTGGCTTTAGGTAAAAGATAAAACTAGAAAAAAAGAAGGTATAATCGGGTGAGTGCATATTTACAAAAATATTTTGATTAAAGTGAATTGTTGAAGCTTGGATAAGATAAAAAGGAACAGTTGTGTTAACGGGAGTTGGAAAAGTGATTAAAATTTAATTTTTTTAAGGGGAGATATGAGGAAAATTATTGGGAATAAATAATAATTTTCAATTTGAGAATTATGATCGAAGATTGCTTTATTTGAAATTAAAATTATTTATAAAATTTATCTGTTTAAATTTTGGAGAAATAAGGTAACCTACAATAAAAAATGATTACTGCAATATGGCAATAAAAGAAAAAAAAGAAGTATGGTAAAAAAATATTTTACAATTTTTCTCTCAAGAAGCAAGCTACTGAAGATGAAAAATGTGTCAAACAAAGTAATGGAATATTTATGACTGGGCTTCTGAGCTATTGGATCCTTGGATTATCGATAACTAGGAGTCTCACATCTGGAGACTCTCAACGCCTCTAGGAGTTGATCCACAAGGATGTTCAGACTTAATGTGGTTTGTTCTTGTTGGCTTCTTTGAGTTTTGACCTTGTCTGGTGGTTTTTGCCTGTTTTGTTGCTTATTTGAGTCCTGGTTGAGAGCTTAGTTGTACTATGTAATCCAAAAATTTTATCAATAATTTTTTATCCCTTTATTTAAAAAATAAAAAAAAAGTTTTTTTTTAATGTACATGGTGGAATCGGTAGCCGCCATGAATCCAGGTAGGTTGTCCAGCTTTTATGGCCACCACATTATTCTGCATTGTCCGCCTTGGAAGCCGCCACATAGTTCTTCACGTAGTCCGCCCCTATAACCACCATGCCACAATCATTTTAAACCTTTTACGCTGCTGAAAGCACTAGGAAAAGGACAAGCATTCAGTCCAACAAAGCCCGAGATTTAAACCTTGGACCTTCACCCCCCTTACGGGGTTTGGTGGAACTAGTTGGTATACACCTCAGACCTAACAACAATTCCAAAGTTAGAGCCAAAAAAAAGACAATAAGTTGAAGATCAAGATTGAAGACTAAAGCCTTCAAAAATCATATAATGTAATACAGGGGTTGTTGAGAATATTACATTATTTGGTAGAAGTGAATGCACCCCATGGTAACATTGTACATTGTAAAAATTATATTATTTTGTGAGTTAATAATTTAGGGTATGTGAGTTATATTTTCCCTAAAGTATGTGTTTATGTGTAGGATGAGTACAAGTGTCATGTATCAAAGCATGCAAATGTGTAGAGTGAGAGAGTGTGTGTCATGCAATTAAGTTTAAAAGTGTGTGCAATGTGTCATATAGGTTAGTTAGGAACCGTGTGTGTATGTGTCAAGTATGCAAGTGAAGAGTCACATGTATGTGGGAAGACGTAAAATCAAAAGACATGCCAGGTTTATCTTATGTGTAGAATAGGAAATGATGCATCTCACGGATATGTGAGGAGAGTAATAGTCAAGTACTTAATAGTCATCTTCTAAGGCTATATTATGGAGATAAAGCTCCATGTATTGAATCAAGAACTGTATGAAGAGCAATACAATTTGAATAGAAAAAATGCTTGTATATTTGATTCATAATACAGTGAGTTTGTTCATTGTGTTATATTTTATGAATGTTATGTTCATTGATATTGATTACTTGTATTGATTGCTTTTATATTGAGTTTACTCAAGATCCTGGATATTGGGACCTATGATTAATCTCGTTAAAAATCCATCAATGGTATCAAAGCTAGAATACAAAAGCTAACACCAGATTTGTTTTTGGTGTGATTAGTTTTTTAAGAATTTGAAGGCATAAATTTGGAAAGATAAGTTTCAAATTTATAAAATGCTAACATCGAATAAATACTTTGGTGTGAATTTTGAAAACATAGAGAATGCTAAAATTAGAGCAACAAATATTTGGAGGAAGAGTGTATGATACCTATTGATATTTTGTGGAGAAGAAGCCATGAGAAAAATATAAAAATTATGCCACATGAGAAGAACGTAGGCCAAGTAAGAGCGTTGGAAAATATTTCGAGTCATACCCTAACATTGTTAATAGCAATTTGATTGAGAAATTTTTTTTATATATAATATTGAAGTCATAGTCATTGGCATACGCTGGTGAAAGCATAAGAAAAAGAGGAAAAAAAAGTGCTTGAATCGGGTGCAATACACCCTAACTGTGAAAATTATAAGATTAGCCTATTAATTTTTGAAAGCGAAGGTAAAGTTCTAAAGGATATAAATATTGGATGTGAATATTGAACAGTCCGAAAACTAAAGACTTGAGAAGGAAAAGCCAAGCCCCTATGAACAACACCAACAAATTAGAAGCATAGAAGTGACCTTAAAAGCCAGTGAAGCACTAACACAGAAATGTTGAATGAAAGTGAAGGACCATTGTCAAAGTTCGAAGATTAGAAGTGTCTTCTAAGATTCATTCATATAAAGTTTGGATCTTGTAAGTGAAATTTCTAGACGATATGCACTCTGACAAGCCCGTTGTGCCCTAACACATTGGAGCGCATTGATTGGTTGAAGCGCATGAGAAGCTAAAAACAAGTATGGTTTAAATTTTGGGTAAAATAATTTTCAACATGATTCTTCAATGAACAGAAAAGGCGCACGATATGCAATACATTATTTAAATCTAAAAATGGTGGCGGATAAATTTTAAGTATTTAAAGGAGCATGAGAAAATTTGTATCTTGTTTATTTGGCTTTAAGGTAAAAGACAAAACCAGATTAAAAAAGAAGTTATAATCCGGTGAGGACATTTTTACAAAAATATTTTGATGAAAGTGAATTGTGAAAGCTTGGATAAGACAAAAAAGAAAAGTTGTATTAACGAGAGTTATAAGGAGAGTTGGAAAAGTGATTAAATTTTACTTTTTTAAGGGGAGCTATGAGGAAAATTGTTGGGAATAAATGATAATTTAAAATTTGAGAATTATGATTGAAGATTATTTTATTTGAAATTAAAATTGTTTTAAAAAAAGTTTGATTAAATTTGGGAGAAATAATGTATTCTACAATAAAAATTTGATTATTGCAACATGGCAATAAAAGAAAAAATATATAGTACGGTATAAAATCTTTTACAATTTTTCTCTCAAGAAGCAAGAAATGAAAAATATGTGTCAAACAAAGTGATGAAATATTTACAATCTATTCTTGAAGAAGCTCAAAAAGGAGAATTTGTATTACTTCAACAATGCATGCAAAATGTTCATAATGATGCCTATAATTGTCATGCAAATTTTTTTACTGTGTCTGTTAATCTATGGAAAACAACATACAAGGGAATAATGACTCTAAATGTTTCCAAGATTAAAACAAGTAAAATTTGAAGAATTAGGGAACAAGCCTATGATGAAAGATGTTTATTTTGAAAAATTATTTAAGGCCCATGATGATAGATGCATGTTGTGATACTAGTGATCCTCATTCAAAAGAGAATTATGATGCAAGTTTTGATACTTGTGACTTATGATCCATGACAAAGACAAAAGAACTCGTTTCAAAAATATATGTTGCATATGGCACAAAGGATTTGTATATAGTTCATAAAGGTAAAGAGTTGGCATAAAGTATATGTTGTAATAATGATGACAGAGAGATTGGGATAGAATTTTTAACAAGATGTAGTTTTGAAAATTTTTGGTAAGAAACTATTATAAAGCAAACTAATGAAGACCTCAAACAATTAGATAACAAATGTGAACATTGTGGCAGGCATGGTCACAAAAGAGAAAATGTTGAAATCTTCATTGTTGTGAAATTTGTGGAGGTAACAATCACTCTCAAAAATATTGTTGGTACAAAGGAAATAATATTTTTGGATGGATAAACACAATGACAAGAAAAACATTAAATGGATTTCCTTAGAAATATTTTTCAAAATTTAGATATGGTCATAGGAAAGGTATGAACTTCTTCAACAACAAATTCAAAAGAAAATTAGTACCAACAACAATACCACATTCAAAGCCAAAAGAAAAAGATAAGAAGTTAAAGACAAAGATTGAAGACTAAAGCCTTCAAAAACCAAATAATGTAATACATGGGGGTTTTGAGAAGTGAATGTACCCCAATGGTAACATTGCACATTGTATATGTTAGAAAAAATTGTGAGTTAATAGTTTAAGGTGTATGATTTTGTAGACATGAAAAATTGACCCACCCAAGTGAGTCATTTTTCCTAGAACCCCCGAGAAGTCCCTCAAACTTGTTAAAGTACAAGTTTGGGGTTCTCTTCCCCTCCTTTTTCCTTTTTTCCCTACTTTAGCCAAAATTACAGTCGCCCAATACAAAGTGTGATTTCGGCAAGTTAGGGTTCTCTTAAAAAACCCAATTTTTGAGCCAAATTTCAAGATGTTGGCCCTCCCCTAGGTTTGAATTTTTGTTTTCTTGCCCTTTTGTCCTCCAAACCTCTTATAAATAGAGGGTTTGGATCCTCTTTCCCCCCCAAAAAATGATTTTTTTTACTAAGTCCCGAAGTGGTAAGTGATTCTAAAAAGTGATGCTAAGTGATTTTTCAAGAGAAGTGATTTTTGGCTAAGAGGCTTTTGACAAATTCTCCTAGCAAGATCAAGTGTCTTCTAGTGTTCTTCTATTGCTATACTTTTGATTTATTGTTCTTGGTGGACAAGTGTTGGAGCCTTGAGGTGGAGTCTACCATTTTGTGGAGGTCTTCATCCTTTTGATTGTTCTTTTGTTGCCACCAGGTTTCTTCTTGCATTTTAATATTCCTAGATCATTAGTTGTGCATTTTATGTCTTATTTTACATTAACATATCATTTTTTTTTTTTTTTTGTGAGTTTGTATCCCATTCATACAGGACACAATTTCAATAAATCTAAATTTGCGATCACCCCTTATGGGACATTATTTTAGCTCTGTTAGGTTTAGGAGAAAAGTTTTGCTCCTAAATTATGTTAGGAGGTGAAGTCAATATCTAGATCTCCAATGTTCTTCAGAAGCAAGGTGAATGGTGGTGCAGTTCCAGTTCCATACCCACGTGTTGTTTGTATGTGTTGGGCATGCCAAGGGGGGTCGTAGGGGGGAACTGGCATTCGTACAACCATTTCTAGCATCTATACAACCATAATTCTGGGCATTCATACATTTGTAATGTTTTTGGACGTCCATACATTATGAGAGGTAGCAAATCGTTTTTTGGAAGTGAACAATTTTCATAAGAGGGAGTGAACAATTTTTTGGAGTTTTCCTTTTTCGGAAAGGAAACAAATAATTTTTGTTTTTCTATAAAAGGGGAATGACCCCTTGCATGTAAAAGTTGATTGAATGTAAAAGTTTGTCGAAATCAATAAAAGATCAAGTTGTCATTGCCCAATGGTTTTTCCTGCACATTGCAAGTTTTCCACGTAAAATCTGTGTTACTATTTTTTTACGTTATTGTATTTTCTACTTGTACATAATTTTGATATTTTCTAACAAACCCTCAGTTTGTGTTTGCATGCTTCATTTGGATCAGAATATCACTATTTACACTTTGTTTTTTGCACTGTTTTATTTTATTGCATTTATTCTTGGTCATTTCTAAAAATGTCAACAATTGCTTTTGTTTTTGGATAGTCAGCTAAAAGGACCAAAGGGGCTTGACTGCTACACCTCCAAGCTCAGTCACACAATGGCCTAAGCAGGCCCCCAAACGTTGATCAATTTTTCTAGGGTTTTATGAAGTTGTTTTGTAGGTTATGAAGTTGTTGGATACATCTTGACACAAGTTAAAAGCTAGGGACAACCACCGGGTCAAGTAAGTGCCCTAGATAAACTTCTTAGACTGTTTGTTGTTTGCTTTTTATCCATATCTATTAGAGATCTAGATCATAAACAAAAGAAAAATATTTTGGTTTCATTCCTAAATATTTGAAAGAGAAAGAACATATGGTTTGCAATATAGGGTTAAGTTTGTTTACGCATCCTCTTGAACCCTTGCTAAAAATAAAATATATATTTTATTTCAAGTTAGGGTTTAGTCATCATTGAAAATCAAGAATCATCCTAGGATAGCTTCTTGTCTTCTTGCGTCATTGTTTGCCTTGCATTGTTCTTTCATTTTCCATAACTTAGATCTTAGAAAATCCAAACACCATCAAATATTTCCACCTTGAAATTGAAGCGAGTCCTTAAACCATTTTTGGTGAACCCTTTGATCCCCAAGCCCCCGAGTGTAGAGAATATAACACACCCCTGCGGTCACCTTGGCTCCTAGTGGATCTAGCTGAGAATCGTATGCAATAGGACCATTTTTCCTCTCTATAGATTTATATTTTCCTTTAAAGTATGTGTCTATATGTAGGATGAGTACAAGTATCATGTATCAAGATGTGAAAATGTGTAGAGTGAGAGAGTGTGCAAGTGTCATGTAATTAAGTTTACAAGTGTGCAATGTGTCATATAGGTTAGTTAAGAGTTGTGTCTATATGTGTCAAGCATGCAAGTGAAGAGTCACATGTATGTGGCCAGATGTAAAATCAAGAGACATGAAAGGTTTGTCTTATGTGTGGGATAGGAAAAGATGCATCTCGCGGATATGTGAGGAGAGTAATAATTAAGTATTGAAGAGTCATTTTCTAAGGCTATATTATGGAGATAAAGCTCCATGTATTGAATCAAGAAATGTAAGAAGAGCAATACAATTTGAATACAATAAACAATTGTATATATGATTCATAATACAATGAGTTTACTCATTGTGTTATATTTCATGAATGTTATGTTCATTGATATTGATTAATTATATTGATTACTCTTATATTGACTTTATTCAAGATCTTGTATATTGAGACCTGTGATTAATCTAGCTAGAAAGGCATCAATGGTATCAAAGTTAGAAAACAAAAGCTAGCATCAAATTTGTATTTGGTGTAAATATTTTATTTAAGAATTTGAAGGCATAAATTTGGAGAGATAAGTTTCAGATTGGTTAAATGCTAACATCGAAGAAAAACTGTAGAGTGAATCTTGAAGGCGTAGATAATGCTAAAATTAGAGCATAAAATATTTGGAGGAAGAGTGTATGTTGTCTATTGATATTTTGTGGAGAAGAATCCACAAGAAAAGAATATAAAAATTATGCCACATGAGAAGAACGTAGGCCAAGTAAGAGCGCTAGAAAATATTTCGGGTTATACCTTGATATTGCTAATAACAATTTGATTGATATTTTTTTATATATAGTATTGAAATCATAGTCATTGGCATATGCTAGTGAAAGCGTAAGAAAAAGAGAAAAAAAAGTGCTTGAGTCGGGTGCAATACACCCTAATTATAAAATATTATAAAAGTAGCACCTATTAATTTTTAAAAGCAAAGTCCTAAAGGCTATAAAGATTGGATGTGAAGATTGAACATTCTAGAAACTGAAGACTCGAGAAGCATTGAAAGCCTTAAGAAGGAAATCCAAGCCCATGTGAACCAATTAAATAGGAACACCAACAAATTAGAAGCATAGAAGCAACCTTGAAAGCTAGTGAAGCACTAATGAAGAAAGGTTGAAAGAAAGTGAAACACCATTGTCAAAGCATGAAGATTGGAAGTGCCTCCTAAGATTCATTCATGTAAAGTTTGGAGCTTGCAAGCGAAACGTCTAGATGTTATGCGCCTTGACAAACTTGTTGTGCCTTGGAGTGCCCTAACACATTGGAGTGCATTGATTGGTTTAAGCACATGCAAAGCTAAAAGAGGTATGGTTTAAGTTTTGGGAAAAATCATTTTTGACATGTTTCTTCAATGAATGGAAAAGGCACACAATATACAATACATTATTTAAATTTAATAATGATAGTGGATAAATTTTAAGTATTCAAAGGAGCACAATAAAATTAGTATCTTGTTTATTTGGCTTTAAGGTAAAAGATGAAAATAGATTAAAAAAGAAAATTAAAAAAAAAGTATAATTGGGTGAGCGCATATTTACAAAAAGATTTTGATTAAAGTGAATTGTTGAAGCTTGGATAAGACAAAAAGGAAAAGTGTTGTTAGTGAGAGTTATAAGGAGAGTTGGAAAAGTTTTTTTTTTCAAATAGAAGTTATGAGAAAAATTAATTGGAATAAATGGTAATTTGAAATTTTAGAATTATGATTAAAGATTGCTTTATTTGAAATTAAAATTGTTTATAAATATGTCTTATTAAATTTGGGAGAAAGAAGGTATTCTACAACAAAAATTTGATTATTACAACATGGCAATAAAAGAACATAAATAAAGAAATATGGTAAAAAATCTTTTACAATTTTCTCTCAAGAAGCAAGCTACTAAAGATGAAAAATATGTATCAAAAGAAGTGATGGAATATTTACAATCTGTTCTTGAAGAAGTTAAAAAAGAATAATTGTTATTACTTCCACAATACCTGCAAAATGTTCATAATGATGCTTATGATTGTCATAAAGAATTTATTACTGCACCTATTAGTTTATGGAAAACAACATGCAAGGGAATAATTACTCTAAATGTTTCCAAGATAAAAGTATATGTTTCCAACATAAATGTTAGTCTAAATATAAAGAGTTGGCACAAAGTATATATTGTAATAATGATTTCAAAGAGATTAGAATGGAGTTTTTGACAAGATGCAGTTCTATTTTTTTTTTTTGGCAAGAAACTACTATAAAGCAAACTAATGAAGATCTCAAACAACAAGATAACAAATGTGAACATTATGGTAGGCATGGTCACAAAAGAGAAAAATGTTGAAGTCTTTATTGTTGTGAAATTTGTGGATGTAACAATCACTCTCAAAAATATTATTGGTACAAAGAAAATAATATTTTTGGATGGATAAACCTAATTACAATAAAAGCACTAAATGGATTTCCTCAAAAATATTTTTCAAAGTTTAGATATGTCACAGGAAAGATATGAACTTTTTAAGCAACAAATTCAAAAGAAAAGCAATACCAACAACAATGCCAAAATTAAAGCCATAAGAAAAAGACAAGAATTTGAATATGAAGATTGAAGACTAAAGTCTTCAAAAACCAAATAATGTAATATATGGGTGTTGAGAATATTACATTATTTGGTAGAATTTAATGTATCTCCATGGGACTCGTGAGGGATACCGTAGTGGTAAGTCCTTTGGTTTTCACCAAGAGACCAAAGTTCAAACCCCGGTACGAGGGGGCTTGGATCCCTCATAAAAACCTATGTAAAACTTAATTTTTATCAAGTGACATTAGCTCAACCGATTAGATTCCTTAACATTTCAAGGAGACCCAAGTTTGGAGACCCAAGTTTGAAACTTGCCAAATGATACATGGATAATATCCAAGCTTTGTTGTAATACCAATATGTGGTGATGATGTAATATAGGCGGGGCTGTTTCAATCCGATATAACCCATTAAAAAATGTATCCTCGTGGTACCATTGTACATAGTAGATTAGTATGTGAGTTAATAGTTTAGGGCGTGTGATTTATATTTCTCCCAAAAGTATGTATCTATGTGTAGGATAAGTACAAGTGTTATGTATCAAAGTGTGCAAGTGTGTAGAGTAAGAGGGTATGCAAGTGTCATGTAATTGAGTGTGTAAATGTGTGAAATATGTCATATAGGTTAGTTAAGAGTAATGTGTGTATGTATTAAGTATGTAAGTGAAGAACCACATGTATGTGGCAAGATGTAAAGTCAATAGACATGAAATGTTTATCTTATGTATGAAATAGAAAATGATGCATCTCGCAAATATGTGAGGAGAGCAATAGTCAAGTATTGAAGAGTCATCTTCTAAGACTAAAGTACGGAGACACAACTCCATGTATTAAATCAAGAAATGCACGAAGAACAATACAATTTAAATACTTGTATGTTTTTTATTCATAATATATGTGCTTTTACTTTTAACTATAATATACATATCATATATGTTGCATCTACATATCCCTACACTTGCATACCCCAAATTTAAAGGTGCATCAACTATTCTATATTTACACCATGTATACCATACACCTATACCCAAAATCTTGTTACACATTATTAAGTGTAAATCAATTATCATTTTAGACATAAGAACTCATTATTAATCATTAAAACTCAATAAATATCTTAACCAACAACAAAATTATAAAATCTAAATTATTTAAATTAGTTTTATATTCATATCAAAATGGCTTTTATTACAGCTCCTAGAAACCCAAAAATTTGTTATAAAACAATACTTAACATTGGTCAAATTATATAAATATTAATAACTAAAACTTGATGATTATTATTATTCTTAAAAAAAATATATTTATTAATATTTATGAAAATACATAGAGTTACTAATCTCATAAATATTAAATTTAATAAAATAATCTTTATTTTAAAAGATGCGTTGCAAATTAATTACCTTCGCCTTAAAATTGTTAAAAAAAAAAAACTTAAAAGATAAACCAACTTTTTTAAACTTAACCAACCCCCAAAAAAGCAAATAAATTATTATTTAAAAAATAAAAATATACTCTAAGAAGGCTCGTGTTTAAAAATATGTATTATTTAAACTTAACCAACAAACAAATTATTATATAAAAAATAAAAATCTTATAGGTAATTTAATAAAGAAATTATTCCCAGATTGATTAGTTTTATGATTGTTAAAAAAATCACGTGGCTCCAAAAATATAAAATGGGTGGCCTAATTAGGCATGCAAGGCAGAGTTGACAAAATAGAGGTACAAAATATATATTAGATTTACCTATACGTACCTTGAAATCAGTGGAAAAGGTGGTAGCCCGAAAAGGGAAAGAAAAATATTTAGGGAAATATTTAGGGAAAATTGCATTTGCATGGGTCGAGGATAAAAACAGAAAGCCCAACTTGTTCTATTTTCAAGACGTTGAAACCCAGCGAAGAAGGCCTGGCCTTTGACAATTATTCATTCCATATGCTAAAACAGAATTAAAAAATAATTAATAAAAGCGCCTCCCCCTCTCCCTCCCTCCCTGTCATTACATGGTCGTGTTCCCGCGGAAAGCGGTCTTGATCCTTGGGTATTTATGATTTAGTCCGCGATAAATTTCATATCAGATAAAGCCGCCAAATTAGGCGTGGGGCACAAGTTAGCGACGGACTTAGGTCAAAACTGATGGTTCCACAACTCAGCTAAATTTGGCGGAGCTATACTCTTCCTTCTTCACTTGGCAAAGCAAAGCAGCTCACACCGGACCTGGGCGGTGTCGGCGGCGATAATTTCCCTCCGATGGGCTATTGCAGAATTTAGCGTTTCCATGGGCAGGGCCGGGTTGGAATCCCTATGTTTAAATTAGTGTAGCGTGTGTCATCCAATCTCAAATCTCAGAGGAAGAAGCATCCCTTCCCATCCCGTTACCTATAAGTAGCAAGAAGAGGATCCAATTTTATTCTTGCATAAACCCCTGTAGGTGCTAGTGGTAGTCCTAGTGTTGCTGCCAGTGCTAGGGTTTTGAATATGTGCGCAGCGATTTTGGGGAATTCTTAAGTCGCGAGGCCAGGCATTCGAAAGTGAGAGAGGTGCTTTTGGTGCTGGTGTTGTTGGAGTTGCCGAAGAGGAGGAGGGCGAGTGAGGGAGTGGAGGAATATCAGAGAGACAAACACAGTTGCGATGGGGAGGCCTCCATTAAAGGATAAGGATAAAGATAAGAAGCTGCTCCAAGGAAAGTTTGTTGAGGTAATTTTCTTTCAAAATATGGTTTTTGCGTTTTCTGCATGGGTTTTCTTTTTCTAGAGCGTGGTTCAGTGGAGCCGTTGCGCAGAAAAGTCTTATCAGGCGTTGCTTAGGCAATTAAGGAAGCCTTTTGCACAAGTCTGGGTCGGTGAATTTTTTTCCCCAGAGGCGCTCAAAAAATTTAGGAAATAGATTTAAATTTTCATGTTTTTTTTTTTTAAAATTTGGGAGAGGTTAAATGAAAACGCAACCATTCATTTGTTGCCACATAGGACACAAATTTCTAAGCAGATGCGGCTTACTTTCTGGCCCCTGTCAAAACCAGCTTAAAATTGTATTTCGAACCCGCATTTCCTGCAAAGATTCAAAAACACGCGCGGTCGTAGAATGGAATTTGTTTTCTTGAGATCACTTGCTTCATAAAATTAGTAGCGCTAGCGGATGTCATGGGACCATGCTTTAATTTCAGAATGCTGCATTCCTGGTGCATTATGATTTTAAAAAAAATTCAAGTTTTTTTTCAACATTGATATGAGAGCATTTTTTTGCTGCATTGCATTGTCATGTTAGTTGAAGTGCATTATTTGCTGCATTGCATTGTTATTTTGTTTGAAGTGCATTAGTTGATGCATTGGTTTGGATTTTTTTTTCCAGCTGAAAAATTTTAGAGACATTTTAGCAGAAATTTTGTTAGATTCATGTAGAATGAGATTAATGAAATTAGGAGGGAATGGCATGCAATGTGCCCTGTGGGGAGATTAATTCCCTAGCAAGTTCATCTTGCCTCCAGCACCCTCCGAACCCACCCTCCTGCGCCCCCCTCAATGTTTTTCATCTAAAATTTTGGCGTTCTGCATTTTCAATGAGAGATTCTGTTGCTTTGCCTGCAGTTGTAATTTTTTCTGTGCAGGGGACCCATTGCAGAGCATTTTACATTCCTGTAGCCCCCTGCATGGGAACCCGCTTTGAGAACTAGAGGGAATTGAAACCGTGATTTTTTTTTGTAGGTCCGGCAGAGGGAGGATGGGCTCCGAGGATCTTGGTTTGAAGGGGTGGTTATCGGTATAAGCAATTTGTGCCGAATAGTGAAGTACAAAGACCTCTTGAAAGGTAAGAGGAGAACTAATCTAGTGGAAAGGGTGAAAGTGACACCTACCGTGGATGGTCGTAGGGATAGGGCTAGGGCGGGGGAGAGGGACGAGAAGTACAGGGGATGGATCAGGCCTTTGCCCCCTGCTTTAAATTGCGAGGCGGAATGGAAGTACGGACTCTGCGTTGACGCTTTTTTTGGCGACGGATGGTGGGAGGGTGTACTTTGGGACCATTGTGATGACTGTCAAACGAGGTCGGTGTTTTTCCCTGACGAAGGGGATGAACAACTTATTGATAGAGTAAATCTCAGAGTAACACAAGATTGGGACGAGGTGGAGTGTAAATGGAATATTCGAGGAAAGTGGATTTTACTTGACCTGTTGAAAGAATTCGAGCAATCAGAATGCTTTCATACGAAGGTGGTGTGGTATTATTTACGTCAGAGGGCGAGTTTTAGAATGGTGGCTGAATGGACACGCTGGGAGGAACCGAGTCAGTGGCGTTTGTGCTTGGGGGAGGTCATACAGTTGCTCATGGCTCAACCCAGATTACGACTGCTACCAGCTTTGGAGAAGCATGAGGAAAGCTTGCGTTCTAAAGTATGTCTATTGAAAGATTCAGAAGATGCTGCCAAGGATAATAGAACACAGAATTCTAGTATGGATAAAGATGACAACTTGAGGGCCATAGTTTGCCACCAAACGGTAGGACAAGAAGGGCCTTCTGGTGCCATTTTGGCTTCAGGCTCTGCAGTTGCTTTATATTTCGACAAAAGGAATTCAAGCAAACCCATAGGCCATGAGACAGACAAGTCACAGGTGCCCTCACCTCAGTCAGACTTTGATAAAGAGTTATGTGATGCCTCATTTACTGGAGAAGATAGTGGGTTCCAAGCAATCGGCTTGGACAAAGAACTATCCAAAGCAAGAAATAGAAGTTCTGGCTTCATGATCTTCAGACATTTAAGCAGAAGCTTTGGAGAATCCCAAGAGGCCAAGGGGGCACATGTGAAGGACCAAGCAAGCTCAATTGGTAGAGAACCATGCCGCAATGCAGCTATTGAATCAGATCTGAAGGAACAGATGGATTATTCAGACAGAGTATTATTGAAGGATTTAGTTGTCAGGCCAAACATAAAGGAACTGTGTAAAAGAAGCAGTGACAGGGTATTGTCTGATGTCCTAGACAGTGGTTCAGGTTTGAAGGATAATTCAGAGTATAGTGAAAACGGACTATCCAAGTCTCCATTCTATGAGGCAAATTCAATGGACCAAACGGGCTGTAGTGACAAGATATTATCAGAGGCTCTAACCAACAGGCCAAACGATCAATTGGGTTGTAAAAATGATACAAAATTATCTTTACAGTTATCAGAGGCCTTTGCAGTTTGTGAGCGACCTGTACAGAAGTGTAATTCAGGACCTGTACAGAAACGTAATCCAGGACTCAGATCAACTCCAACTCAGACTCCAGCAAGGGGGCTACATGCAAATAGAAAAATCTTTGATCCTGCATATTGTCCTGCAGCAGTCCTTAACTATAATCCTAGTTCAGACAAGAAATCAAAGAAACAAGACCGCATGAAAGCAAAAATGCATCTTTTGGCTGAAGGATGGAGGCAGGAAATAAGGCCTCGCTCTACCAAGGGGAGATATGATATGCTCTATGTTTCACCAAATGGTACTACTTACTATTCTCTCTTTCGGGCTTGTTTGGCATGGAAGAAAGAGCAGGAAGCAGAGGTATTGATTAATGCGAGTCATCAAGATAATTTAGAGGCTGAAAAATCAAGAAAATATGCTCTGGGCAATGTGTCTGCATCCCTTCTCTTACAGGAACCTGGAGTAAGGACAAGAAACATGTTATCTTCAATTCCTAGAATTCCAAAGAGGTCACGAAGAATCCATTTCCCTTCAGGAGTAGCAAGATATGAGTCCAAAAATGACAAGACTGATGAAGATGCTTCCAAGATATATAAAGGATTAAAACTATTGGTTAGCAAGAAAAAAAGATTTCATAAACGTGGCAATAAAAAAAGAAGTGGTTCCTTTGAGGTATTTTCTGACCCGGAATCAACTCCCCGAACAAATAGATCTAATTTTCAATCAGATTTCATTGGCCCAGATGATGTGATAGCAAATTCAAGCACAGAAGTATCAAACTCAAAAAAATCTGGGCAACATCTTGTGCCTGTATCTGATTGGAACCAGAAAAGGGGTAAACTTGATTCAAAAGATTCTTTGGAAGATACAAAACAAAAAGAAGCAAGAAGTGGCCAACTTGTGCTGAAAACAGTGAGAAAATTTGCTGATGATTATCGAATGCAGGTGCTTTTACCTACTGCAGGGAAACCAAATGATTCATTTTTACGCCAAGGTAAGCGTACAGTCAGATCTATTTTATCCTGGATGATAGAAAATAAAATTGTGCATGATAATGAGAGAGTTTTTTACCGGACCAAAAAGGATAAAAGTCCACAGCGCGAGGGTCGTATAACATGTGGGGGAATTTTGTGTACATGTTGTAATGAGGTATACACCCTAACTAATTTTGAAGCCCATGTGGGAAGCAAACTCCACCGACCTTCTGCCAATCTTATTTTAGAAAATGGGAGAACTTTATTGGATTGTCAAATGGAGACCCTGGTTAAAAGAAAGAGGGCAGATGGGCACACAGGTCCATCAGGTGCAAAAAGAAAGAAAAAAATAAAAGAGGAAAATGATGACTTCTGTCAGATTTGTTGTGGTGGTGGACGTTTGCTTTTGTGTGATCAGTGCCCAAGTTCGTTCCATTTGGAATGCATCAATATGAATGTATGTTCAACTGTAGCTTTAGTTATTCTCTTCATTTTGGTTTTTATTTTGATAGTTGAAAACAAATTGACTTTTTGAATATTTCTGGTTGCTATGGTGAGTTTGTTGATTCTAATATGAAATTGAATGTAGGAAGAGGAAGTGCCACCTGAGGATGTAAAATGGTATTGTGCAAATTGCTGTTGTGCATCATGTGGGTGCAGCACTAATGGTGGTGTCAGAGATGGTTCCAGAGACATGGACATTCTTGTTTGTGGTCAGTGCGAGCATCAGTGTAAGATTTGGTCCACAGTCTTATTGCATTGTAATCTTGTCTTGAGTTAATTTTTTTTTTTTTCCTCATACCATCTTATTTAATCATTTTTACTGATAATTACAAATTGTTCTGCAGATCATGTGGGGTGCTTCCATAAAGAAGAAATGACAAAATTAGAATCTTGTCCCAAAAGCAATTGTTGGTTTTGTAGCAACAAGTGTTCAGTGGTAAACATATCCTTCCTTGGTCATTTATAGTCTTATACATCCTTTGTCAAGTCATTTAGCAGTAGCGCATGCATTAAGATGATGTAAATTATTAATTATTATATAGAAAAAAATCCTGATATTACTCTGGAGGCCTTAAACCTGAAGAACACTATGTCTGTAGCAAGAAACAGTGAGCTCCTTTGGAATTTTAATGAACAAAAGCAGAGGCATGATTGTTTGTTGATGTTTTGGGAATTAATAGTGTCAAACTGTTGGGTTAGCATATACCTCGGCAGACTAAACCGTCATATATGATGTCTGGGCATAATAGTAGATCCAAATTATTAGCAAAATTTTCTTATGTACAAATGTTCTACTTATGGTTTTGCTTGCTTTAACTGTCACACTTTATAAATTATTAGTACAGTGGTAATGAAAATGCTAAAAGATTAAGTAAAGGTTCTGTTTAACCATGTCAAATTTGTTTTCTTTCTTAGATATTTTCAAAGCTCCAAAATCTTGTTGGAAAGGTGAATCCTGTTGGAAAGGTGAATTCTGTGGATGCTCTCTCTTGGACATTGCTACGGTCAACAGAAGACAGTGATCAATTAAATGCGGAAGTGATGGCAGAATCCCACAACAAGCTTTCTGTTGCACTTTCTGTAATGCATGAGTGTTTTGCAAGTATCCATGACAATAGGACGAAAAGGGATCTTTTTGAAGAAATTATTTTCAGCAGAGGGTAAGTAAGAAAGATGTTTTGCATTTTAAGATGCTGGACTTCATAGATTTTATGTAGTTCACTCTAGTTTGGTCTATTTTTTGATTTTGAACCATCTCATATTGTTTACATGGGGTAAAAGCTGAGTTTACAGAGTAAAAGGGGATATGTCAATTTCTTTCTGCATTCGAGTATAGTGAAAGTTTTTAATTCATGTTACGATTTAATGGTGCTTTCATAATTTGCATAATTATTTAACGCTAAATTGTTCTGGACTTACATGAACAGTGAAATAGGGAGCTTCCAGTGCATACATATTAAGCAATCTTATAAAAACTATAAGAACTGGGCCAAAGATAAATTTTGCATTTTGTGAATAGGAACATGTTAATGCAATCAAGATGTTGCCATGTACATGCAATGAGAGATAGCTATTTTGTCTTTTGTAGTAAACAGTAGCAGTTTTTGTCTTGTACATGCAGCTTATGACATAACTCTTAGGGGACCATTCGATGACAATGATAAACATTTTGTTAGCTTCTGCTTCTTATGCTTGAATCTTACGTCAATTATAAATCTATGTTTATAGGCACATTGGTAGATGTGATTAATTGCAAGTAAATTAGTGATCTGCTGCTTTTTAATCTGCAAAATATGTCATACTGCAGGATAACTCTAAAGAGAATGTCATTGTGCTCAAGATTATAGCATATAATAGTTACTTTAATTTGTTTTGTCTTGTTAAACATCTTTTGGCTTTACGTGATGCTATTCATCTTACAAAATGGTAGCTTTACTAACATGTTTTACCCTTTTCCTTGATGTGATAATGGGCTTATTATTTTATTGGGGAGTGGTTGTCCATCCCAATATACAATACTCCATAATGTTTTTAAACCCTTTTTGATGTAAATGACTACCTTTTACATCTCTTTATTTTTTGAAGATCTTTTGGTGACATCCTTACCTTATATCTGATTTTTCAATGGTTGTTGACACATCCAGCTTCTCTGAGAAACTTTTGTGTATGAGCAATGATCCCATGATGAGACCATTAATCGTGCAGTGCGATTAACCACTACCAGATATGGTAGGCCATACTACATCTGGTTTTGATCATAGTTTCAAAAATACTAATAAAAACACTAATTAAAAATCTACATAGATATATATAATAAGTTTGTAACAACTTAAGACATTGAAACTAGGCATCAAAGTTCAAACTAAAATATTTACAACACCAGAATGCTTTTCTTTCTAACACCTGAATCCCTGATGGGTTTGTCTGCTGCTTGTAGTTACAGAAATCAGATAGCTCAATCTTGTCCTCATATTGTGATACTAGACATCCATAAACCAATAGTATATGGTTGTGTGTGCGAACAATGCAAATGTCCGGAACCAGTACTGGTAGCTTTCTGGCTGAATTAGTTATAATATATATAATCCTATAGCGTGTACATTATGGTCAATGAGCATTGCCTCAAGTATAACTGAATATTATATCCATATTAGACTAGTGGACATATAATTCTTGATTAAGTAATATTGGGCCAATATCAACTTAAATATTTTGTGTGAAAATACATCAAAGAATCGTTTTAGATAAATATATCATACCTCTTTTTGGGCTTTCTTTTTTGAATGGCATGAAATTTTTTTGGGTGTTATTTTTTATAAGCTTTTCTTTTTTCATGGACATCAAATAAATAATTCAATCATTGTATAGCATTTTTATCATATGTACAGAAATGGAAGATGGTGAGAATTTTGTGAAAATCATTAAAATTCTAATATATTTCAGCCATAAAAGTAACTAAGAGAGCCATTTTGCCTTGTGGAAAATATGGTAAATTTAACTGAAGATAAAGACAATTATTAGAACTATATCAGAGAGGGTTGCAAATGATATAGATTTCATGCTTATAAGAACAATACAGGCACTCAAATTTCATCGTTTAAAGTGTAGCGAGCTTTTAAAACCTACTCAATTAGCTGTTAACATCTCAAACCTAACAAACAACAGAAGCAAGAGGACAAGTTAGGAGTCAGGTTGTATTGCAGTCCATTAAGAGCTCAAAAGTTGAATAGTTGAAACTATGGCCATGTGAATTTACCCAAAGAATCACAGTTGTCTGCAAACAGGGAGATTTCTTGAGAATGTGATAAACACTATAAGGTCAACCTGAAAGAAGGGGACATGAATGACCATGACACCAAAAAACTCAGCAGGCCAAACTTCAGGTGGCTTAAACTTGGTGACAAAACCCAGAAATTGTTGGCATTAGATTGGCGCAATATGCACAAAACAATACATAATTATAAAGGATGAGGCTACTCTAAATAACTTCAATAGAGACTTTAACTGCAATAAATGATTAGAGGCACTCAAAATCCAGTTCTACACATCTTGTTATGTGAGGCTTCTTTTGTCAGCTTGGATGGTTCAAACTTCCAATTTACTTCTGCGCAATGGAGCTCTCTTTCCTATCTGTGGTCACTACCCCAGGTGGGTCTCAATGGAGCTATCTTTTGTCATCATTTGGACTTCTTAAGCTTGTTACCTGCTTTATATTTCTGTAAGCATAAGTTTTCCCCATCAGAAAAGATATGCTATGCTTGGGCATTTATATATCCTTATCATAATTACTATTTAGTTTCTAGAATATCATTGAATCTGATTGGAACTAAATTGCCTGGAGTGTATGTGTTTTGTACTATCGTTATTACGTATAGGTTTTATATTTATTGTAAGTGTTAACACAAATATTTGCCTTGAGTGAATTTCTTTTCCCCTGAGTTGAGGGCTTTAACTGCAGAGATACTTGTTGGGGAAAAGACTACCAGCTTTAAGATCTATCATGGTTAGCAAGTTAGAATGAATTTTAATGTAAAAACTAATTATCAAGTCTAGGTATATGGCATGCCATAAAACTTAACATGTATCTGTTTCTTGTGTTCAGAAGGGATCGAAATACTTCCAACTACGGTGGTTTTTATACAATGATACTGGAAAATAAAGACAATCTTATTTCTGTGGCAACAGTTAGGTAAGAAATTGATGTTGCCTACTGATTTGTTTATGTTCCCCATTCTATTGCACTTAACATCTATAATGATTGGTTCTTTTTGCTTTCCATTCTATTGCTGGATGTCACCTTGTAGGATTTATGGAGAAAGAGTTGCAGAAATGCCTTTTATTGCTACTCGTGTTGAATACCGTCGTCAAGGAATGTGTCGTCTTCTTGTTAAAGAGCTTGAAAAGGTATGATACTTGAGTCACAAAACTTTAGAGTTGGACCTTTCTATTGTTTTATTGTGAGTATACAGGACAATTCAAGTAATGCATATTGTATATCTAATTGCTTCATATATGAACTAATGACATATTCTTGGGATCAGCTTCTCTATTTTTTAGGAGTGGAAAGACTGATTTTGCCAGCTATCCCTCAGCTAAGGCAGGCATGGAAGGAATCTTTTGGGTTTCAGGAGATGAGTTCTGCTGAGAGATTTGAACTATTGGATTTAAGTTTTGTGAATTTTCCGCAGACTACTATATTTCAGAAGTTACTCATTGGATCAATACAACAAGAAGGAGGTATGGCTACATTCTCACCTTTGATTTAGTCTTTGTATTTTATAACTTATTTTTATTCTCTAAACATGTTTTCACTTGCTCTGGTCTGTCAGAAAATGATGCCATTGAATGTAGTGAAGTGTTGCCACTTGATCTAAGTATAAGGCATCGCCTGGAAATTCAGGAGCAAATTGTTCCCGAGAAGACTGAGATTAGTGCAGAGCCTGTAATTCCTATCCGGAGTTTGCCTTGCCACATTGATGCATTCATGGTGCCACACTGTAATGCTGGAGGAGAGGGCTCTGCTGATGGTAAACTTAAACAGTCTTTGTCGAGAGGTTGTCAGCATCCTGGTTCAACTTCTACTCTGAAGAAAAAGTATAGCATCCAAGAAAATACAATGAAGAAGATTGTCTGCCAATCTGAGTATGTTTTTTTCCTTGTGTTTAACTCTTTCTTTCTGTTATTCAATTTTCTTCACTTTCTTTACTGTATTTGAGTGGATGTAGGTGTTGATGAAATGTATTGAATTTAAATCTGAAACACAGATGCCATTCTCAGTCTCTAGCATTGGAAACAACGTATTTTGCATTCAAAATATTGAAAATTATACTAACCTGGACGCAGATTAGGATATATGATAGAAGCGTATATTTGCAGCATATGATACAAGCAGTTGTTTGCAGTTCCAAATTTAATTTGACTGTTGCATTTTTCTGCGTTTTATTTAAATATTTCAGGATGTTGATTTGTTTGATTTTCTCTAGTATAGGATATATGATAAACGCATATATTTGCAGCCTGTGATACAAGCAGTTATTTGCAGTTCCAAATTTAATTTGACTGTTGCATTTTTCTGCATTTTATTTAAATATTTCAGGATGATGATTTGTTTGATTCTCTCTAGTATATATATTTTCATTAATATCAATGTCACGGGCCAGGGAAAGAATTTGCAGTTCAACTGTTGATTGTGTTGATAATGTTCAGGAATCCCTATCTCGAATGTACTGCAGGATAACTTGTGAAGGTGTTCGTTAAAAGTTCGTTACTGTACTGGATTGAGATCTATTTGAAAATATAAAAGGTAAAGATGCAGGAAAATGCCAGAAGTGGGTCTCATTCCTACGACTGTGTATGTGTTAACTCATCTTGTGGTAGGTCTTTAGCCTTGGATGGTAAGAGAAGTTGGTAAGTGTGACAGCTGAGATTAACTTTGCTGTTACCTCCCTGCTGATCCCAGTCTTTTTGTTTTATACCTGATGGAAGGGATGCATCCATCTGTGTTATGCCTGCTTGGATTTATAAATATAGAATCTCATTTCCATACCTATCATTATTCCTTTATGTGGTTTTGACCTTACAAATCAAACCACGAAATTTAAGACCGTAGCTCAGAGAGAGGCAAAGATTGAGAATCAAGTCATAATGAAACAGTAGTTCCAAGGAGGTCAAATAACAATTTTCCAACTTCAGGGAGTTATGATAATTTGTCCAATGAATTCACTCAACAGGCTCAACACAGAGACATTGTTTAGGTTTAGATTGGGAGACCAGGTGGTCTTGTGATAGAATGGAGGTAACTCTTGATAATATTTTTAGTATCATGATGAATGCACATCACAAGAGATGACACAGTCATTACCAACAGACTTAAAAATGAATCGGTTCTGTTGCCACATTTTGACTAAGGGGTAAATTTTTTGAAAAAACTGTTGCACTATTTTCGTGTTTGGATTCTCTCTCCTCTCTTTCTTCCCAGATTGGCTTTGACCAGGTGAAGGGACGAATCCCAGAGTCTCTGGTTGATCTCAGAGCGAACAACAGCAGCGGGGTTAAGAGGCACTCGGGAGACCTAAAAATCGTCTAAGGCATGGATGGCTCAGGTTCGCTCTCAAAGGGAGCGAGCCTCAGCTTCGCTCTTCCCCGAGAGCGAACCCCAGCCTCGCCAGGGCCCGGAGCGAGCTGCAGCCCAAGATAAAACGACTAAGTGACAAGAGCCCCCAATATCGCTCCAAAGTGCGGCGAGTCCCGGAATCACTGAGGTTCTCGGGTGAACTGCAACATGAACATGGAAAAACCAGTTAAGGCGGAGAAGGCTAGAGTTCGCTTCGATTTCGAGCAAACCTCAGCTTCGCTCTGGCTCCAGAGCGAGGCGCAGCTAAAAGGCCTTAAGGCACCAAGACCCCAGCCTCGCTCCATTTTTGAGCGACTCCCGGTCTCGCACCAACTCTCCGGCGAACCTCAGCCTCGCCCCGTCCTCGTGTGGCCCCCAGCTTCGCTCTGTTTTTGAGCGATTCCCAACATCGCCCCCATCCTGTGGCGAACCTCAGCCTCGCCAGGATTTCGAGCAAACCACAACTCAAGCAATGTGAAAATCAATCAAGGCGGATTTGGTCTCAGGTTCGCTAGAACGGCGGATTTCGGGGCGATTTCCAGCGATCAGCAACGGGCTTCGAAGGTATCAAGTCGGCTAAGGCATGAAAGTTCCCCTCAGGTTCGCTCAAAGCAAGGTTCCTCGAGTTCGCTCCCTTTCGAGCGAACCTTAGTATCAGGCGACCATCAGAGCGAGCGAGTGTTAAGGTGGAAATCCCAAGTTCGCTCCATTTTCGAGCGACCCGGAACTCGCTCCTCCCCTTATGTGACTCCCAGCTTTGCTCCCTTTTTGAGCGATTCTCAGCGTCGCTCCCATTTTGCAGCGAACTTCAGTCTCGGGCTAAAAGTGAGCGATCTCCGGAATTTATGTTAGACTTGGCAGAATTTCAAGCGAACCTCGGGACGCGGGGTAGGTGAGCATCTGAGGCACATTAATGATGCACGAATCCAAGTCTCAGCCCATCCCTTCAGGACGCCCTGTCAGGTCCCAGAAACACTCCAAAGGGCAAGCTGCACCAGTCGCATTGATGAGACATGCTCTCCCAACTGCAGAAATAGTCCGGAGCCGCTCTAGACACGGGTGAGCCGTATTCCAGGTACGCTGACAACTGACAGAGGTCAAATCTCAACTGCCTCGGCAGTTTTGGGGGGTTGAGCATTAATGTAATTGGGGGGAAATTCTTCTATAAAATGCCACTCATTACAATGTAATGGGGGGGGGGGACATCTTGCTAAAGAGCTGCTGTACTTGGACTTCTTGCTTCAATATTAAGACTCCTGGTTCTAATTCTGGACTCTTTCCCTGTGTATGATGCCTTCTGTTATTTCTGTTAATTCTGTTTCTTCATTTGCATACAGTAAATTCTGCAATCTGGATTTAAGTGTGTGATTAAGAACGAAGTCTGGAATTGTTGAAGGATACATATCAGGGTAGGTTTAGATTTAGTTTCTGTTATACTCCTAATATTGATTGCTGCTGGTTTAAGTAGGAGTTAGTAATTGTGCTGCCTGTTCTTCCCCTTGGAACAATCTACATTTCCCATTTCTTTCAGTTATTTATTTCTTTCAGCATTTTTCCCATCTCTTTCCAGTTCCCTAATCTAAAACCCAGTGTAGTGTAGTAAAGGAGCCAGCCTTCTCTGGAGATTGGCATGGAAGGCATTCCTTCCTTCCGGCCTTTCAATCTGTTGGGCGGGTCTAGGGTGCGTAGATAGACCAAATCCTTTCCTGTGGCAGATTTGTAATCAACAGGTTCAAAGTCTACTACTTGTTCCCAAACAAACCGGTCCACCTGAGGAATGCACCAACAAAAACTTAAAACAATGGCAAACATGGAAGACATTACAAATGAGAATTGCTTTTAATTTAAACATAAGACAGTGTTCTCAGTTATAATATCATTGATCCTTAAGAAGAATTAAATTAGATTAGTGAAATTAAGTACCACTTCTTAAATCCGACTTAATCCGATGAAGAGGCATCTATTGTAAGATTATGATCGAAAGGAGAAGCATCAAGAGGGTATAATTGGTGGCAACGAGAGACACGAGGTTTTACCCCTATTTGGAATGTTTTCTGGGAGATTTCTTGGAAATATTTTGGCCCACAAACAATGATTATTTTAATTAATTGATGCAATTTTATCAGAAAGAGATCAATAAGAGATTATTGGTCAGTATTAGAATTTCTGACTGTTTTGGTTACTCATGTTTTGGATCCTCTTTTGTCTGTTGGAGATCTCTGTGAATTTAGAATGCATGAGCTTGAGTCAATAGAGGATGCTATGTGTAAACCTTGTTTGACTCAGAAGAAACTTTGGTATCAATGTAGATTTGTTGCACTATCATCTTCAAGCAATGCCAACCTAAGGACTGAGTTTCACAAAGCTAAGGTGTTACTAGCCATGCTGAAGTAATTATAGAAAAATGACAGCAGGGGAAAGGTATATAGCACCTTCAAAACCTGTTAATGGGATTCCAACTACAAAATACAAAATACAGAATAGTTGTGCTTCATAGTGATAACTAAAGTGTGCTGAAACAAAGAGCAGCATTCCATGTGTGAATAAGGCATGTGGAGGTTCACCATTTCTACATTCGGAAGTTTGTTGAAAGGAGTGAGATACATTTGTGATATTGTCCAACATCGGACCAGAGTGCTGACATTCTTGTCAGAGCACTTGATCTTTTCAAGTTTTTAAATTCTATGAAGTAGTTTCTTTTATTTATTTTTTCATTTGGACTCTGCCATTAGATAATGCTTTTAGGTAAGAGCAGTCTTGTTATCGAGCTCTGTCCTTAATTGGTTACTATTTGAAGGATAAAATAGTGGTTCATCCTAAAAGAAGTATATGCAAACTTTACTCGTTTGCATTTGAACTCCTGTAAAGCCTTTTACCTTTAATTTATGATATTCAAATCATTTTTTATAATTTCTGCATAAAGATATGTTTATTTTTTGTATTTATTTGTTATTTTCTTGTTATATTAATTCCATTATATTGTATTATTGTGAGATGTATTCATGCCCTGTTGTATCCTGGCAGCTTGGCTAACACCTTGTGATTTGGTTAAAAACTCAGCAATAAGTAAAAAACGTTGGTGCCACACATATAATACAAAATTTTCTTATTGTCTCTCATTTTCAGTGTTCTTCTAGAGCAGTAATGGCACCAAGTAATAATTCAACTTCAAACTAGGAGACGCGGACGAATCTTTGGGCAATTTAAGCAACAGTTATTTTGAATATTTGACTGTTTGGGAGCAGTTTTCTGTTGTTTTAGAGCAAACTTTTGAGATATAACAAGGCACAGGTACAATTTCAGATAGAATTAGCAGCTTGTTTAATGGGAAGCAGAAGGCACCCTTAAGTGGTCTTGGATTATTGTTTTGAGTTTTTTACATTGATTTTTTCAGACTTAAATTAGATATCTTGATTTGACATTTGTGATATAAGCATGATGTAATCACTTTTTGAATTTTAATATAAAACTGAAATTTGGACCTTCCAGTTCTTTATTTAATGTGCAATTGAATCTCTTAATTAATTAAATTTGTATGTTATTGAAGATAGCTTGATGTGAGATGTGTGGTTTTTTTTACTTTTATTTTGAATATAACTTTATTTTTAGAATAATTTTTTTCTAGTTTTTTTTTTTTTGTAAAATCTGAGTTTTTAGTTATAAACAAAACATGTTTTTGTTGAGTTTGTGTACAACTTGAGTGGGCCTAACAGTAAGACTTTGAAATTTTAAATAGGAGGTTGAAGGTTCGAATCTAATGAGAGGGGTAGAGTTGTATCTCATACTTTGGTAACTGGAATTTGGTTGAATAAACATATATTGGGTAAATAACATCCTCCATGAAGGTCGTCTCATATGGTCTATGGTCTTGTGGACATTAAAAATTACTTTACTTTTACCTTCTACTATGTTATGGCTAGCAACCATATGCACATTTGTATCACTTTTCCAGCAAAACAAATTCCTGTTGCAGGTTGTTTGAAGAAGTCATGTATGGGCACATTGAAGATTTCATTGCCAATTATTGGGGTATCATAGTTGTTTCTTATTAAAAAAATGAATATGTCCATATACACATTTTTATTAGTTTTTCAACAAAACAAATTCCTGTTCTATGTTGGTTGAAGAAATCATGTATGTGCACATTGAAGTTATTAACAATGATGGGCAGTACCATAGTTGTTTCTTATCAAACAGATGATTATGCTATTGCTTATGAAACTGATGAATATGTCCATATGCAAATTGGTATCAATTTTCTAGCAAGCAAATTCCTATTGTAGGCTGGCTGAAGAAATCATGTAGGGGCATATTGAAGACGTCATTCACAATGATTGGTGGTATTAAAATTGTCATATGCCCGTTTGTATCAATTTTCTAGCTTACAAATGCTTGTTGTAGGTTGGTTGAAGAAATCATGTATGGGCACATTGAAGAAGTCATTGATAATTATTGGCAGCATCATACCTGTTTCTTATGAAACATATAACTCTGTTGTTGCTTAATAACTTAATTTGTTGAGGGGAAATTAAGGTTCTGTTTGGAACTCAAGGGATGCAAGTGCAGATCAAATTGTGGATGGCATCAATATGAAAGCATACGAGTTAAACTGTTTCAATAGGGCATCAAGATGGGAACAAAGGGCCCTCGATAGGTTAACCTTCTATTCTGCGTACCACCTTTTGGACATTCAAGCAGCTCCCTAGATGCTGGAGCTAATTTCAACTGTTAATGGTCTTAGGCAAATCCATTGTCTTCTGAGCCAATAGCTAACTGGTTGAGCTGAATGCCATCATCAAAGGTTGGTTTTATTGCCTCGTGGGCCAACCTTTAGTTGATTGAGCCACAACCTAGCTGTTAGAAGTGGATCCCTAGCTATAAGAGGCTGGTCGCTTTCTCCCAAGATTATCCCCAGCCATGTAACTTGACTTGTAGCTGTTTGAGCAGATCAAGGCCAAAATCCAGCCATCAAAGAGGCTAGTTTGGTTGTCACAACTCTCCTTGTGGCCATAAAGTCATTTGTTGACATCATTAGGCTGCTAAAACCTCAAAACAGTGTTGTATATTAAGACATCAGAAAATTTCAGTTGGATCCAAACAAATTTTACGGTTAGAAAAACATGGAATTTAGACATTGCATGGCTGGGGCAACCTCCATGGCAGTCATCAGAGCTAAGTCATTATGTCACCTGATATTCTGCAGATGCCTTGAACCTTAAAATCATTAATTTAGTCCTGGGAATGATATATTGCACAGAGGAAACCCAGTAACAATGGGCCTTAATTAGCAAAACTTAAAGTTGTTCCAGATTCTAAATTTCAAATTTGAAGCACAAGACTAAAGCTTTAAAAGTCACCTATCTATCCAGCAGATGATATATTGCAGGAAGGAAACTCAGTAACAATGGGCTTAAATTAGCAAACAATAAATTTGTTCCATGTTATAGATTTCAAAGTTGAAGTGCAAGACTAAAATTGTAGAAGTGACCAATCTAGCAGGTGCCAAAACTTGTAGAGGCAAATTGTGCCACATTTGAGGAAAGAAAAAATGAGAATGGTTCTTGTCTTTCTACCTTTGTGAAATTGCCGGTTTTGTCAGGACTCAAGTTCTTTATGTCCAAACTGCTCCCTAACAGACAGGCCACCAGTCAAGTTCTTTATGTCCAAATTGCTCCCCAACAGACAGGCCACCAGTCCAATACAAAGTTGTAGTTTCAAAGATAGCTTGATGCTGTAGAGTCATTCGACTTCAGTTCTTTGGTTCTAAAGTTGTCTATAGTTTGACCTTTCATCTGGACCATGCGCTATTTGAGGATGTTTGCTGGACATTGAGTTCTTTAGTGGAAGTGATAGATGGCCGTGATAGTTTTAGTAACATGCATTTATCTCCACTGAGTCAAATGACTATACAGCATGTGTTTAGTAAAGAAATGATTATACAGTGATAGTTTAAGTAACATGCATTTATCTCCACTGAGTCAATGACTATACAGCATGTGTTTAGTAAAGAAATGATTATACAATATATAACATATGTTTAACCCCTATTTTAAATTTTATAATAGAAATAGATATGGTAATGCTGCAATCAGAATTGCAGTTAGCCATTGATTGTTAGAATTGCAATTAGATATGGATTGATACATTTAGGGGCCTCCTGGATCTCGTTTCATGTGAATCATGCCTGAGCACGTTAGAAACCATGTATATTACAGAAATGAATAGGTCAAACATTCCTGTTCATCTGATTTTGTACAATGCTCCTTTTGGTATATACTTGTTCACATCCTTTCACGTTCATTCCAATGAGGACTTCGAATTATTTTTTGCTCCTTACGTCAAGTTTCTCTTTTGGATTATGTGGTTTAACTTTTGAATTGGCAGTTTAATTAATTCACTATTTTTCTTTTATGTTGCAAGGACATATTTGCATTATATAATGGATGTAAATGTGGTGTCAGGCATTTAAAGCCTGTATTTTAAATGAAACAAAATTATTGCCATTTTGAATTTTTTCCTTGTAAATCTCTTTGGTTTTATTCTGATTCTTAGTGGCTATTATGTACCCAGGAGAATTCCTGTGGGGGATGATGTGGATGAATCATCTAAAGTAATTGTGACGTTTACACGATCAAAACGAAAGGTAAGTGTGATGTTATTGTTTTTCCACATTCAAAATGAGAGAGACATTCAATTGAAGGCCATATTAGTTTTCAACAGTATATTAATTTGTTTCCTAAGCTGTGAAGATTAAATAAATTTTTATCTCCCTGCATTAAAATGCCTTTAAATTGGTAGATTATAAACGTTCCAACCAGAACATGTATTGTTAATTTAAGCTTGAATTACTTTGGATGTTTTGATATTGTTCAGTTTATTTGCAGGTGAAACAACCGAAGCAGAAAGATTTTTCTTACTATGGGAAGGAACACAAAACAGTTCATTCAGAATACAAGATCAAAGACAGAAGAAACAAAGATAGGAAAAAAGGTAGTGTTGATGGCAACGTATGCAAGAGGAGAAGGAAGGAGGAAAGTGTTACTGATGACAAGCCCCTTGTCGTTTCTTGTCCTGACTCTCTGGAATCTTTGCAGAAAAAGCATATCCAGTTTGGTGCGTATGAAAGAAGGAAGGCCATTGAAGAAATGTCAATGACATGCAGAACAAATTCGAATGCAGCTGCCAGTAACTTTTTATCAAAGTCTCAAACAGGCAAACCTGTATGTGATAGACCTAGCTTCCATGAAGATGGATCAAATTATGTGGTTACCCATAAAGAGAATGTTGTTAGTAATTCTCTAAGCTGTAATGAACTTTACACGGAAAATGGTTATGGACGTTTGAATTTCTTACACCCTTATAAGTTTCATTATCAGCGGCGTAACAAGCAAACATGTGGTGGCAGTGGCTTGTCCGGAGAGATCTCATCTGGGGAATCATTACCAGTAAGATCTTCCATTTTGCATTTCAATACAACCTGTTGATCTGGAATTGAAGCAATCTAGAGAACTTAAGCCCACAAAGTTGTAGGCAATGTAAGAATCATAATTCCTTGCACAGAAGCTCATGATGGATCTGGATGCATTGCCTGGCTTGTATGGTGGAATTACCTTGCTAACTGAGAATTTTAGAGATGGGCCAAGCTGGCTGTTCTCATGTACTTGGAAAAATACTTTGAAAGTGATAGAAGGAGTATGTCGTAGATGATATATAGTCACTTTTAACAGTAACCCTCTGCTATTATTTTGAGCTGTGACATTGAACACTGGGCTGAATCCAATATACTGTAAGTTCTGTAGCATGGGATTGAAGCAAGTTTACAGACTGTACTCATGTAAGGGAGGGATTATCTTTTAGACGACCACTGCCAAATCTGTGTCAAAAACTGGCACTAAAATATGATGGCCTTTGTATTAAAGCTGGAAATTTATGTGGATGTTTAAGGAATGGAGGAGAGATTTTGAAGCAAGTTAATTTTGATTAACCAGAGACCAGATTTGATTTTCTGGAGGTGAGAGATCCTTTTGCTTAAATCAGGATTCCTGTCATTTTCTTCTGCACAAATGCTTAGGCATATCTGTAATCAGAAAACCTTTTAAGGAATTTATGTATAGATTTTCTTATTTCATTTTAGAACAAACGCAAAGAAAGGGGTGAGGTTGTGTGAAATCTTCCATCTGTAGTACATCTATCCATCCTAAATGCATTCTTTGAACTCTTGGAGCCTTGTGCATTATTTTTTCCAAATGTAAGAGTGGAAATTTTGACAGAAAACATTTTTCCACTCAGGTGCCTCTTTGCCAGGCTTTCTATAAAATACTTTGATTATTGGGCCTCTTCAATTTGCCTTGATTTTAAATATTTTATGATGCTACTTCACCTTATCAGTTAACACGTTATTTAATCATTATATAGTTACTGGTATTGACCATGGAGTTTGCACAGTCCCTCCTCTGTTTCAAAATATAGAATATTTGCTCTCGTAAAAGGTTACTGCCATAGAGTTTGTGGACTGCGTCTTTGGGATTTCAGAGTGTAGAATCTCTGAACTCTTTTAAGAGGTCACTGCCATGGAATTGGGGTATTCATATATTCACAATTATGTTCAGACATTATTCCTTATTTGTCATGTATGTGATTCTGAAATGAGCTATGGTACATGACACAGTTCCAGGGTCTATCATCTAGCTTGCACGGACTTTTTGTTTTAGTGCATTTGAAGCTGGGGTTTTGCTATTATATAGTGTCTTAAAATTATCGTGGTCCTTGGGGGCAATGATGATTACCATGTAAAACATGACATGCTGAAGCCTATAAAATTAATAACATAATGCTTCTTTTTCTACATAAGATTTTTTTGAGACAAATGTTGCCTATTCCTTCTTCAACAACATAAAATTGCGATACCTATGCTGAAGGAGCACTTCTAGTAGTTTTTGTATTTAGTAGATTTCAACTTGGGGGTATCTGGATAGTTTGAAAAGAAGGTTTGACTTTGTTGTTTTAAAATCTCAGTCAAAATGCTGAGAGATTAACACCACCCTGTCAAACCAAACACCAACAGTTCTGTGAAGAATTAAGCGTTATTCATATTAGCAACTCTGAAGTGCAACAACATTCATAACATCACTTATGTGCAGGTACAGAGAATAAATGTTATTGACTATGGGTGACTTAAGTAGGTCAATACGACTTGAATATCATGCTTGTTTTCAGGGTAGATTTGAGATTTTTCCCTCAACTATTATTTTATTTTATTTAAATAAGTCATACGAAGCTTCTATTGGAGGACAAATTTGCCATTAAGTCAAGTGGACTATTTCCAAACAAAATTTCCATGAACTGTTCCCAGCATGCCTTCCTATACAAGATATTTCCTAGCTTCTTTTCTTGTTGAGCCACTTTTCTTGGACAAATCTTTGGTATTATTTTCATTGAGAAAAAGGATTTTTGGCCAGTCACCTTCTAGGATTTGAATGTTGCCAAGCCAGAGATCAATGCCGTGATAGGTAAAGTAAAAAAGGCAAAACCAAATATTTACGAAGAAATGGAAATTCAAATGTTGGACATGACTATGTAAGGATGACAGGAGTGCTTTTGGGACTTTTTCCCTACACTAAAAAATGAATAGAAAGACAAACTATAACATAAATAGAATTTAAATTTGGAGAACCTGGTAAAAATTTGAAATGGCATGCATGAACATGAAATGAAGGCTTCCATAGGAAAAATTATCAAAAATCCTTATTCCATGCTATTTAAGGACAAATAGAAGCATATTACTCCAATTGATGATTATTATTTGACAATTATTATTTGACTAACAACATAAGAAAAATAACAATCATGTACAAATTGAACAAGAAGAATGCTAATAGTAACAGGTTTTTATTCATCATTGCTCCAAAAGAACTATAGGAAGTTTTTATGTTTTTTAATGGCAAAGCATCTCTCTTTCCTATTTTTTTTCTCTTTTCTAGAATGGTCCTTCAACTATTTCTTTGGAAGTTTTTATGTTTTTTAATGGCAAAGCATCTCTCTTTCCTATTTTTGTTCTCTTTTCTAGAATGGTCCTTCAACTATTTCTTTTATAGAATTCATATACGAGGGAAAGACACTACTCTTCAAATTTTCTTCTAAACTAAATCTTTTAAAACATTAGTTTAGACTTTGATAGTCTTTAACTTACCTTTTTTTATCAATATAAAAAGGAATAGGATCAATGGTCAATAAAAAAAATAGAAAATGGTATTGGAAGGCTGTTATAGGAAAATATCAAGGATGCTGAATTCTGAAATATTTATATTTACAAATAAAGTTGAAGAAGATTCAAAAAATGAAAATTAAGAATTCAGACATTTTATGAAAAAGGATATAGGTTTCTAGCTATAACAACTCAATTAAGATGAGAATTGAATTTGTTTATAAACTCTCATAGTCTAAAGGAGAAAGTTGCGATTTGTTAAGGGTGGGGGATCCGAGTACAATTCTTTTTTCTTTAACCAAAAAAATATAACTTATTATCTATTTTATTCATCGAGTTTAAAAATATCAGTATATTATGCATGTTTTCACCCTAGTCTTCACTTGATTTCTAGGCATTGGTAATATTCATAGCCTGAATCAAATAATGATTAAAATTTACTTTAGTGTTTTCCATTGGTAATATTTGCTGTATAGTATAATATTAATGTGTTTTTATGTAAACTATTTACTATGGTTCTTATGGTTGCACTTATGCTTCAAGAAGGAAACTAACAGTTTAGATCTGATAAAATGGACTATGATAATGTGAAATTTTGGAAATATTACTCCTAAGATGCAATGCATAGACAACAGAGGTGAAATTTTGGTATTGTGAAGGCTGCTGCAGGAAAATGTCAAGAAGAAGGATACCAAATTTTGGAATATTTGTATTTACAAAGAAAATTGAAGAAGATCCAGAAAATGAAAATCAAGAATTCAGACTTTTTATGAAAAAAGATGTAGATATCTAGCTATAGCAACTCAATTGAGATGAGAATTGAATTTGTTTGTAAACTCTCAAGCTTTAAAGGAGAGAGTTGTAATTTGTCAAGGGAGAGGGACCTGAGTACAACCCTTTTTTCTCCAAGATTTGAAAAAAAAAAATAGAAGGAATAGAATCTCTATGTTTGTTGATTTGAGTGGTCTTGTGCTTTTTAAATCCAATTTGTTGACCTATGAACTGGTGGTAGCTTGGCTTTTCTCTTCTGCAGCCTCTCTTTTGGTGTACATGCTCAAATAAGCAAGTGGTCCAGAAATGTCCTCAATTTCCAAACGATTAACATGGATCAACCTGATTTAATGCATTACTTTTATTTTCCAAATTCTTATATCAAATCAAGGTTTTGAGTTTAGCCAATTCACGTGAAAGATTGAATAATTTCTTAAGATTTTCAATAACATAGCTACTGAATTTTAGTATTTTTCTTTTTTTCTTAAGATTTTCAATAACATAGCTACTGAATTTTAGTATTTTTCTTTTTCATCTCTTGAATGATTGGATTAACAGTTCTCTTCATTAGTTTGAGTGGGTCTTGCGCCTTTAAAATCCAATTTGTTGACCGATGAACTGGTTGTAGCATGGCTTTTCTCTTCTGCAGCCTCTCTTTATAAGCTTGTGATTTCTTATCAGGTACATGCTCAAATAAGCAAATGGTCCAGAATTATCCTCATTTTCCAAACAATTAACATTTATCAATCTGATTTCATGCATTACTTTTTACCTTTTAAGCTTTGTTTTCCAAATTCTTATAGTAATCAAGGTTTTGAGTTCAGCCAATTCACGTGAAAGACCGAATAATTTCTAAGACTTTCAATAACATAGCTACTGAATTTTAGTATTTTTTTTTCCATCCCTTGAATGATTGGATTAACAGTTCCCTTGAAAATGTTTTTGGCTTTTTTTTTTTTCGGTTAAATTTTATTTTGATTCAAGTTGTTTCTCTTTGGGAACCTCCTCCTGTCATTTTCTCCATTCTTTTTGAGGTGGAGCTTTGTGTATCAACTTGTTTATGTGAAAATGGAGTCCGTTTTTTGATAGAAGTCCTGTTGGTCTCAATTGTAAATGGGAAAGTTAGTAGGTATTTCGTGTGTTTCTGTAAATTGTTTTAGCAAAGGCAAAATTTGCCTACAAACTTCATTAGGAGTGCATTGGAACACACAAATATTTGTAGTGATGGACATCACAATTTGCCACAAGATAAATTGCTTTCATTGCTTTCAAAAAGATTCTAAAATCATAATTTCCTGTAAGCTCTTCCATGCATGACCAATGAAAAAGTCACTGACAATGAAATTACTTATGCCAATGTTTCCCATCAATTTGGGAAAACATTCTATGGCAAGATTGGCATCGTCTAAATTTTTTGAGTGTGAAGATACAGGGCCCTTTTGTTACATCTGAGTAACAAATAAAACAGAAATGACATCGTTAAATATTTTGGTTTGTCAGACCTTATACAACTATTTAGTGATTTGTTCACCTGTCAAGGTTGCCCAATCTATCTTAACGTCTTTGACAAAATCCTATTTCATAATGGAAAACTTTTGTGTCTGTTCTGCTATAATCCTATTGAGCGATAAGATGGTGTGAATCAGTCTCTTTGAAGTTATATTTTAAATTTTTTGTTTTTTTGACCTTAAGCCATTGACTGTTCATACTTGATATTTTGCAAACATCTATTGTGATATGCATTCAAAGTATTAAAATCCTCATGTGTGTGTCAAATAGATTGTGGGAGAAAAGTTTGCCATGTTGTTTATTGTTAGTTTCACCGTTTCTCTCACAGCCTGAAATCCATAGAGCAGGAAATATTTCGAGTGTTGGGTTTAGTATGGGAAAATCGGCTGCAATAACGACTTTGAAAAGATATCCATTTACAACTTTCTTTTCCTTTGCACCTGCATTGCACTAGGCTTGGAAGAGGACTGAGTTTTCTTCAAACTTAAAAGCTCTGAGCACTAAACTTTCATCTGATCTTTTTCTTTGAAATCACATTTCCTTAGATTGTGATAAATTTTTCTTGTCAACGATTGCATTTTGACCAACATGTACAAAATACAACCTTCTATATGAAATGGACAAAAGATGTCTATGTGTGGATGACATCATGCAGAATATATACATCTCATAGTGTGTATATAGAATACAAGCAAAAAACAAGTATTACATGATGGGGGCTCAAACAATCATAGAAGACCTACTGGCAGGAAGAGATGGATTGTGAGTGTATGGTGCAAAGAGTAATCTACATATGCATGCTTTTGGGTTGTGGAAATGGGTAATTTTGACTATCTCATCCTATGTATGTAGATCTTTTTGTAGATGCTCTATGGGTGATTCACTAACACATATCTATAACCTCATCTAAGGAGGATCTTGTCATATTGTTCAAGGGCAGCTTTGTGTTGCCTACTACTAGGAGAGGGTTAAAGGAGGAGGTAATCAGCCTAGTGGTCTGTTGAGGTTGTGAAAGTCGGCTTGATATGTGAGGCAATCCCTTCTCAAAGTTATATAGGCGAATATCATTGGTTGAGATACTGAAAGAAACCACAAATTAAGCTCTTTAAGTCTTTCTAGAAGCAATAGTACCTTGTTTTGATTTAATAGTTCACAAGACTCTTGATGATAAAGTGCTCCTCTATCTCTACCTGCTGAATGAAGCAAGTGCGATAGATACTAACCCATTATAGAATGTAATGATCAACTTCAATCTTAAGTTAATGGAGCATACCCTCATCTAACCTACTGCTATCCTGACCAATGATGCCTAATTATTGAGGCAAGTGCTGATGTCATCCACAATCAACATAGAAGGTCATCTTCTGTTAGAGAGGCTAAAGAGGAGATATCTTTATAGCTTTAGTGTAGATTTGGTAGATATCCTCCATGACAAGGGTGAAGGTGATCTATGGAACACTAATAGATTGAAGTAAGCTAGTCTCTGAGTATAGAACTCTCCTTTGCCTAGGGAGATTCGTAAAACAAACTTTGTTTGGAGAGTAGAGGGCTAGGAATGGGTAATTCTCTCAATCTGAAGCACGATGTTAGGAACCTTATCATTAAAATCAAGCATAAACACAAAAGCAGTGCAAGAATGAATGGAAATGCAAAAATGAAATAATAGATGTGCTCATGAAAATAATTGAAAGGAAATACAATAAACTTATATTAATCATATATCATAGGCCTCTTCAAGGGGACAACCTCTTTGGAAGTAGAGGTTCACAAATTGAGAAATATGAGATGTTACATTCCTTTCTACCCTTGCCTTTATATAGATTCTTCTTCTTGCAAAAAAGTAACAATTACATCATAAAAGTATAATTCCTACTTACAATAAAGTAGTGGTTACATCATTACTAAATCCCGCTTATAATAAAAGTAGTGGTTACATCATAACGGGCCCATACACACTAGGCGCCCAAGGTGCAACATACACCAACACTAGACAATTACATGATGATGGTTATGTTAGGATAGGGTCCTAACATGCCTTCCCCTTCAAGAAGCTTTGTCCTCAAAGCTTGAGGTGAGGAAACTACTGCTAGAGTTGATGGAGCGGCTCCTAGGTGGCATCTTCTAGCTACAATCCCTACCATTGCACTAAAACATCAATGAGTGTATGGTTGCGAAGTGTGCACGTCTGTTGGTCCAGAATACTCTTGGGTTCCAAGATGACTAAGCCTTCTTCATCCAACTAGGGTAGTGTTGATTGAACCTGTGTATGGCTGCCAATGACCTTCTTTAAAGAGGAGACATGAAAAACTAGATGTATAGAGGAGGAGGCCAACAATTCGAGCTTGTAGGCTATGAGGCCAATCTGCTGTAGCACCTTATATGGTCCATAGAATTTGGTTGCTAGCTTTTGACAACCACGAAGTTTCAATGATGATTGTTTGTATGGCTGCAAACATAGGAACACCATGTCCCCAACATTAAAACTATGCTTCAAGCGGTGTTGATCAACTTGTTGTTGCATACGATTTTGTGCCATAGCCAAATTATCCTTGAGACGTTGAAGGAGTTGTGCATGCTCTCTAAGGGTGGAGTCCACTGCTTGAACCTTGGAACTACCGGGGATATATGATAGAAGTGATGGTGGAGGGTGTCCATAAACTGCTTCAAATGGTGTCATCTTAGTGGCGGAGTGATATGTAGTATTATACCACCATTCAGCCAACGGAAGCCATTTGACCCACTGAGTTGGTTGCTCAGATGCAAAGCAACGGAGATATGTTTCTAAGCACTTGTTAACAATTTTTGTTTGCCCATCTGTCTGAGGATGGTATGTTGAGCTCATCTTGAGTTGTGTGTCGTGCAGCTTGAACAATTCTTGCCAAAAATGACTAGTGAAGGTGGGGTCACGGTTAGAAACAATGGATTGGGGTATGCCATGAAGGCAGAAAATGGAGTCAAGGAATATTTGGGTGATCGTTGAGACCTTGTAAGGGTGGGCTAGAGGACAGAAGTGAGCATACTTAGAGAGATGATCCACCATGACGAGAATGATTGTTTTGCCTCTGGAATTTGGGAGCCCTTCAATAAAGTCCATGGAAATGTCCGTCCAAATGGTCTCCAGAATAGGTAGAGGCTAAAGTGTGCCTGGTGTGCAAATAGTTTTCCCCTTCATACGCTGACAAGTATCACATTCTACCACAAAGGTCTGAATATCCCTTTTCATCCTTACCCAAAAAATGTACGTTTAGCCCGCTTATATGTCTTTAAGAACCCAAAATGTCTTGTAGTTAGGGAAGCATGCATTTCTTGTAGTATAGTTTCGTAGAGTGGTGAATTTTCAGGAATAACAAGGTGGCCTCGATACCTCAAATGTTGCCCATCCCATGTATATTTTGGTTGAGAGTCAGGATCATTTTGAAGTTGTTGAATCAAGGATTGCAAGGTGGGATCTTGGGTCACCTCTTCTTGAAGCTGGTGGATCCATTGAGGAAGTGGAGTAGAGATGGTGCATAGCATACCTTGGTCCTCATATTGGCGAGATAGTGCATCAACAACTACATTTTCCTTGCCCTTCTTATAAATTATTTCATAGTCATACCCGAGCAATTTGGTGACCCATTTTTGTTGTTCTGGCATGGAGACACGTTGCTCAAGAAAGTATTTAAGACTATGGTGATCCATTTTGATGGAAAAATATTGCCCAATAAGATAAGGCCTCCAATGATTGACAACATGTAAGATCACCATCATCTCCTTCTCATAGGTTGATTTTCCTAGGTTTTTGCCTAATAATGCCTTACTAGTGAAAGCCAATGGTCTTCCTCCTTGCATAAGCACTACACCAATTCCACTTCCTGATGCATCACTTTCAACCACAAAAGGCTTGGAGAAATTGGGCATTGCCAACATGGGAATAGAGAGCATAGCTTCTTTGAGTCACAGGAAGGCATGTTCAGTTGGTTTTGACCATAGAAATGAGTTTTTCCGTAACATAGCTATCAAGGGAGATGCAATCTTTCCATAATCATAGAAAAATTTCTGATAATAGCCGGTGAGACCTAGGAAACCCCGAAGGCTTTTGAGAGTGTGTGGCTTTGGCCATTCTTGTATGGCAGTAATTTTCTTTGGATCCACCTTGACCCCTTCCCCTAAAACTATGTGACCCAGGTATTCCACTTCCTACATTCCAAAAGAGCATTTGGACTATTTTACACATAGTTGGTTATCAGCCAGGAGTTGCAGAGTTTGGTCCACATGTTGCAAATGTTCCACCCATGTGTGACTGTAAATTAGAATGTCATCAAAAAAGACCAAAATGAATTTGTGCAAGAATGGCCAAAATATTGAATTCATGAGACTCTGAAAGGTGGAAGGCACGTTGGTAAGATTGAAGGGCATGACAAGGAATTCATAATGGCCTTCATGAGTCCAGAATGTTGTCTTTGGAATATCTTCTTCTCTCAATCTGATTTGATGATATCTTGAGCACAGATCTAGTTTAGAGAAGAAGCGAGCACCATGGAGTTCATCTAGTAACTCATCAATGATGGGAATGGGAAATTTGTCCTTGATGGTAATTTTGTTGAGCTCTCAGAAATCAATGCATAGCCACCAAGACCTATATTTCTTACAAACCAATAGTACTAGAGAGGAATATGGGATGACACTTGGTCGAATGACCCCTGCTGCTAACAACTCCTGCACCATCTTTTCAATCTTAGTCTTTTGCACATATGGGTACTTGTAGGGATGAATGTTGGGTGGTAAGCTTCCTGGGACAAGCTGGATGGCATGATCCTGGGTGTGTCGTGGTGGTAACTTGTGGGGTTCTTATCCATAATTTTTTGGAATTCAGTTGGCTGAACTATATCATTGGTAGTCAGGGCTTGTAGTGCAAATAGTTGTGCCACCACTCGAGACGATTTCTTAAAAATTTCTTCTATTTGGTGGAAGCTGATGAATTGGGTAGGACCTGCAAGCATTCCACAAAGAGTGTATTGCTTCCCATGCTTAGTGAATTGCATCCAAAGCTCAAAAAAGTCCCATACTATCGGGCCTAGTGTACGAAGCCACTGAGTTCCCAACACAATGTCACATCCCCCAAGGGAAGGGCAAACATGTCCACCCTAAGATTGTAGTCACCTATCTACACCTTAACATTTCTACATTTTCCTTTGCATGGTAGGATTCCCCCATTAGCCACCATGACTTCAAAAGAATTGCATGAGTATATGTAACAATCTGCTTTTTTGGCTACCTGCAGATCAATAAAATTGTGGGTACTGCCTAAATCAATGAGGATAATGAGTCGTTGTCCCTTGAAATGCCCTACCACTTTCATGGTCTGGGGAGTGGAAATCCTTGCTAAGGCATGTACTGAGATCTCAAGTGGTTGGTCCTCTATTGGTTCTGACTCTTTAGGTTGCTCTTCTTCTCTATGTTCCTCCTCTTCTTCCTGTGATTCCTTGGTGGAAGGTTCACCCACATCTAGTAAATATAGTTTTTGTTGTATGCACTTGTGGCCTAGAGAATATTTATCATCATAGTTGTAACATAGTCCCTGTGCCCTTTGTGCATCCATTTCTTCTCGGGTAAGGCATTTGATTGGGGGTGGTTTGTTGACTAGGTTTGATGAAGTCCAGGATGGAAGCGGTGTTCGAGCTTGTGGAGGTTTGAAGGTATGCCTTTGTGCCATGAATTTATCTTCAACCAACTTGGCCAAACCTACTGCTGCCATCATGCTTGTTGGCTTGAACATTTTACTTCAGCACATATATCTTCCTTTAATCCACTAATGAAACAACTTTGGAAAACTTTGCGCTCAATCCCCTCATGTTTGCCAATTTCTCAAACTATGTTTGATATTCATGGATGGTTGTCTATTTTAGCTTGGTGAGGGCTCCAGTGAAATCCTCATACTCACTAGGTCCAAATCAGATGAGTAATTCTGTTTCAAATTTAACCCAAGTAAGATGTGGATGCATATTCTCCAACCATTGGTACCATTGAATTACTTCATGCTCGAGGTTGAAGGATGCTATTGCGAGCCTTTGATTATGGGGAATGGCATGAAGAGCAAAATATTATTTGGCCCTATACAACCAACTGGTTGGGTCCTCACCATCAAATTTGGAAAAGTCTAGCTTGGGCATTCTATGATTTGTATTATTGGGTAAGGTATTTTTGTGCTCTTCCTTGGAACTACCTTCTTGACTCCTTGTTGGCCTGTCTAATGTGTAGTATTTGGCATCTAGGCCTACTATATGACTCTCAATGTCATCTAATCTATCAAATTTTTCTAGTTTGGATATTAGTAGACAAAATTCTTATTGTTGATCTTCCAAACATTTCACTTGTTCACCCAATCTCTCTATCTCTTGGGCAGCTCTAGTACCTCCAACCATTTTTAAGCACTTTGGGGTCTCCAAAAAATTGTATGGGTGTTATATATCAAAACGATTAGCTCGAAGAGAGGATCGAAATGGAGTATACCACAAAATGGCAAATTTGGGGTCCCCCCCAAAAGTGTGGGTGTTATATATTAAAACAATCAGCTCGAAAAGAGGATTGGAATGGACTATCACAAAATGATGAATTTTGGCTGTTTTGGGACTTTGTGGGATTGCTACCAACCATCTGCTCTGATTTTCAGAGTAGGTATTCTCTGCACTTATCAGACTGACCACTGACAACTAACTACTCAGACAACTGACAACTGACTGTTCTGATATATTCCTTGTATTGTCAACTGTATATTCTTTGTTCTATCACACTTGATATTTAGGACCCCATTAGTCTGTGATGGGAGTAGTCTTCTCTATAGTATGCTCAAATCTGATTTTGGTTTTGGTTGGGAAGGGATTGAAAACAAGTTCAATAGGGACATTCTAAGCAAAGGTGTGTCTAGTTTTGTGGGCTCTCTGATATACAATCTTTGGTCATGATTAGTGGCCGGCCCAATATCTCAGAGCTCTAACTACGAAGGGTTCCACCGTACCTATAGCTACACTATTAATTTTTGAGTGTACTGTGAGAGTAAATTTATGGGTCTAACTACTTACTAATGCACCAACAAACTCAAACTACCGATATCTTCCTATGGATGAAGGTTTCTCCTATTCCTAGGGGCGTCTCCCTATATACCCGAGGGTATATGGGAGCTCACAACCATGTACGGGTGCTGTCTAAGGCCTGGGTATTGGAGTTTGATCACCCCTCACTTCACTAGACGCTTTATGGGCAATCTATCTTAACCACAAACGACATATCCTTCATGATATTTTAAAACCCTCGACACAGGGTTTCTAACCTAATGCACTAAAAACAGAAAAAAATATGGGCTTTTTTTTGCATGATATTTTTAATGGAAAATGAGCATAATGAAAATTTACATAATAGAAAAATAGATGGAAGGATAAGAACTATTGCTACTATTGCGAAACACGACCCTAGAAAGAGCTCTAATACCACTTGTTAGGAACCTTATCATTAAAATCAAGCATAACCACAAAAGCAATGCAAAAATTAATGGGAATGCAAAAATGAAATAATAGATGTGCTCATGAAAATAACTGAAAGGAAATACAATAAACTTATATTACTCAAATATAGCGGGCCTCTTTGGAAGCAAAACTTTGATATAAATTTAGAAATATAAGATGACACATTCCTTTCCACCCCTGCCTTTATATAGACTCTTATTTTTACAACAAAGTAATGTTGAGCGTTAATTTGTCATATTACAAATAATAACACGCAACTTAGAGTCTCGAACAAAGACTCTTTCTTGCAAAGAAATAATTTATTTTATTTTCCTTCCTTTTATTATTTCTCCAAGTTTCTTTGTGAAACAACTTTTACATATATAAAAAATGAATTCAATTTAATACATGCAACTGATATATCCCATAATAACTCAAAATCCTGCAGATAGCTGTTAACAAGGGGCCTTTGTTGATTCTTAATGAACTTTGTAATCTTGACTTGTTTGATTAATAAAAAAAAAAAAAACAAAAATCCTTTTTATGTTCTAATATTCACAATTTATTCTAAGGTTAACTTGTTCGTTTTATCTATATTCAATAGTTCTGTTATTTCAGTGTTAGTCTCTGACATGAAATTAAGCATATCAAGGAATAAAACAAAAACTGTTATTTTGAATCAACTGGAAAATAATGAAGGATATTAAAATGGTTCACGATCTCCTCCCTGCAAAATCCCAAGTTAAGAGATGAAATCCCCAAAACAACCCAACCGATCAGATCCGTACTAACACACAATCTAATCAGATCAGATGCAAGACTCTAAGGAAAAGAATATAACTGCATCATTCTACCATTCACCTATCGTAACCCATCCCATGGCGTAAACGAAATAGATACAAGACAAAATGATGCAACGGAAAGATTGACAATAAAACAATAGTTTTGGCTTCGATCTCCTTTTGATTTTACACACAAAAGTCGTGTTACCAAAGAAAAATCCTTTATTTCAATAAGTAATGCTTTTTTGTTACAATCTCCACCTCCGTATCCATCTACACTTCGCTATTTAACCTTTCTGTCGCGCGTTCTCGGCTGCTCCATGACGCTTCGTTTCGACTCCCGGGACCCTTCGCTTCAATTCCCGCCTTTTGGTATTCTAACCCTTGCATGCAATCGTAACGCTCGATCTCTCGCGGCCAAGAATCGTTGTTATGAAACGTTACTCCGGTTCTCGTCATTTCTGCCACGTGTCCCGCGTCTCCTGCACCTTTCGTAACGCTTTCCCGCGGAAATCCTGGCGAAATTTGCATTTGGCCTCTTCTGTTTCCTAGCCGCGAAATCGCGACATGTCGCGATATCGCGACGTGTTCTTGGTCCGTACGCCCGCCGTAGCTCGTTGTAGCGATATCGCTACCGACTTTGCTTTGCCTTCTTTTCAAAAAAGTGGTAGCGATATCGCTACCACTTTGGTTTCGAGCCTTCCTTTCAAAAAGTGGTAGCGATATCGCTACCACTTTGGTTCCGAGCATTCCTTCGATGAAGTGGTAGCGATATCGCTACCACTTTGGTTCCGAGCCTTTGTCTTTGCGAAGTGGTAGCGATTCGCTACCACTTTTCCTTCGGGCCTCCGCTTCACGAAGTGGTAGCGATTCGCTACCACTTTTCCTTCGATGAAGTGGTAGCGATATCGCTACCACTTTGGCTCCGAGCCTTTGTCCTTGCGAAGTGGTAGCGATTCGCTACCACTTTTCCTTTGGGCCTCCGCTTCACGAAGTGGTAGCGATTCGCTACCACTTTTCCTTCGGGCCTCCGCTTCACGAAGTGGTAGCGATTCGCTACCACTTTTCCTTCGAGCCTCCGCTTCACGAAGTGGTAGCGATTCGCTACCACTTTTCCTTCGGGCCTCCGCTTCACGAAGTGGTAGCGATTCGCTACCACTTTCAACCTTGTGCTTCCTCTCGGCAACTCGTAGCGATGGAGAGACAGGTCGCGATTTCACGACATGTCGCGATATCGCGACATGTCGCGATTTCGTGACCCTTTCAACTTTCCGTACGCTTCCAAAAAATGCGTCGCGATTTCGCGACATCCTTTTTTTCTTTGCCGTCGACACGTCGCGATTTCGTGACATCCTTTCTGTCCTGCTGCCGACACGTCGCGATTTCGCGATAGATTTTCTGTCCTGCTGCCGACACGTCGCGATTTCATGACATCTTTTCTGTCCTGCTACCGACACGTCGCGATTTCACGACAGATTTCAATTTTTTTTGCAGCGATGGAGAGACAGGTCGCGATATCGCGACATGTCGCGATTTCGTGACCCTTTCAACACTTAGGCATTTTTCTTCTTTTCTTCATTTTTAGCATCCGGGTCTTTGAGATCTTCCCTAAAACCTGCAAAAACAAAGGTGGGTCCCCACTTCTGGGGTGTGTTGTGGATGAACCACAACAAATGGCGACTCTGCTGTCAAATGCTCTTGAGCATTTTAGTAAGAACCCAACCTAACATAAATCACAAATTTGAAAACATGGGTTAGCCCATAATCAATATAACTAATGCCCAAAATCAGAAGTACATGAATTATTAGAATCATCAAGTATTAGCTCGGTGTGTGCAATGAATTCCTTTCCTTATCATTTGAATTTGATCCACATTCCATCATCGGTTTTGCATGAATGCATATGCGAAATTGTGAATGATTTGTGTATCCTCACCGAATATGCCATGAGAAAATGCATAGTCACTCTTGTAGTATTATGTGCAAACATTCAAGACCCGCCAAACCCTCTTAGGATCCACTAGTGAACGGTTCATTATATCCCAAAGTTGGTTATGAGTCCCTACTATCTTGAACCCATGTGCAAGTGGATGTGAAATCGGAACTTTGGGGAATCAGACTCCCAACCAACCGAGATGAGAGTTTAACCCTATCCTTACTATTCTGATTTAGAATTCTTTACCTCACTTTGAGCAAAATAACTAAACCAATTATGGAAGAAATGGTCATGCTAGTCTAACCCTCTAGACAATCAGTGGTCTTACTTTTTAGGCAAGACATGATGTCATGCATGGGCCTATCTAACCCCATAATCCAAAACTTATCTCCATTTCTTTGGACCTTGGGGATGACTACCCATCCCTTGCAGAGGACAAGTAGTACGATCCTTACAATCCAATATAAGGATGAGATGGAAAAAATTTATTTATTTTACTTCTTGGACCTTGGGGATGACTACCCATCCTGGTTAGGGACAAATAGTACGATCCTTACAACCCAAGATTTTAAATGTAAATGGAAAATATTAATCTTGTTACTTAAACCTTGGGGATGACTACCCATCCTTTGCAGAGGACAAATAGTACGATCCTTACAATCTAAGATTTAATACGAAATGAAATATAAGAGCTTTGGGGAATCAGATTCTCAACCAACCGAGATGAGAATTTATGCCCTATCCTTACTACTCCATGTGGGTCCAATCAAAGCTTTGGGGAATTAGATTCTCAACCAACCGAGATGAGAATTTAACCCTATCCTTACTACTCCGATTTTAGGCTTTAAGCTCTATGGAAGTGGTCAAAACCACTATTTTTAGGATCATGTTGCATAATAGGATAGACATGAAAACCATTTTCGCCCAACCTTTTCCTCCAAGTTAGGTTTTGATCATTTTGCTCAAGATCCTTTTTAATGTATGAAACGTGCTTGGTCCTAGATACTTCAAGACTCAGTTTCCAACCTTAGGATTTACTTAAATTTATGTTATAACATAACCCTAAGAGGATTCAACATACTCAAATGAATTGCACCTAAGATGCATATGCCACTACGGTGAAAATGTATGGAAAGTGAGATGGAACATGAATGCATTATTTCGTGAATTGCAAATGAGATGATTTGTCATGCAAAACCGACCTTTTCATGCATCACAAGCTTCAAATGATCTAAATTAACTGTTTGTATTACATGTGGAGCTCTTACAACATGATTCCAATGTTTCATATTCTCCCAATCTTAGGCATGTGTTCAACATCAAGCTTTTATTCCCCTTTTTTTTTTTTTTTAAAAGCAATGAAAAGGAAATCAAAGGAACACCACCGCCTAAATGTCCAACCTGCACACAAACGCAAAAACCCAACATTAATACAAGAAAAACCTGAAACAAAAATGAATAGATACTAACATATCAAATCTGCACATCAAAAAAAACTAAATTACAACATTAACACAAAACTAGATATCTCTTGAAACACACACTTAAGTATCAAATCTGCACACAAAGAAACAGATCACAACATTAATATAAAGCTTAGACATGTCAAAGAAAAGAATAATACACACCTAAACATGAAAAATGAAAGCAAGAAATTACAACGTTATTACATATAATACAAAGCCCAACTACCTCATGCTTGAAAGTAATGCTTCAAGTGCAACCCATTGATAGGTAGTGCCAAATCCTTTCCATCCAAGGTTTTTAGTCTAAAACTATTTTCCCCTAGGATCTCCGAAATCTGGTAGGGACCTAACCAAAGGTAATCAAATTTATCATGTTCCCCCTTCTTCTCATGTCTTTTGTCCCATAACAAAGACTAAATCTGAAATTTTAAACGCCTTGGCCTTAGACCTTTTGTCAAACCATATTTTTACAATGTCTTGGTGTTTACTAAAATGAAGCATAGCTTCATCCCTTTTTTCATCCAAGCGCATTAATTGCGTTAGTCTAGACTCAAGTTTATCATTAGTTCCAAAATAATCTTTCATGAAGTGCAGCGTTTGTAATCTGAGATTTGGCAGGAAAAATGGGATCTTGTCCATAAACCAGATGGTAAGGAGATGTCCCTATTGCTTCTTTGACTCGATTCTGTCAGCCCAAAGGGCCAACTTAAGCTTATTGTGCCAGTCCCACGGATTCCTTTCCAACAATTTTTTTATGACAATCAACAGATTCTTATTGGATGACTCGGCCAATCCGTTACCCCTGCGGGTAATAATTGGAGGAGAACTTTAAACTCACGCTCGTTATCAAATGCCCAATTAGCAAACTCCAGAGAGGAAAAGGCCGAACCATTATCACTTACGATGGAGTTAGGCATCCCGAATCTAGTGACAATGTTATCTTCTAAAAATCTAATGACCACCTCTCGCAGTAGCATTCTTTGTGGGGATAGCTTCGGTCCATCTCGTGCAATAGTCCGTAGCCGTCGGAATATATTTGTGAGCATCGAAGGAATTGGGGCTGATAATCCCAATAAAATCCAGGCCCCATTGCGCGAAAGGTCTGGACTCGATTACGGACTGTAAAGGCATGGCAACGTTTCTATCCCTATTGGCTGCAGTTTGACATATGTGACATGACCTCACATGAGAATGGGCATCCTTGAATAGTTGAGGCCAATAATAACCGGCTCGAGGATTTGATGGGCCGTGGCATTGGCGGACCCATGCCCTGTCCCATGTTTACCATGAAACTCTTCGAGTATTCGCACCGCCTCCTCTTGATCAACGCAACGAAGGTAAATACCTTCATGGTTCTTTCTCTATAATGTGCCAGATCTAACCAGAAAATTAGCAGACTTCAGACGCAAGGCTCTGCACTGAGTAGCATTCAAAAGTGATGGACACCTACCATTTAGTAGATAGTACACCACATCCGCATACCACTCCTCCTTGGTTACATCAGCGACTTCATAATGTTGACAAGGAATTGCGAGATCCTCGCTTCGCGATTGCCTTGGCTAACCCTTGCCCCCGCACTATCTTCATCGATTGAATCTCCGGATCAAATTCCTGCAAAGTTGAAACCCACTTACCACGCTTCTCACCTAATTCATTCCGAACGAACATGGCTTTGACAACGAGGATCCGGGGACGATAGCAAAGACCCTATTGTGGACTATGTAGTGCCCGAACTTTTTTACGATCTTAACCAACGCATACATTTGCTTGTCTAGGGTAGAATATCTCGGTTTCGCATCTTTGAGAGGACTACTCAGAAAGCAATGGGATTTTCAATGCTGCCTTCACTCTTCTGAGTTAAAACACTCGCAAAGGAGTGATCTGAAGCAAATGTGTAGATATAGAAAGGCTTCGTATAATCGGGACTCACCAAAACCGGGGCTTTAGAAATCGCATCCTTGATATTATCAAAAGCCTCTATCCTTTCATCTCGTCCAAATGATCTGGACCTCTTTCTTTAGCATGTCGTTCAAAGGTCTTGCTATCTCTCGCAAAATCTGCTATAAATTTTTTGACAAAATTGATCTTTCCGAAGAATGATCTCAACCCCTTCTTGCTATTGGGACGAGGAATTTGCTTCGTATGGCTTCTATTCTCTCAAGGTCAATGGAAATTCCATCTTTAGATATTATATGTCCCAACAGCTTTTCCTTCTCGTTACCCCGAAGATGCACTTCTTTGGGTTGAGAGATATACCATGTTCCCTGCATCTTTGAAAGACTTTCTTAAGATCCTTGACATGGCTTTCCCTGTTCTTAGAAAATACAGGAATGTCATCGACGTAGACAATGATGCACTTACCAATAAGCCCCTTAAAAGCAAAATCCATAGCTCGCTCTCAAAGTGGCACCTGCGTTCAATAGTCCGAAGGGCATTCTCCTGTATGCAAAGGTGCCCCATTTTGTCGTAAAGGCAGTCTTCATCCTATCACTAGGATGGATAAGGACCTGATTATATCCCGAATAACCATCCAGGAATGACATCATCTCCGACCCGTTTACCTTTTGGAGTATTTCATCGATGGTGGGTAACGGGTAGTTGTCCTTTTGGGATGCCTTGTTGAGATTTCTGAAATCAATGCACAACCTTATTTCTCCACTCTTTTTCCTCACAGGGACTAGGTTAGCAACCCACGTGGAATGCCTAACGGGAAAGATGATCTTAGCTTCTAACAGTCGCTTCACCTCTTTCTCTATCAAGGGCTCTAATAATGGATTAACTCGCCTTTGTCTTTGCCCGAAGGGCTTGGACTCGGCTTCAAGTGGAATCGTGTGCATTATGACATTCCGATCATAGGTTTTCAACTCCTTATAACTCCAAGCAATGCAATCTATGTATTCTTTTAATGCATCCGCTATGGAATCCTTCTCCCGCTTGGTACATGCTTTTGCTATGAATACCTCCCGGGGATTTTCTCGCACTTCCAATGTTAACCAAATCACAGGCCTCTCCAGGAGATGGAACCCTTTTACCTTTTCTTGGTTTGCTTCCGATATCAAAGATTTTTTCTAATGAAGCTATCTCATCAGGCATCCGGTTGTTTTTTACAAGATTTTTATCTTTCGAAACTACCTCCTCTACGTCCCTTTCTTCTTCATCTATGTACTGCTTTTCAAATATACCAAAATTAGTGACAAAATGAAATATGTGCCTGTCACTATCAAATACTTGGAAGTTCGTAACATTATCTGGTATAGAGGGACAAGGGACCAACTCTATAGAGAACTTCTTGCATTTCTTATGGTCCACTGGCTTCAACATACTCGCTGCTACAGACTAGGGAGTCTGCCATATGATTGCCCTTTCTCGAGATCAGAGAAATGTTAAAGGCGTCGAACTCATCTATTAAATCTCTGACCCTTGTTCGGTAAAGCCCGAGCCGCCTATCCTTGCATATGTATTGTCCCCTCACTTGTTTCACCACCAGCTCCGAATCACCAAGGACTTTGATATATTTAATTTTCTTCCGAATGGCCAGTTGTAGTCCAAGAATCAAAGCCTCATATTCTCGCCATATTGTTGGTGGCAGAGGAACTGCCGATCAGTATGCAGCGAATATAGGCTCCTGGTCCGAACATGACAATTCAACACCGGCTCCTGCTCCTTGTCTGGACCTGGATCCATCAAATCTTAAGGTCCAAATGTCTTGATGTCCTTCAGTGGAGTTGTGCCCCATCCTTTCATCATGGGTATTTTCGAGTGCTTCTATGTCCAAACAGTATGCTCCCAACTCAGCTTCAATGTACTCGGATCTCGTTCGGCTTGTTGTAATCTGTGATCATCTCTTTGAGCTCGGGGTTCACCGTCAATTCGAATTTGATTGGCCACTCCCCTCCAAGGTAGCCACATGTGTGAAGAGTCTGTCACAATGTAACCGTTTAGGTTCTTACTCCAATCTCTTCCCAATACCATGCCATATTTGATAGGAATATCGAGCACCAAAATGTCTATGCGCTAGTTGAATTCGGGTTCTGAATTGACTTGAATATGCACATCACCCAACCTCTCCTCTCGCCTCCATGGTTGACTCCGTCCAACCGCACCACCCCTGCTCCTAGAAGGCTTTGGTGTAAGTCCCAATATTTTACAGATTTCTAAGGGCATGATAGTAGCCGAGGCCCCCGAGTCTATTAAACAATTGTGCAAGTTTTTACCTCGCAATTCTAATGGTTACCAAAAAGGGAGGTATATCTCGCTTTTTCTTTTTGTACAACCACTTGGGACTCAGCACTTTTAGCTTCATGAACTTGTGCAGATGGATTTAATCCTTTTGGTGAACTCACTTCTTGGCCTAATAATCGGGCCATGTCATACATCGATACATTGGCCCTATTCTTCTTCATATCTTCCACCAAATCGTAAGTGAGCTTTTCTGGATTTGGCAAGTTTTGCATCATCTTAGACTTTTCGACCTTCGATGGAGGAGGGGGATTGACATCTCCTTTAGGGTCGGGGAGGGAGTAATTGATTATTAGGAGGAGCAGAGGAAGTTTTGGGCTCTTTAGAACTCCTAGTGTAATATTTGTGATTTGCTTTCCCAAAACGTTTATTTGTATGAACTTCCAAAGCTTCTTCATCTTCGCTTCCAAAAAATTCTACATCCTCCTCTTCTTCATTTTCATGGGAATGTATGACCTCCGTTAGCATAGACTCCGGTTTCACGTGGCCATAGTGCGGGCAATCATTATCACAAGATCCTGCATCTCCACGGCCTTCCGAAATGTCTACCCGGTTGGCAACAGGATTGGGTACCCACCCGTTGTTAGGCTGCGTGTTATACATTCCTTTTCCTCTATGATTGTGAGGTCGGTTATGGCCCATGGCCTGATCAACTTTTTTATTGACATTCCCCACCGTTACCAACACCTTGGCCAACGTTTCTTTCATATTTTCTATGGTCGCTTCGGACCCTTGTGGTTGAGGCACCGCAATTGCAGGTCCAGCTTGTGTTGGCCGCATTAGCCACCTCCGGACCGGGTACAATGGCTTGGGTTTGGGCGAGTGGATTCCATCCTGGATTCCCATTTTGAATGGCTTGAGTTTGGGCAGGTGGATTCCATCCCGGATTCACACTTTGAATGGGAGTGATTGTTGGATAAGTTGCTGAGCTTGGCATGTTAATTGGAGCAAACCTCGACATGGTCAACAGATTATTGCCCATACCGAACCCATGCAAACCCATTGAGTTATTTTGAATCAAACTCTGTGCTTGAACAACAGCATTCGGATAACCTGACAATGGCGTAACTTGGGTGGGTGTTTGGAAGTTGTTCAACATCGGAGCCTCGTGGTGCTACTACCCGGTTCATCATGGCAAATTGGCCCGTATGGGCCATATTGTCCCATCCCGACCAATTGAGACAATCCCGCGCCCGGCGAGTTCATCTGCTGTTCGAGAGTCATTGTTTCGCATAAGCCAAAGGAAGGGTTGTAACCTCGAGGGTTCCTTCTAGTCAACAAAGATGTTAAAGGATCTAAGGCTCCGAAGTATAGCCGCAAGGCAATTGCGGGGTCTACCGCAAAGTGACGAGTCACATTCGTATATAGCTTTTGAAATCTCTGATTGAACGCTCGAATGGGTTCATTGGTTTGTCTTTTGCAAGATACGAAGAAATTGTATGTCATGGAGGGATCTACTAACTGTCTGAATTGACCTATGAACGCGGTTTCTAGCCGGGCCCATGAAGTTATGGACCCCGCTTGGCAAATTTTGATACCATTCGTTAGCAATGTGGTCTAGACTAGCAGGGAAAACTCGACGAGCAACATCCTCGTGAGTAACCCCTCGCCTAAACATGTAATCTTTATAGATTTGGACATGATCTTCTGCAGTTGTTGGACCATCATGAATGAATTTGGGTAATCCCCTTTCAATGTTTCTAGGCAAGTCGTGGACTGCCCGGGAATATCTAAAGGGGAACTCCCGAGCACCATACCAAAGGGCGGTGGTCGTTGTTGTTGTTGTTGTTGGGCCATGTTAATCAAAGGTGTCAACCCCGTGGGAACAATTGGAACTCCCGAAACTGTGGAGACAGATACAACTGGTGTTACTATCCCACTTGAACTTAAGGGTTCAGGCCCACTAAAGGCACTTGAGTCCAAAGAAATCCCTAACTCAAGTATACCGGGTGGTATTTCAACTTCTAATGTTTTGTTTTTCGGCCTCCTAGCAGTGGGAGAAAGACTTTGGAAGATAGTTTCCCCTGTGGTTTTAGACCTAGTAGCAATGTACTCAGGTTGGGCCAACTTGGAAACTCTAGGACTCTAAAAGATTTCTCAACTCTCCGCCGGATAAAATGTCTAAATGTTATACCCGCAAGCACAATAGGTGGAAACAAAACTACCCACGTTAATTGTTAGAACAAATCAAAATTGCAAAGCAATACAGAAGGCCCTCCTTCTAGCGCCAAAATGTTGAGCGTTAATTTGTCATATTACAAATAATAACACGCAACTTAGAGTCTCGAACAAAGACTCTTTCTTGCAAAGAAATAATTTATTTTATTTTCCTTCCTTTTATTATTTCTCCAAGTTTCTTTGTGAAACAACTTTTACATATATAAAAAATGAATTCAATTTAATACATGCAACTGATATATCCCATAATAACTCAAAATCCTGCAGATAGCTGTTAACAAGGGGCCTTTGTTGATTCTTAATGAACTTTGTAATCTTGACTTGTTTGATTAATCAAAAAAAAAATAAACAAAAATCCTTTTTATGTTCTAATGTTCACAATTTATTCTAAGGTTAACTTGTTCGTTTTATCTATATTCAATAGTTCTGTTATTTCAGGTGTTAGTCTCCGACATGAAATTAAGCATATCAAGGAATAAAACATAAACTCGTTATTTTGAATCAACTGGAAAATAATGAAGGATATTAAAATGGTTCACGATCTCCTCCCTGCAAAATCCCAAGTTAAGAGATGAAATCCCCAAAACAACCCAACCGATCAGATCTGTACTAACACACAATCTAATCAGATCAGATGCAAGACTCTAAGGAAAAGAATATAATTGCATCATTCTACCATTCACCTATCGTAACCCATCCCATGGCGTAAACGAAATAGATACAAGACAAAATGATGCAACGGAAAGATTGACGGTAAAACAATAGTTTTGGCTTCGATCTCCTTTTGATTTTACACACAAAAGTCGTGTTACCAAAGAAAAATCCTTTATTTCAATAAGTAATGCTTTTTTTGTTACAATCTCCAGCCCCTGTATCCATCTACACTTCTGCTATTTAACCTTTCCGTCGCGCGTTCTCGGCTGCTCCATGACGCTTCGTTTCGACTCCTGGGACCCTTCACTTCAATTCCCGCCTTTTGGTATTCTAACCCTTGCATGCAATCGTAACGCTCGATCTCTCGCGCCGAGAATCGTTGTTATGAAACGTTACTCTGGTTCTGTCATTTTTGCCACGTGTCCTGCGTCTCCTGCACCTTTCGTAACGCTTTCCCACGGAAATCCCGACAGAATTTGCATTTGGCCTCTTCGTTTCCTAGCCGCGATAACGCGACATGTCGCGAAATCGCGACATGTCGCGATATCGCGACGTGTTCTTGGTCCGTACGCCCGTCGTAGCTCGTTGTAGCGATATCGCTACCGACTTTGCTTTGCCTTCTTTTTCAAAAAAGTGGTAGCGATATCGCTACCACTTTGGTTCCGAGCCTTCCTTTCAAAAAGTGGTAGCGATATCGCTACCACTTTGGTTCCGAGCATTCCTTCGATGAAGTGGTAGCGATATCGCTACCACTTTGGTTCCGAGCCTTTGTCTTTGCGAAGTGGTAGCGATTCGCTACCACTTTTCCTTCGGGCCTCCGCTTCACGAAGTGGTAGCGATTCGCTACCACTTTTCCTTCGATGAAGTGGTAGCGATATCGCTACCACTTTGGCTCCGAGCCTTTGTCCTTGCGAAGTGGTAGCGATTCGCTACCACTTTTCCTTCGGGCCTCCGCTTCACGAAGTGGTAGCGATTCGCTACCACTTTTCCTTCGGGCCTCCGCTTCACGAAGTGGTAGCGATTCGCTACCACTTTTCCTTCGGGCCTCCGCTTCACGAAGTGGTAGCGATTCGCTACCACTTTTCCTTCGGGCCTCCGCTTCACGAAGTGGTAGCGATTCGCTACCACTTTCAACCTTGTGCTTCCTCTCGGCAACTCGTAGCGATGGAGAGACAGGTCGCGATTTCGCGACCCTTTCAACTTTCCGTACGCTTCCAAAAAACGCGTCGCGATTTCGCGACATCCTTTTTTCTTTGCCGTCGACACGTCGCGATTTCGCGACATCCTTTCTGTCCTGTCGCCGACACGTCACGATTTCGTGACGATTTTCTCGTCCTCGCCGCGACACGTCGCGATTTCGCGACATCTTTTCTGTCCTGCTGCCGACACGTCGTGATTTCGCGACAGATTTCAATTTTTTTGCAGCGATGGAGAGACAGGTCGTGATTTCGCGACATGTCGCGATTCCCATGTCCATTTCGCGACCCTTTCAACACTTAGGCATTTTTCTTCTTTTCTTCATTTTTAGCATCCGGGTCTTTGAGATATTCCCTAAAGCCTACAAAAACAAAGGTGGGTCCCCACTTCTGGGGTGTGTTGTGGATGAACCACAACAAGTAATAGTTACATCATAAAAGTATAAATCCTACTTACAACAAAGTAACAGTTACATCATTACTAACTCCTGCTTATAATAAAAGTAGTGGTTACATCATAACGGGCCCATATACACTAGGCGCCCAAGGTGCAACATATACCAACACTAGACAATTACATGATGATGGTTATGTTGGAATAGGGCCCTAACACACAATCCTTCATGCATTGTGGTTGATGGAGATGGAAAGCAAGTTTGAAGCTACTGTCAAGCCTAAGCGATAGGACACAAACTCAGCCTATACAATGCACTATGAAACTGTACACTTGCAATAGATCATATGCTGAAGAAAAATAGTTTGAAATCTTTCAATGCCTAATCAGTATGTTCCAAACTCATGCTTCAAACCTTAGACATGTGAAGATCTATGGGTTCAATGATGCACTTAAAGAGTAGTATTGTTGAAGGGATATCTTGAAAAATATATCTAAATGATATTATTGTTCAAGGACCAACAGTGTTGCATATCCCTTTCAAAGTCCAGATTGAAAGTGGATTTAAGAGTAAGGTGCGGACTTGAGAATTGAACCCCCAAACAAGGGTAGGATGTTGTCAGCTCAACAAAATAAGCCTTGAAAGAACATGGAGTGTGCGCATTTGGAGGTATTAAAGATCAAATTTAGATTTACAAAGGTTGACCGTAAGCCGCAAGTTCACAAAAGAGAGCAAGCATATCCAACTGTCTTTGCAAACACTCAATAGAATGAGAAAAGAGAACCACATCATAAAAAATGAGACATATCAATCAAAATGTGGTGTAGAAAACATCTGTCCTCTGCACGAGTCTGTTGTTGAATGGAGTCCTCAAGCTTATAAATGTTTATGCCAAAGACATTTTAGAGAAGACGACATATGGTTAACCTCTGTAGTACTCTTGACCTTATCTAAGAACCAATGAGTTGCTTGGAATCGAAAAACATCAATCTGATAAAGTCTTACGGTAGCTAGAATAAGGAGCTTTAGATGCTCATATCTCTCCGAGTGTTTCAAATAGCAAGTGGCAAAGCATTGCATTGAAGGTCTTTGTAAATTCAACAAAACAATAGAAGACCTTAGAGGACCTAGGTCGATCCTTAATTATAGTGCAGATAGTGAAGATATGGTCTGCAGTCTGAAAAACTCTTCTATAACCAGGTTTCCTCTAGCATTGGAGGCAACACTGTTAAGCTGTTCTGGGAGCTCAATTCAACATGAGATCTAAAGTGAATTGTGACTCAGGGTATTCCAAGTTGCATACAATTTTCCTATTTATAGCTTTTGCTAGCAACAACAAATCCCCTAGCTATTGAACCACATTGAGGGTTGAATAGTGAAATACACAACCAATACTAAATTAGACATAAAAGATCAATTAGCTTTTAGTGTTAAAAAAGGTGCCATGTGTCTCCATATTCTAAACCCTATAGGTGATGCTTTGTTGCATTCAGTGATCACAAAATACAACAACATGAGTGACACTTTTGGAGAATTAAGTTATGAATGATAAGTAGAAAAGCTTATCCCAAGATTTGAAGTTCATGTTTACTCATTCTTATACTCCGTGGATGTTCATCAAGCTAAGTTCTGTCCTCATCTATGTATGTTGACCTCTCCATCTCAATAGTTTGACTCGTATGGGTTTGTGGTCTTCTTACAAATGAAAGTATGCGCTCTCATTAATATGGGGACTCATGGATGCCTGTAAATGTGTTTGGCTGTGGACTTTGCCTTGTCCACAATTGATTTCATCTACGTAAGGTTTAGAGAATTTCCTAACACAAGGCCTAGACAATGGATTCTAGAAGGATTCCAAAAGATAAAGGAGTTTGTATAGAAAAGGCCTTTTAAAGTGCCTATAGAATATTACAGTGTGATGTACACTGTACCTGACGTGGCTATTGAAAAATTTCACCTCTGTATAGAGAGACTAAGAATAACACTAAAAGTTCAATCTTCATATATTCACCTTCTTCTGGGTATGTGCTATGCTTATTATCAATCTCAAATTCTTTTTGGGAATTTTTATAGCCATGAAATATTTTGAGGATATTGAAGGCACCAGAGCTCTTGTAGTAAATTTCCATTAATAGGTTTCTTGAATGGTGCAAATAAGAGCCAAGCAGGAGGGTACAAGAAGTGAAGTGACTTGTGGAGTGTTATTATTTGAATTGACAATATTTGATCCTTCAACCTGTGGTTCCTTAATTAGTTTGAGTACATTTCTATTATGTGGTGAATGAAGCAAATGGTTCCTAGCCTCCTGTTGTCACAGCACCAATTCTGCTGCTACTTTATAGTGGGACCAATGAAAGAATAACTTAGCAAGCTTTTTGAGTTATTATTTAAAATATACTAGCAGTGGTACCTTTTAAAATTCCCACATGACCACCAATAGGAAGGAGCCTATGAAGAAGCACAAACAATGGGTTCGAAGAAATCCCATGTTGCATTGCATCAAGACTCCGAAGATAATGCCAACATATGATACACTTCAAAATTTAAATTTTATGGTATGAAGTTGAACCCATTGAGAAATGGGTTTGCTGTTTATCATTGCTCTGACATGCTCATTAATATAGGGACATGGAAAACTAAATAATTAACATGTCAGGGTTTCATGTTGGCTAATATTTAATGATTAATGTTTTCAACATTACACCAGAATATTTAATATATAAAAGATCACAAGCAGCAACGAACATCCATTTTTTGTTGTTGTTGTTGTTGTAAATAGAGTAATGCCTACACTCACTATCATTTTTTCTTTAACTTCAGATATGTGATAACAAGTAGTTAAAATATATTCCTAATCCTTCAATAAAAAGACAACATTCTCCTAATTCAAGATTACTCTTTATTTCTACTTGTTCTCATCACAATCACTTTAGTTTAGAAGATATCAAGAACTTAATAAATCATGATGGCAATTTTGAGTCAAACATAACTTTGCAACCGCTAACCAATTAAAGATGGTCAACAATAAATTATAGAAAAGAGATAAGCATAGCCATTAGAATGAATTCACCTTAACAATCTCTTTATCAAATATACTTCTTGTTGCCACATTTTGCACGGGGTGCCATGTTTTCAGTTTATGTAAGTGAACTGCTCTTTACCTTCCCTCCTCCTCCTCTTTTCCTCCTTCTCCATTTCTCCCTTTCTCCCTCTTCCTTGCAGTTTCATTCCTCCCTCTTCCCCTTGAGTTTCCCCCAGTAAAGTTTCCAGCAAGTGTTCCCTGAAAATGACTAAGTGTCAAGGTGCAATCCGACTTCGCAGTGAAGTCGGGATGCGCCCTCCAATTGGAGCGCAGTAGGGAATGCGAAGTGCATAAGAAGACAGAAACAGGTGAAATTTGACTAAGTGTCAGGGGCGCAACCCAACTTCGCAACGAAGTCGAGGTGCACCCCTCTTCTTGGGAGCACTTGGAAAGCAGTATGGCAGAAAATAGGTTAAGTGTTGGGGTGCAACCCGACTTCATAGCGAAGTCGGGGTGCGCCCCCCTCTTGGTGCGCAGTCACGTAACTATACAACTTTCAGGGAGACCATGTCGCAAGTACAGTCCTACCCGACAGAAGTCAGCATCAGCAGCTCTTCAGCCGCTTGTGTCAGCTATTGTCTAGTCTGGGACTTTGTGCCCGTGATTGTAATCGGGGGGAACTGGGGCTATAAATAGCCACCACATTTTCATTGTAAGTGGTGGAAGGGGAATATACTGCTAGGGAACCATTGTAGCTGTGCGTTTGCCTCTAATACAAAGCATATACTTGGCTCTGCTTACTATCTTCTATCTTGTATGCTGCCTCTCCTTGTCATTTATGCCTCATGTTTCTTGTATCATTGCTTACTGTTGTACTGAACTCTGGACTCTGGTATTTGATGATCAAGTATTCCTGGAATGCATAGATAGAGGATACATAGGATGAATGATAGCTGTAGTTTCAATGTGTGTTTTGTATAGGAATGTTGTTAGTAGTGGTGATTGATCGTTGCCGTGTTGCTTATTCCCCCCACCCAACTCCAATCACATTTGGATTCTCTTTTCGCATTTTTATCTCTTTCCCTGCACTCTTATCTTAAAACACTAAAACCCACAGGAAGCCGACCTTCTCCGAAGATTGGCACGGAAGGCATTCCTTCCTTTCGGCCTTTCAATCTTATGGGTGAATTTGGGGCACATTATACCAAATCCTTTCCTCATGGCAGATTTGTAACAAATAGTTTCTCTGGCATGCCCGGTGGGACATGGTAGTTTCCCACCCCCAAATAGAATCGAAGCACAGGTGTTTGCTTCATTATTGTTAAAAATCAAAGCACCTGGCGACTTTGCACGTACCTAAATATTCTCTGAGTTCGTAAAGACCGGTCCTAATGCCTTCATGCAAACAAGAAGGTGGCGAGCAAGGAATCCGGGAAACCCGCCTGACTTCTATGAAATCGACATTGACGCTCCAGGTGAGCACGTCAGGCTGGCTGATCACCAAGCTCGCGAAGAAGAGCCTGAAACTAAAATTGAAGAGGCCGAGGCTGAAGAGCAATCTACATCCTCGGACCAGTTTCGATACTGAGTACACTACTAGAGGAGAAGAAGATATGGCTGCCCAACAAAATGATGATGACCTCTTCCTGACGGTGGACTCTATGGGGCCATTGGCCCTAGTTGGACAACAAGCTGTGCCCCCCGCTGCATTAAAGTCTATCCCTACGTATGATAGCTATGACAAGATGACGTATGAACACATCCAGGACATTCTGGCCCTGGCTGCGCTACATTCCATCACTGACGAAGGTGTGAAGACCCGTCTGTTGGACCTTTCCCTAAGGGGAAAGCTTCTTTACTGGTGGAGATCACTGCTAGAGGGATTTATCATGAGGTGGCAAAAATTGGCTGGTAGACTCGTGAAAGGATGCAACGAGTCTGTTGATCCCTCTTCTTTGTTGCATCAATTCCAAAGCATCCAGAGGCATGCCTAAGATGAGGTGTCTGACTTCAACATTAGGTTTGCGAGGTCTTGGAAATGAGTGCCTTGTGAACTCTGACCTTCAGCAGGTCAGGCTGCGCACTACTACCTAAGATCCTTCAACTCAGACATTTGCCTGCTGCTGAAGATAGCCAAAATAGACTCGTTCCCTGCTCTGTACGAGGCTGCCCAGCAAGCTGAAATGGATATCATTTCCATAGGTAGACTTTCGCACAGGGTACAGCCGCCCATTTACCCAGACTTTCCACAGTCCCAGTACCCATCAGCTTCTGGTACAATGCCGTCCACTTCAGGACAACAACCCCAGCAACAATGGAACCCGACGCCGGTCGTAAACCCTTATGGCCCACCACAAATTCACTATTTGCCTCCTCCTCCTCTACATTATCCAGCACTCCCAGCTCCCCCGCAGTATGCATAATATTCTACACCTCCTCCATTTGCTGCATTACCTCCTCCAGCTCAGTTGTTGCCTCTTGACAATGATATACAGAATAAAATCCTCCAGGAGGTACGGGCTCTGGCCTCTGGATATCACACCATGTCCAATGACATGACTATTCTAAAGAAGAAACAGGCCCAGATGGACCTTGTTCCAAGGAGGCCATATTCGCCCCCGACACTGACAAAAGATCAAGCCCCAGAACGACGAGACCAAAGGTGCCTCCCTCCGAGAAATGCTGCCATCGAGGACCAACTTGGTACTTCTGACCAAGTCAACTGGTGCACTACGTGCAATGACCCGCATTCGGAGGATGACTGCACACTGCATCAACACTACCTCCAGACCTTGGTCGGCAGCACCATAGAAGACAAAGAACTCTATATGATCTTGGACGACGAAGGCAACTTTACCGTCCCAGAGGAAGATCTGTTGCCGCCTCCTGCCAAGGAAGACATAAAGTCTGCGAAAGCCACCGCAAATCCCTTGAAGGTATACACTCGAACAGATAAGGCGCAACCTATTGGGCTACCACCTGACAAGAGGCTGTGGCCTTACATAGCCAAAGAGAAAGCTCCCACAGTCAAGCCTCCCGTAGCAAAAGCTCCCCTGACTAAAGCTCCTGTTGCTCAGCCTCTAGCTGAAACTAAAGAAAAAGCTCAGGAAAAGCTAAGATATCTGTCTCTGACCAAGAGACAGAGAGTTGAGGCCACTCAGCAGTACCGAACAAAGTATGAACTAACAAAAGAAGCGGAAGGAGCTAGCACCTTAGGCTACAACATAGTAGACGAGCTGAAGAGGACCCCCGCAATAATCAACATGTATGATGCTCTTCTGCTCCCAGGCCAAGTTGATCTGCTGCAGGAATCTTTGAAAAACATGAAGAATGGCAAGCAGATATAGCCTGTTGTCCTGGTTCAACCTTTGACAGTCCCAACCACTGGGAAGAACAGACCACCTCCCTTCTATCTATCATTACGTATGCAAGGGTACATAGTACACAACTGTATGGTGGAATCTGGAGCTTCCATGACTGTTATGCCGAGAGCTGTCTACGATGATATCGGGATGGAGTATATAAGGAGCAGCCAAGGCATGCTGCACCTAGATGACACCCCTGTCAAGACACTCGGTGTCATTAAAGACATCCCTATTTAGCCGCACCAAGCTCTCGACATCGTGGTCATCCAAGAAGTCGTGGTTGTCGACTTGGAACCCTACTTCGGCATGTGTCTCTCCAGGGAGTTCACTGCGAAGCTGGGAGGGTATCTGTCTCTAGACTACTCACACATGGAAGTTTCCTTCAAAGCAAGAAGACTGAAAATCTACAACGAGAAGCCTTCCAATTTCCTAGTAGAGAAGATATCCGGAGAAGAGTCGCAAGACTACATGGTCCAGCTGACGGAGGAAGAACTAGTGGTGGTGGATATGACGGAGCAAGCTCTCGAGCTACTGCAAGTGGAAGCTGAATTCTCCTTGCGGGAATTCAACGTCGTGATCGAGATAGAGCAAGGCTGCTACACCGTCATCCAGCCTGAGAGGCTTGACAAGTCGGCCAAAAGAGAAGTGGGACCTACACCAGAAAAGCTGTGGAAGCTTTTCTTTGACGGGGCACGATGCAAAAATGGCGTTGGTGCAGTACTCTTGGTTTCCCCAACAGGGATCCAGAAATATTACACCTACAGGTTGGCTTGGAGCTGTACCAACAACGCGACGGAGTACGAAGCCCTGTGCTTGGGTTTGCAAAAAGCAAAAATACTGGGGATTAAGCACATGAAGATCTTTGGTGATTCAGATCTGGTGTGCAACCAGATTATGAATAAGTGCACCTCTAAGAAGCACTACCTCAAGGCGTACCATAATCGGGTTTGGGACCTGATGGAGTCGTTCGACTCATTGAATGTCAAGGCTATATCACATGAGAAAAACAAGCATGCTAAAATTCTGGTGTCTGTTGGAGCCAGGTACGTTTCGACTGATGACACTGTCCAGAAGCCGAAGCCGGTTTGTACCATTTCTAGGCCTTCTGTACCTGATAAAGACACCCATTGGCAGGTGTTTGACTGTGACGAGGAAATCGTCACATTTTTGGTTAATAAAGCGTGTTCAATCGAAGGTAGAGACCCTGATGACGAGCAATATGAGGGGTTGATACAGCTAAAAAATAATTATGTCCCAAAAGGACTGATTACACTTGAGAGTCTATTTGATCAGAACGACAGAGCAATATCACACCGGATCAAAGTAGACCCGAAGCAGTACACCGACCTGGAGCTTGAACCTGGAAAAATAATTAAGGTCGGGACAGACTACACCACAGAGGAACTTGAGCAAATCAGAACATTGTGTCGAGAGTTCCCTGACATAGTAGCCTGGTGCTACCAGGACTTGAAGGGGTATGACAGAAATATAATCCAGCATACCATTGAGCTAGAAGATGGTGCCAAGACATTCCAGCAGAAGCAGAGGGCTGTAAATCCAAAGATCGAAGCCATGATGAAGGCCGAGCTCCTGAAGATGTTGGAAGCCAAGATCATCTACCCCATCAAGCATTCATCCTGGGTTGCAAAATTGATTCTCGTGAGGAAGAAGAATGGAGACATTCGTCTCTGTGTAGACTTCAGAAATCTAAATCAGGCCTCCCTTAAGGACCATTATCCACTCCCCCAGATTGACCAGATCCTCCACATAGTTGCTGGAGCGCAAAGATTCTCCCTCCTAGATGACTTTTTTGGGTACAACCAAATCTGGGTTAAGGACGAGGACCAACATAAGACATCGTTCACCACCAAATGGGGAACATTCACCTATCAGTGCATGCCTTTCGGCCTATCCAATGCTGGCGCCACATTCTAGAGAGCCATGGACCTGGCCTTCTGAGAGCTGCTCAACAAGATCATTGTCATATACTTGGATGACATGACTGTATTCTCTCACAAAAGAGAGGACCATGTTCCCCACTTGCGGAAAATATTTGAGAGATGTCGTGAATTCAGCATTTCCATAAACTCGAAGAAATCTGTCTTTGCGGTGAAAGAAGGTAAGCTGCTGGGGCATGTCATCTCCAAGAAAGGCCTAAACGTGGACCCTGATAGAGCTGAAGCCCTCATCCGTTTGCCCGCTCCAGTTGACAAGAAGGGGCTACAGTCCTTTTTTGGCCAAATCAACTTCATGCAGAAATTCATACCAGAATTCGCATAGGTAATCAAGCCCATGGCCGAACTTCTGAAAAAGAATGTAGAATTCTTATGGACTGATGAGAGAAGGCAGGCCTTCAAGGAAATCAAGGCCCGCATTGCACAAGCTCCGATGTTGATAAACCCGAAATACTCCAAGGACTTCATCCTATACGTGGTGGGAGAACTCGAGAGTTACGTCGTAGTCCTGACCTAGAAGGGGGACGATGGCGAAGAGCGCCCCATAGCATTCTTGAGCCAAGTGATTTAGCTGCACAAAGAAAAGTACAACTTTATAGAGTGGCAGGTTCACGCGGTCATGAAGTCTCTTTGAAATTTTAGGCACTTCGTCTCCCAGAGCCGGACAACTGTCTTTGTGATACACCCGGACATCCGAAGCTTCATCATACAAGGGGAGCCGAGTGACAAGAGAGTAGGATGGATTGCTAAAATACAGGAGTTCAACATCAAAGTACAACCGACCAAGCTTATCAGAGGCTGAGCCTTGTGCCAAGAGCTAGCCCGAAGCACAGTAGCCAAAATTTTTGCCTGTAAGTGGGAGGATCCGACAACAACCACCAACCTAGCCAACTCCTTACCTGAGGAGACTGACTGGACAGATGACCTGGTGAAGTACTTATGCACAAGAAGATGTCTAGACCACCTGAACGCATCACAAAGAAGGAGGTTTCGGCTAGGTGCACTGAAATACACTCTTCGCCCCGAGGGGCTTTACTTCAAAAACATTGACGGCATCTTGTTGCGGTGCATCAAGAAAATAGACTTTCACTCCAGGATGCCTAGGGGTCACCATTCTGCAAGGCCTATGGCCTTGAAAATAATTAGAGCTGGGTACTACTAGCCCACTCTCTTTACAGACACACACATGGTCTATACAAAATGTGATCAATGCTAGAGATTTACTGGCAGAAGCAAAAAAGCACCCCTGCCTCTTCAACCGATCCAAGCCGAGACTCCATTTCAGCAATGGGGTCTGGACTTTATTGGGGTTATTATGTCGAACTCTACAGCAGGGCACAAGTTCATTCTTACCGCCACCGACTACTTCACATGGTGGGCAGAGGCAATCCCCACCAAGAACGTGGACCAGGATATGGTCATCATGTTCCTCGAGAGCCTCATTACCTGCTTCGAGGTCCCTGAGTCAATAGTGATAGAAAATGGTTCGGGGTTCGTAGGCGCGGTACTCATGGAGTACACCAACAAATACGACATTTATCATAAAATGTCTTCCAATTACTACCCACAGGGGAATGGTCTTGCCGAGTCCACCAACAAGAACCTACTGAAGATCATCAGAAAGATAGTAGAAAAGAACAAGAGGACTTGGCACCTACTCCTGAACTGGGCGCTGTGGGTGGACAAAATATCATTCAAAAAATGCATTAAGACATCCCCCTATGCACTCATCTACGACAAGGAGGCAGTCCTGCCAACACACAAAAATTCCTGCTCTCTAGATGTTGGACGAAGAGAGAGGCAACGGGGATCCGATGGACGACAGACTGTGCCAGTTGTTGCAGTTAGAGGAAGACAGAGAAAAAGCATACCAGGCCTTCACCAAACATCTTTGAAGCAACCCAAGGCTGGTTTGCAAAAGGCACCACCGCCCAAGTTTTCAAAATCAAGGACCTGGTGCTGAAGTGGGACTTGTTGAAGGCAAAGCCGAGAAACAACGACAAGTTTGATGCCCTCTGGGAGGGCCCCTATCATATTGCCTGGGTAAATTATTTTAATGCATTCGTACTCTGGGATATGGAGGGACAACTTCTCCCCATTCCCGTCAATGGGTTCCACCTAAAAATTTACCGCCACTGAAGGTGCCCAATGGGCCCTTCCTTGTACATATTTTCCTTCTGCACTTTTTAGAATGTATATATTTCAGCATTCAGTTTTTAAAGAGCCCAAGTAAGACTTAAGGCAAACCCCGACTTCGCAGCGAAGTCGGGTGTCGCTCGTTGAACAACGCGAAGTTCGAAAGAAGGCAGCTGAAAAAAGGAGCAAAAATGACTAAGTCTGGGTGCGCAACCCGACTTCGCAGCGAAGTCGGGCTGCGCACCATCTGGAGAGCGCAGTTGGGAAACAGGCAGCAAAAAATAGCTAAGTGTCAGACTGCGTAGTCAAAACTGGGCGAAGTCAGAGTGCGCCCATTTTTTGGGCGAAGTTCGAGTGCGCCCATTTTTTGGGCGAAGTTCGAGTGCGCCCTAAATTTTGGGTGTAGCCCAAATAACGTAAAAAAATTCTAAGTGTGGGCCCAGGGCATAGTACGACACGATGTAAAGTTGGACTTCATGGGCCAAAAATTCTCCCTTGTAAAGTGTGCCCAGACTGTGACGATGATGTTAGCAATGGCACGATGTCCAAGGAGGTTTAATGATTGCACAACTTTCAAGAATGATGCATTAAAAAAAAAAGCAAGGTGCGTTTGGACCAACGGCTACTAGGGTGCGCTTTTCAAAAATAAACCCATGCACAGTCGCCAAAAAATCATAATGCCTCCACCAAATCCAAGTTAACCGCCCTAACTCCCTCCCTCGTGCCATTAATGTTGCAGTCGTTGTCTAGAAAAAATGCCGTGGTGCACTCAAAAAATTCAAATCGTTCAAGCTGACTCCCTGACTGCAAAGAGCAGAGCTGACAACCCAGAAGCTGTAATTCCCGTCCTTGATGTTTCAGAAAGGATGGACAAGGGGAAAGCGCCCGTACAGGCACAATCTAGTGAAGAGCGGCATGAAGCTGAGGAATCACCAGAGTCAAGCGCTCATGAGAGCGAAGAGCTGCAGGACCAGAAAAGAAAGACCCGGACAAAGAGGCACGTAGCTGGGTGAATTCTGCCACCACCAGTTAATCACCTGGCCAGGTATAAGGATGGCTCTTTCTCCATCAGTCTCTCCAAACTGTGGCTGAACATTGCCAAGTGGGCGGACAGGGTTTCACCCTCACACCATGTTGGGGCTGCATACAAGTCGAACCTATATTGGTTCTTGTGCCCTCCTACCCACCAGTGCCCGAAGTTGATTGAAGCAATTGTAGAATATTACAAACCAGCTTCCCGGCAAGTCTACGACAACAAGGGAAAAGTGTTGTTCACACTTTTTCGAGAGAGCATCCAGCCAGTGCTTGCCCTCGGGCTCCAGCACGAGCCCAGCGCAATAGTCAGAAGGGTGAATCTTGATGAACAGACTGGCAGATTTACACAGACAAAGCAGATGAGGGAATTCCTCGACTCAGACCTGAAGACTCCGCTGGTAGCCAGACAGTGGTCGACTGGCCCCATACCCCTAGAGAGATTTGAAAATAAATATATTTACATCATCCTGGCATGGGTCCTCGGTTGCGACTCTGACAAAGTGATACGGCCGTACCAGCTGGCGCTGGCAGAATGTCTCCTGCACGGAGAATTTTACGACTCTACAGTGCAGAAGAGTGGAAAGTGCCCTATTTTCTTTGACTGGGTGGACTGGCTGGCGTATGCAATACATTCAAGTTTGGTTAGACTGCAACAGAAGCAGTCAACAGATTTTCGGTTTTGCTCCTTCCTCGCATGGCTGTGCTTGCATCACATGCACTATTGGATGAACGTTCCTGACTTGAAGAAAATAAACAAAAAAGGAGAGCCGCTGCCCGTGTACGAATGGATCTAGGTTCTATACAGAAAAGGCTCATTCTATGAATTTAATCTTAAATTTTTGTGCATGGTCATGGGGTTATTCAACCGTAAGGCGTCTCGCCCACTAGAAGTCATGGCAAAATACCTGTGGAAATACGAGTATAGGGACACCTTTTGGCTGACTCAAGGCATCATAGTTAGAATCTACGGATTCAAGGGGAAGTCGTTCCTGTTGCCCTACTTCTACACTGACCACCAGTTCGGGATGGAAATTGTGCAACAGATGGATTATGTAGAAGAAGAGTTTGGACAGGGCAAGAAGAAGGGCCATATATTTCAGTATCCCATCACCTAGTCGAATACCCAAGTTTACGAAATCGGACAACACGCCTACCTCGAGCGAGAACTCATCGACATGGGCCTGATAATGCTACCGCAGCGATGGAAATACGACCCAGAGGGGGTCAGGGGTAAGTTCACGCACATCTACCCCCGAGCAAAGATTATGCAGGAAAGAAGAAACATAACAGGCGCAGACTTGGAATGGCACATCGAACAAATGCAGTCATGGCCTCCATGGCATGAATTCTACTGCGAGGAGGTAGCGTACAATCCAGAGTGAAACCCAGATCACCGGTTGGAATTTGCAGGCTTCAAGAAATTCCTCACCAAGGTGGCACCCCTCAACTGGCATAAAGACAAAATCATTGAATGCTGAAAGATGAGGTGTTGTATGCAGCACGATAAATCCAACTGAAGGAATTTGGCCGTCGATGATGAATTTTTAGCTCTATATGACCAGTACGCTGACACATGGTGACCTTTCAAATTTTGAGATTGCGTTCCCCGAGGTGCAAAGAAAAGATATATAAGGAGGCCTTCATCTCAGCAATCGTCAACTCCGACGACTTCCAGCGCAACTCCGATGAGCAGTCAAGGGGGCCCGATGCAGCCTGTAGCTTCTGAGGTAGTGCCCAAAAAGGTGTGGGATTCAAAGAAGTCAACCCCTGAGGTGGCCCCTCAAGCAGAAAAAGTGCCTGTGCTGCCAGCTAGCAAACCGGCTACAACGGGCATCCTTCCAACCAGACCCAGGTACAAGTTTACCTTGGGGAAATCAACGCCTGTCGCCCTGACCTTATCTCCTTCCTCTGGAACAACCACAATGCCAGAAGAGAAGAAGAGGAAGATAGTTGAAAGGGCCAAACGACCTAAGGAGCCGGTACAACAAACAACCGCGACACAGACGGGGGTAGCAGTGCCAAAAATTGTCTCCTTGGACAACCCTGAATTAGATGCAGACACTCGGGCTGCAAGCATCCCTCCGACAGCGGCTTAGGCAGAGTCTGCAGGTACATCCACTACACCTCTTCCCCAAGTCCCAGTCGGCCCTGCTAAAGCTCCATCTCCCATTTCATTAGGGCAAGCTGTAGCCGCGTCTTCCTCTTCCCAAGCTACCCAGCCCTCTAGCGGCCCACATTCCTTTGATCAGTTTGCTCAGGATCCTAACGCCTTTCAGTCACTAAGCCAAACCCTAGAACCCTCACTCGTAGCCAGTATTGAAGCTGCTCCTTCACTGCCGTGCTCCTCACCCCAGTCATTTAAAACCCTACCAGCACCATCCACTCAGTCGCCCGTTTCACCTAGGACCCGATCACCCTCAAAAGTGACCACTCCTTTTGGAATACCTCCCGCATCGTTATTTTTAGGGAAAATGCCATAGCAGAATCCAATGCTAGAAAACTTGGAATTCATGGGTGAACTGTAGAGTGCTGATGACCAGCCTTTGGCAGCAAAGGCCTCAGGATGCTCCGCTTCCTTTCTCCAGGCGTGAAATGAAGAAGAGCCGAAGAGATAGCTGCCCTGGTAAAACGCACCAAGTTCGACCTAGATAGGAGAGTGCTGACAATTGAGAAATTAATCTAAAAAATAAAGAAGCCTCTCCGGGAGATGATAGAGGCATACTACAAGCATCAGAGGAAGGAGAAAATATTTGATGACATCAATGAGGAATACAAAATTCATGGTATTCATCGTAGGACAGATAATCTCCTTGTCAAGCATCTTGAGACCTAGGAAGCGCTGTTCTAGCTACAAAATAACACAAGGCAGCTTGAGGAGGAACTGGCTAGGACCACCGTGCAGCTGGGGTCTGCGTAGTAGGAGATAGAGGAGCTTAAGGCCCAGCTAGCCACCTCTCAGGAGGAGGTTGTAGTGCAGAAATAGACAACTGAGCAGCTATCAGAAGAGAAAAGAGCGACATTGGAGCAGGTTTCTTAGCTCTAGGATTCGTTGAAACAGGCATAGTCATAGCTTGCAGAGAAGACATCACAAGCGGTGACCTTTTCAAAGAGCAAAGTCAAAGAGATGTGGGCTAGTCTGCTACAGCGTTGCAAGCCCAACCTTGTTAAGTCCTTATCAGTATTGGATTTCGTGTCCAAGATCGAAGAAGTATCTGCCCAGGGAAATCCTGTGGTGGAGGAGGCCGAACACCAGGCAAGGTAACCACTAGACCTGGCTATGAAACTTGAGCAGTTTGAGCGCAAAGGCCTCCAAATTCCTCCTATGTCCCAACTTGCCTCAGAGTGGGCAGATGCAAGGGTAACCTTGCATATGTATTTCGATAAGACAGAGAGGGTAAGAACTGCCAGGAAGATGCTAGATGCACTAGAACATGAAATGAGCATTTGCCTGGCCCCCTTTCACACTCTGACCGAACACAGGTGCCCGAGCTATGTCAAATATGGCGAGTTTCTAACCCTTGAGCAGGTTAAGCAAAATTGGCTGTCTTTTGAGGCAGACACAACAAAAATTGATAGCTGGGCAGAGCCAATTCAAGAAGCTCAGGTCACCCAGATGGTGTCAAAATGCTGCAAAATCAACTCCTCCCTAAAGGAGTTGGGAAAAAGATATAACACCATCGACCTGCATGCGGTTGCTGCATTCCACATAGCACTAAGAGAGATCAGCGACCTCGGGCCCTTCCAAGCAGCAGTTTGGGATCGAGCCAGTGTTGCATACAAACGCATCTGCGAATGGGAGGCTGACAGTGAGAACATTCAGATTCAGAAGGAGAAACTGAAGAGGCAACTGTCAAAAGTGATCCTAAAGAAGAACAGTTGCCCAGAAGGAAGCGGTTAGAGCAACAAAAAGTAGGGGAAGGAAGTTCCTCTGCACCCAATGGATGAAGGCATGGTTCTTTGTGTCGAGGCAAACTCGATACCCCGTGAGCCGCCAGGAATGTTGCCACATTTTGCATGGGGTGCCATGTTTTTAGTTTTTGTAAGTGAACTGCTCTTTACCTTCCCTCCTCATCATATTTTCCTCCTTCTCCATTTCTCCCTTTCTCCCTCTTCCTTGCAGTTTCATTCCTCCCTCTTCCCCTTGAGTTTCCCCCAGTAAAGTTTCCATCAAGTGTTCCCTAAAAATGACTAAGTGTCAGGGCGCAACCCGACTTCGCAGCGAAGTCGGGATGCACCCTCTAATTGGAGCACAATAGGGAATTCAAAGTGTGTAAGCAGACAAAAATAGGCAAAATTTGACTAAGTGTCAGGGGCGCAACCCGACTTCGCAACGAAGTCGGGGTGCACCCCTCTTCCTGGGCGCACTTGGAAAGTAGTATGGCAAAAAATAAGTTAAGTGCTGGGGCACAACCCGACTTCGCAGTGAAGTCGGGCTACGCCCTCTGACTGGTGTGCAGTTGGGCAAGCAAGCCCAAAAATTGACTAAGGCACGGAGGCCTCCCCAATTGCACTGTTTTCCACCTGCGCAACCCGCCAGCACTCTGATCCTGGGCGAAGTTGGATAAACCACATTTCTAGGCAGACATGTGTCACTCATCAAAATTTGACAAGTGTCCAGCCTCGAGATTCAAGCCAAGACATGATGGGAACAAGGACAAGCATGGACCGCCCTATCTATGCCAGCTGCCATCATTTAAAGCTAATGTGAAGTTCCATCCACCACAGCTACCCGCATTCCTACTGACCAAAGGTTTGACCCGACACACCGCCACGTAACTGTACAGCTTTCACGGAGACCATGTCGCAAGTACAGTCCTACTCGACAGAAGTCAGCATCAACAGCTCTTTAGCCGCTTGTGTCAGCTATTGTCTAGTCTGGGACTTTGTGCCCATGATTGTAATCGGGGGGAACTGGGGCTATAAATAGCCACCACATTTTCATTGTAAGTGGTGGAAGGGGAATATACTGCTAGGGAACCATTGTAGCTGTGCGTTTGCCTCTAATACAAAGCATATACTTGGCTCTGCTTACTGTCTTTATCTTGTATGCTGCCTCTCCTTGTCATTTATGCCTCATGTTTCTTGTATCATTGCTTACTGTTGTACTGAACTCTGGACTCTGGTATTTGATGATTCTTGGAATGCATAGATAGAGGATACATAGGATGAATGATAGTTGTAGTTTCAATGTGTGTTTTGTATAGGAATGTTGTTAGTAGTGGTGATTGATCGTTGCCGTGCTGCTTATTCCCCCCACCCAACTCCAATCACATTTGGATTCTCTTTCCACATTTTTATCTCTTTCCCTGCACTATTATCTTAAAACACTAAAACCCACAGGAATCCGGCCTTCTCCGAAGATTGGCACGAAAGGCATTCCTTCCTTCTGGCCTTTCAATCTAGTGGGCGAATCTGGGGCGCATTATACCAAATCATTTCCTCATGGCAGATTAGTAACAAACACTTCTCAAGTCCAAGCAGTACCCTCAATCAGGTCTTAGTGCCTTTTCATCTGCATTTGGCAAAGTGTGGCACATATTAAACTAGGTACCATGTGGTTGCAATCAAATATCAATGGCTTGATACAGGTTTCTTGAAATAGGGTGGGACAAAAAATTTTAAATGTAAGAATATCATGTAACGTTTCCTTTTATCATGTACTTCTAAAGTGTGCAAAGTTGTTTTGGTTCAGTTTGTTTGCTTCTTTTTTCCAGATATTTTGATGCTTTTGAGGCAAGCTATTTTTGTGCATTGTCATTAAGTTTTAAACAAGAAAAAATGTAATGCCATAAACACAAAACAATGCAAATACATGGAAGTATGTGGCCAAGGCAAACATACATGGAATGACATGTATTTTATGATTGGAAGTCTTGCTCAATTCCATCCAAAGTACCTCTTTTTAGCATATTTGGCCCTTGGCCTCAAGTGCTACCATCAATTAGAGCTGACAAACCTACAACATGGTAATATTCTAAACAACACACACATAAATTATAAGCCACGAGTTAACACTGGGCCAATAGCTGACAGATGTGGAATTTAGTAATGGTTTAACTGCAACAAATGGAATAAGATGTGTAGAAATGAAATTTAACATGCTCAAACACAATTCCATTTCTACTTAAATAATTCTACACATCTACAGCCATTAGCAACAACAATACACAGAAACAACAACAATAGCAGATGACAAATAAACAAGCAAATTTGTATTAACAATGGCATAACTGGTTACAATATTTTATGTACAGTCTGCAAACCCTATGTGGAATACTCTTCATGACTGCATACAAGACTTGACTGCATCATGCCCTACGTACATACGCACCAGCCTTGTCTTACACGTACCGATGCTCGTCAATGCTATCAATGAATGAATGAGGGAGGGGAGGGACTTATTTATACAACTAAAAATTAGTTGCACCCTCCAACTACTCGACACATCATCATTCTTCTAAATTATATTCACTTGCATTTACCTATTATTTCTCACTACAGGACAAACTAACTTATGACTTTACCCACATACATGACTTAACATCCTATTATTACATACAATATTAAATTATCACTTTATAACATTATTAAATATATGTATGCAAATTTTGTCAAACACTTTGCGTAAAACTACAAAATAACACATAATACCAAAACTGATTCACTAAATGCAAACATATCAATTTGCCTATCTACAAGATGCAAAAGCAAAATTTTCAAGCATGTCATGTGAAGGAAAGATTGAAACAATTATGCCAAAAAGTAATGCTTGCATGGACTACTACTATTACCACAATAACCTCCATAGACCACATGATACTTTGGAAAATAGACTCAAATTCTTTCATTTTTATATTATTCAGTCACATTTGTCTTCATTTCTACACACATAAATATGTTCACATTTTCTAATGCCATAAAACCTTACAAGAAACCAACAACATAATCTACAAGAAAGAATTTATCCAAGTGAGGTAGAAATAGCCAGAAACATTCATGTTTTGGTGAATCACAATGGGGTGGGAGGCTTCTTTTGGGGCTATCCACTGGAAGTAATGCTAAGAGTAAAGAAATCCAGGGAAGGTTTAATACGTTGAAACTTCAAACGAATGTTCACCTATATTTTCCACATTTTCATCTTTGACGATTGAAACAATGCTCCATGGTATATAAAAGAATGTTTCCAAGGATATTCCTTTGAAATATACCTAAGACAAGTGCTAAATGAAAATATCATCATCACAAGGAAAACTTTATTAGCTCCAATAGTCTCTTGCTGGTTTTGTGGACCACCTCAAAAGGCATCCCTAAATTGTTTATTCTTAGGTGGGTAACCTTGTCTCGGTAGGCAACAGGGGTTTGGATGACAATTGCCATGTGAGTTAGCTCTTCTACCTTAAATGTAGGCTATCAGAGTCGCATACGACAACGATTGTCTCCTTCATTCTCTTGTTGTGGTCATTGTCATTGTGAGGTATGAAGAGGAATGGATGGAATTCTACTATCTATGGGATATGTAGGAGCTATTTGTGTCAATCAAAGGCCTTGTTGCAAGAAGTGTTGCCAAGGCAAGCGATTTTTTTGAGGTTGTCTTAAACTACATTGTTGTCGTTTGACGAAATGGATGAAGATGGACCTCACTTAGGAATTGCTAATCATTGGAAAATATTCAGAGAGCTTTTGCAATGGGCAGTGAAATTACCGAGGATAATTTGGATTGGAAATTTTGAATGGGATAGTTATACACACCTCTAAATATGATAATAACTACTTTTTAATATTTTGAAAGGGCATGGCTATTACATGGAATCATTAATAATTGCTCCTTAGGCTAGAAGATCGGTTGCTTAGACTAGATGACTACTTCCTTGAGCCAGACAACTTACTCTTTAGGTCAATGACTGATGCCTTGAACTAGATGGCCACTTTGTAACCCAATCCATCAACTTGAATGATTTTCATTCCTTTTTCTAGATCTAATGGGAACCCCTTGTGTCCATACTATCCATTTTTAGCCCTAAACAACCTTTGCTTAGGCTCAGACAACCAACTCTTGGTCTTAGAAAACAACCTCTCTGGCCTATATGATTGGTCCTTTAAATTATATGGCTAGGACATGGGTCCAAACGACTTACTTTTAGGCCCAAATAGGTAGGACCTAGTTCCAAATGGCATAGACCTAGACAACCATCTTCAACACAAATCCATGATTCTTGCTACATGTTTTCACCTTCCTCTTTGTTATATGTGCAACATTCCCATTCCTCTTATTTGTTGGAAATAGGTTGTATTCCTATAGTGTCGTCATTTTAAGTGAGAACCCTTGCCTGTCTTCTTTGAGTGTCCGCACAACTAAGATAACACTCTTGATGGGTATCCCTTTAGTAAAATTCTCATACAAAGAGTATCGAGTTCGATGAGTGGTTATGGAAGTTATCACTAGAGAAATTACACTTGCTATAAATTCTTCTTCGGGTATGTATGCTCATGTCAATATTTCTATCCTATTCGAAGTTAGTTGCTTGTTTAGTCTTGCTCGAAGTTGTATTTTCATTTGAACTCGAACACCAATGATGGTGCTTACTCTTCTTCCAGAACTTCAACTACCATCGTACAACCTTGAGAATTTTGAGGAACATCAATTGTCATCTCCATCCTCAACTGCGTCTTTTAAACTAGGAGCTATTTTGGATAGCATCACCATACCATCATGGTAATCCCTTATTTTATCTACTTCTTGTCTTCTTGGCCCAATAATGCATACGTTCAATTGTTTATTTTCTTGTTGTAACTGTTCTATATTTGTATGCACATTGTAGTGGTCATGACCAATTGTGGCCAACAAAATCGATCTACCATTGCTTGTTATAAGCTTTGAACTCTTGGCGGCATGGCTATTTTTTTTTTTTAAACAAAAAAATCCTTGCAGGTCTGCCTTCGTCTGAGAGACCACGAACAGGGGTTATACACCGTCAAAGTCACCCGAGAGTCGCACCCAACCCTGCCCGCACCAACATTATCAATTGGATTTTGGATACCCAATTCAGCTTTTTGGTAGGGTGGATATTTGAACCTAGGACCTCTCTTGGAGGATTTCCCTCTCCTCTCCAACTCACCTACAACACCTGGGTAGGCGGCATGGCTGTTATTGTTAGTAATGTATCCATATTATTTTTCTTCATGACAACACAAAATGAAGTGGGTGTTTCATAATCTCATTCTTCAAGAATTACATATGCATGTCCAACCTCCTATGACTAGGGTATTTTGACTCCATTTCCATATGCTCAATCACATGACCTTGTTGCAATGTTAGGTTGGACTCCCTAAATGCAACTTCTTAGTCAACTAACCAAGACAACTCTTTACTGTCAATTCCTTGTCGTAATTGTTTTCATGGTTCACATATTTGGAATGACTACACTTTTGTACTTCTAGGATGGTGATCTTGTTAGAGGACCTCGAGGACTTACCATAAGTGTCAGGTAGTTCATACAAACTTGAATATTTTGGCTCCTAGTAACAAAGGTTAAACTGTGCATGACAAACTTTGTATGATTTTTATTGAGTCATTTATTATGTCAGGGCGTGAGAGAAATGGAACCATGCCTCATGACCTTGCCAACCTGAAAAGGTGCAAGCCACATGGTTTTCAATTTACTTAGATTAATCATGTGCTTTTCGTTAAATCTTAACACGAGGTCTCCTTGCTTTAGCTTCATATTTCAAAAGTGTTTGTTGTCCCAGAGTTTCCATTGTTGTTAGACCATATTTGTGGTCCATTGTGTCATTAGTCACTTCTTGTCCAACTTCCCTGGTGTGAACAACCTCTCCTCTAGGATTTTCTAATGTCCAAGCTGGTTTTGCATCATCACTCTCAAGCTTGGGATAAAAAATCAATTAGTATCTTGCTTGTTCATAATTTGGAATGAGGCATGTTTTGTTGGTTTGAACATCATCTTCTATGCCCACAACGTCATTGGAATTTCCTCCTCACATTCTACACCTTATAATGTACAAGTATTGTATAATATAGAGACCAATATTTTTTGGGTTGCTTTTGTATACCCATTTTCTCAAGCGTAGCATGGGCTAGACAATGAAAAATATAAAACTTCCCATTCGCCCAAGGGTAGCATGGGCTATACAATGAATGAAAAATATTGAACTCAACTATCAGTTTTTGGATCACTTTATTCAAAAAGTGTCCTTTGTAGTCACTGATGATCTACAATGAAATGCCAAACCTTGTGATGTTTTGGTCATACTTCTTAGAGTTGTTGAGCAATGCTATTGCATCAACCCACTTCGTGAATGTACTTGCACTTTACCCTCTTTGTGGTCTTTAGGGGTCCAAAAAAGTTTATTTCCCATGTAGTATGCACTAGACAATGGATGAAAAATTCCAAACTCAACTGTCAATTTTTGGATTACTTCATTCACAAGTCCTTTGTAGTCACTAGTGATATGCAATGGTTTCCCAAAACTTGTGATGTTTTGGTCCTACTTCATAGAGTTGTCAAGCGATGCTCTTTCCTAGACCCAATTTGTAGGTACTTCATTTCAAAAACAATGTACTTGCACTTTCTTCTCTTTGTGACCTTCAAGGGTCCAACAAAGTTTATCTTCCTCCCCTTGAATAGTTCCTATTGTTGTGATGGATGCAATGACATAAATTATTGTTGTAGAGGCTCCTCCATCCTTTGATAGGTATTGCATGGGGTCACAAACTCCTTTGTGTTTTGAAATAATGTAGGTTGTCACAATTTAGTGAGGAGGACCTTCCTAGTTGTCGTCTAGCCTCAAATTTCCTCTAGCCCTTTATGTACCTCTTGCAATACGCTATGCACTTCCTTTTCCATCGCACACTTGTGCACTATCATGTCAGGTCCCAACTTGTAAAACAATCCTTTGATCAACTAAAATGGTCTCGAATTTAGTACCATCCTCCATTTTGCTCTATTACTCATGATTCCCTATGGCAAATATTGTGGATAGATAACTCTCAATGTGTTCATACCAAGGTGGCAATGCAACAATACTAAACTAGTTAGTGTCAGGGAACCCATTCAAGACTCCTCCCTTGATAGGTTCTCTCAAATTTATCCATGACAATCGGTCCATGATCATATGGTTCTCCCCAAGTCGCATAGCCATATGGAATATAAAATCTTGAAATGTGATGAGTCACCTGCTAACTCACTTCTCAATATCTGGCCTATTGATCAAATATAGGAGGGCTTGGGGATCAACATAAAGCACAAAAGGGTTTATGACTAGATAATGTTGAAAATTTTGCATTGCATAAACCATTCCTAGTTCCTAATGTTTGGTCTTGTTGTGGTTCTCTACATCTGATAACAATTTATTTGCAAAATAAATGGGTTGGTCCAATCCATGCATTCCCTTTTGCATTAATTTGCACCCAAATTTGAAGTTGGGCATATTTATGTGGATGTGAAATTTCTTGTCTCAATCTAGAATCTCTAGAAAGGGTGTACTAACTAGCTTGGATTTTAGGAGCTCAAAGCCTATTGGTGTTACCTTGTCCACTTGAATGGAATACCTTTTCTTGTGGGTGCATCTTGGATGGTGATCTCAAGGACTTATCAAATGTGTTAGGTGGTTTATCTAAACATGAATCTCTCGGCTCCTAGTAACAAAGATTCAACTATGCATGAAAAACTTTGTACGATTTTGATTTTGATCCATTTATTACGTCAGGGCATGGCATTGCATCTAGTAGCTTGAGAGACATGGATCCATGCCCCATGAACTTGCCAACCTAGAAAGGGGCAAACCACATGATTTTGTAATTTACCTGGATTGATCACATGATTTCGTTGAATATTAGCATGAGGTCTCCTTGTTTTAACTTCATACGACAAAGGTGTTTGTTGTTCTAGAGTTTCCATTTTTGTTAGGCTATCTTTGTGGCCCATTGTGTCATTAGTTGCTTCTCGTCCAAATTCTCTAGTGTGAAAAACCTCTCAGATTTTTTGATGTCCAAGCTGATTTTGTTGTTCTCGGTATGATTGCCTCTTTCTTGTATATAAGTTGGAATGGGGTATGTTTTGTTGGTTTGAAAATTGTCTTCTATGCCCACAACACTGTTGGAATTTGCTCCTCCCATTCTACACCTACTTTACAAGTTTTGTACAATATAGATACCAAGAATTTTTGGGTTGCTTTTGTCTACCCATTCTCTCGAGGGTAGTATGGGATAGAAAGTGAATGAAAATATCAAGATCAACTGTCAGTTTTTGGATCACTTCATTCAAAAAGTTTTCTTCATAGTCATTAGTGATCTACAATGATATGCCAAGCCTTGTGATGTTTTGGTCATACTTTACAGAGTTGTCAACCAATGCTCTTGCCTTGACCCACTTCATCTGGTACTTCATTTCAACAAGAATGTACTCGCACTTTACCTTCTTTATGGTCTTTAGGGGTCCAACAAAGTTTTGTCTCCACGTAGTATGGGCTAGATAGTGAATACAAAATTCCAAACTTAGCTGTCAGGTTTTGGATTACTCATTCACATAGTGTCCTCCATAGTCATTAGTGATTTGCAATGTTTTGTTAAAACTTGTGATGTTTTGGTTCTAATTCATAGAGTTGTCAAGCAATGCTTTTTCCTAGACCCACTTTGTTAGGTACTTCATTGTGAAAACAATGTACTTGCACTTTATCCTCTTGGTGGTCTTCAGGGGTCCAACAAAGTTTATCCCCCATCCTTTGAATAGTTTCTATGGTTGCAATTATGTGATGGCATAAAGTCTTGTTGTAGAGGCTCCTGCATCCTTTGATAGGTATTGCGAGGGGTCACAAAATCCTTTGTGTTTTGAAATAATGTAGGCCACCACAAATCCAATGAAGAGGATATTCCTAGCTTCTATCCGATCCCAAATTTCCTCTAGCCCTTTATGTGCCTCTTGCAATGTGCTATGCACTTCCTTTTCCATCACACACTTGTGCAATATCATGTTAGGTCCCAACTTGTAAAAAAATCCTTTGATCAACTAAAATGATCTCGAATTTAGGACCATCCTCCATTGCTCTATTACTGATGACTCGCTATGAAAAATATCATGGATAGGTAACTCCCAATGTGTTCATACCAAGGTGGAAATTCAACAATACTAGTGAATGTCAGGGAATCCATTTGAGACTCCTTCCTCAATAGGTTCTCCCAAATGTTCCATGATAGTTGGTCCATGATCACGTGTTTCTCCCCAAGTCACATAACCACTCGAAATACAAAATACTGAAGTGTGATGATTCATTTGCTAAACCACTTGTGAATAGTTGGCCTATTGATCAAATATAGGAGGGCTTGGTGATCAACATAAAACACAAAAGGGTTTATGACTAGATAATGTTGAAAATTTTGCATTCTGTACACCATTGCTCAAATATGTATATGATTATATGTTGGAATATGGCACACACTTTATAAAAAACAAAAGGTATTTCACTAATCAATAAAAAAAGGAATAGATATCATGTTTGACTACCTCCTTCAATATTGGATCGATGAATGGGGTTGGGAAGGGTCCTTGATGGTGACAATTCAAAATCCTAAAATTTACACAAGTTCTCATTTGCATGCTCTCCTTTGAACCTATGAATATTGGGGACACCCAATCACTCACAATCACTTCAAAAATTATGTCTGCATCCAACATCTCAAATTCTTTATTAACTATGTTTGCATATTTTGGACTCATGCAATACAACCTCCTCCATATTGGTTGTGTTTTGGGCACCAATAGTGTTCAATGGACATAAAAATTAGGTGGGATTCCTTGGTGGTCCTTATTCTCATGCAAAAAATTACATTTTAAAAATATCTTGAAGGTTGTTGGGACTAGATACCTATTGTTATTGCAACTTAACTTTTTCTCCTCCTTCACATCACCATGTGTCCTTCATATTTGATGGTGTCAAATTTTTTCATCACTTTGGTCATGTCAAATGAGCATGCTAGCTTCTCATCTATTTGGGAATCATTATCACTATACTCCTTAGAGTTGGTAGGGAAAGACAAATTCTCATATTTTCCATCCATGTGTGCTTTTATCACCTTATTGACTCTTTCCACATTGCTTGAACCACCCACTTTTTTGTTGTCAAGTATTGTTGTATTTCGTTTCTCTTTTGTGCCTTTCTCAACAATATTTAGACAAAGGCATGCTCATTGGAATAGTTCATAATCCTCCATCTACTAAAGGAGTAAACTTCTATTTGAGTTCCCCTCTTCATCCTTACACTCTTATAATTCCAAGATACTATAATCATTTGATTCCATGCCGACTCTACTATCTTCTCTATCAGATGGAGAAACATTCCACTCATTCAAGGATGCAAATTAACACTTGGTTCGATAGAATAATAGTGTACTCATGTTGTTATTTCTTGAAGGTGATGTGGTCCTTTTACTTGTCCTTGACCTTTGCAATGCACAACCACCTCCAATCTAGTGATGCGTTGTAAGCAATCTTTTGTAATGTGATCATCTCAAAGTCTAATGCGAAGGTTTGCTTTACAATGATGACCTTCTGTCTAGTCAATAGACCCTTCATCTTGATCCCAACTAATTAACTCCAAATAGTCTAAAATTCGGGGGCCACAAGGTTGGTGCACTCAACTCCTTACACATATTCTCCAGGAGCACACCGTAAAAAAATGTGTCAAAATATAACCAAGTAAATCCATATGTGACAATCATTAACACTATCAAATTTATAAATTGGTTCTTCTTGTTGATTGTGACAATGATACTTTGTTTTCTTCTCTTCTTGTTCTATGCCAGATTATGGGAAGTACTTGTTTTATCCCATAAGTGTTTTCCTTTATGTCTAACAAGTTTACATTTTGAATTACCCTTGGCTTCTTTAGGGCAGTTATCTTCTCCATGGTTTCCTAGGTTGTACCATTGACACATCATATATTTGCTGGAACTTGCCACATTTATATAATTGTGTGCAACGTTTTGTACACTATACAAGTGACCTTCAAGCCATATTATATCTCATGTGGTTATTTGTATTATTTATATTAGATGGATTACCAGACTAATTGCCATCTCTTCTCCCTTAATAGTTGTAACTTATTTTGGTACTTGGCACTTGTTGCTCTAGCTCCATATTTTGAGGTACTTGCCTTTGCCTCAACTTATTTTTGGAGAGCCATTGTCTGGTGCATTTTATTTTTAATATTAATGAAGATATTGACACTAAATGCACATGTACCTCACAAATATTACAATATGTATGTTTTCAATAATTGGTGTTGGCGTGTCCTTATGGCTTCTTTTTGGAGAGCCATTGTTTGGTGATTTTTACTTTTAAAATTAAAATGAATATTCTGAAATTAAATGGACATGTACCTCACAATATTACAATATGTACATTTTTGACAATTGGTGTTGGTATGTCCTTTGAACACCAAACATTATATTTGTCTTTTCCTTCTTCTTTTCCTTTATTTTGCACATTATGTACATGATGTTATTTCTAAGTTCTTGAATGGACGCACCTATATTTTCATCACCATCATCATTATTGGAGCTACTATCTAGTTTGCTTTGACTCCATGCCATTGTTGTATTCATTTCACTATCCAAAATTAAGGCTCAATTGAAAGGCTCGTCATCTAATGTTAGGGGTACAACCTTCATTGTCTTCTAAATATTTAGACACAATCCATCTATGAACCATCTCTTTTGGAGTCCAACGACAGTTGCTTTTACATGTTACCAATTAGATTTTTAAGATGGCAGTTGTACAACTTCACATCCTCATCCTTATTTTGTTTGGTAATGCAATTTTTTTTTATGATCTTTGTGTCATCTCATAAAAGTTTGAATCCCTTTCAAATTCTTGTTTGAGATTATTTCACAAGTTGAACAAAGTTTATAATGATAAGTTCCAATCCATTGCTATGCCTTCGAGCGTGGTTGGAAACACATTTCATTTCTTGTTTTATCACTTTGTTTGTGTTCCATATCATTATGCAAGTATTGTTATAGCATACAATATTCTATTTTTTGTCTCCTAAAAACTTTAAGCATTGTTTCCTTTTTGCTTTTGTAGCAACCATTGTGGGATCTATTATAATTATATTTACTCTAGTGGTGTGCTGGTTAGATGATTCAATTCATCAGTTTATGACCCTTCCTCTATAGTTTGATCAAATCTTCTATGTTTCCCAATGTAGGCATTGATGTTTTGTGATATTCGTCATGTGTATACAAACATTGATTTCAGTTGAGTGTTAAAACTCCACCTAGTTCTTGATATGCTTTGATTTGTTTCTCTTTGTGTCAAACTTCCATATTTTGCACCTCTAGACACCCCCTTTTGCACTTGTGTTAATAATGGAGTTGCTCAAAGGATTTGTTCATTTATGTATTTTCATTACTATCCTCATTATCTATGCAAATTTCATGTGTGAACTTGTTTGTTTGCACAAACGTCTCCCTCTACTTGCATGTCTTCTATGCAAACCTCTTTATTTATGTAAAATTATCCATCTATGAAAATTTATCTGTCTGCATGCACATTTTATTTAGCTTGCCAGATGTTTGTTGTTTGCTATTCTTTTGTTGATAATAATATTTTTGATGAAAATACTCATGTCCCCTAGATGATGTTATCGCTATTGTCTGTGTGTCGTTCTATCAAAAAAAGCATCGTGTTTGCACACCTTATATTCTCCCCTTGTAGGGGGATCCATATTATACACTTATGTTCGTAGAAGGGGCTCTCATGTTTGCTTCACAATTTTTCACACATCCTCACACATGACATGTTCACCACATTCGTTTGGTCATATTGTTTGTTGCATGATTTTCTTAGACCTTTGCTTTGAATCTTCTCTTGCTTATCATTGTTTGCATTCATGTTTACTACACTCCATGGATTATTTCTTATTCAATTTATTTGTCACATTCCTTCATCACTAAGTTTATCGATCTGGAATCAATATGACAGTATATCTAAATGTAACACAATGGTTTTGGTATTCCATATGCAATTAAAAGAAATAATGTGCAAAAAACAATACACAATTACAAATGGTAACATTTACAGTAACAATCCATTCACACAAAGCAAAATATATTACTAAAGAAATGTACATTGAAATATCTACAACATATGCAATGCTCTCCAATTGTGTCCTACCAACAATATGTTATATTCCAAATTCTAGCCACAATGGAAGCAAGAAATGGTTATACACAATGGAATGAAAAGGTAGTGTTGGCCTAATTGCCATATTTTATAAATATTAAAGTTGTATACAGTTTTGTGAGTTAATAATTATAAAAATTCTCTTTCTCCATGAAAAATGGTTAAGATGTTATATTTGCTATGTTTTCACCAGCTGTCTCCTTTTACTCAGAGTTGTTTTCTTTCAAATCCTATGGTTTCTCTATTTTTCTTTGCACTTTTCTTGTTGTTTCGCATGCAAAATTATAAATGTTTTAGCATGGATGACATTGTGAATGTATTTTTTGCTTAAGGTTGATTTCTACAGGTTCGCTCCACTCTGTGCACATGGTGACAATTTCTAGCAACTTAGATAATTTTTAGAGCATGCTTCCATTTCAAGTATAATGCAGGGACACTTTTGCTCCCAGTCATGGAGTGAAAGTTCCTATTAAAGGAGGGAGAGCAAATAAATAAGTTTTGGCTAAGGCACAAAGTGCTTTCACTCTGTGTAGAGTGAAAGCCTTCCATAGAACTAAGTGTGCGCTGACCAAAGAATTTCGCTCCATTTGGGGAGCGAAAGCTCCTTCTCAAGAGTCACGAAATTCAAAATGCATGAAAGTCAAAGTGCAAAAAATTCAAAGGCCCTATCGCTCCACTAGTGGAGTGAAAGACCCTGTCGCTCCACCAGTGGAGAGAAAGTACCTATCGCTCCACCACTGGAGCGACACTCAAGAAAAGATGCAAATCACTTAAGGGCAAGGCCAAGGGTGCTTTCACTCCACTTGTGGAGTGAAAGCTGGCCAGGGAATAAGTTGAATATTCTAAGCAAGTAAGAGGATACTTTTTCTCCACCTTTGGAGCAAAAGTGTTTTTGCTCTAGTTGTGGAGTGAAAATCCAGGTGGGCCCCAGATACAACAAAAGCTACCCAGAACCATCATAGATTGGCCAACCAACCTCGAAGCTGCGCTCCTAACCATATGATCATGGTGGATCAGGGGAACCTTATGCATTCAATGCTAAGTTATCTGCAAAATCAAATTTATGCTATTAAGTCAGTTTTGGATCAAATCTACCTATCACCATCGTAGAAGTGGTTGGGCATTAATGTTTTGAGAGGCATAATCCTCTATAAAAGCTAAAATTTTCTCTGTAGATAAGGATGGAAAATCTATGCTAAAAAAGCAATTGTATATTTTGAAATCTACGTATGAAACACAAACTTCTGGTTCTAGTCTTAAATCTACCGTCTTGTGTATGCCTTCTATCATGTTATTTTTGTTAAGTTAGTTTATTTGTCATTTTGCTTGAATTATGTTTTTGGATTTAGCTGTTGGTGAAGGATTAATTCTATAATACCCTTGCAGGTTATGCAAGTGAAGATTTAGTGTCAGTTTCTGTTAAAGGTTTATATTTTTTATTGTTGTTGGTTCAAGTGTTAGCTGTGTATCGCGCTTCCTATCCATCACCCCTCTTATTTTAGGATTTCAGTATCTTTTCCCATTCCTTTTAGTAATTTCCATCTCTTTTAGTATATTTCCTAACCCTTATCTCAAAAACAAATCAATTTTACTTTTGAAAGCAACCCTACTGGAGATTGTCATGAAGGATATTTCAGTTCTTCGGATATTCAATGCTTGGAAATGGGTCTAGGGTACTATATACTTAGAAAATCTACATCTAGATTGATTCCATTACCAATAGTTTTTGGCATGCTCGGTGGGACACAAACGTTCCACGTTAAAAGCGGTATTAATAAGTTGATGTTCATCTTATTGCTATCAAATTTGAAAATCTGGTGACTCAACTAAAATCATATGCCTTTGAATCTCGAAGACCAATTTAAAAGCTCACACCTTCATGCACACAATATGGAGAGTTAAAAATACAGAAGAAGAAGTCAAGTTCTTCGAGCTTGACATCGATTCTTTGGGAGAACATCCTAGAGTGGTCAGACCAAATATCCTGTTAGATGGGACATCTTCGCAAGTAGCTATTGCTGCTTCGCAGACTCTAAGTCCTGCTAGCATAGCAACTAGTTTACACATGAATCTGTCAAATTTTCTAGTTCAATAGAATCCTCTGGTTCAGTAAAACGTTTTGGTCCATCCAGTTCTAAATTTTTTGGTCCAACCAGTTCAACCAACTCTGCCAGTTCAAATGGTATAGCTAGCTGCCCCTAGGCAATTTTTGTGTGGAATCATTCAAGACCTCTAGCTTTAACAACAAAAAACCAAGTATCGCCTACAACATTAAAATATTTACCCACATACGATAGTATGGGAAAGATAACTTATGAGCATGTTCAAGACATCACTGGACTAGCAACCATTCAACACATTACCGCAAAAGATATCATGGTGAAACTGCTAGTTCTATCACTCCAAGGTAAGCTCCTCTACTGGTACCGGTCACTTTCGGTCATCACCATCACTTCATGGGACCAACTGGTAGAATAGCTAATAAGGGGCTTCAATGAACAAGCGGACCCCTTCTCTTTGTTGCACCAGTTTACCACCATCCAGAGACATCCTCAGGAGTAGATAGCTGACTTTAACATCTGGTTACTCGAACCTGGTAGAGAGTCACTACTAGCCTTTGGCCCACTCTAGAGTAAGCGATGTTCTACTACTTGAGAGATTTTCATTCAGACATAAACATAAGCATATGTCATGCTAATATCAATACGTTCCCTACCTTGTATGAGCAGGCGTAGAAGGCCAAGGTTGACCTGATAGCTATTAAAAAGTTACCTTCGAAGGTGACTATGTCGATTTATCCTGATTTTCTCCAAAATATGTATCCCAATGCATCTTCTCAATCAATGCCTTCACCCCTGACATACCCCAATCAATAATAGAATCCAATCCCTTATAATCAAGCGGTACCCACTTTGCAATATCAAGCACTCACTGTTCCTCAACTCCCTGCTCCTGTCCAATATCCGACATTGCCTACACTGTTGGTACCATTGCCACTACCCACAACTCAAGGAGTTTTAAATGCAAACCAGGTCAAAGAGTTGCATGATTTGTAGGTATCAATGAAGATTATGATGAATCAGATGACCATCATGAGGAGGATGCAAGATGACCAAAGCTTCTAGTCAAGGATATTTCCCCCTCCTCCGATCACTAGGGAGTAAGCTTCCACTAGTAGAACTCTTGAGAGAAATGCAACAGTGCTAAAAAGTGAGGAAGTCAATTCATTTGATAACACTTATTGGTGTACCACGTGCAATGAACCACACAGTGAAGAAACCTGCATGGTGCACCTCAACTATGTCTAGACGCTAGATGGTGGTGCTTACGGTAGGCAAGTCAACATGATCAGAGAAGTTGATCATAATTTTTATGATGCCTTTCACCAATCAAGTCTCAGTCCTCACCAAGTCTGGGAAGAAGCCTATCGAGGTATATCCAAGCCAGATGGATCTGCTAAAGGTTCTTGCTACACCCAAACTACGGAGTGAAAATACCAAGTCACTGACAAAAGCTCCCAATCCAACATCGACCTCAGAGCAGTTTGACTTAATGAAGGACTACCTGCCTCCTTGAGCTAGAGAAAGGGATTTCCAACCCAAAGCCTCAACTTCACAACCATAAATCGAGACATGAGATCAAGCTAATGAGAAGCTCTGATACCCCTCACTGATCAAGCATCAAAGGGTGGATGCCACACAATAGTACTGAAATATGTACGAGACTGCAAAAGGAGTCAAAAAGATTGGCACTTTGGCATACAACATAGTTGAAGAGATGAAAAAGGCACCCACCAAGGTAAGCATTTAAGACGCCCTCCAAATTCTCGATCAAGTAGACCTTTTGAAGGAATCTCTCAAGTATTCCAAATACAAGGAGAGTAGACCTATGCAAATAGTGTTTGCTCAGTCGTTAACGACTTCGGCCATAGGTAAGAATATGCCCCCATCATTCTACCTTTAATTTCAAATGGAAGGATGAATTGTGCACAACTTCATGATCTACTCTAGCGCTACGATGATAGTCATGCCCAAAGCGACGTGTGAAATCATGGGGATGGAGTATACCCAGAGCAGCCCTGGGGTGTTGCAACTAGACGAGACTCTCATAAATATGGTGGGAGTGATAAAAAATGTTTTGATCCTCCTGTACAAAATACCGTAAGTCACAGTCATCCAAGAGATCATGGTAGTTGACCTCGATCCATACTTTAGTATGTTCCTCTCAAGAGAATTTACAACCAAGTTGGGAGGCTATCTCTCCCTCGACTACTCGCATCTGGAGATCCCCTTCAAGGGGAAGAAATTTAAACTATTCAATGAGAAGCCTACCAATTTTCATGTCAAAAAACTTGAAGGCTAGGAGAAAGGCTCGGACTCTGTCAACCTGATGATAGAAGAAATGCAAGAAGTGAACCTGATGGAAATATCTCTTGATGAGATCTGAGTTGAAGACAAGTTTTCTATGATCAATTTTAATGCCATAATCAGGACAAATTTAGGGTACTACTCACTTAAAAATCCTAAAAAGGATGAAATAAAGCACATGATAAAGAGCCCCCGATGTCTGTTCAGCTATAGAAACTTTTCTTCGATAGTGCATGATGCAAGAATGACATCGAGGCTGGTGTCGCTCTTATCTCTCCATATGGAAAACAAAAGACTTACTCGTATAGGCTTGCATGGAGCTATACGAATAATGCAACAAAGTATAAGGCTCTATAAATCAGAATCAAGAAATTCAAGAAGATCGGTATCAAGCAATTGTAGATATTTGAGGATTCTGAATTAATATGCAACGTAGTCACCAACAAATGCTTCTCCAAGTAGCACTACTTAAAGTCATATTGTAACAAGGTGTGGGATTTGCTCGAATACTTCACTACACTGAGCATCAAGTCAATTTCATGAGAGCAAAACAAGCTTATGAATATTTTAGCTTCTATTGGCGCTCGGTTCTCACCAATGGACAAACTGATGCATAAGCCAAAAATGGTGAGGCTGATCTACATGTCTTCTGTGCTTGATAAGAAGATTCATCGGCAAGTGTTCGACAATGATGAATAGCTTGTCATTTTTCTGGTTAATGAAGCGTCCTCAATTGAGAATTGGACTCTAGATGAAGAATACTGTGAGGGGTTAATATAATTGAAGAACAATCATATCCCCAAGGATATGATCACATTAGAAAGTTTGTTTGATCAAAATGATAGGTCTGTCACCCATAAGATCAAAGTAGATAGTAGAGAGTTCATAGACATGGAGTTAGATTCAGGGAAAGTTATCAAAGTAGGGGTTAATTACATAGCCAAGGAGCTCCACCAGACTTGTAACCTATGCAAGGAGTACCCTGATATCATCACTTGGTGCTATCAAGGTCTGAGGGGGTATGACAAGAATGTCATCCAGTACACCATTGAGTTGGAAGAAGGGATAAAACCCTTCAGGTAGAAATAGAGGCCCATCAACCCAAAAATTGAGATTTTGATGAGAGCCGAGCTTCTGAAGATGCTTGAAGCCAAGATCATCTACCTAATCAAGCACTCCTCTTGGGTGGCCAAATTGGTCCTGGTTCAAAAGAAGAACGAGGATATTCACTTGTGTATCAATTTTTAAAATTTTAACCAGGTGTCGCTCAAGGACCACTACCCTCTACCTCAGATTGACTAGATTCTCCATGAAGTGGCAGGAGCACAAAGGTTCTCTTTGCTAGATACGTTCTCTGGTTACAACAAGATATGGGTCAAGGATGAATACCAATATAATATTGTGTTCACCACCAAGTGGGGAACCTTCGCCTCTCAACGTATGCCCTTTGGCCTCTCGAACATCGGAGCAACTTTCCAAAGGGCGATGGACCTTAATTTTGATAAACTATTAAATCATGTCATCGTGATCTACTTGGATGATATGACAGTCTTCTCCCATAAGAGGGAGGAACATGACCTATATTTACGACAAGTATTTAAGAAATACTAAGAGTTTTGGGTCTCCATAAATCTCAAAAAATCAATATTTGCAGTGAAGGTAAAATTCTTGGGCACTTGATCTCTAATAAAGGATTAACTGTTGATCCTGCCTGAGCTGAAGCACTCCTCTGAATTGCACTACCATTGAACAAGAAGGCCCTCCAATACTTTTTTGAACAAATCAACTTTGTTAGGAATTTCATACGCGACTTCACCCAAGTGGTGAAGTCGATGACCAAGCTTCTAAAGAAGGATGTTGAGTTCAAGTGGACCGATGTAAGGAAGCAGGTATTCCAAGAGATCAAGGAGTGGATCGCTCAAGCTCTAGTCCTCATAAATATTGACTACACAAAGGATTTTATCCTGTACGCCATCGGGGAACTAGAAAGCTATGCAGCTGTTCTGACCCAAAAGGGGGAAGATGGAGATGAGCACCCTATAGCGTTCCTGAGCCAGATCATCCAACCACATGAAGAAAAGTACAATTTTATTGAAAGACAAGTGCATGCGATGATGAAATCGCTTAAGAAATTTAGGCATTTCATCTCCTAGAGTAAGACGATAGTGTATGTGGTACACCTTGATGTGAGGAGTTTCATTATTTAGGGAGAGATCGATAACATAAGGGTTGGATGGGTCTCTAAGATCTAGAAATTTGATATTGAAGTACACCCTACTAAGTTGGTCCGAGATCAAGTGATTTGTCAAGAGCTGGCCATAAGTACTGTAGATAAAATAGCAAGTCCTGAATAAGAGCAATATGCACTTGAAAACAACCTTAACAACATGTCAGTTAGCAGTTCATATTGGGTGGATGACCTCGTCATGTACTTTGACATGGGTAGATGTCCTTATCACTTCAATGCTTCATAAAAAATGATATTTCGCTTGCAAGGTGGCAGGTAAGTTCTGACACCCAACGGATTGTTCTATAAGAATATCGATGGAGTCATCTTGAGGTGCATCAGAGAGTCAAAAAAATCAAGTCCTCGAATAATTTCACTTTGGGATTTTGGGAGGTCATTTCACGGGTAGGCCAATGGCCCTGAATATTATCAAGGTAGGTTACTATTGGCCCACCATTAGATACTTTCAAGGCCAGTCAGTGCTACGAAAAATGCCAGTGCTACTCGAGAAGAACATGGAACACCTTGCTTCCTCTCCACCCCATTCAAGTAGAAGCTCTGTTCCAGTAGTGGGGCTTGGAATTCATTGAAATCATCAACTATAACTCCTCCATCAGCTACAAATACATTTTGACCACTATAGACTATTTCACCAGGTGGTTGGAGGCAGTGCCGACCAAGTAGGCTAACCAAGACGTGTTTATCTCTTTTATTTAAGGGTTGATCACTCATTTTGGCATGCCTAAAGTTATAGTGTTTGATAACAACTCTTATTTCATCGATGCAAGGATCTGCAAGTTCGTATTCAGGTATGGTATTTACTTGAAGACCTCGTCTAACTATTACCCATAGAGCAATGGATTGGAGGAGTCTACGAACAAGAACCTATTATAGATTTTGAAGAGGTCCATGGAGAAGAATAAGCAAAGCTGGCATCTACTCTTAGACCAATCGCTTTGGGATGATCGCATTTATATCAAGAATTCAATTAAGACATCACCCTATTTGTTGGTGTATGGGAAAAAGGTAGTCTTGCCCACACACATAGAGCTACCCGCATTGTAGTTACTCAAGTGGCTTGATGACGGAGAGGGTGAATTTGACCTAATGGATTGAAGGTTATCCCAACTACTTATGTTGGAAGAAGACAGAGAGAAAGCTTATGAAGCTTTCGTAAAGCATGCTAAATCCACCAAGGGTTGGTTTGGTAGAAATACTTCTGACAAAGCCTTTAGTATTGGGGACTTGGTCTTAAAGTGGAATGAAAACAAGTCTAAGCCAAGGAACCATAAGAAGTTTGACACCTTCTAGGAAGACCCATTCTGTGTCTCTAGCATCAATCAGATCAACTCTTTCATCCTGTAGAACATGGAGGGTTTCACTCTCCTAATTTTGGTGAACAACTTCTATCTGAAAGCCTATCACCAACTGAATCTCGAGAAGGCTTAACAATTTTCCAGGTACAATATTATGCATATATATAAAAAAAGTGTATGTATATAAGGTGTTTTCACTCCACTTTTGGAGCGAAAGAGCTTTTGCTCCATTAGTGGAGGAAAGCTTTCTTTAAAATAAATAAATAAATTAAATTAAAAAGTAAATAAATGTGCTTTTGCTCCACTAGTGGAGTAAAAGCCCCTTTCGCTCCACTTAGGGAGTGAAATCCCCTCCCCTTTTCTTTCTTTTACTCTTGCATTTTAATTTTTATTTGCTATAAGGTCGTCCATCTGAAAAGCACCAAGTGTCATAATGAGATTACTTGGAATGCATTTTATGACCAAGCAAAGTAGTATAAAGTGGGGCCATTCGACGTATCTATCCATGAAAGTGTTCTCGCTCCATCATGTTCTGAAGCGTTCCCCCCCTCATGGCAAGTCCAAGTGAGTGCTCCTCTTGAGAAGCGCACACCCCAAGGATGATTTTCTTGGTTGATGTTATTCATCATTCAAGAGGGTGAACTACCAGCATGAGGACAAATTAGAGGCACATGATTCCATGCATGATTTACACCTGCATTAAATCTCGATGTTGGCATTTAAAGTGGTAGATTTGAAAGGAGCACTATAAGGAGAAGGGTTTTCCAAAGTAATTTTGTGCCCTTCATTGCAATTGCATTTTTTTGCAACCCTTACGCCTTGTAGTTTATAGAGCATTCATATGTGCAAGAGTTTAATTCAGAATAGTTCATAGGCTGATATGGGCAAGAAAAGAGGGGAGCATAGAGAGAAGGCATCCAAGGAAAAGATGACATCACCAAAGGAGAGCAGTTTGAAGAAGCTACAAAAGAGTGTGAAGAAGCTGGTAAAGTTGATGCCACCTGAAGACAATCTCTTTAGACTTTGAGATTATATGATGACATATAAGGACCTCGAGGAACTGCACTAGGACATCGAGAGGGCATTCAAAGAAAACATGATTGGGAATGCATTGGCTATAGTTTACCACTCTCTCTTGTTCTTTTATATGTGCATGCTCGTGTATCATTATCCAAAGTTCGTGTGGGTAGTTTCCCATTTTTATGATGCTTATACAAGAACAATGCAAAATTCTAGTGGGAAGAGGTTGTTCGCCATTATATATGATACCGTTCAAGAGGCCTTTACCTATGAGAAGAAACCCTCGACTAATTTCATCCCTAGGAATATCACCAATTTTGAGCAGAGTGAAAGGTATCAGCCCATGCCTCAGATGTGCTAGTTCATGAGGGAGCAATTGGGAGGAGAATCATCATCTGTAGAGTTTCCTCGGTTACCCATGTGCCTAATTTTTTTTTACATCATGATATTTATTTGATTTTGGCATGGGTGATGGGACTCTCTATTGATGCCATAGTCTATGATTGGCAGGTGTCCATGGCAGAGTCCATTTATCACAATGAAATTTATTTCCCATCCCAGATGAAGCTGGATATCCTACCAATTTTCTTTAATTGGGCAAAATGGGTGGTGCGGTAGATGCACCTCTCATTATCCTACCTACAGAGCAACACAGGTGATCATTTCAGGCATTTCTCCTCTCTTGCATGGTATTTCTTTTACCACCTGCATGAGTGCTTCTCCTTCATCCCCAAGAATTATACTGATGAATAGGGCAAGGAATTGTAGGTATATCTCTAGACGTAGAGCTTGTCCAGGGATGAATCATACTACAACTTCAATTTATTTTTCTTGGGGCTAGTGCTAAAGCTGATATATGGCCATTGTGAGCGAGTTCCCATAAATATGAGAGACAAGGTGGTGGATAGGAAGTTGGAAGATGTTTTATTGCTCACCCAAGGCTTGGTGATCAAATTTTTTGGATTCACAAAGAAACCCTTCCTATTATCCTACTACACCACGCTGGACCTATTTGCCCTGAAGGTCACTCGATAATGTGACTTCACCAACGAGTTGTACAGGAAATGCAGAGGGAAGAAGCACACCTGTTAGATTCCCTTCAAGTTTGGAGACATCAAGGTGATGCAATGTGGCCAAAATATTGTACTTACAATAATGCTATATGACTTCAAACTGATTGAGCTCCCCCAATGCTGGAAGTACGATCCACGTAACATCTTTCAAGATTTTTTTTGGAGTAAAGTCTTTTCACCACTACCCTCACCTGGACATCATCGCCCAATGTAATAACCCTAAGGGACTTGAGTTGGAGTGGTGCATTGACGATATGGTGCCATTTCCACTAGCATTATTTTTACACCATAGAGGTTGAATATGATCCAATTGTCAACCCAAGAGGCTTCCCAAGAACTTGTACCAGACGATGAAGGAGAAGCTGCAACATTGGTCAAATCACAAGATCACTGAGTGGTGGATCAAGTGAGTCCACAATAATAAGATGCAATTTGACTACCCAATGGCATTGGATGACAAATTATCCATGATCTATGATGAAAATGTGGACACCTATTGGTACTCCTTATTTTTTGATATCGTGCCTCAAAGCACGCAAAGCCCTAATGAAGTGGATGACCTGGTAGAAAATAAGTACATGGTTTAGGGTAAGGGAAAAGTAGTCATTAGTGGTTCATAATTGGCTAGAGAGAGTGGGCCATCACCCCATAAGAAGCAAAGCGCACTCCCTAAGAGAAAAGCTGAACATATGCCTCCCTACTAAAAGCAATGAAGAGGCCACGAACCAACACTCCAAGGACCTTTAGAATGAGCTCTCAAGTGGCACCTAAAACCTCTCCATCAAGTGCTCCTAAATAACCTATCGCAGAGCATTTGGAGAAGCATAAGGGAGAGATAACGATGATTTATTTGGATGATAAAACATCCAATGAGCCCAAGGAGAAAGAATACCCACATGCGTAATGTCCCACTTTCTCAGCTCCCTTGATCATGAAGCCTGAAGGTACGTGTTCACTCATTTCCTTTTCTTCTTACCTCTCTGTGGTAGTTGTTCCTTCAATGGCTAAAACCCTAGTCGCTACTCCTATATCTCTTCCACTGCCCCACTCATCAATTTTTGGTGTTTCAGTTTCCCCATCACTTTCAACACCCTCAACAAAATTTGCATCTTTTACAACTCACCCTAACGCTTTCATGGTATTTTTACCTATTAGCCTCCCTTTCTCCATTTCAAAAGACCCTGTTGCTGACTTTCCCACTGTCACAGAGATAAATTCATTTTCTCTTTCACCATCCTCTACTATAATGGTGTTGGTTCCCTATGATGTTTTAATGCCTAAGCTCACCATCTTCGTGGTAACTATCCAGACCCAAGCATCCTTGAGGGTTAGCGCGATCGCTTCCCCTCCTGTTTCCCATGTTATATTTGAGCTTGAGTTGTAGCTTCCTCTCTTTCCATACACGTTGATCCTCACAATCCAAGAGCTGTTCGAGTTTGAATTGGAGATTATGTAGCACCTTGTAGTTGCAGAGAGCATCTGCAAAGCATGCCATAGATCATCGCGTTGGCTAAGATATTGTAGGAGGAAGGAGGCACAAAATCTGGTGCAAGCTGAGAAAACATCTATCATCAATCCTAACAAGATGGAGCTCCACATGGTAGAGAAGATATTGATTGTTTAGAAGCCCCTAGGGGAGATGACCCTAGCTGATTACACTTACCATCATACTATGGAGGATGTGACAAATATTAACACGGCCTAGAAGATGGGCAATATTGCAGTCGATATGGGCTCCATTTATTTTCATGGCGAGCACTACAAGGAGCACTTCTTTGAAGCACAAGCCTAGAACTTTAGGCTTGAGGAGGCCTTGGTGAAGGTGAGGGAAAAACTTGAAACATTGGAGTGTGAAGTTGCATAGTTGAGACAATGCATCACTTCACTAGAGGTCAAGGTCGATGAGCATTCCAAGGTGTGCACCCAAGTAGATCAGTAGGTACAAACGCTGGGTGCTCATGTCCAGTAGTTGCAGGCCTAGTTAAAAGAGAAGGTGTCATAACTTGTCGCATTCTCTAGGGAGCGCATCAAGGAGATGTGCCTATAGTTCCTAATAGATTTCTCAACAAGAGATGCATAGGGAGTCATAATTTTAACCTTATTTAGAGATGTGCAGGAGGTAGTTGCATTTAGAAACTCCGTTTTAGAAGCTACTCAAATAGATGTTGATATTTTGCTAGACTTGGCCATGTAGCTCCAAAAAATTGAGAATGTGGATGCCCACCTTACTCCCACGAACCCATTGGCTCGATCCTGGGCAATAGTGAAAATGAAATTGTGCTCTTTCTTCATGAAGCTTGAGATGGCTAAAATTTTTTATAAGATCTCAAACGCCCTTGAGTAGGAGAGAAACATTTCACTGCAGCATTTTAATACCCTTGCTCAAATCAGCATCCCTAGCTTCATAGATAATGAAGGAGACATTCCACAACTTGAGGAGTTAAGGTCGATATGGGCAGAATTTTTTGATATCACCTTAGATGTTGATGCTTGGGAGGATCCAATTTTAGACTCACAAGTGATGCCTTTCATGGCCAAATATGCCATAATTGAGTCTTGCTTGCAGGAGTTTTATTGGAGGCTGGATCTTGCTAATATTGAGCACATCAAAAACTTTTGTTATCTAATCCAAGAGCTCTAGAAAAAACCAACCTTTTCTCTTGAACACTGGGTCAACGCTTCAACGGTGTATGAACATGTGTTTAAGAGCTCTCTAGAAAGGTTTATTTCCCATATGCACGAACTAGACCCAAAGGAGGAAACAAAAGGTGAACAAGAGAAAGAAGAGGAAGAGGACCAAATTCAAGAGATTCCAAGCAGTAGCGATGGGCAGTCTGAAGATACTGAGAGTGAAGATGACTCTGCAACCCAAGGATAAGGCTTGGGATCTTTGCATTGAGGCAAGCTCAATACCCTGTGAGCTACCAGAGATGTTGGTCTAATTGCCACATTTTGTAAATATTTAATTTATATACAGTTTTGGGAGTTAATCATTGTAAAACTTCTCTTTATCCATGAAAAATGGTTAAGATGTTATGTCTGTTGTATTTTCACCAGTTGTCTCCTTTTACTTAGAGTTGTTTTCTTTCAAATCCTATGGTTTATTTGTTTTTCTCTACACTTTTCCTATCTTTTTGCATGCAAAATTGTAAACGTTTTATCATGGTGTGACGTTGTGAATGTATTTTTTGCTTAAGATTTATTTTTTTAGGTTCGCTCCACTTTGTGCGCATGGTGATAGTTTCTAGCAACTTAGACAGTTTTTAGAGCATGCTTCCCTTTCAAGTACAATGCAGGGACAATTTTTCTCTGAGTCATGGAGCAAAAGTTCCTATTAATGGAGGGGGAGCAAATGAATAAGTTTTGGCTAAGGTACAAAGTGCTTTCGCTCCATGTGGAGTGAAATCCTTCCATAGAACTAAGTGTGCACTGACCAAAGACTTTCACTCTGTGAAAGTGTTTTCGCTCCACTTGGGGAGCGAAAGCTCCTTCTCAAGAGCCACGAAACTCAATATGCAAGTGTGGAAAATTCAAAGGTCCTATGTGGAGCGAAAGGCCCTATCTCTCCACCAATGGAGTGAAAGGCCCTATCATTCCACTCGTGGAGTGAAAATCCCTGTCGCTCCACCAGTGGAGCAACACTCAATAAAATATGCAAATCACCTAAGTACAAGGCCAAGGGTGCTTTCACTCCACTTGTGGAGCGAAAGTATCTTTGCTCTACTTGTGGAGCAAAATATGGCCAGGGAATAAGTTGAAGATTCTTGTTAGTATTAAATAATAAAACACGAGCAATAAAATATGGAAATAAAACACAGAAGAAATAATGTAATACACAATAGACACAAATTTACGTGGTTCACCCAATGTGGGCTACATCCATGGAGAAAATAACCAGGCCTTATATTCCATATAGAAAACCCCTCTGTACACAGCCACGCACCGAACATTACAATTAGCCGCCATACAACATCCTTTTATAAAAGTGCATTACAATTTTAGGGTAAAAACCCACCTAAAATCTATCGTTCGATCTATGACCTAATATCAAATGGTCCAGATTTACATAGAGTAAAAAGCATCTATTTTTGGATTCGGGGGCACTGCTCCCCCTAGACCCCCTCTAAAAGACATAAGTAGGGGGGCTAATACCCCCTACACCCCCTCTTTCGCATGGTGGGTGTAAGTGTGGATAAAAGCAAGGCCTTCGAATTAATCAGGCTCCAGAATCAATAATATCTCACTTAGAGATTGATCATAGTAACTCCACCACTACTGCACTTGCTGGACTATGCTTCAAATTTGAGCCGAGAAATTTTCTCACCTTTTATTATCATGATTGAAGACCAACTAAAACTGATCAGGAACTCAGTTTCTCCTTGGTTACTGCCTTTCTGAACATATCTGCAAGATTTTTGTTAGTGTGTATCTTATCCAATTTTAACTGTCCATATTCCAATATTGAGCATATGAAATGGTACTTGGTATGTATGTGTTTAGTCTTGGAATGGAAAGCTGAATTCTTTACAAGATGAATGGAACTCTAACTATCACTATATAATGTGCTATTCTCCTGCTTCTTTCCCAACTCCTCCATAAATATTTGTAACCAAATAATCTCCTTACTAGCCTCTATAAAAAAAACATAGTTTGCTTCTGTTGTTGACAGTGCAAAAACCTTATGTAATTTTGAAATCCATATTATTGCAGTTCCACCAATAGTAAAAACATACCTGTGGTACTCCTCCTACTGTATATATCACCTGCCATATCTGAATCTACATATCCCTATAAAATAGTATTAGAACTTCCAAAGCATAATGCCTGAGTGACAGTACCTCTCAAATACCTAAGAATCCACTTCATTGCCTCCTAATGCCTTCTTCTTGGATTGCTCATGAACTTGCTCAGAACTCCCACTGCATGTGCTATATCTAGAATTGTGCACACCATCGCATACATCAAACTGCCAACTACTGATGAATAAGGAACCTTGGACATGTATTTTATCTCCTCCTATGTCTTAGGACACATCTCTTTGGTTAGTTTGAAATGATTTCCCAAAGGTGTGCTAACAGGTTTTGCATCCTACATACTAAATCTTTCCAACACCTTATTAATGTACTCACTCTGAGATAATGTTAATTTACAATTTTTCTTACCTCTTGTTATTATCATACCAAGGATTTGCTTTGCAACACCCAAATCCTTCATTGCAAATGACTCCGCCAATTTTATTTTGAGTACAATTATATCCTGCATGTTAGACCCTGCAACAAGCATGTCATCTACATACAATAACAGGATAATAAAGTTAACATTATTCAATCTCTTAAAATAAAAATAGTGGTTAGAATAACATCTACTATAACATTGATCTAACATAAACCTATCAAATTTCATATACCAGTGCCTTGGAGCTTGCTTTAGGCCATACAGGCTATTTTTCAACCTACATACTAGTTCCTCCTTTCCTTTGACCTCATACCCTTGTGGCTGCTGCATATAAATATCTTCCTCCAAATCCCCATGGAGAAAAGTTGTTTTTACATATAACAGTTCAAGATGTAAATCCTCTACAACCACTAAGCTTAAAACAGTTCTAATTGAAGTCATTTTAACAATAGGAGAAAAAAATTCATCATAATCAATACCTTTCTTCTGTGCAAACGCCTTTACAACCAGTATAGCCTTATACCTCTTTTTACCTGCTGCTATTTTTTTGCAGGAAACTAAACCAGATCCCAAGTCTTATTATTTATCAAGGAGTCCATCTCCTCTTTCATGCCTTGCTCCCACTTTTTCTTGGTTTCTACTTGCATTGCTTCTTCATATGTTTCTGGTTCACCAGATTCAGACCATAATACATAATATAATGAAGGGGAGTAATGTACATGAGGTCTAATTATCCTGGTAGATTTTCTAACAACAGTTGTAGGAGTTTGAGGTGCTAGCTACTGCTGCTGTTGTTGATTTTATAGCACCTTTGGAGTTTCAATTTCATCAAAAACTATGTATTATGAGTTTATCTTTTCCTATTTATTTTCCTGCAATTGATCCTTATACATGATATTCTCATTGAATATTACATCTCTACTCCTAATGATTTCGTTATTTACATAATCCCAAAAGCGATAACCAAAATCATTAACTCCATATCCAATGAAAAAACACTTCTTGGGTTTTACTGCAAGTTTAGTTTGATTTTATTTACTAATATGCATGAATGCTTCACAATCGAAAGTCTTCAAAAATTAGTAGTTAATAGGCTTACCTGTCCATACCTCTTTTGGAATCCCACCATCTAGGGAACTTGAAGGTCCTCTATTTATTAAATAAACTGCAATATCCATAACATCTGCCAAAATTGTAAGGGCAATCCTACATGTAATCTCATGCACATAGCACGTTTCATGATAGTCCTATTCATCCTTTCTGACACACCTTTCTTGTGGATTTCCTGGAACCGTCTTCACTCTATAAATCCCATGGTATGAAAAGTTATAGTAAAACTCTTTGTTGTAGTACTCACCTCCATTTTTAGATCTGAGATACTTTAGCTTATTTCCTGTCTCATTCTCAACCAAAGCTTTCCATTTCTTTAAAGGTATCAAAGACATCCGATTTATTTCGAATACATTAAACCCAAGTTTTTTCTAGTTGTATCATCAATAAAAGTAATATAATAATAAAAGCCACCAAGAGATGATACTGAGATGGTCCCCATACATCTGAATGTATAAGCTCTAGTTTTTCACTCTTCTTTTCTTTTCCAACTCTGAGAAATTTGACTCTTTTCTATTTTCTATAAACGTAGTTCTCACAAAAGTCTAAATCAACCTGCTTCAAACTGGGTAAAAAATTCCTTGAGTGGATAATATGCATCCCCTTCACACTCATGTGCCTAAGCCTATGATGCCATGAAGCCGTATCTGCTCTTGTAGAAGCTAAAGCAATAGAAAGATTCCCACAATTCTAGCATTCCAACTGCTTCCCTTTGGATTTGGATCTGCCTTTCTTTGATTTTCCATGATTCCTTGGGCTTTTTCCTCTCTCCCTTTATCTCCCCCTATTATCTATAATAAAAGCATTACCTAATGTCTCACCTGTGATTTTCCATCGTATTTCCTCGCTAAGGATAACACCAATAACATCATCAAATTTTAAAGTATTTGAACCAGAGATAAAGTTACTCACAACCATTACCAAGCCATTCCAACTTTCTGGCAATGAACACAAAATCAAGAGAGCCCTAACCTCTTCATAAAAGTTTACTCCTACATAACATAACTGATTGGTAACCCTATTAAATTCATTTAAATGATCAATAACAAACCCACCTTCTAATATATACATATTAAATAAACGTTTCATAAGAAATACCTTGTTCGAAGCCAAGGGTTTTTCATATAGTTTAGCCAACACATTCATTAAACCCTTTGTTGTATTTTTATTTGAAATGTTGAATGCCACCGATGATACCAAGCACAACCGTATTGTTCCTAGTGCTTTTCTATCCAGAACTTCCTATTCTTCATTTGTTTTCATCTTTGACTTCTTTGCTATTCTGCCTAATGGTAGGTAAATATCTTTTTGATAAAGATAATCCTCCATTTGCATCTTCCATAGTTGGTAATTTTGGACATTAAACTTCTCAACCCTAAATCTGCTTTCTTCTTGTCATTGCTCCCACTTGAATTGGAAACCCTCCTTTCAAGTGCATTTTTCAAACCCTAAGCTTTGATACCAATTTTTAGGATTAAATAATAAAACACAAGCAATAAAATGCAAAAGAAATAATGCAATACACAATAGACAGATTTATGTGGTTCACGCAATGTGGGCTACGTCCACGGAGAAAATAACCAGGCCTTATATTCCATCCAAAAAACCCCTCTGTACACAACCACACACTGAATATTCCAATTAGCCACCATACAACATCCTCTTATAAAAGTGTATTACATTTTTAGGGCAAAAACCTACCTAAAATCTACCGTTCGATATGTGACCTAATATCAAATGGTCCAGATTTACATAGAGGAAAAAACATCTATTTTGACTTCAGGGGCACCGCCCCTCTTGGACCCCCCTAGTGAACATAAGTAGGGGGACTAATGCCCCCCTACACCCCCCCTATTTTGCATGGTGGGTCCAAGTGCAACTGAAAGCAAGGCCTCCGAATTAATCAGGCTCCACAATCAACAAATCTAAGCAAGCAAGAGGATAGTTTCACTCCACCTCTGGAGCGAAAGTGTTTTCGTTCTTTTTTTGGAGCGAAATCCAAGTAGGCCTTAGATATAGTGAAAGCTGCCCAAAATCGTCATAGAATGCCCAACCGACCTCGAAGTTTCTCTCCTAACCGTTCGATCATGGTGGATCAGGGGAACCTTCTGCATTCAATGCTAAGTTATCTGCAAGATCAGATTTATGTTGTTAAGTCATTTTTGGATCAAATCTACCTGTCACCATCATAGAAGTGGTTGGGTATTAATATTTTGAGAGGTGTAATCCTCTATAAAAGCTAAAATTTTCTTTGTAGCTAATGATGGAAAATCTCTGCTAGAAAAGCAACTGTATATTTTGAAATCTACTTCTGAAACATAAACTTCTAGTTTCAGTATTAAATCTACCGTCTTGTGTATGCCTTCTATAATATTATTTATGTTAAGTTAGTTTCTTTGTCATTCAAATTGAATTCTATTTTTAGATTTAGCTATTGGTGAAGGATTAATTCTGGAATACCCTTAGAGGTTATGCAAGTGAATATTTATTGTCAGTTTCTATTAAAGGTTTATTGTTTTAATTGTTGTTGGTTTAAGTGTTAGCTATGTATCATGCTTCCTATCCATAACCCCTCGTATTTTAGGCTTTCAGTATATTTTACCATTTATTTTAGTAATTTCCTTCTTTTAGTATCTTTCCTAACCCTTATCTCAAAACCAAATCAATTTTACTTTCAGAACCAACCGTATTGGAGATTGTCACAAACGAAATTTATTTCCTTTGGACATTCAATGCTTGGCAACGGGTCTAGGGTGATGTAGACTTATAAAATCTACATCTAGACCGATTCCATTACCAACAGGTAGTTGGATAATGGTATAACTAGCCACTTGTATGCTTATACACAAACAATAATTAAATCCTATACTTTACACATAATGGTGTCATGCATATGAATGAGACAATCTATATAAATCAAGTATCATAACTATTAGATTGTATATAGTTAAAATGCTAATATGTCTCATAGAAACACTCAACAACTCACTATGAGGAGGCACTTAAGTTGGTCCCTTATAAGAACTTCTACCTACACCCTATAGTGTTGGTGTTGCGCATGCCCACATCTTCTAGAATATCAATTCTACATTGGTGCTATAATTTATTCCTTCAAAAAACATATTAATATTTTTTAAAATCAACATCAACAATGCCATGGGTGATTGAAATCCCCATGCATATATTGATTGATCATGTTTGGTGTTCCATTTATTTTGATTTCAAAGTCATTGCTTTAGTATATCAAATAGTGAGACCACAAATACCAATTGGATTTTGCAAATTTTTGTCATATATTATGCTTCTATTGGCATCCTTGGTAATACTCCCTTCCTGATAGGGGGTGAAACCTACCCTCTCCTTTTATGTAGCAAAAATCCTTCTCTTTTTTGTGTAATAATATTTCCTCTCTGGATTAGGTATTCCCATGCATCTCTTCCATAATAAGATATCAATTCTATATGATGAGGTATTACTTCCTCCCTTGTTGTTTCTTACTCTCTTGTGGTTTTTGATGGATTATTGCTCATGTGGTAGGTATATTCCCTTCCCTTCCACAAACACACACACATTTATATATATATATATATAACCGATTGAGGTACAATGTCATATTCAAGGGTGTCATGTTAGCAACAACAAATAGATTAAAGGGGTTGAGGAGAGCCAATGAACAATCAAGTTACCGCTAGTAGTGAGGACTTGGGGTGAGTCAAGCCCATGGTCTCAAATCAGAGGGGTGGATTGAACCCTCAAAATTAGGCCACAAAATGACTTTAGGTAATCATTACAACCATGTCGCTCATGTAATGCTAGGAGAGGTGATGGAGCTACCCTAAAAAGAGGGTTTCCCTTTATTGTCACTAAAACACCAAATATACAAAAAAATGTAGGGGTTTCAACCCCTTTCTCTATGCATAGCATAAACTTAAGATAAACATGCCAATGAGCACTCCCAATGAAGGATGTTGTTTGTGGACCATAGATAAAATGCTACTATCCCTCAAATTTTGACACATGGGACACATATCCACTCACAACAAAAAGAAAATAAGGCCAATTATTTTCTCATAAACTTTTGAATTTTAAAATTCAACTTTTAAAAGTAAATGCTTATTTTTGACTTGAAAAATATGCTCTAAATGTTGACATATGCAAAAATAGTGAATTGAGACTCCCATGATTTTTGACACATTTAAAATATGTTAATTATTTTCCACAATTCTTGATAGTTTGTCTTGTGCAACCATAATTCAAAATACAAAACATCAATCAACCCCATTCTTCTAGACTCTGTAGGAGTTGATGGAACTTATCATTGACCCTTTTTTGAACCCAAAACTTGGAGTTCTTTGTAGTGCATTTTATTTTACCCCAAAATCAAATGACATTCAACATAGCTTGTTAATATCCAACACCATATTCAATCCTTCGGATGCAAAATACTTTTCCTTTAAACTATAGTGTCATGCAACAACAATATAGAAGGGTGAAGGAAATGAGTTTTTAGAAAAAAATTAAAAGACAAACTAGGGTTTTTAAAAATAAAAAAAAATCCATTCTAAGTCCATGGTCTATAGTTGCTCCTCTAAGAAATACCATTTTCATGGAACCTTCCATTGCAATTAGAAAGGAACCTGTTGTCCAATCCACTGGAAGGGAACCTAGGGATTTTATTAAACCAAAAAAAAAAATCTAGCCAAAGAAACTTCACTTGACAAATTCTCCTTTGAAAAAGCACACATTTGCAATCATTGTGGAAAGAGAGAGCTAAACTCTTTGGATGGAATCCAAGGGAAATAAGTGGTAGAAGTTTGTTATAAATTTGGTTGGGTAGTGAAGGTCAAGTTGTCTAGGTGTTTATGTATAAGTGGCATAATAGAGGGAGTGTGGAAAAATAGACAAAAGAGGGGAAATGGGAAGCATAGTAGGAATTGGGAGAAGGGCAAAGAAAACATAAGGAAAATTGGATAGAATTGGGGGGAAAAAGATACATCATGTATAGTAGTTTGGTGAAAAATTCATGGGTATAAACCATACCAACGTGCACAAAGGAACTAGAGGAAACCATGACCAACTAATGAATCCATGTACACTCAAATGAATTGAAAATTTAAGTTGAAGCTTAAAATTGACTTAAAACCACAAAAAATAATTAGATGTCAACATTGTTAATTGTTACCATGTCTAAAGTAAATATCTTATGACATCTTGTGTAAGTGTTGATTTTGGATTCAAGTATCCAAGTTTGGTTTATGTAGGAAAAATATTTGGCCCATTTACACAAGTGCACTTTTGAATGTGTATGTACAAATTGTTACATGTAAATAAGAGTTATAGTATGTATGTGTTTGTCATGTAGTGTTGTTTATGTATGTGGAAATATGTATTTGTAATAATGTAATGGGGTATTTTTAATGTTTTAATGTATACAAAAATTTTGATTGTAGTTAAGAAATTTCCAATCACCTATCAGTCCTATTGTAGCTATAAATATGCATCTACCTTGTTTTTAGAGTGGTTTATCGATAAAGGTTTTTGACTAAAGCATGTTGTTGGTCGGTAGATGCATATAAGTTGGTAGAGTTGTTTGTCAAAGTATGATGTATTGTATATAGTTGTTGTGGACACATGTTGTATGCATAGTACATCCATATGTATATGTAACTTATTCCTATTATATACTTTTATTTATATATGTATAATGGAATTATATTGTAGTGTGTTATATTCCATTTCTACATCCAGGTGTTGTTGGTTGTTCAAAGTGGGGTCAAGTTTGGTGATATGGAGTTGTGATGAGTGTATCACTTGAGAAGATATGCAATGATAACAATGGGATGATTATAGAGTAGTCAACCAATGACATAGTCTCCCTCAAGAGGGAAGGATGGAGTTTGAAAACACAAGTGATGTAGACTTGATTGTTAACACCAAAAAAATACAAAGTCATGAAGAAGTGCACAAAAAACATTGCACAATGACCCACATGATAACCAACATGATAATGTATGTATAAATATGGACATGCATGCAAAAACGTATTGATGAAGAAGTCTTCACAGGTGAAGATGTGAATGCAAATGCATGCACTGACAAAGAAGTCTATACAAGTGAAGATGTGCAATCAAATGCACACATTAATGAATAGGTTCACATAGGTGAAGATGTGCATGGAGAGGGCATGGAGGAATGAGTTTGCATAGGTGAAGACATGCACAAAAATAAGCAATTTTGTGTAGTTGATGCGCGTGTAGGTAAAGACATGCATGCATATAAGTTTGTGTAGGAGAAGATGTGTGTGTAAAATAAGTTTATGCAACTGCATGTTGGTGTGTTTGATGGTGATTGGGATGGGATTCAGACATTAGAACAACCAAAAGTTGGCATGTTTTATAGCGCATGGGATGGGAGTCCAAGATGAGAGAAATTATGGTGTGGTGTATCTAATGATGCATGTGTAAGACACACAAACAACCATTGCCAATCTTGAATCAACCAATCACGAGAATAACCAATTTTGGTGAGATGCATGTGTTCCATATTTCATGGAGGTGGGACATAGGATTCAATTAGGCTTTAGAACATATGCCTTATGATGTTAAATGCCAATGGGTAGATGAATTGAGTAGATTAGAGGAGGTTGTACTTGCAACATTACATGGAATCACAATGTGATGGTACATGTGATTGTCATAGGACAAGTACCAAACCTAGGAGGGATTACTATAAGCCTTATTGAAATAATTTAATTTGTTATATAATGATGATGAGGTCACTACTAAACTATTTAGGATTGTACAAGGTGAGATGGAGTTTGTTTGATCTTAAAATAAGAGGTTGAATGGGTTGTTTACCCATTTGGAAGAGGATCTATTAGATGCATTGAAGAAGAGGTGGTTAATGGAGAGACTTATTTCTATGTATCGAAAGAAGATAAGGGTGGTTCCTTCAATATCGTATCAAGTGAACTTTGAGTAGACCATGAACTTGTAAAGTGATTTAAAAGGGTCATTTAAAGGATGGGGTAATATTATAAGGACGAGAGTGAAGTCTAAGATGAAAGTGATTCTAAAAATGAGAGTACTCTGGTACCAAGAGCAATGATTTTGAGAACAAGAGTAACTTGGAGAATGACTTGAGGGTATCATTTAGCTATTGGATTTGAGAAGACGATAAAGAGAGTGACTATGAATATGAGAGTGATGAATCTAAGAATGAATGTGATATAGAGGATGTGCATAATAAAATGAAATTATCACTAGAGTTAACTACAACAAATAAATAATATTCCAAGGATGGATGCAATTGGTAGTGTAAATTATGACAATATCCATGGTATTGTAAGACATAGAAGTGAATAAGACACTCTAAAAAAACCTATTGTGGAGTGCCAAATATATCATATTTGGGAGAACTTTGCATTCTTAGAATGTTGTGAGTCAAGACTAGCTAGTGATGTGTGGAGGTATTGAAAATACAATGAAGCATCAAATCCCTACATAGGAAGTAAAGGGAACCATAAACTTGATTGCACTTGAGGAGGTTGAGATTGCATAAGAAGATGAGGTTGCAAAACACATAGACACAATGAACGAGGTGGTAAATATTCAACTTGATCCAAGTTAAGAAGAATAATGCATGCAATATTCTAGAGGAAAAATTCACCAAGTGAGTGACGCAAACAGTGAAAAAAGTGGCTATCTAAGCCAAAGAGAAAATTGTTTTGGAAAAGGAAAAGGTTTTCTAGACCTAGAAGGGATTTAAGGTAAAGAAGAGACTATTAGTGTGCAAAACCCATTTGTTCAAGAAATTTGCTATGTCCTTGGAATTGGTGCACTAGAACAGATGGTTGTATAGGTCCAAGTGATGGCAATTTGGGAGATTTGCATGGATTTTTGGATTTATACCATTTAGTGAGAAGTTGTCCAAGAGGAGGTCCTCTAGAGAGAAGAAATATGGTAAGAGGTCATCTAGGAGGAGGCCATTTGGAGAGAGATTATTTGGCAAGAATTTATTTGAGAAGAGGTTGTCTTGAGAGAGGCTATTTGGTGAGGGGTTGTTAGAAAGTAAATCATTTGAGGGAGTGTCATTTGGGAAATTGTCATCTAAAACAATATCGGTAGGAATACTGCTATCAAAATTTAGGTCTTTTGAGAGATGTTTGGAGAGAAGTTGTCTAGTAGATAGATTATTTGGCTGATAGAGCGTTTCATCTAGAAATGGTTGAGAGGACCTAAAGTCTAGAAGTGGTCAAGGGAGCCTATCTTACAAAACTAATCGATAAATATTATCATCAAGAATTGGCTGATGGAGCCAAAAATAAAAGATTGGTTAGTAGAGATTATCATCTGGTAGATGGAGTTTAGGGTCAACAACCTAGACCAATCGTCTATGATTGGTTGATGGGGTTTATTATTTTATTATTTTGGATTAGTTATGTAGGACTTTTTGATGGGGCGCTGTCATCTAGAGCCTACTGTTTGTTGTTGTTTGAAGTATGTCATATTAGAGAATCATATAAGGGGTTTTTTTTGGGATATTTTATGGAATATTTGAGTGTTGCAAATGAATTGAGCAATGGTCACCAAAATATCGTTGATGTGAAAATTTTGGCTTAGATAGTGAAGGCTACCAAAATACCATTGATGAAAAATATTCAGCGTTACCCCTTGACCCTAAATGGAGTCTCTTGCCACCTTGAACCTAGACATAAATGGTGACAATCCTAGCTCATCATACATGTGATCAACTAGTTGCATGAAGTGGATCAAGTAAAAAGAGAATGATTTGTTAGTGGGTTGAAGTAAATCCAATTGTACAAGAAATTTTGAATAGAAGGAAGTTGAAAGAGTGTGACAAGAGATTAGTACTTTGATCAATGTTTTTGTCCCTAGTGTTCAGTTGGTGTGTCGATGAAGACATCAAAAAGTCTAGAGGAGGGGATATATGTAGATAAATAATTTGAAACATCTACATGAATGTACGCTTGAACATGTGTACATGAGTTACTTGTAAATAAGAGTTGTCATATGTGTATGTTTGTCAAATAGTATTGTGTATATATAAGGGAATATGTGTTTGTAATAATGTAATGTAATGGGTATTGTTAATGTTTCAATATATATAGGTGGTAGTTAGGTAGTTGCCAACCACTTACTAGTCTTGTCATACCTATAAGTACTCATCTAACTTGTTGGTAGAGTGGTTCATCAATGTAGGTTGTTGGTCGAAGTGCATTATTGGTGAGGTTGGTCGGCCTCTTTCCTAGTAGTCTAAGAAGAATATTTTCCTCTTCTACTAACCCTAGACCACATAGTCAGTATGGTGGTCTATTAAGATTAACTTTTGATCATGTAAGAAACAATCGAGTTTTGCTTAGGCATCAGGACCACCTAGTGGTTATAACCTGAAAAAGAGATGTAGAAATATATATCAAAGGTATTGAAGGAGACCTCAGATAGTATGGAGGAAGGAATATATGGTCCCATGTTTGGGAGACCCATACAAAATTAGGAGATAGACAAACAAATGAGTCAAAGTTTGGTAGTCATTGAGAAGAAGAATGAGATGACAAAGACAAAGGTGATATGATTAAGAGTTGAATCAGATGAGACAAGAGCATAGACAATATAATGATGAAGAGGTAAGGTATATTTTCATACAAGTACAAGAGGTAGGGAAGGCACTTGTAGGACAAATTGTCATACAAATACAAGCATTTATCATATAAGAGCGATTTGTATGATAAACTATTATATACATCAAGGATACTTCCATACAAATGGTTTCCATAGAAATTAAGATGATTGTATGATAGATCATCATACAAGTGTGGAATAAGGAGAAATTCATCATACAAATGAAGAGGGTCGAATGATAAATCAAGCAAAAAGGCATCATTTGGAAGAAGAAAATGATTTTTCAATAGGATACACAATGGAAGTTGCAGTTTGCATGGTTGTATGGATCAAATGAAAAAGATAGACTCGAGAATTAAAAAAAATGAAAAAAAAATGAAAAAGTGCGTAGTTCAATTACCATGCAATGCTGGCAAATTGGCAGTTATCAAGTAGTTATTGCATAGGTGCCAACCAAAATTTTCCCTTTTCAAGCATTATAGATACATGCATTAGGGAAGGCATGGGCATTATAAAGCCTAATGCCTAACAAAGAGTGAACGAAAGGAGCCCAAAATCTATGAAGGAAAGATACAGTGTGAAGCAAAGGAGTACAAAAGTGTAGTGGAGGTATGAAAATTGCAGTAAGGCACAATCAATTGCCAAAATGAGAAAGAAACTATTGGTGGTAAATTGAATGGGTGCATCTTGATATGGAATTTGTTACAGCATTAGAGTAGAGGAAGTTGAAGGAAGGTGGTACTATAGACGGAGTGACTACGCAAAGGAAGAAATTAAGAGAAATTATAGGTGTAGAAATGGTTGTATAGCCGTATAGATGGTTAGAGTGATTTTTTTTTTGCTATAGAGGTGCATGAGGTATTATAGATTACTGTACAACAATACAAATATAAGGGTAGAGTTAGATGATAGAGTGATGTAGGCATCACACAGAGGGTGAGTAAGAAGGTTGCCATATATTTGCATGAGGAAGGTTTACATACAAGTAGTTGGACCTGTGTCATACAAGTAGAGGTTGTGTCATACATATAATTGCCATACACATATAGAAAAAAGAAGGATATTGTACAAGTGGATGCATCAAACGATAGTGCCATACAAACAAGTCTATTGTACAAGTCAAAAGTGCATCTACTATACAAGTTGTGGAGGTGTACAATAGGTGTCAATAAACATAATTGTAGTCATAGTCAATGTTTCTAAAGGCTAAAATGATGCAAAAGTGATCGAGTATTGTAGAAAGGATACATTGAGTGGAGAAGTAGCAAAGGAAAGCCCCACTAGAGTGGATATTGTAGTTAAAATATCATTCATAAGGAGAGGGAATTGAAGTTGTTGCAAGGAGAGGACTTGTAGAGTGTGTACATGCAATGGAGAGAGAATGTGTTTAGGATGTTGAATGGAATGGCTTGGGTAGGCAGTTGAATGGAATGGCTTGGGTAGGCAACATGGTGTATACTTTGAAGAGAGGTAAAGATACAATACTTTCAGAGAGAGAAGTGGAGGTTGCACCTCAGTATAAAGATAAGAGCAAGAGACAAAAGAAGATGGATGTACCCTTGTAGGAATGACTTGGAAACAACCAGCTAGAGATTTTTGTCGAAATTGGTGTTAGGAGCATACACATGATCATAAACTAAATAATTCAATCAAGAGTGTAGGAGTACACCACATTTTGTAGATTCTAAATTTTGAGGAGTTCTTTAAGGAGTACTTGTTGCAAATGCTACTTATGTATGATCCACAACATATGAGTAGGATTTTTATTGGTGACCGTGAGGTGCAAGTGGTATTCTCACATGGTAATTTTAGGAGGATGTTTGGACTATCAATTTTAGGCATGCTAGTGAGAAAGGAGGCAATAAACATGCCCCAGTGGAAGAACATGATGGATAGGATCATTGATCTTAGTACAAAGGAAGGGGTAAAACTATTGAAGCATGGGATCCATGGACTAAAGATGTAACAATTGAAGATAGTAGAGCTATAGTGTACAATTAATGTGATCACATCAAAATTCTTAGGAGAGAAAATATCCTTAGAGATGTCCACTTGGATCATATCGTACATGGAGGGGATAATGGCTGACATTGCATAGGGCATCGTATCTATCATACCGCATCAAGAAGGTCTTGATGTGATACAAAAATTTTAATGGCTTTCCATGCCATTGCTATCATGATCAATGTTGTGATATAGGAGAAGCTATGGTTTCTAGGATTGACGTGGCAAGGTTAATTTTAGATCATCAACTAACAATATATAGGTGGGTCCATGTGAAGCCATTGACCAAGATAAATACCCCGGTAAAGAATATTATTGTTGGCAATTTTGGGTACCTTGAGTACATTGCCTTTGCTCAAGTATAGTTGTTGTCATTGATGTCAAAGGAGCTCTTGGTAGTTGTTGTCTTTGATGTCAAGGAGTTCTTGAAGCAATTTGATTTGTTGTCTAAGTATGTGTTTTGATGAAGGTTTCAGCTGGTCAGTAAGTCTCCAAGAAAATCAGAGTAGCCCAGTTGCAAAAGATCAAGAAAAAGATAAGTTAGAAAAAGTTTGCAGGCGGCTGGAAAAACTGTCACGATTTCATGACATGTTTTAGGAGAGAGAAAGTTCTGGCAAAACTGTCGTGATTTCGTGACATGCTGGAAGGCAGAGGCAAAGCTAGCAAAACTGTCACGATTTCGTGACATGTTTGAGGAGAGAGAAAGTTTGGGCAAATCTGTCACGATTTCGTGACATGCTGGAAGGCAGAGGCAAAGCAGGCAAAAGTGTCACGATTTCACGACAAGTTTCAATGAAGTTGTACGGATGCAGAAAGTGTCACGATTTCGTGACAAGTTGAGTTGGCAGTGTTGAGTTGCAGAAAGTGTCATGATTTCACGACAGGTTTCAAAGAAGTTGTACGGATGTAGAAAGTGTCACGATTTCACGACAGGTTGAGTTGGCAGCTTGCAGGTGGCGAAAGCGTCGCGATTTCGTGACATGTTCTAGTTTCATGAGCAGTTGGCAGAAAAGAGCTTAAGGCAGCGAAAGCGTCACGATTTCGTGACATGTTCCAGTTTCATGAGCAGTTGGCAGAAAAGAGCTTAAGGCAGCGAAAGCGTCATGATTTCACGACATGTTCTTAAAAAGTGTTAAGAAAAGCGTCGTGATTTCGTGACATGTTCCATTTTTGCTAGTACAAACCGAGAAAAGGTTGAAGAAGCAAGAAGTGTCATGATTTCATGACAAAGTTGTAGATGACATCAGTAAGAGGCAAAGGTGTCACGATTTCATGATAGAAGCTGAGGAGAAGGCTTTGGAGTCTAAAGCGTCATGATTTCATGATAGAGTTGCTGATGACGTCAGCAAAAGCAGATGTGTCACGATTTCATGACAAGAGCAGAGAGTAAGGCCTTGCAGACTAAAGCGTCATGATTTCATGACAAGAATCATGATGACGTCAGCAAAGTCAGAAGGCGTAGCGATTTCGTGACAACAAACCAAAGAAGGCGCACAACAGGCAGTAGTGTCACGATTTCATGACAGCAAGTAATACAAGGTGTACGGCAGACAAAGGCGTAGCGATATCATGACATGTTTGAGTTTCACGCTAGGAAAGCTACAGAATAGCAGAGGCGGTTGAAGCCGACGGAGTTAACCTTTGTCGACGAAGTGTAAGGTTGTGCAGCTGACGATTGTTTTAAGGATATACAGCTGACTAAGATCAAGAATTTAATCATGAATTATTGCTATAAAAGGAGGACTATTTTCGAGTGTCAAGTATCGAATGTGAGTGTTGAGTTTGCGCAAGTGAAGTCTGCTATGCGCAAAGAGCAGTCGTATCGAATCGATCGAAGTGTGCGTTCGTAAGTGTGACTTTCGTAGAAGCAGAGTGCAGGAAGAAGTTCGATCGAGGAGAAGCAGACTGTGCGAAGAGAGTGCTATTGTGATTACACATAGGCGCATAAGTTGTTGTGCGATAGAGTGTTGCAGTGTTTGCGAAGACTATGTAGAGGTTGGAATTTGAACAAGGGCAGCTGTGATTGCGACTGAGTTCACGTAGTCTATGTAAAGAAAGCAAAGTGCACGAAGTAGATGTTGCTGTAATTGTGAATAGTTGTGAAGGACGAACTATGATCAATTGCTACTGTATATTTTACAAAGACTGTGCTGCTATGTGTTTTCATAGAAACACGTGAAGTCTATGCTACTGTGTTTTCGCAGAAGCAAATAAGTTGATTGAGTGCTGCTGTATTTGCGCAGTCAGTGAAAAATTGTTTTCGACCAAGTGCAAAAAAGAACAGAGGAAGAGGACAGAATTGTGCCAGATCGAAGGACTGTGTTTGGTACAGAAAAGAGGACCAGCTTTGCAGTGATAGAGTTGAGGACAGAGATCTCCAGCCAGAGTAGGGAAGACAGGTGTCTTCTATGGACAGAATTCCACTTGCTAAGGGCAGAGGAGGTAGAGGTCTTCTAGAGGATCACCAAAGCAGAATTAGGGGAAGGTGTCTCCTTTGAGCTGAGGCTCATAAACATTGTAATCGGGAAGGATTCCCAGAGGACTTTGATACAACTTTTATAAGAAAAGTTTTATCCGTGGAGTAGCCCACCTTGGGTGAACCACGTAAATTGTTGTGTCTCTTTGTGGATTGCATTTTGTGCATTGTTTTACTATTGTTATTACTGCTATCTTTATTCTGCATGTTAATGGTTTGAAAGTCTGTATTGATAGATAAAGTTAAAAGTGGTCTTATACTTGTTCAACCCCCTCTCAAGTATAAGCTTGTGTTCTTCAATTGGTATCGGAGCAGGTGCCTTCGAAAAGGTTTTACAACTTGGAAGGAAGAGTTGGTTAAGAACACAATGGACTACTCAAGTGGCAATGCAACACCTATTCTGGATGGATCAGATTTCGGTCTGTGGAGTGCAAGAATGAAAGTCTATCTTATGGCTCTTGGTAATGAGGTATGGGAAGTTATTGAAGATGGGTACACCATTCCTGCAAATGGTCCTTACACTAAAGAAGACAGGCTTCTACATCACAACAACTCAAAAGCCATGAATGCAATCCCGAAAGGTTTACAGAAGGCTGATCTTACCAAAGTTATTCACTGCAAGACAACTAGTGAAATGTGGAAACAATTGCAAGTTGTTCATACAAGTGATGCAAATGTTCGAAAGGCCAAATTGAGACATTTTAAAGGTATGTTTGAACAACTCAAGATGAATGATGATGAAAATATTAGTGACTACATGCTTCGGATGGATGAGATTGTGAACTCCATGAAAGACTTAGGTCTTGAACTTGCTGAAAATGATGTGTGTGATAAGATTTTAAGATCTCTTCCTAAAAGATTTAGTGAAAATATTTCTGCTATTGAGGAAGCCAAAGATTTAGATAAATTGAAAAAGGATGAGCTCCATAGTATTCTTGCAGCTTTTGAGCTGAGAACTCAAGTGAAAGTTGATATAAAGAAAGAGGCAGCTTTCAAAGCTACCAAGAAATCAAAAGGCAAACAGATTCAAGAAAGTGATGAGTCTTCTAGTGAGGAAGAGGCATATTACAAGCAAGAAAGGCAAGTTCTCTAGAAAGCACAAAAGCAAGAAAAATATAAGATGTTTCAACTGTGGAAAGTATGGTCATTATGCTACTGACTGTACTATTTCCAAAAATGAAAGTGATGAAGATATACAGGATGTTAAGAGCAAGGATTCTGAAAAGTACAGGTATTACAAAAAGAGCAAAGATGAGTACAACAATCACAAGAAAAGCAAAGATGAGTACAACAATCATGGAAAGAGGCATTCTCACAAGAATAAGAAGAGCTTCTACTTAGACAAAGCAAGTAAGTGTTCTAGCAATGATAGTGAAAGTTCTTCTAGTGATGATGAAAATGAGATGCTGTTCATTTCAAAAAAAGAGGAAGAACCGAAACATAAATTCATTATCATGAAATGTTTTAGATGTGGAAATTTTGGGCACCTTGAGGATGATTGCAAAAATAATGATTTGGTCGCTAGTATGTATGAGGATGCTTCAGAAAACTACAATGAAGATGCATGTATGGTTTTTGAAAAAGGTAGCACCTCTAGTGATAAGAAATCTGAAAAAGGCCGTGATAATTCAAAGTGCCATCAAATAGAGGATCTTGAATGTGAACTCAATAATGCTCTTAGTGTTTTGAAAAAGGAAAGAAAGAAGAATGATAGACTCAAGATTAAATTAGATGAATGTTGTATGGAGAGAGATGAACTTATAGAAAATCTTGAAGTCTCTATGGCTAAGTCACAAGAACTCAAGAATGAGTTGGATTCTAAAATTCTGGAGTATAGTGAGTTAGAACAGGAAATGGCTTCTTTGAAAGAAGAAAATAAAGATTACAAGGATAAGCTCTATAGATTTCAGGATAGCTCCAAGAAGGTTAAGTCTCTCATCAAAAGTCAAAGAAATCCAACAGATAAAATAGGTCTCGATTTTGTTGAGCCGCACAAGAAACAGGTTGGGGAATCTAGCAAGAGATTTCAAAAAGAAGAGAGTTCTGATGAAGAAAGTACTTCAGATCATGAGTCCGTAAGTGATGAATGCGCAGAAACAGAAAACAATATTCAGATTGAGAAGAAGAAGATTTCGGGACCCAAGAAGTCGAATAAAAGAAAATTTCACGGCACATGTTTTGCGTGTCACAGATTTGGTCACATGGCTGTACATTGCATGACTCAAGTGAAGAAAGTAAATGACAGTTTCAGGAGACGTAATTTCTTTCAAGGGTATTGCTACTCTTGTCAACAATTCGGGCACAAGGCAATTTTTTGCAAGGCAAATAACAAGAACTGGGTTAGTCAGAACAGGCGGATTCAAAGAACAGCCATGCCTGAAAGAAATAATATTGTTACTTGCTATAAGTGCAACAATGAAGGTCACCTAGCTAGACAATGTAGAGCTGATCTTCCGAGATACAAGAACAGGAACAACAGTATGAACAAGTCCAAGGATCAAAGCATGGATAAGAACAGGAATGACAACAGAAACAAGAAAAGTGATATGAACAGGTTCAAGGATCAAGGTATGGAGAAAAATAGGAATGATGAAAGGAACAGGAACAGCAGTATGAACAGGTCCGAGGATCAAAACAGTAACAAGAACAACAATGTGGAAAAAGAATTCAAGAGAAGGCCCGACAAAGAAATAGTAGACATTAATGATGATGAGTGTCTAATGGGAGTTTCACTCCCAACCCTGTTTTAAATCACCTTAATAGAAGGTGGGGGAGGGACTAAGCTAAGAGACTCATTCTTAGTCCCAAACCCCAAAGGTGACCCTTTGCCATTGATGACAAAGGGGGAGAGATTTGAGTAAGGGGGAGAGATATGTGTAAGGGGAAGTGCTTCAAGTGAAGAGAAGAGCTTCAAGTTAGGGGGAGCAAAAACTTCAAATACAGATTCTCGGTTGTTGGATCAGTTGGTTCAGTTTTGACTCTTGAGATATGTTTTTAGTTAAGGGTTGCCATCAATGACAAAGGGGGAGATTGTTGGCAATTTTGGGTACCTTGAGTACATTGCCTTTGCTCAAGTATAGTTGTTGTCATTGATGTCAAAGGAGCTCTTGGTAGTTGTTGTCTTTGATGTCAAGGAGTTCTTGAAGCAATTTGATTTGTTGTCTAAGTATGTGTTTTGATGAAGGTTTCAGCTGGTCAGTAAGTCTCCAAGAAAATCAGAGTAGCCCAGTTGCAAAAGATCAAGAAAAAGATAAGTTAGAAAAAGTTTGCAGGCGGTTAGAAAAACTGTCACGATTTCGCGACATGTTTTAGGAGAGAGAAAGTTTTGGCAAAACTGTCACGATTTCGTGACATGCTGGAAGGCAGAGGCAAAGCTGGAAAAACTGTCACGATTTCGCGACATGTTTTAGGAGAGAGAAAGTTTAGGCAAATCTGTCATGATTTCGCGACATGCTGGAAGGCAGAGGCAAAGTAGGCAAAAGTGTCACATTTGAAGTTTCAATGAAGTTTGAAAGTGTCACGATTTCACGACAAGTTGAGTGTTGTAGTTGAGTAAAGTGTCACGATTTCTATGACAGTTTCAAAGAATTGTACGGATGAGTGCGTAGTGAAAGCGTCACGATTTCGTGACATGTTCAAGAAAGTGACAGGTAAAGTCAAAAAAGAAGATTTCGTGACATGTTCCATTTTTCGCTAGTGCAAACCGAGAAAAGGTTGAAGAAGCAAGAAGTGTCACGATTTCATGACAAAGTTGTAGATGACGTAACAAGAGGCAAAGGTTGTCACGATTTCAGAAGCCAGAAGAAGGCTTTGAGTCTAAAGGCGTCTGATTTCACGATAGAGTTGATGACGTCAGCAAAAGCAGATGTGTCACGATTTCATGACAAGAGCAGAGAGTAAGGCCTTGTAGACTAAAGCGTCATGATTTCATGACAAGAATCATGATGACGTCAACAAAGTCAGAAGGCATAGCGATTTTGTGACAACAAACCAAAGAAGGCGCACAACAGGCAGTAGTGTCACGATTTCATGACAGCAAGTAATACAAGGTGTACGATAGACAAAGGCGTAGCGATATCATGACATGTTTGAGTTTCGTGCTAGGAAAGCTACAGAACAACAGAGGCGGTTGAAGCCGATAGAGTTAACCTTTGTCGACGAAGTGTAAGGTTGTGCAACTGACGATTGTTTTAAGGATATACAACCGACTAAGATCAAGAATTTAATCATGAATTATTGCTATAAAAGGAGGACTATTTTTGAGTTTCAAGTATCGAATGTGAGTGTTGAGTTTGCGCAAGTGAAGTCTATTGTGCGCAAAGAGCAGTCGTATCGAATCGATCGAAGTGTGCGTTCGTAAGTGTGACTTTCGTAGAAGCAGAGTGCGGGAAGAAGTTTGATCGAGGAGAAGCAGACTGTGCGAAGAGAGTGCTATTGTGATTACACATAGGCGCATAAGTTGCTGTGCGATAGAGTGTTGCAGTGTTTGCGAAGACTGTGTAGAGGTTGGAATTTGAACAAGGGCAGCTGTGATTGCGACTGAGTTCACGTAGTCTGTGTAAAGAAAGCAAAGTGCACGAAGTAGATGTTGCTGTAATTGTGAATTGTTGTGAAGGACGAACTATGATCAATTGTTGCTGTATATTTTACAAAGACTGTGCTGCTGTGTTTTTCATAGAAACACGCGAAGTCTGTGCTACTGTGTTTTCGTAGAAGCAAATAAGTTGATTGAGTGCTGCTGTATTTGCGCAGTCAGTGAAAAATTGATTTCGACCAAGTGCAGAAAAGAACAGAGGAAGAGGACAGAATTGTGCCAGACCGAAGGACTGTGTTTGGTACAGAAAAGAGGACCAGCTTTGCAGTGATAGAGTTGAGGACAGAGATCTCCAGCCAGAGCAGGGAAGACAGGTGTCTTCTGTGGACAGAATTCCACTTGCTAAGGGCAGAGGAGGTAGAGGTCTTCTAGAGGATCACCAAAGCAGAATTAGGGGAAGGTGTCTCCTTTGAGCTGAGGCTCATAAACATTGTAATCGGGAAGGATTCCCAGAGGACTTTGATACAACTTTTATAAGAAAAGTTTTATCCGTGGAGTAGCCCACCTTGGGTGAACCACGTAAATTGTTGTGTCTCTTTGTGGATTGCATTTTGTGCATTGTTTTACTGCTGTTATTATTGCTATCTTTATTCTGCATGTTAATGGTTTGAAAGCTGTATTGATAGATAAAGTTAAAAGTGGTCTTATAATGTTCACCCCCCCCTCTCAGTATAAGCTTGTGTTCTTCAATTATGATGAGGAATAGGAAGGAATAGGAATATTTAAAAGAGGAGAGTGTAGATTCACAAGGAACTAATAAGCAAATGCAATTGGAGGAGCTGGTGTGGAAAGAGATAGTAATTACAATAGGCCATATAAAAATTTGGAAACTCAACCTCAACATCAATAGGTAGAGAGATAGCAGTTATAATAGGCCATAATAAAAGTGAGTGGTAAAGAGTAATCGATGACAAAAGGTCAAATCATGAAGCATAGAATGCCATAGACAATAATGCAAGAGGAAGTTCTTGCACTTTAGGAGTATTAGGCTATGCAAGAAGTCTCTATAGAAAGGAGGATGACTCAATAGAGGGTTGCAATAGGTAGACAACAACTAGGACATTATTGCATAGGTAGCATAGGATATAGAGAGGAAAACATAATAGTTGGAGGAGAGAACTACATAATAGGTGCAAGAATTAGTTGTTGTAGATGTGGATGTAGAGGAACATACTACATTAGAGGTTGCATAGAGGAAGTTACAAGGAGTATTTAGGTGGAGAATGTTAACTCACCCTTTAGTATTGAAAATATGCCATTGTAGTTTGCTCAATAAGTGGATCCATGTGGATCACCCCCACTAGATGAGAAGGCACCAATCAAGATCACATATATTGCATTAGAGGCAACACCAACACCAATTTTATTAGAGGAGAAGAGGGAGAAAATAAAGTTATTTACATCAAAGTTCAATATGTGGTAGAGAAGCGAGAGAAACTAACCATTGTAAGATATATAGAGAGAGTAAGAAATGGTGGCAATTGATGCAACACAAACTATTTAGGAGGAAAAAGAAACAAAAATATCAATCAACCTGATAGGTCACTATGGTGAGGATGTAGAGGAAATAACCAACAAGGACAATAAAGACATGAAGCTAGCAAGAGATGTGAGCAAGCATTTCCTCATTAAAGTGATAAATTTGAGGAGATCACTAGTTCTAGATGGCTGTATCAATGAGCGGGTTGATACCTTTTTGATAATATGACTAGAGCAATGGAGAGAGCATGTATTGAGTTTTAAATTAGATGCTTCAAATATTAGTGATTTTGGTAGTGGAGGGTGGAGAATGAGTTGGGAAAGTTAGTGCATTGGGATCAAGATGAGGAGTGGATGAAGAAACTTGTCGATATTCATTAGATATAGTCATGGGAGTTAGGAATTGGTAGTATAAGAAACATGATTGGTGTGAAGAACCTACTAGAAGGAAATTAGACACTCTATTGGTAGCCACCATGAGTCTATATCGATGAAGGAAGTTTGAGGTATTTCCTAGAAGATGAAGTAGGTGTGAAGTATGTCAATCTTGCACCTAAGCTAGTGAGGATGCATGCCAAGATATCATTTTTGGTATACTTGATTCAGTTGTTACTTATGGGAGTGGAGAAGATCCATAAGGCAAGGGAAGAATAAGCTAACAAGTTAAAGTAATTAGAGGGATGAATTTTATTGGTGCAGTAGGATGCTAAAGCAAAATTGGTAAGGTTGAAGAAGAAAGTTGAGAAAATCAAGGTGTAAGAGGAGCAAGACCAATTAATCAGGAAGCTAAAATCATAATGTTTAGTAAGAGAGTAGTTGTTGGATGTGAAGAGTTAGGAGGTCAAGCACCACAATCAACTGATAGCTAAGAAGGATGAACAATTGGAGATGTCATCCAAGAGATAGGTTAAGTTGAAATTTTGGTTGGCAAAGTTTGAGCATTAGTAAAATTATTATGGCTTTTAGTGGGCTTGATACTAGGCCTATGCCAAGAGGTTGAAAGGAGAAATAAAGGACTTGGAATTGCAAATTTAGGAACTTAGAGGTATACCTATTCCTACTCAAAAAAAATTGAGTCCTTAAGATTAGAAGCAGTTTTCGATGAGGATGCCACCCAATGTAAAGGGGAGGGCATGAGATAGATTTGACAAACCAAGGAAATAATGTACATAGTAGTAGTAATAATTTTGAAACACACATGAAATATCATTGTAAATTTAATGAAATGAGATGCAATTTTGTAGTGTGTGACGTTAAGGGTTATGATGTAATTGTTGATTAATTGCAAATATAATTTACTGTGCAATAATGTATGTAATGCATGTATGAATGGGGCAATAATTATGGCTGAGGTGTCTTGGGTGATAGTTGTTGGTAATTGCCAGGCCCTAAAGTTAAAAGGACCTCCATTCATTTGTGCAGTACCATATATCAAGAGAGACTATATTGTATACCAGAAAGAGCATTCATTTTATATAGTTTGTATATCCATTGTTGCGTTGTATTGTCAAAGTAAGTATTTTGTACTATTGATGTCATATAGGCTAAGTAATACAATGATTATTCATTCTTCATTTATGTGATACATATATTTTGTGTGGTATTGTTGTTGCTAGTAGACTAGTTGGTTGTGTGTGTCAAATTTTATTTGTAGGTGTGGAAGAGTTGCAACCATATCATTATATAAGGAAGTTGCAATTCATAGCACCATAAAAGAATTGCTATATGAGTGGAGCCATGGGAAGTGTTGTACAAGTGGATTTGTTGTTCAAGTGGTGAATTGCCATATAAGTCACTTGCTAGGAACCATACAAGTTAGTGTTGAAGTTGCCATTCAAGTGCTACCGTACAAGTGCTTGTCATACAAGTGAATATTAAACTTGCCATACATTGCATTATCACTTGACTATCGTACAAGTGCATTATTACTTGACTATCGTACAAGTGAATATTAGTTGATTACCATACAATTGCATGATGAGCCATTATGAAATTGCATTGACTACATTATTTTTTGGCCTCTAAATCTATCATTTTGTTCCTCCACCATTAGGAGACTCACCATTGTGTTATAGAGATAAGACTATCATCGTACAAGGTAGAAAAAAATTGGTATTGTATAAATTTAGGACTAACGACGATGCTATACAAACCAAGGTGCAAATAATAGCTATTGTACAAGTCAAGGACATGTATGGAAGGGTCCATACAAGAGAAAGTAGAGGTTGTAGTGGGACTTGTTGGAAGCAAACGAGATACATAAATGGCTAAGGATTATGGAAAGGATCTAATGGGTGGAACAACAATAGTGGAGGGCTCCACCTAAACCAATGTTGTAGTGGGAACCTTACTCACAAGGAGAGGGCATTAGATTTTGCCCCATGAAAGACCTTGTAGAATTCATGTGAGAGAGGGAAGGTAGAATGAACATCAAGTGAGATAGAGTAGGCAATACAATAGAGAGCCAATAATTGGGCTAAGAACTAGTACTTTAAAATAAAGAGAAATAGATGCTTTGCCTCAAGAGGAGAGAGTCAAGGGAAGAGAATGAATGCCAATACACTTACAAGAAATGTCATGGCAACAATCAATAGGAGAGTTTTACAAGAATTTATGGTAAGAGAACCTACTAGAGCACCCACTGAAGATTACATTCAGGAATGTAGGTGTGCATCACATTCTACAGATTCCCAATTTTAAGTTCAAGAATTTTTTGTTGTAGATGCTCCAAACGCATGATTCATAGCATCATTTGAGTAGAGTGACAATTGGTGATCAAGGAATGCAAATATTATTCTCTCCTAGCAATTTTCAAAGGACTTTTGGATTACTAAATTTGAAAATACCAATGAAGGAGGCATTTTATTTGCATTGGTGGAATAATTTTATGGATAAGGTTACTGATCTCAATTTGAAGGAGGCAACTAAATTGTTGAAGTGGAATAAAAATGCAATATTTTAAGACAAAGGAACTACAATGCACTATGAATGTAATTATGTCAAATATCTCAAGAGAACAAAGAGCCTTAGAGATTTCCACTTGGATCATACCATATATGGTAGGAATCATGATAGAAGTAGCATATGATTGGGCATCATACTTGTCAAACTGCATTAAGAATTTATTGATGTGGCATACCAAATTTTTTTCAATGGCTTTCTATACCATTGCATTGAAGGTGAATATTGTGATGCAAGAAAAGCAACAGTTTCTAGGGTTGAATCCATCCAAAGTGATTATAAAGTATGCATCAAGTATATTTATATGGATCCACATGGTGCCACTAATGAAGTTGAGCACTCCAATGAAGAAGCAAAAGGGCACCCTAAGGAAGAGGAAGGTTCAAGAAGACTTACAAGATGAGGGAAGTTTGGATTTAGAGTAAGTAAAGGAGCATCCATGGGTTGAATAAATGGTGTGAAGATAAAAATTATGTAGGAGGTTGGAGCAGTAGTGGACATGAGAAAAAAATAATATTAGAAACAAAATCAACATCGGTCATATGGAACCCCCATAGTAGGCCACAATAGGAGGTGGTAGTGCACAACAAACAATGGAAATTCAAAGCAAAACATGTGAATGTCATAGGAGACATTGCAAGAGGAAGTTCCTGCATAGCCAGGAAGTTAGACTATGTAAGAAGGTACTACAAGTACAAGTTTGAGTGCTAGGAAGATGACACCAGAGAAGGTTGTAGTGGGTGAACATCAACCAAGGGAGTCTATTGTACAAGAAGCACATGAAGAGAGAATACAATAGCTAGAGGAGAGGAATATACACTAGTAGGTATTGTATATGTGGAGGAGATATAGAATGTAATGGATATGGTCTAGCCAGAAGGATAATTTCAAGGTGGTGTGCAGGTAGAGAATGTTAAATCATCCAAAAAATTGATAATATACCCATGTAGTTTGTGCAATAGGTGGATCCATTTATATCACCTCCATTGGATGAGGAAAAATGTATTAAGATCAAATATACAACAGAAAATTTACCACATAATCCAATAGTGCAAGAAGAAAGCAAAAATAAGGGAAAATAAAATGCATTAGAGTTTAAATAATTGTAGAAAGGTAAAAGTGTCCAATTTTTAGAAGAAGAATTGGAGAGGAGAGAGGGCACGATGGCCAAAGAAGGAAAAACTACCGATGTAGGTTAGTAAATACAAGAGAGAAAGATGACCAAATGACTAATAAACTTGATAGGTCATGGTGGGGAGGATAGGGAGGAGACTACCATCAAAGATGATACTGATACAAAAATGGTATAGAAGACAAGGAACATTTTATTTTGGAATTGTCGAATGTGGAGACCTCCAATTTTGGGTGAGAGCATCAATGAGTAGGTTGATACCTTCTTTGAGATGATCATTAGATCTCTCGAGAGAGTGCACACAAATTTTATCGTTATATGCATTGGATATTGGTGATTGTGGTAGCTAAATATGGAGAATAAATTAGATAAATTGGTGAATTGGGCTCGATATGAAGAACGAATAAAGAGGCTTTTTGACTTTCATCAGACAACCATAAGAGGTGGACATTGGTAGTTGAAAATAATGTTGAGAATGAATAATTTGTCAGAAGGGACTTAGGCACTCTACTAGCATCCAACATGAGTGTATGGATGAAGGGAGTTTGACAACCTTTGCTAAGAAAAAATTAGGTGTCAATTATGTCAAACTTACACCTAAGTTAGTGAGATCATATGCAAGAATGCTTTTTTTTGGAAAATTTTATCCAATGGTTAGTTGTTGGATTGGAGAAGTTCCAGTAGATGGTTTCTATCTTGAAGATGAAGGAGATGGAATAGGCTAACCAATTATAGGTGATGGAGACACAAATTTAGAAGGTCCAAGAGGATGCTAAAGTAGAACTAGCATCATTGAAAGATGTTGAGGAACATACAAAGGCACAAAAGGAACAAGATCAATTGATTGGACAACTGAAATCTGAGTGCATGCTGAGGGAACAATTGTTGGAAGTGAAGAACCTTGAAGTCATTCATCAAAATCAACTGATAGTAGAGAAGGATTAGTTGTTGAAAACTATAGCAAGGGAAGAAAAAGTAGTGAGAAAAGCCACAAAAGCAACCAATAAGGAAGCTGAGGATGAAATTGCAAAGAGAGAGGCCAAATTGAAGGTAAGGTTGGTAGAATTTGAACAAAGGTCAAATCATTATGGCCTATAGTGGGCTCGATACCAAGCTTATGTGAAAAGATTAAAAAAGGATAATGAGGCCTTGAAATTGTAAATCTAAGAGCTTGGAGGTGTTCCTATTCCTATGCCTCAACATCAACAAAACCCAAGTCTCGAGGAGCAAGGACAATAGTCAACGAGGATGTTGACCAATTTAAAGGGAAGGGAAGATGTAGGATCTAGTTTTTATTAGCCTCAAGCAAAATAATGTAAATAGTAAAATTTGTGTAAATGTGCACAAATATACATGAAATGTAAGTGCAAAGGAAATTTAATTTTGTAATGTAATTATGTTAAGGATGATGCCTTAAGCATTTGATAATGTAAGATTGAAATGTAGAGTATTATGTAATTAGTGTATGCGAATGGAGGGCAATTAGATGAGGTGTCTTAGGCTACAGTTGCTATTAATTACCAACCCTCAAGGATAATTTGGACATCCCATTAATTTGTGTGGGTGTTCAAAATTAATGCAATACATTCATCCTTTATATGTATGTTTGTGTATACATTTTGTGTGATGTCATTGTTGTAGCAAGTAGATATGTATGTGTTCTTCCTAAGCATGTTAAATCTAATTTGTAGTCCAGGAATGTTGTATGAGGAAGTACCATCAAAAAGTGTTGTACGAGAGGAGTTTTTCATATGAGGAAGTTCCAACGAGGAGTGTCGTACAAGTCCAACGACTATTATTCAAGTGCTTAATATACAAGTGCTCACCATACAAGTGACTGTCGTACGAGTGCTTATTATCTAAGTGACTATCGTACAAGTGGAGTGTTAAGGCACTTGTTGTTCAAGTGAGATTTTCAATAAAAACCATACACATAAGAGATGTTGTTGATTGCATTCTTGGTTGACTACTGAATCTATCATATCAAATTGTTCCTCCAAGTATTGGAATACTCACCACTATGCTACAAAGACCAATGACAAGCGTAGAGGATGTGGTCATTTTAGAGGAAATTGGTGCAAACAAATATAAATTGATTGCCATCCCAAGAGAAGCTTAAATAAAGAACTATCTAATAAGGATATCATTGAAGAGCACAAGAACCTCTCCCATGATGAAATGCATTTGAACACCATTGAATTATAAGGGTAATTTTTGACCTAGAATGCAATTTGAGATGTCGTGAACACCATGGTTATGAAACTTGATGAGGTTTTTAAAACTCATTGAGTTTGAGGTCAAGTTGTCCTCGTCGAGTTGCTTGGGCTCGACTCAATGAGTTTTTTTTACTTAGTCGAGTAAAAATAACTCTTCGAGTCCCAAAAAAACTCAACCATTTTCATATGGGTATAGGAAAATGACGTAGTATTATTTTTTCAAAGTCTCTCATTTTGTTGTTTTTAGTTGGAGAGAGAGAAAATACAAGCTGAGATTAGACCAACAACAACACTAAATTGCATCATAAATCCAAATATTTTTAATTTAATAGCCAACCAATAATTATATCTGAGCTAAAAATCTCGGTTTCAACTGTCAATGCATAAACTTGGAAAGGTTGAATCAGGGTTCCCCTTCAAAAACTCCTTTTTGCACCAAAATACAGATACAGAGAAAAATTCAGTTTATATAGACTATGTGTAAAGGGCACTTCCCTTCGAACCTACAAGGGGGATCCCCCCCTTGATCCTTGACACAGGTGGTGATGGGCATTGTCTGTCATGTTGGTCATAAAGGTCATGTTGATCAAGTTGATATGACTAAACGGAGAGAGTGGAGTGAGCAATCAGAGAATGTGTGTTGTGGGTAGTAGTTTGAAGTGATGCTAGTTGTAGAAGATGTTTGGAATAGGAGAGAGCAGAAAGGAGCAACAACAATAAGAGCCTCTATTTTTAATGAATGATGTTGAAAGTATAGTGGAGTTAGTGGAAAAGTCATATGACGAGGCATGGGCATAGGCACAAAGAGAGAGGACTAGAGCATATTATAGGGCAAAGGGAAAAGGTATTGCAAGACACTATATCATGGACCTATTGAGGAATTTTGACCCATTTTGTAATTTGTACCTTTTTATATCATAAGCAGTACAAGAATATTTGAATTTTGGAGGTATTAGAATTTCTTTAGTTGAACCGCGTTTGTCACTTTCATGTGTAGTTTAAAGTTGTATCACTTATAGTGTTAATTTTAGAATTTGTATATTGTTAATTAAATGTGATATACATGAAAAAAAATTCCAATGAAAATTTTCATTTCTTCAGTTTTTTATTTTGCCAATTTTTTTTTTTGAGTCTGATTCTGAGTCTCGATTTGGCCTTGCTAATTTTGTGCTGGGTTCGAGTTTCTTTACTATGGTGAACACTATCCAATTCAAGACAAACACTTTTAGAGAGTGGAGTTGAGACAACATTGAGTGGAGGTCCTTGGAGAGTCTAATTCACCATTCATGAAGGAGATTAGACAAATAAAAGAGACTTTGGAGAGTGAATAGAAGACACCACCACTTTTTCTAAAAAATAATTAGCAAATTAACATCATCAAGCAATTACGTATGAGGTTTATTGTATTACAAAATTAGGGAAGGCCTAGGAACATAACTACATATGATTTAGGGAGATGAGGGTTTTGCACTGCAATGATAATCATCAAAAACTTCCATGCAATAAGAGTTGATGGAGAGAAACAAGAGTATCCATTAGACACTCAAGAAGCACTTACAAAGCAAATGAATGTATTTTACTATTGATGGTTATTGGTAAAGGAAGTCCATCCTTAGCACCAAAGTGTAAGGGAAATGCAAAATGCAGTTCCAACGTGAAAGACAAAGTAGAGACCAAGGATGTGCGTAGTACATACCCTTATAAGACAAGTGTCACATGTGGTGGAAAATGCATGTTGAGATTCACGAGTTCAAAAAAACATGGTGTATGGTGTTTATCCACCACATTCTATAGATGTTTCCTTATTATGGAAAGCACTTTGTAAGATTTTTGGTTGATATATTATGACACTCAAATCCATACAACTATATGAGTAGTATTAAAGTTGGGACACAATTCCTTCACATGACTTTTCTATTGATTGAGTTTGTGGGAGTATTTGATGTGCCAAGGCCAATAGAGGACTATCCTTAGAAGAAAGTGACACTGTCCATGGAAAACAAGAGTGCTTGTAACAACATTGTGACATTGTAGTGGCATTGGAAATTGAAGTGAGTAGGTCAAACAACAAATTGTAACCAGGGTCTCAAGTTATAGATGTTGCAAAATGAAAGATACAAGTGTGTGATGAACATGGTCATGTCCATACTTGTGGGCAGATTGAAGGCTGCAAACATGCCTAGTTGCTTAGTACCATAAATATCGAGGATCCTTGATAAAGTACATTATGACTAGGCATCCTATCTCTTGGATAGGATGCACATGTTATTGTAGTAAGGCACTAAGATATTTTTGATAACCTTGCATGCTAATGTTGATGCTCAATGTGGCTTCAGTTTAAAATGCTAAAATTATAGAGAGATTTTGCTCAATACTACTTGAGAGATGCAAACCTAATAGTTTTCTACTAGGAAAGAGTTGTGGTGATAATCTCATGACGAGATTGAGGCAATGATGACAATGACAAAGGAGGTGGTGGAGGAGGATTGGGTGTGACAAGTGGATTGCATAAGAAGGGACCTGCTTCACCAATGCATGCACAAGTTTGCATGCTATGAGGCATGGTGAGTGTGAAGAAGGGGAAGTGGTCAATACATTCATAATATAGATTTTAAAAATCTAGAAGTAGTGAAACTACCTCAAGTAAGAATGATGGCACCTCTAGATCTGGTCCATAATCTGGTAATTGATCCTCCTTAGATCTCACCTGATCCAAAATACACTTACAATTAAGATTTGATAAGAGACTTAGTATGAGATAAAGGAACCTCCATAGAAGGATGAGCATGATGAGTTTCAAGATGATTATTTGGATCATACTCAAAAGGTACATGTAGGTAGATGATTTGGCACATTAATGAATGGCATGGCCACATGATTGCACAAACATATGTGCTACATGTTGGTGATACATGTAAATAGAGTTTTTGTATGGTGATACATGGCAATATGAGTTTGTAATAAATAAAGTGTAATGTTATAGAGTATTTTAATGTTTTGATGTCTATGGGTGATTCTATGGTAGTTAGATAGTTTCCAACCACCTATGATGTCACATCCCACCTTGGAGGACACTGTTATGATGTTATTTGTGTAATATTGGTTGGTTTTAATGCTTAATATATTTGCATTATGTTTATTTCTATCAAGATAAAATGATGTTGCATTGCATTGCTTGGTTGCAAGAACATTTATTCTCGTAGGTGGAAGACTGACCACCAAGATATGAGAAGGGAAATTATGACAAAGACAACTCAACAGGTAAAGCTCATATTCCTATCATCACTAGTTACCTCCCTGATGGCAGTGTTACTTGAGTATAACTCCAAAATTCCTGCCACTCAAAGGAAAAATAGTGATGGGGGATACTGAGCACATGCATCGAATGCTTGTATGCCTAATTTTATAAAATTCCAACAATCAAAATAATCAGATGTCGACTATGAAAATCAGCATGAATCCTTAAATATGTGTCGTCCTATAATAAGAATAATGAGATGAAAATACATTAATTTAGGAATTAAGCCTTGTATTAGAGATAGAGTAAGCGTGCATGTTCATAAAACTATGCAAGAAGCTTATAATATGGCTTGGAGGATAGAGTCTACTTAGTCTACTAATGAAACTCACAATAGTTCCACAAAATGTCTAAACAAGGGATATAAGTTTTAGAAAAAGAGAAAATGAAAAAATGGATAAAATCAGAAGAACAAAGGAAATCCAAAATTTGAGAAGCACAACAATGGTGGCAAGAAGGATTTCAAGAAATAATTCTACCACAAGAATAATAATTACTCCAACAAAAATAATAAGGATTTCCAGGCTCCTAAGAAACCAGTTCTGCTACAAGAAGTGGATACATGAAAGCAAGTTCAAGGAGGAGACTCAAATTCAAGGATAAAGTGCTTCCATTGTGGAGGTTCACATTATGCCAATAATTGTCCACAACGTGTAAGCACTAGCTCTGACAGGCCTAATCACAGGATCTATGCAGTAACAACAACACAAAACATGGATGGACAAGCTACACAACTGCTACTAAATGGTAAATTTTTAATAAAGAAGTTAGCATTTTAATTGATAGTGGGGCTATCGATAGCTTTATTTATAATAACCTAGTAAGGGATATGCTAGAAAAGCCAGGATCTTTGGCACAAGGGTGGAAGGTTGATTATGGATAAGGATAAACTTATCATATTAATAAAAAAATTTCCCCAACTCAAATTACCTTACCCAATGGCTTTACTAGGTGGTATTTGTATGTAGCACCCCTACATGCTTTTGACATCATCCTAGGAGTAGACTGGTAAATTTCTAGGAGAGATGGATTGAGTTTACCAACGAAGATAAAGAAAGGCAAAGGATGTATAGTGAACCAAGAGAATTTAAACCAATGCTAATTTCAGTAATGCAACTAAAGAAATCTATTAGAAAAGGTTTATTTTATGTAGTTAAACTCAAGGAAAAGGAGGAAATTCCAAAGAAAGAAATTATTGGAAAATTTCCACTATTGTAGGAATTTCATGATGTTTTTGTTGATGAAATACCTAGATTTCTGCCTAAACATGAATTTGATTTCACCATAGAATTGATGCCAAGTACTGGGCCTATCCATAGATCTCCTTATAGACTGAACCCTGTCGAGATGCAAAAAATGAAGGTGCAACTTGAGGAGTTGCTAGAAAAAGGGTTGATTAAACCAATTGTATCACCTTGGGGAACACCTATTTTGTTTGTGAAAAAGAAATATGGGTCATTAAGGCTATGCATAGATTATATAATGCTGAACAAAGCAACTGTCAAGAATAGATATCCATTGCTAAAAATAGAATATTTGTTTGATCAATTGAAGGATGCCTCCATTTTCACAAAAATTATCTAAAATACGAATATCATCAACTAAGAATCTATGAAGAAGACACACAAAATTGCTTTCAAGACTAAGTATGGACATTATGAGTTCACAGTATTACCATTTGGTCTAACTAATGCACCAACAACTTTCATGAATTTGATGAATAGTGTGTTCAAAAATCAATTGGATCAATTTGTGTTGATATTCTTGGATGAAATTTTGATTTATTCTCGTAATAGAGAGGAACATGATAAGCACTTGCATATAGTGCTAGAAATTTTAAGGAAGAACCAACTCTACGAGAATTTTTCTAAATATGAATTATGTGTTCCACAAGTGCATTACTTGGGGTATACTATATTAGTAGTTGGGATCACAATATATTAGATGGATGTATTTAAAAATCCCTCTCACGGACTGTAATGGCATAGAGGGAAACTCATGGATGACCTTCACAACCGTATAAGACAACCAATCACCAAAACCATCACATCTAGTAAATGAGTAAATTCTATAATGGTGCTTAAGACAATATTCCAAGTCACTTGCAAGTATTCACAAGAAATAATAAGATTAATGACTCTCTCCTTAATACTAGTCTTCATGGATAGTATGGAGAGGAGGGGATGAATTCCCTTGGGTAAAACTCCCAATTAATGGTAAAACCATTGAGATGTCCTCATGAAGGACTTAGCCATCATATTAACCACATACCATTTGGTGATGGTAAGGTGGACTTGTAGGAGTTGGTGCTCCTATTTGTGAATGGCTTAAATGAATTGTAGAAGTTGGCACTTTTACATAATTATGATTTTAATTTAATCTATTGTGACTCGGATTACTTACTTTTCATTTGGGGTATTCTATCTTAGATCATTATTATACATTAAATTCATTGAAAGGTGGACAAATATTATATTAGAGAAAAAAAATTAGTGGATGAGTAGTAACAATTGGGGTTGTTACAGTTGGTATCAGAGCCCAAACTAACTAGTAGATTATAGATAGATCTAGGTTAGCAAAAGATTTAGGCATGAAACAAAATTGGAGAGAAAACTCAAAACATAAGTGTCATAACTCTAAACAATGCACACTTGGTAAGGACAAGGTTAGTACTTGAGATTGCTGATGTTTGAGTTCCCATCCCCCACGAATAGATCTACAGTAATTCAAAAGTGGAAGAGCTATGCAAACCCTCCTTCTATGGGTTTTAAGCGGTGTACTTTAGGCTCTTTTGGAAAACTTCTCGACATCTATATCTCGACTTACTTAATCCTTATTTTCAAGTGTGTATGAACAACAACCAGAGTTAGTGGACTAGACTAGGGAATGAGCCTAGTAGTAACAAATTACTTGAAAAACTATGATGAAATCTAGTTATGTAGAATATCAACTATGAAAATCAGTGAGACTCCTTAAATATGTGTCGTCCTATAATCAGAACAATGAGATGAAAATACATAAATTTGTCCTAGGAATGAAGCCTTGGATCAGAGATAGAGTAAGCATGCATGTTCATAAAAATATGCAAGAAGCTTATGATATGGCTCGGAGGACAGAGTCTACTCAGTATACTAATGAAACTCACAATAGTTCCACAAAATGGCTAAACAAGAGATATAAGTTTCAGAAAAAGAGAAAGTAGGAAAATGGACAAAATCAAAAGAACAAAGGAAATCCAAAATTTGAGAAGCACAACAACGGTGGCAAGAAGGATTTCAAGAAAGAATTCTACCACAAGAATAATAATTACTCCAACAAAAATAATAAGGATTTCCAGGATCCTAAGAAACCAGTTCTGCTACAAGAAGTGGATACATGAAAGCAAGTTCAAGGAGGAGACTCAAATTCAAGGATAAAGTGCTTCCATTGTGGAGGTTCATATTATGCCAATAATTGTCCACAACGTGTAAGCACTAGCTCTGACAGGCCTAATCATAGGATCTATGCAGTGACGACAACACAAAACCTAGATGGACAAGCTACACCTCTGCTACTAAATGGTAATTTTTTGATAAAGAAGTTAGCATTCTAATTGATAGTGGGGCTATCAATAGCTTTATTTATAGTAACCTAGTAAGGTATATGCTAGAAAAGCCAGGATCTTTGGCACAAGGGTGGAAGGTTGAGTATGGATCAGGAGAAACTTATCATATTAATAAAAAAATTTCCCCAACTCAAATTACCTTACCCAATGGCTTTACTTGGTGGTATTTGTATGTAGCACCCCTACATGCTTTTGACATCATCCTAGGAGTAGACTGGTAAATTTCTAGGAGAGATGGATTGAGTTTACCAATGAAGATAAAGAAAGGCAAAGGATGTATAGTGAACCAAGAGAATTTCAACCAATGCTAATTTTAGTAATGCAACTAAAGAAATCTATTAGAAAAGGAGGTTTATTTTATGTAGTTAAACTCAAGGAAAAAGAGGAAATTCCAAAGAAAGAAATTATTGGAAAATTTCCACTATTGCAAGAATTTCATGATGTTTTTGTTGATGAAATACCTAGATTTCTGCCTAAACATGAATTTGATTTCACCATAGAATTGATGCCAAGTACTGGGCCTATCCATAGATCTCCTTATAGACTGAACCCTATCGAGATGCAAAAAATGAAGGTGCAACTTGAGGAGTTGCTAGAAAAAGGGTTGATTAAACCAATTGTATCACCTTGGGGAGCACCTATTTTATTTGTGAAAAAGAAAGATGGGTCATTAAGGCTATGCATAGATTATATAATGCTGAACAAAGCAACTGTCAAGAATAGATATCCATTGCTAAAAATAGAATATTTGTTTGATCAATTGAAGGATGCCTCCATTTTCACAAAAAATTATCTAAAATACGAATATCATCAACTAAGAATCTGTGAAGAACAAAATTGCTTTCAAGACTAAGTATGGACATTATGAGTTCACAGTCTTACCATTTGGTCTAACTAATGCACCAACAACTTTCATGAATTTGATGAATAGTGTGTTCAAAAATCAATTGGATCAATTTGTGTTGATATTCTTGGATGACATTTTGATTTATTCTCATAATAGAGAGGAACATGATAAGCACTTGCATATAGTGCTAGAAATTTTAAGGAAGAACCAACTCTATGAGAATTTTTATAAATATGAATTATGTGTTCCACAAGTGCATTACTTGGGGTATATTATATTAGTAGTTGGGATCACAATATATTAGATGGATGTATTTAAAACTCTCTCTCACGGACTATAAAGGCATAGAGGGAAACTCATGGATGACCTTCACAACCATATAAGACAACCAATCACCAAAACCATCACATCTAGTAAATGAGTAAATTCTATAATGGTGCTTAAGACAATATTCCAAGTCACTTGTAAGTATTCACAAGAAATAATAAGATTAACAACTCTCTCCTTAATACTAGTCTATGGATAGTATGGAGAGAAGGGGATGAATTCCCTTGGGTAAAACCCCCAATTAATGGTAAAACCATTGAGATGTCCTCATGAAGGACTTAGCCATCATATTAACCACATACCATCTGGTGATGGTAATATGAACTTGTAGGAAGTTGTTGCTCCTATTTGTGAATGGCTTAAATGAATTGTAGAAGTTGGCACTTTTACATAATTATGATTTTAATTTAATCTATTGTGACTCGGATTACTTACTTTTCATTTGGGGTATTCTATCTTAGATCATTATTATACTTTAAACTCATTGAAAGGTGGAAAAATATTATATTAGAGAAAAAAAATTAGTGGATGAGTAGTAACAATTGGGGTTGTTACAGGTTGGTATCAGAGCCCAAACTAACTAGTAGATTATAGATAGATCTAGGTTAGCAAAAGATTTGGGAATGAAACAAAACTGGAGAGAAAACTCAAAACATAAGTTTCATAAATCTAAACGATGCACACTTGGTAAGGACAAGGTTAGTACTTGAGATTGCCAATGTTTGAGTTCCTATCCCCCATGAATAGATCTACAGTCATTCAAAAGTGGAAGAGCTATGCGAACCCTCCTTCTATGTGTTTTAAGCGGTGTACCTTAGGATATTTTGGAAAACTTTTCGACATCTATATCTCGACTTACTTAATCCTTATTTTCAAATGTGTATGAACAACAACCAGAGTTAGTGGACTAGACTAGGGAATGAGCCTAGTGGTAAGAAATTACTTGAAAAACTACGATGAAATCTAGTTATGTAGAATATCAACTATGAAAATCAGTGAGACTCCTTAAATATGTGTCGTCCTATAATCAGAACAATGAGATGAAAATACATAAATTTGTCCTAGGAATGAAGCCTTGGATCAGAGATAGAGTAAGCATGCATGTTCATAAAACTATACAAGAAGCTTATGATATGGCTCGGAGGACAGAGTCTATTAAGTCTACTAAAGAAACTCACAATAGTTCCACAAAATGGCTAAACAAGGGATATAAGTTTCAAAAAAAGAGAAATTAGGAAAATGGACAAAATAAAAAGAACAAAGGAAATCCAAAATTTGAGAAGCACAACAACAGTGGTAAGAAGGATTTCAAGAAAGAATTCTACCACAAGAATAATAATTACTCCAACAAAAATAATAAGGATTTACAGGCTCTTAAGAAACCAGTTCTGCTACAAGAAGTGGATACATGAAAGCAAGTTCAATGAGGAGACTCAAATTCAAGGATAAAGTGCTTCCATTGTGGAGGTTCACATTATGCCAATAATTGTCCACAATGTGTAAGCACTAGCTCTGATAGGCCTAATCACAGGATCTATGCAATGACAACAACACAAAACCTGGATGGACAAGCTACACCTCTGCTACTAAATGGTAATTTTTTGATAAAGAAGTTAGCATTTTAATTGATAGTGGGGCTATCGATAGCCTTACTTATAGTAACCTAGTAAGGGATATGCCAGAAAAGCAAGGATATTTGGTACAAGGGTGGAAGGTTGAGTATGGATCAGGATAAGCTTATCATATTAATAATTTTTTTTACCCAACTCAAATTACCTTACCCAATGGCTTTACTAGGTGGTATTTGTATGTAGCACCCCTACATGCTTTTGACATCATATCGGGAGTAGACTGGTTGAAGGCTCATGAAGCCTTGGTAAATTTCTAGGAGAGATGAATTGAGTTTACCAACAAAGATAAAGAAAGGCAAAGGATGTATAGTGAACCAAGAGAATTTCAACCAATGCTACTTTCAGTAATGCAACTAAAGAAATCTATTAGAAAAGGAGGTTTATTTTATGTAGTTAAACTCAAGGAAAAGGAGGAAATTCCAAAGAAAGAAATTATTGGAAAATTTCCACTATTACAGGAATTTCATGATGTTTTTGTTGATGAAATACCTATATTGCTGCCTAAATGTGAATTTGATTTCACCATAGAATTGATGCCAAGTACTGGGCCTATCCATAGACATCCTTATAGACTGAACCCTATCAAGAAGCAAAAAATGAAGGTGCAACTTGAGGAGTTGCTAGAAAAAGGGTTGATTAAACCAATTGTATAACGTTGGGGAGCACCTATTTTATTTGTGAAAAAGAAAGATGGGTCATTAAGGCTATGCATAGATTATATAATGCTGAACAAAGCAACTGTCAAGAATAGATATCCATTGCTAAAAATAGAATATTTGTTTGATCAATTGAAGGATGCCTCCATTTTCACAAAAAATTATCTAAAATACGAATATCATCAACTGAGAATCCGTGAAGAAGACACACAAAATTGCTTTCAAGACTAAGTATGGACATTATGAGTTCACAGTCTTACCATTTTGTCTAACTAACGCACCAACAACTTTCATGAATTTGATGAATAGTGTGTTCAAAAATCAATTGGATCAATTTGTGTTGATATTCTTGGATGACATTTTGATTTATTCTCGTAATAGAGAGGAACATGATAAGCACTTGCATATAGTGCTAGAAATTTTAAGGAAGAACCAACTCTACGAGAATTTGTCTAAATATGAATTATGTGTTCCACAAGTGCATTACTTGGGGTATATTATATTAGTAGTTGGGATCACAATATATTAGATGGATGTATTTAAAAATATCTCTCACGGACTATAATGGCATAGAGGGAAAATCATGGATGACCTTCACAACCATATAAGACAACCAATCACCAAAACCATCACATCTAGTAAATGAGTAAATTCTATAATGGTGCTTAAGACAATATTCCAAGTCACTTGTAAGTATTCACAAGAAATAATAAGACTAACAACTCTCTCCTTAATACTAGTCTTCATGGATAGTATGGAGAGAAGGGGATGAATTCCCTTGGGTAAAACCCCCAATTAATGGTAAAACCATTGAGATGTCCTCATGAAGGACTTAGCTATCATATTAACCACATACCATCTGGTGATGGTAATATGGACTTGTAGGAAGTTGGTGCTCCTATTTGTGAATGGCTTAAATGAATTGTAGAAGTTGGCACTTTTACATAATTATGATTTTAATTTAATCTATTGTGACTCGGATTACTTACTTTTCATTTGGGGTATTCTATCTTAGATCATTATTATACTTTAAACTCATTGAAAGGTGGAAAAATATTATATTAGAGAAAAACAAATTAGTGGATGAGTAGTAACAATTGGGGTTGTTACAGTTGGTATCAGAGCCCAAACTAACTAGTAGATTATAGATAGATCTAGGTTAGCAAAAGATTTGGGAATGAAACAAAACTGGAGAGAAAACTTAAAACATAAGTTTCATAACTCTAAACGATGCACACTTGGTAAGGACAAGGTTAGTACTTGAGATTGCCAATGTTTGAGTTCCTATCCCCCATGAATAGATCTACAGTCATTCAAAAGTGGAAGAGCTATGCGAACCCTCCTTCTATGGGTTTTAAGCGGTGTACCTTAGGCTCTTTTGGAAAACTTCTTGACATCTATATCTCGACTTACTTAATCCTTATTTTCAAATGTGTATGAACAACAACCAGAGTTAGTGGACTAGACTAGGGAATGAGCCTAGTGGTAACAAATTACTTGAAAAACTACGATGAAATCTAGTTATGTAGAATATCAACTATGAAAATCAGTGAGACTCCTTAAATATGTGTCGTCCTATAATCAGAACAATGAGATGAAAATACATAAATTTGTCCTAGGAATGAAGCCTTGGATCAGATATAGAGTAAGCATGCATGTTCATAAAACTATACAAGAAGCTTATGATATGGCTCGAAGGACAGAGTCTATTCAGTCTACTAAAGAAACTCACAATAGTTCCACAAAATGGCTAAACAAGGGATATAAGTTTCAGAAAAAGAGAAATTAGGAAAATGGACAAAATAAAAAGAACAAAGGAAATCCAAAAGTTGAGAAGCACAACAACGGTGGCAAGAAGGATTTCAAGAAAGAATTCTACCACAAGAATAATAATTACTCCAACAAAAATAATAAGGATTTCCAGGCTCTTAAGAAACCAGTTCTTCTACAAGAAGTGGATACATGAAAGCAAGTTCAAGGAGGAGACTCAAATTCAAGGATAAAGTGCTTCCATTGTGGAGGTTCACATTATGCAAATAATTGTCCACAACGTGTAAGCACTAGCTCTGATAGGCCTAATCACAGGATCTATGCAGTGACAACAACACAAAACCTGGATGGACAAGCTACACCTCTGCTACGAAATGGTAATTTTTTGATAAAGAAGTTAGCATTTTAATTGATAGAGGGGCTATCGATAGCTTTACATATAGTAACCTAGTAAGGGATATGCCAGAAAAGGAAGGATATTTGGTACAAGGGTGGAAGGTTGAGTATGGATCAGGATAAGCTTATCATATTAATAATTTTTTTTACCCAACTCAAATTACCTTACCCAATGGCTTTACTAGGTGGTATTTGTATGTAGCACCCCTACATGCTTTTGACATCATACTGGGAGTAGACTGGTTGAAGGCTCATGAAGCCTTGGTAAATTTCTAGGAGAGATGAATTGAGTTTACCAACGAAGATAAAGAAAGGCAAAGGATGTATAGTGAACCAAGAGAATTTCAACCAATGCTACTTTCAGTAATGCAACTAAAGAAATCTATTAGAAAAGGAGGTTTATTTTATGTAGTTAAACTCAAGGAAAAGGAGGAAATTCCAAAGAAAGAAATTATTGGAAAATTTCCACTATTACAGGAATTTCATGATGTTTTTGTTGATGAAATACCTAGATTGCCGCCTAAACGTGAATTTGATTTCACCATAGAATTGATGCCAAGTACTGGGCCTATCCATAGACATCCTTATAGACTGAACCCTATCAAGAAGCAAAAAATGAAGGTGCAACTTGAGGAGTTGCTAGAAAAAGGGTTGATTAAACCAATTGTATAACATTGGGGAGCACCTATTTTATTTGTAAAAAAGAAATATGGGTCATTAAGGCTATGCATAGATTATATAATGTTGAACAAAGCAACTGTCAAGAATAGATATCCATTGCTAAAAATAGAATCTCAATTGAAGGATGCCTACATTTTCACAAAAAAATATCTAAAATACGAATATCATCAACTGAGAATCCGTGAAGAAGACACACAAAATTGCTTTCAAGACTAAGTATGGACATTATGAGTTCACAGTCTTACCATTTGGTCTAACTAATGCACCAACAACTTTCATGAATTTGATGAATAGTGTGTTCAAAAATAAATTGGATCAATTTGTGTTGATATTCTTGGATGACATTTTGATTTATTCTCGTAATAGAGAGGAACATGATAAGCACTTGCATATAGTGCTAGAAATTTTAAGGAAGAACCAACTCTATGGGAATTTGTCTAAATATGAATTATGTGTTCCACAAGTGCATTACTTGGGGTATATTATATTAGTAGTTGGGATCACAATATATTAGATGGACCTATTTAAAACTCTCTCTCACGGACTGTAATGGCATAGAGGGAAACTCATGGATGACCTTCACAACCATATAAGACAACCAATCACCAAAACCATCACATCTAGTAAATGAGTAAATTCTATAATGGTGCTTAAGACAATATTCCAAGTCACTTGTAAGTATTCACAAGAAATAATAAGATTAATGACTCTCTCCTTAATACTAGTCTTCATGGATAGTATGGAGAGGAGGGGATGAATTCCCTTGGGTAAAACTCCCAATTAATGGTAAAACCATTGAGATTTCCTCATGAAGGACTTAGCTATCATATTAACCACATACCATCTGGTGATGGTAATATGGACTTGTAGGAAGTTGGTGCTCCTATTTGTGAATGGCTTAAATGAATTGTAGAAGTTGGCACTTTTACATAATTATGATTTTAATTTAATCTATTGTGACTCGGATTACTTACTTTTCATTTGGGGTATTCTATCTTAGATCATTATTATACTTTAAAATCATTGAAAGGTGGACAAAGATTATATTAGAGAAAAACAAATTAGTGGATGAGTAGTAATAATTGGGGTTGTTACAGTTGGTATCAGAGCCCAAACTAACTAGTAGATTATAGATAGATCTAGGTTAGCAAAAGATTTAGGCATGAAACAAAACTGGAGAGAAAACTCAAAACATAAGTTTCATAACTCTAAACGATGCACACTTGGTAAGGATAAGGTTAGTACTTGAGATTGCCGATGTTTGAGTTTCTATCCCCCATGAATAGATCTACAGTCATTCAAAAGTGGAAGAGCTATGCTAACCCTCCTTCTATGGGTTTTAAGCGGTGTACTTTAGGCTCTTTTGGAAAACTTCTCGACATCTATATCTCGACTTACTTAATCCTTATTTTCAAATGTGTATGAACAACAACCAGAGTTAGTGGACTAGACTAGGGAATGAGCCTAGTAGTAACAAATTACTTGAAAAACTATGATGAAATCTAGTTATCTAGAATATCAACTATGAAAATCAATGAGACTCCTTAAATATGTGTTGTCCTATAATCAAAACAATGAGATGAAAATACATAAATTTGTCCTAGGAATGAAGCCTTGGATCAGAGATAGAGTAAGCATGCATGTTCATAAAACTATGCAAGAAGCTTATGATATGGCTCGGAGGACAAAGTCTACTCAGTCTACTAATGAAACTCACAATAGTTCCACAAAATGGCTAAACAAGGGATATAAGTTTCAAAAAAATAGAAAGTAGGAAAATGGACAAAATCAAAAGAACAAAGGAAATCCAAAATTTGAGAAGCACAACAACGGTGGCAAGAAGGATTTCAAGAAAGAATTCTACCACAAGAATAATAATTACTCCAACAACAATAATAAGGATTTCCAGGCTCCTAAGAAACCAGTTATGCTACAAGAAGTGGATACATGAAAGCAAGTTCAAGGAGGAGACTCAAATTCAAGGATAAAGTGCTTCCATTGTGGAGGTTCACATTATGCCAATAATTGTCCACAACGTGTAAGCACTAGCTCGATTAGGCCTAATCACAGGATCTATGCAGTGACAACAACACAAAACCTGGATGGACAAGCTACACCTCTGCTACGAAATGGTAATTTTTTAATAAAGAAGTTAGCATTTTAATTGATAGTGGAGCTATTGATAGCTTTATTTATAGTAACCTAGAAAGGGATATGCTAGAAAATCCAGGATCTTTGGCACAAGGGTGGAATGTTGAGTATGGATCAGGAGAAACTTATCATATTAATAAAAAAATTTCCCCAACTCAAATTACCTTACCCAATGGCTTTACTAGGTGGTATTTGTATGTAGCACCCCTACATGCTTTTGACATCATCCTAGGAGTAGACTGGTTGAAGGCTCATGAAAAATTGGTAAATTTCTAGGAGAGATGGATTGAGTTTACCAACAAAGATAAAGAAAGGCAAAGGATGTATAGTGAACCAAGAGAATTTCAACCAATGCTAATTTTAGTAATGCAACTAAAGAAATCTATTAGAAAAGGAGGTTTATTTTATGTAGTTAAACTCAAGGAAAAGGATGAAATTCCAAAGAAAGAAATTATTGGAAAATTTCCACTATTACAGGAATTTCATGATGTTTTTGTTGATGAAATACCTAAATTACCGCCTAAACGTGAATTTTATTTCACCATAGAATTGATGCCAAGTACTGGGCCTATCCATAGATCTCCTTATAGACTGAACCCTATTGAGATGCAAAAAATGAAGGTGCAACTTGAGGAGTTGCTAGAAAAAGGGTTGATTAAACCAATTGTATCACCTTGGGGAGCACCTATTTTATTTGTGAAATAGAAAGATGGGTCATTAAGGATATGCATAGATTATATAATGCTGAACAAAGCAACTGTCAATAAAAGATATCCATTACTAAAAATAGAATATTTGTTTGATCAATTGAAGGATGCCTCCATTTTCACAAAAAAATATCTAAAATACGAATATCATCAACTGAGAATCCGTGAAGAAGACACAAAATTGTTTTCAAGACTAAGTATGGACATTATGAGTTCACAGTATTACCATTTGGTCTAACTAATGCACCAACAACTTTCATGAATTTGATGAATAGTGTGTTCAAAAATCAATTGGATCAATTTGTGTTGATATTATTGGATGAAATTTTGATTTATTCTCATAATAGAGAGGAACATGATAAGCACTTGCATATAGTGCTAGAAATTTTAAGGAAAAACCAACTCTACGGGAATTTGTCTAAATATGAATTATGTGTTCCACAAGTGCATTACTTGGGGTATATTATATTAGTAGTTGAGATCACAATATATTAGATGGACGTATTTAAAACTCTCTCTCACGGACTGTAATGGCATAGAGGGAAACTCATGGATGACCTTCACAACCATATAAGACAACCAATCACCAAAACCATCACATCTAGTAAATGAGTGAATTCTATAATGGTGCTTAAGACAATATTCCAAGTCACTTGTAGTATTCATAAGAAATAATAAGATTAATGACTCTCTCCTTAATACTAGTCTTCATGGATAGTATGGAGAGAAGGGGATGAATTCCCTTGGGTAAAACCCCCAATTAATGGTAAAACCATTGAGATTTCCTCATGAAGGACTTAGCTATCATATTAACCACATACCATCTGGTGATGGTAATATGGACTTGTAGGAAGTTGGTGCTCCTATTTGTGAATGGCTTAAATGAATTGTAGAAGTTGGCACTTTTACATAATTATGATTTTAATTTAATCTATTGTGACTCGGATTACTTACTTTTCATTTGGGGTATTCTATCTTAGATCATTATTATACTTTAAACTCATTGAAAGGTGGACAAAGATTATATTAGAGAAAAAAAAATTAGTGGATGAGTAGTAACAATTAGGGTTGTTACAGTTGGTATCAGAGCCCAAACTAACTAGTAGATTATAGATAGATCTAGGTTAGCAAAAGATTTATGCATGAAACAAAACTGGAGAGAAAACTCAAAACATAAGTTTCATAACTCTAAACGATGCACACTTGGTAAGGATAAGTTTAGTACTTGAGATTGCCTATGTTTGAGTTCCTATCCCCCACGAATAGATCTACAGTAATTCAAAAGTGGAAGAGCTATGCGAACCCTCCTTCTATGGGTTTTAAGTGGTGTACCTTAAGATATTTTGGAAAACTGCTCGACATCTATATCTCGACTTACTTAATCCTTATTTTCAAGTGTGTATAAACAACAACCAGAGTTAGTGGACTAGACTAGGGAATGAGCCTAGTAGTAACATATTACTTGAAAAACTATGATGAAATCTAGTTATCTAGAATATCAACTATGAAAATCAGTGAGACTCCTTAAATATTTATCATCCTATAATCATAACAATGAGATGAAAATACATAAATTTGGCCTAGGAATGAAGCCTTGGATCAGAGATAGAGTAAGCATGCATGTTCATAAAACTATGCAAGAATCTTATGATATGGATCGGAGGACAGAGTCTACTCAGTCTACTAATGAAACTCACAATAGTTCCACAAAATGGCTAAACAAGGGATATAAGTTTCAAAAAAAGAGAAAGTAGGCAAATGGACAAAATCAAAAGAACAAAGGAAATCCAAAATTTGAGAAGCACAACAACGGTGGCAAGAAGGATTTCAAGAAAGAATTCTACCACAAGAATAATAATTACTCGAACAAAAATAATAAGGATTTCCAGGATCCTAAGAAACCAGTTCTTCTACAAGAAGTGGATACATGAAAGCAAGTTCAAGGAGGAGACTCAAATTCAAGGATAAAGTGCTTCCATTGTGGAGGTTCACATTATGCCAATAATTGTCCACAACATGTAAGCACTAGCTCTGACAGGCCTAATCACAGGATCTATGCAGTGACAACAACACAAAACCTGGATGGACAAGCTACACCTCTGCTACTAAATGGTAATTTTTTGATAAAGAAGTTAGCATTTTAATTGATAGTGGGGCTATTGATAGATTTATTTATAGTAACCTAGGAAGGGATATGCCAGAAAAGCAAGGATATTTGGTACAAGGGTGGAAGGTTGAGTATGGATCAGGACAAGCTTATCATATTAATAAATTTTTTTACCCAACTCAAATTACCTTACCCAATGGCTTTACTAGGTGGTATTTTTATGTAGCACCCCTACATGCTTTTGACATCATACTAGGAGTAGACTGGTTGAAGGCTCATGAAGCCTTGGTAAATTTCTAGGAGAGATGGATTGAGTTTACCAACGAAGACAAAGAAAGGCAAAGGATGTATAGTGAACCAAGAGAATTTCAACCAATGCTAATTTCAGCAATGCAACTGAAGAAAACTATTAGAAAAGGAGGTTTATTTTATGTAGTTAAACTCAAGGAAAAAGAAGAAATTCCAAATAAAGAAATTATTGGAAAATTTCCACTATTGCAGGAATTTCATGATGTTTTTGTTGATGAAATACCTGGATTGCCACCTAAACATGAATATGATTTCACCATAGAATTGATGCCAAGTACTGAGCCTATCCATAGAGATCCTTATAGAATGAACCCTATCGAGATGCATAAAATGAAGGTGCAACTTTAGGAGTTGCTAGAAAAAGGGTTGATTAAACCAATTGTATCACCTTGGGGAGGACCTATTTTATTTTTGAAAAAGAAAGATGGGTCATTAAGGCTATGCATAGATTATAAAATTCTGAACAAAGCAACTGTAAAGAATAGATATCCATTTATAAGGATAGAATATTTGTTTGATCAATTGAAGGATGCCTCCATTTTCACAAAAAATGATCTAAAATCTGAATATCATCAACTGAGAATCTGAGAAGAAGACACACACAAAACTATTTTCGAGACTAGGTATGGACATTATGAGTTCACAGTCCTACCATTTGGTCTAACTAATGCACCAGCAACTTTCATGAATTTTATGAATAGTGTGTTCAGAAATCAATTGGATCAATTTGTGTTGATATTCTTGGATGACATTTTGATTTATTCTCATAATAGAGAGGAACATGATAAGCACTTGCAAATAGTGCTAGAAATTTTAAGGAAGAACCAAATCTACGGGAATTTGTCTAAATATGAATTATGTGTTCCACAAGTGCATTTTTTGGGGCATATTATATTAGCAGATGGGATCGCAGTTGATCCAAAGAAAATAGAAGGATTGAGTTGTCATTGGACCAAAAATGATCAAAATTATGGAAGTGCAGCTAGGGCTAATCCAAAAAAGGATCAAGAAAGCCACAGATAGACAGAAGAGTCATGCAGATTTTAAAAGAACACCTAGAGAATTCTCTGTGGGTGACAGAGTATTTTTAAGGGTACAACCTAAGAAGAGTGCCATTAAATCAACCAAATTGGATCCTAGATTTGTTGGTCCATTTGAGATTGTGGAAAAGATAAGTCATGTAGCCTATCGGCTTGACTTATCACCTAACCTATCAAAGATCCATAACACTTTTCATTTATCCCTACCTAGGAGATATATTGTTGATCTTGATCATGTGGTAGATGTTTCTAATTTACAGATGGCAGATCTAACAACCTTTGAAGTGAGACCTGTGAAGATCTTGGAATTTCGTTCCAAGGGCATGAGGAAGTATACTATTGATCAGTGTAAGGTCCAGTGGGACCAGTATTCTAAAAGGAATTCCGCTTGGGAATAAGTAGAATATATGAAAATACACTTTCCTTATTTATTTGATGATGCTATGTAATAATATAGGTTGAACTATGGACCACTTATGCAAAGTGGAAAACTATGCCAAAAACAACGTTTTATTGATTTGTATGTAGTATTGTAGGAAAACACAGAGGACTAAGTTAATCTAAGGGGGAGAGTATGTCACATACCATCTTGAAGGACTTTGTTACGATGCTATTTGTGTAATGTTAGCTAGTTTTAATGCTTAATATATTTGCATTATGTTTATTTCTATCAAGAGAAAATGATGATGCATTGCCATTGCTTGGTTGCAGGAACATTTATTCTCATAGGCAGAAGACTGACCACAAAAAGATGAGAAGGGAAATTATGATAAAGATAACTCAATAGGAAAATCTCATATTCCTATAATCACTAGTTACCTCCCTGATGGTGGTGTTACTTGAGTATCACTCTAAAATTTTTGCCACTCAAAGGAAAAACGATGATGAGGGATACTGAGCACATGCATCGAATGCGTGTATGCCTTTTGTGTGATTTCACAATTGATTTTCATAAGAGTTTTTAATTGAATTTTACTTTGAAAATGCACATTAAATAATATTTTGTATTTTACAAATTACTTTGAAAAATATTGGAAAAAATATCATGCAATTTATTATAATTTTGTGAAATATTAATTTGAGCAATTTTTAAAGTAAAATACTTATTTTGTTGAGCATGCTTATTTAATTTAATTGACCCTCTTTTGGAAAGGAAATTAGGTGGTTTGTTATTTTATGAACTTGTTCAATTTTGATTGGACCAAAACATGAAAAGACTACCTTGTAGATTAAATAATCAATTCTTCCTACACATGGCTACTTTGGGATGGTTGTAATAAGGGGTGAGATTCTCCTCTTATCTTTAATAGTTCCAACACTTATCACCCATGCTCACAATAGTGGTAGTGCCCTAGGAGTGGGGGACACGGGACAAATAACCTACCCTTGCCTTATCTCTATGGATTCCCTTTCTATTAAAATAATATATACTTTAGAAGCCTTCACATGGGAAAGGAAAGTGTTATAAATAGCCATGGAGATTGAGGAAAAAGGGAGGAGATATTATGCTAAGTTATGTTATGTGACCGGAGGAGGCTAAAACAGGGGAACGAAAGAAATACTTTCAAGTAAAATTGGTGTTGGGGATTGCAGAAGATCCAGGTGTGGAAAAATCCTCTTACACTACTTATGTTCACTTTTGCCCTATTTGACACTTTGCCCTATTTGACACTTTGTATGATGATTGAAATTGGTTGTATTTAAAATAAATAGTATGGTTATTGTGTAGTTTATAACCATTGGATAGAGAACTTGTTTGCTTTGACTATCTATGATTGAGAGAATATTAGAATGTATTCTAATTGATTAATAGATGTTTGTGCCACTTGTACACCATGCTGGGTCAAAGCGAAATGTTGTGCCCTGGTGTACACCACATAGAAACCTCGAAATAATAACTTTATGACTATCATTTTTCAACTAATATGATTTCCATTAAGGATAACTATATTATACAACTTTTAGGAATGACTATTGTGATTATGTAAAAAAAAAAATCACCCTGTGCACACCCTTACGCTCTATTTGGATATTCTTTTGAATCCATTCCAAATGCCTCAGAGATTTCCTTTTCGGTCGTTGTTCAAACTACAAAGAATAGCATTCCTAGTCTAATAGCAATTTTATCTTTCGAATCGAATCACAAGTATGTCTCTATCGGTTGTCACCATCTCCCTGTATGCTGTGGTAAACACAACTTCTTCCAGATCATAGTCGAGCCACCTTCAATTAGCAACTTTGTTGCCATTGCAAGTATATATAAAATTTATCCGATTTTATAGTTACTCTGATGATGAAACACGACATATCTGATGCTTATAACTCATGTTGTGGGTTCTGTAGTAAGACAACCTTACTCCTAGTAAAACCTTTGTGTATAGTTTAATTTTGTAGCCATTGTAAACCATTATCTATATTTGAATATGTCGCCCTGCTCCTATCCAACAATTGGTACAGTCTCTTAGTTCAATATGTCAAGCGACGTATCCATTACCTCTGCCCTCATCGATTATAGTTGAACACAACTACGAATTTAAAATTAAAGTCTCATTTGATTATTATTTGAATAGCCCAAATTGTAAATATATCTCTGGATAGTGATTAAATCGTGGGGATTCGCCTCGCATATTAGCCTATGTATTGAATTTTTGTCCATGCATCCTATATCGCATATTTGTATGGAATCATTAACCCTATGTTATCCTATCTCTAGCACGTGATAATAGATGTTGATTTGTGGTGTCGAACTTCATAGATGTTAGGAATATTATGCGCAATTGTTATGATGTATGTACATAGTATCACTACCCAGGAAGGACTAAGGTAGGAATCAACATCTTATAGAGTCACAAACAGGAACAATATGTGCATCTTGTGCAAATCCCAATGTCTAACTTGGTTTGAGATACCGAAATGATGGTCGATATGATCGTTTACAGACCATAAACAACCTTGAAGGTTTTTAAAATCAAATTAAAGTACCTTTCATCTCCATTGGTCTACCTATTGTATTAACTTTATGTTTTTGGTTATAATATAAACACTTTATTAAATGAAGAAATACTTTATTAAATGGGGCTTATGATGTCTCTTTCATGTGTGTTATGAATTGAGTATTTTAGCAAATGAGTAGGTGTAGTAGGATTTAGAATAACCATATTTTATCAATGGAGACTCTATTGTATTGTATTTACTATTTACATTTTATGATATGGGAGCCTATATATTTTGTGTATTTAAACTTTGATTTTTGGATAAATGATAACTTTTATTCTGAGGAGTGGAATTTCTTTCTTTTGTAAGTAATAGCTTTTATATTCAAGCAAATTGAATGAAATGATAAAGAAATCAATTTTTAGAGATTAAATTAGAATGAAATCTATTAGATAGGCTAATTGATTGAAATTATGGAATTATACCTTTGGTTTGAAAATTATTATGTTTACTAGATCATGAATTTATCTTCTATTATATTTTGAATTTTGTAAATGAGATGAACCAACTAAAAGAATGGAAGATCTTCTAGTTTTGGGAGGAATGGATTGGTGTCCATTATTTCAGAAGAGGTATGAGACTCTTTCCTATGTTTAGTGGTAATCCAAACGTTTCATGAATAGGATTAAGAATTAATCCTTGTTATGGAATTATTAAATATGGATGAAATTGGATTTCATACTTGGTGATTTCTTGTATGTGATATACATTTGGCAAATGTGTGATGCATGAATGTATTCAAATTTAAAAGCATGGCTTGCTTGTAATGCATTTGGCATACTTTGCATCCGAGTTGTCCTGATCCCTTCACTATCATCTCTTCCAACCATGAAGAACTCAAGACAAACCAGAGAAGGACAGGACAACACATTTTGAAGACTGCTGCAATGTACATCATGTATGAGCTTGTAATGAGATAGTTCCATTGTAATTATTAATGGCTGAAATAATTGTTGTAAAGACAACCATGATTGTAATATTTGATGTATTTGATTTCCAACTTTTGCAAATTAGAGTTAGATACTTCATATTGTAGCATTCACCTCTAATAATTGTTAGGTGATCTATGATTTGGAATATGAGTAAGTAATGGAGCTACTTTGGTTAATGCACAATGTCAAATGTATGGTATTGAGATTGATGTTGCTTTAGTAGATTATATGGATGTATTTAAAACTCTCTCTCATGGACTATAATGACGTAGAGGGAAACTCATGGATGACCTTCACAACCATATAATACAACCAATCACCAAAACCATCACACCTAGTAAATGAATAAATTCTATAATGGTGCTTAAGACAATATCCGAAGTCACTTGTAAGTATTCACAAGAAATAATAAGATTAATGACTCTCTCCTTAATACTAGTCTTCATGGATAGTATGGAGATAAGGGGATGAATTCCCTTGGATAAAACTCCCAATTATTGGTAAAACCATTGAGATGTCTTCATGAAGGACTTAACCATGATGGTAAGGTGGACTTGTAGGAGTTGGTGCTCCTATTTGTGAATGGCTTAAATAAATTGCAGAAGTTGGCGCTTCTACTTAATTGTGATTTTGAATTAATCTATTGTGACTCGGATTACTTACTTTTCATTTGGGGTATTCTATCTTAGATTATTATTATACTTTAAACTCATTAAAAGGTGGACAAAGATTATATTAGAGAAAAAACAATTAGTGGATGATTAGTAACAATTGGGATTATTACATACGAGACCTATCATATCCATATGTACACCATTTTCCTTGGTGAAGGGATGTTGGTTAATAATGTTCATTGAAGTATGATGTTGGATAATGTTAGTCAAGGCAAGTTTGTGTGTTGTATGTTTGATCATACCATAATGTATTATGGATATTTGGGTTGTGAAGGATACGTGAAGTGTGCATAGATCCATGTGTATCTGTATGTTATTTTGATTGTGTACCTTTGTTTATATTTATAATAGAATTATATTGTAGTGTGTTGTATTGTATTTCTCTAGTACATGATGATGATGAGGTTAGAGTGTACTCATGAGGGGGAGCTAGTGCCACAAAACGATGGTAAGGTAACACTTCTTGAGAGCTAGGAGTATATTTTGACTATTCTTGTCTTGAGTGATCTTGTTTTTAGGGAGATAGAAGACTTGCGAATGATCACATTCTTTGATTGGATGACACATATGATGGGTCATGCAAATAACTTCTTGTTATGGAGAGTTTGCTTCAAAAGAATAGAGAGATCTATCTATTATATGAGTGGGTGGGGTGTTATCAACAAGCTCGACTTGATGCCTTGGGCTAGCCTGCAAATATATTGAGTTCAATCCAAATCATGCATGGATGTTTGGAAGATGGCACCTTGGTGGATAACACTTCAATCATCTAGTGCAACCTCCACATCCTCTACCACACTACACCTCTTGCACCTAGGATTATCCCTATAGAGTTGAAACCATCACTATGGCAGCCAAATTAGTGGCATGTAACAACCAGAGCTACTATGCTAGTCTACATGAATTTTTGCATCTATACAACAAAACATTGATGATTGGAGGACGAAATAGTGGAGGAGCATAGGAGAGTTGTTATAGAGGAACTGGTAGGGAGCGAGAGGTGCATAGCTCAATGCCTCAAGGAGGAGCTTCATCTACAAGCAAATGAGACAATGAGATTACCTATAATGACAAAATGATTGTGGAAGAAGACGCAATAGGCTGCAATAGAGATTGAGGAGTCGTGCTCTCAATTTATAGAACATGCAAAATAACTTTTGAAGTATGAATAGTGTAAATTAAAGTTGGAATCGACACTTAGGGTTTGGATTTGCATGGGGCTAGAAGAAGTGGGCCAGATATTTTAGGTATGGAGAGTAGATGCACCAATATTTTGAGCAAGGTTGCCAATGGATTCACCAAGTAGAGGCAGTTCAGGTAAGGCCATCCACTTCACCATTTATTGCAACCACGATTCTTGTGACTAGTGCTTCTTCCACTTATGTTTTTTTTACACTTGTGCCTGAATTGATTGGTCTGTGTATGGTGGTACTGACTGGTCCAATAAAGAATATAGATGTAGATAAACAAGTTTGTCTGCATCATTATGATCTCAGTCATAAGCAGCAAGGGCGACTTTAAGTATTGCACAATCATGTTCTATGTGCTCAATTTAAGTGAGTATCATAGTATTATGTTTTGGTATTATGTGCAATGTAACAAAGAGTATGTGATGTTTTAGGTTTTTTTTAAGGTTTCCGTTCTATGCATGTAGTTAGGAAGGTACAATCGCTACCTTCTATTAACTTCCTATTGCAATTTCTTATGTACTCCATCTTGGTCTTGAGAATAGTCAATCATTTTGTATCATGGTAATATGTCATGTGTTTTATGCTCAAACAGGTTGGCAGATGTATTCTAGACTTTGATGACAAAAATTGTGTTGCTTATATTGGTTGAGACCTGAGAGTGATTCATACTATTGTCTTCCTTGCATATTTTAGCATTTATTGCGAATTGCTTTTTGTATTAATTTACTGCATTATGTATAACAAAGAATGTTATCCATACTACAATTAGTTTAAAACACTAATACAATATTTTTAATGGTTGGTATAAAAGCATGCGCCACAAACCACAATACAAAATGCCATAGAGCTTTCGTTCTAGAAAATTAAAGTGCATCCATTGTGATAATATGTACAATATATTATCACTTTAGAAGCCAATTCCAAGAAAGTTTGAAGGCTGCCAAATAAAGCGAACAAAAGGTCATTGTTATCACATTAAGGCGTTCTTGAATAGGGTCATTATAATTGCTATAAATAAAAAAAGTATCATGAAGCCCATTAAGTTCTAGGATCTATTAACTTACCCTGTGTAGAAATATCTGTCATACATATTGAATGTACCCTAGCCACACTGTTTTAGATTCCATGGTGGAATATTACTTTAGTGCACATTTATAGTGTGAAGTTGATGCAGCTACATAAAAAATGCTAGTGGTATAATAGAAACCTTAATCATAACAGATGCATTACCAATTTTACGATCTATTTGAGTGAGTCTCAAACCTTTCAGTGCTGCTTTGTCATTGGCCTCCTCTCTAGTCACTGATTAGAATATTTATGATCCGGTCTCTATCTATTCAATAATTTGAGTTCCAGTCAACCTGCATAAATATTAAAAATCAGCAAGATTAATTATTTCCTGCCATTGTGTTGTTTTTAAACACACAATATCATAATCCTAGTGCAAAAGAAGACATGCAGACAATGCAAATAGCTAATGTAAAAATTTTCTTCATTCATTCAAAATTGATACTGTCCTATTTGAGGTTTCTTCATTAAAATTTTCACAATAAAATCTATTTTGAATAATACAAAATTCGGGAAGATCCTTCATATGAACTAACATACAAAACTACTAATTCCTTAAATTTAAAATTGTTTTCTTTTGAGGTTTTCATGTACAAAATATACACTGCAACATGAAAGGTCATTTTAACTGCCTTTAGTGGCCCTCCAGAACTTCAGTGTGTCAATCTTCAATGTGACACCATGCCCTTGTTATTGTAATGCCAGATTCCTGATTTCAGATTAAATCTTATCTTGAGAGTGTTCTGTTCTGCCCGAATATAATGCTCACCATGTGCATTTTGTGAGGCCGCCTATGCTTTGTGGAGATTGTATGGTAATTCAGTTTGGAAATATTTCTGAAGCTGCTAGGCGTTATGTAGTTTCTCCTCTTTCTCAATCTTTGGAACCTTTGATTACTCAATGTTCGGACCTTTAAATTTGGTTTAAAAAATCCAGAGATTGGGAACTCCAAGTAATGCCTTTATAAATAATTACTTAAGCGGATTGTCACACACAGTTTCTTTATGTTTGTAGTAATATTAGATATTGATCTTGCTTGACGATGTCATCCCTTGGTTTTTGGGGTTTCGTAAGTTGGTAGACAGTCGGCGTTTTTGAATTTCACAGATGAATGTAAATCTAGTCCTCTTAGTCTATTAGAGTTTTACAATTTTCAAGATTACCACGACATTATGGTTGCTCAGTTGTCCAACTGGATTTATTACACTTTCAAAGGTTAGGATTGATAAGTGTTTGTATGGTTCGATATTTATTAAGAAGAGACTTACGTTCAAACTGTAGGGTAAGCCTGTGTCTGATCCAAATCCTCTGAGTGCGTGCCAAACTGATGACTAACAATGATGGTACAACTCCCCAGCACCCGGTAGTCCATTTGATGCTGGGCTATAAAACAACTAGATGATGGTATAACTCCTGAGCACCAGGTAGGTAGTCCATTTGATACCAGGCTATAAAACAACTAAGTGGAATAGGTTTGATGAAAAAGGTTTGGTTTGAACCTTGTGCTTAAGGTCTACTAAAAATAATGTAGTTGTAACCAACTCTCCTATCAAACAAAAAAACATTAATTTAAATGACTTTGTTATGTAGTCAATTTTTTTTTTTCCCTGAAGTGAAAATGAGCAACATTTCATTTGTTCGTTTGCCATTTACTACAAGATTCGTTGGCTACACTCATCTTTGCATGGATTTAAGAGATTCGCTTGCCATTTTGTTTTAATACCTTGATTAATGGTGCTTGGCTCTTTCTTTGTAAGGCATAGGTATTGGGTGTAGGGCTTTACGGGAAATATCTTGGCACACACAACATTTAATTTATTCTTTCTAATCCAAAAATGTCTGGAACAAAAGTAGGAGAAGAGATTGTAAATATAGAAATAATATTGTATTAAAATAAAAAATAATTACAAAGGAGGTAATTTTTGAGGAGAGATGTTTGTCAATTTTCACAGTTTCCATAATTTTCAAAAAAAATATATGTTAAAACCCCAAAATGCAATTGTGCACTATCACCATGCAACCATGTCATGTCTCGAACCTCCATGTCATTGTATTAAATGAATTATAGGGCAGTTATGACAGTTTGACATCCATGATGGCGATTATGATTGTTTGACTTCTGAGATGGTGGTTGTGGCGGTTTGACATTCGTGATGTAGGATGCAGGGTTTGAAAAGTCCATTGCTACTACCAAGCATTTTGTGGTCCCATAATCCACACTTCGTGGTCCATACCCGTTTCACAATCCACAATCTATGGTTTGTATACGTTTCATAATCCACACTTTGTGATTTGTACTCGTTCCATAATTTGCACTCTATGCTCCACACTCATTATGTAATCCACACTTTGTGGTTTGTACATGTTTTGCAATCTGCACTCTATGGTCCAAACACAGTTCGAGTCTATCTATTGAAGTTCGAGTTCGAGTCCATCCGTTGGAGTCTAAGGCCAAGTCCGTCCTTCGGAGATCCATAGTTCGCTTGTCAAAGATCCATAGTTTGTCAAAGATCCACAATTTGTCTATCAAAATCCACAATTCATCTGTTCGAATCATGTGATCCCCTCGGATTAGTCGACCCCCCTTGAGAAGCAATGGTCCCCATTGTTTCAAGTTTTGGCATCAAGTGTAGAAGCTCCTTTTTTATTTGGGTCTTTGTGAACCATTTGGCTTGATGATTGAATTGACCTACTCAAACTACTCTGTAGAGCTGTGTGGATTATATCCTAGTGGTTTTAGTCCATGTGTCAACTATTTGATCCTCTTATGTCCGTGCAAGAGCTTCAGGGTTGAGCTCCTCAATCACCAACTTCTTTAATGTTGTGAAAGTGTCTACCAAAGGAGGGTAATATGGTTTTGGAAGCTCAATGTTGAAAATAGGATGCAAACCAAGGTAAGGTGGTAGACCTAGCTCAAAGGCCTTCTCTTCCACTTGCTTGGTGATGGTATAAGGTTTGTAGCACAAGGGTTTGATTTTCTTGTGTGGACTTGCAAGATGCTCTTTCTGCAATCATAGCCAAATGTTATATCCCACTTTGAAAGAGTGTGGGATGCAATGTTGGTCATGACATTGCTTGTACTTTACCTTCATCTAGTCCAAGAGTTTATCAACCTGATGATGTATATGCTCGACAAGCTTCACTGCCTTTTATATTTCTTTTTCCTTGTGCAATGTGAAGTCCATGGGTGAGATTGGAAGAGCCACATCCACAGGCACTAAAGGCTGGACATCAAAACACACATAAAAGGGGTTGTGTTTGGTAGAGTTCTACAAATCCCTATTATACCCATGTTGGATGTATGGTAGGTTCTCATCCCATGTTTGAGGATGTTTTGAATTGTACATACACAACATACGCAAGATCAACCTGTTGACAACTTTTTTTTGTCCATCAGTCTAAGGATGGAATGTTGTGGATTGGGTGAGCTTTGTGTCCATCATCTCCCATAGAGTGTTCTAGAATATACTTAAAAATATTTTGTCCCTATTTGAGATAATGGATTTTGACAGACTAAAATGAAGCCATACATGGATGGAATACAATTTAGTAGTGTCTTCAGCTGTAACATTCTTTTTTCAAGCAATCATGATAGCCATTTTGGAAAAGCGATCAACCACCACAAAAAAAAATCATTTCCATGCTTGGAAACAGATAAACTTGATAGGAAATCAATGGAAATAGATTCCCAAGGCTTGGCAGGTATTGGCAAGGGTGTGTATAGGCCTAGTTTCCTATTGGTTGGCTTTGCAATTGCATAGGGTGTGCAAGACTTGATGTATTTTTCTACATTGTTCCTCCTCTTGATCTCATCATTTTTAAGAACTAATCTACAATAAATAAGGGCATTAGGTAAAGGAGAACTAGGTAAAGGAGAACTAGGAATCAAATCGATAGAATATTTTACCTTACAATGGAGTGGCACTTCAATAGGTGATTTGAAGATATCAACATATTTTGTTATGATCTGGTCAATTTGTCACTGTTGTTGTGATGATTGTGTAGTCAAGGTAGTAAGAACTGTCTTCTTGGTAGATTGAGGTTTGATCATCGGGAGAACAAATTATGTTGTTTTTCTAATCATCCTTTTTCATTGCTTGGAACTGATGAGGGAGACAAAGGTGGAAGGAGTCACCTTTGATATCCTATATTTTTGGTCCCCAAGGGTGATGATGACTTTGCAAGATCTTGACTCATACATGCCATGTCTCTACCACATGTATGGCTAGCCAAGGAGCACATCACAAACATCAAGTGGAACCACATCATATAAAACTTCATCTTTGAATGGTTTGATGGCATAAGGGAGAAGACATTGTTGAGTGACATGGATATCTCTCCCTTGATTCAACCATCCAATGTTATATGGCTATGGGTGAGGCTTCACCTATAGATTTTGAGCCTTCACAATATCAATAAAGACCAAATTTGTTTGACTCCCACTGTCAACAATGATATGTAAGGGCTTACCATTTACCCAAAATTGTGAGTGGAATAATTTTTCCTCCTCAGGTGGACCCCCTACTTTGATTTGTGTAGTAGAGGTAGAAATAGTCACATGTGGTTCAACATCCATAATCTACTTACCTTTATCCTCGATTGGGGGATGTGTTGGTGTTGTGGATGTAGAGGTTTGTGTATCAACAAATAGAGATTGAATAACACAAGATTATACTGAGAGGGGGATGAATAGTATAAGACCACTTTTTACTTTTCTTTCAAATAAATATTATGCAATGTATAGATAGCAATATCAACAACAGTAATCAAAGCAATGCACAAATCACCACACACAATAGAGACACCACAATTTACGTGGTTCACCCAATGTGGGCTACTCCACGAAGAAAATATTTCACTAAAAATTTCTCAATCAATCTCTTGGGAATCCTTTCCCTATTACAATATTTATGGAACTCTGTCCAATGGAGATACCAATCTCCTAAATCAAGTTCATGGATCTCTATCCACAGGAGAACTCCTTCTCCTCTGCTCTAGTTGGTGATCCTCTAGAAGACTATTGCCTCCACAACACTGGCTTGTGGATCTCTCTCTACTAAAGACTCTTGTCCCCACTCAGAAGACCTATCCTCACTGCCCTAGCTGATGGATCTCTATCCACTAGAGACTATTGTCCTCTCTGCTCTGTCACCTCCAAATATTTGTCTCAAATCTACCCTAAACTCAGTCCTTCGATATAGCACAAATCTGCTCAATCTCTATCTCTGGTCTGACACAAACTTATCCTCAAATATGCACCAAACTTCACTCCACAAGTTCACATAGAACTTGCTCAAATATGCTCAACAAGATCACACAGAACTTTCTCAAATCTGCTCAACAATCTCACACAGAACTTGCTCAAATCTGCTCATCAAGTCCACTTAGAACTTGCTCAAATCTGCTCAACAAGTCCACTCATAACTTGCTCAAATATGCTCAACAAGTTCACACAAAACTTTCTCAAATATGCTCAACAAGTCCACTCATAACTTGCTCATAACTGCTCAACAAGTCCACTCAGAACTTGCTCAAATCTGCTCAACAAGTCCACTCAAAACTTGCTCAAAACTGCTCAACAATTTCACTCAAAACTTGCTCAAATCTGCTCAACAAGTCCACTCAGAACTTGTCCAATCTCATAGAAACATAGAGAGAATTTTTAGAGACCCAATATGTTTCAACTCAAAGCTCAATATCAACTCAAATTAGAATATAGAATAGTTTATTTTATGGAACTTGAACAATCACTTCACATATCCACTTGACTAGGCTCAACCAACTCTACTCAACCAATAACTCAATGAAACACCCCTTTCTCACAAAACCTAGTCCAAGCATGTAAACATCAACTCAAAATGTTTCCAACAATGCTTAACAATAAATCTCACATAACAATGATACTCATGTTCTTTTCAAACCCTAGTTCAAGTTCTTTGCATAACAACCCACTTCAACAACAATGCTTACAAAACAAGTTTTTAATCACAACTCTTTATTCCAGAAAACCTTGATGCATTAACCCAAACACTCTCAAAAGAAAATCCTAATCAAGTCCTTTTCACTCCAAACTTATTTTCTAGAAAACCAACCAATCAAATTAAATTTTGTAAAATGTGCTCATACCTTTTTCTTGATGATGAAGGAATCTTCTAAATCTGCCAAAAATCTCTAACACTTCTTGCCAAGCTCAAAGAAACTATAAGGTGATTAACTTCCTCAAAAATACACCTTATCACTCCATATTTAAGAAAACATTCATCAACATTTGAAAAAAGTAAATTACCACTTACACCTTATAATATCCCAATAATATTCAATGCACTCTTCTTTTCAAAATTACCTAAGACAAGAAGATCCCTGTATCCTTTTAATATTTCAATAAATCAATATGCCAAAATACTTTATTAAAAAAAAACTTAACACCTTATTCCTCCAACTTATCAAAAATCATTTCCAACTAATAAACCTTTCATGCACCCTTTTAACTCCAAACTTTAGGAAACACACAAAAATCAAACTCAAAATAAATTTCATTGCCTTGGAAGGGATTCAAACACACCACATAGCCTCAATCGGTGCCCTAGCCGTGGCTCCCAATGTCGTGCAAGCTAGGTACTTGCTTGGGGTAACGAGCACCACGTGCTCCAAAAAGCTTCCTCGCTCACCTTGTGCAAAACGTGCGCCTTACCTTGGCACTCTCCAACACCAATGCAACTTCCACAAAAATGCTGCTGCTGTGTTTCGAACATAGACCTCCTTGCGCTCAACACCCCAATGTTGTCTTCTTTGTAACTAGGTCACTTGCCTCGTTGGCGCTTATATTTTCGACGCAAATCCCCTTGATGTTATTCTCTAGTGCTTAAACAGATTGGTCGCTGCACTTTCTTCCTCACGAATTCAAACACGATTGCACGCTTAGAATCATCGAGCAAAAGGATGAATTAAAATACCTCTAAGGCATTAGCTTATATACCAAATTTCCTTCCTCCAGACGTCGGTGCTCGAATTGCCTTCAATGATCTTTGGATGTCGACGCTCGAATTTTCTTTGGAGATTTATTAATTTATAAAATATTTAAATTCCTTTGAATTTAAATTTTATAAATTAATTCTTTTTAAAACCCTTTGGTTTATTTAAACCATATTTCACTTTGCACCTTGGTATAAATAATATTTATTTATAAAATTTAAATTCATTTTGAATTTAAATAATTTATCAAATAAATATTAAACCTTCCTTTAGCTTTGCAATAAATTGTCTTATGCTTCCACATAATATTTAAAAATATTATGGAGCCCTTGCTTTTAACATTTGCATTGTTCCTCTTGACCTTTGACTTTATTAGAAGCTTCTTCCTAAATATCAATGACAACTTTGATAACTTTGTTTCTTGACAAATTTCTTGACTTCATTTATTGACATCAATTATAACTTTGACTTGAGGACTCAAAATGTCCAATAGAGATTTTTTTACCCATCACTCTTCTTTGGAATGTCGATTGCTCTTATGGTAGTCACACCATTTACCAGTGTTGTTTTTCTAGGGTTTGTTGTCTTATGACTCTTTCTTTTTCTTCTAGTTTTGATTTTTTTGTTGATCTTCTTTGTCTTGTTGCTTTTGAGAATCACCTTTGCCTTTATTGGGATGACCCTTGGTATTTTGATTCTTGTCATTTAAACCATCTTTTTTTTTTTTGTGTTTGTACTTATGCTCAATATTGATGGAAAATTTGTACACTTCACTCAAGATCTTGAACTCAAAGAAGTCCATGTCCTCCCTTATGTACCAATGTAGTCCATAGTGGTACTTGAGAATTCAATGCATCTAGGTGTCTTGGATGCCAATTTTTGCAAACAATAAATGAAAAAATATTGGTATATTCTTGAAAAAACTGTTCTTTACCTTGACGTAGTTGTTGCTATCACATGTACAAATCTTCATAGGCACCTATTGCATAGTATTCATTCGTGGTTGCTTTCATGAACTAATCCCATGTAGGTTATTTTACGTCTTATTGGTTCTGCTTGTATTCTTCCCACCAATTTTGGACTAAAATTGAATCTTTTAGCAAGGCAAAGTGATATTCTCTTTATTAGAGAAAATATTGATAGAGAAGTATGTTTTGCATTGATACTTCCTTCAAAGATAGGAATATCAAAGTTCACTTGAACTTTGAATGATGTTGGGCCATTGAATGGTTGTGTCGTAGTGCTGGCAAGTGGCAACTGTTGAAGAATTTGGGAAAATTGATCTAGCATATGATTATTTTCTCTTTCAAGGGCTTCATCCACCATCTATTTTATTGGACCTGGTATCTTGGTGGTGTCTGCCATATGAGATCATTCAAAACAAGTGGGTAGGTAATCATAGGGGTTGCACACCCAAGATTTTGATAGTCTGATATCATCTTTGCGATAATACACCTACAAACAAACTGCCCTGATACCATTGATCCAAAAATGTTCAGATACAATGGGTTCTTTATTGTGTAAAAACAAAAGCAGGAAATAAAAGATTGTAAAATATGTAATATTTTAGTAATCTAAAAATGGGATTACATAGGAGGAAATATCTAGGGAGAGATGTTTGTCAACTCCTACAATATCTAAGAGGAAATTTGTTAAACCCTAAAATAAAACTATGTAATACTACCATGCAACCATGTCATGTCTTGAACCTCCATGTCATTTCCTTGTTAAATAAATTACAAGGCAATTATGATGGTTTGACTTTCGATATGGCAGTTATGATGGTTTGACTTTTGTGATCCAGGATATAGGGTGCAAAGAGTCCATTGATGCTACTAGGTATTCTTGGTTTGTACCTATTTCATAATCCACACTTTGTGGAACATACCCATTATGTAATTCACACTCTATGATTTGTACCTATTTGGTAATCCACACTATGGTTTGTACCTGTTTCGTAATCTACACTTTGTAGTTTGTACCCGTTCCATAATTTGCACTCCATGGTCCATATTCATTCTATAATTCACACTCCATGGTTCGTACATGGTCTAAGTCCATCTATCATATTTTGGTCTGAGTTTGAGTCTATTTGTTGGATATCCACAATCTGTTTGTCAAAATTATGTAATCTACCTAGATCACTTTCAACCTATTTATGTTCTTATTGGGAAAATTTCCATCACAATTCTACCATGCTGCTAGCTTTTGAGGATAAATGTGTGATATGACACTCCTTTGTACCCTCTTTCAACAAGGCATCCAAACACTCTAAATTTCATTTTAGACAGAGCAACCTTGTTTCTACTCAGTGTTGGATTTCTTGATTATTTTTGGAGATAAACTTGTATTACCAATTTCCTTCCCATTTGTGGCCTGTTGACCTTGAATATTAGTAGAATTATGGTTGTGACATGTCTATTATGCTTGTCAAGGATGATTGGCACTGCCATTATTGATCCTATATCCTCAGTTCACAACAAATCCTTTGTTATTTTGAGTTGCTACTATTGATTCATGGGTTAGGATTTGACCCTTTGGCTAGTCCTCCTACTTTTTGATTTTGTATATAGGACTCTTTAATCCTAATACTAATAGTATTTATTGTATCTTTCTTCATTGTGGAGTCATGTTGACCTATTTTTTGTCATATGTAGATGTATATGTGATTTCATTTCATTTGTATTGTTTGACTTTTGTGGTTCTAAGTCATTTGATAGACAAATTTTGCAAATCTTGAATAACTTTATATGTGGTTGTTGCATCATATCTTGATTTTTAGGGAATTTAGAAGTTTTTGGAACATGGTGACAACTTTGTTCTATTGTAGATCCATCAATTAAGTGTGGAAATGTGGAATCGATCATTTTCCATTATTAGAGTATTAGGATTTTAAACATAGAAAAATAGTTGGGAAGTGGAAACCCACGATTTCTTGCGATACTCATGAGAAATTACCGCTTGCAATATATTTATTTTTTGGCACCGAATTGTGGTTAGATTTCCACCTAAAACTTGTTAATTTCTTGTGAGAAAATTGGCCACATGTGTAAAAACAGAGGTAAAATATATAAATTCATCTTAAAAACCCATTTCTTCTTATTTGCTCAATTTTCCTTCTCTTTATTTGTGTGGAAATTCTCCTTAGAGGTGAAAAAAATAATCTTAAACCTCTTTCCTAGGATCGCATAAAGGATTGGGCATGGTTTCAAGGATATTTGACATTGTTTCTATAGATTTTTTGAGGTATTCCCCCCCTCCCCCTCGAAAAAATAAAAGAAACTAAGGATGTAATGTTGTGGATTGGGTGAGCTTTGTGTCCATCATCTCCCATAGAGTGTTCTAGAAGATACTTAAAAATATTTTGTCCCTATTTGAGATAATGGATTTTGACAAACCAAAATGAAGCCATACATGGATGAAATACAATTTTGTAGTTTCTTTAGTTGTAACATTCTTCTTGCAAGAAATCATGATAGCCATTTTGGAAAAGCGATCAACCACCACAAAAACATAATTATTTCCATGCTTGGAAATAGACTGAATTGAGAGAAAATTGATAGAAATAGATCCCCAAGGCTTGGCAGGTATTGGCAATGGTGTATAGGTCTAGTTTTTTGTTGGTTGGATTTGCAATTGCATAGGGTGTGCAAGACTTGATGTATTTTTATACATTGTTCCTCCTCTTGATCTCATAATTTTTAAGAACTAATCTACAATAAATAGGGGTATTAGGTAAAAGAGAACTAGGAATAAAATCGATAGAATGTTTTATATTACAATGGAGTGGCACTTCGATAGGTGATTTGAAGATATCAACATATTTTGTTATGATTTGGTCTATTTTTCATTATTGTTGTGATGATTGTGTAGTCAAGGTAGTAATAACTATCTTCTTGGTAGATTGAGGTTTGATCATCAGGAGAACAAATTATGTTGTTTTTCTAATCATCCTTTTGCATTGCTTGACACTGATGAGGGAGACAAATGTGGAAGGAGTTACCTTTGGTATCCTATATTATTGGTCCCCAAGGGTGATGATGACTTTGTAGGATCTTGAATCATACATGCCATGTCTCTACCACATGTATGGCTATCCAAGGAGCACATCACAAACATCTAGTGGAACCACATCATATAAAACTTCATCTTTGAATGGTTTGATGGCATAAGAGAGAAGACACTATTGAGTGACATGGATATCTCTCCCTTGATTCAACCATCCAATGTTATATGGCTATGGGTGAGGCTTCACAGGTAGATTTAGAGCCTTCACAATATCAATAAAGATCAAATTATTTTGACTCCCACTATCAACAATGAAATGTAAGGGCTTACCATTTACCCAAAATTGTGAGTGGAATAATTGCTCCTCCTTAGGAGGACCCTCTAATTTGATTTGTGTAGTAGAGGTAGCAATAGTCACATGTGGTTCAACCTCCATAATCTTCTTACCTTTATCCTCTATTAAGGGATGTTTTGGTGTTGTGGATATAGAGGGTTTTGTATCAACAAATAGAGATTTATTTACCCATCACACTCTTCTTTGGAATGTCGATTGCTCTTATGGTGGTCACACCATTTCCCAACCTTATTTTTCTAGGGTTTGTTGTCATATGACTCTTTATTTTGCTTCTAGTTTTGATTTTTTTGTTGACATATTTTTTCTTGTTGCTTTTGGAAATCACATTTGCCTTTCTTGGGATAACCCTTGGTATTTTTGTTCTTGTCATTTAAACCATCTCTTTTCTTGTTTTTGTGTTTGTACGTATGCTCAATCTTGATGGAAAATTTGTACACTTCACTCAAGGTCTTGAAATCAAAGAAGTCCATGTCCTCCCTTATGTACCAATGTAGTCCTTAGTGGTACTTGAGAACTCAATGCATCTAGGTGTCTTGGATGCCAAGTTTTACAAACAATAAATGAAAAAGCATTGGTATATTCTTGAACAAATTATTATTTACCTTAACGTAGTTGTTGCCATCACATGTACAAATCTTCATAGGCACCTATTGCATAGTATTCACTCGTGGTTGCTTCCATGAACTCATCCCATGTAGGTTCTTTTGCATATTATTGGTTTTGCTTGTATTCTTCCCACCAATTTTGGACTAGAATTGAAGCTTTTAGTAGGGCAAAGTGATATTATATTTATTAGAGAAGCGATTGACAGAGAAGTATGTGGATATTTGATCCATTAAATTCTCCATTGCTTTTGCAATGATACTTCCTTCGAAGATAGGAATATCAAAGTTCACCTAAACTTTGAATGGTGTTGGACCATTGAATAGTTGTGTCATAGTGCTGGCAAGTGGTAACTATTGAAGAATTTGGGTAAATTGATCTAGCATATGATTCTTTTTTCTTTTAGGGGCTTCATCCACCATCTATTTGAAAGGATCTGCTATCTTGGTGTTGTCTGCCATATGAGATCATTTAAAATAATTAGGTAGGTAATCAAAGGGGTTGCACACCCGACATCCAAGATTTTGATAGTCTGATCTCATATTTGGGATAATACACCTACAAACAAACTTCTCTGATACCATTGATCCAAAAATGTTTAGATACAATGGGTCCTTTATTGTATAAAAACAAAAGCAGGAAAGAGAAAAGATTGCAAAATAAGAAGCAATATTTTATTAATCTAAAAATGGGATTACAAAGGAGGCAATATCTAAGGAGATATGTTTGCTAACTCCTACAATCTCTAAGAGGAGATCTGCTAAAACCCCAAAATGCAACTACGTAATACCACCATGCAACCATGTCATGTCTTGAACCTCCATGCCATTTCCTTCTTAAATGAATTACAAGGCAATTATGACAGTTTGACTTTTGAGATAGCGGTTATGATGGTTTGACTTTCGTGACATAGGATGTAGGATGTAGAAAGTCCATTGCTGCTACTAGGTATTCTTGGTTTGTACATATTTCATAATCCATACTCTGTGGTTCAAACCCATTATATAATTCACACTCTATGATCTGTATCCATTTGGTAATCCACACTATGGCTTGTACCTGTTTTGTAATATGCACTTTGTAGTTTGTACTCGTTCCATAATTTGCACTCCATGGTCCACACCCATTTTTTAACCCAAACTTCATGGTCCATATCCATTCTACAATTCACACTGCATGGTTTGTACATGGTCTAAGTCCATCTATCGGATTTTGAGTCTATCCGTTGGATATCCACAATCTGTTTGTCATAATTAGGTAATCTACCTAGATCACTTTCAACCTATTTATGTTCTTATTGGGAAAATTTCCATCATGATTCTACCATGTTTCTAGTTGTTGAGGATAGATGTGTGAGATGACACTCCTTTGTACCCTCTTCCAACAAGGCATCCAAACACTCTAACTTTAATAGAGCAACCTTGTTTCTCCTCAGTGTTGGATTTCTTGATTATTTCTAGAGATAAACTCGTATTACCAATTTCATTCCCATTTTTGGCTTGTTGACCTTGAATATTAGGAGCATTATGGTTGTGACATGTATATTATGCTTGTCAAGGATGATTAGCACTGCCATTCTTGATCCTATCTCCTTAGTTTACAATAAATCCTTTGTCATTTTGAGTTACTACTATTGATTCATGGGTTAGGCTTTGCCCCTTTGGCCAATCCTTTTCGATTTTGTATCTAGGACTCTTTAACCCTAATACTAATAGTATTCATTGTATCTTTCTTCATTGTGGAGTCATGTTGACCTATTTTTGTCATATGTAGATGTATATGTGATTTCATTTCATTTGTATTGTTTGAATTTTGTGGTTCTAAGTCATTTGATAGACGAATTTTGTAAATCTTGAATAACTTTACATGTGGTTGTTGCATCATCTCTTGAGTTTTAGGGAATTTAGAAGTTATTGGAACATGGTGACAACTTTGTTCTATTGTAGCTCCATCATTTAGCTGTGGATATGTGGAGTTGATCATTTTCCATTATTAGAGTATTATGATTTTAAACATAGAAAATAGTTGGGAAGTGGGAACCCATAATTTCTTGCGATACTCGTGAGAAATTACAGCTTGCGATTTAATTTTGTTTTGGCACCGACTCATGGCTAGATTTCCACCTAAAACTTATCAATTTCTTGTGAGAAAATTGGCCACATGTGTAAAAATAGAGGAAAAACATATAAATTCATTTTAAAAACCCATTTCTTCTCATTTGCTCATTTTTCCTTCTCTTCAGTTGTGTGGAAATTCTCCTTAGAGGTGAAAACAATAATCTTAAACTACTTTTTTGGATCACATTAAATATTGGGCACCGTTTCAAGGATATTTGACATTGTTTCTATAGTTTTTCTGAGGTATTCCTCCCTCCCCCTCGAAAATAAACTAGGGTTTTGTTAGGGTTTTATCTCAATTTATTTTTTGGTTCTTTTCAAGCATGTATGCTAGGAACTATTTTTTATTTATTTGTTCTTTTCAAGCATGTAGGCTGGGCCCTAGCACATTTGATTAATGATTTACTTTTATTTTTTCTCCCCTACTAGGAAACATAGATGGATACCTTGGATGAGGTCCTTGGAACCGCTGCAGGAAATAATGATCCTCCTTTAAGTGAAATCCAATCGATTTCTTCATTTGTAACCCCAAGTCCAAGCCCAAAAAGATGCCCAATGTGGAAGCATGGGGTTAAGGAAAACTTGCCAAGGACATGCGAGGAGGTATCCATTGCCTCAAATTCTATTTTCTTGGGCAACTGGGGCATGGCGTGGACCCATTCCCTAGGGCATATGATATGCTAAAAAATGAGCAAAGGCTTGGTTGTGCACAAAAGAGGCCACAAAATTGAGCACAAAAGGAGAAGAGTTGTAGCTCTTTTTATGGATATGAGACAAAATTAGAAGATGTCGATGGTGTGGTCGAAAAAATCTATTCTTAGCCCTTACATTTGATAAGGTAGTGCTAGTGGGAGTAGGAGAAGTGTAGTATGAGGCCCCAATATAAGATAAACCACAATTCATAATACCGCATGGAGGAGGGACAAGGTGAATGATGTGAGGACAACTATAACCAATTTTTGGTATTATTGCAACATTTTATTCAACAGTGTGAACAACCCCTATTAAAATACCTTAGTTAGGGCATTGAGTGAGTGTGGAAAAGAAGTTAAGACACCTTTACTACAACATTTCCTTCAATTGTGCGAACAAACACCATTAAAATACCTTAGTATGACAAAGAAGTTAAGACACCTTTGACAAAATATTTAAGTGGACCATTGTTGGAGTGTGTCATCAACACATGTGCTCTTATAAAAGAGCAAAAGAATACATGGAGGAAAAATGGCTGCAACATTATTTTTGATGAATGGACAGATGCTAGAAATTGCATGCTTCTAAACATCATGGTGGATTTAGGTGTATGCATGGTCTTCCTAAAGTTGATTAATGCCTCATGAGAGGTAAATAATGCACAATTGTTACTCAATTTCTTAGAGGAGGTCGTTCTAGAAATAAGAGTGGAGAATGTTGTCCAAGTAGTGATAGACAATGCAATAGTATAGTATCTATGGGTAGACTTATCGACGAGAAGTACCCCTATATTTTTTGAAGCCCATGTGTTGCCCATTGCATTGACCCCATAATTGAGGACATTGGCAAAATGTCATGGGTGAAGATTGTGGTAGAAGAGGTGAAGAACATCACATAGTTTATCTATAACCACATATGGGTGCTCAGTTTGACGAGGGAGCACAATGATAGGAGGGACATTCTTCACCCAGGGATCACTCAATTTACCTCCAATTTCATTGCCTTGTAGTACTTTCTACCGATATCACCTGCTTTGAAGCATATGTTTGTGAGCAAGGAATGGCATGCCTCACCTTTTCATTCAAAAGAGGAGAGAAAGCATATATGGAGGCAAGTGTTTAATGATTCATTTTGGGTGAGCATCTAGAAAATTCTGAAGGTAATTTCAATTTGCTTGTTGAGTTTAAATTTAATTATTAAAACTTATTTATACTTTAGTATTACTTTTTCTAGATTTTGAATATTTATTGTTTAATTTCAGGTGACAAAACCCTTAGTAAGGGTTATTTGCCTTGTAGATGGTGAAAAATGGGCAATGGATTATCTATATGAGGTAATGGATAGACAAAAGAGGCCACTGAACATTAATAAGGTGGAAACCAACATAAGTTTGAACTAATTTGGTGCATCATTGATAGAGATGGACAAGGAAACTTCATCAATCTATTCATGCCATAGGGTGCTTCTTGAACCCCAAATTATTTTCAATAGTATTCTTAGCGGTGATAGGGAGGTCTAGATGGGGTTCTATACTTGCGTAGAGAAGAGGATAGATAAACTTGCCAAAAATTACCTTATCCCTACTAATTTGCAACTATATAAGGCCACAGGGCAAGGGGGGAGCTTGTTTGCATCCTCCTTCACTCAAAAGGTAAGGTCAAGCTTGTGACCAGGTAAAGCATTTAAAATTTTAAAGTTTAAATTTTTTTTTATTTGGTTTACATTCTTGTAGTTTATGAATGTAAATTAATACTTTGATTTTTTTGTGTAGATCTATGATGGAAGGACTATGTTTCCAAAACACCTATTGTGTAGAGGATGGCTATCCACATCTTAAATCAACCTTGTAGATCTTTGGGTGTGAGTGCAATTGATCTCTATTTGAGGTCGTACACACCAAGAAACACAATAGGTTGACCTAGGAGCGCCTCAAAGACCTTGTGTTTGATCAATACAATCTTTGACTTCATACAAGACAAGTGGAGGCTTTTGGGGGTAAACACAATTGGTTTTTATTTGAGGCCATACACACCAAGAAACACAATAGGTTGACCTAGGAGTGCCTTAATGACCTTGTGTTTGATCAATACAGTCTTCGATTTCATACAAGGCAAGTGGAGGCTTTTAGGTGTGAGCTTAATTGGTCTCTATTTGAGGTTGTACACACTAACAAACACAATAGGTTGACCTAGGAACGCCTCAATGACCTTGTGTTTGATCAATACAATCTTTGATTTCGTACAAGATAAGTGGAGGCTAGTGAATCCTATGAGGTAATTGGATTGGATGAGCTAGATCCACTATGTGAATGGATTGCCAAATGACCTTGTGTTTGATCAATATAATCTTTTACTTCATACAAGGCAAGTGGAGGCTAGTGAATCCTATGAGGCAATTGAATTGAATGAACTAGATCCACTATGTGAATGGATTACCAAGAGTCCTGTGGATACCAAGTTTACTATAGATAACATTGAGGCACTTGAAGAGGACTAAGAGGATTGGAGGAGATATACCATGATGATACCATACCTAAAGAGCCTCCAATTTGACCACCAGTTCATAGCCAAGGCCAACCATCTAGTATGAAGGGGATGAAGGGAAAACAAAAAGCATAGAGCCCAAGCCAAACATCTAGTACAAGGAGAATGAAGGAAAAATTAAAAGCAATTTTACAAATGCCTTATATTTTGAAATGTTGTATTTCTATCATATATTTGGTTGGATTTGTTGACTCATGAACTGTAATTGTTTTATTTTTTTACAGAGCCAAGGTCAACCATCTAATATGAGGGGGAGGAAGAGAAAACAAAAATAATAGAGCCAAGGCCAACCATCTAGTACACGGGAAAGGAAGAGAAAATTAAAAGCAATTTAAAAACTACCTTATATTTTGAAATGTTGCATTTCTATCATATATTTGGTTGGATTAACTGTAATTATATTATTTTTTAATGAATATCTAATATAAAATCAACATTGTAACTATTTAATTATTGTTTAAAATATATTGTTTTTTATTGAAAAGATTTTTTTGGTGTTTTTTTTACCAAATTTTCTTGTGTCGATAAAATCTCTCCAAAATTGGGCTAATTTATTACGAGTCACAAGTTTCCCACTTATGATTTTAGAGACATCATATATGCATTATGGTTTCTTTGTTGCTTGATAACCAATTTTCATTTCTGCATTCCTGGTTAAAAGATATAAACAATTTTAACAACTGGTTAATGATTCGTATTTGAATTTTGAAGATATTATTGGAGATGCTACAACAAAGCTTCACACATCATGTCTCACAAAATATTGGATTCATATGAGTGTTTTTTATGGGTAAAACAAAGATTTTATTGGTAAAAAATTATATAAGAAAAAATATATTAAAAAATTTGAGTTTTTACCCAATAAGATAATAGTTAATGTAACCAAACATCTAATTTTAATAATTTAATGTAACTAAATTGATATATTTTTTAAGTGGCCCTTCCAATTTAGACAAAGACAATCTCAATGGTTGGTCGGTTGCCAAGAACCAATGGCTTCTTCCTAACTATTAAAAACTTCACGAAGGGTTTGTATCAAAGTTGACCTTACTAAGGATTTACAGGAGTTTATTGATATTAAAATCGGGGACCAATCCATAAGGCAAAGAGTTGCCTATATCAATTTACCCAATACCTATTATCGGTGTCAATCTGCAGCTCACAAAATTTGGGAGTGCCCTTTGATGGAATGGAAATATAAGGCAAATCCCTCGCCCACTCCTGCGGCTCCTGCTAATGGCTCATGGGGAAACACTGAAGAATGGACTACTGTCTCTAGCAAGAAATCTCGTGGTACTAAGCAACAAGAAGCTTCGATTTCTATTGCACAACCTGCCCCTTCTCCTTCTCAAGACATGCAAGCTTCTGCTGAAGTTGTTTAGAATCCTGTTGATACGGCCCCTCCGGTTGTTGACATGCAACCCCCAGTTCCACCAGTGTCTCAACTTCTTTGGTCGGGCCCTTCTTTGGCCTCAGTGGTGGCGGCTCCGGATAATTCTTCGGTGGAGGAGGGTCGGGCCTTGAAGGTCCGTCGCTCTCGTAGCCCTATTCGGAATGATAAACGTCGACAACTAAACAGTGATGCTTTCCATGCGACCTCCAACTATTTTGGCTCACTTACAGGTTTGGGTGATGCAGAGGATGTCATGGAGATCATGCATCCTGACAAATCCCAATGATTTTTTTATCATGGAATGTTCGAGGACTGACGGACCCGGTCAAAAAATATTTGGTCCGAAATGAGATGTCAAATGTTTCTCGAATGCATGGAAGCCTCGATATTTTATGTCTACAAGAAGTTAAGATTTCTGATTTCAATCTGCAGTGTACATGTGATTTTTTGTGGCCACGAAGTACCTCTTTTGCCACAAAGCATTCCCCAGGAAAAGGAGGAGCCGTCACTATCCTTGGGCCTCGATTACAGAAGAATGTTGTGACTTGGGGTGTTGACCCATCCAATCAAGTTATCTGGATTTTGCTCGAGATCTGTGGAAAACCGCTTGGGGTGGTTAATGTGTATGCCTCAAATGTCGCTTCGACAGATGCGAGTTGTGGAGATGGCTTGCCATGAATCTGCCATTTGCCACTTGGGTGCTCTGTGGAGATTTTAATATGGTGGAGAAATCTTCGATAAGGTCGGTCATGTCCCGATGCGGTGGTGTTTAGGTGAAAGAGAAGCTTGGTTTTTTATGAAAAACAAGCTTCGCCTTTATGACCCTAATTCCTGCTTCTCGCCTTCTGACTTCCATCAGGCTCTTTGGTACACCTGGTCCAATTTTTAGGTTGCTTCTTCTAGGGTTTTGGTAAGATTGGACAGAGCCATGATTTTTGAGTGTGACAACTTTCAGTTCTCCCATATTTTGCCTTCTTCACCGTATGTGTTGACTTTGCCTGGTACTACACTATCTGATCATTCACCTATTTTATTCTCGGTGGCAATGTTAAACTTTCAACCTAGAGTGCATTCTTCATAGTTTTACCTAAATGTTTCTTTTTTGCATAGCTTTAGCATGAAAGCTCATATATGCCGCATTTGGAATTTGATTCCTAGACCTGATGGTATTTCTGGAAGGATTGAATGGTGGAATGCTGCCATTCAACGAACCACTAAGGTGTTGCGAACTCTGGGTGTTGAAGTTGCAAAACGATGAAAACAGGCTAAGTATGCCTTGCAAAGTGAGCTATCCAAAGCCTGTCTCAGGCTTGAAGCCTCTCCTTTCAACTCTGTTGCTCAATCCCAAGTTTCTTCCATTCGGCATGAGCTAAAAAAGGTTGATTTGTATGAAGCCAAGGGGGCTCAATTACGTGCTCGAATGCATTGGCTCAAAGTGGGGGACAGAGTGACCAAAGAATTTTTCGAGCGCCTCAGACCTCCTGCTCAACATTCTCAGTTTCAAGCCATTCAAGTTGATGGACGAAGATTTACAGATCTTTCAGACATTGTCAAAGTATTTGTTTCACATTATCAAGGTGTTTTTGCTTCTCAACCCCTTGATGATGCTAGAAGGCAAGCTCTTGCTTATTGTACCGTTGTTGTCCCCAACAAGCTTTCTCCTGAGCAAATGTTATTTTGTGACACTCCTCTTTCTCTGGAAGATCTAAAAACTGCCTTGTCACTTATGGCCAATGATAAGGCACCTGGGCTTGATGGCTTCCCATGTGAATTCTATAAAGAATTTTGGGATATGCTTGGTTATGATCTCCACAAAGTTTATCTTGAAGCCCTGCAATGTGGTTCACTGGGTTCCATTATTAACAAAGGCAATGTTAAATTTATTCCTAAGTCTGGAGATCCTGAGCTCATCACCAATTGGAGGCCGATCACCCTGCTTAATGTGAGCTACAAGATTATTGCTAAAGCCCTTGCGCTTAAGCTTAAATCTATTATGCCTTTGATTGTCAGACCTGAACAAACTGGCTTTGTTAAGGGAAGATACATTCTTGATAATGTTCTTGTTGTTTGGGAAGGTATGGAGTGGGCAAGAAATTCTGAACAAGATGCTTTATTCATTAAGATAGACTTTGAGAAAGCCTATGATAAGATGGAGTGGTACTTCATAGCTGCCATGCTTTAGGCTCTAGGTTTTGGGCCAGTATTTGTGAGCACCATTCTTATGTTATTTCAAGATGCTTCAATTGTTCTTACCTTGAATAATAGTCAATCTCGGTCAATTTCTCTTGGTCGCTCTGTGAGACAGGGGTGCCCTCTTGCTCCATCTCTTTTCATTCTTGCTACAGAGGCTTTTGGTTATTTGTTGGCCCATAAGATGGATCAAGGATTAATCAAGGGTATTGCTCTCCCTAATTTGACCGTCAGTTGGTCAATGGTCATTTTGCAGATGATTCCTTCTTAACGCTTCAAGAAGATGAGCAATCCCTTTCCTCGGCTATTAGTTGCTTAGAGGTGTTCTGTTTAGCCTCTGGTTCTTCTATACAATGGAAAAAAACATCCTGTTTTCGGCAATCTCAATCTCAAGCTGCCACATTTGGTTACATCAATTCCAATGGACTTGGATTCATCCGGGTGAGGTGTTTAAATTTCTTGAAATTCCTTTTGCATTTCATGGTTCCTCTGCTCAATTGTGGCAGTATGTTATTGATAAAGTGGAAAAGAAGCTTTCTTACTTGACTAGTAAGAAACTTTCTCTAGCAGGAAAATTTCAGATTTGTTCTAAGGTTTTAGCCACTACCCATGTCTATTATTCATCTTGTTGGGTTCCATCCAAATCTTGTTATAAAAAGCTGGATAAGCTTATGAGAGACTTCTTGTGGGCCAAAGACTCTGTCAAGCAAGGTTTTCATCGGGTAGCATGGGAAATTTGTTGTTTGCCCAAGGATTGTGGAGGCATGGGTTTGTTTGATTGTCACCGACAAGGTCTTGCCCTTTGTGCTAAATGGATCACCCGATCTTTAATTGGGGATGAATCTTGGAAAGTGCTGGTCAGGCATTGCATTTCTTCTGGTTTGCTTTAGGGGAAGAAAATTTGGAAAGGGGTGGGATTGCAATCCATTCTTACTGCCCTTGTCCCTATTAAAGTTAAAGGTTCTTTTGTCATTCAGAGTATTTGGAAAGCCTGGGAGGCCTTCAAACCCTGGCTTAGTTGGAAAGGGAGTTTTCGCAAAGCAGGTGCCTCTTTGTCTTCCATGAATATTTGGTGGTCTCCTGTTATCACTTGGCAAGGTTCTCCCTTAGCTCGAGTGCGGTGGGTCAGAGCGCAGAGGTTCTATAAGCGTGGTATTGCTTCCATTTTTTATTTCTTCTCCCGACATGCAGGTGTTGGATACCCTGGGAAAGTTTTTGTCAAATTCACAATTTAAATCCTGGTGATAGAGACACTTATGAGGTGGTTATTGATAGTATTCCGTTTTCTATTTGGAGCAAACTACATAAGCATTTTCAAAAACCCTGGTGGTCAGATTGGTGTTGGCCTGGGGAGCTTCTTGTTTTGCAATATAAAGCTCATCTTGGTTACAAATGGCTCACCCCACAAGTTCCAATGGTTGATAAGCTCACTCTGAGATGGAATTTAGTCTCTCTTCCCTCCCAATGGAATAAGAGGTTTCGGATTGCTTGGGCTACTTATATTGAACCTAAACAGAGTTTTTTTGCTTGGAGTCTCTTACATCAAGGGTTACCTGTTGGCAGTAGGCTCAAGCATCTGGGTGTTCATAATCTCATTTGCCCGGTTTGTGGACAAGCGGAAGATTTACTGCATGTTTTTTGGTCTTGTGATCGGGCTCAGTCAGCTTGGGAGTGGCTTCTTGAAATTTTCAGACCTTTTATGCAGGAGGATTTTACTTGGGTGCATGCTATTTTGGGTGACCCTATTGCTTTTTCCTTCAACTTGGATGTTGTTTGGAATATTTTTAGAATTGGTACCTTGTTTTATCTATGGAAGTCCCGGAATAGAGCTATTTTTCTCAGCAAGATGTCGGACATGTCTTCTCCTGTTCTTGATAAATATGATATATTCTTTGATTGTTGAGTTACTGATTCAAGTACCAGGTTAAAAAAGTACAGGTGGAGCTGCAGTACTTGCGTACCCTCATGGATCATTGGGGGAATGCACCCTGCATTATGAGTCATGTGCATCTTCCTTCCCCTTCCAGGTGGCAATAATTTCTCGGCTTCTTTCTTTTCGAATGCATATTTAATATTGTTTTGGCAGTTGTTATTGGCAGTTTGTGGGTTGTTTCTGACACTCTTGTATACTCTTAACCACAATGGTTAATGTATTGGTTTACGGGGTGTGCTAATCCCACCCACCCTTTTTTGTATGATTAAACATTATTTTATTAATATAATGGCTTTTTCATCAAAAAAAAAAATAAACTAAACCTTAAACAAGACGAAATAAAGACCTGAAATGATAACAAGATAAAGAGTTTCATGTGAAACAGAGAATGTCTGTCCACCGTATTCACCGTATCCGGTTGTTTAAGATAAAAGGACAAAATAAAAAATGTCTGTCCACCTTATCCGGTTGTTAAAAATAAAAGGACAAAATCCAAAGAGGGCCAGAAACCCGCATTATTCACCATGCCAAGCCTGTGGTCTGTGCGGATGGGATTAATTCACTTGCCCACCCGCTGATGGAAGCAGTCGACAAGACTATGAATACATTTGAAGAGTACATGTTCCTTCTTGTTGAAGCCACAAAGGGCCAAATGAGCCATTTCTCCTCCCAGCACATGCACCTCCTCGTGGACGCATGTACAAATTTCCTGCAGATGTTGTTGCTGTCGTGCTTGAAGAATGTTCTACAGCCATGTGTGGTGGGCTCAAAACTCAACCTCCCAAAGGTTTCGACACACTGGACAACACGCATTGTTATGTTGCATGTTAACATCCACAACATTTGTACATCCTCCTCCATGCTGGCGGAGGATGGCCTCCCTAAGACATGTACCACCTTGTGGAGATCCTTTGGGGGACCATATTCCATTCTGTTACGAGCACAATCCGTACGAATGCTCCCCCGAGTTCTCCAAGTGGGAATTGAATGCTCCCCTAGATGAGGAATAGGATACATCTATAGTTATTTTGGTTAGAATCTTAGGCTGTCCCCTATAATTCTTGCAGCGTCTCGTTAACGTTAACCCGACGTGAGATGACGACCACCAGTTGGTTGCTCGGCGTTCGTACTACCTCATCGGTCTACGCGCACTCAGGATTTAAATCAAACTACTTCTTTGTTTGCACCACCAAAGTTTTAACCTGCACTTCCTAAAAAAAAATATCCTTGGTCTTCCGAGAACTTGGTTATTTTGATTTGGGATTTTTTTTTTTTTTAAGTTTTCATTGTAGTACCATTAATAGTACCATTAAGAAGATATTACTTTGAATGCAACGTCTGGTAAATCTTCGGATACTTCTTTGGACCTTTCCTAGCTTTAGACTTTCTTCGCAAGAATAGCACATTTTACTAGGTGAAGCTGATTATAGTCTATTATGCTTTCCCTTAAAATTAGTATTGACCCTGATGATTCTTTTTCATCTTTAAGCATAGAAAGTTCAATAACTTTTAAGATTTTATGTGATTACAAGTTATAGATGAATCTTAATTTTATTATTTGGAACGAAATTTTAATATAAGAATATGTTATTGGAAATAAACAATTTGTTTTGGAACAACATCGTATAAATCAAATAGAAAGCAAGAGGGTCAACTACCCCCATACACATGTCGCTACTCGATGTTAATAAACTTTAAAAAGGGTGTATTAGATTAGATTTATCATCTTTCTTACTCTAAGTACAACAATACCATATCTCCAATATTGAAATGATGAGTATATCTGAGTTAGTCATGGCATTCCTTGTATCTTTACTGAGTTGTTTGGATCAACTTAGAGAGAAGGGAAAAAGAAAGAGTTTAATGGCTTTACATTGCATGTCTCCATGTACTTGAGTGATCACCGATCTTTAATAGAATTTGAAATGAAAAGAAATGAAAGATTTTAATTACGTCCGTGAGACCCAAAACATGGTCTATAGGACCTCCAAATATGGAAACACAGTTATTCAAATCATATGACCATTAATATGTTTGAGAAGGTTGTTCCTTCTCCTACTGATTTGGGTTATCAGTTCCTCAATTTTTTTTATTTTACTATCTTCAAATAACTTTGTCATAGACCCTTTTCCAAGCATTTCTTTGTATTTGCCATAGATATTTGAAAAACTCGGGCATTCATAGATGAAATGTTCCTCTGTCTCTATTGCCCCCACGATGCATAGAGTACATCTCCTTTCTTTCCATTGTTCCTTGGAAGTTGTCCATCTCTCTGTTTCACATCTAAGGCTATGAGAGCTAGTCCTTATATGAGCAATGAGTATTTTTTTCCCTCCACTTAATTTTAGCGCCTATATATGTTTTTTTCTTGTGGTCATACGTTGGGTTAAACTTTGCAATATAGTGTTGTCTTTTCTTGCTTGCATTTTTCCACATTCTACTTCTAAACTTTTCGTTCACATAGTTTTTTGTCTTTATTGAAATTTGGGCATTCATTTATGTTGATTTCCCAACATTTCATCCATTTCTGATTTTGTTTCATTCATGTGTTCTTCCGCCTATGTAGCTCTTCGTCCCTAACTACCCTAAGCCATATGTTGTTTTTCATGTTTTCTATTTTTTCAAGTAACATAACAGCTTGGTCATAGCAATTACCTCTAAAGGGAACATTCCAGTTTCAGCTAGAATAATTTCATAAGGGACCGTGGTCTTAATTCTAAGAAAATTTGTAATTAGATGTTTTTGAATCCTTTCTATTTGCCTCCATTTTGTATTTGTCATGCCACTAGCCCACACCTCACAACCATACAACACAATTGGTGTGACAAGTAGACCAAATAAGACCTTGGTGGTCTTCCAGTCCCACAACTCGACATTCCTACACCGATTTTGAAGTGCATATAGTGCTCTCCAACCACTTATATTTCTTTTCATCCTACATGTATTCCAATTGAGCTTGTCATGAAAGTTTATGCCTAGGTATTTTTATTCTACCGCTACCTCAAGAAGTTCTCCTACAAACTGAAATTTGATATTTGCTTCTTCTTTTTTACTAAAAAATCATGATTTTTGTTTTGCTCATGTTCACTTGCATCCCAACTTCCTTACAAAAGAGTTCTAGATCCCGAAGGTGATATTCTAGATCTTTAGCTGTTTCGGCCACAAGAATTACATCATATGCATACATGAGGAGTTTTACCACATATTTGGCTAAGTGCACACCCTCTCCCCCAAATTTGTTTATCCATTCTTCTAACTTGTCAATGTACAACCCAAATAATTTTAGAGATAGAGGGTGACTTTGTTTGACGTCTATGTCACTCTTAAAATATTCAAATAACCCTTTCTACGTTCAGATTCTAGCCTTTACATGCTCATATAATCTGTGAACTGTTGCCCTGTAGTAAATTAGAATCTCTAGCTCTTCCATTTTGCTCCATAATATTTTCCTTGGAACTGCGTCAAATACCTTTTTGAAGTCTACAAAACAACAAAAAGCCTCCTCTTTTTTGTCCCATACTATGTGTCTAAGAATGATACAATGATCAATAGTTGGGTTCTTGGGTCCAAAACTCACTTTTCCCTTTGCTCTCTTTCCCTTTTCTTCCGCCCATATGCTGATCCTACGCTCTATCATACTCCCAAACAACTTTGCAAAGAGAGGTTTGATCATAATAGTTCGATGGTTTGAGGGATTATTTACATCTCCACTTTTAAACAAAGGAATGGTCAAGCTAGTTGTCCATTCTGTAGAAGCCATTTTGTATGACCTCATTGAAAATCTCTTTGATTTGTGGTGCAAGAATATCTACCCCCTATTTTATATGCTTTGCCTGAAGATTGTCTATGTCACGGGCTTTACCAGTTGCTAATTTTTTTATCCCTTGAATAATATCTTCATTTGTGAAAAGTTCTTTCTTGACAATGATAGTAGGAGGTGTCTCATGCTGGTTATAACACTCATACAATTATTTTGAATACTCCAACCACTGACTAGCTATTATATTATTTTCATTTTGTATTTTTTTCATGCTTAGTTCCTTCTAAAATTTCTTTCGTTCATGCTTCCCTAAGTAAATCAGTTCTTTCATCCTTGTTCTAGTGTATTCTTTTTTTTTTTCCCTTACCAGTTTCACATATGCTTTTTTGTTTGCTCTTGTTTTACCCGTTGGTTTCTTTAGTAATTTTCACGCTTCCTTGCAATCTTTATCAAACCACGGGTTGGTTGGGAAGCTATTTTTTTTATTTCTTTCTAGGTTTAGTTCTCTTGCATTTGTTTAGAGCTTCTTGGATAATGTGCATTAACCATTCACTATTACTGTAATCTCTGTTACTGTGAGGTAGTCCCTTTCTTTCCCTTTCCTGTAACTTGTTATTCAATGCTATCCTGAAACTCTGTCGATTTTATTTTGTTAAGAGAATGTTTCCCTTGTGAGGAAGTTTGTTTTGATTGCCTTGCATGTGTTTTTTCCCGTAGTTTATCTCCTTGCATTTGAAGTTTCATAATAATTGGGTTGTGATATGACTTAAGTTCCATTGGGGAATCTTCCACTTCTAGCTCCTCTATTTTTGGTATGTAGTTTTGTGAACATATAACATAGTCTATTACACTTTGTCCCTTATATGTTTTGCATGTATACTTTCTTGAATTTTTCCAACTTTTCATCCCATTGCAAATAACCAAGTTGTGTATGTTGCAAAGGCCTAATAACTCTTCTCCATATTGCGTGTGTAGACACCTAAAACATGTCATTTTAAGGAGAAATACTTACATAGGTACATTCATAGGCCATATGACTAAACCTTGGACTTTCCAAGTATCAAAAGTGGTCCTCACCACTCATCTGGGGTATTCTAGGCCCATTCAAGCTTAGCCATTGTAAACCAGAGAGGCTGGACCTTGGCCGCTCAAGCTCAAGGTGGCCAGACCTTAGTAGCGACCAAATATTAGTCATTACAGACGATAGTGGCTAAGCTATAAAAAGCATTTTGTTGACAAACAGGTCTAATCAGGGACAAAAGTGGCAGTCTGCATGCAATAAAGGTGAGCGGGAGTAACTTTGCATTCCCCTTCATGACCAGTTCACATGGAAGACTTGAGTCCGAATTTAGACTTCAATTAACTGGTATTTAAACATAGAAAAGGCAAAAGCTTCTCATGCTAACATCCACTACGCATGAGGAATTCAATCCTAGAGTTTTGAACATAGACCTAGGGTTTCACACTTTATAAGGAGCAAACCTAAAAGAACTAGGGGACCTTATTTGATCAATTAAGGGGACTTTCTGAGACCTTTCAATCAGAGAGAGAGAGGGAACATCATACATCGGAACGTTGAACATGTTGAATCATTAAGGAGAGCTTCTGGAGACTTGGAGAACTTCCCTTGGAGATCAATTCTTGTAGCGGACCCTTGTCGGATTGGAGGGCAAATCTGAACATATAAGGTAATCATTTTAACACTAGTAGCATACTTGAGCCCATAGCCATTGGATCAATAAGGAGAGATTTCACCTTAGCGGTCGTTGTCCTAGACAGTGGCCTACAACCTAGTCTAGGGTTTTAGGTGCTAGTTTCTTTTATTCTACTTTCTCTTTCATTTCATTAGCATAAGTTTTATTTCAATTATTTGCTTGCATAGTACTAGTTTCATTGCATTTATTAAGCTCATTTATTGCTAATAGCCTCATCCGAGGAGGCAATCTCGGACATCTAAGTGTGTGTTGTTGTTTCATTGCTTATAGGGCCACAGGTGCATCTACAACATACGAAGCAAGAAGATCCCTCTAGGAAATAGACCCAGAGAAGGAGACATCTGTAAGTCCTCATACATTGCCATATGTGTCACTAGGAAGCATTTTATAAGCATGCACCCCTATGCGAGGGAGATATTTTATACATCTGCTGCCCTCCTTGTGTAAAATCATGTATCAGATGAAGGGTATCCCTTAGAGGGATTTATATGTAATCGGACCATGGAAATATCAATACAAGAGCATTCATTCATTTATTTCTTTGCATTCTGGTTGTGTCTTCTTTTACACATTTCATTTAAGATGCATGCTTAAAACATTAATAGATTCAATTAAATCGCAAGTAGGAAAGGTCAATGGGGCCGACGCACCACTTCCCTGGGGTCGCTATAGATGGCAATCACGATGGGACTTCCACTAATTTTTCATTCTTGGCCTAAATAATAACTTAGTTTTGTGTGCAAGTTTAGTGACTCTGATCTACAACAACCATCCATCAGCCGTTGTGGTCTACAGTGGCCAGGAGTTAGCCGCTCTATTCTACAGTGGCCATAAATCAGTCACTCTGGTCGATAGCGGCCAAAAATAGAGTGCAACAAAGGTTAAAACATTGATTATTTGAGCTGGATTAAAGGTTGGTACAACTTTTATGACACTTTATGTTTTTCTATTTGTTTCTATTTTCTTAAAAACAATGGTAATTAAGACATATTTCAATTTGGAAAACTGAAAGAATTAAAGAATAATGAACTTACATCTTGCACGTCTTAGGTTTCTTTTAGATTTTTCACTAGGCGTTGCTAGGAGCAGCGGCTTATGCATGTAAAGTTCACCCTAGACTCCAACATGCTAGACATTGTGTGTTGTTTGCTTGCTTTGGTGCCTTTCTAAAGGCCATACTTGCACCTAATAGAGTGCATTCATTAATCTCATAGTAGCTATGCATCTTTATTAAATTGAAATGCATTTTGCATTAGGCATATAGGAAAGGGTGAAGAACACAAGCTTATACTGAGAGGGGGGTGAACAGTATAAGACCACTTTTTACTTTTTCTTCCAATTCAATATTATGTTGTGTAAAGATAGCAGTATCAATAGCAGTAATCAAAGCAATGCACAAAAACCATACACAATAGAGACACCACAATTTACGTGGTTCACCCAATGTGGGCTACTCCACGGAGAAAATATTTTACTAAAACTTTCTCAATCAATCTCTTTGGGAATCACTCCCAATTACAATGTTTATGGATCTCTATCCAAAGGAGATGTTGATCCCCTAATCTCAAGTTCATGGATCTCTTCCATAGGAGAACTCTTTCCCCTTCTGCTCTGGCTATGTGATCTTCTAGAAGACTCTGTCTCTCTGTTGCACTAATTGGTGGACCTCTCTCCACTTGAAGACTCCTCACTCAGATCTATCTTCAACTGTGTTGGTTGTTGGATCTCTATCCACTGAGACTCTATCCTCTGTACTCTATCACCTCCAAAGCTCTATCAATAGGCTCACTAAGAACCTGCTCAATAGGCTCACACAGAACCTACTTAACAAGCTCACACAGAACTTGTCCAAATATACGCTAGCAAGCTCACCAAGAACTTGCCCAAATCTGCTCTAGCAAGCTCACCAAGAACTTGCCCAAATCTGCTCTAGCAAGCTCACCAAGAACTTGTCCAAAAACTATCCTCAAATTTGTCCCAACACTATCCTCAAATCTGTCCCAAAGGCCTTCTCAAAGGCTCAATCAATCATGCTCAAGTAGTACTCAAAATGAACTCAACAATGAATGGCAATCTCAACTCAAATTAACTTCATAGAAGCATAAAGAGAATTGTTAGAGACTCAATATGTTCTAATCTCACTCTCAACCCAAATCAATCTCAACTCAACTCATAGAAGCATAAAGAGAATTGTTAGAGACTCAATATGTTCTAAACTCACTCTCAACCCAAATCAATCTCAACTCAACTCAAATCAACTCATAGAAGCATAAAGAGAATTGTTAGAGACTCAATATGTTCTAATCTAAATCTAAACTCAAATCAAATCAATTCAATCTCAACTCAACTCAATTCAAGTCAACCTCAACTCAACTCAAGTCTTATAGAACCATAAAGAGAATTGTTAGAGACTCAATATGTTCTAACCTTAATCTCAACTCAACATAGAATGATGGAATAGTTTGTTTCATAGAACTTGAACAATCACTTCACACATCACTTGACTAGGCTCAATCAACTCAACTCAACCAATCATCACAAGGGACAACTCTTTCTCACACAACCCTAGTCCAAGTATGTATCAACCAACTCAAATGTTTCCAACAATGCTCAACCACAAATCTCACATAACAATGATACTCATGTTCTTTTCTAACTCAAGTTCTTTCACAACCAATGGGCTTCAACAACTATGCTTATAAAACAAGGTTTAAACACAACTCTCAATTCAGAAAACCTTGAAGCATTCAACCAACCACTTTCGAAAAGGAAACCACAAACAATCCTTTTCCCTCCAATGATATTTCAGAAATCAACCACCATAAACAATCAATAGGAGAATGTGCCCATACCTTTTATGAAGATGAAAAAACCTCTTTGTAAATCTGCCACAATCACAAAATTCTTTTGCCAATCTTCACAAGGGTTAGTAGATCACAAAATAATCAACATTACTCCACTTTTCAATAATCATCACCAAGGCCTTTAATTGCACAACTTCCTTATCTCTCCTAAAACCACTTGTACCATAAAATAAAATAAATCAAAACATTGCATAACCTTTTCACTCCCAAAACCACTTATACCATAAAATAAAATAAATCACAATATTGCATACCTTGTCACCTCATGAAAGAATTAATCCTCTTGAAAAAGAACAAGGCAAACTTCACTTTTGGAACCCCTTTGCAAAATCAGAAATATCTCTTTACACACACCTTATTTCTCCTTCTAAATAAGTTAGTCAAATAGCCCTCGAAATAAGCTTTTCGACGATATATAATATGCCCCCTTTTCGAAATAAATTGAAACCTTTACATATATATATGTCAACCTCCATTAATTGCACATAGGTCGGCCCTCCATTAATTTAAACTTAAACTTTAAACTTTAATATCTTCATCACCGGAGGTCCTTTTTCGATGAAACAAAATTCCACCTTGGCTTTTAAGAAAAGCCCTTTCCACATAAGCCCACCATGGTTTTAAATAAAACCTTTTATTTTGCCTGCCTTGGTTTTCATAAAAACCCTGTAAATAGCCATGCTTTCCAAAATATCATAAATGCTTATTTATGAAATATTTTGGCCACCAAAACCAAATGTGATCCATGTGACATCAATGACAACATAAAATGCCTCAAATTAACTCAAATTTCCAACAATCTCCCCCTTTGTCATTGATGGCAACACCTCTAAAGCAAACACCACAATCACTGCAAAAACCATCTCTGAGAATCAAAGTTGCTCCCCTTGACTCAATACTCTCTATGGAGGCTGCTCCCCCTAACTCAATGCTCTCCCCCTTACTCAAATCTCTCCCCCTTTGACATCAATGGCAAAAGGGACACCTATGGGGCTAAAAGATATGACTCTTAAGCTTAGCCCCCTCACCCCCTTCTCTTTTGAGGTGATTAATTTTGGGGTGGGAGTACTTTTACTCCCATATCACTTTGTTTCTTTCCTCTATCAACTTCCTTCCACATATTTTTGATATCCTTTTCTCGATGAGTTCCTTGCTCTTCTTGTTTTGAACCTGTTTGACCTTCTTGTCTTGAAACTGCTTGACCTTCTTGCCTTGGACCTATTTGGAATTGAGTCCTACACCATCTTGCAATATGCCCAAAGTTATTGCAATTAAAACACTTGATATTGTAGCCTTTGGTTGGTGCCCATGTCCTGAAATTATTCTTGAAATAATTTCCATATCCATTCCTTTCCTGAACCCTGTATTGTGAAGCTCTGTTTTCATGACCATTATGACCATGACTTCTGAATTGTGTAGCTCTAAAACCAAAACCATGTTGCTCATTTCCTTTGCACTGAAAAGCTCTATGACCAATCCTGTTGCATGAGAAGCAATGTCCCTGAAAACCATACCTTCTTCCCTTGAAGTTTCTTCTAGAAAAATCAAACTTCTTTGATCCATGGATCCTTTCTTGACCATTATCCTTATGATCATCTTCAACTTGTGCATTGCATTCTTGAACCTTCTTTGTAGCATCTAAAACCTCTTCCTTGCATTTCTCTTCAAGAATTTCTTTTCCCTTTGAGCTTGATTCACCTATCTCAAAACAAGATCCAAACTGAATATTTGGAGCCATAGGAACTTTGGAGCTTTCCTCACAAATCTTAGGTGCTTCTTTGCTTTCATATTTTAGAACTTCCTTTCCTTTTGAGTGTGATTCCTCAAACCTGAAATATGGGACCTTTGGTGCTTTGAAACCTTTCCAAAACTTGTGCAACTTATCCTTGGAGTCTTTCACTTCCAACCTTAAGGAAACAACTTCATGTTCTAATCTTTCACATTCTTGCTTCCTTACCTTTAATTGTTCAAGCATATCTTCTTCAATTTTCTTTGCCTCTTCAACCATGATTTTTAGATCAATGAGATCTTGTAGGAGCTTTGCCTTCATCTTCTCATCCTCTTGTGCTTGAGCCTTTAGTCTTGAGTTTTCTCTTTTTATTTCTTCAAAAGCTTGTTTTGACACTTTCTTTTCTTCATGATCATAATTGTGCCTGTTTTCCTCTTCATGATAAATTCTTACTTGAGATTCCTGCTTTTGATCTTCAGTAGGAGCTTCTTCTTTTTCACTGACTGAGAGACTTTCATTATTGCTGCTAGAAGCACTGATTGCTTCTTCCATATACAAGCTCTTCTTGTCATGCCTGCCTTGTTCATACATGTTTTCCTTTTCTTTTTTATTCTTGCATTCATCTTCACTATTTTGATTGTGCCTGTCTTCCTTGAGTTCCATTTCATCTTCACTATCACTGAAGCCATTACAGTAACCTGAGACATGATCGAGTTGACCACAAGCAGAATATTCTTCTTTTGAAACCTTGAATGTTGCCTTTTGAGCAACAATATCTTTGAAAATCCAGTCAAGTTCCATTTCCTCTCTATTGCTGCTATACCCATTTTGTGGACAATAAAATGCCATGTGACCAAGCTTACCACACTCAAGACATCTTACTGATTTTTCTTCTTCCCTTCTTAGAGCTTCAAGATCGGATTCATTTTTCTTCTTAGATCTCATGGTTCTTCTTTTGCCTTTCTTTGCCATGTGTGTTCTTGTAGAATCTTCCCTCAAGTTGTTAGCCTTTCTGAAGGAACCCGCTCTGATACCAATTGAAGAACACAAGCTTATACTGAGAGGGGGGGTGAACAGTATAAGACCACTTTTTACTTTTTCTTCCAATTCAATATTATGTTGTGTAAAGATAGCAGTATCAATAGCAGTAATCAAAGCAATGCACAAAATACCATACACAATAGAGACACCACAATTTACGTGGTTCACCCAATGTGGGCTACTCCACGGAGAAAATATTTTACTAAAACTTTCTCAATCAATCTCTTTGGGAATCACTCCCAATTACAATGTTTATGGATCTCTATCCAAAGGAGATGTTGATCCCCTAATCTCAAGTTCATGGATCTCTTCCATAGGAGAACTCTTTCCCCTTCTGCTCTGGCTATGTGATCTTCTAGAAGACTCTGTCTCTCTACTGCACTGACCGGTGGACCTCTCTCCACTTGAAGACTCCTCACTCAGATCTATCTTCAACTATGTTGGCTGCTGGATCTCTATCCACTGAGACTCTATCCTCTATACTCTATCACCTCCAAAGCTCTATCAATAGGCTCACTAAGAACCTGCTCAATAGGCTCACATAGAACCTGCTTAACAAGCTCACACAAAACTTGTCAAATCTATGCTAGCAAGCTCACCAAGAACTTGCCCAAATATGCTCTAGCAAGCTCACCAAGAACTTGCCCAAATATTCTCTAGCAAGCTCACCAAGAACTTGTCCAAATCTACTCTAGCAAGCTCATTAATAACTTGTCCAAACACTATCCTCAAATCTGTCCCAACACTATCCTAAAATCTATCCCAAAGGCCTTCTCAAAGGCTCAATCAATCATGCTCAAGTAGTACTCAAAATGAACTCAACAATGAATGGCAATCTCAACTCAAATTAACTTCATAGAAGCATAAAGAGAATTGTTAGAGACTCAATATGTTCTAATCTCACTCTCAACCCAAATCAATCTCAACTCAACTCATAGAAGCATAAAGAGAATTGTTAGAGACTCAATATGTTCTAAACTCACTCTCAATCCAAATCAATCTCAACTCAACTCAAATCAACTCATAGAAGCATAAAGAGAATTGTTAGAGACTCAATATGTTCTAATATCAATCTCAACTCAAATCAACTCAACTCAAATCAAAAATTTAAACTCAAATCAACCTCAACTCAACTCAAGTCTTATAGAACCATAAAGAGAATTGTTAGAGACTCAATATGTTCTAACCTTAATCTCAACTCAACATAGAATAATGGAATAGTTTGTTTCATAGAACTTGAACAATCACTTCACACATCACTTGACTAGGCTCAATCAACTCAACTCAACCAATCATCACAAGGGACAACTCTTTCTCACACAACCCTAGTCCAAGTATGTATCAACCAACTCAAATGTTTCCAACAATGCTCAACCACAAATCTCACATAACAATGATACTCATGTTCTTTTCTAACTCAAGTTCTTTCACAACCAATGGGCTTCAACAACTATGCTTATAAAACAAGGTTTAGACACAACTCTCAATTCAGAAAACCTTGAAGCATTCAACCAACCACTTTCGAAAAGGAAACCACAAACAATCCTTTTCCCTCCAATGATATTTCAGAAATCAACCACCATAAACAATCAATAGGAGAATGTGCCCATACCTTTTATGAAGATGAAAAAACCTCTTTGTAAATCTGCCACAATCACAAAATTCTTTTGCCAATCTTCACAAGGGTTAGTAGATCACAAAATAATCAACATTACTCCACTTTTCAATAATCATCACCAAGGCCTTTAATTGCACAACTTCCTTATCTCTCCTAAAACCACTTGTACCATAAAATAAAATAAATCAAAACATTGCATAACCTTTTCACTCCCAAAACCACTTATACCATAAAATAAAATAAATCACAATATTGCATACCTTGTCACCTCATGAAAGAATTAATCCTCTTGAAAAAGAACAAGGCAAACTTCACTTTTGGAACCCCTTTGCAAAATCAGAAATATCTCTTTACACACACCTTATTTCTCCTTCTAAATAAGTTAGTCAAATAGCCCTCGAAATAAGCTTTCCGACGATATATAATATGCCCCCTTTTCGAAATAAATTGAAACCTTTACATATATATATGCCAACCTCCATTAATTGCACATAGGTCGGCCCTCCATTAATTTAAACTTAAACTTTAAACTTTAATATCTTCATCACCGGAGGTCCTTTTTCGATGAAACAAAATTCCACCTTGGCTTTTAAGAAAAGCCCTTTCCACATAAGCCCACCATGGTTTTAAATAAAACCTTTTATTTTGCCTGCCTTGGTTTTCATAAAAACCCTGTAAATAGCCATGCTTTCCAAAATATCATAAATGCTTATTTATGAAATATTTTGGCCACCAAAACCAAATGTGATCCATGTGACATCAATGATCCATGTGACATCAATGACAACATAAAATACCTCAAATTAACTCAAATTTCCAACATAGGGTCATTGTTGTTGTATGATGCATTCTTATTCATGCAAACTTAAAAAGAACACCACACACACATGCATCATTTAAACATTGGGGAGTTGGATTTCATCACCAACCCTTAATTTAGTTCGGTGACATTGGCATTCATCTTCTTCCATAGATTTACCCCCTAGAGCTTCCTAGAAATGGATTGAGGAACTTGCTTGTAGTGGTACTAAGTTATTTATGTTCAAACTGTCTCCCATTATTGGAATCATTAGTTCAGAGTGGAAGAGCTAGGCGAACCCCCCACTAGGATTTAAGCAATGTACCCTAGTCTCTTTTGAGAAATTATGTTTGCCATAAGTGTGCTTGATTATCACTATGGATGAGTCTCCTCATTCTTAATCCAAAGCAAAACAAGAAATCAAAGAAACAACAAATCATCAAAATACAACAAATATTTTAGGGCACACTTAAATTGATAATAAAGATAAACATTTGTTTGATATTATTTGGTAATATTTAAGTGCAACACAAAAAATAAAGTCCTAAAATGAAATGGTCAAAGTAAAAACCCTCGATCTGATATCGAAGGGGAATCTGAAGCAACTCACACTATTAGGCGGAGTCGTAGTAATATTGAAAGACCTACCTGTAAGACTGTGAGACACAGTTCTACGAGTCTACGGGGTGATAACTCAAACCTTGGGGGATCTCCTCAAGAAACCCCAAATTGGAAGCCACATCATAGAACTACATCACATAAGTACAAAGAGGCTTCACGACCATCCTCATTAAGGAGGCATGAGGAGACCTCAAAGGCCTCCTCTTAACACACGAAAACCTCTCAAAGACATGAGGAGGCCTCAAAAGCTTCCTCCCCACATGGACATAAGAGAGGATCTAAAATCCATTATTTACATAAAGATGATGAGGATTCCATGCCTCCATATTCTTGGAGAAATAAGGTGACCATAAAGCCTTCATCATCAAAAGGACACGCAGGGGTTACAACATCCCAACATTCACATGAAACACTTAGAACAGATCAGCCCACTGAGGGGCAGGAAACTAGAGATACATCTAGTCATAGACATAAAACAGATGATATCCTTTACACGAGAGGAAGGATTCCAATAGACTATGACCTCATTGGGATAAATTGCACCCCATGGGATCAGCCATGGAAAACAAGACAGTTAGATGAGTTGGATCAGATTTATTCGAGGCCACATCCCAAAACCATAGCTATATAAAATTTTGCATCTAGAAGCTCACAAAATGTGACTTCTAATCCCACTTATAATACTGGGGGTGCCTCAAGGAGATCCCATAGTATGCATGCAGAGTCAGATCATAGAGACACTTAACAATACACTGAACAAGTTACACTAGCTAGAAAGAGCAACGACACAATGAAAACCTCTTTGAGGAATCTATGAGTCAAGACTACAAGAATAGGATAAGACAAGCATGAGTCTTCCATGATAGTGTAAATTAATCACATGTGATGGTTATAGAATACCTTGTGCAAAGAGCGAGAGCTTATAGAAGCTCTCGAGCATGATAAACAAAGAGAACGGTTGTTGCGCCAACATGGGCAACAATTAAGAGAGTAATACTAGCAGCTAGCTCATAATAACCAACAAGTAAATGGTAATGATCATCAAATATATCAATGCGCTAACTCACCAAGAGAGGGGTGCACTAGGCAAGAAGAAAACCCACAACAAAACCACCTACCAAATCATGAGTGAAATCCAACCGATGGGGAAAGGGTAAACCTAATAGATCATGATCAGACACATCATGAATCCCCTCGTAGGAGGGACATAAATAGAGCAAATAAAGTGGATAGAGGGATACCTCTATTACCACCATGAGGGGGCCTAAAATAAGAGGAATTCCTCACCTCAAAGGCATTCCAGGAACTTGTTGAAAATATGAAGTCCTTTGAGAAACAAGAGAGAGTTGGGAACCAACAAACATTGAGCAAAATACACAACCAACCATTGTGCCCATAAATTCCTAGCCCTGCCTATCCTAAGCACTTTGAGATGCCTAGGATGGAGAAGTTTAAGGGTGAATAAGATGCACAAGAGCATGTTACCAACTTTATCAATGCATATTTTCATCTCGAAGACAATGATGCTCTTATTCTGAGGACATTCATAATGACATTTTTGGGTGCGACCACTCAATGGTTCAACCATATGCCCAAGCATAGCATATCCAACTTTGAACAACTAGTGAATGATTTCCTGAAGAATTCTCTTTTGGTACTAAGAGAAAGGTGAACCTTTCAGACCTGGCCAATTTGAGACATTATGACGATGAGCCAGTAATGGACTATGGGAGTAGATGGAGAAAAGTCATGGTAAAATTATCATTCTCCATTCCCACATAAGAGATCGTTCGGATGTTCACCAAGAGTTGTTCCAAAAACATTTTCCTCTTGCTACAACTACAACAATACCCCTAATTTGAGGAAGCTTTTGCACAAGCCAAACTCATTAAGGACATAAAAATAGATGAGGGAACCATAAAACTCCGAACCAAGGAGTGGAACAAAAATGACAAAAATGGTAAAAATAAGCAGAAGCAGGAAAAACCTACCCCAGTTAATCAAGTGGTATTGGTTGTGCCTAAGGATGGGGCTACGCAACAAACCCAAAATTATCAAGCACATCCACCACCAACCAATTATGATAAAAAGAATAATCATGGGAGAAACAAAGAATGCAAACCCCCTCGCTATTTTACACCACTAACATAATCAATGCATTCAATATTCAAACAATTGAGCAAGGTGGGGAAGATTAGATTCCATGATATACCTCTTATAGATCCCAACCATCCTAAGCCAAAAGGATATAGGTAAGATCAGTTTTACCCTTATCACAGGATACCGAGGCATAACATTGAGGTTTGCGTTGGTGTTAAGCACTATGTGCAAAACATGATTGAGGTGGGAGAGATCAAAGTTGACAACCCATTAGCTCCTGATAATAGAGATATGGGCATTTAAAAAAACCCACTACCAAATAATGAGACCCCTAGAGAGCAAGGTGCCCGAGTCAATCGGGTCTGAGTGGATATACCTACCCACGTGCTGAATCACCAAGAGAGGGGTGCACTAGGCAAGAAGGAAACCCACAACAAAACCACCTGCCAAATCATGAGCGAAATCCAACTGGAGGGGAAAGGGTAAACCTAATAGATCAGTATCAGACACATCTTGAATCCCCTCATAGGAGGGACAGGAAATAGAGCAAATCAAGTGGATAGAGGGCTACCTCCATTTCCACCATGAGGGGGCATAAAAGAAGAGGAACTCCTCACCTCAAAGGCATTCTAGGCACTTGCTAAAAATATGAAGTCCTTTGAGAAATAAGAGACAGTTGGGAACCAACCAACATTAAGCAAAATACACAACCAACCATTGTGCCCATCAGTTCCTAGCCTTGCCTATCATAAGCACTTTGATATGCTTAGGCTGGAGAAGTTTAAGGGTGAAGAAGATGCACAAGAGCATGTTACCAACTTTATCAATGCATATTTTCATCTCGAAGACAATGATTATCTTATGTTGAGGACATTCATAATGAAATTTTCGGGTGCGACCACTCAATGGTTCAACCAAATGCCCAAGCATAGCATATCCAACTTTGAACAACTAGTGAATGCTTTCCTGAAGCATTTCTCTTTTTGTACTAAGAGAAAGGTGAACCTTTTAGACCTGGCCAATTTGAGACATTATGATGATGAGCCAGTAATGGACTATGGGAATAGATGGAGAAAAGTCATGGTAAAATTATAATTCTTCATTCCCACATAAAATATCATTCGGATGTTCACCAAGAGTTGTTCCAAACACATTTTCCTCTTGCTACAAGTACAAAAATACCCCTCATTTGAGGAAGCTTTGGTACAAGCCAAACTCATTAAGGACATAAAAGTAGATGAGGTAACCATAAAACTTTGAACCAAGAAGGAGTGGAACAAAAATGATAAAAATGGTAAAAATAAGCAGAAGCAGGCAAACCCTACCCCATTTAATCAAGTTGTATTGGCTATGCCTAAGGATGGGGCTATGCAACAACCCAAAAATTATCAAGCACATCCACCACCAGCCAATTATGATAAAAATAATAATCATGAGAGAAATAGACAATGCAAACCCCATCGCTATTTTACACCACTAACAGAATCAATGCAATCAATCTTCAACCAATTGAGCGAGGTTGGGAAGATCAGCTTACATGATATACCTCTTATAGATCCCAACCATCCTAAGCCAAAAATATATAGGTAAGATCAATTTTACCCTTATCACAGGATATCGAGGCATAACATTGAGGTTTGTGTTGGTTTTAAGCACCAACTGCAAAACATGATTGAGGTGGGAGAGATCAAAGTTGAAAACCCATTAGCTTTCGATAATAGAGATATGGGCATGTACAAAAACCCACTGCCAAATCATGAGGCCCCTAGAGGGCAAGGGGACCGAGTCAATCAGGTTCGAGTGGATATTCCTACCCATGAGTGTATTGGGATGGCCGAGATTGTCAATGTAGCAACCAATAGTAGATGGTATGGTCAACCACAACCTCCTGTAGCTCCAATTAATGCCCCAGCTGTACCTAGGCAAAGGTAGGGACAAAAAAACCTTCCAGGTCCACCAACCCGACCTATGGTGAATATTTGGAGCAGACTTGAGAAAAAATTACAAACGAATCTGGCTAAGCTATCCATATATGAGCTCATACAATAGTCCCTAAAGAACAGGGAGACCTCGATGGATATTTTAAGGTCGATCAAGCTCCAACCACAAGATCCAAATGCATTCACCCATTTTGTGGGACAAGTACAAGAATTCCAAGAACCTGTAATCTGATTCTATGATTACGGGATTAAGATAGTGTCCACTACCTTACCAGACCCCCCACTACACATTGTGGCATCATTCAATGATTTACATTTCAAACGGGTCTTGATCGATACAGGTTCATCAATCAACATCATAAAAACAACAACAATAGAGCACCTCAAGATCCCCAAGTCTCATATCGTTCTAGGATCCTACACATTGAGGGCTTTCAATGATGCCTTATGTAATACTGTGGGAACGATAGTCTTACCTATCAAGGTGGGGCATAAAACCATCCTTGTGATGTGTCATGTCTTGTAAGAGGCCATGCAATACAAAATACTCTTAGGGTGACCTTGGATAAGGGATATGAAGTGTGTTCCTTTGATATTACACCAATGTGTTAAGTATGTGCATGATAACAAAGTCTACATGGTGTTGGTTGATGAGGAGCCATTCAAATATGTCCATCAGGTGGATTTTCTAGGAGAATTTGTAATTCCCTCTACCCACTTGTACGTTGGACCTTCATCTCTGGCTATGCAACTAAATGACAAAGATAAAGGGGTGCAAAAAGGCCCATCTATATCAACACCTCATTTAGTGCCCAACATGACTAATGCTTCTAAGAAACCATCAACGTCTAATCCAAAAGACAATCAGAAGCTAAAAGAAACCATGGGGGAGGAAAGGAAGCTCAAGGAAGTGCTAACCATAGCCATTGAGAAAGTTCCAAATACCATGGAATAAGAAGATATCCAAGATTAAGTCGAAGACGATGACTACCATCCCGATTTTCTAGTGTCATCCGTGGGGTCATCCACCTCGCATGCAACTATACACTTGGTAAGTACAGGGATAGGAGAATACCTTATACATAACATAGCATTCATGCCCATCATAGAGTCTACACAAGACATGGGATGACCAAAAGACTTAAGACCACCAGTGGGGATAGTGGTTCCACTTGGAATCCCTCCCAACCAGACAAACTTTGTCTATGCTGGACTAGATTTTGCCCTACATTTGTCAATGCAGAAGAGGACAATGATGAATTATTTACTGTTAATGTTTGTTACCTCTCTAATCTAGAGTTTTCTCTAAGCTACTTTGAACTTTGCCATTGGCATGGTTATGGTCTTGGTATATATGAGCAGGGGCGAAGGCGGCCATACGAGCTGTAATACCAGCTTCCCACTAACAGGTTTGGGTTAGGCTATCACATCAGAGGTTGAGATGACTCTCTAGCAGTAGCCTTGGACAAATTGAACTTGGGGTTAGGAGAAGACAACAATTTCATTCCTTATCACACACTAAGTTCAAAACTTATGAGCAACAGGCAAGTAGCTATGGTAAGCATACCACCACCCGAAATTTATCATCCAAGCCCCATAATTAATGCCACCCCAAAGGGTTACAACTCATGGAATGATAAGCAAGAAGAAAACAAATATGTGGCAAGTGATGATGAAGCACAAGAGGGCCTGGACTATCATGGGCCTCACTATTTACACAAATTTACTTGGTCCATCCACAATGAGAGTGGATACATATCGGATGAGAGTGGCTATGAGTCAGAAGACTCAAAAGAGAGAGTCTATCTAGGATCAAGGCATTGGCCCCAAAGGTTGGGGTAAGAGACTAATACAAATGGCTTCTTAATAAGTGACAGAGAATATGAAGATGAGACAGAGATGGCCTACTTAGGTCCAAGACACGAGTCTCTTGTATTGGGACCGTATACCAATACTAATGGTTTTTGGATAAGTGACAATGACTTTGAAGACAAAAATGAGATGACCTATCTTGGGCCTCACCATTTGTAGCAAGTCAATGCATTAGTCGAGAGAGAGGTGGCACTTCGTGCCATAGACCCCCATTTGTGTTTTTTAGGGAGACCTGTTGACTTAGCTAACATTCATCAGATGGTCAATCCCCCTCCACCTACATTTAGAGAGCGATTAGAGCCCAACAATCCTATTATCTGGCTTGCTCATAGGTCGGATCCAAATATTCCTTTTCCTCCAAAGCCTCATTGTGAGTGTGGAAGGGAAATCTCTGAGGCAAGATTCCACCCATGTGGTCTTGGATATTTCATTTCATCCATCAATACAATCTCCATTGATTTGACCACTCCACTTCATAACCCAACCGATCTCAAAAAACCTTTGCGTATTGATACAGAGGCTATTGATTGGGATCACATTGATTCACCCATATAGCCTGAGGATCTCTTCTCTAATGAAGATATATTACAAGAGATGTTACAATGTGTTCCATGCTGGTTTGGATCCTGAGTTAGTAGGACATGTAAATCCCATCGATTGACATTCACTTGATACCCACACCCCACCAGTTGGAGGATGGGTCACATATGGCTGTAGAAATGAATTTTGAGGTGGACATCAGTGATGATCCTACTCAACCAAAGAAAGTCAAGTTAAAATAAATTCTGTCTCCAGAGGAACAAGCCATTGTAATCCCTCTCCTTAAAGAGAGGCCAAATATTTTTTCTTGGACTTACAAAGACATGCCAGAAATTGATCCAAAGTTAGTGGTCCACAACCTTTCATTGGATCCCCTAAAGAAGCCAGTCAAGCAAAAATTGAGAAAAATGCATCCAACCATCGCTTTGATGATGAATAACGAACAACAAAAATTATTGGAGGTGATTTTCATAGTTCCCATCGACTATCCTGAATGTATCTCAAACATGGTGCCCATGGGAAAACCTGATGGAAGAGTGCACATTTGCACAAATTTTAGAGACTTGAATAGGGAAAATCTAAAGGATTCTTTCCCATTTCCAAACATAGATGCTCTTGTTGATGCCACCGCAGGTCATGAGATGCTCTCCTTAATGGATGGTTTTTTCGGATACAATCAAATCCGGATTAAACCTGAAGACTAGCACAAGATTGCTTTCATTACTCCATGGGGAAATTTTTGTTACAAAGTGATTCTATTTGGTCTTAAGAATGCTAGTGCCACATATTGGTGGGTCATGACATACATATTCCATGATTACATGCACACAATCTTGGAAGACCACATGGATGACTTGCTAGCCAAATATTTATTACAACAAGAACATGCTCAAGTCCTTACAAAGGTCTTCAATCGCCTCATAGAACACAACGTCCGATTGAATCCTAAGAAGTGCGTGTTTGGTGTAACTTCTGGTAAGCTCTTAGGATTCATTTTTTCAAAGAGGCATCGAATTCGATCTTACAAAAGTAAAGGCTATACTGGAAATGACTGCCCCTACCAACATTAGGGAGTTGAGAAGCCTACAAGGCAAGGTAGCATCAATAAAATGGTTCATCACTCAATTATCATACAAGTTTTGACCCATGAACCAATTGCTATGCAAGGATATCATATTTCATTGGGATTAAGAGTGCCAAAAATCCTTTGCAGAGATCAAAACATACCTGGCAACACCACCAGTATTGGCTCCACCAAGGCTAGACATACCATTATTTCTATACATATCGGCTACTAATTTTGCTTTGGGCACCATGTTGGCCCAAAAGAACGTGCAAAACAAAGAGCAAGCCGTATATTACATTAGTCACACCTTGGTGAATTACGAGCTGGGATATGCGTACATAGAAAAGTTATGCTTAGCAGTGGTATTTGCAACCAAAAAGTTGTGACACTACATGTTGAGCCATACGACCTACATTATATCTAAACAAAATCCTTTGTATTACATGATGAACAAGACATATCATAATACGCGTATGGAAAAGTGGATCATGCTTTTGACAAAATTTGATCTAGATTTCATAAGCCAAAAGTCCATCAAGGGACAAGTCATAGTGGATCAATTAGCAAAGGCACCTCTCTAGGTTAGCAAGCCTCTCACCATAGAGCTACTTGATGATGCAGTATTCGTATTATCAGACCCGTTGGAACTCGAAGAACCTAAGAAAGAAAGAGACATGGCATTGTTCTTTGATGGTTTAAAATGAGAGCAAGAGGCAAAGTAGGGATAGTCTTTATCACACCATAGGGTGCTTCGTTGCCCTTATCATTCAAACTAGACTTCCCTTGCACAAATAAAAACACAGAGTATGAGACCCTGATCTTGGGACTTTAGACAACCATAGCAATGGACATTGAAATATTGAACATCTTTGGTGACTCCTTGCTCATAGTAAACCAAGTCAAAGGTCTATTCCAATGTAGGTGCCCACTCTTGAAAGCTTATAAGGAACTTGTTGACACCTACCTAGCTCGACTAGAATGGTACGACATCGAGGCAATCCCTCATACATTGAACATATTTGCAAACACCATGGCATCATTGGGATCCTTAATCCCTCAAAATCCGTCTGTCGACTTCACAACCATTCATGTGAAAGTGCTCGTATTTTCAGCAATACAACGTGAGGTTATTAACAACCTAGAGTCAGTCAAAATGATCCAGAATGAACCAAATTAGGATTGGTACTTCAATGTTAGAGCTTTCTTGCAAAAGGCCCCTTGGGAATATTTGATATCCCAAGGTCCTACGGAGTGTGGAACAATCATTCATCACAGGATTGTTTCCCAATCTATATTCACAAATACTAGATTACAAGAAGAACATGTCGTTTTATCCATAGAAGTTATGGCTTATCAGGATTGGATATCCCAATTACGGGGCTTCCTAAAGATTGGAATGGTACCATAAGGCTTGTCGCATACCAAAAGATGAACTTTTAAACATAATATGACAAAGTACATTTTCCTAGGAGAGATCCTTTATAGACTAGGCTATGATGGAGTGCTCCTTCATTTTCTTGAGCCCTAGGAAGCATCCTAGGCAATTTCGTAAGCTCATGATGGTACGTATGGTGGCCACTTCAGTGGCATGGCCATAATTAAGTGCATCTTAAGAATGGATTACTATTGTCCCACTATGGAAAAATATTGTTGTGAGTATGTCCAAAGATGTGTCAAGTGTCAGCATCATGTAAATCTTGCACACTTGCCATCACAAGCCTTGCAACCCATTCAAGTAGCATAACCCTTATCACAATGGGTACTAGAATTTATTTGAAAAATATCTCCCCCATCTTCAGGTCGATACACATTCATCATAATGACCACAAAATATTTCACCAAATGGGTCAAAGCAATCCCCTTAACATCAACAACTGGACCAAGGATTGCGAAGTTTATACTCCACAATATCATAAGTCATTTTGGGGTCCCTTCGAAGATAATATCGGATAATGGACCATATTTCAAGAACAAAAATGTGCATGCTTTAATGAACAAATACCATATTCATCAAAGTTTTTCAACACCATATTATCTACAAGAAAATGGGCAAGTAGAAGCCTTAAACAAGACCATTATCTCCATCTTGAGAAATATGGTGAAGGACAATCATAAGGATTGGCACTTACAATTACCTCTTGCATTATGGGCATACAAGACTAGTGTGCGGATGCCCACTAGGGCAACACTGTTTTCACTTGTATATGGCACTAAGACCATCATGCCCTTAGAATTGGAAATTCCAACATTGAGAGTAGCCTTGAAATATTTCATAGATGATGACACCACATGACAAGGCCACCTTGATCAACTAACGCTTCTCGATGAACATTGAGTCAATGCCTTGGAGCATCTCTTAATTTATCAAAACCACCTTGCACGAGCATACAATAGTAAAGTTGGTTTTACGGCAAACTGGATAGGCCCCTACATAATTTCAAAAAGGGTTGGACCTAGAGCATATCGCCTTACATCATTGGGTGGGGTTGAAGAGCCTAAACCTCTCAACATCATTCATTTGAAGGTATTTCACACATAAAATAAAAAAAATTCAAATATTCATAAAATCAAAAACATTCAAATATTCATAAAATAAAAAACATTCAAATATTCATAAAATCAATTAAAAGGCCCCAAAGGTATCTTTAAGCCCTTTGGTCAAATCAATTAAAATGCTCCAAAGGCATCTTTAAGCACTTGTCCCCTTACAGTTGGTTTTAAGCACCAACTGCAAAACATGATTGAGGTGGGAGAGCTCAAAGTTGACAACCCATTAGCTCTCGATAATAGAGATATGGGCATTTACAAAAACCCATTGCCAAATCATGAGGCCCCTAGAGGGCAAGGGGTCCAAGTCAATCAGGTCTAAGTGGATATACCTACCCACGGGTGTGTTGGTATGGTCGAGATTATCAATATAGCAACCAAGAGTAGACAGTATGGTCAACCACAACCTCCTGCAGCTCCCATTAATGCCCCAACTGCACCTAGGTAGAGGTGGGGACAAAACAACCTTCCAAGTCCACCAACCCGACCTGTGGTGACTATTCAGAGTAGACTTGAGCAAAAATTACAAATGACTCCAGCTAAGCTATCCATCTATGAGCTCATACAATAGTCCCCAAAGCACAGGGAGACCTTGATGGAGATTTTAAGGTCGATTGAGCTCCAACCACAAGATCCAAATGCATTCACCCATTTTGTGGGACAAGTACAAGAATACCAAGAACCTATAATCTGATTCTATGATTACGAGATTAAGATAGTGCCCACTACCTTACCAGACCCTCCACTACACATTGTGGCATCAGTCAATGATTTACCTTTCAAACGGGTCTTGATCGATACAGGTTCATCAATCAACATCATCACAACAACAACAATAGAGCACCTCAAGATCCCCAAGTCTCATATCATTTCGAGGGCCTACACATTGAGGGCTTTCAATGATGCCTTATGCAATACTGTGGGAATGATAGTCTTACCTATCAAGGTGGGGCATAATACCATCCCCGTGATGTGTCATGTCTTGGAAGGGGCCATGCAATACAACATCCTCTTAGGGTGACCTTGGATAAGGGACATGAAGTGTGTTCCTTCGATCTTACATCAATGTGTTAAGTATGTGCATGATAACAAAGTCTACATGGTGTTGGTTGATGAGGAGCCATTCAAATATGTCCATCAAGTGGATTGTCTAGGAGAATTTGTGATTCCCTCTACCCACTTGTACGTTGGACCTTCATCTCCAGCTATGCAACTAAATGACAAAGACAAAGGGGTGCAAAAAGACCCATCTACATCAACACCTCATTTAGCACCCAACATGACTAATGCTTCTAAGAAACCATCAATGTCTAAGCCAAAAGACAATCAGAAGCTAAAAGCACCCATGGGGGAGGAAAGGAAGCTCAAGGAAGTGCTAACCATAGCCATTGAGAAAGGTCCAAATCCCATGGAAGAAGAAGATCTCCAAGATCAAGTCGAAGATGATGACTACCACCCCACTTTTCCAGTGTCATCCGTGGGGTCATCCACCTTGCATGCGACTATACACTTGGCAAGTACAGGGATAGGAGAATACCTTGTGCATAACATAGCATTCACACCCATCATAGAGTCTGCACAAGACATGGGATGACCAAAAGACTTAAGACCACCAATGGGGACAGTGGTTCCGCTTGGAATCCCTCCCAACTAGACAAACTTTGTCTATGCTGGACTAGACTGTGCCCATAAGTCTACCGATGCAGAAGAGGACAATGATGAATTATTCACTATTAATGTTCATTACCTCTCTAATCCAGAGTTTGCTCTAAGCTACTTTGAACGTTGCCATTGGCATGGTTACGGTCTTGGTATATATGAGCAGGGGCGAAGGCGGCCATACGAGCCATAATACCAACTTCCCACTGATAGGTTTGGGTTAGGCTATCACATCAGAGGTCGAGATGACTCTCTAGCGATAGCCTTGGACAGATTGAGCTTGGGGTTAGGAGAAGACATCGATTTTATTCCTTATCACCCACTAAGTGCAAGACTTATGAGCAATAGGCAAGTGGCCATGGTAAGCATACCGCCACCCAAAATTTATCATCCAAGACCCACAATTGATGCCACCCCAATAGGATACAACTCATGGGATGATGAGCAAGAAGAAAATGGATATGTGGCAAGTGATGATGAAGCACAAGAGGGCTTGGCCTATCATGGGCCTCACTATTTACAAATATTTACTTGGTCCATCCACAATGAGAGTGGATACATATCGGATGAGAGTGGCTATGAGTCAGAAGACTCAATAGAGAGAGCCTATCTAGGATCAAGGCATTGGCCCCAAAGCTTGGGGTAAGAGACTAATGCAAATGGCTTCTTCATAAGTGATGAAGAATATGAAGATGAGATAGAGATGGCCTACTTAGGGCCAAGACATGAGCCTCTTGTCTTGGGGCCGCATACCAATGCTAATGGTTTCTGGATAAGTGATGATGACTTTGAGGATGAAACCGAGATGGCCTATCTTGGGCCTCACCATTTGCAGCAAGTCAATGCATTAGTCAAGAGAGAGGTGGCACTTCATGCCATAGACCCTCATTTGTGGTTTTTAGGGAGACCTGTTGACTTAGCTACCATTCATCAGATGGTCAATCCCCCTCCACCTACATTCAGAGAGCGGTTAGAGCCCAATGATCCTATTATCCGGCCTGCTCATAGGTTAGATCCAGAGATTCCTTTTCCTCCAGAGCCTCATCATGAGTATGGAAGGGAAACCTCTGAGGCAAGATTCCACCCATGTGGTCCTGGATATTTCATTCCATCCATCAATACAATATCCATTGATTTGACCACTCCACTTCATAACCCAACCGATCCCACAAAACCATTGTGTATTGATACGAAGGCTATTGATTGGGATCACGTTGATTCACCCATAGAGCCTGAGGATATTTTCTCTAATGAAGAGATGTTACAACCATTCCATTTTGTAGTAGGTTGTGCATACGATGTGTTCCATACTGGTTTGGATCCTGAGTCAGTAGGACCTGTAAATCCCATCGATGACATTCACTTGATACCCACGCCCCACCAGTTGGAGGATGGGTCACATATGGCTATAGAAATGACTTTTGAGGTGGACATCAGTGATGATCCTACTCAACCAAATAAAGTCAAGTTCAGAGAAAGTCTATCTCCAGAGGAACAAGCCATCATAATCCCTCTCCTTAAAGAGAGGCCAAATATTTTTGCTTGGACTTACAAAGACATGCCAAGAATTGATCCAAAGTTAGTGGTCCACAACCTCTCATTGGATCCCCTAAAGAAGCCAGTCAAGCAAAAATTGAGGAAAATGCATCCAACCATCGCTTTGATGGTGAAGAACGAATTGCAAAAACTATTGGAGGTGATTTTCATAGTTCCCATCGACTATCCTGAATGGGTCTCAAACATGGTGCCCATGGGAAAACCCGATGGAAGAGTGCGCATTTGCACAGATTTTAGAGACTTGAATAGGGCAACTCCAAAGGATTCATTCCCATTGCCAAACATAGATGCTCTTGTTGATGCCACCGTAGGTCATGAGATGCTCTCCTTAATGGATGGTTTTTTCGGATACAATCAAATCCAGATTAAACCTGAAGACCAACACAAGACTGCTTTCATTACTCCATGGGGAAATTTCTATTACAAAGTGATGCCATTTGGTCTTAAGAATGCTGGTGCCACATACCAGTGGGCCATGACATACATATTCCATGATTACATGCACACAATCTTGGAAGACTACATGGATGACTTGCTAGCCAAATATTTATTACGACAAGAACATGCTCAAGTCCTTACAAAGGTCTTCGATCACCTCATAGAACACAATGTCAGATTGAATCCTAAGAAGTGTGTGTTTGGCGTAACTTCTGGTAAGCTCTTAGGATTCATCATTTCAAAGAGAGGCATCAAAGTCGATCCTACAAAAGTAAAGGCTATACTAGAAATGGCCGCCCCTACCAACATTAGGGAGTTGAGAAGCCTACAAGGCAAGGTAGCATCAATCAAATGGTTCATCGCTCAATTATCAGACAAGTGTCGACCCATGAACCAATTGCTATGCAAGGATGTCCCATTTCATTGGGATGAAGAGTGCCAACAAGCCTTTGCAGAGATCAAAACATACCTGGCAACACCACCAGTATTGGCTCCACCAAGGCCAGACATACCATTCTTGCTATACATATCGGCTACTAATTTTTCTTTGGGCACCATGTTAGCCCAAAAGAATATGTAAAACAAAGAGCAAGCCATATATTACATTAGTCGCACCTTGGTGAGTTACGAGCTGGGATATGTGTACGTAGAAAAGTTATGCTTAGCAGTGGTCTTTGCAACCAAAAAGTTGTGACACTACATGTTGAGCCATACGACCTACGTTATATCCAAACAAAATCCTTTGTAGTACATGATGAACAAGACATATCACAATACGCGTATGACAAAGTGGATCATGCTATTGACATAATTTGATCTAGAGTTCATAAGCCAAAATTCCATCAAGGGACAAGTCATAGCGGATCAATTAGCAGAGGCACCTCTTCAGGATAGCAAGCCTCTCACCATAGAGCTGCCTGATGATGCAGTCTTCGCATTATCAGACCCGCCGAAACTCGAAGAACCTGAGAAAGAAAGAGACATGGCATTGTTCTTTGATGGTTCAAAATGTGAGCAAGGGGGCAGAGCAGGGATAGTCTTTATCACACCACAGGGTGCTTCATTGCCCTTATCATTCAAACTAGACTTCCCTTGCACAAACAACAACACAGAGTATGAGGCCCTGATCTTGGGACTTCAGACAACCATAGCAATGGGCATTAAAATATTGAACATCTTTGGTGACTCCTTGCTCATAGTAAACCAAGTCAAAGGCCTATTCCAATGTAGGTGCCCACTCTTGAAAGCTTATAAGGAACTTGTTGACACCTACCTAGCCCGACTAGAATGGTATGACATCGAGGCAATCCCTCGTACATCAAACAGATTCGTAGACACCATGGCATCATTGGGATCCTTAATCCCTCAAAATCCATCTGTTGACTTCACAACCGTTCATGTGAAAGTGCTCATATTTTCAGCAATACAACGTGAGGTTATTGACAACCTAGAGTCAGTCAACATGATCCAGAATGAACCAAATCAGGATTGGTCCTTCAAAGTTAGAGCTTTCTTGCAAATGGCCCCTTGGGAATATTTGATATCCCAAGGTCCTACGGAGTGTGGAACAACCATTCATCACAGGATTGTTTCTCAATCTATGTTCACAAATGCTGGACCACAAGAAGAACATGTCATTTTATCCATAGAAGTTGTGGCTTATCAGGATTGGCTATCCCAATTGTGGGACTTCCTGAAGCTTGGAATGGTACCGCAAGGCTTGTCGCATGCCGAAAGATGAACATTTAAACAGAAGGTGACAAAGTACATTTTTCTAGGAGAGATCCTTTATAGACGAGGCTATGATGGAGTGCTCCTTCATTGTCTTGAGCCCCAGGAAGCATCCTGGGCAATTTTGCAAGCTCATGATGGTACGTGTGGTGGCCACTTCAGTGGCATGGCCATCGTTAAGCGCATCTTGAGAATGGGTTACTATTGGCCCACTATGGAAAAATATTGTTGTGAGTATGTCAAGAGATGTGTCAAGTGTCAACATCATGCAAATCTCACACACTTGCCATCACAAGCCTTGCAACCCATCCAGGAAGCATGGCCCTTCTCGCAGTGGGGACTAGACTTGATTGGGAAAATCTCTCCCCCATCTTCAGGCCGACACACATTCATCATAATGGCCACAGAGTATTTCACCAAATGGGTCGAAGTGATCCCCTTAACATCAACAACTGGACCAAGGATTACGGAGTTTATACTCCACAATATCATAAGTCATTTTGGGGTCCCTTCGAAGATAATATCGGATAATGGACCATCTTTCAAGAACAAAAATGTGTGTGCTTTAATGAACAAATACCATATTCAACATAGTTTTTCAACACCATATTATCCACAAGCAAATGGGCAAGTAGAAGCCTCAAACAAGACCATTATCTCCATCTTGAGGAAGACGGTGAAGGATAATCATAAGGATTGGCACTTACAATTGCCTCTCGCATTATGGGCATACAGGACTAGTGTGCGGACACCCACTAGGGCAACACCGTTTTCACTTGTATATGGCACTGAGGCCATCATGCCCTTAGAATTGGAAATTCCAACATTGAGAGTAGCCTTGAAATATTTCATAGATGATGACACCGCATGACAAGGCCGCCTTGATCAGCTAACGCTTCTCGATGAACGTCGAGTCAATGCCTTGGAGCATCTCTACGTTTATCAGAACCACCTTGCACGAGCATACAATAGTAAAGTCCATCTGAGGGAATTCAAAGTTGGAGATCTTGTGCTCAAAGAAAACCAATAGAACTCAAACCTACCACCGCACTTGCGAGACAAATTTATGGTAAACTGGATAGGCCCCTACATAATTTTAGAAAGGGTTGGACCTGGAGCATATCACCTTACATCATTGGATGGGGTTGAAGAGCCTGAACCTCTCAACATCATTCATTTGAAGGTGTTTCACACATAAAATAAAAAAACATTCAAATATTCATAAAATCAAAAACATTCAAATATTCATAAAATCAAAAACATTCAAATATTCATAAAATCAAAAACATTCAAATATTCATAAAATCAAAAAAGCTCCAAAGGCATCTTTAAGCCCTTTGGTCAAATCATAAAAAGCTCCAAAGGCATCTTTAAGCCCTTTGGTCAAATCATAAAAAGCTCCAAAGGCATCTTTAAGCCCTTTGGTCAAATCATTAAAAGGCTCCAAAGGCATCTTTAAGCCCTTTGGTCAAATCATAAAAAGCTCCAAAGGCATCTTTAAGCCCTTTGGTCAAATCATAAAAAGCTCCAAAGGCATCTTTAAGCCCTTTGGTCAAATCATAAAAGGCTCCAAAGGCATTCTTTAAGCATACTTTGGTCAAATCTAATAGCTCCAAAGGCATATTTAAGCCCTTTGGTCAAATCATAAAAAGCTCCAAAGGCATCTTTAAGCCCTTTGGTCAAATCATAAAAGGCCCCAAAGGCATCTTTAAGCCCTTTGGTCAAATAACAAAATACAAAAACAATGCAAAAATAAAAAATACAAAAACATTTGCATCTTACATCCGCATTCACATAGTTGCATTTCATTATAACATACATATCCATTGCATTTTGCATATGTTACGATCACATTCTTACAAACGATGCCACAGTTTGTATCTCAATCACAATAATCAAATCCACCTTCATCCATGCATCCATGTGAGTAACTGTGTTTCTCAACACAACCATTTCATGTTGCTATAAGAAACATACTGAGGTTTCCTAGTCATTCAACCATATCTAGTGGTCTTATCAGCTTTTGTAGAAAGCCACCTTGATCAGTAGAGAGTAAGGTCTAATTGTGGTAAAACCTTGGATATTCAGGATCCCATCACTAATTGAAACACTAAAATCCTAGTTGGTACAAGGGAAAGATGAAAACAACAAAGTGGTCTAGGTTACCTTAAGCGAAAAGGATCTTCCTTGCTTATCCCCCTGTGCAATCAGTTTAAAGGTGCTGAGAATTGGAAAAAGGACAAGTTCCACCCTACCCATAAATGAGTGATTATCATCACTGCATAAATCCCTTGCTTTCATTAAAACAAGCAAAAATCTTGAAACAGAGCACAAATTCAAAACCCAGTTTTCAAAGTCAAGTTCAAAGCAAATAGTGATTATCATCACTACATAGGTCCCTTGCTCAAGAAAAAAATCAATCAAAATAAATAGTGATTCTCATCACTACACATGAGCAAGTACCCCAAATGAAATGAAGAAAAGAAGGGAATGGAGCTTGAATCCCTGGAATTCTCAACATCATACAAAACTGGAAGGAGAAATCCTTACGCATGATGATATGTCTATTACATAAGCTTCTAGCATTTGTGTAGACCAATGTTTGAATGTGGATGAGCTAGCTTAGGTAACCCAATACTGCCTAGTGGTATAATCCAACTAAGTCCAACATAAGGATAAGATGAACTCTCGAGGATCCCCGATCTTAGCAATGGGCTGAAAGAATCCCACCTGACATCGGAGGAAATGCCTGAGCTCTATCTAAATATATTCATGTGCACACACAGAGAGAATGAATATCCAGGTACATGGTGAAAAGCCTTATTTTCAAAAAGTCTTGTATGGTCAGTACACAACTGCTGATAGGGTAACTAGAGTGTTTGAAGTCTCAGGAGAGAAACCTCAAAAATTCCTACATAGCAATGAAACATATCATAAACCACATCATCAACTTTCTTTATAAGCTTCTATAAATTAGGGGGTATTAATAAAATAAACTAAAAACCGATCATATGTCAGAAATGATATTTAGATGACCATTGATTATTTTATATCTTTTAAATTACAGAAGCTTATCCAGAAAATACATTCATTCCACATCACTACATCGCACATATGGATGGTTTAAAATAATTAATTCTTATTATTAGAATGATTATTTAACATTCATGGTTGTTATACTTTCTGTGGTATCACCCATTAGATTGTCAAAATCATAGCATATGCATTCCTTGTGTTTTAAGTGATTAAAACATACAAGTTCATTCACATTAGATTACACATTGCATACATCACATACATAACGCATTACGTATTACATGCACCATATCATCACATAAGTTAGATGCACACAATGAAATCAAAATCAAACATGCATTTAACAATAGACATTGCATCCATAAATACATAAATCATAACTCATCCATTCACATCTAAAAATCACATCATAATCTGCATATCCAAAAATCATAAAATCCATCATTAGATCACTACATGATACATCACATCATATCACAATAGTTAGATCATATCTCATCTACATAAACACCCATCTAAACATCCACATCATCATAAATATCATCTATCATCTATCATATACATCAAATCATCATAATGCCATCATCACATCTCATCATAAAACAAATAACAACAAAAACATAAGCAATAAATGATACACATAATGAGTCAGAACATAAAGGGGGTCATATAAATATGTGTGTCAAAAGTATGGATGTACAAAATCGCCCATAGGCTACAGTCATATAGGTCAGGAAGACCTCAAAAATGATAAATCAAAGTGCATCATCAGTCAAACATAGGGCCTGTGCCCCCAGCATCACCGCCCCCTATGGTCATGTCATGCGTAGAGTGATGTGACCCTGCTGGTCTCTCTATGTGAGTCCGAGTCCTCTGGCTAGGATGGATGGAAGACTACCCTGAGGTGGAGCGCCCACTGACCTATGAACCACCTGCACCTGGTGCCTCCCTAGGGACAATCCCATACCTCCTGAGCTACATCTGGAGAGAGGTGATGTGACCAACCTACCCCTGGATCCATCCCTCATACTCATCTAGCAATGCCTACAAGCGTAGAATCTCTACCCCTGAGCCTATCCCTGGATCTGCCCTAGTATCACCCTATGGAGTAGAAGGAGGAACAACAAACTGCATCCTAGTGGCACCACCCTTGATAGTAGCCTACAAAGCCTGGATCTATAGCATGAGCTGCTCTATGGTGGCATCCCATTATGCTATGGTAGCATCTCACTATTGTACCTAGATCTTGGTCGACTGGAGCTCAACCTCGACCTCGTGCAACTGTGCTCTCAGAGGAGAATCTCTCTCCTCAGGCTCTAGCTCCTCCTCATCCTCCTTAGGAGCCTCCTACTCCTCCACTGCCACCTGCTCTACTAGCTGGCCCCATGCCTCGATCCTGGCTCGGACTCTACACCCTACTAGATCTGCACCATCACCTCCACCATCATCCTCATGACCTAAGCTACCATCACCATGCCACATCTGATCCCCCCACCACTGAGCAAATACCTCTGTAACTCCCCCAACAACTCCTAGGGCAACCACTGGGGCATCCTCCTCATCTGACAACTCTGTGATCCATGATGGAGGGAGATCTCCCTCTACTGTGAGGTGCCTATATACAAATGGAACAAGAGGCACATCCTACTACAACCCATACTAACGAAGAACTCGAGAGTAGAAGAAATACTCTCAAATGCCAACCTTACGGTCGATGAGCCACCGCTCATGCCACATCCTAGCTATAAAACTAGTAGGATCATCCCAAGTAAGGCACTCATGATATGGCCACCACATGACATCATCGGCCTTCAACTCAGTAAAAGTATCAGTGTAGTGGGAAAGCTCCCCTGCATGAGGATGGCTCTTGCACCCCTCGTACCATCGAGCCCATATAGCAGCATAGCACTGCATCCACTCCTCTATGACTATAATCTCGGTTAGAAGCCCTCTAGGGTGATCTACCTTGATGTGCTCCCATCCCCAAACCTATAAGAGCAAGCTGCAAGCAATGTTGATGTGACCTCATCGATGGATATGGTACAACTCATCATAGCACTAGGCCAACAATGACCTCCCCCATGCATAGATGATGGGTGCCTCACTATCCATCAAGTCCTGAACCATCGCAAGGAGGTTCCATAGGAACCTCAAACCTGAGCAATCTGGGATCAAGATGTTGTTGATAACCATCAACAACACTGCATGCCTCTCAGAGAAGACCTTCTCCTCATACCACTGTGAGATAGACACTCCTCCAGACTTGGTGTCCCTGAAGGCCTCCGTAGAGCGCCCTTCGAACACTCGAAGAAAGACAACTTCATGATCATTAGTGGCCGAAGAGATAATGGCCACTCCATCAAAAGGAAGCCAAAAAATCCTATACACATCCTCCGACGTAATAGTCATCTCGTCGGTAGGAAGGTGGAAGGTGTTGGTCCGAGGGTCCCACCGATGGACCAAAGCCATAAGGTAGGCCTGATCTGACATGATGTGAGGTAGCCTAGTGACATACTGGAGCCCGCGAGCCTTGAGCCAGGCCTAGTCCATGTCATCCAAGAGGGGTAGAAGGTCATTCATGAGCTTCGGGTCACGAGCCCGAGCAGTGAGAATCTAATAGCAAAGGAGAAAGCAAAGCATAACTACAATGCATCTAAGGCATAAATCATAATAAAACATGAAAATGGTGCAAATAATGATAGGCTAGTCTGAAAGGCTAAGCAAAAGAGCAATAAAGGCACCTAATCATGCAAAAAAATTCAAAAAAATTAGTTAATCATGCAAGAAAAATCAAAAATTTCCTAAAGGGTTCTTGGTCATTGTCGCCTACAATAGCCAAAAATCGGTCATTGAAGCTGAGAGTGGCCAAGCCCCAATGGTCAAAATTTTGACCGTTGGGATTCAAATCAGCCATTGCTAGTGACAATAGCCAAGTTGCAGGCCATTTTGGCCACTCTGATCAACAACGGCCAATGGGCGACGTGACAGTAGCATCTACCCTAGGCCAAAAATAACAAAAAAATTAAAAAAAAAAAAAATGGGGACAAGCCCACCACATTAAATTCTAAGCTAAGCCTAACTACGGGTTTAATTCATTACCAGTGAGCTTAATGAGGTTCATTTTTTGATTACTTAATGTGGTTCATTTTTACCCAAACAAAAACAAGCAAGGTTAAGGTTTAGGAGAGTACCCGAGAAGCTCCGGCTCCTCCGCTCGATGATGCCTCACCCTGAGTAGCCATGATTCTCCAAGTCGTAGAAGCACTCCAAGTTGCAGAGGTCGCTTTCACTCCAAAAGCTCTGAAAAGCAAAACTGATAGCTGACAAAAGTGAAAAGTCAAAACCCTAGGTCATTTTTATATTACCCTAATTTTGCCTTGGCCATTGCTGTCATCAGTGGCCCGCATTTCTTGGCCGCTCAAGATGAGAGCGGCCATGAGCAGGCATTTGGGGGTCATTGGACCTGACAACGGCCAAGATCCTAGGCAAAAACAAGTAGAATTCTCTCCATGGGAAGCAACAAAAACATCAAATAAGCACATTATGATGGTTCATAATCATCATAATGATCAAAATAACAAAAAAATCACATAAAAGCAAATTCTTGAGTAAGCCTCGTATTCAGTTACTTACTCTATCGACTCAGCGATTGTAGCGACTTGCACTCCATGCAATTTGATGAGATGAGTAAGTTACCATAAGATTACTCGGGGTAAAACATTCATTTAGGAATTACGATGGGCCTCCTTCAATCTCGAAGAAGACCAAGATGGTCGGACTGCTCCATGGGTGCGATAGAATCATCCTAATTCCCTTATGACATCAAAAACACTGAGCCAAAGTGATACAATATGAGCATAAATAGGATCACTCCTCCTAACTCCCTAAGAAGGCTATTGATAGTCGGACCGCTCCCCGGGATAGGGATGGATGATTATCATAAACAATTGGAATCACACTTGGATGGGGGTCTCACCCATTAAAAGAGAAAATGCTAGAAAGGGACCAAATTAGTCATATTGGTCAAGCGACTTGTCACTTTATTCATTGTCATTTCCTCACCAATTCATTGTGTGAGGAGGTAGTTCAAATATTCAAAATAATCATAGTCAAAATCAACAAAAGATCACTTGATCATATCAAAATCATGTTCATCCTATGAATCATTGCATACAACAATTACAAAGTTTCCCTTTGTTTGTTGGGGTCATAAGAAAACTATGACATTATCAATTTGTAGCTCTCCTACCAGTCGAAACTGATTGTAGCAGCTAAAGCTACCCGATTGAGTTTGAGGAATGAGTGCAATTGAACATGTGCAAAGCCCTGTGCTAAGTTAAGCCTTCCAAATATTGAAGCAATGATTCAAAGGATGCGCACCATCTTGCATGATTGGGCCATCCAACATTGATCAGACTACTGATCATCATACACCCTACATACATATCAGTCTACGTTTTTGCTCAGCATTGTGTTTTCCACACAATGCATCACAAAAAGGGGCATCTGTAGACACCTAAAACATGTCATGTTTAGGAGAACTACTTACATAGGCACATTCATAGGCCATATGACTAAACCTTGGACTTTCCAAGTATCAAAAGTGGTCCTCACCACTCATCTAGGGCATTCTAGGCCCATTCAAGCTTAGCCGCTGTAAACCAGAGTGGCTGGACCTTGGCCGCTCAAGCTCAGGGTGGCCAGACCTTAGCCACTATAGACGATAGCGGCCAAATCTTAGTCACTGCAGACGATAGCGACTAAGCCATAAAAAGCATTTTGCCGACAAACAGGCCTAATCAAGGGTGGAAGTGGCAGTCTGCATGCAATAAAGGTGAGCGGGAGTAACTTTGCATTCCCCTTCATGACCAGTTCACATGGAGGACTTGAGTCTAAATTTAGACTTTAGTTAACTAGTCTTTAAACATAGAAAAGACAAAATCTTCTCATGCTAACATCCACTACGCATGAGGAATTCAATCCTAGGGTTTTGAACATAGACCTAGGGTTTCACACTTTATAAGGAGCAAACCTAAAAGCACTAGGGGACCTTATTTGGAATCAATTAAGGGGACTTTCTGAGACCTTGTTGGCATTTTTGCCACATTGATTCTCATTGATTAATGCATTAGTGTATTGTTGGAAATCTGACCTTTGATTGATGCAGCTTGGGCGAAAAAAGGAGAAAAATTGAGCAAAAAATGGTTAAGTCAAAAAACTGCAGCGACGCGCTGACATGTTGCAGAATCGCGGTCAACGCAGTCAACGCAGGCAGGTTGGGCGGAACCGTCGCGATATCGCGACGTGTTCCGGAATCGCGGGTCGGTCGGCTTCAAAGGCATTAAGTCAAAACTTGCAGCGATTCGCTAACATGTCAGCGAATCGCGACACTGGCGGCTTCAAAGGCAAAGTTGAAAACTTGCAGCGCGCAACATGTCCAACGACATGGGCTCAAGGCAAAGAAACATGTAGCGCATCGCTGACATGTCAGCGAATCGCGACGAAAAATGGCGATTGGTACGGCGAGAAGAAACATGTAGCGAAATCGCTACATGTTCCGTTTTCGCGGAGCAAGCTTGCGATGGAGAAGAGGGAGCCGGAGACGTAGCGAAATCGCTACATGTGCCATTTTCGTGAGTCAAAGGTGGTCAAAGCGTACGACATTATAAGATGTCGCGATTTCGCGACCCGTCGCGATTTCGCGACCCGTCGCGTTTTCGCGACCTGCGCAGTTTCCCGCCAAAACACAAGTATGAACGGCCGAGAAGGTTTTTTTGGGTTTCGATGATTAAATGCTGCCCCGAATTTAATGCTTTGTGGATTTCCAAGGCAGTCAAGGTCGAAGAAGCGCCCAGGCCACCAAAATTAAAGGGTTTATTGGTTCGAGGTTGTTGTTCGTGGATTGAGTTAACAATTGCATGCACATGTTTAAAAGAAACGAATTTAATGAAGGGCCGCGAACGTTTCATGGTATTTAATTTTTATTTCTTCGAGACTGCAATTAAGGGGATCATGTTCCTCGTTTCCTTCGCATAATTGTAGATCTCAAGAAGGTCGGTTTAAAATATTTAATGCTGCAAAGAGGACGGACCTCTATAAAAACCAATGTAATTCGCATTTCGAAAGGTTGGAAGTTTTGCTAAAAAAAGTGCATTTGCAAGAATAAATTATTGGCTTCGGATTTTTCAAGCAGTTGTTTGGGTGATTGTCTTTTCTGTTCTTTTGCATTTCTAATCGAATTTATATTCCTTGAGTGCTGTTACATTCAAATTCTGCATATTGGATTTGAATCTTGCTTGTAAGGATATGATTCCTGGAGTGTAATCTTGGAGAGATTTTCTGCATACGACTTGTGTGAGAGTTGAGTCATTATATTCTCGTTGCTTGCCGTTGCCGCACTTTAAGTTTTCTCGCCGTTGTTCTTCCGATCCCATAACTCCGGCCTCGTGGCCATATTTCCATTTCTTTCTGCAACTTTTAATTTCTTTCCAGCAACCCTTATCTTCAAACAGAAATTTAGATTAGTAAAGGGAACCAGCCCACTCTGGAGATTGGTCTGGGAGCCATTTCTTGCTTCCAGCCTTTCAATGTTGGCCAGGTCTAGGGTGCATTTATAAAATCCTTTCCTGTGGCAGATTTTGGACCAACAGTTTTTGGCACGCCCGGTGGGACAGATTTTATTTGTCTCTAAAAGATCCCATAGGGTCGAAGGTTTAATGTTCGCCTTCGTATCGTAAATTAGAGCATTTGGTGACTCTGTTGTTTTTGGTAACCTGCTGAACCCAGAAATACTTCATGATCACAAGATCACAGTCAAAGAAATTTGGCGATCTTGTTCAGTTTTTTGAGCTTGATAGTTCGAGAAGTGGTGAGCATTCTAGATTAGTTTCCTCGTCCCTTCCATCTTCTGCTGTACAAATATCCAGTATTGTTGCTAGTGTTGCACCCCTACAAGTTCCACCAATGGCACAATTTCCTCCACCCAAAAAATTCTTGGCATGGAACAAAGACCGGAGCCTTGAATCTGCAGGCTCGTAATCCAAGCACCACAGTCGCACCGAAGGCTTTGCCCACTTACGATGGTATCGGTAAAACGTACCCTATGAGCACATAAATGATGTGGCTTCTCTGGTCGCTATTCATGACATTACCGATGAAGATGTAATGATCAAATTGTTAGTGTGTTCTTTGAGAGGTAAACTCGTTGTTTTGGTACAGTAACTCTGCCTCCCGGCACCATAACATCATGGGATCAATTTGGTGATTTGTTGGTGAAACATTTTCATGAACAGGTTGACCCTTTCTCATTGTTAAATCAGTTTACTGTCATACAGAGACATCCACAAGAAGAGATACCTGATTTTAATGTCCGGTTTACCATAACTTGGCAAAGGATTCCTGATGGTATTCGGCCTGCTGATGAATTAGCTGCGATGTACTACCTCAGAGCGTTTCACTCAGATATCGGCTGGGCGGTTCGGCAGTCTAATGTGGTGACGTTTCCAAAAATCTTTGAACAAGCAATTAAAGCAGAAGCTGATCTGGTTGCTGTAGGAAGACTGCCTCCAAAGGTAACTATGCCTCTTATTCCAGATTTGCCTCAATATTTATATGGTTCACAACCACACCCCATGCCAGCTATGTATCCTACACCATCATGGAGTTCTAAAGCACCTCAGGTTGCAACTGTTCCAGCTCCTCAATTGCCTCGCTTTAACTCCTTTACCGCTCCCTGCACCCAGCATTCAACCATCTCCCGTTTCCACTGCATTTCCATCTTTGCCAAGACCACCAGCCTCCTTTGCCCTTACCAAGACTTCCCGCACCCGCAAACCCCCGATCCATATACAACATTATTGCAAGAGGTTAAGTCTGCAAATTCTGCCATTAGAGCCATGGGAAACAAGATCACACTCATTGAGAGGAAGCAGGCTGAGAGAGATTTCCAGCCAAGGAGATTTCAACCTCCTCAAATTACTAGAGATCAAGCTGCCTCCACAAGCAAAGCACCTGAAAAGGGCTTAGCTGTTCTAGCAAATGAAGATGCAGCCCATGCAGATGGAGTATATTGGTGCTCGACTTGTAATGATCCTCACGGAGAGGATACATGTATGGTTCACTTAAATTATGTGCAGACCTTGGCGGCCAGCTCCTCAGGTGACCATGTTAATATGATCTCAGAAGCTGGTTATAATTTGATGACTGCAGTGGAAGATCAAGTTTCAGTTCTAACAAGGACTGGAAAGAAGCCTATGAATGTTGATCCTACTGACTTAGAGCCGTTAAGAGTACCGACTGAAGTGAAAAGGCCAGTGAAAGCTCCTGTGCTAGCTCCAAAGCCTTTGCCCAAAGATCCAACTTTTAACAGAGTTCAAGAAAAGGCAACAGCTGCACCAGTAAGGTCAGAAGCAGAGGAGCAGGCACGTGAAAAATTGAAGTATCCATCACCGACCAAGAGGTTAAGAGTGGAAGCTACACAACAGTACAGAACCAGATTTGAGCAACCTGCTGAGATGAAAAATTCTGCCGCAGCTTCATACAACATTGTTGATGATCTTAAAAAGACCCCCGCTAAGGTAAGCCTTTATGACGCTTTGCAATTACCTCGGTCAAGTAGATTTATTACAAGAGTCATTGAAATCTATGAAGGAGAGTGAAATAGGGCCTACCCAGACCGTCTATGCCCAAACTTTAACCACCTCTGTTATCGGTAAGAACATACCTCCTCCTTTTTACTTGTCATTGCAAATAGAAGGTTGGGTTGTACACAATTGTATGATTGATTCTGGAGCCGCAACCACTGTCATGCCCAAGGGAGTCTGTGAAGCTATGGGAATGGAGTATACCCGAAGTAGTCCTGGAGTTCTCGCAATTGGATGGTACGCCCGTAAAAATAGTAGGTGTCATTAAAGATGTACCCATTGTCCCGCATACAATGCCCCAAATCACCGTTATTCAAGAAATTGTTGTAGTAGATTTAGAGCCCTATTTTAGCATGTTTTTATCCAGGGAATTTATCGCAAAATTAGGGGGTTATCTGGCATTAGATTATTCCCATCTGGAAATTCCTTTTAAGAATAGACGTCTCAGAATACATAATGAAAAGCCTTCCCCTTTTCACATTGAGAAGTTGGAAGATGTTGGAAAAGACATGCAGTGGGTCCATATGCTCACTGAAGAGTCTCGAAGATGCTGTTTTAATGAGTGAAGTTTTAAACAATCTTCAGCTTGGAAGACCAGCTTCAATGCTTAACTTCAATGCCATGATGGAGACAGAGATTGGCCGCTATGCTATTCGAAAACCTGAGACTGAGACAAAGCAGGAATTGTCTAACCCAGTTGATCAGACTGAGGTTACAGATCAGTTATGGCAACTGTATTTCGATGGAGCTAGATGCAGGAATGGTGCCGGAGCAGGTATTGTGTTAATTTCTCCTTCTGGTGTACAGAGAACTTATTCATATCGGCTTACATGGAGTTGTACTAATAATGCTGCTGAATATGAAGCATTGTGCTTGGGTCTGAAGAAAGCAAAGAAGTTAGGAATAGAACAGCTCAATATTTTTGGTGATTCCGAGCTTATCGTAAATCAGGTCACAAATAGATGCATCTCAAAGCAGCATTATCTGAAAGCATATCGTAATCAGGTTTGGGATTTGTTTGAACTTTTCACCGCGCTTAATATTCAAGTTGTTTCCAGAGAGATGAATAAACATGCCGACTTATTAGCATCTCTTGGAGCGAACTTTTCTCCCGCTCGATCAAGTTGTGAACAAGCCCAAGACAATGAGAATGGTATACAGACTCAGGCAGCCGTATAAGGAAACTTTCTGGCAGTGTCTTTGAAACCGATGAGCAGATTGTTAATTTCCCGATACATGAAGCTACAACTGTTGAAGGCAGAACTTTGGAAGATGAGGAAGCCAAAGGTCTTATTCAATTAAGGAATAACCATATTCCAAAGGGTCTAATAACTCTGGAGAGCTTGTTTGACCAACATGATCATTCCATAAAGCCTCGAATGGAGATTGATAGAAAGGAATTCATGGAGTTAGAGCTTCACTCGACAAAGTGATTAAGGTCGGCACTGACTCAACCCCAGAAGAACTGCAAAAAATCAGGCAACTCTGTAAAGAGTTTTTTGATATTATAGCTTGGAGCTATAAAGACTTGAAGGGTTACAACAAGCAGATTATACAGCATACAATTGAACTGGAAGAAGGAGTTAGGCCTTTTCGAGTAAAAGCAGACCCGTAAACCCAAAGATTGAGGCGTTGATGAAGGCTGAACTCGTTAAAATGTTGCAAGCTAAGATCATCTATCCGGTCAAGCACTCCACATGGGTCGCCAATCTGGTCCCCGTCCGTAAGAAGAATGGAGATATTAGATTGTGCGTTGATTTCAGGAATTTGAACCGTGCTTCATTAAAGGATCATTATCCTTTGCCGAGAATAGATCAAATATTGCATGTTGTGGCTGGTGCACAGCGTTTTTCTTTGCTGGATGGATTTTCTGGGTATAACCAGATCTGGGTAAAAGATGAAGATCAGCTTTAAGACAAGCATTCACCACGAAGTGGGGTACTTTTGCATATCAACGAATGCCCTTTGGGCTGTCAAATGCTGGAGCTACCTTCCAAAGAGCTATGGACATTGCTTTCAAGGATTTGTTGAACAAGATCATTGTAATATACCTTGACGACATGACAATCTTTTCACATAGAAGGGAAGACCATTGTTCTCACCTGAGGCTGATTTTTGAGAAATGCAGAGAATTCGAATCTCCATTAATCCAAAGAAGTCTGTGTTTGCTGTAAAAGAGGGTAAGCTTCTGGGTCATGTGATTTCTGAAGATGGATTAGCAATTGATCCAGCCCGTGTTGAAGCCCTGAAGAAATTGTCACTCCCTGCAAACAAGAAGGAACTTCAATCTTTCTTTGGACAGATAAATTTCATTAGAAAATTCATTGCTGATTTTGCTCAGGGTTGTTAAACCAATGACTCGAATTGTTGAAGAAAGATGCAGCTTTTCCAATGGACAACTCAAAGAAAGGAAGCATTTCAGGAGATCAAGGAAAGAATAGTGCAGCCCCTCGTCCCGATTAATCCCGACTACTCCAAGGATTTCATCTTATATGCAGTTGGAGAAGATGACAGTTATGCTGCAGTTTTGACGCAAAAGGGAGATGATGGGAATGAAAGGCCCATTGCTTTTCTGAGCCAAGTCATTTTACCTCACGAAGCAAAGTACAATTTTATTGAGAAACAGGTATATGCTGTGATGAAATCCCTGAAGAAATTCAAACATTTTATTTCCCAGAGCAGGACATTTGTTTATGTGCTTCACCCAGACGTGAGAAATTTCATTCTTCAAGGAGAATTGGGTGATAAACGTGCTGGCTGGGTCACCAAGATCCAGGAATTTGATGTAGAAATTCACCCAGCTAAATTAGTGCGTGGTAAAGCTCTGTGCCAGCAGTTAGCAAAGATGGCAACATTTGATGTATGCGAAGATCAGGGAGAGGCTCTTGCTGGTAATGACAATTTAATGAATTTCTTAATTCTGGAAAAAGATTGGACAGAGGACCTGATTGATTACTTCACAACTCGGAAGATGTCCATCACAATTGATCGCTTCTCGAGGAGGAGATTTCGGTTGCAAGCTCTGCGGTATGTTTTGTTTTCGGATGGTTTATTTTTTAAAAATATTGATGGTGTTCTTTTGAAGTGTGTTAAACAAGCGGACAAGGATAGGATCTTGGAAGAGTTCCATTCCGGTCTATCAGGAGGACATTTTGCAGGAAGACCGATGGCCTTGAAAATCATTCGAGCTGGTTACTACTGGCCGACCCTGTTCTCAGATTCTTTCAAGATTGCACAAGCCTCTGATAAGTGTCAAAGATATGCAGGAAGAGTAAGGAATGCAGCTCTGCCTTTGCATCCAGCTTCAGGTTGAAGCACCCTTTCAAGGAATGGGGGTTAGATTTTATTGGAATAATTGATCCTAATTCCTCAGCTGGTCACGTATACATTTTAACAGACTACAGATTATTTCACCAGGTGGTCTGAAGCCATACCTACAAAGATGGCCAATCAATCTGTAGTGATTTCTTTCGTTGAAAGTTTAATTACACGTTTTGGTGTTCCATACGCCATCATTACAGATAATGGGACTCCATTCATTGGAGCTGAATTGGCTGAGTTTGCTAACAAGTTTGGCATTTTCCTTAAGACATCTTCCAATTACTATCCACAGGGAAATGGCTTGGCAGAGTCAACGAATAAAAATTTGCTCAGAATTTTGAAGAGGTCATTGGGAGAGAACAAAAGATCTTGGCACTTGTTATTGAATCAGGCATTATGGGCAGACAGGATTTCCGTCAAGAAGTCCATTAAAACCTCACCATATGCCCTAGTCTATGGCAAAGAAGCAAGGTTGCCGGTTCATCTTGAGTTGCCAGTATTACAGCAGTTGCAGTCTTTTCAAGATGATGAGACAGACCTGAGTTCCTTGGATCTGCGAATAGCACAGTTGTTGGAATTAGAGGAGCAACGTTCCAAAGCGTACAATGAATTTGACAAGCACATACAAGGGATTTCGAAGTGGTTTTATAAGCATTCTGCAGCCCGTCCATTCAAGACAGGAGATTTGGTGCTGAAATGGAATGAGAATAAAGCTAAACCTGGCAATCATAAGAAGTTTGATGCATTCTGGGAGGGTCCGTTCCGTATTTCCAACACTGGTGCAGCTAATTCTTTCTATTTGGAAGCTATGGATGGTAGCCCACTTCCAATTTCAGTTAATGGCTTTCATTTGAAAGCCTACTTTTCATGACTTCGCAAGTTCAATTTGAGTTTGTATATAATATAAAAAAAAAAAACAAAAAAAAAAAAAAAAAAAAAAAATATAATATATATATATATATATAAAAGAGGAAGTGAAGAAGAAGAAAAGAGTATGTATATATGTGTTGCCTTTTGTTGTCACCTTGGCTCTTGTTGCTTGTGGGCTGTAGGTGTTGGTTTCCCTTTTGTCTCCTCCTTTCCCAGCAATTGGTGGCTTCCTAGCACTTTCTTCTTTTCCCTTCCCTTTTTCTTTCCTTTCCCTTCTTCATCTTCCTTCTTTTACTTCTTTTTCTTCTCGTAGCTATGAGAATAAGCCACGGCTGTTGTTTCTTCTCCCCTTTTCTATTTTTCCCGTTTCCTCTTATCCCTTTCTTCTCAGTTTGTCTTTGTTTTAAAAAAAGCATTTATTTTCCAGCTTAGTTCATTTTCATTTCACGCTTCAAAACTTCCACTTCTGTTCCATCCATTCGTTCATTCCATCTATTGCCGCTGGTAGTGTATCAACATGATGTTGTTATGTCTATCTCATCACTTGCTTACTTCCACATCACTCCATTGCAGTCACCGCTTGCGCAATCGCAGGAGCTCACTTCACCATCATATTCCATTTCTTCAGGTTATAACCGCTTCTATGCAGGTTCTTCCGGTTCTAGTTTTCAGCAGCAGAAGAAGTTTTGCAGCAGTCCCCTGACATGTTTTGCAGCAGCTAGTTTACAGTTCCAATATGACTCTGTGCCCAATGGACTAAGGCCTGGATTCTTGCATACAGCGAGCTGTATACCCCGCGAGCCGCCAAGAATGTTGGCATTTTTGCCACATTGATTCTCATTGATTAATGCATTAGTGTATTGTTGGAAATCTGACCTTTGATATCAGCTTTGATGCAGCTTGGGCGAAAAAAGGAGAAAAATTGAGCAAAAAATGGTTAAGTCAAAAAACTGCAGCGACGCGCTGACATGTTGCAGAATCGCGGTCAACGCAGTCAACGCAGGCAGGTTGGGCGGAACCGTCGCGATATCGCGACGTGTTTCGGAATCGCGGGTCGGTCGGCTTCAAAGGCATTAAGTCAAAACTTGCAGCGTCGCCTGTCGCCACATCGCGCTTCAAAGGCAAAGTTGAAAACTTGCAGCGCATCGACATGTCAGCGAATCGCGATGGAAAATGGCGATTGGTACGGCGAGAAGAAACATGTAGCGAAATCGCTACATGTTCCGTTTTCGCGGCGGAGCGCAGGGAGGAGCCAACGACGAAACATGTAGCGAAATCGCTACATGTTCCGTTTTCGCGGAGCAAGCTTGCGATGAAGAAGAGGGAGCCGAAGACGTAGCGAAATCGCTGCAGGTGCCATTTTCGCGAGTCAAAGGTGGTCAAAGCGTACGGCATTATAATATGTCACGATTTCGCGACCCGTCGCGTTTTCGCGACCTGCGCAGTTTCCCGCCAAAACACAAGTATGAACGGCCGAGAAGGTTTTTTTTGGGTTTCGATGATTAAATGCTGCCCCGAATTTAATGCTTTGTGGATTTCCAAGGCAGTCAAGGTCGAAGAAGCGCCCAGGCCACCAAAATTAAAGGGTTTATTGGTTCGAAGTTGTTCGTGGATTGAGTTAACAATTGCATGCACATGTTTAAAAGAAACGAATTTAATGAAGGGCCGCGAACGTTTCATGGTATTTAATTTTTATTTCTTCGAGACTGCAATTAAGGGGATCATGTTCCTCGTTTCCTTCGCATAATTGTAGATCTCAAGAAGGTCGGTTTAAAATATTTAATGCTGCAAAGAGGACGGACCTCTATAAAAACCAATGTAATTCGCATTTCGAAAGGTTGGAAGTTTTGCTAAAAACTGGAAGTGCATTTGCAAGAATAAATTATTGGCTTCGGATTTTTCAAGCAGTTGTTTGGGTGATTGTCTTTTCTGTTCTTTTGCATTTCTAATCGAATTTATATTCCTTGAGTGCTGTTACATTCAAATTCTGCATATTGGATTTGAATCTTGCTTGTAAGGATATGATCCCTGGAGTGTAATCTTGGAGAGATTTTCTCGCATACAGCTTGTGTGAGAGTTGAGTCATTATATTATGTTGCTTGCTGTTGCCGCACTTTAAGTTTTCTGCTGTTGTTCTTCTGATCCCATAACTCCGCCTCGCGGCCATATTTCCATTTCTTTTCGCAACTTTTAATTTCTTTCCAAAGAACCCTTATCTTCAAACATAAATTTAGATTAGTAAAGGGAACCAGCCCACTCTGGAGATTGGTCTGGGAGCCATTTCTTGCTTCCAGCCTTTCAATGTTGGCCAGGTCTAGGGTGCATTTATAAAATCCTTTCCTGTGGCAGATTTTGGACCAACAAGACCTTATTTCAATTAGAGAGAGAGAGGGAACATCATACATAGAAATGTTAAACATGTTGGATCATTAAGGAGAGCTTCTGGAGACTTGGAGAGCTTCCCTTGGATATCAATTCTTGTAGCGGAGCGCTATCAGATTAGAGGGCAAATATGAAAATATAAGGTAATCATTTTAACACTAGTAGCATACTTGAGCCCATATCCATTGGATCAATAGGGAGAGATTTCACCTTATCGGCCGTTGTCCTAGACAGTGGCCTGCAACCTAGTCTAGGGTTTTAGGTGCTAGTTTCTTTTATTTTGCTTTATCTTTCATTTCATTAGCATAAGTTTTATTTTAGTTATTTGCTTGCATAGTACTAGTTTCATTGCATTTATTGAGCTCATTCATTGCTAATAGCCTCATCCAGAGAGGCAATCTCGGACATCTAAGTGTGTGTTGTTGTTTCATAGCTTACAGGGCCATAGGTGCATCTACAACATACGAAGAAAGAAGATCCCTCTAGGAAATAGACCTGGAGAAGGAGACATCTGTAAGTCCTCATACATTGCCATGTGTGTCACTAGGAAGCCTTTTATAAGCATGCCATCCCTATGCGAGGGGGATATTTTATACATCTGCTGCCCTCCTTGTGTAAAATCATGTATCAAATGAAGGGTATCCCTTAGAGGGATTTATATGTAACCGGACCATGGAAATATCAATACAAGAGCATTCATTCATTTATTTCTTTGCATTCTGGTTGTGTCTTCTTTTACGCATTTCATTTAAGATGCATGCTTAAAACATTAATAGATTCAATTAAAGCGCAAGTAGGAAAGGTCAACGAGGTCAATGCACCACTTCCCTGGGGTCGCTACAGCGTGATAGCCCATGCTCATCTTTTGAAGTCCTAGTCCAATTCTGATTTTCCTCTTCTAGCACCAAAGAGGATTAATCTCAATATCTTTGTTACCTACTAGAATGCTAGCTTGCTTATTGTTTGTCCTTGCATTGAAGTCTCCAATTAATATAATCTCCTCCAACTTATTGTATGTGAAAATGTCTCTTTTTAGGGAGGAGTATGGGTCTTCTCTGTTAAGGTCATGTTTATTATAGAATTTAGAATTCTTGGGAGAAAAATAACATGCTGCTATGCTAATAAATGACTTATTTTCTAGGATCTTTATCCAAATATATTGTTTGTTTTCATCTTGTTTTTCAATTTTAATGACCCTATCCCATTCCTCTTTTATTAAAATCATAAACCCCCTACCCCTTGCCATTTTTTGCTACTTTATTCACGAGTCAAAAAGGATTTTAGGATAAAAACCCCAACCAAGTCACAGAAATAGGATAATTTTTGGAATCATGCACTGCTTTATTACCACAGTATAAAAGGAAGACTTATATCCCAAGTCTTCATATGCTTCTGGTCAAATCCTGTAAACAAATGCATAAATGTTTGATTCACCACTTTGGTCCATTCATTTGCTTGAGGGTGAAACATAATGCTTCTTTTCAACTTGGTGGTTATTATTTTTCAAAGGGTTTTTCATTAAAACCTATTATCTCTATTTATAAGATTATGAATACATCAATTCCATATAAACCTACACATGAAAAACAATTTGGTTGCATCATGTCCAATGATTATATCTATATATATATATATATATATATATATATAAATATATATATATATATATATATATATATATATATATATATATATATATATAAATGGTATATGGGATTGAAATGGATCCCATCTATATTACATTATGATCATATAAAGATATTATAATAACTTGGCAATCATGCATGTATCATTTGGCAAGGTTTAAATTTGAGTTTTCTTCATGAAAGTCTAGGAATTTAACCAATTATTTCATGCCATTCTATCCAAAAATTGTATATTATAAGGCATCAAAATCATAATTTTATTGAATCTATAAACATTTGGAACAAATAATCATAGTTAGAAAACTTGCAACTCAATATAAACTCGACACTCCAATTTTGGAGGTTTTATCGATAACTTAAAAAACTTGGCCAGAAAAGTTCAAAGAAAATATTTCAATTAAAAAACATTTTAAACAGCAATTAGAGAGATAAAAAGCTGATTTTATATTAGCTATTCAAAAAAGAGTACAAATAGTCCTTGATAATGCAAACCAACAAAATACATTATACACATTCAAAATATAAAATAATTTTTAAATTGCTTTTTGTTTTCCCCTCCTCTTCGTATTGGATGGTTGAATGTAGCTTTGGATAGGTAGTTGAATTGAATGCTCCTTGGGTATGATATCATCATGGTATATTTCATTCAATCCTCTCATATGTCTTGTTTTTGCCTCTAGTGTCTTGATGTCCTCTGCTACAAACTTGGTATTCAACGAACCTTCAACAATCCAATCTGATAGTGGATCTAGCTCATCCAAGTTAATTTCCTCATAGGATTCATTTGCTTCCACTTGTTTGTTACGATGTCAAAGACTATACTATACAAATATAGGGTAATTGAGGCACTTTTGGGTCAACCTATTATGCTTCTTGTTGTGTAAAAGAACAATTAGAGACCAATTACGCTCACACCCAAAAGTGCTCCAAGGTTGAGTCCAAATGTAGATTGTGATTCTCCTCAGATTAGGTGTTCCTGAACCATAACCTCCCACCATAAATCTACATATATATATATATATATATATATATATATATATATATATATATATATATATATATATATATATATATATATATATATATATATATATATATATGTATATATATATAGACATATATATACATACATATATGTATATGTATATATATATATATATACATATACATATATGTATGTATATATATGTCTATATATATATATACTATATATATATATATATATATACATATATATATATATATATATATATATATATATATATATATATATATATATATATATATATATATATTTCAAATTATTAACTTACATATGTATTTGTGTCATCGTAAACTGTAAGAAAAATATTTATAATTGTAAATATTTTATCTGGTCACAAGGTCGACCTTGATGCTTTAAAAATGGAGATGAAAATAGGCTCCTATGAGCCTCCTTATAGGCTTGCAACTCGATAAGGATGAGGAAATGTTTGGCAAGGTCATCTATCATCTTGTCGATGCAAGTATAAAACCCACCAAACCTCTTCATGAGCATTAATATTGGTAGTTTAAAAGAATTTGGGATTCAAAAAGTACCCTACTACATGAATAGGTCGATGGAGTTTCCTTATCAATGATATGCCAAATGGGTTCATCCTTGTGTTGATTGCCTCCATAATAGTGTCAGATTACCTCTTTTGCTCTATCCATTGCCTCATATATATACTCCTATCCTTATTTTTCACCATTTATGAGGTAAAGAACCCGTTCCAAGGGCTTTGTCACTTGCAATTGAACAATAAGAGTTAATAAATATAATTTAATAAATACATTCAATTAAAAATTATAAATTTAAATTTGTAATTTTTAGTTAAATTTAGAATAAAATCAATTACCTTGAGAATTTTCTGCATGCTCATCTAAAATAAATCACCAAAAACTTACCTCTAGATCCTCTTCCCCTCATTTTTTTAATAAAATGGTGAGGCATACCATTCCACTCTTACAAAAATCCCTTTCAAAGTAGGTGATACCACTAGAAGGATTTGGAGGGCGATGAAATTTGATGTGAATCAAGTGATCCTCAGACAAAGGATATCCCTCCTTTCATTATGCTTCCTCATCAAGATAACCACCCATGTGTGGTTTTATATAAACAATGTAATTATATTTACCTCTTCTACCATAGTCTTCACCCATGTAGATTTGCCAATGTGCTCAAGCATGATGTCAATGCAATGGATGACTCATGGGCCCTAGAAAATATAGGGATGCTTCTCCTCCAAAAATCTATCCATAGAAACATATGCTGCTACGTTGTTTGTTTATATTTGGACAACATTCTCTACTCCTAATTCCAACATAACCTCCAATAAAAATAACATATGTGCATTCTTCACCTCTTGTGAGGCATCAATTGACTTCAAAAAGACTATGGATTCACCCAAATCCATTATGAAGTTGAGGAGTGTGTGGTTCTTTACATTTGTCCATATGTTAGACAGAATGCTACAACCTTTTCTACTCCATATTTCCTTTTTATCTTATACAAAAGAATGTATTTGTGATACACTCCAACAATGGCCAACTAATATCTTTCATTGAAGGTGGTTTTTCATTTACCAACCTTGCATAATGCACTTATTAGGGCTTCCAAATAAGGGATGCTCAAAAAATTAAAAGGAATGTTGTAGTAATACCAAAAATTATCTGCCATTATTTGTACTTAATTCATATTCTCCTTCCCCCATGTGGTATTCTAAAAGGGTAGTTTGCCTTGTATATGAGCATTTACTAGTGGTAAAACTCATCCTAATACCTCGTTGAATGCAAGGGCTTAGAATGGACTCTTGGACAATGGTGATACATTCTCCAGGCCCAAGACCCTACTCCATGTCCAACTAGAACTCTTTTACTTTTGTACTCTCTTTTCTTGACCTCCTTATTGCACATCCAAACCTTCACTTCAATTTTTATTATATCATCTACTCTAGGGAAAGTATCCACATCATGCCTTAGTGTCCCAATCAAATGATATTTGAGGTGATGGGTGTCTCCTCACATTTGTTGGTTACAATGTTTACAAAACATATGATTTGGAAACTATTCTTCAATTCCATACTTCTCCATTGGGTCCCTACTTGGGCTTATATTTGGAGTTGAGGGATTTGGTTCATTCTTATTGGTGGTAGTTTCATGACTCTCATCTAAAGAATCCATCTATTTTTCAAATGAGGAAGGAGTAAGTGACTAGAAAATGACCTACATGCTTTAAGAACAAGGAACAAGAAATAAAACATTGAACAGAAACCTAATAAAACCTTAGATTTTGAATTTAAAATATCATCTCTAAAATATTGAGGGAATGAATTAAATCCCCTTTTAAGGGTGTTAAATTCGTTGATTATCTCCAACCTTCATCCAAATTTTGTGGTTGACCTATAAGAATAATTATTTTTTTGTAGGGGAAGATAATATAGAAAGCAACCGTCCTTTCAAAAGTAATTTTTTATGTTTATGTAGTAACAACCAAGTTTTGCCAAAAATTTGGCAAGAAAATGACACTAAAATTGCAACAATTCAATGATTCTCAACACCAATGTTTTTTTGATAATTTTCATGAGAAATTTGGGGATATCAATGATATTTATATCAATGCAAGTAATGATGTCCTTTTTTGTCTTGGGTATTTCTCTAATAAAATATATGGAGAAACATATCCAATAATAAGAGGGTATATGTAGTGACTTGTGTAGATCTAGTTGCATATTGGCTAGTTTTGATGCATAGTATAAACATTATCTTTGCAATATAATGTGTGTAGCTACTTTGGAGGTATAAGGCTTCTACTATTATAGGATTTTGCTTTATCCTTTGGGTGTTATTCCTACTTTGGAGTAGTTACTTATGCACGAAGTCATTCTTTAACTCTCCATGTTGTAAAGTTGTTAGAATGGAATCAAAACCTCCTTTTTATTGTATTACTTTGTAATTTCTTCACAAGGTTGTAGTTCTATTGCAATTTTAGAAGCTGATTATTTTTCTTTAGGCTTGTAGGACAACATATACATAGTCTTGTTATTTAATCCTATTGATGTATATGTACTAGTTGTAGAAGGGAACTAGAAGTTCCTTCCTTGTATTGTTCTGTAAATGAATGATAAGGTAAAGGCTACAATGACATTACTGTTGTGCAAGTTGATATTATTTTCTTGTTATTTTTCCCGTTGCTATATATGTATGGGTAGTAGAAAGGAACTAGGATTTCCTTCCTTGTATTTCTATCTAAATGATTGATGAGGTGAAGGCTACAATTTCCTTATGATTGTGCAAGGTAATATTTTTTCCTTGTTAATTACTCTCTATATCTTACAAGAAGGTTGAATTGTTGTACATAAGACATCAATCTCATATGGTTATTTTGCTATGTTTTTGATTTTTCTTGAGTTGATATATAAAGTTCTTAATCTAAATGTATCTCAATTGTATTCAATTGGTTTGTCTTTCTAGATAGATATTTTTCTTAGGGTATTGGTTCAAAAGTCCCTCGTATGTTTGAAAGCCCCAAGATAGGTTCTTTTGAAAATAGTTTTCTTTAATGTTTTAATGTCCATCTCCTCCATGTAGTTAAATATTCCTCCCCCTCTTGTTCAAAGCACGCAATGACATTATTACACTAATGCAATGTGGAATATAGATTTGAGAAGATACTAAAATGCTCCAACAAACCTTGGACCTCACTAAGGTATGCTGACATTTGCTATTTCATAATTGCTTGGAAGTTGGCTAGATTGTATTGCTACTCTTTTACACCAACAAAAAATCCTAAATAAAAAAAATAATTATCTTTTGAACTACTTGAAATTGATCTATAATTGTTTTATGTTGAAATCATCAGGTACATGCTCCTATTGCTTTCATGTGGTGTTCCTTTGAATTGCTACATACAAGTATGTCAACAAGATTTATATATACAATAAGAGGAAAGAAAAAAATAATTATATATTAATGTGTATGAGAAACCAAAGAAGGTTAAGAGGAATTAGGGAATATGAAAAAGTATATTAGGCTATGATAGGATGACAAATCCAAAATATGTGCTCCAATGTTAATTAGAAATACAAAAATTAGCCTAAAGCAGGTGAATCTTCTTATTGCTATAAAATATGGCATATTTGGTACAAGTGCATTAAAAATATAGTAACTATATTGTATAATTTTTAATATAATTGGGGCTCAAGCGATCATAAAAGATATCCATTGTGAAGGGGGAGGTAACGATGTTGACACAGAGTCTATGTAGCTCAAGTCAATAGGTGAATGAGATACACTATTGACAATGAATTATGAATGGGATAATGCAAACATTCATAATATCCAAAGAATTATTTTCTAGACTCAAATGGGGTAGGCTTGATCTTGGAAGGATGTGCTCCATATAGCCTACACAACCAGGGTCAAGGACCTTACATGTGTTGAGAGATCTAAAAAATGCTTGCCTATCTCAACCTATTAGACTATGAATGTGGATGCACTAAGAAATATTTTTTCTCTATCTAATTAATGGAGGATGTTCCTTAGTAGCTACTTCACAAAGATGACATTTTCAAACATACACCACCAATCACGATAGTAATATCATCTAGTATATGTTTATTACCTATATTAGAAGAGGTTAGAACACAAAGGTAATTAGCCTAGTACTATGTATGTTGGCAATTTTGGGTACCTTGAGTACATTGCTTTTGCCTAAGTTTAGTTGTTGTCATTGATGTCAAGGAGCTATTGGTAGATGTTGTTTTTGATGTCAAGGAGTTCTTGGAGCAATTTGTTTCTATGTCTAAGGATGTGTTTTGATGAAGGTTTCAGCTGGTCAATAAGTCTCCAAGAAAATCAGAGTAGCCCAGTTGCCAAAAATCCAGAAAAAGATAAGTTAGAAAAAGTTTGCAGGCTGCTGGAAAAACTATCGTGATTTCGCGACATGTTTGAGGAGAGAGAAAGTTGGCCAAAACTGTCACGATTTCGTGACATGTTTGAGGAGAGAGAAAGGTTGGCCAAAACTGTCACGATTTCATGACATGTTTGAGGAGAGAGAAAGTTTGGCCAAAACTGTCACGATTTCGCGACATGCAGGAAGGCAGAGGCAGAACGGGCAAAACTGTCGCGATTTCGCGACATGTTTGAGGAGAGAGAAAGTTTGGCCAAAACTGTCATGATTTCGTGACATGTAGGAAGGCAGAGGCAAAAAATGTCACGATTTCACGACAAGTTTGAGGAGAGATTTGGTAAGATGCGAAAGTGTCACGATTTCGCGACAAGTTTCGAGTGGTGTTGAGATGCGAGAAGTGTCACGATTTCATGACAAGTTTCGAAGAAGTTGTACGGATGCAAAAAGTGTCACGATTTCACGACAGGTTGAGTTGGCAGTGTTGAGTTGGCAAAAGCGTCACGATTTCGTGACATGTTCCAGTTTCATGAATAGTTGACAAGAAAGAGCTTAAGGCAGCGAAAGCATCGCGATTTCGTGACATGTTTCATTTTCGCTAGTGCAAACCAAGAAAAGGATGAAGGAGCAAGAGGTGTCACGATTTCGCGACAGAGTTGTTGATGACGTCAGCTAAAGGCAAAGATGTCACGATTTCACGACAGTAGCGGAGAAGAAGGCTTTGAAGTCCAGAGCATCACGATTTCGTGACAAGAATCATGATGACATCAGCAAGAGGCAAAGGTGTCATGATTTCGCGACAGTAGCGGAGAAGAAGGCTTTGAAGTCCAGAGCATCATGATTTCATGACAAGAATCATGATGACGTCAGCAAGAGGCAAAGGTGTCACGATTTTGCGACAGCAGCGGAGAAGAAGGCATTGAAGTCTAGAGCGTCGTGATTTCGTGACAAGATTCATGATGACATCAGCAAAAGCTGTAGTGTCACGATTTCACGACAACAAACCAAAGAAGGTGTACGGTAGACAAAGGCATAGCGATATCATGACATGTTTGAGTGTCGCGTGAGAAAAGCTACAGAACAACAAAGGCGGTTGAAGCCGACGAAGTTAACCTTGGCCGAAGAAGTATAAGGTTTTACAGCCGACATGTTAGAAGGTTGAACAGTCGACTAAAGAACAAGATTTCATCTTGAGATTGTGAGTATTTAAAGGAGGACTGTTTGAGCAATTTGGGTGTGTCGATGGTGTGTGCATTCGAAGTGTGGCGTTCACAGAGTGAGTTTGACAAAGTGAGGTTCGAGTATCAAAAAGAAGAGAGCGAAGTTCGACTGCAGCATTTGAGTGCATTTCCTTGAATCTTCTAAGTGTCAAAGACTGTGCTGCTGTGGGCACGAAGTAGATGCTGCTGTAATTGCGAACAGTTGTGAAGGACGAACGGTGATAGTGCTGCTGCAATTTTTGCGAAGATTGCACTATTGCGTTTGCGCAAAAGTTGAGAAGATAGTGCGGCTGTAATTTAAAGAGACTGTGCTGCTGTAGTTGTGCAGACAGTGAAAATTTGTTTTCCTACCAAGTGCAGATCAAAGACAGAGGAAGAGGACAAAATTGTGCCAGACCGAAGGACTGTGTTTTGGTGCAAAAAAGAGGACCAGCTTGCTGTGACAGAGTTGAGGACAGAGATCTCCAACCAGAGCAGAGAAGACAGGTGTCTTCCGTGGAAAGAGTTCCACTTGCTAAGGGCAAAAGAGATAGAGGTCTTCTAGAGGATCACTAGCAAAGCAGATTTAGGGGAAGGTGTCTCCTTTGAGCTGAGGCTCATAAACATTGTAATCGGGAAGGATTCCCAGAGGTTTTGATATAACTTTTAGAGGAAAAGTTTTATCCGTGGAGTAGCCCACTTTGGGTGAACCACGTTAAAATGGGTCTTTTATGTGTGATGCTTTCTGTCTTATTTAATGTTATGTTGATGCCACTGCTATCTGAAATTAAAATTATTAAATGGTTTTATCTTATACTGTTCACCCCCCTCTCAGTATAAGTTCATGTTCTACAATTGGTATCAGAGCAGGTCTCTCCAGAAAAAGCCTAACAACTTGGAGAAGGATCTAACAGAGGAACATATAAATTTAGAAAAGGTTGAATTCGATCTCAAGAGTGAATTCTTCTTGGCCTTGAGAAAGCTTGAGAAACTCAGGGAAGAGAATTCTTTTCTTAAGCAGCATTGTCAGGAAAAAGAGATAGCAAGATCAGAATTGGCTCAACATATTATAGATTTCAAAATTCTAGCCGAGGAAGGGAAGAAGATTGAACAAGTTCTAACAGAGGTTCTAAAAGGAAAGGTAGCCGATTGTGAGAAACTAGAAGGAGAGATTATGTCTCTTAGAGTGAAGTTAGAACAAGTCAACTCTCGGACAAAATTTTTCGTGTGAAAAGAAGGATGGCATCACCATGTATGAAACAGGGTCTTCAAGCAAGAACAATCTTCACTCTGAAGAGCAATGGATTCCAGTTGATCGCAAGAAGAACAAACTTCCAAGGCATCAAAACAGGTTACATAATACCTTCCATGGATATTGTTTTTCTTGTAAAAAATTTGGTCACATAGCTATGCATTGCAATAAATCTCTGAAGAGTCATAGTAATGAAAATGTTAACTCTTTTGCACCTCTTATGAATAAAAATATCATGTGTTACAAGTGCAAGAATTTTGGGCATATAGCAAGGATGTGCAGCTTGGATAAATTTAATTTTGAAGTCTCAAAAGGGAGGAATGAGATAAAATCTAAGTCAATGATAGTTCAAACTGCTTTTCATGCTCAAGACAAAGTAGAAAAATGGTATCTTGATAGTGGCTGTTCAAAACATATGACTGGTGAAAAAGAAAAATTTTTGTCTTTAAAAGAAGCAAACAGAGGAACAGATCAGCTTTGGAGATAACGAGTCCGCAAAGATCCGTGGTAAAGGAACTCTTAGTTTGGATGGGAAATCCAAAATAGAAAACGTGCTTTATGTAGAAGGGCTAAGACATAATCTGCTTAGTGTGAGTCAACTTTGTGATCAAGGGCACATAGTATCTTTCTTTTCTGATAGATGTGAGATAAGTAAAGAATTAAATGGAAAACTTATTGCTAGAGCTACAAGGACTCCAAACAATCTTTACATGCTGAGTGAGATAAAAAGAGAAAAATGCCTTCTAACTCAAGAAGATGAGAGTTGGTTGTGGCATAAAAGATTGGGACATTTGAGTTTTGATAATCTGGTCAATATTAGTAACAAGGAAGCAGTTAGAGACTTGCCCAAAATAAAAAGGCCCCAAAACATCATTTGCGGTCCTTGTCAACATGGTAAACATACCAGAACCAGTTTCAAATCGAAAGGGTATACCTCGTCCAAACCTTTGGATCTTATTCATACTGATTTGTGTGGTCCTACCAGAACTCAGAGCATTCAGGGAGATAGCTATTTCATGTTGTTTATAGATGATTACTCGAGAATGACTTGGGTTACTTTTCTCAAAGAAAAATCTGAAGCTTTTGAAAAATTTAAAATTTTTAAAGAAATGATTGAAAATGAGACTGACAAGAGAATCAAATGCTTAAGATCAGATAGAGGAGGAGAGTTCACTTCAAATGAATTTGTGGAATACTATGAACAACATGGAATCAAAAGAGAATATTCAACAGCAAGAACTCCTCAACAAAATGGAGTAGTTGAAAGAAAAAATAGAACTGTTGAAAATATGGCTAGAGCAATGTTAGATGAGTCAAAACTTTCAGATGGTTTTTGGAGAGAAGCAGTAAATACAGTAGTCCACATCATTACCAGGGCTCAACTCATAGTCAATCATCATAAAACTCCCTATGAGCTGTGGAAAGGAAGACCAACTATAGTTAAACACTTCAAAGTGTTCGGGAGTAAGTGCTTCATCAGAAGGGAAGATCAAAATCTGGGTAAGTTTGATCCTAGATGTGATGAGGGAATTTTTCTTGGATATTCCAGAAAAAGTAAGGCCTACAGATGCTTCAACAAAAGAACTCATACAGTTGTAGAAAGCATAAATGTGACAGTAGATGAAAAGACAAGAATAAGAGAACCAGTCAAGGAACTCAATGATGGAATCTATCAAGAAGAATTCAGAGAAGTGTCAGATGAAGAAGAGGAAAGACAACAACTGCTTCCCAAAACTCCTTCACGGTATGTTCGAAAACATCATCCCAAAGACTTGATCATTGGTGATCCAAATAGCGGGAAAACAAGAAGAAGAGTCATTTCTTCACATGAATCTGCAAATGTTTCATTGTTATCTCAGATTGAGCCAAAAAATTTTAGTGAAGCATGTACAGATGATTTTTGGGTACAAGCAATGGATGAAGAGCTAAATCAGATAGAGAAAAGTGAAACCTGGGACTTGGTTCCAAGACCTAAGAATAAGAATGTCATTGGCACAAAATGGGTCTTCAGAAATAAACTTAATGAGGATGGAAAGATTGTCAGGAACAAAGCCAGGTTAGTCCATAAAGGGTATGCTCAAGTCGAAGGTGTTGATTTCGAAGAGACGTTTGCGCTCGTTGCTCGTCTTGAAGCGATCAGAATGTTTTTGGCCCTGTCTAGTTTCAAATCTTTCAAAGTGTTTCAAATGGATGTAAAGTCTACTTTTCTAAATGGAGTGTTGGATGAAGAAGTCTATATAGAACAGCCAGAAGGTGTGTCTCTTTCAAAACAGCTAGACTATGTATGTAAACTGAAAAAGGCACTGTACGGGTTAAAGCAAGCACCCAGGGCTTGGTACTCAAGACTTGATGGGTATCTTTATGAACAAGGGTTCAGGAAAGGCGTGGCAGATTGCAACTTGTACATTAAGAATGAAGGTGATGATATGATTATCATAGTTGTTTATGTCGATGATATTATTTTCGGGGGAAATAATACTCGGATGTGCAAAGTTTTTGCTAACACCATGCAAAAGGAATTCGAGATGTCTATGATTGGAGAGTCTGTCATTCTTTTTAGGACTGCAGATTGCGCAATCAAAAAATGGTATATTTCTCTCTCAAGAAAAGTATATCAAAGAGATGTTAAAAAAATTTGGGATGATGGACAGCAAACCCGTATGTACTCCAATGATTACAGGGTGCAATCTGAGTAAGGATGATGATTCTCCAGCAGCAGATCAAAAATTGTATAGGTCTATGATTGGCAGTCTACTATATAGTACAGCTACCAGACCGGATATCATGCAGGCCATTGGATTAGTAGCAAGATTTCAGGCAGCTCCAAAAGAATCTCATGTTATGGCAGTCAAGCGGATATTCAGATATTTGAAGGGCACTGTAGATTTTGGGCTTTGGTATCCCAAAGGCAATGATTTCACCCTCACAGCCTATACAGATGCAGATTGGGCAGGCAGTATTGATGATAGAAAGAGCACTAGTGGTGGAGCATTCTTTCTGGGAAAGAGTCTGGTTTCTTGGCTAAGTAAGAAACAACCTTCAATTTCCTTATCTACAGCAGAAGCTGAATACATAGCAACAGTGGTCGGGTGCACTCAAGTTTTATGGATGAAAACAACCTTGGAGGATTTCAAAATCAAGCATGAACAACCTATCCCTATTCTTTGTGATAATTCAAGTGCCATAAGTATTTCTAAAAATCCGGTAATGCATTCAAGGACGAAGCACATTTCTATCAAATATCATTTTCTAAGGGAAAAAGTGCAAGAGAAGCAGGTCAAGCTAGAATATGTACCCACTAAAGAGCAAATTGCAGATATCTTCACCAAACCCCTTCCAAAAGATACGTTTGAGTATCTAAGGGAGAAATTGGGAGTTGTACTCTCACCTCGAGATTAATCACCTCATCAGGAGGTGGGGGAGGGACTAAGCTAAGAGGCTCATTCTTAGTCCCAAGCCCCAAAGGTGACCCTTTGCCATTGATGACAAAGGGGGAGAGATTTAAGTAAGGGGGAGATTTTTCAAGAGAAGAGGAAAGCTTCAAGTCAGGGGGAGCAACACTTGAAGAGTTTGATTTCAGTTTTGGCTCTTGAAAGATGTGTTTTAGTTAAGGGTTGCCATCAATGACAAAGGGGGAGATTGTTGGCAATTTTGGGTACCTTGAGTACATTGCCTTTGCCTAAGTTTAGTTGTTGTCATTGATGTCAAGGAGCTATTGGTAGATGTTGTTTTTGATGTCAAGGAGTTCTTGGAGCAATTTGTTTTTTATGTCTAAGGATGTGTTTTGATGAAGGTTTCAGCTGGTCAGTAAGTCTCCAAGAAAATCAGAGTAGCCCAGTTGCCAAAAATCCAGAAAAAGATAAGTTAGAAAAAGTTTGCAGGCTGCTGGAAAAACTGTCGTGATTTCGCGACATGTTTGAGGAGAGAGAAAGTTTGGCCAAAACTGTCGTGATTTCGTGACATGTTTGAGGAGAGAGAAAGTTTGGCCAAAACTGTCATGATTTCATGACATGTAGAAGGAGAGGTAGAACAGGCAAAACTATCATGATTTCGTGACATGTTTGAGGAGAGAGAAAGTTTGGCCAAAACTGTCATGATTTCATGACATGCAGGAAGGCAGAGGCAGAACGGGCAAAAGTGTCACGATTTCATGACATGTTTGAGGAGAGAGAAAGTTTGGCCAAAACTGTCATGATTTCATGACATGCAGAAGGCAGAGGCAAAGTGGAAAAAGTGTCACGATTTCACGACAAGTTTCGAAGAAGTTGTACGGATGCAGAAAGTGTCACGATTTCACGACAAGTTTCGAAGAAGTTGTACGGATGCAAAAAGTGTCATGATTTCATGACAGGTTGAGTTGGCAGCTTGTAGTTGGCAAAAGTGTCACGATTTCGTGACATGTTCCAGTTTCACGAACAGTTGACAAGAAAGAGCTTAAGGCAGCGAAAGTGTCACGATTTCATGACATGTTTCATTTTCGCTAGTGCAAACCAAGAAAAGGATGAAGGAGCAAGAGGTGTCACGATTTCATGACAGAGTTGTTGATGACGTCAGCTAAAGGCAAAGGTGTCACGATTTCATGACAGTAGCGGAGAAGAAGGCTTTGAAGTCCAGAGCGTCATGATTTCGTGACAAGAATCATGATGACGTCAGCAAGAGGCAAAGGTGTCACGATTTCATGACAGTAGCGGAGAAGAAGGCTTTGAAGTCCAGAGCATCATGATTTCGTGACAAGAATCATGATGACATCAGCAAGAGGCAAAGGTGTCACGATTTCACGATAGCGAAGAAGAAGGCATTGAAGTCTAGAGCATCATGATTTCATGACAAGATTCATGATGACATCAGCAAAGTTGTAGTGTCACGATTTCGTGACAACAAACCAAAGAAGGTGTATGACAGATAAAGGCGTAGCGATATCATGACATGTTTGAGTGTCGCACGAGAAAAGCTACAGAACAACAGAGGCGGTTGAAGCCGACGAAGTTAACCTTGGCCGACGAAGTATAAGGTTTTACAACCGACGTGTTAGAAGGTTGAACAGCTGACTAAAGAACAAGATTTCATCTTGAGATTATGAGTATTTAAAGGAGGACTATTTGAGCAATTTTGTGTATCGATGGTGTGTGCATTTCGAAGTGTGGCATTCGCAGAGTGAGTTCGACAAGTGAGGTTCGAGTATCAAAAAGCAGAGAGCGAAGTTCGACTACAGCATTTGAGTGCATTTCCTTGAATCTTCTAAGTGTCAAAGACTGTGCTGCTATGGGTGCAAAGTAGATGCTGCTGTAATTGTGAACAGTTGTGAAGGACGAACGGTGATAGTGCTGCTACAATTTTTGTGAAGATTGCACTATTGCGTTTGCGCAAAAGTTGAGAAGATAGTGCGACTGTAATTTAAAGAGACTGTGCTGTTGTAGTTGTGCAGACAGTGAAAAGTTGTTTTCCTACCAAGTGCAGATCAAAGACAGAGGAAGAGGACAGAATTGTGCCAGATCCAAAGGACTATGTTTTGGTGCAAAAAAGAGGACCAACTTGCTGTGACAGAGTTGAGGACAGAGATCTCCAGCCAGAGCAGAGAAGACAGGTGTCTTCCATGGAAAGAGTTCCACTTGCTAAGGGCAAAAGAGATAGAGGTCTTCTAGAGGATCACTAGCAAAGCAGATTTAGGGGAAGGTGTCTCCTTTGAGCTGAGGCTCATAAACATTGTAATCGGGAAGGATTCCCAGAGGTTTTGATATAACTTTTAGAGGAAAAGTTTTATCCGTGGAGTAGCCCACTTTGGGTGAACCACGTTAAAATGGGTCTTTTATGTGTGATGCTTTCTGTCTTATTTAATGTTATGTTGATGCCACTGCTATCTGAAATTAAAATTATTAAATGGTTTTATCTTATACTGTTCACCCCCCCTCTCAGTATAAGTTCATGTTCTACAATGTATAATATGTTAGGCCCCTTTGGAGATTTGTGTTTAAGGTAAAATGCATTGCAAATGTATGAAGATAATTTTTTTTAGTTGAGGTAACGAAAGAAGATAGGTAGTGATATTTTATGTCATTGTACAAACAATAATATTTTTGTTTGATCTCATAGTATGTAGGAAACCTAAAGAGAAACTTTTTGTCTCCACCTATTGTAGGGAGCGAAGGTGGAAAATGATATTCTCCCTTGGAATATGTTGATCATCCTTGATCCATAGGTGACAAATCATACTCTCATCTAATGGAAAAAATCTTGTGGCTGCATGACCAATGATATAAATACAATGGGGATAAGTGATGGTGCCATTCACAATCTGCGTGCTCATCACTAAAGGCCATCTTATGGATGAGGTTGAGGAGAGATCTTGGTAACTTGTGTATATTGTAGAAACATATTTGTAGACACCAAAATCTAGCCACTTGTCATCCATCTGTATCTCCAATCATAGCCATCCATTATATATATATATATATATATGTGTGTGTGTGTGTGTGTATGTATTTGTTTAATATATATTTAAATATTAATATTTTATATATTATATTTATATATATTTAATAAATATATATGCATTTATATAAACTAATCCTATCCGTCCAACATATTTTAATATCATCCATCCATCCATCTCAATAAATGCCACTTACCCAAATTTAATCTCCACCCTTCTTCATGTTTTAATCTCGGTCGCTCATTTTGTGTCATCAAAACCCTAACATGTTCAAGGGAATATTATAAAAGAGGAGTCATTTTGATGAATCAAATTTTTAATCTGCTTGGAAAACTCTTAGAAATACTTAAGCCTTTGAGAATATTAATCCCTAGCCACTTCACCGTTGCTCTCATCCTTCGTTGTCGCTTTCGCATTGTTCGCATTCGTCGCCCATCCCGTGCGAACCAGATCTAGTTTTGCAACAATTTCCTCAGCCCCTGAATGCCCCCTAGAGCCACTAGAATACCTTTGGATATTTTGGAACCTTTCTGGTGCATCTGTCACCATAATAGAATACCTTGGTGCATCTATCACCATCACAGAACACCTTTGGGTATTTCTTGCATGTGATTTGTAGTCCTACAACCCTCGGGAACTGTTTAGGCGTCCTCGTGACTATCATTGATAGAAGCAAAAATCTCAAGTGATAAGGTAAATGGTTTTATTTGCATTTATTTTACATTCTTATGTTTTGTTTATAGTTTCATTCTGCAACATCTAGGGTTTAGTAATTTTTATTCTTTTGAGGGTCTCACGTAGTGGAGCCCTCACAGGTATTATTGAATCTTTATGTTTTTTACTATTTACAGGTATAAGGATCATATTTCTAGAAGTTGTTGAAGCTAGGGTGGCCCTTTTAGGATACACAAGCCCACCTGTAACCTTGTTTGGATCGAAGAAAAGCACTAAGAAACCAACAATGTATTGACCTAGGGTTTTGGAGAACCCTAACACTTGTAAAAATTATATCACAAAAGCATTGTAAAACCCCACATTGCGGCACACTGATTGTATTATTTTGAGATCTACCCACGTTAATAAAAAACTTATCCATCTTGTTCAATCTTGTGTTATTATTGTGCTTATTGTTACTTTATCTTGTGTATTAGTGTTGCTTAATTTTGGTTTACAAAATGGCTATCAGGGTGGGGCCCCCAAAGGGTTCTTCATTCTAATTTACTTTATCACTAAATTTCTATTTCTATTTTCATTTTGTAGGTTCCAAAAATTTGATCGTGTAATTTTTGTGAAAAACTAGGGTTTCTAGAAAATTGTAAAAGTTGATCAGAGGTTGCGCGATGCCCTATAGTGCTCGAGGGATGCCCTCCAATGCTTAGGAGACATCCTGGTGCATTTCAGTGGCTCTAAGGTACATTTCACATAGTGGGGAAGAAATACGTAGGCTTCCTGGTAAGCCTACTTCAAACCCTAACCCATTTTTGTTTCATTTTTCTTGCTTTTTATAATAAAATTAACAAAAATAAAATCATTTAGTTTCTATTAAAAGCAGTTACATTTGTTTATGTTTTTGGCATTTACATTCATCATAGACATTGCATTTAGAGTAGACTTGCATTCATATATTCACCATAGTTCACATTTTTAGATTTAAATTTCTATTGATTTCTAATGTATTCATTCATTATTTTTGCATACTATTTTTATGTGAAATTACAAAAGTATAAAATAGTTGCATGATAGGGTTAAAAAAATTCCATTTTTACTTGTCTAAGTTGGAACATGATCAGAATACATAAATGTAATCCCACAATTGGTGATTCAAGGTGAAATAATTAGGCAAACCCTCCACTGTTGGAATCACGTGATGATTCATAATGGGACTTAAGTGGTGTACCCTAAGTTCTTTTGAGTATCTTGGTATTATTATTTTTGGCTTCTGATTTAGACCTATGAAATAGGCTATTTTTAACATTGTATAAACACAATAGATAACATAGATTCTAAAATTAATCAAACACATTGCCTGCATCACAATAAATAATAGTGAGTTAGATTTCATCACCAACCATTGTTTGAGATTTGGCGACGGTGGGCTTCATTGCCATCCATTAATATTTTCCCTTAGAAACCGTAAAAATATATGAACAGACTTTCTAAATTTCATCACCAGGAAGAATCTCATTTGCCAGCCAACCATAGATTTTACCTTGCATAATTCATATTAGCACATTCATAATACACAAACCTCAAAAAAACAAAAAATATATATAAAAGAGAGATAAAAAAAGGTAATATAAATCTGTTGCAGAAACATAGAATTGAATTGCTTGTCTAATTTTGTAAATTTTTTATTTGCATTTCTTTCTTGCACATTTCACATTTGATTCACTAGCTTATGGTTTTGTAGACACCTAAAATACATCATGCTTAGGAGACTACTCATATGGGCATCCTTGTAGACCATATGAATGATCTTGGACATTTCCAAGGCAAAGTAGTGGTTCTAACCACTCAATTTAGGTATATTTGGCCTATTCAACCTTAGCTAAGATCTCAGCCACGACTGACACCTGTGGCTAGGATTCTAGCTATGCTTAGGAGTTGTGGCTAGATCTGCAACTTTATCGAGCTCAGGGTAAAAATAAGTTACAACGGCCTTGGCAATAGATTTCAAATGATTTCAAGTGAGGAAGCTTCTAGATTATTCTTCCCAACTGCTCCAACCTCCTAGTTCTTGATCTTGGCTTCCCAAGGAAGCTAGGATTAGGAATTGAGAGTGCTATAAGGCCCCCTTCCAAATTAGGGAGAAAGCCTAGAAGAGTTTTCAATTGAATGTAGTGAAGCCCTACTGAGTTAGAAAGCCACTTAAAACCCTCAAGGAGTATCTACATGCTACCAATTTGGAGAATCATGACTGCATTTGAAGCAATGAGAATCCTAGGAGCTTGAGGAGTAAACTTTATGAATTGAACCACATCCATTAAAAATTCAATTGAAATTCACCATCAACCTATTACAGAATGATAAGGTGACCCTTGATCATCAATTCCTTGGAGGAATTAGAAATTTCAAGCCCTGATTACAAGAGAAAGAGGATTTTCCCATCAATTATGACTAACAAATCCAACTGCTTCAAGCACCCGTGGCTAGGGTTTGAAGCTATTTTCTCTCATTTTTAGCCATAGGAATCTCATTTCATGTATGCAATTAGTTGGATCTAACCTAGATTAACTTTCATTTATGCATTTGTATGGTTAATTTTAGAAATTAGAGGTAGCTTTGCTCTTATTTCATCATATTTACTAGATTTGCTTTATCTTCTTAGATTAGATCTATTTCTTGTTTTAATTACAAATTATGCATCATATTAGCTAGAATTACTATTTTCCTAGAAATATTTATCATAATATAGAGATTTTGTGATTATATTTAAAATTATTTATGCTTTATTTACATATTTGTCATATTATTTATAAATCTTCAACAAGAGCCTCATCATGAGAGGCCTCATATGCTCCTAATCGTGTTATGCTGTTCTTGAATGTAGATTTATAGGATCTTGACATATTCAAGGTATTCTTGGCATCATATTCCTCCAAGCAAGTGAGAAGGCATCCAAAAGCCTTAAGTAGTTTGTGTCGACTCTAGGAAACCTATGGATCATACCACCCCTGCTTAGGGGCTCAAAATATTGTAATCATTGTATCATGAATTGGTATCCCTTAGAGGGACCTACTTGTAATCGATATTCACCATGATTTAATAAAATAAAGTCACATATTCTTGTTAATTCATTGTTTTAAATGCTTTATTACTTTATCTTTGGTATAATGATATCAATAACTTAGGTGCATGTTTCTTAGGATCATAGAGATGGCGATCACGATGGGACTGAAGACCATCTCAGTGATGTGTCACGTGTTAGAAGGTGTGATGTAGTATAACATCCTCTTAGGTAGATCTTGGATAAGAGAGATGCAATGTGTAATATTAATATTACATCAATGTATCAATTACATACATGAGGGTCAAGTGCATGTGGTTCCTTCCGATGAGGAGCCATTCAAATATGTGAATCAAGTAGATTTATCTGGATATTTCATACTCCCTTCAACACATTTGGATATAAGACCAACGTAACCTATTAAACATCCAAAAGGTAAATCAAATGAAGTGTGTGTTGGACCTTCGACATCAACACCATGACCCTTTGTGCATACAATAGCTACTTTGACAAAGTCTACAACATCGACGATGCTTAGAAATGACCAGAAGCTCAAGGTAGAAATGGGCAAGAAAGAGTCAAAGAAAATCCCGAAGTAGCCACTACTAAAGTCTCTAATCCCATGGATGAGGGAGATGCACATAATGAAGCCGAGGAGGTGCAACAACCTATTTCACCTATTTCTTCAGTTGGGTCATCTACACCGTAGGTGACCATTCACTTGGTTAATCCTAGGTTAGCAGAGTACATAGTGCAGAATGTGGCGTTCACACCTTTTATCAAAACTGTACAAGATATGGGCATACCTCAAGCCCAACATTTTCCTGTAGGAATGGTGTTGCCACTAGGGGTACCACCCAACCAAACCAACTTCATATATGGAGGGCTTGATCAAGTTATGAATCGTATGCCTATGGATGAAGATGATGATGAACCATTCACTATGAATGTTCATTATCTATCCAACCCAAATTTCACCTTGTGATGTTTTGAACATTACTATTGGCATGATTACGGCCTCAATTTATTTGAGCAAGGATGACAAACTCCCTATGAACCATAGTATTAGTTGCCAACTGATCGATTCAGGTTGGGCTATAATATCAGAGGTCAGGATGAACTTCTAGCAGCATCTCTTGATCACCTGAATCTCAGTTTAGGGGATGACATGGATTGGAACCCCTATCATACTAACCCTTATTATTCATGAAGGGGTAACTAGAAAGTGGCCTACGTCTCTATAGAACCACTTGAAATCTATAATGATAAAATTAGGGTGGAGGTCAATCCAGAGGATATTCCCAGAACCAACTTGGTAATCAAAAACTAGGAAGATGCCAATAATGTTGGCATGGAAATTCAAAATTTGGGCCTAATAGTAGACACTGAACTAGAGGTTACCTATAAGGAAGTTAGGGCAGAATCCATTTCCAAAAGAGATGGGCCAGAATGTGATTCTAGAATAGATGATGATGAGTCCTCAAATAACAAATAATATGAGGATGAAACTGAGTTGGCTTACTTAGGTCCTTGAAATTTATATCATCAGTTACCCATGGAGCCAGTGGGAATGAATGATGGATACTTAATTGATGATATTGACTATGAATATGAGACCAAGATGGCCTAACTCAGGTGTCACTATTTACGTCATCATCATGTACCATTTGACATCGATGAGATGTATTGAAGAGTTTACCCTGGGTTGCACCTCAGGGAAATACTGGCTAGTCTAGACAAAGTTTACCCCATAGTCTTCCCCGATCCTCCTACATATAGGTATCTCCTTGAGCCAAATTATCCCATGTTCCAATTTGTCCATAGACCAGATCTTGAGCCACATCTTGGGTATGAGAGTCATGTTGAAAAGGTAGAGTTGTACACACATGGTCGTGGATATCTAACCCATTCCATCAATATGATCTCAATTGATTTGACCACTCCACTCCACAACCCAACATATCCTTCCAAACCATTGTGTCTCAATCTAGATGCTATTTATTGGGATCATGCTGATTCACCTTTAGAGCCTAAATATTTCTTCCCCAATGAAGAAATGTTACAACCATTTCACTTTGCATTAGGCTACGCACATGATGTTTATCACATTGAGGGTAATTATGATATGGGACCTTTAAACCTAGTTAATGAAATTAATATAATCCCTACACCTCACCAGCTTGAGGAGGGATCACACATGTTAGTAGAGGAAACAATTTGATGTGGATATTAGTGATGATACCACTAATCCTAAGAAGGTTAAATTTGGAGAGAGTCTATCTCCTAATGAGCATGTCAACCTCATCCCTTTATTGAAAGAGAGACTTGATCTCTTTTCTTGGATATACAAGGATATATCGAGTCTAGATCAAAAAATGGTTACTCATAACCTTTCGCTAGATTCCTCTAAAAATATAGTAAAGCAGAAGCTCAAAAAAATGCATCCAACAGTCACTCTTATGGTTAAAGATGAGTTGCAAAAACTATTGGATGTAGAGTTTATTATCTCCATCGACTATACGAAATGGGTATCAAACATGGTACTATTGGCATTTTTGCCACATTTATTTTGATTGATGATTATTCATGCATAAGCTGTTGAAATTCTAACTCCTCTACAGGTTTTGATGCAAAAAAGACTAAGTCCGAAAGTTGTCGCGAAATCACGACAAAAAACAGCATGGAGAGCCAAGTCGAAAAACCATCGCGATATCGCGACATGTCACAAAATCGCGGGTCGGATGAGGAGAGAGAAAACAAACGCAGAATTGTCATGATTTCGTGACGTGTCAAAAAATCACGGTCAACGCACAAGGCAAAGGCAAAACCGTCACGATATTGCGACGTGTTAGATTTTCGCGGTCAAAATGGTCAACGGAGGCTGAGCGACAAAGTTGTCGCGAAATCGCGACAAAACCAAGCCAAGGGCGATGAGACTCAAAGTTGTAGCGAAATCGCGACACAATATGGCACAAGGCACATAAGGCAAAAGACGTCGCGAAATCACGACGCGTCTCGTTTTCACGGCATGGGTGGGCGAAAAGGCTTAAGGCATGAATAGGTAGTGATTTCGCGACGGAATATGGATGAAGCCAAACAAAGCAAAGAATGTAGCGAAATCGCTACGTGTTCCATTATCGCGGTCCATTGAATGAAAAGAGTCTAAGGCAAAAAATCGTAGCGATATCGCTACACTTTTGGGAATGAGTTCAAGCAAGACGAAGACGTCACGAAATCACGACAGAAAGTGAGAACCGTACAGAGGGCAAGAAATGGTAGCGATTTCATGACACATTATTGAAAAAGAGACTAAGTGCAAGAACTTGTAGCGAAATCGCGACATGGTGAAGTTGAAGAAACATAGAGGCAAAAGTGTCACATTTTTGCAGCTTAGTAGCAGGACCGTATAGCTTGCGGAAAAGTGGTAGCGAAATTGCAACATGTTGGATTTTCGCAATGCAGAAGGGAAGATAGAGCCGAAGACAGAAATTGTAGCGAAATCGCACAGCGTTGTGTTTTCGCGGTGCAAGGTAGCGAAGGAGATATAGAAGCCGAATATGTAGCGATTTCGTGACATGGTTGGTTTTCATGGCTTAGAAGCGGTAGAAGCGTACGGAGCAGAAAGACGTCACGATTTCGTGACCTCGTTGCAGTTTCACGCCAGAAAGCGGTTCAAACGGCCCGATGCAGTTTTGTGAGTTTCGATGATTCAAAGCACTCCAGAATTAAATGTGTTGCTACTTTTCGATGCGGTCAAGGTAGAAGAACGTGCCCAAGCTACCATAATTGAAGATTTCTAGTATTCGAAGCTGTTGTTCATGATTTTTCTAACGGTTTCATGCACATTTCCAAGAACAACCATTTAATGAAGACGGCCGACTCTTCCTTATGGCATTTAATTTTTGGTTTCTCCGAGGCTATTTAAGGATATCATCTCCTTGTTTTCGTTGCATAATTTGTAGATCTCGAGGAGGTCCGTCGTAAGTTTTAAATGCTGCAAAGAGGCAAGACCTCTATATAAATCAATGTAAATCTCAAGAGCAAGTATCGGGAGTTTGAGAGATACTTTTGCTGAAAGCTTTTCAAGTACTTTGCATGAATATAAGACATTCGGCTCTCTGGTTTCGCAAGCGATTTTCTGTGTATTGTCCCTTCTGTATTCTCGCATTCCTAATTTGTGCTCGCATTTCTTATTTGCTGCTTAGTTTTAATTTTGTATTGAGTTTTAACAATTGCTAGTAAGGGAGTGAGTTCTGGAATGTTATTTTGGAGGTCATCTACGCAAGGTTGCGAGTGGATCACGTCATTGTCTTCTATTATTTGCTATTGTTGTACTTAGAGTTATCTGTTGTTGTTCTTTCCCGATCAGATAAATTCGGCCTACGGCCATATTTCCCATTTCTTTCTGCATCTTTACAATTTCTTTCCTGTAACTTTGATCTAAAAACAAAATTAGAATAGTAAGGGAACCATCCCACTCTGGAGATTGGTCTGGGAGACATTTCTTTCTCCTAGCCTTTCAATGTTGGCCGGGTCTAGGGTGCATTTTCTATAAAAATCCTTTCCTGTGGCAGATTCGTGACCAACAATTTTTGGCACGCCCGATGGGACAGACTTCTTCTGTCTCAGAAAGATCCCATAGTATTGAAGGTTTAATGTTCGCCTTCATACCATAATATTAGAGCATTTGGTGACTCTACAGTACTCAGAAATCTCTGAACGTGGATGCAGTGAAAGCTGTACTTCATGATCACGAGATCACAGTCTAAAAAAGTTGGAGATCTTGTCAAGTTTTTTGAACTTGACAGCACAAGAAGTGGTGAGCATTCTAGGTTGGTTCCCCCATCATCATCTGCCATATCCACTCAAATCCTTGGTATTGTTACTAGTTTTCCATCTTCTTAGATACATACACTAGTTCCAATGGCCCAGTATCCTCCACCTAGGCAGTTCTTAGCTTGGAACAGCTCAGGGGCCTTGAATCTCCAGGCTCAAAACCTAGTTCCCCAGGTTGCCTTGAAGGCATTGCCAACTTATGATGGTACAGGAAAGACTGCATACGAACATATTCATGATGTAGCTTCTCTGGCAACCATTCACGACATAACAGATGAAGATGTAATGGTGAAGTTACTAGTGTTATCTTTGAGAGGAAAATTGTTGTATTGGTATAGATCTCTGCAACCAGGCACTATTGCGTCCTGGGATCAGCTAGGAGAACCGTTAGTTAAGAATTTTCATGAATAGGCTGACCCATTTTCATTGTTGCACCAGTTTAATGCGATCCAGAGGCATCCGTAGGAGGCAATAGCAGATTTTAATGTTCGCTTCACCAGGAGCTGGCAGCGAGTACCTGAAGGACTTCGCCCTACCCCTGAGCAAGCTACGTTTTACTACCTCCGAGCGTTCAATACAGATATTGGCTTGGCGATCAGGCAGTCCAATGTAATGACTTTCCCAAAACTGTTCGAGCAAGCATAGAAGGCGGAGGCAGACTTGATTGCAATCGGCAGGCTTCCCCCAAAGGTAGCAATGCCCATTCTTCCTGATATTCCATAGCATTTATATCCTAGTTCTTTTTCGCAATCTATGTCCACTATGTATCCTGTCCCATCATGGAATTCTAGTGCACCACAAATTGCACCTATCCCAGCTCCTCAGCTGTCTACTTCAACAAATCTATAGCTTCCTGCACCCAGCATTTTGCCATTCCCTGCTTCCACCTCATTTCCAGCATTACCGACACCATCCACACCCTTGCCCTTACCAGCACCTCCTGCACCTGTAAACCCTGATCCTTATACAACACTCTTGCAAGAGGTAAAATCTGCCAATTCTGCAATAAGAGCAATGGGTAATAAGATCACGCTTATTGAAAGGAAGCAAGCTGAGCGAGATTTCTAGCCAAGGAGATTTCAACCCCCGCCAATTACTAGAGACCAAGCTGCTTCAACAAGCAAAGCACCTGAGAAAAGCCTGACTGCTTTGGTAAATGAAGATGCAGTCCTTGCTGAAAGAACGTATTGGTGTTCGACATGCAATGATCCTCATGGAGAAGACACCTGCATGGTCCATCTGAATTATGTGCAGACATTGGCTGCTAGTTCTTCAGGAGGGCAAGTCAATATGATCTCTGAGGCAGGCCATAGCTTAATGACTCCACTAGAAGAGCAAGTTTCAGTTCTCACAAGGACTGGAAAGAAGTCTGTTATAGTGGATCCTGCTGAGTTAGAACCGTTAAAAGTGCTAGCCGATTTGAAGAAGCCGATGAAAGCTCCTGTGCCAGTTTCAAATCCTGATGTGCCTATTTTGCCGAAAGATCCTGTTTCCCACAGAGTTCAAGAAAAGGCTGCAATTGCACCAGCAAGATCAGAAGCAGAAGAGCAAGCTAGAGAGAAGTTGAAGTATCCTTCATTGACGAAGAGGCTAAGAGTGGAAGCCACTCAGCAGTATCGAAGCAGATATGAACATCCTGTTGAAAAGAAGGACTCTGCTACGGTTGCATACAACATTGTCGAAGAACTGAAGAAGACCCCAGCTAAGGTTAGTCTTTACGATGCATTACAGTTGCTCTAGGCAGGTAGATTTATTGCAAGAATCTTTAAAATCTATGAAGGATAGTGAAAAGGGTCCTACCTAGACAATTTATGCTCAAGCCTTAACCACTTCTGTTACATCGGTAAAAATAGACCACCCCCATTTTATCTATCACTCGCAAATAGAGGGTTGGATCGTGCATAACTGCATGATCGACTCTGGAGCTGCTACAACTGTCATGCCAAAGGCAGTTTGTGAGGTTATGGGCATGGAATACACATGAAGTAGCCCTAGAGTTTTGCAGTTAGATGGTACTCCTATAAAAATGATGGGTGTAATCAAGGATGTCCCAATTGTTTTGCATACTATGCCTCAGATTACAGTCATTCAAGAGATTGTTGTGGTAGATCTAGAACCCTATTTTAGTATGTGCTTATCCAGAGAGTTTACTGCAAAATTGGGAGGTTACCTGGCACTAGATTATTCCCACTTAGAAATCCCTTTCAAAGGTAAAAGGCTCAGGATTCAGAATGAAAAACCTTCCTCTTTTCATATAGAGAAGTTGGAAGAAGCAGAAAAAAACATGCAGTCTGTTAACATGCTAACCGAAGAGTCAGAGGGTTCTGATTTGATGCATGAGGTTTTAGATGAGCTTCAGTTGGACGATCAGTTTTCTATGCTTGATTTCAATGCCATGCTGGAGACTGAAATCGGCTGTTATTCCATCCAAAAACCCGAGGGTGGCACAAGGCAGGTATTTCCTAACCAAGATGATCAGAGCTCTATTACAGATCAACTATGGAAGTTATATTTCGATGGGGCTAGATGCAAAAACGGTGCAGGAGCAGGTATTGTTTTGATTTCTCCTTCTGGTTTACAAAGAACATATTCATACCGTCTTACTTGGAATTGTACTAACAATGCCATCGAGTACGAAGCATTATGCTTAGGCTTGAAAAAGGCAAGAAAGTTGGGAATCGAACAACTCCAGATTTTTGGTGATTCTGAGCTTATTGTAAACCAGGTAACAAACAGGTGTATTTCTAAGCAGCATTATCTCAAAGCATATCGCAACCAAGTTTGGGACCTGTTTGAGTTTTTCATAGCTCTGAATATTCAAGCCATTTCTCGAGAGTTGAATAAGCATGCAGATCTTTTAGCATCCCTTGGAGCCAATTTTTCTCCTATTGAGCAGGTAGTGAAGAAACCAAAGACAGTAAGGATGGTGTACAGGCCAAGTGTCCCAGACAAGGATATTTTTTGGCAAGTCTTTGAGGATGATGAGCAAATTGTCAACTTTTTGATTCAAGAAGCTGCCACTATCAAAGGGAGAACCTTGGAGCACGAAGAAGCTGAAGGTCTAATTCAGTTACGAAATAATCACATTTCGAAGGGTCTTATAACTCTAGAAAGTTTGTTTGATCAGCATGATCGGTCCAAGAAACATCGGATTGAGATTGATAAAAAAGAGTACATGGAGTTGCAGTTGGAACCCAATAAGGTCATTAAGGTTGGAACTGATTCTACTCCTGATGAACTGCAAGAAATTAGGCAACTGTGTCAAGAATTTTTTGATATTGTGGCTTGGAGTTATGAAGATCTAAAAGGATATGATAAACAGATTGTTCAACATACTATTGAGTTGGAAGAAGGAGTCAGACCCTTCAGGCAAAAGCAACGACCAGTAAATCCAAAGATTGAGACTCTAATGAGGGCCGAGCTTGTGAAAATGCTGCAAGCCAAAATTATATATCCAGTAAAGCACTCGACTTGGGTTGCTAATCTGGTCCCGGTTTGAAAGAAGAATGGAGACATACGATTGTGTGTAGATTTTTAGAATCTGAACCGTGCATCTCTGAAAGATCATTATCCCTTGCCTCGTATAGATCAAATACTGCATGTTGTGGCTGGGGCTCAACATTTTTCACTATTGGATGGATTCTCTGGATATAACCAGATTTGGGTTAGAGATGAGGACCAATACAAGACAACATTCACAACTAAGTGGGGCACTTTTGCTTATCAACGAATGCCTTTTGGACTATCAAATGCTAGGGCCACATTCCAGAGAGCCATGGACATTGCATTCAAGGAACTCTTGAACAAGATTATTGTTATATATCTTGATGACATGACTGTCTTTTCACATAGACGGGAAGATCATGGTTCGCATCTGAGGCAAATTTTTGGAAAATGCAGAGAATTTGGTATTTCCATTAATCCAAAGAAGTCAGTGTTTGCAGTGAAGGAAGGTAAACTCTTGGGGCATGTTATTTCAGAAGATGGTTTGGCAATAGATCCAGCTTGAGTTGAAGCATTGAAAAAACTATCACTCCTTGCAAATAAAAAGGAACTGCAGTCTTTCTTTGGACAGATTAATTTTATCAGGAAGTTCATTTCTGATTTTGCCCAGGTTGTTAAACCTATGACTGAGTTGTTGAAGAAGGATGCAGAATTTAAATGGACAACTCAAAGGAAAGAGGCATTCCAAGAAATTAAGGATAGAATAGCGCAGGCTCCTGTACTAATTAATCCTGATTATTCAAAAGATTTCATTCTGTATGCAGTTGGGGAAGATGAAAGTTATGCCGCAGTACTCACATAGAAAGGGGACGATGGGAATGAAAGTCCCATTGCTTTCCTTAGTCAGGTTATTTTACCTCATGAGGCAAAGTATAATTTCATTGAAAAATAGGTGTATGCTGTCATGAAATCTCTTAAAAAATTCAAGCATTTCATATCCCAGAGTAGAACAATTGTCTATGTTATACATCCTGATGTAAGAAATTTCATCATTCAAGGAGAGATGGGTGATAAACGCGCTGGTTGGGTCACCAAGATCCAAGAATTTGATGTTGAGATTCATCCGACTAAGCTAGTGCGTGGTAAGGCTTTATGCCAACACTTAGCAAAGATGGCAACATCTGGTATAGTTGAATATCAAGCAGATGACCTTGCTAGTGATGACAATCTGATGAACCTCTTAGTTCAGGAACAAGATTGGGCAGATGACCTCATTGATTACTTCACGACTGGTAAATGCCCTTCATAGTTGAATGCCTCACAGCGGAGAAGATTTCGTCTGCAAGCTCTTAGGTATGTTTTATTGCCAGAAGGATTGTTTTTTAAGAATATTGATGGCGTTCTTTTAAGGTGTGTCAAGGAATCAGAGAAGGCTAGACTCCTGGAGGAGTTTCATTCTGGCATATCAAGAGGACACTATGTAGGTAGACCGATGGCTTTAAAAATAATTCGAGCTGGTTACTATTGGCCAACCTTGTTCACAGATGCTTTCAAGATTGCCCAAGCATGTGACAAATGTCGAGGTATACAGGAAGAGTTAGGAATGCATCATCGCCTTTGCATCCAATTCAGGTTGAAGCACCTTTTCAGCAAGTGGGGGTTGGACTTTATTGGGATTATTGATCCAAATTCTTCAGCTGGACACAGGTATATTTTGACAACTACAGATTATTTTACGAGGTGGTCTGAAGCTATTCCAACCAAGGTTGCAAATCGGAGTGTGGTGATTTCTTTCATTGAAGGGCTAATTACACGCTTTGGCATTCCTGATGCTATTATTACAGATAATGGGACTCCATTTATTGGAGCTGAGTTAGCTGAGTTTGCAAACAAGTATGGTGTTTTCCTGAAAACATCCTCTAACTATTATCCACAGGGAAATGGCTTGGCAGAGTCCACAAATAAAAATTTGCTTCGAATTTTAAAGAGGTCTTTGGGGGATAACAAGAGATCATGGCACCTTCTACTGAATCAAGCTTTATGGGAAGATAGGATTTCAATCAAGAAGTCTATCAAGACTTCACCCTATGCCCTGGTTTATGGAAAAGAGGCAAGGTTGCCTGTTCATCTAGAGTTGCCAGTATTACAGCAGTTGCAGGATTTTTAGGATGATGAAACAGATATAGATTCCTTGGATATGCGGTTGGCTCAGTTGTTACAGTTGGAAGAGCAACGTTCTGAGGCATATGAAGAGTTTGCTAAGCACACACAGGTTATTTCAAAGTGGTTCCATAAGAATTCTGCTGATCGTCCACTTAAGGTGGGAGATTTGGTCCTGAAATGGAATGAAAACAAAGCCAAGCCCGGGAATCACAAGAAGTTTGATGCTCTGTGGGAGGGTCCCTTCCGCATTATCAGTGCTGGTGCAGCAAATTCATTCTATCTGGAAGACTTGGATGGCAGCCCACTTCCTATTTCAGTGAATGGCTTTCATCTGAAAGCCTACACTTCATGAACTGTCAGTTCAGTATCACCTTGTATATAGCAAAACAAAAAAAAAAAAAAGTATTGTTTTTATTTTTCCACCTCGGCTCTTTTTGCATGCGAGCCGTAGGTGCCTGTTTTTTTTCTTTTTCTTCTCCTTTCCCAGCAGTTGGTGGCTTTCTAGCAATTTCTTCCTTCCCCTTCCCTTTTTCTTCCCTTCCTTTCTTCATTTTCTTCCTTCTTCTACTCCTTTTCTTCTGCAGTAAAGAATAAGCCACTGCTGTTGTTTCTTTTCCCCTTTCCTATTATTCCCGCTTCTTCTTATCCCTTTCTTCTAAGTTCTCTGTTGTTTTACGCATTTATTTATAGTTTAGTTCATTCTCATTCCACTTCCATTCCATTAGTTCATTTACTTCCATTCCCCTTCCATCACAGCTGGTAGCACAGAAGCATTCTTGTTACTGTATCTACTGCATTGCTCCACCATATCACTATTCCATTTGCATTTCACCGCCTGTGCATCCGTAGGATCTCATTCCATTCATTTCCATTCCATCATCAGTTGAGCCACATGTAGATTCTTTAAGTTTTAGTCATTCAACAAAAGATGTTGCAGCCAGCTTTCTGTTCTAAGTTTTCATGACTCTGTTGCCCAATGGATTCAGGCCTGGGATTCTTGCATACAACAGAACTGTATACCCCGTGAGCCGCCAAGAATGTTGGCATTTTTGCCACATTTATTTTGATTGATGATTATTCATGCATAAGCTATTGAAATTCTAACTCCTCTACAAGTTTTGATGCAAAAAATGACTAAGTCCAAAAGTTGTCGCGAAATCGCGACAAAAAACAGCATGGAGAGCCAAGTCGGAAAACCGTCGCGATATCGCGACATGTCGCAAAATCATGGTCAACGCAGTCAATGGCAGTAGCTGGGAAAAACCATCGCGATATCGTGACGTGTTAGATTTTTGCGGTCAAAATGGTCAACGGAGGCTGAGCGACAAAGTTGTCACGAAATCACGACAAAACCAAGCCAAGGGCGATGAGACTCAAAGTTGTAGCGAAATCGCGACAAAATATGGCACAAGGCACATAAGGCAAAAGACGTCACGAAATCGTGACGCATCGCATTTTCGTAGCGTGGATGGGTAGAAAAAGTTTAAGGCATGAATACGTCACGAAATTGTGACAAAATATGGCGTATAGCCCGAAAGGCGAAAGATGTAGCGAAATCGCTACGTGTTCCGTTATCGCGGTCCATTGAATGAAAAGAGTCTAAGGCAGAAAACTGTAGCGATATCGCTACACTTTTGGGAATGAGTTCAAGCAAGACGAAGACGTCGCGAAATCACGACAGAAAGTGAGAACCATACAGAGGGCAAGAAATGGTAGCGATTTCGTGACACATTATTGAAAAGAGACTAAGTGCGGAGAATTGTAGCGAAATCACGACATGGTGAAAGTTGAAGAAACACTAAGGCAAAAGTGTCATGTTTTTGCGGCTTAGTAGCAGGACCGTATAGCATGCAGAAAAGTGGTAGCGAAATCGTGACATGTCGGATTTTCGCGATGCAGAAGGGAAGATAGAGCCGAAGACAAAAATTGTAGCGAAATCGCGCAGCGTTGTGTTTTCACGGTGCAAGGTAGCGAAGGAGATAAAGAAGCTGAATATGTAGCGATTTCATGACATGGTTGGTTTTCATGGGTTAGAAGCGGCAGAAGCGTACGGAGCAGAAAGACGTCGCGATTTCGCGACCTGTCGCGTTTTCGCGACCTATTGCAGTTTCGCGCCTAGAAGCAGTTCAAACGGCCCGATGCAGTTTTGTGAGTTTCGATGATTCAATGCGCTCCAAAATTAAATGTGTTGCTACTTTTCGATGCGGTCAAGGTAGAAGAACGCGCCCAAGATGCTAGAATTGAAGATTTCCAGGATTCGAAGCTGTTGTTCACGTTTTTTTTCTAACGGTTTCATGCACATTTCCAAGAACAAACATTTAATGAAGACGACCGACTCTTCCATATGGCATTTAATTTTTGGTTTCTCCGAGGCTATTTAAGGATATCATCTCCTTGTTTCCGTTGCACAATTTGTAGATCTCGAGGAGGTCCGTCGTAAGTTTTAAATGTTGCAAAGAGGCAAGACCTCTATATAAATCAATGTAAATCTCAAGAGCAAGTATCGGGAGTTTGAGAGATACTTTTGCTGAAAGCTTTTCAAGTACTTTGCATGAATATAAGACATTCGGCTCTCTCGGTTTTGCAAGCGATTTTCTATGTATTGTCCCTTCTGCATTCTCGCATTCCTAATTTGTGCTCGCATTTCTTATTTGCTGCTCAGTTTTAATTTTGTATTGAGTTTTAACAATTGCTAGTAAGGGAGTGAGTTCTGGAATGTTATTTTGGAGGTCATCTACGCAAGGTTGCGAGTGGATCACGTCATTGTCTTCTGTTATTTGTTGTTGCTGTACTTAGAGTTATCTGTTGTTGTTCTTTCCCGATCAGATAAATTCGGCCTACGGCCATATTTCTCGTTTCTTTCTGCAGCTTTACAATTTCTTTCCTGTAACTTTGATCTAAAAACAAATTTAGAATAGTAAGGGAACCAGCCCACTCTAGAGATTGGTCTGGGAGACATTTCTTTCTCCCAGAATTTCAATGTTGGCCGGGTCTAGGGTGCATTTTCTATAAAAATCCTTTCCTGTGGTAGATTCGTGACCAATAGGTACCTATAGGAAAACCTTATGGAAGGATCCGTATCTATACGGATTTTAGAGACCTCAACAAGGCAACACCAAAGGATTCATTCCTGTTGCCCAATATAGATGCTCTCGTAGATGCAACTATGGGTCATGAGATGCTTTCCCTTATGGATGATTTTTTTGGTTATAATCAAATTTGGATTAAACCCGAAGACCAGCACAAAACCGCATTCACAATACCATGGGGAACATTTTGTTATAAAGTTATGCCATTTGGTCTTAAAAATTATGGTGCCACATATCAACGAGCCATGACATACATCTTTCATGACTACATGCACAAAATCCTAGAGGATTATATTGATGACTTATTGGCAAAGTCATTGCTACGTGAAGAGCATGTTGAGGTTCTCAAGAAAGTCTTTGATCGCCTGATAGAGCATAATGTCAGGTTGAATCCCAAGAAATACGTCTTTGGCGTAACTTTAGGAAAACTCTTGGGATTCATCATTTCTAAATGAGGGATCGAAGTCGACCCAACAAAGGTCAAGGTCATACTAGAAATGCATCCTCCCACCAATATCAAAGAGCTAAGAAGCCTGTAAGGCAAAGTAGCATCCATAAAGTGATTCATCACACAATTATCAAACAAATGTCGACCCATGAATCGGTTTCTACACAAGGGGGTCCCATTCAATTGGGATGAGGACTGTCAAAAGGCCTTTGCTAAAATCAAGCAATACCTGGCAATGCCACTAGTACTAGCTCCACCAAGGCCAGATGTGCCATTCCTACTTTATATATCGGCTACTAACTTTGCATTGGGAACCATGTTAGCCCAAAAGAATGTGCAAGACAAAGAGCAAGTGATATATTATATCAGCCGCACCTTGGTGAGTTATGAGCTAGGATACGCATACGTAGAAAAGCTATGCTTAGCAGTGGTTTTTGTGACTAAGAAGTTGTGCCACTACATGCTAAGTCATACGACGTATGTGATATCAAAACAAAATCCTTTGCAGTATATGATGAGCAAGACATATCATAATACATGTACTACAAAGTGGATCATGCTACTGATAGAATTTGACTTGGAATTCATCAACCAAAAGTCCATCAAGGGATAGGTCATAGCTGATCAGTTGGTAGAGGCACCTCTTGAAGATAGTAAGCCTCTTGTCATAGAGCTTCCTAATGATGCAGTCTTTGCATTATCAGAGTCTCTCAAACCCGAAGAACCAGATAACAAAGCTGACATGACTTTGTTCTTCGATGGTTCGAAGTGTGAGCAAGGGGGTGGTGCAAGAATTATCTTTTTCATGCCACAAGGTGCTCCAATGCCCTTGTCATTTAAACTAGACTTTCCTTGTACCAATAACAACTCTGAATATGAGGCCCTAATCTTGGGTCTCCAAACAACAATCACCATGAAGATCAAAATATTAAACATCTTTGGTGACTCCCTTCTCATTGTTAACCAGGTTAAGGGACTATTTCAATGTAGGTGTCCTATCCTGAAAGCTTATAAGGATCTTGTTGACACTTATCTAGCCCAGCTAGAATGGTATGACATCGAGGCAATCCCTCATACATCAAATAGATTCATAGATACTATGGCATCTTTGGGATCCTTGATCCCTCAGAATCCGTCTACCGATTTCACTACCATTCATGTGAAGACGCTCTCACAATCTATGATGCAGCATGAGGCTTTTGACAATAAATAATCAGTCAACATGATTCATATAGAACCAAACCATGAGTGGTTCTATAAAGCTAGAGACTTTCTTAAGAAGGCACCCTGGGGGTCTTTGATCTCGCAGGGTCCTATGGGGAATGGCACCACCATTCACCACAAGGTTGTATCCCAGTATGCATTCATGCATATCAATTTGCAAAGGGAACAAGTCATCTTGTCAGTCGAGGTTGTAGCTTATCAAGATTGGATGTCACAATTGCATGACTTCCTTAAGCTTGGATTAATCCCTCAGGGATTATTACATGCTGCAAAATGCACATTCAAATAGAAAGTGACAAAGTATGTCTTGTTAGGAGACATCTTGTACCATCGAAGCTATGATGGAATTCTCCTTCATTGTCTTGAGCCCCAAGAATCAACTTGGGCAATCTCACAAGCTCATGATGGTACATGTGGTGGTCATTTTAGTGGCATGGCCATCATCAAGCGCATCCTTTGAATGGGTTATTATTGGCCCACTATGGAGAAGGATTGCACCATGTATGTCAAGAAATACATTAAATGTCAACATCATGCTAATCTTACACACTTGCCATCATAGGCCTTACAACCCATTCAAGTGGCTTGGCCATTTGCTCAATGGGGTTTTGATCTAATTGGTAAGATCTCTCCCCCATCATCGGGTTGACATACATTCATTATAATGGCTACTGAGTATTTTACAAAATGGGTGGAAGCAATCCCTTTGACAATGACAATAGGAGCACGTATTACAGAGTTCATACTCCATAATATCATATGTCATTTTGGGATACCATCCAAGATCATATCGGATAATGGAACATCATTCAAAAATAAAATTGTAAGGGCTTTAACATCCAAGTACAATATACAACATAGTTTTGTGACTCCATACTATCCACAAGAAAATGGGTAAGTTGAAGCTTCAAACAAGACAGTGGTAGCTATCTTGAAAAATATTGTTCAAGAGAACCACAAAGATTGGCATATCCAGCTACCCCTTGCATTATGGGCTTACAGGACTAGTATATGGATGCCCACTAGGGCAACCCCATTTTCACTAGTATATGGCGCTGAGGCCATTATGCCCTTAGAGTTGGAGATTCCAACCCTACGCATCACATTGAAAGAGTTCATCGATGATGACACTACGCGACAAGCTCACCTCGACCAACTGATGCTTCTTGATGAACATCGTGTGAATGCCCTTGAGCATCTCCGAGTTTATCAAGAATGCCTAAAATGAGCTTATAACAATAAAGTCCATCTAAGAGACTTTAAAGTTGGTGATCTTGTACTAAAAGAAAACCAATAGAACTCAAACCTATCATCGCACTTACGAGATAAATTTATGGCCAACTGGTTAGGTCCATATATCATCTCAGAGAAGATAGGACCTAGAACATATCACCTAACATCACTTGAAGGTGTTGAAGAGCCTAAACCTCTCAACATCCTTCATCTTAAGGTGTTCCACACATAAATTCAAAAATTCAAAAACATTCAAAATATTCAAAATTTCAAAAACATGGAAAACATCAAAATCCATAAAAATAAAAAAGCAATAAAATCTAAAAATATTTTAAAACATCAAAAATACAAAAATATTTGCATCATGCATTTCATTTTACACATGCATTCATTTAATTACATTACATTTAGGTATTTCCATCCATCGCACTTGCATTAGGATAGGTTGTGTTTGCAATCTTACAAATGACACCACGTTTGTATTTCAATCATGCATCTATGCATCATCATCATCCATCACCCTTGTGAGTAATTGTGTTTTCTCAACACAACCCCTCCCTATTGCTATAAAGAATATACTAGGGTTTTTCGGTCATTCAACCATACCTAGTGATCTTCTCAGAGTTTGTAGAAAGCTTTCTTTGCTTTTGAATATGAGGTCTAGTTTTGATAGCACCTAGCATATATCAAAATCCCATCACTAATCAAACACATTAACAAATCCTAATTAGGACAAGGAAATATGAACACTACAAAGTGGTCCTAGTCACCTTAAGCGAAAGGTTTTACTTGCTCATTTTGTGATGTGCATGGTCTAGAGTGTTGATCATTGGAAAAAGGACAAGCTCCTCCCTACCCAAGAAATCCCTTGCTTACAAAAAGGAGCAAAATCCCAAAATCAAATCAAATCCCTTGCTCAAAACAAAAGAAAAACAAAAATACAAAATAAATAGTGATTTTTATCACTAAGCATGAGCAAGTATCCCAATAAATCTAAAGAAAAGAAGGGGGTGAAGAGCTTGAATCCCTAGAATGGTCAATACTTGAAACCATAGAGTGATCCCCAATACAACAATGGGCTGAATGAATCCTGCCTAGCATTGGGGTAGTTCTAAGCAATTTACAAATGAGCTAGCTTTAGGTGGCCTGTATTACCTAGTGGTCTAGTCCAACTACATCCAAACCTAGGATCATGGTGAACATTTGGTGATCCTCATTACAACAATGGGCTGAATGAATCCCACCTAGAAATGAGGTAGTCTTATGTCTCATCTAATATATTCATTTGCACACATAGGGATAATGAATATCTTGGTCTTTCATAACAAAAACTTTATCTTTCAGGAGTCTAGTATAGTCATTATACAAATTTTGATAAGTCAACTAGGGTGTTTGAGTCTCATGGAAAACCTCAAAAATTCCTAATAGCAACAATACATCTCATATCATAAATCATTACATATCTTTCCAACTCATCATTTCATATATGGATGTTAAAATGATTAATTCTTATGATAAGATTTAACATTTTCATTCATGATTTTTATACATTTTGTGGTGTCATCCATTAGATTTTTAAACTCATATTGCATTCATTCCTTATGTTTTAAGTGATTAAAGCATACAGGTTCATTTACATTAGATCATCATCATGTAAATAATGCATTACATACATTACATTCATCATATCATAACAACATAAATTAGATGCATACAATTAAATCAAAATCAAACATGCATTTAACATCTAACATTACATCCATATATGCATACATAAGTAGTCCATCTACACATCTAAGATCATAGCATCTAACAGTACATAAATCATCTAGCTAGTGCATGTCATCAATACATCACATCATATAGCATCTAATCAAATCATCTAAGCATATCAACATTGCATCCATGTGCATCTCATAAACATAAACATAAACAACAACACATAATACACATAATGAGTCTCAAAAGATAATATCATATCATATATATGTGTAGATCAAAGTACATAGAGGTATGTCAAAAATACCCATAGGCTACAACTATGTAGGTCCTCAGACCTTACACTCAAAAATGGTACATATATCTAAATATATATACTAAATAGGGCCTGCACCCCTGGCTGGTCTCCTCCACCATCTCCCCCCTCTCTATGAGTCTGCCTAGAGCTGGTGCCCGTGGACCTCTCTGATCTACCTATCCTATGACTGGGCCATGTTGATGACTACCCCATCTCACTCCTCCTGGTCCTCTGAGAGGCTGACACTATAGATCTCTCAAGCACTACACCACCTCGTAGTTTGACCTCACCCTCAAGGAGAGCGATGTGCACTGCATCGAAAGCATACCACCTGGTATCATCTAATATAATAGCATGTAGTCTCCTAATCTCTACAGCCATGTCTAGCCCTACTGGCCCCTATATAGCTGGAGCTATAGGAGTAGCCTAAGAAGTCGAGGGATCTCCCCTCACTAACCTGAGCAAGTCCCACTCTACAGTCCTAAAATCTAGCTGAGACTGGAGAAGATCACATTGCCTAGTGATCTTATCTATCTCTATGTTAGCAATGGCAATCTATGCCTAGAAAGTTGCCCTCTCCTCCTAGTACCCCTACCACTGCATCTATCCTACTATGAGCTGTGCCTGTAGTGATGTCACCTGAGCCTGCAAGGTCACAATAGAGGTATCTCTCTCCAAGATCTGTGTCCACACTATCTATAGCTATACCTCTAGACTAGCTACCTAGGCCCTAAGCTGGGACACCTCATCATCTAGCTCCTCCTCACCCTCCTCCTCATCCTGGGCCTCCTCCTCTACTATAGTAGCCTAGCCCCATCCACCCTCTATCCTCTAGCGAACTTGTCACCCCTCAGGATCACCACCTATAACCTCTATAGCCTCCTCATCTCTAGATCTACCTAGAGGACCACCACCCTACCATAGCCTAGTAGTCCACCAGGCATCATAGTCTACTATAGTCCCTACATCAGCTAACCTCGAGTCCTAGAAGTCATCATCCTCATCACCTAATGGGGTCACCCGAGGCCAGACTAGCTGAGTCTCCACCTTAAGGTGGTGGTAGATGATTGGCTCCTCTAGGATATCTTAACATATCCCAAACTATCGAGAGATGCATGAGAAGTGGAAGAACTCATGCACACCAAGCTTGCACCCGATGATCCATCTATCACATCTCACCCACCTCAAGTAGCGGTCCACCTCCTCCCATGTAGGACAATCCATATAAGGGCACCAGATGACCTGCCCTACCCACAGCCCTATCAAATGGTCCATATAGTATTGGAGGTCCCCTACATAGGACCTGCTCCTATAGCCCTCGACCTCTCTAGGCCAGCAAGCTGCATAGCACTGTGACTCCTCTACGATCATGCTAATCTATAGGGGTAGTCCTCTAGGATGATCAATGCTGATATGCTCCCATGCCTAGATCTAGAGCAATAAGTTGCACCCTACTCCTACTCTCCCTCATTGAGTGATACGATATAGCTCATCATAGAGCTAAGCGAGGAGAGCACTCCCCTAGGATAGAATCAATGGCTCCCTCATAGTGCTAGCCAATAGGTCCTATATCCTAGCTAGGAGGTTCCAAGGGAACCTCACTCTTGAAGTGTCAGGTAGCACAACATTCATAATGATGTGCATCAACACGGCCTACCACCATGAGAAGACCTACTCCTAATACCAATGCTCGATGGGCACCCCTCCATGATTAGTATCATCCATCACCTCATATTTTCTAGCACCAAATATCCTCTAGAATACTATAGGATTCACCTCAATAGGCGAAGAGGTGATGGCCTCACCATCAATAGGGATGCGGAAGATGTGGTAGACATCCTCCAAGGTCACAGTGATCTCTTCGATGGGAAGGTGGAATGTATTGGTCCGTGCATCCCAACGGTGGACCAATGTAGTCATATAGGCCTGGTCGACCTGGATAGAGGGTAATCGTAGCACATATCCAAAGCCTATGGCCCTAAACCAATCTAGATCAACATCAGATAGTCCAGGTAGGAGCTCACAAAGGAGATCTGACTCCCATGCTCTAGCAGTCAAGGTCTAAAGGAAATAATCAAAAATGATCAAAAAAATAATTAAAATGTACTTCAAAAGTCCAAACAAATTCAAAAACCTTTCAAAAATTCAAAAATAATACAAAATACATCAAAATGTTCAAAAAAATCAAAATTGCACTTGGAAAAATAAAAAAATCAATTAATTCAAGTCAAACAACAAAAAATCAAAAAAATTAAAAAAATTTCCTAATGTTGCTTAGCCATGGTTGTCACCCATGGCCGACATCAATGGTCAAATTTTTGACCATTGATGTTTGACCTCAGCCGTGGTGACAACCGCGACCCCCAATTGGTCAATTGGGAGCCATGGCTACCACCCGTAGCTACGAGAATGACCCTTTTTGAGGTCATTTCCCACCCCAAGAAACCCCAAAAAAATTAAACCCCACCCACTAAACTAGCCTAGACTAATCCTAACTAAGGTGTGGTTCATTACCAATAGTTTAATGTGTTCATTAAAGCCATTAATTAATTTGGTTTATTTTAAAAGTTGGTAAATTGAAGGAAGAGGCTCACGATGCTACCTTCGTAGCACCAGCTCCGCCACTAGTGGACGCCTCCGATTGGTCAGCCATCAGAATGGGTAAGGTGTGCGGTAGCATTCCATATCAAAATTTCAACCTCACCTCTCAGAGCTCTCCTATCGAAAATAGCAAACTGGAAATAATGAAATTCAAAATGGCAAATTTTTCTTTTATATTTTCCATTCTACCCTCAACCGTGATTGGTAACCGTGGGCACAGAATTAGGGTTTTCCGACCATGGGTGTCAGCCATGGCTAAGAAATTTGATAAAACTAGCTACGACTGACAACCGTGGCTAGCAAAAAATAATAAATGCTTCCAAATTTTCATCGTGGATAGCTTTAAAATGTAAAATTAAAAATATTCAATGGTCCAGAAACCTCAAAAATTTCAATAAATACCAAAAACATCACATAAATCAAAATTCAAATGTGCCTCGTATTCAGTCATTTATTCTACACACTTGGTGGTTGCAGTGACTTGCGCTCCATGCAATCCGGCAAGATGAGTAAATTACCATAAGGCCATTTGGGGTAAATTAGTCATCGTTGAATTGAAATGACTTCACTTCAATCCCGAAGAAGGCCATGGTAGCTGGACTGCCCCACGAGAACGAGGTGTTCATTTCATTTCTTCTATGACATTTCAGTAGATCATCGATAATAGTGATTCAACACAAGCCTAATTGGAATTGCTATCATCTTGATTCCCTAAGAAGGCCATTGATGATCGGACTGCTCCATGGGATAGAGATGTACAATTACTATTAATGGTTGAAATCATGGTTGAATTAGGCCTTGCCATATAACAAAATGCAAAAGTCTTAAATCATCCAAATTATTCATCTTGGTCAAGTGACTCATCGCTTTATTAATTGTCCTTCCCTCATCGACTCGTCGCTTGAGGGGGTAGTCATAATATCAATAATCATAATCAAATTCAACAAAAGATCACTCGATCTTGTAAATTGTGTTCATCTTACGAATCATTGCCAACAACTATCATAAGCTTACCCTTTGCTGGGGAAAAAAGCAAATATGATAGTTAAGCTTGAAGCTCTCCACCTATCGGAACAAGCGTAGCACTAGCTACCCGATCACCGTGGACACACGAAAGCTTTGCAAATTAAGCCTTCCATCCCATTGGAAGCAATGATTCTAGGATGTGCATCCTTTTGTAGGATTGGGCATCTAATGTTGATCAGATCAATGATCATCATTCAACCTACAACATGGCTTTAGGTGGTCTATTTTTTCTCAGCGTTGTGTTCCCACAATGCATCCCAAAAGGGGCATCTGTAGACACCTAAAACACGTCATGTTTAGGAGACTACTCATATGGGCATCCTTGCAGACCATATGAATGATCTTGGACCTTTCCAAGGCAAAGTAGTGGTTCTAACCACTCAATTTAGGCATCTTTGGCCTATTCAACCTTAGCCATGGGTGACACCCACAGCTAAGATCTCAACCACGACTAACACCCGTGGCTAGGATTCTAGCTGTGCTTAGGAGCCACGACTAGCTCTGCAACTATCATGGACTCCCGAGCCAAGCCAAAATTAGTTACAATGGCCATGGCAATAGATTTTGAATGGTTTCAAGTGAGGAAGCTTTTGGATTCTTCCTCCCAACTGCTCCAACCTCCTAGTTCTTGATCTTGGCTTCCCAAGGAAGCTAGGATTAGGAATTGAGAGTGCTATAAGACCCCCCTCCAAATTGGGGAGAAATCCTAGAAGAGTTTTCAATTGAATGCAGTGAAGCCCTACCAAATTGGAGAGCCACTTACAACCCTTGAGGAGTGTCTACATGCTACCAATTTGGAGAATCATGACTGCATTTGAAGCAATGAGGATCCTAGGAGCTTGAGGAGCAAGATTTATCCAATTGAACCACATCCATTGCAAATTTGAGTGAACTTCACCACCAACCTGTTACAGAACGATAGAGGCGACCCTTGATCATCAATTCCTTGGAGGAATTAGCAATTTCAAGCCCTGATTACAAGAGAAAAAGGATTTTCACCTCAACCGTGGCTATCAGCCATGACTAATAGAGCCAATTGCTTCAAAACCCATGGCTAGGGTTTGAAGCTCATTTCCTTCCATTTTAGCCATAGGAATTTCATTTCATGTATGCAATTAGTTAGATCTGACTTAGATTAACTTTCATTTATGCATTTGTATGGTTAATTTCAGAAATTAGAGGTAGCTTTGCTCTTATTTCATCATATTTTCTAATTTGCACTTATCTTCTTAGATTAGATCTATTTCTTGTTTTAATTGCAAATTATGAATCAAATTAGCTAGATTTATTGTTTTCCTAGCATGCTTTATCATAATTTAGAGATTTTGTGATTATATTTGCAAGTCTTTATGCTTTCTTTGCATATTTATCATATTCTTTGCAAATCTTCAACAAGAGCCTCATCATGAGAGGCCTCATATGCTCCTAATTGTGCTATGTTGTTTCTTGAATGCAGATTACAGATTCTTGACATATTTGAAGCATTCTTGGCATCAAATTCCTCCAAGCAAGTGAGAAGAAGGCATCCATAAGCCTTGAGCAGTTCGTGTCGACTCTAGAAAGCCTATGGATTGCACCACCCCCATTTAGGGGCTCAAAATATTGTATTCATTGTATCAAGATTTTGGTATCCCTTAGAGGGACCTACTTGTAACCGAGATTTACCATGATTTAATAAAATAAAGTCACATATTCTTGTTAATTCATTGTTTTACATGCTTTATTGCTTTATCTTTGGTATAATGATATCAATAGCTTAGGTGCATGTTTTCTAGGATCGTACAATCTTTGCCCTTAGCAACCGTAGACACCCATGAGAAAACTTTCTGGATTTCATCACCAGGAAGAATCTCATTTTCCAGCCAACCATAGATTTTACCTTGCATAATTCATATTAGCACATTCATAACACATAAACCTCACAAAAACAAAAAAATATATAAAAGAGAGATAAAAAAAGAAGTAAGAAAAATCTATTGCAAAAACGTAGGATTGAATTGCTTGTTTAATTTTGTAAAAATTTTATTTGCATTTCTTTCCTGCACATTTCACATTTGATTCACTAGCTTATGGTTTTAACTCAAAATCAAACAAAAATCTTGAGTCAAATTTCCATCAACCAAGTCACTTCATCCATGGAGTGTTCAACATATTTCCCTACCACTTTTGTGGTTAACCCCATTAGTGTGATACAAAAAAGTTGTTCATATTTGTCTGCGGGTCCCTCACATGTTGTGCATACTTCAAATGTTGATGTTTTGCATAGATCCATCCATACATCCATTCCAAAAATAGAACCATCATCCCCCATAAATTATAACATCACCCACATAGACATGGCCCAAGTGGAAGCTCTTAAAATATCTGCTAACTATGTTCTAGAACAAATCCATAGCCCCCTAGGCATAATCCTTATTTCTCAGTAGGAAATTACCCATTCACAACCTTCCAACTTTACCCAGGTGTATACTAACCCTCTTTTTGAGGTATCATATGCACCTTCCTAGCATTGGTCCATTCCACAATAGTCATGTGCTCAAAGAACTTCCATTCCATCTTCATACACCACCACCTATGGTAATCCATTGTATGAAGCACATGTTAATGTTGCTTCACAAATGCCATCCTCCACCCCATCCAATGTCTCCCATCTAGTTGTAATTCCCATTGCAACATATCCTCCATCTACCTCATCCATTCCCTCCACATCCACACCATCTGCCTTAGAGGTGGCCATACAAAAAGCATGGCAACATCTCAATACATTGCTTATGGCTCAACAAGGTGTTCAACCCTATTCCCAACAACAATTATAGAGGGCAAATTTTAAGCCTCAACCTATTTCCACCCAACCCACATTATTCACCCCAAATCCATCATGGGTACCACAATATTCTGTGGTTTCCATTCCCACACCTCCATTAACTCACACCCATGCCATTCCCACAAGTCATCAAATTCATAGTCCTCACACATCATCTCCTTTTCAACATTCACAATCATTTCTTCATCAACCTCAACATAACCAAATTCAATTCACTCCACCAAATCATCACCATCTCATCACACCCCAACATCTCACCACTCCACCTTCACAAAATCACCAAGTAATTTAGGGCTTCCATATACCTAGGAAAGACCCTAAAATTCAAGCCATGCAACAATAGATTGATAGCCTGATGCAACATACTCCTGGTATGATGAACCAGAAGCCAACTCTAAGACAAATGATCAATCAACCAATTCACTTTTTGGTACCATCACCACCATATCCGATAGATTTTACATTACCAAAATTTGATAAATTCAAAGGGACTGAGGACCCTAGAGAGCATGTGAGTACATTCATTCACTCCTATTTTAGAATCCAACATCATGATGCTCTAATGCTCTGAAATTTTCCTCAGACATTGGGGGAGATGTCATAGAGTGGTACAACCATTTACCTCATCATAGTATTTATACTTTTGAACAATTGGTTGACCAATTTCTTGAAAGGTTTTCCCTCAATGTTAGAAAGAAAGTATCATTGTCTGACTTGTATGGCTTAAAACAATTTGATGATGAGTCAGTATATGATTTTGGCAACCATTGGAGGGTTGTTATCACAAAACTACCATTCACCCTACCAATGGAAGAGCTAACCTGATTGTTTACCAAGAGTTGCCTAAAACCCATCTCTTGGTTATTACAATTACAATAGTATAGATCATTTGAGGAAGCTCTTGCCCAGGCTAGCACAATTGAGGAGATCAAAATCTAAGAAGGTGTGCTTAAGCCAAAAAATAAATAATGGTAGAATAAGGGCCAATACAAAGGTAATTATTCTGGCCAATCCAAACCAAATTAGGCCAATCAGGCCAATCAAGCCAATCAAGTCAATCAAGTGGTCATGAGCCAAATGGTAATGGCTCAACAACAACCTATGCAACAACAACCATAACAAATTACATATCATGCGGTTCCCTCACCATCACAATCAGTCCAAAACATAGTGCCAACTATGGAAAATCACCCACATCGATAATCTATTTGAAAAAATCATCAATACACCCCCTTAGCTGAATTATATACCTCCATATTTCATAGGTTGTATGACACAAACCAACTTGCCTTGCTTGAGGTTAAACTAGATGACCCTACCAAGCATAGTAAACACTATAGGGAACATTTATTTTGCCCTTATCATAGGTAGAATGGGCATGATATAAACAATTGCTACAACTTCAAAGACATAGTGCAAGATCTCATTGACTTAGGGGCCATCAAGCTTGATAGTCCCTTAGCTCAACAAAACCAAAACCTTGGTATCTATCAAACACCACTTCCTCATCATGAGGAGGTACAACCAACAATAGGAGGGTCAAATACCAAGACTCCTCCTAATCAAGTTAATCATGTTCAACAGTACCAAGGTTTTATGGGTGCTATCCATGTAGTTACCCAAGGTCAACAATGCACTAAAAATCAACAAAATGTACAATAACAACCTGTTCAATCTCCTATAGCACCACAGGAAAGTGTGTCTCCTCAACCTACCACATCATCATCACCCATACAATTCTCTACCAATCCTTCCCAACCCATTCATATTCCAAGTCATCCATCTCCACCCATTCATCCTCCCAATCATCCATCAAGGCCAATCATCTCTCTGAGTAGCTAGTTGACCACTAGCCTTAAAATGGCTTCAGCTAAACTATCTATCTATGAGCTTATACAAAAATCTCCCCCACATCATGAGGCATTAATGGATATTTTAAAATCCATTGAACTTCAATCTCAAGATGCTAATACCTTTAGAAATTTTATGGGGAGCATCCAAACATGTATGGAGCCTTCCATTACATTCTACGATTTTGAAATCAAACCAATATCATCAAAATCGGTGGACCCTCCATTGCACATCATGGCTCAAATTGATAGGAAGCCATTTAAATGAGTATTGATTGATATCGGTTCCTCTATCAACATCATCACCACATCCACTCTCCAACACCTCAATCTTCCACCATCCCACATCACCAAATCCACCTTCACCTTGAAAGCATTTAATGATGCTCTCTGCTCCATAGTTGGCACTATAGTTTTACCCATCGAAGTGGGGGTAAAAATGTTGCACACAATGTTTCACATCTTGGAAGGTTCCATGGCATACAATGTACTCCTTGGATATCCTTGGATGAGGGAAATGAGATGTGTCCCTTCTATACTTCATCAATGCTTAAAATATGTACATGAGGGACAAGTTCATTGCATACCAATGGATGTTGAACCATTTAAGTATTGCAATTTCATTTCAAATCCTTATGAATCCATGCTTCCTTCCACCCATATTTTCTTGACACCATCAACCACATCATCAACCACACAATCCACCTCTTCATCAAAAGCTCCTATTCCTGAGGAGCTCCCCATCACCACTTCACATCAAGCCTCCACCTCCATACCCCCATCTTCATCACCTTTGACTACATGCACATGTGGTCAAACCCAATCCACATCAGCCACATCATCAACATCAACATCTTCCACCATCATTCCTTCCACATCATCACCCATTCAACAACCACCTCAGCCAAATCCACCTCCATCCACATCAACCAATGTCTCACAAGTCACATTAATAGATTGTGAGATGCCATCCCAGTCCACACCTCTCCCATTTCTAGAGCCATCAGCCAACCATGAGCTTTCCACATCCACATCCACTTCATCCACCTCCACATCATCCCAAGTTGAGGTCCACCTCACTAATCCTAGCATTGGTGAATACGTGGTCCAAGACATCACCATCACACCGCTTAGCATCCAAACTACTAAGGATTATGGTCACCCACATGACCCACCCTTATCTATAGGAGTGGTGTACAACATGGGTTCAATGCCCAATAGCATTAATTTTGTGTATGGGGGGATTGATTCATCATCCAATCTATCTTCCCTAGATGAACCCAAACAACCAACTCCTGCCAATATACAACACATGTCGGGTTTTCCATCCTGATATTTTCATATAGTTAATTGGTAAGGACATGGCCTAGGATGACATGAATAAGGAATGCATGAGATCATCGATGTTTCATATCGAGAAGTGCATGACCATTCAGGTTTAGGCTATCATCCACTTTCTTCCACTTCTTCTTTTGAACAAGCTTTTCAAAGTTTACATTTGAATTTAGAAGAAGATATCCATCACATCGATGACTCTAAAGATGAAATCTATGAAGAATTTAATGTTATATCAATAGCTTCTGATGAATCTGATGAGGAATCAGAACCCATCATTCCATTCACTAAACAAGATGAGTTTTACCTCAGAATGTTCCCCATCCATCAACCCATCCTTCACTTGCTTCTTCCACAAGAGTGAGTCGAACCAACCGATGAACCACCACCTCCATTTCATTAATCCATCTCACCAACCATTCTTGTAATATATGTACATAATTCAAAAAAAATAAAAAAAAAAAAATTCAAAAAAATCATTTGCATTGCATGAACATGGCTTTTTGCCTATTGCATTTATTTGTGTTGCTATTGTTGTTCAGGTTCCCAGAGTTCTAGCATCAGTTCTAGAAGACAGGATCCATCCATCCTCCACATTGCCAACCACCATTTTCCCTTTAAGTCAACATGAATCCTATTGACTTATTCACCCCACTTCGTAATCCATATGATTTGGCAAAGCCAATTCCAATTGACATGAGCCTTATTGATATGGACCAGATTTCCTCACCACCATCCTTTTCCAAATTTATCCTTTTTGAGGAATTGTTAAGGGCTTCAGCCAACTACATTCCTCCATCACCTCCACCTTTGCCTTCACCTTCACCTTTAGATCCTGAGGTTTTCCAGGTAGACATAGAAGAGGTTGAGTCAGAAGAGTTTGATAATGTCATAGATGACATTCATATGATCCCAATACCCCATCAACTTGAGGAAGGTTCTCACATGTCCATTGAAGATACCATCGATGTGAACCTTAGTTCAGATGTAGACAATCCCTAAATTATCAAACTTGGTAAAATTTTATCCATAGATGAACAAGAGCAATTAATTGCTCTCCTCAAGAAGAAGAAGGGAATTTTTGCATGGTCCTACAAAGACATGCCTGGTCTTGACCCTAACTTGGTTGTCCATAATCTCACCTTGCATTCTGATGCTAAGTCGGTCAAACAAAAATTTAGAAGGATGCATCCTACCATTGCCCTCATGGTCAAATAAGAGCTTCAAAAGCTATTAGATGTGGGTTTCATTATCCCCATTGACTATCCTGAGTGGCTTTCAAACATGGTACCCATTCGTAAGCCTAATGGGGTGATACATATTTGCACTAATTTTTGAGATCTTAACAAAGCATATCCTAAGGATGAATTTCCTCTACCAAACATTGATACTCTTGTCGACACTTGTGTTGGCCATGAAATGCTTTCTCTAATGGATGGTTTTTTAGGATACAACCAGATTTGAATCAATCTTGATGACCAACACAAAACAACATTCACTACACCTTGGGGGACTTTTTGTTACAAGGTGATGCCCTTTGGCCTCAAAAATGTAGGTGCCACTTATCAACGTGCCATGACATACATCTTCCATGATTACATGCATAAGATCATCGAATATTATGTGGATGATCTCTTGGAAAAATCTAAAACTCGACAAGAGCACATTGGTGTCTTGGAAAAAGTCTTTGATCGACTTCTAGAGCATAATGTAAGGTTGAACCCCAAAAAGTGTGTCTTTGGTGTTACCTCTAGCAAACTACTAGGATTCATTATCTCCAAAAGAGGCATTGAGGTGGACCCAAACAAATTCAAGGCCATCATGGAGATGCCTCCCCCAACAAACTTGAAGGAATTGCATAGTTTACAAGGAAATATTCAATCAATCCATCATTTCATTGCACAACTTTCTGATAAATGCAGGTCATTCAATCACCTACTACAAAAGGGGGTGACATTTTCATGGATAGATGAATGCCAAAAATATTTTGATGATATCAAGCAATACCTAGCTTCTCCACCAGTCTTAACTCCTCCTCATCTAGGGGTCCCCTTCCATATTTATGTTTCAACAATGGACTTTGCATTAGGGACAATGCTTGCACAAAAGAATGAAAACAATCGAGAGCAAGTTGTCTATTACATTAGTCAAACATTGGTAAGCTATGAAACCAGATATGCTTACATGGAAAAATTGTGCTTAGCAGTGGTTTTTACCACTAAGAAACTCAGACATTACATGCTTAGTCACACCACATATGTCATAGCTCATGAAAATCCTCTACGTTATATGATGTCTCACACTTACAATAACACCCACACCACAAAATGGATAATGCTTCTCACTGAATTTGATCTTGAGTTCATTAGCCAAAAATCCATTAAAGGTCAGGTCATAGCCGATCAGCTTGCGGAAGCTCCACTTCCTAGTGATCAACCCTTGATTATTGAGCTCCTAGATGATTCGGTATTCACTATCACTGAACAAGAAGAAGATGTCATTCTAGAGGAAGATATCGATATCACACTATTCTTTGATGGTTCTAAGTGCAAAAAAGGTCAAGGTGTTGGAGTCATGTTTCATACACCCCAAGGGATACCTATCCCCTTATCATTCAAACTTGACTTCCAATGCACAAACAACAATGTAGAGTATGAAGCCTTAATCTTAGGTCTTCAAGCAGCCATAGCTATGGGCATAAAGTGTATCAGGATATTTGGTGATTCTCAACTTGTTGTTAGACAAATCAATGGAGAATACCAATGCAAAGAACCTACCATAAAGCTTTACCATGAAGTAGCAATGAAATTGCTTGCCAAGTTTGATTGGTATGAAATTGATAGTTTGCCATGTTCGACTAATAGATTTGCAGATGTGATGGCCTCTCTAGGATCATTGATTCCAAAGAACTCTGAAGGAGAGGTACAACCACTCATTGTCACAATGATCTCTAAATTTGCAATTGTCCATGCTGAATCTAAGGATGAAAAGGATGTTTGCTTTATCCATTCGGAGCCATATGAGCCTTGGTCAAACCAAATAATAGCCTTCCTCAAGTTTGGAACACTCCCATAAGATATGTCATGGACTGCTAAATGCACTTTCAAGCAAAAGGTAGCTCATTTTACTCTCTTGGGGGATGTGTTGTATAGACGTGGTTATGATGGAGTCCTCCTTCATTGTCTCGAGCCTATAGAGGCACAAAGAGCCATAGATGAAGCTCATGATGGTACTTGTGGTGGTCATTTTAGTGGAATGGCCATTGCAAAGCATATTCTATGCATGGGTTACTATTGGCCCACCATGGAATGTGACTATTGCACTTATGTCAAGCATTGTAAGCAATGTCAAGAGCATGCTAATTTAACTCATGTACCATCACAAGCATTACAACCTATTCAAAGCCTTTGGCCCTTTTCACAATGGGGTCTTGATTTGATTGGAAAAATCTCACCTCCTTCCTCGGGACAACATACATTCATCATCACAACCACTGAATACTTCACAAAGTGGGTTGAGGCAATTCCTCTAACTAGTACGATAGGACCTCGAATTGTGGAGTTTATACTTCACCATATCATCTGTCATTTTGGTATTCCCTCAAAAATCATCTCTGACAATGGTAAGTCTTTCAAGAACAAGGATGTTTGAGCACTTTGCGAGAAATATAATATCCAACATAGTTTCTCGACTCCTTACTACCCACAAGCAAATGGACAAGCTGAGGCTACCAACAAGACCTTAATTGCTATTCTCAAGAAACTTAGTCAAAGAAAATCATAGAGATTGGCATACTCAAATCCCCTTGGCATTATGGGCTTATCGAACAAGCATCCACATGCCTACTAGGGCAACACCATTTTCATTGGTCTATGGAGCCGAAGCAATCATGCCTCTTGAGCTTGAGATCCCCTCATTGCGAATTTCATTGCAAGAATTCATAGATGATGATACTTCTAGACAAGCACATTTTGACCAACTCACGCTTCTTGATGAAAGGTGGGTCAATGCTTTAGAGCATTTACAAGTTTATCAAGACCGCCTAAAGCATGCTTACAATGCCAAAGTTCATCTACATGAATTCCAAGTAGGAGATCTTGTTCTTAAAGAGAATCAACAAAACACCAATGCATTACCACATCTTCATGATAAATTCATGGCTAATTGGTTAGGTCCATACATTATCACTCAAAAAGTGGGTAAAGGAACTTATAGGCTTGCCAGTCTAGAGGGAGTTGAAGAGCCCAAACCACTTAACATCATCCACTTGAGAGCATTCTATGCTTAATGTGATTTATATATGTATATATACATGGCTAATACACAAAAACACATTGCATTTCACAACATTGCATTTCACACATTACATTTTACACATTACATTTCACACATTGCATTGCACACATTTCATTTCACAAATTGCATTTCATACATTGCATTCACAACCATATTCACATATTTTAGGGATCATTTATTCAGTTTAGATAATAATTGGTCCAATAAAGTCATGTTGCCTTAATCAAGGGCACCTTCAAATCATCATCCATTTCATTGCACCATTCCATAAAGTCAAATTATCATTTGCAAACCACATTTCCATAATCCCTAGGTGTTTTCGGTCACTCAACCACTCCTAGTGTTTCTAGCAACCTCCAATACATGTCGAGTTTTCTTTAGGACCAAGACACATTTTCACTAAGAAAATATTGAGTTCTGGGAATTGACTCTAACATTCTTGAACCAAACACAATCACACATCTTAAAAACATCTTGTGTCAAAGAGGGATAACACCATAATTGGGTTGAACCTCAAAGTGAAAAGGGTATTCCTTGCTTGTCCCATTATGCACATAGTCCAAAAATAAAAAATAGTGGTCTTCACCACTATCACAATAATTTCCAAAAAAAATAAAGTAGTAAGGATAGGGTAAAATTCTCATCACACTTCGGTTGAGAATCTGATTCCCCAAAGCTCTAAATATTTTACACATCACACACCATAGATCCTCAAGTTGTAAGGATAGAACTACATTTCTAGTCAGATGGTTAGGTAGTCCGAATCCCCAAAGCTTAGAGATCAAATTATTGGACTATGGAGTTAATCTCCACTAGGGCTATAGATGCTTGAATGGCAGTGGAGTATGCTCATGCGTGGTGACACATCTCTCTTGAAGAGACCTCTGACCACACATAAGGATAAGCTAGCTTCTTGGTCTCCTCCATGATAGGTTTTCATCTCAATTTACTCAATATGGGTTAATGAACTCACTTGCACACACATTGGTTCTTGATTACCTTGAGTCATTACCATACTCATGATTTGGTAAATGAATTCACTGCACACACATTTGGTCTTAGAGAAAATTAGATAGCCTTTAGTGAGTTTGTTTGATATCACTAGTATGTCTGAGTCTCTACAAAATAATCAGTTTTCCATGTCAACATCCATGTCTGGTTTTCCATATCAACATCCATATCTTCTTCCATATCAACATCCATATCTTCTTCCATATCAACATTCATATCATTACATGAGTCTTCCATTCCACATGCCACCATTTTGGTGCCCTTGATTAAACAATAGTTGTAACAACCCACTTTACCAACCTAACTTGAGATATAATTTTTTTTGTACATGTCTATCATGCTAGGTTACAACCAAGTATGCTTGAATAAATACAATGCATGAAAGGAAGTAACTGAGAGAATTATGATATGGTTAGTGTCAACTCTCATGATAGGAGTGACCAAATCCTATCCAACCTTTCATCCCATAATTATATGTATGATCCCTTGGTTTAACTATTTCTACCTCTTCTTTATTAGGAGTTTTAGTTACATAATCAATTGATTGTTATGTCAATCCATCCTCCTAATTTCATTAATTGCAGTGGAATATCATGCATGTATCATCTAAACAACACATGAATATTACTTTATTCATATCAAGACTTTCACTTGATTTCAAATGTAAACCATTTCAACCTAATAAAAGAGCCATTCATTGGAAAGCACAAATGCATCATATATCATGATCATTAACCATAGATTATTGGTTGTTAACAAAATATTACAACATACAACATTCTAATAATCATCTTATATGAATGTAAAAGCATCATCTCATTTAGAAAGCAAATAGTATTTACTTATTTCATCATATTCAATATCCATGATCTATCTAGATAGCATCATACTAGAAAGTAAATACAACCTCCATGCTAAACAACAATTTGCAATCCATAAATAGAAGTACACAACATATACCCTAGGAACCCTCATGGGGAATAAACCCAACCTCCAAAATATGTTTCTCCTCTCATTTCATAAACTTAAATTATCATAAATACAAATATAGAAAATGCATCTTGTAGATCCTTTTCTAAATAATTATGCAATAAAAGGAACCAACTTGTTCCATGTTCTAATTATGATGCAATTAAAGAAATGTCACATTTCCTTTCTCTAAGCCATCAAAAAGTAGGAATCTCACAAATTCTTACGTGTTTATGAAAGATTATTGGTTACATATTAAGGAGATATTTCATCGGTTGCCAAGAGGGAACCCATAATTCCCTTGAGAATGAATCCCACATTCATTATCCAACCTAGATGTCATTATAACCCATTATAGTATGAATTTGTCTAAAGTTTCACCTCACATGGAGATATCCCATATTCTCTCCAATATTATATTCCATATCTAATCTTCCACATTCCTATTTCACACTTAGAAAATTTCCACTATATCTTATTATAGTTATCATAATCCATTTACAGGATCATTCATATGGTTATGTTAGAATCCCTTCAAATTTTGCCTTTTTATTCTAACAGATGAGATCACGTATTCTTTGCCTTGTATCCTACCAAACAAGAATTACCTCATGGTTAGACTATCATGTAATCTATCAAAAAGATTAATACTTAAAACATCAATCAATCTTGTAATATGTCACACAATATTACAAACTAACCTTATAATTTCTCACATAGTATTACCCTTTTAAGTGCAAGTTCAACCTTTTAATCTATCACACGGGACTTACAAATCACCCTTGTAATTTATCACATAGATTAAACTTTAATCATATAATGACCTTGTAATCTATCCAACAAGATTACACCTTAATCATAATTTAACCTTGTAATCTATCCAACAAGATTACAACCTTAATCATAATTTAATATTGTAATCTATCCAACAATATTACAACCTTATTCACAATTTAACCTTGTAATATATCCAAAAAGGTTACAACCTTATTCACAATTTAACCTAGTAATCGATTAAACAAGATTACAACCATAATCACAATTTAACCTTGTAATTGATTAAACAAGATTACAACCTTAAACACAATTTAACCTTGTAATCTATTAATCAAGATTACAACCTTAATCATAATTTACCCTTGTAATCTGTCCAACAAGGTTACAACCTTAATCACATTTTAACCTTGTAATCTATCCATAAATATTACAACCTTAATCTCAATTTAACCTTGTAATCTCTCCAACAAGGTTACAACCTTATTTACAATTTAACCTTGTAATATATCCAAAAAGATTACAATTATTATCACAATTTAACCTTGTAATCTATTAAATAACATTACAACATTAAACATAATTTAACCTTGTAATCAATCAAGATTACAACCTTAATCATTATTTACCCTTATAATCTATCCAACAAGATTACAACTTTAAACACAAGTTAATTCTTGTAAATGATCATACAAAATTACACTTTTAAACATAAATTATCCTTGAAATCTAACAAATAATATTACACCTTAATTTTCCAAATGTATTTTGATTTTTGTAACCTATTAGGTTGGCCTTGAAACCTATCAACAAGATCACTCTACTTTGTCACAAATTGCTCCATAACTTGTCTCATTATTTACTCAAAAATATTACTAGAATATTTTTCAAGTTGGTGTTATATTCCATTGAATTAATGTTATAGCATCCTCTCAAAATGGTTCTTTTGAATGCACTCATTCCCCATCAAGTTTTAATCATGGAATGTATTCAATGGTTCTACAAGTAAACCATCTATTTGGCATTCTAAAGAGATATTATCTTGCTAATGCAATGAGGTCTTTACAGGTTAAAAAGGTGAAAACTCATTTTTTTTATTACTCATTGAACATAGATAGCCTTGATCCAATGGTCATAGTATTGGCATTTGACCCTTTTTGACTTATTGACCCAATGGAAACCCCAAAGAGTGTTTTCAAAATTTTGGTTCAACAATTCATTCATATAAGTACTCCAATGGTCAAAGTGGAGAATATTTTAACATCATTTAACCCATTGGTTATCTTGGTGATATACGATCCCCAACGATCAATCAAAGGAGTTTAAGTTGTTTCATCCTAGGCAACTAGGTGGAAATGATTACCTTCAACCAAACCAGGTATTCCATGCAACGGTGCATTCCTGAGAGCCTTGATGGTTACCATGTGTCATCAATCCCTAAGTATCCTCAAAGGACGTGTTCCCCAAAATCCCATATCAATTTTTCTTTTATATTAAGTTACACATGAGAAGATCATATAATGACGATTTGAGAGGTGAAGGGAGGAGCAACATGGATAAAATTCTTGCCTTGGCTCATAATATTTTCCAAATGATCACCCCAACAAATCAAGTGATTATGTGCCATACTGATCCAATTTTGAGGATGCCTAACTAAGATAAAGCTACAATCCTATTTCTAGAATAATGGTAAGAGGTTCATTTTGTACCAGCTTCCATAGTGGTGGTGATCCTGAAAGGAGATTTCAAATTATGGTGTAGGTAGAAGCATTCTTATCGTAAGGTATAGGGTTTGAGAATGGAGTCATCTTTCCAATGTAGACGACGGACAATGGCAACCTGAAAAACATTGATAGACTGGTTATGAGAATAGATTCTAGCTCTGATTTCCTCCTAACAAAGCACTTGGTCCTTAAGATGAATTCTCAATGGGTTGTATATAAGGGAGACGATAGAGTTTTCTCAACATTAGTAGGTTTATGAATGCATGTAATCAATCCCTTGAATCGAAGGCACAAATCCCTCATTGGTAGTGAGTTGTTTGAGTCTGTAAGCGATTGATAGAATGCTTTCTATAGGTGGGTAACCATGGGTTCCTCTATTATGTGTATATATAGGGGTTGTTTACTCAATCAGAATACCAATACTTCCAATATCCACAGTTGGTATACCTCCATCCTTTATTGTATTCTTGGTCGAGCTATGTAGGGAATAATGGAGCTAAACCCTAGAGCTATTGTGCCTTTGTATGAAAATCCCTAGTTGGCATAATGATTAATGCTTTCATAGGTTCATTATATCCAGTCCATACGCACAGTGTTGAGGGCTTCCTTTCAATGGCATCCACCTTGCAAGAACCTCTTAGGCCTTATCGGTCTAGAAATTACCTCTCATGACCGCTGGCATCATGTTGCTGCGTAGTCCTAGTGCGTAGTGTATCCTAAATGTAGTATCTTTGGATAAGAGGGTCCAATAATAGGGTTTTACCAAAACTTATATATTATCCATTATTAGTGGCCATGGAGGGTGGGTGTAAAAAAAAAGCTTACAAGTCACATTTTAAGATATTACCAAAGCAAAGCTTAAAATAAGGTAATACTTAAAAGACTAAACCTTTAGTAGAATAAGCAATCATTTATTAAAAGGTACAATCCAATCATGCGAATCCACTACCAAGGTAGGGCATAAATACTATCTATTTATGCAAAATTTCAACAAAATAAAAAGGTGGAAAGCCCCCACCTAAAACTCCTGTAAGGCATGAAATTTGTTTGTGAATATTCTTCCTCACTTTTCCAACCTTTCCAAGCTTCTTCCTCATTTCACCTAAGATTGCTTTTAATTTCATTAGTACTTTCTTAGAGCTTTTTGGTTTCTGATCTACCAAAGTAGAGAGAATACTCCCTAGGCCCAATATTTTTCCTCCCTTAAACTTTTGCTTTCTTCCTCTTTTATAATTTTTCTAGCTCCTCCTTTCTTCATGAGCAAGAAGGTGGGTATATTATAAAATATTAAAAGGGAACCTTTTTGGAGTTCACCCAAATAGTAGGATTTTTTTTTATTGATTTTAAAATTTGGGACAAGACAAGAGAGTGTAAGGTGGAAGTAATTTGCCCATTTTAGGCCTTCCCTTTCTCCCAAGTGCACTTGCAAATCCTGCATTAATACTATTGGAAAGGAGTCAGGTGACATGGAGAATAGTTCACTCATTAGACACACGTGCACATTTTTATTATTAAATTATGACCTTGTCTTTTTTTGGGTCTTTTCAAAATTGGAAAAATTTTGGTGTGCACCTAATTGCAATAAATTTAATAAGTTGCTTTTATGGAGGATAATTTTCCCAAATTAATCCTTTTTGCAAAAGCCTTATTTTATTTTCCCAAAACCTTACTAAAATCCCAATTTCATTCAAACTCTCCAATTTAACCTGGTAGAGTGTAGATAGTTTTAATTAGGGATTTCTATGGAATAATTTTACCATCCCCTAATTTTATTAATTAGCCTCTTTTCTATTAATGTTTGGCAGCATTAATAGGGTTTGGTCAAGGTTTAAAATTCAATAATTAATTGATCCTTTGGATCAATTAATATCTTCTAGGAATTCCAATGGAGTGGCTGTGACATACCCCCTCCCTTGGATTAAACACGGTCCCTTGTGTTTCTCATTAGTTCCTAGCATAGTTAGTGCATAAATAAATAAAATTATCATTAGTATTTTACAAATAGGATAGATTCATCATCATTTTCCTTATTTCCAGTGTCTTGATCCTGATGGCAAGCAATATCCCCCATCCTCGAGAGTACTTAGACCTGCAAAAGTGTAAACTAATAATAGTATCATGTTCTTAAAGCAATAAAACATCCATATTGCATCAATAATAAGTATTGAAAACATCATTAATACACATTTTCATCATGAAAACAAAGCATCTATCACAACATAGTCAATGATAATAGATCACTACAACAGAAGAATTATAGAATATTTCTATAGATATGTCATGAATTCATAACAAATTAGACTCCATATGTCTAATTAAATGCAAATACATCAAAATTCTTACAAAGGAGTATCATACTATTTCTTGGTAGCTCCCTTTTATGAGTTAACTTGATATGCATAGGTGTCATCAAATACAAAAACATAATTTTCATACTTCTTCCTTCAAGATGCCCATACATCTTGAAACCATCTTGGCATACCCAATTACCACCATCTTGGCAAACCTATTTGCCACCACAAGTGCATCACTATTGATGTCCCTTAGTACTCATTTTTTATCAGTCTATTGTAAAATTCATATCTCAAGAGACACAAATGTCAAGTGCATCCCTCAAAAGAGTCTAAGGTACACCACTTAAGACCCACAAAACATGAAGGGTTCACTTAGCTCTTCCACTTTGATTCACTAGTGGCTCAATAGTGGGAGGAGAGGAACTTGATCACGTGCAGTCTCTCAGTAACAAAATTCAATAGCAATGATCATATTTACTATGCTTTTGATGCCATTGATAATCATGGTCACACTTACCCCTTGGTAGGGTACCATGCAAGAGTTTCATTTTTATTCCATGTGAGGTGTCATACCAAACATTCTATCCTTCACTTAAAATACTAATGACCACACTTACTTCATGTAATATGTCATAACAATCATTAGAACATGATTTGTTCTATGTTAAGATGGAATACCGCACTCTTCTCTAAGGATATATTCCACATTTATACCTTCTAAGAGTGTTCCCATATTAAAAAAAATTCATGTCTAACTTTGCTTATTTAAATTAATTTTTAAATCTTATCTAGATTAATATTATCTTTCATTAATATTGTTAGACTCATATACAAATTCATCTCGAAATTCTTCTTCTTACCCTCCAAGACATCCTTCACTTGATATATAGTCACTGTAGATAACTTTCAAGTGATCAATATGTCAGATAGGGTACTTAGTCCAAGCTCACTTGCTTAGGACCTTCCAAAAGCTACCGGTTATTTGGAATTTTTTGAGCCATTGCTCAAAAGAAAAATAAGAAGGCTTATGTATTAGGGACCACCCAATCCAACTTTTAATGAAATGCAATCTAATTTACTCATTAGATAAACATTGCTTTATATACATAATCCTTATAATACATAAGGATTGGCTTTTCAACCATACAATGTGGTATAATTTATGGTTGTCGTCGCTTTAACCTTTCATAAATTGGGGTTTAGACCTAATTCTCGCAAGGAAGTGATTCAAGGTCTAACCCAGTGAGTAGTACTCCTATGTCCACATGGAACATCGACTGTGAGAAGTCCATGACTAACCAATACATCGAGGTAGGATGCCAAGTAGGTAGATTTGTATTCATCCCTCACTTGTCGAAGTTGTGAATTCTTAGCCTAAATGGCCATTGTTGATTCTTCACTAATCCTTTGAGTCAAATCCTGTTGGAGTATATCTCATTCAGTTCTAGAAACATCCCTTTCTAACTCCAACTATCGAATCCGTTGCTTCAGGGAATCTATTTTAGAATACCCACTATCATTTCCTCGATAGTTAGAAGGGCCTACCTCATCTTCTGGTTGGTGTTTTACTTGAATCCTAGGAAGCTCTTCTACTTTATTAAAAATGTCCTCATTTTCTCCTTGCTAGGTTAACCACCATTGATCATATTCAGGGGTTTTACCTACATCATCCACACTCAAATCCCATATGTCCTCATCTATTACCAAGGATAATGGTTCCATTTGTTGGGGTATAATATATTTCCTCCCTTTTCTCATTGTAAATCATAGAAGGATCTGGTATCCTTTGTCTAATTCTAAACTACCATAATACTCGAGTGCATTGAAAATACTTGAAATTTGTGCTATCTCACCCTATCACCCATCTAAATCTTCGCACACGAGCTATATGATAACTATATTCTAACCATCTTGGACCTATCCTCCATGGTTGCCACTTCATATCTTGGGATTTCAAAATTCCCATATGGAGCGATAGAATTCCCAATTTTTCTCATGTGGCCTCTGTAGTTGGGGTTCCTTCACCCTTTGTCATCTTAGTGCATAAGGGGCTTCTGTGTTTCCTAAGCTATATAGGTCATAAGGTAGCCCTTGGGGTCTCCTTATAGCTATATTCTTCCAAATCCATATTTGTAACAAAAGACCACATTCCATTCTTACCTGCTTTGTTGTTCAAAAATTAGACAACTCCCTATAGGCTTGGGCCAGTAAGGCTGGTGCCCAGACAAACACAATGGAAAAATCTACTAATTCTTATACAAACCCTAGCATATTCCAAGGGAATTGTGCACCTAGTGCGTCAGGTAGAATGATGTTCACTATGAGCATCATTACCAACACCTATCTAGGTGATAGTCTTTCCAAAGTGAAAAGTAGTTCATAAAATATACCACCCTTATCGGTATTGATATTTGTCCACCTAAACTGGAACATTTTTTTTAAAACCAATCATTTTTCTACTTTTATTACGGCTATTACTATACACCCTTCTACTGGTAGTCAATAGATCTAGTAAACATCCTCCAATATAATGGTCATCTCTCCAGTAGGTAGCTGGAAAGTCCTCCGGTTAGGATTCCACATTTCCATTAGTGTTGATAGGTATCCCCTATCAATCAAAACTGGTTCTAAGTAGGCAATACCTATTAAAACTATCTCACTTAACCATTTCCAATCACTAATATCCAATACAGTCCTAGCTGCTTGAAACATTGGTCTCAAGGTAGTGTGGGTTTTAATAACCTTTAATGGATTTGTAACAACTTCATAGCTCTTTCTGATGCTATTAGAAGCCATATTTTTGTAGTGTGTGCTAGAAGAGATAAGAATCACACTAGGAGGTTTGTCTTGACAAAAAACCCTGATTAATATGTCCGCATTTGAGTTATTTAGGATGATTCTCCTTTCTATAAAAGTATTCATATTTACTTATTTTTTTACTAAAATTTTACATCATGTTCAGTAATCAGTCTATTCAATTGACAAATCAAATATCTCGAGAATCATGCTTAGGTTGAATCAACTTCTTTTTGGGATTTGTTGTACCCCTTTTGTACTTACAAACCTCGTTTATTCCTTTACACATTTAACACCTACCCATTTAGTGTTTTATCAATCCCTTTTTCAAAGATTCACCCAACTCTTAGGCATCATTTTTTATTCTATCCATTACTTCTTTGTTCTTTGGTAATGGCATTGGCTTTGAGCTAAGTACTATCATCTTTTACACTTGTTCCTTTTGAAACCGTGTATCGGGATTCCCATATTTTGGGTTTTCCTCTTTGAATCTATCTTAACTATTTTCAAGGTGTAACATCGAAGATTCCTATGCATATGTTAATACCACATTTATCATGTAGTGGAGCCATCCTACATTTAAATAGTGTATAATGCCCCTTTAGACTTGACCACCACCTGGGTGGTCGGGTGGCATACTATATAGTTGTTTGGTGGCACTTTGGCATAATTCTCCACCAAAATGCCATTTTAGGAAGTGTTTTAGGTGGAGTTGGTATGGTAATTCCATCTCCATCTTGGTGGTCTTCCATTGGCTCTGTCCTTACCTTCCATGGCTATTTTTGGATATTCATCTCCTTTCTTTGGCCAAAGACCAAGATTACATTGTAACATTGATCAAAAATAAAGAAAACATTCTTTTACTGATCCCCAATATTTTTTCTTATTGCAAGGTGGTATTTCCATTTGTAAACTTTGAATAGGGTCTTATCTTTCCATATCCTATGCCCTATTTATCCATAGATAACTTTAAATTCCCAATACTCTTAGGAAATCTTATAGCTCAACATGGCTATGTTTGTGATCAAGGGATTACTTTAGCATAGTCTCCATGTGGTTTTCTTAAATATGAATACTCAAGTAAGTCCACAGTTGTACTTCATAGAAATCAATGTGGTCAATGTCTATCCTATGAATAGGAGTGGCCAACCCTCCTATTAGACCAGCGGGTAATCAAACATACCACACTCTTGAGAATTCTCTTGTCTATTTCAACAAGAATGCTCATTTCCCTTTCTAGCTAACACTAGACCAAGACTATGCATAGCGGCTATTTATCGCAAAATTGGCTAAAATTAGGATTTTCAAATTTTGGAATTGGCTAATATTTGGGACCCCTGACCAAGGCCCATTAGCCAAAAAAATTTGGGTGAATTTTTTTTTGGGTCGATTTGCCTCAATTTTATAATAATTTGACCATTTTAAGTTTAAATTTCCAACATTACCCCTAATAATAGTGAACCTTCTACATGCGTTTGGACACTATTCACCTAGATTTCAAAAATGATTTACCAAATTTTTATAAATACATTTTGGGGCCTATCCCTTATGCATAACCTTACAGTAGACTCATGTTAGGTCTCTTTCAACCCATACATTTGGCGTATGCCTTGAAGATTAAATGTCCTATCATAAAGATAGAGCAATAATCATTTGCAGTGCATAACCTTCTTCTCATATCACACAATGGAAGTTAAGGGTTTTATCACACAAATCCTCATAGACACTCAATGTCTACTATTTTCCTTGTAATAAAATTTTAATCTTCATGATTTGAGACCAAATTTAAGCTTTTCCCCAGTTGATCATTCTTGAATCCCTTTTTACTCAATTTTTTTTACTAAGGTAAAGGCTTAGCTTTGTATCACAAATTTCAAATATCCTTTTTCAACAGTATTTTGGGTACTCCACAAATTGTGGTAGGTTCCCTCGCCCTTCCATTATGATTCACTAGTGGATACAGGTATGAGAGAAAAAAATTACATATTCGTAGCTCCTAAGAACTTTTTCTACCCTTACTATTTATCTATCAGTTTAAAGTTCATTAAGAACAATTATAGATTTACAAAAAAAACCCATATCTTTGCTAGCCTAGACCCATCACTAGAGTCCACTAACTAGCCTGGGCTCTGATACCAACTGTAACAACCTACTTTACCAACCAAACCTGAGATAGAATTTTTTTTTTGTACATGTCTATCATGCTAAGCTACAACCAAGTATGCTTGAATCAACACCATGCATGGGAGGAAGTAACCGAGATAATTATGGCATGGTCAGTGTCAACTCTCGTGATAGGAGTGACCAAATCCTAACCAACATTTCATCCCATCATTATATATATGAGCCCTTGGTTTAATTGTTTTTACCTCTTCTTTATTAGAATTTTTAGTTACATAATCAATTTATTGTTATGTCAATCCATTCTCCTAATTTTATTAATTGTGGTGGAATATCATGAATGCATCATCTAAACAACACATGAAGATTACTTTATTCATATCAAGACTTTCACTTGATTTTAAATGTAAACCATTTCAACCTAATAAAAGAGTCATTCATTGGAAAGCACAAAGGCATCATATATCATGATCATTAACCATAGAATATTATTTGTTAATAAAATATTACAACATACAACATTCTAATAATCATCTTATATGAATGTAAAAGCATCATCTCATTTAGAAAGAAAATATCATTTACTTATTTCATCATATTTAATATCCATGATCTATCTAGATAGCATCATACTAGAAAGTAAATACAACATCTATGTTAAACAATAATTTGTAATCCATAAATAGAAGTACACAACATATACCCTGGGAATCCTCGTGAGGAATAAACCCAGCCTCTAAAATAATGTCAAATAAATCACAAGACAAATGAAATGTGAATAAAATAATAATTGATCATTACCTTAGACTTTCGAGAGTCTAGGATTAAATAGGGCATAAAATAGAATAATAACAACATAGTCGTAATTGACGCTAACTGCCCTCTAACAATAGAATAGGGAGTTGCGTGAGACTAACTACTAACCTAGGTAGTGAGTTCTAACTCAACCACTAACCTAAAATATCTAACCTAGGATATTTTAGGTACTAACCTAGATTAACCAGTAGACAAAATATCTCATGGTAACTAGTAGAAAAGTAAATGTAATAATCCTATGTAGTGTAATGCAATACACTACCTTATTTTACCCTAACATCCCCCCTTTATTACATTACTTTGATATACAAAGTTTGCTCCGAAACAGTTGAAATTTGACACGTCCAAGTGCCTTTGTAAAAATATCTGCAACCTGTTCGTCGGTGGGAATGTGTTGGAGCTTGATTCTGTGCTTAGGAACTTCATCACGAATAAAATGACAATCTGTGTCAATATGCTTTGTTCGTTCATGATGCACTGGATTCTTGACCAAGTTCAAAACACCTGAATTGTCGCAAAACATGTGAATAGGAAGTTTCTTTGGTAGGCCCATGGTAGCCAAGATGCGACTTAGCCATATCGCTTCACACACAGCTCCACGTGCAGCGCGATATTCTACCTCAGTTGAAGATAAAGCAACCACCTATTGCTTTTTACTATGCCATGAGACAAGACCAGATCCAAGATGAAAAACATAGCCTGATGTTGATTTTCTGTCATCTATGGATCCAACATAATCAGAGTCAGTGTAACTCTGTAAGAAGAATGAGTTATTCTTCTTATACTCTAGACCATAATCTGCACTACCCTGAATGTAGTGAAGAACCCTCTTAGCTGCTTTCCAATGAGAGACCTTTGGTTCTTGCATGAACCGTGATAGATAGTTTACAACATAAGTAATATCTGGTCTAGTATTAGTCAGATAGATGAGGCTTCCAATCATCTATCTATAAAGTGTGCCATCTACCTATGGTGAGTCATCATATCATGATAATTGTAGCCCTGATTCCATCGGTGTTGCTTTGGGCTTACAATCAGTCATACGATATTTTTCTACTAAAGTCTTGGCATATTTTTTTTGAGTCACCCTAAGATGATTCTTCTTCTATTCTATCTCAAGGCCAAGACAGTAGTGGAGAAGTCCTAGATCTGTCATATCAAATGACTCTTTCAAGTCATCTTTCACGATGTTAATTAAGTTCTCTGAATTGCCAGTGATGATCAGATCATCTACATATAACACAAGAATCACTATCTCAGAACCTGTGTTCTTGATATAGAGATTTGCATCAGATGGACTTCTCTTAAATCCATGCTGCAGTAGGTGACTATCCATTTTTATGTACCATGCTCTTGGGGCTTGTTTTAGCCCATATAATGATTTGACCAACTTGCAAACTTGTTGCTCATGGCCTACCTCTGCAAATCCAGGAGGTTGAGTCATGTACACCTCTTCTTTTAAGTCACCATTTAGAAAGGCGCTCTTTACATCCATCTGATGTAATTTCCATCCGAACTGTGCTGCCATAGCACAAAGCACTCGAATGGTGGTCATCCTTGTTGTAGGAGCAAAGGTTTCCTCATAGTCAAGCCCTTCCTTTTGAGCATAGCCCTTCACCACAAGATGGGCCTTATGCTTATCTATGGTGCCATCTGCCTTATATTTTACTTTGTAAACCCATTTGCAGCCTATGGGTTTCTTTCCTTTAGGCAAATCCACCAGCTTCCATGTTTTATTCTTTATGAGGGAGTTATGTTCTGCATCCATAGCTGCCTTCCACTGAGGTAGTCTAAGTGCTTCATCAACTGTAGAAGGTTCATTCTCATCATATGCTGACAAGTAAACCCTCTCCTCATCTATTTCCATATCATCTTCCCTTGGTAACTCTCTATCAATAGAAAGATCTTGAAAATCTGCACAAAGATCATCAACTGAAGTGGATGCTTCATTCTTTTCTTTCGGAGTCATGCTTCGTGTCTTTGGATGATTGAGAGTAAGATCAGGTGGGGAAGTGAGTTTGGAATCTTTCATTGTGCTTGTATACCATTTGGGAGGCTTTTTCTGTTGTGGAGGAGGAAGTGGTTGTTGCTCCTCATCATCTAGGTATACTGATGTAGTGTTGGGTGTGAAAGCTTCATCAAACACTACATCTCTACTGACATGTATTTTCTTGGTAAGTGGGTCTATCAACCGATAGCCTTTTGAGAATTCATCATATCCAAGAAATACACAAGGTAGGGACTTCTCATCTAATTTCTTTCTTTTCTCCTTGGGTATATGCATAAATGCCTTACACCCAAATACCCGTAGATGAGATATGGAGGGTTTCCTACCACTCCATGCTTCCTGAGGAGTCATACCTTCAAGAGCCCTTGTGGGTGCCCTATTCAGAAGATATACTACAGTTTGAACAACTTCAGCCTAGTAAGTTTGCTCAAGGTTGGCCCCCTTAAGCATACATCGAACCATTTCCATAATGGACCGATTTCTTCTCTCAACAACCCCATTTGACTGAGGAGAATAGGTTGTTGTTAACTGTCTCTTTATCCCATGTGTCTGTAAAAATGAGGAAAATTCCTTTGATGTGTATTCCCCCCTCGATCTGAATGGAGGGTCTTAATAAAGCATCCTGATTCTTTCTCAACAAGCTTTTTGAATTGTTGAAAATAGGAAAATGCTTCAGACTTCAACTGTAAGAAGAAGACCCACATCTTTCGTGAGTGATCATCGACAAACAATTGAAAATACCTTTTTCCTCCACAACTTGTAGACATGGGACCACACAAATCTGTGTGTACCAACTCCAAAGGTACCTTAGCTCGAAAGGAGCTAGGTTCAAAGGGTACTCTATGTTGCTTTCCTGACAAGCAATCAGAGCACACTGGCAAAGTAGATGAAAGAGTAGGCAGCCCTTTCACCATTTGATATTTACTCAACTCTAGTAAATATCCTGAACTTAAATCCCCAAATCTCTTATGCCAAAGAGAAGTGGCCTCCTTTGTGGTGACCCCCAAAGCGGAAAGGGGGGGGGAAAAAACAACAAAAAAAAAAAAAACATGTTTGTGATGAACCCATTGCTATCTATTTTTCCTTCTTAGTGATAAAGCAACGTTTCTTTTCTTTGTCCACTTTGAAATTGACATTCATGTTATTGTCCAGGATTTGTGGAACTGACAAGAGATTATTTTTCAATCCTGGTACATAAAGAAATTTTTGAATATTACATTCTCCATCTGGAAGGGAGACTGAAACACTTCCTTCTCCCTAAACTCGATAGGTTTGATCATCAGCAATGGTGACCGGTCTACCTTCTCGAGCCTCAAATGTTGCAAACCAGGATTTATCGCCAGTCATATGCTTACTAGCACCTGAGTCTATGTACCACATAGAGTCCTTGTGAGGGGAATCTGTATGTGTCATGAGCACCTTGTGTGCTCTCTCAGAATCTGAACTAGAATCTTCAGCTGCAATGTGTCCCTGTTGCTATTTTTTCTTGTTCTTTGGTTTGCCTTGGCCCTTCTTGTTTCCTTGTTCATTGGGCGGTTTGTTCTTAAACCAACATCTTTTGGTTTCATGAGTGTCTTTGTCACAAATCTTACAATACTGCTTCTTCTTTGGAACCTCTTTGGCTTTACCCTTGTCTTTATTCGAAGAAGAACCTTTCTGTTGATTCCACTTTTTCTTACCACCTTGTCTGTGTGAGAAAAGTGCATTGTTGGATGCCTCATCTCGTTGGAGTTGATTAGCTTCTTCTGTTTGAAGCAAATTTACCAACTCGACAAAAGTCACTACCCTTCCAGAGACTTGTAGTGAAGTGATCAACATTCTGTAGGAGTCTGGAAGAGCCCTCAAAATGATAGAGGTCAAGACTTGGTCTTCCACTTTTTCTCCTAAGGATTGCAGTTTTGTTTTCAATTCTACGACTCTGCAGAGGAATAGCTCTACTGTTTCTCCTGATTTCATATGAAGAGTATGAAGTTGTGTTTGGAGATTAAGAATCGTTGATTGATTCTTTCCCTCAAAGATGGTTTTTAAGGCATCCCATGCCTCCTTACCATTCTTAGCTTCACTGATATGAGGTTGGATATCATCAGTAATAGCTAGCAAGATCATTAAGGATAGTTTCTTATTCTTCTTATCAAATTCTGTTTGATCTGCTCCAGCTGATTGAGGTCTAGTTACACTTCCATCCACTATTGACCACAAATCCTCTACAGTTAAGATAGCTTTCATCTTAGTCTTCCAAGCTGAATAATTTGAACCTTTGAGCAGTTGGCTCTCAGTGAGATACTTGTGTATCATGGCCATGGTTAAGGTTTCAAATTGATAGGACTAAGATGGTTGTATCTTGCACTATACCCTCAAAAGAGTATATGGAAGATGTTTTCAATTTGCCTCTATAAGATATTTAATGGCACCTGCCTTAACACCCTTAACAAGGGATGAAAAAGTTGGAGGAAATTAAGCCAAACAAGATAGAGCAAATTAAAAAAGGAATTGGTTGACAGACTTCTGATTGTGCTCTCTAGGATATTTAATGGCACCTACCTTAACACCCTTCAAGAAGGATGAGAAGTTGGAGGAAATTAAGCCAAACAAAGAGAGGTAATCAAGGTGTGTTTGAATTTTGACCTTTGGAGGGGGTAAAAAAAATTGACTGTTGTTCAACCTGTGCAAAGTGTAGCACGTTTTGGAGTGAAATATGGGTTTTGTGAAATGCTTCTGCCAATGTTGTATCTGAATGTTTAAGTGCACATAAGAAACATGAGTGTTAGTGCAAATAATCAAAACATGAGAGCAACCCACATTATTGTCACTCTAGGTGTCGGGTTCAACCGAAAATGCACCTAGTATAAGTCAATTTTTGAGAAAGGTGTCGAGTACAATCGAGATTGCACCTTTCATACTTTTGGAAAATCCCCCCTTGTTCTTTACAATTTTGCAAATAATAGAATCAACAAAATGATTTCTATCCCCCCTTAATGTTTTACAAAATTGAAAAAAAATTTGAGCACTCCTTTCAAGACAAGTCGACACACGACCCGCGTTTGAAAGGCTTCCAGACCAGTCGACACACGACTTTGGTTTTGTCTTCAACAATTTATCATGAAGGAGCAAAAAAAAATGGTTTTGATCTCAAGTTTTGACAACAAAAAGAAGGTTGCTATTTTATGTTTTTATGTCCCCTTTCTTGAAGGAGAGAACAAAAGCAATAATTTGTTGTTTTGAGAAAAATGAGATGACTTTTGATGCTCCCTAAATCATGGCATGATATGTATTTTGCAATAGAAAGTTTGAGTTCTATGTCTTATATCTCCAAAAAAAAAATTAAGAAAACTGAAGAACTTCTGATGAATTTATTGCAACAAAAAAATTGTTGAAGCAGGTTTTGTGTTAAAATTTGCCAAAAAGAGGTTCCTATTTGCCTTGTGTTTTCAGTTTTGAGAAAAAGACATCAATGGTTTTAGGAACTTTTAGGGCTAAATTATATGCGAATTTTCAGGTTTCTAGGTTTGAGAAAGCAAAAAAATACTAGTTTTGGATGAAAATTCTATAATTTTAGAAAAAATTGGGAAAAAAAATCGTCCAATTTGGTTAAAAATTGAACGTTTTAGGCCAATTTAAAGAAAAATTATAAAAATAATCAAAAAAAATATTTTAAATATGCTTTAAACCATAGAAAATTTGAAAAAATAAAGTTTTTATTCGCAAAAACCTGTTTGAGGCATGCGGGGGGTTCGATCCGTGGTCTCGGCTGTGCTAGCTGGCCGCCCGAGCCAACCGCGCTATCGGGCTGTTTGAAATAGCTCCGCCTCCGCTCAATCTTATCTCCTCCGTGGCGATCCGCTCGAAAAAAACGAAGAAAAAAAAAACAATCCTTCGTGCGCCGCGGGGACTCGATCGTGGATCTCCGCTGTGCTAAGGCGCCCGCCCTAGCCAACAAACCAAGCGGTGGCTTTGGGTTTGAACTTGCACGATCCGCCTATTGAAGAAGTCATCTGGCTTCTTTGAGGATGTAGTGGGAATTATCCCACATGCATCCGAAAGTGGATGCAAAAGGCCTTTAAAGGCCTCAACGAGCAAACTTGCTCGTGATTGCCTTTGGGTAATCGGGTTCGGGCCCTCCTTTTGCCATCGTCCATGTGGCACGGCAAGGGGGGTCCACGTGTCCTCTGCGTCCGCGTCAGCGTCCAGTGGTTGTCCGCCATGTGTCCGGTCCAATCAAGTCCAGGTGGCATGTGGCCTATCTGCCACGTGTCCGCGTCTATACGGTCTAGTCTGCATGTAGTCTAGAGGTCCAGGGCACCAGATCATGCCATGTGTCGCCAAGCGAGCGGTTGTTGTCGGATCACGGATCGGAGGGCCTCCTGCCCTCATAGATCCCGATGTGGGGTCCAGCTGGGAGGGGAGGGCGCGCCTGCCCTCTCTGCTCTCCCAGCCTTGGGGGGCCACGTGTCTCCCTGGCCCCAGGTCGAGTGAGCGGGAGCTGAGACGTCAGCTTGTGCGCTCCTTGGTCGTCGAGGGGGCGGTCGATCGCGATGGTCGATCGCGCGGCCCAGTTGAACGTGTAGTCGGTAGATCGCGCGGCCGGCGTGGTCGATCCACGCACCTTCGTGGGCTGGGGTCTCGTGGGCCCTGGGTAATGCAGGGCCTGCTCCAGCCTGCGAGCTCGCCTGTTGAGGTGGGCTGAGTGTCGCCAAATGGCACCAGCTCGTCCTTCGGGTGAGCCAAAAAAAATGGCTCTGATGCCAATAATGTCAAATAAATCACAAGACAAATGAAATGTGAATAAAATAATAATTGATCATTACCTTAGACTTTCGAGAGTCTAGGATTAAATAGGGCATAAAATAGAATAATAACAACATAGTCGTAATTGACGCTAACTGCCCTCTAACAATAGAATAGGGAGTTGCGTGAGACTAACTACTAACCTAGGTAGTGAGTTCTAACTCAACCACTAACCTAAAATATCTAACCTAGGATATTTTAGGTACTAACCTAGATTAACCAATAGACAAAATATCTCATGGTAACTAGTAGAAAAGTAAATGTAATAATCCTATGTAGTGTAATGCAATACACTACCTTATTTTACCCTAACATAAAATATGTTTCTCTTCTCATTTCATAAACTTGAATTGTCATAAATACAAATATAGAAAAGGCATCCCACAGACCCTTTTCTAAATAATTATGCAATAAAAGGAACCAACTTGTTCCATGTTCTAATTATGATACAATTAAGAAAATGCCACATTTCCTTTCTCTAATTCAGCAAAAAGTAGGAATCTCACAAATTATTACGTCTTTATGAAATATCATTGGTTACATATTAAGGAGATATTTCATCAGTTTCGAAGAGGGAACCCATAATTCCCTTGAGAATGAATCCCACATTCATTTTCCATTTCACCTCACATGGAGAAAACCCATACTTTCTCCAAGATTATATTCCATATATAATATTCCACATTCTCATTTCACACTTAGAAAATTTCCACCATATCTTATTATAGTTCTCATAATCCATTAACAGGATCATTCATATGATTATGTTAGAATCCCTACAATTTTTGCCTTTTTATTCTAACAAACGAGATCACATCTTCTTTGCCTTATATCCTACCAAAAAATAATTACCTCATGGTCAGACTATCATGTAATCTATCAACAATATTAAGACTTAAATTCAATTTGTCTTGTAATTAGTCACACAATATTACAAACTAACCTTGTAATTTCTCACATAGGATTACCCTTTTAAGTGCAGTTCAACCTTATCACATGGGAATTACAAATCACCCTTGTAATTTATCACACAGATTACACTTTAATCACATAATGACCTTTATTATCTATCCAACAATATTACACCTTAATCATAATTTACCATTGTAATCTATCCAACAAGATTACAACTTTAATCACAATTTAATATTGTAATCTATCCAAAAAGATTACACCCTTATTCACTATTTAACCTTGTAATCTATCCAATAAGGTTACAACCTTATTCACAAATTAACCTTGTAATCTATCCAACAAGATTACAACCATAATCATAATTTAATCTTGTAATCGATTAAACAAGATTACAACCTTAAACACAATTTAACCTTGTAATCTATTAATTAAGATTACAATCTTAATCATAATTTACCCTTGTAATCTATCCAAAAAGATTACAACTTTAAACACAAGTTAATTATTGCAAACGATCATACAAGATTACATTTTTAAACATAAATTATCCTTGAAATCTAACAAACAAGATTACACCTTAATTTCCCAAATGTATTTTGATTTTTGTAATCTAATAGGCTGGCCTCGAAACCTATCAACAAGATCACTCTAATTTGTCACAAATTGTTCCATAATTTATCTCATTATTTACTCAAGAATCTTACTAGAATCTTTTTTAAGTTGGTACTATAGTCCATTGAATTAATGTTATAACATCCTCTCAAAATGAATGCACTCATCCCCCATCAAGTTTTAATTATGGAATGTATTCAATGGTTCCACAACAAAACCATCTATTTGACATTCTAGAGAGATATTTTCTCACTAAGGAAATGAGGTCTTTACAGGATAAAAATGTGAAAACTCCCTTTTTTTATTACTCATCAAACATAGATAGCCTTGACCCAACGGTCACAGTATTGGCATTTGATCCTTTTTGACTTATTGACCAAAAGGAAACCCCAATGGGTGTTTCATAAATTTTAGCTCAACAATTTATTCATATAAGTACTCCAATGGTCAAAGTGAATAACACAAGCTTATACTGAGAGGGGGGGTGAACAATATAAGACCACTTTTTACTTTTCTTTTCAAATCAATATTATGCAGTGTATAGATAGTAGTATCAATAGCAATAATCAAAGCAATGCACAAAACACCATACACAATAGAGACACTGATTTTAACATGGTTCACCCAATGTGGGCTACCTCCATAGAGAAAATATTTCTTCTAAATATTTCTCAAATAATATTTTAGGAATCCTTCCCAATTACAATGTTTATGGACCTTTGTCCAAAGGAAATAATGATCCCCTAAATTTATTTTGTGGATCTCTATCCACAGGAGAACTCCTCCTCTACTATGGTTGGTGATCCTCTAGAAGACACTGCCTCCACTACACTGATTGTGGATCTCTCTCCACTTGAATACTCTTGTCCTCACTCAAAAGACCTATCCTCAATATCCTGGATGATGGATCTCTATCCACTGGAGTCTTTGTCCTCTCTGCTCTGTCACCTCTGTCACATCCAAAGCTCTGTCTCAATACTATACTAAACATAGTCCAGTTAGTCTAGCACAGTTCTGATCAATAGGTCCACTCAGAACCTTCTCAGATCTTCTTAACAGGTTCACTCAGAGCCTGCTCAAATCTGCTCAATAAGTCCTCTCTAGGACTTAACCAAATATGTATTGTAAGCTTCCATAAAAGCTCACACAAAAATAGTCCACAAGTCTTCTCAAAGACTTGCCTCAAATCAGCTTAACAAGTCCACATAGAACTTGTCCAATATCATAGAAACATAAAGAGAATTGTTAGAGACTCAATATGTTCTATACTCAAAACTCAATCACTTTCTCAACTCAATCACATAGAAGCATAAAGAGAATTGTTAGAGACTCAATATGTTCTATTCTCAAAGCTCAATCTCTTTCACAAATCAATCTCATAGAAGCATAAAGAGAATTTTTAGAGACTCAATATGTTCTATTCTCAATCTCAACTCAAATCAGAATATAGAATAGTTTGTTTCATGGAACTTGAACAACAACTTCACATCCACTTGACTAGGCTCAATCAACTCTACTCAACCAATCATCTCAAGGAACAACCCTTTCTCACAAACCCTAGTCCAAGCATATATCAACCAACTCAAAATATTTCCAACAATTTTCAACAACTATCACATAACAATGATACTCATGTTATTTCCAAACTCAAGTTCAAGTTCATTGCATAACAACTCACTTCAACAACCATGCTTATAAAACATTCTTCACATAACAATGATACTCATGATCTTTCCAAACCCTAACTTAGGTTTTTCACACAACCAATGGCTTCAACAACAATGCTTATAAAATAAGGTTTTAATCACAACTCTTAATCCAGAAAACCTTGAAGCATTAACTCAAACACTTAACTCAACCAATGGTCTAACCAACAATTCTTATCAAACAAGGTTTAATCACAAATCTCAATCCAAAAAACCTTAAAGAACTAACTCAACCACTTTCAAAAAGGAAATCCTAATCAATTCCTTTTCACTCCAAACTTAATTCAAGCCATCAACCAAATCAATAGAAAAGAATTTTACCCATACATTTTTGTTGCCAAAGAGTTGTCCACAAAATCTGCTACAGTTCACAAAATCTCTTTTCCAAACTCACATAAGGGTTAGAGGACTTTTAATTAAAATCACAATGCAAAATATAACTTTAAATACACCTTTTTACTCCAACTTAATTTTCACATCCACCAAAGTCCTTTTAGAAGAAAACCCTTAAAAATAATAATAAAAAAGTCTCAAAAATAAATCTTAATTAACACTTTATCATAACTCCTTATACCTCCTAAAACATAACTCTCAAAACAACACTTTCCAGATTATAGAACTCAAATAATCAACAAAAATTTCACCTTCAAAAATCAATCACCACAACCTTTAATAGAAAGGTTTATAAAAAATTAATCAACTCTAAAACAACCTTATCACTCCAACCTTAGGGCATAAACCATAAAACGTAATTAAAAATTTTGTACCTACCTCAAGGGGTTTTGACCCCACGACTTACCCACACCACGAGCGCCTTAGCTACGGCTAAGGTTGCCACACGAGCTACATGCTCATTCACAAAGGGAGAAGCACCACGTGCTTCTTATTTGTGCTTTTTCTTGCCCACGTTTAAAAATGTGTGCCTTGGGCGCTTCCACAATACTCCACCAAAAGGCTCTTCACAGGAATTGAATGCACGACCTTCGTGCTCCCAATGCCTTCACGCTCTCCAAGCCACCACTAGGCCACACTGCCCAATGCGAATTGGGGGTGGTCTCAAACCATGTTATCTTCTGCATCCTTTGCCAACTATTTTAAACCACGAGCTTATTTTTTGCTTATACCACACAACAATCGTTCGAGCAAGGATAATCGAAAATAAACTTTGGGCATGGTATTTATATGCATCTCCAATAATTCGAAAACGTCGGTGCTTCCCTTTGGCTTCTATGACGTTGATGGAAATAAAACTTTGAATTCCTTGTTTAAATCTTTAAATCCAACCTTTGGATTTATTAAAATATTCTTTGGTCTTAAACCTTTAAACCCAACCTTTGGGTTTATTAAAATATCTTTAGACTTTATAAACCCACTTATGCAATATAAAATATTGTAATAAAAATTACAAATATTTTATTTTGGGTTTTCACCATGGCACTTCTAATATTCTAATAACCATTATAATATTTCACCTTTGATAAAGTACCTTTTAATATTTATTTATAAAATTTAAACTCATTCTGAATTTAAATAATTTATAAAATAAATATTATAACTCATTTTTAACTTCTATCTTTTGCATTGTTTTACTTGAACTTTGGCCTTCTCCTTGGATATCAAATAACCATCTCTGTCCCTTTTATTTCCTTCTGAAATCTTTGGTATTAATGATGACTTCATCTGGTGGTATTACTGGTGACATCAATGACAACTTTGACTTAGGGACTCAAAATGTCCAACACAAATTGGAGAATATTTTAACATTGTATAACACATTGGTTATCTTGGTGATATATAATACCCAATGGTCAATCAAAAGAGTTTTGGTTGTTTCACCCTAGGCAACTGGGCAGATACGATTACCTTCAACCAAACCGAGCATTCCATGTGATGGCGCATTCCCGAGAGCCTTGACGGTTACCATGTATCGTCAATCCCCTACGTATCCTCAGAGGGCGTATTCCCCCAAACCATCTCAGATTTTTTATATTAAGTCGTGCATAGGGAGATCGTATATCGATGATTCAAGAGGTGAATGGAGAAGCAACATGGATAAAATTTTTGCCTTGGCTCAAAATATTTCCCAGATGATCACCCCAACAAATAAAATGATTCTGTGTCATACTGATTGGTAGGAACCTAGAGTTCCTAGCACAAATAATTGATAAATAAATAAATAAATAACCTAAAACTAAAAGAATCGCTTTTGGATTGTCGGGAAGTCCCTTCAATGTTTTAATAAATGTTTTATATTTAATATTTCATGGATGATTGAATGATAAGTTCTTACAATGTTTTATACCCCTCTAGGGTTATAGGTGAAAGGTTGCAATGCTTCCTAACCCTAATCTTATAATAATATAATAAATAATATAATTAATTATTATATTATTTTATTATTATGACCATAGGATATAATATATTATTATTATTAAGATTATTAATTAATGTTAGGATAGGATCCTAACATTCCACCCCTCTTGAAAATAGCTTTGTCCTCAAAGCTGAAATTGTAGTGTGTAATTCTCCAAGCGTCCTGGTCTTGTAGTGGATTGACATTTTGATCAAAAAAAACTATTCATCTTGTTTCATTAACTTATTCTCTAGGTACAGAACTTGAGCAATGTAAGGTGATATCACACCCACACTAAATTTTTTGCCTTCTCTGTCACAAACTTTATACAGGTTTGAAAGCATATGCAAGACAACAACAACCTCCACAAGGTTTCTTTTACTCCTACTAAAATTATCTTTCTCTTCTCTTCCATCTGCCACATTAATAAAAGCATATTTACCATACTTCATTTCAGACTTAAGATAGGGGTTGTCATACGTTTCCATTTTAACGTTGGGTCATTTACGATATGGTTTTCATAAAACTCCATATTTGGGAATTGACTTATCAATGGATGCATGCGATACTATTTATTTAAAAAATGAACAGATTGTCCGAGTTTTTTAAGTCTTTCAAAGAGACTTCTTTCCAAAACTGCACTAGTCTCTTATTTTTGAGTCTATCATAAAATAGTTTGATTGTCCATATTAGTCCAGATTGGATACCAAGTATGCTCTTTGAATATTTGCAATTGGCTTCCTGTAGCATAGAAGGTCTAGTGCCTGCATTTATTTCAGCACAATACGAGTTAGTTAGTTTGGACCTCTCTAACAACAACCTTTACGGAAGCGTTCCAAGTTGGCTGGAGGAACTTGATCATCTGTTAAGTCTTAACCTCTCATACAATCACTTTGAAGGTCAAGTTCCTATCAGCCTAAAACTACACCAATATTATGTCCTAGATTTGGATAACAATATGTTCAGTGGCTTTCTTCCCGTTCCCTTCAAGGTAGTCGTATTGGGTGTATTAGACCTCTCCTACAATGCATTCACAGGCATAATCCGAGAGGAACTTGGCACCGTTCTCCATCATATTGTGTTCTTATCATTTTCAAAGAATAATCTAAGTGGTGAGATTCCTCCTTCCATTGGCCATCTTTAAATAATGCAGGTTTTAGATTTGTCAGAGAACCCGCTGTCTGGAGTAATACCATCGAGCATCACCAATTGCTCAAATTTGGTAAAACTAAACTTGGTAACACTAATTTGGGAGGAAAAATTCTATCAGATATAAGACGGCTACAGAAACTTGCATCTTTGCACCTCAATGGGAATATGCTACTGGGAAATTTGCCATCTAGTCTTCTCAAATGCTCAAATCTGTAGATTCTGGACGTCGAACAAAATTCCTTCTTTGGAGTTGTACCACTTTGGCTAGCTCAATTTTCTAAGTTGATGGTACTTGACTTAAGGGGAAATCAATATCAAGGATGTATTCCATATGAATTGTGTAATATGTCAAGCATTCATGTCTTGGACATATCACATAACAGGTTAACAGGTTTCATTCCAAGAGAGTTGGTAAACTTGGTAGCAATGCAGAATGAACAAGTGAAAAGCTTAGAAATTTGAGACCGATATTACTGCAAGAAAAAGTGCAAGTGACAACCAAACAAATGACCATGGTATATTCTGATTCTATTTTGTCACTTATAATATCCATTGATTTATCTGGTAATGAACTGTTTAGGTGAGATTTCTTCAGAAATTGGGAATCTTAAAGGTCTACATGCTTTCAATGTGTCCAATAATAATATTATCGAAGAAATACCTGTGACTTTTGGAATGCTTAAGCAACTAGAATCTTTGCTATTGTACTTGCACACTTGCTTTGGTTATAATCTGAGATGTAGAAATAATACTTTTTTCTGGGAACTTATCATAAACATGCAAACTTTAGCCTAATACAATTGAAATATCACTCACGCTATCTTCTTCTTCAGAATCATCATCGTTGTTGTCCATGTCTGTGGCGTTGGCCAGCACAGAAACATCAAAATCGTATCCCACGTCTGCGTGGTTTTCGTCTTCCTCGGTATAAAGCATGGTGACGTTCTTGTTCTCGTTGTGAAGGTTGTGCACAAAAACTTTAGTGTCGGCTAGTTCGATGATATCTTGGTAGGAGGAAAATGGGAAACATGAATATCTGAGGCCATCTTTTGCACAAATGGAGGTTATGATCTTGAGTGCACAGAGGGAATAGACGTCCGTTGTTGATGGATATATGTGAGGCATTCGTTATATACACAACAAGGTCTTCCTTGGTACTATGCCTATTTAGAGGAATAGAATTTAATCTTTGAAAGTGTGAGGCGATTTGCATGTATCTGGGTATTACTTTCTCTCCTTAAAAGTAAGAATTACGTTTGAAATGATGTAGAAATAAAACTGACATCTGGTTGTAGTTTTACCAGACATCAATCAAAGTTCAAAAAGGAGTTTACTATCTTCACTCACATATCTTTAAATAGTTCCTAATATTATTTTATCTTATTAGTCTTTTAATGTGATTTTTTTTGGCTCAGCTTGTAGAATGATCACTCTATTGCCTTGAGGCAATATTTTCATGTCACTCAAAAAGGTTTAAAAACGTATGTAATAGCCAGATTCAAAAGTTACATAAATGGTATTAATTTTTTTTTTTAAATTACGATACTTCTTTGAACAATGGCGGTGGCCAAGGTGGAGGCCTTGTAGAAGATAGATGCCCACATGTGGTGACATCAGGTGCTACTGGTAGTGTATTTCTTCCTAATGGATCATATACTGATTTTGTAAATACACTTCCTTCCTTGGCATTAATTAAACTATTCCAAAAAATATTTCGGACAGTATTGGAGATATTGAAAAAAAATGTTTGCTACGTCAAGATCATCTTTTGGCTATGTGCATCACCCTTAGGCAGATCTGCAAAACATAATTGTGGCAACCTTTTGTCTTGGATACCATCCTCTTCATTTATATCTTTTAAATTATTAGGGTTTCTATTACTTTCTTCCAGAAGTGCAATAGGTATTTTCGGAAGTTCTATGGTTATGAGTTCATCCAAAGAAACAATTAATTTAGGGTTTGGAGCAATTTGTTCAATTGCATTTTTTTCTTTCTTGGGGAGAGAAATGGGTACCACCCGGGATTCCCTGGCTATGGGCTCCTCCTCCACCTCATATTCCATGGCTATGGGCTCCTCTTCTTCCTGGGATTCCATGGCTAGGGTCTCCTCTTGCATTTCCATTAAATATTGTATAATACGATCAGAACGTTCCATTTGTTTTTTTTTGTTTTTGTTCAATCATTCTTCTAATTTCTGCAATGTCATTTTTCATTTCCTTGACCAATGTGGTTGGATCCATAAGGCTCTGATACTAGATGGTAGGAACCTAGGGTTCCTAGCACATAAATTGATAAATAAATAAATAATAACCTAAAACTAAAAGAATCGCTTTTGGATTGTCGGGAAGTCCCTTCAATGTTTTAATAAATGTTTTATATAATATTTCATGGATGATTGAATGATAAGTTCTTACAATGTTTTATACCCCTCTAGGGTTATAGGTGAAAGGTTGCAATGCTTCCTAACCCTAATCTTATAATAATATAATTAATTATTATATTATTTATTATTATATTATTATATTATTTTATTATTATGACCATAGGATATAATATATTATTATTATTAAGATTATTAATTAATGTTAGGATAGGATCCTAACACCGATCCAATTTTGAGGATGCCTAACTAAGATGAAGCCACAATCCTATTTTTGGAATAATGGCAGGAGGTTCATTGTGCACCGAATTCCATAGTGACGGTGATATCAAAAGGAGATTTCGACTTATGGTGAAGGTAGAAGTATTTTTATCGTAAGGGATCAAGTTTGAGAATGGAGTCATCTTTCCAATGCAGACGATGGATAATGGTAACCCAAAAAATATTGATAGATTTGTTATGAAAATAGAGTCTAGCTCTGATTTCCTCCTAACAAAACACCCGGACCTCATGATGAATTTTCAATGGGTTGTATATAAGGGACGTGATAGGATTTTATCGATATTAGTAGGTTTATGAACGCCTATAATCGATCCGTTGAATTGAAGGTGCAAACCCCTCATTTTTAGTGAGTTGTTTGAGTCTGTCAGTGAATGATAGGATGTTTGCTATAGGTGGGTAACCATGGTGTTGAGGTGTGATTTTATTCGGTTACAAAATCACCCTACAGTTAGGATTGAAATCCTCTCTTGTAAAGAAAATATACTTCTCCAAGGTTCTTTCACTTAACGTGTTATGTATATTATGATAATATGTCAATTAAGTGCATAGAATATCTCAGGGATTAACAATCAACTGTTAACAAGGGGCCTAGCATAACAAATATCTTGATTTTGAAATCATTACTTGCATTTCATTAGTAGAACTTACTTTCTCAAAATGAACGAATTTACCTCTAAAGCTAATGTTTGAGAATGCAAATCTATTTTAAGACTTTAAACATGAACTTTAATTAAAAATGCTTTAACCTTATATTAAAATTGCATGAATGTGAGTCAAACTTATATTAGGCGCTGGGAAGGATTAGACGTTTTTCGCAGGACTGCCCAAACTACCGAACTCGTTTTGGCCATATCTCACTCATCCGAACTCGGATTGAGCTAAAATTTTGAGGGTAGATGCCTGAAAAACCCTAGAACGTCTCCACCAATTTTCATATCATTTGGAGCAACACAGATCCTAGCGCATCCCTATGTGTGAACGATATATTTGGCAAGCGGCTATGCGAGGGTTTCATCTGGGGTTGAGTGCAAGCAGCTCCAGAGGTTGGTTTTTAGGGCCTTCGGGCCCTAGCGGCCAATATTTTTGTGGTTTATGCTCAATATTTTAGCAGGAAATGTTGCAGGGGATACAAGATGGGTTAGAAATTTGTCTTTCAACAGATCATACCGTGAACTTGAGTGACAACGGCTTCCAATTTGCTGCACAAAAGAAAAGTGAAAACCATACCTTTCCACGACGTCTAGGGCAAGGATTAAAGAGACCACGAAATAAGTTTCAAGCAGTTGATCAAAAAATGGCTCATATCTCAAGTGAATCTGGTGCTAAGGTGCACCCACAAAATAATTCTACCGTGAAAACCCCTGTCAAGGGTAAGAATTTTGAAGACTCAGTCCCAAAAATGAATTTTAGGGATGCCCTTCGTGGTGGACAGACCTCAGCCCAATGCTAATATCAATATTAGGGCTTCTCATAAACCTCTAAGAATGCCTAAGATTGATCCCAGGAAAACGGAGTCAGGATGTCTTAAAGCAACTGATGGAACTCCTATTGTTAAGCTTGATATGGGTAACATTCAGACTGGCATTGAAGATTTGGAAAAAAGAGGACTAATTTGTTGGTTCGTGGGTTTTCGTCCGAGTCTATCTGCTTTCAAAGTCTGGGCTGCAAAAAGCTGGAAAACTAAAGGTGAGTTACAAATCTCTATTTATCCAAATGGTTATTTTCTTGTTTTATTTGCTAATAATGAAGATAGAGAGAAAACTTTTCAAGGGGGTCCTTGGTTTTTTGGAAGGGCAAGGCTTTTCATGAAGCCCCGGCATACTAAATTTAAAGCCGAAGAAGAGATGCCTTCTATAGCTCCCGTGTGGGTTAGACTCTTTGGCCTCCCTATTGAATTTTGGAATCCTACTATTTTTTCTTCAATTGGAAACTCTTTAGGAACTTTTATGATGACTGCTGATTGTACTCAAAATTTTGAACATATTATTTATGCTCGAATTTGTGTTTTAATGGATTTTGACAAACCCCTACCTAAAAAGATCACATTACAATTTGGGGAAGACACTTGGGAGCAAGTAGTGGACTATGAGAACATTCCTTTTCATTGTAGAATTTGCCATGAATATGGTCATTTGGCCGTTGCTTGCCCAAATAAAATTCCTGATCAAAAGAAAGAAGATATAAACTCAAGCAGGTTTCCAAATACCTAAGAAGAAGAACACTCAGAAAAAACCAGTAATGAAGGATCAATCAAAGTCATTTGCTAATATGTTTGAAATCCTTTCCACAAATGATGTCCCAAGTGAGGAAGAGGAAATAATGGAAACTGAAATCTTAGAAACACAATTTAAATATGAAGGAAAGAACTCAGAGACAAACCAACAAATCAAAGGTTTTCAACAGAAAAAAAGGAGAAAATTTACACAAGAAAAACAATATTTCAAATGTCAAAACTTCAAATAATGCAGGTCCCAATATAGACTCCATTGAACCATCTAGTAAAATTTTGGCTGTGTATGAGCATTCTTCAAGGTTAGAAGCCATCTCGGATTCAATTGGAATAAGTCAAGAAACAGGGAAAAAAATTGAAGATGGATTCTAATCAAAAAGTAGGTCGCAAGACCAATCAATATCATATGGTAAAAGAAGGTGAAAAGCTTGTAGAGGAAGGTAAGATTAATGCCCTTCCCAACATTTTTAGCCTCGGTATTAATGAAGATCATCACTTGGAATATTAGAGGACTCAAAGGGAGTCTTTCAAAACAAAATGAAATTAGAAGAATGATTCAGATAAATCATCCACATCTTGTTTTCCTTCAAGAAACAAAGATGTCAATGGAGGATATGGACTTAATTGCCAGTAAAATTTGGCCAGCTGGAAAAGTGGTTTCCCTCAGCTCCCAAGGGACTTCGGGTGGCATTGCTTGTCTTTGGGACCCAAAAGAGGTAGTTATTCACCATATGGTTGGTAGTTGGGGTTTGTTGGCTATAGCTATTCAAAGTAGACATTCCAACCAGATTATGCTCTGCATTACTGTTTATGCCTCGACTTCTTTGGAGGAAAAAAGAAGACAGTGGAAGGATATTACTCATATTATCTCTCATTTTCCTAAAGCTTGGATCTTGATCGGAGGAGATTTCAATACCATCCTCTCTCTGGATGAGAAAAGGGGGGGAAATAGAAATTTGGACAAAAGTACTCACCTCATGAGCGAATATATTGCAAACCTCCATCTTGTGGATATCCAACTAGATAATGGCCTTATGACTTGGTCTAACAGAAGGCAAGGCTTAGCTTGTATAATGGAGAGATTGGATAGGTTTTTGCTCTCTAAAAATTTCTTAATCCATGGTCACATTCCTAAAGTGAAGACTCTTAATAATGCTGGTTCGGATCATTGGCCAGCCATGGTGGAAATGTGGAAAACCAATGTGAGTTTCTCTCCTTTTCATTTTCAATTAATGTGGCTTAGAGACATTTCCTTCAGACCTCGTGTGCAACAATGGTGGAAGGAAGGTAAACCTAGGCATGGGACTAAGATGTTCTGTTTTGCCAAAAGACTGCAATACATTAAATCCAAAATCAAGACTTGGAACTGGAAAGAGTTTGGGGATGTTCATAAAAAAACATGAAGTTATTGCTCATATTGAAAATTTGAATAAGAAAATCCATTTAGATGGCCTCACAGAGAAGAGAAGTGCAGATGAAATTAAACTCACAACTCAGTTAGAGGAATGGGAAAAAGAGAAGAAATCTTATGGAAGCAAAAATCTAGAATTCAATGGCTCAAAGAAGGAGATCGAAACACAAATTTCTTCCACAAATCTCTTCTAGCTCGAAGATCTCACAACTTTATTTCTTCCTTAAAATCAGATTCTGGAGATGTTGTTTATACTTGGGATGGCATGAACTCTATTGTTGTTGATTACTTTTCCAATATTTTTGCCGCTACTCCTCTTGACTCAACTTCACAACAAAATGTTCTTCAAGCAATCCCTTCTCTTATCACTTCTGAGGAGAACTCTATTTTGACTGCTCCTGTTACTATCAATGAGCTTCAACAAGTAGTTTTTAAAATGCAAAAAGGGAAAACCCTAGGTCCTGATGGTTTTCCTATTGAGTTCTACCAAGAGTTCTGGGATATCCTTCATGTTGATTTATTAGAGGTGGTGGAAGAAGCCAGGAAATCCAAAGAAATTTTGAAGGTTATCAATAAAACTTATATTACTCTTGTTCCAAAAGCTCAAGAGGTTGATCATATCTCAGCTTTTAGACCTATTGCTTTATGTAATGTTCTTCTCAAAATTATTACTAAAATCATGGCAGAAAGGTTGAAGCCTCTTTTGCATAAGATTATTTCCCCAGAGCAAGGGGGATATGTGGAAGGACGTCAAATAGTAGATGAGATAGTTCTTGCTCAGGAAGCCATCCATTCCATGGATATGCAAAATTCTCCTTCTATGTTCATCCGGTTAGACTTATCCAAAGCTTATGACAGAGTGGATTGGCACTTCCTTATCAAAGTTTTGAGGCAATTTGGTTTCTCTAAGGATTGGATGGATTGGATTATGGGATGTATCTCTTCAGTTTCCTACTTAGTTCTTATCAATGGCAGGCCTTCTCGCTCTTTCCTAGCCTTCCAGAGGTATTAGGCAAGGTGACCCGCTATCCCCTTATTTATTCATCATTCTTGCTGAATGCTTGGGTAGGACTATAACCAAAAAGAGGGAAAACAAAACCCTTGAGGGAGTTACCATTGCTCATGGAGCTAGACCTATCTCTCATCTTCAATTTGTGGATGACTCTACCCTTTTAGGTAAAGCTACAGTTAAGGAAGCTTCTAATATTAAGCAAATCATTAGCTATTTTTCTAAGGCTATTGGGCAATTGATCAATGAAGACAAATCTAAAGTTATTTTCTTTCACTCGCTCAGCTAGACAGAATCCATGGTCTTGGATAAATTAAGATATAAGAAGACCTCTCTTCCAATCACTTATTTAGGTATTCCCATAAATATTCAAAGGCAGAAAAATAAAGATTGGAATTGGTTGTTGGACAAAGTCAAGAAGAAAATTGGAAAGTGGACCAACAAGTGGCTTTCTCCTGGGGGTAGAATCACCTTGGTAAAATCAGTCCTTCAAGCTATTCCTATTTATGTTTCTTCCATTTTGAATATCCCAAAGGTTGTTCTTCGAGAATTGGATCAAATCAGTCATCGTTTCCTTTGGAGTGGTACTAAGGAGAAAAGAAAATGGGCCTTGGTGAAATGGGATACTTTATGTCTTCCTAAGAGTGAAGGGGGGTTAGGATTCCGGTCTTCAATTAATAACAACAAAGCTTTAGCTGCTAAATTATATTGGAGGATGTTGCATAACCCCAATGCTCTTTGGGCCAATAATCTCCATGCTAAATATGCTCGAGAACAAAAGTCCCGAAGACCTTGTTCGCTATCAACTTCCTACCAAAGGTTCTCCCATTTTAGCAGCTTCTTAAGACCGGTGAGGATTTGATAAAGAAAAAATTATTTTGGATCATTCATAATGGTCAACATGCAAATTTTTGGACAGATTCTTGGGATGGTCACAAGCCTTTGATAACTCCGTTTCCCGATTGGAGGCCTTGGATGGAGGAGCTTCACCGAGCTAATTGGATAAAGGTGGCTAATTACTCGTCGGTACCATACTCGGTAATTCAAAGGTTGGTAGATATTGGATCCCTATTGAGGACTGGCCTATTCAAATCCCAGAAAGGCAAAGACAAGATATCCAAGGCATCCTTCATATGAGATCCCTCTCTTGGTCCCATGAAAAAGATTGTTTTGGATGGAACAACACTACTAAGGGTGAGTATTCAGTTGCTCAAGGTTATTTGACCTTATGCCATAATAATCCCAACCATTCTTCCGACATATTTTCTCAATTGTGGGCTCAAAAGCTCGGCCTAAGGTGAGGTTCTTTAATTGGCTTTTATTGCATCGTAGGGTGCTTACCGGTGAGCAACTTATGAAGCGTGGTTTTCATGGCCCTTTTAGATGTGAAATGTGTGAAGAGAATGTAGAAAATATCAACCATATTTTTATTGAGTGTACTTTAGCCTCCGAGCTATGGAGGAGAATGGCAACTTTACTTGGCTTACAATGGTCCAATTTTTTCACTTTTGAACAGCTTTGGAGGGATTGGCCTAATCAAGAGGGTGTTGATCATTTTATTAGGCACTTAGTTTGGATGGGTTCTACCATTCTTCTTTGGAATATTTGGAATGAAAGGAACAACCAAATTTTTAATCAAGATAGGAAGGATATTCACTATATTTGGCAAAAGACCATAGCCAACTTAGTTGAATCAGTCCATCAACTCCTTAATCACCCCCAAAACTCCCACCAAAGATGGGATCAAGTGATGCAAATATTGAAGATTAAACCTTCTAAGGGCAACCAACTTAAAGGGAATGTGAGTATTAGTAAGATGGATAGGACTAGAAATTGGCAACCTCCTCCTAAGGATTTTGGAAAAGTCAATACCGATGGAGCCTCTAGAGGGAACCCTGGAAAAGCCAATGTGGGAGGAATTGGTAGACTTTCAGATGGCTCCCCGGTTTTTACTTTTGCTGAGAATTTGGGTATTCTTTCCAATAACCTTGCCGAGGGGTATGGTATCCTTAGAGGCCTTCAGGAGGCTACTAAGGTTGGATGGGAAAAGGTGTTAGTTGAGTCCGACTCTCAACTTATGATTAATCTCTTGAAGACTCCTTCTAAGAATCATAAGGTGGATTGGAGAATAAAAAGAATTATTGAGAAGATTCAGTTAATCCAGATGGGATTTTTGAAAGTTGATTACAATCATGTGGTCAGAGATCAAAACAAGAGTGCTGATGCTTTAGCTAATTGGGCTTTGGACAAAGGTGATCTTACTTGTTATGGCCACCCTCCTATATGGTGGGCTTCTCAAATTAGGGAAGCTCTTCTTTCTATCATTTCTTTGGATGGCTCCAGTTCGAAGGTACCTAGTTTCTTCTTGTTTTTTTTTTGTTTCTCTTTGGTTCATTCAGTTTTTTTAGTTCCCTAGCTCATTCTATTCTTTATTTTGTTTCCTCTGTTGATTCTTGCATTAATAGTCTTCTCGTCTAGATAGGTCATTGTTTTGTTCATTTTTTTTTCTTTTGTCTTCTTTGTTTTTTTGTTTAGTTTTTTAAGGTGGGTGGGTTCTTTTGTTTTGTTTTTGTTCTTTGTGTTGTTTTTTGTTGTTCTTGTGTTTTTGTTGTTTTTTTTTTTATGTTTTTTGTTATTGTTCTTGTGTTTTTTTCGTTCTTGTTCTTGGGTTTCTCTTTGTTTGTGTTATTTCATTTTTTTATGTGTGAGTGTTTTCTATGTTTTTTGTTTTTGTTTATTGTCTCGTTGTTGGTTGTTTATATTTTTATTTTATTTATTTTATTTTTTAGGTTTTGGTTGTGTTTATTTTTCATGTTTTTTTTGGGTTATGTCTTTGTAGTGTTCCGTTGTTTTTGTCTTGTTTGTGTTTTGTTATGTGGTTCTTGTGTTTTTCTATGTGGTTTGTGTTGTGGTTTCTTTTATCTTATTGTGCGTGTTTGGTTGTGCTTTTGGTTTTGACACACTCAAGGAGCATGTTTTTTATTTTATTTTATTATTTTTGTTGTTATTTACTTTTTTTAATTTGGTTTTGTGTGTTTGTTTGCTCCTTGAGTATGTCAAAGGTGGTAGGCCAGGTCCGAGTCCTGGGCGTTTTTGGCGGAATGGATACCCCTGCCTCCTTGGGTCTTACCCGAAAGTGGCATCCCTTTTGGGATGTTTTCCACAAATAAAAAAAAAAAATGCATGAATGTATTTTAAAGCATTTTAATCAAACTTACATTAATTTCATGAATGAAGCTTAAAATCAAATTGAATGATAAATAAAATAAAAACCCCAATTATAAAATGTTAAACACCTTTATAATCCTTATGTTAGGGCCTTTAAAATATTTTAAACTTTATAAGCTTTGCTTCTTTTCATAAGATATGAAAACTTAATGTATATGAATTCTAATTATAAAGTTTATACTTTATAATATGAAAATTAGAATTCACATAGTCTTTTTAAACCAAATATTCATTTATTCAAATATTTATTAAATTAAATATTTGAAATAAATAAATATGATCTCTTTAATAGTAAAATTCAAACTTTATGATTTGAGATTCAAAACTTTATAAAACAAACTTCCTAAAACATAGAAAATCTCAATTATGAACTTTCAGCCTTTATGACATTAAAGACAGAGTCCATATAATCACTTTCTTTCCTGAAATTTATTTGTCAAATATTTATTAAATCAAATATTTGACACAAATAAATTTACAACCCTTTTTGTAAATATGAATCTTTAAAATTCAAATTAGGGCTTCAATAACTAAACTTGATGAACTTTTAAATTTATGAAATTGAAATCAAAAGCTCATAGGATTTCCTCCGACTGTGAAATTTATTCACCCAAAATATTTATGAAATTAAATATTTGAGTGAAAATTTTAACTTAAACCTAGTTAATGCTTGAAATAAATTTAAAAAAATTTAGGTAAAGAAATAAATTAAAACGAAAGTTGGAACAATTTACTACAAAATAAAATAACAGAACTTTGAAAAAACCAAACTTTGGCAGACCATAATTTACAGTGACACCATAAATTTGATGCTATGTAAAACTTTTAATTAAAAATTATATCTATCAACTTACAAAATTGAATTTGAAATGTCAAATTTTACAATAAAATCATCAAAATCTCTCTATCATTTATCAAATGTAACTTTCCTCTAATTTCTGCTTTCCTCTAATTTCTCAACTGAAATGACTCCTTTCAAACCTGTCCGACCCCTCTTTTAATTTCCAATTTCTCATTTATAAACAAAGAAAATATGTTCTGACATTTTCACATTTGGCTCCTGCGGCTTCAAACAGTTTGGTACAACGAATTTATAACAGATTTCGGCCTCTTTAATGCACTTGTTATAAGTAATCCTTAATAATTCAAAACTTATTCGTGGACACTATAATCCAATATTAGGCCTCGATTCATCATATTTCTTCAAACATGTGCATCTCAGCGCTCTTCACCACTGTTTCAGATTTGATGCTCAAGGAAATAATATAACATCATTGATAAGTTTCAAATTATGTTAAGGAAATAGACATTCGCTAGCCGGCCTGATAAAGAATTCCATCATTTATTGTTGTCTGTGAATCTATTGTTAAAACAGTCCATGACTTTGTACTTGCTATCGGTGCCTATGTCTCCTCTGCTATTGTGGTGAACTCCCATTAACGTCGGATACAAATATGGAGTATGTGAAATTATCCCACATGTTTTCAATATGGACAGTATACAGGGTTTATAATCACCAGTATATTATTATTCAAAATAATCAGCCACGAGCCCTTGGGGCGCCTTAAATTTCGTGACTATTTTATCCTCTTGCTTGACTACTTTGCCGTCGGGCCAGCCGACTTCGAAAACAACAAACAAACCATTTTATTAATTTTATTTTATTTTTATACTTAAATCAAAACATTTTTTATTTTTATACTTAAATCAAAACATCTTTTAAATTTACTTATCAAGAGGAGACTTAGGTTAAAACCTCGTGGCCATGATAGGGCAAAGGTAGTAGTCTGACTACCACTCTAGGGCAAAGGTAGTAGTCTGACTAGAATCCACTGAGTGTGCGCCAATTTGATGACGGGGTACCAACCCCGAGCCACTGGGGGGTCTCCCTCACTCTGTGTTGTGTTTACCGAGGCAAGGTAGGGGTTATAGTGGTAGTTCCATGATTTGACACTACGATCGCAGGCAATGTGATTTAACCTTGTGACCAGTTATTCAAAAAAGAAAGACAATTGCCAATTCCTCTATGTATTAAAAAAACATCTTTTAAATTAACTTAAATATATTAAATCATAAAAATTATTAAAATCATAACAATTTTATTACTTTTATTTTATTTTATTTTTATACTTAAACCAAAACATCTTTTAAATTAATTTAAATGTAGTAAATCATAAAAGTTATTAAAATCATAATAATTTTAAACTTTTACAAATTTAGATATTCAAATAATTTAAATTCCTATACATAATAGTTTAGGATAAAAAATATAAGCAAACAAAACCTTATAATAAAAATAAACAAATTATAAACCAAACATAACAACTTAAACACACTTATCAAATCTTAAAGTTTTTGAAAAGAAATTTAATAAAAAATGAAACAGAGATTTGATTTTAATCAAACAAATAATTAAAGAAACCAAAACATCAAAATTTTGAAATTTTTCGGTGAGTTTCCAATTTTAGGGTCGTGAAATATATCACGACACATGGGTTCCTCAGTTATAGAGGTTGTTTCCTCAATCAGAGTACCAATACTTCCAATATTCGTAGTTGGTATACCTCTGTCCTTGATTTCATTTCTAATTGAGCTACGCAAGGAATAATGGAGCCAAACCCTAGAGCTATTGCGCCTTCATAGGACACTCCCCAGTCGAAAGTAATGATTAAGGCTTTCATGGGTCCATACGCACAGTGTCAAGGGCTTCCTTTCAATGGCACCCACCTTGCAAGAACTTCTTAGGCCTCATCGATCTAAAAATTACCTCTCACGAACCCTCTGCTGGCATCATGTTGTTGCGGAGTCCTAGCGCGCAGTGTATCCCAAATGCAGTGTCTTTGGAGAAGAGGGCCCAATAATAGGGTTTTACCAAAACTTAGGTATTATCCATTATTAGTGGTCGTGGAGTCTTTGATACCCAAAACTAGTTTGTTCGAGGTAACTTTATAACATTGAAGCCTCCTCCCCTTGGTCAAATTGATTAATCCAAACGTACCTAGCCTAATCTAGGTCCCAAGGGATTTGTGACAAAATTGAATTCTAAAAAGCTTTTGTATCCATCCCTAAAGCATTCAATCTATAGTTAAGCTTAAAGACCCCCACAAAGGCTAGAGCCATGATGTCTTTTGATGTCATATTGCACGTTATTAAAATAATAAGAAAATACAAGACATTCTACTCCTACTTGGATCTTGATCGAGGGAGGGTGGTGTAAAAAAAAAGAGCTTACAAGTCACATTTTAATATCTTACCAAAGCAAAGCTTAAATTAAGGTAATACTTAAAATACTAAATCTTTAGTAGAATAAGTAATAATTTAATTGAAAGTTACAATCCAATAATGTGAATCCACTACCAAAGTAGGGCATAAATACAATTTATTTATGCAAAATTTCAACAGAATAAAAATGTGAAAGCCCCCATCTGAAACTCTTGTAAGGCATGAAATTTGTTTGTGAATCTTCTTCCTCACTTTTCTAGCCTTTACAAGCTTCTTCCTCATTTTACCTAAGATTGCTTTTAATTTCACTAGTACTTTCTTAGAGCTTTTTGGTTTATGATCTACCAGGGTAGAGAGCATACTCCCTAGGCCTAAGATTTTTCCTCTTTTCAACTTTTTCTTGCTTCCTCTCTTATAATTTTTTCAGCTCCTCCTTTCTTCATGAGCAAGGAGGTGGGTATATTATAAAGTATTAAAAGGGAACCTTTTTGGAGGTCACCCAAATAGTAGGATTCCTTTTTATTGTTTTTTTTAGGGACAATACAAGAGAGTGTAAGGTGGAAGTACTTTGTCCATTTTAGGCCTTCCCTTTATTCCAAGTGCACTTGCAAATCCTGCATTAATACTATTGGAAAGGAGTTAGGTGACATGGAGAATAGTTCACCCATTAGACAGACGTGCACATTTTTATTATTAAAATATGACCTTGTCCTTTTTTTGGGTCTTTTCAAAATTGGACAAATTTTGGTGTGCACCTAATTGCAATAAATTAGGCTTATTTTAATAAGTTTCTTTTGTGGAGGATAATTTTCCCAAATTAATCCTCTTTGCAAAAGCCTTATTTTATTTTTCCAAAACCTTACTAAAATCCTATTTTCATTCAAACTCTTAAATTTAGCCTGGTAGAGTGTAGATAGTTTTTAATTAGGGATTTATATGGAATAATTTTACCATCCCCTAATTTTATTAATTATCCCATTTTCTATTAATGTTTGGCAACATTAATAGGGTTTGGTCAAGGTTTAAAATTCAAAAATTAATTGATCCTTTGGATCAATTAATATCTTCTAGGAAGTCCAACGGACAAGCTGTGACAATAATGCTATAACGAATGATCATTAGAGAATTAATTCATTTGCATTCATACACACTATCATTGCATTATCATCCATCGCACATACACAAAAGCATAACACAAAAGTAAAAGCCTTGTATATATATATATATATATATATATATATCGCATATATAATGAATACTCGAAGCTATATACAATGGAGCACCAAGGCTCATATACAAAAAGTGCATCTTAGCACTAGCTAACACCTATAAGAGGACCCTTGTGACCTTGAAGGAGCCCTAGACCTAGAGCTATGCCTAGACTCACTATGCCTAACAAACCCAAATATGGATGAGGAGGGTAGATTTAGTATCCCAATGTGGTGCTCCATCAATTGATCCTCTAAAACCTGGATATATCCTTCTTGGGCTCAAAGGTGTCGTGCATCATGTCTCTAATGATGGTCCCTCTCAAGTAGCTCTACCTGGAGCCTCGTGATCCTATCCTCACCTCCATCTATAGTTGTCTATACATCTAGCTTCGCCTAAAGCTGAGCTATCTTTACATCTCGAGTTGCTACCTCTAAAACTCGAGTCGCTATCACTGGGTCTTGCTCTACCACCAACTGCTCAAGCCTCGCCCTATCCTACTCACTCCAACTTGGAGGTCTCTTTGGAACCTCATCCATATCATCATCATCATCACCTCCATAACCTCCAATCTCTAGAGCATGCTCTACTACATAGCTCACCCACCTCACTCGACTGCTACATCGAAGGTGTCTTTGATGTTTAAGAGCCTTGTTTTCCTCCTCCATATTGAACTCCACCTCATCCTCATCACCATTCCTCCCATCCACTATCGAATTTGATACCCATAGTGGTTGTGCAGTGAACCAAACATCATACTCTACAGTAGTCCCAGCATCATCCACATTAGGAATATCTATCTCCTCGTCATCCTCATAGGTCACCCTCCATGCCTCAGCACAAGGTAGACCTGTCACATCCCGATGATGCTTGTATAGCATTGATACCTTAGGAACCCCCTAACTCAAACCAAACTACCTCAACACTTGTGATAATAGCTCCACCTCACTCTTGTGCCTCCCAACCACCCATCTAGCCTTCCATATCCTCTGTAGTTGCTCCCTATCACCAGTCCAAGTGGCACCTCACCATGGCCTCCAAAGCACCTTGGTTGATATCATTCCAACCCATATATCCCTATACTCCTATCCAGTATGAACAATATGACTCGGTTGCACCTCCTCTTCCACCAACCACCTCATAGCATAGGGTTACTCCCTATCCCATGCCTCAGTAGGCAAGCCTATACGTCGAGCCACACTGAAGTGCTCCTAGACCCAATACTATAGTAGCAAACTGCATTCCAATGCCTTCTACCCCTGCCTCCTCACCTCATATAGATCCTAGTACAATTGATCTAGTAGAACAGGTGCCCATGCATACACTTGAGGTATATCAAGCATGCCATACACTAGATTTATCATGTTCCATGGGAACTGACAACTAGTGTTGTTCGGGGCCACTATGTTGGCCAACACAAATATGACTAACATGGGAAATGCATCCAAATTCTTATCCAGGTACATCACTAAGTACCTTATCCCTCCACTCTTCACACTCTCATCCCACCATCGATTATCTTTAAAGATTTGACTCATATTATACCCCTTATCGTGTCCAACCTTAACATATAATCCCTCCATTGGTAACTTGAGGATGCGATATACATGCTCAAGTGTCATTGTCACCTCTCCAGTAGGAAGTTGAAAGGTCCCCCTATCTAGATCCCACCTCTCTGCTAAGGTAGAGAGATACCGCTCATCTACCCTCACCACATCAATCCAGGCTACCCCATCTAGCCTCACATCCTCTAGCCACTTCCACTGATCCTCTTGTAGAGTCTTTATCACCCATGGAATATAGGACGAGAATCGATGTCTAGGCTCCACAATATTCAACTGTAATACAACACATAAACAAGGCAAGAACATTAATGTCACACTCATTGTATAATTTCAATTTTTTTTTGCACAAGTCCAAACAAGGGTGCCAAGGGCACTTATCTCAACAACATGCACATATTCTCCTACTACCGTATTTGCACCCTCCATTTCCATAGCTTCTACACCACCACACTCCTTCACTCCAGTCCACTTCAGTGCCTCACTTCCTTAGATGCAACTTTTGGAATTCTTGAATGCAAATAATGAATTTGAATTCACTTCTGTAGAATATTTATAGTTATTTATGATGAATTGTAACACCCATGGGCATTCAAATGTGCATTGAAATGCATACCAACATTTACATATTGATAGATGTCGATGGACATTTGAGGTTGTTGTAGATGCAGGCCAATATTTAGCGTTAGAATTTTAAAAAAGACCAAAATGATCAAAAAATATAGCTTACCACCACAAAATCACTTCAAATTGCATCCATACATTCATTTCATCATCATATCATGTTTTGTGAAAATAAAAATTGATTTGGATGCATACTTTTCATTTACGTCCAAAAGGCATAAAATCGCTTAACAAGCTTCAAAACAGACCAAAATGGTCCACATTTTCACAAAATGGCCATATTCATTATTTTCATCACCCATCACATCATTTCATAACTTTTGTGAGATACATAAATTGATTTAGGTGGTTAAATTTTATTTACGACAAAAAGTCATAAAATTATCCAAAATTGCTTCAAAAACGCTCCAAACCAATGTAAAATTTCACAAAATCATACAATCCAATCATCAATGCATTGCTCATTATCAAATCTTAATTTCAACATCATTTTTATCCATCAATCATTACATTTGCATGTTTGCCAAGTTCAAATACAAATTTCAAGCAAACCTTTTATCTACTGGTCTATTCAATCTCCTTGGCAATTACAGCGATTGGTTGTCCATGAAATTCAATAATATGAGTAAATCACCATAAGGGTACTTGACCATATTCATCATCCAATATCCTCTTGTTCAAAAACAAAATTATTTTTGGTCCCACTTTTAGAGTGAGACTATGCCAAGACCAATTTGCTAAACAACTGTCATTAATGCCCTATTCCATGGGGTTACCAACATGGATAAATTTCATCATTTTCTTTGCAATTACACTAGTCTTCGAGGATACAAGTCAGGTAAAGTTATTGAGTAACCATTTAGGAATATTGTGTGGGAATTAGCTACAATCATGAGTGGTCTCGAGGATAGACTATTTCTCTTTTTTTTGCATTTGCATATTTTCATTTAAATGACGCCAAAAGGCACTTTCTTCAACATCATGGAATCACCCCAAACTTGGGGTAACCACATTTGATTTTGATTTCCCATAATGGGATACATCTTACATGACCATGGCATCTACACTTGGCAAAAAACTTTTCTTTGTTGACGCAAAAACATAATCAATCACTTTCATTTCACAACCCGATTTCTTCGTTAGGGAAAAAATGGTATCCATTTACATCATTCATATCTTTCGCATTTACATCATTCATTCACATTTACATCATACATTTGCACTTACACCATTCAATTACATTTTTCACCGCACAATTCTATCAATTGGCTTGTGAGTCTCATTCTTCACTCATTCACCAATTGAGGGGGTAAGCTACACATTCAAATTATTTTATCTTCAAGATCGTCTTTGCATTCCAAGGAAAGAAAGTTGCTTCTTCATTAGGCCAAACTAGGTATCTCATATTTTTGCACCACATTGTGTTTCACGTAAAGCAATACAAAAAGGGGCATCTACAGACACCAAAATCTAGCCATTTTTCATACATTCGTATCTCCAATCATAGCCATCCATTATATATATATATATATATATATATATATATATATGTATGTATGTATGTATTTGTTTAATATATATTTAAATATTAATATTTCATATATTATATTTATATATATTTAATAAATATATATGTATTTATATAAATTAATCCTAGCCATCTGCCACATTTTAATCTTAGTCATCCATCCATTTCAATCCATGCCACTTACCCAGGTTTAATCTTCACCCTTCTTCATGTTTTAATCTCGACCGTTCATTTTGTGTCATCAAAACCCTAATATGTTCAGGGAAAGATTATAAAATATGAGTCATTTTGATGAATCAAATTTTGAATCCGCTTGGAAAGATCTTAGAAATCCCTAAGCATTTGATAATCTTAATCCCTAGCCACTTCATCGTTGCTCTCATCCTTCACCGTCGCTTTCACATCATTCGCATTCACCGCCCATCCCGTACGAATCAGATATGGTTTTGTGACACTTTCCTTAGCCCTCGAACACCCCCTAGAGCCACCAGAATGCCTCTGGGTATTTCTAGAACCTTTATGGTGCATCTATCGCCATCACAGAATGCCATGGTGCATCTGTCACCATCAAAAAATGCTCTTGGGTGTTTCCCATAGGCGGATATGCAGTCCTACGATCCTCGGGCACCTTTCGAACATCCTCACAACCATCAATGGTAGAAGCAAAATTCTCAAGTGATAAGGTAAACAGTTTTATTTGTATTTATTTTTACATTTTTATGTTTTATTTATTGTTTCATTCTACAACATCTAGGGTTTAGTAATTTTCATTTTGCTGAGGGTCTCACGTAGTGGAGCCCTCGCAGGTATTACTAAGACACCAACAATGTATTACTAAGACACCAACAGTGTATTACTAAGACGCCAGTAGTGTATTGACCTAGGATTTTAGAGAACCCTAGAATTTGTAAAATTGTATCACAAAAATATTGTAAAACCCCACATTGATTGTATTATTTTGAGATCCACCCGTGTTAATAAAAATCTTATCCATATTGTGCAATCTTGTGTTATTAATGTACTTATTGTTACTTTATCTTGTGTATTGGTGTTGCTTTATTTTGGTTAACAATATTATTTTAAAAATCAAATAAGATCATTCAAATAATTGAATATGAACTTGTTTTTGATATCATTAAAATAAAATCCATAGTTTTTAATGTAGATTTGGAAATATTATCTCCCCCACTTTTAGGGGTGGCTCCATTCACAACTTTTAATTTTTAAAAATAAAATATAAAGATAAACTAGAATGGTTATGAATAAATAGAAATATAAATAGTGGACATGATCATGCGATGACTGACAAAGAATGAATGAAAACTATTTAACTAAGATTCCACCCATTTCAAAAATCCCTACTATTTATGAGAGGAAGGAAATTTTCCTCATCTAATTCTCTTCTAGAGTAAAGCTTTCAAAAGAATAGTTAAGACTTTGATGAAGTCTTTAACTTAGAATCTAAAAAAAAGAATATTTCTTTTTCATTTAAGTAGATTCCACACATTTCAATCTATGTTTATTGTGTAAATGGTGTAGGAATAGAATATAACACACTATAAAATATAAATATAAATATATATGTATGTATGTATGTATGTATTTATAAACACAAATACACAATAGAAATAGCTTACAGATACATTTGGATGTACTACTTACACATGTCCTACACAACCCAATTGTCTACAAAATATTATGGTCCAAATAAGTAATTTATGTAAACTTACCTTGAATTGCATTGGCCAATATTATAGTTCAACAAACATCTCCACCAACAAGCATTCTCAACATCTCCCACATAAACATATGCACCAGGTACCGTACTGGCAAGTTCCCTCAATCCTCGAAAGGAGGTTTGGGGTTCAAGCTTGGTGACCTGCACCGAATACCAAAAAAAGGTCCAAGGTGTAGACCAATTGGTTCCTCCAAACCCCGTAAGGGGGTGGAGGTCCAAGGTTCAAATCTCGTGCCTCATCGAACTAAATGCTTATCCCTTTTATGGTGCTTTCAACGGCATAAAAGGTTTAAAGTTATTGTGGCATGGTGGTTATAGGAACAAACTATGCGAAGATCTGTGTGGTGACTTTTAGGGTGGACAATACAGAATAATGTGGTGGCCATAAAAATCTAGATAGTATGCTCGGATTCATGGCAGCTACCTATTCCACCATGTAAAAAAAACATCCCCCACATAAATGTATATGTATAGGTATCACATGATCGATAGGCTATTGGAAACTACCTAACTACCACTAAACTATTATGTATATCAAAACATTAAGATACCACATAACATTACATTGCATTATTATGAACACATATTTACATGTACAAACACAACCACCTACGTGACAACACTTTCCATATGGTAACTTTATTTACACGTCATCAACATGTTTTATTTTTCAACGGGTTATATGGGATTGAAATGGGCCCCACCCAAATTAAATCATCACCACATAGTGGTTTTACAACAAAGCCTGGATATTATTCATATATTGTTTGGTAATATTTGAACCTAGGTCTCCTCCTTAAAATATTAAGGAATCTAACTGGTTAAGCTAATGCCACTTGATTCACATCATCAACATGTTACACATGTATCACTTTATGAATATATTTATAAACTTGTGCATTCATACAAACATGCACTCATATAGATGTGTCAAATTGTTTTCCTATGTCTATCTCTTCCTATAGAATTTTTGGTAGAATGAACATCATCTAAAAGCATTAAACACAATACTTGAATCTTTTTGTGCTTCTTCCACTTAATTGTTTTTTGCCTTTCACAACTATACATTGTAAATAATTGCCAACAAAAATTGCTCTCCTATTTTTTTCTTTACTTTGTGCATTGTTTTTGATGAATCTAAATGACATGCACTATCGTAGACTTGCATGATGTACAAAATATAGATGCTATGGTTTTATTGGGTAATGAATTGGAAAACAAAAAATATAAATATAAAGTAACTACATGAAAACAAGTTAGGCAAATATTGATCTTCCAAAATGAAGGACTTTTTGGAATAACTTGTTTATTAAAGCATGAACCTAATAACAAATATTGAGAAAGAAAAAATAAAGGTTGACGAGGATTGATACTACCAACTATACATAGATAATTTGATACATATGTATGTGTATACCTTTACATGAATGTATGAGTGTACAAACTTATGAATACATTGATGCATATGCAACATGTTTGTGATACATATCCATAGAGTTATTGTATGTGTTTGTGTGTTTTGGTAGGGGGAGAAGAGAAACATATATGTCTATAATAATGTGATGTAATTTTTGATCTATGAAATCACTTAATCTTCTATGTGCAACCATACAACATGGTCAACTTTGAAATATGGGATATTAATCCCATCAATCTTTGGATTTCAATTGGCTTCCTACTAATCTAACAAAGCTAAACTAAAATGAAGGAAAAAGGTGTAAGATAGAAATTAAATTTATAAATGTAGATATTGTTAGTCGTTTGATGTTATTCTTCATAGGTTAATCAAATTCTAGGATCAATAAATCACATCAATATCATCAATATTATGCATCCATCAAATGAACATCAATATATCATAAATCACGTTGAAAACTTCATTGATAAAATTCAAACAATTCATTAAGCAAAACTTATTCAAGTTACAAATTACATAGCTTTGTCTCAATATAAATATACATGAGACTTTTCACATTACATGACTCTTGGATTTTGCTCTCCTCAAACTCACAGGAGAACTTGACTCTTCATATTCCTTTCTTACATAATAAATCCCACATATTACATAAAGACAAAGTATCTCATGATTGCATATAACTCCCTACTTCTAAAGTAGAGACATTACACTCATAACTCTTCACTTCTTAACTAGACACCTCACACACTTAAATACATGACACATGCACACTCCTACTAACTTGACACATACTATGTATATAAAATCTACTCATACCCTTTAATCTAAATTTTTACAATTGGATCAAATAATGTAATACCTCTAACACCCTCCATATTATATTATTTTTTATGAAGGTATTTGTCGGAAATATTAAGTATATTGGTTGTCATTGATGTCAAAGGCAAAATGGTTGAGATTTATCTTGAAGGTTGAAATAATAAAATGCAAGGCAAATATATTCAAAAGTTTGAGTTCTCATTGGTTATCATTGAAGACAAATGTGCATAATAAGACAAACTTTTATCCAAGAGTAATGAGGAAAAGCAAGGTGTCATGGCAAAAATATTCCATGGATAGCAAGGCAAGATATAGAGGTAATAATATTTAAATGCCAAGTTTAAATATTATAAAGGACAAGGCTTAAGGCCAAAGGTTTAAGGTTTATAATATTAAAATATTTTTAGATCTAAATATTCCAAAAGAAAAAGAGGTTTGAGAGCCAAAATTGTGGAAGCTATTTGAAAAGAAATAAAAAATATATCAAAGGTTGAGCATCGACATCTTGGCAAGAGGAGGACAAAATGCATATATATTAAGGTTCAAAACATAGCAAAGTGGTGGTGTGAAAAATTTATACATCTGCTCATGCTTTCGAAACAACAAATCGCAACAGAAGAGTAGGGGCACATTTTTTGGTGAAAGGCACAAAGAGAATAAGAAAATAAGATGCACGTTGTGTTTCAGTTGCCAGGCTAGCACAGCTGGTCGCAGGGGCAACGTTAAGGTGTTGCAAGAAAGGTGAATGCAGGTTTGAGTCACACAAATTTTTTTTGATAAAAAAGTGTGCAACCCCGGGAAGCGCGCACCCCATCTACCCTACTTGCAATATTGATTTATTATGTATGCTACCACTCGCACAAAATGAAAACACTGAAAGCACATGCAACACAGGAAATAAGAAAACAAATAAAGATGCTTTATTTATTGATATCCCGAATCCTCGGTTACAAGTCCGTCCCTCTGAGGGATACCCATCATTTTGATACAAATATTTACACAATATAGAGCAGCGATCGGATATGTTCCCCGCAAGGGAATGGTGCATCTACGCAGGCCTCCTGGTCCCACACACAAAACTGTATGGGGGATTACAAATGCCCCCTTCTCCAGATCTGGTCCTGGAGGGATCTTTGTGCTCCTGCTGCTTCAATCTGGTCCTAAGGATCTGTACCTACGCTCATGAAAACAACAAAGCATGCTTAGTAGGATGGGCCACCTCTCTGGATGAGGCCTTTGTTAGTGGATCTGAATACTCATGATACTGATAATGAAATATAAACATGAATAGAATAATAAATGCGTGATAAGCTAAGAAATACGAAATACAAGCGTAAATGAAACCAGATCTAAACTATGATCAAGCCATAAATTAAGCAATAATAAAGCTAAGCTAAAAGCAAGAGGAAATAACACTTATGCCCTAAGATATGCCTGCGGGCCACTGTCCGAGACAACGGCCGTGATGTGAAGCTCTCCTCCTTGTGGTTCAAGGATTTGTGCACTATCCTCTTTGCCAAAATTGATGTTCAAGGGTCATCGAGTGTGTCTCCTACATTGATTGGCGGTTGGGAATGGTGAATCTGACAACTGATGCGTGGGTGTAGCTCAGCCAAACGGTGCTCCAATGCTCCTCAAAGTGTTGAAGATCGGTCCTCCATTTCGATAGGGCTTTGTTGCTTAACTCTGAAACTTCGTGGATCCTTTGCTTTTTGTGGGAGAGTCTATATGTAGACTTCCCTCTTAGATCTAGAACTTGGCTTCCTAGAGAAGCTTCCATCCAAATTGCATGTGACTGACCATTTTAGGTGGGAAGCATCAGTCACAAATTTGCATTGAAGGGGTAGTTAGGAGGGACTCAGGGAGTTCCTCACCAAAATCTACCTAAAATCCATGCACAGGTGCAGTCGGACTGCATGATCTGGGCCCGTAATCATGGCCATACTATGTGTGATGTTGGCCGCTATCAGGTTCAGTGGCTAGTGTGGCCATTGTAGTCTTCAGCGGCCAGGTGTGGTGGCCACTCCTCTTGAGAGCAGCCAGGCTTGGATGGGCTAGAACTACCCTGTTTGAGTGGTTAGGACCATTGCTTGCTCTTGGAGAGATCCAAGAGGGTTCATATGGTCTATGGATGTGTCCATATGGGTAGTCTCCTAAACATGACATGTTTTAGGTGTCTACAGATACCCATTTTTGGGATGTGCTATGAGAAAAACATAGCATAGAGCAAAAAAAGTAGACCACCTAGGGCCATATTGTAGGTTGGATGATGATCATTGATCTGATCAACATAGGATGCCCCAGTCATGCGAGAGGGCACGAATCCTAGAATCATTGCTTCCAACAGAATGGAAGGCTTAAATTTGTGGAAGTTTGCACTCGCTCATCAAGCAATCGGGTAGCTTTAGTACTACTATAGGTCCGAAGGGAGGGGAGATACACACTTAACTATCATATTTGCTTTTTGCCCCAACAAAGGGTAAGCTTATGATAGTTGTTGGCAATGATTCATAAGATGAATGCAATATTGACATGATCGAGAGATCTTTTGTTGACTTTGAGTATGATTGTTGAAAATTTTTGACTACCCCCTCAAGCGACAAGTCGATGAGAAAAGGACCATTAATGAAGCGATGAGTCGCTTGACCAAAATGAAAGATCTGGACCTCTTTAGAGGGTTGCTCTGTTGGTATAGAATAGTTCCCATCCAGGTGTGATTTCAACCCTGTTTGGTAATTGTACACCTTTATCCCATGGGGTGGTCCAGCCATAATGGCCTTCTTAGGGAATCAAGGTGATAGCAATTCTAATTTAGCTTGTGTTGAATCACTATTTTGCTATAGGAGGATTGAGGTGCATCCTTGCTCCCATGGTGCGGTCCAACTATTATAACCTTCTTCGGGTTTGAGGTGAGGCATCTCAATTCTTCCATAACTAGCTTACCCCAAGTGGCCTTATGGTTACTTGCCCATCTTACCGAGTTGCATGGAGCGCTAGTCGCTGCAATCGCCAAGTGTATAGAGCAAATGACTAGCTACGAGGCTCATTTGGGATTTGGTTGTATTTAGTTTTGGATTTTGAATTTTAGTTTTTGATTATTTTATGATATTTTTGGATTTATATTTTTAGTATTTGATTGATATTTTACATGTCTTTGAACCAATAAAGCTTTTTATGGGTCATTTTGAAGTGCTCTATGGTGATAATTTGATAATATTCTTCCTCATTTGTCCACCGCTATTAGGTGCAGTAGCTCCCAATTACTGCTTTGTGGTCACTATTAGGTCCAGCGGCTGGGAAGTGCAGGCTGCTAACGTCGGCAACGACCAAGCCATGAATTGGAAAAATAAAAGGAAAAATCAAGGTTTGAGCTGTCATTTTCTTCAATTTTTAATTTTTCGTTTTTGGAGCTCTGGAGTGTGTTTGGGTGACTGTGATGTGGAGCGTTGCTGATTTGCTATGGAGTAGACACTATGGCCGATCAAGGAGAAGCCTCGACCAGTGGAGGAGCCAGAGCTTTGTGGGTACCTCTCTAAACCCTAACATCCTTTGTTATTATGGTAAAATGAACCTAATTAAACAATTTTGGAAAATGAACCTCATTAACCATGTTGGCAATGAATTTCACCAATAGTTAGGCTCCATTTAGGCTTTAGATAGATGGGTTTCTTTTAGTTTTATGATTTTGCATTTTTTTTTTTATTTTTGGGCCCTAGGGAGACGTCGTTGGCATGTCGCCCATTGGTCGTTGTTGCCCATAGGCGGCTAGCTTGTAATGAGGTTGGTTGTTGCTGTTATCAGTGGTCAGTTTGAAATCCCAATGGTCAAATTTTTGACCATTGGGAGTTGGTTGATGTTACTTCAAGTCGATTCATGGTCGCTCCTGGCATGAGCGACCAAGAAACTTTAGACTTATTTATCATTTGATTTTTTTAAAATTTTGAGTTGCTTTTTGATTTTTTGTATGATTAGGTGCATTTTAATCTTACACTTGTTGTATTAAACATATTTTAGATTATCTTGCACCACTTTTCATCTTGTTTTATTTAGTTGTAGTGCATTGATTTAAGCTTTATTTTGCACTTTTAGATCTTGTCTGCTCGAGCTCGGGATCCGAATCTACTCTGTGATCTCTTGCATGAGATGCCTGACATAGAGTGGGCCTGGCTCAAGGCTCATGGGCTCCAATATGTCACTAGACTACCCATGATCATGTCATATCAGGCCTACTTGATGGCCCTAGCCCATCGGTGGGACCCTAGGACCAACACCTTCCATCTTCCTACCGGTGAGATGACCATCACGTCGGAGGATGTCTACAAGATTCTCAGGGTGCCTTTTGATGGAGTGCCCATTGTTTCCTCTCCTACTAATTCTCATGTGGAAATATTTGTGAGGGTCTTTGGGGGGCATGTTGTTGTTGCCTCCAAGGATACTCGCTCAGGGGGGATCTCCATTTCCCATTGGTATGAGGCAGATGTCTTTTCTCGATTGCACGTCATGTTGCTGATGGTTATCTACAACAGCCTTATACCTGACTACTCTGGATTGAGGTTCCCATGGAACCTCTTAGCGATGGTACAAGACCTGATTGATAGTGAGTAGCCCATTATCTATGCCTAGGGGAGTGCACTACTGGCGTAGTGCTATGATGAGTTATACCGCATTTAGCACCATGAATGGGCCAATATTACCTATAGCTTGCTCCTTTAGGTCTAGGGATGGGAGCACATCAAGATTGACCACCCAAAAGGACTTCTAGTGGAGATTACTAAGCTAGACAAGGATATCCAATGCTACAGATCTAGGTGGCATAGGGCACTCTAGGAGCACAAGAGCCGTGTCCTATGCAAGGGAGCTTTCCCACTATACGGCATCTTTGATAGGTTTATGAGCTGATGATATCATATGGAGACCATATCATGAGTGTCCCGCTTGGGATGATCCTACTAGTTTTACAGTGAGGACTCACCATGACCGATGGTTGATTGGCTGTAAGGATGATATCAGGGAGTTCTTCTATTATTCTAGGGTGCTCTAATAGTTTGGGATTCAATAGGATGTTCCTCTTCGAGCCAATTGTCTATCATCAGATTTCCATCAAGAAGAACCTTCCACCCCACAAGTTACAGTAGTGCTTGAGGAGGATGACCCTCCCGTAGTTGATCCTAGTGTGGTTGATGCTAGAGTGACAGAGGTGTACACCCTCTAGTGGGGTACATGACTATGGCATGGAGGTGGCTACCTAGGGTGGTCTTTGGAGGAGGCTGAGGTAGAGGATCCTGATGGGCATCAAGTGTGAGCTTGGATAGATGAGTGGGGGTAGGTAGGGTAGTAGGAGTAGGTGGTAGCAGAGTAGGTTGTAGAGGAGCAGGTTTCCCCTAAGGAGGAGGAGGAGTTAGCTCCTAAGGAGTAGGATTCTCCCCTTTGGGCTCAGCTGCACTAGGTCGAGGCTGAGCTTCAGACATCCCAGATTTAGGTCTAGTAGAGGGATGCCACTATTGTAGAGCTTCAAAGATAGCTTGCCCAGGTTATTATTGAGCGAGATGATGCTCAGAGTTAGATTGCACCACCTCCTACAGTGCCTCAGGGGCCAGGTGGACTAGATGCAGGTGCGAAGATCAGTTCTTGCATGGACTACTAGCAGATGATTTGGCAAAGTGCACCCGTGATACCTCCTACATCCTGGAATTAGAGTACAAGGTCAGGCTTCAGGGAGGCCATCTACCAGAGACCCAGAGTAGGAGGGTCCCAAAGGACCAACCAAAGCACTTCATGACAGTCATTAGCTTGGTCGAGTCATAGGACCAGGTCTAGGACAGAGCATATTGGAGGTGCCAGTTCTATACCGCCTCCCAAAGGGGGTGGTGAGGGTGGTGGTGAGACTAGTGGTGCAGGCCACTCTTGATTTGTTATGGCTCATTTGATACTTTGTACCTATTTTTGGGTGTAAGGTCACCTGACCTACATGGTTATAGCCTTATTGGTTATTTTTGTACTTACATGTACTTATTTGGACACATGATTTATATGATATCTAGACTTTGAGACTCATCATATGTGTATCTCTTTATGATTATGCTTTTACATTTATGTGATGCAGTATTATGACTTTATGTTACATGTTCTCACGATTTATGATGTGATGTGATTTAATGCTTCATGATGTGATGCGATTTTATGATATTTGATATGCACTATATGATAGATGTATGCTCAGATGATGCTTTTACCTATATGTGTAGGTGTACTATTTATGATGTATGCAGATGGTTTAGTTTATATGACTTATGTTTCATGATGTTCTTCGGATGAACACTTCATGATATTATGCTAGATGGTATGGATTACATGACTTATGCTTTATGTTGTGTGAGTGACTAGATGGTATGATGTAGATGATGGCATGGATGCCCATATGGATGGAATGCTTATTGTTATGTGCATGTCTAACTTTGATGTATTGATATGTATCTAACCTTATGTTTCTATGCTATGGTAAATATGTGATGTTATGTTGATGATCTAATGTGAATGAACCTGTATGCTTTAATCACTTAAAACATATGGTATGATGTGACATGAGTTTGACAATCTAATAGGTGACACCACAGGATGTATAGCAATCATGAATTTAAATAATAACTCTTAAAATAAGAATTAATCATTTACGCATCCAAATGTGAGATGAGATGATGTGATATGTACTTTCTTTATGAACTTCTATAAAGTAAAATATATTCACAAAATAGTCAGTGGTCATCTAAATGTCATTGATAACATTCATCCAGTATCTATCCTATTTCATGAACATCCTTTAATGAACAAGACTTCATAAAGAAAGTTGATGGTTTACCCGATGGAATGATTTGATGCTATGAGGGGATTTTTGAGGTTTTCCATGAGACTCAAACACCCTAGTTACTTCATCAAAAGTTGTATACTGACCATACAGAGCTCCTGAAGGATAAAGTTCTATCATGAAGACCTAGATACTCATTATCCCTATGTGTGCAAATGAATATATTAGATAGAACATAAGCATACCCTAGTGCCAGGCGGGATTCATTCAGCCCATTGTTGTATTGGGGATCCTCAAATGTTTATCCTGATCCTAAGTTGGACTCAGTTGGATTAGACCACTAGGCGGTATAGGACACCTAAAGCTAGCTCTTCCACATGCAAACATTGGTCTGTACAAAAGCAAGATGCTAATGTGACAGACATATCGTCGTGCATAAGGATACCTCGATTTGATCATGCTGAGAATTCCAGGGATTCAAGTTCATACTCCCTTCTTTTCTTCATATTTATTTGGGATACTTGCTCATGATTTAGTGATGAAAACCATTATTTATTTTGAATTTTTGTCTTTCTTTTGAGCAAGGGATTTATGTAGTGATGATTATCACTATTTATTTTGTGTTTTGAATTATTTTGAACTTTGAACTTTGCTTTGTTTGGGGATTTTTGTAGTGATGATAATCACTTGTTTACTTTTTTTTTGAATTTTTCTTTGTTCAAGATTTTTGCTTGTTTTGATTAAAGCAAGGGATTTCTTTGGGTAGGGCTGAACTTGTCCTTTTGCCAATTCTCAACATTTTCGAATCGGTCGCACAAGGGGATGAGCAAGATAAACTTTTCACCTTAGGATACCTAATACCACTTTGTAGTGTTCATATTTACCTTGTTCCAACTAGGATTTTAGTGTTTTGATTAGTGATGGGATCTTGAACTATCTTAGGTGCTATCAAAAACTAAACCTCACCTATCAAAAGCAAAGATAACTTTCTACAGAGTTTGATAAAACCACTAGGTATGGCTGAGTGACCAAAAAACCCTAGTATATTCCTCATAGCATTAGGAGGGGTTGTGTTGAAAAACATAGTTACACACAATGGGGGATGGATGATGGTGGCTTTTGAAGATACATGATTGAGGTACAAATGTGGTGTTGTTTGTAAGATTGCAAACACAACCTATCCTAGTGCAAATGCAATGGATGCAAAATGCCTAATGCAATGCAACTACATGAATGCAAATGCAAATGAGTAATGCAAATATTTTTGTAATTTTGATGCTTTCAATTGTTTTTGATATTTTGATTATTATGAATGTTTTTGGAACTTTTTGATTTTAAATTGTTTTTGTTTTTTCCTTTGCTTTTTCTTGTGACCAAAGGGCTTTAAGATGCCTTTGGAGCCTTTTTGTGATTTGACCAAAGGGCTTTAAGATGCCTTTGGAGCCTTTTTTTTGATTTGACCAAAGGGCTTTAAGATGCCTTTGGAGCCTTTTTGTTATTTGACAAACTTAAGATGCCTTTGAGCTTTTTTGAATTGACCAAGGGCTTTAAGATGCCTTTGGAGCCTTTTGTGATTTGACCAAAGGGCTTTAAGATGCCTTTGGAGCATTTTTTTTATTGTTTTTTATTTTAATATTTTTTTTATTTTTTGGATTTTTATGATTTTTATTGTTTTTGAAACTTTTGAAGTTATTTGAATGTTTTTGATATTTTGTTATTTTATGTGTGGAATACCTTTAAATGAATGATGTTGAGAGGCTCTAGCTCCTCAACACCTTCCAGCATTGTTAGGTGATATGCCCCAGGCCCAATCTTCTCAGAGATGATGTAGGGCCCTATCCAATTGGCCATAAATTTATCTCGTAGATGCGGTGGTAGATTTGAGTTCTATTGGTTCTCTTTGAGCACAAGATCACCAACTTTAAAGTCTCTTAGGTGGACTCTAGTATTGTAAGCTCATGTTAGATGATCTTGGTAGACGTGAAGATGCTCTAGAGCATTGATGCATCATTCATCCAGAAGGGTCAACTGATCCAGGTGAGCTTGTCGCGTAGTGTCATCATTGATGAACTCTTTCAATGCGACATGCAATGTTGGAATTTCCAACTCTAAGGGCATAATGGCCTCAGCGCCATATACAAGAGAAAATGGTGTTGCCCTAGTGGGCATCCGTACGCTAGTCCTGTAAGCCCATAATGCTAAGGGTAATTGTAGATGCCAATCCCTATGGTTTTCTTTCACTGTCTTCTTTAAGATGGCTACTATTATCTTATTTGAGGCCTCTACTTGCCCATTTGCTTGTGGATAGTATGGTGTCATAAAACTATGTTGAATGTTGTATTTGGTTGTCAGAGCTCGCACATTTTTATTTTTGAATGATGGTCCATTATCCGAGATTATCTTGAAGGGTACCCCAAAATGACAAATGATATTGTGAAGTATGAACTCCGTAATCCGAGGACCAATTGTTGAGGTTAAGGGGACCGCTTCCACCCACTTGGTGAAGTACTCAGTGGCCGTTAAGATGAACGTGTGTCAGCCTGAAGATGGGGGAGAAATATTTCCAATCAGATCAAAACCCCACTGAGAAAATGGCCAAGCCACTTGAATGGGTTGTAAGGCCTGAGATGGCAAGTGCATCAGGTTTGCATGATGTTGACATTTAACGCATTTCTTGACATACTCACAGTAATCCTTCTCCATGGTGGGCCAGTAATAGCCCATTCAGAGAATGCGTTTGATGATGGCCATACCGCTAAAGTGGCCATCGCATGTACCATCATGAGCTTGCGAGATCACCCAAGATGATTCTTGGGGCTCTAAGCAATGTAGGAGAACTCCATCATAGCTTCGATGATACAATATGCCTCCTATCAAGACATATCTAGTCACTTTTTTCTTGAATGCTCATCTTTCGGCATGCGATAGTCCCTGTGGGACACTTCCAAGCCTAAGGAAGTCTTGTAATTGGGATAGCCAATCCTGATAGGCTATAGCCTCGATAGATAAGATGACTTGTGCCTCCTGTAATTTGACTTGCACAAATTTAGATTGAGACACAACCTTGTGGTGAATAATGGTACCATTCCCCATAGGACCCTGAGAGATCAAGGACCCCCAAGGTGCCTTCTTTAAGTAGTCTTTGGCCTTAAAGAACTAGTCATGGTCTGGCTCTATATGAATCATGTTGATTGATTCCTTGTTATCAAAAGCCTCATGCTGGATCGTTGAATGCGAGAGCATTTTGACATGAATGGTAGTGAAATCGGTAGAGGGATTCTAAGGGATCAAGGATCCCAAAGATGCCATAGTGTCTACAAATATATTTGATGAATGAGGGATTGCCTCGATGTCGTACCACTCTAATTTGGCTAGATATGTGTCAACAAGCTCCTTGTAAGCTTTCAGGATTGGATCCTGACATTGAAATAGTCCTTTGACTTGGTTGACTATGAGGAGGGAGTCACCAAAGATATTTAGCCTCTTGATTTTCATGGCGATGGTTGTTTGGAGACCCAAGATTAAGGCCTCATATTCGGTGTTGTTATTGGTGCAAGGGAAGTCTAGATTGAATGACAAGGGCATTGGAGCACCTTATGGCATGAAAAAGATAATCCATGCATCACCTCCTTGCTCACACTTTGAACCATCGAAGAACAAAGTCATGTCCACTTCATTCTTCTAGTTCTTCGGGTTTGGGTGCTTTTGATAATGCAAAGACTGCATCATCAAGAAGCTCTATGGTAAGGGGTCTACTATTCTAGAGAGGTGCCTCAACCAACTGATCAGCTATGACTTATCCCTTGATGGACTTTTGGCTTATGAATTCCAAATCAAATTCTATCAGTAGCATGATCCACTTTGTAGTACGTGTGTTATGATATGTCTTGCTCATCATATACTATAAAGGATTTTGTTTGGATATTACATATGTGGTATGGCTCAACATGTAGTGGCGCAATTTCTTGGTTGCAAAGACCACTGCTAAGCACAAATTTTCTACGTATGCATATCCAATTTTGTAGCTCACCAGGGTGCGGCTAATGTAATATATCGCTTGCTCTTTATCTTGCATGTTCTTTTGAGCTAACATGGTGCCCAAAGCAAAATTTGTAGTTGATATGTATAGCAGGAATGGCATATCTGGCCTTGGTGGAGCTAGGACTGGTGGTGTTGCTAGGTACTCTTTGATTTTAGCAAAGGCTTGCTGACATTCTTCATCCCATTGGAAAGGGACCCCCTTGTGTAGCAATCGATTCATGGGTCAACATTTGTCCAAAAGTTGTGTGATAAATCATTTTATGGATGCTACTTTGCCTTGTAGGCTTCTTAGCTCTTTGATATTCATGGGTGGGGCCATTTCTAGGATAGCCTTTACCTTTGTTGGGTCTACTTCGATGCCTCATTTAGAAATGATGAATCCCAAGAGTTTTCCAGAAGTTACGCCAAAGATGCATTTCTTGGGGTTCAACCTGACATTGTGCTCAATTAGGCGATCAAAGACCTTTCTGAGGGTCTCAACATGCTCTTCTCATAGTAATGACTTGGCTAGTAAGTCATCAATGTAGTCTTCCAAGATCTTGTGCATGTAGTCATGGAAAATGTATGTCATAGCCCGCTGATAAGTGGCACCAGCATTTTTAAGGCCAAATGGCATTACTTTGTAACAGAATGTCCCCCATGGAGTGGTAAACGTAGTTTTATGCTGGTCTTCGGCTTTAATCTGAATCTGATTGTAACCAAAAAAACCATCCATTAGGGAGAGCATCTCATGACCTGCAATTGCATCTACAAGAGCATCTATGTTGGGCAACGAGAATGAATCCTTTGGGGTTGCCTTGTTGAGATCCCTGAAGTCCATGCAAATGCGGATCCTTCCATCAGGTTTTCCTATGGGTACCATGTTTGATACCCATTCCGGATAGTCGATGGGAACAATAAAGACCACATCCAATAGTTTTTGCAACTCATTCTTAACCATCAAAGCGATGGTTGGATGCATCTTTCTAAGTTTTTTCTTGACCGATTTCTTCGTGGGGTCTATCGAAAGGTTGTGGATGACCAACTTTGGATCTAGCCCTGACATGTCTTTGTAGGTCCAAGCAAAGATATTTGGCCTCTCTTTCAGTAGAGGAATTATGATGGCCTATTCTTCTAGAGATAAGCTTTCCTTGAACTTGAATTTCTTTGGTTGAGAAGGATCATTGCTAATGTCCACCTCAAAAGTTTCCTCTATTGCCATATGTGACCCCTCCTCAAGCTGATGAGGAGTGGGGATTAGATGGATGTCATCTGCTGGGTTCATGGTTCCTACTGACTCAGGGTCAAAACCAGCATGATAGACATCATGCATGCAACCTGATGCAAAATGGAATGGTTGTAGCATCTCTTCATTGGGGAAGAAATCCTTAGGCTCTAAGGGTGAATCAACGCGATCCCAATCAATAGCATCTAGGTTAAGACACAATGGTTTTGAAGGATCTGCTGGGTTATGGAGTGGAGTGGTCAAATCAATGGAGATCATGTTGATGGATGGAATTGAATCTCCAGGACCACATGGGTGGAACTCTATATCATGGGTGTGCCTTCCATACTCACGATGAGGCTCTAGGGGCATGGGGATCTTAGGATCTGATCTATGAATAGATGAGATGATGGGATCATCTAGGTAGTAGCAGCTCTCTAAATGTGGGTGGACTTAGGTTGACCATGTGATGAATGGCATCTAGGTTTACTGGCCTTCCTAGGAAGCAAAAATTAGGATTGGATCCCGCAAGTGTCGAGGTCCAAGATAAGCCATCTCGGTCTCATCCTCAAAGTCATCATCGCTTATCCAGAAGCCATTGGCATTGGTTTTTGGTCCTAGGATGGGTTGGTGGCTTGCTTTCTGATGCCCCAGATAGGCCATCTCAGTCTCATCTTCATAGTCATCATCACTTATGAAGAACCCATTGGTATTTGTCTCTGGCCCAATGTTGTAGCTTGCATGTCTTGGTCGTAAGTAGGCCATCTCTGTTGAGTCCTCTAACTCATAGTCACTTTTCATATGACTTGTATCCTCCATCACTTGGAATGGACTCACTTTCATCTGAGATGTAGCCACTTTCTATCTGGCCTATCCAAACATGGTTTTGCACATATCATGGCCCATGGTAGGCCAATCCAGCTTCATTTTTATCCTCGCTTGGGACATAGTTGTACTCCTCTTGCCCGCATCCATGCAGTGGCTTTTCTTCCCATAGGATGGCTCCTGAGGGGGGCACTTCAAGGGAGGATTCAGTGTGATATGTCTTAGGGGTGTGATATTGATTGTTGACACCCATTCGTCACCCCAAAGGTTTTTTGTAGGGGGTCGATATGGGTTCTAATCAATGTCCTCTTTGAGCCCAATGTTTAACCTATCTAAGGCTGCTTCTAAGGAGTCATCATGGCCCTACATTTGATAGCCTAGACCACACCTATCAGTAGGTAGTTGATACTATGGTTGAAATGGTAGTCTACGCCCCTATTCATATAGGCCTAAACCATATCCATGCCAATGACACTATTTAAAGTATCTCAGCGTGAACTCAGGGTTTGACAAGTAGTGGACACTCATGGTGAATGGCTCATCCTCATCCTTTTCTAAGTCAGGAGCAATGTGGGTGTAATCTAGACCAGCGTATATGAAATTAGTCTGGTTAGGTAGAATCCCCAAGGGCACCACCATTCCTATTGGAAAATTTAGGACTCTTGGTCATCCCATGTCTTGTGCAGACTCAATGATTGGTGTGAAAGTCACATTTTGCACAAGATATTCTCCTAGCACTATGTTGGCTAGGTGCACTATCACCTAGGGTGCAGATGATGTTGTCGATGATGCAGGTGAGGTAGGCTAAGGTACATCCTCGACTCTTTCTTGGGAATGTTCCTCCTCCATTGGATTAGGGATACCTATCCAGTTTGGTCGAACACTCTTGGGGTCTACACCATGGGTGCCTTCAGCTTCTGTTTATCCCTAGCCTTATTTGTAGAAGGATTTTCAAAAGTGTTGCGGGATTTGGATGTAGGAAGTGGTGCTGATGTGGATAGGTCACCTTGTACTGATTTGATTTTACTTCCTGGATGTGCGATTGGAGAAGAAATTTGGATGTACAAGTGCGTTGATGGTAGGTCAAACCCCCTCGACAAATCAACTTGATGCACATACTTGAATCGTTCTTCATCAGATAGAACCAAATGCACTTGTTCCTCATGCACATACTTGATGCATAGGTGCAGGATCGAGGGTACGCACTTCATGTCCCTAATCCAGGGATACCCTAGGAGGATGTTATATTGCATTACCCCTTCTAACACATGGCACATCATGAGGATGGTCTTATGTCCTACTTTTATAGGTAAAATTATTGTGCCCATAGTGGTGCACAGTGCATCATTAAAATCCCTAAGGGTGTATGAAGTTGGGACAATGTTGGACTTGGGTATCTTCAAGTGCCCTATAGCCTTGGTAGTAATGATGTTGATTGATGAGCCTGTATCAATCAGAACCTACTTGAATGGTATGTCATTGATAGATGCAATGATGTGCAAAGGTGGATCTATTGTAGTAGTTGGAACTTCTTTGATTTCATGATCATAAAAATGTATCACGAGCTCTTGGCACTATTGAACTTGCCCCACAAAATGTGTGAATGCATCTAGGTTCTGGGGTTGGAGCTCGATTGATCTCAAAATATCTATTAACATCTCCCTGTGCCTAGGAGACTATTGTATGAGCTCGTAGATGGATAATTTGGCTAGAGTCATTTGTATATTTTGCTCTAATCTACTCCAAACCATTACTACAGGTCTCGCTGGTGGACCTGGTGGATTTTTTTACACCTATCTCTATTGGGGTGTAGCCGAGATATTTATGGGAGCCATCGGTGGTTGTGGTTGCCCATATCTTTGACTCCTAGTTGCCACATTGACCAACTCAACCATTCTGATGCATCCTTGAATAGGTGGCTCGACTCGAACCTGGTTGACCTGCATGCCCTGATCCCTAGGGGCTTCATGGTTAGGTAAAGGGTTCCTGAATATACCCATATCCCTATTGTCGGGAGCTAGTGGGTTATCAACTTTTAGTTCTCCCTTCTCAATCATATTTTGCATGACATTCTTAAATCCGATGCAGTTCTCGATGTCATACCCCGATATCCAGTGGTATGGGTAGTGGTGATCTTCCCTGTATCCCCTTGGCTTGGGATGGTTAGGGTCAAGTAGTTGTATGTCAAGAAATCTTATCCTCTACACCTCATTTAATTGGTTGAATATCGACTGCATCGATTCATTTAGAGGCATGAAATAATGAGGTGGCTGACATTCCCTATTTTAGCCCTGGTTGTTCTTGGGATCATAGTTAGCCGATGGGGGTTGCGCTTGATAATTTTGGGGTTGCTGTCCATTCCCCCCTTATGGTGTGGCTAACACAACCTGATTAACTTGAGCAGGCTTGGCCTGCTTCTACTTGTTCTTGTCATTCTAATTGTTCTTGCTCCATTCTTTCTTGTTGTGGAGCTTGAGGTCTCCCTCATCGACCTTAATGTCTTCAATAAGCTTGGCTTGAGCCAAGGCTTCTTTGAATGATTCATACTATTGTAGTTATAATAGCAGAGAGATATGCTTTGCGTAACTCTTTGTGAACATTCAAATGAGTTCTTCTATGGGGACAGAGAATGATAGCTTCACCATGATTTTTCTCCACCTATCCCCATAGTCCATCACTGGCTCATCATCATATTGCTTCAAGTTAGCCAGGTCAGACAAGTTCACCTTCTTCTTAGCATCGAAGGAGAAACGTTCTAGGAATGCATTTACCAGTTGCTCAAAATCGGTGATGTTGTGCTTAGGCAACTGATTGAACCATTGGGTTGCTATGCCCTCGAGAACGTCATGATGAATGTTCTCAGCATTAGGGCATCATATTTGTCTAGGTGGAAGCATGCATTCATGAAGTTGGTCATGTGTTCTTGTACGTCTCCCTCCCCTTTAAACTTATCCAACCTAGGCATCTCAAAATACCTAGGATATGCGAGACTCGGGACTGATGGGCACAAAGGTTGGTTGTGTATCTTGTCTAATGTTGGCTTTTGTCCATTTGTGTCCTTTTTGAGAGACTTGACTCTCTCGATGAGCATTTGGTATACCTTCGAGGAGATAATATCATGCTCCTAAAGGTTTTCCCATGGTGGTAATGGAGGTATTCTGATGTTTGCCTTAATCGGGCCTCTATGCTCATCCCCCATGACCATGCTTGGAGGTTCTAGATGGGTTTGTTCCTGATCTCCTATCCTTGTCTGGTCCCTATTGAGTTGTGTTTGCTCGAGGTTCCAGGTGTTGTTGATGTTGTGGAGCATGGTGAATATGCTCATATCTAGCACCATTCTCCCATGGAGAATCGACATGCCCTTCATGTTGATACCTCTCATCGGCTATGTGTGCATCTATTCGAGCTAGCCTCTCTGCTAGCTCCTCATGCTCTACCCTTTCTTCTCTTGAGAGTTGCTCCTGTAAGTGCATGCACCTTTTTCTATGCTCTTCTTGCTCAAGATCTTCCATGCATTCTCGCTCAATGCATAGCTCTTCTTCCAACCTACGTAGGTGGTCAGAGTGACTTGCTATTGAGGGTTCATGTCTTTCTACCTCTGTGCGAGGAGTTCTAATATTGAGGCCTCTTAGGGAGACTCCTGTTGTGTGCCTACCCCTATCTGCTAGGGTGACTTGCTCTATGTACTACATTAAGGGTTGAGTATGCTCATGATCTGAAGTAGTGTATGTGTTGTGGGGTCACTTTGAAGCTTCCCTTGGTTCATTGGTGCATCTAGTGGCTACACTACATGAACTCCCTAAAGCAGAACATGCGGTAGTGATGCTTCTCGGAGTTGGTCTCGGGGGAAACCGATCTAGCTCATCTAGTTGTCTAGTTCTCCATGGCTGATCTCATGGAGTCCCATTTGCACCAATGAGCTCATGGTCTAGGGGTACTCTCCCATATCTATAAGGAGGCTATAGGATGTCCTTGATTTGCAACTTATCGTAGGCCTATTATCTCTCCCCTCAGTGGGCTGATTTGTCCTATGTGTGTCATATGATGTTTGGGATCTTACCTCCCTTTCATGCCTATGCGATGATGGAGGCCTTGATGCCTCCTCATATCGGCATGAGGATGGAGGCCTTGAAGCCTCCACATGTCTATGTGATGAGGGAGGTCATGATGCCTCCACATGTCAGTGTAAAGAGGGAGGTCGTGATGCCTCCACTTGTTTATGTGATGAAGGAGGTCATGATGCCTCCGTGTGTCTATATGATGAGAGGTACCATGAGGACTCCTCATTCTTGTGTGATGAGGGGGGCCTTGAGGCCTCCTCATGTCTATGTGATGGGGACCCAGGAAGTGGATCTCTCACTAGGGTTTCTCATGGAGTCCCCCAAGGGTTGAGTTGTCACCCCTAAGACTTGTCAAACTTCATCCGATGACACTATGGGTGGGCGGCTCAATGCCAGTGTGTTTGTGAGTGTGAGGAGCACTAGTTTCCCCCTTGGTAATGGACCGAGGGTGGTTGCTCTGTGTGTTCACCATTCTGATTTGTGTTATTTTCTTGATTAATTTCCAAATCACACAAACAAAGTGAGCATATGTTTATCTTGTTTAAGGATTTTAATGTGTTCCCTAAACTATCTGGTGTGTTCAGATTTGTTGATGATCTTGATTTCTTGTCTATGCTTTGGACTTGGAATGAGGGAACTCAATCAAAGTGGAGACTAAGAACACTAGTGCCGAACATGATTTCTCAAAAGAGTCTAGGGTACACCGCTTAAATCCCAGTGGGGGGTTCACCTAGCTCTTCCACTATGCCATAGTGGGAGATAGTTTGAACACAAGTGACTTGTACCAACTTAAAAATAGTTCTCTATTCTATCTAAGGACATCTAGGGGGCAATCCGGTGGAAGGAGATGAATTCCAACATCATCGGTCTGAATTGGGGGTCGATGATGAAATCTGACCTTACCAATGTTATGGTAGAACGTGTAAGTGTGTGGTGTTCTTTTTAGATTCTTGAAATAAAAAGTGATGCATCAACCAACATTCATGACTACTTTCCTACATGCCTAAAAAGAATATTTTGAATTCAGAAATATGCATATCTAATTTAATCTAAATGATTTTTCATGTACTGCACTTCCTACTTTGTGAATAGAGGCCACTGGTTGGGCCACATGCAAGCAAACTTACACACAGAAGCCTAGCACGCTAGAGACTAGGGCAGACCTTACAAGTAGAGGCCCACTATTCCTAGAAGTGCCTAGAGGAAACTAAAGAAATTTAAGAAACTTATAATGCAGTTTTCATTTCATTTTCCTCATTTTTCCCTACTTAGCTATGTTTTTGCTTGCTATTTCTAGAAAATAAATGTAGACAGAAAGTCACAGAGAATCAAAAATGTGTACCAACCTCAATTCCTCACCTGATGATGACCTGGCTGACCTCTGTCTCTATTTTCCTATTGGTTATTGTTGACCAGAGTGGCTGATTCTAGCCACTGATAGCTATAGCGGCTAAGATCTGCTGGCCACTATTGACAAAAGTGGCTAGACCTGCATAGAGAAAAATGCCCGAAACATTAGTAAATTGGCCAAAAAAAAAAACCTGGTGGGGGTCCCACCATGATCGCCATCTGTGCGACCCCGGAAGCGTGCACCCCATCTACCCTACTTGCAATATTGATTTATTATGTATGCTACCACTTGCACAAAATGAAAACACTGAAAGCACATGCAACACAAGAAATAAGAAAACAAATAAAGATGCTTTATTTATTGATATCCTAAATCCTCGGTTACAAGTCCATCCCTCTAAGGGATACCCATCATTTTGATACAAATATTTACACAATATAGAGCAACGATCGGATATGTTCCCCATAAGGGAATGGTGCATCTACGCAGGCCTCCTGGTCCCGCACATGAAACTGTATGGGGGCTTACAGATGCCCCCTTCTCCAGATCTGGTCCTGGAGGGATATTTGTGCTCCTACTACTTCAATCTGGTCCTGAGGATCTGTACCTATGCTCATGAAAACAACAAAGCATGCTTAGTAGGATGGGTCACCTCTCCGGATGAGGCCTTTGTTAGCGGATCTGAATACTCATGATACTGATAATGAAATATAAACATGAACAGAATAAGAAATGCGTGATAAGCTAAGGAAATATGAAATACAAGCATAAATGAAACCAGATCTAAACTATGATCAAGCCATAAATTAAGCAATAATAAAGCTAAGCTAAAAGCAAGAGGAAATAATGCTTATGCCCTAAGATATGCCTGTGGGCCACTATCCGAGATAGCGGCCGCGATGTGAAGCTCTCCTCCTTGTGGTTCAGGGATTTGTGCACTATCCTCTTTGCCAAAATTGATGTTCAAGGGTCATCGAGTGTGTCTCCTACACTGATTGGTGGTTGGGAATGGTGAATCTAACAACTGATGCATGGGTGTAGCTCAGCCGAACGATGCTCCAATGCTCCTCAAAGTGTTGAAGATCGGTCCTCCATTTTGATAGGGCTTCACTGCTTAACTTTGAAACTTCATGGATCCTTTGCTTTTTGTGGGAGAGTCTATATGTAGACTTCCCTCTCAGATCTAGAACTTGGCTTCCTAGAGAAGCCTCCATCCAAATTGCATGCGACTGACCATTTCGGGTGGGAAGCATCAGTCACAAATTTGCATTGAAGGGGTAGTTAGGAGGGACTCAAGGAGTTCCTCACCAAAATCCACCCGAAATCCATGCACAGGTGCAGTCGGACTGCGTGATCTGGGCCCGTAATCATGGCCAGACTATGTGTGATGTTGGTTGCTATCAGGTTCAATGGCCAGGTGTGGCCACTGTAGTCTTCAGTGGCCAGGTGTGGTGGTCGCTCCTCTTGAGAGCGGCCAGGCTTGGATGGGCTAGAACTACCCTGTTTGAGTGGTTAGGACCATTGCTTGCTCTTGGAGAGATCCAAGAGGGTTCATATGGTCTACGGATGTGTCCATATGGGTAGTCTCCTAAACATGACATATTTTAGGTGTCTACAAGAAGCATGGATTTTGATGAAAATATAAGGATGAATTGATGTACATTTTTATAACAACTCGTAGGCAAGTGCAACTGGTCATAGGGGCAGCGCTAAGGTGTTGTGATAGAGGTGGTCGTTGGTTCGATTCCCACGGAGGAAACTTTTGATGACAAAGATAAGGTTTTATTGGCAATGGTGAAGAAGAGGTTTAAAGGTTTAATTGTGCACTATCATTGTTACCTGCTAGGGTAGCCCAGTTGGATGCCTAGAAAGCGCTAAAGCACTGTGGACTAGGAGGTCGCAGGGTCAATTCCTGCGAATGACTTTTGCAAGGCAACAAAGGAGGGTAATTCGTGTGCTCAAAAAAGATATGAAATTTTTGATTAAAAATTGAGTGACTAAGGTTTTAGTTTGCTGTGCATGATTGAATAAAAGGGGGCAAAATAGTTTAAATTTGAAATTCAAATTTAGAAGGAGTAATAAGGTGTAACAAGATTTTGATATTGTAAAGTTTGCATGAAATAAATTGTCAAAGGATCTAGGAAATTTGAAGGTTGTGATATTGCATTTTTAGATAGGAGATATAAGGTGTTATTGTGGTTTAATTTTTTATTGTATTTGTGGTATGATGAAAAAGAAGATTTGAGAGGTTTTGATCATTGTTTGAAGCTTTATCTTGTGAAGATAAAAAGAGAGCTTTAAAGTATTATTTTCAGATTCTATTGTGCACAAGTTTTGAGAAGGAATTTAATGTGGATTATTTGAGAGAGAGATCTACTAACCTATTTTGAGGTGGCACTTTGAAAGGGAAATTCTTTTAAGACAAGATTTGAGGGCATATCTTCATCAAAGCAAGTTAAGAGGTATGGTGATATCATTCCTTCCTTAAGGTGTTTGGTTGAGCAAATATTTTTGAATCATAAGGTGGAGAAATAAGGATTATGTATGTGCATTGTTGGAAATATATGTGCTTAGGTTTGAGAATAAGTTGTGCTTTATCTGTTGAAAGAAATTGAAAACACTTGTGCTAGGGTTTGAGAACAAATTGAGCAACATTGTTGAATGAATTTGTGAAGCATTTGGGCATTGATTTGAGTGACATTGAATGTGAATGGGCAAGTATTAGAGATCCAGTTTTGAGAAGCAAATTTGTGCATTATTGTGTTTGATATTTGAGAGCAAATTTGCAAGGAACATAAACAAGTTTTGTGAAGCAAAGTTATACACTAGCTTGATTTGATTTGAAAGGAATTTGTAAGAGGTAGAGATATGATTTGTTGAATGTGAGACATGTGAAAGCGATAGACTTAATGAATGTGTAGAACATATTGAGCATTTGTCAAGTGCATATCATTCTCTATATGTTCAAGAGGTTAAACGAATTTTGGGTAGAATATGTCTAAACTACTTTAGTGAAAGAAAGCACATTGAAGATTAGATAAAACACTTGATGACACTATTATGCAAGATCTGGAAATAGATGAACATTATTTTGTATGCAAGATTTGGAGAGTTGAGAATAGGTTTTGATGAGAAGTTGTGAGCTATTTTGAGCAAGTCTTTTGAGAAGGCTTGTAGGTAGATTTGTGCAGGTTATATGAGCAAGTTTTGAGTATGTGTTATGAGAAAGTCTTGTGAGAAGACTTGAAGTAGGTTTGAGGTAGATTTGAGCAAGTCTTGTGAGAAGACTTGAAGCAGGTTTGGGCAATATTTGAGAGTAGATTTGAGCAAGCCTTGTGAGTAGGCTTGGTGCAGATTTGGGAAGATTTGTGAGCATATTTTGTTGTTGATTTGAGCAAGCCTTATGAGTAGGATTAGTGCAAATTTGAGTAGATTTATGAGCATATTTTATTGTTGATTTGAGCAAGCCTTGTGAGTAGGCTTGGTGTAGATTTGGGCAGATTTGTGAGAAGATTTTGTTACTAATTTGAGCAAGCCTTGTGAGTAGGCTTGGTGCAAATTTGGGTAGATTTGTGAGTAGGTTTTGTTATTGATTTGAGCAAGCCTTGTGAGTAGGCTTGGTGCATATTAGAGCAATAAGTTGAGCAGATTTTATTACAGATTTGAGCAAGCCTTGTGTGAAGGCTTGGAGCATTTTTTGAGTAGAGTATTGAGCTAGCTTTGGAGCAGACCAGAGTTAAGGGGATAGAGTTCTCCTATGGATAGAGATCCATGAACCAGAGTTAAGGGGATAGAGTTCTCCTATGGATAGAGATCCATGAACCAGAGTTTAGGGGATAGAGTTCTCCTATGGATAGAGGTCCATAAACCAGAGTTGAGGGGATAGAGTTATCCTATGGATAGAGGTCCACAAACCAGAGTTGAGGGGATAGAGTTCTCCTATGGATAGAGGTCCACGAACTAGAGTTGAGGGGATAGAGTTCTCCTATGGATAGAGGTCCACGAACCAGAGTTGAGGGGATAGAGTTCTCCTATGGATAGAGGTCCATGAACCAGAGTTGAGGGGATAGAGTTCTCCTGTGGATAGAGGTCCATGAACCAGAGTTGAGGGGATAGAGTTCTCCTATGGATAGAGATCCACGAACCAGAGTTGAGGGGATAGAGTTCTCCTATGGATAGAGATCCACAAACTTGAGCATAGGGGATTGGTGTCTCCTTTGGATAGAGGTCCATAAACATTGTAATAGGGATTTGGTTCCCAAGAGATTTGTTGAGAAAATTTAGAAGAAATATTTTCTCCATGGATGTAACCCACATTGGGTGAACCATGTTAAATTTGTGTCTCTCTTGTGTGTGATGATATGTGCATTGTTTTGCTATTGCTATTGATGATATTGGTTAACACTACTTTGGAAAGATATTGCATTTGATAACATTGGATAATATTGGTTTGGAAAGAAAAGCAAAATTTTATCTTATACTGTTCACCCTCCCTCTTAGTATAAGCTTGTGTTCTTCAATTGGTATCAGAGTTCGGTTCCTTCGAAAAAGTCTAACAACTTGAAGGAAGATCTTACAGGAACACAAATGGCTTCTCAGAATGGATCTTCAACAAATAAGGCTCCAATGTTTGATGGGAATAATTATGCTTTTTGGAGTATGAGGATGAAGACTTATTTGATGGCACAAGGATATGAAACATGGCAATCTATTGAGGATGGGTTCAAACCTACAACTACTCCTCCCACAGATAAGGATGGCAAGCAACTATATGTAAATAATGCCAAGGCTATGAATGGAATCTTAAGTGGATTACGTGAATCAAAATTTGTGAAAGTTATGCAATGCAAATCAGCAAAAGAAATATGGGATAAATTGAAGCAAACATATGAAGGAGATAGCAAGGTTAAGTTGGCAAAACTTCAAACTCATAGGAGGAGGTTTGAAGAGTTGAAGATGAAATATGAGGAAGATATTGCTAAATACTTACTCCATGTTGATGAAGTTGTTAATACCATGCATGGACTTGGATCAGAAATTGAGGACTCTAGTGTTGCTTAGAAAGTATTAAGATCACTCCCCATGAGGTATGATGCAAAGGTTTCAGCAATAGAAGAGATGAAGGATCTCGATAGGTTGACAATGGATGAGTTACATGGAATTCTCACAACTTATGAAATGAGGACAGAAAAAGATCAAAATTCCAAGAGAGGCAGCATTCAAGGTTTCAAAGAAGACAAAATATAAGAAATCAGAATCAAGTGATGAGTCAAGCAGTGATGAAGAAGCTAACTATGTGAGAAGAAATAAGAAGGGCTTAAGAAAACACAAAGATATGAAGACTGTGAAATGTTTTAATTGTGGTAACTTTGGTCACTACGCATCTAATTGTCCACAAGCTGGAAGTAGTAGTAGTGAAGAGAAACAGGATTATAAGAAAAAGGAAGAAAGAAAATTCAGGTATGAAAAGAAAAATAGGTATGGTCAAAGCAAGCATGAAAAGAAGAATTTTCAAAAGCACAAGAAGAGTTTCTATGTGGAAGAAGCAAGCAGTGCTTCAAGTGACAGTGATGAAAGTTTCTCAAATAGTGAAAAAGAAGAGATTCTATTTTTGGCAATAGAAGAGGAAGAGGACACTCCTATTGAAGATCAAGTAGAAGATGTTTTTGACCAAGTAGAAGAAAAAGAAGATGCTCCTATAATTGAAGACCTAGAGGAAGATTCAGAAATAGAAGAAGAAGCCATAGTTGACCTAGAAGAGGAACTTATTGTTGCTCTTAGAGAGTTGAAAAGAGTTAGAAAGAAGAACTCAATACTGAAGGCTCAAGTTCAAGAAGATGAGGAAATAAAGGAAAAGCTTCTACAAGATCTCAAAAACTTAAAAGTTAAGGCAAGGAGATTTGAAGAAGTTATGGTTGAAAAGTTAGAGGTAAAAGAGTTAGAATGTGAAATATTAGAACATGAAGTGGTTTCTCTAAGGATGGAAGTGAAATATTCTAAGGATAAGCTGCACAGGTTTGGGAAAAGTTCAAAAGCTTTGGATAACATTATCAAAGCACAAAAATATTCATTTATCAAAATAGGACTAGGCTATGAAGGAGGTCAAGAGGTACAAAAAGAGGAGTCAAGCTCAAAAGAAAAGGAAGTCTCAGAGGAAGAGATTGAAGAAGAACCTAAGACCTATGTTGATAAGTTGAGGAGTGGAAGCATCATTGAGGAAGAAAATAATGCACAAACAAGAAATAGGGATCATCACAGAGAAGGCAAAGAAAGGACCAAGAGACCATATTTTTCAAGGCAAGATGAATATTTCTTCCAGGGTTATTGTTACTCATGTGATCAGTTTGGTCATAAAGTTGTGCATTGCAGGACTCATGGAAAGAATGATTATGGCTTCACCAAGAGGAACTTCAATTCATTTGAAGATGAATATTTCTTCTAGGGTTATTGTTACTCATGTAATCAGTTTGGTCATAAAGTTGTGCATTGCAGGACTCATGGAAAGAATGATTATGGCTTCACCAAGAGGAACTTCAAGTCATTTGCACCTTCCAAGAATCACAACATCAGGTGTTACAATTGCAATAATTTTGGGCATAAAGCAAGGTGGTGTAGAACAGAGTTTCCAAAACTTCCAAAGACAAGCAAGGACAAAGATGATCAAAAGGTTCAAAGAGGTACAACTTCAAAGGTATGGAAGAAGAAAGTTGAGAAAGGAGAAGAGCATTGTAAGTTGGGAGTAGTCTTACTCCCACCCCAAAATTGATCACCTCAAGGAGAGGAGGTGGTGAGGGGGCTGAGCTAAGAGTCTTATTTTTAGCCCCAAAGGAGCCCTTTGCCATTGATGTCAAAGGGGAGAGAATTTAGTAAGGGGGAGAAGCTTCTCAGGGGGAGCAGATTTGGAATCCAGTGGTAGTAAAAGGAAATATTTTAGAAGGGTTGCCATCAATGACAAAGGGGGAGATTGTTGGAAATATTAAGTATATTGGTTGTCATTGATGTCAAAGGCAAAATGGTTGAGATTTATCTTCAAGGTTGAAATAATAAAATGCAAGGCAAATATCTTCAAAGGTTTGAGTTTTCATTGGTTATCATTGATGACAAAGGTGCATAATAAGACAAAATTATTATCCAAGGATAATGAGGCAAAGCAAGGTGTCATGGCAAAAATATTCCATGGATAGCAAGGCAAGATATAGAGGTAATAATATTTAAATGCCAAATTTAAATATTATAAAGGACAAGGCTTAAAATATTTTATTGAAAAATATTTATAAGACCACCAAGGGCCAAAGGTTTAAGGTTTATAATATTTAAATCTTTTTAGATTTAAATATTCCAAAAGAAAAAGAGGTTTGAGCACCAAAATTGTGGAAGCTATTTGAAAAGAAATAAAAAATATATCAAAGGTTGAGCGTCGACGTCTTGGCAAGAGGAGGACAAAATGCATATATATTAAGGTTCAAAACATAGCAAAGGGGTGGTGTGAAAAATTGATATATCCGCTCGTGCTTTCAAAATGATGAATCACAGCAGAAGAGTAGGGGCATGTTTTTTAGTGAAAGATACAAAGAGAATAAGAAAATAAGGTGCACATTGAGGTTTTATCTAGTAGGCTAGCACATCTGGTCGTAGGGGCAGCGCTAAGGCGTTGTAAGAAAGGTGGTCGCAGGTTCGAGTCACGTAGAGATTTTTTTGAGAAAGAAGCACAAATTTTGATGAAAGGATAAGGATGAATTACTGCACATTTTGATCATAGTTGGAAGGCAAGCACAACTGGTCGTAGGGGCAGTGCTAAGGCATTGTGATAGAGGTGGTCATTGGTTTGATTTCCATGAAGGAAACTTTTGATGGCAGAGACAAGGTTTTATTGGCAATGGTGAAGAAGAGGTTTAAAGGTTTAATTGTGCACTATCATTGTTACCTACTAGGGTAGCCCAGTTGGATGCCCAACAAGTGCTAAAGCACTATGGACTAGGAGGTCATAGGGTCAATTCCTGTGAATGACTTTTGCAAGGCAGCAAAGGAGGGTAATTCGTGCGCTCGAAAAAGGTATGAAATTTTTGATTAAAAATTGAGTGACTAAGGTTTTAGTTTGTTGTGCATGATTGAATAAAAGGGGGCAGAATAGTTTAAATTTGAAATTCAAATTTAGAAGGAGTAATAAGGTGTAACAAGGTTTTGATATTGTAAAGTTTGCATAAAATAAATTGTCAAAGGATCTAGGAAATTTGAAGGTTGTGATATTGCATTTTCAGATAGGAGATATAAGGTGTTATTGTGGTTTAATTTTTTATTGTATTTGTGGTATGATGAAAAAGAATATTTGAGAGGTTTTGATCATTGTTTGAAGCTTTATCTTGTGAAGATAAAAAGAGAGCTTTAAAGTATTATTTTCAGATTCTATTGTGCACAAGTTTTGAGAAGGAATTTAATGTGGATGATTTGAGAGAGAGATCTACTAACCAGTTTTGAAGTGGCACTTTGAAAGGGAAATTCTTTTAAGATAGGATTTGAGGGCATATCTTCATCAAAGCAAGTTAAGAGGTATGGTGATATCATTCCTTCCTTAAGGTGTTTGGTTGAGCAAATATTTTTGAATCATAAGGTGGAGAAATAAGGATTATGTATGTGCATTGTTGGAAATATATGTGCTTGGGTTTGAGAACAAGTTGTGCTTTATCTTTGAAAGAAATTGAAAACACTTGTGCTAGGGTTTGAGAACAAATTGAGCAGCATTGTTGAATGAATTTGTGAAGCATTTGGGCATTGATTTGAGTGACATTGAATGTGAATGGGCAAGTATTAGAGACCAGTTTTGTGAAGCAAATTTGTGCATTATTGTGTTTGATCTTTGAGAGCAAATTTGCAAGGAACATAAACCAGTTTTGTGAAGCAAAGTTATACACTAGCGTGATTTGATTTGAAAGGAATTTGTAAGAGGTAGAGATCTGATTTGTTGAATGTGAGACATGTGAAAGTGACAAACTTAATGAATGTGTAGAACATATTGAGAATTTGTCAAGTGCATATCATTCTCTATATGTTCAAGAGGTTAAACAAATTCTAGGTAGAATATGTCTAAACTGCTTTAGTGAAAGAAAGCACATTGAATATTAGATAAAACACTTGATGACACTATTATGCAAGATATGGAAATAGATGAACATTATTTTGTATGCAATATTTGGAGAGTTGAGAATAGTTTTGATGAGCAGTTGTGAGTTGTTTTGAGCAAGTCTTTTGAGAAGGCTTGTAGGTAGATTTGTGCAGGTTATATGAGCAAGTTTTGAGTATGTGTTATGAGCAAGTCTTGTGAGAAGACTTGAAGCAGGTTTGAGGTAGATTTGAGCAAGTCTTTTGAGAAGACTTGAAGCAGGTTTGGGGAAGATTTGAGAGCAGATTTGAGAAAGCCTTGTGAGTAGGCTTGGTGTAGATTTGGGGAGATTTATGAGTAGATTTTGTTGCTGATTTGAGCAAGCCTTGTGAGTAGGATTGGTGCAGATTTGGGTAGATTTGTGAGTAGATTTTGTTATTGATTTGAGAAAGCCTTGTGAGTAGGCTTGGTGCAAATTTGGGAAGATTTGTGAGCAGATTTTGTTGCTGATTTGAGCAAGCCTTGTGAGTAGGCTTGATGCAGATTTGGGCATATTTGTGAGCAGATTTTATTGTTGATTTGAGCAAGCCTTGTGAGTAGGCTTGGTTCAGATTGGAGCAATAAGTTAAGCAGATTCTATTGCAGATTTGAGAAAGCCTTGTGTGAAGGCTTGGAGTAGTTTTTGAGTAGAGTATTGAGTTGGCTTTGGATCAGACCAGAGTTAAGGGGATAGAGTTCTCCTATGGATAGAGATCCATGAACCAAAGTTAAGGGGATAGAGTTCTCCTATGGATAGAGATCCATGAACCAAATTTTAGGGGATAGAGTTCTCCTATGGATAGATATCCATGAACCAAATTTAAGGGGATAGAGTTCTCCTATGGATAGAGATCCATAAACTAGAGTTTAGGGGATAGAGTTCTCCTATGGATAGAGGTCCACAAACCAGAGTTGAGGGGATAGAGTTCTCCTATGGATAGAGGTCCATGAACTAGAGTTGAGGGGATAGAGTTCTCCTATGGATAGAGGTCCATGAACCAGATTTGAGGGGATAGAGTTCTCCTATGGATAGAGGTCCACGAACCAAAGTTGAGGGGATAGAGTTCTCATGTGGATAGAGATCCATGAACCAGAGTTGAGGGGATAGAGTTCTCTTGTGGATAGAGATCCATAAACTTGAGCATAGGGGATTGGTGTCTCCTTTGGACAAAGGTCCATAAACATTGTAATAGGGATTTGGTTCCCAAGATATTTGTTGAGAAAATTTAGAAGAAATATTTTCTTCGTGGATGTAACCCACATTGGGTGAACCATGTTAAATCTGTGTCTCTCTTGTGTGTGATGATATGTGCATTGCTTTTATACTGCTATTGATGATATTGGTTAACACTACTTTGGAAAGATATTGCATTTGATAACATTGGATAATATTGGTTTGGAAAGAAAAGCAAAATTTTATCTTATACTGTTCACCTCCCCTCTCAGTATAAGCTTGTGTTCTTCAAGTATTTTGTTTCTTTTGTTGTAAACATATGCCTTTGAAAAATCTTATATCTATTTCATCCAAGTGCTTTTGTTAATATATCTACAAGTTGATATTTAGTAGAAATATGTTTTAGTTGAATATGATGGTTCAAAACATGATCTTTAGTGAAGTGACATTGAGATCTAATGTGTTTTGTCCTTTCATGAAACACAATATTTTGATCAATTGATGAACTCCTTGATTATCATAGTTTAATATTGTAATTCTTTTGATGCCCATATCTAATATAATATGTTGTAACTAGAGTGCCTCACATATAGCATTTGTTGTTGCATGATATTCTACTTCTATTGAAGAGGGAGATAGTGAATGTTATTTCTTAATATGCCATGCAATTATTCCTAATCCAAGATGAAATACATAGCTTGATGTCAATTTATTGTCATTTATTGATCTTGTATAGTCTAAATCTAAATATCCTGTAAGTAGAAATTATCATTTTTCTTATACTCTAGACCATATCCTATGGTATTTCTCATATATTGTAGTATTCTTTTTGTATATTTCCAATGAATTTCCTTAGGATCTTGCATAAATTTGGAGATGTATTTATAGCAAAGACAATATTTGGTCTAGTATTTGTTAAACATAGAATAATTCCAACTAGTTTTTGATACATAGTAGCAGAGACTTGTGGGGACTCATTATATCTTGATAATTGTAACCCTTTCTCCATTGGTGTATATTTAGGTTTATATTTAGTCATTTTATATTTTTCAAGCAATGATTTTGCATACTTTGTCTAAGTTATCGTGATGGTGTTTTCTTTTTTACTAATTTCTAGACCAATACAATAGTGTAGGAGTCCCAAATTTGTCATTTCAACTTATTTTGTCAAATCATTCTTCACACTATATATTAGTGTCTTTGAACTCCCTATGATTATTATATCATCAACATATACTACAAGAAGTATGTCTTAGATCCAATATTTTTATATGAAGGGCTGAATCAAATGTACTTCTCTTACAATAATGCCATAGTAGATGATCATTAATTTCGATATACCATGCTTTAGAAGCTTGTTTTAAACCATACTATGATTTTTTATTAATTTATAAATCTTTAGTTCTTGTCCTTTGATAACAAATCCCTCTAGTTGAATCATGTATACTTTCTCTTCAAGATCACCATTAAGGAAAACACTCTTAACATCCATCTAATATAATTCCCAACTTAATTGAGTTGTTAATGCACAATTTGTATGAATAGTAGTCATTTTTTTTGTTGGTGCAAATGTTTCTTCCTAATCAATTCCTTTGGTTTAATTATTACCTTTTGCAACTAGTCATATCTTATATTTTTCAAGAGAACCATATGCCTTATATTTTATCTTGTAAACTCATTTACATTCTATGTTTTTCTTTCCTTTTGGTAAGTCAACTAAATTCCATGTTTTGTTCTTCATTAGTGTTGCATATTCCGATTCCATGGTTGTTTTCCATTCTAGTCATCTTAAAGCATCTTATGTAGTTGTAGATTTTTTATTGAACTCATTAGCCCCACATTTGTTCTTTTCACACTATAATTTTGAGGTCTTGTAGTCTAATATCTAGCAATTTTCTATATTTGAGTCCTTAAGCATACTTATATACCATTTTGCTTCTTTCCTTTATGGTGAGGTTATGAATTCTGAGTCTTCAATCGGTTCATTAAGTATTTCTAATTCTAATTATTCATTTTAAGATTCTTCTTTATCTAATAAAACATACAAGATAGGACTTGTATTGACCTTTGGGGATTCAATATGGGTTTTATTTTCTTCATCAAAAAACACATCTCTACTCACATAGATTTTTTTATAACTAGATAAATTAATCTATAACCTTTTGAATCATCATCATATCCAAGAAATATGCAACATAAGGTTTTTGTATCTTATTTTATCATATTTTTTTGTGGTATGTGCATGTATGCTTTGAAGTTTTTGACACAGCAGTGAAAGCAAAAAACTCAATACAACAAGCGTTGGGGTTTCTTCAACGCAGTTACAGTTTTACATAGTTTTTCCAAAGAGCACTAAAATCGATAAAATGAAGGACCAAAACTATTCATAATTCCATGAAAATTTTAGGGTAAATTCTACTCAATAATGGGTACTCAAAAAACTTTATTTCATAGAAAAATACCAACTACAAAAAAAGTTATGAGGTCTGCAATGTGCTCTGAAGTGCGCTCTGAAGTCTGGGCAGAATAGACTAAAACACGATTTTCAGAGGTGAAAACGAAGTGCTTAACATAAATGAAATAGGGCATGTGATATATGGATGGAAATTGCTTGGTAAGAGCTTTCCAATGGTGTATCACGTTCAACAACTAGAGCAACACAAAAAAAATATTAAGCTCCAAAGTAGGTTGTTCAGACTTTTTGTAAAATCTGGACTGCACAATACAAGAAAACACAACAGGCTGGGAAAATGGATTTTTCACCTTGAATTCATGTTTGCACACTCTAAATAACTTGTACAATGCAATAGAAAATATATTTCTCTATCTAAGACTAAAAAACTGAAGAATCTAAGTTGTTACAAGAAGAATAACAGTCTACAACTATTACAAGCTGAAATATTCCTACAGTTACAAACTAAAATATTCTACAGTTACAAAATGAGGGACAAATTCATTTTGCTGACTTGGAAATGCCACATGGTCAGCATCATATTCCAAAATTCTCCCCCTTGATGCTGAGAGGGCTCACAAGTGAGTTTCTCAACTTCACAAATTGAGCTTTAGCCACACCTTTAGTAAATATATCAGCTAGTTGATCATGGGTGCTGCAATATCTCAATTCAACCTGTTTCTTTTCCACCATATCATGGATGAAATGATACTTCATGTCAAAATGCTTAGACCTGCTATGGTGGACAGGATTCTTTGCCAAATTAATGGCACTCATGTTGTCACAAAAAATGACAGTGGGACCACTTTGTTTCTCACCTATCTCCTCCAACACTTTCTTGAGCCATAAAGCCTGAGCAGTAGTTTTTTGTGACTGCAATGTACTCAGCCTCAGTAGAAGATAGAGCTATTGATCCTTATTTCCTTGAACTCCAAGTGATCAGTCCAGATCCAAGAGAAAAACAATTTCTAGATGTGGACTTTCGATCATCCAAATTGTTGCCCCAATCTGAATCACTGAAGCCAACTAATTCCATCCCTTTACTAGGAAAATAATGTATGCCAAAGTCAACAATACCTTTAACATACCTCAAAATTCTTTTAGTAGCCTTCAAATGTAAAGAAGATGGCTCACTCATATATCTAGACACAAGTGAGACAACATATGCAATATCTGGTCTGGTATTTGTGAGAAACATCAAACTCCCAATAATGCTCCTATAATTTGTCACATTCACCTTTTTAGCCCCATCATATTTGCATAACAACTCACCATGTGCAATGGGAGTAGGGACTAGTTTGCAGCTATCCATATCATACTTCTTTAGCATATCCTTTGCATACTTGGTTTGAAAAATGAATATTTATCCTTTGCTTTGGTGCACCTCCATTCCAAGAAAGTAGTGCATCAATCCTAAATCCTTCATCTCAAACTCACTCATCATGGCAGCCTTAAAACTATCATTCAAATTGGAACTACTACCCATATAAATCAAGTCATCAACATACAAGCAAACAAGTAAAATATCATCACCTTCTTTCTTGAAGTATAGAGTAGGTTCACTTTTGCTCCTCTTGAAGCCACTCTACTAAAAGTATCCATCAATTCTGGTGTACCAAGCCCTTGGTGCTTGCTTAAGGCCATACAAAGCCTTCTTCAACCTGTACACATGATTTTATTTACCTTTAACCTCAAAACCTTGAGGTTGTTGTACATACACTTCTTCATCTAAGTACCCATTCAAAAAGGTACTTTTTACATCCATGTGATGTACAGTCCAACTCTTTTGAGCATCCAAAGAAAGAACCATTCTCACAGTCTCTTGCCTAGCTACAGGTGCAAAAGTTTCTTCATAGTCAATTCCATACCTTTGTGTGAATCCTTTAGCCACAAGTCTAGCCTTGTGTCTTTCAATGTTGCCATCATTGTTATACTTAGTCTTATAGACCCACTTAGAACCCACACGTTTATTTCCCTTGGGCAGTTCTACAAGCTCCCAAGTGTCATTCTTCTCAATGGAATTGATCTCCTCTTGCATTGCTTGCATCCAAACACCATTAGTACAAGCTTCTTCATAACAAGAAGGTTCAAAATCAACAACAATCATCAAAGCATAATTAACATCTCCTTTTGGCTCACCTTCATCTTCATCACCATACATGTGCATCTTCTCAAGCCTTTGAACAACTTGGTCAATTTCTTGAGCTTGGCTTCTAGTAAGTCTTCTATGGAAATTACTATCCAAAACCTGAGTAGGAGGATGAATTTGAAGTGCCTTTTTCCCCCTTTTTGTCTTCATAACATCTGAAAATATGTTTGGAGAATCATCACTTGAAGAGGGACTTGAAGTGCTTTGTTTGGGACTGTTTGAAGGGCTGGTTGGTGGATTGGGTTGAACTATTTTTTGGTTGGGCTACACATAGGGCTGCACACTTGGAGAACTTCCACCACTGCTGCCATCATCAACATAAAGTTTTTGATGACCATATACTCCCCCTTCATCAAAAATCACATCTCTAGACACTACCACTTTGTGATTTTTTGGGTTATAAAGCCTATAGGCCTTAGTATTCTCATAGTAGCCAATAAAAATACATGCTTCACTCTTAGGATCAAGCTTCTTCCTAAGTTCATCAGCCACATGTGCATAAGCCAAACAACCAAAAACTTTGAAGTGGTTAACATTGGGCTTCTTTTCATACCAAACCTCATAAGGGGTCATCTTCTCCAAGCTACTAGTAGGACTCCTATTCAAAATATAGACTGTTGTCTGGACTGCATCAGCCCAATACATATTGCTCAGCCCCTTGGTCTGTAACATACTCCTTGCCATCTCAACAACAGTCCTATTCTTCCTCTCTACTACTCCATTTTGTTGTGGGGTATAGGTAGTAGTGAGTTGCCTTTTAATACCATTATCTTTGCAAAATTGCATAAACTTATTAGAGCAAAACTCCCCCACCACGATCAGTCCTTAAACATTTAAGGTTGCAACTACTCTGCTTCTCAACAAGATTCTTAAAATATTTGAAACAAGAAAATGCTTCATCCTTATGTTTCAAGAAGTAGACCCAACACATTCTTGAATAGTCATCAATAAAGGTAAGAAAATAAGAATTCTTACCCAAGCTCTTGGTTTGCATAGGCCCACAAATATCAGAATGGACCAATTGGAGTGGGTATGAGGCCCTCCATGCTTTTCCTTTAGGAAAATTTTGTCTTGCATGCTTGCCCAATGCACACCCCTCACAAACACCTTTATGCTCCTCTACCTTTGGCAAACCATAAACCATCTCTTGAGAAGTTAGCAGCCTCAAACTTACAAAATTCAAATGACCATACCTGAGATGCCACAACCAACTCTTGTTTTCAACAAAAACATTAGCAAGGCTGCCCCCTTGTCCTCCAAACTTCAAAGGAAATAATTTGTTGTTGGTCATAGGAATTGTAGTAACAATCCTATTTCCTTTGCTCTTATCATAAATAATGCACTTCTTATCCTCAAACACTATCTTGTAGTGCTTTTCACAAAGCTACCCTAAACTCAACAAATTATGTTTCAAATTTGGTGTGTAATAGATGTCATGAACTTATTTCTTACCTTCTCTTGTGTTCACCTCCATTACACCTTTGGCAGCCACCTCCAAATAGTTATCATCTCCAAGCTTGATATTGGATTTGAAAGAATGATCCAAGGAAGAAAACATATCCCCCTTTCCTGTCATATGATTGGAACATCCAAAATCAAGAATCCAAGTTTCTTGAAGATTCTTATCAGCCTTATTATATGATAAGAACAGATTTTGAACAACAAACTCTTCTTCACCATAGTGGGCTGTCCTGTTTTCATTTCCAGCCTTCTGTCTACATTCTCTCTCATAATGCCCATACTTGTTGCAATGGTAACATTGCACATTCCTCTTATCACCTCTACCTCTACCTCTACCAGTTGCACCACCTCTTCTACCTCCTCTTCCTCTAGAAGAATTTTGACCTCTTCCTTGGCCATGTCCTTTTTCTTTCCCACTAAAACTTGCTTCATCAGTATTGGAAGAAAAAGCTTTCTCCTCAACAACACTAATAGTTTCTCTCAGCCTCTCTTCATGAGACATAAGAGACCCTATCAACTGATCAAACTCAAGAGTAGATAAATCCTTACTCTCTTCAATAATGATGGCCACATGGTTCCACTTGGGGGTAAGTGTTCTCAACAATTTCTTAACAACAACCACTTTTTCTAGTTCTTCTCCAAGAGTTGCCATTTTATTGACAACAACCTTTACCCTTACACAATAATCACCAACACTCTCAACCTCTTGCATTCTCAAATTTTCAAACTCTCTTCTAAGAGTTTGCAACTTCACTTGCTTGACTTGGTCACTCCCTTGGTAACCATATTGTAAGGCCTTCCATGCATCAACAGTTGTTTTACAACCTGCTATTCTTGGAAAAATACTTTTCTCCAATGCATATTGGAGATGGTAAAGAGCCAAGCAATTCTTCTTCTGAGCTTCCTTCTTTGTTGTTCTATATACTGTTGCAAGTGTGCTCCAATATATTGGTTCTGTGTACCCATATTCTACAATATCCCATAGACATTTTCCCATCAGCAAGATCTTCATCTTAATGCTCCAGTATTCATAATCAGCTCCATCAAACTCAGGGATTGGCAACGAGTTAGTGTTGTTGGCCATTACACCCAACAAACAATGTTCCTACAAAAAATCTTACAAACAACTTGATAAACTATTAGCAAGACCACAGGTGACTCTAACCCTCCAACCGAACAAGGCTCTGATACCAAATGAATTTTTTGACACAGCAGTGAAAGCAAAAAACTCAATACAACAAGCGTTGGGGTTTCTTCAGCGCAGTTACAGTTTTACATAGTTTTTCCAAAGAGCACTAAAATCGATAAAACGAAGGACCAAAACTATTCAAAATTCCATGAAAATTTTAGGGTAAATTCTACTCAATAATGGGTACTCAAAAAATTTATTTCACGAAAAAATACCAACTACAGAAAAAGTTATGAGGTCTGCAATGTGCTCTGAAGTCTGGGCAGAATAGACTAAAACACGATTTTCAGAGGTGAAAACGAAGTGCTTAACATAAATGAAATAGGGCATGTGATATATGGATGGAAATTGCTTGGTAAGAGCTTTCCAATGGTGTATCACATTCAACAACCGGAGCAACACAAAAAAAATATTAAGCTCCAAAGTAGGTTGTTCAGACTTTTTGTAAAATTTGGACTGCACAATACAAGAAAACACAACAGGCTGGGAAAATGGATTTTTCACCTTGAATTCGTGTTTGCACACTCTAAATAACTTGTACAATGCAATAGAAAATATATTTCTCTATCTAAGACTAAAAAACTGAAGAATCTAAGTTGTTACAAGAAGAATAACAATCTACAACTGTTACAAGCTGAAATATTCCTATAGTTACAAAATGAGGGACAAATTCTTTTTGCTGACTTAGAAATGCCACATGGACAACTTTGCTGACTTAGAAATTCCACATGGACAACATCATATTCCAACATGCTTTACATCCAAAAATTCTTAGATGTTCTATTAAATATTTTCGTCGTGACTAGGTTTTTTCAAGAGTAATATTTTTAAGAATTCTTGTGGTAGATCTATTCAGTATGTAAACTACAATCTTAATAGATTTTACCCAATATTGATAGCCAAGGTTTTCTTCTTCCAACATACAACATGTCATTTTTAGAATGGAATGATTCCTTCTTTCTTTTATACCATTTTGTTGAGGTGAATAAGTTGTAGCGAGATGTATTTTTATACTAGTGTGTCTTGAAAATGATGGTGATGTTTTAACCTTTATGCTATTTGATATATTAGGCATAAATTGAATTTGTAGCAGGTTGTCGATTATTGAATTCATAGATCAAAAAATTAAATTTGAAGTTTTAAGGCTAGAGATCCAAGTGGCAATTTCATTCAGACAATATCCAAGTTTACAACTTGGATATAAATTCCAACTAAATCTACTAACTCTTATCTTTGACATCATTAAGGTTTCTAAACCATAAGGTGGAAGGGAGTCCAAAATTCACCATAGCCAATTTTGATCCTTAATATTTAATAGGAGTAGCTTTAGAATCATAGCAAGAAGGAAAATTTTCCAAAGCAGATATAATTGCCATGTAAAAACTTACTAAAGGTTATGTTTCAATTTTCCAAAGACAAAATTGAAAGGGTATTCCTAACGAGTTCGAAGAAGATAAATAGGCCTAATATGAATCAAAATTTTATATAATGCATTCTATTGACTAGATCAATATTTATTCTCAGGTTACTAACACAATTTTAGTGCATGAAGGCATGATATTATTATTGCTTATACATAAGAGAATAATTATCAGGTCTAGGGAGATTCTATTGCTAGGCATAATTATTTTCAATATTAACTGATAGAAAAATTTAATCCATATATGTAGTTAAACAAGTTGTCAACAACACATGTACATGTTCAAGGAATTTACCATATAAAATTTTTCAATAACTACACTTAAATATTCATAATAACCACGTGAATCATTCTACTCATTATTATTCATATAGCTTATTGGAACTCAAAGTATAAATAAGAATATTGGCTCATCACCTAAGATTCCAAAAAACTTTGTTATACATATCTCCCACTTGAATGTACAGAAAATAAACTTTAACTAAAACAAGTCTTATAATTGCATAGTCCCAAACCAAATTTGTACACAACCTTACATATTCAAATTATTCTTTATGGAATAGACAAACAAATATATGTCTTTACTTAACATAACTAGAATAACATATAATTATAGAAACAAGGTTGAATGACTCCTCTAGTAGCTAAAGTCATCTTGGGAAACAATAATTGAGGGCAAGGCTTCATCACCTTGCTTCCCTCCAAGTCCCATAAGAATTCCAAAAGTAGGACTTTATAAGTCTTAAATTTATATCTCACAATTTAAAAAACATAGACATATGAAGGACATTGAGGAATGACATAGAGACATATAAACACAGAACCTATATTTAAGCTCCTAACATTCTTATAGGTTTAATCAACATATATGGATGCATCGATCTTTAGAGAATCCCAAATTACTTTAGTAATTTCAAATATAGGTATATCATCGCTCTTTGGATAAGTTGCACTTGTTTTAGCATAACCTTCTTTATCCTAACCTTGGAGAAGCCCTACTTGCTCTATCATAATTCATAAATTTAATAGGATATCCTATCTCCTCTTCTACAATGTCTAACTTGCAAAAGCTATTGCTTTAATCTATGTCAAACATTTTGGATATAATGCTATCATTCAACCTAATTGCATGTTTGAAATTTAAATGCATAAAATATAACAATTGTTATTACATACAACACTTCAAGTGGCATATAAACAGAATATCTTCTCAACACAAAGGACCTTTCCACATGAATACATTTTTGGGTTCTGGTGATAAAATATAGACTACTTGACCCAACTTATTCACATAACCCATAGAGTCTTGGCCAAGGAGAGGATTATTTTCTAGGTAATTTTAACTTCACTAATGTTATTATAGGCTTATTAAATTTAGTGTGTGAATGCTTACCTTTATTTTTAGCTTTATAGTTGTAGGTTTTCTTTTCCACCCTAGAATATTGTTCCTTCTTTCCCTTCATGTCTTTCTTTCTTTTCTTCCTATTTTCTTGTGCCCTCTCTTTCTTTTTATTTTTTATCTTCTCTCTACTTCATTTTGCATTTTTTTTAATAGATTAATTATTAGAATATATTACATTATTTTGTACATACTAATGTACCATATTGGGTACATATTTAGATTATGAGTGTCTTATATTAGAGTGTGAGTTATATTTTATGTAATGTAATAATGTGCAGGAAATGCACAAGTGTCTTGTAGTTAGGTGTGCATGTGTGCAACTGTCTATTACGTAGGGTGAACATGTTTCCTTAGAGTAGGAAAGTGAAGAGTCGCATAATACTATATATTTGTGACTAAGAATTGTAATATGAATGAAACATAAAATAATTCTCACAACATGCATTTTGTAGGTTCTTATAAAAGAGCATTTTTTGGTATCTTCGTGAGCTTTCATTAATGGTATTTTCATAACTAATTATAGTGTATTACATAGTTAGTATATTGCATGCTCATTTTATACTTTATGGTAGTTATTTCATTAAATATACAACATCAAAAACTAACATGAATCACGCCACTTTTCCCACTACTCCCATGTGGATCCAATTTTGTGCAAAAATATAGAATTAGTTGGGTTTTAATTTTTTATCTTATATTTATTTATATAATTAAGTTAGAAGTGGGTGAATAATATGTTGGTTAGCAATGGTTCAATGACATTGGAATTTTCTAAGCCTCTATAACTATTAAAATAATCCAAAGTATTAATATTACGATTTAAAAATAATAATAATTATCAATTTGATTCTCTTACTAATCTTCTCTCCTTACCATGATTTGATAAGTGCATTCATTCTTGGTTTGACCTTCATCACAAGACAAGTTTCACAACAAATTTGGTTTGTAAGTTGCAAGCAATTATAGGACAATATAATGGTAATACAAAATCCTTATGATTTTTTAATCATTTTATCTCACCCTCAATTATGATCATCACCTAGAAAACACATGAACAATTTACTTTTCCACATGGTTGATATATTTCCATAAAATTATCATCAATATATACCTTAATTAGTTGATATTATACATCAAACTATGGCATGAATTCATGATATAGGATAAATTATAATCTAATATGGTATCATAAAGCATGGTACATCATATTAACATCCCCTATTCCTTCACCATTTAATGATCCATGTCATACTTTACTATTATCTATATTATACCAATAGTCATCCATAAGTTTTAGTTGATCAAGGGGTCAAAAAAATGGGCATTACATCTTCCTTCTCTTATAGGAACTTCCTTTTAGAAATTAATAAAAAAAATTTGGATAAATATTTATCATTTCTTACAAGTCTTCCCATATAGAGAAATTCTCACAATAGCTATCCCATTGAATAAAAACTTGATCTATTTTTTTATTCCTAATTCATTTAGTTCTTCTATCAAGTATATTCATAGGCTTAATATTATTGTACCCATCCTCTTCCACCTTTAATTGAGTCCAATCAAGCACATGAGAGGTATTAGGCATATATTTTCCAAGTATAGACACATGGAATACATTGTGTATAAGAGATAAAGTAAGTGGTAGAACAAGGTGATAAACTATTGGCCCTATTATTTCAAGAATTTTGAAAGGACCCATAAAATATGGTGTAAGCTTTGTACCTTTCTCAAACTTGATAGAGCTTTTGTGAGGTCAAACTCTATTAAATATTGAAATATCTATAATCTAAACTTATTAGGCCAAGGTCAGTAATGATGAAATATTTATTGTCACTCTTAATATAAACTATAATTAAGTTCTATGTATGTATCCAAGCATCATTTATGTAAGCCTATGGGCATTCTATGTGTATGCCTATTGGTATATTTCTATGTAATCCTATGGGTATTCTTCTATGTAAGCCTATAGGCATCTTTATGTAAGCCTACAAGCAATTTTGATGTATTCAACCTTAGCAATATTGGTTAAACCACCTCTATGGTTAACCTTGATTAAAGGGTTTAATACATTTATTTTATTATAATTTAGGTTATGTTGGCTTGAGTTTAGCATTTAATTTCGTATTTTGTATCATAAAAAATACCCTCAATGATTGATATGTTGTATCAATTTATGATGTGAGATTATGGGGGTTCCTACATGCACCCAACTCTTATTCCTTCTATCAATTATTTCTATTCATTTTATTTATTTATCTTTATCTATTTCTATCTATATTCTCTTTTATTTCACTCTTATTTTTTCTTCATATGATTGCGAGGAATTTATAATATTTTTGGAAGGTATTGTGAATTCCATCATGGTATCAGATCCAATATGAAACGACTCTGCTCAATTGTACAAAAATACTATACAAGATAAATTGTGGTAGATATGTACAAGCCATCAATTTTGTTGGATTTCTCATAAAATCTAAGTAGATTTCAACAATTTTCAATATTTTAATGTTTTAACACTTATTTTTATGGTTTGAAGTTCTCATTATTTTCTCTCTAAATTTGAATTTGAAATTGAAATATTCAACAAAATATTTTGTTGTGAGGTGGAGTTTTTGGCAGCAAATTTACAACTAGGATATGAACTATCAAAGTAGAACTTATGTTCATCTAGATAACATGGCCTAGTGGTAAGGCCTTTACTTGATAACCCTAAGGTTAAGTAGTAAAGTCATAGCGATTTATATTTTTACTTTTTGCATTGGAGAGGGTCTCAAAGTTACAACATAAAAACACAATGATTATGTTATTTTCCATTATTTTAAAGAATTTCATCTATCAAGAGTGTCTTCGCATTCACTATCTAGCACGAAACTGTAGCGTAATGATAAAGTTCTCTATTGACACCCCATAGGTTCCATATTTGATTCCCACAAAGAGGACTGGTGTAGCCTTTTCTTTTGCACTACACTCTAATGGTATTGCACCATTGAGAAATAAGACTAGGTTGTGGTTCATTTCTACATAGGTTAGTGGCACATTAGTAGGTCACTCCCCTCACACCATAGATGACATCAGTATAACAAAACATGCATTCTAATGACACATGGAAATTTCAAGTTGGTCCATTGTTTTCCTAAGGTCTAAATCTCATTTTTCTAATTTCTAATACTAATATGCCCAAATTTTCAAGGTCCATAACTTTTGCATAGGAAAGCAGTTTGGGCCCATTTTTTCTATATTACACAAATTTTCAAGATTTATAAATTGGTTACATAAGTTCAAGGACCTATTACTATTTTTTAAAACTTTTTTGGTGTAAAATAGACCTAGTTGGAATTATCTTCTTTAACTCTAGTATGACATCAACCCTAACAGGTCCATTGGTGTGGTGGTTGGTAAACTTGCTCGCATCTAGTACATGTATGGTTTAAATATACATGGGAAAAAAGGTTGATTTTGATCAATATTTCCTTCTTCTAGTTATATCACTCTCAAAATTTTAAAATCGATCATCCATAACAAACTCAACATCACCCCTTGCTACCTTGACCAATGCAAGTCTTTTAAAAACCTTATTCAACAAGATAGTCATAGGTTCAAAACTCACCTTCTTTCATTTATTTTATCACACCACTCAAGGTTTGATGTTTTCAAGGATCACCAAACATATACTCCAACTAAGATTATTGGTGTAGCAATTGGTTATTTATATTGTATTTGATAAATTAAGAGTTCAATTCCCCGTGTCTATATTTTTGTAGACTTCTCTCATAGTGTGTTTTTTCCCCATATATGATACATGGTGTATTCTAACTCCAACAACCATTTGGAATGGTGGTTGGTAATTTTTTGGCTATAAGAGGAATATATTTTGGATGGTCCTCGTAAGGTATACCTTGTTCATATGGATCCCTTTCTAGCCATTGGGGTTGATTATTCAAAAATTATTCTATTTCCTTATGATTCAAATAGTTTCTATTGAGATTGGAGAATAGAGTATGGTCATGATATTGCATGTTGAAGACATTCTCACAAGAAGCTTAACATTTTAGATCTAAAGGGTGTAGTCACAACTGCATATTCAAGGAGAGATTGATCCAATTCATGTCCCTTTAGAAGAAGAAAATAGCAAGATTCACTAGCCCATTCAAGCATCCATTATGAGGAATATGCACCATCCTTAATGTCTACTCTCCTTGGCCCATCATTTCATATGATGGGGGTGTTGAAATATCTATAATATAACATTAATAGGTCAAGGTTGATAGCAATGAAGTGCCTATGAGTTCTCTTGATGTAGCCTATGTATAAGTGCTATGTAAGCCTTTGGATGTCCTCTATTTTAGCCTATAGGCATATTTTTGTGTAAACCTATGAGAGATATTCTATGTAAGCCTATAGACATATTTATGTAATCCTATGAGCAATTTTTATGTATTCACCCTTAGCAATATTGGTTAAACCATCTTTATGGTTAACCTTGAATAAAGTGTTTATAATATTTATTATGTTATATTTTTAACCTTCAAATTAGGTCATGTCAACTTGAGGTTAGCATTTAATGGGTATTTAGTATCACTATAAATAGCCTTTAATAACTAATCCATTGTATTAGTTTGTGATTTAAGATTATTGTGACCAGGAGAATGAGTTCGATTAAATAAAATGATAATTTGCATTAACCAAACTTAGGAGCAAAGCCTAGTATTTAAATAGGTTACAAAATAGTAATCCAAACTATAATCCCGCTATCCACGCTAACCAACGCGACATAGGAGGTAGAGAGTTTGGTTTAGGTTTGTTAACCTAGGATATTTAGGAATTAACCATAGTTTACCATTAGATATTTGAAACAATAAATATCTACATGGTAGAAAGTAGAAAAGTAAATGTAATAATCAACCTATGTAGTATAATGCAATATACTACCTATTTTACCCTAACATCCCCCCTTTATTACATTACTTTGATATACAAAGTTTACTTCGGAACAACTCAAATTTGACACGTCCAAGTGCCTTGGTGAAGATGTCAGCAACCTGTTCGTCGATGGGAATGTATTGGAGCTTGATTCTATGTTTAGGAACTTCATCACGAATGAAATGACAATCTGTGTCAATATGCTTTGTGCGTTCATGATGGACTGGATTCTTGACCAAGTTCAAAACACCTGAGTTGTCGCAAAACATGTGAATAGGAAGTTTCTTTGGTAGGCCCATGGTAGCCAAGATGCGACTTAACCATATCGCTTCACACATAGCTCCTCGTGCAGCGTGATACTCTACCTCTGTTGAAGATAAAGCAACCACCTATTGCTTTTTACTATGCCATGAGACAGGACCAGATCCAAGATGAAATACATATCCTGATGTTGATTTTCTATCATCTAGGGATCCAACGTAGTCAGAGTCAGTATAACTCTGTAAGAAGAATGAGTTATTCTTCTTGTACTCTAGACCATATTCTACACTACCTTGAATGTAGTGAAGAACACGCTTAGCTGCTTTCCAATGAGAGGCTTTTGGTTCCTGCATGAACCGAGAAAGATAGTTTACAACATAAGTAATGTCTGGTCTAGTATTGGTCAGATAGATAAGGCTTCCAATCATCTGTCTATATAGTGTGCCATCTACCTGTGGTGAATCATCATACCATGATAATTGAAGCCCTGATTCCATCGGTGTTGCCTTGGGCTTGCAATCAGTCATACGATATTTTTCTACTAAAGTCTTGGCATACTTTTGTTGAGTCACCCTAAGATGATTCTTCTTCTGTTCTATCTCAAGGCCAAGACAGTAGTGGAGAAGTCCCAGATCTGTCATATCAAATGACTCTTTCAAGTCATCTTTCACGGTGCTAATCATTTTCTCTGAATTGTCGGTGATGATCAGATCATCTACATATAATACAAGAATCACTATTTCAGAACCTGTGTTCTTGATATAGAGATTTGCATCAGATGGACTTCTCTTGAATCCGTGTTGCAGTAGGTGACTATCCATTTTAATGTACCATGCTCTTGGGGCTTGTTTGAGCCCATATAATGATTTGACCAACTTGCAAACCTGTTGCTCATGGCCTTCCTCAGCAAATCCTGGGGGTTGAGTCATGTATACCTCTTCTTTTAAGTCACCATTCAGAAAGGCACTTTTTACATCCATTTGATGTAATTTCCATCCGAATTGTGCTGCCATAGCACAAAGAACTCGAATGGTGGTCATCCTTGCAGTGGGTGCAAAGGTTTCCTCATAATCAAGGCCTTCCTTTTGAGCATAGCCCTTTGCCACAAGATGGGCTTTATGCTTGTCTATGGTACCATCTGCCTTATATTTGACTTTGTAAACCCATTTGCAGCCTATGGGTTTCTTTCCTTTAGGCAAATCTACCAGCTTCCATGTTTTATTCTTGATGAGGGAGTTATGTTCTGCATCCATAGCTGCCTTCCACTGAGGCAGTCTAAGTGCTTCATCAACTGTAGAAGGTTCATTTTCATCAAATGATGACAAGTAAACCCTCTCCTCATCTATTTCCATATCATCTTCCCTTGCTAACTCTCTATCAATAGAAAGGTCTTGAAAATCTGCACAAAGATCATCAACTGAAGTGGATGCTTCAGTCTTTTCTTGTTGAGTCATGCTTCATGTCTTTGGATGATTGAGAGTAAGATCAGGTGGGGAAGTGAGTTTGGAATCTTTCATTGTGCTCGTATACCATTTGGGAGGATTTTTCTATTGTGGAGAAGGAAGTGGTTGTTGCTCCTCATCATCTAGGTATACTCGATGTAGTGTTGGGTGTGAAAGCTTCATCAAACACTACATCTCTGCTGACATGTATTTTCTTGGTAAATGGGTCTATCAATCGATAGCCTTTTGAGAATTCATCATATCCAAGAAAAACACATGGTAGGGACTTCTCATCTAATTTCTTTCTTTTCTCCTTGGGTATATGCATAAAAGCCTTACACCCAAATACCCGTAGATGAGATATGGAGGGTTTCCTTCCACTCCATGCTTCCTGAGGAGTCATACCTTCAAGAGCCCTTGTGGGTGCTCTATTTAGAAGATATACTATAGTTTGAACAGCTTCAGCCCAATAAATTTGCTCAAGATTGGCTCCCTTAAGCATACATCGAACCATTTCCATAATGGACCGATTTCTTCTCTCAACAACTCCATTTGACTGAGGAGAATAGGCTGTGGTCAACTATATTTTTATCCCATGTGTCTATAAAAATGAGGAAAATTCCTTTGATGTGTATTCCCCCTCGATCTGAATGGAGGGTCTTGATGAAGCATCCTGATTCTTTCTCAACAAGATTTTTGAACTGTTGAAAATAGGTAAATGCTTCAGACTTCAACTGCAAGAAGAAGACCCACATCTTGCGTGAGTGATCATCTACAAACAATTGAAAATACCTTTTTCCTCCACAACTAGTAGACATGGGACCACACAAATCTGTGTGAACCAACTCCAAAGGTACCTTAGCTCGAAAGGAGCTAGGTTCAAAGGGTACTCTATGTTGCTTGCCTGACAAGCAATCTGAGCACACTGGCAAAGTAGATGAAAGAGTAGGTTGTCCTTTCACCATTTGATATTTACTGAGTTCTAGTAAATATCCTGAACTTAAATGCCCAAATCTCTTATGCCATAGAGATGTGGCCTCTTTTGTGGTTACTGCCATTGCAGTATGTGTTGAGGTAAGTGCATCTAAGACAAACAAACCATGTTTGTATGAACCTGTTGCTATCTATTTTCCTTTCTTAGTGATAAAGCAACGTTTCTTTTCTTTGTCCACCTTGAAATTGACATTCATGTGATTGTCCAGGATTTGTGGAACTGACAAGAGATTATTTTTCAATCCTGGTACATAAAGAACTTTTTGAATTTTACATTCTCCATATGGAAGGGAGACAGAAACACTTCCTTCTCCCTGAACTCGATAGATTTGATCATCAGCAATGGTGACCGGTCTACCTTCTCGAGCCTCAAATATCTCAAACCAGGACTTATCGCCAGTCATATGCTTACTAGCACCTGAATCTATGTACCACATAGTGTCCTTGTGAGGGGAATCTGTATGTGTCATGAGCACCTTGTGTGCTCGTTCAGAGTCCGAACTAGAATCTTCAGCTGCAATGTGTCCCTGTTGTTGTTTATTCTTGTTCTTTGGTTTGCCTTTGCCCTTCTTGTTTCCTTGTTCATTGGGCGGTTTGTTCTTAAACCAACATCTTTTGGTTTCATGAGTGTCCTTGTCGCAAATCTTACAATACTGCTTCTTCTTCTGAGTCTCTTTGCCTTTACCCTTGTCTTTATTAGAAGAAGAACCTTTCTGTTGATTCCACTTTTTCTTACCACCTTGTCTGTTTGAGAAAAGTGCATTGTTGGATGCCTCATCTCTTTGGAGTTGATTAGCTTCTTCTGTTTGAAGCATATTTACCAACTCGACAAAAGTCACTGTCCTTCCAGAGACTTGTAATGAAGTGATCAACATTCTGTAGGAGTCGGGAAGAGCCCTCAAAATGATAGAGGTCAAGACTTGGTCTTCCACTTTTTCTCCTAAGGATTGCAGTTTTGTTTTCAATTCTGCCACTCTGCAGAGGAATAGCTCTACTGTTTCTCCTGATTTCATATGAAGAGTATGAAGCTGTGTTTGGAGGTGAAGAATTGTTGATTGATTCTTCCCCACAAATATGGTTGTTAAGGCATCCCATGCCTCCTTACCATTCTTAGCTTCACTGATATGAGGTTGGATATCATCAGTAATAGCTAGCAAGATCATTAAGGATAGTTTTCTATCCTTTTTATCAAAAGTTGTTTGATCTGCTCCTGCTGATTGAGGTCTAGTTTCACTTCCATCCACTATAGACCATAGATCCTCTATAGTTAAGATAGCTTTCATCTTAGTCTTCCATGCAGAATAATTTGAACCTTTGAGCAGTTGGCTCTCAATGAGATACTTGTGCATCATGGCCATGGTGAAGGTTTCAAATTGATAGGACTAAGATGGTTGTATCTTGCACTATACCCTCAAAAGAGTATATGGAAGATGTTTAATTTGCTTCTATAAGATATTTAATGGCACCTGCCTTAACACCCTTAACAAGCGATGAAAAGTTTGAGGATTTTAAGCCAAACAAATAGAGCAAATTAAAGGGGTAGGTTTTGAAAGACTTCTGATTGTGCTCTCTAGGATATTTAATGGCACCTGCCTTAACACCCTTCAAGAAGGATGGAAATTTTGAGGAAATTAAGCCAAACAAAGAGAGTTAATCAAGGTGTTTTGAATTTTGACCTTTGATGGGGAATAAAATTGACTTTGTTTTAACCTGTGCAAGGTGTAGCACGATTTGGAGTGAAGTTTGGGTTTTGTGAAATGCTTCTTCAATGTTCTATCTGATTGTTTAATTGCACACAAAAAACATGATTGTTAGTGCAATAATAAAAAACAAGAGAGCAACCCAAATTATTATCACTCTAGGTGTCGGATGCAACCGAAAATGCACCTAGTATAGTCAATTTTTAAGAGAAGGTGTCGAGTACAATCGAGAATGCACCTTTCTTGCTTTGAAATATCCCCACTTTCTCTTTACAATTTTGCAAAAAAAATAGAATCACAAGATATGACTTCTATCCCCCCTTAATTTTTACAAAATTGAAAAATTAGAGCACTCCTTTCAAGACAAGTCGACACACGACCCGCGTTTGAAAGGCTTCCAGAAAGTCGACACACGACTTGGTTTTTGTTTTCAACACTCAAAAATAGGTGGTGCATTAGGATCAAAAGGCTCACGAATCCTCATGGGACCATAGCTTCTGTCCAACCCCTTCCATGGATCAGTATAGATAAGTGAGTGAGGAATGGATCTACGATATTCATGAAGCATACGACGAAAATGTGATCGTGTTGTTTGCCTTCGTAATTCATTTCTCTTTCTTATGATTCTTTGTCTACGAAGAGCTTTCCTTACCCAAGATTTGATCTTCATGAAAACTTTGAAGAGTGATGAAAAATATAGGAAATGTTGATGAAAATTAAGCAACAAAATGTCTCTTATACCTTGTCTCTTTATCCCCACATTTGGAGAAAACTAAAGAAAGACAATTGCTTAGTTGCATAAAAAATTTGGCACTTCTATTTTCAATTTAAATGCTAAAAAAAATTTAAAGTTTTTTTTTTTTTAAATAGAATATAACATAATTTTTGGAATAAAAAACATCAATTTAAGAGTAAAAAAATTGATGCAATTTATTTAGCAAAAAACTATGAAAAGTTCTAAAAAAAATTAAGAATTAACTTAATTTAAGCATAAAAAAAATTAACCTTTGTTATGCCAAAAGTAATAAAATTTTCATCAAAATTTAATCCCTTTGCAATCTGGCAGGCGTGGGAGTCGAACCTGCGACTCTCGCTGGCCTAAGGCGTCCGCCTTGGCCAACTAACCAAGTGGCTGGCTTGGTTCTCAGGCTGGACCGCCTGAGTCTTAAAGAAGCTTGCGGGCTTCTTTGGGATGTTGTGGGAATTATCCCACATGCATCCTGTTTTGGATGCAAAGGCCTTTAAAGGCCTGAACGAGTGACTAAGCTCATGATTGCCCTCGAGAAATCGAGTCCGGGCCCTCCTTTTGTCGGTGTCCATGTGGCGCAGCAAGGGGGCGTCCACGTGTCGAGTCTTGTCCAGTCAGGTCCACGTCAGGTCTTGTCAGGTCCACGTCGGTCAGGTCCAGTCAGGTGCCAGGTGGCACGTGGCCAGAGTGCCACATGTCGCCTAGGCAGTAGGTCAAGTCAGGTCCAGTCAGCACCACCTCGGGGTGCATGCAGGTCTATAGGAAACATGAGGGTGCTCCTACCCTCGATGCGTTCCCGCCTCGAGATCCATGCTATGGGAAACATGAGGGCGCTCCTACCCTCGATGCGTTCCCACCTCGATCTCGAGATGCGGGCCCAGGGGGAAGCTAAGAAAGCTCTCCCCTTGCCACGGGGAGTGTGAGGGCCGCCTACCCTCGGACGCTCCCATGGGCTGACTACGGGCCCGTAGGTTGGATCATCGATGGGGAGATCCCGGTGGTCATGATCCATGATGGGAAAAAATTCCCCGTGGGTGGTGATCACGATCGGGGTCAAATGGTCCCTACGTTGGGATCCATGCCCTATGTTGTGGGCCTTCCTACGGGGGCTCTCAACTCACTATCCATGAAATTAGGATGCATGCAAATAAATAATCAAACCTTAGGAGAATTGAAAAGCATAAGGAGTAATTATTGAAAATAATTAAGGGTCACCAATGGTGCCGTATTTCCAACGCTCCAGCTCAACTCCCGTGCTCCAACTCTGGTACCAATGTGACCAGGAGAATGAGTTCGATTAAATAAAATGATAATTTGCATTAACCAAACTTAGGAGCAAAGCCTAGTATTTAAATAGGTTACAAAATAGTAATCCAAACTATAATCCCGCTATCCACGCTAACCAACGCGACATAGGAGGTAGAGAGTTTGGTTTAGGTTTGTTAACCTAGGATATTTAGGAATTAACCATAGTTTACCATTAGATATTTGAAACAGTAAATATCTACATGGTAGAAAGTAGAAAAGTAAATGTAATAATCAACCTATGTAGTATAATGCAATATACTACCTATTTTACCCTAACACTTATGGGGGCGCGTACAGGCACCCATCCCTTATTCCTTCTATTGATTATCTCTATTTTTTTGTTTGTCTCTCTTTCTCAATATTTGTCTATATGTTCTTTTGCTTCACTCTCATTCTTTTTTCTATATATTTTTATTATGAATGTATGTTTTGGAATGTTTTTATAAATTACTGTAAATTCCAAGAATAAAGATCTTGTCACCCATTTAAAAACTTCTCTTTGATATTTTTGCATCAACATAGCTCTTTTGTTTGTCTTTAAATTGTTTGATTCTTTGCTTGATTAAGGCCACCTCTTATAACATTTATGGCCCAATGATGACTCTATTCTCAAGTTTATCCTAACATGGATGTGTCTTGTAAGGTCTTCTATATAATACCTCATAGGGTGTGATTCTAGTGGAACTATTATAGTTATTGTTATAAGTACATTCAACCAAGCTCATATAATTATCCCATTGATTAAGTTAGTTTGTTACATACATCCACTACATATATTCTAACATAAGATTTACATTTATTGGTTTATCCATATGTCTCAAGATTATATGTCATGATGAAATTTAGTTGAGTACCCAATACATTTTCAGAGACCTTTCAAAAGCATGACATAAATAATGAATCTTGGTCTAGTATGATTTTTTTGGGTACTTCATAAAATCTAAGGATTTTATTGACATTAATTTGAGCTACACTTTAGTTTTAACTGTGTTGACTAAGAAATGTATAACTTGTCTACAACCACCAAAATATAATCATATCATTGTTAAGTTAATAGTAATTCTATAATAAAAATCCATGGACACCAAATTATATTTTTATTCTAGGATTTCATGGGGATATAATAAACTTGTAAGATGTTGATCTTCTTCCTTTACATGTTGGTATTCTAAGCACCTTGCCATAAAATCTACTATATCTCTCTTCATGGCTATATAGAACAAAAAAAATCTCAAATAAGTATACCTCTTTTTCACCCCTAGATGGTTGCATACGGTACCTTATGAGTTTCATTTAACATAAAAGTTCTCAATTCACATAATGTTGGTACATATAAATCCCCTCGCAATAGAGATTTGTTATCATCAAAGGAATATCCTACACTTTTGTATACAAAAGGAGGATGAGAAGAGGTCTAAAACCATCAACCTATTTAAACAGGGATTAAGTGTGCATATCACTTAAGGAAGTATGCATGTTGGGAGTCGATGAAAGTTTCCATGTGGACATGTAGGGCTTTTTACATGATTGAGGATGTTATTTAAATAAGGAAGGAAGATGTTCAAACCATGCATGGGTTTTTCCAAATTGTCAAAAATGTGTAAGAATAATTGTAAATCCTTTGAACTAGGAAAAGGGCCTCTATGAAAAAAGGAGGGTTATATTGAGGAAAATAAAACTACCCATATTATTATCCTTGTATTCTAAGACATGGTGAATGTCATTCAAGATAATGTGATAGTCATATGAGACATGGAGATGGTCATCTAAGCATGAATTGCTTAAGAAACAAAAATACATGTTATCTAAGAAAGAGAATCCCTTGTCATCTAAGAAAGAGAAATTCTTACCATCTAAGGAGAAGAATCCCTTTTCATTAGAGAAAGAGAAATTCTTGTCATATAATGAGGAGAAGCTCTTACAATTTAAGAAAGAGGAATCCTTATCATTTAAGGAGAAGAATCCCTTATTGTTAGAGAAAGAGAAATCCTTATCATTTATCATTTGAGAAAGATAAATATTTGATCATTTGAGGAGAAATCCTTACCATCTAAGTACAGAAATCCTTATTATTGAAGGAAGATAAATATTTATCATCTCAGGAGGAAGTTTGTCATTTTAGAGAAAGAGCTTATTTTTTTCGGGCTAATTGCTACCATATAAGGAAAGGTAAGTGTCATTAAAGTTAAAGTCCTTGTCATTAGGGGATAGAAAACTACCAAGACAAGAATTTTTTGACACAAAGAGGGTATTATTTGATGCAAGGAGAGTGTTGTCTAAACAAATAAAGAAGTCATCTAAGACTATACAATGAAGATTCGATTAACACAAGTATCTTATCTTGTCATGTTTATTGTACAAGACCATCCATGGGCTATCTACCCTCATATTTGTTGTTATAGTTGTCTAAAATTAGTGCATGTACTTTTTTTTTCATTAATGCATGTAGCATGTGTACATGTGTACATTTTATTTATCATCGATGCATGTCGTTCTACACTTTGTCCACTATTATTATACATAGTTCATGCATATTGTGCATCATCATGCACCCTTGCATGTTGTTCATCATTGGTGCATGTCGTGAACACACCATCTGTCATTGGTGCACATGATTTGTGTATATTTTTCATCATCGATGTAGATTATCTATACATATTACCCACAACTAGTGCATTAATTGTCAATGTTTGCACATCATCTATTATCAATAATAGATTATGTGTACATTGTTTACCATCAATGCATATGGTTCATGCATGCGACTAATATTGGTGTCTATATATGGACTATTAGTGCATCTATGCATAAAATATGACATGCATATAATACCCATCTTCAATGCCTGTAGTTTGTTGATGTGGGAAACACTCTTAAAAGGCAACACAAAATGGCACAAATGAAAAATGATCATTGCATTAATCAAAAATATATTTATAGGCATGTCTTACCTTTATAATTTAGTATTTAATATGCACGATCCATGTGAGTATTAAATTCCATATATCATGATCCATGTGAGAAGGAATACTATTATAGAATATAATATTAATCCCTATCATTCCTCCCCACCGTAGAAGCATTGGTCTCCAATGTGTTTGAAAGAGAAGAAAAATTATGATCCATTTGAGTGTGAGCCTGATGCAAAAGCTGGTACGAATTGATGGAAGGCAGCTGCTAAGGATGGACTACCAATGACTGAGATTCTTGCAAGGTTAAAAATGCAGGATGCTAAGTAGTGGTGACCAAATCTAGAGCTACAGTGGAATCTAGAACTGGAGTAGAAGGAGGAGGAGGATCCAAAGTAGCAATATAAACTATTGTAGGTGCCACATAGATAGGTGTTGGTACAACAGGGACAAATACTGGTACAAACTGAATTGCAGGAACTAGGGTAGGTACCATAGGAACACATGTTGGTATAAACTAAATTATAGGAACCCATGTTGGTACAAATTGAACTAGTAGAGATGTAGCAGTAATATGTTTTTGATAAACCTGGTGATGAGTTGTGAATAGTGCTCATGCTTGTGTGTCCACTTGTTGATGTGTGCTAAAAATTAAGGTAATTTTTTGTGCCTGATGCAAATTAGTGTGAGCCTACTATGGAGGGAATTGAACACTTCGAATAAGAAAAGTTTGGTTCTCATGCTAAAGGGTGTAGGTATTGTTATAGGCATCATATTGAGCTCTCTTATCATATTGATAAGTTTTTCCTAACAACAACCCACAAAAATCCATAGGAGTTACATCACATATGGTAGTGTCTATATACTTAGGTCCAAAGGCAAAAGATAAAGTGCATGTCCTTCCAACCAAGGGGGCATTAATAAGGATGAGTATGGGTGGAAAGATGCAACTTATCAATAATGGACTACGCAATCAAGTTCTTCTATAAGCCATTATCGATGATACAATCAACTGAAAAACTAGGTGTTAAATGAGCACGAGTAACAAACAGGTTCTCACAATCTTCAATAAGAGAGTGATGGTTAATTAAGGTGACCTTTTTAGTCAAACTTCTAACTCAGGATAAACACAATCTTCCCCAAAAGTTTGAATGGGGTTTTGGGGAGTCCCCTCCTAAAAAATTGACTCCTCAAAGGGTTTTGTCGTAGATGCTTGGATAAACAATTGTTTTTGCTGAGATTTCTTTAATTGGGGATATTCTGATTTGTCATGTCCACTTATTTTACAATAGTTACAAAATTATTGTATGTGAGAAGAAGATGAAGCATGAGGTGTAAAAGAAAAGGATTTAGCAAGAATGGGAAGAGAAGAAGAAGTATAAGAAGGGGATGAAGATTATTGAGTTTGATGTGACGGTGGCGTAAATACTTCTAAAGAGTGTCTAGCCCCTATGTAGCATGCTGAGAGCTCCTAGACGAGATGTGCATGATTGAATGCATCATCCAATATTGTGCAAGTAGTATATTTGATATCCTTATACAAGTATGCAAGAAGACCACTTTTAAACTTGGCAATCAAGACAACATCAAAATATAAAATGCCAAGTAATACTCAAAGGCGGTTGAAATGATGAATGAAATATTGTATAGATTACCTCTTGTACTGACGAAGGCATAGCCATTCATTCAGTAAGTCCTCCTCATAATTTGATGGATAAAATGTAGCCTTCAAGGCTTTGACCATCTCCTCCCATGTACAAATTGGATTTTGGCGATTGGAAATGAGGACTTTGGCAATACTAGAAATTTTGAGCTTTGCAAAGGGGACCTTTTCCTTATCAGGAGTGTAAGTATATTCAAACCATGTCTCCATGTCAAGGATCCAGATGTTTAGGACATCAGGATCTCATGAGCCTTCATATATTTTTACTTCACACCTTGGATGAGGAGATTGGGGAAGCATTGAAGATTTTGCAACATGGCAGCCATTTTTGCCATTTCAAAATTATTAAAACCACAAAAACCTTTAGGAAATGGTCATCGAAAATGTTTTGTAGCCATTTGAAAGTGACTATATTAATCAAAAATTATAGGAGACCATCGTAAGCTACAAAAAATTATTGAATCACTACCATAAATTATTGAACGATGCCGAGAGCAGTTGCATATTCACAGATGATGATCCAAAATAGGCTTGCACTACCCCAAGCTAGTTTTTTCGAACAGGATCTGCCATTGAATGTGCTTCTCTGATGATTTATTCTAATAACAATGAGGTCAACGAGAAAAAATATTTGAGAGAATGGTGTTCTCTATGAGGTACGTATGGCTTGTACCATCAGATATTCCACCCAAAACAACTCCTTAGCAACAAGAAAATGTCACCAACAACTTCATGTGTGGCCACTACATTGTTGCAAAGAGAGATCGTCATCCTCTGCCTCGACTTCATTTGAAACTCATCGATAAATGCACCGGATTGTAGGGCTTCCTTGTCTTTAATACTGTCGAGGTATAGCCACCACAAAACTCTGTCGAGAGCTTTTGAGCGAATCACGCCAATAGATCTAGGGAGTTTTTGTCACAGGTAAAAAATGATGAATCCAAGAATGGATACTTGGATCAATAGCTAAAGATCGAGAGTCAGAGAGACCCATCTAGATGAAGGTCAGTAGTTAGAGGGATCCCAGCGAGATTTTTTGAATGAGGAGTGCTCGAAGTGTTTATGGAAAGGAAAACGTGTTCCTACAAAGCCAAGATCCATTGGTGGTTTTCTCGTTCCTCTTTTGAACCAAACTGGCCTAGAGGAAGAGGATACTCACCTATCCAATGCTCAACTCTGATACCAATGATGTGGGAAACACTCTTAAAAGGCAACATGAAATGACACAAATGAAAATTGATCATTGCATTAATCAAAAACATATTTATAGGCATGTCTGCCTTTACAATTCAACATTTAATATGCATGATCCATGTGAGTATTAAATGCCATATATCATGATCCATGTGAGGAGGGATAATATTATAGAATATAATATTAATCCCTATCATTTGTGCACATCATTTGGTGTTACACTCTAAGAAATTACTTTATTTTATGGAATTAATTAATTTTGGTAAATTAATTAATATTTATATGTAATTGAAATGATGAATTGATTAGTTAAATTTTGAATTATATTTCATCAAATTTTATATAAAAATGATTGATTCATTAATTAACACATGTGCTAATAGATCATCTTTTAGGAGACAAAAGAGGTAAGGTATCATATAAGAGGAGATAATATGTATGGAGAAGCAACCAAAGGAGAGATTACAAACACGTACCACAATTGAATTGCACTTCATAATTTCTTACACTTGCCTTTGCATTATGATTTCCAAAGGAAAGAAGTGTATGTTTTAAATTTCTATATATATATATATATATATATATATATATATATATATATATAACTAAATTTACTAAAAAATTGTGTGAAAAATGTCCCTGTTGCGATACCCTAATGGTATGTCGTTAGACTCTTATCCAGGCTACCAAAATTTAAATCATGGGGATGGAGGCCCCCATTGTGCCTTGTGGAGTGTGGCCCTAGCTATGCCACCTATGGTAATTTGCCCTCTACAACAAAAAAAAATTAATTTAAAAATTGGATGGTTGCATGTGTTTTTATTTTTATAACATTAGTTTATTTTGAGTAAAAGGGGCAAGAAAGCATAAGTTTAGATAAATATGGATTGTGATAATTGTTGTATTTTAAAATTGCATTTTTATTCTTCTCTTTAGATGCTTGTGAAGAACACAAGTGTATACTGAGAGGGGGGGTGAATAGTATAAGATCAACTTTCACTTTTCTTTTCCAAACAATATTATCCAATATTATCAATTGTAATATCAATAGCAGTAATCAAATCAATGCACAAACCATCACATACAATAGAGACACCAATTAATGTGGTTCACCCAATGTGGGCTACTCCTTGGAGAAAATATTTCTACTAAATTTTCTCAACAAATCTTCTTGGAAATCAATTTTCTATTACAATTTTTATGGGCCTATATCCAAAGGAGACACCAATCCCATATACTCTGATTTGTGGATCTCTCTACACAGGAGAACTCTTTTCCCTTTTCTCTGGTTCATGGAACTTGTTCCAAGAGACCTTTATCTCCTCAACTGGTTAGTGGATCTCTCTCCACATAAGAACTCTATCTTCCTAGCTGGTTCACGGATCACACTCCATAGGATAACTCTTTCCCCTCTACTCTGGCTGATGATCTTCTAGAAGAATTTTGTCCCCACTGCTCTAGCTTATGGATCTCTCTCCATAAAATACCTCTATCCTCACTGCCCTGGCTAATGGATATTTATCCACTAAAGACCTATGTCCTCACTGCCATGGATAATGGATCTCTATCCATTGAAGACCTATGTCCTCACTATCCTGGCTAATGGATCTCTATCCACTGAATACCTCTATCCTCGCTGTCTTGGCTAATGTATCTCTATCCACTCAAGACCTCTCCTCACTGCCATGGCTAATGGATCTCTATCCACTAAAAACCTCTATTCTCACTACCTTGGCTAATGGATCTCTATCCATTGGAGACTCATGTCCTCTGCTCTATAACGTCCAAATATTACTCTCAACTCTATCTTAGATCTACATCAAACTCTATCCTAATTGTAGTATAAATCTGCTCTAAATCTGTATAAGGTCTAGGAAAAATCTTATCACTAATTTGTACCAAAATATATCCTCAAATATATCCTCAAGCCTTAACACAAAGCTTGATCCAATCACAAATCACTCTTCTCAGATTTATACCAAGCCTTAACACAAAGCTTGAACAAATCAATCAATCAACTCTGCTCTCAAGTCTTCACAAATACTTACCTCAAATTTTCTCTCAAGTCTTCACCAAGACTTGCTCAAATATGCTCTCAAGTCTTCACCAAGACTTGCTTAATATTCTCTCAAGTCTTCACAAAGACTTGCTTAAATCTGCTCTCAAGTATTCACCAAGACTTACCTCAAATCTGCTCTCAAGTCTTCACCAAGACTTGCTCATTCTGCTCTCAAGTCTTCACCAAGACTTGCCTCATATCTATCTCCAAGTCCTCTCAAGAACTTTCCCAATCTGCACTAGTACATGCTCAAAAAAAATCATAAAATATGCTCAATCAATCTCAAATCTCGCACACAATGCTATCAAATGCTTTGTCTAATCTTCAAAGTAATTCCTTTAACTTGAAGCAATTTAGACATATTCTATCTAGAATTCGTTTAACCTCTAGAACATATAGAGAATGATGTACTCTATCAAAAACTCAATATGTTCTACTCAATCATTAAGTCTATCACTTTCACAAATCTGATTTCTAATGTTTGCACATTCACTTCCAATATCTCTCAAAACCAATGCTCAAAATTTTTCACTTAATCATTCAATCAATGAAACACAACTTGCTCATAAACTCTAAACAAGTGTTTTCATACTTCTCCAAACAAATATCATAATGTGGGTCTCAAACCCTAACTCAAATAATCTTCAATATCTATCTCAAATGCTCTCTAAACATTCACCAATCATGCATATAAAAACCAACTCAAATATTTCCAACAATTTTTATCAAACAATCATTTTCACTCCACCTTATATTTCACAACATTCAATTCAATAACACTTCAATCAAAATAAGATGTGCCCATACCTTTTTTACTTTGATGGAGATATATCTTCAAAATTTATTTCACAATCAATTCTCTTTGTGCCACTTAGCCATGTAATAAAAAATAATTCCACGTGCCTCAAAACACTATCATGCACTCCACGTGAATCAAACTCACGTTCACCACTTGCCTTGCACGTTAGCCTTGGCTAAGCTGCTACTTGGGTTACGCATCCACATAAACACCACAATGAGCTCCTTTATTATCACTGCCTTGAAACATGAACAAAAAAATTTTGACATCCAAAACAACTACGATGAGTTTTAAACTCGGGTCTCCTCTCTGTCACATCCTGCAAAAAATCCAAGCAACCACTTGGTCTAGTTGCCCTTCTACAACTTCATGATGCGCACTATCGCTTTTCCCTTCTTCTTCACTATAATGCTTGTCGCTACGCTTGAACTAGCTCCCTGATCACTATCGAATTTTATGTTGGAATAATATATTTCAAAAAAGAATTTTTCCCTTTATATACTTTGCGCTTTGAGTTAAAACGTCGGCCCTCATAGGAATTATATTTTTTTCAAACCTTGGTGCCCATTAACATATGAATATAATATTTAAACTATAGTTTAAATATTATAATAATATATTTTTACATTCCACATTATAAAGAACATGTAGATGGGTTCTTGCACTTCCACACAATGTGTAAATGGGTCTTGCTCTTTTGTTTGCCAACTTTAGCCATGGAAAAATATAATACTTTATTTTTCCTTATCACTTATTTTATTCCAAATATTATAATATTATCCCTTCATGGCTTTTAACTTAATCCTTTCTTGTAGCCTTAAATATTTTTGTCCTTGGCTTCTTTTAATCATAGAGAATATTCCTACCAAACCAATTGCTTTTTGATATCAACCTTTTGACATCAATGACAACACATTATACTCAAAATTTCCAACAGCTTGAAAACACTTTCATGTATATATTTTTTTATTTATAGGATATTTGGTTACAATCACACTATTTTTAGCAATTACCAAGTGCAAGGTTCAAACAATAGGGGTTGCTCCCATCAAACCTATTCCATCTCATTGTTATTGACCCGACATGGAGGGACCACCGGTCTCTTGGGATTCATAGCATTGTCATCGGTCTGGTACGTACTCAAAGGATTTATATCATACTACTACCTTTGCAATAGGCTACCACCAAGGTTTGAACTTGGGTGTCTTCTTGGTAAGTTCCTAGCCAGACAAACAACTACCAATCCACCTAGTCCTTGGGGGCTTAGAAAATTTTAGGTTAGAAAGAAACCTCGAGAGCCGCTTTTAGGTGGTCAAAAATGCCATCCCATTTGGGTATACCATTATCTAGAGGGAAGCCACAAGATATTTTGTTGTGTCCCCCTTTGCATCGTAGAGGTTTAAACCATGGACCTCTCATTAAATAGGGCCAGACTCGCCTTCTCCAATTGTGATACAAAGGTAGACTTAAAAGGGCTTATGGTAGCCAATGTGATTTGAACCAGATTTAAATGGATCCATGGTACAGATCATAGATCTCAGTTGGCCGCCTCACACCAACTCGACTCACTCATCCTTTAAAAATTTTAGGTTTGAAAGAAACCTCAAGAGCTGCTCTTAGGTGGTTTACAATGTCTTCCCATTTGGATATACCACTATCTAGAGAGAAGCAATAAGAGATTTTTTTGTGTCCCCTTCGCATCATAGAGGTTCGAACCATGGACCTCTTGTTGAACGGGCCATACTTGGCTTCTCCACTTGTGTTACAAACACTTTCATATTCATTAAGATCATATAAAAGGTGAAAAGTGGAAAGTGTTGATATTATAACATTTCAAATTATAACAGTTAAACTCAGGTTTTTATGAGGGGTCTTGGTCCACTAATATTGAGTGAGGTTTGAACCTTGGACCTCTCATAAAAGAGGTCAAATCCCTTACCACTACAGCAAACTTGCAGCTTGCAATGAGTTTACACATGTTTTTATGAGGTGTCCCGTTCCCCTCATACTGAGTGGAGTTTGAACCTTGGATCTCTCCAAGAGAAGCCAAAGCCCTTATGATAGCAGTAAGCTTACAGTTTAAAAAAACAATAACCGTTAGACAAGGGTATTTATGGAATTTTCTTTGGTTTTGGTGAGAGAGTGAGTAGAGAGAGGAAGGAGGAGGAAAGGGATACCAAGGAAGGACATTGTAAGTATTGAAAATGATCATTGGTTATCAGGCTAAACTAGTTTCTTATGATGTATTGGCAGAAAGAATTGCTTTAAAAATTTACCTTCATGTGTTGTTCCTAACATGGGAAGGGATAGGGATTTTTTTTTTTTTAAGTATAATGTGAAACGGTAAATGGGAGGGCTTATTTTCAATTAAATTTCTCCTCTTTGAACAAGAACATAACTTTGTCACTATTACATTGTCCTTATTAAAAATGACTTTGCATGTTAAATTAGGTCATAGTAAATTATGTTACTGTCTCTTTGAGTTGGAAAATCCATATTCATACCTTGAACAATTCGTTTCTCTTTATCCTTTTTGGTAGATACATTGGTTACCATTTTTTTTCTATTAAGTCTGGCTAAACAATACAGAGAGCGCTTGAAGAAGTGGTTTGAGTTAGATGTTTTCTGATAAAGTCTCCTTGCGATAGAACCCTGTTGTAACAATTGCATAGGAGGTATTGATATGGTGAATGGTTATACTTTGGTCTCAATATCCCTTGAGGACTATGGTTATACAGTGTGTACATTTTGACTACATTCTACAAATTGTACCATTGCATGCTATGTGGAATGAGATAATAGTTGACTGAACCAGTATATGTCAATGGCTAATTATACCCTTGCATGTTATGTTGAAAGAAAAATAATTATATTAAATGAGTTTACACAAATTTTTACACGGGTTTGGATAACTATTTAAATAAGTTTACGCATGTTTTTATGAAGAATCCTAATCCTTTTATTTATGAAAATATTATTGTTGACTATACTATAACATGATAATTTTTTTTTAATTCCATAGTTTGTTGTGAGAAAAGATGGTTGTGCCAACATCTAGTTATGCCACTTATAACCACACTTTGTTTTAAATATTGAATGGTTGGACATAAATTGGTATAATTGCACAAATGCGCCTTGTGTGACTTATATTAACATCATGTAGGCTGGGCACTACTTAGGTCCTTTGACATTATCATTGTACTCTGTTATGGGAAGGTTGTATATTGCTTGACATAACTATGATAGTATTTTGTATGAGTTAAATATTTTGCATTAGGAAGGCACCGTGCTAACTGCACACTACTTGATGAGTTAATATTGTGGCTATACTTTGTCATAGATGGATGCATATTGTTGACTACTCTATGTGAGATTTGATGGTTGTATAGTAATTGGACAAAGTTTGCACTATAAATGCATTATGCTAATTGTACCTCCCTTGGGTTAAAATTTACATTATAATAAAATGGAAGTCCTAGATATCTAGTGATAACTGAATATTGGTTGAAACTTGTATCTTATTGTAAATAGAAAATATGTGGTTATGTAGTCCAATGTTGGTTGATGGGCTATATCTTGTTGGCTTTACCAAAACCTCTTATATCATATAAGCACCAAAGTTTTGGTCGAGTATCTTTTCATATGTATAGTTGGTTGAAGGTGAATTGTTAATCTATACTTGTTAACAAATATTATTGCTCTTATAAACCTGTCAGATAAATTCAAATTGGTATGAACTTCTATAGAAGAAATTGAAGATGAATTTTTTCCTTTAATTTTACAAATTAGTGGGAAGCACTTGCTTTTGGAAAGTGATGAATATTGAGTGACTCTCTTTCATAATCTCATTGAACATAAAACTAGAGTTTGCTATTTTAATATTTTATGAGATATGATGAATGCGTTGATGTATCCTGATATAGTTTCTTTTTTTATTATACCTCATCATTGCCACTTGCCACTTTCATGTATAGTTTAAGCTTGTATTACTTACATTATTAATATTTGATTTACATAATGTTAATTCATTGTGATATGCATGAAAAAAAAATTGTCAATGAAGATTTGTATTTTTATCTGGTTTTTTTGTTGATACCCATTATTTTTTTATTCTTTTATTCTTTTGCCTTGTCGATTTCGATCTTCTCAACTATGGTATGAACCATCTCATAAAGAACCATACATACTTTGTCTATTTGATGATTCTTGGCATGTGTTCACATGTGTTCATATTTGATTGCACTGTAGCAAAATTCTTAGTTGCATGTATGACTGAATGAATTGAAAAAGATGTTTGTTTGATTGATAAATTAAATGTATGAACACCTAGGAGAATTAGTTGATTGACAACCATGGTTTGGAGGACAAATCAGTGCATCGTTAAGTGGTAAAAATATGCAAAATGTAAAAAGATAAAATAGTTTTTAACATCCATGAGACCATAGGACATATGAGACAACCCTCATAGAGGATGTTTATCCAATATATGGTTATCCAACCATACTCTAGTTCTAATGCATTGTGTACAACCCTACCCCTCGCAGTATTCGAAGCTTGGACCTCTATTCAAAGTTCCAAAGTCTCCATTGTTAAGCATAGTAGTTGCTTTCTTGGAAGTACAATTGATCATTGCACTAGAAATCTAGTATTGGTCATGACTATATACTCATAAAATCATAGAAGTATGGACGAACCATTTTGCACATGTGATCTCTTTAGTTGGTTAGACCTATGTACTTGTCCTTTCGTAAAGAGTTGAGGCTTTAAGTGGTGAATCTAAGATGGGGACACTCACAAAATGTCACTTTGGTTGGGTGGTAAAGTGCCTATATGATGTCTTCTCTCCTCCAAAAATTAGCTCATGTTCAGGAGAATATTGGAACTGGAAACGTGTATGTTGTATTCTAAAAATCAAACAATGTATTGCTTATATTGATGCTAATTTTGTAATTGTAGAAATAAACTTGTATCTTTTGATGAAGATGTAAAGTGCAAGTATGATTATATTTATAAAAATCAGTTGTTTAATGATGGATATCTTTGGTTGATGCTAAGTACTTAACATGTAATTTATGAGATTGATTGGACTTAAATTAAAAGTTTTTTGCTTATGGTTCTTTACTTTATGTTGCTTTATGTCTAATTATATCAAAATATTTTTGAACTTGTAAAACCATAAACATAACTATTGAACCACATGTTGTTAAAAAATGAAATTAGAAAATAAACATATTGACACCTTAGAAACTTGAATGTTGTACTTGAATTAGGATACCTCATGCTAAGAGTGGGTCAAATTTCACAAGATAATCAAAATCTACACTTTAACTACAACAGTAATAGTTGTTTGAGATGACATGGAAACTAGGTAGCCATATGGGGTACACATACACATCTAGTAAACTAACTCAAGAAAACTTGAATTATTTCTTTGGGGTGCAAGTATAGCAATGGAAAATAAAGATGTACTCATCGGGTTCAGATAGTGAGCAGATATCTAGGATTAATGGAGGGGATGACATTCCTTACACATAGTTGTTAAGGTCTTATAGTTGTTATTTATAACCAAATTAATTTGTGGAATTAATTAGAATGATATTAATTATAACTTTGTTTTAAAATTAAAAAATAGCTAATTATTTAAAACTAGAAAAGGGTGTTATCAAGCTAGAATAGAGACATGTGGTATCAAAGTCAAGATGTTAAAACTAGGGCCTAATATATTCATCCATTTTTCTAGGAAAAATGGTTGAGATTGACCCATTCATCGAAATCAAGAAGAAAAATGATAAATTTGATCAAGTGTGAGATTTGATGAAAGTCATGTGAGACAAAATAACCCTACTTGAAAAGAGAGGTCCTAATGGGCCAAAAAGAGAGGGATATTGTCATTTTGAGAACATAGGATCTTTTGAGAACCAAAGTGAAAGAAGGGAGAAATGAGTATCTACTCATGTAGATGAGGGCTTTAATGATAACCAAGTGTCCAAGAGAACTCAATTCAAAATTGAATTGTTCGAAGACCTCAAGAAGATTACACCTAGAAAAATTCATGGAAAGAATATCAAGGATAGAGCAAAGGCATGGCTCATCAGGAGACCAAGACAACATGGTAGCTTACTAGTTGACGAGTCAAGCTATAGAGCAGAAAAATGGTGCACCTAGCAAGGGTAAATGAGATGCATCTATTGTTCTACTTGATCTAAGCACTACGAAAGCGACACTTCAAGTAAGCATAAAATGACAAATATATGAAAGAAATGGGTGGTTCTCCTTATATTAATATAAATTTCAAATATGTGGTTACAAAATGTCCCCTTGAGGGCTCTCAATTGATACACTCATTACAATACTCAAAGGATCAAATCCTTTCAGAAATCCAAGGTGCGCTTGCAGTGTCTTCCTCGCACTCACAATTGAAGAGAGTAGGCTTTTGATGCCACCTAATGTTCTATCAATATTCTAACTTGCTGCTCCTTCCTCATGCATTGTGATACCTAGATCTACACACAAAGAAATAAAATTGATTAATAGCATGTGTGGATTAAGATGAAATCATGAAGGTGCATGCATCAATGAGCTTGAAAGAGGAAAAGTATAATAGATTATTCAAAATTACTCCAAATGCTACCAAAACTTAGGATCATGCATATTATGTGCTCTAGAAATGATCTAATAAAAAATAGAAAGAAAATTATACACAGATTTATGGTCATCCTAGGGTGTGCCATTCAAGACTACAAAACAAAAAAAGCATGATAATAGAAGCAAAACAACTCAAAATTGCACCAAATTTTAACAGAAGGCATAAAATCTAATCTAGAATTGATCTATGCAAAAATAGAAGAGAAATTATGCTCCAATTTATGGCCATCCTAGGGTGAGCCATTTAGGACTATCATAATTTGGGGGTCATCCTAGGGTGGGATGACCACCAAATCTGGTGGTTTTTGCCACCAATTCCTCTAGGATTTGGTCTAAACTACTCCTAGGGGTATTGTCATCAAATTTTAGGATCTGATTCACTCAAATGGGTCAGTTTTATAAATAGATTGCATATTTTGGAATCACTTGAAAACCTCCTTCGCTCGATGGAGATCTCAAGGGAAAACACACAATAAATTAGGGATAAATCTTGGTAGCACTTCATGGTAAAATATTGCAAAGACTCCTCTCTAAAATTGGGTGGAATGGATCCACTTTATAGCTCAAGAGAGCATATGGTCAAATGGGCATGCGAGGCCATGCGAGGCAAGTGTCACCATTTATCCAAACCTTGCCATGCATTGGAGGGGGAAGGAATCTCCATTTTGGGCCTCCAATTTGCAACTTGGCATGAGAGTTATGCACCCTCATACTAGCATGCTTGAATGGGTAGGATAAATGGTAGAATATGGGTGCCATTTATCCCTCCTTTGACTTTTTGAGGGTCCAAGGCCATGGTCATCCCACCCAAGGATGGTTGTTAGTGGTCATCCCTAGGTGGGATGACCATGAACTATGGTCATCCTAGGGTGGGACGACCATGCCTACATGGCCCAAAACTTCCCAAAAGTGGGGTAGAACCTCCCAAAAGTGGTTAGGACCACTATTTAACCTCTGAGGGTTGCCCAAGGGGGCCATATGGTGTCAATTAGAACATGTCTTGGTAGTCTAATCAGATTGACATGATTTTAGTGTCTATAGATACCCCTTTTTGGGATGCATTGTGTGCAGCACAATGCGAAGCAAAAATAGATGACTAAAATATCAAATGATTAAGGTTATTCAGTAACCTAACCAACTTTAGATGCCCCAATCATGGAAAGAGCATGCATCCTTGAATCCTTGCTTTTGACGAGCTAAGGAACTTGATTCAAGTACAACCTTTCATGTAAGGCTTACTTGATCTTGGACATTGTTCAGTCATGAAGAGGTGAAGCCTATGATCCTTCATGGTTCTATAATGCCAAGCATTTTTTAATTGAAATTTTTTCTTGTTTTCTACCCCAAGCAAGGGCATGATTGTCTTTGTCAATGATTCATTGGATGAACGCAATTTGCATGATTGAGTGTTTGATTATTGATTTTGATTATGAATTTATTAATTATGACTACCCCCTCAAGTGATGAGTCAATGAGGGAATGACCAATGATAAAAGTGATGAGTCACTTGACCCATATGACTTGGTTGGGGTTCCTTCAGCTTTACCCATTGTAAAATTTCTCATTTTTGTGAGGATTTTGATGATTTTGTTGATATTTCATGGAAGAAAGGAATTGAATACCTCATTCCCATGGAGTGGTCCAACCATAATGGTCTTCTTGGGGATTGAAGTAGAGACTTTTCAATTCATCCATGAACAATTTGGTTCAATCTTGATCCAGAGTGAATTTTATCAGATTTGACCTATTTTTGGTGGTTTTTAAGCCATTTTTGTGTTTTTTTGCTATTTTTGAGGTGGTTTTTGGTGGCCATCCTAGGGTGGGATAGTTGCATATTGACCATCCCACCCTAGGATGACCATACCTTTTGCAAGGCTATTTAAGCTCAAAATTTGAAAAATGGGCTCATTTGTGCACTTTTGATTTGGTAGTTTGAGAGGTGAGGAGTAGGAGAGTGATTTTTAAAGTGGAGCACTATTAAAACCATCCCATAGTCACCATGAGCCAGTTGAACTAGGTGAGATGGGTAAGGGCTGAATTTGCTCCTATACTTTATTGAACTTGGAAGTGTAATTATTTTTTATTTTCCACAAAACACACTAAATATTGGTAAATGAACCTCAGTAGTGATAGTATGTAGGAATTTTGCTTTATTTTTGGTTTTTGTGCACTTTTGTTACATTATTTTACATTTTTAGGATATTTTATGCCTATTTTTGGTGGTCGAGAAGGCCATTTTTGGTCAATTTTAGGGTCATCCTAGGAGGGACTGGATTAGCAATTTGGGGGTTACCCTAGGTGGGATGACCATGATTTTGCAAAAAAGGGCCCTTTTTTATTTTTTTGTGTTTTATTTTCTTTGTTTTGGTTTTTTTTTAAACTTGCTTGCCCCTACCAGGTGATTAAGAGTCGATATCAATTTTTACTCTCTTTAGGACCACTCATGGCCTACTAATAGAGGAGGACTAGGAATGGCTTGATGCCATTGGGCTCAAGCAAGTGACACGACTAGAGCTAGTGATGGGAGACAAAGCCTACCTATATTGATAGATCTATGGGACCCTCACACCAACACCTTCCACTTGCCTACTAGGGAGATGAAGTGACCCTAGAGGATATCTACCAGATTTTCATTTTGATAGAGGGGTGTCAATTATATCTACTCATCGAGATCTCAGAGATACAATTTTGGAGAGATACTTCAAATGACTAGCCTGAGGCACTGCGAGATTTCCTAGCGGAGGCATCCTAGTGGATCTATGGTATGATGTAGAGGTCTTGAAGATGAGACATACCTTATTGATGACACTTATCTCTAACATGCTACTATAGACTCATCAGGAGCCAGGTTCCCATGGAACCTCTAGAGTTAGTGTTTACACTAGTGGAGTGCCCCATAGAGAGGCCTATAGTGATGGCATGGGGTACTATGTTATTAGCACAACTCTATGATGAGATATACGAGATCCACTATCGCAGGTGGAACGGATTAGGCTACAACTTTCTATTAAGGTGTGGGGATGGTAGCATATTATCATGGATCAACCATGAGGGCTACCTTGGATGATGAAGCACAAATAGGGAGATAGGATATGGGATCCTATGGTAGTGGGATCAAGAGAGGGTCAGAGCCATCCTAATGTAGGTTTGATTGAGCATTATGTAGATTCATTTGCATGGCTCAAGGTAGATCCATTATCTAGAGACCATACAGACTATCTAGCATGGCAGGTTGAGGACACCTTACTGTGGGTATGATGAGGGAGGTGGCTAGTTGGTCAACATGAGATCGAGTGAGAGTACTTCCCATATGCTCAAGTCTATGATAGTTTGGGCTATGCCAAGGGTTACCTAGTGAGCCAGTTATCTACCAATATCATGGTGATGAGAGGACATTGGCTTGGCCTATAGTGGAGGTAGTTGGGGAGGAGGTAGATCCTATGGAGGCTACCTCTAAGAGAGATGATGTAAGACCACAATAGAGTATGACTCCTAGTGGGTGATGCATCGATGGCATGAGGATGGACCACTAGGGGGTGATATGGCTGTAGGGGTAGAGGAGGCTCACGAGGAGGCTCCAGATGAGGCTCCATCTAATGAGGAGCTAGGCTTAGGGAGTGACCTAATGAGGAGGTAAACTCAGGGGAGTGACATGTGCATCACTAGATAGATGATGAGTGGATGGACCACATGGATTAGGAGGGCCAGTAGGTGGACTATGATGAGGATGATTTGGATGAGCAAGGAGTGTAGGCATAGTTGGTAGCATGGGATGCCACCATTGTAGAGCTATAGGGTGAGCTGATCAGAGGGAGGCATGAGTAGAGGGAGTACATAGAGGAGAGGGCTCTCCTATAAGCACAAGGTATAGATACATAGTTAGATATTAGAGCAAGTGGTAGAGTAGCCATGCTTCGATATAGGTTAGAGGAGCTAACAGGGGATCATAGTGGTAAGGTAGCAAGTATAAGAGGAGGTGACACAACTCTAGACCTTATTAAGTGACTACAATCATATGAGAGGAGTACATACACAAGATTTAGAGGATGAGATAGCATACCTTAGAGGGCACTTACCAGCTCATCCTTCTACTAGTGGGTCACACAGAGTAGGAGGAGTGGTACAAGGTAGTCATCTATGAGGATGGGGGCTCCTAGCTTCATGAGGAGAGAAGATAGGGGGAGATCTAGGAGCTCTCAATGAGACTGAGAGTGGGGTGAGAGTCATGGTGTCAATCCTACGTGACCATGGCTTTTGAGACTCTATTATTTTTATATTTTGGAGTGTGAGGTCTAAGGACCCACTTTATTGTAGCCTACGAGAAATTTTTGGATGATGATGTATCTTTTTACCCCATATATATATATATATGAGTTGTTATTATTATCATCATGTGTTTCCTTATTGCTTTATTGGATGTATGCAATGCTTATGTTTGCTTTACTAATGCTTTGATGGATGCATGTATTGTAATATGATGTTTTTGATGATATGGATATGTGTGTATGCATAATGAAATGGATGATTTGTTGATCTATATGATGAAATATGAATACTATTTGACACACTATGTTAGCACCATAGACTATATAAAATTCATCGATTCATTTTGTAATGTTGTCATGAGACTATGTGATGGATTTGTGAAAATGTAAACTAAAAAATGTGATAAAATGGTATGGAATGGAATGAATAGTAAGATGTTATAGAATGTCCTTGAGGTTTTCATGAGACTCAAACACTCTAGTCAACTAGTCAAAAATTATATACTAACCATGCAAGACTTTTTGACAAGGTATGAATCTGCTAGGATGACCAAGATACTCAATATCCCTATGTGTGCAGGTGAGTTCATTGTTATGATAATGCATAAAGTTACCCCAGTGCCAAACAAGATTGATGCAACCCATATGTACTGAAGATCACCCTATGAGTATCATGATCCTAGGTTTTGTACATAGTTGGATTAGACCACTAGGTAGTACAAGCTACCAAAAGCTAGCTCATCCACATGCAAACATTGGTCTGTACAAAAGCAAGATGCTAATGTGATAGACATATCATCATGCATAAGGATACCACCATTGCTAGGCAGGCTTGATGCCACCTAACCTGTAATGAGGATCACCTCATGGTTTGTCAAATGCTGAGAATTCCAAGGATTCAAGTTCAGTACTCCCTTATTTTCTTTTATTTTTGAATTGCTCTAGGGATTTGCTCATTTTTTTTTGGTGAGCAAGGGATTTTGGGAGTGGTGATAACCACTATTTATTTTGCTTTTTTTTTTTGATAGTGGTGAAAACCACTATTTATTTTGGGATTTGGGTAGGGAGGAGCTTGTCCTTTTGTCAATTCTCAACATTTTTGAACCATTCGCACAGGGGGATGAGCAAGGTAAACTTTTCACTTAAGGTAACCTAGACCACTTTGTAGGTTTCATATTTCCTTGTGCAAAACTTGGATTTAATGTGAAAATGTGTTGGGATTTTGATGTATACAAGGTATAATCAAAGCAAGACTCTACCTTCTAAAAATTAGGATAGCTTTCTACAAAATCTGAAAAGAAAACTAGAGATGGTTGAGTGATCAAAAACCCTAAAGACACCCTATAACAAATGACTAGGTGAAGGGAACAGACACAAATATGAAAGGTTGGAAATGTAGATGATAATTGTAATGTAGATGGGTGTGAATGATGAATTTTGACAAAGTTGATTTTGAAGGATGTCTAGTATATAGACCTAGTGCTAGACATGTATGAGCAACTCTAAAATACAAAATGCAATGATGGGTATGCCTAATGCAAGTGATTGTATAATGCAATGGTATGAAATGTGATGTAATATTTTTGTATTTTTGTTGTTTTAATGATGTTTTTAGATTTTGATTAATATATATGTATATACATTTGACCAATGGGCTTATTGGATGCCATTGGGGCATTTTGGGTGACCAAAGGGTTTATGGATACCTTTGGGGCTTTTTGGGTGACCAAAGGGTTTATGGATACCTTTGGGGATTTTTGGGTGACCAAAGGGTTTATGGATACCTTTGGGGCATTTTGGGTGACCAAAGGGTTTATGGATACCTTTGGGGATTTTGGGTGACCAAAGGGTTTATGGATACCTTTGGGGCTTTTGGGGTGTGATACTTTAAGCATGAAAAGGCCATAGATGAAGGATATTCAAGGGTTCAGGTTCCTCAATTCCTTCAATGGAGGCTAGGTGATAAGTTCTAGGTCCAATATGACTAGTGATAATGAATGGACCTAACCAGTTTACCATAAACTTGTCCCATAGATGGGGTGACAAGTTAGAATTTTGTTGGTTCTCTTTTAGAACAAGGTCACCAACCTAAAAGTCTCTAGGATGGACTTTCATATTATAGGCTCTCTTAAGCCACTCTTGATAAATGCGTAGGTGCTCAAGAGCATTAACACATCATTCATCAAGCAATGTTAGTTGATCTAGGTGAGCCTACCATGCGGTGTCATCATCGATGAACTCTTGCATGGATATGCATAACGATGGGATTTCTAGCTCTAAGGGTATGACTACCTCAACACCATACACTAGTGAAAATAGAGTTGCCCTAGTGGGTGTCCGAATACTAGTGTGGTAGGCCCATAGAGCAAGGGGTAATTGCATATGCCAATATTTGTGATTATCCTTAACAATTTTCTTTAAAATGGTAATCACTATTTTGTTTGATGCCTCAACTTACCCATTTTCTTATGGATAATAGGGCATAGAAAAGTTATGTTGGATGTTATATTTTGTTATTAAAGCTTACACATATTTATTCTTGAAAGGTGGCCCATTATCTAAAATGATTTTGGATGGAATACCAAAATGATAGATGATATTATGTAATATGAACTCCACAATGTGGGGTCCAATCATAGTGGTAAGGGGAATTGCTTCCACCCATTTTGTGAAATACTCGATGGTCGTAATGATGAATGTGTGATGGCTAGAGGAAGGGGTGAGATTTTCCCAATTAAATCAAACCCCCATTGCAAAAAAGGCCAAACCGATTGAATCGGTTGTAAGGCCTGAGAAGGTGCATGTGTCAAATTAGCATGGTGTTGACACTTTGTACACTTCTTAACATAAGCACAACAATCCCACTCTAAAGTTGGCCAATAATAGCCCATGCAGAGAATGCACTTTGTGATGGCCATACCACTAAAATGGCCACCACATGTACCATCATGTGCTTGGGTGATCACCCAAACTGACTCTTGATGTTCTAAGAAATGAAGGAGGATACCCTCATAGCTTCGATGATACAAAATATCTCCAAGTAAGACATACTTTACTACTTTTTGCTTGAAAGTTCATTTGGTGGCATGCGATAATCCAGAAGGGATATTACCAAGCTTTAGGTAATATTTTATCTGAGTGGACCAATATTGATTTGAAGAAGCCTCAATTGCATGAATTGCTTGATCCTTTTGAAGTTCATCCCTAGCGAATGTTGATTGGGAGAGAACTTGTAAATATAGCATTGTGCTACTATCAAAAGGAGTTTGAGGGAATAAAGTCCCCCAAGTGGCATTATTCAAGTGATTGTGAATTTGTGAGAACCATTCATGAGAAGGTTCAATTTGAATCATGTGGAATTATAGCATGGAGTGGATGTTCTCATGCTCAATCATAGATTGTGATAGCATTTTGACTTGAATGGTTGTTATATCATCAGTAGGGTTCTATGGGATTAAAGACCCCAAGGAGGCCATTGTATCCACAAAATGGTTAGATGATCGAGGGAGTGCCTCGATGTCATACCATTCAAATTTCATCAGAATTTTATCCACAAGGGCTTTGTAGGCTTGCAATATTGGACATTTGCATTGGTATATTCCCTTGACTTGGTTCACTATGAGCAAGGAATCACCAAAAATGTTGAGCTTAGTTATTTTCATGGTGATTATCATTTGAAGGCCTATGAGAAGAGCTTCATACTCGAAATTATTGTTGGTGCATGGGAAATCGAGTTTGAAAGATAGGGGTATTGGAGCCCCTTGAGGTGTGAAAAACACAATTCCCATGCCACCCCTTGCTCACACTTAGAGCCATCAAAAAATAGAGTCATGTCAGCCTATGATTCAGGCTCTTCAAGATCAAGTGATTCTGACACTTGAAAGACTCCATCATTAAGAAGCTCTACGTTAAGAGGTTGATCATCTTGGAGAGGAGCCTCTACGAGTTGATCGATAATGACCTAACCTTTAATTGATTTTTATCTGATGAATTCGAGGTCAAATTCCATCAACAACATGATCCATTTCATCATGCAACTATTATGATAAGTATGACTCATCATATATCACAATGGATTCTCTTTGGATACTACATACATGGTATGATTGAGCATGTAATGGCATAGATTTTTAGTGGTGAAAACCACTGCTAAGCATAGCTTCTCAACGTATGCATATTTTATTTTATAACTAACCAAGGTGCGACTAATATAGTAAGTAGCCTGTTCTTTGTGCAATTCATTATTTTGGGCTAACATGATGCCCAATGCAAGCTCAGTAGCTGAGATGTATAAATAGAATGACACTCCTAGTCGAGGAGGAGCCAATACTAGTGGTGAAGCTAGATATTGTTTGATTTCATCAAAGGTAGCTTGACACTCATCATCCCAATTGAATGTGACCCCCTTGTGTAACAATTTGTTCATAGGTCGACACTTATCAGATAACTATGCTATGAAGCGCTTGATAGATGTGACCTTACCCTATAGACTACGTAACTGCTTGATGGTAGTAGGGGAGGCATCTCAAGGATTACCTTGACTTTGTTTGGATCAACTTTGATGCCTCGTTTAGAGACTATGAATCCCAAGAGTTTTCTAGATGTGACATCGAAGATGCACTTCTTGGGGTTTAGTCTAACATTGTGTTCGATGAGGTGATCAAGAACTTTGTGCAATACATCGATATGCTCATGGTATAGTAAATATTTAGCCAATAATTCATCCATGTAATCTTCCAAAATTTTATGCATGTAGTCATGGAAGATGTAAGTCATAGCTCACTGGTAAGTAGCACCAACATTTTTGAGGCCGAAAGGCATGACCTTATAACAAAATGTCCCCCAAGGCATTGTGAACACCATTTTGAGTTGGTCTTCTAGATTAATACAAATTTGGTTGTATCCAGAGAAACCATCCATTAGGGATAACATCTCATGGCCTACTATGGCATCTACTAGGGCATCAATGTTTAGCAATGGGAATTCATCCTTAGGACTCACTTTGTTTAGATCATAAAATTTAATGCAAATATGAATCCTCCCATTAGGTTTCTTGATAGGAACCATATTGGAAAGCCATGGTAGATAATCCACTGATATAATGAAATTGGCATCCAACAACTTTTGTAGCTCATATTTCACCATTAAGGCTACTATTGGATGCATTTTGTATAGCTTTTGCTTAACTGGTTTTGCATTTGGGTCAAGCATAAGATTATGCATGACTAGATTTGGATCTAGTCCTAGCATATCTTTATATGACCATGCAAAATATTCCTTCTTCTCTTTGAGAAGAGCTATGAAATTAGCTTGCTCAATGAGGGATAAGCCTTCCCCTAACTTGATGAATTGAGGATTTTTAAGATCTGAGCTAATATCACTATCAATTATTGGCTCAATTGACATATGAGATCCCTCTTCCAACTGGTGTGGAGTAGGGATCAAATGAATGTCATCAGCTAGGTTTATGTCATCGATTGGAAATTCTAGTTCAACCTCAGCATGAAAGACATCTTGAGTAGACCTTGGAGAAAAATGAAATGGTTGTAACATCTCATCACAAGGCCAATACTCGAAAGGAGATGGTGGAGAATCTCCTTGATCAAATTTGATTACCTCCAAGTCAAGGTGTAGTGGCTTTGATGGGTTATTCAGATCATGCAAGGGTGCAAAAATATCTATGGAAATCATGTTGATGGATGGATGATATCCTCTAGGTGGTTGATGGGGTCTATTGACAATAGGTTGTCACAAGACTTGTGGAGGTGGTTGTGGTGGAAGTAGAATGATCGCAGGTGGTCGATGCAGAAGTGGGTGAGCTTGCTCTTCTAAGGGTAGAAATTATCACCAGATAGGGTGTGGTAATGGGAACATACATAGATAGAACTCATATTCATCATCCAAAGGGATGATCCATATATATTCCATATGAACTAGAAGAGTCGATAGATGCTACTTCATAATCTAACTCATCATCAGATGTCCATTCATAGGGAGGACCTTGATCTTCTTCCTCACTATCATGTGGAAGAGTATGTAAACTTTCACCTACTTCATAAGATCGGGTGAAATCATGAGATATCTCTTGATCTATCATAGTTGTAGGGAAGTAATCCCCCAAAGAATGGACATGATTAGGATTGGCATAGGGATCACATGCAAGCTCATCCCTATAGTTTAGACTCATGCACTCTAAACTATCAATGAGGACATCAAGAGGCACAAGCTTATTGTGTCCTAAACCAGACTTATCATATGGCATTTGATATTATGGTTGGTAAGGAATGTGAGTACCTTGTTCATACAACCCCAAACCATAGCCATACCAATTGTAGAGATGGAGATATCTCATGGAAAATTTAGGATTGGACATGTAATTAATATCCTCAGAAAAGGGCTCTTCATCCTCTTCTTATTGTTGATATGGTTCTATGCCATAGTCAAGACCCCCATAAATGAAATTTATTTGATTAGGAGGTAAGCCTAGAGGTACAATGGTACCTATGGGAAGATGAGGTCGACCCATGTTTTGCACTATCTCAATGGTAGGAGTTGTTGTGATATTCCTTACCAGGTATTCTCCTAAACTAGTGGTAGCTAGATGAACTATGACTTGTGGTGGTGGAGATGGATGAGATGGAAGTGAGGCTTGAGTTGACTCAATGTTTACCTCATAAGGTGGTTCCTCATCTACTGGACTAGGAATCTCTTCTATGGAGATGGTAGATATGGTTGGAGGGATCTCATCAATAGGCCTCTTCCCCATGTTCCTCTATGAAGGATTCGATGATGATGAAGGTATATCTAGAGGTGTCGATGATGAGGATGGTATGGAAGAATATGGTGATGGATTAATGGAAGGTGATGGTGAAGGAGTCAAACCTTGGCTAGATGTATTCGATTGGAAGTCCAGATGGGTTGATGGTAAGGTCGACTCAAGGATTTGTTGCACCAAGTTGTAGTATTTGAAGGGCTCAAGGTCTATAGAGACAACATGTACTTGCCCTTCATAAGTGTACTTCAAACATTGGTGAGCTATGGATGGCACACACTTCATATCCCTAATCTAGGGTCTACCCAGCAAGATATTGTAGGCCATTTCACCCTCCAAGATGTGACACAATGTTGGTATGGTATTTTGTCCCACCTGAATAGGTAAGACTATGGTACCAACCATTGAGCATATAGCATCATTAAATGCTCAGAGGGTATAGGTGGATGCAACAATATGGGATGCTGGAAGCCCTAGATGTTTGAGAGTAATCATGGTGATGATATTACTAGAGGAACCAATATCAATCAGAACTCTCTTGTAAGGTGTTCCATTTACACATGCGATGATGTGTAAGGGAGGATCCACCATGTCATTTGGTACTAGCTTGAGTTCATCCTCATGAAAGGTGATTACTAGTTCTATGCATTATCGAACATGCCCCACAAAATTGTTAAAGGAGTTAGACTCCTAGGGCTGTAGCTCAATCGACTTGAGGATCTCCATGAGAGCTTCTCGATGAGGTGGAGACTATTGAATAAGCTCATAGATAGAAAGCCTAGCTGATGTTATTCACAAGCTCTGAGTAAGCTTACTCTTTATTGTGACCACCGAACGAGGTGGAAGGTTTTGCACTAGAGGTGGTAGAGGCTATGATATTGAAGGAATATCGCTTGAAGCCATAGGTGGTGTGACTTGACTTGGGTAACGCTTATTCCTTGTCACAATGCTGACCATGCTGATGAACCCTTGTTTAGGGGGTGCCAGATGGACCTCATTCACTTATGGTGCTAGCTTTGCCTACTCCTCATGAGTAGGCAATGGGTCTTTAAAAACACCCATTTGTTGATTGTTTGGTGCAATAGGGTTATCAACCTAAAGATCATTCCTATCAATCATATCCTATACTAGGTGTTTGAACCTATAGCACATCTGCACGTCATGCCCATTCTGCCTATGGTACTTGCAGTATAGGTCTTCATGATATCCTAAGGGCTTTGGTGCATTTGGATCTATAGGTCAACTTTCAGGTAGATTAATTGCCTTAGCTACATAGAGGTGCTCAAATAAAGAGTCCATGGACTCAACAATGGGTATAAATTATCACTTAGGGTGACATTGTTGGTTTTCCCTTGATTTATTTGATTGTTCTTATTGTAGTTTCTAGGTGTGGCCTGATAGTTGGGCTTCTAAGGTGGCATTGGTTGCATAGGCCCTAGAATACTGATAGCAACTTGGTTGACTACTTTAGCTTTGGTTGCACCAGATTGTTCTTGGTGTTCTTAGTCCATTCCTTCTTATGAGGTTTCACAATTTCCCCTCTTGAATTTTAATGTCTTCGATTGTTCTAGCCTATGCTAGAGCATCTTCAAGAGTTGGGTACTATTGGAGTTGTAGCAACAAGGAAATTGGCTTCAAGTAACTCTTAGCAAACATTTGAGTCAACTCAGACATGGGGAGTAAGTATGGTAGCTTAGCAAGAAGTATTCACCACCTATTGCCATAGTCTATGATTGACTCATCATCAAACTATTTTAACCTTGTGAGGTCAGTTAAAGTCACCTTTCACTTAGTGTTAAAGGTGAAGCACTCCAGGAATGCATCTACGAATTGCTCAAAGTTGTAGATGCTATACTTTGGGAGTTGATTGTACCATTCTATGGTAGGGCCAGAGAGGGTAAGAAAAAATATCCTCAAAAGTAAGGCATCATTTTCTATCTAGATACAAAAGTAGTGATTTAAAAATTTAGTGACATGCTCCTACGCATCTTCCTCTCCTTTAAATTTATCTAGCTTGGGCATTTTAAAATGCTCTAGATAGGGAGGGGAAGGTACTGATAGGTGAAGTGGTTGACTATGAATCTGATGCAAAGTGGGCTTCTGAGACCCAGACCTAGAGGTCTTATTCTCTATCGATTCTATGTATTCTAGAAATGCTTTATACGCATCAGAGGATTTGATCTCCTCTTATTTGCTTCGACCCTATGAGGGAGGGTGAGGAATATCAAGCCTATTACATGGTGGTTGAATGTCATCCACCCTACCTCCATAAGGTACTTCAAGATATTCCACTTCTAGTTCATGCTCAATGTAGGCCCCATAAGGTGTCTCTTGAACTAGCCTACAAAGAGGGGTAAGCACCTATGGAAGGTGATCTATGTTTGGCCTAGGAGGCAAGTCTTGATTAGGCCTAGGAGGTCGAGGAGGCAACATTTGGTTAGGCCTAGGAGGCCTATCTTGATTGAAAGTAGGTTACCTCTGATGAACCTCCTATCTATGGGTACTTGGGGTAGGGACCCTCTCATGTAAGGTCTTTTGAAATAACTCATTGGTTTATTATTCAATTATTTTCTTTTCTAATTGATGCAAGTGGTCCAAGCATTCTTTATCCCATCGAAGTTGATTGAATTATACTTGGCATTCAACATATCTTGTGACTACTTGATTTATCTATTCTACCATGTGAGGCCTATGAGCCCTAGAAGTATCACCTTAAGGCCTATCTCATTCAGGATGATCTAAAATATCGATTACGAGCTTCCCTCGATCGAGGGAAGTCATATTCACTTGAGGTTCAGTCCTAGACAAGTGATCTTTATACTCAGCTAGCATAGAGGCACATCATGCTTGCATAGCATAATGGACCTGAGGATAATCAAAATTTCCTCATGCCTTCCTTCATTGATGAGGAAGGGAAGGGCTGAGTTTGCTCACCCTGAGTGATGAGTATCATACTCATATTGGTACTTAGGTTATTGTAACCTATTAGGGTGGTTTAAGGGTGAAGTTTGATCATTTGGCCCTACCTAGTGTGTGTACTCTTGCTCTTGCCCATAGGTGGGTATGGTAGACCTAGAAGGCACATGAATGCATGGTATTGCTCTATCTATTAGTACCTCAATGCATGATTTTCATTCTTGAAAGAAGGCATGTGAAGTGTCTAAATATTAGGAGTATATTCCCAAATTAGGATCAAAACCTATAGGGGTATCCCACATAGGGCTCCCTTGTAGGTGAAGTTCTTAACTAGCTATTCTAGGACTTGGGTGAGTAGGAGGCCACCAAGGAGGTATGAACATGTCCTTAGGGCTAAATCAGAGATGACTTGTGTCTCCTTGTCTACTCTCCATAGTATCCACCCTTGAATGGGCTTGGCTATGGGTGCACACCATAGCTACTTCCTACCAAACCCTAGGTGATTATCTCCTTTACAAATTTTAATAATGCAACACACAAGAATGGAAACATGCAATAAGACAAGTGTTTATCTCTTTTAAATATTTATGTGTGTTCCCTAAAACTATTTTGTGTGTTTTGATTTGTTGTTTGCAAGGAGACCTTGTGTCACATGTTTTGCTTTTGTTGGATGATATTCTTATGTTAAAGGGATTTCACCTTGTATACTCATAGCTCGACAATCGATAATGAAATTCTGGTCACGTAAACCAACCAAAGTATGGAGATGAAGCCCATACCCGATCAGGGAGCACAGGTCCTACCAGTCCTCACCACATATTTAGTAATATACCTCTTCGAAGAGAAATACATGCTATATCCCATAGGCTATGATGGATCTTGGAGCCAGCCTTGGCCAAAAATAGGGTTCATAGGATTTGAGCCAATGGGTGGAGATGAAACCCACCATCATTGGTCTCTATTAGTGGTTGGTGATGAAATCCAACTCACTAATGTTCAAAATGTGACATGGTGTGTGTGGTTCATTTTATACTTAAATAAAGTAAAACAAGAGAGCACTCAATGAATCTTCACTAAATGCAAAAATAATATTTCACTTTCAAAAATATTAAATAGAAATTGAACCTACAAAATGCATGCCCTAAATGGCAACCTACCCATTAGGTAGGTCACAAGCAATCAAACCACACAAATGCATTTCTACTTAGTTATTTTCTATTTTTCTTCTTTTTTTTTTTTGCGATTAAATAAAAGTGAAATCTACCTTTCAAGAAAACAAGGGGAGCAAGAAAAACTAAATTTAAGCTTTTTTGAATAATAAAAATGCAAAGTAAAGGTTTAGGTACTTACCTTGAAAGCCTAAGATCCTGTTATTTCTAGAATTTTGAGTAGAAAACCCTCTATTTTGTGGTCATCCTAGGGTGGGATGACTACAAATTTAGGGGTCATCCCTACCTGGGATGGCTATTGTGGTCATCCCTAGGTGTTCCAATTAGGAAATCAAGGGTTATTTTAGGCCAGAATGACCAAAACCTACAACATTTCAAAAGCAAAAATAGGGTCAAAACTTAGCAAAAATGAAATGGGACAAGGGTCCCACCATGATCACCACTATAGAGTGAAAAATGGTGCACCTAACAAGGGTAAATGAGATGCATCTATTGTTCTACTTGATCTAAGCACTACAAAAGTGACACTTCAAGTAAGCATAAAATGACAAATATATGAAATAAATGGGTGGTTCTCCTTATATTAATATAAATGTCAAATATGTAGTTACAAAATATCCCCTTGAGGGCTCTCAATTGATACACTCATTACAAAAATCAAAGGATCAAATCCTTTCAAAAATCCAAGGCATGCTTCTAGTGTCTTCCTCACACTCACAATTGAAGAGCGGGCTTTCGATGCCACCACAATGTTCTATCAATATTCTAACTTGTTACTCCTTCCTCATGCATTATGATACCTAGATCTACACACAAGAAACTAAAATTTATTAATAGCATGTGTGGATTAAGATGAAATCATGAAGATGCATGCATCAATGAGCTTGAAAGAGGAAAAGTATAATAGATTATTCAAAATTATTCCAAATTCTACCAAAACTTAGATCTATGCATATTATATGCTCTATAAATGATCTAATTAAAAATAGTAAAGAAATTATGCTCAAATTTGTGGTCATCCTAAGGTGAGCCATTCAGGCCTACAAAACACAAAAATCATGATAACAGAAGCAAAACAACTCCAAATTGCACCAAATTTTAACAGAAAGCATATAATCTAATCTAGAATTGATCTATGCAAAAATAGTAGAGAAATTGTGCTCCAATTTATGGCCATCCTAGGGTGAGCCATTTAGGACTATCATAATTTGGGGGTCATCCTAGGGTGGGATGACCACCAAATATGGTGGTTTTTACCACCAATTCCTTTAGGATTTGGTCTAAAATACTCCTAGGGGTATTGTCATCAAATTTTGGGACCTGATTCACTCAAATGGGTCAGTTTTGTAAATATATTGTACATTTTAGAATCACTTGAAAACCTCCTTCGCTCGATGGAGATCTCAAGGGAAAATACACAATGAATTGGGGATAAATCTTGATAGCACTTCATGGTGAAATATTGCAAAGACTCCTCTCTAAAATTGGGTGGAATTGATCCACTTTATAGCCCAAGAGGGCATATGGTCAAATGGGCATGCGAGGCCATGCGAGGCAAGTGTCACCATTTATCCAAACCTTGCCATGCATTGGAGGGGGAAGGAATCTCCATTTTGGGCCTCCAATTTGCAACTTGGCATGAGAGTTATGCACCCTCAGACTAGCATGCTTCAATAGGTGGGATAAATGGTAGATTATAGGTGCCATTTATCCCACATTTGACTTTTTAGGGTCCAAGGCCATGGTCATCCCACCCAGGGATGATTGCTAGTGGTCATCCCTGGGTGGGATGACCATGAACTATGGTCATCCTAGGTGGGACGGCCATGCCTACATGGCCCAAAACTTCCCAAAAGTGGGGTAGAACCTCCCAAAAGTGGTTAGGACCACTATTTAACCTCTGAGGGTTGCCCAAGGGGGCCATATGGTGTCGATTAGAACATGTCTTGGTAGTCTAATCGGATTGACATGATTTTAGTGTCTACACAAGAAATATCTTGGTGGGACAACCTAAAGGCTAAAAAAGGCTTGAAGATTGAAAATATAACTTGGAACTAGTTTACCTCTTTATTTAGACATATGTGGTTACCAATTATATTTTGATAAAAAATAATTGAATTTCAAAACTTGATCAAAGGAGTTCAACGATAACCCAATATTAAAAAACCTTCATTAAAATTCTTAAGTATATGTCATAATATCAACAAGATAAGAAATTCAATATTTAAAAATTCATTATGAGCTTGAATCTATAGATAGGGGATGATGTAGACTTGCATAATCCATCTACAATGAAGAAGGCCTTCAAGAAGACCATTAAAAAATAACAAATGATTCAATACATTCATACTTACACAAGGAATTAAAATAAAAGAATAAAGCAATTTAGCAGCAACATGTGTCATCATTCAAACAAAAGTTTCTAAAAGAAAAAACCTTTTAGTAGCAACAAGGGGAAGGTTGGAATTAAGAACTTCTAAAATGGAAAGTGACCTCGACAATAGAATTAGTACAAGAGACCTGAAGAGTGTCAAGGGGGTAGAAATAAAAATAAAAGAGGGCCTAGAGGATGTTACAATTATGGAGAGGATCATTATGCTAGTAGTTTTTCATAGCAAAAAAATTATGCAAGTTGAAACCACCAAAACCAAACCCCACAACAACCATACCAAATTCATGTGGCCATAGATAAATAATAGTTAGAACACCAAAATATGCCTATTTAGACTTCATGTATGCTTTACAGTACACCTATCTTCGTTTTAAAAGATATTGGAGCAATAGAGAGTTTTATTTCTCCTCATACTTTATTTAGAATAAAATGAAGATTTACATATATATTTGAATCATGGAATGTCCAATATGGGAATTAGGCAGAAAGGAAAGTGGAGCAATGCTTGGGTATGGTTGAGTTAAAACTCTCAAACTTTGCTACTAAGCTAAATCTTTATGTGACTTGTTTAGGATACTATGATGTCATTAGAGGAATCAATTGGATATGGCAATATAGGGCCAAGGTGGATTGTTTTGGCAAAATAGTAGAATGCTTAGATGATAATGGTTATAATAGTCATTTAAGGAGAAATCAAACATATTAAATTAAGGTAGATTTTTGCAATACAACTAAATAAGGCTCAAAGGAGAGGATGTTTATTACATATAGTACACATAAATAAAATAGAAGAGGAGAAATTTCCAACCTATAAAGGCTATTCTTTTGTTAATGAGTATCAGGATGCATTTATCAATGAAATCCTAAGGCTACCTCCCTAGAGGAAGTTTTATTGTTCAATTGATATTACACAAAGGGCTGAATATCAATTTGAAGCACCATATAGAATGACCACAACTAAAAATTTTGTATTGAATACTTGGTTTAATGAACTTTTATCTAAAGGTTTGATTTGGCCCAATGTATCACCATTGAGTGCTCTCACCATGGAGTGCTTTGATAATAATTTTGAAGGATGGAAATTTATGTCTTTGCATAAACTACCAAATGCTTAACATGGCCATAGTAAATAATCAATCCCTCTCCTTTGGATATATGATTTTTTTGACTAAATAAATAAAGCAACCATGTTTTCTAAGATTGATCTCGTATTAGGGTATCATTAGCTATAGATAAACAAAGAATATATTCCTAAGATCACAAAAAAACAAGGTATGGGTATTATGAGTTAAAAGTGGTACCTTTTAGTCTTAAAATGCATTAACAACTTTAATAAATCCAATGAACAATGTGTTTTAGAACTTCTTGGATAAGCTTGTAATCATATTAATATTTTGATTTAATTTTGAAATGAAAAAATAATATTTTGAGCATATTCGTATGGTAATGAACATAATAAGGGAACACCAATTGTATGGAAAACTGTCTAAATACACATTTTTGCAAAAGAAGATAAATTATATAGATTATATTCTAACAATTGAAGGAATAATAGTAGATCCAACCGATATAAAAGCCATATTAGAATGTCTAACTTCTAAATTTATGTATGAATTATGTATTTTCATGGTGTTAGTAGATACTATAGATGATCCATGAAAGGATTTTCTAAAATCGTCAATCCTATCACTTCTTTATAATGGAAGGGATAAATATTTGGAGGGACAAAAAAATGTGAAAAGGCTTTCTAGCTTCTCAAGTAAAAGTTAACAACAATTTTTCATTTTAAAAGTTCTTAACCTTAATGGAGAATTTATGGTCATCATAAAGCATTAGATGAGGGGTTAAGAGAAGTACTCATACAGGAAGGACAAGTAATAGCTTATGAATTCATAAAGCTCAAGACATGTGATCAAAAATTATTTTCTACATGACTTGAAATTACCAACTATCATACAAGCACTACAAATATGGAGACATTATTTAATGAGAAAATTAATTGAATTAAAATAAGACCATCAAGGAGTGTAGTATATCTTCTTGCAACCAAATTTGAATGCAATACAATGAACGTGTCTAGAGTTTATTTGAGTGTGATATTGACATCAATTATACTAAAGGAAAGTAAAATAAGGTGGCAAATGCTTTTAGCCAAACAAGAGACATAGAAGCCCTTATGACAATAAGAACCACCTTTAGGGAACAAGTGTTAAATCAATCAAATAATTATGCATATTATAATTTGGGAAAGGATGTCTTTCTTATTAATGTAACAAACCATAGATTTAATGGATATTGTTTTGAGATCGATAGGTTGCTCAAATTTTAAGGTTGCATTTATGTACCCCAAGAAGGTAAATTAAAGAAGACAATATTGAAGGAAGCATTTTGTGCTCCATATTCAAGACATCCACTGGTAAAAAATATGGTGGTCAATTTGAGAAAATTATATATTTGGCTAGGATTGAAAAAGGATGTAGAAATGTTTGTAGTTGATTGTTTAAAGTATCAACAAGTTAAAGCTAAACATACATCTATCAAGGATGCTTTATCCTCATGACATACTCAAGTAGAAGTGATAAATTATTAATATGGACTTGATGCAAGGACGACATTTGTCTAAGAATAAATATGATGTTATTTGGTTGTAATGGATAAATTTAAAAAGGAAATACATTTTATACACAAGAATCTCAAATATTGTGTTCCCATAATGGCAAGAAGATTCATTCAAAAAATATTCTGATTGCATGGAAAACCAAAAGTAATTATCTCATATAGAGACACAAAAATAACTTCTAGGTTTTGGCAACATTTACAACAACATGATGCCAAACTTAACATTAGTTCCTCTTATCACCTAAAAATAGATAGGTAAACAAAGTGAGTGAATCATATTTTGGATGTACTATATGGATCAATAGTACTAATGGGAAGAATACTTTATATTGGTAGAGTTTGTTTACAACTCTTACCATTCTAGAATAGGAATGGTGTGTCATTTTAAGCACTCTATGGCAAAAAGTATAAAACACCACTTAGGTGAGATTAATTAAAAGAAAAATTAGCTATGGGATTGGACATGCTAAAATAAATGGAAGAGTAGGTAGTATATATAAGGTAAATATTGAAGGAGACACTATATAGATAAAAATATAAGTAAATAAGAATAGAAATCCATGGCAATTATTGGTTAGAAATAAAGTTTTCCTTGGAGTAAAAATTATGAAGAGATCTATTATATTTGGAAAATTAGCTAAATTGGCTCAAACATTTGTATGGCCTTTTGAAATACTAAAAGTAATAAACCCAATATCATACCAACTTGCTTTACCTCCTATTATTTCTTGTAATTATGATGTTTTTCATTTATCTTTGTTGAAACCATACCATGTTGATGTTTCACATATTTTTGACTAAAAATACTTATAGATTCAAGACCCCAAACATGCTTATGATTGAACCACTCGTCAGGACATATTATTAGAATGTGCAATGATGTAAATATGCATGGTGTCCACATGTACATGAGTCCTTAGAATAGGAATATAAAGAGTCATGGGAAGATGGAAGGTCAAGAGTCATGTCTCATTATATAGGCCTTTGGTAGATGAGTTGATAAGATTAGTGAGATGAGTTAGATTAGTAAGTTAGTGAGTTGATAGATAGAGAGATACAATGTAGAACTTGTATGAAGTGTGGAGTATTGAGATATCTACATATTGTAACAAGTTTAAATTTTCGTGAGTTTTCATTAATTGGTTATTTAATGAGTTATTTTAGAAGTTTCTCATGCTATTTACTTGCTTATTATATTACCATTATTATAGATATAATATTGCATGCTTATTTACTACTTGTGGTTGCATTTCCTTAATTTTATATCATCAAAAGCTAACAATGGTATCAGAGCACTAGGTTGATTGATAGGAGATAGAGATAGCCACAAGAGATATTGAGAGGATATAGGAAATCTCATTTTCAGAATTTTTGAAAAAATTTCTATTATCATTTTCTAATACTTTGTTATAGAGAAGAGTAGATTCAAATAAAGTTGAGAAGCTTCATACAAGAGCTAGGAAGAATATCTTCTTTGGAATCAATCTAGTACTTGAAGCAACAAGTTGAAGATTGAATATTTTAGAGGCCTTAAGGAAAATATCCCATTGCAATTTTTACAGATTTGAAGATATAAAATTGAGGAGATTCAAGAAATAGATATCCATTGAATATTGAAGACCCGAAGAATATCCCATTGAAGAACTTCCAAATTTAGAAGATTGAAGATAGAGAAGGACTAGAAAAGTCCTATTGCAAATTTGAGAAGCTATAGAATTTGAAGGTGTAAGAGAAGAAGGCCATTGAAGGATATTTGAAGAGAGCTCAAGGGAGAAGATTTCTAGTAAGGAGAAGTTCTTGATAAATAAAAATTGGGAATAATTATCGCCATCCGACAACAAGCCCAAAAGGAAGAAATATTTGGCAAGAATTTTACCAAATTTTGGAGATATTCTTGAAGACCTCAAGACATTTAGATTATTGAGAAGTAGGCCAACAAAGAGGCCAATATTGAATTCATAATTTGACAAGGAGGTTGAAGGAAAGGAGCTACAAGAGAACACATATTTGATAGGTTTAAATATTTCCTTTGAAGGCTGATTTGCAAAAGAGGATATTGTTGCTTTTGTAGAATAAGTTCAAGATATTATTGGGCAGCATTAGAAGAGGTAAATATAACTGTAGATTAGATGAGTTTCCTATAAATTTTGAGAGGGTTAAAGACAACATATTGAAGGAGAAATTGGTTGTGTTAGAATATGAAAATTTCAGAGTTTAGGACAGCAAGAGGGCAAAAATTTGGGCAACATTAATAGCTGCAAGTTGAAAGAGTTTAGAAGCTGATTTGGATAGCAAGAAGAGTTGCAAAATAGACAAGTTTAGGACAACAAAGAATATCAAATTGGAGCTGTAAATTTATAAAACTTGGGGTAGCAAAGAGGTGAATTAAATCACCAATAAATCAAGATACAAATGATACTAAAAGGTATGCAACATTGGTGCATAAGTTCATTAATTGAAAATTCACATTTATATTATTATTAAGTTTTTATAAGCACTATACTTGAGGTTTAAGTTGCAAGAGGAAAGATTTCAAGTTTTATCTTCAAGGGTGCAGAAGATAACATTTACAAAGAATTAAAACCTACACAAAAGTAAAGAGAAGTTAGATATATTTCAAAGAAATAAAATATCAACTTCTTACTATCTATTGTAAAGCAAAGAAGACAATATATTTTTTTATTAGATAAGAGAAGGGATTTTGAAAGGGTCCCCAAACCTTAATATATATGGATCAAATTTAGATCTAGAATAGATTCTATATCCCTCTAAACAAGGAGAGCCCACAAAAATATAAGTATTGAATCATCTAAACAAGGCTACCCCAAATTAAACATCAAAATAGGGGATACACAACCTAACTAGACACAACCTAACTAGACCATCAGGATAACTGAATAAAACCACAAAAAGATCCACGGTCCAAGGGAGCAGACCCAAGTCTCCCAACCACTAAGGGGTCAATGAGTACTTTTTTTTCCAAATCATTCCCTAAATTTCATTGATGAAAGAAACTACCACCTGGATTGAGCCCAACAACGCTTGGTGTTTTTCATCAAACTTGCTCAGGAATGTATGGACACTAAGGAAATTAGGAATCGAAGGGGAATAAATAATCGAAGGGAAATCAAGAATCGAAGGGGGAGACATCTCCTTCATAGCATCAAAATCCTACAACCCTTTAAAAAGTTTCTTCACTAGAAGACTATCTTTCGAGTCCATCAAAATCATAAAAACAAGAGGATATTTAAATTTCATTGCCTTCGTAGAAAGACTCTTAGATTGGTGTGTTCGACTTCCCTTGTTCTCACTTCGAAAAATTTTAGTTTTTTTATGTCAATACCTTCCCTTTAAAAGTAGAAGGGAGGGTTATAAAATCCCCACCATATAACTCATGAACTCACCAGAGGAGTCAGAGGTTATTAGTTGAGGATCAAGGGTTGGAGGAATTTTTTGGAATTCAACCTTCCCCAATGCCTCTTCCACGGAAATTCCATTATATTTTTCCACATGCTCAAATATTAATAATATCAAACCTTGATAAATTGGATCAATATCTTTCTCTCCCCTAACATCTCTCAGATAATTTTCCAAGGAATGGTAGAGAAAAGAAGGTATATTCATCAATTGCTTCATCCTAATCTGGTTTAGGAACATCATGTGGTAGCTATGAATGACCTCCTTGTTCGAGTCCAACATGAAGTGATCCATTATTACCATAAGAACCCAATTCCAAGGAGCCTTAAGAGTCTTAACATCGTACTCATTTTGCAATTTTGGTAGATATTCCCTTGGATCTAAGAAAAACCTACATTCCCACTTAAGAGAATACTTTGGGCGGTTATGACAACCTTTGTCGATAGGTAATCTAGTCATCTCACCTATGAGAGCTACTGAGAAGAGAAATTCAATCCCTCTATATTGGACCCTTCCCTTCCTCCAAGAATGAGCCAACATTCTTGAAAGGTCCATGTGATACCCATGAAACGATTAGAGATAATATAGGATACCACCTTTACGCTAGATTTTTTTCACTTCATTGTTGACCTCCAATACTTTTGGCTTAGTTGGAATATTTATTTCCTTGTGGGCAGACCTCTTAGTCATTAGAAACCACAATACACCTTGGGCACAGGAGGACAATGCCACTCTCACACCACCCTTCAATCTAAAAATACCTTCTGTAAATCAAAGGAGCTTCCTAGGTGGACCGCAAAATCCCAGGCCTTGAACTTCAACAAAGAAGACAATATTACATAGCAAATATTGGCATGATTTAGAATTCTAGAGTCACCACAGGAAAGGTCACCATGCATTAAGACAAAAAGGATATGTAGTAGAATATTTTCCAAAGAGGAAAAGGCAACACCATTACCACAACTTGGTAAAAGGAGAAGTGCCACCACCATGTTCAAGAGGAGAACCCACCATTTTATGAAAGCAAAGGTGAAGATAAAGCACAAGGGGGTGAGTATTTGAAAGGCATTATCTAGTGTCTTCTGAAGTTACGTATAGCAACAAACAAGCTTCAAAGATCCATAAAATAGTAGGGTCTAATCACCATAGCACCATTAGCAAACAAAGTAGTGTAGGAGCCAAGTATATTCTATGTTGAAGGTTTGCAAATATTGCATTATTTTAAAAATGTTAGTCAACAATGATAATCAATATAAAGGAGAAAGTTAGATGCAGCAACAAGCTTTACTAAGCATTGAAGGAGCTAAATAATTTTATAAAGAAAAGCTCATCATTGAAGAAGTCACGTTGAGAAGTTACATCACCTATAGAGAGCATTATAGTGCAAAAGAGAGTGCTACATAGAAGATAGCGCATGAAAGGGAGTTAAAAATCATAAGCACCACATGGAAGAAGTGTCATAAGGGACAACACCACCTATAAAGAATGTTACATAGTAAATAACAACTCCACATGGAGTTGAGCTAGTATCCTACCAAACACAAGGAAGTTAACATCACTTGGAAGAAAGACAACACACTAGGTAGAGAAAGAACATTACAAAAAGGAGTGCAAGTGCTTGGAAGGTAAAGGAGGTGAAGAGTCATTGCTACCAAGTGTCATAATGCTAAAGAAAACTCCAAGGGAAGAGGAAACATTTGCCTTGCATGAGTGACAAGTCTTACATTTATTCATGCAATAAGAAGGTATTCTAAGAGTATGTAGAGGATGACAGTGAAGTAAATACTAAGAGCACAATGAAGTGAAACCTGAGCATAGTGAAGGAGAACATAACTAGTAGCACATTGAAACTTTGAAGGTGCCAAAAGCAAGTGCAATTAATGTTGTAAGAAAGTGTCATAAGCATTGAAGAGGGAGAAGTGAATAGCACCACAATACAAGTGCAAGTTGCAGAGAAGTCAAAGAGAGGAAGACTTCAAACTCAGTGCATACCAAAGTTAAAGAAGGTATTGAATTTATTTAAATCAAAGTGCATTTTTATAAAGTAAAGGAGGAATAAGGAACATTATTACTCGTGGTTAAAACTAGTTAATCTTTAATGCTTGAGATTAATTAGATAATTGGAGGTATAAGAAATTGCTTTGATATAGTACAACCTTAGATGCTTTATTAAAATATTTGAAAGCATTTTTGAAGCAAGGAAGGTTTAATTAAAATAATTTTAATTACTTTATTCAAGCATAAGAAATATTTGCAAATAACTCATTTGGAGGAAAAAGGAATTCTACATAGAAATTAAAACATTAAATTTTCAAATATCCATAGTTTCTAAATTTTCAAATATCCATAGTTTCTAAATTTTCAATTAGGGAGATATAAGAAGTTCTACATAAATATAGATTATTGAAATTTAGAAATTATATTTTTGATATAGCGGATAAGTGGTTGGAAATATTTATAGTAGATACCTAATCCTCAAATAATTATTGCATATTACATTAACCTAGGATAACATAAGGTTTATGGTTAAGTGAAGTTACCAAACCCTTAATAAACTTTTAGCTAAGGTTAATAATCCAAGTGGTTTTACCAATTCCACTAGATGTGAATTCATAATCTTACAAATGGTTTTACCAATCCTATTAGAGATAGATTATATTACATCATTTGGGTCATGTAAATGTACCTTTCTTGGTACATACTTAGGACATTAGATTACTTTAGGGGAAAGTTATCTAGTTACTTCATGCAATGTAATAAATGCACAAGTGTCAATGTGCAAGTTGTATATGTGCAAGGTGTCCCTTGTACAACTAGGTAGAGTGTTGGCCAAGGAACCTATCTTCCTATATAAAGGGCCATAGATAGTATAGTGTAAGAGTGTGGTAGAGAGTAGTAGTGTGGTAGAGTGTAGTAGTGTAGAGTGTGTGAGCTATAAGCTCAGAGCTCATTCATGAGCAGTAGCTTAGATCATGGAGTGTTCATTTCCTCCATAGCTACTTTGTAATCATTTCTATCATTTCTATTTATAGCATATTTTAGTCATCTCATAGATTTACTTTCTTTCTTATTATTTTGCATCTTGTGATTGCTATCTCCCATTACATGTTGTATCAAAATCTAATAGTGGTATCAGAGCTACGGTAGATCAAGCTACAGTAGATCAATAGGAAAACCACCATTATCATTGACCCTGAGTTTTTTGTCAACCTGATGCACCGTTGGACCAGTCACTATCAAAAACTCTCAGAAGAGTCTAGGTGGTAGAATTAGGGAGAGCCACAAGTGAGGACTGAAAGAAATCTTAGTTTTAGAAATACTGAGATTGCATATGGCTAGAGTCTTTCCATAGAGTTGCAGGAAAACTCGTGAAGACTAGGACTCAACATTTGATCCACTAGTTTGATGAATCAACTAGTGAAGCTCATCTAAGAGATCTGGAAAAATTTACCTGAAGTTTCTTTTATTGTAGGGAATTAATTCTCAGATGATTGGGACACCTCCTACAATAGAAAGCTAGGAGATTTCAACTTCATTGCCCAAAGGTCGGAGTGCCTTCATAGTGCAGAGATTAGTTGTTGCAAGAGAAGAATACTATAGAAGAGACTTCTAGAAAAGAATCATGGTGAAGTTAGGAGACAGGAGATATCCATTGCTATATTGAGAACTTCACAAAAAAAAAAATACCATAAAAGCCTTGATATAAAATAAAGCCATAGAAGCCTTGATATAGAAGAAAAGGCCATAGAAGCCTTGATATTGAAGAAAAGGCCATAGAAGCCTTGATATTGAAAAAATAGGCACATAAAAGCCTTGATACTAAAAAAGGCCATAGAAGCCTTGATCCTGAAGAAGACTCCAAAAGTGAGTATCTAATTCAGAAGTAGATTTTAGTACTAATACTTTATTGTAGGAAAAGGAGATTCAGTGAGTTGGGAAAGCTTCCTACAAGAAAGTTAGGAAGAGTATCTTCTTCAGAATCAATCCAACACCTAAAGCAAAAGAGATCAGGAGGAGATCTCATTGAAGAACTTCCAGACTTGGAAGAAGAAGGACTAAGAGAGTCCTACTCGAATCTAGAAGTAATAGAATCAGAGATCCAGGAGAAGGTCTCACCACCAACACTTCTAGAAGTAGAAGGTTGAAGATAAGGTCTCAAGAAAGACCAGAAGAAGTTACAAGATCAAAGGCCTTGGTGAGGTCTCGATGAGCATCCAATAAAATGCTAGGAGAGCCTTACTGAAGAAATCATCAAAGGAGAACTCACTAGAGAAATCCACTACCAAGGAGAAGCCCCTGATAGTGAAGGACTTGGGACAATTATCGCCATACAAAAACAAGCCCAAGAGAAGGAGAATTTGGCAAGGAGTGCCAAATATGAGCAGAAGAAGATTCTAGTGAAGACCTCAAGATATTCAAAATCTTGAGAAGAAGATCCTGCTTGAAGTTAGAATTCGACAAGAAGACTTGAAGATAGAAGAAGCTCACCAAATCTAAGATATTTGAAGATTACCTCTCACAACAAGAGGGCACCACTTTAGAGACACATACTTCTCCAAATATACAATAGAAGGAGGAGACCACAAGAGGAGAACAAGTCACCAAATCTTAGGCTCATGAAAGAAAGTTTGAGACCATATTTTGGTGAAGAAGGAGTTGTTCAGAATAACCTACAAAGAGTTGCAAGATCTTACTCAAGGTAGCAACTTGGTGATCTTAGACACCAAGATCTACATCCTCTATAGAAGCGGAAAAAGAGCTACAAAAGCTTTCAGAAAAAGGTAAGCAACTATTGGTGCAAGTAGATTCATTAATTGGATTACTTATCAGATTTGTTAAAGCACCTTAATTTGGATTAAAGTTGCAAAAAGGAGATTAGAATTACAGTCTTCAAAAGTGCAAAAAGAAAGGTTCTTTTTAAGGTTCATTTGCACATTAGGAGTTGATTAGATTTTAGAATTACAACTATCTATCAACTACCTATCATCTACTTTGGAAAGCAAAAGAAGACTATCTCCTACTATCTTGCTTATAAGGAAATTGTAGAATAATTCTTGAAGATTCATTTCAGATTATTCTTGATTAAGTTGTAGTAAATTGATTAAGTGCATTATTTTGAGAGTTGATTGGAGTGATAAGGTGAAATTGTTAGTGCATTAAAAGTGAAATATTATTAGATTCATTTGCACTAATCTATTGCTCTCAAAAATATTGTGGTTTGTGTTCGTGAGAAGGGCACAAAATCAAAATTTGTCAAAGTGTCTAAAGACATTATTAGTGCACAGAGATCTGCAACATTAAGTGGCCAAGAGAAGCCACCAAATCAGCTCAATCCTCCAAGCATTGGAGAAGAAAGTAGCCACCAAATATCAGCAAAGGAAGCCTCAAATCGAGACTTGGTGAGTCTCAAATTCAAAGCACAATAAGGTTTCTATTACAAAGAAATAGTGCAGAAAAAGGAGCTTCTATCAAGTGGTTACAAGCTTGGATTCATTTGTAAAATATCCAAGAAAAAGGGGAAGGTGTCTAACCAAAGAGACAACCTCAAAACCCCTACATTGCATTCAAAATTCTACCACAAAACCAGAATTTCAGACCTCAAAGAAGGAGTGCAAAAGAAGGTGCAATAAAGGATTTTTTATATATAAATACATTACATTGCATTGCACTATCATAATCTGGTTTATACAGGGAAAGAAGGTAGATTTGAAGGTGCCTCAAAGGCACAATATTCGCTGGAAAAACCAGTCGAAGGTGGTCGAATGCTAGCATCTATCCAAGCATAGCAAAAAGAGCCACTCTTAGGGCTCATTCTTCTCACATCTTGGATGATCAAACCTGCAAAATACAAGGAGCAAAGCAAAGGGAGAAACAATATTATTCGAGAGCAACATTATCTACAAAAAGGAGGATGTATAATAGGTGAGAAAAGAAGAATATTAAAGCACCATTGGAGTGATTCAAACTCCACATCCACATTGCTCAAAATTAATGCTCAAGCCTCCAAATTGTTGCTCCACATCCCAACTAAAAATACACTACAATTGAATGAAAGAGGAGTTGGAGATTTATAGGGTTAAAAGACCTCCAAAGGGTCCATTGAAGTAGTGAAAGAGAAGATGTCCATGCACAAGGAAGAAGTGACATGTGTCACTTGAGGTAAAACCCTAACGCTCCTCTCATGAGTGCTCATCTTCATCAAGAAAGGAGTTACAAACTACAGGTTGGTGCATTGAGTGTATGAGATACACTTATCCATGAAGAATCCAAGTGCTCTACTAAAGAACATAACATCCATACATTACTCAAAGGCTCAAGAAAGGAGTTACTCAATGAGCATTTTCTAGCACCTTCTACTCCTCAAGCACTCAAGAAGAAAATGGATGTGCCACTTGGCACTTCAAGCAATATTCTCCTCCATTTTAAGGGCATCAATGATCAACATTCAGTGGACAACATTTACGTCTTCGCATTCAACTTTGGGGTCTACATGCACAGGGCCGAATTACAGCATGTAAAGAAGGTGGTAGAGCCTTCAATACTCCAGTCAAGCAAGGTCAAAGGTAGAGACAGAAAGGGTGCCATATTTGGAACATTAAATACAAGCTAGGTTCCAAGCAGCTCCATTGGAAGGTACAGTCAAAGTAGCGACATCAATATTGTAGCCTTTCACATCTAAAATCAGCATCGATTATTGCTTGATATAAGGTAAGGTTTATTCCCATATTATGTGCTTTCATTTCTTGGGAGTTATAAGTGTTTAAAACTTAGAGGAATTTAATCATATTGAAAGCCATACCTCAAAGGGAATAATTTATCAAGCTAATATAATATTTGCAATATTAAACTTAGGAGTAATAAGGGTTTCTACTGGAGATTAATCTTAAATATTGGTAAATATTATTGTGGTCTAATTTTTCCAAAATTAGGGAGTTATAAGGGTTACTACATCAAATTAATTTATTGGAAATTAGATACACTTAAATTAAATCCTAAAGGGATATTAAAGAGAGGTTTATCAAAGCATTTCAAAGGTTGGAAATTTATAATATTATTGTCTCAAAACTTCTCAAAAGAGACAAAATAAATCCAACATTAAAACCTCTTTAAATTTGGGAAAAGTGCTTAGTTCAATAGGAGCAATAAGGGATAATAAAATTTGATTTTGATATTTACAAAAACTTTACAAAATCAACCAAAATTGAACTACAATTTACAAAAGCACTATATCTTATCCAAAAACATACTAGGGAGTCATAAGGCATTCTACAAAACTTGGTAATATCAACATTTATAAAAAATTATCAAGTTGCAAATCCATTAGCAAAATATAAGCTTTCTACAAAACCTAAAAATCCTTAAGAGTATATACTCTCATTACTAGGGAGACATAAGGAAGCCTACAAAAACTAAGGATTAACAAAGGTTTTTATCAAATCAAGCTTATATACTTCTATTAGGAATCATATATCCTAATAAGGAGTCATAAGGTAGACTTCAAAGATTCTTGCAAATTCAATTCTAAGAAATAGCAAGAAAGATCTATCATGGATGATATCTTGAGAAATGCTTTCAATAATGAAGAACTATTTCATGAAGTAGAATACTACTCTCAAAACTTAATAGATACTCTAGAAGGATACGAGTATCTATCCACTAGCAACAAAGAGAAATTCTCCTTGTTTCTTAAAGAAGCTAAAGAAGGTATCTTTACAACATTGATTAGTTATCTTCATGATATCCTCTTCACAACATGGTGGAATTCACAAAGATTGATTATATTTTCACCAGAAGAATCTTTGATGGTGTATCTATCACTAATTATGTTTGTACTTACTCAACACAAGAAACAAGATAACAATAAAGAAAAATATTATTGTGATGATAGACTAACTTGTCATGAAGCAGAAACTCCACCAGTACCAATGCAAAATCACAAGAGAAGAAGAAGAAGGAAAAGGAAGAAAAGGCATGATAAAAAGAAACATGACATCATGAAGACAGAACCAGTTGAACACATACAAAAGGTAGAGGAACCTTCAACTACAACTTACTTCGCATCATATGAAGACACAAATTACCTATTGAACCTAATCACACTAAGCAATGAAGGAGAATACAAATTATCACTATCCATTGGAGGAAGATCCACATTGAAGACTAAAGTCTTCAATACCCAAATATTGTAATAGAGGGGGTGTTAGAAATAGATTATATTACATCATTTGGGTCATGTAAATGTACCTTTCTTGGTACATACTTAGGACATTAGATTACTTTAGGGGGAAGTTATCTAGTTACTTCATGCAATGTAATAAATGCACAAGTGTCAATGTGCAAGTTGTATATGTGCAAGGTGTCCCTTGTACAGCTAGGTAGAGTGTTGGCCAAGGAACCTATCTTCCTATATAAAGGGCCATAGATAGTAGTGTAGAGTGTGGTAGTGAGTAGAAGTGTGGTAGAGTGTAGTAGTGTAGAGAGTGTGTGAGCTATAATCTCAGAGCTCATTCATGAGTAGTAGCTTAGATCATGGAGTGTTCATTTCCTCCATAGCTACTTTGTAATCATTTCTATCATTTCTATTTATAGCATATTTTAGTCATCTCATAGATTTACTTTCTTTCTTATTATTCTGCATCTTGTGATTGCTATCTCCCATTACATGTTGTATCAAAAGCTAACAAATCCTATTAAGGGTTAATACATCAATGTTGACCATAGGATATTATAGATAATACCCATAGGCTTACATAAAAAAATCCTATAGGCCTATATGAAGTCATCGATAGGCTTATATCATCATTTTTTAAACTTTGTCAATAAGGTTAGATTACTATCTTCTAAACTATATTTTTAATTTAATCTCGAGAAAATATATAAATATTAGATATACCATCATATCCCCCCATAATGGATGCTCATTTGGGATAAAGAATATCTAAATCTCTAATCCTCCCACATCATCTAGAAGACTTTTAAGTCACTAAGGAATGTAAGCCTTCATCACCATCTAGAAGACTACCATTTCTACCATAAGGGATACATTATCAAATTCAAGATACTCCCACAATCTCTTTCATAGCACCTTAGACATGATCTAGGTCAAAATTATCAATGATTAGAGCAAATACAACATATGTGGTTGATGATGATCCTACAAAATTGTCATATTTTACTAGAAAATATAATAAAATAGATGTAACCTTTATGAAGAGCTCAAAATCATGTGATTTAAAAAGAGGACCAAGGTTATTTCATACACAAAATATATGATATCTAAAAGTTTACCCCTCTAGGTACTAACAAAACAACCAAAAATTTAAATTCAAAAATTCTAATTAAAATTATGACCAATTAGAGAGTATCACATATCATGAAAATATTAAATGTATAATTTCCATTGACCTCCATATGTATTTCTAACTAGGATGATAACTAGATAGAAAGAGTCTTCATTTTCTAGTTGGGTATGCACAATATGAAGAATACATAAGCATTAAAATTGGATTTGTCTAGATATTTTAGATATATCAAAGAAGGTTTGTTAGGTGGCCACCTAGGTGCCTTATCAGTTGCCACATCACCACATAAAAAAAGAAAAAAGAAAACTCAAACTAAGGGGATATTTGTGGGTTCAAACTTAAGACCTTGTCCATGCTAAGCATTAGTGCATGTCTACCTATCTAAAGTCCATGGGTCCATCTATAAGCCCATGAGAAAAAAAGAGGATGACGGGACTAATGCGATCACCAATAATAACAACATAAAAAAATTGTAATCTCGCCAAAGTGTTAGGCATGAGGCTTAAAATCATGTTTTTCCTATTCAAATGTCTGATACTTTGCACAAAAATCAACCAACCACTACTATGTTGAAGAGGTGGAAGCACTAGTCATTAGATAGTGTACCTATTCAAAATGAATAGTACAAAAGAAAGGGTAAGATAGGGGATGATTTTGAACCCTATAACTTGCATCTAAAAGAACCTAATGCTCCTTAAGCTAGCCAATATGTCATGGATTTATTTGTAAATAATGCAAGATCTCTCTTCATTGTAATGACACCAAATAAAATATGCAAAATAAAAGAGTAAGAGTTGAGAATCAACTTGACACCCTTAAGGTAATAATTGCACAACAATAGCAAGGATAATTGAGCATCCACTCTTCTGATTATGAATACATGAAATCTCTACTTGATCTCATGCATTAGTCATGTCAAGCAAATACAAAAAATAACTACTAGAGACCAAATATAGTGGTCGTTTGAAATGGATCCTTTAACTTCATGTGACAATTGAATCTAGAATTATTATCATTATTTGGTAATGTTATTTTCACATTATTGGATTTGCTACTGCTATTTCTATAATTTTAAAGTTATTTTCTAACATAAACCATGTATGGAAAACTTTATGACCAAACTAGAACTTGCCTTCTAAACCTTATATGGTGACTCTATGATTAAACTGAAGAACCATATATAGATAATTTTTGTTTAAATTGAAACTTGTTTTTTGTACCATGTATATATGAATTTGTATATAAGCTAAACTTATCTCTTGAACCATAAAAGAGTTATATAGATAAAAAATCATTTTTAGTGTAGGTAAAAATACCTACTTTCCTAACCTGCATTTTGTATAGCATAACATTTGAGTTTTTCTTGCATAAAGGCCATGATGTATGATTTGGTCAATATACAAATTTAGATGCCATATTGTAACTTATTGTGCATTATGATGTAGATGTGGCATACTTGTGAAACATCCTAGTATGAGTAGCTAAATAAGTTATATGGGTTGTACTTAAGCTTGTAAGTGGTCTCTTGACTTGTTGGAACAATAAGAAAGCTTCATAAACACATGAGGGAAAGGATGTTGAGGTGAGCCAATAACAACAAAGTTGTGTTACTAGATGCTTATGTTTATAATGCTTAGAGGTTCCCCTATTATTGCCTTACTATTTCAAATAATATAAACCCATTGGTTGGACCTCTAGATATCTGCTACACATATATTGATATTTTCCTACAACACACATAGATGCTATCTTTGAAAGTAACTTCTTTGTGCCTTAGGAAAAAGGTTGTTCACATAAAACTTATTTTATTTACCTAAAATTGGTTCCCTTGGATATTGCTTACATCAAAATTCAATTTGGATTGGGATGTGGAATCAATATTAAAACATGACCATTCAATAATTCTTTAACTATAAACTATGACAACAATAAAACTTTATCTAGTATTATCAATATGCTTGGATTGTTAATTATCTTAGTCCTATTATTAATATAATATGGCAATGTTGGTAATTTGACATTATTTTAGTTGTCTTATGATGTTGATAATGTGATTGGTCTTTTTTTACCAAAAATTTGTACTATATTATTTTATTGCTTATCCTATTTGATTAACACCTTTGAAAGCAAAGTGGACTATGACCACTCCACTTGTATGAATCCAATGGATGTAACTTTATAAGAGGCGTAACATCCTAGATGAATTATTTAAATCCTTGATGTGTTCATAATGGGAATGGCGTCTTGATTGAACCAATTTATAATGTTGAGTGCAAATGAGTTGTTCTTTCATACCTTGAATATGGGTGTGATTATTTTAACTTAAAAGTATATTGGACAGTGGTTGTATAGAGGCATGTGAAAATTAGAAGAAAAAACTTAATGAGAGGGAAGGGATAAGATGTACAAAAACATGATGACATGGATGAATTACAAAAGTTAATTGTAATTTTTGTCTTATGTGGGTGAACATAAGGGTGGCATGCTCAAAGACAAGTGTTGATATGTGCAAACCATAATTTATAAGAAATAATGCCTTGATGACATATTATGTGGATTGTTCCAAAAAATCTTGGCTAATCTATGATTAACTTAATCATTATGTTCGTAATATGAATGGGTTGTTGGTTTTAATTTCGTGTAGGATGTGTTGAGGTTATTTGCATAATTAATGTGTGGACTTCATGTTATTAGGATATATCCTTTTATGTATTAAGTTACATGATTTGAATGATTTAAGTAGATAGATTGAAGCATCCAAAAATTTTTATTATGTCATATTGGTACTCTGTATATGATCTCCTCAAAGGGCCAATTCTCTTGGGTAGGGAATAAAATCACAAGAGAATTCTAGCTGAGAATTTTTTGGTTGGGTTGTAAAATGCTCCATTGATGCTCTTCCTTATCTCGGTACACAGGTAAAGGTAAATGACCTTCTTGGAAAAAGTCTAAATGATCCAAACAATATAATCATATGGGATTTGCATATTTTGACAAGCAACATTGATCAAGTTTGAAAAGTGGTGACATCAAGGTTTATTATCAACAACTGTAAACTCAACATGGATAAAAATTGGGTATATCCCTTGAATCAAATCTTATGTATTGCTTGTGTACCATTGTTTAAATTATTTCTAGGGAAATATAATTTGTTGTGATTGAAAATAATGACTATGTTCCACATGTAGTTGACCAACATACAATTTAATATTTATGTTGTAACTAAGGAACATGGTTAGTTGTTTGGCTTTGTCCTAATTAGGAGGAAGGTTTTATTATGCATGTTATATCATTCCCTATACATCTAAAAATACATATGATTTTTCTAAAAATGTATGTACACTTATAAAAAATATTTCAACTATAGATAAGTCCTAAAACCAATCAATAAGATAAATGTGTTTAACCTTCTATAAAACAATTTAATAAAAATAATTAATGCTTTTGAACGGTAGAATTATAGATTAAGGACATGCTAGGCATACATGATTGTTATTTTGAGTTCAATTAATTATACTTTATGAATCCATTGTATGCTTGAATGTGGCAAGGGCATTATGTTATAAAAATAATTTAGAAAAGTTAGTGAATTGCTTGAGGATTTTGATTGATTTAAATTTTTAAATTTAGTGAATTGGAATTGATGATGCAAAATTATAAGTCAATGTACTAGACATGACCTTGTGGGACTATGAAGATCTTTATTTTTTCATTTGTTCCTAATAAGGTCCTACAATGGAATAGGATATATTTCATAGTTAGATGAGCTATCGATCATGTTAGGAAATCAACTGAATGACCTTTGTATTTAGTTGTGGTAAACTATTGTCTTTGGATAAATTCACTCATGGAAGATAAACATGACAAAATCTTGCATGCTCATATGAGACAAAGTAGTCAAGAAATAATTATACTATGTTAAATGTCTATAAATTTCCAATACCTTGTTAAACAAGTTGTTCAGAAAAGAGGATGGTAAAATTATTAGTGTTACATTTATGAAATCCATATTTGTTCATTGTTACAAGGTTTCATTATATCTGTTATTTGAGTTCAAGATAATATGGCCAATTTGAGAATGCATATATGTTTTAGATCATGAGCATGCCATAGACTTATGATATATATTACTAAAAGTCTTAAAATTAATATATTATTAAAAGGATATTATTATTTATATCCAACCTTGAGCAAAGGGGTTGTGATATAAGTAAGATATGTGCTAGTTACCATTTTAACCACCATTACCACTAATAATGGACCATGATCATCCCCTCCAAAAGTCCAAAGCAATCATCTATTAGCTAGAAGCCCATGCCTTGCCATGATGCAAGAAGACATGACCAACAAAAACACCACTCATATTGGGAATGAATGATGTCTTTCTCCTTATAAATAAGGCCATTGTTTGAGCCCATGAATGAAGAAAATATCAATACCAAAGACCTATTGCCCAAACTAAATACAAGAAGGATCAATTTTGTGACTTAAGGCCATCCAATGCCATTCAAAATCACTCTAACAAATATTCTAGAGACACAATGTATGAAGGAGATGGTCAAAAATCCTTAGAAAACTTAGTGCATTTCCCATACACACCTTTAAGACACCATGTGTCATGACCTCACAACCTAGATTAAGATTTGAACCTATGTTTAGACCATTAAAAAAGAGCGTTAATTAACCATACCACAACATTGTGCCATGATAATGGGATGAGGATGGCTTAGCCTTAACAAAAACCAAAGATGTGCTCTATATATTGAATCATGACAAATATCGTGCCTTTAAATGGGTGAGATTGAATCTTCATAGAAAAGAAAAAGAAAATATTTTAAACATTAAAAATATTTTGAAAGTTTTAAAAGTATTGTGAAAAAACAATCTTAGAAAAAAAAAGTACGTTAACTTATTAGATTTCATAGTACTTTGTTGGAAAACACAAAAAACAATCATCCACTAATCTTATACTATATTAAGAGAAAAATAGAGAGCAAAATGAAAGAGGATAACATGCAAGATATGAAAAATAATATTAGATACCTCAAAAAAATGATCAAGATAAGGATCATACAAATGCAATATGTATAAATACCTTAATAGTTAAGTACAAGTTAAGCATGTTCCCAGCAGGATAACATAATAGTTTGAGTTTTATGTTAAATTCCCTATTGATAAGCTCAACTCTTCCCCTTTTTAGAAGTCATGGTGGGATGGGGATTCCCAGTCCTAAGTGTTGGTCATAGGGGTTTCTCACACTAACCAAATCCAAAAAAATTAAGAGTTACATATTCCTTGATCAACATACCATTAGGATAAGGGTATAATAAGTTAACTATCACTGACTTAAACCATAGACCTATAGATTACAACACAATGGTTTGAGCTTTGGTTTTTCTTTATGAGGTCCAAGGTTCAAACCACGATATGGGCAAGTGTGTGAGGAGGTGGGTGTGTGGCGGGTGTGTGTTCAATTCCCTATTGATAAGCATAGCTCTCAATTTTACGAAGGGTCATGGTTGGGAGGAGCCTACTCAGCGTTGTGCGTTGGTCGTAGGAGTTTCTCACACTAATCAAATAAAAAAAAAATCTTTAATAAAATAATATATAATATTTGTCATAGGATTACATATAATTATATCAATATATCTTAAGCATATAAGATAAATTTACATAATAAGTTAACTATCACTAGCTTAATCCATAGACCTATAGATTAAATAAATAAATATTTAATAAAATATTATATAATATTTATCAAGGGTTAGGTGGATTGGTAAGTTCTAATGCTTATTAAGAAGAGACATAGGTTCAAACCCTAAGGGCATGCTTATTTGCAAAGGTAGTAGTATAACCAGAATCCATTGAGTGCGCAACAACCTGATGATGGTGGTACTACGCTTGAGTGACTGGTGGTCCATTTCATGCATGGTTAAACAAAAACAAGGTGGAATAAGGCTTATAGGAGGTAGCCCCAAGATTTAAACCCTACTTGATAGTAGAAAAGGATTGTGGATGTAACCAATTCCCCTATGTATAAAAAAAATTGTCAGAGGCTTACATATAATTATATAATATATTATCGATCTAAGCATATAATATCAAATTACACATTTTTAATTATAATCTTAATGGTTATAATTTATTAAATTTATTGATATAATTATTTCATTAAAATATTTATTTGACTTAGTAATACTTTATATTTTATTTAAAACACATCATTTAATTAAAAATAATCAAAATAATTCCACGACTAGGATTAAATTCCTTTACTTTTAAAGAATAAAACTATAATAATTACTTTTCTTTAAAAGTAAAGGAATTTAATCCTAGTCGTGGGGTCTCATCTGAATTATATTATTATAGTTTTATTCTTTAAAAGTAAAGGAATTTAATCCTAGTCGTTGAATTTATTTATTTATTTAATGAGGGAAGCCAAGGATAAATTGATTTGGGAGTAAAATAGCTTAAGAGAATACACAACAAGAAGTGGATATAATGTACAACACCAACAAAATAATAATGTCACTAGAATATGGAGATATATTTGAGATAGCCCAAGCATTTTTAAATTCAAAATGTTTGTTTGGCTAGCAGGTCTTATAAGAATTTTATCTTGGGATAACCTTATGAAAAGGGGTTTTCATGGCCCCTCTCAATGTGTTTTTTTGTAAAAAGGAAGAGGAGAGTATAAACAATCTCTTGGGACATTGCTCAATAGTTTAGAATACATGGTAATGGATTCTTAATATGTTTGGTAAATGCATGGTGATGAATAGCAAAATTGAAAATTTTGTTAAAGCAATGATAGAGCACTTTTAAAAGTGAGGTTTTATAGAGATATATCAAAAGATACAAAACTTTGGACTATATGGCTAGAAAGGAATAGAAGAATATTTAAAGGAAAGGAAAGCAATTTAGAGGTAATAAAAATAAGATATGTTTAGCCATAGAGGAGTCTAAACCAACCCTATCAACTCACCCAATCCTTAATATAGAAGCAGAGAGCCTTGATAGATGGAGTCAAGTCATTAAATGGAATTATGATGTTGGGTACAAGAGAAACAAAAAGAAGACAAAGAATATAAAGTGGAAACCACAAGATGTGGAGTGGGTTAAATTGAATTTTGATGAAGCATCTAAAGAAAATCTAGGACCGGCATAGGAGGAATAATTAGAAATAATAGAAGAGATATTTTGTCTTATTATGCTTTCAATAGTGGATTTAAGACAAATAATGAAGTTGAAGTTGGGGTAGCTTTAAAAGGGTTAAAAATATGTAAACAAATGAAGTGGAATAAGTATGGATGGAAGGTGATTCTCTCGTAGTAATAAATGTAATTTTGAGAAAAACAAAGGCTCCATGGAACATACAAGAGATAATTGTGGAAATTCAAGATCTTGCTAAAGAGTTTGAAGAAATTAGGTTTACACATATATTAAGGAAAGGAAACAAATGTGGAGATAAGCTAACCAATAGAGGGGTTTTGATTGAGGATTATGAAGTTAAATTCTCCTTTCCATGGTTAGAGGAAGTAGTAAGTTTAGTTGAAGCCAACAATAAAATGTTGATTGACTAATTCAATTAATTATTAAGATTTACTTTAATGTTTTCCATTGGTAGTATCTGCTTTATTTTGTAACAACAATGTATTTTTATTTAGACTATTTATTTTAATAATTGTGGTTGTTTATGTTTCACGAAGGAAACTAGCAATCCAGATTGGTAAAGTGGATTATGATAGTGCGATATCTTGGAAATATTACTCTACAAATATGCAAGGCATAGATAGTAGAGGTGAAGTTTTGGCATTGTGAAGGTTGCTATAGGAAAATGTCAAGAAAGATGCTAAATTTTGGAATAATTGTATTCATACAGAAAATTGAAAAGATCAAAAAAATAAAATAAAAATAAATCTAAATATTTTATGTAAAATGATTCAAATTTCTAGCTATAGCATCTCAATTGAGATGAGAAGTGTATTTATTTATAAACTCTCAAGCTTTAAAGAAAAAAGTTGTAATTTGTCAAGGGTGAATGGTGGACCTTAGTACAACCTTTTATTATTCAACCATTTTTTATTTAAATCATTAATAAATAATTTTTTATAATAATAAGAAAATGTATAAAATCAAGTGGCATTAGCTCAATCGGTTAGATTCCTCAATGTTTAAGAAGATCCAAGTTGAAGGAGGAGACCTAAGTTCAAATCTTGCTAAACGATACAGAGATAATATCTAAGCTTTGTTGTAATACTACTATGTGGTGATGATGTAATACTGAATAATATCCAAGCTTTGTTGTAATACCACTATATGGTGATGATGTAATTCGAGACTATTTCAATCTTATATAATTAATTGAAAAAAAATATAAAAATATAATTATTTAAAACATTGATAAAAATCGACTATGGATTTTTTATAATAATAAAAAAATATATAAATAGATTATTTATCTTAAAACTGACAAAAAAAAATCTACTATAATTATAAAATAAATTATTTATCTTAAAAAATAATAATAAAAAATATATATATATAATTATTTAAAACATTAATAAAAAATCTACTATAATAGGAAAATGTATAAATAGATTATTTATCTTAAACTGACAAAAAGCAGCATAGAAAATAATTAATTGAAAAAAATATAAAAATATAATTATTTAAAACATTAATAAAAAATCTACTATATTTTTTTATAATAATAAAAAAATGACGTTAAGGACACCATTTGCATTATTTGTGATGTGACTCGAATTCAATCTCCATGATAGATGTCTATAAGAAGTATCTACTCAAAAATAAGAAAATGTATAAATAGATTATTTTTCTGAAAGAAAAAAAAAAGCATAGAAACTTTGTAACGGATGCTTTATATTTTTAAAATATTTAAAAAATGGAAAAATAGTAATATTTAAAAAATGGGAAAATAGCTACTATTTTTCCATTTAGAACCTTTAGGCTAAGGCACGTCGGAATCTTACAGAAAATAGAGTTGTAATCTAAGCTATTCCACCTCCTGTTATTATAATGTTGTGAAGCTTTTTGTCTTTCCAAGTCATCCATTACGTAACCATCTATACAGGCGGAAATAACATATTCGTGACTTCTTTATTTGGTGGGCTTTATTTTTGGCGTGCACAAATATAGCGAGAATTTTAGTGGTGCTCCCTCTTTTTATGTGACAGAAAGACGCCAATATCTTCTCGTTCTCTTCTTCAGCATCTTCACCCTTCAGCCTTCGTTTTTCTAACAGACCATTGTGGGCAGAATTTGGGTAAGTCCTGATAATTAAGACTCCATCCATAATTTTTTTTTATCCAAATATCTGTCTCTCTCATGATTGTAAATTCTGCTAAATCTATGCCTTAATTTTCTTCCAAGTTGTTAATTCAGATAAGATAATTCTGTGAAAAGATACAATTGAATTATGGCATTTTAATATGATTGTGTCTATTGAATGGAGTGGATATGAAATGGTCTGTTCTGTCAGAGTAAGAAAATGATGGAAATTGTTCAGGCGTAGAAAAGTATTGTTTTCCAATAGTTACCAGAATAAATGGAAGAGAGGAGAGGAGAGGACTGTTAGGAGTTTGGATAACCATTAGTTTCAACCGAATTGTTTGTACATGGAAGGTATGGTTTATTTTCCTGAAAGTCCGAGTGCAATTGGGGTTGTTGGTGAGGAAAACGGTCTGTGACTATTTGTGCTGTAAATTTATCACATATGGTCATACGGTCTTCATCTTAAGATGGAAGGGACATGGTTCCTTTTGTCGTCCCCCCCTTTCATAGTTTGTTATATGGCATTGAAACGGGTCCCTTTTTAGGCGGGTCCACTCGGATTATTCGGATTACATCTTGACTAGTACTATAGCAGTATGTAGTATTTTTGATAATGATGTGTTTATCTTGTGGCAAGGCTCGAACCTTAATCTTATCGTTGAAAGTTGAGGCATTTGATTTCTTGAACTCATACCATTTGATTTTTGTCTTCCTTGTTTTATCTGCTTTATTTTCTAAAAATTTGGGTCCCTGCCCCACCTTTCTTTGAGTTTTGTGGTCGTTGGGCAAGACAGAACAAGAAAAACTTGCAACTCCAAATACACACAAGATGAAAAGCTCTTTCTTCTGGATTGCTAATCCAAGCCTATTTGAGTATCTGGTTATGTTTGGAAGTTTGCTTGAATTTGAAAGCTTAGGGATTCCTTAAACTCATGATAGCCACACAGTCCTAATACCAGCATTTTTTTCAATCCTCAAAATATGGTGATTAAAAATAAAAATCAAGTGAACGTATTGCATAGATTGTAGGAGGTCTCAGTGGATGGTAATGATCATCATCATGCCTTAGTGTTGGATAATTTGGTTTAATGAAACATGTGTACATGTCGGGCATTTGTTAATCTTGATCTTTCGATGCTAATGATATACTATTCTTGCATTAAAATGATGTTATTTTGTTTTCTTTTACCTGCATCATAAGATGACTCTGTTTCCTCAGCAGACAAATCCCCAATTTTTTCACTTCCACAATTTTGTCATTGGCCACTCGAGTTTTGTGTGGTTTTTCTAACTGTTCTTTTATTGGTCATGTTTTTGTTCTCACTTTGTGTTGTCATTTTTCTCTAACTCTTGTTGGTTTTCCATTTGTGATACTATATCACTGTTGCATCTACCCTTCTTGGCTTACTTTTAGATTAAACAGAGTCAAATTCTCTCTGTATATTTTAAATGCTGCTCTGCCATGCAACAAACACATATTGTGAAGAAAAATGCTGAATAAGACTGGGGGGCTGCATATGCATATTCTGTAGGTTGCAACAATAATAATATGGGTAATGCTAATTTACATCATCTGAGCAATGCATTTTCCCATTCTTTACGCTTTAATTGATGAAAAACTCACTAAAGCAAACACTTTATCAAACATATTGGTAGAGACAATCCTCTAATAGCACAGAGGTACTTCAAATGTTAACATCCTTGCTTGGAACATGATTGCATTCGTTTAAAATTTAAACTTGGTCAGTAAGAGGACCTTATATCATGATGAGTCAATTATGCATTGTATTTGGAACTATGTTACCAGGTTTGGGTTTGTGTTCCATTTCGACAAAGATAAAAATTGAAAGAAATTGTCACTGAAAAATTAGCTATAAAGGTCACCTGAAGTTTGAAAAAAGAAATAAATATTTTTAACAACGTAAATGTTTAAAATAAATATAAATATGTATAAAGAACTTAACATTTCATACAAAAATTGAGATTGACTTGCAAACGCATCTATGAATGAGTTACCCTAAGATAATTTTACCCTGTTGAGATCATTTAAACTTTTTCTTTGGTCATTTTGTTTCAACCTGTAGTTTTTGTAGATGTAGAATTGAGTCGAGCAGATGTCGGAATGAATTCAATTTAAAATTTCCATGGACTGATGTTTTCTTGTTTAAGGTAGAAAATTGCTAATGTTCGGACTTTTTTGATAAAATTTGCTGAATCTAGTAACATGGTTCTGGAATCAAAGTCACTAGCATTAAAAGGTGGATAATTGTTTGCCAAATTGTGTAGAATGTCATGATTGTTAGAATTTTTATTCCTCTTATGGTCTCTACTATTATGAGCATAAAGCTTCCTGTACAAAAACTGTAGATTCTCATGCTTTTGTATCAGGATTAGCTTCATAGATATCAGATGGTTACTGTCCTGAGGGAGATATATAGGCCCATCAGTGGCTAAGGCTTGTCATATAACATACTTTTGGCCACCATTACATAAGCCTTGAGAAATTTGGGCTATTGAGTGCTCTCATGTTTAACAAAAATCAAATATATTCTGGATACCACTGAATAAAAGCATCTATATTGTCTCTTTGCTAATCACAATTACAGACAGGGAATAACAACCTTTTTAAAAGAACTTACATTGATCTCTTTGCATGGAGTTTAAGTTAGACAATGATTTCTTAGACAGAATGCTTTGGTTCTTCTATGTTCCTCCAAATAGGAGGTGCAAGGTTCGAATTCAGAAGGGGGTAAGGTAGTACACCAAATTTCAGTAACCAGAATATTGGAGTCTGGGTGGCTTAATATTGGATAAACAACATCATCCCATATGACTACAGTCTCGTGGACGTTAAAAACTACTTTCCTCTCCTTTCCAAGTATATTTTGAAGTTATTGTTACTGTAACAGTAACATTTGAACATCATTCTTCTTTTCATCTTTATTAATTTTCTTTAACAAAATTTTCATCATTCAGTTGGCCTGTTTCTGTTTTTTTTCCATTCCTCTTAATGTCTTTGAAAATAAGTATGAATTAAATAAAGGAAAGTAAGATAGTCCGAACACATTTTTATCTGATAAGAAATGCCCTTATTTTTGTTGAGTAATATTGGTAATTGTTTGTACAAGTTACTTAAGTTGCTTTTAATTTTTCTGCCTTTAGAAGATATAAAATAATAAATTTGTGCTTGCAGCTAGTTGAGTACATAGAACGTTAGGATTCCATCCACAAGAACAAGCACATCATTACAGTGAAAGAATAGACTGCACATGGGACCAAAAGTTTTTTCAATATTTGACATGGATACCACATCAAAAGGATTATCTTGGATTGATGGCATGTACCAAAAGTTTGAGGCCATGTGCATGGAGGTGGATGAAAATCCATCCCTTTTACTACAAGTAAGTATCTCAGTTTGTGCCTTTTGTGCTTTACATCTAACCAGTATTTTCATTGGTTTTTAGAAATTTTCCCTTACTATTAACAGATTAATAGTGAAAGCATCTCTCTTTTTTCCTGCAATGAGTAGGACAAGTTTTTGATCATAATATAAAATACCACATGCAGTATTTAGAGAACAAGAACTAAAAAATTCTTGATCCATAAATGGATGATACATAATATGTAAATCTAAGGAGTCTACTAGTTCAGAAAGGCCATTTTGCAGTTCCTTTTTGGTTAACTTTGTTGACAGAGTGTCTGTGCTGAAACACAATTTGGTAAAGTTGATGGTTTTCTATTTCAGCATTACATCTTTTGTAAGTTATAAATGTATTGTGTTTGCAGGAGACAACAAAGTATGTTGAAAATAGGTTCAGTGTAATTGGTGCAAATGTGAGGAAATTTTGTGCAGAGGTTATTCAAGATATCCTCCCCCCAGTTTCTGAAGAAGCAATCAAAAACTTAGGTTCTAACATGTCTGTCAACTTTGGGGAAGGCTTTGAGCTGTCGGAAAAGTTAAATCCAGACATGTTACATCCATTAAACGTGGAAGTGGAATCAATGCCACATCATGAAAGCTATACTTATTTTGGGAAAGATTTAGATAATGCTGTTGTGTTTACTCATGAACTGCAAAAAGAAAACCCACTTCTCTATTGGGAGGAACTGTGTGAATATGAAAATTTGGCACAGCTACCTTCCATATCACTTGAGGACATGTCTCTCTCTGAAGATTCAATTCTCAAAAATAAAACAAAAAGGCATTCTGACAGTCAGATGAAAGCAAATGTATGCAACACTATTCCTCATGGTGCAGTTCTTACACAAGAAACAACTTGCATAGATACAATTGCAGACGGCACAAATGGGAAACAGAAAGGATCAACAGAAAAGACTGGTAAGAATTATGGAAATTTGCATTTCGCCTTCCTCTTTTTGTATTTTCCAGTTGCACATTGTTAGTATTCTTTTAGTTTCTAAGATTGGATGAAATTGATTTTCTTTGCAGTGCCTATGTTGATGCAAGAAATTTAATGCAACTTGTTTGGACTAAATTCTTAGCATTGTTTATTTATTTATTTTGGGTACATACCTTGCAAATGTGGGGTCTTGCAGCACAGGGTATGCTGATGAATTTTGCTGGCTTAAATGAGGCTATACTTCTAAAGCTAAAAATATGCCAGATGCCCTAGTAGTAGGTATGGTTTTAGCCTGTCTCAGAATTTCCCTCAATCCCCTCTTTTGTCTACCCTTTATTTAGCCATTTAACCAATTTATTATGTTGCCTGGTTGTTTCTCTGCTATTCTCAGATTTACTTTCCTTTCATTCATCACTTTATCTGTGCAGCCCGTTAATGAGAAATACGTCCTCTTCTTCTCTTATTTGTTTGTTTATGCTTTCCAACAGTTTGTTATTACCATTCTAATATTTTGTTGGCTTATTCATTTTTGGGTTGTTTAACAGTTGCTATCTTACCACTGCTAGTTCATAGTTGCCTAAGCTGTGGAAGATTAAGGGTTGTAAAGAGTTTTGCATATATACAACTTAGGGCAACCTTTTTTTTTCTTAATTTTTTTTTGGGGGTGGGGGGGAGATTGAAAGGGGTCCCATGTTTATTACATGATGACTGCATTACCACTGTATTTCAATGAACCATATAGTGGTATTACTATGAACTGTATCATCACGGCACCCAGGGGAATTGAACTGTGGTGGGCTTTTTGTGAGCCGAAGATTCTCATCAGTTGGACTTCAACCTCATGGGCAAATTAGGGCAACATTTGTTGATAGTAAGCATGGATATTAAATGTTTAACCTCGTTTATGACTATGCTTTTAACAGTATAGAAATATATCAGGTACAGTTGGTAACTATAACTCTGTCCTCATGGTTATTATCATATCCTTACAATGTGCACCCTTTTTGAGGGTATGAGTCATCCTTAGAGAGAGTATCAAGATGATTGTTATCAATTTATCATAATGAACTGTAGTTATCACCCTCTTAAATATAAATTCATTAATAATGGATATTATCATTATTTATCTGCATTCATAATCTTAAATTCTTTTAAATGCAACTAAATCACATATCATCATGTGAACATAGTACATTCCAGTTTATACAATGAATTCAGTTAAGGTTCAGCCATGAAAGGTGGAAATTTATCTTTTTCTTTTAAAGAGAGAATGACCAAGGCCTCTGCATTGTTATACAAGATCAATGTCTATACAGGTCAATTCAATGCTTAAAGCAAATTGTCTTAGTAACTGTGATTATTATTACTTCCAAAGCAAATCTAATTAAATGTGGTAATAAAGAATATATTTTTCAGAAATAAATCTTTCACGAATCATAAAATCATGACGTGCATTGCTTTGTTATAAAAAGAATGTGGGCAATATGGGAGCATGCTTGTGACAGACATTATAGGGCATCGGACCTCAAAAGATGACACAACATAAATCCTCAAGTGCTATCAATAAAAAAGCACAGATACATACATAACACCAAATCTTATACCAGTAAAAATACTAGAAAGGTCTAATAATTGTTGCACTGTCCAATAGACTGACAAAAGGTGGATGGATTAAGTAATGGCTCTGGTGAGGCCATGGGTCAAGATAAACGAATGACTAGAAAAGGACATATTGCACACTAGGCTTCAATTTTAACCGAGATGATGATGGTTCTAGTTCATGCTAAACCTAACCTTGAGCTTGGGTCTAGGAATAGGGCCTTGTACTTTGCCAATGATCATTACTTTCTGAATTTGGAAGGATGATAGAATTGCCAATTCCAACCTTGATATTTGGAAGATGGAGGCAATGGGCTTTGGAAATCAGATGACCAGCCAGGTATCTTTTCCTGGGGGACTATGGGAGGGCAAATTAAAACTTCCAGTCAGTCAATAATCTTGTAGCCCATATGCACTCAGGAGTTTGATTCTAGACTGGCATGTGAGATTGAGTTTGTAATTATGAATAGAATATAGGACTTTTATACCTTTGCATGTATCAAAGAGAAAATCATTATCATGAAGATCGTATCAACAAAAGAAGATATTTGGATGTGAACTTTTTAGAATGACATTGGAACTAGGATTCACATCAATGTACGCTTGGCACAACTTCAATCAAGCAAAAACATTGTGCGGTGAAAAAACCAGCCTACCAGGAGCTGTACAAATTATCTTTGAAAGCCATCTTCTTAGAATAAAGGTTTATGGGCAGGCACTTATTGGAGAAATTGCAAGTGGACTAATGGGAAGGCTTTCTATGACTATGCGATAAAAGATCTTTAATATTTATGATTGTGTGAGTCGCTTTCCTGTTATTGCTTCATTATTGAACAATTGGCGGGGGCTGAGTTACCTTGAAGCATGATTGCAGATGCTGCTAGTCTATTTGGAAATCGTGCTCTTCTTTCAGACCCTTTTGGAGTGGAGTGTGTTCCATCTCAAATCAAAGACTTCACAAGGTTGGTGTCATGGATTCCTTGTGCTGTTCATGTGGGAGAGAGGGGTCAATTGATCATATCTTTGGAAGATCTACTGCTTCCAAGAATTCTTGGGCATGGTTACAAGCTGAATCCAACTATTTATTCTTTCCTTACTTTCTTGCCAAGGTCTTCATTGGAACAGTTGGATCAGGAAAAACTTTATGGCATACAGTTCAGTTGTCCACCACTTGTTTCCTGGTGAAGATGAGATGTAAGAAAAAATTCATAATTTCTCACTTGGTCTAGGGCCTTGAGGAGGCTGAGGTTTTCCTTGCTTGTCAAGGTGAGCTCGTTACTATCATCAAGATGTTGAGTCCCTTCCATTTAGGGTGGAAGCAAAGATGTTAGCCCTTTTGCTGTTTATGAGGCAAGATTTTCCTTGTAATATTGTTGTTAAGCTGATATATTTCCTAAGTTCTCAGATGTAATATGCAATACATTTCTTATTGAAAAATGACACCATAGGAATGATTAAAGGTAAGAAAGTGCGAGATGACTATATATAGAACACCATGGATCAACTGGCCTAGTTGGAGTAGAATCATAACTTAATTGTATTTCATCCAATGAGCATGAAGTAGAAAGGTGATTTGAATGATTACTATGAGATGTATAAGTGTGTGCACATAAGGACAGTGACACCAAATGTAGAGTATAAGGCTTACTTGTTGGTTAATTAGAAAAACAATTGAAGTTAGAGGACACGGATAAATAATAAAAAGGTTCTCAAATGTTGTGGATGGAAAACTGATAAACAAAACAGAAGAAACAACATCTAGCTGTTGTGAATGAGTGGAAGGAACAACACGAGGCTTCCTTGAATGAGTGGAAGGAACAACACGAGGCTGTGTCGAACATGCGGTATTCAAAGGCAGTGGTTTTTTAGATGGAGCCAACATGTTTGAAGGATAAAGAGATGGAGTAGCAACATCAGAAATTCAAAAATTGAAAAGAAGCACTCAGGTCATGGACTTGCCTTCTACCTGAGCTTCAGTTCAATTAATTTTCCATTTTTGTTCCAATGCTTCCACTTTGGACAGTGGATATATGTAGAGCCTAGTTTTGATATAGGATATGTCGCCATCACTGTATATACTATACTATGACAAATGCATTAATAAGGTCTATTTACCTTTCCATTGTATGATGTACTTAGGATGAGTATATTTGAGCCATGATGGTAGTCAATGCCTTAACTGTTGTGGCCATCAGTCACATCAACCCCTTCTACTTTCTATATATATGAGTTGTACTAATCAGATGTCTCCATTTATGTCTAGTTACTAATATGATATCTTGTCCAAGTCAGCCCTGCATCCTGGAGATCATGTACATCATTTTCATGACAATTGGTGAAGACATCCCACCTTATCTATTGTATTATGTTCTTTCATGCTATTATGATAACTATCTATAGATCCTTCTAGAGAATTTGTGCTCTTGTATGTATATTGGCAATATTCTATATATTTTTAGAACTGCATAACTATACTCACTAACAGAACCTTTCTTATTGTTTTAAAGATTGAAGAGAAGAGTTATGTTTTTAATCAGAAGATCTAATTGCATACAATGGAAAATAAAGAGCAGAACCGTAGTGCTAGAGGAGGTGTGGACCTCAATGAAGGCCAAGAAAGCTTTCGTATTTAGTATGGTCATTGCACTTGGCCAAACACTCTCCGTATACTTGTGCAACAAAACTTACTTCTTAGAATCATTTTCCACTCGTAAACCTAATGACACCTAATTTTCCACTTCTGTTCTAATGGCTGTTGCAAGTGGGTTATAGAGTTTTTTTATTGACAAACTGACCGACTGGGGCAAAAAATATAAATGAGTGTAAAGATTTCTCATGGAACCGCAAAATTAATTCCAATAAACTCTTGAAATAGGTACCAACAAACCCACAAAATTTCTAATGGGCACACAAGGCACTAATAACTAGCATCAGAGCAGAATACCATCAACCGATTATTCCATCAATTGATTGGACCTCATAAGTTGGTTCTGTAGTTAGTCTGTGGTGTTCTGCTGTGTTCGGAAAGATTTTTAGTCGAATTGCGAAATTAGTCCCAATGAACCCTTGAAATAGGTACCAACAGACCCACAAAATTGATAATGGGCACACAAGGCACTAATAACTAGTATCAGATCAGAATACCATCAATTGATTGGTCCTCATAAGTTGGCTCTGTAGTTAGTCTGTGGTGTTCTGCTGTGTTCAGAAATAAGCTCATCTCCCTTAGCAGTGTTGTCATAGATTAGAGATTAAGGGGACTGATTTCTTTGCTGGCCATCCTTTGATATCTAGGTCAATGAAGGGTACCTTGATCTACGGTTGCAACATATAGTCTTTCTTGCCAAAATAATGTTAAAGTGAACGTGAAAAACAAAGGATTTTGATTTGATTTTACTTTTCACTGCTTTGGTATTTACTATTTCATGTTTAAAAGGTCAATCAGAAAATGGAAGATGAATTTTTGTTATCACTTTACTTTGAGTACCTCACTGTATCCTGTTCATATGATAGTTTTATTTTAATCTGTTGTATGGGATTGAAATAGGCCTTACCCGTATTACATCATGACCATATAGTGGTATTACAACAGTTTGGCAATTATGCATGTATCGCTTGGCAAGATTCGAACCTGGGTCTCCTTCTTGAAATTTGAGGAATATAACTGCTTGAGCTAATGCCATTTGATATCCTGTTCTTATGATAGTGACTTTGTTGATTACGGACAAATTATTTGTCTTTTTTATGGCAAACACAGTCTGGTATTATTAGTCTGGTATTATTTTATTCTTCTTTGCCCTCTTGATATGAATCCTTTTATGAAGGGAAGTTGTGTGAAGAGATTGACACATTCCATATGTCCAAGGAAGTTTCATTCCCACGATGAAGATGGTGTTGTCTTTGGAATTTCAGTTAAATATCTTGATTTTGACAAGATATGTTCAAATTTCTCATGTTTTTGAATGGGAAAAAAGCTTCCTATTAAGAAACATAAGAGGAGCATCTCACATCAAGTCCCTTTTGGTGGCCTCTCCATTTTGATCTCTATTTTTTAATTGGGGGCCTAAACATCTATATTTTTAAACAAATCTTAGAACTTATAAATTTTATTTTCTAGAAAATTGTTACGAACTAATTTATTTTGTGTATGTTTAAATATGATAAAGGGCATCAAATTGGCAGCATTCCTGTTTTAATCTTGATATCAATGCTTGAAATACAAATGCAAAGGACATTTTCTATTCTTGATGGCTTGGATTTTTTTTAAGCATTCTCTTGCCCTTAATTCTTGCCAAGGGAATGATCAGTGCCATTTCATATTAGATCAACATATTCCCAAGTATTTTTAGTTAAGGATATGTCTTCTGTTTGCTTGATTTAAAGGTTGCCACTTGCTACTACTTGTCATGGGTTTGTGAACACTAAAGATAATCATCATTTTGGTTTCAAATATATTTTTTGGGCGAATGGCTCAATAGCTATCAAAATTGTATTCATTCTTGACCTAGAGGTCTTTTTGCTTAAATCTAAGTTACATTTAAGAAGTTAAACTGGATAACCCTGGGGATGAAACCTTACATTGTATTTGAAGTATTCTTTGCAATTCTCAATGCATTCAGACTTTCATTCTTCAGTCCTAGAGAAGCCGATAATGTCTGTTTCAGCTCAACCCTTCTACACATTCTGAACTATGATATTTATTTTTATTTTTTCTTATTTTCATTCCCTCTTGGAAATTCTCTTGTATGATGGGAAAATTATTTAGATTAAGATGAAACAGTTTCTAACCAACGCCATCTATACAATTTCACATCCGAAAAATTATGTTCCGAAAGTAAGATACTAAGTGTTGGGAAAGATTACAAACTTTAATCTTTGAAATATTTGATGAAGTTTATGATTATATTCTTTTTTTATTTATTTTTTTACGTTATATGGGATTGAAACAGGTTACACCAATATTACATCATAAGCTTGGATATTATCTATGTATCGCTTGGCAAGATTTGAACCTGGGTCTCCTCCTTGAATGTTGAGGAATCTAACTGGTTGAGCTAATGCCATTTGATAATTATATTCTTTATATATTCTTCATTGTCTTACATATAATTTTGACCATTATCTACCTGCTTATTCCAAGGGAGAATGTTATGGATTGTGAATGTGTTTTAAATGTATAGGAACTGAAATTGAGCCAGACAATCAGAAAAATGAAGACATCTGTGGAGTTGGTGGAATGCAAGTCAACGATCATTTGTTTCCTCGTAATGGAATTTCTGAAATCATGGCGTTATCGGTGGAGCACTACGGGGAGGAAACAGGTGATTCTGAACAGAATATGGAAGGGCATGAAGAAGATGGAGAAAACTTTTCTGTGGTTGTTGAGTCTTTGAATGCAGATCATCCCTGTGTATCAGAGGTACACTCTTGGTTATTATTTTCTTGATAATGTGAACATTTGAATTTCCAGCAAAAACCTAACGCCTGTGTTTTTTGCTTTACTAGTTTCAGTTTTGTGTTTATGAATCTATGATATACACTAATGGAGAATCTAAGCTCTTTGTTGAAAATTAATGTGAACAGTGGGTAACAAATAGATTTGGTTTGTGAGGTTTATAGCTACAATGTTTTCATGGATTACATTTTAATGTTGCTTGTATTGCCTCAAGTCAAACCAAAACAGAAACTATATAGATATGTCTGCTTAAGTATACAGTCCAAACAAGAAGATTTGGATTCTAATGAGAAATTGCTTTATAAATATTCCTTGAGGGGTTCTTGTTGCAAAGAACTTGATCTTGCTCTCCTTGCTTAGTTAACATTTACAATGCTTGTTATATTTAAGTCTCAAATTATCTTCTTCGTACAAGAAAAATCCAGCAATGAAGATTGTCTTCTTCATGTGTTTTCTAGTCATCATCATTAATGTAGAAATGCCCTTTGAATATGTACCAAAATCATGGATATGTTCTTGCCTCTAATTATCCAAGATTGCTACTTCTACTGCAACAAATTCATAAATATGTTTTGTACGGATTCTAACATCTATTGCATCTCAAGGCCATTTTTTCTAGGACTCTTCCAAGAAATTTCATGGGCAATTCCAATAATTCTCAACTGCTCTTAATGAGCATAATAATGAAAATGGAACTATGGGCAATGCAAAACTTATAAAAAGCAACTTTAATGCCCTTTTCTTGAAATAGTAATTTGACCTTCCACCGTCATTGTTAACCCCAGACTATATTTGTCATATGCCTACATATGCCTTTTTTTGTGATACTTGTTTTTGGTTAGAAGCTAAACTTTTGTGTGGATGGGAGCACACTCCAGAGATTATTTTCAAATCACATGCTAGTCATGGGTGTGCTGACTAAATTGACATGAGAATTATTATTTTCAGAGAGTAAGTCTTCCAGCTTGGGTTTGTTTCACAACACAACATTTGAAGGTGTACCTACCTTTGGCATTGATAAAACAAATCTCAACATTGTAAAATCTTGCACACATATCCTCTTTTTGTACAAGATATTCTGCTTTCTTCCTTTATCTTAAGTCTGTTCTTAAACTCTTTATGTGCTGCTAGTAATTCATTATGTGATCAGTGGATTCCAGTTTGCAATATCAACTTCAATTTTTTGCACTAGGAAGAGGAGGTGCAGTGCATATATGATCAGTACCAAGTTATGTTTGCTGAAGCTAAAAAGTTTTAAATGGAAGCACTATACATCAGAAGAAATTTATGCATAACATATATGAAATTTCATCCAAGAAGGAGAAAATAAAAAACATAGCCAGGTTCAAGGCAAAATGAAAGGATAGTTTTTTAATTGATAGAGAAGCTGCCACTGAAGTGCTCGATTTCAAAAGTAACAAAGAGATTCAAACTAAGCAACATGTAGGCTTCTATGTTAAACTGCTATGCACTTCACCTCTGCATCCTTTGCCCTTAATGCCCACAAATGTTTTTCCCCTATCCTAACTCCCTGGTTTTACTTGATCCATTTTGGATCAAGATCATTTGATTGCTTAAGCAGGTACAAACATATCAAGTTACAATGCAGAAGTTCAAATAGGGAGCAAGTCTAAGCAAATAATGGTCCTAAACAATTGTTTCTTAGCGAAACTTTTATGGATTTCACATGTTTGAAGGCAGTCATTTTGGAAATGATGCAGACAGAAAAGAAGCCTAATAGATATCTACATGCATTATGGGATAACATATATTAGCACATAAAAAACTACTTTTTCCAACAATACATTGGCTAGCAAGTGCTAACCTTTGCTTGGCAGGGAGTGTTAGTTGTGGTGGCCTGCAAATGGAACATGGTTTTAACATGGCCACCCAAGCTACATACAAGATTCTATTGATACCCACGATATTTGGGACCTAAAATAATTTTATGATGAAAGGGAAATACTGGTATGATAGCTTTCTAATTAGATGAATCTGGAGATAAGAGATACACATTGCACATTTGTTAGCCCTTTGATTTCTGTCACCTCCAGGTGAGGTCAAAATGAGCAAGTCCATACTCTGAGTCTTACCTATGGAAAACCAAAAGATTCCCGAGTCAGTATGCCAATTGCTTGGCTTGCAAGAACTTCAGGGTGCTAGCTACTCCAAAAATTGACCAAAACCCATCCCATTGTTCATTCGTTCGACCATGGTCAAGTTATCAATGAAAGTTCCAAGTTGTTCAGTAAATGAATTCCCTATTTCCCAGGCTCTCCTACTCTCTCAACAACAAAATAGGTGGTCTCTGAAGCAATGAACAGTCTCGAAATCACATTTTCCAAAGTTCTATTTTGCTAGGTTGCCTTGAGAATTGACTAAGTGTACCACTCACTCACAACCCAAAAGATTGCAAGCTATCGAGCCAATATTGCTAATATTTCACTTGGATGGCAAAAGTTCGGAGGTGGTGGGTTCTTCTTGAAGAAATTTTTTTGAAACCCACCGTTTCACTATATATATCATTATGATTCAAATGTTTATGGCAGCTATGATTCCAGCACTAAATGGTACAAACTGAAGAATGGCAACAACTAGTAAATATGGATTTGCAAATGCTGTTTCTTGCAGATTGAAAGTTAAACGACAAATATTGTGAGATTCTATAAATACTTTTTGTTGGAAGCTCAACGGTTGAACAAATGTTATTGAAGTACCATTTTGTGTCATGTTGTTCTTGTCTTTGTTTGTTTCTCCTATAGTAGCAAAACTCGCCGAGTTTGAGTCTGAGTCGGCCTTGCTGAGTCACTCAGGCTTGACTTGGTGAGTCTTTTTTTGCTGAGTTTTTTTTTTTGTTGAGTATTTCTGAATTTTTGTTTGCCGAGTCGTCCAGTCGGAGTTTCTCTACTATGGTTTCTCCTATGTTTCATTTCCTCATTAATGCTTTCCTAGTCAGATATTCCCATAAAGTTTGTATATAACTTTATTTTCTATTTGATTAATTGCCTAGATAGTTTAGCAGTAATGAATAGTTGCAATGGACATTGAGCTACCAACATTTTGCGTTGAACTTTGGATTTTGAATCATTCTTCATATGTTTGACATCCATTTCCTTTGTTCCTGTTGCCAATGATATTTGATAAGTGTGCAGTTATATAGTTGAGTGAATAGGAAATATTCATCTTACCTCCACAATGATGGTTGTCTCTCTGTCTCTGTAGTAGTTAGCAGTTCCCATTTGCTGTAGACATTCTAAGGTTCATGCGTCTCTTACTTTCAAGCAAATTTGATTTTTCCTCTGTAGCATATTTAATCTCATATTAAAAAAACAAACATAAGTTTTCTGGTGTTTGTATAAATGCCCATGCTGTACTAGATTCTGTATTCTTGATTCCTTACCTTGTTGTGTCATTTATCATTATTTGAATAAAGGAATCCTCTCTTTTTGAGTGGAAGGGCTTTTGGCCTCAGATTGTCATTCTAAATCCTTATCTAAAGATTTTTCAAGGGACAATTTTCAATCAGAAGACCATTCAATGCCAGTGCAGCCAAACCATTCATTAAAACTAATGCTTCAATCTAAGCATCATTGGCCAGTTGGACTGGGTTATTTCTATTCTTCAGATTGTTAATGAGAATTCTTTTAATATGTATTGCCCCCATCCAAACTGTTGACTTGTGTTTTGCTTTTGAATGTTGTTGTTTCCACTTCCACATCCTCTAATCTGTAGCATAATTTGAGAATGCATACATAACTATGATTGCAAGACAAATGTGTGACTTCAAGGAAAAATCTATGTCATCACTTCATTTGTGCAGAGGCTGTGACATCCAAAGAATTTCTTATAAATGTTTTCACTTAAGTTTCATTTTCCTGCAAATTTGTGCCAAGTCCAGTATTGATGAAGGTTACCAAGAAAATTTGAAAGCTTATAAAGAATTCTAATTCATATGTTTCCATTTATGAAAATAAAGAATGTGGCTTGCATTGACTGTGATGATATTTTTTTCCTGTCTGGAAGATTTAAGAGAACAATAGTTGCTAGCTTTCCCTTTTCTGACGTTTACCTTGAGCTAGAAACCAAGTTTCCATCCTCCAAGTCAGTTGAGAGGTATGGGCTTGATCAAGATTTAAATCAAGTTACAAAGATCAGCTTTTTATGGTGATAAAACTTTTCCTATTCTGCATTGAATGTTTCAGTATTCTTCTGCTGTACTTTTTCTTATTTTTGAAGGGTTGAAGTAACTTCTGTGTAATCAGTGCCTGCATCAGTATGGGCCTCAGATCATCACAACAAACACCTATGTCATAAAGTTTTTTCAGTATTTGACTTACGTTCAAATCCTTCTGAGATTTAATTATCTTGAGGAATTGTATTATTTCCCGCTTATGATTCTACCCAAAACTTATACAAGGAATTTATATAGGATTCTATTCATGCAATTCAATCAGACATTCTCAAAGTTGAAACATTTTAGAAACGGATTTCAATTAGTAACTATCAGAATCCTTTATAACATTAGTGCTGTGGCTGCATCTTTTACTATTGCAAACCTGATTGAAGAAAGCTTTCCTGCTATGACTTTTATATACCTGTTATATTGTAATAGATCAGTTCTGCTGAGAACCTAATTGTCTGATAATGAATTCTCTATCTGTCCCCTCATCTCCCAAATGCATTTTATCCCCACATCTAACAGCTAAACAATATTTTACCTAATAAAACAAGAACAAGGCTCACAACAAACCAACAATCACTTGAACTTGCCACCGGTTGATGATCACTTGAACTCACGATTGATTGTTTATCAGAAGGATGATTTCTGAGTCCTCCATTGGAAGTCAGAATGGCCAGAGGCATTGGTAAACTTGCAAGACATCCTTTCTATGTTGTGGAAAATGCTTCTGTAGCTTCCCATTCAAGAGACAAAGTTTAAATTCTTGGATGAATGCCCTAAACTAAGGTTAATAAATGGACGCTATGAGGACTTGGAACTGCAAATTGATGGGAATCATTTCCAACCAGAAATTTGTAACAATTTCAGCGGTCTAGTAATCTTAATTCCAATGTAAATTAATCTGTTAAGAAGAATTCTATCATATTTGGGTAGTAATAGTGCTGATTATCATAATGTGATTGATCCATTGTATGCAAACTTCTGGTCACTTTGAGCTTTTCATGTGGTATTTAAGCTTAAAACCAGCCTGTTATACTAGTGTAAGGTTCGAATGCTACACTCTGGTTTGAATGCTATCCACTCTGTCTAAATGTGGGTCAAACATTCCTTATTTTAATAGATATTTGTTATTGTAGAATTCCATATTTCTTCTTTCTTGCATTACTTCTCATGAAAATTCCATGAGATATACTGTAGTTGATATGTTAGTTGTTGCCATTATCTTTACTTTATATGTGCTGCAGGAAGAATCTGTGTATGAAGTTATCGATGTACAAGAGGATGACAATGATGAGTCAGCATATTGGTATGGAAATGAAGACGTAGAGAAGCATAATATGGTTGATGTCCCAATGTCTAATTCTTTATCAGATATAGATATTGAGAAATGGCAGCGTATTGAAAAATTTGATTTGGACTGGGAGCTTCTGTAAAACATTCCCAGGTCTAGAATAATTATATTTACAGGAGTGTCTAATTATACAATGACAATAAAGCTATATTTCAATGGAGTTGAACCTGATCCTGAATCAGATCCTTTGTTGATAGCTACATACTATGCAGGATGGTTACCATTTGAATCAAATGAGACATCTGAGTCAAAATATATTTTCAATATTTTGATATGCTTGAAAACTATGTTCAAACTTCAAGCTACTATGTAATGCGTTTTTATTAATCTGAATGAAAAATTATCATTCAGAATGGGCAGTCATAGCTTAACTCTCTATTATTGACTCTTGTTCTGGATACTCCTTTGAAATTAGGAGTTATTTGAAAGATTCTGTAAATTGGATTTCCATCACAAATCTGAAGGAAACATTTTTCTTCTACATAAAGCAGTTGTGTCTGTTGAGGTACTTTTTTTCGATTGGTTACCAGGGATTTAAATGGGCTCCATCCATATTACATCATCATGGTGTTGCCACGACATTTCAACCAACCACATAGTAGTATTACAAATTATTGCCTAACGGGATTTGAACCTGGGTCTCCTCATTGGAAGCCCACATTTTTTAACCACTTGATTTCATGGCATTTGATAAGGTACTAATTAATGCTTCTACAAAACTAAACTCATTCAAAATTCGAAGGCACACTGTAAGAAAAATAAAAATATTAAATTTAGCAAAAGACGTTAAATATGTTTGAATTTGTGTATTCATGTAAGATTAACTTTGTTCCTTGTCTATTTCTCAAAATATGCACCTCGATAATTTTGCGCTGAACCTTGTTATGGTTGTGTTGCTGTCCATCGTAGCTTTTAGTTGGACAAACTAGTTCAATGAAATAGAACCATTTACATGAGGTGAGACTGGGGCTAGGAGCTATGACCATTCATTGGGCACCATATTTCAGCTTATGCGAATTTAGGGGTGCTAAAGTTATCATGTTGTTATATTATATATTTTGTTTCAGTATTGAAAGATCAAGATAGATGCCGTTTTGGATAGATTTTTTCAATGTTTCAATATTACACCTAAAATATGGGTGGACTATATGTTGATGAGTGTACTCTTAGTAGTTGCACACTACATTGAAAGTTGTATAATTCCATGTAGATGCTATGTTAGCACTCATGAACTCTGTTGTAATTAGAGTGCAATGTAACCAACTACTAAGAGTACACTCATGAACTCTCCTGTAATTAGAGTGCAATGTGACCATGGCTAAACAGTTTTTTAAAGATCCCTTAAGATACGTACTATACAGGACAAAGAAACCTAGAATGACATGTGCTAACAGGTATAAGTAACATATGTTTATGTTAAATTTATTTGTATCTTTGCTTTGAAGTGGTAGATTGTTCAAATATAGGTTAAAAGATGTTTAAAAGTTCGACTGTCTTGTCCCAACTAATGCATCAACTACTGATGCTTGGCTCCTTTACCTTAAGTCTCTCAAAGCGGAAAACAACTAATTGAAATTAAAATTAAAATTTCATCCATGAATTTTTATACATTTTGATGCTTTACACAAGTTCTCGAGTCTTATAGTTCTTTCCAAAGTATCATCATTGAAATTTTGAAGGAAAAAATTGAAAAATATCAATTGGCATAATTGATGCTTTAAATAAACAAAATAATACTGAATGGTTATGTCTACAACTGAATTGACATTTTTCCTAAGACGTATACTTCCCTCGGCTCCACCGGTTGAAGTCTTGAATACCATCTTCTCTTATTGTATTTCAACAATCCCTAAATGAAAGTTGTGTACTCTCTACACAGAATAAATATAGTCAGTTAGGAGATGCCATACCTCTGTAGCACATTATGTGATTACGTTGCCTGCATGCTACTGGTGAACTGTTACATTGGAATGTGCAGTCTGCAGCATCCATACAATGATATTTGTCCATGTCTCATGTTAATTAGTTTTCCCTTTTCTTGCTGGATAATGAATTTTATGTTCTATTATTGAATGCCGAAGCCGACATATGCATATGGAGATGCTTTATAGGCTCCTTTAGATATGCCAAATGTATCTGGTCACATATTACTCACACGAATATAGCATAGGTCATTAGAAAAAACGGCGAGTTTTTGTGGTAATGCATGTAAACATATTCTATTTTCTGAAAGGGAAGATACATGTTTCTATTTGAAAATTATAGTAACCTAGCAAACCGAGGAGGACAAGTGGATTTTTATACTATATATAAAATTATATATGAGATTTATACAGATTTTATTTATATTATATTACATTTTGACTATTATGCATGTAGTACTTGGGGAGATCTGGATTTGGGTCGGTTGAGCTTATGCCATTGATATAAGGTGTGCATATATTGATTGAAATCTAAGTATGATATAAGGTGTGCATATATTGATTGAAATCTAAGTATTATTATACATGCAAGAAAATGTTTATTTTTATGTGTGTTATATAATTTTTTTTTTCATATAGTTTTGTATGATTGGGATCAACCTATGATTAAGACTGTTCTCACTAAAATTAAAGTGAATTGTTGAAGAACCATAGGTATTAAAACAAAACTATATGGATTATAAAAACAGTGCATTCCAATATGACAAATATATTGAATACATTTCCTACAGATTATTCGAATTAAACTAGGTTCTAGGTTTTTTGTGGGCTAAATATTCTCGACCAATCAATCTTTAGTATTAGCATATATTTTATTTTTGTTACAAAGGTAAAATCTTCTTTGTTTTTTAAAAAACAATAATAACAACACTTAACAAAACAATATAATCAATAATTTAAAACTTTAATTTTTATAAAATATTTTGAGTTAAAACAAGTAATAGGCTAACATTAATATGGGACTATTTTTTTTTGTAAAATAGTACAAGCCAAAAACAATCCCCATTTTTTTCTTAATTTAGAAAGCAAGTATTGCAAGTGTGATTAGGAAGTAAGTGTAAGCAAGAAGCGAGTATCACCTCTTGTTCTAGATCTTAGAAGAAACTAAAAAATTAAAGGACTTATGTGAAGAAAATGTAGGTAACATGGTATAACAATAATTTTGGAAGCCCTATAGGGGATTGCAGGGGACTTCCTTGAAGCCCATCCTTGGCCCTGTCCCAGATCTCTGGTCCTTTCCCAGCTCCCTGGCACCTCCTTTGCCCTTCCCCCTTGGTTGGTAGATGCTGCAGATGATCTCCTTGGGTTGGGAGGTTGCTTATTCTCTTGTATGCACCTGTCCATGCCTTCTAGTGGGGTTTCCTTTGGTGCCTATGAACTGGGATGTCCTCGGGGTTTTCTGGGGCATCCTTGTGTTCGTCCCAATTTCTTTTTTTGAGTTTCAGGGACTTATTTTCCCTTCTGCCCTTTGGGACGTCCCTGGGTCTGTCCCAGTATTTACTTTTTGTGCTTCAAGGATTTTTCTCTTCTGTTCTTTTGGTTGTCCCAGATTTTTTCAAGTTTCTTTCGCAGTGCAGCTTAGCCCCCAGTTCGGTGGTGCTCCTTGGATCCTTCTCTTGGCTGTTTTTGGGTGCAAACGATCTCCTTGGGGTGGGAGGTCACTTCTTCGCTTGTCTGCCCTTTTCTCAACCGCTTCGAGGGTGTCCTTCCTATACCTTTGTTTCTGGGACGCCCTTGGGTCCCTCCCTTGGTCTCATGTGGTGCTTATGGGATAGCTTTTGTTGCAGGTTTCCTTTTGGAGCCAGTTTTTCTGCGGTTTTCTAGCTAGGGCTCACCTCTTCTCTTGGTTGCTGCTGGTTTTTGTTGCAAGAGGATCTCATGGCCTGTGGAGATCCTCAGCTTGCTGTTCCACTTACCAGGCCTGTGCAGGATGCTATTTTGGCGGTTTCCTAGCTTCCTTGCTTGTTTTCCGCCCTTCCCTGGGTGGGATCTTCCTCTTATGGCGGACCCTCTGCTCCATCTTGTTGTTCAGGGTCGTTTTTGTAAATCAGCTCTAGGTTTTTGGTGTTTTCCTGCCGGTTTCTGATTTTGGTCTGCAGCTTCATTTTTGGACCTCCTCAGGCGGGATGGCTTTTGTCCCGCTTTTTTCAAATTTTAAATTTTAAATTTTAAATTTAGTTGTGGGCGGGATGGCTCTATTTCATTTCCCCATCCTTTTAGGCGGGATTGTTTTGTTTAAATTTCTCGCTTTTTGTGCTTTCAAAATGTGGCGGGCGGGTTGGCCCTGTTTCAAAGTTATATTGGGTAGGTTTTCCTTGTTTCAAATCCTCTTGCATAAGTTGTTTGGGTGGGATGGCCCTGTTCCTCTTCTCCATCCTTCTGGCACGTGTTGTTTAGATGATTTGGGCAGGATAGCCCTATTTCAGTTTTAAAAAAAAAATCAGTCATGTAAGGCTATCCTTTAGCCTATCTTGTAAGGCTATCCTTTAGCCTGTCTTGTAAAAATGTCTTGATTGGCACTCCTTTTGTTTTCCTCTGGGTTTTCTGTTGTCCTTTCCTGCGGCCTTCCTGTGGCCTTGTTTAATTTGTCTTTTGACTTGTTGTAATTAGGTTTTGGGTCCCTTGATAAAAACCCACTTTAAATTTAACTAATAAAAAAAAAAAAATTGGAAGCCCTTATTAGAAGTAAGGATGCCCTAAGTAGTGATAAGAGGAAGAGTCAATCTATGACAAAGCCTAACTAGGTAGAAGATACTAAGTGATTATCAAGGATTCCAATATAACAAATGTTATGAGATAGGACACATAGCAAGGGATTGCAAAGTGAAAATGACGGATAAAAAGAGAATTTTGGGCATGAGACAACCTTCAATAGGAAGCAAGGAGTTTACATCATAGTAGAAGTTGGGTCAAATCAAGGATTTTCTACTCCTAAGAAAGTGGCAAAGAAAACCTAAGCTAGATCAAATCAAGGATTTTCTACTCTTGAGAATATGACAAAGAAAACCCCTTTGCATCATCAAATGGCAAAAAACATTACAATTTACTTTGAACCCACCACTAAAAGAAAAAAAATAATAAGGTTATGAAGAAGTACAATGTGCAAGTTTAAATTCAAGAGTTAAAAGGTACCAAGGAAGACAAGGAGTCAAATTTTAAAGGGAATGAGATAAAGAATTCAAGGTTAATTAGAGTAAATCATTATCATTTTCTTCAAGTAGCATGAAATCATTTCCTTATAATAAAAATGAAAGTACTATAAAATATATCCATTACACTTTAACATTTCAAAAACAACAGAATAAAAAAATACATATAGGTTTGTATGTTAAAAAAATATTACATTATTTTCTATAACTATAGTTGATTATTAGTACATCTCGCAAGAGGATATAGGATAGATGGGTTGTAACTTACTGATCTGTTAGACTAAATCTAAATATGGTTGTAACAATTCAGAGGATATAGGATAGATGGGTTGTAACCTATTGATCTGTTCGACTAAATTTAAATATGGTTGTAACAATACAGAGGATATAGGATAGATGGGTTGTAACTTACTAATATGGTTGTAACAGAATTGTTATGTATAAATTGTTTGGTATTTAATCGATAGATGGGTTGTAACTTACTGGTTGTAAGAAAATTGTTGTGTATAAATTGTTTGGTATTTAATTAATATGATTAATTTTTTTTTAGGTTGAACAGTATTTTTCCAACCATGATGTTCGAAAAGTTAAGAACTATGTTTATTAATAGGAATTTAACACACCCACTCCTCACACACCACTTGCCTAAGTGGCAGATTGAATCTTAGACCTTCCAAAGAACAACCAAACCCACCCCTCACACTTGCCTACGTGGCAGATTTAACCTTAAATTTTCCAAATAAGAATCAAAACCCAAAAATTTACGCTCGGGCTACTAATCTCGTTGGTTGCACCCCTCTATTCCTCGTTCCCCACGTACCAACGTGGCAGTTTTGCACGGTGAAGTACTTAATCATAGTACCCTCGGCATTGGCGTGAGCAGAGGAATTTCCAAGCTTGCAGACCCAAATTCAGTCCTGGATCAGTCCCCACTTGTCCTTTCAGGAGAAGTTGAAGAGCAAGGCCACACTCTCTCGGCATATGTCATTGGATGAGGAAAGGGAACACTTGCAGCCACTGCTGAAAAACCAGTACAGGCAGTGGAGCTGTGGGTGGAGAATCGGGCCGTGCTACCCGTAGAGAATTCCTTGGGAAGCAGCAGCCACCAAACAGATATCTCAAACGGATATCCCATAGATTAGACAGGGAATCTCTATACTGAACATTCTCGTCTCATCGGACAGTCGTCCGGTTGAGAGCAATCCACAACAATGGATGCACCTATAGGGGATAAACGTGTGATGAAATATTGAACATAGAACGGATCCGTTTGCTCTATGCCGGAAAATTTCATGAGTTTAAAAAAAAATCTTGGCCTTATAGGGTCCACGGTCGCTCAGGAAGCGCCATGTTTGCTCCGCCCGACAAAACGGCCTGTGGGTTTATTTATTTATTTTTTGATTTGGTTAGAGTGAGAAATCTTACAACCAATCAAGCCAGAACATAGCAACACACCCACCCCTCACACACTCTCGTCCACTCCGCAGTTTGAACCTTGGACCTCTCGAAAGAAAAGCCAAAGTCCGAACCTTTGCGCTGTCCTCCTAGACAATTTTTTTTTGGTGTATAGTGGAAGAGTTGGCCTTCGGGTTTTGGCTCTTCTTTGGGAGGTCCAAGGTTCAAACCGCAGCACGGGCAAGTGTGTGAAGGGGTGGGTGTGTGTATGGTTGTGTTTGGCCCTTATTGATAAGCTCAACTCTCATCTTTATTAGAGGTCATGGTTGGGATAGGGATGCCCAACCATGACTTCGGTTGTAGGGGTTTTTCACACTAACTTTAATAAAAAGAAATAAAAAAAAAAGTGATATTTTAAGTAGAGCTTAAGGGGTTAAAATTTACCAAAACCAGTCCAAGGGGGGGACAATGCAACAATTTGGGCTTTGGCTCTTCTTCGGGAGGTCCAAGGTTCAAACTACGGCATGGGTGAGTGTGTGAAGGGGTGGGTGTGTGTTAAATTCTTTATTGATAAGCATAGCTCTCAGCTTTAGGATGGGTCATGGTTGGGGGAGCCTGCCCAGCCCTATGCGTTGGTCGTAGGGGTTTCTCACATTAACCAAATAAAATAAAATAAAAATTACCAAAACCACAATTTTACTATTTTAATTTTTTTTTCAAAACTTTATGGTTTTGTGGGCAATTAATTGACAAAAAAAATTATAGTGAATATATTGTAAATATTAGCTAACGTATTGGCCTCACAAGGGGTAAATTTCAATCCTGCTACATAGAGAAATTAAAAAGGAGTTAAATTGGCTTTCAAACAGTGGATTAACAATTTCAAAATGTGTGCAAGCGAGAAGGTGATGTAGGAGAGCAGGAACTTGGGCGAGCTTGTGGAAGTTGGCGAATCGAGGGTGGAATCTGAGAATGGTGGGTTGGGTGATAAGGTGGTGGGCGAAAAAGGGGAATGTGTTAGGTATCTCGGTCCTCCAGTGGAGCACGGGCTTTTTTCAGGTGAATTTTTTGGTGGGGTCCCACTCCTGGGTCCTGAGGTCCTTCAAAAATCTTTTGACCTTGACGTCAACTCCTATGTTGTGGTGGGCTCAAACAACCATGGCAGGAGTATTCCAAAAGTACTCTTTGACCTTTCTCCAGATCAAAAAAAGTTGTGTTCATGAAGAACTTCTGAAGATCATAATGTACCAGGGAGCCTGTAACCTTGTGGGCAAGTTCCTGGGAGTGTGGCCTAATTTGGACTCCATTAGAAGATGGGCCTATTCCAAATAGAAACCCTAAGGCCTATTAGAGATCATGATGTTTCCAAAAGAATTTTTTCTCATTAAGTTGAATTGCGAGGATGACTTAAGGCACATTCTGAGTGGAGACTCGTGGTTCTATGACAAGCGCGGTCTCTTCCTTAGGAGATGGAAACCAGATTTCAACCTGGACATGCAGAAAATAAATATAGTGCCCCTTTGGGTCTACCCTTTCACCTTTGACATGATGATATTTTGAGAGGCATTGCCAAGGTAGTGGGTAAACTTATCCTGATTGACTCTGCGATTAGGGCAAAGTCAAGGATGATATTTGCGAGAATATGCATCAATGCAGACCTGGAAGCGGATCTCCCTTCTTCCATTGAGCTCATCTCAAGTCTAGGGCCCTGGACTTAGCCTATTATTTACAAAAGCTAACCCAATTTCTGTTTTGATCTACAATACCATTATCCTTGCCTGCTTTGTCTATAATTGTGACATTAAATTCTTGCAATAAGAGAAGCCATTTAATCACTCTACCTCCTACTATGGATTTTTCATTAAGTATCTTATGGTAGAGTGATCAGTGTGAAAAAATACTTCATACCCTGTTATGTAATGTTTGAATTTATTAATAGCATGGACCATAGCTAAGAACTCTTTTTCAATAATTGTGTAATTCAATTCAGCTCCATGCAAATTTCTAATTACACAATAGATAGCATAAGGTACTTTGTTTTCTATCTATTGCAGTACTACCCCTATTGCATATCCTGAAGCATCACAATGTATATGGAAGGGTAATTCCCAATTTGGTACCCTCATGATTGGAGTAGTAATCAATTTATTCTTTATAATTTTGAAGGCTTCCTGACATGCTTTAGTCCACCTAAATTCACTTTCTTTGGTTAGGAGCTTAAGCATAGGAGCAGCAATTTTACTGAAATATTTAATGAATCTATGGTAGTATCTTGCATGTCCTAAGAAACTTCTTACCTTTTTTTATGTTTTCGAAGGTTGGAGGGATTAAATAACTTGAATTTTTGCAGCTTTCTACTTTAACACCTTCCTCTAGTATGTAACGTCCTAAAACAATGCCTCCTATCATCATCATAAAACACTTCTTGTGACTCAGAGAGAGGTTTAGTTCTTGGAATCTAATCAAAACCTTTTGTAATCTTGATAAAGTTTCTTCAAAGGTGTTACCATAGACTATGAAGTCATCCATATAGACTTCTACACATTCATTAATCAAATCAGTAAAAATGGCTAAGATAGCCCTTTGAAAAGTGGTTGGTGCATTGCATAGTCCAAAAGGTAAGACTTTGTAAGCACAGATGCCTATAGGACATGTGAAAGTTGTCTTTTCTTGATCTTCTTCAGCTATGGAAACCTGATTATACCCACTAAAGCCATCCAAAAAATAAAAGTATTTCTTCCCAGCCAAAGTATCAAGAACTTGATCAATGAATGGTAAGGGGAAATAGTCCTTATTTGTTACTTTATTTAGTTCCCTGTAATCCACACAAATCCTCCATTTACCATTCTTTTTAGGGACTATTACTAATGGTGATACCCATTGACTATCAAAAATCGGATATATAAATCATGTATCTAAGAGTTTAATGATTTCTTCCTAAACTACATCTTTCATAGCTGGATTCAATCTTCTTTGGGGTTGTCTGACTAGGTGGAAACCTTCTTGAATAAATATCCGATGGGTACAAATATTTGGGTGTATTCCTTTCATGTCTTCATAGTTCCATGCAAATGCAAGTCGATGCTTTTCAAGCACATCAATCAGTTGTGATTCCTGTATGCTTGTAAGCTCATTAATAATGTTCAAAGTTCTTCCTGGTGTAACATCTATTTGTTTACAATTTTTTGTATTCGCATCTATTCCCATTATTTCAGGTTTAATTACATTTAGGTGATAGTAATAAGATGTTAATTACTGAGTTTGAGTTGTGCTTGCCTCATTAATGAACATAGTAGATTCAGATAAACAACTATTGTCTTGACCTTGATCCTCCTGTTGATCTCCTAGTAACAATGATAAGGGTCTCTCAACTTCTTGTTGTAGGTGTTCACTCGGAACATTGATCGATAAGGATTGGATATCATCCAAATCATGAGGGGAATTGTACCATAGTTGTTTCGAAAAATCTCTAACATTGATTTAGGAAATAGCTAAGATCTTTAGTGTTCTTACCATTGGAAATAATCATGTTTCTGGATCTGCAACTGATGTGGGCATCAGCTGTTGCAAGCCATGGACGTCCTAAAATTAAGGGATGTCCCCCTAACTTTTTCTTGGGTTGTAATACTATAAAGTATATAGGGTATTCCCATGAGCTTATGGAAATTTTAACATCCTCCAATTTTCCTTCTAGTCTAACAGTAGATCTATTTGCAAGTTGGAGTACTATAGAAGTTGGTTGTAATTTGCGTACTCCTAAGTAGTCTATTGTTTCCTTGGTCATGACATTAATAGTAGCTCCTAAATCGACCAAAACATTATGCAAGACTACTTTACCAATGTGAACTATAAGGATAGGTATTCCAAGATCAGTATATTTTGGTAATAACCTACCTTCAGTCATTATCTTAGACAATTTTCCGATGACTTGAATGGTTTAAGTTTTATTCTTCTTTTTCCTTCCAGAATTTGTGCATATGTTTTTTATTAACTTGGAATAGATATGAATGTACTTGATGTCTTGTAACAAAAAAAATTTAATGGTGACATTTTCTAACTCTTGAAGAAAATTGAAAGCTGGTTTAGATGGTTCCTTTGATATTACAAGTCTTTCAGGAAATTGTATCTCCACTTCTTTCCTTTGAATTTGGATCTCTTTTTGTTTTGCTAGAATATCTTCTGGTAAAGCTACTGCCTCTTCTTTAGGCTTTTTCATCTTCATTTACTTTCTTAGATAGAGTCTTTGGGGGTTCTTCAATTTCTATGAGAGTAGATCTAGTATTGTCCAATATTTTTCCATATCTTAATTGAATTTATTGGCAAGGTACCACAAATATTGAGCATGTCTCATTTATTTCATAGACCTGTTGAATGTTTTTGTTATTATTAGGGTTAGGCACCAGTTGAGCTGGTAAAGGTGGCTTCTTAGGAGGATTATTTACATTATTCGAAGGTGGAAGGAGTCTATTTTGGACATGGTTTTGAGGTGCTTACACTCTAAATTGATATTAAATTTTTTGTTGTTGAGGCTGCCCTTGAGACCAATTAGGTCCTGATTGATTGTATTGGCCATTCATATTCCAATTAGATGCATTTTGATTTTGGCCTGCCATCCATGGAGGTGAATTTCCATATGAATTGGACATGAATTGAGCCCAAGGAGGCATGTTCCAATATTGGTTAGATTGATTCCAATTCGACCAATTTGGAGCATTTGACCAATAACTAGGTCTTTGTTGGTTGGAATAGTTAGAGTTTGACCAATTGGGTGGACCATTGAATGGACCATTCCTTCTTTGAGCTATAAAATAGACATCTTCTACCTCTTCAACCTCAAGCTCTTTTATAGTAGTTTTGATAGCAGAGATATATTTACAATTTTTGGTATTATGGTTTTTGTCACAGATTTTACAAGTAGCGATGTTGGAAATATTTGTAATATTGAGAGGACATTCTCTCAAGTTGTGTTTCTTTCTGCACCTGTGATAATATATCTCTTCAATATTTTCTCCTTCTGTTTCTTTTCCATGAGGTCGAGGTTTGATGTTAATGTGATCAATAAATTAGTTTTGAGACTTTCTAGCATGTTTTCAATTTCAGCTCGTGTTACTCCTTCTGATGATGGGTGTTTATTACTTCTTAACGGTTTGTTTCTTGAGTAATTCTTACAAAGATTTATGATTTCTCCTAATCCCATCTGATGGATATCCCCTTTTTCCATAAGGTTTAGTATGTTTAGGACATCTTCCTTTAGCCCTTTAAGAAAAAGTTATTTTTGAACCTCCTCATACAACTCAATGTTTACCCTTGATCCCACAAACCGAAATCTCTCAAGATAATATTCAAGGGGTTCATCATATTTTTGATTCATGTGAAACAACTTGGCTTTCTTATCCCTAACTCTACAATAATATTGGTATCTCTCAAGGAATAAGTCTTTCAATCCATGTTCTCCATCCCATATATTGCAAATGCTTTCTCCTAGGCCCATGAACCATCTTAAGGCTGCATCTTTAAGCGTAGAAGGGAATAGTCTTAATTTTTGCTCATTATTGGTGTAAAAATAATCCTGACACACTACTTCAAATTCAAAGAGAAAGGCATCGGGATCCTCATGTGGTTTCCCATGAAAGGTAGGCAAAACGACAACAGAGATCGATTTCGGTTCTCTTGTTAGCCTTTCTTCAGAAGAAGGGATTGGGAAGGCAAAAGTATTTCTCTGTCTACCTCCCCTTTGGTTTTCTACTTCTCCTTGATCATTAGTCCTTTGCCTTTGGTTTCTATCTACTTTCCCTTGTTCACTACCTTGATCAACCATGACTAAATATAGAATTTCAAGAATTGGACCAGGTATAGGGTCAATAAATATAGAGGAAGGGTCTATATGATTGTCAAATTATGGTTTGGGTAGTAAATATGTTTTGGAATATTGTTCTATAAATTCAATCTGCTTTGATGATGCAGAATTTGTAGATGTTTGGATTGCAGTTTTAGTTTATTTTAACTCAAAAGTTTTAGATTTCTTACTAAGGTCTCTTTGGTAATCTGCTTCTGGTTTACTAACTTTAATAAATATTTCCTTCGAATCTCTAGGTCTGTTCAACAAATTTTAACCTTTCCTAATTGAAACAAATAGAAACCCTAGGGCCTATTTGAGATCATGATGTTTCCAAAAGTATTTTTTCTCATTAAGTTGAATTGCAAGGATGACTTAAGGCACATTCTGAGTGGAGGCTCGTGGTTCTATGACAAGCGTGGTCTCTTCCTTAGGATATGGAAATCAGATTTCAACCTGGACATGCAGAAAATAAATATAGTGCCCCTTTGGGTCTACCCTTTCACCTCTGATATGATGATATTATGAGAGACATTACCAAGGCAATGGGTAAACTTATCCTGATTGACTCTGCGACTAGGGCAAAGTCAAGGATGATATTTGCAAGAATATGCATCAATGAGACCTGGAAGTAGATATCCCTTCTTCCATTGAGCTCATCTCAAGTCTGGGGCCCTGGACTTAGCCTATTATTTATAAAAGCTAACCCAATTTATGTTTTAGTTGTAAAAAATCAAGTCATGTCCTGGCTCATTGCCCTATTAAGAAGTCGACAAAGAAATTTTTGTCTAAGAAAAAATTTGGGGGCAAACATTTCAAAGATTCCTCAAAAGAGGAGGGAGCTAGAATATCTTCCTAGATGGATGGAGAAATTGAGAAAACTTATACCTTTTCTAAGGGAGTAGTGGAGGCTATGATAACTCTTGACGCTTTGCAGGAAATTGAGAATGCTCATAATGGCTCAAATCCTTGTCCCTAGGAAGCAAATGTCCTAGTTGTGCCTTCTTTGAAAGTTAAGGAAAATGGCTAGAACCATTTATCTCAAGTTAGCTCCTTACTCCCCTTTCCTTTATTAAATGAACATAATCCTTTTGAATTTTTGGCCTTGATCTATAAGTTTCCTGTTGAGATATATGATCTTGACTTAACCCCTTGTCCCGATGATTCTCTTTCTCAACTTCCTGAGCACCGAGTTGAGAGCTAGAATCCTAAGTTGGAAAAGGGATCCCCCGTACCCAAAACTATAAATCATAAAAAGGGGTCTATAGACGTGGGTGTAGAGTGCAAAGTTGGGAAGCCTCCCAATAAAGACATCAAGAAAAGGGAAATAGACTCAGAGATAGCTAATGGTACTCAGTTGCTAATGAGTTTAGAAGGGAAGGATTCTAGTGAAAAACATTTAAAGATTTCTTCTTTCAACTCTCATTCTCCACATTGCCTTGGTGGAGGAAAGAAATCATTTTCCAAATCCTGCAAATGAAGCTACTTTACTGGAACATTAGAGTTCAAATGGCCACTAAAAATAAAAATTGTTGGTCTCCTTAAGGAAAGACATTTTGCTAGATATTATTCTCCTCCAAGAAACTAAAGTGGAGGATTGTAAAATTGATTCAGTTAGGAAGACGATTTGGAATAATGCAGGATTTGCAGCTAGTCGGATTCAAGGAGCCTTTGGGGGTCTCCTATGTCTTTGGGATACTAAAAAATTGATTAGTTCAATCATCTCGACATCTAATAAATATCGATATTCTCTTATGTTGTAAGAAATCTAAGTGAAGGTGGGTCCTTTTAAATATCTATGATCCAAATTCCTTTCTTAATAGAGGCTTACTTTGGGCTTCTTTGGCTTCAATGAGAGAGACCTTTAAAAATGAAATTTGGATATTAGCGAGGGACTTGAACTTGCCCCTTTACTAGTCTTATAAGAAAGGTGGGAATACCTATTTGTCGAAAGGTATGGAAGATTTACCCTTTTTGTGAATCAAAATGAGTTGATGGACTTAGAACTAAAAGGTAGTAAGTACACGTGGAGTAATAGAAGGTTAGTAAACCAATTGATCCAAATTTTTTTGGATAGAGTCTTGATCTCCAAAGAAGGCTTACCATTTTTTGGAGATGTTTCCATAAGTTCTCTCCCTAAAGTGGGTTCAAACCACAATCCTCTATCATTGGAAACAATCTAAAATCCTAAAAAGTTTCACAGGCCTTTCAGATTTGAGGTAATGTGGATTCAACATCCAGATTTGAAAACTAAAATCAAAGAGTGGTGGTCCCATAATTTCTTTGGCCCCTAATTTATCAAGTTGAAAATAAGCTCAGGTTGGTCAAATAAAACCTAAAATCATGGAACAAATCCATATTTGGGCACATATTCCAAGCAAAGAAGAATATGAGAAAGTAATTGAAGGAAATAAAACATACTATTGAATTAGGTGATTTATCCCTGGATACTAGAAACAATGAGAAATCACTTTGGGCAAACTTCCACAATATTCTAGCTAGTGAAAAGATGCTTTGGAGGTAGAAGTCAAGAGCCTTATGGCTCAAAGAAGAGGATCGCAACACCAAATTCTTCCATATCTCCATCCTAAGGCATGGGAGTTCAAATAGAATCAGAGAAATCTTGAAAGCAAATAGATATAAATTAGTTGATGTCCAACTTATTTCCTGTTATAGACCTAATCCCAAGAGACTAGAGAGAATCTCTTTTTTCCTTAGCACCAGACCAAGGATCATTTTTTTGAAATAGACCTATCTCCTAGATTGTCTATTTTTTCTCTAGCACACTTTTTTTTAAGCAAGGTGGAGGCTCCTTGGCTCACACAACTCTTACCCCCCAGTCGAGGCTTATTCCAAATTTATGTTTTTCAATGTCACTCTAATTGTTAGGCACGGTAATCATAATTCAAACATTACCACTGCCTTCCTCTCTCTCTTGATGTTCTCCACTCACCCTCGTAATTGATGGTGCTCCCTACATGTGAGATGTGGGACCTTCTAAAAAAATCCAAAATCCTTGTGTAAAGGTCCTCTTTTTGGGAATGTTATCATATTTATTCAATATGGTTGCCTTTATAAGTGCCCATTTTTTGCCACCCTACTTCGAATGTGTATCATCAAGATTCAGTTCCAAAGTATGGTCGACTTTTTAATGGAATCAAATATCCTTAATTTGGATGATGAGGTTACGAGGATAATGAAGAGAGGGGAGCTTCTCGAGTGCCTTATAAGATTCAACGGTTTTTATAGCGAGCTATCTCAAAAAATGGCCTACTTCTAGAGGGATGACATGGTGAAAGTTGGCAGTTTGAAATTTGAGATATCCATTCCTCTCATTATGGAAGCTATTAGCCTTCCTATGGATGGAGTTTTCTTGAATAGGAAGAAACACTCTCTAGCTAAGGAGCTTAGGGCATTCATGGATGAATATGAAGTGTCGAAGAAGATTCAAAATGGGTACCTATGGAGCTCTCTAAAGGCACCTTGGAGCAAGGTGGTGCTCGTCATTAAGGAATATTTTACTCTTGATAGCAATAAGGACATCCTCAGGAGCTATCACTTTGCCTTCTTGAACCAACTCCATCACAAGTGAAGATTGAACATCCCCTCCTTGTAAAAATAATTGGATAAGTCAATGTTGTAGGTCAAAAAAGGGGACTCTTCGGACTCGATATTTCAAGGTTTGATTAAGATGATTTTTGATCATATATGAAAAAAGGTGATAGTTTGAGGAAAGAAAAGTTTTCTTTGGTGGATTACCCTGTTGATTCCCCTATGCTAGAGGATTCCTCTATTTCTTCTCAATAACTCTATAAATTCTCAACCCCCTTAACACTAATCCAGTTCTTACTGAGTCCACCCTAGGTAGAAAGGAGTTGGAGATGCTAAAGTGTCAAGGTAACGTATCTGTGAATCCTAGTGGAACTGACAAAAGTGAGGATAAGACCAGATGCTCTAAGCATTTTTTGAAAAAAGTGGATAAGAATATTCTATATATCGAGTATTTTGACTTGGAAGGCTCTAGATTAGTCAGAAAGAAGGTGAATCTCTCTTTTGGGTCTTCAGGAAAAAAAGGTAAAACTAAACTGCTCCGAGGATCCACCAAAAACCCCAAATTCTAGAAGAGAAATGATAAAAGAATTCATGAGATCCCTGAAAAGCACTCTTAAAGTGGTCATCTCTTGTGTAGAGGAGGTCAAAGATATGATGGAATGGGATCAGTGGGATCCAAAGGTCCTTGAGGTGGGAAAGGTTTCTAGGGGTATCGAGGATTCAAAATATTGAGGCCTTCTATTCCTTCCTTGTCTGTGTTTTCTCTTCTTGCAGTTCTTTGGCTCGTTGAATATTTTTCTATTGGCTCCGTAAGATGTATCAACCAATTATTTTGATGGATACTTTTGTGGGTTGGTTGTAGAGGATTGAGAATCTCTGAGTTCTCTAGGTTTTCTCTTTCTCTTCCCTCTACCTTTCTATGGGGGTTGATGTAACTCGGTATATATATATGGTTGTAGTCCCACAATATGGGATATATTTTTCTCTGTTGTCTCTTGGTCTATTATTTGGAAGTTTTTTCTTCATTTTTGTAAAAGTTTTAGGGAGCCTTTCAAAATCACTTCGTTTACCAAATAAAAAAAAGTATATTGTAAATTTTAGTGGATAGAAAATTTTCTTGTAAAAGTGCATTTTTAGTGGTGAACCACACTTTCAAATTTGATAATATTTTCTTTATAATTTTCATACTTTGTATACCAATTAAAGAGGTGCTTAAGCACACAATAAATGTTCAATATAAATGACATCTTTAAATCTCGTTTATAGGTAAAGTTATTGTGTTGAGCTACTATGACTATAGCCTAACAAAGCTTCCATAACAATGCTTGGACATCAACTCTTTAAATCATCGAGGAGGCATAATGTCATATTTTCTTAATAATTTCACTCTACCATCATCCCCTATTCATCACTATCACTAGAAAACCCTGAAAGTAAGAAATTCTAAGTATATAGGGAAGTTATGCTTGTGCAAAAGGATTTCTCTTTAAGCATGTGTCATTGATAGGGTGAATCCCTTTCCATACTACCTTGGTACCTCATATCATTCTCTTTCATGTACCTTAAAGTATCTTATTTACGACCATGCATATCAAGAGGACTAGCTTCTTCCAAGTACCGGGTATATAGAAAGGGTAATATATATATATATATATATATATATATATATATATATATATATATATATATATATATATATATAAAGGTTCTGTATATCATACTGCTGGTATATTGAAATGGGACCCATTTGGGAGTTATAAGGGACCCCCACCATGGTAGCACCAAAATTATGTCTTACAGATTCATAGCTACTCAAAGGTTCAAATTTTAGATCTTGGATGACTAAGATGAGAACCATCTTGGCAGTTGAGAAACTCTGGGATATTGTCACTGGCAAAGTCACTTGAACTGAAGAGAATGAAGATGCTTGATAGAAATTTGATGATGTAAATGCTAGAGAATTGATGATTATCACCCTTATCATAGAATATGTTATCCAGCTACACATTTGTAAAGCATAAATATCCAAAGAGGCATGGGATACACTTTCTACCATATACAAAGGGAATAATAAATCAACAATTTTTCACCTTCAATATCAACACCACACATTGTGAGTTCAATATGGATAAATCATTGAGGCATTTCTTCATATATTTATAGAGTTGAAATCCATATTGAATGCCATGAAAGAAATAGTGGAAGATAAGCTCTTAGTACCCATAATACTTTGAGCTCTACTAGATTCATTTTGAGTGTTGATCACTTCCTTGCAAGTATCAAATAGGAAGGTGTCATTTAATGAGTTGGTGAACATGCTTCGATAGGAATTTACAAATAATGCACTCATTTCCAAGAAATATAGGATAAAGAAGCAACAAAAGGACCATTTTCCATCATCAACATTATCATCATCATCATCATCATAGAAGCAACCTCATAAACAAAAGTGATTACCACATCTATGATAAAGAAGGATACAATACAAATAGTTGTTGGTAACTCTGACTCAAGGAGATCAAGTTTGAAAACCTCATAAAAAAAGATAAAACAAACCATGTCCCAAGAAAAACCGACAACAAGGGAATTTTGTACTTGAAGAATCAACTTCGAACTCCAAACAAGCACATAAGATGCTAATTTCCAAGACAATGTAACAACTAAAGGATGATGATTGGTATATTGTTTTAGATGCTAGCAAGCACATGATAGGGTATAAAACGTGGTTTAAATCCTTACAAGCAAAAGATACAAAATCTATCATGTCAAAGGAGTGGGAGATGTTCCTCTTAATCTTCTCAAAGGAAAATGCACCATTGAAAAGGTACTATATGTACCTAGATTGAAAAACTTGTTGTTTGTACCACAAGTTCTGGATCACAATATGGTGGTCAAATTCAAAGTTGTTGATGGCACCAAGAAATGTTTTATCATAAAAAATAGGAAGAATGTGACAATTGGTTCCTATAAAAATAGCTTGTTTGCACTAGATGTCCTATCATCTCCTAATGTCACATTTCCAATAACCATGATAGATTCTATCTCCCTTTGGCATTGATAATATGGACATATGAGTTCTAGTTACTTACTCCAATTGAATAAACATCAAATGGTGTTATGCCTACCAATTACCAAGGAAACAACACCAAGTACCTTTTGAGTTGAGCATGCATTAAGCCAAAGGACTATGCGTACCCATGCCATTCAATTTTGATGGATGAAGATATTTCTAGTTGTTTGTCAATGACTACTCATATAAGATGTGGGTGTACTACTTGCAACTAAAGTATGATGCACTCAAATATTTCCAACACTTCAAGCAATGTGTAGAAACAGAAAATGGTCATTCAATTCAAGTTTTTTGCTCAAATTGAGGGGGGAGAATATACATCCAATGACTTTTCAAGATTTCTTGCATAGAAAAAGATCAAGTGACAACTCACTATAGCATATACTCCACAATAGAATGGGGTTGTTAAAAGAAGAAATTATTCCATCATGGAAATGGTTCATTGCATGCACATAGGAGTCAATATGGAGCAACAATATTGGGTTAAAGTTATCTATATTTTAGTGTATCTTCTAAATATTGTGCCTACAAAGACACTAAAGGAGTTACACCTAAAGAAGACATGTTTGTGAGGAAGCCTTCAATTGCACATCTTAGAGTCTTGAAAAGCAAGACATACATGTATGTGCAAAAGCAATAGAGGAAAAAGTTGGATGCTAAAATCCTGTCATGCATATTTCTTGAGTATGATGATGAGTGAAAAGGATATCAACTGATAGATTCAGTCATCAAGAAATTGTATATAAGTCGAGATGTGGTGTTTGATATAGAATTTTAAACTAAGTCAAATACTGAGAATTTTGAGTCTGAAGATGCCACATATCTAGTTGTGAGCATGGAGTTCGATGAGGAATTTCATGAAGAATTTCTAGTGGTTGTTGATAAATTTGTAGTAATTGCTTTATCATAATGGAAAAACACTTCAAAATGGCTCACTAGTACCATTAGAGATGCTAAACTTGATGCACCTCTTGACCTCACTTCTACATGACCATGTACTTGCAATAGTACATGCCAAGAAGTAAATTTGGGCTTGATGACTTTAGTAATGGGTAATTCAAAACCAACATCAATTAAGGATGCACTTTGCCCTTCATAATGTAAGGTAACTATGGATGCAAAGTATAAACATATAATGAAAATAAAATATGGTATCTTGTTGATCTGCCAAAAGGAAAGAAGTCCATAGGTTGCAAGTGTATATTCATAATCAAATACAAGGCAGATGGATCCATTGATAAGTATAAGGCATGACTATTGCAAAGGGCTATGCACAAAAGAAAGAAAATGATTATGAAGAGACATTCACATCCGTAGCAAAATTTACAACCATCCATGTATACTATGCACTGGGAGCACAATTTGGTTGGAAACTTCAACAAATGGATGTCAAGAGTGTCTTCCTTAATGGTGATATCTAAGAAAAGGTGTACATGAAACAACTTGAAGTCTTTGTTATTTATAGACAACAAAAAAAATTTTGTAGACTAATCAAGTCTTTTTATGGGTTTAAACAGGTTCGTAGAGCTTGATACATCAAAATTGATGATCATCTATTATAGCATGGTTTCACCAAAATTTTCTCTAACACAAATATATATCTTTAGAAAGTTGGATTTGAGTGGAGTATATTACATTATTTAGTACATGTTAATGTACCCCCATGGTACCTTCATGGTACATTTATAAATAATATATTAGGGTTGAGTCATAGTTAGAGTGTGATTTATATTTTCCCTTTTATGTAAGTGTGAATGTGCAGGAAATGCACAAGTGTCATGTAAAGTTGTAATGTGCAGGAAATGCACAAGTGTCATGTAAAGTTGTAATGTGCAGGAAATGCACAAGTGTCATGTGAGTTAGAGTGCAAGTGTAAGTTGAGTCTATGTGCACAAGTTTATTATATGTAAGAGTGCAAATATGTAATGTAAATATGTGCATAAGTGTCTTAGATTAGAGAGTGCAAGTAGAAGTGTAAGAGTCATGTATATATGTGAATTTGTTATACTATCAAGTGTTCATCAAGTATGCAAGTGGAAAGTAGATAAGCCAAGAGTCATGAGAATTGGCACATGGAGATCAATATTCTAGTACTTGAAGAGTCATATCACTTTGGCTATATTATGGAAATAAAGCTCCATAAATAAGTATCACAAGCATCAAGATAATTATTATCATATACAATTGTAAGAGAAAGTGGAGTATTAAATCTTATATACATTTTGAGCAATTAATATTGTAAGTTGTTCTTCATGCATAGTACATGAATAATTCAGACTATTTACATTCATATTTTAGCATATTATTGAATTCTATTTGATTTATTATAAGCCTTGATATACATATTAATTTGCTCATATTATTCTACTCATATTATTATCATATTGACCTTGTTATTATTATATTATGGCTATTTCATATTTGGGACCTGTGTGATATAACCTGTGATATTTTGTGGTAGTATAAGGCTTAAAATACATCACTGAGATAGTGATACTCATGTTGTATGTAGATGATGCGATCACAATTGATAGTTCAAATGAATTGGTGAATGGTGTGAAGAATGATTTGAAAATGTCATTTGACATGATAATCTAGGACTTCTGTACTATTGTCTTAGCTTAGAAGTTTGGCAAAGAAAAAATCACATTGTGGTCTTACAAACAAAGTATGCCAAGACACTGCTAGAAAAATATCGAATGACAGACTATAAACCTAAGACAACACCAATAGAGCAAGGGTTATAATTCTCCTAATATGACAAGTCATCTCAAGTATCTCATACTCTTTATCGTTAATTGATTGGGAGTCTCATATACCTAACAAATATTAGACCTGATATCAGCTTTGCTATGAGTTATCTTTTAAGGCTCATACAAGAACCTAAGGCGAGTCATTGGAAGGAAGCAAAGAGGATATTGCCTTATGTCTATGGTACAATGTAATATGAATTAGAGTATAAGAAGAATGATAAATTCTTTCTACAAGGATATACAGACTTAGATTATGCAAAATATATATATGTATCTGCATATGCATTATATCTAGGATCTAGACCTGTCTCATGGCACAATAATAAACAATAGGTAGTGGTATTATCATCCATAGAGGCAAAATATTGCACTACATGAGGAGCTATGTGTAAAGTGATATGGTTACATCACATATTATCAAATATGGGTATATGAAGAAATAAATCAATATTATTGAATTACAACAATCAAGGTGTTCTAAAATGGGTCAATAATCCAATATTTCATGAAAGAACAAAGCATATTGAATATCAATATCATTTCATTTGAGAACAAGTTTAGAACCACCAAATCTAGCTCTAGTACATTCCAATTGAAATATAGCTTATGGATATTTTCACAAAAGCACTTGCATATGTCAAATTTGAATTGTTTCATAGCTCTCTTTGTATACCAAATAATATAATAATGGGGTATGTAAGGAAAATATTACATTTTTTTCTATAGTCATTATTGGTTATTGGTACATCTCATGAGATGATAGATCAATTATAACTTACTTATCTGTTAGACTATTAGTAGCTAGTACATATATATTTTTGAAGTAGAGTTTTGAAAGGGTTACCCTTTCCCTTTTACATAAATTTAGTTAACTTGAGCTATATAGCCTATTTGGTGTCTCAAAGATTTAAACCCTGGTGTGGGATACATCATCCATGTGTCCCAACCATTAAACTAAAGCCTCATTGACTAGCTAGTATGTATAACCAATAGGCTAAATCTGAACATGGTTGTAATAAAATTGCTATATTTAAATTATTTGGTATTGAATAAATATGATTGATTTTTGATAGTTTAACATTCTATACAAATATTTAAGTATACTTACTATGGAGGATCATCCTTATACTATAGGGTTCTCAGGGCAACATAAAGAAGAAAGTGTTTATGAGGATCTTCCTTGTATTTCGAATTCTTTAGGGCAGCATAAATATTTAAAAGATAAGTCTCATTATGAACAATATAAAAAAATAGAACATACTGATGAAGATGAAAGTGTTTGCGGGAATGGAAAAAAGAGAGGAAGGTCGTCAGGGCATGAACAAAGAGAAGAAAACTCAATGAGATATCAATTTGTGAAGCCAAATAAAAACCTCACATGGGTTAACAAGAAGTAGGGCTAAGCCCACTAATAAAAATAAAAAGTGATTATGAAAATGGTATCATGGAATATCAGGGGTATGAATAAGACCCCTAAAAAAGGAGCTATTAAGAAATTAATATTTTGTTATAGTCATGAGTTTATTTTAGTACAAGAAATAAAATTAAGTAGTGAGGAATGTAAGGATGATTTTTAAAAGGATTTAAAAGATGAGGACCATCTCACAGTTTCTTCTATAGGAGCTTATGGTGGTATTACAAAAATTTGTGACAAATACAAATTGGATTGGCAATTGTTAGAAGCAAAAAGTAATTGGGTTGTTGGACTATTTTGTGGAAAAGAGAAAAATATCAAAGTTGGGGTTATAAATGTATATGCTCTAACTATAGTTACTCCTTGTAAAAGATGTTGGAAGGACCTTAGCATATTTTTATCAAACACAATGATGATTCATAATTATGATCTATGGATTCTTGGAGGTGACTTTAACATAGTTCTATCTCCTTTAGAAAAGAAGGGTGTTACTCTTGGATGGTTAAATCAATGCAAGATTTTGCTTTGTTTGTCAATTCAAATGGCCTTTGGGATGTTATTCCTTCAAGTTTTCAATATAAATATAATAACAAATGCATTGGGTAAACTCATATAGTAGAAAGATTTAATAGATTCTTGTTGGCTTTTAAGCCAAATTATATTAGGTCAATATCTTGATCTAGAGTAGACTTAAATATAAGAGCAATCAAAATATAAGTTGGCCAATATAAATAATAATAAAATTCAAGATAATATCAAATATGAATGTAAAATGGCCAAAATAATTCATGCAACAACATGAAGAAAATTAATAGTATAATTGCTCAAAATATACTACAATATTATTAATGCTTGAATATGATATTATTAGATCCTTTTCTTCAATACAATACATGGAACTTTTCCTCCATAATATAGCCATACAAGACGACTCTTCAAGTACTTGACTATTTCTCTTCATATGAAAACTCTCATTTCCTTTGGCTTCTCATCTTGCCACTTGTATACATGACTCTTGACTCTCTACTTACATGCACACTTAAATCTATGACACTTGCACTCTTTTATATGACACTTACACTTCTACATGCACACCTAATACATGATACTTGTGCACATCCTCACATTACATATTTACACACTTAATTACATGACAAGTGCACTTTCATTACACACTTGCACTCTTACATGACATGCATATCTTGCACATACACACTTACATCATAAAAAGGGAAATATAAATCACTCACCTAAACTATAGACTCAAACTCGATTCTAATATTTACATTTGTACCATAGGTACCATGGGGGTACATTAGCATGTACCAAATAATGTAATATTCTCCAACACCCCCTTGTATTACATTATTTTGTCATTGAATACTTTAGTCTTTAATATTTATCTTTATATTTTATCTTTGCTTTTGTCCTTTTGCTCTTGTTTTGGCACTGCTATGGATTTTGGCACTTATCTGTATTTTCTTTAGCTATCTTCCTTTTAACTTTTTTTATCTTTTTCTTCTATTTCTTTATTCTATTATTTTCTATCTTGGTCTTGATCTTGCTTTGTTGTACCTCTGAAGTCTTTCGTGTTCCTTTATCCTATTTTCTATAACATTTGAAACATTAGTATCTTCATAAATCTTTGAAGAATTTTCATTTTTATTCTTTTCATAATTGTCTTCATTGATTAAAATTCTTGTTGTAAGAGCTTTGAATTCATTTCCTTCTGATGATTCTTCTATTTCTTGAATTTCTTGAACTAAGTTTCCTTTTTGATTTTCTTCTCTTAATTGTATATGATGTTGTTGTTGACCATATCAATACTGAGGCTGATATTGTTTTTTCTAGAGATTCTAAAAAGATTTTTCATTTGATTTCCTTGATTCAAAGGATTATATCTACAAAAAATTGTATTATGACCCATTTTTTACATATATGACAAAATCTTGTTCTCCATCTAGATTGATACTTTGATGTTGTAGCAATATTACTTGATACATTCTCTTTAGACACCAAAGCATTATTAGTCATTTCATCTTTGACTAGATTTTCAACTTCATATTCCTGGAGTATATTGACCAAGTCATCAAATGTGATTTCCTTATTTAGTACTTGTAGAGAAGTAACTAAATGTTTATAACTCTCTGAAAGTGCTCTTAATGTAACTTGAACAAGAAATTTATCTTCTATCTTTTCTCCTAGAGTCAATAGTTTAGCCTTTATATCTTCTACTTTTCAAAGAAAGAGTTCAATACTCTCTCCACTATTAACCTTTAAGGAATATAATTGAGATTGTAAATTCAAAACTATTGCTTTGTTTTTTCCTTCAAATATTTTACATAATTTATTCCAAGCATTTGCAAAAGTTTTTGCTCCACTTAAATATGGTTGAAATTCATCAATTATTCCAAATTTAATTAACATAAGAGATTTTGCATCACTCCAAATTTTGTATCTCTATTTCATATTTAATAGGTTTTTTCTTTGTTCCATTTACTATCTCCCAAATTTTTTCTACAATAAGAATTGATTTCATTTTGTTCTTCCATGATGCAAAATTTGGTCCTTTCAAGAGTTGAGATTCAGAAAGGAAAATTTTGTTGTTTGACATAATGGAACTCATAAAAAACTTTAATCAAATTTGTATATTTTAAACATTTTAAATTTGGAAGTAGTAAACCTTTTATCTCCCTATTTTATTATATTTGCAAATTCTAAATTCTTCAAATTTTAAATGTTTCTAACTATTCAAAACCTTCAAATTTTAAATTTTCTAAAAACTTCAAAATTTTCAAATATTTCAATTTGGAGTAGAAATTTTTATCTCTTCAAATTTTAATAACTTTATTAAAATTTTAAAATTCAAAATTTTGAAATATATTGCAATAATTAATTGCAAATAATAAAATATCAAATAATTTTAATATTTCAAAAATATTTTTAAGTCATAACTCCCACCTTAATACAAATTTTTATTTAGCTGAAAATATTTTAACTCCCACTCTAAAAATAATTAAATTTCCTAAGTAATCCAATTCTTCAAAACAAAAACTTTACCTTAGGGTTTTAATAAATATTAAAATTTCTAAATATGAAGGTAATTCTTACCTTTTTCTGTTCTTTTCTAAATGTTGACTAGGGCATGCACAAGATAATCAATCCTTATATTATAACATCCACCATGCAATGCGATGTTCTAACATATTTTGCTCACAATAAATCAATGCAATATTATATAATGTTAAACTTAAATATTTTAATACCTTGCATTGCTTGATATTTGATTCTTCTTGTGAGTATGTTGCTTTAGTTGGATCTTGTTTTCGTATCACCAGAAAGCAATGGATCTTCGGCTTGAGGTGCTTTGGTAACGGTATTACAATCTAACTATTGCAACATGAGGCATTTCAACTAGAAGTGCTTTAACTATGTGCTATTTGAAGAAACTTTGGCTAGATACTTCTACTATGCTACTATCTTGGCCTAAATGGTGCATTGTCTAGTCCTTTCAAATAACACTTTATGGTGCTTTGTCTAGTCCTACACACTATTAAGATATCTCTTCCAAATAACTCTCTATCTCTCTTAAATGGCACTTTGTCCTGATATGATTTGAATATGCTACCTCTTAGCCTTTAGATATAACTTAAATTTCTTCTTCCTCCTTACTTAGCCTTTGATGCTTTGGCTCATATAGCACTCTTGGTGCTTAAATCTTTTTGTCACCTCTTTGGTGCTTTAATATTTTCTTGTTCGCCTGATCACAAACTTTAATCTCTTTGTCTTCCTGATCATAAACTTTATAATATATATATATATATATATATATATATATATATATATATATATATATATATGAGGATTATTTCATCCTCAAATAATTCAATAGCTATTGGACACTTCATCCAATGCAATATATATAAGGACTTTTGTTTGTCCTTCAATGGTGGTTTTTGAACCACTATTATGATTCTCCTCTTTTCTAGAGAATCCAATCAAGGTGACTTTGAATGTCCCCTCATATCCAACTAGAGTTGGCCCTTCCTTTTCTAGTTGAGTCCTTGTCTTCACTAGTTTTAAAACCAAATGGATAGACCCTAGCATACAAATCAAGGTGACTTTTATTTATCCCCTCTATCTACTTTCTTGGCCAAAGTGGAAAGACTTCGACTGAGGACCTAATATATAAATTCAAAATTGGTAGCAATCACATTGAAGACTTCCTTCGATGGTATAAATAGAGACTACTTGTGGTATCTTCAAATATGGCAGTGGCTCTACTACCACTGCTGGATTTTAAGACAAATATTATTAGGTCCCAATATCTTGACCTAGAGTAGAATTAAATATAAGTGCAATCACAATATAAGTTGACCAATATAAATAATAATAACACTCATGATAATATCAAATTTGAATGTAAAATGGTCATAATCATTCATGCAACAACATTAGGAAAATTTATAGTATAATTGCTCAAAATATGCATACAAGCTACAATATTATTAATGCTTGAATATTATTCTTAGATCATTTTCTTTGATACAATACATGGAGCTTTGCCTCCATAATATAGCCATACAAGATGACTCTTCAAGTACTTGACTATTTCTCTCCATATGACAAATCTCATGTCCTTTGGCTTCTCATCTTGCAACTTGTATACATAACTCTTGAATCTCTACTTACATGCACACTTATCTCTATGGCACTTGCACTTTTTTACATGCCACTTACACTTCTACATGCACACCTAAGATATGACACTTGTGCACATCCTCACATTATATATTTGGACACTAAATTACATGACACTTGTGCAAATTTTCTCATTATACACTTACACTCTTACTTACATGACACATGTGCATATACTATACATAGACACTTACATAAAAGGGGAAATATAAATCACTCACTTAAACTATAGACTCAAAATATATTCTAATATTTACATTTGTACCATAGGTACCATGGGGATACATTAGCATGTATCAAATAATGTAATATTTTTCCAACATTCTTATTATCCAACTATTGAACTGGGAAATTGTCTTAAATTTTAATTAAGATTTGTGCCCTAATTCTAGTTTCAACAAAGTTGAAAGGGATGGCCAATGAATTCTCCCGACCTCTAAAATTATGCCAGTTTCCTATTTTCCTTGTGGAATACTCCTACACTAACCTACAGTAACTTGCATTATAAATAAAGTACAAAAATAAAAATACAAAAAGGTTTAAGGGTGAAAGTGATTCAAAGCAAATACATGTTCAAATCATAGTGAGAAAAGTGTGTGATCAATCAACACATAAATAACATCGCAGATGACTTCCTATGGAAGTCCTATTCCACTTTCTTGCAACCCTTCCTCGGCCCTGTCCTAGGTCCCTGATCCTATCCCAGCTTCCCTGGCACCTCCTTTTCCCATCCTCCATGGTAGGAAGGTGTTGCAGATGATCTCCTTTGGGGGGGAGATCACTGTTCCACTATTTTGCCCCTTTCCTTACCTTGTGGTGGGAAGATTATTGTTCCATTGTTCTGCCCCTTTCCTTTGGTGTCTGGGTCCTAGGATGGTTTTAGGTTCTTCCCTAGGACTTTTCCTAGGTTTTTTGGATTATTCAGGGTTTTTCCTTGAATTATCCTTTTTTCTCAGGTTGTTTCTGGAAGTCTTCTTGACATTTGCTCTTTGAGGATCTTCAGTTGTGGAATGCTGGGTCTGAGGAAATTTGGCTTCATGAGCAGTTTTGCATAGCATCCTTTTGGTTTTGGGGGGACCATGTGCTTTCTACTATGACTCTGCTCTTTGGGATCGAGGTGGTGGGTCCAGTGGGATTTCAATTTCTTTCATGGCTTTTGGGAGGGCCTCTATTTTTCTTGCTACTATATCCCTGAAGGACTTCCTCATTTGTGTCCTTTAAGCTATTTTTTGCTGATACTAAAGGTTGTCTGGGATGCATGTCTGCTTCCTTTTTGTTTGGGCTCTATCGTTTGCAGCTAAGCTTCCTCATGACTGTTGGCAATTTTGGGTACTTTGGGTACATTGCCTTTGCTCAAGTATATAAGTTGTCATTGATGTCAAGAAGCTTTTGAAGGAATTTTATTTGATGTCAAATAATTTTTTTTGATGAAGGTTACGACATGACAGTTTCAAAGGTATTTTGCAAACCCCAAGCTAACAGGTTCGAGAGAAAGAGCTCACAGTGAAAAAGTGTCACGATATCACGACATGTCGGGTTTTCGTGACCCGAAGAACAGAAAAGAGCTAAGGAGGAAAAGTGTCATGATATCGCGACATGTCGCATTTTTGCGACTTAAGTAGGAGAGAGAAAGCAAGTTAGAAAAGTGTTGCGATATCGCGACATGTTGCATTTTCGTGACTTAAGCAGGATAGAGAAAGCAAGTTAGAAAAGTGTTGCGATATCACGACATGTCGCAATTTCGTGACTCAAAGAGCAAAGAAAATGTATGGAAGCTAAAAGCATCGTGATTTCATGATAGGTTGCAAAGAAAACGTATGGAAAGTTGATAGTGTCGCGATTTCACGACGGGTTACAAGGAAAGCATACGGAAGCTAAAAGCGTCGCGATTTCACGATGGGTTGCAAAGAATGCGTACAGATGCAAAAAGTGTCATGATTTCATGACAAGAAAAAAAGAAAGCAGACGAAAGCAGAAGTGTCATGATTTCACGATAGAAACTGAAAGCAGGTCTTCTATAGAAGTGTCACGATTTTGTGACAAAAGCAGAAAGGAGGTCGACGAAGGGAGAAGTGTCGTGATATCGTGACAAAAACAAAGTTGATGCTGACAAAGACAGAAGTGTCGCAATATTGCGACAAGAGCTTAGTTGAAGTCGACAAAGGCTAAAGTGTCGCAATATCGCGACAAAAGCCAAAAGAAAGTATACGGTTGCAAAGGTGTCACGATATTGTGACATGTTGTAGTTTCGTGGCAAAAGCTATAGAAGAGTTATAGAGGCAGTTGAAGCCGACAAAGTTAAATGTGAGCTAACGAAGATTAGGGTTTGCAGTCGACAAATATTAGGGTTGTGCAGCCAACTAAAGATTAGGGTTACAGCCGACTAAGATTAAGGTTTTGATCTTGAAAGTGTTATTATAAAAGGCAGGCTATTTTGAAGAGTTGGTTGGGTTGTTAGTTGCGACGTTCGCAGATAGAGTGCGGAGTGAGAAGTTCGATCGTCGAGAGCAGAGTGTGAAATTCGATCGAAGTGCACAAAGTGTGCGAAGACAGTGTAGAGTGTGTGCAGAGAGACGACTGAGAGAAGACAAAGTGCGGTTGTAAGAGCGCAGAAGATGTGTATGTTTCTTGAGCAGATTTCGATAGGTCCTAGCAGAGGACTTGTGAGCTGAGTTTGAGAGTTATATCAAAGAACTTGAGGATAGAGGTGCATTGGTTCTTTGAGAAGAACCTGAGGACAGATTTGGCAAGTCTTTGAGAAGGCTTGTGTGCAGAGGATTGATTTGTTCAAGTGTTGGACAGATCTGATAGATAGAGGAAGACTTGTACTAGACCGATCGACTGTGTTGGGTACAGGTTTTTGAGTCTTGTGGACGTGATCATAGAAGGTAGAGGTCTCTTAGGCTAAGCATTAAGGACAGGAGGTCTTCGGTGGAAAGGAGTTCCACGTGCCGGCAAGAGGTAGAGGCAGTTGATCTTCTGAGGGATCATTTCCAGAGCAGAGGGGAAGGTATCTCCTTTGGGCCGAGGCTCATAAACATTGTAATTGGGAAGGATTCCCAAAGAACTTTGAGATAACTTTTAGAGAAAAGTTTTTGTGGACGTAGCCCAACCATTTTGGGTGAACCATGTTAAAAATGGGTCTTCAATGTGTGATGCTTTCTGTCTTGATTAATGTTGTGTTGATGCCACTGCTATCTAAAGTTAAAATTATTAATTGGTTAAGTCTTATACTATTCACCCCCCCTCTCAGTATAAGCTTGTGTTCTTCAATGACTCCTTCCTTTTGGGTTTCTATGGAACTTTCCTATCTGTTTCCTTCAGATGTGTTGTTCTACTACTATTGCTTCCTCTTCTAGGTTGGTGTTTTTGAAGGCTTCCTTTTTTCTACTTGAGGACTCTGTGGCCTAGGGAGTTCCTCTTGATGTTGATCCATTGTTGCACCATATTTCAAGCTATTGTTCCATTGCATGAGGATTATGTGGCCTGCAGAACTCCTCAATATGCTGCTTTATATTTCAGGTTATTGTTCCATTGCATGAGGATTTCATGGCCTGTGGAATTCCTCATTATACTGCTTCATATTTTAGGCATACAAGGGATTGGTTTTTTCCTATTTTTGTGATCCTTTGCTATCCCTGGGTGTTCCCTGTCCCTGTTTTGGTGGGTTTTGTAGTATTTATGTTCATTTTATCCACCCATTTGTTTAGGGTGGGTGTTCTATTTCAAACTGGTTTCCCCGCATGGGAAGCAATTTTCTTTCAATTTCTAGTTTTCCAAGGGTGGTTTCTAGTTTTCCCACCCTTGGGAGGATTCAAATTTCAAATTTTAGCACTTGTGTCATTTTCCTGCCTGTGGGAAGTTTTAAATTGTATTTTTGTAGATTGGACAATTTGGCACTTTTTACTGTCCTTGAAATGCTTCAAATTCCATGCTTGGCGACTAAATTTTCAATTTTGTTGTTCTGGTAGGATTTCCTTTCCTGCACAGTTTTCCTAGTTTCTATCCTGATTTTACTTCCTTTGCGCCATCCTTTGTGATTTTCTCTGGGGCTTTCTTGTCTTGGTTCATTTTGGCTTTTCTTAAGCCTGTCCTGTTATCCTTCCTTGGATGTCTTCATTTTGTTGTATCCATGTTTCAATGTAATCAGGTTTTGGGATCCTTGATAAAAACCCATATTTAACTAAACAAAAAAAAAGAAATTAAATAACATCAATATCCACACATTCATTAGATATGAAATTAATAAGTAAATGAAAAAATGGAATAAAGGGCTATACCATAATCACTGTGCACTTAGCAAACTAGAAGAGGAGTTCCACTAATGAAATGCATAAGGACTTGCCAGTTTCTTACAATGTCATGAGGTCAAAGCATAATGTGCATTTCATAGTGTAGCTCTAAAATATCATGGTTAAAATAAAAATACAAGGGATCGAGTTTACCCCTAAGTTACCTGGGATGAGAAATAATTACTTTTAGTAAAAGCAAATATTTGGGTGCATCTTTAGCAAAATGATGCACCACAAAAAATTACATCTATAATAGGCTTAGAAGGCTTTACAAAATACTTAGTGTATCACTATATTCCAAAATATCTCTTTCAAAATATTTGTCTTGGAATCCATAACTTTAAATTTATGTCCTCATAACCTATCGAGATATTTACTCTAGTGAGTGAATCAGTGATTTTTGCAAGCTAATTACTCCCTAAAACAAACTATTCCATATTGCTAGTGGATCACTCTCTAGAGCTAATCGATCTCTTTTACAAGTGAAAATAATATTTTTGCTAGACTTTGATAAAGTCTTAGAGGTTTTATGAGGCATCCACTATCTAAGTTTTTTACTTCATGCTCCTTCAAAATTTGCAAATCCCAAGATAGTGTTGAGATACTATAATTTTGGGAACTTCATGGGGTACCAAGCTCAATTGGAATAAGATCCTAGATCCTATGATTATCATTAGGCATGTAATCTACAAAATTGGGACCTCCATAACTATATTGTAAAAAATTTTGTTGTCCTTATCCACCTTTCTAGGGCAGCAATCCTAGCAATTTTTTCCACTCTTCATCACTTGGAAATTGGATCGATGTAAGGTTCTCTACTTATATTATCAAGTATTAAAATAATTTTTTGACAATTTGTCTTGTTTTTTAGTTAGTTCTTGTAGTTTTGCATATATTGGCTCCAACTTTTTATAGGTTTCAACTACATCCCCCTAATTGAGTTGGCTCTTTTCTTCTTTAAACATAATATTGATGATGCCATAATCTAGGATATGCACTTGTGGATCAAGTATATCATCCATTATATTAGTAACTTATCATTGAATTTCCTTGTTTATTTCATTTGTTTGGGTTTTTAATGATGCCAAGTTATCTTTTCAAGCTTGGATATTTCTTTAGACACCTAAGATAATCTTTAATTTCTTGAGTAGGTCCTTGTAATCCATCCTAAGTAGCTATGCCTATTATTCTATCATGGAGGGGAGGAATTTAAGGACCTCTTGGTATTCATTCCTTGTAGATAACTATTCTTCTACTTAGTTGTTTCTACTACCTTTTCTAGGATATCTCCTGTAAAGAAGGCCAATCAAAAGTACTCATAAGCATTCTTGACCCCTCATCCCTGATCTTCCCCAAATGGACTTGAATTATATTTCATGTGTTACCTTGGGGTCTAAAGTTATCTCCACATGTATTAATGTTGTCAACTCCACAATTTTTGGATATTTTTTATTAGGGCTTCTTGGTATTGTTCAATCTGACTTTGCACCTACATGAGTTATTTTGAGGTCTTATATTTGTTGTTGATTTTTGTTAGACTTAACAAGTTAGGATTTAATATCCTCAACATACTTCTTTAGTTGCTTTTTTTAAAGCATATCCTCTTAGAGTCTTGTTATCTTGGTGGATATATTCGCTTTGATTCATTAGGTATGCCAATTTTACTTCAAAATTACTATTCTTCCTTTCAATTTCTTCATCCTCAACTGTGAGGAAGCCAAATTTAATGGTTATACCAAGTGTGACCTAATTCACAATTTGGACTATTTGGTATAGGTTCATTCTATTTAGGTCTACTTCAGACACCCTAGAAAGAACTATCGCTACTATGAAATAATTAGATTTCATAGACTTAACAATATAGGTCTAGTCCCCTCTCCTTGCCAACAATGACCACATGAGGATAGAAGCCTTGTAGGTATTTTTATTGATTTGCTTATATTATTTATTCTATTTATTCTCTTTGGAAACAAGGACATCAAATGCCTTGGTGAATTCTATCTCTTAAGGTTCACATATCATGTTCCATGCAAGGCTATGCTTGTCCTATAAGTCATGCTAATTTGAGAGGATGCCCTTAGAGACTTACCCCTTGAGTTAGGGAGGTGGGCATCATTACAATAGAAGCTACCTAACCTGAGATAGTGGGAAATGTGGACATGTAGAAGTGGAATGTGGAGTGAGTAGGGAAAATTGCATGGTGATGAAGGGAAATAGATTAGAACCAATGAGAGTGGGCCATGAAGCCAAATGTACTAGTATATCAACTAGAAATAACATTGTTAGTAAGGACATAAATTATGATGGTGATGGAATGTATGGGATCAAGGGTTGCATAGTGGAGACTTGGATGGTGGGTGACTAGAATTAGGTGATAAGCATGGTTATGAATATGAAAAACTATTGGATATAGGGTACCCCTTGGAGAACATTGAGCTACACTAATAGAGGGTGAGAGAAGTGTAATAGAATAATAGGAAGGGACAAAGATATGGATAGACAAAGAAGGGGGAATAGTGGATGGTGGTAGAAAACTAAAAGTGGTAGTAATATTAGCCATGGTGTTAGCCATTCCTAATTTAGAAGGGGATTTTCACTCTCCTTAATTTTGGTTATTTTTTGTTGTTGCTCTTTTACTACTTCAACCTCATAAAAAATTGACCCAAATCATTCAAAACCCATTTATCCCTTGATCATCATATACCTTACCATTGAACTAACCACTACTAGTATCATAGGTGTTGTAGAGATGGTGATTTTAGGTACTAACTTCTTTGTTCTTTGAGAGAATGAGGTACCTTTTATGCCATATGGAAAAGAATTCATCGTTAAATGAGTTGTATCTGGTAGAGTTTGTGATTGTGCCTATACTTGGTCTACTTCTTAAGATACTCTTTTTTTGAAGCATCTCCTCTCAAAGCCTTACTCTCTTTCTAGATCTGGTCTCTTTGATTCTTTAGTCATGTCAATATTGCTTCAAGCTCCTTGTTATTCCTTTGAATTGCTTTATACCAAATTTCTAGGAAGCCAAACTTCATTGTTGTGTCAAGTGTAAGCTAATTTCCAAGTTAGACCATTTGGTATGGTTCCATTATATTTAGGTCTACCTTAGACACCTTGGTAGTTAAATTAACAAGAACTATCACTACTTTGGAAGGATTAGATTTTATAGCCTTAACAATATATGTTTTGTTCCCTTTACTCACCAAGTGTGATTGCATGAGGATATAAGCCTTGCATTTCATTTTCTTGATATTTCTTTCATGTCTTCTCTTTGAAAATAAGGACATTAAATATCTTGGTTATATTTATCTCTTCAATTTCACACACCATTTTCCATACAAAGACCAATCTTGGACTAAAGGTCGTTCTAGTTTGATAGGGTGCCCTTGTAGAATCACCCCTTGAGCTAGGAGGTGGACATAGTTACCTATGGGAGGAGATTCCTAGATTTAGATAGTGGGTAAGGTGGATGTATAGAAATGGAAGGTGGAGCAAGTGGGGAAAATTGCATTGTTATGGAGGGAAATGGATTGGAACCAATGAGAGTGGGTCATGAAGCCAGTTGTACTAGTATATCAACTAGCGATAAAATTATTGGTGAGGGTATAAATGATGGTGGTGATTCAATGTATGGAACAAGGATTTCATAGTGGAGGCTTGGATGGTGGGTGACTAGAATGAGATGATAGGTATGGTCCTGACTATGAAAAAAACTATTGGAGATAGGGTTCCATTTGAAGAACCTTGAGCTACACTAGTGGAGGGTAAGAGAAGTACAATAGAATAATAGGAAGGGAGAGAAGTGGAAATAGAAGAATAAATTATAGAGAAAGAAGGGGGAATAATGGCTGGTGGTAGTAATATTGGCCATGGTGTTGGCCATTCCTAACTTAGGAGGGAAGCCTTCTTAAGGGAATTTCATCTTCTCAAGTTGGGTTGTCTCTTGTTGTTACTCTTTTTCTATGACAACCTCATCAAACATTGATCCATATCTTTCAAAACCACTTTGTACCTTGATCATTTTCTACCTTACAATTGAATTGACCACTGCTAGCATAGTAGATGTTGTAGAGATGGTGAATTTAGGTGTTGACTTCTTCTTTGGTATTTGAGAGAATGAGGTGCTTGTTGTTGATTAATTGATATTGTTGGTCCTCTTCATACTTTTAGGGTTTGTTCTATCCCATATGGTAAGGAATTCATCATAAAATAGGTTGTCTTTGTAGACTCTATGATTGTACCTATCCTTGACTAGCTTATTTAGTTGTTCTTTTTCTAAAGCATCTCCTCTTAAAGCCTCATTCTCTTGTTGGAGCTAGTCTCTTTAATTATTCAATCATGCCACTTTTGCTACAAGATTCATGTTATTCCTTTTAATTGCTTCATCCTAAATTTCCAAGAATCCAAACTTAATGGTTGTGCCAAGTGTAATTTGATTCAAAATTTGGGCCATTTGGTATGGGTCCATTCTATTTAGGTCTACCTTAGATACTTTGGTAGTTAAGTTAGCAAGAACTACCGGTACTTTGGAAGACTTAGAATATGTAACCTTAATAATATAGGTTTTGTCCCCTCTCCTTGCCAACTATGTCTGCATGAGGATAGAAGTGTTGGAGGTACTTTTATTGATCTATTTGTATTATTTTTTTCATCTATTCTATTTGTCAACAATGACATCAAATGCATCGATGACATCTATCCCTTTAGGTTCGCACACCAATTTCCATACAAAGGCCATGCTTGGCCTAACAATCATGTTGGTTTGAGAGGGTGACCTTGTAGACTAAAATATTTGAGCTAGAGAGGTGGGCATCATTGCCTATAGGAGGAGATACCTAATCTAAGACAATGCAAAAAGTGAATATGTAAAGTGGAAGGTGGACCAAGTGGAGAAAATTGCATGGTGATGGAGGAAAGTTGTACTAATATATCAACTAGTAATAAAATTGTTAGTGAGGGAATGAATTATATGGCAATGCAATGTATAGGACCAAGGGTTGCATAGGGGAGACATGTATGATGAGTAACAAAAAATGAGGTGATAGGTATGGTTATGACTATGACAAAAACTATTGGAGTTTGGGTGCTCCTTGGAGAATCATGAGCTATACTAGTGGAGGGAAAGAGAAGTGTAATAGAAGAAGAGGGAAGGGATAGAAGAAGTGGAAATAAAATAATGGATAAGAAAGAAGTGTAAAAAATGAATGGTGGTAGAAAAGTAAAAGTGGTAGCAATATTTTCCATGGTGTTGGTCATTCCCAACTTAGGATAAGCTATTTTCCCCCTCAAGCTAGGATATCTACTGTTATTGCTTTGTTGCTACTAAAACCTCATCAATATTAACCCATATATCTTAATAATATATTTCCCCTTGATCACTATCTACCTTACTACTAAACTAACCATTGCCAATGTTGTAGGTATTGTAGAGATGGTGATTTTGGGTACTAAAGTTTTCTTGGGTATTTGAGAGACTAAGGTGCTTGTTGCTACTTCACTAATGATATTGTCACTCTTCACACTTTTTAAATGTCTTCTATCCAATATGGTGAAGAATTATTTGTATAATGAATTATCTCTAGTAGATTCCATGATTATATCCATTTCATATCTCATATTTTGCCATGCTAGAATTTTCCTATTTATATGCCCCAAATTCCTAACTACCCCTAACTTTTGATGATTTTTTTTTATGGGTCAAATTCATTCAAATTGTTGGTGTATAAATAATTCTATATAGTGGATTGTTATGCCAACTTAAGATTTCATATTTGTACCCATAATTACTCCTGAGAGTAGCAAGGACCAATTCTTCACTATGATTTACCTCCCATGAAATGTTATGTCTATTTTATGCATGAATAAGGTATCCAATATTTTTCTCTTCAATATATCCTCAAGGATTCCTTGTGGATCATAGACCAATGATATCTTACCTAATATATTCTCATATTTCTTAGCCTTGACTTTACCACTTGGTGGAATCCACACAGTTTTGGTGTAATCTTCATAATTGGTTGCTTGAGCAGGTAGAAGGTGATTTTATTATGTCATATGAAATACTTTATGTCTACATAATCAAGTTATCATACATACTCTATATTTAACATATAATTAGGTATGCATGTGAGCAATTTAAAGGGTATTGATGAAGGATCGAGTCCTCCCTAGTTAGGAATCTCAACTCAACCTTTCTCTAGAATTCATGAGCTATCATGAGTCATTAGATAACCTTGGTTCTTTACCATTGAATGTTTCCATATGTATCTTGTACATATTGTCATAGAATTGATGGGAGGTCTTGCCTACTTCTTGCTAGGGTACACCTATGCATTAAACTACTAAATGAGGCTAACCATATACTCTTCCTTGTTATAGCTAAAGGGTTGGGAATAAATATTAATTTTCATGCATGATGAGCTAGACCAAGTAGGAGGTGGAGTTAAATTTTATCTCTTTCTTTAAGGCCTTCAGTTGGCTATCCATTTGGTCTACAATATACTAAGTATAGTCAATAATTTGTGAATCCTTATGATATGTTTAAAAAATGTGAAGTAGGGCAATATGCTCTTAATATAGGTTTAAGTCACTTCTCTTCCCTAAAACCATATTTATACCAAAAAACACCATCTATACATCTTCTTTGAACAAATTCAACCCTAGTGGAATACTAAAGTTGATTGACAAGTTTTGTTTCTTCAAGTATAGGATTAAGAAATCCCACTAGTAGGTGCTCATGTGTTTATAGTAGAAGTCCTTCTCAATTTAGGGGCTATAATAAACCTATATTGTTAAGTCGTTTGCACCTTAAACATTTTCTTTATCTTACTTATGTAAAATACATCTTTGTTCTATTGGGATTATAAGACTTCTTCACAATAGATCATATCTCTTGATGATTATTTCCACATATTTAGGGAAGCTCCATACTTTTGGCACTAAGTTCATCAACATCCTAGAGGTCCAGATTTGACTTTACTCCATGAATTACTTTTGGATCTTAGATTGAACCTCATTAGGGATTCCTTCTTGAATTGCTTGATTGGCTTGATTGGGTGTGTATAATTCCTCTTTTTAACCCTTCAATAGGGATCATCATAAAATTCTTCAAGTTTCTTTGGGGGATAGGAGCCTTGTATCTTTCTCTTTTCTCTTTTCTTTCATTTACTTCCTAATGGTTCTACCTCCTCTAAAAGTACAAGTATTGATGAAGGTGAAGCATATGTGGTTGAGTTAGTGGTAGTGAAAAGAGGTGAAATAGGGTGTGCTTTAGGAAAGGAAGGAATGCAAAATAGGAAAGTGGTATCCACAATGAATCAAGATGAAAATAGATAAAATTGGGGTAGATTATGAAATTTTGTTAAGTTTAGCAAATTAGAATGATTCACAATTTGAAGTGGTTGACTCATACTTCAATGTGATTTGCTCTATTTTGGTTATTTTTTTATGTGGAAGGAGTGATTCACTCAATTGTTAAATTCCTAGGGGTTTTAAGACAAGGTAAGTGATTCACAAGATAACACAAATGGATTACTATTTGAAAGGAGACTTTAAATATTTTGCACTCAATCATGTTCATCTAGAAGGCTTTTATTTTTTACAAGCAAACTAGGCTTGTCAATTTGCTGATTAGAGCACTTGGAAAACACTAGTAGGGGTTTACCAAACGTTTCAATTAGTATAAAAATCGATCCAAGGAGTAGCTTCAATGAAGTTTAAATCTATCAACCTTTATTGTAGGAGAGGGGTAAACCATATGGTGTTAGGGGCTTTTATAGCCCCAATGTTGTGTAAGTTATCTCTTAATTTTTGCACATATTTTTCATGGACCTACCTAGGTAGAGCATTTATACTGAAGGGGGTCAATTTTTCCTACCTCATGTTTTATATATGGTGGGGTATGCTGAAAAGTGGGTTGCTAAAAAAATGAGTGACTCACTTGCTTTTATACTTGCCATTTTTTATTATTTTTATATTGGCCAAATGTATGAGGAGCAATCGTGACATTTTCCACTAAGACTATGTGGTGGAGAAGAAGAAGATGACATAATGACTAATAATTTTAGGAATAAAATAAATTATTGAAGTGGGATTTTGATAAGAAAGAAAAAATAATTACCAAAAAAGTAGTTGCTAAAAGGAATATTGTACAAATTTATTTGTATATTATTTTTTTCTAGAATCTTTGTTGCTAGATCGAATGGTGTAAAGTCTCATTTTGAAGACTATGTGGACCCCATACATTGTAATATTTTATTTTTGTCATTTGTCGATAAAGAAGTGGGAGGTCCCCTTTTTTTAGGCTAATAGGTGTTTTAAGTAATAAAAATTAAGTTTTGGGGATTAATGTTTATGTAACCCTCACTTAATGAATAATTAGAAGCCTCTAGTGGGGCAACTAGGTATATAGGCTTGGAAAGTCACTTTTAGGGTTTCATAATATCAAATTCATCTTATGAATTGTAAGATAAAGGGTTGAACCCTTCCTCACCTTCTACTGCTTAGGTGGTGTGCCCTAAGTCTTCAGAAATAGCCAATCTTGTAGACAATGTGATGTGCCCTTGTTCTTGATTAGAGATTGGATGGATCTATCTCAAGATTCACAATTGTGTTGCAAATTTTGGTATATTGGAGTCTGGGAGTGGGTTGTCCAGCTTTAGAAGGCCATTTGTGCATGTTTTGTGACTTGTTTTTCCCTCATAGGATGATCACCCAGCTTTGGGGATTTTTATAGCCAGTTTTGAGGCTTGATTTATGTTTTTGGATAGTTGTTTGGTCCATTTGCACTTTTAGAAAATTAATAAAAAAATTGTATGGCTGGAACATCCATTTTTGAGGGTTTTTGGAGTAATTTCTGAGTAGTAATTGCAAATCTAATCTAATTTGCAAAAATCTGATTTTTATTTGTTTAAACCCTAGTTTGCTGAGTTAGAGTTATTATAGTGGTATCAAATTTTGTTTCCTGCTAGCTTATGAGAGCTCTTTATGCATCCAAATAGGTACTACCTGATAAGTCAAACCCTAACCTCAACAAGGGGAAATATATTCTAGAACCATAAGTTGAACAAAAGGAGCTGGTGGAGATGGCAGATGAGCAAAGGGATCCTACTGAGCAAGAATTTGATACCATTCTTGAGTTACTTACTTGTTTGGTGACCAAGATGGATCAGGGTGGAGTTCAACCACCACCAAAATTAGGAGCAAATCCTAACCATCAACCACCACCAGATCAAGGACAGCCATCAAATAGGGTGGCCAGTCAGGACTAAGGGAGTGAGAGGTATGTGAGACAAACTCATTCTCCTTTGCCCAAAATAGCAAAACCTATGTTTTAATCCAAGCAATAACCTAATGTATTCTAGGAGATTGATGAATTGGATGCCCTATTTTTAGAATATCAGTGTAGGGCTTAAGAATTTAGAAATGTAGTCAATTTCTAGAGTTACTTAGAGATCATGGGGAAGAAGGCTGGGAGAGGTAGCAAGTACGGAGAAGGAAATAAATTGCAGTAGAAAATACAAGTACTAGTGTTCAATAGATATGATAGCATGTTTGTTAAGGCATGGATACAAAAATTATAGACTTACTTTACTCTCAAACCTATAGATAAATAGGATGTAGTACAATTTGCTACCCTGCAGCTTGAGGGGGTTGCATATGACTAGTGGTATCATGGTCTCAATACACAAGGCCATGGAGAGATTACATCATTTGATGATTTTAGTCAGAGGGTCTTGGATAATTTTGAGATGATGGATGAGGAGGAATATTTTAAGGAGTTGGCCACCCTTAAGTAGAAAACTACAGTGGAGGCATACATTGAGGAGTTCTAGAAGATTTCAGTCATGGTGCCTAACATTTCAGAGAAGAGAATTACCTTTATTTTCATTGAGGGTTTGGTGGATTCATTGAGAGGCCTGGTAAAATCCTTTGAGCCTACTCCATTACAAATTACAATGAGAAGAGATTTGATCCTTGAGTCTACAACATCACTAAAACCTAGGGTTTCAGAAACACCACTACCTAGGTTTATCCAAGCAGGACCATTAGGATCATTCTAGAGAGGGAATTTCTTCTAGAAGAGAGAGACACCCCCTCCAGGGAAGAATCAAGATTTTAGAAAGCCAATGCCCCTTACACAAAGGTATTCAACACCTACACCACCAGGAAGGAGGGTAAATGAGGAGCATGATGAGCTTAGGAGGAAAAATTATGCTTCACATGCAAAAGCCCTCGGGTACCGGGTCATCGTTGCCAGGGAAAGGGGTAAATTCACTACATTGAGGTTATTTCAGATGAGGAGGCAGTAGAAAGTGAATATGAGTCTTCGAAGGAGCATGAGCTTGAGGAGTTATCCCTTGAGTCTCATGAGAGCTCAAACACTGGCATGTTGGCCATGTTGAGCAGTGCAAAAATGTATCTCACAATCAAGGTGCCAGCAGAGGTATTGGGAAATAAGGTGATAGTATTGATAGATGGTGGGGCAACCCATAATTTTTTGGATGAGGGTTTTGTAGCCAAGAAAGGGCTAAAACTAGAAATATTTGCTAGGTTTAATTTTACTATTGGAAATGGGAGCATTGTGCCTTGCAATAGATTTATAAGGTAAATGAAGGTAAATTTTGAGAATAATTTCATAGTAGATGAATTCTATGTGTTTCCATTGGGAGGAATTCCTCATTTCATACTAGGAGTTCAATGGATTTATTCATTAGGAGACTACACCACAAATCACCAAACATTGTAGCTAAAATTTAAATTTAAAGGGCATGAGGTAGTTTTGCAAGGGATAAAGGAAAATGTGGTCCAAGAGGTGATGCCCAAGAGGATGGAGAGGATTCTCAAGAAATAGAAGATAGTTTGGGCTGCTGGTATATTTATGACAAAAGGTATACCTTATTCATTTTATAATCATGTCTCTTATCATCCTAAAATTTAGATTTTATTGGAAAAACATAGCGCTAATTTTGGGGATATGCCTAAGGGATTGCTAACCCATAGGGGATTTCACCATGTGATTGAATTGGAACTAGGAACAAAACCTATCATGATAACACCTTATAGGCATCCTAGAATGTATAAGAATGAGATAGAGAAGGCCATAAAAGAGCTAATTGCCATGGGGCACATTCACCCTAGCTCTAGCCCATTTGCATCACCTGTAGTGTTAGTGAAAAAGAAATATGGGACTATGCAGATGTGATTGATCATAATAGCATTAAATATTTCCTTGGACAACAAGATTTAAATGATATGTAGTAGAAATGGGTCACTAAAGTGTAGGTATATGATTTTGAGATTCAGTTTATAAAAGGGAAAATAATTCAATTGTTGATGCACTATCTAGAATACCCACATTTCACTCTATTTTCGTTACAACTGATTGGAAGGATGCAATTATGGATAAGTATGTGAAGAACACTTTTGCATCTAACATTCTTGATGGCTACTTGAAATATGATAAGTATAGCATGAAGGAAGGTCTGATTTTTTACAAAAATATAATTTTTATTGTGCCAGATTCTAAGCTTAAAGAGAATTTGATTGCCACTATGCATGACACACCCATGGTTGGTCATACGAGGTTTTTTGAGACTTATAGACAACTGCGTGAAAGGTTTTCATGGAAGGGACTAAAATATGATGTATTAAAGCATGTGAGGGAGTGCATCACTTGTTAGGAAAATAAAATTGGAAACACATTTCCTACTAGTATTTTTCAATCCTTGCCCATTGCCAATCAAAAATGGGAAAGTATATCAATTGAATTCATCACGGGGCTACAAAAAGTGCATGGTAAGGATCATATATATTTTGGTGGATAGGTTAACTAAAATTGCACACTTTATGCTATTTAAGCTTCATATACAACAATACAAGTTTCTGATTTGTTCTTGAGAGAAGTGTTTAAATTGCATGGCATGCCAAAGAATATTGTGAGTGACAGGGACAAAAAATTCATGAGTAAATTTTGGCAAGATTTGTTCAATATTTGTGGCACATTTTTGACTCCAAGTACAAGCTATCACCCCCAAACAAATGGCCAAACAAATATTATGAATAAAAGGGTTGAAGGCTACTTGAGAAACTATGTTTTAGGGCAACGAAATGCATGGATTAAATGGCTACACTTGGGAGAATTCTGTTATAATTCTTCCTATAATATGTCTATTAAAATGATACCATTTATGGCTTTATATGGATATGATGCTCCTAAATTCACTGATTTGTTGTTGAGTGATAGTAGGGTACCAAAAGCCGATTATATGCAGAAAAATCAGGATATTATGAAGACATTGAAGGATAATATTCAGCTTACACAAAATCAACAAAAAAAGTATGCTAATCAACAATGTATTGAGCATCATTTTGAGGTTGGAGATATGGTTTATTTGAGGTTGCTAATCCACCATGAAGAGAAGTGGAGCAGAGAAGCTCAAGCCATGTTTTGATGGCTAGGTCATATGTAGGTTTGGGAAGGTTGCATATGAGCTTGAGCTACTGAATAGCAGTAAAATACACAATGTATTCCATGTTTTATGCCTAAAAAAGGTACTTGGACAACACATTGTTCCTTCCATTGAGTTACCTCCATTTGATGATGAGGTAAAGCTGATTTTGGAACCTAAAATGATCATGGAGACTAAAGAGAGGAAGTTGAGAAACAGGGTCATCAAAGAGTACTTGGTGAAATGGAGGAGTTTTCCCATTGAAGATTCTACTTAGGAGGGAAAGGATATTTTTGCACATACAGAATTGAATTGCTTGAGGATAAGCAATTTGGTAAGGGAGGACTTGTAATGTCCCATTTTGAAGACTATGTGGACCCCAAGTATTGTAATGTTTTATTTTTATCATTTGTGGATAAGGAAGTGGGACGTCCCATTTTTTCCAGGCTAATAGGTGTTTTATGTAATAAAAATTAAGTTTTGGGATTAATGTTGATGTAACCCACACTTAATGAATAATTAGAAACCTCTAGTGGGGCGACTAGGTATATAGGATTGGAATGTCATTTTTAGGGTTTTATTATATCATGTTCATCTTGTGAATTGTAAGAGAAAGGGATGAACCCTTCCTCACCTTGTGTTGCTTAGGTGGTATAAACTAAGTATTAAGAAATAGCCAATATTGTAGACAATGTGATGTGCCCTTTTCTTGATTAGAGATTGGGTGGACCTCTCTCAGGATTCATAATTGTGTTGCAGATTTTTAAAGAACACAAGCTTATACTAAGGAGGGGGGTGAACAATATAAGACCAACTTTTACTTTTATTTCCTATACAATATTATCCAATATTATCAATGACAATATTAATAGAAGTAATCGAAGCAATGCAAATCATCATACACAAGAGAGACACCAATTTAACTTGGTTCACCCAATGTGGGCTACTCCATGAAGAAAATATTTCCACTAAATTTTCTCAACAAATCTCTTGGGAATCAATTCCCTATTACAATTTTTATGGACCTCTATCCAAAGGAGACACCAATCCCCTATTCTCTGATTTGTGAATCTCTCTCCACATGACAAATTTTTTCCCTTTTCTCTGGTTTGTGGAACTTGATCCAGGAGAACTCTATCTCCTCAACTAGTTCGTGGATCTCTCTCCATAGAAGAACTCTATCTTCCTAGCTGGTTCACAAATCACACTCCATAGGAGAACTCTTTCCCCTTGCTCTGGTTTGTGGATATCTCTCCATAGGAGAAATATATCCCCTCTGCTATGGTTCATGGATCTCTATTCATAGGAGAACTCTATCCCCTCTACTCTGGTTGGTGATCTTCTAGAAGACTTTTACCCCCACTACTCTGGCTTGTGGATCTCTCTCCATAGGAGACTTCCGTCCCTACTACACTAGCTTATGGATCTCTATATATTGGAGACTACTGTCCTCTTTGATTTGTCACCTCCAAAGCTTACTCTCAACTCTGTCTTAAATTTACACCAAACTTTATCCCAAGTATAGTACAAATTTGCTCTAACTCTGCTCATAAATCTACACCAAACTCTATCTCAAATCTATCCCTAAGCCTTAACACAAAGCTTGATCAAATCACCAATAAAATCTACTTGGATATGCCCCAAGCCTTAACACAAAGCTTGAAAAAATCACCAACAACTCTACTTAGATCTTCCCTCAATATTGTTTCAAGTCTTCACAAGACTTGCTCAAGTCTACTTTCAAGTCTTCATAAAGACTTGCTCAAATATGACTTCAAGTCTTCACAAAGAATTTCTCAAATCTACCTTCAAGTCTTCACATAGACTTGCTCAAATCTACCTTCAAGCACATGCTTAAACCTGCTTTAGCACATGCTCAAAATATCTCACAAGATATGCTCAATCAATCTCAAATCTTGCACACAATGCTATCAAATGCTTTGTCTAATCTTCAAAGTAATTCCTAAAACTTGAAGTAGTTTAGACATATTCTATCTAGATTTCGTTTAACCTCTGGAACATATAGAGAATGATAAGCTCTATCAAAACCTCAATATGTTTCACACTCACAAAGTTTGTACTCAACCAAATAATCTCAATCACTTACAATAGCTCATATGTTCTACTCAATCATTAAGTCTATCGCTTCCACATGTCTTGCTTTTATTTATTTTTAGTCTAGCACATGACACCTATCTTTCTGATCTACACTCTTGCTTTCACAAATATGATTTCTAATGTTTGTACATTCACTTTCAATATCACTCAAAACCAATGCTCAAGAGTTTCACTCAATCATTCAACCAATGAAGCACAACTTGCTCACAAATCGTAAACAAGTATTTTCACAATTATTCCAATAAAGAGCACAATCTAGGTATCAAACCCTAAATCAAATAGTTTATAATATTTATCTCAATTATTCTCAAAAAAATCAACAATGAAGCACACAAAACTCACTCAAATATTTCCAACAATGTTTATCAAACAATCCTTTTTACTCCACCTTATGTTTCACAACATTCATTCCAAAAAACACTTGAAATAAAGGATGATGTGCCCATACCACTTTGCTTTCATGGAGATATGTCTTCAAAACCCGTCTCACCAACAACCAATTCCTTTTGTGCCACTTCAAAGTTAGATAGCAACAATATATCTCAAAACCTCCACATGAATATTCCCTCAATAAGATGCTCATGAATTATGAAAATAATATTCTAGGACTCTTCTTTAGTTCTCATGGACAATGCATTAAAGCTCTCTGAACAATTTCCTCTTTTATAAAGCAAGAATTACAATCAAATAAAATACCTTTTACACCTTTTATCTCCACTCTTTCAAAATAATTTTCACTCCAATTTATTTTCCAAGAACAAAGAATTACAATGATGAATAAACCACTTACAAACTTATCACTCCAAGCTTAGCATAAAAATAAATGACATTTAAACCCTTTAACTATAATGCCAAAAATATTTCTCCTTATATCTCCTATATTTTCAAACTATAGGCCAAATATCATTCGCCAAATATTAACTATAGTCAACACTTCAACAACATAACACATACCTTATACACTAAACAACATGGCACATACCTTTTAAAAAAATAATCTTGCTTTGTCACAGACGAGAATCGACCCTTTGACCTCAGCCTTCCAAGCGCAATGCTCGATCGCTTGCGCTAGCCAAGCGGTTGAGACTAAGCCTTTAGAATCAACATATTATACCTGCTACCTCCGACGAACCAAAAAAAAAACTCTTCAATCAACACTAGGGGGAATCAAACCCTAAAACTTCCCTCTGCCAGCAACTTATGTAAGACCCGCTTGCCACTTGGGGTACTATCCCTGGCTAAACCAAGATGTACACCACCTTGTATTTATCCCTATCGCTTGTTCGACAAATGATTTTTTAACACATTTTGTTATCCTCCACTATCGAATTTCTCACATGCACATTCACTTCAGATGATTCCAATTTGATTTAAATTATTTGCTTCTCCCTTTTATATGCTTCCAAGGTAATTGCATGATGTCGATAGAAAACATAAGTACCTCCAATTTAAATTTGATTTTGGTACCATTTTCCAATTTCAAATTTAATTATTTATTTAATATAATATTTAACTTTAGATTAAATATTATATTATTTAATTTAGTATTAAATAATACTTTTGCATGGGATCTTCATCAAACCTTAGTTTTCCTTTTTAATAAGCCCTTTTGGCTTAATTATTATAATATTATAATATCTTCTCTTTTCTCTTTAAAACCATGGGCGTAAACTTTGTCTTCAACCTTTTAGCCAACCTTTTTGGCTTATAATATAAAATATTATAACCAATTTTTTTACCACTTTGCTTGTACCAAAATGGACTTTGCATTGCACCAAACACTTGAAATCAATGACAACTTATTACTCAAAAAATTCCAATAATTTTGGTGTGTTGAAGTCTGGGAGTAGGTCATCCAACTTTGGGAGGCCATTTGTGCATGTTTTATGACTTGTTTTGCCCTCATAGGAGGATCACCCAACTTTGGGGATTTTTATAGCTAGTTTTAAGGGTTCATTTGTATTTTTGGATAGTTGTTTGGCCCGTTTGCACTTTTAGAAAATTAATAAAAAATCTGTATGGCTGGAACGTCCATTTTTGAGGGTTTCTAGAGTAATTTCTGAGTATTAATTGCAGATTTGGTCTACTTTACAGAAATCTTATTTTTATTTGTTTAAACCATAGTTTGCTGAGTTAGGATTATTACAAATGGAGGTGCTACCTATTCACAAAAGTGGGGAGTGTTTCCTATCTATGGTGGAAATGTTTTAGGCATTTTGTCTCAATTTTTTTAGAATTTGATAGGGATCACTCCATAAGGAGTCAAATGTTTGGTATCTCCATAGTTTTACCTTGTCTTCATCCCATTTGAATACAAAATACTTTTTATTTGTGATATCTCTATGGATTATTTTTTGAACCATTTGTTTATGGACTCTTGGTGTTGCACCATCCCTTTAAAATATTTTTCTCTTTCTTCTTCTAGTGCCAAAAATACATTCAACCTTGCTTGCATGGCTTGATGTCATTATCTTCTAGCTTGAGCTGTTGTGACATTTAGAGGGAAGGGATTTCCAAATTTATTGAAGGGAATTCCAAGTTGATTGGTAATACAACCTCTTCTTCATAGACTATATTGTAGGGTGATGAGACTATGGATGCTTTTGGCATCACTCAGTCTACCCATAATTATATATAAATCTTGGTGTGTGAGTCCCTTTGCGACTTAGAAATGGTTCTCTTTAGGACTTGTAATATTCTTGTTAGTTAACTTGGCTAAACCATATCCCTAGGGATAGTAATTTGAATATGTATTAAGCAAAAACCCATATTTTAGGTGAAATTTATCACCTTAGGTCCATTGAAGTAGATGGTATTGTTTAAGACTATGGTGGTAGGGACCCAAAATCTAGTGATGATATCTTCTAACAATTAGATCACTATTTATTGATTGGTTACTTTAGCTAGGATTGCTTCAACCCACTTAGTGAAATAATTGGTAGCAGTGAGTATCCATCCATACCTTGTACTTAACAATAGTTTGATTTTACCTATAAATTTTAGACCTCATTGTTAGAATGGTTAAAACACAATGATGAGATTTGTAGGCATTGGTGTTCTTATCTTATTTACTCTAAGCATGCAATGAGATCTACAATATTTGACCTACTACTAGTAATTAGCAAAAATGATAGGCTAGTAATGTCTAGCTCTAAATATTTTTGTGAGATATTGTGTGCACTATGTAGTTGTTAGGACCCTATCCTAATATTACTATGTAATGACCCATTTCTAATGTGGGGATCCCATCCTAATGATATCGTGTGACCTATGTAGTTGTTAGGACCCCATCCTAATGATATTATGTAATGGTATGTAATACGTATGTGGAACTTGAGATGCCTAGACAAGTGGGACCATTTAATGTAATTATTTTAAATAATGTAACTATTTTTTTAGTAAAATATTCTAGATTGGGTCTCCACTTACATGTGAAGCCAACCCTTGAGCATTAGGGTTAGGGTTATGAAGAGTATTTAAAAAGGCAAGGGAGCATATATGGATGTATCTCTTTTTACATATTGAATCAAAGTTCTATTTAGGAGGTTGCCCCCTCGAAGAGGCCCATGATTATATTGTGATTATTATAGTTGTTGCATTTCCATTTTATATTGCAATATTTATATTCTTTCATGATTTACTATATTTATTGCAATATTTATGTGGATGTGCTTATTTTAATTGGAAGGTTCCTAACAAGTGGTATGAAAGCACTTTCTAGGGCCATGTCCTGTTGTGACTACAATAATTCTTGTCTTGCATTTATAACATGTTAGGTTTAATTTTTCTTCATTTTATTTTTTGTAATGTCTGCAAAAAAATGAGCCATAATTTTTTTGCTTTAGTTTAATATGTTAGAAACTTTGTGTTAGGGGTTTTAAAATATCATAGAGGATTTTTTGTTATTGGCTAAGCTAGATTGACCATAAAGCATCTAGTGAAGTTAGGGGTAATTAGCATCCAATACCAAGGCCTAAGATAACACCTGTGTACGGAGTTGAGCTCCCATGTATATTTGGGTATATAGGGATACTCCCCTATGATTCAAAGAAATATTTAGCCATAGGATGTTTTTCAACAATGTATCTATCCATAGTGCATCAAGCACAACACTCAAGAAGATCACCCTTTGATATCATTAAAGAGGCAGATAATATGCTCAAGGGTATGTGTGAAATATTTTTTTATTAGTGGCATAAAATATTGGTCCAAGCATTATAATTCATCATTGTGGTATAAAATACGGCTATGGATAGTACACACACCTTGGCCTAGAGTAACCCTATTTTTATCATATGTCAAACCCTAACACTGAACATTAAACTTAAAGAACCCTAACCACAAAATTGAGCATACCCAGGAGACTATACTTATCACATATTTGACTATACTGTAATATAAAAAGACAACTATTGGGACTTAGTAATAGTCAACACAATGTCTTCCAAGGCAGTTGTTAGTATAGTTGGAAATAATATTAGATAGAGAAATTATCAATAACAATCAAAATAGAGTTTTCCAATATAGATGTTAGTAATACCGAGGAATAGAGTTAGACTAGGTAGTTGTTAGTAACGAATAAGATAGAGCTTGCTAGGGTAGTTATCATATTAACAGTAACATACAAGGCATTTGTCATGAATAGTGATGAAAGCCAATTTTCTTGGTGAAAAAGACTAAGAGAAAAACATGACACTTGACTAAAAAAAAGTCTAAGGTTCCAAAAAATATCATATGGATACCTAGTCCATTATAATTATATTTTCAAGGTGAAGGTGTTGATATATAGCATCCAAACAATTTTTTGAGACCATTACTAAATATAGTAACTACAAAATTAACGTTTATATTTTTAGTAAGTATCCTTAGAATGTCATAGTGTATGAATACAAGCACAAAATAACAACAAATAAAACAACAAATGGAGCAAAAATTCACCACACAAGTGACTCAATGGAGGTAGCATTTAGAAAATAAATTAACTAATGGCCTAAACTAGTTACGGGTTAAAACCAAAAATTAACATGACTCCATAGCCTATGTGATAATGGAATAAAATGAGATGAAGGAGGGAGTAAATGAAATATTTGTATCCTTGGAATATCATTAAAGTAGTAGCACCACACATATCGTCGATATGGTTCTTTGGACTATGAGGGCAAAGTGTCAAGCAATCTGAAATGTGAGACAGAATAATAATGCATACAAACTTCCCAAATTAGACTTTTCAAAATTTCATGGGAAGGATCCAGATGGATGGTTGTGTTGAGTAGAATAATATTTTTGTACTCATGATGTCCTACAACATATACCTCTCATAGTTCCATATTTTAATCTTGAATAAAATACCCTAAAATGGTATCAATGGCTCAAAAAAATGCACCCCAATATTACTTGGGATGAATTTGAGAAACAACTACTCACTCAATTTGGCCTTAGTGAGTAGGAATATTTTATAGGAGCCCTTATTTTACTCATAAAATTCAACTATTCGAGACTATCAATCTTAGTTTAAAAAACTGGCCAACTATACCACTAGCTTGAATGAAGAATTATTCCAAAATCTATTTTGTGTGTGGTTTAAAGGATGACATTAAAACTGGATGATATGAAAGCTGAAGTTAACATGTTTAAGCCATAAATATTATATTAGGTAATAGGATTGGCTATATTGGTAGAATATAAATTTAAGGGTCGAGGATTCACCTCCAAGTTTTAACAAGCCTGACCATAGCCTGACCACCTTTTTCATCCAAGCCAACATCAAATCCTACCAATAAATCACCTACCATAAAAAATTTGACTCAAGAAGAGATAGAAGCCAAAATATCCCAATGACTATATTATAATTGTGATGAGAAATATTCCATGGGGCATAAATATGTGCAAAAAAATATCCATTTGATTAATGTGGATGAGACAACAACCATATAATATCAAGATGTGGAAGAGGATTATTAGGAAGAGGAACAAATAGAACAACCATAATCCCCAGAAAAAACCCAACCAAAAATCTTAGTGCATGCCTTGTCAAGAATAACAACTCCCCAAACCATGAAGGTGTTAGGAAAGTCAAAGCATAATGAGTAATAATTCTCATTGAATCCAAAAGCACACATAACTTTACTGATCCTAGAGTGGCAAAACATGGAAATTATTATATAAATACTTGTAATTCCTTTGAAGTCATGATTGCCAAGGTAGGAACTTTGCCTTGTAAAGGAAAGTGTCAAAATTTCAAGGTACAAATAAGGGAATATAATATTAAGGTTGATATGTTTACCTTACCCCTAGGTGGGTTTGATGTGGTACTAGGATCACAATGGTTTAGAACATTGGGCCCAATATTATTAAGGAACTGAGTACACTCTATAGGGAATGAAAGTCGAGGCTACTCAACTTGTTTCATCTCATAAGATAGAGAAATTGTTAAAACTTCATCAATGAAGTTGTGTTCTAACTATTTTATATACAAGATACATGTTATGAGAACAAGGACACTCAGGATGAATTACAAATTTTATTGCAAAAACATGCCATAGATTTTGAGGAACTCAAAGGACTACCCCCTCATCATACTCATGATCATGCAATAAAACTTATTCCAAGTAGTCTTCTGCTAAATGTTTTCCCTTACAAGTATCCATATGTCAAAAAATTAGAAATAGATAAGATGGTGTAGGAACTACTTGCCGATGGGTTATTCACCCTAGCATTAGTCCCTATTATTTCCTAGTATTGGTATAAAAAAAGATGGGTCTTGGCATTTGTGTGTGGATTTCAAAGAAAATAAAATAGTTGTTAATGATAAAATTTTCATTCTAATAATTGATGAGTTACTAAATGAGTTGCATGAAACCCATTATTTCTCAAAACTAGATTTGCAGACTGGATAGCATCAGATTCAAATCAAGGAATATGACATTCCTAAAACTACCTTTAAGACTCACAAAGGGAATAATAAAATTTTAGTTATACCTTTTGCTTTAACCAATGCACCTTATGCTTTTCAAATTTTGATGAATGCCATTTTTTGGCCCTTACATCACAAGTTTATCCTAGTATTCTTTCACAATATTCTGATCTATAGTCACACTTGGGAGGAGCATGTCCAAAATTTGGATTAGGCCTTGCAAATTTTGTCTAAGAATCAACTTTATTCCAAGCAATCAACGTGTTCTTTCGACATGTAATAAGTAGATTATTTGGGTTATATTATCTCCAAAGGAGTTAAAGTGGATCCTAAAAAGTTTTAGGTTGTTTGTGAATGACCAAAGCCTCAAACCCTCAAGGGACTTTATGGATTTTTTGGACTCACTGGGTATTACTAAAATTTTATGCAAAACTATGGAAAGATAACAACCCCTTTAAAAGACATATAGAGAAATAATTTATGTATTTGGTCAGAACCAATGGAACAAGCTTCCAAGAAATTAAAAAAAGCTATCATAATCACCTTGGTGTTAGCAATACCTAAATTTTCTAAAACTTTTGTAATTGAAAGCAATGCTTCTGACAATGGAATTGGGGCAGTTTTGATGCAAGAAGGAAAACCATTAGATTTCACTAGTAGAGCACTATCAAGAAAGAATTTTGGAAAATCCACTTATGAAAAGGAGATTCTAGTCTTTTTTATATTTTGTTAATCATTGGAATCCATATCTCATTGGGCATCACTTTTCAATCAAATCAACCATCGAAGTCTTAAGTATTTCTTAAAAAAATAGGTAGCTACACCCTAAAAACAATGATGGCTATCTAATTTTTTGGGCCATGATTATGAAATCACATATAAAAAAGAAAAGTAAAATATAAATTATCTCTAAGAGGAAATAACTAAGGATTTCAGTTTGCAAACCTTGATCCATAAATATTAAGTAGATCCCAACTCATGCATTGGATGCATTTGGGATGTTCTAGACTTGAGATATCATGATTGACTTGTTGTCCCTCAAAAATCACAAATATGGAAATTCATATTATAGGAAATGCATGCATCACCAACGATGGGATATTCTAGGTTTCTTAAAACCTATGAAAGGGTCAAACACACTTTATTTTGGAAGGGAATGAAAAAGGATATTCAAGATTTTGTGGTAGAATGTGATAGGTGGCAAAGGATGAAAGATAAAACTATTCATACACTAGGTACCTGCCAACCCCTATTATTTTTGGAATAGGTATGGACAAATATTTCTATGGATTCCATTGAAGGGTTACCAAAATGTAGAGGAAAATAATTCATTCTGGTGGTAATGGATCATATCATAAAGTATGCTCATTTATTTTCTTTATCCCATCCCTACATAGCCTCTGTAGTTGCTCAAATATTTTTAGACTCCATCCTTTGCCTTCATGGAATGCCTAAATCTATTGTGTTATATAGGGACACTACTTTTACCAATCATTTTTGGTAGGAAATATTTAAGTTGCAAGAAACTCACCTCAAAATGATTTTGGCCTATCACCCTCAAATTGATGGCCAAACAAAAAATATTAACGAGTGTTTGGAAATATACCTTTGTTGATTTGTATTAGAACATCCTTCACAATGGGCTAAATGACTTCCTCTGGTTGAATAGTGGTATAATAATTCTTATCATATTGCTACCATGGTTACACCATTTAACGTAGTATATAGTCTTCCTCCACCAACACCCTTCTCATACATTCTAGGAAGCTCCAAGGTTCAAGCCATAGATACCAATATTTGTTAGTATGTAGGTGTCATTTGATGACAGAAGGTAAATATTGAATTGGCTCAAAATTGTATGCATCAAAAAACTAATAAAAATCATTTTGAGCATAAATTTTAAGAGGGGGATATGGTCTTTCTCTATCTACATCCCTACGAACAATCATCACTTCAGCTCTGTGGGTGCTAAAAAATTGCAGTAAAATTCTATGGCTTGTTGGTTGTGGATCTTGATTCACTCTCTAATTTAGAGGCCTTATTTCCAACCACATTTGGACCCACTCCATGAATGGGGGGTGTAGGGGGGCAACACCCCCCTACTTGTGTTACCATCCCCCCTTGGTAGGGGTTTCAGGAGCAGCACCCTTGAAGCCATATATAGATGTTTTTTTATTTATGTAAATTTGGACCATTTATTATTAGGTTACAGATCAGACGACAAATTTTAGGTAGGATTTTTTATCTTAAAATTGTAACGCATTTTTTTTATAATAAGATGATGTTGGCGGCTATATGGATCATAATGCGCAGTGTGCGTAATTATAATTGACAATGATAGAGCAAAGAGGAAGTTACAACATATCTATTGTAGGTTGTATCCCTTCATTATTTTCTATATGGAATAAAAGGCCTGGTTATTTTCTCCTTGGACATAGCCCACATTGGGTGAACCACATAAATTTATCTCATGAATTGATTTATTCTTCTGCATTTTATTTTTGCATTTATGTATTGCTCATAATTTTTTATTTAATCATAAAAACTGGTATTTGAGCCTAGCGTTTGAAAAATACACTTGAAAGGAGGGTTTCTTGGTTCGAGTGGAAGCCATGGTAGAAGAAGGCAGGTTTAGGGTTGAGAAGTTTAATGGCTAAAATTACCAAATTTAGAAGATGCAAATGGAGGACTATCTATATCAGAAGGATTTGTACCTACCATTAGGTGGAAAAGTAAAGAAGTTGACAAAGTTATCAGATGAATAATAGGAAGTTATTGAAAGAAAGACACTAGGAATAATACAATTATGCCTGGAAACATTAGTGGCCTTTAATATTTCAAAGGAAAAGACAATGGAAGATCTAATGAAGGCATTGGATAAACTATATAAAAAAACCTCAGCTTCGAATAAGGTATTTCTCATGAAGCATTTATTTAATATGCAGATGTCAAAATGTGGGTCTATTACTAATAACTTAAATGAGTTTAACATGGTTACCAATCAGTTAAATTTTGTTGGAGTAAATTTTTATGATGAGGTTAGGGCTCTTTTGATCTTGTGTTCATTGCTAGAAAGTTGGAATGTCTTGGTCATGGTTGTGAGTAATTTTGTTTTAGGTACAAATACTTTAAAATTTGATGATGTTATTAGTGTTATCCTTAGTGAGGAAATACGATAGAAAAGTACAAGTGAGACATCATGTAATGCATTGACTATGGAATATAGGGGGAGACAAAGGAGAGAGGAAAGAGTCCAGGAAAACATGGAAAATCAAAGAAAGGTAGATCTAAATCCAAAGGAAAGTAGTTAGAATACTGGCACTGTGGGAAGAAAGGACACCTAAAAAGAGAATGTTGACCTCAAAAAGAAAAATAGGGAGATGAAAAATAGGATAATCAGGAAGCAAAAATAGCAGGTGATGTATTGCAATATGTTATAATAATTTCACTATATAATTAATGATTGTTGGGTGCTAGACTTAGGGGCTTCATATCATGCCACACCCCATAGGAAATATTTTCTAGATTATGTTCAACATGATTTTGGATAGGTTTATTTGGGTGATGATATACCAAGTAAAATCATTGGAAAATGTAAGATATAGATAAAATTACCAAATGGAAACCAATGGTTACTAAAAGAGGTAAGACATATTCTTGATTTGAAAAGAAATCTAATTTCCACAGGGCAGTTGAAAAATGAAGGATGTACAGTTACATTCTCAAAAAATTCATGGAAGGTTGCTAAAGGATCATTGATATTAGAAAAAAGAAATAAGTTAGGTATGATGTATGTCTGTACTGGTAATACTGATATTTCTATTGCTTTAGCCTCTACAAGAGTAGATAGAAGTTTTTGGTATCATAGGCTTGGGCACATGAGTGAGAAGGGGATGACAATTCTCCACTCAAAGAAAATTATTTCCAGGTTTGAAGCAGGTTGATTTGGACTTTTGTGAGCACTGTGTTTATGGAAAATAGAAAAGTGTTAGATTTATCAAATTTGAGAAATAAAAGAAGAGTGAAAAGCTAGAGGTTGTGCATACAAACGTATGGGGACCAACTCAGGTATCATATCTTGGTGGCTCTTATTACTATGTTACATTTATTAATAATGTAACTAGAAAAACTTGGGTTTATTGTATTCGAAAGAAATCGGATGTCTTTGATACTTTTAAGAAATGGAAAGCTTTGGTTTAGAATGAGATAGGAAATAAGTTGAAGTGTCTCAGATCAAATAATGGAGGTGAGTACTGTAGTAAAGAGTTTTACAACTATTATTCATACCATGGTATTTGTAGAGTGAAGATGGTTTTAGGAACTCCACAAGAAAATGGTGTGTTAGAAAGGATGAACAAGACTATCATAGAATGTGCTAGGTGTATGATATTACATGCAAGATTGCCCTTACATATTTGGGTAGATGTTGTGGATGCTGCTATTTATTTTATAAATAGAGGGTCTTCATGTTACCTAGATGGTGGGATTATAGAAGAGGCATGAACAGGTAAGCCTATTAACTACTCATTTATGAAGACTTTCAGTTGTGAAACATTCATGCATATTGATAAAGAAAATAGAACTAAACTTGAGGTAAAATCCAAAAAGTGTACTTTCATTGGGTATGGATTTAATTATTTTGGTTATCATTTTTGGGATTATGAAAATCACAAAATCATTAGGAGTATAGATGTGGTATTAAATGGGAAATTCATGTATAAAGACCAGTTGCAGCAAAATATAGAAAAAGGAAAACACAAGATACATAGTACTTGATGAAATCACATGAAATGAAACTCCAAAGGTGTTAGAAAATTAACAACAACAACAACAAGCACATCAAAATCCTAAAAATATTTTTAGAAGATCTACCAGGATAAGTAGACCCCTTGAAAGTTACTCTTCTTATTTATATTATGTATTATTGTATGAATCTGGTGAACCAAAAAGATATGAATAAGCAATGCAGGTAGAAACCAGGAAGAAGTGGGAGTAAGGCATGAAAGAGGAGATGGACTCCTTGGTACATGATTAGACTTGGGATCTGGTTTGATTACCTGTAGGAAAAAGAGCATTTCAGATAAAATGGGTTTACAGGGTGAAAGAAGAATATGGAGGTAAAAAGAGGTATAAGGCTAGATTGGTTGTAAAGGGGTTTGCATAGAAGAAAGGTATTGATTATGATAAAAAAATTCTCCTATTGTTAAAATAAATTTAATTAGAATTGTTTTAAGCCTAGTGATTGTAGAGGATTTGCATCTTTAACAGTTAGATGTAAAAAAAAAAATTCTCCACGAAGATTTGGAGAAAGAGATTTATATGCAGTAGCCACAGGGGTATGAGGTCAAAGGGAAGGAGGAATTTGTATGCAGGTTGAAAAAGAGCTTGTGTGGCCTGAAGTAAGCTCCAAGGTAGTGGTATATAAAATTTGATAGGTTATGTCAAAACAAGGTTACAATAGATATTATTCTGACCACTGTGTTTATTTTAAGATATTGGATATTGGTAACTATATTATCTTATTATTATATGTAGATGACATGCTTTTTGCAGGGTCTAACATGCAGGATATAAATGTGCTCAAAAGAAAACTAGCAGATTTATTTGCAATGAAGGATTTGGATGCTGCAAAGCAAATCCTTAGTATGAGAATAACAAGAGACATGAAAAATCGTAAATTAACATTATCTCAGGATGAGTACATTGAGAAGGTGTTGGAAATATTTAATATACGTGATGTAATACCTGTTAGTACACCTTTGGACAATCATTTCAAATTAACCAAAGAGATGTGTCCTAAGACACAAGAGGAGATAGACTACATATCCAAGGTTCCTTATTCATCAGTAGTTGATAGTTTGATGTATGTGATGGTGTGCACAAGGTCAGATATAGAACATGCAGTGGGATTTGTGAGTAGGTTTATGAGCAACCCAAGAAGAAGGTATTGGGAGGTAGTGAAGTGGATTCTCAAGTATTTAAGAGGTACTATCACTCAGGTATTATGTTTTGGAGGTACTAACACTGTTTTATAGGGATATGCTGATGCAAATATGGCAGGTGATATAGATAGCAGGAGTACCATAGGATATGTATTTACTATAGGTGGAATTGCAGTAAGTTGGATTTCAAAATTACAAAAGGTTCTTGCACTTTCAACAACGAAAGTAGAGTATGTTGCTATTACAGAAGCTAGTAAAGATATTATTTGGTTACAAAGGTTTATGGAGGAATTGGGAAATAAGAAAGAGAATAGTAGATTATATAGTGATAGCTAGAGTACCATTCATCTTGCAAAAAACTCAGTATTCCTTTCCAAGACTAAACATATACAAAACAAGTACCATTTCATACGATCAGTTTTGGAAGATGGACAGTTGAAGCTAGAAAAGATACACACTAGCCAAAATCCTACGGATATGTTAACAAAGGCAGTAACCAAGGAGAAACTGAGTTCTTGATTAGTTTTTGTTGGTCTTCAAGCTGTTGGTAATTTTGGGTTTGAGATCCTAGCTTCTTGTCTATGAGTTGTCATTGATGTCAAAAGGAAATGACATTAATGTTAAGAGGATGTGTTGGCTTCAAAGGTGGAAGATTCCAAGAGAATATTTTTAAGAGAATCCGAAGAGATTCCATTGGCAATGGTTTTTATTAAAACCAATTGAGGTTCTCTTTATTATTTATTTAATTATTATTTAAAACCCTTCAAGGTTTTAATTAATTAATTATTTAATTAATTAAGGGAGAAATTATTTGTAATTTATTAAAAATACTTTAAGGGTTTTTAAACCCTTTAGAAAGCAAATTTCGATTAAATTCGAAATTACTTTTCTTTGCAGCCGACATGTTCTAAAGTCCATGTATGGACTATAAATATGAGAAGGTTCCTAAGGTTAAACCCTCTTGGAAAATCGAAGGCAATTAATTGGTTTGGCTGCGATCGAATGTTCTGTTTATGCTGTGAAAGAGGAGAGCTCGTGGTTTGAAAAGCTTTCAGAAAGCTTGACCGTTTATGTGGAAGGAAGTCCGTATTGGACTTCATAAGCCCCTTGTGGGCTAGTGGCAGCGAAGGCTGCGTTTGGGCCTTGCGTAGGCGGAGGTCTACGTTTCGATCCCCTTGGAGGGAGCTATGCATGGATTAGTCACGTTTTTATTAAAACGTGTTTTGTGTCGCAAATTTTGGATTCTTCAAGGGCAGCCAATATAAGGTGTGATTATTTTCTTGATATGATTTTTGGCATTGTTTAGCATTGTTTAAAAGACATAGGAGAAATAAGGGGATATTTCTTTGGTTGTATTTTTGAGATTAGTCTTTTGCTATGCTAAATTTAAAAATGGAGATATAAGGTGTAAGTTTTGGTTGTTGTGTTTTTGGCTTCTTTGGTGGTTGTTTTTAAAGAAGAGAAGCTAAAAGGTGTATTAAGGAAAGTTTTTATATATGCTCATTTATCTTGGTTCTAACCCTAACTTGGTTGGAAGTTTGAGGGTTGTGTGTGGTGACAGCTTTAAGGATCAATTTTCTTCTACTCCAAAAAGGTATGGGCACATTTTCCTTATGAGTATGACTAGTGTATGTTTTCTGAAATAAGGTTGGAGTGAAAAGGTTTTCAACTAGGTTTCTTTTGGTTGGGTGTAAATCCTATTTTATGGTTTGTTGAAGACTTCTTATGCATTTTTATCCTTGATGAGAGTTTTGGTGAATGCATAATTCTGGTTTGAGGTAGTGGAAGCATTGTGCACTAGGGTTTATGTTTGTGAGTCTTGCTACTTGCATTGAGTTGGTGGAACCCTTGGTTGGCTGTTTTGAGTTTGATGGTTGAGTTGCTTCCATAGAGGTTGTTTGATCAAGTTATTGCTTTACTTGATTCATGATATTGGGCTTACTCCATTGAGTTGATTTGAGCAAGTTATTCTTTGCATTTGGTGATATTGTGTTAGTGGTTGTTTTGTTCAAATATCTTTGGAGGGAAAAGGATTTCTACTTGTTTCATTTTATTGTGATGATTGGTTGAATGCTTCAAGGTTGATGTTGAGTTGAGTGGTGTTGGTTGACTAAACCTTGTTTGATGAGCATTTTTGTTGAAACCCTAATTGATGGTGAAAAGAACATGAGTATCATTGTTATGTGATTCTTTGCATAGTTCGCAATTGTTGGGGTTTCATGTTCTTGAAAGAAAAAATTCTATCCTATCCATTTTAGATATTGAGTTGAGTTTTCAGATTTGAGATTGATATTGAGTTGAGTTAATTTGAGTTGAGTTTTGATATTGGGATTTGAGTATAGAACATATTGAGTCTCTAACAATTCTCTTTATGCTTCTATGAGTTTGACAAATCACATTGGGTCTCAACAATTCACTTTGTGATTTCCTACTAAGAAAGTTTTTCTTGGTGAGCTTGCTGAGTTTTTGGACAGGTTTCGGTGGGGACTTCTGAGCAGTTTTTGGACAGGTTTCGGTGGGGACTTGTGAGTAGATTTGGACAGGTCCTAGCTGAGGACTTGTGAGCTAAGTTTGATAGTTCTATCAGAGAACTTGAGGACAGAGGTGCATTGGTTCTATGATAATAACCTGAGGATAGTTGGCAAGTCTTTGAGAAGGCTTGTATGTAGAGGATTGATTTGTTCAAGAGTTGGACAAATCGACAGACAGAGGAAGACTTGTACTAGATCGACTGACTGTGTTTGGTACAGGTTGCTGAGCTGCTGTGGACATGATCATAGAAGGCAGAGGTCTCTTAGGCTAAGCATTGAGGACAAGAGGTATTCGATGGAAAGGAGTTCCACATGCTGGCAAGAGGTAGAGGTAGTTGATCTTTTGAGGGATCATTTCCAGAGCAGAGAGGGAAGGTATCTCCTTTGAGTAGAGGCTCATAAATTCTGATTGGGGGAAGGTATCTCCTTTGGGCCGAGGCTCATAAACATTGTAATTGGGAAGGATTCACAAAGAAATTTGAGATAACTTTTAGAGAAAAGTTTTGTGGATGTAGCCCAGCCATTCTGGGTGAACCATGTTAAAATTGGTGTCACTTTGTGGATGATATTGTGCATTGCTTTGATATTGCTTTGGGTATATTGCTTTACTGTTTTGAAGTATAAATGAAAAATTAAAAAGAGGTATTATACTGTTCACCCCCCCCCTCTCAGTATAAGCTTGTGTTCTTCATAAGCATGATAGTAAAGGTGAGAAAATTTCCAAGAAGGTGCAGTAGCGATGGAGTTATTGTGATTAGTCTCCAAGTGGGAGATTGTTGGTTGTGGAGCCTAATTCACTCTCTATTTTGGAGACCTTGTTTTTAGCCATATATGGACCCACTCCATGAAGGGGGGTGTACGGGGGGCAATGCCCCCCATACTTGTGTCATCGTGTTCCCCCTAGCAGGGGTTTTAGGGGTAGCACCCCCATAGCCAAAAATATATATTTTTTCTCTATGTAAATCTGGACCATTTATTATGTCACAGATCAGATGACAGATTTTAGGTGGGATTTTTATCTTAAAATTATAATGTATTTTTTATAAGAAGATGATGTATGATGACTGTATGGATCGTAATGCGTGGTGCACATAATTGTAATTTATGGCAATATAGAAAATATGAAGTTACAATGGATCTACTGTAGGTTGTATCCCTTCATAATTTTTTGGATGGAATAAAAGGCCTAGTTATTTTCTCCATGGACATAGCCCACATTAGGTGAACCACATAAATCTATGTCTCATGCATTACTTTATTCTTATGTGTTTTATTTTCACATTTATTTATTTCTTGTGTTTTAGTAATTAATCATGACATGGCTCCTATCAGGTGTTACAATAGTCTGGTTTAATAGACCATAAATTGATCCTTCTACCCACCTCCAAGATACATATAGTATTTCATGTCTCCTCCCTGAATAAGGTTGTTGGTAACAAGATTCAGGTTCAATCCATATTACCATAGATGAATGAAGAAGGATTCATCATTCTCAATCATGAACAAATTTTGGATCAAAGATCATGCACCCTTCACAACCATATCATCATTGATGTTCTTGTGCAATGGTGAGAATTGCAATCTAAATATGCCATATGAGAGTCCCTCTAGCAACTACAACAATAATTTTCCCATCTCCAACTTTGAGGATAAATCTTTTTGAAGAAGGGCATGTTAGGACCCCATCATAAAATTAGTATGTAATGACCTCCAACTTTCATATTGCAATAATTTAGTATGTAGATGTACTTAATTTAATTGGAATATTCCTAATATTAGTACCCTCCTTTGTCATGGTATTATTTAACTCATGCATTGCTTTATTCTTCTGTGTTTTATTTTCACATTTATTTATTTCTCGTGTTTTATTATTTAATCATGACATGGCTCCTATCAGGTGTTACAATAGTCTGATTTAATAGACCACAAATTGACCCTTCTACCCACCTCCAAGATCCATCTAGTATTTCATGTCTCCTCCCTAAAGAAGGTTTTTGGTAACAAGATACAGGTTCAATCCATATTACCAGATATGAATGAAGAAGGATTCATCGTTCTCAATCCTGAACAAATTTTGGATCAAAGATCATGCACCCTTCACAACCATATCATCATTGATGTTATTGTGCAATGGTGATAATTGCAATCCAAATATGCCACATGAGAGTCCCTCTAGCAACTACAACAATAATTTCCCCATATCAAACTTTGAGGACAAATATTTTTGAAGAAGGGCATGTTAGGACCCCATCCTAAAATTAGTATGTAATGACCTCCAACTTTCATATTGCAATATTTTAGTATGTAGATGTACTTAATTTAATTGGAAGGTTCCTAATAGTAGTATCCTCCTTTGTCATGGTATTATTTAATTATGACCTCTATCTTTTCTTCTTTAATGCAATATAGTAAGACACTATCATACCCTTTCCTAAATAATATGCCATCAAGCTATACAAGTGTGTTGCTTTCTATCTAAACTAGGACCTATATTTGGATGTTAACCCTTCTGGTACTTGCCCTATGGCCATATATAAGCAAATATATCCCATGCAACCAAATTTTTCATCCACATCTATCTCTTCTATTAGAGCAATATAATCTTTAGGGACTTTAAATACTAGGATTTCACATAAGACCCTCCCATGATGATCTTGGTGGGTTTTATTTCAATATTAAAATCTTAAACTTTATTTATGCATCCAATCCTATTTTATATTAACTCACCATGAAGTACGATGAATCAAATGTTAGGGTGTACCACAAAGATGATGCTTTTGCTCTATGATAGATAGTGACCAATTTTTTTAAGAACTTTCAAGATAGCAAATACCTATTTTTAAATAAAGTTGTATATTTTTTCATAGTTATGGAGGGACTAGCTAGTGAATAATATGGTATGTTCCTTATTTTTATCATTCTTTTGAGTTAGAACAATGAACATGCTTTTGTCTGTACCAAACACATATAGCCTAAAATATTTGGAGAAAACTAGGTTGATCAAGATTGGGGCTTTGGTGATGATATCTTAAACATATTGACAACTTTATTTCCCTTATATTTCCATTCTAGGGTGGTTTCATTCTTTAATATTTTGGTAATAGGCCTGTCCATTTGGGAAAAATATGATGAATTTAAAAACAAACTAGATTTGACCTAGGAATGACTTAATCCCTTTGATGGATGAGGGCAATGGAAGATATTGGATGACTTTTATCTAGTAAGGGCCTATGGATAAACCATTTTTTGGTACTGTATGACATAGGAATGCTCCCTCTCAGACCATAAAAATAGACTTCTTGGATTGAGATACCAAATTCTTTATACCTTTGAAATATTGACTCCAGATGTTCAATGTGTCGACAACTATGTTTAGAATATATAGTTAAATCATCATGGTATATAAGAATTATCTTATCTTTAAGTATCACAAATGCTATATCCATAACTCTTTGTAAAGTCAACCCATGTTTGATATACCAAACAACATTATTTGATATGTGAAGGTACCTTATTTTATGGTGAAGACAGTCTCATGCTGGTCATCACATTTAATCTAGATTTTATTATACCATGAGAAACCATCAAGGAGAGATAACATGTATGAAATAGCCACCTTTTATAGATTTTCATCCATGATACATAAAGGATAGTTATATTCTAGTGAGTCTCAATTAAGATTATTGAAATAAACACACAGCCTTATGTCACCATTTTTCTTGTGCATAGGAATAAAATTGGTAACCCAAGTGGAGTTTTTAATTGGGAATATTATCTAGGACTACAAAATCTTCAATAGTCCATTTTCATCACTTGATTTTTTGGTTCATCGATTACCTTTTGTCTAAACAATCTAGGTCTAGGTTACAATTTGATGGCATGCTATATGATTTTTTGATCATAGATCTTGAGATCTATATATAACCATACAATAATGTATCCATACTTACTACCAATTTCTTTTAAAAGACCAATTTATTCTTGAATGAAATATTTTCCAATTAGTAGGTTCTTCCCTTCTACCACTTTAACAACATGATATGAGGAGAATTTCACTTTGTGGCTAATTTTACTTAACCTATCATTTTGACTAAATGATCTCTTTAGAGTGATAAAAAAATTGGGTAACTAATCCATTTTTAGCTATATAATTCTATTCTTAATATCATTCTATTACTCATTCTTCTCTTGAGTATATCAACCTTCTCTAATAAGGAATCCTATGATTTATTCATCATTGTTAAAAGACCTGCAATTGATAAGAATTATCAAGAAGGGATGGTTTGAAGACTACCTCTAATTATCTAGGTTTATCCCACATATCATTGGTGGAGTCAAATCTAGCTGCCATTTTTACCAACTCATCTCCTTGGCATTCAATTCTTAAGGAATTAATTTAATTTCATGTTTTTAACTCTCCAAAAAATTCCACACCTGATTATGATTTCAAATGCTTATTTTTTGTAGAGCACTAGGAACCAACTTGACTTATAGTTAGTTCAAAGTCACCATATTATTTTAGGTTTTTAACTCCCAACTTCTTAAATTTTTTCAATATTGTATAAAGTGCCTCAAGCTCTAACACATTTTTGGTGCAATTGAAAAATAATCTACATGCAAAATGAATTTGGACACCCTACGGGTCAATGAATTGAACACTAAAACCTATCCCATTTATAGTTTCTACACCATCAAAGTACAATGTGCAAGTCTTATCATCTTATTAACTTATTAAGGCTAGGAGATTAGATGACACTTATGTGATGATATAGTTGCCTAGTTTGGTTTCCTTATAGTTGACCTCTAAATCTTCTTCATATTGCATGATGTCAATTATCATGTTAACTTCTAAATTTTGGTCATATTTAATATGCTCATCATCTTCCATAAAATTCGGGAGCTCATTCCAATTTATAGTACCTTGTTCATACAACTTATGTAATAAGTAGATGCAAGGTGACTCATTTTTTTATTATGATTACCTTCCCATCCTTAGACACACCATTCATATGAGTATAATCCATTATCACATAACCATATTTTAGTAACTTATGTGTCAATTATTTGGATAAAAACATATCAAAGTACAAAGGGAGATAAACAACTAATTTCCTCTTAAACCAATACAAATTTTGAGTGTCTGGCTATGATTATGACCAAGTACTCGAGCACCCCTACTACATTAAACTTAGTGACATTCATTTGGATTGGATCCCTAGCCATTTTTGTATAAGGCAAGTCCATCTCTTCACAAACAACTTTAGGTTCACTATCACTATTACCCCAAGTTAACTATGCAACTTCTTAGTATTTAGTTTTTGAGAGTCACATAAAATGGGGATGTCTTTGATGTCTTAATATTTGGGGCATTCAATATTGTTATAGTTTATTACATTATTTGGTACCTTGGAAGTACTTTGTAAATATTTGGTGTGAAGGAGTCTTGTAAATACTTGTCATTTAGTAATCATTAGAGGTTTGTCATTATTAGGAAGTCAATAAATATATTTCTCCTATGATAAATATAAAGAGTCATATCTCCCATGAGTTTGAGGATATGAAGAGTTAGTTGAAGTTGAAATGTCAAGAATAGTACATCATTTGTATTGGAATACCTTGTTTGTAATCCATGAGAATTTAGTGAGTGCTTGAATATTTGCATATCTTATTTTTTATATATTGTGTGAGAAATTCGATCATTTAATATTGTTGAAACTAGTTTATATGCTAACAATGGTATCAAAGCCACATTGTAAGTGCTTGGTGAGATATGTGGGAGCACTACAAAGAAAGCACCATTATTAGTATGAACCAAAGTGATTGATAGATGCCCTTGGAAGAAGCTATAGATATGAGCATAATACTTTCAAGTTATATTTTTGTTTAGAAAGCAACGTTGAAAGAAGCACCCAAGTTTAGAGAAGGATGCCAAAGAAGAGCATGATGAAGGAGAAGTCATTCTAAATAAAATCAAGTAGATATATGATGAAGAGAATAAATCATCCACAATCTAAGAGAAATAAAGGTGAGAAAAATATGTTGAGAAGCAATAACAATGAAGAAATCATCTTGTTGACAAACATCAAAGAATATTTAGAGTTGATGGAGGAAATTTATAAAATATTAGCATTGGAAAATTTGATAGAAGTAGGTATAGGAATGCCCAAAAAGGGAGGAGACCCTATAGAAGCAAACCCAAGTTTTTTGGTATGAAACACACATTGTAAAAGAAGCAACATCTATAACATGTGTCCAAGAAATTTATTGAAAGCAAAAGTTGATAGAGTTGAAACATTTTAGAACAAGTAGAGCACCTTTGAATTTGAAATCAAATGAAATAAAGGTGAAAGTAATTTTATTAAATATGTAGACATTACATTGAATTATGGTTGACACCTATTGAGATTGCTTTAAGTTGATTCATATTTTATAAAAGACAAAGGAGAAAGTAAATCATAAAGCTCACATGATTTATGATATATATATTGTGGATACATATTTCTTAAGGGAATATTTGAAAAAAGCTTGCTAGAAAGGAGAAAAATTATAAATTCAAGGAAGGAAAAATGGATGAATTGTTGAGCACACCTTATAAGGTATGAAATATTTTTTTCTCCATTTATATTCATTTGAATATTGAAGCAAAATAATTAGGGAGACAAAAGGAATTTATAAGGATTTTTTTGATAAATTTAAAAAAAGGAGGTAAAGAATGTTTTTGAAGAAATTAAAAAGGGAAGACAAAGACAATCAATAGTGATAAAAGAAAGAAAGAAATCTTGAAAAATAAAGTTGAAGAAATATTTCTTTTTGAAAAAATAATTAGGGAGTTAAAATCCTTTCTACTTGATAATTGAGAGAAATTTTTAAACTTCCCCTCATCCAAGAAAATTACAAAATAATTGAAATAAAGGAAGAATTGACATTTATTTGAAGAATTGGAAAAAAAATTAAAATGAATTTATTTACTAATTATGACTTCATCAAATATCCCTCTTTCAAAATCTCACTTGTTTGAAGAACCAATCTTTATTAAAAGAGGAACTCAAAAGCATAGAAAATTTTATATCAAAGAAGAACATGGTCAAAAAAATAGGAAATCAAATTTAAAGTGGCACATGATATAAGAAAAGTTGGGGATAATCACTAGTAAATTGATTCAGGGTCAAGCAATCACATGACTAGTAACCTGCATTGGTTTAATTCTATCCAAGTAAAACAAAGCATACCTATTAAAATTGCAGATGACAAAATCTACCAGGTTCAAGGAGTAGGTAATGTTTCACTCAATATTCCATTTTTTGAATGCATACTTGAAAACGTATTGTATGTACCTAGATTGGCCAAAAATTTGATATCAATATCACAATTGTTGGATAAGGGTAGAACAATTGAATTCAAGGTAGTCAATAGAAAATGTTTCATTAAGAGACAAAGAGAAATTGAAGCCATTGGTTCTATAAAAAATGAGATATTTGTCTTAGATATGACATCACATTCTAATAAATTATTGTACCAACTATTACCATGAGAGAAATGTAAATCACAAATGAAATATAAAAGTATAAATATAGATAATCAAAGATATGACATAGTACTGATGACCTTCATGATGAAATAAATGACTCAAGTAAGAGAAGAATTGTCAATCAAGGCTTTCATTTAAGCAAAATTATCAACAAGTAACATAGAAAATACTCTTACCTTACAAAATTAACCAATATAGATAAGAAAAACCCTTATTATGGCAAAAGAAGTGCAAAAACAAGATGAAATATTGAATAAAACATTCAAAAATACAAATAAAAAAACAAATGAAAAATATAATATGAGTACTATATTAGCAGATGCATGGTATGAAACCAAAGATTTTGTAGCAAAGGATAAATCAAAACAATGGAAAATATATCCTAAATAGCTATTGGTGACCTACAAGGAATAATATCAAGAAGACACAAAGAAATAAAAAAATTTAAATTGTGACAAATACTATTGTGATGACTTGTTACCTTCAGAAGGTTATAAAAATTAGGATAATCAGGATTTTGAAATCTATACAAAAATAATTGGTACTAAAAAAGGATATGATGAAACAAGAAAAATTGATCTGATGACAAATATCAATTTTGTAATAGAGAATATTGTGGTAGGAAAGAAAGAATATGAAATTTATCCAAGAATAAAGAAAGAAAAATAAAAAGGAACAAGAACCAGAGTCAATACAAAATAAATGCTAGAACAAGAGCTAGAAATAATGCAAGAGCCATAGTCACTACAATAATTAGAGTTTGAAGACCAAAACCAAAATCAAAGATTAAAAGCATACCAAATAAGGTAATATAGGGGTGTTAGAGTTTATTACATTATTTGGTATCTTGGAAATACTTTGTAAATATTTGGTGTGAAGGAGTATTGGAATTACTTGTTATTTAGTAATCATTAGGGGTTTGAAATTATTAGGGATTCAATAATAATATTTATCCTATGAGAAATATAAAGAGTCATATATCCTATGAGTTTGAGGAGATGAATAGTTAGTTGAAGTTGAAATATTAAGATTATTTGTAAAGGCTATTAATAACGGTAGCTTGTGAAGAAAATATAATAAGGAAGATATTACAATACATCATTTATACTAGAATACTTTGTTTGTAATCCACGGGAATATAGTGAGTTTATTTATTTTCTTGAATACTTGTGTATCTCATTTTTGATATATTGTGTGAGAAATTTGATCATTTAATATTGTTGAAACTAGCTTATATGCTAACACATATATCAACTATGTTGACTTGGATATTTGCTAGATCCTTTGCCATAAAATTCTATTGATCAACTATATTGGTAGAGTAGATTCTAACTATTTACCCTTAGCATAACTTCTTTCTTGATCTTTCAAATTCCCTAGAGTAAATATCACTACCAAGGTAAAGCTAACACTTATAGTATACCTACTTTAGTGGGTGTGTTTTTTATTTTCTTTACAATGTTAAAATTGAACTTGATAGAGGTTCTCTCACTTCATGCCATGAATTTTTGATAATGCCTTGTAGCTATTACACAAACTTCACTAATGAGAGAGGGTATTTTAGTCACCATTCAATATATTTTTGAAGCTTACCTCTTTCTCCATTACTTTTTCTTTCTATAGGATTATGTATTCATTCTCTATTTTCTCTATATATTTTGGGCTCATTTTCTTTATCTATTTTTCTGTACCCATTGGTGTGTGCTTTTCTCTTTCCTTCTGAGGTATCCTTGTGACCTCCATTTTTGTACTATCCTTATCCTTTTTTTATTTTATTGTGTATCTATCAACATTATATATTCTAAACATAATGGTGGCCTCCCTCTTCTAAGAACCATTGTACCTTTGATTGTTTTATTTTATTTTTTTGTTGATTGCTCTTTATAATATTTCCTCTTGCTCCTAGTCTCAACCCCTTGTTGATTAGTGCATATGACATTGCCTTCGAATGTTGACTCTTCATCTATTTCTAAAGCACTAATTTTGGACAAGATAGCATTGTTGGGATTAGGTAATATAGGTACTCACTATTGAGTTTGGGCTTTTTTGTATGTATGCTAATTAGTTACCAAGACCAATTGACTTAAGATGGTGACTTATTGAGCCTAACATTGTTGACTATACTATATAGTTTGAGAATACTTGATGGATCCAAAACATTTTATGGGATGATTTGTATCATTACATGGAATACACCATGTTGATTCCACTTCTAAATTGGCTTAAACATATGGTTATGAGTTTGAATTTCTCCTTGGTTAGCATCTTATCAAGGCACCTGATTTTTTTATAAAGTATGGGGTTTTTTGGGGTTGTAAATTTTGTGGTTGTTACCACTATTTCCTTTTAAAATTACTCTAATTTAGTAATATTTTGATCACTTCTAGCATTTTTTCCATTGCAAATTTATTGTTTGACTTATTGTTTGAGTTGGATGGTGTAGGGAGGTATGGAAGTTACAATTGAAAGGATATGGTGGATGATGTGCTTTGAAAAGGATGAGTAATGACATATAGTAATGGAATGTGTTAGTAGAAATATTTGGATAATGATTAGGAATGGGAAATACTGTGGACATAAAACTGCATTCATGTTCTAGGTAATATGGTTTGCATAGGCCATTGGTGGAGTAGGGGGTAGTTTTCCTACTCAAATCTAAATTTCTTCTCCTTTGGTTACCTCTTAAAATGATATACCTAGTGTATGATGGTTATAATTGCATATATGAAGGGGATCAATATTCGCTTTGACTGTTGGTGCACACTCGACCTAGATTTTTACTTCCCTTAACTTAGAAAGAACTTTGTCAAAAGAAAGAAGGTTTTTATCAAAAGAGAGGAAGAGGCATTAGAGAAGAATATGCATTTTCTTCAAGGAATAATCTCTAGAAAATCTCTTCCCTTCTCTAGAAAAGAAGGATATTTTTCTTGAAGAAGGCCTAGGTGTACCTCAACCCCTTTCAATTCATTAGATAATTTTTCAAAAGAGGAATTATTTATAAGAGGGATTCTTTTCATCAGAAGAGGGACTATTTCATTGGAGTGTATTATCAATGGGAAAATATCCTAGGAAAGAGCCATATTCCCCCTTTGATTAGTAAATGATCAATAAAAAACTGGGGAATCAAGGTGTTTCAATAAATAGAGGATTTGCATAATAGGTATTTTCATGAGATATTTCCGGCATAAAGGTAAGCATGCGTATCAAAAATCTTCAAGAAGGTTGAGTTGGACCAATTGAATGAGATATTCAAGCTCATTATATTAATCAATTATAGATAGAGAGCAAATCAATTTAGTAGGTTCTTAAGATAGTACTGTAGATAGAAAAATTGCCTCTCAATTCAGTGGGTGAAATACCATAAATTAATAAACCTGCAAAATGTCACCTCTTCCTATCTATCTTATTCAAAGGTATTTTAGGTTCCTTTTAAAATTGAGAGGGTTTCCCCCCTCTATTTTAAATTAAAGGGCTCTCTATTTTCAAATTAGTAGACAAGATTTTATTTTAAAGGGTAACCCAAATATTAATATTAAATATGGTGAAGGAATATGTTTTGATGGTAGGGGAAACTATTCCTAAACTATCCCTAAACTAAAGTTGAATAGATAAGGAAGTTGTATCCTATTATTACCCTTAGTACCATTGAGAAGATATCTATATATAATAGATATCTAAGATATTTCTTTTGATTGATAAGAGTTTATAGGTGAGAGACCTTTTAAGATAGTTGGTCAAGCTTGTTATTATCTCCATCATATTTGAGCCTTACCTTACCTTACCTTTATATAGATATGCGAGGAGAGGAGATAAGATAAGAGCTTAAAAAATATATTTTTCTCTCATCTCTATTTTTAAAAAAGGCTAAAAAATGTCCTCTCCCTTTAAAGTAGTGAACTATATGACTCGAGCATTGAAACTACTAAACCTACTAAAAGAGGAGGGGCCAAGATATGACTTTGAATTGGGTTTATGAATTGGAATTTTTTAAAATGGAGAGAAGAGGTATTTTAAAATTTAAGCTTTCAAGGTGAAGCACAGTAGTTCTTTCAAAGAGATCCCTCCCCTTTCAAAATTATGAGATCGAGCTCCTTAAAATAATAGAGCCTCTAAACAAATTTTCTTATATACATAAAATAGGAGCAGATATTTTTTATTTAAGATCAAGTTATTGCTCTATCACAAACCTTATATAATAGAGAGTATTCCTTTTCCATTTTATGTGAGATTTATTTAAAGAGGGTCAACTTATATATATTAAAATAACTTTGAGAAGGAAATCCTAGAATCATCTACGAGGGTATGAATAATCAATTAAAAAATAGAAACAACTTAAAATATTAGAAGATATTCAACCTCCATTTTGATTGTATGTGTGGGAGATCTTATCACATAAAAGAGGAGTTTTTTTTATAGGAATAAAACAAACCCTTGGAAATTCTCATACCAACACTTTAAGGCATCAAGTTGGGTTGGCTCATATAATTGATGTGATGGGTTGGGTCATAAGTTTCTATGTCACTATATGAGGACCTTGAACCTTATAATATAATGGAATTATCTATAACTTAGATTCATGTATAATTATCCATAGTTAGAGTCTATATGAGGCTTATTTGATTAGCTTAGGTTCGTTCAATTATTATGTACTAAAGATTTGTTATACCCCTTTAGAAATGCTAGGAGATTTATCTATTCATGGAGAGGCATGTATCCAAGGGTTTAATCAGTTTCTATATTAAATTTGGATATTAGTCTTTTGATATAGAGTGAACCTTCCCTCCCCTTTCCTCTCATAACATATTGATTCTCCTCACCATGAAAGAAGTTGTAAGTGGATCTTTAAGAGTTTCAAGCCTAACCCTCTATTCTTAGACCCAACATCCATCCCATGGGATTTTAGTTTAAAGGGGACCCATCCTAAAATATTATCCCCTAACTAATGCTAGCTTACAAAAACCATCCCTTAGGTCCCTATGATTGATCTCTAACTCATGCCAAGATTTCTTCTATAAGGGAATGACTTGATGACTCTATCCTCATTTAAGCTATCTATCGTCCTCTCTATAATAAAAGAAAATGGGATTAGATTTGGAAATCAAAGAAATTAGATGAACATGGTTGTGGAATGGGGATGAAAATCATATGATTCAAAATTTAAAGCTTTGCTCCTAGGTAGAAAATCCCAACAACTTATCTTTAAAATAAAGAGAGTCAAGTTGGGCCATTTTTAATAATACCATCAAATTGAAAGCAAAGGGTGACTTAAACTAAGAAGAATCATATTATGTTTAGTGATGAGGGATATATAGTATATTCTAGTGCCTTTCTATTAAAGAGTTTGGTAAAGTATTGGTGGGTCACCATTACTACCATAACTAAACATAAACACTTGCTTACTATTTTAAAATAAAGGAAGCGATTCAATGGGTTTTCTCAAATTGGATCTACTTCATGGTTATGCTCATACCAACATATAGGGCAGCCAAACATCTAATATTTACCTTAAAACTCCCTACTTTTAAAATAGAGAGAGCAAGTTAGAAATTTTAGCAAATCAACAATTCTTTCATAGGATCTTAAGTTTAAATTCTCACATACATTCAATACTAACAATGACAATAGCCCACTAATTTTTTATTGATAAATATATCTACTCAAGAAATGGAATACAATGTAATTCAAATCATTTTAAATACTGTATTATAATACTTTATCTTCAATATATACACATAAATATTAGACTCTTCACATTCACAACCCTTGCATTTTTACTTACATAAATATTTCATCTCTTCACACACATGGGGGATCTAACACTTCATATTTCTCATGGGAAAAATATTGCATAATAATAAATCTATTATCTACTCCATGTATCCACACAAGGACAAAGATTAATGATTGCACATACTAAATTACAGTCTCTTACATAAAAAATAACTTACATTACTATTTACTTCCATAACTCCACACTTATTTACATGACACCTACTATATACTCAAATATTTATAACACTCTAAACTAAACTATTTACATGGTACTTGCAATATTCTTGCAAGTTACCAAATAATGTAATAATTCCAATAGAAATATTGACCTTGCAACCTCACAAATTATTTTATTAGAGGGACCTTTATCTTTGTTTGAGGAATACTTTCCTCTTAAGAGAGAAAAGCATAGGCCCTATCCTCTCCGCTCTATTTTAAAGGTAAAGGGACCCTCTAATTTTTAAAATAGGGTAGAAAGGGTGGCCCCAAACCAATAGAAATAATAGGTAAGGCTCCTCCAACATCATAACATCATATTGAAAAGGTTCAGAGAAAGTATAGGGCTCTTTAAGTCTCACGCCTCTCTGCCAGCACCACAGAATGGAGATAGAGCAACACTATGGAATGGATATAGAGGTGTTCAACAAGCAAGTGATATTGCGGTTAGGTTGAGATATTAAATTTGAGCTAGGATAGAATCAATAGATGTTAGATCTAAGAATATTAATGAAACTAGAAGAATATTTACGTAGATTAAATTGAGGATGTCACTAACTAATATATGAATGTTGTGAAATGAAATCCTTTATAACTTATATAAACCACTCCTTTAAAATAAAAATTTGCCTTAGAATCAATAATTGATACTCAAGAATCTTTAAGAGGTTGATAATCACATTGGACATTTAAAAGTGATCTACAGATAAATATAGGATTATGCATAAGGGGTCAAACCTAAAATTTAATTATAGATAATGTGAATCAATTTCAAACTCCAGGTGAATCAATTTCAAACTTCAGGCGAATATTGACCAAATTCATGTAGGAGACATGGCGAATTGCCATTATTTTAAATAAAAATTTATAAATAAGTGGTAAATTTGATAGTTTTGATGGCCACCACAATATATTCAATTGGTCACAACAAATATGACCGTTGCAATAAATTCTAATGTCATAAAATAGGATTTGACTGTAAACCAGTTACACAAAAAGGTTCAACCATAAATCAATCACAAAACAAGATCCAAATGAGAGCTAGGTGCAAAAAGGGTCCGACCACGGTCTAGTTGCAAAATAGATACTAGATGTGAACTAGATGTAAAACAAGGTTCGGGTGTAAAATAGGAATTGAATTCAAATTGGGTGCAAAATAGTGTTTGGATTTAGATCGGGTGCAAAACAGTGTCCAAGCATAAATCTCATGCAAAATAGAGTTCGGTCACGGTTTGATTGTAAAATAAAGTCTGGATACTGATGAGACCAAAACAAGAACCTAATTTGAACTAGATGCAAAATAATGTTCGATTGTAAACAGATTACAAAATAGAGTTCGATCATGGTTCAGTTGAAAAATAGGGTTTGGATGCGGATCGAGACCAAAACAAGAACTAAAATCGAATCAGGTGCAAAATAGAGGATGAATTCAGAATGGGTACAAAATAGGATTCAGATGCTAACCAGGACCAAAACAGTGTTTGAATTTGGACCAGGTGTAAAAAATTTCCGACCATAAATCAGTTACAAAATAGGGTCCAACCATATTTTGATTGTAAAATAGGGTCCGATCGTGCTCCAGTTGTAAAATAGAATCCAAATGTGAATCAGGACCAAAACAAGAATTGGATTGGAACCGGGTGCAAAATAGAGTTTGGATTTGGGATAGGTGTAAAATAGTTTTGGAATAAGACCGAGTGCAAAACTTATTTTGGATATGGCCTGGGTGGAGAACCATAACTGGATACTCATCGACTATAAAATAAGATTCAAATATGTACTTAGTTTCGTAGGGTTTATGTTGTCACATGTCACATGATCGGTCACCCTCTAATGCATGTCGAATAACATGCTTCCACGTGTCCACCCGAAGTCAATTCTATCTATAAAAAGGCATTGATAGTCATTTTTTAGGTTTTTTCTTCTACACGAGATCAGAGTGAACCCTTCCCTAAGCGACCATTACCCCACACCTTTCCAGAGCGAAGTTTCCCCTACTTCCACAACTTCCAGCAATGGCCACCACTTCCACAACCTCTCAAAAAATTATATTCAAAAACTAAAATTGCCCTAGAATTTTAGACCTGTTAACCACCCCTGGTTACGACCTTTCATGGGTCACTGACGCAGGTTTATAGGGTTTGATTTCAATGCCCCATTTTAGGATAGATAAATATTCTTCTACACAATATCATTGATGACTACGACAATGATCTTGTGATCATCAATCTCACAATACAGAATAGAAAAATGTATTTTACCATCAAACCCACTGACATCCAGAGATTGATAGGTCTTCCCCACAAGGGTTTCACTCCTATTTCACCGAATTTCATGCTTTGTCAATGATAAATCTTACCTGGAGACCAACTACAATATCTCTTTGGAATTGTTGTCAGGTATAATTCTCATCACTCTATTCTCTTAAAGTTCACAATTTAAAATTTGTGATTTGTCATCTAATTTTTTTGTAGCTTCCATGGCTAAGTCCAAAAGAGGGTTAACGAATACCTCTGTTACAAACCCAGATTTCAAGGTAATTCTTGAGTTCTTCCAAGCAAGACTGTTTCTGCATGGAAGACCAAAGAATATTCCATTATGGGCATTGGCCTATATGGTTCATTGTCTTCACCACCAAAAATTTGATTGGTGTACATATATTTTGGATCGCATCAGAACAAAGCTCCATAGTATTCAAACAAAATTAGGGACCATGGTGGCCATAATAAATTATATTTTAGGACTTTATTATGAATGTTTTCATAATTTGTAGGATACTGGTGTACCAACTATAGTGCACCCAACCCTACAAAGCATTGCCATGACACCCCAAGAGTTGAAGGTAATTATTCCATTTTTCACCATCAAATAATTTTTTATATTTTAGCACGTTTTCATATTTTAACTTTTTATTTGCACCTAAATGCAGAGTAAGGCAGCCACCACAAGGACAAAATAAGATGTTGCTATAAGGGGTCACATGCTAGAGGCCACTAGTGATTCAGAAGACATAGGGTCTGAAGCATCACCATTGCAGAGGCCTCCTAAATGTTCGAGGCTAGCTCCTTCTCCTACAATTTCTCATCCACATGTGCCTGCACATATTGTGCAATGTGAATCTAGTGAGGCCACACCAATGATAGGTAAGTTTACTATTTTAAGCTTCTTGATTCATTACCATTACTACTTAGTTGAAATTATAATAATTTTTATTTATTTTTTCATATGTTTTCAGTGTTATACCCCACCCCCTACACCACATATGCATCGAGATGCCTTCACAGGTTGGAGGGCAACAATAGATATCATCATCATCGAGTAAGTATTTTTTTTAAATAATATGTATTAATTTTATCCACTTTTATTTTCTTTAACAAGATCTTATTATAATGTATTTAGGTGCCTCCTTGCTATTTACTCAAAGAAGGTAGCAAATGATGCCACCACCACCACCACCTCCACCATGACAAAAATTAATGAGAGGTCAAATAGGGGTGGAAAACAACTTGTTGGAGTGAGATCGCAAGGGGCACCAAGCCAAACAATGTCTACATTTCCAAATATGTCATTTTCAATAGGTTGTTCATTGCAAGAAATTTTGAGCTCAAGATTAGATAATCCTCCATTAGAGGATGATTATCTTTTATAGGGAAACATTGAAGGGTTTAAAGCAACATATGTGCTTCAAGAACAACAAACACAAGAATTTTCTAAAGCTCAACAAACCTCATCGTCACCTTCTGACACTAGCAACCTTAGTCCTCGAACTGAGGATGAAAAAGTTAATTTTTGAAATAATTTTTTAATGGTTGATAATTGTGAAGCACTAATCAAAGATAATTTGCTTCACAATGTAAAGGAAATGAGGGATTGAGAATTTTGGGCAAAGGTCCTTATCAAGGAGATAAATGCTCGATATAAAAATTTTGATAAAAGGGAAGATATTTTTTCTCTAGTCCAAAATGAACCAGAAAAGCTTGGTGGTCTGTTACATCAAGCTCAATCAGGCTCAGTGAACGCTTCAATTTTATATAATGATGAAATTTTAAATATTATGTTGAACATATTGGAGAACCTAAATGTTGAAGCCCAAGCATATTATAACCAATGGGCTTCTGATAAAAAGAAAGTTGCAGTCGTTGAGGCTTCAAGGGATGCAGCTAAGGTGAGACTTTAGTTGCAATAAATTTTATGGTTATATTTTGTCATATAACTCTCAACTAACTAATATTTTATTTTATTTTTTGTAGTCAAATTTTGATAATTTACAGAAACAAGTTGTAAGCATGGATGTTAATATCCACATGGCGAAGAAAACACTCCAAGGTGCAATAACAATGAAGGAAACCTTACAAGCCAAGATCAGAGATAATAATTATTTAAGAAATATTATAAAGGAGCACAATATGGATCCACATATCTTGCTTAAGAAGAAGCATCAAGAAAACCTTTCTATAGTGCAAGAGGATCCAACCCAAGAAGAAAGAGCATTGTTTGGGGAGCATATAGAAGGCAGAGGAAGGCCTCATCAGAACTGGAGCACTGCCAGTGCAAGTGCAGGATATTGACATAGGAGATAAGGGAAAAGAACCTAAAACTTTAGGAGCATCTCAAACTCAAGGTGATCCAGATACACAAGGAGCAACCAAATCTCTCCCTGAGCCCCCATCTCAAAATTAAGATATTGTAAAATGTTTAATAGTTGACAACAAATTTTGTTGTATTGTTATCAACAATTTTGTACAATGTATATTTTCAATGCAAATAATGAAAAATACTTTTATTAATTTGTGTCTTCTATCATTCAATGGTTGTTTCCATTTATATTCTTGTGCTACTTTTAAATTTAGAATGATTCAATTATATTTACTATTGTAATTTCAAATAATAAACAAAATATTACTATGATATAACTCAGTTGTGCCAATACATTAATATCAATACATTAACAATACTATAATATAAAACATAAGGTTTTATGAATGAACACAATTAGGACACTACGAAGGCTATGATATAAAACATATAATTTGAAAAATAATGCTATGATATAAATCATAAAATTACAATTCAGGTAGCTGAAACAATGTTGTGATAACAAATAAAGTCAAATTTATCAATGAAAATGACAACTAATAAAGTCAAGTTTATAGATGAAAATGATAACTAATAAAGTCAAATTTATCAATGTTGTGAAATCTTGGAAAAATTACAATTCAGGTAGTTGAAACAAACACTTCTCAGCTTGTCTAGAATCACTTTTAAGCATAGCGAATATTTGTGTCTCCACTATCTGATCACTGCAAGCATCATTATCCTCATTATCGTGTGTATTAGTGATACCCCTTTTGTCTACTAGGGATTTCCAATATGCTAATGCTCTATCATAGGGAAATTTGTCCAGCTCATACGATGACACATAAATTCTCAAACAATTTTCCAAATTTTTATCCAACCTATTACGGAGCTTAGATTTAACAAAAGATAGTGCACTAAAAACCCTCTCATCTTCCATAGATCCCAAAATCATTGTTTGACATAATTCATATAAAAAAAATATTCACTCATTGTATCTTGTAAGACACTACTTGGATACAATTTTTTCCATAAACATGTAATGGAACCAGGCTCATGGAAGTTACTCAAAAGTGATGTTTGATCAACCATTGTCATTCCAAAATGTGATGATTGTTGTATTAAAAGTTCTTTGTTGAGAATACCTTTGATTTCAACACCATTGACTTCCACACTTTTACTGAAATGTTTAGAAAGTGTGCCCATATATTTAACAAACAACTCATTTGTAGATTTGTAGTCATTACAAGGACCCCAAAACATGGGGTTAACCACACCCATGGCCTCAAGCAACTCATCTCTTTGAAATCGATCTCTTATTTCTCTTGTCAATGATTCTACTATTTTTAACAATTTAATCTTAGTATTTTGTAAAATTACTTCAAATCCATTGCGTGTTATGGGAATTTGTTCAACATCATCTGTAACTATATTTAACCACCTTTCAAAACAATAAAGAGGTATCATATTTCCATGAACATTAATACAAAGATGATCATTGATGTCGAACTTCAAAAATCTTTTTGGATCATTCACGTTAGTTAATATTTTCCAACTATCAAACAAAGGATCTGTAAAATTTCCTCCGGACACGTATATCCTATCAATATGCATACATATTTGTTTTCTTATCCTGATGAAATCAACAATATATATGGATATTTCTTGTGCATGTTTAATCAATCTATTCATTTCTTGCAACATTGGAAGAATACCACATAATGTTAGAAGTGTTTCCAAGTCAGTCAAATGGTATAGCAAATATTTTGCCTTATCAACTGCCCTACGATTTTCATACATAAACCTCGTTAAGGATTGATATTATGTAAAAAATTTGTATGCAGGTTGGTACAATGAAATCCACCTTGTATCCACATCTTTTAACAATTTTCTTCCTTCTATAACTCCTAGTGCAAACTGTTGAAACTCTGAAAACCTTTTTGGACTACATAAAAAATAAGAATGTATTTCATGGATGAGTTCCTCCACTCTCACAACATTATCGAAAGTGCTCACAATTTTGTATGCAAGATTCATTCTATGAGCCATGCAATGAATGGGTATCAAATACGGGGTAATTGATGTCTGAAGTCGAACACAAAGACCACTCCTGTGTCCTTGCATTGTAGCAACACCATCAACCCCAACGCATATTAACTTTGAGGTTATTTCTATATCATTCATTCTCGTAATATCTTTTAAACTAGTTACAACAATATTATAGAGGTTTTTCACATTACAATTTTCCACCATATTATGTAATGCTAGCAAACTAGGATGCCTTACATGATTTTGCAATGTGTACACATGCATACAAATCCAAGATGTGTTGTCAACAATCGTCACCTCATCAATTGAAAGTGAAATAAATTTGGTGAGTTTTACTTTCTCCCTCAGGTCCTCCTTCTCAACCAATGATAGACATTTTACAATTTCCCAACCACTTCGATCTGACCAATGGGAACTAGGAAGGTTTTGCACATCAACTAGCTGAAATAGGTGCTTATAATCAATAAAATCAGACATGGATCTACCATTTTTAAGAATACTATATACAACAACAAACTACAAAATTTTTGAAGCTAAAGTGGTCTTATGAATTTTATGAAATTGGGCTTGAATCATTCCACCTTTCTCAACAAGAGATTGTTGTAGCTTCAATTATTTTTCATATTCTTTTGCATATCTAACATGCATGCATTCTGATGCATCCTTCCACCTAACTATTTTCTTAACTATTCCATCACTTTCTTTAACTATTGAATAAAATTTCCCATAATATTTTTCTATTGTATCTAACTTCAGTTGCATCTTATGATCCTTACCTAATTTCCAACTACAAATTATGCATTTACATTCTGTTGGAATGCCATTTTTATTCTTTGTATGGACTGGCTCTATAAAGGGATAAGTTGATGACCATTCAACCTTAAATGACCTGCCAATAGTCCATCTAGTTAACTTTCTATGTTTAGTTTTTTGGCTTGAAGATTCCCTCAGAAGTTTGTATTGTATTTGATTTATCACTTTCTTTTTCAAGTGGCATGTCATTTTGAGGAATATCTTCAAGTGTTTTTTGGATGTCATTGTTAAGAGAATTTTCATGTGAAGGCATCTCTTCGTGAGGAATATCTTCAAGTGGAGGTATATCAGGGTCAATAGTGTATTCTGCATACAATGATATTATTTATCATTATTGGATGTAAGAGAACATATTTTTACAAACAAAAAAAAATTCATATCAACATGCAATATGGCCAAAGCCATATACTAAAAATTAAATTTTTGAGGAAGAAAGCATTATTTAAAAGAATAAATAGAATACAAAAATAACTGTTTAGTAGGTAAAAATAATTTGTACCTTTAATTTGTACAGATGTCGATGGCTCGTTGGATTTTGATATATGGCTAAAATATTTGAGGATACTCTTTTCAATAGAAGATTTGCCTCCCTTATTTCCATCGCCAGTAGGTGCCATTTTACTTGTAAAGAAAATATTTTTCATTTTAGAAAATTAATAAAATGTTGAACAAATCTTACTACTATAAGGCCTCAAAATAATATTGTAACTAGAATAAACAGAGGGTTGGTTGGTAGAAAATACATACCAATTTCCAGTCAGGATTTATCGTGATCTTTTCAATGCATGCCACTACTCTATTTTCTGAAGATAGACAATTGTCTACACTTGTATTAATTCAAAGGATAAACAAAATCAATATACAAATTCAAATCTATAGACACGTATTAGAATTTCTATAATTTAATAAAAATAATGTATATAGATACAAAATATAGTTAGAGATTCAAATTTATCAGCAACATCTACATCGACCATCAAACTACCACATGGTGCGGTACATCCTTAGTGATGCAAGCTCATGGGAAAGGTTCTTATCCAATATTCATTCATGAGATAAATCACTTCCCAAGGTGGGACACGTCTTCTCATGGTAGAAATTATTTCAAGTCGTGGTTTCTCCTTGAGTAGCATTTGAATCCTATTGGCCACCTCAAGATTAGTAGGATCGACCTGATCATTTCTATGCTCATTAGAATCATGCACTGGAATCAATGGTTACCCTCCATCGGTGGCATGCATGATGGGGTAGATATTGGTTTTCCTCCCTAGGTGGCCATAAATACCCACCCTGCCACTGTTCCTTAGTTGTATGAGTTGGTGGCCTATTACATTTGTCTGAAGTGGTTTCATCTTGAGTGGTGGGATTAGTGGGAATTTGACCAGATGTTCAACTTAACCATGGATTTGCTTGAACCCACATATTTGCATGTTGATTTTTTGGTCGAAGAGTTTTTGAATCTTTACCAGTTGATGCCCTTCATTCAAAAATTTCAAGGCAGTGACCCTACCATATTTAATGAATTCATCACTTCCTAGGATAGAGGGTAGGTGATTGTCAAGGGTATTAAGTTTAAGGTGAGTGTTCACCTGATTTCTAAAGTTTTTGAACTTCCCATTGATGGTGATAATGTCCATAGGGACAAGCACACCCTGGTTGGTGAGCTCATCCATTTTTGGGACAAGGGCAAACATCTTGACAAAGAGAAAGGTGACATTGTGCAGAAGGACCTTATTGCACCCTATAATAGAATCATGGTCACCATAATGGAGTACATAACAGTGGATGATATCAATGCTCCTCTAAGGAGCTTCCACATGGCCTTCCTAAACCACATGCATTTAGTGAAGGACATCAATATACCTGAATACCTTTTTAGGTCAATTGAAATTTTGATTGATAATGTTAGATATGGGTTGTCTACCCATCCTAAGCATCAAGAGCTCCATATTTTGCTATACCAGTTTGTTGTGTAGAAGAAGGTGGATAGAGTTGCCCTCACAGTGATTCATACCCAAGAAGCAAGTGTCCCTAGTGCATCGGCTCTCAATGATGACTTAGAGACTAATTCTGATATTGAAGTTAAGGGTAAGGCATATTCGTCCTACATCCCCTCTCCTATGAAAGTGGGTTCCTATTTGTGCTCATCCTGTAGGGGCACTTCGTGATCCAAGGCCTAAATGGAACTAGACCTGTCAAACTCTACTACTGAGATGACCCTTGTAAAAGTGAAAAAAATAAAATCAAAAGTAATTTTTGCTTGAACTCACTCTATGAATGTTGGGAAAGGCTTTAAGAAGAAGGAATCTTGGGTTTGTATAGCTGATATCCAGAGTTTTTCTTCCTCCATGCTCCTCAAATCCAATAAAATCATCACCACCATGAACAATGGCAGCACCCAAGGAGTTGATATCGACATTACAACTAAAGAATCTGAATAGGATAATCCTAAAGAATGAAGGGGTGGCTCTCGAGGGTTGTCTTTTTTTTTCTGGTTTATGTAGGCTCGTCTATTTTGTGTTGTTTCTTGGGGCTATTTTCCCTTTTAATTTATTTTTTGCTTCTCATATTTGCTAGTGTTAGTCTGGGTTGCCCACCTGGTTTTGTATGCTGAATTCATCTATGGCATGCTTGTAGTCAGGATGATTTTATTTTGGTCTTGTGTTGTTAGGATGGGTTCCTCTTCTATTTTTAGTGGGGTTTCCACATTCTTAGCTCCTAATTTGTAAAAGGTTTAGGGTCCTTTCAAAACCCTCTTACCTATAAAAAAATAGAGATTCAAATGTGGAAAAATATCATATTATAGTACTAAATGGCATAGAAAATCATAATCTTAGTGGAATAAATAGAGGATCATAGTGTCTTAAGAGAAGGTCACCTAGCTAAAAAATCCATGAAAACACTAATAGGGAAAATAGGGAAAAACATGGGAAAAAGAGCATTGGCCTATTTGTAATATTATGATAGAAAAATAGATCTTACTACTACAACTCCTTGAACTCATATTCTCTACAAATCAAGAGATACAAGGAATCACGATGTCTTAAGAGAAACACAGAATCATAGTGTCTTAAGAGAAATAGAGAATCATATTCTCTTAAGAGGAAGTTAGCTAGCTGAAAAATCTATCAAAACACTTACATGTGGAACAGAGGAAAACATAGAAAAATATGGGAAATAGAGCATTTAGCTATTTGTAATTTTATGATGGAAAAATAGATCTTACTACTACAACTCCTTGAACTCATATTCTCTAAAAATCAAGAAAAAATAATAATCACAGTGTCTTAAGAGCAACAAAGAATCACAGTGTCTTAAGAGAAGGACAACTAGCTAAAAAGTGCATCAAAAAAATCACATGTGGAACAAAGAAAAATAGGGAAAAACATTGGAAACCGAGCATTGAACTATTTGCAATAAATGATAGAAAAATAACAAAATAAAAACCTGTAATTTTATGACAAAAATAGATCTTATTACTACAAATCCTAGAACTCATATTCTTTAAAAAACAAGAGAAACAGAGAGTCATGATGTCTTAAGAGAAACAAAGAATCATAGTGTCTTAAGAAGGATAGCTAGCTGAAAAATGCATTAAAACACTCACATGTGGAATAGAGAAAAACAAGGGAAAACAACAAAATAAAAACCTGCAATTTTATAACAGAAAAAAAAATATTACTACTACAACTCCTTGAACTAATTCTCTAAGAAGAATAAATATAGGTAAAATTTTGTACCTTTATTTCTCACTACCGATGCATGGTCCAGATCTGAATCAGGTGTAAAAATAGGTCTGACCCTCTCTGGGTGTAAAGCAGGTCTGATAGTCATCTGGGTGGAAAACTAGGTCCAGATCTAGTCTAGGTGCAAAGCAGCATCTATATTTGATCCAGGTGGAAAACTAGGTTTGGCTCCTATCTGGATGAAAAGTGGTTTTGGATGTGATTCGGGTGGAAAAAAGTATCCGAATATGGTTCAGATGCAAATCAAGGTTTACCCCCCAATCTAGATCTAAAATAGGGTCCAGATACAGTAAATGAAATTCAATGGATTTTGCAATAGATCAAATGTTTTAGGTCTTGTCTTTTCTGTTGTAAGGTTTTACTTTTTGTTGTTGTTAGTCATTTTTTGAAGAGTTTGAATGTTTTACATGAATAAGTATCATTTTCACGTTAAATATATACTATTGGTATAAGTGGTAAATTTTATGGGATAATTAAAAATGTATATTTTCAAGGCAAAAGGGTCCTCGATTTAAGTAGGAGTGTTGGTGATTTAAAAAAAATTGGTAATATTATTATCAAGGTGGGGTGAGCTGACCCCTAAAATATTTTTGGACCCAAAATTTTTGGGTGAATGGGCCAACGTCCAAGGTCCCCAAATTCACCAATTTTCATTTTTGAAAATGCTAATATTCATGAATTAATGAAGATTTGCCACTATGCATAACCTTGGATAGAGAGAAGGATTTGATAGTTGTATTGTTAGATCCAATAGTAGCCTTTCGTACCAATCTCTATTTTTAAAGGGGTATTTCAATTAGGTTCAATAGTTAATATGAGGTTGGGTGATCATTTATATAAATATAGATATAGATATAGATATCTAATATATAGAGATAGATGGATTGGGGATTAACATTCAAACTGGCTTGTCTCCTCCTCTTTAATACAAAAATCACTTCTATAAAATTATTTGAATTTAGGATGTTTTCTTTTGAGGTTCATGTTATAGCCACGGAAATCATGTCAAAAAACTACTCCACTTTTAATAAACTACATCGACCTTAAAATGGAAAGAGGATCGAGCTTATCTACCATTTAAAGAGCTTTTGAAAAGGTAGGAACTATCACTTAAGACAAGTGTGGGAGATTAATTTGCATATATAGTGTCATTCTGAGGATTGGTAGATCACTTTTATAAGACAACAATACCCTTACCTTACTATTTCTATACCCTAGCGATGCTTTTATACTTAGAAAAACCTCTCTATTCCTCTCTATTTTAAAAGGGGTGGGCCTCTTTTTTAGAAGGACCCATGGATGAAATTTTATACCTTCTCACCCACTCTTCTTTGCAGGTAGATGATATTTTTTCTCTAGCCTCCTTTTTTATGCTTTGTAAGTAAGGTGAAAGAAAGGAACCAAGACGCATTAGGGCAGATGGATAAACAGGTAAATATATGCTCAAAAGAAGAACCCAAATCCCCACCTGACATTGGGTGGAAAACTGGGATCCCAAGAATTCGCCTAAAGGGGATAAAAAATGGGAAAGGAGCTTGGAGATTATTTTCCCCAAATTTTTGTTCGTAAATTAGATGGAACTTAGGGAAGGCAAAGGTTGGAGCTTGATTGCCTGTCCATGGGATAGAAAATTGGGAAGTGGGCAAATAGGAAAGTATACCCGAAAGCCCATCCAAGGCTGAGAGCATCACATGTTAGGATGGAAGGTTCGAGGACCTCCAAAAGTGAACATTAATGACCTCAACTACCTGGTACAGATAGTTGATGGGTGCAAGGGAGAAATTTGAAATGTACAACTTTAGAGGCAACCAATCTCAGATCTTTCTGCAACATGGTTAAGAAGCTATCAATATTATCAAGGTACCGGATCTGTGCAGAAGCACCTAAATTCCTCTAGACAATAACCATCCCTCCTGGAGTAGAGTATTAGCATATCTTTCGACCATTCTAGAAAGATTTTCTTGCCTAATGCCATTAATGTCTGAATTTGAATTTGATATAAAATATTTTATAAATATTAGAATGCTCACCATTCCAAAGGGCAACTCTATGGCCATTACAATTCATATGTAATTATTCTTTGCCTTGTAAATAAAAGTATATAATTATTTTTTCTCTCAATTTGTCTTCACTTCTGTTTTGTTTAAGTCTAGATATTTATTTCTATGATGGTCATTTGAACTGGTTCACTTAATTATGCTATCTAGATTTTATGGATTTTGCTGGGTGGTTATGGAATTCACATCTATATCTGGACATAAAATTTTTATTTTTGCTAAAAATTATAGGGTGGGAGTGCTCTAATTCTACACTCTAGATTTCATGCACCCTCCTACTAGTTCTAGAATTCTCCCTTGCCTGTTACGTTGCATGATAAAGTAAGGATGAGATGATCTGATATGTTAGGTGGTATGTCATTGTTTCCATTGGTGATGTCAAAAGTGTGTCTCTTGATGTGGCTATACCATATCCTTCTTATTTTTGACCACGAACTTCCTTTACTTTTTCTTTGGTTCCTTTTTCCCTTTCCTCCTTTGCGATGTAGGTAGCTGGAACCGAAGGAGCCAGTATTCTTTGGAGATCAATTGCCCCTGCCTCTCTTGGGCCATGTGGTTGCTCAATGTTGATTGAGGATCACTGGGTGTGCTCTCGCTCATATGGTGCTTGTTTTCACACCAATATTTTTTGGTGACTCTACTGGAAAACTCATTGAATTTTTGTGTTTGAGGAAATCAAAGTTTGATGATACTCTAATTTAACCATATATTTGTAAATCACCTGGTGACTCTGACTACGCTACATATCCAAACTATGATATTGGTTGCCTCCATGCACTAAGAGATCCAAACATCCCATAGGACTCAAGATTCAATGAATAGCCTTGACCTCACTAGTGAAGATAGTATGTCCATCTGGAGACATTGAATTTGATTCATGGACTGGAACTTCTGAAGGCCAGTGCCTCAAATGGCCCAACAATGTTGTCCACAATCGAATTATTCTGGTCCACTAAATTTTTAATGCTATCATGATATTCCTGAAAGTGCCCTGAAGCACCTAAAAATATACGATGGCACTTTATGAATCACTTAAGAACATCTTGAATATGTCATTGCACTAGCACCCCTCCATGGAATATCACATGACGATGTCATTATCAGGCTCCTATTATTATCTCTATAAGGGAGGGTGCTATGATGGTACCGTACTCTAGGACATAAAAATATCTGCTCATGGATGAACTTGGTGGGGTCCCTTGTGAACATATTTGATAACTCTTTGGATCCATTCCAACTCTTGATGCATCTTTCATTCATCAAGAGGGCCTCTTATGAACCTATCACAAACTTCAACATGCAATTCAGAAGGATTTGGGAAAGGATCCCCTTTGAATACTGACCATCCCTTACCCAGGCTCACCTATACTATATTTGAGCTTTCATTTTGGATATAGGCCTCCTCTGGTATCATTGTGGGGAAAATAGATTTTCTTAAATCTTTTAGGAGGATTTGTAGGATGAGTGAATCCTGCTACAATCAGGAAGCATATCTTCGAGAGATACCACCCTCCCATCCATATTTTCATCCGTTGTTGTTACCCTTTCGATCACACAATATCTGTTTGGGATGCCATTTGAATTTGTGTGCTGGACAGGGCCACAGTTAAGCGAAACACAAGAGGCAAATATTTTATTGAGATCATGCATAGGATATATAGGTATGACTCCTACAGTAAACAATTTTATTGCCTACACCTCCTACCAACAAAAAAAGGATCTTGACTATATGGAGAATTCCACCTCGAGAGAGGGTGCATATTTGCACCCTTTTTGTATCTAGAAGCATGTTGAGTAGGGACCAATATTTCTTCAAGAAGGCTTACCAAGTAAGAATATATATCCCAAGGAAATATTGGTTGCAGCAAGGTCAATCAATAAGCCCTATTGTCAAATTTACATGGAGTCAATGGAGGCACACATAGAAATAAGTTCATGTCAAATGGACCCCAAGGAGTGGTGACAATGAAGCCTATGGCCACATGTACTAATACTTGAAGAAGGCCCTCACATGGCAAAATTTATTGTTGCATTTATCATTGATTGTATAAGTACTGGTGTGCATGGTGATCTACCAAGTTGTAGGCACATTGCAACTTGGAAAATTTTGGGGCAGTACTAGCCAAACTATAAAATATTCCTTAAGTTTAGTACAATATGGTTTGGTCATTGTAGATTTACTAGATAATTTCTAGGACAAATCAATGGTTGTGGCATGCCACTCACATTGTAATTTTATGTACATAAACCAAAGGTTAAATATAGGTGTAGGCACATGGTAGAATGACATCATCCTATATTTTGGTGACCCATAGTGGATTTATTGGAGAACCTAAAACTGATGTTGCCAACTAAAATTACCATTGACTGGTGCTGAAATCTCGACATCAATGACCACTCACTCTTGTCACCAATGACCACTCACTCTTGACATCAATGAAAACTCATCTACTCCAAATGTCCAACAATCTCCCCCTTTGTCATTGATGGCAACCCAAATTCTTTTTACCAAAACTTGACCATTTTCCTCTTCTTCTCCCTTGGGAAATTGCTCCCCCTGACTCAATGCTCTCTCCTTAAACCAAATCTCTCCCCCTTACTCAAATCTCCCCCTTTGACATCAATGGCAAAGGGTCACCTTTGGGGCTCGGGGCTAAGAATGAGTCTCTTAGCTTAGCCCCTCCCCCACCTCCTCTTGAGGTGGTTAATTCTGGGGTGGGAGTATTACTCCCAATTTTCCTTGAAGATACTCAAAGGTCTCCTTTGAAAGTGGCTTAGTAAAAATATTTGCTATCTGTTCCTTTGTAGTAACATATTCCAACCTGACCTGTTTATCTGTCACCTGTTCTCTTAGAAAATGATACTTGATCAAAATGTGCTTTGTCCTGGAGTGCATCACTGGATTCTTTGAGATACTTATAGCACTTGTATTATCACATAATATGGGAATAGGATGATCATGTTTTATCTTGAAGTCTTCTAGAGTCCGCTTCATCCATAATACCTATGTACAACTGGCTACTACTGCAATATATTCTACTTCTACTATAGATAAGGATATTGAGACCTACTTCTTACTTAGCCAAGAGACTAAACAATCTCCAAGAAAGAATGCTCCTCCACTTGTGCTCTTTTTGTCATCAATGTTGCCAGCCCAATCTGCATCTGTATATGTTGTGAGTGTGAAACTATCACTTTTGGGATACCAGAGCCCAAAATCCATAGTCCCTTTTAGATACCTGAGAATTCTCTTTATTGCTGCCACATGTGTTTCCTTAGGTGCTGCCTGAAACCTTACCACTAATCCCACTAATTGTACTATGTCTGGTCTTGTAGCTGTAACATACAATAAGCTGCCAATCATAGATCTGTATAATCTCTGATCTACCTTTGGAGATTCATCATCCTTACTTAACTTGCATCCTGTAACCATGGGGGTACTTACCGATTTGCAATCCTCTAACCTGAATTTCTTTAACATCTCTTTTATATACTTGGTTTGTGAGAGAAATACTCCTTTCTTTGATTGTGAAATCTAGAGTCCAAGAAAGAAGGACAACTCACCAAGCATAGACATATCAAATTCATTTTGCATATTCTTAGCAAATTATTTACACATCTTATCATTGTTTCCCCCAAAAATGATGTCATCAACATAAACAACCACAATTAGTAGATCATTCCCTTCATTTTTGATGTATAAGTTGTTGTCTGCTATTCCTTTTCTGAATCCATGTTCCTGAAGATACTTATCCAATCTTGAGTACCATGCTCTAGGAGCCTACTTTAGACCATACAATGCCTTTTTCAATCTACATACATGATCTGGTTTATCTGTTAATATGAATCCCTCTAGCTGTTCAATGTAGACTTCTTCTTCTAGAACACCATTTAGAAATGTTGACTTAACATCCATTTGATATACTTTGAAGTTTTTAAAACTTGAGAAGGCTAAAAATATTCTTATGGCTTCAAGTCATGCAACTGGAGCAAATGTCTCATCAAAGTCAATTCCCTCTACCTATGCATAACCTTTGCATACTAACCTTGCTTTGTTCCTTACTACTTGTCCATCTTCATTTAGCTTATTTTTGAATACCCATTTTGTGCCAATCACATTCTTGTCCTTTGGTCGTGGGACAAGTTCCCAAGTCTTGCTTTTTTCTATCTGATCTAATTCCTCATCCATTGCCTTGATCCAGAACTCATATTCACTTGCCTGTTTGAAGTCTTTTGGCTCAATCTTAGATAGCAAAGAAAAATTTGCTTGTTGAGATGGTGTTATTATCCTTCTCCTTGTCTGTCTTACATCTGGATTCCCAATGATTTTCTCTTTTGGATGATGCTTCTATACATACCTAGATGGAGTTTTAGGAAGAAGTTTTTGTGTTTCTTCTTCTTCTTCATCTGATTCCTCATGAAACTCTTCTTGACAACTTCCATCTTCCTGATACACAATTTGTTGAACTGGTTCTCTTGAATCTATCTTTTCATCAATTGTTACATTTATACTTTCTACAATAGTGTGTGTTCTCTTGTTGAAGCATCTATAGGCTTTACTCTTTGAGGAATAACCAAGGAAAATTCCCTCATCACATCTTGGGTCAAACTTGCCTAAGTTTTGATCTTCTCGTCTTATGTAACACTTGCTTCCAAAAATCTTGAAGTGTTTTACAGTGGTCGGTATTCCTTTCCAAAGCTCATATGGAGTCTTGTGATGGTTTACCCTCATTTGAGCCCTAGTGATTATGTATACTATTGTGTTGACTGCTTCTCTCCAAAATCCATCTGAGAGCTTAGACTCATTTAACATAGCTCTAGCCATATTCTCAATAGTCTTGTTTTTCCTTTCAACTACCCCATTTTGTTGAGGAGTTCTTGCTACTGAGTATTCTCTCTTGATCCCATGTTGTTCACAAAACTCTACAAATTCATTTGAGGTAAATTCTCCTCCTCTGTCAGATCTCAAACACTTAATCCTCTTGCTAGTTTCATTTTCAACTAGTTCTTTAAATGCTTTGAATTTTTCAAAAGCATCTGACTTCTCTTTCAGGAAAGCTACCCAAACCATTCTGGAGTAATCATCTATAAAAAATATAAAGTAACTCTCACCCTGAATACTCTGTGTTCTGGTAGGACCACATAGATCAGTATGTATTAGACTCAATGGCTCAGATGACATATATCCTTTTGACTTAAAGCTTGTTCTAGTTTGCTTTCCATGTTGACAAGGTGCACAAATTGTGTTTTGTGGTCTTTTTATTTTGGGTAAATCTTTGACAGCCTGCTTATTGCTTATGTTGACTATGTTGTCAAAATTCAAGTGACCCAATATTCTATGCCACAACCAACTTTCATCTTCTTGTGATAGAAAGCACTTTTCCCCTTTGATCTCACTAAGCATGTATAGATTGTTTGGGGTTCTTCTTGCACTGGCAATGACTTTTCTAGTTTCTGATTTTCTTATCTCACATCTATCTAGGTGGAAAGTAACCATATTCCCTTGATCACAAAGTTGACTTACACTCAATAGATTATGTTTTAACCCCTTAACATACAGTACATTTTTTGTTCTTGTTTTCCCATTATCTAAACTTAGAGTTCCTCTTCCACCAATCCTTGTTGATCCATTATCACCAAAACTTACTGATCCTCTATTGGTTTCTTTTAGTGCAATGAATTTGTCTTTGTCTCCTATCATGTGACTAGAGCAACCACTATCAAGATACCATTATTCTTCTTTATCTTGAGCATGAAGGGTTGTTTGAACTAACATTGATCTAGCCTTTACATTTTCCCTTTCATATTTCCTAGTTGTTGAAATTTTTTTTCCTTTACTAGACTCAGGAAGTATCATCTTACACCATCTAGCCTTGTGCCCAAAATTATTGCATTTGTAACATATAATATCTTTATCCATAAGAGGTGCAAAAGAATTGAAATTTCTATTGACATTGTTTCTTGCATGACTAATACAGTGTACAACTTTATGACCATATTTGTTACAAGAAAAGCAATGACCATGGAAGAAATTATGTAACCTGTTTGGATGCCTTTGAGATTTTGGTGGAGTGCTTCTCTTCTTGTGATTAACTTTCATCCAAGGTTCTTCTTTGCTTTCTTCCCTTTTGACATCCTTTGCTTGCCTATCTTTGTTTGAAGTTTCTGCTTCTTGAAGGCTTGACTCCTTTTTTAGTTCCTCATAAGCTACATCTTGTAGTACCTTGGTCCTTTCAACTTCATTCCTTAGATAAACAATTTCTACTTCCAATATTTCACATTATGTTTCTCTTGTTCTTAACATATCTGTCATATCCTGCTCAATTTTATTTCCTTCTTCTACCTTTATCTTGAGTTCTGTGAGATTCTACAGAAGTTCCATCCTTGCTTCTTCATCCTCTTGAATTTGTTCCTTCAAGCTTGAGTTATTCTCTCTAATTCTTTCCAATTTCCTGAGAGCAGCAAAGAATTCCTCTTTTATATCAAACATGGTCTCTTCTTCATTTTCTGAAGTCATGTGTGTTCCTGATGGATCCTCCTCCAAGTTGTTAGTCTTTTCACGGAGAGACCCGCTCTGATACCAATTGAAGAACATGTGCTTATACTGAGAGGGGGTGAACAATATAAGATAAAACTTTTTCTTTTTAATCCAAATGATACCATCAACAATATTAAAGCAATAAACATCACACAAAGCATCACACACATGAGAGACATGATTTAACGTGGTTCACCCAATGTGGGCTACTCCACGGAGAAAATATTCCTTATAATTTTTCTCAAATAAATTCTCTTGGGAATCCTTTTCCTACAATGTTTATGGACCTCTATCCAAAGGAGACACCAATCCCCTAATCAAGTTCATGGATCTCTATCCACAGGAGAAATCCTTTCTCCTTAGCTCTGATTGGTGATCTTCTAGAAGAACTATTGTCCCCACTACTCTGGCTAATGGATCTCTATCCATTGAAGACACCTGTCCTCACTACCCTAGCTAATGGATATCTATCCACTGGAGACTATCGTCCTCTATACTCTATCACCTTCAAAGATCTATCTCAAATCTGCACTAAACACAATCCTTTGGTCTAGCACAAATTTGCTCAATCTCTATCTCTGGTCTAGCACAAATATATCCTCAAATATGCACCAAACTCTGTCCTCAAATTTGTCCTCAATCTCTATTTCTGATCTGGCACAAACCTATCCTCAAATCTGTCCTCAAATTTATCCTCAATCTCTATCCTCAAATTTGTATTGTAAGCTTCCACAAAAGCTCACACAAATATTTCCACAAGTCTTCTCAAAGACTTACCTCAAATATGCTCAACAAGTCCACACTAGAACTTGTCCAATCTCATAGAAACATAAAGGAGAATTTTTAGAGACTCAATATGCTTCACATTCATCACAATGCTCAATCACTTTCAATCACTCTTTTATCATAGAAACATATAGAGAATTGTTAGAGACTCAATATATTTCACACTCACAAACTCTCAATCACTTTCTCAAATCAATTCAGAATATAGAATAATTTGTTTCATATAACTTGAGCTATCACTTCACACATCCACTTGACTAGGCTCAACCAACTCTACTCAACCAATCACTCAATGAAATAATCCTTGCTCACAAATCCTAGTCCAAACATATGAACACTCACTCAAATATTTCCAACAATGCTTATCAACCAATCTCACATAACAATGATACTCATGTTCTTTGCAAACCCTAGTTCAAGTTCTTCACTCAACTTAATCACTTCAACAACAATGCTTATAAAACAAGGTTTTATCAACAACTCTCAATTCCAAAAAACCTTGAAGCATTAAATCAAAACACACTCAACAATGCTTAACCAAACAATCCTTTTCACTCCAACTTTTCATTCACAACTTTCAACAATCACTCACTAGGAAGAATATGCCCATACCTTTTGTTGGATGTAAAAGTGCCTTTAGAAAAACTTGTCTCAATCACAATTTCCTTCTTTCCAATTCCAATGGTTAGACACAACAATATTACTTCAACACTTTCTCAAAAGTATTCCTTAGACACAAAATAATCACAACTCAATTTATGCCTTATTGCTCCCTTTTAAAATAACACTCATCATACCATACATGAAAAATAATTTCTTTGATACACCTTATAAACTCCAACTTAAAATAATATCCAACACCACAAGTTTTCAAACAATCTTCCTAGACACCTTACTACCCTTTCCTAAACACTAACACAAAAATTAATTTTGCATAAGCCTTATAACTCCCCTTTACAACCTTATAAACCAATTATAATATGCAAAAATTAATTTCTAAATGCTCAAACAATATTCCCAAAATTTTTGGTGCCCAAGATTAATGCATACCTCTTTCTTCCCCAAAAAGGGGTTTCGGCGTGATTCGATCCGCCGTCTCCCCAAGCCTAAGCGCCTTAGCACTTGGGAGCCCACCGCGTGGGCTATTAGTGCCCACGTGAAGGAAGGAGAAGTCCCTTCCTCTTATGCCTTCGTCGCCATTGAATTTCCTCAAAATCGCAAACCCTTTCTTCTCTTGGACGCAGCACAATTCGCAAGACTCACATTAATAATTCGAAGGCATGGTAAGTGTGGTAAGGTGGGTAGTCCCCCCTTTTATACATGTTTGCAATTTTCTCCTCACGTCGGCGCTTATAATTCAAAATCGAATTTTGAATTTAATTTAATAACCCACCTTAGGGTTATTTAACCTTAGCTTAAATTAATTTATAATTAATAATTAATTTAAATAACTTTATAAGTTAAGTAAATTAACTAATAAATTAATTTATAATTAATTTTAAACTTCCTTTGTATAATATTATAAAAGAATATTATAATATTATTCACTTGGGCTTCTTCTTGCACTTTGGACCTCATATGATTTTCTGAAATGGGGTTATCCTTTTGCATTTATTGGAGAACCTGAAACTGATGCTGCCAACTGAAACTACCATTGACTGGTGTTGAACTCTCGACATCAATGACAACTTATCTACTCCAAATGTCCAACACCACAAAGTATGTTGATTTTGATTATCCTCCATTTATTCCCAGTTTTCTTCTTTGTATTTTGTTTTGACCTTGTGCCCAATGGACCAAGGCTTGAAATTCATGCATCACTTTATGCAATATCCAAAAATATATATGCTGCATCATTGGAAGCAATGCCCACCACTCCACCCAATGGGAATATGAGCTATAAATATCTTGTCAAGAGGCTAAAGAGAAACATTTTTTGAAGCAAGAGTAAGATGAAAATGGTGCTGCAATAAGAGATTCTTTGGAGGAATGATGATGGACTGATAAAGTTTTTGTGTGATTGCATCAAAAATAAATATTGCGACAAATGCTACTAGCATTATTTCTACTCTTGAATTAGTCTTGTTCTTTGGTGGGGTATGTTGATGGAAGTGCAATCTATAGGAATATCCTATGAACTGCCTTCCAATTCATCCATTTGTTTTGTATCATTTCCCTTCTTCCTTTATTCCCTTTCCCTTTTCTTCCCCCCTTGTCCTTCCCATTTTTTCCCTTCTACTATGTTCCACCCAGACAATTCCTGAGCACTCTAATTTTTCTCTCCCCTTCTTCCCATGTTTTTACAACCTTCTTTGGTTGCCTTTGTTAATAAATCTTCCCTCTCCATTTTCCTCTCTCTTCCCTTGTTAAAAGGAGCTTTAAAATCGAGATCTCTTTATGGGTTCCTCTCTCCCACAGAGTAGAAATCTTGTGTGTCACCAAGATTATGGGTGAAATTTTATACCTTCTCACCCACTCTTCTTTGCAGGATAGTGGTAGTTTTACTTTGACCTTCTTTTTTTTATGATTTGTAAGGCAAAATAAAGGAACCAAGATATAGTAGTACAGATGGATAAAAAGACGGATATATGCTCAAAATAAGAACCAAAATCCCCACCCCAAAATTGGGTGAAAAACTAGGATCCCGGGAACTTGCCTAAAGGGGACAAAAAATGGGAAGATAGCACGAAGATTATTTGCCCTAAATTCCAATCCACAAATTAGATGGAACTTTGATAAGGCAAAGGCTAGAGCCTGGTTGCCCGTCCATGGGATGGAAAATTGAGAAGTAGGCAAATAGAAAAGTGTGCCCAAAAGCTTGTATAAGATTGAAAACATCACACGTTAGGATGGAAGCTTCAAGAACCTCTAAAAGAAAACATTAATGACCTTAGCTACCTGGTACATACAACCGATGGGTATGAGGAAGAAATTTGAAATGTACAGCTTCAGAGGTAACCAATATCTGATATTTTTGTAGCATTATTAAGAAGTTGTTAGAATGATCAAGAGACCGAATATGTGTAGCACCTAACTTCCTCCGAACAATCACCATTCCTCCTGGAACAGAGCGTTAGTAGATCTTCCAACCATTCTAGAAATATTTTCCCACCTGATGCCATTAATGTCTGAATTTGAATTTGCTATAAAATATTTTAATAAATTGTAGAATGCTTGCAATTCCAAGTGCGGCTCTATGGCCATTACAATTCATATGTAATTCTTATTCACCTTGTAAATAAAAGCGTATCACTATTTGGCCTCTCAATTTGCCTTCACTTTTATTTTGTTTAAGTCTGGATTTTTATTTTTACAATGGCCATTTGAGCTGGTTATCTTAATTTTGCTATCTGGATTTCATGGGTCTCACTGGGTGGTTATAGAATTTTCATCCATCTCTAGGCATCCATGTTTTATTTCTACTAATCTAGTAGGGTGGGATCACTCAAATTCTACACTATAGAATTCATACAAATTTGCCCTTGCCCACTATGTTGCATGATAAAGTGAGGATGAGATAAACTAATTTGTTAAGTGGTGTGTTGTTTCCACTGACGATATTGAACTTGTGTATCTTGATGCGGCCATACCCCATACTTGTTAGTTCTAGCTATGGAATCCATTTACTTTTTCTCTAATTATATTTCCCCTTTCCTCCTTTGTGACATAGGTAGCTAAAACTAAAGGAGCTGGCATTCTTTGAAGATTGACTACCCCTACCTCTTCCACACCAGGTAGTTGTTCAATGCTGGTCGAGGAGCACTGGGCGTGCTTTCGATTATTTGGTGCCTATTTTTGCACCAATAGTTTTGGTGACTCTACTGGGGAACTCATTGAGTTTTCATGTTTTAGGAAATCAAAGTTTGGTGATACTCTGATTTACCTATATCTTTTTAAATCACCTAGCGACTCCAACTACACTACATATCCAGATCATGATATCAATTGCCTCCATGTACTAAGAGATCCAAACATCCTGAAGGATTTAAGGTTTGATGAATAACCTTGGCCTCACTAGCAGATATAGTATGTTCATCTAGTGACTTTGATTTTGATGCATGAACTAGAAATTTTGAAGGCGAATGCCTCAAATGGCCTAGCAATGCTGCCCATAATGGAATGATCCTGGTTCACCAAATCTTCAATGCTGGCATGAGATTCTTGAAAGTTCCCTGAAGCACCTAACAAGATATGTGACACTTTAAGAATCATTGAAGAACATCTTGAATATGACACTGCACTAGTACCCCTCCATGGAATATCACATGAAGATGTCATAATAAGGATCCTAGTATTATATTTATAAGGGAGGGTGCTATAATGGTACCGTACTCTAGGGTAGAAAACTATCTGCTAATGGATAAAATTGGTAGGGACCCTTGTGAACATGTTTGATGGATCTTTGGATCCCTTCCAACTCTTAATGCTCCTCTCATTCATCAAGAGGGCCTCGTATGAACCTATCACATACTTCAACATATGATTCAAAAGAAGTTGGGAAAGGATCCCCTTCGAATACTAGCCATCCCCTACCCAGGTTCACCTGTACTATATTTGAGATTTTAGTTCAGATATAGGCCTCCTCCTATATCAACATGGAAAAAAGAGATTTCCTAAAATATTTTAGGAGGCTTTGAGGCTGAGTGACTCTTGCTAGAAGCAGGCATATCTTCAAGAGATCCCACCCTCTCATCCATATTTTCATCCATTGTTGTTACCCTTTTGATAACATCATATTCACTGGGGATGCCATTTGAAGTTGTGTACTGGCCAAGGCCACAGTTAAGTGGAACACAAGAGGTAGATCTTTTATTGAGCTCATGCATAGGAGATACAGGTATGGCTCCTATAGTAAACAATTTTACTACCTGCACCTCCTCCCAGCAAACAAAGGATATCTACCAGATGGAGAATTCCACCTCAAGAGAGCATATATCTACACCTTTTTTGTATCTAGAAGCATGCAGAGTAGGGGAAAAACTTTCTTCAAGAAGGCTCAACTAGTTAGAAGATAGATCCTGAGGAAATCCTACTCGTAGGAGGGTCAATCAATAAGCCTTGCTATCAAATATACATAGAGTTGATGGAGGTGCACATAGCAGGGATTTCATGTCAAATGGATCCCAAGGAGTGGTGACAATGGATCCTATGTCCACATGTACTACTCAAAGAAGGCTCTTGTGTGGAAAATTTTATTGTTGTATTGATCATGAATTGCATAAGAACTGGTGTGCATGGTGATCTGCCAAGTTGTAGGTGGATTTCAACTTGGAAATTTTTGGGGCAACATTAGTTGAACTATAAAAGATATCTTAAGTTAGTACAATATGGTCTGGTCACTACACTTTACTAGATAATTTCTAGGATAAATTAATTGTTGTGGCGTACCACTCGCATCACAAATTTATGTACATAAATCAACAATTTGGATTTCCAAAAAGTATGTTGGTTTTGAAGCTCCTCCCTTTGTTCCTAGTGTTCTTCTCCATATTTTGTTGTGTCCCCATGCCCAATTGACCAAGGCTCAAAATTCATGCATCATTTCACGTAATCTCCAAAAAGATATACACTGCATCACTAAAAGTAGTGCCCACCCCTCTACCTAATGGGAAGATGAGCTATAAGTAGTACCTCAAGAGGGCAAAGAGCAGCATTTGCTAAAGCAAGAGTAAGATGAAAATGATGCTATGATGAGAGATTCTTCGAAGGAACGATGATGGACTGATAAATATTTTTCATGATTGCATAAAAAAGAAATATTACAATAAATGCTCCTAGAATTCTATCTACTCTTGAATTAGCCTTTGTATTTGGTGGGGTATGTTGATGGAAGTGCAGTATGTAGGAATATCCTATGAACTGCCTTCAAATTCATCCCTTTGCTCTCTATCATTTCCCTTATTCCTTTCTTCCCTTTCCCTTTTCTTCTCCCCTTGTCCTTCTACATTTTTCTCTTCTTCTATGTTCCATCCAGATGATGCCTGAGCACTCTAATTTTTCTCTCCCCTTCTTCCCTTGTTTTTACAACCTTCTTTGGTTGCCTTTGTTAATAACTCTTCCATATCCGTTTTCCTCTCCCTTCCCTTGTTAAAATGGGATTTAAAATCAATATCTCTTTGGGTTCCTCTCTCCCATAGAGTGGAAATCTTGTGTGAGTCACCAATATTATGGGTGAATTTTATACCTTCTCATCCACTCTTATTTTTAGGATGATGGCATGTTTACTTTAGCCTTATTTTTTATGCTTTATAAGTAAGGTAAAAGAAAGGAATCAAGATGCAGTAGGGTAGACGAATATATGCTCAAAAGAACTGTATCGCTCCAAATTTTTTGCATCCTTACCCTCAGGCTATAGGATCCGCACCCAGAAGGGGGATGCGAGAAGGATGGGACAATACCTCGGACTGAGAGGCCCTTTGAAGGTCCCGCCTCTCGGGGGAGGAGTATAAGGGTGAATTTTTGACGGATGGTGGGTTCACCAAGAAACTTTTGAGTGGTAGTTTCCATGCCTAGGTTGATAGTGGGTTTGATGTGTTCATTTTTATACTCAATCATTCAACTCCTAGGTTTGGCCAAGATGAATCTAAACTATTCTATCTACCAATGATAATTTAAATGGATACAAAAAATAGGAATGAGTGCTAATAATAGAGAATATGCTAATTAGAATGTGTCATACCTGATTCCGGATGTTTGATGAAGATTCTGAGTTTTGTAGCAGTCCAGATCGCCTCAGTTCGTACGTAATCATCTGAGATCAGACAGGATCATCTGATATCTGATGAATTCGTCAGACGAATTTGTCAGAAACCTGCAATCATAGAAATAGATGCGAAATATCAAATATGCAAGTGCAGAAGCAAAGGACAATGGTAGAAATAACAGCAAACATGCCTAAATAATGGATTCCAATAACAAATAAGGAAATGCAGTAGATTTAATGATTGATTTTAACCTTACCATGCGATTATGCTAAATGAGGTGAACTCCAAGATGCAAAAAACATAATAATTCAAGACAATGCAGAAATACAATATGAAAAATGCAGAGAAAGCTAAGGGAATGCAAACTCTGGACTCGGATTGCCCCCAATCTGGACTACAGTCAGGATCGCCTCCAATCGTACGAGATCGTCCGTAATCGTCCGAGATCGTTTGCACTGATCCGAGCTATCTTCGACTGCAAAATAGTAGAGTTCCTGCAAGAAAATGCAAAATATAGAACACAGACAGTAGTGCGAGGGAATAAGGAGTTAAATCTGTCAGCTAAGGGGTTCAGGGAAATCAAAATCAAGGGGGTCATGTAGAGTCAGGGGGTAAACTAGAAAATCCTAGTTTATATAGGCTTAGGAAGAGGTTTAAGAGGTTGGGGATCATCCCAATCTGGGAGATCTCCAACAGGGCAATCTCCAACTGCGCAGACGCGCTTCTGCCCAAGTTGGAGAGGCTGTTGAAACAGAAGCTAATTATGAAAATTTGGTTTTGGGACAAAATCGTCTGGACGTTCTGTCCATGATGATTTCGTCAGATCTGGGATGATCTCGTCTAATCTACGACGATATCGTCCAACGGTCAAAACAAATCCTAAAAATGGCACGAAAAACGAGGAAATGGGTAGCAGGCGGTTTTGGGGTTAAAATTCAAATTTTTATCTTTTATCTTTTACTAAGGTTTTTAACCGTGCCAATTTTAGGGTGCTACATTTTGCCCCCTCTTTAGCGAATTTTCGAAGAAAATGCGTTAAAGACGAGTTTTTCCCGTTTTACGAGAAAGCAAAAATGTACTCAATTTTTTAGACGACGATTCTTGGTCGAATCGTACAACCGTTGACTATGGTGCCCCCTCCGTGTTTTTACCCAAATCGAATGTTTGAGGTAAAAACGCGGAAAGACAAAAATTAAAATGTTGACTTTTTAAATAAAATTAAGAAAATAGGGTAAAACCCTAATTCATTTTTACTGTTCATCTTTACTGTTCCAGAGTTCTGCAGAGAGAAAATGGTGGAGACAGCACACAGAGCGACAGAGGTCCGACGCGGGCTACGGGTAAGGATCTAAGCCTAGTAGATTAGTTTTGATTTTGCTTTGTGCAATTTGTGGATTTAAATTTTGATTATTTGGGACATCGCGGCCGTTTTTAGGCCGTCGACGACGTCCGGACGAAATCATCCCTATTTCGTCGAAATCGTCCCTAGATCGTCGATTTCGTCCGAGGGCGAAATCAACGAACTAGGGGCGATCCCGTTCAACAAGGGGCGATCCCCAAGTTTGCGAAATCGAAGACGAATTCATCCTACAAAGGACGATTTTGCCAAATTTAGGACGATATCATCCGATGGTGGATGATAACATCTTTAACTTGATTTTAAAATGTGTTTAATTTGATTTTACTGATTGGTTATTAATAAATTTTGTTGTTATTGTTTGTTTTGCAGAGGGGATTACTAAAGAGCCAAGAATGGAAATACGGCGGACTAAGAGACGACATAGCCATGCTTGACCAGGCAGAGCATGACCGACTAGGACAGGTCGGGCTACAACATGTGGCAGAGATGCCACAAGTACCGACTGACATGGGGCTACTGACAGCCCTAGCAGAGAGATGGTATCCGGGGTCATCCTGCTTTTGGCTACCGATAGGGGAGATGGCTCCCACACTAGAGGACGTATGGAGGATCATGAGGATCCCCATACAAGGATGGCTCATGACGCCTACGGCCAATCAAGGCCAGGCGATGATGAGGCTGACTGGAGACCCGAGCTTCACCCTGGAGAAGGGCGGGGTGAACATCGAGTCTCTACGATAGATGCCTGGGGCATCTAGGCTGACTCGGGTTTTGGCAGGGGTGGTAGGTGGCTTACTGTTGTGCCACCAGAGTGGGTGCAGGCTACCATGGCTCCTCTCAGATATAGTCTACGACATGAGAGACCACGGGTATAGATTTGCATGGGGTAGCTTTGTACTATGTCGCTTGTATAGGATCCTGCATGGGGTCGTATACAAGGGAGGTCGATGTCTGGTCTTGACATCGCTGCTACAGGTTTGGTGCTGGGAGCACATTGCGGTGCGGAGGCCGATAGGGCTCCCACTGACAGGGGTTGACCGAGAGAGGCCCCAGGTTTTCTATTGGTGGCTACAAAGAGGGTCACAATGGTAGATAGATCTGCCGATGTCTCGGAGGTTGCTAGATGACCTCATCCTGGACCAGATCACCTGGAGGCCATGGCGAGAGCACCCCGGGTGGGCAGAGGATGGGCAGGAGCTGGCTCGCATCAGGAGAGTCTACTAGCTGAGGATGGAGCGGGGAGAGGTAGAGCTCCACCGCTACGATCGGGTACTATGGCAGTTCGGTCTACAGTAGGGGATCCCTTCTCTCAGGGATTACGAGTACTCCCAGACTATTTGGGATAGTACTACACTGAGCGGGGCTCCAGACATGCAACGATTCTAGAGTTAGGATGTGGACGATGCCCCCATCCAGCCAATGGATGGTGACGATGCTAAGGTTGCAGATGGCTACGATGCCTGGTACATAGGCATCCGCCCTCCTCGGATGACGAGGGCATAGGGTCCGATGCATGCAGTTGTGCGATGGATGGGGAGGAGTGCTAGGCTACCATTGAGGCAGCACAGGGTCACGGCAGGAGAGAGCAGCAAGACGGTGGTTCTCCAAGCTGAGGTTGCTTACCTCCGGGCTCAGGTGCAGACACTCGAGGATGAGGCTACATGGCTTAGAGCTCGAGGCGGAGGAGCGAGCACTCGAGATCTGGCACGGTCTATTGCTCAGACCACATTTTACCAGGGGTTGTACTATCAGGTGGTCCCAGAGGGACAGAGGATATCATTGCCAGCCCCCATTGTAGAGCCGGTCATGATGGGATCATCGAGGACATCCTCACGATCGATGACGAGGACCCGAGATACGGCCCGGACCTCTATGGGACCACCTCCTCCACGTCAGGGTGGGGGAGGAGATGAGGCTGAGAGCTCGAGGGCTTCTCGAGGCTAGCTACTGTAGAGTGCAAATTTATGATATATGTATATATATATTTGTTTTTGAGGGGATTGAGTATGCCAGGGTTTTGATTGTGGCATACCAATCCAGATGATGTAGATAATTGATTGATGATATATATAGATTGTATTTTTGATGATATGACTTGTGTATATGTTGTATTATGATGCTTGAATTGTTGATTCATGTAATTATGTCGTTGGAAGTAAATTATAATGTTATGTCATGCCATAAAATTTGTAAATGAAATAATCTGATGTGCATAAATTGGTTGTTTTGGTGTGATTTTGATGAAAAATAAAAGGGACTTCTAACAATAATTTCAAAGGACATTGTCGCTGTTATAGACCGTTTCATGGAGTCGCCGCTCGCTAGGTCGTCAAGCTAGTCCTAGTATAGAAATATTGCTAAAAGTAAAAGAGTGCTTAAGAGACTGTCTTAAGACTTTGTGTTGTGATGATGAAAATGATGATGGTGATAATTTGTTTTCAGATTTTTTCCACAAAATTATGCATGAAATATGTTTAAAAGTGATTTTTGCTAGGGATAAATTCCTAAGTGTGATAAATTTTTGAATAATTCCTTAGAAATTATACCATGGTTGCAAGATGGAATGTTTTGACATAATGACATGAAATAGAATAAGTGTTCGCTCGTTTTGAAGCACAATTGTGTAACATAATGATGTAAGCCATATGTGTTTTTTTAAAATGGATGGGAAAATAAAATTAGAACAATGGTTTGCGCTAGGCATAGAATTTATAGGTATAGACTTATACCATCATCGCGAAATCCAAAGATAAAATAAATATTTTAGTTTTATTGCATGATTGATTTTTTGATTTTTGATTTTTGATAAACATAAAATAATAATATGATGAACATGTTGTTTGCAATCGTTTTGCAATTTTGTGACACAATGTATATAATTGTTTTTATACAAAACAAAATTCTGAAATAAGAGGATAAAATTATTCCAAAAAGAATTACATAAATATTTTAAATTATCTCAAAAACAAATGTAGGTTTATAAGGGATCCTCATGTGCAAATGTGAGTTCATTACCGATCTTGATTTATCATAATGATACAAAATCTCTCAAATACAAATGTGTGTGCAATTGTATTGTTCATTTACCAATTTTGAGCAAGATAATTTGATACAAGCAATTTGCCTTAACCAAATGAATGTTCGTTAACCATGATTTATATGCATATAACCGTACTAGACTACTATGCAAGTTAGGTTATCAAGAGCTAGCTAATCCATAAGCCGACATAGGTCTGTACAAAAGAAGGTCGCTAATGTGACAGACATATCACCACGCTAGGAATTACCCAAGGCCAAGCGGGTTGGGCACAAACCACCTGTTATGGGGCTTACCTCACAGTTTTCGAATAATTGAGAATTCCAGGGATTCAAGCTCATTCACCCTTCTTTTCTTTTCAAGGGGTAGGGAAAGGGATTTTATTGCATTTTGCTTTTGCCTTTGCTTTTGCTTTGGCTTCTCTTTTTTTTTTTTTGTATTTTTGCTTGATTTTGAAATATTGTTGTGATGGTACAAAATAATATTTTTCTTTTTCTTATTTTCTTTGACTTTTCTTTTTCTTCCTATGCTAGGGATACTTGCTCGGATTAGTCTGTAGAGCAAGGGATTTTTATTCTGGGTAGGGGTGAGCTTGTCCTTTTGTCAATTCTCAAAGATTCTAGACCATGTGCATGATAGGATAGCAGGGGAAACTTTTCGCTCAAGAAACCACGTCTACTATGTAGCATCATATTGAATTTGCAATGAAATCATTTTAATGTGAAAAGATATACTTGGTTCAAGTAAATAACAAGATCAGTTCTCTATGCTCAAAATTTTATTTAATGCCAATGTGGACTTTGATATAAGAGAGATTAATAATCATACCAAATAAAATCAAGATATTTATTCATGTGAGTGTGAAAGTGTGGGATTCCAAATAAATGCTCATTTATCCAAAATAATTGAAAATATAACTGCAATACTCCAAGAATTGACAGGTATGAAAATAAAATATGTTTTTGAAGATTTTGATGATTTTGATGTTTTTATATTTTGATTTTGATTGATGAATTGAGAAGATACATAATGTGATTATTTTTTGAAATTATTATTATTATTATTATTTTTTTTTTTTGATGATGGAATTGGTGGTATATACAAGATGATCTATATACACTATACAAGGTTATTTGAGTATAGCGTGTCTAAGGTTGCTTCAAAATCAAAGGAGGTTTTGAAGGATAATTTGGTTGTGTTGAAGGTAAGAACAAAAGGTGATGAATAAAAGGTAGCGATAACAAAAGCTTTGTTATAATGTAGAATAATGTAGCAAAAGATTTTACTTTTATATGTGTAAAATTGATCATGTTACAAAATAAAATGTCAGAAGGATAAGAAGGTTCTTCATTCTTATCACTATCTTCCAAGTCTTGATAAGATGGAGGGAGCATATATGAAATATATGCATGGGTGTTATTTGGTAAACAAGGATGATCATATATGGATGAAGAAAAGTGATGGATAGAAGATAATTGTGACAATAGAGAATGTATAGAACTTGATGTTTCAACCGTTAAATATTCTTCAAATGGTGTTGGGTCATTATGTATGGTAACAATTTTACTTGCAAGTTCAAACTTCAAACATTGGTGAAGAGTGGAAGGGACAACCCTCATCGTATGAATCCAAGGACTTCTGAGAAGTAGGTTGTAAGGTGAAGGGCAATATGCTACATAAAACAAAGTATCCAGGATCTTGGATCCAATATTAAGGGGAAGAATTATAGTACCTTGAGCTTCTTGAATTTCATTGTTAAAATATTTTATAATAACATTTGATTCATTAAGATCTTCTTCCTTTAATTTGAGTTTTTGGAATAATTGATAAGTGCATAAATTAAGAGAGGAGCCATTATCTACCATGATAGTTTTAACAGGTGTTTCTTTACTAGATCCTGTAATGTAAAGATAGGAGTCTTCTTGTGGAGTAGAGGAAGGAATCTCCTCATCATAGAATGAAATATGGTTAACCTCAAGAGGGTTTACACCATTAATTATGTTCTTAGAGAAAATATGATGAGGAACAAATTGTTGGCTAGGTATCTTGAACAAAGTTTCCTTATGAGAACTTTGTAATACTTCTAAAAGGGATATCTTTGCTTGAGGATTAATCACTTGTTGTTGGCTATCAAAGTGGATTTCAGATTGAGATTTTGATTCTAAAGATGAGCTTTCTATGCTTACATTCCATTTTGGATCATTCTCTAGAGCCAAAGATAGTTTTGAAGGTTGGTCAAATGAGGAATCCATCTCTTGAATATCAGATTGAGTTGATTGAACTTGAGGTTGCTCATTTGTAGTTTCTATTACAATATGAGTAATATCATCATGATGGGACACATTAACATGCAATATTTGATTGGTTTCCTGTTGTTGATAATTGAATAGGGGTTCTTGGGAGATCCCCATGTCTTGATTGATTATTGGTATTTGTTGTGTAGGAGTTTGATTGTTTACTGGAGATTTATAATCAGTTATAGATTGTAATTCCTTTATATTAAAAAGACCCTCATCAATCAAATCTTGAATTGCACATCTTAAATCTTTACAATTTTGTGTCATATGTCCATCTACTCTATGATATTCACAATGTAGCTCAGGTTTAAACCAATCTGTTGTGGCTATCAAGTTGTCTTATGGAAGGGAGTTCAATCTTATTTGTATCAAGTAAATGCTTGAGAATTATATCCATTGGTTGATTGAGCTTTGTAAATGTACGTGATGAAGGTTTTCGAGAGGTTTTTGATAAGTGCCTTAGGAGTTCAGTCATAAAAGGACCTAATGGTTTTTTACCTCTCTTTTCTTTGTTATGGGTAGAATGATGATAGGAAGATTGTGAAGTATGATGTGAGTGCATGGTAGGATTGGAAGAATAAGTATTTTCTTGTTGAAATGGATGTGTTGTATTGAAAGAAGAATATTGAAAGGGTGGAGGAGGATTGTATGTGGATTGATAGACATAATATGGATATATGGGAGAATAGATAATATCGTTATGAAGAGGATTGGAAAAGGGATTGTCCTGTTGGGGTAAGGATGAAAAATGAGAAAAGTGTGATGGAGGTGATGTTGAATAGGGATGAGGTTGGTCATAATCAACAAATGTATTTGGCTGAATTCTTCCAACACTACTGATGGGCTCATATTGATTTGAGTAAAAACTCATGGTTTCTTTAGTACTTCTAAAAGTAATATTTAGTATCTACTATTTAGAATTGAATCTAAAACATACAAACTTGAAATGATGATTTTGTTTATTTTTATTTTTCTTGTATACATACATATATTTTTTTTTTTTATATTTTTGAATCAGAAATATGCCTATGTTATTCACGTCGGGTTCACCAAAATGTATCGCTCCAAATTTTTCGCATCCTTACCCTCAGGCTATAGGATCCGCGCCCATAAGGGGGATGCGAGAAGGATGGGACAATACCTCGGACTGAGAGGCCCTTTGAAGGTCCCGCCTCTCAGGGGAGGAGTATAAGGGTGAATTTTTGATGGATGGTGGGTTCACCAAGAAAATTTTGAGTGGCAGTTTCCATGCCTAGGTTGATAGTGGGTTTGATGTGTTCATTTTTATACTCAATCATTCAACTCCTAGGTTTGGCCAAGATGAATCTAAACTATTCTATCTACCAATGATAATTTAAATGGATACAAAAAATAGGAATGAGTGCTAATAACAGAGAATATGCTAATTAGAATGTGTCATACCTGATTCTGGATGTTTGATGAAGATTCTGAGTTTTGTAGCAGTCCAGATCGCCTCAGTTCGTACGTAATCGTCTGAGATCAGACAAGATCGTCTGATATCTGACGAATTCATCAAAAACCTGCAATCACAAAAATAGATGCGAAATACCAAATATGCAAGTGCAGAAGCAAAGGACAATGGTAGAAATAATAGCAAACATGCCTAAATAATGGATTCCAATAACAAATAAGGAAATGCAATAGATTTAATGATTGATTTTAACCTTACCATGCGATTATGCTAAATGAGGTGAACTCCAAGATGCAAAAAACATAATAATTCAAGACAATGCAGAAATACAATATGAAAAATGCAGAGAAAGCTAAGGGAATGCAAACTCGGACTCGGATTGCCCCCAATCTGGACTACAGTCAGGATCGCCTCCAATCGTACGAGATCGTCCGTAATCGTCCGAGATCGTTTGTGCCGATCCGAGCTATCTTCGACTGCAAAATAGTAGAGTTCTTGCAAGAAAATGCAAAATATAGAACACAGACAATAGTGCGAGGGAATAAGGAGTTAAATCTGTCACCTAAGGGGTTCAGGGAAATCAGAATCAAGGGGGTCATGTAGGGTCAGGGGGTAAACTAGAAAATCCTAGTTTATATAGGCTTAGGAAGAGGTTTAAGAGGTTGGGGATCATCCCAATCTGGGAGATCTCCAACAGGGCAATCTCCAACTGCACAGACGCGCTTCTGCCCAAGTTGGAGAGGCTGTTGAAACAGAAGCTAATTATGAAAATTTGGTTTTGGGACAAAATCGTCTGGACGTTCTGTCCATGACGATTTCATCAGATCTGGGATGATCTCGTCTAATCTGTGACGATATCGTCCAACGGTCAAAACAAATCCTAAAAATGGCACAAAAAATGAGGAAACGGGTAGCAGGCGGTTTTGGAGCGGTTTTGGGGTTAAAATTCAAATTTTTATCTTTTATATTTTACTAAGGTTTTTAACCGTGCCAATTTTAGGGTGCTACAAGAACCTAAATCCCTGCCCTAGAATTGGGAAAAAAACTAGGATCCCAGGCATTCCTCTAAAAGGAATGAAAAAATGGGAAGAGAACACGAAGATTATTTGCCCCAAATTCCCATCTGTAAATTAGATGGAACTTTGAGAAGGCAAAGGCTAGAGCTTGATTTCCTATTCATGGGATGGAAAAATTGGGAAGTAGGCAAACAAGAAAGTGTGCCCAAAATCCTATCCAAGGCTGAGAGCATCACACGTCAATATGGAAGCTTCGAGGACATCTAAAAGCAAACATTAATTACCTTAGCTACCTGGTACAAATAGCTGATGGGTGTGATGGAGAAATTTTAAAGGTAAAGATTTAGAGGCAACCAATATCTTATATTTTTGTAGCATAATTAAGAAACTATCAGAATTATAAAGGGACTGGATCTATGTAGAAGAACCTAACTTCCTTCGGACAACCACCATCCCTCCTGGAGCAAATATTTAGCAGATCTTCCAACCATTCTAGCAAGATTTTCTTGTCTGATGCCATTAGTGTTTGAATTTGAATTTGCTATAAAATATTCTAAAATAGTAGAATGCTCACCATTCCAAAGGGCGATTATGTGGCCATTAAAATTCATATGTAATTCTTCTTCACCTTGTAAATAAAAGCATATCACTATTTGGTCTCTCAATTTGTCTTCACTTCTATTTTGTTTAAGTTTGGATGTTTATTTTTATGATGGCCATTTGAGTGGTTCACTTAATTCTACTATCTAGATTTCATGGGTCTCGTTGGGTGGTTTTAGAATTTGCATCTATCTTTGGGTGTTAGGATTTTATTTTTGGTAAAGTTGATAGGGTGGCAGTGCTCTAATTTTATACTCTGGATTTCATGCACCCTTCCACTGGTTCTAGAATTCACCCTTGCCTACTAATTTGTATGATAAAGTTAGGATGAGATGAGTTAATCTGTTAGGTGGTGTGTTGTTGTTTTTATCAGCAATGTCAAACATGTGTGTCTTGATGCGTTCATACCTCATCCTTGTTTGTTCCATCTATGACCTCCCTTTGCCTCTTCTATCATTCCATTTTCCCATTTTTCCCTTTGCAATGTAGGTAGCTAGAACTGAAGGACCCAACCTTCTTCAAAGATCGACTGCCCCTACCTCTCCCAGGCCAAGTGATCGTTCAATATTGGTCATTTACCCCTGGGAAGGCTCTCATTCATCTGATGCCTATTTTCGCACAAAAAGGACCTACCTCTCTCAATTTTGATTAGCATTCTCCTTAATATGGATTGTCTATATCACATAATAGTGAGGAAAATGATGTTCAAGATTTTAGATTAGTAAAGAAAATTTCTTCCCTTATTCCATATGTTTTATAGGGTCACTTTGTATCTTAATTATCCATATTGTATCAACCAAAAGGGAGAGTAGATCTAGGTTATCAATCAACCTAGTTCTTTTTGGCTAGTTATTAGGCATAGGGAGAGTGAAAAAAGGTTATTTGTTAACCTCATAAAATCTATTTAGCCTTAAGGTTATTGGGTTTTTAACATGAGAAACAAATTGACCCACAAAATATTTCTCCTCTCTTCTCCCTATAGATGTTGATCTAACCATGGGAAGAAAGGCCATGAGGCAAAGTGAATCCCAACCACTATTTTCTAAAGGGCTCCACCTAGCTATAAAGCATGTATCGAGTCTCAACCTCCAATATTCTAAATATCTATAGACTAGTGGTTGATTATAGAATTCCTTTATGCATGTAAATTCTATCCTCATAATTAAATAGGGTTATTCACAATGCATAGCAAGTTATTAATTTTTTCCTTTTAAAATAGAGAGAAGTCCCTCCTTCACCTCTTTAAATCCCTATTCAAGGATAAATTTCATCTCTTTAGGCTCATTTAAGAGATTTGGGGCATCTCTTTAAAAGAGATTGGGAATACGAAGATAATAATGATGAAGACAAGAAAGGTAAGAACAGGAAGGCCAATGATCCATTGCTCTAAACAAAAATGTTAATTTTGAGGTTTTAAAAGGGAAGGACCATAAGAAATTAAAAATAATTAAGGTGGAAAAATAAATAATCTATCTAATGATGAAGAATATGCATTGGATAAGAATAAGACGTGATAGTTTCAAGCAAGGTGATACTCAGGATGAGGAGTAGACCAATATGGAAAGGGTGACCATTTGTTTTAAGAGAACATTTATAGAGACTATGTTATATCCCATATTCACTTAAATTTTTCTAAAGTGTTAGACTCAATCAAGGATATATAAATGCATGATCGAATAGAAAATCCAGGGCCTTTTTAAAATACCCAACATATACTTTTATATTGTCTTAGTATATAGATATGAACTAATTGCACTCTGTAGGATTTGAACCCATGACATTAGATTTTGGAGACCCATGTTATACTAAACTAAACTAGAATCACTTTATTGGAATCTATAATAGTAATAAGAGGAAATAATAACAACATGGGATTAGACCCTCCCCTATATTTCAAAGGGTAAAGGATTGACATGGAGAAAACTTAGACACAACATAGAAGGAACAAGAATTTAAGACCCATCTATTTTTAAAATCCAACTTTTAAAATAAACCTCTCTATCCCTTTTAAAATGGAGAGATTTCAATTCAAAAGATTAATATTATCTTTATATGAGGGAACCCGAATCCAACACAAACTCAAGGCTTCAAGACATTATTGAGCAAACTAAAATTACCCAAAATTTTACAAATGAGTTCTCCATTGTAAAATGTTTGTAGAGAGATCATAGAGTTGAATGAGAAGGCATAAGGATAAGGGGTATCCTTTTCTATATTGGAGGGATAGCCACAAATTTAAAATATTGCCTCATTTTATCCTCTTCTTATTTATATAGAGAGGAGTGGAGAGTTCTTATCATAGCCCAATGTGAATCAATTCATTATACTAGAGGAATGAGCCCTCTCATATCTATTTTGAAAGAACCTTTTGAACTCTCTATCTATAGTATTAGGCCATAATCAACTCTACTTTAACTAGTTATATTTTCCTTCCCACAACTTTGACCTACTATTGAATTTTAAGACAAATTATCTCAGGCCCAATATTCTAGATCTTGAGTACACTCAAATATAAGAGCAATTAAAATATAATTTGGACAATATAAATAATAATAACATTCTAGTGAGACATACTTACAAAGAAGGTAACAAAATTGTAGATTTCTTAGCTAACTTGGGCTTGCATCAATTAGGTCTCTCTATTTGGTGGGAATATCTCCCCTAAGGCCTTGAGCAGATTGTATTGGGGTATTTGTGTTTTCCCCCTAGTTTTTGTTGTTTTTATCAATGCTTTTTCATGGAGCATTTAGCTAACATTGCGGTGGATATGGTTATTATCCTTCTTTCAGGTTCTTGCATTTCTAGCTCCTCGATGATTTCTTTGGGGGCCTTCTTCATTCCTTTTATTTTTGAATTTCTTTTTGTTGGTGCAATTTTGTTGAAAACTAGGATTCTTTTTTCTAGGTGGTAGAGTAGGCTTGTTATAAGGGAACCCGTGTTGTCCTTTGGTGGGATCGGTTATCCCCTTCCTTTGTGGTAGTTGTTCAAGCACACTAGGAATGGTTTTTTCCTCCATCAACTTAGTGGACTAGGATTCAATAATTCTTATTGCTTCATGGTTGTCCATGCATAAATCAAACTAACATTCTTTTGGGGTGTCAACCATGTTTGTGAAGAGCATTTCTTATCTCAAGAGTGGCTCATTGGAATTGGCAACGCTACAATTTTGGCATCATCAATTCACATTAATTTTCTTGGGCCTAGGTGGAAGGTTTGTAATTCTTTAAGATGTGCTTTTGATGGCATGTTTCTATAGGCCTCCTTTAATAATTCTTATAATAGGTGACATACCTCTCTATGCTCCTTCCATATTACCAAGCTTGACATTTTTTTTATCCTCTTGTTGGTTCATATGTTTTTCTTAGATGTAATTTCCATGATACTAGGTGGTGGATCCTTCATTATCACGTATATTATCTTCCTTCCAAGATCTGTGCCATTTTTATAATTTTTGACACCACTCATATTGGTAGGCACGTTAATTACTTGTCATGCTTCAAAATTGCCTTTCCTAATTTCTTGAGGCACCCCACTCACCATCATGATTTGTGAGGCTTTGCATGGTAGATTGGGATCCTTCTCGATCAAGCAACAATCCATGTTTATAGGACCCTTATCCTTCGAAGCAACTATCTTTATTTTCCTTTTCTTTAGCTATCCCATTAATTTTCCTTTACCTATCTCCCCGATCTAAAGCCATATTGTTAGAAGTTTTTAGAGTATGGATGACTTTATAATGAAACAAACTATCCTTATTATTGATTAGGAAGTTAAAATAATCATGATAAATGGTGGTATTTTGGAGTGTCTTAGGAGTTTCAATAGTTTTAACAAGGAGTTATCTAAAAAAATGGCATATTCCTGGAGGAATGGTATTGTGAAAATTGGTGAGCTAGAATTTGAGATATCTATCCCTCTTATTGTGGACATTATAGGGATGCCTATGGATGGTTATTTATTGAATAGGGAGAACTTATCCCTGGCTAAAGAGTTAAGGGTGTTCCTAGATGAAGATGAGGTGGTAGAGAAGATCCAAAATGGGTATTCATAGAGATTTGTTAAGGCACATTGGGATAGGTCTATTTTTTAATCATGGATTACTTCACTCTTTATAGTAATAGAGTCATTCTTAGAAGTTTACACTTTGCCTTCTTGAATCAAATTTTCCATGGGAGGAAACTAAACATTGTCACATTTTTGTTTAAGTCCCTAGAGAAGTTGATGTCGAGTGTTAAGACTAGGGACTCCTTAGACCCTCTTCATTAGGGTTTGTTTAAATTGGTTTATGAGCATATGTATAATAAAAGTGATAGCATGGAAAAATTGTAGGTGCCTCTAGTGGATTACCTTGCTAATTCCCATTCTAATGAAGTTTCTCCTACTTCTCCCTAGGTTAACTCTATAAATTCCCAGGTTTCAAAGTTTGAAATGGCTATTATGGATTCCACTTTGGGTGGTAGGATGGTGGATATGTTGTAGGCATAGGGAATAGTGAGTGTGAACCCCAGTAGAATTGGCAAGATCAAAGATAAGACCAAAAATTCTAAGTATCTATCCTCTAAGGTGGCTAACATGAAAAAAATCCTTTGTACATTGAAGAGTCATATTTGTATGATTTTGGGTTGACCAGAAAGAAGGTGAAAATTTTAGGTGGGACTTTTGTGAGGAAGAAGACTAATCCACAGGAGGCTCCAAATCATAAAATTTAGGAAGAAAAATGAAGAAAGAGTTTTTGAGATCCCTGATTAGCACTCTTAAAGTTGTTATTTCTTGTTCAGAGGAACTCAAAGCAAGGATGGATTAGGATCATTGGGATCTAAAATTATTTGAGGCATGAAAGGAGTCTAAAGGAAATGAAATTATTATCTGAGGCCTTTCCTATATGTCCCTCCTCTTGTTGTGTTCTTTGGAACAATGAGCTTCAGTCCCATTTTTACAGATGGTTCCTGAAGATTGGTTGGTTGTTTTGTGTTGGGAGGGAAAGTCCTTGTATTTAAATTGGTTTTGTGTTTGGAGGATCTCTACATTCTCTGGTCCTCCTTGGTCCTTCTTTGTATCCTTTTTACCTTTGGGTACTACTCTATTGGTTGTTGAACCCTAGGTGTGGGTTAGCATGATCTTGGTTTTCTCTTGTTTTTTTTCTTGAAAGTAGTTGCTTCCCTTGTAATATGTTCAAGTATCCTTTAAAAACCCCTTTCTTTGCCCAATAAAAAAATAACATTCATGAAAATATCAAATATGAATATAAAATGGCCAAAGTCATTCATGCAATAACATGAAGAAAATTTATAGTAGAATTGCTCAAAATATGCATACAAGCTTCAATATTATTAATGCTTGAATGTGATCTTCATAGATCCATTTGATATTATTCAATGATACAATACATGGAGCTTTGTCTCTATAATAAAACCATATAAATATGACTCTTCAAGTACTCAACTATTGATATCCTCACATATCCAAAAGATACAAATTTTCCTATTCCATGCATAAGAAAACTCACATATGTCCTTTGGCTTCTCATCTTGCCACTTGTATACATGACTCTTGAATCTCTACTTACATGCACACTTAGCTCTATGAAACTTGCACTCTTTTACATGACACTTACACTTATACATGCACACCTAATACATGACACTTGTGCACATCATCACACTAAATATTTGTATACTTAATTAAATGATACTTGTGCACTTTCTCTCATTACACACTTGCACTCTTGCTTACATGACACTTATGCATATCCTGCACATAGAAACTTACATAAAGAGAAAATATAAATCACACTCCTAAACTATAGACTCAAATCCTATTATAATATTTACATTGTACCATAGGTATCATGGGATATATTAGCATGTACCAAATAATGTGATATTATCCAAGACTACGCCTTTAAAATTATAGGTACATATACACTTATTTTGATAGAATCTTAAGATTCCCCTCTTTATTTAAAAGGGCTATTTGATCATGTTTTAAAAAGGGGTCTTTAGCCTTTATCCTTTAATAGAGGGGAGAGGATTAGACTTTATATAGATAGATATTATTCTAACCATATTCCCTAGTATTATTTTAATGTTCATCGCTATACCATCATTTGCCCCGTTATACTCGACGGACGAGGTAGTGGTCAATCCAGCCATTACTATCAAAGCTATCGGACATCAATGGTATCGGAGTGCGCCCCTTAACGAGGGGGAAGTGCAATGTAATGAAATCCAAGATATAACCATATAGCTTAGCAAAGTGGAGAATCCCTCATTCTTCAATGTTGAGAGACTCGAGGGACCGTAGCATGCCAGAAAGGGGAGTGAGTTGGACCGGCCCCCCCGAAATCAAATTCGTTCATGGGAAAGCCTATAAAACTTTAGGGCCCATTCACTTATTTCTCGTATCCTTAAAGTTCTCAACCCCACCTCATTCATATTGTATCTGCCGCTCATTCATATCATGTATGAATTTGTATTAATTTATATGGGTGGGCGTTCCTCTCCCCCGACCTATATGATAGAAGGAGATCGACCTTAAAAGGATAGGCTGAGCCCCCGCCCCCCCCGTCTAGATAAGGATAAGGATAAGGATAAGCACTCTTAAGACTTTTTTATTTATTTAATCGGTTGAGGGCCGACTTTTTCCTTCATCCAATCGGTTGAGGGGGAGAGCTCTCTATCTATAACGGGTCCCATTATAAGGAATATTGAAGGAGATCGGGTGCCAACTTTAAGCTCTTAAAAACCGGCTCTCTATCTAGAATCTGGGATAGCCCCCACTTATATAGGGATAATAACTATCTTTTAAATATCTCTATCTAGAACCTCAATATGGGAGAGAAAGATCTCTATCTACAATATAGTGGGTGATAACATAGGAAATCCAAAAATAGCTTTTAAAATAGAGGGGGGTCATTCCGCAGCTCTAAATTAGCCTTAGCAATTATATATTCTAAAAATACCATGATTATAGATAGAGAGTTTTTTAAAGAATTTCTTCAAGGTGTCAAATATACTAGACAACCTATAGTTGCCAATAGTATTGTTAATTTGCAGCCCCTAGATTTCTTTAATATTATGGTGTTTATATTTTTAATGAATATTAATATGCTCCACCCTCACACTAGAGATAATGGTTTACTAATATATATTATGGCTCATGAATAATATGACAACATTCAATTCCACTTTATCCCACATTTTATAATAAATAGTGACTTCCCCTCTTCAAAATTATGAGGGACTAGATGAATGGAAATCAAGAAAAACAAGGGTAATAGAAAAAACTTCCAACCCCACCAGACCCTTAGGATGATCTTATAGGAAATACGAGGACAAAGAATTACCATTGAGAAAAGGAGGGAAGATAATTTTCCAAATGGTAAGGTTGGGCTCAGAAACACCCAAGTTAGCTAAGAGGTTAGTAGTTTGATTACCTTCTGAGTAGACATGTTGGATTGAAACATCAGTGGAGGCACTAAGAAAAGTATTGGCTTAAAAGATAAAACTATATATGTTACAAGACACAGACTGGGTCCCTTTAAGAATTTCAATAATTTTCAATTCGTCACCCTCAACAATAAGGTTGGGACAATGAAGATGAGGTAGAAGAGATAGACCTTGAAAGAGTGCTCAAGCTTCAATGAAGTGATTGGTTTGAACCCCAAGGCTTTATGCAAAGGTCATAATGATCTCCCTTGCATTTTTTCTAAAAATACCTCTAGCATTTGAAGGTCCAGTTTTGCCCTTGGTTGTACCATAAAATTGAATTTTAACTAGCCTGAGGATAGAGGAGTCCATATGATGAGCAAATGATCAAACATTGAATTAGGGGAAGAAATAGGAAAATAAGGAAGCTTAAGGGACCTAGCAACATGAGCTTCATTCAGAGGTTTAGGGGATCCAAAGCCCTGAGTGATAAAGAGGTTATCAATAGCCACATGGATAATTATAGAGAGCACAAAATGACAATCATGGATGGAGTTGTTGAAAGCTCTGGAATCACGCTCATGCCAAAATTCCCATAAGAAATAAGGGAGATAAAAAGTCCAAAAAGTTTTTAAGTGAAATATTCTAAAAGGGTTGGGTTGTTGTAAGCACATGTCATTTAAGAGAAAATGGGATGCCCAAGAAATTCCCATGTTGGAAAATAAGGAGGATAGAATATTGAGAGAAAATCTACAAGACAGAAAGATGTGTTGGGTGGATTCACATGCTTGTTTACAGAGGTAACAATAGTTGGTAATGGGAAGCCCAGGAAGCTAGAGATTAGGAATGGAAAAGATCTTAACTTGGATAGAAATCCAAAAAAAGAAACTAAATTTGGATATTAGGTGCTTATTCTAGATAATATTCAAAGGGAACTAGGGCTATCCTAGACTTTCAGTATGGAAGTAGATGTTTTTTATAGCAAAAAGGCCATTCCTCTAGGCACCCAAAGGAGCTTATCTTCCACAAAAGAGCTGAGGATGAAACAAAGGTGCAACATATTGGATAATATAGAGGTAGCTCTTCTTTGATCATATTTCAAATCACCAAGAGAGAGGAATTTACAAGATTTTATGTTGATTTCAATAATATTACACACCTTCAAATCGAGCAGGTTATCAAATAACAATCTTAAATAAATAAGATTAGAATGGTTCTAAAGGGGACTATCACCTAGTAAACTATATAAATTAATATTTTTCCCATTGCCAAGCCTCCTTCGAATGCTTTTCTTAATAAGTTCCCTTGTCCTTATAATGGAATTCCAAACTACAAAACCTGAGATGGGTAAAGGGTCATCCAAAAAATATTTTTGGTTCCATAGATACTTAACCTTGATTATATAAATCCAAAGACTATTTTCATCTTGAATGAATATCCACCCTTGTTTGGCTATGATATTTGTATTCATTTTTTTGATCTTCCTAGGTCCACTACCTCCATAGTATTTCCTAGAACAAACCTAGTCCCATGCAACCAAATGGAATATCTGCTTATCTTTAGAGCTTGACCATAATAAGTTCCTCTGGCTCTATTCTATATTTTTACACACTTTTATCAAAATCTAAAAAATATAAATAAATAAAATAGGGATGCTCTGGAGGTTAGCTTTGACTAAAGTAGCCTTTCCAACCTGGCTAAGAAGCCCCCCTTTCCACCTAGCCAACTTTTTTTGAATCCTTTCAATGATGGGGTTCCATAAATATTTTTTGTAGGTCCATCAAAGAGAGGAAAACCAAGATAAATAGCTGGAAGATTAGAAATAGCACAACCAAGAATGTTGGTTATACAAGTTTATCGTTTGATGGGAGTATTGATAAAATAAATTATGCTCTTGGAGAAATTGACCTTTTGACCAACAAATGACTCAAAGGAGAGAAAATTTGACTTGATGACTTTAGCTTGAGGAACAAAGGCATAGGTGGAAATAATAGTGTTGTCAGCAAATTTTTGATGAGAGATGGGATTAAGAGAAGAGGTTGGTTTAATACCCGATATTTCTCCCTTGGAACAAGAAGACCTTAAAGTTTGACCTAAAGCTTTAGCAAGGATAATGAAAAGAAAAGGGGATAAAGGGTCACCTTGTCTCACACCTTTGAAACTCTAAAAGTATCTAGCAATAGATCCATTAACAAGAACTGAGAAACTCACTTTTGTAATGCATTCTTTGATTAGGTCAATCCATTCTGATTGAAACCTAAATCTAGATAGGACAGAGAAGAGAAACTTCTAGGATACTCTATCAAAAGCCTTATTCATATCTAATTTAAGGAAGATACCAACCTTACCACTTTTAGACACTGAATTAATAAGTTCATGGATGATGATGATATTGGTAATGAGTTGATAAGGTATAAAAATCCATAATAAGAAATTAATTCCAAGATAATTTACATTAGAAATAAAGTGCTTAAATAAGCACAATTTACAATATTAGATACTAAAATTATGGAGGATAAGCTAATCATCATGTATTTTAGGGATAACCATCTAAATAACCCTTATCTAGAAGATTGCCAACTAATCTATCTAGAAGACTTATGCTAAGTCTACGTGAGAAACAAAGTCTCACACTACAATTTATTCATAAAATTAAAAATAAGACTTATGACTAAGTCCTAACCTAAGGTTTTATTGAACCTTTAAACATAACCTATGCCTATCCTATTATATCCATATCATTCCTCCCAAAAATAGAAGCATTGGACCCCAATGCTTTTACAAAGAAGTGGGAGAGAAGATATACAATTGCCCATAAAAGAAATCCTCCAAAGTGGTTCAAAAAAGAAGAGATATAGACAAGGTACACGAGCCACAAAGAGATCACCACAGCTACATCAAAGGGAGCAACAATGAGAAAAATACATTCTTAAAAGAGATCCAAGTAGGAATCCCCAATGGGATCTCGAGGTCTATTTCCACTTGGATTAGCCTCTAGCATGTAGGAATGAGCACTACTATGCTTAAAAATGCCTTGTAAAAATGTCGTTCAATCTTCAATAAGGCGTAAATCTTCACACCAATCATGTTGAACCATAAGCATGCATGCAAAACTAAGGACAAACAATCCTACCAAGCAAGCATCTTGTAACTATATTCGGTGGAGGAAGAGTGGAGGAAAAAAGCACAAGTATACATATTCTAAAGTATCTGTGTCTTTGTAGTCTTTAGAAATTTGGTGTTTGAAGTGTTAAATATATATAGTCTTCAAAAATTTGTTGTTTTTCAAAGTGTCAAATATCTATAGTATTCAAAAATTTGGTGACCAAAGTGTCAAATATCTGTAGTCTTTGGCTTGATGAAAGGCATTAAATGGAGTGATGCCTTCAAAAATCATAAAGGGACTTCAACTCCTACTAAGGGAGTAGTAAAAATGCTCAAGTGGGATACAATGGATGTAAACAAAAGGATGAAGTTTTGGGTACCACTGAGCTACACTTCATTACAAATCCATAATTTTTTTTTAGAATCCCAAAGGGAAGGAGTAATGTGACTCCTCAAAGATCCACAATTGCAAGTGGATAATAGCTATTAAAAGCTAACAAGTGGTATTTAGCCCAACAAATTCCACAATAGGACATGATGCACCAAATTATGAATGCACCAAGTAAGAGGAGTAAAATGGATCTCCTCATATGCTTCAAATAATTCTTGAGTTGTAAGAGTCGAATAGTTGAAGCAGAAGTTGATGTAGAAGTTGATGTGAAAGCTTGATGTAGTGTTTCCCGAAGAAGTGTTGTAAGTCTTATTGATGAAGACATGAGCTAAGCTAAAAAGCTAAAATCCATGAAGATACAAGCCACTAGGGGCAAAGACAACTCCAATGTGTGTGGAGTACCCATGTGATATCCATGATCACATAAAGAGGGCCATGGTCAAAAGAAGAGACAATGACAACTCCCAAATTGGAGTACCTGGATTCCCATGATTAGAAAACAATACCTCCTATTGTAGGAGTACCCAAAATCATGATGGAATATCAAGAGGGCCAAGGTCATGAGAAATTCTACTTCCAAAAGTCTTGAAGGATGAAAGTGGATTTAAGGAGTGTTGGGTTCAATAAAAAATGCACTCCATTTTACAACACTTTGTTTTTGAAAAAGGTTTCAATGACCCAAAATTTGGAGCAACATAGGTCAACATAGACCCTTAAAAAATATAAAAATCATATTCCAATTGGAACTAACTCAAAAAGAGCTTTCCAATGACTATATGCAAGCATATACTTGCAAAATGAGAGTGCCTCGAAGAATAAGAAAAATAAACATGCTCTTACGAAGAAAATATAGGCTTTAATTGCTCAGCCATTTTAGAAATTTGAAAGAGAGAGAATATTCATATTTCCATGAGTTGGTGAGGGATGGCTTGTAAAATTTTGATTTTATCTCCTTTTGTAGCAAAAAGTGATTTTATTGCGTACCAAGCCATGAGCAATCGTTAGGAGAAAATTCAACCAACATGAAAGGTTTCAATGCATACTAGTCAATGAACCCCAATACATAAAGTTCAATGCATATAGGGAAAGGAGAGGATACCAATCATGACAATTAGGTGAGTGCTTGTTAATTAAACACCATGAGTGGGGCTAGATAAAGGACCAACATGTCCATAACCCAAGCAATGTGGGAAAAAGGCAAAAAATACGTGCAAATATGTAGACAGACAGTTGGAAATCAATAGGCATAAATATTTTCAACCAATCAAAAAAAGAATACTCATTCGATGATAAAGGTTATGGGGATTCATACACAATAGGCTAAAAGCAGGAACCAACAATGCATTACAGAATATATCTATGATCCTCATTCAGAGCGCCATCAAGCATCATAAAATTTGTAGATGCACGTGAGTGTGTGTTAAAGACTATCAAATACATTAGGAAATGCAATACATCCTCAATGGTGTGGCTCTCATGAGATCAATGTTAGAACATCTTAGACACAAATAGTAAAGCAACCACAAAAATCGTGCAAGGTGGTAGGAATCTCCAATGTACGCAAACCAATATTTGAGCGTAGCTTCGTCAGATATGAAATTGAAGTCAACTGTCGTCGCCATAAAAATTTAGAAAGGTGTGAAAACTATATCTCCTCGAGCCACAAATAAGTACAAGCTACAAATTGTAAAACACCTCCCCTGATTGGTATGTGCAAGATGCATCAAAGTGCTAATATGCAGGTGGCATGAGGTTGGATCGATGCTAGAAATACTGCACCGATTATCTGGTTTGATTTCACTTGATGCAAGCTGACAAAAACCTATCCTAGGTTGACAAAACCTACAATAGTTTACCTCCAAAAAGGGATGTGTGGGCCTTGGAAAATAAGGCTCTCTACCCAATTTTTGCAGAACTCCAATTGTACATGCAACAAATTGTGAGACCAGGGCAAGAGCAAACCAACAAATATGTCACCCACACGATATTCACCTTAAACTCAAAACTAGAGAATAAAAATGTGAAGGAAGAGGGGGAATTTCCATGAGGAAAATTCTCCATCATAGTTTAGGATCCTTCTGACTCTAATACCAATGACAAGGAATAAAAATCCATAATAAGAAATTAATTCCAAGATAATTTACATTAGAAATAAAGTGCTTAAATAAGCACAATTTACAATCTTAGATCCTCAAAACATGGAGGATAAGCTAATCATCATGTATTTTGGGGATAACCCTCTAACTAACCCTTAGCTAGAAGATTACCAACTAATCTATCTAGAAGACTTATGCCAAGTCTACGTGAGCAACAAAGTCTCACATTACAATTTATTCATAAAATTAAAAATAAGACTTATGACTAAGTCCTAACCTAAGGTTTTATTGAACCTTTAAACATAACCTATGCCTATCCTATTATATCCATATCATGAGTCTCCCTTGGATAGAGTTGCCTTGATTAAGGTCAATAATGTGAGGGAGAATTGGCTTAAGTCTGGTGACCATCACTTTAGTAAGGATTTTGTAAAAGATATTGCAAAGGCTAATCAAATGAAAATCAGCAAGGGTTTTGGCATTATCAGTCTTGGGAATGAGGGCCAAAAATGTGGAATTGACATCTCTGGGAATGCATTTATCCCATTACATCTATTAAATGGCTGAAATAATATAGGGTCCCACAATATCCCAAAAGCATTGAAAACTATGTGGGAGAATCTATCAAGACCCAGTATTTTCTCCCTTGCATGGAGAAGACAATAGCACAAATTTCATAGAAGGGTTTTAGCAATAGATTACTTTTATCTTGAGTGACCAACCTAGGAATATTGTTCAGAAGAGTCTCAGACAATTTTTGGTCACAAACAGGGCTAGGTCCAAGCAGATCTTTGAAGAAAGCCACTGCCTCAGTCCTGATATCAAAATGATCTCTTTTAATAGTCCCATCCACCTTGGTGAGTTACATGATCTTGTTTGATCCCTTGTGAATCAAATTTATGGTGTGGAAAATTTGGTGTTGGAATCACCCTCCTTCAGCCAAGTTACCCTAGATTTCTACTTCTAGAAGACTTCCTCACTTTTGAGAATATTGTGGTAATCAATCAAGAGGATCTTCTTAGTAGCCCAAATACTAGGATCAAGGTCTCCTTCATGAGAAAATATCTCAATGTTCATGATTTGAGATTGAATGTCATGCTTTCTAGAGAAAATGTTATCAAAAACATCTATGTTCTACTGCTTAAGATTTGCTTTCACAAATTAGATTTTATTACTGACCTGAGAGGAAAGGGATCTAGAGAAGTTACAAGACCACCAAGAAGAGATAAGGGTATTCAAGTCAAGATGTTGGAGTTACATCACCTCAAATATGAAGGGGATCTTAAAAGAGGAGGCCTAGATTGAGCAATCAATAAATAGAGGATTATGGTCAAAATCAATTCTAGGAAGGGACCGAAGGATAACATCACCAAAGGGGAAAATGACATTAAGAGATATGAGGAATCTATAAAGCCTAATTTGGATGAGATGATCACCCCTTCTATGATTGCTCCAAGTGAATTTGGGCCCTCTCAGCTAAATAGCCATGAATTGATTATCATCCACCAAGGAAGCAAAGTCTTCATAAGAATTAGCTATGATTTCAAACCCTCCATTCTTGTAAGTGGGAAACAAAGGAGAATTAAAGTCACCAATCGGTATCCATGCCTTATTGGAAAAAACCTCCCTGATTTGGCTTAAGAGTGTTCCAGAGGTGAGATTTCCTAGAAGGAGAATTTGGTGCATAGATATTTGAAAGAACCCATTTGAATTTATGATCTTTGCTAAAAAATAGCATGTTCATGAAATTATCTACAATAGACAAGAGTCTAACTTCAACAAAATTTGGATCCCACAAACATAACAATTCACGAGAAACCCCATTGGTAGGACTTATGAGAAAATCATAGTTTTTCCATATGTATTTAGAGATGCAAGAAGTATTTTGGATGTCCAACTTGGATTCTTGTAGAAGGAAAATGATAGGCTTTAAATATTTCTTCATGGACTTAACCAAACATTGTTTGTTACATCCATTGAGACCTCTCACATTCCATGAGAGGATCTTCATTTGTTACTTCTGGAAGATGATATCTTCCCTCTTCCTTGTGGAGAGGGGAATTTGGATATGTTATCATACTCATGCAAACCTAGTGAGAGGTTATATTTTGAAGAGAAGTTTAAGGTGAGTTGGGTACCATTAGAAATATCCTCTATACATTATCTATTTTTGATGGCTTGGGTAGAAGGGTGGCCTCTTTTTTTCTCAAAGTCTACATCATCATAGATATTTTTTTGGCTCTTTATAAAATTAGGGCTTTAGGAGAAGAGATTTTTGCAATGGGAAGGGTGAAGGAGGCCTTTGGGGGAATGAGAAAGGCTTTGGATAAGGTCAAGGATGGATTTATCATCAACAGAAAGAGACTCATCAATTGACAGAGAAGAAAAATGATTAGAAATAGGAACAAGAGGGTATACCTAAAAGAAGGAAGGAAGGTTAGCTTGAGCTAGAGAAATTTCTTGGGGAGATATAGTCTTAGAGGATGATTCCTTTAGAGGGTCCCCCATCGAGCTAGTAGTAGAAGCTAGAGAGGGGGCCTCTTGAGCCATAGTTTTCATCACCACCCTTGAAGGAGTTTGAGAGGATATATGCGAAGATGAATATGGAAGTCCCTATTTTATATTTGCTCCAACACCATTAAGAAGAGGCAAGGATTTTTGAGCATTGGTTTTGGAATGCATGTTATTCATATGCTACTATCAAAACCCTTCACCATGAGGTTTCTGAAGAACACAGGCTTATACTGAGAGGGGGGTGAACAATATAAGATCAACTTTTAATTTTCTTTCCCAAACAATATTATTCAATATTATCAATGGCAATATCAATAGCAGTAATAAAGCAATGCACAAATCATCACACACAAGAGAGACACAAATTTAACATGGTTCACCCAATGTGGGCTACTCCACGGAGAAAATATTTCTACTAAATTTTCTCAACAAATCTCTTGGGAATCAATTCCCTATTACAATGTTTATGGACCTCTATCCAAAGGAGACACCAATCCCCTATGCTCTGATTTGTGGATCTCTATCCACAGGATAACTCTTTCCCCTTTTCTCTGGTTCATGGAACTTGATCCAGGAGAACTCTATCTCCTCAACTAGTTTGTGGATCTCTCTCCACAGAAGAACTCTATCTCCCCAACTGGTTCATGGATCACACTCCATAGGAGAACTCTTTCCCCTTGCTCTGGTTTGTGGATCTCTCTCCACAGGATAACTCTATCCCCTTGCTCTAGTTTGTGGATCTCTCTCCATAGGATAACTCTATCCCCTTGTTCTGGTTCATGGATATCTCTCCACAGGAGAACTCTATCCCCTCTGCTCTAGTTGGTGATCTTCTAGAAGACTTCTACCCCCATTGCTTTGGATTGTGGATCTCTCTCCATAGGAGAACTCTTTTCCCACTGCACTGGCTTATGGATCTCTATCCACTAGAGACTACTGTCCTCTTTGCTCTATCACCTCCAAAGCCTACTCTCAACTCTATCTTAAATCTGCACCAAAATTTATCCCAATTCTAGCACAAATATGCTCTAACTCTTCTCACAAATTTGCACCAAAATCTATCTCAAATATGTCCCAAACTCTATCTAAAATCTACACAAAACTCTATCCCAAGTCTAGCATAAATTTTCTCCTACTATTATCATGAATCTGCACCAAAATTTATCTCAAATATGTCCCCAAGCTTTGACACAAAGCTTGATCAAATCTGCTCTCAAGCCTTCTCAAAGACTTGCTCAAATCTACCCTCAAGCCTTCTCAAAGTACTTGCTCAAATATACCCTCAAGTCTTCTCAAAATACTTGCTCAAATATATCCTCAAGCCTTCTCAAAAGACTTGCTCAAATCTATCCTCAAGTCTTCTCAAAAGACTTGCTCAAATATGTCTTCAATGTTGCTCACAAAACTGCACCAAATATTTCCAAACCTTGCACACAAGAAAAGCTTATATCTTTTTTAGAAATGCTTTCTTCAAAGAAGATATATTCTACTCATAATTCTTTTAACCTCTGGAACATATAGAGAATTATATGCACTTGCAAATAGCTCAATATGTTCTACTCAATCATTAAGTCTATCACTTTCACATGTCTCACATTTATTGCTCTTTTAAAGATAGATCTAGTCTAGCATATGACACCTATCTTCCTGATGCACACACTTGCTTTCACAAATATGATTTCTAATGTTTGCACATTCACTTTCAATATCACTCAAAACCAATGCTCAAGAGTTTCACACAATCATTCAACCAATGAAGCACAACTTGCTCACAAACCCTAACATAGGTGTTTCCACTTTCTTTCAACAAGGATGCACAATGTAGATTTCAAAACCTAACTCAAATATTTCCAACAATGCTTATCAAACAATCCTTTTCTCTCCACCTTATGTTCCAAAACATTCACTTCAACAAAACACTTTAAACAAGGAATGATGTGCCCATACCTCTTAATTTACTCTTATGGAGATATGTCTTCAAAACCTGTCTCACCAACAACCAATTCTCTTTGTGCCACTCTCAAGGGTTAGATAGCAAGATTCTATCTCAAAAATATCCACATGAATTTTCCCTCAATAAGGTGCTCAATGAATTCTGAAAATAATGTTCTAGGACTCTTCTTTTGTTCTCAAGGACAATGCATTAAACCTCAACAAAATTCTCTCAAAAATTTCCTTTTTATAAAGCAAGAATTACAAACAATAACATCACCCTTTACACCTTTTATCTCCCTCTATCATAAAATAATTTCCACTTTATTTTAATGTCCAAGAACAAAGAATTACAATTCTTAATAAACCAATTACAAACTTATCACTCCAATCTTTGCATTTAAGATAAATAGCAACAATACCTTTTAAAATATTATGCAAAATTTATCTCTCCTTATACCTCCTATATGCCAAACTATACACCAAATCACATCTGCCAAACATACACTATAGCCACATTTAATTAATTTTTGAGCATACCTTATAAAAAATTATTCCTTGCTATCGCGTAGATGGGAATCGACCCTTCGACCTCTACCTTCTAAGCGTAGCGTTCGATCGCTTGCGCTAGCCAAGTGGTTGAGACCTAACCCTTGGCTTCCACCTTATATTCCTTGCTACCTCCGAAAAAAATGAAATAAAATACTTCAAATGGTGCTAGGGGGAATCAAACCGTGCACCTTTCCTCTACCAGCAACTTACGTAGGACCCGCCTACCACTTGGGCTACCAACCCTCGCTAAAACAAAGTGTCCATTGCCTTGTCCTTATCTATTGCTACTTGTTCGACGAATGGATTTCAAACACTTTTCTCTGCACTCCTCGATCGATTTTCTCTTGCACATTAACATTGGTTCACTTGGAAACTAATTTAATTCCTTCCTTTTATATGCATTCAAGGAGTATTTTTATGACATCGGCATAAACCTTATTTTGCCTTCATTTAAATTTGAATTTTGGTGCCCTTTGCCAATTTCAAATTTAATTTTATATTTAATATAATATTTAACTTTGTTTAAATATTATATTATTTAACTTTAGTATTTAAACAATACTTTTGCATAGGAGCCCTTGTCAACTTTTTATTTTCCTTTTAATAAGCCCTTTTGGCTTAATTATTATAATATTAAAATATTATAATATTTCCTCTTTTCTTTTAAAACCTTGGCGTAAACTTTTGCCTTCAACCTTTTAACCAACCACTTTGGCTTATAATAAAAAATATTATAACCATTTCTTTTTACCAATTTTCTTGTATCATAATGAAATTTGCCTTGCATCAAACACTTGACATCAATGACAACATAATTACTCAAAATTTCCAACAATCTCCCCCTTTTTCATTGATGGCAACCCTTTTCTAAAAATTCATTTTCCCTTCCTTTTCCAAATATGCTCCCCCTGAGAAACTGCTTCCCTTGACTGAATGCTCTCCCCCTTACTCAAATATCTCTCCCTTTGACATCAATGGCAAAGGGACTCCTTTGGGGCTAAATATAAGACTCTTAGCTCAGCCCCCTCCCCACCTCCTCTCCTTGAGGTGATTAATTTTGGGGTGGGAGTATCTCTACTCCTAGCATACAATGCTCTTTTTCTTTGTCAACCTTCTTTCTCAACATACCCTTTTGATCCTTTTGAGTGTCCCTGTTCTTTCTTGTTTTTGGAAGCTCTAGAAACTCTGTTACGCACCACTTGGCCTTATGCCCTAGATTATTGCACTTGTAACACTTAATTTTGTAGTTCATAGAAGGTACAAATATCTTGAAGTTCCTCCTAGTGAAGCCATACTCTTTTTTGTCATGAACCCTGCATTGGATTGCTTTGTGACCAAATCGATTACAAGAGTAGCAATACCCTTGAAAGAGATGTCCATATTTGAAGTTCTTCCTAGTAAAACCATATTCCTTCTTTCCATGAGTCCTGTAATGCATAGCCTTGTGACCAAACCTATTACATGAAAAGCAATGTCCTTTGAAGAAATCTTGCCTTGAACCCATTGGTCTCTTAGTCCTTTCTTCTTTGTGATGATCCATGTTCCTTTTTTGTGCATTGTTTCCTTTCTTAGTGAAGCTTCTATTCTTCAACTTATCTTCATAAGTCTTAATTTCTTCTTCACTCTCTTCCTCTGAAACTTATTCTTCTTTTGAGCTTGAGCTTGATCCTTCTTCTTGTTTTCCTTGTCCTTCTTCAAAACCAAGTCCTATTTTGATAGATGAAGATCTTTGTGCATTGATAATCTTGTCCAAAGTCTTTGAACTTTTCCCAAACCTGTGTAGCTTTTCCTTAGACAATTTCACTTCCATCCTTAGTGAAACTACCTCATGTTCTAATATTTCACATTCTAAGACTTTTGCCTCTAACTTTTCTTTAAATCTCCTTGTATTAGCTATTGAGTTTGTCAGGTCTTGTATAAGATTTTCTTTTTCTTCAACACATTCTTGGACTTGAGCCTTGAATTTTGAATTCTACTTTCTAACCATTTTCAATTCTTTAATAGAAACAATAAATTATGCTTCTAGATCTATTGTGCCTTCCTCTTCATTTTCTGAATCTTTTTCTACTTCTTGGTCTTCAAGAGCATCTTCATACTTTTCAACTTTACCTTTAACAAGAGCATTTTCTTCCTCTTCTATTGCCAAAAATAGAATTTCTTCTTCTTCACTATCTGAGGTTCTTTCATCACTGTCACTTGAAGCCTTGCTTCCCTTATCAACATAGAAACTCTTCTTATGCCTTTGAAAGAACTTATTTTCATGCTTTTTTGACCATACCTATTTTTCTTTTCATACCTAGATTTTCCTCCTTCCTTTTTCTTATGATCATGTTTCTCTTCATTACTATTGCTTCCATCTTCTGGACAATTAGATGCATAGTGACCAAAATTTCCACAATTAAAACATTTCACTATTTTCATACCTTTGTGCTTTCTTGAGTCCTTGTTTCTTCTACCATAGTTAGCTTCTTCATCACTGCTTGACTCACCACTTGATTATGGCTTCTTATCCTTTGTCTTCTTTGATGCTTTGAAGGCTACCTCTTTCTTGGAGTTGGGATCCTTTACTATTCTCATCTCATAAGCTATGAGAATTCCATGTAACTCATCCATAGTCAACTGCTCAATATCTTTCATCTCTTCTATAGCTGAAACTTTTCCATCATACCTTGTGGGAAGTGACCTTAAAATTTTTGAGCAACATTGGATTCTTCAATTTCAAATCCAAGTCCATGCATGGTATTAACAATCTCATCCACATGAAGTAAGTATGTAGCAATGTCTTCCTCATCATCCATATTCAAATCTTCAAACCTTTTCTTGTGGTTTTGTAGTTTTGCCATCTTGACCTTTTTATTTCCCTCATAGGTTTGCTTCAATTTTTCCCAAATATCTTTTGTTGATTTGCAATGCATAACTTTCACAAATTCTGCTTCATGTAATCCACTTAAGATTGCATTCATAGCCTTGGTATTATTCACATGCAAGATCTTACCATATTTATCTGTGGGAGGATTAGTTGTAGGTGTGAACCCATCCTCAACTGCTTGCCATGTCTCATATCCTTGTGCCATCAAGTAAGTCCTCATTCTTATGCTCCAGAAAGCATAATTGTTCCCATCGAAAAATGGTGCCTTATTTTATGAAGATTCATTCTGATATGCCATCTGTGTTCTTGTAACCTCTTACTTCAAGCTGTTAGACTCTTTCGAAGGAACCCGATATGATACCAATTGAAGAACACAAGCTTATACTGAGAGGGAGGGTGAACAATATAAGATCAACTTTTACTTTTCTTTCCCAAACAATATTATCCAATATTATCAATGGCAATATCAATAGTAGTAATCAAGCAATTCATAAATCATCACACACAAGAGAGACACAAATTTAACGTGGTTCACCCAATGTGGGCTACTCCACGGAGAAAATATTTCTACTAAATTTTCTCAACAAATATCTTGGGAATGCAATTCCCTATTACAATGTTTATGGACCTCTATCCAAAGGAGACACCAATCCCCTATGCTCTGATTTGTGGATCTCTCTCCATAGGAGAACTCTTTCCCCTTTTCTCTGGTTCGTGGAACTTGATCCAGGAGAACTCTATCTCCTCAACTGGTTTGTGGATCTCTCTCCATAGAATAACTCTATCTCCCTAGCTGGTTCATGGATCACACTCCATAGGAGAACTCTTTCCCCTTGCTCTGGTTTGTGGATCTCTCTCCACAGGAGAACTCTTTCCCCTTGCTCTAGTTTATGGATATCCCCTAAAATACCCCCCTCTGATCTCTCTCCATAGGAGAACTCTATCCCCTTTTCTCTGGTTGGTGATCTTCTAGAAGACTTCTTCCCCCACTACTCTGGCTTGTGGATCTCTCTCCATAGGAGAACTCTTTTCCCACTACACTAGCTGATGGATCTCTATCCACTAGATACTATTGTCCTCTTTGCTTTGTCACCTCCAAAGATTACTCTCAAATTTATCTCAAATATACATAAAATTATGTTCCAATTCTAGCACAAATCTACTCTAACTCTACTTACAAATTTACACCAAACTCTATCTCAAATAGTGACCTAAAATCTCTCTCAAATCTACAGCCAAAAATCTATCCTCAAGTCTCCAGCTTATAAAATCTGCTCTCAACTCTAATCATCAAATCTTAACACCAAGATTGATTAAAGCTCTCAAATATGTCCCCAAGCCTTAACACAAAGCTTGCTCAAATTTGCTCTCAAGCCTTCTCAAAGACTTACTCAAATTTACCCTCAAGCCTTCTCAAAGACTTGCTCAAATCTGCCCTCAAGTATTCTCAAAAGACTTGCTCAAATCTGTCCTCAAGCCTTCTCAAAAGACTTGCTCAAATTTGTCCTCAAGTCTTCTCAAAAGACTTGCTCAAATCTATCTTCAATGTTGCTCACAAAACTGTACCAAATATTTCCAAACCTTGCACACAAGCAAAGCTTATATATTTTTCATAAATGCTTTATTCAAACAAAATATATTCTACTCAAAATTCTTTTAACCTCTGGAACATATAGAGAATGATATGCACTTGCAAATAGCTCAATATATTCTACTCAATCATTAATTCTATCACTTTCACATGTCTCACATTTATTGCTCTTTTAAATATAGATCTAGTCTAGCATATGACATCTATCTTCTTGATGCACACACTTGCTTTCACAAATCTGATTTCTAATGTTTGCACATTCACTTTCAATATCACTCAAAACCAATGCTCAAGAGTTTCACACAATCATTCAACCAATGAAGCACAACTTGCTCACAAACCCTAACATAGGTGTTTCCACTTTCTTTCAACAAGGATGCACAATGTAGATTTCAAAACCTAACTCAAATATTTCCAACAATGCTTATCAAACAATCCTTTTCTCTCCACCTTATGTTCCAAAATATTCACTTCAACAAAACACTTTAAACAAGGAATGATGTGCCCATACCTCTTAATTTGCTCTTATGGATATATGTCTTCAAAACCTATCTCACCAACAACCAATTCTTTTTGTGCCACTCTCAAGGGTTAGATAGCAAGATTCTATCTCAAAAATATCCACATGAATTTTCCCTCAATAAGGTGCTCAATGAATTCTGAAAATAATGTTCTAGGACTCTTCTTTTGTTCTCAAGGACAATGCATTAAACCTCAACAAAATTCTCTCAACAATTTCCTTTTTATAAAGCAATAATTACAAACAATAACATCACCCTTTACACCTTTTATCTCCCTCTATCATAAAATAATTTCCAATCTATTTTAATGTCCAAGAACAAAGAATTACAATTCTTAATAAACCAATTACAAACTTATCACTCCAATCTTTGCATTTAAGATAAATAGCAACAATACCTTTTAAAATATTATGCAAAATTTATCTCTCCTTATACCTCCTTTATGCCAAACTATACACTAAATCACATCCGCCAAACATACACTATAGCCACATTTAATTAGATTTTGAGCATACCTTATAAAAAATTATTCCTTGTTGTAACGGATGGGAATCGACCCTCCGACCTCTACCTTCTAAGTGCAACGCTCGACCGCTTGTGCTAGCCAAGTGGTTGAGACCTAACCCTTGGCTTCCACCTTATATTCCTTGTTGCCTCCGATGAAAATGAAATAAAACACTTCAAACGGTGCTAGGGGGAATCAAACCGTACACCTTTCCTCTGCTCAACAACTTACGCAGGACCCGCCTACCACTTGGGCTACTAGCCCTTGCTGAAACAAAGTGTCCGTCGCCTTGTCCTTATCTCCTATTGCTTGCTTCGATAAAATGGATTTCGAACACTTTTCTATGCACTCCTCGATCGATTTTCTCTTGCGCATTAACATTGGTTGACTTGGAAACTAATTTAACTCCTCCCTTTTATATGCATTCGAGGTATTTTTATGACATCGACAAAAACCTTCTTTTACCTTCATTTAAATTTGAATTTTGGCGCCCTTTACCAATTTCAAATTTAATTTTATATTTAATATAATATTTAACTTTGTTTAAATATTATATTATTTAACTTTAGTATTTAAATAATACTTTTGCATGGGGGCCTTCGTCAACTTTTTATTTTCCTTTTAATAAGCCCTTTTGGCTTAATTATTATAATATTAAAATATTATAATATTTTCTCTTTTCTTTTAAAACCTTGGCGTAAACTTTTGTCTTCAACCTTTTAACCAACCTCTTTGGCTTATAATAAAAAATATTATAACCATTTATTTTTACCAATTTTATTGTATCATAATGAAATTTGCCTTGCATCAAACACTTGACATCAATGATAACATAATTACTCAAAATTTCCAATAGTTTCTAGGTAAAAGGTACCATAAAAACCCTTAAGGTCAAGCACTATGAGTTAAGGTGACCTTGCTTAGAATATTCTATATAGAATGATGGCTTGTTTTCATACTCTATGATCTGGTTCTTGCAACAAAGATTCAAAATGATCTCGATGGAAGAAGGAATATTGGATTCTAGGTTAGAATTGATACACATGCATACATAGACCATATGGGTCTTAGCTTTAGTATCCATATCAAAAGTAATCATCCAACCAATGCCTTGAGTGATCCCTTTTAGGATGTCTTCATGCCAGAACTATATGGGAAGACCCAAAAGATGAACCCAAATTAGAGTTTCCTATGAGGATCTCGAGTCAGATCCTCATAGGAAACCCAAAAGATGAACCCTTGGTCGAAGTCCACACTCCACTTTTTGATAAAGAGACCCCTTATCCTAAATAACCAAGGGTTTCCTATGAGGATCTGACTCGAGTCACTAGGGTTTTTTAGCTAGATTAAAAAAACCCTTTGGGGAGGGCCACCAAGTCCATGTATCCTTTAGGATGCTAGGTGGTTAGGGCCCATCTGTGAATAGATTCCATATTAGGGTACGAGCCAAGAAATTTCCCCACCAAGGAGTGAGAGTCCTAGGTCACAAAATATGTCATGAGCTCAACCAGAATCTTGAGGTAACCTTGGGATGGATGAAAAAAAAACTCCCAAATATGGTGGGGAACCAGAAGAAGAATTATTTTTCAAAATATCTACAGAAGAGAAAAAAGGACACTACTTAGGAGTCATAGATCCATCTCCAATAGGTACATCAAAGGTCACCAATGCCTCACCACAAATATAATATTCTATAGATGAGGGCACATCCCCATTGGATTAGAAAGCACTACCAATCATGTCGAAAGGGCCTTCTTTGACAAGATCCAAAGGGGGTCCCCACCAGAGCCAAAAAATATTTTTTAATTTGCATAACCCAAGGGAGGATTCCCCACTATACTTAGCACATATACAATGTCATACAGACTATGGTGGATCATGGGATAGAGATTGGATTTGTTACCGTGTCCTACACTAGAAGATCCACTGATGAGAAATTCAAATTGAGGAACATAACTTTCGCCATCGCCATCACTCTCACTTACCATTATGAATTTCTTAGCACTTTATAGTGGTGACAATTTTTTTGTATTTTTTTGTAAAATAAAATACATTTGAAGAACCATGGACCATATACCACAATTATATCCAATTAGTAGGTAAATTTTTCCTATGGTCAAAAAAATATTTGTATTTTTTACAAGGAATATAGTCACTAGACTAAATTTTGTTGTCTTCACATCAATAAGTTTGAGATAACTAGGAAGGGGGGTGGCTATGCTTCAATTTTTCTTGCAATAGGATATGATGAACATAAATATGAGACTTCTTGGTCTGAAATCCATCTAAGTGGATGAGCTACACCCTCAAGACCTCAACCAATATTAGATGGATCATAAATAGGGATATTTGAGTCAACCTTCAAAGTAGGTAAACTACTATGGTCCTAGCTAAATTAACTAAAATGGGGTTGTAGACTAAAGTATGGGATGTAAAAAAATTTATAAGCTAAGCTAAAAGTGGTGTGAATTTAACATCAATCAATAAGCATTAACAATATTTTAATCATAACAAACCCTAAGCATTATCAATCGTTCTAGGAACTAATGAATAGGAAATTCAAAAAACAGAATAACTGTAGTAAAATTAACCATTTATAGATTTAAAAAAATGCTTAATCACTTAGTTGGCATGCATACATGTTATGCATAAAGTTTAGAAATAGGTCAAACAATAATCCAATATTTATTCAAAAGGTGTATAACATCATCATACAATTATGAAATTGTAAATGCTAAAGGGTCAACCATTTTTATGGCTTACATTCGAGTATACATAGTTTTACAAATGCATTTAATTAGCCATGGGATGAGGCTTTCCTATGGGTTGGATCATGGGATGGCCGAATCTATGATGTTTTTGGTATTTATTTCTTGGGTTTTTGGGTGGGTAGTGAGTGATATATTGTCAATTCACTCCCCACTATTTTCCATTTAAAAGGTTGTGAGATTCCTTTCAAAACCCTCATTTCTTTTATCAATAGTGGATTGTAGGTCTTCCAGGATGCTTCAACACACATGCATCTCTCCTAGCTAATTCTGCTACAACTAACTTGACATTGTAGTGTTGATGTGGCTTACTTCTATTTCATCCCATGGAGTGGTGGTTGTTGTATCTTCATCTGGTGCACAAGATATTTTGATAGTTTTATTCTTTCTTTAGTTGCCCCAATACTACTTTAGTTGTATCAATATAGATATTAGTTAAGAGAGCTCCAAACTATTAAAATTTTTTGACATCTAATTTTGATTATCAAGAGCATGCTTGGGCACTCCAACTAGGTTAAATCCTCCTCTTGCAATGCACATATTTTTAACTCTATTTCTTGTTGGCATCCTTTTTACCTCTACTACATGCTTTGTCGAGTGTCAAGTTTCTAATTTCATTTTGATGAAATAAACATCCTTTTAAATCTGGCCATTCTTCTTTGCCTAACCACACCTTAACACATGAATATATGAACCAAAATACAGGTATTTCATTACCAAGATTTATTTTCCATTTGACATTATTTTATCTTTGCCAAATTTTTATGCACCTTAGGCTGACATTAGCACTAAAAAATATTTAAAAATTCTTTGATATTTAGTTGAGTGAAGAACTTTGTTGGATGTCGAGTGCCAGATCCACTTTATACTATCCAATGTGTCAAGTTTTTGTGCCTTATAATATTTTCTATTTTATATTTGTTTTGTTATGATGGATTTTTGTGCCACTCCAAACATCAGCATCAAAAATAATCTGGAACTCTATTTTCTCTATAGCATAAAATTATTATACGTGAGAGACTTTGTTACTACATTAGATGTTAGATTTCCAACCATACTTAGCCAAAAACTCTATCTTCATGTGTTGTATGATTTTTCATGCTATGTTGGATGTCAAGTTTTCATCATGCCCTCGTTGAAATTAGCATTTTTTAGTCATGTTTAATACTTAGTGAAAATTTAAGTCTAAACCCTCTACCTTTAGCTATCAGGTGTCAAAAAATTTCATGCTTGTCGTTGATTTCATCACCTCAAATTTTCTAGCAAATTTCTACACTTAGAAAAATTTGACATCATTTTTTCCTACCTTGCCTTCCTCTGATCCGACGACTATTTAAGGTGTCCACCAACCTTTCTTAGAAAAAATGGAAAAACATTCTATTGAAAAAATACATCTCCTTTTAAGGATATGGATGTGGGTGAGTAATTCTACCACAATACTTCACATGCTTATGATGTCATTTATTCATTGTATTGAACCTCCATGTCTTTGGATATATTGATTGTATATTCAAAGGAACATGATACATTATAAAGCATCATCATATTTTGATTGACTATAGTGGAGAGCATCATGGTAAGCTTGTGGTCATTGGTTTTGATTATTTTTTGTAGCTAGTTATATTTGGTGAGATAAATATTGGTTTCTCCTCATTTGGGGAGGATCTTCATGCACCAAGTGCGGGCCCTGATATCCTTTCTACTTATCACATTACTCATATTAATAAAATGTTAGAATTTTGGACTTATAGATGGGTGATCAAGGATACTGATGTTGGATTTAAGATAGTATCCTCAAGGTATTGTGATGAGTATGATAAAAAATATAATCTTGTGACTACCCTTCCTATTTTTCTTCCTTCTATGAGAAGAGAGGTTTTATTATTATGGTGGTTAAGGTAGATGACACTAGCAAGTGTTGGCACCACAAGCATGGATATATTATCTATGGATACTTCGTATATAATTCAATATTAGATGTATCAATCCTCTTAATGGTGCTTTTGATGGATGTATTTTGAAAAACATCATTGATAATATTTATTAAAAGGAAAAACTAGGGGCACTAGAAGCCATTGAAGTTCATTCCTGGTGATATATATAGGCCAATGGTTATCTTTCTCTATTTATAGCAACTCATTCCTCACATTCTTTGATGATTTATCCAAGTATTTATAGATTTACACCATTTAATGATATATTTAAGTATGTATGACTTTACATAATTCACACCAAAGATTAAGCTTTTGGAAAATATGATATTGTCAAAGGTTTTATAGAGAAACAATTTGATAGGAATGTCAAGATCCTTTGGATAGGCAAAGAAGGTGAAAATTTTATTCATGTCTTTGATGATTTTTTTAGCTTCATAGTATTTCTTTTTAGAGTATTATCCACTATACCCCTATTAAAAATGGGGTTGTTGAGCAAAAGAAAAAGGTTATTATGAAGATGGGTATTTGTATGTTGTATTCCAAGTAGATGGAGCTTAAATTTAGGGATGAAATAGTGACTTGTACTATACACATTATCAATAGGATTTTGACTCAAGAAGTTTACGGTATGATACCTCTTGAGCCAACAATCCTTTTTAACATGAGATAATCCTAGTGTTTCTCAATTCTATATCTTTGATTCCACTACATGGGCTTATATTCCCAAGGATACATGAAAAATATTATGAAGATTTATCATTGCATCCATGTGGGGTATATACTAATACCTCTAAGGATTATCAATTTTATGATCCTATGAAGTGGGCTGGAATTATTTAGAAATATATGATTTATGATGGGGTGATTCCATCTATTCCTTTAAGCTCCTTTCATGTTCTCTTCATAGATAATACCTTCCAACCCATGATTGCTCTAGAGGTACTTATTATTCCTTCAAAGCTTCTCATTAACTTCAATTATTTATTCTAACACCTTAGCCTATCAATTTGATTCCATTAGAGTAACCCACTAATATAGTTATTTATTTATTTATTTTTTTAGCATTCACTCTAGTTTTAGATTCAATATCTAATGAACTTGATACTCCTATGGATTATATCACCATGCCAAATTTTAAGGTTAACAGTAAGCATGTGATAGATTCCCTAGCACCTTCTAATGCTACTTACCTATAAGTTTTTTCATAGTCTTATATGGATAATTTGATGCCCAAGAGGGGTTGGATCCTTCTGTAAGATGCTTAGTCTATTCTCTCTTAGAAGCATCACTAGAAGGGCCCATATTAGGTCTTAGTATCAATATTTGATGATTCTAGATATCACCTCGCTTAATCTTAAACCAAGGGTTATCTAGAGTGATAGGATACTATGTAAATGGAGTATGGTTTATTAATAAAATGTTAGACATGGGATCTTCTTCCTCTTCCTAAATGAAAGAACGTTGTTGGCTATAAATGGGTCTATAAAATAAAGTATACATTTTATGGTGAGGTGGAGAAGCACAAGGTATTCCTTGTTACTAATGGATTTTTCCAAAAGAAGGGAGTTGACTATTTATAGACTTCTACTCCTATTGTATAGATGGACTCTGTTCAAATGATTTTCTCTATTATAGCCTCCCATGGGTGGGAGGAACATTATATGGATGTGAATAATACCTCTTCAAGGGAAGGAGAAAATTTATATGATAAATCCACTCAAATTTGAGCTTGATAATATCACTTCCTTAAAGTGTAGGATAAATAAATCCTTACATGAGATTAAGTAGGCTCTTTTTTTATAGTTTGAGAGAATTCACTAATTCTCCCTCAATTATGGCTTGAAGTGATATGAGGTAGAGCATGATGTCTCCATAAAGTATCAATATGGTTAGATTTTGGTAATTATGTTGTATATTAATGATATTCTCATCATGGAAAGCTTAGCATCATTGACCTTAGAGATGAAGCTATGCCTTTGTCAAACTTTTAAGGTTACAAATTTGTGTCTCCACTATTTTTAGTAGTTAAAATAAATTAGTTACCCTTAAAAATCACTATTTATTAGCCCAAGTATGCCTTGGATCTTCTATAATTGTTTTGTATGAAGGAGTGCAAACCCACCTAGACTCCATTTGCTTTTGGCTTGAACCTTTGACAAAATTTCTAATCCCTTTGGTGGATGTCATCTTGTACTAGTCCATGTCAAAGGACTTATCTATCTTACCCACACTCATTCAAATATTGAATTTGTTATTAGTTATTATATTCATAGGCATCCTATGAGAGTAATTGGAAAATAATTAAGTAGATCCTTATGTACATGAGATATACATACAATATGGGTACTCACCATTCAATTAACATACCTCTAATTTTAGTAGGAATTTTTTATTTTGATTGGGCAAGAAATTTAGACCAATAATGCTTTACCATTAAGTTTATCTTCTACTTTGATTTTGTACTAATATTTTGGTGTTGTAAATGATAAACCACTATATCCTATTCTTCTCCAAAAGCTATGTATTGTGTTTCCAATGAGGCTACCAAAGACCTTTGATGAATGTTTATGGTTCTAGAAAAGTTAGGTCTCCCACATTAGTTTCTAATGGCCCTTTATTGTGATAACCATAACTCCATAAAATTTATCTGCAATCTAGTGTTTCATCAACACACTAAGCACATTAAGGTTTGCATGCATTATTTTTAATGGTTTCATGCTTATGGGACGCTTGGTCTATTCTATGTGTTGTCATAATAGCAGACAATGGATATCCTAACTAAGGTCATGACCAATTTGCCTTTTGTATGATTAGAAGAGCATATTAGAGTAGGAGATTATCCCTTAAGAGGATATGAATGATAAGGGTCTCTCTATATCTCTCATTCATCTTAATAGAGGATGTTATAATATATGGTGTTAAGCTTCACTTTAGGCCATGACTAGATTTATATTATATCCATTTACATAGCCCTATGGACCCATGTATGCCTTGCATAGGTTTATTTATTGTAGTATTTTAAAAATAAACCTTAAGGTTGATTCTTTAACATTGACCTAAGGTCATATGTAATTTTGGTATTTATACCCTTTGAGACTAACCATTTTATCATTTGTTAGATTTATTTTATTCTATTGTTAGTGAGATTAATTTATGTCTACGGACACCCTTCACATCATATTGTCCTTATGTATGATCTATTCTTTTTGGATAATGTGTTGATTTCATTATGTTTCTAGAAAATATTTCTAAATCTAGTATTATAAATCTTTTTATTAAAAGTTTAGTATTTTTCAATCCTTGTTTTTCTAGAATTTTGAAGAGTTACAAATTGTAAATTTGTATGACTTTTAAATGAGCCATTTTTTGTTAAATATAAGTTTATAATTAAATGTAGAGCAATAAAAATACCTATATGTGATCTCTATTTTAAATATTTTATTTTATAAAAGTAAATACAATTTTCAACTAACCAAAGTTCTGATTTTATGATACATTTTTGTAAAGGTCAAAAATAAAATTCAATTCATTTAATTAATTTTTGTCATTTTAAATTTTATATAAGGTATTACCATGCAACCATGTATATATATGGTCATCTAAGTAATAAATTTAAAACTAGAGAAGGGTCTCAATTTTATTTTGTCAAAAATCAAGACAACTCCTACATCTAAGTATTTTAGTGGTCTAAATCCTAAATAAGAAATGATTTCTTTTTTATTTTAGTTCTACTAATTGACTACATTAATTGTTTACATGTAAGCAAGTGAAATATTTTAGTTGTTGGATTTTAAGTAGCTATTGATAATTACAATCTATGATAGCATTTTTAGCTTGACCGTAGCAAAAAAATTAAAAATTTTATGACTTTGTCATTTTATGGTTAAAATTATCATGCAACCACTCATTCTATAGGTTTATTGGTATTGTAGGACACATTTATAGGGTCAAAATTTATTTTGGAAGTTGTGTATGTTGTCATGTAGTCTACATTCACTTCAATATCTAACCACCCACATGCGATCAACTTTGGAAAGAGTAGTAAGCTCTCATAGATATATTTATATTTGAATTGAATTAAGACTATTTATTTCACCTTTTGCATCAAATATATACACTTGAATTCTTTTATTAAAAGAAGATACTAACTTTAGACGTCAATCACGAAGACATACAAGACTAACTTTTTCCTTCTTATTCTTCTAACAAGATTTTTTTCTATTTGCTCATATGAATTGTAATAAATATTTAGTTCCTCCATCATATGAATGGATGATATGCTTGGAACAACTTTGTAACATCACTTTGATTTTTCCATATTTTAATGTGCATTTGTAAACATATTTTTCATACATGATACTAGTCGTTTGCATGCCTTTATTTGTAGCATCGCTTGGGATGTAATGTACTTGTACCAATTTTCTTGATGGATTCCATTGGAGACTCAGTACCCATTAAATTTACTTCAACAAATTTATCACTTAAATCATACTACTTTGCATGTTGCTTTATGCTTATTTCTTTGCTTTAAAATACTTTTAAAACCTTTTTTTGATTGGAGCACTTTAGTCAGTTTAACACTCTTTACCTTTGGTAGGCATCTCTGTCAACCACTTCATCCATCATACATTGCTTCTATTTTACATGAAATTTTGAGTTATTTTTCTAGTTTTGCTTTTAAAGTGAAAGAAGCAATTCTTCAATGGATAAACTATGGAACTCCTTTCTATATATGTTAAGCGTAAGAGGGGTGTTGGTGTACTTGGATTTTTTATATAATGAATTGGAATTGTCTTTTAGTCCAACTCCAATTTTAAATTTTTATACCCCCTCTTCATTTAGACATGAATATATTCTTAGATTTGGTTGTAACCAAATATTTGTTCTTTCTAGAACCCAAGTAAGCAATTAAGTTGAACTTAGAAGGAATTTTTCTAGTACTTTTCATAAAAATATACATTAGTATCTATAGAAATATAGAGTATTATAATTAATTGTATAATCATATAGAGATCCCCAAATAATACAATATTATATTTTCTATATATTTGATTGGTGACATATAATGTGGGCTAGTTTTCTAGGTATTATTTAATCCTAGATTACATTGAAATTCTATAGATTTCAATAGTCAAAAGAGAGTATTAAAATGAGATATTATGATGTAATATTGTCATGTGATACATTTTTTACTCACATTTTAAGGTATCATATGATCATAGTGCTAAGCACTAATAATTTTCACATGGGAACAAATGATTGAAAAAATTAAGAATGAAAATGTTGAGCAACTCCTTTATCAAGCTATTTTGTACCATGTTAAAAAGACTAAGTAACTTGGAAAAGGTGTAAAACATTAATGGTTCCTTCTCAAGATGGTTTTTAGCCTTATTCAACAATTAATCATTAGACTAATCCTAGAGTTATTGTTGATAAAAACATGTAGAATGAATAAAATCAATATCTTGGATTTTTGGATCTTGCTAAGGACTTTGTCATAATTCCAAGAATAAAAATATATAGCAACATAATGAAATTAAACATCACAATTTAAAATATACAGTCAACAATATGTTTTTATGAAATATTTTTGTTGAATTAACAATACTAATTAATGTTAGCAATGAAACCAAAGCAACCACTATCAATATTATAATTGATGTAAAACAAGTTTGCCCTCTCTTACCCATAATTTTTGGTTTAATTATAGATGACTTAGAAGAGTGGATAAAAAACATGGAGAGATATGTATGCATTGTAGGGAATGCCTCATTAATTAAAAATTTATGAAGAAGATATTGTACTAGTGGTAGAACATAAATATAGATTACAAATACATTTGAGAACTTTAGACATATTTCGTAACAACTCTAAAATAGAAGTTTTTTCTGCTAGAGAACAAGGGGTTGTACTCGGGTCCCCCATCCTTGAAAAATAAAAACTCTCTCCTTTAGAGCTTGAGAGTTTACAAATAGATTCAATTATCATCTCAATTGAATTGCTATAGCTAGATACCTACATAATTTTTCATAAAATGTTTGAATTCTTGATTTTTGTTTTCTAGATCTTCTTCAATTTTCTATGTGAATACAAATATTTCAAAATTCAGCATCCTTCTTCTTGATATTTTCCTAAAACATCCTTCACAATACCAAAACTCCACCTCTACTATCTATGCATTGCATCTTAGTAGAGTAATATTTTTGAAACATCACACTATCATAGTCTGCTTTACCAGATATGGATTGCTAGTTTTCTTCCTAAAACATAAGTGTAACCACAAAATTTTTAATAAATAGTTTATATGAAAACACATCAATGTTATAAAACATAAAAAATATTAGTAATGGAAAACATTAAAGTAATTCTTAAACACTATTTGATTCAGGAAATCAACATTTTTTTTTCAGCTTTAGCTAAACTTACTACTTCCTCTAACCATGGAAAAGAGAATTTAACTTCATGATCCTCAAAAAACCCCTCTATTGGCTACCTATCTGCATATTTTTTCCTTCTCTTAATTTATTTGTAAACCTAATTCCTTCAAACTCTATAGCAAGGCCTTGTATTTCCAAAATTATCTCTTGTATGCTCCATGGAGCTTTTGCTTTCCTCACAATTGTATTTATTATTATTAATGAATCACCTTCCATATATACTCTATTCCAATTCATTTGTTTGTATATTTTTAGCCCTTCCAAATTCTCCCAAGCTTCAACTTCATTATTTGTCTTAAATCCACTATTGAAAGCATAATGAGATAAAATATCTCCTCTATTATTTCTAATTATTCCTCATCCTCTTGTTGGTCCTAGATTTCCTTTAAACGCTCCATCAAAATTCAATTTGACCAACTCCACATCTAGTGGTCTCTACTTTATATTCTTTGCCTTCTTTTTATTTCTCTTATACCTAACATCATAATTTCATTTGATGAATTGACTCCATCTATCAAGGCTCTCTGCTTATATATTAGGGATTGGGTGAGTTGATAGGGTTGGTTTAGACTCCTCTATGGCTAAAAAAATATTCCTTTTCATTTTTTCTAAACTACTTTCCTTTCCTTTAAATATTCTTCTATTTCTTCCTAGCCATATAGTCCAAAGTGTTATATATTTTGATATATCCCAATTTGTTTATAAAGCCTCACTTTTAAAATTCCTCTTCCATTGCTTTAACCATTCTTAAATTCCACCATTCATCACCATACATTTACCAAACATATTAAGAATCCATTACCAAAGTTTCTAGACTATTGAATAATTTTCCAAGAAATGGTTTATAATCTCCTCTTCCTTTTTACAAAGAACATGTTATGATGGGCTATGAAAACCCCTTTTCATAAGGTTATCCAAGGATAACATCCTTCTATGACCAACTAGTCAAACAAACATTTTGACTTTCGGAATGCTCAGACTATCCCAAATATCTCTCCATATTCTTGTGATATTACTATTTTGTTGGTGATTTATATCATATCCACTTATTGTTGTGTATTATCCTAAACTATTCAACTCCTAAATTAGCTTATCCTTGGCTCCCCTCGAAATAATCATTTTTGCTAACTTTCTAATTGCCTCCTAGTATCAATATCTTGAGTACTTGTAAAAAATATTCTTTCCATTTGTATCTTCCTTCATAATACTTATACATAATGTTTGAAACCCTATCACCATATTTATCTTGAAGTAATTTTATCCATGGTTTCAAAATTGGATCTCAATTGAATGGTTCTTTATCACACCAAGTATCCATCCAAATAGAATTTTTTTCTCTAGTTTCCACCACCCATATTAGAACTTTAATCACTAAATCAATTGATTTTTTTAAACCATTCCATAGAGAAAAATCATTTGGTAGTGAGAGTGTAGTAAATATTAAGCTTGGGTCATTGGGCTCAACATATTTACTTAGAATAATTCTTGCCCATTGTCTTTGACTCTCTTTGTAAAATTTCCAAATTACTTTTCCTCTAAAAGCTAAGTTTGCATTTGTAAGAACTCTTAAACCAAGACCTCCTCGAGTTTTATCATCATACACCATTATCCATTTTACCAAAGGAAATTTCCTTTTATCATGTAATCCTAACCACAAAAATGATTGTATAATATAGATTAATTTTTTTTCTATTGATTTTGGAATAGTATACAAGGATATATAATTAGTTGGAATGGATTGTAAGACTGATTTAATTAGCTACACTCTTCCTACTAACAATAACCAGATACCTGTCCATGTCGGTAGTTTATTCTAAAATTTACTTATAATTGGATTCCATAATTCTATCCTCATTCTCCCCTCAATAAGGGCATCCCTAGAAAATTTGTTGGTAGAGTTACCTCCTTTATTTGAAGTAACCTACTTATATCTACTTTGATTCTAGTTGGCATGTTTAAGAAGTAAATTTAGGATTTTACCCTATTAACTTTCTTTCCTGACACTCATATTCCTTTAATAAGTTTTTTAAGCTCTAGCCTTGTTTAACCTTGCCTCCCAAAAAAGGTTGTAGTCTACAAAATGTTGATGGGTGATGTTGTCAATGTTATTACTAGCCTTAAATCCACTTATTAGCCCATATTTGTTAGAATTTTTCAAGTTCCTACCCAATACCTTTACCATAATAATGAACATATATGGTGATAGAGGATCTCCTTGTCTAATACCTCTCTTGGCTTTAAGAGATTTTGTTACTAACCCATTGAATAACATTGAATATGAAATTGTTGAGACACAAACTTTAATCCATCTAATCCATTTCCAAATCCAAACTTTTCTAAAGCTATAAAAAAATTCCATTTAACCCTATCATAGGATTTACTCAAATCAAGTTTTAATATCATTGCTCTCTTTTCTTGAATTTGTTGAATGCCTAACTTCATGAGCTACTATGATCCCATCCAGAATCATTCCCTTTCACAAATTCTCCTTGCTCTTCTAAAATAATTTTGTCTAATAGAGGTCTTAACCAATTTTCCATTACTTTGGAGATAATATTATGTGCTATATTACATAGGCTTATGGGACTAGATGAATCAAATATTTTGCATCCTTATTTTTTGGAATTGGGGTAAGATATATTGCATTTATTTTATAAAGTATGTATTGTTTTACCCTAGACTGTTCCACTACCACCAATAAAGAATCCTTCACTATATCCCAATTATGTTGATCTAAAGTTGTAGAGAGCCCATCCAAACCTAGAGGCTAGATATTTATCCTTGTCAAAAGAGAAAAGAGCTAAATGAACTTCTTACAAAGTAATAGGCTCCATTAATTTTCTATTGTATTCATATGTTATAATTGAAGGTACTTCTTGTAGTAGTTTATCATTAAGAACTTCAAAAGCCTCCAATCCTAGAATATTCTAGTAAAAAAACCTTGTTTTCTTTATGATTTCACTTTTGTCTTCAATCCAAACCCCTTATACTAATTATAGATGCTAATCTCTATACTAGTGTCATCCTATGAAAATAAATTATAAATTTATCTCCTTTTAACCATGTCTATCTCAATATAATCTCCAAAATTTCTCTTCCTTACTCAAAATATTATGATATTCACTAAGCAAATCCCTTTCCTTTGAGCTTGGATTATTATGATCACCTTTTTAGAATTTTGAAAGTTTATATTTTAGTTCTTCTTTCTTCTCAAAAATATTTCCAAAAGTGTTCTTGTTCCATTATTTTAATCTAGATGTCATTGATATAATTTTTTTTGGAAGTGTATACAACCCATCATTTCTTGAATAATTCCCCATTTGTGCTATCATATCAACAAATTGAACATGGTCTTCCCACATCTACTCATATTTAAAATATTTTTTTTTTTTAAATTCACCTACCACCATTTTAACTCTTATTGGCCAGTGATTTGAACTAATCCTTGTCAAGGTATTAATTTTAGCATAAATCCCTTCATCTAGCCAATGATATGAGAGAATGCAATTGTATAAATTTTTTGCTATTAGGTTCTAGCCTCTCATATTATTGATCCATGTATAGTTATCTTCTTCAAATTATACCTCCCATAGATTATTGTTTTGAATAAAAGCTGATAAATATCTCATACTTTGGGCTAATTTCCTAATTCCCTCAGCTTGGTTATGGCATTAAAATCTCCTATGATAATGAATTCAATTTCTTGGTATTTACTTCTCATAAAGGCTTCAATCCCACTTCATACTTCTAATCTGCCTGAGTTGTAGGTCCATAGATATTGATAAGGATGAAATGAATATCTACAAAGTAGCATGTGACTAAAGAGGCTATCCAATACCTAGTTTTATGAATGGTTACACAAGATGTTCTAATAGGATTCAAAATTTTAGAATTCCTCTTGTCCCTCCTCCAAAATCCATAACATCCCATTCACATCTTGTCCATACTACTTTCATATTTTTGGAAACTTCTTCCTATGTCATTTTAGTTTCTTAGATACAAAGAATACTAGGTTTATTACTTAAATAGAGATCCCTGATACACCTCTATTTTGAGGGGGCATTAGCACCCATTATATTCCACGAGATGGTAATAATATCTCATTAGGGGTTACCAGCCCTATCTATGAATTACCAATATCATTTTGTTGTTTGGTAAAGAGAACTTCAACCAACTTAGTTTGTGTTCCTTTCTCTGTGTTTGTTCTTGCTTCCCTTGATCTAGCTTGGCAATTTGAGGGTTTTCCTATTTTTGCCTTACATATATTAGGAGTAGGTATTACTATTATGTTCCTCAATATTATTTCATAACTTTATTTTTCATTAGATTTATCCTCTCCTGGTTCTACTACAAAAATTTTGACTTGTTCTACCAATTTCAAGTATTGCCTTATTAATCGTAGAGGTATTAACATCTATAACTACATTTTCTCTACTAGTTTTATTCTCCTAAATGGTGCATGGTACTTCAAGAGAGTCTTCAAAACCTAATGAACCTATTCCTTAGGTTCATCAAGAATGTTATTTCCTAATTCAAGATCATATTGAATAGATGAATCCTTATTAATATTCTAAACTTGTTGTACCATATCCTTTAAGATTTTGATATTTTTTTCTCATAAGCTCAACCCTAAAAAGAATTAATATTTATTCCAATATCCTTCCTTACTAGTCTCCACTATTTATTTACTTTTATTTTTCTAGACCTATTTTTTGGAAGTTGAAAACCATCCTCATCCATGTCCATTTGTAAGTTTCTCTTGTGGTTTTCTACATATGTTTCTATTGGACTCTTCTTAGGGCATGATCTCTCAATATGCCCCACCTCATGACATATTCTACATCTAAAATATATGTTTTCATAATCTATGGTTTAGGTCCACAACTTACCCCCATACTTAAGAATTATTGATTATGGTAAAGGTTTACTTATATCAATCATGACCAATATTCGAGCATAAATAGCCAAGAATCCATCTTTTGTAGATTTTGAAATCTAAAGTAATTCTCCTAGATATTTTCCTATTGCCTTGAAGGTTTCAATTTCCCAATAATTCAATTGTAAACCCATACATCCTAACCTAGACTGCTAGGGATAGATTTACATTTTTAGGTGCAAAGCCTTGATACTAGTGAGTAAGGAAGAGTCCTGCTCTTCCCATAAACCAAGTACCCCCTTTTAGGATTCTACATCTTTCTTATCTAGAACAAAAAATGGTTAGGAAAAAACCTTTGGGAATAAAGGATAGACTCACTCTTGGAGACTTCCAACTACTATCAATCTATTTTCTCAATGTTGAAGCCCCTAGCCAAGGCCCACTAAATTTACCAAAAACTATTGTATCTTGGAGCAACTCAGATTGTTTCTCTATGAGAATCTCTCTAACCTCTACTGATAGGGATGATTCTAAGTATTTATATGTAAATCAGTCCATATAAGGGAACTATAATTCAAAATATACTAAAAATTACCATACTATCATATAGAGATAATAATATTTGATACAAAACCTATAATAATTTGCATGCAAAAATTCTAAGATAAATAAGAGGAAAATGAAACATAACTAAAAAATTTCTATTCCTAGATAGAATGTCTTGACTCACTAATGCCCTAGCCCTCCATTGCTCCTCCCATCATCTAAACCCTGGCTGGTAGATATTTGTAATTTTATTTTTTATGACTTAAAAAATTATCACTACCCTTCTTCTAGAAGGATGACTTCATAGGGTCACATCTCCTTCAATATTGTTTGGATTCCTTCATATGACCACTTAATTTAAATATCTTGAAATTTTGCACAAATTGATCCAAGAATCATTTGAATCAGTTAACCCTGTAAAGATATGGCTCCTAAAAGATGAGATATTTTTCAAAAAATTTACCTTAATGTTGCCCTACTTTCTAACGGTTGTCTTCATATGGTTATATATCCCTTGATATTCCTTGGATTCTTTTACATGACCACTCATTTCAAAGATTTTCAAAATCCACTCTAATATATAAGTTAATATAAAAAATAAAAAAAAATTATAAATTAGTTATTAAAATAAAGACATAATATTATATATCATATAATATTAGCTCAAGTGGCTAAAAATGTGGGCTCACTATACAAAGACCCAAGTTGAAATATTGTTGGGTGATATAATATCATTACATGGTTTTTTTCAAAATACTATGATGATGTAATGCTCTCTCTCTATCTATCTATCTATATATGTGATAGAGAGAGAGGGAGAGAATGTTGCAACAACTAGATATATTTCAGTTTATATGGTTATCTTGTTTGGGGTCGGCCTATCAATAGAAGCTTTGAGAAAATGTTGATAGAGTCCAACACTCTTTGCTAGAAGAACTAAGGGTTAAGGTTCAAACTCCTTACCTCATAATATTAATATGAATAGGAATACTATCATTAAAAGAAGAAGCATTGTGTCAATATTTTTATATATAATAAATAAAGTATATGAATATAACAAATTATCACATCAAGCAATGTTTAGAACTCAAGAGAACGGTTGGTACCATAAAACATGAAATGAGCTAGAAAACAAGATATTGATTAAAGGGATTTACCAATACAACAAAAAAAATAAGAATTTATATATAATAGATATATATACTTTGGAAAGATCTTAGTGAGAAAAAGAGATTTTATAGATGCAATATTAATCAAATGGCTAAGTACAAATAGTCAAATCACTTCCAAAAGAAGATATCAATTCAAAAATGTATTATTATTCAACTTAGATGACATTCTTGTAATCTTACAATTGAAACAAAAAGATAAAAAAATATTAGTTAAGATCAACTCTATTTATTTTCAAGGAAGAAGAAGTTGAGGATGAAAATTTGTGATGTTATGTTGTCTTATGTACCAACATCTAAAATAGAACCACTTGTTGCAATACAATGACCTTAACAGTTTGTACAAGTTAAATTTATCATCTAAAAAAGTGGTTTGATATTTTATGAATGATTTGGAACAGTGTAAAATGAACATAGAAAACACCTTGGTGGATTAAAGTAGTAGCCTTATTAAAGTGAGTCGTAGTTGAGTTCTAGATAAAGTAGAAAATATATATTTATGTAATTATTTTCTTTTTAATTTTATGTCCCATAATTGCTATAGGGTATCTCTTAGACTAAGTTAGAAATGCCTCATTAGTTTATTTACTTAGTTGTTAATATGTTAGGAGAAGACATAGTACCTTATGAAATTTTATGAGTGCAATCCTTTTAACATTCTATCTTATCACAATGCATCAAGTCAAAGTGAAAAATTAAAAATCCATAGTTGATGTTTGATTAATATAATTTTGTTTTCCGAAGCATATCACCCATGAAATTTTTATCGATACCAAGAGTTTTTATATTAAAAAAAACATGTCTCCCTTATTTTATCAATGCTCGTAATGATCTTGATGATAGACCATGCGTTGATGATGGCACTATACTTCTTTATGGGTCCAATTCATTGATATTTATATTAATATTAGACATTTAATTGTTTTTGCTAATATAAACTTGGGAGTAGCATAAATTTAGTTTGATCCTTGCATGTATACAATATAAATTGTACATATTATTAAAGCAAATTGTAATTTTTATGTATTAACTTTGATCTTGTAAGAATTCAAATAATGCCATGTAAGTGCTTTTTATAATACAATAAATTTAAAGTTATAGTATTCTATATCATAGATAAAATATTTATATTATATTATTTGAAAGTATGAAGTTGTAGATGACCAACTTACAATAATATTTTATATATTTAATAAAAACAAAACTATAGTTCAAGATGAACATGTGAGATGTGGTGGTACTCTAAAAGAGGTATTTAACACAACATAGAAAGGAAAAAATGAATAGAAAATAAAATTGCATAAAACCCTCCAATAAAAAACTTCATCAATCTTCAAATATATTCATGTTACTTCAATGCAATGTACTATACTTATATATACAAGAGAATATCTCTTGTTTGTTGTCACATCCCCTCAATTTAGCTAAATATCTGTTTATAGAATAAGGTACTGCTGAAGAATTTTGTGAGTGCAGGTGCAGGTAATCACTTTTCAGTAGGCGAGGCGGACAAGTTTAGCACCCACCTCTTGGTAGAGACAATGGTGGTTCACGTCAGGTAAGGTGGGATATGATGTTTGTGCTCATTGCACCATGGCTCGTGGGTACATGGAAGCCCACCGAAACAAAAGCATGTAGGAACATGTTGCCTACATTTACATTATTGCTCTAATTATTTCATTTGGATTTGTTGCATTATGTTTGATGACAGATTGTTAGTTGGTTTATGTGTTCTGATAAAATAATAAATAAATAAATATGAATATATTTAAAATATAACTAAATAAAATCATTTATATGTAAGGAAGTATTAAACACATGTGTAAATATTATATATATATATATAATATTTACACATGTGTTTAATACTTCCTTACATATAAATGATTTTATTTAGTTATATTTTAAATATATTCATATTTATTTATTTATTATTTTATCGTAACACATAAACCAACTAACAATCGTCATCAAACATTTAAACACATATGTAAATATTATATATATATATATATATATATATATATATATATATATATATATATATATATATATATATAACCCGGAGTGTTGTAGGTGAGTTGGAGAGGAGAGCAGAGGAGAGGGCAATCCTTCAAGGGAAGTCATAGGTTCAAATCTCCACCCTACCAAAAAAAACTGAATTAAGTATCCAAAATCCAATTGATAATGTTGGTGCGGATAGGGTCGGGTGATTTTGATGTTGTAGAACCCCTTATTCATGGTCTCTCAGACCAAGGCAACCCCACAAGGAGTTTTTCGCTAATTTATATATATATATATATATATATATATATATATATATATATATATGATATGATATGATATGATATGATGTCTTTTGCTTCGACAATCAAAATTGCATGATCTGCCTTAAGTTTTCATTCCTTTAAAAATGATGTGCTAAGCTAATACGGGGAACATCCGATTCTGTCTACTTGAGTTCTATCTCTACAAAAGTGTGTCTTAACTTCGTGTAAGGAAGTTGAAGAAAGGGATTAGCTTTAAGAATATAGAATAGTTCAAGTCAGAATTTTTTGAATTCTTACCCGAAATGGTTAAATATTTGTGATTAGATTGGATGAATGGCAATTGCTGTGTTGAAATTGTTTATTTTGAAAATTGGGTGTGTGGTGGTATTTATTTCTTTTCTTTTATCTCTTGTTGCAATAACAAGTTCAGGCAGATTTATAATTCCATAAATATATAAATATCTTTGCTACCATGCTTGTATTGACGTCTCTGGCTTTGTTATAGCAAAGAAACTGGACGTCTGAGCTAAATACTTGAAAAAAAAGGTGAGTAAAAAAAAATTGTTGTTTGCCTGTGAAGTTTAGTAATACATTTTAGAGTATGTGGGTGTTGATTGCATTTTAGTTTACATAAAGCCATGCTGATCCGAAATATGCATCAAACCATTGTCTTTACCGAATAAATATTGAGCAAATCTGACTGGCGCTCTGAATAGGCAAACCCTTTAGCTTGGTACTTCATGTAACAATGAATCAATGACTATATACAATCTTGTCCCAAGTAATGTAACAAAGGAACTTGTAATCCAATAGCGAGAGGATATGCTTTTGTAAATGAAATATCTGATAAACTAAATAATAAAAATAATTCTATTTAATTTTATTTTTAAAAGGATTTTTTTAAGCAATATGTGGTTTTCAGCCTTGCCTGGTTTATGTAAAAGTATTCTCTAAAAAAATATTATATAGAAAGATACTCTAGCTTATTTTAAGATGTTTAAAACCATGTATGTAATAGAAAATTTAGTCTAACAGAATCGATTAACAATTGGTGGAGTGTTTGTCAGTTTTGTTTTGCTTTATGATATGTGGAAGACTTTTTGATGTCTCTACAACCACGAGTAGAGAAATATGAAACTTAGAGAGGCCAGATATATTTCAAGTTAACAAGTTTGTTTTGGTCTGAATATATGTAATCACATTTTACTTAATGAGAAAATTTATTTTAATTTAAATTAGATTTCATAGGAAATTAACCTTTGTAAAGCATGTATAAAAATATTTACTTAAATACAGTGAAATAGTCTTCCAATGTATATAATGAAAACCATTTAAAGTATAAGTAAGAGTTTAACATTCCCTGTAATTGCATCTTCACTTTAACATTTTTGACTTGCCGGAGATATGTCTAAACACGAACTTATTTATCCTGTTTCAAACATAAATAAAAATTTGGTTTAGAGATATAGTAAGTATAGGTCGGTATTCGGGATCCTATCAAAAATATGGTATGGAAAAGTTAGAGATATAGCCTATCAAAACTATATGGTTTAGTTTGCGAGCACAAAAAAAATAATAATAATAATTTAAAGGTGTCCGCAAAAGTGGAATAGCACTTCGATATGCCAAATTATATTCGCTTTTGCCCCACTGAAGTTGACAATTCGTTTTGTATTGCTAAGCTCTCAAAGAAAAATTATGATTAAGGATTGACATTTGTTTCGGAGTCATCTAAATTTTAGAAAACTATGGAAATTGTCAACTTATTGGTATGTGTGAAAGGTGGTTCTGTTATTTTTTTTTGTAGATTAATAAATTTATTAAAACCAGGGCATTTGAAAGGTGTCTTAGCGCCTTGCACAATAGAGGATCATCAGGGCATTATGTTACTCTTATTCCAGTAAGGAAGTCTCGTTTAAAAATTCTAAGTTTATTTTCTTAATAAATTAGCTTTCACTTTGAAACCTATGAGAAATATTTCATTTTAAAATAATAATATAATAATAAAATAGAAGAGAGTCCATACTTAAATATATTAGAAATTGTTTAGCTTTAATAAAGCTTTTTAGGTTGTTAGGTGAAAACCCAAGATGAGTGGATTATATAAGTTAAATTTGGTAATGAATCATTCGTGGCTAGAAATGTTAGGTAAACATAAAGCTTTGGTGGAATTCCTTTCAAAAAAAAATTGTGTTTAATATTTGTTCTATATGTGGGATATCTTGAGACGACGACCAACCTAGAAGAGGAGGTAGCCCTATTAGACATTAATTTGAAGTGCGTTTTTTTGCATTTAATGGTATTGAATGGTATGTGATAAATAGTCCTTTCAAAGTCTTACAAATCAAGAACTATTAATTAACTTTTCTTGTAAGACAATAAATGCCTTTTTAAAACTTCTATTTAACCTGAGAGAAGATTTAATTGAAGTTTAAGGCTCCTCAAAGTTTACTTGTAGACATAAGGTCTTTTCTTATATTAGAATTTGCGAAAAATATAAGAACTTTGTGTCAATTAGTCTTTTATTATTAAAAATAATATTATGTTTAAAAGTTGGTTATAATACCATAAAACTTTGTGTATAGTAACTTTTTTTTAAGAGGATGTTCGAATTTTAAAATTTAAAATTATATTTGGTATATAGCATGTTCATTTTGTATTTTAGTTAAGAGTTAATTATGCAAAATCATTATATTCCATATAGAGAAGTATTGTAGAAAAGATAACATCTAGTGGAAATTCGGTATTATACTATCTTTTAGTTTTTAATAATATATATATATATATATATATATATATATATATATATATATATATATAGGAAAAATTGATAGAAGCATTTAAAGTTAGTTTGAATATTTATATAATCTTGTTTTCGAGATAAATACAATACTCTCATTAAATAAAATGATTATATTGTTAGAGTAAAATAACTTATTTCAGTAAGATTTACATTCCTTTTATATGGTATCATTATACATGAATTCTTGAACAAGATTAGATTATGCTTGAAAACATAAAATGGTATTGGTAATGAATGATTGTATGCATTTATGTGTTTCCAATTAAACCATAGATACACATTATGTGGAGACCTCAAATTTTAAATCTGACCTCAACTTAACCCAATCATTGAGGAAGATGGTAAACCTAAAAGGCCCTAAAGGCATACCAAGGAATCATACTACCATTGAGGAGGATAGAAACCATCGAGAAGGATGGTGTAAAAAATATTATGAAACTGATGCCATCGAGAAGGATGATATCTATCCAACTTCGACAGTTCACAGAGGTGGTTGTTGTGATTTCGAGGATAACTGTTCTCTAGCAATAATTTAAAATAGGTCATAGGATATTCTACTATAGAGAAATGAATAGTGGTATGGGACATCATTATAGGTTATTGTATGAGGTAGTACGTGAGGGTTCTCATGATTCGTAATCCAATTGTGGAATAGCCAACGATAACTCAAGACTAGGGAGCTAGTCCTTGGGGTTGGAAGGTCCAACGATAGATGGTATGGGCAACATTATCATCAACTGAGATTTGATCTGAGATACCTGGTCTAGAATCTAGAGTATTAGTGGGCCCTGATTGTGTTCATGAGTGGAGAATTACAATCAAGCACCAGACATAACTACGCTAACTCTAGCATGGGCTTAAAAGCTTAATCAAGATGAAGATAAGGTCAGTGGACCATTAGGATAAAGATAAGGTCATAGACCAATACCCTCTATGTTATGAGATGGGGAAAATATGTGTCCACCCTTCCAAGTGTTATGGGCCCTAAAAGGATAACCCCATGTTGAGTACCTATAACGCGAGTTAGGAGAAGATGGGTCTCATAAATGGTAGCCTATTACGAGAAATTGACCAATCTCGAGCACTCGATATTTCATCTGCAGTGGTATTTTATCTCGAAGTGCAAAACCTTATGCCTATGTACTAATATAAATTTAGGTGCACATATGTCAATTGTGACTTTGCTTTGTAAATAGACGAAATTTTGAATTTGTGACTTTGACAACTAGAAGAGTTAGACCTGGGTTTTTACAATTGTCTTAAGAGACTCTTGGTGGTTTACATTCTCTCTAAATCTAGGTGAAAATAATTATTTTTCATTTTTTAATTTTTACTTTTCCTATTCTAACTTTTGACTTATTCTTATTCTTTTCTAATGTTTATACTATTCTTGACTTCTCAAATCTTGTGAATTCTGCTCATTTTAAAAATTTATAGTTAATGTATCACATAGATAACCTTCTTAGATATGATGTCCCTTGTGAATGTTTTTCTTATGCTACATCAGAGACTTATTTTACCTCTTCTCGATGGCTAACTATCAAATGCTTTGTGATCATCAATTTTTCTTTTGTGCCCTTCGATACGCCATATTTTTGCGCTAAGGGGTTTTCTAAATTCAATTCCAATTTGAGACTTTTCATTTTTTGGTGTTATTTGCCTTTGTGTACCCTAGGAGGTGGAGATCGGTTAGCCTAGATTTTTTGTTTTTCCTATGTATTTCCAAATTTTCACCCTGCCCCCATGGCTCTGCTTGAACCCTCTAGTATGCATCTCGACCCCCTGTCCCAATATTTTTTGGAAGCCCAGGGTCTTATTCCCTTTCTTAACAAGTTTAAGAGAGCCGAACAGGATATCAATGAGGCTTTCATAAATACTTGGAATAATGGCTATGTCATAGTCTATAACCTTCGGTTTTGAGTTATAGTTAAGATGTTGGCTGAAGTTACTGAGCTACCTGCTATTGGGTGTGTGGTGCGAAGGGAGCATCACAATTAGGTTTCAGAGCTTAAAATATTTTAAAATTATGCCAAGACGTTCAAATGGAAAGGAATTATGGTCGATCGTGAGTCTCTCTACTCTGTGGCCAAAGGTAATTATCCCTATCCTGCAATATCTCACTGTTGATGTTCCTTCCAAATTGTTGTACAATTTTTATATAGCTCTTGTTAATCACCTTAGAGGCTTTAATCCAGTTAACATCTTGGACTTTCTCTATTGTTCGATCAGATATTCCATTCACAATGCCAAAAAGAGAAAGTCCCAAACCCCTCCAACCCATCAAGGGCTTTTTGCCATCATTTTTCATCATACCGAAGCCACCCTTCCATATACCATTTTAGCCTCTCTACTTCAGTCCAACATGCCTCCATCCTCGCCTACCCTCAGTCCTTCCGAGTCCCTTCCTAAAGAGACTAGTGGGGAAGAAGTATTTGGAAACAAATCCCCTACCTCTAAGGTGAAACTATCCCCTAATATTGGTCCTTCTCTACATAATATTTCAAAATGGAAGGCCAAAATGGAAGAGAGCACCTCTCAAAATAGGAGATCTTCCTGTTTTAAACAATCAAATTTCAAAACGAGCCATAATTCCCCTCAACACATTTTAGATGACGGTAGTGATAGTTTTGAACCACTTGCAGCTATTCACGGCAAGATCCACATCACCATCCTCAAAAATATCATCAGTGCCATGGATAGCACTAGTGAAGCCCTGAAGCTGTTGATCAAGAACCATGCCAAAAAGACTCTAAAAAAGAAAATATCACAACTGCTTAGTCATAGAGTTGGGTTCTATCATGGATGGTTTCCCTATGTGGATGGTTTGTTTGTATTCTCTTGGATTTTGATCTCCTATGGGGGAATTTTTCTAGTCTTGTTGGTTTCACTCATACCCCTGCGTGGGTCTTATGTTGGGTATGTTTTTTCTTCTACAACCCCTGCGTGGGTTTCATCTCAATTCTTGTGTATCCTTACAGCAGCCCCTACATGGGTATTGCTCGTATATAGGCTTTTTTATTGAGTTGTCTAGATGTAGGTACTTTGTTTTTTATTTTTCTACATGGCTTTAGTATTTTTTAGGTTCTATGGTGTCCCCTGTGTGGGTCCCTTACTCAGCTTAGCTTATTACTCTTTCATCCATGTTTATTTTGCTAGTTTTTGGGACTAGTTGAAACCCATTTAATATAAGCTATCCTACCTACCAAAAAAATACTATTCTTGTCCTATTGTTATTTTTATCTCATTCAATATCATAATTTTAAACATTCTCCACTTGGATATTGAATGGAGAAGTTTTTATTCTATGTTTGAGTGAAATAAATTGATTTTTGCCTGCCTTTGTAGATATTTTGAATTGTAGTGTTTCACTTTGTCATCCTTTTTTGAACGGTATTTAATAAAATGATGCCTCAACTCAAAGTGCTTTGATTTTGTATAAAAAATAATACTTCTAGTCATTTGAATCACATTCATATTGTCACAAAATAGTAGTTGATATTTCTTGATTTTTACCAAGGTTTCTAGGATCTACCTCAACTATATCACTTGTGTACTCATTAATGTAGATATTATATACTTTGTCTCTATCGTTGATAGTGAAATCATTGCCTATTTCTTTTAATTGCAAGTTACCAATACATTTATTAATATAGATTCCCTATCATCAATTGAGCCTCCCTAGTATTAATCACTATATCCATCCAACTCAATATTATTGTCTTTAAATATAATAAATTCTATAGTTTAAATTTCCTTTCACATGCCTCAAAATTCTCTTAACTACTATTATATGATCTAATACCTCACTCTTGAATCTTGAAACCATAGATATTGCATGTGCAAAATCTTATCTTATCATTGTCAAGTACTAAGGATGCCATTCAAGCTTCTATAATTCCTCTCATCCACTCTTTCATACCATTCCATAGTTGCTTGTTTTAATCCATATAATGCCTTTTTAACTTGTAGGCATGTCCTTTACCTTCTACTTAAAATACTTATGGTTGGTCCATGTACTTATTCTTCAATATTTCCATTCAAGAATGTACTTTTTACATCAACTTGATATATAATCTATATTTTTGGGGTTGTCAAGGCTATGACCATTTTTATTATGTCTTGTCTTGCAATAAGTTTATATGTATCATCATTATCTATAATAATCTATTGTACATGTCCCTTTTCCACTATCCATATTTTTTGCCTTTCAGTTAATCCATCACTATTATACTTGATCTTGAACACCCAATTCACTCCAATGACCTCCTTTTTCATTGGAATTTTATACAGATCCCAAGTATCATTCTTTTCAATATTTCATTTCATTTGTACCTTAATTTTGGCTACTTCTTTAAAACTTGAGGGCTCCAATCCAATATTAGACACTTGTGCATAGTTCACCATATTATTTATGTGTTCCTTTTGCCTTTTTTCTTGGGCTTATGCTTAGATTTTTGTGAATCTTCTATCAAAATTTTAATCCAATATTTAGTAGCATGGGTGCGATTATAATTTTCTCTTCCCTTTTGTACTTACCTTTAGAGAAATGCTTATGTCTTCTCTTGAAGCTTGTGAAACACCATCATCTTCAATTATGATTGGCTTATCAATATTTTTGCTTATTGTCTATGCACCTCCCCTTCATCAAAAATCACAACTCTAGGTACAATGTATTGTTTAGATTTGGGATCATAACATTTATATACCTTGATTTCTTTAGAATAACCAATAAAAATACATGCTTGCATTTTATTGAGGATGTATACTATTGTTGTAATTGCTTCAATCCATAAATAATTGTTTGCTAGTACCATGTTTTTTCCATCTCCATAATTATATTATTCTTTATTTCTACCACTCCATTTTTTTGAGGTGTATAAGAAATTATTACTTATCTTCTTATCTCATGTTTATCAAGAAATTAATTAAATTGTTAGGATTATTACATCATTAATAAAAGTGTAAGGTGTTTTTTGGTATAGTGTAAATAGGTTTTACCTATACACATGAGTTGGGTAGTTGATCATTATGTCACCTGATCTTAACTAACTCAATCTTGTACTTGTATATATTATTTTGTTGATAACACAATTGTCCAACACCCTACTAGTCCTAACATAAGGTATCAAAGCAATATATGAGCAGGATACCTAAGTGGGTTATAAGCAGATTCAACTTTGGAGGAACCAAAGCAATAGAATAGTATTGTTTTTCTGCTTGATTGTTTTATAGACATAAAATCAATACATAGTCTTCTTTTTTTCTCCTTGAATTTTTTAAGATGACATTTGATTGATTGTGGTTGATCATGTATGCATGCTACCTTAGTGAATCTAAAAGTTGTAAATGCAAATGTGTTAAGAGTTGTATATTAGTTTGTTGATGAGTATAGCATGCATAAGAAAATTTCTTCCTAAAATTATATGTGAAAAGATTCAAGGACTTGTGATATCCTATATGCTTGTTTGTGAGCTTAAACATTGATTGTAATATTACATACATGATAGCATATTTTTGTATCTTTTTCAACTTGAAGAATCCTTGTGTTGTCCAATTTATGTACAGTACAAATTCTTTTCACGTTTTATGAAGAAGCTATGTTGTCCGTGAACCTAGAAATATGTGTTGAACATACATTCATTATGTTTAAGGTGTTCACAAAATATATCTTTCCAGTAGAAAAATTGGTTTGTTGTGCACGAAATTACCATCATGAAGGAATGCAAAGAGCATAATATCGTTATCTTGAAAATATTCATGCTTACTAAGTTATCTATGTTTACATGAAAGGTCATCTAGAGTGATGCATAGGCTATATAGACATATGAAAGACCTTTTAGCAATAAGGTTTATCACATACTGTGTCATCTAGAAGTGACATGTAAGTAATTAGTCCATCTAGTGGTAATTTGGTCATCTAGAGGTAATCATGATGTCTAGAAGAAATTGTCCATTTTTTGGTCATCCCAAGTGAAATCAATACAATATTGTAGACACCTAAAACACGTCATGTTTAGGAGGCTACTCATATGGACACCTCTGTAGGCCATATGACTGATCTTGGACCTTTCCAAGACCCAACAGTGGTTCTAACCACTCATTTAGGGTAGCCTAGTCCTATGCAGCCATAGTCACTGACATCATCAAGTGGTGACCACCAACCGCTACTACCAATGATCAGAGCGGCTATGGGCTAGTCGTGCCTGTCAATAGGGGTCGAGTCTGTAACCAACTCGGGCTACCTGAGCTGAGTCAAATCCATTGAGCATAATAATTTCTTGAATGATTAAGCAGATCAAAGCTTCTAGAAGTCTCACCTCAACTACCTAAGCATAACCATTTCTTGTTCTTGGCTTCCTTGTGAAGCTAGGATGAGAAATTGGGTGTCTATTTAAGGCCCCAAATTTACATGCAAACCCTGGAGAAATTCATGTGCAAATGCCATAGCGAAGCTCTACCAGATTGAAGAGAGAATCAACATCCCTCTGAGGTATAGTGAAGCCCTATCAAATTGCACAATGACACCTACCTTTCATCAATCGAGACTACCATAGCTTGAAGATCAACCCCTACTGTTCAAGTGCCAAATTACTATAGATTGAAGCAAATTCCACCACAAAACCATGTTCCAAGACACAAGCAACCCTTGAACATCAATTTAGCAAAAGAATTGATCATCACATCTAGAATTTCAAAGGATAGAGCCCCTTTCTCATGATCACTATTTTCAATAGTAGCCCATAGGCACAACCATCGACATTGATAGCGGCTAACAGAGCCAACTGCTCTAATCATCAGTGGCTCTAGGATGTTGAGTCTTTTCTTTTTTTTTATCCATTATATTACATTTATAGCATTTCAATTTGATTTCTAACATAGACTAGTTGCTTTGCTTTCAATATTTACATATTCTTTATGCTTTATTTCCATTATTTCATGTATATTTTCATATATTTATGCATTTTCTTCATATTTTATAATAATCATGAAATAGCCTCATATTGAGAGGATGCATCTTTGCTATTGATTACTTTGTATGTTTTCTTGTGTGCAAGTTTAGGATTTATTAGGAGCATCTCACCTTCAAGATCATCTTCAATAGCATCACAAAGAGGAGGTTCCAAGAATAATCCCTCCTATAATCAAATTATGGGGATTCTAAGGATCTATTGAAGACACCTATCACATGAGTGATTTTATTGTAATATGTATCAAATGGTTAATCCCTAAGAGGGATATTCTTGTAACCTTCATGTAAAGAGAATTTATCAATATGAATAAATATGGGCACATTTCTTTTATCTTCTTCTCTTTGCATTTGATTACATGATATATCTTGTCATTTTGATTACATATTGCATTAGGTGTTATATTTTTAACATATTTCAGTGGCGATCACGATGGAAATTTTCCAATTTTTGGTTGCTAATGCATTTTTCTTTGTGTTTTTTATTGCAGGTAAATCTGATATGAGCGATAGTAGCTAACAGTCACCGTCGCTCTGAGCAATAGAAGCTAGCACCACAGTCACCCTTATCATCAGTGACTATAGGAAAATATAGAGAAAGTTAGTTTGCAACGTTCTTCTTCGAATGTGGACTCACCTATAAGTCATTCTCTCCCTATTTTTCTATTTTCTATTTCTTGTGTTTCTAGAAAAGGCAGTTAAAATTAATTATAGCACCTAGAGAAAATTAAAGGTAAATTTATTAGACTTATATTTATGCTATTAGCTATTGTTGGGAACAATGACTTTTATTGTTAGCCACCCTAGAAGCCAATAGCTATGAATTCTAACTACTCCTATGTACAATGGCTAAGACTATTGCCTACTATTCATAAAAGCGGCTATTATTAGAATTATTTGTAGGGTTTGCATGATCTAAAGCCTGCTCAAAGGCTAACTCATATTAGTTGCATCTACATTTTTTAAATCTAAAATATTCCTTACATGTAATTTTTGAATATAAAACATACTTTTATTTGCATGTAGTGGAAAAATCATGGTATGTTCTTTGATGCATTTTTACTTTTTATTTATAAAATGAACAAATCACACACCACGTTTCAAGTTTAAACATCAATTAAGTTGGGCTCTCACATCCAACCAATTGATCAAGACCAATGGTGGATGTCATTACCACTTGGTTGGCTTGTTTATTGAGTTTTTTGTTACCCATCCATGGCCAAGGCCGATCCAAGAACTATCCTATCCATGGAAAATAGCATGTACTCTTCTTCAGAAGGTGTATCACTAACCACGATGGATTGGGTGAGGATCGGTAGTACCTATGCTCCCTATCGATTATGGGTTTCATCTCCATATCTTGGTGGGATTCATAATCCGGACTTCATAACTCGGGTATTTGTATACAAGTATATAGGTGAAATCCTTAAAAAAATCAAGAGTATCATCAACAATTTTCAAACATGATAAGAGAAAATTGGATTTCCAATAAACCATAACACACAAGACAAGTTTTTAGGAAACACAAAGAAAATTTAAAAGAGATAATCATTTTGTATACTTTATCTATTTCTTAAAATTTACATACGAGATAAATTCATAAGGTTATGGTCACCACACGGGGCCATGCCTCGGTCTACGACTGAGGTGGCAGCCGATGCACCACAAAACACAAATAACACTAGAGTTGATCCACCTACACAAAATGTACCTGAATGACATTCAAGTAGCCTTAGAGGAGATAACTCTACACATAGGGGATCTCACCGAGAAACCCCAACTAGGAGACCCAATCCAAGATCTTCTCATGATCTAAATGAGGGTGTTTCAAGACCCCAATCATCACATGATGGTCATGGACAAAACCTACCCAATGAGGGGTAAAATAGAGGGGGTGCACCTAATCGCATACCCACAAGAGCTCCAAATCACTCTGAGCATGGAGTAGATCTAATAGATTTCCATAGTATCGATGTGAATGGTACGCCTCTCGATCGACCATGGAGAACTCATCAACTTGATCACCTAGAACAAGCTCTTGGAAGATCAACACATAGAGCCACTTCCACTACCCATTCTCATTTTGAGAGTGCATGTAGTGAAGATGTAGTGCGGCATACTTATGCCCAAGGTGAGTGCTCCAAGCACCCATGTAGTACAAATGCCCCATCAACACATGCGGGCATAGAGCAAAGAGTTGAACATAATGTCAATGCACCTTCAATAGATAGAGGAAAGAGGATAGCAAACTCTTTCGCTAGAACTCACATTACTAAGACTCCTCACATGGAGTTACATAGCCAAAGACCTTATACAGTAGATCGATCAGATCAGATACATAGGTCAAATGTAATTTAGAGAGAACAAATACTCCAAGATCAATTGGAGGATGTGTGCATGGAGCATGAGCGTTTAGAGCAAGAAGATACAAAATAACAAAGGTTGCTTCACCAATATTTGTATGAACATCACCAAAGAGAGCAATGCATCCTTGATCAAAAGGAGTGGGAAGAGCGATCAAATAGATTGGCTCGAGTGGAATTACCCCCACGTAGTGAGTATAGGTAGCAACATAATGAGAGACATGCTACATCGCACCCTGAGCTGCATACTAGACAAGTAGACAATCATACTCACCACACATCACAACATGCTTCTAGGCAACAATAGTGCCAAGCACCAAATCAGCCTGAGCATGATCAATATGAAGAATCAGAGTGAGATGATCAGGAACAACAATATCCTGAACCATCATCTATAGATGTGGCCGATGAATACAATCGACCACCTCGATCCCAAAGGAACCTACCACCTCCTGCTCCCCAAAGATCTCTTCGGGAGGAAGAGATCATCTCTTCTCAAGCTTACAGAGTGCTTACCAAGAGGATCAAATCTCTCAAGAAACAAGGAATGACTTATCAAAAGCCTACCTTAAGCAAGATCCACAACCAACCTCTTTGTCCTTCGATCTTGAGTTTAGCATATCCCAAACACTTTGAGATGCCCAAGCTAGATAAGTTTTGAGGTGATGATGATGCGCAAGAGCACGTAACAAGTTTTATGAACCTATGCTTCCAATTGCAAAATAATGATACCTTGTTGTTATGAACATTCATGATTACCCTTTCAAGCGTAACCCTTGAATGGTATAATCAATTACCAAGGCACAACATCACTAGCTTTGAACAACTAGAGAATGCTTTTCTTGAATGCTTCTCATTTGGCATCAAGAAGAAAATAAATCTATCCAACTTGGCTAATTTATGATAATATGATGATGAGCCAGTGATGGATTATGGGAACAGATGGTGGAAGCTCATGGTAAAACTTCCATTCACCATCCCCACAAGTGAACTCACTCGAATGTTTACCAAAATTTATGCCAAACATATATCATTGTTGCTTCAACTACAATAATACACAACATTCGAGGAGGCTTTGGCACAAGCCAAAGTGATCGAAGACATAAAAATCCAAGAAGGAGATTTGAAGCTCTGAATAAAAAAAGAATGGAATAACAAACACACACAATCAACCGCATCAGGCCAAGCCTACATCGGTCAATCAAGTTGTGTTGAATATTCTGAAAGTAGAGGGGTCATAATGATAATAGAATTATCAAGCTCAACCCCCTCCTAGTGCATTACAATAATCAATGCACTAAAAATTAGGGCAGAGACAAACAACATCGCCCACCTCACCAATTTATGCCATTGTCTGAATCTATGGCATCCATATTCAATCAGTTGTGCGAGGCCAAGGTACTTCAACTACTAGAAGTCTAGTTATTAGACCCTAATCACCCTAAGCCGAAGGGATATAGGGAAGATCATTACTATCTTTATCATAGATAGAAAGGCCATGATATTGAAGTGTGCCATGGATTCAAAAATATGGTACAAAACATGATAGATAGGGATCAACTATGAGTTGATAGCCCTTTAGCGCCTGATAATTAGAACATGGGAATATTTAAATATCCTTTACCTAATCATGAACCTCCAAGGAATCATGCAGGCTAGGTCAACCAAGTGCAGATAGATCCTCCCATGCAAGGATTTGTCAATATGGTCAATGTTGTCACAAGAAATAGGAGATACAACCAGCCAGAGCCACCTATGGCTCCCATCCGTATCCCAAATGTGCCTCAACAAAGGCCAGCACAAAACCAACTACCAGGCCCACCGACAAGACCGGTGATCACCATCAGGAACAGACTCACTCAGAGTCTGCAGATGACCTCGACAAAATTATCCATATATGAGCTCATCCAATAGTCCCCTAGGCATAGGGAGACTTTAATGGAGATTCTAAGATCTATAGAGCTCCAACCCCAAAATCCAAATGCTTTTACCAACTTTGTGGGGCATATACAATAGTGCCAAGAGCCAGTGATCAGATTCTATGATCATAAAATTAAGACAGTGTCAACTACCATAGCAGACCCACCACTACATATTATCGCATGTGTCAACCACACACCTTTTAAGTGGGTATTGATTGATACAGGATCATCAATCAATATTATCACAACCAAAGCCCTAGGACACCTAAACCTTCCTAAATCACACATAGTTGCCTCAACATTTACTCTACGAGCATTCAATGATGCATTGTGCTCTATAGTAGGCACTATAGTTCTACCTATTCAGGTAGGGCTCAAAACCATTCTGATAATGTGCCATATTTTGGAAGGTGCCATGCAATACAATATCCTATTAGGGCATCCTTGGATTAGGGATATGCGATGTGTCCCCTCAATCTTACATCAATGCATAAAATATGTGCATGAGGGACAAGTGCATGTAGTTCCATCAGATGAAGAGCCATTCAAGTACATAAATCAGGTTGATTTACCGAGAGATTTCATCCTCCCATCCACTCACCTAGACATACGACCCACATCACCAATCAGACATCCAGATAGAAAGTCAAAATCGATGTAGGAGGATCCCTCTACATCAGCACCACCAACCACCCCTAGGTCAACCATCACTTCTGAAAAACCTTCAACATCATCCAAACCAAAGGACAATCAGAAGCTTAAGGTACCTTTAATAGAAGAAGAGCCTAGGGTTATCCCAAATATAGCAACCATAAAGATTCCAAATCCCATGGAGGAGGATGATTCACACAATATAGTAGAGGAGATGCCTCAACCCTCGTTGCCTGCATCATCTATACCATAGGTGCTAATTTATCTAGTTAATGTAGCATTAGCTGAGTATCTTATGCAAAATGTGACTTTCACGCCTATCATTGAGTCTACACAAGACATAGGAATACCTAGAGCTCCTCGTTTTCCTATTGGCATGGTGGTACCACTAGGGGTGCCACCAAATCAAACCAACTTCATCTATGGTGGCTTGGACCAAGTCATAGACATGTTGCCTATTGAATATTATGATGATGAGATTTTCACAAAAAACATTCATTATCTATCAAATCTCAAATTTACCCTCAGATACTTTGAACGTTACCATTGGCATGGTCATGGATTAGGCTTATTCAAGTAGGGGTGTAAAACTCCATATCAACCGCAGTATCAACTACCCACTGATAAATTTGGTCTAGGATATTACATTCATGGTCATGATGAATTGCTAGCCATATCCTTAGACCACCTAAGTCTAGGATTTGGGGAGGATATTGATTGGAATCCTTATGACCCCAATCCTTTGCATTCATGAAGAGGTGATAGGCCAGTGACTATGGTCACCATAGAACCACCCCTAGTGTATCATCCAAACATCTCTCTAGAAGAATCCAAATCAAAACCCATTTTTGAGGAGGATGAATCAGAATACAACTCTGAAGAGGATGAGAGTGAATACATCTTTGATGATGATGAGTATGAATATGAGATCAAGATGGCCTACTTAGGACCTCGACACCTACATCATATTAACATTCCCTAAGAGAAGTAGAGCCAATCATGTGACCTATGAACATAGATGAAATCTATCACATAGTCTTCCTCGATCCTCCTAATATAAGATAGTTGCTTCCCCTAAAATATCCCATTATCTTATCTATTCCTAGAGTAGATCCGGAGATCCCCATACCTCCTGAGCCACATCTAGAGCATGGGGGACAACCCAGAAGTAGTGAGTCTTATCCACGTGGTCCTAGAGATTTTATTCCATCCATAAACATGATCTCCATTGATCTGACCACTCCACTCCACAATCCATATGACCCTTCAAAACCATTGCACCTCAATCCTAAGGCCATTGATTTTGATCATGCCAATTCACCCCTTGAGCCTGAGGATTTCTTCCCTAATGAAGAAATGTTGCAACCATTCCATTTTGCACCAAGTTGTGCCCATGATGTTTATCATGTTGAGGTCAATCCTGATATGGTAGAACCTTTAAACCCAGTTGATGACATCCATATGATCCCTACACCTCATCAGCTTGAGGAGGGATCACATATGTCAATAGAGGAAACTTTCGAAGTGGATATCAACACAGATCCCATGAATCCAAAGAAAGTTAAATTTAGAGAAATCTTATCTCCTGAGGAATGAGCCATCCTCATACCTCTATTGAAAGAGAGACCTAATATCTTTTCTTGGACCTACAAAGACATGTTGGGTCTGGATCCAAAATTGGTTGTCCACAACCTTTCGTTGGACCCCACTAAAAATTTGATCAAGCAAAAACTTAGGAAAATGCATCCAACCATCACTTTGATGGTCAAAGATGAATTGCAAAAGCTTCTGGATGTAGAATTTATAATTCCCATCGACTATCCAGAATGGGTATCAAACATGGTACCCATAGGAAAACCTGATGGAAGAATTCACATCTGCATAGATTTTTGAGACCTCAACAAGGCAACACCCAAGGATTCATTTTCATTGCCAAATATCGATGCTCTTGTAGATGCAACTACAGGTCATGAGATGCTATCACTCATGGATGGTTTTTTTGGTTATAATCAGATTTAGATCAAACTTGAAGATCAACATAAAACCACCTTTACCACTCCATGGGGGATATTTTGCTATAAGGTTATGCCATTTGGCCTTAAAAATATTAGTGCCACATATCAATGGGCTATGACATACATCTTCCATGACTATATGCACAAGATATTGGAAGACTACATTGATGACTTACTAGCCAAGTCATTACTACATGAAGAGCATATTGAGGTCCTTAGAAAGGTCTTTGATCACCTGATTGAGCATAACGTCAGGTTGAATCCCAAGAAATGCATCTTTGGTGTAACTTCAGGAAAACTCTTGGGATTCATCATTTCAAAATGAGGGATCAAAGTAGATCCAACAAAAGTAAAATCCATATTGGAAATGTGTCCCCCCACAAACATCAAGGAACTAAGAAGCCTACAGGGCAAAGTAGCATCCATAAAGTGCTTCATTGCATAGCTATCGGATAAATGTCGACCCATGAATCGACTGCTACACAAGGGGGTCTCATTTAATTGGGATGAGGATTGCCAAAAAGCTTTTGCTAAGATCAAGCAATACCTAGCATCACTACTAGTACTAGCTCCACCAAGACCAGATGTACCATTTATATTGTATATATCCACCATGGACTTTGCACTAGGAACCATGTTAGCCTAGAAGAACAAGCAAGACAAAGAACAGGTGATATACTACATAAGTCGAACCTTGGTTAGCTATGAGCTAAGATATGCATACATCGAGAAACTATGTTTAGTAGTGGTTTTTGCAACTAAGAAGTTGCACCATTATATGCTAAGTCATACAATGTATGTTATATCAAAACAAAATCCTTTGTAGTATATGATGAGCAGAACATATCATAATACACGTACTACAAAGTGGATCATGCTATTGATAGAATTTGATCTAGAATTCATAAGCCAAAATTCAATCAAAGGATAGGTCATAGTTGATCAACTAGTAGAGGCACCTCTTCAGGATCATAAGCCTCTTGTCATAGAACTACTCGATGATGCAATATTTGCATTATCAGAGTCACCCAAACCCAAAGAACTAGACAACAAAGCTGATATGACTTTGTTCTTTGATGGTTCGAAATGTGAGCAAGGGGGTGGTGCAGGGATCATGTTTTTCATATCATAAGGTGCTCCAATGCCCTTGTCATTTAAACTCAACTTTCCTTGCACCAATAACAATGTTGAATATGAGGCCCTAATATTGGGTCTCCAAACAATGCTCACCATGAAGATCAAAAAGCTAAATATCTTTGGTGACTCCCTTCTCATAGTAAACTAGGTTAAGGGAATCTATCAATGTAGGTGTCCTATCCTGAAAGTGTATAAGGAACTTGTGGACACTTATTTAGCCCAACTAGAGTGGTATGACATTGAGGCAGTCCCTCATACATCAAATAGATTTATAGACACTATGGCATCTTTGGGATCCTTAATCCCTCAGAATCCATCTATTGAATTTACTACCATCCAAGTAAAGATGCTATCATAATCCATGATGTGGCATGAGGCTCAAGACAATCATGAATCAGTCCACATGATTCATATAGAACCAAACCATGAATGGTTCTATAAATCTAGAGAATTTCTGAAGAAGACATCCTAGGGGTCTTTGATCTCGTAGGGTCCTACAAAGAATGGTACTACCATTCACCATAAGGTTATCTCCCAATCTACATTCATACACAATGAGTTGCAATGGGAACATGTCATTCAATCTATCAAAGCTATCACTTATCAGGATTGGCTCACCCAATTACGTGATTACCTTAAGCTTGGAATAATCCCATAGGGATTGTCGCATACCACCAAAAGAGCATTCAAACAAAAAGTGACCAGATATGTCTTGTTAGGAGACATCTTGTATCATCGTAGCTATGATGGAATTCTCCTTCATTGTCTTGAGCCCCAAGAATCAACTTGGGTGATTTCATAAGCTCATGATGGTACATGTGGCATGGCCATCATCAAGCGCATCCTTCAAATGGGTTATTATTGGCCCACCATGGAGAAGGATTGTTGCATGTATGTCAAGAAATGCATTAAATGCTAGCACCATGCTAATCTTATGCACCTACCATCATAGGCCTTACAACCCATCCAAGCGGCTTGGCCATTCTCTCAATGGGGTTTTGATCTAATTGGTAAGATCTCTCCCTCATAGTCGGATCGACACACGTTTATCATAATGGCCACTGAGTATTTCACCAAGTGGGTGGAAGTGATCCCCTTAACTTCTATGACTGGAGCATGTATTGTGGAGTTCATACTTCATAATATCATATGTCATTTTGGGATCCCATCCAAAATAATCTTGGATAATGGTACCTCATTTAAGAACAAATATGTGTGGGCTTTAACATCCAAATATAATATTCAACACAACTTTGCCACACCTTATTATCCATAGGAAAATGGGCAAGTAGAGGCCTCAAACAAAATAGTAGTAGCCATCTTGAAGAAAACTGTAAAAGAAAATCATAAGGATTGGCACATCCAATTACCTCTTGCATTATGGGCTTATCGAACTAGCATACGGACACCCACTAGGGCAACCCCATTTTTTCTAGTCTATGGCACTGAGGCCATCATGCCCTTGGAATTAGAAATTCCAATATTGCACATCACATTGAAAGAGTTCATCGATGATGACACAATGCGGAACCTTGATCAACTGACCCTTCTTGATGAACGTCGAGTCAATGCTCTTGAGCATCTCCACATTTATCAAGATCATCTAAAATGAGCTTACAATAACAAATTCCACCTAAGGGACTTTAAATTTGGGGATCTTGTGCTCAAAGAGAACCAACAAAACTCAAACCTACCACCGCATCTATGAGACAAATTTATGGCCAACTGGTTAGGTCCATTCATCATTTTAAAAAATATTGGACCTAGGACTTACCACCTAACATCGCTAGAAGGTGTTGAAGAGCCTGAACCTCTCAACATTCTTCACTTAAAGGTATTTCATACATAAAATCCAAAAAAAAAATCATAAAATCATCAAAATCCAAAAATCATAAAACATCAAAATTCAAAAAAAGAAAACAATAAAACACAAAAACAATTCAAAACATCAAAAACATTTACATTTTACATTGCATTACATGCATTCATTTAATTGCATTGCATTAGGCATTTTCATCCATTGCATTTACATTAGGATAGGTTGTGTTTACAATCTTACAAATGACACCACGTTTGTATGCTAATCATGCATCCATAAATCATCATCATTCATCATCCCCTATGAGTAATTGTGTTTTTCAACACAACCCATCAGTTGCTATAAGGAATATACTAGGGTTTTTCGATCATTCAACCATACCTAGTGATCTTTTCAGATTTTGTAGAAAGCTATCTTCACTTTCGAAGATGAGGTCTAGTTTTGATAGTACCTTGCATATCTCAAAATCCTATCACATTTTAAACATTAACAATCCTAGTTTGAACAAGGAAGGATGACACTACAAAGTGGTCCTAGTTCACCTTAAGCGAAAGGTTTCCTTGCTCATCCTATCATGTGCATGGTGTAGAATGTTGATTATTGGAAAAAGGACAAGCTCCCCCTACCCAAGAAATCCCTTGCTTTCATACAAAATAAGAAAATTCCCAAATCAAAGCAAAATGCAAAATAAATAGTGATTTTCATCACTAAGCATGAGCAAGTATCCCAAGAAATGAAAAGAAAAGAAGGGGGTGAAGAGCTTGAATCCCTAGAATATTCAGTATTCAACCACCATGGGGTGATCCTCATTACAACAATGGGTTGAATGAAACCCGCTTAGCAATGGGGTATCCTTATACATGGTGATATGTCTATCACATTAGTGACCTTATTTTGTACAGACCAATGTTAGCTTATGGATGAGCTAGCTTTAGGTGGCTTGTATTTACCTAGTAGTCTAATCCAACTACATCCAAACTTAGGATCATGATGAACATATGGTGATCCTCATTACAGTAATGGGTTGAATGAAACCCGCCTAGAAATGAGGTAGTCTTATGCCTCATCTAATATATTCATTTGCACACATAAGGATAATGAATATCTTGGTCTTCTTAACAAAGATTTTATCTTTCAAAAGTCTTGTGTAGTCATTATACATCTTTTGATTAATCAACTAGGGTGTTTGAGTCTCATGGAAAACCTCAAAAATCCCCTAATAGCAACAAATCATCTCATCAATCATACACAATTTTCCTTATGAACTTTTGTTTATTAAGGGGTGTTCATAAAATAGGATAGATACTAGATGGATATCAAAAATGATATTTAGATGGCCACTGACTATTTTGTGCATATATTTTAATTTTCAGAAGCTTATAGGGAAAACCCATACATCTCACATCATCTCATTTCACATATGGATGCTTAAATGATTAATTCTTATGATAAGAGTTACCATTTTCATTCATGATTTTCATACATTTTGTGGTGTCTTCCATTAGTTTGTTAAACACATATTAGATTCATTCCTTATATTTTAAGTGATTAAAGCATACAGGTTCATTTGCATTAGATCATCCTCATGTAATTAATGCATTACATACATATCATCTATCATATCATATCACATAGATTAAATGCATAAACAATTGAAATAAATTAAACATGCATTTAACATTCACTATTGCATCCATATAAGCATACATAATAGTGCATCTACACATCTAGATCATAACATCTAATCATACATCTATCATCTAGCTAGTGCATGTCATCAATACATCACATACATATAGCATAATCAAATAATCATCTAAGCATTGCATCCATAACTACATCACATAAACATAAAAGCAAAGACATAATACACATAATGAGCCATAAATAGAGTATCATATATATATATATATGTGTGTGTGTGTGTGTGTATGTGTGTGTCAAAAGTACATAGAGGTACAAAAATTCCTGTAGGCTACAACTGTGTAGGTCCTTAGACCTTACACTAAAAAATGATATAGACATCATGTCATATCAAACAAGGCCTGCACCCCCTGAGTCACCTCCACCCTTAGCTCCATCTCTATGAGGCTATCTAGAGCTAGTACCTATCGATCTCTCAGATCGAACACCTAATCTATGATTGGGCCACATTGATGACTACCTAGACTCACTTTATCTACTTCATTGAGAACCCCCTACTATAGATCTAGTTGGCACAATGCCACCATGTATCCTGACCTCAACCTCTAGAAGAGCAATGTGTGTTGCATCCATTGGGAATCACCTCCCCTCCTCTTCTAAGAGACCCTACAGATGTCTAATATCTACATCCCCACCTAAGCCTACCAATCCCTAAGCAACTAGAGTAGATGGTGTAACCTGAGCAATAGGATCAATCCCTAGATGTGTCCTGAGAGCATCTCTCTCAATAATCTTAGCATCTATAATGGCATCCCTAGCCATCAATTGTGCTCATAGGAGATCCCTCTCCTATGTAACCTAATCAATATATATTGTGGTTGAATCTACCTGAGCCTACAAAGTGGTCATCTCCTTTGCATACCCCCACCACTACTATTGCCCTACATTCAACTAACTCTACATAGTAGCGAGAGATGTATCTCACTCCATAACCTACCTCTGAACTATCTATAGTTGTACCTATAAGCTATGTACCTGAGCTCATAGCTAGGATACCTCATCATCTAGGGCATCCTCCTCACCCTCCTCATCATCATGAGGATCATCCACCTACCCTACAACCTATCCCCACTCATCCATCCTGCGATGCACTCATCACCCATCATCATCACCTCCCTCTACTACTACCTCATCCCTAGCTCTACCTAAGCTACCACCACCCTACCATAACCAAGTAGTCCACCAAGTGTCATACTCTATAGTAGTCCCAAGATCTACTGCACCTATATCAACTATAGGAGGATCTACCTCCTTAGATAATGTTGTCACATATGGCAATGGAAATTGTATCTCTACCTTGTGATGGTGATAGAGGACTAGCTCCTCTGGTACATCCTGTGTAATCCCAAACTACCTAGTAACTCGAGAGTAATGAAAGTACTCCCTCATTATCTCACAGTACCCCATGAGCCATCTATCATACCTAACTCAAGCCAAGTATCTATCTACCTCATCCCATGCAAGACAACCTAGGTAAGGTCTCCATATAATATAGATAGCCTATAATCCAATCAATGAACCAATGTAGTGGTCTAGATCCCCAACATGAGAGTGGCTTCAGGTAGTCTCTACCTCCTATGGCCACCTAGCAGCATAGCACTAATCATCCACTACTACAACCACTATCCCCAAGGGCAATCCACCAAGTTGATCTATGCGGATGTGCTCCCACCCCCAGATCTAAAGTAGTAGGCTACATCCCACTCCTACTCATCCCCATTACATAATCTGATATAGCTCATCATAGAGCTATGCTAGTAATGCACTCCCCATGCCATAATCAGAGGCTACCATGAGGTACACTCTAGCAAGTCCTACACCATGTCTAGGAGGTTCCAAGGGAACCTCACTCCTGATGTGTTTGGTAGTAGCACATTATAGATAATGTGCATCAATACAACCTGGCACCATGAGAAGACATTCACCCTAAACCAATGATCAATAGGCACTCCACCATGCTCTATGTCTCCTAGTGCCTCAACTGCTCTATCTCAAAAAACCTGAGCAAAGATTGTATCCCTAGCTATAGTCGAAGAAGAAACAATAGTCCATCCATCGATGGGAATCCTAAAGATATGGTAGACATCCTCCAATATCACCATCATCTCTCCAATGGGGAGATGGAAAGTGTTAGTCCTACTATCCCATCGATGGGCTAGGGCTATGAGATAAGACTAGTCTGACATCACAATTGGTAATCTCACAATGTAGTTGAGGCCAATCACCCCAAACCACTCCTAGTCAACATCATCTAATAGAGGTCGCAACTCAAGCAGTAGATTAGGCTCTCACCCTCGAGCTGTCAGAGTCTAATATGCAAGAAAAGCAATTCAAAGAACAATCACACACTCAAAAAAAATCAATCAAAAATAAAAAAATTCCTAAGGTTCTTAGCCACTCACGTCACCGGTAGCCACCATGGCCATCATCGATGTCATCAGTGGCCATCACCAATGGTTAAATTTTTTATCATTGGGGTTTGAACCCAGTCGCCACAATGATGGAGACCCCCAATTGCCAAATTGGGAGCCACCCTCATCGACAGTGGCTACGGGATTGACCCCACGCGAGGTCATTTCCCACCCAAAAATACCCAAAAAATTAAAATTTAACCCCCTTAACCTAACCTAAGGCTAAATCCTAAACTAAGGGGTGAGGTTAATTACTTACAGTTTAATGAGGTTCCTTAACCCATTAATTAGTGAGGTTCATTTTTAATGCTTAAATCATGAGAAGGTGAGATGGAGAATCTACCTTAGGAGCTCTGGCTCTGCCACTAGTGGATGCTTCTATGTAATGACCCAAAAATACACAAACAAAAAAATACAAAGATAGAAAAAGTTTTTATTTTTTTATTTACTGAGAGAGATTCATGAACCATTCATAAACCCCTAACCCTACTAGTATTTTCCTATATTTTAAATCCCCTAAATTTTCCTAAAAGCTACATCTCACGAGATACCCTAGCACAAGTCCTATATGTGTAGGTGTATCATGTGTTACTGCAAATAAGTCTATATATATCATCACTCTTGATGAGCTAGACTTATCACCCTCTGATCAATAAAAGGTATACACACATCACCATACCATACACAAGACATTGTGTGTAGGTATGCTATGAGTATTGGGAGTTAAGCTATCCATATCGTCTACATGACGAGCTATCTTAACTCAGATATAGTCTTTCTACAACTTAGACATTAATCTCCCTAAGGGGGTATCAATTCATTTAGGTCACCTATGTTCACCCTAAGGGGTCCTTAATTCCCTTAGGTCACCTCTGAGTTCACCCTAGAACTCTACTCTTTGATTTTGTTATCAAACAAACAAACAAGTATACATCTAGATACTAAAACAAGCAAAACATAGTTACTAAGCATACAGAAAATAAAGGAAGAAATAACACCAAAAGAGGATATCATCAATGGAAAGAGAATCAATTACATATTATAACAAAACTTGGTAATAAAGTAAAAGTACCTTCTCTAAACCAATAAATAGTTATTACATATAATCTTGTATGGTAAATCCTCCATATTTCAAAGAATATTACATTAACTGCATCAGGGATATCTCCCCATAATTTCGATCTATTTGAGCATAATTAAATCAACATAAAATACAGTTATCTATACTTTAATTCCATCAAACTCCTTTCTCCTCCTTGTTTTCCATTGGTTCTTTGAGGATAGTATGGAATCAGGGTACTCATGGTTCAGGATAGGCATGCCTCTAAACTCATCTTAATCATTTACTTTGCCAAATTACAACTATACAAAATTCAATTAAGTTTCCAACCATCTAATGCATAGTGGATATTATAAAAGAGCCTTTAATTTTATTTTCACCTCTCAGGTTCCCTTAGAGAGTCATCCAACATGCACTACTTATATCAAGGCTTAACTTTAATCAAATCTAAACATGTCTTAAATCATTAAAGTCCCATACCTTTAACCTCTAAAACAATCCTTCATTCATTCACTAAATCAAAGCTCCATAACTTCAATTTAAATAATAAATCTAACATCATTTTATTTTATAACTCCAATCAAATCTATGTCATCAACTTTATAACATAATTATGTTTTTCTTTTGAAGCATTTAAAGTAAAATCTACGTCATAGTCTTACTAATCAGAGATTTACAACCTTAATTAAAGATTCACTACCTTAATTAAATATTCACTACTTTAATTAAAATAACCACTTCATGATCTTATTAATCAAAGTTCACACTTTAATTAGAATCATCACTTCATAATCTTATTAATCAAAGTTCACACTTTAATTAAAATCATCACTTCATAATCTTATTAATCAAAGGTCACACTTTAATTAAAATCATCACTTCATAATATTATTAATCAAAGGTAATACTTTAATTAAAATCATCACTTCATAATATTATTAATCAAATGTCACACTTTAATTAAAATCATCACTTCATAATCTTATTAATCAAAGATCACACTTTAATTAAAATCATCACTTCATAATGTTATTAATCAAAGGTCACACTTTAATTAAAATCATCACTTCATAATCTTATTAATCAAATGTCATACTTTAATTAAAATCACATAAGATTAATCTCCATGATAGTTACCAAAGAACCTAGACTAACACGATTATGTGACAGGTACAAATCAAATTAGGTAGGCAGGTCAAACGACTGCTAAACTAAGTGAGTCCAATAGATGTTAAAATCGGGCACTACCAACCAGGGATATGAAAGAACTATCCACCAGAAATACCTTGATTAGCTAAGCGCCTAGTGCACTTGGCTACATAGCTAAATGGATGCTAGGTTTACTCCTCTACTGCCACTAACTATCCCAAGTGGGACTGAGCTCGCGTAGCAACAAAACTTCCTATCACCTGAGCGTACCCAATGCAGTGTTGGAGAGCATGGTGGTTTGGAAAGAGGGTAGGAGGTCCTAAAGTCATGCTAAAAATAGTTGCAGAATACAAACACGCTAAGATCTCATATCCAAAAGAACGAGGAACCTTAAGCTTTGCTACAATGTTCTAAAAAATAGATTCAAGCACACAGGTTTGGATTTGCATATGGGTTGGATAGTTATAATAGTGAGCATTCGCTTACTCCCATCCCTACACAGGTGCTCCCAGCTCTACATAGATGCTCCCAATCCTACACAGGTGCTTTCAACTCTACACAGATGCTCCTAGCCCTACGCAGGTGCCTAAGCAAAAATATCTGCTCTCTGAAGCCAATTTCGACTCTAGTTTACAAGTGGTTTTCTAGAGTGAACGCGGCATCTCAAAGGATGAGAAAACATAGTCGAGAGGCACTGGTTTTTATATTAACATACAAAAGATGAAACGATGCCTTCCAAAGCATAAATTATGGTAAGGGCCAAAACTTCAATGCATTTAAAAATAATGAATGACTCTCAAAGGATGCCCAAGCCTTAATTAAATTTTTGCCTAAGTTTTAATAAAAAATGAGGTTTCAAACCCTTTAAAGGAGATTATCATGCTACAGGAGATTTAACCAGGTTTCCTACTCATTCTTTTATCACATCCAAAGCATATATAAATGGATTAAGCTTAGAAACCTTCAATCTTAGTACTCCTGCAAGATAGACTCCTATGGCTTCTTTGTCACTCCTCCTCCCTTGCTCCCTACGCGCTCCTTCTCCAAGATCACCCGCTCTACATCTCTCCCCTTCCCTTTGTTCTCTCCCTTCTTCCTTACGTGCTCCTCCATCCTATATGGCCCGTCCGTAATCCTCCTTTATCGAAACCCGAGCCAACCTTGAGCCTCCTTCTCTTCAATGCTTTCGTCCCAATCTTATCTTCCCCTGGGTGGTAAGTAATTTTTTAATTCCTTATTTCCATATTTGGAAATTAATAGTGCCCTATGTTGTTTACATAGCCTGCACTATATAGAGGGAAAATGACTTAAAATTATTTAAATAAAAATAGTACCTTTTTAATCAAATATCCCTTACATGATATTTTATTATCATTTAAAAATACATTTCTTTTATTTATAAAAAAAAATCCTTAATTGTTTTTAAAATAAATAATTTCTATTTATTCTTAAATGAATTTTCATTCATCTCTTAAATTAAAGTTTATTAATGAATTTACATTATCATTCAAATAAACTTATTTAATCATTTTAAATGAATTTTCATTTATCATTTAAATAAAGTTTATTAATGAATTTAAATGAATTTACATTATCATTAAATTCAAACTTCATTAATTAATTTAAATGAATTTTCATTTATCATTTAAACATAATTCACTTTTCTTCATAAAAATGATGCTCTATTATAACTTCAAAAATAACAATTTACGTTACGCATCCACATACATTTTGCAAACTGTTCTCCTATTGAATTCCAACATTATGTTACCCAAGCCATGATGCAATAGAGAGCAATCAAGTTTACAAAACAACAAAGAGGGATTCTTTCCATCAACCCAATTGCCTATCTCAGCCAAAGGATTTACGATAGCTACTAGGCTATCAACTAAGGCTCAAGGTGATCAGTTATTAATGATTATACCTTCTGATAATGCATGCCTATATGAAGGTATCTATCCATGTTATCTCCGAGTACCTTAATCATCATTTTCCCTGATCTTAATTACCCTCATTCCTGGTGGATGCTTCTGCCTTCTCCACCTATGAGCGCACCTGATCCTGCACACTTGGAAATATGTTAGCGATAACATGCCCTTCTAAATAAACTAAATATAGTATAGTTGGTTCATTTTTTTAAACTAGATATTACCACATCATAGGTTAATACATTGTTTCTTTATGCCAAATAGTCCGCTAGGGAGGGTCATGACATTTTGGTTGATCTACCATTCGGATCTAGGTTGGTTTCGATAACGTTCTGTGTCATTTTTTCTCTTCTCACCCTTAGAGCTCACTATTATACCAAGCCAACTAGAAATAATGAATTTGTAAAAACCCTAATTTTCTTTTTATATTTTATAAATTCTCATCACCGCTCACTTTCACAGTGATCGCATACCAACCCAACCCCGCCTACTGATATCAACAGCGGCTACGGGATTTTCAAATCCCCATCATTGATTTTGACAATGATAGAGAAACAGTAATTAATGCACCTAATTTCTCACCATAAGGAGTTTTATATTGGACATCAAAGCATAACTACCAGTTCATAATCATCAAAAATCATAAAATTAACAAAAAAAGCAAATAACACAAAATCTTCAATGTGCCTCGTATCCAGTTATTTACCCTATACACTTGGTGGTTGCAGTGACTTGTGCTCCATGCAATCTAGAAATATGAGTAAATTACCATAAGGCTATTTGAACCAAATTATTCATTTATGAATTGAAATGTCTTCACTTCAATCCCTAAGAAGGCCATTGTGATCGGACTGCTCCACAAGAATGAGGTATTCATTTCATTTCTTCTATAAAATTTTATCAAATCATCGAGCATAGTAATTCATCACATGCTTAAATTGAATTTCTATCATATTTATTTCCTAAGAAGGCCATTGTGGCCAAACTGCTCCAAGGGATAGAGATGTACAATTACTATTAATAGTTGAAATCATAGCTATAATAGGATCTACCCTACAACTTTAATCATATTGAATCGTCCAAATCAGTCATCTTGGTCAAGCAACTCGTCGTTTTCATCACTTTCCATTTTCCTCATTGACTCATCATTTAAGGGGTATTCATAATCAAATATTTCATAATAAAAATCAACAATTGAATACTTAATCATGTAAATTGCATTTATCTTACGAATCATTGCTAACAACTATCACAAGCTTACCCTTTTGTTGGGAAAAAAGCAAATATACTGAGCTAAATCTTTGGTAATTTGATACAATAGTCATTGTCATTCAAACAATCTGAACCGATCACTTTCAGATCATGTCTAAATCTTTAATCAATTTAAGCTACCATTCTATTGGAGGTAATGATTTCGAGATGCGTGCCCTTCTCATGATTGGGACATCTAACATTGACCAGATCAATGAACATAAACCAACCTATAATATGGCTTTAGGTTGTTTATTTTTGCTCAATGTTATATTTTCCCATAATACATCTCAAAAAGGGGCATTTGTAGACACCTAAAACACGTCATGTTTAGGAGGCTACTCATATGGACACCTTTGTAGGCCATATGACTGATATTAGACCTTTCCAAGATCCAATAGTGGTTCTAACCACTCATTTAGGGAAGCCTAGTCCTATGCAGCCATATCTACTAATGTCATCAATAACGGTGACCTATGCCACCGATGATCAGAGCAGCTATGGGCTAGCAGCACATGTCAATAGCACATATGTTTTACTTACCCATAGCCATGCCTGTCGATAGTGGTTGAGTCTATAACAAACTCGAGCTACCCAAGTTGAGTAAAATTCATTGAGCGTAATTATTTCTTGAACGGTTAAGCAGATCAAAGCTTCTGGAAGTCTCATCTAGAATTTTCCCAAGCATAACATTTCTTGTTCTTAGCTTCCTTGTGAAGCTAGGATGATAAATTGGGTGTCTATTTAAGGCCCCAAATTTACATGCAAACCCTGGAGAAATTGATGTGCAAATGCCATAGCGAAGATCTACTGGATTGAAGAGAGAATCAACATCCCTCTAAGGTATAGCGAAGCCTTGTCGAATTGCACAATAACACATGCATTTCATCAATCGAGACTACCATAGTTTGAAGATCAACCCTTGCTGTTCAAGTACCAAATGTTTGCAGATTGAAGCAAATCCCACCACAAAACCGTGTTCCAAGACACAAGCAACCCTTGAACATCAATTTAGTAGAATAATTAATCAGTATTAGATCCAATATTCAGAGGATAGATCCCCTTTCCCATGATCGCTATTTTCAATAGCAACCTGTAGGCTCCACCGTCGACATTGATAGCAGCTAACAGAGCCGGCTACTCTAAGCATCAATGGCTACGATATGATGATTCTTTTCTTTTGTTTTTAGCCATTAGATTACATTTACAACATTTCAATTTGATTTCTAATATAGACTAGTTGCTTTGCTTTCAGTATTTACATATTCTTTATGCTTTCTTTCCATTATTTCATGCATCTTGTCATTTCTTTATGCATTTCCTTCATATCTTGTAATAATCATGAAATGGCCTCATATTGAGAGGTTGCACCTTTGCTATTGACTACTTTGTATGTTTCCTTATGTGCAGGTTCAAGCTTTATCAGGAGCATCTCACCTTCAAGATCATCTTCAATAGCATCACAAAGAGGAGGTTCCAAGAATAATCCCTCCTATAATCAAATTATGGGGATTCTAAGGATCTGTTGAAGACACCTATCACATGAGTGATTTTATTGTAATATGTATCAAACGGTTAATATTTAAGAGGGATATCTTGTAACCTTATTGTAAAGAGAATTTATCTCTTTGCATTTGATTACATGATATATATTGTCATTTTTATTACATATTGCATTATGTGTTAGATTTTTAGCATATTTCAAATATAAGTCATTTGAAGCATATATTAGGTTATCTAGATTCCACGTAGGATCATCCAAACCCATCATCTTGTGAAGGATGGACATAATAAGACAAAGATGATAATGCACCATCTAGCGAAAGAATGATGGAGGGGACACTCTAATTTGAATACAACTTAAACCATTGTCAAGATGAGTTATATTTCAACCTTTTGTTTACTTTTTCATAGAATCACTTATGTGAGGATGCATCAACAACATTTTATATTCAATCAAAGCTTTTTATTTGTATTATTATCAACAAAGATATCAAATCCTACTAAGTTGATGTTGTTATATCTCAAAGTTTTCTATTTCAAGGGAAGAGCATGAAGTCATGGTGGCATATTGAATATATAGTCTAGCTTGATGTATTTTTTTTAAAGCAAAAAACCCCTTGAGGGGCCGCCTTGGTCTAAGAGACCACGAACAGGGGGTTCTACACCGTTAAAGTCACCTAGGAGTCACACCCGACCTTGCCCGCATCGACATTATCAATTGGATTTTGGATACCCAATTCAGCTTTTTGGTAGGGTGGAGATTTGAACCTGGGACCTCCCTTGGAGGATTGCCCTCTCCTCTCCAACTCATCTACAACACCTAGGTGTAGCTTGATGTATTGTGCATTGCTAATACACCATAATATAATTTATGTTGAGATGAATTGCTAATTTTCTCAAAGAAGATGCTATATTAGCTATGGAAACATTATCCAGAGAAACAAAAACATTCTTAAAAATACATTTAAACTCTAACATTAAAGAAAAATTGAAGTCACTGGATCAATCAAATCAATGGTTGTATTTACATCTATGGTAGATGTAAGGATATTCTACAAAACAGTAATGCTAGCAATTTTTTTTCATTTGATCAATAAAAATAAATGAGAGATGATTGTCTATTATAATGGTGTCATTTGACTAAGTGCACATGATTGTTTTATATCCTACATAGATTTGTTATCCCACATCTATTGGGAAGAAAATTTTATTAGCATTGATATTATATTTTTGTATACATTTAACATCATGTGGTGGATGTTGGATGCCTACACTTTAGAGACTCTTGGTGTAATGGGTCATGTGTATTGAATTTTTTTATGCCATGAGAAGTCATGAACATAGTGAGTTTGAAGATGTTTTAAAACATTTTCATGTATATCCCACATGGGTTATGTTGAAGGCTTTTTTATATTTATAATATTTTTTAACTATCTATTGTTTGCTTCTCATGTGGCGAGAGGTACATGAGCATATGATTTATCATCACTTATTGTGTAATGTAGTGATACATATTGTCCAAGTAGCTTGTGCACTATGTAATATGTGAGGATGTGATGTAGACAATAATGTAGTCTAACCCTACCAAATATATTCTACTTTATGTGTTAAAAATTGATAGGATCCTAGTATAATTATTAAAATCAATTTTGGAAATTTTATACCATTAACCTTTTGTAAATTTTGAGATAAATTTTGTAAGTTTTAGAGACCTAGACCTTGGACAAAATTACTAATATCCTATGGCAAAAGTGTTGAAATTGGGAATTGTCCTAACTTCAATTAATATTTGTTCCCCAATTCAAGTTTTAAAAAAGTTTCAAGGGATTTTCAATGGATATCCCAACTTCCATATTTAGGACAACTCCACACTATCCCTCGTAGAATGCTTCTATGTTAACCTACACTAATTTGCATTGAAAGTAAAATACAAAAAAGAAAATTGTAAATAATAAAAATGCATGGAAGTTTAAGGATGTAATGATTCAAGAAAATATTGGTTTAAACCATAATAAGAAAAGTGTATGATCAATCAACACATGAGAAGTCAAATAACCTTAATATCCACTCATTTTTTATATTATAAAATTGATAAGAAAATGATAAGATGGGCTAGAAGGGCCACAACCACGGTGTCGTTAGCAAACCAAAAAGGTAGTGCCACTAATGGACTTGCCAAATTCTTTTCTCATGAGGTTAAAGCATGATGCGGATTTTATAGAGTGTAGATCTAAATCCTCATGACCAAAAGATGAATACAATGAGGACCTTAGGCCCCTATTCATAGTAAATTTTTTACAAGCGGATCTACATATTTTGTTTAGTGAATCAATCCTTGGATCTAAATGGTCTCTTTTTTGCAAGTAAATTAGTACCTATTCCATATTTGGCCAATATTGAGAGTTTTTATTAGGCATCTATTATGAGTTTCCTCTATCATATACTTATTTAAAATTTATAAAATCTTATGATAATGCTAATATAATGCATTTGTGACTTTGTGGTCTTCTAAGCTTGATTAACATGAGATCCTAGATCCTATATTTATCCTTAGACATGGGATCTACAAAATTGGTACCACTACGATAAAATTATCAAAAAATTGGTTCTTGTTTGGTCTTTTGTGGTAGCAATCCCAACAACTTCTATCATTCAGTGTCACCCAACAATTGTATGATGTGAGGTCCTATACTTCCCCTACCAGGGCTTTAAAAGAATTCTATAACAACTCCCTTGTTATGTAACTAGCTCTTGCAATTTGGCATAAATTAGCTCTAGTTTCTCATAGGTTTTAGTGGCATCTCTTTGGTTGGCTTGGATTTTCTCCTTTTTGGACATAGCATTTTGATGTCATAATCAAGGATATTTTTGTATTCATCAAATATGCCAAAAATTTCTATAGCAACTAACACTTGAATATGCTTATCCATTTCTTGAACTTTGGTTCTCAATAATATCAAATTATCTTTACAAGTTTAAAGGTTCCTTTGGGCATCCAATATTTTTCTTAATTTCTTGACTAGATGCTTGAAATATATCCCATTTTTCTATGCCTATGCTACATTGAGGAAAGGAGTTTGAGTATCTCCTAATATTCACTTCTTTTAGATAGTTGTTCTTCCATGTCTTTAATTGTCTTATCTACTTATTCCAATCTTTCAGCTACAAAGGAGGTCAATTGGAAGTCCTCAAAAGTATTTTTTATTTCTTCCTTGATCATGTCCTAGAGGAGCTTTAACTTTTGAATATATTAATTTCCCTTAGGATCTATAGCTACTTTTGTTGGTTCTAAGGTTGTCAACTCTACAATTTGTTGGTCCCTTTCATTTATGTCCTCTTGGAGTTGACTATGCTCCTGTGTTGTCTATTGTATGAGGTCTTCAATTCCTTGTTGGTTTTTCTCAAATTCAACAAGTTAGGATTTAATGTCCTTGACCTACTTATTTAGATAATATTTTTCTTGAGTTTATTTTTTAATAACCTCATTCTCCTGCTAGATTTTATACCTCTATGCCTTTAGATGAGCCACTTTTACCTCAAGTTCCTTGTTCCTTGTCTATGTTTCTTCATTCTAAACTATGATATAGCCAGATTTCATAATTGTATCAAGTGTGATATGGTTTAATAATTTAACCATTTGATATGAATTCATTATTTTTAAATCTAGATCAAAAACTTTGACAATCAAGTCAACAGGAGTTCTTCCTACTTTGGAAGGGTTGGTTTTGGTAGCCTCAATATTGTATACTTTACCCGCTTTTCTTTGTAATTGTGACTATAGTAAAGAATATATGGAGGTACTTTGTTAAGTATTTTTTATTCTCTCTTCCACTTATTTTCTTTAGTGATGAGAGCATCATACACCTTGGTGACATCTATCTCTATAGCTTTCCATGCAAAGGCAAAATTTGCCCTAGTAGTCATATTAGTTTGTGGGGGTTCTCTTGTAAACTTAGCTCCTTAGGCTAGGAAAGCAGACATCATCACTTATAAGAGAAGTTTTCTTGATTTGGATGGTGGGTATGTTTAGCATGTATAAGTACATGATGAAGAAAGAAAAGTGAATTGTGTGGAGATGGCAGGGAATGTAGTGGAAGTGGGTTGCAATGTAACTAAACTAGCATATTAACAAGAGGTGATATTTTTGGTGATGATATATCTAATTGAGGTGATATAGTATATAATACCAATTATTACATGGTGGTTACTTGGATTATAATATATGGAAAATATGTGATGGGCATGGTACCAACCATAACAAAAATTATTGGGGGTGATGTACCCCTTGGAGAACCATGGGCTACACTAGTGGAAGGTGAGATAAGTATAGCAAAATAATGGTAAGGGAGAGGTGATAAAGAAGAATAAATATATAGAAATAATGGGGAGTAACGGATGGTATAATTCAAGTGGAAGTAGTTGCAATGGTGTCCATGGGACTTATCATTACCAGCTCAAGAGGGAAGCCTCCTTAAAGGATTTTCCCATCATCAAATTAATTTTTCTTCTATTTTTGTTGTTTCTACTTTTCTATAGTGATTTCCCAAACATGGATCTATATATTTCAAACTATCATTACCATTTTATTACTAATTATCTCATCATTAGACTAACTACTACTAAAGTTAGTGTAGCAAAGATGACGATCTTAGGCAGGTTGAGATGCTTGATATTGCTTCATTAATTATTTTAAATCTCTTTTAACTCTTTGGATTCTTTCTATAGTATATGGAAGAGAACTCAACATCAAATGGTCCATATTTGGTAGACTTGATGATTGTGTCGATCTTATACCTTTACCATGCAAGGATGTTTTAGTTTATGTATCCCAATTTTCTATGTGCCCCTAGTCTTTGATGATTCATCTTGATATTGGAATCAAAGTTATACTTTAACAATGTGTATAGGCTAGCCACTTTGGTAGGTTTGTGTTCTCATTCCCATATTTTTGTTAACTTCCAAGAGTGGCAAGGTTCATATCTTCATCTAAATTGGATTTCTATAGCACTTTATACCCATTCTCATGAGTGAAGAATGTATTTGTGATGGCAAGCCGGGATTCACACAAACAGTTTCACAGTAATTTCATGGTAATTTCATTAAAAAAAAGAAAATAGCATGATACGGGTTACAGTATTCTCTCCAGTATACCACTTCTCCCCCCAATCCCGAACTTCACCATCCCCATCCTTACAGCATTTCGGGTTTTTAACGAGGCCCCGATCCTCTCGGCCATCAATGCCCTGCCTAACAAATTCAAATTCTAATTTTTTTTTTTCCTCCCTCGGTCGAACTCCTCAAATTTTCTCACAATAAATGCCCCTGCCTTACCCACCATGAAACCCTCATTAAAGCTCTTCTCTGACCTGCAAACACCGCCTTGGTCAGATCATCCTTCCGCGCCTCTGTTTCGCCCATAACGTCCATGCTCTGTACTGTTGTGAAGACCATCCCCATCTTTAATACACGCGATCGCGAAATTCAATTTCAATCTTCGTGTTAGCCCGCGCGTTTAATTAAATTCCTTTTCTACTTTGTCTTCGGCTGACCGTGTCACTTTAATACACGTGGAGGATGCGTGTCTGCATTTAATTAACTTTCGTTTCTGCTTTGACGCGTGTCACAAGCTTGCCTTCAAACTTGTCGCGATATCGCGACCCACGGTCCCTTCGCCTTCACCTTGGCGAAAACAGTCGTGATATCGCGACATGTCGCGATATTGCGACATGTCGCGATATCGCGACCCACTGTCCCTTTGCCTTCACCTTGGCAGAACAAGTCGCGATATCGCGACCCACTGCCCCTTTGCCTTCACCAAGGCAAAAAGAAGTCGCGATATCGCGACATGTCGCGATATCGCGACTCAAACCGGCCATTGCCCTTCCGAAGCCTTGGGGTCACGATTTCGCGACCCCAACGCAACTTGAGCCCTTTACTCTAAAACTTCTCCTTATTTTTCTTTTCTTACGAAAACTCCCTCTTGGGCCAAGATTTGAAACAAACCCAACACAAAAACTTAGAAAATAAAAGCGAACAATTAAATGATTTGGAGGATGCAAGATTGCTCCTTGACCACCGGATGCTCCTGCATCAATTTTTTTTTGTTCTTCAAAGCCTTCTTAAAGACTCTTCATGGGTCATAGGACTAGCTATCTTTCAATTTATCTAAGCCCATTTCTCTCAATCATACCTTTGCAAATTAATGGAACCCATGTAGCTTTGAGGTAATACTCATGATTGGTTGCTTGAGTTAATATAAGGTAGTTTTTTTCACCCCATTAAATACTTTAGGTCCACATAGTCAATTTGTACATATTTTAAATTCAACATGTGATTGGAAACATGTGTAGGCAACTCAAAGGGCATGGCTAAAAATTCATATAAGCAAATAAATGATCAGGCCCTCCCTAAGAAAGTCTTTGCTTACCCATTTCCATTGCTTAAAATCTAATATGAATCACGTGATAGCCTTTGGACCTTTCCATAGAACCTCTCCATGATGACCTTATACACCTCATTATAGAAATAGTAGGTCTTGCCCCCTTCTTAGTAGGGTGTGCCTATACACTCCATAATTGAGAGGAGTTATCCACTAGCTCCTAATTTATCTAGCTATAATAGGGGGAACTATTCCTTATGATAGAGGATTAGATAGACTAGGTATTAGGTTTAATTGAACTTCTTCTCCTTCTTTAATGTTTTCAGCTAATTGTCCATTTTATTTGTAAAGTATTTGATATAGTCAATCATATCTAAATGGCCAAGATAGATTTGTATATTGTGGAGCAAGACAATGTGTTCTTCATATATATTTTGGTCACTTAGTTATCAAAATACCATATCTATTCCAAACAAAACCATCTAAAAATCCTCTTTGAATAAGTCTATCCCTAGTGAGAAACTAAATATAATTGGCAAGTTGGGTTTTGTTAGATACAAAATTAAGAAATCCTACCAATAGGTATTGTGGTACCCGTAGTAATAATATTTTTGAATCTTTGAAAAGTAAGATGATAGAAAACCTTTGAAAAATGAAAAGAATGAGAATTTGGGATGAAGAATGGACTTGACAGCAAAAATTTGAAAAAATAATTTTTTTCTATTTTAGAAATAAATCATTTTACTCAAGATTTTAGAGCAATTTGCTCATAAAAATAAAGTTATTAGCTCATTTTGGGTGCTTAGAGAATTTGGTAGAGGAGAAAAATGATAAAAAAAAAAGAAAGTGATTCACTTTTAAAAATCAAGCAACACTCATTGTGAGGTTTGGATGAACCATAATGGTTCTACCAATTCAATAATTTAACTCAAGTAATTCTCTCATCAAGGAAGGACTAAGAAATTTTATATTTGGTGAGTGACCTGAGTGTTTTTCTTGAAATTGTATTTGGGATGATTTGCTTAATTTTGAGCTAACTAGAACTTTTTTAGATGGAGTCAATATTTATCAAAGTGAATCACTTTGGAACCATCAAACAAGGAGTTCTATGAATTTGCTACCAAACTAGCTTTGTTTTACATAGTTTGCTTGGAATGGAATGGGTATGAGGTATATGGAATGAGTAGCACAATTTCTTTGACATAACACATCTTAGAATAGGTAGTATGTGCTTTCCCATGCCTTGGTGTAGGCCAATAAGAAAATATAGTCAACTGTTAAGGGCTAATTCCTTATTGCAAGTTGGCATGTTTGCTATGGCAAGTAGTTCACTCACTTATAGTAAAGAATTTTCTATTTCTTATCTCTCTCTCTTGTAATATCAACCAAGATGATCTAACAACATATGTTAATCAGGCATGATGATGAGGGGGGAAAGAAAAAACTAATGATAAATTATAAAACAATAGAAATAAGACTTATAGGAGTAAGAAGGTGTTAGTCTCACAATGACATTGAGAGGGGGGGTGAATCAGTGTAGCTCTTTTAAAACTTAAATCTTCAACTCTTAAAGCCGAAACAATGAAAACTTGAAACCAAATAAAGCAAGTATAACAAGAGAACATCACACAACACAAGATGTACCGAGGTTCACCGATTTGGCTACATCCTCAAAATGACTGTTTGGACTCCCATCCAAATCCAGCCTTTGCAAAGCACCAACTTTACAATCAATTTACCAACACCCACTGGAAGGAGCACCAACCCCTGATTTATCTGCACCAACAGAAAGGAGCACCAACCCCTAATTTATCTGCACCAACAGAAAGGAGCACCAACAACTTATGGCCTCTTTGAATGGCGTATTTAAAACCTCTAAAAAAATTTTTGTTTCTCCTTCCATTCTTTCTTTTCTCCTTCCATTGATTCTTTTTCTCCTTCCCTTGTGCATGCATGTGTTTTGGTTTCCAAAAAGGCTTTTCATTTCTATTTTGTGGCCCTTCGTTTCCTTTTCTCCACATGGGCATGCGTCCGCTTCTTTCCATGTGTAACGACCATCTTAGATGATTTCAAATCATTAAAGATTCCTTATGTAACGTTTTGTCTTATTCATTGAATTTTGTCCTTATGTGACAAATTACCTTATTCAATCTTCGATTTATTCCTTATAGGTCCACGTCACTATGCAGTCTTCAGTTTCACTATCCTGGTGTTCATCACTAATATCAGACGCACTGTCAACTACTCTGTTCCTTTGGCAAAAATGCAACATGTCGCGATATCATGACACTTTTGTTTCTCTTCTTTTGAGTCACAAATGCAACATGTCTTTTTTTTTTGAGTCGCGAAAATGCAACATGTCGCGATATCGTGGACACTTTTTCTTCTTGCTCTTTCTCTTTGTAAATGCAACATGTCGCGATATCGCGACACTTTTTTCTTTTTTCTCTTTGCTTTGGCAAAAATGCAACATGTCGCGATATCGCGACACTTTTTTCTCCTTGCGGTGTTTTGCTTTTTCTTTGATCTTTAGCATATGGGCCACTTCGGTCTTCTTGGAAAATATGCAAAAAGGTGGGTCCCCAATTTTGGGGTACGTTGTGGAGCAGCCACAACATGACGATTTTTTCAACTTTGCACAAACAACTGTAACAACTTCACCCAAACATCAAAAACATCCTCATAAGCATTTAACATCATTGTACATACTCTGAATAACCTCTGAACTCCTGTCCACTGCATCAACCGATCTATCTGATTGTGTTGACAACAATGACAATACTGTCGTTGCACCTTGCTCAACAATCTCCCCCTTTGGAATTGTTGGCAACACACGTGCAATTTCCTGTAACTCTTCTCCCCCTTTGACAACAATACCAAAGGGCTGCTGCAAACTCCCCCTGAGTCCATGCACAACATTCTCAAGCAAAAATTATTACACTTAGCAAAAATCACAAACATGAGCAAAAAGATAAACAAATACACAAATGCTCCCCCGAAGAATGTGGTCCCGATAGCTAGTCAATTCTTGGGAAGCGTGACCACTCCCAATTTATTGCGAAGGTACTCAAAGACTTCCTTGGGCAACGGTTTTGTGAAGATATCCGCTACTTGCTCTGTTGTTGGAACAAAATCCAACTTAACCTCACCTTCCGCAACTTTCTCCTTCAAAAAGTGATACCGGATAGCAATATGTTTTGTGCGAGAATGCATAACCGGATTCTTTGAGATGTTAATGGCACTGGTGTTATCACACTTAACTGAAATTGGCTCACCGAAGTTAATACCAAGATCTTTCAGGGTTTGTTTCATCCATAATACCTGCGTACAACACGTTGTCGCTGCAATATATTCTCGCCTCTGCTGTGGATAAGGAGACCGACTCTTGTTTCTTACCATGCCACGCGACCAACCTGTCTCCAAGATAGAATGCACCTCCACCGGTACTCTTTCTATCATCTACACATCCTGCCCAATCTGCATCCGAATACGCAATAAGGGTGAAGTCCTTACCTTTCGGATACCATAACCCATACTCCATAGTACCCTTGAGGTACCGAAGAATCCTCTTCACTGCTGTCACATGAGTCTCCTTGGGACTAGCCTGAAATCGTGCTACCATGCATACTGCCTGCAAAATATCTGGTCTGGTAGCTGTCAAGTACAGTAAGCTCCCAATCATAGATCTCGTACATGGTTTGATCAACATGTGGAGATTTGTCATCCTTGCTCAACTTGCAACCTGTCGTCATGGGAGTGCTAACCGGCTTACAATCCTCCATTGTGAACTTTTTTAGCATCTCTTTCACATATTTAATTTGAGAAATAAATATGCCCTTCTCATTTTGATTAACTTGCAACCCGAGGAAATACGAAAGTTCACCAATCATTGACATTTCAAATTCTTTCTCGCATCTTATTTGCTAAATATTTACACGACTCATCTTTGTTGCTGCCAAATATGATATCATCTACGTATACAACAAGAACAATAAGATGGCCATTTTCTGTTTTGACATACAAATTACTATCCACCATACCTTTCTTGAACCCTTGTTGAGTAAGATAGTTGTCTAGCCTTGCATACCATGCTCGGGGTGCCTGTTTTAAGCCATATAATGCTTTCTTCAACTTGCAAACCAAGTTGGGATCATCACCAAGTTGGAAACCATCCGGCTGCTCAATATAAACCTCTTCTTCAAGTTTCCCATTCAAAAATGCTGATTTCACATCCATTTGATAAACTTTGAAATTCTTGTAAACTTGCTAAATCCAGAAACATTCTAATTGCCTCTAGTCTAGCCACAGGTGCAAAGGTTTCCTCAAAGTCAATACCTTCAACTTGTGCATAGCCTTTACATACCAATCTTGCTTTATTCCTGACTACCTGTCCGTCTTCATTCAATTTGTTTTGAAAGACCCATTTAGTACCGATTATATTTTTATTTGCAGTGTCTTGGTACTAACTCCCAAGTTTTGTTTTTCTCGATCTGATCTAATTCTTCATTTATTGCCTTCATCCAACTTTCATCTTTGCTTGCGTAAGCAACATTTTTGGGCTCAATGTTGGATAATAGAGAGTAGTTACTTACTACTCTTCTTCTTGTCCGAACACCAACTCGTGGGGTCTCCAATTATTTGCTCTCTAGGATGATCTTTCTGCCAATTGCCTGTTTTGAATTTCTTATTTTCTTCCACTTCTGAATCACTGTTTGAATCATCTGAGTCAATTTTTTGTTTCTTTTTCGTTTCCTTTTCCTCATCTCCTTCAATAACCTCTTCATAAATTGGGTAGTTCTCTTCATAGCTAATTACTCGTTCCCTACCTTCATCAACTTTAACATCGGCACTATCCACAATTTTCCTTAGCCTCTTGTTGTAGCATTTGTAAGCTTTGCTTTTTGACGAATAGCCAAGAAAAATACCTTCATCCGCTCTATCTTCAAACTTACCAAGGTTTTCTTCAGTTCTTTTGATGTAACACTTGCTGCCAAAAACTTTAAAGTATCTTATTGTTGCCTTTTTACCGAACCACAACTCATAAGGAGTTTTGCTTTCATGCATCCTCAACATGCACCTATTTTGGATGTATACCGTAGTATGGACTGCCTCTTTCCAAAATCTGTCTACTACTTTGCTCTCAGTCAACATAGTCCGTGCCATTTCTTGCATTGTCCTGTTCTTTCTTTCTACCACACCATTCTGTTGAGGTGTCCTGGCTGCTGAAAACTGTCTCCTAATACCATATTTTTCATAGTACTCTGTAAAATCCTCTGAAATGAACTCTCCTCCTCTATCTGATCTTAAACATTTAATCCTTTTTCCTGTTTGATTCTCAACTTGGTTTTTGAAAACCTTGAACATCTCAAAAGCTTCTGATTTATGCTTCAAAAATAGTACCCATGTCATCCTGGAATAGTCATCTATACACAACATAAAATATTTGTCACCATTTATGCTTTGCGTTCTCATGGGTCCACATAAATCAGTATGTATTAGTTCCAAAGGTTTGCTTGTGTAGTACTCTTTTGTTTTAAATGAGACTCTAGTTTGCTTCCCCTTTTGGCATGAAGCACAAATGCTATTTGATGGTTTTCCAATGGTGGGAATATCTCTCACTGCCTTTTTTGAGCTGATTTTTACTAGATTGTCAAAACCGATATGACCGAGCCTCTTGTGCCACAACCAATTTTCTTCTTCCTGTCCAATCAAGCAAGCTCCTTCTGAAGTCTCCGAGAGAGTGTACAGGTTGCCAGATGTCCTCGATCCAGTTGCTATCAACTTTCCACTGTTTGCTTTTCTCGACTTCACAACCCTCGCTTCTTAAAAATCACTTCATGACCTCTATCACAAATCTGACTTACGCTCAACAAGTTATACTTCTGACCAACCACAAACAAGACTTCTTTTGACTTGATTTTTCCATCACTGATCTTAACTGAACCTTTGCCAACTATCTTAGCTCCATCATTATTTCCAAATTTTATTGAACCACCTTCATATTGTCTGTAACTTCTCAAATTTTTGTTTGTCACCTGTCATATGACTGGAGCATCCACTATCAAGTATCCATGGTGCAGATTTATTCTGTGCTTTAAATGTTGTTTGTACGATCAGGGATTCCTTTTCTTCCTTAGATCGCTCTTTTTCTTTCCACTCTGGTTTGATTACGTTTTGGGCTCTTGTTTTGACTTTTCTTTTTCAGTAGCTTGTGCATGTTTTTCGAGAAATTTTCTATTTTGTCTCATTCCATTTGGTTGAAATTTTCTTCCCTGAAATTGATTTGATGCAAATGTACTTCGACAATTTCTTGCAATGTGCCCAAAATTATGATAGTTATAACATTCTACCGCATAATCCATCAAAGGTGAAAAAACATTTCTACTGGTAAAATTCCTTGGTCCTACATTATACTTGCAATCTGAAATCTTATGTCCATAACCATTGCATTTAAAACTAGTAACCAGAAAAGAGATGATTGAACCTGGGTGATGGTCTTTGCCATGTTGTCGTAGGAGCCATAAATCTTCTTCTTCTTTGATGTGTGACATTGGTGAATCCATCATTGTCAATTCTCCTTTCGTGCCTTGCATTATTGCTTTCTTTTGCATGAGTCAATTTTTCTTGATCAACCTGTTTCTTATCTTCATTCTTTATGGATTCTTCATTTATGGCCTTTGATCCATTTGATGATTCTCCTTCGTCAAAGCCCAAACCAAATTTGATGCCTAGTAGTCTTTTGGTTATTTATGATCTTATCCAACTTCATAGAACTTTCTTCACGTTTGTGATAACAACTAATTTTACGATTCATCTCTTCTATCTCGCATCCTTAAACCAACAAGTCTCTTCTTCTAGCTTGCTGCAATAATCTATTTTCATGGTTATTTGCACTTCGAGATCTTCAGATATTTTCTTGGATTCTTCTATCCGTACTTTCAAACTGGTTATGATTTCATTTGCATCCTCAAGCTTTCTTGAAATTTTCTTATTCTTTTTTCTTTCTATCTTCAATTCATCCAGAGCTGCAATTAGTTCCTCTTCCAAATTTACTTCTTCATCACATTCCTGTTCTTTTTCTATTTTTTCTTCTTTGAGTGCCATGAAAAGAGCTTCACCTGTTTCCTTTTCAGAATCCTCACCGCAGCTGTCTTCTGATGAACTGACATTCTTGGAGATGAAACTTTTCTTCTTGAAGTTGCCTTTTCTGAAATTTGTTTTTTTCTTCCAATCACTTCTTTCTTGGTGCGATCCTTCATCACTTTTGTTCTTCTCATTAAGTGGACATTTAGCTGCAAAATGCCCAATGCCTCCACAATTGAAACATTTAAACGGTAACTTTCCTCTCGTATTTTCCTTTTCCCCTTTTTAGTTTTCGAACAAAGTTTGCTTCCATTTCATCTCGATGTCTCTTCTTCCTCGGATTCTTGTTTTGCTTTCATATTTTTATGGGCTTTAAAAGTAGCTTCTCTGTCTGTGGGTTTAGATTTTCCTATTCTCATCTCATATGCAGTCAAAGAACCATGCATCTCATCCATACTAAAAGAATTTAGATCTTTAGCTTCTTCTATAGCTGAAACTTTAGAATCAAATCTTTGGGGAAGAGATCTTAATACCTTTTTCACGATGACAGAATCTTTGATTTCCTCGTCGAGTCCTCTAATCGCATTAATGACTTCATTAACTCTTAGCATATATGCCTCTATGTTCTCATCGTCATTCATCTTTAATACTTCGAACTGAGCTCGATGTGTTTGTAACTTGGCCTCCTTGATCTTAACGTCTCCTTCATGAATGCTCCTCAGTTTGTCCCATATTTCTTTTGCCATTTTACAACTCATAATCTTTACCAGCTTCACTCGTCCACTAATCCGCACATGATAGCATTCTTTGCTTTTGAGTCATTCTCAAACAGTTTCTTACCGACAGCATCGGTTGGAGAAGTGGTGGGTATTGTGTATCCACTATCTACTCGAATCCCAAATGTCGTATCCCAAAGCACAAAGATATGTCTCGCATCCTGAGTCTCCAAAATGCGTAATTAGTTCCATCAAACAATGGTGCTTTGTTTGATGAGAAGCCTTCACCACCTGCCATTGTGTCACTTCCAAGATCACCCTAGCCGGTTAAGCTTGTTCAGGAACCTCGCTCTGATACCAATTGTTAGTCTCACAATGACACTGAGAGGGGGTGAATCAGTGTAGCTCTTTTAAAACTTAAATCTTCAACTCTTAAAGCCGAAACAATGAAAACTTGAAACCAAATAAAGCAAGTATAACAAGAGAACATCACACAACACAAGATGTACCGAGGTTCACCGATTTGGCTACATCCTCAAAATGACTGTTTGGACTCCCATCCAAATCCAGCCTTTGCAAAGCACCAACTTTACAATCAATTTACCAGAACCCACTGGAAGGAGCACCAACCCTTGATTTATCTGCACCAACAGAAAGGAGCACCAACCCCTAATTTATTTGCACCAACAAAAAGGAGCACCAACAACTTATGGCCTCTTTGAATGGCGTATTTAAAACCTCTAAAAAAATTTGTTTCTCCTTCCATGACTGTTCGTTTTCTCCTTCCATGACTGTTTGTTTTCTCCTTCCCTTGTGCATGCATGTGTTTTGGTTTCCAAAAAGGCTTTTCATTTCTATTTTGTGGCCCTTCGTTTCCTTTTCTCCACATGGGCATGCGTCCGCTTCTTTCCATGTGTAACGACCATCTTAGATGATTTCAAATCATTAAAGATTCCTTATGTAACTTTTGTCTTATTCATTGAATTTTGTCCTTATGTGACAAATTACCTTATTCAATCTTCGATTTATTCCTTATAGGTCCACGTCACTATGCAGTCTTCGGTTTCACTATCCTGGTGTTCATCACTAATATTAGATGCACTGTCAACTACTCTGTTCCTTTGGCGAAAATGCAACATGTCGCGATATCATGACACTTTTGTTTCTCTGCCTGCCTACCCTTTTTGAGTCACGAAAATGCAACATGTCACGATATCGCGACACTTTTTTCTCCCTTTTGAGTAAAAATGCAACATGTCACGATATCGTGACACTTTTTCCTTCTTGCTCTTTCTCTTTCTTTGGACCACGAAAATGCAACATGTCGCGATATCGCGACACTTTTTTCTCCTTGCTCTTTCTCTTTGCTTTGGACCACGAAAATGCAACATGTCGCGATATCGCGACACTTTTTTCTCCTTGCGGTGTTTTGCTTTTTCTTTGATCTTTAGCATATGGGCCACTTCGGTCTTCTTGGAAAATATGCAAAAAGGTGGGTCCCCAATTTTGGGGTACGTTGTGGAGCAGCCACAACATGACGATTTTTTCAACTTTGCACAAACAACCTCGTAACAACTTCACCCAAACATCAAAAACATCCTCATAAGCATTTAACATCACCGTACATACTCTGAATAACCTCTGAACTCCTGTCCACTGCATCAACCGATCTATCTGACTGTGTTGACAACAATGACAATACTGTCGCTGCACCTTGCTCAACAGAAGGGATATTTTCCAAAATAGTAGTAATTATTATATATAGATATCTACATATCCTTTTTTCCAGACTTATTATCACTAAATTGGTTGAAGATATTGCTCATATACAAAAATAGACAGCATTATTCCTTCCATGGATACAATTTTATAGGCATTTAGACCTATGATATTAACAATTTGATAGAATCCACTCTATAAGGAATCAAACTTTTGGTGTTCTCATAGTTTTGCTTGATCCTCATCCCATTTGAATATGGAGTCTCCTTTATACTCCACATCTTGCCTCTTTTTCTAAACCCCCTTTTAACCACTTCCTAAAGTTGCATTGTCCTATTGAAAGTCTTTTCTCTTTCCTCCTCTAGGGCCAACGATGCATTCAACATTACTTACAAGTGCTCAATATTGGTGTTTTGCAACTCAAGTGGTTGTGACATTTGAAAGGAAGGGATCTCTAAATTAACCGATAACATGACCTGCTTGCCATAGAATAACTTATAAGGGACTATCTAGTGGATGCTTTTAGTGTCACTCTATCTACCCATAATGCCTTACATAGCTTGGTATGCCAGTCACTTTATGACTCTAAAGTGCTTTCTCAAGATCCTTGTGATATTCTTATTTTGTAATTTGACAAAGCCATTGCCACAGGGGTAGTAATTGGATGAAATTTTGAGCAATAATTCATACTCCATGGTGAACTTCATCACTTTAGCCCCCTTGAAGTAAGTTGTATTATCTGTGATAATAGCAGCAAGTTCTTCAAACATGGTGATGATACCTTCTAACAATTTAACCATTGTTTCTTTATTTTTTTGCTTTGATTGGGACCACTTTAAACTTAAAATTAGGTTGATAGTGCCTATGAATTCTAGGACCCATTTTTGCAAATATTAAATCCTAATGATAGGCTTTAATGGAATTGGAGCTCTATTTTTTCCCCTAGACATGTAGCATGGTTCACAATCTTTGACCCACTGGTAGCAATTAGCAACATTGCGGGCCAATAGTATCCATCTCTAAAGATATTAGAGTTATTATGGATGCATAGAAATACCATATTTTATCATGTTATTGCTTGATCAAGGCCTCACATTTTCTTCTTCTATGTATTATCGTAAGATGATATCATCCTTTTTTAAACGAGACACCATCTAACTAGTGATAGTGCATTGCTTTCTATCTAAGTTTTTATCCTTTTTGGTACCTATCATATATTAATATATTTGCACATGTTGCCCATCCATCATCTTATCATCTATATCTATCTCCTTTATTGGAGCAATTTGATCTTCAGTGATTGTCCTTGCTAGCCTATCACATAAGGTCCTTCTTCTTATTAGTTTTGTGGGATTGATCTCAATGTCAAATTATTGAATTTTATTGATCCACAAAAATCTCTTTTCTTCTAGTTCACCATGTAGTTCAACATATCAAACATCTAGGTGTACTATAAATATGATAATCTTACTCTATGATACATAGTACTTGAATTTATTTAGAGCCTTCATGAGAGTGAACACTTGCTTTTCAATAAGGGTATATTTATCTTTATAGTTAGGAATGGATTGACTCATGAAGGATATGTTATGTTCCCCATATTTATCATTATTTTGGGTTAGGAAAATTGCAATGCTTTCATCTATACCAAATACATACAACCTAAAATATTTGGAGAAATCTAGGTTAAGCAAGATTGAAGCTTTGGTGATGGTATATTTAACATCCTAGAAGGCATTATTTCCTTCATTAGTCCATTATAGGAAGGCATATATTTTTAATATATCATTTATGCATATGACCATTTGAAAAAAATTTGTAATTAACTTAGCAACAAATTAGATTTGACCTAGGAGCGAATTGATCTCTTTGATTTATGAGGGCAACGAGAGGTCTTGATTTGATCAAGATCTATGGCTAAAACTTTTTTTAATACCACATGACCTAAAAATTTTCCTTCTTGGACCATAAAAATAGACTTCTTAGGGTTAAAAGAGATTTCAAATTTTGTACACCTTTAGAAGATTGACTCGTTATGGTCAATGTGCTTACTTATGTTACTGAAAATACTATTAAATCATCAAGGTATATAAGAATGGTTTCACTTACAAGCCCAAAAAAATCTATGTCCATGGCCCTTTAAAAATCTTCCCCTACATTTGATACATTTGATATGTGAAGGTCCCCCACTTGGTGGTGAAAGTTATCTTTCATTGATCTTCATATTTAATGTAGGTCTAATTGTACCCTAAGAAGCCACTAAGGAGAGACAACATTTGAGACCCAATTAATTTTTGTAATATCTAATGAATGGAAAGCAAAAGATGTGATCTTTTAAAGAGGTCTAGTTCAATTTTTTAAATTCAACAAACCTTATATCACCATTTTTATTGCATACTATAACCAAATTGAAAATCCAGGTAAAGTGCTTGTTCAAAAATATCATCTAAGCCTACAAGAGATTTAACAATTCTTATTTGATTGTTGCTTCTATTTTTTAATTCATTAGAAAAAAATTTATCTAAAAGGTTTAGCATCAGGGTCCAATTCGATAGTATGCTCTATGATTTTTTGGTCATAGACCTTAAGATCTTCATATGACTAGGTAATAATTTCTTCTTACTTGACATAGAGCTCTTTGAAAAGGTCCTTTTATTCATAAGTGCAATCCTTTTAAAGCAATAGATTCTTCTCTTTAGCCACCTTAATAGGATTATATGAGGAGTAATTTACTTTCATGCTTGTTTTCCTTGTACTATTATCAATATTGAACAAGCTCTCTAGAACTATCAACCCCTTTGGAAACTAATTTATCTTTAGCTATATTAGTTCATCCTTGATGTCATCCTTATATTCATTCTTTTCTTTGGTGTAGTCAGCCTCCTTGATAAAAAACTTTATGATTTTGTTATCATTATTAAATACATACCAATGATCAAAGTTATTAAGAATGGATGGTCTAAAAACTGTCTCTAATTCTTTAACCTAATCCCACATATCATTGGTGGGTTCAATTTGGTATATCATTCCTACAAACTCATCTACTTTTGCATTCAATTATTTGGAAATTTATTTTATTTCATATGTATCAAAAATTTTCAATAAATCTTATACCTTTTAACTATATGACTTCAGGTGCTTATTCTTTATAATGCATTGGGAATTGGACTGATTTAGAATTAGTTTAGAGTTGCCATATTTTCTTAGGTCCTCAATTCGTATTTTCTTAGCCTTTCACAAATTGGTATAGAGTGCCTTGTATTTAACCATATTATAAATACAATTGAAGAGTAGCATGCATGCAAAATGAGTTTGTGCACCTTGTGGGTCAATGATTTCAACACTAGTGCATACCCCATTCCTTGTTCTAATGCCACCAAAGTACATTATCCAAATTTTATTTGTCCCTTGACTTGTGAGGGCTATAAGACTATAATATGTTTTAGTGATGAGATAGTTTTCCAATTTAGTTTCTTTATATTTAACTTTAATATCATCTTCATCCTATAAAATTGTAATTATCACATTAACCTCTAAATCCTGGTCACCCTTAAAATACTCATCATCCTTTATGAATTAGGGTAGTTCATTCTTTTTTATTGTAACCTAATCATCTAGTTTATATAGAAGGTAGTTGCGAGGCAGCTCATTTTTTTATTCTTGATCATATTTTTGCATTTGGGTACGTTCATATGAGTATAATCCATTACTAGGTAACCATCTCTTAACAACTTATGTGTCAAGTTTCTCAATAATAGCATACCAAAGTATGGATATAGATCCACAACTATCAATTCCTACACTACTAAAAACTTTGGATGTTTAGCTATAGTCATGACTAGGTCTTTGAGTACCCCTACTACATTGATCCTTATACCATCCATTTGGATTAGGTGTCTATCCATTTTAATATAAGACAATCTCATCTCGTCATAAACATATTTTGGCATAATTGTAATCATTGCACTTGAATCAACTATGCAATTTCTAACTATGTAATTTTTAATCTTGATTGTCACATAAAACAAGGTTTGCTTCAACATCTTTGGTTTTGGAGCATTTAGAATATCCAACATGTTAACCTAGATGTTTGTAGGATGCTTTGCATCAAATTTTGTTGACTAGTTATATTGGTTGGAGTGAGTATAGGTTTCTTACTCCTAGCATAACTCCTTCCTTGCTCTTTCAAAGCCTCCTAGAGTAGATCCTACTATCTTGGTAAGGCAAATGCTTCGAGCATGCTAAACTTAGCTAGTATCCTTTTTATTTCCTCTATATTATTGAATTTGAGTTTCACAATATGGGCAAGAAAATCAATATGTCTACGTTTAATAAATAATTTTTGGTATTTTGTATTAATTTATAGTTTGTACACAGTGTTTGATGATGTGTATATATATTTAATAAAGTTATAAAGTAGTAATGTAATAATATGATAATGTGCAATGTTAAGTCACATATAAACAAGTCATAAAGTGACTTATGAAATGAAATGTAAATGTAAGTTAATGCAAGTCAAATGTAATTTAGGAAAATGATGAGGTATTGGGTAGTTGGAGGGTGCAACTAATTTCTAATTGTATAAATATGATCCTTGCCTTGTTCATTCAAGATTTATGTTGAAAATGGTGGAGTTGGCCAACACATATGCTTGTATTAAAAGTTGAGGTGGTTGGTTGTTGGATGTAAATAATTGTTGGCACTAAAAGGAGATTACATTACTATAATCATTCAAGATTGTGTAATGATAATTCCTATAATGTTGTTGTCATACAAACTAATGATAATATAAACTGCTCATTCATTTATGATCTTCCATTATTATTGTTATTGTATGTAGCATGTGTATTGTTAGTATTAATTGTTATAGACCTCTAGATTTATATAAGTGCAGCTCTACAATATCATAGAGGAAGCAATTTCAGAACAAAGAGCTAAGGTGGAAATAAGGCTCCCTTTGGGATGTAGAGAATATTCTATTTTACAATAGGGGGAGAAGTTGGACCAAATGGAAATAGTGACCCCGAGAGCTAGTTCAGGGGGTTATCTTTAGAAGTAAAACAAATATAGGAGCGCCAATGATGGCAATATGGAGGCAGTTGAAGTCCCCTAAAATTTTCTAATCCAATCTGTGGATAATGGGGAGGAGCTCAAGGATCAAGATATTGGTTCAACAAAGAAAGGAAAATAGAAAGTCCCAAGCATGAGACTAAAGTGATAAGATAAAAAGATAGCCAATGTTGGAAAAGATAATAAAGTGGGTATACCCTTGAACCATGAATTGCGGTAATGAGAGACAAAAAAGGGGGTGGCAGATGGTACCCAAGCAACTCTAAATCTTGGTGGGGTTAAAACCCCCAACAAGTCTAAAAAATGAAGTTGATATCATGGAATGTCAGGGGAATGAATACCCCTACCACTCAATGGGTGATTAAGGACCTTAGGAGTAATAATCATCCAAAAAAATTATTATTTCAAGAAACTAAAATTTTTGAAGGAAACATGCAATCTATAAAGAAAGTTGTTTGGAATAATGCAGAGTGGGCAACAAGTGAAGCTATAGGAGCCTTTAGGGGTGTTTGGACCCTTTGGAATCCGAACACTTTATTAGGTGATTGTATTCAAAAGAATGATAGGTTCATTTCAATTTTGTTCTATTCTATTATTTTTTATTTCTCTTGGATTGTTACAAATGTTTATACCCCTAATTTCCTAGTGGGGAGTAGAAGAGTCTGAGAGGGGCTGTCATACCTTAGAAGCCACTTACTTAATTACCCTTGGATGATTTTTGGGGATTTTAACACTGCTCTTATGCCCAATGATAATATTGGTGGTTCCAAGGAGTTTACTGATAGCATGGAGGATTTTGCCCAAGTTGTTTCTTCTAGTGGTCTCATGGATGTTGATTTGAGAGGGCAAAAATATATGTGGTCGAACAGAAGATTGGGTGAGGCTCTTATTCAAATTTTCCTTGATAGAGTGTTGGTCTCTCAGGATTGGTTTGCTAAATTTAGTAATGGAAATATTTGAAATTATTGTATTCCCTTTTATTTGGCTTTCTTTGTTCACTCCGAATTTTGGATTGTGTAGAGTTATCTTGTATTTTTCAACCCAATTTTGTTGTTTGCATCCTAGCTTTTCGATGCTAATGACTGTTTAAACCTTTTGCATTATCTTGGTGTTATCTTCTATTTGTTTTATTTTGTTGACCTACTTCTTTGGCTATTTTATGTTGGACCTTTGGTTTTTCTTAGTTTTGTCATGCTTGGTTAAGGCAACTTCCTTGTAAAAGGGTCAGGGCCTTTTCAAAACCTTATTTTTTAACCCTATAAAAGAAAAATATTTATATAAGTGGAAACAAATTTAAGTTTCAATATATTAAATTTTGTTTCTACATTCTGGCATTGTTGCCTCTATGATATTGGGTCCAACCTCAGGACATGGAGTTGTGAGAATCAAATACCTTGGGAAGGATCCCAATGACAGTGATGGAATAAATCAATAACACCAAAGATATAGATGGAGAAGCATATTTATTTGTTGATTTTGGTGAAGGGTCATAAAATGAGACATGTATGACAAACATGTAGAAGGGAGGAGGATGGTAGATTATAGAGGTTTTGTATGATAGAATGACAAATAACATATGTCATACAAACGACAAGCATCAGTCAATTGACTATCCTTCAAATGCATTGTTGAGTTGTCGTTCAAGCGATATTTGTCATACAAACAAAGTTTACAGTATGAATGGAGTTTGTCATACAAATAAAATATGTCATTCAAATTGAACCTGGCATACAAGACAATTATACAATGGTATTGTACAAACCATAATGCATATACTGTGCAAGTGAAGGTGTCGAGTGGTGGATATCATACAAGTGAAAATAACCGTACATACAAGTTGAAGAGATATACAAACCCAATTTTAGGAGTTGTTGGAAGGGGTCAATGAGGAGTTGCATGCTGACAAAGAATGTTTGGCATAAAAAAAGTGCAAGTTGTGGTGCACAATGGTGAGAGGGATGGGATTCTGACATTAGTACATATACAATAATGACATGTCCAACAATATGTGAAAAGGAAGTTCAACACTAGAAAAAATGCAAATTGGTATGCTTTATGGTGAGCGAGATGGGAATTTGACATTGAAGCAACTACAGGTTGGAGTATTTCATAGTGAGAAGGATGGGAGTCTAGTGGAAGAGCAATTGCGATATATTGCACCTGATAGTATGTGAAGAAGAGATACAACCATTGCCAAGGTTAATTCAAATTATCAAAATGAAGATCAATTTGGGCATATCATGTAAATATCCACTATTTCATAGAGTTTCAATAGAATAATCATTTAGGCATTAGAGAATTTATCGCATGTTATCGAGAGTGACTAGGTAGAACAATGAGGTAGACTAGAGATGGTTGTTTCGTATGATATTTTATGGATTTGCAATAGACTAGTATATGAAATTAACAAAGGATAAGTACAAGATATAGGAAGAGTTGCATGATGTATTTTTGCAATAAATTTGATTGTACAACAATGACAATACAATCATTGCTAAAATTTATAGAATGAAACAAGGTGAGAATGAGTTTGTTCATTCATACAAATGGAAGTTGAGTGGGTTATTTAACCATTTGGAAGAATACCCAAAAATATGCATTGAAGAGGAGATGGTTCATAGATATTTCTTCCTACATATTAGATGAATATTAGAGGAGATGACTTGTATTTCAAGGATTTGTCATTCAAAAAGCTGACATACAAGGAGAGAGATGTATGTTAGAGGCTAAGCAACAATTAGTTGAAGCAAGAGAATAGTAATGTGGAGTCAAGGGTTAGCTATATGAGTGGGTCAATCCAAGGCTATTGAAGTGTTGTTGAAAAGAAAATTTAGTTTAGGCATTGATTGTCTTAGTGGCTTTGTAATTGAGATTTCAAGACACTGCTCCAAACCCTTCAAGGATGTTGTCCCTTGATCCTGCATTGTATCATGGTAGGGTAAACACAAAGGATGCTACCCCTTGACCCCGCAAGGGAGATTCCACCACCTTGGCCCCTGAAATAAGTAGCGATGGGTATTAACCATCATGTTGGTCATGTTGATAATGTGACTTATTGCAAAATATGGAGTAAGCAATCAAAAAATAATGTGTTGTGAGTAGCATTTTGAAGTGAAGTCTATTGCAAAAGATGTATGGAATAGGAAAAAGTAAAAGCAATAGGACAAGAAATTCCATTATGTCATTTAGTGCTTCTATCCCCAATGTTCAACTAAAGTGAATTATAAAATGAAATGTAAATGTCAATTAATGCAAGACAAATGTAATTTAGGAAAATGACGAGGTGTTAGGTAGTTGGAGGGTGCAACTAATTTCTAGTTGTATAAATATAACCCTTACCTCATTCATTCAAGATGTATGTCGATGGTGGTGGAGTTGGTCAACACATATGCTTGTATTGATAGTTGTGGCGGATGGTTGTTGTTAGTTGTAAATGATTGTTGGCAAGAAAAGGAGAGTGCATTTTTGTAATCATTCAAGTTTTTGTAATGTTATATGTGCAGATAATCCCTATAATGCTATTTTCGTATAGACTATTGATAATGCAAATCTACTCATTCATTTATCATCTACCATTTTTGTTGTCATTGTATGTTACATGTGTATTATTAGTAATTTTTGTATATATATATAAGTAGAAATGAAATTGAGTTTTAGTATGTTAAATTTTGTTTCTATACTAAGAGGCACTCTTGCTTCATATTGTGAACTTTTGATATTACCTTGTAGCTCTGCATGTTCTTCACTCAAGAGAGAGTGATATTTTAGTTGTCATTTGTCCTTCTTTTGAAGCTAATATATTTTCTTATTGCCTTCCCCCTTGATGGATTTAATAGTCACTCCATCTCCTTTATCTATTACATGTTATTTTTCTTTATCTATTTGTCTAGATTTGTTGGTTTGTCTCTTCCTTTTCTTTTTGAGGTGTATTTTTGGCCTTCTTTTCTATGTTTTCTTTCTTCTTCTATTTTTCTTGTTGTCTTGATGGGTCCTTTATCTTTCAAATGCAAGGGTGGTATCCCTCTTCTAATGATTATTGTACCTTTCTTAGTTGTAGTTTATTTCCTAGCTAGTTGCTCTTTGGAAGCTTTTCTCTTCTCCTAGTATTAACCCCTTGCTAATTAACACATATAGCATATTCTTAAAATGTTGACTCTTCATCTATTTCCATAGTGCTAAAAATTTTTAGGATGGAATTATTGGTGTTGGAAAGGGTAGGTACTAATTTTTTATTTTGAGATGACTAGTACATGATTTGATTGGCTATGGGGACAAATTGGCCCATGATGACAACCTATTGAGCCTCACATTATTGATTATACTAAATGGTTTGAGGGTGTCTAATGACTTCAATGCATTCTATGGGATCATGTTTGTCATTACAAGGAAGACACCATAGTGGCTCTTCTTCTATATTGACATTAATCATATGATTATGAGTTTGACTTGCTCCTTGGTTAAAACTTTGTTGAGGCACATGATCTTTTGTGAGATATGGAGTCTTTTGGGGTTTCCAATTATGTGATTGTTTCCATTTTTTCTTTGTAGCATTATTATGATCTAGTAATGTCTTGATCACTTCCACCATTTTGCTCATCACAAAATTATTGTTTGACTCATTGTTTGAGTTGGACAGAGGAGGGAGGAATGTAAATTATGGTTGGAAAGCTACATTGGATGATGCATTTTGGACAGGATGAGTAATAATGTATGGCAATGTAGAAGGATGAGTGGAGACATTTGGTTGGGGATTAGGATTAGGTAGCATGATGAGTTTAAAACTAGATATAGGCATAATTTGGGTAATCTATGTTGCATGGGCTATTGGAGGAGAAAGGGGTAGTTTACCTACTTGAATGAGAACATATTCTCCTCTAGTTGTCTCTTTGAAAGTTGTAATTAGTGTTCAATTGTTAGAATTACATACCATTAAAGATAATTTAGATTGTAAACCTTTGATATAATATGGTAATGCTTGTTCCTTATTTGGACTAATATTTTGTGGGATTAATTCAAGCTTCTTAAGAATCTAGTATTGAAATTGTGTATATTTTCTTGAGAATATATTTGAATTGTGTATATTTTCTTGAGAATATCTTTGAATTGTGTTTAATTAAAATAAAATAGAGAAACCATTTCCTATGCTACCAAATCTATGCATAAATGGTTCCATCATTGATGCCCAACTTGTAATCAAATTATTTGATAATCTCCTATACTATGAAGCAACCTTATGACAAAGAGAGTAGATTAGTAAATGTACCATTGTCTTCCTCTTAGATGCGATGGATCAATTTGAGTATCAACGGTTCACTAAGACGATTCAGTGTTATATTTTTTCTCATTCTCATTGAAGGTAGCTAATGCTTTCATATCTATCATGGAATAGGAGAATATGCCATTAATTTAAGTGCTCCTTGGTAGGTTTGATATAGAAATTATTTCTATGGCTTAGGTGGTGCTCCTAGATTATTTTGTTGAGGAGGATATTGACCATATTTTTTTTGAGGTGGATAGGGATACATTACATAGTAATGAGGTGGGTACAAAGGATATAAAGGATACAAATATGGAGGATAATAAGGTGGAGGGTACTAAGGTGGTGGATTCTAGTAAAGCCACTATTTATTTGGAGGTGGTTGAATATTCTATTGTAGAGGAGGATAATGCAGACCTAATTACATAATTTTCTAATTCTAAGGAGGTGGGCCTTGCATATTTTGTTATGCTTGACTAGTTGGAGGTAAAGTTACTTCCTAGGTGTTTTCCAAGGACATCTACAACCCTATTTCCAGCCATCACTTGAGTGTTCTAAGCAAGGTTTATCCCTAGATATCCTACATTAGGAGCCAAAGACTAACCTAGAGGGATGTTAGATGTGTTTGACAAACTAGATCCAGGTGGACTTTTGATCAAAGAAGCACTTGTATAAGGGATGTTTTGTGTATTAGATGTTGTCGGTTGGTTGCTAGCATAATTGGCCTACAAAGAGTTTGTTTAATTTTTTACATCGATAGGTATCCGATAAAGAGTATCAGTATGTGTCAAGGGCATGGCCATACTAGACAATCCTCATTAGTTACAATGGATGAATAAATTATTTGTTGGATCAAGTAACCGATTGTGGTGACATGAAGCCTTGACTAACTAGGTTGGTCATGGGGATTCTCCCTTTTGACAGGTAGGATTAGACACTTTAATCTTTTCAACCTCACCTTGTAGATGCATCCATGTGGTGATTTACTCTTTTCTCTTTCCCTTCATGTTTCTTTGATGATACACAATAGTATCCATTGTTTGATGTTATTTCCCTATTTTTTGAGCCCTTGATTTTATATTTATAAGCTTACATGTATAGATCTTCATAGACATAGTTTTAGGGTCATAATTTACAAAAAAAAAAAAAAATTGCCTATGGAGTGATTTGCTTGTAAAATAAAAAAATTGCTCAAAATTCTAAAGCGATTTTCTAGCAAAAGATGACATCGAAGATTTTGCATGTGAAGTGCTTTGCTCAAAAAATGTAGGTGATTTACTTGCTATTTTTTAGCCATTCACTTACTATTTATGGACTTGAAAAAAAATTAATAAGGTATCCAAGTGAATTACTCAAAGTGAATCATTCTAGAAACTTAGGAAAATTGCCTTCCCATGAAAGAGGGAGGAAGAAAATTGTCCTTCCTAGTTAATCACTTCCCAGACCTAGATCAAATGACTCATCATATTACTTTGGATATGTTTCACTATTTTGGAGTGAATCACTCATCAAATTTGAGCAAATTGCTTGTTGATTTGATGCTTCTGGCAGAACGACTCAAAATATGTCTTAAATACTTTTTATTAATGAAACATGCACATACGAAGTCAGATTTGATTTTTGATGATGCTTGGATGATATTGAAGTCATATTTATAAAAAATTTAAAATTCTAGAGTTCATTTTAAAGTTTCAATTCACAAAATACCTACAAAAATCGAGCACAAATAATAAAAATGATGAACTTCAAAGTCAATTTGAGACTAGAACTAAAAATCAAGTTTGCGGCCTCGATAATCACTCTAGATTCAACATGTGGAAGTGCAAATTTTTTGGAGTGAATCACTTGGAAATTTCAAACGAGTTGCTCACTCATATGCTTTAGTGAATTTATAAGCACTTTGCTCAAAATGGAGTGAATTACTCCAAATTAGAGTAGATTGCTTTCTAAAACTAGACATAGTAAATTTTTTCTCAATTTTGAGACATTCGCTTCATCAATGATGAATGCAATTTTAGCACAAACATCGAGGCATTAAGTGCAATTTGAGGAACATTGACAGTTGAACCCATCAAGTGTGCTAGAAACTATATTGAATTGGAAAATCAACCTCAATTCTAATTAATATTTGTACACCAATTTGAGTTTTAACAAAGTTGGAAGGGATTGTCAATGGCTTCTCCTAAATTTCCAAATTTAGGTTGGCTTCCCATTGTCCCTCATGGAATACTTTGGTGCTAACTTACACTAACTTGTATTGAAAGTAAAATGTCAAAAGTAAAGTTTAAAAATAAAATGGTTCAAAGTTTAAGGGTGCAAGCGATTCAAGCAAGTGTGGATTTAAATAATAGCGAGGAATGTGTAAGATCAATCAACACATGATAAGTTGAATAACATCAATGCCCACTCATTTAATAGATTATGAAATTGATTAGCAATAGACAAGATGGGCTACAAGGGATATGCCACAACCATCATGCACTTAGGAAACCAAGAGGGCAATGCCATCAATGGAATGCCTATGGACTTGCCAATTTCTTATAATCTCATGAGGTCAAAACACAATGTGGGTTTCATTGAGTGTAGCTCTAAATTCGTGTGGCCAAAAGATGACTACAATAAGGGCTCTAGGACCTATTTATAGTAACTTTATCTCTAAGTTGCCCATGATGAGAAACAATTACTCCTAGAGAAAGTAAAGCTTTGGGGGCATTTTTAGTAAAATTATGCACCACCAAATGTTACATGCCTCCAATTATGCCTCTAAGAGGCTTAGAAGGCTTTCAAAATGACTTAATGTGCCACTACATGCTAAAATCACTTTCTAAAAGGTTTGCCTTGGGATCCGTGACTTCAATTTACCTTTACGACTATCCAAGTAGTTTGCCCTAGTTTTGCAAGCAAACTACTTGCATTTGCAAGTGAATTGACACCTTATACTGAATGAACTACTCCTTGGAGCCAATTGGTCTCTTTTTTCAAGTGAATTAGTACCTCTTTCATACTTAGCCAAAATTTAAGTTCTTGTTTAAATACTTGTGTGTATACTTCATGATTATTTATAATACAATGAGGTCAATCCCACTATATTGATATAATGTATTGTCCTAGCCCAATCTAATTATCGATTTCCTACCCCTATTGAGCAATGATGTAATAAGGGTATGTTAGGATCATTACTCAAGTTAGTTAATTGGTCATTATGTCACCTAATCATAATTGACTCAAACTCAATCTCTCACTCACACATGCATGCACTCACGCACAAAACTTCACTTTTTGCTTCTACACAAGGCAATCCATGGATCATTCCTTTAGCATTCAACAAATACAAGATTCTAAACTTCAAGTGAGCATACCTTTGGTGCCATAACTAGTTGTTGTCCTCAATGGTTGTATGATACATATTTCTCTCTTCTCCTTCAAGCTTTAAATAAAACATTAAGTTCTTTTTCATAGATGATGCACTCCTTATTCTCAAACACCGCTTTATAGTTTTTTTCTAAAAACTACCCAACACTCATCAAGTTTTGCTACAAGCTTGGTATGAAGTAAGTGTTTTGGATATTTTCTTTGCATATTTTATATCAACATGTAAGGTTCTTTTTCTTCAACCTCCAATGCTTTGTTCTCTCCTAATTTCACCTTGTTGTATGTCATCCAACTCCACAAACAACTCTATTACTAGTCATATGATTCGACCAACCAAAATCTATGTACCAAGACTCTTTAATTGAAACTTCTGCCATACTAAATGAGAAAAACATATTTGTTGGGATCTCACCATCTTCATATGAAAAGTTTTTTTTCCCTCCTTTATTGCTTGTCTTTATTCTACATTCTCTTTCATAGTAGCCATACCTTTTGCAATAATGACATTGGATATTTCACTTTTCCACAAACTTGCCTCTACCTCTTCGACTATAGCCTCTTCCTCTTATAGAATGCTAATTTTTTTGCCCCTCATTTTGACCTTGGAAATTTAAGCTTCAACTAGCCACATTATTGCTTGACATGCTGGCCTTGGAAGCAAACACTTGCTCCAAGTTTTCTTCTTCACTATTTTTAGTTCTTTCTTCATGGGACATAAGTTGTCCCACCAATTCATCAAACTCGAACTTCTTCAAATCTTTACTTTCATTGATACTCATTGCACAATTATTCCACTTTGGTGCTAATGTCCGCAACACCTTTTTAACATCTCCTTGTGATCGTTATTCACTACAAAAAAACCCATTTGGGTGCACAATGTCAAGTACCCTTACAGAATAATCTTCACAATCTCTTTGTCCATCATTCTCAATTTTTTCATATTCCCTCTTCCTGAATTCATTCATTTCATTGAGTAAACCCTTGATAGGTTGTCTTCAAGGTGTCACAAGATCCTTTGGTAATTTTGACACTTGCAATTCTTAGGAAATTATTTGTATCAAGAACTACTTGTATGTGATACAAAGCCAAGGCATCATTTCCTTATACTTTATCCATATTCTTTATTGGTTCCTTGCATCCATATTCCACAACATCCACACTTCCTTTGCAAGAAACAAAGTCCTCTTCTTTATGCACCAATAATTATAAATTTCTCCTTTAAATTTTAGGATGGTAGTGAAGCATTACCATGTGCCATGACAACTACAACAATAACGTATGAAGTTTTCCTCCACAAACTTTGAATTTTGAATTCTTTGATTGAAGAGAATCAAATCTTCAAGGCTTGCACTTTGCAAATCTTTAATTTCCAAGATTTAAAACCAAAATATGAGATGTGGTGGTACTCTAAAACAAATATTTAACACAATAGAGAAATGAAAAAAAAAAAAAAAAACGAAATTGTACAAAATCACTTCAAAAAACACTTCATTAATCTTCAAGTCTATGGTACATCGATACAATGTATGTATGTATGACTGTGTGTGAGAAAGATCTATCTTGCAAATTTGGATGAGAATGTTTCTTTTTTCTTTAAAATTTCATTTGCAATTCCAATTTCGTCTACTAATATTTTTTGTAATCTTCTCATCCTATTTTTATTTTTATCGTATTTTTCTCCCATTTTAATTTGTCTCTTTCAATATTGCAATTTCCAACCAAAATTTTACCTTATTTGAGTATTTTCTTTATTGTAAAAAGCTTAGTGATTTTTTGTTGTTATGCATTTTAGGTATTCTTTATATATTTGATCCCCTATCTCTTGTTTTGTAATATTTGAGCATTTTTTTATTGTAATAAACTTAGTATTTTTCATACAATTTTAAATATTATTTGTACACTTGATCCAATATTCACTAGTTTTTACCTTATTTGAGCATTTTCTTTGTTGTATCTCTTCTCATACATTTTTTTAAATTCTTGAATATTTTATCCAAATATCATTTTTCTTATTTACATCAAAATGTCTTTTATTTGTATATGTTAAATTTCCTTTTCTAAAGTATGAGGGGACCAAGATCCCTCATTAAAACTTGTGTAAACTCATTGAATCAGGTAGCATTAACTCAACTGGTTAAATTCCTCAACATTCAAGGAGGAGACCATGGTTCGAATCTTGCCCAACGATACAAGGATAATATCCAAGCTTTGTTGTAATACCACTATGTGGTGGTGATGCAATACAAGTGGGGCCCGTTTCAATCCCGCATTACCAATTGAAAAAAAAAAAATTCTAATAAAAATATCACAAAAATTTCTTTTAATATAAGATTAGGGAGATTGAGGAAAGCTTCACATTGATATTTTTTCAACAAACACTTCACCCTTCCTTTGCACAAAATTAAAATTTATTTAACACTTACATTCCTAGCTTTTCAGGACATCATATATAAAAAATATTTTTTTCAGCTTTAGAACTTCAATAGAAAATCAAGCTAGTTGTTTTTTTGTTAATGGAGATGTTAAAATTAATTGAATAAAATTATTATTTTTATATGTTTTTACTTTTTATAGTAACTATAGAACCTTAATATTCTAGTTTATTATAAGCTTTGTCAAAACTGATGGTCAATATCTTTAACCCTTACATTGTAATATGCGAGTTGTCCATACTTTAATGTCAACTTAGCTATTACATCCATAAATCAACCTTCAATTGATATAACATTCAATGGAATTGCTTTACTTTTGTTGAAGATATAGTCAAGTAACTTATTTAATACATCGTTTTATCTTGTTAAGTCAAACTTCTACTTTGCAATCTTAATCCATAAAAAACAATTATAACCATATTCTTTATTCATTTTGATATATTTTTTATGAAGACTATTTGATATTGGCATTGTTTTGACTAGTGAATTAACTTTAATTGTTAAAACAAGCGTCCAACTTCTCAACATTATCTTATGTTTAAAGCATGAATTTTATTTTTGTGCTATGAGTTTTATTTTTGTCAACATTGATATAACACTCAGAGAAGAACGAATCCCAAATTTGAAATATTGCTTTTAAAAAATATGAATCCTTACGAAGTTGGAAATGTATACTAGTTTAATTCTTAGTTGGGTTTATTTGTACATAACTCATGTTACCACTAGTGCTACGGGGGCAAGAATGACAATAAACTCTATGTTGCATATTTGTGCTTGTGGATAGAAAGCAAAATTCTAGCATTTGCACGCTTCCATCACCTTTGTCTCAAAGCCTTGTTGATCTTAAATAGCAATAGTGTATTCATTTCAATAATGACATCATCTTTACTTTTTTTAAATTTATTTTGTCATTTTAAAATGGCTTAGCATTAGTTTCCAACTAGGTTAAATAATTTGTCGAGAAGTTCTTTATTTTTATATTTAACTTATATTTGACCATTCAATGCCTTATTTTTGCTTACCATTCTTATGGCATGAACTTTCATTAAACAAGCAACCCAAGATTCTTTGAAGCTAATATGACCCCATATGACGACTTGTTTTCTCAAGTCTATGTTTAACATGCAGCCAAAATATCAAAGCCATCAAATTACCCTTTTGGACATAGACCCCATAAATCAAGTATTAGATGGTGAAACTATGCAATATAATGCATTTATATAATGGTTTAAGTTTCTACAAAAACCTAGAAAAATCTCCCTATGATGCATATTTTATTTGCTTTAATTTTAAATGTCAATCATACAATTTTTGATTAAATTTAACTTAAATAATAAAATAAAATATATATATCCTCAACTATAGATGCTAGAAATATTGCAAGCACCAAAACCATTAAGTTCACTTTTAGGCACTTTGAAATTGCCCATAAAGCCATATTTTCTATCCTTATGTATGAAACATGATACACATTTGAAGTACATTGTAAATTTGTAAATGCCTCAAACTGTCAAATCAATGGACCTCATTCATCATTTTTTAGATAGATTTTGAAACAATTAATATAAAACTGTTTCAAAATCTATCTAAAAAGGTAACCTGAATACATGAACTTGAAAAAAAAAAAAGTTTAAAAGAAAATATCATAATATACATCAATCTCTTTGAGAAGGAATGGTGACTTGGTGCTGCACAACCGAACCTGGGGAAGATAACACGAAACAAAGATAAAAACAGTAAATATGTCATTTCCAAAGATAACAAATAAAGCTAAGACAATTTTAAAGCTCAAAAGAAAAATAATCATACAGGGAAGATAAAGATTTGTGTTTTAAATTCATTGTAGATTTTGAACTTTCATAAGGTCATCGAAATATCCTTGCAAATTACAAGAAAATCTACAAGTTATTATCATTGTAAACTTAATTATAATCAACAAATACACACTAAAAAAAAGTGAAGTAAATCTTAGTCCCCTACAACCTTAGTTATCAAATTCGTCGATTTTTTTAGATGAAGTTCGAAATTCGTTGAATTTAAAATCCTAGCAAATAAATTCGACAAACAAACCCTAAATTCGGCATCGGCATGGAAAAAGATTGAGTGGAAACGGACGGAGAAGGGAAAAATGCTGGCAAGAATTTTTTTGGTCCTCAGAAATACAGGCGTGCAAGTTGGTATGTTAATGTGTGGTTTTGTATTTTTACGAAGCGCTTATCACATGCGGACCACGGTTTGTGGCTTTCGTGTTTTAAATCACGCGAAGGGTTTATGGGACGTTTCCAGGAACAAGGGGAATACAAATTATATATATATATATATATATATATATATATATATATATATATATATATATAATTATGAAATTTAAGACCATTAAAAATTGTGTAAGTTATGCAATCTACACGGTGCAAAAGTTATGCAAGGAATGAAGTCAGTCCATTCAATGCTTCGGCACCAAAATTGCAGACATATCCAGTTTTATTATTTTGAATGATTTAGTAAACCAGACAATTTGACTAGACGAGTACCTAATTTTCAAAGTTTATTATTGTTATTTTTATTTCCAATTAGTGTGGGGCAATGTGATTGGAAAATGTTGGTTTTATATCTGATCAAAAAACATGTTATGTGCATACACCCAAGTTCATATATGCACATTTATAATATATCAAATTTTATCTCGAATTTTATTCCGAATTTTTAAAATTGGTAAAAAAATTTCGAACTTCAAGAGTGTCGAATTCGAACACGAACTCGAACTTGATAACTAAACCTACAACTATTATCTCCATAAGAAGGGGTTAAAATGGGTAGCAGTGGTTGAAAATGATAGGGACCAACAAATACACAAATCAATAAATAAAAAGAAGTAAATCTTAGTCCCCTACAACTATTGTCTCCATAAGAAGGGGTTAAAATGGTCATCTTTGTAGAAGTGGTTAAGAATGATACGGAGACTTTTCATTATTCTAGTAAATAAAAAATAAAATTTTAAGATGGTTAACTTGTAACATGTTGAATTGTAATTTAAATTGTTTGCAACTTCGTTTAATAATGTTGCAATAGCTTCTAGTTGAATCTCAATTTTGTTTAAAGAAATAGAGAATATTGTATGTTAGAGCTCAGAAGCACGTTGCAGGGCAGATACGTGTATATATAGCATATTTTCTTAAAACTTAGGAACATTTTTTTTTTACTCGGAAAAATATGTAATTTTCATTTCTTAGGTTGAAAAAAAAATTACAATGCTATGGGTATGAAGTACCCTCAAGAATTTCAGTTACAATGCTACAGTATCCCTGTTGGGATATACCGTATTAGTATGTCTTTGGGTTCTCATCCAGGACTTAATAACATTTACACAATCTGAAACCTACACACTTATGCACATAATAACAGATTACTTTATTCCAATTGAGTTAGACAAGAAATGGTGTACTTGATAGCCTTGAGTCAAGATCTTCAAAAGCATTTTGTTGTTCCACAATCTTGACAAAATGGACAGTATGCCTAGTCAGTATGTATAAGCCGTAAGATAATTGGGTGATGTTACTAATGAATCTGCAATCAATACCCACATGAGCCACAGAGGACTTTACAGTTAAATTTATTTGAAAATCCACATCTTGTTTAGATCCATCTTAAATATTGCCTGCCATACTGTATGTCCCAACAAGCTTCTATAGAGAACCATAAAGGAACTCTTGGGATTTAAAGATTGTTTGGTTGGTTGACAACATACATGCATTTCTGTAAGAACCCCAAATGAAATTTCCTCTGGCCATAAAGTCATCTAAAAGTAACTTTAAAGGTATGGACATTTTGTCAGAGATGGACAATATAGCCTGTTGAAAGGTGGTTGTGCCTTTCAAAATATAGATGGCATCCTATATGTGCATAAATATTGTTCTCCACCACAAGGGTTATGTTGAGTCCATCTTCCTTAGTGATGCTAATTCGGTTATACCCAAAGAAGCCATTGAAGGAGTTGATCTCATGTGCTGCCACTTCAAGAATTGTGTCAATGAAAGGAAGGGGAACAGGCCGTAATGGTGACAACATTCGGCTCATCACATTCCACACGGATGTTTATCTACATCATTTTATTATTTTGACTAATGGCTATGGTTGAGACCTATTCATCTCTTCCAACTTCAAAAAAAAGGTCAGATTCCAGCATTTTTTCCATCTTTGCATGAATGTTTTTTTTTTCATGTGTGAGATACATTCTATATGGCCTTCTTAGGCCTGCTTGCTCCCAAAAGATCAAAGGGATTCTATGTAGACAAATTTTGAGTGGCACTCCCTTCAGGTCCTTAATGTCTATGGGAAAACATGTTTATGATCCATGAATATCCAGAATGTAGAGGCCTTCAGCACAAGATTCTAATTGTTTTCCATATTTATTAACTGTGACCTTCTCTCAGCTGAGATTAAATTTCATTCGTGTGGGGCTCATATCTTATGTTGTCCTAGTTAGAGAAATTATATGCAACCACATTGTCTACTTGACTCCTCCAAATTGGAATCTAGTAAAATAAGGATAAATATGCTTGACCACAATTTTCTGTTCATAGGGAACTGTTGAAGAAATTTAAGATTCTCAAACAAACACTTTTAAAGACTTTTAAAATATTGACATGCAGAACACATCACTGACTAGGTTTGAGAATTGCAATACTTCTCAATTCGAAGGAATTATCACAAGAAAGAAAAGGATATGAGCACATTTATTGATTTTTTTTAATGCAAACGTGTGTTGGGTGTCTAAACTGCATTACCAGCAATGTCTTCCTCCTAGAGACTACCTGATAGGCCAACCACAGCATTCTTGCATCCAGACCATAACAAGACCGTCAGAGGACTGTATAACAACAAAGACAACCAGAATACAGTATACAGTGAACAATGATTAAATTTGACTCCTTGCTTTTAGAGAATAAGATGTTTCTGTGAATCTCTCCAAGATTTTTCCCTTTCTTTCAAGTTCATACATGTCATGCCTATAAAACATTACCACTCAATGGCATTTTCCAAATCTGAAACTCATTTGAATTAAGAAGGTATGAACATCAAAGCCATGATTAGATAGTTAAAACAACAAAAACCAAAACAACAAAGCTATTGCACTTGCACAATCATTAAAGTACAACACAAATATGAGGCAAATATAAACTGTATGATCTAATTTTGAACAAGAGGATCAATCTACAATTGGAACTCTTAGAATATGCACGAATCCTACATAATATAGATAAGAGATGGAAGATCATTTCCTTGCTTTACTCATGTTTTATAAAGTCATAGATGGTTGATGGTTGCACCTCTTCAGCAGCTGCCCTAAGACAATAATCCTCTAATTCTACCTATGCTAATGTTCCTCTCTTGGAACATAAGAGGCCTGAAAGGCCATTCAAAACAGAGAATGTTAGCCTCCATAAGAAAAGACATTTTGCTAGAAATTATTCTCCTCCAAGAAACCAAAGTGGAGGAATGCAATATAGATTCAGTCAGAAAGGTTATCTGGAAGGATGCTGTGCTTGCAACTAGTCCAGCTCAACGGGCCTTAGGGGGTCTCCTTTGTCTCTGGGACACTGAAAAGCTGGATGGCTAGATTATCTCGGCTTCAGACAGCAACATTCTTTTCTCTTGTAAGGAAACTAAGCGCAGATGGGTCCTTTCAAATATCTATGCACCAAATTCTTCCCTTGGAAGAAGTTTTCTTTGGGCTTCTTTGGGAGTAATGAGAGAGGCCTTTAAAAATGAGATCTGGTTGTTAGCTGGGGACTTCAACTCTCCCCTTTATTAGTCTGATAAAAAAGGGGGGAATCCAAGTTTGTCAAAAGGTATGGAAGATTTTGCCCTCTTTGTAAACCAGAATGAATTGATGGACTTGGACCTAAAAGGAAATAAGTTCACTTGGAGCAATAGAAGATTAGGAAGCCAACTTATCCAGATAATATTGGATAGAGTCCTGATTTCTAAAGAAGGTTTGTATTCTTTTGGGGATGCTTCCTTAAGTTCTCTCCCTAAAGTGGGATTGGACCACAACCCTTTACTATTTGAAACAATTCAAAATCCCAAGAAATTCCTTAGACCTTTCAAATTTGAAGCAATGTGGATTCAACACCCGGATTTGGAGGATAAAATTAAGGAGTGGTGGTCCTATAAATTCTTTGGGCCCTTAATTTCCCAAGTGGCTAATAAACTGAGGTTGGTCAAATCTAACCTAAAATTCTGGAACAAAATTATTTTTGGGCATATCTTTCAAAAGGAGGGCCTGAGAAAGCAATTGAAGGAAATTGAACTCACTATTGAATTTAGAGATTTGTCCTTGGACACTAGAGATAAGGAGAAAATGCTCTTGGCGGAATCTCATAACATTCTGGCTAGTGAAGAGATGTTATGGAGATAGAAATCAAGGGCCCTATGGCTTAAAGATGGAGATCGTAATACCAAATTCTTTCATATTTCAACCTTTTGGCACAGAAGTACCAATAGAATCAGAGAAATTTTAAAAGTGGATGGTTCTAAATCAGCGGATATTCAAGAAATCAGGACCGAAGCTGTTAATTTTTTTGAAACTCTCTTGGGTGATAAGGAGGATGGTGATGATCTGGCTGAGAGGAACCTACTTCTCAACATCCCTCCCCTTGTCTCGGAGGACATGAACTCTCATCTAATCATCCCTTTCAAGGATGATGAGATCATGAAGGGTTGTTTTCTCTATGGGCAGCTTGAAAGCTCCTGGTCCTGATGGCTTCCCCCCTTTTTTTTTAGAAATTTTGGCACATCCTTGGTAAAGATATTGGGGATGCCTTGAAGGAGATCCAAAGGATGGGATTCATTCCGAAAGATGTGAACTCTACCTTCCTGGTTCTCATTCCCAAGTCGGAAAGGGCTAAGGATTTCAAAGACTACAGACCTATTAGTCTCTGTAATACCATTTATAAAATTTTGACTAAAGTCTTGGCTAATAGAGTTAAAAAAAATTGCCCAGTATTATTGACCACACTCAGGGTGGCTTTGTGGCAAGAAGAAAAATTTTGGATGGTATCATAACAGTTCATGAACTTATTCATTCTGTTGATAAGAGTGGAAGAGTGGTTATTCCTTAAGCTCAACATGAATAAAGCATACGATAGAGTCTCTTGGGACTTCCTCTTGAAAGTCATGGCCAAATTTGAATTTCACCAAAATTGGTTAAATCTTGTCAGAGAATGCATCTCGACTGCAAGGTTTTAGTCATCATTAATGGGTCTGCTGCAAGTTATTTTAAGAGTCAAAGGGCCTTCGTCAGGGAGATCGTCTTTCCCCCTATCTTTTCATCTTGATGGCTGAAGTGCTGGGCAGATCTCTTAAAGCTGCCTCCTCCGTCAACGGTATTAGACCTGCCCTATCTCTAGATCCTATTACTCACTAGCAATTTGCGGATGATACTCTTTAAAACCACTTTTGCCTCTATCCCACAAGCCAAGAAAGTCAAGGACATCTTGTCTTCCTGCGAGAGAGTTGTGGGTCGGATCAATTTCATTAAGAGTAAAATCTTCTTCCTTAATACTCCTAAGAGGCAGAGAAATATTGCTCAAATCCTGGGGTGCGAGATTGCTGAACTCCCTTCAATTTACCTTGGGATGCCTCTCTTCAAACACAGACTAAAAGAGAATCTCTGGGATCCTATAGTGGAGAGAATCCAAAGGAAGCTCACTACGTTGGAAAGGTGCCCTTCTCAGCCAGGCAGGTAAAGCTCAGTTAGTGAAGTCCACTCTTCACACTATTCCTATCTATTTCCTCTCTCTTCAAAATCCCTTTTAAAGTCACCCAAAAAATTGAACACATCCAGAAAACCTTTCTCTGGTCGGGTGCTGAAGAAAATAAGAGAATCCCCCTAGTCTCTTGGGATCAGGTTTGCAACAAAAAAGAAGTAGGAGGTCTGGGCCTCAGAAATCTGAATCAAATGAATAAAGCATTAATGGCTAAGCAAGGTTGGAAGCTGTTTAGAAAGGAAAACTTAGGCTGGGTGCACATTCTCTCAGCTAAGTATTTGAATCATAATAAAAACTTCCTTGTGGATCCCCTTCCCTCCTCAAGTTCTGCTTTTTGGCTTAGCATTCTCAAAACGAAATCTATCATCCTTAAGGGATGCAGGTGGAATTTGGGGAATGGTAATAAAATTGATTTTTGGGAGGATCCTTGGCTTCTAAACTCCCCTCTTTCTAACTTTCCAAATCTTTCAGTTGTGGAGCCTAAAACTCGACTTCTCTTTGGCCCCAAAGTGGCTGATTTTATTGAAACAACTAATGGCAGAAAAAATGGAAATCTCTCTCTATCCCTAACCTGAATCAGGAAGAGGAAGAGGCCATTAGATTCTTATCTGATAATTTGAGAACACAGGTTATTAAAAATTCAGATGAGGATGATTATGTTTTTTGGAAAGGTGAAAAGGATGGCTCTTTCTCCGTGAAATCTGTTTACTTCCTTGCTGAAGAAGAGCTTGATACTTGGTTTCCTAGCAAAAAAACTTGGTTTAAAAACCTCATCCCTAAAGTCAACTTCTTCTTTTGGTTGGCTATTCAGAATAAGATCCTCACTATAGAAAATATTCAAAAAAGAGGGATGTATATTCCTAATAGGTGTTATCTCTGTGAAAAGTGCATTGAAACTTCGAACCATTTATTCTTTCAATGTTCCTTTTCTCTGGAAGTTCTTTATTCCTTTTTGAATATCCTTGGGGTTTGTTGGGTTGTTCTGTGTCTCCTCTTCAATGTTTGTAATCAGTGGACCTCCCCCTTTTTCAACCCGAGACTTTGGATTCTCTGGTCCTTTAGCCTCCCCCACCTTTTTTGGGGGATTTGGAAGGAAAGAAATAATAGGGCCTTCAAGGATTCCAAAAGAGATGTTGCCTCTATGTGTTCCAGAACCCTCATTGCTATTATGGAAAATGTCTCAAGTCTTCACCTGGACAGTAGTAGAGGTCTCAAGGATGAGGACAATCTAGAGGAGAAGTTAGGGCTTCAGTCAAGGAACAGAGAGATGGTGCAGCCTAGATTGAACAACAGATCCCAAACCAAATGGAGCCCCCCTCCACCCGGATGGATCAAACTCAATTTTGATGGAGCATCTAAAGGAAATCTAGGGAAAGCTGGGGTTGGGGGTGTGATTAGAAATGACAAAGGAGAGATCATTCTTGCTTATTCTGAAAACCTGGGATTTCAAACCAGTCACTTTGTAGAAGCTAGAGCTCTTTTCCAGGGAACAACGTTGCTTGATTCTTTAGAATGCAAAAAAGTTATCATTGAAGGGGATTCTCTAAACATCATCAACTCTGCAATTGGATCCCAAACCCCTAGTTGGAGTATAGCAAACATGATAGAGGAATATAAAAGAAATATCTAGGCCCTGGAAGAATTCCAAATTAGACATACTTATAGAGAAGGTAACAAATCTATGGATATCTTAGCCAATTTGGGTTTGCACCAAGTAGGACTTACAACTTGGAGGGAAGGTTTCCCCCAAGGTCTTTCTCAGATGGAGTAATGGTCTTTGTGATGTTATCTCTTTGTCTAGAATTTCTTTTTGTGATGAGGTTTATTAAGAATATATTCACCTGCAAAGTGGTGGAGATGGTTATTGTTTTTTATCTAGGGTCTTGCCTTTCCATCACCTTGAGGAGAACTCTTTGGAGCTATAAGGTCTTCTTCAAATTTGAATTCTATCCTGTTGGCAGCAAAAATTTTGGGGCTTGGGTTTCTAATCCTCGATGGCAGCTTCACCACTTCCTATTTGACGACCAGGTGGTCTTTAGCCAGAATATGTCAAATGATAGGGGAGATATCTCCCTTTTTGTCCACATAAGATTCAAAATTGGTTATCCTTTGTTCATGTGGCATTCTGATGGGCAATGTTGGGAGTAGAACTGCTCTTTATGGGTTGGAGCCACGTGGTACACCTTAAAGGATCCGAAGCGGGTCAAAGGCCCTTTATGGAATCTACCGCCCCACAATCAATCTCATGTTTTCCAGGCTGGTGAACTGCATTCAGGACAGTTATAAACGGGAAGAGGATCAAAGCAAGCTAGAGTGGCAATCAAAGATTGCCGGCAATGCCTCAATTTCTAATTTTGATCACGTTTGTGTGGAAAAGAGTCCTCATAGGTTGAGGTGGTAGACTGAGATTCGAGGTAGCATGCTTGTTGCCACTTCAGGCCATGTGACGGATTCTAAGTTTGTCATTGTAGTATCTACTGTTCTGGATCTTTTCCTTGTTCTTTGGTGCGGTTTTCCCAATGCAAGATGGCAGACTCCGAGTTCGCACAAGTCTTTCCTTCCTGTTGAGGCTCATGGCAACTTTATGACTTCCAATGTTTTTCTATTTGGAAGGCCTGTTAATCATGACTTGAACATTACCAATGCCTTCTCCACTATCCTGAGGTATTCCACTCAACTGAATTATTGGTTGTGCTCCCTGCAAGCAAGATCTGGGTCTTTCTTGAGACAATTGAAGACCCTGTTTAGAGGCCCCCTCATTGTCTGGGAATGCGAAGCACCTTCTTGCCTATGTTTCTTCTGATAAGGGACCGTTCTTTATTGTTGTGTTTAATTCCACTCTGCTTCGAAGATTTGTGGTCCATGTGAGGTCGGATTCAGTCTTCCAAAATCTCTCAAGGATCGTCCATAGAGTTAAGTCCCTGAGCATGGTTGTGGTGAAAGAGGAACCCACCATCCTTGACCTGGATGAGGAGGTTAAAAGGATTATGAAGAACGGTGGCCTCCTTGAGTGCCTCATGAGGTTTAACGGGTTCGATAGGGAGCTCTCCCTCCAAGTGGCCCATTCCTGGAACGATAGCATGGTGAAAGTTGGCGGTCTAAAGTTTGAAATCAACATTCCACTCATTTTGGAAGTTATAGGCCTTCCGACGGGGAATGCTTGCTTGAATAGGGAGAAGCACTCCCTAGCCAAGGAGCTCAGGGCCTTCCTAGGGAAATATGAAGAGCTAAAGAAAATCCAAAATGGGTACCTACGAAGCTCCCTTAAGGCTCCTTGGAACAAGGTTGCACTTGTCATCAGTGAGTATTTCACCCTTGACAGCAATCAAGACATTGTCAGGAGCTATCACTTCACCTTCCTGAACCAATTCCGTCGTAAGAGAAGGCTAAATATCCCATCCTTCATGTTCAAGTCTCTGGAGAAGACAATGTTGCATGTCAAGAAAGGCGATTTAACAGACCCGCTCCACCAGGGTCTTGTTAAAATGATCTTTGACTTTGTGGTTAAAAAAGGTGGTAGATTAGGGGAGGCTAAACTGACTCTGCTGGATAATCCTGTTGAATCTCCTAAAACTGAGGACTCCCTGGTTTCCTCCCAAAACAATTCTCTCAACACTCAGTCCCCTAAGATCGAACCAGCTCTACCTGAATCTATAGTTTCCCCTGGTGGAAAGGTGTCGAAGATGCAGAAGGGGCAAGGTGATGCTTCAATGATTCCTAGAGGAGTCGGAGGAAGCGAGGACAAAGCTAGACGCTCTAAGCGGCTATTTTCTAGAACGGCAAAAGCGAATAAGACCCCCCTGTTTATTGCGGATTTTGAGGATTCAGAAGACTCTGGTTTAGTCAGGAAGAAAGCCAAGCCCTCCAAGGGGTCCTTGGTGGGGAAGAAGGAAAAGCCCACCAATTCTCAAGACCCCCAAAAACCCCCAAATCGACAAGAAGAATGATGAAAGAATTCATGAGATCCTTAACAAGCACCCTTAAAGTGGCTATCTCATGTGTGGAGGAGGTCAAAGCAATGATGGAATGGGACCAGTGGGATCTGAAAGACTCTAAGGTGGGCAAGGAAACTGGTGGGGATGAGGATCCTAAGGATTGAGGCTCTTTTCGTTCTCTTGGTTCTCCCTACTCCTTCCTTGCACTTCTTGCAATTCCTCTATTTTGGTGGGTGATGTTTTGGCTTGTTGTTTGTCCCATAGGAGTGGGACAAATTTTGGTCTGATTGTTTTTTGACCTTGTTGTGGAATTAGGACCCTGGGGATTGAGGCTCTCTACATTCTCTCAGTTCTCCTTATTCCTTTTCTGCTCTTCTTGCAGCCCTTCTGCTTTGGCGGGTGATGGTTTGGCATGTTGTAAGTCCCACAGGGTGGGATAGCTTTTGGTCTATTATTTTTTGGCCTTATATTTGGAAGTTGTAGCTTCCTCCTTGTAAAAGGTTTGGGGACCCTTTCAAAACCCCTTCCTTTACCTAATCAAAAAATAAAATGTTCTAATAAAGTCAGTAAAGTTCGCTCTCAATTATCAAATAAAAAGTGGGGTGCTAAACACAACTAGAACTAATGATTGTAATATGAACTGTATTACAGGCAGTTCACGAAAACATTGGCATAGCACACTAGTTATTGTTGATATTGACATATGGACTGACTAAAGAATGCCCTATAAGGTAGCCATCAATAGCTGCCTTCACTCATCAATGATTTTCTAAAGGGATATGGTAATGCCAAATAGTATTTGAACATTGAACTTTTGTCCTAGACATCATTACTTACTCAACCAAGAAGACCATGATAAAACTACTAATTTTATGGATTAAAGACATGATAAGGTGACTCTGTTTAGATTGACTAACTCAGTGTCATCCAAGTAAATTGCATATGATGATCCTTCTTAGGCAAGTTTATTGCCCATTCTGCTATACTCTTCATTTATAAGAGGAAAGCATCATGTATCTATGATAGGTATACTTAGAAGTTAGAACGACTCAAGTTGAAGTCCTTTTGCAGAAAACATGGTTTTAGTCTCTAAAGAAACTGAACATTTAGAAGGTATCGTCTTTGAGAATAAAGTGGAGATATTTGGAAAGCAAGTTCATGTTGTGCGAGATTAGTCATAATAAAAATCCATTTTGTGGCTAGAAATAAAAGGAAGACTTGCAGTTCCAAAGAACTATGGAGCAATGATATATGGGATGTAAATGCAACCCAGGTTCAAACTCCCGCATTGTAATGGGTACTCATGCCATAATGCAGCCCATTATAATATGGTTTATTGTAATACCACAATTATGAGCCTTGTTGAAATACCACTATCATGCAGTCATGATGCCATACAGGTGTGCCAGTTTCAACCCCACATAACCAATTGAAAGGAAGAAAAATGGAAGACTTGGTGGAAGATTCTAAAAACAGTTGCATCACTGATTTATTGACCTGAATAAGTCAATTTTTCAACAATAAGACCATGGAGACAATGATTTGAGGTGCTAAATGGGCCTACTTTATCACTCATTGCTGCTGTTAGTGACAATACAAAGGCATTGTCATAGTCCTTGTACTAGTAGGGGCCACCTTTATACATGAAAGGGTATTCTATGACTCTATAGTGTTGGAAAACAAGAAACTACAAACTGGTCACAGTTGTAGTTGATTTATTAAAGTGAATAATGTGCTATTGTTTATGTGGTCAAAAGGTGGAAACAGTAGTTGGTTTGTTCACAAATCTGGGTGTAGTCATTCCAAAAATGTCAAGATTGAAAAGTAACCAGATGGAACATACTTCATTCAGCAGTAGGACATGACAGACAAACATATAAAGGGAAAAACAAATATAATAAGATAGCCCTTGTGGACAGGAACTTTCACAAAGTTGTATACAAAATTTATGAATACTAAAAAATACCACAGATACCTAGTTGCCTAAGGTACCTAAAAAGGCATGGTTGCTAGTAAAGGATAGTGCTTAGAAAATTCCCCTATTTACAGAGTATAAGATGACATTCTTCGATACAGAATTAACATATATTCACTGTTTTTAAATCCTGCTTTTATCAAGTCTCGAAAGAATGGCTCAAAGCCCCTTGTCTGTGTTCTGAAGATGAAAAAGATAGAACTGAACTCGGGGAACAACAGAAGCTAATATAAGACAGTTTTTTGGTAGCATCTTAATAATAAGAGAATTTTCTCTCATTATGTCAACTTCCAAAAAAAAATTTGTACTTAGAAATGAGATATATTTCAATTATTCATAGTTTTGATATTTCACTATTTCGATCATGCTAGAGATTCAAGGCAACACTGACAAACCCTAAGACAGAAAAACTTAATTTTTGTCTTCTTTTCACTTTGAAGCTTGGCCAGGGGAATTCTAAAAAAATAACCCAATAGATTCTATAGATTTATGGTTTTAGGGAGGAAGTACATGAACTCTGAGACTCCTAAATTAGCAATTATTTTGAGTTTTTGTTTCATACTTTGAAAGTTTGTTTGGCAAGACATGTTTTAAGAACACCAGGATGTGTTTCTGGGATGTTGGGATGGCTTTTCAAGATATCAGGATGCATCTCCAAGACATCCCCCGAAACCTGAGACATGCCACTTGGAACCTAGATTATATCACAAAAAGAGAGGTTAAGAATTTGAATGGTAAAGGTATATACTGTAATTGATAACTTGACTGGGTGTTTATTCTTGCAAACATTACTATCATTCAGAGCTATCGTATCTAGCAATCTTCTTGCTCGGATACGGATAAGATATTTTCTCTGATGGTGTATCCAGATATATCCAAATACACGCCTCTGGTTGGTCCATATCTAATACATCTTGGTATGGCCTAGTCACATCTAGAGCTCTATCCATGACATAAGATTAAAAGAAGAATACACAATTTTAAAAAAAATTAAATTAAATTAAATTTGAAAAACAATGACAATTGTTTTCTTAATTAATAAAAATATCCTGTTTAAACTTTATATGTGTGTTTTTGTGTCATATGTTTTTCCTTCTGATATATAAAATATGTATGTTTTTTATAATGTTATATCCAGCCTATTCATACTAAGAGGGTCTTTCAAACTTATCTGTATCAGATACCATATCCATTTCCATGCAACATAGCTATCATTGTACTAGGTGCAAATAATTCTTTCCCCTCAGTAGTGGGAATGATTGGATTTGATACAATAAGTGTTCCCATTTCTAATATTAAGATAACATAAAGGATTGCTAGCCAGTAAAGAATCATAGAAACTAAAGTGTGTACTTCTTTCTACCTATCATTGTACAACTCATATCTTCAAATAATAAGAAAAAACAGAGAACTAGAAATGGGTAGCTCCGTACCGACTGAGCTCACTTGTGTGTAAACATCAAACTGTTGGAATGGTTTAATCAATTAAATTATGTTGCCTTTTAAATGTTCGACCATAAAGCATATGCAAACAAGAAAAAGGTTTTGAAGCTCTGAATTTGATGAAAACGTTTGAAATATATACCTTTATGATATAGAAGCTGTTTATATTTCTGAGTGAAAAAGTAAAACAATTCACTATATTTGCCACCACTTCCTGCCTTGCATTGTCTTGAGAAGTTCATCTGCCATAGATGAAAAGTTCTCTGCTCCTGCCTGTAGTTCTTCTGTGTGCTTGCTGATTGTCTGTTCACATATGATGGTTAGATTTGTGTGAGAACTGTCAATATACTCAGGAGGATAATACAGGAACCAACCATTTTTTAATATTAATTGTCACAGAATAGGTATTTAACTGGAATGAAATTCCATCATAGGAATAAGCCAAAGAGTTTCTAAGGAAGAAGAAAAGCAAATAAATAAGTACAGCTATCAGGTCATTGAAGATTTATCCTGAGCGCTTTATCACTCCTGATGGGGTTTTTAAATGTACAACAAACCGGGTAGATTCTGCAACTAATCTGATTTTTGATCTTTTAGGCTAGAGATTTCCGAGTAGTCTGCTTTTTTTCTTCTGAACTCCGCATGTCCTAACAAACTAAGAGGAGGGTCAAAGTTTTCTCTAATGATCATGGACATTAACATTTTTTTTTCGTTCCTTTCTTTCTTCCTAATGGAAAAAAGATTACAGCTTCACACCTGATCTCATAAAAGCCCAATTTATATTTGTGAACAATACTTTAACAGCAAAACTTTGTGAATATATGCATACATAAACAATCCGATCCATCATTTGCACAAGTAAGAACATATGAAAAACTGATACATGATTCTCCCTAAGGCTTGCCTTGGTGAAAATACACACTAAAAAAAGTGAAAAACCCACTGGGAACTTAGTAGTTGGCTTACTAAAACTCCCACTGCACATTTATCACTGTCAACGGCTAACCCTCAAGTTATGCAACAAACTGATTGTATCACACTGCTTCTATTAAGGGTTCACAGCCCCAAACACAAACAATGAGAATGCAACTGAAAGGAGCCCAAGCCGATTTGCAGGGAGAAGATTCCTTGCCACGTGGATTGCAAATTCTTCCCCTTGACATGAAGAATAACATTGTGCAAGTAAACATGTCTAGTCATCAAGCCCCTTTGGGCTCTAACATGCACTGAGGACAAAATGATTCCCCTTGATCTGTATCAAGCATCAAGCATTATTTTCTATACAACCAAACACATAGTCACTTGAAAAGAAAGAAAATAGCAAATCAGGACTGCTAAAATGACTTCAACAACCATGAATGAAGAATCTAAAGCCAAAAGTAGAATAGACTGAATGAACAAAATAATATAAAATGTGGCCCATGATAATATGGGTTGTGGCAGTATCACAATAGTATGGTTTGTTGAAATAACATAGATGTAATATGGCTGGGGCCTCTTTCAGCTCCGCACAATCGATTTTAATTTTAAAAAATAAAGAATCTAAGAAAAGAGGGGTAACCCAAATTTTTAAACCCTGAACAATTCAACGTATACAAAGCCAATTACACAAAATAATCCTATGAAAGTCAGATTCCATGATAAAAGAAAATCATTAAATGGGCTGAGAAAGACAGCCAAAGGGGTTGAAAAAAAGTGATCAACAATTTATCAGCAACACCCATAAAAATTTAGATCAGCAATTTATCAACAATTAATTCTCAAAATTAAAAGAATATTTAAAAATAACAAAAATGTAAGTATATTTTGCAAATAGCAAGACAATAAACCCGCAGGGAAAAGAATAGAAACCCCAAGGAAAAAGAAGGAAACCAACATCCAACATACTTACAAGACTTGGTGGTGTCAGGTGGTACAAAAGGAGATTTTGGTGCCACCCTCTAGAGGTTCAGCTCAAGCATGTAGCAGCATTGGTTGCTTTTCTACTTTACTTGCTGGGTTGGTCAAATTAGGTGTTAATGTCCCTTCCAAAGGACCTTGTGCTGCACTTGGATTCAATGTTGGGATGCTTATAGTTTGCACGGTGGTAGGCAGGGCTGCATAGAAAGATTGTTGAGCCAGCATATGCTCCATGTAGCATGGCAGTGAGTATTCCGACAGTTGGAGGAACAAATGGAATGACAGATTTTAGATGCCAACTGAGACTGCAGCAGTCATTACTGGTCCAAACATACTTAACATTTCCACTTGTACGACAATTCTTCTTGACTACTCGTATGGCAACTCTACTTGTACAACAAGATATCAACTTGCACTTGTACAGCAAAGTCTCAACATGCACTTGTACAGCAAGTTGCTCAGTCACTTATATGGCATAGTCACAATTCGCTTGAATGGCAACACCAAACAACTATCACTTCTGTCGACAATGTCTTGTATGGCAACACCTTCATCAACACTCCTCGTATGGCAACCTTCCTCATATGACACTTCGTGACGACCCTCTTACAACACTCCAACGACACAACTTGTGCGGCGACTCATACAATTTTTGGACTACAACTCCGTCTGCAACCCTACACACACTTAACTTGGCAATTCAACCTAACAACTACTGCAAGAATGGTATCACATAGACATTCACATGCACAAATTGGAGTTGGAATTTCATTGCATTATAACTGCATGTACGGAAATGGCATTACAGAATGTCTGCACTTGTAGTACACAGATACTCACACTAATGACTCTTGGAATCCTCGTACACTCTCCACTATTCTAGGATTGCTAAATAGTCTCCAATGCACAATGTATGTTCAAAATGAATGGGGGGGTCCTTTTATGCTTGTGGGTCGGTAGTTAGAAGCAACTGCCTCCTAGACACCTCACCACTTAACTACCCTCATTCATATTATGTGAACATTACATTAGCCATACACATTACAAATTCAATTAATCAAACTATGACATCATCATGTCTCATGTCAACTAACAAAATGACATTTCACTTTTATTTCATTTGCATGTACATTTGAATTTATATTTCATTTACATCTCATTTTGTGCACATTTGCACTTATTTTCCTATGTACAATATCTACTTTGGTAGCTAGTCAAAACTAGCTCCTACATCTACCCTCCCCTTTAGATTGGTCGACATCCTCATCGATGACTGTCTTTGCTCTTGGGGGCTAGGATTCTGCTGATGCTGAGGTGTTGGAACAGGTATACCTCCCATTTCTTTGATTTGCAGCTTGAGGACCTCCATCTCTCCCTTGTCTCTTGGCATAGTTTAGATACCAAGTCCATTGCATTTCATAATGGTTTGCCCTCTACTCATTTTCTGCCAACTTCGCCAATATCTCTTTCTCCCTGTTTGCAACTATAGCTTCAACCTCTTTCCTTGCTGCGTCAATAGCTTCAACTTCTGCATCATGCTTGGCTGCAATTGCCAATTGTTCATCCTTTTTTGCAATCAACTGATCACAAACCTTGACTTCGTCATTATTCTTCTCCAACAACTGTTTCCTTAGCGAACATTCAGATTTTAGTTGCCTAATCAGCTCATCTTGTTCCTCCTAAGCCTTCGCTCTCTCCTTAACTTCCTTCCTCAATGTTGCTAGTTCTAATTCAGCATTCTCCTACATTTGCCAAAGTCTCTCCTTCCACTGGTTAGATTGTTCTTTCTTTGATTCATAAATATTCTTCACGCCTATTGCTAACCATTGAATCAACTATGCTAAAAATTAATGCAGGCATGTCTTCACCAAATTAGATGCAAGTTTTACATACTTAACACCTGCTTCATCTACTGGACAAAGTGCCAAATTCCCCTCATCAATGTATACCCTGGCTGACTGCCTGTAGAGTGTTTGAATTCCCTCTAGCAGGTTCTCTACTTCAATCAGGTTTCACACACTACGAGTCTCTAGCGCCCATGTCTGCTTCTGTTAAACATCAACAAGTTCATCTTCTCCTCATCTTGAGCCCAATGTACTAACTTACCTAACTTATTTTCTACCATCAGCTGCCATCGTCGTCAATCTCCAATACATCCAACTTGGAATTCCATCCTTGCTCTATCCAAGACTCCAGACATCTTTTTGAAATATTCATCAACCTATTCATTGATACAACCCCCTAGAGCTGATGGTATCAAATTTTGCACTTCTACGAGGAAATGCTCACTCACGTCTTTTGCCAACTCCATGTCTGTGTCATCTCCAGTGGTTGTTTCCTCTCTATCCTCTCCACTGTCACTTCTCAGGTTGATTGGTCTTTTGGTTGCCTTGCCCTCCTATACCAGTTGCGTAACATTAGTAGTTTGTTCATCAGTCGTCGCCTCTCGTCCTCTCTCATGTTCTTTTAACGGTTGGTTGTTTTCTCCTTTATAGAAACCTCTGATTGTGATGTAGATTGCTTTCGTTTCTCTCTCTAATCGGTTGGTATTGTCTTCTTCTATGCCAACTCTTTTGCTGCAAATGTGAACTCCATTTCTGCATCCTCATCCATTGGAGGTGATCCACACGGATCCAATTGTTGTACAAATTGCAATGGTGTATAGGGAAAACTATCGGGTGAGTTGACATTCTCAACCTGAGCACTCCTTGCACCCTCCTCATATGCAACCTCCATTGTAATTTGTTCCTCTACGTCATCCATAACCACAATCGGCTCCTGTTATTGCGTTGATCTCCTTTCTTCCTGTCCTCCCTACACAACAATCTCCTTAGGTTGTTGCTTACACACTACAGCCTTCTCCTGAGTCATCCTCCTGGTATGTGAACTAGTACTTGTAGTGCCTTCTTGAGTAGTCTGACTCCCTGGCTACGCAAGATCCTCCTATCACACTGCTCCTTGTGGTCTTCCATGCTCCTCACTCCTACCCTTCACCGTTCGTTATGTACTGCCACCAACATCTACTATGGCATGTTGTGGGGGTTGTTGCTCTTTTGGCTGATATTGTGCTTGAGGTTGAGCCTCCATCCACTGTTGCTCCAACCTCTTGCGCCTCTTTTCTCTTTGCATCGACTCTATCTTTGGCTATCTCTCGGTTTCCTTTGAATTCTCACTTTCTCCATCTCCCAAAGGTTCCTGTATTTTCCTCTTTAATACCTTCTTCACCGGAGTACTCGACTTCATTAGTGGCATCGCATGGATCTACCTAAAAATTGTTGGCACATGCATTGGGATATCCTTAGGAGGATTCAACCCTAGAAACTGTACCTTTTCCTGTGTGGCATCATTCGTTAAAAGTGCAATGGCGTGGAAAGCCATTTAAAAATTCTAGGTATATTGCATCAAGAAATTCCTAAAACAGTATGACAAGTACGATTCCCAATCATATGCAATGCTAGATGTTATCCATTGCACATAGGATATAAGCCAAGTGGGCATCTCTGAGGCTCTTTTCTCTCAAGAGAGTTTTGACATGACATTTATCGCACACTGCAATTCCGGTGTCTTCAATTGTTGCATCTTCACTCCATGACTCCCGTGATTCAACAACTTTGCCGCCTCTTCAGGAATGATATCGGTGACCTCATTAATCATCTCCCTCCACTGATTCACATCCACCGACTCCTTTCTTACCGGTATTTCATGATTTGGCAATCCAAACATCCTTCTGAAATTACCTGCTGAAAATACTTGTACCATCTAGTCAATTATGACTCTACTAGCATTCTATTGCGAATTATATGTCTGTAGCATTTGTAGCAAATACTCTTTGAAGAATTTTTTATCAAAATTTGGAATCCACAATATGAAATTTACTCCTGCATTTTTGAATTCCATCCTCAATGGATGATCTTTTGGACCTTCCTACCACCAGTTTTAACAAAATTCTCCTGTTGGTTGTACCCTTAGTTACCAAATTCGTCGAATTTTTTAGATAAAATTCGTCAAATTTTTAACCCTAACGAATATGTTCGGCAAATTTTTTAATCAATTTGTATGGTTTTTTTATTTACGAGGGTTTCTTGGTTGGCTGGCTGGTTGGTTCACTCAGATGTTGTTTGTCGTTTGGGCCGAGAGATGGTCCAATATGCGCCATGCGGAGTGATCGGAGGATCTAGAGCTGTATACGGCCATGCGCTTCTTCTCTACCAAGCAATATCACGAATAAGATTGAGAGGGAAGGGTTTGAACCCAAAGCTTTTATCGAGTCCCGGCAACTGGATCTGAAGGTGCTATGAGAGTGAATGTTGGTAGGAAATCCGTGGTCCCTGTTTGCACTGTCAAAAAGATGAGAAAGAAACAGGAGAAGAGGCGACCATGATAGTGTAAGGTGCTTTCACTCTATCCCGGTGTCCCGGTGTTTCTTTGACCTCAGAAAAATAATCGTGAGCCCTAGAAAACAACAAAGGAATCCAAGGAATCCAACTGGTAGGTTTAAATTTTTTAAAATAAAATATATTAAATTTTAATATTTTAACTATTATATTTGGATAATTTAATATTTTAATATTTTTAAATAATTTAACAAAGGAATTAAAGAAATAAAATTTAACAAAAATGATTGAAAACATAATTTAAAATATATATATTTTATAAAAAATTTAATATATCGAACTTATATGTCGAATTTCGTTCCGAAATTTTAAACATATGGAATTGCTTTCGAACTTCAAGAGTGTCGAACTCGAATATGAACTCGAACTTGGTAACTAAGGTTGTACCCATGTGATATCTTGCAAGGGCACTATCATTCTTTCCTTCCCCTTGCTCTTCTCCCTCTCTTGAGACGAAGCCTCAACTTCTTGCTCCTCCGGAGTGTTGATCCTTGGCCTTTCTCTAGAATGTCCAACATGTTGCCTACTGCTACCTCGTTCAGTGTTTGAGCCGCCTTCTCTCTCCCTTCCATGCATGTGCTTTGGAAGACCTTTTTTTGCACTTCGTTCGACACCACTTCCTTGAAAACGAGGTTCTGAATGTGTCATCGTGTTAGGTGGAACCCTTCTCTGTTGTTGTTCCACTTGAATTATTTCCTTGATACGTGGTCATTTCTACATCCTTCCAACACTCCAAATCGCCTCTACGTGTGCTTGTATGGCGCTTGTCATACCCATCCTCCACCTATATGGCCCCTTGTCGTACACAATCTACACCTGTACGACAAATACTTTGGGCTTGTACACTAACCATTCAACCGCCTACTTGTATGACACTGCCTTCTAACCGTGACTTGTACGACAATGTTGTTCCCTCCACTTGTACAACCGACCACTTACACCAATCTGTATGGCACAACTTGGTCATTCTCCCTTCGTCTCATATGGCCCTTACCACTGCTTGTATGGTAGCTTCCTATGCCCGGTCTTTTGCACAATTTCTATATCTCCTCTACCGTCTGGCCCTAACATCACGTCCATACGACTACACACACCTGCAAACCAAAAACCCTCATGCATCTTCACTGCAAAAATTTTCACTTCAATGGTTGTCTATACACTTGTACGACTCCATACAACTGTAGTTTCTTCACTTTGCAAAAATCCCTCCGTACCGTTCACAATTTCTTGTCCGTTAGCATAAACGCTTCCCCTTAGGGCGCATCCTTCAGTTCTATACTCTTTTGTTGGCAATTTTCCCCCTTGTATTGGCAGCTCCTTCGTTAGCATTGCTCCTATGTCAACAATGCACCTACGCACGCTTCACTTTTGCATCTAGTCTTCATCCTCCCTTCTCTATCAGGCGTTGAGTAGAATGCAATTCTCAAGCCTCCCCAATGGACATATTTATAAGTTGGTTGGTGTGGTTGGTGCCCATACATAACTGACTATTAACTACCACCTTGCATGTAACTAGAGTCGCGCTTTTTCCTTTTTTAAATTTTTTTCATGTGTTTGAGTTTATCTTCGTCGTACGATTCGTATAGCCATGTAGATTACCACTTCCACTGCATTTTCTGTTGTTGAATCAGTCCCTTCCTCTTAACGTTCTTCTGCCTAATCTGTCATTCAAGCCCTCACACTTTAACGACAATTTTCTCCTTGTTATGTGTTTGTACGACGATCTGTCATACCATCATCACCTGTATGGCCGCTTGGACATGTACGACCACTTTGACTTGAACAACAGACCCAGTTGTACAATAGTGATCACTTGTACGACCATTTGCTCTATCGTCTGGTCTGTGATTCTACTACTGTCGTCTTGACTGTTCTGGTTGGTCTTGTTGCACACCTTTTCCCCTTGGCCATCTTCGTCATCACCTTCTGCTTTACGATGATCTCTCTCTCAAACATACTCCTTTCTTCATTCCCCACTCTTAGATGGGCCTCCCTAACTTTGGACTTCCTATTCCTTCCTCCAATCTGTCCAAAGTCCATCTAAGATCTCCTTTGATTCCTCCACCGTCTATTTCTACGGCATCTTCAGTTTGGGCAACAACCAAGATGCGGTCTTGACAGACCTTCTTGATGGTTGCACGGTAATTGGTTGTTTGTAACACAACCAGAGAATGGTCCTAACGAGCCATCTTGCTAATTATGTAGCCTAGGGATAGTTGGAGGGAAAAATATTTCCCTCAAACTACCAAGAGGGAGGCCAAACTAATTTAGTTGCAATCCCATACTAATTTCTCGTGCCATTAAGCAGTCGATCACACTAAAAACTGGTACAATTTGGCAAGCATACCCTCCTACCCCTATGAAACGGGAAGTCCCATTATAAATTAAAAGATTGAAACATCCACATAGTGATAATCAATGCCCTCCCATTATTGTGATCTCACCTGTTTCAAATCAAATTCTTGACCATCCATTATTTCTAATATTCTCTTTATCACAGTTGAGAAAATCAAAATCAGCATGGAAAAAGAATTAGGAAAAATCGGAAATTGACAAAAAAATGGGGAAATTTTGGCAAAAAACAACAAAAAAAAAAAGAAGAAAATGCAATTTTTCATTGAAAAAAGCTTTTTTCATGCATATCATAATTTTTTTGAAACAATCAACAAAAATCAGGATTCCGATGCGGTTTGAATAGGCAACCCTGCTGAATCGTAAAAATCGGATCAGATTGGGATTAAATCGAGATTTTCGTAACTATGTTCTTTATAAAGTTCTTCCATCCATAAAGGATCTCTACCGTCTATATACGTACTTACTTTAAAACAATTTCCAAGCATTAAAGTCTACAACTTAAACGACTTCCCCCAGCCGTCAATATTTTGAAATATCTTTTGCGAAAAATGTACCCCCTAGTCGTAAAAGTTAATCTATAGGCTTGAGGCCACTCTACAAATTCCTCATTTCCTGCTTGTGCATAGCAGTTGATAATACAGTGGGCGACATATGCAACTTCCTAGAGAGACAAAATAAAGTATGGAAGATAGATGGAAGAAAACCGGAAAACAAGGGACAACTGCTTGCACTGTAAAGAAGAAATGCATGATGTACGTTTGACAAAAAATAAATCTTAAGCCAGCAAAAACTCTTTTAAGTACAATTGCAGATCCAAATCAAAACTCCAAAATGATGTTGCTTTGGCCTTAGATTAGATTACTATAGGCAAGATCCTGCATAAGCTGTGGGAAGCAGATTAAAACTGAAAATTTGTTAGTAGGAGCACCTTAACATAGGTGCCAAGGATATCATTAGTAATGTCAATACAATACAAGTTGACAACAATTTTGAAGATTTTTAGTGTCCTCAAAAGCCAAAAGTTTCCCACTGAATATGTCATGTGGAGCAAGGACAGCCTACATGACTCAGATGGTTGCTGACACTGTCCAGAAGACTGCCTAAACTGCTTGGTGGACAGGCTGTACAAACAACCAAATGGCTTCAAAGAAATGAATGATTAAAAGGTAGCCAACATTAACAATATAAGTATGACATTTTGGTGGCCGAATGACTATACAGACAATTTCAAAGTATTATATGGATATTGTCCAGTGTGGTAAAAAATCATTCACAAATTACACAAATTGCAGAAATCAAGCTTTATGCAGATCTGGGGTTTTTATTCAAAAAATTTAGAAAATTATAAGAATCAAGAAAATCACAATAAGGGGAAAAATAAATAAAATCACACAAATCAGGGGAAAAAGAAATCCTACCAGAAAAATATATATATATATAATGAAATGGAAATAAATGGGAAAAATATGATATTTTTAATTATCATCATCATCTTCCTTTTTTTTCTGGTTGATTGCCAGTTCAGTTTCTTTTGTGCCTTGTCAATAAATTGCCAATAACAATTTTTTTAATTTTCATATGGAAAACCTGATTGTGAGCTGGCCAGTGGTGCAGGTAAGAGAAACTCTAATGACACCAACAACTGGATGACTGTGAAAAGAGAAATTGCAAGTCAGTGATATTAGCAACTATATGAATGGATGGAAGAAGGATCACTCAAAAATTTTGAATGGAAAGTCATATGGCCAAACCCTTCAGGATGGCCATTATGCCGTATGGCTGTACAATATTTTACAGAAAAGGGAAAAATGAGTTAAAAACTAAAACCAGGTAAAACTGAAAAATGTCTTTGCGACAGAAAGAAGGAAAAGTTAAATAAAGGCCATGCACTGACCTTTTTGAACCCTACAGAGAACATGTTTCTTGCGTATATAGGTGTATTTCTTCAAAACTTATGTTATTGTTGACCTTTGTAACTTGAAATGCTTGTTTAATTTCTATTTTGAGGAATTTGTCTATGTATAATTCTTTCATTTATAATTTCATACCCCAGGTAAACTATAGAGGAAATTCACAACAACATTCAGAAAGAAAGGCTTCAGGCAACCAATCAAATAGGAGAAACACAAGACTCCAGGAAGATGCTTCATAGAAATCTCCATTAAATATAATTCACCCTTTGGATTAAAGGAATGTAATATGGTACATGTCCCAAAGTTCAATTTTGCTCAGAATGGTGTAGAACATATGGTGTATTGCCCTCTGTTTGTAACTTTGTTTTTCTAGAATATGATCATATATACCATGCTTTAATTATAATTGTATCTGACGACTAAAAGCCTCTGATGTCCATGACGACAATCAATTTGAGAGTGAGTATGCACAATAATAAAAAATCATAACTCAATTATTTGAAAGAATGTCAGATTTAGATTTAAAAGAGATGTACCTGAAGCTTCTGCCCTCGCTCATGAAGCCTGTCCCTTGCAAGCCCTGCTACCTCAGAAACATCCTGGAAATAGATTATCTTTTTTCAGTACATGAATTTTGAAGAGCATTGATAAAAGAAGGTTTTAGGTAGCAGAATAGATCTTACCGTAGCTTTCTTATGACCATAGGCAGCTTTAATTTCCTCTGGAGTTCGCATTCTAGGCTTGACATCCTCTTGTTTCTCATTTAATAGTTTCTGCCTATCACTTTCCTTATCTTTTACAGAAAGCATGTAATACAATGTCATGATAGTAAAAATAACTGGAAACTTTCTTTGGATCATTCAAACATATATTCTCAAAAGTACTGAAAATTCCAGCATAACTACCTTTGAAGCCACTCTTCTGTGTATCAACAAGTCTTCCGCTTGTGGCGGGAGAAGATGATGATGGAGAAGAAATTAAAGAATCTCCTTCAATTTCAATATCATCTGCCATATGCACCAAAAATTTAAGATTATCAGAATTTACAAAACACTGAAAATGGATACTGCTGTGGTACCTATTATGATATAATGTGCATACCAATATCCAGACATTGTGTTCCATCATCAGTCTCATCTGCAGACGGGTCGGGAAATGGACACCAGGCAAAGATATCTGAGAGCTCTGAACCTGGACTTGGTGTTAGAGGAGACTCACGAGATGCATTTCTTAATACACCACCTTTTATTTCTTTAATAACACCACCAAGGAAACCCTGAATTTGTTTCTGTTCCAGTAAAGAAAAAGTAAGAAAGTCGTGGTTGAAATGGAAACATCATATGATGACTGGAACTTGTAAATCAATCTGTCGCTGGGAGATATGTGAGAAGAAATAAAAACCTTCTTCCTTTTTTGGTGGGCACCAGCCTTAAGTGCAGCATCTGTAGCTGCTGCAAGATCGCTATCATGTAGGCATGGCAAAGAACCTGGAATCCTAAAACAATTTGGAAAATTGTGTTTAAGTCTATATGAGCCCCAATATGATCCAGAAAATGAATTTAAATTGTCAGGGGGTACCTGAGGTCATTTTCATTTGCTAGCAGAGAAAGAAAAGCCATTTCCTTATTATGAACCTGTATAAATAATCATAAAAAATCATGTTATACAAGCAAGTTAGTCTACCTAATTTTCTAAATACAACACAGTTTAAGTATTTTCATGATAGATAATGTGAGGTATTTAGTGCTCCTGTTCTTGATACGATAGAGGATAAAGGCCATAGTAAAGGCTAATGCTACCTCATCCATTTCAATAAAATCAAAAGAAACAAGAAAAATAATAACATTCAACTGCAAAGTGAAAAACATTTCACACACAACCACTTCAAAACAGCATGACAGGAACAACATAATAAGCCTGAAAAGTAATATCTTACCAGAGCAAGACGGCCATGTGCTGTAGATGATATTGTCCTCACCAAGTTTGGATGATATTTCCATCGTAAAATATCACTTAAATAAATGCCTCCTATAACTTCCATGTCTGGGAAAGAGCTGTTTGAAAATTATATGTAACTACATCTTAGAAGAATAATGGGATATACATCATACTAGTAATGCCATAGCTAATAGGTAGCACAAAAGATACAAAATGATTGATTTTAACTTCTCCTGGGATTCTAAACTTCTCACCAGTGCCACTAAGTCCCTAACTGCAAGAATCTCCTATAATTAAATCTTTTATGCTTAGTGGTTAAGAAGCTAGAGCACAATTAAATCACTACATATTCATATTATATCCTAATAGTTCTCAACATCAACTTTTGAAGTCCTTTCAGAAAACCCACCGGATTTCAAGCAGACCGTTCTCATACAGCAAAGCAAGGCCAAATGCATTTACATCGTTGTTCATAAATGCTGATGCCCAACCACATGGTACGTCCAATTTTACTTTACGAATGGCCTTATTATTTCCCTGCAAATAATAGGTGCTAATTTGTTTAAAAGATCATTATTTTTACAGAAAATCTTGCATTGGTGATCATGCTTCTGTTTGACAAACATATGATCCACTTAATGCATAATGTAGAATAGAAAGCTTGATAATTTGAAGCAAAACCTGAATAAAGTCAGATGCAGAATACAAGCGCAAAGTATCCTTTGAGCAAAGCAATAAAAGTAAGCTTTCTAAGCTTTCTCCAGATACTGATTTTTTATTTTCTAATAGCTCTTGAACTTCTTCCTGTGCTTCAGTTTCATCAGTAGGATTCCCCTGGATGCCATTAAACTCATTTTGGAATTTGTTCGTGTCACATCCATGCTTTGCATCTTGAGTTGATGAATTTATCACTTTGTCTTGAGTCAACACTGTACTGTCTGGTCAAATGAATGAATACATATTTTTAGGACAATGCACTCCAAAATGCCATTAGAAATAAACAAACAGAGGGGAAGCAAGACTTGCCTATTAGATGAAATTCCACTGCAGTTGATTGGTGCTTAGGATGTAAAGGTTTAGAAGACAGGAAATCACCAGTATCACCATCAATAATGATCACATTTTCATCCTCGGTTAAGACAAACACAATGCTTAATTCTTTGGTAGAATTGTTTTCTCTTTGTCTTTCTGATTTTGGAGATGTTGGAGATGGTAGAAGGGCCTTTGATGATGTAACTGTTTTCATAGATACTGAAATGATTTTTGTACTGCTATTCAGAGAGCATTTTCGATGGAACAAAATTGATAGTGTGCGTAGATCAATGACAGAGACCTGCACAATGAAGGTAACAGTCTATAATAGTTCTGCATCAAAAAATGTTCCTTTATAAATCATATCTAAGATGACATTGAACACAAGCAAAAACTTAATTTGTTTTACGATGAAAATTCCAAAATGTCACGTACCAAACCACCTTCAGAAGCAACACACACACGAGCTGCATTCGCAAATGCAAAGGAACAAATTGGAGAATGGTGAATAGCAAAAACAGCAACACACTGGAACCCGCTTTCCCAATGCAAAGTGTGAACTGCCAATGAAATTCATAGCAAAGCACCATAAAGGAACATAAAATACTTTATCTCAATAAATAGAGCAAATAATCCTATACCTTTTCTTCCTGTATCATGTCCTGGATCAGCATGTTACTTTTAAGTGTATTTATATTAATCAGTGGCCATAGCAAAAAGCTTAAACATTCTACATTCTCCAGCAAGACTTTTCTCCAAGACACTCTTCAACTCGTCAAAAGGCATACTTAAGAAGTGCTTCTAATATGCAGAATGGCCATTAAAAGACAGCTTGCTTAAAATGAAACCTTTTTGACAATATCTACATGTTTGCAAGACATTAAACTTGAAATAGACTAACAGAGGTCCAAGGCAGTGTGAAGAAATAGTAAATCAGATGCAATCATATGAGCTCGACCTGAGTTCAAAACCCTGCATTGTGATGGACACTGTTGTGATGAGGAGGCCCATGATAATATGCTTTTTTGTAAATCCACGATATGTGGCTCGTTGAAATAGATGTAATATGGGTGTGGCCCTGCCCGTGCTGTGGACTTAGTTGTCATATGATACACTTGCCTCAATTGCGACAAGCAAAACTTCTGCACTTATCATATACAAAATGAATCCGTTTTCTCAGGTCGGTCATTTCAAGAAATGGATGCACTAGGATTCCAAAAATAATCTTATCAATAGTATGAGATAATAATGACACAGTATATGCCAACATAACTCTGGATTTCTCCTTTAACATGGTATGAATACATTGATTACAACGAGAAAGGTCATTTATGAAATTTAGGAAAAATATTCAAGAGATAACACAAAACCCACCATGGTTTTCTGGACACCAAGAAAGAGATCAGAGAAAAATGTATAATGGTTATGCCAATTTCTAGTTGTGTGAGGGTCCTGGACATATTAATGAGCCACAATGACAGAATTCCAGCAATGGAATCCTGTGGTGCACTCTGTCAGCACCATTTCCCTTTGCATCTTATACCATTATTATAGTTATACCTTATATTACAACAGATTGTTAAGGTTATACAAGTTATATATTAAAAGGTAGGTTGGATAGGCCCTGACTTAGGTTGTACCCCTTGAATATTATAAATATCAATCTATCGTTGGTGTAGATTACATCCATATCTCTTTATAAAATGTCTTATATTGAACCTGCATGGATTTCACATAAGAAACCTATTTACTGCTATTAAGTTTCAAATATATGTTTGTTCTGGCCCATGGTCCAACTCCAGCTTGTGGCCATATTTTTCTCAATTGCTAGTGGCTACTTTTAACCGGTTCCCAACTGCCATTCGCTAACACTTGCCTGCTGCTCAACCAACATCAAACAGGACTCACGAAGCACTACCATAGCACCCATTTGATGCTTGCCCAACAGCCAATTGCCATTTGATATGAAGAGATGCAAGAAATGAAGAGATACTAAAAGGTTTGAGATAAAAAGATGCACAAGACACAAAAAGGTGCAAAATATGAAATGAAAGGCATGAGATAGGGAGAAGTGTGGATACAAAGATATCTGACATATTAAAGGTCATCAGATAAAGATTTACATAAATCTTTGAGAATGAAAAAATATTGAATCTTAAAAATTTTCAAACAAATTTTATAGAGCTTACTCTCAATCATAGAAATAATGATGAGTTTTAGATGCAACCGTCCGATACTCATTTTTGGGAAATGATGATTCAAAGGTATGGTGGAATGTATCGTTAGATATGCATATATTTAAAAGTTTCATAAAAGATAAGACAAAATGTCGGAATCAATTCTAGTCTGAATTTAAAAAAAATTTAACTTGGGATAAACTAGAGGAAATTTTCATATTAGTCGAAGAAAGAGATAATTGTAGAAGGTCTGAAAGAGGAAATCACATCAAGAACCAAATTGAAATAATGTGATAATGAGATCCTAGGTCAGAGAAAAATAAATATTTGTCAATTTCAACTATATGTTTTGAGAAAGAACATAAAATTTATAAGAAAATTACAAGATTCTAATAGAAGTCTTGTTTGACAAAGACACAGAAACATTTGTTTGAAATATACCACTCATGTTTTAATCACAAAAATGCCTATCTACAGCTACAAATTAAGCAGTTGTTACTAATATTGGAATAAAAGAAATGTTTACTGAATATCTAATCAAATGTTACATTGCCAAACCCAAGACCAACTTGGAGAATGATAAAATTTAAAATAGTATTTATAACAATAAAGCAAAATGAGCACTAGTAGAGAATGTACAATAAAGTACTTAGAACAGTAAGGTAAAAAGAACTCTCAAGTAAAAAGCAGCATGCGCATGGAAAGAGAACACCCAAAATTATTGGGATATCAGCAGTATCCAAATAATCATCAGTACTCAAGAGGACCTGGTACAATATATTAATACAAAAATTACTTCCTGAGACTAAGACCTATCAACGTTCTACTTAAGACTCCCAAAAGTACAAGTAGAAGATTCCACAAAGGATAGACAGACGCATGCAAGAATACATGTGGAAGATTACATAAATCGAGCAAAAATACAAGAGTACAAACAAGTCGAAGCATGTCTCAAAACTTGATGAATGTAGTTTCCAACAAAATCTTGATAAAAACATTTTTAACTTGATTTTGTCCTACAATGTTTGAGCGTAAATTATTCAATCATGAATCCATTGGTGAAATCAATGATGGTAAACCTCAATGTGCTTGGTCTGAACATGAAAAACAGGATTCTTAGCCAATTGACGAGCATTTTGATTGTCACATCTCAAGATGGGGCATTATCACTATCACAAACCCAATTCTTCAAGCACGTGTCGAATCTAAACTACTTTCTGTGCAATATTTACAACACATCTCTCATTTGATTGAAATCACTCCAAACTGCAGGTAATAGACAAATCTACAAGTGGATTTCCTATCCTCCAAACCATGGTTTGCTCTATATTCAATGCAAAAAGAACAGGTTCCCTAAATATACCCAAATATACTTAGCTGCTTCCAATAAGGTTTCTGGGTATCCTGCATGAATTCGGACACCGAATCAATAGCATAACAAATATCGGTCCTCATGTGGGTTGGCTAGAGAAATACTACCAACCAATTATTGATATAGATTTGCATCAGTCCTTTACTCATCACAATAGGCAGACAATTCAACCTCTGTCTAGAAAGGTGCTGAGGCAAGTTTACAGTCATCCATATTTAACCTTTTGATAAGGTCCAAAGCATATTTGCTTTGAAATTTAAAGAAAATCTTATATTCCAACTACCACACTTGTATTCCCAAGTCTGTCATATCGAAATTATCCTCTGATCTTTGTTCAGGAACACAAATAAAAGGAATCTGGTCACTGGTGATGATTACATCAACAACATATAAATTCCCAAATTAAAATATGACCATTGATGTGTTGACTTTAGAGATTGTGATTAGAAGGGATCTGCAAAATATGTTGTTTAGAAAGAATTTATCAATCTTCTCATACCAATGTCTAAGAGCTTGCTTAAGACCATACAAAGATTTCTTCGATCTGAAAACAATATGGTCTTGTCCAGCCAGGGTTGCTGCATATATATTTTCTTCATTGAAATCACCATGAAGAAAAGCACTCTTAACATCCATTTGATGCAAATCCAATCTAAATGCAGCAACAACAGAAAGAAGAATTTGAATATTATAGTCAATACCTTCTTTCTATGAGAAACCATGTCGATCTTTCAGCTTCTCAATCTCACCATTAGATGTAAAATTTGTCTTGTAGATCCATTTGCAACCTACAAGATTCTTCCTGGAGGTAATGTAAACAACTACAAAGTCTCATTCTTCAGCAAGAAATTATATTCATCCTGCAAGGTATTCTTTTTTTCTTGTTTACCACAAGCCTCATCATAAGTTTGGAGATGACAATTGTCCATGACAAGTACCGTAAGTGCAAAATTGCCAATGTTTTGTCCTCAAGTCCTCCTAGTGTCAGCTCCATCACCAACATTTTTACCTGTAACTTTAGAATTGAATGGACCCATGATGGTAGTCAAGATTCACCTGTAGGAGGACTAACAAGTTTATATGCAATATATGAAAAAGTAGACTCTCTGTCTCCATTAGAAATGTAATGAAACATTAGAAGGAACCACAATAGGAACATGGGAAGATGATTTAATAGGACTGGACTCAGATGACTTACTAGAAAGTGATTTGTTCTCTTCAAACTGCACAAACCTATGACCAATGATTTACTTGATTGTGGTTCAGCTTATACAATCAATATGCCTTTGAATCCTCACCATATTCCACAGATACATTTGTGTGTCTTGGTCTCCATCATTTTTCTTTTATCATTTGAAATATGAGCCCTTGCATCACAACAAAAAACCTTAAAATGTGCAATAATAGGATTTAGATCCCTCTGATCTTCTTAAGGAATAACATCTCAATCAACATAAGCAGGCATCCAAGTCAAAATGTAAACTGAACAACAAACTGACTTTGCCCAAAATTTGTAGCCCATGTTTCTAAAGTGCATCATGCACTTGACCATCTCAATGATGGTTCAATTCTTCTGTTATGCCACCCTATTTTTTTGAGGCACATATGAAACAATATGCTCACATTTAATGCCAACTTGCTCGCAGAAATTCTTAAAGGCATTGTTCACATACTCCTTTTCAATCATTGATCTGAATTTTTTGAAATGAACTTGCCACTGTGTTTTTTTTTTTTTTTTTTTTTTTTGAGTAATACTTCTTATACACATCCGCCGTGGGGATTGAACCCGGGTCACATCACCGATAATGCAAGTGGCGTCCTTGCCACTTTGTTTTTTGAACAAAACCTTTACAATCTTTAAACTTCTCAAGCAATTGATCTTTTGACTTACGAAAAGAAACCCAAATGCATCTAGAAAAATCATCAACAAAACTGAGCACATATCTTGAACCTGAGAAAAAGCTTGCACAATCTTTTATAGGTTGTAAATTGCTCATTTCCTACTTCCAGGATCAAAGTTATGACCATTTAATAGCATGTGCAAGCATTTTGGTTAAGCAAGAAAATATTCAATGCATTTAAATAGTACAGAAAGTAAATGTAGGCACTAGTTCTGATGTGCCACCTCAACAAAGGAAACAGACAAGATAGAAAAAGAATATGCATGGATGTCAAGTACACATGTTAAGTTTTGTAATTTTGAATAAAAGATGTACATTGTAACCATAGTTACGAAAATCGGCAAAAAATCGCAAAAATCGCAAGTTAATCGCGAGTCATTCGCGAAACGAGTGACTCAGCAACTTATCGCGAGTCCGGAGATTTTTTGACGATTTTTTGCTGATTTTTTCAAAAAATCTGCAATTTTTTTTTTTTTTTTTTGAAAATAATTTTTTTTTTAATTTTTTTTTCAAGCTGTGGCCAATTTAGGGTTTTCTATGCAAGCCCATTTTCAGCTGTTAATGTTTGAACTTTGAAGTTTAAAGTTTAAACCCTAAATCTAAAAAACCCTAGTTTAGGGTTTTGGGTTTTTTTTCTTTTTTCTTTTTTTAAGTAAATATTGCTGCCTGATAACTATGTATGCAAGCCCATTTTTCAACTGTTAATGTTTGAAACTTTGAAGTTTAAACCCTAAACCCTAGGCTAGGCCCTAGGGTCTTTTTTTCCTCCTCTTTTAAAGTAAATAAGTAAATATTGCTGCCTGGTAACTATGTATGCAAGCCCATTTTTCAGCTGTTAGTGTTTGAATTTGAAACTTTAAACTTTGAACTTGAAGTTTAAACCCTAAACCCTAGTCTAGGGCCTAGGGTTTTGGGTTTAGGGTTTTTTTCCTCCTCTTTTTAAGTAAATATTGCTGCCTGATAACTATGTATGCAGGCCCATTTTTCAGCTGTCAATGTTTCAATTTTAAACCCTAAACCCTAGCCTTTTGGTTTAGGGTTTAGGTTTTTTATCCCTTTTTTCAAGTGATTGTAACTTTGTTGTTACTTGTTTCCATGTGCAGACATATAAAAAATGAAACCTTTTTTTCCTTCTTGTTACTTGTAAATTTGTACCTTTACATATTATAACCAATACAGGATGTGTTTTGTCACTTTCATGTGTACTTAAAGCTTGAGCCTTGTATGATGTCTTGAGTCTCTTGACTTGAATTGTTGCTTTTATTGCAATATTTGATTTGCATAATGTTAATTCATTGTAATATGCATGAAAAATTAAAAAAAATTCGTTTTCTTCGTTTTTTTTTCCCCGATTTTTTGCCGATTTTTTCCCCAGCCGATTTACTACCCGATTCCGATTTTCTCTACTATGATTGTAACAATGCATGTAATAATGACTCAAGTTGGAATTATGTGTGAACATAGTCATGCAAAGGTAGCTAACACCCAATTTGTCTTGTACTTAGGAGGTGAGGTGTTAGGGGTGGTAGTTGTTTGTAACTACTGTCCCCATAGTTTAAAACTTTAAATAAGACCCCCCTCATTCGTTTGAGAGGGTACACACACACACACAAGACATTGTATATGCCAGAGAGAGTACATTGTAGTTGCATTGTGTATGCCAGGAGAGATAGTGTAGAGTGCATTAGAGGTATTCTGCATACGATAAGATAGTGTAAGAGAATGTCATACGTATTTCACCATACAGGCTATCATTTGCTATTGCTATTGATTGATTGCTCCAGTAGATTAGATTCAATCCTGTCATTTGTATTCTTTTCCAAATTTTACTGTACAAGGGCATTTATGCAGTTACCAGGCTGTCCAACATAGTTGCCAAGTCGTATGCTGAAGATGCTAAGTCATACAGTGCAGTTGCCAAACCGTACAGTGAAGTTGCTAAGTCGTACAATGCAGTTGCCAATCTGTACAGTGAAGTTGTTAAGTCATACAATGCAATTGCCAAACTGTCAAGATTAAAAGCAAGTTGTCTCGCTAGTGCCAGCCATTTGGGAAGAGTGCAAGCCGTCTGGTTTTGAGACTAGGCTGTTTGGAGCAGTGAACAAGGCCGTTAGAGATAAGGAGATGATGCAAGTCGTACAGTTGCATCACTGCAGGTTGTGAATAGTTAATCTGTCAATCCAAATTGTTCCTCCAAGGGTGGAATACCACCACCGTACTATAGTAAACTGCAATAAGAAACTATCTTATGCAATAAAAGACAACATAGAGATCAACTAAAAATGACATGTAGCATACAGTAACATCATCAGCATGGACCATTACTGCAAGAGTTTGCCACAAATCTTAAGGCAGCTTGACCAAGCATAAACACATTGACATCCACAATCATCTAACAACACCCATGCTCAAGACAAAGGCAAGGTGTACATATGGTATGGAAGAAGGTTGGCAGACAATAGCTACCCTAACTGCTCAACTACCTACATACACCCAAAAAATCAAAAGTACACATTACATTCTCATTTAATACACAAACATTTCAACATAACAAAGCATACGACACACTATGTACAATCAGACTTGTGCATAGATCACTCATGATTAGGCTAGTCATGGTAATAATGATGGGGCTAGCCAACTTGTCAACCTACTTCTACATCCTCTGCAATGTAAGTCTGCCCACTGAAGGTTGAAATATGCCATTTGGAATCCTTCCTAGCCCTATGCCATTTCTCACAAAGATTACAAGATGCTTCTTCGAAAGAAGAAGTGTCTCTTCCTCTATCGGCATAGACTTGATCTTATTCAACAGTCTTCTAAATCCTTCTAGCGCCTTATCCTCCCCCGTGATCGGATTACTCATGGGATCAATCTCTCCTCTTGGACCAATCACGCCTCTTCCCTCTATACCATCCCAAATCAGCCTCCTATTACTGTTCCCTCCCCCCTTCCTCATGCCACCTCTTTTCTACTGGGCTTGTCAAACAGGCTATTAGGAAACTTTGTACGAGCAAAGCAGCAGATTTGGATGAGCTACAAGTGAAATTTCTGAAAAATGGCATTGACCCTCTTGTTGGGCCCCTCACTAATCTCTTTAATCTCTCTGTTTGCTCTGGTTTTCCTGACTAACATCCTTCCAGATCTCATGGAGCATCCTTCTCCATGTGCTGATTTCTATTCTCCTCTTTGCTGATGATGTTGTTCTATTAGCCTCATCCCCTAAGGAGCTTCAACGTCATCTGGACACACTTGTTGCTTTTTGTGACTCGAGACAGTTGACAATGAATCTTTCTAAGACCAAGGTTATGGTGTTCAATACTACCAGGGAGGCTTTATCTCATCTCTACTTCTTTTCTCAAGGTTGAGGTTGAGATCACCACCTCATATGTGTACTTGGGGGTTCTCTTCACTAGTCCCACTTTCGGTATGAAGCCCGTCGCCCAGGCCCGGGTGTGTAAGGGGTATGCAGCTCTGTCTTTGCTCGAGAGGAATTGCTTCAAAGCACATTTTTAGGATATCTCTGTGAAGATGAGGATCTTTGACGCCTTGGTCAAGCCAACTAATACTTATGGGACAGTGGTTTGGGGTCCTAGTCTTGGCCCGATTGAGTGGGCACGAGTCAAACAAGTACAAACACTCTTTCTTTGACGATTCATTCGTTGCAAGGGCACAGTCCCCCACTCTATTATTCTAGTAGAGTTTGGGGCTTCTCCTCTCCAACTTGAGATTATCTTCCTGATTATGGTTACCTTCACAGGATCCGTACTTTAGGAGATACCCTTGAGAGTTGCAGGTGGTACCCTTACCTCACCCTTCGCTCCTCAATGGAACTCTCTCCGAGCTCTCGAGGAGGCCGGAGGAGATGGTATTTTCAAGTTTTTGCCCTCCTGGCCAGCATTTAGATACAAATAGACCTCCCCCCTTATTCTTTGGGTGTTCTCCCCTCCTCTTGGCTTAGCAAGGAGAGGATGCTCCATGAGATCCGGAAGGATGTTAGTCTCTAGTACACCAGATGCACTTTTCAAAGACAACTCTCGGTTTGTTTCTACCTTCTTCAGATACCCAGACCAACGGTGTCTCGCACTCTTTCTTAGGGAGATAACTTAGTTTTGTCACCATAAAAGCTCTCCTCCAGATGGATCTCACCCCCCTCAACATCGACTCATCACAACTTCACCAGCTCCGACGGACCAGGTGACATCGGTCAGAAATGCTCTGCTTCTTCCAGTTCGGACAGTAGCAGGGTCACTAGGCAATGCACCCACAGCTTGTTAGGGTCCCGACCTAGCGATGGATAGAAACATATCATGGACTTCTTCCGCACGAATACTTTGGCCACGATTATTAGGAGAGATTAGTTTCTAGGGGTTCTAGGAGCTTGCCCTTCCTAGGCTGCTCCCTCCTCCCTCCCTCTCTCTCTTTGTTCTTCTTGGCATGCACTCCGCTCCTCTAGACTGTTGCCCTACCCCCCCTCTTCTCCCCCTTCTCTATTTCCCTTCTCTTTGGCCCTTTTTTCGGGTTACGTCTTGTATTTAATTTAGTTTCTTTTCTTTGTTGGGATTTTTAGCCCGCTAGCTAGCAGTCATTATTGTCCTTGTTACAGTCCCTTGGGTCTTTTTTTGGCTCACCGCAGACATTAATAATATTTCATTTCATTTCTAATTGACTTGTCTCATCACAATCAATGGATTAACAGAAGCATCAACATGGATGACAAAAGCAAAGGTAAAAGTGGTGGAAATGGTGTCATAGCAAAAGGCCTTGCCTGAAGTAAAATGAGAGAGAACATTAGAAATATTATTAAGTTTCTAAGGTTTAAATAGAACAATAATAGGCTAAGAATAGCCTTAGGATATTAACAAAATAATATCCTTAATTAACGCTAACTAACACACTTGAGAAATAAGCGCCTAACCTACTACCCAACTAGGTAGGATAGTTAACGTAGTCAACTTGACTACCTGTCACCTAGTTACCACAAGATATTCCAAACAGTGAATATCTTCGAGGTAAAAAGTAAAAGTAATAGTAATAATCTAAATCTACCATGCGGTAAATAGAATCTACCTAGGACTTTATTACAAATTACCAAATGAGGTAATAATTATAGTTACTGTAGCATAGTAACTCTAACATCCCCCCTTTTTACATTATTTGGGTAATGTATATAACTGCCCCAATACAGTGTAGAAAAGATGTTGATCTGCTGGCTCTAGGTCGTGTCCACCAAATGATGGAACCCGGTCCAAGTCTTGTCCACTGAAAGGTGGACTGGAACCTACAGAGCTCTGGCTCTATCTCTGTCACATTGCTCTAGCTGCTCTAAGCAAAATGTGGGTCATTCCTCACTTTGTTTTCACATCAACGAATGTCCTTATTGTAATCTTTTCATCCTATCGAATTGCATGGGTAACCAATCGCTGCAACCGCTAGGTGTACTAGAGTAGATCACTACATACGAGGTTCATTCTGTTACAATATGATTTTGCAAAAGTTTTGATAAGGTAGCTAAGGTGTCGATCGCTGTCGAAAATGCACCCTTATAAGTTCTCCCTTTTTGCAAAACATGTTGTAATGGAATTTTTGTAAGAAGTGTGACTAAGGTGTCGGTCTCTGCCGAAAATGCACCCTTATAAGTCTTTCTCCCTTTTTAGCAAAAATATTCTGTGAAGTAGGAAAGAAATGTTTATCCCCTTAAGTGCAAAAGATATGCAACTTATGAAGCTTTGTTAAGGCTTTTACAAAGATTGCCTCCTAGGCAAATTTCAAAAATTTCACCAAAAAATCCCCCCCTTTATTACAAGTACTTCAAACAAAAAAATTTGCTATTTATGAAGCCTAAAAAGAGGTACAACCACCCCTTTATTGCAAGTACTTCAAACAAAAACATTTGCTATTTATGAAGCCTAAAAAGAGGTTTGTAATGGTGCTGCCTAGGTTTACAATTTTGTTTCCCTTACAAAGTTGTATGGATCATGAGCACTTTGTGTGCTCTTTCTGAATCAGAATCAGAAACCTCACTAGCAACATGGCCTCTTTGTTGTCTATTTTGCCTTTGTGGTGTGCCATTGCCCTTTTTGTTTGGTTTATTCTTAAACCAACATCGATTGGCGTAATGGCCATCCTTTTGACAAGTTGTGCAAAACTTCTTTTCTGATTGAGGTTGCTTGCCCTTATCTTTGGAAGATGACCCCCTCTTCTTCTATTGACCCTGTTTATGTGTAAAAAGTGCAGTGTTGGACACTTCATCTTTTTGTAGCTGATTTGCTTCTTCAGTTTGAAGCAAATTTACTAACTCCACAAAGGTCACATGTCTTTGAGACACTTGAAGAGATGTTATTAACATTTTGTAGGAGTCTGGAAGAGCCCTTAGAATGATCGAATTCAAGACCTTATCTTCAACTTTTTCTCCCAAAGCATTCAGTTTTGATTTTATTTCTGCCACTCTACAAAGGAATAACTCTACTGTTTCACCTGAATTCATATGGAGAGTATGAATTTGTGATTGAAGGTTAAGAATTGTAGCTTCATTTTTCCTTTCAAAAATGGTAGATAAAGCATCCCATGCTTCTTTACCATTTTCAGCATCACAAATGTGAGGCTGAATTTCATCTGTAGTGGCTAGCAAAATTAGCATGAGAAGTCTGTTGTCCCTTTTATCCCATGCCTTTTAATTTGCTCCTGGTGTAGTGGGTCTTTTTACAATTTTTACAATTTCTGTCAGTATATCCCACAATTCCTCTACAGTAAGTATGCCCTTCATTTTGGTCTTCCATGCTGAATAATTAGAACCTTTAAGCAACTGAGTATCATTGAGATACTTGTTGATTGTAGCCATTGTGTAGGTTCTTTATTTGCACCAAAATGGTTTCTCTTTCACTCTAATTGATATTTAATGGCACCTGCTTGAAAAACTCTCTTGAAGAAAGATGATCAATTTGAGGAAATTTAAGCCAAACAAATAAGAAATGAAAGAGAATTCACTCTAATTGATATTTAATGGCACCTGCCTGAAAACCCTCCTGAAGAAGGATAATCAGTTTGAGAAAATAGAGTCAAACAAGAAAAGTGAATTTAGGATCGTATGGAGAGAATATCAATATTAAAAATGGCTTATACTTGTGCAATGAATTACACAAATGAGTGTAAAATTTGGGGTTTTGAGTGCTCTTGATTTTGATGACTTATAATTGCAGAAAACAAGAAATTAAATGCAATAATCAATCAAAGAGTGCCCACAAATTTTTACCACTTAGGTGTCGGATGCAACCGAAAATGCACCTAATTTATCAAATGCTAATTTGAAATAAAGGTGTCGAGTAATATCGAAAATGCACCTTATTACTAATTTTTGCAATTGTGCAAAAATTTTGATATTCAAAGTCTCCCCTTGTCTTATAGTTTTGCAAAGAATTTGGACAAAAACAATTGCCCTTCTTTTTGAGTTGCAAAATAAACAAGTTTTGTTATTCAAGTGCCCCCCCTTTTTGTATTACAATTTTGCAAAGAAATACAATTTCTTGTCATCCCCCTTTTGTTTTGCAAAAACAAGGCAGCACACCTTTCAAGCCAAGTCGACACACGAAAAGCATTTGAAAGGCAATCCAGAACCAGTGGACACACAACTTGGTTTTAGTGGACCCAAGGTCTTCAATCTCTTCTTGGTTTTGCAAAAAATAAAATGTGCAATTTCTTGTTATATCCCTCCTTGGAGAAAACAAATGCACAAATTTTTAACTTTGGAATTTGCAAATTTGGTGTCTCCTTACGTTACAATTTTGCAAGAAAGAATCAATTTTCTTGATTTTGTCCCCCTTTGATTTTGCAAAATTAACAAGGTTTTGAGAAGATTTTAGGGCTCCCTAGTTTTGCAAAAGAAATGGTGCTTTTCTTTGTCTTACATCCCCTTTTTGGAGAAAACAAAAGCACTTTGAAGTGTTTGAAATTTGCAAAAAATAGGGCCTTTGTTTTTCAATTTTAGTGCATAATTCTAATTAATTTGAGCATTATTTAATCAATAATAAAACAATTTTTGAAAAAATCACTTTAATTTTTTTAAAAATGATTTTAAACAAAAAAATATTAAATTATTAAGAAAAAAATACTAAAAAATAATTTAAAAAATACAAAAAAAATAAAAATAAAAATATCACCTCCTAATCTTTGTTTGGTTGTGCCTTGTAGCAAAAAACTTAAGGGTTTTGACCCCGATGGGGGTCAAACTCCCGACCTCCTGTCGGGAGTCTTAACTCCTGGCTCGTCGCCAGTCGGGCTAGCTAGCCCGACGGGAATGACAGTGTGTCGTCTTCTATTTGAAGGCTTTCCCGCCTGCAGGCGGGGAAAAAAATTAGTGGGCTTTAATCCCACATGCATCCCGCGGACGCACCAAACCTGCTTTAAAAACAAGAACACGCAAGTTATAAAACAATTGCCTTCGGGCAGTCAAATGACGACCTTTTTGCCGCGCGATCCACCAATCAACGACCTCCATGCGGACGCACACCCGGATGCCACTTGTCACGTTGTCTGTCCACGCCACGTCACGACGCCAGCTATGTCATGCCACATCAGACGCTCGTCGAGATGCACCATGTCAGCTCACCTTAGGGTTCGTGTCCGCCAGCTCAGTCGCCCAGCTGGATTACCACATCAGCCTTGGAGGTCGCGTTGGTTCTACCGCCACGTGGACCAATCACCACATGCCACGTCATACGCCAGCTCAGCGCCACCCGTATGTCCAGTCAGCAGAAATGCCACGTCAAATTCCAACTCGTCTGCCAGCTTCGATCCACGGGTATCATGTTAGAGTTACTATGCTACAGTAACTATAATTATTACCTCATTTGGTAATTTGTAATAAAGTCCTAGGTAGATTCTATTTACTGCATGGTAGATTTAGATTACTACTATTACTTTTACTTTTTACCTCGAAGATATTCATTGTTTGGAATATCTTGTGGTAACTAGGTAACTAGGTGACAATAGTCAAGTTGACTACGTTAACTATCCTACCTAGTTGGTTAGTAGGTTAGGCGCTTATTTCTCAAGCGCGTTAGTTAGAGTTAATTAAGGATATTATTTTCTAAATATCCTAAGGCTATTCTTAGCCTATTATTGTTCTATTTAAACCTTAGAAACTTAATAATATTTCTAATGTTCTCGCTCATTTTACTTAATTGGTATCAGAGCGTACCTGGGCGAGCGGCAAACTGAGAGGGCAGATTCCAAGGAAGCAGCTTGACTGGACCCCCTCCTGGAGCTTGCACGAAAACCCTAGAATCTACCCATGGATCGAAGCTGGCGAACATGAGTTGGAATCTGACGTGGCATCTCTGCTGATTGGACAGACGGGTGGCGCTGAGATGGCATATAACGTGGAAATTAACGTGGCGTGTGGTGGTTGGTCCACGTGGTAGCAGAACCGGCGCAACCTCTAAGGCTGATGTGGCGATCCAGCTGGGCGACTAAGCTGGCGGGCACGAACCCCGAGGTGAGCTGATGTGGTGCATCTTGACGAGCTTCTGACGTGGCGTGACACAGCTAGCGTCGTGACGTGGCATGGACATACAACGAAACAAGTGGCATCCGGGTGTGCGTCCGCATGGAGGTTGTTGATTGGTGGATCGCGCGGCAAAAGGGCATCATTTGATTGCCCTAAGGCAATCGTTTTATAACTCGCGTGTTCTTGTTTTCAAAGCAAGTTTGGTGCGTCCACGGGACGCATGTGGGATTAAAGCCCACTATTTTTTTCCCCGCCCGCAGGCGGGAAAGCCTTCATTGCCCACCAAGCTTCCATATGTTGGATGCATTAGTAGGCCTACTCTTAATACAGAAGCATGCATTTCATGTGTCGATAACTCCTAGCCCACTGGTTCTCAATCCTTGTCCATTGATGCCTTTTATGAACTCAACTAGGCCCCCAACTCAAAATTGCATTACACATGTTGTGCAATGCTCTGCTCACCCTCTACAAGCTAACCATGCAACTCCTAAACCACACTTCTGCATCTTTGACTCTCTCCCTGTTATCTAGAATTTGATTCTATCTATGCATAATGCTCCTCCTCAAGGTACCTCTTGCTTTCTACCATCTCCAACCTACGTTGCTCCTATGATTGAGTGTGGGTACTCACATACAAGCTAGCAAAGGAACTTTGGCTCTAATGTTCCAAGTAGTCGAGTTTTTGAAGTGACAACTCCAACTATGTTGGGATAACTACACGAGCAGGTGCAATGGTGTGATAAATGATGGGTGGATTGCAATATAGACTAAGTGTACATCTGGCAACATACCTTCATTGGATTGTGGTCGTAACTCCCTCATAATAAAAATATAATAGGTTTATCGCTCTCAAGCAATACAAGGTGGCCCCACTCCATAATATAAAAGTTTTGAACTTATGTTGTATCCAGCATTGGAATGATGGTATTAAAGGTCGTTAAGCAACTCTATGTTTCAAGCTAGAAGATAAAATATATCCTCTTTGACAAGTAGGATGCCTAATCAAACCAAACCCCATCAAGCATTCCCTACATGTATGGCCCCAACCAACTTGGCATGTTCAAAGCATTGGACTCACCCACTAGTTTGGACATAACCAAATCAAGCATGCAAATTATATTCATCACCCCCCAACAACTGCCACTTGACTCCACAATTTCCATGAGTAAACAACTTATTCAAGGGTGATTCTAACATCAAGTCCATGCCATAGTATTGTTGCATGAAAGCATGATGCCTCCCATGAGACAATTCTTACTTCTTGAGAAGCTAAGTTTACCATCTACAAGCCCCAACACATCAAAACTCACACAAAATCAACTGATATAAAAGATATATGTAGGAAACATGTTTGACATCAACATGCTTTAGTGACCCTATACGTTATAATTGTGCAACATCTCCCCCAAGAAGGAGCACAAAAAGCCTTTGTTTGAATGACTAGATCTATAGCATATGATGCATGGACGTGCGACACAACACCTTCAACTCATGGTCTTCATCATGTGTCCCTATTGTGGGACATTTCTCTCCTGATGACATGTTCTATATCAAATCCTCTATTCTAATTCTACCTCTATCACTAGCACATTTTTTAGCATTCTCTTTACTCTCCTGTGCTAATAGACACTTCCTCCCTTTCCCTTCATCAAACATCGAATACGTTCTATTGCTTTTCATTTGCTCCTTGAGTCTTGTATGTATAATTCCTTATTTGTATTGGCCTATGCCAACATCACAAGCAATATTCATTGTAATGCAAGATTCTTTTTCTGGCCAACCATTGCCACTTTCACAAATGGCATGGCTTCTACAAACTATTACTTTGTACAAAAGTGGTTCCAACACTACCAAACCCTCCTAGCATGAGGTATTTAGCAAACGCTACAATCAACCACCAAATGATATTGAATTGTTGTTGGTCGTTCAGAAGATGCAGTTAGTGGTTCATACAAAATGTGTCACAGTCAATTGGATAGCCTTCTCCGTTGGCATGATTCTTCCATGCTCCAAATCTCGCTTCAAGTTGATCGAGGGAATCTAAAAAACTGGTCTTTTGCTCCCATCCTCAATGTCGATTTTACACAAATCCTATGCTCTTTTCCCAACCCACATGCCAATTCTCCCACAGGTGCATGTATGTAGCACACTTCCCTCAATAGGGTCACCACATTAACTGGTATGCCTAACTGCAACAATTATGTAGCAAAGTTGTGCAACGTTAGCAGCTTGTCGAATGTGGTTACCATTGTCATTGTACCTTGGTCGCCCTGTTCTTTATGTTCCTTCATCATCTCACCCTCAATATCAACTAGGGCCTCATACCATCTCTTTTACCATGGATGGTTAGGAATATTTTGCCTTTTTTGCTTGTAACCAAGTCACAGCATGAACCTGTTTTGTTCCTAAGTTTGTTTCTCCAATTTCAATAAAGTTGGCATTGTGATTATAATTGCCTCTTACTTTATTCGGGAAACCGTCTTCTTTGTGGTTGTCTGGTCTACACCATCTATACATCAACTATGTGTTAGCACTTGTGACATTGTGTAGTTGCACGAAAAGCACCCCCACTTCTTACAATTGCGGCACTAGACAATCGACCTCCCTATCGTGTCATATTCAATATGGGCATCCACATTCCTTGCACTATTTTGACTATCAATATAGTTTCCATTTATTTTCCCTAACGGTTATCGCAATGCCTGCCACTCATCATGGCACCTCATTCAACAAGTTGGGCTTCTAGCCAGTTTCTTTTTAAAGTACTAACATTTAATGTTTTTACTCTCAACATTAAATGGACACTCTAATATTGAATGGTCATACATTTCATAAATATTACAATAGCTTCACTTTGGACAATTTGTGCTTGTTTTCCCTTTAGTGCAACACTCGATGCACCAAACATCTCATCTATCATTTGGCTTCATCTCTTCTCTCATTTTGTGCATCATACGTATCATATCTTTCTTGAGCACCTCAATTGACGTGCATCATCGTTGTCAATGTCGCTTCTCACTCAACTCTAGTTGGCTCTAGCCATCACCGTCATCATTTCTCTTTCTAAGTCCAATGCCCTGTCAGAGGCTTTCTAAGTCTAGCACCTTGCCAAAGGCTTCATGGTACAATGTGCAAGGCATCACTTTCATCTTTTTTTAGAACTTTGGAAGAAGTTTGTCCATAGATCCACACTTAATCTATCTATAGACTTATTCTCCATCTTATCGTGTAATGAAACAACTTTCAAAAATATAGCAGAAGCAATAACAATTCACTAATGCGCAAAAGGAAACATCCACTGGAATAGAAAATCAAATTCAATGCGAGAAAATTAATAATGCAAGTAACGAAATTCCAAATTCCATATCAATTCAAATCTTAGCCACTTAGAGAGGGCAAAGTCAAATAGCCACTTGGAGAGGGAAAAATCTCATTTTCGTAAAAGAGGTTACTAAGACTTAATAATGAAAGATGATCCCAACTCCCAACTATAACATAAATCCTATTTATAGATTAAATCAATAACCTTAACCCTAATGCTAAAGGGTCAACTACCTTATCCTAGGGCCTGAGCTAACAATAGTAAAGATAAACATGGCTATATTGGAGTCATTACATGGACTCCTAGCTATATTGGAAGACCTGCCACTTGATGAGAAACTCCTAAATCTGGTGAGATAGCAGATCACTGACTTTCGACTGCAACATCGCTTCCCACCAGAAAGTTATTCGCCCTTCTTCATCAAGTACTGGAAGCTCCATCTACGACTACACCTTTTTGCCAATAACCTGTTTAAAACAAGATATATGAAAGATGTGGTCTATGCGGGAAGACGATGGAAGCTCCAACTAATATACCACTTCATTAATGAGATGAACCACCTTGTAGGGGTTGTAAAAGCAAGTATCCAAATTTTGACTGGACTTGATCTTCAAGGACAATTGCTTATACCAAATGAAGGCACAAAAAGACCATATCCCCCATGGCAAATTGTCGCCTACAGCGATGCAAGTCATGTTGTTGCTTCATACGGTTTTAGGCATAGGACAAATTATCTTTGAGTTGTAGCACAAACCAACACTACTGCAACAAATCATCCACCTGGGCCACCTTGGAAGATCCTGGAACATAGTCTACCATTAATGGAGGTTTCTATCCATACAATGCCTCAAATGGGGACATCTTGAAGGAAGAATAATAAGAAGTGTTATACCACCATTCGGCTAAAGAGAGCCAATGAACCCACTAATATTGTTTTTCTTAGGCAAACCAATGAAGGTAAGTACCAAAACATTTGTTTACAATCTTCATCTGGCCATTCAATTGAACACCATTGAGATAGAACAATTCCTTCCAAAAATTGTTGGTGAAGATAGGGTCACGATTGCTGACAATGAAATTGGGTGTGCCATGCAATTTAAAAATAGAATGGAGGATCACCTTGGCAACCTTACTAGTTGTGAAGGGATGTTGTAGAGCCAAAAATGAGCATACTTTGAAAGGCGATCCACTACCACAAAGATCACCGTTTTTCCTTCTTTTGGATTTGGGAAGGCCCTCAATGAAATCCAAGGATATGTTCCATTGGCGATCAAGAATACGCATGGGTTGCAACAAACCAGGATGTTTAACAGTTTCCCCCTTGTTTTGCGAGCATACCTCGCATTCAGCCACAAAGGTCTTGACATCCTCTTTTAATCCTTTCCAAGGAAAGGATTGCTTCATCCGCTAGTACGTTTTTAAGAAACCAAAATTTCCAATCAAAGGAGATGCATGCAATTCTTGGAGAAGACTGGCCTTGACAACTGAGGATGGGGGAAGATAAATACGATCCTTCTTGCGAAGAACCCCATCAACATATGAGAAAAAGGAAGGTGGCAAACAGCTAGACTCCACCTCATGAATAATGTAAGCAATCTCTGGGTCAAAAAGCCATTCCTCCCAAAGCTAGGAAAGCCATTGTGGAAGAGGGACTAGAGCAACAGTGTCCTCATGTTTGCAAGGAAGAGCATCAACCTGAACAGTGTCCTCATGTGAAATAGCTGGCCAAAACGGCAGCAAGAGAGCAGGGTGTCCTGTTGTAGCTGTAGCCTCCTTTATTTGTAATATTTCAGGTTCAGAAATATATTCGATTTCCACTGTACACGCTGCTTATTTTTCCAGCCATCTGTGTGACTGTTGCATGTCTGAATAAATTCTTTTCAGATCTGATTTTATTTAAAATAACATAGGACAGCAGTTATTTAGGGTTAGCAAAATTTACAGCTCTATCAAACGTTGCTTGGATTTTGTGGACACTTTGTCACTATCACATTCGTTTTCTACTAACATTGTTAAATGCATTGAGATCTATGCATAATTCACCTTGTTATCATCATTGTGTGCATTTGAATGCACATGCATGTTGTGGTGCATTGATCATTCACTCTTCATCCTGCTTGCTTTTTGTCACCACATACATGAACGTCTATCATCCACTTCTTGTCACACTCCATTTTGTCATTGCGTATGCTCGATCCAAACTCGTTATGCAAATAGTGTCAATTGTAGTACAGCTTTACGTATTCCACAAACAAAGCAAAAAATGACAAGAACAATATGCAATAAAGAAAATAAAAGCAACAATATTATAACAGCAAGATCATTTCACTTCTTCCATAACAATGTAAACCGTAAATAGACTCAACATACGTGCACAATCTCTCTACCAAGATGAACATGCACAACTCAACATTAACTAACGTACACAAACTATCTCATTTGAGGCCTCCATACTTGTCTGGGGTGAAATATGTACAAGCAGCAAGGGTGAAAGCCAGTTACAACTACCTAACTGTTGCATACCTTGTGCACAGCTACAGACATAAGAAGTTTTAAAATACATCGCACAACATACACTATTATTACATTTGAGTATCATGCACATGAAAAAAATCTATGACACATAAAATATGACAAACTACCAAAATGACAACTATACATGTACGAAAACACAAGTGCTCAATAACAAAGCCGCACAATCAAAGAAGAACAATAATATTTTAAATAAAAGGGTTAAAAGTATTTGCCATAGGTTACTGTTGGTCACAAATCTGCCACAGGAAAGGATTTTGGGAAGTATACGCGCCCTAGACCTGGACCAACATTGAAAGGCCGAGGGGAAGAGATGCCCCTCGTGCCAATCTCCGGAGAAAGGCCGGCTCCTTTACTAAACTACTTGGTGTCTTAAGCTAAGAGTGCAAGAAAGAGATAAAAATAGTAAGGGTGCAGGAAAGAAATAAAGGGAGTAAGGGAAAGAATGTCAATGGATTTTCAGAGGGAAAGAACCAGCAGCACGATTACTAGCTAATATCTTGAGGTAGCAGCAATAAATACAAAGAATAAAACATGAATGAACGCCGCGCTAGCTTTCCTATGTATCCTCTGGACGAGTTCCAGGATCCTCCTAATCCCTTACGCCGAAATCCAGATTTCAGAATTACGGCAATTAAGAAATAGGTGAATATAGCAGAAACACTATCCACAGGCAGCATACAAGAAGACTAACACAGCATTTTCCCCCCTATGTATCCTTCAAGAGAATTCCAGGGTTCTGTCCCCAATCACACACCTAAATCCAGGATTCAGAATTACAGTACATAAATGAAGACAGAATAAAAGAAATAATCACGGAAGGCAGCATACAAGAGAGAAATGAGGCCCAAAGTTCTTGATATTAATCGCAGAAATCAAGTTACAGCAGCTTTCTAGCAAAAGTTCCCCCCCTTTTCTCATTACAATTCACGGGTTTTTATAGAGGACCCGACCCTCTGAGCCATCAATGCACAAAATCGGGAAGTACATCCTCGAAAACCTGAGAAATCTGTTCTCGCTCCTCCCGTGACCGAGCTCTCACATCCTTTTCTACAATTAGCAGCTGCGACCGGGTCAGCCGGGGAAATTTGTATTTATGGGCCGCCTGACTCGTCCTGAATTTCTCCGGGTGCGGAGCTCGAGTGGCTGCTATGTCCGTCGGGCTCTCCTCCTGCGACTGATATTTCTTTTCGGATTGCCAAAAATGAGCCCCGGGTCTTTCGGGCAAGTAAAAATTCATTTATGAAGCACTCAATTGCCTCGAAAAGATACCCGGCCTTGGAGTGTGTGCCCCTAAAGTGCTTCGCCAAATTTCAGTTCGGGACCTTACTTCGCAATGGATGTGAGCCGAAGCGGGCCTAACCTCCTTGGATGGGCACTTCGCGCGAAGGGACTTCCAAAAATGACTTCGCGAGGACTTAGTGCCGAAGCAGATATTCCTTCTCAAAACATGGCTCTCAATCTTTCATTGCTTCGCTGGAAAGGTGGGTTAAAGGCTGCTTCGCAAGATTCCTTGCCCGAAGTGGATGCTTCGCTGATGGGCTGTCAAAAATGCTTCGCTGCGAACCTTCTTCAAAACAGCTGTTCGGGAGGTTTTGGGCCGAAGTGCGTTCTTGCCTTAGAATATTGCTTTGATTTTTCAAGGGCAACTAATGCTTCGGATGAGGGAGCTTCGCACAAAAGCTATCCGAAGTAGATGCTTCGCAGCAGCCTAAGGCGAAGTAGATTTTGCTTGGAGAAATGGTTCGCCAGGAGAGAGGTCCGAAGCGGATGCTTCGCTTAATTCTTAGCGAAGCACTCTCTCAATACTTAAGAATTTCTGCATTTTCCGCTTCGCAAGGTTCTCGCCCGAAGCGACTGTTTAGGCTGCTTCGCTAGCGAAGCTTTTTCCATGCCTTAGCAAATCTTGGGCTACGATCTGAACTTTCTTGCTTTCCTTTCTTGGCGAAGCTATCCTTCTTTTTCCCGCGAAGCTCCTAAACCTGGTTTGCTTTGTGGCGAAGCTCTTACACATCCAATTCTATGTACAAGGGGATGACAATGAAAGCCAAAATTGCTGCAATACTTAAAAAATGTTCAAAAGCAAGGGGACAAATTCATGAAAACAAAAAGAAATACTTTACAAAATTTTGATTTTCACTACCCCTCTAAGCAATGTGACAGAATTGTCAACATTCTTGGCGGCTCGCGGGGCAACGAGCTCGCCTCGGTGCAAGGACCCTCAGCCTTGATCCATTGGGCCAGAGTTGCCTCCAGACCCTTCTCCTCTCTGTTTTTCTGGGGGTGCCTCTGCAGCTACCTCTTCTTCCTCTTCTTCTTCTTCTTCCGGCGTGGTTTCGTGTTGCGGCGGTGGGGGGAGGCGATCACGGATGCGTTCCATGGTTCGGCGAACGTGAGCCCAGGCACCTTTCTGAAAAGGCTCCCGATCTTGCAGTGCTTTAACCAGAACATGGAACCGATCAATCTGCCCTATGTCGGCATATTTGGCTCTCGTGCTCAAATCATTTAAACAAGCCGCGATTTTGCAATATCTAAGGATGAAGTCCGTGACTTGCCCCTCTGTGACTGGCTCCTCCCATTCATCTATTTCTGAAACATCGCTTTCAAAGTTGAGCCAAGCCGGTTTAAGTTCTTCTTTTGTTAAAAGGTTCCCGTCATCATCGGTGAAACTCGGGAAACCTAATGCTGAAAGGTCTTGAAAATATCCCAGCGATGTACGCTGCTCCTGTTCAAACGTGTCCATGAGGTTCTTGGCCTTCTGAGCTTTCCTCACTTTGGAGAAGAAGGCGTGGACTGTAGCTTGGACAGTGGACCAATCCCTTGCTGTCCGACTCATAGCGGCGACCTGCAAGTCCTGATATTTGATGCTTTGTACTTCAAAAGCCAATTTGAGTCGGCTTCTTATTTCTTGTATAACTTCATCCACTATTGGTCCTTTCTGGGCAGCGGCATACTGGGCTTCAGTGATATAGGATAGAATCGACAGGGCACTGGAGGCCCGAGATCTGAAGTTTTTAAGCAAATGCGAGCGGATTTCTTTAATTCTGCCTCTATCAAACAACTCTAAACTCTCCTTCTCATACAACTGCTGCTGCATCTGCAAGATTCTGCTTTCGAACTCTTTGGCCTTTAGCTCGGATTCGGCCTGTATCTTGCTTTGATTTTCCGCTGCACCCTGCAGTTGATTTACCTGTTGCTTCAAGGCATCTACTTCTTTCTTTATTTGCTCGCACTGCTTTTCTGTATCTTCCAATTTTGAGCGTGTCCTGGCTAGATCTTCCTCCAACTTAATGTTGGCGCTCTCTGCTTCGTACCGGCGCTGATTGGCAATCTTCGCATGTGTGCGGAATGTCTCTATCCTCACATGCATAGACTCGGATTCATTGTCTACATCCAAGTGCTCCAAGTCCTTGACCTTCTCTTGATAGTCGTAGTCAGCAGGGGTCATCTCGTCCAGGGGTTTTTGGACCTTGGGTATCTTCTTCACTTTGTGTAGTTTTCCGCTTTTCAGGTCAAATACAGCGCATTTTTCTTCTTTCGCTAGAGAACGCCCCCTCTTTCTCCTTGCCTCCTTGAGCATCTTGTCGGTATTCTGCCGGGCTCGGATCAACTTCTCTGCTAGAGGACGCTCTTTGATCATAGCCAATTCGTTTTCAAATGAGGCTGGGTCACCGGGCGATGCATCGCCAGTGGGTTCGGCGACAGGTGTGGTGGGGGTTTCGGTGAGAGAAACAACGGCATGCGTGACTGGGGAGCGGGAGTCGGGGTTTGGAGTTGGAATATTGCCTTCGACCTGACCAAATACTAAGGGGATGGTGGCGTGGGTGAGCGAAGTGGTGTTCGTGGACTCGTCCCGGCTTGACGACTCAAACGGGGTGGAGACGTTCATGAGGCTGGCGGGATCGTGAGACAGATTTGTGGTAGCGAAGGGTACCATGCAATGGGGCGACTGTTTAGTTTGACAAATATTTTGGGGAGATTTACTTGAGAGAGGGGAAGACTCTTGGGGACCTTCGGCCGGGACCATCGTAGACACGACTTGGGAAACCAGGGTAAAAGGTGAGGGATGCGTACCTGCGTGCTCTAACAATAGAGCAGAAGTAGCAGCTACCTGCGTGTTTGGCTCATGTTCTTTCCCGGCCTCTGTACTTCCGACCTCCCTGACATCTTCTTCAAGATTCCCTTCCTTTTGGAGGAGTTCTTCCACATTGATGATGTCTACCTCCGAAACCATCTCAGCCCTTTGCGACGCTGTTTCTCCGACACCCACCTCAGCTGAGCCTATTGTAGGCTGTTCGTTAGAAGCACCTGGAGGTCTGGTACGAGGTCGCTTCGGATGAGAGGGAGGCATTTGGACCTGTTCCAGTCTCTTTCTTTTCCTTTTCTCCTCCTTTTCTGATTGTTGTGCTGACCCCACGGTACTTGTGTCATAACCTCCAATAGGTTCTTTAAGCAACTCCTATGGTGTCGCTGCTGCCTCCTCTTCTTCTTCCTGCTCGGGAACGTCGTCAATTCTTCTTGGGCTTTCGCCCGAACCTGGGGCACTAGGAGGAACAAAGTCGGCGAAGGAGATGGGTTTCCAAGATCCAGCATTAGCCTCGTAAAAAATTGCAAAATCCTTATCCATCTCCAAGAGCCCATATGATTTTTGCTTTTGACGATGGACTCTCATCACCCACCATTCCTTCAGTTGTTCTTCACTCCAATCCTTTAACTCTCCCCTTAAATCATCCTTCATTTTTCTCCAGAATGTGGAGTCTGGGCCTGGAAAGGGGTGCCGAATCGGGTCATATTCGACCTCTATGGTGTAAAACTCATGCCATGGGGGTAATGTCTTCATTTTCTCCAGGTGCCACTCCAAATCTCTCCCGGTGGGGTTGTTCCGCTGCTCTACTACCTCCGGGTGGGGGCAGACATGGAAGTTTTTAAATCGGAGATGGTCCCTCATTACCCCCAAGGGGTCGTAGCACCACCGCTGAGGGATCTGCAGCAAACCGAAGTCGGCAAGCTTATCCTCTAAGTAAACATGTTGTTTGAGGGCAAAAACCTCAATGACTCCCATCTTGAAGGGGAAATCACACGTGGGTGCCCATTTCCGGCCGTGGCCATAAATAACGTTTGTTGCGTCGCTCTGGCGAGCAACCTCCAATGCGAATTGATATTCGGAAGGGTAAACAGGTAGTAGGAAGGGTTTCCCTGTAAATCCGAACAGGCGAACCACAAGCCCCTGTGTCAATTGAAAAACATCCCCCTTTTCCTCTTTAACTACCTTATCTCTAAGGCTTATGGGCACCCGAGGGCAAGAACCTTGCATTAGCTGAATGGCAGGTCCTAAAAACTGTTGATTGAAAGCATAATATGACTCCGTCCTCGCCAGGAGGGGAGTCCACTGATATACTGGCAGAGGGCTCCGTCCTTGCCGCTTGAAGTAATAGCAATATGGGGAAAATGCTTCTGAGTATGATAGAAAAAGAGCCAAACCAAGAAAGAGCAAGGTCCAAAATACTGGCCCGTCCCGGAATTTTTCATGCTGACCAGCCGCGTATGTAAGGTCCGGGCCACCCATTCCGCCCAATCAAAGAAGACCGGGTTAGTGTTTGGCCTTGATGAGTCCGGAGCGTAAAACTCCCCTCGTGAAATACACTCGGCCAGCGACACTTGCCAGGGGTGTACAGAAGCATCGGTAGACAGGCCTGCGACCCACGCAATGATGGAGAAAATATCCGTGCTCTTAAAATCCTTCAGGGGGCGAGGCATTTGAGGCAGCCTGCCTGAAGGAAGCCCGTCCTTGAGGTTTTCACTTAGAAATTTTATGATATAGCTGGAAGTGGTAAACCTCTCCATTTGTTCGCTCAGAATAACATTACGAACAGAATATCCTTTGGGCGGCCCTTGCTGCGGGGCGAAAGCTTCTTGTACATCTTCCTTTAAGATTGTGAACAATTTGTTACCTGCGGCGTCCAGAACCTGTCTGGTGGATGGTTGATAATTTTGCGCGATAGCATAGACTAACTCGGGACAGTGGTGCGCTGGCGGGGTCAGGTACCAGTATATCTGTGAATAATAGGCAGCGGCTCTCTTGTTCTCTGCAGAAAGTCGGCTTTTCATGAAATCGATGGTATACCGGAGTTCGGCAATGCTCTTGGAAAGTTCGGTGTCCCTTATCTTTTCCCACCCGTCAATCGGTGGTTCTGCAGGTTGCTCCTCCTCTGAATCTTCCCTTTCTTCCACAGCCTGTTTTTCAGGGCGGAGGTTGAGATCGACCCTCTTGGGTCTATGCCTTCTCTCTTCCTTACCCCTTTTTACCTTTTCCGGGCCGGCTACTTCAGGCTCTTTCCTCTTCTCCTTCGAATTCTTCTTTCCCATCTTGTTTTCTAGAAGGCGGCGGAATTTTGACGCAGAATGTTGAGGAGAACGGAGTAATGTAATTGGCCGGGTCCTTAAACTTGGATTTATCCGCGGACGAACAACTTTTCGTCTACGACTCGGTTTTATAGTCGTAAGTGATAACTACCACCATTTATGGCACCTGCCAAAATTAAATTCATAAATTGGGCTAAAGAGATTAAATTGCGTTTTTATTGGTTTCGCGGCGGCGTACGCGGGCCCATGTACTTCGAACTTGACCATGCTTTGAAAATTAAACTCCCCGGCCACCTCGTACCTGGGCACAAATTTTAATCATAACGACATTCTCTTGGGATGCACCCCGCCACCTTTGCATTAATCCCGCATGCCCTGAACATTTTCCTAGGTTGCCGCTGGCACACCTCTCGAAGCACGTTTTAAATGCTTCTCGTTTTGCGCCTTATGATTTGGCGAAGCTGATTTTGGCGCAAAGGACACTTCGCGGCGAACCTCCAACGATCCACCAATTTTCATACTTCGGGCCCGAAGTTGTTTTACTCACGAGATTCGGGCTACCTTACCGCGTCATTGCCTGCTTCACGGAAGATTAACCCCGAAGTGGGGATTGAGTTGCCTTTTGAGCGAAGCTCGTCTCTTTGGGAAAATGGTTCGCTGAATATCTTTTGAAACCTCGCTCTCTCCTTTTTGCGAAGTACTTCTCATGCCTTAGGCAATTGGAGGCTTCGGAGAGGTTCTTGCGTTTGCTTCTCCAGCGAAGCTTGCTGCTGAGTGAAGTTGTTTATATTCGCTTTCTCTTTTGGGCCTTGAGCATTATGAGCCACCCCTTGGTATTGGTTGTTGGCGACACGCCGTATTCTGGTCTCAGTCTTTATTTTGATGTTGTTTAGGCCTTCGAGGAGCCTTTCCACGTTTCAACACCAAGGTGCTTCGCAGCGAACCAACTTGCATCAGCTACTTCGCGCGTAAAATTCCCGAAGGAGGTTCTACTAGACTTAGTGAAGCCGGAGCTCATTGCTATGGTGGTATGAAGCTGCGATCTTCTTCTGGCTGTCTATTTAACCTTTTGGAAGTCTTGAAACAGAGTATATACAGGTGCAAATAACAAGGTATTATATACAAAGGTAAAAAACTTTAAGAATTTTTTTTTTTTTTTAAACGATGGAAGGTCTTCAAATGAAAACCATTTACAGAAATTGGCAAAGTCTGGCCAGCTGTGTCCTTGAGGATAAAGGAGTTAGCTGAATTTACCTTCGCAATCTCGAATGGTCCATCCCAGAAAGCGTCTAGTTTATCATGATTGCCAGGCTTGGCCTTCCAAGAGTCCCACTTCCATACCAGGTCTCCTACTCTGAATGTGCGGGCAGAGGACTTTTTCTTGAACCAATTTCGGGTGATTTGAGCATGTTTTGCGAAGTTCTGGTAGGCCTTATCACGATCTTCCTCCAATTGTAGTAGCTGAGCTAGTCTATCCTCCATGGGACTGAATTCTTCTTCTTCGTTCAACAACCGTAACGCAGGAATTTCTATATGGGTTGGTAAGATAGCCTCCTTGTCGTATACCAGGGCGTAAGGCGAAGTTTTGATCGACTTCTTGACAGATATCCGATCAGCCCACAGGGCTCGATCTAGGAGAAGGTGCCAAGTCCTTCTGTTCTTCTCTATGAGCTTTCTCAGCATCCTTAACAGGGTTTTATTTGTTGATTCTGCCAATCCATTACCTTGTGGATAATAATTGGAGGTGACCTTGTGGTACATCCCATATTTGTAGGTGAATTCGTTGATCTTGGCGCCTGTGAACCCAGGACCATTATCCGTTACTATTGCTTCCGGGATGCCGAACCGGGTAATCAAGCCTTCTAGGAATGTAATGACAGTTTCCTGGTCGGCGTGTTTCGTGGGTACTGCTTCGGCCCATCTAGTGAAATAGTCGGTTGCAGTCAAGATGAACTTATGTCCTGCAGAGGAGTTCGGCGAGATAACTCCTATGAAATCTAATCCCCACTGTTGGAAGGGTGCTTCTACCTGTATTGGTTGGAGGGGCATAGGAGCACTTTTGCCTCGGCCGGCGAACTTCTGACATTGTTCACATTTTCGACAGACTGCAAAGGCGTCGGCGAAGAGCGTAGGCCAATAGTAGCCCGCCTTAATTATTTTTAAAGTTGTTGTTCTTCCTGCGAAGTGGCCCCCTGAGAAACCTGAATGGAATTCACCTAGGACCCTTTTCTTATCATCTTCTTTTATGCATCTGAGAAGAACACCATCAATATTCCTGAAGAATAGGCCTTCGGGACGTAATATGTATCGGAGGGACCGCATCCTGAAGTGTCTTCGTTGCGAAGCATTCAAATGTGGAGGACATCTCCCAGTGTTGAAATATTCAACTATTTCACTGACCCAGTCTCTCTCATCTTCTTCTTGATTCGCGAAGCACCCTTCTGCTGCCAAGTCATCCCACTGACAAGCTGTTACTTCGGCTGCTACGCTCTTCGCAAGTTCCTGGCATAGCGCGCGACCGCGAACCAATTTTGTAGGTCTAATTTCAATGTCAAACTCCTGTATTTTGTTGACCCAACCAGCCCTTTTGCTGCCCAACTCTCCTTGGATAACGAAGTTGCGTACATCAGGATGAATGACGAATACTGTAACCCGACTTTGAGAGACGAAGTGTTTGAATTTCCTTAGGGATTTCATAACAGCATGCACCTGTCTTTCTATGAAGTTGTACTTCTCTTCGTGGGGGTGTATTACCTGGCTTAGAAACGCAATGGGGCGCTCTTCGCCATCTTCTCCCTTTTGTGTCAGGACTGCGGCGTAACTCTCGGGTTCTCCTATAGCATATAGGATGAAATCCCTACTGTAGTCGGGGTTAGTCAGGACTGGTGCCTGAGCGATTCGGGCCTTGATTTCTTCAAATGCCCCCTTTCTTTCATCCGTCCAGGTGAATTCAGCGTCCTTCTTCAAGAGCTCAGACATCGGCTTAATGACTTGAGCGAAGTCTGGAACAAACTTCCTTACGAAATTAATCTGGCCGAAAAACGACTGCAGCCCTTTCTTATTCGCCGGGAGTGGGAGCTTTAAGAGAGCCTCAGCTCTGTCAGGATCTACGGCGAGGCCCTTCTCTGATATAACATGTCCCAGTAATTTTCCTTCATTTACTGCGAATATGGACTTCTTCGGGTTAATTGAGATGCCAAATTCTCGGCATTTTTCAAATATCTGCTGTAAGTGCAAAGGATGGTCTTCCCTTTTCCGGGAGAAGACGGTCATGTCATCCAAATAGATGACAATGACCTTATTCAATAGTTCGCCGAATGCTAAATCCATAGCCCTCTGGAAAGTGGCTCCTGCATTTGAAAGGCCGAATGGCATTCGCTGATAAGCAAATGTTCCCCATTTAGTAGTGAATGTCGTTTTGTGTTGATCTTCATCCCTAACCCAGATCTGGTTATATCCTGAAAAACCATCAAGTAGGGAGAAACGTTGGGCCCCAGCTACTGAGTGCAAGATTTGATCAATCTGCGGGAGAGGGTAATGGTCTTTTAGCGAAGCCTGATTTAGGTTGCGAAAGTCTACACATAGTCGAATGTCTCCATTTTTCTTCCTGACGGGGACTAGATTCGCTACCCAAGAGGAATGCTTTATGGGGTAAATTATCTTAGCCTCAAGCATCTTCAGGAGTTCAGCTTTCATCATGACTTCGATCTTTGGGTTAACAGGCCTTTGCTTCTGCCGGAAAGGTTTGACCCCCTCCTGCAACTCAATTGTATGTTGAATCAATTGTCGATCATATCCCTTCAGGTCTTGATAAGACCATGCTACTATGTCAGGATACCTTCTGCACAAAGATCGGATCTGTTCTAGCTCTGTTGAGGTGCAATCTGTCCCGACTTTTATCACTTTCCCAGATTCGAGCTCCAGATCCTGATATTGCTTAGCGTTGACTTTGATTCTGTGGGAAACCGCTCGATCATTTTGATCAAAAAGGCTTTCTAGAGTAATCAACCCTTTTGGAACATGGTTGTTTTTTAACTGGACCAGCCCTTCATATTCTTCATCTTCTGGGCTTCTTCTTTCAACAGTAGTTGCTTCTTGGACCAAGAAATTGATGATCTGTTCATCATTGTCGAAAATTTGCCAATGCATGTCTCTATCTGGCACAGAGGGCCTATAAATCATCCTCACGGCCTTGGGCTTGTGCACCATGTCGTCAGCTGGAGAATATCTAGCTGCGATGGAAGCCAAGACATCGGCGTGTCTATTCTTTTCTCGTGGGATGGACTGCAGATTGAGCGACTCGAACTGGTCAAACAAGTCCCATACTCTGTTACGGTATGCTTTGAGATAATGCTTTTTTGAGATGCACTTGTTGGTGACCTGATTACATACCAATTCCGAATCTCCGAAGACTTGGAGATGTTTTATGCCTAATTTCTCTGCTTTCTTTAGTCCTAGGCATAAGGCTTCATACTCTGCTGCGTTGTTGGTGCAGCTCCAAACCAACCGGTAGCAATATTCTCTTTGCTCGCCAGACGGTGATACTAAAAGTATTCCTGCCCCGGCGCCATTTTTGCATCGGGCGCCATCAAAGAACAATCTCCATAATTCCCCCTGGGCACACATCTTATTTTCTAGCTTAGTGTGCTTCTCTGGTTTGGTGATAGTATAGCATCCCATTTCTGTTTCTATCATGGCATTGAAATCTGTCAGTGAAAACTCATCTTCAGAATTCAACTGCGCAAGGGATTCTTCAACTAGGTCCACCTGCTCTATCCCCTCCGCTATTGCATGTATGAGATCACCGCTTTCCTCCTCGGACATCTTCTGTACGAGGAATGTAGAAGGTTTCTCATTGTAGATTTTAACCTTCTTTCCTCTGAATGGAATTTCTAAATGTGAGTAGTCCATGGATAGGTATCCTCCTAACTTCGTTGTGAATTCCCTTGACAGGCACATACTAAAATATGGCTCCAGGTCAACGACTACCACCTCCTGTATTACCATAATCTGAGGCACTTTGTGCAGTCGAATAGGTATATCTTTAATTACGCCGACAGTCTTTACAGGAGTACCATCCAGTTGGAGTACGCCGTGGCTGCTTCGCGTGTACTCCATTCCTATTTCCTCGCAAACCGCCTTAGGCATGAATGTCGTTGCGGCCCCGGAATCAATCATACAGTTGTGGACAATATACCCTTCCATTTGTAAGGACAGGTAGAACGGAGGAGGCCTGTTTTTTCCTGTAATGGACGTGGATAAGGTTTGCACTAGGGCAAGTGGTGCTAACTTTCTTGCCTTAGTTGTCTTCAAGGATTCCTGCAACAAGTCCACTTGTCCAGGTAGCTGTAATGCGTCGTACAGACTAATCTTGGCGGGTGTTTTCTTTAGCTCGTCTACGATGTTGTATACTAGGGAGTTGTGTACCTCGGGTTCTTTTTTAGCCTCATACTTCGTGCGATACTGCTCCGTGGCTTCGACTCTTTGTCGTTTGGTCAGCGAAGGGAGTTTAAGCTTTTCCCTAGCCTGTTCTTTGGTTTCCGCCTGAGGCGGGCTTGCGGAGGCCTGTTGGGCCTTCTCTTTTACTAGCGCAGGATGAGAAACTTCGTTCGGGGCCTGGGAAGGTTGCTGTCCCTTCTCGCGGCGAGTATACACCTTTAGGGGGGCCATTTGAGCAGCATCTACCTCCATTGGTCTTTTTCCTTCCCTAGTAAGGACTGAAACTTGCTCTTCTTCACCAATTACTAGGTTCTGATCTATTTGCCTGATTATATTGACTTGACCACCAGGGCTACTACCCGACAGCGTTTGTACGTAATGTTGGTGCAGCATGCAGGTATTTTCTTCATGGGGGTCATTACACGTGGAGCACCAATGTATGTAGTCAGAAGTGCTTGGAGCTTCGTCAATCACGGCATTTCTTGCCGATGACCTCCCTTGCTGTACCACTTGGTCTTTAGTGAGCGCTGGTGGGGGATAAGACCTCCTTGGCAGGAACTCCTGTTGTGCCTGCTTCTTTTTCATGATGGTCATGTCATTAGACAAGGTCTGTACCGTGGAGTTTAGGGATTGAACCTCCTGTAGTATTTTAGCCTGCATATCTTCAGCTTTGGGGATAGGTGGCAATGGGGCCATCGTTGGTATTGGGGGTAGGGCAGGGTGTTGGGGTGGTGCTGGTAACACGGGAAATGCTGAAGGGACAGTGGGCGGTGGTGCTGAAAATGTAGGAAAATGTATTTGTGGAGTAGTGACCTGAGACACAATGGGGTTCGGGTTCCATGATGAGATTGGATACGCAGGGGTTGCGGAGATTTGCGAAGCAGCCGCACTTGTATACTGGGACTGAGGGAATTCTGGAAGTATGGGCATCGGCATCCTTTGAGGAAGTTTACCCACGGCTATCAAATCCATTTCCGCTTTCTGGGCCAATTCATACAGTTCAGGGAAGGTATTAATATTCGAATATCTTACCATCACGCTGATGTCAGGGTTAAAGGCCCTAAGGTAATAATACGCCGCAGCTTCGTTGGTTGGTCGGAGTCCAGCTGGTACCCTTTGCCAAGTTCGAGCGAACCTTACGTTGAAATCAGCAATCTCCTCTTGCGGGTGTCTCTGAATCGTCGTGAACTGGTGCAAAAGAGAGGATGGATCGGCAGATTCATTGAAACCCCTCATTAATTGTCCGGCTAGCTGGTCCCATCCCGTTATAGTGCCAGGTGGTAGGGATCTATACCAGTAGAGGAGCTTCCCTCTGAGAGATAGAACCAGAAGCTTTACCATAACTCTTTCCTCTGTGATGTCGTGAATCGCTGCCAGAGAAACAATGTCTTGGATATGTTCCAGAGCTGTCTTCCCTGTTCCATCGAATGTTGGGATTTTCTTCATAGCAGCAGGCGGAACCTGCCCTTGTCCCGCTAGATTTAATGGTCCGGAAGAATTCCATGCCGGGAACAATCTGGGCGGCGGTTGTTGCTGCTGCTGCTGCATTTGTTGTTGATGTTGCTGGTGTGCCATGTTTGCGCCTAGATTCCGAAAAACAGGAATTCCCGAAGTTCCTTGTTGATTGCTAACTGGATTACTAATTGGAACGGAGGCACTTGGATGATCTGGTGAGTTAGGAGGATTAGGAGGAAGACTAGCCGTTGTGCTATCCGAAGTTGGCCCTTGTTCGTCAAAGGCAGCCTCTTGCGAGGACGTTCCACGTAACAGTGATTCAGGGGTGACCAACCTGGAGCGTTCCCCGAAGGCGTCAATATCGAGTTCAAAGAACTCAGTCTCTTCTCCACTATTCCTAACTCTCCATCTTGTTTGCATGAAGGCACGGATACTTTAGTACCGGTCTCTTATGACTTTAAGATTCTCAGGTTGAACAGAGTCGCCAGATGCTAGAGTCTTTTGGCAATGAGATAAGCATCGGTTCTCACTACCACTCACAAGGTGAGACTGACCGGGTCCCACCGGGCGTGCCAGAAACTGTTGGTCACAAATCTGCCACAGGAAAGGATTTTGGGAAGTATACGCGCCCTAGACCTGGACCAACATTGAAAGGCCGAGGGGAAGAGATGCCCCCCGTGCCAATCTCCGGAGAAAGGCCGGCTCCTTTACTAAACTACTTGGTGTCTTAAGCTAAGAGTGCAAGAAAGAGATAAAAAGAGTAAGGGTGCAGGAAAGAAATAAAGGGAGTAAGGGAAAGAATGTCAATGGATTTTCAGAGGGAAAGAACCAGCAGCACGATTACTAGCTAATATCTTGAGGTAGCAGCAATAAATACAAAGAATAAAATATGAATGAACGCCGCACTAGCTTTCCTATGTATCCTCTAGACGAGTTCCAGGATCCTCCTAATCCCTTACGCCGAAATCCAGATTTCAGAATTACGGCAATTAAGAAATAGGTGAATATAGCAGAAACACCATTCACAGGCAGCATACAAGAAGACTAACACAGCATTTTTCCCTCCTATGTATCCTTCAAGAGAATTCCAGGGTTCTATCCCCAATCATACACCTAAATCCAGGATTCAGAATTACAGCACATAAATGAAGACAGAATAAAAGAAATAATCATGGAAGGCAGCATACAAGAGAGAAATGAGGCCCAAAGTTCTTGATATTAATCGCAGAAATCAAGTTACAGCAGCTTTCTAGCAAAAGTTCCCCCCCCTTTCTCATTACAATTCACGGGTTTTTATAGAGGACCCGACCCTCTGAGCCATCAATGCACAAAATCGGGAAGTACATCCTCGAAAACCTGAGAAATCTGTTCTCGCTCCTCCCGTGACCGAGCTCTCACATCCTTTTCTACAATTAGCAGCTGCGACCGGGTCAGCCGGGGAAATTTGTATTTATGGGCCGCCTGACTCGTCCTGAATTTCTCCGGGTGCGGAGCTCGAGTGGCTGCTATGTCCGTCGGGCTCTCCTCCTGCGACTGATATTTCTTTTCGGATTGCCAAAAATGAGCCCCGGGTCTTTCGGGCAAGTAAAAATTCATTTATGAAGCACTCAATTGCCTCGAAAAGATACCCAGCCTTGGAGTGTGTGCCCCTAAAGTGCTTCGCCAAATTTCAGTTCGGGACCTTACTTCGCAATGGATGTGAGCCGAAGCGGGCCTAACCTCCTTGGATGGGCACTTCGCGCGAAGGGACTTCCAAAAATAGCTTCGCGAGGACTTAGTGCCGAAGCAGATATTCCTTCTCAAAACATGGCTCTCAATCTTTCATTGCTTCGCTGGAAAGGTGGGTTAAAGGCTGCTTCGCAAGATTCCTTGCCCGAAGTGGATGCTTCGCTGATGGGCTGTCAAAAATGCTTCGCTGCGAACCTTCTTCAAAACAGCTGTTCGGGAGGTTTTGGGCCGAAGTGCGTTCTTGCCTTAGAATATTGCTTTGATTTTTCAAGGGCAACTAATGCTTCGGATGAGGGAGCTTCGCACAAAAGCTATCCGAAGTAGATGCTTCGCAGCAGCCTAAGGCGAAGTAGATTTTGCTTGGAGAAATGGTTCGCCAGGAGAGAGGTCCGAAGCGGATGCTTCGCTTAATTCTTAGCGAAGCACTCTCTCAATACTTAAGAATTTCTGCATTTTCCGCTTCGCAAGGTTCTCGCCCGAAGCGACTGTTTAGGCTGCTTCGCTAGCGAAGCTTTTTCCATGCCTTAGCAAATCTTGGGCTACGATCTGAACTTTCTTGCTTTCCTTTCTTGGCGAAGCTATCCTTCTTTTTCCCCGTGAAGCTCCTAAACCTGGTTTGCTTTGTGGCGAAGCTCTTACACATCCAATTCTATGTACAAGGGGATGACAATGAAAGCCAAAATTGCTGCAATACTTAAAAATGTTCAAAAGCAAGGGGACAAATTCATGAAAACAAAAGAAATACTTTACAAAATTTTGATTTCCACTACCCCTCTAAGCAATGTGACAGAATTGTCAACAGTTACAATTAGAAAAATATGAGAAAGCCACACAATAAAGCAAGAACAATAATATTATCAAGCCTCCTAAAATTGCCAGCACAAAGCAATCATTTGATTTAGTTTACATTCCAGAGCATTTTATATTGTGGCAACCCAAATAAAGTTCTTGAGTATACTTGACACATTTATGAATTTAGGAGTAGCAACAGTGTCTTAAATGTCCACTTATATCTATCATTTAGACATGTATCACCGTTCTTTTATAAATATTTACATTCTCCTTTGTGAATATCTTAAATGCGTAACATAATAGACCAGTAGATCCATTTCAGTCAAAGCCAAAATTTTGAACATGTAATACAAAACTCTGATATAACCTTCTAATAAGATATCATCGAACCAACCATTGCTTGGAGAAAATGAGTTATCACATTAAGTGGCAATCTATCTTGGAGTCATACGGCTATGACTATTTGTCAATTCATTTGGAGTAACATAATACCTAGGAAAAAAATTCATGGGCATCTTAGTAATAGTATAATTTTAATGTGAACATTGTTGCATATTCAGATGTGATATGGTTGATCTGTTTCCATGATCATGTAGAATAAATTTTACCTAGACTTTTTTTTATTTAAAAATATATGCTAGTTATGTTTTTACTACCAAAAAATGTTTCGTCCAACTTCAGCCTGAGATATTGTTTCTTTATGGATTGTGATTCAGTTAAAAACAAATAATTTAGAGCTGATCATTTGCATGCTTGAATCATTGAAAGTTTGAAGCTGGACATCAAATACCTTGCTTCACATCTTCACTAATAACTTGACAGCTTACATCAGCAGATTTGTTGCTAAGTTTGTAAAGTCGCACCTGACATGCAAACAAAGGAACAACACCTCAAATTACAAAAAACAAACAATAAATTTAATTGTTACTAGGTTGCTGGTCCAAGACATCATGGAGTAATTCAAATCTTCGCATTATGATGGACACTATTACAATAAGATGGCCCATGATAATACAATCACGATGTAATATGGGTAGAGGCCATTTCAACCCCTTCTAACCATTTATAATGTATATACTGTTAGGATGTTAAACGTACCATCCCTTGTTCATCACCCACAGCCAAAATCTCTGAAATTGGGCAGAAATCCAATGATGATATTGGACCACTGCCCCCTGTTAAAGTGAGATTTTGTTTCTGTAAAACAGTTTATATGTTGAAGATTAGCAAAACCCACATGACATGTTAAAAAGATATTCGCATATATATTGATACATCACTAACTCAAACAACATCCACTACATAGGAATTGAATTCTCACCATGTTTTCTACACTGCAAAGAAGACATAAAAATGGCACTGATGCATCCCAAACTCTAACAGTCCCATTTTCATGCCCACTAATATAAATGACCTCCACATTTGAACTACTATCCAATACTGCTGATCTAAGAATTCCACCAGTGACAGGCCACTTTGTACCAGACGGAAGAGTAGATGGTGCAATGGTCTTCAAGCCTCGAGGTAACTACATTACTCAAGTTCAATAAACTCTGACGTAAGCAATCATAAAATAGAAGGAAACATATCTCTATAAAGCAACTCTTTGTCTGCACAAGTTAAGACAACTTTGAAGAGATTATACCTGAGATAATAGTTTAGAAGCATTCACATTCTTAGGTATCAGCACCAATTTTGTTTTAGTTATGCAAGGTTCAGTCAATGGTGCTTCTACAGGAACAGGTAGCAGAGGAATAGAAATTTTGTCTTTTTCTGAGCTAAGAGAAAATTCTGACATGCTAACTTCATCATATGCATGTAGTTGCCCTGGATTTGTTAGTACAAGAAGGAAACCAGCATTATTACTCAACATGCTTCCAGCATTTGGTAAAAGTATCATGTCTGCAAAAGATCCATGAAGTGCGATATCTAAGCGTGAAGTACAAGTCAAACTTGCCATTCCTTGAGACCATTTCAGCCGCAAAACCTGCAGAAATGAATGAAAGAATAAATCATTCTCCTCTAAGGGGTTAACACAATGTTGTGTACCTAAACTGCATGTTAATGCTTGTTATATGCTGGCAAGATGCATCCATTCATATTTTCCCTTCCGTGTTTATAAACCTGATACCCACATTACTAGACTCATCTTCATTTCTGTTGTTAAATTATATTAATGAAATATCTGCTGTGGTAATTCTTGAATCTCTGTACCACTTCACACAACAGTCTTGAAAACTATGTTCTTAAAGAGAATTTGGAAACTCTGAAACATGTATATATAATATAAAAAGACTAGAAATAAAGAAAGGTTGGAACATTTGCATTCACAAATATTTATATTTATATCTAAAACAATTAATCTTTGCAAGATTCTAGTTCTTAAGGACTCTTACCTACCGCTGCTTCTTCTTCTTAATAAATTATACAAAATGTGAAGGTGACATCTGTAGTATATATTAAAACATTATGATAGGCTATCAGTATATATCCCAAGTGTCAAGGAAATAAACTCTTCAAAGTTCACAATTTGGAATATGCAACAATGAAAACCAGTCTACCTTATTACACAAAAAAAAGGCTTTTCCTTCTAATTAGTGCAAGTACAAAATTCAAATAGCTGAATAGAAAGTGTAATAAACAGTCTTGCATATGTGCGGGGTTTTCTTCAGCGTTTGGAGGGACTTAACAATATTTGTCTTTTTCACTGAGGGCATTTCAGGGCATCCACAATGGGCCTTTATATCAATATTCTAATGAGGATGGTAGCAGTTGTGTTTTCATTAGAGGGTTTGCACTCTAGTATAGAAATTATAACCTATAAAACCATACCTTCTTCACTTTTTCTTAACATTTTAAATTGATTATATCTTAAGAACAGTTCATAATAAACTAATATTACACTGTATTCTTATCTAAATTTCTAATATGGGTTATTTTTCCTTTTATTTAGGAATATAGGTCAACAGTGGTAAATTCTAAATCAGGTGACTTTCAAATTATTTGATTTGGACTTAATCATGAGTTGTGTAGCCTATTTTCTGACTAGCATTTTTGTTCAAATAATATCTGCATTACATTTGAACTCAAATTCAAACCAAGTGACTTACCATAAAACTATGCAATGCAAGCGCAACGCCTGATAAGAAACAGGCATAACATTCTTGGAAATCCCTACAGTTGATAGTCATCCTCAAAAGAGGTTTAAGTAACCTACCTAACCCTTAGTGCAGTTATCAGAACCGAAACATGGATGAAATATGCAATACAAACAGAAACATAAATCTTGAAGTAAAATATATGAGAGTGGAGCAGTCAAATGTCTTTGCACAGTCCTTATGTCACCATTCTGTTGTATTAGGGTGCATAGTTAAGCAGCTGTCCTATTTGCCAAGACCTTATGAAATGAAATTACATATAAGGTTCTCTAAAGTCCTAAGATTATCTTCTGCAACCAACTGCCGATATGTAGTCTCTCCCAAAAGCCAAGTCTATGACCAATCCCTAATATATAGAAATACTAAAGACAATTGTTAAATGTGGTTATCACATGCCATGGCAAAATCTCCATGTCAAATAATTAGTCTGTTTGATCAGGCCCTAGTTATTCACTTCCAAGTCAAACTCTATTAGCAATGTTTGTCTAGCCAATCTGCATCTATTTCACAAAACTACTAATGGTAGCAAGAATTCCTAAATGCACTAGAGCATTGCCTATGAGAGGCACATCTGCTGATCTAACAAGCTTATACTGTAAAATTTCAACAAACCAAAAATAAGCTATAACCATACATTTCTTATGAACATAGACTTCAAGATGCAAAAGAAATCAGGAGATTTAATAAAAGAAGTTTTATGTGCATCCAAAAATATAACTTCTGAAGATTAGTTCTGTGTTATTAGGGCCTCCCTGCATTGTGATATGCCAGTCAAAAAGAAATTCAATACAATCAAGCAAAGCTTTGAGACCATCAGCATTAGCCAATAAAGGAACAACATTGTCTAGTAGGCAACCATGGATTTCAAGACAAACCGTCACAACTTCAGGGCTTCCTATTTCGTCGCCACCATATACAAACAGCTGTCCTCCACCTTCCAAATTTTGCTTTCCATTTGTGCACCATTGTAATACTATAACAGGGATTCTCCGTTTGCTAGAAGATAACTGTATCTTGACAACAGTTTTACTTGAAGAAATGCTGACTTCTTGGTGGTCTTTAGAACTTGAACCAGATGGTATACTCCATAATAAGATATCTCCATCAGTGTAGCCCACAGCAAGGATACTTCCATCAGCAGATGCCCAGCAGGCACAGCATATTTCTTTTTCTTCATTGCTATCATCTGTTTCTAGCTTGGATGTTTCATCTTTGGTCATTCTTGGAGAACCGGCTGCCTTATCATTCTTCAGTTGAAGATTTGCGCCACCTCTGACTGCAACTGCACGAGCTTCGTAGAGATCCCATAGGATAATCAGCCCATTATCATATGCAATAAGCACCCTGAATATTGAACAAACCCACATAAGACAAATACAGGAAGGAACGAAAATGCATATGTTCAAAATTTACTCTAAAATTTACCTGCCCAGACCAAATTATCCTTGGAATGAGAAAACTCTACTCTTTATAACAAATTATCTACACCACCGAAAGATATAGAGGAAAACTTCATCCGCAGAAGCAAATAATCTTCACGAAGTCAGGATGCAATGTCAGACAGAATGAGAGCCTGAATAGCATAGTAAAGACAAATTTGTAGAACCAGATAAAGGAAGGAACACAGTTAACCATTTTTTGTTTATATCCACACATAATGCAAACTCATCTACAATAAAGTTATGAAAGCTCAAACAGGACATATCTGAAACATGAGTATTTTAAAGATGAAACTGTTGTATATTTCAAGTGCTTCTTAACTTTCTGACCCCACTCTGTAAAATTTGGTTGGGTCATTTGTTTACAGAGGAAAATGTCTTTGTCTATATTTTAACATAAACAAACTCCTCCATGCCAAAGCAATGTTATAGAAGCTCAACCAGGAAATATCTAAAACATGAGTACTGAACAAAGGGAACAGTTGTCATCTTTCAAGCTCTACTTAATTTCCACCTTACCCCCTTATGTGAAATTCAGTCAAGCCATTAGTGTAACAAAAGTTGTCTAGCCACAAAGATGAAACAAACTGCTGCATTCAATAAATGATGATTGTGCTAAGTATCCATGTCAGAGTTCTCATAATGTTTTTACTCAAAGCAAATATTTTGGGATTCATACCAACTAGAACCATTATCCTATACTGACCATAGGATCTAAGATACAATAAAATATTTGAAAAAAGGCACATTTTGAAATTCATAAATATGTCTAAAAAAAGATGCATTCCTTTGAAGCTTTTGTATTTAGTAGCTCACTGAGACTCTGTGAACTTAACTTATGCATCAACTGAAGACATAAGATTATATCTGATAGGAAAATATAATAGGATATAGCAGTGTTTTGCGAAATGGATAATGTACTCCAAATATTGTCTGAATATAATAGAAAGTTGTTTTTGGTGCATATCTTGACTTTACTGAAGTAGGACAACCCAATATATTTGTTTCTGTGTCTGTTCCTTAATGCAGTGATGGTGCATCTCAAAATATTTTGTTCAAAAATGAAAACAGGACTTTTTGTGAACTTGATTGTCCTTTGATATCATTGTGCAAATGCGTCAGTTTTTCTGAATCACCATGTCATCTAAAATTCTTCATAACAACACTGCTTCAAAAGTTTAATCAACCACTGTCTTATATTTACTCTCTTGATGACAATGACAAAGAAGTTTCTTTTTTACTCATCCAGAAAATTCTCTTTGATCTAAAATTGAAAACATGAACCATTGAGTCCCAATCATCTAAAGAATCAGCCCAATCTACATCCTTAGATCCATCCAGCCTGACTTTTTATTTTCTTCGTACAAAATATCAAAACTCATAGCTCTTTGTATATATGTCAGCACCTATTTTACTGCATTCCATTATATCATCTTAGGACAACACAAAAAACTCGACAATATGGCAACTACAAAACTTTTTTCAGGTATGGTAGTTGTTAGATAAATCGAACAGCCAATAAGTTGTTGATACAAAGTTTCATTAGCACAATCGGATACAACATCTTTTGTGAGTTTAGAGTTATATGTCCGTTGGTGTTCTGCTAGGAATGCAATCCTGCATCTTCAATTTGTCAAGGAGTTTTGCTGCATACTTGATTTCTAAAATAAATATTTGATGCTTCTACTGACAAAATTGAATTTTCAAACAATAATAAGACCATCCCAAACTTGTCATATCAAAATCTTTAAAAATATTTGCTTTTTCTTGTTCGATCATGAAAATAATGCTGCTAGTAATTATCAAATCATCACCATAAACAACCATCTTAACAATATCATCATGGTAGACCTTAATATATAGATTTGGATTAGAATTGCTTCTAAAATATTTTGAACTGAAATATGTATCATGCATCCTACTGTAGATGATCTGTCATCAGCATTGCCTCCATAGTCAGTATCAATGTACACTTGAAAATTTGTGTTGCATTGATACAAAAGACCACAATCATTGTTTCCTACAAGCATCGAAGCATCCTCTTAACTGCATTCCAATTGCTTTCATTGGGTCCATGCATAATTCTCAAAAGAAGGCTCACTTCAAAGGAGATGTTAGGTTACACTGACATCATGCATATCACACATTTTGACAAGTTGTTCATACCTTGTACCATAAACTGGATCTCCACCTTCATCATTGGGAGTAGTTGAAGTTTAACACTCATCCATCTTGAACATTTCCAATAGGTCACCTATATATTTAGTCTAATAAATGAAAATGCCCTACTTCTATTGACATACTGAATGCCAACATAGTAATGAAGACGACCAAGGTCTATCACCTTAAAAATTTCCTTCAACTCTTCTTCACATCCTTGATATGTTTTTCAACATTGCCATCATGATCTCATTAACATACTAAACTAAGATTACCAACCTCCATCCCTGCAATTGCACATACAAAGTATCAATAGATTCACTACAAGAGAAACTAATCTTTCCAAGATAACTATCGATCTTTGCATACCAAGCTCTAAGTGCCTTTCAATCCATGAAGTGCCTTAGACAATTACATGTCTTATGTCCTTCAAGTTGGACTTCATAGCCTTAAGTTTGGTACATATCATAGTTAGCAGGAAAGAGGGACAGAAACAAGTATGAGAAAGGGGACCATGAACATCAAATTTCAAACAATGAAAGTGCAGCAACTGGGAGACACCAAAAGGAACAGATTGATAAATAAATAATAAACAAAATTTGAAGACCAAAATATACAAAATGCAACAAACAATAAATAAAATATAAAATTAATCAAGATACAAAATGCATAAAAAAGAAATCAACCGATGTGAGATTGCAAAGAAAGTAGATATTATAAATTTAGTTCTTAAAATGGTAGCGTGAGGAGTACATGCTAATGTATGCCAACAAATTTGCAAGCAAATCAATCAAAAATGTGATGCATATCAAAACTACGAACAAAATTCATTCATAGACAAAATCAAGTCCTATACTGGCTCTCTCTGCCATCTTCAAGTACTATTATACAATACTCTCTACATATTCATCACTCTGAAACTCTAACGCATTTGTAAGCAATCGAATTGGGGGTCAATCATGGAGTCCATCTGGTTCAACCACTCAATCTTCCAAGATCATGGATTCTTAATCAAGTGGAAGTTGGTCCCATTTTGCTGAAGGACCATCTTAGTAGCAGCGGTCCATAGGAGGAAAAAGTCGAAGTGTGTTTGAATTTAAACTAGGTTCTCTGCCTTATTTAAAAAACGTGTTCCTCTTCAATGAATGAATGTAACCATAAGGACTCCAATTCCTCTCATATGATGAATGAGTTGTTACTTGTGAGTGTCACCATATTGCAACTGATTCAATTTAGGTATTTTGCTGCAATGGATGTTCCACCTATCTATCAATTCTTTCTATCGACGCCTATCATACAAGGCTTCCACACTAGCAAAATCACCTTGTGGTTCCTATTGATACTCTTGTAAGAACTGCAATTTGCTACTGACATTCAGAAAGATTTTGAATCATGTCATTCATAAATCCCATATTGAAGATATTTCTGATTTATCGGATGGGTATGAAGATGAGTCTCAGTTGAAAATGTTGAGCCAAGACTGGTCTAAGAGTGATGAAGAACTCGACTGTAAAGGTTGCTCATATGAGAGTTTGGTTGAAGAATCAGTTGAAATCCAAGTCAAATGAAGAGGAAAACTCTGAGATAGATGAACCACAATGAGTCAAAAATTAGACTTCTGTATCTCACCAAGTGGATGAAAATTCCACATATGAGACTCCATGAACATGCTGAATATAAGAAGATATATAACAAAAATATAATTACAGGAAAACCAGATGAATTGATGAAACTTTTCAAAAGAATTTTCACAATGATGTTTTTGTATATAACCCGATTCAGATTGTTGCAGATAAAAAGAGGGTGTTCAAGCAGTTCGATGCTTTTGTAGATACAAGTTCTTATTATAGCATTGCTAAGAAAGAAGACTTTTGATGAATAGATTCAATTAAAATAGCCTCAAAAAGCCATCCCATTAAAGGGTTCCTTCTTCTTAAACAAGTTTGTATATAGCGTTCCAAAAAGAAAATATAAGAAATTATGTAACAAAGATATAAGAATATGGTGCAAGAATCAATTTCAGAAAAACTAGATGAATCTGTGAAGCTTTTTAGAAGAACTTTGACTATGATGTTTTCTATATATATCCACATTCAGATTGTTGTAGAGAAAAAGAGGATGTTCAAGAAGTTCGATGCTTTTGTAGATACAGGTGATTTTTAGAACTTTGCTAAGGAAAAAGTTTTTGATGAACAGATTCAGTTAAAAGAGCCTCAGAAACACATCACATTGAATGGTCCTTTATTCTTAAACAAGTTTGTATATAATGTTCCTATATGGTCACAAGTTGTCAAAACCTCTTTTGTTTAGTTAGGTTATCTGGATCATTTCTTGATCGGTTTGGTCCTCATACAATAGCTAAAAGATTAGTTTTCTTGACAATAAAGGGTAAACAAGAGATAGTTCCTAGACTCTCTCATGCATTTGTAGAAGACAATATGTAAAATGCTTTACACTGTAACAGTTGTTGAAGGAGGAAGCTGTCAAATGTGATGCCAAATTATTTGGATTTATCAAAGAATAGGTAGGCAGTATCAAACCAAAATTGTTTCAAGATGTCCAAGCAATTACTCAAAAGTAAAACTTCTTGTGTAGAGCATTCCTTGGAAAAACGTGACAGCAACTCACCCGCTATAGAAATTTCAACAATTCACAATAATCCTATAAAAAGCAAAGCAATTATATTGAATGCTGAAGATGAGAAAGAAGCAAGGTCGCAGGTCTTTAAAGGAGTTGCTTAAAAAGGGTTTGATTCAACCTTCCTCATCAAATATTCTTATGCAGTCTTTATCGTGTCAAGCCATAGTGAAGTCAAAAGAGGAAAGGCCACAATTATAATCAGCTATATCCCTTTAAATGAAGCAACAATTCCAATTAGTTATCCTATTCCAAATAAAGAGCAACCAGTTAATAGGGTAGCAAACCAAAGGTGTTCTATAAAACTGATTGCAAATATGGATAGTAGATACTATCAAGTCCAGATTAAGGATGAGGATATACATAAAACAGGTTTTCCTACTCCTCCTGGACTTTTTAAATGGCAAGTCATGCAATTTGGTTTAAAAAATGCTTGTGCGCAATTCCAGCAACGTAATGGATTTCATCTTAAGGATTATCAGCTAACTATATTGATGACTTCCTGGTTTTCAATAAATCTGATGAAGAGGATATGACTCATTTGAAGTAGTTTACAGCACTGGTCAAAAAACATGGTATTGGCCTTTCATCTTCAGAAGACAAGTTCAAAATTTTCCAAAAGCAAAATTGAATCTTTAGAGGTAGTCATCAATGAAGGAAAGATAGAGATGCAATCCCATATTCCAGAAAAAGTTTCTCTTTTTCCAGACAACCTGCAAGGAGAAGCAAATCCAGAGATTTCTTGGGTACCTGAACTACATTAGCCACCATATTAAAAATCTGTCAAAAAAAATGAAACCCACAAGACAAGCTATAGAAGCTAAATCATTGAAACAGGAACACACAGCAGCATTTAAACAAATTAAGGAAGAATGAAAGCAATTCCCTAACCTTGCACTGCCAGGAAATGGAAAACTTATCGTACAGGGTGATGCTTCTCAAGATAAATTGGGCACTATTCTTTTAGACCCACCAAGCTTAGAGTATGAATCAGGGAATTTCTTTTATATGAAAATAAATATGGGCCAGTAAAATGAGAAATTCTAGTTATCATCAAAACTAGAAGTATTCAAAAATTCAATATTTTTTTGCTTCCTGTTGAATCACTATTCAAAGAGAGAAAAATTTCAAACATGAAGGCGAACATTTCAGCCCAACTTTGCATAGGCAGATATGCCTGATAGCAAATAATTTTCGCCAAATACAAGTCTTAATTGAATATGTTCTGTGGAAGGAATATAGTCTCCCTGAGGCCTTGACCAGAAAGCTTGGACTGACCAAAATGCTAAGACAATCTACGCTTGAAGATAGGGAATGGATACATAGAGTCCAAGTATTTCCTAGGATTATCCAAGATCTTCACCAGCAATGTTCCTATGAATATCATGTGCATCTCGGCCTAAGTCCCTAATCTCAGTGTTTGTCAAACGGGTTTCAACCAGTTGGCCTTAGCACCACCACCTTGGTGCTCATTTAATCTTGTCCCAACACCCTTGCTTTGGGACTCAGCTAACCAGCCTTGGCACTGCCTGACATCAACGCTCATGTACAAATCACATTTCATCATGCAATATTCAAAGGCAAGTAAAGAGAAGGGCAAAGCAGTTGCAAAGGAGAGGGTTGCACCATAGCATTGGAGCTAGGGCATGCCTGGACAATAGCAAAAACAAGGTTTTTGCTGAAAACCTTTGTCTGACAACCAAAAATTTCAAGTTTGTGTATAGATGAGACATTTGCAACAGAGAAACATAGTTGTCGAGGAGGAAGCGCAATTCCAAATCCTTGTCAACAAAACCAGCTGGGGTTTCAAAGAAATTTGCATGTCAAAAGTGGTGGAAGCACAAAGAAACAAAGGAAGGGACAGGCAACAACAAGGACGTGTTTCGTGAAGGAGAAACTTGCACAAGAGAAGTCAGACCATCCAAGGGTTGGAGAGGGTAGTCCAAAGCTAGAGCAACATTGTATGAACCACAAGAACAGTTGTTCAGAGCAAGGAGAAGACCGTCAAGTCAAAGCGGCACAAATTTCAAGACAAGGAGGTCGCCTAATTGAAAAGAGTGTGCTACAAACCGTCTAAAGGGTCATTTGATAGGAGAATAAGGTTGTATGGAAGTCCGTACGGGTTGTCTAAGTGAAATAGCATCCCTTATGGGCTGTCTGACTATAGAGGAGCAAGGTCGTCTAAAAGCAAGTCATCCAGGGCAACATGGACAAGATTGTTTGGCCTAGATGGCTGGCTATCTAACCCAAGAGGCTACTTGTCTGACCCAAGAAGAGGGTCGTCTAGCCTAGGGCCATCTAACACAAGAAGCAAGTTGTCTGGCCCTAGGTCGTCTAATGCAAGAAGTGGGTCATCTTGCCTAGGGCTATCTAGCCTAAGAGGTTGGCCATCTAACCCAGGAGGAGGGTTGTTTGTGGCCAAGGTATGTCTGTCAAAGGCTAAGGCAAGGCCATTTGAGGCCAAGAAGAGTTCACCAGAAGACAGGTAGAGGGTTTGGAGCCAGGAAAAGGTCATTCGGAGCTAAAGAGAAGTTGGTGGATAGGGTCAAGTGAAGGCTACCAAAATGCAAATGAGAAAAAATCAGTTTAGACAATGAGGGTTTCAATGGTTTTGCCATTGAGGTTTCAGGGCGTTGCCCCGAACCATGTAGGGACATTGCCCCTCAACCCCACCCTATATCGTAATAGGGTACACAAGAAGGGCGCTTCCCCTTGACCGCCAACTAAGGTGGCGACAAGTGTTGCCCGTCATGTTGGTCATGTTGGCGGCCAATTTCAATAAGTGGAGTCAGTAATTGGCAAATAATGTTTTGTCAACAACAGTTAGAAGTAAAGCTAGTTGCAGAAGATGTTTGGAACAAAGAAAAGCGAAAAGACCATGACAAGAGATTCCAATATAGTGTTCAATGCTTCTATACCCAGTGTTCAACTCATGTGTCGTCAAGGACACCAACAAGTCTAGAGAGCATAGATGTAAGCAGGCAAATTGACATGTTTGCATAAGCAATGAATAAAGTTGTCATTTTGTGATATTTTGTAGTTCGTATGACACCAACCCAATTGCACCATTCTATCATTCAATATTGGAAACACTGGCTAGATGTCTAAACTTTGATCAGTTCCCATCCATGATTATCCTAGATATGTTGAATCCAATACATCTACTGAAGACAAGATTGTCACGAGCAAACCAAGAAACTAGGATTTATAAGGGACAAGTGGAAGAGAAAACCAAGGAGCTACACAAGATACAAGCAACCATTGAGCATGAACAAGAAGTAGTTTCCCAATTACAATCTCAATTGGAAATAGTTCTAAAGGTGAGGGAGGAATATATATAGTAGGCAGAGTAGGAGAAATGGTACCATGAATAGCAAGTGCAGCAACTTCAACATGAAAAGGATGAATTGAAAGGATTGCTCGAAGCTGAAATGAATTATGGAAGACAACAGGCAAAACAAGAAATCCAACTCAAGGAACAATTGGAGGCAAAGGAAGAACAAATGAAACAGCAAGTTGTCACCATAAGGGAACAGGAGAAGGAGGATTTGAATCAAATGAGGCAAAGGCAAGAAGAGAGATAACGTGCTTTGCAGGGACAGATAGAACAATTGGAAGTCGTCACATGGGAGTTGGAGGAGCACAAGAATGAGGAAATCGTGCAATTCAAACAAGCATGGGCTGAAGTGAAGAAAAGGGTTGAAGAGCTTGAGTCTCAGGCATCTACATCGAATTAGGTACCCCTCCTTTGGGATAGGATATGCATCGAAGTTCAACAAGTGAGAAATTACTTTTCGTATCTTTAAAAGTGCATGACATTGGTGGATCAAGCGATTCTAAGGACAGAGCAGAATAAGATGTAGCTAGAGGTGAGAAGAGAACACAATGATATAATGCAACAAGTGCACAAACTTATGGGCAACCAAATAAGACAGCATGGTTTGACAAAAAGAGTCATCTTTATTGGGCAACTTAGAAACATTCTTTATAGGTTGAATAGTTTGGAGAGTTGTGAAGATAATCTTACTAAACTATAGCAAATACTTAGTGAGGTACAAGAAAAGATCAGTCGGGTGGTGGAAAAGGGGTTACCAGATCTTGATGTTCTCATGACAAAGCGATTGGTCAAGGTCGTTGAAGGGGTGGTGGAAAACGGGTTACCAAATCTTGATGTTCTCATGACAAAGCGATTGGTCAAGGTCGTTGAAGTGGGAAAAAAAGAGAGAGAAAGATGCCCAATTGGATTGTTTGGCAAAGTCATAAGCATATAGGAGGAATTGCACGAAGATGTAAAACAAGTAGCAATAGAAGCAGATCTCCAAAAGGACACATATGAAGAGCTAACAAAGGACCTTAGTGCATTTGATAGTTTCCATATTCCTTCAAATGTAGGAAATTCTACAAACATTGATACAACCAAGTGATTATGATGCAAGAAGTCAAGTTGAAGACTATATTACCCAATTGATAAAGCATCATCTAGGATCTCCCGTCAATTAGGATTGACATCTCTGCAAGTCGCAAGAAGTGTAGTAGTTGACTACTACCATCACCTCCAGACAAATATCAACACCACAAAACAAGATGAAGAATGCAAAAGAGACCATGTCGAGACCCCAAGTGTGCCTTGTTCCAATTGGATGCACCTGAATTTAGGAAAGTATGTCTTGCTCCAGTGACAGTGCACCACACTCTTTGGGTGCACCCTACTCTAGGCGTTGCGCCCCACTCAGTTGTACAAGCACCTTGCTCAGCACAGGCGCACTCTACTTAGCTGAAGGAGTGCCCTGCTCAACCCAGTACACCCCAATTTCGACCTTGGGTGCCTCATACTATGCAACGTGCCTAATTTTAGCAAATCAGCATGCAATTTTGTCCAGAAATAGATTAAGGTTTGTTTATGTAATTTTGGACTGCAAACTTAGAGATAGAATTGCAAGTCCAAAAAATGGATTAGTGTTGATTTTGTAATTATAGACTGCAAGTTCTGATATAGAACTACAAATCTAGGAGTAGATTAGGTTGTATTCTTCAAGTAAAAATAACAGATTGATTCTCATTGTAACGGTCTTTTGGCTACCCAACATACCGAAGCTAATCTCTAGAAATCAAATGTACTTGATCTTGCAATCAATAAAGCAAAAGACTGTGCATGACATTCTGAAATGATTGTGTCTATGGCCCTTTATTCATGAATGCGTGGAATTGGTGACTCTACCCTTTTTCCCTCTATTAGTCATTCATTTGTAATAATTGCTGATTACTTTTGAAGATTGATTGTACTAGAGTTATTTGGTCCCTATTGGATTTGTTGATTGCACCAACTTTAATCTTGCTATGGCTTGGTCGCATTTCTGCTTTTTTATTATTGTTTTCTCACACCCTTTTCCTTGCAAAGTAGATTTACTTTTTGTGCAAATAGCTTAGATTCTAATGTTTGCATACTTAAATTAATTTTCTTTTTATGTCTTTCAGTAACATTGGAAGGGAATAGGCCCAAATCCAGAGGTCGGGGAAACTAAAACCCTCCCCCCATCCATTTGTTGAACTGTGGTCATAGGCGCAAATTGCACTTGATGATTTTTGTGTTCAACACTCTCTCAGCTTGAGGTGTAGGTCACCCATGGATCTAAGATGATAAAGCTGAAAAGTAATTCTGAAGATGCTCTCAAGGCGAAGAGGATGAGCGCCAAAATCAGCCTGAACAATACATTGGAGAACTATTCTTTTACATCAGATAAATCACTAAAGCAAAATAGTCCGGACCCTCTCAATGTGATTCCAATCAACACAATACTAGACTTGGACACCAAATCTCAGACCCATAAAGGCCTATGGGATTGATGATACAATCAAAGAGGCACATCTATGTAGGTATGTCTTGGAAGTGTTGCTGGAAACATTGGCGTTCCTAGACTAAGAGACATGTACCCCTTGCAAAGGTGTGACATGAAGTTGGTTGAAAATTAAGAGGACCTATAAACTAAACCCCTAAGTAGGTTTAAGCAATGGTGATCTCAACCAACATGCCATTATAGAAGAATTGAAATTTAGATAGGTACTCTTTGATATGTCGAAGATCATCACCTTAGTCTTGCTAAGATTGATTATCAATTGTTTCAAGTCACAAAAGCGAGCAACGGCATCCAATTGTCTTTGCAGGCCTTCATGAGTATGAGCAACAAGAACAACATCATCTACAAAAAGCAATATAGCTTTGAGGACATGATGTAGAAGGCAACCATCGTCAACATGTGTTTTGACAAATAAATTCTTCAAGCTTGTCAATGTAGATCCCAAAGAGTGAAGGAGAAAGAGGACAATCTTGTTTGATGCCAATGGTGCTCTCAACATCCTCTGAGAAACCAAAAGTTGTCTGAAAATGGCCAACAACTACCTTGTATAGTCCCTTGATGGTAGTGATAAAGAGTTTTGAGAAGTCGAAGCCATGTACTCTTTGAAATAAAAGATGTCTGGGAACAGTGACAGGCCTTACTAAAGTCCACAAAACAACATAATGCTTTAAAAGACAGTTGGCAAGCTTCCTCAATAACAACCTGGAGAGTGAAAACATGGTCAATTGTCTGATGATTCTTTCAAAAAACAGCCTGCCCTCTTGCTCTAAGATTGCCTTGATCCAACAATTATGAGAGTTTCATATTCAAAATTGTTGCATATAGCTTAGCAAATGTGTGCCAAATCATGATAGTTTTGTAGTTATTAAGTTCTAAATAGTCCCCAAATTTGTGGATGGGGTGCATGATATGTTGTGATCAAGAGGCAAGGAACCCAGAACAAACAACCTCATTGAATAATTCTACAATGGGATAGCCAAGAGCTTCAGCACCATATTTCAAGAACTCAGCCTGAAATCCCTCAAAATCAGCAGCCTTGCTAGTGCATAATTTATGTATAGCTCTTTTGATATCCCCTAAAAAGAAGAGGTGACATGATGAAGGGAGGGAAGAGATATGAATAATGGGTTGCCCTCGGATGCCATATAAGGAATTAGAATGGAAGACCCACGACTTGTTATCGATGCACATGGGATGGGGCTTCCAAGGAAGAAGAGTGTGCCATAAGGCTTTGGGAGACTGATGAAGAGCATTTAGAAGCTCACAATGCCTAGTGAAAAGAAACTCTTGCTTCTTACGTTGAATGAGGCATTTATATTCCCTTTGGGTGGAAGATATAGTCGTAGACTCATGGATAAGAACAAAATAGAGCTTTCGATGCATGGACTTACATTCCTCATTATACCAACGATTCATGGGTCAAGCAACAAACAGGCTTTGCCCAAGGAAATATGTGGGGAAAGCAATCAAGGGCTACATCCAATAACATACAAGACAAAGATTCATATTTGATTATCGTTGTGATGGAATAAAGAGAGTAGTATTGACACATAAACTAGGAAAGATGAGCAGCATAATCATCGACAAAACATGGATCAAAATGAATCATGGGATGGTTGGTAGGATTGGGCAATGGAGAAGGAAAATATGAAAAGATTAAAGAGGAACTCAACGAGAAAGTCAACATTGCATGATTAGCCAAGTGAAGCTTACTAGATACCTAAAAGTTGTGAATATCAAAAAGCAAAGTCCTGCCAATGACGATTTAGTCAACGAAACTCGTACCTCTTGCATGCAAAAAACAAGTGAACCTCGAAGAGTTAGGAAACTGAGGAATCCCATTGAGAACCAAGGGCCATGTGACTCATACAAATGAATCAAGTGTTTTCCATAAGCTATAATAGGATGCTTCTCGTTTGCAAAGATCTTGTTAAATGCAATATCCTTGGGGTTGGGTTCGAAAAGACAAAGTTTGTCCTTTGTAAGATCATGAAAATGTGCCTAGTTGGCCCTAGTATAGAAACCGATGGAAAAGCCTATAGACAAGTCACAATCACATTTAATGAAGCATACTATTAAAGAGCACATAAGTGGAGGAGATAACCAGGGTTGTGGCCACAACCAACCAATAGCAAAGCGATTTGAGGAGGTTAACCACGCTACACTTGAAGTATTGGTGAGGCCAGTGATTATGGAGATTGATGATTCCGACTCCGATGAATCAGATGTAGGGTTGACTTCACCACCACTACAAGCACGAGCAAATTTTTCAGTAACACTAAGCACACCTATCAAGAATCTTATGGTTGATGAGTATGAAGAGCAAGAGGATGAGGCTATACCCGAAAGACCATAGGGAGTTCTTAAGGAAAGGAATTAGCCTCAATGGGATGTTCAGAAGGAGTAATGACCTTTGCAACATGCTACACACAAAGGACAGGTTGTTGCATCAGTTGATGAGGGCGGTCCATTGCTTAAGGACCAATCGTAGGGCATAATACATAATGGCAAGATAGAGAGAACAATCGATGTGTAAGATGATAGCGGAGTTCCCTAAGTTGGATAGGGAGTATAATACACATGGCACTAAGGATGCTAGGATATAAGGGAATTTCATGCAATTTATGGACTTGTTTGCCAAAGCTAAGGAGTATTTTGTGTAAAATCATTGTAGTGAATGGTGATTATAGGTAGAATGGTATAATTTTGATATCAACAAACTATACCTATGGTCATCGAGGGAGGACGCCAAAATAAAATAGAGGAAATCATTCATCTTCAAGCATGGGAACAAAAGGCACAAGTTACTCTTGCAACCATAATTACCAGCAAGCAAGATACTCCTCTATCGTGGCCTACCTTTGTATTTGAATATGCCCAAGTACAGAAGGTTGAAATATAGCAAGAGATGAAGAAGAGTCTGATATCTAACCAGCTAGAAGCACCTCTTTGACAACCGAATTATCTCGCTATGTTGATCCAGTGTTTTGCGGCGAGAATTTGTATTCATCAAAATCGAGCTATACAGGTGGAACAATGTCTTACTTCTTAGAGGCAAATGTGCACAACAGGAGTATTCCAATCTTGGTGGAACAATTTGAATGACAGATTTAATGATCGGCAATGACTGCAATCATCTCAATATTCAACACTTCATTATGCAACTAGTGACAACTCAATTCAGGAACTGTCTATACGGCAATGTCACTTGTACGGCAATGCACTTGTATGGCAATACACTTTGACCAATTGATAGCTTCTAACATCACTTCCAACATCATCCCTGACAAATCGGTCGTTTGGGGTGTTTCCCATCACGTATCGGTTGGCTCCTTAACTTCATATTTGCCTTGTCAAGTAATTTTCAAGTCCGAGCTTTTCAACTACGGTGCAGAACACTAAATGCAGAAGGGAGGCAAACCCAACAATTCCGACTCTTGTATTCTTAAGTTAATATTTTATATCTTTATATGTGTCCTTTTATTATGTGAATGCGTGCATATATATTAATTGGTCACTGACCAAGGAAATAGGCTACTAGCCTCAAATTTTTGTTACCAACCATCTTGGACCACAAAAAGTAGCTCTAATGCTATTTTCATACAGCCATTTGGGAAATCACTTATTAAGACTATAAATAGCATAGAAGAGAAACTTGGACTTGGCAAGGCCAATTTTTTCACTTGGACTCGAACTGGGCAATAAAATTTGGAAAATTTCAACAAGAACTTGGCTTAAAAAAACGAAGAAAATGCAAATTTTCATTGGAAAAAGTTTTTTTCATGCATATCACAATTAATCAACATTATACAAATCCAAAATTAATACTGTAAGCAATACAACCTTAAATTACACATGAAAGTGACAAAACACACATCAATTAAAGAAATTTTAATGCCAAGTAATATTCTTGTATTGATTATCATATAAAAAGGTACAAAATGTGTCAAAATGCCTCAATAGGCCCACTACAACAGTCAACTAATCTATCTAGTGTCTAGCAATGCCTTTGCCCTTTGCCCTAGCTGAAGCTCTAGTCCTCTCTCTTTGTGCCTATGCCCATGGCTCTTCTTCTGCCTTTGTCGGTGACTCCTTCACCATTCTTTCAAAATCATCCATTGAATATAGAGGCTCTTGTTGCTCCTCCTCTGGCTCTATGATCCATTTAGATGATGGATCAATCTCATCTAAATCAATGGCTTCATAATTTGATCTTGCAATTTTTTTGTGGTGGAGGTGAAGGTTGTAATGAACAAATACAAGCTCATTCAACTTCTACTACGTGAGTCTATTGTGCTTCTTGGAGTGAATTTGCTCAAACATACTCTAATTACCCTCACAACCTGAAATGGTACATGGTTGACATACAATTTTGATGGTGAAGTGCTAAAGATTGGGAATTTGGGCACCAAAGTCCTCCCACCATACATCTAGAAAATGCCAAGAAAAAAGAAATTTAATAATTTATATAAAATTGTAAATTGAGATTATTTTTTATAAAAAAATCAAAAGATGAAATCAATAATAATTTGATTCATAAGGGTTACTTGGCCTTTGAGTTGCCCTTCCCCGAATGCACTATGGGGTTGTGAAAAGGTAGCCCTCACATCTCTTGCAATCTTGCAACTCATCCTGTATCGTATTGCAAGTGTTCTAATCTGGCATCATCTGGGTAAGGCATTGTTGAAGGCCCGACATCACCTCATAGTCAACCTCAAATGAATCATCATAAAAGAATTTGGGGTTGAGGTAGTACCCTACTACATGTAGTGGGCTATGGAGTTGAGAAGTCCATCATCAATCAATCAATTCCTTAATAGGATTGTATATGGGCTCAAAATATTTATAAAATGAGGCAATTGCCTCTTTGGCCCTATCCATGGCCTCATACGTAGCCCATTGGTGATTTTTCTACATCAACAAGATGGAGAACCCTCACCAAAGGCTCTGACACCTAAAGTCAAATGAGAAATTTTAGTTATTGTTAACAACTTAGCTATTTGAAATTTGGATTACAATTCAAAATTGCAAATGGAAAAATAATTTATAGAAAAAAACAACTTAGTCTTGTACCTTGATTTTCTCATTCATAGTTGTCCAGAAGGGCTTCTCAAACACATAATCGTACACCTTCTGGCCCTCACTAGAGAATCAATATATAGTAGCATCTTCTCCATTCCAATCCTTGCTCACAAACATCCTCTTCAATGCCCCCTTTGCATGAAAGAGCCTCTGCAATGTAATGAAGTTTGTAGCGAATCATGTACCTCCAGCTCGCACAAGCTCCCTCCCATTGGTGAACTGCATCATTAGCTGGAGAACCCATGTATGGTTGTAGATAAATTTTGTAATACATTGGCCTTATTTACAACCTCAAACACCCAGGGTAATTTCCCAATGTCTTCGAGAAGCAAATCAAGACAATGGGCTACACACAATGTCCAAAAAATCGTGGGGAATCTCTCCTCCAAAATCCTTCCAACTACCACATACGCTGTTGAGTTGTCCGTGATAACTTGGACAACATTCTCCTCCCCTACCTCCAACACAACCTCCTCCAACAACCTAGCAAGCATTTTGGCACTCTTAACTTGTGTCAATGCATCCACTGACTTGAGGAACACAATTCCTCCTACAAAAGCAACCAAAAAATTAATCAATGTCTAATTCTTCCCACCAATCCACCCACCATGATAACTTGGACAACATTCTCCTCCCCTACCTCCAACACAACCCCCTCCAACAACCTAGCAAGCATTTTGGCACTCTTAACTTGTGTTGATGCATCCACTAACTTGAGGAACACAATTCCTCCTACAAAAGCAACCAAAAAATTAATCAATGTCCGATTCTTCCCATCAGTCCACCCATTGGACATGATCATGCAACCCCTTTTTCTCCATATCTTGTGTTGTTCTTCAACCAAAAACTAGATATCCTCCACGGATTCCTAAAGGAGAGGGCCCCTAAAATCATCATAAGTGGGTGACTTAAATCCTGGGCCACAAACTATGAGGGCATCAACCATTCCCTGCCAATATGGAGATCTTGCCACATTGGAGTAAAAATACCAAAAGCTTACACAAGCCTTCCTTGCAGCCTTGTGCCTCTCCTGGTTCCATGCACTCATACCCTCAAGCATGGGTTGTGACCTTGGAGTGGAACGTTCCACGAAAAATGACTCCTCTATCCCACTCCCTGTGTGTGCCACTGATGGACTCGATCCATTGCAGCACCATTGTCACTACCCTCTGTAGGAGGCCAAGAAGGAGTAGCCATTGCTTCGCTTGTTCTTCTTTTTAGTTCTTTCTTCTCTTCATAATCTGTTAGGAGGGCATTGCATTCCCTCATTACTTTAGTTCGACTTTTTCACGTAGCTTGACATCATGGCCAGCTAACTTCACCAAGTGGTATTTGAGGCGGTTTACAACTCCAAAAAAAATTTATCACAAAAGTTACAACAAAGCTCCCCCTTCTTCGAACCATCCCTCCCATACTTCCAAGGTGGGTCTGTTTTTCCCGTCATTTTATTTCAATATGGCCGCACATGGAAACAAAATTCAAGTAGTTAGAAACTTTAAAAAAGAAAAAAAAAAGGAGGGTTTAAGCATTGACAGCTGAAACTTTGTTCTTTTACCTCAAATTCAATTGTTGGGTGCCTATTAGATTCTTGAAAACTAGAAAAAAAAATTGGTTTAGGATGCAAATAAGTGTTTATTTGTGTCTGATTTCACCTTCTCTCTGCTCTCTCTGCAAGTGGAAACAACAAAAATGAGGCCAATTTGGAAAAAAAAAAAAAACTTTATGCCATTTTTCTGCGTTTTTTCCGCTGCAGCCGAGTTATTTTTGTCAAACTCGCGAGTCCAAAAAATCTCGGTGAGTCCAGAAAAACACGTCGAGCCTGTTCAAAAAAACCTGGGAGAGCTGACTCGAGCACGAACTCAAAACAACTCGTCAAGTTTCGTAACTATGATAAATAGAACATAATGGATGAATATAGGGTAACAGATGAGTGGGTATATGTATATTCATGTGTGTGTAGCCCTAATTGATATAAGAAGAGAATCACAACCATACGAATATACCCTTTAGTAATAAATAGCACACCTAATTAGGAATATTATACAATTGCCCAAGTTGTGTAGAGACTATTGCAATAATAACCTTTGAGACATCTCATTTATGTAAATATCTTCTGGATGTTATTATCTCCATAGTCAAACTGAACCATTGAATTGTATTATGTTTGGTGTATGTTTCTCGAGTACTAATTGTTATTTTAGTATGCTTTCAAGATTCATTGGCATACACTTTTCTTCTCTTGATATTTTGTTATTTGCAGTACATTCACCAATGTTTACCTACTTGCGGATATTATGCTTAACAGCAAAGACCTATGTTCCACAAAACTTAGCGACAGGGACAGCAGTATGGATTTTGGGGTTGTGGGACACATTTCAGGATGATGGGACATGTATTGAAATGACCATCAAATCCCAAGAAAAGTCCCCATAGAACATAGGCAAAGATTCATATGTAAATCTAAAATCATACATCTCCATATCTCAAAACCAAAAACAACTAAATTTTAAAAATATATTTCTAAATCTGAATGTTGTTCAAAGTTAACAAGGATAAATTATATTTTTATGATCAAAAAGTATGTGCAAGAGTCTCATAACCTTTTATTGCAACTCACCTACAAGAGTTGTGACCCTTGATCACAGTCTAGCAAAATTGGGAGTGTAGCTACTCAAATATTATCTATTACTCAAAACAAAAAGTACATAAACCCGTCGAGTTATCTAAATATGATTATCTTTAGTTACAATTAAGCATATGTCACAATGAATGACCATATACTCCATTTGATATTCCCCATATATTTGCATTGGATTCTAAAAAACGAAAAGTATATTAAATTGGCTTAGATCTTACATTAAGTTCCATCAATCAATATAAATATGCTTAAAGAGCTATTAAACCATCTGCAAATTTGAAAAGGAGGGACAGTATTTTAACCCCTTGCCTGGTGTCAGAAGCAGATGGTTGTGGGAAAACTCCAACTACAGAAGAGGGAAAGTGATCTGAATCTTTTGAAGCTTCTGCAAAGAAGTTAATGAAAAAAAGATGCAACATACATTAGAAACGTAATATACATCTCTATTGCAGAATACAAGATTCTTCACTTACAAGAGAAATAGAGGGGACAGGAAAACATTGCCTCTAACAATTTCCATTTAACATTTACCAATAGAAAATTATACTCACATGCTCTAGATGGTTAATTACCCATGTTCAGGTGGATTTGGCTTTTGGTTAAGGACCCATATCCCTGACCACAAGTTTAAGGGTTCAAATCTATAGAAATAACTAAACTAAGTGCAAGATCTTTTGTTTATCAATTATTAAAAACCTCAAAAAAAGATGTAACTGGCTTTATGTGATTAAAAACAGTCAAAACTAACATCTTACTGCTTTTAATTTCTTTAAACATAAAAGGAGATTTTAAATATGTTAGAAGCACAACCTTACTTCTAATTATTTATGCTCGTAGGAGACATTACCTTTATAGATGTATTATTTTACTATATTATGCTTTGTATTAGTTAGTGGAATCAATTTGGTTAGCTAGTCAATTGAGTGCTAGCCTAAGTGTGAGATGTCGTCCAACACCCTATATTATGGCCAGAGTCTTGTGTATTTAAGCATGCTTTGATTTCTTATGAAATATCATTTTTGTCTATTTCAAACATTTTGAATCAAAAAGGGCAAACTTGTGGAACTGTTACCCTTCTTTGTCCTTTTGCCTCATCCTGATTTCCTTCTACTACAACTTAATTTCAAGTTTACAATGCAATGAATAGTCTAAAGACTATGCAGGACTAAAGTAGACTAAACAAAAACCAGCATAATTAAAAACGTGGTATTAAATGGAGGCAATCAAATACTCGTTTTATCGAACTTGAAAGTGTTTGATCAGAGATGATCAAAAACAAAGAAAGTAGTAACCCAAGTGGTCCATCATGCATCAATCATTCTTCAAGTCTCCTAAACAAGACATGAGGATGTTCCTCAAAACAGTATTAACAATACATTTGCTTGTAATAACAGGTCTATTTATCAATGGGAAAAGGTAGAGATTATCAATCATTCAATTAAACAAGATGAAGCTAATTTCAAATATTCAAGAAGGGCCCTTGCATTTGTCATTGCCCTTAAAAAGATTCATATGAAGAGATAATGTTTAATATTGTAAATCTCGACAACCTTCTGAAAAATCATGTTAAAGAGAGTAGGCTAGAATGTGTTGTGGCCCTTATAGAGGTCAGTCACCTAAGATAAACACTACAAGGAATAAAACGTTTGATCAGAGATGATCAAAAACAAAGAATTTAGTAACCCAGGTGGTCTATCATGCATCAATCAAACTTCAAATCTCCTAAACAAGAGGTGAGGATGTTCTAACACATCCTCCAAACCAATAATTCTTCAAAACAGTATTAACAATACATTTGCTTGTAATAACAGGTCTATTTATCAATGGGGAAAATGTAGAGATTATCAATCATTCAATTAAGCGAGATGAAGCTACTTTCAAATATTTAAGAAGGGCCCTTGCATTTGTCATTGCCCTTAAAAAGATTCATATGAAGAGATAATGTTTATTATTGTAAATGGTCTCGACAACCTTCTGAAAAATCATGTTAAAGAGAGTAGGCTAGAATGTGTTGTGGCCCTTATAGAGGTCAGTCACCTAAGAGAAACACTACAAGGAATATGCAGCACTAACAAAATGGCAATTCAAACATTGTGGCAGTAAGAGCAAGTAAAAGGAATATCGTTGTCGACAACGACAAAAGTGATTACTTTGCAATATAAGATATCATTTAGAAATAGCAGAAGCTATAAAAGGTTGGCTAAGAATACTATAAATAGAAAAACAAAGGAGGTAATCATGGCTATTAAGTCATCAATTTAATGTTCCTTGGGGGTGGCTCTAGGACCTCAACAATCATCTAGAAGATGCATTCTGCCGCCCCCATAACATATTCCACTGTCCTAGGAACACATCCTATTGTCGCGTGTTATTTTCAAAACTTCCTGGAACATTAAAGAATATTTTTGTTTGATAACATTAAGAAATTTCTCATTTCCCAAAAGGAAATAACACATAAAATTTACAGACAACTAAAAAGCAAGGACACATAAAAAAGGAGCCCTTTGAAATCCAACATAAATATGATTTATTCCCTAACATATGAAGTTACAAATTTTTTAGGTGGCAAGCTTCAACCCTTGGACAATAAAACTTCTTCCATTTTTAGGTGGCGCCTGCTGTTGATTGTGGCCCCACTGCAGTTGATTTGATTTTGGTGTTCCGTTGTCCATTGTTGACTTTCCTGCAATCAGCATTGACTGGCCAATTTTCTGCCTATTGACTTGGCAGTTATATACAAAAATTTTGGGATGCCAATTCCCTCACCATACATAAGTCCATCTATGTAGGTTTTTCTCTGGCGTAATGCCTTATGCCTAGTTATCACACCTCTACAGTGTGAATAACTAGCGCCTTAGTGCTTAATTACCACACCTCCGCGGTGGGCTAATTAAGGCTATTGTCACTCAGCGTAACAATTCGCATGGTCACCCCATCCTTCCCGTTCGAGGTGCCTCCACTTAACTCATTTTGCGAATGGATTCCTAACCTCCGCGGTAGGAATTATAGTCCAAGCCTCACCGCTTAGGACTCTCCCCAAAACCTTATCCGATGTTGGGACACATCTGAGCCTCACGCTTTAGATGGCACCATCGCAATAGATCCGGGTGTTGCCTCCCCGCAACTTTCCCCGGTCTTGGGAAACATCTTGACTCTAGGTTAAACAATAAATTTTTAGGTTTTTATCCTTGGAAACCCTTACCCAACCGAAGAGCCAGATTAACAAGGAAACTTGATCTCTCTCTTATAACCAAAATCATCCAAGCTATTCCATATTTAACTAAATTTTTAAGAATAACAATGAATGAAAGCAATAACATAAAGCATTCAAAGTAACAATGAACTTTATTCTCAAAACATCAGAACCCTTATCATCATAATTCTTATAAGCATCTAACATACGCTTTTCATTTGCTTCCATAAGCATAATTATTATCTTTTTCCAAAACTTTCCGCAAGTATATTCTAACTATAAAATCACTTATTTGATACTACTTTTCTCATTACATAAATAATTAAACAAGAATGTTCTTTTCTAATCATTATTAAAAGAGCATCTATATTCTTGAAACATAGAATATTGCATCATATACCTTTACACTATCCAAAACTCTTCCAACTAACCATTTCCATAAGTATACTTTCCATGCTTACAATATCATGGATAACAATGGTTTTGAAGTAGAACTTTAATACAAGAGAATCATCATATTTTCATCATACATATTATGAATTCAAAAATTCTCTTGGCCCCCAAATCTACCATTTCCATAAATATACTTTCCATGCTTACAATCTCGTGGATAACAATGGTTGTGAAGTAGAACTTTAATACAAGAGAATCATCATATTTTCAACATACATATTATGAATTCAACAATTCTCTTGGCCCCCAAATCTGGTTCTTCCCTTTTGCTCCAGTGCACATTGATAATAATGTAAGGGATCAGGACAACTCTTGTTCATGAAGATGCAACTTAAAATGCAAATGCCAAGTCATCAAACAACTTATGCATATGCGATAAGAAATTCTATAATGCATCATGCACCTACTACATAATTTCATATAGCTTGGAAAAGAGAGAACCCATGTGTACTATATTTGGAAATATTTGTCCCTAGCATCCACGGGACAGATATTTCCAAATATTTATTGAAAAGAAAGCCTGTGTACTATATGTTTTTTTTAATAGATTTTAGTTTTCTATTAATGGGACGAATTAGTTGTAATTAATATTAAATACATTATTATTGCATTTGGAAATATTTGTCTGGAATTCGGTAAGAAATTAGAAAGATGTTTATACCTTTAAGTTGGAATTAGAGGAAAACAATTATTTCGGGAAGAATGAATGGGGAATTCATTCTTGAGAGAATTATGGGGTTCTCTCTTTTCCAAGCTATATGAAATTATGTAGTAGGTGCATGGATGTATTATAGAATTTCTTATAGCATATGCATAAGTTGTATGATGGAAAAAAAAACCCTTCTTGGCATTTGCATTTTAAGTTGCATCTTCATGAACAAGAGTTGTCTTGATCCCTTACAATGTTATCAATGTGCACTGGAGCAAAATGGAAGAACCAGATTTGGGGGCCAGGAGAATTGTTGAATTCATAATATGTATGTTGAAAATATGATGATTCTCTTGTATTAAAGCTCTACTTAAAAACCATTGTTATCCACGGGATTGTAAGCATGGAAAGTATATTTATGGAAATGGTAGATTTGGGGGCCAAGAGAATTGTTGAATTCATAATATGTATGTTGAAAATATGATGATTCTCTTGTATTAAAGTTCTTCAAAACCATTGTTATCCACGGGATTGGGATTGTAAGCATGGAAATTATATTTATGGAAATGGTTAGTTGGAAGCATTTTGGATAGTGTAAAGGTATATGATGCAATATTCTATGTTTTAAGAATATAAATGCTCTTTTAATTACGATTAGAAAAGAACATTCTTGTAAAATCATTTATGTAATGTGAAAAGTAGTATCAAATAAGTGATTTTAAAATAAGAATATACTTGTGGAAAGTTTTGGAAAATGATAATAATTATGCTTATGGAAGCAAATGAAAAGCGTATGTTAGATGCTTATAAGAATTATGATGATAAGGATTCTGATGTTTTGAGAATAAAGTTCATTGTTACTTTGAGTGCTTTATGTTATTGCTAAAGAGATTTAGAATAATCCCATTCATTGTTATTCTTAAAAATTTAGTTAAGTTTGGAATAGCTTGGATGATTTTGGTTATAAGAGAGAGATCAAGGTTCCTTGTTAATTTGGCTCTTGGGTTGGGTAAGGGTTTCCAAGGATAAAAACCTAAAACTTTATTGTTTAACCTAGAGTCAAGATGTTTCCCAAGACCAAGGAAAGTTGCGGGAGGCAACACCCGAATCTATTGCGATGGTGCCATCTGAAGCGGTGAGGCTCAAATGTATCCCAAAATCGGGGAGGTTTTGGGGAGAGTCCTAAGTGGTGAGGCTTGGACTATAATTCCTACCGTGGAGGTTAGGAATCCATTTGCAAAATGAGTTAAGTGGGGGCACCTTTGTCAAGATAAGCATATAGATGAGAAAGAAATACTAGTCAATAGTTTCACTTTTAACCAAGATTCACTTAGATGAACTTATTGAGGTTATAAAGTACATCACAAATGAAAACCAACCAAGCTTGTTGAATTGCATCTTATATCAATAGTTTATGTTTGTCAAGGATTATTTTATGAACAAACAAAGGGACCAGCAATGGGCTTACCTCTATTGCCAATTGTAGCTAACTTTTTAAGGAAGGTTTGAAAAGAAAGCAATCAACTCATGCCTTCTGAAACCCAAATAATGGAAAAGATTTGTGGATGACACCAACTTCATTTGATATGTTAAAAAATGCTTGCAAAGTTTCCTTGACCGCCTAATCCTCTATCAAACCATATGAAGTTCACTAAGGGAATAGAGGAAAATGGTTGTCAATCTTTTTGAATGTATTATTCAATACAAGAAGTGATGGCTCCATCGCAAGGAAGGTGTAAAGAAAAACAATTCATACAAACTTGTACTTGCAAGCCAGCTCACATCACCACCCAACTGATGTTTAGTGTACTCAATACCCCAACGAACTAAAGCTCTCAAAATTTTTGAATACGACCAATGGGAGTTATGAACAAAGCAAGGTTATCATGATTGGCTTATTTAAAGGGCATTCCAAATAGCAAGAAAGGAAAAAGATCCCTATCCCTTTATACAAGATTCATTTATCCCAAATGTACACCTCCTTTACATCGAAGGGACCACTAACGTGATTTCCAGGATTCTAAGGAAGATCTTCATAACCTTTTAGCTTCCTAGTAGCTTAAACAATAAACTAGATTGCACAAAGGACCCCATTGATCCAAAAATATATAACAACGTTTATATAGTCCCTTGTTCCTTTGGAAGACCATAGTAAATCATTCTATGCAAGGGTTAAGATGCATTGTGCCAATTTGAGGAAAATTTGTATAGGAAGGTCAACATGGGCTGAGCATTCATTCAATACTAAACACCATATGTTCATAAGAACAACCAAAGAGTCAATTATATCCCAAACAATGGTCAAGGGATGAACTGAAATAGAGAAGCATTGAGACAACCTAAATAGGATGAGGACTGGCTATAAAGTGAAGATTGAAAACCTTAAATCCATAGAATTGCATATGGACACTATGTGAATAACAAATAACATATAATAAATTTAATTAAATTCTTGACAAGAGATACATTGATGAGGGCATCAAATTAGGGACTAGGGTTTAGGTCCTTAGATAGGTTAGGTCTTAGGGATTAATCCACTTTTAAATAAATTATTTAGTATTTTAGGTGAGACTTGGTGCTTGCCAACTTTTTAAGTTTGTCGACTTCTAGATAGGTTTACCGACTTGTAGATAAGTGTGCCAACTTGTAAATTAAGTTTGCTGACTTCTTGTAATTTTGGGCCTATATTAAGCCCTTTATTTCAATTTAATGACATGTTGGTTTATACCACAACAGTGGTATCAGAGCAGGCAATTTTGGGGGTTTTGGGTCATTTCCGACCTCCATTGTCTTGGGTTGGATTAATTACAACCAATTTTATTTTGAAGAAGCTCTTTTGCTGAAAAATTTATTGCAGAAATTTTTGTTAAAAAAATTGTTGCTGAGTTATTGTCATCAACAATTTGTTGCTGCAAAACTATTGTTGATCATAATTTGTTTATGGTGCGCAAATTGATCTTGGTGATCAATTTCTATTAAAAAACAAAAAAAAAAATTGCGGGCCTGAAAACCAGTTCCAGGCCGCGCACCATTGGCTACAGCAGCAGGGTCCAGGATTCCAACCTCGACGCCCGTGCCAAGCTCGGCTTTCGGCGTCGAGCTGCCGTTCAGCATCACAGCAACCTGCGATTGCCGCCTTGTCGGTCGACAACTCTACGACCAAGGCGCATCGGCCCTTGATGGCATTGCGCGACTCTTGTTTCCCGAGAGCAATTGATCGTGTTTTAAACGACCTTGAAGGGGCGACGTTGGCCGAAGACAGTAGGTCTCTGGCGCTGTTTTTAACCGAACTCTCTCAGAAGCTCGTACCCATCTCTGCACAGATTCATGCGCAATGAACCTGACACCCTGCAGTCTGTCAGATCTAGTCTGACAAACTCAGCCGACTGACAGTCACACCTCCCTACGATCGCTCCTGTCGTGTGCTGAGTTTCTGCTCGCCGACGAAGTTTTGGGCTCACATAATTTGTCCGAACGACATCAAACTCCTGCATCCTGCCAGATCTGCTATACACGGAATTCGATGCCCTTCCAGATCATCATTTTCTGTGTTAAACCTCCTGCGTTTCTAACATCTCTGTCAGGAGCTCTGCCTGACAACCGGTCAGCCCATTCACAGCAACTTTAGGCCCGAGGAAGGGTAATTTCTCTGCAACCGCATATTAAGCCACATGCCTGTCGAAGCCAGAGAATACAATCGAAGATCCAATGCAGAATTGTTGTTCGCACCAGAGAACTGCACATTTTGATAACCGTGCGCAATTTTCTAAATGCATGTCTCGAAAATCGAACAATACTTTAGTCCGCCACCTATCCGCATTCGTCGAGGGGGGTTTTTATTGTTTGATTTTGCATCCTAATGGAGATATCCCACATTCTTTGTGGGGAGGGTTGATAACCCTTTAAAGGGTTTAACACCCTTGTAAAAAGAAAGCCAGTGTTCGCTAGCCTAACGCACGCGTTAGCTAAGCTTTCGTGGGCCGCAAAGCATTGTTGGTGGCCAAAATATTAAATTAGCCCATTTGCAAAAGATATTTGTACGTACTGGTCGGTTAGTTGACTTGTCGACAGTCAACTCTCGTTGACTCGTTAAAATAAATTTTTGCTCTAAAAATTATTGTAAAGGGGAATACAATGATTTGAAATTCTGCACAAGGGGGGAACTATTATTTTTGTAAAGGGGGATTTTGTGCTTTGCCACCATTGTAAAATTGCATTAAACTATTATAGTTTTTTTGCAATTATTGGGCAAAATTAGCACTCTTGTTGTAAACCCCTTTTAGCATATTTGTAAACCCTCTTTGTAATTCCCTGGCATACACCAGAGGACAATACCAGCAGAACAAGCAGTTTCTCATTTCTTCCACGAAGCCCACATACAGTTATGCAGGTCCACGCCATACAGCATTGGTCTTCCGCAAGCCAAAGGACACGCCAGCTCCAGTTGCACACAAGGAGGCTCCTCCTCCTCCTCCTTTTTCAGCACCTCCTCCTGTTGCTCCTCCTCCTGTTTCTGCCATGCACCAGGTTCCTGATGTGAAGCAGATCTTGCAGCCATCGCCATAGGAGATTCATCCTCCACCTCATCCACAGGCTTTCACTCGAGTTGGACCTCCAGTCGTTACCAGGCGAGGCCCTCCAGCATCGGCATCACTTGGACTTCTCGACATCATCAGTGCCCCTGTTCATCCGACACCTGATTTTCCGCTTCCGCTCCCTCTAGCTCGATTTCTTCATCCTCCACCCACTACTATTGTAAAAGCATTGGAGTCCAATGCTTCCTTTGTGGGGAGGTATGATGAGGGCATCAAATTAGGGACTAGGGTTTAGGTCCTTAGATAGGTTAGGTCTTAGGGCTTAATCCACTTTTAAATAAATTATTTAGTATTTTAGGTGAGACTTGGTGCTTGCCGACTTTTTAAGTTTGCTGACTTCTAGATAAGTGTGCCAACTTGTAAATTAAGTTTGTCGACTTCTTGTAATTTTGGGCCTATATTAAGCCCTTTATTTCAATTTAATGACATGTTGGTTTATACCACAACATACATGGACACCCCGGTTCAAATCTTGACAAGAGATACATGCATAATTGCCAAGTTGTTTGTAATACCACTATGTGGTCATGATGTAATACAAGTGGGTCTCGTTTCAATCCCATTTACCCTATTAAAAATAATAATAGTTTAAAACAATATCAAATGGCATGAGCTGAAGTGTTTAAAATTATGGACTTCAAGGTGGAGAGCAAGGTTCAAATCTTGCCAAGTGATATGAGTTCCAAAGTGTTATTGTATTAATAACACTAAGTGGTTGGTTGAAAAACTACAATAACGCGGTCATGATGTAATACAGGTGGGGCCCATTTCAATCACATTTAAACAATTAATAAACTTCAAAACAATGTAGTTAGCTTTTTTAAGATCTAAACACATATTTGTAATTCCTCCTATGTAATCTTTTCAAATGAGTCTTAACAATGAGTCATGAGGTTTGGAATAGAATGCTAACAAGTCCTAAACTCGAATGTAACTTAATCTAGAAAAAAGACATGGTAAAACATCTAAGGCCTTCATTACTTGCAATCACAGCAACCCATGAATGTAATTTAATCTAGAAAAAAGACATGGAAAAACATCTAAAAAAAAAATAGGAAACAATTAAACCAGATAAGAGGAGATGGGAAAAAAAAGGGTTGAACCCTTAACAATTCAATAAATACAAATCCATGTTATTAAACAATCATGTACAAGGAGAACCACTACCAAAAGATCTAATTTGCATTCAAGTAGGTGCAAAAGTTGCACCAACATACTCGTCAATTATGCAAAACGACCATTCTACACTTTCAGTCTGATAATGTCCTAAAGAGAACGGATAAGGGTAAGAGGACCCAACAAAAACAATCTTAGGGGAAGCCAAGGCGCTCCTCCCAATGGCACTTCTAACATACAACACCAAGAAAGACTATATATATATATATATATATATATATATATATATATATATATATATATATATATATATATATATATATATATATATATATATATATCGATCTATATCTACACACACAAAGCCCATGACTAGCAATTTATGAAATTAAAAGTTGTCAAAGGAATACATACAAGTATGACTAAGAAGATAAATGTCCACAAGTTGCCAAAATAATCAATGGAACATGTCGAGACAATAAGGCAACATTACATTTTGAGGCCCTAAAACATGTCTACTTTACGTCTCTATGGTTAACATTAAAAATATAACAATTCAAACTCACAAACACAAAATCTTTCCTCTAAACATCTTGTGAGTTTACTACATGTATGCTTATTTTTCATAAAATTAGAGGCAAACATGTACAAAAGGGGAAAAAGCAGCCATCACAAGTCCAATTGTATTTTACAAAACAAATAAGGCCTTCATTAGTTGCATTCCCAGCTACCCATGCATATGTGATATGAGCACAATTGCAACACCGAAATACATATAAAAAATTGCCACAATTGTACGTCGTATGCTTATGTATAGTATTAATGTATGAAGAGTACAAAGGAAGTACAAGGAAGCTCTAGAAAAATAAAAGAGCATTTAAAGGATTTAGTCCATAAAGATCTGCAAAACTGTCCCAAGGACATACAATAAACTACAATAGTCCATGTGACTATGTCTCATCAATATGTGAGTGAAATATTACCTTGCACAATGTGCATAGGAATACCATAGGGCATCCGAAGAAGTTCTCTCTCTTCTTGATTATATTTAACAACAGCAATATTGCCCAAGTCATCCCCAATATACCTGTTACATTAGAGCTGAAAGTTTAAACTTATATACCTATCAACCTTCAGAATATGGTAGTATTAATTTAATTAAAGACGATTATAATCTATATTGAGGAATATAATCACTTCCCTAGATTGACAAAATTCTAGATACCATGATTTACATATTGTTACTACATAGTCTTGTACAAAAGCATGCCAGTTGGCCTATATTGTAAAGTGCATTCTAATGTTGTATCAATGAACAGTAAGTTAAAAGCAACACCCAATATGCAAAATAAAAAGTGATTGGAATTCAACAAAAAGGATCATATGTCAAAACAATCTAGATTGCATACATGAAAGGAGTTCCTTGAATAACAGCAAATGCAGTGATGTTTGATTCCCATTGGATATAACATGCTAATGCTCGAATGCTCAAATCCCATACCTGCAAAGAATTGCAAAATTAAAACCAGTTAACTGCTTAAAAATTTTAAATGTGCTCCCATCCTCCCAGATACAAAATCAATGGTAATCGTAGGCAAACATTATGATATACAACATAGAGATTATATATCTTGCAACATAGAAAAGTTTATTCTATCATAAGGCTTTCAACAAAATATATTTATTACATGGTCCAACAGTCCATCTTCTGGTGATAAGGCAGATAATTGCCACAATAATGACTCAATTTCAACTCCCGTTGAACATGCTCCTTGTGGTAGTAAGGCTGTGATAATGCAGGTGACACTCTAACAAGGCCAGGTACTTGTCATCAAATGACTTATGGTAGTTATAACATAGAAACACCAATGTAGATTTTAGCTACTTAATCCCCCAATAATACTTTAAATGAAAAAACATTATATAAGCACACTAAACTGTCTATAGTGTCTATGCACAAAGACACAGAAAAATAAACATACATAAAATCAAAGAAATACCAAGTTATTCATTACTCATAACTGCTGGGTATATTGTGTCCAGTATAACATCTAATTCATCACATATGCATAATAAACTATCTATGGTAAATATGCACAATAAAAATTATTTATAAAAAAAAGGACATACAGTAATATCAAATAAATACTATCTTATTCATTAATGTATATATATCCAATTTGTGCAGGATCATCCCAAGGAAGGTTCTACATAAAAACATGGTGGAAACCTGTGTCAAGAATACAAAATGTATCCTAATCCACTAATCAACTGCATAAGAAAGACCATTGTAGCTATGCCAGTTGACCACAACATTGCACATGTAGCCTTACCATTAACAAAACTAGACCAAAGATAATTAAGGATGACAAGTACATCACATGTTATTTTTCTTATTCCTTTATTAACATGTGTTTTATTTCTGATTATCTATGTATACCATAGTTAACAAAATCGGAATCGAAACGGAATCGGCTTGGAAAAAAATCGGATCGAATCGGGAATCGGTAAAAAATCGGCAAGAAAAAAAAACCTAAGAAAATGCAAAAAAAAATTGAATTTATTTTTTCATCATATTTTTCAAAAGATCAAAAAAATCGGCAAAAAATCCCGATTCCAACTTTTTGCCGATATTTTTGAAAAAATCGGCGATTTTTTGAAAAATGCCGATTTTGATCCGATTTTAATCGGATTTGGTCAGAATCGCGATTCCGATCCGATTTTCGTAACAATGATGTGTACGATGATGATAGCAAATGATGACAAAATGACTCTCTACATCTATCCTCCCCTTTAGGTTGGTCAGCATCTTCACTTATGATTAGGCGACGAAGTATAGGGTCTAGATAAAGGAAATAGCCTACATGCCAATAAGAGATTAAAAGACAAGGGTATTGCCCACAAGGATGAGGTGAATAGAACTGAAGAAAAAGGTGAAGCGATTCCTCATGTAGTGCACTTCTATTGGTTATAATCCACTCTAATTCATTAGGTAATTGAAATTTCTTGGCAGAACAGATCATTTTCTTAGTAAAGCCCTCTATCAACCTTAACTTCTTCCTGAACTTGTATAAGTTCTGTTCCTACATTTTTGCTTCTACATGTTTTTTAACTTTTCCCAAAGTTTCATGCAAATCTTTTTCTTTGTCCTTTGTCTTGGCCAAATCAATCTCAAATTTCAATGCCTTGGATCACCACTCATCTAGAGATGCTCATGCCATTTTTTATTTGTCATTTGAGTTTTGTCCCTCTAACTGTAACACTTCAGTTTTTAATTCTGCTGTCCTCTCATGCAGCTCCATACTCTTTTGGCTAAAGTGAATTTACTTGTAAAATTGATTCCAAACCTTTTTTGTTTAGTTCTGCTAGAAACCTCTCCTTGATTACCGAATTTATCTTTTCCATATATGTGAAACATACTTGATTTTTTCACCAATATCTTCATAGAAAATGGTTGATAGAACAAATGTCATTCCAAAGAATGCGTTTCTTGAATGGAACAGTAGCAGGAACCTCAAAAAAGTAATCAATTTCTTTAGGAGAACCTTTCCAGAAAAATAATACCACATATTGTTGCAATTATTCATCCAAAAATTAGGTTCCACAAGATGCATCTCCATGGGGAGAAGAAGAGTGGGGACACCTTAGGGACTGTTTGGAGGATAATTCAAGAATGCCCTTCCAACCCCTCCAATGGGCCAAACTTCTTGGATAAAAATTGCTTTTCAAATTCAAAGGACCCTCAGAAAATTTTTGTTGTAGTTCATCTAATCAAAAGCGTTGTTTTGTCTCAGTTCATACATTGAGAAACAATTAATTTCAACTCTTTGGTTAAGAATACCAGCTAGCAATGAAGGATTTAGGATACAATCCTTGGCATCATTCATGTCCTCTAAATCCATTTCAGCCCATGATTAGATCTTTGGCGTATAACAACTTTAGAGTGTGACAACTCTAGTCTGCACTCGTCTCATTTGGCAGCTAAGTTGCAAGGTTTGGATCCATGATCAAGTTCAATAGAGATAAAAATAAATTTAAAATTTAAAATTAAACATAAAAAAAAACATCATCGAAAAATAAGCTATAAAATTGACCACAAAGTTTTAAAAATAAAAATCAATATTTTTACTATCTTGAATGTCTAAACTAAGTATAAATATGTATAAAGAACTTTATATTTCATAGTAGAATGAGGTTGACTTGCAAATGCCTCTATGAATGAGTTGCCTTAAGATCTTATGTTAAGATCATCTTGACTTTTTCCTTGGTTATTTTGTTTCAATCTTTAGTATTTGACGATGTCAGAGGAAGTCCACAGATGTGGGAATAAATTATGCAAATAAGACAAGTTTTAGGCTTACCTTTTTTAATATCATTTGACATTGTTTTTCCAAATATGATTGCTGAATTTGTTCAATTCAAAAAAAATTTGATAAAATTCAGGAAATTTGGTAATAGAGGTTCGTGGTCATCTATTTGTTTCCTGTTCATGGAAGTGAAGTTACATATCTCAAATCGATTTATTTCAATTTGTAATGATTTTCAAAGTTATAGACTAAAGTTCACTTTCTAACATTTTAAAAGTTGGTGCAATGTAATGTTGAAATACCTTTTTTTTTAATTGGTTGTATGGGAATGAAACAGGCCCCAACATGTTGCATCATGACCCCATTACTGTGGTATTTCAATGAACCAGATTGCCACTATATAACAACAGAATGCATTATCACAGCAACCATGGGAGTTGAACCCTAGTGGGCTATTTGTGAGCTGAAAATTCTCACTAGACTGACTTCAACCAAATGGGCATATAATTATGAAATTTTATAGTTGTATGTTTTACCTTTTTTATTTAATATGGGCTTCCTTATTACAATGTGAGTTTGAATTTAGGCCACCTTTTTAAATTTTCAATATTTTTAAGACACCACAACCACAGTGACACATACTACAGTATTCACATTTACCAAGAAAGTTTTCATAAACTAAACTAGAGACTAAAGTGAACTTCACTAATATTAAAATATTGTACAACATTTGATATTATTTTATAACAATTTAAAACTATGTAATTATAAATTTATGCTATGTTATTTTTATCTAAAGCATCGTGGAAAAATGATAAATGGGATGCAATCATATGAGTGTAACCCAAGTTCGAATCCCCACATTGTGATTGGCACTCCCATAGTAAGGAGGCATGTGTTAATACAATTTGTGTATTACCAGAATAAAGTCGTTTTTGGTAATTTGGGTGGGTCCCATTTCAACCCCACATAAGTAATTGAAAAAAATTGTTATGTAGTTTTAAATTTCAAATAGTATAGTTATTAAAATATAATTTTAATATATTTTTACTATAATGTTTAAAACTATATGAAATCAGCTGCAAGCTTACTGCAGTGGTAAGGGCTTTGGCCTCTCTTCGAGAGGTCCAAGGTTCAAACCCCACTCAGTATGAGGGGACCGGGACCCCTCATAAAAACTTGTGTAAACTCATTGAAAAAAAAAATTATATGAAATTTAAATACTAGAACATATGTCTATTTGGTAAATTTAAAATTGGTGCCACATAAACTGATATCACTTAGACATCACTTAGACACGCATTTCATTTTGGTTGGAGCTTCATTCAATACCTTGGATGAGCCTAAGTATAATGACAAATGATGATATTGTCCCAAATAGCCATGAAAAAAATAATGACCAACTCAAATTTGACTGTTACTAACTGTTTTTCAATTTGTAATTTTTATTTTTTATATTTTCTGTATACTCCATTTTTACATTTGTACCCTTTCTTGTCCCATGGTTTCCCCTAAAATTTGGGGAAGTCTTCCAATATTACGCCCATTTTCCCCATTCCCCCTTTGGAGAACTCAATCTGATGTAGTCTAAAAAAGGTGATGTGATTGAAGATACCCACAATCTCAATTTTGCTAAAACTTTGCACCCCAATAGACTTGCAAAATTTCTTGTTCTTCAGGCCAAAAAGATACTTGAGAACATAAGGTTCATTTTGAAAAACATAATGAAAATTATAACAATTTTGCTCATGAGGCAGCCATGGATACACCTTCAAGATTCCAAAAGTTTCACCAAACTCGAGGCATTCCATCTTTGGAGAGATATGGATTTCTTGAGCTGCATAAGACTTGTCTTCTTTTTTCTAGAGTGAATTTAAATGCCTCACATGAAGCCGCTCTAAAAAACAATAAAAGAATCAAGAATTCATATCTAAGATGAAGAGCCATCCTCTTAGGCAGCTACATTTCCTCCATTTTCTGTGCTTAAAACTGAACAGAAGCTGATAGTGATTGAAGAAGAAATTGACTACTTATTTCCTTTTCCGCTCACTGAGAAATACAGTTTTCTTTTACCAACATTTTCTTCGGGAAAATATGAAACAAGATACTTTAAAATCAAAAAAATCTCCACGAGTAAAAACAATTTGTTTCTCCTTTGCAGAAAGAAGCTGATTCAAACTTTCATAATATTACAATGGTTATTGTAGCAGGAGAAGCACATCTCCTTCAAAACTATAGTGAGGGTAAAAAAATAATAACAATAATCACTTTTTACCTGCTAGTCAAACATTCTTTTCCCTTAATCTTTTCTGTACATGATCTGGATTGAAGACATGGCGAAGTAAACAAGAACCATATTCAGATTTGAAAAAACATTAGAAAATGTAAGCCCACTACAGGAGGAATTGAAGAGTAAAGGGCATGACTTTTGACCTTTTAATCCCCTCTCCCTTTCTCCATTGCTAGAAAAGCTCAAACTGGGATGTTGCTGCATTTCCAGCCATTGACAAGGCAAGAGTCAAGAAATTTGGGTTGCGTGAACTATTTACTCTCTCATTGTGTCATAAAGGCTTTGTTTCCAGTTCATAAGTGTTGTACTCTCATTGTATTTGAGGAACCTGCACCATGAGCAATATATTTCCATGGCTTTTCATTCCCTAGAGGGTTTTCCATATGTTTATTCTCATTGCTAGTCCTGTTGTTTCATGAGCAAATTTCTGTTGTATTTTCCACTGGTTTGAGCTATCAAGCAAAGTACCTTGTGTTCTCTTAATTCTCTCAGGAATAGATCTGTGTGAGTGAGCTATTTGAGGGCTTCAACAAATCACTACACATACCAACACAAGCAAGAATTTCTTTAATTGAGGAAGGGTTGACACTATATAAATGCTTGGAATATGAACATTTATGAAGTATAGTAATTCTTAGCCTAGATTGTGAGCTCTTACCACATTAGAAATGGTACAAATAAGTACCATGAAATGCTAACAGATTGAAAGAAAACATAAAGTCCTTGCATTTAAACAGTTCAAAAAAGAAATAGCTTCCACGTTTGTAACTTGAAGACACATATTTCAAATATGTTGTTTCCATAGTTACGTGGAACTTGAAAAAATGCCTCTCTGCTCTCTGCAACTATCTAGATTCATCATCAATAATCTCAAACCACACATGCATAGAGCATCATGCACTACCTTATTATCTTCCATCCTCCGGTTGTATCAATGGGAGCACCTAGTTCTCTCAGTGGCATTGGGTGACCCAATGGTGGCTTCCTCACAATGGTGTTGAATAGTAAGGGCCTATCTTGTACACAATCGTAGAAGAATAAAGCAAACCATAAGAGACTCAACTTGAGGGAACTGGTTCAGCTGGTGAGCTTGGATAGGCACTTGTTCAATGTGAACAAGGACAGTATCAGGTGGTTCCAGGACAATTCCAGAAAGTGGTCCACTCGAACTCCATGTCTGCATGGTCCCTAGCCAAGGCGAAGGCCTTATTTAATTGCCACAAAAAGTGTTTTCTCATGATGTGGATATCAAAGGCCTAGGACTTCGGCCTTAGGAGTTGCTCTTTGGTGCAAAGCATTTCGGATTTTGTCCCTAGTCCAAGATTTCGTAGCCTTTTGTAGAGTTTGGGTCCTATGTGATGGCAAAGGCACCCAATCTTAGGGTTCCTATTCAAGGGCACCCTGATGGAGGCATGTTTGTGCAACATGGCCAATGGTACCATGGAACCAGGTGAGATCCCCGTCACACAAAACCTATCCAAAACACATTAGAAAATAAGAACATTGTAGAAACAAAATGAACTGAATGAAATCATATTAACATCCATGAATGACCAAAGTAGGTCAATGGGACCAAAGAGTACATCAACATGACAAATGAAAGTGTGAGGTTGGTAGAAAAACCCTCAAGAAGAAAATTAAATTCAAGAACAACTTGACAAAGTAAGACTAATGGGTAAAAACTATAGTAACCTAAAATAGGATTGTTGAAGAGTGAGAATTTTCCACTATTGAAGGAACATGAAATACTAAATGACAGCAAACATTAACTGCATTCACCATTCAACATAATGTATGAGAAAAGAGGTCAGAGACAGAATTATGCAAAACTGCACATTGACATTATATTCAAGTATGAACATTAAGTTATACACATCAAATATACTACAGTCAATAGTATGGCATGCATGTCATCAATAGGATATAATCTTTCCACAATCCGCATGCAACACATTCACAATATGACAATGACGATACCCTTGCTAAATTGCAAGGGTTCTATATATAACACATTGAGTAAGGGAAGTGGTTGTGCAGCTTGTGCAATTGCCTCGTACCTGTCCACCAACTACCCTTCCATGACAACTCTACATGTCATTGTCTTATACGCACATGCTAACAATACCACCCCACCATCTAACACAAGTGACATATTCGCCATTTAACACAATATGGCAACACTACAACAAACACTTAGTGCACAAACTAATTTTATACACAAAATGATTAAAAAACAATACAATTAAAATTGCTTATGCGTACTCATTTCCGTATGTGCTTGTTTGTGCTCGAGGTGGCGCTTGAGATGGCACCACGCCAAAACTAGCCCCTACATCTGCCCTCCTTTATAAATTGGTTGACATCCTCATCGACAACTACTACTACTCCTAACAACTTTAACTTTGCTACTGCTGTTGTAGAGTAGGTTGCACTCGAAAAGGTTCAGCTCCCAACCCTTGAAAATGCATCCTCAAAGCTTTTGTTTCTTGATTCAACATCTTAGCATAGGTTTGATATCGCACCCACTAGAAACTGTAGTGTTGCAACTTGTTCGCTAGCAACTCAACTTTCTCCTTTTACGCTCCTTCAAGATACTAATCTTTGGCTGAAATTAATTGATCATGATTTGCAACTTCCTAAGTTTTGGCTTAAAGCACCTACTCTCTCACAAAACATTCCAACTTCAACTACCCGATCAGTTCATCCTAATGGTCATATTTCTTTTTTAGCCCTTCTTCCTCTTGTTGCATTTGGGCTAGTTCTTCTTTGGCCTCTTACTTCACTTGTCAAAGTTGTTCTTCTGTCTCCCTTAGTTGGACTGTCTCTTGTTCCACCTTCATCATCATGCTATCCACCATCTCTTGAAACGTCTCCAATCCAACTGTCAACCATCATATGAGATTGGCTAAATAGTTAATCCTAGCATACAAAGACTCCAACTCCGGTGCCAGTAGCTTCCTTCACCACCTCAGGTGCATGATAAATATAAAATTTATCCTTGCCAATATAAATTCTCCCACATGTCAAAGTCTATGCAAATAGAAGATAAGCCTAAAATAATCTCAAGCCAAAGGAGCTAGATTGTGAATTAGGTTTGGATGATGCTTTGTAGTAGCCATACATAACTTGGGAGAGGCGCACAGCATAGCCATGGGCATTCTTAATGTCAAAGTATATAGTAGTGCCATGAAAAGTTGGGCAGCCATGACAGGATATGGATAAAAGCTCCAAATAATCACAAAACATAAAGGAAAGAATTGCAAGGTCTGCCAAGAGGTAAGTGGTCAAACACAAAGAAATCATAGATACGGATCAACTAGCTAAGACATGGTCCAAAACACTTACTGTAACACTCTGGGGAAAACAACAGGATCTGCCAGAACATAAGAAGCCAGTAGCCTATTGAGAATTTGAAAGCCATATGATTCCCCCAACTGGAGGAGTGTCCTATAAGTTGTAATTGAGTTTGCTCCATCCACTGGAACTCCCCAAGCTAGATTCCTCAGCATGAAGCTCATGCAAACACAGTTCATCTTCAACCAGGTCATGGATAAGCATCTGCCAGGAGGATGACATCACCCAGTAAGGCATTGTGTGCGATCTTAGGGAGAAGATCAACCTAATAGTTGCTACCAATATGCACAATGGATGATGAGGAAGCATGAGATAAATAACAAACAACTACAAGTATACCACAGGCAAGTGATGGACTCCTAAGTAATTGAACCCAAATGTACCTTAACTGAACATAGAATCTATCAAAGAAACATTCTATAGAAAGCAATCTTTGATAAGACACATGACCACTCTAGATTCACAAACCTTGCATGAACTACATGTTTCATTTTTGAAGCTTGAGATCTAGAAGTGGCCAATGACAGCAGGGAAGGCCCATTTTGGGATCTCATTGGTTTTTGATGAGAAAAATGAGGTCATGTGAAGAAATAATATCATAATGCCTTGGAAGAACTAGATTGCAACATTGAAAGTCCAGCAACCAATAAAGCTAAGTCCATCACCCACCAAGAACTAAGGATGACTTCATTTAGCTGGCCAAGGACACAACCACCAAGAGTAGAAGAAACAGGAATAGAAGTCTTGCAGTCATGAAATATAGCGCATTTGTTCTCATTCCTGGCAACCACAACATGAGCACAAGCCTTCCAAAGTCCATCTAGTTGAAGACATGTCAGGGCCTCAGCTAAGAAGACTTTGTTAGGGAGAGAAAAGAGCTTATTTTTGGCTCTCGTGACTTGTCAGCATTCTTTTGAAGATTTAAAGCAAATAACAAAAGTGTCATTTGAGATAAGCTATGCTTTACTGAGAGTTATAACCTTCTGATCCAAGATATCATGCAAAAAAGTTTGGCCAGATTGATCCACACATTTGGAAAGTCTTCAAACTCAAAGGTTGAGTCCTTGGCTTGATCAGCTCTCTTTGAATTCAGCTTGGATAGCCATTTCAACAACAGGAGAATCCTCCTTCCCTTTCACCACCTGTACTCAACAATTATGTTCTGCTACTTGTTTCTGGATGGACCCATGGTATGCTGAAGTTTCTATTTCAGGTTTTCATGTTGGGAAAGAATTTCAGATTGTTGATTCTACAGATCCCTTGGCTCCTGGAAATGAAACATCCCAAGGGAGTCAATACTGCAAGGCAAAGGCTCTCTACTTGAACAATCCTTCTGCGACGGAAAGTTGGGTGAGCACACTTGAAACAATAAAAAATATTTGAGAAAATCAAACAGGAGGGAGGAAGAAAACGGAGAGAATAATTTCACAGTTTCAATCATAGTTGAGAAAACCTGCAGAATCTCATTTTTTTGCCGATTTTTTAAAATGCCGATGCAATCAGCAAACTCTCGGCGATGCAAAGATTTTTTGAAAATTTTTTGAAAAAATCAGCATCACCGATTTTTTCAAAAAATCTGCAATTTTTTTTCTTTTCTTTTTTTTAGGCTGCAGCCAATTTAGGGTTTTTTTATGCAAGCCCATTTTTCAGCTGTTAATGTTTGAACTTGGAAGTTTAAAGTTTAAACCCTAAACCAGAAACCCTCTTTTTAAGTAAATATTGCTGCTTGATAACTACGTATGTAAGCCCATTTTTCAGCTGTTAATGTTTGAAACTTTGAACTTTGAAGTTTAAACCCTGGGTTTAGGGTTTTGTTTATTTTTCCTCCTCTTTTCAAACCCCACTCAGTATGAGGGGACTGGAACCCCTCATAAAAACCTGTGTAAACTCGTTGAAAAAAATATTGCTGCCTGGTAACTATGTATGCAAGCCCATTTTTCAGCTGTTAATGTTTGAATTTGAAACTTTTAACTTTAAACTTTGAACTTGAAGTTTAAACCTTAAACCCTAGTCTAGGCCCTAGGGTTTTGGGTTTAGGGTTTTTTTTCCTCCTCTTTTTAAGTAAATATTGCTGCCTGATAACTATGTATGCAAGCCCATTTTTCAGCTGTCAATGTTTCAATTTTAAACCCTAGCCTTTTGGTTTAAGGTTTAGGTTTTTTTTCCTTTTTTTCAAGTGATTGTAACTTTGTTGTTACTTGTTTCCATGTGCAGGCATATAAAAAATGAAACCTTTTTTCCCTTCTTGTTACTTGTAACTTTGTACCTTTTCATATTATAAGCAATACAAGATGTGTTTTGCCACTTTCATGTGTACTTAAAGCTTGAGCCTTGTATGATGTCTTGATATGAATTATTTACTTGAAAAAAACAGAAAACATGACAGATGATAGATGGCCTAGGGCAGCTAGGGATGAAGAGTTGCATAGGCGAAAGAATACATGGATGAAAAAAAATCAGAAATGGATGAAACGTTGGGAAATCAACATAAATGAATGCCCAAATGTCAATAAAGACATAAAAAATTATGTGAATGAAAAGTTCAGAAGTGGAATGTGGAAAAATGCAAGCAGGAAAAGACAATATTATATTGCAAATTTTAACCCAACGTATGACCACAAGGAAAAAGCGTATATCGGCGCTGAAATCAAGTGGAAGGAAAAAAAACTCATTGCTCAAATAAGGACTAGCTCTCATAGGCTTAGATGTGAAACAGGGAGATGGACAACGCCCAAAGAACAATGGGAAGAAAGGATATGTACTCTATGCAACACAGGGGTAGTAGAGACAGAGGAACACTTCATCTATAAATGCCCGAGTTTTTCAGATATCCGTGACAAATACAAAGAAACACTTGGGAACGAGTTTATGGCAGATTTATTTGAAGACAGTAAAATAAAAAAATTTGGGGAATTGCTAACACAAATCAGCAGGAGAAGGAACAACCTTCTCAAAGATATTAAAGATCATATGATATGATTTGAGTAATTGTACTTCCATATTTGAGGTCCCATAGACCATATTTGGGTCTCACGGACGTAATTAAAATCTTTCATTTCATTTCATTTATTGCAATATTTGATTTGCATAATGTTAATTCATTGTAATACACATGAAAAAAACTTTTTTCAATGATAATTTTCGTTTTCTTCGGTTTTTTTTTTTGCCAATTCTTTCCCCGATTTTTTGCCGATTCCCGATTTTTGCCAATTTTTGCCGATTTTTAAAAATGCCGATTCTGATTTTCTCAACTATGGTTTCAATATACCCTCTAGCATTTCCAAAAGTCTCTTCCTGTTGTACGTGATCTTCATTTTATTTTTATTTTTCAGTAAAAGTAGCTGTCAAAAAACTCTTTGTAACCCCATACCAAAGGTTTGCTCGTATTAGCTATTGAAATGAATAACAATTCATGCCTGTCCCAACAGTGTCGGAAGTGCTCAAAAAGTATCCCCACTTTAAAGAACATTTTCAGTTTCTTCACACTTGGCCAAGTAAACTAACCTTTAAAAATTGTCATGCTCTTTTTTTTAACATAAACATTTTTCTAACATCTCCTTCTGACGAATTATCCACCAACAATTCTCCTAAGTAGGAAGATGCTTTTTATCCTGAAGAAATTTTTTAACCATGTAATTAATGCCATGATCACATTGAGAAACCCACAAACAATTGAGGTGCAAATTTTTGAGTTAATGCTACTGCTTAGTCGGCTGGTTATACTCCATCTATGACTCTTGGGATGGTTCTATAATGCCAATACTAATCCCATCCATCGCATCTATGGTCTGAAGTACTTCTCTAATCAAAACTAAGTCTGTAGGTACCTTTGTGGTCTGAAGATGGTCAGGACAAGGGGGCACCGAAGATGGTCAGGACAAGGGGGCACCTCTACACCACAAGTTGCACGACTGTAAACAGTTGTGGCCATCACCAAATATCAATCCCAGCCAACAACCTATAGCATGAAAGAAATAATATAACTTATTAAGGAATCTTGTTAGATGAGGGCTAGAAGGGTATATGCAACAAAACAGCATGGAAAATATTTTCAAGTCTGCAAAATATAAAAATCGAAGTGCTAGTCATTCCCATAATTGATGAGCAAAATTTAGGACTGGTATTGATAGAATTCACTAGATCTTTGATATATCTGTCTTATTCTCCTTAAATGCTCCCTGTGATGTCTTGTAGTTCAAGCAGTCATAAGTATTCCTGTTTAGGCCATTAAAAGCAATACTTAATAGTTAAAAATAATTAAGTAGGGTGAATAGTTACATTGAAACATCACAACCATTAAGAATGTCACCTTTAATAGTTATATATTGATCTTTCACTTGAATTGAGAATTTAAACTTGTACTGATTTTAGATCCACACCCATCATGAAATCTTCCTCATTCTACCTATCTTTTTAAAGCATGTATCTAGTTTTCTATGTATGAATGTATTCTGACAGGCAAAAACATGTGATCGTTCTAAGGTTTTCACCAGACAGGTCTACTTTATAAGACGACTTGTCTTTCTACTAATTAAGAACACATGCGATATTCACCTTTACCGACAGTAAGAAGTACAAAACTGAGTTAGCAAGGTGATTCCACATGTAAGAATTGGCCCTGACTTGACTTCAAAACATGTGTGTGCCTTGCACAAATAGAGAAGCCTGTTAGTGATAGCTTGTGTCAGGAGGGAAAACATTAGATCCCAGAAATCAATTCCCAAGGGAAGGAATAATTATCCCTCTCCATAGGTACGAGGTGTAGACCAATTGGTTCAACCAAACCCCGTAAGGGGGCGGAGGTCCAAGGTTCAAATCTTGGGCCTCATCGGACTGAACGCTTGTCCCTTTCCTGGTGCTTTCAGCGGCGTAAAAGGTTTAAAATAATTGTGGCATGGTGGTTATAGGGGTGGACTGCACGAAGATCTGTGTGGCGGCCATAAAAACCAGCCAGCCTGCCCGGATTTCTGGCTACCGATTCCACCAAATAAAATTTATAAATAAATAATTAAATAATTATCCCTCTCCATATAGCAAAGACAAGTGTGGTTGCCAAGAGGAATTTGGAACCTATTGTCTGTACTCAAGAAAGGAGAAGAGGACCAAAGTAAACCCACCCAAAGAACTAAGGCAGGAAACAAAACTCAAGTCCCCTTTGCTGCAGATAGAGAATTTTTTTTAAAATTAAAAGTAAAGGAAGAGCTGTCTTGCCTAATTGAGAGAAAAGAGGAACCAATAGTGTCCCTTTTTCCTATTGAACCTGAACAGACTAGTGGTCAGAACAGAACTACTTATTATAGCATCTTAAGTAATTGAAGGAAAATTAAGATAAACATCAGACAAGCTTCTCTTAAAGTCTTTATTATGATATAAAGCTATAATCTAAAGTAGTAATTATACTGAAACCAAAGATGTGACTGTAACACACACACACAAATATTCTATCATTACAATGAAAAGAACACAAGCAGTTTGCTGGCTTGGATATCTGGAAATTCACCATGTAACATTGTTAAGAACAAAAGGTTTTACCTGAATATCATTTTGATTGGTAATGCTCACAAGATAACCTTGATTGTTCATAAACTGCAAAAGCAAGAAACAGAAAAAAATATATATATTAAGAGGTGAACCCAGAGCCTCTAGAGCTTGATATTACTCCTGTACAAAAGCTAAGAAAGTAAACATTTTAATCTCATAAAGAAAATATGTGCCTATTTGCTACTTCTGTATTGGGGCACTACTAAAGACCTTCAGACGAGGAGATTCACCAAGGGTTCAAGCAAAATACATTCACAGTGAATGTGCCTGAACTTCACAATATTCTGATTAATTGAAAAGTTGTCCAAAAATCATGAATTCAGAAAATGGGTTAAACAAGCTGTGGGTTACTTACTTTTGTATAAATGTCTTATACTGGCTTATCTGCTTTGTCTTACAAGCCAAAATGAAAGGTTAGCCTGGGCCCAAAGAGAGGGAATCCATGAACAATTACCATATAAAGGGTAAACCCTTCTTTCTAGCATTGTTTGGCACCTGATTGTTTACTTGCAAAAGTAAGAGATACTAACCAATTAGCCACAAGAACCTCCCCGTCTAAACAATGCTAAGAGTTATTTTTCCCGTTTATAGCACACTTACTCAGTTAGCTTCCATAGAATGTCAACCAGGGAACTCCAAATAAGTGTCTAGCTATGAACAAATATCGACACAATAAGTAGGACCCACAAATATTGTCCTGCGCATCTTTTGTGAATCCCAAAAGACTTTATGTAGCTGCGAAGGCACTCTAACATACATTTGTTATTTATTATTGTATTTTCCTCTTAATCTGTAGTGTGAGTCTAATTTCAGCCTGAAAATGTTTAACAATACAAGGTACAATTAGGCTTTAGAAGAGGAAATCTTTTTTTGCATTGCTTCTTGTGGTACCAAATTTATTTATTCCAAAAAGAGAACAACGGATAACAAGAACAATGTGCAGTAAAGAAATTAACAACAACAGAAAGACAATAACAGCAAGATCGTTGCATTACTTTGACAAAATGTACATCATAGTGAACCAGTCAGCATTTATGCATAAGCTCTCTAAACAGCTCAACTCTTATGCATACCCAACGAATCTCTTCCCATGATACAGTCAGACTAGTCTAACATGAAATCTATACGATCAGACTGGTCTAACGTGAAATACATAAAACAGGCGAGGGCAGCAAACTGTTACAAGTACAACCACCTAACCGCCACATGCCCCGTGCCCAACTACATGCATAAAATGTTTAAAAAACTTTGCACAACATACATTATTATTAGGTCTGGGTGTCATGCACATACAACAAACCCGTGACATGTACACCATGACAAACTAGCAAAATAAAAAATACTCATATGTACAAAAACACATATGCTCACTAACAAGTCACTCGGGTGACGCCTGAGATGGCACCATGTTTGTCTGACCAGTTTGACCAGCTTGATAGCTTACACTTCTTTCCCATAAAAGGACCGACTTCACACTCTTATATGCCAATGACAATCTGTTTCAGTGCAAGTAAGCTTGTGGTAGGAAGAAATTTGTTTCTTTAAATGCTAAGAAGTACATAGTTTTGAAGGTTTAGGCAACTCAAAACAATATCTGGTCTTTGATCCATTATAAATGTGTTTATATTTCATTGTTTGTGATCTTATTTGCCTGTTTTAAAGGTGTACTAAATTCTAATCTCAGCTGCACTTCCTATATCTTTCCATCTCGACAGCTTCAAAGTCTTCTATGATAATATTTCTTTATTATCTTATCATAAATTCTTGTTATATTCTGCTTTGGACCTGACACATCTATCAGGTAGGCTTCATTTCAACCCTAGGCTTACCCAGTGTGAAATGAAATTGACTTTAGTGTAGGTTTTGTTAAGAACAAGAGATGTAAGTGATGCATACATTATTAACAAACGAAACATGGATGAAATTCCATATGTATGTAAAAATCTCAACATGAAACTCTATGAACCCTAGGTAGGTCTTATATTGAGTATCCTAGGGAAAAATAGCCTTCCAACACACTGGTGATTAACAGCCTTTAACTGCTCGTCAATACAGTCACATATTGAATTGATTTGTAATACTTGTTAATATTTGATGCAAAAGTCTTGTTAGAAAAAAAGTTTGCAAGAAGAATTGGAATGGACCTACTGACCTAACAAACAGCACCACCATTGATAATCCATTAGAACAGTTCTCTCAAAGCTGGTGGATAGTTGTCCTCTGTATGGTAGGTGTAGTGCATATTGAGCCACAGTTATTGATAGGTCATTGAAGATACCAAGGCATTTCAAATCAGGAAAAATCTTAGTTGTTCTATGAAAAATGTAAGAGAGACCTTTCTGAAAGTTAAAACTGTAGACAATATGATGAATTTGTGTAGACCAGATTAACCAATCAACTGTTCCATTTAGACCTTAATACCATATTAGATGGATTTCAAGGCTCTTTAAATAGTTGCTTGACTTGTTTTTGGGCTTTCTTAACTACATGTGGATTCTTTTTATCTAATCACATTGTTATGGACCATCTACAGGACAGTTGAGAATATGCATGTCAATTTAATATTTATTTGTCACTTTTTAAGCCAAAATAAACATGTCAATTGGCACTTATTTACAATTTAATGACACCTTCTTTATAAATGCATCCTCTGTTTGTTCATATCCCTATGTAATTGAGTAATTGTACCTGTACTTAGATCTAGAAAATTCATTGATTTAGTATAAAATGATTTATTTTCCCAGCATAATGATTGGTTGGATAATTTGTGAATGTTCATGCAACTTTTTGCATTTACGATGTGCATACTGAATAGCTTCATTATTAAACACAACGTATAAGTTCATATAATACTAAATGAAAAGCAAATCTAAATTGTACAGTGATATTTTTATGACCTTAAGTTCAAATTTGTGAGTGATCTTGGGAGGAAGAAAATGAACATATACAAGTATTTGTCAAATACTAACAATAGGAAGAATCGCATCCAAGGATGAAAAACAAACCTATATTTGTCAAATACTAATAATAGGAAGAATCACATGCAAGGATGAAAAACAAACCTCTACAAACTTGCAGGGTAATTGTATAGGTGAGTCTAGAAGGCATTCAATACCTGCGCCACCAATAATTTTTACTCGTCCATCCCTGCACCAAAGCATTATAGAATATTCCATTAAATACGACCCTTTAAAATAACTTTCACATTATCAATTAATCTTAGCTTGCTATTTGAAACCTTGAATTATGTGTTATTTACTAACTGTAAGAGTAAGCAATTTATCCTAGAAGTAGTTAATAACTTAATACTAATTGCTACCATTAATTTCCCTTTTAATGCTTCACTTTTAAAAAAAACAAATCAAAAGCATATTCTGGATATGTTCCCCAGAACTAGAATCACTTCAATATCATCATAGTATTAAAATTATATAGCATGGCATTAACTGAAGAAATTAGTGACTGAAACAAAGCAAACAGCTCAAAAGATGAAAACTTCTGTTAAATTGTAGGACATTGACTCGTTATGCAGTGTTTCTGACATTTCTAATTGGTCTATATAGATACTTTTTATACAAATGGTTTTCTTTTGATAGCAAACATTAATCACTTAAGCCTTCTAGGTAGGTTTTGAATGCATAAAGTTTTTAAAAAATAAAATAATAGAATTAAATATCCTCTTATCATAAAAAGAAGATTGGTTTACCAAGACCTCAACATATGTTTGGTGTTCCTTCAATTATTGTGATAAGTTGCATGCATGCATTTAAACATTGCCCATCAATATTTCTTTGGAGTTTGCATTGCTTCTGAAAACCCCTCATATAAGAGAATTTAAGGTTTAGCACTAGAACAGCTATAATGCATACAATCTAGAAGCTTTAATAAAACCTCTTCTCTGATAAGATTATGGAGTCAAAGTAGTAGAATGAAAAAACATTGTAGTGAAATAGTTATAAATGACAACTTATGTAAATATGGTCATTAAGGTTGTTAAAGTTCATACAAACATGTATAGATGGGAAGTTATAACCTTCAGGCATTGTACAAATGTACACCACACATAACATTTAAAAATCAATGCATGCACTTTCTTCTATTTTATTGTCTTAAAACAAGCTGATGTTGCAATGGCAAAGTGCTACGATGCAAAACAATTGGTCATGGGTTCAAAACCCATGGTCGTCTTCTGTACAACCTGAGTGGCCTAACGGTGGAGACTTTGGAACTCTGAATAGAGGTCTAAGGTTCGAATCCTACAAGGGCTAGGGTTGTACACCATGCTTCAGCAACCATAGGATGGTTGGATAACCATATATTGGGTAAACAACATCCTCTATAAGGGTCGTCTCATATGGCTTATGGCCTCGCTGACATTAAAAATTACTTTACCCTTTTTACCCTTCATAATTGATCAAACCCAATTGTGGTATAAAAACTCCACAATAGGGTTGCTAGGATGAGGTCAAACCCATGAACGTGACATCCGTATCTGAGGGGACATGTGTGCACCAAACCTTGTGTAAAATGAAGATATATGAGAGGCAAAAGAGATAAAACCCAAAGTTTATATAAAATTATAAACTATGTGCCATGGAGATGCATCCTGGGCTTTTAGAGCCATCTCAAAGATGCATCCCTTTGTCGCAAAAATGTGTGCTGCTATCCCAAGACCATCCTGAAAGCAATACGATCCTTTTCAAGGCATGACATCTGAGAATGTTTAATTCCCAAAGGTATTAAGCCAAACACCTCTAGTTGGGTTTTAAAAAATGTAGAAAGGGCCTCTTTGACTCTTTGTATAATCAATACTACCTCCCTATGATCTCATAGTATACAAGGTGCCTAAAGATAAAATCTTCCTTCATCTCTACCTACTATAGAGAGCAAAGGTGGCAAATATTTTACCCCCTATCAATATGATGGTCAGCTTTGATGCATGACTAGTGGGAGCAGACTCTCATGTGACCAAGGGCAATCCCAAGCCAAGGGAACAATGTTGCCAAATACAACCAGGGCAAGTGATTGTGTCATCCACTTTGGATCAAATGCTTAACATAGAAAGCCATCTTGAAGTCAAGAGGTTGAGGAGGAGATATCCAAGTAGTTATATATATATCCTACTCAAGTAATTGATGAATTGCCCCTTTTGACGAAGGAGAAGAGGGAAGCCACACAATGGGTAATGAAACTAAGAGAGATAATCTATGGAAATCCCAATAGATTGGACAAGTGAGCTTGTCTCCTAATACTAGCCTTTCACCCAACCAAGGGAATTCTCAGAGGCAAGCGCAAATCACATCACAGAACAAAGGGCTAGTTGCAGTTAGCTATCCCAATTTGGTACAAAATTCAAATGCACCTTCGCCAATGGAGATGGAAGGGGAGTCTCAAAATGCTCTTACTGGTGGGCTGTAAACTTGGACTGTACAACGCATTGAGGGACTATTCACTCACAGCAGATCATGTGCTTAAGCAAAGTATTCTAAACACTCGCAATGTATACCCAACAGCCAGCTGCAAACACAGCCCTGCAACCTCAAACTCATACGGAATGTGTGTTAAATAATACAACCGAAGAGCCCCATTGTCAAGCAGATATCTGGAAATATTGAGATTCCGCAATAGAAAGAGAGGCATATCCTGAAAATGTATCTAGAAAGAGTAGGTTTGAGGTTAATCCCTAAAGATAAATCTAGACATAAAAAGAAAAAGCAAGGAAAACCTAAGGTTCTTGAACAAGGAGACATGTAACAGATGTAGGTGTGATCATTCTGGTAGCATCGTGCCTTTTATATTCTATGCCTGAAGATATTTTGAATTTTCAAATCTGAAATTAATTTAAAGAAATTAAAATACAAGAAGAAGCAAGTAAACAAATTTTCCAAGCAATATGTTCCTGTGAAATAGGACAAACTATATAACGGGTGTTCTAGCAATCATTTTCTTCTGTGTGATTTTACATATATTAAATAATCAAAACATTAACCAAATAAGCTTTAATCAATGCCCAAAAATTCAATGGATAAAATTATAATCCCTAGAAGAGAAGGATTACTACCATCTGCAAATATTGTCATTTGATGGGTGTGGTTGCAAGACAACAAGATGCCAATAAGCAAAGTGAATATCTCGAGAATGCTTGAGATCATCAATCCAAGAATTGTGAAGCTCTCATCGTTCTAAAAACCTCTATGATTAACAAGATGTTGCTCAAGGTCTCCAAATTAAGGAAAGACTCGGAAGTTTAACAAAACTTGGAGTACCAAACCTCCAAACTAGAAGAGGCATTCTATTTGATAAAATCAAGGATTTTCATGATTAGACTGCTGCCATTGACTACAGAATTGAAGAAGAGTATTTGGTGGTAATCACTTTGATACGCCTGCCTACCTCCTTTGAAAACTTTGTTTAAACATTTTATCAAATATAATAGCTATGTAATAAGCTCTTGATGAAGCAATTTGAAAAAACAAGAGAATCCTTAGAATGTGTCATTGCTGCCAAAACAAAAGGTAAAGAGGTAAAGACACCTTAGTCTAATAAAGGCAAATGAAAAAGAGGTAAGATTGAAGCCTCACCATCTTCCATAAGTATGGGTCACTTAAAAAAAAAAGAGATTGTAAGAAGAAAGGAAAAAAATTATTAATGTCCACAATGATCAAAGTACATTAATGGAAATATTCCACTTGTTACAATAGCCTAGGGGGAGCCAAAATAGTGCTTCACAGAATACAAAAATACAAACTCTAACTTGGAATGGGCAGAGCATGTCTGTGTGTATAGGGATATCATGTGAAACATACACATCTCGTACGGATTATAGAAGAAACAGGCTTGAAAGTAAAAACACAAAAATAAATATAAAAAATAAAGGGAAAAAAAAATCTGGACAAACATTGTGGAACATGACAAAGTAGTTGAATAAGCTTTAATTGTTTCTTAGAATTGAAACAAAACTAAGCATGGTTGGTATTTTGATTCCAGTGCTGGTAAAAGCATGCTTGAGAAGAAAGATCAATTCACCACGTTTCTTGCAAACAACCTAAAACTTTGAGGATGTGATTTGGCAGATGATGGGTAAATCTTTGTGGAGGATCATGGTGGTGTTCAACTGAAGCTTGCAAGAAAATAACCTTTCAAAACATGTCATACATTCCCATCCTATACTAATCTTTGCTTTAAATTAGTCAAAACACAAGACAAGGATATCTGGAGGTCACATTCTGTGAAAACAAGTGTTCTATGAAGAACAAAAATGTGTAGTAAAGTTATTGCCTCTTGTGTTAGGGAACACAATCTGTACAAATTTTGAGGCAACTCTTTCAAATATACATGCCCTGGCTGCAGCCACAGACATAACTTCAGCATGGCACCAAACGTATGGTCAATTGAATCTCCAATATTTGACTAATTTGCAAAGGAATAACATGATTTGTGGTTTGAAACATTTCTAAGAAAACAAAGAAGTTTGCATAGCATGTTTGGCAGCAAAGCAGTCTCAAAAACCTTTTGAGAATTAAAAGGCTTTAAGGGCAAAAGAGGTCTTCAAGTTGGTGCATGGCAACATATGCAAGTTACTGAAAGTATCCAAAAATTTTGGTACCATATACTTCCTTTTTTTCTCGTGGACGATCATAGTAGAAAATATTTGGGTGTTTTTTGAAGAAGAAACAAATGAAACTAGTCATCAAATTAAGGCCCTAGGAACTAATAAGGGGATGAATTCACTTCTAACCAGTTTGTTTATGTTAGCAAGAAAAAAAGAAATCCATGAGCAATTTTAAACATGTATACAACTCAGCAAAATATTGTGGTGTAAAGAAGGCATAGAACAATGATGCAAATGGTGAGAAGCATGTTGAGAGGGAAAAATATTCCTTGATGGAAGGACTAACATGCAAGTCTCCTGGAACAATGAGAGGGATGATGTTGAGGTTTAAATGTCTTAAATTTGAGGAACTCAATGCTAATGTTTATAATCATTAGGCTGTAGGCAGTTTCAAGGAGCTAATTACACAAGAAAAAGCAAAATGTATGCAAATAAGTGGTTTTCAATGATAATTCCATTAAAAAACAGAATGATTCGATGATATATTTTCATTGATCAGAGCCTTTTAAAGATAAATTATGTTGCCCAGTATAGAGCAACCACACTAACAATGTGATTTCCTTAAATGGAGGAAATCACAACTAACACTTCACACAGGACTCATGTGTGAGTGGTTCTAACCACTCTGTTTTTAATATGATTTATCACATCAATGATGTAATAAATCCTAACATTCCCCCCTTATTACATCATGATCCAAACATGGGTAGGGATACTCACAACAATACAAATAACCATATGATGAACTAGGACACACTCAATAGTTCATCAAGTACACTTAGAGTATGAATAGGGACACACTCAACTATTTGCAACAAGCAATAGTGGGAATGGCCTCACTATGCTTTTTCAATGGGAATGGCCTCACTGGACACTTAACCAAGGATAGGAACAAACTCAGCTATCCAAGGTCATACAACACAATTGGATAAGGACACACTCTATCCAACATCAAAGTTGTAAACAGGGACACACACTACTATTCACAACAGTTGTGACTGGGGACACACATAACAATCACAAAACAATTAGTTGAATTAGGCCTTACTGATTTACATCATCTTGTGAAGGGGGACAAACTCAACCATTTACCTAAAGTGCGGCATGATACTTCACTACTCCATACGATCAACAGGGTGGTCGAATGGTCCATACTACTACAAACTCAATATTGTCGATCTTTGATCGCCTTGTGCTTACCAAATACCATCTTCAAAATCCTGGGCACATTGAACATTGGGAAATATTAATATTTCCTCCCCCCCTCAATATGAACTCTTCACTTGCATAATATTTAGGAGTGTCAAGTACCACCGATCATGCACTCCAAGTACACAACCAAGATAAGTGTGGCATGGACCTCCACTTAATACATCAAACACAATTTCAGTGGGAATTACGGCCACACTAAACATCCCCTTGTGAATAGGGACACACAACTATTCACAAGGATCAATCTTGAATCAATTAATAAATATATTCCTCCTCACTGTCTTTGTGGGGAGGGTCTTCGTCATGTGCTGCAAGATCACATTCTTCATCATTGTCTTCATTTGCAACCATTACCTTGTTCGTGTTCACTTCATTGATTGTTGGTTTGGCCCCCATGGGTGATTCTCTAACCTTGGCTCTAATCTTTGCTACAATCATTTCATTTGACATTGAAGACTATAGAAAGTATGATTCCAATTGCAGCAAATTAACGGTCTGCATTATGTCAAGCAACAATCCCTCAGTCAACCGCACTTAGAAATTTGCAATTATGAAAGCTATCACGGATTTCATCTACACGAACGCTATGTCCTTGCCCAGGCAGATGTGGATCCTGCCTTGGAAAGCTACAAACTTGAACTTATCCTATGTAAATAATGCCCCTTCTTCGTTCAACCACCTCTCCAGTTTGAATTTGATTCAATAGGATCTCCAGATAGACTCCATGCTCCCCATGGCATAGGGGTGGTACGTCACCCATGTTCCCCTCCTTATAGACATTTCGTCCGTCAAAACGTCATTTTGAAGAGCTTGTTTAGAGTTAAAAGGTATCGGTGGGTAAAGCCTCATCGATTCACATATTGCCATATGCGTATAATCCATTCTTTGCAGCTCCTCGTAAGACAATAATGAATCTGACGTAGGGGACATAATTTTATTCTCCAATTTGGAATCAATCACACCGAAAACATCTTTGCAAATCACTTCCTCTTTGGCTTCAATGGAGTCGTATCCAATCACCCCAACACGTGGTGCCATCTCGAAATCACCCAAAACAGTGAATTCCGCTTTGAACATCGTCGTCGCCATCAACGTCACCACCACCAAATCAGTGTTTTGCCTCTTGGAGAATGTGTTCTCTAGAATCACCATGGATTTCTTGTATTTTTGTAGGCTCAGATTGGGGGCATTATAAAGAAAAGGCCTGCTCTGTTAAGGGTAATCAGCAAGCTTCTCTATAATAATGTATGGATCGTGGTACTTAACTATCTAACTCGATCTCTCAACAAATATCTCAGGCAAAATCTGCTCCAAAACACCGTATTGGCTCGTGGGCCTCACAATCTCAAGTTCCACTCTAAAATCAATATCCACATAGAAATGTTATTTCCCATCAGTGGTAACATCAATGTACTGATTATCCCCTACAGGAACTCCAACGGTGCACTCCCACCTGGACTTGCAAACCCCAGCATTCTAGCCAAATCCTCTCAAGTGCGTCATCATGCTCCGCCTCAACTAGCTTTGCTGATTCGTAGCATCACCATTCTTGTTTGCACTTTTGTTATTTTAAGCCGAGTTCCTAAAAATCTCCATAGCCTTGGTGGCTTCCTTGTGAAGGAGAGATTCAACAAGATACCTATTAATGACTAGGTCTCCTAGTATATCCTTGATCTTAGCAACACTAGACTTAGATCCACCATTTGCCTCACACCATTCTTCCGCATCGTCTTCTTCCATAAAATCATAGACCATATCGACAAGGCATGCTAAGCTAGGATCGTGGCCGCTACCACTACTAGCAGTGTCTCAATCACCACCACCCCGAAGTGTTGCTCTCACCAACTCGTTGAGAGGATCCATCACTTGCTTTGGATCATCTCTGACTTGGAGCCAAATTCCAAATATTGGCACTACTAACGGATCATGTAAGAGTTTCAATTTTTCACCACGGAGCAGGGTGGGAGGATGTCCTCACCATCCGTTCAATAGATCATCTTGTTCTACCATTACCATGAGCTTTGATACCAAGTGTTAAAAATTAGAATGGTTCAACGATATCTTTTCATTGATCAGATCCTTTTAAATACAAATTATGTTGCCTAATATAGAGCAACCACACTAACAATGTGATTTCCTTAAATAGTGGAAATCACAACTAACACTTCACATAGGATTCATGCGTGAATTGTTCTAACCACTCTATCTTCAAATGATTTATCACATCAATGATGTAATAAATCCTAACAAATTCTATATTGCACCATTTTGCTTTGATGGATAACATTGATTGGAAGCTATGTGTAAAGAAGAATGGGCAAGGTCAATGCAGACACAAATACGACCTCATTATAAAATGAAACCTAGGTTTTTATCAAATTACCCTCAAGGAAAAGCAAATTACATATCAACGTGTGTATAGAACTAAGTTACCAGATTTGGGTTTGGGTTCAACAAGGATAAAATAAATTCAAAAAAAAAATGTCATAGAAAAAATCCGCCAAAATTTGATATGAAGTTCAAAAACATTATTGGTGTAATGTCTAAAATAAATACAAATATGTAAAAATAACTCCACATTTCATACAAAAATGAGATTGACCTGCACCATTTTGCTTTGATGGATAACATTGATTGGAAGCTATGTGTAGAGAAGAATGGGCAAGGTCAATGCAAACACAAATACGACCTCATTATAAAATGAAACCGAGGTTTTTATCAAATTACCATCAAGAAAAAGCAAATTACATATCAACGTGTGTATAGAACTAAGTTACCAGGTGGGTTTGGGTTCAACAAGGATAAAATAAATTTTAAAAAAATATGTCATCGAAAAAATCTGCTAAAATTTGACATTAAGTTCAAAAACATTATTGGTGTACTGTCTAAAATAAATACAAATATGTAAGATAACTCCACATTTCATACAAAAATGAGATTGACTTGCAAAGGCCTCCATGAATGAGTTGCCCTTATAACAATTTTTTTTTTTTTTTATAAAATGATAGAAGGGGTTTTGAAAGGGTCCCCGAATATTTTACATGCCGGAAATAAAACGCACTAACCATAGGCCAATAAGAATTTGGCCGGAAGTTAATGTAGCAAAATCAAAAAAGACAAAGCCTCCACCACCAGGGGAAACCCAAAGTCCTAAAACTACAGCCACCCAAGGGGAGACTTACAAAATGGATCCAACAAAACCACCCTGTAACCATACAGGACTTCAAACAAAAAGGAAGCAAAACCCGCGCAGGGGTAGCCTAAGACAAGACAGGGCCAAAAACAAGAATGCCCTAAAGGCAAACAACCTTAATTTACTTTATCATCCACTTTGGCTTTGACCGAAGCCATCGGAGAATCGGGTTGGTCCCCGTTCAGCAAGACCTTGATAGCTTCAAAACAAGAAATTGCCACCCTCATGATATCAAAAATAGAATTCTGCAAATTTGTTGTCATGGCCCTAATAGGAGCACAGGAGGACGCTTGCGGCATCTTCAAAGCTGAGTTTAGTTCAGGTTTGGGGTTACCAGCAGTCTCATTCACAAATTTGACTTAATTTTTGGCTGGGACATAATCTTCCTCCGAATCATCCACCATATCAAGGTTTTTAGAAGCCTGATTAGAAACCAGATGCTTAGACCTCCTCATTTTGGTCCCACTTCCCCCTGAACCCAGCATAGGGGACCGGGATTTAGTCTGAGTCCTTGTAGAAGAGGAACCCCAAACAGGGGGCGATCTCTTGGGTTCAATCATGGAGCTTCTTACCGAACCAATCAGGGAGTGCTCAAGTCTTTAGAAGAGTCGTTGATATCACTATTGATAAGGCCAGCTGACAACGAAGTGCCCACCTCTGCATGAGAAACCAATTGGTCCTCGGAGGACGTTTCAGGGGTGGACTCCCTGGAAGAAGAAACAGAATCCTCCAGAGAGTCCGACAATTCCACAGTCACAGGGTTAGCCAACAGGGCGGCCAGAATACGAGCTCCTAAGAGGCTCCTTGTCAACACCACATACTCAAAAATAATTTTAATCAAACCTTGGTGTAGGGGGTTGTTTACTTTACCTTTTTGAACCCTCAAGGCCGAACGCTCCAGAGAATGGAAGAAGAATGCTAGGACATTCATGGCTCTTTTCCGCCAAAACTGGTTCAAAAAAATGACATGAAAACTTCTTAGCATCTCTTGATCTTTGTCTAGAGTAAAGTACTTCATGACTAATAGGGCAATCCGGTCCCATGGGTCCTTCAAGGACCCCTTTTTGAAGTCGTTCTGGTATTTTTCCAAGGTCTCATCAGCACCAAGAAATGTCTGTATCTCCCTAGATAGGGAATGCTTTTCCCTGTTGTGGCAAGCACTGTTGGCAAGGAGACCAATAGCTTCGGCAATTAGCTGGATAGAGATAGAAAATTCCAATTCACCAATTTTGACCTTATCGTCTCGCCATGAGAGAGCGACATGTCTAGCCATGAGGAGGTGGTGCCCATTAAACTTCTGCATGCAATTGAGAATTACCCTTCGTTTCAGGATGTTCTTCAAGTCATTGTCAACTACTAAGTTGTTGGGTTCCAGAATGATCTCCTCCTTCTTAGTTGGGCCCATGGTGAACGTAGCTCTACGCTCGATCCTCCGCCACCTTCTGAAGGTTATGAAGCACCACAGCCCCTCGAAGCACCACCAAGAAGCCTCCTCCCAGAGAAAATCACTCAACAATCTTCGGGCATACCAAGGGAAAATCAACAAATCCGCGTAGGGCCCCATCCCGACTATCCGGTATAGGAAAATGCTAAATTTAACTTTGTTTGTTTTGTTTCAACCTCTGGTATTTGAAGATGTAGAATGGAGTCAAGTGGACGTGGAAAATGAAAGACCAAAATGGGACAAGTTTTAGGGGAACTATTGTTTGTCCAATTATATTCATCGAATTTGTTCGTGTAAAGTAGGAAAACACCATAGATCGGACATTTTTGATAAAATTCTCCAAATCTATTAACACTGGTGTAAAATGAAATAAAAGGTAGAAATGTCCTTGGATAAACACAAGGCAAGAGTAGTGACAAAGGGGTATAGCTAGCAAGAAAGTATAGAATCATAGATTACAAGGAGATTTTTCCTCTAATTAAGAAGATAATGACAATTAGCTTTGTTCTAGCTATTGCTTAACATTTTGGTTGCCAACTATGCCAAATGGATGTAACGAGTGCCTCCCTTAGTGAAGATTTGGAGGAGAAAGTGTTAACAAAGCAACCATAGGGATTCCAAGTTGAAGGAACATCTTGTATGCATGTTGGTAAAGGCTCTTTACAAGTTGAAACAAGTTTCACAAACCTGGTATATCATAACTGATCACAATCTTATAGGAACTGGATTTAGGAGTTGTCCTCCTTCTAATCTCTATGTAAAACATACAAAAGATACTAGAGCCATTTTCATTGTGCATGTGGAGGAATTGATCATCACTGGCAACGAGATCAGAACTATTTAACAAGTGAAATCCACTTTGTGCTCAACTTTAAATATGACAAAATTAAGTCTCTTGCACTATTGTTTAGGAGTAGAGTTCTAGATGGAAATTTTAAGCCAAAAAGAAAGTATGCCAAAACCTTACTACAAGCCTATATCAACTCCTATGGACGCTAGTCAAAAATTATAACCCAATAGTAACTTAAAGCAGGTCAATGGGTCGATATACAGAATATTGGCAAGCAGCTTGAGATATCTTACAGCCACGAGTCCTAACACTAGTTTCGCTGTGAACCATATTCCTAAATTCTTGAATGCACTAAAGACTGATCACTAGAAAGTATTTAAAAAATTATGTGTCTAAAACATACAATAGACTTTGGCATTTAATATTAAGAGAAATAATAATTTTCAGTTTGCTGTGCTGGGAATATGATGCTGAGCAAAACCCATAGCTGTGGAAATACTGGAAATGTATTGCTGCAGTTTACACATTTGGTATCAAAGCCATTGTTGGTTTTAGGTTAAAGTGATTTTGTGTTCCTAATCTTTCTAACTGTTGATCATGGCCAACAATAACTCCTTTCCTATTCCAGAGTTTAGTGGGCAAGATTATGACCACTAGAGCATTAAGATGGGGACATTGTTCACTGGGAAAGATCTTTGGGATACTGTTGAGGCTGGTTATCATGAGCCAGCAGATTGGTTTATTATCCCACATAATTACAAACAAGCAAAGAAGAAGAATTCTTTGGCATTGTACCACATTCAGTCAGCTCTAGACAATAGCTTGCTTTCAAGGATTGCAGATGCAAAGTCAGCCAACGATGCTTGGAAGGCTCTACAAGAGGCTTACCAAGACAGTGACCAAGTGAAAGCGGTCAAGTTGCTGACCTTGAAGAGAGAGTTTGAGAATTTGAGGATACAAAAATCTAAAAGTGTAAGTGAATATTGTGTTAGAGTGAAAGATGTGGTTAATAAAATGACCACTCTTGGAGAAACAATGGAGATGGAAGTTGTTGTGAAGAAGGTGTTAAGAACTCTAACACCAAGATGGAACCATGTTGCCATCATCATTGAAGAGAGCAAATATTTGACAACATTGGAGTTTGATCATCTTGTTGGTTCTCTTATGTCACATGAAGAAAGACTAAGAGACACCTTTGGTGAAGGTGAAGAGAAGGCTTTTGCCTCAAACGTAAAAGTCTCAAAGAGTGATAGTGCTAGTACAAGCAACCTAGGACAAGGACAAGGAAGAGGACAGAATCAGAATTTTTCAAAAGAAGAGGAGGAAGAAGAGGCAGACCTGCTGCTAGAGGAAAAGGAAGAGGAAGACTTGACAAGAGAAATGTCCAATGCTACTACTGCAAAAGGTATGGACATTTTGAAAAAGAATGTAGAGTAAAAGCTGCAAATGAAACAAAAAGAGTAAATTATGCAAATGAGAATGAGGATGCTTCAAGCAACTTGTTCTTATCCTATGACAAGGTTGAAAAGACTCTTCAAGAGACTTGGTATCTTGATTCTGGCTGTTCCAACCAGAAGACGGACAACAAGTAGTTGTTTGCAACTATGGATGAGAAATTCAAATCCAAGATGAAGCTTCTTGATAACAAGTTTTTGGTGGCAGCAAAAGGCATAATGGACATAAATAATAAGAAAGTTAAAAAGCAAATTCATAATATTTATTACACTCTTAATCTTAAGCATAATTTGTTGAGTGTTGGGCAGCTTTATAAAAAGAATTACAGGCTAGTTTTTGATGATAGGCAATATATCATATGTGATAAGAACCGTGGGAACAAAGTTGTCACTATTGTTCCCATGTCAAGCAATCAAATGTTTCCTTTGAAGTTTGGAGGTAATGGCAGCAGCTTGTCAAATGTTGTTATTGAAGATAATAGCAGATTGTGGCATTTGAGGTATGGCCACTTAAACTTTCAAAGTTTGAAGTTGTTGACTTCTCAAGAGCTGGTTTTTGTTTTGCCCAAAGTTGAAGATCACAAAAAAGTTTGTGAAGATTGTGCCAAAGGCAGGCATGCTAGAGAAAGGTTTCCAAGAGGAAAAGCATGGAGGGGCCAACATCCACTCAAATTAGTTCATTCTGATATTTGTGGCCCAATGCAAACGAAAAGCTTGGGTAAGTCATCATACTTTGTTACTTTTATTGATATTTCTTAGTGTTGAATACACTTTTTAAAGAGTAAAGATGAGGCTTTGGATGTTTTCAAGAGGTTTAAAACCTTTGTAGAAAAAGAAAGTGGATATAGAATTAAATGAATAAGGACTTGACAAGATGACTCCTTATGAAGCATGGTATGAGAAGAAACCCAATGTTAATCATTTTAAAGTTTTTGGTTGTTTTGCGGCTTGCCTATGTTCATGTTGCTGATGAGAAAAGGAAGAAGCTTGATCCAAAAAGTAAGCCTTGCATTTTTGTTGGATATTGTGAAAATAGCAAAGCTTATAGGCTTTACAATCCAAAGACTAATAAAGTGGTGGTTTCTAGAGATGTGATTTTTGATAAAGGGGGAGTATATGATCATCAAAGAGGCCAAGCCAGTAAGACCCATCAGTGTTGGTAATGGTAGTGTTGGTGGTGAACAACCCACTAGTGTAGCTACTCCTTCATTAAGTCCTCCAAGCAGTCCTTCAAGTAGTTCTTCAAACAGTTCTAAGGAGAGTTCATCAAGTTTTTCAAGTAATTCATTATTCATTATTGATCTTATGAAGACTAAGAAGGGGAAGAGAACTCTTCAAGCTCACCCACTGATGTGGAATCAAAACGAAGCTTAGAATTGCATTGATAAGAGGTGCTTAAATAGGCACCAATTACAACCAATTGCCCTTAGATTGAGCAACCAACCCCTTGGAAAGAGCAACCAATTCCCAAATTGGGAAGATAGGCTTTTATCCAAAGGCTTATTTCAGGGATTGACCATCATCAATCCAACTAGCAACATCCCTCTAGAAGATATTGCCAACTATCCTATTCTAGAAGATTTCTGCCATGTCCAACGTGAGCAACAAAGTCTCACATTTTACAATTTATTAAAAATTAAAAATAAGACTAAGCCCCTACAAGACTAAGTCCTAATAAGCCTAAGCCTAATCTAAGGTTTTATTAATCCTAGCAACTTAAACCTTAGCCTATCAAATGATGTCCTCATCATACCTCCCCACATTAGAAGCATTGGACTCCAATGCTTTTACAATAAAAGTGGGCTTTTTTGGAAGAACTCAAGTTGGATGAAGCGGAAGCTGCAAATCAGGAGTATTGATGATGTCAAGAAGGCCAAGAGGTGCCTTATATGGAAGACAACGCTTGGTCACAACATGATTGCCAACCTGAGAAGAAGCTTGAGGAAGGTGTTAAGGACCAATAGCCTGTTGTTGAATCTGCAGAGTCTGCTTCAAATCAGGAACCTGTTGAACTGAAGAAGGTTGTGGTTGCTGAATAGATGAAGAAGCAGGAAAAGGAGCAGCAGAAGGTACTGAAGGAGGAATGGCCTCCTTTTGTGGAGAAGTTGGTGCAACTGGTGTTGGTGTGTCCTGTGGCTTGCTGAAGATTAATGCAGTCTTTTGTGGAGCAGGAGCGTGGTATTCTTTTTGCAATGAAAGAGAAATGTTTTGTTTTTGTGATGCATTGTGTATGTGTTTTTAAAAGCATCATATTGAGCCCTCTTGTCATATTGGTAGGGCTTGCCTAGAATTAGACCACAACAATCTATTGGAGTCACATCGCAGGTTACTCTATCCACATAGTGCGGGCCAAATGCAAAGGACACGGTGCAGGTTTCTGTGATGGAGGAGGAACCCGCATCCTTCCATCCAAGTGGGTATGGACGAGGATGGGGTTGTACAGGAAGCTGCACCCGCATCCTTTTATTTTACCTATTGCAAGGGGAGAAAGGGGTCTGCCTACCTGCCACCACACCAAACCAAACTCACTAGGGCATCTTAACAACGGATTGTTTGCAATTTGAAGGAATTCGGCAACCAACAGCCGCCTAGAGGATTCATCCGAGGTAAGAAAAACTTTTGAAAACTCTTTTTTTTTTTCTCCAAGTTGAAACTAGGTTTAGATTAGGGTTGTTTGAAAATGTTTTTGTTTTCTTTTTCAAGCATGTTCCCAAAGATTAAATTTAAGGTAGAAATTTTAAAAACTAGGTCTAGGGTTTAGGGTTTTTTTTCCTCCTTTTAAGTAAATATTGCTGCCTGATAACTATGTATGCAAGCCCATTTTTCAGCTGTTAATGTTTGAACTTTGAAGTTTAAACCCTAGTCTAGGGTTTCAGACTCAGGTTTTTTTTTTTCCTCCTCCTTTTAAGTAAATATGTTGCCTGATAACCATGTATACAAGCCCATTTTTAAGCTGTCACTATTTCAAGTTTAAACCCTAAACCCTAGTCTAGACTTTCGGGTTTAGGGGGGTTTTTTTTCTCGCTTCAAGTAAATATTGCTCATTGCTGCCTGATAACTATGTATGCAAGCCCATTTTTCAGCTGTCAAAGTCTGAAGTTTAAACCCTAGTCTAGGGTTTTGGGTTTAGGGTTTTTTTTTCCTCCTTTCAAGTAAATATTGCTGCCTTTTTTTCTTTTTTTTTTTTAATAGCGAAAAACCCCTTGCGGGGCCGCCTTTGGTCTAAGAGACCACAAACAGGGGGTTCTACACCGTCAAAGTCACCCGGGAGTCGCACCAGGCCCTGCCCGCACCAACATTATCAATTAGATTTTGGGTACCCAATTCAACTTTTTGGTAGGGTGGAGATTTGAACCTGGGACCTCCCTTGGAGGATTGCCCTCTCCTCTCCAACTCACCTACAACACCTGGGTATATTGCTGCCTAATAACTATGTATGCAAGCCCATTTTTCAGTTGTCAATATTTCAAGTTTAAACCCTAAACCCTAGTCTAGGGTTTCGGGTTTAGGTTATTTTTTTTTCCTCCCTTTAAGTAAATATTGTTCAATGCTGCCTGATAACTATGTATGCAAGCCCATTTTTCAGCTGTCAATGTTTCAATTTTATTAGGTTTTTTTTTTTTTTAATTAATTGTTTGTAACTTTGTTGTTATTTGTTTCCATGTGCAAGCATAAAATAATGGCCCCAAGAGATCTAGCACGGTCATATGGAATAGCAAGGGAAAAGAAAGGGGAAGCTATATGCAATTTTTGTCACCTCAAATTCCATTTGGCAAAGAGAACTGGCAATGATGTCAAGCCATGCCCTAAGGTGCCAGATGAAGTTAAAAAAAAGTAGATGCCATGATCTTTGGCTCAGAGGAAAAAAGAGATCACAAATGAAGACAAACTGAGGCCATGTCATCCCCCCCTTCTCGAATTCTCCGTATCAACAGCAGCTTTAGCCGGTTTCAGCAAGACAAGCAACTAGTGGGACGGTAGTCATTTTGTAGAGTGTTCCACACCAAGGGCACAACCCACGCTTGAGGGTATGGCCGCATGGAACCAGGAGAAGCACAACGTGGCAGGGACAGCCATTGCCACTTTTTGATATTATTCCGACATTCCCTTCAATGCGGCAAGGTCTCATATTGGTGGCTCATGATAGATGTTGTCGCAAGTTGCGATGCAATATTTAAGGCACCAACTTATGATGACCTTAAGGGCCCTCTCCTTTGACGATTTGTGGACAACATTCAGATTGTGCTTAAATTTATACACATGCATGATTAAAAATTGTGTTTTTAAAAAACAAACTTCAAAAAAATCAAAGGGGATTAAATTTATACACATGCATGATTAAATTGTGTTTTTAAAAAACACACTTCAAAAAAATCAAAGGGGATTAAATTTATACACATGCATGATTAAAAAAAATGTATACTTCAGGTTGTGCTTGAAGACCAACGCAAGGTGTGGAGGACGAAGACTTGCAATATCATGTCTGATGGTTGGATGGATGAGTAGGGAAGAACCTTGATTAATTTTTTGTTGCTTCTACAAGAGGAATTGCATTCCTCAAGTCAGTAGATGCATCGGCACAAGTTAAGAGTGCCAAAATGCTTTAGGGCTGGTGGGGGAGGTTGTCGAGGTGGGGGAGGAGAATGTTATCCAAATCATGACGAATAATGCAACAACGTATAAAGCAACTAGTAAAATTTTGGAGGAGAGATTTCCCACTGTTGTTTGGACCCCATGTGCAGCCCATTGTCTTGATTTGCTCCTCGAAGACATTGGGAAATTACCTTGTGGCAAAGGTTGTACAGAAGGCTAAGGCTATCACATAATTCATCTACAACTATGCATGGGTCCTTAGATAGGGCAGCCTAGAATTACACGCTTTGCCACAAACTTTGTGACATTGCAGAGCATCTATAATGCAAGAAGGTCATTGAAGCAAATGTTTGTGAGTAATGACTGGAATTCCTAACAAGCTGCAAGATATCGATTCTCACCTAAGGGGCAAAATGTATATACCTATTTGTTTGAGGATGCCTTCTAGACAGCCATGGATGAGGCCATCAAGGTACAAGACTAAGTCTATTAATTTATTTTATTATTTTTTTTTTTGTTGTAAAATATTTTCATTTAAATTATTTTTCCTTTTTTTTCAGGTGTCAAAGCCTTTGGTGAAGGTTCTTCATCTTATTGATGGAGAACAATCTGCAATGGGATATGTATATGAGGCTATGGACAAGGCAAAAGAGGCAATTGCCACATTTTATGGATATGCCCGCACCAAATACAATCCCATTTGTACAATCATTGATAATCAATGGACATCTCAAATCCATAGCCCTCTTCATGTAATGGGTTACTACTTAAACCCTGAAATATTTTATTCTCCTACATTTCATGTCGATTATGAGGTGAAGGTTGGCCTTCAAGATTGCATTGACCACACGTTCCCTGAAAGGGAATTGCGCGATAAGGTACGTGAAGAGATACAAGATTATAAGGAATGCCAGGGCCTCCAATTCCCATCCAAGCAATGCAAGAGAATGAGGTCAAAATTGAGGCTAGGTAGCCCTCATTGAATTATTATTTATTTTGTCTTTTGATTTTGTTTTAAAAAATAATCTCAATTTACTATTCTACATGTGAATTATTAAATTTCTTTTTCTTTTTTTTTGGTTGTTTCTAGATTTATAATGGGAGGACTTTGATGATTTTACACATCTGCAGCGCATGGCCATCAGAATCTTATCTCAACCATGCAGCACTTTAGGTTGTGAATGCAATTGGAGTATGTGTGAGCACATACACAACAAGAAGCACAACAAGCTTACATAAGAAAAGTTGAATGGTCTTATGTTTGTGCATTACAACCTTCGCCTCCACCAGAAAAGTATTGCAAAGACAAGTACCAAGCCCATTGACCTAAGTAACATTGATCCATAATTTGAATGGATCACAGATGCAGAGTAGAAGCAGCAAGGAGAGCCTGTCTTCTCCCCGGATGAATTACAAAACTTTGAAGACCTAGCGGAGGAGATAGCAGCCAAGGACCAAGAAGAGGCACAAGCACAAGAAGTGGCAAGGGCACATCAACAAAGAGAGACTAGGGCTTCTACTAGGGCAAAGGAATTGCAAGACACTAGATAGTGGGCCTATTGAGGCATTTTGACACATTTTGTAATTTGTACCTTTTCATATTATAAGCAATACAAGATGTGTTTTGTCAATTTCATGTGTACTTTAAGCTTGAGCCTTGTATGATGTATCACTCGCCACTTTCATGCGTAGTTTAAGCTTGCAGTCTTACATCATTAATATTTGATTTGTATAATGTTAATTCATTGTGATATGCACGAAAAAAACATCTTTTGAATAAAAATTTGCGTTTTCTTCGGGTTTTGTTTTTTTTGCTGATTTTTTGCCGATTTTTTCCTCGATTTTTCCTAAATCCCAATTTTTTCAGATTTTTTCTCCAGCCCGATTCTGAGTCAATTCTGATTTTCTCTACTATGCACAAAAGTATGGAATTGATTATGAAGAAATGTTTGTACCTGTAAGGCAAGAAACAATCAGAATGGTTATTGCTTTGGCAGCCCAAAGGAGATGGAGTGTGCATCACTTGGATGTGAAAAGTGCCTTCTTGAATGGGTACTTAGAAGAAGTGTATGTACAACAGCTGCAAGGTTTTGAGGTTAAAGGAAAAGAAGACTATGTATACAAGTTGAAGAAGGCCTTGTATGGCCTCAAGCAAGCACCAAGGGCTTGGTATGCTCAGATAGATGGATACTTACATCAAAGTGGCTTTAAAAGGAGCAAGAGTGAGCCTACCCTCTACTCCAAGAAAGAAGGTAATGATATTCTTCTTGTATGTTTGTATGTAGATGATCTGATTTATATGGGCAGCAGCTCAAAAATGAAAGATGAATTCAAAAATGCTATGATGAATGAGTTTGAAATGAAATATTTGGGGTTGATGCATTACTTCCTTGAAATGGAGGTTCATCAACGTGAAGATGAAATATTTATTTGCCAAACAAAGTATGCTAAAGATATGTTGAAGAAGTTTTGTATGGACAAATGTAAAGTAGTTCCCACTCTGATTGATTATGGAGTAGTGTTGTGCAAAGACGATGGAGCTGATAAAGTAAATGTGACAGGTTCTAGGAACATTGTGGGAAGTTTGATGTTTCTCACTAACACTATACCGGACATTGTTTATGTTGTTTCTCTTGTTTCAAGGTACATGAATGAACCATCTCAAATTCATTTGAAGGCTGCCAAGAGAATCTTGAGGTATGTGAAAGGTACTCTTGACTTTGGCATTCATTATTAGACAACTAAGAAGACGGAGCTTGTTGGTTTTAGTGATTCTGACTGGGGTGGCAGCTTGGATGACCAGAAGTATACTTCTGGCAATAGTTTTTCTCTTGGTTCTAGACTGATCACATGGAGCTCAAAGACGCAAGGATCAGTTTCTCTTTCCTCCACAGAAGCTGGGTATATTGCAGTCACTTCACCTAGTGCACAAGCCTTCTGGCTTAGGAAGGTATTGAAGGAGAATTATGAGAAGTAATGTCGTCCTACAGTCATTTTTTGTGATAATATGGGTACAATTCAATTGGCAAAGAATCCCATCCATCATAGCAGGTCTAAACACTTTGATTTGAAGTATCATTTTATCAGGGATATGGTACAAAAGAAAAAAATATAGTTCAAGTACTGTAGCACTCAAGATCAGCTTGCTGATATGTTCACAAAAGGAGTTGCCAAAGCTCGGTTCTTAAAACTTAGAGACAGTCTTGTGAGACCTCTCAGCATCAAAGGGGAGAATGTTGGGAAAATGATGTTGAGCAAAGCCCATAGCTGTTGAAATGTTGGAAATGTGATGCTGCAGTTTACACATGCTACATGTACAAACATTGATTAGAGAGACTTTGTAGATGATAGGAAATCCTCGACAGGCATGGGAACAGGTGCAATATTTTCAGTAAGGAGCAAAAAATGGTGGCCCTACCTTCCACAAAATGATGTGAGACCACAAAGAAAGAGCCAGAATTGGACATGTTCTACACTCAATTTATTATATAAATATAAATAATATGAAGAAAGCTTCTAATTCACATAAAGATATATACAAGAGGTGTGCAAAGGATGTATAATTATTAAATACAATAATTTGCCTATTTATTATCATCTCCTCCTTGCTCGGAGGAAATTGTTCCCAATTTCTGATTTAGATGTGGAAATTGTTACTCAAATGCTGGCTTGGACATCTGCCTAGCTTGAGTTGGCAATAAGCCTTTGTAACCAAGCGGTTGTTGATATAAGCTAGTCCTTGTGCGTACATCAAGAAGAATATCTTCATCAAAAGAAGGTGAAAAACCTAGATTAGTTTCATTGGGATGAGAGACAACCATCTATTCCTTCAAATATGGTGGCTCATAAAGTTTGAGTTGGCTCGCATTAATTACATCATGTATACCATGTTGATAATGAAGACCTAGCCAAAAATAATTTTCTCCGATCTATTGCAAAATGGTATAAGGCCCATACCTAATAGGTTTCCGCTTATGATGTTACTGGCATTTAAATGTTTGTTCATCCAAGTAGAACCAAACTTTATGACCCACCTGAAAATGTGAAGGAACTCGATGCCAATCATAAAGCTCTTTGTATTTGGGTCGTGTTTCCAATACTGTGTCATGAAGCTTTAATAACAAAAGATATGAGAAAATGAAGAGCACACAAAGAGATTGCCAAAACTATACATGTTGTATGCTCATAGTACTATGCATATATAAAGAGTTCAAACAAAGCTTCTAGAATGAGGATCTTCCAAAAGAAGAATGATGTTTACATGGAAGCTTCTTGGAGAAGAATGAGGAACCAGCCTGTAGAGACCTTACATAAAGACATGTCAGACATGTGCAAAGGATATACGATTATAAAATGTGCCTACAATTAGTATATATAATAGTTCATGTAACTATTTCTCGTTACATAAGCAAAGCAAAAAAATCCTGTTTTGGTAGTCTATGAAGCAATTGATTGAAGAAGTGAAATCTTGATTTGTAGTTAGGTTGAGGAAGTTGCTTCTTGATTTGCAGTTAAATGAATCCAGAATAACTATGTTGTTTACGACAATCGAGGTGCCACTAAAATATCCAAGAATCCAGTGTTTCATGACCACACAAAACATGTTGAACTACATTTCCATTTCATTTCAACAGATTGTGGACAAATCATTGAGTTGGGATGTTGCACAACTCACAATCACAGATATACTTACAAAACTTCTTGCACTAGAAGAATTTATCAGATTCAGAGATAAAATTTCAGTTGTACCAAATATTATCATTAAGCGTTGGCATGAGAATGAATAATGGTCATATTGATATGGTTATAATGTTATAAAGGTGATCTTATATTCCTAGGTCCATTGAGGTTTTCAAAGTTAATAAGGTTGATAAAGACAAGGTTAGGTTGGGCAGTTATAAACTCCATGCATTATATAAACACGCACTGCACATCACAATTAAATGTCTATAATGGATAAAACCTACTACAAAGAAGCCACATTTTCAAAGTAAAACTGCATTCAGACACCAAAAAAAAAAGAAAACAAATGACCATCACAACCACAGAAGCAGTTAATCATGGCACAAGAACCAAAACAAACTTGTAACCTTGCAGAGAAGATGACAAGATAGTTACTTCACATTTAGTTAAAAAGCATTGACACTATGCAACCAAATGTGTTAAAAGATAAGAGGAGGGACTAAATTGCACAGCTGCCAGCATACAACAAAGGACATAAGAAGCTGCAAAGGGCTTTGGCCTCTCTTTGAGAGGTCCAAGGTTCAAACCCCACTCAGTATGAGGGGACCAGGACCCCTCATAAAAACCTGTGTAAACTCATTGAAAAAAACAAAGCACATAAAAGATAAATCCTATTTATTATATACATAAAAGAAAATAAATAAATTTACCTTATGTATTAGACAAAAGAAAGCATTTATTGCATGGAGATCAATCTTTTTCTGTAGTATCGGACACAATCATATGCCACAAAATCCCACCTAAATCCCTTGTGTCTATATCCTATTGATTATTGTTAATGATATAATAACCCATTTATTCACATAATGTTAACCATGGTCCTTCCCCCTAAAGAGCTAAATGCCCATGTGGAGCAATGGAGCACTCCGTATTTGTCCCCTCAAATTCGATCATTCACATCTTTTGTCCTCCCTCATATGTGGTGGCGGATATGGAAGGAAAGAAATTCCAAAGCTTTTAAGAACACTTCTCATCGCCCAGAGTCAGTTTTCGTTAAGACTATCCTTGTCGCGGTGGAGAATGTTGATCTCCTATCCCTGGATGCGGGGAACGCTGGTACAGAAGCTGGGATAGAAAAGAATTTGGGTTTTAAATCTTCTCTTGCTTCAGTCCCGAGAATCCATCACCCAGTAAGAGCAGATACTGTTTGGGAACCGCCCCCTCCTGGGTGGATAAAATTAAACTTTGATGGTGCGTCTAAGGGTAATCCGGGCCGGGCTGGAGCAGGTGGTGTCATCAGGGATGCGGAGGGGCAAATTTTGTTGGTGTTTGCTGAAAACATCGGAACCCAAACTAGCCATGCAGCTGAGGCTAGAGCTCTCTTTCAAGGAGTCTTGCAGTTAAAATCTTTGGGCTTTAGAAAAGTCATAATCAAAGGTGACTCGCTCAATATCATTAATATGGTTAGAGGGATGCAGACTCCAACTTGGACAATCTCAAACCTATTGGAGGAAGTGCATAAATTGGCCCAAACATTTGAAATTGTCCAGTACCAACATGTGTTTAGGGAGGGTAACAATTCGGCCGATTTTTTGGCTAACCTGGGCACCTCTCAAAACGACATCACAGTTTGGAACAGGGAGTTTTCGGAAGGCTTAATCCAACTAGCTAATGATGTCAAAAGAAGGTAATTTGCTTGCTGCTTATTTGGTGGCCAGAGTTCGGCTCTATTCAAGGGGGATTTCGCGGTACTTTTTAAATTTCAGGAACCATCTTTTTTTAATTCAAACAAGAGGAGATCCTGGCCCTGATGGGGTGGGAAGAGTGGGAACCAAAGGATGAAGAGTTGGGGAAGGAAGTTGGACCCAACGGAACCAAGAACTAGGTTCCGGTTCTGGGTGGTTTGTTGGGAATGTTTTTTGTCCTGTCCTTTTTGTTTTGTTAGTCTAGTTAGCTCGGCCAGGGCGTTTGCTCTCCCCTGCGTGGGATTGAGCTGCCTTAGGCTGTCTCGGAATTTTAGGAGTATGTATGGAACTGTTTTGGTAGCTTTGTTTGGGTTCGATCTTGTTGGATCTCTGGATCCTGGTTTCTCTTTTGGTGGCCTATGGGCCTCCCTTAATCTCTCGAAGCTGTGTGGATCCATTTTGTAAAAGGTTTGGGGTTCCTTTCAAAACCCCTTCTTCTACCCAATCAAAAAAAAAAAAAAAGTGTTAACCATGGTCCTATTTCCCTAGGAGTTTAAACTTTAAACTTTATGTATGTGGAATAAAAAGCATCATTTAGTTGAGAGCCTAATTAACCTACAACTTTAGGTGCAGAGTTAGGGTGGTACCTCTTCTTTCTATATATATATATATATATATATATATATATATGCATTTCCCCCATCTTATCAAAAGAATCAGTCCATCATATTATTCTTGGTACAAAGTTGTTGTTTGAGAGCCTTTTATCTAATCTTACTTCGATTTGCAGGCACTATCCAACTGTCTGGGTGTGCAAGTCTGACCTTAACTTTGTTATTGTGTTTGAATTTATTTTATTACAAGATTATGGTCCAGCCATGCATACTCCAGTATAAGTTTGGCAAAAACATTGAAGAGAAGAACCCAAAAAAAAGATCAATTGGCATAAGAAGATTATTGTTCAATGTTTCTATAGCAATTATTAGCTCTATAATCATTGACCTATAAATTTTTTTTTTTTTTTTTAAAAGCATAAAACCCCTTACGGGGCCACCTTGGTCTAAGAGACCACGAACAGGGGGTTCTACACCGTCAAAGTCACCCGGGAGTCGCACCCAGCCCTGCCCGCACCAACATTATCAATTGGATTTTGGGTACCCAATTCAGCTTTTTGGTAGGGTGGAGATTCGAACCTAGGACCTCCCTTGGAGGATTGCCCTCTCCTCTCCAACTCACCTACAACACCTGGGTGATTGATCTATAAATTTTGAATCTTGTGTTAAGACAAAACATAAAATTATAGTTCAATTGTTAAATATGAATTGCAATTTGCAATCATGAAATGGCCACTCCCTTTATGGTTCGTCCAAAGTGCATAGTGTGGAAGAGGGGATAGATTTTCACATGAGACTCTCACTGAATAGAAGGAGCATAAATTTCACTCAGTAAGGCCTGCCATGCTTAATGATATTTAATGAGACTTACATTTTGGAGTGGCTCATTTTATGGCACAACATCCTAGCATTGATGACTCATTAACTGAATCATCTTCCGCCATCCTCATATTTTCAAATTTCCTCCTTGAGGTTTGCAACTTAAAGTAGATTTTCCTTGTATGCCTTGTTTCGAACTGTCCATGCTTCTTCAGAAGATTGTGTAGCTTGAATTCTAGTAAGAACAATATCTATAGCTGCCATTCAGTTTATCCAAAGAGCTTCATTATCCTTTATTATGACTTTTTCAAAACTCCTTTGTTTCTGCTGCAGTTAACACCCAAACATCACTGGCATTATCTATTCTTCATTAACAAGTTTCCAAAGTACATCCTCATTTCAACAGAAAAATTAGTCTACTAGTTCATTATGATACAAAATTTGACAGATGTAACTAGTCGAGTTGCCATTTCCAGATTCATTGATAAAGGCAGAAGCTTAAAAAAATAGAGGGAACAGAGATTTGTCCCTCAACTAGAGCAGCCCACACAACCTCAAAGGTGCCTAGATTAGGAACACTGCTAGATGAATATGCTCTGTCTGAGGAGCCTACGTACAATTCCAATGCTAAAAATGCCACTGAATACAGCTCAAATACCCTCTAAGGTTCAAAGTACAAGGTTTATATGCATATACAACAAGATTCAAGTTTAAAGGATTTTCTTCTAGACCTAGAAAAATAACTTGCTCACCCAGGTGTTGTAGGTGAGTTGGAGAGGAGAGGGCAATCCTCCAAGGGAGGTCCCAGGTTCAAATCTCCACCCTACCAAAAAGCTGAATTGGGTACCCAAAATCCAATTGATAATGTTGGTGCGGGCAGGGCTGGGTGCGACTCCCGGGTGACTTTGACGGTATAGAACCCCCTGTTCGTGGTCTCTCAGACCAAGGCGGCCCCACATGGGGTTTTTCGCTAAAAAAAAAAATAAATAAAAAATAAAAAATAAAATAACTTGCTCTGACATCTTATGAGGATTGTCAATCTTCTAGGTAACTCATTGATTTGCAAATATCCACTTGAAATGAGTATATGGAACATTACAAATTTTTAAATGTTCTCAACAACACAACAAATGAAACCTGAATCAAACTTCTACTTCGCAACTTGCAAATTATGCCAAAAATACTCTCAGGTGCACCACCAGTCCTATCTCAAATACATTGTTTTAACTACATATACACCTTAAACAAAAAAAGAATTCACAATGACATATATAAGGCAAGATGGAATTTGGAGTTTGCATTCACCAACAAGAAGTATCCCTAAAAAATATACACATATAAGATATTTTAATCAAAAAGCACGTAGAGGCCTGTTTAGATATAAAGTTTTTACTTAACTAAAAAAGCTTATGCTATCTGACACTGAAGATGCCCTAGAACTAGTCATTGAAATCCTCTTTAGGTCATCTTTGCAACATGCCAGACATGATACCAAATAGATCTCAGATATGAAAATTACTCCCAAAATGGCAAAAGGACGTAAGGAAAAACAGGAACATATTGAAAAATCCAATCTAGTACCTTACTACTTGGGCCAACAGTTCATCAAATTTTCATGTCCTAGTAAAAACCAAAAAGGCAATAGATATTCATTACCTCATTTTCATCAAACTTAAGGTCATGTGAGCTCAAAAAGAGGTGGATTTAACAGGGATACCGATTATATATAAATCTTGCAAAAAAATTCTCTCTTCTGCAAAGGCATAGGAGAGAGCTTCCCAAGCACTGACATTTCAATCCAATCAGTCCACAGATGGGTTGTTTATTCTAGCAAAGGCCTTCCAAGATCTTCAAAAAACCAACCTTCAAAGGCTGTGAAAAAAAATTGTCAGTCTACAACAAACTGTTGTCCAGGGAATCCTTCAAACAACTCTCAGCTCCACTCTGGTCTCTTCTAAATCTGTGAAAAGTATGTAAGACATTTTTCTTTTACTGTTGCAGAGGTCTTTGCAACAGCTGGAAACAGCCTACACCAGGCCTTATTTACACTTCAATAGTCTCTCAACGATCTCTTAGCCCATCTCCATGCTTAAAACAAACTTCATTTTATTTTTTTATTTTTATTTTTTATTTTTATTTTTTATTTTTATATTCTTGTTTGAAGTTTTCAGTCACTTGATAGAGCTCCAACTGCACTCTCACAACTTATTCTCAAGCCACCACCTCATACGCCAATCTACCTCTGAAACCTAAGAAGCATATGAGGCAAACATGAAACTAAGGCAAGAAAAAAATGGAGATATGCAAAACATGAATTTCAATTTCTTCCATTCTCCACGAATCAAATTAACAAATACAAGTATGTATCAGGGAGTGATATCCGCCCTAAAATTAAGAATTTGTGACGACAAAATGAAATTATCCATCTATAAGCACAAATTCCCCAACCACTTCTTCACTTTTTTTCAACAGGAAATTATTTCTGATTCAATGCTTTTTCTAAGGTTTACATCGAATACTTTTTCCAGAATTACAATGTAAATCCAAATCGGCATTCATCCAACAGTAGTTGATATAAATTGGACATAGGCAGAATGCTTTTGCAATTCATCATGTTTCCTTCCCACCACTCAATAATGGTTATTATGATTGAAACTCTAAGGGTGCTCTCCTCATGAGAGGACACCACTAACTCGATATAAGAAGCAACGGTTGCATCCATATACACAATTTCCATGACTTATAGTGTCTTATCCCTACTTTGCATTCACCACAATAAACCTTCCAACATAAAAGATGCAGATTATGATAGCATGAGCAAACCATACTGACTCTGAAAGCTCCTACATGCAAAATTCAAAAAGAGAACGACAAGGAAACCACATTAACAACATTCATTTCAATAATCTGGATAACCTGGTTGGTGCAATGCTCAACACACCCAAGGGGATCAAGAAGCCATGTGACAAATAATGTTAGAAATAGTCAAGTCGAGAAAAATAATATTATCACTCTGTAGAAGTTCATAGCAAAGAAAGCCAACTTAAGGCTGAGAAGCTGGAAAGAGAGATCCAAGCGGCCTGGACATATCACCAATAAATATGTGTTCTGACTGCTTTGTCGATTATTTCCTTTTAAGGAAGGATATGGAAGGGTGCATCCAGAAGACGCTACTAAGCATGGCAATGCCCTCAGCAGCATAATAGGAATCAACAAATCTTCTACATGTGGACCATGAATAGAAGGATTTGAAATGTTGCACAATCTTCGGGTGTGTAATTTATTTCTGAGTGGAAAGTGTAAACAATATGTAAAGTTACAAAACCATGTATGTTAAAATTTTATAAGAATGACAACAGATTTGTACTGAATTCAGATAGCTCAAAACAATGTCATTAATACAGGTTAAGTGCAATTAATTTTGTCGTGGTTTTGACCTAATACAATTCTATTGAAAAGAATCAACAGAATTTGCAAAAATTAAAACTACAAAAGGTAACATGCTTTTGAAAATAACACATTATGTTTAAAGGATTCTCTCTGTTGAAAGATCCTCCATTGATCTATCAGTATATCTGTTTTACCAAATCCAAACATATTTTGTTGATTCTTCACTTATTGTTTGCAAAGTAGATCATATTGGATTCATTTGAAATTGATGTCAGCCAGCAGGTGGTATGTTCTTTTCTGAATATAATATCAAGTTTCATTTTGTGAATTTAAATTTCAAATTCTTTAAGGAAATTCAATATGAAACTCTCTTGAAGTGTTGTTTTAGGAGACTATAATTTTCTTAATGGCACCACATACCAAACATTCGGAGCACCTAAATAACAAAAAATTGACAGTTATAATGTAATTCCTCATAGCGTGTTCATATTATAGCATCTAGTATAACAAAACAAAAAAGATGATTCCCCAGAGGATGTTAATTATAAATAAAACAGAAGGAAACAAGAAACAAACAAATCAAACGTCATATTGGCTAACACAGAAAAATGATAGACTACTTCACACTTACAATGTAGCCACAGCTAAGAGTCCTTGAAGGGGATCAAAAGCTAAGTGCGATGACGTAGATGGAATTCCATAGTGCGATGTTGCATGTGGATTCAAGTGAACTGGCCTCAAACTTCCATGTGGTAAATCTGACTGATTGACCTAAATTCAAAGACAAACCATTGTTAGGGCTTCTATCAGTCATCAAATTCAAGAAGAGCAAACCCAAATAATGCAATTCAGAAAAGAAAGCCATAAGAGTCAAACAGCCAGGAAACTACCAGTCTCAGTCAAGTTCATCACATCTCAAGGTGATACTACTTACAGTATGTTAATAAAAACAAAATATCTGGTTGCCTATTGAAATTGCATTGGTGCGATGTGGTCATCTCTAAGTTCCACAATATTTCTCCTCAAATGATCTTGTCTCTCTCACAGAGACATAGGAGAGTACTAAACAGGCTTGTCCACCACTCATTTGATATTGAGCTCCATGACTGACGTGGGGCAACATGCCTCATCTGTGATTGAAATCAATCCAATATTTCATTGCTTGCCTTGAAAAAACAGTCCAGATATATGTTTTCTTGGATCCAATGGGGGCCTTCTCAGTGAAATATTTTCATTGCAATATGTTACGTTCATGGAATGTTGTAAACCACATAGATGGTGACTTCTACCCAGAGATTTCTATATACTCTTCTTTTGATAGCATTATACTGATGGGTAATTTCAATTCTCATACTAGGCGTTTCCATGTGTCTCTTCCTGACTCGATTGAGGACAAGCCTTGTTTTTTTTGAGCAAGATGTTAAGAGCCTTGGGATCCGGAGAGATTCAATCAATCAAGGAAATCTTATTAGTGCTTGCCAATGAAACTTCCTCTAGCTTTGTGAGCAGCATGGCCTACAAATCCTCCACAACCCCCGCCTCCCCTCCATTTTCTGCACTCAAGTGGATTCACTTGCTTCCTGCATTGTGCTGGTACAAGTATAGTTGTCTATGTCCTAACCAATAAGTCCTTCACTCCCCATATCCAGCACTCCATGTTTCCAACCAACTCCCTCTAGCATACCCAATGTTATTGTTCAATCTTGCTATTGCTTTGTCAACGTCTTCCTTTCCGCAAGTATCTACAGTTATGCAACTCTTGCACACCAATGTTCAATTCCACAACCTTAGTCATCACCAGATTTGACTTTCTCTTGCATATCCTACAAGAAGCTTCCCTTGATTCTTTTCCTTGTACAAGAAATCATTCAAGGTTGACTTACATCTATGGATCTTGTCCTGTGAATTAATGGTATCACAAGGACCATAAAATCATGCCTAGTAGACTCTAGTTTGCACTGGTACACAAGCCTATTACCATTCACTCCATACATATGTATTTGTCACAAGGAATGGGATTTTCTTGTTACTAAGAGAGGCAAGCTTGTTGAGACACCATATAATTCCTCAAAGGCTTTTTGGTATACTCTCCTCCTCAAGAAATCCCACCGTTCTACAATTGACACCAATGCTTGGGTTTTGTATGTCGCTTCTCTATATGAAATGGCATCCAAGTAACCTCTTCACCTATTTCTTATTATGTTTCTGCGTAGAGGACATTAGGAGAGCAATGCGAAAATTATGCACTAGTGAAGCAACTGACTGTGAAGGGCTTCAGCTTGAAGTCCTCAAATATGGGATTGCATCTCAATTCAATGACATTGTTTATTGTGGTTTTTTCCCCCTCTTGGTCCTAACATATCATTCATCACAACTCAAAGCCAAACAATGATCAGAGCAGCATGACTTGACACATATTTGCCAAGCTTTAGATAAAGTATTTTGTAGTTTTGCTAATTTTAAAAAGGCTTTAGATAGTATGCTCATACACATTATTCCAAAGATTCAAGACAAGCAATGGGCATCTTTGAGTTTATTATCACAGCTATCATGAGGCTTTGAGAAACAATTATCAGTCCATTCTGGATAACCTATCCATGCCCAGGTGAGGTCAATACCACTGGTGTTCAAAAAGGATGCCTACTTTCAGTGACCTTCTGGTATAGACATTTTTGGGCTTGAGGACATTATTCAATGACATACTCATGTAGAGGATGTATGCCTTTCACACCATGGCTTGATTGCTGTATTACTCTTTACCTATGATGTGGTTTCCCTAGCTTACTCTCCTAAAAGGATTTACAAAGGCCATTAGACACACTTGCTCTGCTTTATGACTTTAGACATCTTAAGCTAAACATTAGTAAGACTAAGGTTGCAAACTTTAGCAGCTCTAAAAACGCCCTCTTTAAGTTCCAAATTTCCTATTTGAGAAAGCTTGTTGAGATCATAACATCTTACACTTATTTGGGGGTTTAATTCTTCAATCTATCCCTTAGAATTGATCCCGCCTCTCACTCACAACTTTCTAAAGGATATACCTCTCTTTTTGTCCTAGAATGCCAATGATTTCAGAAACATGTTAGGATATACCCTTGAAGATGCGGCCATTTGATTGTATCATCAAACTTAGAATTCTCTATGAGAAAAGTTTGGGGCTTGCCAATTGGGCATGTGTTAAGAGGGTTCGAAATATTTTGTTGAGGCACGTGATCTGTTGTAAGCAATCTTATCAGATTCGAGTTCATGTTCAAGATCGGCAAGCTTGAAATTCGTAAAAGAGAGAAAAAAAAAAAAAAAGGTAGGTTTGCTTTTTTAAAAATTCAAAAAAACATTTGGCATGAAGTTTGAGATATTAAAATATGTAGATATATTATTTTATTTTACAGATTTAAATTAAAAACTAATAAAAGACAAATTATAATTTGATGATGAAACAATTTAGCTTGCAAAACCATCATGAATTTATAAGCTATACATCTATGTATAATTTTTTGATATGTTGTAATAATATATATCTATATATTTAATATCGCCGATGGGTTTGGGTCTTCAAGGAAGGGTGTGCGAGCGGGAAGTGAGAACGCATACGAACGAGGAGCGAGAGCAAGTGCAAGTGCAGCCTCACCTTGCTTTTGGTGTGCATGCGGCTTTTTAAACTTTTATATCAGTTTATAAATATAAAGGTTTTTAAAATTATTGACAATACTTTGGGGAGATCATCCGAGAGGCACCAACTCCTAGGGAGCAAACACTAGTTGTGTATAGGCGGATATATCTTGCCATGGATATTTCAAAACCTTTGCCAATATCCATCGTGAATAACCCTGAATCAAGACTATGGGTTCAACAAGTGAACTATGAAAACATTGCATTCTGGTGCCACATATGCCATGGGACTGGACACATGGCAAAAGATTGCAAAATAAAAATGGTCAAGAAAAAGGAAAAAGGATTTTGTCATGGGACAAATCAAGAGTTGAAGCAAGGAAAACATATTGCAGTAGAAGATGGCTCATATCAAGCTTTTTTCACCCCTGAAAAGGTGGTAAAGAAAATTCCTTTTCTTTATTAGATTGCAAAGGCTCTCATTGTTCATTTGGAGCAAACATTAGAAGAAATAATGAAGGATGCATAGCATGAGGACTGTGTGAGTTCAATTTCAAAAGGAATCAAATAACGAAGGAAAATTCAGAGTCGATTTTCGAAGCAAAGAAGGTGGAAGAGGTTAAGTCTAATCTAGGTAAGTCATCGCCATATTCTTCAAATAGTAAAATAATCATCTCCCTGCAACAAAACTGAATGTAGGATGGAGTTTGTCTCTTGCACATTAGAGTTTCCAAAACAGCATAAGAAAGAAAAATTCAAAATAGTTTGAAGGCTTTCCCTTACACTTTAGGTTCTCCAATCTCCAAGGCAGCATAAACCTCTAAATGAAATATTATATTGGGAACAATTTAGAAAAATGGAAGAGGTTGAGGATGAAAACATTGTCAGGAATGGAAAAAAAACAATAGAAGAAGACCCCCACAACAGGATCAAAGAGAAAAGGAAACATAGAGAGATTGATATGGGGAGCCCAAAATTGATGTAGTTATTTACACTGATAAGGACCTTGTAGGCAATATGGATGTTACCAAGATAGTGAATAAATACTTATTGTAGACCTTTATGACCGGATATGATGATATTGATTTTATGGGATTAAAGTGATGTGCTATTGTTTGTAATTCATGACAAGGAGTATTGTAAGCATAGAGGGGTGTTTAAACGTTATAGACATCTGGCAGGCCCACTTCTGACTGCAGAGACTGTTGATAATGTAGCTACCTCTCAGTCAATACCTTATCGACTTATGTATAAAGAGGGTGCCATCACTAATAGACATATAGCAACTACTACGATTATGGTCTTTGTGTTTGATATAGTACTTTGACAAGGAAACCACTATCAGTGGTTAATCCCCAAACTTGTTGAATGCCATCATTCCTTGGCAAGTTGACCAAAAAGCACCCAAAATAGAGAAAAAGAACAATGATGAGTTTGGTTTCCAATTTCCTTGAGGCTTGATAAAATTGAACAGGGGTGAAAAAGTACCCTGCTTTATGAAGGTTCTTTTTCTGAGAGAAGGAATGTCATTGAACACTACTAGACAATGTGATTCGACGCCTTGTCAACAGACTAGTAAGGTAGGGTGCTCTACCTTACAGAGAGCTGGATGACAAAGTTGGACTTTGTCAAATTGGCTATATGGATGAAGGAACCTCGTAAGCCAAAAGTGAGTTTATTGTCAACAGGTAGTGCTGAGGCACTTGTGTCAATGTGAACCACTGAGAGAGCTCCAAGAAATGGTCAATACTCTCAAATACCTTGCAGTCTCAGCAAAGATCCAGGTTGAACAAGGGAGGATGAAGGTTCCTGCATTGCAACAGGAGAAGACAGAGTGATAGTTCAAACAAGAGCGCTCAAAGACAAGAAGTGGGACTAAAACCCACAAAAGCCTAGGATCCAAACCTGACTTACTGTATCTGTTTAAAGGATGCTTGAACGCTGACTCGTGTGAGTCAGAAGGTTGGAAAAAAAGTGCATGTGACAGGACGACAGTTTGCTCCCTCATCCAAACAATTTAATCCAAAGTGGAAAAGCATGTCACACTTGATTGTCGAATGGGAAGCAGGGAAGATAGCATGGCACCTAAGCACCACTTTGTGATTTGACAACTTTATTAAATGTGCTGGTAGACATTGGCCATGCCATCCTGTCGTAGGATAGGATACATCTAGGTGGTTGATATTTATTTGGCTTAGATGACAAGGCAGCTGCTTGACATGGTAGATGGGGTGACCACGTGGAATGTCTGTCATCCTTGCTCAGTTTAATTGATAACTTTACATGCAATTTATGTTCTTGTTGTTTGTTGGTTGCAGATTTAGTTGCTAACTTTATATTAACACGTGTACTTTATGTTCTTGTTGTTAGTTGGTGGTAGATTTGGTTGCTAACTTTACATGTCCTTTTATGTTCTTGTTATTTATTGCTTGCAGGTAATGGTGACAAGTATTGCCAAGGAGGGGAGCAGTGACATTGAAAAGACTAGATTTGCCTCTTCCGTGGCACTGGCATCACTGTGTTTATAGGACTTACATGATGCCCTTGATCTATAAGTAGATTCATTACATTTGTTGACGTAAATGCATTCAAAAGGCTTTTAGAAAAGAAAAGGAATTGTCTTAATGATACACTATAAATTAATTATTGTTGATGATGATTCATATGAGTATTCGTTGTCCTTACTTATTCTGTGTGAGCAAGAAAATGTATATTTGAAAGAAAAAAAATAACCTTTACTGTTCTTTCGTTGTGGCATTTAATGATACAATTTATTGTTCCAGCCTTTCTTTCTCTAATAATGATGGAATTTCGTTCCACATTAATACCTCCTCCTCTTAGACCATTTGCCTAAGAAAAACTTTTCTAATTTGGTCCAAGTTGAATCTTTTGTTAACTTACTATCAAGGTTGCTCCACCTTTGTTACCTCATCTATCAAAGAAGGAAAAGGAAAACATTTTTAATGTCCATGAGCCCAAAACAACCTACGGACAACAAAGCTTTGTTATCAAACACAATATGTTATCTTACTTGTTCCTTTAAAAGGAAACAAGTTTATGTGAAAAATCAAAGTTGAGTCATTTTCCCTCTTTTTGAAGAACCAATCTTTTGCTAATGATCTTGCTGATAAATTCTCCTAGATTCTCTATTCTTGTTTCTTCAAACATTTCAAACACTGAATCCACTGCTAATGCATCAGCATAACTATTCCGAAAATTATTATAAGCTTCGCATTCAAGATAAAGTGTTTCTTTGTTAAGTCATTGAAAAAAAAAAGTGTTTCTTTGTTTCTACTGCCCCTGAAGTGCAATAGGTGCATCTTCTCTTTTCCCATTTCTCTTTAGGTCTCTTCCATTACTTGTCTCACATCTGAAGTCAATGTGAGCTAGTCCTCTATGGGGCTATAGGCATCTTTGTTGTCAATTTGATGTTTGTACCTATATATGTTTTTTGATGATGCTCATATGTGGGGTTGAACTTAGCAAGGTAGTGCACCTTCTTTCTTCCTAACTCTTTTGTTTACATTGCTACCCTAAATTTTTCCCTTACATAGACTTTTATATCCTTTTTGTTGTTTGGGCATCTATTAAATCAATGCCCCACTTGTTCATCCATTTGACATTTTGTTTCATCCAAGTGTATTTTATCAATGCCCCCCTATTTACATCCATTCATTCAATCTTTTTTAAATATCCTAGAAGATGAATCATTGCATTTGCCTCTAAATAAAAGTACCTGTTTCTTATAGAAGTATTTCATATGGAAATAGAACTTTTATTTTGAATTTGCTTGTAATCAAATGCTTTTGGATCCTCTCTATTTGCCTCCATTTCAAGCTCGATGTATTGCTCACCCATACTTTTCACTCATAAAGCACCACCGGTGCTACCAACAATCCGAATAAGACACAGATAGTCTTCCAGTCCCATAATTCTTCCGCCCTACATATGTTCTACAATGCAAAAAGTGCTCTCCAATCTCCCATTATTCTTTTCAATCTACACATTTTTCCAACTAAGTTTGTTATTGAAGTCTACACGAGATACTTGTATTTCATTACTTCATCTAGAAGACCCCCTTCGAATTGGAAGCTTAAATGTTTTCTTTTCTGGTTGGTGAAATTACTTTCTTGGTTTTCTTAGTATTTACTTGCATGCCAACTTCCTTGTAGGTGTTCTAAACCTTTAAATGTATCTTAACCCTTGTGTTGTCCTTGCACCTCAAAATGAAATCATCTACATACAAAACTAGCTTCACCACATAATTGTTCAGCTGAACACCTTCCCTCCACTCACATTTGGCCATTCTTCTAATTTATCAATATATAAGCCAAATAAGGTTGGAGATAACGGACCTTATTGTTCTGATTTGGCTCAAACCTCTTCATACATTGTATGGACCATTACCATATTTTTTTGGGCATGCCTATTTCTTCCATCCTACTTTATAGTTTACTTCTAGGCATTGTGTCAAATATCTTCAAGATATGCATCCCTTTTTACATCTCATATATTTTAAATAATATGTATCGATGTGATGCAATGACTATTGTTCAGTGTTTTGGCCTAAAACTCGTTTGTCCTTTTGCCCTCTTTCCTTGTTCTTCTACCTACTTGTTTATTTTGCACTCAAACAAAGCTTTGCAAATAAAGCACTAACCATTATGATTGGGTAAATTGAAGGGTCGTTTACATCACCACTTTTTAAAAGAGGTATAGCTAAACTACTTGTCCAATCTTTTGAAAAACCATACTGAAGGACACCATTACTCATAAACACACAGTTGTCGTCAAAATGTATTCTGCCAAACATCTAGATCTTCCTTCTCTAAAGATTGAGGCATAAAAACAATGAAATTTAATGATTTTCTGTTTTAAATCTTGGGTTGCACCTCTTCATAAGGTCATACCTCTTTGTATGTCACCTCTCTTTTCAAGACTTATAGTACAATCTTTTTATGTTCTAGGCCACCCTCTTTGGCCCTTGGGTTGCACCTTTTTTCTTTCAGTTCATACCCTTTGGTACATTGGGTCGTATCCTTTCGTATCTTGAGTTCTACTTTTTAGTATTTTGGTTTGCACACTTTTGCATTCAAAATCCATACTTGTAGGTCTGAGGTTGGAACCCTTTGCATTTTGAGTAGATGATTGTGGATTAAATGTTGGGTGGAAGGGTAAAAGCCATAACCCCGAATTATTTCTAGGTCAGTGAGTAAAAATTGAGCCATAGGTTCAAAGATATTGATTTTAGGGCCCAGTTTCAATATATCACAACCTAGTAATATTTTTGCTGGAGGGTTTGAACTTGGACCATGCTTTTATTAACATTCCCTCTTTACCGTTGCACCACAGCACTTGCACATTACTTTTTGTATTGAATGGTCTCACCCATATTACATCAATGACCTCTTGGTGGTATTATAACAACATTTCAGACATTGCACATAATCAAAATTTAAACCTGGTCTCCACCTTAAAAGTTCAATATATTTAACCAGTTCATGTCCTGCCATTGGATATCACTTCATCCATGTAGTGTACAATATTTTGGTGAATTCGTGAAATTGAAGAGTTCATATTTTACAATTCGAATGCAAGTGTATAATTGAAAATTGAGCATCTGGTGGACGAGTCCAAATATGATCGTCATTGTTTGCACAATAAGCACGACAAGATTTCTTGGCAATTGAACTGCATAATTTTAGCGTTGGATCTAATATACACTTAATGTTTCACATTTATAAACGAAATGTTGCTATACAATACCAAAGTAGTTTATAACTGAATTTTAGGAATAGAGTAATCTGCATTTGTATGAAGTGTTTTCGGATCAAGCTCAGTCAACACATTCGATGAATTGGGATTGTAGAAATTGCATACCTGAGCAACTGCAACGGATTTCTGAAGTAATCGCTTGGCAAACATGATTACATGATATGATTTAAACCTGGTCTCCACCTTAAAAGTTCAATATATTTAACCAATTCATGTCTTGTCATTGGATATCACTTCATCCATTTAGTGTACAATATTTTGGTGAATTCATGAAATTGAAGAGTTCATATTTAACAATTCTAATGCAAGTGTATAATTGGAAATTGAGCATGTGGTGGACGAGTCCAAATATGATCGTCATCGTTTGCACAATAAGCACGACAAGATTTCTTGGTAATTGAACTGCATAGTTTTAGCGTTGGATCTAATATACACTTCGTGTTTCACATTTATAAACGAAATGTTGCTAATACTAAAGTAGGTTAAAAGTGAATTTTAGGAATAGAGTAATCTGCATTTGTATGAAGTGTTTTCGGATCAAGCTCAGTCAACGCATTCGATGAATTGGGAATTTAGAAATTGCATACCTGAGCCGCTGCAACGGCTTTCTGAAGTAATCTCTTGGCAAACATGATTATATGATATGATCCCTTTTCCTCTTTTCTCTTCTAGTGAAACGCTGGTTCACAATTATCTAGGGCTCAACGATGGGAATGTAGATGTGCACGAAGGATTTTACATGCACCAGAAAAACATATGCTTGTGAAGAAAAAGAAAGATAAAGCGCCGAGGTAAGAGATGAACGGACGAATCGGACACGCCACATCAGAGATGAACGAGCGAATCGGACACGCCACAAAAGGTCAACCTGCTAACAAAAAATTTCTCTTATTTATTTTAAAGACGTTACACGCATATTGAATGAAATGACAAGAATAGAAGTGTGTAGGGGATTAGAAACTTTAATTTCTTCCTAGCATATCGTTCCTTTAAAAAAAATAAATCTAAGTGTGTTAGGTTGTGTTTTTCCTTATTTTTACTCCTATAATGTCGACTTATAATTATATCTAAACATATTTTTTCTTAAATTATTATTATTATTTTTTTAAGATTTGGTTAGTGTAATAAACTCCTACGACCAACGTGTAGGGTTGAGTAGTCTCAATCAACCATGATCCCTCGTAAAGTTGAGAGTTATGCTTATCAATAGAGAATTTAACACATACACTCACCCTCTTACACACTTGCCCACGTCGCGGTTTGAACCTTGGACATCCCAAAGAAGAGCCAAAGCCCGAACCGTTACGCTATCTCATTTGGGACAAAACTTTTAGGTTAGAAAGAAACCTCAAGAGTTGCTCTTAGGTGGTCGATAATATCGTCCCATTCGTGTATACCACTATTTCGAGGAAAGCCACAAGAGATTTTTTGTGTCCCCTTCACATCACAAAGGTTCAAACCGTGGACCTCCCGTGCTCACCTTCTCCACTTGCACTACAAAGGCAAATAAAACCTTTATTAAGGAAAATTGTTCCTCGTATCCCCTAAGGGCCAGAACTTTTGGTTTCAGGAGGCCTGTTCCATCCGGGTATACCCCTCAGGATAGTCGGTGGAGGGGGGTTTGGTATCTGATGCAGGTCGCCCTGTTCCATCCGGGTATACCCCTCAGGCTAGCCGGGGGAGGGAGGTTTGGTATCTGATGCAGGTTGCCAAGCTTGAACCTCGGACCTCCTTTAGAGGATTGCGGGAACTTGCCAATAAGGTACATGGTTATTGTGGTTAGTGTGATAAACCCCTACGATCGATGCATAAGGTTGCACAGTCCCCTCCTAACCATGACCCCTCATAAGGTCGAGAGCTACACTTGCCAAAAGGGGAATAACACACAGTCATTTGGGTATCAACATGGTGGGTACAAGGGGAATGGAACCTTGTCAACCTCTACCAGCACATAGGACATTTCCAGTTGAACCTTGTATCAGCAAAATGGATACAGGAGGAATGGAACCTGGGTCAACCTCTATAGCACCTAATACTTTCACCAACTGCTCTACACAAGCAAATCAAAACTTTTAGGTTAGAAAGAAACCTCGAGAGCTACTCTTAGGTGGCCAGCCGTCCCATCCGGGTATACCACTATCTAGAGGAAATCTACAAGAGATTTTTTTATGTCCCTCTCTGCATCACAGAGTTTCGGCCTCTATAGCACTTAAGACTTTCACCAACTATGCTACACAAGAAAATCAAAACTTTTAGGTTAGAAAGAAACCTCGAGAGCTGCTCTTAGGTGGCCAGCAATATCGTCCCATCCGGGCATACCACTATCTAGAGGAAAGCCACAAGAGATTTTTTTGTCCCCCTCTGCATCGCAGAGGTTTGAAACGTGAACCTCCCGTTCAACGAAAAAATTTGTGGTTAGTGTTATAAACATGTACAACCGACGCATAGGGCTGAGTAGTCCCCTCCCAACCATGACCCTCCATAAGGCCGAGAGCTACACTTGTCAATAGGAGAATAACACACAACCATTTGGATATCAATAGGGTGGGCACAAGGAGAATGGAGCCTTGTCGACCTCTACCAGCACATAGGACATTTCCAACTGCACCTTATATCTGCAGGGTGAACACAAGGGGAATGGAACCTAGGTCGACCTCTACCAGCACCCGACTTTACACAAGCAGATAAACTTTGCACCCAAGACTTTCACCAACTACGCTAAGATAAACTTTTAGGTTAGAAAGAAACCTCGCTCTTAGGTTATAAATTATTTTTTATTTGTTATTTTTTTTAATTATCTTTATTGAAAAGTTATATTAACTATTTATCAATATTTGAATTTTGTTAATTGTAGGTAGTATTATATTGTTTGGATTTGAGTTTAAATTCACCAAGATTGAAATTAGAAAGATTTTTTTTTTAAAATAAGTTATGTGTGGCTTTTTTTTAAAGTTAAATGGATAAACAATTTTAGGGCAGAGGGTGTGCACTTAGCCAAATATGTGGTAAAACTCCTTATGTATGCAAATGATGTAATTCTTGTGGTTGAAACAATTGGAGATCTAGAAGATCACCTTCGGGCTCTAGAATTCTTTTGTAAGGAAGTTGGGATGCAGGTGAACACGAGCAAAACAAAAATTATTCAACAAAAAAGAAGAAGCAACATCTCGAATTTTAGTTTGCAAGAGAAACTATTTAGATAGTGTAGAATAGAAATACCTAGCCATAGACTTTCATGACAAGCTCAATCAGAATACATGTAAAATGAAAATAACTCTAAGTCGTTGGAGAGCGCTATATACACTTCAAAATCAGTGTAGGAATATCGAGTTGTGGGACTGGAAGACCACCAAGGTCTTATTTGGCTTACTTGTCATATCGATTATGTTGTATGGCTACGAGGTGTGGGCCAGTGGCACGATAAATACAAAATGGAGGCAAATAGAAAGGATTCAAAAACGTCTAATTACAAATTTTCTTAGAATTAAGGCCACAGTCCCTTATGAAATTATTCTAGTTGAAACTAGAATGTTCCCTTTAGAGGCAATTACTATGACCAAGTTGTTATGTTACTTGAAAAAAACATAAAACATGAAAAACAACATATGGCTTAGGGAAATTAGGGATGAAGAGCTGCATAGGCGAAAGAACACATGGATGAAACAAAATCAGAAATGGATGAAACGTTGGGAAATCAACATAAATGAATGCCCAAATTTCAATAAAGACATAAAAAAACTATGTGAACAAAAAGTTTAGAAGTGGAATGTGAAAAAATGCAAGCAAGAAAAGATAATACTATATTGCAAAGTTTAACCTAACGTATGACCACAAGGAAAAAGCATATATAGGTGTTGAAATCAAGTGGAGGGAAAAAATCCTCATTGCTCAGATAAGGACTAGTTCTCATAGGCTTAGATGTTAAATAGAGAGATGGACAACATCCAAGGAAAAATGGGAAGAAAGGATATGTAGTTTATGCAACACAGGGGTAATAGAGCTAGAGGAACATTTAATCTATGAATGCCCGAGTTTTTCGGACATCTATAACAAGTACAAAGAAACACTTGGAAAAGGGTCTATGATAGAGTTATCTGAAGACAACAAAATAAAAAAAGTTGAGGAGTTGCTAACCCAAATTAGCAGGAGAAGGAACAACCTTCTTAAGTATATTAATGGTCATATGATTTGAATAATTGTGCTTCCATATTTGGGGGTCTTATAGGCCAAGTTTGGGTCTCGCGACGTAATTAAAATCTTTCATTTCATTTCTATTGGGAGTCACTCCCATTATGAAAACAAAATATTATACTGCTTTCGTTACATTTTTATTAACAAGTTAATTAAAGCATATCCAACTTTACCTTTTTATCAAAGATATTCTTCATTTGCCCTTCTATCAAAGATATTCTTCATCTTCTCAAATTGTTAAGTTTCCACAATCAACTCCTTTTATATAAAATGTCTTCCAAAATTCAACACCCCAAGTTAATTAAAGCATATCCAACTTTACCTTTTTATCAAAGATATTCTTCATTTGCCCTTCTATCAAAGATATTCATCTTCCTCAAACTATTAAGTTTCCACAATCAACTCCTTTTATATAAAATGCCTTCCAAAATTCAACACCCTGAATGGCTAAAATATTTGTTGCCCAACTTCTACATCTAAAAATATCTTATCTATATCTTAATACATTTTTCTAAGGTTCTTATTCATTCCTTTAATATTCCAAGATATTATTTTCATTGTTATTTTTTTATTTGTGGATTTAGCCCCACTTCTTATTAATACTTATGATATTTGCTTTTGTTTTCCCATATCAATATCTCTTTTTGTTTATTTTTCTTTGTTTTTGTTTCATGGATATTCCTCTTTTTTTCATTCCCAACAATACTTTCATCTTCATCAATCTCTTCAATCTTCTCACATTGCTCATAGTAAGGCTTATCGTTTTTAGGTTTGCCTTGTTCTCAAGGATTTGAAGTGCAAGGAATAACCTCAAAAAGCACAATCTTTTTTATGTTGCCTTGGAAACCCTAAAGTGCAAGGATGCTCTCTTGTAGCAATCACCTTCTTATTATGCCCTCAAAACACTAAATTGTTATGGGTTTCCTCCAACCTCATTTTTTATTATTCTACTTTTAAAACCTTAAAGTGTAAGGGATAACATCTTCACCACTTTCACTTTTATTACCTAAAGAGGATTCTATACTACTTGAGGAAAATGAAGATGATTTACTTGGAATAAACTTGACCTCTTTTGTTGTCTTTGTTTTAGGATTTATCTCCACATATTCTTTTGCACCTTTAATTCCTTATGAACTTGCCAAATGATATTGTAGATAGGCTTTCTTTGTCTCTTCTTTTGGAGTGGAATATCCTTGATCTGATCTAGCTTCTATTATTGTATGATTTTATTGTTTCGTCTTGAATTTTATGTCATGGGTACAATTTTTATCTCTTTCTTCATAGTTTTCACTTTGCAAACTCTTACCATGTGTCCAATCTCATAACAATTGTGGCAACGAAATGCAATATTATCATAATCTACTTGTTGATCCGATTCTATTGATTTAGATTTAATCTTAGTGGATTGTGGCAAAGGTTTTGAAATATCCATATCAACACATATTCGAGTATATATAGCATGCTTTCACTCCTTAGTAGTTGGTCCTTCCTTGATGAATTCCCCTAGGGTATTTTCAATATTTTTCAAAACATCCTTATTTATAAGTTGATATGGAAGTCCAAAAAGCCTAACCCATACTTGAAGCTTCTTAATAGTTTTTGTCTCAACAAAAAAAAATCATTCCATGGTCTCAAATAAAGTGCATATCTTCCCTTAAACCATGGGCCACCAACCATTATTTTATCCCTAATTTTTGAATTGGAAAATATGATGAATAAAAAACCTTTAGGAAGAAAATTCATAGTGGCCATTATCTATGTAACTTCCATGTTAATGTTAGATTTTGATGCAGTATGCAATGGGAGATAAAAATCACAAGATGCAGAATAATATGAAATAAAGTAAATCTACGAGATGATTGAAATATGCTATAAATAGAAATAATGAAAATGAATACAATGTAGCTATGGAGGAAATGGAAACTCCATGAACAAAGCTACTGGACTACATTGCACCCATCACCAATATATGGTGATCTACACAACACTATGCTACTACCTACAAATATGCTCTAAGCTTCTATATTCTACTTGTTATAATGAGGCCCTTTTTATATAGGAAGATAGGTTCCTTGGCCAACACTCTACCTAGCTATGCAAGGGACACCTTGCACATATACAACTTGCACATTGACACTTATGCAATTATTACATTGCATGAAGTAACTATATAACTTCCCCCTAAAGTAATCTAATATCCTAAGTGTGTACCTAGGAAGGTACATTTACATGGTCCAAATGATGTAATATAATCTATTTATAACATCCCCTTGTATTACATTATTTGGGTATTGAAGACTTTAGTCTTCAATGTGGATCTTCTTCCATTGGATAGTGGAATTCGTATTCTCCTTCATTGCTTACTCTGATTAGGTTCAACAGGTAATCAATGTCTTCATATGATGCAAAGTAAGTTGTAGCTGAAGGTTCTTTTGCCTTTTGTATGTGTTCAATTGGTTCAGTCTTCATGATGCCATGTTTCTTTCTAGCATGTCTTTTCTTCCTTTTCCTCCTCATATGATTTTGCATTAGTGTTGGTGGAATTATTGCTTCATGATAAGTTAGTCTATCATCACAATAATATTGTTCTTTATTGCTAGCATGTTTCTTTTGTTGAGTAAGTACAAACACAATTAATGATAGATAAACCATCAGACACTCTTCTAGTGAAAATATAACCAATCTTTGTAAGTTCCACCATGTTGTGAAGAGGATTTCATGAAGATAACCAATCAATGTTGTAAAGTTACCTTCTTTGGCTTCAATAAGAAACAAGGAGAATTTTTATTTGTTGCTAGTGGACAGATACTTGCATACTTCTAGAGTATCTATTAATTTTTGAGAGTAGAATTCTACTTAATGGAATAGTTCTTCATTATTGAAAGATTTACTCAATATTTCATCCATGATAGATCTTTGAAATAGTGATTTTAGCTATTTCTTAGAATTGAATTTGATAGAATCTTAGTAGTCTACCTTATAACTCCATTTATTAGGATATATGATCCCTAATTGAAGTATATAAGATTGCTTTGATAAAACCTTTATTAATCATTAGGTTTGTAGGCTTCCTTATGTCTCCCTAGTAATGAGACTATATACACCTAATGAAATTTTAGATTTTGTGGAAAGCTTATATCTTCCCAATTATATAGAACTTGATAAACTTTGGTAGATGCTATTATTATCAATTTTAGTTGAGTGCCTTATGACTTCCTAGTGATTTTGAAATATGATATAGTGCTTTTGTAAAATGTAGTTCAATTTTGGGTTGATTTTGTAAAGTTTTGTAAATATCAAAATCAACTTTTCTAACACCTTATTACTCCTATTGAACTAAGCACTTTTCCTATTTTTAAGAGGATTTAATGTTGGATTTATTTTGTCCCTTTTGAAAATTTTTGAGACAAGAATATTATAAATTTCCAACCTTAGCAAAAACTTTAATAACATCTTTTAATATCCCTTAGGATTTGATTTTAATGTCTATAATTTTCAATGACCTAATTTGGTGTTGTAATCCTTATAGCTTCAAAATATAGAAAATTAGAGCAAAATAATATTTGCAAATATTTTGAAATCAATTTCGAGTAGAAACCCTTATTACTCCTAAGTTTAATATAGCAAATATTATGTTGATTTGATAAATTATTCCCTTTGAGGTATGGATTTCAATATGGTTAAATTCTTCTAAGTTTAACCTTGATTTATCAACCTTATAACTCCCAAAAATGAAAGCACATTTAACATGGGAATAAATCCTACCTTGCACTATACAATGATCGCAATAATCGATGCTAATTCCGGTTGTGCAAAGGCTGCAATATTAATCTCTACTTTGTTCGTTCCTTCCAATAGAATGCTTAGAATCCTCCTTGGATTTAATGCTCCAAATATGGCACCTTTAATCTCTGACTTTGACCTCCCTTAACCATAGCATTAAAGGCTCTTCTCCTTGCTTCCACACTATAAATTTGGCCCTGTGCGTGAAAACTGTAGAGTGTTGAATGAGGATGATTGAATGCTTGAAATTCCTTGGTCTTTGGTGCCCTTTAATGGAATTGAATCTTGATTTAAGTGTCAAGTGGCACATCCATTTTTTTCTCGAGCGCTTGAGGAATGAAAGATGCTAGATGACACTTGTAGCCTCCTATAAGTAACACCTGGGAGTTACATTCTTTAGGTGAGTGCTTGTTCTCTTTGTAGACAAGTGTCTCATATGTTCTCAACGTACCAACTTGTTGTTAGTAATATTTATTTGACCAATATGAACGCTCATGGATGGAATATTAGGGTTTTATTCCAAGTGACAAGTGTCACTTCCTCCTTGTGCATGGGCCTTTGCTCCTTCAACATAACCCTTCACTATCCTTATTAGCAAAGCTTGGTATTTTTGTTTTCTTTGTTGTAGATACTTTTTATGGTGCCTTGAGTGAGAAGCAATGCTATGGTGGAGCTTTGGTGGAGCCTTGGTGGAGCTCCAATAATGGTATAGAGTGCTCTTATGTTCGTCTTTCTTTGCTTGCTTTACTTCAACCTGTTATGCTCTTTTTATAGACCTAAATATAATGCTTCTCCCTTATTTACTTTTGTGCCTTGATTGCTTGCAGGTTCGGTTGTCCAAGAAGTACAAAATAAAACCCTTCTATGGTGCTCTTTTACCTTGTTTGGAGTGTGCAAGTATTCAATCGTCATTGGCTGGTTTACCGTATAGATATTGTGCCTTTGAGGTACCTTCAAATCTGCCCTCTTTCCTGTATAAGCTAAATTGGGATAGTGGAATCAATGTAACAAAATTGTGTGTAAAATAACCTTTATTGCACCCTCTTTTGCACTCCTTTTTTTAGGTCTGAATTTTTGGTTTTGTGGCAGAATTTTTGAATGCAATGTAGAGGTTTTGAGGTTGTCTCTTTGATTAAACACCTTCCTATTTTTGCTTGGATACTTTGATGACAAATCCAAGATTAGATAGAAGCTCCTTTGATGCAATATTTTGCACTTTTATCCTTGCAACTAACCCTGTAATGCTTTGGATTTGAGACTCACCAAGTCTCAATATTTGAAGATTCTATTTCTAATTTTGGTTAGTTGTATTTTTCTCCAAGTTTTGGAGGATTCTAAATTGTTTTGGTGGCTTCACTTGGCCACTATGTGTTGTAGATTTTTGTGCACTAATAGTGTCTTTAGAAACTTTGTCAAATTCTTATTTTGTGCCCTTCTCAAGAACACAAACAATAATATTTTTGAGAGCAATAGAATAGTGCAAATGAATTTAATAATATTTCACTTTTAATGCACTAACAATTTCACCTTATCACTCCAATCAACTTTTAAAATAATGCACTTAATCAATTTACTGCAACTAATCAAGAATAATTTGAAACGAACCTTCAATAATTATTCTACAATTTCACTACAATTAATATTGTAAGACTTAGTCTTTTTTTTTTTGAAGTAGATGATAGGTAGTTGATAGATGTAGTTATGAAATATAATCAACTCCTAACTAATGTGCACATAAAAATTAAAAGGAACTTTGATCTTTTTGCACTTTTGAAGACTGTAATCCAATTTTCCTTCTTGCAACTTAAATTCAAATAAGGTGCTCCAATGAATCTGATAAGTAATCCAATTAATGAATCTATTTGTACCAATAGTTGCTTACCCACCAAGTTGCTGCCTTGAGTAAGATCTTGAAGCTCTTTGTAGGTTGTCCTAAACAACTCCTTCACCAAAATATGGTCTTGAAATTTCTTTCACAAGCCTAGGATTTGGTGGCTTATTCTTCTCTTGTAGTCTCCTCCTTTTTGTTGTATATTTTTAGAAGTATTTATCTCAACAAATAATGCCTTATTATTGTGAGAGGCAATATTCAAATCTCCCAGATTTGGTAAGCTTCTTCTATCTTCAAGTCTCCTTGTCAAATTTTGACTTCAAGCAGGATTTTCTTCTCAAGATTCAAAATGTCTTAAGGTCTTATGAGATTTGGCACTCCTTGTCAAATTCTTCTTCTTCTTTTGGGCTTGTTGTCGAATGGCGATAATTGTCCCAAACCTTTCACTATATTTTGTTGTGAATTTATTCAATGAGTTATATTTTGATGATTTCTTCAGTAAGGCTCTCCAAGACTTTTACTAAATGCTCGTTGAGACCTCCCCAAGGTCTTTGATATTGCAACTTCTTCTGGTCTTCCTTGAGATCTTTTTTTCAACCTTTTGCTCCTGGAAGTGTTGGTGGTGAGATATTCTTCTGGATCTCTGATTCTTCTACTTCTAGATTCGAGCAGGTTTCTCCTAGTTTAACTTGGATTTTATTTAATTAAATCCTTTAAATTCTCTTAAGATCTGAAACAAGAAGTGGCACTTGTTCCTTGATCGCACTTTGCTTTCTACTTCTTGCTTCTTGCTCACACTTCCTCCTTGCTCCCAACTCACACTCACTATCGGCTGTAGTCACTCACACTCTCACTAACTCTTGCTTTCGGATGCACTCACTTCCAATTGCACTCACTCGCACTCACTTCTGGTCGCATTCGCTTCCATCTCGCGCTTGCACTCGTTTTTGCACTTATATCACAATGTCATTTGTTGCTGCACTTATATCAAAATGACATATTAATCTTAGAAATATATTTGATAAAGAAGAAAATAAAATCAAATTCAACATAAAATTTGATACATAAAATTACATATAAATTTATAATTTTATGAAGGTTTTATTGAAAATATTTAATAAATTTTCTAATTTGAAGTTTTAAATGTATATATGTGTAGTGTGGAATTTGCAAGAAGACATTCAACACAAAGATTTGGGTTTTATGTTGGATGCTAGATCAAATAAATTCATGCCTTAAGCAAATTTATTTAAGCCTTTATCAAAATCTACAATTTTTTCTATCATTCTCCTTAGTCTCTTTTATTTTTTTGGATTATTCCTAATTTAATTTATTATCTTTATACTACCTTAAAGAATTTAAATCACAAGGAACAACCTCTAAGGCATTTTCTTTATTATTATATTTCTTTTTATTGTAAGCAAATTCTTTTCTATCATTTGAAGATGATGGAGATGATCTACCTAACTCATAGTTTCATTCTTTCACATTTTTCTATATGAAAATGAACTCTCAAAATTCTTTTACAATGTTAGACCCTTTTAAATTTGATTTCTCAGGTTATAGTTCGTATAATGCATACCTTCAAGGGTGGCATGTTGATGATTGTGAATAACTTCATCCATTTGAGAGTTCCCGAGTTCGAATCCCTATGTAGATGTGTCAAAAATCTCATATTGATAAGCTTAGCTCTCAGCCTTACGAGGGGTCATGGCTAGGATGGGAATACTCAGTCATAAGCATTGGTCGTAGGGGGTTTCTCAACAATAAAAAAAAGTTCATATAATGCATCTTTCTTGGTTTCTCCCAAAGCTTACACCTAGTAAATTGTAATAGTCTTTGCTATCTAACAAGGTTCAAGGCCTTTATTTGTTATATTTTAAAAGTAGAAAATCCTTGATATCTTTTATTGATATCAAATACCAATTTTCAACTATGACCTTGTCTTATGATTAGGACTTTTCACATATTTTTTAATCATTCTTATTTTATAATCTCTTGCAATGTGTCCAATCTCATGGCATACATGGCATCAAAAAGCAATTTTTTCACAATCCACTTGTTGGTCCCATTTTTTTCATTCAAAAATGTAAAAATGGATTTTGATAAAAGCTTTAAAAGATCCATGACAATACATATGTATATGCATATAAGTATATTCATATCCATAGATGTTGGTATCACTCAAATTAATCCCCTTAGGGGTTACCAATGTTTAAATCTCATATGAAAGCCAAAAAAACCTAACCCACACAATAACCCATTCAATAGTTTATGTTTATTTAGAAATATCTCAAATGCAAGCTTGCCCCTTATAAAACATGCACCATCACCCATTATTTCATTGGTCATATTCAAATCATAAAAGATTATGAGAAAAAATTCTTTTTGAAGAGAATTCATAAAATACCACGGTACAACTTCAGTATCCATTTTCTTCTAATATATTTTTGCATCTCTAAAAAGTATAGTTAATAACCACTGAAATTATGGTTAAACCTTCTACTTTCAACAACCATTATATCAGATTCAATCATCTCATCCTTTATAATTAGTTATGGTGAATCATTGATTGCCTTGATACTATTTATCCTAGATTTCTTCTTCCTTCTATTTAGCTAGTAAATGATTACTTTCATCAACTAAGGCATCCTTATTATGACTATTTTTTTTCCTTGGTACCCAAAAGTCCATGTGAGAGCCTTCCATTATTTAAATTTCTCCGAAAATTTTAATATCAACATAAATGTGAGGCTCACTTCTTATTCATATGTACACTCAAATTCCCTTAGATTACGATATTGTATTGCCATATGTATTGACAACATAAAGCAACTCCTCTATTGCTTGAGGATGATGTAATTATTCATGTAATTTAGAAATTTATTGTGCTTGCATTTGAATAACCAAATGCACACACACTTTGACAATATTAATTAAAGAGGCCATAATCTAGAATCTAATACATGCAAATAATTGACCACAAATTTTTCTTTTTGCTGGGGATCAAGGGGTTGTACTTGGATCCCCCATCCTTGACAAATCACAACTCTCTCCTTTCAAGCTTAATATTTTACAAACATATTCAATTCTCATCTCAATTGAGATGCTATAGCTACATACCTACATCATTTTACATAAAATGTTTGAATTCTTGATTTTTCATTTTTTGGATTTTCTTCAATTTTCTATGTGAATACAAATATTCCAAAATTCAGCATCCTTCTTGACATTTTCCTATAGTAGCCTTCACAATACCAAAAATCCACCTCTACTATCTATGCATTGCATCTTAGTAGAGTAATATTTCCAAAACATCACACTATCATAATCCTGTTTACCAGATCTTGATTGATAGTTTCCTTCCTAAAGCATAAGTGCAACCACAAAAATTATAATAAATAGTTTAAATAAAAACTTATTAATGTTATAATATAAAGCAAATATTACCAATGGAAAACATTAAAGTAAATCTTAATCATTATTTGATTCAAGCAATCAACATTTTCTTGTCAACTTCAACTAAACTTACTACTTCCTCTAACCATGGAAAAGATAATTTAACTTCATGATCCTTAATTAAAACTCCTCTATTGGCTAGCCTATTTGCACATTTGTTTCCTTCCCTTAATGTATGTGTAAACCCATTTTTTTTTAACTCTATAGCAGGGTCTTGAATTTCCACAATTATCTCTTGTATGTTCCATGGAGCCTTTGCTTTCCTCAAAATTACATTTATTACTAGAAGTGAATCACATTCCATCCATACTCTATTCCATTTAATTTGTTTGCAAATTTTAAAAAATTTCAAAGCTGCCCAAGCTTCAACTTCATTCTTTGTCTTAAATCCACTATTGAAAGCGTAATGAAACAAAATCTCTTCACTATTATTGCTAATTATTTCTCCTCCCATTGGTCCTAGATTTCCTTTAGATGCTCCATCAAAATTCAACTTTTTTTGTTATTAGGTAGAGGTGGTTATAAGGTCCACAAACCTTTTACATAGTCAAAATGGGCTGGTTCTAGCTGCAATCCCGTATAATAAACATACAAAATGGATCTTCCCAAGACCCACATTAAGCCATACTTAGAGTCCGCAGTCCTAAACTTGTCACTGGACTATTCAGGATAAAACAAAAACCAGACAACACCTAGCACTTACTAAACATAACACTAGGTTGTCGTACTGTACACTTGTCATTTCTGAGGCCCTAAAAAATGGGTTGCATTTTGTTCCTCTGCCTAATATTGTCTGTTAGATTACTCATCATCAACCACTCTGATATCCTACTGCTCTAACAGGTTTGATCTTAGATCTTCTTTTGAAGCCAACACCAGTAATTCTTAAGGGAAGTTATCCTTCCAAATTTGCATCTCCCTAGAAAAAACTGCAATATTTGCCATTAGATCCACTGTATGGTTCCCTTATCTGAAGGTGTGTTGGATTCGAGCACTAACCAAATGGGATTTATGAATCTTTTCTTCTAGGATAAGCTCCGAGATGGTCCAGTTGGGGTCTTTATCCTCCTTAATTGCCTTGATTATATTAAGCAAATCCCCTTCAAAGATTACTTCCTTATAACCCTCTAGTATGGCAATTCTCATTGCCTGCATGCAGGCTCGGCCTTCGTAAAATTATTTGTTTGAGTTCCCAAAGGCTCCGCAAAGACAATGACCACTTTTCCTTCCTCATTTCTCAGAACTCCTCATGCTCCTGCAACCCTCGTATTTCCTTTGACTGCCCGTCAAAATTGAACTTAACCAAATTTTGTGTGGGGGGTATCCATTTGACACCATCCTGTGGGTTGGTTGTAATGACTGGGTCCGAAGGTTCCTCTCCCCAGTTCCACAAAATCCTCCTTTCCCTAGGAGACATGGTCTCATTTTTTAAGTAAAATGTTTTCCAGTTTTCTTTCAGAGCTCTGATTATTTTATTACCACATAACTTGGGATCTTTCTTCCGTCCTTTAAATACTCTCTTATTTCTCTCATTCCATATCCCCCATAAAAAATAGGGTAATATGAGCTTCGAGAGCCAAGTCAAAAGTTTCACCCAGAATGGGGAAGCCCACTGTATGCAGAAGTCAAACATGCTATTTGGGCTGACCCAATCTATATGAAATTTGGACATAATAATTTGGAAGACTGCATAGGGAAAATCACAAGTTAGAAAGATATGAATTACAGATTCTGTCGCTTTCTCACACTGGATACATCGATTGATGAATTAGAAACCTCTCCTCCGCAGATTATCTGTTGTCAGAATATTATTTTGAACTACCAGCCAAAAGAAGAAAGATATTTTTGGGGTTAAATTCTGTAACCAAATAATATAAGTCGAAGTCCAGCCATTGAATCGTGAGTGGATTAGTTTATAGGCAGTTTTTACTGAATAGATCCCACTTGTATTTTTGCCCCAAATCACCTTGTCTCTTCCTCCCCTACAATGATTGGGAACACCCTTAAAGCATCATTGAGTTTTGGTCAGGGCCACCTTCTCTTGCTCTGAAGGATTTTGAACTATGATTTTCTTCCAAGAGGAAGTTTCTTGTGCTACAACAAGAAAATCCTCTACTTTTCCTCCCATTTCCTTTGAAAGTTTGTATTGGAGGACCCGAAGGTCTAAGTTATCTTGCAGAGGGGCTTCTTCCAACCATGGATCTTGCCAAAATTCCACTTTTCTTCCATTACCAATTATCCATCTGATGCCTTTCCTGACTACCTCACGACATTCGAGCAAACAATTCCAGAAATAGGATCCTCTAGGGAGATTATCAACTTTCAAGAAGTCCTAATTATTTTTGATATATTTTTCCTTAAGAAGTTTTACCCATCCCAATTGATCATTATTGAAAAATCTCTAGACCTGTTTGCCAATTAGAGCTTGGTTCATTTCTTTCATTATCTTCAGCCCCATGCCCTCTTGATATTTGCTTGCACACACCTGATTCCATGCTACCAATGAAATTCTCTTTCTCTTCTTCGAACCTAACCATAAGAAGTTGTGCTGAATTTGCTCCAATGTAGCTCAGACCTTTGTAGGCATTCTAAATAGAGACATGCAGTAGATTGGAATTCTTTGTAAAGTAGTTTAAACTTGTAAGTATTTCCCTGCAGAGCTGAGAAGGTTACCCTTCCACCTTGCTAAGTTTTTGGAGATCCTATCAATGACTGAGTTCCACAATGTAGCCTTCATTCTTCCTTCGAACATAGGCATGCCTAGATAAGTCGTCGATAAAAGCTCCTTCCCACATCCAAAGAGGTTAGATATTCTTTCCTCCCTCCCATAAGGCGTGTTAAATAAATAGATGCTACTCTTCTTATAGTTTATGAACTGTCCTACTTCTATCTCATACTTGGTTAGAATTCTCTTCAGCTTCCTAGCCTAAGGCACCGAGGCTTTGGACACAATGATCGTATCATCCACGAACTGTTGGTGAGACATTGGCTCTATTGTTGACGTTGGTTTGAAACCTCCCAATCAATCTTTTTCCACAACTTCTGAAATGTTCCTACCCAATGCTTCCGCTAAAATAATAAACAAGTATGAAGACAAAGGATCTCCTTGTTGTAGCCCCCTTCCACTCTTAAAGTAATCGAAGGGTGACCCATTCACCATGAATGAAAATATTGTGGTAGAGATACAACTAAAAATCAACTTAATCCACTAGGGACAGAAACCAAACTTACCCAAAATCTTGGTGAGGAAACGCCATGAGACCCGGTCGTAGGCTTTATTCATGTCTAGATTTAGATACCTGCTTCCTTACTAGCCACCATTGAATGAATAACTTCGTGAGTTGTAGGATTTATTCATGTCTAGCTTTAGTAACATACCTGCTTCCTTAATAGCCACCATTGAATGAATAACTTCATGAATTATGATGATACCATCTAGTGTTTGTTTCCCTTTCACAAAACCTCCTTGGTTCATATCAATGATGAATGGAAGGATAACCTTCAGCATATTGGCAATTTTTTTCATGAGAATATTCATCAGAGTGTTACATAAACTGATAGGGCAGAAACTGTAAAATTTCATTGCTCCCACTAGTTTAGGGATGAGGACTAAAAATGTAGCGTTAAATCCTAATATTTACATTTCCTTTTGAGCCTCAATTATAGCTTCCACTACATCATCACCTAGGATATCCCAAAAATTCTAAAAGAAAGCAGCGGGGAAGCCATCCGGTCCTAGGGAGCTATTACCATCCATGTCAAAAATTGCCTTCCTAATTTCCTCCTCTGTAAAAGGGCTGAGTAAGAATCCATTAAGATTCTTAGTGACAAGGGGTGGAATGGTCGCCAATAGAGAGTCCTCTTCTTAAATGGTAGGATTTACATCCTCTAGCAACGATTTAAAGAACTCAGCCGCTTCCCTCCTTATGTATTCCATATCTTTGGTGTTAGACCCATCAACCATATTGATCTCCTTAATTTTGTTAGTACTCCTGTGGCGAAGAGTAGAGACATGGAAGAACTTTGTATTTATGTCACCCTCCTTCAACCAATGCAGTCTGGATTTCTACCTCTAGAAGGTTTTTCAAATCCTAGTATTGTATGGTATTTGACTAACAGCTCCCTCTCCTGGTTTCTTAGATCTTTTGTAAGCTGTTCTAACTTCAGCTTCTCCTACAGTTCATTGATCTTGTCTTTTAGTTTTGCCTTTTTTGCAAAAATATCACCAAAGGAAGTTTTGTTCCACTCTCTAATGTTAGCCTTCGCATTCCTCAGTTTACACGCCACTTGGGCCGGTTTCGAACCATTATACTTTTTGTCCCACCATTGGGCAACTAGATCCTTGAGATCCTGGTGTTGGAGCCACATAAGTTCGAATCAAAAGTGCCTGATGTATTTTTTCTTAGAGTTCTCCCCAATTTTCCACAGAATTGGGTTGTGGTCAGACCCAAATCTTGGTAGTGCCGTTAATGAAGAGTCCCCAAACTTCTCCAAGCATTCCTGAGAAAGAAGAAACCTATCTAATCTAATTTGAATTTTGGTTTTCTTTTAGTATTTTGTTAGACCATGTATAGGAGAATCTACGCAGGTCCACATCCATCAGCTCATGTTGATAAAAAAAATCTCTAAACTCGTACATTTCAATAGTTATTCTTTGAGAGCCCCCAAATTTATCTACAGGGTTAAGGTAGCAATTGAAATCCTTTGCCACAATCCAAGGGTAGTTGGGGATCATCTCCCTCAGTTCAACTAGTTGACCCTAGAGAATCCTTCTCAGTCCCTGTCTAACTGGAGCATATACATTCATTAAGATCCACTCTTCCTGCGTGGTTTTATCCAAACATAGGAGACAAATAAACCAACTAGACATCAAAATCACTCTACTATCAATCACATTCTTGTTCCACATAACCAACAACCCTCTTGCTATTCCAGTGGCCTCATGGGCTACTACTTCAACTTCTCACCAAGTTCTATTCTTAAAAGGGATCACTCTACTCTCCTCCATTTTAGTTTCTTGTAGTAATATCATATCCGATTTGTGTTCTTGTCTAAGAGCATACATAGCTCTCATTTTTGCAGGATTAATCCCGCGTATATTCCATGATAGAATCTTTATTTATGGGCTTTGGATCCTTGAGCTTTCGCCCTAAAGTGTAATATTGCTTGAGTGCCATCAACCACTCCTCGCTTTGCTTCTTTCTATCTTAAGGCAACTTTGCTAGGTTTTCCTCTTCCTACCGAACCATATTCCCATACATCCTCTTTAGGTGGGGGTTCCTTGGGTTTCACTTGGCTTCTGGTAACCATCTTGGATGGGTCAGTCTTGGCATTTGGGGTAACAACCTGGATCTCCATGTTAACTGCTCTTTCTGACAATGGAGATGATTTTGTGCTCTTAGATTCTTGATTAGTAGGTTTTTTTTTCCCTTCTTTGTGGGTACACTGATCTTGGAGGTTCACATCTACCTCCTAAGTTTCCTTGCCTGTCTTATCAGTTTCATTCTCCTTCCTCTGATTTTGCTCTTCCAAATCCTTCTCTTGGGTCTCCTCTACCTCATATTCCACTTCTTGGCTATCCATCTAATCTCCCTTCAGATGATTTAATGCATCAAAACTGTTCTCCACTGGAATGTTGATCTCCTTGGAATTTCTTCCCATAAATTCCTCTCTAGTACAGGGGACCAATTCCGTTGAGCCTCCATAGGTCTCCCGTATCACCCAATCGAACTTACTTACTCTAGGGCATTGATCTATGTGGTTATTTCCTTTGTGATTTTTTTTGGGGCCTGTTGCATCACCTTTGGAGTAGGTTGTACTTGAGGGTTCCCACCAGAGGGACTAGCTCCCCTGTGAGAGGATTTCGGGGCATCAATTTTTCTGGGAGGAGGGTTATGATGTTGCCTCTTTATGACATTAGGCCAGATAGGGTCTCTGATATTTAGATTTTGAGCCCCACATCCTTGAGGTCCATGTTGGGCAGGAATGGAGTTCTGTGAGGGAAGGGATATTATTTTGGGTTTGTGGAACAGTATTTTGGGGTGGGGGCTCGTTCTTGGAAAGGCAGTGGATACCCTGGTGCTCTACCTTCCCGCAAACACTACACTTAATAGACATATTTTCATATTCAAAGTCCTAAGTATGAAGGCCATACATAAACAACAATATAATATATTTAGGGAGTTCTTTACTCAGGTCTGCCAACACACACATGCGAGCGAAAATAAGTCTTGTTTTGCTCAAGGTTGTAGGATCAATAGCTACCAGTTCCCCAATATTTGCAGCTATCCCAACCAAGATTTGCTCATTCCAGCAAAGCAGAGGTAATCCCAACATCTTAACCCAAATAGGATCCAAATCCAACACCCAGATCTAGGGGTTGAAATTGGGGGTCCAACGCTTCATATACAAGTCCCTTTTCCAAAAAAACCAAAGACCTCCTTGAAGAATCCTTTCCATGTCCTGGTCACATTGAAATGTCACCAAAAGGAAACTCTTGGGTAAAGCCTTAATCATCATACCGACCCTTGGCCGCCATTTCTGGACGGCCCATCTCCTTATGACTTCCAAGTCCGATCGAATCCCCATAAATTTCACCACCAGAGACGTCCTGCCCTCCATAGCCACATGCTGAGCTAGGGCATCCGGGATGTCCAGCCTACCATTGACAAGTTTTAGATTAAAATAAGAGTCAAACAGTTTTTTCTTACCATGAAGAGCATTAAGATAAGATGGTCTCCAGTTGTTAGGTTTCTCTTTGTCTCCTTCCTAGGTCTTCCCTTGATCCTGACGCACAGAGTCCTGGTCCCCATCAGAGATATCTTCGATCACATATGCCCAACGCCCTGGGTTCGGGTCCAACGAAATTTCCTTGTCCACATCCTCCACTTGGGGCCCTACTATCTCACCAAAGACCCCACCTGCCGTGCCTGCTATTATGCCATCCGAAGCCCTACACCTAGGGTTTGTCGCCCCTAGACCTCCCACTCCTCCTCCTTGTTGCTCCATCCTCCCTTGGATGAAGATAAAATAATAATAATATTTAGTTCTAATTATTTTAGTATATTTCATAAAAAATCAATTTGACTAACTCCACATTTGGTGGTTTCCACTTTATATTTTTTGACTTCCTTTTGTTTCTCGTATGCCCAACATCATAATTCCATTTGATGACTTTACTCTATCTATCAAATCTCTTTGTTTCCAGATTAAGGATTGGGTGAGTTAATAGGGTTTGTTTAGACTTCTCTAAACAAATATTCCTTTTCATTACCTCTAAATTGTTTTTCTTTCCTTTAAATATTCTTCTATTCCTTTATCGTCATACAATCTAAAGTATTGTGTCTTTTGATATATCCCAAATTTTCTATACAGTCTCACTTTTAAAAGTACTCTTCTATTGCTTTAACCATTCTTCAATTATATTTTTCATCACCATGCATTTACCAAACATATTAAGAATCCATTTCCATAGATTCTAGACAATTGAGCAGTATCCCAAGAGATGGTTTATACTCTCCTCCTCCTTTTTACAAAGAACACATTATGAGGGGCCATGAAAACTCCTTTTCATAAGGTTATCTTAGGATTAAATTCTTCTATGACCTACTATCCAAACAAACATTTTTATTTTAGGAATGCTCGGGCTATCCTAGATATCTCTCCACATTCTTGATATATTCCTATTTTATTAATGCTCTACATTATATCCACTTCTTGTTTCCTGAGCTATTTAAATCTTAAATCAACTTATCCTTGATTCCCCTAGGAATAATCACTATTGTTATCTTTCTACTCAACTGCCTCCTAGCACCAATGTTTTGTATACTTGTAAAAAATATTCTTTCCATTTGTATTTTCCTTTCTAATACTTATACATAATGTTTGAAACCCTATCACCATATGTGTCTTGAAGTAATTTCATCCATGGTTTCAAAATTGGATCTTAATAGAGTGGTTTTTTATCACACCAAGTATCCATCAAAATAAAAAAAAATTCTCTAGTTCCCACCACCCATCTTAGAACTTTAATCACTAGATCAATTGATTTTTTAAAATCGTTCCATAGAGCAGAACCATTGGTAGTGAGAATTTAGTAAATATTAAGTTGGGTCATTAGGCTCAACATATTTAGAAGAATTCTTGCCTATTGTATTTGATTCTCTATGTACAACCTCCAAATTATTTTTCCCCTAAGAGCTAAGTTTAAAGCCGTAAGAACTCTTCAACTGAAACCTTCCCTAATATTTTTCATCACACACCTTGCTCAATTTCACCAAAGGAATTTTCATTTTATCATGTAAACCTAACCACAAAAAGACCTCATAATGTAAATTAAACTTTTTAATATCAATTTTGGCATAGTAGACAAGGACATATAATAAGTTGGAATGACCTGTAAGACTAATTTAATTAGTTGCACTCTTCCTGCTAACGATAACCATCTACCTTTCCATTTTGGCAGTTTATTCTAAACTTTATTTATAATTGGATTCCATAGTTATATCCTCATTCTCCCCTCAAATAAGGGTATCCATATATAAGTTGCTAGCAAATTTGCCTCCTCCATTTGAAGTAACCTGCATATCCTTGCTTTCATTCTAGTTGGGGTGTTTAAAAAGTAGGGTTATGCATAAGGGGTCGAACCCAAAATGTACTTGTAAAAAATGACGAATCCGTTTCAAAACCCTAGCGAATCTATTTCAAAACCCTGGCGAATCATGGCCAAATTCATGTAGGAGGACATGGCGAATTACCTTATTTTTTCACCAAAAATTATAAAACATTGGTAAATTTGATGAGTTTTAATCAGATCGGGTGCAAAACAGGATCCGGATGCGAACCAGGTGCAAAAAAGAGCCCGAATGTGGACTGGGTGCAAAACAGGGTCCGAATGAACTTGGGTTATAACCTAAGAAAAATTTTAGTTTAGAGGGTGCAAAATTGGGACTTCCCAGAGGTCACCCATCCGAGTACTACTCCAATCAAGCATGCTTAACTGTGGAGTTTTTGATGGGTTGGAAAACATCAAGTCATCTTGGTTTTTTGAATTTTTGGTTGTGGTTGTGAGGAGGTCTAAAAAGAAAACAAAGGGTCCTTTATTTGTTGCTTGCCTTGGAATTCCATTTTTTTCCTTCATTTTTTTAGCTCGCTTGGACCAGCTTTTGCACCCGTCACCCACCTGGACCATTTTTTGCACCCGTCCCCCACTTGGATCAAATTTTGCACCCATCTCCCACTTGGACCATTTTTTGCACCCGTCCCCCACCCAGACCAACTTTTGCACCCGTCCCCCACCGGGACCAAGTTTTGCACCCGTATCGCACCCAAACCACTTCTGCACCCATCCTGCATTTGGATAAATTTTTGCACCGACCCACATCTAGTCCAGTTTCTACACCCATCTCGCATCTAGACCAAATTTTCCACCCGATTTGCATCCATACCAAATTCTCCACCCATTCCACATCCTGACCAATTTCTGCACCCGTCTCACATCCGAACCAATTTTTACAACCGAACCACATTCAGGCCAAATTTTGCACCTAGGTCTCTTTCTACACCCAACCCACATCAGAACCACTTTTTGCATCCAAGCCGCATCCGAGACAAATTTACATCCAGACTACGGATCGGATGTAAAAAGCGCCCCGAATGCAGCTTGAGTGCAGAAAGTGGTTTGAATTTGGTCTAGGTGTAGAAATTGGTCCAAATGCAATCTGATTGCAAAAATTGGTCCGAATCGTGCGCAATCCAATGGATGCAGACCACACTCTAATATTTTAGTTGTATGGATATGGTTGTCAGTTTACACTTATATACTACTATAAGAGGTAAATTTGGTAGGATGATTTAAAAAGTTTATAATTTCAAGGTCAACAGGGTCCTTAGTTTAGGCTAGAGTGCTGGCAATTTAAAAAAATTCGGTAATATTATTATCAACGCACGATAAATCGACCCCTAAATTTTTTTTGGCCCAACAATTTTAGGCAAATGGACTGACATCTAGGGTCCCAATTTTCACCAATTTTCAATTTTGAAAATTCGAATATTCGCCCAATTGGTGAATATTCTCTAATGTGCATAACCCTGTTAAAAATTAAATTTTCCTATTAACTTTTTGCCCTGACAATCTTCCATATTCTTCTAATAAGTTATTCAAATCTTTGGCCTTGTTTATCCTTACCCTTAAAAAAAGGGTTGTATCAACTACAAACTGTTGATGGTGATGTTATCAATGTTATTACTAGCCTTAAGTCCACTTGTAAGCCCTTATTTGTTAGCTTTCTTCAAGTTCCTACCCAAAACCTTTGCCATAATAATGAACAAATATGGTGATAGAGGATCTTCCTGTCTAATACCTCTCTTGGCTTTAAATGATTTTGTTACTAACCCATTAACTAACATTGAATATGAAATTGTAGAGACACAAGTTTTAATCCATCTGTCCCAATTCTTACCAAATCCAAGCTTTTCTAATATTGTAAAAAAATCTCATTTAACCCTATCATAGGATTTACTCATGTCAAATTTTAAGATCATTGTTATCTCTTTTCTTGAAGTTATTGAATGCATAACTTTATGAGCTACTATGATCCCGTCCAAAATTTGTCTCCTTGTAATCCTTGCTCTTATGAAATAATTTTATCTAACAATGGTATTAAATGATTTGCTATCACTTTGGAGATAATCTTATATGCCATATTACATAGGCTTATGGGCCAAAATGAATCAAACAATTTTGCATCATTCTTTTTTGGAATCAAGGTAAGAAATGCTGCATTTAATTTATAAGGAATGTATTGTTTTACCTTAGACTGTTCCATTCCCACCAATAAATAATCCTTCACTTTATCCTAGTTATGTTGATAGAATATTGTAGAGAGCCCATCCGGACCTAGGGATTTATCCTTATCAAAAGAGAAAAGAGATAAATAAAATTATTCCAAAGTAATAGGCTCCATCAATTTCCTATTGTCTTCATTTGTTATAATTAAATGTACTTCTACAATTTATTCCACCTTGGGGTTGCCCCCTAAGGGACCTGAAAAATGATCTGGTGCTTTAACGATCAACAAATATGAATGCTGCAGGAGCGTGGAAGGTTGGAGGCTGAAGGAGCGTGGAAGGCTGGAGGCTAAAGGAGCATGGAAGGCTAGAGGCTAAAGGAGCATGGAAGGCTAGAGGCTAAAAGAGCGTGGAAGGTTGGAGGTTGAAGGAGCATGGAAGGCTAAATGATGAGTTGATATTTGGAGTGTCAAGGCTAAAGGAGCATGGAAGGTTGGATTGGTTGAAGGAGCATGGAAGGTTGGGTTGGCTTAAGGAGCTACAACGAAAGGCTAGGATGTTGGGTGGAAATTTGGGATGGCTAAAGGAATGTGGAAAGCTGATAAGGTTAAATGAGCATGGAAGGCTCAACTGGCTGAAGGAGTTGCAATGGAATGTTGGGATGTTGAGTGGAAGGCTAGGAAGGTTGAAGGAGCATGGAAGGTTGCTTATAATGAGAAAAATAAAATTATAAAGTGCAAAGGATTATAGGGTTTTTTTATGAGAAATATCTCATCTTTTAGGAGCCATATATTTGCAAAGAGTTGTCTGATTCAACTGATTCTTGGACCAACTTGTCAAGAATTTGAACAGCTTTAAAATGAGTGGTCATATGAAAAAATACAAGCAATATTAAGGGATATACGACACTATGAAGTAAATCGTTCAAAACAAGAGCAGTGACAATTTTTCAAGTCATAAAAAATGAAATTACAAAGTGCAAAGGATTAGGGTTTTTCCTAAAAAACGTCTCATCTTTTAGGAGCCATATCTTCATGAAGAGTTATCCGATTCAGTTTATTCTTAGACCAACTTATGCAAAATTTGAATAGATTTAAAATGAATGGTCAGATGAAAAAATCAATATTGAGGGAAATACAACACTGTGAAGTCAACCATTCAAAACAAGGGCAGTGATGATTTTTCAAGTCACAAAAAATGAAATTACAAATATTTTCCAACTAGGTTTTGAACTATGGAAAGAGCAATGGAGGGCTATGACTTCATCAAGGAAGGAAACTAGTAATTCAAATTTGGTAAATCGAACTATGATAGTGCAATGTTTTGAAAATATTACTCTACTAAGATGCAAGGCATAGGTAGTAGAGGTGAAGTTTTGGCATTGTGAAGGCTACTATAGGAAAATGTCAAGAAATATGCTAAATTTTGGAGTAATTGTATTCATACAAAAATTTGAAAAGATCCAGAAAATGAAAATCAAGAATTCAGATATTTTATGTAAAATGATGTAGATTTCTAGCTATAGCATCTCAATTGAGATGAGAAGTGTGTCTATTTGTAAACTCTCAAGCTCTAAAGAAGAGAGATGTAATTTTTCAAGGGTGGGGGACATAAGTACAACCCCTTATTATCTAACAAAAAAAATTAAAGGTACTTCTTGTAGTAGTTTATCATTAAGAACTTCAGATTCCTTTGATCCTAGAATATTCTGGTAAAAAAAACCTTACCTCCTTTCTAATTTCGCTTTGGTATTCAATCCAAATTCCTTCTACTAATTTAATTCTACTAATTTTGGATGTTGATCTGTGTACTATTATCATACTATGAAAAACTTCGTATTTTTATCTCCTTATTTTAACCAAGTATGTCTCAATTTTAATCTCCAAAAATTTTCTTCCTTACTCAAAATATTATGATATTCACTAAGCAACTCCCTTTCCTTTGAGCTTGGATTATTATGATCACCTTTTTGGAATTTTGAAATTTTATCTTTTAGTTCTTCTTTCTTCTAAAAATATTTCCAAAAGTGTTCTTTTTCCATTCTTTTAATCTAGATGCCATTGATTTAATTTTAGGACGTGTATACAACCCACCATTTTTTGAATAATTTCACATTTGCACTATCAAATCAACAAATTGAGGATGATATTTCCACATTTGCTCATATTTCAAATATGATATTTTTTTGAATTTACTTACCACCATTTTAACCCTTATTGGCCAGTGATATGAAAAATCCTTGTCAAGATATTAATTTTAGCACAAGTACCTTCATCTAGCCAATGATCTAAGAGCATACTTTTATCTATTTTTTTGCTATTAGGTTTTAGCCTCTCCTATTGTTGGTCCATGTATAGTTGTCTTATTTAATCCCATAGATTATTGTTTTGAATAAAAACTGAGAAATATCTCATACTTTGGGTTAATTTCCTAATTCCCCCAAATTTTTCATCTAACTTGGTTATGGCATTAAAATATCATATGATCATGAATCGGGTTTCTTGGTCTTTAATTCTCATAAAGGCTTCAATCCCACTCCATACTTCTAATATGTTTGACTAAGTTGTATGTCCATAAACATTGATAAGGATGAAACTAATATCTGCAAAGTAACATGTGACTAAAGAGACTATCCAATGCTTAGTTCAATGAATGGTTACATAGGAGTTTCTAATAGGATTCCAACGTGTTATAATTCCCCTTGTTGCTCCTTTACAATCCACAACATCCCATTCACATCTTGCCCATACTTCTTTCATATTTTTGGAAACTTCTTTTGTCATTTTAGTTTCTTGGATACAAAGAATATCACGCTTATTACTTAAATAGAGGTCCATGATACACATTTGATTTGAGGGGGCATTAACAACCCTTATATTCCATGAAATGTTAATCATGTCTCATTAGGGGCTACTGGCCCCACTTGCAAATTACTAAAGAGAAGTTCAACAAACTTAGTTTGTGTTCCTTTCTCTATGTTTGCTCTTGCTTCCTTGGATCTCGCTTGATAATTTGAGGGTTTTCCTCTTTTTGACTTGCTTGTCTTAGGTGTAGGTCTTATTATTCTATTCCTAAATATTATTTTACAACTTTCTTTTTCATTGGACTTATCCTCTCTTGGATCTACTACGAAAGCTTTTGACTTATCCTTATTTTTTGGTATTTATTTATAAATGGTAGAGGTATTAACATCTAACACTACATTTTATCTACCAATTTTCTTCTTTTGAATGGTGCATGGTACTTTAAGAGAGTCTTCAAAATTTTATGAGACACATTATTTAGGTTCATCGAGAATATTCATCCTTAAAATCAAGATCATACTGAATAGACCATTTCTTATTATTTTTTTGAACTTGTTGTACTGTCCTCTAAGCTCTGATATACTTTTTCTTTTCTTTTTTTTTATTTGTGGAAAACATCCCAAAAGGGATGCCACTTTCGAGTAAGACCCAAGGATGCAGGGGTATCCATTCCGCCAAAAATGCCTAGGACTCGGACCTGGCCTACCACCTTTGACATACTCAAGGAGCAAACAAACACACAAAACCAATTTAAAAATAAGCAAATAACAACAAAAATAATAAAATAAAATAAAAAACATGCTCCTTGAGTGTGTCAAAAACAAAAGCACAACCAAACACGCACAATAAGATAAAAGAAACCACAACATGAACCACATAGAAAAACAAAAGAACCACATAAAAAAACACAAACGAGACAAAAACAACAGAACACTACAAAGACAACCCAAAAAAAACATGAAAAATAAACACAACCAAAACCTAAAAAATTAAAAAAAAAAAATTAAAAAAAAATTAAAAAACAACCAACATCAGACAATAAACAAAAACAAAAAACATAGAAAACATTCACACATAAAAACATGAACTAACACAAACAAAGAGAAACCCAAGAACAAGAACAAAAAAAAACACAAGAACAATAACAAAAAACATATAAAAAAAAACACAAAACAACAAAAACATAAGAACAAAAAAAACAACACAAAAACCACAAAAACAAAACAAAACAAAAGAGCCCACCCACCTTAAAAAACTAAACAAAAAAAAACAAAAAAGAAAAAAGAAAAAAGAAAAAAAGAAAAAAGAAAAAAAAATTGAACATAACAATGACCTATCTAGACCAGAAGACTATTAAGGCAAGAATCAATAGAGGAAACAAAATAAAGAATAGAATGAGCTAGGAAACTAAAAAAAACTGAATGAACCAAAGAGAAGCAAAAAAAAAAAAACAAGAAGAAACTAGGTACCTTAAGAACTGGAGACATCCAAAGAAATGATAGAAAGAAGAGCTTACCTAATTTGAGAAGCCCACCATCTAGGAGGGTGGCCATAACAAGTAAGATCACCTTTGTCCAAAGCCCAATTAGCTAAAGCATCAACACTCTTGTTTTGATCTCTGACCACATGATTGTAATCAAATTTCAAAAATCCCATATGGATTAATTAAATCTTCTCAATAATTATTTTTATTCTCCAATCCACCTTATGATTCTTAGAAGGAGTCTTCAAGAGATTAATCATAAGTTGAGAGTCAGACTCAACTAAAAACCTTTCCCATCCAACCTTAGTAGCCTCCTGAAGGCCTCTGAGGGTACCATACCCCTCAGCAAGGTTATTGGAAAGAATACCCAAATTCTCAGTAAAAGTAAAAACCAGGGAGCCATCTGAAAGTCTATCAATTCCTCCCACACTAGATTTTCCAAGGTTCCCTCTAGAGGATCCATCAATATTGACTTTTCCAAAATCCTTAGGAGGAGGTTGCCAATTTCTTGTCCTATCCATCTTACTAATACTCACATTCCCTTTAAGTTGGTTTCCCTTAGAAGATTTAATATTTAATCTTTGCATCACTTAATCCCATCTTTGGTGGGAGTTTTGGGGGTGATTAAGGAGTTGATGGACTGATTCAACTAAGTTGGCTATGATCTTTTGCCAAATATAGTGAATATCCTTCCTATCTTGATTAAAAATTTGGTTGTTCCTTTCATTCCAAATATTCCAAAGAATAATGGTATAACCCATCCAAACTAACTGCCTAATAAAATGATCAACACCCTCTTGATTAGGCCAATCCCTCCAAAGCTGTTCAAAAGTAAAAAAATGGACCACTGTAAGCCAAGTAAAGTGGCCATTCTCCTCCATAGCTTAGAGGCTAAAGTACACTCAATAAAAATATGGTTGAGAGTTTCTACATTCTTTTCACACATTTCAAATCTAAAAGGGCCATGAAAACCATGCTTTATAAGTTGCTCACCAATAAGCACCCTACGATGCAATAAAAGACAATTAAAGAACCTCACCTTAGGCCAGAGCTTTTGAGCCCACAATCGAGAAAAGATGTCAGAAGAATGGTTGGGATTATTATGGCATAAAGTCAAATAACCTTGAGCAACTGAATACTCACCCTTAGTAGTGTTGTTCCATCCAAAACAATCTTTTTCATGGGACCAAGAGAGGGATCTCATATGAAGGATGTCTTGAATATCTTGTCTTTGCCTTTCTGGGATTTGAATAGGCCAGTCCTCAATAGGGATCCAATATCTACCAACCTTTGAATTACCAATATGGTACCGACAGTAATTAGCCACCTTTATCCAATTAGCTCGGTGAAGCTCCTCCATCCAAGGCCTCCAATCGAGAAACTGAGTTATCAAAGGCTTGTGACCATCTCAAGAATCTGTCCAAAAATTTACCTGTTGACCATTATGAATTATCCAAAATATTTTTTTCTTTATAAAATCCTCACCAGTATTAAGAACTGCTAAAATAGGAGAACCTTTGGTAGGAAATTGATAGCGAACAAGGTCTTTAGGACTTTTGTTCTCAGCATATTCAACACAAAGATTATTGGCCCAAAGAGCATTGGGGTTAAGCAACATTCTCCAATATAATTTAGCAGCTAAAGCTTTGTTGTTATTAATAGAATACCGGAATCCTAACCCCCCTTCACTCTTAGGAAGACATAAAGTATCCCATTTCACCAAGGCCCATTTTCTTTTCTCCTTAGTACCACTCCAAAGGAAACGATGATTGATTTGATCCAATTCTTGAAGAACAACCTTTGGGATATTCAAAATAGAATAAACATAAATAGGAATAGCTTGAAGGACTGATTTTACCAAGGTGATTCTACCCCAAAATAAAGCCACCTATTGGTCCACTTTCCAATTTTCTTCTTGACTTTGTCCAACAACCAATTCCAATATTTATTTTTCTGCCTTTGAATATTCATGGGACTACCTAAATAAGTGATTGGAAGGGAGGTCTTATTATATCTTAATTTATCCAAGACCATGGATTCCTGTCTAGAGCAATGAAAGAAAATAACTTTAGATTTGTATTCATTGATCAACTGCCCAGTAGCCTTAGAAAAACAACTAATGATTTGCTTAAAATTAGAATCTTCCTTAACTGTAGCTTTACCTAAAAGAGTAGAGTCATCCACAAATTGAAGATGATAGATAGGTCTAGCTCCATGAGCAATGGTAACTCCCTCAAGGGTTTTGTTTTCCCTCTTTTGGTTATAGTCCTACCCAAGCATTCAACAAGAATGATGAATGAATAAGGGGATAGCGGGTCACCTTGCCTAATACCTATGGAAGCTGGGAATGACTGAGAAGGCCTGCCATTGATAAGAACTAAGTAGGAAAATGAATAGATACATCCCATAATCCAATCCATCCAATCCTTAGAGAAACCAAATTGCCTCAAAACTTTGATAAGGAAGTGCAAATCCACTCTGTCATAAGCTTTGGATAAGTCTAACCGAATGAACATGGAAGGAGATTCTTGCATATACATGGAATGGATGGCTTCCTGAGAAAGAACTATCTCATCTACTATTTGATGTCCTTCCACATAACCTTCTTGCTCTAGGGAAATAATCTTATGCAAAAGAGGCTTCAACCTTTCTACCATGATTTTAGTAATGATTTTGAGAAGAACATTACATAAAGTAATAGGTCTAAAAGATGAGATATGATCAACCTCTTGAGCTTTTGGAACAAGAGTAATATAAGTTTTATTGATAAATTTCAAAATTTCTTTGGATTTCCTGGATTCTTCCACCACCTCTAATAAATCAACATGAAGGATATCCCAGAACTCTTGGTAGAACTCAATGGGAAAACCATCAGGACCTGGGGTTTTCCCTTTTGCATTTTAAAAACTACTTGTTGAAGCTCATTGATAGTAACAGGAGCAGTCAAAATAGAGTTCTCCTTAGAAGTGATAAGAGAAGGGATTGCTTGAAGAATATTTTGTTGTGAAGTTGAGTCAAGAGGAGTAGCAACAAAAAGATTGGAAAAGTACTCAACAACAATAGAGTTCATGCCATCCCATGTATAAACAACATCTCCATAATCTTATTTTAAGGAAGAAATAAAGTTGTGAGATATTTGAGCTAGAAGAGATTTGTGGAAGAAATTTGTGTTTCGGTCTCCTTCTTTGAGCCATTGAATTCTAGATTTTTGCTTCCATAAGATTTCTTCTCTTTTTCCCATTCCTCTAATTGAGTTGTGAGTTTAATTTCATCTGCACTTCTCTTCTCTGTGAGGCCATCTAAACAGATTTTATTATTCAAATTTTCAAGATGAGTAATAACTTCATATTTTTTTTATGAACATCCCCAAACTCTTTCCAGTTCCAAGTCTTGATTTTGGATTTAATGTATTGCAGTATTTTGGCAAAATAGAACATCTTGGTCCCATGCCTAGGCTTACCTTCCTTCTACCATTGTTGCACACGAGGTCTGAAGGAAATGTCTCTAAGCCACATTAATTGAAAACAAAAAGAAGAGAAACTCACATTGGTTTTCCACATTTCCACCATGACTGGACAATGATCCGAACCAACATTATTAAGAGTCTTCACTTTAGGAATGTGACCATGGATTAAGAAATTTTTAGAGAGAAAAAACCTATCCAATCTCTCCATTATACAAGTTAAGCCTTACCTTATGTTAGACCAAGTCATAAGGCCATTATCTGGTTGGATATCCACAAGATGGAGGTTTGTAATATATTCGCTTATGAGGTCAGTGCTTTTGTCCAAATTTCTATTTCCCCCCCTTTTCTTATCCAAAGAGAGGATGGTATTGAAATCTCCTTCGATCAAGATCCAAGATTCAAGAAATTGAGAGGTAATATGAGTTATATCCTTCCACTGTCTTCTTTATTCCTTCATAGGCTAAAGACTCAAAATATTTGGTATCTCGTCCAATAACCTTCCTTACTAGTATCCACAATTTAAATACTTTCATCTGTCTAGACCTATTTTTTGGAAGTTGAAAACCATCCTCATTTGTATCCATTTGTAATTTTATCTTGCGGTTATCTATACATGTTTTTGTTGGACTCTTCTTAGGGCACGATCTTTCAATATGCCCCACCTTATGAAATATTCTACATCTAAAAGATAATTTTTCATAATCTATGGTTTGGGTCTACAATTACCCCCATGATTGATTCCAGTAGAGGTTTACTTCTACCGATCATGATGAATATCCAAGCATAAATAACCAAGAACCTGTCTTTCGTTGTTTTTGAAATCTCAAGGAAATATTTAGAGAGTTGTCTATTCCTTAAAGGTATTTTTTTTCCAAAATTCAATGGGTAATCCATACATCCTAACCCATACTGGTACTAGGGATAGATTTAAATTTTTAGGTACAGAGCCTTCATACTAGTGGATAAGGAAGAGTCCTTCTCTTCCCATAAACCAAGGACCCCCTTTTAGGATTCTATTTATGTCTAGGAAGAAACCTTTGGGAAGAAAGGATACACTTACTCCTAGAGACTTCCAACTCCTATCAATTCATTTTCTCAAGGTTGAAGCCCCTGGCCAAGACCCATTAAATTTACCAAAAAATTCCCTATCTTTGAGAAACAAGGATAGATATTTTATGAGGCCCTCACTAACCTATACTACTAGAGATAATTCTAAGGATTTAGATATAAATTGGTCTATATAACCTCTACTACTAACCACCACTGCTAGAATATCATATAGAGGTAATAATATATGAACAAACCTATAATATTTTACATGCAAATGTCTAAGATAAAGAAGGGAAAAAAGAAACTTAGCTAAAAAATTATATGCTCAAATTGAATATCTTTGTATCATTGAAGCTCTAGCCCTCCATTGCTCCTCCCATCATCCGAACCTTGGCTGAAAAATATCTACAATTTTATTTTTTGACTTGAAAAATTGTCACTACCCTTGTTCTGGATGGCTAACTTCATAGGGCCATATATCCCTTGATATTGCTTGGATTCCTTCATATGACCACTCATTTTAAAGCTCTTCAAATTCCACACAAATTGTTCCAATAATCAATTGAATCGGACAACCCTTCACAAAGATTTGGCTCCTAAAAGATAAGATATTTAAAAAAATATCGTAACATTACCCTAGTTTTGAATGGTTGTCTTCACATGGTCATATCTCCCTCAATACTACTTTGATTCTATTGAATGACCACTCATTTCAATTGTTTTTAAATTTATACAAAAATACACAAGAATCATTTAAAGTAGACAACTCTATGCAAAGATATGCCTTCTAAAAGATTATTTGTTTTTAAAAACAAATTGTCCTTAGCTCTGTTGATTTATAATTTTAATCATGATAAGAATTGACTACAACTTATGTATGTAAAACATCATTAATGGTGTAGTGACTATTCACTAGCTTGGATTTTTTGCCATTTTGAAGGGTTAAAAAACAATTGGAAACAACCAGTCAAAACCTTTAGAACCCTTCAAACTTTGTTAAGTGAAGGACAACAACCGATTTTCTCACATAATCAAATTTCTAGCAAGGAGTAATTGGCTTACAGGAGTGAAGTGCTAGTAAACATGAGCAAAGAGCTAATAGACTAGAGCAATTCACGTGCTCCCTAGAAAGAGTTGCTCATGGATAAACAAAGGGATAAAAGGAGAAGTGTAGATCTCAAGTAAGATATTTGGAAAATGATATTTGACATGTAATGGTGTCACTAAGCATTTTAGAGGAATTTTAAGCCCTTTAGGAGTATAATTAGAGGTATGTGACATTTGAAGGTGCATCATCTTTAGATTACCCCAAATATTTACTTTTACTAGAAGTAAGAATTTCTCACCCAAGATAACTTAGGGATAAGTTATTTCTATAAATAGGAGTCATGGGCTCCATTGTAAACATCTTTTGGTCTTGAGAAATTCAAAGTTACACTTTTTTGAGACCCACATTGTGATTTGTTTTCATGATATTGATGAGGAATTGATAAATTTTGCTTTCCATCAGTGGTATTGCTCTTTTGAATTATGAAATGCATAGTGATTGTAGCAATACCCTTTTCCCATCTTATCATTCCTCTCACAATTTTAACTAATTTGAATAGGAATTCATTGTTGTTATTTGATTTACTCATGTGTGAATTGATCACATACTCTCCTAGCTACAATTTCGATCGTATTTACTTTTAGTCTCTTGCATCTTAAACTTCACAATTTACTTTCATGTATTTTATTTTCAACATTTATTGACATAATTTATTTTCTCACATTTAATTTCATGTAATTAGATCAGATTAGTTAGATTTTAGAAAGAATAGTGGGGAGTCAACCTAAATTTGGAAGTTAGTATAGGCTTGTCCCTTCCAACTTTGTTGAAACTAGAATTAAGGATGCATGAGAAGTTAAACAATTCCTTAATTCAACATAGTTTATGGTACACTTGGTGGGAGCTTAGTCCTTTTAGTCCTTTAATTGGTTGAATTTATTGATTTTTGTGCCAAATTTGCATGTGTTATAGGTAAATAGCAGTTGGTCCAATTTTAAGGAATTTTCACCAAGTCCCCATTTAGGTAGTGATTCACTCCAAGATTGGAGTGATTTCCTCCACTTGAGGCAAATCACCTAAAAATAAAGAAATTCTCTCTAATTCAAAATCAAGAAGTGATTCAAATGTCCAAAAAAATTCCAAGTTTAGTACAAAGCAGTTTGATGGGGCTAGGGACTTTATCTATCAAGCCCAGATCCAAATTGATCTTTAATTCCACAAAATTGTTTGTTATTTGTGTCCAAATTTTGTAAGTGCTTGGCGAATGGTCACTCCATTATAAATTCCAAAATTATATATTTTTTGCAAGACAAACAAGAAAGACAACACTAGATTGAAAAGATTTCTCACTTTTAACTCCAAATTTACATCTACCATAGGTAGGAAGCAATTGGACCAGATTTAGATTTTTTGTGAAGTCCTCACTCAGGAAGTGATTTGCTTCAAATTATGATTGATTCAATCCATTTAAGACTAATTTATCCCTAAAATATATATTTTTTAAAGTCCAATCTAGTTAATAATTTGCTCAGATTAGCAAATAATTTGCTTTGCTTTTTAGGTAATTCACTTTAGAATAGTAAAATTTCTCCAAGTAGAATTCATGGAGCAATTCTCCTGGGTTCTAAGACTAATCACCCCAAAAAATAAAAAAAGTATTAAAGTTCAATCTAGCTAACAATTCACTCATATTAGCAAATGATTTGTTTTGATTTTTAGATGATTTGCTCTAGAACAATAAAAATTCTCCAAGTATAACTCATAGAGCAATTCACCTGGGTTTCGAGAAATGATTCACTCAAAAGGTCAAGAAATATTTCTAGATCCTCGAAGGGAGTGATTTACCCCATGATAAATCCAATTCACTTGGCTCTTGACTTACAAATTCTCTAAGTTCAATTTCTAAGAGTGATTAACTTCAATTAGGTATCACTCCATTTGGCAAGCGATTTACCTTGTAGACCAAGTTTTTACAATTTTAGGAATTTTACTATGAGACTCTACCCATGTAGGTATGTAATGCATGATATTAAACTTATAGATACATGCTCTAAGATGTAAAATTAAAAAAAAAATCACAATCAACAAAATTTATCACATACAAGCAAAAAATAAAGAGGCAAATCACTATATATGTGCATCAAGACAACAAGATTGAGGAAATACTACATAAAATATCATTCCATCAAAAGAAAAAATATCCAATGTTATGGTACCTATGGATAGGAATATGGGGATATGATACCATATTGTGTATGGGTATTATGGATAGTTGGCACAGGCCACGCAGTTGGTCATATTCAAAGTAGAAATTCCAACCAACTTATGCTCTACATTACTGTTTATGCTCTGACTAATTTGGAGAAAAAAGAAGACAGTGGAAGGATATAACTCATATCATCTCTCATTTTCCTGAAGCTTGGATCTTGATCGAAGGAGATTTCAATACCATCCTCTCTCTGGAAGAGAAAATGAGGGAAAATAGAAATCTGGACAAAAGCACTGACCTCATGAGAAAATATATTGCAAACCTCCATCTTGTGGACATCCAAACAAATAATGGCCTTATGAATTGGTCTAATAGAAGGCAAGGCTTAGCTTGTATTATGGAGAGATTGGATAGGTTTTTGCTCTCTAAAAATTTCTTAATCTATGGTCACATTCCTAAAGTTAAGACTTTTAACAATGCTGGTTTGGATCACTAGCCAGTCATGGTGGAAATGTGGAAAACCAATGTGAGTTTCTTTCCTTTTCATTTTCAATTAATGTGGCTCAAAGACATTTCCTTTAGACCTCATGTGCAACAATGGTGGAAGGAAGGTAAGCCTAGGTATGGGACTAAGATGTTCTGTTTTGCCAAAAAATTGCAATATATTAAATCCAAAATCAATACTTGGAAATGGAAGGAGTTTGGGGATGTTCATAAAAAAAACATGAATTTATTGCTCAAATTGAAAATCCATTTAGATGGCCTCATAGAGAATAGAAGTGCAGATGAAATTAAACTCACAACTCAGTTAGAGGAATGGAAAAAAAAGAACTCTTATGGAAGCAAAACTCTAGAATTCAATGGCTCAAAGAAGGAGATCGAAACACAAATTTATTCCACAATTCTCTTCTATCCCGAAGATCTCTCAACTTAATTTCTTCCCTAAAATCATATTTTGGAGATGTTGTCTATACTTGGGATGACATGAACTCTAATGTTGTCGATTACTTTTCCAATATTTTTGTTGCTACTCCTCTTGAATCAACTTCTCAACAAAATATTTTTCAAGCAATCCCTTCTCTTATCACTTCTGAGGAGAATTCTATTTTGATTGCTAATGTTACTATAAATGAGCTTCAACAGGTATTTCTTAAAATGCAAAAAGGAAAAACCCTAGGTCCTGATGGTTTTCCCATTGAGTTCTACCAAGAGTTCTGGGATATCCTTCATGATTATTTATTAGAGGTGGTGGAAGAAGCCAGGAAAGCCAAAGAAATTTGAAGGTCATCAATAAAAATTATATTGTTCCAAAAGCTCAAGAGGTTGATCATATCTCAGATTTTAGACCTATTTATTTATGTAATTTTCTTATCAAAATCATTACTAAGATCATGGCTGAAAGGTTGAAGCCCCTTTTGCATAAGATTATTTCCCCTAAACAAGGGGGTTATGTGGAAGGGTGTAAAATAGTAGATGAGATAGTTCTTGCTCAAGAAGTCATCCATTCCATGGATATGCAAAAATCTCCTTCCATGTTCATTCGGTTAGACTTATCCAAAGCTTATGATATGGATTGGCACTTCCTTATCAAAGTTTTGAGGTAATTTGGTTTCTCTAAGGATTGGATGGATTGGATTATAGGATGTATCTCTTTAGTTTCCTACTTAGTTCTTATCAATGGTAGGCCTTCTCAGTCGTTCCTAGCTTCTAGAGGTATTAAGCAAGGTGACCCGCTATCCCCTTATTTATTCATCATTATTGCTGAATGCTTGGGTAGGACTATAACCAAAAAGAGGGAAAACAAAACCCTTGAGGGAGTTACCATTGCTCATGGAGCTAGACCTATATCTCATATTCAATTTGTTGATGACTCTACTCTTTTAGGTAAAGCTATAGTTAAGGAAGCTTCTAATATTAAGCAAATCATTAGTTGTTTTTCTAAGGCTATTGGGCAGTTGATCAATGAAGACAAATCTAAAGTTATTTTCTTTCATTGCTCTTCCAAGCAAGAATCCATGGTCTTGGATAAATTAATTTATAATAAGACCTCCTTTTCGATCACTTATTTAGGTATTCCCATCAATATTCAAAGGCAAAAAAAAAATATTGGAATTGGTTGTTGGACAAAGTCAAGAAGAAAATTGGAAAGTGGACCAACAGGTGGCTTTCTTCTAGGGATAGAATCACCTTGGTAAAATCAGTCCTTCAAGCTATTCCTATTTATGTTTCTTCTGTGTTGAATATACCAAAGGCTGTTCTTTGAGAACTAGATCAAATCAGTCATCGATTACTCTAGAGTGGTACTAAGGAGAAAAGAAAATGGACCTTGGTGAAATGAGATACTTTATGTCTTCCTAAGAATGAAGGGGGGCTAGGATTTCGATCTTCTATTAACAACAACAAATCTTTAGCTGCTAAATTATATTGGAGGATATTGCATAACCCCAATGCTCTTTGGGCCAATAATCTTTGTGCTAAATATGTTGAGAAAAAAAGTCCTGAAGACCTTGTTCGCTATCAAATTCCTACCAAAGGTTCTCCCATTTTAGTAGTTCTTAAGAATGGTGAGGATTTGATAAAGAAAAAATTATTTTGGATCATTCATAATGGTCAACAAGAAATGTTTTGGACAAATTCTTGGGATGGTCACAAGCCTTTGATGAATTAGTTTCTCGATTGGGGGCCTTGGATGGAGGAGCTTCACCAAGCTAACTGGATAAAGGTGGCTAATTACTGTCGATACCATACTGGTAATTCAAGGTTGGTAGATATTGGATCCCTATTGAGGACTAGCCTATTCAAATACCAAAAAGGCAAAGACAAGGTATCCAAGGCATCCTTCATATGAGATATCTCTCTTGGTCCCACGAAAAAGATTATTTTGGATGGAACACCACTACTACGAGTGAGTATTCAGTTGCTCAAGGTTTTTTGACCTTATGCCATAATAATGCCAACCAATAATTTGACATCTTTTCTCAGTTGTGGGCTCAAAAGCTCTGGCCTAAGGTGAGGTTCTTTCCTTGGCTTTTATTGCATCGTAGGGTGCTTATTGGTGAGCAACTTATGAAGCGTGGTTTTCATGGCCCTTTTAGATGTGAAATGTGTGGAGAGAATGTAGAAACTCTCATCCATATTTTTATTGAGTTTACTTTAGCCTCTGAGCTATGGAGGAGAATGGCCACTTTACTTGGCTTACAATGGTCTAGTTTTTTTACTTTTGAATAGCTTTGGAGGGATTGGCCTAATAAAGAGGGTGTTTATCACTTTATTAGGCAGTTAGTTTGGATGGGTTCTACCATTCTTCTTTGGAATATTTGGAATGAAATAAAAAACCAAAATTTTAATCAAGATAGGAAGGATATTAACTATATTTGGCAAAAGACCATAGCCAAATTAGTTGAATCAGTCCATCAACTCCTTAATCACCCCAAAACTCCCACCAAATATGGGATCAAGTGATGCAAATATTGAAGATTTAAGGGCAACCAACTTAAAGGGAATGTGAGTATTTTTAAGATGGATACGACAAGAAATTGGCAACCTCCTCCTAAGGATTTTGGAAAAGTTAATACTGATGGAGCCTCTAGAGGAAACCCTGGAAAAGCTAGTGCGGGAGGAATTGGTAGACTTTCAGATGTCTCCCTGGTTATTACTTTTGCTAAGAATTTGGGTATTCTTTCCAATAACCTTGCTGAGGGGTATGGTATCCTCAGAGGCCTTCAAGAGGTTACTAAGGTTGGATGGGAAAAGGTGTTAGTTGAGTCTGACTCTCAACTCATGATTAATATTTTGAAGACTCCTAAAAATCATAAGGTTGATTGGAGAATAAAAAGAATTATTGAGAAGATTCAATTAATCTAGATGGGATTTTTAAAAGTTGATTACAATCATGTGGTCAGAGATAAAAACAAGACTATTGATGCTTTAGCTAATTAGGCTTTGAAAAAATGCGATCTTACTTGTTATGGCCACCCTCCTAGATGGTGGGCTTCGAAAATAAGGGAAGCTCTTCTTTCTATTATTTCTTTAGATGGCTCCATTTTTGAAGGTACATAGTTTCTTCTTGCTTTATTTTTGCTTCTCTTTAGTTCGGTCAGGGTATTTTAGTTCCCTAGATCAAACTATTCTTTCTTTTGTTTCCTTTGTTGATTCTTGCCTTAAAAGTCTTTTAATCTAGAAAGGTCATTGTTATGTTCATTTTTTTTTCTTTTTTCTTTTTTGTTTAGTTTTTTAAGGTGTGTGTGTTTTTTTTTTGTTTTTGTGTTCTTTGTGTTGTTTTTTGTTGTTCTTGTGTTTTTGTTGTTTTGTGTTTTTTTTTTGTTTTTTGTTATTGTTCTTGTGTTTTTGTTGTTCTTGTTTTTGTGTTTCTATATGTTTGTGTTAATTCGTGTTTTTGTGTGTGAATGTTTTCTATGTTTTTTGTTTTTGTTTATTGTTTGTTGTTGGTTGTTTTTTAATTTTTTAATTTTTTAGGTTTTGATTGTTTTTGTTTTTCATGTTTTTGTTGGTTATGTCTTTGTAGTGTTATGTTTTTTTTTCATGTTTGTGTTTTGTTTTGTTGTTCTTGTGTTTTTTCTATGTGGTTTGTGTTGTGTTTTTTGTTTATCTTATTGTGTGTGTTTGGTTGTGCTTTATCTTTTTGATACACTCAAGGAGCATGTTTTTTATTTTATTTTATTATTTTTGTTTATTTATTTATTTTAATCTTATTGTGTGTTTGTTGTCCCCTTGAGTATGTCAAAGGTGGTACGCAAAGTTCGAGCCTTGGGTGATTTTGGCGGAATGGATACCCCTACCTCCTTGGGTCTTACTTGAAAGTGGCATCCTATTGGAAATTTGAGTGATTTTATGTTGTCATTGATGTCACATTGATCACATTGAGTTTTGGTGGCCAAATCATTTCATAAATGAGCATTTATGATATTTTGGAGAGCATGGATATATATAGGGTTTTTGTGAAAACCAAGGCAGGCAAAATAAAAGGTTTTATTTAAAGCCATGGATGGCAGATTTGAAATGGGTTTTTATTAAAACCCAGTTTGGCTTTTCTTTTCATCGAAAAAGGTGCCTCGGTGATGGAGATATTTAATTTTAAATACTTAAGTTTAAATTTTAAATTATTTAAAATTAAAATTAAAATTAAAATTTAATTTATAGCGCCGACGTCAAAGAAAGGAAAAGGCATAAAACTAATATTTAAATTATAGCACCGACGTCAAAGGAAAGGAGGAGGACATATATATATTCCCAAAGTTTCGATTTATTTTCCTAAGCGCTTGATTTGATAGTTGGATTTGAATGGTAAAAGAGCCTGCGCATCGTGTGTCGAAGTGTGTGTGAAAAGGGTTTTAAAAGGCTTACGATTTTCGTGTTTGTTGAAGAGACTATTGTGGAGTAAAGCCAAACGTATAGACCTCCTTGGCCTAGTGGTTCGTGTGCTATGTGTGAAGCAGGAGGTCCTACATTCGATTCTTGCCAGAGGTGTTTTGCTGTGTTGAAACACGTGAAGTGCGTTTTGTTTTCGAAGGGTGCAAATATTCGCGGCATAAGGTTTTGTTGTGTGCTCCTTTTGAGCATGTGAGGGTGTGTGGCCCAATGACAGGTTGGCTATGGTTAAGGCACTAAGCAAGGAAGGTCACGAGATCGAATCCCGTCAGGGACAGAGGCAAGTTAATAATTTCTAAATATATTTTATTTTTCCAAAGTTGCCCTAGGAGGAATAAATGTTGTGATGCGTGTTTAGAAAAGGAGAGATTTCTAGATGATTTAATTTTTGAAAGTATATCATATTATATATCGTTGAAAAGCTTATTCCGAGGGCTATTTGATTAACTTTCTTAGAGGGAGAAATAAGGTGTGTGTAAAGATATATTTTTGATTTTGTAAAGAGGTTCAAAAGTGAAGGTTGCTTTGTTCTTTTTCAAAGACATTAATTCATTTATAAAGTGACATGGTGTATGTTATTGAGTATGAGTAATAATATGTTATTTGGAAGTTATTGTTGTGTTATTAATCAAGATCTCTAACCCTTGTTGAAAGTTGAAAAAGAAAGTGTGTTGAGTGAGATAAATTTTATGAACAACCAAAAGGCTTCTTCATCTTCATAAAAGGTATGGGTATATTCTCCTATTGATTGTTTATGGTGGTTGATTTCTAAAATATAATTGGAGAGAAAATGATTAATTGTGGTTTCATTTTCGAAAGTAGTTGGTTGAATGTCTCAAGGTTTTTTGGGTTGAGAGTTGCTATTAAACCTTATTTTATAAGCATTTTTGTTGAAGCCATTAGTAGTGTGAAAAACCTGAGATAGGGTTTGAGAAGAACACGAGTATCATTGTTATGTTAAGAATGTTTTATAAGAATTGTTGTTGAAGCCCATTTATTATGCAAAGAACTTGAACTTGAAAAGAACATGAGTATCCTTGTTATGTGAGATTTGTGGTTGAGCATTGTTGGAAATATTTGAGTTGGTTGATACATGCTTAGACTAGGGTTTGTAAGAAAGAGTTATTCCTTGTGGTAGCTGGTTGAGAAGAGTTGTTTGAGCCTAGTCAAGTGATTGTGTGAAGTGGTTGTTCAAGTTCCATGAAACAAACTATTCTATATTTTGGATTTGAGTTGAGATTGAGATTTGAGGATAGAAAATATTGAGTCTCTAACAATTCTCTTTATGCTTATATAATATTGATTTGAGTTGAGATTGGATTTGAGTATAAGAACATATTGAGTCTCTAACAATTCTCTTTATGCTTCTATGACATTGAATTATTGAGCAAGTTCTTGGTGAGCTGGCTAGTGTAGATTTGGGCAAGTTCTTGGTGAGCTTGCTAGTGCAAATTTGGGCAAGTTCTTGGTGAGCTTGCTTGAGCAAATTTGGACAAGTTTTGTGTGAGATTGTTGAGAAGATTTAGACAAGTTCTATGTGAGCTTGTTGAGTAGATTTGGACAAGTTTTGTGTGAGCTTGTTGAGTAGATTTGACAAGTTCTATGTGAGCTTGTTGAGCAGATTTGGATAAGTTATGTGTGAGCTTGTTGAGAAGATTTGAAAAGTTCTGTATGAGCTTGTTGAGAAGATTTGGACAAGTTCTATGTGAGCTTGTTGAGGAGGTTCTGAGTGAGCCTATTGAGCAGGTTTTGAGTGAGCCTATTGACAGAGCTTTGGAGGTGACAATGTTGGCAATTTTGGGTACCTTGGGTACTTTGTCTTTGCTCGTGTGTAGATGTTGTCATTGATGTCAAGAAGGTCTTGAAGCAATTTGGTTTAATGTCAAAGAAATTGTTTTGATGAAGGTTTCAGCATGGACAGTGAGTTTCCAAGAAGATCAGGGTAGCCCAGTTGCAAAAGATCAAGAAAAAGACAAGTAAGAAAAAGTATGCAGGCAACTGGAAAAACTGTCACGATTTCATGACATGTTTGAGGAGAGAGAAAGTGCTGGCAAAACTGTCGTGATTTAGCGACATGTTTGAGGAGAGAGAAAGTTTATGCAAAAGTGTCACGATTTCACGACATGTTGGAAGACAGAGACGAAGCTGGCAAAACTGTCACGATTTCGTGACATGTTGGCAGAGAAAGAGAGCAAGTTGGAAAGCGGCACGATTTCACGACATGTCGCATTTTCGTGACTCGAAAAGTGCAGGAAGGCAAAGAAGGAAAAGTGTCGCGTTTTCGTGACAGATTTCTAGGAAAGTTGTACGGACAAAAAGGTGTCGCGATTTTACGACATAATGCAAAAAAGAGAGTCCGTAGTGTGAACTGTCACGATTTCGCGATAAGATCGAAGAGAGAGAAAGTTATTTAGGAACTGTCACGATTTCGCGACATGATGCGAAGTTCCAAGTGAGGACTGTCATGTTTTTGTGACATGCTGTAGAGGTCAAGTTGAGGACTGTCACGATTTCGTGACATGCTGAAAAGATCGAAGTGAGAACTGTCGTGATTTCATGACATGCAGCAAAAGGAAGAGTCTAAAAGGAGAAGTGTCACGTTTTCGTGACAGGTTGCAAGGAAAGCTTTCAGAAGCTGAAAGCATCACAATTTTGCGACAGGATAAAAGAAAAATGTACGGATGCAAAAAGTGTCACGATTTCATGACAGGCAGAAGTGAAGAAGCCAGTGGATGAAGTTGTAGCGATTTCACGATAGAAGCTGAGAGGAAGGCCTTGAAGACAAAAGGGTCATGATTTTGTGACATAATTAAAGATGACGTCAGCATAAGCAGATGTGTCACGATTTCATGACAAAAGCAGAAAAGAAGGCAATGAAGACTAAAGTGTCACGATTTCATGACAGGAGTGAAGATGACATCAGCAAAAGACAGAAGTGTCACGATTTTGCGACAAGGACGTAGTCAAGGAAGACAAAGGCAAAAAGTGTCACGATTTTGCGACAACAGGCAAAAGAAGGTGTACGGCAGGCAAAGGTGTCATGATATCGTGACATGTTGTAGTTTCGCAGGAAAAGCTACAGAACCAGAGGTGGTTGAAGGACAAAGTTAACTTTGAGCCGACAGAGTTAAATCTGGGCTGACGCAACATAGGGTTTTACAACCGACGTAGTTTGAGGGTTACAACCGACTAAGTTTGAGAGTTTTGATCATGAAATTTATTCTATAAAAGGAGGGCTATTTCGAGGTTGAAGGATTGAATGTGTGAATCGAACTTGCGCAAGCAAAGTCCGTGATGCATAGAGACTGAGTCGAATCGATCTGTGCGAAGTGTGTGAGATGCAGCCATAAATGCATAAATAGTGCAAAAGTGGTGAGTTGATGCGCACTTTGAGAAGTTTGATCGCAGAGTGTTGAATGCTGCTGTGTTTGTGCAGAGGTGCAAAGGTCGATGTTCGATCGAGTGTAGCTGTAATTACGAAATAAGACCGAGGGACTGTGTTTTGCAGAACAGAGGAAGAGGACAATTTGTGCCAGACCGAAGGACTGTGTTTTGGTGCAGATCAAAGAAAGAGGAAGAGGACATTTATGCTAGACCGAAGGACTGTGTTTAGTGCAAATTCGAGGACCAGACTTTGAGGTGATAGAGTTGAGGACAGAGGTCTCCAGCCAGAGCGGGGAAGATAGGTGTCTTCTATGGATAGAGTTCCACTTGCTAAGGGCAGAAGAGGCAGAGGTCTTCTAGAGGATCACCGACCGGAGCAGAGTTAGGGGAAGGTATCTCCTTTGAGTAGAGGCTCATAAAAATTGTAATTGGGAAGGTTTCCCAAAGAATTTGAAATAAAATTTTAGAGAAAAGTTTTGTGGACGTAGCCCAGCCTTTCTGGGTGAACCACGTTAAAAATGAGTCTTCTATGTGTGATGCTTTCTGTCTTGTTTAATATTGTGTTGATGCCACTTGCTATCCGAATTTAAAATTATTTAAGTCTTATCTTGTTCACCCCCCTCTCGGTATAAGTTCATGTTCTTCAATTGGTATCAGAGTAGGTCACTCCAGAAAGAGCCTAATAGCTTGGATAAGGATCTATCAGAGGAACATATAAATTCAGAAAGAAATGAAGAGGTTGAGTTCGATCTCAAAAGTGAATTCTTCTTAGCCTTGATAAAGCTTGAGAAACTCAGGGAAGAGAATTATGTTCTCAAGTATAAATGTCAGGAAGAAGAGATAGCAAGATCAAAATTGTCTCAAAGTGTTATAGATTTCAAAATTCTAGCTGAAGAAGGGAAAAAGGTTGAACAGGTTCTAATAGAGGCTCTAAAAGGAAAGGAAGTTGATTGTGAGAAACTAGAAGAAGAGATTGTCTCTTAGAGTGAAGTTGGAATAGTTGACTCTCAGATAGAATATTCCATGTGAAAAGAAGGATGGTATCACCATTCATGAAATAGGGTCTTCGAGCAAGATCAATATTCATCCTGAAGAGCAGTGGATTCCAATTGATCGCAAGAAGAACAATCATCCAAGGCATCAAAACAGGTTACATAATACCTTCCATGGCTATTATTTTTCCTGTAAGAAATTTGGTCACATAGCTATGCATTGCAATAAATCTCTAAATAGCCATAGTAAGGAAAATGTTAACTCTTTTGCACCTCTTATGAATAAAAATATCATGTGTTACAAGTGCAAGAATTTTGGGCATATAGCAAGGATGTGCAGTTTGAATAGATTTAGCTTTGAGTTCACTAAAAAGAGGAATGAGATCAAATCTAAACCAATGATAGTTCAAACTGCTTTTCATGCTCAAGACAAAGTAGAAAAATGGTATCTTGATAGTGGTTGTTCAAAACATATGACTGGTGAAAAAGAATTTTTTTTGGTTTTCAAAGAAACAAACAGAGGAACAGTCAGTTTTGGAGATAATAGGTCCGCAAAAATTTGTGGTAAAGGGACTCTTAGTTTGAATGGGAAATCCAAAACAGAGAATGTGCTCTATGTAGAAGGCCTAAGACATAATCTTCTTAGTGTGAGTCAACTTTGTGATCAAGGGCACATATTATCTTTCTTTTCAGATAGATGTGAGATAAGTAAAGAAAAAAATGGAAAACTCATTGCTAGTGCTACAAGGACTCCAAACAATATTTACATGCTAAGTGAGATAAAAAGGGAAAAGTGTTTTATAACTCAAGAAGATGAGAGTTGGTTATGGCATAAAATATTGGGACATTTGAGTTTTGATAATATTTTCAGTATTAGTAACAAGGAAGTAGTCAGAGACTTGCCTAAAATAAAAAGGCCCCATAACATCATTTGCGGTCCTTGTCAACATGGTAAACAGACCAGAACCAATTTCAAATCAAAAGGGTATACTTCTTCCAAACCATTGGATCTTATTCATACTGATTTGTGTGGCCCCACCAGAACTCAAAGCATTCAGGGAGATAGCTACTTCATGTTGTTTATAGATGATTATTCTAGAATGACTTGGGTTACTTTTCTCAAAGAAAAATCTGAAGCTTTTAAAAAATTTAAAGCTTTTAAAGAAATGATTGAAAATGAGACTGACAAGAGAATCAAATGCTTAAGATTAGATAGAGGAGGAGAGTTCACTTCAAATGAATTTGTGGAATACTGTGAGCAACACGGAATCAAAAGAGAATATTCAGCAACAAGAACTCCTCAACAAAATGGAGTAGTTGAAAGGAAAAACATAACTGTTGAAAATATGGCTAGAGCAATGTTAAATGAGTCAAAACTCTCAGATGTATTTTGGAGAGAAGCAGTAAGTACAATAGTCTACATCATCACCAGGGCTCAACTCAGAGTCAATCATCATAAAAATCCCTATGAGTTGTGGAAAGGAAGACCAACTACAGTAAAATACTTCAAAGTGTTCGGGAGTAAATGCTTCATCAGAAGAGAAGATCAGAATTTGGGTAAGTTTGATCCTAGGTGTGATGAGGGAATTTTCTTGGATATTCCAGCAAAAGCAAGGCCTACGGATGCTTCAACAAAAGAACTCATACGAGTTGTAGAGAGCATGAATGTAACGATAGATGAAAAGACAGGGATAAGAGAACCCAGTCAAGGAACTCAGTGATGAAATCTGTCAAGAAGAATTCAGAGAGGTGTCAGATGAAGAAGAGGAAAGACAACAACTGCTTCCCAAAACTCCTTCACGGTATGTTCAAAAACATCAATAAGGAAACACCAAAGGATGTAGAGTTTGTTATCTCCATTGACTATCCAGAATGGGTATCCAATATGGTACCTGTAGGAAAACTTGATGGAAGGATCTGTATTTGTACAAATTTTAGAGACATGAATAAGGAAACACCAAAGGATTCATTTTCATTGCCGAATATTGATGCTCTTGTAGATGCAACTACAAGTCACGAGATGCTCTCCTTAATGGATGGTTTTTATGGTTACAATAAAATTTGAATTAAGCCCGAAGACTAGCATAAAACTATGTTTATAACACCATGGGGGAAATTTTGCTATAAAATTATGCCATTTGGCCTAAAAAATTCTGCTGCCACATATCAACGGGCCATGACATATATATTTCATGACTATATGCATAAGATCCTAGAGGATTATATGGATGACTTGTTGGCAAAGTCATTACTTCATGCTAAGCATGCAGAGGTCGTGAAGAAGGTCTTCGATCGCCTGATAGACCACAATGTCAGTTTGAATCCTAAGAAGTATGTATTTGGTGTAACTTTGAGAAAATATTAGGATTCATCATTTCCAAATGAGGCATTGAAGTTGACCCGACAAAGGTCAAGGCTATTTTAGAGATGCGTCCCCCATAAATATTAAAGAATTAAGAAGCCTTCAGGGAAATATAGCATCGATAAAGTGACTTATCACTCAATTATAGGATAAATATTGACCCATAAATTGACTGCTACACAAGGGGGTCCCATTCAATTGGGATGAGGACTGTTGAGCAACCTTTGCTGAAATCAAGAAATACCTGGCAATGTTGCTAGTGCTAGCTCCACCAAGGCTAGATGTGCCTTTTCTGCTATATATCAGTGACCAACTTTGCATTAGGGACCATTTTAGACCAAAAGAACATGCAAGGCAAAGAACAAGCCATAAATTATATTAGCCGAACCTTGGTGAGTTATGAGCTAGGATATGCGTATGTGGAGAAACTATGTTTAGTAGTGTTCTCTACAAAGAAATTATGACACTATATGCTAAGTCATACGACATATGTAATATCAAAACAAAATCCTTTGCAGTACGTAATGAGCAAGACATATCATAATACACGTACTGTGAAGTGGATAATGAGAAAGACATCATAATGAGCAAGGTCATATCATAATTTGACCTAGAATTCATAAGCCAAAAGTCCATTAAAGGGTAAGTCATAGCTGATTAGCTGGCTGAGGCACCATTGTAAAACAGTAGGCCTCTTATCATTGAGCTTTCGGATGACATAGTCTTCGTTGTATTCGATGCTCCCAAACTCGAAGAACCAAAAAATAATGTTGATATGACCTTGTTCTTTGATAGTTCAAAGTGTGAGCAAGGGGTGGTGCAGGAATAGTATTTTTCATGCTGTAAGGAGCTCCAATGCCCTTGTCATTCAAATTAGACTTTACTTGCACCAATAACAACACTAAATACAAAGCCCTACTATCAGGCCTCCACACAGCCATCACCATGAATATTAAAATATTAAATATCTTTGGCGACTCCTTTCTCATAGTCAACCAAGTTAAGGGGCTCTTTTAGTGTTGATGTCCCATACTAAAAGCTTATAAAGATCTTGTTGCTACATATTTGGCTAAGTTGGAATGGTACAACATCGAGGCAATCCCTTGTTCATCAAATAGGTTTGCATACACTATGGCATCTTTGGGATCCTTAATCCTTCAGAATCCATCTATGGATTTCACTACCATCTATGTTAAGATGCTCTCAGTAAACATGGATGGTAGTGAAATCCATAGATGAATTTTGAGGGATTAATAAAGAGTCAATCAACATGATTAGCGTGGAACCAAAAGCTAAATGGTTCTACAAAGCTAAAGACTTTCTAAATAAGGCATGCTGGAGGTCATTAAACTCTTAGAGTCCAATGGGGAGTGGTACTACCATTCACCACAAGGTTGTTTCCTAGTCTGCATTTGCACATGTAGATACGCAGGGGGAGCAAGTCATATTGGTAGTCAAAGTTGAGGTCTATCAAAGTTGGATGTCGCAAATCCAAGACTTCTTAAAACTTGGTCTAATCTTAGAGGTATTGTCGCATGCCGCAAAATGCACATTCAAGCAGAAAGTGACTAAATATGTCTTTCTAGGAGACATTTTGTACCAACAAGGTTATTATGGAGTTCTCCTTCATTTTCTAGATCCCCAAGAGTCATCTTGGGTAATTTCACAAGCTCATGATGGTACATGTGGTGGTCATCTCAGCGACATGGCCATCATCAAGCGCATCCTTCGAATGGGTTACTATTGGCCCAATATGGAGAAGGATTGCAATGTGTATGTCAAGAAATCATCAAATGTCAGCATCATGTTAATATTATGTACTTGCCATCACAAGCATTACAACCCATACAAGCAGCTTGGCCATTTTATCAATGGGTATTTGATCTCTTCACTAAGATCTCTCCCCCGTCATTGGGCCGACATACATTTATTATCATGAATATTGAGTACTTTACAAAGTGGGTGGAAGCAATACCTTTAACAATGACTATTGGAGCTCGCATAGTAGAGTTTATACTCCAGCATATCATATGTCTCTTTAGGATTCCATTCAAGATAGTTTCGAATAATGGAACGTCATTTAAAAACAAAATTGTGAGAGCTTTTATGTTTAAGTATAGAATCAAACATAGTTTTGTGACTCCATAATATCCAAAGGCAAACAATCAAGCTGAGGCCTCAAACAAGACAGTGATTTCCATATTGAAAAATATGGTACAAGAACACCATAAATATTGGCATATCTAGCTACCCCTTGCATTATGGGCTTACAGGACTAGCATTCGGACACCCACTGGGGCAACTACATTTTCACTAGTATATGGCACTGAGGTCATTATACCCTTAGAGTTGGAAATTCTAATGTTGCATGTCACATTGAAAGAGTTCATTGATGATGAAACCGCATGGTAAGCTCACCTAGATCAACTAACGCTGCTTGATGAACATCGTGTGAATACCCTGGAGCACCTCTGCTCAGAGATAATTTGATGTTGGGGATATTGTGCTTAAAGATAACCAATAGAACTCTAATTTTCCACCTGATATGCAAGAAAAATTCATGGCTAATTGGCTAGGACCTTATATCATATCTAAAAATATTGGTCCAGGTACATATTGCCTAAATTCACTAAGGAGTGTTGAAGAGCCTGAAGCTCTCAACATCATCCATCTTAAGGCATTTTATGCTTGAGAGCATAGTAAAATGCTCCAAGGGTTCCTAAAACCGCTTGGTCATGTCAGCAAAAGGCTTCTAGAGTTTGCTTAAAACTGCTCGGTCAACCCCAAAATGTCCCGAGGGTTTTCTTATAACTGCTCAATCATCCTAAAAAGGAACCAAGGGTTTTTGAGAAACTACTTGGTCAACCCAAAGGCTCCAAGGATCTGATTATAACCACTCAGTCATCCCCAAAAGGCTCTGATAGTTTGCTTAAAATTGCTCGGTCAACCCCAAAAGGCTTCGAGGGTTTGCTTAAAACCTCCCATCCATCCTCAAAGGTGCTAAAGGTTTTCTTAACACTGCTGGGTCATCCTAAAAGGCTCCAAGCTCCCTTATGAGTAATTTGGTCAATCAAAAATCCCCAAAGGTGCTCATAATCCCTTTGGTCAACCTAAAAGCTCCAAGGATTTCTAAAAAATCGCTTGGTCACTCCTAAAGGCTCCGAAGGCATGTACTCGTCGTTTGGTCAAATATAAAGGCTCAAAATCCAAAATTTAATTATTATAAAATCAAAAAAAAAAAATTGGTAAAGCATAAAATCCAAAAACATTTGCATCATTGCATTTCATGTTCCACATGCATTTCATCATTGCATTGCATATAGGTATTCTTCATCCGTTGCATTCCACAGTAGAATGGATTGTGTTTTTTAGTCTTACAAACGATACCACATTTGTGTTTTAATCATGCACCTCTGCATTTATCATAATTCATCATTCATGTGAGTAAATGTGTTTGTCAACACAACACCTGTTTCTATGAAATATGTATATATACCAAAGTTTTCTGGTCACTTAGCCATACCTAGTGGGTTTCTTAGATGTCGTAAAAAGCTTGCTTTGCTTTTGTATATGAGGTCACTATTTGTGATAGTACTTAGCATATAAGGATCCCATCGCTAATTGAAACATTTAGAATCCTACTAATATGAGGGAAGAAGAAATCTATGAAAGTGATCATGGGTGTCTAGAGAGAAGGGTTTTATTACCTGCTTATCTTGCAAATATTTCGATCTAGAATGGTGAACCTTGGCAAAAGGACAAGATTTTCCCTACCCATACATTCCCTTACTTACAAATAAAGGAGAAATATCCTAGAGTAACATCCCAATTCAACATCAGAGTTTGATACCCCATATCGATATCCTAAAATTGATATCCCAAATTGACATCTCAAAAGTCAAAACCCCTAGTATTCAAATCAAATATCAAATGAAGATCAAAATCAAGATCAAATTCAAATATAAAGTTACATAGTGAATCAAAAGCACTACATAAATCCCTTGCTCAAGAAAAATGAGAATAAACAATGATTTTTAAAACTCAAAGTAAAATGTGAAAAATAGTGTTTTTTATCACTACACATGAGCAAGTATCCCTATGAATAGAAAGAAAAGAATGGTGAGAAATTGAATCCCTGAACTATTCACCATTCAAATCTATAGAGTGAACCTCGATTGCAGTAATGGGTTGAAAGAGTCCCACCTGCTTTCGAAGTAGTAGTTCTATTGGGTGATCCCCAATCGTAGCAATGGCTTGAAAGAGTCCCTATTGTTCTTGAAGTGGTAGTCCTAATAAATTTGCAATATGAGCTAGCTCTAGGTGCCTGGGGTTGTCTAGCATTATAGTCCAATAAATTCTAAAATAAGGATGATACAAACATAGGAGGAACACGATATCACATATGGGTTGGAAGAGTCCCGACTAACATCTAGGGTATGCCTATGGTCTATCTAAAAATACTCATGTGTACACATAGGGGCAATGAATAGTCAGGTCATTCGTGATGAAATATTTATCCAAAAAAAGCCTTGTACAATTAGTATGTGACGTTTGAGAAGTCTAATAGGGTGTTTGAGTCTCATGGAAAACCCCAAAAATTTCTCTAATAGCAACAAAATACCAAATATCACAAACCATATATATATAAAAAAATTCAATCATCAAATTGCAAAGTATCTAATAAGTGATACATCATTACATTGAGCAAAATATTTTCACGATATAGGATAAATACCTGATGGATATCAAAAATGATATCTAGATGACCACTAACCATATTTTGTGCATCTCTCAAATTAAAAAATACAATAGAGTGACATATTATATCATTCGCATAAAATCGCTGCATATCATTGCATTTCATATATGGGTGATTAATTGATTATATTCTTGTAATGAGGATTTTCAATTATGTTTATGATTTTTACAAATTTTGTGGTGTCGTCCATTAGATTGTTAAACACATATCACATTCATTCCTTATGTTTTAAGTGATTAAAGCATACATGTAACTTACATTAGATTACCATCATGTAAATAAAGCATTACATACATTATATCAGCATAGCGTGACATCGTCATAAATTAAATGCATACAATAAAGCAAAATAAATATGTGTTTAAAAGTAAACATCACATCCATATGCATCCATAATAAATAGCACATCTAAGCATATAGACAACTGCATATCATCATCATCACAAATTAAATAGCTATCTAATGCATGTCATCCATACATCACAACATATAAGCATATCATAAATATAAACATCTGCATCCATGTGCATAAACATAAACATAAAATATAAAACATATAAATGACAAGTACACATAATGAGCCAAAATGATCAATCTCATATATATATATGTGTGTGTGTGTCCAAAAGAGTACATCAAGAGTATATCAAATTCCCATAGGCTATAGCTATGTAGGTCCTCGACCTTCCACTCAAAAATGGTAATAAATATCTCTGTCAAATCTATATTACAGAGGGCTTGCACCCCCAACATATGAGTCACCGCCATCACCCCCACCATCCCTATGGCTCCTGTGAGAGTTGGCTCTGTGTGTGTTGGAGGGCTTGTGTGTCCTATAGTTACTGTGGGTTCGATGGCTCGAACTAGCAGAGGACTTCCATGTCATCTTGGTCCTGGTCCACTATGACCTTGCAGCATGTGGATCCTCTGGGACCTACCCACAAATCAACCTGATGTAGCCCTCTAGCTGGTCTATGCAGGCTACCTAGCCTATGTGCCTATCATTGCCCTCCGGTCCTGTAAGCATCAGATCTCTACCATAGGGTCGTGACTTCTTCGTAGTAATGAATATGGTGTGGCTAGATATCCCATGATGTCCTATGAGGATGAAGGATCCCCCATCTATACCTAGAGTAGATCCCTCTCTAAAATATCTGCACTCAATCATGCTTATGCCAGATCATCACACTAGTGAGATCGTGGACCTGTATCTCTATTTTTGTAGCCCATGCTATGAGAGTTTTCCTATCCTCCTAGGCCTTCTATAGCTATGTTTCGCTATGAGACATCTTCACCTCTAGTATGATGATAGTGGTGTCCCACTGTAACTACTGGGTCTGTAACCTCCCATCCTAACTTTGAAGATCAGCAACCTGAGCCAATTACCACTCCACCTCACTATCAAGAGGTCTTCACCCTCCTCTAGTGCCTCCTCCTCTTCCTCAACCTATGGAGCATCGTCTATGGCTAAATTTGTGCCCCATCCACCCTTGGTCCACTAGCACACATTGCACCCCTCTGGATCAACATTTGCCCCGTCGTCCACCCGATCGAGGGGTCCCGATCCCGACCACTAGAGTAGGGACCACCAAGTATCATACACTATGGTGGTCCTAGCCCTAGCCATGCTCGACTCCTAGAATTCATTAGCCTCATCTCCAAGCGGTGTCAACTGAATCCAGGGAAAATCCCTCTCTAGTACCAGGCGTTGGTAGATGGTAGGCAGTGCTGGAATATCTAGTGTGAGCCCAAATTGGTGGAGGACCCATGAGTAATATTGATGTTCATGGTTCTCAACCTTGTAGCCAAGTAACCACCTGTCTCTCCTAGCCTAACGTAGTCACTCACTATGCTCCTCCCATGCAAGACAATTCATGTAAGGATGCCACTTTATGTCATCCGACTAGAGCTGTGCAAATATAGTGATGTAATAGTCCACATCCCTAGCGTGGGACCTACTCCAGAACCCATCCTCATTATGGGGAAAACATATCGTATAACACTGGAATGCATCAAGAATAGTAGTGATGATGAGCGGTAGGTGGATCAGCTGCTTGATTCAGATATGCTGCCACCCCCAGATCTGAATTAATAGGTTGTAGCTGATGCCAACCCAACTCTTGCATGTAGCCTGGTACAAATCATGGTATAGATAATATAGTAAAGTGCTCCCCTAAGCCAAGAGCAGTGGCTACTGCATGGAGTTCTATGTAACTCTCCTGAAAATGACTAGTAGGTTCCAAGGTATCCTCACACCCGAGGAGTCTGGAAGCACAATATGAGAAACTAGGTGCATAAAGATGACCTCTCAAATGGAGAAGACACCCTCCCCTTGCTAGTATCTAATGTGGATTCCCCCATGATCAGCCCTGCCCTGGGCATCCTCGCTACGATCACCAAATATATCATCAAAGATGTCCTCCTTGCTCTAGAAGGGAGAGGAGGTGATGGGCACCCCATTGATCAGGATCCTAAGGATCCGGTATATGTCCTCCAATGTAATAGTCATTTCACTTATGGGTAGGTGAAATGTGTTGGTCCGCGTATCCCAGCGCCAGGCCAACATAGTCATGGATGCCTGATCTACCCTAATCATAGGCATAATTAAGCACATAGCCAAAGCCAACCACACTAAACCACTACAACTCCAGGTAAGTGATTTTTCCATGGAGGGTGCATAGGAGATCTAGCTCCTTGGCTCTAGAGGTCAATTTCTAAAAATAAATAATACATAAGGAAAAATATAACTAAAAACAACTAAAAAATGATCTTAAAAAGACAAACAAATCTAAAAATTGCTAAAAATACAAAAAAAAAAAAAAAATTCAAAAATTTCAAAAAAAATAAAAAATGCATCTCAGAAGTGCAATAAATGGCATTAATTTCCAAGAAAAATAAAAAAATCAATAAAAATTTGAATTTTTTTCTAAAGTTGGGAACCGCAGGTCAAAGCTGCAGTCCGCATAATGGTCAAATTTTGACCATTGGGATTTGAATCCCACCGTGGATGATAGCTGTGGTCCCCAATATGACAATTGGTAACCACATCTGCCAACTACGGTCTAGGAACGTGACCTTTTATGGGTCACTTCCTAGCCTGGCATCCAAGAAAATTAAATCCTAATCTAGCCTAGACTAGTGTGAGGTTCTTTGTCAGCAGTTTAGTGAGGTTAATTAAACTCATTTCTTAATGTGGTTCATTTTAAACTGGTAAGTAGTGCGAGGGATCGGTTTAGAGTTACCTTTCTTGCACTGATCCCTCTATTGGATGAAGGCTATGAAGGGTCCACCATCAGGATATGTGTGAGGTCATCGAAAGTGGTTTCAGCAGTGTCTCGCATCAGTAATGCTTCCTCACCTCTCAAAGCTCTCTAGTTGCAATCAATTTCAAGGAATAATAAAGAAATTTTCAAATGGGCAAATTTATATACCTTTTCCTAATTTTGTCGGACCACAACTAAAAATTATGGTCCTAAAATTAGGGTTTTCTTATCGTGGCCCTGAGCCACAGTTCCCAAATTTTGAAATACTAACCATAGTATGTGAGCGCAGTTTGCAACTGGCATTGAATGCACTAAAATCCCATCATGGGAAGGTTTTAAATGATAAATTAATTATTCCTAATGGATCATAATCTCAATACGAGCAACCAATTTATCAAATTTGGTGATTTTCAAGCACCAGGATCAATTAAAATCTCAAAAAGTAAAAAAAAATTATTATTAAACAAGTCAAAAGCCAAATGCACCTCGTATCTAGTTATTTACCCTAGAAAATTTATGATTGCAATGACTGATGCTCCATGCAATTCAACGAGATGAGTAAATAATCATAAGGACATTTGGGACAAAATTGTCATCGTTGATTTGACATGCTTCTTTTCAATCCCAAAGAAGACCTTCAAGTCTGGACCGTTCCATGAGAATGAGGTATTTCATGTCATTTCCCCTATGACACATTTTCAATAGATCATTGATAAATTGATTCAACATAAATCTAATTTGTTGGAAATTTTGGGTACCTTGGGTACATTGCCTTTGCTCAAGTATAGATGTTGTCATTGATGTCAAGAAGCTCTTGAAGCAATTTGATTTGAGTTGTTGAAGGTTATTTAGAGCATGATCAGTGAGTTTCCAAGAAGTCCTTAGTGGCCCATTTGCAAAAGTTCAAGAAAAAGACAAGTAAGAAAAAGTATTCAGCCGGCTGGAAAAACTGTCGCGATTTTGCGACATGTTAGAGGAGAGAGAAAGTGTTGGCAAAACTGTCACGATTTCGCGACATGTTTGAGGAGAGAGAAAGTTTTGGAAAAACTATCACGATTTCATGACATGTTTGAGGAGAGAGAAAGTGTTGGCAAAACTATCGCGATTTCGCTACATGTTGGCAGAGAAGGAGAGCAAGATGGAAAGTGTCACGATTTCGCGACATGTCGCATTTTCGTGACTCAGAAAGTGTAGGAAGGCATAAAAGGAAAAGTGTCACAATTTCGTGACACATTGCCAAGAAAGTTGTACGGACAAAAAAGTGTCACGATTTCACGACATAATGTAGAAAATAGAGTCCGCAGTGTGAACTGTCACGATTTCGCGACAAGTTCGAAGAGAGAGAAAGTAACATGAGAAATGTCACGATTTCACGACATGTTGAAGAGTTCAAAGTGAGAACAGTCATGATTTAGTGACATGCTAAAAAGCTCAAAGTGAGAACTATCACGATTTTGCGACATGCAGTAAAGGGAAGAGTCTGAAATGAGAAGCGTCCGCGACAGGCAGAAGTGAAGAAGCCAACGGATGAAGATGTAGCGATTTCGTGACAGGATGAAAGAAAAGCGTAAGGATGGAGAAAGTGTCATGATTTCATGACAAAAATTGGAAGCAGGTCTTCTATAGGAGAAGTGTCACGATTTTGTGACAGAAGCAGAAAGGAAGGCTATGAAGACAAAAGCATCACGATTTCGCGACATGTTCCAGTTTTACGGGAGTAAGGCAGAGAGAAGCTCAAGGCAGCGAAAGTGTCACGATTTCACGTCATGTTCCGTTTTCGCTAGTGCAAGCCGAGAAAAGGTTGAGAAAGCGAGAAGGGTCATGATTTCACGACAAGAGTGAAGATGACGTTAGCAATAGCAGTAGTGTCATGATTTCGTGACAAAAGCAGAGAAGAAGGCCATGAAGTCAGAAGGGTCACGATTTCACGACAGAAGAGAAGATGACGTCAGTAGAAGCAGAAAGTGTCGTGATATCATGACAAAATCCATAAGATAGTGTTCGGTTGCAAAGGTGTCGCGATATCATGACATGTTGTAGTTTCACGAGAAAAGCTACAAAACCATAGAGGCGGTTGAAGCCGACAGAGTTGACTTTGAGCCGATGCAGTTTAGGGTTTTGCAGTCGACGAAGTTAAGGGTAGCAGTCGACTAAGATCAAGGTTTTGATCTTGAAAGTTTTAGTATAAAAGTAGGGCTGCTTGGAGAGAAAACTTATCGATTGAAGTGTGTGTTCGAGGAGCAGCATTCATAGTCTGTGCGAAGAGAAGAAGTTCGATCGTCGAGAGCAGAGTGTATTCTGTCAAAACTTCCAAGCAAGAGAGATCGAAGGAAGCAGAGTGTGCGAAGACTATGCAGCTATAATTGCATAGAAGTGCAAAGGTCAAAGTTTGATCGAGTGCAGCTATGATTGTGCAAAAAGAGTGAAGGACTATGTTTTTGTGCAGACCAAAAAAAGAGGACAAAGACATTTGTGCCAGACCGAAGGACTGTGTTTGGTGCAGATCAGAGAAAGAGATCGAGGAAATTTGTGCTAGACCGAAGGACTGTGTTTAGTAAAATTTCGAGGACCAGCTTTGAGGTGATAAAGTTGAGGACAGAGGTCTCCAGCCAGAGCAGGGAAGATAGGTGTCTTCTATGGATAGAGTTCCATTTGCTAAGGGCAGTTGAGAAAGAGGTCTTCTAGAGGATCACCAGTTAGAGCAGAGTTAGGGGAAGGTATCTCCTTTGAGCAGAGGCTCATAAACTTTGTAATTGGAAAGGTTTCCCAAAGAATTTGAGATAAACTTTTAGAGAAAAGTTTTGTGGACATAGCCCAGCAATTCTGGGTGAACCACATTAAAAATGAGTCTTCAATGTGTGATGTTTTATGTCTTGTTTAATGTTGTATTGATGCCACTGCTATCTAAAATTAAAATTATTAAATGGTTAAGTCTTATACTGTTCACCCCCCCTCTCAGTATAAGTTCATGTTCTTCAATTGGTATCAGAGCGGGTTTCTCCAGAAAGAGCCTAACAGCTTGGAGAAGGATTGATCAGAGGAACATACAGATAAAGAGGTTGAGTTTGATCTCAAAGGTGAATTCTTCTTGGCTTTAAGAAAGCTTGAGAAATTTAGGGAAGAGAATTATGTTCTCAAGCATCAATGTCAGGAAGAAGAGATAGCAAGATCAAATTTGTCTCAAAAGGTTATAGATTTCAAAATTCTAGCTGAAGAAGGAAAGAAGATTGAACAGGTTCTGATAGAGGCTTTAAAAGGAAAGGAAGCTGATTACAAGAAACTAGAAGAAGATATTATGACTCTTAGAGTGAAGTTGGAACAGTTGGCTCCGTGTGAAAAGCAAGAGAAGGATGGTTTCACCATTCATGAAATAGGGTCTTCGAGCAAGATAAATTTTCATCTTGAAGAGCGATGGATTCCAGTCCGTCATAAGAAGAACAATCATCCAAGACATCAAAATAGGTTACATAACACTTTCCATGACTATTGTTTATCCTGGAAGAATTTTGGTCACAAAGCTATGCATTGCAAAAAATCCTTGAACAGTCATAGTAAGGAAAATGTTAACTCTTTTGCTCCTCTTATGAATAAAAATATCATGTGTTTCAAATGCAAAAATTTTGGGCATATAGCAAGGATGTGCAGTTTAAATAGATCTAGCCTTGAGTTCACTAAAAAAAGAAATGAGATCAAATCTAAGTCAATGATAGTTCAAACTGCTTTTCATGCTCAAGACAAAGTAGAAAAATGGTATCTTGATAGTGGCTGTTCAAAACATATGACTAGTGAAAAGAAAAAGTTCTTGGTCTTTAAAGAAACAAATAGAGGAACAGTCAGTTTTGGTGATAACAGGTAAGCTAAAATCTGTGGTAAAGGAACTCTTAGTTTGGATGGGTAATCCAAAATAGAAAATGTGCTTTATGTAGAAGGCCTAAGACATAATATTCTAAGCATGAGTCAACTTTGCGATCAAGGCCACATAGTATCCTTCTTTTTAGATAGATGTGAGATAAGTAAAGAAAAAAATGGAAAACTCATTACAAGTGCTACAAGGACTCCAAACAATCTTTTGAAGAACACAAGCTTATACTGAGAGGGGGGGTGAACAGTATAAGACCACTTTTTACTTTTTCCTTCAACTTAACTTTTAATACAATATTATGCAGTGTATAGAAAGCAGTATCAAGCAGAAATCAAAGCAATATAGAAAACACCATCCACAATAGAGACACAACAATTTACGTGGTTCACCCAAGGTGGGCTACTCCACGGATAAAATTTTCACTAAAATTTTATCAACCAAATCTGGGAAAACCTTTCCCGATTACAATGTTTATGGGTACCAACCCAAAGGAGACACCAATCCCCTAACTCTGCTCTGGCTGGTGATCCTCTAGAAGACCTCTGCCTCTGCTGCCCTTAGCAAGTGGAACTCTATCCATAGAAGACACCTGTCTTCCCTGCTCTGGCTGGAGACCTCTGTCCTCAACTCTATCACCTCAAAGCTGGTCCTCGAAAATGCACTAAACACAGTCCTTCGGTCTAGCACAAATGTCCTCTATATTTTTCTTTGATCTGCACCAAACACAGTCCTTCGGTCTGGCACAAGTCTGTCCTCTTCCTCTTTCTCTGGTCTGCACCAAACATAGTCCTTCGGTCTGGCACAAGTCTGTCCTCAAATCTCTTTCTGTTCCATTACAGCCGCACTTGGTCGAAACCAACTTTTGCACTGAATGTGCAAACATAGCAACACTCGATCGAACATCAACTTATGCACCTCTGCGCAATCACAGCAGCACAGTCTTTGCACACTCTACTTTTTGACGATCGAACTTCTCCCTCGCACTCTATCTATGAATATCGCACTTCGAACGCACACTTCGATCGATGCCAAATCTCTTCAAATAGCCCTCCTTTTATACTAACATAATCAAGATCTAAACCTTGGTCTTAGTCGGCTGTTATGCAAATGCAAAACCCTAACTCCGTTGGCTGCACGCCCTAATCTCCGTCGGCCCAATTTTAACTCTATCGGCTTCAACCGCCTCTGTGGTTCAGTAGCTTCTACCGCGAAACCACAACATGTCATGATATCGTGACATTTTTGCAGCCGTACACTTTCGTTTGGCTATTGTCATGATATCGTGACACTTCTATCTTTGTTGATGTCATCTTCACTCCTGTCATGAAATCATGACACTTTAGTCTTCTTGGTCTTCTTCTAGGCTTGCACTAGCGAAAATGGAGCATGTCATGAAATCGTGACACTTTCGCTGCCTTGAGCTTCTCTTTGCCTTACACCCGCGAAACTGGAACATGTCGTGAAATCGTGACGCTTTCGCCTTCGAGCTCTTCCTTCTTGAATTCGTCATGAAATCGTGACGCTTCTTCTGTTGAAGACTTGCTAACTATTTCTGTCATGAAATCGTGACACTTTCTCCAACTACAAGTTGCCATCTCAACCTGTCGTGAAATCGTGACACTTTCTGCATTCGCAAGCTTTCTCTTCAACCTGTCGCGAAATCGTGACACTTTCTGCATCCATACAACTTCTTTGTAGCCTGTTGCGAAATCATGACGCTTCTCATTTCAGCCTCTTCCTTTTGCTGCATGTCGCGAAATCATGACAGTTCTCACTTCGAGCTTTTCAGCATGTCACAAAATCGTGACAGTCCTCACTTAGTCTTTTGCAGCATGTCACAAAATCATGATAGTCCTCACTTAGTCTTTTGTAGCATGTCACAAAATCGTGACACTTTTCGAGATACTTTATCTCTCTTCGAACTTGTCACGAAATCATGATAGTTCACACTACGGACTCTCCCTTCTGCATCATGTCACGAAATCGTGACACTTTTTCATCCATACAACCTTCCTTGCATTATGTCACGAAATCGTGACACTTTTCCTTCTTTGCCTTCCTGCACTTTTCGAGTCACGAAAATGCGACATGTCGCGAAATCATGACACTTTCCACCTTGCTCTCTTTCTCTGCCAACATGTCGCGAAATCGTGACAGTTTTCCAAAAAGCTTTCTCTCTCCTGCCTAAGTCGCGAAAATGCGACATGTCGCGATATCGCGACACTTTTTCAAAAAGCTTTCTCTCTCCTGCCTAAGTCGCGAAAATGCGACATGTCGCGATATCGCGACACTTTTTCAACTTACTTTCTTTCGAACCTGTCAAGCCGAACCTTCAACAAAACACATTATTTTTACATCAAATCAAATTCTTTCAAAAGCTTCTTGACATCAATGACAACTAATTCACTTGAGCAAATGCAATGTACTCAAGGTACCCAAAATTGCCAACAATCTCCCCCTTTGTCATTGATGGCAACCCTTTACTAAAAACACGTCTCGGGAGCAAAAGCTGAAACCAACTGTGCTAACGGCTGAGAATCTCCTTTTGAAGTTTTGCTCCCCACGACTTGAAGCTTTCCTCTTCACATTGAAGCTCTCCCCCTTACTCATATCTCTCCCCCTTACTCAAATCTCTCCCCCTTTGTCATCAATGGCAAAGGGTCACCTTTGGGGCTCGGGACTAAGAATGAGCCTCTTAGCTTAGTCCCTCCCCCACCTCCTGATGAGGTGATTAATTTTGGGGTGGGAGTACAACTCCCAATTTCTCCCTTAGATACTCAAACGTATCTCTTGGAAGAGGTTTTGTGAAGATATCTGCAATCTGCTCTTTAGTAGACACATATTCTACCTTGACCTGCTTGTCTTGCACTTTCTCCCTTAGAAAGTGATACTTGATGGAAATATGCTTTGTCCTTGAGTGCATTACCGGATTTTTGGAAATACTTATGGCACTTGTATTATCACAAAATATGGAGATGGGTTGTTCATGCTTGACTTTGAAATCCTCCAAGGTGGTTTTCATCCATAAAACCTGTGTACACCCAGCCACTATTGCTATGTATTCAGCCTCTATCGTAGATAAGGAAACTGAAGGTTGTTTCTTACTTAGCCAAGAAACCAAACTCTTCCCCAGAAAGAATGCTCCACCACTGGTGCTTTTCCTGTCATCATTATTGCCTGCCCAATCTGCATCTGTATAGGCTGTGAGAGTGAAATCATCACCTTTGGGATACCAAAGCCCAAAGTCCATAGTGCCCTTCAGATATCTGAATATTCTTTTAACTGCTATAACATGAGAATCTTTAGGAGCTGCCTGAAATCTGGCTACTAACCCAACAGCCTGCATGATATCCGAGTCTAGTAGTTGTAACATATAATAAACTGCCAATCATTGATCTGTACAACCTCTGATCTGCCATTGGAGATTCATCATCTTTACTCATCTTGCACCCTGTAGTCATTGGAGTACATACAGGTTTGCTGTCCATCATCCCGAATTTTTTCAACATTTCTTTGATATACTTTCCTTGAGAGAGAAATATACCATCTTTTGATTGAGCAATCTGAAGACCTAAAAAGAATGACAGCTCTCCAATCATAGACATCTCAAATTCCTTCTGCATGGTGTTAGCAAAATCTTTGCACATCTGAGTATTATTTCCCCCAAAAATGATATCATCAACATAGACAACTACAATCAGCATATCATCACCTTCATCCTTAATATACAAATTGCTATCTGCCACACCTTTCCTGAAGCCTTGCTCATGAAGGTACCTGTCAAGTCTTGAGTACCAAGCCCTAGGTGCTTGCTTTAACCCATACAAGGCCTTTTTCAGCTTACACACATAGTCTGATTGATCTGAGAGAGACACGCCTTCTGGCTGTTCTATGTAGACTTCTTCATCCAACACTCCATTTAAAAAAGCTGACTTTACATCCATTTGATACACCTTGAATGCTTTGAAGCTTGAAAGGGCCAAAAACATTCTGATAGCTTCGAGACGAGCAACAGGAGCGAACGTCTCTTCGAAATCCACACCTTCTACTTGAGCATAACCTTTGCAAACCAACCTAGCTTTGTTTTTGACAATCTTTCCATCCTCATTGAGTTTATTTCTGAATATCCATTTTGTGCCAATGACATTCTTGTCCTTAGGTCTTGGAACCAAATCCCAAGTTTCACTTTTCTCTATTTGATTTAGCTCTTCATCCATTGCTTTTACCCAAAATTTATCTGCACATGCTTCACTGAAATCTTTTGGCTCAATCTGAGATAACAATGAAACATTTGTAGAATCGTGTGAAGGAATGACTCTTCTTCTAGTTTGCTTGTTGTTTGGATCACCAATGATCAAATATTTGGGATGATGTTTCGAAACATATCGTGAAGGAGTTTTGGGAAGCGATTGTTGTCTTTCCTCTTCTTCATCTGAAACCTCTCTGAATTCTTCTTGACAAATTTCATCACTGATTTCCTTGATAGGTTCTCTTATCCTCGTCTTTTCATCAACTGTTACATTTATGCTCTCTACGACTGTATGCGTTCTTTTGTTGAAGCATCTGTAAGCTTTGCTTCTGCTGGAATAACCAAGAAAAATTCCCTCATCACACCTAGGATCAAACTTACCCAAATTTTGATCTTCCCTTCTGATGAAGCACTTACTCCCAAACACTTTGAAATGTTTTACTGTAGCTGGTCTTCCTTTCCACAACTCATAAGGAGTTTTATGATGATTGACTCTAAGTTGGGCCCTGGTGATAATGTAGACTGTTGTACTGACTACCTCTTTCTAGAAACCATCTGAAAGTTTTGACTCATTTAACATAGCTCTAGCCATATTTTCAATAGTTCTATTTTTTCTTTCAACTACTCCATTTTGTTGAGGAGTCCTTGCTTCTTGAATATTCTCTTTTGATTCCTTGTTGCTCACAGTATTCCACAAATTCATTAGAAGTGAATTCTCCTCCTCTGTCCGATCTTAAGCATTTGATTCTCTTGTCGATCTCATTTTCAATCATTTCTTTGAAAGCTTTAAATTTTTCAAAAGCTTCAGATTTTTCTTTGAGAAAAGTAACCCAAGTCATTCTAGAATAATCATCTATAAACAACATGAAGTAGCTTTCTCCCTGAATGCTCTGAGTTCTGGTGGGGCCACATAAATCAGTATGAATAAGATCTAATGGTTTTGAAGAAGTATACCCTTTTGATTTAAAAGCTGGTTCTGGTCTGTTTTCCATGTTGACAAGGACCGCAAATGGTGTTATGAGGCCTTTTTATTTTGGGCAAGTCTCTCTTGTTACTAATATTGACAAGATTATCAAAGCTCAAATGCCCCAATATTTTATGCCATAACCAACTCTCATCTTCTTGAGTTAGAAAACACTTTTCCCTTTTTATCTCACTTAGCATGTAAAGATTGTTTGGAGTCCTTGTAGCACTAGCAATGAGTTTTCCATTTTTTTCTTTACGTATCTCACATCTATCTGAAAAGAAAGATACTATGTGTCCTTGATCACAAAGTTGACTCACACTTAGAAGATTATGTCTTAGGCCTTCTACATAAAGCACATTTTTTGTTTTGGATTTCCCATCCAAACTAAGAGTCCCTTTACCACAGATTTTAGTTGACCTGTTATCTCCAAAACTAACTGTTCCTTTGTTTGTGTTTTTTAAGACCAAAAACTTTTCCTTTTCACCAGTCATATGTTTTGAGCAACCACTATCAAGATACCATTTCTCTACTTTGTCTTGAGCATGAAAAGCGGTTTGAACTATCATTGACTTAGATTTGATCTCATTTCTCTTTTTAGTGAACTCAATGCTAGATCTATCCAAACCGCACATCCTTGCTATATGCCCAAAATTCTTGCACTTGTAACACATGACATTTTTATTCATAAGAGGTGCAAAAGAGTTAACATTTTCCTTACTATGGCTATTCATGGATTTATTGCAATGCATAGCTTTGTGACCAAATTCCTTGCAAGAAAAATAGTAGCCATGGAAAGTATTATGTAACCTGTTTTGATGCCTTGGATGATTGTTCTTCTTGTGACCAACTGGAATCCATCGTTCTTCAGGATGAAGATTGATCTTGCTGTCTCTTCTTCCTGTCATGATGCTTGAGAACAGAACTCTCTTCCCTAAAATTTTCTTAAAGCCCAGAAGAATTCACTTTTGAGATCGAACTTAACCTCTTCATCCTTTTCTGAATCTGTATGTTCTTCTGATAGATCCTTCTCCAAGATGTTAGGCTTTTTCTGGAGAGACCCGCTCTGATACCAATTGAAGAACACAAGCTTATACTGAGAGGAGGGGGTGAACAGTATAAGACCACTTTTTACTTTTTCCTTCAACTTAACTTTTAATACAATATTATGCAGTGTATAGAAAGCAGTATCAAGTAGAAATCAAAGCAATATAGAAAACACCATCCACAATAGAGACACAACAATTTACGTGGTTCACCCAAGGTGGGCTACTCCACGGATAAAATTTTCACTAAAATTTTATCAACCAAATCTGGGAAAACCTTTCCCGATTACAATGTTTATGGGTACCAACCCAAAGGAGACACCAATCCCCTAACTCTGCTTTGGCTGGTGATCCTCTAGAAGACCTCTGCCTCTGCTGCCCTTAGCAAGTGGAACTCTATCCACAGAAGACACCTATCTTCCCTGCTCTGGCTGGAGACCTCTGTCCTCAACTCTATCACCTCAAAGCTGGTCCTCAAAAATGCACTAAACACAGTCCTTCGGTCTAGCACAAATGTCCTCTATCTTTTTCTCCGATCTGCACCAAACATAGTCCTTCGATCTGGCACAAGTCTGTCCTCTTCCTCTTTCTCTGGTCTGCACCAAACATAGTCCTTCGATCTGGCACAAGTCTGTCCTCAAATCTCTTTATGTTCTGTTATAGCCGCATTTGGTCGAAACCAACTTTTGCACTGACTACGCAAACACAGTAGCACTCGATCGAACATCAACTTATGCACCTCTGCGCAATCATAGCAACACAGTCTTTGCACACTCTGCTTCTCGACGATCGAACTTCTCCCCCGCACTCTATCTATGAATATCGCACTTCAAACGCACACTTCGATCGATGCCAAATCTCTTCAAACAGCCCTCCTTTTATACTAACATAATCAAGATCTAAACCTTGGTCTTAGTCGACTGTTATGCAAATGCAAAACCCTAACTCCGTCGGTTGCATGCCCTAATCTTCGTCGGCCCAATTTTAACTCTGTCGGCTTCAACCGCCTCTGTGGTTCAGTAGCTTCTACCGTGAAACCACAACATGTCATGATATCATGACATTTTTGCAGCCATACACTTTCATTTGGCTATTGTCGCGATATCGTGACACTTCTGTCTTTGCTGACGTCATCTTCACTCCTATCGTGAAATCGTGACACTTTAGTCTTCTTGGTCTTCTTCTAGGCTTGCACTAGTGAAAATGGAGCATGTCACGAAATCGTGACACTTTCGCTGCCTTGAGCTTCTCTCTGCCTTACACCCGTGAAACTGGAACATGTCGCGAAATCGTGATGCTTTCGCCTTCGAGCTCTTCCTTCTTCAATTCATCGTGAAATCGTGACGCTTCTTCTGTTGAAGACTTGCTAACTATTTTTGTCATGAAATCATGACACTTTCTCCAACTGCAAGTTGCCATCTCAACCTGTCGTGAAATCGTGACACTTTCTGCATTCGCAAGCTTTCTCTTCAACCTGTCACGAAATCGTGACACTTTTTGCATCCGTACAACTTCTTTGTAGCCTGTTGCGAAATCGCGACGCTTCTCATTTCAGCCTCTTCCTTTTGTTGCATGTCACGAAATCGTGACAGTTCTCACTTCGAGCTTTTCAGCATGTCACGAAATCACGACAGTCCTCACTTAGTCTTTTGCAGCATGTCGCGAAATCGCGACAGTCCTCACTTAGTCTTTTGCAGCATGTCACGAAATCATGACACTTTTTGAGATACTTTATCTCTCTTCGAACTTGTCACGAAATCACGACAGTTCACACTGCGGACTCTCCCTTCTGCATCATGTCGTGAAATCGTGACACTTTTTCGTCCATACAACCTTCCTTGCATTATGTCACGAAATCGTGACACTTTTCCTTCTTTGCCTTCCTGCACTTTTTGAGTCGCAAAAATGCGACATGTCACGAAATCGTGACACTTTCCACCTTGCTCTCTTTCTCTGCCAACATGTCGCGAAATCGCGACAGTTTTTCAAAAAGCTTTCTCTCTCCTGCCTAAGTCGCGAAAATGCGACATGTCGCGATATCGCGACACTTTTTCAAAAAGCTTTCTCTCTCCTGCCTAAGTCGCGAAAATGCGACATGTCGCGATATCGCGACACTTTTTCAACTTACTTTCTTTCGAACCTGTCAAGCCGAACCTTCAACAAAACACATTATTTTTACATCAAATCAAATTCTTTCAAAAGCTTCTTGACATCAATGACAACTAATTCACTTGAGCAAATGCAATGTACTCAAGGTACCCAAAATTGCCAACATCTTTACATGTTAAATGAGATAAAAAGGGAAAAATGTTTTCTAACTCAAGAAGATGAGAGTTGGCTATGGCATAAAAGACTGGGGCATTTGAGCTTTGATAATCTTGTCAATATTAGTAACAAGGAAGCAGTAAGAGACTTGCCCAAAATAAAAAGGCCCCATAACATCGTTTGTGGTCCTTGTCAACATGGAAAACAGACCAAAACTAGTTTCAAATCAAAAGGGTATACTTCTTCAAAACCATTGGAGCTTATTCATACTGATTTATGTGGCCCCACCAGAACTCAGATCATTCAGGGAGAAAGCTACTTCATGTTGTTTATAGATGATTATTCTAGAATGACTTGGGTTAATTTTCTCAAAGAAAAATTTGAAGCGTTTGAAAAATTTAAAGCTTTCAAAGAAATGATTGAAAATGAGACTAACAAGAGAATCAAATGCTTAAGATCAGACAGAGGAGCAGAGTTCACTTCAAATGAATTTGTGGAATACTGTGAGCAACACGAAATCAAAATAGAATATTCAGACGACAAGAACTCCTCAACAAAATGGAGTAGTTGAAAGGAAAAAGCAGAACCGTTGAAAATATGGCTAGAGCAATGTTAAATGAGTCAAAACTTTCGGATGGCTTTTGGAGAGAAGCGGTCGATACAACGAGTCTACATCATCACCGGGGCTCAACTCGAGTGAATCATCATAAAACTCCCTATGAATTATGGAAAGGAAGACCGACTACGAGTAAAATACTTCAAAGTGTTTGGGAGTAAGTGCTTCATCGAAGGGAAGATCGGAATGCGGGTAAGTTTGATCCTCGGTGTGATGAGGGAACTTTTCTTGGATATTCCAGCAAAAGCAAGGCCTACAGATGTTTCAACAAAAGAACTCATACAATTGTAGAGAGCATAAATGTAATAGTAGATGAAAAGATAGGGATAAGAGAACCAGTCAAGGAACTCAGTGATGAAATTTGTCAAGAAGAATTCATAGAGGTTTCAGATGAAGAAGAGGAAAGACAACAACTGCTTCCCAAAACTCCTTAACGGTATGTTCAGAAACATCATCCCAAATATTTGATCATTGGTGATCCAAATAGCAGGAAAACAAGAAGAAGAGTCATTCCTTCACATGATTCTGTGAATGTTTCATTGTTATCTCAGATTGAACCAAAAGATTTCAGTGAAGCATGTATAGATAAGTTTTGGGTAAAATCAATGGATGAAGAGCTAAATCAAATAGAGAAAAGTGAAACCTAGGATTTCGTTCCAAGACCTAAGGGCAAAAATGTCATTGGCACAAAATGGATATTCAAAAATAAACTCAATGAGAATGGAAATATTGTTAGAAAAAAAGCGAGGTTAGTCTATAAGGGTTATGCTCAAGTCGAAGGTGTTGATTTCGAAGAGATGTTTGCGCCTATTGCTCGTCTTGAAGCTATCAGAATGTTTTTGGCCCTTTCAAGCTTCAAATCATTCAAGGTATATCAAATGGATGTAAAGTCATCTTTTTTAAATGGGGTGTTGGTAGAAGAAGTCTACATAGAACAACCAGAAGGAGTGTCTCTCTCAGAACAGTCAGACTATGTGTGTAAACTGAAAAAAGCCTTATATGGGTTAAAGCAAGCACCGAGGGTGTGGTACTCAAGACTTGATAGTTATCTTCATGAGCAAGGCTTCAGGAAAGGCGTGACAGATAACAATCTGTATATTAAGAATGAAGATGATGATATGTTGATTATAGTTGTCTATGTTGATGATATTATTTTTGGGGGAAATAATAATCAGATGTGCAAAGTTTTTGCTAATACCATGCAGAAGGAATTTGAGATGTCTATGATTGGAGAGCTGTCATTCTTTTTAGGTCTTCAGATTGCGTAATCAAAAGATGGTATATTTATCTCTCAAGGAAAGTATATCAAAGAAATGTTGAAAAAATTTGGGATGATGTACATCAAACCCGTGTGTACTCCAATGATTACAAGGTGCAATCTGAGTAAAGATGATGAATCTCCAGCGGCAGATCAGAGGTTGTACAGATCTATGATTGGCGATTTACTATACGATACAACTACCAGACCAGATATCATGTAGGCCATTGGGTTAGTAGCAAGATTTCAGGCAGCTCCAAAAGAATCTCATGTTATAGCAGTTAAGAGGATATTCAAATATTTGAAGGGCACTATGGAATTTGGGCTTTGGTATCCCAAAGGTGATGATTTCACCCTCACGGCTTATACAGATGCAGATTGGGCAGGCAGTATTGATGACAGGAAAAGCACTAGTGGTGGAGCATTCTTTATGGGAAAGATTTTGGTTTCTTGGCTAAGTAAGAAACAACCTTCGGTTTCCTTATCTATAGCAGAGGATGAATACATAGCGACGAGTGGTTGGGTGCACACGAGTTTTATGGATGAAAACCACCTTGGAGGATTTCAAAGTCAAGCATGAACAACCCATCTCCATTCTTTGTGATAATACAAGTGCCATAAGTATTTCAAAAAATCCGGTAATGCACTCAAGGACGAAGCACATTTCCATCAAATATCATTTTCTAAGGGAGAAAGTGCAAGACAAGCAAGTCAAGCTAGAGTATGTGTCTACTAAAGAGCAGATTGCCGATATCTTCACCAAACCTCTTCCAAGAGATACGTTTGAGTATCTAAGGGAGAAATTGGGAGTTGTACTCCCACCCCTGAATTAATCACCTCATCGGGGAGGTGGGGGAGGGACCAAGCTAAGAAGATCTTTCTTAGTCCCGAGCCCCAAAGGTGACCCTTTGCCATTGATGACAAAGGGGAGAGATATGAGTAAGGGGGAGAGCTTCAAGTGAAGAGGAAAGCTTCAATTCAGGGGGAGCAAAACTTCAAAGGCAGATTCTCAAGTTGTTGGCACAGTTGGTTTCAGTTTTGGCTCTTAAGATGTGTTTCAGTAAAGGTTTGCCATCAATGACAAAGGGGGAGATTGTTGGAAATTTTGGGTACCTTGGGTATATTGCCTTTGCTCAAGTATAGATGTTGTCATTGATGTCAAGAAGCTCTTGAAGCAATTTGATTTGAGTTGTTGAAGGTTATTCAGAGCATGATCAGTGAGTTTTCAATAAGTCCTTAGTGGCCCATTTGCAAAAGTTCAAGAAAAATACAAGAAAAAGTATGCAGCCAGCTGGAAAAACTGTCACGATTTCGTGACATGTTAGAGGAGAGAGAAAGTGCTGGAAAAACTGTCGTGATTTCGCGACATGTTTGAGGAGAGAGAAATTTTTGGAAAAACTGTCACGATATTGCGACATGTTTGAGGAGAGAGAAAGTGCTGGCAAAACTATCGCGATTTCACGACATGTTGACAGAGAAGGAGAGCAAGATGGAAAGTGTCGATTTCACGACATGTCGCATTTTCACGACTCGAAAAGTGTAGGAAGGTAGAAAAGGAAAAGTGTCACAATTTTGTGACACATTGCCAAGAAAGTTGTACAGACGAAAAAGTGTCACGATTTCGCGACATAATGCAGAAAAGAGAGTCCACAGTGTGAACTGTCGTGATTTCACGACAAGTTCGAAGAGAGAGAAAGTAACATGAGAAATGTCACAATTTCACGACATGCTCTGAAGAGTTCAAAGTGAGAACAGTCATGATTTCGTGACATGCTGAAAAGCTCAAAGTGAGAACTATCATGATTTCACGACATGCATCAAAGGGAAGAGTCTGAAATGAGAAGCGTCGCAATTTCACGATAGGCAGAAGTGAAGAAGCCAGCGGATGAAGATGTAGCGATTTCGTGACAAAATGAAAGAAAAACGTACAGATGGAGAAAGTGTCACGATTTCACGACAAAAATAGGAAGCAAGTCTTCTATAGGAGAAGTGTCACGATTTCATGACAGAAGCAGGAAGGAAGGCTATGAAGACAAAAGTGTCGCAATTTCGTGACATGTTCTAGTTTCGCGGGAGTAAGGCAGAGAGAAGCTCAAGGCAGCGAAAGTGTCACGATTTTGCGACATGTTTCATTTTCGCTAGTGCAAGCTGATAAAAGGTTGAGAAAGCGAGAAGGGTCATGATTTTGCGACAGGAGTGAAGATGACGTCAGCAAAAGTAGTAGTGTCACAATTTCACGACAAAAGCAAAGAAGAAGGCCATGAAGTCAGAAGGGTCATGATTTCATGACAGAAGAGAAGATGACGTTAGCAGAAGCAGAAAGTGTCGTGATATCATTACAAAAGCCATAAGATAGTGTTCGGTTGCAAAGGTGTCACGATATTACGACATTTTGTAGTTTCATGAGAAAAGCTACAGAACCACAGAGGCGATTGAAGTCGACAGAGTTGAATTTGAGCCGACGCAGTTTAGGGTTTTGTAGCCAACAAAGTTAAGGGTAGCAGCCGACTAAGATCAAGGTTTTGATCTTGAAAGTTTTAGTATAAAAGTAGGGCTGCTTGGAGAGAAAAATTATTGATCGATGTGTGCGTTTGAGGAGCGGCATTCGTAGTCTGTGCGAAGAGAAGAAGTTCGATCACCGAGAGCAGAGTGTATTCTATCAAAACTTCCAAGCAAGAGAGATCGAAGGAAGTAGAGTGCATGAAGACTATGCAGCTGTAATTGCATAGAAGTGCAAAGGTCAAAGTTTGATCGAGTGCAGCTGTGATTGTGCAAAAAGAGCGAAGGACTGTGTTTTTATGTAGACCAAAAAAAGAGGACAAAGAAATTTGTGCTAGACCAAAGGACTGTGTTTGGTGTAGATTAGAGAAAGAGATCGAGGATATTTGTGCTAGACCGAAGGACTGTGTTTAGTGAAATTTTGAGGACCAGCTTTGAGATGATAGAGTTGAGGACAGAGGTCTCCAGCCAGAGCAGGGAAGACAGGTGTCTTCTATGGATAGAGTTGCATTTGCTAAGGGCAGCTGAGACAAAGGTCTTCTAGAGGATCACCGATCGAGAGCAGAGTTAGGGGAAGGTATCTCCTTTGAGTAGAGGCTCATAAAATTTGTAATTGGGAAGGTTTCCCAAAGAATTTGAGATAAAATTTTAGAGAAAAGTTTTGTGGACGTAGCCCAGCCATTTTGGGTGAACCACGTTAAAAATGAGTCTTCAATGTGTGATGTTTTTTGTCTTGTTTAATGTTGTATTGATGCCACTGCTATCTTAAATTAAAATTATTAAATGGTTAAGTCTTATACTGTTCACCCCCCCTCTCAGTATAAGTTCATGTTCTTCATAATTGACATTGTATCATTTTGATTTCCTAAGAAGGCTATTGCAACCCGACTGCTCCATGGGATAGGAATGTGCAATTACTATTCACAGTTGTAATCATAGCTGATCTAGGCCTAGACAAGTAATCAAATGATCAATTTTAAGCTTGTTTAGATCATTCATAATGGTCAAGCGACCTCATCACTTCATTCATCATCATTAACCTCATCAACTTGTTGCTTGAGGGGGTAGTCATGCTTTCAAATCATAGTCAAAGTCAACAAAATATCCCTAAAATCGTAGATCCTTTGATCTTGTCAAAATTACGTTCATCCTTATGAATCATTGTCAACAACTATCATAAGCCTACCCATTTGCTTGGGGAAAATAGAAAATATGAAAATTAGTTTTTAGCTCTCCTCATTTAGGTTATATAGGCCTAAATCCTATTGTAGCACCAAAGCTACCCGAATTCTTGATGATGAGTGCAAGCTCTTGCAAATTTAAGCCTTTCATTCAATTGGAAGCAATGATTCTAGGATGCGCATCCTTTTGTAGGACCTAGGGCATCTAATAGTGATTAGATTAATGATCATCATACAAAATTTGACATCATTTTAGGTGGTGTATTTTTGCTCGCGCGTTGTTCTATCTCACAACGCATCTCAAAAGGGGCATCTGTAGACACCTAAAACACGTCATATCAAGGGCGACTGCTCATATAGGATATGCTACAAGAACATATGGAAGATCTTGGATAGACTCCAAGATAGAGTAGTGGTTCTAACCACTTAATTTAGGCTCCTTGGCCTAATCAGTATGAACCACAAATGAGACCTATGATCTATAGTCTGAACCATAGTTGTAACCTATGGTCTACATTGAAGTTCAGTTGGCCTTCATCTGAGCCAAATTGATTTGAACGACCATTTATTCTAGAAGAAGACGATTAAAGGACATAAGCTTCCAATCCAACTATCCTAACTACCTCTTATTGATCTTGGCTTCTCCATGAAGCCACCCCTAGTCCTTGGTTAATCCTACAAGTACCCCCTCAAATTAGGGCAAAAATGAGATAGTGAATTTTGATAAGCAAAGTGTTGTCAAAATATTGCATCAGAGAGTGCATTAGAGATTAAAGTAGTGAAGCCATGTCAAATTATGGACTCACTTGAGTGAATTGAGAGGGAGTTTTGTAGCTATCCAATTGTTAACTAATCGAGAATCATGTCAATTTGTGTCATGGATACCCTAAGGAGCTAGAACGCCAAGAAATGCAACTTTGGGAAAACAGAGGCCCAATTGTGCAATTCAACTGCCAAACCATTCATAGGACACCAAGGTGACCGTTGATCATCAATTGGATAAGGAAGATCAAGCCCACAACCCTATTTTATGAAGGCAAAGCTATTTGATTGCTCACCATAGCTGACAGCCATGGTGTACAGTGCAGACCACTCATTAGAGCCGCGGTTTGCAACCGATGATGGATCTTCTTATTGTTTCTTTTGATTTGTACTTAATTAGACTAGATTAAGAATTTTAGTGGTTTATATCATGTTTTAGAGACACTGACCAATTTAATTAGGGTTTTATGTCAGTTATTTCCATTTAGGAAACTTTACACTAATCTCTTGTTTCCATGCATCATTTCATGCAATTAGTCTATTAGATAGAAATCAGTACTCTTCATTTCTATGTTTCAATCAATATTTGTGAATTTGCTATAAGTATAGCATGTTTTGTTTATTTTATTGATTTCATTAGTGTTATAGCATCTTTACATTCACATTCCTCAAAGGGCCTCATCATGAGAGGTTGCGTATGATGTTAATGCTTTTGTGTTGTTTCTTGACCATAGGAAAGTATATTTAAAGGAGATTCAACCATCCAATTCCTTCCTAAATGTGAAGAAGAGGGTCAACTCCATCATAGAGCAGTTTGTGTCACCCCAAATGGCCTGAAACTCACATTCACCCTTGAGAGATATTTCATATGCTTTTCCTACCGTAACAAGAGTATCACAATGGTATCCCTAAGAGGGATGTATTTGTAACTGGAATTGCTTTCTTTAATGGAATAAAAAGTGTTCTTTTCCATTTTTTGTCAATTTTGCAATGTATTCTTTTGTGTCTCTTTTTTATATCACGCAGTAAGAATCACAGGTGTGAGGCCATTTTGGTGGTCACAAGAACATATAGAGAATTATATGCTCTATCAAATATCTCAATATGTTCTACTCAATCATTAAGTTTATCACTTTCACATGTCTCACATTTATTGCTCTTTTAAAGATAGATCTAGTCTAGCATATGACACTTATCTTCTTGATGCACACACTTGCTTTCACAAATATGATTTCTAATGTTTTCACATTCACTTACAATATCACTCAAAACCAATGCTCAAGAATTTCACCTAACAATTCAACCAATGAAACATAACTTGCTCACAAACCCTAACACATGTGTTTGCACTTTATTTCAATAAGTATGCACAATGTAGATTTCAAAACCTAACTCAAATATTTCCAGCAATGCTTATAAAACAATCTTTTTCTCTCCACTTTATATTCCAAAATATTCACTTCAACAAAACACTTTTAAACAAGGAATGATGTGCCCATACCTCTTTATTTTCTTTTATGGAGATATGTCTTCAAAACCTATCTCAACAACAACCAATTCTCTTTGTGCCACTTTCAAGGGTTAGATAGCAAGATTCTATCTCAAAAATATCCACATGAATTTTCCTTCAATAAGGTGCTCAATGAATTCTGAAAATATGCTCTAGGACCCTTCTTTTGATCTCAAGGAAAATGCATTAACATTCAACACAACCCCACAAAAATTATTTTCACGATGCAAGAGGTACACATAAAATTCAAACCACTTTTTACACATTATAACTCCTAACCTTGCAAATATAATTTCATCAACAAAGATCACCAATTACATTAGCAAAATATTTCATTTACACCTTATATCTCCTACTTGTCATTAATGCATTTCCAAAATATAAATAAATCACCACTTCAAAAATTTCCTCCAAAGCACTAGCAAACAACTCCACTTAATTCTTGCACAAGAAAAAATATTTCATAACCCTTTTTATTGCAAAAATAAAATCATCACAAAAATCCTTATGACTCCCTAGGCTAGGTGCATACCTTATAAACTTTGGAATTTGGCATAAATCAATTTAAAAAAAAACTTTGTTGCTACCTACCATCGAGAATCGAACCCGTGCTGCCTGTTGGTCCCACACCCTAGCTACGGCTAGGCTGTTGCATGTGATAGACACCCACATGAAATAAAAGGGACACTTCACTTCCTTTAATATGCCTTCCACTGCACAAAATGAAAACCATGAAGCAAAATCTTCCACTTCTTCCTCTGCATCTCGAACATAAGACCTGTCAGCTGTTATGCTCTAGCGCTACAACCACAACCATCTGGGCTACTCGCTCGGATGGTATGTGAAGGTAGATACTCTACTCCTTATTTTCTACCTACATCAAACTCTAAAAAATAACAATTTCCTCCTTTCCCTGCCACAAATCGATTAACAAATGAGTTGCTAGATTTAATCGATGATCGAACAACCTTTTATCCCTCAACCTTTGCAATATTAATATGCTTTTAATAGCTTTAAAATTCGATGTTGGCACTTTGAAAATCACATTTGGTGCTTCAAAAAATATATTATATTTAATTATAATAATTTAAATCCTATGGATTTAAATATTATAAATCCCTTCGGGCCTTTTCTTTAAGGAGAAACATTTGCCACCATAAATAATTATTAACCTTTGTAAAATTACCATTAAGGTAAATCAAATAGACTTATAAATTCTTTCTCAAACACCATGGAGAGGAATTCCTTTCTTCTTGCTCCATTATACCTCATGTGCCACCATGAAGAATATTCTCACAAATATTCCCATCAACTTAGGACATTAAACCTTTTGACATAAATGACAACACAACATGCTCAAATTTCCAACAATCTCCCCCTTTGTCATTTATGGAAACCCTTTTCTAAAAATTCTTTTTTCAAAAACATTTGATTCCAAATATGCTTGCCCTGAGAAATTGCTCCCCTGACTTAATGCTCTCCCCCTTACCCAAATATCTTCCCCTTTGACATAAATAGTAAAGGGAATAATTTGGGGCTAAATATATACTCTTAGCTCAACCCCCTCCCCACCTCCTCTCCTTGAGGTGATTAATTTTGGGGTGGGAGTATTTCTACTCCTAGCATACAATACTCTTTTCTTTGTCAGCCTTCTTTGTCAATATGCCCTTTAGATCCTTTTGAGTGTCCCTATTCTTGCTTGTCTTTGGAAGCTTTGGAAAATATGTTCTACACCACTTGGACTTATGCCCTAGATTATTGCACTTGTAACACTTAATTTTGTAGTTCATAGAAGGTACAAATATCTTGAAGTTCCTCCTAGTGAAGCCACTCATTTTTTTCATGAACCCTGTAGTGGATTGCTTTGTGACCAAATATATTACAAGAGTAGCAATACCCTTGAAAGAGATATCCATATTTGAAGTTTCTCTTAGTAAAACCATATTCCTTATTTCTATGAGTCCTGTGATGCATAGCCTTGTGACCAAACCTATTACATGAAAAGCAACATCCTTTGAATAAATATTTCCTTGGACCCACTAGTCTCTTAGTCCTTTCTTCTCTGTGATGATTCATGTTCCTTATTTGTGCATTGTTTCCTTTCTTAATGAATCTTCTATTCACATAAGTCTCACTTTATCCTTCACTCTCTTCCTTTGAAACTTATTCCTCTTTTGAGCTTGAGCTTGATCCTTCTTCTTATTTCCCTTGTCCTTCTTCAAAACCAAGTCCCGTTTTGATAGATGAAGATCTTTGTGCATTGATAATATTTTCCAAAGTATTTGAACTTTTCCTAAACCTGTGTAGCTTGTCCTTAGAATATTTCACTTCCATCCTTAGTGAAATTGCCTCATGTTCTAATATTTCACATTATAGGACTTTTACCTCTATATTTTCTTTAAATCTCCTTATCTTAGCTATTGAGTTTGTCAGGTCTTGTATAAGATTTTCTTTTTCTTCATCACATTCTTGAACTTGAGCCCTAAATTAAAAATTCTACTTTCTAACCTTTTTCAATTCTTTAAGAGCAGTAATAAGTTTTTCTTCTAGATCTACTATAACTTCTTCATTTTATGAATCATGTTTTACTCTTGATCTTCAAGGGCATCTTCATACTTTTCAACTTTACCTTCAATAGAAGCATTTTATTCCTCTCTTATTGCAAAAAATAGAATCTCTTCTTCTTCACTATCTGAAGTTATTTCATCACTATTACTTGAAGCCTTGCTTCCCTTATCAACATAGAAACTCTTCTTGTGCCTTTGAAAAAACTTATTTTCATGCTTGTTTTTACCATACTTTATTTTATTTTCATACCTAGATTTTATTCCTTCCTTTTTATTATGATCATGTTTCTCTTCACTACTATTGCTTCCAGCTTCTGGATAATTAGATGCATAGTGACCAAAATTTCCACAATTGAAACATTTCACTATTTTCATAACTTTGTGCTTCCTTGAGTCCTTGTTTCTTCTACTATAGTTAGATTCTTCATCTCTGCTTGAATCACCACTTTTTTTTGGTTTCTTATCCTTTGTCTTATTTGATGCTTTAAAGGATACCTCTTTCTTGGAGTAAGAATACTTTATCATTCTCATCTCATAAGCTGTGAAAATTCTGAGTAACTCATCCATCGTCAATTGATCAATATTTTTCATCTCTTCTATAGCTGAAAATTTTCAATCATACCTTGTAGTAAGTGACCTCAAAACTTTCTGAGCAACATTGGATTCTTCAACTTCAAATCCAAGTTCATGTGTGGTATTAACAATATCTTCCACATGATGTAAGGATGCAACAATATCTTCCTCTTCTTCTATATTCAAATATTCAAACCTTTTCTTGTGGTTTTGAAGTTTTGCCATCTTTAACTTTTTATTTCCATCATAGATTTGCTTCAACTTTTCCCAAATTTATTTTTCTGATTTGTAATGCATAACTTTTACAAATTCTGCTTCACGTAGTCCACTCAAGATTACATGCATAGCCTTGGTATTCACATGTAAGAGCTTACCATATTTATCTATGGGAGGATTAGTTGTAGGTATGAACCCATCCTCAATTTCTTGCCATGTCTCATATCCTTGTGACATCAAGTAAGTTCTCATTCTTACGCTCCAGAAAGCATAATTGTTCCCATCAAAAAATGGTACCTTATTTTATGAAGATCCATTCTGAGATGCCATCTATGTTCCTATAACCTCTTCCTTCAAGTTGTTAGACTCTTATGAAGGAACCCGCTCTGATACCAATTGAAGAACATAGGCTTATAATGAGAGGGGGGATGAACAATATAAGATAAAATTTTACTTTTCCTTCTCAAACAATATTATCCAATATTATCAATGGAAATATTAATAGCAGTAATCAAAGCAATGCATAAATCTTCACACACAAGAGAGACCTAATTTAACATGCTTCACCCAATATGGGCTACTCCACAGAGAAAATATTTCCACTAAATTTTCTCAACAAATATTTTGGGAATCAATTCCATATTAAAATTTTTATGCTTTTATCCAAAGGAGACACCAATCCCCTATGATCTGATTTGTGAATCTCTCTCCATAGGATAACTCTATTCCCTTTGCTATGGTTCATGGAACTTGATCTAGCAGAACTCTATCTCCTCAACTATTTTATGGATATCTCTCCATAGAAGAAATATATCTTCCCAACTGGTTCATGGATCACACTCCATAAGAGAACTCTTTTCCCTTGCCCTGGTTTGTGGAACTTGATCCAAGAAAACTCAATATCCATAACTAGTTTGTGTATCTCTCTCCACAAAAGAAATCTATATTTCTAACTGGTTCATGGATCACACTCCACATGATAATTCTTTCCCCTTGATCTGATTCATGGATATCTCTCCATAGGAGAAATTTTTCTCCTTACTCTGGTTCATGCATATCTCTCCATAGGAGAACTCTTTTCCCTCTACTCTGGCTGGTGATATTCTAGAAAACTTCTATCCCCAATGCTCTAGCTTGTGGATCTATCTTTACAAGAGACCTCTGTCCCCACTGTACTAGCTAATGGATCTCTATCTACTAGATACTACTATCCTCTTTACCCTATCACCTCCAAATCTTGCTCTCAAATATATCTCAAATATGCACCAAACTCTATCCCAAGTCTAGAAAAAATCTGCTCCACCTCTGCTCATGAATTTGCACAAAAATATATCTCAAGTCTACCACAAATCTACCTTCAATCCTTCTCAAAATAATTGCTCAAAACTACCTTCAAGCCTTCTCAAAATACTTTCTCAAATTCGTCCTCAATAATGCTCACAAAACTGTACCAAATATTTCCAAACCTTGCACACAAGAAAAGCTCATATCTTTTTCATAAAAAATTTCTTCAAACAAAATATATTCTACCCAGAATTTGTTTAACCTCTAGAACATATAGAGAATTATATGCTCTATCAAATAACTAAATATGTTCTACTCAGTAATTAAGTCTATCACTTTCACATGTCTCACATTTATTGCTCTTTTAAAGATAGATCTAGTCTAGCATATGACACCTATCTTCTTGATGCACACACTTGCTTTCAAAAATTTGATTTTCAATATTTGTACATTCACTTAAAATATCACTCAAAACCAATGCTCAAGAATTTCACCTAATCATTCAACCAATTAAACACAACTTTCTCACAAATTCCACTTTCTTCCAACAAGGATGCACAATGTAGATTTCAAAACCTAACTCAAATATTTCCAACAATGCTTATCAAACAATATTTTTCTCTCCACCTTATATTACAAAACATTCACTTCAAAAAAATACTTTTAAACAAGGAATGATGTGCCCATACCTCTTTATTTTCTTTGATGGAGATATGTCTTCAAAATCTTTCTCAACAACAACCAATTCTCTTTGTGCCACTTTCAAGGGTTAGATAGCAAGATTCTATCTCAAAAATATCCACATGAATTTTCCTTCAATAATATGCTCAAGTAATTATGAAAATATGTTCTAGGACCCTTCTTTTGATCTCAAAGAAAATGCATTGACATTCAACACAACCCCACAAAAATATTTTTCACGATGCAAGAGGTACACATAAAATTCAAACCACTTTTTACACCTTATAACTCCTAACCTTGCAAATACAATTTCATAAACAAATATCACCAATTATATGAGCAAAATATTTCATTTAAACCTTATATATCCTACTTGTGATTAATTCATTTCCAATATATAAATAAATCACCACTTCAAAAATTTCCTCCAAAGCACTAGCAAACAACTCCACTTAATTCTTGCACAAGAAAAATATTTCCTAACCCCTTTTATTGCAAAAATATAATCATCACAAAACTCCTAATGACTCCCTAGGCTAAGTGCATACCTTATAAAATTTGGACTTTGACATAAATTAATTTAAAAAAAAAACTTTGCTACTACCTACCATCGAGAATCAAAATCGTGCTGCTTGCTGGCCCTGCGTCCTAGTTACGACTAGGCCATTGCATGTGCTAGCCACCCACACAAAATCAAAGGGACACTTCCCTTCCTTTAATATGCCTTCCACCGCACAAAATTAAAACCATGATGCAAAACCTTCCACTGCTTCCTCTGCATCTCGAACATGAGACTTGTCAGCTGCTATGCTCTAGCGCTATGACCACAACCGTCTATGCTACCCACTCAGATGGTATGTGAATACATAGCCTCTAATCCTTATTTTCTACCTACCTCAAACTCTAAAAAAGAATATTTTCCTCCTTTCCCTGGCACGAATTGATCAACAAATGAGGCACTAGATTTAATCGATGATCGAACAACCTTTTCTCCCTCAACCTTTGCAATATTAATATGCTTTTGATAGCATTAACCTTCGATGTTGGCACTTTGAAAATCACATTTGGTGCTTCAAAAAATATATTATATTTAATTATAATAATTTAAATCCTATGGATTTAAATATTAAAAATCCTTTTGGGCCTTTTCTTTAAGGAGAAACTTTTGCCACCATAAATAATTATTAACCTTTGTAAAATTACCATCAAGGTAAATCAAATAGACTTATAAATCCTTTCTCAAACACCATGGAGAGGAATTACTTTCTTCTTGCTCCCTTATACCTCATGTGCCACCATGAAGAATATTCTCACAAATATTCCCATCAACTTAGGATATTAAACCTTTTGACATCAATGACAACACAACATGCTCAAATTCCCAATAATCTCCTCCTTTGTCATTGATGGAAACCCTTTTCTAAAAAAATTCTAAAAATTATTTTTTCAAAAACTTTTTTATTCAAAATCTGCTCCCCCTAAAAAATTGCTCTCCCTGACCGAATTCTCCCCCCATTACTCAAATATCTCCCCCTTTGACATCAATAACAAAGGGACTCCTTTGGGGATAAATATAAGACTCTTAGCTCAGCTCCTTCCCCACCTCCTCTCCTTGAGGTGATTAATTTTGGGGTGGGAGTATTTCTACTCCTAGCATACAATGCTCTTTTTCTTTGTCAACCTTCTTTCTCAACATACCCTTTTGATCCTTTTGAGTGTCCCTATTCTTGCTTATCTCTGGAAGCTCTGGAAATCTGTTCTACACCACTTGGCCTTATGCCCTATATTATTGCACTTGTAACACTTAATTTTGTAGTTAATAGAAGGTACAAATATCTTGAAGTTCCTCCTGGTGAAGCCATACTCATTTTTGTCATGAACCCTGTAGTGGATTGCTTTCTGATCAAATCGATTACAAGAGTAGCAATAACCTTGAAAGAGTTGTTCATCTTTGAATTTCCTCTTAGTAAAACCATATTACTTATTTCCATGAGTCCTATAATGCATAGCCTTGTGACAAAACCTATTATATGAAAAGCAATGTCCTTTGAAGAAATCTTGCCTTGGACCCACTAGTCTCTTAGTCCTTTCTTCTCTGTGATGATTCATGTTCCTTGTTTGTGCATTCTTTCCTTTCTTAGTGAAGCTTCTATTCACATAAGTCTCACTTTCTCCTTCACTCTTTTCCTTTGAAACTTCTTCCTCTTTTGATATTGAGCTTGATCCTTCTTATTTCCCTTGTCCTTATTCAAAACCAAGTCCTAATTTTATAGATGAAGGTCTTTGTGCATTGATAATCTTGTCCAAAGTCTTTGAACATTTTCCAAACTTGTGTAGCTTGTCCTTAGAATATTTCACTTCCATCCTTAGTGAAATTACCTCATGTTCTAATATTTCACATTATAGGACTTTTACCTCTATATTTTCTTTAAATCTCCTTATCTTAGCTATTGAGTTTGTTAGGTATTGTATAAGCTTTTCTTTTTCTTCATCACATTCTTGAACTTGAGACCTGAATTTTAAATTCTTATTTCTACCCTTTTTCATTTCTTTAAGAGTAGCAATAAGTTATGATTCTAGATATACTATGCCTTCTTCTTCATTTTATAAATCTTGTTCTACTCTTGATCTTCAAAGGCATCTTCATACTTTTCAACTTTACCTTCAATAGAAGCATTTTATTCCTCTCCTATTGCCAAAAATAGAATCTCTTCTTCTTCACTATCTGAAGGTCTTTCATCACTGTCACTTGAATCCTTGCTTCCATTACCAACATAGAAACTCTTCTTGTGCCTTTGAAAAAACTTATTTTCGTTATTGTTTTGACCATACCTATTTTTCTTTTATACCTGGATTTTATTCCTTCCTTTTTCTTATGATCATGTTTCTCTTCACTACTACTACTTCCAACTTCTAGATGAAGAACACAAGCTTATACTGAGAGGGGGGTGAACAGTATAAGACCACTTTTTACTTTTCCTTTCAAACAACTTTCAATTCAATAAAATACAGTATAAAGATAGCAGTAACAACAGCAGTAATCAAAACAATGCACAAAACACCAACCACAAAGTGACACAACAATTTACGTGGTTCACCCAAGGTGGGCTACTCCACGGATAAAACTTTCCTCTAAAAGTTATATCAAAGTCCTCTGGGAATCCTTCCCGATTACAATGTTTATGAGCCTCGGCTCAAAGGAGATACCTTCCCCTAATTCTGCTTTGTTGGTGATCCTCTAGAAGACCTCTATCTCCTTTGCCCTTAGCAAGTGGAACTCTATCCACAGAAGACACCTGTCTTCCCTGCTCTGGCTGGAGATCTCTGTCCTCAACTCTCATCCTGCAAAGCTGGTCCTCTTATCTGCACCAAACACAGTCCTTCGATCTGGCACAATTGTCCTCTTCCTCTGTTCTTTTTTGCACTTGGTCGAAAGCAACTTTTCACTGTCTGCGCAACTACAGTAGCACAGTCTTCTCAAAATACAGCAGCACTATCTTCTCAACTTCTGTGCAAACACAGTAGTGCAATCTTCGCAAAATGCTACAGCACTATCCTTGCAACTTCTGCATAAACACAGTAGCGCAGTCCTCGCAAAATATAGCAACACTTCGGCTATCGAACTCCTCACTTCTACGCACTGTCTCCGAATGTCACAATACCAACAGCTTCTGCTCCTTTGCACATCCACCGCAGCACAGTCTTCGCATACTCTGCTTTCTTTACACAGCCTGTGTAAATACTGCAGCACTCGATCGCACAACAACTTATGTGCCTATGTGCAACCACAACAACACCCTCTTCGCACAGTCTGCTTCTCCTCGATCGAACTTCTTCCCACACTCTACTTCTGCAAAAATCGCACTTCGAATGCACACTTCGATCGATTCGATACGACTGCTCTTTGCGCACAACAGACTTCTCTTGCGCAAACTCGACACTCACATTCGATGCTTGAAACTCGAAAATAGTCCTCCTTTTATAGCAATAATTCATGATTAAATTCTTGATCTTAGTCGGCTGTATATCCCTAAAACAATCATCGGCTGCACAACCCCACACTTCGTCGGCTCAAGGTTAACTCCGTCGGCTTCAACCGCCTCTGCTGTTCTGTAGCTTTTCTAGCACGAAACTTCAACATGTCACGATATCGCTACGCCTTTGCCTACCGTACACCTTGTATTACTTGCTGTCATGAAATCATGACACTACTACCTGTCGTGCGCCTTCTTTGGTCTGTTGTCATGAAATCGTGACACTACAGCCTGCCGTACACTTTCACTAGCTTGTTGTCACAAAATCACGACACTGCAGTCTGCCTTACACCTTGCTTTAGCCTGTTGTCACGAAATCGTGACACTCCCTGACTTTGCTGACGTCATCATGTCTTCTGTCATGAAATCGTGACACTGTAGTCTTCATGACCTTCCTCTCCGCTTTTGTCATGAAAACGTGACACTCCTTCCTTTTGCTGACGTCATCATCATTCTTGTCGTGAAATCATGACGCTTTAGTCTGCAAGGCCTTCTTCTCTGCTCTTGTCATGAAATCATGACACATTTGCTTTTGCTGACGTCATCAGCAACTCTGTCATGAAATCGTGACATCATCTCCAACTGCAAGCTGCTATCTCAACCTATCACAAAATCATGACGCTTCTGGCTTCCGTACGCTTTCTTCACTACCTATCACGAAATCGTGACAGCTTACACTGCGGACTCTTTCTTCTGCACCATGTCGCGAAATCGTGACATTTTTTCATCCGTATAGTCTCCTTTGCAGAATGTCGCAAAATCGTGACACTTTTCTTTCTCTACCTTCCTGCACCGTCCGAGTCACGAAAATGCGACATGTCACGAAATCATGATAGTTTTGCCTACTTTGCCTCTGCCTTCCAGCATGTCACGAAATCGTGACAGATTTGCCCAAACTTTCTCTCTCCTGGAACATGTCACGAAATCGTGAGAGTTTTTCCAGCTTTGCTTCTGCCTTCCGGCATGTCGCGAAATCATGACAGTTTTGCCAGTGCTTTCTCTCTCCTAAAACATGTCGCGAAATCGTGACAGTTTTTCCAGCCGCCTGCATACTTTTTCTAACTTATCTTTTTCTTGATCTTTTGCAACTGGGCTACCCTGATCTTCTTGGAAACTCACTGTCCATCTGAAACTTTCACCAATACACATTCTTTGACATCAAACCATATTGCTTCAAGACCTTCTTGACATCAATGACAACATCTACACTTAGAGCAAGTGCAATGTACCCAAGGTACCCAAAATTGCCAACAATCTCCCCCTTTGTCATTGATGGCAACCCTTAACTTAAAACATATCTTCAAGAGCCAAAACTGAACCAACTGAGAATCTGCAATGAAGTTTTTGCTCCCCCTGACTTGAAGCTCTCTTCTTCACTATGAAGCTCTCCCCCTTACTCATATCTCTCCCTCTTACTCAAATCTCTCCCCCTTTGTCATCAATGGCAAAGGGTCACCTTTGGGGCTTGGGACTAAGAATGAGTCTCTTAGCTTAGTCCCTCCCTCACCTTCTATTAAGGTGATTTAAAATAGGGTTGGGAGTGAAACTCCCATTAGACACTCATCATCATTAATATCTACAATTTCTTTGTCGGGCCTTCTCTTGAATTCTTTTTCCACATTGCTGTTCTTGTTACTATTTTGATCCTCGGACCTATTCATACTGTTGTTCCTGTTCCTTTCATCATTCCTATTTTTCTCCATACCTTGATCCTTGAACCTGTTCATATCACTTTTCCTATTTTTGTTGTCATTTTTGTTCTTATCCATGCTTTGATCCTTGGATTGGTTCATACTACTATTTCTATTGCTGTAACTCGGAAGATCAACTCTACATAGTCTAGCTGTGTGACCTGCATTGTTGCACTTATAACAGATAACATTGTTATTTCTGTTCGGCATACTCGTTTTTTGAATCCGCCTGTTATGACTAACCCAGTTCCTGTTATTTGCTTTGCAAAAAATTGCCTTGTGCCCGAACTGTTGACAAGAGTAGCAATACCCTTGAAAGAAATTACGGCCCCTGAACCTGTCATTTACTCTCTTCACTTGAGTCATGCAATGAACAACCATGTGACCAAACCTGTGACATGCAAAACATCTGTCGTGAAATTTTCTTTTATTCGACTTCATGGGTCCCGAAAACTTCTTCTTCTCAATCTGAATATCATTTTCTATTTTTGCGTATCTATCACTTATGGATTTATGAACTGAAGTACTTTCTACATCAGAACTCTCTTCCTGTTGAAATTTCTTGCTAGATTCCCCAACCTGTTTCTTGTGCGGCTCAACAAAACCGAGACCTGTTTTATCTGTTGGTTTTCTTTGTCCTTTGATGAGAAATTTAACCTTCTTGGAGCTATCCTGAAATCTGTAGAGCTTATCCTTGTACTCTTTATTTTCTTCTTTCAAAGAAGCCATTTCCTGTTCAAACCCACTATACTCCAAAATTTTAGAATCTAACTCATTCTTGAGTTCTTGTGACTTAGCCATAGAGACTTCAAGATTTTCTATAAGTTCATCTCTCTCCATACAACATTCATCTAATTTAATCTTGAGTCTTTCATTCTTCTTTCTTTCCTTTTTCAAAACACTAAGAGCATTATTGAGTTCACATTCAAGATCCTCTATTTGATGGCACTTTGAATTATCACGACCTTTTTCAGATTTCTTATCACTAGAGGTGCTACCTTTTTCAAAAACCATACATGCATCTTCATTGTAGTTTTTTGAAGCATCCTCATACATACTAGCAACCAAATCATTATTTTTGCAATCATCCTCAAGGTGCCCAAAATTTCCACATCTAAAACATTTCATGATAATGAATTTATGTTTCGGTTCTTCCTCTTTTTTGAAATGAACAACATCTCATTTTCATCATCACTAGAAGAACTTTCACTATCACTTGCTAGAACACTTACTTGCTTTGTCTAAGTAGAAGCTCTTCTTATTCTTGTGAGAATGCCTCTTTCCATGATTGTTGTACTCATCTTTGCTTTTCTTGTGATTGTTGTATTCATCTTTGCTCTTTTTGTAATACCTGTACTTTTCAGAATCCTTGCTCTTAACATCCTGTATATCTTCATCACTTTCATTTTTGGAAATAGTACGATCGGTAGCATAATGACCAAATTTCCCACAATTGAAACATCTTATATTTTTCTTGCTTTTGTGCTTTCTGGAAATCTTGCCTTTCTTGCTGTAATATGCCTCTTCCTCACTAGAAGACTCATCACTTTCTTGAATCTGTTTGCCCTTTGATTTCTTGGTAGCTTTGAAAGCTGCCTCTTTCTTTACATCAACTTTCACTTGAGTTCTTAGCTCAAATGCTGCAAGAATACTATGGAGCTCATCCTTTTTCAATTTATCTAAATCTTTAGCTTCCTCAATAGCAGAAATCTTTTCACTAAATCTATTAGGAAGAGATCTTAAAATCTTATCACACACATCATTTTCAGCAAGTTCAAGACCTAAGTCTTTCATAGAATTAACAACTTCATCCATACGGAGCATGTAGTCACTAATATTTTCATCATCATTCATCTTGAGTTGTTCAAACATACCTTTAAAATGTCTCAATTTGGCCTTTCGGACATTTGCATCACCTGTATGAACAACCTGCAACTGTTTCCACATTTCACTAGTTGTCTTGCAGTGAATAACTTTGGTAAGATCAGCCTTCTGTAAACCCTTCAAGATTGCATTCATGGCTTTTGAGTTGCTGTGATGTAGGAGCCTGTCTTCTTTAGTATAAGGACCATGTGCAGGAATGGTGTACCCATCTTCAACAACTTCCCATACCTCATTACCAAGAGCCATTAGATAGACTTTCATTCTTGCACTCCATAGGCCAAAATCTGATCCGTCAAGAATAGGTGCTTGCATTGCCACTTGAGTAGTCCATTGTGTTCTTTGCAAACTTTTCCTTCAAGCTGTTAAACTTTTCGAAGGCACCGGCTCTGATACCAATTGAAGAACACAAGCTTATACTGAGAGGGGGGGTGAACAGTATAAGACCACTTTTTACTTTTCCTTTCAAACAGCTTTCAATTCAATAAAATACAGTATAAAGATAGCAGTAACAACAACAGTAATCAAAACAATGCACAAAACACCAACCACAAAGTGACACAACAATTTACGTGGTTCACCCAAGGTGGGCTACTCCACGGATAAAACTTTCCTCTAAAAGTTATATCAAAGTCCTCTGGGAATCCTTCCCGATTACAATGTTTATGAGCCTCGGCTCAAAGGAGATACCTTCCCCTAATTCTGCTTTGGTTGGTGATCCTCTAGAAGACCTCTATCTCCTCTACCCTTAGCAAGTGGAACTCTATCCATAGAAGACACCTGTCTTCCCTGCTTTGGCTGGAGATCTTTGTCCTCAACTCTGTCACTGCAAAGCTGGTCCTCTTATCTGCACCAAACACAGTCCTTCGGTCTGGCACAATTGTCCTCTTCCTCTATTCTTTTTTGCACTTGGTCGAAAGCAACTTTTCACTATCTGTGCAACTACAGTAGCACAGTCTTCTCAAAATACAGTAGCACTATCTTCTCAACTTCTATGCAAACACAGTAGTGCAATCTTCGCAAAATGCTGTAACACTATCCTTGCAACTTCTGCATAAACACAGTAGCGCAGTCCTCGCAAAATACAGCAGCACTTCGGCTATCGAACTCCTCACTTCTGTGCACTGTCTCCGAATGTCACAATACCAACAGCTTCTGCTCCTTTGCACATCCACCGCAGCACAGTCTTCGCATACTCTGCTTTCTTTACACAATCTATGTAAATACTGTAGCACTCGATCGCACAACAACTTATGCGCCTATGTGCAACCACAACAACACCCTCTTCGCACAGTCTGCTTCTCCTCGATCGAACTTCTTCCCACACTCTGCTTCTATGAAAATCGCACTTCGAACGCACACTTCGATCGATTCGATACGACTGCTCTTTGCGCATAGTAGACTTCTCTTGCGCAAACTCGACACTCACATTCGATGCTTGAAACTCGAAAATAGTCCTCCTTTTATAGCAATAATTCATGATTAAATTCTTGATCTTAGTCGGTTGTATATCCCTAAAACAATCGTCAGCTGCACAACCCCACACTTCGTCGGCTCAAGGTTAACTCCGTCGACTTCAACCGCCTCTGTTGTTCTGTAGCTTTTCTAGCGCGAAACTTCAACATGTCACGATATCGCTACGCCTTTGCCTGCCGTACACCTTGTATTACTTGCTGTCACGAAATCACGACACTACTGCCTGTCGTGCGCCTTCTTTGGTCTGTTGTCATGAAATCGTGACACTACAACCTACCGTACACTTTCACTAGCTTGTTGTCGCGAAATCGTGACACTGTAGTCTGCCTTACACCTTGCTTTAGCCTGTTGTCATGAAATCGTGACACTCCCTAACTTTGCTGACGTCATCATGTCTTCTGTCACGAAATCGTGACACTGTAGTCTTCATGACCTTCCTCTCCGCTTTTGTCATGAAAACGTGACACTCCTTCCTTTTGCTGACGTCATCATCATTCTTGTCGCGAAATCGTGACGCTTTAGTCTGCAAGGCCTTCTTCTCTGCTCTTGTCACGAAATCGTGACACATTTGCTTTTGCTGACGTCATCAGCAACTCTGTCATGAAATCATGACATCATCTCCAACTGCAAGCTGCTATCTCAACCTATCGCGAAATCATGACGCTTCTGGCTTTCGTACGCTTTCTTCACTGCCTATCGTGAAATCGTGACAGCTTACACTGCGGACTCTTTCTTCTGCACCATGTCACGAAATCGTGACATTTTTCCGTCCGTACAGTCTCCTTTGCAGAATGTCACGAAATCGTGACACTTTTCTTTCTCTGCCTTCCTGCACCGTCCGAGTCGCGAAAATGCGACATGTCACGAAATCGCGATAGTTTTGCCTGCTTTGCCTCTGCCTTCCAGCATGTCACGAAATCGTGACAGATTTGCCCAAACTTTCTCTCTCCTAGAACATGTCACGAAATCGCGACAGTTTTGCCAGCTTTGCTTCTGCCTTCCGGCATGTCGCGAAATCGTGACAGTTTTGCCAGTGCTTTCTCTCTCCTAAAACATGTCGTGAAATCGTGATAGTTTTTCCAGCCGCCTGCATACTTTTTCTAACTTATCTTTTTCTTGATCTTTTGCAACTGGGCTACCCTGATCTTCTTGGAAACTCATTGTCCATCTGAAACTTTCACCAATACACATTCTTTGACATCAAACCATATTGCTTCAAGACCTTCTTGACATCAATGACAACATCTACACTTAGAGCAAGTGCAATGTACCCAAGGTACCCAAAATTGCCAACACTAGAAAATTAGATGCATAGTGACCAAAATTTCCACAATTGAAACATTTCACTTTTTTCATACCATTGTGCTTCCTTGTGTCCTTCTTGTTTCTTCTATCGTAGTTAGCTTCTTCATCACTACTTGACTCACCACTTGATTATGGTTTCTTATCCTTTATATTCTTTGATGCTTTAAAGGTTGTCTCTTTCTTGGATTTTGGATCCTTTACCATTCTCATATCATAAGCTATGAGAATTCCATGTAACTCATCCATAGTCAATTGATCAATATCTTTCATCTCTTCTATAGTTGAAACTTTTCCATCATACCTTGTAGGAAGTGACCTTAAAACTTTCTAAGCAACATTGGATTCTTCAACTTCAAATCCAAGTCTGTGCATGGTATTAAAAATCTCATCCACACGAAGTAAGTATGCAACAATGTATTCCTCTTCTTCCATATTCAAATCTTCAAATAGTTTCTTGTGGTTTTGAAGTTTTTCCATCTTGACCTTTTTATTTCCCTCATAGGTTTGCTTCAAAATTTTCCAAGTTTCTTTTTTTGATTTGTAATCCATAACGTTCACAAATTATGCTTCACATAGTCCACTCAATATTGCATGCATAGACTTGGCATTATTCACATGTAAGAGCTTACCATATTTATATGTGGGAGGATTAGTTGTAGGTGTGAACCCATCCTCAACTACTTACCATGTCTCATATCCTTGTGACATCAAGTAAGTCCTCATTCTTATGCTCTAGAAAACATAACTATTCCCATAAAAAAATGATGCCTTATTTGATGAAGATCCATTATAATATGCCATTTGTATTCCTATAACCTCTTCCTTCAAGATGTTATACTCTTTCTAAGGAACCTACTCTGATACTAATTAAAGAACATAGGCTTATACTGAGAGGGGGGTGAATAGTATAAGACCAAATTTTACTTTTCCTTCTCAAACAATATTATACAATATTATCAATGGTAATATCAATAACAGTAATTAAATCAATGCATAAATCATCACACACAAGAGAGACATAAATTTAATGTGGTTCACCCAATGTGGGCTACACGGAGAAAATATTTCCACTAAATTTTCTCAACAAAATTTTTGGGAATCAATTCCCTATTACAATGTTTATGGAATTTTTTCCAAAGGAGACACCAATTCCCTATGCTCTTATTTGTGGATCTATCTCCATAGGATAACTCTATCCCCTTTTTTCTGGTTTTGGAACTTGATCCAGGAGAACTCTATCTCCTCAACTGGTTTGTGGATCTCTCTCCATAGAAGAAATCTATCTTCCTAGCTGGTTCATAGATCACACTCCATAGGATAACTCTTTTCCATTGCTCTGGTTCATGGAACTTGATCCAAAATAACTCAATCTCCTCAACTAGTTCATGTATATCTCTACATAATAACTCTATCTTCTCAACTGGTTCACGGATCACACTCCATAGAAGAACTCTTTTCCCTTACACTAGTTCATGGATCTCTCTCCACAAGAGAACTCTTTCCCATTGCTTTGGTTCATGGATATCTTTCCATAGGATAACTCTTTGCCCTCTACTCTAGCTAGTGATCTTCTAGAAGACTTATGTCCCCAATGCTTTGGCTTCTGGATCTCTCTCCACAGGAGACCCCTATTCCCACTATCTTGGCTAATGGATCTCTATCCACTAGAGACTACTATCCTCTTTACTCTATCACCTTCAAAGCTTGCTCTCAACTCTATCTCAAATTTGCACCAAACTCTATCCCAAGTATAGCACAAATTTGCTCTAACTTTGCTCATGAATCTGCACCAAAATTTATCTCAAGTCTAGCACAAATATGCTCCAACTCTACTCACAAATCTACACCAAAATCTATCTCAAATCTATCCCCAAGCCTTAAAACAAAGTTTGAACAAATCTGCTCTCACTTTTATTTCAAGTCTTCACAAGACTTCCTCAAATCTACCTTCAATTCTTCTCAAAATACTTGCTCAAATCTACCTTCCAAGCCTTCTCAAAAAACTTGCTCAAATTTGTCAAAACTACCTTCAAGCCTTCTCAAAAGACTTGCTCAAATTTGTCCTCAATACTGCTCAGAAAATTGTACCAAATATTTCCAAACCTTGCACACAAGCAAAGCTCATATCTTTTTCAAAAATGCTTTCTTCAAACAAAATATATTCTACTCCAAAAAAATTTAACCTCTGGAACATATAGAGAATGATATGCTATATCAAATAACTCAATATGTTCAACTCAATCATTAAGTCTATTGCTTTCACATTTTCACATTTATTACTCTTTTAAAGATAGATCTAGTGTAGCATATGCCACCTATATTCTTGATGTACACACTTGCTTTCACAAATATAATTTCTAATGTTTGCACATTCACTTACAATATCACCCAAAACCAATGCTCAAGAATTTTACCTAATCATTCAACCAATGAAACACAACTTGCTCATAGACCCTAACATAGGTGTTTCCACTTTCTTTCAACAAGGATGCACAATGTAGATTTCATAACCTAACTCAAATATTTCCAACAATGTTTATCAAACAATCCTTTTCTCTCCACCTTATATTCCAAAATATTCACTTCAACAAAACACTTTTAAACAAGGAATGATGTGCCCATACCTCTTTATTTTCTTTGATGGAGATATGTCTTCAAAACCTATATTCAACAACAACTAATTCTCTTTGTGCCACTTTCAAGGATTAGATAGCATGATTCTATCTCAAAAATATTGACATAAATTTTCCTTCAATAAGGTGCTCCATGAATTCTTAAAAATATGCTCTATGACACTTCTTTTGATCTCAAATAAAATGCATTAACATTCAACACAACTCCACAAAAATTCTTTTCACGATGCAAGAGGTACACATAAAATTCAAACAAATTTTTACACCTTATAACTCTAAACCTTGAAAATAAAATTTCATCAACAAATATCACCAATTACATAAGCAAAATATCTTATTTACACCTTATATATCCTAGTTGACATTAATGCATTTCCAAAAGAGAAATAAATCACCACTTCAAAAATTTCCTCCAAAGCACTAGCAAACAACTCCACTTAATTCTTGCAAAAGAAAAAATATTTCCTAACCCCTTTTATTGTAAAAATAAAATCATCACAAAACTCCTTATGACTCCCTAGGCTAGGCACATACCTTATAAACTTTGGACTTTGGCATAAATAAATTTAAAAAAAAACTTTGTTACTGCCTGCCGTCAAGAATCACTGCTTGCTGGCCCTGCGCCCTAGCCGTGGCTAGGCTATCATGTGGGCTAGACACCCACATGAAATCAAAGGGACACTTACATTCATTTAACATGTCATCCACCATATAAAATGAAAACCATAATGCAAAACCTTCCACTACCTCCATCACATCTCAAACACGCGACTTGTCAGCTGTTATGCTCTAGCGCTGCGAGCATAGCCATCTCGGATATGTGCATTAATGGGATGTGAAGAAGGAGACTCTGATCCTTATTTTTTGCCTACCTCAAACTCTAAAAAAGAACATTTTCCACCTTTCCCTACCATGAATCGATCGATGAACAAGGCGCTAGATTTAATCAATGATGGAACAACATTTTCTCCCTCAACCTTTGCAATATTAATATGCTTTCGATAGAATTAACCTTCGATGTCGATGCTTTGAAAATCACATTTGGTGCTTCAAAAAATATATTATATTTAATTATAATTATTTAAATCCTATGGATTTAAATATGATAATTTAAATATTAAAAATTCTTTTTGGCCTTTTCTTTAAGAAGAAACTTTTGCCACCATATATAATTATTAACCTTTGCAAAATTACCATCAAGGTAAATCAAATAGACTTATAAATTCTTTCTCAAACACCATGGAGAGGAATTCATTTCTTCTTGCTGCCTTATACATCATGTACCACCATGAATAATATTCTCACAAATATTTCCATCAACTTAGGACATTAAACCTTTTGACATTAATGACAACAGAACATGCTCAAATTTACAATAAAATAATAGTGAATCATTGTTTGGTCTCTCAATCTGTCTTTCATTATGCTTTTACCTTTGTGTGAATATTTATTTCTATAATGGTCATTTGAGTTGATTTTCTTAATTATGCTATCTAGATTTTATGGGTCTAACTGCATGGTTCTAGAATTTGTATTCACCACTAGGCATTAGGGTTTATTTTTGTTAAGGCCAATCAGGTGGAAGCGCTCTAATTCTACTTCTTGGATTTCATGCGCCTTCCCACTAGTTCTAGAATTCACCCCTACACACTAAGTCAAAGGAGAAGTGATTGGTGGGATGGGTTGATATATCAGGTGGTTCACTGTTGTTTGCACCAGTGATGTTGAAGGAGTGTGTCTTGATGTAGCCATACACCATCCTTGTAAATTTTAGATATGACCTCATTTACTTTCTTTCTCATTCCTTTTTATACCTTTTCCTCTTTGTGGCATAGTTATCTAGAACCAAAGGATCTAGCATTCTTTGGAGATAAACCGACTCTACCTATCCTGGGCCAAGTGATCGTTCAATGTTGATCGAAAAACTCCGAGAGTGCCTCCCTCTCGTTTGGTTCTAGTTATTGCACCAAATTTTTTTGGTGATTCTACTGGGGAACTCAATGAGTTTATGTGTTTAAGAAAATAAAAGTTTGGTGATACTCTGGTTTATCCATATCCAGTTCAAATCACTTGGTAACTTTGACTATGCAACATCTCCACATCATGAGATCATTTACCTTCTTCTGCTAAAAGTTTTCCATCTTCCAAAGGACCCAAGGTTTTATGAGTAGCCCTGACCTCGCAAGTGGTGATAATATGTTCATCTGGTGACTCCAACTCTGATGCATTAATTAGGACCTTTGAAGGCTAGTAACCCAATGGCCTACCTAAGCTAACCACAATGGAATGATCCTGATCCACTAGATCTTCAATGTTGGCATGAGATTACTAATAGTGCCCTAAAGCATATCACCATAAATAATGGCACTTTAGGAATCGCTCGAGAACACCTTAAATATGTTGTTGCACTAACGCTCCTCCATGGTATAACACATGAAGAAATCATGATTAGGCTCCTGGTATTTTCTATAAAAGGGAGGGCATTGGGATGGTATTGTACCCTTAGGAAGAGAACCATCTACTCATGGGTAGATTTTGCGAGAGCTCTCATTGACATATTCGATGGTTCAATTGACCCCTTCCAGCTACTGATGCACCTCTCATTTATTAAGAGGGTACCTTTTGAATCCATCATAGATTTTAGCATTTGTTTCAAAAGGAGCTGAGAAAGGATCTCCTTTGAATATCAATCATCCCTCACTAGGCCTACTTGTATTATATTCAATATTTTAGCTCGGATATAAGCCTCCTACAATATCAATCATGGGAGAGAAGATTCCTTTAAATATTTTAGAAGGCTTTACAAGATGAGCAACTCCTACTGCAAGTAGAAAAATCATATTCAAGAGATTTTGCCTTCTTACCCATGATATCATTTATTTTTGTTACCCTATTGATTGCACAGTATCCATCACATGTACCATCTGAAGCAAGATCACAGCCATTCAGAACATCAATAGCAAATCTCTTCTCGATATCATGTAGAAAGTGTGCAAGTACCATACCTACAGTCAAACATCTTGTTGCTTGTATCCTTTCCTAGCAAACAAAAGGTCCAAGCCTATTTGAGAACTCTGCTTTCAAAAGGGATGCATTTTTGCACCATTTTTGTATCCAAAAGCATGCAATGTAGCACCTATGGTCTCACCTTGATGATATGACTGACGGGAGGGTTTACCTCAAATAAATTCCTATGGAAGGTTTACCAATCAATGAGCCTTATTGGAAAACATATATGGAGAGTTTAGATATGGACCAAGTATGGATCTCATAGTAGGATAATCCCAAGCAGTTGTAGTATAGGAGCTTGTTGCCACATGAGCTAGTACTCAGGAAGGACTCTCATGTGGTAAAATTTATTACCACATCGATCATAAATTGCATAAGTACTAATATGCATGATGATCTCCCAAGTTGTAATCCAAGTGTATCATGGACATGTTTTTGGCAAATCTAGTCATACTACAAGAGGCACCTCAAATATAACCTAATATGGTTTGAAAATTGTAGATTCATTGGATGATCTCCAGTACAAATTAATGGTTGTGGCATGCCACTTGCACCACAATTTTGTGTACATAAGTCATTCATTTAAATAAAATCATTGTTGGCACATGTCCAGTGACATCATCCTATTCAATGGTATCTTGCAAGGGATTCCTATAGGATATGATGGTTTTGAAGCACTTTCCCTTGTTCCTAGTATTCTTCTTTATGTTTGTAATGACCCCATGCCCAATGGACCAAGGCTCAAGATTTATGCATCACATCATGCAATCTACTAAGGAATTTGTGATGTTATGCATAAATAGTACCTCCAAGGTAGATGCAACATATATAAGAGGCATGAGATCAAAATGAGGCTGTAACCAAAGAGTCCACATAGGGGTAGTGATAAGTTGATTAAGTTTTTACATGATTGCATCAGGGAAAGATATTTAAATTTCCAAATGTTTTGGTCCTTGGTGGGATATGTTGATAGGAATGTGATCTGTAAGGATATCCCTTGGACCACCTTCCATTTTTTTTTTTTCATTTTATTGTGTTCTTCCCTTTCTTCTCTTTCCTTAGTTCTTTGCTGCTACTAACTAATGAGGTTAGTGGTAGTCATCTACGTGCCTCTACTACTTCTTGTGTTTTCCTCCTTCCCCTCGGTCCCTCTTGTTCTCTTTATTAGGTTCCCTTGGTGTTACCCATATGTTGTTACATCCCTTCTATCCTTCCTCTTTTCTATCACCTCACTTTCTATTCACCTTTGACCATATTACTTTGTTGTCTTGAAGCCTTTCTTGGCTGCTTTTATTTATATGCCTTCACTGTCCCCTCCTTCTTTCTTCCCTTGTTTGTATATTTTTAGTGTTTCAAAACTAGTCATTCTCTGGGTCCTCCTTTCCCTTAAAAGGAAAAGCCCCTATGAGCCACCAATATTGTGGGTGAAATTTTATTTCTTCTCACCCACTTTGCAGGATGATTTCATAAAAGAGTCAATCAATTTTGAGGTATTTATGGTTGAGGTATATTTTAATGAATGAATGGGAAAATAGGCAAGGGAGTGCTCAAAATAAGGTCCTAAAATACCATATTGTTTGGATGAAGAATTGGGACCTCAAATTCTCTAAGCAAAAATATCAGATGAAAGGGCAAGGAGATTGCAAATCCCAAGTTTCCATCTTCAAAATTTGAATGAAACTTTGGGAAGATAACATTAGGGGTCCGAACCTGATCTTTAGGTCACATCAAAATATGATGAGCAAGGGACTAGGGGGCTGATGCAAGAGGAGTATATCCAAAGGTCCATCCAAAGCTAATATCACTATGCAAAAATAGGGAAGCTTTGAGGATCCCTAGGAGAAATCATTAATGACCTCGACTGATTGATGTAGATAGTCGATGGGTGCAAAGAAAGAAATTTGAAAATGCATAGCTTTAGAGACAACCAACCTTTGATATTTTCCACAACATGAAGACGTAAAGTAGATTGGAATTTAAGAATCTATCAGAGCAATCAAGGGCTGCATCTTTGTAGAAGTATCTGGCTCCCTTCAAACAACTATCATCCCCCCTTAAGTAGAGCAACAATAGATCTTCTGGCCATTCTAGTTTGATCTTTCCCATCGAACACCATTAATGCTTAATTTGAATTCAATGTAAAATCCTCTATAAATAGCGGGATGCTTGGCATTCCAAAGGGTAGCTCTGTGGCCTTTACAATTCATATGTAATTATTCATCGCTTGTAAATAATAGCAAATCACTATTTGGTCTCTCAATTTGTCTTTCATTCTGCTTTTGCCTTTGTGTGAATGTTTATTTTTGCAATGGCCGTCTAAGTTGATTCACTTAATTATGCTATCTAGATTTTGTGGGTCTAATTGGGTGGTTCTAGAATTTGCATTTGCCATTGGGTATCAATATTTATTTCTATTAAGGTCAATAAGGTAGGAGTGCTCTAATTATGCTACCTAGATTTCATGCACCTTCTCGCTAGTTCTAGAATTCACCCTTGCACATCAATCTGAAGGAGAAGTGATAGGTGAGGTGAGTTGATATGTTATGTGGTTTACTATTGTTTATGTTAGTGACATTGAAGGAGTGTGTCTTGATGCATCCATAAACCATCCTAGTCAGTTTTTGCTACGACCTCCTTTGCTTTCTTTCTCGTTTCCTTTTCCTCCTTTTTTCCTTTACGATGTAGTTAGCTGGAACTGAAGGAGATGAACTTCTCTAGATATAGCCTTCCCTAGAGATCAATATTGGTTTAAAACCTTTGGGTGTGCCTCCCACTCATTCGATACTAATTTTTGCACCAAAATTTATTAGTAAGGTAATGGAAACACTATCTATAAGATTACAAGAGAAAATAGACATAGAAATGGAGGAAGTGACTATCCTTAGGAGCTTTGGAATAACTATAAAATAAAAACAAGGGTTGGATGCATAGGTGAGAATTCCCTAGGTGACACATAGTGGATACTGCCTCCCAAAGAGTGGGTTAAGGCTAACACGGATGGGGCTTCTACTAAAAACCCTAAAAAAGCTAGTTTTGGTCTTATCATAAGGATTTGGAAAGGAGAACAGGTGTATTGGAGAGTAGAAGGTATGGGGGAGACAACAAATAATTAAGTAGAAGGATAGGTGATCCTATTGACATCAATGATAGTTGTGAATCTACATTTACATAAACTATGGATAGAGACAAACTCTCAAGTATGGGCTGGAATATTGGATCTAATAAGACCCTTCCAGGTGCTAGGAATTGGGGAGAGAAGGAAGGTGGAAGTAGTTCAAAATATTTGGAAGGTTTTTCAAGATGTCTTTATTATGCATATCAAGCAAGAGAGAAATAGGATGGTAGATTATTTAGCAAAATGAGGAAAGGAGCTAGAGAAAAGGTAATACGTGGACTCTCAGATGGAAAATCAAGTATATTGGTGCCAAAAAATCCAAGGGATATGAGAGGTGGTATAGGAAGATAGTAGAATAGGTAGATAAAATAGTGATTCTAATTAATCTATCGTAGTTAGGCCCATGAGCAATGGATCCAAAGGAAACAAATGATAAGTTATCCTAGTTTTGAGTTGGGTAAGAAAAATTCTTGGCTTACTACCATAGGCTCTTGTATCTTCATCTTTAGGCCACTATTGCTCTGCTATATGAAATTACTACCAATAGACTCAGAGTGGTCAAGGTGGAAGGCTTTCAAAAATATAACACATAGCCATAGGTATTTTATTGAGTATGGCTAGATTAAGAGAAAATAAGACTCCACCCCACAAAGTAATAGGTATGTCAAACATGATCAAGATACCAAGAATGACTTTAAAATAGTATGAAGATATATGGATGGTCTACATAATTTAAATGAATGAGAAAATTTGGAATTCAACTTAGGTGTTATTGATGTGCATGGATAATTGCATAATGGTGGCCTCAAGTGTTGTTTTCAACAAACCCACCTATCTCCCAAGATAGGTTCAAAACCAATCAGGGCCCATACTGAGATAGGTATTGAGGATGACGATAGCACTTTCACCAAGTGTATGAGTAATTTTTGAGCCAAGAGGTATTAGAGGAGGCTCCTCTTTCTCCCTTATTTCCTGTCTGGCTCATTTTACTTTGTAATTTAGCTTTTATTGATATAATTTATTTTTCAATATTTAATATTTTATATATATAAGGATAAATGGCTCTAGGAAGGAGATAGAAATGCAAAAAAAAAATCATGTTACAACAAAAACAAAAACAAAAAATCATCACATCAAACATATTTTAATTCCAAATGGAAGAAAATTTGAGGAAGAAGAAGATATAAGGAAGCAATTAATTATTTTTAAAATATTTTGTTAGATATTGGGTAAGATAAGGAGGTACAAGATAAGATTTTGCAATATAATCCATCAATTATCACACAAGGACAAAATTAAAGCTTGATGAAGAAGATAATATGGAGCTACATCAAGCAATTTTCTCTTTCAAAATATTTAGGATTTATTAAAGAGTGATATGCTAGTTGTAATTGAAGAGGCCCAAAAAAGGAAGGCTATAATAAGTGAGATCAATACCACTTTTATTACATTGGTTTCCAAGAAAGGCAAGACAAAATATTTTGATAATTTTTGTTCAATAAGCCTTTGTAATATGATTTATAAGATCATTTCAAAAATTATAGCAAATAGGTGGAAAGGTATTCTAGATTATGTTATTTTAGAGAACAAGGTGGTTTTGTTTGTGGTAAATAAATTCTTTATGGTATACATGACTTTATTATTACACAGGAGGCCATACATTCTCTTCATTCCATGAAAAATATAGGTACACTTATGAAATTAGATATGAGCAAAGTATATAATAGGGTTTCCTATAGTTTTCTACATGATATTCTTAAAAAATATGGTTTTGATTATAGTTGGTGTGAATGGATTAAATTTTGTTAGGGAGAGGTATTAGGGAGAGTTTTTTCAAAGGCAAAAATAGAAGGAAAAATCAAATATATTCAACTTGCAAAAAATGGTCCCTTCAAATCTCATCTCTAATTTGTTGATGACACTTTTCTTCTAAGCCATCCCTCAATTGATGAGGCTATGGAATTTAAATCAATATTATCATGCTAGGAGAAGGCTATTGGACAACTGGTTAATACTATAAAATCAAAGATTTTTTATTGACAATATCCTAGATTTACAATGAATTATTATGGATATTTTAGGGTTTAAAATTAAAAATTTTCCATCAACCTACTTGGGTATCCCTTCGTATCATAAAGGAAATAAAAATAATCTTTGGGTCTCTTGTTTGGATAGAATAAAATCTTGTTTGATAGGTTGGAAAGGTAAGTTCTTAACCATGGATGGAAGGCTACAACTCATATTGACTACAATGCAATCCATTTCTATTTATATGAGGTCACTTTCAAGATTTCCAGTAGGTATAGCATCAAAAATTGATAAAATTCAAAGAGACTTTATTTGAAAAGGATGCAAGGAAAAATTCAAGTTTCCTCTTTGTAAGTGTGATAGGGTTTGCAAAAGAAAGAATATTGGAGGAATAGGCTTATGGAATTGCAGACTTATGAGTTTAGCCTTAGGGGTAAAGCTTGGTTAGAGATTATTCAAAGATCAAGGAAATAATTGGGCAAAAATATTACTTCAAAAATATACAAGTTTTCTTGATACAATGATTTTTTTTATGAAAAGAACCATACCTAAAGGATCATCAACATGGAACTTCATATCAAATAGTTTGCAATTGATAAAGAAATATATTATATGGTCAGTCAATGAGGGGATTGTGCAATTTTTTGGTTTGATGCTTGGTTGAAGTCTTATCCTCTTATCTCTGACTCAAAATGGAAACCATTGGCTCGAGCATGCCTATCTTGTAAATATCTAAAGGTCAAAGACCATATCAATATGAGCAACAACTCCAAATTATGGATTTATATTAGTAACATGGTTAAAGGATATGAACTCAAACAAATTGCAGATGAACTTCAAAAGATACTTCAAGAATTTTAGTTGTCAATTTTTACATGAGGATGGGATTTTTTGGAATCTATCAAAAAATGGTGGATATTTGATCAAGTTGGTATATGAGGATTCAGAGCAATCAAAATTTCTACTCCAAAATATTTTCCTTGGAAGAATGTTTGGTCATGAGAGGCTCTCCCCAAGGCCTCAACATTCCTTTGGTTAGTAGTTCAAAGTAAGATTCTTATAGGAGATATTCTACAAAGAAGAGGATGTCATGGGAGTTTCATATGTGCCTTGTGTGAGAAGGATTTAGAAACATTAGATCATTTACTTCTTCATTGTTCCTTTGCTCACACTATTTGGGGTTACTTTTCTAAAAATATGAAAATATTAGGTAGCCCCATCAACATTAAAAGAGTTAATGAAATATTGGATTAATTATTTCAAAGCTAAATCATTATGTATTATGTGTAGAATTGATCTTGCCATTATTTGTTAGAATTTATGGCTTGAAAATAATAATATAATTTTTTAAAATAAATCTCAAAATTAAGTCTAAGTTTGGAACTATATTATTGCTTCTTTTGTAGAATGCTAATAGATATAGTGTTCAACATGAGAAGTCTTGTTTGTATAAAAAGAGGTGGTAATAACTTTGTTATAAGATTTGAAAATACATGGCAAAGTCATATGTGATAATAGAATTAAAACAAAAAATCTACTTTGATTTAGGGTAAAATAGAATGTCCAAAAATTAGGTTTATCAAAATTAATTTTGATGGTATTTTTAAAGGAAATCCGAGAAAATCAGGTGGAGGTGATATTTTTTGAAATAATGAAGGTGAAATTATCCTTAGTTAGAATCATATGGAACTTCAACTAACAACTATGCAAAGGCTAGGGCACTTTTTACAAGGATTAAAATTGCAATAGAAAAATGATGGAAATATATTTTGATTGAGGGGATTCATAATTTATCGTAAATGCTATCAATAAAAATGGATGTGGGAATTGAATAAAAAATAATATCATTGATGATGTTCATCATCTATTATTGGAAGCACTCTCTTGAAGTGTGAGCATATTCATAGAGAAGGAAATCATGTAGCAAATAATTTAGCCAATCACGGTGTTGATCTTCATCGAGAGTGAAGAATTTTACACTTAAATTAAGGTTGAGTTACATGATAAATACTAACATTTTATCCATTGGGATTTAGGGTAAATGGTTGGGTGTGAAAAGTGTTTTATCATAAACCAAAGTTCAAATGCCATAAGTAAACCTTAACATTTAATAAAATGACATGAGCTCAAATAATTAAATTTCTCAATATTTAAGGAGATTATTCAAATATAAATCTTGCCAAGAGATAACCAGATAATTACTAAGGTATGGTAATACCATTGTATGGTTATCATGTAATATGAGCGAGGCTCATATCAATCCCATATAGCCAATTAAAAAATAACAATAGGGATATCTTTCTACACAATGCAAATTAATAAAATAAAACTATAACTATAATTCATAAGCCAAACTATAATTGTTGAATGGAATCCCATGAGGGATATCATAGTGGTATATCTTTGGGTTTTCATTCAAAAGACCCAACTTCAAACCTTGGAATAAGGGGGTTGGTACCCCTCATAAAAACCTGGGTTTTTAATTCAAAGTTTTAATCCAATGGCATTAGTTCAACTGGTTAGATTCTTAGACTTTGATAGAGGAGATTGAGGTTTGAATCTTGCCAAAAAGATACATGCTTAAATAGCCAACTTGTAATACCACTCTTTGGTGATGATGCAATATGGGTGGGCCCATTTCAATCCCATTTTTTTCTTAAAAAAATAATTGTTAAATGGGATCTTATTAAAAATATAAAAAATTAAAATTGCTCAATAAAAACTAGCAATGTATAATTAACCAAATGTGAAAAAAGACTTCCATATAAAGAATAATGATTCTTAATGGAAGTACTGTACTTATATGGAGGTAATAAGTACAATGCGACTCCACAAGTATTTTTTTGCTTAAAAAAAATTATTATGCAATTTTGTGTAGTAAAATAATACTAATGTTATATGGAGGTAATTATTTAAGTTCAATTCTCTTGGTCTGGTAGTAGCCCGTGGACTGTAGCACCCGCCACTGTAGAAGCCTGCGATCTGTAGCATCCGCCACTGTAGCATCCCATGCACTGTAGCGGTCGCAAAAATTTTGGCCCTAAATAATTAAAAAAAAAAATGGCAGATTTTGGAGGCAGCAAGTTGTGACGGATGGAGCAGCAAGGAGGAGGAGTGGGAGGTCTAGGGGCGAAAAACCCTAGGTGTGGGGCTTCGAAGGGCAGATCAGTAGATGCGACAAGTGGGGGATCTGGTGAGATGGTAGGCCCCCAAGCAGAGGATGTGGACAAGGAAGTTCTTTTGGAACCGATCCAAGGGCGTTGGGCGGATGCGGTTGAAGATATCTTTGAGGAGGACCAGGACTCTGTGCGTTAGGATCAAAGGAAGACCCAAGAAGGAGACAAAGAGAAATATGGCAACTGGAGACCTTCATATCTTAATGCTCTTTATAGGAATCAAAAATTATTCGAATCTTATTGTAATCTAAAATCTGTCAATGGTAGGTTGCACGTACTGGATACCTTAGCTGAACATGTGGCTATGGAGGGCAGAAAATATTTGGTGGTGAAATTTATGGGGGTGAGGCTAGAATTGGAAGTCATAAGGAGATGGGCCGTCCAAAAATGGTAGCCAAGGGCAAGTATGATGATTAAGGCTTTACCCAAGAGTTTTATTTTGGTGACATTTCAATGTGAACAGGACATGGTAAGGACTCTTCAAGGAGGTCCTTGGTTTTTTGGGAAAAGGGGATTGTATCTGAAGCGTTGGTCCCACGATTTCAACCCCCAGAATCAGGTGCTGGATTTGGCTCCTATTTGGGTTAAGATGTCGGGATTACCTTTACTTTTCTGGAATGAACAAATCTTGGCTGGGATAGCTACAGAGATTGGGGAACTAATAGCTATTGATCCTACAACCTTGAGCAAAACAAGACTCCTTTCTGCTCGCATGTGTGTGTTGGCGGACCTGAGTAATGAGATCCCTAAATCCATTATATTATCGTCTATGTTTGGCCTTCACACTTAGGTATTTGAATATGAAAATATGTCTTTTAAGTGTAGTGTTTGCTGGAAGGTAGGGCACCAGGGTATCCACTACATTTCCAAGAACTAGCCCCCACTCCAAAATACTGCTCCTCAAACCCAGAATAATATCCCTCCCCCACAGATCTCCATTCCTACCCAACATGGGCCTTAAGGACGTGGAGCTCGAAATCCGAATATCAGAGACCCTGTTCACCCTATTGTAAGCAAGAGGCAACGTTATAACCCTCCTCCAAAAAATACCTATGCCCCAAAACCCTCTCACAGGGGAGTTGGTCCCTTTGATGGGAACCCTCAAGCTCAACCTGTTCCTAAGATGATACATCAAGCCTCAAAGCCAAATTACAAAGGAAAGAACCCCATAGATCAACGCCCTAGGGCAAGTAAGTTTGATTGGGTAATATGGGAGACCTATGGAGGCTCGGTGGAAGTGGTCCCATGTACTACAGAGGAATTTATGAGAAGAAATTCCAAGGAGATCAACATTCCAGTGGAGAATAGTTTTGATGCATTAAATCATCTGAAGGGAGATCAGATGGATAGCCAAGAAGTGGAATATGAGGTAGAGGAGACTCAAGAGAAGGATTTAGAGGAGCAAAATCAGAGGAAGGAGCAGGAAACTAATAATACAGGCAAGGATACTCAGGAGGAAGAGGTGAACCACCAAGATTAGTGTAACCCCAAAGCAGGGAAAAAATAATCTACTAATCAAGAAGCTAAGAGCACCAAATCATCTCCACTGTTAGAAAGACCAGTTAACTTGGAAAGCCAGATTGTTACCCCAAAGATCAAGACTGACCTATCCAAGATGGTTACTAGAAGCCAAGTGAATCCCAAGGATCTCCAACCTAGAGCGGATGTATGGGGATATGGTTCGGTAGGAAGAGGGAAACCTAGCAATGTTGCCTTAAGGTAGAAAGAAGCAGAGCGAGGAGTGGCTGATGGCACTCAAGCAGTATTGCTCTTTGGGGCGAAGACTCGAGGATCCAAAGCCCATAAATGAAGATTATTTCATGGAATATACGCAGGAGTAATCCTACAAAAATAAGAGCTTTGTATGCTCTTAGACAAGAACACAAACCGGATATGATTTTACTACAAGAAACTAAAATGGAGGAGAGTAGAGTTATTCCTTTTAAGAATATGACTTGGCGAGAAGCTGAAGTAGTAGGCCAAGAGGCCATTGGAATAGCAGGAGGGTTGCTGGTTATGTGGAACAAGAATGTGATTGATAGTAGAGTGATTCTGATGTCTAGTTGGTTTATTTGTCTCTTATGTGTGGATAAAACCATGCAGGAAGAGTGGATCTTAACGAATGTATATGCTCCAGTTAGACAGGGACTAAGAAGGGTTCTTTGGAGTTAGCTATCTGAATTGAGGGAGATGGTCCCCAACTACCCTTGGATTGTGGCGAGGGATTTCAATTGCTATCTTAATCCTGCAGATAAATTGGGGGGCTCTCAAAGAATAACTGTTGATATCTATGAGTTTAGAGATTTTGTTGAGCAACATGAGCTGATGGATGTGGACCTGTGTAGATTCTCCTATACATGGTCTAACAAAATACTGAAGGAAAACCAAATTTAGATCATATTAGATAGGTTATTATTTCTCAAGAATGCCTGGAGAGGTTTGGGGACTCTTCATTAACGACACTCCCAAGAATCGAGTCTGATCACAACCCAATTCTGTGGGAAACATGGGAGGAATCTAAGAAAAGATACATCAGACCCTTTTGATTTGAACTTATGTGGTTCCAACATTAGGATCTCAAGGATCTGGTTGCCCAATGGTGGGACAAAAAGTATAATGGTTCGAAACTAGCCCAAGTGGCATGTAAACTAAGGAATGTGAAGGCTAACATTAGAGAGTGGAACAAAACTTCCTTTGGCAATATTTTTGTTAAAAAGGCAAAACTAAAAGACAAGATCAATGAACTACAAGAGAAGTCAAGTCGGAGCGACTTACGAGAGGATCTGAGAAACCAGGAGAGGGAGCTGTTAGCCGAATACTACATGGTGCTAGGATTTGAAGAAACCTTCTGGAGGAAAAAATCTAGACTACGTTGGTTAAAGGAGGGTGACAAAAATACAAAGTTCTTCCATGTATCTACTCTTCCCCACAAGAGTACTAACAAATTTAAGGAGATCAAGATGACCGATGGGTCTAACACCAAAGATATGGAAGACATAAGGAGGGAAGCGGTTGAGTACTTTAAATCATTTCTAGAAGATATAAATCCAACTATTGAAGAAGAGGACTCTCTGTTGGCAGTCATTCCACCCCTCGTAACTGAGAATCTTAATGGATTCTTAGTCATTTCACAAAGGAGGAAATCAAGAAGGTGGTTTTTGACATGGATGGTAATAGCTCCCCAGGACCGGATGACTTCCATGCATCTTTCTTTCAAAATTTTTAGGATATCCTAGGCAATGATGTAGTCGAAGCTATAATTGAGGCTCAAAAGGACATGGAAATCCCAGAAGGAGTTAATGCTACATTTTTAGTCCTCATCCCTAAACTAGTGGGAGCAATGGAATTTTCCAATTTTTGCCCTATCAGTTTATGTAACACTCTAATGAAGATTCTCACAAAAACAATCGCCAATAGGCTAAAGGTTATCCTTCCTTTCATCATTGATATGAACCAAGGAGGCTTTGTGAAAGGGCAACAAATATTGGATGGTATCATCATAATTCATGAGGTTATTCATTCAATGGTGGCTAGTAAGGAAGCAGGTATGTTGCTAAAGCTTGATATGAATAAAGCCTACAACCGGGTCTCTTGGCGGTTCCTCACCAAGATTTTGGGTAAGTTTGGTTTTTGTCCCCAATGGATTAAGTTGATTTTTAGTTGTATCTCTACTACAAGATTTTCTATCATGGTGAATGGGTCACCCTTCGGTTACTTTAAGAGTGAAAGGGGGTTGCGACAAGGAGATCCTTTGTCTCCTTACTTGTTTATTATTTTAGCGGAAGCATTGGGTAGGAACATTTCAGCAACGGTGGCAGATGGTCGATTGGAAGGTTTCAAACCAGCCTCAACAACAGAGCCAGTGTCTCACCAATAGTTTGTGGATGATACGATCATTGTGTCCAAAGCCTCGGTGCCTCAGGCTAGGAAGCTGAAGAGAATTCTAACCAAGTATGATACAAAAGCAGGACAGTACATAAACTATAAGAAGAGTAGCATCTATTTCTTTAACACGCCTGGTGGGAGGGAGGAAAGAATTGCTAACCTCTTCGGTTGTGGAAAGGAGCTTCTACCAGTGACTTATCTAGGCATGCCTATGTTCGAAGGAAGAATGAAGGCTACATTGTGGAACTCAGTCATTGATAGGATCTCCAAAAAGTTAGCGGGGTGGAAGGGTAGACTTCTTAGCTCCACAGGAAAAGCCTTATTAGTTCAAACTACTTTACAGAGCATTCCAATTTACTACATTTCTCTATTTAGAATGTTTTCAAAGGTCCGAGCTACATTGGAGCAAATTCAACGCAACTTCTTGTGGTCAGGTTCAGAGGAGAGAAAGAGAATTCTGTTGGTAGCATGGAATCAGGTGTGTGCAAGCAAAGATCAGGGGGGCCTGGGGCTAAAGAGAATGAAAGAAATGAATCAAGCTCTAATTGGCAAAAAGGTATGGAGATTTATCAATAATGATCAATTGGGATGGGTAAAACTTCTTAAGGCAAAATATATCAGAAATAATCAGGACTTCCTGAAAGCTGATAATCTCCCTAGAGGATCCTATTTCTAGAATTGTTTGCTCGAATTTCGGGAGGTAGTCAGGAAAGGCATCAGATGGAGAATTGGTAATGGAAGACAAGTGGACTTTTGGCAAGACCCATGGTTGGAAGAGGCCCCTCTGAAAGATAACTTAGACCTTCAGGTCCTCGAACATAAACTTTTGAAGGAAATGGGAGGAAAAGTAGGGGATTTTATTGTTGTAGCACAGGAAAATTCCTCTTGGAAGAAAATCACAGTTCATAATCTGTCAGAGCAAGAGAAGGTGGCCCTAACCAAAATCAATGATGCTTTAAGGGTGTTCCCGATCATTCCTTGGGAAGGAAGAGACAAGGCGATTTGGGGCAAAACTACAAGTGGGATCTATTCAGTAAAAATTGCCTATAAGTTAATCCACTCAGGATTCAATGGCTGGACTCCGACTTCTATTATTTGGTTAAATAATTTAACCCCAAAAATTGCTTTCTTCTTTTGGTTGGCAGTTCAAAATAATATTTTGACAATAGATAATCTGCAAAGGAGAGGTTTCCAATTCATTAATTGATGTATCTTGTGTGAGAAAGCGATAGAATCTGTAAGTCATATATTTCTTACTTGTGAATTTTCTTGTTCAGTCTTCCAAATGATCCTGTCCAAATTTTATATAGATTGGGTCTGCCCAAATAGTATGTCTGACTTCTGCATACAGTGGGCTTCCCCCTTCCAGGTGAAACTTTTGACTTGGCTCTGGAAGCTCAGCTTACCCCATTTTTTATGGGGGATATGGAATGAGAGAAATAAGAGAGTATTTAAAGGACGTAAGAAAGATCCCAAGTTATGTGGTAATAAAATAATCAGAGCTTTGAAAGAAAACTGGAAAACTTTCTACTTCAAAAATGAGACCATGTCTCTAAAGGAAAGGAGGATTTTGTGGAATTGGGGAGAGGAACTTCCAGACCTAGACATTACAACCAACCCATGGGATGGTGTCAAGTGGATACCCCCCACTCAAAAGTGGGTTAAGTTTAATTTTGACGAGGCATCCAAAGAAAATTTGGGGGCTGTAGGAGCAAGAGGAGTTCTGAGAATTGAGGAAGGAAAAGTGGTCCTTGCCTTTGCAGAGCCTTTGGGAACTCAAAAAAATCATTTTGCAGAAGCCCGAGCCTACATGCAGGCAATGAGAATTGCCATAATTGAGGGTTATAAGGAAGTTATATTTGAAGGGGATTCGCTTAATATAATCAAGGCAATTAAGGAGGATAAAGACCCCAGCTGGACCATCTTGGAGCTTATCCTAGAAGCAAATATTCATAAATCTCATTTGGTTAATGCCTAAATCCAACACACCTTCAGAGAAGGGAACCAGACGACGGATCTAATGGCAAATATTGCAGTTTCTGTTGGGGAGATGCAAATTTGGAAGGATAACTTCCCTCAAGAACTATTGGTGTTGGCTTCTAGAGAAGAGCTAAGATCAAACATGTTAGAGCATCAGGAGATCAGAGGGGTTGATGATGAGTAATCCAACATATGGAATTAGGCAGAGGTACAAAAGGCATCCCATTTGTTGGGGCCTGGGAGGTGACAAGTTTTCATTACAACAGCCTAGTGGTATTAGTAAGTGCTAGGTGTTGTTTGGTTTTTGTTTTATCCTGAATAGTCAAGCGACAAGTATAGGACTTTGGACTCTAAGTATGGCTTAATGTGGGTCTTAGAAAGATCCATTTTGTATTTTGATTATACGGGCTTGATGCTAGAACCAACCCATTTTGACTATGTAAAAGGTTTGTGGACCTTATAACCACCTCTACCTTATACCAAAAAAAAATTATTTAAGTTCAATGGAGACATTGGAGATGGTAGCCTTGGCTTCTTTTACTGAGTATACTACAATGTCCATTCCTTATAGGGTATCGAAATGTCTCAAATACTTGCATCCTCTTTGGAAATCAAGTTTCAAAAGAAGTGTCTCCTTTATATTAGGGATAAGCATCTTGAGTTCATACTCTAATTAGGTAATGGAACTAAAACACTCTACTTGTTGGAATTGTTTTACCAATCTCACAAAAGTGGGCATGACATTAATATAGTGCAAGAACCTCTTCTTAAAAACACTTCAAATATGTAGGAACACCACCACATATTGTAACGATCTAGAAATCAATAAACAAGAAAATACACAAATATAGAAAGATTTTTTTTTTGACTAAGGAGAAGGATTCATAAATCCCTAACCAACCTTAGACCAACTTAATGTTTGACATCCCCTAAGTTTCTCAAGAACTATACCACACGAGATTCCCCTCACGCAAGTCCCTTCTACGTAGGCATATCTCATGTCATGCACATAAGTCCATCCATCTCATCATTCTTGATGAGCTAGACTTACCACCCTCAATCATTGGAAGGTATACACACATCTCCATACTTCACACAAACCATTATGTGTGGGTATGCTACGTGTACTACGAGTTAAGCTATCAATCTCATCCTCTGACAAGCTATCTTAACTCTTGGTACGATCTTCTAAACCTAGTTACCAAATCTCCCTAAGGGGGTCTCAAGCCCTTAGGTCATCCTCTAAGTTCACCTAGAACTTACATTTTATTATTATTATTAATTACACAAGAATACAAAGGATAAATCTAGATACTAAATCTAACAAAACATGCAGTAATAAATAGGCGAGGTTAACCAAAACATAAAGCATCCATTAAAGGGAAAACATACGATAAAAGGTTAAATATCATTGCAATCAAGAAGGTTATCCAAAATACAATAATCAACAATGTTCATTTAATACATAAGCATGTATGGCAAACCCCATACCTTTAACAATTACTTTACATCTATTCCATTGGGGAAATCTCCCCATAAATCTAATCTATTGCATAATCAAGCAAGAAGTAAGGTAGAGAGCAAACTTGTGAAGTGGTCCATCTCATGAATTTGGTCCTCCTACTCTTCCATCGATCAAGTGAGGATAGTAGGGGATCAGGACACTCATGGATCCAGATAGACATGCTTCTAAATGCACTTGCTTATTTTATTGCCAAATTGCAACTATACAAATAACCCAAGCAATTCAACTTTCTAATGCATAGCTAATATCATAGAACTACCCTTTCTATGACCCCTCTCATCTACTCATGAGAGTCAAACCACCATGCATCCCACCATATGCTTTATTTGCAATAAATGATCCAACCCTTACTTAACAATTAAAGTCCCATACCCTTAATTGTTAAATGAACTGGGTTCACACATCTTATTCAATTAAAGCAAACCACTTTAATCCTACCAATAAACATTTCTCTTCATTTCATAAAGTAAGGTCCCATACCCTTATTTTACAAAACAAACCATAATCACATTTATTATCCAATTAAAGCCATCTACTCTAATTTTCAAATAAACCTTTTTCTTCATTTCATAAAGTAAGGTCCCATACCCTTATTTTACAAAACAAACCATAATCACATTTATTATCCAATTAAAGCCATCTACTCTAATTTTCAAATAAACCTTTTTCTTCATTTCATAAAGTAAGGTCCCATACCCTTAATTTACAAAACAAACCATAATCACATTTATTATCCAATTAAAGCCATCTACTCTAATTTTCAAATAAACATTTTTTTCATTTCATAAAATAAGGTCCCATACCCTTAATTTACAAAACAAACCATAATCACATTTATTATCCAATTAAAGCCATATACTCTAATTTTCAAATAAACATTTTTCTTCATTTCATAAAGTAAGGTCCCATACCCTTAATTTACAAAACAAACCATAATCACATTTATTATCCAATTAAAGCCATCTACTCTAATTTTCAAATAAACCTTTTTCTTCATTTCATAAAGTAAGGTCCCATACCCTTATTTTACAAAACAAACCATAATCACATTTATTATCCAATTAAATCCATCTACTCTAATTTTCAAATAAACCTTTTTCTTCATTTCATAAAGTAAGGTCCCATACCCTTATTTTACAAAACAAACCATAATCATATTTATTATCCAATTAAAGCCATCTACTCTAATTTTCAAATAAACCTTTTTCTTCATTTCATTAATCTAAAATCATTATTTAATTAATGAAACTACAACTAAGGGAATCCTTTACCCTAGATCAAACTTCCCTACTCGATTATTGAGCAAATAGGGATTTCCTACCTAAACACCCTACGACCTTCCATGGCAGCGCCCTCTACTAAATCTAACACTACATGGGTAGGACACAAGTCGAGCGTAGGGTGGGTTTGAGGTGGTTCTCATTGCACCTCCTGGTAACTACGCTTTATTGCTGCCCTTCCATCCACTCAGGGCAATCAAACACAAAGCCTACATCTAGGCAAGGGAGCAAGGAGTGGCCCAAGCCATTGGCCTATAATCAATGAAGTTTTAACAGCATCACCGCTTCTAAAACAAGGTAGCTACGACATACCAGCAAAGCTTTAAACACAACAATGTTCTAACAAGGAGCTATGGTATACCAACAAATATTTATATATAGCAACACTCTAACAAGGAGTTATGGTATACCAGTGAAGCTTTAAACACAACACTCTTACAAGGAGCTACGATCTAACAAGGAGCTATGGCATACTAGAGAAGCTTTAAACACATCAGTGCTCTAATAAGGAGCTATGACATACCAGCGAAGCTTTTAACACAACAATGATCTAACAAGGGGCTACGGCATACCAACAAAGGTTTAAACATAGTAATGCTCTCACAAGGAGCTATGGCATACCAATGAAGCTTTAAACACAACAACACTCTAACAAGGAGCTATGACATACTAGTGAAGCTTTAAACATAAAAATGCTCTAACAAGGATCTATGACATACCAACAAAGCTTTAAACAAATAACCACTAACAAGAAGCTACTCAAAATAAAACTATTAAACACAACAAAGAGAACCATAAATGCATTGTAACCAACCTAGTCACCTTCTAGTAGAGCTTCCTTGGTCTTCTCTAACGAGCTTGGGAACCTCCTCCTTCACCGTTTGTGCAGTGCTTCTTCCTTATTTCCACTTTCATGCAGTGCTCCCTCCTCATATCTCTTTTTCTCTCCTTCGCTTCTTATTTTCCTTCTTTTCATTCTTGGCACCTATCTCCTCCCCTCAAATTTCATCTACCACCTACTTACCATTACTCCCACACCTTTCATCAGGTGGTAGAGGGGACATCTCTTCCTCTCACCTTCCCAAGATGCAACCAGCATTGAAGTCCCTCCTCTTCACATAGATGAAACCATCCCCTCACACTGGTAGAGCCATCCCTCATGTTAATGGGCCATCCCTTCATGTCAGTCAGACTCTGCCTGGTTGGCCCGACCCAAATCCAAGGGTAGGTTCTATACGTGATAGACCATTCAATCGTCGATTCATTATTTTAATGAAACCCATTTATTATTTAGGGTAAATCAACCATTTACTCAAGAATAATATTTATTTATCACTTTTAAAATAAATTCTCCATTTATCTAAAATAAAATATATTTATTATTTATAATAAATCACCCTTTTATTCAAAAATAAGATTTATTTATCTATTTAACATAAATCACCCTTTTATTCAAGAATAAAATTTATTTAAAATTTTAAAATAAATTCACCATTTATCTAAAATGAATATCTATTTATCATAAATCACCCTTTTATTCAAGAATATCCAAGGAGTTATGAAGATAGTTCATTCATTTATATTTTCCACATTATTGAGGTAAAGTGTTGAAGTGAAAGACAATCAAGCATGTGCAACAAAAAGTCTCCCTAGTCACTTGTCTCTACCTCGAGAACTTATGATAGCTACTAGGCCATCAGTTTGGGGCTCAAGGTGACTATCTATTGATGATTATCCCTAACCGAATGCATACCTATATGAAGGTATCTATCCTTGTTACCTTCGAGTTGTCATATCATCATTTCCCCAACCTCAAGTACCCTCATCCTTGGTGGATGACTCAACTTCTTCCACTTACGAGTGCACCTGATCCTACACATTGGCAATTTGTTAGCAATATCATATTCTTCAGTATCTAATAATATTGCATAACTACTTAATTGCACAAAATCGAGTATTAAAGCATCATACATTAATACATTGTTTCTCCACATTCAAAGGTCCATCTGGGAGGGTCATGACATCCTCCCCCACTAGGACTAACACCATCCTCGGTGTTTTTTTTTATAGGTAAATGTAGCCAATATACAAATTATCACAAAAAATTTCTTTAGAGTTCATCAAAAAAAAAAGGAAAATATTTTTGCATATCCGCCACTTTTTCCCAAGTGGCATTCCTTTCAGAGAAATGGTCCCACTGGACCTTACATTGCTCAAGGGTCTGATTTCGTATAGCCTTAGAGAGGAATTCAAGAATCCTTACTAGCATTACTTCAATTGCCTCTGGGTTTGCCATCTACAAATTAGAAACATCCCACACATGGTCAGGGTCAACAACATATTTTCTAAGCAAAGATATGTGGAAAGTGTCATGGATTTTTGACAAATTAGGAGGTAAGGCGAGTCGGTATGCAACCAGACTAATCTTCTCAATGATCTCAAAGGGTCCTACAAACCGTGGATCCAATTTTATGGATTTGATCACACTTTTCATTGGTTTGACCCTTAGGAACACTTTATCTCCCATCGAGTACTCTCTGGGAGTCCTCTTTAGATCGACATAACTCTTCTACCTATCAACAGCTTCCTTGAGTCTTTGCCTGATTACCTTAATTTGCTCTTCCATTTCCCTAACCATTTTTGGTCCAATCACAGTTCTATATTCAAGGTTATCCCATGATAGTGGTGTTCTACACTTTCATCCATACAAGGCATCAAAAGGTGCCATCCCTAGAGAAGAGTGATACCCATTATTGTAGGTAAATTCTACCAATGGTAGATAGTCTTCCCATCGAGACTTGTGGTCCATACAATACATGTAGAGCATATCTTCTAGTACTTGGTTTACCCACTCTGTATGACCATCTATTTTAGGGTGGTATATTGAACTCATATGCAATTTTATGCCTATTTCCTGGTGAAGGGCTCTCCAAAATTTGAAAGTGAACTTGGAATCCCTATCCGATATGATTACTTTCGTAAATCCATGTAATCAGAACACTTCCTTGACAAATCTATTAGCCACTATTTGAGCATCATCATTGGTGCTTCCAGGTATGAAGTGTGCAACCTTGGTCAATTTGTCAACTACTACAAATATTGCATCATGTTGGTACCTAGTTTTTGGTAAACCCACTATGAAGTCCATTGATATGACCTACCATTTTTGAGTAGGTATACTATGAGGGTACAAATATCTTATGGGATGCTTGCATTCTACTTTGACCTTCTGACATTCAAGGCATCGAGCTACAAAATCTGTAATATCCTTCTTCATTCCTACCTAGAAGAAGGTCCTCTTCAGATTTTCCCTCATTTTTGCCCCTTTAGGGTGAGCTGTATAAGGAGACCTATGGGCTTCTTGCATTAATAGCCTCTTTGAATCCCCTAACTTTGGTATGATGATTCTTCCTTTGTAACATAGAAGGTTATCTATCATCCCAAACTCCTTAGTGGCCTCAGGATCCTTGCTCATTCTAGCTCAAATTTCTTGGTAATACTCATCCTGATTTTGCTCTTACCTTACTTGGTCCATGAGCTTTACATGACTCCTAGTTATGGTTGCTATGTGTCTTCTTCTACTCAAAGCATCTGCAACCTTATTCTCCTTTCCTTTTATGTACTCAATTTCAAAGTCATACTCAGTGAGAAACTCAACCCACCTTCTCTATCTCACATTGAGTATTGGTTGGGTGAATATGTACCTTAGACTTTGATGATCTGATTTTAACTCAAAAGGTCTTCCTACCAGATAATGGTGCTAGACCTTCAAGGCGTGTACTACAACAGGCTAGTTCTAAATCATGAGTAGCATAATTGACTTCATGCTTCTTAAGATTTCTTGAAGTATAAGCCACTATGGACTCTCCTTGCATGAGTACTCCCCCTAATCCTTCCAACGATGCATCAGTGCATATTGTAAAATCTCCTTGAGGATCTAGAATCTTCAATATTGGTGCGGTAGTGAGTTTTTGCTTCAACAAAGTGAAAGTAGCTTCACACCTTTCCATCCATTTGAATTCCTTCCCTTTCTTCTAGAGGTTAGTTATTATCGAGGTAATCTTTGAGAAATCCTTTATATGACGTCTGTAATAGCTCGTTAACCCCATGAAGCTTCTTACTTTAGTAACATTGGTAGGAGGTGGCCAGTTTAACATGGCTTCAATTTTCTCTGGATCCATAGTGATCCCTTCAGCTGATATGATATGCCCTAAATAGTGCACCTCTAAAACATAGAACTCGCTTTTGGCTAGATTCTCGTAGAGTTGATTTTCCCTCAGTAGTTCCAACATGATCTTGAGATGCTTATCATGCTCTTCCTTGTTTCGAGAGTATATTAGGATGTCATCTAGAAATACAAGGACAAACTAGTCCAGATGCCTTCTGAACACATTATTCATTAAATTCATGAAGGCAATGAGAGCATTAGTCAGCCCAAAAGGTAGGATGGTGAACTCATAATGTCCATACCTTGTCTTGAATGTTATCTTGTGAGTGTCCTCCTCACGTATCCTCAATTGGTGATACCTTGATCTTAAATCTATCTTGGTAAATACCATGGCATCTCTTAATTGGTCGAATAAATCTTTGATCCTGGGTAGGGGGTACCGGTTCTTGATTGTAGCCTTATTCAACATTTTGTAGTCAATACACAATCTTAAAGATCCATCCTTATTTTTTACAAATAAAATGGGTGCACCCCAAGGTGACACACTTGGTTTTATCAACCCCTTCTCTAATAACCCTTGCAATTGTACCTTTAACTCCTGCATCTCAATAGGTGACATCCTATACGAAGATCTGTGAATGGGTTTCACTCCTGGTATAAGATCAATAGTGAAATCAAATTCTCGTACAAGAGGGAGCCCAGGTAGATCCTCAGGGAATACATCCTGGAATTCTTGTAAAATTGGGTGTGTCCCCAAACACCTCTTCCTTTCGATCCTTTTCAACTTCATTCAACTTTACTACATAGAAAATCCCTCCTTTCCTAAGGGCTTTCTTTAATTGCATAGTTGACAACATCTAGGGTTTAAATACCCCATGTTCACTATGAATTCATAGCCTTGCCTTACCTTCCTCAGAATACTTGATCCATATATCTTAGAAATTGATTATGACTTTATGGGCCTGTAGCCAATCCATTCCTAGAATCACATCGAAGGCATGAAGTGGGGCTACATATAAGCATCCTTCCATGGCCCCACTGGCTAAAGTAATTTCCATCATTGGGAAACATTGGTTTACGGAGTAGGTCTATCCAGATCCATACTCAACCTTCCATCCATGAGCCAAATACCCTAGCATTTTTAACATATATTTGGCTAACTTACAAGAAATGAAACTATCAGTGGCTCCACTATCTATTAAGATATTTACTTGTTTATCAAAAATATTACCTTTTATGATCAACAGGGTGGTTTGCCCTTCAAGTTTCTGACTCCCAGTTGTAGCATAGATCTTATGCATCGGTTCCTTTCCCTTAGTATTGGGTGTGCTTGGCCCTAGTCGGTATGGGCACTGGTTAGAAAAGTGTGGCCCTCTACAATGGTAGCATCCATCCTTGGGCCCTTATCTTTTTTTCATCTTTTGCTCTTCATCCTTAATCGCTAGAACAGGGCCTTATGGTTTCTATGGAGGAGGTTTAGCATTATTAGGTTTATTGCCTTTCTTATAAAAGTTATTTTTGAACTTCTTTTGGCTTCCATTGAATTTCTTCTCTAGATTTTGGGGGTTCTTAGCCTTTCATTCTTGTTCAGCCTCCCATTTTATAAACCCATTGCTATTCCTCTTCTTCAGTTCCTGATGTTCCTACTCAGTCAAGGTTTCATATTTATAATGAAAATGTGACTCCACTTTCTTTGCTAGGTCATATGCCTTTTGCAATGACTTAGGCTCCTGCATCTCTACATCATGCTTTATCCTAGATTGCAATCCATGAGTAAACTTGTGAATCCACATTTTCTCATTATAGGTGGGTACATACTTCAACAAATTTACTAGCTTTCTATAATATATCTCCACTAAGTTGGTCCCTTGCCTTAGACTGGCAAACTCCTTGAATTTTAGAGCATAGAAATGCTCCGTGAGGAACCTCTTCTTGAAGATGTCTACAAATTGCTTCCATGGAATGTCTACCGGTTCAATTTTGGTTTCCTCATAATAAGTTTCCCACCAATCTAGGGTAGCTCCTTCAAGGTAAATAGTAGCCCAAACCATCTGGGTTCTTGATGAATATCCCTTTACTATGAAGAAAACTTCTAGTTCCCTTAACCAAGCCTCAACTGCATCTCCCTCTCCTTCTCCATTGAATTTGGAGATACATACATTCTTTAGGTCTCTTACCATATCCTTTTCTAAGAGGGTTCTAGCTTGCTTCTATTCCACTATCAGCCCCTCAACTTGGTTGACTTCTGAATCTCTAGCTTGCAAATTTTGATTCGCCATAGTTTCCAGCACTTGTCTTAACTGATCTTGTAATTCAGAAACTATGGTAGTAAGTTCTTCTATTCCCATATTGGGAATTTTTGGACCCTCATTCTGGATCTCTTCTTCGACATTACTTTGTCGAGTCTATCTAGGTGGAGGCCTTTCTATCCTGGCCTTAGGTGGCATCTTGATCTGGTTCCAACCAAGAAAAGAATTAGATCCTAGTTTATCTTACTGAGTTACTAATTCAAACCACATTACAGAGTTCTTCTTGCTACTCATTTAGAAATCTAATTAGAACAAGGTTCCAAGGTTATGATGTATTATTGACACCGAAGCCCATACTAAGGTATCATAACATTCATCTTTCCTTGGGACCGACTCCATTTAGATTCTAATTAAGTAGAGACTCTAGGTTATCCCAACCTTTTAGCTTAACCCTAAGTAGGCTTTCATTGGAGACACCTGAATCTCTTTCAGCACATAAGAAGCTCTATACCCTCAAACCTAGAGCTCTGATACCAAATGTAACGACCCAAAAATCAAGAAACAAGAAAACACAAAAATAGAAAGAATTTTTTTTGACTAAGGAGAAGGATTCATAAATCCCTAACCAACCTTAGACCAACTTAATGTTTGACATCCCCTAAGTTTCTCAAGAACTATACCACACGATATTCCCCTCATGCAAGTCCCTTATGCATAGGCATATCTCATGTCATGCACATAAGTCCATCCATCTCATCATTCTTGATGAGCTAGACTTACCACCCTCGATCATTGGAAGGTATACACGCATCTCCATACTTCACACAAACCATTATGTGTGGGTATGCTACGTGTACTATGAGTTAAGCTATCAATCTCATCCTCTGACAAGCTATCTTAACTCTTGGTATGATCTTCTAAACCTAGTTACCAAATCTCCCTAAGGGGGTCTCAAGCCCTTAGGTCATCCTCTAAGTTCACCTAGAACTTACTACATTTTTTATTATTATTATTAATTTCATAAGAATACAAAGAATAAATCTAGATACTAAATCTAACAAAACATGAAGTATTAAATAAGTGAGGTTAACCAAAATATAAAGCATCCATTAAAGGGAAAACATACGATAAAAGGTTTAAATATAATTGCAATCAAGAAGGTTATCCAAAGTACAATAATCAACAATGTTCATTTAATACATAAGCATGTATGGAAAACCCCATACCTTTAACAATTACTTTACATCTATTCCATTGGGGAAATCTCCCCACAAATCTAATCTATTGCATAATCAAGCAAGAAGTAAGGTAGAGAGCAAACTTGTGAAGTGGTCCATCTCATGACTTTGGTCCTCCCACTCTTCCATCGATCAAGTGAGGATAGTAGGGGATCAGGACACTCATGGATCCAGATAGACATGCTTCTAAATGCACTTACTTGTTTTATTGCCAAATTGCAACTATACAAATAACCCAAGCAATTCAACTTTCTAATGCATAGCTAATATCATAGAAACTACCCTTTCTATTTCCCCTCTCATCTACTCATGAGAGTCAATCCACCATGCATCCCACCATATGCTTTACTTGCAATAAATGATCCAACCCTTACTTAACAATTAAAGTCCCATACCCTTAATTGTTAAATGAACTGGGTTCACACATCTTATTCAATTAAAGCAAACCACTTTAATCCTACCAATAAACATTTTTCTTCATTTCATAAAGTAAGGTCCCATACCCTTAATTTACAAAACAAACCATAATCACATTTATTATCCAATTAAAGCCATCTACTCTAATTTTCAAATAAACCTTTTTCTTCATTTCATAAAGTAAGGTCCCATACCCTTATTTTACAAAACAAACCATAATCACATTTATTATCCAATTAAAGCCATCTACTCTAATTTTCAAATAAACATTTTTCTTCATTTCATAAAGTAAGGTCCCATACCCTTATTTTACAAAACAAACCATAATCACATTTATTATCCAATTAAAGCCATCTACTCTAATTTTCAAATAAACATTTTTCTTCATTTCATAAAGTAAGGTCCCATACCCTTATTTTACAAAACAAACCATAATCACATTTATTATCCAATTAAAGCCATCTACTCTAATTTTCAAATAAACCTTTTTCTTCATTTCATAAAGTAAGGTCCCATACCCTTATTTTACAAAACAAACCATAATCACATTTATTATCCAATTAAAGCCATCTACTCTAATTTTCAAATAAACCTTTTTCTTCATTTCATAAAGTAAGGTCCCATACCCTTATTTTACAAAACAAACCATAATCACATTTATTATCCAATTAAAGCCATCTACTCTAATTTTCAAATAAACCTTTTTCTTCATTTCATAAAGTAAGGTCCCATACCCTTATTTTACAAAACAAACCATAATCACATTTATTATCCAATTTCAGGGATTAAAATTACAATAGAAAAATGATGGAAATATATCTTGATTGAGGGGATTCATAATTTATCATTAATGCTATCAACAAAAATGGATGTGGAAATTGAATAAAAAATAATATCATTGATGATGTTCATCATCTATTGTTGGAAGCACTCTCTTGAAGTGTGAGCATATTCATAGACAAGGAAATCATGTAGCAAATAATTTAGCCAATCATGATGTTGATATTCATCGAGAGTGAAGAATTTTACACTTAAATTAAGGTGTAGTTACATGATAAACACTAACATTTTATCCATTGGGATTTAGGGTAAATTTTTGGGTGTGAAAAATATTTTATCATAAACCAAAGTTTAAATTCAATAAGTAAACCTTAACATTTAATCAAATGACATGAGCTCAAATAATTAAATTTCTCAATATTTAAGGAGATTATTCAAATATAAATATTTCTAAGAGATAACCAGATAATTACTAAGGTATGGTAGCATGTAATATAAGCAAGGCTCATATCAATCCCATACAACCAATATAAAAATAACAATAGGGATATCTTTCTACATAATGCAAATTAATAAAATAAAACTAAAACTATAGTTCATAAGCTAGACTATAATTGTTGAATGGAATCCCATGAGGGATATCATAGTGGTATGTCTTTGGGTTTTCATTCAAAAGACCCAAGTTCAAACCTTGGAATAAGGGGATTGGTACCCCTCTTAAAAACCTAGGTTTTTAATTCAAAGTTTTAATCCAATGGCATTAGTTCAACTGGTTATATTCTTGGACTTTGATAGAGGAGATTGAGGTTTGAATCTTGCAAAAAAGATACGTGCTTAAATAGCCAACTTGTAATACCACTATTTGGTGATGATTCAATATGGGTGGGCCCATTTCAATCCCATTTTTTTCTTAAAAAAATAATTGTTAAATGGGATCTTATTAAAAATATAAAAAAATAAAAATTTTCAATAAAAACTAGCAATGTATAACTGTAGACACCTAAAACACGTCATTTTTAGGAGACTACTCATATGGGCACCTTTGTAGACCATATGAATGACCTTGGACCTTTCCAATACCAAGCAATGGTTCTAACCACTCATTTTAGGCATCCTAGGCCCATTCAACCTTAGCCGTGCGCTACGAGAAGCCTAGATCTTAGCCGTGGGTGATAATCATGGCTACAAGAAGCCTAGATCTTTGTCATGGGTAACAACTATAGCTATGGGAAGACTACATCCTAGCCATGGTTGAGAACTATGGCTAGACCTATAACAAACTCGAGCGACCATATATGAATAAAATTAGTTGCAACAATCAAATTACAATAGTTTTGGAAGCATTTTGGACTTGGAAGCATCTAGAAGCTTCCTTCCAACTACCAATTCTTGTTCTTGGCTTCTCCATGAAGCTAGAGCAAGGATTTTGGGAGTCTATTTAAGATCCCAATTTTGAAGAGCAAATCCTAGAGAAATTAATGTGTCAATCACATAGCGGAGCCCTATCGGATTGGAGAGCAATTTCACATCCCCTTTGAGGAGTAACAAAGTGTTGTCCAAATGAAGGATGACAACTGCAAATATCTTCATGGAGCTTCATAGACCTAAGAAGCAAGCTTGCAATTCTCCACAAATCAACCAAGAATCCAGAATAATACACCACCAATTTTATGTTTTGAGACACAGGCGACCCTTGACCATCAATTCCATAGAGAATTTAAGCAATTTCAGCCTTGGTTACAAGAGAAAGAACACCTTTTCCATGGTTGTTGTTGTTAATAGTAGCCCATAGTCTTATATCTGGTTGTCAATAGTAGCTAGCAGAACTAGTTGAGCTAGTTGTGGTTGTCAACAACAACTAGCGTTTGATGAGCTTAATATTTTTTTTAGCCTTATATTTCTCTTTTTTAGTATGCATTTAGATTAATTAGGCATATATTAACCAGATTACATGCATTTCCATGGTTCATTAGCTGATTAATAGGTATATTTGCTCACATTAGTGTATTTGAAGCTTTCCTTTACATGCTTTATACATTAGCTTCCTTTATGCTCAATATGCAACATTATATGCATTTCTAGATTCCTTTACATGACTTAAGCCATGCTTCATTCTTTAACATCAGTTTTTTAAGTGTATTTATATATCTTTATGTAGTTTTATGCTTTATTTATATATTCTCTATGTTTCATATGTTTTCTTGAATAATAGCCTCATCATGAGAGGCCTCATATGCTCCTAATTGTGCTTTGTTGTTTCTTGCATGCAGGATACAAATTCTTGGTAGCTTCAAGGCACTTTCAAATCAATTTCCTCAAAGCAAGTGAGAAGAAGACATATATAAGTCCTTAAGTAGTTCGTGTTTACAATAAGAGCATACATATTGCACCATCCCATTTGCGGGGCTCAAAACATTGTATCAATAGTATCAAAGAATTTGGTATCCCTAAGAGGGACGCATTTGTAAAGGATATTTGCAATGATAATATAAAGAAGTTTTTTTTGTTCAATTTATTGTTATTCATATTTTCATGCTTTAAAGCTTGGTATACTTGATTCAATAGTCTAGGTGTATGCTTTTAGGGTGGTACAAATGGTGATCATGATGGGAACCCTACAAATTACATTGTATATGACTGATATTTTTATGTTTTTTGTTGCAGGTCTCAGCCACGCTTAACAACCTTAGTGAATAGTCTCAGCCATGCTTGACAGCCACAACTAGTAGTAGAGCAAAAAAATAGATAGTAAGCAGTATGTCTCTCCATAAAACGAGGATTTATAGGTAATCCTGTTCCTCTGGTTTTTTGTTTTTACTATTTTTATCTATAATTAACTGAATAATTCACCTAGAAAAATAGTAAGGTTAAAATTTGATGAAAATCGTATGTCATCTATCAGTCATGGTTGACAACCGTAGCTAGCATTGTTAGTTGCTACTGTCAACTGTGGTTAAGTTCTTGCACTATGGTTCTATCTCATGGTGAGCACTGTTACTTGCTACATAGACCAACGATTAGCAGATAATAGTTGTGTGTAGAGTTTGCTTACTAGGGCCCAATCAGAGGCCAATTTTATCATGTTGTAGCACCCTAAAATTGGCACGGTTAAACCTTAGTAAAAATATAAAAATTTGAATTTTAACCCCAAACTGCCCATTAACCGCCTGTTACCCGCTTTCCCCGTTTTTCGTGCCATTTTTAGGATTTGTTTTGACCGTTGGATGATATCATCGCAGATTAGATGAAATCGTCCCCTATCTGATGAATTCATCTGGAATAGAACATCCAAATGATTTCGTCCCAAAACCAAATTTTCATAATTAGTTTCTATTTCAACAGCCTCTCCAACTTGGGCAGAAATGCGTCTACGCAGTTGGAGATTTCCCTGTTGGAGATATCCCAGATTGGGATGATCCCCAACCTCCTAACATCTTCCTAATCCTATATAAACTAGGATTTTTCTATTTTATCCCCCTGAACCCCTTAGCTGATGAATTTCCCTATAGATTTAGTTCCTTATTCACTAAAGCATTCTCGCACTACTGTCTGCATTCTGTATTTTGCATTTTCTTGTAGGAACTCTACTATTTTTTAGTCGAAGATAGCTCGGATCGTCACAAGCGATCCCGAACGATTTTGGACGATCTTGTCGAGGAGCGTGGATGATCTCGTACGATTGGAGGCGATCCTAACTGTAGTCCATATTGGGGGAAATCAGAGTTTAGAGTTTGCATTTCCTTAGCTTTTCTACATTTTCCTATTGTATTTCTGCACTGTCTTAAATTATTATGTTTATGCATCTTGGATTTCACCTCATTTAGCATAACCGCATGATAAATTTAAGAACAAGCATTTAAATTTACTGTATTTTCCTTATTTTGTTATTTGAATCTATGATTTAGGCATGTTTGTTATTATTGCTATCATTCTTCTTTGCTTTTATAGTTGCATATTCGGTATTTTGTACCTATTTTTGTGATTGCAAGTTTCTAACGAATTCGTCTCACGAATTCGTCAGATTTCAGATGATTATGTCTGATCTTAGATGAGCATCTACGATTTGAGATGATCCTATGAAATATCAAATGATTACATACGAATTGAGGCGATCGGGACTGTTACAAAACTTAGAATCTTCATCAGACATTTGGAATCAGGTATGATACATTTTAGCTAGCATATTATTTGTGATTAGCATTCTTTCCTATTTTTTTGTATTCATTTAAATCAGCATTGGCATGTAGAATAGTTTAGATTCATCTTGGCCAAACCTAGGAGTTGAATGATTAAAGCACAAAATGAACACATCAAACTCACTGTCAACCTAGGCATGGAAACTATCATTCAAAAGTTTCCTGGTGAACCCACCATCCATCAAAAATTCACCCTTATACCCCTCCCCCGAGAGGCGAGAGCTTCAAAGGGCCTCTCAGTTTGAGGTATTGTCCCATCCTTCTCGCATCCCCCTTCTGGACGCGGATCCTATAGCCTGAGGGTAAGGATGCGAAAATTTTGGAGCAATACATTTTGGTGAACCCGACGTGAAAACTAAAAACCTTTTGAAAACAATCCTAAATATAAAAAATAAAATATAAAAAAATAAAAAACATAAATGCATTTAGAATCAAAGATTGCATATCATATTTAGATAGTAGATTATAATAAAATACGAGTTGTCACTATTAATGTTGAGAATCAATTAGCAGCTATAGAGATTACTTTTGTGCTTAGAGTACCTCAAACAAATAGGGTTCAACCTTTGTGGGACGAACTTGATAGGAGATTGGGTATCATTGGATCTAGGACAACAGAACTTAGGCAAATTAAGAGGTTTGTCCTAGATAGAATCCTGGATCCCGGTCAAGTGATCTTATATCATGAACTTCAGAGAGCTTGCCATAGGTGGTTAGCAGATAAAAGAGCCCTTGTGTCTTCTGAATTGTATACCTTTAAGGAATACCTCGATAATGCAGCTGTAGTACATAAATTTTTATCTCGTATAGAGGACCAAGAGGTCATTCTTACAGATAGACAAAGATGGAATAGAGTTCCCAGAGCTATGTTATATCGAGAGTATTGCCATGAAATCTATCTTTACAAATTTGAATATGAAGCAGATAATATCACCATAGCACACTTTGTTGAATTCCTGAAAAACAATTTCCAATTTGAAGAGGAGCATTTCATGACTCCTGATGAACTTGATCCTATCAATGATATCTATAAACTATTTATAGAAAAATAAGCTATTATTTTATTATTGTTATTTCTTGCATTTAGTGTGTTGTTTATTGTCTTTATAAGCATAAAAACAAAAACAAAAACAAAACAAAATCATAACAAAACATTTTATTTTTAAGCATTATAGTAGGTATATAATTAAAATATATACCTCCCAAAATCTGTTGCAAATATATTAATATATATTTGCTAAAATCTAAATTTAGACATAATGACTAGACTCGGGAATGGAAAACAAATTGAAGTAGAAGAAGATTGGTTAAGAAAACCAGAAAATAAACTAGATGTCCTTCCTGAAGATCCAATTTAGGAAGAAGGAACCTTCGACCAACAAGAAGAAGAATTTACTGTAGGAAATGAACAAAAAGAAAATGATAGAGAGGAAGGATCCTCATCCCCTAAAATATCTCCAGAAGGAGGTCATTACTTTTGAGAACATGGAACATTTTTGGAAGTTCCTCAATACTAATATTGGCACTCTTAATAGAGCAGTCCATATGGACAAAGATCAAATTAGTGACACTCAAGCAACCCTAGAAGACATCTATCACACACGCACTAATCCCATGTCCTTCGTTGATCGAGAGAGTGATCAAGCTGGATCGTCCAATTTGGACATGGCTACTATAATTCAAAACACGCAACAACAACAGGTTACCCAACCACCTAGAGTGCCTGTTACCAAGCTAAGGGTTATCACCACACAAAAAAAACCTTCATTCACTGCTCTATTTCACCAAGCTATTGATCAATATACCTCAAATCGACAAAATCCTAAAACAAAACCAAATACCAATTTCCAACAATCAAGGATACAGCATAATGTTACAACCAATCTTCTTCATAATACTCTTCCTACCAACCATTTGCATAACAACAATATAGCATCTAATCCTTACATTGCACCATCCTACGCTCACAAAACCCATACTCATGTACCATCAAACCAATATGGTGGACAAAATGGTAATCTGGAAGCCATGGTGAAACAGTTAGTCTCCCGCATGGACCAGATAGATCCCTACCGTCCCTCGTAAAATTATCGAGAGATGTGTAGTCAGCCTTTAGATCCTATAGTTGTAGCACAACCATATCCCAAACACTTTCCTATGCCTGTCCTACCTATATACAAAGGAATTGAAGATCCCATAGAGAATCTTCGTATGTTTAGGATAGCATGTCATGATATATCACATGATGACTTGTTGTTACTAAAAATGTTCCCAAAAAGTTTAGGAGGGATGGCATTGGAGTGGTATTATCAACTACCCACTCATTCTTTGAGGAATTTCGAAGAAACTGCCGAATATTTTGTGCATCAATTTAGTTCCTATATCGAAAGGCATGTAACCATTAAAGATTTGTACAATCTAAAACAAGACAAAGATGAGTGTTTTGCTGAATTCTTAGCTCGATGGAGGCAGTTGATAGGAAAATTACACTTTGTGTTACCTTATCGGGAAACGTTGGATATTTTCATCAATAATTTACAAGAAAAACTATCCTATGAATTATCAACTGCTACCTTGACCACCTTCGATCAAGCTATAGATTTAGCTCGAAGAGTGGAAGATGCTCTCATTAGAAGAGGTCAGCTCAAAAGGAAAGATGATGAGAAAAAATCCAGAAATCAATATAAAAATAAAAAAGTTGTGGGTGATGGAGTCACTAATAGCAGAAACATTGCCAATGTTAATACTGCAAAAACAACAGAGAAGTTTATACTAAAACCTCCTGATAAACCACCCCAAGAATTTACTAGGTTAAATCAACCTTTATCAACTATTCTCCCACAACTATTAGCATGAGGTTTGATCCAATTACCAAACATCCAGGAACCTGATCCAACCATACCCGGATACAGAGCTGATTTACATTGTGATTTCCATAGAGGACCTGGACACGCTACCAACTCTTGTAAAATACTAAAACATAAAATACAAGACCTAACTGATAACAATGAAATGGAGGTGCAAGCCTTTCAACCTAAACAAAATCCTTCTAATAATGCTCAAAAGAACATTCCCCAAAATCAGAATCAGAATGCCAATCAATCATTGGACATATTTCAACATCCTTTACCAAAGCATGGTAAAGAGGTGGCTAATCAAGTTGAGCATCATAATGTTCCCCCTCCTACCCGATATGTAGGAACTATTAGTGGACAATTACCTGTTCACGATCCGCAAGTCTTTGACACAACTTTATCCATGGTTATGGCCAGACCTCTACATAATATTTAGACACTCGATCTTAGTGATACCGAATACGAGACTAAAGGTGACATGGAAATCACCTCAAATCAATCAAATAGTTCTGAAGATGAATAAGATCATGTTCAACCCATCACAAGTTCTATGGATCTAGAAGAACCATTTCCTAGAAGAATCACCACTAGACCATCTTCTCACCAAATACTTTCTAATGAACAAGCCATAAACACTAGACCAAGACCTATTCATCACCCGCAAAATAATATTGTAGGAACCATCGGAGCCGTTACTAGACAACAGGCTCAAAACTCTCAACAGGATCAAACTCAGAATGATGGATCAGCTCCATTTGTTTTGAAAAATCCCAATAAATGGAAATATGAGCCTAATGTTCAACATAAGCCTCCTTATAATATTAATGAACAATTATCAAATACTACAGCTAGAATTTCCCTTTTGGATCTTTTAAGATCTTCTCCTACCCATAGGGATGAATTAATGCTCACATTAAGCCAAATTATGGTACCACAAAATATTCAACCTGAAGCCATGTCCAATACTATCATAACTCGAGAAGTCGATTGTATTGACTTCCGGGATAGAGATATCCTGCAACATAGTCTACATAAGGATAACCCCTTATATATTACTACCCTAATTGGGGATGTAGCAGTTAAACAAGTCTTTATTGATAATGGTTCATCTTCAAACATATGCACTTTTGACTTCTACCAAAGATTTGGGTTTAGAAGTGACAAAATGAAAAGAACTGATATGATTATAAAAGCCTTCAATGAGGAAACACAAGAAACATGTGGAGTTATTACTATACCCTTGCAAGTTGGTCCTAGAACCTTAGATACGATCGTGTTTATTGTACATTGCCCTGCATCGTACAATATACTTTTGGGTCGCCCTTGGATCAACACGATGCGAGCGGTTCCATCCACTTTACATCAGTGTGTTAAATTCAAATTTAAAAATTAGTTGGTTACCATTCATGGTGATCCTAGACCCTTTGATATGTGTGCTTTGGCAAAACCTGTTGGAGTTCAATTTTGCCCTACCCTGTCATCCACACATCCTAATTCTCATCATCCGCCAAAACATGTGAAACACACACCCATTACATCATCTACTCTTTCAACTACACCTCTACATATGGCTCAACCATCTTCTGAACAAACCACATTAGGACCTCGAAAAGATCCTAAAATTACAACCAATGCTTCTTGTTTTACTCCTATAACTTCCATACCTATAGACTCATCCATCGATATCCCTATAACATCTACATCCACTACAGGCATCCTTTCCACATATGACGATGTAGGAAATGTTCCTTCTACCTCTTATGCTCTCACTGATGAGCTCTTACCCGATTTATCTAAAATTCTTATATCAGATGAAACCAACACTGCCATACAAGCTTCCCTTATTTTAAATAAACTCCCACCCTCTCCTCATACCTTGGGCCTCCCATATCCTATGGCAAGTATCTACCAAGTCAGGAGTTGTGCTTTTATTTATAAGGGATATGATTGGGGAAGAATACCCAGAAACTTCAAGACACATTGTGATGGATATGCTAGATGCTATTTTGATAATGAGTATATTAAAGCTAAGCATATAATGCTTAAATTGGGATATAAAGGGAAAGGTTTGGGACCTTTCCAGAATGGTATGAAAGAACCTTTTGAGGTCGAACCATGGCCTGCCCGATGTGGTGTGGGCCTATTTCCTAGTAAAGTTCAGCCCTTCCTATTTGAGGATGATGACCATCTTGTGTGTTACCATGATTATTTGGATAAACGGGATGTCTTGCATTTAATGAATAAGCCTCTTACATGCAATATGCTATCCATAGATTACCTTGAGATGATTGCCGAATCTGATGACAAGTTGGAGGGGGATATCTTTCATGATGTCTCCATTGAGGAATTGTTATATAATGGATTTTATTTCGATGGCTCTATACCTAGTATAGCCCATCTTGAAGCTACGACTCCTCAAGATGAATTATCCAAGCTAACCTTGGAAGAATTACAAGAATTAGGCATTTCACCCGCCCCACCTAATTTTGAGAGAGATCTACATATGGAAGTAGAAAACATCATAAAGATTAACATTGGAACCAAAGACAACCCTCATATAATCAACATTGGATCAGAATTGAGTCAGGAAAAACAAGATAAATACATTGCATTCCTTAAACAATATGAAGAAGTCTTTGCTTGGACATATGAAGATATGCCAGGATTAGACACTTCTATAGTTATGCATCACCTAGTAGTCCATCCAGATGCTAAACCTGTTAAACAGAAACTTAGAAAAATGCATCCTAAAGTGGCCTTACTAGTCAAAGGGGAATTAGAAAAACTCTTAAATGTCATTTTTATACAAGCCATTGATTATGCTGAATGGATTTCAAATATAGTTCCAGTAACTAAGAAAGAAGCCACTAAAGTTAGGGTTTGCACGGACTTGGGAGATATTAATCGTTGCATTCCCTAAAGACGATTTTCCTCTTCTCAACATGGATCGGATCATTGACTTTCTGCTGGAAGTGGAATGATATCCCTAATGGATGGATTTTATGGTTATAATCAGATCAGGATAGCTCCTGAATATTAGGCTAAAATAGCCTTTATTACCCCTTGGGGAACCTTTTGTTGGAAAGTGATGCCATTTGGTTTAAAGAATGCAGGTGCAACCTATCAATGAGCCATGACTTATATCTTTCATGATATGATGCATGATATTATACATGATTATGTAGATGATATTATAGCTTGTTCTATCAAAGAATATGATCATTTAAATGACTTGAGAAAAGTATTTGATCGGTTAAGGGAATATCTTATCCGACTAAATCTAGCCAAATGCATATTCGGAGTTAAGTTCGGTAAATTATTAGGGGTTATAGTTTCTTTACATGGCATTGAAATTGACTCTCTCAAGATCACGACTATCACAGATATGCCTGCACCCACCAATATATCGGAATTACGAAGTTTACAAGGTAAGCTTCAAGCTATTTGTTGTTTCATCGATAAGTTGGCAGACAAAACCAGACCCTTTCTTAGGCTTCTTAAGAAAGATGTCTCTTTTCATTGGGATGACGAATGTCAGGAAGCATTTGAACTCCTTAAGCAATATCTCCTTAAACCATCGGTGCTTTCCCCACCTAAATCTAATCGTCCGTTTATTTTATACATTTTTGCTTTCGATTTTGCCTTAGGAGCTATGTTAGCTTAGCTTGACGATGAGAAGAAATAATGTGCTAATTATTACATTAGCAGGACCTTAATCAGTTATGAAACTCGCTATACCATATTAGAGAAATTATGTCTAGCAGTTGTATTTTCTACATAGAAACTACGACATTATATGCTCAGTCAGAAAACATATGTTATTGCCAAATTCGACCCTTTGCGATATCTCATGAGTCGACCGTACTTATCTGGTCGTACAACAAAGTGGGTTCTTGCACTAAGAAATTTTGAACTCACATTTATAGGAGAAAAGTCTATTAAAGGTCAAATCATAGTAGATCAATTAGCTGCTGCACCTTTAGAGTCTACCCGTCCCCTCATCATTGAGTTTCCTAATGAATGCCTTAAAATAGAGGCAGACCATTCAGAGCAATGGTCCCTATACTTTGACAGAGCCCGATGTATGAGTGGGGCCGGTGCAGGTATTATTTTAATATCTCCGTAGAAACATCTTATACCTTTGTCCTTCAAATTAACATTTGCTTGCACCAATAACACTACTAAATATGAATCTTCTGGATTACGAGTTGCCTTGGCACTAAAAATTAAAAATTTATTGGTTTTCGATGATTCTCAACTTGTCATAAATCAAATCAATGATTTTTATTAGACCAGAGATGATAAATTATGCCCATACAAAGCATATGTTTTACAATTATTATCTTTGTTTGATCAAGTTACCTTGGAAGCTATTCCTCGAACTAGCAATCGTGCGACAGATGCTATGGCTGCAGTCGCATCTCTTTTGCCCTTGGAGTTAGATGACGAATATGCTACCATAATTATTCGTCGGCTCTAGGAACCTGCTTCAAGAAAATCATTCCTAGAACCTTTGGATGTGTTTCTAATCATTGAAACTACTCTTGAACATTGGTACACTGATATCTTTAATTTTCTCCAAAATGGGACCTTCCCTAATGGTTGTACTAGCAACCAGTGCAGATTATTATGTAGATGAGCAAGTCGCTTCGTGATTATTGGTAATACCTTGTATAGAAGATCTTTTGAAGGCATCTTACTGCGATGTTTGAATCTAGAAGAATCTAGATCAGCTTTGAATGAAGCCCACAATGGATCTTGTGGGGGACATTTTAGTGGTAGTGCCATTGCTAAAAAGCTCCTTAAGATAGGATATTCTTGGCCTACCATGGAAAATGATGCACATAATTATGTGCGACATTGCGACAAGTGCTAGAAACATGCTGACCTACTAAAGTAGGAGATGAATATCATCTTTGGCAGACTTAGTCAGCTAGAACTTCTAGATGAAAAGGGCATCAATGCTTTGGAACATCTTCGTGCCTATCACAACAAGCTTAAACGAGCATACCTTAAGAAAGTTCACCAGCGATCCTTCAAGATCGACGACCTTGTCTTAAAAGAAAATAAAAAAAATACTAATGCAACTAAAGACCTTAAAGGTAAGTTTGAGCCCAACTAGCTCGGACCATATGTCATCACTACTAAATTTGGATCGGGCGCATATCGATTAGCTACCTTAGATGGTAAAGATCTTAAAGAACCTATGAACATTATGCATCTCAAACATTATTATGCATAACATTGGGTCATTTCATCATTTGTATATATTGTATTTTTTGCATATTGTTTCATTTTGCCATTTTTATCAAAATATTTTTCAAAAACAGTAACAATTTTTATTCTTTCTTTTCATCAATCAAAATCACAAATATAAAAATATAAAACATCAAAATCAAAATATTCAAAAACATATTTTATTTTCGTACTTGTCAAATCATGAAGTATTGCAGTTATATTTTCAGTTATTTTGGATAAATTAATATTTATTTGGAATCCCGCACTCTCACATTCACATGAATAAATATATTGATTTTATTTTGATTATTAATCTCTCTTATATCAAAGTCCACAGTTGAATTAAATAAAGTTTTGATCATAGAGAATTGATCTTGTTATTTACTTGAACCAAGTATATCTCCTCACATTAAAATGATTTCATTGCAAATTCGATATGATGCTACATAGTAGAAATGGTGTCTTGAGCGCAAAGTTTCCCCTGCTATCCTATCATGCACATGGTCTAGGATCTTTGAGAATTGACAAAAGGACAAGCTCACCCCTACCCGAAATAAAAATCCCTTGCTCTACAGCGAATCCGAGCAAGTATCCCTAGTATAGGAAGCAAAAGCAAAGAAAAGTTCAAAGAAAAAGAGAAAAAGAACAATGTCATTTTGTATCATCACGACAATATTTCAGCATTATCTCAAATATCAAGCACAAATACAATACAAAAAAAAAAAAGCAAACAAGAGAAAAGCAAAAGCAAAATGCAATAAAATCCTTTCCCTACCCCTTGAAAAGAAAAGAAGGGTGAATGAGATTGAATCCCTGGAATTCTCAATTATTCGAAAACTGTGAGGTAAGCCCCATAATAGGTGGTTTGTGCCCAACCCACTTGGCCTTGGGTAATCCCTAGCATGGTGATATGTCTATCACATTAGCGACCTTATTTTGTATAGACCTATGTCGACTTATGGACTAGCTAGCTCTTGATAACCTAACTTACACATTAGTCTGGTATGGTTACATGCATATAAATCATGGTCAACGAACATTCATTTGGTTAAGACAAATTACTTGTATCAAATTATCTTGCTCAAAATTGGTGAATGAACAATACAATTGCACACACATTTGTATTTGAGAGATTTTCTATCATTATGATAAATCAAGATCGGCAATGAACTCACATATGCACATGAGGGTTCCTTATAAATCTACATTTTTCTTTGAAAAAATTTAAAATATTTTTGCAACTCTTTTGGAATAAATTGTATTCTTATTTTTAGAACATCTATTTAGTATACTCACAATTACATACATTGTTTTCAAAAATCCAAAATTATTTAACCCAAACCTATTGCAAAATCTAGCGAAATAAAGTCAAGTTTATATTATTATTTTCTGTTTATCAAAAATAAAAAATCAATCATGCAATAAAACCAAAATATCAAATTCTCTTTGGATTTCGCGATGATGGTATAAGTCTATACCTATAATTCTATGCCTAGTGCAAACCATTGTTCTAATTTTATTTTCCATTTATTTTAAAAAAAAATTCATAAAGGCCCCCCTCCTAGATTTGCTCTCAGGCCTAGTTTCTAGGTTCCCCTATTTTCTCAAGTTTCCCTCTTGACGGGGTTGTTGGTCTGCAAGGAGGGTTTGGTGGTTTCTTGCCCTGAGTTTCCTGGTTTGACGGGTTTCCAACGTGCTTTCGGGGCTGTTGGATGAGGGTTGGCTCTGGTTTTCTGGTTGCTGCTCGAGATCTTCATTTGCGTTCTTTTGGATTCAGGGGGTGCCTTTTCCCATAGATGGTTTTCCCAGTTGCCCCATGAAACCCTTGTCTTCGGGATATCCTTGTAGATCCGGGGTTTGTTTGTTCTTGTGGATGGATCTCAGGGATATTTTTGTAGTCTGTTGTTTGGGTTCTAGGGCGATGCCCATGCATGCAGCTACATATTTCCTTGGATCCATTCCATGACAGACAATGGTGGGGCTAGAAGTTTTCTTGATGGTGGTTTTAATGGATTGTTTCCTTGCAGGGTTTGATCTTGGGATGGGGGCTCAAGATCTTACAATGCAATAGCTTTCGCTATTTTTTCTGCCCATCAAAATCCTTCTCAGTCATGGATGCTCACGAGAAAACTTCCATGTCTCTCCTCTATAGATTGCATCCCAGATCGGGGTTCATGTTAGGCAGGGGTTGTGTTCTTTTGGGCATGCTGCTGGTTTTCCCGATGGGTGGGATCCACGATTTCGTGGGATTTTTTGGAGGTTCAGGGTGTGCTGGTTTTCCCCGATGGGGGGTCATGGGTTTGTCTGTAGGTCTTGGGCATACTGCTAGTTTTTCCCACTGGGCGGGTTCGCCTTCTCTTGCTGGTTTCTCTAAAGGCGAGATTCTGGGCATGCTGCTATTTTTTTCTTGCAAGGCGGGATTTCCTGTTGCTGTTGGGTTTCCTGCAGGGTGGGACCTTCCCTTGCTGCTAGTTTTTTTCCCTGTTGGGTGGGACCCTTCACACCCGATTTAGGGTTGGTTTGGTGGTTTTACCGCAGGCGAGATCTTCCAATTTTTCTGGTTTTCCTGCTAGGCAGGATTTCTCAGACATGCTGGTTTAGGGTTTGTGTGCCTTTCCTGCTTGGAGGGATTCCTAAACATGCTTGTTTTCCCCACGTGGCAGGATTTCCAGATTGTGCGATTTTTTCCCCATGAGGCGGGATTGTATTTTTTTTCTGTTGTTTCCCTATTGGGAAGGTTTTTAAATTTGCTAGGGTCCCCGCTGGGCGGGATTTTCCCTTTTTGACTGCCAGTTTTTCCCGTTGGGCGGGATTTCCTTTGTGGTGGTCTTTGGAAGTTTCCCGCTAGATGGGATTTTATCTTCATCCTTGTAATAAGTCTCCCACTGGGGGGGATGTGTCATTTGGGTTTTAACCCTCGGTTTGGTCTTTTGACTTGTTGTAAGAAGGTTTTTGGGATCCTTTCAAAACTCGCTTGTAATATAATTCCAACTTACCAAAAAAAAAAAAAGAAATTCATAAAAACATATGACTTGCATCATTATGTTATACAATTGTGCTTTACAAACGAACGAACACTTATTCTATTTCATGTCATTATGTCAAAATTCAATCTTACAACCATGGTATAATTTCTAAGAAATTGTTCAAAATTTTATCACACTTAGGAATTTATGCCTAGAAAAATCATATTTCTTTTAGTATCTCATGCATACTATTTTTATGAAAATCTAAAAATAAATTATCAAACCATCATTATCTCCATCATCACAACACAAAGTCTTAAGACAGTCTCTTAAGAATTCTTTTACTTTTAGCAATATTTCTATACTGGGATTAGCTTGACGACCGAGCGAGCGGTGACTCCATGAAATGGTCTATAACAGTGACAATATCCTTTGAAATTATTGTTAGAAGTCTCTTTTATTTTTCATCAAATCACACCAAAACAACCAATTGTTTACATCAGATTATTTCATTTAAAATTTTATAGCATGACATCAAATTATAATATTTCCAAATGACATAATTACATGAATCATCAATCAAACAAACAACCAATTCAAACATTGAAGCATCATATCAACATATGGACAAGTTATATTACAAAAAGATCATATATACATCTCAAAAATATTTGTACATCATATCACAATTGGATTGGTATGCCACAATCTATATCCTGGCATACTCAATCCTCTCAATATATATATATAATAATACATATACAATCCATCTATAGCAGCTAGCCTCGAGAAGCCCTTGAGCTCTCAGCCTCATCTAATCCCCTGCCCTGACGTGGAGGAGGTGGTCCCATCGAGGTTCGAGCTGTATCTCGGGTCCTCATCATCGATCATGAGGATGTCCTCAACGATCCCATCATGATCGACTCTGTAATAGGGGCTGGCAGTAGTACCCTCTGGTTCTTTGGAACCATGTGATAGTATAGCCCTTGGTAAAATGTGGTTTGAGCAATAGACCGCGCCAGATCCTGAGTGCTCGCTCCTTCACCCCAAGCTCTGAGCCATGTAGTCTCATCCTGTAGTGTATGTACCTGAGCCTAGAGGCAGGCAACCTCAGCCCGGAGAGCCGCTGTCTCGCTACTCTCTCCCACCTCAACATCGTTGATGGCCTAAAAACGACCACAATGCCCTAAAAAATCAAAATTTAAATCCACAAATTGCACAAAGTTAATTAAAACCTAATCTACTAGGATTAGATCCTTACTCGTAGCCCGCGTCGAACCTCTGTCGCTCTGTGCACTGTCTCCACCATTTTTTTCTCTCTGCAGAGCTTTGGAATAGTAAAAATGAATAGTAAAAAATGAATTAGGGTTTTACCCTATTTTCTTAATTTTATTTAAAAATCAACATTTTAATTTTGCTTTTTCGTGTTTTTTCCTCAAACGTTCGATTTGGGTAAAAACACGGAGGGGGCACCATAGTCAGCATTTGTACGATTCGTCCAAGAATCGTCATCTAAAAAATTGAGTATATTTTTGCTTTCTCGTAAAACGGGAAAAACTCGTCTTTAACGCATTTTCTTTGGAAAATTCGCTAAAGAGGGGGCAAAATGTAGCACCCTAAAATTGGCACGGTTAAACATTAGTAAAAAGATAAAAATTTGAATTTTAACCCCAAACTGCCCGTTAACCGCCTGTTACCTGCTTTCCCCATTTTTTGTGTCATTTTTAGGATTTGTTTTGACCGTTGGATGATATCATCGTAGATTAGACAAAATCATCCCCTATCTGAAGAATTCTTCTAGAATAGAACGTCTAGACGATTTCATCCCAAAACCAAATTTTCATAATTAGCTTATGTTTTAAAAGCCTCTCCAACTTGGGCAGAAATGTGTTTGCGTAGTTGGAGATTTCCCTGTTGGAGATCTCCTAGATTGGGATGATCCCCAACCTCCTAACCTCTTCCTAATCCTATATAAACTAGGATTTTTCTAGTTTATCCCCCTGAACCACTTAGCTGACGAATTTCCCTGCAGATTTAGTTCCTTATTCACTAGAGCATTCTCGCACTACTGTCTGCATTCTGTATTTTGCATTTTCTTGCAGGAACTCTACTTTTTTTCAGTCGAAGATAGCTCGGATCGTCGCAAGCAATCCCAGACAATTTTGGACGATCTTGTCGAGGAGCATGGATGATCTCGTATGATTGGAGGCGATCCTGACTATAGTCCAGATTGGGGGCAATCAGAGTTTAGAGTTTGCATTTCCTTAGCTTTTCTGTATTTTCCTATTGTATTTCTACACTGCCTTAAATTATTATGTTTATGCATCTTGGAGTTCACCTCATTTAGCATAACCGCATGATGAATTTAAGAACAAGCATTTAAATTTACTACATTTTCCTTATTTTATTATTTGAATCTATGATTTAGGCATGTTTGTTATTATTGCTATCATTCTTTTTTGCTTCTGTAGTTGCATATTCGATAATTTGTACCTATTTTTGTGATTGCAGGTTTCTAACGAATTCGTCTCACGAATTCATCAAATTTTAGACGATTCTATCTAATCTCAGATGACCGTCTGTGATTTGAGATGATCCTATGAAATATTAGACGATTACGTATGAATTGAGGCAATCGAGACTGTTACAAAACTTAGAATCTTCATCAGACATCCAAAATCAGGTATGATACATTTTAGCTAGCATATTCTCTATGATTAGCATTCATTCCTATTTTTATGTATTCATTTAAATTAGCATTGGCATGTAGAATATTTTAGATTCATCTTGGCCAAACCTAGGAGTTGAATTATTAAAGCGCAAAATGAACACATCAAACTCACTATCAACCTAGGCGTAGAAAATGCCATTCAAAATTTTCCTGGTGAACCCACCATCCGTCGAAAATTCACCCTTATACCCCTCCCCCAAGAGGTGGCACCTTCAAAGGGCCTCTCAGTCCGAGGTATTGTCCCATCCTTCTCGCATCCCCCTTCTGGGCGCGGATCCTATAGCCTGAGGGTAAGGATGCAAATTTTTTGAAGCGATACACATGTAAATGCATTCTCTAAATCTCATATAGCTAAAACACATGCATATTTTTTAATTTAAAATATCTTTATTCTAGGCTTGTAGGAAAGAGCGTGTTTGCTTGGTGATGCATTTTTGTTTACATGCAAGCTTAAAATGAATACACACACACACACACACACACCACACAACACTTAAATTCTAGTGAGATGGAATTCACACCCATCCACTAGTAGAGTTAAATAATTGTGGTAGTCATTTCAATCCATTGGCTCAACTCTCATGAACCTTGTTCTTTTGGCTAATACCGACTCTAAGATTCATCCTATCCATGCAAAATAGCATGCATTCCTCTTCGAAGGGGTGTATCATTGTGCATGGTGTGTTGGGTGAGGATCGACAGGACCTGTACTCCCTGCCTGGGTGTGGATTTCATCTCCACACTTTGGGAGGTTTACGTGACCATGACTTTCATTGTCGGTTGTCGAGCTGTGAGCATATAGGTGAAATCCATTAAACTAAACAAGTATATCATCAAAAAATCTGAAAACACGATGAGAGTTAGTTTATGATTACAACACACCTAAAACACACTCAAAATAGTTTAGGGATCACAAAGAAATTTTAAAAGAGATAAATACCCTTGTATGCTTTATTTTTCCTAAAATCTACATAGGAGATAATTCAAATAATGGTCAATACACAAGGCCATCCTCGATCCAAGATTGAGGTTGCACCCAATGCACCAGAGGGCCCAGACCACCCTAGAGGCAACACACCTACCTAGAACATACCTGAATGAACTTCAGGTAGTCTCAGAGGAGACAATACCACTCATAGTGGATCTCACCAAGAAACCCCGCTCAGGAGAACTAACACTAGATCTTCTCATGACCTAAACGAGAATACTTCCAGACCTACCACATCTCATTACACTGAGAGGTCAAATCAGCCCAATGAGGGGCGAGATAGAGGGAAGGTGACCATTCACATGCCCATTGTAATGCCAAATCCTTTTGAACATGGAGGATGTCATTTGTCTTATCGTAGTATTGGCAAAAGAGGTACACCTCTTGCCCAACCTTGGAAGACCCATCACCTTGACTTCTTAGATCAAGGTGTTGGAAGATCCCAACATGGAATAGTTGAGCATGGAAGCATATATCATGATCGTACACCACATGGATCTACTAGATCCACTGAGGAATACATTATGGATGAAGGAATTGTAACCCAACTACATCCTATCCATACCCATGGTGAGTGTTCCCAGCGAACACACGATACCCCTGCAACATCCTTGTATGAGGATCATTACCCTAGGGAAGATATTAATATCAATGCAATCTTGACTCATCGAGTAAAGCAAGTGGCCAACCTTGTTGCATAAATAATGCTAATAAGAACCCTTGCATAGAATTACAGAGTCATAGGCCCCATACAATAAATCAATCAGATCGATCACATAGGTCAGATGTAATTTAGAGAGAACAAATGCTCCAAGATCAATTGGAGGATTTGCATATTGAGCGTGAGTGTTTAGAAAATCTAGAATGAGAAAGTGCAAAACAATAGTGGTTGCACCAATGACGATTATATGAACACCACCTAGAGGAACAATGCCTCCTTGATCTAAAGGAGAAATGAAGAGCGATCAAATAGATTGGCTCGATCAAATTACCTCCCCTTAGTGAGTATAGGTAACAACACAATGAGAGATGTGCTACTTCGCACCTTGAGTTGCATAATAGGCGAGTAGATGATTATATTCACCATACTTCTCAACATGCTTCTTGGCCACATGAGCATTTAGTGCCAAACAGGCACGAGCATAGGCAGTATGAAAGATCATAGTTGGATGACCAGGATCAGAAGTATCCTGAACCGTATTCTATAGACATGGCTGATGAATACAATCAACCACCTCATACTCAAAGAAACTTACCTCCTCTTGCACCCCGAAGACCCCTTCGGGAGGAAGAGATCATCTCTTCTCAAGCCTACAAAGTGCTTATCGAGAGAGTCAAATCTCTCGAGAAACAAGATGTGGCTTATCAAAAGCCCACTCTAAGCAAGATACACAACCAACCATTGTGTCCATTAGTGCCAAGCCCTACTTACCCTAAGCATTTTGAAATACCTAAATGGGATAATTTTAAAGGTGATGAAGATGCGCAGGAGCATATAACAAGCTTCATGAATGCATATTTCCAGCTACAACATGATGATGCCTTGATGTTAAGAACTTTTGTTATGACCCTCTCGGGTGCATTTGTTGAATGGTATAATCAATTACCTAGGCACAACATCACCAAATTTGAATAGTTGGTGAATGCTTTCCTTGAGCGCTTCTCATTTGGCACCAAAAAGAAAACTAATCTATCTAACTTGGCCAATCTACATCAATATGATGACGAGCTAGTCATGGATTATGGGAATAGGTGGAAAAAATTAATGGCAAAATTACCATTCTCTATTCCCACTACTAAACTTACCCGAATGTTTACAAAAATTTGTGCCAAGCACATATCATTGTTGCTCTAGTTGCAACAATATTCAATATTTGAAGAGGCTTTGGTGCAAGCCAAGGTCATTGAAGATATCAAGCTAGAGGAAGGAGACCTAAAGCTCCGTAGCAAGAAAGAATGGAACAACAAGAACATGCGACATCAACCATAGTAGGCCAAGCCTGCACATGTTAACCAGGTCATGTTAAATATTCCAAAAGTAGCACAGAGCCAACAACAAGAGAACTATCAGGCTCAACCTCCTCCTACGCATTACAACTAGTGCAACAAGAATCAAGGTAAGGACAAACAAAAACATCCACCTTGCAACTATACGCCATTGCTTGAATCTTTGGCATCAATTTTCAACCACCTTTGTGAGGCCAAGGCTTTAAACTTGCCCGAGATGTGAACCCTAGATCCTAATCGCCCCAAACCTAAGGGGTATAGGGAAGACTTCTATTGTGTTTATCATCAAAAAAATGGCCATGATATCTAGGATTGTGTTGCGTTCAAGAATGTAGTGCAGAATATGTTGGATAAGAATGAATTGCAAATAGATAGTCCCTTAGCTATCGATAATAAAAACATCGACATATTCAAAAACCTCTTTCCCAATCATGAGGTCAACAACAATCAAGTTGAGCATGTCAATGAGGTGCACATAGCCCTACCTAATGAGGGTTTTATCGGTATGATCAATACTACAACAGGAAGCAAAAGATGCCTTGATCAACCCAACATACCAAAAAAGTCAATTAAAGCTGAAAATCTATCTCGGTCCATACCAACATTGAATTCAATTCACTTACAAAAGGACCCTATGATTACCTTTACCAGGAAAGAGATTAAGCCAATCTCTAGAGATGAACCCGATCCTCTACTACACATCATAGTGAGCATCAATCAAATTCCATACAAGAGAGTTTTGATTGACATTGGGTCATCTATCAACATCATCATGACTACAGCTTTGAAGCATTTAAATCTGCCATCTTCACACATTAAGGACTCAACGTTCACATTGAGAGCCTTCAATGATGCCACCTCCCCAAAAATTGGCACAATAGTCCTACCTATATAGGTTGGGATAAATATGATACATACGTTGTGCCATATCCTGGGGGTGAGAGGCAATATAACATATTGCTAGGTAGACCATGGATGAGGGATATGGAATGTGTGCCTTCCATAGTGCACCAAAACCTAAAATTCATACACCAAGGACAAGTGTATGTGGTCCCCCATGATCTTGAGCCATTCAAATATTACAATAAGGTCGATGAGACACAAGAAACTCTAGCGACATGCGAGCCTCAAAACATTCATTCGGATAAAATCATCAAACATTCGATTGAGGCTTGCATCAAGAAATTGCTACCTTCTTCCATCACCAAAAATCATGGTATCATATTACCTGATGAGGAGAAGAAAACATCAGTTAGCATGACTGATACAGAAGCACCTCGACTAGTTGATGATCTACCCACAACTGATCTGAAATCCAAAGCACCTTCTCATGAGTTCGTGGGGATGGTCAACATTAAGTTAGAGGACCGAGTGTCTCTAAAGCAGTTGAAACAACAGATGATATCATCAGATGTTGCTTCAACATTGAAGGGGCCAAAACCATTGAAATTAGTCACCCCTGATTCATTTCTCATGATGCCCCCTCAAGAGAAAGAATATGTTTCTCCCCCACATCAAACTGGGGGTATTAAAATTAGCACAGTTCAACATTACAAAGTAAAATAAAAACATGAACTAAGTCAAAAACATGAGCATGTGGATACCGCTATCAAAGTGGATCATCAAGAAGCATCCACACCATCTCAAATGAAGAAAATGGGTGATTTGCATTTACATAAGGGTTTTGTAGCACCCACTCTTTCACCTCCTTTAGTCGATGATGCTATTTCAAGCCAATCACTAGAAATACACCTAAGAGCCTTGTCAATCTTGGAACGTATACAAGATCACCTAACTAATCTAGAGGTGCAGATGGAGCAATAGAATGAAGCATTGCAATTTATCATGATCCATATTGAGAGCTAGGAACTACCTCCTATGCAACCCCCCTCTCAGGTCAAACCACTTCTTGGGAAATCACAAGAAAAGCCTCAACAAGAACAAGGGCCAACTTGGCCATCCCCACAACCTAGCAAGTATCCCCTATTGCCTGAGCCTACAGTATCGATGTTCAATTGATTATGCATCACAAATGCCATCACCTTACCTGAGGTTCACCAGTTAAATCTAAATCATCCAAAACCCCAAGGGTATGATGAGGAGTTACACTATCTATATCATAGACAAAATGGACATGACATTCACTCATGTCATGGTTTTAGAGCCCTAATACACAACATGCTCAACAAAAAGTAGCTTCAGATTGTCAACCAACAAGTGATCATAGTTAGTAATCCATCCCTTGCACCCAAAAAGCAAGAGGAGCCCCCTAAGCTAGCAATTGACATACCTAGGGCTCAACCTGGTCATCAAACTAAGCCAGTGCAGGCTAAACACTCAAAATAGTAGCAACGCATTTGGAATCCTTTAAACGAGCCCATGTCAGATATTTTTCAAAAGTTGCAAGAAGCTAAGGTCATCACCTTACCTAACATAAACCCTTTAGACCCAAATAGAGCTAAACCTAAGGGTTATAGGGAGGACCATTATTATCTCTATCATCGAATAGAGGGCCATGGCATTTACAATTATTATGGATTCAAGAATGTGGTTCAGGATCTCATAGATAGTGGGGCTTTTCCCATAGATGGTTCATCCATAGTGCCTCAATATACCAAAATAGAGGCTTCATCATCCCAGTTGAGACCCCAAGGTCAGTCGCATCCTCGTAGGCCTAACAAGCCACCTCAATGAGTGGTCACATTTGAGATGACTACTATGACTTTATTTCAAAATTTGTATGAGGAAAATGCATTCATATTACCAAAGGTCAAGCCAAGAGAACCCAAGCCTGGATCACCTGATGAAAGCCTCTTTTGTATGTATCATCATATACATGGGCATGACATTCATGGCTGCCATTCATTCAAGAAGGTGGTCCAAGACCTGCTAGAATGAAATGAGCTCTGTGTAGACGGTTCACTCATTTCTCCCCACCAAGACATGGGCACCCCACAAAGGTCCATGCCCCAATTGGGAGAGTTGATTTCTATCACTCTTCCTAAGCAAGTTGATTACATTGCAGTGGACAACATGCACACTGGGGGTCCTCAAGGTAACGTACCTTCCCCACCATCCACATCAAGTTCAATGAGGCAAAGTGAGGATTCTAAAGGTATCACACCTTCCTCTTCTTCATTGAGTGGCACACACACTAGGGGTACCTAAGGTAGCGTACCTTTCCCCCTAAAAATCATAAAATCATTAAAATTCAAAAATATATGGAAAACATCAAAATCCATAAAAATAAAAAAGCAATAAAATTTAAAAACATTGCAAAACATCAAAAATTCAAAAAAACATTTACATCATGCATTTTATTTTGCACATGCATTCATTTAATTGCATTGCATTAGGCATTTCCATCCATTGCACTTGCATTAGGATAGGTTGTGTTTACAATCTTACAAATGACACCACGTTTGTATCTCAATCATGCATCTATGCATCATCATCATCCATCACCCTTGTGAGTAATTGTGTTTTTCAACACAACCCCTCTTGTTGCTATAAGGAATATACTAGGGTTTTTCGGTCATTCAGCCATACCTAGTGATCTTCTCAGATTTTGTAGAAAGCTTTCTTTGCTTTTGGAGATGAGGTCTAGTTTTGATAGCACCTAGCATATGTCAAAATCCCATCACTAATCAAAAACATTAACAATCCTAGTTAGGACAAGGAAATATGAACACTACAAAGTGGTCCTAGTCACCTTAAGCGAAAGTTTTTTTACTTGCTCATCTTGTGATGCGCATGGTCTAGAGTGTTGATCATTGACAAAAGGACAAGCTCCCCCCTACCCAAAGAAATCCCTTGCTTACAAAAATGAGAAAAATCCCAAAATAAAATCAAATCCCTTGCTAAAAATAAAATAAAAACAAAATATAAAATAAACAGTGATTTTCATCACTATGCATGAGCAAGTATCCCAATAAATGTGAAGAAAATAAGGGGGGTGAAGAGCTTGAATCCCTGGAATGGTCAATACTCGAAAGCCATTGAGTGATCCCCAATATAGCAATGGGCTGAATGAATCCCTCCTGGCATTGAGGTAGTTCTAAGCAATTTACAAATGAGCTAGCTTTAGGTGGCTTGTATTACCTAGTGGTCTAGTCCAACTACATCCAAACTTAGGATCATGGTGAACATTTGGTGATCCTCATTACAACAATGGGCTGAATGAATCCCACCTGGAAATGAGGTAGTCTTATGTCTCATCTAATATATTCATTTGCACACAAGGATAATGAATATCTTGGTCTTCATAACAAAAACCTTTATCTTTCAGGAGTCTAGTATAGTCATTATACAACTTTTGATAAGTCAACTAGGGTGTTTGAGTCTCATGGAAAACCTCAAAAATTACCTTATAGCAAAAAATATCATCAATAAATCAATCATAAATTTCTTTTTATGAGGTTTTGTTTATTAAAGGATGTTCACAATATAGGATAGATATTTGATGGATATAAACAATGATATTTAGATGACCACTGATTATTTTGTGCATATATTTTAATTTATAGAAGCTTATGAGAAGAAAAAATATATCATCTCATCTCACATATGGATGTCTAAATGATTAATTCTTATGATAAGATTTACCATTTACATTCATGATTTTTATACATTATGTGGTGTCATCCATTAGATTGTCAACACATATTAGATTCATTCCTTATGTTTTAAGTGATTAAAGCATACAAGTTCATTTACATTAGATCATCATCATGTAATTAATGCATTACATACATTGCATCTATCATATCATAGCACATAGATTAAATGCATACAAATAAAACAAATTAAACATGCATTTAACATCAAACATTGCATCCATATGCATACATCATAGTGCATCTACACATCTAGATCACAGCATCTAATCATACATCCATCATCTAGCTAGTGCATGTCATAAATACATTGCATACATATAGCATAATCAACATCAAATATAAATATTGCATCCATATGCATCCATAACATAAAATAAAAATAAAAATATTTGCAAGCATCAACTAGGGCATTATCAGTATCGATCCCCAAAAGCCCCAAAGATGCCTAATTTTCTTTGGTCAATCCCAAAAAGCTCCAAAGAATCCAAAAACTTTGGTCATTTCATTCAAGTCATAAATGCACATATTTTCTCACCATAAGGAGTTTCAAAATGGACAATTAAGCATATCTACCAGTCCAAAATTCTCAAAAATTTCAAAAATCACATAATTCAAAATTCAAATGCACCTCGTATCTAGTTATTTACCCTACACACTTGGCGGTTGCAGCGACTTGCGCTCCATGCAATATGGCAAGATGAGTAAATTACCATAAGGCCATTTGGGGAAAATGAGTCATCGTCGAATAGAAATGCTTCACTTCAATCCCAAAGAAGGCCATTAAGGCCAGACTACCCCATGGGAATGAGGCATTCATTTCATTTCTTCTATGATATTTTCAGCAGATCATCGAACATAGTGATTCACCACAAGCCTAATTGGAATTGCTATCATCTTGATTCCCTAAGAAGGCCATTGTGATATAACTGCTCCATGGGATAGAGATATAAAATTACTATTAACGGTTGAAATCATAGTTGTAATAGGACTTACCATATAACAAAATGCAAACATCTTGAATCATCCAAATCAATCATCTTGGTCAAGCGACTCATCACTTTATTCATTGTCCTTCCCTCATCGACTCATTGCTTGAGGGGGTAGTCATAATATCAAATTCATAATCAAAATCAACAATTGATAACTTAATCAAGTTAATCGCGTTCATCTTATGAATCATTGCTAACAACTATCATAAGCTTCCCCATTTGTAGGGGCAAAAAGAAAATATGATGAGATAAGCCTTTGTCACTTCGTCTATCGGTCCTACCCGATTATACCCAAAAGTTCCAGAGCACCAAATTTAAGCCTTCCATCTAGTTGGAAGTAATGATTCATAGATGCATACCCTTTTCATGATTGGGGCATATAATGTTGATCAGATCAATGATCATCATGCAACCTAGAATATGGCTTTAGGTGGTCTATTTTTGCTCAACATTGTGTTTTCCCATAATGCATCATAAAAGGGGCATCTATAGACACCTAAAACACGTCATGTTTAGGAGACTACTCATATGGGCATCTTTGCAGACCATATGAATGATCTTGGACCTTTCCAAGACCAAGAAGTGGTTCTAACCACTCATTTTAGGCATCCTAGGCCCATTCAACCTTAGCCGTGGATGATAACCATGACTATAGGAAGCCTAGATATTAGTCTTGGGTGACAGTCGTGGCTATGGGAAGCCTAGATCTTAGTCATGGGCGATAACCATAGCTATAGGAAGTCTGCATCCTAGCCATGGTTGACAACCGTGGCTAGCATTGTAACAAACTCGGGTGACCCGAGCTGAGTAAAATTAGTTGCAAAAATAAAATTGCAATGGTTTTGGAAGTGGTTTGGGCTTGGAAGCATCCATAAGCTTCCTCCCAACTACCAATTCTTGTTCTTGGCTTCTCCATGAAGCTAGAGCAAGGATTTTAGGAGTCTACTTAAGACCCCAATTTTGAAGAGCAAACCCTAGAGAAATTAATGTGTCAATCACATAGCAAAGCCCTATCAAATTGGAGAGCAATTTCACATCCCCTTTGAGGAGTAATGAAGTGTTGTCCAACTGAAGAATGACAACTACAAATACCTTCATGGAGCTTCCATAGACCTGAGAAGCAAGCTTGCAATTCTCCACCAATCAACCATGAATTCGAAACAATACACCACCAATTTCGTGTTCTGAGACACAAGTGACCCTTGATCATCAATTCCATAGAGGATTTAAGCATTTTTAGCCTTGGTTAGAAGAGAAATATCACCTTTCCTATGGTTGTTGTTGTTAACAATAGCCCACAATCTTAGCTGTGACTATCAACAACAGCTAGTAGAACTAGCTGAGCTAGTTGTGGCTGTCAACAACAACTAGCATTTGATGAGCTTAATATTTTGTTTTAGCCTTAGATTTCTCTTTTTTAGTATGCATTTAGATTAATTAGGCATATATTAACCATATTACATGCATTTCCATGGTTTATTAGCTGATTAATAGGTATCTTTGCTCACATTAGTGTATTTGAAGCTTTCCTTTACATGCTTTATACATTAGCTTCCTTTATGCTCAATATGCAACATTATATGCATTTCTAGATTCCTTTACATGATTTAAGCCATGCTTCATGCTTTAATATCATTTTCTTAAGTATCTTTATGCATATTTATGTAGGTTCATGCTTTATTTATACATTCTCTATGTTTCACATATTTTCTTGAATAATAGCCTCATCATGAGAGGCCTCATATGCTCCTAATTGTGCTTTGTTGTTTCTTGCATGCAGGATCACAAATTTTTGGCAGCTTCAAGGCACTTTCAAATCAATTTCCTCAAAGCAAGTGAGAAGAAGGCATCCATAAACCCTTAAGCAGTTCATGTATACAATAAGAGCATGCGTATTGCACCATCCCCTTTGAGGGGATCGAAAAATTGTATCAATTGTATCAACGAATTCGGTATCCCTAAGAGGGATGTATTTGTAAAGGATATTTGCAATTATAATATAAAGAAGTTATTTCTTGTTCAATTCATTGGTATTCATCTTTTCATGCTTTAATTATTGGTATACTTGATTCAATAGACTAGGTGTATGATTTTAGGGTGGTACACTAACTAACCAGATGTGAAAAAATACTTCCATATAAAGAATCACGTTGTCAACTCATACACCAAAAGCTTCCAAACTCAGAAAGTCTACATCAAAAATTAAATGATCAGTACATAATGACATCTTATAATAAATGGCATGTGTAAAGTATATACAAGAAGTACCCGACCTTAAATGCATACCTAATCTATATAGAAATAACTAGACATGATAAAGGATGCATTTTGGAAAAATATTTTATCGAGTTTGCAGTTTGGCATTCATTGAATCAAAAAATGAAACAAATTCATTGCTAGGTAACATCCTTAAAGTTTTTAATCTCAAACAAGGTATATATCTTTCTTATATATATTGATATGGCTTGTGAGCTTCAAACATGGTAGAAATACAAGATACTTTTAGTTCAATAGTTTGTGGATGGTAAGAATAGGGAGAAATTTTACCTAGGTTAATTTATTATGAAATTTTGTGTAGTAAAATAATACCAATGTTATATGGAGGTAATTATTTAAGTTCAATGGAGACATTGGAGATGGTAGCCTTGGCTTATTTTACTAAGTATACTACAATGTCCATTCCTTATAGGGTATCTAAATGTCTCAAATACTTGCATCCTCTTTGGAAATCAAGTTTCAAAATAAGTGTCTCCTTTATATTAGGGATAAGCATCTTGAGTTCATACTCTAATTAGGTAATGGAACTAAAACACTCTACTTGTTGGAATTGTTTTACCAATCTCACAAAAGTGGGCATGGCATTAATATGGTGTAAGAACCTCTTCTTAAAAATACTTCAAATATGTAGGAAAACTACCACATATTGTAATGACCCAAAAATAAAGAAACAAGAAAACACATAAATACAAAAAAAAAAAATTCACTAAGGAGAAGGATTCATAGATCCCTAACCAACCTTAGAACAACTTAATGTTTGACATCCCCTAAGTTTCTCAAGAACTATACCATAAGATATTCCCCTCACACAAGTCCCTTCTGCATAGGAATATCTCATATCATGCACATAAGTCCATCAATCTCATCATTCTTGATGAGCTAGACTTACCACCCTCAATCATTGGAAGGTATACACACATCTCCATACTTTATATAATACTTTATATGTGGGTATGCTACATGTACTACGAGTTAAGCTATCAATATCATCCTCTGAAGAGCTATCTTAACTCTGGTATGGTCTTCTAAACCTAGTTACCAATATCCCTAAGAGGGTCTCAAGCCCTTAGGTCATCCTCTAAGTTCACCTAGAAGTCACTACTATTTTTTATTATTATTAATTACACAATAATATAAATAATAGATCTAGATACTAAATCTAACAAAACATGAATTATTAAACAAGCAAGGATAACCAAACATAAATCATCTATTAAAGGGTAAAAATACAATAAAAATGTTTAAATATAATTACAATCAATAAGGGAATCCAAGATGCAATAGTCAACAATGTTAATTTATTACATAAGTATGTATGGTAAACCCCATACCTTCAAACAATACTTTACATCTATTTCATCAGGGAAATATCCCCACAAATCTAGTCTATTGCATAATTAAGCAATATTTAAGGTAGAAAGAAAACTTGTGAAGTGGTCCATCTCATGACTTTGGTCCTCCCACTCTTCCTTCGATCAAGTGACGATAGTATGGGATTAGGACACTCATAAATCAGGATAGACATGCTTCTAAATGCACTTGCTTATTTTATTGCCAAATTGTAACTATACAAATAACCCAAGCAATTCAAATTTCTAATGCATAATTAATATCATAGAAACTACTCTTTCTATCTCCCATCTCATCTACTTATGAGAGTCAATCCATCATGCATTAGACCATATGCCTTACTTGCAATAAATGATCTAACCGTTACTAAAAAATTAAAGTCCCATACCCTTAATTTCTAAATAAGATGGGTTCACACATCTTATTAAATTAAAGTAAACCACTTTAATATTTTCAATAAGCCTTTTTCTTCATTTCATAAAGTAAGGTCCCATATCCTTAATTTACAAAACAAACCATAATCACATTTATTATCGAATTAAAACCAACTACTCTAATTTTCAGATAAATATTTTTCTTCATTTCATAAAGTAAGGTCCCATACCCTTAATTTACAAAATAAACCATAATCACATTCATTATCCAATTAAATCCAACTACTCTAATTTTCAAATAAACCTTTTTCTTCATTTCATAAATTAAGGTCCCATACCCTTAATTTACAAAACAAACTATAATCACATTTATTATCCAATTAAATCCAACTACTCTAATTTTCAAATAATTTTTTTTTGCATTTCATAAAGTAAGGTCTTATACCCTTAATTTACAAAACAAACCATACCCTTAATTTACAAAACAAACCATAATCACATTTATTATCTAATTAATTTCAACTACTCTAATTTTCAAATAAATATTTTTCTTCATTTCATAAAGTAAGGTCTCATACCCTTAATTTACAAAACAAACCATAATCACATTTATTATTCAATTAAATCCAACTACTCTAATTTTTAAATAAACCATTTTCTTCATTTCATAAAGTAAGTTCCCATACCCTTAATTTACAAAATAAACCATAATCATATTTATTATCCAATTAAATCCAACTATTATAATTTTGAAATAAACCTTTTTATTTCATTAATCCAAAACCAATATTTCATTAATGAAACTATAACTAAGAGAATTCATTTCCCTAAATCCCTTACTTTATTATTGAGAAAAATAGGGGTTTCCTACCTAAGCACCCTATGACCTTCCATTGGCAGAGCCCATTACCAAAACTAATAATACGTGGACACAATGCAAGTCGAGTGCAAGATACGGTTTGATGTGGTTCTTTTCGCACCTCCCACTACATCTAAGCTTCATTTTTGCCCTCATATCTACTATGGGTAGTCAACCACAAAGGCATATGTCTATGGAAAGAGAGTGAGGAATGGCCCAAGACACTAGCCCCTAGTTAGTGAAGCTCTAATAGTAGCACTACTTCTAAAACAAGGTAGCTATAGAATACCATCAAAGCTTTAAATACAACAAGGCTTTAACAAGGAGCTACAACATACCAATGAAGCTTTAAACATAAAAATGCTCTAACAAGGAGCTACGATATACCAACAAATATTTAAACATAGCAATGCTCTAGCAAGGATCTATGCTCTAATAAGGAGCTATAGCATACCAACGAAGCTTTGAACACACAACACTCTAACAAGGAGCTACGCTCTATCAGCAAAGCTTTAAACACAACTACGCTCTAACAAGGAGCTATAACATACCAGTAAAGCTTTAAATATAGCAATGCTCTAACAAGGAGCTACGACATACCAGTGAAGCTTTAAACACAACAACACTCTAAGAAGAAGCTATGACATACCAAGGAAGCTTTAAATACAGTAACGCTCTAACAAGAAGGTATGGCATACTAGAGAAGATTTAAACACAACACTCTAACAAGGAGCTACGACATACCAACAAAGCTTTAAACAAAATAATGAGAACCTTAAATATTTTTGAACTAGTCTAGTTGTCTTCACTGTTGGCTTCCTTGGTTGCTCTAACCGAGCTTCGACACCTCTATCTTCACCTTTTGAATAGTGCTTCCTCCTCATCTCCACTTTCATGCAGTGCTCCCTCCTCATCTCCTTTTTTCTCTCCTTCGCTTCCTCTTTCCCTTATTTTCATTCTTGGTGCCTATCTCCTCCCCTCAGCTTTCGTTTGCCACCTACCCACCATTACTTCCACACCCCTTCATCAGGTGGTAAAGGGGAAGTCTCTTCCTCTCACCTTCCCAAGGTGTAACTATCATTGAAGTACTTTCTCTCACATAGATGAAACCATCTCCTCACGCTAGCGAAGCCATCCCTTGTGTTAATGGGGCCATCCCTTCTTATCAACAGGACTCTGCCTAGGTGGCCCGACCCAATTCCAAAGGTAGGTTTTATACATGATAGATTTTATTAAACCAACCATTTGATTATCGATTCATTATTTTATTGAAACATATTTACCATTTAGAATAAATCAACCATTTATTCAAAAATAAAATATATTTATCATTTAAAATAAATCACCCATTTGTTCAAGAATAAAATATATTTATCATTTAAAATAAATCACCCATTTATTAAAGACTATTTATTATTTAAAATAAATCACCTAGTTATTCAAGAATAAAATCTATTTATTATTTAAAATAAACACCCATTTATTCAAGAATAAAATTTATTTATCATTTTTTTATTCGGAACTCCTAAGGAGTTATGAAGGTAGTTTATTCATTCATATTTTCCATATTATCGAGGCAAAGTACTGAAGTGAAAGAATATAAATCATGTGGAACAGACAAAAAAGGAGATCTTTCCATCAATTTAGTCACCTATATTTCCCTCGAGAACTTACGATAGCTACTAGGCCATTAGTCTGGGGCTCAAGGTGGCTATCTATTGATGATTATCCTAACTGAATGATTACCTATATGAAGGTATCTATCCTTGTTACCTTCGAGTTGTATTATCATCATTTCCCCAACCTAAAGTACCCTCATCTTCAATGGATGACTCAACTTATTCCACTTACGAGTGCACCTGATCCTACACATTGGAAAAATTTTAGCAGTATCATATTCTTCAATATCTAATAATATTGCATAGTTGCTTAATTGCATAAAATAGAGTATTAAAGCATCATACATTAATACATTGTTTTTCCACATTCAAAGGTCCATCTAGGAGGGTCATGACATCCTCCCCCACTAGGACTAACACCGAAATCAATGTTTTTTCTTTTTTTAAATAGGTAAATACAATCAAATACAAAATATTACAAAAAAATTCTTTAGAGTTCATAAAAAAAAGGTAAAATATTTTTTCATATCCATCACTTTTTACCAAGTGGTATTCCTTTCAGAGAAATGGTCCCACTAGACCTTACATTGCTCAAGGGTCTGATTTCACATAGCCTTAGAGTGGAATTCAAGAATCCTTACTGGCATTAATTCAATTGCCTTTGGGTTTTCCATCTACAAATTAGAAACATCCCACACATGGTCAGGGTCAGCAACACATTTTCTAGGCAAAGATATGTGGAAAGTGTCATGGATTTTTAACAAATTAGGAGGTAAGGCTAGTCGGTATGCAACTAGACTAATCTTCTCAATGATCTCAAAGGGTCCTATTGGTGTAAAATCTACCTTTGGTTACGTTTGCGCCTAAGAATTTACCAACATTGAAAGACCGGGTTAAAATAGAGTTTACCTAGTTCAATATCTAGAGGAGGTTGGTTCCTTGCTTATTTAGGAAAAGGGAGACAGAGGAAAATACATAAAGAGAGGGAAATATAGTTATTTATAGAAGAGATAAGTGGTACATATTAGATAACAACAAAACAATTTAAACAACCTTTTACAAAGAAGCATCTATTAGAACCATCAAAACAAATAAACTAATATTCTAGTGTAGATCTATTCAATACGTAAGCTTATTGGTAAAGTTAATTTTAACGTTAGTAGAACTTTATAGTAGAAATTTAGAGTAATAATTAAAGCAAGTTACATTCAACTTAACCTTATATAGCTATTAACAATCCATACATACTTGATCAAGAATACCAATGAGCTAGAAATCGGAATGAAGGATATTTCATTATCTTTCAGAAGTCTGTATACATATCCTTGTAAACACCTAAGAGCCGACCATTTGTTTAGGTAGCTCATCCTATATATAAGAGTTTTACATAACAAAAAAACTAAAATTTATTACAACATTATGCCCGTAGGCTCATTCTGGTAAATAAGCAGTTAGGAGAGCATTGAGTATTCAACTAGAAGTGGTTGATATCTTGTTGTTATAGAAATATTCTTTACCTCCTTAGAAGCGTCATGGTCTAGATGTCTTCAGAATATCATGCCATCATGACTTTTGGTCTTCATTTGGCCCCTTGGATTCAAAATATTGCACTGTCATGACTATTTTTCCTTAGCTCACCTTTATCTTCAAAATGTTGTGCCATCACGACTTTTGGTCTTCATTTGGCCCCTTGGCTTCAAAATGTTGCATTGTCATGACTATTTTCCCTTAGCTTACCTTTATCTTCAAAATGTCATGCCATCACGACTTTTGGTCTTCGTTTGACCCCTTGGATTCAAAATGTTAGCACTATCCTGACTATTTTTCCTTAGCTCACCTTTATCTTCAAAACGTCGCACCATTGTGACTTTTGGTCTTCGTTTGGCCCCTTGGCTTCAAAATATCATGTTGTTGTGACTATTTTCCCTTAGCTTACCTTTATCTTCAAAATAGCATGCCATCATGAAATTTGGCCTTCGTTTGACCTCTTGGCTTCAAAATGTCGCACTGTTGTGACTTATGGTCCTTATCTCCTCAGTCTTTAAAATGTTGTGCTATCGTGACTATTCTCTATACTTAGTAAAATTTTGAGAAGACTACTTCTTATTTCCCTGGATGTGGCCATTTTGACCAACATTATTGGCACATCCTGGGGTAATTCTATCAGTGGAATGTTAGAATCTAGAGCCTTTATCCATTTGGGAATGAAGTTAAAAAGAACAAATAAGAAAAAGAAGGGAAAATGGGGAATGATACCAAGTACAAAAATGCTTCTCACTCTAAGCGAGAATTATTTTGGAATGTCTTCTTTAGTGGATTTCTCTATTTCACCTTGACAAGGAGTTGTTGCACTGCTTTGTGGGGCTTTCTTAGACTTTTCCTATTTTTATTTTTCCTGGATGAATTTGTTATAGGTGGTTAATGCTTTCCTCCATGTCTCTTCATCTGTGTCTAATTTTTCCATGAAAGTTATGTACAAATATTCCAACTCTTCAACTTTGTCATATGATAGGGTTTTTGACTTCATGTAGATAGGAGTTGATCTGGGAAATATCTTGAGCCATGCTGAATATTTGTTCTTCCTGAATAGGCTCTTCCCAGCTACAAATTTTTGATTCGTCCTCCACAAATTTTTTCCAAGCGGCTTCAATTTACCTTCTGCTAGAAAATTTGAATATTTATCTCAAAAGCTAGGCATTCCATAATTTTTTGCTATGCTCACATGTTTCAGAATTGCCTTAGCTTCTGCTTTGAGATTCTACATAATCTTAGCACTTTTGGTTACCAGCTTGTGTCTTTTGAAGAAGTTTTTGGTGGCTAGCTTGTCTTGGGACCAATTCTTGTCCTATGCTCTATATCCAGGTATTGCTTGTGTTCTTTCTACCATGACTTGAATCTTTGTAGCTACTGATAACCTTGTTGTCAGTATTTTTATGGATACCTCAAATTCATCCTCCACTTGGCCCAGTGTATCTTTAATTTTGACCTGATATGACAGTGTGGGCCTTGCCTTCATGATCATATTTTGGATGCTTTCAATCATTTCTTTCTTGACCATCCTTGCATTTTTTTTAGTTAACCTATTGGTCTTATTAGTGTTTTCTAAGAGCTATTTCATGAGGTCCTCGACCTACTAGTTCAATAGTTGGATTTGATTTTCGGATTTCTCAGCTTTCTCCTTAGAGGGGGCTACTTCATTAAACATCAACTTCCATTTTTTTCCTCATTTTTCAAAGCCTTTTTGATTATTTTTTATTGGTTTAAGGCTTATTCTAAATTGTTTCTTTCTTACTCAGCCTTGAGATATTTTTCCTTGTAATATTCAACATTTAGGTAGATGGTTTGCATGTGGGCTTGGGCCTTTCCCCACTCATCCTCTATTGGCATCTAAGTGATGTCTTCTATAATTATTTTCGCTTGGTAGTCCTCCAGGGTCATTTTTCCCTCTGGATTATGGATAAGTGATTTAATTTTCACAGTGGAACACTGCATGCTGATGGGATCCAATGCTATCCCTTCCTTGATAGGGGCTAAATATTTAGAACTCTTGGTGCTTCGTGATTTCAGCCAGCTAGTAGCATTCAAGGTTATCTTTTTTAATTTTTTCAATTTGAAAATTGTGGGGTTGCTTTCAGAAGAATAGGTATGAAAGTCTTGGAAGTTCAAAAGGTTTGTGGAGTAAGGAAAGGGAATAGTGTCTAGAGAGACCTCCATGTTTGATTTTTTAGTGGGGGAATATTTTGGGGTAAAGGAGGATGATTTTGGGTCATTCTGTGCTGATGGTGGTGATGGTGGAGGCTGGTGAGTGGAGGTAGGAGAGGCATCACCCCGACCTTCAAAATGGGAGGGGGAAAGTTTCTAGGAGTGCGAAAGAAGAAGTTAAGTTTATAGGAGACATACCTGTGTCTTTTGGTGGATCGATGTCTCCAATTTCTTATGCCTTCTCAGGACCTTTTGTGTAAGCTCCTACTATCTATTTTAGACTCGAATCATCAACACCAGTTGTAGCTTTTTTTGTGCTATGTTCTGTGCTAGGGGTCTCTTATATGGGGGAAGGTTTTTTGGCCATCTCAATCACTTATTTTTCATCAATCCCCTAGTTCTTAGAAGTTTATTCGAAGATTTACCCTAGTCTCTCATGGTCCCCTGTTTCTTCATGTTCCCCTATTTCTTCATGTTCTCCTGTTTCTTCATAGGGTGTTTGCTCTTGATTTCTTTTTTGTTGTTATCCTCCTTTTGTTTATTTTACCTTTTGCTTCCTATGGAGGATAAAAATATCATCGTCAGACTCTGTGTCTGATCCAAAAGGGAGAATGAATCTTTGAGATACCTTTTTAGGAACTTTTGTTTGCTCATTGGAAATCTCTTTCTCTTTAACTTTGTTAGTATCCACTTTACCTTCAATGGATTTGATGGGGATTCCATTGATTCTCGGAGGGACTTTATTCACTAGAGTGTTGGACCATGTGTTGAGGTGAGTGTCATATATTTTAGAAAACTCCTTATCAATATTTGTACCATACCTGGTAGACGTTTGTATACTCATCTATCGCCACAACAATATTTTGGTATGATCCCAATATTATCCTTTCTTCTTCATTCTTTTGATGATATTTTCATCCAGCTTGTGGGTTGGGTTCACATCAAGGCTCTAGTCTACCAGATGTTCATAGAAATCATGCCACAAACATAATGGTTGCATATGTTCAATGTGCCACTCCAATGGTTCATCCTCCTCACTGTTCTTGCCCTATTTATCAAATTTTCTATCTGATGCATAAATTTGTTTGAAAGGGGCTTTGTTAAGAGTGGCCTACTTTTGAGAAAATATTTTTGTAGGGTCATATTTCTCAACTTCTGTGGCAACTCAACTAATTTCAAAATTTTCACAATTTGAGCGATCTGCTTGTGGTCTCCTTTCTTTGACATTGATACACCAAAAAAATTAAAGGGCATGAGGCAGGTACCTATTTTACCAACGCGTGTACCAAATTTTCTATTGATGAACCTAGCTTACATTACATATTCTAGAGCAAACAATCACTTAGTGATATAGTAAGGTAGCAAAAAAAGCTTCCCTATGAAGCCATATAGTCTAACGACCACTCCCTGGGTTAAAATAAACCAATCCCCTTCCTTTGCATGGATGTGTTGCAAAGTATCCCACATTTGTTGGGGAATTATCGGTATGGTACCATATATAAACTTCATTGCAAGACCCAAGAATTCCATATTAAAGTGGTAATACAATTCTGCCTTCGAAAGGAGCAGCGTCCACTCACATACATGTAGGAGGTTTCCATATTGGTATTTTTTTGTGGAAGATGAAGAAAAATAAAAGCCATACTAGGTAAGAAGAAAACCTGAAGGTATCAGGGAGGTCTCTCTAGAGCTTGAAGAGGCATGCATGCAATTGTTGTGCCAAGTATGTTGGCCAGTCGAAGAAGAGTGGAACTCTATTTGGGTCCACGATGATGCATCATAAAATTTGGGGTTGGATATGCATTGTGCTATCATAACCTACCATCTGTAGACCTGCGTGTCTGTTTCTAGCCTTGCTACCATGGCCAACATGGAAAAAAGTTCCTTGTATTTGAATTTGGATAGGGTAATCATGAATTTTGGCAAGGTTCCATCAGGGAGAGGGTTTGACAAATGTTCTTGCAGGAACAATCTAATGTTCTTGGTGTTGGTATAAAACTTTTCCGAAGAGAGGAAAATACATAGAGAGGGAAATATAGCTATTACTATAATATTTAAGTGGTACAGATTAGATAACAACAAAACAATTTAAATAGCCTTTTACAAAGAAGCATATATCAGAACCATCAAAATAGAGAAACTAGGCTTCTAGTGTAGATCTATTCAATACATAAGCTTATTGGTAAAGTTAATTTTAAAGTTAGTAGAACTTTGTAATTACATTCAACCTAACCTTATATAGCAATTAACAATCCATACATACTTGATCAAGAATACCAATGAGCTAGAAACCAGAATGAAGGATCTTTCATTAGCTTTCAGAAGTTTGTATACATATCCTTATAAACACCTAAGAGCCAACCATTTTTTTAGGTAGCTCATCCTATATATAAGAGTTTTACATAACAGAAAAACTAAAAGTTGTTACAACATTATGCCTGTAGGCTCATTCTGGTAAAGAAGCAGTTAGGAGAGCATTGGGTATTCAACTAAAAGTGGTTGAGATCTTATTACAATAATCTTCTTTTACCTCCTTAGAAGCGTCGTGGTCTAGATATCTTCAGAGTGTCATGCCATCATGACTTTTGGTCTTTTTTTGACCCCTTGGCTTAAAAATGTTGCATTGTCAACTATTTTACCTTAGCTCACCTTTATCTTCAAAATGTTGTACCATCATGAATTTTGGTCTTCGTTTGGCCCCTTGGATTCAAAACATCACATTGTCATGGCTATTTTCCCTTAGCTTGCCTTTATCTTCAAAATTTCATGCCACAACAACTTTTGGTTTTCATTTGACCCCTTGGATTCAAAATGTTGCATTGTCCCAACTATTTTCCTTTAGCTCACATTTATCTTCAAAATTTTGCACCATCACGACTTTTGGTCTTCGTTTGGCCCCTTGGCTTCAAAATATCATGTTGTCATGACTATTTTCCCTTAGCTTACCTTTATCTTCAAAATATTATGCCATCACAATTTTTGGTCTTCGTTTGGCCTCTTGGATTCAAAATGTCCCACTGTCATGACTTTTGGTCCTTATCTCCTCCTCGATATTTAAAATGTCATGCTATCACAACTATTCTCTATGATTAGTAAAATCTTGAGAAGACTACTCCTTATTTTTGTGGATGTGGTAATTTTGACCAACATTATTGGCACATCCTAGGGTAATTATATCAAGAGAATGTTAGAATCTAGAGCCTTTATCCATTGGGAAATGAAGTAAAAAAGAACAACTAAGAAAAAGAAAGGAAAAAAGAGGAATGTTACCAAGTACAAAAATGCTTCTCACTCTAAGTGGTCATTCTTCTGGAGTGTCTTCTTCAGTGGATTTCTCTGTTTCACCTTGACTAGGAGCTGCTGCGCTACTTGATGGGGCTTTCTTAGCCTTTTCTTATTTATCTTTTTCTTGGATGACTTTGTTATAGGTGGTGCATGTTTTCCTCCATGTCTCTTCATCTGTGTTTGATTTTTCCTTGAAAGTTATGTACAAATATTTCAACTCTTCAACCTTGTCATATGATAGGGTTTTTGACTTCATGTAGGTAGGAGTTGATCTGGGTAATATCTTGAGCTATGCTAAATATTTGTTCTTCCTGAATAGGATCTTACTAGCTATCAATTTTTGACTCATCCTCCACAAAATTTTTCCAGGTGGCCTTCAATTCATCTTTCAATATGAAATTTGAATATTTATCATAGAAGCTAGGCATTCCATAATTTCTTTCTATGCTTACATGTTTCAGAATTGTCTTAGCTTCTGCTTTGAGCTCCTACATGAGATTAGCACTTTTGGTTACTAGATTGTGTCTTTTGAAGAAGTTTCTAGTGGCTAGCTTGGCTTGGGACCAATTCTTATCCCGTGCTCTATATCCAAGTATTGCTTGTTTGATTTCTACCAAGACTTGAATATTTGTAGCTACTGATAACCTTGTTGTCAGGATTTTGATGGATACCTCGAATTCAGCTACTGATAACCTTGTTGTCAGGATTTTGTAGCTACTTGAATCTTTGTAGCTATTGATATCAATGTATCTTTAATTTTGACCTAATATGATAGTGTGGGCCTTGCCTTCATGATCATCTTTTGAATGCTTTCAATCATTTCTTTTATGACCATCCTTACCTTTTCTTTAGTCAGCTTGCTGGTCTTATTAGTGTTGTCTAAGAGGTATTTCGTGAGGTCCTCAACCTACTTGTTCAATAGTTGGATTTTCTCTTTGACTTTATCAAATTTCTCCTTATAGGGGGCTGCTTCATTGAACATCAACTTCCACTTTTTTGCCTCATTTTTCAAAGCCTTTTTTATTATTTTTTGTTGGTTCAAGGCTTCTTCTAAATGCTTTATTGCTTGATCATCCTTGAGATATTTTTTCTTGTAATATATAGCATTTAGGTAGATGGTTTCCATATTGGCTTGGGCCTTTCCCCACTCATCCTCTATTTGAATTTGAGTGATGTATTTTGTAGTTATTTCATCTTCGTAGTCCTCGAGGGTAATTTCTCCCTCTGGCTTCTAGATGAGCAATGTCATTTTCATAGTGGAACGCTGCATGCTGATGGGATCTAGTGGTATCCTTTCCTTGAAATGGGCTAAATATTTAGAAATATTGGTGCTTCATGATTTCAGCCAGGTAGCAGTGTTCAATGTTGTATTCTTTAATTTTTTCAGTTTGGAAATGGTGGGGTTTCTTTCAGAAGAAGAGAGTTTGGAAGGTTGGTGGAGTAAGAAAAGGGAATAGTGGCTAGAGAGACCTCCACATATTATTGTTTAGTTGGGGAATATATTGGGGTAGAGGAGGATGATTTTGGGTCATTCTAGGCTGATGGTGGTGATGGTGGATCCTGGTGAGTGGAGGTAGGAGAGGCATCACCCTAACCTTCAAAATGGGAGGGGGAAATTTTCTAGGAGTGCAAAGAAGAAGTTAAGTTTGTAGGAGACATACCTCTATTGATGGACATTTTGAGTGATAAGTTGTCATCGATGTCAAAAGTGAGTGGTCATTGATGTCAAGCTTTCACCAGTTAGTGGCAGTTTCAGTCAACAACATTAGTTTTAAGTTCTCCAATAAACGTAAAAGGATAATTTGGTTTTAGTTTCAAGACCCGGTTCCAAGAAGTCAGATTTGGTTCAAAGTGCAAAAAGAATCCCGAGTGAATAATATCATAATATTATTTTATAATATTATACAAAGGAAGTTTAAAATTAATTATAAATTAATTTATTAGTTAATTTACTTAACTTATAAAGTTATTTAATTTAATTATTAATTATAAATTAATTTAAGCTAAGGTTAAATAACCCTAAGGTGGGTTATTAAAATTAAAATTTAAAATTTGATTTCAAATGACAAAGCGCCGACGTGAGAAGTTTAAAAACATGTATATAAGGGGGAACTCCCACTTTACCAAACCTTACCATGCCTTCAAAATAAATTGTGAGCCTTATAATTTGTGTTGCATCCAAGGAAGAAAAAGCGTGCAAAATTTGTGGAAAGTCAAACGACGACGGAGGCATAAGAGGAAGGGACTCTTCCTTCCTTCACGTGGGTATTAGTAGCCCACGCGGTGGGCTCCCAAGTGCTAAGTTTCTTAGGCTAGAGGAGACGGTAGATTGAATCTCACCAAATACCCTTTTTGGGAAGAAAGAGGTATGTTTAAATATTGATCACTAAAAATTTTGGGAATATAGTTTGGGCATTTATAAATTAATTTTTGCATATTTTTATTGGTTCTAAGTTTGCAAGGGAGTTATAAGGGTTTTGCAAAATTAAATTTTTAATGTTATTTACTCAAATATTTTGAAAGGATTGTAAGGTGTGTGGTTGATATTTTATGGTGTTGGATATTATTTTAAGTTGGATTTTATAAGATGTATCAAAAAAATTATCTTTATGTATGTTATGATGAGTGTTATTTTTTAAAAGGGAGCAATATGGTATATATTAAGTTGTGATTATTTTGTGTCTAAGGGAATATTTTTGAGAAGGTATTTAAGTGATATTGTTGTGTTTAACCATTGGAATTGGAAAGAAGGAAATTGTGATTAAGACTTGTTATTCCAAAGGCACTTCTACATCCAACAAAAGGTATGGGCATATTATTCCTAGTGAGTGATTGTTGAAAGTTGTGTATGAAAATTTGGAGTGAAAATGATTGTTTGGTTAGCATTTTTTAGAGTGTTTTGATTTAATGCTTCAAGGTTTTCTAGAATAAAAAGAGTTGTTGATAAAACCTTATTTTATAAGCATTGTTGTTGAAGTGATTAATTTGAGTGAAGAACTTGAACTAGGATTTGGAAAGAACATGAGTATCATTGTTATGTGAGAATTGATTGATAAGCATTGTTGGGAAAATTGAGTGATTTTTCATGTGATTGGACTAGGGTTTGTGAAAGTATATTGAGTCTCTAACAATTCTCTATATGTTTCTAAGAGAGTGATTGAGCATTGTGATGAATGAGAAGCATATTGAGTCTCTAAAAATTATCTTTATGTTTCTATGAGATTGGACAAGTTCTAGTGTGATATTGTTGGGCAGATTTGAGGCAAGTCTTAGAGAAGACTTGTGGATAGATTTATGTAAGATTTTGTGGAATCTTACAATATAGATTGAGGATAGAGTTTGGTATATATTTGAGGATAATTTTGTGCCAGATCAAAGATAGATATTGAGGATAGAGTTTGGTATAGATTTGAGGACAGGTTTGTGCCCAATCATAGATAAAGATTGAGGACAAATTTGTGCTATAGTGAAGGACTGTGTTTAGTGTAGATTTGAGATAGAGCTTTGAAGGTGATACAGTATAGAAGATGATAGTCTCTAGTGGATAGAGATCCATTAGCTAGGGTAGTGAGGATAGGTGTCTTCATTGGATAGAGATCCATTAGCCAAAGCAGTAGGGGCAATAGTTCTTCTAGAAGATCATCAGTTAGAGCATATGGGAAAGAAGTTCTCCTATGGATAGAGATCCACAAACTTGATTAAGGGATTGGTGTCTCCTTTGGATAGAGGTCCATAAACATTGTAGGGAAAGGATTCCCAAAAAAAATTATTTGAGAAAAAATTATAAGAAATATTTTCTCCGTGGAGTAGCCCACATTGGGTGAACCATGTAAAATCATGTCTCTCATGTGCGTGATGCTTTATGTGATGTTTAATACTTTAATATTGCTGATGTTATCATTTGGATTACAAGGCAAAAAGTTTTATCTTATAATGTTCACCCCCTCTCTCAGTATAAGCACATGTTCTTCAATTGGTATCATAGCAAGTTTCTCCGTGAAAAGACTAACAACTTGGAGGAGGATCCATCAAAAATACACATGAATTCAAAAAATGAAGAAGAGACCATGTTTGATATAAAAGAGGAATTATTTGCTGCTCTCAGAAAATTGGAAATAATTATAGAAAATAATTCAAGCTTGAAGGAATAAATTTAAGAGGAGGAAGAAGCAAGGATAGAACTAAAAAATATCATAGAAATCAAGATAAAGGTAGAAGAAAGAAATAAAATTGAGCAGGATATGACAGATCTATTAAGAGTAAGAGAAACAGAATGTGAAATATTGGAAGCAGAAATTATTTATATAAGGAATGAAGTTGAAAATACCAAGGTACTACAATATGTAGAGGATGAGAAACTAAAAAGGAAATCAAGTCTTCAAGAAGCAGAAACATTAAAAAAGGATAAGCAAGCAAAGGATATGAGAAAGGAAGAAATCAAAGAAGAACCTTGGATGAGAGTTAATCACAAGAGGAGGAGTACTCCACCACAATCTCAAGGGCATCCAAATAGGTTACATAATTTCTTCCATGGTCATTGCTTTTCTTGTAATAAATATAGTCATAGAGTTGTACACTATATTGGTCATGCAAGTGTAACCACCAAATAGGCTCTTGCTATCTAGTCTATCTATTGAAATTCATGAAATAAGCACAAATGGGAAAACATAAGTTGACAACAAGAAATAAAATAGATATAAATAATCCCTTTATTAATCTCAATGAAGCCAAGTTACAGATTCGTCCCTCTTAGGGATACCCATTTGATACATCAATAACAATAGAGTTTCAAATCCCTCTCAAGGGTAGATGCAATCAAAATGCCTTCCAGGGTGACACGAACTGCTCTAGGGTGTCGATGAACCTCTTCTCCATGATTAGAGGTATTTGTTGTCTTGCATCCAAAAACCTTGTTAGTCCTGCATGCAATAAACAACAAGAAACAATAATAGCAAATGAGGCCTCTCTTGATGAGGCTTTTAAAGGGTGTTTGTATAAAAGATAACATGATAATCAAGAAATCAAGAAAGTGATTTAATGCATGTAAATTGATCTAAAACATGATAATATACCATTAGAAACATAAAAGTAACTAATATGAATCTATCTAAGCTCCTAATTTACCAATTGAAGACATGAAAGCATGAAAAAGATTCATTATGCCTACACTACAACAATGAAGGGAAATTGTAATTAACTCCTAATCTGTCATTCAAATGTCTCTAGAATACTAAATTAACCCTACAAAATTATTAATTTAATCTAAAAAAAAATAATGTAAAAATGAGAACAAGGATATCAAAGATCACCTGCTATCTACGGGTCATGCACGCGATAGGCACTATTCCCCATGGCTAACAGCCATGGCAGAGACTAAAGTAAGTTTACCCTCCAAATCAAGGCCAATTCTTTGATTCTCCTTGTCAAATTGATGGTCAAGGGTTACGTCTATGTCCTCTGACAAATTCAGTGGTTGAATTGCTTAGTGAGTGCACAGATTGCATGGATTAGTGTTTCTTGGATATTCTATCCTCCTAGGATCTCCATGGCAATGTGATCTCCAATTGGGTAGCAAAATTATTCCTTTCAATGCATGTGAGTAGTTATGCATTTCAACAGTGCTTCACTACTTGATTGATTATATTTATCTCTCTCTCTTCCCTAATTCAGAGGGGGATTATATAGTAATTGCCAAGGGGATAGGAGTAGCTTCATGAGGAAGCTAAGATCAAGATTGGGAAGTTTAGCTTGTTAGATGGAAGGATCCAGAACCTTTCTCACTCAAACCACTCCAATCTGCAACCAATTTTGGGTCGGATGAAGGCTAACTGATTTTGATTCATGACTGTAGCTAATAGGTATGGTCAATACTACTAATTACGGGTGCCAGCAATGACTAGCACTAACTAGGCAAAGATGTCCAAATGAGTGGTAAAAACCACTACTATACCTTGGATATGTCCAAAGGTCTTCCATATGGTCTTCTAGCATGTCCCATATGAGTAGTCACCTCAGCATGATGCATTTTAGGTGTCTATAGATACCCCTTTTGATATGCATTGTGATTTTGAACAACGTTGAGTAAAACTAGACCTCCTAAAACAATGTCGTAGGTTGGATGATGATCATTGATCTAATCAACATTAGATTCCCCAGGTACAACAAAAGGACATGCATCTTAGAATCATTACTTCCAACTCGATGAAAGGGTTTGCACTCATCATCAGGCATTAGGGTAGCTTTGGTGCTAAAATAGGAGTTAGGCCTATATAACCGAAAGGGGGAGAGCTATAAACAAACTGTCATATATGATATTTTCCCTAGCAGAAGGGTAATCTTATGATAGTATTTGGTAATGATTCATAAGACAAACATAATTTTGACAAGATCAAGGGATCTATGATCAAGGTATCTTCTGTTGATTTTGATTATGATTTAATATTATGACTACCCCCTCAAGTGACGATTCGATGAGGGTAATGACAATTAAACGAAGCGACAAGGTTGCTTGACCATTATGAATTATCTTGGATAAATTAAGATTTAGCATTTTAATTCTTGGTGAGGCCTAATCAGCTATGATTGCAACTATTAATGATAATTATATATTTCTATCCCATGAAGCGGTCCAGCCATGAAGGCTTTCTTAGGAAATCAGAATTCTAGTTAGGCTTATGTTGAATCATATTATCGATGATCTGCTGAAAATATCATAAGAGAATTGCAATGAATACTTCGTTCCCTTGGAGTAGTTCGACTATGAAGGCCTTCTTAGGGATTTAAATGAAGCATAAAAATTCCACAATAATGAATTTACCCCAAATGTCCTTATGGTAATTTACTCATCCTACCGGATTGCATGGAACGTAAATCGTTGCAACCGCCAAGTGTATAGGGTAAATGACTAAATACGAGACACATTTGGATTTTGATTTACTTAAATTTTTTTGTTAATTTTGAATTGAATTTGTTTATTGGTTGTGAGGTGCGATGCTCCATGAAAGGATTGTCATATTGATGACCTCGATTGAATGTACTTTGTAATATCAGCAAGTTATTTTGCTTCTTCCTTATGATGACATTTTCCAATGTCGTTGTGCTTTTTTTGGCTTATTTAAATTATTTTATATTTTTTGGTGCAATTCTAGTCTTATGAGCAATTTTATTTTGACCTTTTAAGGCTTTCCATGGTGGGAATTGGGAGCATTTAGTGTAGCTCGCTGATCATACCTGTCAACTACGGGGAAAACCCTAATTTAGGGATCATGTCTGTCAATCACGGGTCGAACCGAATTCAAAAAGGATAAATAAGGATTTGATTTTGAAAAATTCATTATTTACCTAACAATAATAGTAAATTTGAGAGCTTTGAGAGGTAAATATTAAAATTTAATCCAGGATGTTGCTGAAAATTGTACCTGATTACCCACATTCCACACCGATGGCCGACCAGTTAGAGGCTTCTACCAACGAAGGAGCCAGTGCCTCCAAGGTAACTCGAAAATTGAGACCTCACTTGCAAATTATCATATTAAAATTAACCACATTAAGAAAATGGTAACTGAACCTCATTAAATTTTTGGTAATGAACCTCATCCTAGCTAGGTTTAGCATAGGTTAGTTTAGGGGGTGGGTTACTCTTTTTTTAAGGGGTTTTTTTGGGAAGGGAGAGCCCTAAAAGGGTCTCGCTCCCTAGCTACGAGTGGCAGCCATGGTCCCCAATTGGCAGATTGGGGGCTATGGCTGTCAGCCACAGCAGGATTCAAATCCCAACGATCAAATTTTTGACTGTTGGGTCGACCACGGTTCCAACCCACAGCGCCCAAATGTCTCAAAAAATTTTCAAATTTTCCAAATTTTTTAATTTTTTTCTAGGCAATTAATGTCATTTATTACTGTTTTGAAGCGTTCATTTGATTTTTTTGAAATTTTTGATCATATTTTTGCATGTTTTTACATTTTTATGAGATTTTATGATTTTTTTATCATTTTTTAGTTGTTTTTAATTGTTTTTCCATTTTTACTTGATTACTTTTATTTAGTTCCTGACAAACAGAGCAAGGGAGACCGATCTCCTTTGCAATATTTGCCACACACTGATTGACATGGAGTGGGGTTGGTTTACTACTATGGGGTTCAGCTTCATATTAGACCTCATTATCTGAGTGGACTAGGTGTACCTTATTGCATTGGCCCATCGTTGGGATGCGAGGACCAATACATTTCACTTGCCTATGGGTGAAATGACTATCACCTTGGAGGACGTATACCACATCTTACAACTACCCATTGATGGTGAGCCCATCACCTCCTCTCCTACAATGGTGAGGAAGGTCGTATTTGATGCTATCTTTGGGCAGTGGAGAATGGAGGCACAGGGCCGCATTGACCAGGGAGGCATCCACGTTCAGGAGTGGTACGAGGCCAAATTTTTATCACAAAGGGAGGCAGTATTTATGCATCTCATAGTTTAGATAGTCCTCTCAGACTCTTCAGGTGTGAGGTTCCCTTGGAACCTCTTGGATCGGACTAGATATGTCATAGTTAGTTCAATCGGGTGACCTCTTATCCTATCCTAGGGGAAAACTCTCTTAATGTAGCTTTACCACAATCTATTTTAGATTACCCACCATAGTAGAGTGGGCATCAGTTGCAGCTTCCTTATATAGATATAATACTGGCAACATATCCTAATAGAGCGCCCCATCGACTTGCCCCTATAGATCGCTACCCTTGCGGATGATCGACATTGCTATGTCGCCTGCTGGCCCTGGAAATAGGAGGGGTTTAAAAGTAGGTCTCATGTAGGAGACTTAGATAATTATATCAGTCACTTTGCAGAGCTACGCCTTGAGGATATCTAGTGGTGACCTTACATGGAATTTCTATTGGAAATAAAGCTAGTAAAAGGAGTAAAAAGGTGTAAAAATTTGTTTCAACTGTAAGCTTTGGATCTTACCCCTTTTACCTCCTTGGACGACAGCTGACTGGGCAGGTAGGTTGACTTGGACGACAGCTGACTGGGCGGATTGGACGGCAAGGGCGGCAAGGCGAACCAATTCTATTTCCCTTTCTCTTTTCCTCCCTATTTCTCCTATTTTCCTAACTTCCCTATATTCCCTAAAGTCGTTTGGAGTTACCATTATAAATACCATTGTAATCTCAATTTTCTAAGGTTCAATATATATTATTTTCTATTCGCTCCTAATTTTTCTCTCACAAACCACATCTGGTATCAGAGCCGAAGCCGAGAGGGCACGAGGATCGAGGCGAGGGAGGCCCGAGGACCGAGGTGAGAGAAGCCCGTAGCACACAACCCAAAGCGAGGTCGAGGTGGGGCCCGTAGCACGTAGCTCGAGGTGAGAGAAGCCCAAAGCACGTGGATCGAGGTGAAGTCTGGAGCAGGCCAGCACAACAAGCATGCGAAGATAGGAGCGACGCAGGAGGACCTATCACAGAGCGACACATGGTGAGAGGAGGATGACTCAGGAGCTGACGCGGATAGACACGTGGCACGAGGAGGAGGAGCAACGTGGCAGCAAAGGGAGCAACGTGGCGAGGAGCGGTTGGTCGAAAGGAGGCAAAAGAGGCGATCATTGATTACCCGAAGGCAATCGCTTCATTACTCGCCCACCCAGGGTTATAAACCCTATTTTTGCCCCCGTCCTGCTCAATGTGGGACAAAAGAATTTCAATTTTTTTTATTAAAATCATCGTCCACTACATTTCAAATAGAAAATATTCCTCCTTCATACCCAGCCATGGGCGTAGCTCGAGCGGCTAAGGAGGAGCGCTTGTGAGTAGGGTGTCTCGGGTTCGAATCCCGCCAGGCACATTTTTAGTTTATTTTTTTAATCTCTAGGAAGCACAAGCTAGAAAAGGATCATGGATCCTTTATGTTTCAAATAGACATCATGGCGCATTGGTCAAAATTTTTGTGACAGTCAAGAGGTCACGGGTTCGAATGGGCTAGAGGATAAATTTTATTAAAAAAAATTTTTATCATTTAAACTTTAGAATATTTAAAATTATTAAATATTAATTTAATAAAATTAAAACTAATTTATAATTATTTTAAAACTTAGGTTTTTAATAATTATAAAGTTATTTTTTTATTAAATATGAATATTTAATTTTTTTATTAAGTTTAAATTTTAAAAATTTTATTGTAAAAGCCCTAGAGGCTTGATATTGTCAATTATTGGAGCCTTGTAAATTTCACATTTTGTGAAAATTTCAGAGATTGTAAAAGAGGTTAAAACTTTCCTAAGAGGAAAGAGTGTGTAATAAGCCTAAGAGGCTTAGTTTTTTTTGTAAAGGGCATTGATGATAAGACCGAATGGTTGTTATCATGCCTTATGTGCAATTCTAGCAAGAGAAGGTGCAGAAAGGTTTGATGAAAAGGTAAGAGGTTATGGACTCAACATTGTGTTTAGTCAACTCCAAAATGCAGTAATCGCACATCAAAGGCATCCTGACTCAGGGTACGAAGCGGATTTTGAAGATAACTCATTCAGGAGTCAATTTGAACAATCAAAATCCATACAAGCTGCACCACAAGAATCAGAGTACACACACTACAGTATTTCAGTAGAAATCCTAGAACCAGAATCACCAAAAATCATACAGATAAGTGACGACGAAGAAGAAGTGGCAGATAACTTTGTAAATCAAGAGATAGCATCCCCACATCAAGAGGAACAAGCAATCAATGATAGAGTAGAACAAGTCATATTTGACTTAAATTTGTAAGCTCTTCCTTCTTTCTTCTTCTTCTTTCCTTATTTCAAACAGCAAAAGTACTTTATTGTAACCATGAAATAAAGAGAGTTTTTTGGTAACTATGGCCTCACACAATAGCTTACCTATACCAGAATTTAACGGTTATGACTATGAGTATTGGTCTATAAATATGAAGACCTTGCTCATAGGTAGAGGTTTGTGGGACATCATAGAAGAGGGCTACACAGAACCCTCATACTAGACAACACTTAGTGCCGCAGACAAGAAAACATGAAAAGAAGAGAAAAAGAGCAACTCATCTGCTCTTTCTCATCTCCAAGCTGCATTGGAGAAAAGCATATTTCCTAGAATCGTTGCTTGTACGACTGCACAAGCTGCATGGAAAGCATTGAGTGATGGATTCTAGGGTAGTAATCAAGTGAAGTAGGTAAGGCTTCAAACATTGAAGTGAGATTTTGAAAATCTCTGAATGAAAGATGATGAAAAAGTCGATGATTATTGTGTTAGAGTAAAAGCAATTGTAGATAAAATGGTTACACTAGGCGAAGAAATCAAGCCTGAGATAATTGTAACAAAAGTGTTGAGAACACTTACACAGAAATGGAACCATATTGCCATAATAATAGAAGAATCCAAAGATCTTTCCCTTTTAACATTCGATGCATTGATCGGATCGTTAATGTCACATGAAGAGAGGTTTCCTGAAACTCCTTCAACAAGCTACGGAGGTGATGATAAGGCCTTCACTTCCAATGAAAATAATGGAAGAGGATGGGGAAGAGGTCAAGGTAGAGGCAAGCAAAGAGGTAGAGGCAGAGGCAACTACAGAGGAGGCAATTCCAACAGAGGAGGCAACCAGAATAGAGGAGGCAATTCCAATAGAGGAGGCAACTCATACAGAGGAGGCAACCAACAAAGAGGTGGAAATCAGAATCGAGGTGGAAATCAAGGACAAAGTGGCAATCAAGGGTGAGGAAGTGACAAGTCCAAATCAGCATGTTTCAACTATGGCAAGTCGGGTCACTTCGCTCGTGACTGCTGGTCAAAATCTTCACAAGGCAACAATAGTCAATATGGTAATTATGGAGAAGAAGATGATATTTCTAATATTTTTCTATCATATGGCCAATCAGAACAGAATCTAAATGACACATGGATTCTGGATACTGGTTGTTCCAACCATATGAGTGGTAAAGAACATTTATTTGCTACTCTCGATTCCACTTATAAATCCCAAATCAAATTAGGGGATGATAAGACATTGCAAGTAGAGGGTATTGGAGCCATGGAGGTTCCAACCAAAGAAGGACTAAAGAAAGTGCATGACATCTATTACACTCCAAAGCTCCAACACAATCTGCTAAGCATTGGATAAATGATGGAGAACAATTACAAGCTTGTATTTGATGAAGGACAATGTATTATTTTTTATAAGAATAATTGTAATCGTGTCATCACACAGGTCCCCATGACCAAGAACAGGTTATTCCCTCTCAAGTTTGATGAGCCAGGGGGAGCTCAAATTGCAAATGTAGCTATAACAAATCCAAGTGTCCTTTGGCACTTGCGATATGGTCACCTTAATTCCGCTAGCTTGAAACTTCTAACTTCTCAAGCTATGGTGACAGGACTTCCCAAAATCAATGAACAAAAGGAGGTCTATGAAGGATGTGCTTTGGGAAAGCACTCAAGGTCAAAGTTTTTGATAGGACAAGCATGGAGAGCCAACTATCCACTACAGTTAGTACATTCGGACATATGTGGTCCAATGCAAACACAGAGTCTCGAAAATAGTTATTATTTTCTCACTTTCATAGATGACTTCTCTAGAATGTGCTGGATTTACTTTCTGAAACACAAAGATGAAGCTTTTGATTGCTTCATAGATTTTAGAAACAATGTAGAGAATCAAAGTGGGAATTATGTAAAATGTCTTAGGACAGATCGAGGAGGTGAATACTCCTCAAAATATTTTTTGAAATATTGTAAAGCAAGTGGGATCAAAAGGCAATTTACCACTGCCTATACCCCACAGCAGAACGGTGTGGCAGAAAGGAAAAACCGCACCATAGTTGAGATGGCGAGATCGATGCTACAGTCTAAGCATCTAACTCATATGTATTGGGCAGAGGCTATAAGAACCAGTGTATATATTCTAAATAGAAGTCCAACTTCTAGTTTAGATGGTGTCACTCCTTATGAGGCGTGGTACGGAAAGAAACCTAATGTAAAGCATTTCAAAGTGTTTGGTTCTTTAGCATATGTACACATTCCTGACGAGAAAAGGAAGAAGCTTGATCCAAAAAGTCAAGCTTGTATATTTGTAGGGTATTGTGAGTCTACAAAAGGATATAGACTCTACAATCCCAAGACTCATAAAGTTGTAATCTCTAGGGATGTAATTTTTGATGAAGGGGGAGAATGGGGTCATCAAAGAATTTTTGTTGATGATGAGTCCCAAGATGTAAGTTCTTCACAGGTACAATAGGTGTCTCCAAAGAAAAGCAAAGGCACACTACCCCCTCCAAGCCCATACAGGAGTACTACATCAAGTACTTCAACAAACACTCCAAGTCCTTCTCCACAGAGATCAGTAAGTTCTTCACCGATGGACATCGACAGAGACTCTCCATCAAGAGGCAGAAGAATATTACAAAATCATCCATCCTTTCAAATGTTGGATCAGAATTTCTAGAGAAGATTCACTAGAAGTCAAGCTAGTGAGATGAATACAGTTTTGCAACAACTTGAAAATTTGCAATTGTATGGAGATGATGACTCCCATGATCCTATGGGAGATGTAGTCAATTATGCTTTATTGGCTAGTACACAGCTAGAACCAGCTAGCTATGAGAAGGCATGTACTCAAAATGTATGGCAAGAAGCCATGAAAGAGGAAATAACCTCTATAAACAATAATGATACATGGGAGCTAGTAAAGCTACCCAAAGGAAAAAAATGTGTTGGGTGTAAATGGGTCTACAAGACCAAGTACAATGCTGATGGAAGCATTGAAAGGCATAAGGCGAGACTAGTAGCAAAGGGTTTTACTCAAAAATTTGGCATTGACTATGAGGAAACCTTTGCTCCTGTTGCACGACAAGAGACAATCAGATCAGTTCTTTCCTTAGCAGCCCATAAAGGATGGAATGTACAACACATGGATGTGAAGAGTGCTTTTCTGAATGGATACTTGATAGAAGAGGTTTATGTTCAACAACCTCAAGGTTTTCAAGAACAAGGAAAAGAGAACCTTGTTTACAAATTGAAGAAAGCACTTTATGGCCTCAAGCAAGCACCAAGAGCCTGGTACTCACGCATTGATGGCTATTTCAGCAAGTATGGATTCACTAGAAGCAAAAGTGAACCAACTCTGTACTACCTAAAGCAAGGAGTAGACATTCTCATAGTTTGTTTGTATGTGGATGATCTAATATTTATGGGTAGTAACAATAAAATGAATATGGAGTTCAAAAACTCCATGATGAAATAGTTCGAGATGAAAGATCTTGGTTTAATGCGATACTTCCTAGGCATGGAAGTGCATCAATCAAATAAAGGGATCTTCATATGTCAACACAAGTATGCTCGAGACATGATCAAGAAATTTGCCATGGAGCAATGCAAATCAGTTGCAACTCCAACTGGACATGGGATCCAATTGAGCAAGGACGATGGAGCATCAAAGGTTGACATGACCACTTACAGAAGCATGGTTGGGAGTCTGATGTTTCTCACCAACACCAGGCCCGATATTCAATATGCAGTTTCTCTAGTTTCAAGGTTTATGACTAGTCCATCTGAGCTGCATTTACAAGCAACTAAAAGAATTTTAAGATATGTAAAAGGTACATTGGATTTTGGAATCCATTACCAAAAATGTAATTCTGTGAAATTAGTTGGCTTCAGTGACAGTGATTGGGGCAGCAACATAGATGACAGGAAATCTACATCAGGGAATTGTTTTAGTCTAGGATCAGGACTAATTACATGGAGTTCCAAGAAACAAACTGTTGTAGCATTGTCATCAACTGAGGCTGAGTATATAGCCATCACTCATGCTAGTACTCAGGCCCTATGGTTAAGAAAAGTTCTTGAAGAGATTGGAGAAAGTCAGAGTGGTCCAACTCGACTGTATTGTGATAACATAAGTGCCATTCAGTTGGCATACAATCCAGTCCACCATAGCAGATCAAAGCATTTCGATATGAAGTATCACTTCATTCGAGATATGGTGGAACAACAGATAGTTGAGCTTCAATATTGTAACACTTTGGATAATATTGCAGACATCTTCACCAAAGGTATAGCTAAAGCTCAATATATAAAGTTGAGAGACTGTATAGTCAGTCCTCTCAACTTTAAGGGGGAGAATGTTGGAAATAAAGCTAGTAAAAGGAGTAAAAAGGAGTAAAAAGGTGTAAAAATTTGTTTCAACTGTAAGCTTTGGATCTTACCCCTTTTACCTCCTTGGACGACAGCTGACTGGGTAGGTAGGTTGACTTGGATGATAGCTGACTGGGTGGATTGGATGGCAAGGGCGGCAAGGCGAACCAATTCTATTTCCCTTTCTCTTTTCCTCCCTATTTCTCCTATTTTCCTAACTTCCCTATATTCCCTAAAGTCGTTTGGAGTTACCATTATAAATACCATTGTAATCTCAATTTTCTAAGGTTCAATATATATTATTTTCTATTCGCTCCTAATTTTTCTCTCACAAACCACACCGTCCACCTTGGATAGAGGAAGCTAGATACCTGCACCAAGCATGCAAAGATAGATAGATCATCGATCGCAAGGTTGATTGGTGCGAGTATCACTACTTCTCTCATGTCTTGCGATAGTTTGGGATTCAATAGGATGTCCCAGATATTCCAACCATCTACAGACACCTAGTCCTGGAGAGGGACCTAACCTAGCCCCATATCACTCCACTAGGAGAGGATGAAGATGACTTCCAAGAGTCGGGGCTAGCAGATGTGGGTACTACTCAAAATTATGATGGATGGTGGGCCAACTTCTAGTGGCACAATGAGGGTCCTCTAGGTTGGCCATAGTCGAGGGATTTGTAGTCGAGGGTGTAGAGGATGCAGAGGTGGATCCTCATGGGCATAGAACCACTAGAGGATAGAGGGAGCATGGGGCACAGCAGAGGAGGGCCCGCAGGTAGAGGTCGAGGAGGAGGTCTCTGAGGAGGGTGAGGTAGCTCTAGATAGCGAGGTCAATCAATTGAGGGCATAGATCACTAACCTATAGAGCCAAGTGGGGAGACTCCGCACTCATATCCTACATAGGGATACCTCTATCACAACTATGGAGGTGAAGCTATCTCATGGGTAGAGGTAGTGGCAGGGATATGAGGAGGAGAGGATAACTCTCCACACATAGGTTACCACTATAGACACTCGGATTACATAGCTTATTGGTGAGCGTGATCTGGCACAGACATAGTTGAGTGTAGTGACTACTAAGAGGGACTTTTTATGGTGGTGAGGGGAGATCCCTCATCCTCATAGGTTATCATGCCACCTTCGATAGTACCATCTTCTTTATTGCGAGGAGGTCATGATCCTATGGCAGAGATCAGGTGGCTACATACCCTCATGGAGGAGGGTAATGATCGGCATACAATGAGTGTAGCTCACATCACCTAGCTAGAGGGTCACATTAGGCTGCTAGGTGGGGAGGTTCCAGAGGATACCCACACTATAGGGACCCATAGGACCAGGTCTAGGACCAGAGAGATAGGGTAGTCATCCGCTAGCTCCAGCCATAGGACGCACAGGATTAAGAGGACTCATAGGTCTTTGAGTACTCATGGTGCCAGCTCACAGAGGACCCATAGGGATGGTGGAGGTGATGGAGGTGCCTCATAGACTGGGGGTGTAGGCCCTATTTAGTATAGATCTTTAGAGATGCTTATTGTACCATTTTTGAGTGTAAGGTCAAGGACCTACATGTATGTAGCCTACGAGTATTTTGATGTACCCCACTATGATGTACATTTGACACATATATATTTATGATATGATATTTCATCTCATTACATGTGTACTTTATTTTTGGTATTTTATGTTTTATGTTATGCATATGGATGCAATGCGTTATTGATTTGATGCTATATGATGTGATGTATGGATGACATGCACTAGATAGCTATGCGATAGATGATTAGATGTTATGAGTTATGTATGCAGATGTACTACTTATGATGGATGCATTATGAATGCCATATTTTGATGTTACATGCATGTATATATTTGCTTTACTTGTATGCATTTAGTTTATGTTGCTATGACATAATTTATGCCATGTATGTACTGCATGTATTTCTTTGTTTCTTTGATAATGTGTTATGTAAAATGGACATGTATGCTTTAATCACTTAAAACATAATGTATGCAATATGAGTTTTAATCAATCTAATGGATGACACCACATAATGTATAACAATCATGGATTGTAGTTGCTTTATCTCTTTGTGAAAGATAGTACACCCATATGTGAGATGCAATTATTTATTGTTTTTTGTTCATAAGCTTTTGTAAATTAAAATAATATGGATAACATAGTCAATGGCCATCTAAACATCATTTCTGACATCCATCCGGTATCTAACATATATTACAAATAGTTCTAATAAACAAACTCTCATAAAATAAATTGATGTTTTGATGATTGCATTGAAAATTGGTTGTTGCTATTTGGGAATTTTTGAGGTTTACCATGAGACTCAAACACCCTAGTTGACTGATCAAAAGTTGTATACTAACCATACTAGACTTCTGAAACATAAGGCTTTCGCTAGGATAGGCCCTAACTGTTCATTATCCCTGTGTGTGCAAATGAGTATATTAAGATAAGGCATAAGCATACCCCGATGTCAGGCGGGATTCTTTCAGCCCATTGCTAAGATTGGGGGTCCACAAATGTTTATCCAATCCTAGGTTTAGATTTTAGTTGGACTAGACCACTAGGCGATACAGGACACCTGAGACTAGCTCTTCCACATTCAAACATTGGTCTACACAAAAGAGAAGTGCTAATGTATCAGACATATCATCATGCGTAAGGTATAGTAGTGCAGAAAATTCCAGGGATTCAAGTTCACCCCCTTATTTTCTTCAATTTTTTGGGATACTTGCTCATATAAAGTGATAAAAATCACTGTTTATTTTTGTACTATAGTGACAAGAATCACTATTTTTTTTTCTTTCTTTTTTTTTCTTGAGCAAGGGATTTGATACTGATTTTACTTTCTTTGTACAATTTTATCTTCATTTGACTTGACTTTCTGGGATTTACATTTGATAATTTGCTTCAGAAACTTCCTTTGGGAATTTTACTTTGGGGAACTATTTATGGGATATCGATCTTATGATATCAATATGGGATATCAATATGGGATGTCGATCTATGATATCGATCTAGGGTATCAATCTGGAGGATTGATCTAGGATATCACTCTAGGATATTGCTCATTTTAACGTAAGCAAGGGATTCTGGGTAGGGAATAAACTTGTCCTTTTGCCAATTGCCAATATTTCCCGTACCGTCCGCACAGAGGGATAAGCAAGAATAAACTTTTTGCCTCAGGATACCTGGTCCTGCTTCATGGCTTTCATCTTCCCCTAGTCCTTATTAGGATTGTTTAATTTATTGATTAGTGATAGAATTATGATATGCTAAGGGCTATACTAACTAGACCTCAACTACAAAAGCAAAGCAAGCTTTCTATCAACTCTTGAGAAGACCTCTAGGTATGGTTGAATGACCGAAAAACCCTAGTATATTCTTCATAGCAACAATATGGGTTGTGTTGAAAAACATAATTACTCACAAGGGTGATAAATAGATGAAAAATATAGTGCATAGATGCATGATTGAAACACAAACGTGGTGTCATTTGTAAGATTGTAAACACAATTTATTCTAATGCAAGTGTGATGGATGGATATACCTAATGCAATGCAAAGGTGAAAATGCATGTGGAAAATGCAATGCATGATGCAAGATGTAATGCAATGATGCAAATGAAATGTAAATGTTTTTTATTTTTGATATTTTTCCAATTTTTTATGGATTTTAACATTTGGTTTGACCAAAGAGCTTACAGACACCTTTGGAGCCTTTTAGGATTGACCAAGTGGTTTTGAGAAACCCTTGGAGCCTTTTAGATTGACCAAGTGTTTTGAGAAACCCTTGGAGCCTTTTGGGATTGACCAAGCGGTTTTGAGAAACCCTTGGAGCCTTTTGGGATTGACCAAGTGGTTTTGAGAAACCCTTGGAGCCTTTTGGGATTGACCAAGTAGTTTTGAGAAACCCTTGGAGCCTTTTGGGATTGACCAAGTGGTTTTGAGAAACCCTTGGAGCATTTTAGGATTGACCAAGCGGTTTTGAGAAACCCTTGGAGCCTTTTTGAATGACCAAAGGGCTTATAGATGCCTTTGGAGCCTTTTAGGATTTAGGCATAAAATGCTTTAAGATGAAGGATATTGAGAGGTTCAGGCTCCTCAACTCCTCCAAGCGATGTCAAGTGATATGTCCCAGGTCCAATATTCTCTGAGATCATATAAGGACCTAACCGATAATTTGTCTCGCATTTTTGGTGGTAAATTTGAGTTTTGTTGGTTCTCTTTCAACACAAGATCACCAACCTCAAAGTCTCTCAGATGGACTTTGCTATTGTAAGCTCATTTTAAGTGCTCTTGATAAACATGGAGGTGCTCGAGGGCATTCACGTGACGTTCATCAAGTAGCATCAATTGATCTAGGTGAGCTTGTCGCGCGGTGTCATCATCAATGAACTCTTTCAATGCGATGTGCAACGTTGGAATTTCCAACTCTAAGGGCATAATGGCCTCAGTGCCATATACCAGTGAAAATGGAGTTGCCCCAATGGGCGTCTGAATACTAGTCCTGTAAGCCCATAAAGCAAGGGGCAGTTGGATGTGCCAATATTTGTGGTGCTCTTGTACCATCTTTTTCAAGATGGAGACCATTGTCTTATTTGAAGCTTCAACTTATCCATTTGCTTGTGGATAATATGGAGTTGCAAAACTATGTTTGATTCTATACTTAGACGTCAAAGCTCTCACAGTTTTGTTCTTAAATGATGTTCCATTATCCGACACTATCTTGGATGGTATCCCAAAATGACTTATGATATTGGTGAGTATAAACTCAGCAATACGCGCTCCAATTGTCATTGTTAAGGGAATGGCTTCCACCCACTTAGTAAAATACTCAGTAGCCATGATAATAAAAGTATGTCGACCCGATGATGGAGGAGAGATCTTACCAATGAGATCAAATCCCCACTGAGCAAATGGCCAAGCCGCTTGAATGGGTTGTAAGGCCTGTGATGGCAAGTGCGTAAGATTAGCATGATGCTGACATTTAATGCATTTCCTGACATACACATTGCAATCCTTCTCCATAGTGGGCCAATAATAACCCATGAGGATGAAGGCCACTAAAATGGCCACCGCACGTACCATCGTGAGCTTGAAAAATTGCCCAAGATGACTCTTGGGGCTCAAGACAATGAAGGAGAACTCCATCGTAGCTTCTACGGTATAGGATGTCTGCTAACAAGACATACTTTGTCACTTTCTACTTAAATGTGTGTTTTGCAGCATGCGATAATCCCTGAGGGATTACACCAAGTCTAAGGAAGTCATGTATCTATGACGTCCAGTTATGATAAGCTTCGGCTTCGATCGACAAGACAACATGTTCCCCCTGTGGTTCTACATTGGCAAATGCAGACTGGGAAACAACCTTATGGTGAATGGTAATACCACTCCCCGTCTGATCCTGCGAGATCAAAGACCCCCAGGATGCTCTCTTGAGAAAGTCTCTAGCTCTGTAGAACCATTCATGATTTGGTTCTACATGAATCATGTTGATTGACTCTTTGTTATCCAATGCTTCGTGCTACATAATAGAGTGTGACAACATTTTTACATGGATGGTAGTGAAATCGACAGATGGATTCTAAGGGATTAGAGATCCCAAATATGCCATTGTGTCTACAAATCTATTGGATGAATGAGGGATTGCCTCGATGTCATACCATTCCAATCGAGCTAGATAAATGTCAACAAGATCCTTGTAAGCTTTCAATATCAGACATCGACATTGAAATAATCCCTTAACTTGGTTCACAATGAGAAGGGAATCACCAAAGATATTTAACCTTTTTATCTTCATGGTGATAGCTATTTGGAGACCCAAAATTAGGGCTTCATATTCAGCATTGTTGTTAGTGCAAGGAAAGTCTAACTTGAATGACAAGGGCATTGGAGCTCCTTGTGGCATGAACAACACTATTCCTGCACCACCCCCTTGCTCACACTTCGAACCATCGAAGAACAAGGTCATATCGGCTTTGTTATCTAGTTCTTTGGGTTTGGGTGCTTCTGATAAGGCAAATACTGCATCATCAAGAAGCTCTATGGTGAGGGGCCTACTATTTTTGAGAGGTGCCTCAGCCAGTTGATCTGCTATGACTTGTCCCTTAATGGACTTTTGGCTTATGAATTCCAGATCAAATTCTGTCAGTAGCATGATCCACTTCACAGTACGTGTATTATGATATGTCTTGCTCATCATATACTACAAAGGATTTTGTTTGGATATGACATATGTCGTATGACTCAACATATAGTGTCACAATTTCTTTGTAGCGAACACTACTGCTAAACACAACTTTTCCACATATGCATATCCGAGCTCATAGCTCACCAAGGTTCTGCTAATATAATATATGGCTTATTCTTTGCTTTGCACATTCTTTTGGGCTAACATGGTTCCCAATGCAAAGTTGGTTGCCGATATATATAACAGAAAAGGCTCATCTGGCCTTGGTGGAGCTAGCACTGGCGGTGTCGCCAGGTATTGCTTAATTTCAGCAAAGGCTGCTCGAAAGTCCTCATCCCAATTGAATGGGACCCCCTTGTGTAGCAATCGATTCATGGGTCAACATTTATCCGATAATTGTGTGATAAATCACTTTATGGATGCTACTTTGCCCTGTAGGCTTCTTAATTCTTTGATGTTTGTGGGGGACGCATTTCTAAAATAGCCTTGACCTTTGTTGGGTCAACTTCGATGCCTCATTTTGAAATGATGAATCCTAAGAGCTTTCCTGAAGTTATGCCAAATATGCACTTCTTAGGATTCAACCTGACATTATGCTCTATCAAGTGATCGAAGACCTTCTTCAGGACCTCTGCATGCTCAGAACGCAATAATGACTTTGCCAACAAGTCATCAATGTAATCCTCTAGGATCTTATGCATATAGTCATGAAAAATATATGTCATAGCCCGCTGATATGTGGCACCAACATTCTTAAGGCCGAATGGCATAACTTTATAGCAAAATGTCCCCCATGGCATTATAAACGTGGTTTTATGCTGGTCTTCGAGCTTAATCCGAATTTTATTGTAACCAGAAAAACCATCCATTAAGGAGAGCATTTCATGACCTGTAGTTGCATCTACAAGAGCATCGATATTCGACAATGAAAATGAATCCTTTGGTGTTGCCTTATTCAGGTCTCTAAAATCCATACAAATACGGATCCTTCCATCAAGTTTTCCTACAGGCACCATATTGGATACCCATTCTGGATAGTCGATGGAGATGACAAACTCTACGTCCAACAACTTTTGCAACTCATCCTTAACCATTAAGGCTACTGTTGGATGCATCTTCCTGAGTTTCTGCTTGACTGGCTTCTTTGATAGATCTAGCGAAAGGTTATGAGTAACCAATTTTGGATCTAGACCCGACATATCTTTGTAAGTCCAAGCAAAGATAAGCCAGATCTCTCTCTCAATAGAGGGATGAGGTTGGCACGCTCATCAGGAGTCAAAGTCTCCCTAAATTTGACCTTCCTTGGATTGGTGGGATCATTACTGATATCCACTTCGAAGGTTTCCTCTATTGACATATGGGATCCCTCCTCAAGCTGATGAGGCGTAGGGATCAAGTGGATGTCATCTACTAGGTTTATAGGTTCCTCATTGGAAGCATCCTCAACATGATAGACATCATGTGCACAGCCTAGTGCAAAATGGAAAGGTTGCAACATTTCTTCATTAGGGAAGAAATATTTAGGCTCTAGTGGTGAATCAACATGATCCCAATCAATAGCATCTACATTTAGAGGCAATGGTTTGGATGGATCGGCTAGATTATGGAGTGGAGTGGTCAAATCAATGGAGATCATGTTGATGAAATGGATCATATCTCCAGGACCATATGCAAGTGACTCATCATTAACAAAACTTCCATCCTCAAGATGTGGTTCTAGGGGTATGGGGATCTCCAGATCCGGTCCATGAATAGACTATCGGATGGGATCATTGGGCTCAAGGAGCTCCATGTACATCGATGGATCGGGAAACACCATATGATAAATCACATTAAGATTCGGTGGTCTCCCTCTAAGGTGAGGATGGAGATTGATCTCTCTGTACATCTCCTCAGTCGTATACGGTGCATTGTGATAGTGTAAGTAGGGAGGTCCTAAGTAGGCTCTCTCTATCTCATCTTCTTCATCACTATCATAATATAGGCCTTCACCGCTACCCACTAGAATCGAGCGATGCTCTGAATAAGGCCTCATATAGGCTATCTCTTGATCGCTATCATCACTTATCGAGAGGCTCTTTGCTCATGTTCATTGATTCCAATAGTAAAAGGTGATGCAAGAGTGTGGGCCCAAATAGGCCAACTCAGTTTCATCCTCAGATTGCTCATTGTTTGAGGATAACTCAAGCATCATCTATTCCAGAATCGTAGTTTGGTCCATCACTTTCGATGATGGATACTGCATGAACATTCTCAGAAGCAACTTCTAATTCGGTACTCATAGTTGTGTCTAGATTCTGGAAGTGCATACCGATGTCGTCGATAGCTCCATGACTTTGATTATCCAAGTTAGCTCTTGGAATGGGTTCTGGGCCGGTCTCCACCAAGATGTTCGCATGATATCTCTCGGGTGGATCTATAGTGACATAAGTCACTAGCCGGTTATCCCTCTAAAATGTAGAAGGATTAGGGTGATATGGATTGAAGTCAACTTCACCCCCCAGACTGAGGTACAAGTGGTCTAAAGATACCATGAGGAGTTCAGCCTATCCTCCACTATAGAATCCCAACCCGAACCTATCAGTAGGTAATTGATACTATGGTTCTATAGGCTTCTTACACCCCTACTCGAATAGTCCAAGACCGTAACCATGCCAATGGTAATGCTCAAAGTATCACATGGCATAGTCTAGGTTAGAAAGATAATGAACATTCATGGTGAATGGTTCATCATCATCCTCATCCATGGGCATGGAAGATGCAAACTAGTCTAGCCCTCCATAGATGAAGTTGGTTTGGTTAGGTGGTACCCCCAATGGTTCCACCATCCCTATGGGAAGGCGATGGGCTCATGGTCGGCCCATGTCATGTGCAGTCTCGATAATCGGTGTGAACATCACATTCTACACAATGTATTCCCCTAATCTAGGATTAACCAAATGGATGGTCACCTATGGTGTAGATGACCCTATTGAAGATGTAGGTGAAGCAGGCTGAAGTGCCTCTTCGACTCCTCCTTGAACTTCCTCTACTTCCATGGGAGTAGGGGCTTCAATGATGATTGGCTTGGGTGTTTGCTTTATCTTCTTTTTCCCACATTTTCTTTCAACTTCCTATCATCCCGTTGTATCATAGATGCAGTCGGTCTAATAGAAGTAGTTGTCGTGTGCTCCGATCATTGAGATACGGATATTGTGGGTCTAGCACACACTTCTTTGATTTTACCTCCTGGATCTTTGATTGGTGATGTTGGTCGCACATCTAGGTGCATTGAGGGGAGCACAAATTCCCCTAGAAAATCTACTAGATTCATGTATTTAAAGGGTTCTTCATCCGAAGGCACCACGTGAACCTATCCCTCATGAATGTATTTGATACATTGATGTAAAATAGAAGGGACACAATGCATTTCTCTAATCCAAGGCCTCCCTAGAAGTATATTATACTACATAGCACCTTCGATTACGTGACACATCATCGGGATGGTCTTCAGCCCCACCTGGATAGGTAAAACTATAGTACCGACCGTCGAGCATAATGCATCATTGAAAGCTCTCAACGTGAAGGTAGAAGGGATGATATGCATCTTGGGTAACTTCAAGTGAGTTAACACCTTGGTAGTTATGATATTGATTGATGACCCTATGTCAATCAAAACCCACTTGAATGGTTTGTGATTCACACATGCGATGATATGTAGTGGTGGGTCTGCTATAACAATGGAAACCATCTTGACTTCATGGTCATGAAATTGAATGACCGATTCCTGACACTATTGCACGTGCCCCACGAAGTGTGTAAATGCTTTGGGATCCTAAGGCTGCACTTCTATGGACCTTAAGATGTCCATGAGTATCTCCCTATGCTTAGGAGACTACTGAATTAGCTCATAAATTGACAACTTCACTAGAGTTATCTATAGGTTTTGGACCAACCTACTCCTGATGGTCACCACCGGTCTAGTTGGTGGGTCGGGCACATGTTGGGCTAGCCTTGGAGGAGGCGCAACTTGGACTCTAATAGGCGTTGGAGGTTGATTCGGTCATTCATACCTCATGTTTCTTGTGACAACATTGACCATTCCGATGAACCCCTGGGTTGGTGGTTCGATGCGTACTTGGTTGACTTGGCCAACATTATTCTTTGGTACCTCATGATTTGGTAGAGGATTTTTGTAAATCCCCATATTTTTATTATCAGGTGCTTGTGGGTTGTCGACAAGAAGCGTACCTCTCTCGATCATATTTTGCACAAGATGTTTGAAATACCAACATACCTCGATGTCATGGCCTTTCGATCGATGAAAGATGCAATAATGATCATCCTTGTAGCCCTTAGGCTTAGGTTGATTTGGGTCCATTAACTTGACCTCGGGTAAGTTTATAGCCTTCGCCTCGCATAACTGATGAAAAATCGAAGCCAAGGACTCCGATAACTAAGTGAATACATGAGGTGGGTATTGTTCTTTATTTTTACCCTTATAATTGTTATTGCACTACTCATATTACGTAGGAGGAGGTTGGGCCTGATAGTTTCATTATTGTTACCCCTTATCCCCTTTCTGAAGGTTCAACACCACCTGATTAACATGGGTCGGCTTGGCCTGATGTCTCTCAGTGCTTTTCTTGTGTCCCTCCTTCTTATTCCTGAGCTTCAAGTTACCCTCCTATAACTTGATGTCCTCTATCACCTTGGCTTGCGCCAAAGCCTCTTCGAATGTCTGGTATTGCTGCAACTGTAGCAATAACGAAATGTGTTTGGCACAACTCTTCATGAACATTCATGTTAATTCAGAGGATGGGATGGAGAATGGTAGCTTTGCCATCATTTTCCTCCATCATTTTCCATAATCCATTACTGGCTCATCATCATGTTGCGTTAGAGTGGCCAGGTCGGATAAGTTTACCTTCTTCTTGATGTCGAAGGAGAAGCATTCAAGAAATGCATCAGCTAGTTGTTTGAAACTAGTAATGTTGTGCCTCTTTAATTGATTGAACCACTCTCGAGCTGGGCCTGAGAGGGTCATGATGAAGGTGCGTAGGAGCAAAGCATCATTGCTCTCAATCTGAAAGCACATATCTAGAAAACTAGTCACGTGCTCCTATGCGTCTTCCTCTCCTTGAAACTTTTCTAGTCTAGGCATCTTGAAATGCTCAGGATATGCTGGAATAGGCACTGACGTGCATAGAGGTTCATTGTGAATTTTGTTCAAGGTAGGCTTCTGATAAGCCATTCCTTGCTTCTCTATGGCTTGGACCTTCTCTGCTAAGGTCTTGTAGGCTTACGAGGAAAGAAACTCCTCCTCTCGAGATTGCCTTGGAGGCACCCTCGGAGGTAGATTCTTCCTCGATCGAGGTGGGGGACTAGGCTCACCCTCCTCCTCGAATTGGGAGATTTTAGGATATTCTTGTTCTAATTCCTCTCCCACTTCATTCTCATACTACCTAAGCTCATGTTGTTCAGATGTTGGATGTCGATCTCTGTGTTGAGTCGTATGGCGAGTATGTGTGTCGATGTTCTCAGGGTGTAACTCGGGCTGTGAAGCCACTCATCTATCGACACGCTCCCTGATCTCACTATGAGGAGGTAAACCGGTGCTAGCCAATCGATCCTCTCTCTCTACATGCTCCTTCTGATCGAGGATGCATTGTTCATGCATGCATTATTCATATAATTTCTATCTTATGAACCTCTACCTCTGAGTATTCTCATTTTTGAGGTACTCTTTCTCTACGTGAACATCCTCCAATTGATCTTGGAGAATCTATCATCTCTGCTCTGACATCAGTCTATGAGCTCTATCAACATGATCGGCCATCTGAGGCCTCTGAGGGGTGTGCTCTATTCGAGCGACTTTATGGGTATGTCCTCCAATGGACTGATTTGCCACACTCTTGCCTCGATCTGTAAATATGGCATTCATGTTAGGCTATCTCCTATACTCAGTGTCTGCATGTGATGTAGGAGCACGCATGTCTCGAGAATGCTTGGAGCACTCTCCATGTTCTTGGGTGGTCCTAATGGTGCTTGCGCTACACTCACTCACCGGTCAGGAGGGTGCAGGCGTAGGCTTATATCCTAGATGCCCTAGGACTCTGTCTAGACCATCCAACTATTTGCTATGCCATGGCTCATGAGGTGGCGTACCATTTATTCCCACTTTGGATATATCTATGGTGAACTTGGTGGGCTCACCCCTATAGGGAGTCTATGTAGGCCTATGCTCGAAAGTAGCCCTCTTGGTTCACCCCTGAATGGGTGGATCTTGGACATATCTAGACTCTGATGGTGGAGGTCATGAACCTCCCTTAGATACAGGTCGAAGGGGTACCAATATGGATCCCTCGATGACATATTCTTTAGTTGAACCCATGGATGCCCATGGAATGTGGTCATGGTATATGCTACCATGTGTGGAACCCCCATGCTGGGAAGTTCCATGCTCTAATATATGTCTAGAGGGATGTCTAGTACTTCCTCTAATCGGGGTATTCTCAATGGAATCCCCTCATGTGGAATTATCCCCTCTAATACTCGTTGAATGACGTCCAGGAGGATTAAGTGATTGAGGGTGTTCCACATCATGTTGTGCACTAGGTGGAGCTTGGGCTTCGATCTCGGGTCTATGCCTAGATCGACCTCTTCATGTTTGCACCATTATGTATCCTATGTCTAGATTTAACTTTTATTAGCATGCAAAGAATACAATGATGATTATCTCCTTTTACAGTTTTAAAATGAGCCCTAAACTATTTGATGTGTTTTCAATTTGTTGTATCAGTAAAGTAACTCTTGTCATGTTTTGCAATACGTTGATGATTTTCTCAATTGTTTAATGGCTTTCACCTGTATGCTCATAGCTCGACAACCTGGCGATGAACTCCAGGCCATGTAATCCCCCCAAAATGTGGTAATGAAGTCCACACCCAGGCAGGGAGCACAGGTCCTCCCAGATCCTCACCCAATCTCACCCAATCAACATTATACCCTCCGAAGAGAAGTACATGCAAATTTTTTGGGCTACGGATGGTTCTTGGATCTGGTATTGGTCTAGTAACAAGAAGGTATGAGGGAGTTGGGCCAATGGATGGAAATCACCTCCACCATCATTGAAACCCTACTAGTGGTTGGATGTGACTCCCAACTCACTAGCGTTTACTGTGAAACGTGGTGTGTGTGGTTCTTTTTAATTTGCATAAAGGAAATATGCATAATACAACATTAACATGATCATTTCCTATCTGATATGCAACAAAGAACGTTTGATATTCAGAGGTATATGCACACTACGCTACGTGATGTTCAGAGAATGCAACTAGTATGAGTAATTGGCCACTGATTGGGCCTTATGCAAGCAAACTCTAACATTCATATGGCCTAGACCATTGGAGACTAGGGTGGGCTGCACTCAGAGACCCATTGTTCCTAGCAGCGACTAGTAGAAGCATCAAATAAAAATCCCAAGGACCTAATTCATTTTATTGTTCTTTTTATCCTTGTCCTAGCTAGATTTCATTTTTGATGTTCTAGAAAAACATAGAGATAGAAAATAGACACAGAGGGTGTCAGAAGGGCCTACCTCAAGTCCTCATCTGATTTAGCTTTTTACTCCTACTCTGTGGTTGGTCTATTTCTGACCATGGCTCTGATGCACGGTTGCGACTATTGCCCATGCCTGTCAACCGTGGGCCAACTTTTTGACCATGGCTGTCAACCATGGTGAGTACCTACCATAAAAACATAGACCACAGTCAGTAAATCATGGCTAAAAATGTGGAGTTCCATCATGATCACCTTCTATAACCACCAAAAAGGCTCTTGCTATCTAGTCTATCTATTGCAATTCACGAAATAAGCACAAATGGGAAAACATAAGTTGACAACAAGAAATGAAATAAATATAAAGAATCCCTTTATTAATCTCAATGAAGCCAAGTTACAGATTCATCCCTCTTAGGGATACCCATTTGATACATCAATTACAATAGAGTTTCAAATCCCTCTCAAGGGTAGATGCAATCAAAATGCCTTCCAGGGTGACACGAACTGCTCTAGGGTGTCGATGACCCTCTTCTCCATGATTAGAGGCATTTGCTGCCTTGCATCCCAAAACCCTGTTAGTCCTGCATGCAATAAACAACAAGAAACATTAATAGCAAAGGAGGCCTCTCTTGATGAGGCTTTTAAAGGGTGCTTGTATAAAAGATAACATGATAATCAAGAAATCAAGAAAGTGATTTAGTACATGTAAATTGATCTAAAACATGATAATATACCATTAGAAACATAAAAGAAACTAAGATGAATCTATCTAAGCTCCTAATTAACCAATTGAAGACATGGAAGCATGAAAAATATTCATTATGCCTACACTACAACAATGAAGGGAAATTGCAATTAACTCCTAATCTGTCAGTCAAATATCTCTAGAATACTGAATTAAACCTACAAAATGATTAATCTAATCTAATTAAATAGAATGCAAAATTAAGAACAAGGAGATCAGAGATCACCTGCTAACCGTGGGTCATTCACGTGGTGGGCACTGTTCACCATGGCTGACAGCCACGACGGAGACTGAAGTAAGTTTGCCCTCCAAATCAAGGCCAATTCTCTGATTCTCCTTGCCAAATTGATGGTCAAGGGTCGCCTCTGTGTCCTCTGATATATTTGGTGGTTGAATTGCTCAGTGAGTGCATGGATTGCATGGATTAGCATTTCTTGGCTCTCCTATCCTCCTAGGATCTCCATGGCAATGTGATCTCCAATTGGGTAGCAAAAGTATTCCTATCAATGCATGTGAGTGGGTATGCAATTCGATAGGGCTTCGTTGCTCAATTGATTATATTTCTCTCTCTCTTTTCCCAATTTGGAGGGGGATTATATAGCAATTGCCAAGGGGCTAGGAGTAGCTTCATGAGGAAGCTAAGATCAAGATTGGGTAGTTGAGCTTGTTGGATGGAAGGATCCAGAACCTTCCTCACTCAAACCACTCCAATCCGCAACCAATTGGCCATTGCAACCGATTTTGGGTCGGATGAAGGCCAACTGATTTTGAGTCCTGACCACGGATGATAGGCGTGGTGAGCACTGCTAACCATGGGTGTCAGCAATGGCTAGCACTGACTAGGCAAAGATGCCCAAATGAGTGGTAAAAACCACTGCTATACCTTGGATCTGTCCAAAGGTCTTCCATATGGTCTTCTAGCATGTCCCATATGAGTAGTCACCTCGACATGATGCATTTTAGGTGTCTATAGATACCCCTTTTGATATGCATTATGATTTTGAACAACACTAAGCAAAACTAGACCTCCTAAATGATGTCATAGGTTGGATGATGATCATTAATCTGATCAACATTAGATGCCCTAGGTCCAGCAAAATGATGTGCATCTTAGAATCATTGCTTCCAACTCGATGAGAGGCTTAATTTTAAAGGGTTTGCACTCATTGTCAGGCATTCGGGTAGCTTTGGTGATACAATAGGAGTTAGGCCTATATAACCGAAAGGAGGAGAGCTACAAACTGTCATATATGCTCTTTTTCCCAGCATAAGGGTAAGCTTATGATAGTCTTTGGTAATGATTCATAAGATGAACATAATTTTGACAAGATCAAGGGATCTTCTATTGATTTTTATTATGATTTAATATTATGACTACCCCCTCAAGCGACGATTCAATGAGGGTAATGATAATTAAATGAAATGACGAGGTTGCTTGACCACTATGAATGATCTTGGATAAATTAAGATTTAGCATTTTAATTCTTGGCAAGGCCTAATCAACTATAATTGCAACTGTTAATGATAATTGTCTATTTCTATCCCATGGAGCGGTCCAACCATGAAGGCTTTCTTAGGGAATCAAAATGAAAGCAATTCCAATTAGGCTTATGTTGAATCATATTGTCGATGATCTGCTAAAAATATCATAGGAGAATTACGATGAATACTTCGTTCCCCTGGAGTAGTCCGGTTGTGAAGGCCTTCTTAGGGATTGAAATGAAGCATAACAATTCCACAATGATGAATTTACCCCAAATGTCCTTATGGTAATTTAATCATCCTACCAAATTGCATGGATCACAAATCGCTCCAATTGCCAAGTGTATAGGGTAAATGACTGAATATGAGGCACATTTAGCTTTTGATTTATTTGATTTATTTGTTAATTTTGAATTGAATTTGTTTTATTGGCTGTGAGGTGCAGTGCTCCATTAAAGTATTGTCATAGTGATGACCTTAGTTGAATGTACTTTGTAATCTCAACCAATTATTTTTCTTCTGCCTTATGATGACATTTTCCAATGTCATTGTTCTTTATTTGGCTTACTTAAATTATTTTATATTTTTTGGTGTAGTTCTGGTCTGGTGAACAATTTTATTTTGACCTTTTAAGGCTCTCCATGGTGGTAATTGGGAGCATTTAATGTAGCTCGTTGACTATGCCTATCAACTGTAGGTAAAACCCTAATTTGAGGATCATGGCTATTAGTCGTGGGCCGACCTAAATTCAAAAAGGATAAATAAGGATTTACTTTTGAAAATTTTATTATTTACCTGACAGTAACAGTAAATTTGAGAGCTCTGAGAGGTAAATATTAATATTTGATCCAGGATGCTACTGAAAACCATACTTGATTACCCACATTCCACACTGATGGTCGACCAACTAGAGGCTTCTACCAGTGAAGGAGCCGGTTCCTCCAAGGTAACTCATAAACCAAGACTTTACTTGCAAGTTACCAGATTAAAATTAACCACATTAATAAAATGGTAAGTGAACCTCATTAAATTGTTGGTAACGAACCTCACCCTAGCTAGGTTTAGCATAGGTTAGTTTAGGGGTGGGTTACTCTTTTTTTTTTAGGGATTTTTCTAGAAAGGGAGGGCCCTAAAATGGTCTCGCTTCCTAGCCATGGGTGGCAGCCGTCATCCCCAATTGGTAGATTGGGGGCCACAAGTGGTAGCCGCGGTCCAAAATTGGTAGATTGGGAACCACGGCTGTCAGTCATGGCAGGATTCAAATCCCAATGGTCAAATTTTTGACCGTTGGACCGACCGCAGTTCCAACCCGCGATGCCCAAATGTCTCGAAATGTTTTCAAATTTTTCCATTTTTTTGTTTTTTTTTGGGTAATTAATGCCATTTATTATTGTTTTGAAGCACTCGTTTGATATTTTTTGAAATTTTTGATCATATTTTTTGAAATTTTTGATCATATTTTTGCATTTTTTTGCATTTTTATGAGATTTTATGATTTGTTTATTTTTTTTAGTTGTTTTTAATTATTTTTCCATTTTTACTTGATTGCTTTTATTCAGTCCTTGACGAACAGAGTGAGGCAGACCTATCTCATTCACAATATTCATCACAAACTGACTGATGTGGAGTAGGGTTGGTTTACTACTGTGGGGTTTGGATTCATATTAGACCTCCCCACTATCTGAGTGGACCAGGTGTACATTACTTCATTGACCCATCGCTGGGATGCGAGGACCAATACATTCCACCTACCTATGGGTGAAATGAATATCACCTTGGAGGACGTGTACCACATATTTTGACTACCCATTTATGGCAAGCCCATCACCTCCTCTCCTACAATGGTGAGGAAGGTTGTATTTGATGCTATCTTCAAACAATGGAGCATAGAGGTACAGGGCGACATTGACCATGGAGGCATCCACGTTCACAAGTGGTACGAGACTAGATTTTTCTCATAGAGGGAGGTAGTATTTATGCATCTCATTATTCAGATAGTCCTCCCAGACTCTTTATGTGTGAGGTTCCCTTAGAACCTCTTGGCTCAAACTAAATATGTCATGGTTAGTTCGATCGAGTGGCTGCTTATCCTATCCTAGGGGAGTGCTCTCTTAGTGCAGCTTTACCATGAGCTATCTCAGATTACCCACCATAGTAGAGTGGGCATCGACTGCAGCCTCCTTTTGTAGATCTAGGGTTGGTAGCATATCTTGATAGATTGCCTTGTTGACTTACCCCTACATATCACTACCCTTATGGATGATCAATAGTGCTATACTGCCTATTGGCTCTTGTAGCATGACTTTAGGAGTAGGTCTCATGCAGATCTAGATCATTATATCGGTCACTTTGCACAGTTGCATCCCAAGGATATCTAGTGGTGACCTTACATGGATTTTCCACCTTGGATAGAAGAAGCTAGATACCTGTACTAGGCATGCAAAGATAGATGTATCATCGGTCGCAAGGCTAATTGGTGCAAGTATCACTACTTCTCTCATGTCTTGCGATAGTTTAGGATTTGGTAGGATGTCCCATATATGCTGACCATCTATAGATTCTTGGTCCTAGAGAGGGACCTAAATTGGCCCCAGGTCACTCCACTGGGAAAGGATGATGATGACTTCCAAGATTCGAGGCTAGCAGATGTGGGTACTACTCTAGACTATGATGACTGGTGGGTTGACTTCTAGTGGCATGATGAGGGTCCTCTAGGTCGACCAACTGAGGGGTTTGTAGTCGAGGGTGCAAAGAGCACAGAGATGGATCCTCATGGGCATAGGATCCACTAGCAGATAGAGGTAGAATGGGGTGCAACAGAGGAGTTCCCACAGGTAGAGGTTGAGGAGGAGGTTTTTGATGAGGGTGAGGAAGCTCTAGATAGCTAGGTTGAGCAACTGAGGGTATAGCTCACTAACCTATAGAGCCATGTGGGGAGACTCTGTATTTTGATCCTACACAAGGATACCTCTATCACCACTTCAGAGGTGAAGCTATCTCACGGGCAGAGGTAGTAGCATAGATATGAGAAGGAGATGACAACTCTCCACACATAGGTTACTACTACAGACACTCAAATTACACAACATACTCGTGAGTGCGATCTAGTGTAGGCACAACTGAGTGTAGTGACTATTGAGAAGAACTTTCTCAAGTCAATGAGGGGAGATTCCTCATCCTCATAGGTTATTATACCATATTTGGTAGTACCATATTCTTTAGCATAAGTAGGGTTTTATACTATGGAAGAGATCAAACAGCTACATACCCTCATGAAGGAGGGTAACGATCGACATACAATGAGTGTAGCTCACATCACCTAGCTAGAGGGTCACATCTGGCTGCTATATGGGGAGGTTCTAGAGGATACCCACACTATAGGGACCCACAAGACCAGGTCTAGGACCAGATAGATAGGGTAGTCATCTGTTAGCTCTAGCCATAGGACACACATGACTAATAGGACTCACAGGTCTTTGAATACTCATAGATCCAGCTCACAAAAGACCCACAGGTATGGTGAAAGGTAATGGAGGTGCCTCACATACTGGGGGCACAAGCCCTATGTAGTACAAATCTTAGATATGCACATTATACCATTTTTGAGTGTAAGGTCGAGGACCTACACGTATGTAGCCTACGAGCATTTTGATGTACCCCACTTATTATGTACATTTGACACACACACATTTATATATATATATATATATATATATATATATATATATGATATGACATTTCATCTCATTACATGTGTACTTTATTTTTTGTATTTTATGTTTTATGTTATGCATATGGATGCAATGCATTATTGATTTGATGTTATATGATGTGATGTATGGATGGCATGCACTAGATAGCTATGTGATAGATGATTATATGTTACGAGTTATGTATGTTATACTGATTTGAATTTATTTTTACAATTTTGTCTTCATTTGTCTTGAATTTTTAGGATTTACATTTGATAATTTGCTTCAAAAACTTTCTTTGGGGATTTTACTTTGTGGGAATTGTTTTTGGGATATCGATCTAGGATATTGATCTTATGATATCAATATGGGATATCAATCTGGGATGTCGATCTATGATATCAATCTAGGGTATCAATCTAGAGGATTGATATGGGTTATCACTCAGGGATATTGCTCATTTTAACATAAGCAAGGGATTCTAGGTAGGGAATAAACTTGTCCTTTTTCCAATTACCAATATTTCTCGTACCGTCCGCACAGAGGGATAAGCAAGAATAAAAATTTTGCCTCAGGATACCTGGTCTTGCTTTGTAGCTTTCATCTTACCCTAGTCCTTATTAGGATTGTTAAATTTGTTGATTAGTGATAGAATTCTGGCCTACTAAGGGCTATATTAACTAGACCTCAACTACAAAAGCAAAGTAAGCTTTCTATCAACTTTTGAGAAGACCTCTAGGTATGGTTGAATGACCTAAAAACCATAGTATATTCTTCATAGCAACAATATGGATTGTTTTGAAAAACACAATTACTCACAAGGGTGATAAATAGATGAAAAATATAGTGCATAGATGCATGATTGAAACACAAACGTGGTGTCATTTGTAATATTGTAAACACAATTCATTCTAATGCAAGTGTGATGGATGAATATACCTAATGCAATGCAAAGATGAAATGCATGTGGAAAATGCAATGCATGATGCAATATGTAATGCAATGATGCAAATGAAAGGTGAAATGCATGTGTAAAATGCAATGCATGATGCAATTCTCTATATGTTTCTAAGAGAGTGATTAAAAGTGATTGAGAATTGTGATGAATGAGAAGCATATTGAGTCTCTAACAATTCTCTTTATGTTTCTATGATATTGGACAAGTTCTAGTGTGATATTGTTGGGCAGATTTGAGGCAAGTCTTAGAGAAGACTTGTGGATAGATTTATGTGAGCTTTTGTGGAAGCTTAAAATATAGATTGAGGATAGATTTTGGTACAAATTTGAGGATAGTTTTGTGCCAGATCAAAGACAGAGATTGAGGATAGAGTTTGGTACATATTTGAGTACAAGTTTGTACCAAATCAGAGATAGATATTGAGGACAAATTTGTGCTAGACCGAAAGACTATTTTTAGTGCAGATTTGAGATAGAGCTTTGGAGGTGATAAAGTATAGAATATGATAGTATCTAGTGTATAGATATCCATTAGCTAGGGCAGTGAGGATAGGTATCTTCAGTGGATAGATATCCATTAGCCAAATCATTAGGAGCAACAGTTCTTCTAGAATATCATCAACCAGATCATAGGGGAAAGGAGTTATCCTATGGATAGAGATACACAAAATCGATTAGGGGATTGGTGTCTCCTTTGGACAAAGGTCAATAAACATTGTAGGGAAAGGATTCCCAAGAAAATTTATTTGAGAAAAAATTATAAGAAATATTTTCTCTGTGGAGTAGCCCACATTGGGTGAACCGCTTAAAATCATGTCTCTCATGTGTGTGATGCTTTGTGTGATGTTTACTACTTTAATATTGTTGATGTTATCATTCGTATTAAAAGGAAAAATGTTTTATCTTATACTGTTCACCCCCCCTCAGTATAAGCACGTGTTCTTCAATTAGTAACAGAGCAACTCTCTCCGTGAAAAGACTAACAACTTGGAGGAGGATCCATAAGAAACATACATGACTTTAGAAAATGAAGAAAGACCATGTTTGATATAAAAGAGGAATTTTTTGCTGCTCTTAGAAAATTAGAAAGAAGTAGAGAAAATAATTCGATATTGAAGGAATAAATTCAAGATGAGGAAGAAGCAAGGATAAAACTTCTACAAAATCTCACAAAACTCAAGATAAAGGTAGAATAAGGAAAGAAAATTGAGCAGGATATGACAGATCTGTTAAGAGCAAGAGAAATAGAATGTGAAATATTGGAAGAAGAAATTATTTATCTAAGGAATGAAGTTGAAAATACCAAGGTACTACAAGATGTAGAGGATGAGAAATCAAAAAGGGAATCAAGTCTTCAAGAAGCAGAAACCTTAAACAAGGATAAGCAAGCAAAGGATAAAGAAAGGAAGAAATCAAAGAAGAACCTTGGATGAGAGTTAATCACAAGAGGACGAGTACTCCATCACAATCTCAAGGGCATCCAAATAGGTTACATAATTTCTTCCATGGTCATTTCTTTTCTTGTAATAAATATGGTCATAGAGTTGTACACTATATTGGTCATGCAAGAAACAATGTCAATAGAAATTTCAATTCTTTTGCACCTCTTATGGATAATGGTATTATATGTTACAAACGCAATAATTTTGGGCACAAGGCTAGATGGTGTGAAATGATACTTCCTGAGTCTAGTAAAAGAAAAACAAATTCAACAACTAGGAAATATGAAAGGGAAAATGTAAAGGCTAGATCAAAGTTAGTTCAAACAACACTTCATGCTCAGGATAAAGAAGAACAATGGTATATTTATAGTGGTTGATCTAGTCACATGATAGGAGAGAAAGATAAATTCATTGTATTGAAAGAAACCAATAGAGGATCAGTAAGTTTTTGTGATAATGGATCAACAAGGATTGGTGGAAAAGGAACTCTAAGTTTAGATAATGGGAAAACAAGAACATAAAATGTGTTGTATGTTAAGGGGTTAAAACATAATCTGTTAAGTGTAATTCAACTTTGTGATCAAGGGCATATGGTTACATTCCACCCAGATATATGTGAGATAAGAAAATCAGAAACTGGAAAAGTCATTGCCAATGCAAGAAGAACACCAAGCAATCTATACATGCTTAGTGAGATCAAAGGGAAAAAATATTTTCTATCACAAGAAGATGAGAGTTGGTTGTGGCATAGAATATTGGGTCACTTGAATTTTGAAAACATAGTCAACATAAGCAATAAGCAATCTATCAAATATTTACCCAAAATAAAAAGGCCACAAAACACAATATGTGCACCTTGTCAACATGGAAATAAAACTAGAACAAAATTTAAGTCAAAAGGATATATGTCATCTGAGCTATTGAGTCTAATACATACTAATCTATGTGTCCCTACTAGAACATAGAGTATTCAGGGTGAGAGCTACTTTATATTTTTTATAGATGATTACTCCAAAATGGTTTGGATAGCTTTATTGAAAGAGAAGTTAGATGCTTTTGATAAATTCAAAGCATTTAAGGAACTGGTTGAAAATGAAACCAGAAAAAAGGATTAAGTGTTTGAGATCTGACAGAGGAGGAGAATTTACATCAAATAAATTTGTGGGGTTTTGTGAACAACATGGGATCAAGATAGAATACTCAACAACAAGAACTCCTAAAAAAAATGGAGTATTTGAAAGGAAAAATAGGACTGTTGAGAATATGGCTAGAGCAATGTTAAATGAGTCTAAGCTCTCAAATGGATTTTGGAGAGAAGTCAACATAGTAGTATACATAATCACTAGGGCTCAAATGAGAGTAAACCATCACAAGACTCCATATGAGCTTTGGAAAGGAAGACCGACCACTGTAAAACTCTTCAAGATTTTTGGAAGCAAGTGTTACATAAGACGAGAAGATCAAAACTTAGGCAAGTTTGATCCAAGATGTGATGAGGGAATTTTCCTTGGTTATTCCTCAAATATTAAAGCCTATAGATACTTCAACAAAATAACATGCACTATGGTAGAAAGTATAAATGTAACAATTGATGAAAATATAGATTCAAGAGAACCAGTTCAACAAATTGTGTATCAAGAAGATGGAAGTTGTCAAGAAGAGTTTTGTGAGGAATCAGATGAAGAAGAAGAAAAAACACAAAAGCTTCTTCATAAAAATCCATCTAGGTATTTACATAAGCATCATCCAAAATAGTACATTATTGGGAATCCAAATGTAAGAAAGACAAGGATAAGGATAATAACACCATATCAACAAGTAAATTTTTCTTTTCTATCTAAGATTGAGCTAAAATACTTCAAACGGGCAAGTGAAGATGAGTTCTGGATCAAGGCAATGGATGAGGAATTAGATCAGATAGAAAAAAGCAAGGCTTGTGAACTTGTCCCATGACCAAAGGATAAGAATGTGATTGGCACAAAATGGGTATTCATAAATAAGATAAATGAATATAGACAAGTAGTAAAGAACAAAGCAAGGTTCGTATGCAACGACTATGCACAGGTAGAGGGAATCAACTTTGATGAGACACTTGCTCTAATTGCATGACTTGAAGCCATAAGAATATTTTTATCCTTCTCAAGTTTTAAAAACTTCAAAGTATATCATATGGATATTAATTCAGCATTTCTAAATGGTGTTCTATAAGAAGTTTACATTGAATAGCTGGAGGGATTCATGTTAATAGATAAACCAAATGATGTATGCAGATTGAAAAAGGTACTGTATGGTCTAAAGCATGCTCCTAGAACATGGTACTCAAGACTGGATAAGTATCTTCAGGAACAAGGATTCAAAAAAGGAATAGCAGACAACAACTTATATATCAAAAATAAAGGGAATATTTTATCAATTGTGGTTGTTTATGTTGATGACATTATTTTTGGGGGAAACAATGATAAGATGTGTAAAGAATTTGCTAAGAACATGCAGAATGAATTTGAGATGTCTATGCTTGGTGACTTGTATTTCTTTCTTGGACTTCAGATTTCATAGTTAGAGAAAGGGTATTTCTCTTACAAACCAAGTATATAAAATAAATGTTAAAGAAATTCAGGTTAGAAGATTGCAAACTAGTAAGTACCCCCATGGTCACAGGATGCAAGTTAAGTAAGGATGATGAATCTCTAGAGGTTGATCAGAGACTATACAGATCTATGATTGGAAGCTTATTGTATGTTACAACTAAAATACCAGACATAGTATAGTCAGTGGGATTAGTGGTAAGGTTTCAGGAAACACCTAAGGAAACACATGTGGCAATGGTAAAAAAAATTCTTAGGTATCTAAAAGGGACTATGGATTTTAGGCTTTGGTATCCCAAAAGTAATATTTTCACACTCACAACATACACAAATGCATATTGGGTTGGTAGCATTGATGACAGGAAAAGCACAAGTGGAGGAGCATTATTTCTTAGAGATTTTTTAGTCTCTTGGCTAAGTAAGAAGTAAGTTTCAGTATCCTTATCTATAGTAGAAGCAGAATATATTGCATTAGTAGCCAGTTGTACATAGGTATTATGGATGAAGTGAACTCTAGAAGACTTCAAGATAAAACATGATCATCCTATTCCCAAACTATGTGATAATACAAGTGTTATAAGTATCTCAAAAAATCTAGTGATGCTCTCCAAGACAAAGCACATTTTTATTAAGTATCATTTTCTGATAGAATAGGTGATAGATAAATAGATCAGGTTGGAATATGTTACTACAAAGGAACATATAGCAGATATTTTCACTAAGCCACTTTCAAAGGAGACCTTTGAGTATCTTCGAGGAAAACTATGAGTAAGAATCCCATCCTAGAATTAACCACGTCAATAGGAGGTGGGGTAGGGTCTAAGCTAAGATATTCATACTTAGCCCCGAGCCCCAAAGGTGACCCTTTGCCATTGATGTCAAAGGGGGAGAGATTTGTTGAGCAAGGTGCAGCAACAGTATTGTCATTGTTGACAACACAATCAGATAGATCTATTGATGCAGTGGACAAGAAGTTCAAAAGCTATTCAGATGCAGAAGACAGGAGTTCAAAGGTTATTCAGAGTATGTACAATGATTTTCTAAGAAGACCAAAGTGGCCCATATGCAAAAGATCAAAGAAAAAAGACAAGTAAGAAAACTGTCACGATTTCACAACATGTTAGAAGAGAGCAAAAGCAGGAAAAACTGTCACGATTTCGTGACATGTTGGAAGAGAGAGAAAAAGCAAGAAAAACTATCACGATTTCGTGACATGTTGGAAGAGAGAGAAAAAGCAAGAAAAACTGTCACGATTTCATGACATGTTGGAAGAGAAAAAGGCAAGTGGAAAAACTATCACGATTTCGTGACATGTTGGAAGAGAAAGAGAAAGCAGGAAAAAGTGTCACGATTTTGCGACAAGTTTGAAGAAAGAGAACAAGTAAGAAAAGTGTCGTGATTTCGTGACATGTCGCATTTTCGTGACTAAAATAGGAGAGAGAAAGTAAGTTTGAAAAGTGTCGCGATATCGCGACATGTCGCATTTTTGCGACAAAAGAAAGAGAGGAAGCGTACGGAAGCAGAACTATCATGATTTCGTGACAAAAGTAGAAAGCAAGACTTCGGAAGCAGAAGTGTCATGATTTTGTGACAAAAGCAAAGAAGTAAAGTATGGAAGTAGAAGTGTCGTGATTTTGTGACAAAAGCAGAGAAGAAGACTTCGAAGGCAGAAGTGTCGTGATTTCGTGACAAAAGCAAAGAAGTAAAGTACAAAAGCAGAAGTGTCGCAATTTCATGACAAAAGTAGAGAAGAAGACTTCGAAGGAAAAAGTGTCACGATTTCATGACAAAAGCAAAGAAGATAAGTATGAAAGCAAAAGTGTCGTGATTTCATGACAAAAGCTAAGTTGAAGACTATGGAGGCAGAAGTGTCGCAATATCGCGACAAAAGCAAAGTTGAAGTCTATGGAAGCAGAAGTGTCATGATATCACGACAAAAGCAAAGACGAAGTATACGAAGGTGAAAATATCGCGATATCACAACAAAAGCAAAGATGAAGTCTACAGAGGCAGAAATGTCACAATATCATGACAAAAGAATAGAGAAAGCATACGAATGCAAAAGTGTCGCGATATCGCGACATGTATTTTCATGGCAACAACAACAAAAGAAGCTATAAAGGCATAAATGTCATGATTTCGTGACAGGTCATAAATGCGCAAGTCAAGAAGGAGAACCCGACTAAAATGAGAAGTATGACAATGGAACGACATCACTATGACATTTATAGGGGTAGTTATAGAGTGATTTCATACTATTGAAATACGAAGAGTGATCAAAAGTCAGTATGGCTATTATAGGGTCTGTCCAGAATGAAATCATCAAGCGATGGATAAACCGAACATCTTCTTGAGTTGAAGCAAATGAAGACCGATGATGACAGTCGACTAAAATTAGGGTTTATAGTTGTTATGAAAGCCGACTAAGATTAGGATTTACAACTGACTAAGATTAGGGTTTTCATCATAAAAAATATTGTTATAAAAGGAGGGCTATTTGGAGAATTGAGAAGGTGGTGGAATGTGTGTGAAATACGGTCGTTGTGTGCAAAGAGCAAGTTGTGTCAAATCGTGCTAAGTGAAAAATTTGCAAAGAGAGTAGAGTGCGCAAAAGGGAGAAGATGATTGTGAAGTTTGATTGTAATGAAGCAGAGTGTGCAAAGTGATTGCACAGAGAGAGTAGAGTGCATACAGAACACCAATGCCATTAACACTTAAGTGAGACAATATCAGTTAAGTGTGATAACACCAGTGCCATTAACATCTCCAATAATCTGGTTATGCATTCATGCACAAAACACATTACTATCAGGTATCACTTTTTGAAGGAGAAAGTTGTGGAAGGTGAGGTTAAGTTGGATTTTGTTCCAAATATAGAGCAAGTAGCAGATATCTTCACAAAACCATTGCCCAAGGAAGTTTTTGAGTACCTTCGCAATAAATTGGGAGTGGTCACACTTCCCAAGAATTGACTAGCTACAGGGATCACATTCTCGGGGGGAGCATTTAAGTATTTGATTATCTTTTTGCTCATGTTCATGATTTGTGCTAAGTGTAATAAATTTTGCCCGAGAATGTTGTGCATGGACTCGAGTGGAGTCTGCAGTAGCCCTTTGGTATTATTGTCAAAGGGGGAGAAGAGTTACAGGAAATTGCACGTGTTGCCAAAAATTCCAAAAGGGGAGATTGTTGAGCAAGGTGCAACAATAGTATTGTCATTGTTGTCAACACAATCAGATAGATCTGTTGATGCAGTGGACAAGAAGTTCAAAAGCTATTCAGACGTAGAAGACAGGAGTTCAAAGGTTATTCAGAGTATGTACAGTGATTTTCCAAGAAGACCGAAGTGGCCCATATGCAAAAGATCAAAGAAAAAAGACAAGTAAGAAAAGTGTCACGATATCGCGACATGTTGGAAGAGAGAGAAAGCAAGAAAAACTGTCGTGATTTCGCGACATGTTGGAAGAGAGAGAAAAAGCAGGAAAAACTGTCACGATTTCGTGACATGTTGGAAGAGAGAGAAAAGCAGGAAAACTGTCGCGATTTCGTGACATGTTGGAAGAGAAAAAGGCAAGTGGAAAAACTGTCACGATTTCGCGACATGTTGGAAGAGAAAGAGAAAGCAGGAAAAAGTGTCACGATTTCGCGACAAGTTCGAAGAAAGAGAACAAGTAAGAAAAGTGTCACGATTTCGCGACATGTCACATTTTCATGACTAAAATAGGAGAGAGAAAGTAAGTTTGAAAAGTGTCACGATATCGCGACATGTCACATTTTCACGACAAAAGAAAGAGAGGAAGCGTACGAAAGAACTATCACGATTTGCAAGACAAAAAAAAGCAAGACTTCGATGTCATTTGACAAAGAGAAGAGGGTTTGAAAGTGTCACGATTTCACGACAAAAGCAAAGAAGTAAAGTACGAAAGCATGTCACGATTTCATGACAAAAGCAGAGAAGAAGACTTCGAAGGCAGAAGTGTCACGATTTCATGACAAAAGCAAAGAAGCTAAGTACGAAAGTAGAAGTGTCACGATTTCATGACAAAAGCTAAGTTGAAGACTACGGAGGTAGAAGTGTCGCGATATCGCGACAAAAGCAAAGTCAAAGTCTATGGAAGAAGTGTCACGATATCACGACAAAAGCAAAGACGAAGTATACGGAGGCAGAAATGTCACGATATCACGACAAAAGAAAAGACGAAGTCTACAGAGGCAAAAATGTCACGATATCACGACAAAAGAATAGAGAAAGCGTACGGAGGTGAAAGTGTCACGATATCGTGACATGTATTTTCATGGCAACAACAACAAAAGAAGCTACAGAGGTAGAAATGTCATGATTTCATGATAGGTCGTAAATGCGCAAGTCAAGAAGGAGAACCCGACTGAAATGAGAAGTATGATAGTGGACCGACATCACTACGACATTTAAAAGGGGCAATAGAGTGATTTCATACTAAAATACGAAGAGTGATCAAAAGTCAAGTATGGCAGTTACAGGGTCTATCCAGAATGAAATCATCAAGCGATGGATAAACCGAACATCTTCTTGAGTTGAAGCCGACGAAGACCGATGACAGTCGACTAAAATTAGGGTTTACAGTTGTTATGAAAGCCGACTAAGATTAGGATTTACATCCGACTAAGATTAGGGTTTTCATCATAAAAAATATTGTTATAAAAGGAGGGTTGTTTGGAGAATTGAGAAGATGGTGGAATGTGTGTGAAATACGGTCATTGTGCGTAGAGAGCAAGTCGTGTCGAATCGTGCTAAGTGCAAAATTTGCAAAGAGAGCAGAGTGCACAAAAGGGAGAAGACGATCGTGAAGTTCGACTGTAACGAAGCAGAGTGTGCGAAGTGATTGTGCAGAGAGAGCAGAGTGCACAGAGAACGCAAAGGTGAAGAAGACCAGTCAGGGTCTTGCAAAAGCAAAGATAAATAAGGGGTTGGTGCTCCTTCTAGTGGGTGCTAGTAAATTGATTGTAAAGTTGGTGCTTTGCAAAGGCTAGATTTGGATGGTAGTCCAAGCAATCAATTTTTGAGGAGTAGCCACATTGGTGAACCTCGTTAAATCTTGTGTTGTGTGATGCTCTTTTGTTATACTTGTTGTATCTAGTAATAAGTTTTAATTGCTGCGGTATTAAGAGCTATAAATTTAAGTTTATAGAGCTACACTGATTCACCTGCCCCCTCTCAAGTGTCATTGTAAGACTAACAATTGGTATCAGAGCTAAGTTCCTGTACAAGCTTAACCGACTAGGGTGATCTTGGAAGTAACACAATGGCAGGTGGTGAAGGCTTCTCATCAAACAAAGCACCATTGTTTGATGGATCTAATTACGCATTCTAGAGAATCAAGATGCAGACATATCTCTGTGCTTTGGGATACGACATCTGGGATTCAGTAGTTAGTGGATACACAATACCCATCACTCCTCCAAAAGAGGCCGACGAAAAGAAACTGTTTGAAAATAACTCAAAAGCAAAGAATGCTATCATGTGCGGATTAGCAGACAGTGAACTAGTAAAGATCATGAGCTATAAAATGGCAAAAGAAATATGGGACAAACTGAGGAGTATTCATGAAGGAGACGATAAGATCAAGGAGGCCAAGTTACATACACATCGAGCTCAGTTCGAAGCATTAAATATGAATGACGATGAAAACATTGAGGCATATATGCCGAGAGTTAATGGAATCATTAATGCGATCAGAGGACTCGACGAGGATATCGAAGACTCTGCCATCATGAAAAAGGTATTAAGATCTCTTCCTCAAAGGTTTGATTCTAAAGTCTCAATGATAGAAGAAGCTAAAAATCTAAATTATTTTAGTATAGATGAGATGTATGGTTCTTTGACTGCATATGAGATGAGGATAGGAAGATCTAAACCCACAGATAGAGAAGCGGCTTTTAAAGCCCTTAAAAATAAAAATGCAAAACAAGAGTCCGAGGAAGAAGAGACATCAGATGAAATGGAAGCAAACTTTGTTAGAAAACTAAAAAGGGGAAAAGGAAAATACAGAGGAAAGCTACCGTTTAAATGTTTCAACTGTGGAGGCATTGGGCATTTTGTGACTAAATGTCCACTTAATGAGAAGAACAAAAATGATGAAGGATCGCACCAAGAAAGAAGTGACTGGAAGAAGAAAATGAATTTCAGAAAAGGCAACTTCAAGAAGAAAAGTTTCATCTCCAGGAATGCCAGTTCAATAGAAGACAACTCCGGTGAGGATTCTGAAGAGGAAACAGGTGAAGCTCTTTTCATGGCATTTGAAGAAGTAAAATCAAAAAAGGAAGAAGGAGTGAACTCTGAAGTATGTGGTGAAAACCCTGAGGCTGAAGTAGATCTAGAAGGTGAGTTGATCTCTGCACTTGAAGAGTGGAAAATAGAGAGGAAAAAGAATAAGAAAATTTCAAAAAAGCTTGAGGATGCAAACGAAATCATAACCATTCTGAAAGTACAGACAAAAGAATACAAGAAAATATCTGAAGATCTCAAAGTACAAATTACCATGAAAATAGATTATTGCCGCAAACTAGAAGAAGAGAATGTTGGTTTACGGACGCAGATAGAAGAGATGAATCACAAAATTAGTTGCTATCACAAACGCGAAGAAAGTTCTATGAAGTCGGATAAGATTATAAATGACCAAAGGCCTGCAGGCATCAAATTTGGTCTAGATTTCATCGAAGGAGAATCATCAAATGGATCAAAGGCCAAAAATGTAGAATCCATAAAGAATGAAGATAAGAAACAGAGTTGATCAAGGAAAAACGTCTCATGCAAAAGAAAGCAATAATGCCAGGCACGAAAGGAGAATTGACAATGATGGATTCACCAATGTCACACATCAAAGAAGAAGAAGACCTATGGCTCCTACGGCAACATGGCAAAGACCATCACCCAGGTTCAATTATCCCTTTTCTGGTTTCTGTTTTAAATGCAATGGCTATGGACATAAAATCTCAGACTACCAAATATAATGTAAGACCAAGGAATTTCACCAAGTAGAAATGCTTTTTCTCCTCCGATGAATTATACAGTAGAATGTTATAACTGTCATAATTTTGGGCACATTGCAAGAAAATCGTAGAAGTACATTTGCATCAAATCAGTTTCAGGGAAGAAAATTTCAACCAAATAGGATGAGACAAAATAGAAAACTTCTCGAAAAACATGCACAAGCTATTGATAAGGGAAAGGCAAAACAAGAGCCCAAAACTACTATCAAAACGGAGTGGAAAGAAAAAGAGCGACTTAAGGAAGAAAAGGAATCCTTAATCGTACAAACAACATTTAAAGCACAGAATAAATATGTACCATGGATACTTGATAGTGGATGCTCCAACCATATGACAGGTGACAAACAAAATTTTGAGAAGTTACAGAAATATGAAGGTGGTTCAATAAAGTTTGGAAATAATGATGGAGCTAAGATAGTTGGCAAAGGTTCAGTTAAAATTAGTGACGGAAAAATTAATTTAGAAGTCTTGTTTGTGGATGGTTTGAAACATAACTTGTTGAGCGTAAGTCAGATTTGTGATAAAGGTCATGAAGTAGTTTTTAAGGAGGGTTGTGAAGTCAGAAAAACAAACAATGGAAAATTGATAGCAACCGGATCAAGGACATCTGGAAACCTGTACACGCTCTCAGAGACTTCAGAAGGAGCTTGTTTTATTGGACAGGAAGAAGAAAATTGGTTGTGGCACAAGAGACTCGGTCATATCAGTTTTGATAATCTAGTAAAAATCAACTCAAAAAGGGCAGTGAGAGATATTCCCACCATCAAGAAACCTGCAAACAACATTTGTGCTTCATGCCAAAAGGGGAAGCAAACTAGAGTCACATTCAAAACAAAAGAGTACTACACAAGCAAACCTTTGGAACTAATACACACCGATTTATGTGGACCCATGAGAACACAAAGCATAAATGGTGACAAATATTTTATGTTGTGCATTGATGACTATTCCAGAATGACATGGATATTTTTCTTGAAGCATAAATCAGAAGCTTTTGAAATGTTCAAGACTTTCAAAAACCAAGTTGAGAATGAAACAGGAAAGAGGATCAAATGTTTAAGATCAGATAGAGGAGGAGAATTCATTTCAGAGGAGTTTACAGAGTACTGTGAAAAATACGGTATTAGGAGACAGTTTTCAGTAGCCAGGACACCTCAGCAGAATGGAGTGGTAGAAAGAAAGAACATGACAAGTGCAGGAAATGGCACGGACTATGTTGGATGAAAGCAGAGTAGTAGATAGATTTTGGAAAGAAGCAGTCCATACTACGGTGTATATCCAAAATAGGTACATGCTGAGAACACATGAAAGCAAAACTCCTTATGAGTTGTGGTTCGGTAAAAGGGCAACAACAAAATACCTCAAAGTTTTTGGCAGCAAGTGCTACATCAAAAGAACTGAAGATAATCTTGGTAAGTTTGAAGATAGAGCGGATGAAGGTATTTTTGTTGGTTATTCATCAAAAAGCAAAGCTTACAAATGCTACAACAAGAGGCTAAAGAAAATTGTGGACAAGGCTCGATGTTAAATTTGATGAAGGTAGAGAACGAGTAATTAGCTATGAAAAGAACTACCCAATTTATGAAGAGGTTATTGAAGGAGATGAGGAAAACGAAACGGAAAAGATACAAAAAATTGACTCGGATGATTTAAGTTGTGATTCGAAGTGGAAGAAAATAAGAAATTCAAAACAGTAAATTGCAGAAAAATCATCCTAGAGAGCAAATAATTGGAGACCCCAAAGTTGGTGTTCAGACAAGAAGAAGAGTAGTAAGTAACTACTCTCTATTATCCAGGATTGAGCCCAAAAATGTTGCTGACGCAAGCAAAGATGAAAGTTGGATGAAGGCAATAAATGAAGAATTAGATCAGATCGAGAAAAACGAAACTTGGGAGTTAGTACCTAGACCTGCAAATAAAAATATAATCGGGACTAAATGGATTTTTCGAAACAAATTGAATGAAGACGGACAGGTAGTCATAAATAAAGCAAGATTGGTATGTAAGGGTTATGCACAAGTTGAAGGCATTGACTTTGAGGAAACTTTTGCACCAGTAGCTAGACTAGAGGCAATTAGAATGTTTCTGGCTTTAGCAGTCTACAAGAATTTCAAAGTTTATCAAATGGATGTGAAATCAGCGTTTTTGAATGGGAAACTTGAAGAAGAGGTTTATATTGAGCAACCAGATGGTTTCCAACTTGGTGATGATCCCAACTTGGTTTGCAAGTTGAAGAAAGCATTATATGGCTTAAAACAGGCACCCCGAGCATGGTATGCAAGGCTAGACAACTATCTCACTCAACAAGGGTTTAAGAAAGGTATGGTGGATAGTAATTTGTATGTCAAAATAGAAAATGGGCATCTTATTGTTCTTGTTGTATACGTAGATGATATCATATTTGGCAACAACAAAGATGAGTCATGTAAAGATTTAGCAAATAAGATGCAGAAAGAATTTGAAATGTCAATGATTGGTGAACTTTCGTATTTCCTTAGGTTGCAAGTTAATCAAAATAAGAAGGGCATATTTATTTCTCAAGTTAAATATGTGAAAGAGATGTTAAAAAAGTTCACAATGGAGGATTGTAAGCCAGTTAGCACTCCCATGATGACAAAGTTGCAAGTTGAGCAAGGATGACAAATCTCCACCTGTTGATCAAACCATGTACAGATCTATGATTGGGAGCTTACTATACCCGACAGCCTACTGGACTAGTATATTTTGCAGGCAGTATGCATGGTAGCACGATTTCAGGCTAATCCCAAGGAGACTCATGTGACAGTAGTGAAGAGGATTCTTCGGTACCTCAAGGGTACTATGGAGTATGGGTTATGGTATCCGAAAGGTAAAGACTTCACCCTTATTTCATATTCAGATGCAGATTGGGCAGGAGGTGTCGATGACAGAAAGAGTACCAATGGAGGTGCATTCTATCTTGGAGATAGATTGGTCACGTGGCACAGTAAGAAACAAGAGTCAGTTTCTTTATCGATAGCAGAGGCAGAATATATTGCAACGACAACATGTTGTACGTAGGTATTGTGGATGAAACAAACCCTGAAAGATCTTGGTATTAGCTTCAATGAGCCAATATCGCTTAAGTGTGATAACACCAGTGCCATTAACATCTCCAAGAATCCGGTTATGCATTCACGCACAAAACACATTGCTATCGGGTATCACTTTTTGAAGGAGAAAGTTGCGGAAGGTGAGGTTAAGTTGGATTTTGTTCCAACTACAGAGCAAGTAGCAGATATCTTCACAAAACCATTGCCCAAGGAAGTTTTTGAGTACCTTCACAATAAATTGGGAGTGGTCACACTTCCCAAGAATTGACTAGCTACAGGGATCACATTCTCATGGGGAGCATTTAAGTATTTGATTATCTTTTTGCTCATGTTCATGATTTTTGCTAAGTGTAATAAATTTTGCCTCGAGAATGTTGTGCATGGACTCGTGGGGAGTTCTGCAGTAGCCCTTTGGTATTATTGTCAAAGGGGGAGAAGAGTTACAGGAAATTGCACATGTGTTGCCAAAAATTCCAAAGGGGGAGATTGTTGAGCAAGGTGCAGCAACAATATTGTCATTGTTGTCAACACAGTCAGATAGATCTATTGATGCAGTGGACAGGAAGTTCAAAAGCTATTCAGATGCAGAAGACAGGAGTTCAAAGGTTATTCAGAGTATGTACAATGATTTTCCAAGAAGACCGAAGTGGCCCATATGCAAAAGATCAAAGAAAAAAGACAAGTAAGAAAAGTGTCACGATATCACGACATATATAACAGGGAAGAGAGAAAAGAGAAAACTATCACGATTTCACGACATGTTGGAAGAGAGAAAAAGTAGGAAAAACTGTCACGATTTCGTGACATGTTGGAAGAGAGAAAAAGCAGGAAAAACTATCACGATTTCATGACATGTTGGAAGAGAAAAAGGCAAGTGGAAAAATTGTCATGATTTCATGACATGTTGGAAGAGAAAGAGAAAGTAGGAAAAAGTGTCACGATTTCATGACAAGTTCGAAGAAAGAGAACAAGTAAGAAAAGTGTCACGATTTCGTGACATGTCGCATTTTCGTGACTAAAATAGGAGAGAGAAAGTAAGTTTGAAAAGTGTCACGATATCGCGACATGTCGCATTTTCATGACAAAAGAAAGAGAGGAAGCGTACGGAAGAAACTGTCACGATTTCACGATAAAAGCTGTATTTCAAAGAGAAGGTAGTTCATTTCATAAAAGGAAAGAAGACTTTAAGAAGTGTCACAATTTTGAGACAAAAGCAAAGAAGTAAAGTACGAAAGGTATGTCATGGATTTGTGACAAAAGTAGAGAAGAAGACTTCGAAGGCAGAAGTGTCACGATTTCATGACAAAAGCAAAGAAGCTAAGTATGGAAGTAGAAGTGTCACGATTTCATGACAAAAGCTAAGTTGAAGACTACGGAGGAGAAGTGTCACGATATCATGACAAAAGCAAAGTCGAAGTCTATGGAAGCGTATGTCGCGATATCGTGACAAAAGCAAAGACGAAGTATACGAAGGTGAAAATGTCATGATATCATGACAAAAGAAAAGATGAAGTCTACGGAGGCAAAAATGTCATGATATCATGACAAAAGAATAGAGAAAGCGTACGGAGGTGAAAGTGTCGCGATATCGCGACATGTATTTTCACGGCAACAACAACAAAAGAAGCTACAGAGGCAGAAATGTCACGATTTCATGACAGGTCGTAAATGCGCAAGTCAAGAAGGAGAACCCGACTAAAATGAGAAGTATGACAGTGGACCGACATCACTACGACATTTACAGGGGCAGTTACAGAGTGATTTCATACTGCTAAAATACGAAGAGTGATCAAAAGTCAGTATGCGCGTTACAGGGTCTGTCCAGAATGAAATCATCAAGCGATGGATAAACCGAACATCTTCTTGAGTTGAAGCCGACGAAGACCGATGACAACCGACTAAAATTAGGGTTTACAGTTGTTATGAAAGCCGACTAAGATTAGGATTTACAACCGACTAAGATTAGGGTTTTCATCATAAAAAATATTGTTATAAAAGGAGGGCTGTTTGGAGAATTGAGAAGATGGTGGAATGTGTGTGAAATACGGTCATTGTGCGCAGAGAGCAAGTCATGTCGAATCGTGCTAAGTGCAAAATTCGCAAAGAGAGCAGAGTGCGCAAAAGGGAGAAGACGATCATGAAGTTTGACTGTAACGAAGCAGAGTGTGCGAAGTGATTGCGTAGAGAGAGCAGAGTGCACAGAGAACGCAAAGGTGAAGAAGACCAGTCAGGGTCTTGCAAAAGCAAAGATAAATAAGGGGTTGGTGCTCCTTACAGTGGGTGCTGGTAAATTGATTGTAAAGTTGGTGCTTTGCAAAGGCTGGATTTGGATGGTAGTCCAAGCAATCAATTTTTGAGGAGTAGCCACATTGGTGAACCTCGTTAAATCTTGTGTTGTGTGATGCTCTTTTGTTATACTTGTTGTATCTAGTAATAAGTTTTAATTGCTGCGGTATTAAGAGCTATAAATTTAAGTTTATAGAGCTACACTGATTCACCCCCCCTCTCAATGTCATTGTAAGACTAACAAGATTTGAGTAAGGGGGCAAGATTTTGTTTAAGGAGAGAAAATTGAGTCAGGGGGAGCAGTTTCCCAGGGGGATCAGAATAGGAAAAAGGTCAAGTTTTGGTAAAAATAATTTGGGTTGCCATCAATGACAAAGGGGGATATTGTTGAAAATTTTGAGTGATAAGTTGTCATTGATGTCAAAAGTGAGTGGTCATTGATGTCAACCGTTCAGCACCATTCAGTGGCAGTTTCAGTTGGCAGCATCAGTTTCCGGTTCTCCAATAAATGTAAAAATATAATTTGGTTTCAGTTTCAAGACCTGGTTCCAGGAAGTCAGATTTGGTCCAAAGTGCAAAAAGAAGCCCAAGTGAATAATATTATAATATTATACAAAGGAAGTTTAAAATTAATTATAAATTAATTTATTAGTTAATTTACTTAACTTATAAAGTTATTTAAATTAATTATTAATTATAAATTAATTTAAGCTAAGGTTAAATAACCCTAAGGTGGGTTATTAAAATTAAAATTTGAAATTCGATTTCGAATGACAAAGCGCCAACATGAGGAGAAGTTTAAAAATGTGTATATAAGGGGGAACTCCCACTTTACCAAACCTTACCATGCCTTCAAAATAAATTGCGAGCCTTATAATTTGCGCTATGTCCAAGGAAGAAAAAGCGTGCAAAATTTGTGGAAAGTCAAACGATGGCGGAGGCATAAGAGGAAGGGACTCTTCCTTCCTTCATGTGGGCATTAGTAGCCCACGTGATGGGCTCCCAAGCGCTAAGGCACTTAGGCTAGAGGAGACGAAAGATCAAATCTCGCAGAATCCTCTTTTTGGGAAGAAAGAGGTATGCTTTAATATTGGTCGCCGAAAATTTCAAAAATATAGTTTGGGCATTTAAAAATTATTTTTTGCATATTTTTATTGGTTCTAAGGTTGCAAAGGGAGTTATAAGGATTTTGCAAAATTAAATTTTTAATGTTATTTGCTCAAATGTTTTGAAAGGATTGTAAGGTGTTTGGTTGATATTTTATGGTGTTGGATATTATTTTAAGTTGGATTTTATAAGGTGTATCAAAGAAATTATATTTATGTATGTTATGATGAGTGTTATTTTTAAAATGGAGCAATAAGGCATAAATTGAGTTGTGATTATTTTGTGTCTAAGGGAATATTTTTGAGAAGGTATTGAAGTGATATTGTTGTGTTTAACCATTGGAATTGGAAAGAAGGAAATTGTGATTAAGACAGGTTTTTCCAAAGGCACTTCTACATCCAAAAAAAGGTATGGGCATATTATTCCTAGTGAGTGATTGTTGAAAGTTGTGTATGAAAAGTTGGAGTGAAAAGGATTGTTTGGTTAGCATTGTTGAGAGTGTTTTGATTTAATACTTCAAGTTTTTCTGGAATAAAAATAATTATTGATAAAACCTTGTTTTATAAGAATTGTTGTTGAAGTGATTAAGTTAAGTGAATAACTTGAACTAGGGTTTGGAAAGAACATGAGTATTATTGTTATGTGAGAATTGATTGACAAACATTGTTGGAAACATTGAGTGATTGTTCATGTGATTGGACTAGGGTTTGTGAAAGCATATTTCTCTAACAATTCTCTATATGTTTCTAAGAGAGTGATTGAAAGTGATTGAGCATTGTGATGAATGAGAAGAATATTGAGTCTCTAAAAATTCTCTTTATGTTTCTATGGTATTGGACAAGTTCTAGAGTGATATTTTTGGGCAGATTTGAGGTAAGTCTTAGAGAATACTTGTGGACAGATTTATGTGAGCTCTTGTGGAAGCTTACAATACATATTGAGGACAAATTTGAGGATAGAGTTTGGTACAAATTTGAGGACAGGTTTGTGCTAGATCAGAGATATAGATTGAGGACAGATTTGAGGATAGAGTTTGGTATAGATTTGAGGATAGGTTTATGCCAGATCAGAGATAGAGATTAAGGACAGATTTGTGCTAGACCGAAGGACTGTGTTTAGTGCAGATTTGAGACAGAGCTTTGGAGGTGATAGAGTATAGAATACGACAGTCTCTAGTGGATAGATATCCATTAGCCAGGGCAGTGAGGATAGGTGTCTTCAGTGGATAGAGATTCATTAGCTAAAGCAATAGGGGCAATAGTTCTTCTAAAATATCATCAGCCAAAGTAGAGGGGAAAGGACCTCCTATGTATAGATATCCACAAACTTGATTAGGGTATTGGCATCTCCTCTGGACAAAGGTCCATAAACATTGTAGAGAAAGGATTCCCAAGAAAATTTATTTGAGAAAAAGTTATAAGAAATATTTTCTTCGTGGAGTAGCCCACATTGGGTGAACCATGTAAAATCATGTCTCTCATGTGTGTGATGCTTTGTGTGATGTTTACTACTTTAATATTTTTGATGTTATCATGTGTGTGAGGGTGTCTCCAATTTCTTTTGCCTTATCAGGAGCTTTTGTGTAAGCTTCTACTCTCTGTTTTAGACTCAAATCATCGACACCAATTGTAGCTTTTGTTGGGGCATATTCTATGCTAGGGATCTCTTCTATGGGGGAGTTTTTTTGGCCATCTCGACCACTTCTTGTTCATCAGTTCCCTAGTGCTCAAAATTTTATTCAGAGCTTTCCCCTGTTCTCTCCTAGTCCCCTATTTCTTCATGTTCCCCTGTCTCTTCTTGTTTTATTATTTATTCATAGGGTGTTTGCTCTTGATTTATTTTATTTTGTTCTCCTTCTTTTGTTGATTTTTCCTTTTGCTTCCTATGGAGGATATAAATATCAGCGTCAGACTCTATGTCTGATCCAAAAGGGGGAATGAATATTCAAGATGCCTTTTTAGGAAATTTTGTTTGCTCAGTGGCAATCTCTTTCCCTTTACCATTTTTAGTATCCACTTTACCTTCAATGGGTTTGATGGGGATTCCATTGATGCCTAAAGGGACTTCATTTGCCAGAGTTTTAGACCATTTGTCATGGTGAGCATCATACCTTTCAGAAAACTCCTTATCAATATTTGTACCATACCTGGTATACGTTTGTATATGACATACCATGCCAATATTTTGGCATGATCCCAATATTCTCCTTTCTTCTTCATTCGTTTGATGATATTTTCATCCAACTTATGGGCTAAGTTCACATCAGCGCTCCAGTATTCCATGTGTTCATATAAATCATGTCACGGAGGTAATGGCTACATCTGTTCAATGTACCACTCCAACGGTTCATCATCCTCATTGTTCTTGCCTTGTTTATCAATTTGTATGTCTGATGCATACAATTTTTTGAAAGAGGCTTTGTTAAGGGTGGCCTAATTTTGAGAAAATATATTTGTAGGGTCATATCTCCACTTCTGTGGCAACTCAACTAATTTTAGATTTTTTAAAGTTTGAGCAATCCGCTTGTGGTCTCCTTTATTTGACACTGATACACTAGAAAATTGAAAGGGCATGAGGCAGGTACCTATTTTACCAGTGCTTGTGCCAAATTTTCTATTTATGAACTCAATTTTTCTTACATATTACAAAGAAAAAAATCACTCAATGATGTTATAAGGTAGCAAAAAAGGCTTCCCTATGAAGCCATATAGTCTAACAACCACTCCTTAGGTCAAAATAAGCCAATCCCCTTCCTCTGTGTGGATGTGCTACAAAGTATCCTGTATCTGTTGGGGAATTCTTGATATGAAACCATACATAAATTACATTGCAAGGCCCAATAATTCCATATTAAAGTGGTAATATGATTCTACCTTTGAAATGAGCTGTGTCCACTCACATACAGGCAAGAGGTTTTCATCTTGGTCTTTTATCATAGCAGATATGAAACTTAAATTCTTTGTCTAGAATAAAAATAAAAGCCATAATAGGTAAGAAGAAAACCTGAAGGCATCAGGGAGGTCTCTCTGGAGCTTGAAGAGACCTACATGCAGTTTTTGTGCCAAGTATGTTGGTCAGTCAAACAAGAGTGGCACTTTATTCGGGTCCATGCATGATGCATCATAAAATTTAGGGTTGGATATGCATTTTGCTATCGTAACCTACCATACGTAGACCTGCGTGTATGTTTCTAGCCTTGCTACCATGGCTAGCATGGAAAAATGTTCCTTGTATTTGAATTTGGATAGGGGAATTAATAATTTTAGCAAGGTTCCCTCAGGTAGAGGGTCTGAAAAATGTTCTTGCAAGAACAATCTAATGTTCTTGGTGTTGGTATAAAACTTTTCCAAATTAATGGGGTCAAAAGGGATGGGGTTTACTGCAGGATTTCTACCACAGCTGAAGGTGATCCTAATTGCATTGATTTCGAGTGTAAATATGACTCCTCCCTTGGAGTCTTTCACAATTATATGCTTGACATCGTAGAATTTTTCCATAGCTCTAATTAGTTCAGGGTAGGGATGGACCTAGGGACAGACATACCAAGAAAGCAAGGCATGGTAGTAAAACATGCTTGGGCATGATGGTGTGAAATTCTTGGTAACCCTAGCCATTGTGTCTTTTTGAATACTTTCTAGGTCCTTCCATGTCACCCTGGTATTAGTTATGTAAAATTTTAGATCCACGAAACTACTTTTATTCTTGGCCAACTTGTGTTTCCCTTTAGTAGTAGTTGTTGGAGAAGCCATCATGTTTTCCTACTATGATTTAGAAGTAAAATCAGTTTGGAATGTGCTTAGCAAAGTTTTGTAGGATTTTTTGAGAAAGCAGGGAGTGCAACGAGCAGAAGGAAAATAATGTAGAGGACAAAGGAGTGATAAAAATTTTGTGATATAAGTGAACATGCATACGCATGCCAATGTGACATGCAATAACTATGGTTGGTGGCACACAACCCACTACTAATTTCAAATGTTTTCAGGTGCTTTGGTTCATGTGCCACCTTTAAGAAGCCAACTACAATTCATTACCATTTTACTAGGGCTAATGATATTGCTCTGTTGTTGTCCTGGACCAATAAATTGGCATCACCTCTACTCTGGGCCAATAAGATGGTATGAAAGAAACTTAAAAAGTGAGGTTTTTAAAATTTTAAGAAAAAAAATTTCTCGCCAAAAGGTGTGGTCATTCTAAGGTGGCCTTTGGGCACCGAAATGTTGTGCCATCATGAAAAATTTCCTTGGAGTGGTCACTAGTCACCGAAGTGTCACAAAATCATGATAATTTGCATTGAGGAGACCTTTAGGTGTCGAAATGTCATGCCATCATAAAAAATTTCCTTGGAGTGGCCATTGGTCACTAAAATGTCATGAAATCACAACAATTTATATTGAGGCCTTTGAGCACTGAAATGTTGCGCCATCATGACAAATTTCCTTGAAGTGACCCTTGATCATTGAAATATCATGAAATCATGATAATTTTCATTTGAAGAGGCCTTTGGGCATCGAAATGCCATGCCATCATGACAAATTTTCTTGGAGTGGCCATTGACTATCAAAATATCATGAAATCATGATAATTTGCATTGAGGAGGCCTTTGAGAACCGAAATGTCATACCATCATGAAAAATTTCCTTGAAGTGGCCTTCGATCACTAAAATATCATGAAATTATGATAATTTGCATTGAGGAGACCTTAGGGCACTAAAATGTCATGCCATCATGATAAATTTTCTTGAAGTCGCCTTCGGTCACCGAAATGTTGTGAAATCATGACAATTTACATTGGGGAGGTCTTTGGGCACTAAAATGTCATGCCATCATGAAAAATTTTCTTTAAGTCACCTTTGGTCACCGAAATATCATGAAATCATGATAATTTGTATTGAGGAGGCCTTTAAGCATCGAAATGTTGCACCATCATGACAAATTTCCTTTAAGTGACCATCGGTTGCTAAAATATCACAAAATCATGACAATTTACACTAAGGAGGCCTTTGAGTGCTAAAATATCGTACCATTATGACACATTTCCTTGAAGTGGTCTTCGATCACCAAAATATTATGAAATCGTGACAATTTGCATTAAGGAGGCCTTTGGGTGCTAAAATGTCATGCCATCATGACAATTTTTCTTGAAGTGGCCATCGGTCATCGAAATGTCATGAAATCACAACAATTTGCATTGAGGTGGCCTTTGGGCACCGAAATGTCATGCCATCATGAAAAATTTCCTTGGAGTGGCCATCGATCATCGAAATGTCATGAAATCATGACAATTTGCATTGAGTAGTCCTTTGGTCACTAAAATGTCATGTCATTGCGATAAATTTCCTTGAAGTGGCCTTTGGTCATCAAAATATTGCAAAAATCATGACAATTTGCATTGAGGAGGCCTTTGGGCACCGAAATGTCATGCCATCATGAAAAATTTTCTTAAAGTGACCATCGGTCACCGAAATATCATGAAATCATGACATTTTGCATTAAGGAGGCCTTTGGGCATTGAAATATCATGCCATCATGACAAATTTTCTTGGAGTGGCCATTGGTCGCTGAAATGTTGCAAAATCATGACAATTTGCATTGAGTCCTTTGGGTGCCAAAATTTTGCACCATCGTAACAAATTTCCTTGAAGTGGCCATCGATTGCTGAAATATCATGAAATCATGATAATTTGCATTGAGGAGGCCTTTGAGAACCAAAATTGCATGCCATCATGACAAATTTCCTTGGAGTGGCCATCGATCATCGAAATATCATGAAATCATGATAATTTGCATTAAGGAGGCCTTTGGGCATTGAACTATCATGCCATCTCGACAAATTTCCCTAAAGTGGCCTTTTGAAAGAAAATAGATATTTACATAAAATACATACAAGGTAGGAGGAAAACTATTTACTTATAGTACAACTTTAGATGGAATCCATTGATGAGGATGGGTTGAACCTGAACCTGTTTATTTCATAGTTGGAAGAAAATTTGCTATTTTTCTTCTATTACTTTGAAGGGGCCTTCCTAGAATGCATCAAATTTTTGATGATTCTCAGGTTTTGCCTTCTTTTCATTCCATCTCAGGACTAAGTCTCCCACCTTGAAATTTCTTAGAGTGGCCTTTTTGTCGAACCATTTCTTTGTGGTGACCATATGTTTTTGATAGTGGTCATAGGCTTGTTCCTTCTATTCTTCTAACTGTAGGAGTTGGATCAACCTATTCTCCATTGGTTCTGCCTCCTCTATGCTAGTTTGATTGAGCAGTTTTAAAGTTGGCATCTCTATGTGTATTGGAAGAACTACTTCTTTATCGTAGACCAAAAATTAGGGAGATATGTTGATAGACTTCTTGATGGTTATTATATCAACCCATAGTGCTTGGTTTATTAGAGATTGCCAACTCTTCTTATTGTACTTCAGAGTCCACTTCAATATCCTAAGCAAGTTTTTGTTCATTGATTCAGCTAATCCATTTCCCTACAGATAGTAGTTCAAGGAAGTTTTCAAGTAAATCCCATATCTACATGCAAATTCAATCATCTTAGTGCCTATGAAATATGATTTGTTGTCCATGACCAATGCATCTAGTATGCCAAATATCGTGATTAAACTTTCCATGAATTCCATCACAACCTCCTGGTCTGTGTTTTTAGTGGGTATTTCTTCTACCCACTTAATGAAATAATCAGTAGCTAGTTCTATTATTCCAATGAAATCCAATCCCCATTTTTGAAAAGGTTCTTCAACTTGAATGGATTGTAGAGGTATTGAAGAATTTTTGTTTCTCACAATGTATGTTTGGTACTCCTCGAAGTTCCTTGTTATTCTAAAAATGTCTGTGAATATAGTTGGCCAATAACATCTAGTCCTAATGATATTTAAAGTAGTGGTCCTTCCTGAGTAGTGTCCTCTTGATGAGCCTTCATGGAATTCCTCCAAGATCTTCTATTTTTTATCTTCCTTTATGCATCAAAGTAACACTCCATCCAAATTTTTTTGTACAACCCTTCAGGTAGTAGAGTGTACTTCAAAGCTTGGATCTTGTACCTTATTCTCTATGAAGCATTCAAACCTGTTGGGCACTTTCCAGTCTGGAAGCACCTAATTAATTCATCAGCCTAGTCAAGCTACTTTAAAGTTTGATCATCATCTGAGACTGCTTCTTAAGTTTGGAAAGCTATGTATTTTGATGTGGCTTTCCTAGCAAGTTCTTGGTATAGTGCTCTACCTCTTACCAGCTTGGTTGGATGTATTTCCAAGTCCTATTCTTGTATATTTGACATCCAACCAGCTCTTTTATCATCAAGTTCCCCATGTATGATGAAGTTCCTGATGTTCAGGTAAACTACATAAACTATAGTCATGGTCTATGAAAGGAAATACCTAAAAATTTTCAAAGACTTCATTATTGCATAGATCTGTTTCTCAATGAAGTTATACTTCTCTTCATGTTCTTGCATAATCTAACTCAGAAAATTGATGGGCCTTTCTTCGTTGACAGGCCCTTTCTGTGTGAGCACTATGACATAGCTTTGTTGTTCACCTACAACATATAATATGAAACCCCTAGAGTAGTCCGGATTTACCAAGATGGGGGTTTGAGATATTTGCTCCTTGATCTGCTGGAAAGCATGTTTCCTTATGTCTATCCATTTGAACTCAACATATTTCTTCAACAACTCAGTCATGGGTTTGATAATTTGCACAAAATTGGTTATGAATTTGTGCACGAAGTTGATTTGTCCAAAGAAATACTACAAGCCCTTTTTGTTAGGTGAAAGAGAGAATTCTAACAGTGTTTTTACCCTATTAGGGTCTATAGCTAGACCATCCTTGGAAACATGGTTGAGTAAGAGTCCTTCCATAGTGAAGATACATTTATTGGGATTTAGAGAGATGCCAAACTATGTATTTTTTGAACACACTCCTAATATGTCCGATGTAATCCTCTTTTCTATGGGAGAACACTATCATATCATCTAGATATATCACTATTATCTTATTGACAAGTTCTTCAAAAGCTACATTCTGTAGACACCTAAAACGTGTCATGTCGAGGCGACCACTCATATGGGATATGCTAGAAGACCATATGGAAGACCTTGGGCAAATACCAAGGTATAGTAGTGGTTTTAACCACTCAATTAGGTAGTTTGGCCTAATCAATGTTAATCATGGTTGACACCTAAGATTAGTAGTGCTGACCACACCTCAGAGCCATGGCTAGCATACAAATTTAGTTGGCCTTTGACTAAGTCAAAGTTGGTTCCAAATGGCCAATTGGTTGCAGATCTGAGTGGTTTGGGGGCGGAATGATCAATAAGCTTCCTTCCAACTACTCTAACTACCCATTCTTGATCTTGGCTTCCTCATGAATCTAGGACATTGTCCTCCAAGGTGCTATAAGAATCCCATCCAAATTGGGGAAATGATCTAGATATGCATAGGAAAATTTGAGCAGTGAAGCCCTATGGAATTCAACACTCACCTAATTGCATTGTGACATTGCTTTCTTACCCTTAATTGAGATATTGAAATGGTAATTCAAGCCATGGAGGTCCTAGGAGATTAGGAGAGCCAAGAAACATAATTATGCCCATTTCATGCACAATCAAAGTAATTCAACTACCAAATTTATCAGAGGACATAGAGGCAACCCTTGACCACAAATCTGACAAGAGGATTCAGAGATTTAGCCCTTGATTTGGAGGACAAGCACACTTCAAGCTCCACCATAGCTGTTAGCCATAGCTAATAGTTCTCACCGCACCATAGAGCCATGGTTAGGGTATCATCACTATTTTCCTTGCTTTCTCAATGTAGGATTTGTTAATGGCATTAGACTAAGCATAATTTAGGTTTAATTGCAATACTAGAGATTTTTGACTAATTGAATTAGCTTGTTTAGTTATCTTGATTTCAATATTGTAACTAGGATATTAGCAAATATTTTTCATGTTTCCATGCTTTTAAATTCTTAATTAGGCCATTACATAGATACATATGCTTTTCCTTTACATGTTTCATATCATCTTTTCATATTTTGCATAGGTTTGTTAGCTTTCTTGCACTTTCTTGATTATATGCTGTATCGCTCCAAATTTTTCGCATCCCTACCTTTAGGCTATTGGATCCACGCCCAGAAGGAGGATGGGAAAAGGATGATGCGGTACCTCGGACGAGAGGACTTTGCGAAGGTCCCGCCTCTCAAGGGAGGTGCATTTTGGTGATTTTTCGACGGATGGTGGGTTCACCAGAAACATTTGGCGGCAGCTTCCACGCCTAGGTTTTGGGAATGAGTTTTGATGAGTTCGTTTTATTTTTAAACATTCATCCTAGGTTTGGCCGAATGATTCTAACTTAAACTACATGAAAATGCAATTTAAATGAATACAACAAACATAAAAGAAAGCAGAAACAGAGAATTTGCAGGAGGCCAAATGAAGATTACCCGATCCGAAAGTCTCGATGAAGTTTCTGATTACTTGTAGCAGTCTGGATCGTCTGCAATTCAACAGATCGCCTTCAATTTGATAAAATCGTCTAAACCGACAGATCGTTCGCAATCCGACGAATTCGTCGACGAATTCATCGTAGACCCGCAAAACAGCAAACAGATGCGAAATACAAGAAATTCTATTTTGTAAAAGGGGCAAACTATATGAAAAAGTAATATGAGTATTGAACAATATACAAGAACAAAAGTAAATGCAAATCACAGTGTTTAGATAGCAGAATATGATCTTAATATGCAAACTAGACAAAATGGGTGAACTCCAGATGCAATATAGTATAAAAACCGAATAGACAATCTAATTTATAGCATAAAATGACAGAGAAAAGAGAAAGAAGAGCAAACCCTGCAACCGATTGCCTCGATGTGTGTCGCAATAAATCGTCTCGCATCGTAACGAGATCGTCCCGAATTTGATGAGATCGCCTCCGATCTTGACAGTTCGTCTGCTGCGATAGATGCCGGCTCCGACTGAAAACCATGGTGTACCTGCAATAAAATTAATATAGGACTAGTGCAAGAGCAAATTTGAAGTGTTTTAGCGCATAGGGAGTTGATTTACATAAAAATTCAGCCAGGGGTTGGGGAAGGAAAAGTTTTAGAGTTAAATAGGCATAGGATAGTTGTTGGGAGGTTGGAGATCATCCCAATTTGGGAGATCTCCAACGGGGGAAGGGTCCCAACGGCGCAGACACGCTTCTGCCCGGATTGGAGACCCGTTGGAACGGATTCCAACTATGCAAATTCAGTTTTGTGACAAAATCGTCTGGACGTTCTAGTCCAGACGAAATCGTCAACTGGGCGATATCGTCCGATCGGAGACGATATCGTCAAACGGTCAAAACAACCGCTAAAAATGGCACGAAAAAGAGGAAACGGGTTTCTCGACTGTTAATCGGGCGGTTTGGGAGGTTAAATTTGAATTTAAATTTATTTACTAAGGTGAATGTAATTATTGCAATTTTACTGCGCCAATTTTAGGGTGCTACATTTTGCCCCTCTTTAGCGAATTTTCCGAAGAAAATGCGTTAAAGATGAGTTCTTCTCGATCTACGAGAAAGCAAAAAATTATTCCCATTTTTAGGCGACGATTCTTGGTCGAATCGTACGACACCTTACTATGGTGCCCCCTCCGTGTTTTTACCCAAATCGAACGTTTGAGGTAAAAACGCAGAAAAGCAAAAATTATTTGTGAATTATTTTGAATAAAATTAAGAAAAATAGGGTAAAACCCTAATTCATTGTTACTGTTCATTTTACTATTTTTAGAGCTCTGGAGCAAAATGGTAGAGACACGCACAGATCTACAGAGGTCCGCCGCGGTCTACGGGTAAGGGTTTAAACTTAGTTTAGATTGATTTAATTTGAATTTACATGCTTTGTAAATGAATTTTAGGATGAATTTTGAGCATCGCGGCCGTTTTTGGCCATCGACGTCGTCCGAACGAAATCGTCCCTAGTTGGACGAAATCGTCTCAAGTTCGTCAATTTCGCCCAAGGGCGAAATCGCGAAAAAGGGACGATTTCGTAAATTAGAGACGATTTCGACACGCGAAATCGGAGACGATTTTGCTCAAATTTCAGACGATATCGGCCAATAGTGGGCGATATCATCAATTGCAAAAATTTGATCTTTAAGTGGCATTATTGATTGCTAAAATTGTTATTAATGATTGTTTGTTGTTTTGATTGTTTATGCTTGCAGAGAGGATTACTAAAGAGCAGAGAGTGGAAATACGGGGGCTGAGAGACGACTTGGCCGCTCTCACCCAGCAGAGCGGGATCCCTGGCAGAGCCGGCTTGAAGATGTGGCGGAGATGCCGCAGGTTTCTACCGACATGGGGCTACCGACACTCTAGCAGAGAGGTGGTACCCGGCTCTTCATGCTTTCGGTTACCAACAGGGGAGATGACTCCCACACTAGAGGATGTATGGAGGATTCTTAGAATCCCCATACAAGGGAGGATGATCACACCTACGGCCAATCGGGCCACGCGATGGGACGACTCTGGTGACCCGAGCTTCGCCCTGGAGAAGGGCGGAGTGAACATCGAGGCACCGCGCCGATGCCCGGGGCATCTACACTGACACGAGTTTTGGCTGGGGTGGTTGGTGGACTTCGCCGTGCCACCAGAGCGGATGCAGGGTACCATGGATGCTGGCAGATGTGATCTGCGACATGCGCGACCATGGCTACAGATTTTCTTGGGGCAGCTTTGTTCTATGCCGACTGTACAGGATCCTTTACGGGGTCATGTACAAGGGCGGGCGATGTCTGGTCATGACATCGCTCCTACAGGTTTGGTGCTGGGAGCACATTGCGGTGCGGAGGCCGGTAGGGCTTCCACTGATAGGGGTTGACGGGGAGAGGCCCCGAGTCTTCTACTGGTGGCTCCGGAGAGGGGCACAACGACGGATCGACCTGTCGGTGTCCCGAGACTACTGGATGACTTGGTCCCGCACCTGGATCACCTGGAGGCCGTGGAGGCAGCATCCAGGGTGGGCAGAGGACGCACAGGAGCTGGCTCGCATCAGGCGAGTCCGCTGGCTACGGATGGAGAGGGGAGAGGTGGAGCTCCACCGCTACGACCGAGTGTTGCGATAGTTCGGTCTACAGAGGGGATCCCATCTCTCGTGGATTATGAGTTTTCTCGGACTGTCCGGGATAACACCACAGTTAGCGGGGCTCCAGATATGCAAGATTCCGGAGTCGGGACGCGGACGATGCCCCCATTCAGCCATGGATGGGGACGACGAGGGGTAGCCGATGGCTATGATGCCTGGTACGCAGGCATCCGCCCTCCTCGGATGACGAGGGCTCAGGGACCGATCCACGCAGTCGTGCATCGGATAGGGAGGCGGCGCGCGGTGACGGTAGAGGCAGCCCAGGGTCACGGCAGAGGAGAGCAGAGGAGGCCACAGCACAGGAGAGGCCACGACAGAGGGAGAGGGAGAGGAGGGAGGCGAGACCCCCATCTCCACAGAGGCCACCATCGCCTGATAAGGGCAAGGGTGTGGACATTGGCGAGAGTAGCGAGATGGCTACTCTCCAGGCAGAGAGAGATCGTCTGCGAGCTCAGGTGCAGACGTTACAGGATGCAGCTGCACAAGACCAGGCTGAGGTGTCGCAGCTACGAGACGAGAATGCTCGTCTCAGGGCACGAGGCGGAGGGGTGAGCACTCAGGAGCTGATGCGGTCGGTTTCTCAGACCGCATTCTATCAGGCGCTATACTACCAGGCGGTGCCAGAGGGCCAGAGGATACAGGTGCCACCTGCCATAGCAGATCCTATCAGGACAGGGTCGACGAGGAGCTCATCCCGGTCGACGACGAGGACTCGCAGTACCACACATACTGCGATGGGACCACCTCGGCCTCCGCAGGGCGGGGAGGAGATGAGGCCGAGAGCTCTAGAGGCTCTCGAGGCTAGAGGGCAGGATACCGCCACCGATATTGTATTATACTTGTATTGATAGAGGATTGAGTATGCCGAGGTACAGATTGTGGCATACCAATCAAGTTGTTGATGATGTATATATTCTTGTTGATATATATAGATGAGATATTTTTGATCATATGACTTGTCTTATGTGATGCTTATGATGCTTTTTATGTTTGATTGATTGATTGAGTTGATTGATGTAATGATTTTATTGATGATTCATGTAATTATGTCGTTTTGGAAAATATTATAACTTGGATGTCATGCTTTAAATATTTTAAATGAAATAATCTGATGTAACAAATTGATTGGTTGTAATGAAATGTGATAAAAATAAAAGAGATTTCTAACAATAATTTCAAAGGACATTGTCGCTATTATAGACCATTTCATGGAGTCGCTGCTCACTCGGTCGTCAAGCTAGTCCTAGGATAGAAATATTGTTAAAAGAAAGAGTGCTTAAGAGACCGCCTTAAGACTTTGTTGTAATGATGCAAATGATGATGATGATGGTTTGCTTTCAGATTTCCATAAAAATATTATGCATGAAATATTGTGAAATGATTTTTGCTAGGCATAAATTCTTAAGTGTGATAAAATTTGTGAATAATTCCTTAAGAATTATACCATCATTGCAAAATGCAAAGGTGACATAATGACATAACATAGTAAAATGTATTTGCTTTCGCAAAAGCATAATTTGTGTAAAATGAAGTCATATGTTTTGTATGATCTTTGATAAATCAGGAAATAAAATTGTTACAATGGTTTGCGCTAGGCATAGAATATGTAGGTATAGACTTATACCATCATCGCGAAGATCAAAGAAAGGATAGTTTTATTGCATGATTAATTTTTGATGAACAGAAAATATGATAATGAGGACTTGCGCTAAGCATAAAATTCCCATTTTGGTTTTGGAACTATGCCATCGTCGCGAAAGTCGATAAGATATATATGATATGTTTTGATTGAAATTTTTGATTTTTTCTATTATATAGTTATCTTTGTGGTAAATAATTGTACTTGGTTTATTCCAAACAAGTTTGCAAAAATAATATTTCAAAGTATTTTGAAGACAAAAAGTTAGATTTATAAGGAATCCCATGTGCATAAGTGAATTCATTGCCAATCTTGATTTATCATAATGATAGACAAAATCTCTCAAATACAAATGTGTGTGCAATTGCATTGTTCATTTACCAGTTTTTGAGCAAGATACTATGATACAAGTGATTTGAAGAAACCAAATAAGTGTTCATTAACCATGATGTAGATGCATATAACCATACTAGGCTACTATGTAGATCGGATTATCAAGAGCTAGCTAATCCATAAGCGACATAGGTCTCGTACAAAAGAAGGTCGCTAATGTGACGTACATATCGCCACGCTAGGAGTTACCCAAGGCCAAGCAAGTTGGGCACAAACCACCTGTTATGGGGCTTACCTCACAGTTTTCGAATAATTGAGAATTCCAGGGATTCAAGCTCATTCACCCTTCTTTTCTTTTCAAAGGGTAGGGAAAGGGATTTTATTGCTTTTCTTGCTTTCTTTTGAACTTTGCTTATTTTTCTTTTTGTATTTCTTTTGCTTGATAATGCTTGGAACATTGCCGACATAACATTTTTCTTTTCTCTTTTTCTTGAATTTTTATTTTCTTTTTCTTTTTCTAGGGATACTTGCTCAGATTAGCTGTAGAGCAAGGGATTTTTATTCTGGGTAGGGGTGAGCTTGTCCTTTTGCCAATTCTCAAAGATTCTAGACCATGTGCATGATAGGATAGCAAGGGAAACTTTTCACTCAAGAAATCAGTTCTACTATGTAGCAAAACATGGAAATTACAAATATAATCATTTCATTGTGAAAAGATGTGCTTGGTTTAAGTAAATAACAAGATCAATTCTCTATGCTCAAACTTTATTTAATTGAATTTTGTGAACTTTGATATAAGAGAGATTAGTAATCATGCCGTATAAAATCAAGATATTTATTGTGTGAGTGTGCAAGTGAGGGATGCCAAATAAATGCTAGTTTTATCCAAAATAAGTTGAAACATAGAATTGCAATAATTGTAAGAAAATAATGATTTTGAGAAAGTTTTGAGAATGTTGACTCTCTCTTTATTCTGTATATTGTTTTGGTTTCGAAAGAGTCAAGCATATAGCTGTTTTTGGATTTTTATGTTGATTTTTGTTTTGGAGCAAAAGGAACTTTACAAGTGCTTTATAGAAATGCAATAAATATTTTTGAAGATTTTTGAAGATTTTATGAATGTTTTTGAGGTTTTTTGAATAAATTGAAAGAAATACACGATAATGATTTTGAACAAATATATACATGGATGAAATGACCAAATTTATGCATAATAACGTTTGAGATGTAAAATATTCATGGGTTCTTTAAGTTCTTTACCATCTAAGGTAGATAATTTATACGCTCCCGATTCAAATTTTGCAGTAATGATGTACGGTCCGAGCCGCTTGGGCTCAAATTTACCTTTAAGTTCTTTGGTTGCATTTGTATTTTTTTGATTTTCTTTTAGAACAAGGTCGCCAATCTCAAAGGATCGATGACGAACTTTCTTATTATATGCTCTTTTAAGCTTGTTTTGGTATGCACGGAGATGCTCTAAAGCATTGATGCATTTTTCATCTAGGAGTTCCAACTGACTGAGTCTGCCAGTGTGATATTCATCTCCTACTTCGTGTCTTGAAGTAGCAGAGCCAAAGAAGGAACTTCCAATTCAAATGGAAAACCGCTTCGGCACCATATACCAAAACAAATGGTGAAGTGCCCGTGGGGGTTCGAACACTAGTTCGATAAGCCCACAAGGCCGGATATAATTGAATATGCCACCACGGCCGCTTTATTGACTAGTCTTTTGAGAATTTTGATTAGAGTTTTGTTAGAAGCTTCGCTTGACCATTACCCCGAGGATAATAGGGAGTAGACCAACGATGTTGAATCTTATATTTTTGACATAATTTTTTAACATCTTTATTTTTGAACGGAGTTCCATTGTCAGAGATGAGATTTGCAGGAATTCCGAACTTGCAGATGATTTGATTAAAAATGAATTTAGAGACCTGTGAACCAGTGCAGGAAGCTAAAGGCATAGCTTCAACCCACTTCGTGAAATACTCATGGGTTATGATGAACTTATGTCCATCGAAGACACAGGATTAATTTTACCAATAATATCCAAGCCCCATTTAGAAAAGGGCCAAGGAGAAGAAATAGCCTCCAGCTCTTGTGCAGGCGCATGGACAAGGTCAGCATGTTTTTGACACTTGTCGCAATGGCGCACATATTCATGTGCATCCGTTTCCATGGTAGGCCAAAAGTATCCTATCCGAAGGAGCTTTTTAGCAATGACGCTACCACTAAAGTGTCCTCCACAAGATCCATCGTGGGCTTCACTCAAGGCTGATTTAGACTCTTCTAAATTTAGACATCTTAATAGGATACCTTCAAAAGATCTCCTATATAAAGTATTGCCAATGATTACAAATCGACTTGCTCGTCGACGTAATAACCGACGCCGGTTACGATTAGAATTAGCAGGGAAAGTCCCATTTTGGAGGAAATCAAATATGTCTCAGATACCGCAGTTCAGAGTAGTTTCCTTGATTAGAAACACATCCAAAGGCTCTAAGCATGACTTATGTGAAGCGGGTTCTCGGAGTCGACGAATGATGATAGTAGCATATTCGTCGTCTAACTCCAAGGGTAAGAGAGATGCAAGCGGCCATAGCATCACCGCACGGTTGCTAGTTCGAGGAATGGCTTCCAAGGTAACTTGATCAAACAAGGCCATTAGTTGTAAAACATAGGCCTTATATGGGCGAAGTTTATCATCTCCTGGGTCCGATAAACTTCATTAATTTGGTTTATAACCAATTGGGAATCCCCAAAAACTAAGAGGTTTTTAATTTTAAGCGCTAAAGCAGCTCGTAATCCAAGGATTAGAGCTTCATACTCAGCAGGATTGTTGGTGCAAGCAAAGGTTAGTTTGAAGGACAGAGGAATAAGATGTTTTTGCGGAGATATTAAAATAATACCCGCACCAGCCCCACTCATGCATCGGGCTCCATCAAAGTATAAGGACCATTGTTCAACAAGGTCTGCCTCTAATTGAAGGCATTCATCAAGAAACTCAATAATGAGGGGATGAGTAGACTCTAAGGGTGCAGCAGCTAATTGATCTCGCTATGATTTGACCCTTAACAGACTTTTGTCCTATGAAGGTGAGATCAAACTCGCTTAGAGCAAGAACCCACTTGGCTGTGCGACCCGATAAATAAGGTCGACTCATGAGATATCTTAAAGGATCATATTTGGCAATGACATACGTTTTTTGGCTAAGCATGTAATGTCGTAATTTTTGCATAGCAAACACGACTGCTAGACATAACTTCTCTAACGCTCGTATAGTGGGTTTCATAACTGATGAAGGTGCGGCTAATGTAATAATTAGCACGTTCTCATTTTTCATCATCAAGCCGAGCTAACATAGCTCCTAAGGCGTAATCTTAAGCAAAAATATATAGAAGAAATGGGCGATCAGATTTAGGCGGTGAAAGCACCGGAGGGTTAAGGAGATATTGCTTGAGAAGTTCAAAAGCTTCTCTACATTCTGTGTCCCAATTAAAGCGGACATCCTTCTTAAGGAGTTTAAGAAAGGGACCAGTTTTGTCCGCCAGCTTATCAATGAAGCGATGGATAGCTTGAATTTTACCTTGTAAACTTCGTAATTCAGATATATTAGTGGGTGCGGGCATATCGATGATAGCCGCAATTTTGAGAGGGTCAATTTCGATACCACGTAAAGAAACTAAAACCCCTAATAACTTGCCGGATTTAACTCCGAATATACATTTTGCTGGATTTAATCGAATGAGATATTCTCGTAATCGATTAAAAACTTTTCTTAAATCGTCTAAATGATGATCTTCAATAAGAGAGCGCGCTATAATATCATCTACATAATCATGTAGGATATCATGCATCATATCATGAAAAATGTAGGTCATAGCCCGTTGATAAGTTGCACCGGCGTTCTTTAAGCCAAATGGCATCACTTTCCAACGAAAAGGTACCCCAGGGGGTAATAAAGGCTATTTTCGCCTCGGTCTTCGAGGAGCTATCCTAATCTGATTATAGCCGGAGAATCCGTCCATTAAGGACATCATCCCACTCCCAAGAATGAAGTCAATAATTTGATCCATATTTGGAAGAGGAAAGTCGTCTTTAGGGCATGCAACGTTAATATCTCTCAAATCTGTGCAAACCCTAACTTTGGTGGCTTCTTTCTTGGTGACTGGAACTACATTGGAGATCCATTCAAAGATAATCAATAGCTTGTATGAAGATAACATTCGAGAGTTTTTCTAACTCCCCTTTGACTAGCAGAGCCACTTTGGGATGCATTTTTCTAAGTTTTTGTTTAATCAGGTTTAGCATCCGGATGGACCACTAGATGGTGCATGACTACGTAAGGGTCTAAACTCGGCATATCTTCATATGTCCAAGCGAAGACATCTTCATACTCTTTAAGAAATGCTATGTATTGTTTTTGTTTTTCTTGACTTAGTTCTCGCTCCAATGTTGATTATGTGAGGGTTGTCCTCAGCTCCAATATTAATTTTAATGACATTTTCTACCTCCATGTGTAGATCTCTTTCAAAATTAGGTGGGGCGGGTGAAACGCCCAACTCTTGTAATTCTTGTAAAGTTAATTTAGATAATTCGTTCTGAGGGTCATGGCCTCAAGTTGAGCTATGGTTGGTATAGAACCATCAAAATAAAACCCGTTGTACAACATCTCTTCAACAGAGACATCATGGAAGATATCTCCTTCCAACTCTTCATCGGGGTCAAGCAATCATTTCAGGGTATGCTATGGATAGCATGTTGCATGAAAATGACGGATTTTTAAGAGGCAAATCAACATGTCTATCCAAATAGTCTTGATAGCATATGAGATGATCATCATCCTCAAAAGGAAAAGGTTGACCCTTACTAGGTAATAGGCCCACACCACATCGGAGGCCATGGTTCTACCTCGAAAGGTTCTTTCATGCCATTTTGGAAAGGTCCTAAGCCTTTCCCTTTATATCCCATTTTAAGCATCATGGGTTTAGCTTTAATATAATCGTTGGTAAAATAGCACCGAGCATATCCATCATGATGGGTTTTGATATTCTGAGGGATTCTTCCCTACCATATCCTTTGTAAATGAAGGCGCAACTCCCGACTTGGTAAGTACTTCCCATAGGTTGTGGGAGGCCCAAAGTACGAGGAGATGGCGGCAATTGATTTAAAAGGTTTGAATCTTGCATGAAAGCATTCATTTTTTCTGATATTAAGGTTGTAGATAACTGTAAAATATCATCATAAAGGGCATAAGATGTAGAAGGCTTATTACCTATGTCTTGAGATGTGGAAGGTATGATAGATGTGTCTATAGGTTTTGAATTTATGGGATTAGAACTTGAAGAATTGGTTGTAGTTTTAAGAGCTTTTTGAAGTTCTACAGTAATTTGTTTAGAAGGTGGTTGATCTATATGGGAAGATGAAGTTAATGGAGGAGGAATAGATGAAGTGATGGGTTTATATTTCACAGCTTTAGATGAAGAAGAACTAGGATATGTGGATGACAGAGGAGGCAAAATTGCACTCCAACTGGTTCTCGCCAATGCACACATATCAAAGGTCTAGGGTCACCATGAATAGTGACCAACCGATTTTTAAACTCAAACTTAACACATTGGTGTAAAGTTGATGGGACCGCTCGCATGGCGTTAATCCAAGGGCGACCCAAAAGTATATTGTACGATGTCGGGCAATGTACAATAAACACAGCTTGTCTCAAGGGTTCTAGGACCAACTTGCAATGGGAGGGTAATGACTCCACACGTTTCTTGTGTTTCGTCATTAAAGGCTTTGATAATCATATCAGCCTTCTTCATTTCATCACTTCTAAAACCAAATCGTTGGTAGAAGTCAAAGGTGCAGATGTTTAGAGATGAGCCATTATCAATCGAGACTCGTTTGACAGCCTACATCCCCAATTAAAGCTGTAATATACAAGGGATTATCCTTGTGTAAACCGTGTTGTGGGATATCTTTATCCCGAAAGTCAATACAATCAATCTCTCGCGTGATGATAGTATTGGCCATAGCTTCAAGTTGGATGTTTTGAGGTACCATCATCTGGCTCAAAGTAAGCATCAATTCATCCCTATGGGTGGGAGAGGATCTTAATAAATCTAAAAGGGAGATTCTGGCGGTGGTATTAGACAACTGTTCATTAATGCTGTAAGGGGGTTTAGGTTGAACAATAGGAGCATTATTTCCTTTATTAGGATTTTTTAGAACAAATGGAGCTGGTCCATCGTTCTGGTTTGGTTCTTGTTGGGGATTTTGAGCTTGTTGTCGGGTGACGACTCCGATGGTACCTACAATGTTATAGTGACGACGTTGAAACGGTCTCGGTTGAGAGTTTATGGCTTGTTCATAAGGAAGGACTTCATTAGAAGAAGGTCAAGTAGTGACTCTTCCGGGGAAATGGTTCTTCCGGAACATTAGCATCTCGTGATAGGTTGAATAGGATCTGATTCATTTTCAGAACTATTCGATTGAATGGTGTCTACTTCACTTTCACTATCCGACTCTATATCGCTAGAATCAGAAGTTTGAAAATTATGTAAGGGCCTGGTTGTAACCAGGGATAAGGTTGTGTCGAATGTGTGAGAGTCCTGAATAGGTAATTGCCCGCTAATGGTTCCTACATATCGGGTAGGAGGGGGAACATTATGATGTTCAATTTGATTAGCTACCTCTTTACCATGTCTTGGTAAAGGGTGTTGAAATATGTCTAAAGTTTGATTGGCATTCTGATTTTGATTTTGGGGAACAGTCTTTTGAGTATTATTAGGAGGGTTTTGTTTAGGTTGGAAGGCTTGCACTTCCATTTCATTATTGTCAATCAAATCTTGTATTTTATGTTTCAATCTCTTACAAGCGTTGGTAGAATGTCCAGGACCTCTATGAAAATCACAGTGCAAATCAGCTCTATATCCGGTATGCTTGGGTCGAGTTCCTGGATAGTCGGTAGCTTGGATTAAACCTCTTTCAAGAAGTTGAGGTAAAATAGTTGATAAAGGTTGGTTTAATCTAGTGAACTCTCGAGGAGGCTTATCAGAAGGTTTCAAGATGAATTTTTCTGTTGTTTTTGTTGCATTGACATTAGCAACATTTCTGCTCGCTGACTCCATCACCGACAACCTCGTTTGTTTTTATATTGATTTCTAGATGTTTTCTCATCATCCTTCTTTCTAAGTTGGCCTCTCCTAATGAGGGCATCTTCTACTCTTCGAGCTAAGTCTATAGCTTGATCGAAGGTAGTCAAAGTAGTCGTTGATAGTTCATAAGAAAGTTGTTCTTGTAAATTGTTAATGAAAATGTCTAACATTTCCCTATAGGGTAGCACAAAGTGTAGTTTTCCCGTCAATTGTCTCCATCTTGCTAAGAAATCAGAAAAACATTCGTCTTTATCTTGTTTTAAATTGTATAGGTATTTAATAGTTACATGCCTCTCGATGTAGGCACTAAATTGATGAACAAATGACTCAACTTGCTTTCTTCAAAGTTTCTTAAGGAATGAGTGGGCAATTGATAATACCACTCTAACGCCATTCCACCTAAACTTTTGGGGAACATTTTTAGTAATAGCAAGTCGTCATGCGATATGTCGTGACATGCTATCCTAAACATGCGAAGATGTTCTATGGGATCTTCGGTTCCTTTATAGATAGGCAGGACGGGCATGGGAAAATGTTTAGGGTATGGTTGAGCTACCACTATGGGATCCAATGGTTGGCTACAAATCTCTCGATAATTATACGAGGGACGGTAGGGATCTATCTGGTCCATACGTGAAGCCAATTGTTTCACCATAGCTTCCAAACTACTAGTTTGCCCCCCATATTGATTCGGTGGGGCATTGCCATAAGTGTTATGGGCGTAGGATGGAGGAACATGCAGATTAGATGCCATGTTACTATTGTGTAAAACATTGGTAGGAAAAATATTATGGAGGAGTTTTGAAGTTGGATTGTGTTGTATTGTAGATTGTTGAAAGTTTGTATTTGGCTTTGTTTTAGATTTTTGTCTATTTAAAGCATTTTGCTCAATAGTTTGGAGGAAGGAAGTAGTGAAGGGAATTTTCTTTTGTGCGGGAGTGATTTTAGGTTGAGTAACAATGTTGCTTAGGAGGTTGGGTGACCTATTGTTTGGTCATGGCTTGGGCTATAGTGACCATATTCGCATTAGATGGTCCACCCTTATCACTTTCTTGATCAATGAAAGACAAGGGATTAGTTTGCATATCAAGCACCTATTCTAAGGCCGCTTGAGCATCAGTAACTTCCCCTCTATCAATACGGACCGCCACATTAAGGACGTCAATATGTTGATTAAGAAATTTTTGAAAATGTTCTGCGTTGTCAAAAGAGATGGCTCCATTGGGAGCTAGTCTAGGGGATGAAGATTCTTTAACACTTCCTTCTTGTTCCTTATCTTCACCTAAGTCTTCATTCTGATTGTCCTAGAGTTTCACCTTCCGGATTTGTATCTCCAAGAAGGACATTTGGGTTTTCAGTTGTATTTTGTAGCCAATCTTCTCCTTCTCCTAAAATTTCTTTACCATTCCTAAGTTTAGTCATGGTGCTAAGTTTTGATTTCAGCAAATATATATATATATATATATATATATATATATATTAAATTAAAAGGTATATATTTATATATACCTAATGCAATATTGTAAATGAAATGTTTAAGTTTTTTTACTATGTTCTTTGATTTTTTTTTTTTTTTTAGTTTTTTAGTTTTTCTTTGAAACAATATAATAAAGACAACAAATGAAACAATAAATGCACACAATAATAATAAGGCTGAAAGTAGATGAACTAATCTTCTATGAATAACTTATGGATATCATTAATAGGTTCAAGTTGTTCAGGGGTCATGAAATGTTCTTCTTCAAATTGAAAGTTTTCTTTTAAGAATTTGATGAAAAGGGCTATGGTGATATTGTCTGTTTCAGATGCTGGTTGATAAAAGTAAAGCTCATGGCAATACTCTCGATATAGCACACTCGGAACTCTATTCCATCTTTCCCTATCTGTGAGAACAACTTCTTGGTCCTCTACAAGGCCTAGGAATCGGTGTACAATGTCCGCATTCTCGAGGTATTCCTCAGCCGAACAACTCGAAGATACTAAAGCTCTCCTATAGGCTAACCACCTATGGCAAGCTCTCAAGTTCATGATAGAACACTAATTGATGAGGATCCGGGATTCTATCCAAGACTAGCCTCTTAATCTGCTTAAGTTGTGTGGACCTAGATGAAATGATACTAAGTCTCCCGATAAGCTCGTCCCACAAGGATTGATTTCTACTTGTTTCAGGGATACTAAGGACAGAATTAACTTCTATGGTTGCTAATTGGTTTACTACGTTTATAGTAACTGCTAACCTCTTTTTAGGAGCTACCATCTAAACATGATTTTGAACCTTAAATGTTTTAAAATGCATCTAAGTTTTAGTTGTTCTAATTTTTTTTTTTTTTGCTTTTGCGTTTGTTTTCAAAAGGTTATGATGCATTTCACGTCGGGTTCACCAAAATGTATCGCTCCAAATTTTTCGCATCCCTACCTTCAAAGCTATTGGATCCGCGCCCGAAGGAGGATGGGAAAAGGATGGTGCGGTACCCTCGACGAGAGGACTTCGCGAAGGTCCCGCCTCTCAAGGGAGGTGCATTTTGGTGATTTTTCGACGGGTGGTGGGTCCACGCCTAGGTTTTGGGAATGAGTTTTGATGAGTTCGTTTTATTTTTAAACATTCATCCTAGGTTTGGCCGAATGATTCTAACTTAAACTACATGAAAATGCAATTTAAATGAATACAACAAATAGAAAAGAAAGCAAAAACAGAGAATTTGCAGGAGGCCAATGAAGATTACCTGATCCGAAAGTCTGATGAAGTTTCGATTACTTGTAGCAACTGGATCGTCTCGCAATTCAACAGATCGCCTTCAATTTGATAAAATCATCTAAACTGACAGGATCATCTGTAATCTGACGAATTCGTCAAACGAATTCATCAGAGACCTGCAAAACAGCAAACAGATGCGAAATACAAGAAATTCTATTTTGTAAATAGGGGCAAACTATATGAAAAAGTAATATGAGTATTGAACAATATACAAGAACAAAAGTAAATGCAAATCACTGTGTTTAGATAGCATAATATGATCTTAATATGCAAACTAGACAAAATGGGTGAACTCCAGATGCAATATAGTATAAAAACCGAATAGACAATCTAATTTATAGCATAAAATGACAGAGAAAAGAGAAAGAAGAGCAAACTCCAGGCACTGATTGCCTCGATGTGTGCTGCAATCGAAATCGTCTCGCATCAGAACGAGATCGTCCCGAATTTGATGAGATCGCCTCCGATCTTGACAGGTTCGTCGGTTGCGATAGATGCTGGCTCCGACTGAAAACCAGTGGTGTACCTGCAATAAAATTAATATAGGACTAGTGCAAGAGCAAATTTGAAGTGTTTTAGCGCATAGGGAGTTGATTTACATAAAAATTCAGCCAGGGGTTGGGGAAGGAAAAGTTTTAGAGTTAAATAGGCATAGGATAGTTGTTGGGAGGTTGGAGATCATCCCAATTTGGGAGATCTCCAACGGGGGAAGGGTCCCAACGGCGCAGACACGCTTCTGCCCGGATTGGAGACCCGTTGGAACGGATTCCAACTATGCAAATTCAGTTTTGCGACAAAATCGTCTGGACGTTCTAGTCCAGACGAAATCGTCAAATCTGGGGCGATATCGTCTGATCGGAGACGATATCGTCAAACGGTCAAAACAACTGCTAAAAATGGCACGGAAAAAGAGGAAACGGGTTTCTCGACGGTTAACGGGCGGTTTGGGAGGTTAAATTTGAATTTAAATTTATTTACTAAGGTGAATGTAATTATTCCAATTTTACTGCGCCAATTTTAGGGTGCTACATATGCTAATGACATCATCTTTTCATGCAATTTCTTCAAAAAGCCTCATCAAAAGAGATATACTTTATTACTGATGCTTCTTGTTGTTTATTGCATGCAGGACTAACAAGTTTTTGACATATAAGATAGAAAATACCTCTAATCATGGGGAAGGAGGTCATCAACACCTTGGAGTAGTTCGTGTCATTATAAAGAGTATGTGGATTACATCTACCCTTGCAAGGGAGTTCTTATGATTGTAACATTATATCACATTGGGTATCCCTAAGAGTGATGTATTTGTAACTGAGATTCATTTGGAAATCAATAAAATAAACATTTCTTTTGGTTATTTACAATTTCATCAATTTTTGTATGCTTTATGTGATTTTTCAATTGTTACTAGATTAGGTGTATGCTTTTTAGGATCGTACAGAAGGTGATCACAGTGGAACTTCTATATAAAATTCCATAGATCACTAACTTTTAGGGTTGGTGATAATAGGTGCTAACCATGGGTGACAGCTACAGTCAAAAGTTGTCATCGTGGCACAGACCCGTGAGCAAAAGTCTCATCCATGCCATAGAGTCGTGGTCAGCATCTGGCAAGCCGTACATCAGGGAGAAAAATCTTAATCGGATGAGTATCTGAGGTAGGATCCATTTTTATTTGATTTTTCTTATTTCTTTGTCTATGTTTTTCCAAAAATTCAAAATTGCCAACATAATTAGGGAATGCAACAAGAAAGAAAAATGCATTGAGTTCCTAGGTCTTTTTCTTAGGTTCTACTAGTCGTTGCTAGGAACAATGGACCTCTGAGTGTAGTATGTCCTATTCTCCAATGGTCTAGGTCCTTCTTGTATGTTGGTTTGCTTTTTTGAGGCCCATATAGTGGCCACTTCATCATTGTCATTAGTGTACATTTGTTTTGAAAATTCATATAGCTTAATCATGCATACTTTTGAAATTTAAATTTTCTTTTTAATTTGCATAGCATGTAGAAGAGTCATGGATGCTATTTTATGCATTTAATTTCATGCAAAATAAAAGTAACCACACGCACCATGACACATTGTAAACACTGGTGAGTTGGAAGTCACATCCAACCACTAGTAGGGTTCAACGACGGTAGCAATGATTTCCATCTGTTGGCCCAACTCCCTTGATCCTTTTGCTCCTATACCAATACTGGATCCAATATGTCATCATATCCCATGAAAAATAGCATGCATTCCTCCTTGGAGGGGTGTATCACTGTGCATGGGTGAATAGGGTGAGGACCGGGAGGACCTGTGCTCCCTTCCCGAGTGTGGGTTTCATCTCCATATTTTAGGGGGTTTACGTGATCATGACTTTCATTGTCGGTTGTCGAGTTGTGAGTATACAAGTGAAATCTATTTAAAAATTGAGTATATCATCAACACTTTGAAAACACGATGAGAGTTACTTATTGATACAATAAATTACAAAATACGTCAAACAAATTAGGGCTTGCTCTAAACTTTAAAAGAGATAATCACCATTGTTTACTTTATTTGCTTTAAAACTTACATAAGAGATAATACAATATCATTGTGGCTACACGAAGAGGTTGACCTAGGCGTATATCTAAGGTCGAGGCCAAAGCTCCACCCAATGCACAACAAGTTGCACAATGCCCTCAATCATAGAATCCTCTCAAACGTCATTCGACGAGTATTAGAGGGGAAAATTCTACGTGTAGGGACTTGCTAATACTACCCTGATATAAGGAGCTACTAGACACTCCTTGAGATATATCAGAGCAGGGAGCTTCCTAGCATGGAGGTTCTAAAAATGTTAGTATTTACTATGACCACATTCCACGTGCATCCACAGGATCTGTTGAAGAGTATATCATCGAGGGATCCAGATTGGTACCCCTCTGTAAGGTAGCTAAGGGAGGCTTGAATCCCCCAACATCTGAGTATAGATGAGTTAAGGATCTGCCCATTCAGAGGTAAACAGATAGGGCAAATTTTGAGTGTAGGTTCACTCAAACTACTAATAAGGGTGAGCCTTGTAGGTTCACCATAGATGTATCTAAAATGGGATCCAATTGTACACCACCTCATGAGCCATTGCATAGCAGACAATTGGATGGTTTGGGTAAAGTTCTTAGATAGTTAGGTTACAAGCCTACTCCTACGCATTCTCGTCCTATGAGTGTGCATAGTGGTAGTACCATTAGCACTGTCAAAGAACCTAGATAATGCTCCAAATATTCTCAAGATATGTGTGCCCCTACATCTCATGCAGGCACAAATTTTAGGCAATAGCTGGATGTGAATGTCATCTTCACAGATAAGGGCAAGAGCATAGTAGATCAGTCCATTGGGAGATACATCCACAAAGCTACTCGAATAGAGTGCACACACCAGAGGCCTCATATGGATGATCGTATAAATAGATCCCACAAGCCGGTGTTAGAGCAGAGACATCAGATCCTCCAAGACCAATTGGAGGACGTTCGTGTAAAGAAAGAAAACCTCAAAAATAAGAATACTCAGAGGCAAAGGTTCATAAGACAATGCTTATATGAACAATGAATATGTGATCAATGCATCCTTTATCAAAAGGAGCATGTTGAGAGGGAGGATCGACTAGCTAGTGTTGGTTTACATCCTCATAGTGAGCATAGGGAGCACATTGACAGATGAGTTGCTTCGTAACCTGATTTGCAACCTGAGTATATAGATACTCATACTCGCTATGCATACCAACATAATGGGCACCCTCCGCCCGAGCATCGTGGGCATAGGCAGTATGAAGAAGAAGTGGGATATGAATTAGATCAAGAATATCTTGAAATATTCTAAGTTGAGGAGGAGGATGAGCCTATTCCTTCACCTCAACCGAAGAGGAACGTGCCTCCAAAGGCACCTCCAATGAAATCCATAGAAGAGGAGTTCTTATTTTCATAGGCTTATGAAGTCTTGGAAAAAAAGGTGAAAGCTATAGAAAAGCAAGGAACAACTTATCAAAAGCCAACCTTGAATAAGATTCATAATGAACCTTTATGCTCGTCAGTGCCTGTTTTGGCTTATCTCGACCATTTTTAAATGCCTACGCTAGAAAATTTTAGAGGAGAGGAAGATGCTCAGGAGCACGTCATGAGATTTTTAGACATGTGCTTTTAGATTGGAAGCAATGATGCCTTGCTCCTGTAGATTTTCATCATGACCCTCTTAGGACAAGCTTGAGAGTGGTTTAATCAACTCAAGAAGAATAGTATCACCCATTTTAATCAACCGGTTGATGCATTTCTTGAACGCTTCTCCTTTGGAATCAAGAAGAAGGTAAACTTATCCGAGCTGGCTGCTTTAAAGCAACATGATGACGATCCAGTTATGGATTATGGGAAATGATGGAGAAATATGGTGGAAAAGATGCCATTCTCCATACCTTCTTCTAAACTAACTCAGATGTTTATGAAAAGTTGTGCAAAGCACATTTTATTATTATTACCATTACAATAGTATCAAACATTCAAAGAGGCTTTGGCATAGACCAAAGTTATTGAGGATATCAATTTACAGGAGGGTAACTTGAAGATCAAGAATAAGAAGAAATGGAACAAGAGAAGCATTGAAAAATAACAGACCAAGTTGGCCCACATCAATGAGGTGGATTTGAACTTTTAGAAAGGGGATAAGGGGTAACAATAAGAAATTATCAAGCCCAACCTCCTCCTGCACAGTATGAGCAGCGCAACAACAATCATAAGGGTAAGAATAAGGAAAAATTCCCACCTCGCTAGTTCACACCTTTTTCAAAATCAATGAATTCAATATTCAATCAACTGTGCGAGGCCAAGGCCATACACTTGCTAGAGATAAAAATGTTGGACCCTAACCAACCCAAACCAAAGGGGTATAGGGATGAGCTATATTGTATTTTCCATAGAGGAAAGGGACACAACATTGAAGTATGTTGGAGTTTTAAACATTTAGTACAAAACATGATAGAAAGAGTTGAGATAACTATAGATAATCCTCAGGCACCTAATAATCATAATATGGGGATTTACAAGAATATTCTACCTAACCATGAGGCCCCAAGGAACAATGTTGGCTAGGTTAATCAAGTACAAATTGAACCACCAACCCATGGGTTCGTCAGAATGGTCAATGTTTTCATGAGACAAGAGAGGTATGAAAGACCAAATCAACCTCCAACTCCCATTAGAGTCCAAGTTGCACCTCCTCCAAGGCCATCCCAAAATGTGCTAGGCCCACAAACTAGACCGATGGTGACAATCAAGATTAGGTTAGTTCAAAACCTATAGACGAATCCAGCAAAGTTGTCAATTTATGAGCTAATTTAGTAGTCCCCCAAGCATAGGGAGATACTGATGGACATTCTATAGTCCATAGAATTGTAGTCCTAGGATCCTAAAGTGTTTACATAGTTCATGGGACACATGTAGTAGTGTCAAGAGTCGGTCATATAGTTTTATGATCACAAAATTAAGATGGTTTCCACTATCACGACGAATCCACCACTTCACATAATTATGTGTGTGAATCACATACCCTTCAAGCAGGTTTTTATTGATATAGGATCATCAATTAATATTATCATGACCAAGGAATTAACAAACCTAAATTTACCAAAGATGCATATCATACCTTATGCCTTCACGTTGAGATCTTTTAATGATGTATTATGCTCAACTATCGACACGATAGTCTTACCTATTCAGGTGGGGATGAAGACCATACTTGTGATGTGTCATGAGATTGAAGGTGCTATGCAATATAACATACTTCTGGGATGGCCTTGGATAAGAGAAATGCATTGTGTCCCCTCTATTCTCCATTAGTGTATCAAATACATTCATGAGGGACAGGTTCATGTGGTACCTTCAGATGAATAACCATTCAAGTACATGAATCTAGCTGATTTGTCAGGGGATTTCATGCTCCCATAAATGCACCTAGACATACGACCAATGATGCCAATAAAATATCGAAGAGGTAAAATGAAGGAAGTATGTGCAAAACCTACAACGTCTGCATCTCAATGATCGAAGCACATGACAACTGCTTCTACCAGACCATTTGCATCTGTAATGCATCGATATGATGAGGAGATAAAAGTAAATATAGGTGAAAAAGAGATAAATAGAGCACTCAAACTAGTTGTGATCAAGGTTCCTACTCCCATGGAAGTAGAGGATGCTCAAGGAGAATTCAAATAGGCATCTCAGCCTACTTCATCTGCATCTTCAATAGGGTCATCTGCACCATAGGTAATAGTTTATTTTGTTAATCCTATATTGGGAGAGTATATCATGTAGAACATGATGTTCATAGCGATCATCAAGACTGCACACAATATGGGCAGATCGCAAGCCCATTGCCTTCCTGTAGGGACGGTGGTACCATTTGGGGTGCCCCCTAACCAAACTAATTTTATTTATGGAGGGCTCGACCAGATTGCATCTTGCACCCACATAGATGAAGATGATGATGAGCCATTCACTGTGAATGTGCATTATCTCTCTAACCTAGAGTACACATTACAATATTTCAAACGTTACCATTGGCATGGTTATGGTCTTGAGTTATCTGAGCAGGGGCATAAGAGGCTTTATGAACTATAATATCAGTTACCCACATATAGTTTTGGGTTAGGATATCATGTTAGAGGATAGGATGAGCTACTCATGGCATATTTGGACCACCTGTACCTCAGCTTGGGGAGGATGTCAATATTAATCCTTATCACCCCAATCCGTTTGTCTTTCATTGGGACAATTGGATAGTTTCTTATGTCACTATGGGGCCACTTGAGACATATCACAAAGATATCTTTGTGGATACCGATCTAGAGCATATCCCAAGAGATAACTTGGGTGAGAAAATTCATGCAGCAATTGATGACATAGGTCTACAATTTTATAATGTTGGTATAGCAGAAGACTCTGAGTCAGAATATCATTCTGATGAGGACATAGCAGAGTCCATCTCTGAGATAGGGGGACCTAGCTATGTGTATGACATGGATGACAATGGTGAATCCTAAAATAGTGAGCAATATGAGGATGAGACTGATTTGGCCTATCTAGGCCCTCTTAATTTATGTCATCTATTACCTATGGATACAGTCATCGAGGATGATCAATCCTCCATGAGCAATAGTAACTATCAGGAGTTGGCTTACAGGGGGCCCCATATCCCTAACTCCTCAGTACCATTAGGTAGCAGTGAGGGATTTCATTATGATAGTGATGATGAAGATGAAACAGAGAGAGCCCATTTAGGACCTTCTTACTTGCATCATCATAATGCACCGTACATTGTAGAGGATATGTATAGAGATATTAATCTTCATCCTCACCTCAAAGAAGACCACCTAATTTGGATAGGATTTATCATATGGTCTTCCCTAATCCACCAACATTCAGAGAGATCCTTGAGCCTAGCGATCCTGTGTTCGAGTCTATCCATAGGCCAGATCCAGAGATCCCCATACCCCAAAAACCACATCTCGGGGATGTAAGTTATATAAACTTTGTGTCACATGCATGTGGTCCTGGAGACATGATAAATTCCATAAATATGATCTTCATTGATTTTACCACTCCACTTTACAACCCAGTCGATCCTTCCAAGCCATTACGTCTGAATGTAGATGTTATCAATTGGGACCATGTTGAATCACCACTAGAGCCTAAATATTTCTTCTCTAATGAAGAAATGTTGCAACCTTTTTATTTTCCACCAGGCTTTCAACATGATGTTTATCATGCTGAGGATGCTTCCCATGCGAAACCCATAAATCTATAAGATGACATCCACTTGATCCCTACATCTCATCAACTTAAGGAGGGATCCCATATGTCAGTAGAGGAAAATTTTGAAGTGGATATCAGTAATGATCCCACCAATTCAAGGAAGGTTAAATTTAGAGAAATTTTATCTCCTGATGAGTGTGCCAACCTCATATCTCTACTAAGAGAGAGACCTGATCTCTTTGCTTGGACTTACAAGGACATGCCGGATCTAGATCTAAAATTGGTTACTCATAATCTTTCGCTAGATCTCTTAAAAAGGTCAGTCAAGAATAAACTCAATAAGATGCATTCAATAATAGCCTTAATGGTTAAATATGAATTACAAAATCTATTGGATGTAGATTTTGTCATTTCCATTGACTATCCGAAATGGGTATCAAATATGGTATTTGTAGGAAAACCTAATGGAAGGATCTATATCTGTATGGATTCCAGAGACCTCAACAAGGCAACATCAAAGGATTCATTCTCGTTTCTGAATATAGATGCTCTTATAGATGTAACTACGGGTCATGAAATTCTCTCCCTAATGGATGGTTTTTTTGTTATAACCAAATTCATATTAAGCCTGAATACCAACATAAAATTGCATTCATAACACCATGGAGAACATTTTGTTACAAGGTTATGCCATTCGGTCTTAAAATACTGGTGCTACATATCAACGGGCTATGACATATATATTTCATGACTACATGCATAATATCTTAGAATATTACATCGATGATTTATTGGTGAAGTCATTGTTGCATTTAGAGCATGTTGAGGTCCTGAGAAAGGTCTCTGATCACCTGATAGAGCATAATGTTAGGTTGAATTCTAAGAAGTGCGTATTTGGCATAACTTCAAGAAAGCTCTTGGGATTCATCGTTTTAAAGTGAGGCATCAAAGTTGATCCAACAAAGGTAAAGGTAATTTTAGAAATGCGTTCACCCATGAATATCAAGGAATTAAGAAGCCTTCAGGGCAAAGTAGCATCCATCAAGTGATTTATCACATAGCTATCAGATAAATGTTGACCCATGAATTGACTACTACACAAGGGAACCCCATTCAATTGGGATGAGGACTTTCAAGTAGCCTTTGCTAAGATTAAGAAATATCTGGTGATGTCGCCAATGCTAGCTCCACCAACACCATATGAGCCTTTTTTGCCATATATATCGGCAACTGACTTTGCACTAGGGACCATGTTAGCCCAAAATAATGTGTAAGACAAAGAGTAGGCCATATATTACATTAGTCGAACCTTGGTTAGTTATGAGATAGGATATGCATATGTGGAAAAGTTGTATTTAGCAATAGTGTTCGCTACAAAGAAATTGCGACATTATATGTTAATTCATACGATGTTTGTCATATCAAAAAAAAATCCTTTGTAATATATGATGAGTAAAACATATCATAATACATGTACTGCAAAGTGGATCATTCTATTGATAGAATTTTATTTGGAATTCATTAACCAAAAGTCCATTAAGAGATAGGTCATAGCTGATCAACTGGCTGAGGCACCTCTCAAAAATAGTAGGTCCCTCACCATTGAGCTTCCTGATGACATAATTTTTGCCTTATTAGAAGCACCCAAACCCAAAGAGCCAGATAACAAATCTGATATGACTTTGTTCGTAGACAGTTTGAAGTGTGAGAAAGGGGGAGGTGTAGGAATAGTATTTTTCATGCCACAAGGTGCTCCTATGCCCCTATCATTCAAGTTGGACTTTCCTTGCACTAACAATAATGTTGAATACAAAGCCCTAATTTTGGGCCTCCAAATAGCTATTGCCATGAAGATTAAAAGGTTAAATATCTTTGGTGATTTCCTTCTCATTTTTAACCAAGTGAAAGGACTTTTTTAGTGTCATTTTCTTATCCAAAAGTATTACAAAGATCTTATTGATAAATATTTAGCTCAGTTGGAATGGTACGACATTGAGGCAATCCCTCGTTCATTGAATAGATTTGTAGACACTATGGCATCTTTGGGATCCTTAATCCCTTAGAATCCATATGTTGATTTTACTACCATCCACATAAAAATGTTGCCATACTCTACTATGCAACATGAAGCTTTGGATAACAAAGATTCGATCAACATGATTCAGGTAGAACCAAACCATGAATGTTTCTACAAAGCTAGAGACTTGCTCAAGAGAGCATCTTGGGGGTCATTGATCTCTTAGGATCCTATGGGGAGTGTTAATACCATTTACCATAAGGTTGTTTTCCAGTTTGCATTTGTAAAAGTTGAACCATAGGGAGGACATATTGTCTTGTTAGTTGAGGCTAAGATCTATCAGAACTAGATGTCGTAGATATATGATTTCCTTAATCTTGGTGTAATCCCTCGAGGATTATCGCATGTCGCAAAGCGCACATTTAAATATAAATCGATAAAGTATGTCTTGTTAGGAGATATTTTATATCGTCAAAGCTATGATGGAGTTATCCTTCATTGTCTTGAGCCCCAAGAATCATCTTGGGAAATTTTGTAAGCTCACGACAGTACATGTGATGGCCATTTTAGCGGTATGGCTATCGTCAAGCACATCCTTTGCATGGGTTATTATTGGACCACTATGGAGAAGTATTGCAATGTGTATGTTATGAAATTCATTAAATACCAGTATCATTCTAATCTTGCACACTTGCCATCATAGGCCTTACATCCCATTCAAACAGCTTGGCCATTTGCTCAGTGGGGTCTATATCTCATCGATAAGATCTCCCCTCTGTCATCGGGTTGGCATACCTTTATTATTATGGCTACTGATTACTTTACTAAGTGTTTGGAAGCAATCCCATTAACAATGACAACTAGAGTGCATATTTATGAGTTCATACTCACCAATATCATAAGTCATTTTGGGATACCATCCAAGATAATTTTGGATAATAGAACGTCATTCAAAAATAAAATTGTGAGAGCTTTAACATTTAAGTACAATATAAAACTGTTGGCATTTTTGCCACATTGTTTTTGTTGTTACTGTTCATGCAAAAGAAGGCACAAATTGTAGAGATGCTCACTCCTCTGTTTGTCCCTCCAAGCACTTCGAAAGGGAAAATACAAAAATCTCTACAAGTTTTGTGTTCAAGCAAAGTAAGTGAAAGATGTCGCGATATCGTGACATGTCGCGATATCGCGACCTGTTGTAGTTTCGCGGTGTCCGATGTAGAAAAGAGCTAAGTATAGAAAATGTCGTGATATTGTGACATGTCGCATTTTCGTGACCTGTCTTGTTTTCACGCTAGGAAACAGCAAAGGAAGCAGTAACGGGAAAATTATCGTGATTTCATGACATGTCGCATTTTCGTGACTTGTTGCGGCAACAAAGCAAAGTGATAGGAAAATGTCGTGATTTCATGACATACAGCAGCAAAGAGGAGCGCCAAGGAAAAATGTCGCGATATCGCGACATGTCACGTTTTTGCGAGGAGACAGCTGAAAAGTACAAGTCGGAGAAAATTGTCGTGATTTCGTGACATGTCACATTTTCGTGACTTGTCACGTTTTCACGGAGGCGAGATAGAGAAAGCCAAAGCAAGAGGAGGATGTCGCGATTTCGTGACATGTCACGTTTTCATGAAAATGTTGAAGATAAACACAAGGCGGGAGAAAGATGTCGCGATTTCATGACATTTTTGGAAACGAAGCCAGGCAACTAAAAATTGTCACGATTTCGTGACATGTCATGATTTCACGAGGAGAAAGCGCGGAAGCAGCCAGATAGTACGAAATGTCGCGATTTCGTGACATGTCGAGTTTTCACGGCCAAAAGCAGCAAAGGACAAGAGGACAAAAGATTGTCATGATTTCGACATGTCACATTTTCATGGGGCAAACACAGAAACAAAGGGGAAGATAGAAACATGTCACTATTTCATGACTTGTTGAAGATGAAAGAACAAAAAAGAAATTGTCGCGATATCACGACATGTCGCATTTTCGTGGTGAAAAAGCGGGAAGGACAATGCCAAGTACGGAATGTCATGATTTCATGACATGTCCCATTTTTGCCACTTGCAAGAAGATGAAGGCCAAGAAAGAGGAAGATGTCACGATTTTGCGACATGGTGCCATTGTCACGAGTATAAAGCAGAAAAGGAGCCAGGAGGAAGAAATTGTCGCGATTTCGTGACATGGTGAGTTTTCACGACTTGGAGCAGCGAAGAAGGCAGGTGAAGAAAAATGTCACAATTTTGTGACATATCGTGAAAACAAAGCAAGGCAAAGAAAAATGTCATGATTTCATGACATGTTGTGGAAAGAAAGCAAAATGAAGGCAGATGTCATGATTTCGTGACATGTCGTGTTTTTGTGGAAGTGCAAGAAGAGAAGAGCCAAGCAAGAGAAAATGTCATGATATCGTGACATGTCACATTTTCATGATTGGTGGCAAGAGGAGAAAGCAGTAAGTTGAAAGTGTCACGATTTCGTGACATGTCGCATTTTCGTGACCTGTCACATTTTCGCGATAGAAGCAATAACAAAGGCCCGATAAAGTTTTGTCCACATTTTCCTTCAAAATTGCATAGGAGAACGTGAGGAGAAGATAAGGATCAAACAAAGTAATTTTTTAAAAGCTCTCCAACTAATTTTGAGATCGTGGTCAAAGAGGCTCCAAGATTAAATGTTGTTGATTACCTATGTGCGCAAGATGGAAGAACATGTTAAGGCAGTTTTCGATGCCACCAAAATTAAAGATGCCTCCAGTATTAAAAGCTCTTGTTCGTGATCTCCTAACGCTTCAAGCATGCCCCGAGAATGGTCATTTAATGGAGAAATATGGTCCCTTGTTTCCATTCAATTTTCCATTTTGATCCATAAAAGTAGGAATGTGATTTCTCCAAGGGGGATGGTTCTCTCTTTTCAAGTGCATATTTTGTGGATCTCCTCTTCAAAATCTGTTTTATGTTTTAAATGTTGTGATGCAAAAGAGAGAGGGAAGACCTCTATAAATACTCATGTATATCTAAAGAAAGAAGGTTAGACATTTTGCAAGAAAACTCTCTAAGTTCTCTGCATCAATAGAAGAGACTCGGCTTCTAAAATTTGCAAGCATTCTTATGTGTGTGATTTCCTTCTTTTTTTAAAAGTCATTTCTATTTATGCTCATGCTCTTGTTGTTAAGTTTTGAATTCTGCATTCTGAATTCAAACGTTGTTGGTTAGTGAGTAGATTTTGAAATGCGATCTAGGGGTTATCTCTACAAAGGTGTGAGTTCAATTCTGCTGCTTTCCTTTTATTATATGCTGTTATAAAACTTGGTGGAATTTTTGTTGTTAGTCTACCCCAAATTATACACTTCGGCTCTGTGGCTATATTTCCCTTTCTTTCAGTTATTTTTCAATTTCTTTCTCGCATCCCTAGTCTTCAAACAGTGTAGAATTTAGTAAGGGAGCCAGCCCTCTCTGGAGATCGGTTCGAAGGAATTTTCTTTTTCCCTCGGCCTTTCAATGTTGGCCGAGTCTAGGGTGCACAAGTGATGAAATATTGTACTTAGGCAGATTTGTGACCAACAATTTTTGGCACGCCCGGTGGGACAGACTATTTCTGTCTCAAAAAGATCCATAATCGGTGGGACAAGTATTATTCCAAATTGATAAACCCACCTGTGCCAACAGTTTTTGGCATGCACTTTCAATAGTATTGAGGTTTAATGTTCACCTTCATGTTGTATAGTTAGAACATTTGGTGACTCAACACTACCTAGAAGCCTCCGAACGTGGAGACAATGAGAGCTGTACTTCATGATCACAAGATCGAAGGCCAAAAAATCTGAAAATCCCGTTGAGTTTTTTGAACTTGACAACCAAAAATTAAGTGGACACCCTAAGTTGGTCTCCCCACCACTTACGTCCTCTACAACATCCTCACAAATTGTTGGTGTATTTTCTGTTCCTTCAAGTTCATCTAGTACTGCTACTAGTTTTCCACCTCTTCAGCCACATGCACCAGTCCAAATGGCCTAGCATCCTCCACCAAGGAAGTTCTCGGCATGGAATAGTTTGGGAGCCTTGAATTTACTGGCACAAAATCCAGTCCCTCAAGCTGCTTTGAAAGCTTTGTCGACCTATGATGGTACTGGTAAAACTGCTTATGAGCATATTCAAGATGTAGCCTCTTTGGCGACCATCCATGACATAACGGACGAAGACGTGATGATAAAATTGTTGGTGTTGTCATTGAGAGGGAAATTGTTGTATTGGTACCGATCATTGCAACCAGGCACTATTGCATCATGGGATCAATTAGGAGAGTTGTTAATCAAAAACTTTCATGAACAAGCTGATCCATTTTCCTTGTTGCATCAATTTAATGCAATTCAAAGGCATCCGTAGGAGGAGATAGCAGACTTCAATGTCAGATTTACCAGAAGCTGGCAGAGAGTTCCTGAAGGTCTTTAGCCCACTCATGAGCAAGCTGCATTCTATTATCTCAGAGCTTTTAACACAGACATTGGCTTGGCTATCCGATAGTCCAACGTGACTACATTCCCAGAGCTGTTTGAACAAGCGCAAAAGGTGGAAGCTGACTTGATTGCCATAGGTAGGCTTCCCCCAAAGGTAACAATGCCTATCTTACCTGATCTTCCTAAGCATTTGTATTCTGGTTCATTTTCATAGCCTATGCCTTCCATGTATCCTATTCCATCATGGAGCTCAAGTGCGCCTCAGATCGCACCCATTCCAGTTCCCTAGCTCCCTGCTCCAACTATTCCACAATTGCCTGCACCAAGCATTCCGCAATTACCAGCTCCCACTTCATTCCCAGCATTGCCTGCACCGCCAACACCTCTACCTATACCGGCACCTCCTGCGCCCTCAAATCCTGATCCTTACACAATGCTATTACAAGAGGTAAAATCTGCTAATTCAGCTATAAGAGCGATGGGAAATAAAATCACAATTATTGAAAGAAAGCAGGCCGAGAGAGATTTCCAACCCAGGAGATTTCAACCTCCATCGATCACTAGAGAACAAGCGGCTTCAACAAGCAAAGTGCCTGAAAAGAACCCGACTGTGTTGACGAATGAGGAAGTTGGCCCTGCAGAAAGAACATATTGGTGCTCTACATGTAATGATCCACACGGTGAGGAGACTTGTATGGTTCATTTGAACTATGTACAAACATTGGCCGCAAGCTCTTCTGGAGGACAAGTTAATATGATTACTGAGGTAGATCATAATTTTATGGTTCCATCTGAAGAACAAGTCTCAGTTCTCACGAGAACTGGGAAGAAGCCAGTCACGGTAGATCCAGTAGAGATGGAACCATTAAGGGTACCGGCTGATCCGAAGATGCAAAATGAGAAGAAACAAGTACAAGTGAAAGCTCATGTTTCAATACCAAATCCAGATTCACCTGTTCTATTAAAATATCTTTTGCCACCACGAGCAAAGGAAAGATTGCAAGAAAAAGCCTCAGCTTCGTAGGCAAGAGCTGAAACAGAGGAACGAGCCAGAGAAAAGCTCAAGTACCCATATTTGACTAAAATACTGAGGGTAGAAGCCACTCAGCAATATCGGAGCAAATATGAAGACACTATTGAAAAGAGGGAGTCTGGTGCATCTACATACAATATTGTTGAAGAATTGAAGAAGATTCCAGCCAAGGTTAGTCTCTATGATGCATTACAATTACCTGGGCAAGTTGATTTGTTACAAGAATCATTGAAGTCTATGAAAGATAATGAGAAGAATCCTACCCAGATGATTTTTGCTCAAACATTAACTACTTCAGCCACTGGAAAAAATAGACCACCCCCATTTTATTTGTCACTCAGGATGGAGGGTTGGATAGTGCACAACTGCATGATTGATTCTGGTGCTGCGACAACTGTCATGCCAAAGGCAGTTTGTGAAGTCATGGGTATGGAGTATACAAGAAGTAGCCCTGGTGTCTTGCAGTTGGATGGGACTCCCATGAAAATAGTGGGTGTAATCAAGGATATTCCTATTGTTCTACATAGTATGCCTCAAATTACAGTAATTCAGGAGGTAGTTGTGGTTGATTTGGAACCATATTTCAGTATGTGTTTGTCGAGAGAATTCACTGCCAAGCTGGGAGGCTACCTTTCTCTGGATTATTCTCACTTGGAGATTCCTTTCAAAGGAAGAAGAATCCGGATCTACAATGAGAAGCCTTCTACTTTTCATATAGAGAAGATGGGAGAAGAAGAAAAGTCCACACATTCTGTCAACATGATAACTGAAGAATTGGAAAATCTTGATTTGATGGATGAAGTCCTGGATGAGCTTCGCTTAGAGGATGAGTTTTCAATGCTCGATTTTAATGCCATGATGGAAACTAAAATTGGTTGTTACTCCATTACAAATCCTGAAGAGGTTGAAATAAAGATGCCTCCTGATCAAGTTGGTCAAGACTCTGTGCCCGATCAATTATGGAAGTTGTATTTTGATGGAGCACGATGTAAAAATGGTGTGGGAGCAGGGATTGTTCTTATTTCTCCCTCTGGCCTACAGAAAACATATTCATATCGACTGACCTGGAGTTGTACTAACAATGCTGTTGAGTATGAAGCGTTGTGCCTAGGTTTGAAGAAGGCAAAAAAATTGGGGATTGAACAATTGCAGATTTTTGGTGACTCTGAATTGATTGTGAATCAAGTAACGAACAAGTGCATCTCCAAGCAGCATTATCTCAAGGCGTACTGCAACAAAGTTTGGGACCCTGGAAAACATCACAAGTTCGAGGTAATATGAGAAGGTCCATCTGTTAAAAAAAAAAATAAAAACAAAAAAATTTGTCAACTTCGGCTCCTTTTGCACACGAGCCCGTAGGTATGTTTATTTCTCTTTCTTTTTCTTTTCCTTCCCAGCAGGAAGTGGCTTCCCCTCTACTTCTTTCTTCCACTCCCACTCCTTCTTCCACTGTACATAATCAAGCCACTACTATTGTTTCTACTCCCCTCTCTGATGTTCCCTTTTCTTCACTTTCCCTTTCTTCTAATCCTTTGTCTTTTGAGCACTTCTCCATAGTTCCTACCACCTTCTCCATCCCATCCACTCCCATTTCATTATCTATTTTCATAGAATCCCAGTAGCTAGTAGCACAGTAGCACCCTCTTCAGTTGTTGTATCTACCACTTCTACTCCTCCATCTTCCACCATTCCATCATTCACCATTCCCGTTCCATGGCCTGCACATCTATCGGTCATCACTCCATTCATTCCTATTTTTTCAATTCAGGTGCTTCTCACTACTGCCATGGAGATCCTTGCACAGCACCTGGTGATTACCCAGCTCAACCGAGCTAGGCAAAATGTAGTAGTTCTAGGAATAAGGGAAGTTCTGCTCTTCCATAAATTTCTGCTGAAGGTCCTATTTTTGAGTGTCGAGTGCCAGCAAGAGCTTGTTGCAGCAGCCCGTAGAGACGTCCAACATCAACCAACACTCACTTCTTCTGCTCCTCCAGCTTCTTGACTCTATTGCCCAATGGATAAAGGCCTGAGGTTCGTGCATACAGCAGAACTGTATACCCCGAGAGCCACCAAGAATGTTGGCATTTTTGCCACATTGTTTTTGTTGTTACTGTTCATGCAAAAGAATGCACAAATTGTAGAGATACTCACTCCTCTATTTGTCCCTCCAACACTTCAAGGAAAATACAAAAATCTCTACAAGTTTTGTGTTCAAGCAAAGTAAGTGAAAGATGTCACGATATCATGACATGTCACGATATCATGACTTGTTGCAGTTTCGTGGTGTCCAATGCAGAAAAGAGCTAAGTATAGAAAATGTCACGATATCGCGACATGTCGCATTTTCATGACCTATCACGTTTTCATGCTAGGAAACAACAAAGGAAGCAGTAACGATAAAATTATCGCGATATCGCGACATGTCGCATTTTCGTGACTTGTTGCGGCAACTAAATAAAGGGATAGGAAAATGTCACGATTTCATGACATACAGCAGCAAAGAGGAGTGCCAAGGAAAATGTCACGATATCGCGACATGTCACATTTTGATGACAAGAAAAGACAAGGAGAAAATTGTCGCGATATCATGACATGTCACAGGAGAGAGAGAAAGCCAAAGCAAGAGAAAGATGTCGCGATATCGTGACATGTCACATTTTCATGGAAATGCTGAAGATAAACACAAGGTGGGAGAAAGATGTCATGATTTCATGACATTTTTGGAAATGAAGCCAAGCAAGAAAATTGTCACAATTTTGCGACATGTCATGATTCACAAGGAGAAAGACAGAAGAAGGTAGTAAAATGTCATGATTTCATGACATGTCAGGTTTCATGGCCAAAAGAGCAAAGGACAAGAGGACAAAATGTCACAATTTCATGACATGAAAAGAAACATGTCACATTTCAGACTTGTAAGAAGACAAAAAAAAATTTCACGATATCGTGACATGTCGCATTTTCACGATGAACAAGCGGGAAGGACAATGCCAAGTACGAAATGTCATGATTTCATGACATGTCCCATTTTCACGACTTGCAAGAAGATGAAGGCCAAGAAAGAGGAAGATGTCACGATTTCGTGACATGGTGACTTTCACTGTAACTAACCAAAAAAAAAATTCACATTTCATGACATGTTGTGGAAAGACAACAAAATGAAGGAGATTGTCTACGATTTCGTGACATTCATAAAAAAAACAAAGAGAAGATGTCATGATATCGTGACATGTCGCATTTTCGCGACTGGTGGCAATAGGAGAAAGCAGTAAGGTGAAAGTGTCACGATTTCGCGACATGTCGCATTTTCGTGACCTGTCACATTTTTGCGATAGAAGCAATAACAAAGGCCCGATAAAGTTCTATCCGCATTTTTCCTTCAAAATTGCATAGGAGAACGTGAGGAGAAGATAAGGATCAAACAAAGTAATTAAAATCTCTCCAACTGATTTTGAGATCGTGGTCAAAGAGGCTCCAAGATTAAATGTTGTTGTTTACCTATGTGCGCAAGATGGGAGAACATGTTAAATCAGTTTGTGAAGCCACCAAAATTAAAGATGCCTCCAGTATTAAAAGCTCTTGTTCGTGATCTCCTAACGCTTCAAGCATGCCCCGAGAATGGTCATTTAATGGAGAAATCTGGTCCCTTGTTTCCATTCGATTTTTAGTTTTGATCCATAAAAGCGGGAATGTGATTTCTCCAAGGGTGATGGTTCTCTCTTTTCAAGTGCATACTTTGTGGATCTCCTCTTCAAAATCTGTTTTATGTTTTAAATGTTGTGATGCAAAAGAGAGAGGGAAGACCTCTATAAATACTCATGTATATCTAAAGAAAAAAGGTTAGACATTTTGCAAGAAAACTCTCTAAGTTCTCTGCATCAATAGAAGAGACTCGGCTTCTAAAATTTGCAAGCATTCTTATGTGTGTGATTTCCTTCTTTGTTTTTAAAGTCATTTATGTTTATGCTCATGCTCTTGCTGTTAAGTTTTGAATTCTGCATTCTGAATTCAAACATTGCTGGTTAGTGAGTAGATTTTGAAATGCGATCTGGGGGTTATCTCTACAAAGGTGTGAGTTAAATTCTGCTGCTTTCCTTTTATTATATGTTGTTATAAAACTTGGTGGAATTTTTGTTGTTAGTCTGCCCCAAATTATACACTTTGGCCTGTGGCTATATTTCCCTTTCTTTTAGTTATTTTTCAATTTCTTTCCTGCATCCCTAGTCTTCAAACAAGTGTAGAATTTAGTAAGGGAGCCAGCCCTCTCTGGAGATCGGTTCGAAGGAATTTTCTTTTTCCCTCGGCCTTTCAATGTTGGCCGAGTCTAGGGCACACAAGTGATGAAATCTTGTACTTAGGCAGATTTGTGACCAACACAAACATAGTTTTGCGACTCCATATTATCCATAAGAAAATAGGCAGGCTAAAGCTTCAAATAAGATAGTGGTTTCCATCTTGAAAAATATGATACAAGAACACCACAAAGATTGGCACATCTAGCTTCCCCTTGCATTATGGGCTTACAGGACTAGTATTCAGAAACCCACTAGGGCAACTCCATTTTCACTAGTATATGGTACTGAGGCCATTATGCCCTTAGAGTTGGAAATTCCAATACTGCACGTCGCATTGAAAGAGTTCATCGATGATAACATCATGTAGAAAGCTCACCTAGATCAATTGAAACTACTTGAAAAACATCGTGTGAATGCCCTGGAGCATCTCCATATTTATCAAGAGTGCTTAAAACGAGCTTACAATGACAAAGTCCATCTGAGAGACTTTGAGGTTGGTGATCTTTTGCTAAAAGAGAACCAACAGAACTCAAATCTACTGTTGAAAATGTGAGACAAATTTACGGCTAATTGGTTAGGTCTGTATATCATCTCTAAGAAGATTGAACCTAGGACATATCTCTTAACATTTTTGGAAGGGGTTGAAGATCCTGAACCTATCAACATCCTTCACCTTAAAGCATTTTATACTTAAAACCATCAAAAGGCCCCAAAGACATCTGTAAGCCCTTTGGTCATCCAGTAAAAGGATCCAAAGGCATCTGGAAGCCCTTTGGTCAAATTAAAAAGCAATAAAATCTAATAAAATTGAGAAAATATCAAAATTTAAAAATATTACAGTACATTTTATTTGCATTACATTTAATTTGCATCATTGCATTTCATTTGCATTATCGCATTCTAATTACCGCATGCATTTCATATTGCATTGTATTAGGCATATCATCCATCGCACTTGCATTAGAATAAATTATGTTTACAATCTTACAAACGACACCACATTTATGTTTCAATCATACATCTTTGCATTATATTTCTCATTCATTTATCACCCTTGTGAGTAATTGTGTTTTTCAACACAACCCTTCTTATTGCTATGAAGAATATACTAAGGTTTTCTGGTCATTCAACCATACTTAGTGGTCTTCTGAGGAGTTTGGTAGAAATCTTGATTTGCTTTTGTATATGAGGTCTAGTTTATATAGCCCTTAGAATATCAGAATAATATCACTAATCAACAAACTAAACAATCCTAACAAGGACTAGGGGAAGATGAATGCTACAAAGTGGGATCATGTATCCTAATGTGAAAAGTTTATTCTTTCTTATCCCCTTGTGCGAATGGTTCGATAAATATTGATTGTTGGCAAAACGACAATCTTGCCCCCTACCCAAATAAATACCTTGCTTACAAATAAAGGAGCAAAATCTTAGAATGAATTCCCCAAGTAAAATTCCATGTTAAATCCTCATAAATCAAATCAAATCAAGATCAAATTCAAAGTGAAATTCTATCAGTATCAAATACCTTTCTCAAAGAAAAATAAAAGAAGAGTACAAAATAAATAGTGGTTTTTATCACTAAAAGAGAAGTACAAAATAAAGAGTGATTCTTATCACTTTACATGAGAAAGTATCTCAAAAAATTAAATAAAAGAAGGGGACGAGCTTGAATCCTTGGAATTGTCAATACTATTGTACCTTACGCATGATGATATGTTTGATACATTAGCATTTCACTTTTTTGTAGACCAATATTTGAATGTGGAAGAGCTAACTTTAGGTATCCTATATAGCCTAGTAGTCTAGTCCAACCAAAATCTAAACCTAGGATTGGATAGACATTTGAAGATCCCCAATATTAGTAATGGGCTGAAAGAATCTTGCCTGACATTGGGGTATGCTTATGCCTTCTCTAAATGTACTAATTTGCACACATAGGGATAATGAATGGTTAGATTCTATCCTAGTGAAAGCCTTATATTTCAGAAATCTAGTATGGTCAGTATACAACTTTTAATAAGTCAACTAGGGTGTTTGAGTTTCATGGAAAACCTTAAAAATTCCAAAATAGCAGCTAACAATTTTCAATGCAATCAGCAAAATCAATTTCTTTTATGAGATTTTGTTTATTAGAAATTATTTGTAATATAGACTAGATATCGAATAGATGTCAAAAATAATATTTAAAATGGCCACTGACTATGTTATACATATTCTTTTAATCTATAAAATCTTATGAACATAAACAATACATCATTATATCTCACATATGGGTGCCCAATAGATCAAATCATATAATAAGATATAGCAATTACATCTCATGATTTTTATACATTCTTTGGTGTCATCCATCAGATTGTCAAACTCATACTGCATTTATACATGATTTTTTAAGAGATTAAAGCATACATATCCATTTTAGAAAAAAATATTATCAAATAAATAAAGAAATTATGCAATACATACATGGCATATATTATGTCATAGTAGTATAAATTAAATGCATACAAGTATAGTAAATAAAACATTCATTTAAACATCATATATTGTATTCATATACATTCATCATAAGTAGTCCACCTACACATATATATCATTGCATCTCAAATCATACATTCATCATCTATCTAGTGCATGTCATCAATACATCACATCATATAGCATAAAATAAACATCACATATAAGCATTGCATCCATATGCATATCATAAAATCTAAAAATAATAAAAGCAAATAAAACTACACATATAATGAGTCTCAATGTCAAATTATATGTATATTTGTGTGTGTGTGTGTGTGTGTGTGTGTCAAAATAATAATAGACAATATACTAGCATGTGTCAAAAATGCCTGCAGGATACATCTATGTAGGTCCTCAACCTTACACAAAAATGGTACAATAACATCTATGATATTTGTGCTAAGTAGCAGGGCCTGCTCCCCCACCCTGAGAGGCTCCATTGTCACCTCCACCATCCCTGTGAGTCCTCCTAGAGCTGGCATCAAAAGTCCTCTCCGACCTATGAGATCTATGATTGGAGCTCACTGATGACTGCCCTGTCTCTCAAGTGTGAGTCCTCTGAGAACTTGAAGCTATGGGTATCTCCAAAATCTCACCCTTGAGTAGTCCAATAGCTCCTCTCAGAGTAGATATGTAGGCAACACTTTTTGAACCATCATCGATGTGCTGCTGCACTAGGACCCGGAGTCTCCTGATATCTACTCCTTGGTCCAACCCTACTAATCCCTACACTGTTGGCACTGCTAGCACTGTTGGAGTAGCTAGAGGTGCTAGAGCAACCTATGATTAGGAGGTATCTGACCTCCCACTCTAGAGTGTGGTAATATGTGTTATCATAGCATCTACCTATGATTGTAGTAGGATGTGTTACCCTATAATATTCTAGATCTTTGCATCTGCTATAGTGACTCTATCTTGTAAAACGGTCTTCTCCTCCTTGTAGTTGTGCCACTATGACTACCCTGCTGTAAGCCAAGACTGGAGATCCCCCACCTTTTCTTGTAAAGTGGCAATGGTGGTGTTCTAATGTAAGAGATTCATCTACAAGGAGCCTACCTGAGTTAATAGGCTAGCAACCTAGGCCCTGAGCTACCCAAAATCACTATTTAGTGGTGCCTCACCCTCCTCGAGAGTGTCATCCTCCTCCTCAGTATGAGGTACATTCTCTATATATCTCTCATACCATCCACCCTCAGTCCTCTGACATACTCAATTCTCATGATGATCAACCTCTATGCCCTCTACACCCTTTGTAGCATTATCAGCTACCCTACCTAAGGGGCCCTCAAAGTCCTGCCATACCCTAAGGATCCACCAAGTATCATAGTCAGGAGTGGTCCCTACAACAATCAAACCTAAATTCTAAAATTCATTGTCCTCGTCACCTAGTGGAGTCACCCTAGGCTATGTCAATTCCCTCTCTAGAGCGAGGTGATGATAGATAGTAGGTATCTCTAGAATGTCTTGCCTAATACCAAACTATCAAATGATGCGAGAGAAGTAGAAGAACTCTAGTACCTTGAACTTACATTTGAGGAGCCATCTATCTCTGCATGCCCGATATAGTTGGTCATCAGCATATTTCTATGGAGGGTAGTATAAGTAGGGGCACCACTCAATTTGATCTGCCTGCAATGCTGTGAACTATCTGATGTAGTATTCTAGGTCCCCTATGTGAGATCTACTCCGGAAGCCCTCCTACTCTCGAGGCTAGCATGTTGTATAGAACTTGCGCATCTCCTCAATGGTGCCAATATCACGGGGTAGGACAATGGAATGCTCAATCTTGATGTGCTACCATTACCAGATTTGTAGTAGTAGACTGCAGTCGATGCCAACTTTGTTGCTTTGTGTGATTTGGTACAACTCACTATAGAGTTGTGCTAGTAGGGCACTCCCCCACGATATGATCAAAGGATGATCATTCAGGCTCTCTAGGACCTCCATAGTCCTAGCTAGGAGGTTCTATGGGAACCTCACTCCAAATGTGTTGGGCAACACAATCTGCATAATCAAGTGCATAAAAATGGTTGCTCACTCAGTGAAAATCCATTATCTGAGCCAGTGCTCAATATGGACCCCTTCAGCCCCATGTTATTCATAGGCAGAACTTCAACTTAAATTTTAAATTAAAGTTTTTTAAGGAAAAGCTTCGAACTTGGAACAAAGAGGTCTTTGGGAACCTCTTTGAAAATAAAAAATAGTTTGTTGAAATTTTGAAGATAATTGATCAAAGGATTCAACATGGTGATGTTGATGAAACTACTAGGAAGGAGGAACAGATAAAACTAGCAGAGTTTCATAATATTTTGGCCTATGAGGAAATCTATTGGAGGTAAAAATCAAGGGCTCTTTGGTTGAAATATGGAGATTCAAATTCCAAGTTTTTTCATGTCACCATGCTTAGAAATAGAAGCAATAACAAGATAAAATTTTTAAAAAAAATAGATGGTTCTATTACTCAAGACTTAACAGAAATCAGAAAGGAGACAGTAACTTATTTCAATTCTATCCTTGGTCAGGAATCACAGTGCAATGAGGAGGCGAAAGATATTCTCTTTCAATCCATTCTTAGCATAATAAATGAGGATATAAACCTTAACCTTCTAGCTCCCTTTTCTTATGAGAAAATTAAGGAAGCCTTGTTTAGCATGGAGCCAGACAAAGCCCCGGGACCCGACAACTTTCCCCCTCATTTCTATCAAGATTTTTAGGACATCGTAAGTGAGGATGTAATTTTTATTGTCAGAGAATTCCAAGCAAGAAATCATATCCCAAAAGTCCTTAACTCTACTTTTATTTCTCTAATTCCTAGGAAGCAAACCCCTGAATCTATGGCTGACTTTAGGCCAATTAGTCTATGCAATGTTTCTTACAATATCCTAACTAAAGCCATTGCAAATAGAATAAGAGATGTTTTACCTTGCATCATAGATCCATGCCAGGGAAGCTCTGTCTAGGGTAGTTCAATCTTGGATGGAGTTATCATAGTTCATGAAGCTCTGCACTCTGCTCATAAGACTAACAGATCTATTTTTGCCCTCAAGCTTGATATGAACAAAGCATTTGATAAGCTAAATTGGGACTTTCTAATTGTTGTCCTCCTTAAGTTTGGTTTTCACCACCAATGGGTTAATTTGATCAAATAATGCATTTCTATAGCATGATTCTCGATTCTGGTTAATGAAACAACTACTGGTTACTTTCAAAGTTGTAGAGGAATTTGGCATGGGGACCCTATCAGCCCCACGTTATTCATCATTATGGCAGAAGGTTTAGGCAGAACCATAAAAAATGCTTGCAGTTCAAGGCTAATATCGGTAATCAAGGCAACATCTCTCACTAGGGCTATTTCTCACCAAAAATTCATCGATGATACCATTCTATTGACTAAGGCATCGGTGGTTGAGGTCAACAGAATTAAATACATCCTACAACTCTACGAAGACGTTGCTGGTCAGAAAGTTAATTTCAGTAAAAGCAAGTTATATTTCTTGAAAACCCCAATTCAGAGGTAAGGAAGTATTGCAAAAATTTTAGGGTGTGATATAGCAAACCTCCCCACTTTGTATCTTGGTCTCCCTCTTTTCATTGGTTCTCCGAGAGAGTCAATGTGGGATAGGGTTATTGAAAGAATTCAAAAAAAACTTGTTGGATGGAAATTTCATCTTATATATCAAGCAGGAAAGCCGACCCTCACTAAGGCCTCTCTTTAGAGCATTCCAGTCTATTTCCTCTTTGTTTTAAAAGCCCTTGTGAAGGTTTTCCATAAAATTCTCCAAAAAGAATTTTTATGGACTAGATCAAAGGAGAAAAAAAGGATACACCTTGTAAGATGGACCAAAGTGTGCAAACCCAGGGAAAATGGGGGCTTAGTTCTGAGGACAATTGCTCATATGAATTTAGCTTTACTAGCTAAGCAGGTGTGGTGCCTCATTTATGGTGAATAAAATGAATGGACAGCTATCATCAAAAGAAAGTATCTTCAAAATATGGAATTTCTAAGTGACTCAGTTCCAATCAAAGGTTCTACTTTTTGGAAAGCAGTTCTCAATTGTAAATAAATAATCAAAAAAGGTTTAATATGGGTTTTAGGCAATGGTGAGAGGATAAATTACTAGAATGACATGTGGGCTAAGGATGAACCACTGACGCAATATCCTAACTTAGCCCGAATTAGAGATATCATAGAAGAACTCATTGGTAGAAAAGTCTCTGATTATATGGTTGAGGATAGAGGCAGAATGAAGTGGAAACAAATAAGGATTTAGGGATTTCAAGCGGAATAAAATGATCTTTGTAACATTCTCAAGAAACATTTTATCCCCATGAGACCCAAGGAAGATCAAGTGACCTGGGCTCCTACGAAAAATGGGCAGTTCACTATTAAATCATCTTACAAGCTTCTACTTGATGACGAGGATTTTATCCTCCAAAAGGACTTAGTTTGGATAAAAAAATTAATTCCAAAAATTGTAGTCTTTTCATGGTTGGTTATCCAAGGAAGAATTCTAACCATTGATAATATTATGCGTAAAGGTATTTGTATCACTAATCATTGTTATCTGTGCAAGGCTAATTAGGAGACCATTTAGACCATTTATCACATTTTCCATGAGTGCCCTTTTTCCTTGACTGTCCTAAGTGGGGTTTTTTAGGCCTTCAATATTTCCTGGGTTAAACCAGCCACCATACTTGATTTTTTCATCTAGTGGCCTTGCCCCTTTTCAAGCCAAAGACTTAGATACATGTGGAAAATTTATCTCAATCACTATCTTTGGTAGGTGTGGTTAGAAAGGAACCATAGAGTCTTTAATGAGTCTATCCATGATCATCAAACTATCATTGCCAAGATCCTATCCTTTGCCAATGATAATTTGAACCTTATCCCTTTTGATAGTCGTAAACCTCATCTACAGGAGACCATGATTGCTCAATATTTAAGCTTAACCTTGTTATATGAGTCTGTGCCTAGGGTAGTCAACCCCAGAGCCAATGTTAAGTGGTCCCCACCTCCTACGGGTTGGTTTAAGCTTAATTTTGATGGAGTGGCTAAGGACCATCCTAGCAGAGCAGGCACTGGCATCATTGTGCAATATCATAATGAGAATATGATGCTTGTGTTTTTTAAATATTTGTGAACAAGTATGAACAACGAAGCTAAATCTAGAGCTATGTGGAGAGGCCTTCAAATGACTCAAGACTTAGAAGGCAATTTGATTGTAGAAGGAGACTTTGTGCATGTTATAAATCTCCTAAATAATTGGAAAACACCTCCTTGGAGGATTAAAACAATTATTGAAGAGGCTAGGATCCTTTTCCAGGGAAGACAGGATAGAAAATCCCAACATGTCTTTTGGGAAGCTAACAAAATTACTGATAAGCTGGCCAATTTGGGTGTCTATGGTGACGGACTTTTCAAATGGGAACACGGTGTCCCGAGTGAAGTAGAGGAGCTTATTCTATTGAATTTACCAACAGGTACGGCATTGTAAGTTCGAAGGCTAGGAGTATTCCCATCTCTTTTTTGAAATGGACTCATAATAAAAATTATTCGAGTTGTCAGTCTTCGTGGATGTCGCTTGGAAATACCACAAAGACTAATGGGGACAGTCACATGTCAGATAACATGGCTCCTAGTCATCTTAGTAATTTGATATTGGTTGATAATCATAGGGCAGGAAATAAATGGCAATATAAGACTTCGAACCAGAGCCACATGGACCACCAGATAGCCACTACCATAAATCTAGCTAGCAGGTTCACTTCTCCAAGGCTGATTGGCCGAGATGGGATGTGGTCCCAAAGCATGTTATATACGGAAGAAAGCAATTACCAAAGAATTATTAAGAGTAACTGTCAATAGAGAGCTTATGGGAGTTTTTTAGTACTCTGCTGTGTGTCTACATATTTTTGTTTCTCCACTGTTTCAATGAAGGGATCCGTGTCTATTTTTTTTTTTGTAATTATGATGTAGGTGTGTTTTCTTAGGGTATACCCAAAATGTTGTATGGGAAGTTTGTTTTTGATAAAAGGCTATGTGCCTTATCGGATGTAATGGCTTTGGCGGCATGTAGATTTTACATATATAGGATCCTTAGTAAGGACATATTCATCAACAACCCTGGGCTAATTTTTGTAAAAGGTTTTGGGTAAACCTGTAAAACCCGGTATTAATGCTATAGTATCTTATCTACCAAAAAAAAGAATGATTGATTATGGTAAAGCTTTACTTATATCAATCATGACCAATATTCGAGCATAAATAGCCAAAAATCCATCTTTTATTGTATCTAAAATCTCAAGGAATTCTCCTAGAGTGTTGCCTATTGCCTTGAAGGTATCTATTTCCCAAAATTCAATGGGTAACCCAAACATCCTAACCCATACTGGTACTAGGGATAGATTTACATTTTAGGTGAAAAGCCTTCATACTAGCGGGTAAGGAAGAGTCATGCTCTTCCCATAAACCAAGGACCCCCTTTTAGGATTCTTTCTCTTTATTCCCTAGAACAAAAAATGGCTAGGAAGAAACATTTGGGAAGAAATGATAGAATCATTCCTGGAGACTTCCAACTCTTATCAATCCATTTTCTCAAGGCTGAAGCCCCTGGCCAATACCCATTAAATTTACCAAAAACTACCCTATCTTGGAGCAATGAGGATCTCTCTGACGTACACTCACTAACCTCTACCACTAAATATTATTCTAAGGATTTAACTATAAATCTGTCCATGGAAAGGAAACTAAAACTCAAAATCTATTGAAATTTATCTGAAAGTCCTATAGCAAATATAATATTTGATAAAAACTTTATAAATTTTTCATGGACAATTTCTAAGATAAAGAAAGGGAAAAAAAACTTAGCTAAAAAATTCTTTGTCTAGATAGAATGTCTTGCCTCTTTGAAGTCCTAGCTCTTCATTTCTCTTCCCATATTTCGAACCCTAGTTGGCAAATATTTGCAATTTTATTTTTCACGACTTGAAAAATCATCACTACCCTTATTTCGAATGGTTGACTTCATAGGGTCATATCTCCCTCAATATTGCTCGGATTTTTTCATATGACCACTCATTTTAAATCTATTCAAATTCTGCACAACTTGGTTCAAGAATAAGCTGAATCAAATAACTCTTCATGAAGATATGGCTCCTAAAATATGAGATGTTTTTCAGGAAAAACCCTAATCCTTCACACTTTGCAATTTTATTTTTCATGACTTGAAAAATTGTCACTGCCCTTGTTTTGAATGGTTGACTTCACAAGGTTGTATCTCCCTCAATATTACTTGGATTTTTGCATATGACCACTCATTTTAAATCTATTCAAATTCTACACAAGTTGGTCCAAGAATCAGCTGAATCGGATAACTCTTCATGAAGATATGGCTCCTAAAATATGAGATATTTTTCAAGAAAAATCTTAATCCTTCACACTTTGCAATTTTGTTATTCATGACTTGAAAAATCTATGTTATTTTCTTTATTATATAAGCCTTGATATACATATTAATTTTCTCATATTATTCTACTCATCATATTATTATCTTGACCTTTATTATTGTGGCTATTTTATATTGGGATCTCTATGATATTTTGAGATAGCCTATGATATTTTGTGGTAGTATAAGGCTTAAAAATCCAACAGTGGTATCGAAGCTACCATCGAACTCTATCTAGATTGATAGAGTTCATTTTATTGAAGCCACTATTATAAATCGACTTTGTCCACATTTGATAAAATTGATTTAGAGTATGTCCACTTTGAAGGCAATGAGACTTGGACTCTATTTTTAAAAAATGTCATATTGAGTAGAAAAGGCTAGGGTCTTTCCACTAGGTTGAAGGAAAACCAGTGAAGACTAGGACTCAACTATATTGATAAAAAGGGCCAAATTAGAAGATAAAGTTGGACATATTGATATTGGAAACCAACTCAAAAGAAAGTTGGATATTGATTGATTGGAAATCAACTCAAAAGAAATTTGGAGATTCAGGGACATTCAAAGTCACCTTGACAATATATTGGATTCTCTAGTAAGAAGGAGAATCATATTGGGTTCTTAGGTATGACTTAAGATATTTAATTTTTTCAGATTTCATAAGAAAAGCAAGTAGCAATAGGAGTTTGAGAAGCTTCCTACAACAAATAGAGAAGAATTTCAGCTTCTAAGTGTAGAGATAAGAAAATAGAGAATAGCAAAGAATAGAAGAAGATAAAAGAAAGCAATGGATTGAGAAGCATTTAAAGCTTCCTAAGAAATATAGAAGTTAAGAAGATTCAGGTCATATTGACCTTGACATAGGCCTAAGAGGCCAATATACAAGAATAGAAAGAGGCCATCATAGAGAAAATAAAGAGGCCAACATATATAAAAAGAGAAAGAGGTCTTATAGAGAAAGAGGTCCTATAGAGATAAACAAGCATTAAAGAGTTTCATAGAGATTCAGCTCAAGAAGCCAAGAAGGTAAAGAAAAGCTCTATATTCTAATATTGTAGAGAGAAGTAGATATAATAGCTATTTGGGTATATCACAAAGGAAAAGAGAATGAGCATACAACATAGCAAAGAAGGATGTACATTCGGTCAAGCATACAACATAGCAAAAAATGAAGGATGAGCATACAGAGTAGTAGAGGAAAGGAGGTTCATAAGAGCTACGATAATAGGGAAGAGCACATATAAAGAGGAATTTATTGTTATATTGTTATAGCAATAGCAAGTAGCACAATATTATAGCAACAACAAGTGCAATAGCAAATAGCACAATGTTATAGCAATAGCAAGATAAAGGTGCCATAGCAAATAGAGAAGTGTTATAGCAATGAAGGTGCCATAATAGTAGTGTCATAAGTGGACAACTAGTAGAATGTAAAATCATAACAACATATAGCATCATGGAGTAAAGAAACTAAGGTTTCAAGCAAAAGTGTAGAAGTAACATATTTTGCACCTAAGTCTAAGAAGCACCAGAGCAATATTATGGGTGTAGAAACCTGCAAGCATAGAAGCAACTAGCAAGTAAGGAATTCAAAGCAACCAACAAGTAAGGAAGTCAAAGCAACCAACAAGTAAGAAATTCAAAACAATCAACAAGTGAAGAAGTCAAAGCAACTAGCGAGCAACCAACAAAGTGAGGAAGGCAAAGCATTAAATGCCACAACATATAGCAACAACAAGGAAGAATTACTTAGCATCAAAGTATATCGAGTAGGCAAGTGAATCATTGTCTGAGCTATTGTTTTAGAGTAACATTTTAGATGTTACAATAGAGGAAGGTAAAATGCTCCTTAACATTTCTCATTGGGACATGCAATCATCCACATTGATAATAATTATTGCTTGTCACATTTGAAAAGAAATCCACTCAAGTAGTGAAGCAAGAACATGAGTGAGCAAATCAATGATTAAGTTGCATCACATAAGGAGGTATTATAAGGTTAGAATATTTATTATTATTTAGGGTTTTGGAGTTATAAGATTTTTTGACTAAGAATTATAAATGAAGTTTATTTAAGTTTAAACCTAGGAGTTATAAGGTTGTCTACTTCAAAGGAAATTAAATTGATTCATACTATGGATGAAATTATTAGAAATACATTCAATGAAGATAGTAAAGAAATAGTGAACAAGTTAAAGATTTATTTTCAAAATTTGGTAGATGATCTTGATAAAAAGAAGAAATTAACAAGATTACTAAGTACTCATGAGAGCTCAAAAATAGATCTTGTTACTACTAAATCTCATTCTAGTAGCTTATCCAAAATAGATTCTATCATAGAATCTACAACTACTTAGAATGTCATAGATTATAAAATTTTACAACTTATTTATAATGAAAATAAAGAAAGAGTAGCCTTAGTTGTACATAAATGGTTATGTTGCTTTATCAAGAAGACAAGAACTTGAAGCACTAACAAGGATGGATAAATTGAAGAAGATATATTCAAGATGCATCTATTGTAATAGAATTGGTCATGAAAAAGCTAATTGCTAGAATCTTTATCCATATAAATATTGTGGAAGAAAATCTCATTCTCTAGCATTTTGTTGGTACAAAGAAAAGTATTGTAGAAGATTTGAAAGGGCACTATTGTTCAGATTAGGCAATATTTTTCAAAAACTTATTTCTGAAGCATCTTCTAACAATAAAGCAAAGTGTTCAATTTCTAAAATACAAGAGGGAAATGATGGCTTTTCAAGCCTTAATACTACCACAAATATCATAGGTTAATATCACAGGATCAAATATAATATAGCCACAATATAACAAGGTCAAGATAATGGTAAGAGTAGAATAATATGAGCAAATTAATATGTAATAGAAGGCTTATAATATACCAAATAACATTCAATAATATGCAACAATATGAATGTAAATAGCCTTAATCAACATGTACTAAGCATGTAATACAACTTACAATATTAATTGCTCAAAATGTATGCAATATTTATTACTCCTCTTTCTCTTACAAATATGATAATGACTTTCTCTTTTCTTTGTATTGTAATTATCATTTCCTTATGGAGTATTTTCTCCATAATATAGCCATAGTAGAGTGACTCTTTAGATACTTGATTGTTCCTTTCCATATGCCAAGTCTCATGACTCTTGGCTTATCTACTTGACACTCGCATACTTGATGAACACTTGACCCTATAATATATGCACACCTATTCATGACTCTTGCACTTCTATAACTTGCACACTTTAATCTAAGACACTTGTGCACATTTTTACATTACATATTGTTCTCATACATACAAGACATTTGTGCACATAGACTCAACTTACACTTGCACTCTAACTCACATGACACTTTTGCATTTCTTGCACATTACAACTTTACATGACACTTGTGCATTTCTTGCACATTCACACTTACATAAATGGGAAATATAACTCACACTCTAAACTATGACTCAACCCTAATCTATTATTTACATATGTACCATGAAGGTACCATGGGGATACATTAGTATGTACCAAATAATGTAATATACTCCAACACCCCCTCTGTATTATATTATTTGGTTATTGAAGACTTTAGTCTTCAATCATGGTCTTCATCTTCATGTTCATTCTTCAAGTGACCTTGCAATGCATGTGATCTTCTGCTTGAGCTCCATCAGGTTCATCTTTAGTTTCTTTAGATTCAACTTCATGTTCTTCAATATTTGTAGGTTCAAGATTATAAACTTCTTGAACTCTCTCATTGTCATTATATTCTCGCATAAGAATATTTCCTTTGCCTTTACACTTAGATTGACTATGAAATCTACCTTCTTTGTAAGACAAGTTTGGACCATATTTGATCCATTTTTCTTTTCCTTGTTTTTTGAATGTTTTCTCTTCTTGTATTTTAGAAATTGTGCACTTGGATCCATTGTTAGAAGATGCTTCAAAAACAAGTATATGAAAAAAATAGTCTAATCTAAACAATAATGCTCTTTCAAATCTTCTACAATATTTCTCCTTGTACCAACAAAAAATAGAAGAATGAGATTTTCTTCCATAATATTTACATGGATGAAGACTCCAACAATTTGCTTTTTCATGACCAATTCTATTACAATAAATGCATCTTGAACATATTTTTATTGCTTTATTCATCCTTTCTAGAGTTTCAAGTTCATATGTCTTCTTGGTAAAATAACATAACCATTTATGTACTTCCAAAGCTACTCTTGTCTTATTTTCCATGTAGATAAGTTGAAGATGATGATAATCTTCAATGGTTTTAATAGTTTCTGATTTTGTAGTAACAAGACTCAATGTTGGATCCTCATAAATATTTAATGATTCTTTTTTATCAAGATCATCTATCATCTTTTGAAAATAAAACTTTAACTTGTTCATTATTTCTTCACTATCCTCCTTGAATGCAATTTTAATAATTTCTTCCACGATATGCAAACTTTTGAAGTAGACAACCTTATATCTCCCTAGGTTTAAATGATTCAAAGTTTCTAATTTAATTCCTATGAAGTAGTAAACCTTATGTCTCCCTAGTTTTAGAAACTAATATGTAATTTTACAAATTTATGTTTTCCTAAATTTTGGTGTTGAAAACCTTTTATCTTCAACAAATTTATATTTGCACAAAACTCAAAAAACTTTTCAATTTATAAATTTCTCAAAAAATAAATTAAATATTCTTCAAAACTTCAAACTTAAAAACTTTTAACAATCAAATAAACTAGTTGAAGTCCTTATCACTCCAACCTAATAAAGTACAAAGAAACTTAATTAACCCTACTTATCACTACAAATAACAACTATAAAAAACTTTAAAACTTCAAATAAAAACTTATCTCTCTTACTTTTCAAATTTAAACTTTAAATTAACTTTATCTCTTCTACTTTTCAAAATTAACCTTATCTCTCCTAGTTTCCAAAATTAAACTTCAAATATAATAAAACCCTAAATTATTCCAACCAACCTTCTTCTTGTTGTTGTGCACGTATGAATTGGTCACTCCACTTTGAGTGTCTTATGTGCTTGCTTCTAACTTGTTCTCACCTCCTTTCAAACTTCTCAAATGTTGTTCACAAACTTACACTTGTAAGTAAACATGCAAGTGAAGGTCTATTGTTACACCTATGTTATAACACTTCTTCCTCAGGCATGTAACCTCCCCTCAAATGGCATTGTCTAAACTTTGCTTTCCTTCCATGTTACTACTTAGATTCTAAAATGCAATGTTAATGCTTAGGCATTATATCAACTTTATTGGTCAATATTTGCTCACCTAACAACTAGGTGCATTTGTAACACTCTGCCTGTAGCCTTCCAACATAGTGCTCCAACATATTAATTTTCCTTGGCTTCAATGTTATGAATTCTATTCAATGCTTCAGTTTCTCTTTGCATCAACATTCTAGCTTTGGCTCTTCAGCGCTTTGGCTTCCCTCTACATCAACATTCTAGCTTTATCACTTTGGCTTCAACTCTACAATAATGTTCCTACTTTGGCTCTTCAATGCTTCAACTTTGGCTCTGCAACAATATTTCAATTTTGGCTCTTCAATGCTTCAACTTTGATGCTTCTAGTGAATGCTTTTGATTGATGTTTTTATTGTAGGTCTTGGATATAATCAATGTTTGATAACTCTATAAAAATTATTCTCTTTGCTTAGCTTAACATCTTGTTGCTTTGCATGTAACATTGTTGCTTTGCTCTAAGACTTTATCTCTTACTCCTTGGTTTTGCTCTAAGACCTATAAATGTCTCTTCTATAGTAAACATTTTTGCTTTCCTTTTAATCAATATAGGCTACCTTATTCTTTCAACATGACCCTTAAAAGATCTTCTATATTTAGCCTCTATGTACTCTATTCTCTGAATATATCTCAAACCTCTTCTTTTCTCTGAATATGTCTCAAACTCTCCTATATACTAAATATATCTTGGGCCTCTTTTTTGTTATTCTCTGAATATGTCTTGGCCATTTCTTTTCATTGTATGTTTGCTTACAGACCTCTATCTATTAGACCTCAAGCCTCTTAAATTCTTCTTTGTATTCAAGCCTCTTTTTCTACTCTATAAAGGGCTTCTCTTTTTATGTATAAGGGCCTCTTTTATTTCCACTTATAAGGGCCTCAATTCTCTATATGGACCTCTTTCTTTGAAAGGTCTCTATTCTTCAATTTTTTCCTCTATGTCAATATTTGAATCTTCTTAAAAACTTATAGCTCTTATCCACTGTATATCCAATGCTTGAAGCAATATAAAGTAAGCTAGGTGCTTCTTTATCCTTCTTCAACAATGATATTCTCAATCTAATATTTGAAGCAATATAAAGTAATCTATGTGCTTCTTTATCCTTCTTCAAGAATGATATTCTTGACTTCTAATATCTTTTGTTCTGCTCTCTTTATGTTAGGAAGCTTTGAATGCTTCTCAATCCACTACAACTATCTTCTCTTAGGAAGCTCTGAATGCTTCTCAATCTATTGCTATATTTTCTTAGAAAGCTTTGAATGCTTCTCATTCTATTGCTACTATCTTTTCTATATTGGCTTCTTGGACCAATGTCAAGGTCAATCTCTTTGTGATCTAAATCTTCTTTTTGTTGCTTAATATATTAATATCAAAACTTTAATATTATCAAGGTGACTTTGAATGTCCCTAAAATCTCTATCAATGTCAAGGTGACATTGAATGTCCCTATATCTTCTATCAATATCAAGGTGATGTTGAATGTCCCTAAAATCTCTATCAATGTCAAGGTGACATTGAATGTCCCTGTATCTTCTATCAATGTCAAGGTGATGTTGAATATCCCTAAAATCTCTATCAATATCAAGGTGACATTGAATGTCCCTATATCCTCTATCAATATCAAGGGTTGGCTATGGCCCTAAATGATCAACTATCTCAAAGTTGAATCACCAATTAATATAGTTGAGTCCTAGTCTTCACTAGTTATTCTTCAACCATGGAAAGACTCTAGCTTTTCTACTCAATATGACCTTATAATAGAGTCTAAGTCTCATTGTCTTCAAAGTGGATAGACTCTTAATCAACTTTATCAAACTGGATAAAATTGATTTTGCAAAAGTGGCTAAAATGAACTCTTGTCAATCTGGACAAAGTCTGGTGGTAGCTCTGATACCATTGATGGATTTTTAAGCCTTAATACTACCACAAATATCATAGGTTAAATATCATAGGATCAAATATAATATAGCCATAATATAATAAGGTCAAGATAATGGTAAGAGTAGAATAATATGAGCAAATTAATATGTAATATAAGGCTTATAATATACCAAATAACATTCAATAATATGCAACAATATGAATATAAATATCCTTAATCAACATGTACAAAGCATGTAATATAACTTACAATATTAATTGCTCAAAATGTATGCAATATTTATTACTCCTCTTTCTCTTACAAATATGATAGTGACTTTCTCTTTTCTTCGTATTGTAATTGTTATTTCCTTATGGAGTATTATCTCCATAATATAGCCATAGTAATATGACTCTTTGGATACTTGACTATTCCTTTCCATATGCCAAGTCTCATGACTCTTGGCTTATCTACTTGACACTTGCATATTTGATGAACACTTGACTCTATAATGTATGCACACCTATATATGACTCTTGCACTTCTATAACTTACATACTCTAATCTAAGACACTTGTGCACATCTTTACATTACATATTGTTCTCATACATACAAGACACTTGTGCATATAGACTCAACTTACATTTGCACTCTAACTCACATGACACTTGTGCATTTCTTGCATATTACAACTTTACATGACACTTGTGCATTTCTTGCACATTCACACTTACATAAAGGGAAAATATAACTCACACTCTAAACTATGACTCAACCCTAATCTATAATTTACATATGTACCATGAAGGTACCATAGGGGTACATTAGCATGTACCAAATAGTGTAATATACTCCAATAGGGAAAACATTTTTGATAAAATGTTTAGAAATTAAAGAAAAAAAAATGGATCATACATGGTCCAAACTTATCTTATAAAGTAATTAAGAATGAAGCACTTGATCTAGAAGTTCAAGTTATTCATGCACATGAACCTGATGCTAAAGAAAAAGTTCAAGTAGTTCATGATCCAGATCATAAAGATACAAAGCCTAAAGAGTTAAAGAATAAATATGAAGAAGAATTCAGAGCAGATCTCATAAAGGTCAAAGATGAACCCAAGGTTCAAGATGATGAAGTAGATTCAAGAGAAGCAGAGATTCATGAAAAATGCAAGATCTCTTGAATATTGAAGATAAAGACAAAGACCAAGATTGAAGACTAAAGTCTTCAATAACCAAATAATGTAATACAGGGGGATGTTGAGGTATATTACATTATTTGGTACATGCTAATGTACCCCTATGGTGCCTTCATGGTACATTTGTAAATAATAAATTAGGGTTGAGTCTATAGTTAGAGTGTGAGTTATATTTCCCTCTTTATATAAGTGTGAATGTGTAGAAAATGCACAAGTGTCATGTAAAGTTGTAATGTGCAGGAAATGCACAAGTGTCATGCAAGTTAGAGTGCAAGTGTAAGTTGAGTAAATGTGCACAAGTGTCTTGTATGTAAGAGTGTAAATATGTAATGTAAAGGTGTGCACAAGTGTCTTAGATTAGGTGTGCAAGTAGAAGTGTAAGATTCATGTAAAGGTGTGCAAATGTTATAGAGTCAAGTGTTCATCAAGGATGCAAGTAGCAAGTAGATAAGCCAAGAGTCATGAGACTTGGCATATGGAGAGAAATAGTCAAGTATCTAAAGAGTCACACTACTATGGCTATATTATGGAGATAATGCTCCATAAGAAGACATATAGAATATAATTCATATATCTTATTATCTTATTGTAAGAGGAAGAGGAGTAATAAATATTGTATACATTTTACCCATAAGCCTATGTAATATAGCTTATAAGATTATTTCCAAAGTGATGACGAACATATTAAGGCCATTGTTAGACGAAATTATTTTAGAAGAGCAAGGAGGTTTGGTGAAAGGGAGATAAATTTTGGATGGTATCATAGTAGCTAATGAAGTTATACATTCAGTAGTTTCAAGAAAAGAGAAAGCTATGATCTTAAAACTTGATATGAGTAAAGCCTATGATAGGGTTAAATGGAATTTTCTTTTTGCAGTTTTAGATAAGTTTAGTTTTGGGAAGAAATGGGTTAGATGGATTAAAACTTGTGTCTCTACAATTTCTTATTCAATTTTAGTTAATGGGTTAGTGACAAAATCTTTAAAATCCAAGAGAGGCCTTAGACAAGGATATCCTCTATCTCCTTATTTGTTCATTATTATGGTAGAATTTTTGAGTAGGAACTTAAAGAAGGCTTAAAAAGATGGGTTTATAAGTAGACTTAAGGTTAGTAATAACATCGATAACATCACCCATCAACAGTTTGTAGATGGTACAACCCTTTTTGGAAGGGCAGGGATAAATGAGGCTAGATCTTTGAATAAATTTTTAAAAGAGTACGAAAGAGCTTCACGGCAAAAAAATAATAGGACTAAATCCAAATTTTACTTTCTTAACACTCCTGCTAATATCAAAGCAAGAATTTGTAGGTTGCTTCAAATGGAGGCAAATTTACCAACAACTTATCTAGGGATGCCTTTATTTTGAGGGGATAATGAGGATAGATTTATGAAATTAAGTTATTAGTAAAGTTCAAAATAAACTTCCAGCTTGGAAAGGTAGATGGTTATCATTAGTAGGAAGAGTGTAGTTAATTAAGTTAGTCTTACAAGCCATTCCAGCATATTATATGTCTTTGTATTCTATGCCAAATTAAATTGAAAAAAAATTAATCTTTATTATGTGATCTTTTTTATTATCAAGTTTACATGATAAAAGGAAATTTTCTTTGGTGAAATGGAGCAAGTTGTGTAATGATAAAACTAGGGGAGGTCTTGGTTTAAGAGCTCTTACAAATGCAAACTTAGCTCTTAGGGGAAAATTTATCTAGAGATTGTACAAAGAGATTCAAATAGTAGCAATTGTGAGGGCTCCACAATGTGAGGCCCTCATAAAGCAGATACAAAAACCCTAGCTATGCAATGTAAATAAATGAACAGAATCTAAAAGTGCATATAATGAAATACCAAATAAAGGATTTACCTTACTTGTTTGTTGTCTTTTGATCTGATGAAGTTTGTTGCAGTGAATTGGTGCGACGATGCCCTAGCATCACCCGAAGGCTAAGGGGGACTTCAGAACTCTTATGTAAAATGCCCATGGGTGCTTGGTGGCTATAGGAAATACCCGTGGGTGCTTGGTAATGGTGGAAGAGGGTGCCCAAAGGTGCTTGGTAGCATTGGGAGAAGCACCCAGAGGTGCTCGAGGGTGATAGGAAGTGCCCAAAGGTATTCGGTGGCTAAGGAAGGAGTCTGTAGAAGCAGATCTGGCAAGGCGAGGAGGAGGCGATGATGGATGTGGAGGCTATGGAGAGTGAGGATGGAAGGCAAGAGTACTCGGATACTCCAAGGAACTCAAGATTTAGATGAAAACTTAGGATGAACACTTCGAGGAATTCAGGGATTACTTAGGGGTTGAGCCATCAAAATGGCTCCTATTAATAATCCAACCTAGGGCATGCTAGGGTTTCAATGACACTAATCGTGTGGCTGAGATAAAAGCATATCGGAGGGTGGATATTAAATCTAGGGTGTGGCATGGATTGATGTGGATGGATGGATAGGATTAAGTGAAATTGGATGGTTGGGATTAATTCACTTATATAAATATATATTTATTAAATATATATAAAATATTATATTTAAATATATATATAAAATATATATAAATATATATGAATAATGGGTGGAAATGGTGGGAAAGTCAGGATGGAGGACAAGTGGCTAGGTTTTGGTGTCTACAGATGCCCATTTTTGTACTACATTGCGTGAAACACAATGTAGTGCAAAAACACAAGACACCTATTTTGGCTAGGTGTAGAAGCAACTTTCTCTTGGGATGTGAAACACGAGCTTGAAGATAAAAGAATGAAAGAATTTGAATTTTGTATAGCTTACCCCCTCAATTGGTGAATGAGTTTGTGGATGAATCTCATGAGCCAATTGAAAAATTTATGCAAATGAATGATGGATGATGTGATATGTGATACCATTTTTGCCCCAATGGTGGGAAGGGGATTGGTGAAAAATGTGAAATGATTCATCTATTTTTGCCCCAATAGATGAAGGGATTTGTGAAAAATGTGATGGAAAATGTGTCTATTTTTGCCCCAATAGATGAAGGGATTTTTGCCAAGTGTAGATGTCATGATCATGTAAGATGTATCCCATTGTGGGAAAGTTAAAACCAAATGTGGTTGCCCCAAATTTGGGGTGATTCGATGTTGTTGAAGAATATGCCTTCCGGCATCATTGATATGCAAAGATGAATATGCAAAAATAAAAGTAGTCAACTTCGGAGGGCCAACTAGTGACTGTCAGATAATTCCTATGATCGGAACCAATCACCCTAGCTAAGGCCAGTCACCATGATGACTATCAAGGAAATGTGAAATGATGAAATGTGATTTTGTCCATGTTTTAAGCCCCACGAACTAGGCCATCAATGACAACTTTTGTGCAAATTGTTCTTGGCAAGGTTTCACTCAAAATGTGAAGTACCAAATATGATTGTGATTTTGAACAAGGAGATATGGAATGATGAAAATGACCAAGTGTCCTTATGGTAGGTTCTTCATCTTACCGAATTGCATGGATGCAAATCGTTGCAATCACCAAGTATATAGAATAACCCACTAGATACAAGGTTCACTTGAATGTTGTTTGAACTTGGAAAATATGCAAATGATGATATGGAATGATGTTATGATGATGTATGAATGATGAGAATGATGATTATGATCATTTTGTGAATATTTGGACCATTTTGGAGTGCTTTTGTAACTTGTTAGGCGAATTTGCAATTTGTGGTCGCAAATGAAAATTATGCATCCAAATCAATTGGAATCTTCACAAAACTTGATAAAATGATGGAATAGATGCATGGATGCAATATGAAGTGATTTGGTGGGGATAAGCCACTATTTTGTGAAAATTTGTCTTTTGTCAAAATTGATGCCAAATGCCCATTGGTGCTTTTAGCACGCATAAACGCCCACCAGTGTTTGGGCACTATTGCAAATACCCTGGTGCACTTCAATGCACCAGGAAATACCCATGGGCATCTCAAGGTACCTGAAGTAGCTATAAATAGCTAGCAAGATGAGAAATGAAGCTCATTTGTGCATTTGAGAGTTTGAGAAGTTGTATTTGGGAGAGTGGAGTGAAGTGAGGTGAAGTGATTTGGGCATGGAAGCTATGGTGGTAGAGGGAGTGGGTGCAGAGGTTGGGGCTAATGTTGGAGTGTGAGCTACTGAGGTAATTCCCTTTTTTTATGTATTGTGCAAAATTTTGTATTTTTGTGATTTTTTTTAATGTGAAAAATGACAAATATTTTGTGTTGTGTTGCAACTTAGGATTTTGGAGGCTCGACACCGGTTCTTACCTCTCATCCCTGGGATGAGGAAGGTGGTATTGGATGAGGAGTGGGAGTTGTTGGAGGATGTGGGGCTAGAGGAGGTAGCCTAGGTTGATGTGGTGAGGGTGGATGAGGGGTACCTCTCTACCTTGGTGGAGAGGTGGGATCTAGATAGGGGGACTTTTTAGCTCCCCATAGGAGAGGTGACCATGACCTTGGAGGATGTATATCGCATCCTCAAGGTGTCGAGTGGAGGGGATCCAAGTTGAGGTTGGGCATGATCAAAATATAGAGATGATGAAGATGTTTGGTGATGGATGGTAGGGTGTGAGGGTGGAGAGTGGAGGTATACCTTACTTGTCCATGTATGTGGACAAGGAGTTGGATGCCCTTCATGCCTTGGTCATGTTCATGTTGGCCAACATCATGGCCCCAAACAACACTAGGTGTAGGTTCCCTTGGAACCTGATAGGGGTAGTGAGTGATATGCTCACTAGGCGATAGGTGTATGCATGGGCTCCTACCTTATTGGTGTAGGTATACCGGGAGATCTATGAGGTGAGGAGGTGGGGGAGGAAGGGATTGGGATGTAACTTGCTACTATAGTGTTGGGGATGGGAGCACTTTAGTGTGGCTCGACCAGAGGGCTTACCGATAGTAGGCTTGGGTAGGGAGCAGCCCTATGCTAGGAGATGGGTGGTGGTCGAGGAGGTACAGCCGAGTTGGCCAGTGTGGATGAGCCAGTGGTACCAGGATTTATGGGTTGGATTGACATCCACCCAAGTGATATGGAGGCCATGGTGGGCTTGTAGGTGGACTAGAGATGGAGAGCACTTATGATGAGTGTGATAGGCTAGGTGGGTGGTTGGGAGATATCGGAGTGAGGTTGAGTACTTTTAGTTCTCATGAGTACTCTAATAGTTTGGCTTGAGGTAGGAGATTCTAGATGAGCTAATGTGCTATAGGAGGCATCGAGAGGAGATAGGGCTACCATGTGTGGAGCCATGGAGGGTGGCCTATGAGGATGATGAGGAGATAGATCTCCTAGATGTGGATGATGTGGGGACTACCATAGAGTATGATGCATGGTTTACTGCACAACCACCATGGGCACCACCTCGAGTAGTGATTGATGGGGATGGGGATGAGGCTAGGGATGAGGGGACCCATGAGGCCCCCAAGTGATAGTGATACCTTTGATCAGATAGTCAAAGGAGGAGGACTAAGGGTGTAGTTAGGTAGGCTCCCAAGAGTGGGGGAGATGGTGGAGATGGAGAGGATGTAGAGGAGGTTTCGGATGGGCCTCCAGATCAGAGTGAGGAGGATTAGATGTGGTTGGAGTAGTAGGTGGTGAAGTGAGATGTAAGGATCATGAGGCTCCAGGTAGAGCTACTAGAGAGGGAGCATCGACATAATATTGACATAGCATATCTTCGATCTTGACATAGATATATCGAGGCATTGGAGGATAGGTTGATGGAACATCATATTCCACTTCTAGATCCTCCAACCTCATATATATTTGAGGGTACTAGGCATAGTGAGTCTAGGTATAGCTCTAGGTCTAAGGCTCCTACTAGGTCACAGGGGTCCTCTTGGAGGGCATAGCTAGTGCTTAGATGCACTTTTTGTATATGAGCCTTGGTGCTCCATTGTATGTAGCCTTTTGGCACTCATTGTACATGTGATATTTATACATATATATATATATATACATGGATTTTACCTTTTGTGTTATATGTTTTTGTGTGAATGCTTTTTATGGAATGCATGTTTATATGGATGATTAATGCATATGATATGTTATGGATGATTAATGCAAGGTGGAATGTATGGATGATTAATGCAAGAATGTAAATGTTCTAATGATCATTTATAGTTTAGATCTTGCTTGGCCATTTTCTAGCATTGTTGTTTAATCAGGGGCACCAAACTTGGTGGCATATGGGATGAATGACTCATGAAGTGACATGGAAGAAGATATGGATGTTGATATGGAAGAAGATATGGATGTTGATATGGAAAATTGATTATTTTATAGAGACTCAGACATACTAGTGGTATCAAACAAACTCACTAAAACTACCTAATCCCTCTAGGACCAAATATGTGTGCAATGAATTCATTTACCGAATCAAGAGCATGGTAATGACTCGAGGTAATCAAGAACCAATGTGTGTGCAAGTGAGTTCATTAACTCATCTTGAGTAAATTGGGTAAACCTATTATGGATGAAACCAAGAAGCTAGCTTATCCTTATGAGCGGTCAGAGGTCTCTTTGAAAGAGATGTGTCACCATGCATGAGCGTACTCCACTACCAGTCAAGCATCTATAGCTCTGATGGAGGCTAACTCCATAGTCCATGATTTGTGTTTTTGATATCTTAAGTTTTGGGGATGACTACCTAACCATCTGACTAGAAATGTAGTACGATCCTTACAACCCAATGATCAATGGTGTGTGATGTAAAATATTTAGAGTTTTTATTATCAAGAGGATTTTTCCCTACTCTTTCTTTTATTTTTTGAATTGTGATAGTGGTGAAAACCACTATTTTTATGGACTATGTTGCATGATGGGACTAGCAAGGATGACCCTTTTCACTTTGAGGTTCATACCAAGTATGGTGTTATCCCTCTTTGACACAAGATGTTTTTAAGATGTGAAATTGTGTTTGGTTCAAGAATGTTTTGGAGTCAATTCCCAAAACTCAAGATTTTCTTAGTGTATATGTGTGATGGTCCTAAAAAGAACTCGACATGTATTTTGGAGTTTGCTTAAAACACTAGGAGTGGTTGAGTGACCGAAAACACCTAGGAATTATGGAAATGTGGTTTGTGCGAATGGCAATTTGACTTGGTGGAATTGTGTGGATGATATTGTGAAGGTGCCCCTGATTAAGGCAACATGACTTTTGTTGGACCAATTAAGACCTTGAACTTAATAAATGATCCCTAATATGAAATGTGAAATGTGGATGTGAATGCAATGATGATATGACATGCAATTTTGTGAAATGTATGCAATATGAAATGTGGGTGAATGCAATGTTTTTGAAGTGTATATGCAAATGAAATGCAATGTTGTGAATGAAATGTATGCAAATGTTTTTGTGTATTAGCCATGTATATATACATATATAGAAATCAAATCATGCATAGAATGCTCTCAAGTGTATAACATTAAGTGGTTTAGGTTCTTCTCTCCTCTAGACTGCAAGCCTATAAGTACCATTACCCACTCTTTACATAAAATGTATGGACCTAACCAATTAGCAAATTTATCAAAGATAAAATCATATTTCTAAAAAGATAAAAAAAAAAAAATAAAAAAAAAAAAAAAAAAAAAAAAAATACACAAAAAAAAAAAAAAAAAAAAAAAATAAAAATTATTTTGTTTATTTTGTCCTTTAAATATTTTTAATATAAAATTGGGACCCAAAAGGAGGAGCTAAGACTAGTGGAGAAGCTAGGTATTGCTTAATGTCATCAAAGGCTTTTTGACATTCATCTATCCAAGAGAATGGCACCCCTTTTGTAGTAGGTGATTGAATGGCCTACATTTGTCAGAAAATTATGCAATAAAATGATGGATTGATTGAATATTTCCTTGTAAACTATGCAATTCCTTTAAGTTAGTTGGGGGAGGCATCTCCATGATGGCCTTGACCTTGTTAGGGTCCACCTCAATGCCTCTTTTGGAGATAATGAATCCTAGAAGTTTTCCGAAGGTAACACCAAAGACACATTTCTTGGGGTTCAACCTTACATTATGCTCTAGAAGTCGGTCAAAAACTTTCTCCAATACACCAATATGCTCTTGTCGAGTTTTAGATTTAGCCAAGAGATCATCCACATAATATTCGATAATCTTATGCATGTAATCATGGAAAATGTATGTCATGGCATGTTGATAAGTAGCACCTACATTTTTGAGGCCAAAGGGCATCACCTTGTAACAAAAAGTTCCCCAAGGTGTAGTGAATGTTGTTTTGTGTTGGTCATCAGGATTTATTCAAATTTGGTTGTATCCTAAAAAACCATCCATGAGTGAAAGCATTTCATGGCCAGCGTAAGTGTCGACAAGAGTATCAATGTTTGGGAGAGGAAAGTCATCCTTAGGACATGCTTTGTTAAGATCTCGAAAGTCAGTGCAAATGTGTATCACCCCATTAGGCTTTCGAATGGGTACCATGTTTGAAAGCCACTCAAGATAGTCGATAGGAACTATGAAGTTCACATCTAAGAGTTTTTGAAGCTCTATTTTTACCAAGAGGGCCATGGTAGGATGCATTCTCCTAAGTTTTTGTTTGACTGGCTTAGCATCAGGTTGTAAGGTGAGATTATGGACAACCAAACTAGGGTCAAGACTGAGCATGTCCTTATAGGACCATGCAAATATGTCCTTCTTCCTCTTGAGGAGAGCAATTAATTGCTCTTGTTCATCGGGTGATAAAATTTTGCCAAGCTTGAAAATTTGGGGATTGTCTTTGTCTGAACTAAGGTCCACATCGATAGTATCTTCAATAGACATGTGGGAACCTTCCTCAAGTTGATGGGGCGTAGGGATCAGATGAATGTCATCTAAGATATCATCAAACTCTTATAGCTTATCCTCATCTATATCTACCTAGAAAACCTCGAGATCCAAAGGTGAAGGTGAAGGTGAAGGCAGAGGGGATGGAGGAATGTAGTTGGTGGAAGCCCTTAACAATTCCTCGAATAAGACAAATTTAGAAAAGGATGGAGGTGAGGAAATCTGGTCCATATCAATAAGGCTTATGTCAATTGGAATTGGTTTAGTCGGATCATATGGATTACGGAGTGGGGTGAATAAATCAATAGGATTCATGTTGACTTATGGGCAAGGTGGATAAGGTTGGATGGAATGGATGGGACCTAAGAACCGGTGCTAAGAGCTTGGTTAACCTGGATAGCAACAAGCAACACAAATAAATGTATTTAACTAAATGATATGCAATGCTGAAAAATAAAAATATTTTTGTTGATTTTTATTTTTTTTTTTTTGGTAGTGGTGAAAACCACTATTTTTGTGTTATGTACATATGTTACAAGTTGGCTTATGAAATGGCTTAATGGAATGGAGGTGGTGGTTCACCGGTAGGGGAGGCTCATTCTTGTGGAAGAAGCAAGTGAAATATGGGCTCATGGATGGGGAACATGTTGAGATAAAACTCATCTTGTTTGGTATGGGGAATAATGGGCTTCGATTCTTCTTTAGATTCATCTAAAATTATCGATATAAGTTTGAATTCTTCATAGATTTCATCATCAGAATTATCGAGATGGAGGGCTTCTTCTCCTGAATTTAGATTAAGCCTTTGGAAGGCTTGTTCAAGAGAAGAGGTGGTGGAAAGTGGGTGGTAACCTAGACCTGAATGGTCATGCACCTCTTGATATGGAACATCAATAGGTTGATGCACTCCCTGTTCATGCAATCCTAGGCCATGACCTTGCCAATTGACTATGTGAAAATAGTGAGATGGAAATCCCATCATGTTTGGAATGTTGGCAAGTGTTGGTTCTTTGGGTTCCTCTAGGGGAGCTAGATTTGATGAAGAATCAATCCCCCCATACACAAAATTTATGCTATTTGGAGTTGAACCCATGTTATATACTGCTCCTATGGCTAAAGGTGGGTCACGTGGGTGACCAAAATCCTTAGCATTAGGAATGGTGAGGGGTGTGATGGTGATGTCTTGGACCACATATTCACCAATACTAGGATTAGTGAGGTGGACCTCGACTTGGGAGGATATGGAAGGACCATGGTTGGATGATGGCTTGGGAAGTGGTGAAGATGGAGATGTCTCACAATCCATCAACTCGACTTGTGAAACATTAGGTGATGGTGATGGATTGGATTGGGAAGGTTGTTGAATGGATGATGATGATGAAGTGGATGGCAATGATGTTGATGATGTGGATTGATTGTGACCACATGTGCATGTAGTCAATGATGAAGATGATGGGGGTGTGGAAGCTTGATGGGGATTGGTGATAGGGAGCTCCTCAGGAATGGGAGCCTTTGATGAAGAAATTGGTGAAGTGGTAGATGGATTGGCTGATGGTGATAGGAAAAGGTGAGTGGAAGGAAGCATGGACTCATAAGGATTTGAAATGAAATTGCAATACTTAAATGGTTCGACATCCATCGGTATGCAATGTACTTGTCCCTCATGAACATATTTCAAACATTGATGTAATATGGAAGGGACACATCTCATTTCCCTCATCCAAGGTCTTCCAAGGAGTACATTGTACGCCATGGATCCTTCCAAGATGTGAAACATGGTGTGCAATATTTTGACCCCTACTTCAATGGGTAAAACAATAGTGCCAATTATGGAACATAAAGCATCATTGAATGCTTTTAGGGTGAATGATGACTTGGTGATATGAGATGGAGGAAGGTTCAAATGATGAAGGGTGGATGTGGTGATGATATTGATAGAGGAACCGATATCAATTAGGACTCTTTTAAAAGGCTTCTTGTCAATTAGAGCCATGATATGCAATGGAGGGTCTATTGAGTCCGATGAGATTGGCTTAATCTCAAAGTCATAGAATGTGATGGAAGGCTCCATGCATGTTTGGATGCTCCCTACAAAGTTGTTGAAGGCATTAGAATCTTGAGATTGTAATTCAATGGATTTGAGAATATCCATTAATGCCTCACGATGTGGGGGAGATTGTTGAATTAACTCATAAATTGACAATTTGGTGGAAGCCATCTTTAGACTTGTAGTTAATCGACTACTCAATGAGATGATTGGTCATGGTGGATGATTTATGGGTGGATTTGGAGGATTTGATTGGCTAGGGATATGGATGGGTGATGAAGGATTGGGGGAAATTTGAATGGGTGGTGATGTGGGAGGTTGTGACACACTTGCTTGAGGTGGTTGCCTTACATTTTGTTGATTGTTTCTTTGACCTCTAGTGACCACATGGATGGCCCCTACAAACCCTTGGTATTGTTGGACATGATTGACTTGATTAGGAGGAGTTTTGGTGTTAGCCCCTCCTATATTTGGTTGCACCTCCTCATGATGAGGAAGTGGTGTTTGAAAAATACCAAGGTTTTGATTTTGTTGAGCAAGGGGGTTGTCAAGCTTGATTGCCCCCAAGTCAATAAGGTCTTGCACTATGTCTTTAAATGTATGGCAATTGTTAATGTCATGCCCATTTTTCCTATGATAAGGACAAAATAGATGTTCTCGATAGTGTTTACTACGTTTGGTGGGATCATCAGGTCTAATTTTGGGTAAAGCAAGTTTATTTGTGTCATACAACCTTCAAAAAAGGGAAGCATATGACTCAGCTAAGGGGGTGTATTGGTGATTTTATTGGATAGACTATCATTGGGGATGGTTTTCCATAGTTGGCACTATGTTTTGCATGGCTTGAGTTGTTGAGGGTACCGCATGATAAGCAATTTGTTGTGGTGATTGTTGCATAGATTGTTGTTGAGCCATTACCGGTTGGCTCATGACCACTTGATTAACATGATTGGGCTGATTGGTTGGGGTAGCCTATGTTGATTTTGGTTGGCCAGAATAGTTGCTTTTATATTGGCCCTTATTTTTCCATTCTTTCTTCTTAGGCTTAAGTATGCCTTCTTGGATTTTGATTTCCTCAATGACACTAGCCTGAGCTAAAGCTTCTTCAAATGAATGATAAGTTTGTAGTTGAAGCATCCAAGAGATAGGTTTTAAACAACTCTTGGTGAATAATTTGATTAGCTCATCCATTGGTAGGGTGAATGGCAACTTAGTGATGACAACCCTCCAACGGTTTCTAAAATCATAGATAGACTCATCATCATGTTGTCTTAAAGCATAGACATCAGACAATGAGATATTCTTTCTAACATTTAGGATGAAACACTCAAATAATTGGTCAATCAATTGCTCAAAAGTATAAATACTATGATTGGGTAATTGATTATACCACTCTATGGCATCTCCTCCTAATGTTTGAGGAAAATTTTTGAGCATGAGAGCATTATCATTTTGAATTCTAAAATAGGCATGTACAAACGTGCTCACATGCTCTTTGGGATCCTCAGTTCCCTTGAATTTTTCAAACTTAGGCACCATGAAATCTGTCAAATATGGTGGTGATGGTACCGAAGGATGAATGGGTTGATTGATCAATTGGTGTAAGGTTGGTTTCTGGTTTGTCAAACCAGGAGTATATTGTATCAATTGATCTATCTATTTTTGCATGGCCTTAATTCGAGGGTCTTCTTCAAGAATGTGGAAGCCCTAAATTACCTGATGATTTTGAGGTGGGGTGGAAAAATGTTGTGGAGTGACTAAATGATGATGAGATTGGTAATGATGACTAGGTAAATTTGATGGAAATTGATGAATGGGAGATTGATGATGAAAATATGGAGAATTATGGAATGAGGTTGATGTATGAGGGTTATGGCTAGGTTGGCCAATGGGAATAGGATGGGTATTGGTATGACTTGGTGGAGGAATAGGGATAGAAACCATAGAAGACTATGGTGTCCATGATGGACCCTGGTTAATAAGGACAGTCTGAGTAGAGTTTGGTAAAGGCTTAGGGTTCACTTGTACTTGTTGTTGAGCATTTTGATGTTATCTAAGCAATTTTTTCAAGTGTTCCCATGCCTCATTAATATCTCTATCAGAAGTGGAGGGTATGGAAGTAGATGGTATGGAAGATGTGGCTTGGGGACAAGTTACACTAGGTATGGTAACTTGTGAGGCTGAAACTTGTGAAGCAACATTTACATGTGCTTCATACAAGGGGTTGGTGTATGTGGATGTGTATGAAGTGCTAGGAGCACATGAGGGTTGGGGAATGGACATATGGGAGGAAGGTGCAATTGATGCCTCAAAAAGAGGGTTAGTGTACACCTGGGTAAAGTTGGATGGTGGCTGGGAATAAATAAGTTCCTACTATAAAGTAGGATCCTATCTAGGTGAGTTGGGGACTGACTCTAAGACATAGTTAGAAGACTTCATGAGAGCTTCTACTCGTGCCATGTCTATATGGGTAATGTGGTGATCAATGGTTGGTGAGGTTGACTCTTCTTGGGGCATAGCCATATGAAAGGTTGTGGATGGTAAGGAATGTGAGGGACCTACAGATAAATCTACCTATGTCACATTCAGGGAATCTACCATAGAAGTGGTGGGGAAGGTGGATGAAGGTTCCATTGGATTATCTTGATTTAATGCTTTCTTTTGTTTTCTTGTTAATACCATAAAGCAAATAAACCAAAATATAGATTATGTAGTAAAATGAAACACAAAATTTAAATTTCACAATAAAAATAAACAATCAATGCTAAGTTTGTTTAACACGTGTGTCTTACCTCATTCATTGATTATCTCCTTTTAATGTGAGTTCATTTTCTTAGGTTTCGATCTTGTGTGTTTCAAATGTGCTAATATGAATTAATCCAAAGAAAGGTAAAAACTATGGCTAAGTTGGGGCAATGAGATTCTTGTTGGTGATGAAATCTAGCAAGTTTGCTCGAGGGTGACCTAGGGTTTCTAAGGGTAGAGATTGGTGGATGGAGATGAAAGCCATCATCACCAAATCTCAAGCAATGGTTGGTGATGAAATCCAACCACTACTATTAAATGTGAATCGTGTAGTGTGTGATTCTTTTTAAAATTTATGATTTGCTATTGTGTTCATACAATGTTAGAAAGATAACTACTTTCGATAGTCTAAATCAGAAGCCACTATTCACAATACCAATTTTTCCAAAGGATGTAGAGTACACCGCTTAAGACCCGCTCTAGAAAGTTGGGGGTTCGTCTACTCCTCCATATGGAATCACCCAAGTACGGGGATACTCTTGGTATATGAATAATGTTCCTACTTAGACCTACAAAAATAGGAATCCCTAACCCTATAATGCAAACTAATTATGCAATTTCAATTCACATGAAATCAGAATGCAATATTTTCAATTTGTGAATACAAAAAAATCAAAAACTTCAAATAGAAGATGTGGATGGATGCAAATGATTAATATAAATCCTAAGATGCAAGCTAATATGAATGTTTTTTCCAGATTAATTAATGAAGTTATTTTTATCTTAAAAACCTAAAAAGACATAAAATTACTAGAATACGTAAATAGAAAAGCTAGGGTTTTGATAGTAGACTTACAAAATAGCCTATGTATCTGCTCTAACTCTCTATAAAATACCCTTGGGTATTTCTGAAATGCACCTAGGCATTTTTGGATAGCCCTCGAGCACTTCGGGTGTTCGTGCACCTTCTGCAACTTCCTACAACTCTTCAAAAACCCTAACCAGCAAAAAATGCTTGATTTGTGCCTCTAAAAATCCTGCAAAATAAGATAGAAAATAGCAAATAAATTAGTAAGGCAAATCATAAAAAAAACCCTTAGGGGGTCCCACCGTGATCGCCATTTGAAGAGACAAAAATGCAACACCAAATAACAAGAAATAAATTGAACTCAAAGAACACATAATTGCACAATGAATGATTTTATATTAATGGGGGGAGCCTAAAAACTCCATTGTTACAATGAGGATCCTTGAATCCTTTGATACAAATTTACAATGGCTAGGGTTCTCCGAAACCCTAGCAAAACAATGTTGGTGGTGTCTTCAAAATGCATCTTGCTCCCAATAGAAGTGAGTGGGCTTCTAGTTATCCGATGTCGGGCCACTCTAGCTTAAGCAATTGTCCAATGCTGATGTAACACTTTCAGATCTGCACACAATAAAATAGCAAATAGGTTAGTAGCAACTATGAGGGCTCCACAATGTGAGGCCCTCTATAAGCAATACAAAAACCCTAGCTATGCAATGTAAATAAATGAACAGAACTAAAAGTGCATGTAATGAAATAACAAATAAAAGATTTACCTTACTTATCTGTTGTCTTCTGATCTGATGAAGTTTGTTGTAGTGGATCGATGTGATGATGCCCTAGCATCGCCCGAAGGCTAGGGGGACCTCAGAACTCTAGGCATAAAATACCCGCGGGTGCTTGGCGACTGTAGGAAATGCCTGTGGGTGCTCAAGAATGGTTGAGGGTGCCCAGAGGTGCTTGGTGATGGAGGAGAAACACCTAGAGATGCTCGACAGTGATAGGAAGCGCCCGAAGGTGTTCGATGGTTAGAGGGAGAAGTCTGCAGAAGTAGATCTGGCGAGGCGAGATGAAAGGTGATGGATGTGGAGGTTATGGCAAGTGAGGATGGAAGGCGAGAGTGCTTGGATACTCCAAGGAACTCAGGCTTCAGGTGAAAACTCAGGATGAACACTTGAGAAATTTAGGGACTTAAGGGTTGAGCCATCAAAATGGCTCCTATTAATAATCCAACCTAGGGCATGCTAGGGTTTCAATGACACTAATCGTGTGGCTGAGATAAAAGCATATCGAAGGGTGGATATTAAATCTAGGGTGTGGCATGGATTGATGTAGATGGATGGATAGGATTAAGTGAAATCGGATGGCTGGGATTAATTTATTTTTTAAGCGAAAAACCCCTTGCAGATCTGCCTTGGTCTGAGAGACCACGAACAAGGGGTTCTACACCTTCAAAGTCACTCGGAGTCGCACCCGACCCTTCCCCACCAACATTATCAATTGGATTTTGGATACCCAATTCAGCTTTTTGGTAGGGTGGAGATTTGAACCTTGGACCTCCCTTGGAGGATTTCCCTCTCCTCTCCAACTCACCTACAACACCGGGTGATGGCTAGAATTAATTCACTTATATAAATATATATTTATTAAATATATATAATATAATATATAAAATATTAATATTTAAATATATATAAAATAAATATATATAAATATATATGAATAGTGGGTGAAATGTTGGACATTTTGAGTCCCTAAGTCAAATTTGTCATTGATATCACCAGATGAAGTCATCATTAATGTCAAGGACTTCGTCAATAAACAAAGTTGTCAAGGTTGTTATTTGATATCCAAGAAGAAGGCCAAAGGTCAAGAGAATCAGTGCAAAAGTTAAAAGAAAAAGGGCTCCATAATATCTTAATAGTATATGGAAGCATAAGTTAAAAGGGTTTTCATAAAAACCCAAGGAGGCTTATTGCAAAGTTGAAAGAAGGTTTAATATTTATTTTATAAAATATTTAAATTCATGCGAATTTAAATTTTATAAATAAATGTTATTTATATCAAGTTATGCAATGGGAAGGACTTTATAAGCCCAAAACGTTATGCAAGGAGAAGGACCTTATAAGCCCAAAGGTTTGGTAAATAATATTTAAATTCAAAAGAATTTAAATAAATTATAAATTAATAAAGTTCGAAGCGCCTTTATAAAGTTCCTAACCCTCGTCGATGTCACGTGGTGGTAAATCAATTTGAAGCGTCGACGTTTTACAAGCATGGAGGAAATTAATATATATACCTATGCCTAAAGGGCATTAAACTTTATCCTTGCTCGATTGATTAATATTGCATGCGAATTGGAAAGAATAGCTCATGAAAAGATTGAAAATTTCGTGTTCTAGCGAACAAAATAAAGCAAAAGGCGTTGATCGTTCGAAAGCCAACTGGGCAGCTTGACCTAGTGGAAAGTGGGTAGTGGATAGAGCACTTGTAGGCAAGGAGGCCAAAATTTGAAACGCGGTGGCTGTGCTTGGCAGTCGTGTTGGTTAAAGGTGCCAAAAGCGCACGTTTTGCAAGGTGCAAGGTGGGAGACACGATTTGAAGCACATGGTGTTTCTTAAGTTTCAAACAAGCGCATAGCTCGTGTGGTGGTTGGGGCCACGACTAAGGTGTTTGCCGTGGGTAAAGTTGAGGGTTCGAATCCCTCCGAAGGCGAGGTAAATATTTTTGCATTAAATTTAATTATTGCCTAAGTTGGGAGATAAAAGGGGTGTAAGTAGGAATTGTTTAGAAGGGTTGCTAGTTGGATAGTGGTGGTTATTGAAAAGTGTCAATTAGGAGTAATAAGGAGTTTTAAATTTAATTTTTAATAAATTCTTAATTATCATATTGGCATATTGGAGGATTAAGACTTTTGAGTATTGTTTTAATTTTAATAAAGGGTTTTTGTGTTAAAGAAGATTATTGTAAAGGTGTTGAATATTATTTAAGTTGAAGTGATAAGGTGTAATTTTGATATCATTTTGTATTGTGTTTTGTTGAGGAAATTATTATCTTCTAACCCTTATTGAGATTGGCAAAGAAGTGAGTCTGAGTGTGGCAGATTTGTGAGATCAACTTCTTGTCAAGCAAAAACGTATGGGCAAATTCTTCCTTGGTTGAGTTGATTGATTGGCTTTCTAGAAAATAAAGTTTGGAGTGAAGATGATTTGATTAGGGTTTCCTTTTCAAAAGTGTTTGAGTGAATGCTTCAAGGTTTTCTGGAATTAAGTGTTGTGATTAAAACCTTGTTTTATAAGAATTGTTGTTGAAGCCATTGGATTGTGTGAAGAACTTGAACTAGGGTTTGAAAAGAACATGAGTATCATTGTTATGTGAAGATTGATTTATAAGCATTGTTGTTGAAGCCATTGGATTGTGTGAAGAACTTGAACTAGGGTTTGAAAAGAACATGAGTATCATTGTTATGTGAGATTTGTTGTTGAGCATTGTTGGAAACATTTTGAGTTGGTGTTTACATGCTTGGACTAGGTTTTGTGAGGAAGGTTTTTTTCTTGAGTAATTGGTTGAGTAGAGTTGATTGAGCCCAGTCAAGTGGATGTATGAAGTAATTGTTCAAGTTCCATAAAATAAACTATTCTATATTTTAATTTGAGTTAAGAAAGTGATTGAGCATTGAGTGTAGAAAATATTGAGTCTCTAACAATTCTCTTTATGTTTCTATGAGATTTGGACAAGTTCTGAGTGAGCTTGTTGAGCAGATGTGACAAGGTTCTGAGTGGACCTATTGAGCAGATTTAAGCAAGTTCTGTGTGGACTTGTTGAGCAGATTTAAGCAAGTTCTATGTGGACTTGTTGAGCATATTTAAGCAAGTTCTATGTGGACTTGTTGAGTATATTTGAGCAAGTTATGTGTGGACTTGTTGAGCATATTTGAGCAAGTTCTATGTAGACTTGTTGAACAAATTTAAGCAAGTTCTGTGTGGACTTGTTGAGCATATTTGAGCAAGTTCTATGTGGACTTGTTGAGCATATTTGAGCAAGTTCTATGTGGACTTTTTGAGCATATTTGAGCAAGTTTTGTGTGGACTTGTTGAGAAGATTTGAGCAAGTTTTGTGTGGACTTGTTGAGCATATTTAAGCAAGTTCTATGTGGACTTGTTGAGTATATTTGAGCAAGTTCTGTGTGGACTTGTTGAGCATATTTGAGCAAGTTCTGTGTAGACTTGTTGAACAAATTTAAGCAAGTTCTATGTGGACTTGTTGAGCATATTTGAGAAAGTTCTGTGTGGACTTGTTGAGCATATTTGAGCAAGTTCTATGTGGACTTTTTGAGCATATTTGAGCAAGTTTTGTGTGGACTTGTTGAGAAGATTTGAGCAAGTTTTGTGTGGACTTGTTGAGCATATTTGAGCAAGTTCTATGTGGACTTGTTGAGAAGATTTGTGCTAGACCGAAGGATTGTGTTTAGTGCAGATTAGAGACAGAGCTTTGGAGGTGACAGAGTATAGAGGACAGTAGTCTCCAGTGGATAGATATCCATCAGCTAGGGTAGGGAGGATAGGTCTTCTGAGTGGGGACAAGAGTCTTCAGTGGAGAGAGATCCACAAGCCAATGTAGTGGAGGTAGTAGTCTTCTATAGGATCACCAAGTAGAGCAAAGGAGAAGGATTTATCCTATGGATAGAGATCCATGAACTTGATTTAGGGTATTGGTGTCTCCTTTGGATAAAGGTCCATAAACATTGTAATTGGAAAGGATTCCTAAAAGATTGTTTGAGAAAAATTTAGTGAAAGATTTTTTTCATGGAGTAGCCCACATTGGGTGAACCACATAAATTGTGGTGTTTGTATTGTGTGTGGTGATTTGTGCATTACTTTTATTACTACTATTGATATTGCTATCTAAACGTTGATTAATATTTATTTGGAAAGAAATGTAAAAAGTGGTCTTATACTTTTCACCCCCCTCTCAGTATAAGCTTGTGTTCTTCACGAAAATGGTGGAAAATTCAGGATGGACGACAAGTGGCTAGGTTTTTGTGTCTACAATATGTTTAGTAAATGCATTGTGATGAATATCAGAATTGAATATTTGTTAAAGCAATGGCAAAGCACTTATAAAAATGAGGCTTTATAGACAATATGGGATATATCGGAAGATACAATACTTTGGACTATATAGCTAGAAAGGAATAGAAGAATATTTAAAGAAAAGGAAAGCAGTTTAGAGGTAATTAAAAAGAAGATATGTTTAGTTATAGAGGAGTCTAAACCAAGTCTATCAACTCACCCAATCCCTAATTTGAAAGCAAAAAGTCTTTATAGATGGATTCAAGTCATTAAATGGAATTATGATGTTGGGTACAAGAGGAAAAATTAAGGTAAAGAATATAAAGTGGAAACCACCAGATGTGGAGTGGATTAAATTAAGTTTTGATGGAGCATATAAAGGAAACCTGGGACCAACAGGAGGAGGAGGAATAATTATAAATAATAGAGGAGATATTTTGTCTCATATGCTTTCAATTGTGGATTTAAGATAAATAATGAAGCTAAATCTTGGTCAGCTTTAGAAGGGTTAAAAATATATAAACAAATGAAATGGTATAGAGTTTGGATGGAAGGTGATTCTCTCGTAGTAATAAATACAATTTTGAGGAAAGCAAAGGCTCCATAGAACATACAAGAGATAATTATGAAAATTCAAGATCTTGCTAAAGAGTTTGAAGAAATCAGGTTTACACATATTAAGGGAAGTAAAAAATGTGCAGATAAGCTAGCCAATAGAGGGATTTTGATTGAGGATCGTGAAGTTAACATCTCCTTTCCATGGTTAGAGGAAGTACAAAGTCTAGTTGAAGCTGACAAAACTTGTTGATTGCCTAGATCAATTAATGATTTACTTTAATGTTTTTTATTGGTAATATATGTTTAATTTTGTAACAATAATGTGTGTTCATTTAGACTATTTATTATAATTTTGTGGTTGCCCTTGTGTTTTAGGAAGGAAACTAGCAATCCATATTTGGTAAAGCAGACTATGTTAGTGTGATGTTTTGAAAATATTACTCTACTAAGATGCAAGGCATAGATAATTAAGGTGAAATTTTGGCATTGTGAAGGTTGCTATAGAAAAATGTCAAGAAAGATGCTAAATTATAGAGTAATTGTTTTCATACAAAGATTTGAAAAAATCCAGAAATTGAAAATCAAGAATTCAGACATTTTATGTAAAATGTAGGTTTCTAACTATAGAATCTCAATTGAGATGAGAAGTGCATCTATTTGTAAAATCTCAATCTCTAAAGAAGAGAGATATAATTTGTTAAGGGTGGGAGACCCGAGTACAACCCCTTTTTATAAAGCAAAAAAAAAACTTGTATACATTTTGAGCAATTAATATTGTAACTTGTTCTTCATCGATAGTACATGAATGATTCAGGATATTTACATTCATATTTCAGTATAAAATGAATGTTATTTTCTTTATTATATATGAAAATATGAAAATATATTAGATAGCTCCATCAACATTAAAAGAGTTGAAATGTTGGATTAATTATTTCAAAGCTAAAGCATTAAGTATCCTCACACCATTTGGGATTATTTTTAAAAATATGAAAATATATTAGATAGCTCCATCAACATCGAAAAAGTTGATGAAATGTTGGATTAATTATTTCAAAGCTAAAGCATTAAGTATTATGTGGAGAATTAGAATTAGCCTTGTCATTATTTGTAAGAATCTATGGCTTGAAAGAAATAATAGAATTTTTAAAAATAAATCTCAATGCTTAAGTTTAAAAATATATTATTACCTTTATTGTAGAATGCTTATAGATATTATGTTCATCATAGGAAGTTTCAAGTGCAAAAAATAAGTGGTAACAAATTGGTTATAGGATTTGAACTACATGGAAGAGTCATATGTGATAATGACATTAAAACAAATTATCTACTTTGATCTAGGGTAAAGTGATAATGTTTGAAAATTAGGTTTATAAAAGTTAATATCATGTCACTTTTAAAGGAAATCCAAGAAAAATCAATGAAGGTGGTATTTTTCAAGATAATAAAGGTAAACTACTCCACTTGCTCAAAATAATATGGAACTATAACTAATAACTATGCATAGGCTTGGGTACTTCTTATAGGGATTAAAATTGCAAGGAATAATGGATAGAAATATGTTTCAACTAAGGAAAATTCTTAAATTATCATTAATACTATCAACATCAATAGATGTGAAGATTAGATGAAAATAACGTTTTTGCTAACATCCATAATTTATTGTTGGAGGCAATATCTTGGAAATGTGACCTTATTTATAAAGAAGGAAATTAGGTAGCAAATAATTTAACCAAACATGATATTTTTTGTCTTGGTGAAATTTAAACTTTAGAAGGCAACTTGACCAAGTGAGACTTTATCTCTTAATCAAAATGATGTCAAGGAGTTGATTATGAAAACATAGCACTTCAAACAAGTTAAAGAATATACTTGATAGAAAAATGAAAAATATTTGTGATAAAAAGACATATTGCATATAGTTTAATCTATGTAACAACAAATATAATATTTTGGTATTTTTATGAGAATGACCCCTAATAGAAGCCACATATAACTTATTAAAAAGAAAATATTTTATAGAGTTTTATTTGTTTAGTTGTTATAATAAGATAAGAAAATGTCTCGAGGGACAACGTAACGGTTTAGGCTTTGGCTCTTCTTTGGAAGGTCCAAGGTTCACACCACGGCGTGTGTGTGGTTGTGTTAAATTCCTTATTGATAAGCTCATCTCTCCCCCTTATGAGAGGTCATGGTGGGATGGGGATGCCCAACCATGAGCGTCGATCCCTAGGGGTTTCTCACACTAACCAAATCTAATAATAATAATAATAAGATAAGAAAATCATAAGTAGAGGGAATTTTTTAAGAGGAGTTTAATAATTTTATTTACATGGTTGTTATGATGAAATATAATATAGTATTTTGATATAATATTTATTTTACTTTTATTTTATTTTATTGATTAAAAATTAATATATTTTTTAATAAAATTATTTTAAAAAACATATGTATGTTTATAATTTTATATGGAAATAGCTCAATTGATCAATTTTTGACTTTCAATGGTCAAATTCTTTAACATTCAAGGAAGAAACCCAAGTTCAAATCTTTTCAAGCAAGCCATACACACATAATTATCAAATTATTATAATACTACCATATGATCACAATGTAATAAAAGTGAGACCCATTTAAATGTCATATAACCAATTGAAAAAAATCATATAAAAAATATATTTTTTTTTGCTAGAGAATAAGGGGTTGTACTCGGGTCCCCCACCCTTGACAAGTCACAACTCTCTCCTTTAGAGCTTGAGAGTTTACAAACAAATTCAATTCTCATCTCAATTGAGATGCTATAGCTAGATACCTACATCATTTTCATAAAATGTCTAAAATCTTGATTTTCATTTTCTAGATATTCTTCAATTTTTTGTATAAATACAAAATTTTAGAATTCAACATCCTTCTTGAAAATTTTCTATAGTGGCCTTCACAATACCAAAACTCCACCCAAAACTCCACCTCGACTATCTATGCATTGCATCTTAGTAGAGTAATATTTCCAAAACATCTCACTATCATAGTCTACTTTACCATATTTGGATTGCTAGTTTCCTTCCTCAAGCATAAGTGCAACCACAAAAATTATAATAAATAATTTATATGAAAACACATTAATGTTATAAAATAAAACAAATATTACCAATGAAAAACATTAAAGTAAATCTTAATCATTATTTGATTCAAGTAGTCAAAATTTTCTTGTCAACTTCAACTAAACTTATTACTTCCTCTAACCATGGATAAGAGAATTTAACTTCACAATCCTCAATTAAAACCCCTCTATTGGTTAGCCTATCTGCACATTTGTTTCCTTCACTTAACGTATGTGTAAACCTGATTTCTTCAAACTCTATAGCAAGGTCTTAAATTTCTATGATTATCTCTTGTATGTTCCATAAAGCCTTTGCTTTCCTCAAAATTATATTTGTTACTATGAGTGAATCACCTTCCATCCATACTTTATTCCATTTCATTTGTTTGCATATTTTTAACCCTTCCAAAGTTGCCCAAACTTCAACTTCATTATTTGTATTAAATCTACTATTGAAAGCATGATGAGACAAAATCTCTCTATTATTTTTAATTATTCCTCCTCTTGCTGGTCTTGGTTCTAGATTTCCTTTAGATGCTCCATCAAAATTCAATTTGACCAAGTGGTTTCCACTTTATATTTTTAGCCTTCTTTTGTTTCTCCTATACCTAACATCATAATTCCAATTGATGACTTGACTCCATCTATCAAGGATCTTTGCTTCTACATTAGGGATTGGATGAGTTGATAGGGTTGGTTTAGACTCTTCTATGGCTAAACAAATCTTTCTTTTAATTACTTCTAAACTACTTTCCTTTAAATATTCTTCTATTTCTTTCTAGCCATACAATCCAAAGTATTGTATCTTATTTTGGATATGGAAAAGAAAAGCACTATGCTTTGAATGTTCCTTTGAATGATGGAATTGACGATGAAAGCTACAAGAATCTTTTTAAGTTTATTATTCAGAAGGTGAGAAGGTGATGGAAGTATATCAAGCAGAAGTAGTTGTCCTACAAGTGAAGCACTTTCTCAGGGACAAGATAAAATTCTTCAATTTGTCTATCAAAGAACATGTCTACATTAATTATACATTTTGAATTGTTCTTAAAAAAAATTAAGAAAACATATATCTATATAAATTGTACATTTTAAATTGTTCTTACATTATTATAGTCTTTACATATAATTTTTTTTTTTTAATTTATGATTGAAAAATAATAAAATGCTCACACTACAATAAAATAATAATTATTATAATATTATAAAGTGCAAGGACTACTATTATTTTATATATCTCTTAAAAAGACATTACTAATAAATAGGTGTCTCTTGCTTGCTTGACTTTTTCACTTCCGTCATTTAACTTCAAAAGTTGAGCAAGGTTCTTTAAGTCTTTTAGGAAGAATTACCTTCTAAAGAAAAAATAAAACATGTTCTTTAAGTTGCTTTAAGGAGAAAACTGGCTAAATGTTTGTCCACCTCTAATATAAGTTCTCTTTTAAAAAGGGACCTTATGAAAGGCTACATCTACAATTCCATGCAGTTTTTCGCTTAATTTATTTAAGTATCGAACTTCTTTAAGTATTTAATGCTTTGGATGTTCATTTATTTTTTGATTGGTTGATAAAAAGGGTTTTGAAAAGTCCCAAAACCTTTTACACAAATGCAGCAAAGACAACTAGCTAGAAGCGAACTAATTGAATTGAAAATAAACAACCCCAAAGGGAATGAAATAACCAACTTTAAACCAAAAAGAAGGCGCAGACAGAAACAAAAAGGAATAAGGGTCTTGTTGTGGCTGCTCTACAATGTACCCCAAAATTGGGGACCCACCTTTTATTTTGAGGTTTTGAGGTCTTCAGTTATTTTTGAGCGTTTTTATTCTAAGGTTTGGTATTGTATATTATCCTCTTTGTATTCTTGTAGAGTCTCCGATAGTGTTTAGTATTTGTTTTGTGGTTTTGATTGTGAGAGGTTCTATATAATTATAATGTTTTAGAATTATATTAGTTACAAGGTTTGAAAACATTTTTTTTATATAACCAAAACAAGCAAAAAAATATATATATATATATATATATAATTAAAAGGTTTATATATATTTATACTTATATTTGTAAGTATGGTATATGTAAATTAAAAATAAAATAATACTCTCCCCTCACATATCTCCCCTCACATGTTGCGAGATATGTTGTATATAAAAAGTTTCTCATCAAAAATAAAATAAAATAAAATAAAATATATTTATATATAATTATAAAAAAAAAAATGAAAATAAACTCTTTAAAACTAAAATAAATAAAGCCTTTTATTTTGGTATCTTCTCCACATAATGGAGAAGTTTTAGGCTCATAGTATTTAGTCTCATTAAAGTTAAGACATCTCTTTAATATTCATGACTTGACTTTATTTTATATTTGAGGATTAATCTTTGGGCTTCATACATGCAGGTTATATGGAAGAGGCCAGCGTCGTGGTAATCGGCAACACCGGTGAATGACAAATGTTTTCATACGGGCGAGGGTGTACAGAGTCTTCAACGAACGATCATCGTAGCTGACCGAGGAGAGTTATTGCCGACGTGGACCCCCACGAGGAAGTGGACAACGCAGGTTTGGCAGAGAGAAAACCTACACAGCAAGACAACGGAGCACCTAGGTGGCAGACCGACGACATGGACACCCGGTACAGTCGCATCGTGGCTCTTTGACAGTGGAGTCCAGATCATTTTGACCGACATGGCAGCGTGAGAACATGGCAGCCCATGTGGAGCTACCAGGACAGTGTGGCTACACTGCGATGCAGGTGTTTGAAGATGTGATATGACGAGGGGCTATGTCCTCGAACGGGTTTTAATTTTCATAGATGAATGATGTGGGGCCATGCTCCATGAATAAAGGAGTAGCGTGAATGGAGCAGCTATCAATCACATATCAGTGGAAGGTCGAACAATTAAATATTATACCAATAAACTACGGTCGAGGATTTTTATGTTTCGAATTGACGAGATCCTACGGCAATTTGACCCAAAATGGAGTTGCGAGAGCGCTAAATAGTGGGAAAAAATTCACAGATAGACCGAAAGCTGGTGATATGTGGATGGGGCATCCATACACCCAAATTGACCCTGTGGACAATGGTGATGCAACGAAGATAGCTCTGGTAAGTGCACGCAGGATAGAGACAGAATACACCGACGTGGAGAAGTTTTGCAAATGAAGATAAGGAATTGGTGGCAGTTTTGCAAATGAAGATAAGAAATTTGTAAGGCGATGAATTACGTGGACAATAATCTCGAGCGCAGTGGATGGTCGCAGCGTGGAAGTCTTGCGGAAACAGTGTTGGATAATGATGGCTATGATAGAAGTTGCTTTCGATGACAGTTTGTGGGTAGACCTACTCACAATGACGCAGCATCGGCGGTGAAACTTTGTCGGCATGGCTAAACGCGAGGGCATATCAAAATGTTTGAAACAGTACAACGATAGGTAGAAGATCAATTTGGGTGTTCGTTCTAGCGAAAGGTGTAGATGTGTCGTTTGTATACGATATAAGAAAGACTACTATCTTTGAAGTGATTTGTTGTGCAAATATCCCTATGTTAAACACAATGCCATGACCACACCGATTGGGCGAATGACAGTCTGGTAGACTCATTATGGTAGACGAATGTAGGTGATGATCCAATCAGTAGGTGAAAAGGACGTAGATGGGCCTACGAGACAGGTTGTATAGCCGCAGTCAGTGCACAAATTTTTAATAAAACGGGCACACAGTGTAATGGCCGGTGTGGGACCCACATCCCAGTTCAGGTATTTGAAACAGTATGGTCGATGCAGCAGCGGACAATATATTGTGCATATTACTGTTACGTCGAAAACGCCATTGCCACATGCAGTGAAGTAGCGACATGGAGATATTGAGGCCGAGTGCACGCGTCGAATACAGACAAATTCCGGTCTTGTTGGTGCAGACAAGGAATAATATTAAAAGTTGGAGAGGTCATATTATGACAATCATATTATGGAAAAATAATGATTTTGCCCTATTGATTTATTCCCGGGCGTCGTTACGAAGTATTTCAAAATGTTGAACCCACCCGCGTAGTGAGATATGGATTAATTATCTCGGGGTAAATTGAAGCTACGGAAGACTTTTAAATAATATTGACGGTCACCACGTGGAGTAATATGGATAAAGATATTGAATAGGTAAAGGGTCAGAAGGCTTGTTTTATTTAACGGAGTACAAAGTGTATTTATCTTTATCATGAAGACTAAGAACCATGTTTTAAAATAGGCATCTGTCAATTCAAGAAACGACAAGAGCCTTATTAAATGCGGCAGTTACAAATGCCTTAAGAAGGGAAATGAAGCTAAAACACTTCGAAGGAGAGAAAAGAAAGCAGAAGCTGAACAGTCGTGTTGGAAAGCAAAACGAAGGGGAAAAAGGAGTTTTTTTTTTGAAACTTTAAATATGTGATTGAAGGACAAAAAAAGAGACTGGATCTTTTGGGATTTTTTTGGGAGAGAAAAGCACATCGATGGACTGTTTTCATTATTGAATGTCAATTTTTGGCATGGTTTTTCTGCACTTGTAGTTGAACATTGGAAATCATTTTGCTGCAATATATTGAAATATTTCAAGTTTTAATGCATTTTTATGGTTGACTTGATTTCGTTTTCAGTTTATTGCACCATTTCCTTAGAAGATTGCACCGTGTGAGAGGTTTGATTGCGTTAAGTCGGGTAACACTAATGCTGGTTTTTGTGCAGAATATTAATGCTTGCAGGGTCTGTGGAGAAATTTTGGGTTGCAACATTTCTTTATTTCATTTTCATTTTTTTATTTTTATTTTTCTAACTCTTCTTTTGCAAATTTTTTTTTAATTTTCAGAGATTAAAATAAAAATTGAAAAAAAATTAAAATCCAAAAATAATTGTACTTTTTCATAGAATGAACTTCAAAGTTTCATCTTGCACATTTACGTTTTCATTCCGAAGCCATTTCGAATTTATAAAAATTATTTAAAATTGTTGTTTTATGCAGATTTTTATAATTTCAAATTTTTATTTTTTCACATTTTGAAGGTAAATCAGATTTTTTCAGCTTTATATTTTATTTGCAAGCATAAAATGAACTTCCCTTTATGAAAATTTCAATTTCATTAAAGGGGGGTAAATTTTAATGGCATTTCATAAGCTACCATTTTTAGAGCAATAAATTGCCTTCTCTTTATAAAAATTCTGATTTCATCAAAGAGAGGTAATTTATACATTACATCAAAGGCTATTGTTTTAAAGCATTAAATTATTTCTTCTTTATGAAAATTATGATTTCATTAAAGAGGGATAATTAATAATGACATTTCAAGACCATTATTTTAAGGCAATAAATTGTTGTCTCTTTGTGAAAATTAATTTCATCAAAGAGGGATAATTTATTTATTATATCAAAGGCTACTATAGCTACAAAGTTGGTCATCCAAATTATTCCATCTTGAGGTTTAAAGCAACAAAAGGAATTCTTTCATCATTTGAAATTCATGTTTAGAGATAGGTTTTAATCTTCTACTTCATGCTTAAAGTAGGATTTAATGCAAGATAAAACTTGTTTAAAATCTACTTAATAAAGGAAGATAAAATCTACCTAAAATCCTTCAAGATAAAAGGAATTAAGGCTCTACATCGTGGTCATATGAGGGCCAATTCACATTTGCTTTTCTTTAAGTTTTATGAACAATCATTAATATAGCATGGTAAAATACACCAACACATGCCCCTTGTTAATAGTTACTTGCAATCACTAAGGTGTTCCTAGCATTTATTTGATATATCTTCATTGAGATTACTAATACACATGTGCAATGCTTATATAGCGGAACCTTGGAGAAGTTGTTTTGTTTTAACTTCTTTGCAAGAGAGGGTTTTGTGATCAAAATCCTAAGGGTGAGTGTGGTTTTGCAATTGGGTAAAATTACCACTCAACATTTTGGCGCTAGAAGGAGGGCATGAATTGGTGTTATTTTATTTATGCTAAATTGTTCATTGTTGTTTTAAATGCTTTTGAATTGTTCATGCAATGAATAATGTGATATTGGTGTAACTTTGAGAGTTTTGAATTGCTAAATATTTCAAGTTCATTTGATTAGCATCTTTGGCCTCCTTTAGCACTCAACACTTTGGGAGCTAGGAGGACCTGAATTGATTTATTTTATTGCTATTTAGATGCTAAATTGTTCATGTTACTTGAAATATTTATTCAAAGACATTGGTCTTGACTAACGAGGTTTTGTTTCCATATGATCACTTTCATTGATTCTAACATTCTCTATTTTGATGATGCATTAATGCTAACCTTGTTGCAAATTGGAGAATGTTCTTTGATGCCATGGTTTAATTGATGCATGTAGCTTGGTTGATGCTAACCATATTTTGGGAATATTTCTTATTGTGAGGCATTGCTAACAATCATTTGTTGTTGTCATTGTTAATCACATCACAACTTAATCAAATGGCTACAAATGCTGGAAAGTGGTATGGGGTGCATGGTAATCCTTTGAACATTAGTGGAGATGCTCATGACTTACCCAAGAACATAAAGGAACTTTTGCCCAAGTTTAAACACAATGGCACAATATTAGCCGAGGAGCACATTCAGTCCTATGTGGATACCCTAGTTAGACGAAATGTCGAACATGAGGATGTGGCTTGTAGATTGTTTCCTTGGAGCCTAGATGATACGACATATGATTGGTACATCAATCTACCCGTTGGCTCTATTACATCTTGGGCCCAATTAGAAACTACTTTTATCAATCAATTTAGGTTACCCATAGATCCTACCATGATTTATCATCAATTTGCTTCTTGCAAGAGGGAACCTAATGAGCCATTGAGAACATTCAACATGAGATTTCGAAAGCTCTATGCAAGATTGATTGCTCCCTATACTATTGTGGAAAGCGGTGCTCTTCAAATATACTTTGGGGCATTGGATCCCTTGCTTGCCATGTTCACTAGGACAAATCCTTTGGTCACTACCCTTGCCTCGGCCTACACGAAAGCTATGATTGTAGATCAACAATTAAGGCCGCAAGGTTATGGGATGGAGCAATTACCTATGGTAGGACAACTAGGGGCTTACAATCAAACCTCGATGATAAACCAAGCATGGGCACAATAGAATTTGATGTTAAACACTTTGCCCTACAATCAATTTTATCCTACCATACCCACTTATCCTCCCACATGCGCTTATACGAGTACATCTATCCATCCAACCACTCCATTACGGTTAGAGAACCATTTGGTCACTCATGGAGCCATAGCAACAAGTGCTCAGGCTTTGCCTATTTATATCAATCCAAATAATCCTACTACTTCTACCACCCAACCCAAGGAGCTTGTATCGAAAATAAAAGATCGAAAGAAGTTGGTTAAGAAGTTAAGTAGAGATATGGTTCCATTACAAAAACAAGCGCATCAAAGTATGCTTCCAAATCATCCTAGGAAGCAAATTCATGATACTAATCTTAATGATATTCCATGTTATGCTCCTTCAGATGATAGAGAAGGTCTAGATGTGACCTACATTGAAGTAAATGCCTGTTCAGAATTTCTTGAAGAGCTTGAAGATTTTGGAGAAGAAATACTATGGATGGGTAACAAGGAGTTGGAACCAAATGATCACCATTTTGTTTGGGAAAGAAAGGATTTAGAATCATTATTCACAAAGGAGGATTGGGATGATCATAGAAAGAAGAATGTAAAAATTGATCCCATTATAGAAACCCCTAAGCCATCAAAAGTGGTTGAAAGTGAGTTTGAAAGAGAATCAATAAATGAATTCGAAGACATAATAGAATTTCACCACTTGTTCTCGGAAGATACTTTGGATGATATTGTTGAAACTGATGGCCAAGAAAACCCACACCTTCCAAATTGTGATAAAATTGAATCATGGGTTACCAATGTGGATTATGATAGCCTTACAAATTTGAATACAAGAAATAACCCACTTTTGGAAATAATTGAACCATCTAAGGAAGGTGAAGATGAATTTGATGAGAAACATGTTGATGAATCGAAAGATGACGAAGAAGTAGTTGAGCATCACAACTTGATTTTGGAAGATGATTACTATGATTCTTGGAAGAAATGGGAAGAATATGCTCACTCCAAACCTTCTAATGAACTTTTTGTGTCAATTGATATGCAGGATAATACAATTGCTTCCTCACATGAGGATATTACAAGTCCTGTACAATTTGAAAATGTTTTGGAAGAAGGGTTTGAATCTCATCTAGTATTGGAAAGTGACAATGATTCTACTACCATGGATAAAGAAGGAGAACCACTTACTTTGGTCCCCTTTGAGGGGCAAGAAATTAAAAATCTTGATCCACCTATTGGCTCTACAATGTCTATGCCATCTCAAAATGAGGAAATTCCAGAACCTGAATGGTTTGGGTTTGATATCACTGATGATCCAATTGAAAATGTCACGTTATCTGAAACAACCCAAGTGATTGATCATGGAGATGTGTTAGTTGACCCATCCCTAGATAGACAAGACTCATGGTTTGAAAAGGATGGACATGTTTTTAATTGGGTGCCTAATTTTGGTGTCTTTGATAAACAGGTCATGGACAAAGAAGAAGTGCTACATGAAGATGATGATAAAGATCATGAGAGAAAAGAGGAAGTTACAAATCCTCTTCAAGTAATGGTAAATGGAAATGTGCCAAAGGTAAAATCTCACCTTTTGTGTTCCACCATTCAAAATCCAAGTGAAGGTTTGCCTAATTGGTTGTTGGATTCAAATACTATCAATGATGAAATGCCATTTGTGGTTGATAAAGAATTTGAGTTAATTTCTCCTCACACCACTAATGATATTGCTTTGTTGAATGAAAAAGAAGTTGATATGCTTGAAGTGTTAAATCAAGTTCATAATCAATTAATTATTGAATCTAGGATACAAACTTATGATGATCCTCATTTAATAAATATCCTAGATGCTTGCAAGTGGTTGCATAAATTTGATTGGCCTACAAACATGAAAAATGAATTGGCTTTAAAGTTTTTAGAAATAGGCTCTTGTTTGCAAGATCTCATATTTGAAAAGGAAAGCCTAATTCTAAATCATGAATCGAATTGTGAAATTGACATCTTAAGGAATAGACAAGATAGAATTGAAGATCAATTATTGTCTAATCAATTTAATGATTTGAAGCTCACCTATGGGATTGTTAATGGAACTAAATCAAATTGGTGGGGTGAGAGAGGCAAGATGAAGATTGTTGTATTGTTTGGCCTAATATTATTTTTGTTGGATTCCTGTAAAACTTGGCATGCGTATCATGTTATATGTCTTTTGAAATGTGCTAATCATGTTTGGGATCCAGGGAAGTGATAGCTCAAACTTTGCACCATCTTGTACCATATTGTACATTTGTATATAGTTTTGGTTTTTGTGCTTTTGGTTTTTGTGCTTTGTCCTTGATTTTTGGTTGGATTTAGTTTTGGTTTGTGTTTTTAGTTTTGTGTGTTGGGTTGTTCCCTTGTTTTGAGGTGATGTTTCATGGTCGCTAACTAATGGCCTCTTGATCATTTTTGTGTTCCTTTGTTAAGTAGGTTGGAATACCTAATCTAAAAGTAGGTGAACCTGAGAAAAGGGGGATGAATTATTTTGTGATCATGCTCAGATTTTGGGACTAAAATGGTGGAGAGTGGAACAATGAAATATTTCGCTAGAGCTCCACATGTAACTCACATATTAAAGGGTATTTCTAGAAATTATGAAGGATGAAGTTATCTTGATTTGCAACCCTAGGCAAAAATCCAACATGCTCCACTTGTAGGCTTCCTAACCCTAGTGATGCATGAAGCTTTGCAAAGTTTTTCTTTTGAAAAAAAGAGAGAGAAAATGAGCATTGAAAAGCTTGATCAAATCAGTCACAAGATCTAGATAAACTCTACCGGGGCTATGGACGCCTGACTAGCAGTAGGGCTCTGTCTAGACATAGCTCGATTATAAGAAAGGCTTTGCAAAGTATTAAGAAAGACACAAGGGTGAGTTAGATAAACCCTATCGGGGCTATAGATGCCTGACTAGCAGTAGGGCTCTGTATGTAAAAGTTTTCTTCTATGAGTCGTGCTTCATAGCCTAAATGTGAATCAGATGATGGAATCCAGAAGGTTTTCAGAGATGCAAAAATGAATCACTTTTTCACACACTGAGCAAAGGCAGATGGATTAGTTGTTTTTATTTGAAGTTGTTTACCCCCACCTTCTCGGGACATCGCTAAATAATTTTATTTCGCTGATCTTTTGTGTTCTCATTTCAATTTGGGTTCTTCACCCGAAATGCTCAAGAGCATTTCCCAACAGAGTCGCCATTTGTTGTGGTTGCTCCACAACGTACCCCAAAATTGGGGACCCACCTTTTATTTTGAGGTTTTGAGGTCTTCAATTATTTTTGAGCGATTTTGTTCTAGAATCCGGTATTGTATAGTATCCTCTTTGTATTATTGCAGAGTCTCCGATAGTGTTTAGTATTTGTTTTGTGGTTTTGATTGTGAGAGGTTCTATATAATTCTAATGTTTTGGAATTATATTAGTTAAAAGGTTTGAAATCATTTTTTGTTATATAACCAAAACAAGCAAAAAATATATATATAATAAAAACATATAAAAATATATATATTTATAAATATATATATATATATATATATATATATATATATATATATATAAAATAAAAGAAAATATATATATACTTATATTTATAAATATGGTATATATAAAATAAAAATAAAATTATATATATATATATAAATGAAAATCAATTTATATATATATATATATATATATATATGAAACTAAAATAAATAAAGCCTTTTATTTTGGTATCTTCTCCACATCATGGAGAAGTTTTAGGCTCATAGTATTTAGTCTCATTAAAGTTAAAGATATCTCTTTACTATTCATGACTTTGACTTTATTTTATATTTGAGGATTAATTTTTGGGCTTCATACATGCAGGTTATATGGAAGAGGCCAGCGTCGCGGTAGTCCACAACATCGGCGAATGACAAATGTTTTCATACGAGCGAGGGTGTACAGAGTCTCCAATGAACGATCATTGTAGCTGACCGAGGAGAGTTATTGTCGACGTGGACCCACCACAAGGAAGTGGACAACACAGGTTTGGCAGAGAGAAAACCTACACAGCAAGACATCAGTGTCTAGGTGGCAGACCGACGACGTGGGCGCCCGATACAGTCACATCGTGGCTCTTTGACAACGGAGTCCATATCATTTTGACCGACATGGCAGTTTGAGAACGTGGCAGCCCATGTGGAGCTACCAGGACAGTGTGGCTACATTGTGATGCGGGTATTTGAAGATGTGCTATGACAAGGGGCTATGTCCTCGGATGGGTTTTCATCTTCAGCGATGAATGACGTGGGGCCATACTCTACGAATAAAGGAGTAGCATGAATGGAGCAGCCATCAATCACATATCGGTGGAATGTCGAACAATTAAATATTATACCAATAAACTATGATCGAGGGTTTCTATGTTTCGAAAGCATCGAGGTATGCTTGACGGGAGCCTACGACAATTTGACCCAAAATGGAGTTGTGAGAGCACTGAACAGTGGGAACAAATTCACAGATAGACCGAAAGTTGGTGATATGTGGATGGGGTATCCTTACACCCAAATTGACCCTGTGGACAACGGTGATGCAGCGAAGATAGCTCCGAAAAGTACGCGCAGGACAGAGACAGAATACACTAACATGGAGGAGTTTTGCAGACGAAGATAAGGAATCAACGGTAGTTTAATCCCGGATATGCAGATGATATCTTTGGCATTTTCTGACGAGGAAGGGTTTCGTCAGCGCTTGGAAGTCGAGCATAGTTACAGTCAAAAATTGTTTAGACTAGCATGCAGGATAGTGACGTCAACTCCCGATGCGGGACTATGGATATGCTAACCCGAATATATTTTGGACAATGTGAAAACCTGGATAAGCTACGAGAAAGGTATAATATTCGCAAGCATTCGACCAATCGCCAGACATAGTCCATTCCATCACAATATTTTGGTGCTAGAAAGCAGCATACGCCGATGTAAACTACAAATCCGTCATCGAATATTTTTCAAAAAAGGGCGTAGAGCCAGTAAGAGGTCTGAGGGCGTAATGGAAAAGTTCCATTATGATGATCGTGAAGCTCAAGGGCGATAGAGTCTAGCCGGAGCACCACTAAGCCTTTGGATTTGATGTTGGTTTTGGGATAGCAGCGGTAATTGAGCCGTGTTGGCAAGAATAGCTTAACATAAGCTTGGGCAACATTCACTCAGGATAATAGTTGGCTTTTGAGGTAAGGTCGATGCAGACGTTTGTAAGGCGACGAATTACGTGGACAACAATCTCGAGCGCAGTGGATGGTTGCAGTATGGAAGTCTTGCGAGACAGCGTTGGATATTGATGGCTGCGGCAGAAGTTGCTTTCGACGATAGTTTGTGGGTAGACCTACTCATAGTGACGTAGCATCGACGGTGAAACTTCATCGGCATGGCTACATGCGAGGGAGTGTCAAAACGTTTGAAACAATACAGTGATAGGGAGAAGATCAGTTTGGGTGTTCATTCTAGTGGAAGGTGTAGATGTGCCGTTTGTATAACCGCAGTTAGTGCACAAATTTTTAATAAAACGAGCACACAGTGTAATGGACGGTGTGGGACCCACATCCCAGTTTAGGTATTTGAAACAGTATGGTCGATGCAGCAGCGGACAATATATTGTGCATATTATTGTTACGTCGAAAACGCCATTGCCACATGCACTGAAGTAGCGACATGGAGATATTGAGGCCGAGTGCACGCGTCGAATACAGACAAATTCCGGTCTTGATGGTGCAGACAAGGAATAATATTAAAAGTTTGAGAGGTCATATTATGACAATCATATATTATGGAAAAATAATGATTTTGCCCTATTGATTTATTCCCGGGCGTCGTTACGAAGTATTTCAAAATGTTGAACCCACCCGCGTAGTGAGATATGGATTAATTGTCTTGGGGTAAATTGAAGCTACAGAAGACTTTTAAATAATATTGACGATCACCATGTGGAGTAATATGAATAAAAATATTGAATAGGTAAAGGGTCAGAAGGCTTGTTTTATTTAACGGAGTACAAAGTGTATTTATCTTTATCATGAAGACTAAGAACCATGTTTTAAAATAGGCATCTGTCAATTCAAGAAACGACAAGAGCCTTATTAAATGTGGCAGTTACAAATGCCTTAAGAAGGGAAATGAAGCTAAAACACTTCGAAGGAGAGAAAAGAAAGCAGAAGCTGAACAGTCGTGTTGGAAAGCAAAACGAAGGGGAAAAAGGAGTTTTTTTTTTTTTTAACTTTAAATATGTGATTGAAGGACCAAAAAAAAGAGACTGGATCTTTTGGTATTTTTTCGAGAGAGAAAAGCACACTGCTGGACTATTTTCACCATTGGATGCCAAATTTTTGGCATGGTTTTTCTGCATTTGTAGTTGAACATTGAAAATCATTTTGCTGTAATATATTGGAATGTTTCAAGTTTTAATGCATTTCTATGGTTGACTTGATTTCGTTTTCAGTTAATTGCGTCATTTCCTTAGAAGATTGCACCGTGTGAGAGGTTTGATTGCGTTAAGTCGGGTCACTCAAATACTAGTTTTGGTGCAGAATACTAATGTTTGTAGGGTCAGTGGAGGAATTCTGGGTTGCAGCATTTTGTTTTTCATTTTCTTTAATTTTATTTTTCTAACCTTTCTTTTTGAAGATTTTTTTTTAATTTTCAGATATTAAAATAAAAATCGAAAAAATTTTAAAATCCAAAAATAATTGCATGTCTACATAGAATGAACTTCAAAGTTTCATCTTGCACATTTACGTTTTTATTCCGGAGTCATTTTGAATTTATAAAAATTATTTAAAATTGTTGTTTTATGCAGATTTTTATAATTTCAAATTTTTATTTTTTTACATTTTGAAGCCAAATCAGATTTTTTCAGCTTTATATTTCATTTGCAAGCATAAAATGAACTTCCCTTTATGAAAATTTCAATTTCATTAAAGGGGGGTAAATTTTAATGGCATTTCATAAGTTACCATTTTTAGAGCCTTAAATTACCTTCTCTTTATAAAAATTTTGATTTTATCAAAGAGAGGTAATTTATACATTACATCAAAGGTTATTGTTTTAAAGCACTACATTATTTCTTCTTTATGAAAATTATGATTTCATTAAAGAGGGATAATTAATAGTGACATTTCAAGACCATGCAATAAATTGCTCTCTTTGTGAAAATTAATTTCATCAAAGAGGGATAATTTATTTATTATATCAAAGGCTACTATAGCTACAAAGTGGGTCATCCAAACTATTCCATCTTGAGGTTTAAAGCAACACAAAAGGATTTATTTCATCATTTGAAATTTATGTTTAAAGATAGGTTCTAATCTTCTACTTCATGCATAAAGTAGGATTTAATGCAAGGTAAAACTTGTTTAAAATCTACTTAATAAAGGAAGATAAAATCTACCTAAAATCCTACAAGATAAAAGGAATTAAGGCACTACATCGTGGTCATATGAGGGCCAATTCACATTTGCTTTTATTTAGTTTCATGAACAATCATAAGTATGGCATAATAAAATACACCAACACATACCCCTTGTTAATAGTTACTTGCAATCACTAAGGTGTTCCTAGCATTTAATTAATATATCTTCATTGAGATTACTAATACACATGTGCAATGCTAATATAGCAGAACCTTGGAGAAGTTGTTTTGTTTTAACTTCTTTGCAAGAGAGGGTTTTGAGATCAAAATCCTAAGGGAGAGTGTAATTTTGCTATTGGGCAAAACTACCACTCAACAGGTTCAAACTACAGCAATGGTACCCAAAAGAAAACAAAAACAAACTACCAAAAGACCAACCAAAATTACAAAATTTGGCTCAACGAGGTTCAATTTGTGAGCTTATTGGAGCAACCACTTCCACTATGCTAGAAATTAGTAGTTTTATTTGCCATTCCTTGCCACCTAGGTTCACGAGTGACAATTGCCTTGTGAACTTTCCACATTCCTTGCCACCTAGGTTCATGAGTGATAGTTGCCTTGTGAACTTTCCACATTCCTTGCCACTTGGGTTCATGGATGACAGTTGCCTTGTGAACTCTCCACATCTCCTCAACATTACCCCAAGATGGATTGCACAAAAGCACATAAGGGAAAAGAGGATATGTTTGGCATCCATGTCAGACAAACCATATCCAGCCACTAGGCCCCAAATTAGCCACATCAGTACCAATAACCAGTTAAAGATTAAGATTTCCATTTGTATCAGTGTGGACCATAATACATTGAGGGAAATTGTCATACCAGACTTGGAACTTATCCTGTTCAACTCCTTGATTGGTAAGGAGGTTAGCAACTTTGTTTCCTTCCCGGTAAACATGTTGAATTGTAACATGTCTAATACCTTCAATTATCTTCAAGCTTTCTTGGACAACGTTGAACATGCTCCAAGCAGGAAGCTAATATTTTTGGATGCATCGAATGATATTCATAGAATCACTCTCTATGATAAGTCTTTCAAACCGAAGTTGCTTGCAAATGAGGAGGCCAAGGTATAACGTATGAGCTTCAGTAAAATTATTGGTTTGACTACCCATGGACTCAACAAATGCACACAAGACTTTACCTTGACTATTTCTGAAAAGACCGCCTCCTCAAGGCCTACCAGGGTTTCCTTTTGAGGCTCCATCAATGTTGAGCTTAACCCATCCACAAGGTGAGGGAATCCATTTCACCATTGACCTATCAGTTTTTGGAGGATCCCGAGGGGGGTGTCAATCTAAAATTTGCGAGTATTGAAAATGGATAATTCTCATTAGTTCTTAGACTTTTTAGCTTGGATGAGATTAGCATTCTCAATGGCAAACGACAAAGCTCGAGAGAACACTGATCTGGCATATTTTGCAGCAGCACAAAAAATTATGTTATTCCTCTCCAACCATACCTACCACATTAAATGTGGAAAAAAATACGACCAAAAAACACAGATTTTTAGATTTAGAAACAGATTTGGCCATTCATGGCAAGTGTCAATAATAGTTTTTGGGTATACCCAGGACATGTTGGCCAACTTGAGAAATGAAAACAACACTTCATTAGAGAATGGGCACTCAAGAAAGATATGGATCACAAATTCCCAACTATTCTTACAAAGGACACATCAATTAGGGAGTATTAGGGCTTTGTGGATTAGATTGTCAATGGTCAAGATTTTGTTTAAAGAAGTAAGCCAAAAAAAATAGGTAACTTTAGGGATTAGACTTTTCAATTAGAAAATCTTAAATTTAGGTTAGGAGTTGACTTCTTTGGTTTCGGCGTAGTAGGCAAACTTAATAGTATAAAGCCCATCCTCACAAAGGTGCCATAACGGAGAGTCTAAAAAATTTTGGTTACTAGGAATGATAATGGTGCACAACAGATAAACAATAATAGAAAATACAGATGACTGGGCAATTTTGATGTTGATAGAGGGAAAGGGCTTCCATCTGGCTCCGTTATAGTTTCTAGAAAAGAAATTACATACCTTAGAACCAAACATGCAATCAGTGATTGGCTTGATGCAGGAGAGACTAGCATCACTGATCAGAGGGTGATTTATGAGCCATCTATCCTCCCAAAAGTCAATAGATGTTCCATTTTCTAGCTACCACTCGAGTCCAAATTTTAGGATGGACTTCATATTAATCACAGAGTTTCAAAAATGTGATCCAACCGAAAGTGATTTAGTAAGACCCCAAGGTCTTACTACAAAAATATTAATAAATTAATGTAAATGTAATCGCATGCCACTTAAAGGGGGCTCCCTCCTTTAGAATCTATGATTATTATTCTTATTCTTCTTATTGGCTGATTTGATATGGATGGCCAACCTAATATATATATCTACCCAATAGGTACGATGGTGAAGAGACATGATGGTTCATGTATGAAGAGACGTGATGGTTCACGTTATGAAGGGTTGTGATGGTTCATTTTATAAGTTAATAATATAATAATTAAATGATTAATAATACTAACTAATACTAACTAATAATGTTAGGATTGAGGATCCTAACATGCCACCCTCCTTAAAAATAGCTTTGTCCTCAAAGCTCAAAGTGAGAAGCTTTATCCTTTGTTTTCCAAGAAGGATTTGTGTAAGTTCTTGGACTCTTTTAATGGCATCCTTTCGTAGGCAGGGATATCGAGAAGGATGAAGCATTAGCGAGGGGTTTCCAAGAACAATAGTAGAATATTCCTTAGGAAAATCATGATGACAATGGGAGGGCAACCCTTGGGGTTCCTCAAAAAATTTAGAATGATGCATCAAAAGTGATGGTAATAATTTCATATCCTTTTTTGGTTCCTTGGTAGAGCCAACGGAGGAGTGTGTAGTCACTCTGCGTTGGTTTCGAATAGGTTTGGTCATATGGCAAGAACTCACTGTTGGTGAGGAAGGTATGTGTAGGTCTTGTAGAGTGCATGTTTGGCTAGCATTGATCACTTTGGGTATGTCTACCTCATCCTTTCTTGGTACATCAATCACTTCTTGCACATCAAACTCATTGTCTTCATTGCGGTGAGTAGGTGCATTGGTCGCTTTGGACACAACTAGCTCATCTGCTTGCTCTATGGAGAGACATGGATCAACTTCTTTCAATAAATACAATGTTAGTGTAGCACATTTATGGTGGGGTCCAAATTGTTCATCATAATTATCATAGTCCTTTTGCTCGTCGTTCCTTCATCTCCTCAAAGCTAAGATGTTTAATTTGTAAATTTCGGTTAGATTTGGGGGTTGTGTAAGTGCTTTGTGCCCTTCCATTATGCATAGGTTTGGGAGCGATGTAAGTGGTCGATGATTTTTCCATAAGTGGTTTCCCTAATCGTTGTTGTGCATTAATTTTATCTTCACTAATTTTGTCAATCCATAGGTCTGCATCATGGTATAGGGATTGAACCTTGTCACCTCCATTCTAATTTCCTCTTTTAATCCCCTAATGAAGCCATTGATGAGAATTGATTCATCCAATCTTGTGTTGTGTTTGGTGATATCCTCAAACCGAGTTTGATACTCACGCATGAAGTGATTTGATGAAGATCTTTGAGCAACTCCCACATGACTGGGTCCCACATGGCTCTGATACCAAATGGTAAGACCCCAAGGTCTTACTACAAAAATATTAATAAATTAATGTAAATGTAATCGCAGGCCACTTAAAGGGGGCTCCCTTGTAATCGCTTTGCCACTATATGGGGCTCCCTCCTTTAGAATCTATGGTTATTATTATTATTCTTCTTATTGGCTGATTTGATATGGATGGCCAACCTAATATATATATCTACCCAATAGCTACGTTGGTGAAGAGACATGATGGTTCATGTATGAAGAGACGTGATGGTTCACGTTATGAAGGGTTGTGATGGTTCATTTTATAAGTTAATAATATAATAATTAAATGATTAATAATACTAACTAATAATGTTAGGATTGAGGATCCTAACATGGTTCATCACTTAGAAAGGCTCGTTGCTGCAGGTATTTATTTTTGATGATATTGATCCAAGTGGCATGTTAATTTTGGATAATTCTCCAACCTTGCTTACCAATGAGAGCAAAATTCATCTTACTAGCTTTCCTGAAACCCAACCCTCCTTGATTCTTCTTCAAGTAGATCTTGTCCCAAGCAACCAAGGGAATTCTATTGGTATTTTCGCTTCCTGACTAGAGAAATCTCATTTGTATCTATTCAATCTTATTGTAGATAGAAGCTAGAGCTTTAAATACGGATAGGAAATACACTAGAACGCCTTGCAAACAAGCTTGGACAAGAGTCGCTTTCGCTGCTTGGTTGAGGAGATAGCCTTTCCACCCGACCAACTTTTTTAAAATTTTCTCCAAGATGTTCCACACATTTGCAGGAGGTTTACCATGGAAAAGGGGTATACCTAGATAGGTGGAAGGAAGGCTTGATATGATGCAGACCAGGATTCTAGCAATCATTTGTTGTTTGGCAATAGGAGTATTTAGGAAATACAATTTAATTTTTGAAAATTAACCTTTTGTCCAGCAGCAAGCTCGTAGGAGACTAGGATATTCTTGATTACCCTTGCTTCAGGAACTGAAGCTTTGGTTGCTGGTAACATATCATTAACTAATTATTGATGCGTGACCAATTGGGAGATGGAGGAGGCCTTTATCTCAGAGATAGTACCATTAGAGTAGGTAAAATTGAGTGTCCTCCCAAGGGATTCTACAAGAATAATGAATAAATAAGGGGAAAGAGGATCCCCCTACTTGATTCCTTGGTTGCTCTTGAAATACCCAGTAGTAGTACCATTTACAATGACAAAAAAGCAGGCAAACGAAAGACATTCCCAGATTAGGGCAATCCACTCCGGATGAAAGCCAAATTTTGCCAGCACAGCACATAAAAAACTCCAAGAGACTCTGTCAAACGCCTTGGTGATATCTAACTTGAGAAAAAGGTTTGACTTTTTGTTTTTGAGACAAAGTGGAGCAGTTTGTGAACAGTTATTATACCATCAGTTATAAGTCTTCTCTTGACTGAGTTGCCTTGACATAAATCAATAATACCAGACAACAGTTTCTTCATTCTGTTGGCAATGGTCTTGGTCAAAATTTTGTAGATGACATTGCACAAGCTAATTGACCTATAATCAAAAATTGTTCAGCATTGTTGAGTCTTTGGGACAAGGGTGATAAAGTTGGAGTTGAAGTCTCTCGAGATGTGCTTGGTCGCTTGAGCAAACTGAATGGCTTTGGTTACATCAGTGCTGACAATGTCTCAGAAATGTTGAAAGAAGTGGGGAGAGAAACCGTCAGGCCCAGGTGCTTTATCAGCAAACATGGATTTCGTCTACAAAAAATTCGGCCAACAGTCTGTCATTATTTTCATTAGGGACTAAACAAAGAATATTTTGGAGAAGGGAATCAACAGCTTTAGGGTTACTTGGTTGATCTGCTCCAATTAAATTTAAGTTTTTATAATTTTTTTTTAACATTTTTATTTTTAAATTATAATAATAAAAATATTAAATTCATAAGTATATTAATATTTTATTGATAAATTTTGTTTTGGATTTTATAAAGAAATCATGGTTAAGATAAGAATGTTCAACCCTAAATATAATGGTAGAAGTTTCTCACACTAACTAAATAAAAAATTAAAATAAAATTTCTTAACTTTCATTTAAGGAGGTGTAAATAATTCACTTTAAAATAACCTTATACTATTAAAAATAAATTTAAAATAAAATCCCTTCAATGTAAATAATTCACTTGAAATAACCCCTACGCCGGATACAAAAAGCTGGTAACTTAATATATTATCCGCACTAGGTACCTTACTGGCAAGTTCCCTTAATCTTCGGAAGGAGGCCTGGGGTTCAAGCTTGGCGGCCTACGCCGGATACAAAAAACCCCAGCTAGCCTGGGAAACGATTTTCCTTAATATAAGGTTTTAATCCGCACTAGGTACCTTACTGGCAAGTTCCCTCAATCCTCGGAAAGAGGTCCGAGGTTCAAGCCTGACGGCCTATGCCGAATACAAAAAACCCCCCGGGTTTTCCTTAATATAAGGTTGATCCACTCATGTGGAGGAGTTGGAGAGGAAGTGGGTTGTGTAAAACTCTCAAGAAGAGAGGTCCCATGTTCAAAAATCTTCCCCTCACATGCGTGTTGCAGATATACCTTATTCAACCAATTTTTTTTTTAAAGTAATTTAAAAAGGTTCAAATCCCCGTGAGTGAGGTCTATAGGCAAGGACGCCACTTGCATTATCGGTGATGTGACCCGGGTTCAATCCCCATGGTGGATGTGTATAAGCAATATTACTCAAAAAAAAAAAAAAAATTCAAACCGTGGCATGGATAAGTGTGAGGAGGTGGGTGTGTGTCTCCGTAGTAGAATTGTTGTAACAAGTTGGAAGATTTGTGGTCAAACCCCATCTCTTAATGTTACAAACAAAAAAAATTCACTTGAAATAAACCTACACCATTTGCAGCTCATTTCAAAATTATAAACAGACGTGAATAAATAGAATATGTGTACAAATTAAACCATTTTCAGCTCATTTCAAAATTATAAACAGACGTGAATAAATAGAATATGTGCACAAATTAATGTGTGTTGTTTAGAAGTTAGTTTTATCTCGGAAACAATGACGCACCAAAGTTTGTATGGATACATTACCAAAGTCCCGTGTAAAACAAGACCTTGTTTTTCAGGTGCTTTAATTATTTTCCACGAGGCTTTTGTTTGGAAAGATGAATATGGGCAGTGTAATTGTTGGTGAGTGTAATTGTTGGTGCTAAAGGGTTGTGTGCCCTAAATGCACGTCAAATTTATTTTTAGGGTCTGGATTAAGTAATAGGGTAACCGTGTAATTTGTGGAAGGGCAACTATAATCGTGAAATTAGCAAAAAAAAAATATTTAGGATAGATTAAGTAGTTGTCGTTGTTGGACGTTACGCACGCCTTTGAAATATGATAAAATGTTGAATTTAGGAAAGAATCGAAAAAGAGATTTAATATGCGTAATTAGGGCAGGGCAGGTTCCAAAAAAAATAAAAAATCCCCGGAAGGAAGGTTAATTGAGCATATTTATTTTTAAATATTTACAACTTGATTTTAAATTTTTAAGCCGTTGGCCAGTGAATCTTTTAAATTGCCCCCTCGACCGTTTTAGCGAGTCCTGAATCCGAGGCAACCGAGAATCCTCTGTCCACCAGTGAATCTTTTAAATTGCCCCCTCGACCGTTTTAGCGAGTCCTGAATCCGAGGCAACCGAGAATCCTCTGTCCATAAGGCAGCCAAGTTTTCCGCCTGGGCTCCTCCCACTTCACTGAAAATTCATCCTAAGGCTCATTCACCGCCTCGACCCTCCCCTGCGCTTCGATGGACCAGCAGAGCAGAGAGCAGAGGCCCTGACGCCGTTGCTTTTCGACTTGTCATCCTCATCATTGTCCTCCTCTCCTCTTGTGTTAGGCGGAGGCTGCGGAGCAGAGGCCCAGGATGCCTCAACCCCTGCCCCTGCCCCTTCCAGCCACGGTATGTCCACAAACCATAATAGCCTTCTGAGTCTTGAGTCTTATCCCTGTATTACAAGTTTAGTTTGGTCAATAAGTTTTTTTAATATATATTAACTTAACTTATTAAGCAGTAGCATACTGTGATTTAAATTAAATCTTTCTAAAACCCTAACCAATAAACCCTAACCACTTAAAAAATCATTTGCTATTTGTAGTTTACATTTTGAATATATAAAAAACACAGTAGACATCATTCTAACATTCAATTCCTGTGTGTATTATGTTACTCAAATTGTCCGCTGAAAACATTTGACTACATTGCATCATTTATTTCAGTTGTGCTTGTCCCCTCTTTGTTCTATCCTCTTTGTTCTCGATGTACATTCATTAACATCCTCAGCTGCTCTCCGTGTTAGATTACATCATCTTCTATGACCTGGTATTTGTTGGTTTTTTATAGCGGTTTCATGATGTGCATAACAACTGGCTCAGCTCAACACTTGCCATATTTTTTACCAATGGGGTAGCAGGTTTAAAGGTGCAAGTCCTTAGTCTCATTTTGTGGGATTCCTCACCCCTATTAACATCCAGTTTGGGCATGTGTGTGTGGGGGGTTGGCCCTCTTGCTTTCTAACCGGTTAATGTGATGATGCAAGTCTAGTGGCCTATTTCATGATTGGAATTCCGTTCCACATTAATACTATCTATTTACTTTCTAACCGGTTAATGTGATGATGCAAGTCTAGTGGCATATTCCATGATTAGAATTCCGTTCCACATTAATACCTATCTATCTATCGAGCTGCATATTGGCTGCACATTTTTTTTGATTTCCCTGTACATATTTTTTACATAATAATACTTAAGATTAAATAGGTCATAGGTGTAGATTAATTGGAGCTACAAAACTTTCTACGGACAGATGTCAAGGGTTCAAATCTTAGTATGGTTTAAATGAATGTGACATGGTTGAATGTGACATGGTGGTTACAGAAACCGACATCCCCTTCACAACTACAGATTTCAATTCCAATTCCTCATGTAAATTTATAAATCTAATTTATTAAAATGAAATGTTAAATTATTTATTTAATATAAAATTTATTTTTAAAATATTTTAATTTTATTGTTAGGTCTTTTATAAGGACGGACAACAAAGTACGTACATCTACAAATTTCAATTCCACCATGTAAATAAATAAATAAATTTAATTAATTAAAAATATTGAACTATTTATTTAATATGAAGTTTATTTTTAAAATATTTTAATTTTATTGTTAGATCTTGAATAAAATAGGAAGTGAGGTATTTATTTTGAAAAGTTAAGGGTTTAAGTTTTTGTACTGGTTTAATGATTTGATGATAAAGATTTTTAAATTGTAAATAATCAATTAAATTAAATAATTATATATTAAATATACAATATTTTAAATTAAAAGTTCTAATATAACTTATAACTTTATTAAAAATAATAGTTATTAAATATTAATTTAGTATAATCCAATTCATTCAAGATATTTTAACTAAAACTTTTAACCCCCATTCCAACAACAACAATATAAGATGTAGGCTTAAACATGTTTAGGTAGAATCTTAGAAAATTCTAATACCAACTACATACTTAATTAATTTGTTGTTTTCCTTTTACAGCTTGCACCATTTTACGTGATCTAGAAGTGTGCAATGGTGTTGTTTTTTCACTATAACATTTTTAATAATAAAAAATAAGAAAAAAAAGACATTGCAGTAGGCGTGATTTTTCTTAAAGAGACAAACGTTGATGCCGAGTTCACATTTTAATTTGACAAAATGGTTAGTATTCGGTGGTCACCGTTCGTGAAACGTGGCAGTGACTTCTATCGCAGACCTAAACGAACGTACTATATTCTCTGGTCAGGCAATCTCAACAACGTGGGCAACTTTTCTCTCTTTGCCCTTGATGAGGAATAAATTCTGGTTGTGGTTATGTGTGCGCCAACTTTGGTTAGTTTATGTTTGTTGTATTTTGTTTTTATTATAAATAAATCTTAAAGACTTTGTTTTACTTCTGCCTGTCTATTTAAGACCTATTATCAATGAAATTCTGATTCTCATCTGCATTTTGGGTGTATAACTCTTTCTTAGACCCCTCTCGGATTTAGGGTTTGGATATTTACTGTTGTATTGTAGAAATTGTAAGCCTCTTGCATCTTGGCTACAAAATATGATCATTGAGCTCTCTGGCTGCATATTTTTTTTAATGTTTAGGTGAGTTGGTTGGCTATCTTTTTGGTTCATTATATTCCTCAAAACATGTCTAACGAATGCTTTGATTGGTGTGGATGTGCAGGACGTTTACTGGAAGCGGCATGTGGTATGCTTGAGCGGTTCGGTGGGATTTCACTTGTGTCGAGCTATAAATAAAGTAAGGTACTCTTTTTTTTTTGAATTTGTTATTTTTCAATGTTGAACTTCATGTGTGAAAAGTTACTTTACTGGTTTTCTAGTTAAAATGGTCACATGGGCTTGGCTTTTATGGACGGTTATAATTTTGATCCTCATGTAAATGAGTTTCATAGTAAAAAAAAAATAATAATTCTGCCTTGAATAAAGCCTTTAGTGATAGGGATAGAATGTTTCATGGGATGTGACAACACACAAAAATAATTATGAAAAGTTATTTTTTCAACGGGGTCATTTTATACTCATCATCCTTGGTTTGAATTTTGGTTTTCTTGATGAGAATTTAAAGACATACCCCTGGTTTCAACTTAGGTCTCTTTGATGAGAACCCAAACCCAAAAACATACAAATTCTGTTCTGATAGAAACTCCACCCATGAAATCCCATAAAAATTACGAGAATTATATTGAAAGCATGAAAACTCAAAATACAAGGTCATAATTATTGTCCAAAAACAGACTAGAAACTTTTCTATCTACAAACAAATATCTTTGTACCTATCAATACTGGCTATAAGCTTGATGATTAACCTGAACAAATATGAAAGTCTAACCTGGACAATGTCTATAAACCGTTAAACTTTTTTAAAAATTACTTCAATAAAATCCATCAACTTTATCAATGTATCGAAACCCAATAATTTATAAAAATTTGAAACGAGATGTAAAGTTTCCAAGTGAACGATTCCTCTTGCATTAGATCGGTTAAAAGTTCCCTTGTCAGCCCAGGAGAGTTTCAAATGTCAATTTCATCTACTGGCTAGGTTCAGACCTAAAATGTAAGCTATAGTTTACTTCATCCTTATTTTTGGTTTATATGGTTTAACTTTTACATGCCTTCATCTCCCTCACGGGTCCCTCGTAGTTAACATGTGACATTTGAGATCACATGGTTTCAAAGGCACTTTTCTCCTGATAGTTAATTTGGTTGAGCGAATAAATCCTGTCTCTGCAAGATCAATAGTTACTAGAATTCTAGAACTGGGCGATCTTCTTGTTCATCCTAAGCCTTATGCATGCTGAAACTCTATCATAACTCAATCATGTAGACAGATATGCAAAGATCAAATTATTGGGCTTTTACTCTTCTCAGGATTGGGGTGATTCCTTCGTAAGACTGGTGTCTATGCTCCTCCAGTTTAATATCATTAATACATTATATCGAAAATGTGCAACAATCGAAGTATAGTCCACGGTGCTTACTTTAGAGAGGTCCACACGTGCATGTGTGCCCGTTGAAATTTATTCCACAAAACCATACCTGGCTTTCTTGAATTGGCTTAGTGGATTTAAATTAAACTATATATATACCCTATATAAGACAATATTTATTAAAAAATATTAAAGTATCTAAACTTACGTATACTTTAATATATAGCCTTACCCTATCCAATAACCCACTCGAGACCAAAAGCATGTTATCTTGTGGATTATAAATAAACACCAGTACTATCTAGTACTATCTTTGTACCTACCAATACTATTTACTGACATTGTCCAGGTTTAACCATTTGGACTCTTGAAGGTCGGGATCGTAATGATGTTGGTGTACGCTAAATTGTACATGTGAATTATATTGAGCTGTCTTTAGTGAACTGGGGAGCAATTATGTGAAACTAATTAACGATATTAACCTCAAATCTCTTAGATTAGAACGTTGTCTATTTACTGGAATAATTTATTTGCCTTCTAATCACCCCAAAAGACACCCTGGTGGATTAAATTTAATTAATAATTTTAAAGGATTGTTTATGGGTAGACTAAAGTCTCATGACATGGACCACACATAGGTGAAGTCAGGTAAAGTCAAGACAACCTTCAAATTATAGAAATATTTGCATTCGTTGGAGGTTGGTTCATCAACAATGTGTTTCCATTGGATTTAGAAAAGTGATTAGCATTTGTGAAAGCTTTAAGAGCCATTTATGGTATTATAACATTTTTAGAATCAGGGAAGTAGTACTCACACATGGCTTCTCATGAATGATTCCATGTAGTAAAATGGTCTACCCATGACATTACCACGTAATGAACATTGCTAGTCATTGTTTGTAAAATTGCTTTTGTTGGATGAAAATGTTTGCATCATACTTTTAAAAAAAGGTAAATAGTTTTTATATATATATTTTTTATACAGAGAATTGGCAACGTCTTCATCATTTTATTCTGTTGGCGAGGTTTCAAATCTGAAAAGTTATCACTATACCACATCCCACCAACCTCAAGTTGGCAAACACTTAGTAAAAACTTTATTTTAACATTTATGAGTGATAAGTTATCTAAGATAGATTAGAGTAAAATAGTTTAATTTATGAGTGATAAGTTATGTAAGATAGATTAGAGTAAAACAATTTATTTAATATATAGTTATTTTTATTGTATAATCTATTTTTTAAAGATTTGAATCAAAACTTTATTCACAGTTTTAAAGTCTTTATTTTTAAAAGCAAATATTATGTGAGTTTAAAAATTTATATATAGAAGGATATGGTCATCTAGTATATATAGTATAGCAGACTATTTAAAATTTTAAAATCTTAATTTAAAAGATGCAATATGAATGACTTGTTTACCATTTAAATTCTCTCAAAATGTTTTGTTCTCGTTAGTAAAACCATAAATAAACAATACTAAACTAAAGTTAACTGTTTAAATGATTTTCTTTTACCATTAAATGTCTTTCATACACACTTTTGTCAAAGGATGGAATCTTACAAGGATGTCTATTATGTTCAATTTTAAAAGGATTTTGGTGATAAAAAAATGGTGAATTATTTAGGGTTATTTTTGCTTTAGGGTATAAAAAATAAAATAAAAAAAAATCCTCTTTTTTTTTTTGTAGGATCCTTTCGGTGCTTAATAAGCGCCTGCATTAGGCTAATAACCTTTTGCAGGATCGGGTGTAAGTCCCGACCGCTGAACTAGGGGAAGTACTTGGGCCAACAAATTGCCCTAAAACTCATTGTGAGGAGTACCCTAGGAAGATTTGTATTTTTTTTAAATCTTCATTTATTTTTAATATTATTATTAAATTATTTACAAAAATTTTGTAGTGTTTAATATTAAGTATTTATTGTATTATGACATTAATTATTTTTTAAAATTTGTTGTGGGATTGATATGGACCCCAATTGTATTATCTTATAACCACACAGTGATATTACAACTTGGCTGCTATACATGTATCTGTTAGAACCTTTATCCTAACATCCTCCTAATTTGTAATGATGTCATATGTTGATGTTAATAGTTAGTAGTAGGATTATATATTGTACTACCTTCCCAAGTGGGAGGAATCTTGAATATTAAATCAAAGCTTTGCATTTAAAGAAGGGAGCGATATTGTAAGTTTTTTTTATGATTCAATAGAATTCTGTTTTCTCTATTGCTTGCATATTGTCCTCTCTATTGCTTGCATATTCTAGTATTGTTGTCCAATTACATCCGGGTTCTTAACATCTGGTATCAGAGCCCCTTCTAGGACCATATTCATCATTGTATGCTCTCACCTCCCCCTTATGGGATCTTGCTGATCAGAAAGTGATGAGCCATTTAAGATTGATTTGTCATGTGTCGTTCCTTCATCAGAATTTGCAATGTTTGGACCAAAGTGATCCAAACTTCTACTTTTCCTTTGTGTTCATCTTCTTGAATATGTGACTTGCTTTTTCCCAAGGCCCTTTGTTGTTTGGCCACATTAGAGAATGAGTCCATAGGCTCATGCAAAATATTGCATCTGGATTTGGCATGGGTAGCTCATACACTTGGAGACTTGGGTCCCTCATGTCGTTGCTGGACATGTGCAGGTTTTGCTCCTTGGACCATCAACTTTCAACATTTGTCGCTCCTTTTGGATTGGTTGGTTGGCTCATTTTTTCTTGAGCAGTAAAGGCGCTCGATCGAAATTGAAATGCTTCCTCGGAGGGGATGTGAGTAATGGGTTTAGGTTCTCCCAAGGATGGGTTTGATTGGACATCTACCTTTTTCTTGTTTATGTTTTGCACCAGAGTGATCTCCTTGCGGGGAGCAGTGGGCTCTTGTCGAGGAGGCATTGGTGCTGGCACCTCCTATTGGTTCCAGTTCTTTTTGGTAGTTATCTTCATCTTGAACCCATCCATGAGGAGAGTAGCCAATTGATCCCAATTAGTGATGGAATGAGGAGGGAGGGAGTCAAAAATCTAATGAACATTCCCTTAGAGAGAGAGGCTACCAATAGCTTTGTAGACAATGGTGAGGACTTCTCGAGATGAGGGAATGATAGTTTTAGTGGGAGGGAAATTGGCAATACATGCTAAGGAGCATGTCAATGTCGGCTTGATATTCCTTGTGTTAATGTTGTTCAGAAAACAAACTCTTGATGACGGATCAACTTGTGATGGATTGCTTCAAGATGAAATTGTTCCTAATGGAATGATTGTTGTCGAATGTGCTATGATGGATGTTGGCACCTCAAGACGACATGATGGTACAGGCATGATGACAATATGGATGTCAGCACTTCAACAAGATGGATGTCAACACTTCATGTTAGCATAGCCCATGTCAGCTCTAGCTATGATGGCTAGCTACATGTCGATAAGAGAGTGACGACTTGTCTATGTTGGTTGACTTGTGTTGGCAAGTTTGTGTCGGCTCCTTGGATAGTTAAACAGTGTCATCCTTGCAACTGCTATGTTCTGTTTAGCACTCCTCCCTGTAATACTATAACACAACATCGATTCTAACACATACAAGCATTCAAAGAGATATAGTTGGCACGAAATGCTATCCTTGCATTATCATGAGGATAGTTACATCCTAGTCATGTGATTGCAATAATCTCACATATAGCACTACCTTCTTACAGTTGATGCTCTCCTCTATAATGGATATGTATTTGGATGGATTCCTTTACAAAATGAAAGGGGTTTATATATAGTGTGGCTCTGGTAATTACCATAACCAACCAGGCCTCAACTACCAAAACTACTTTTCATTTCAGCCTTAACAACGCAATTAACAAATCAATTAACCATTTGCAAATGACATCTGATTACATTGCAATTATTATTGCTAATTACTAAATGACATTACATTTGACCACTTTGACTATTTTGCATGCCATTCCTACGTAAAAGCAATGTACAATGTTTTGATGCATAGACATTCTATCAAACACTTCATTTCCTTTAAGAATTGTTATCTACATCTATCCTCCCCTTTACATTGGTCAATATCCTCAACGACTTCCTACGTTGTTTTGTTGGGGATTCAACCTCCTTTGGCTCTGATGCTTGAAGTCCTTCCAATTCCTAAATGTGAAGTTTGAAGGCTTCTTGTTCATCTTGGAGCTTCTTTGCATAATTGTAGTACTTGGCCCATTCTACACCATATGCATTAGCCTTATCTTCCATTTCCTGCAATTGTTTCAAAAGTTCCTCCTCACATCTGACAAAGATGTCCTTCATTCGTTGTTGTGTTAGAGTAGAGGAAGTTGGTTTCCTGTGTTCCAATTCAGTTTTGAGAGCTACTTCACGTTGTTGTTTGAGCCAACTCTCTAAGCAATGTCTACTTTTGTTTGGCCTGTTCCATCTCCTTCAACAAGGCATTCTCACACTGGTTTTTTGAGCCAACAACTCTGCTTGTTGTTGCAGCAATAGTGCCTTTGTCGATTGTTGTTGCAACAGTTTCTCATCCATTTCCATAATAATTTGTTTCCTATTTTTGAGCTGAGCATGAAGATCCTGTAATTCCTTTTGCTTTACTTGAATTTGTTCCATAGTCTCTTGCAGCTGAATTACATCATTATCCAACTTTTATTATGTTTCTCGTAGTTTTTCCTTTGTGACCTGCAATTGTCCTTCCATACCTTGCAATCGTTGGACCAGAGTCCTTTTAGTCATGTGAATCTGCTTGATCCCCTCGACTAGTCAATATAGCTAATGTGCTACAAAGTTGATCTGGCTTTACATTGGGAATAATTCGGGTACCAGTTCCACCTATGACCTACTTCCTGTCATGCTCCGAGAAGATGTATGAGTACTATGTCCCACCACATACACTTGAGCTGGTTCAAGATAAAGTGTTGGTATCCCCTCAAGCAATTTCTCCATTCCCTATCTTGAGATGTTCAGTGGGCATATCCCATGGTTGTTCTTGGTAAATACTGGAAATATTTGCTCGCCAATTGCATTTTCCAGCCTATTATACCAATTTATCTAGCTCCTCTTTTGCCATCAACTGTCATTGTTTCCATTGTTTGACACAACCCATTTCAAACTCTAGCCTCATTCTATCCATAATATGGGTAAACTTGGAAAAATAAGCAATCACTTGCTGATTAATGCGTGCCCCTAATTTTGGTGGATCTTGAAAATTAGGCACTTCTATCATAATGTGGTTAGATAGGTCCTCATCTTCTACATCAAATTCATCTTCTTCAAAATTTACCTTTGGCTCTTTTCCTTTTCCTGAAAGGTTAATTGGCTTCTTAACCGCTTTCCCTCCTGTAATCATCTTTTGCTCTGAAGGTAAATATGACTAGCTACTTTCTCCTGTAGCTGGTACCGATTACCTTTCAGGTATGCTCTATTGTGGATTCTCTTCTTGTGCTATCATCACTTCCTGTTGTACATTGGTCAATTCTTCCTCCACTAAAATAGGATTCAGTTGAGTTCCTACCAGGTCCTCCTACCTTTTTAAGTGGTGTTGCTTCTTCACTCCTCTTCTCCTGTTTTGCTTCCTTTGTTGTGTCTGGCTCTACAATTCGTCCTATTTCCTCCGCTTCTGTAGCTGCAAATATTTCTTCAAATGAATAAGCTCGTAATGTTTACGTGATTGAGGTTCTTTCATACCAAAATTCTGAGGGTACATCAGGTGATGCCAAGGATTCCCGAACTTGGGCTTCTGCCAAAAATTTTGTAGGCCCAACATGAACAACACTACTTGTTCCCTCTGTTGGTACTGCCTTAAGAGGCTCTGGGATCTCAAAGTCTTCCTCGTGTATCCCCATCACTTCTCACAATGGTATAGTTTTTTCCTACTGCAATGATTGCTCAATGTTACGCACCACCACTTGACTTTTGGTGATTTTCTTCATTGTCATCCTTTGAATGGACTTTGGCAAATGTGATGGCGATGGTACGGGTGGCAAAAACTTCCTCCTCTACCTTGTTGGTGGTGCAACTTCCTTTTTCAATGGTGCCACTTCCTTTTCTCTTGGTGCAGTTTCCTCCCCTTTGAATTCCTTGATAGGTCCTTCAAGTGAAGCTTTCTTAAACTATTGTTTTACTCCCTACTTTTTACTTGGAGTAGGCTTCTTCACTTATGGTTTAGCAAAATTTTCCTAGTGGTGTCGGAGTCGTTTTCCAAACACTGAGTCCAAATGTGCTTCTTATTGCATATTTACATGTGCTCTTTCACCTCTAGAGTGCTCTGAATTAGTCACTCTGATCTGAGTTGACCGACTTCGGCTTATCCTTTCCTTATGACGATAATTCTTCTCCCTGACTTTGTGATGGTAGCATTGGGGGTTCTCCTCGGTTGACTACTACGGACCTATGACGACTTCCTTTGTTGTTGTTTTCATTGGATGATGACACTACTTTGACGACAACCTCCCAGTCAACACATTTGACGACTCCCTCCTTACTAACTTGCTTGATGATAACTTTTGATGCATATGATGACTCCCTCCTTGCCAACGTGTCTGACGATAATTGCTGACTTGTCTGACGACTCCTTCCTTATCGACCTGCCTGACGACAACTGTCGATGTATCTAATGACTTCTTCCTTGTCGACTTGCCTAACGATAACTACTGACGCGTTTGATGGCTCCCTCCTTGCCGACCTATTGGACAATAATTGTTGGCACATCTGATGGCTAGGTCACTTGTTGGCAGAAGGAAAGTTATGATAGAAGATGTGACTCCTCGCAATCACAAACAAATTGCTTGTTCTTCCATCTCCTTGTGTTTCGACTACAATTCTTTGCTAAGGTTGTCCGACTGCGAATGTCGTAGCAGAAATATCTTGCAAATGCATAGTGAATCTAGAAATCTCCATGAAGACTTATTATCTGCCAATTGTCTATGACTTAGGGTGTCCTTCATTTTGTCTAAAAAAATTTATGCACAAATTTTCTGCTAGCGAATCTCCAACTCTAGCTTCACTCATGCGAATGCTTCAATCTACAAACAATGAGCATTCCTTCCCTTGGCTATACTATTTAATACTTGCACCCATTGTCATTGTCGCCCATGCAACTGTTTAGCAATTGCCACTTCTTGCTTCAACTATCGCATGTGCGCCACTTTGCCACTTTTGCATGTAATTGTCATCCTTTTCTAATTTTATCTTTTCCTTATTTTGTCTTTTTTTTACTTGCAACTTCTTCCCTTAAGTCACCGGTGTTGCGTGAAGCACATGGCAATGCCTATGCGAACTTCCAATGTTTTTGTTGATGCTCCTTCCTATCGATGACTGCCATTTTCCTCATTGAGTCCTCATTGTCATAAATTGATTTTGTCTACTGCTTAATGGTTCCCTCGACTTTGAGGCAACTTCAACTGTTGATCCTGCCTTTGATCATGTTTAGTCCTCATAATACGCCAATCCATCCTATCCTCCTCTCCTTATCGACATCTTCTATCCATTGATAGACGACGGGAAGATTGAGGATTTGTTCTACTATCATCTTCATGACGGATCTCCTATCTACCGTTATCAAGATAGAATATTTGCTTGTTGTCATTGTGATAGATCTGTTGCCTACTATCATCATGATGGATCTGCTACCTGCCTTCATCATAATAATACTATGTCGTCGACATAACAAAATTTTGCCTTATCCTATCCTCTTGATGATGGTTGCCCTGTCTACCATCATTCTGACGGATTACTATCGTTCGATTTCCAAGTTGTCTCCTACCTCTAAGTTTGTTGTGATGTCTTCTCAATTCTACTTCCTCTTGGTGTATCAAATTTTGAACTAGATTTCTTGGAGGTGCTTGATCCCTATTTTGAAATCCTTATCTTCCCTAAAATTGTTTGAAGTGTCCTCATTTTCTGGTCAAATCTCCCTTGTGTTGGGCTGCCAAACTCCTAGCCATCAATTCCTCAGTCATTCTTGACGACATCTTTGGTTCTCATGGGCTCGATGAGGTAGGCCTAGTAGCCCATCCCTATTTTGTACTGTATCTGTGAATAGTCTTTATGGCCTATTCTACTAACTAGTTGACCTATGGGTAGCCGGAGGGAAATTTCTTCTCCTTGAGCTACCAGGAAGGAGATCAACCGAAATCCCCCCTTGGTTAGGTACAGTTGGGTTACCCAAAAGTCTTGTCGAACTCCTTAGATTACTCATGTTACCTTGTTCCTTGCTTGATTAATTGATTCTCTTGTTGTAGGTTGTCCTTCATGATTTTGGGTTCCAGGTGACATTTGCCTTAGGAGTCTCAACCTCCTATCTACTTGCAACAATATTCTTTGCCACCTTGCCTCTTCAAAGTGTTTTTATGGTTCACATTGTGCTAATGCATCCCTATACTGATATGAGAAGGTAGAGTCAGTGCTTGAATCATTCCCTTTGCCTATTTTGTGCATAGGCCACCTGGACATTTCTTGCACTCTCCTTTGCAATCTCCTAACTTCTCTTCTCTATCTTCTCAATTGTCATGCAACGACTTGATACTCTTGTACCCTTGGTCTCCCTTGTGGTTCTCTTATTGATTCATTATTGCCATTTGAATCATTTTCCATTCTTTCTTCTTCCTCCTGAGGCATTAGAGGTTCATTATTTTCAATCACTTGAACCATTTTGAGAAATCGTACCATGACTTGCTGACTTCAAGCTTCATCTCTTTGTCTTCTCCGCTCAATGTTGGGACTTGGGTATGGAGTGTTAGGATCCCTAAGAAAGTTTTCATTACTGCTTGAATCTTCTATCCATCCTCCATTCCTAGGTTGTTCACGTACTTCTCTAACATCTCTCCATAAAATGGTAGTAGTTTGTTCTTTGCTCACTTGATGTTCTATACAATCAACAAGACCTTGTTGAGATTTATTCTCGATTCTTCCTTGAAGTTCAATTGTCTCCTCTTGCTCTGGTGGCATCATGTTCCTTTATCTCTTAGAACATCTTGTCAATGGGGAGGTAGTACTAGAAGATTTTTTTGTATTCAATTGAATTCTCAATGTCTCTAAAGAGCAACTACTAGATTCTAAGGAGAATAGGCTACTTTCTGAAGGTGCTTTCTCATTGCTATTTGTACTTCCCCTTAACTCCATCGTTTGTCTCTCCCACTGTTGATCAAATTTGTTCAACTCTACTCTTCGTAATTCTTCTCTTTTGTTCATTCTCTACATTTGTTTCATCTAGCTTGTGAATCACCTATTCTCTCAATCATGCATTATGCATTCTTAGGGTTTCATATTCTTCTTGTAATCTGTTGCCACATTTTGCACGGGGTGCCATGTCTTGAAAATTTTGTAAGGATGCTGCTTTGCCTTCCCTCTTTCTTCTTTCCCTTTCTTCTTCATGTCCCTTCTACTCTTCAGCCATCAAATTTTACGTTCTCCATCTTCCATTTTATGTTTCTGACTGTTTCTGTGAGTGGGCAAATTTGCCCAAAAATATTCTAAGTGTTGGAATCCGCCCGACTGCGCAGCGCAGTCGGGCTGCGCTTGTCTACTTTTGCGCACCTGGGCGGTATTGGCATGACTGCCCAGAAAATTGGCTAAGTCCTGAGGCCGCCCGACTTCGCAGCGAAGTCGGGCGGCGCTCATAGTTCGGTGCGCACCTGGGCGGCCTCATGGAAAAAATAGCAAAAAATTGACTAAGTGTTGGGCCCGCGAAGTCGGGCGACGCCCTGAAGACGGTGCGCACTTGGGCGGCGTTGTGAAGACATCGAAAAAGTTTCTAAGTATTGAGCCGCCCGACTTGCAGCGAAGTCGGGCTGCGCTCATCTAATTGTGCGCACTCGGGCGGAAGGACAGGAAAATGCTGCTAAAATATTCTAAGTGTCGGACTCCGTCCGACTGCGCTGTCCCACCCAACTGCTCTCCTGTTTTGCCGCGCCATCGGACGAGAAGTAGAGGGCTGCTGAAAAGATTCTAAGGCACGAAGGCCCGCCCAACTGCGTTGTTTTCGCCCTATGCCGTCCGGCTGCGCTCCAGTTTTGTGTGCAGCCGAGCGGGATAGAAATACAAAGGATGAGCTTCTAAGCTCGGTTTTCCTCCCCCCATTAGATGCTGACAGGTGTTCGGTCTTGGGATCCAGGTCAAGATGTGACAGAAGGTGTGCCACCAGGGTACAGGATAGATGAGCGTGAACTGACAAATTGTACCGCATCTGCCCCCATTCAAACTGACTCGATTTCTCACCTACCGGATTGCCACGTAGCTGCCATATTTTCAGGTGGACCTTGTTGCAAGTACATTCCTTGCCCGCAGAGGTCAAACATCAGCCGCTTTTGTTGCTTTTGTCAGCTTTTGTAGCTTTTGTCAGGTCTGGGATTCCGTGCCCAAATTGTAATCGGGGGGAAAATTGCGCTATAAATAGCAGCCTCATTTCATTGTACAAGGGTGGAAGGGGGATATACTGCTAAGGAACTTCTGTAGCTGTGCACTTGCTTTTGAATGCAAAGTATATTTGGCTCTATTAGTTGTGTTTATCTTGTATGCTGCCTTTATTAAGTATTTTTGCCTCATGTTGCTTATATTTCTGATTATTGCTATTCTGCTTTTCTGGATATCGGTATTGGTGATTAAGTATATCTGGAATGCTGAAGTAAAGGATACATAGGATAGAATTGCTCTAATAGTTTCTGCTACATACGTTGTTTTGATTGTTGTTGGTAGTAGTGATTGGTTAGTTGTTGTGCTGCTTATCTTCCCCACCCGAAACAAGCATATTTATGTTTCTTTCCGTACTTTATAATTTCTTTCCTGCACTCTGAGCTAAACCCCCCAATTGAGAAAACATAGGAAGCCGGCCTTCTCCGGAGATTGGCGCGGAAGGCATTCCTTCCTTTCGGCCTTTCAATCTGCTGGGCGAATCTAGGGCGCAAATAGATTAAAATCCTATCCTAGTGGCAGATTCGTAACCAACAGTTTCTCTGGCACGCCCGGTGGGACACGAAGGTTTCCCACCCCAAAACAGAATCGAAGCATCGGTGTTCGCTTCATTGCTGTCAAATCAGAACACCTGGCGACTCTGCTGTACTTGAACATTCTCTGAGTCTGTAAGACTGGTCCAATATCAAAAACGCCTTCATGCACACAAGAAGGTGGAGAGCTAGGAATCCAGGACAACAACCGATTTTTACGAAATTGACATCAACGCTCGCTGGAGAGCGCGTAAGGTTGGCTGACTACCAAGCTCACCAAGACGATAGGTTCGAGCACGAATCTGAAGCTGAAATCGAAGCTGAAGTGGAAGAAGTGGAAGAAGTTGAGGAGGCCGAAGTTGAAGAACAACCCACAACTTCAGACAACACTGAGACCGACTACACCACTGACCAGCTCGAAGAAGAGGAAGAAGACATGGCTGCCCAGAATCAGCAGAATGATAATGACCTCTTCCCGGCTGTTGATTCCACAGGGCCCCTTGCTCTAGCCGGACAAGAAGTTGTTCCGCCTGCTGCCTTAAAATCCATTCCTACATATGATGGCACGGGGAAGACAACATATGAGCATATCCAAGACATTCTGGCCTTGGTTGCGCTGCACTCTATCACAAATGAGAGTGTTAAAACCCGACTGTTAGCTCTCTCTCTGCGAGGAAAGCTTCTCTATTGGTGGAGATCCTTGCCGGAGGGGACTATCACGGGATGGCCCCAGCTGGCTGGAAGGTTAGTTAAGGGATTCAATGAGTCCGCCGATCCCTCCTCGTTGCTGCACCAATTTCAAAGCATTCAACGCCATCCGCAAGAGGAGATATCAGACTTTAACGTGAGGTTCGCGAGGTCCTGGAAAAGAGTACCCCTGAGCTGCGTCCTTCCGCAGGACAGGCTGCTCATTATTACCTGAGAGCTTTCAACTCGGACATTTGTCTAGTTATCAAGTTAGCCCGGGTCAACACTTTCCCCGCATTATATGAGGCTGCTCAGCAGGCAGAACTGGACATGATTGCCATAGGCAGGCTCCCTCATAAAATGCAGCCTCCGATCTACCCGGATTTCCCTCAGTCCCAATATCCGCCCGCGTCGGGTGGGGCGCCATCCTCATCCAATCAGTACCCCCATCAGCCGTGGAATCCTGCGCCAGTCATTGACCCGTACGGTCCGCCTCAGATCCATTATCCTAATCCGCCACCTCCGCAACATCCAACGCTCCCCGCTCCCCCTCAATATCCGGCATTTTTTGCTCCTCCACCATTAGCCGCATTACCTCCGCCAGCCCGGCCAACGCTTGCCGATAATGATATACAAAATAAGATCCTTCAGGAAGTGCGGGCTCTTGCCTCCGGTTACCATACAATCTCCAATGACATGACAATCATGAAGAAGAAGCAGGCTCAGATGGAGTTTGTCCCTAGAAGGCCATACCCTCCTCCTGCGCTAACAAAAGATCAAGCAGCTCAAGCGCAAAGGCCTCCAGCAAGAAATGCTGCCGACAATGCTCAACCGGGCGCTTCTGACCGCGTCAACTGGTGCTCTACTTGCAACGACCCCCATGGAGAGGAGAGTTGCATGCTGCATCAACATTATATTCAGACCCTTGCGGGTAGCGCCATAGAGGATGAAGCATACATGATTCGTGATGATGAGGGTAACTTTGCAGTCCCTGAAGAAGATCCCGTATCCCTCTTAACCAAAGAGGGCAAAAAGCCGATTGAGGCCACCCCGGCCCAAATGAAGCCGTTAAAGGTGTATGCAAGAAGGGAGAAGACGCAGCCTGCTGTGGCAGCTCCTGATAAGCCGCCTTTACCTCCGACTGCCAAAGAGAAGCCCCCGGCGCTCAAGGCTCCCGTAGTCAAGGCTCCAACGACCCAACCTCCAGCTGAAACAAAAGAGCAAGCTCAGGAGAAGCTGAGGTACCCGTCGCTGACAAAGAGACAGAGGGTCGAAGCCACGCAGCAGTACCGCACCAAGTACGAGCCAACAAAGGAGGCGGAAGGGGCCAGTACTTCGACCTATAATATAGTCGATGAGCTCAAGAAAACTCCAGCAAAAATAAGCATGTACGATGCTCTTCAGCTCCCAGGACAGGTAGACCTGTTGCAGGAATCCTTGAAGAATGTAAAAGACGGGAAGCCACCGCAGCCTACTGTGTTAGCTCAGCCCTTGACGACTTCTGCTACCGGAAAGAACAGACCGCCACCTTTTTATCTATCTTTGCGGATGGAAGGTCACATAGTGCATAACTGCATGGTGGACTCCGGTGCTTCGACTACTGTCATGCCAAGGGTTGTCTGCGAGGAAATTGGTATGGAATACACAAGGAGCAGCCAAGGTGTGCTACAGTTGGACGACACTCCTGTGAAGACAGTTGGTGTCATCAAGGACATCCCCATTCGGTTGCATAAAGCGCTTGACATTGTGGTCATCCAAGAGGTCGTAGTGGTTGACTTGGAACCCTACTTCGGCATGTGTCTCTCAAGGGAGTTCACTGCCAAGCTGGGTGGATATTTGTCGTTGGACTATTCACATATGGAGGTACCTTTCAAAGGAAGGAGGTTGAAAATTTATAATGAGAAACCTTCCACTTTTCTGGTCGAGAAGATACCCGGGGAGGAGCAGCAAAATGACATGGTTCATCTGACGACCGAGGAGCTGGTAGAAGTAGACTTGGCGGGAGAAACCCTGGAGCAGCTGCAAGTGGAGGACGAGTTCTCCTTACTAGACTTCAATGCCATGATCGAAACTGAACTGGGTTGCTACTCCGTCACTCAGCCTGAGAGACATGACCAGACTGCGCAGAAGGACATAGGACCTGCCCCAGACAAGCTGTGGAAGTTGTACTTTGATGGTGCCCGATGCAAGAACGGCGCCGGGGCAGGTGTCCTTCTGGTCTCACCATCCGACATTCAAAAGGACTATTGTTATAGGCTGGCTTGGAGTTGCACTAACAATGCGGCAGAGTATGAAGCCCTGTGCTTAGGCTTAAGGAAGGCAGAGAGGCTTGGGATTAAACACTTGCAGATCTTTGGCGACTCAGAGCTGGTGTGCAACCAGATTACTAATAAGTGCGCCTCCAAGAAGCACTACCTCAAGGCGTACCGTAACCGTGTTTGGGATCTGATGGAGTCATTTGACTCCCTGAATGTCAAAGCCATCTCTCGTGAAAAGAATAAACATGCTGACATTCTGGCGTCTGTTGGAGCCAGGTACGTCTCGGCTGATGACACTGTGCAGAAGCCAAAGCCGGTTCGTACTATTTACAGGCCTTTTGTGCCTGACAAGGACACCCACTGGCAGGTGTTCGATTGTGACGAGGATATCGTCACCTTTTTGATACATGAAGCTAGTTCAATCGAAGGTAGAGACCCTGATGACGAGCAGTATGAGGGGTTAATACAGTTAAAGAATAATCACGTCCCAAAAGGATTGATTACCCTGGAGAGCCTCTTTGATCAGAATGATAGAGCCATATCCCACAGGATCAAAGTGGACCCCAAGCAGTACATGGACCTGGAATTGGAACCTGGAAAGGTGATCAAGGTCGGAACATATTGCACCGATGAAGAGTTAGAGCAGATCCGAGCTCTATGCAAAGAGTACCCAGATATTGTAGCCTGGTGCTACCAAGACCTGAAAGGGTACGACAGAGAGATGATCCAGCACACCATAGAGCTGGAAGAGCATGCAAAGCCCTTCAGGCAGAAGCAAAGGGCAGTAAATCCGAAAATTGAAGCCATGATGAAAGTCGAGCTCATGAAGATGCTGGAAGCAAAAATCATCTATCCTATCAAGCATTCTTCTTGGGTCGCGAATCTGGTTCCCGTAAGGAAAAAGAATGGAGACATCCGTCTCTGCGTAGATTTCAGGAATCTTAACCAGGCTTCATTGAAGGATCATTACCCACTCCCTCAGATTGATCAAATCCTTCACGTGGTTGCGGGAGCCCAGAGATTCTCTCTCCTGGATGGATTTTCAGGCTATAATCAGATTTGGGTGAAAGATGAAGACCAACATAAGACGACGTTCACCACCAAATGGGGAACGTTCGCATATCAGCGCATGCCCTTTGGTCTTTCCAATGCCGGGGCTACATTTCAAAGGGCTATGGACTTGGCGTTCCGCGAGTTGCTCAACAAAATCATTGTCATCTATTTGGATGACATGACTGTGTTTTCACACAAGAGAGAGGACCATGCCTCCCACTTGCGGCAAGTATTTGAAAGATGTCGCGAATTCGGCATATCCATCAACCCAAAGAAGTCAGTCTTTGCGGTGAAGGAAGGCAAACTGCTAGGCCATGTTATTTCTGAAAAAGGCCTTGCGGTTGACCCCGACAGAGCGGAGGCTCTTCTTCGCTTGTCCATCCCAGTCGACAAAAAAGGGCTGCAGTCATTTTTTGGCCAAATCAACTTCGTAAGGAAGTTTGTGCCTGACTTTGCACAAGTAATCAAGCCCATGGCTGAGCTCCTGAAGAAAGATGTTGAATTTGTCTGGACTGAAGAGAGGAAGCAAGCCTTTGAAGAGATCAAGGCCAGGATTGCCCAGGCCCCAGTGCTGATAAATCCAGATTACTCCAAGGACTTCATCCTTTACGCGGTGGGAGAGCCCGAAAGCTACGCTGCAGTTTTGACTCAGAAGGGAGATGATGGCGAGGAGCGTCCAATAGCATTCCTAAGCCAGGTGATCCAGCCGCACGAAGAAAGGTATAATTTTATTGAGCGGCAAGTTCATGCAGTTATGAGATCCCTGAGAAAGTTCAAGCACTTTGTCTCCCAGAGCCGGATAACTGTCTTCGTGATACACCCGGATGTCAGAAATTTCATCATCCAAGGGGAGCCTGGTCACAAGAGGGCGGGATGGATTGCCAAAATCCAAGAGTTTGACATAGAGGTACGACCCACAAAGTTAATCCGAGGTCGGGCTCTATGCCAGGAATTGGCCCGAAGTGCCGCAGCCGAAGTCTCTGCTTGCCAGTGGGAGAATCCAATGACAAAAATCAATCTTGCCAACTCCTTATCAGAGGAGAGTGATTGGACAAATGATCTAGTGTGGTATTTTAACACAGGGAGATGTCCAGATCATCTCAATGCCTCACAAAGGAGGTTTAGGCTTAATGCCTTGAAGTATGTACTACGCCCCGAGGGGCTATATTTCAAAAATATTGACGGCATCCTGTTGCGGTGCGTCAAAGAATCAGATCAACCGAAGGTCCTCGGAGAATTCCACTCTGGGATGCCAGGAGGACATCATTCAGGAAGGCCGACGGCCTTAAAAATCATCAGAGCGGGCTATTATTGGCCCACCCTCTTCACAGATGCGCATGCAGTCTGTCAAAAATGCGAGAAATGCCAGAGGTTCATCGGCAGGAATAGGAAAGCACCCTTGCCCCTCCAACCAATTCAAGTTGAGGCTCCATTTCAGCAGTGGGGCCTGGATTTTATCGGGACAATAACGCCCAACTCTTCGGCGGGGCATAAGTTTATCCTAACAGCCACAGATTACTTTACCCGATGGGCCGAGGCAACGCCTACAAAGCATGCTGACCAAGAGACGGTCATTGGTTTCCTAGAGAGCCTCATCACCCGTTTCGGGATTCCAGAGGCAATTGTCACGGACAATGGTCCAGGGTTTGCAGGGGCTGTACTCACAGAGTTTACCAGCAAGTATGGCATTTACCACAAGATGTCTTCGAACTACTATCCGCAGGGGAACGGCCTGGCCGAGTCCACCAACAAAAATCTCTTGAAGATTATAAAGAAGACCGTGGAAAGGAACAAAAGGTCGTGGCACCTCCTTCTGGACCGAGCATTATGGGCGGACCGTATCTCTTTCAAGAAGTCCATCAAGACGTCCCCTTATGCGCTCGTGTACGACAAAGAGGCTGTCTTGCCCACCCACATAGAAATGCCCGCACTCTGGTTGTTAGAAGATGAGAAAGGCGACAGGGACCCCGTGGATGCCCGATTGGCTCAGTTGTTGCAACTGGAAGAGGAAAGGGAAAAGGCGTATCAGGCTTTTACCAAGCACGCCGAGATGACCCAGAACTGGTTTTCGAAGGGAACCACCGCCTGAGTCTTCAAGATTGGAGACTTAGTGCTGAAATGGGACTCACTTAAGGCGAAACCGGGCAACCATGACAAGTTTGATGCCTTCTGGGAAGGCCCCTTCCAAGTCGCCCGGGTAAACCAGTTCAATGCATTCGTACTAAGAGACATGGAGGGTCAGATCCTCCCGATCCCCGTTAATGGCTTTCATCTGAAAGCCTACTACCACTGAAGGTTACCAAAGGTCTTCCCCTTGTACATATTTTTATTTCCTGCAGTTCAGTTTTATTTTCGAATGTAAATATTGCTTTCAGTTTAGTTAGTTTCCTGCTTTGATTCAAAAAAGAGAGTTGAACGTCTTCAAAAGGAAGGTGCATGGCAGTCCAAAAAATGGCTAAGGCAGGAAAAGTCGTCCAACTGCGCAAGAAATCTGTCCCGAAGTCGGGCATCGCCCTTAAGTTTGTGCGACGTCGGGAGGTTCCAAGGCAGGAGCAAGTGGGAAAAGGTTCGAAAATTTTTCTAACTGTTGGGGAAGCCGCCCGACTTCGCAGCGAAGTCGGACGGCGCACCCTGTCTTGAGCGCAGCCGGACGGGAACAAAGCAAGAAAATGCAAAATCGACTAAGTGTCCCGCCCGATTGCGCACACAAAAATTTGCGCACTCCGACGGGCGCGTCCTAGAGGCATGATGTATGACGGAGAAATTTCTAAGTGTTGGCCTCCCAAAGGCGCGACTTCCATAGTGCGAAGTCAGACAACGCTCGTTTTTTGGGCGCACTTGGTCGGGGAGTTTACAAAATTTGCTAGCTTGCCTAAGGTTTTACAGCACGCTTCCCCAGTTAAATGCCTCGAAGCGTGTGCCCAGTTGGCACCCATGACGTCATTAAAAGCACGAGTTTTGAAGACTTTAAGGAATGATTGCGCAATTTTCGAAGCAGATGTCATAAATGAAAAAGCGCACCAGGGTGCAATGACGTACAAGTCGCGCTTTCCAACAGTGGATCCCACGCGCGGCCGCCGAGGAATAACGACGCTTCTCACCCACTTCGGGCAAAAAACTTTAAATTCCCCTCGCGCCATTAATGTTGCTTTCCCCATTTTTAGAAAAGGGCTTCTTACTTACTCAGAGCATCAGAATTACCAAAGCGAATTCGAGCTGCGTTGTGAAAGAGGAGAAAGTGCGAAGTTTTACTAAGTTACAGCTGTAATTTCTATCGATTCCCAGCGCCATGAGTGAGAGGCCGAGTACAAACAAAGGGAAAGCGCCCATGCAGGTGGGCTCTAGTGATTCAGAGCAAGAACCTGAGGAGCAGACCGACTCGGGTGCTCATGGAAGTGAAGCGTCGAAGGAAAAAAGAGGAAAATCCAGGGCGAGAAGCGCCAAGAAGCAAGGTCCTCCCCGTCGCCCATAGACCGCCTGGCCGAGTACAGAGACGGCGATTACTCGATTAGTATCACGAAGTTGCGCCCTAATGTCAAGCATTGGGTAGACAAGGTGTCGCCCTCACACCATCTCGGGGCCGCCTACAGGTCGAACCTTTACTGGTTCTTGTGCCCTCCTGTTCACCACTGCCCAGAGCTGGTCGAGTCAATTGTAACATATTACAAACCAGCCACCCGGCAGGTCTGCGACTGCCAAGGGAGGATGTTGTTTACCCTCTTCAAGGAGAGCGTACAACCAGCTTTCGCGCCGGGGCTCGAATTCGACCCGAACGCCATTGTCAGGAAGATCAATTTGGAAGAGCAAGCGGGCAGATTCAGCGAAGGCAAAAGGATGAGGGAGTTTCTTAATTCAGAGCTGAAGTGTCCACTGTCGGCTGCAAAATGGCCGTCGCGTCCTATACCCCTGGCAAATTTCAACAGCAAGTATATCTATACTATTCTTGCCTGGGTTCTGGGCTGCGACACTGACGCAGAAGTGCACCCATACCAGCTGGCGCTCGCAGAATGTATTCTGCATGGGGAGTTGTATGACCCCAATGCCCTAAAAAGCGGAAGGCGCCCAATCTATTTCGATTGGGCAGACTGGGTGGCGTACGCCATTCATTCAAGTCTGGTGAAGTTGCAGCAGAAGCAGGTGACGGAATTCAGGCACTGTTCATTTCTTGTATGGCTGTGCCTGTACCACATGCATTACCGGATGAATATCGTCGGGCTTAAGAAAGTGGATGAGCAGGGCGCGCCGCTGCCAGTATATGAGTGGACGGAACTGTTGTACAGGAAGGGGTCGTATTATGACTTTAATTTCAAATTTCTGGGTATGGCCCTGGCACTTTTCAACGGCAAGGCGCATCGCCCTCCTTATGCTATGACGAGGCACCTGTCAAGGAACAAATTTGGGGATACTTTCCGGTTGACCCAGGGCATCATCATCAGGATTTACGGATTTAAAGGGAAGCCATTCCTGCTGCCATATTTCTGTACAGAATATCACTTTGGCCTCGAGGCAGCGCGGCAAATGGACTGCGTTGAAGAAGAATTCGGCCAGGGAAAGAAGAGGGGCCACATCTTCAAGTATCCTTTTACCTGGGGAGACGTTGAGGTCCACGAAATTGGGCAGCATGTATACCTAGAACAGACCCTCCTCAACTTGGGCTTGGTGCAGTTGTCGCAACGCTGGAAATATGACCCAATCGGGGTAAGGGGAAAATTCGTGCACGTCTGCCCGCGGGAGGAAATCATGGAAGAAAGGTGTAATAAGACAGGGGCGGACCTAGAATGGCACATTGAGCAGATGCAGTCGTGGCCACCATGGCATGATTTTTACTGTGTAGAAGTAGACTATGATCCCGAGCACAATGATGATCACAAACCGGGATCAGTTGGTTTCAGAAGACTGCTCGCGAAGGTGGCGCACCTGGGCTGGACAAAAGACAAAATCATCGAATGTTGGAAAATGAGGTGTCGCACGCGGCACGATAAATCAGAGAGAAAAGACGCTGGCCATAGACGACGAGTTTTTCGCCTTGTATGATAAATACGCTGACAAATGGCAGCCATTCATATTCCGAGATTACGTTCCCCTAGGCGCCCGAAAAAGGTATAAAAGGAAGCCCCCTCCTCAGCATTTGCCCGTTCGAAAGACGTCCAACAGCAAAGCGTCAAAAGGCAAGGAGGTGGGCCCAATGTTGTCCTCAACGCCTGAAAAGTCGCCTCAGACAGAGGAGCCCGAAAAGTCAGCCAACGAGGCAGTAGTAGAGGGCACAGATCCGACAAGGCCTAAGTACAAATTCACCGTAGGCACCCCGGCCCCTGACGTATCAACCGCCTCTGCTCCCCTCAAGCAAACAACCGCGCCAAAAGAGAAGAAAAGAAAAAGGGGCGAAAAAACCAAAGAAAGGTGGCCCAAGAAGGAAGCTGTACAACAGATAGTGGTGGCCCCACGAGCGAGTGCGGCTGCAAGTGAGATAATCTCGGTCGAAGATAGTCCTCAGAGAGAAGCAGAGGCCTGGGTTGTAGGAGTCATTCAAGCACCAGCTCAGGCGGAGCACGCAGGTACATCCTCTTTCCCTGTGCAACAAACCCTAGCAAGCCCTGTTGTTACGCCCTCATCTTCCACATCTGGGCACATTTTGGCTGCCTCGCCCTCTTCACTAATCACGCAGTCCCAGCACAGCCCTCGGTCCTTTGGCCGCTACGCCCAAGACCCTAATATTTTCCAAACCCTGGGTCAAACCCTAGGTCTCTCTCCCGTGGCTAGCACTGAAGCAGTCTCCCTGTCCCCACGCCGCTCACCCGCCGCCGATACCGCCTTCCAAACCCCATCTCCACCTCCTCAGCAACCGCCCACTTCCCCTAGGTCCCTATCGCCCTCAAAAGCGGCCTTGTCTTTTGGTGTACCACCCGCCTCATTATTTTCAAGGAGGATGCCGCAGCAGGATTTGGCCTCAGCATACCCCATGTTGGCAGAACTGGAGCTGATGGAAAAACAACTGCAAGTCACGGATGACCAGTCCTTATCTGTGAAGGCCGCAGGGGGTTCTGTTGCTTTCCTCCAGGGTGTAAAAAAGAGAAGGGCCGAAGAGATTGCCATACCAGTAAAGCGCACCAAGTATGACTTGGACAGAAGGGTGCTCCGAACAGAAAAGTTAGTACCTAAAGTCAAGAAGCCCCTCCAAGAGATGACCGAGGCGGACTATGAGCACCAGATCAAAGAGAAGAGCTTTGACGACATAAATGAGGAGTACGAAATAAGCGAGATCCACCGAAGGACTGACAATCTCCTCGTCAAGTGGCTCGAAATAGTATGATACCCAGAGGCCAGAGCCCGTACCTCTTGAAGGATTTTATTCTGAATATCGTTATCTGTAGGCGCCAGCCGGGCCGGCGGAGGTATTGCAGCTAATGGCGGGGGTGCAGAATACGCCGCGTAATGAGGGGGGGCTGGGAGTGCGGGATACTGCGGAGGCGGAGGTGGCAGATTAGGATAATGAATCTGACGCTGACCGTAAGGGTTTATAATTGGTGCTGGATTCCATGGCTGCTGGGGGTGCTGATTTGAGGAGGATGGCATTACACCAGAGGCCGATGGATATTGGGACCGAGGAAAATCAGGATAAATGGGGGGTTGCACTCTATGTGGAAGTCTGCCTATGGAGATTATGTCTAATTCTGTTTGTTGGGCAGCTTTGTATAGGGCAGGGAAGGTATCGACTCGGGCTATCTTAAGAAGTAGGCAGATATCCGAATTGAAAGACCTCAGGTAATAGTGTGCCGCTTGACCCGTCGAAGGTCGTAGTTCACGAGGTACTCTTTTCCAGGACCTCGCAAACCTTATGTTGAAGTCTGATACCTCCTCTTGTGGGTGGCGTTGGATACTCTGAAACTGATGCAACAATGAAGAGGGGTCGGCAGACTCGTTGCATCCTTTTACGAGCCTCGCCTGCCAACTGAGGCCACCTTGTGATAGATCCTTCTGGCAAAGATCTCCACCAGTAGAGAAGCTTTCCCCTCAGAGAAAGAGCCAATAGACGGGTCTTGACCTCTCATTGGTAATAGAGTGTAGCACAGCCAAGGCCAGAATGTCTTGGATGTGCTCATATGTCGTTTTGTCGTAGCCATCGTAAGTAGGGATGGACTTCAAGGCAACGGGGGGCACAACCTCTTGTCCGACTAGGGCCAAGGGCCCTGTGGAGTCAACCGCTGGGAAGAGGTCGTCATCATTTTGCTGGGCAGCGATGTCTTCTTCCCCTTCGGTCGTGTATTCGGTATCGGTGCTGTCCGAAGATGTAGGTTGCTCTTCAACTTCGGCCTCTCCCACTTCGGTTTTGGATTCGCCTATGCGAGCTTGGTAGTCAGCCAACCTTATGCGCTCTCCCGGAGCGTTGATGTCAATTTCATAGATCAGGCTGGTTTCTCGGATTCCTTGCTCTCCACCTTCTTGTATGCATGAATGCGCTTGGACCGGTCTCACGGACTTAGAGAATATTCAGGTACTTGTAGAGTCGCCAAGTGTTCTGATTTAACAGCAATGAAGCGAACATCGATGCTTCGATTCTATTTTGGGTGGAAAATTTTCGGGTCCCATCGGGCGTGCCAAAGAAACTGTTGGTTACGAATTTGCCACTAGGATAGGATTTAGTGTAATGCGCCCTAGATTCGCCCAACAGATTGAAAGGTCGGAAGGAAGGAATGCCTTCCGTGCCAATCTCCGGAGAAGGCCGGCTTCCTATGTTTTCTCGATTGGTTTTAAGCTCAGAGTGCAGGAAAGAAATTAGAAATGCGGAAAGAAATATAAATGTGATTTGTATTGGGTGGGGAGGATAAGCAGCACAACAACTATCAATCACCACTACTAACAACTAAACACATAATACATTACAAGAACTACCAATGTCATTCATTTTATGTATCCTCTAACTATGCATTCCAGGAATACTTAACTATCAAATACCGATATCCAAATAGGAGAATAACAGTAAGCAATAACATAAGCAACATGAGGCAGAAATGCTAAATAGAGGCAGCATAAAGAACAATAACAGTCAATAGAGCCAAGTGTATCTTGTATTCAGAAGCAAATGCACAGCTACAATGGTTCCCTAGCAGTATATCCCTCTTCCTCCCTTTACAATGATATGGCGCAACTATTTATAGCGAAATTTCCCCCTAATTACAACTCCGGGCACAGGATCCCGGACCTAACAATAGTCGACAAAGCCGACAAAAGCGGCAAAAAGTCGTTGATGTTGACCTCTGCGAGATATGGACTTGTACTTGCGACAGAAGGTCGACCTAAAAATTTGGCAGCTACGTGGCAGTGCGGTAGATGAAACTTTGAATCAGCTTGAATGCGGGTAGCTGTGGTAGATGAAACTGAGTCAGCTTGAATGAGGGTAGCTGCGGCCGGCTTCCTATGTTTTCTCGATTGGTTTTAAGCTCAGAGTGCAGGAAAGAAATTAGAAATGCGGAAAGAAATATAAATGTGATTTGTTTTGGGTGGGGAGGATAAGCATCACAACAACTATCAATCACCACTACTAACAGCAACTAAACACATACTACATTACAAGAACTACCAATGTCATTCATTTTATGTATCCTCTAACTATGCATTCCAGGAATACTTAACTATCAAATACCGATATCCAGATAGGAGAATAACAGTAAGCAATAACATAAGCAACATGAGGCAGAAATGCTAAATAGAGGCAGCATAAAGAACAATAACAGTCAATAGAGCCAAGTGTATCTTGTATTCAGAAGCAAATGCACAGCTACAATGGTTCCCTAGCAGTATATCCCTCTTCCCCCCTTTACAATGATATGGCGCAACTATTTATAGCGAAATTTCCCCCTAATTACAAATCCGGGCACAGGATCCCAGACCTAACAATAGCTGACAAAGCTGACAAAAGCGGCAAAAAAGCTGCTGATGTTGACCTCTACAGATATGGACTTGTACTTGTAGCAAGGTCGACCTGAAAATTTGGCAGCTACATGGCAGTGCGGTAGATGAAACTTTGAATCAGCTTGAATGCGGGTAGCTGTGGTAGATGAAACTGAGTCAGCTTGAATGAGGGTAGCTGCGGTACAATAATTTGGCTCACGCTTGCCCTTTCCCCATCACATCTCTGACCCGAATCCCGAGGCTGGACACCTGTCAAAATCTGATAAGGGCCGAATCTGCCTTGGAATCTCGTCTCTCTTTCATGTCAGACTTCGCCCGGAATTGGAGCGCAATTAAACAGCGCAAGGGGGAATCATCGCAATTGGGGAGGCCTCCTTGCCTTAGACAATTTTTTGGGCTGCTTGCAACATCCTGCCCGAGTGCGCATAGGTTAGAGGGCGCAGCTCGACTTCGTTGCGAAGTCGGGTTGCGCCCCCAACACTTAGCTCATTTTGCTCACCGCTCCGACTGCGCATGAAAATGAGAGCACACCCCAACTTCGCTGCGAAGTCAGGTTGCGCTTTCAACACTTAGGAAAATTTAGGGGTTCGTCGCTTCCCAGGTGCGCACAAAAATGAGAGCGCACCTCGACTTTGCTGCGAAGTTGGGTTGCGCCCTTGTACTTAGAATTTTTTTGGGGGCATTTTGCTCTTTTTCAGGAAATTGACAGAAGAAAGTAAAAGAGGGAAGAAAAAGGGAAATGAAGGGAATGAAACTGACAGAAGGGGAGGAAGGGGATAGTGGAGAAAGGAAAAGGAGGAGGAGGGAAGGGAGAGCAGCATACTTAGAAGAAAAATGAAGACATGGCACCCCGTGCAAAATGTGGCAACAAGGCCCTCAATGTCCGAGCTATTCCCTGAGAGAAAAATAGGCACACAGACATATTAGCATCTATCGGAGCCAAATACTTCCCGGCTGATGATTTAATGCAGAAGCCTAAGGCGGTAAGGACCATTTATAGGCCTTCTGTGCCTGATAAGGACACCCACTAGCAGGTGTTCGATTCTGATGAGCAAATCATCAACTTTTTGATTCATGAAGCTAGCACGATTGAAGGTAGAGACCCTGATGACGAGGAATATGAGGGGTTATTACAGTTAAAAAACAACCATGTCTCCAAAGGACTAATTACCCTAGAGAGTCTCTTTGATCAAAATGACCGAGCAATATCGCATAGGATCAAGGTAGATTCCAAGCAGTACAGAGACCTGGTGCTTGAGCCAGGAAAGTCAATTAAAGTCGGAACCGACAGCACTCTAGAAGAGCTGGACCAGATTCAGGCCCTCTGCAGAAGGTATCCCGATATTGTGGCTTGGAGTTATCGAGACTTAAAGGGGTATGACCGAGAGGTTATCTAGCATACGATTGAACTTGAGGAAGGGGTTAAACCCTGTAGGCAAAAGTAGAGGCCAGTGAACCCGAAGATTGAAGTCTTGATGAAGGTCAAACTCTTGAAGATGCTCGAAGCAAAAATAATATATCCCATCAAGCATTCTTCTTGGGTCGCGAATCTAGTCCCAGTCAGAAAGAAGAACGGAGATATTCGCCTTTGCGTAGATTTCCGCAGCCTGAACCAAGCCTCCCTCAAGGACCACTATCCGCTCCCGTAGATCGACCAAATTCTCCATGTGGTCGCAGGAGCGCAACGGTTCTCTCTCCTAGACAGCTTCTCGGGATACAACCAAATTTGGGTGAAAGATGAAGACCAGCACAAGACGACGTTCACCTCCAAATGGGGAACGTTCGCCTATCAACGGATGCCCTTTGGCCTGTCCAACGCAGGAGCTACGTTCCAGAAAGCCATGGATATTGCATTCTGGGAACTGCTACGTTCTACAGAGCTATGTTTCTTTTCGAGCATTTTGAGGTGGTTTCCCACCCAAATTTTGCCAGCTAAGCAACTATTTTCCCCTAAGGTAAAAATTCAATATTTTTTGGGATCGAGCACTGTTTCGATGACAGCCAAGGCCATACTCAAGTATCACGGTGGGTGACTATTGAAGACAAACAATAGCGGGCATTTGAGGCAAAGTACCGCTACATCCACCACATTAATGGGCCATCCCCTCCCAGCTACCGAATCTGTCAAAGGCCATACCAGAATCAGGGAGAACCATGCGTCAAGTACAGCTACGGCCAATAAAGATCAAATATGGCCGCTTTTTACGACTTTTGCAGGTTTGGGTATTTGTGCCCACGTTGTAATCTAGGGGGAGGTTCTGCTATAAATAACAGTTCATTTTATTGTAATAGGGGGGGAACATATTGCTAAAGAAAGCTGTTGTAGCTAATACTATTTGTATCAAATACAATTCATACTTTGGCTCCAATTGTGTCTCTTTCTTTTATGCTGCCTTATTCTGAACTATGGATCGCAGCATTGGCAATTATCTGAGCCTGGAATGCGTGTTTAAGGATACATAGGGAAGAATTTCATAGCTGGTTTCTGTTACATGTATTGTTTTGATTGTTTTTGGTTTAGTTGCTAGTTAGTGACTTGTCTTGCTTGTTCTTTCCCAAAGTCGAATATCACCGTTTCTATCCCTTATCTCTTTTATTTCTTTCCAATTCTCTCATCTTGAAACCGAAAAGTTACATAGGAAGTCGGCCTCCTCCGGAGATTGGCGCGGAAGGCATTCCTTCCTTCCGGCCTTTCAAGCTGTTGGGCGAATCGAGGGTGCAACGACAACAAATCCTTTCCTCATGGCAGATTTGTAACCAACAATACTTTTTGGCACGCCCGGTGGGACCAGTCCCACTGCATAAGCAACATTGAAGGTGTCGATGTTCACTTCATTGCTGACGGTCTTTGAACATCTGGCGACTCTGACTTTGTCGAACTCAGACACCCTCCAAGTCTCGTGGACCGCTACAAGCATATCCTGTCTTCATGCAAACGAGATGGAGAGTAAGAAATTTTGAAGAACCCGAGTATTACGAGCTCGACATCGACGCTTTTGGAGAGCATCCCCGGCTAGTAAGAACACACGTTTCTCGGGACGGATCATCATCAAGGGAAGCTGAAGTTGCCGAGCAAGGTCCAAATCCAGATAGCACTGCGACCGGCTGCCCTATAGGTCCTCCCAAATCTCCAGATCATCTGATTGCTCCTGAGCAATTCAATAGGCAGCAACAAGTGTCGGAAGAACCTATTCAAATGAACCCGTTACAGCCTTCGCCATTACCACCAAATCAAAACGCCAATATAGCGGATCAAGATCAAAATCAGCAGAATGACCTATTTCTTGCTTGGGATTTCGTTTCTCCGCTGAACCTGTTGGGAGATGATCCAATTCTGCAAGCGGCCATGAAGGCCTTGCCCACGTTCGATGGAAACGGAAAGATGGCCTATGAACACATGCAAGACATCGTAGCTTTGGCCGCGTTTCATCGCATCACAGATGAGAGCGTCATGGTTCGATTGCTCGCTCTTTCACTAAGAGGAAAGCTCTTGTACTGGTACCGAGTTGGCCGAACGTTTGGCCAGGAGTTTTAATGAATCTGCTGATCCATCGTCCCTCTTGCATCAATTTCAGTCAATCCAAAGACACCCGCAAGAGGAGATAGCAAAGTTTAATGTGAGGTTTGCTAGATCATGGAAAAGGGTGCCCAAGGAGCTGCGGCAATGCGACGGTCAAGTGGCGCATTACTATCTTAGATCTTTTAATGCCGATGTGGCCATGCAGATCAAGGCTTATCGCGTTAATACCTTTCCTGCGCTGTATGAGCTAGCTCAATTAGCGGAACATGACTTAATCTCAGTCGGCAAGCTTCCACATAGAATGCCGACGCCGATTTATCCTAACTTCCAACAATCCACTTAGTATCCTAGTGCATCTGCTCAGCCATATTCAGCATCTTCTTCCTCTTCGCAGCCTGCTGTGTCGTGGAATCCCGCGCCTGCGATTACTCACTTTCCCCCTCAAATACATCAGTCTACTCCACCTCCACCACCGCTTACAACGGCCCCGTCGTATCCCTCACTGCCTCCTCCCGCTGCTCCGCTATACCATCCATTGCCTTCGGCCCCGCCGTTGGCTCCATTGCCACCACCCGCTTCAGCGGCTCCTCTAGTCGTTGATATCCAAGCAAAGTTGCTACAAGGGATGGAAAATCTCAGTTCTGTCTGTCGGACGCTGTCCAACGACATGGCAATCATGAAGAAGAAGCAAGCTCAGATGGAGTTTGCTCCCGATGAGATCCTACCCTCCTCCAAAGATTGACAAGAGATCAAGCGACAGCCCAAGATAACAGACCCCCTGCAAGGAACGCTGCCATTAACGAGGGACCGAGCACTTCTGACCCTGTGCACTGGTGTTCGACCTGTAATGATCCTCACGGCGAAAGTACCTGCATGTTTCATCAACATTATGTGCAGACCCTGGCGGGTACTCGGCCGAGCAGTGACCTGGAGGACCAAGTGAATATGCTTCGGGAAGAGGATCACGACTTAGTCGTCCCAGAGGTGACCAAAGATGGCAAAAGGCCAATTGAGGCAGATGCGGCTCAAATGCAATCGTTAAAGGTGTATACGAGGAGGAACAAAGAGCAGTAGACGGCTAAAATTCCCGACAAGGACCCTGTACCGCCGTCGGCAAATGAAAAGAATGTCCCTCAGAGGGCTCTAGCTCCCGTGGCTCCACTTAAAGTTGAGACAAAAGAACAAGCGAGGGAGAAACTCAAGTACCCTTCGCTGACCAAACGGCAGAGGGTTGAAGCAACGCAGCAGTACCATAGCAAGTACGAAGCTACAAAGGAGATAGAAGGGCCTGCCGCTTCGGCCTACAACATTGTTGAGGAACTGAAGAAGACCCCGACCAAAATCAGTATGTATACCGCCAAGGTAGGCGGATATTTGTCTTTGGACTACTCCCACATGGAAGTCCCTTTCAAAGGAAGGCGAGTGAAGATTTATAATGACAAGGCTTCCACCTTCTTGGTTGAGAAGTTGCCAGAGGAGGGACAGCAAGATGAGGCAGTCAACCTAGTGACAGAAGAAGTCGAGGAAGTGGACACAGTGGGTGAAACTATAAAAGAGCTACAAGCGGAGGATGAATTCTCCTTACTAGACTTTAATGCTATGATTGAGTTCGAGATCGGCTGTTATTCTATCAGTCAGCCCGAAAAGCCAAAACTGACGGCAAAGGAAGATATAAACCCTGCCCCTAATGAGCTATGGAAATTGTACTTTGACGGTGCCCGATGCAAAAACGGTGCCGGGGCAGGGGTTTTACTTATCTTGCCTACAGGAGAACAGAAAGCTTACTGCTACCGATTGGCTTGGAGTTGCACCAATAACGACGCAGAGTATGAAGCCTTGTGTTTAGGGCTGAAGAAAGCAGAGAGGTTGGGAATCAAACAACTGCAAATTTTCGGAGATTCAAAGCTAGTCTGCAACCAGATTACCAAAAAGTGTGCCTCAAAGAAGCATTATCTTAAGGCATACCGTAATCGGGTTTGGGACCTGATGGAATCATTTGAGGCCCTCAATGTCCGAGCTATTCCCCAAAAGAAAAATAGGCACGCAGACATCTTAGCGTCTATCGGAGCCAAAGACTTCCCAGATGATGATTTAATGCAGAAGCCTAAGGCGGTAAGGACCATTTACAGGCCTTCTGTGCCTGATAAGGACACCCACTGGCAGGTGTTCAATTCCGATGAGCAAATCATCAACTTTTTGATTCATGAAGCTAGCATGATTGAAGGTAGAGACCCTGATGACGAGGAATATGAGGGGTTGATACAGTTAAAAAACAACCATGTCCCCAAAGGACTAATTACCCTAGAGAGTCTCTTTGATCAAAATGATCGAGCAATATCGCATAGGATCAAGGTGGATTCCAAGCAGTACAGAGACCTGAAGCTTGAGCCAAGCAAGTCAATTAAAGTCGGAACCGACAGCACTCCAGAAGAGCTGGACTAGATTCAGGCCCTCTGTAGAAGGTATCTTGATAATGTGGCTTGGAGTTATCGAGACTTAAAGAGGTATGACCGAGAGGTTATCCAGCATACGATTGAACTTGAGGAAGGGGTTAAACCCTGTAGGCAAAAGTAGAGGCCAGTGAACCCGAAGATTGAAGTCTTGATGAAGGCCGAACTCTTGAAGATGCTCGAAGCAAAAATAATATATCCCATCAAGCATTCTTCTTGGGTCGCGAATCTGGTCCTAGTCAGAAAGAAGAACGGAGATATCCGCCTTTGCGTAGATTTTCGCAACCTGAATCAGGCCTCCCTTAAGGACCACTATCCGTTTCCGCAGATCGACCAAATTCTCCATGTGGTCGTAGGAGCGCAGCGGTTCTTTCTCCTAGACGGCTTCTCGGGATACAACCAAATTTGGGTGAAAGATGAAGACCAAGACAAGACGACGTTCACCACCAAATGGGGAACGTTTGCCTATCAACGGATGCCCTTTGGCCTGTCCAACGCAGGAGCTACGTTCCAGAGAGCCATGGATATTGCATTCCGGGAACTGCTACGTTCCATAGAGCTACGTTTCTTTTCCAGCATTTTGAGGTGGCTTCCCGCCCAAATTTTGCTAGCTAAGCAGCTATTTTCCCCTAAGGTAAAAAGTCAAGATTTTTCGGGATCAGAGCCTATTTCAGTACAGCCAAGGCCATACTCAAGTATCATGGTGGGTGACCATTGAAGACAAACAGTAGCGGGCATTTGAGGCAAAGTTCCGCTACATCCACCAGAGTCTTCGGATTCATGGGAAAACCCTTTCTGCTGCCCTATTACGCCTCGGAGTACCAGTTTGCGTTCGAGGCATCGTGCCAGATGGACTACACTGACGAAAAATATGGTCAAGGCAAGAAGAAAGGGCATATGTTCAATTACCCGATCACATGGGGAGAAGTGGAGATTGGCGTTAATGGGTAGCATAAGTTATGCGTGGTTAGGAGGAACGTTCGCCTATCAACGGATGCCCTTTGGCCTGTCCAACGCAGGAGCTACGTTCCAGAAAGCCATGGATATTGCATTCTGGGAACTGCTACGTTCTACAGAGCTATGTTTCTTTTCGAGCATTTTGAGGTGGTTTCCCACCCAAATTTTGCCAGCTAAGCAGCTATTTTCCCCTAAGGTAAAAAGTCAAGATTTTTTGGGATCAGAGCCTGTTTCAGTACAGCCAAGGCCATACTCAAGTATCACGGTGGGTGACCATTGAAGACAAACAGTAGCGGGCATTTGAGGCAAAGTACCGCTACATCCACCACATTAATGGGCCATCCCCTCCCAGCTACCGAATCTGTCAAAGGCCATACCAGAATCAGGGAGAACCATGCGTCAAGTATAGCTACGGCCAATAAAGATCAAATATGGCCGCTTTTTACGACTTTTGCAGGTTTGGGTATTTGTGCCCACGTTGTAATCTAGGGGGAGGTTCTGCTATAAATAACAGTTCATTTTATTGTAATAGGGGGGGAACATATTGCTAAAGAAAGCTGTTGTAGCTAATACTATTTGTATCAAATACAATTCATACTTTGGCTCCAATTGTGTTTCTTTCTTTTATGCTGCCTTATTCGTGTCATTTCTGCATTTACTCATTTATTTTTCTGATTGTTGTCATTTTGAACTTTGGATCGCAGCATTGGCAATTATCTGAGCCTGGAATGCGTGTTTAAGGATACATAGGGAAGAATTTCATAGCTGGTTTCTGTTACATGTATTGTTTTGATTGTTTTTGGTTTAGTTGCTAGTTAGTGACTGTGCTGCTTGTTCTTTCCCAAAGCTGAATACCACCGTTTCTATCCCTTATCTCTTTTATTTCTTTCCAATTCACTCATCTTGAAATCGAAAAGTTACATAGGAAGTCGGCCTCCTCCAGAGATTGGCGCGGAAGGCATTCCTTCCTTCCGGCCTTTCAAGATGTTGGGCGAATCGAGGGTGCAACGACAACAAATCCTTTCCTCATGGCAGATTTGTAACCAACAATACTTTTTTGGCACGCCCAGTGGGACCAGTCCCACTGCATAAGCAACATTGAAGGTGTCGATGTTCACTTCATTGCTGACGGTCTTTGAACATCTGGCGACTCTGACTTTGTCGAACTCAGACACCCTCCAAGTCTCGTGGACCGCTACAAGCATATCCTGTCTTCATGCAAACGAGATGGAGAGTAAGAAATTCTGAAGAACCCGAGTATTACGAGCTCGACATCGACGCTTTTGGAGAGCGTCCCCGGCTAGTAAGAACACACGTTTCTCGGGACGGATCATCATCAAGGGAAGCTGAAGTTGCCGAGCAAGGTCCAACTCTAGATAGCACTGCGACCGGCTGCCCTCCAGGTCCTCCCAACTCTCCAGATCATCCGATTGCTCCTGAGCAATTCAATTGGCAGCAACAAGTGTCGGAAGAACCTATTCAAATGAACCCGTTACAGCCTTCGCCATTACCACCAAATCAAAACGCCAATATAGCGGATCAAGATCAAAATCAGCAGAATGACCTATTTCCTGCTTGGGATTTCGCTTCTCCGCTGAACCTGTTGGGAGATGATCCAATTCTGCAAGCGGCCATGAAGGCCTTGCCCACGTTCGATGGAAACGGAAAGATGGCCTATGAACACATGCAAGACATCGTAGCTTTGGCCGCGTTTCATCGCATCACAGATGAGAGCATCATGGTTCGATTGCTCGCTCTTTCACTAAGAGGAAAGCTCTTGTACTGGTACCGAGTTGGCCGAACGTTTGGGCAGGAGTTTTAATGAATCTGCTGATCCATCGTCCCTCTTGCATCAATTTCAGTCAATCCAAAGACACCCGCAAGAGGAGATAGCAAATTTTAATGTGAGGTTTGCTAGATCATGGAAAAGGGTGCCCAAGGAGCTGCGGCAATGCGACGGTCAAGCGGCGCATTACTATCTTAGATCTTTTAATGCCGATGTGGCCATGCAGATCAAGGCCTATCGCGTTAATACCTTTCCTGCGCTGTATGAGCTAGCTCAATTAGCAGAACATGACTTAATCTCAGTCGGCAAGCTTCCACATAGAATGTCGATGCCGATTTATCCTAACTTCCAACAATCCACTTAGTATCCTAGTGCATCTCGCTCGACCATATTCAACATCTTCTTCCTCTTCGCAGCCTGTCGTGTCGTGGAATCCCGCACCTGCGATTACTCACTTTCCTCCTCAAATACATCAGTCTACTCCACCTCCACCACCGCTTACAACGGCCCCGTCGTATCCCTCACTGCCTCCTCCCGCTGCTCCGCTATACCATCCATTGCCTTCGGCCCCGTTGTTGGCTCCATTGCCACCACCCGCTTCAGCGGCTCCTCTAGCTGTTGATATCCAAGAAAATTTGCTACAAGGGATGGAAAATCTCAGTTCTGTCTGCCGAACGCTGTCCAACGACATGGCAATCATGAAGAAGAAGCAAGCTCCGATGGAGTTTGCTCCCAGTAGATCCTACCCTCCTCCAGCATTGACAAGAGATCAAGGGACAGCCCAAGATAACAGACCCCCTGCAAGGAACGCTGCCATTAACGAGGGACCGAGCACTTCTGACCCTGTGCACTGGTGTTCGACCTGTAATGATCCTCACGGCGAAAGTACCTGCATGTTTCATCAACATTATGTGCAGACCCTGGCGGGTACTCGGCCGAGCAGTGACCTGGAGGACCAAGTGAATATGCTTCGGGAAGAGAATCACGACTTAGTCGTCCCGGAGGTGACCAAAAATGGCAAAAGGACAATCGAAACAGACGCGGCTCAAATGCAACCATTAAAGGTGTATACGAGGAGGAAAAAAGAGCGATGAGACGGCTAAAATTCCCGACAAGGACCCTGTACCGCCGTCGGCAAATGAAAAGAATGTCCCTCAGAGGGCTCTAGCTCCCGTGGCTCCACTTAAAGTTGAGACAAAAGAACAAGCGAGGGAGAAACTCAAGTACCCTTCGCTGACCAAACGGCAGAGGGTTGAAGCAACGCAGCAGTACCGTAGCAAGTACGAAGCTACAAAGGAGATAGAAGGGCCTGCCGCTTCGGCCTACAACATTGTTGAGGAACTGAAGAAGACCCCGGCCAAAATCAGTATGTATACCGCCAAGGTAGGCGGATATTTGTCTTTGGACTACTCCCACATGGAAGTCCCTTTCAAAGGAAGGCGAGTGAAGATTTATAATGACAAGCCTTCCACCTTCTTGGTTGAGAAGTTGCCAGAGGAGGGACAGCAAGATGAGGCAGTCAACCTAGTGACAGAAGAAGTCGAGGAAGTGGACACAGTGGGTGAAACTATAAAAGAGCTACAAGCGGAGGATGAATTCTCCTTACTGGACTTTAATGCTATGATTGAGTTCGATATCGGCTGTTATTCTATCAGTCAGCCCGAAAATCCAAAACTGACGGCAAAGGAAGATATAAACCCTGCCCCTAATGAGCTATGGAAATTGTACTTTGACGGTGCCCGATGCAAAAACGATGCCGGGGCAGGGGTTTTACTTATCTTGCCTACAGGAGAACAAAAAGCTTACTGCTACCGATTGGCTTGGAGTTGCACCAATAACGACGCAGTATGAAGCCTTGTGTTTAGGGTGAAGAAAGCGAGAGAGGTTGGGAATCAAACAACTCCAAATTTTTGGAGATTCAAAGCTAGTCTGCAACCAGATTACCAAAAAGTGTGCCTCAAAGAAGCATTATCTTAAGGCATACCGTAATCGGGTTTGGGACCTGATGGAATCATTTGAGGCCCTCAATGTCCGAGCTATTCCCCGAAAGAAAAATAGGCACGCAGACATCTTAGCGTCTATCGGAGCCAAATACTCCCCAGATGATGATTTAATGCAGAAGCCTAAGGCGGTAAGGACCATTTACAGGCCTTCTGTGCCTGATAAGGACACCCACTGGCAGGTGTTCAATTCCGATGAGCAAATCATCAACTTTTTGATTCATGAAGCTAGCATGATTGAAGGTAGAGACCCCGATGACGAGGAATATGAGGGGTTGATACGGCTAAAAAACAACCATGTCCCCAAAGGACTAATTACCCTAGAGAGTCTCTTTGATCAAAATGATCGAGCAATATCGCATAGGATCAAGGTGGATTCCAAGCAGTACAGAGACTCGAAGCTTGAGCCAAGCAAGTCAATTAAAGTCGGAACCGACAAAGACCTCCGAAGAGCTGGACTAGATTCAGGCCCTCTGCAGAAGGTATCCTGATATTGTGGCTTGGAGTTATCGAGACTTAAAGAGGTATGACCGAGAGGTTATCCAAAGATACGATTGAACTTGAGGAAGGGGTTAAACCCTGTAGGAAAAAGTAGAGGCCAGTGAACCCAAAGATTGAAGTCTTGATGAAGGCCGAACTCTTGAAGATGCTCGAAGCAAAAATAATATATCCCATCAAGCATTCTTCTTGGGTCGCGAATCTGGTCCTAGTCAGAAAGAAGAACGGAGATATCCGCCTTTGCGTAGATTTTCGCAACCTGAATCAGGCCTCCCTTAAGGACCACTATCCGTTCCCGCAGATCGACCAAATTCTCCATGTGGTCGTAGGAGCGCAGCGGTTCTTTCTCCTAGACGGCTTCTCGGGATACAACCAAATTTGGGTGAAAGATGAAGACCAGCACAAGACGACGTTCACCACCAAATGGGGAACGTTTGCCTATCAACGGATGCCCTTTGGCCTGTCCAACGCAGGAGCTACGTTCCAGAGAGCCATGGATATTGCATTCCGGGAACTGCTACGTTCCATAGAGCTACGTTTCTTTTCGAGCATTTTGAGGTGGTTTCCCGCCCAAATTTTGCCAGCTAAGCAGCTATTTTCCCCTAAGGTAAAAAGTCAAGATTTTTCGGGATCAGAGCCTATTTCAAGATGCACCAAGGCCATACTCAAGTATCATGGTGGGTGACCATTGAAGACAAACAGTAGCGGGCATTTGAGGTAAAGTACCACTACATCCACCGAAGTCTTCGGATTCATGGGAAAACCCTTCTCGCTGCCCTATTACGCCTCGGAGTACCGGCTATGCTTCGAGGCATCGTGCCAGATGGACTACACTGACGAAAAATATGGTCAAGGCAAGAAGAAAGGGCATATGTTCAATTACCCGATCACATGGGGAGAAGTGGAGATTGGCGTTAATGGGTAGCATAAGTTATGCGTGGTTAGGAGGCTTAACCTTAAGCAGCAGACAAGCAGATTTGCGGACACACAATTAATGCGGCAGTTTCTAGAGTCCGAGCTGCATAGGCCACCTCTGCCCCGACAATGGTCACAAGATCCGCTACCCTTAGCAGCTTTCAAGAGCCCCCATGTTTACACCATGCTGGCCTGGGTTCTGGGTTGTGGGTCGGACTCATTGGTTCACCCTTACCAAATTGCCATCGCCGAGTGCCTCCAGCATGAGGAGTTTTTCGACTGGGCTGATTACTTGGCCCGTGCAATACATCTCGCCCTCTACAACTTTAAGGAGAAACAGTCAGGCACTTTCAGGTTCTGTTCATTCTTGGCCTGGCTGTTCCTGTTTCACTTCTATGAGAAGATGAGGTCAATTCCCGTTCAGCGCGGGGATGAAAATGGTGCGCCGTGCCCGGTTTACGAATGGACCCGGGTGCTATACAGGGAAGAATCCTATTACCGGTTCAACAAGTATTTTCTGAGTCGTGCCCTAAGCATCGTCCAGGGGGGTTGCTCACGTATCCCGCGCATCATGAGTGATCACTTCATATCCGGGGAGGTGCCCTTCGGGGATGTCTTCCGGCTGACGCAGGGCTTAGTGATCAGAGTCTTCGGATTCATGGGCAAACCCTTTCTGCTGCCCTATTACGCCTCGAAGTACCAGTTTGCGCTCGAGGCATCGCGCCAGATGGACTACACTGACGAAAAATATGGTCAAGGCAAGAAGAAAGGGCATATGTTCAATTACCCGATCACATGGGGAGAAGTGGAGATCGGCGTTAATGGGCAGCATCGGTTTTTAACCGCCATACTTTTGAGTTTTGGGCTAATTGAGCTTCCACAACGGTGGAAATACGACCCTCTAGACATTGTCAGAAGATTCAAGAATGTCCAGGAGTTCCATGTGTGCCCTAGAGAAGACATAGTGGCCGGGCGCAATAACCCAGAGGGGCGAGACATGGAGTGGTACATAGAGGATATGCAATCATTCCCGTGGCACGACTTTTATGAAATAGAGGCGGAGTATGATCCCGACAATAATAAGCACCATAGGGCAGAGGCTGATAATTTCAAAAGGTGGCAAAAGAAGCTAAAAAAGAAGGGGTGGACAGCTGGCAAGATATCAGAATGGTGGGTAATGCGTTGTCGGACAAGGAGAGAAAAATCCAGCAAAAGCCTAGATAATGACGAACGGTTCTCCGCGCTTTACGATGCACACCAGGCCACGTGGCGACCTACAGTTTTTCGGGACATCGTTCCCAAAAGCATTCAACGCCTATATAAGGGCCAGGACCCGCCTCAACGACCATTTGCATTAGGAGAAGGGTCAAGGAGTGGCGTGGAGAGAAGTCAAGAAAAAGAGAAGTCAATCTACAACGCCAATGGTACAACCAACTCTTGAAAAGCTACCACTTGAGAAGACTCCACCAAAGAAAGGTCCAACCAAAAGTGCAGCCGCTGCCGCTGTTGTACAAACTCCTCCAGAACCCCCAAGGAAGAAGCCAAAGATATCTTTCATTCAGAAGGGGGCTCCTTCAAATGTAACTGCTAGTCCTGCACCCCGCCATCTAGAGGAGGAAGTCCCTCTCAAGAGAAAAATGAAAACGGAGAAATCCAAGGAGACAAGGGCTACGCCTATGAGGGAGTCCACACAACAAGGGGTCGTACCCTTTGAAATCATCAGCTTGCAAGAGAGCACCCTCTCGCACGGCGAGGACATGGAGCAGTAGGCGACCTAGTGCATTTCCTCTCCGGCCCCCTCGGGGCTCGCAGGTACGCATTCTGCTATCTTTGAAATTGCTAAGTCCCGAGCTGCAACACCCTCATCTTTTGTTGCTGGACCTGTCTCCGCGGTCACTTTTGTGGCTAGCGGAACAACAACCGCCCTTCCATTGTTGCTGCAACACCCTCATAGAAATTCAACCCTTCGTCGAAATCCAGTTGAACCACCCAGCCTTTGTACATTCCTTTGAAACCCTAGCCCAGAACCAGCCAGGTGCCGCCGCACCAGAACCCTCGTAGTCCCCACGACCCTCATCTGCAGCCGCCAACCCAGCTGAAACCCTAGTCCGAAACCCCATAGTCGAAACGCCCCTCGAGGAGCCCAAGCCCCAACGACTCATTTATCCTACCTGTTTGCTGAGGGGTATACATCCCGGGGTTACAGCGGCATGGACCTGATCAAAATCATGGATGAGCAACCCCTGATGACTCAGGGTGGTCACAGCTCCAACAAATGGATGAAGAATGTGAGGAAGAGGAAGGGTGAGGAGCTCGCTTGGGTTGAAAAGCGCTCCCTGGTTGACCCAGAAAGGATGGTAGTCCTTAAGGAGAAGCGAGTCCCTAAGGTGCAAAAGCCGAGGAAGGACATGACTAATGATGACTATGAGTACATCTCGAAGGAGGACATCAACAATCTTAACTGGGAGAACACAACAGTTGGGATTCAGGATAGAACTGAGTCTATGCTCGCAAATCACTACCAACTGCAGGGGCAATATTATGAGCTTGAAAATGAGAAAAATAAGCTGGAAGAAGACATGGCAAAGTTGCGCGCCAAGGTGAACGAAACTGAGAAGCAGTGCCAGCTACTGCAGCAGTGGCTGGAAGCAGCAGAGAGGGAAAAGGAAGAAGTACAGGCCCAAAACGTCAAACTTCAGGGCCTGTTGCAGCAGACGCAGCAACAGTTAGAAGAGCAAGCTACTAAGGCAAAGACATTCACTAAAGAAGGGGTAAAGGAGATGCGGCTTCGGCTGTTGAAGAATTTTAAGTCTCGGGCTTCGAGGTCCTTGTTCGTCCTTGCTTTTGTCATGAAGATTCAAGAAGTATCTGCCCTGGGCAAGCCAATGGTAGAGGAGGCCGAATGCCAGACAGAGGGCTGGCTCGATTTAGCGCTCAAGGCTAGGAACCTTGAGCGTCGCGGTCTCCAAGTTTCCCCAACAGATCCTGTTGCCGATGATTGGGCAGCCGCAAGGGCAACCTTGCACTTTTATTTTGAAAAAATGGAAAATATTCGTAAGGCCAGGTCTATCCTGGATAAATTGGAAAAAGAGGACTTTTGCTTGGCTTCCTTCAAAACCCTAGCGTCCCATGGTTTACCTAGCTTCTCTGACGCTAACGGAAACGTCCTCTTCGAGGAAGAGCTGCAACCGAAATGGGATGCCTTTGAGGCTAACACCGCAGACATTGACGCATTGACTGATCCAATCCAGGAGTCTCAGGTGACACAGCTCTCAACCAGGTTTTGTCAGATTCGCTCCTGCCCTGTTACTTTGGACCTGAAGGTGGAGCAAATTGATACGCTTCAAGTTGAGTTTTTCAGGTGCCTGGTGGAGGACATCAACACTTTCAAGCAGATTCCAGAAGAGGCCTGGACTTAGGTTCAGTCCGCGTTCGATGAGATACAAGAACGCCTCGTCTCGGCTAAGCAAGAGCAGATTGGAGAAGAAGTCCAAGGAGATCAGTCCGAAGGAGAAGAAGAAAAGGAAGGAGGTACAGAAGAAGAGCGCATCGAGGAAAGCGCTGACGAAGAAGTCCTGCCAGGGCAAGGCCAACAACGAGTTCAAGCAGGGACCGAGAGTGACTCCGTGGCCCAATGAATGAAGGCCTGGGTCCTGGCATTGAGGCGAGCTTGATACCCCGCGAGCCGCCAAGAATGTTGCCACATTTGCAAGAGGTGTAAAATTTGAAAAATTTCTGAAAATTCTGCTATCTTCCAGACTCGGCCCTAAATCACAGCAGCTAAGCAGTGATTTGAAGCAGACCTTCCGATTTAGGGCGCTGTAGAGCAAATTTGGAAGGGTTTTAAAAATTGATGTTGGTTTGTTTGTTTGTTTTTGTTTAAGTGTAAAATCCTCCCCAAAGCGCTGCAGTTTGGAGCGCTTTGGGGTAATTTTGCCGGCCTGGAGCGCTATGGAGCATTTTCGGGCAGTTGGGAGAAAGAAGGAGAAAAGCAGCCCCAAAATTTCCTAAGTGTAAAGTTGCCCCAGAGCGCTGCAGTTTGGAGCGCTCCAGGGCAGATTCTCCTTTCCCGAGCGCTATGGAGCACTTTTCGGCCGAGTTGTGAAAATGAGCAAGAAGTCCCTTTTTTGGCTAAGTGTGGAATTCTGCCCTATATCGCCGCAGTCTGGAGCGCTTTCGGGTGTTTTTTCCCTTCCGAGGCGCTCTAGGGCAATTTCGGTGTCGCCAAGAAGAAAACAAAGGAGCGCAAAGTTTCCTAAGTATAAAAGTGCCCCAGATCGCTGCAGTCTTGAGCGCTCCAGGGCAAATTTGTTGAGGATGAGCGCTCCAGGGTCATTTTTCGGCACTTAGTGGAAAAATTGGGAAAGGGTCAATTTTGGCTAAGGGACAAAATGCGCCCTAAAGCGCTGTCATTTGGTAGCGCTAAAGGGCAAGTCTCTCCTTCTGGAGCGCTTCAGGGCAACTTTTCCTTGTTCAAGACCGAAGCAGCCAGCCAGCTCCAGGGTAGTAAACAACGTTTTTTTTCAAGCATTTTGAGGTGGTTTCCCGCCCAAATTTTGCTAGCTAAGCAGCTATTTTCCCCTAAGGTAAAAAGTCAAGATTTTTCGGGATCAGAGCCTGTTTTAGTACAGCCAAGGCCATACTCAAGTATCACGGTGGGTGACCATTGAAGACAAACAGTAGCGGGCATTTGAGGCAAAGTACCGCTACATCCACCACATTAATGGGCAATCCCCTCCCAGATACCGAATCTGTCAAAGGCCATACCAGAATCAGGGAGAACCATGCGTCAAGTACAACTACGGCCAATAAAGATCAAATATGGCCGCTTTTTACGGCTTTTGCAGGTTTGGGTATTTGTGCCCACGTTGTAATCTGGGGGGAAGTTCTGCTATAAATAGCAGTTCATTTTATTGTAATAGGGGGGGAACATATTGCTAAAGAAAGCTGTTGTAGCTAATACTGTTTGTATCAAATACAATTCATACTTTGGCTCCAATTGTGTCTCTTTCTTTTATGCTGCCTTATTCGTGTCATTTCTGCATTTACTCATTTATTTTTCTGATTGTTGTCATTCTGAACTCTGGATCGCAGCATTGGCAATTATCTGAGCCTGGAATACGTGTTTAAGGATACATAGGGAAGAATTTCATAGCTGGTTTTCTATTACATGTATTGTTTTGATTGTTGTTGGTTTAGTTGCTAGTTAGTGACTGTGTTGCTTGTTCTTTCCCAAAGCTGAATACCACCGTTTCTATCCCTTATCTCTTTTATTTCTTTCCAGTTCTCTTATCTTGAAACCGAAAAGTTACATAGGAAGCCGGCCTCCTCCGGAGATTGGCGTGGAAGGCATTCCTTCCTTCCGGCCTTTCAAGCTGTTGGGCAAATCGAGGGCGCAACGACAACAAATCCTTTCCTCATGGCAGATTTGTAACCAACAACGCCAAATTATATTTCAGTAGAGGTTTGTAGCGTAATTCAACAGTGCATTTGAAATAAATTCTAGTGTATATCTAGACTTATTTATATTCATGTTTCAATGTCCAGCTATGTCAGATTCTTCCGGGGCAGAGATATACAAAGGGCCTTAATACTTCCCAACGTACATCCCTTGTTGAACAATCCAGGCAGAAGCCGGAAGAAAGAATGGACGTGCTGCTTAAGGTAATTTAATCGTGATTTTAACTGATGAAATTTCCAAACATTGCAAGCAAATTCTAACATTGAGCGTTGCAGGCAATGTCTCACAATGATTACAATTCAGACCCACTTTTGAGAGCTTGCAATATCAATGTAGACAGGCAGTTGATGCAAATAGAAGGACGAATTCTTGAACCACCGAAGGTAAAGCAGTTTGTTGTCTTTTAATGTCCTGTTATAGAACATATGTTTTCCAAGGGATGGGAAGAAATGCTTATGAGAGAATATGGATTTGTTGTGCAATGCCTATCGGACCAATTTGTTTGTGGTTTTTGGTACAGCTGAAATTTGGGACACTTGAAGAGGCTCCTCAACGAGGTCGTTGGAATTTTAACAAGGTATTTCTTACCCCCTCCCCCTCTTCCACCTGATGACATGATTTTTTAATTGATTCAGTCTAATTGGTGTCAAAAATCTGCTTTCAGACCATGCATCGCGCAGGAAGAGTTCAAAATTGGGCAGTTGTAAATTTCACTAGAAGCAATGAGGGTGAAGTTCATCGCATTGCAAATGATCTTGCTCAATGCTGTAGGAGAAAAGGACTGGTATGTGGTCTGACAGGTGTAGAATTCTAGTTTTTGCTACATGTAAATACCACGTAATTGATGTGTTTTTAATCCCATCTTAGGAATTACCTCAACCGAGTCAATTAATTTGTGAGAATCCACGGAATAAAAATGCAAATCCTGTGGATAGGGTGGACAGGGTACTGAATCAGATGAAAGCAAGAATCAGTAGGCCTCCGGATTTTCTTCTGTTTCTCTTACCGGAGAGGAAGACAAGCGATCTCTATGGTGATTCAAACATTTCATGCGGAAGCTAATGATTTAAGTTGTGAATTTTCATATATTTTTTTGACTGAATTTTCTGACATTTGTTTTTTTAATGGAAAGGTCCTTGGAAGAAAAAGTTCCTTTCTGAGATGGGTATTATTACTCAGTGCATTGTGCCTACAAGGAGGATGAACGATCAGTACTATACAAATGTTTCACTTAAAATAAATGCAAATGCAGGTCCTCTTGTCACAAAGTTCAATAGGTGTTCCCTTGTTTCTTAAATAGAATAATTCTCCTCCTTTGTACATGTTCTTTTCTAACCAATTATTCCTTTCTTTTAGATTGGCGGGCTCAACTCTGTCCTGGCTGTAGAAATGGGTCGAAGGGTACCCAAAATTTCTGAGGAGCCAACAATCATCATCGGAATGGATGTTTCGCATGGTTCTCCGGGACATGGTGATTCTCCTTCAATTGCAGCTGTAAGTAACTGAAAAAAGTTATGAAGATTGCTTTCTCATTGTTTGGTATGAGTCGTGTGATTTCAGCCAATGATATTACACATTATGCACAGTGTGATTTTCCAATGTGCCCTCAAGGTGGCAAGTATACTAAGTATACTATTCGCAATTGTAATTGAGTTTAGCATATGGTTGATGGTTTGTTTGTTTTAATCATTTTTAGGGGGTGTGTTTAATATTTTTTTCTCTTTCTGCAACTGCCTCTTGAATGTGGATTTGTGATAATCTCTTTGCAATTTCTGATTGAGGCTATTTATAGCAACATATACACCGTGGTATGCTATAATTTTAGACTATATCTAACTATTTATTGTAGATGCAAAATTGATTTTGGACATAATGTTGACAGGTGGTTTCTTCTAGGGAATGGCCTTTGATATCTAGGTATAGAGCCTCGGTGAGGACTCAATCATGGAAGGTTGAGATGATTGAGGCTCTCTACAAACCCTTACCTGATGGCAAGCAGGATGCGGGCATGATTAAGTATAGTCAATTTCATCCTTTTTTATTCGCCAGAGTTTATAATTCTGTATTGAAATTACGAAAGTCATTCTCCAAAGGTTTCACTTGGTCATTTCCCCTCATTTGTCTTGTTTGAACAGTGAGTTATTGATAGATTTTTATAAGACCTGCTCGCCTCCACCTGGGATGCAAGGAAAGCCAAGACGGATGATAATATTCAGGTATGCAGCTATATATATAAGGACATTCGGTTGGGTGTTGGAAATTTCCCTTTATAACTAGTTATATGGAGAGATCAGATTATTTGGTAGCAGTATTTGGGGTTTGTTGCCTCTTTTAATTGTGAAGTATAGTGAAAGCAATATTGAAACATGTATGCTTGTTTTTATTTTGCAGTTGCTTTCTAGTAATGATCTAGACTATTAATGCATCTTTTTAGTCGTGAAGCATTTTTTTTACATGTTTGCTTGTAGAACTTGTATTTTGTCGACATTTCAACATTCAGTTGTATGTGATCTTTAAATCTTTTGGAAGTGTCTTGTGTGCCCTTCTTTATGTGTGTACTTCAAGAGGTCACCTTTATTTAAGAATTCATACACAGCCTAATATTATTCTTTTAGTTGGAAATGAAATGCATTGCATGTTTTTGTAGTTTTGCTTTCTAGTAAATAAAAGTAAAATGAAGTTCATCATACCTTCTCACAAGCAGAAGATACTAATGGAAGGTTATTACAAATTATACAATCAAATTCGTGGTGAAAGAATTTATTGTTTATTGGTGATACATGTCTTTATGTGATCCATTGTGACATAACGTTTTGTTGTGATGTTCTGAATATTAACAGAGATGGAGTCAGCGAATCTCAGTTTGACCAGGTCCTGAATGTTGAGATTCAGGGTATAATAAAGGTGGTTCTAGTCTTTTTGAGTTAAATTATTATCCTTATCCATTACTTCTTATGCAATACATTCATTATCGTTCATTTTGGTGACGTGACAGGCATGCAATCATATTGAGGCTGGTTATAAGCCTAAAATTACATTGATCATTGCTCAGAAGAATCATCATACCAAGCTCTTCCAGACAGGTCAAACTGGCAATGTGCAGCCAGGTTAGTGTTTGTTTTTAAACTGTTTTTGTAGGGTAGAACAAATATCCTTATTTGTAAGGTGGAACAAATATCGTTATTTCTATGTGAATTTTGTGCAAATTACATGAAGGAAAATCTCCCGTTATATTGGTTTTCAGAAATACCTTGTGATCAAGAGAAAAATAAATTTAGATAAATGAGTAAGTCCATTTCTGCAGGAACAATTGTGGATACACAAATATGTCATCCAAGGAATTACGACTTCTTTGTGTCCTTAGAATGGGCCAATTGTAAGTATTAGCTGTAATTCATCTAGGGTAATTTTAATTTCAATCTCCTTGTGCCGTTAGGTTGATTGCTCTATATCTTTGTTTTCTAGGGTACATCAAGGCCCACCCATTATCATGTCTTACTGGATGAAAACAACTTCACTGTGGATGATCATCAGATTCTTGTCCATGCTCTGTCTTATGTGTAAGTTGTAATGCCTTTCTTTTCCTTGCTAGAAAATAGTGCAATGCCAGTCTGGATGTATGTTTGCTACATGGGTTTTAATCTGCAGTTATTTTCTTGCAGATATCAAAGAAGTACAACGGCAATATCTTCTGGTAAGGATGTTAATAGAATACCCAAAATATTTAGACTGAAATGTTATTTCGGAATATGTGTCTGATGTAGTTTATGGTGAGAACTGTGCTGCAGTTGCTCCTATAAACTACGCTCATCTGGCTGCTACCCAGATGCAGCAATTCTTGAAAGCAGAGGAGCTCTCAGAGTCTGCTTCTCGGTCTGGAAGAGGTGAAGGATCAGTTGCATCAGGAGGAGGAGGAAATGTTCCAGAGCTTCCAAAGCTGCATACAACTGTAAGGGACTCAATGTTCTTCTGCTAGGTGCTGAACCGCTGGCCATGTTGCTTTGATCGGCGTAAACATTTTTTTTGTTTTTGGGTTTATGTGGTATCTACAGTTCAGCGATGGATCAGGCTGATTCATTTTTACATGATGCACTCTAAAGTGATTTCTTGTCTAAAGGAAACTCAACAGATGTGTCTCTTCCTAAGAGAATTTTTGTAAAACTTGTGATATTCCGTATGGAATGAAATTAGCATTACGGTTTCGCTGTTCAGGCACTATTGTGACATACTTGGAATTAGTGTGTTCTGCTAATTTGATGATGATGAGAATGATTTTTAATCTTCCCAAAGCTCAAATTGGGCTTAGAAGATTTGTCTAGATGAAATCTGTTTGTTTCAACTTAGGAGAGTTGAATTCTTTTTGTTTCTAACATAGGGCAGATGAGTTTGACAATTTCTTTTATTTATTTATTGATGTTTAAGTAGTACGATTTTCTTATGTAGGCTATAATTTGATTTGAAATGGATGATGATGAGAATAACTATCTTCTTTAGGCCAAATATGTTATACGATGATTTGAAATGGATGATGAGAATAACTTTATCTTCTTTTAGGCCAAATTGCCCTTCGAAAAATTAGATTATTATTATTATTATTTTTTTAATGTTGTTTAGAGTTTTTCTTTTGTTGTTTGATTTAAATTATACGTTTTATATAAAAACTCGAGTGTGTTTCATTTGACGTGTTTATTTTTTGTGTGACTGACTATTTAATTATGTTATAATTTTTGTTTAATTATTTGGTCATTTTTGTTGTTTTTTGACTGATGATTTTGGTTTTGATTTTTTCCAATATTCCTATTGTAAGTAAAGGGGTCATTTGTTTGAGATTTCTTGTCACTTCCTGCTTATTGTAAGAAATTATAATGATTTTTCTTTAGATGTTCCAAATTGTTTTCTATATATCTGGAAGTATGTATATGTCTCTGCTGGTTGTGCAAATTGTTGTCGGTTATATTCAACTATTTTGGTTGTAACGAATGTGGCTATCTAAATGTGTCATTTTAACTATTTGCAAAATACTCTGCTGGTTGTGCAAATTGTGCTTGTTATATCTGACTATTTTGATTGTTGCGAGAATTGTGGCCATCGACATTCGGCGTTGCGATAAGTGTGGTTATCTACATTTGGCATCAACTCACTCTTTTTAACGTCTTAATTAATGCTTCATATCAGCCAATTGTTTAAGTTACCAGTATTTGATTGTTATGATTTTACATGCTGATAAGATGGAAATATTTAACATGGCAAATACTTAAGTAGGACAATAATGTGGAGCAAAGTGAGCTGCATTTGATCATAATGAGAGACCTTTTTGGGTTTTTGTTTTGTTATTTGGATTTGGAGCGAAGCATATTTGTCATGAGTTGAGATTTTTTTGGTGTTTGGGTAGGAAGATGAAGTTGAGTTGTGGTTTTCAAATTTTTGTTTTTTTTTTAAATGAATATTTTTGGGGGATTTTTACAAGGTATGAAGTTGTTTGTGAGTGCATGAAGCTACTCAATTATTTCTAATTCGACCCCTATTAAAATCTTTAGATGATTCTTTACAAACAATTGGGGCATGATATGGAGAAAAATTCTTTTGAATTATGAATGAACGAATGGGGAAGATGCAGTTTGGGTTTTGTCTACCAAGGTTTAGTGTAGCTAAATCGATTTGAAGGAATAGGTAATATAGTGTAGTATGTATTAATCTAACAAGTTTGAAGAGAGCTAATGCATTTGTAGGAGCATGTAAACTAGCGTGCCACAAGAAATCATTGAATTTTCACTTTGTTGAATTTGTCTATCTTATTCCATGGTTGCTTCAAGAGATAGTTGTGAATCTTTACTTTTATGATGATTGGATGTTATTTCAATAGAATAAGATAGGTAGAGGAGAATCTTTACTTTTCTGATGATTGGACGTTATTTCAACAGAATAAGATAGAGGAGATTGAGAATGCATTAACTATTTTAGATGCATTTTTTTATTTGTCACAAAACTTCCAACTTATTGTGCTGAATCGACGTTGGTCAACAGTTGTCAATAGGTCAACTTGCTCAAAGCATAAGTTTGCAACAATATATTCGATTTAGTCCATTGCTCAAAGCATAAGTTTGCAACAATATCTTCGATTTGGTCCATTGCTCAAAGCATAAGTTTGCAACAATATCTTCGATTCGGTCCATTGCTCAAGCATAAGTTTGCAACGATATCTTAAGCATTGATAAGCATTGAGATCAACCATAACACAAGATTTCTTTGTATTTTTTTCCGGTTTGCAACTCGATGGAAACACATGCTTGGTCTGTTTTATGGTCATTTTGTTTAATGTAGTCTTATTTTATAATATTTTTTCCTTTTGATTTGTGTTAACATTTTTTATAATACATTAACTTAAGGCTTGTTTCCTTGACGCAACATATTTTTTTTCTTTGATTATCAATAGTTCCATTCAGTTCATAATATTCCAATATAAGACCCCGATTCATTAAGCTGTTATTTTTCTTTCTGAACCAAGATTTTTTTTTTCAAACTTTTATTATTACTTATTTTCTCCTTTATCTCTTGATTTCTACAATATTAGTAATAGTTTGTTAATCCTTCTTTATTAAAATATTTTGTAAGAAGTGCCTAGCCTTCACACAATTGTTTGTTGAACTTTTATAAAAACTAATTTTTCTAAGGTCTCTTTTGAATGCACCATCAAAATTAAGTTTGTTTATCCCAGGCAATGTTTATCTTTTGTATCCTTCACACTTGTAGTTCATCCTTAGCTTTAACTCTAGTTTTTGTAGTTCACTAAATTTACCAGGGTCTCCTTTGAATGCACCATCAAAATTAAGTTTGTTTATCTCAAATTTTGGGAAGTTTGTTTATCTCAAATTTTGGAGGCAATGTTTATCCTTTGTATCCTTCACATTTGTAGTTCATCCTTAGCTTTAACTTTATTTTTTGTAGTTCACCATCATGAGTATCTTTGAATCCTTTTGGATCCTATAACCCAGATGAAACACATTTTCACAAATATCAACATACAATGAGGGTGGATGAATCTTCCATAGAATGCTTAAACCTTTAGCTTTGAAATAAACTCTTTTAATGTTGATGAAGCAACCCATTAGTATCTCCATAAGGTGGAAGGAAGCAAAGGTATAATGAAGGTAATAGTATCTCCATAAGGTGGAAGCAAAGGTATAATAAAGGTGATATCCTCTTTGCAAGGATTTTATTTTGGATTCTCCGAGCTTTAGAGTGGGTTTAAGTCGTCATACACTTTTGGAATTTTGATTGCTATTAAGCATTATACCTAGAGTATCCCAACTGAAGGAAATACTTGTGAGTAGGGGATTTTGATTGCTATAAAGCATTATATCCCAACTTGCTAGAGCATTCATCATTTTTTGATAGATCCCAAATCAACTTATTCTTTTTATGGGAAAATGTGTAAATATAATTTTTTTGGCGTCACTACTTGTTTGAGGTCTCCTTCCTTAACCAAATTATTGACCTCAACCAAATTATTAATAGAAAAATCCAATATTTGGAATCATTACTCACATCAATAAACCTCTTCACTTTTTAAAGATTCAATTAGGCATTGGACCGAAAAAATTTAGAATTACTCTTGTTGATTGACCATCTAATATGTTTTTCTGTTTAACTGCAAACCTTTTTATTATACTAGAGGAATTGGAAACTCGTTACAATTTTCTACATATTTTCGTGGGTTTGTTCCTTTTCGCCACTATAACCTCCAGTTGCATTGGGTAAACCTTTTATGTAGCCGGCTATGCTGATGCGACACACCCATTGGTACTACGGGGCCCGAGGGATTGGAACCTTGGTCTCCACACTCCTATAAAAGTATTTTGACCATTGAACCAAGCCCTCTGACCTAATTGCAAACCCTTTAATGTTATCTTTCTAAACAATTTCATTACATCTATAAAACCTATTTATTTTTAAGCAATATTTTTACCCAATTCTTTATTTGATCTTTGGATAATCTCCATCTAAATTTTGCCTCTAATGCCAAACTTATAACTATGAAATTTTGTAAGGTTGCCCCTCTAATATTCTTTCCTTTGCAAATCTTATTAAATAGGAAACCTAAATTCTTTTCCACAACCTTTTCAAATTCTTTTGAATTTTATTAAATTCAAACCTTATGCTTGTTGGTAATCTTGAAAGTGACACCATATATGTAGGTATAGATTGCAATGCAGCCTTTAAGAGTTGAAATTTTCTAGGCATGGTTAAGAACTTGTATTTTCAACTTGTTAGACAAGATTCCTTTCCTATTCAAAAGTGGATCCCAAAGCTTGTTTATTTTATTATACAAGGGAATTCCCCCAAATATGTTGATGGCATAGTTTTATTAAATTCAATTGTTATGCTTGTTGGTAATATTTAAAAGTGACACCATATATGTAGACATAGGTTACAATATAGCCTTTAAGAGTTGAAGTTTTCTAGGCATGGTTAAGAACTTGTATTTTCACTTGTTTGTTAGCTTTTGAGGTAGATCACAATAAGAGATGACAATCACAAGATGCTGAAATATGAAAGAAAGTAAACTCACTAGATTTCTGAAGTATGCTATAAATAGAAATGTTGGAAATGAATACAATATTGCTATGGAGGAAATGGACACTCCATGCAAGAAGCTACAGAACCATAATGTGCTCCATCACTAATGGAGTCACCTACTACTACTACTACTACCTACTGATTTGCTTGTCAAACTGTTACAATGAGGGCTTCTTATACTGGAACATAGATTACTTGCCCAACACTCTAACTAGTTGTACAATGGACACCTTGCACTTTTACAATTTGCACATTGACACTTGTGCATTTATTACATTACATGAAGTAACTAGATAACTTTCCCCTAAAGTAATCTAATGTCCTAAGTATGTACCTAGGAAGGTACATTTACATGATCCAAATGATGTAATAGACTCTAACACCCCCTCTATTACATTATTTGGGTACTGAAGACTTTTGGTCTTCAATAGACATCTTCATCCATTAGATAATGGAACTTGTATTCTCCTTCATTGTTGGCTGTGATAAGATTCATCCATTAGTTTATTTCTTTGATTGATGTAGTGTGAGCTGATGCTATATGTTCCTCTTTCATATGAGTGTGCTCAACAGGTGCAGTATTTGTAGTGTAGTGTCCTCTTTTGATATGCTTTTTTTTCTTCCTTCTTCTCTTTCTACGGTTCTGCATTGGAGCTGGTGTAATTTTTGCTTCATGAAAAATTAGTTGATCATCACAATAATATTGTTCCTTGTTGAAACCTTGTTTCTTGTGTTGAGTAAGTACAAACACAATCAATGATAGATAAATCATTAGACACTCTTCTTGTGAGAATATAATCAATTTTTGTGAGTTCCACCAATGCTGTGAAGAGGATTTCATGGAGATATTTTTTTTTTTGGTAGATAAGATACCATAGCATTAATACCGGGTTTTATAGGTTGACCCAAAACCTTTTACAAAAATCAGCTTAGGGTTGTTGATGAACATGTCCTTACTAAGGATCCTATATATGTAAAATCTACATGTCGTCAAAGCCATTACATCCGGTAAGGCGCATAGCCTGTTATCAAAAAGAAACTTCTCATACAACATTTTGGGTATACCTTGAGAAAACACACCTGCATCATAATTACAAAAAAAAAACAGACACAGATCCTTTCTTTGAAATAGTGGAGAAACAAAAAGTTGCAAACACACATAGTAGAGTACTAAAAAAAACTCCCACAAGCTTTGTATTGACAGTTACTCTTAATAATTCTTTGGTAATTGTTTTCTTTCATATATGACATGCTTTGGGACCACATCCCATCTTGGCCAATCAGCATTGGAGAAGTGAACCTGCTGGATAGATTTATGGCGGTGGCTATCTGGTGGTCCACGTGGCTCTGGTTCAAAGTCTTATATTGTTGTTTCTTTCCTGCCCTGTGATTATCAACCAACCTCAAATTAATAAGACGACTAGGAGCCATTTTATCTGACATGTGACTATCCCCATTAGTCTTTGTGGTATTTCCAAGCAGCATCCACCAAGACTGACAACTTGGATAATTTTTATTATGAGTCCATTTCAAAAAAGAGACGAGAATACTCATAGCCTTTGAACTTACAGTGCCTTCCCTGTTGGTAAATTCGACTATCATTCTTGGCATTCTTGTTGAATAAGCTCCTCTACTTCGCTCGGGACACCGTGTTCCCATTTGAAAAGTCTATCACCATCGACACCCAAATTGGCCAGCTTATCAGCAACTTTGTTAGCTTCTCGAAAGACATGTTGGGATTTTCTGTCCTGTCTTCCCTGGAAAAGGATCCTAGCCTCTTCAACAATTATTTTAATCCTCCAAGGAGGTGTTTTCCAATTATTGAGGAGATTTATAACATGCATAGAGTCTCCTTCTATAATCAAATTGCCTTCTAAGTCTTGAGTCATTTGAAGGCCTCTCCACATAGCTCTAGCTTTAGCTTTGTTGTTCGTCCTTGTTCCCAAATATTTGGAAAACACAAGCATCATATTCCCATTATGATCTTGCACAATACCGCCAACGCCTACTCTACCAGGATTGTCCTTAGTCGCTCCATCAAAATTAAGCTTAAACCAACTCGTAGGAGGTGGGGACCACTTAACATTGGCTCTGGGGTTGACTACCCTAGGCACAGACTCATCTAACAAGGTTAAACTTAAATATTGAGCAATCGTGGTCTCTTGCAGATGAGGTTTACGACTATCAAAAGGGATAAGGTTCACATTCTCGTTGGCAAAGGATAGGATCCTGGAAATGATAGTTTGATGATCATGGATAGACTCATTAAAGAATTTATGGTTCCTTTCTAACCACACCTGCCAAAGATAGTGATTGAAACAAATTTTACATATGTATCTGTTGGCAATTTTGGGTACTTTGCGTACATTGCTTTTGCTCAAGTGTATAAGTTGTCATTGATGTCAAAAGGCATTTTTGTGTTGATATCAAAAAGAGTGTGATGTCAAAAATATCTTGAGAAAGCTTCATATTGTTAAAGGGTTTTTATTAAAACCATGGTGACAAGGTTAAAGGTTTTTCTTAAAACCATTTGGACTCATTAAGGGTTTTTATTAAAACCAAGCTTAACTTAATGCAAAGGTTTTTGCTTCTTGAAAAACCTTGAAGGTCCATGTTTATTATTAATAATTAAATTAACTCAAACCTTTGACAAAGGTCTAAGTTTAATTTATTATTAATAAAATAATAATAATTATTATTTTAATTATTATTAAAGGGTCTTTTAACCCTTAAGCGACGCAGATAAAGTTTTCTTTTGTCGACGTGTTGCCATCGTTGGAGGAGCGCCGACGTCAAACAGTTAAGGAGAATTGGCTATATAAGTGGGGATGATTTTCTAAAGTAAGTGCACCACCGATTAATTGGAGTCTTCGATTTGCGTTTGCTCTGTATCATTCGAATAGCGCTTGGTGTCTTCGATTTGCGTTTGCTCTGTATCATTCGAATAGCGCTTGGTGTCTTCGATTTGCGTTTGCTCTTATCATTCGAATAGCGCTTGGTGTCTTCGATTTGTTCTTGCTCTATGTCTTCGAATCTCCAATTGACGTCTTTGAAATCGTGCTTGATCTCGTGTCTTGGAAACCGTGCTTGGCATACTCGGATTTGAGCTTGGGCTGCATCCTTACTTTTTTGCTTGACGTTAGTGGATTGGCAATTGCACTCGAACCGTGTTTTTCCAGTGTCGTGTTGTGAGATGATTAATGCAAGCATTCAGATGACTTATGTTTTGGACGAGTGCTAGGAAAACGAATACGTTTTCCATATCCTACGATCAAGTGAAGATAAAACAAAGGATAGTTTAATATTTCTTTGTCGGGCACTTGTGCTCCAACGACGATGGAGTTTGAGTAAAGGCGCTCGCTAGGCAGAGATACAAGTTTCGAATCACGTCGAGTGCATTTTTCCTTTTGTTGCGATGCACGAAGGAGAGCGGCTGTGATTGGGCTACGTAAGTAGAGGAGAATGCGCTTTAGCGCTTATAGTGGTGGCTCCTCATTTCTCCTAAGGTTGGAGAACTAAGTATTGCCAAGGTAAATCTTTTTATTGTTGACTTGGGATATTTGAGTTGATTTGATCAAGAATTATTGATGGAGGTATAAGGTTAAGTTGTAATCTTTGTTTTGACATTGTTATTATTAATGCTTGATGCTTATGTGGAGTAATAAGGTGTAAAGAGATTTTACTTTGTATGTATATTATAATTTTGGTGGTTAATATTAAGTTGGAGTAATAAGGTGTTATTTTGGATCTTTATTATTGTGTATTATTGTATAGTTGCTAACTCTAATTGGTGGTAAATTGAGAGTTAATGTTGTGACAGTTTTTGAGTTCTCCTTCTTCATCAAAGTAAAGGTATGGGCACATTCTTCCATGGTTGTTATTGATTGATGGTTTTCTGAAAATAAGTGTGGAGGGAAAAGGATTTCTACTTGTTTCCTTTTCTTGTGATGATTGGTTGAATGCTTCAAGGTTGATGTTGAGTTGAATGGTGTTGGTTGACTAAACCTTGTTTGATGAGCATTGTTGTTAAAACCCTAATTGGTTGTGGAAAGAACATGAGTATCATTGTTATATGAGATATTGCATGGTTGGCAATTGTTGGGTTGTGTTTCATGTTCTTGAGAAAAGCATACTACATCTATCTTATTCTTTTGAGATTGAGATTGAGTTGAGATTGATATTGGGAGTTAAGTATAGAACATATTGAGTCTCTAACAATTCTCATGTTTCATGAGATTTGAGATTGAGATTGGGAGTTAAGTATAGAACATATTGAGTCTCTAACAATTCTCTTTATGCTTCTATGAGGTTGATGAATCACATTGGGTCTCTAACAATTCTCTTTGTGGGTTCATGCTAAGCAAGTTTTTCTTGGTGAGCTTGCTGAGGTTTTGGACAGGTTCTGGTGGGGACTTGTGAGCAGGTTTTGGACAGGTTTCGATGGGGACTTGTGAGCAGATTTGGACAGGTCCTAGCAGAGGACTTGTGAGTTGAGTTTGAGAGTTCTATCAGAGAACTTGAGGATAGAGGTGCATTGGTTCTTTGAGAAGAACCTGAGGACAGATTTGGCAAGTCTTTGAGAAGGCTTGTATGCAGAGGATTGATTTGTTCAAGAGTTGGACAGATCTGACAGACAGAGGAAGACTTGTACTAGACCGACTGACTATGTTTGGTACGGAGTTGCTTGAGTCTGTTGTGGACGTGATCATAGAAGGCAGAGGTCTCTTAGGCTAAGCATTGAGGATAGGAGGTCTTCGATGGAAAGGAGTTCCACGTGCTTGGCAAGAGGTAGAGGCGATTGATCTTCTGAGGGATCATTTCCGAGAGCGAGAGGGGAAGGTATCTCCTTTGAGCAGAGGCTCATAAATTCAGATAGAGGGGAAGGTATCTCCTTTGAGCAGAGGCTCATAAATTCAGATTGGGGGAAGGTATCTCCTTTGGGCCGAGGCTCATAAACATTGTAATTGGGAAGGTTTCCCAAAGAACTTTGAGATAACTTTTAGAGAAAAGTTTTGTGGACGTAGCCCAAGATTTCCGGGTGAACCACGTTAAAATTGGTGTCACTTTGTGGATGATATTGTGCTTTGTTTTGATATTGCTTTGGGTATATTGCTTTACTATTTTGAAGTATAAAGGAAAAAGTAAAAAGAGGTCTTATACTATTCACCCCCCTCTCAAGTATAAGCTTGTGTTCTTCAATTGGTATCAGAGCGGGTTCCTTCAAAAAGTTTAACAGCTTGAAGGAAGAGCTAGTTAAGAACACAATGGATTATTCAAGCGGCAATGCAGCACCTATTCTTGATGGGTCAGATTTTGGTCTTTGGAGTGCAAGGATGAAGGTTCATCTAATGGCACTTGGTAATGAGGTATGGGAAGTAATTGAAGATGAGTACACTATTCCTGTACATGGTCCTTATACTAAAGAAGACAGGCTCCTACATCACAACAATTCAAAAGCAATGAATGCAATCCTGAAAGGCTTACGAAAGCAGATCTCACCAAAGTGATTCACTGCAAGACAGCTAGTGAAATGTGGAAACAGTTGAAGGTGGTTCATACAGGTGATGCAAATGTCCGAAAGGCCAAGTTGAGACACTTCAAAGGTATGTTTGAACAACTCCAAATGAATGATGATGAAAATATTAGTGACTACATGCTTCGTATGGATGAGGTTGTCAACTCCATGAAAGACTTAGGTCTTGAGCTTGCTGAAAATGATGTTTGTGATAAGATTTTAAGATCTCTTCCTAATAGATTTAGTGAAAATATTTCTGCTATTGAGGAAGCTAAAGATTTGGATAAGTTGAAAAAGGATGAGCTCCATAGTATACTTGCAGCATTTGAGTTGAGAACTCAAGTGAAGGTTGATGTCAAGAAAGAGGCGACTTTCAAGGCTACCAAGAATTCCAAAGGGTAAACAACTTCAAGATAGTGATGAGTCTTCTAGTGATGAAGAGGCATATTACAGACAGAAAGGCAAGTTCTCTAGAAAGCACAAAAGTATGAAAAATATAAGATGTTTCAATTGTGGAAAGTTTGGTCATTATGCTACTGATCGTCACTATTCCCAAGAATGAAAGTGATGAAGATAAATAGGATTCTAAGAGCAAGGATTCTGAAAAGCACAAGCATCACGAGAAAAACAAAGATGAGCACAACAATCAAGGAAAGAGGTATTCTCACAAGCACAAGAAGAGTTTCTACCTAGACAAAGCAAGTAAGTGTTCTAGTAGTGATAGTGAAAGTTCTTCAAGTGATAATGAAAATGAGATGTTGTTCATATCAGAAAAAAGAGGAAGAACCGAAACATAGATTCATTATCATGAAATGTCTTAGATGTGGAAATTTTGGTCACCTTGAGGATGATTGCACAAATAATGATTTGGTTTCTAGTATGTATGAGGATGCTTCAGAAAACTATAAGGAAGATGCATGTATGGTCTTTGAAAAGGGTAGCACCTCTAGTGATAAGAAATCTGAAAAAGGCTTTGATGATTCAAAAAGCAAACAAATAAAGGATCTTGAAAGTGAACTTATTAGTGCTCTTAGTGTTTTGGAAAAGGAAAGAAAGAAGAATGCTAGACTCAAGGATAAGTTAGATGAATGTTGTATGGAGAGAGATGATCTTATAGAAAGTCTTGACTTCTCTATAGCTAAGACACAAGAACTCAAGGATGAGTTAGAGTCTAAGGTTCTTGAGTATAATGAGTTAGAACAAAAAATGGCTTCTTTGAAAGAGGAAACTAAAGAGTACAAGGATAAGCTTTATAGGTTTCAAGATAGCTCCAAAAAGGTAAAGTCCATCATCAAAGATCAAAGAAGGGCAACAGATAAAATAGGTCTTGGTTTTGGTAAGAAACACAAGGAACAGGTTGGGGAATCTAGTAAGAGATTCCAAAAAGAAGAGAGTTCTGATGAGGAGAGTATTTCAGAGAAAGAGTCCTTGAGTGATAGATGCACAGAAACAGAAAATAGGAAACAAAAAAAGGGGAGAAAGTTTACAGGACCTAGAAAGCCATTTACAAGAAAGTTTAATGGCAGATGTTTTGCTTGTCACAGGTTTGGTCACATGGCTTCACATTGCATGACTCAAGTAAGGAAGGTAAATGACAGTTTCAGAGGTGGTAATTTCTTTCAAGGGTATTGCTACTCTTGTAAAAAGTTTGGGCATAAGGCAATTTTTTGCAAGGCTAATAACAAGAACAGGGTTAGTCAGAACAGGTGGATTCAAAGAATAGGTATGCCTAAAAGAAATAACATTGTTACTTGTTATAAGTGCAACAATGAAGGTCACACAGCTAGACAGTGTAGAGCTGAACTTCCAAGGTACAAGAACAGGAACAATGGTATGAACAGGTCCAAGGATCAAGGCATGGATAAGAACAGGAATGATAACAGGAACAGGAACAGTGACAGGAACAGGAACAAGAATATGGACAAGGAGTTCAAGAGAAGGCCCGGTAAGGAAGTTATAGACACTGATGATGATCAGTGCCTAATGGGAGTTTTACTCCCACCCCAAAATTAATCACCTCATCGGGAGGTGGGGGAGGGACTAAGCTAAGAGGCTCATTCTTAGTCCCGAGCCCCAAAGGTGACCCTTTGCCATTGATGACAAAGGGGGAGAGATATGAGTAAGGGGGAGAGCTTCAAAGTGAAGAGGAAAGCTTCAAGTCGGGGGGAGCAAAACTTCAAAGGAAGATTCTCGAGTTGTGGGCACGATTGGTCGAGTTGTTAGCACAGTTGGTTTCGTTTTTGGCTCTTGAGAAGTGTTTTCGATAAAGGTTTGCCATCAATGACAAAGGGGGAGATTGTTGGCAATTTTGGGTACTTTGGGTACATTGCTTTTGCTCAAGTGTATAAGTTGTCATTGATGTCAAAAGGCATTTTTGTGTTGATATCAAAAAGAGTGTGATGTCAAAAATATCTTGAGAAAGCTTCATATTGTTAAAGGGTTTTTATTAAAACCATGGTGACAAGGTTAAAGGTTTTTCTTAAAACCATTTGGACTCATTAAGGGTTTTTATTAAAACCAAGCTTAACTTAATGCAAAGGTTTTTGCTTCTTGAAAAACCTTGAAGGTCCATGTTTATTATTAATAATTAAATTAACTCAAACCTTTGACAAAGGTCTAAGTTTAATTTATTATTAATAAAATAATAATAATTATTATTTTAATTATTATTAAAGGGTCTTTTAACCCTTAAGCGACGCGAATAAAGTTTTCTTTCGCCGACGTGTTGCCATCGTTGGAGGAGCGCCGACGTCAAACAGTTAAGGAGAATTGGCTATATAAGTGGGGATGATTTTCTAAAGTAAGTGCACCACCGATTAATTGGAGTCTTCGATTTGCGTTTGCTCTGTATCATTCGAATAGCGCTTGGTGTCTTCGATTTGCGTTTGCTCTGTATCATTCGAATAGCGCTTGGTGTCTTCGATTTGCGTTTGCTCTGTATCATTCGAATAGCGCTTGGTGTCTTCGATTTGTGCTTGCTCTGTGTCTTCGAATCTCCAATTGACGTCTTTGAAATCGTGCTTGATCTGTGTCTTGGAAACCGTGCTTGGCATACTCGGATTTGAGCTTGGGCTGCATCCTTACCTTTTTGCTTGACGTTAGTGGATTGGCAATTGCACCTGAACTGTGTTTTTCCAGACTGTGCTGTGAGATGATTAATGCAAGCATTCAGTGACTTATGTTTTGGACAGTGCTAGGAAAACGAATACGTTTTCCATATCCTACGATCAAGTGAAGATAAAACAAAGGATAGTTTAATATTTCTTTGTCGGGCACTTGTGCTCCAACGATGATGGAGTTTGAGTAAAGGCGCTCGCTAGGCAGAGATACAGGTTTCGAATCACGTCGAGTGCATTTTTCCTTTTGTTGCGATGCACGAAGGAGAGCGGGCTGTGATTGGGCTACGTAAGTAGAGGAGAATGCGCTTTAGCGCTTATAGTGGTGGCTCCTCATTTCTCCTAAGGTTGGAGAACTAAGTATTGCCAAGGTAAATCTTTTTATTGTTGACTTGGGATATTTGAGTTGATTTGATCAAGAATTATTGATGGAGGTATAAGGTTAAGTTGTAATCTTTGTTTTGACATTGTTATTATTAATGCTTGATGCTTATGTGGAGTAATAAGGTGTAAAGAGATTTTACTTTGTATGTATATTATAATTTTGGTGGTTAATATTAAGTTGGAGTAATAAGGTGTTATTTTGGATCTTTATTATTGTGTATTATTGTATAGTTGCTAACTCTAATTGGTGGTAAATTGAGAGTTAATGTTGTGACGATTTTTGAGTTCTCCTTCTTCATCAAAGTAAAGGTATGGGCACATTCTTCCATGGTTGTTATTGATTGATGGTTTTCTGAAAATAAGTGTGGAGGGAAAAGGATTTCTACTTGTTTCCTTTTCTTGTGATGATTGGTTGAATGCTTCAAGGTTGATGTTGAGTTGAATGGTGTTGGTTGACTAAACCTTGTTTGATGAGCATTGTTGTTAAAACCCTAATTGGTTGTGGAAAGAACATGAGTATCATTGTTATATGAGATATTGCATGGTTGGCAATTGTTGGGTTGTGTTTCATGTTCTTGAGAAAAGCATACTACATCTATCTTATTCTTTTGAGATTGAGATTGAGTTGAGATTGATATTGGGAGTTAAGTATAGAACATATTGAGTCTCTAACAATTCTCTTTATGTTTTTATGAGATTTGAGATTGAGATTGGGAGTTAAGTATAGAACATATTGAGTCTCTAACAATTCTCTTTATGCTTCTATGAGGTTGATGAATCACATTGGGTCTCTAACAATTCTCTTTGTGGGTTCATGCTAAGCAAGTTTTTCTTGGTGAGCTTGCTGAGGTTTTGGACAGGTTCCGGTGGGGACTTGTGAGCAGTTTTGGACAGGTTTCGGTGGGGACTTGTGAGCAGATTTGGACAGGTCCTAGCAGAGGACTTGTGAGCTGAGTTTGAGAGTTCTATCTGAGAACTTGAGGACAGAGGTGCATTGGTTCTTTGAGAAGAACCTGAGGACAGATTTGACAAGTCTTTGAGAAGGCTTGTATGCGAGAGGATTGATTTGTTCAAGAGTTGGACAGATCCGACAGACGAGAGGAAGACTTGTACTAGACCGATCGACTGTGTTTGGTACAGAGTTGTTGAGCTACTGTGGACGTGATCATAGAAGGCGAAGGTCTCTTAGGCTAAGCATTGAGGATAGGAGGTCTTCGGTGGAAAGGAGTTCCACGTCGCTGGCAAGAGGTAGAGGCAGTTGATCTTCCGAGGGATCATTTCCGAGAGCAGAGGGGAAGGTATCTCCTTTGAGCAGAGGCTCATAAATTTAGATAGAGGGGAAGGTATCTCCTTTGAGTAGAGGCTCATAAATTCAGATTGGGGGAAGGTATCTCCTTTGGGCCGAGGCTCATAAACATTGTAATTGGGAAGGTTTCCCAAAGAACTTTGAGATAACTTTTAGAGAAAAGTTTTGTGGACGTAGCCGAGATTTCCGGGTGAACCACGTTAAAATTGGTGTCACTTTGTGGATGATATTGTGCTTTGTTTTGATATTGCTTTGGGTATATTGCTTTACTATTTTGAAGTATAAAGGAAAAAGTAAAAAGAGGTCTTATACTGTTCACCCCCCCTCTCAGTATAAGCTTGTGTTCTTCAGTATCTAAGTCTTTGGCTTGAAAAGGGGTAAGGCCACTGGATGAACAAATCAAGTACGATGGCTAGTTTAACCCAGGAAATATTGAAGGCCTGAAAAACCCCACTTAGGATAGTCAAGGAAAAAAGGCATTCAAGGAAAATGTGATAAATGGTCTCCCAATTAGCCCTGCACAAATAACAGTGATTAGTGATACAAATACCTTTACTCATCATATTATCAATGGTTAGAATTCTTCCTTGGATAACTCGACCATGAAAAGACTACAATTTTTGGAATTAAATTTTTTATCCAAACTAAGTCCTTTTGGAGGACAAAATCCTCGTCATTAGAGAAGCTTGTAAGCTGATTTAACAGTGAACTGCCCGTTTTTCGTAGGAGCCCAGGTCACTTGATCTTCCTTGGGTCTCATGGGGATAAACTGTTACCCGAGAATGTTACAAAGATCATTTTATTTTGCTTGAAATCCTTGAATCCTTATTTGTTTCCACTTCATTCTACCTCTGTCCTTAACCATATAATTGAAGACTTTTCTGCCAATGAGTTCTTCCGTCATATCTTTGATTCGGGCTAAGTTAGGATATTGCGCCAGTGGTTCATCCTTAGCCCACTTGTCATTCCATCAATTTATCCTCTCACCATTGCCTAAAACCCATCTTAAACCTTTTTTGATGATTTCCTTACAATTGAGAATTGCTTTCCAAAAAGCAGAACCTTTGATTGGAACTGAGTCACTTAGAAATTCCATATTTTGAAGATACTTTTGTTTGATGATAGATGTCCATTCATTTTCTTCACTAGAAATGAGGTGCCATGCCTTCTTAGCTAGTAAAGCTAAATTCATATGAGCAATTATCCTCAGACCTAAGCCCCCATTTTCCCTGGGTCTGCACACTTTGGTCCATCCTACAAGGTGTATTCTTTTTTTCTCCTCTGATCCAGTCCATAAAAATTCTTTTTGGAGTTTCTCAATTTTCTGGAAAACCTTCACAGGGGCTTTGAAAATGGAGAGGAAATAGACTGGAATGCTTTAAAGAGAGGCCTTAGTGAGGGTCAACTTTCCTGCTTGAGATAGAAGATGGCCTTTCCATACAACAAGTTTGTTTTGAATTCGTTCAATAACCCTGTCCCACATTGACTCTCTCAGAGAAACAATGAAAAGAGGGAGACCAAGATACGAAGTGGGGAGGTTTGCTATATCACACCTTAAAATTTTTGCAATCCTTCCTTACCTCTGAATGGGGGTGTTCAAGAAATATAACTTGCTTTTATTGAAATTAACTTTCTGACCATCAGCATCCTCGTAGAGTTGCAGGATGTATTTAATTCTTTTGGCCTCAACCACCGATGCCTTAGTCAATAGAAGGGTATCATCGACAAATTTTTGGTGAGAAACAACCCTAGTGAGAGATGTTGCCTTGATTCCTGATATTAGCCTTGAACTACAAGCATTTTTGATGGTTCTGCCTAAAGCTTCTACCACAATGATGAATAACATGGGGCTGATAGGGTCCCCCTTCCAAATTCCTCTGCAACTTTGAAAGTAACCAACAGTTGTTCCATTAACCATAATCAAGAACCATGCTTTAGAAATGCATTATTTGATCAAATTAACCCATTGGTGGTGAAAACCAAACTTAAGGAGGACAACAATTAGAAAGTCCCAATTTAGCCTATCAAATGCTTTGTTCATATCAAGCTTGAGGGCAAAAATAGACTTGTTAGTCTTATGAGCAGAGTGCAGAGCTTCATGAACTATGATAACTCCATCCAAGATTGACTTGCCCTAGACAGAGCTTCCCTAGCATGGATCTATGATGCGGGGTAGAACATCTCTCATTCTATTTGCAATGGCTTTAGTTAGGATCTTGTAAGAAACATTGCATAGACTGATTTGCCTGAAGTCAACCATAGATTCAGGGGTTTGCTTCTTAGGAATTAGAGAAATAAAAGTAGAGTTGAGACCTTTTGGGATATGATTGCTTGCTTGGAATTCTCTAACAGTAGAAATTACATCCTCACTTACGATGTCCCAAAAATCTTGATAGAAATGATGGGGAAAGCCATTGGGTCTTGGGGCTTTGTCTGGCTCCATGCTAAACAAGGCTTCCTTAATTTCCTCATCAGAAAAGGGATCTAGAAGCTTAAGGTTTATATCATCATTTATTATGCTAGGAATGGATTGCAAGAGAATATATTTGGCCTCCTCATTGCATTGTGATTCCTGACCAAGGATAAAATTGAAAAAAGTTACTGCCTCCTTTCTGATTTCTGTTAAGTCCTAAGTAATAGAACCATCTATTTTTTTTTAATTTTTTATCTTGTTATTGCTTTTGTTTCTAAGGGTGGTGATGTGAAAAAACTTGGAATTTGAATCTCCATATTTCAACCAAAGAGCCCTTGATTTTTACCTCCAGTAGATTTCCTCACAGGTCAAAATGTTATGAAACTCTGCTAGTTTTATCCGTTCCTCCTGCCTAGTAGTTTCATCAACATCACCATGTTGAATCCTCTAATCAATTATCTTCAAACTTTCAACAAACTATTTTTTATTTTCAAAGAGGTTCCCAAAGACCTCTTTGTTCCAAGTTTGAAGCTTTTCCTTAACAAAATTTAATTTGCCAACAAGTTTAAAAGCTACACTACCCATGATAGGCTGCTACCACCACTGAATTAAGTTATCTCTAAAACTGGAATGTTTGATCCACATAGATTTAAATTTAAAAGGTTTCTTGAAGGACAAAGAGTTAGGGATCTCCAATAAAATGGGATTATGATCAGAGGCAATTTTAGGAAGGGCTTGTAGGGTAGAATCACCGAACAAAGTTGTAGTCTCCTTTGATAGAAAAAACCTATCAAGCCTTTCTTGAATGATATGACACCCTATTAACCGATTGCTCAAGGTATAATTCACTCTAAGTTTTACATCCATCAACATGTTGGAGTTCACAAAGTCATTGAACTCATCCATGCTCCTGATAGGTGGTCCATTTGCACCCATTTTTTCTGAAGGGTAAAGAGGAGTGTTAAAATCCCAGCCAGAATCTAGGGGACATTATGGAAGATTTCACTTAGATTGCCTAAGTACTCCCATAGTAGAGCTCTCCCTTGAATTGAAGTCGGGTATAAATATTTGAAAGGATCCATGACCTATTGCTATTTATTTCCTTAAATAAAATACTAAGAACCCTGTCATATTTCTGAATAATGGTGCCTTCTACTATCCGGGGATCCCACAAAGTCATAAGGCCTCCAGACGCTTCTCTAGATGATTTGCAAACCATCTCCCCTTGATTCCAATTTTTTTTTGCTACTTTTTTGACTGAATCTCATCAGTTTTTGTTTCTTGCAACATGATAATAGTTGGATTCACTTGATTTCTTATTGCATTGACTTCCCTTTGGGCAGGCCATTGAGGCCTCTCACATTCCATAAGAGGAACTTCATTTATATTGTTTGGGATTTCTTCCTCTCCCCCTCCCTTGAGGGGGTTTTCCTAATTTGTTGTCTTCAGAACCTGGAATAACTTTGTTGAAACAAGGTTCTTTGTTTTCCATTGGCAATGTCATTTTCAGTTTTAATTTTTTGATGCTCAGCATTTGATATTCGCCCTCTTCTTTTTTCACTGCCAAAATCTATAGGAGACTTCACAGTGCTCCTGGTTTGTTTAGGACTAAACTGGGGGGAGGAAATTTTTTGCAGAACCAAACTGCCCTAAATCCAAATCTTCTCCTTTTTTTCTAAATTCCCCTGGTCTGCAGGATGACCCCTTAGTAGGATTCACCTGGATCCTAGTGATGATGTTAGGGATATGAGATTTTTTATTTTCCAATGCCTCAACTTTCTTCCTAATTTCTTCAGCATTAGGGTTTGGCTTTGGGATGCCCACTGGGCTTGAAGTATTTTCAGCATTGAGGTTTAAGGATCCTAACTTGGATGGGGATTCTAGAGATCAGGCATTAGGGTTTGGCTTTGTCATGCCCATGGGGCTTACAGTAATTTCAGCATTAGGGTTTGAGGATCCTGACTTGGATGGGTATTCTAGACAGTCAGAAAGGTTAACCTGAAGGTTCTAGGCTTCCATGTATTTCGATAATCCTTCTACTCCCATATTGGACATAATTGAAAATTTATTTGAAACTAGAGGATTGGAACTTACCTGAGTATTTTGGTTACCAACAACCTGTTGTTTTCCTTTGTCTTGTTGGGACCCTGCACCCTCTCTTTTATTTTTTTGGTAGAAATAGTTTTCCTGATTGAAATCGCCTCTGCTAGGGAAACTCCTCAAATTTCCTCTATCTAGCATTCCTTGCTTCTACTTTTCTCTATTCATTGCCAAGTTAGGGCACTGATTGCATAGATGTCCTTGATTTTTGTATTCTGCATAGAATGTCGGTCTGTTCTCGTATTCTATCGACTATTTTCGATAGTATTCTCCATACTCTAGCTCCACAAACCTTGGTAATTCATTATCCAAATTAGCATTTACGTAGATTCATGCATGAGTCATCCTTATCCTGGCCAAGGTTGCATGGTCAATGGATATCAGGTCCCCTATAGTTATGGATATGCCCTGTAGCCAATATTCATTGAAGAACTGGGCAGGTAGACTCGGGAGACGAACCCAAATAGGGGAAATGTTAATATTTTGCTTTTTAGGGTCAAAATATTCACCTCATCGTCTGAGAAAAAGGCTCATTTTGCCCAAAAACCAAGGACCTCTTGTTAAAATACGGTTAGCATCCTCCATATTGTTAAAATGGATAATGAAGAACCCTCGAGTTAGAGCTACCAACTCCAAGCTACCTACCGGTTGCCATTTACCCGTCGCCCAAGCCCTGATAGTCTCCATGTCCGACCTACCTCCCAAAAAATTGCCTACCAGGGAGAATTCTTCCATTGAAAGAAAAGGGCTCATGGAACTTTTGGGGCCAAAATTTTATTATTTATTGGAACTAGGGGTGGAAGAGAGAGAACCTCCTTTCTTTTTCCTCTAAGAGTCTCAGCAAAAGACAACCACTTCTTGGGCCTCGCATTGTCCTTCGTATCTTTTTTGTCGGGATCTTTTTGAGGAGGATCGGGCCCCCACGTGATGCCCGCCTCCAAATCTGCCGTAGCCTGACCACCTTTCTTTGGATTCTCGCTTGAGCCATGCCATAAAGATAATTAATCAAGGCTATAAAGTTTCCTTCTTTAACTTCATTAAGAAATAAGGAGATTTTATCTTTATTGCTAGTTGATAAATACTTGTATCCTTCAAGAGTATCTATTAATTTTTGAGAGTAAAATATTACTTCTTGGAATAGTTCTTCATTATTGAAGGCTTTTCTCAGAATTTCATCCATGAAATTTTAGTAGTATATCTTATAGCTTCCAATATTTAGTTATATATAACCCTTAGAATATACAGACTTGGTTTGATAAAGAACTTTGTTAACCTTTAGATTATGTAGACTTCCTTATATCTCCCTAATGATGAGAGTTCACAAACCTAATAAGTTTTAGGTTTTGTATCAAGCTTACATCTACCCAATAAATTCTGAACTTGATAATTTTTGTTTGATGCTAATATTACCAAGTTTTGTAGAATGCCTTATGACTCCCTATGATGTTTTTGGATAGAATGTATTATCAATATAGTGCTTTTGTAAATTGTAGTTCAAGTCTAAGTTGATTTTGTAAAATTTTGTAAATACAAAAAATAACTTTTCAATCTCCTTATTACTCCTATTGAACTAAGCACTATTTTCAATTTTGAAGAGGTTTTGAAGTTGGTATATATTTTATTTTCTTTAAGTGTTTTGATACAACACTATAAAAAACCAACTTTTGAAGACTTTTTAATAAACCTCTTTTAATACCCTTCTTTGATTGATTTGATGTTTTCTAATTTCCAATTCCTAAGTTGATGTTGTATTCCTTATAACTCCCAAGTTTGGAAAAATTAGAAAAATAATATTTGCAAGTAATTTAAACAATTATAATATCCCTTATTCCTCCTTGGTAACTTTTGCAAATAATGATATGTAAAGTATGCTTGTTTAATAAGAATGTATTTCCTTATAACTCCATAAACCTTATGTTTAGACAAGCATAAATAACTTTACCTTAATAGCTCCTCACTGTTGTACGTCGGGCAGATCCGTTGCTACGTGTTGTGTAGCGCTTGTGGGCAATTCAGAGCCCTCTTTGATCAACGTAAATCTTCCTTCGAATGGTGATCGAACACCTCTGCAATTTGATGGTTTCAAATCTCTTTCACTGGTCTTCTCCAAATGATAGCGTCTTTACTATCTTCCTTACACCGTATGGATGTTTCACCTTGAAGCATTAACTAGTTTTTGACTGCTCCTTGCTTGCTTGACTATGTTCTGCTACTCTATCCTTCACTCTCTCAGATTGACATCTTTAAGAAGGATGGGCTTCATGACAAGTGTCACACGAAGCGTTACTAGCCAACTCTCTTTGAAAATAATTAATGTTCTTCGGTAATGAGCGTTTCTTTGGCAATGATGAGGTTGGTGGTAACCTCCAATGAATCTCAACTCCCTCCAACTGTGTGTAACTCCCTTTAGGTGAGCACTCAAACATTGGTAGACGTAGAGAGTTCGTGCCAAGTGGCTTGTGCATGCAAGCTTTCTTTCTAACGCTCCAAGTAACCCTAATTCCTCCTTTATCTTTGCACCCTACGTGAGCTTGCTTTTCCTTGGTATGCAAGCTTTCTTTTGCTAGCTGGCTTGGAGAGGGTAATAGATGGCTACAACTGGATAGCTTCTCGGCACACCTTCGATCTCTTCTCTTGGTGGATGCTTGCTTCAATGGAGGCTTTAGGTATAGCTTCCACTCTCTTTCTACACTTCTAATGCTGATTTCATCCTTCCTTTATCGTTGGTTAGAACACCCAATGCTGGTTCTTTTACGTAGATGTTCCTCTACTGAATATTGTCCTCCTTTCTACGTATGCATGAGTGCTAATATCTTCTTCCAATGGCTCTTACTGATGCAGGTGACACGTTGCCTTATAGGGCTGATTCTAATGGTAAGAATGGTGTTTTTAAACACCTTAGCTCCTAGATGTGTGAGCTCTTTGGTAGCTCCTTATTTGGCTGCAACTTTGTTGTTTGTATGGGCTCCTTCACCTGGCTGCAACTCTATTGAAATGAGGACGTGTGAGCTCTCTGATAGCTCTTCCTTTTGGCCATAGATGTATTGCTTGTGTGAGCTTTAGATAGCTCCTTCACTTGGCCGTAGACCTGCTAGATAAAAAATGTCCTTCTACCCCCTTGTAAATGGTAAAGCCTTTGTTCTTCCAAGGAACAAAGGAGGTGCCTTTTGTAATATATAATTTTACACCTAAAATGAAGAATATTTATAATCCTTCTTGATTCTTTTGGATGATAGTCAATCCAAGTTTTTGAAAGTAAGGATTCCTGCACTCTGTGCTTGAAGAAAGAATCCTATTATTCTCCTTGAGTCTTGAGACTACCAAGGTCTCGATTTGAGGCTTCCTTCAAGGATTTCAATGGTGGTTTTTCTACTCCACCTTTTTTCTTATAATGGTGGCTTCTTTTGGCCACTACAGTGCTACAAATTTTTTTGTGCTTCTTAATCAACACAAACAAATATAGAGCAACTAGTTAAAAATTTAACTAGAATAGTGCTTAATGGATGCACTATAAATGGTAACAATAAATTCACCTTATTGCTCCACTGATTTCTTAAATATGCTCTTAATAATCCCACTACAACTTTTCAAATATAATCTACAAATTTCACTACAAACACAGTTGTAGGATCCAATATTCTATTCCAAGATGTAAGATAGGTAGTTGATAGATAGATGTAATTTGTAATCTAATCAACTCCAAAAATAATGTGCAAATGAACCTTAAAATGAACTTTCCTTTTTGCACTTCTATGAAGACTTATAATGCAATCTTTCCCTTTGCAATTTCTGATCTAGCATAAGGTGCTTTAACAAATTTGTTGAGTAATAATGAATTCACTTGCACCAATAGTTGCTTACCTTTTTGATAACTTTTCAAGTAGCTCCTCCACAAAAAAGGTCTCGAACTTGCTTTCATGAGCCTGAAGTTTGGTGATTTGGTCTTCTCCTTTTTGCTGTGGATATAGAGGATTCTTTGGGTAATCCTCTAGTCTCTCGACTTTGACAAACTCCTTTTGTCTTTGAGTCTTCTTGTCAAATTCTGACTTCAAGCAGGATCTTCTTCTTCTCAAGACTCTGAATGTCTTGAGGTCTTCTGTATCTTCTTTGGTACTCCTTGCCAATTCATCTTCTCCTGATTGGGCTTGTTGTCGGATGGCGATAATTATCCCAAGTCTTCCCTTGTGAGAAAGTTTCTCCTTGATGGAGAATTTCTCCAATGAGTTCTTCCAAGAACTCTTTGATGATCTTGCTTCAGCAACAAGGCTTCTCCAAGCCTTTTTCCTTGAGACCTCTCCTAGGTCTTCGATTCTGCAGCTACTTCGGTCTTCCTTGAGGCCTTCTTATTCTGGAGTTGAGATCTCCTTCCTAGATCTCTTGATTATGCTACTTCTGGATCTGAACAGGTTCCTCCTGGTCCTTCTCATCCTTCCAAGAATGGAAGCTTCTTCAATGAGATCTTCTCCTGATCTCTTCACCTTCAGGTTCGCTTTAGGTGTTGGATGATTCTAAAGCAAATACTCTTCCTAACTCTGAATGTAGGAAGTTTCTCAACTTCACTGGAACTCCTCTTTTCCTGCAACAAATGATTAGTACTAAAATTTGAATCTACTTCTGAATTAGGTACTCCCTTCTAGAGTATTTTTTAGGATCAGGGCTTCTATGGCCCTTTTTGGATTAAGGCTTCTATGGCCTTCTTCAGATCAAGGATTTCATGCCTTTTACTAAGGCGCCTTCTACAAGCATTTGTGGCCTTTTTAGATTAAGGCTTCTATGGCCTTTTTAGATTAAGGCTTTTATGGAATTTTTAGATTAAGGCTTCTATGGCCTTTTCCTTTTGTGAAGTTGATTTTACCAATAGAGATCTTCAATCTCTAGTCTTCACTATGACTCTTTCTCCTAGAGTCTCTTCTGTAGTATTCCTCTTTTACAACAACTAATCTCTGCACTATGAAGGCACTCCGACCTTCGGGTAACGAAGTTGAAATATCCTAGCTTTCTATTGTAGGAGGTGTCTCAATCATCTGAGAGTTAGTTCCATGTAGTAATAAGAACCTTTAGGTAATAATTACCAAGTTCTAGATATTATGGATGATCTTCACTAGATGATCTATCAATCTAGTGGGTTGAATATTGAGTCCTAGTCTTCACGAGTTTTCCTATAACTCTATGGAGAGACTCCAGTCAAATACAATCTTAGTACTTTCTGAAACTAAGATTTATTTTAGTCCTCTCTTGTGACTCTCCCTAATTCTACCACCTAGACTCTTCTGAAATTTTTTGATAGTGACTGGTCCAATGGTGCATCAAGTTGACAAAAAACTCAGACTCGATAATAATGGTGGTATTCCTATTGACCTACTATGACTAGATCTACCATGGCTCTGATACCACTATTAGATTTTGAGGTAGATCACAATAAGAGATAATAATAAGATGCTAAAATATGAAAGAAAGTAAACTCACCAGATTTCTGAAGTATGCTATAAATAGAAATGTCAAAAATGAATACAATATTGCTATGGAGGAAATGGACACTCCATGCAAGAAGCTACAGAACCATAATGTGCTCCATCACTAATGGAGTCACCTACTACTACTACTACTACCTACTGACTTGCTTATCAAACTCTTACAATGAGGGCTTCTTATAGTGGAACATAGATTGCTTGCCCAACACTCTAACTAGTTGTACAAGGGACACCTTGCACTTTTACAACTTGCACATTGACACTTGTGCATTTATTACATTGCATGAAGTAACTAGATAAATTCCCCCTAAAGTAATCTAATGTCCTAAGTATGTACCTAGGAAGGTACATTTACATGATCCAAATGATGTAATAGACTCTAACTCTAACATTGTCAAACAAGATTCATTTCCTATTCAAAATTGGATTCCAAAGCTAGTTTGTTTTATTATACAAGGGAATCCCCTAACATATGTTGATGGCATAATTTTCAACTTTAAACCTTAAAATATTTATAATAATCCATTGTAAATTAAGGGCAATGTTGATAAAAAAGATCCTAAGATATTTTTATTTGTGTAGAAACTTCTCATAATATTAGTTTAAATTCCATGACCTTACTAATTGAAGGATAACCTAAAGGAAAGTGTCATTAACAAATTGGAGATGAGATGCGAAGGTACCCTTTAGATTTACCTTTGTGGAAGCTCTTTTTAAAATCTTTGATTTTGTCTTTAATTTTACCTTTGTGGAAGCTCTTGCCAAAGCCTTAATAAGAATAATGAAGAGATAAGGATTTGATATTAGAAATATTAATTTATCTCTTTAGATATTTCATCTTTTGAAAAAAATTGGGTATACATGATCCCCTCAAACTTTGCTTCGTCCCACCATAACATAACCATTTAAAAGAAATAAGGGCCTTGGAGCCACATAGCCAAAAAAGGAAATGGCTTTGGAGGACTATTATTAAGTAGATCATATCTCAAATGTATTGGTTTGTGATTTGATCTATTTCACAACAAAATATTTGAAGAGATTGTATACTTTGTTTGTAGCCAACTAGTGGATATAAAAAACTTGTCCAACCTATATATTCTAAAGAATTTCATTACATCTATAAAACCTATATATTTTTTATGTAATATTTTTTCTCAACTCTTTTTTTATCTTTGGATAATCTCCATCTACATTTTGCCTCTAATTCCAAACTTATAACTATGTAATTTTCCAAGGTTGTCCCTCTAATATTCTTTCCTTTACAAATCTTATCAAACAGGAAACCTAAATTCCTCTTCACAACCTTTTCAAATCCTTTTGAATTTTATAAAATTCAAATGTTATGCTTGTTGGTAATCTTGAATGTGACATCATATATGTAGGCATAGATTTCAATGTAGCCTTTAAGAGTTGAAGTTTTCTAGGCATGGTTAAGAACTTGTATTTCCAACTAGTCAAACAAGATTTCTTTTCTATTCAAAATTGGATCCCAAAGCTAGTTTGTTTTATTATACAAGGGAATCCCCCTAGATATGTTGATGGAATAATTTACTAAATTCAAATGTTATGCTTGTTGGTAATCTTGAAAGTGACATCATATATGTAGGCATATATTGTAATGTATCCTTTAAGAGTTGAAGTTTTCTAGGCATGGTTAAGAACTTGTATTTCTAACTAGTCAGACAATTCATTTTCTACTCAATATTGGATTCCAAAGCTTGTTTATTTTATTATACAAGGGAATCTCCCTAGATATGTTGATGGCATAATTTTATTATATTCAAATGTTATGCTTGTTGGTAATCTTGAAAGTGACATCATATATGTAGGCATATATTGCAATGTAGCCTTTAAGAGTTGAAGTTTTCTAGGCATTATTAAGAACTTTTATTTTCAACTAGTCAAACCAGATTCCTTTCCTATTCAAAATTGCATCCCAAAGCTTGTTTATTTTATCATACATGGGAATTTTCCTAGATATGTTGATGGCATACCTTTTGAATTTAAACCTTAAAATGTTTATAATAATCCATTGTAAATCAAGAGCAATGTTGATAAAAAATATTGTAGATTTTTTTCATACTATTTGTGTAGAAACATCTCATAACACGATGATATTAGTTTAAATTCCATGACCTTACTAATTGAAGGATGGCCTAAAGGAAAGTGTCATTAATAAATTGTAAATGAGATGCAAAGGGGCCCTTTAGATTTACCTTTGTGGAAGATCTTTTTAAAATCTTTGATTTTGCTTTTAGTTTTACTTTTGTGGAAGCTCTTGCCAAAGCCTTAGTGAGATTAATGAAAAGATAAGGATTTGATATTCAAAATATTTATTTGCCTCTTTAGATATTTCATATTTTGAAAAAATGGATATAAATGATGTTAGGCTATAGTTTCATAATAAACACTTCATCCATCTTATGTTACATCAAAATTTAGGAAGTTCCATGTCAGGAGGTTTCTAGTTTCTAGTTAGTTTTTTAAGTTATCTCATTACTTTAACGATGTGTACGAGATTCTTTTGATATGAGATTCACATGTAAAGATTATTATATTTACCTGCATATGCATGTTGAAAGTAATATGAGAATGATTAATAAAGCATTCAAAGTTATTTTACTCTATATCCAACATGTGGTATCAGAGCAAAAGTTCTTGAGCCATGAGTGGAGAGGGATTTTCTGAAGAAAGTTGTTTTAACTTATGTGATGAATTTTGTTGGAACGTCTCATGAGGTCCAAAGACTTAGAAGCAACAAAGGTGTGCCATCCCAAAGAGGTAATTTAACATTATTTAAAAGTTTTTTAATGCTTGGAGATGAGACAAATCCAATGTGGGACGTTTGATTGAAGGAATTTTATAATATGGTTGTATTTGAAAGTTTTTTAATGCTTGGAGATGAGATGAACCTAATGCAGGACGTTTGATTGAAGGAATTTTAAATATAGTTTGAAGAGAGACAAATCCAAATTGTCTGTTTTTAAAAGAAGGAAAGAAAGTAATTCATTAGGATGTTAATATAAGTGGGAAGCAATTCTAGTCCACCTTCTAAAGATTGAAGAACCATCCTGGACATCACCTGTGCAAAGGAAAAGACCGAGGAACCATCCTGGACGTCATTTGTGCAAGGGAAAGACACTCAAACATGTAATCTAGTGCATTAGGGAGCAATATGAAGGAATAAAATGTGAGACTCATACCTAAGGCATTCAAGAGCATAGTCTTGTGTACTTAGAATGAATCAGAACATTTGTAGTAGTAGCAAAATGTGAGAACCATCATTTACACTTGAGAGTGAAACCAATATTCACACGAATTGGTATTCATACCTAAGAGGGAAGTTTTTTAAATATTGTTGTTCAAGAGTGTTGTGAGCAATTGTTTGAAGAGCAATCAAATAAAGAGCATTGCAAGAAATCAAAATATTATTGTTCAAAAATTCAAAGAGCATTTTATGGGATTCTAGTTAGGTTTTCTCGTTATCCCGTTACTTTAATGGTGTTTACGAGATTCTTTCCCTATGGGACTCACATGTAAAAAATATTATATATACCTGCATATGCATGTTGAAAGTAATTGTAGGCCCAAAATGGCCACATCCTTAGAAAAATTTTGAAAAATATTTTCTAAGGCATGAAGATGCTCCCAACCGCTCAACATATAGTGTATTTTCCAGTGGCACAACGTAGGATGTTCCACGCCACTGGCGGAGTAGCTAAATTTGCATTGCTATCACTTTGGTAGAGCGGCATACGACATATTTGCTAAGGTAAGAAGAGATGCTCCTAGTTGTTCCACACTTAGTGTATTTTGTAGTGGCACAATGACATGTTCCACATCGCTGTCAAACTGAGTCAAAGTTGATGTCATCATTCTTCGATGAGCGACCCAGTGCACATTGTCCCAATCTATGCAAATAAGTGGCTAAGTTTTGATGTGTTCCATATCATTGAGGTCCAAGTTCATTTTAGAGTCAAATCGAACACATGCTCCACGCCGCTGGTTGAAGAGGTCAAAATGTCTAAAATGTAGCACAAGGTAGCGGCACAGTGCAAAGTTCCCCAAAACATTATTTTACATTGTTTCCTGAGTGGCTTAGAGCATGACTCTATCCCGTCGTCAACCTTGGTCAAAATTTGATGAAGTGGATTTTAAGGAGTGGGCTACGAACAACATGTTCTACACCACAGATGCGAAAGCAAATTAAATAGTTTTGAGAAACAAAGCGAGTGGCCTGGTGACATGCTCCATTCCGCTCAAAGCATAGTGTATTTTTAGATGTGCTCCATGCCATTGGTCAAAATAGTCAAAGCAAGTGATAAGTCTTTTAAAAGAGTGGCTTGGTGACATGTTCTACGTCACTCATCTTCAGAGCATTGCTAAGGTTTAATCGTAGCCATCCATGAATGAATCAATGATCGAGATCATGCTGACATTTTCTTAGATATACAAAAGCAAATTCTTGGAAAACGAGAACTAGTTGGTTCGAGCAGGCAGGTGAAGCATCCATGGAGCCAAGAACCAAGAACTCAGGAAGTTGTAGATCTACGACCAGATGAAGTCCCCAAGAAATATGAATGGCTTAGATTTTGTTTCTAACAGCTTGGAGTCTAACTGCCATTATAGAACAAGCAAGTTGTAGAGCTGAGCTACCATGGCGTGCGATATCGAGTGGATTTCTCGGACTTCAAAGATGAATGAAATAATGCCATCACAACATTTTACTGATCTATCATGACTCTATCCTTGTAATGTTCCATCCTCTTCTTTCACTCTAAAAACTATATATAGAGGTCAAACCCTCAATTTTTAGGATCAGCTCTAGAGTGTTAGCTTGCCCTACTATGTAACATCTTTTGCAAATTAATAGAAGGAGCATTACTTGGATTTTTGACTCGAGAACTATTGTCTTCAATATTTCTATTGAGAGATTCAAACCCCCCACCCCCCAACCCCCACCAACCACCCAACCCACTCAAAAAGTTTTTAGATTAATGATCAACACCATTAATAAGAGGGGGGGGAAGGAAAAAAAAAAAAAAGATGTCAATTTAGATCCCAATAGTTTTGGCATGCCCGGTGGGACCTATTTACAAGAAACACTAGAACCCATACTTTTCTTTGTTTGTATATTTTCTCGAAGGAATCAAGATTTGGTGAATTGTCTTGACCTTGTTAAGTGGTGAGTAACAAATTCACCTGGTGACTCCCTGGTCTACGAAACCATAAAGTTATCCCTGTAGCTTGTAGTTTTTCATGAATACTAGGTCATCCGCAAGGAATAACCTAGGATCCTTTTTCTACTATGAGCTCCCTTTTAGAGGGTCTACTATCATAAGATATTTAAATCAAGATTTTCATTCAGATGAAACTCCTCCTGAGGTACATCCTGTAGTACCCCCAAGGCCACCCCCAACAGGAACTACACCTGGAAACATGGCCCAAAATCAAAATCAAAATGCAAATGCAGCTCCAAATCAGCCCTTGCAAAAGTATCCTAGTTGGAATACAATTGGTCCCCTTAGACTAGCCCATATGCATGATATCCCTCAGGCTATGTCTAAGGCCATTCCCACATATGATGGATCTAGTAAAACTACATATGAACATTACCAAGATATTCTAAATCTGGTAGCGATCCGCAACATAAAGAATGAGGATGTTATTATCAGAATCCTAGCCCTATCCTTTAGAGGAAAAATTCTACATTGGTTCAGGACCCTAGAAGACAATACCATTACCTCATGGGCAGCATTAGTAGAACCCTTTGTAGAAGAGTTCAATGAGTCTACTGATCCTTTTTCCCTCCTCAATCAATTCACATCCATACAAAAGCATCAACAAGAAACCATTTCAGACTTCAACTTGAGGTTTAGTAGGACTTGGAAGAGGATTCCTCCTGAAGCTAGACCAGCTTCAACCCTCACTTTCATGTATTATATCAGAGCCCTTGGATCAGAGTTAGGTCTACAAACCCAACAAGCTAGAGTATATACCTTTCCATAGGTCTACAATGCAATTGTCCATGCTAAAAATATCCTCATCAATGTGGGAAGATTACCCCCTAAAGTTGTGTTGCCCTACTATTTGGAAACTCCCAATGTCCAAGGTCAGACAACTACATCATCTTATATGGATCCTCCTCCTTTTTCATCTCCACTTCCATAGATGACCCCTATTCCTCATCCGAAAGTATCACCTACTGTAGTTCCTTTTCCACCACTTCCTTCTCAGATACCCCAAGAGTCCTCCATGCTTCTTGATATTCAGAATACTTTGAAAACTCTCAGTAACAAGATGAACTCAATGGAAAAAAGAGAGATAGAGATATTTCAACAAATAATATTTCCTTATGTCAACAAATATCAAAGACCTGGTCCCAGCAATAGCACTGGGGTCAGAGTAAATGTGATGCAAGAAGATCCAGAGTGTTCCTCTAAAACCAGTCTAGTGAATGTATGGTGTCTGGTATGCAATGATCCCCATGATTCAGAATCATGTGTTATGTACCAACACCATGTACAATAGGCTATGGAGAAGGTAGAGAGAAATTAGAAAGGAAGAGTGAATATGCTCTAGAAACCAGATCAGATCATGGTTGGAAAATATCTTGATGAAGATGGACCCATTTCTATCATGACAAGGTCAGGCAAGAAAACACTACAGGTTGATCCATAGAAGATGGGTCAATTTTAGGTCCCCTCTCAAAAGAAGAAATACCCACCTACTCAAAGCAATGATACATTTCCTATCCCCTAGGCCAATGAAAAGAGGGACATGGTCCCTAAAGGCCAAGAAAAGGAGGTCAATTTTCCCAAAAGGTTTGACAAAGAAAATGAGGGAGAAAGGATGAGATCCAAGAATGAAGCTCAAGAGAGGCTTAGATTTCCCTCCATAACCAAGAGGTAGAGAATTGAAGCCACACAATAGTATAAGAGAAAGTATGGTGAGCCAGAGAGAAGGTCTGAGAGACCCACCTCTACCAAGTTAGAGTATAACATTATGGAGGAAATGAAAAGAATACCCTCCAAGGCTAGCCTATATGATACTCTCTTTATTCCTAGCCAAATAGACCTACTGAAAGCTTCTCTAAACAAATATCCGCAAGAAAAGTAGGCCACTACAATCCTCAGCATGCCCTCTGGGAAAGACAAGATGTCTCCTACTACTTTAAAGAACAAGCCCCCTCCCTTTTACATTTCTCTAAGGATGGAGGGGTGGATTATCCGCAACTGCATGATCAACTCAGGGGCTTCCACCATAGTTATGCCCAAGGCAGTCTATGAGGAGATGGGAATGGAATATACCAGATCCTACCCTAGAGTTTTATAGTTAGATGGGACACCAGTGAAGATAGTGGGGGTAATAAAATATGTTCTGATGAGGTTGCATAGAGCTCCGGAGGTAACCATCATGCAAGAAATAGTGGTGGTGGATCTAGAGCCTTATTTTAGCTTGTGCCTTTCAAGAGAATTCACTACCAAATTGGGAGGATGCATGTACATGGATTATTCTAGCATGGTGATCCCCTTCAAAGGGAAGAGGATAAGAATAACACCAGAGAAGCTTGTGTCTTATCATATTGAAAAAATCAAAGAAGACATGTGTAATCTCACTCCTCTAGATGAATTTGAACTAGTGGATAGTTTTGAAGAGCTAGAGATTGAAGATGAGCTACCTTTCAGAGAGGATTATAGTCAATTTGGGATAGGTATGGGTACATATAGCATTTCCATAGAAATAGAGAAAATAATCCCTGCTATATCTAATCAGTCCCTGAGAGAAATAGAAACTTGGACCATGCACTTTGATGGTGCAAGATGTAAAAATGGTGTTGGTGTTGGTGTACTATTGCAGTCTCAGTCAGAAGGTGCAAAGAGTTTCATGTATAGGCTAACATGGTCATGCACTAACAATGCTGTAGAATACGAGGCTTTATACCTTGGGCTAATGTAGGCTGAGAGCATGGGCATCAAGATATTGAATATATACGATGATTCTGAACTAATTGTCAATCAGGTAAGAGAGAGGTGTAGTAGAAAACACCATTACCTGAAGGTATACAGGAATAGGGTATGGGATTTGATGGAATCCTTTGATGCCCTAAATATTTCTATTCTTAATTTTATTCCAAAAGATAAACACCTTGTATATTCCTTGGGGGGGGTTTTTTCCCCCACAGATATAGGAGTCACAAAAGACAAAGGGATCAAAATGATTTTTAGGCCTGCAATACCAGACAAGCAGATTTTTTAGTAGGTGTTTGAAAGTGATGAACAAATCATTGATTTCCTAGTAAGAGAAGCTTATCTATCTACCATTCAAGAGGAAAATCTAGAAGAGATAGACCAACAAGATGTCATCCAACTAAAGAACAATCATATACCTAGAGGGTTGGTCACTCTAGAAAGCTTGTTTGACAATGAAGATAGGAAAAGGATCAAATCCATGGAAATCAATGAAAATATCTACAAGGAAATTGAGATCAAAAAGGAAAAGAAGCTCAAAGTTGGAGTTCGATGTTCTCCAAAAGAAGAGGAGGATATCAAATTTCTATGCCTGAAATACCAAGACATTGTAGCTTGGTCATATGAAGATCTTAAAGTATATGACAAGAAGGTCATCCAACATACAATTGAGCTAGAACCAAATGCAAAACCCTTCAGGAAGAAACAGAGGCCTATGAACCCCAGAATCAAAGCCATAATGAGGGAAGAACTATTAAAGTTATTGAAGGCTAAGATCATATATCCAATCAAGCATTCAACTTGGGTAGCTAACTTAGTCCTAGTAAGGAAGAAGAATGGTGACATCTGCTTGTGTGTGGATTTTAGGAACCTCAATCAAGCATCATTAAAATACCACTATCCACTCCCTCAGATCGATCAAATATTGTAGATTGTAGTGGGAGTAGAGAGGTTCTCACTATTAGATGGCTTCTCTAGCTACAACCAAATTTGGGTGAAAGATGAAGATCAATTTAAAATAACATTCACCACCAAATGGGGCACTTTTGCCTATCAAAGAATACCTTTTGGTCTATCCAATGCAGGAGCCACATTCCAAAGAGCAATGGATTATGCCTTTGGAGAGCTGATCAAAAAAGTCATTCTAATCTACTTGGATGACATGACTGTATTCTCCCATGATAAGCAAGACCACCTGGCACATCTAGAGCAAGTATTTAAGAAGTGCAAGGAATTTGGCATCTCTCTTAATCCGAAGAAGTCATTTTTTGTAGTCCATGAGGGAAATTTGTTAGGCCATGTGGTCTCTAAAGAAGGTATGGCCATTGATCCAGATAGAATCAAATCCATTCTTGCTCTTCCATTACCCATGAACAAGAAAGCTTTGTAGTCCTTCTTTGGTCAGATAAATTTTATCAAAAAATTCATCTCTAATTTTGCTCAAAAGGTGAAACCTATATCAGAACTACTAAAGAAGAATGCAGATTTCAAATGGACTGAAGTGAGAAAACAAGATTTTGAGATCATCAAGCAATCCATTGCTACAACTCTAGTTCTAGTGAATCCAGACTTCAACAAATATTTCATTATGTATGCTTATGGAGCTGAAGAGAGCTATGCATCAATACTCACCCAGAAGAATGATGAAGGAGAAGAGCACCCCATATTATTTTGGAGCTAGAATCTCCATGAATATCAGGTCAAGTATAATTTTATTGAGAAACAAGTATTTGCAGTGATGAAGTCATTGAAAAAATTTAGGCAATACTTGGTTCAAAGTAAAACCTTGGTTTATGTGGTTCACCCAGATGTTAGAAGTTTCATTTTACAAGGTGAACTAGGGGACAAAAGAGTTGGTTGGATTACTAAAATCTAGGAATATGATATAGAAATTCATCCTACCAAGATGGTCAGAGGTAGAGCATTATGCCAAGGTTTGATAGAAGTAGCAGTTATAGCAGAAGTGATAGCCTGTTAGTCAACAATAGAAGATCATACTGAAGAACTACAGTCAGGAGAATCAGACTGGGTTGATCAGATGACCAAATATTTTTAGACTAGAGTGTGTCCTTCTAATATTAATCCATCATAGAGGAGGAGATATAGGCTTCAAGATTTGAAATATGTCTTATTACCAGAAGGTCTATACAAGAGAAACCTTGATGGAGTCCTCTTAAGATGCTTGAGAGATGATCAGAAACAAAAGGTCATAGAGGAGTTCCATGGAGGATTATCTAGAGGGCATTTCTTAGGAAGGGTTACAACTTTAAAGATAATTAGGGTAGGTTATTATTGGCCTACCATTTTTGCTGACACCTTCAAAGTTACAAGAGCCTATGATGAATGCCAATGGTATGTGGGAAGAACTAGGAATGCATCATTCCCCCTCAAGCCAATTCAGGTTGAAGAACCTTTTCAGCAGTGGGGGTTAGACTTCATAGGGGTTATTAATCCAAATTCCTCAATAGGACACAAGTACATTTTGACTACCATAGACTACCTCACCAGATGGGTAGAGGCCATCCCCACAAAGAAATCAGACCAAGAGGTGGTAATAGACTTCATGGAAAGCTTAATCACAAGGTTTGGTGTCCCAGAAGCTTTAGTGAGTGACAATGGACCAACTTTCATAGGAGCTAAATACATTGAGTTTTCCAGCAAGTATGGCATCACTATAAAAAATACCTCTAACTACTACCCCTAGGGGAATGGATTAGCAGAATCAACTAACAAAAATCTGCTAAGAATCTTGAGAAGATCATTAGAGGGTAACAAGAGAAGTTGGCACCTATTGTTGGAACAAGCTCTATGGGCAGATAGGATCACCATCAAAAAATCCATTAAAACCTCCCCTTATGCCTTGGTATATGGCAAAGAAGTAGTATTACCTATTCACTTGGAAATTCTAGCTCTCAAGTTGATAGATACAGAGGAAGAGTCTGAACAGAATCCAGTTGAAACTAGGTTAACACATTTGTTGCAGCTAGAAGAGAAAAGGACTCAGGCATATGAGGACTTCCAAAAGCACTCATTTGATATCAAGGGATGGTTTGACAAGAAATCTAGGTTCAGAGAGTTCAAAGTTGGAGATTCTATCCTCAGGTGGAATGTGGAAAGAGCCAAGCCAGGGCACCATCAGAAGTTTGATTCCTTCTAGGATGGTCCTTTCAAAGTAGCAGAGGTTAAAGAGAGCAATGTTTTCTAGCTTGAAGATCTAGAAGGAAACATACAACTGATCCTGATCAATGGTTTTCATCTAAAACTCTACTTTGATTGAAATATAAGTTCATTGTAACATATGTACATATTTTTGTATTATATCATTTTTTCCCTTTACTGAAAGTTTTCATTTTGTAAAGTGTTATAAAAAGGAAGAGAAAATTTTGCTTCAAAAAAACTATTTCAAAATTGTAAAATAAACTAAGGGTGGCAGTGAAATACAACATGTGTTCCATGCCACTCTCCAATAAGCTAAGGTGGTAGTGGAATACAACATGTGTTCCATACCACTGAAGTTCACGTCCATTCTAGAGAAAAACAGGACACATGCGCTACATCGCTCTCCGATGAATAAAATATCCATGAGCTACGATGTGTGCTCCATGCAACTCCAAGAGAAGGAAAGATGATGAAAAGTATCATAGGTTCAATGAAGTGCTTCATGCTACAACCAATCAGTGATTGACATGATGTTGCTAGCCACCAAGATGCATACATTTGAATTAAAAAGTATGCAATGGATAGTTTCTTGCATCGATTGCATTAATGGTGGAAGGTATACATGTGGTAACATTTAAAAGTGGTTCGAAGTGCAAAGCTCATTCATTTCATAAACAACACTTACCTAGAAGAAAGAGCAAAGGAGTAGTCAAGCATTGTTCATGAATACCAATGAAGAAGAACACTCTATGAATTTCCACTAAAAATGGCCTTCAAAGAGACCCATAAAATAGAGCCATCGATGAATGAGGGGTTGGGCAATTACATTGATAAAGCAGAAGTGGTGGATAACACCATACTGGTTCTCACAAAGAGAACTAAGCTCAGAAGGAGCATCAATGACAAATATCAAAGAGGCGAAACCTTAATAGTCCAAGGTACTTGTGTTATCCGCTCTTTCTTATATTTTATATCTATGATTTGGTTCATCCTTATCCCAAATTGATATTGACCATTGTCAAGTTTTATGACCCTAGGGCAAAAGTAATAAAAATAGCTAATGGTAAAACCTTATTTAGCATCACAGCCAAAGCTTGTCATGACCTTTTTGCTCTAGGAATAGACCCACCTATAAGGTCTAAGCTTTTCAATGTAACCGAGCAAGCTGGATATTATTCCCTACAAAAGCATACCCATGAAGGAGAGCCTTTTAGGAAGTGGGTGTATGGTCAATTCAAAACTATTAAGCTCAGGAAAGGACTACCCAATACCCCAATTCCAATTGAGTAGTTTTCTAACCCAGAGATTTTCTCTATGTTAGCTTATTTAGAGGGTTTAGATTCTGACCAGTTTGTAAGGGATTGGAAAATAGCTACTACTTATTGCATTTCAAATGAGAGGATGTATAAACCTAAAGCAGAGAAGGAAGGTATTAAGGTGATTTACTTTGATTGGCCAACATTTCTTGCCAAATGAATGCATGAGCAGTTGGTAAGGATGAAAAGGGATTCAAAAGCTCCTTCTTTTTGAAACTATTCGAATTTGGTCTGGATGTTCTATGTCATTGTAAGGCACATGATGCCCTAGATTCTAGTGAAAGAAAAGAATGAAAAAGGAGACCCTATCCCTGTGTATTATTGGACCTCTCATTTAAGGAGCACAAAGTATTTTTATAGGTTTAATCTAGAGTTCCTAGGGCCAACTTTGAAAATTATGTATGGGAAATGCCCTAGGTTACCATCTCTGACCAAGAAATTGTTAAGAGTACCAGGCACCAAAGAAGGAGACTGGTATGTTCTCATAGAGGGCACTATCATCAGACTTTATGGCTTCACTGGTAAGCCTTTTTTGCTACCCCATTTTATGACTAATAGATTATTGGCCCTAGAATACTTGAGGTAAGCAGATTTCATCAACATGAATTACGACTCTAGAAAAGGAAGAAAATGTTTATTAACTTACTCCCATAATGTTGATGACATAACAATTATTAGAAGGGGTCAAGGTGAACAAATCACCCAATATTTGGAGAGGCTCAACCTATTTTATATCCCACAGAGGTGGAGGTATGACCCTGATGATAAATTCATGAAGAGGAATATCAAGCTTAACGGAGAAAAAGCCCTCAAGTTTGAGAAGACTTCAAGGCCTCATTTTGAACAGGGGAGGAATAACAAAGAAAATGCCCCATTGGATTGGAATGTCACTAAAATGGAACAACTACCCCCATGGCTAGACTTCTATGAGTAGGTAGTTGATTTTGATTCTACTAACAATGAAAGCCATCAGTTAAAGGAGTCTAATATTAAGGATATTGAAAAGAAAAAGAAGTGGGATGAAGGTAAAATCATAGATTGGTGGAGAATGAGAGTAGAAACTGGTACAGATAAATCTAGATTCGATCGAGTAATAGATGATGAGTTTTTTGAGTGATATGACAAGCATATTAAAACCTAGAAAGCTAAGGACCCTAAGAATCTGGTACTGATTTATAAGAAGACTCAAGCAGGAACAAATTCTCCTTCCCCACCTTCACAAGAGGAAGCACAGGAGGTAGGGACTAACACTCCAATAGTTACTGTAGAAGCTCCTAAAATATTTGAACCCTCATCAGAGCAACTAGAGAAGTATCCTGTAGGGGCCCAACTTATAAGAAAAATGTATTACTCTGATGATAGGGTAGTAAACACAGAAGTCATTCAGATAGTTAGTAGGCCCAAATGCCTAGCCTTGGGTGGAGAGCCTCCTGAGGCTGAGATATATTGGAATAAAAAGGATAAAGACTTTGTGTTCACACCTATGAGTTTCACTACCATAACTACAATTGAGTCAAACCCTACTACTAAAGATGTATTGCAGGAGGGGCCATCCGAAGAGGATACAGAGAGTGATAAGTTAATAGTATTTTGAGTTATCAAGAGAAAGGCCAAAGATGCATCGAAAGGGACCCAGAAGGAGGTTTGTAAGAAACTAAAAGTGGATAAGGGGAAGAGTGTTGAAAAAACCCCTATTTCAGTTGTAGAGAAGTCGATACAACAAGTGCAACACCAAAGTGCAGAGGTGATTCTAGAACATCCTACATATGTAGGTGAAGGTATGATTACTATCCCTTCTTCTCCTTCTCCTCCTATTTTCCTAGAGAAATATCCTTCCCCTTCTCAAGAAAATGTCAAAACAAAGGTGCCCTCTCCCCCTCATAACTCACCACCTATCTCAACAGCTAATACAGAGGGCCAAACCAATCCATCTCCTCCACATTCATCCAAAATCCTAGTCACACCATCCTCGATCATTCCACCTTCACCATCACAACCCCTAGTATCATCTGAAGCACAAGTTGTTTCATCCACACCTACTCATTATTCCTTGAGTTTTATTTTAGTTCCCATGTCTTTCCCTATTGCAACCACAACAATAACCATAGATTCAACTGTGGTCACTACTACTCCACTATCATTAGCTTCTGAGTCTATCCTTCCATATCTCATAGCTTCTCCTCCTCCTACAAGTTATCCCACATTGGCTTCCTTGTGAAAGGAAAAGGATGTTTCTCAGAAGATTCAAGATTTTTGGGTAGAGAAGTTGTCCAAGCCTTCAAAAATAATGGCTACGAAGAGGAGCACAATGTCTATTGATCTAGTCACAAGGCAAAGAGCATCCAGATCTATTATCCCTTTGGTGAGCAAGCCTGAAGCAGAGATGACTGTACAAGATTATCGTCTAGAGGAGTATACTGAAGATATTGAGAAACTACTAGTTGAAGATGAGTTGGTCATAGCAAAAGCTCACCTAGAGACTTTCTATGTCAAAATTGATATCTACAAGGAGAAAGTTGGGAAGTTAGAGCAGAAAATAGAGAAGTTGGAGAAGACTGTCAACAATCAAAAATAGGTAGAAAAGGTTATCAAGAATGAAGTTAAAAGCTAGAAAAGCAAATATCAAGAGGCCATTAAGCTTAAAGACCAAGTTGAGGAGCAGAAAAAGAAAAATGAAGAACAGGCCAAGGAAATACAAGACTTGAAGCATCAACTTCAGATTGAAAAGGCCAAGTCCTCAGGCTTCTCAAAAGTAGGAGTGAAGAAGGTAAGAAAAGAGCTTTGGTCCGAAGTCTTGGAGAAATGCTCTGAACTACAACCCATAATAGATTATATGGATGATGCTAGCCATTTGCTCCAAAATACTAAAGAAGACCTAGATAAGTTCACTCAGGAGTTGCAACCCATGGTCATTCTAGTAGAAAAAATCTATAAACTATCTGATAGCAGGTTTAATGAGGTTGCTAAACCGATCCCCAACAAGGAATGGAATATTTCTAGATTGGCCACTAGAGTTGTGGTCAAGAAGAATAGATTGCTCCAGAAGGCTTGGTTGTTATATGACAAAGTGGAAAACACAATTCGAGATGTGGTAGATATCAACCAAGAAATGACTCAATATGGCTTTGGAGGACTCTAGCTTGAGAATAATACTCTATTATCAAAAGAGGATATCAAGAAGAACGTAGCTTCAAGCATCCAGGATGAATCTGAGGTTGATGCCTAGAAGGAGCCAATTGATCAAGAACAGGTCTCTCAGATGATAATTGATTTAACCAGGCTCAGAGATTTGATGGAGGACCTGGTGAACAAGGGAAGCTCCACAAACTATGAGGATACCTCCAAGTTGGAGTTTATTCATAAACAGCTTAAGGAGACTTCTAACCCTTCTGAGGTAGTTTGGAGCCAAGCTTTGCAGACTCTTAAACTGATGATTCAACTATTTGGGACCGATGTTGAGCAAAAAGATAAGCAACAAGACTCACCAGAAGAAGAGGAGGTTGACCAAGAGTAGGAAGGCAATGATGAGGAAGAAGCTCAGTAGGAAGGGGAAGAATCAGATAGAGTTGTTGAAGACCCTCAAGAGGCACAAGTGTAGAGTTTCCTATTTTGAATATTTTTGTATTCATGTAAAAGTGTTGTATATTTGTTTTTGATCCTGACACTGTTAGAGGACAATAATAAAAGCATGAAGCCAAAGAGTAGAAAATGAAGGTTTCATGAAGATATTTTGATCATTTTGATTGGGCTTATAAGGGAGAGCATAGCTCTATTTTTGCTTGACATAGAGCAATTTTTAGTCGAAAGGAGTGGTGAATATCATTATTTCTAGTATGATCTCCATGTGAACCATTATCCTCTAGGTGGCTTCACAAAGTTTCTAGAGGGTAATGGTCATATAGAAATTATTCTATGAAGCATTGCTCAAAGATTTGTATTTTTTGACTCCTGATGCCCAATGGATAAGACTCTGAGTTCGTTGGCTTTGCAAGAAAATCCACCTGGGAGGCACCAGAATGTAGGCCCAAAATGGCCACATCCTTAGAAAATTTTGAAAATATTTTCTAAGGCATGAAGATGCTCCCAACCGCTCAACATATAGTGTATTTTCCAGTGGCACAGTGTAGGATGTTCCACATCGCTGGTAGAGTAGCTAAATTTGCATTGCTATCACTTTGATAGAGTGGCATATGACATATTTGCTAAGGTAAGAAGAGATATTCCTAGCCACTCCACACTTAGTGTATTTTATAGTGGCACAATGACATGTTCCATGCCACTATCAAACTGAGTCAAAGCTGATATCATCATTCTTCGATGAGTGGCCCAGTGCACATTGTCCCAATCCACACAAATAAGAGGCTAAGTTTTGATGTGTTCCAAGCCATTGAGGTCCAAGTTCATTTTAGAGTGGATCAGAACACATGCTCCACGCCACTGGTTGAAGAGGTTGAAATGTCTAAAATGTAGCACAAGGTAGCGATACAATACAAAGTTCCTCAAAATATTATTTTACATTATTTCCTGAGTGGCTCAGAGCATGACTCTATCCCATAGTCAACCTTGGTCAAAATTTGATGGAGCAAATTTTAAGGAGTGGGCTATGAACAACATGTTCTACACTTTGGATGCAAAAGCAAATTAAATAGTTTTGAGAAACAAAGGGAGCGGCCTAGTGACATGCTCCATTCCGCTCAAAGCATAGTGTATTTTTAGATGTGCTCCACATCATTGGTCAAAATAGTCAAAGCAAGTGATAAGTCTTTTAAAAGAGTGGCCTGGTGACATGTTCTATATTACTCATATTTAGAGCATTGCTAAGGTTTAATCGTAGTCATCCATGAATGAATCAATGGTCGAGATCATGCTGATATTTTCTCAGATATACAAAAGTGAATTCTTGGAAAATGAGAACTAGTTGGTTCGAGTAGGCAGGTGAAGCGTCCATGGAGCCAAGAACCAAGAACTCAAGTAGTTGTAGATCTATGACTAGATGAAGTCCCCAAGAAATATGAATGGCTTAGATTTTATTTCTAATGACCTAGAGTCTAACTACCATTACAGAACAAGCAAGTTGCAGAGTTGAGCTACCATGGCATGCGGTATCGAGTGGATTTCCTAGACTTCAAAGGTGAATGAAATAATGCCACCATAACATTCTACTGATCTATCATGGCTCTATCCTTGTAATGTTCCATCCCCTTATTTCATTGTAAAAACTATATATAGAGGTTGAACCCTCGATTTTCAGGGTCGGCTCTAGAGTGTTTGCTTGCCCTACTATGTAACATATTTTGCAAATTAATAGAAGGAGCATTACTTGGATTTTTGACTCGAGAACTATTGTCTTCAATATTTCTATTGAGAGATTCAAGTTGTGAATCGCATTTCTGCTAATGCTGCTATGGTTAGTTCATTCCACTGATATTGGATTACTAGTTGTAAAGCAATTGAAATATTTTCATAGTTAAATCTATGCTTACAAGAAGTTTGTTTCTGTTAAATCTAGATACTGATCTATTCTGCTAATTTGGATTGTTAGTATTGTGGATATTGAAATTACTTCTTGGAGTATGTCTCTGTTTGTGTTTCTTGTATGAAGATTACTCTATTTTGGGTGTTGTTGATCTTGAGTGTGGGACACTGGAAATGATTTACTGAAAGGTTTTCCCTGTGGATGCCTATGTTGTTAGCTCTATCCGGCCATTATTTTACTCATAATTCCTTAACCCTAAACCCTTTTCTAACCCTATCTCTTAAACAATTATTGAGCTTAATTGAGTCAACACCCTATCAGTTGACAAGGAACCAACCTACTCTGGAGGTTGGGCTAGAGCAATATTTAGTCCATCCAATGTTGAGTTCTGAGTTGTGACTAGCGGGTGCAAGCCTAATCAAAAAGCTGGAAGATAGACAGTCACAGTATCAAGTTTTGCTTGATGTCAATTTGGATCCCAACAAGTAATATAAAAAAGAGTAATAAAGCATTCAAATTTGTTTTACTCTGTATCCAACAAATGATCCCCTCAAAATTTGCTTCATCCCACCATAACATAATGATTTGAAAGAAATCAGGGCCTTAGACCCACATAGCCAGAAAATGAAATGACTTTAGAGGACTATTATTGAGTAGATCATATCTCAAAAGTATTGGTTTGTGATCTCACAACAAAATATCTAAAGAGATTGTATACTTTGTTTATAGCCAACTAGTGGATATAAAAAGCTTGTCCAACCTTTTTGTAACATGATATTGTCTAATCAGGTTATTGTCCCACATATCTTAAAATATTTAAGGAACATGTTGAAGGACATATAAATTGACAAAGAAAGCAAAATATTCCATCAATCTAGACCAACTAGGAGTACCACCCTCATTTTCCAAAGGGGAGAGAACTATGTTGTAGTTCCTTCAAAGAATCTAAAGATTGCAACTCATCATTGACTTCAACATGAATCAAATGAGGTCCTTCTAACATACATATAAAAGAGTGACTATAATTATATGTTTATGACTTCGATTTTCATATATTACTTTCTTATATAAAAATGATTAGCAACCCAATTATTTCTTGTTTCTAGCAATTGTCCATCCCATGTGAAATTGTCCTATACCATTGCCTTACTTTATGAAGATCCCATAGCATGCTTCTTTACATTCCTCACTATCTATTTTTGTTTTTGTGAGAAGGGAAAAGGGGATAGGTATCATGAAGAACCACTTTGTGACGCTCTTCTATGATCCCCTCATTTTGAGACTAGGGGTACTTTATGTTCACTTTGTGTTTAATGGATTAGTTAAAGAACACCTACATTTTTTGTAAGATACTTTTCTATCTAAGCTTAACTTTAATCTAGCCTAAGTTTTAAAAAGGGTAAAGGACCCAGCTTCGTCTCATATCTGGACCCTTTAAGCTAGCTGTTAGTTCGATGATTTTTAAAATTATTTGTGTAGCCCCCATTCTTTGGATATCTAAAAAATCATATTCATTTTCTTGATCTACCCCATCAATCAAGGAAGCTTCTCTAATTATATACCCCTAGGGATCTTGGGTACTTTCAATTTCATGATTGTATTCCAGGCTATGAACAATATTCTTATGCATCCATTTCACATGTTAGGTGTAGTTGGTGTATTCGATGACTCCCTATTTAGTGCTATGCATGGTTCCTTGGTAACTTTGAGTTTGATCAGGGAAAGACACATACAAATGCAACAATCAAGACCTACAACTAAAATAACTTATGCTTTCAATGAGGAAGGAAATAATGGTTTCTTTTTGAGAGGTAAGGGTACAAGAAGATGCAACAAACAAAGCCTAAGATGTAATATGCAATTTTGATTAAATGCTAAAGGTTAAATATTAAATTGATCCCTTATATGATTAAGACTAACTAGCTCTTTCTTTATTTTTTGTCTATTTGACCAGTAAACAAAAAATAGAACCCAATTTACACAAACAACAAACATAATTTACACTTAAATGCTTGAATGACAAATATTGAGGATAAAAGAACTTGCTTTTACCATTGTAACAAAAGCATTACTAGTCCATAGAATATTTATTGAAACTATTTCTACCAATGGTGCTATTGCTTAAACTACAAAAAAGACAAAAAAAACAAAGTTAATGATAGAGGGACATGTCTGAGCTAGCAGAGGATAGTGGACTTCCTTGGACAACAATCAAACCCCTATTTAGATAGATAAAAATGATAAAATGCTAGAATGCAAGAAATAAATGTTGAGTGGTGAAAGTTCCATTGGGTCATGATAGCACCATTGACGCTTTCATTGAAAGCTAGCGCTTTCACTCTGTGTAAACTATAGAATGATATTGCCATCGATCTGCAGTCTAGTAGTGCTTTTGCTTTAAGAGAAAATCAACAAGATTAAATGCAAAATAACTTTAGATTATGATGACTATGATGAAGGGCCCTAGCCTAGGAGTATAGAGGCCTTGTTAAAAAACATAAAAACAAATATTTACTTGCTTAAGATGAATATTGAATAACAAAATATGAAAGACTAGCCATATATAAAGGCACATGCAAGTTTAGTTATAAGTGCAATAAAATTAAGCCTAAAACTACAAGCATAAGGAAGATTCAAAATCAAATAAGGGGAAAGAGTGCAACTCTAACAACCCAGTTGTCACTTCTCAACCACTCAATCTTTTTTTTAGCACTTACATTTCCATGAGGCAAGAGACATAATCAAGATTCATTCAATTTCGATTAAAACTTATCAAGGAAAATGGCATTGAGAGCTATTAAGACTTGATTAGAGTCTATTTGGAGTAGAAGTGATCATCTTCTATGAAAACCTCATACCCCATTGGTATGAGAACGTTGGCCAAGCGTTAGATTTCATCCCATATAAAAGGGAAATCACCAATAAAAATACTATCCACCAAGATCAGTACGTAGGTGAATGCCTTGAATATGGAGATCCACACCAATGGAAAACCATTATAGATGAAATAACCACATACATGGTTATTCATAGATCTTAGTCTCAATACACATATTTTTGATGGAATCTATAGGATAACAGATCACTATTTGCGATTGAACACATAGAATCCATGGAATGTCATCTTAAGCAAGATTATGTAACTTTAAACCCCTTAAAACTTATTTGTCCATTCCTTCATTTAGGTATCCAGTTTGCTTATTCATCAGAGTCATTTAAGGAACAATACTTGTCCAACATGGAATTACCCCTCCTCATGCACACTCAACTTATTAGCTTTTAGGATATAAGGTTTGTTTTGGTTTATAGTTCAAGACCAATTTTACCTCCTTGTGGGTTTTATTCCACTTCAAATTCCAATGTGTTCCAATTTAAACCATTGTGAGTGTTTAGGAGGTGAATATAAGTCAATGGTATTCTTTTATGATAATATTCATTACATCACAACCTTAGATTGAAACAATACATGAAAGGTCTATTTAAGAATTACATTCCATTATGATCGACTTTATGATTCCACACAATCATTGATTACAAAGAGAGAGAGAACTAACTAATTGTGTCATTCATATTTTTCCAATTTAATCCAGGAAGTAAATGGCATGATCACATAACATTAAATCATCATCATTTCAAAAATCTAAGCATACACTCTTAACATCATAAATGAAATTGTTGAATAAATAGTAATAGAGGTAAACATTGCAGTGTTATAGAAACATTCATAACTATCCATCTAATCATTTAACCATCACATACATATATCCTTTTCATTTTGAAAGTAAAGCAATATGAACAAGAATTGCACATCAAACCACAAAATAGAATGACACAATGATTTATCCTGGGAACCCTCATGGGGAATAAACCCAACCTCCAAAATATTCTCTTTCCTCATATTCATAATTTTGAGATGTTAAATAATACAAATAAATAAGGGCATCTTCGGATCCCTTATATCAATATACAAATAAAGGGGTGCAACTATCCCCTGTGTAGGTTCACAATGCAATTAAGGAATTTCCCAGTTCCTTCCTCTAAGTCATCATTATAACAATAGGGTACTCCTCATACCTATGAGGAATCCATTTTCTCCTTCAAAATTCAAGAGGTAATTAAGGAATTCTTTTGATTCCTTTCTCTACGTTATCTTAATGATTATAACATCTCATAGGTGATTATGATAATCATTGGAATATATTTTGGAGAAATCATATTGATGTTAGAGGGGATTTCATAGAGTCCCTCATAAATGTATTCAAATTCATTCTTTGAAATTCCCTTAAACACGTCCAACGAATTAAAGTCCCATACCTCTAATTCGTGAAATGAACATGCTAACATTTGTTTAGTAGTATAAAACCTACTTCATCTATAATATAACTAATACACTTTTATGTGTACCACAAATTTGAATCTATACCTTAAACCCATCTATTCTTAACAAACATGTTTCTCTTAAGGATATTCCCTTACAAAGTGATAATGGATAAGAGAGTACTAAGACATTAGTATCAAGGGATTTCTATTGCCTTCAATACACATGGTACACTCAAACCTAGGTTAGGTTTTCTCACCCAACCATCATAATTACCCGGACTACTACCATAAGACCATAAATCGACCTTCTACTTTATGATAAATGCATCAAAATTCCTATGTGATGATATTTTAAGCTTTTAATTTAAGATTTTTTTAAAAATCTAATATTTAGATTCATTCACTAAAATTTTAGGAAGGAAAATCGACTGATAAGCCGACATATGGTGAGTGTAATGATGACAAGTGGTAACTTTGAAGGGGGTTCAACTCCAATCAAAACACTTGGTGGTAACGCAGACTCTACCACACGTGCGTCTATCCAGCACAAAGTCATCTAGTGAGTGGATGGTCATACGACCACCACTCGTGGTCGATAACCTATGGGAGCCTTACTCCCTTTTAAATCATAATCACCCTAAGCATATCCTATGTGGGATAATGCTCGGGTATCCTTTTTTGTAGGCTCTCGCTCGAGCATGCTAAACGTGAACCAGACGCCCTTAGCTCCTCAGATCGGCTACTTAATGACCTAAAAAACCTCTCATATGGTTGTTTTAGGTTGAATTAATCTAATGCCAAGTCACTCATGGCTACCCCTCTGCTCGATGATTCAACCAAATTCCATTGAGGAAGTATGGTTTACACAAGCGACGGTGATTGGGAAATTAGTTTGTCAAAAACCATTCTGCCTAGATGGATGCCCCTAACAAGTGCTACAACTTTCCTTTATAAGGATCGATTTTAGCTATTGATCAAAACCTTCGAGAATTGAAGAGAATCTATAGGAAAAGACTATGAAATTAAATCAGGCAGTCAATCTTGGATAAAAGAAAACACAGTAACCTCATTTGGTTTCTCTCGATAGAATTGGTAATATAACAAGCTGAAAAATAGCATAGTCATCGCACATATGAGATAGATTCTATTAGAATTCATATTGAGTGTTGTCATTCTAAGAAAATTTGATGACTTCACCGAGTCTTAAATTTAGCAGATATGTCCAAAGACAATCCCATCACCGCATACACCAACATCAAGGGTAAGACAATCCATCGATCTGCAGAAGCCTAATTAAGTCGAAGTATCCCTTCTTTTAAGGTGAATGGTCTGAATGGTCAGTTTTTTTGAGTCCAAATCCTGATTTCTCAAAGGTCAAGCACGATTTACATCTAGTGCCATAGTCAGAATGTCATCAACGACTTTGATTATTAGGACCTCGGTTATCTTCTAAAGTTTGAAATATATTAAAAGCTTTTTATAACCCTTAAATTTACAAAATAAGCATCCAACAATTGCTGTGCAGGGTATGATTCACCAAATCTAAAAGTAATTCCATGTCAAAGGTGGTATAACCACCTTGCGGTGGTAGTGTGGATCATATTGGTACCTGAGTTTAATGGTTAGTCAACATAATTGATAGAATGGTGATTTATGCTCCCATACCAACTTGGTCGGGCAGTATAACTTGTAGGGTTATACTGCCATAGTTTAGCCTCCAAACCGATCCAATCATTTTGATGCCAAGACATAATGGATCTTTTATTAGATCAAGGTATTTTGCCCTTTTATCAATTATAACCAAGTCTAAAATAGAATACATAGTCTATACTCCATTTGTTCTATCTGTTCTTTAATTAAATCAAAATACTTACAAACATAGTAAAAGTAATATCAGACAAGTTAACTAAATTATAATTATTGTTGTTCAATATTGGATTAAGAAGATAGGAGGAATCTGAATTGAACAATCTTCTTCTTCTTCCACTTTAATTTGGCCTCTTATTATCTTTTCCTTTTTTTCATAATCCTTCCAAACATCCAAGCTTGCTCCTTGCTAGGAATTCTTTCAAGTCTTCTAGTTTCTGATCCACCCAAGGGTGGAGAGCATACTCCCTAGACCTCCAAGATTTCCTAGATTACCCCTTTCTTCACAAAGTGTCCTCTATTTATAGGACACTTCTCCACTCATGGGCCAAATAGTGGCCACATTATAATAATATTAAAAAGATGCCTTGGACCCATTATGACTCATCATGTCTTGTATAGTATGAGAAAAAGGGTCCACTTAGAGATAAGGAGAGTGTCCTTATTTTTGTTTTGTATCCTTTCCCATGGGGACAAATATAAAACTAATACTATTAAGGCAAAGAATGGATACAAAGTTAGAACTATTATTGATAGGGTAAGGGATCTCCCTTTTAATTTCCACCAATATAGGGAAGCCATATGGGTATTTCCCAATGGATAGGATAGTTCATATAATATTTAAAAATCCTATAGTCCTTTTAAGTCCCATCTAAATTGGGTCCACTAGGTTGTTTACACATAATTTACTATATTGTTATAATTTTGCAAAAGATAATTCCTCAAATTTATCTTTCACAAGACCTCATAATTAGTTTCTAATTAATTATCTTCTCTAAAAGATAATTAATATTTTCCTATCCTTCATAAAATTCTTTTATTAGAATTTTTGTAGGATTCTTTAGGGTCTATGCCCTTTTTATCAGGCATTAATTGATCCCCAAGATCAATTAATATCCTTTAAATAAGGTAGGAGGGTGACGGGTCATGACATACACCCCCCTTAGATTAAACACAGTCCTCTGTGTTTGGACATCTACCTTACAAAAACATATTTGTCTAGCAAAAGCTAGTATTTATCTTGTTGTTTTACAATCAGATTCTTCTTTCATCCAACACTTCAATCTTGATGGCAAGCTTCATCTTCCATCCATGAGAGTACCTGGACCTGCAAAAATGTAAAATATCAGTAGTACCATGTCCTTATAAACAATATAACATCCATTTTGCATATCAACAAGTATTGAAAGCATCATCAATACACAATCTCATCACAAATACTACAGTTTCAATTCATCTCAAATTGCACAAACAATTGATCTAGAGAACTGTAATATTAGAATTTGCAAAATGATGTTACAGAGATATCATGAAATTATGCATTTGTACCTTATTAGACATAAAAAGTCTTATTAATTTTATCAAAACTCCCACCAAGGAGTATCACAGTATAATTTGGTTAACCTCTAGCATGAATTAACCTGATAAAATCAAGTGTTAACAAAGACACATCATAATTTTAGAATCTCAATTTAGGATATTCACATATATCCTAATATGTATTTTAATACCAGAGCATCCACCCAGATGTCTCCTGGTTTATATCATCATGGAGAAGTCCCATACCTTCTCCAAGAATGGACACCAATCCATTCTTCAAATTCATTTAGTTTTTATACAAACAAAAATCAATGTTCATGCATTCCTTTGAATCACATACTAACTAATTAAATTCCTTATAAACAATAATATTCATATAGCATTCAAACAAAAATATAAAATTCAAAAGTTTTCTAATGTTTATGCCTCATCCTTGGCATGAATAATCTACTACAAAATGGTGGCCTACAAAGTGGTGGTCTAAAGGACCTTAAGGTTGATGCTCCTGGGTCCGTTCTTCTCCTCGTACTATGCTGGTACTTACGACTGGAGATGGTGGTGGAGCTAATGTTCCAGCAGCTGCTTGATCACTACCTCCCCTTCTCCCATGTTGTGTATTAACAGCTGGTTGTGATGGAAGAAGCATACCGTGATTTAGCAAGGCAACCAAACAAGATTCCAAGAATGCAGCATTAAATTCTTCCCTTAGTTGACGAAATTGTGGATTTTCTGTGAGCATGGCTGCCATCGCTGCTGCTCTCCAATTATTTCTTTGCAATTTTTTAGATCTAAGTCGATCCCACTCTACTATGGCAGCATCTCTCTATTATTAACCTTAATATTTCCTATGCCCAAGCATCTTCTTGAGCATGTTGCACTGGAGATTTCCTCATTGTTGCATTAAAGGTTTCCTAATTCTTACCATGATTATTCCACTTGCTAAATCTGGCACTACTTCAGATCAACTTCTACTCTTTAGGGTATGTGCAACAATAGATCGATAATCAAAAGCAAAAGAATCATAAAGCATATAATGGGGTTCATTCCACTTAAAACTAGTATCATCCAGGTGAATCTTGCCATAAATATGATCGCATTGGATGTCATGGGCAAGTTATTACATAAAACTTCTCCAATACTCAAGTGATCATTAGGTCCATTCATATCGATCTTGTCCACACATTTACCGATCGCATCTTGACAATCCCGAGGTGAATCATTCATCTTCCATGATACACCTTTTTCTTTGGCTTGATTGTCCTATAGATGATTTTTGTGTTGACTCGTTAAGCTCATTGCTCCTCTTTAATTTTTTGAGGTAGCACATGTCCTCTTATCATCACCATTAACTTTACATCTAGTCACATCATTGTTCCTTCAATGGCTTCAAAGGTTGATCTCGTGCACACTTATTTGTGAATCATATCTTCGGTACTATTTTTCAAATCTGGTCATAAGTACTTATTGACATCAAACCCATTAATGGAAAGATAGATTCACTTATCTTCTTTCGGTAGGAAACCAATTTTCCAAAAATAGCCATCATGTTTAGCTATGAAGAAGAGTAGCACAAGTTTTATGAATCCTTTGTCTGGATTCCTCGACTCTTGCTTCAACAGAGGGAAGGGTTGCAGAATTTCTTACAAAGTCAAGCTATCGAAGCTCGTAATGCCCTTATATCCATGGAACAGATATATTGCAATACCTTTATCCAGAATTCACTTTGTGATGTATGGCTAAGGAATAATTCCCATAATTATTTAGCTTTTGAAAGTCCTTTAAGTCATTTCGAGTGGTTTGATCGATTCTTCAGTTGGCCTAACTAGACTTTCCATGTCCAGTTTGGGGATTTTTAGTTACCTCCTATAAGTGATCCTCTAAATATTCCATTTCAATTTCTACCATCCTATTATTTGGATGTGGTCAAGAAATATGTTCCCACTGGAAAGGCTGCTTTTGATAGCGAGCTTTATCAGAGTCTTATATATCAAAGGTATGTGCAGACTCACTTATTCTAGGAAATTCAGAATAGATTCACTCAGACTCGGTGTCTGATAGAAATGGATCTTGTGTTGTGTGGACATCGTGGCACTCCTTGGCCATATTATGTGTTTGATAGATATATTGTAATTCGCTACAATATTCCTCTTCTAGTCATCTATTCTGAGTGTAGCTTATCTCCAGTCGAAGATTATGATAGCTTAGATTCTGACTAAGACTATGAGGGTTTTCATCTTACCATTACTATTATGTCCAAATTCTAGTTCTGGCATATTTGTATGTAATAAAAAAACTGTCTAATAATATTCTATGTTTTGTCCAACTATTTTATGCTCCAATTTTCTTTGGAAAATAATACCACATGCATGGTATAATGAGTAGTTTTAGATTTAAATAGCATAGCACACCTCAATACATACAACCACCATCCGGATGGTCGGGTGGCATACCTTTCTGTGGAGTCAGGATACTCAGATTATCGGAGTTGTTTGGTGGAGTTCTTCCCAAATAATTCCATGTCAAGAAAAGTATGGAGTTTCTCCAGCTAATATTGTGATAACTTCCATACCCAAAGTATATTGTAACATTGATAAAAAATCAAAACAAAGAAAATATTGTTTTGTTTATCTCTTGTTCTTAAATTTCCAGTAGTTAGTTTTCAATGACTAACTTGTATTCACACATGGTGATAATTCCCAAACTGAATTTAGTCATTCTCGTCAAGAGTTTTATCTCTTTTTGCTTTTACCATCGGGTTCTCATATGTAGAGATTAATACCACATGCGTCACGTTATGACATATGTAAATATTTAAATGACACGAAGCACCTTTACTAAGTTATAACAAAGAACTTGGTATCTTCAACCGTGGTAAAGGTTCAAGTTTCGACTATCTCTGGGTGAACTATCACAAAATAATTTGTAAGCTTCCAAAGTTAGTCATAGTTGAGATGCCTAGTTTCTTGGCCAAAGGCCAAGTTGTAACAATTAAACATTCTTTTAATTATTTCACTAACTCAAGTTGTTAGACACACTTGAAGATAAGGAGTAGGTAGCCAAAAGACATAGATGTCGAGTGATTTCCCAAAAGAGTCTAAGGTACACCACTTAAAATCCATGCAGGAGGGTTTACTTAGCTCTTCCACTTTTGAACGACTGTGGATCTACTCATGGGGGATAGGAACTCAGACATCATAATCTCAAGCACTGACCTTGTCCTTACCAAGTGTGCATTGTTTAGAGTTTATGTTTTGAGTTTTTCTCTCATGTTTTGTTTCATGCCCAAATATTTTGCTAACCTAGATCTAACTAGAATCTATTAGTTAGCCTAGGCTCTGATACCAACTGTAACAACCCCAGTTGTCACTACTCAACCACTCAATTTTTTTTTAACACTTACATTTCCATGAGGCAAGAGACATAATCAAGACTCATTCCATTTGGATTAAAACTTATCAAGGCAAATAGCATCGAGAGCTATTGAGACTTGATCAGAGTCTCTTTTGAGTAGAAGTGATCAACTTCTATGAAACCCTCATACCCCATTGGTATGAGAACGCTAGCCAAGCGTTAGGTTTCATCCCACATAAAAGGGGAATCACCAATAAACATACTATCCACCAAGATCAGTATGTAGGTGAATGCCTTGAATATGGAGAACCACACCAATGGAAAACCATCATAGATGAAATAACCACACCAATGGTTATTCATAGATCTTAGATCCGATCCACATCTCTTTGATGGGATCTATAGGATAACAGATCACTATTCGTGATTAAACTCATAGAATCCATGGAATGTCATCTTAAGCAAGATTATGTAACTTTAAACCTCTTAAAACTTATTTGTCCATTCCTTCATTTAGGTATCCATTTTGCTTATTCATAAGAGTCATTTAAGGACAATACTTGTCCAACATGGAAATACCCCTCCTCATGCACACTCAACTTCTTAGCTTTTAGGATATAAGGTTTGTTTTGGTTTATAGTTCAAGACCAATTTTACCTCCTTGTGGGTTTTATTCCACTTCAAATTCCAATGTGTTCTAATTTAAACCATAATGAGTGTTTATGAGGTGAATATAAATCAATGGAATCCTTTTATGATAAAATCCATTACATCATAACCTTAGGTTTGAAACAACACATGAGAGATCTACTTAAGCAAGAATTACATTCCATTATGATTGATTTTATAATTCCACACAACCATTGATTACAAAGAGTAAAACTAACTAGTTGCATCATTCATATTTATCCAATTTAATCCAGGAAGTAAATGGCACAATCGCATAACATTAAATCATCATCATTTCAGAAATTTAAGCATACATTCTTAGCATCATAAATGAAATTGCTGAATAAATAGTATTCAATGTAAACATTGCAGTGATCTAGAAACATGCATAACTATCCCATATAATCATTTAACCATCTCATCCACATATATCATTTTCATTTTGAAAGTAAAGCAATATGAACAAGAAATAACACATCAAACCACAAAATAGAGTGACACAATGATTTATCCTGGGAACCCTCATGGGGAATAAACCCAACCTCCAAAATATGATCTTTCCTCATATTCATAAACTTGATATGTAAAATATTACAAGTATAGAAGGGCATCTTCGGATCCCTTATAATCAATTATACAAATCAAGGGGTACAACTATCCCTTTATAGGTTCACGATGCAATTAAGGAATTTCCCAATTCCTTTCTCTAAGTCATCATTATAACATTAAGGTACTCCTCATACCCATAAGGAATCCATTTGTTCCTTCAAAATTCAAGATGCAATTAAGGAATCTATTGATTCCTTTATCTACACCATCTTAATGATTATAACATCTCATAGGTGATTATGATAATCATTGGAATTATATTTTGGAGAAATCGTATTGATGTTAGAGGGAATTTCATAAATTCCCTCAGAAATGTATTCAAATTCATTCTTTGAAATTCACTTAAACTCGTCCAACAAATTAAAGTCCCATACCTCTAATTCGTGAAATGAACATGCTAATATTTATTTGGTAGTACAAAACCTACTTCATTTATAATATAACTAATATACTTTTATGCGTACCACAAATTTGAATCTATACCTTAAACCCATCTATTCTCAACCAACATGTTTCTCTTAAGGATATTCCCTTAAAAAGTGAGAATGGATAAGAGAGTACTAAGACATTAGTATCAAGGGATTTTTATTGCCTTCAATGCACATGGTACACTTTAATATGGGTTAGGTTTTCTCACCCAACTGTCATAATTACCAGCCTACTACCATAAGACCATAAATCGACCTTCTACTTTATGATAAATGCATCAAAATTCCTATGTGATGACATTTTAAGATTTTAATTTAAGATTTTTTTTAAAATCTAATATTTAGATTCATTCACTAAAATATTAGGAAGGAACATCGAATGATAAGCCGACATGTGACAAGTACAATGATGAAAAGTGACAATATTGAAGGGGGTTCAACTGTGGTCAAACCACTTGGTGGCAATATTGACTCTGCCATGCATACCTCCAACCGACACTAAGTCATATAGTGAGTGGATGGTCATACGACCATCACTCGTGGTCGATAACCTATGGGAGCTTTACTCTCTTTTAAATCATAATCACCTCGAGCATATCCCATGTGGGATAATGCTTGGGTATCCTTTTTTATAGGCTTCCACTCGAGCATGCTAAATGTGAACCAGATGCCCTTAGCTCCTCAGTTCGGCTACTTGATGACCCAAATAAGCTCTAATATGGTTGTTTTAGGTTGAATTACTCTAATTTCAAGTCGCTCATGGCTACCCCTCTACTCAAAAATTTGACCAAATTCCATTGAGGAAGCATCGTTTACATAAGCAACGGTGATTGAGAAATTAGTTTATCAAAAACCATTATACCTAGATCGACGTCCCTAACAGGTGCTACAAATTTATTTTGTAAGGATCGATTTTAGCTATTGATCAAACCTTTGAGAATTGAAGAGAATCTATAGGAAAAGACTATTAAATTTGATTAGGCAGTCAATCTTGGATAAAAGAAAACACAGTAACCTCATTTCGTTTCTCTCGATAGCATTGGTAATATAACAAGCTAAAAAATAGCACAGTTGTTGCATATATGAGATAGATTCTATCAGAATTCATATCGAGTGTTTCCATTCTAGGAAAATTCAGCGACTTCACCGAGTCTAACTTTATCAGATATATCCACAGATTATCCCATCATCGAATACATCGACATTGAGGGTAAGCCAATCCATTGATCTGCAAAAGCCTAATTAAGTCGAAGGATCCTTTCTTCTTTTAAGGTGAATGGTCAACTATTTTGAGTCTAGATCCCAATTTCTCAAAGGTCAAGAATGGTTTACATCTAGCGCTATAGTCAGAATATCACTGACGACTTTGATTATCAGGACCTCGGTTATCTTCGAAAGATTGAAAGATATTAAAAGCTTTTTATAACCCTTAAATTTACAAAATAAGCATCCAAAAATTGTTGTTCAGGGTATGATTCACCAAATCTAAAAGTAATTCCATGGCAAAGGTAGTATAACCACCTTACGATGGTAGTTTGGATCAGACTGGTACTCAAGTTTAATGATTAGTCAATGGAATTGACCGAATGGTGATTTATCCTCCCATACCAACTTAGTAGGGCAGTATAACTAGTAGGGTTCTACTACCTTAGTTTATCCTCCAAAAAAATCTAATCATTTTGATGCCAGGACATAATGGATCTTTGATTAGATCAAGGTATTTTTCCCTTTTATAAATTATAACCAAGTCTAAAATAGAATACATAGACTATGCTCCATTTTTTCTATCAAAATACTTACAAGCATAGTCAAAGTAATATCAGACAAGTCAACTAAATTATAATTATTGTTGTTCAACATTGGATTAAGAAGATAGGAGGAATATGACCTGAACAATATTCTTCTTCTTCCACTTTAATTTGGCCTCTTATTATCTTTTCCTTTTTTTCATAATCCTTCCAAACATCCAAGCTTGCTCCTTGCTAGGAATTCTTTCAAGTCTTCTGGTTTTTGATCCACCAAGGTGGAGAGCATACTCCCTAGACCTCCTAGATTTCCTAGATTGCCCTTTTCCCACAAAATATCCTCTATTTATAGGACAACTTCTCCACTCATGGGCCAAATAGTGGCCACATTATAATAATATTAAAAAGATGCCTTGGACCCATTGTGACTCATCATGTCTTGTATAGTAGAAAAAAGGGTCCACTAGAGGTAACGAGAGTGTCCTTATTTTTGTTTTGTATTCTTTCCAATGGGGAAAAATATAAAACTAATAATATTAAGGCAAAGAATGGATACAAAGTTATAACTATTATTGATAAGGTAAGGGACCTCCCTTCTAATTTCCACCAATATAGGGAAGCGATATAGGTATTTCCCCAATGGATAGAAAATTTCATATAATATTTAAAAATCCTTTAGTCTTTTTAAGTCCCATCTAAATTGGGTCCACTAAATTTACACATAATTTATTATATGGTTATAATTTTGCAAAATATAATTCCTCAAATTTATCTTTTACTATACCTCATAATTAATTTCTAACTATGGAGGTCAAATTTGGATGGGAAAAGATCAAACTTGGTGAAAGCACTGGAGGAGTCATGAAAGTACCATCAACACTATCACTCATGCCTTGATGCTTTCACTTTTGGAGCAATAAATGCTCCAAATTTAGGCAAAAGGAAGGTTGATTCAATTTGGATGATTGAAAGGCTAATTAATGAAGGGATTGATAGGATTTATGTTTAGCTTTGTATGCAAAATTGGGTGTCTATATTTGCTCCTTTTTGATGTATTTATTGCATTAAAAATGTGTCAAAAACCAACATAGATGCCCTAATTTTGAGGTAGAAATATTTGTTGTTGCTTATGGTCAATGATGCTATGTGAATGATTTTGTAGAGCTAAAAATGTGACACTATGCAAGCAATAAAGAAATCAACTCAAAGAGACAAATAACTGCACAAAATAGAATATATTTCAATAAATGGGGGGGAGTTGAAAAACTCCTTGTTACAATTATTCTACCTTGACAGAGTTGATTTGATACAATAGATACAATTTCTAGGGTTCTTCGAAACCCTAGCTATACAAAAATGAGTGTCTTCAACTGTGCTTCGCTCCCAACAGAATGAGTGGGCTTGTGAGATATCCGATTCTGGGCCACTCTAGCTTCAATAGCTATCCAATATTGAATGAGAACCTATAGATCTGCATACACACAAATAGACAAGGGGATTAGTAATACCTATGAGGGCTCCACAGTGTGAGACCCTCAACTATCAAATAAACCCTAACTGCAAATGAATACAATGGCATACAAAAACCTATAGATTATGTAATGAAATAAAAATTGATGGTGATTTACCTTGCTAAACTTGATGATGCTTCATTGTAAGTCCGTTGGTATGATGCCCTAACAACACTTGATGATTTGATGCGGTAAGCTTTGGTTTGCATTGATGATGATGGAAGGCTCTAGCGGGTGCTTGGTAGGCTTTGGCATGAGCTTGGAAGGCTCTAGAATGCACCTGCGGGATATGGCAGGCTCTGGCGAGTGCTTGGTAGGCTCTATAGCGAGCCTAGAAAGCTCTAGAAGGTGCCTGTGGGTGAGGGTTTAATCTATAGAAGTAGATCATGGGGGTATGAAGGATGCGATGGATGGGTGACAATGGTGATGATAGAGAATGGATGTGGAAGTGGCTGGAATGGTGGAAGTCCTATGGCAAGCTAGGGTTTGAGTCAGCTCTCACAAGTGGATTCAACCGTTGGGATCTTTAGGGCTCTACAACCTTCTGCTTCATAAGGGCTTCTTCAACAATATCTCCAAGGGTGAGAACATTCCAGGGGTTGAGCATTTGAAAATGCTCCTATTTATAATCTAGCCTAGGGTTTTCTTAGGGTTTTAGCTTAACACTTTTGATCATGTGGCTAAGATTAAATAAAATCCTAAGGTTGAGATTATACTTTAAGTGTGACATGGATTAATGAAGATGGATGGCTAAGATTAGATTAAATCTAATGGTTGAGGTTAATTGGGTTTAAATATATATATTTTATAATAAATATATTAAAATATAATAATAAAATATTATATTAAATATAAATAATATAAAATAAATATAAATTAAGTCCAAAGGGGTCAAAAAGTGGCGGGAAAGGGCTAAAGTGGGCCTTTTGAAGGTGAGAAAGGTGGGTGGTGGACAAGTGGGTGGTAGGATGGTTAGGATGAAGGATTAATGGCTAGGATTTGGTGTCTACAGATGCCCCTTTTTGTACCATGTTGCGTGAAGCACAATATGGTGCAAAAATACGAGACACCTGCTTGGGCTATGGGCACAGAAGCAACTTCTCTCTATTGTTGGATTTGAGCACTGATGTTGAAGATAAAAGAATAAAGAATTTTAGAATTTGCGTAGCTTACCCCCTCAATTGGTGAATGAGTTACGGATGAATCTCACGAGCCAATTGAAAAATTTGTGCAAATGATGAATGATGTGGTACCATTTTTGCCCCAATGGTGAGAAGGGGGATGGTGCAAAATGTGATGTGATGCAGACGATATGAATGATGTAAAATGTGATACCATTTTTACCCCAATGGTGGAAAGGTGTTGGTGTAAAATACCATGTGATTGTGGATGATATGAATGATGTAAAATGTGATACCATTTTTGCCCCAATGGTGGAAAGGGGGTTTTGTCCAAGTGTAGATGTCATGATCATGTAAGATGTATCCCATTGTGGGAGGATCAAGATCAAAATATGGTTGCCCTAAATTTTGGGATGATTCGATGTTGTTGAATAGTGTGCTCTCTGATGCCATTGATATGCAAGTATGATGATGCAGATAAAAAGAAAAAGAACCGTGGATGGCCTGCTAGTGACTGTTCTGATAATTCCCACAATTGGAACCAATCATCCTAGCCAGTGCCTATCATTAGGTTTTTGAAGAAAAATGATGAAATTTGAGTTTTTGTTCATGTGTTAAGCCTCACGAACTAGGCCATCAATGATAGCAGTTATGCAAATTGTTCTTGGCAAGGTTTCACTCCAAAATGTGAAGTACCAAATGTGATTGTGAATTCAATCAAGGAGATAAGTGATGATGATCATGGTCAAGTGTCCTTATGGTGGGCTCTTCATCTTACCGAATTGCATGGATTCTCATCGTTGCAATCACCAAGTTTGTAGAATAACCCACTAGATACAAGATTCACTTGCATGCTACTTGAACTTGACAAATATTGTAATTGTTGATGGATTTGATGGTGACATGGAGACGTGGTGATGAAAAATGTATTGATGGATGCAATGTGCATGGATTCAATGATTGATTCTATTTTTGCCCCAACAGATGAAGGGATTTTTGCAATTTGGAAGATGTGATGAGTGTATCTATTTTTGCCCTAACAGATGAAGGGGTTTTTGATGATGAAATATGGAATGATTGTGTCTATTCCTTGCCCTTAACAGATAAAGGATTTTTTTGATGATGAAAAAAATGAAATGATTTGTGTCTATTCTTTGCCCTTAACAGATAAAGGGGTTTTTGATGATGAAAGATGAAATGATTGTGTATGTTCTTTGCCCTTAATAGATAAAGGGGTTTTTGATGATGAAAAAAATGAAATGATTTATGTCTACTCATTGCCCTTAACAGATAAAGGGGTTTTTGATGATGAAAGATGAAATGATTGTGTCTATTCTTTCCCTTAACAGATAAAGGGGTTTTTGATGATGAAAGTGTCCTTATGGTAATCTATCCATCCTATCGGATTGCATGGATAACCAGTCACTGCAACCGCTAGGTGAAATAGGGTAAACCACTAAATACAAGGCTCACTTATATTTGTGTCTATTCTTTACCCTTAATAGATGAAGGGGTTTTTGATGATAAAATGATTTGTTCTTTTCCTTAATAGATAAAGGATTTTTATATTTATTTTCCCTTAACAGATAAAGGGTTTTTGAAAAAATATTGATGATTATTTTTTCCCTAACAGATGAAGGGGTTTTTGATGATTTGAAAATGTGATGAAATGTATCTATTTTTTCCCTAACATATGAAGGGGTTTTTGAAATGTGAAAATGTGATGAAATGTATCTATTTTTACCCTAACAAATGAAGGGTTTTTATGATGATATGGAAATGAAGGAAAAAAAAAAAAGGATAAGAAAGAATATGCAAAGATAAAGTTTTGATAAAAGAGAAATGAGGAAAATGTGATGAAATGTATCTATTTTTACCCTAAAATATGAAGGGGTTTTTTATGATGAATGATGGTGTGAATGCAAGGCAAAGGGCACAACCTTTGACAAAAGGATGCAACCTTTTGAACCTAGCAATTGATGTGGATGATATGAATGCAAGGCAAAGGGCACAACCTTTGACAAAAGGACACAACCTTTTGAACCTAGCAATTGATTGTGGATGATGTGATTTATGGCCAAAGGGGTTTGGGTTCCTTGGGGCCCTTTAAAAATAGATGCAAGGCAAAGGGCTCAACCTTTGACAAAAGGATGCAACCTTTTGAACCTAGAAATTGATTTGTTGATGATGTGATTTAATTGTGACCAAAGGAGTTTTGGTTCCTTTGGAGCCTTTTGAATTTGATGTATGTGAGGCAAAGGGCTCAACCTTTGACAAAAGGACGCAACCTTTTGAACCTAGCAATTGAATTGTTGATGATGTAATGTGATTGAATGATTGAATTGTTTATTGAATTGGTGGGGAAGGTGTGATACCTTGAACACCCCCAAGTTGTGAAGATGTTTGCTTTATTGGGGGGAAAGGTGTGAAACCTTGAACACCCCCAAGTTGTGATGATGTTCTCACTTTCTAGCGATATTTGCATATGCGAGTTATATATATACATACATGGATTTTTATTTTTGTGCTTTTAAGTGAATGTGTTTGTGGAATGCATGTTTATGAAAATGTTTTTATGCATGTCTTATTGATGATTAATGCAAGCTAATCATGATGTGTATGCGTAATGCTTATGGATGATTAATGCAAGTGAAATGGCATGTATATGAATGCAAACTATATGAGAGGAATGCATGATGTTCAAATGATCATTTTTAGTTCAAAATTTTGTTGGCCATTTTTGTTCATTGTTTTGCAATCGGGGGCACCGATCTTGGTGGCTTTATGCGGGTTGATCCATGATGAAGACATGGATGTTGATATGGAAGAATATATGGATGTTGATATGGAAGAAGATATGGATGTTGATATGGAAGACTGCAGGATTTTCAAAGACTCAAACATACTAGTGCTATCAACTAAACTCACTAAAGGTTGTCTAACTTTATTTAGGACCAATGTGTGTGCAAGTGAAGTTCATGTACCAAATATTGAGCATGACAATGACCCTAGACAATCAAGCACCAATGTGTGTGCATGTGAAGTTCATTACCTCATTATGAGTAAATTAGGCATGACCTATTATGGAGAGGACCAAGAAGTTAGCTTGTCCGTATGTGCGGTTAGAGGTCTCCCTTTTTGGAAGAGAGACATGTCGTCCCGCATGAGCTTACTCCACTGCCAGTCAAGCGTCTATAGCCCCGGTGGAGACTCACTCCATAGTCCAATGATTTGATATTTTAGGCCTTGGGGATGACTACTTATCCTTCTGAGGGGACATGTGGTATGATCCTTACAACTTTAGGGATCGAAAGTGTGTATGTGGAATTTGTTAAGTATTTGAATAGAGCTTTGGGGATGACTACTTATCCTTCTGAGGGGACATGTAGTACGATCCTTACAACTCTAATGATCTATTGTGGGTGAATAGAAGTTGGTAATTTTTGTATAGAGCTTTGGGGAATCGGATTCTCCATCGAAGTGTGAGGAGAATGTGACCCTATCCTTACTACTCTATGTGTGTATATTTGGAGAGCAACTATGATAGTGGTGAAAACCACTATTTTTGATTTTGGACTATGTTGCATGATAGGACAAGCGAGGAATATTCTTTTCACTTCAAGGTGCTACCCAAGTATGGTGTTATCCCTCTTTTACTCAAAATGTTTTTAAGATGTGAAAGAGTGTGGTTGGTGCAAGATTGCTTTTTGGAATCAGTTGACCATACTCAAGACTTTCTTAATGTGGAAAAAGTGTTTTTGGTCCTAAAGAAAATTAGACATCTTTCTGGAGGCTGCTAGACACACTAGTAGTGGCTGAGTGAGGGAAAATTTTGGCTTTTTGTGACTTTGGACAAATGGGATTGTTGGAGGGGATTGCATAAATGCTCCCAAATAGGTACCCCTAGTTGTGGAAACTTGACTTTTTGATTTTTGGCCATATCATCACTACTATAAAATATCATTGAACGTGGGATGGGATGAATGCAATTTGTAAAATGCAGGGGTGTAGTGGAATGCATGTGGAATGAATGCAAATGAAATGTGTATGCAGTATGTATGAATGTAATGTGAAAAATGCATGTAAAGATACCTATATGTAAATGCAATATGTATGCAATGGGAATATGCCTATGTGAATGATTTCTAATTGTAATACGCCCTAGAATCCAGCGTGCTTGATAGAACTTGTGTGTTTGGTTTGCATGTTGAGGCCCAAGTAGTGGCCATTTGCATCATCATAATTGCATTGTCAAAAAATCATGTAGAGTATAGCATGCATATCTAAATATAAAATATTTCTTTTACATTACATGTAGGAAACAATAATTTGTGCTATATGATGCATTTGTCATTTTATGCAAATTAAAACAAACCACACACACCACATTTCACTTAAATGCTAGTGATTTGGGAGTCACATCCAACCACTAGTAGGGTTCAATGATGATGGGCATAATTTCCATCCGTTGGTCCAAATCCTATGTACCCTTGGATACTAGACCAATACCGGATTCGAGAACCTTTTGTACCCTAGAAAATTTACATGTATTATCTTTGAATGATATAACGTTGACTGGTGGAAAATGGGTGAGGATCTGGGAGGACCTGTACTCCTTTTTTGGGTGTGGACCTTCATTACCACACATGGGGGATTTACACGGATTGTAAGTCACATCCAAGTTGTCGAGCTATGAGTATACAGGTGAAAGCCAATTTAAACTAAGAATATCATTCAATGCTTTTCAAAACATGATAAGGAGTTCTATATTGATACAACAAACTTGAAATAACATCAAACAGTCTAGGGCTCACTTTTAAAAATTAATACGAGACAAACACCAGTGTATACCTTGTTTGTGTAATAAAGAATAAATTTAGATGCGAGGTACACTATGGTGGAGACATAGGGCAGTCGGCAAAGGCACAAGCCTGAAGCCCATGACCAAGCCCCAATAGATTTACATCAGCACATGTCGAATCCTTGCCCACTTGCGCTTCCTGAACGTCCTTCAGCAATCATTAAAGGGTACAATTCGACAAGAGGGGAACTTACTAAGCATACCCCCAATAGAGCAATTTTTGTGCATTCTTCTAGGTACAAAATAGAGTAGGGAGCCTCTCAGAATGAGGGTGTTCCACTCAAAATCCATTACTGAGATCATGTTACACGCGCATCCATGGGATCGACCGATGAGTACATTATTCAGGGGTCTAAGCTAGTATCTTTACGTTATAGGTCTACAGGAGGATCCATAGCTCCACCTTTGGAGTATAGATAGGGTCAAGATCTTCCCATTCAGGGACACACATAAAAGGCCACCATTGATCATAGGCCTATGCAAACTCCCACACATAGTGAACATCAAAATATCACTATTGATATGGCTAATGTGGGAGCCAATGGCACACCACCACACTAGCGGTGGATATACAGACAGTTGGACGACTTAGGTAGCATCCTTGAGTAGCTAGGCTATAAGCCTTCGACTCCACCCACTCGTGCCCTAAGTGAGTGTAGTGTGATTTCTATTAGGACTACTAGAGAAGATGGAGAGGCTTCTAAGAACCCTCATGTGATACATCCACCATCCATGTATGGTGGCATAGAGTACAGAGTTTGGCAGGACACCAATGCCATCTTTAAAAACAAGGGCAAAAGCATCGTAAATTAGTCAAATGGGTGTAGACACAAAATTACAGCAACTAAACCTCCATCCTAACCATCCCACAACCCACTTGTCTTCCATTCTACTCTCCCACCAATTATTTGGCCCAATTTCACCTTCTCACCATTTCCTAGCCTAATTAGGATTATTTTAATAATATTTTATATTTTATATAATATTTTATTATATTTTAATATATTTATTATAAATATAAATAAACTCAATTAACCTCAGTCGTCCGATCAAATTTAATCTCCACCCTCCATATTCATTAATCCATGCCACATTCAAAAAGCAATATCAACCTTAGGATTCAATTTAATTTCAACCGCACGATTAAAAAGTGTCAAGTCAAAACCCTAAGAGAACCCTAAGTTGAATTATAAGTAAGAGCATTTTTAAATGCTCAAACCCTGGAACCCTAAAACTTGGAGATGAGATTTTGCATTCTGAAGGAATTATTGGTGAAGCCCTAGCATAGAATCTTGAAGATCTAAAACCCTAGTCTACCGATAATACTTCTACTATTCCAGTTGCCATCCATTTGTCCTCCCGCGTTGCCACATACATCCTCCATCTACCGCCTTCATTGACATCCCCTCGATTTGCTTCTATAGATTCACCCTACCCTGTAGGTGCTATTTCAAGCTTGCAAATCTTGTTGGAGAGCTTGTCGAGCACTCTCTAGAGCCTACCCTATCTACAGGTGCATGCTAGAGTCTACCAAGCTCACTGTAGAGCTTACTAGGTGCTCTTTAGAGCTTGCCACATCACTAGGTGCGAACCAGAGCCTATGAAGCTCGCGTCTGAGCCTGCCAAGTGTGTGCCAGAGCTTGCCACCATCCATAAAACTCAAATCTAAAACTATTGCATCAAGATATCTGCGATGCTGTCTACCATAACTGATCAATAGCAAGGTAAATCTCATTTTTGTATATCCTATTTAGTAATTTGTTTATCTTGCATGTTGTCTAATTTTATTATTAAACTAGGGTTTTATTAATGTCTGAGGGTCTCACACTGTGGAGCACTCATAGGTATTACTAACTCTCTTTGTTTTTTTTTGTTTATGCAAATCTATGAATTCCACACCTTATTTGATGACTATTGAAGCTGGAGTGGCCCAAAATTGGATATCCAAAGCCCACTCAACTTGTTGGGATCAAGAACACACCTAAATTTGAAGATACTGCCATTGCTACTAGCTAGGGTTTCGAAGAACCCTAGCACCACTGTAATATATATTTTATCAAATATTGGCATTGAAAATTTATTGTAATAAAATGAGTTTATCGGCTCCCCCCATCTTATTGAATATATTCTTTTGTGCAATCTTTGTGTCTCACTACATTATTTGATTTTTTGCTATTTTATTTTAAGTGTCATGTTCTTGCATTTACAAATGGCTATCATGGTGGGACCCCACAAGGGTTTCACTATTTGATAGATATACCTTGATCATTTACTGTTATTGCTATTTGTTGCAGGTTTTTTAGAAAATGTAAAAGTCGTTGCGTTTGTTGCTAGGGTTTCTAAAGCATTCTGCACCAGTTCCAAAGATCGCACATGTACACTTCCACATTACGTAGGCATTCTTCCATGTTACATAGGTGCTCTCCTGTGTCTACACAGGTGCCCGACTACGCTCGACATTAATTTGAAGCAGAGATAAGGCTTCCAAGTGAGTTTTGTAACCCTAGTTGGTCATTTAACAATTTACATATTCTATTTTTTGCTGCTATTTTTTGATGTTTTTGGGTTTAACATTAAGTAATCTGAGAAATAATCTGCAACAAGTTGTATCTAGGGTTTTTATGTGTTTCAATATTTTAAATTCATTTCCTATCCTAAAAGTTGTAGATCTAGGTGATTTTTTACATTTTTGAGTGCATGTGAAGCAGAAAAGCATCCTAGATTTTGCATTTTAGGGTTAAAGATCGCTTAAATTTTCGTATCTAAATAGGAACAACATTTGGATACTTAAAGTAATCCAGCCCTAGGCTGGGCTATTTTGCAGAGATGTGGATGAACCCTTTGATGCTCTTTTGATATCTTCGGGTATCATTTGTAGGCAGGGATTTTAAGGGTGTACTATGTGCTCTTTAGATGAAATTTATGTCTTTGTGTTGGATTCTAATTTAGATTAGTGAAATTAGTCATATTTAACATTGTCTACACACCATAAAGAACAAGAAACATAAAATTAACATCACACACTGCACGCTCCAATTTTTAACAATAGTAGTTGGATTTCATCACCAACTATTGCTTGAGGTTTGGTGATGGTGGCATTCATCTCCATCCATCAAATCTCTTCCCCTAGACACCATAGGACTACCCCTGAGAAAACTTGTTGGAGGTCATTACCAACAAGAATCTCGTTGCCTTGGCCAACCATAGCTTTTACCTTTGTTTTTCATTAAACAAGATTAAGTTACATCAAAACACACAAACTCACAATTTTAAAAGGAACTTCACATTAAGGGAAGAAAATAATTAATGAACCTAAGGTAAGCCACACAAGGTGAAACTTAGGATCGGTTGTTTTATTTTATTTAAATTTTGAAAAAAAGTTTTTAATTTGTGTGGTTTAGATAAGCTTTGAATTTGTGGTTTTACTACTTTATGGTGCTAACACGACAACAAAATAAAATGATAAACCAAAGTAGTTTAATGGAAAACAATTGTCATGAGCCTGCTACTTTGGTAGCCCCATCCAATATAGTCCAGACCACTTTTTTTGGATCATACCATCCACCCCACTCTCAAGAGGAGTCTCATTCACTTGATGTGGAGATAGCCACCACCTACATAGACATGGATAGAGTCCAAGCCATTTACAAGGCCTCTAACTATGTCTTAGAGCTCCTTAGACAAGATGGTTTTGAAGAATCTAAATTACTTACCACCTACATTTCCCAAGGATATCCTAATTCGAGATATGAATATGGTATGCCTTCCTCCACAAGCCAACCACCCCAAAGCCCAAGTGTTCAAAACACTTATTTCACACCCACCTATACCAACCCCTTGTATGAGGATCATGTCAATGCTACCTCGCAAGTCCCTAATATTAAAGTTGCAACATCAAATGCAACTTGCACCATACCCATGTCCTCTCATCCATCATCATCCACATCTTCATCATCTCACTTAGCCAATATCACCATGTCATCCATTCCTCCATCATATCACTTAGCCAACATGACCATGTCTAATCATCCATCATCATCAACCCAACCATCATCTCATCCAACCTCAACCCCATAATTCGACACATGGTCAAATTAGGAACTTACGGATACATTAGGGCTCATCAATAGATTTCTTTCACAATGAACAAAAGGAAAGTAACCAGTTAACACAAATCCTATGATCCAAGGAGTTCCAAATCAACCTCCACTCATCAATCAAAATTTGGCATGGGTCCCTTAATCTTCCATGGTGACCATCCCTAATCCACCACCACTCCACACATCCACCATACCAATCAACATTACCACCAATCAACAATCCAATCCATTCCTCCATCATCATCATCAATCATCCCCATCCTTCAACCATCCATCTTCTCCGCATACCCAACCCAATTCATTCCACAAAACCATGTTGGTCAGGCCCCAACATCCATCATCCAACCCATTAACCAACTAACACCTAATCCAGGGTCCTCACATTTTAGTAGAAGACCTTAGACTTCAAGTAATACAAAATAAAATCGATGAGTTGATGCAAAATTCATCAGGAACAGCAAGCCAAAAACTCATATTAATCCAATTGATCCATAAACCAATCCATCCATCGGTACCATCACCGCCATATCCGATATATTTTATGGTACCAAAATTTGACAAGTTTAGGGGAATTGAGGATCCCAAGGAACATGTGAGCTCATTTGTCCATGTATGTTTTTGGATTAGTGATGATAACGCTCTCATGCTCCGAATGTTTCCTCAAACACTAGGGGAGATGCCATGGAATGGCACAATCAATTGTCCACACATAGTATATACACTTTTGATCAATTGATAGATCTATTCTTGGAATGCTTTGCCCTAACTACTAAAAATAATGTGTCCTTATCAGATATCTACTATTTGAAACAATGGGATGAGGACCCTATATATGACTTTGGAAACCATTGGAGGGTGGTCATAACGAAGTTGCCATTCTCCCTACCAATGGAAGAAATTATAAAACTTTTTACCAAGATTTGCTTAAAACCCATCTCTTGGATGCTACAACTAAACACTTATAGAACATTTGAAGAAGCTTTAGCGCAAGCTAGTGTCATTGAGGAGATAAAAATACAAGAGGGTGTCATTAAGACTAAAAATAAAGAATGGCAAAATAGGGGCCAATACCGAAATAATCAATCTAGCCAAAAAAAATCCACACAAGCCTCAATGGCTAACACAACAAACCAATTCAATCAAGTGGTGATGAGCCAGCCCGTAGTGGCTCAAAAATTGGTGCAACAACAAATATCCTATCATGCGGTCCCATCAGTAACCCAAGCACCAATGGTACAAAATACAACACCAAATATGGAACAACCTATTTTTCGCCAATTCAATCACCCACAAAGATAATACACTCCATTAAATGAGTCGTATTCATCCCTATTTCGAAGGTTGTATGAAACCAACAAATTAGCCTTGCTAGAAATTAGACTCGATGATCCCACCAAATGGCCTAAGGGTTATAGAGAGCACTTGTTTTTCCCATACCATCAACAAAATGGGCATGATATCAATTCCTGCCACATGTTCAAAAACATAGTGCAAGACCTTATAGACTTAGGGGCCATTAACATGGATAACCCCTTAGCTCCACAAAATCAAAATTTTAGCATATATCAGACACCTCTACCTAACCATGGGGAGGTCCAGTATAATGTATGGGGTAAAAATCAACAAGCACCCCCTAACCAAGTAAATCATATCCAACAATATCAAAATTTTGTAGGAGCGGTCCATGTGGTCACTAGAGGGCAAAGGCAAAATCAACAAACTGTTCAACAACCTTCAAACCCACCTCCCATACAAACATGACCAAACCCATCTCCACCAATCAATATATCCAATTCATCCAATCCACCTATCCTTCGTCCAATAAGGCCAATGGTAACCTTAACCATCTGGTTAACCACTAGTTTGAAAATGACATCGACAAAACTTTCTGTATATGAGCTTATCCAAAAATCCCCTTGGCATAGAGAAGCTTTAATGGAAATACTCAAGTCAATTGAGTTAGAATCCCAAGACTCTAATACCTTCAACAATTTTGTAGGGAGTGTTAGAACATGCATGGAACCATCAATTACCTTCTATGACTTTGAGATAAAACCAATGAGTTTAGAATCGATGGACCCTCCATTGCACATAATGGCCTTAATAGACAGAAATCCATTCAAAAGAGTATTAATCGATACCAGTTCATCAATCAATATCATTACTACCGCTGCCATTATCCATCCCAAATTACCTCCATCCCACATTTCCAAATCAACCCTCAAAGCATTTAACGATGCTTTGTGTACCATAGTTGACACTGTTGTTTTACCTATAGAAGTAGCGGCCAAAATGTTGCACATAATGTTTCACATCTTGGAAGGAGCCATGGCGTATAATATACTCCTTGGTAGACGTTGGATGAGGGAAATGAAATGTGTCCCATAAATTCTCCACCAATGCTTGAAATATGTTCATGATGGACAAATCCATTGCATCCCCACAAATGTTGAACCTTTTAAGTATTGTAATTTCATTTAAAATCCTTATGAATCCATGTTACCTTCCACCCATTTATTCTTGGAACCATCATCAAATCCTTCCACGTCATCTCTCAATCCACCTCCTTCTTCTAATCCATCTCCGTATTCTTCTAAGGCTCCCATCATAGAGGAGCTACCCATCACGTCGCCTTCTCAAATATTTATTTCTTCTTGTACATGTAATTGCGGTCAATATTCCCTTAACACATCGTACATCACAAAAAATCCTCCTACTACAACCACTTCTTCTACTCCATCTCATCACTCCACACCGCCATCCAATCCAACTCCATCAGCTGATGTGTCACAAGTCAAACTTTCCTATTGTGACATATTTAACTCCCCACCATCCACAACCAATCTAGAGCCATCAGAACCTTCACCATCCACCTCATCAACCCAAGTTGAAGTTCACATCACCAATCCTGGTATAGGTGAGTATGTGATCCAAGACATCACCATCACTCCCTTAGCCATTCCAATAGCCAAGGATTTTGGATGCCCCAAAGATCGTTCTTTATCCATAGGTGCTGTCTATGACATGAGTGCTACTCCAAATAGAATTAAATTTTTTTATAGAGGGTTGGATTTCTCAACTGGGGAAAACCACCTAAAAAACCAAAAGATCCTAGGTGTGCCAATATACCTAACGTAGAAGAGTTTCCAGCTAGATACTTTAATATGTTCCATTGGTAAGGTCAAGGTCTAGGTTCCCATGAACAAGGAATGCATGATATCCTAGATGTCCCATATAGAGGCACCCATGATAATTCTGGATTAGGCTATACCCCATTGTCCTCCACCGCTTCTCTTGAGCAAGCCTTCAAAAATATTAGCCTCAATGATGAAGAGCCCTCCATCCATCCATTGCCATCGACATCCTCTCTTGAAAAAGCCCTTCAAGAACTTTGCATTGATGAAGTAGACGAGGATGATCCCATCAATTTCTCCTATCCCATCTTTGATTCTGATGATGAAAGTTATGAAGAGTTTGAGGTTATGTCAAACGCTTCTGATGATTCTAAAGAGGAGTCACATCCCATTGTCCCAATAACCCAACAGGAAGAGTTTTACCTCCAAATGTTCCCCATACATCATCTCATTTTCTGCTTGCTTCTTCCACAAGAGCAAGACGATCCTCCTGGAAATTCACCTTGAGCCCCACATAAGCCAAGAATTGTAACATATGTACATACTCAAAAAAAAAAAAAACAAAAAAAATATAAATAAAAAAAACAAAAACAATAACAAAAAAAAATGTTTCTCTGATGTTTCACGTTCACTATTACAAGGATACCCGCCTCGACATCGGTTCTGATTCATTTTTTCCATCCCCACAACTATCCAAACCATATTTTTCCTTCCTATCTCCATCCCATCTAGCTCCTCCCCATGGCCTCCATATGACATCTTCCCGAGTCATGCCTAACCACATGTCTCGGTACCACTACCCAGTGTGTACCTCTCGACTAGGCTGAACCTCCTCAGCCATCGCCCATCACCTCGCATAAGGCTCATCCATACGCCATGACTCACATGGAAAAACCTTAGGTCGAGCTACCACAAACTTCTCCCAAGCCCGACACTATAGGAGGAAGCTACACTCAATCCCCTTCCTCTCCCTCCACACCACCTCATATAGCTCCTGGTATAAATGTACCAATAAGGCTGATGCCCATGCATACTCTTGAGGATATGTCAATAGATCGCTCACCAAAGTTCCAAGGGAACCTATAGCTAGTGCTATTTGGTAGAACTATGTTTGCTAACATGAACATGATCAAAGTGGGGAGTGCATCTAACTCCTTCGCCTTATACATGCTCAGGTAGCATATCCCTCCATCCCCCATCTGAGCCTCCTGCCACCAATCCCCAAACATTTTCTCCATCTCTGCATTCTTATCCCTCCCAACCACCACCTTATCTCCTTCTACTAGCACCTTGAGAATGCGATACACATCCTCAAGAGTGACAATAGCCTCCCCAATCAGTAGTTGGAACGTCCCTCTATCTAGGTCCCACCTCTCTATCAAAGCAGAAAGGTACCCCTCATTAGCCCTCACCACATCCAGTCTCGCCACTCCCTCTAAGCCCACTCTACCCAAAAACCTCCAATATTCCTTCGATAGCTTCTTCCTCATCCCCGGAATGAGAGGAGAGAAGTGATGTCGAGGCTCAATATCCCTCAGCTGCAACAAACAAAAACACTTTGTTAGTTTTAAAAAATTCAAAAAAAAGAAAGCAACAAAATAAAAACAAATTTTTGCACAAAGGAAACAAATGGTCTTATCGGGACAAACAATGCCTCTACTCCACCAGTAGCACCAAGCCCTTCTACCACCATTGCTTCTGCACACACACCCACTAGCCTCACTTAGCTCACCAAATCACTCCACCCCTTAGATGCAGCTTCTCAAAGTCAACAACGCATGAATGAGCCTAAAAGTTTACTTAGAAAGCTTTTTATAGCTTTCACTAGTGCATTTAGGCGCAGAACCATGCCTAAAAATTGTGAGCACTAATGTGCATCTACAGGCACACGTGGGTGCCTGCAGAACATGCCAGGTGCAGGCGCATGCCTGGCAACAAAGGAGTAAGAATACAAAAGCCCTCAAAATGGTAGCTCCACTCATCCAATATGCACCAAATTTCATCCACACATCATACACACCATAAATGTTGATTTTGTGAGATCACAAATAGTTTTGCATGCGTATTTTCCAAGAACCAGCCAAATTCATCAAAAGCATGTATCACATTACAAAACGCATCCAACAAAGTCCAATTTTCACAAAATCAACATTCCACAATTCTTCATCATCTACTGCATCATCCCACCTAATTTTGTATAGCCTACTCATACACTCATTTCTAACATAATCAATAAACTCCATAATCAACAAAATCATCATTGCATAAATCCATCAGGCATTCTTTCGAAATCATCGTGCATATATCATTCATCATTTTTATCTTGTCTAGTTCATTCAAGCGAACCTTGTATCTAGTATGTTATTCTATAAACTTGGTAATTACAACAATAATAATCCATGCAATTTGGTAAGATGAATAATATACAAGAAGGACACTTGATCATGATCATAATAAATTATCTCATCATCAAAAATCACAATCACATTTGGCACCTCACATTTTGAATGCAACCTTGCCAAGAACAATTTGCTCGCAATCAATCATTGATGTCCTTGTCTGTGGGGCAAGAAAACATAGATAACCTACAATCACAAACACTCATTCACTTGAAAATAGTCATAATACAGGACACCGGTAAGTTTATTTGGTTCCATCATGGAATTGGCGAAGAAATTTCCATAGTCAATACCCAACCCCTGCGTTGACTTAGTCAGTCTGCATCTTCATACCTTGCATACTCAATGATGCCATTGCGGCAACTTGTCCAACATGCATCAAATCATCCCAAATTTTGGGGCAACCACATTACATTATGCTTTCCCATGACGGGATACATCTCACATGATCATAACATCTACACTAGAAAAATACCCCTATCAACCGTTGGGGTAAAAATAGTATCACATTTTACATCATTCATATCATCCACAATAATTTGCATCTCACATCTTTCATTCATCAATTGCACAAATTTATTACATCATTCATTTTTCAATTGGCTTGTGAGATACATTCATAACTCATTCGCCAATTGAGGGGGTAAGCTACACAAATTCCAAAAATTCTTTAGTCTTCAACTTTAGTGCACAAATCCAACGACAGAGAGAAGCTGCTTCTATGACCATAGCCCAAGCAGGTGTCTCGTGTTTTTGCACCATATTATGTTTCAAAAAATATGGTACAAAAAGGGGCATCTTTAGAAACTAAATTACAACCACTAAACCTCCATCCTAACCTTCCCACCACCCACTTGTCTTCCATTATACTATCCTGCCAATTATTTGGCCCAATTTCACCTTCCCGCCATTTCCTAGCCTAATTGGGATTATTTTAATAATATTTTATTATAAAAAATATATAAATAAACTCAATTAACCTTAGTCGTCCGACCAGATTAATCTCCACCCTCCATCTTCATTAATCCATGCCACATTCAAAAAGCAATCTCAACCTTAGGATTCAATTTAATTTCAACTACACAATTAAAAAGTGTCAAGTTGAAACCCTAAGAGAACCCTAAGTTGAATTATAAGTAAGAGCATTTGTAAATGCTCAAATCCTGGAACCCTAAAACTTGGAGATGATATTTTGCATTCCAAAGGAATTATTGGTGAAGCCCTAGCATAGAATCCTAAATATTTGAGGCCCTAGTCCGTCGATAATACTTTTGATATTCTAGATGCCATACTTTTGTCCTCCCTTGCCACCATAGCCATCCTCCATTTGTCACCTTTGTCGCCATCCCATTGATCTGATTTTGTAGATTCACCCTACCCTATAGGTGCTATTCTAAGCTTGCAAATGTCACTACAGAGCCTGTCGAGTGCTCTCCAGAGCTTGCCCTATCTGTAAGTGCATGTCAGATCCTGCCAAGCTCACTGTAGAGCTTACCAAGTGCTCTTTAGAGCCTGCCACATCACCAGGTGTGAACCAGAGCCTACAAAGCTCATGTCTGATCTTGCCAAGTGCATGCTAGAGCCTACCACCATCCAAAAACCTCAAATCTAAAGTTGTTGCATCAAAATATCTATGATGCCATATACAATAACTAATCAGTAGCAAGGTAAATCTCATTTTTGTATATCCTATTTAGTAATTTATTGATCTTGCATGCTCTTTGATTTTATTATTAAACTAGGGTTTTACTAATGTCTGATGGCCTCACACTGTGGAGCCCTCACAAGAATTACTAACTCTCTTTATTTTGTTTTGTGTATGCAGATACGAATTCCACACCTTATTTGATGGTTGTTGAAGCTAGAGTGGCCCAAAATTGGATATATGAAGCCCACTCAACCTGTTGGGATAAAGAACACACTCGAATCTGAAGACACTGCCATTGCTACTAGCTAGGGTTTTGAAGAACCCTAGCGCCACTATAATATATATTGTATCAAATATTGGCATTGAACATTGATTGTAATAAAAGGAGTTTATCGGATCCCCCCATCTTATTGAATACATTCTTTTGTGCAATCTTTGTGTCTCACAATGGGTACAGAACCCATAAGGTCGCTCGCACAGAGCATGCATACCAGAGGCCTATCATGGCCAATGACCTTGATAGATCACACAGACTGGTATCTGAGCAGCGATGATAGCTTCTCCAAGATCAATTGGAGGATGCTCGCCTAGAAAGGCAGCGCATTGAAGAAGAGAATCTTCAATCGTAGAGGCTCATCAGACAAAGACTATACGAGCAGCGCATGCATGAAGAACGCATCCTTGCCCAAAAGGAGCGCGTAGAGCAGGAAGATAGGTTAGCCAGGGCTGGTCTATATACTCATGTGGAGAATAGAGAGCGCATTCAGAGAAAGGCTTTTTCACAAGCCGATGTGCAACAGGAGCGCAGGGACGCTCATACTCATATTAGTGCCCTACCAAGAGAATGACCACCACCATTCGAACATGAGAGGCAACAACAATATGAGGAAGAAGAGGGAGTGGGAAATGATCAAGAGTATCCTGAAGACTCCCAAGTTGAGGAGGAGGAAGAGCAATGCCCTCCACCTTGACAGAGGAAGAATGTACCTCCAAGACCACCCCCACGATAGCTTAGGGAGGAGGACTTTCTATCCTCGGAGGCTTATAAAGCCTTAGCAGCTAAAGTAAAAGTGATTGAGAGGCAAGGCATGGTTGTTCAAAAGTTGACATTAAGAAAGATTCACAATGAGCCTTTGGACCCCTCGATACCTGCTCCTACCTATCCTGAGCATTTTGTTATGCCTAGGCTAGACAAATTTAAAGGTGACGAAGATGCACAGGAGCATGTCACAGGATTTTTGGATTCTTATTTCCAAATTGTGAGCAATAATGCCTTGCTTTTGCACACATTTGTCATGACCCTCTCAGGCCCAGCTCGGGAGTGGTTCAACCAAAAAAAGAGGCACAACATTACCAGTTTTGAGCAACTGGTTGATGCTTTCCTTGAACGCTTTTCTTTTGGCATCAAGAAATAGGCTAACCTTTTTGATTTGGTTGTGCTAGCTCAGCGTGATGATGAGCCAATTGAATAGTATAGAAAGAGATGGAGGAGGTTGATGGTGAAGCTGCCATTCCCTATTCCTGCTATGGAATTGACCCGAATGTTTACCAAGAGTTGTGCCAAGCACATCTCGCTATTGTTGTAGTTGCAACAGTATTCAACATTCGAGGAAGCTTTGGCACAATCCAAGGTGATTGAAGACATCAAGTTGCAGGAAGGCAACTTGAAGCTTAAGAATAGGAAAGAGGGGCCTAAGAAGAGCTCCATGAAACATAAGGGCAAGTAGGCCCACGTCAACCAAGTGGTGTTGAACCTCTAGAGAGAGGATAAAGGGTAGCAAAAGTAGAATTATCAGGCCCAACCTCCTCCTGTGTAGTACAAAAAGTGCAATAATAACTATAAGGGCAAGAACAAAGAGCAACGCCCACCTCGCCAATTCACACCTTTGATGGAATCATTGACGTCGATATTCCACCAATTGTGTGAGGCCAAGGCAATCAGATTACCTAAAATCAAGATGGTCGATCCAAATCAACCCAAGTCAAAGGGGTACCAGGATGACCTATTTTGCATCTTTCATCGAGCGAAGGGTCATGACATCGAAGTATGTTGGTCCTTCAAGCATATTGTGCAAAACATGATTGAGAAAGGTGAGCTTGTAGTACCAAGTAATCCACTAGCGCCTGACAACCAGAACATGGGGATTTACAAAAATCCACTTCCAAACCATGAGGCACCATGCAACAATGTTGGTCACGTCAACCAGGTGCGCGTTGAACCACCTACCCAGGGGTTCATTGGTATGGTTAATGTTGTTACAAGGCATGGGAGATATGAGCAGCTGAATCAACCATGTGCTCCCATAAGAATACAAGCCATGTTGAATCAACAACCGATGTAGAATATTCTAGGCCCACCAATGAGATCGGTGGTGACCATACAGAGTAGGCTAGTCCAAAACCTATAGATAGCTCCTATGAAGCTATCTATATATGAATTGATACAATAGTCCCCTAGGCATAGGGAGACTCTCATGGACATTTTGAGGTCTATTGAAGTACAATCCTAGGATGCTCAAGCATTCACAAATTTTATGGGACATGTACAATAGTGCCAGGAACCGACGATCCAATTTTATGATCATAAAATCAGGATGGTTCCCACCGATACGGTTGACCCACCATTGCATATTATTGCATGTATCAACCATGTGCCATTCAAAAGGGTCTTGATCAACATTGGTTCATCGATCAACATCATAACGACCAAGGCATTGAGTCCCTTGAAGCTACCTAAATCACACATTGTACCAACTGCATTCACATTGAGAGTGTTTAACGATGCGTTATGTTCGATGGTTGGCATGATTGTCCTACCTATTCAGGTAGGCCTAAAGACCATCCCTGTGATGTGTCATGTGATAGAAGGTGCCATGCAGTATAACATCCTACTAGGTAGGCCTTGGATTCGAGAGATGCATTGCGTTCCCTCGATATTACATCAATGCATGAAGTATATTCATGAGGGACAAGTTCATGTGGTGCCATCAGATGGAGAACCATTTAAATTTGTGAACATGGCTGATCTACCAGGGGGTTTCATACTCCCATCAATGCACTTGGACATCCGACCAGCATCACCGATTAAGCATCCAGAAGAAAAACAAAGAGTATGTGTTCAACCATCGATATCTATGTCACACAGATCTGAGCACACTACTGCTACTTCCTTGAGACCAACCGCATCAATGATGCTTCGAGACAATAGGAAGTTAAAGGTGAAATTGGGTGAAAAAGAGAAGAGACATATGCCCAAACCAGTCATCGAGGAGGCTCCCATCCCCATGGAAGTAGAGGAAGCCCAAGACATAGCCAAGGAGGTACCTCAGCCTACCTCACCTGCATCGTCAGTAGGGTCATCCGCACCATGGGTGACTGTACATCTCGCCAACATAGGGTTAGGTGAGTATATTGTGTAGAATGTAACCTTTGGACCTATTTTGGAGACTGCACAAGAGATGGGTCGACCGCATGCCCATCAATTTTTGGTTGGATCGATGGTACCATTGGGAGAGCCACCTAATCAGACTAACTTCATTTACGCTAGGCTGGATCAGCTTCCAATGCGAATGCCTATGGATGAGGATGGTGATGAACCTTTCATAGTAAATGTTCATTATTTATCCAACCCGAAGTACTCCATGCATATTTTTGAGTTGTATCACTAGCATGGGTATGAACTTGGCTTGTTTGAATAGGGGCGTAGGACTCCGCTCGAGCCACGTTATCAGCTAGCAACTGATAGGTTCAGCCTAGGATTATAGATACAAGGACAAGATGACTTGCTCATAGCATCCTTAGATCACTTGTACCTTAGTCTAGGGGATGACGTGGACTTTAACCCATATCATCCTGATCCATCCAGCTTCTGGAGGACTCACCCAATGGTATCTATCATCACCATCGAGCCACTTGAAGAAGATCATGAAGAGCTCCTAGAGCATACTGATATAGAGTGGAACCCCAGAGACAACCTGGGTCATCAAATCCATAATGCAACCAATGACACAGGTGTGCAGGGGCATAACCCCATAGTTTTAGGTGATCTCGAGTCAGGAGATCTATACAGTGATGATGGAGAGGAGTCCACCTCCGAGATAAGTGGACCAAGTTATGATGCTGATAGTGAATCCTCAAACAATGATCAATCTGAGGATGAAGCTGAGGTGGCCTATCTAGGGCCTTTGCATGCGCATCACTTACCACCTATAGAGTCGATACATGTTACCAAAGAGATTCTTCCCAACATTGATCATTTAGGGGAAGAAGTAGAGCTAGATTTCTTGGCAGTGTCACATTTACTATAATTATCCAATTTTTTTGGATAGTGATGACAACAATCAGGAAGTAAGATTCATGGGGCCGCACTTTCCAGAGCGTCCCATAGGAGTAGGAGTAAATGATGGATTCTGGTTTTTTGATAGTGATGAAGAAGATGAGTTAGAGAGGGCCTACCTTGGTCCTCCTTATTTACGTTACCATCATCAACCCATCGACATAGATGAGGTCTATCATCAGTTACATGTTGGTCCTCATCTGAGAGCAAGATGATTAAACCTGGATCAAATTTATCAGTTGGTTAATCCCCTTCCATCGACCTACATGGAGCTCCATGAGCCAAATGATCCTATTTTGCAATTAGTGCATAGGGAGGATCCAGTTGTCCATAGTCCTCATAGAGAAGACCCATTTGTGCCCGTGTCATTAGAGCCAGATCGTGGGTATGAGGACTACATCGATTATGTAGAAGTTTATCCATGTGGTTCTGGAGACCAATACCATTCCATCAATATGGTCTCCATTGATTTGACCACTCCACTCCACAATCCAGTAGATCCATCTAAACCATTGCATCTCAATATAGATGCTATCGACTAGGATCACACTGACTCACCTATAGAGCCTGAAGATTTCTTCCCTAATGAAGAAATGTTACAACCTTTCCATTTTGCACCAGGCTATGCTTACGATGTGTATCATGCTGAGGATGCTTCCAACATGGAACCTATGAACCCAATGGATGACATCCATTTGATTCCTACGCCTCATCAGCTTGAGGAGGGATCACATATGTCAGTAGAGGAAACCTTCAAGGTGGATATCAGCAATGATCCCACCAATTCAAAGAAGGTTAAATTTGGAGAGAGTCTCACTCTAGATGAGTGGGCCACCCTCATCCCTCTACTGAAAGAGAGACCAAATCTATTTTCTTGGACGTACAAGGATATGCCAGGTCTAGACCCAAAATTGGTTACTCATAACCTTTCGCTAGATCTGACGAAGAAGTCGATCAAGCAAAAACTTAGAAAGATGCATCCAACAGTAGCCTTAATGGTGAAATATGAGCTACAAAAGTTGTTGGATGTAGAATTTGTAATTTCCATCGACTATCCGGAATGGGTGTCCAATATGGTACCCATAGGAAAACCTGATGGAAGAATCCATATTTGTATGGATTTTAGAGACCTCAATAAGGCAACACCCAAAGATTCATTTTCATTGCCTAATATCGATGCTCTTGTGGATGCAACTGCAGGTCATGAAATGCTCTCCTTAATGGATGTTTTTTTGGTTACAATCAAATTTAGATTAAACCCGAAGACCAACATAAAACCATATTTATAATACCATGGGGAACATTTTGCTATAAAGTTATGCCATTTGGCCTCAAAAATGTTGGTGCAACATACCAATGGGCCATGACATACATTTTTCATGACTATATGCATAAGATTCTAGAAGATTACATGGATGACTTGTTGGCCAAGTCATTGCTACGTGTTGAGCATGCAGAGGTCTTAAGGAAGGTCTTTGATCGCCTAATAGAATATAATGTTAGGTTGAATCCTAAGAAGTGCGTATTTGGTGTAACTTATGGTAAGCTATTAGGATTCATCATCTCAAAGAGAGGCATCAAAGTTGACCCAGTGAAGGTCAAGGCTATCTTAGAAATGTGTCCTCCCTCCAATATTAAAGAGTTAAGAAGCCTTCAGGGCAAAGTAGCATCGATAAAGTGATTCATCACTCAGTTATCGGATAAATGTTGACCCATGAATCGACTGCTACACAAGGGGGTCCCATTCAATTGGGATGAGGATTGTCAAGCAGCTTTCACTAAAATAAAGCAATACCTAGTGACGCCGCCAGTGCTAGCTCCACCAAGGCTAGATGTGCCTTTTTTGCTATATATATCGATGATCGACTTTGCATTAGGGACCATGTTAGCCCAAAATAATGTGCAAGGCAAGGAACAAGCCATATATTATATTAGTCAAACCTTGGTGAGTTACGAGCTAGGGTATGCATATGTGGAGAAACTATGTTTAGCAGTAGTGTTCGCTACAAAGAAATTGTGACACTATATGCTAAGTCATACAACATATGTTATATCAAAACAAAACCCTTTGTAGTACATGATGAGTAAGACGTATCATAATACGCGTACTATGAAGTGGATCATGCTATTGATAGAATTTGATCTGGAATTCATAAGCCAGAAGTCCATTAAGGGACAAGTCATAGCTGATCAATTAGCTGAGGCACCACTATCAAACAATAGGCCTCTAACCATAGAGCTTTCGAATGATGCAGTCTTCATCATATCTGAAGCTCCCAAACCCGAAGAACCAGAGAACAATGTTGATATGACTCTGTTCTTCGATGGTTCAAAGTGCGAGCAAGGAGGTGGTGCAGGAATAGTGTTTTTCACACCACAAGGAGCTCCAATGCCCTTGTCATTTAAATTAGATTTTCCATGCACCAACAACAATGCTGAGTATGAAGCCCTACTGTTGGGCCTCCACACAACCGTCGCCATGAATATTAAAATATTAAACATCTTTGGTGACTCCTTGCTCATAGTAAATCAAGTTAAGGGGCTCTTTCAGTGTCGATGTCCCATACTAAAAGCCTATAAAGATCTTGTAATTATATATTTAGCTAAATTGGAATGGTATGACATCGAGGCAATCCCTCGTTCATCAAATAGGTTCGTAGACACCATGGCATCTTTGGGATCTTTAATCCCTCAGAATCCATCTACTGATTTCACTACCATTCATGTTAAAATGCTCTCGCATCCTACAATGGAGCGAGAAGCCTTTGATAATAAAATGTCAGTCAATATGATTAGCATAGAACCAAAAGTTGAATGGTTCTGCAGAGCTGAAGACTTTTTGAAGAAGGCACCCTAGGGGTCATTAACCTCTCAGAGTCTGATGGGGAGTGGTACTACCATTCACCATAGGGTTGTTTCCTAGTCTACATTTGCAAAAGTAAATACGTAGGGGGAGCAAGTCATCTTAGCAGTCAAAGCTGAGGTTTATCAAAATTGGATGTCACAAATTCAAGACTTCCTAAAACTTAGTATAATCCCAGAAGGATTATTGCATGCCACAAAATACACATTTAAACAAAAAGTGACTAAATATGTCTTAATAGGAGACATCTTGTACCATCGAGGTTACGATGGAGTTCTCCTTCATTGTCTAGAGCCCCAAGAGTCATCTTGGGTAATTTCACAAGCTCATGATGGTACATGTGATGGCCATTTCAGTGGCATGGCCATCATCAAGTGCATCCTTCGAATGGGCTACTATTGGCCCACTATGGAGAAGGATTGCAATGTGTATGTCAAGAAATGCATCAAATGTCAGCATCATGCTAATCTTACGCACTTGCCATCATAGGCCTTACAGCCCATCCAAGCGGCTTGGCCATTTTCTCAGTGGGGACTAGATCTTATAGGCAAGATCTCTCCTCCATCATCGGGCTGACATACATTTATAATCATGGCTACTGAGTATTTCACAAAGTGGGTGGAAGCAATACCCTTAACAATGACAACTGGAGCTCGTATAACAGAGTTTATACTAGAGCATATTATAAGTCATTTTGGGATTCCATCCAAAATAATATCGGATAATGGAACGTCATTCAAGAACAAAACTGTGAGAGCTTTGACATCTAAATATAGAATCAAACATAGTTTTGTGACTCCATACTATCCACAAGCAAATGGGTAGGTTGAAGCTTCAAATAAGATAGTGGTGGCCATCTTGAAAAATATGGTCCAAGAAAACCACAAAGACTGGCATATCCAGCTGCCCCTTGCATTATGGGCTTACAGGACTAGTATTCGGATGCCCATTGGGGCAACACCATTCTCACTAGTATATGGCACTGAGGCCATTATGCCCTTGGAATTGGAAATTCCAATATTGCATGTCGCATTGAAAGAGTTCATCGATGATGACACCGCGTGACAAGCTCGATTGGATCAACTGACGTTGCTTGATGAACATCGCATGAATGCCCTGGAGCATCTCCATGTTTATCAGGAGTGACTAAAATGAGCTTACAATATCAAAGTCCACCAGAGAGACTTTGAAGTTGGGGATCTTGTCTTGAAAGAGAACCAACAGAACTCTAATTTACCACCAGATATGCGAGACAAATTCATGGCTAATTGGCTAGGACCTTATATCATATCTAAAAATATTGGTCTAGGTACCTATCACCTAACATCGCTAGGGGGTGTTGAAGAGCCTGAACCTCTCAACATCATCCATATTAAGGTATTTTATGCTTGAGAGCATAGTAAAAGGCTTCGAGGGTTTGCTTATAACCGCTCGATCATCCCAAAAGGCTCCAAGGGTTTCTAAAACCACTTGGTCATGTCAGTAAAAGGCTCCAAGGGTTCCTAAAACCGCTTGGTCATGTCAGTAAAAGGCTCCAAGAGTTTCTTAAAACTACTCGATCAATCCCAAAGGCTCCGAGGGTTGCTAAACACCGCTCGATCATCCTAAAAGGCTCCAAGCTCATCTATGAGTAGTTTGGTCAATCAAAAGGCACCAAGAGTTTCTAAAAAACTGCTTGGTCAACCCAAAAGCTCCAAGGATTCTTAAAAATCGCTTGGTCATCCCAAAATGCCCCAAAGGTGCTCATAATCCCTTTGGTCAATCCTAAAAGCTCCAAGGTTTCCTAAGAATCGCTTGGTCAATTTAAAGGTTCCAAAGGCATGTACTCATCGTTTGGTCAGATATGAGGCTCAAAAACTCATAAAAATTATAAAATCAACAAAATCCAAAAAAATTGGTAAAGCATAAAATCCAAAAACATTTGCATTTGCATTATGCATTTTCATTCACACATGCATTCATTTCATTGCATTACAAATAGGCATTCATCATCCATTGCATTCCATAATAGAAGGCATTGTGTTTGTCAGTCTTACAAATGACACCACATTTGTGTTTCAATCATGCACCTCTACATTTATCATAATCCATCAGTCATGTGAGTAAATGTGTTTTTCAACACAACCCATAATGTTGCTATGAGAGATATACTCAAGTTTTTCGGTCACTCAACCATACCTAGAGGTCTTATCAAGAGTTGATAGAAAGCTTGCTTTGCTTTTGTAGCTAAGGTCCAGTTAGTATAGCCCTTAGCATATCAGAATCCTATCACTAATCAACAAATTAAACAATCCTAATAAGGACTAGGGGAAGATGAAAGCCATAAAGCAGGACCGGGTATCCTGAAGTGAAAAGAGTTATTCTTGCTTATCCCTTTGTGCGGACGGTATGGGAAATGTTGGCAATTGGAAAAAGGACAAGTGTATTCCCTACTCAGAATCCCTTGCTTACGATAAAATGAGCAATATCCCAGAGTGATATCCCACATCAATCCTCAAGATTGATACCCTAGATCGATATCATAGATCGACATCCCAGATTGATATCCTATATTGATATCATAGATCGATACACTCAATCGATATTACAGAAATAGTTCCCCTCAAAGTAAATCCCCCAAAGGAAAGTTTTTGAAGAGAATTATCAAATGTAAATTCCAGAAAGTGAAGATCAAATGAAGATCAGAAATCAAAGCTCAAGTGAAGATCAAATGAAGATCAGAAATAAAAGTTCACATCAAGATCAAGTGAAGATCATAAATCAAAGTTCAAATCTAGATCAAATGAAGATCGAAAAGCAAGTTCCAATGAAGATCAAATGAAGATCCAAAGAAAGTCAAAGTCAAAATGGAATCGACTCCCTTGCTTCACTACATATGAGCAAGTATCCCAAAAAATTGAAAAAGAAAGAGAGGGAGCAAACTTGAATCCCTAGAATTGCCAGCACTACTGTACCTTACGCATGATGATATGTCTGATGCATTAGCACCTCGCTTATGAACAAGACCAATGTTTGAATGTGGAAGAGCTAGCTTCAGGTGTCCTGTATCGCCTAGTGGTCTAGTCCAACTAAAATCTAAACCTAAGATTGGATAAACACTTGTGGATCCCCTATCTTAGCAATGGGCTGAAATAATCCCGCCTGACATCGGGGTATGCTTGTGCCTTATCTTAAAAGTATTCATGTGCACACATAGGGATAATGAACAGTTAGGGCCTATCCTAGCGAAAGCCTTATATCTCAGAAGTCTAGTATGGTTAGTATGCAACTTTTGATAAGTCAATTAGGGTGTTTGAGTCTCATGGAAAACCTCAAAAATCTCTCTAATAGCAACAAATGTCAAATATCACAAACCATCAAAGGTGAAAGTCATTGCAAATTATCAAATTGCAAAGTATCCAATAAGTGATACATCATTACATAAAGCACAATCAAGATATAGGATAGATACCGGATGGATATCAGAAATGATATTTAGATGACCACTGACTATATTGTGCATATCATTCAAAGTGCAAAAATAAAATAGAATGACATATTGCATCATTCGCATCATAACATCGCATATCATTGCATTTCATATATGGGTGATTAATTGATCAAATTCTTATTATGAGGATTTCCAATTACATTCATGATTTTTACATATTCTGTGGTGTCATCCATTAGATTGTTAAACACATATTGCATTCATTCCTTATGTTTTAAGTGATTAAAGCATACAGGTTCATTTACATTAGATTACCATCATGTAAATAAAGCATTACATACATTAATGCATACAATAAAGCAATATCAAATATGTGTTAAAGAGATAGCATCGCATCCATATGCATCCATCATAAATAGCACATCTAAACATCTAGATCACTACATATCATCATCATCATAAATAAAATAGCTATCTAGTGCATGTCATCCATACATCACATCATATAGCATCAAATTAACATAAGCATTGCATCCATGTGCATCACATAAACATAAAATCAAAAATAAATGAGTACACATAATGAGCCAAAATGATCAAGTCTCATATATATATATATATATTTTTTTTGTGTGTGTGTGTGTCCAAAATGAGTACATAAAGTATATCAAAAATGCCCGTAGGCTACATCCGTGTAGGTCCTCGACCTTACACACAAAAATAATACATCAAAATAGCAACCCATGTGTATGCTATGGAGGGCTTGCACCTCCAGCCAGAGAGTCACCAGTATCACCTCTGTCATCCCTATGCCTCCCATGCGAGCTAGCACCATGTGTACTAGAGGACCTATGTGTCCTCTTAGTCCTATGAGTCCTATGACTCGAGCTCATGGATGACTACCCTGTAATCCTAGATCTGGTCCGCTAGGACCTTGAAGCATGTGGATCCTCTAGAACCTCCCCACCTATCAATATAATCCATCCCTCCAACTGAGAGATGTGAGCTACCCTCGCATCACATAAATCATTCCCCTCTTGTACGAGGGAAGTAAGCCACCTAATCTCAGCCATAGGATCATGCCCCCTAGCAATGCAAGTGTTGGTGCTGAAGGTGGTGCCATGACAGCATGAGAAGATGATGGGTCACCTCTCTAAGCCTGGGACTGAGCCAAGTCCCTCTCTACTATAGTTATCACCCATCATGCCTCTACCAGCTCAAGAGCTTTGGTTAGCTCTTGAACTCACCCCTCTACTATTGTAGCATGCTCTATCATAGCTGAGGCCTAATCCTAGGCCACCTGAAGTCACCTCTCCCTATCAGATAGCTTCACCTCTACCATAGCAAGCGAAGTATCCCTATGTAATAGCTAGGTCTAGAGTGTACCAACCTAACTCTACAAGTCAGTAATCCAAGCTAGGAGCTATCCTACCTCACTATCAAGAGGTGCCTCACCCTCCTTGGATCCCTCATCCTCCTCCTTGACCTATGGAGCCTCCTCTACGATGGCCTCTATGCCCCATACACCCTCGATCCACTGGTGCACATTACACCCCTATGGATCTGCCTCTACCTGGTCATATATCCTACCTAAGGGCCCTGATCCCTACCACTATAGTAGGGACCACCAAGTATCATATGCTGGGGTGGTCCCAACCCTAGCAACTCTAATCTCCTAGAAATCATCATCTACATCACCTAGAGCTATCGATAGAATCCATGTCAAATGAGTCTCCAGTACTAGACACCTATAGATAAAAGGTAGCTCTAGGATATCCTATACTAGGCCAAACTACCGCAAGACATGAGAGTAGAACTGATACTCCCTAATCTCATCCTTGTGACCGAGTAGCCATCTATCCCATCGAGCCTGGCATAGCTCACCAACCTTCATCCATGTAGGGCAGTCCATATATGGATGCCACTCAATGTCATCTAGTCTGAGTGCTGCAAATCTAGTGATGTAGTGGTCTATATCCCCTACATGGGACCTACTCCTAAATCCCTCCTCCTCATGAGGCCAGCACATAGCATAGCACTGATGTGCATCATCAATCATAGTAATAATAAGAGGTAGATCTACAGGATGCTCGATCCTGATATGCTACCAGCCCTAGATCTATAGAAGAAGACTACAACTGATCCCAACATAGCTTCAATTGGTGATCTAGTAAAGCTCCTGATAGAGCTAGCATAACAAAGTGCTCCCCCAAGCTAGGAGTAGTGGCTCAGCTATAGAGCTCAGAACAACTCTCCTGACATAGGCTAGAAGGTTCCAAGGAATCCTCACACCTGAGGAGTCTGGAAGCACAATCTGCACCACCAAGTGCATAAACACTACCTCTCTAACAGAGAATATGTGCTCCCCCTACTAGTATCCGATGTGCACCCCTCCATGGTCCATCTTGCACTGAGCCTCATCACTCCGATCACCAAAGATAGCAGTGCAAACTACCTCCTTTCTCCCACTGGAGGAGGAGGTGATGACCTCACCATCAATAGGGATCCAAAATATCCTATAGATGTCCTCCAAGGTAATGATCATTTCACCTATCGAAAGGTGAAATGTATTGGTCCACGCATTCCAGCACTGGGCCAATGCAGTCAGATAAGATGGATCTACCTTGATAGTGGGTAGATCCAATACATAGCCAAAGTCGATGACTCCAAACCACTCCCGCTCCCCCATAGTAAGCTATCTATGGAGGGTGCGAAGTATGTCGGGCTCCCTAGCTCTAGAGGTCAAACTCTAGAAATAAACAAAGTATAAGGAAAAAGCTAACTAAAAATAGCTAAAAATGACCTTAAAAATATCAAAAACATCTAACAAAATGATAAAAAGACAAAAACATGTCACAAAGTAATCAAAATTTTTCAAAAAAATCAAAATTGTACTTCCAAAGTGCAATAAATGGCATTAACTACTAGAAAACATTAGAAAAATGCAAAAAAATTGAAATTTTTTTCTAAAGTGGTGAACCGTAGGTCAACCCTGCGGTCCACTTGCGATCAAAAATTGATCATTGGAATTTGAATTCCAACCGTAGATGATACCTACGGTCCCCAATCTGACAATTGGGGACCGCAGTTACTAGTTACGGTCTAGGAACGAGACCCATTTTGGGTCACTTCCTAGCCTAGCTAGCCAAAAAAATTAAAACCTACACTAGCCTAATCTAGGGTGTGGTTCATTACCAACAATTTAGTGAAGTTCATTAACCCATTAATTAATGTGGTTTATTTTAGTTGGTAATGATTGCGAGGACTCAGTTTCGAGTTACCTTGCCTACACCACGACCTCTGCTAGTGGAAGGTTGTCTAGGGTCCGCCATCGGGGTATGAGTGCGATGTGAGGTCAAATTTCAATAGCGTTCTGGGTCAAGAAATGTCTTACACCTCTTAGAGCTCTCTAAATTGCAATTGCTTTCAAGAAAATAATGAAATTTTCAAATGAGAGAACTATTTATAGTTTCTCTTAATTTTGGTGGACCGTAGATGTCACCCGTGGTCCCAGAATTAGGGTTTGCCACCCGTGGGTCTGACCTACGGTTCCCAAATTTTGAAAGTTTCAATCGTAGACCGTACCCGTGGTTTGCAATTAGCATTAAATGCACTCAAATCCCACCATGGGAAGGTCTAAAATGATAAATTAATGACTCCTAATGGATCAAAATCTCAATAAGAGCAATCAATGTTGCAAATTTGGTGATGTTCAAGCACCATGATCAATTCAAAATTCAAAATTAACAAAAAAAATCAAATAATCAAAAGCCAAATGCACCTCGTATTCAGTTATTTACTCTATACACTGGGCGGTTGCAGTGACTTGCGCTCCATGCAATCCGACAAGATGAGTAAATAACCATAAGGACATTTGGGGTAAAATTGTCATCGTTGATTTGATATGCTTCTTTTCAATTCTGAAGAAGGCCTTTGAGGCTGGACTGCTCCATGGAAACGAGGCGTTTCATGTCATTTCTTCTATGACATATTTTTTAGAAAATCATCGACAAATTGATTCAACATAAAACTAATTGGAGTTGTATCATTTCGATTCCCTAAGATGGCTATTGTAGCCCGACTGCTCCATGGGATAGAAATGTGCAATTACTATTAACAGTTGGAATCATAAGTTGAACTAGGCATAGCCAAGTAATTAAATGCTCAATTCTAAATTTATTCAGATCATTCATTATGGTCAAGCGACCTCATCGCTTCATACATTGTCATTACCCTCATCGACTCATCGCTTGAGGGGGTAGTCATAATATCAAATCATAATCAAAATCAATAGAAGATCTCGGAGATCGTAGATCCCTTGATCTTGTCAAAATTGTGTTCATCCTTGCGAATCATTATCAACAACTATCATAAGCTTACCCCTTTTCTTGGGGTAAATAGAAAATATGATATTTTGCTTGTTGTTCTCTGCCTTTCAGATATATGGGTCAGAAGATACCTATGGAATGCACAGCTACACCGAATGAGATGAGAAGGGCACAAGCTTTTCAAATTTAAGCCTTTCACCCAATTGGAAGCAATGATTCCAGGATGCGCATCCTTTTGTTGGACCTAGGGCATCTAATGTTGATCCGATTAATGATCATCATAGAACCTTCGACATCATTTTAGGTGGTGTATTTTTGCTCATGCATTGTTCGATCTCACAACGCATCTCAAAAGGGGCATCTGTAGACACCTAAAACACGTCATGTCGATGGCGACTACTCATATGGACATGCTACAAGACCATATGGAAGATCTTGGATAGACTCCAAGATAGAGCAGTGGTTCTAACCACTCAATTTGGGCTCCTTGGCCTATTCAGTCTGAACCACAGCTGAGACCTACGGTCTACAGTCTGAACCATAGCTGACACCTATGGTTTATAGTCTGAACCGTAGTTGTCACCTGCGGTCTCAACTGAAGTTCAGTTGGCCTTCATCCGAGCCAAATCGGTTTGAATGACCATTTGATCTAGAAGAAGGTGGTTAAAGGATGGAATTTTCCATTCCAACTATCCTAACCACCCCTTCTTGTTCTTGGCTTCTCCATGAAGCCACCCCTAGCCCTTGGGTAGTCCTATAAGTACCCCTCAAAAATAGGGCAAAAGATCAATGAAGTATGGGAGATTAGAGCAGCGAAGCCCTATCAAATTGTACACTCACCTGAGAGTATTGAGAGAGATTTGTTGCCAATTTCTTTGCTAATTCATCAAGCATCATGTCAAATTGTGCCATGGATGCCCTAGGAGCCTAGGAGAGCCAAGAAATGCTAATTTGGGCAAACGGAGGCCCTATTCAATGATTCAACCGCCAAACCTATCAGAGGACACTGAGGTGACCCTTGATCATCAATTTGACAAGGAAGATCAAGCCCACTACCCTAGAATTGGAGGGCAAACCTATTTGGTTGCTCACCGTGGCTTTCAGCCATGGTTTATAGTGCAGACCGCTCATCAGAGCTACGGTTTGCAATAGGTGTAAGATCTCCTTACTATTCCTTTTATAGTTTATTTAGCTAGATCAGATTAATCATTTAAGCACTTGTTTTAGTAGTTTAGAGACCCTGACTAACTAGATTAAGGATTTTATTAGGTTTACTTCATTTTAGCAAGTAGGACTTAAATAGCTTAATTTCAAGTTATAATGCTTCATTTCACATAATTGATCCATTAGATTGGTAGCTATAATTCTTGTTTACATGTTTCAAGCAATCTTGATGAATCTTGCATATGTTTAACACATTTTATATGCTTTCTTGATTTCATGTTATTCATGGCATCTTTATGTTTTCATGCTTTAAAGGGCCTCATCACGAGAGGCTGCCTATTTGTATAACTTTCTTGTGTTGTTTCTTGATCACAGGGAATAGGTTCAAAGGAGCTTCAATCATCAAATTCCTTCCTCAACGCGAAGAAGAGGGTCAACTCCACCCTAGAGCAGTTTGTGACTATTTGGAAAAGCAATAATAGTGCGCCTACCCCATTGAGGGCTTTGGCATTGTATTGATTGTATCAACATTTGGGTGACCCTAAGAGGGGCATGATTGTAATCGAGATTCACTTCCAATATTAATAAAAGAAGCATTCATTTTATTGCCATATGTGATCTTGTTTCTCTTTTCATGCTTTCATGTTGATTTCAATTGATATATTAGATAGGAGCATGCTTTTTGGATAGGTCAACTAGGGAGCCATAAGGATAATAAATTGATTTTAATTTTTGATTTAAAAAGGGGTGGAAATTAAATTTCAGATTGCTAGTGCCTTGTTGATGCATGAGATGAAGTGATATTTTATTGGTCTTATTGAAATTTTAAAAGTGCATTATTTTCATAAGGAGGTATAAGGTGTATATGAGAAATTTATGTGTGTAATTTATGGTTTGTTTTGTTGAGTATTGTCATGCAAGAATAGGAGTAATAAGGTGTTATAGTGGTTTGATATTTTATTGTAATTTTTGTATGGTGAAATATCTTTTGAGAAGGAAATTCATATGGATGTTTTGAGAAAGTATTTTGATATCTAACTCTTGAAGTGGCACTAGAAAGATCAATTGTTTGTGAGACAAATTTTTGAAGACATATCTTCATAAGAGCAAATTAAGAGGTATGGGCACATCACTCCTTGTTTAAAGTGTTTGTTGAAATGAATTTTTTGGAACATAAGGTGGAGTGAAAAGGATTGTTTGATAAGCATTGTTGGAAATATTTGAGTTAGGATTTGCAATTCATTGTTGAATGTTTTGGAATTATTTGGGATAGAATTTGAGAATAATATGTGCTTATATTATTGAAAGAGGTTAATACATATGTGCTAGATATTGTGAACTACTTGTGGTAAGGTTGAAGAAAAGTTAGTGCATCTTTGTGAAATATTTTAAATATTGGTTTGACAGCTATTGATTGCAATTGTGGAAGTGGTTGAGATCAATTTTGTGAAGGGAAATTGTGCATTAATGTGATTGATCTTTGAGAGAAAATTTGCAAGAAAGATAGATTAGTTTTGTGAAACAAGTTATACATTGTTTGATTTGATTTGAAAGGGATTTGGCAAGAGATAGAGATTGGTTAATTGAGTACAAGATTTGTGAGTGTGAAACATATTGAGTTTTTGATAAAGCATATCATTCTCTATATGTTCCAAAGGTTAAACAAATTCTAAGTAGAATTTGTATGTGTGAAGAAAGTTTTTATGAAAAAGATTTAAGTTGTGTTTGTATGCAAGTTTTGAAGGTAGATTTGAGCAAGTCTTTTGAGAAGGCTTGAAGGTAGATTTGAGCAAGTCTTTTGAGAAGGTTTGAAGGCAGATTTGAGCAAGTCTTGTGAATATTTGAAACATATTGAGAGCAGGTTTGATTGTTGATTTGTTCAAGCTGTGTTAGGGCTTGGGGTAGATTTGAGACATAATTAAGAGTGAATTTATGAGTAAAGTTAGAGTAAATTTATGCTGGTCTTGGGACAAATTTTGGTGTAGTTTTGTGAGAAGATTTAGAGTAGATTTGTGCTAAATTTGAGATAGAGTTTTGCGCATATTTGTGAGCAGAGTTAGAGTAGATTTATGCTAGACTTGGGACAAAGTTTAGTGTAAATTTAAGATAGAGTAGAGAGGACAAAGTTCTCTAGTGTATAGAGGTCCATCATCCAGTGTAGTGGAGATAGAGATCTCATGTTGAGAGAGATCCACAAGCCAGAGCAGTGGGGGCATAAGTCTTCTTGAAGATCACCAACCAGAGCAGATGGGATAGAGTTCTCCTATGGATAGAGATCCACAAACCAATGTGAGCAGAGGAGATAGAGTTATCCTATGGATAGATATCCACAAACCAAATCAAGGGGAAAGAGTTCTCCTATGGAGTAATATCAAAGAACCATCTAGGGAGATAGAGTTCTTCTGTGGAGAAATATCCACGAACCAGTTGAGGATATAGAGTTCTCCTAGATCAAGTTATATGAACCTGAGCAAAGGGGAAAGAGTTCTCCTATGGAGAGGTATCCACAAACCAGATCAATGGGATAGAGTTCTCCTATGGAGAGATATCCACAAACCAAATCATAGGGGATATATGTCTCCTTTGGATAAAGATCCATAAAAATTGTAATAGGGAATTGATTTCCAAGAGTTTTTGAGAAAATTTAGAAGAAAGGTTTTCTCCATGGAGTAGCCCACATTGGGTGAACCACATTAAATTTGTGTCTCTCTTGTGTGTGATGATTTGTGCATTGATTTGTTTACTGCTATTGATATTGCCATTGATAATATTGGATAATATTATTTGGGAAAGGAAAGTAAAATTTGATCTTATATTGTTCACCCCCCTCTCTGTATAAGCCTGTGTTATTCACTTTTATTATTTTTTAAGGCTATTTATTTCTTCTACATAGCATTTTATGGTGACCTTAAAACTAGTTATCTTTTTATACGATTGACTAAAAAATGCTTACTCCATTTTGTCTGAAGTGTAATTTTTATTTTTCTTAACAAAACTTACCCACCAAGAAAGATCTTCTTTGTCTAAAAATATGTTAAGGTAGACTTGCTAATAATCATCATCTAAATAGAGAGATCTAAACTTCATCCATCATTCTCGAACATCAATATCATATTTTCTAGTGAATATTAGTAACTCCATGACCTCAACCCAAAAAAATTTAAAACTTGGATTTTTCTAAAAAATCCTCAATTATCCTCTTATTCCATTCAAAAAATAATTAAATTTGCATTTAACTACCAGCTATTAATGGCCTACAGACTATGTAATTTCAACATCTGATAATATCCTTCTTTGTGGACTTTTTTTCTACTTTTTTTTTCACTTAACTTTTAATGGCTTGCAAGTTATGAACTTCCAACAACTGGTAATGGCTTGCTTTTTTTTTTTTGGTAAATAAAAATCTTCATTAATTACCGAGTTTTGCAGGTTAACCCAAAACATATTACAATATACAGCCTTCTGTTGAGATTGTAGATCCTAGTCATCCTTGAAACTTTCTTACCAGAAATTGTGTTGAATCCCCTACAACACCTTACTAACAAAGCGCACCCATACCTAAACATAACTGTAAACATTACTTACATTGACAGGAATTGAAGTTTGGAACTTTGCACTTGTGAACTTCCAACAACTGATAATAGCCTCTTTTGCAAACTTTTTTTGGCACTTAGTTTACAATTGTTAATGGCTTGCAGATTGTGTACTTTTGGCAACTGATAACATCTTTTGTAGATTTTTATTTTTGCACTCAACTTAACAATTTTTAATTACTTGCAGACTATGTACTTCAAGCAATTGATAATGACCTCCTTTGTAAAATATTTGTTTACTAATAATGACTTGTTGTGTACATTGGGTACTTTTTGCACTTAGACTAGCACTGATAATGGCTTGCTCTACAAAAAAATACAAACTACTACCAATTGTAGACTATAATTTGGTTTGGTAAACTACTACCAACTACAAATTATTTATTTTTTGTACTCGCTTGTAATTGTATGCTCTTTTGAAGTTATGGAACTATTGTAGATTATGGAAACTATGCAAACTATTGTTGAAGTTGTTGAGGGTTGTATGACACTTCTACTGAAAACCTAGCAATGAATTAGGCCCTAGACTTCAACTTCCTAGTTGCTTAAGGTAAATATCACTGGCTACAAAGGTTGTCTAAGTGAGTACCACTCTCTAATTACCAACAATATTTTCCTAAGGAATAATTACTCAAAAACTAGCCATGATTTTACCTCTAAATGATAAATCTTTGTATACTCTCACAAGGTAAAAATACTACTAATAGGGTGTAGGGTTGTTGACCCTTTTCACTAGCAACACACTCAAACAATTACTTTGGGGTTCTTGGGGTACTCCTTAGAATAATTTTTAGGGTAAATATTAGCCTAAGTACTTCTCCTAGTTAAGTGGTTGGGACTTGCACTTGGTCTTGCAAGAAGTTATTAGCCTAAATCAAGTGCTTATTAAGCATAAAAATTCAGATCCAACAATGAATAGATGGATGAAATTTTTATAGTGGAACACAACCCTAGAATGAAGCTTCTATAGTAAAACATGGCCCTAGAAAGTGCATTGATACCACTTGTTATGAACCTCCTTTGTCATCCACAAAATATTTTTTTTGGGGGGGGGGATTTTTTTTTATCCAGAATCTAAAAATATACATTCCACAAGGATTTCCATGTGATCCAAGCCAGCACATCATATGAAATACAATAAATCCACCAAGGAAATCCATGGATCATTCTGACAACAACTTCGACAGGACAGAACCCATGATAATTAGGTTCCTCCACCTTGAAATTATATTTCCTGGTCCTCATGAATTAATTGATTAAGAAGTTTGGATTTCTCTTGATCAATATCATTCTAGCTATTTTATTTCTAGTAAGGGAACCCTTTAGAAGCCCACTTTGCAAAACAATCATCCACTCTATTCCATTCTCTTGGGATATGAACAAAATAAATTTCAACAAAATTCCTAGCCAAGATCAAAATCTATTTCACTATTCTAGCCATAAAATAGGAAGCATCTTGAAAATACTTTTTGTTCATAAGAGACACCACTATCATAGAATAAAGTTCACAAATAACCCTTCTCCATACCAAATAAAAATTTGTTTCCAATGCACGGAGAATTTCCAATGCTTCCATATGATTATTCGAATGAATTTTATTATACATAGATAAAAAGAGGTGGGCCACACCCTCACTATCACGGCCAATTCCTCCTATACCAGTATTACTTGGTTTACCCTTGGAAGAACCATCCATGTTTATTTTGATAACACCCCTAGGGGGGACTCCACTTTCTAGATCTATTCACCTTCAATGATCCAATCCCCCTAACAGAGCCTCTATTTGCAGCTGGTGATGATAAAAAAATCTCCAATCTAATGATAATATGCCAGTCAGAGGAAGTAAGAGGAGAAATCAAAATACACTTGGCATCAATAGTCTCTTTAACCATCCTTTTGACTCTAAGCCATACCTGTAAGGCTCCAAGTTAACTTCCCTAATAAATTCTTCAGTTACGTTCCAACCAAATATGCCAAAAGATGAAGGAAGAACTAATATATTAGGAAGTTTGAAGACATGAATGAAGAACACAAGCTTATACTGAGAGGGGGGGTGAACAGTATAAGATCGCTTTTTGCTTTTTCCTTCAATTCAACTTGTAATTCAATATTATGCAGAGTATAGAAAGTAGTATCAATAGCAGTAATCAAAGCAATGCACAACAACACCATCCACAATAGAGACACAACAATTTACATGGTTCACCCAAAGCGGGCTACTCCATGGATAAAATATTTCTCTAAATTTTATCAAATCAAAATCTGGGAATACTTTTCCCGATTACAATGTTTATAGGCATCAACCCAAAGGAGACACCAATCCCCTAGCTCTGTTCTGGTTGGTGATCCTCTAGAAGACCTCTGCCTCTGCTGCCATTACCAAATGGAACTTTATCCATAGAAGACACCTATCTTCCTTGCTCTGGCTAGAGACCTTTGTCCTCAACTCTATCACCTTTAAAGCTGGTCCTCGAATTTGCACTAAACACAGTCCTTCGGTCTAGCACAAAGGTCTTTGATCTCTTTCTCTGATTTGCACCAACACAGTCCTTCGGTCTGGCACAAATGTCCTCGATCTCTTTCTCTAATCTACACCAACACAGTCCTTCGGTCTAGCACAAATGTCCTTGTCCTCTTTCTCTGGTCTGCACAAAAACATAGTCCTTCGCCCTTTTTGTGCAATCACAGCTACACTTGATCAAACTTCGATCTTTGCACCTCTATGCAATCACAGCAGCATCGTCTTCACACACTCTACTTCCTTGTAATCTCTCTCACTTAGAAGATTTGATGAAATGCACTCTGTACACTGCTATCGAATTTTGCACTTTGCTTCTCGATGATCAAACTTCTCCCTCGCACTCTATCTACGAACGTCACTCTTCGCACGCACACTTCGATCGATGTTTTTTTCTCTCCAAACAGCCCTCTTTCTATACTAATACTTTCAAGATCAAGATCTTGGTCTTAGTCGGCTGAACCCTAAATTGCGTCGACTCAAATTTAACTCTGTCGACTTCAACCACCTCTGTGGTTCTGTAGCTTTTCTTGCAAAACTACAACATGTCACGATATCACGACACCTTTGCAGCCGTACACTTCCTTTTGCCTTTTGTCATGATATCGTGACACTTCTGCCTCTGCTGACGTCATCTTCACTTCTGTTGTGAAATCTCGACACTTCTGTCTTCATAGCCTTCCCCTCTGCTTTTGTCACGAAATCGTGACTCTTCACCTATGGAAGACATGCCTTCAGTTTCTATCATGAAATCGTGACACTTCTGTTATTGAAACCCTACTTACTATTTTTGTCATGAAATCGTGACACTTTCTCCAACTGAATGCTACCATATCAATCTGTCATGAAATAGCGACACTTTCTGCATCCATCACCTTTCTCTTCAACCTATCACGAAATCGTGAGACTTTCTACATCCGTACGATTTCTTTGTAGCCTGTCGTGAAATCATGATGCTTTCAGCTTTCGTACATCTTCTTTGCAACCTGTCATGAAATCATGACATTTCTTACTTCGAAACCTTTCTTTTGCTGCATGTCATGAAATCATGACAGTTCTTACTTGGAACAATTTCATCTACAACATGTCACGAAATCACAACTGTTCTCACTTCATCTTTTGCAGCATGTCATGCAATCACGACAGTTCTCACTTTGAACTCTGCAGCATGTCACAAAATCGTGACACTTTTCATGATACTTTATCTCTCTTTGAACTTGTCATGAAATCACGACAGTTCACACTGCAAACTCTCTCTTCTGCATTATGTCATGAAATCGTGACACGTTTTCCTTCGGACTCTCTCTCCTGCAACATGTCACGAAATCGTGACACTTTTTCTTTCAGACTCTCTCTCCTACAACATGTCATGAAATCATGACACTTTTTCGTCCGTACAACCTTCCTTGCAATATGTCGTGAAATCGTGACACTTTTCCTTCTCGGCCTTCCTGCTCTTTTCAAGTCGCGAAAATGCGACATGTCGCGAAATCGTGACACTTTCCACCTTGCTCTCCTTCTCTGCCAACATGTCATGAAATCGTGACAGTTTTCCCTACTTCTTCTCTCTCTTCCAACATGTCACAAAATCGTGACATTTTTTCCTGCTTCTTCTCTCTCTTCCAACATGTCGCGAAATCGCGATTGTTTTTCTTGCCTGTTGCATACTTTTTCTAACTTGTCTTTTTCTTTGATATTTTGCAAATGGGCTACTATGATCTTCTTGGAAACTCACTGTCCATGCTTTGAATAATCTGAAATTAAATCAAATTCCTTCAAGAGCTTCTTGACATCAATGACAACTTCTATACTTGAGCAAAGGCAATATACCCAAGGTACCCAAAATTGCCAACAATGAAGTAGAGGTAGGGGGTCTACTCAAGCTTTCCCAAAACTCAAAAATAGAAGTAGCATGGATGATGGGACTTTTATAGATCTACCACCACAAGTTATAGACCTCTAGGGAATATGAGCATTGGAAGAAAATATGGGGAATGGTTTCCTCATATTTTTCCACAAAGAAAACATACTGAAGGACCATGAAAATATCTTTTTTGAATATTATCCCAAGTTGAACATTTCTTCTGACATAGAAGCCAAAGAAAAAAATTATATTTGGGCCAACCAAACTTATTCCAAATATTATTCCACCAGGGGGACACAATCTTCTCTATTCTCTACATAATAAGGGTTTGATAACCCAAAGCAACAGTGTATTTCCCTTTCATATTATGGCCCCAAGAAAGAATCTCAGAGTCTTCAACTAAACAACACAGTCTCTCAGCCAAAATAGAAGTCATAGTTTCACGATCCTCAGGACAACCACCCTCTGGCTAGCCCTGTGAATCCCACAAGCAGTGAGTAAAAGAATTGCCAAGAGGATTTTGTCACTTGAAGTCAGCCACCATAGACTAGCCCACATAAAAAGAAACATCCTAAAGAAAATGAAGGTGGGTAAAGAAGAAAGGATAGGAGGATGATTATCCTAAGAATATTCCCAAAATAAGGTATTTTTTCCCTTATTAACAATCCAAAAGAGACCCTACTTAATAAGCATGACACCTTTTTTGAGAGTGTCCCAAACAATGGAACCTTTCCCCTTCAGCTCCAATATTAGAATCTCATTAGCTGGAGCACCACCAAAATATTTGAGGCTAAGAATTTTAGTCCAAATATGATAAGGATTAATACACCACATCCATTAAATTTTAGCAGCCAAAGTGAGTGAACTCATGAGAAGACTTTGCAACATCTAGGGTTTCATATCAGTGTTAAAAAATTATGTGAAAACCAGTGTGTTGGTTGGTGAAAGGTGTGTTGTAGTTTGGCTTTAGATATGGTAGCTTCGGGGAGGTCCTGGTGACCCCCAATATTTGTCTTTTAAGGATGTTGTTTTGAATAAGGATGCCTCTTATTTTGATCATGCAAATGCCATGAATTTATGCAACCCTTGATCCTGTTTCTAATTCCTCTTTGACTTTGAAGCTGAAGAATAATGGATGTTTGGAGAAAAGCAACGTTCATCTTTTCTTTGTTATCAGTCCTAATTCTATTGTGGATGATGTTTTATATTTTTTTGAGCATGTGCTCATCTGCAAATTCATGGGTCTCAAAATTTCTATGCCTTTTTTAGAAAACTAGGTTAGGCAAAATTAGAGCCCTGAAGGTGATCTGGAGATTATTCTTATAGCTAATGGGTATTTTATTGTGTTCACTCATATGGTGGATCATATTAAAGTGTTTGAGGGAATATTTTTACAATTAGTATGGATTATTTATTAAACCTTGGCATTTAGGATTTGATCTGGTGGAGGAGAGGCCTTCTAGGATTCCTATGTGGGTCCGTTTGCCATGACTCCCTATGGAATATTGGAGGCCTGATATTCTTCATTATATTATAGAGATTATTGGGAAACTGGTAGTTCTATATCACCAAACTTTGAATAGGAAATTTGCTTCTTTTTCATGACTCTGTGTTGAAGTAGATATGAATAATCCATTGCCTGAATCATTGGATATTAAACTGGGAAACATGTCTTGGGTCCAACAGTTATATTAGGAAGCTCTCCCATTTCGATGTTGCATATGCCATGAATATGGGTATCTATAGAGAAACTGTAAGAAAGTGAATTATATGCCTTCATCCTCTTCATCTAAATTTCAAGATGCATCTACAAAGGCAAAAGGAAAAGCTCCTATGGTTAATGAGATGCATGGTTCTGATGGATTTATTCCTTTTAAGTCTCGTTCAAGATCTAGGCCTTTTGTTTATCAAAATAAAGGTGTTGATAAGGTATGTTATGGTAATATATTTGATGTGCTTGAGACTTATGAGGAGTCGCATGTTGAGGAGCAAGTTTGGAATGGAGGTGATATGGATGCTTGTATTCAAGAGCCAGGTACTTGTTCTTTCCCAAATCCTTCTTTTGAAATGCAAAATTATGATAAGGAAGGGGTGGTTCCTAATAACCCTCTTGTAGGAAATGAAGATAAGTACAAAGAGGTGTTGGATTGTCTTGATAAATTTCTTGATCATTCTCATTTGGCTAAAAACTTGATTGGTGGAAATGAGGATGAGACTATGTTTGAACCCTCCCAGGATAGGATTTTTAGAGAGGAAGGGAAAAATAAAGTTTCTTCCGTGTTAGGTATTCACCCAAAAACTATCAAAAAATGTGGGGTGGAGAAGGTGGTAAAATTAGGAAAAAAGAATGATCAAGAAAAAGTGAAATTGATAGGGGAATCCTTAGTTGAGTTTGGTGTTGTTAAGACATAAGATTCTCACTTCTTTATTCCTCCAAAATGAAAGTGATATATTGGAATATTAGGGGTTTGGGTAGTAGTCCTAGATAAAAAGCTACTCATAATTTGATCAAAGATCATAGACTTGATATTGTTTTCATCCAGGAAACAAAATTATATTGTGAAGATATGGTTAGAATTGCTTCTAATATATGGAAAGGTGGTCACTGTATTGCTATTGGAGCCTAGGGTTTGGTGGGTGGTGTTACATTTTTGTGGGATCCACGAAGCTTAACTCCCTCTTGGTGGATTTGTCTCTCTATGGTTTCTACCTACTTTTTTTCTAGATCTTCTATTCTTCTATCTAATGTGTATGCCCCTAGTGATTTATCAGGTAAAATCCTCTTATGAAATCATCTTAGATTCATTCGATCTCTTGCTCCCAATTATCCTTGGATTTTAGCTGGGGATTTTAATTCTATCATGTTCTTGGAGGAGAAGAATGGTGGTGTGGAGTGTTTGGGCCATTCTTCTACTTTAATACAAGATAATATTTTTTTCCTTAATCTTGTTGATGTAAAGCCTCAAAATGGTCTCTTTAATTGGACTAATAGAAGATGTGGAACACATTTTATTTTTGAAATATTGGATTGGTTCCTTATTTTAGATAGTTGGTTTGATGATAGTTGGACTTTGTTCTCAGAGATTCTAGGCTGGAGGGGCTCTGATCACTGACCCATTCTCTTTCATTCCTCGAGATTCTCATTGCCAAGAAATTTGCCTTTCAAATTTCAACTTATGTGGCTTAGGGATAAGTATTTATATGAATGTGTGTAGAGGTGGTGGTTTGAAGGGAAATCCAAATTTGGCACTATTTTGTTTACTTTTTTCCAAATCCTCCAATTTGTCAAATTCAAACTCAGGAAATGGAACATATTTTATTTTGGAAATATCTTTCAGAATAAAAAGCAACTACAGGATAGTCTGGAGAAGATCACTTTTCAAATTAAATATGAAGGATTGACAAAGTATCTATTGGAATTGGAAGATTCCCTTTCTAGTTAGCTTGCTGAATGGGAGCTTCGTGAGGAGATGTTTTGGAAGCAAAAATATCGGATTGATTGGTTGTTGGAAGGGGATGGAAACATCTTTTTTTTCACAATTTGGTTAAATATCGTAGGAATGGTAATACTATAGTCTCACTTAATTCTGATCAGGATGAAACTCTCTCATCCTTTGAGGATATCTTTAATGAAGTAGTCAAGTTTTTCTCCTCTCTTTTCTTTGATAAGGGTCCTCATGATGCTGTTAATATGAGGCTTATTTTAGATTGTATTCCTATGATGGTCTCTAATAATATGAATAATATGCTAATGGACCCCATATAGATGGAGGAACTTAAAGTGGTGGTTTTTAAAATGAAAAAAGGTAAAACACCGGATGGTTTCCCTATAGAATTTTTCTAAGAATTTTGGGAAGTGTTATATTTTAATCTGTTAAAAGTTGTTCAAGAATCCCAAGTTAATAAGAAAATTCTTAAAGCTATTAATTCAACCTTTCTCTTATTCCAAAATCTAAAAATGCTAGCTCATTGGGGTCTTTCCATCCTATTTCCCTATGCAATGTTACTTACAAAATTATTACCAAGATTATTGTGGATCGGCTGAAGAAAGTTCTTGGTTTTCTTATTTCTCTTGAGCAAGGTGGGTTTGTTAAGGATCGTCAGATTTTAGATGGTGTGGTGGTTGCTTCTAAATCTATTCAATCTATGAATATATCTAAGGAAAATACTATGTTCATTAAGCTTGATATGTCCAAGGCTAATGACAGGGTTAGCTGGCATTTTTTGTAAAACATCCTTCAAATTTTTGGGTTCTTGTATAATTGGATTGAATGGGTCATGAGTTGTGTGACTTTGGTCTCCTTTGCAGTTTTAATCAATGGTTTACCGTTTGCTTTCTTCTCGGCCTCTAGGGGAATTCATCAAGGATATCCCTTGTCCCCCTATATTTTCATCCTTATAGTTGAAGTTTTGGGTAAAATTATCAAGAGTTTTTAGAATTGTGGTGCTATCCAAGGATGGTCTTGGATGAATAACTCTTTATCCCAATCTCATCTTCAATTTTTTGATGATACTACTATGATGGGGAGGGTAAAAATTGAGGAAGCAATGAATTTTAGGAAGGCTTTAGATATTTACTTATCTACCTCTGGTCAAATGATTAATGAAGATAAATCAAATATCTTCTTCTTAAATATGGATGGTCAGATTCAATGTAGGATTACCAATATTCTACATTTTTATGTGGGATTTTTGCCAATGGAGTATCTAGGGATTCCTATTTCTTCTAAAAATATTGGAAGGGCTTACTATAAAAGTATTTTGGATATATTTCGATCAAGGGTTATCATTGGAATTTTCGGTGGCTATCCTTTATTGGTAGATTAACGCTTTTGAAGTCTATCCTTCATGCTTTACCTATTTACAGGTTTTCTATCTTGGCTACTCCTAAGTGCTTTCTCAAAAAAATTGATTCTCTTTCTAGAAAATTTTTATGGGTAGGAAACTTGGACTATAATAAATGGAGCCTAGTTAGTTGGGATACTGTGTGTTTCCCTAAAGATATGGGGGGTCTTAGTTTGAGGTAATATGATTTGAATAGTCTCACTTTGGTTGCTAAACTTTATTGGAGGTGGTGTAGTAATCCTGATCATATTTGGGCTAAAATTCTTAGCCTCAAATATTTTTGTGGTACTCTAACTTATGAGATTCTGAGATTGGAGCTAAGGGGGAAACATTCCATTGTTTGGGATACTCTAAAAAAATGTACCATACTTATTAAGCATGGTCTCTTTTGTATTGTTAATAAGGGAAAAAATGCCTTATTTTGGGAAGATTTGTGGGATAATCATCCTTATATCCTTTCTTCTTTCCCCCACCTTTGTATTCTTCAGGATATTTTTTCTTATGTGGGCTAGTCTAAGGTGTCTGACTTTAAGTGATAAAGCCCTCTTGGCAATTCTTTTACTCACTATTTTTGGGATGCACAGGGTTGGCTAAAGGATGGTTGTCTTGAGGATCATGACACTCTGGCTTCTATTTTGGTTGAGATACCATGTTGTTCTATTTAAGACTTTGATATTCTTTCTTTGGGCCATAATCCAAAAGGGAAATACACTATTACTCTAGGTTATCAAACCCTTATTATGTAGAGAAGAGAGGAGATTATGTCACCCTGGTGGAAGAAGATTTGGAATAATTTTTGTTGTCCCAAATGTAATTTTTTCTTTGGCTTTTGTTTCAGAAGAAATGTTCAAATTGGGATAATATTCAAAAAATATATTTTTAGGGTCCTTCACTATATTTTCTTTGTGGAAAAAATGAGGAAACCATTCCCCATATTTTCTTCCAATGCTCATATTCCCCGGAGGTCTGTAACTTGTGGTGGCAGATCCAGAAAATGCCCATAATTCATGCTACTTCTATTTTTGAGTTTTGGGAAAGCTTGGATAGACCCCCTACCTCCATTTCATGTCTTCAAACTGCTTGGGATATTGGTCCATCCTTCATATTTTGGTAGATTTGGTTGGAACGCAATCGAAGAATTTTTTAGGGATGTCAACTTGGAGCCTTATAGGTATGGCTCAGAGTCAAAAGGATGTTTAAGGAGACTATTGAGGCCAAGTGTGTTTTGAGTTCTCATCTTACTTCCTCCGACTGGAAGATTATCAATAGATTGGATATTTCTTTATCATCACCAGCTACAAATAGAGGCTCTATTAGGGGGATTGGTTTGTTAAATATCAATAGATTTGGGAAGTGGAGTCCCCCATAGGGGTGTTGTCAAAATAAACAATGATGGTTTTTCCAAGGATAACCTAGGTAATGCTGATATAGGAGGAATTGGTCGTGATAATGAGGGTGTGTGTAACAACCCCATTTGTTACCACAATTTTTTTTTTATATATACACATTCATCTTTCATGAGGCAAGGGTCATAATCATGAACTAAGATAGAATCATTCCATTTGGATTGTAAGCTATCAAGGCAAATAGCATCAAGAGTTATTAAGACTTGATCAAAGTCACTCTTGAGTAGAAGTGATCAGCTTCTACGAAACCCTCATACCACTCGGATATGGGAACGTTGGCCAAGCGTTAAATTACATCCCTCTTAAAAGGGAAATCACCCTTAACCATACTGTCCGCTAAGACCAGTATATAGGTGAATGCCTTGAATATGGAAAACCATCATAGATGAAATAACCTCAATAATGGTTATTCATGGATCTTAGATCCTACCCACATCTTCTCGATGGGATAACAAAATCACTACACGTGATTAAAATTACATAATCCTTGGAATGCCATGATTATATTACCTTATACTTCTTAAGGCTTATTTGTCCATCCTTTTTATTTAGGAAACCCTTTTGTTATGAATCAATTAAGTTCATTATAAAAGGACATTATTTGTCCATCATGGGAGTGCCCACTCCGAGTTTCCACTTGGTTTAATCCATAATTTGTTATCATAATGATTTAGGTTATACCAACCATGAATGTTTATGAGGTGGACATAATTCGATTAATCCTTGAGGGATATAATCCATTACATTATGATTCTTGAGATTGTAGCACACATGAGTTAATCAATTGAGCAAGATTTACATTCCATTACATTCTACTTTTTGCATCCATACAACCATTGAATACATCAAGTGTTAGTTGTTGAAAGGTAAAGCTAGCTAACTACATCATTCATAATTACCCAATACATTTCAAAAAATAATTGACATAATCGAATATCATTAAATCATCAACATATTAAAGTTAAGCATACATTCCTTGCATCATAGTACACATGGTCATAATCTAAGAATTGCATAACTGTTTCATCAAGCATTTAACCATCTCATCCACTTAAATTATTTTTATTTTGAAGTAAAAGCAACATGCACAAGAATTAACACATCAAACCACAAATAGAGTGACACATTGTTTATCTTGGGAACCCTCATGGGGAATAAACCCAACCTCCAAAATATGTACTTTCCTCATATTCATAAACTCAGGATGTCAAATATTACAAATATAGAAGGGCCACTATGGGTCCCTTTCAATCAATTATACATGGCAAGGAATACAACCGTTCCTTATCAAATTCATGATGCAATTAAGGAATTTTCCTAATTCCTTTCTCTAAGTCATCATTATATCATTAAGGTATTTCTCATACCAATAAGGAATCCATCTATTCCTTTAAACTCATGATGCAATTAAGGAATTTTCCTAATTCCTTTCTCTAAGTCATCATTATATCATTAAGATATTTCCCATACCAATAAGGAATTCATCTATCCCTTTAAACTCATGATGCAATTGAGGAATCTATTAATTTCTTCCTCTAAGCCATCCTAAGAATTTTCTTATGTTTATGATAATCATTGGAATCTTATTTTGGAGAAGTCGTATCGATGTTAGAGAGAACCATATAAGTTCCCTCAAGAATGAACTCCAAATTCATTCTACATAATTGACACAAAGTCAATCCATGAATTAAAGTCCCATACCTTTAATTCATTATTAAACCATTCTTCCTAAATTAATAATTCAAGTTAATAACTTAAATTATCTATCATTTCATAATTATATCCTGTTGTACCAACCCATGTCAGCCACCTTTCTCCTTAATCTTAGGTCAATAAAAGTAAACCCTTAGAGGTTTAGCATGGGTAATATAAAGCTCATTATACTAAAGCTATTTCCTTTGATTATATACAAACAAATAGGGGTCTAATTCCCCATTGAATACAACATATTAATCTATTCAATTGATTCTCAATTGCTATCAAATTTGCTTCCTAAATTTGATCCAAGATTCATTTCATTACTTTCCAAATCCTATCAATTCTCTTCCCAAATGTGAGCTAAAGATGCATCAAATATCCTACACAATTTTTATATTTCAATCCAAGGTTAGCTCTCAAATCAATTCATTTCCATAACTGGATCCCAATATGCATTCAATTATTTCATCCTCTATCATAAAGTTTTCAAGAATGCATTTGTAAACTATTATCAAATTTTTCCCAAAATTTGATCCAACATAATCTCTAATTATCTTGCTAATTTGGTTATCAAAATCCAATCCAAATATTATTTCTCTTATCTCCAAACGATACCAAATTTACCTCCAAGATTTGCTTTAATACTATTCAATCAATCTCTCAAAAGAGGAAATCCCCATAAATTCCCATAAATCATCTAGCATCAAGGTCCATCTCTAAATAATTTACTTTTCTAATCCAATCAACATGAATGCCATTCCTTTGATTGTTAGGGATATTTGGAAGAGTCCCATACCTCTTCCTGGATGGACACCAAGATCATCCATTCTTCTAGTGGATTCCATTCATTAAAGATTTCATAATAAATCATAGTATGTATTTTACATACAAAATCTATAATTTCACTAAAATCATTACTTCCATTTACTTCCCACATTTAACATAGAAAATCACCAAGCATGAATAAACAATTCATTCATCATAACAAGGATTAATTCTTAATCCCATTCATCATTTATATGCAAACATGCATCACATATTTGCCAAATGTATATCACATACAAAGAAATCACCAATCATGAATAGATGATTCATCCATCCTTAATATTTTCATAAATAAGGATTGATTCATAATTCCAACCATCATTTGTTTGGAATATCACCAAACTTAGGGAAGAGTCCCATACCTCTTCCCAAGGAATGGACACCAATCCAAACCTTACCAAACTAGAAGATATTTTCCCAAGCTTCTAGATGGTTAACTTCAGTTACACTTTTCATTATAGCAAATATAATGAAATACAAACGCAAGATATATATAATTTTTCTTTATTAATGAAATCTAATAATCAAATTGATTTCAAATTAACCAATACTATTTGGTTTCTATTTTGTACAGGATCATTCCCAATATAATAAAAGTCATTACCAACATTAATTAAATCTGGTATGCAATAGTCCTATTCTTGTTAAAAAGAAAATTCCCACTTCATATAAAATAATCATATGTCATCAAAACCTAAAGGACTTTTCTTTGAAATTGGACTTCAAATATATATACATATATATACTCAACATTAGCAAATAAATTTGTTTTCATTCAATTTAAAGTCACCATATTTACTTTAGATTAACATAAATTAAATTAACACCGGTCTCCTTGTGAGAATATAACACAAATCATAATTTTCCTTATGAGAATAGAGCTATATTTAGGGAAGAAAGGAATTATTCTTTGACTTTAAAGTCATATATTACAAGCTCAATATAGATATCTGTTGGGTTTATATAATCCATGTATCTATCATTTTGTTACATAGAGCATATTAGAATATATCATAAGTTTCTATCCATATACCAAACTATGTGAAGTATGCAAGGTATATTTTGAACTTCCATAAGGTCAACACATTATATAGCCTATGCTAGAATACCTCGTAAAATTTCTTCCCAATACCTTCAGATCATATTCACTTCCAATATAATTATAAATTTGATATTACTATCAACTCATAAAGGCATCGAGCAGGTGAAGCTAATCTGCCATTGGTTTTAGTAATAAGATATTGGTCAGAGTGTGTGTTTAATCGATCAATGGATCACTTTGTCATCTAACCATGTTGGTTTGACATTTAGAACCATGCAACACCATTAATTTAAATTATGGACATTAGTTGGATTATAGACTAATGATATTTGGAGACAGTGGAGGTATTTGTGCATTATCGTAGGCTACGAAGACACTCCACTTATATATAAGCTTATCTAGACATAAGCAAGACCTAGATTTAGGAATCATTAACCAAAGAATCGATGACATCTAGGTTTCAGAGTAAGCAAGCTAACCCGGTTAAGGAATGCAGATAGAGGTACGCAGAGGGACTCTTCGGTCATTAGCAATTTTATTGCATAAAATGCAGATGGAGTGGTCAACTTCTTCTTGAGAGGAAGTAAAACAAATGCACCAGGTGTCATCGTAATGGGCATTGGGAAATTGACCATAGATTAATCTAAGTGCTTGATCACTTTCGATAGTGGAGGGTTGAAACTAGAGTGGTTCACCTACGAACCAGAGGAATTAGAGGAGTTGGCTTAGTTGAACTCAGATAAAAACCCTATGAAGCTGCCTAGAAAGATCTTGTGCCATTATTGTTCACTGATGACCAAAGGAAACAATGGGATCGATTATGACCGTAGAAGCATAAGTTTTCTTACGTATCTACCATGCATACTATCAGCAATTGACCAGTAATCATTCAAACAGAGGGTTCATTTCTTAGATATGGTGAATGTCCATGGGGTATAGCCAAAAAAAGAGGTGCAGACAACACTTTCAGTCCATATTTGGATTAGCATCTGTAGTATTATAGGTAGATACCCTGGATGTCGTCTAACAATAATTTTTTTTTAATCAGATGCCATATAGGACAAAATAGAGAGTGGGTCTACGCCAGCAAGAGGTAGACACAAGATCTTACAATAATATATGACATAGTTAACCCATTGCAATGCTATCCATTGACTAAAGGCTTCAGACGAATATAGAGGTTATTTCAAATTAAACCTTGCACATATATGATTATAGGAAAGATAGATTCGAATAACGAAAATCAAGAAGGAATTAATCTAGCCATATGAAATTCAGTCACAAAGATTTTTGAAGCAAAGTGTAAGTAGGAAAGTCCCAACCTGGAGTTTCCAGCAGTTGAATGCTTCACTTGTGTTTCCTTAAGCTCTTCTTCTTCTCCAGCCTTCTCCTTCCCTCCTAACATAGCCTCCCTTTTTTCTCAACCTCCATGGCCATTTATAGCTTTCTTTCTTCTTAGACAAGAAAGAGGTTTCTAAATATATGTATATTTTATTTATTTTGCTTTCTTTCTTTTAGAAAAGATGCTTCTATATATATATATATATATATATATATATAAATTTTATATATTTTTCTCACCCAAATTAAATCTTCCTTTATATATATATATATATATTTTAATGGAAAGGAAATCCATAGAGATAAGAGCATAATCTTATCCACTATTTCAACCTTCCCAAAGTAGCCATATGAAGGAAAGATTTATTATTTAAATCTACAAGGTAGTTTTTTTTTTCCAATTTAAAATTGAACAAGCTCATAAAAACAAACTACCTAATTTCCTTCTAAAATAGGATCAACTAGATCCAAAAGCAAATCCTTTACTTTAGAAATTGCTCAAATTAAGATTTCACTAAATCATGATAAATTGCATGATATATATATATATATATATATTTTTAAGGTAATTTGAAAAATGTAAAATATTATTTAATGTGCATTTTCAAGTAAAATTTTATTAAACTAATCTCATGCAACTTAATCAGGAAATCAAATATAAATCACACACAAATGGCATACAAGCATTCAATGCATGTGCTTAGTATCCCCCATCACCATTTTTCCTTTGATTGTGCGGGACTTTTAGAGTAATACTCAAGTAACACCGCCATCAGGGAGGTAACTAGTGATGATAGGATTATGAGCTTTACCTGTTGAGTTGTCATAGTCATCATTTCTCTTTGGTGGTCAGTCTTCCACCTATGAAAATAAATGTTCCTGCAATCAAGCAATGCAACATCATTTTCTTTTGACAAATACAATGCAACTATTTTAAGCATTAAAACCAGCTACCATTCCACAAATAGCAACTTAAAAATAGTCTTCCAAGGTGGGATGTGACATACTCCCCCCTTAGATTAAACACAGTCCTCTGTATTTTCCTACATTATTACATAACAAACAATAAAACATAGTTTTTGGCATAGTTTCCACTTTGCATAAGTGGTCCATAGTTCAACCTGTATTATTACATAGCATCATTAAATAAATAAGGATAGTGTCTTTTCAAAATATTGCGCTTCCTCATAGTCTTGGGGTGAAACTCTAGAATTTTAGTTGATTTCATTGGAATGACTAAGGGATTCACCATCATTCATGAGTGATAGAGTAGCTTGCCCTTCCAAATTTGGACTTTTGGTGGCAACGTGGATTTTGTGATTCATCACAATTTTACTTGTTCCTGCACGTTGTGGGCATATTTTTGCATAATGTTGTCCCTTACATGTAAAGCATCCCCCTAGAGGACCTACATGTTTCTTTCCCTTTTCCTGCACAATGGAAGATGATTCTTGTAACTCATTAGTCTCGGTTTTCTAGAGTCCCTTCTTGAAGCGATCTTGCTTCTTTTTTTGATTTTGTTCTTGCTCCCACTTCATAAAACCAACACTCTTTCTCTTCCTTAAAATTTGTTATTCGGGTTCTGACAAAATGGCATAATTGAAAATAGGCCTCTTTTCTTGTGAATTGGACTTGACTCGCAATGTCCCAGATTTGCACTTTTGAGCTTCCAAGTTATCTAGCAGTTGGCCCTATTGGACCAGTTGTTTCTTAAGATCATTTACTTGTTATCTCAACTCAAAATTCATCGCAAAAAGGTCCTCCACCATTTTGTTTAATATTTTCAACTTTCCTCCAAGAATTTTAGTTTGCTTCATCTTGCGAGATAATGTGTCCTCTTCGCTTTCTGCTTTAGGGGCCATTTCTTGATATATAAAGAATAGTGTTAGATTACAATATTTCCTCAAGTTGTAATTCTAACTTCTATCCCCTATATTTAATGTTTTAATTGATAAAAGTCACCTTTGTTCATGGCTACTATTTCTAGTCTATTAAGGCTATAACGAACTAGCTTACTCATGGAATAGTCACTTCTTATATAAAAACACACGTTTACGACCTTCTAAAGTTTAGTCTGCTAACACATAGAACATATTGCTTTATGATATATTTCAATGCTTAAATAGTGCAAAGCACATCTACTAATTTATGACAAAGCAAGATGATATCTTCAACCATGGTAAAGGTTCATGTTGTGTCTATCTCTAGGTGAACTGTTGCTAAACAGAATAGCAATCCACCAAAATTCGTCATGGTTGAGATATTCAACTTCTTGGCCAAAGGTCAAATTGTAATGAGAATTAATTAAAAAAAACATTCTTTTATCTTGTCTTGTATACTACAGTATGCCAAATTTAGATATACCCAAAATTTTAATCCAAGAACATCTATAGTCCGATGATGGGTAGTTCTGTGACTATGCTTTTTGGACTATATCGAAGATCTTTATCTTCTTTTAGGCTATCTCTAGGGACTAAATTTCAACTCACTTAATTCTTATTCACACAATGTTCCACTTCGAGCCATTTGGCCTAGGCAATTAACAAGTTATCCATAATAATTTGATAACCTTAATTCAAGGGGTCCTTTAGCGGATTTGAACCAACTTATGATCCCTCTTGTTCATACGCACTTGAAAATAAGGAGTAAGTAAGTCAAGAAACATAGATGTCGAGTAGTTTTCCAAAATAGTCTAAGGTACACCACTTAAAACCCATGGAAGGAGGGTTTTCTTAGCTCTTCCACTTTTGAATGATTGTGGATCTATTCATGGGAGAAAGTAACTCAAGCATCGACAATCTCAAGTATTGACTTGTCCTTACCAAGCATGCATTGCTTGGGATTTTATGTTTTGAGTTTCTCTCATGCTATTATTTCATGCCCAAATATTTTTCTAACCTAGATCTAACTAGAATCTATTAGTTAGCCTGGGCTCTGATACCAACTGTAACAACCCCATTTGTTACCACATTTTTTTATATATATATACATATTCATCTTTCATGAGGCAAGGGTCATAATCATGAACTAAGATAGAATCATTCCATTTGGATTGTAAGCTATCAAGGCAAATAACATCAAGAGTTATTAAGACTTGATCAGAGTCACTCTTGAGTAGAAGTGATCAGCTTCTATGAAACCCTCATACCACTCGGATATGGGAATGCTGGCCAAGTGTTAAATTACATCCCTCTTAAAAGGGAAATCACCCTTAACCATACTATCCACTAAGACCAGTATATAGGTGAATACCTTGAAGATGGAAAACCATCATAGATGAAATAACCTCAATAATGGTTATTCATAGATCTTAGATCCTACCCACATCTTCTCGATGGGATAACAAAATCACTACACGTGATTAAAATTACATAATCCTTGGAATGCCATGATTATATTACCTTATACTTCTTAAGGCTTATTTGTCCACCCTTTTTATTTAGGCAACCCTTTTGTTATGAATCAATTAAGTTCATTATAAAAGGACATTATTTTTCCATCATGGGAGTGCCCACTCCGAGTTTCCACTCGGTTTAATCCATAATTTGTTATCATAATGATTTAGGTTATACCAACCATGAATGTTTATGAGGTGGACATAATTCGATTAATCCTTGAGGGATATAATCCATTACATTATGATTCTTGAGATTGTAGCACACATGAGTTAATCAACTAAGCAATATTTACATTCCATTACATTCTACTTTTTGCATCCATACAACCATTGAATACATCAAGTGTTAGTTGTTGAAAGGTAAATCTAGCTAACTACATCATTCGTAATTACCCAATACATTTTAGAAAATAATTGACATAATCGAATATCATTAAATCATCAACATATTAAATTTAAGCATACATTCCTTGCATCATAGTACACATTGTCATAATCTAAGAATTGCATAACTATTTCATCAAGCATTTAACCATCTCATCCACTTAAATTATTTTCATTTTGAAGTAAAAGCAACATGCACAAGAATTAACACATCAAACCACAAATAGAGTGACACATTTTTTATCCTAGGAACCCTCATGGGGAATAAACCCAGCCTCCAAAATATGTACTTTCCTCATATTCATAAACTCAGGATGTCAAATATTACAAATATAGAAGGGCCACTATGGGTCCCTTTCAATCAATTATACATGGCAAGGAATACAACCGTTCCTTATCAAATTCATGATGCAATTAAGGAATTTTCCTAATTCCTTTCTCTAAGTCATCATTATATCATTAAGGTATTTCTCATACCAATAAGGAATCCATATATTCCTTTAAACTCATGATGCAATTAAGGAATTTTCCTAATTCCTTTCTCTAAGTCATCATTATATCATTAAGATATTTTCCATACCAATAAGGAATTCATCTATCCCTTTAAACTCATGATGCAATTGAGGAATCTATTGATTTCTTCCTCTAAGCCATCTTAAGAATTTTCTTATGTTTATGATAATCATCAGAATCTTATTTTGGAGAAGTTGTATCGATGTTAGAGAGAACCATATAAGTTCCCTCAAGAATGAACTCCAAATTCATTCTACATAATTGACACAAAGTCAATCCATGAATTAAAGTCCCATACCTTTAATTCATTATTAAACCATTATTCCTAAATTAATAATTCAAGTTAATAACTTAAATAATATATCATTTCATAATTATATCATGTTGTATCAACCCATGTCAACCACCTTTCTCCTTAATCTTAGGTTAATAAAAGTAAACCCTTAGAGGTTTAGCATGGGTAATATAAAGCTCATTATACTCAAGCTATTTCCTTTTATTATATTCAAACAAATAGGGGTCCAATTCCCCATTGAATACAACAAATTAATCTATTCAATTGATTCTCAATTGCTATCAAATTTGCTTCCTTAATTTGATCCAAGATTCATTTCATTACTTTCCAAATCCTATCAATTCTCTTCCCAAATGTGAGCTAAAAATGCATCAAATATCCTACACAATTTTTATATTTCAATCCAAGGTTAGCTCTCAAATCAATTCATTTCCATCATTGGATCCCAATATGCATTCAATTATTTCATCCTCTATCATAAAGTTTTCAAGAATGCATTTGTAAACTATTATCAATTTTTTTCCAAAATTTGATCCAACATAATCTCTAATTATCTTGCTAATTTGGTTATCAAATCTAATCCAAATATTATTTCTCTTATCTCCAAATGATACCAAATTTACCTCCAATATTTGCTTTAATACTATTCAATCAATCTCTCAAAAGAGGAAAACCCCATAAATTCCCATCAATTATCTAGCATCCAAGTCTATTTACTTTTCTAATCCAATCAACATGAATGCCATTCCTTTGATTGTCAGGGATGTTTGGAAGAGTCCCATACCTCTTCCTGTATGGACACTGTGACCACCAAGGAAGCTCACACCCGCTCTAACTATCACAATCGAAGGTAAACGCACAAATAGGTATGCATAATTTGATAACAAGAAATAAAGTGAATATAAGGAATTATTTATTATTTTCGATGAAATCAAATTACATATTCATCCCTCTTAGGGATACCCATTTGATACATTAATTATAATAGTGTTTAATCCCTATAAAGGGTAGGTGTGATCAAAATGCCCCTCAGGGTGACACAAACTGCTCTAGGGTGTCGATGACCATCTTCTTTGCAATGGGGAAGGGGTTGGATGCTTTATCTCTCATTTAGAACTGTTTCCTGCAGTCAAGAAACAACAAGAATGTCAAAAATATAGGCAACCTCTCATGATGAGGCCCTTTTACGTAAAATGTATAATGACACCATTAACATGCATAATCAAGAAAGCATAAAGAAAGCTGCTAAACTATGTAAAGTGAATCAAGATTCATGTAATAACATAAAGTAAAATAGCATCTACACTATGCATGGATCAAATATAGGAAATGAAGCATAAACATGCATAAATAAAGCATTCTAATCCTAATGGAAACATAAGCATAAAATGTGAATCTAGCCTAGTTCTACGGTCATAAGTCTTCTAAAAAATTATTAAATCAACAAAATGGCTAATCTAACCTAACTAGTTGGACATAAAAGAAAAGAGTAAGGTGATCTATCACTGGTTACAAACTGTAGCTCAGGTGAGCGGTCTGCACTGTGAACCATGATTGATAGCTATGGTTTGACCTCTGATGAGTTTACCCTCAAAATCAGGAGCAGTGGGCTCAATCTCCTTGTCCAAATTGATGTTCAAGGGTTGCCTTCATTGTCCTCAGATTGATTTGGTGGTCAATTCGATGTGAAGGGCCTTCGTTTGCCAGGATTTGCATTTCTTGATCCTCATAAGCACCTAGAGCATCCATAATGCAATTCATCATGAATGGTGGAAAAAGGGTCAGGAATTAAGTGCAATAGCTCTATCTCTTAGTATGCTCAGTTTGAGTATACAATTCGCCAGGGCTTCGCTGCTCAAATATCCAATGCTTGCTCTCTCTTTTCTCCCCATTTGGAGGGGGTATTTATAGCATGCCCCTAGGGATAGGGGTGTCTTCATGGAGAAGCCAAGACCAAGAAGGTTGGTTAGGACAGTTGGGATGGAAGCCTCTAGAATATTTTGTCCTTCAATTGCCTCCTTCTAGATCCCTTGGTCGTTCCAACTGATTTGGCTTGGATGGAAGGCCTAACTAAACTTTAGTTAAGACCATAGGTCACAGTTGTGGTCTAGACTGTAGACCCTAGGTGTCAACCATGGTTTAGACTGGAGACCGCAGGTCTAAGCTGCAGTTCAGACTACTTAGGCCAAAATGCCTAAATTGAGTGGTTAGAACCACTACTCTATCTTGAGGTCTATCCAAGATCCTCCATATGGTCTTGTAGCATGTCCATATGAGTAGTCACCCTCGACATGATGCATTTTAGGTGTTTATAGATTCCCCTTTTGAGATGCGTTGTGAGATTGAACAACGCTGAGCAAAAATATACATCCTAAAATGATGTCTAAGGTTCTATGATGATCATTAGTCAGATCAACATTAAATGCCCTAGGTCTAGCAAAAGGATGCGCATCTTAGAATCATTGCTTCCAATTATGAAAGGCTTACATTTTGATAAGTCTACCCTTGTCATCAGATGTTCGGATAGCACCAATGCCAAGTATGGGTATCTTCTGACCCATAAATCCAAATGATGAGAGTTGCAAACCAATTATTATATTTGTTGTTTACCCCAACCACAGGGGGAAGCTTATGATAGTTGTTGACAATGATTCGCAAGAACAAACATAATTTTGAGAAGATCAAGGGATCTACGATCTCAGGGATCTTCTGCTGACTTTGATTATGATAATGAAATTATGACTACCCTCTCAAGCGATGAGTCAATGAGGGTAATGACAATGTATGAAGCGACAAAATCGCTTGGCCATAATGAATGATCCTGAAAAAATTAAGATACGAGCCTTTTAATGCCTTGGCTAGGCCTAGTTCAGCTTATAATTGCAACTCTTAGTAGTATTGGCACATTTCTATCTGTTGAGCAAGGTGCAGCAACAGTATTGTCATTTTTGTTAACACAGTCAGATAGATCTGTTGATGCAGTGGATAGGAAGTTCAAAAGCTATTCGGATGCAGAAGACAGGAGTTCAAAGGTTATTCAGAGTATGTACAGTGATTTTCCAAGAAGACCGAAGTGGCCCATATGCAAAAGATCAAAGAAAAAGACAAGTAAGAAAAGTGTCACGATATCGCGACATATACAGCAGGCAAGAAAAACTGTCATGATTTCGCGACATGTTGGAAGAGAGAGAAAAAGTAGGAAAAACTATCATGATTTTGTGACATGTTGGAAGAGAAAAAGGCAAGTGGAAAAACTGTCGCGATTTCGTGACATGTTGGAAGAGAAAAAGGCAAGTGGAAAAACTGTCATGATTTCGTGACATGTTGGAAGAGAAAAAGGCAAGTGGAAAAACTATCATGATTTCGCGACATGTTGGAAGAGAAAAAGGCAAGTGGAAAAACTGTCGCGATTTCGTGACATGTTGGAAGAGAAAAAGGCAAGTGGAAAAACTGTCGTGATTTCATGACATGTTGGAAGAGAAAAAGGCAAGTGGAAAAACTGTCGCGATTTCGTGACATGTTGGAAGAGAAAAAGGCAAGTGGAAAAACTGTCACGATTTCGCGACATGTTGGAAGAAAAAGAGAAAGTAGGAAGAAGTGTCGTGATTTCGTGACAAGTTCGAAGAAAGAGAACAAGTTGGAAAAGTGTCGCGATTTCGCGACATGTCGCATTTTCGTGACTAAAATAGGAGAGAGAAAGTAAGTTGGAAAAGTGTCACGATTTTGTGACATGTCGCATTTTCACGACAAAAGAAAGAGAGGAAGCGTACGGAAGTAGAAGTGTCACGATTTCGTGACAAAAGAAGAAAGCAAGACTTCGGAGGCAGAAGTGTCACGATTTTGTGACAAAAGCAAAGAAGCTAAGTACGGAAGCAGAAGTGTCACGATTTCGTGAAAAAAGCTAAGTTGAAGACTACGGAGGCAGAAGTGTCGCGATATCGCGACAAAAGCAAAGTTGAAGTCTTTGGAAGCAGAAGTGTCGCGATATCGCGACAAAAGCAAAGTCAAAGTCTTTGGAAGCAGAAGTGTCACGATATCACGACAAAAGAATAGAGAAAGCGTACGGAGGTGAAAGTGTCACGATATCGCGACATGTATTTTTGGCCAAAGCTAAGAGAAAGAGCAAGGAGAAAAAGTGTCACGATATCGCGACATGTTGTATTTTCACGGGCCAAAGCTAAGAGAAAGAGCAAGGAGAAAAAGTGTCATGATATCGTGACATGTATTTTTGTGGGCCGAAGCTAAGAGAAAAGAAAGGAGAAAAAGTGTCGCGATATCGCGACATGTTGTATTTTCGGGGGCCGAAGCAAAGAGAAAGCGTAAGGAGAAAAAGTGTCGCGATATCGTGACATGTAGCATTTTCATGGTCCGATGCAAGGAGAAAGAGAGAGAAAGAAAAGTGTCACGATATCGCGACATGTTGTATTTTTGTGGTTGAGTTGAAGCCGACGAAGACCGATGACAGCCGACTAAAATTAGGGTTTATAGTTGTCATGAAAGCCGACTAAGATTAGGGTTTACAGCTGACTAAGATTAGGGTTTTCATCATGAAAATGTTGTTATAAAAGGAGGGTTGTTTGGAGAATTTTATGATGTCGATGAGTGCGAAGTTCGGTTGTAGTGCATAGAGAGCAAGTCGTATCGAATCATGCTAAGTGCGAAATTTGCAAAGAGAGTAGAGTGTGCAAAAGGGAGAAGATGATCATGAAGTTTGACGTAGAGAAATAAAGAAAAAATGATTGTAATAAAGTAGAGTGTGCAAAGTGCTGGTGTAGAGAGAGCAGAGTGCATAGAGAATGCAAAGGTGAAGAAGACCAGTTAGGGTCTTGCAAAAACAAAGGTATCTTACCATCAAACTTATAGATTCAAATTGAAGTCCAGGTTGTAGCTTGGCATCAGGGGTTGGTGCTCCTTCTTTACATAAAGGGTTGGTGCTCCTTTCTGTTGGTGCAGATAAATCAGGGGTTGGTGCTCCTTCCAGTGGGTGCTAGTAAATTGATTGTAAAGTTGGTACTTTGCAAAGGCTAGATTTGGATGGTAGTCCAAGCAGTCAATTTTTGAGGAGTAGCCACATTGGTGAACCTCATTAAATCTTGTGTTGTGTGATGCTCTTTTGTTATACTTGTTGTATCTAGTAATAAGTGTTAATTGTTGTAGTATTAAGAACTATAAAGTTAAGTTTAAAGAGCTACACTGATTCACCCCCCCTCTTAGTGTCATTGTGAGACTAACAATTGGTATCAGAGCTAAGTTCTTGTACAAGCTTAACCAGCTAGGGTGATCTTGGAAGTAACACAATGGCAGGTGGTGAAGGCTTCTCATCAAACAAAGCACCATTGTTTGATGGATCTAATTACGCATTCTGGAGAATCAGGATGCAAACATATCTCTGTGCTTTGGGATACGACATCTGGGATTCAGTAGTCAGTGGATACACAATACCCATCACTCCTCCAAAAGAGGCTGACAAAAAGAAACTGTTTGAAAATAACTCAAAAGCAAAGAATGCTCTCATGTGCGGATTAGCAGACAGTGAACTAGTAAAGATCATGAGCTGTACAATGGCAAAAGAGATATGGGACAAACCGAGGAGTATTCATGAAGGAGACGATAAGATCAAGGAGGCCAAGTTACAGACACATCGAGCTCGGTTCGAAGCATTAAAGATGAATGACGATGAAAACATTGAGGCATATATGCTGAGAGTTAATGGAATCATTAATGCGATCAGAGGACTCGACGAGGATATCGAAGACTCTACCGTCGTGAAAAAGGTATTAAGATCTCTTCCTCAAAGGTTTGATTCTAAAGTCTCAACGATAGAAGAAGCTAAAAATCTAAATTATTTTAGTATGGATGAGATGTATGGTTCTTTGACTGCATATGAGATGAGGATAGGAAGATCTAAACCCACAGACAGAGAAGCGGCTTTTAAAGCCCTTAAAGATAAAAATGCAAAACAAGAGTCCGAGGAAGAAGAGACATCAGATGAAATGGAAGCAAACTTTGTTAGAAATCTAAAAAGGGGAAAAGGAAAATACAGAGGAAAGCTTCCGCTTAAATGTTTCAACTGTGGAGGCGTTGGGCATTTTGCGACTAAATGTCCACTTAAAGAGAAGAACAAAAATGATGAAGGATCGCACCAAGAAAGAAGTGACTGGAAGAAGAAAATGAATTTCAGAAAAGGCAACTTCAAGAAGAAAAGTTTCATCTCCAGGAATGCCAGTTCATCAGAAGACAACTCCGGTGAGGATTCTGAAGAGGAAACAGGTGAAGCTCTCTTCATGGCATTTGAAGAAGTAAGATCAGAAAAGGAAGAAGGAGTGAACTCTGAAGTATGTGGTGAAAACCCTGAGGCTAAAGTAGATCTAGAAGGTGAGTTGATCTCTGCTCTTGAAGAGTGGAAAATAGAGAAGAAAAAGAATAAGAAAATGTCAAAAAATCTTGAGGATGCAAATGAAATCATAACCAGTTTGAAAGTACAGATAGAAGAATCCAAGAATATCTCCGAAGATCTCGAAGTGCAAATAACCATGAAAATAGATTATTGCAACAAGCTAGAAGAAGAGATTGTTGGTTTAAGAATGCAGCTAGAAGAGATGAATAAGAAAATTAGTTGTTATCACAAACGTGAAGAAAGTTCTATGAAGTTGGATAAGATCATAAATGACCAAAGGCCTGCAGGCATCAAATTTGGTCTGGGTTTCATCGAAGGAGAATCATCAAATGGATCAAAGGCCAAAAATGTAGAATCCATAAAGAATGAAGATAAGAAATAGGTTGATCAAGGAAAAATGTCTCATGCAAAAGAAAGCAATAATGCCAGGCACGAAAGGAGAATTGACAATGATGGATTCACCAATGTCTCACATCAAAGAAGAAGAAGACCTATGGCTCCTATGGCAACCTGGCAAAGACCATCACCCAGGTTCAATTATCCCTTTTCTGGTTTCTATTTTAAATGCAATGGCTATGGACATAAAATCTTAGACTGCAAATATAATGTAAGACCAAGGAATTTCACCAGTAGAAATGCTTTTTCTCCTCTGATGAATTATGCAGTAGAATGTTATAACTATCATAATTTTGGGCACATTGCAAGAAACTGTAGAAGTACATTTGCATCAAATCAGTTTTAGGGAAGAAAATTTCAACCAAATAGGATGAGACAAAATAGAAAACTTCTCAAAAAACATGCTCAAGCTATTGATAAGGGAAAGGCAAAACAAGAACCCAAATCTACTATCAAAACGGAGTGGAAAGGAAAAGAGCGACTTAAGGAAGAAAAGGAATCCTTAATCGTACAAACAACATTTAAAGCATAGAATAAATATGTACCATGGATACTTGATAGTGGATGCTCCAGTCATATGACAGGTGACAAACAAAAATTTGAGAAGTTACAAAAATATGAAGGTGGTTCAATAAAGTTTGGAAATAATGATGGAGCTAAGATAGTTGGCAAAGGTTCAGTTAAAATTAGTGAAGGAAAAATTAAGTCAGAAGAAGTCTTGTTTGTGGATGGTTTGAAACATAACTTGTTGAGCGTAAGTCAGATTTGTGATAAAGGTCATGAAGTAGTTTTTATGAAGCAGGGTTGTGAAGTCAGAAAAACAAATAGTGGGAAATTGATAGCAACTGGATCAAGGACATCTGGCAACCTGTACACACTCTTAGAGACTTCAGAAAGAGCTTGTTTTATTGGACAAGAAGAAGAAAATTGGTTGTGGCACAAGAGACTCGGTCATATCAGTTTTGATAATCTAGTAAAAATTAGCTCAAAAAGGGCAATGAGAGATATTCCCACCATCAACAAACCTGCAAACAACATTTGTGCTTCATGCCAAAAGGGGAAGCAAACTAGAGTCACATTCAAAACAAAAGAGTACTACACAAGCAAACCTTTGGAACTAATACACACTGATTTATGTGGACCCATGAGAACACAAAGCATAAATGGTGACAAATATTTTATGTTGTGCATTGATGACTATTCCGGAATGACATGGATATTTTTCTTGAAGCATAAATCAGAAGCTTTTGATATGTTCAAGATTTTCAAAAACCAGGTTGAGAATGAAACAGAAAGAGGATCAAATGTTTAAGATCAGATAGAGGAGGAGAATTCATTTCAGAGGAGTTTACAGAGTACTGTGAAAAATACGGTATTAGGAGACAGTTTTTAGCAACCAGGACACCTCAACAGAATGGAGTGGTAGAAAGAAAGAACAGGACAATGCAGGAAATGGCACGGACTATGTTGGCTAAAAGCAGAGTAGCAGATAAATTTTGGAAAGAAGCAGTCCATACTGCGGTGTATATCCAAAATAGGTACATGCTGAGAACACATGAAAGCAAAACTCCTTATGAGTTGTGGTTCGGCAAAAGGGCAACAACAAAATACCTCAAAGTTTTTGGTAGCAAGTGCTACATCAAAAGAACTGAAGATAATCTTGGTAAGTTTGAAGATAGAGCGGATGAAGGTATTTTTGTTGGTTATTCGCCAAAAAGCAAAGCTTACAAATGCTACAACAAGAGGCTAAAGAAAATTGTGGACAGTGTCGATGTTAAATTTGATGAAGGCAGAGAACGAGTAATTAGCTATGAAACGAACTACCCAATGTATGAAGAGGTTATTGAAGGAGATGAGGAAAACGAAATGGAAAAGATACAGAAAGTTGACTCAGATGATTTAAGTTGTGATTCAGAAGTGGAAGAAAATAAGAAATTCAAAACAAGCAGCTAGCAGAAAAATCATCCTAGAGAGCAAATAATTGGAGACCCCAAAGTTGGTGTTCAGACAAGAAGAAGAGTAGTAAGTAACTACTCTCTATTATCTAGTATTGAGCCCAAAAATGTTGATGATGCAAGCAAAGATGAAAGTTGGATGAAGGCAATAAATGAAGAATTAGATCAGATCGAGAAAAATGAAACTTGGGAGTTAGTACCTAGACTCGCAAATAAAAATATAATCGGGACTAAATGGATTTTTTGAAACAAATTGAATGAAGACGGATAGGTAGTCAAAAATAAAGCAAGATTGGTATGTAAGGGTTATGCACAAGTTGAAGGCATTGACTTTGAGGAAACTTTTGCACCAGTAGCTAGACTAGAGGCAATTAGAATGTTTCTGGCTTTAGCAGTCTACAAGAATTTCAAAGTTTATCAAATGGATGTGAAATCAACATTTTTGAATGGGAAACTTGAAGAAGAGGTTTATATTGAGCAACCAGATGGTTTCCAACTTGGTGATGATCCCAACTTTGTTTGCAAGTTGAAGAAAGCATTATATGGCTTAAAACAAGCACCCCGAGCATGGTATGCAAGGCTAGACAACTATCTCACCCAACAAAGGTTTAAGAAAGGTATGGTGGATAGTAATTTGTATGTCAAAACAGAAAATGGGCATCTTATTGTTCTTGTTGTATATGTAGATGATATCATATTTGGCAGCAACAAAGATGAGTCTTGTAAAGATTTAGCAAATAAGATGCAGAAAGAATTTGAAATGTCAATGATTGGTGAACTTTCGTATTTCCTCGGGTTGCAAGTTAATCAAAATAAGAAGGGCATATTTATTTCTCAAGTTAAATATGTGAAAGAGATGTTAAAAAAGTTCACAATGGAGGATTGTAAGCCAGTTAGCACTCCCATGACGACAAGTTGCAAGTTGAGCAAGGATGACAAATCTCCACCTATTGATCAAACCATGTACAGATCTATGATTGGAAGCTTACTGTATCTAACAGCTACCAGACCAGATATTTTGTAGGCAGTATGCATGGTAGCATGATTTTAGGCTAATCCCAAGGAGACTCATGTGACAACAGTGAAAAGGATTCTTCGATACCTCAAGGGTACTATGGAATATGGGTTATGGTATCCGAAAGGTAAAGACTTCACCCTTATTTCGTATTCAGATGCAGATTGGGCAGGATGTGTAGATGACAGAAAGAGTACCAGTGGAGGTGCATTCTATCTTGGAGACAGATTGGTCATGTGGCACAGTAAGAAACAAGAGTCAGTTTCTTTATCGACAGTAGAGGCAGAATATATTGTAGCGACAACATGTTGTACGTAGGTATTGTGGATGAAACAAACCCTGAAAGATCTTGGTATTAGCTTCAGTGAGCCAATATCAGTTAAGTGTGATAACACCAGTGCCATTAACATCTCCAAGAATCCGGTTATGCATTCACGCACAAAACACATTGCTATCAGGTATCATTTTTTGAAGGAGAAAGTTGCAGAAGGTGAGGTTAAGTTGGATTTTGTTCCAACTACAGAGCAAGTAGCAGATATCTTCACAAAACCATTGCCCAAGGAAGTTTTTGAGTACCTTCGCAATAAATTGGGAGTGGTCACACTTCCCAAGAATTGACTAGCTACAGGGATCACATTCTTAGGGGGAGCATTTAAGTATTTGATTATCTTTTTGCTCATGTTCATGATTTTTGCTAAGTGTAATAAATTGTGCCTGAGAATGTTGTGCATGGACTCAGGGGGAGTCTGCAGTAGCCCTTTGGTATTATTGTCAAAGGGGGAGAAGAGTTACAGGAAATTGCACATGTGTTGCCAACAATTCCAAAGGGGGAGATTGTTGAGCAAGGTGCAGCAACAATATTGTCATTGTTGTCAACACAGTCAGATAGATCTGTTGATGCAATGGATAGGAAGTTCAAAAGCTATTCAGATGCAGAAGACAGGAGTTCAAAGGTTATTCAGAGTATGTACAGTGATTTTCCAAGAAGACCGAAGTGGCCCATATGCAAAAGATCAAAGAAAAAGACAAGTAAGAAAAGTGTCGCGATATCGCGACATATACAACAAGCAAGAAAAACTGTCACGATTTCGCGACATGTTGGAAGAGAGAGAAAAAGTAGGAAAAACTGTCACGATTTCGTGACATGTTGGAAGAGAAAAAGGCAAGTGGAAAAACTGTCATGATTTCGCGACATGTTGGCAGAGAAAAAGGCAAGTGGAAAAACTGTCACGATTTCGCGACATGTTGGAAGAGAAAAAGGCAAGTGGAAAAACTGTCACGATTTCGTGACATGTTGGAAGAGAAAAAGGCAAGTGGAAAAACTGTCATGATTTCGTGACATGTTGGCAGAGAAAAAGGCAAGTGGAAAAACTGTCATGATTTTGTGACATGTTGGAAGAGAAAAAGGCAAGTGGAAAAACTGTCATGATTTCGTGACATGTTGGAAGAGAAAAAGGCAAGTGGAAAAACTGTCACGATTTCATGACATGTTGGAAGAAAAAGAGAAAGCAGGAAGAAGTGTCACGATTTCACGACAAGTTTGAAGAAAGAGAACAAGTTTGAAAAGTGTCACGATTTCATGACATGTCGCATTTTCATGACTAAAATAGGAGAGAGAAAGTAAGTTGGAAAAGTGTCACGATTTCGTGACATGTCGCATTTTCATGACAAAAGAAAGAGAGGAAGCGTATGGAAGCAGAACTGTCATGATTTCATGACAAAAGCAGAAAGTAAGACTTCGAAGGCAGAAGTGTCACGATTTCATGACAAAAGCAAAGAAGCTAAGTACGGAAGCAGAAGTGTCACGATTTCATGACAAAAGCTAAGTTGAAGACTACGGAGGCAGAAGTGTCGCGATATCATGACAAAAGCAAAGTCAAAGTCTTTGGAAGCAGAAGTGTCACGATATCACGACAAAAGCAAAGTCGAAGTCTTTGGAAGCAGAAGTGTCGTGATATCACGATAAAAGAATAGAGAAAGCGTACGGAGGTGAAAGTGTCGTGATATCGTGACATGTATTTTTATGGGCCAAAGCTAAGAGAAAGAGCAAGGAGAAAAAGTGTCGTGATATCGCGACATGTTGTATTTTCACGGGCCAAAGCTAAGAGAAAGAGCAAGGAGAAAAAGTGTCACGATATCGCGACATGTTGTATTTTCTGCAAGCTAAAGAAAAGAAGAGAAAAAGTTTCACGATATCACGACATGTATTTTCGGGTGCCGAAGCAAAGAGAAAGCGTAAGGAGAAAAAGTGTCATGATATCGCGACATGTAGCATTTTTGTGGTCCGATGCAAGGAGAAAGAGAGAGAAAGTAAAAGTGTCGTGATATCGCGACATGTTGTATTTTCATAGTTGAGTTGAAGCCGACGAAGACCGATGACAACCGACTAAAATTAGGGTTTATAGTTGTTATGAAAGCCGACTAAGATTAGGGTTTACAGTCGACTAAGATTAGGGTTTTCATCATGAAAATGTTGTTATAAAAGGAGGGCTGTTTGGAGAATTTTATGATGTCGATGAGTGTGAAGTTCAGTCGTAGTGTGCAGAGAGCAAGTCGTGTCGAATCGTGCTAAGTGCAAAATTTGCAAAGAGAGCAGAGTGCACAAAAGGGAGAAGACGATCGTGAAGTTTGACTGTAACGAAGTAGAGTGTGTGAAGTGCTGGTGAAAAGAGAGCAGAGTGCGCAAAAGGGAGAATACAATCGTGAACTTTGACTGTAATGAAGCAGAGTGTGCAAAGTGTTGGTGCAGAGAGAGCAGAGTGCGCAGAGAACGCAAAGGTGAAGAAGACCAGTTAGGGTCTTGCAAAAACAAAGGTATCTTACCATCAAACTTATAGATTCAAATTGAAGTCCAGGTTGCAGCTTGGCATCAGGGGTTGGTGTTCCTTTCTTTTGGTGCAGATAAATCAAGGGTTGGTGCTCCTTTCTATTGGTGCAGATAAATCAGGGGTTGGTGCTCCTTCTAGTGGGTGCTAGTAAATTGATTGTAAAGTTGGTACTTTGCAAAGGCTGGATTTGGATGGTAGTCCAAGCAGTCAATTTTTGAGGAGTAGCCACATTGGTGAACCTTGTTAAATCTTGTGTTGTGTGATGCTCTTTTGTTATACTTGTTGTATCTAGTAATAAGTGTTAATTGCTACAGTATTAAGAACTGTAAAGTTAAGTTTAAAGAGCTACACTGATTCACCCCCCTCTCAGTGTCATTGTGAGACTAACACTGTCCCCTGGAGCAGTCAGGCTACAATAGTCATCTTAAGGAATCAAAATGATACAAATGCAATTAGACTTGTGTTGAATCATATTTGTCAATGATTTGTTGAAATATGTCATAAAATAAATGACAATTTTACCCCAAATTTCCTTATGGTGATTTACTCATCTTACTGGATTGCATGGATCACAACTCCTTGCAACCGCCAAGTGTATAGGATAATTCACTGAATACGAGGCGCATTTGGTTTTTTAATTATTTTATTTTTTTCTTTCATTTTAATTTTTGCATTTATTTGATTGATCTTGGTGTTTTTAACATCACCAAATTTGCAATTTTAATCATTGATTTTGAATTTTTGTCCGATGGAAGTCAGTAATTTGCTCTTTTAAACCTTCCCATAGTGGGTTTTGAGTGCATTTAATGCTAGTTACAGACCGCAGATATGGTTTGCAATTTATATTTCCAAATTTTGGGAATCGCGGGTCATACCTACGGGAAAAAAACCTTAGTTTCAGAACCATAGGTGTCAGCTGCAATTCTTCGAGACTAGGAAAACCTATAAATTGAATTCTTATTTGAATTTTTTTATTATTTCTTGGTAAACACTAGCAATCTGAGAGCTCTGAGAGTGAGAAGACCCTTCCTGATCAAAAATGCTACCACACTCTACCTTGATTACACTCCTCGACCTCGATGGTGGATCCTGATCAGCCATCTACTAGCCGGGGATAGGGTGCGGGTAAGGTAACTCAAAATCGAGACCATGCACTCAATACCAGTAAAATGAACTACATTAAGTAATGCAAAAAATGAACCTCACTAAACTGCTGGTAATGAACCCCACTAGTTTAGGCTAGCTTTAGGATTTTAATTTTATGACTTAGTGGTCTAGGAGGGTACCCAAAATGGGTGCCGCTCCTAAATCGTAGCTGGTAGCTGCGGTTCCCAGTTGGAAAATTAGGGACCACAGGTTTCAGTTGCGGTTCCCAATTTGCAAATTGGGGATTGCAGGTTTTAGTTGTGGTTCCCAATTTGTAAATTGGGGACCGTAGGTTTCAGCTACGGTTTGCTATTGCTACTTTTTTTTTTTAAGCTCTAGTTAGCTAGATTTTGTCTTAAATTGTACTTGTTATTCTAGAGATTGACTTCTAGAGCCTGAGAGCCAGATATTATGAAGACTCTCTACGAGGCTTTATCCGATGTCGATCGGGATTGGTTTTGAGTTGTCGGGTTTGGATACGTCATGGATCTACCCACTATTAGGGTAGATCAAGCCTACCTGACTACGTTGGCCCGGTGTTGGAATGCGTGGACCAACACATTTCACCTACCTACAGGTGAAATGATTATGACTCTAGAGGACATTTACAGGATCTTCAGGATCCCTATTGATGGCGAGGCCATCGTCTCCTCTACCTCCAGGGTAAAGGAGGCTATTTTTGACACTATCTTCGATGACCAGAGTGAGGATGCTCAGGATGTGATAGACCACGATGGGGTACACATTGGCGAGTGGTACCACGAGGATGTCTTCTCTACACGGGAAGCCCTCTTTATGCACCTCATAGTTTAGATTGTGCTTCCAGACTCCTCGGGCGTGAGGATTCCTTGGAACCTCCTGTCCATCGCCTGGAGGGTGCTGTAGAGCTCTACAGAGGCACCTCTACTTCTAGCTTGGGGGAGCACCCTACTATGTCAGCTCTATAGGGAGCTGTACCAGATTATAGAGCATAGCCCTAAGGGCCTCAGCTACAGTCTTCTATTATAGATCTAGGGGTGGTAGCACATTCGAATCGAGCGTCCTTCAGATCTACCCCTATGGATCACTACTATTACTGACGATCATCAGTGCTATGCTGCCTGCTAGCCTCATGAGGAGGAGGGTACCCATAGCAGGATCCATGTTGGTGACGTCTAGCACTACATTACTCAGTTCATGACACTTGGCCCGAATGATGTTCAGTGGTGGCCCTATATGGATTGCCCAACATGGCCAGAGGAGGGCCAGTGGCTGAGATATGCACATTTGGATAGATGGTTGATCGACCATAAGGCCAAGATTTGAGAGTACCAGTTCTACTCTTGGGTCCTGTGGTAGTTTGGGCTTGTGCAGGATATTCCAGATATCCCCCTCAGGTATCGACGCTTGGTTGTAGAGCATGATCTACAGTGGATCATTTCGGAGCCTCTAGGAGATGCTGTTGATGACTACCAAGAGACTAGAGTCGAGACTATTGGGACCACTCTAGAGTATGATAGGTGGTGGTCCATGTTCAGATGGTATGGCATAGGGCCTCTAGGCTAGGAGCCAGACTAGGCAGAGGCAGAGGTGGATCCTGATGGGCACAGGGTGCGCCAATGGACAGAGGGTGGTTGGGGCATAATGACCACCATCGAGGAGGCTCCTAAGGTTGACCCCGATGAGGAGGCTCTAGAGGAGGGTGAGGTCCCTCCCGACAGTATAGAGGGTCAGCTCTTAGCTCAGGTGGCTGACTTGCAGAGTCAGCTAGGGTGATTCCACATGCAGTAGCTAGAGCGAGACACTACTATCACCACTCTAGAGGTGAGAGTAGCTGATAGGGATAGGTACCTTACTGAGGTACAAGATCATATACAGGGTCTGACTACATGGGCCATAGATGTAGAGGCCCAGGCTCAGAGATTGTAGACTACTCTAGAGTTAGCACAGGCATAACAAACTACAACAGAGGCAGAGAGGGATCTCCTTCGGGTATCAAGGGGGGTATGCCACCTCCTCAGGCTACTATGGGGCCTCTAATAGCACCAGCGGTAGCACCAATAGTTGCATAGGATCCGAAAACTAAGGTAGAGCGACTGCACAATATGGTCATGAGGACCAATAGAGATGCACAAGCTATAGGTTCTTGAGGATCCTTTCTCCTCAGAGTCATAGCGTACTAGGTCTAGGACCTCAGGGTAGTCTATGGTGAGCTTAGGTCATAGGACTCATAGGACTGAGAGGACACACAGGTCCTCTAGCACACATGGGGTGACATCGCGTGCCAGGCCTAGGGATGTAGGGCAGACTTTAGGGATTGCCAGTTAGGGGACTAGCCTGCTACAGTTACCAATTTCTCATGTGTTGGGTGCCTTAGGATTTGGAGGTAGGTAGGACCCACAACAGGACCCACCATAGGTGCCAGCGTAGATAGGAGAGCAGGCTCCAGAGCATAGTGTTGAGGGAGGTGACGAGAGTTTTGATACAGGGGGAGCAGCCTAGACCTAGGCTCTGCTAGATGCAGACTATACTTTTGCTATGTTGTACTCATTTTGAGTGTAAGGTCGAGGACCTACATGCTTTGTAGCCTACGGGCATATTGATGCACTACCTATGTACTCTATTGGACACACACACACACACACACACACACACATATATATATATATATGACTTGATCATTTTGGCTCATTATGTGTATCTGATGTTTAATTTTTGATTTTATGTTTATTTGATGCACATGGATGCAATGCTTATGTGATGCTATGTTGATATGATGCAATGTATGGATGACATGCACTAGATAGCTATCTATTTTATGATGATGATGTTATGCAATGATCTATATGATTAGATGTGCTATATATAATGGATGCAAATGGATGTAGTATTTATTTTGAATGCATATTTATTTTTGCTTTGTGGGCATGCATTTATTTTTATGAAGTTATGGCATGTTATGCAATGTATGGTAATGCATTATGTACATAATCGTAATCTAATGGGAATGAACCTGTATGCTTTAATCACTTAAAACATAAAGAATGAATGTAACTGTGTATATCAATTTTAAACTACGACACCATAGAATGTATGACAATCATGCAAGATAATTGATAATTCTCATTACAAGAACTTAATCAATTAATCACCCATATATGAAATGCAGTGAAATGGATTGGTATAATGCTAATGAATGAATATGCCATTCTGTATATTTCTTTGTTGCACTATATAGTTAGTGGTCGTCTAAACATCATTTATGATATTCATGCGGTATCTATCCTATATGTTTGATTGTGCTTTGTAAAATGCATTCTGATGAATGAATGACTAGTATTTTTGATGTTTAATGATATTTGGTATCTTGTTGCTATTGGAGAATTTTTTTTGAGGTTTTCCATGAGACTCAAACACCCTAGTAGACCTCTCCAAAAATCACATACTAACTGTACAAGGCTTTTATTGGACAAGGCTTTTGTCGTGATAGACCCAACTATTCATCATCCCTGTGTGTGCATGTGAGTATTTTTAGATAGATCATAAGCATACCCCGTATGTCAATCGGGACTCTTTCAACCCATATGTGAGATAGGGTTCCTCATACGATCGTACCATCCTTGTTTCAGCTTTGATTAGACTTATACAACTAGACAATCCTAGGTACCTAGAGCTAGCTCATCTTGCAAATTGATCAGGGCTACCCCTCCAAATGTAGGCGGGACTCTTTCAACCCATTGCTACGTTTGGGGATCACCCAATAGAACTACCCCTCCGATTGCAGGTGGGACTCTTCCAACCCATTGCTACGATCGGGGATCACTCTATGGCTTTCAAAAGGTGGACAATCCAGGGATTCAAGTTCTCACCCTTCTTACTTGCTCATATGTAGTGATGAAAATCATTGTTAGTCCACGTGTTACCATTTTCTTTGAGCAAGGGATTTTTATAGTGCTTTTGATTCACTATGTCACTTTACATTTTGAACTTGAAATTTGTACTTTTGCACTTTGTAACTTGGGATTTAAACTTTGTGACTTTGGGATTTATAGGGGAAATTCTTGTCCTTTTGCCAAAGTACACCTTTCTAAACCGACTATTTGCAAGATAAGTAGGTCATGAAACCCATCTCTCTAAATACCTAAGATTGCTTTCGTAGCTTTCATCATCTCTTGTCTTAGCAGGATTTTATATTGTTTTGCTTAGTGAAGGGATTCTGATATGTTGAAGCACTATCCCAACTAATGACCTTGTCTATAACAGCAAAGCAAGCTTTCTACAATATCTGAAGAACCCACTAGGTATGGCTGAGTGACTGGAAAACTTAATATACATACATGTTTCTCCGCAACAGGTATCGTGTATGAATGCAATGAATTATGATAAATGCAAGGGTGCATGATTGAAACACAAACGTGCGATCATTTGTAAGATTTTGATAGACACACTACACTCTACTATGGAATGCAACGGATGACAAATGCCTAAATGCAATATGATGAGGTGAATGCATATATGAAAATGCAAACTGCAAAAGCAAATGTTTTTGGATTTTATGCTTTACCATTTTTTTTGGAATTTTATATATTTTCAAATTTTTATACATTTTTGAGCTTTCATATTTGACCAAACGATGAGTATATATGCCTTTGGAGATTTTTAGGGTTGACCAAGTGATTTTTAGAAATCCTTGGAGCCTTTTGAATTGACCAAAGGTCTTACAACCACCTTTGGAACCTTTTAGTTGACCAAACTCTCAGCAAGAGGGCGTGGAGCCTTTTAGGATGACCGAGAAGCTATAGGAACTCTCGAAGCCTTTGGGTTGACCAAGCAATTTTTAGAAATCCTTGGTGCCTTTTGGGATGACCGAGTGGCTTTAAGCAAGCCCTCAGAGCCTTTGGGTTGACCAAGCAATTTTTAGAAATCCTTGGTGCCTTTTTGGATGATCGAGTGGCTTTAAGCAGTCCTTAGAGCCTTTGGGTTGACCAAGCAATTTTTAGAAATCCTTGGTGCCTTTTTGGGATGACCGAGTGGCTTTAAGCAACCCTCAAAGCCTTTGGGTTGACCAAGCAATTTTTAGAAATCCTTGGAGCCTTTTGACTGACCAAAGGGCTTACAGATGCCTTTGGAGATTTTTTTTATGCTCTCTAAGCATAGAACACCTTAATATGGATGATGTTGAGAGGCTCAGGCTCTTCAACACCCCCTAGCGACGTCAAGTGATAGGTACCTGGACCAATATTTTTAGATATGATATAGGGTCCTAACCAATTAGCCATAAATTTGTCTCGCATATCGGGCGACAAATTCGAGTTCTATTGGTTTTCTTTTAGCACAAGATCCCCAACTTCAAAGTCTCTCTGGTGGACTTTGATATTGTAAGCTCATTTGAGTCACTCTTGATAAACATGGAGATGCTCAAGGGCATTCACGTGATGTTCATCGAGCAACGTCAGTTGATCTAGGTGAGCTTGTCACGCGGTCTCATCATCGATGAACTCTTTCAATGTGACACGCAACATTGGAATTTCCAACTCTAAGGGCATAATGGCCTCAGTGCCATATACTAGTGAAAATGGAGTTGCCCCAGTGGGAGTCCGAATGCTAGTTCTATAAGCCCATAATGCAAGGGGTAGCTATGTATGCCAATCCTTGTGGTGTTCTTGCACTATCTTTTTCAAGATGGCTACCACAGTCTTGTTTGAGGCCTCAGCTTGCCCATTTTCCTATGGATAATATGGAGATGCAAAACTGTGTTTGATGCGGTACTTAGAAGTTAAGGCTCGCACAGTTTTGTTCTTAAAAGAAGTTCCATTATCCGAAACTATTTTGGATGGTACCTCGAAATGACTTATGATATGCTCCATTATGAACTCAGCTATGCGAGCTCCCATGGTCATTGTTAAGGGAATGGCTTCCACCCACTTTGTAAAATACTCAGTAGCCATAATGATGAATGTATGTCGGCTTGATGATGGAGGAGAGATCTTGCCAATTAGATCAAACCCCCACTGAGCAAATGGCCAAGCCGCTTGGATGGGTTGTAAGGCCTGTGATGGTAGGTGCATAAGATTAGCATGATGCTGACATTTGATGCACTTCCTGACATACACATTGCAATCCTTCTCCATAGTGGGCCAATAATAACCCATTCGAAGGATGCGCTTGACGATGGCCATGCCGCTGAAATGGCCACCGCACGTACCATCATGAGCTTCTAAAATTGCCCAAGATGACTCTTGGGGCTCAAGACAATGAAGGAGAACTCCATCATAACTTTGGTGGTACAAAATGTCTCCCATCAAGACAAATTTAGTCACTTTCTATTTAAATGTGCATCTTGCGGCACATGACAGTCCCTCTAGGACAAAACCAAGTCTTAGGAAGTCTTGAATCTGTGACATCCAATTCTGATGAGCCTCAGCTTCGATCGCTAAGACAACCTGTACCCCCTATGTATTTACTTTTGCAAATGCAGACTGGGAGACAACCTTGTGGTGAATGGTGGTGCCACTCCCCGTAGGACTCTAGGAGGTTAAAGACCCCTAGGGTGCTTTCTTGAGAAAGTCTTCAGCTTTGTAGAACCAATCAGCTTTTGGTTCCATACTAATCATGTTGACTGATTCTTTGTTATCAAAGGCTACACGCTCTACTGTAGGATGCGAGAGCATCTTGACATGGATGGTAGTGAAGTCAGTAGATAGATTCTGAGGGATTAAAGATCCCAAAGAAGCCATGGTGTCCACAAATCTATTTGATGAATGAGGGATTGCCTCGATGTCGTACCATTCTAGTTTAGCCAGATATGTGGCAACAAGATCTTTATAGGCTTTCAATACTGGACATCGACACTAAAATAGTCCCTTCACTTGGTTAATTATGAGTAGGGAATCACCAAAGATGTTTAGTCTCTTGATATTCATGGTGATGGTTGTATGAAGGCCCAAAAGTAGGGCTTCATATTCAACATTATTGTTGGTGCATGGGAAGTCTAGTTTGAATGACAAGGGCATTGGAGCTCCTTGCAGCATGAAAAACACTATCCCTATGCCAGCTCCTTGCTCGCACTTTGAACCATCAAAGAACAGAGTCATATCAACATTGTTCTCTAGTTCTTCGGGTTTGGGAGCTTTGGATATTACAAAAATTGCATCATCCGAAAGCTCGATTGTCAGAGGCCTACTATTGGACAGTGGCACCTCAGCTAACTGATCTGCTATGACCTATCCCTTAATGGACTTTTGGCTTACAAATTCTAGGTCAAATTCTATCAATAGCATGATCCACTTTGCAGTACGTGTATTATGATATGTCTTGCTCATCATATACTACAGAGGATTTTGTTTTGATATCACATATGTCATGTGACTTAACATGTAGTGCCACAATTTCTTGGTAGTGAACACTACTGCTAAACATAGCTTTTCCACATATGCATATCCTAGCTCGTAACTCACCAAGGTTCGGCTAATGTAATATATGGCTTGTTCTTTGCCTTGTACATTCTTTTGGGCCAACATGGTCCCTAACGCAAAGTCTGTTGCCGATATATATAGCAGAAAAGGCTCTTCTAGCCTTGGTGGAGCTAACACTGGTGGCGTTGCTAGGTATTGCTTTATCTCAGTGAAGGCTGCCTTGCAGTCCTCATCCTAGTTGAATGGGACACCCTTATGTAGCAGTCGATTCATGGGTCGACATTTATCCGATAGTTGGGTGATAAATCACTTTATCGAAGCTACCTTGCCTTGGAGGCTCCTTAATTCCTTAATATTGGTGGGAGGATGCATTTCCAAAATGGCCTTGACCTTCGTTGGGTCTACTTCGATGCCTCTCTTGGAGACAATGAACCCTAACAACTTTCCAGAAGTTATGCCAAATACGCACTTCTTAGGATTCAACCTGACGTTGTGCTCTATCAGGCGATCGAAGACTTTTCTCAAGACCTCTGCATGCTCTTCTCGTAGCAACGACTTGGCTAGCAAATCATCGATATAATCTTCCAGAATTTTGTGCATATAGTCATGAAAAATGTATGTCATGGCCCGTTGGTATGTAGCACCAATGTTTTTGAGACCAAATGGCATAACTTTGTAGCAAAATGTTCCCCATGGCGTTATAAACGTAGTTTTGTGCTGGTCTTCGGGCTTAATCCAAATTTGATTGTAACCAAAAAAATCATCCATTAGGGAGAGCATTTCGTGACCAGTAGTAGAATCTACTAGAGCATCGATATTGGGCAAAGAAAATTAATCTTTGGGTGTTGCCTTGTTGAGATCTCTAAAATCCATACAAATACGGATCCTTCCATCTGGTTTTCCTATAGGCACCATGTTGGATACCCATTCTGGATAGTCGATGGAAATGACAAATTCTACATCCAACAATTTTTGCAATTCATATTTCACCATTAAGGCTACTGTTGGATGCATCTTTTTGAGCTTCTGCTTGATGGGCTTCTTGGATGGGTCTAGCGAAAGGTTATGAGTAACCAACTTTGGGTCTAGACCAGGCATATCTTTGTATGTCCAAGCAAAAAGGTCAGGTCTCTCTTTCAATAGAGGGATGATGCTAGCATGCTCATCTGGAGTGAGACTCATTCCAAATTTGACCTTCTTTGGATTGGTGGGGTCGTTACCGATATCCACTTTGAAGGTTTCCTCTACTGACATATGGGATCCCTCCTCAAGCTGATGAGGTGTAGGGATCAAATGGATGTCATCAGCTAGATTTATAGGTTCTTCGTTGGAAGTATTTTTAGTATGATAGACATCATAAGCGTAGCCTGGTCCAAAATGAAATGGTTGCAACATCTCTTCATTCGGGAAGAAATCTTCAGGCTCTACTGGTGAATCAGCATGATCCCAATCGATAGCATCCATGTTTAGATGCAATGGCTTGGATGGATCTGCTGGATTGTGGAGTGGAGTGGTCAAATCAATGGAGACCATGTTGATGGAATGAAATTGATCTCCAGGACCACATGGACTGAACTCTACATCATATGTGTAGCTTTCATACCCAAGATCTGGCTCGGATGGCATGGGGATGAAAGGGTCCTCCCTGTGGGATGCTCGGACAACTGGATCCTCTCTGTGCATTGACTACAAAATGGGATCTCTCAGCTCAAGCAGCTCGACATAAGTAGGTGGCTGGGGAAAGAGCCTTTGATATTCCTCTTCTAGATTTATTCTTTCCCTGAGGCGGCGCTGGAGATTTATCTCTCGATGCAAACCCATAGCTGTAATAGGTGGTGGACCCCGAGGTGGATTCCGATTACATAGGTGATGAGGCCCCAAATAGGCCATCTCCAATGAATCCTCATCATCACTGTAAAGATATAATATTTCACTTCCCTCCATATGCAAGGGATGATCTGCCAGATGTGGCCCCATGTACCTGATTCTATGATCGCTATCATCACTATCCAGATAGACCAGATAAAATGATCATATATATGACATCGATGCAAAAATTGGTTCTACTTCCTCTTCAGAGTGATCTGTGTTAGGAGGACCCTCTTCTGTAACATACTTCGACTCCGTAGGCAATAGATGTAGTGGATATACTAGCCTCGGATCGGTCATCTCAACCTCATCGCTATGATTGCTACTATGAGCAGGGCACTCTATCATGTCCATGAATATTGGGAGATTAGCTGGATGAGGCCTTAAGTAGGCCTACTCTATCTCATCTTCATAGTCACTATCGACCATGAAATGCTCTTGTATCTCATCTAATTGCTCTCTAGGCAGAAAATGGCATAGAAATACCGAAACCACGAAGGCTCGATCAATTCCCTCTTTGGATTGATCATCATTTGAGGACTCGCCATCTGCATCATAACTTGGTCTACTCATTTTGGAGGTGGACTCCTCTACATCTTCACTACAAAGATCTCCTGAATCGAGATCACCTAGAATGATGGGGTTGTGCCCCTGCATACCGGTATCATCGGTTGTGATACGATTTTGATGACCCAGGCTACCTCTGGGGTTCTTCTTCGAGAACTCTTCATGTTCAATATCCGGTCTCTCAATGGTGATGACTGACACCATTGGGTTGTTGCCCGAAGGCTAGACATGTTAGGATGATACGGATTAAAATCCATGTCATCCCCTAGACCCAGGTACAAATGATCCAATGATGCAACGAGTAAATCATCATGTCCCTGAATCTGCAATCCCAATCTGAACCTATCAGTTGCCAACTGATAACGTGGTTCAAGAGGGGTTCTTCATCCTTGTTCAAAAAGACCCAAGTCATATCCATGCCAATGATAAAGCTCAAAAATGTGCATGGCATACTCTGGATTGGACAAATACCGAACGTTCACCATGAACTATTCATCGTCATCCACCTCCATGGGTGCCCACGTTGGAACTTGATCCAACCCGACATAAATGAAGTTTGTTTGGTTAGGTGGCTCGCCCAATGGTACTATGGATCCAACTGGGTATCGATGGGCTATCGATCGGCCCATGTCTCATGCAGTCTCTAAAATAGGATCGAAGGTCACATTTTGCACAAGATATTCACCCAGACCTATGTTGGCTAGGTGAACAGTCACCTGGGGTGCAGATGACCCTGCTGAAGAAGTAGGCGAAGTAGGCTGAGGTGCCTCCTCGACTTGATCCTGGGCTTCCTCCACCTCCATGGGAGTGGCAGCCTCAGTGGTGACTAGTTTGGGCATGCTCTTTGCTTCTTTCCTACCCAATTTTACCTTTAATTTCTCATCATTTTGATGCATTGTCGATGCACTCGATCTCAGAGAAGTGGCAGTGGTATGTTCAGATCTATTTGATACAGATACCAATGGTTGAACATGCACCACCTATTTACCTCTTGGAACCCTCATCGATGACGTGGGTCGTATGTCCAAGTGCATTGATGGGATCACGAAACCCCCTGGAAAATCTGCTAAGTTCATGAACTTGAATGGTTCTTCATCTGATGCAACCACGTGAACTTGTCCCTCGTGTACATACTTGACACACTGATGCAATATCGAGGGAACACAATGCATTTCATGAATCCAAGGCCTCCCCAATAGGATGTTATACTACAAGGCGCCCTCTATCATGTGACACATTACGAGAATGGTCTTTAGTCCCACCTGAATAGGTAGGACAATCATGCCAACCATAGAGCATAGTGCATCGTTAAATGCTCGTAATGTAAAGGTGGTTGGTACGATGAGTGATTTAGGCAATTTCAAATGGTGCAGTGCCTTAGTCATGATTATATTGATCGATGAACCAGTGTCAATCAAGACCCTTTTGAATGGCACATGGTTAACACATGCAATGATATGTAGTGGTGGGTCAGCCACGCTTGCAGAAACCACTTTCACTTCATGATCATAGAATTGGATCATTGGTTCCCGACACTATTGTACGTGCCCCACGAAGTTCATGAATGCCTGTGCATCCTGGGACTGTACCTCAATGGACCTCAGAATGTCCATAAGAGTCTCCCTATGCCTAGGGGACTATTGTATAAGCTCATATATCGACAACTTCGTAGGAGTCATCTACAGGTTTTGAACCAACCTGCTCCTAATGGTCACCATCGGTCTCGTTGGTGGGCCTGGAATATTTTGTGCCTACTATTGCTAGGGCATGGCTTGTATTTGAATGGGAGCATGAGGTTGATTTGGTCATTCGTACCTCCCATGTCTGGTAACAACATTGACCATTTCGATGAACCCTTGGGTAGGTGGTTCGACTCGTACTTGATTGACATGGCCAGCGTGGTTATGGGGTGCCTCATGGTTTGGTAACGGATTTTTGAAAATCCCCATGTTTTGGTTGTCTGGTGCCTAGGGATTGCCTGGTACTACAAGCTCTCCCTTGTCTATCATATTTTGTACAATGTGTTTGAAGGACCAACACACCTCGATGTCATGGCCTTTCGCTCTATGAAATATGCAAAACAACTCTTCTTGATAGTCTTTGGGCTTGGGCTGATTTGGATCAACCATTTTGACTTCGGGCAATCTTATTGCCTTGGCCTCATAGAGCTGATGAAAGATCGATGTCATTGATTCCATCAATGGCGTAAATATGTGAGGTGGGCGTTGCTCTTTGTTCTTGCCCTTGTAATTATTTTTGCATTGGTCGTATTGTGCAGGAGGGGGATGGGCTTGATAATTCTATTTCTTTTGCCCCTTATCCTCATTTTGGAGATTCAGTACCACTTGATTCACATGGGCCTGCTTGCCCTGTTGCTTTGAGGTACTCTTCTTATATCCCTCTTTCCTAGTTTTTAGCTTCAAGTTGCCTTCCTGCAACTTGATATCCTCAATTACCTTGGCTTGCGCCCAAGCTTCTTCGAATGTGGCATACTACTGTAGTTGCAATAGTAGCGAGATGTGCTTGGCACAACTCTTTGTAAACATTTGGGTTAATTCTATGGTAGGAATCGAGAATGGCAACTTTGCCATTAATCTCCTCCACCTCTTCCCATACTGTTCTATTGGCTCGTCGTCGCATTGAGCTAGCGCAGCCAAATCGGAAAGGTTGGCCTATTTCTTGATGTCGAAGGAATAGCATTCAAGAAAGGCATCAGCTAATTGCTCAAAATTTGTTATGTTGTGCTTCTTTAGCTGATTAAACCACTCTCGAGCCAGCCCAGAGAGTGTCATGACAAACGTACGCAACAATAGTGCATCATTGTTCTCTATCTGGAAGCAAGCATCCAGAAAGCCCATGACATGTTCTTGCACCTCTTCATCACCCTTAAATTTGTCCAACCTGGGCATCTCAAAATGCTTCGGGTATGGGGGCATAGGTACCGAGGGATCTAAAGGTTCATTGTGAATTTTCCTCAGTGTCAACTTTTGGACAGCCATGCCCTGTCTCTCAATTGCCTTGACCTTCTCAGCCAAAGCTTTGTAAGCCTCAGAAGATAGAAAGTCCTCCTCCCTAAGTCGGCATGGAGGCGGTCTAGGAGGTACATTCCTCTTCTATCGAGGTGGAGGGCATTGCTCTTCCTCCTCCTCAGCTTGAGAACTCTCAGGATACTCTTGGTTGCATCTGTTCCCCTCTTGCTCCTCATAATGTTGCTACCTCTGATTGTCGACCGAGGGTGGTCACTCTCTATGATGGGTAGTGATATGAGTATGAATGCTTGCATGCTCATGGTACATGTCGGCTTGCAAAAAAGCCTTCCTGTGCACCTACTCTCTATGCTCATCTTGAGAGTATAGGCCGGCCCTAGCCAACCTATCTTCCTGCTCTACACGCTCCTTCTGGATGAGGATGCACTCCTCGTGCAAGCGCTGCTCATACAACCTTTGTCTAGTAAGCCTCTACGCCTGAAGATCTTCATATTCGATGTGTTGCCTCTCTAGGTGAGCATCCTCCAATTGATCTTGGAGGAGTTGGCATTTTTGCTCAGAGGCCAGTCGATATGATCTTTTGACCTGGTCAACCATCGGAGGCCTTTGATATGCTTGCTCTGTATGAGCGACCTTGTGGGTTCTGTACCCATCGAACTGATGTGTTGTGCTTTTGCCTCTATCTATGAAGATGACATCGACATCATGTTGTGTCCTATGCTACATGCCACCATGCATGGATGGTGGATGTGAGACATGAGGGTGCTTAGAAGCCTCTCCATGCTCTCTAGTAGTTCTAATGGTGCTCCCGCTATGCTCACTCGGAGCACGAGTGGGTGGAGCCGAAGGCTTGCAGCCTAGCTGCTCTAGCACACTACCTAGACCATCTAGCTATCTAGACCTCCACCTCTCATGGGGTGGTGTTCCATTAGCTCCCACCTTCGACATATCGATGGTGATCTTGCATGCTATAGTATGCATGGGAGTATGGGTAGACTTGCGCTCAGTAGGGAGCCCATCTACTTGCCCCTGAATGGGTGGACCTCTATTCCTTCTATACTCAGAAGGTGGGGGTATAGTACACCCTATAGACTTAGTGTGGATGGGTACCAATCTGGTCCCCTGCACAACATACTCTTCGGCCGATCCCATGGATGCGCGTGCACTATGGTCTCGATAATGGCTTTCGAGTGGAGCACCCTCAGGCTGAGAAGCCCCATGCTCTAATCTATGTCTAACAGTATGCACTGATGCTAGTCTATCAGGGGTACGCTCAATGGGATCCCCTCATGTCGAGTTGTCTCCTCTAATGCTCGTCGAACGTCATTCGGTTTGCTCATGTGGTTGAGGACTAGACACGTGTAATTGTGAATCGATTGGGGCTTGGTCATCGGCCTCAGGCTTGCACCTTTGCCGACCACCCCGTGTATCCACCATAGTGTACCTAACGTCTAGATGTATCTTTTATTATCAAACAAGGTATACAATGATGTTTATCTTATTTTTAAATTTTACAATGCGCCCTAAACTGTTTGATGTTGTTACAAGATGTGTTGTATCAGTATGAGAAACTCTCACGTGTTTTGCAAAATCATTGGATTTTATTCTCAGTTTAATTGGCTTTCACCTATATACTCGCACAAGCCGAATATGGTAATGAAGTCCATACTCAACGAAGTAGCATAGGTACTACCAACCCTCACCCAACACACCGTGCGCAGTGATACACCCTTTCGAAGATGAGTGCGTGCTATTTTGCATGGATAGGACAGTTCTTGGGTCGGCCTTGGCAATGAGCGGGTCCCGATAATACAATTTCAAATGAGCCAACCAAGCGGTAATGACATCCACTATTGGTCTCAATCAAATGGGTTGGATGTGAGAGCCCAATGCCACTGATGTTTACAATGAAACGTGGTGTGTGTGGTTCATTTTACTTTGCATAAAGACAAATGCATAAAAGAGCATTCATATGATCATTCCTACATGATATGCATAAGAAGGAACATTTCAAATTCACAAAGGTATGCATGCTATGTCCTACATGACGTTATGACAATGCAATTACGATGACATGGCCTCTAATTGGGCCTCACGCATGCAAATGACCACACAATTTTTATCAAGGTCACTGTATTCTAGGGTGGACTGCAATCAGAGGTCCGTTGTTCCTAGCAACGCCTTTCTAATGGAAAGAATGTGAAAGCAAATTAGGACTTGTTCATTGATCCTTTTCCTTTAATGTTCCTAATTTGCCATTGATTTACCACTTACTATAAGAATACAGAGGAGAAAATGTAGAACAGAGGATGGAAATAGAACCTACCTCAACTCCTACTCTACTGCCAAGTGGTTTCTCTGATGTCTGCTACTTCTGTTGTAAACCATAGCTCTAGTCTACGGGCTGTAGTGTAAACCATAGGTGACAGCCATGGGCCAAAAAATAACCATAGCTGTTAGCTGCGGTTAGCACCTGAGATGAAAAAACCAAAAATGTCAGTACTCAAGGGCTAGAAATGCAGAGTTCCACCGTGATCGCCATCTGTGACCACCAAGGAAGCTCACACCCGCTCTAACTATCGCAATCGAAGGGAAACACACAAATAGGCATGCATAATTTGATAACAAGAAATAAAGTGAATATAAGGAATTCTTTATTATTTTTGATGAAATCAAATTACAGATTCATCCCTCTTAGGGATACCCATTTGATACATTAATTACAATAGTGTTTAATCCCTATCAAGGGTAGGTGTGATCAAAATGCCCCTTAGGGTGACATGAACTGCTCTAGGGTGTCGATGACCCTCTTCTTCGCAATGGGGAAGGGGTTGGATGCTTTATCTCTCCTTTAGAACTATTTCCTGTGGTCAAGAAACAACAAGAATGTCAAAAATATAGGCAGCCTCTCATGATGAGGCCCTTTTAGGTAAAATGTATAATGACACCATTAACATGCATAATCAAGAAAGCATAAAGAAAGTTGCTAAACTATGCAAAGTGAATCAAGATTCATGTAATAGCATAAAGTAAAATAACATCTACACTATGCATGGATCAAATATAGGAAATGAAGCATAAACATGCATAAAGAAAGCATTCTAATCCTAATTGAAACATAAGCATAAAATGTGAATCTAGCCTAGTTCTACGGTCAGAAGTCTTCTAAAATGCTATTAAATCAACAAAATGGCTAATCTAACCTAACTAGCTGGACAAAAATGAAAAGAGTAAGGTGATCTATCACCTATTGCAAACCGTAGCTCTGGTGAGCGGTCTGCACTATGAACCGTGGCTGACAACCATGGTTTGACCTCTGATGAGTTTACCCTCAAAATCAGGGGCAGTGGGCTCAATCTCCTTGTCCAAATTGATGTTCAAGGGTCGCCTTCATTGTCCTCAGACTGATTTGGTGGTCAATTCGATGTGAAGGGCCTTCGTTTGCTTGGATTTGCATTTCTTGATCCTCCTAAGCACCTAGGGCATCCATAATGCAATTCATCATGAATGGTGGCAAAAGGGTCAGGAATTAAGTGCAATAGCTCTATCTCTTAGTATGCTCAGTTTGAGTATACAATTCGCCAGGGCTTCACTGCTCAAATCTCCAATGCTTGCTCTCTCTTTTCTCCCCATTTGGAGGGGGTATTTATAGCATGCCCCTAGGGCTAGGGGTGGCTTCATGGAGAAGCCAAGACCAAGAAGGTTGGTTAGGACAGTTGGGATGGAAGCCTCTGGAATCTTTCATCCTTCAACTACCTCCTTCTAGATCTCTTGGCCGTTCCAACCGATTTGGCTCGGATGGAAGGCCTAACTGAACTTCAGTTAAGACCGCAGGTCATAGTTGCGGTCCAGACTATAGACCGCAGGTGTCAACCATGGTTTAGACTGGAGACCGTAGGTCTGAGCTGCGGTTCATACTGCTTAGGCCAAAATGCCTAAATTGAGTGGTTAGAACCACTGCTCTATCTTGGAGTCTATCCAAGATCCTCCATATGGTCTTGTAGCATGTCCATATGAGTAGTCACCCTCGACATGATGCATTTTAGGTGTCTACAGACACCAATATCATCCATTCTTCTAATGGATTCCATTCATTAAAGATTTCATAATAATCATAGTATGTATTTTACATACAAAATCTAAAATTTCACTAAAATCATTACTTCCATTTACTTCTCATACTTAACGTAGAAAATCACCAAGCATGAATAAATAATTCATTCATCATAACAAGGATTAAATCTTAATCCCATTCAAAATTTATATGCAAACATGTATCACATCTTTGTATATCACATACAAAGAAATCACCAATCATGAATAGATGATTCATCCATCCTTAATATTTTCATAAATAAGAACTGATTCATAATTTCAACCATCATTTGTTTGGAATATCACCAAAATTAGGGAAGAGTCCCATACCTCTTCCAAAGGAATGGACACCAAGCCAAATCTTACCAAACTAGAAGATATTTTCCCAAGCTTCTAGATGGTTAACTTCAGTTACACTTTTCATTATATCAAATATAATGAAATACAAACGCAAGATATATAATTTTTCTTTATTAATGAAATATAATATTCAAATTGATTTCAAATTAAGGTTTCTATTTTGTACAAGATCATTCCCAATATAGTAAAAGTCATTACCAACATTAATTAAATCTGGTATGCAATAGTCCTATTCTTGTTAAAAAGAAAATTCCCACTTCATATCATATGTCATCAAAATCTAAAGGACTTTTATTTGAAATTGCACTTCAAATATATATACATATACATACTCAACATTAGTAAATAAATTTGTTTTTCAATCAATTTAAAGTCACCATATTTACTTTATATTAACATAAATTAAATTAACACAGGTCTCCTTGTGATAATATTACACAAATCATAATTTTTCTTATGAGAATAGAGCTATATTTAGGGAAGAAAGGAATTATTCTTTGACTTTAAAGTCATACATTATAAGATAAATATAGATATTTGTTAGGTTCAGATAATCTATGTATCTATAATTTTGTTACATAGAGCATATTACAATATATCATAAGTTTCTATCCATATACCAAACTATGTGAAGTATGCAAGGTATATTTTGAACTTCCATAAGGTCAACACATTATATAGCCTATGCTAGAATACCTAAAAACAATTCTTCCCAATACCTTCAGATCATATTCACTTCCAATATAATTATAAATTTGATATTACTATCAACTCATAAAGGCATCGAGCAGGTGAAGCTAATCTGCCATTGGTTTTAGTAATAAGATATTGGTCAAAGTGTGTGTTTAATGGATCAACAGAACGCTTCATTGTTTAACCATGCTGGTTTGATGTTTAGAACCATGCAATGCCATTAATTTAAATTATGGACATTAGCTGGATTATAGACTAATAATATTTGGATACAGTGGAGGTATTTGTGAATTATCGTAGGCTACGGAGACACTCCACTTATATATAATATTATCTAAACATAAGCAAGACCTAGATTTAGGAATAATTAACCAAAGAATCGACAAAATCTAGATTTTGGAGTAAGCAATATAACTCGGTTAAGGAATGTAGATAGAGGTACGCAGAGGTATTCTTCAATCATTAGAAATTTTATCGCATAAAATGTAGATGGAGTGGTCAAATTCCTCTTGAGAGGAAGTAAAAACAAATGCACCAAGTGTCATCATAATGGGCATTAGGAAATTGACCATAGATGAATCTAAGTGCTTGATCACTTTCGATAGTGAAGGGTTGAAGCTAGAGTAGTTTTATTATGAACCAAAGGAATTAGAGGGGCTGGTTTAGTTGAACTCAGATAAAAATCCTACAAATCTCCCTAGAAATATCTTGCACCATTATTGTTCACTCACGACCAAATGAAACAATGGGATCGATTATGATTGTAGAAACATAAGTTTTATTACATATCTACCATGCATACTATCAGTAATTGACTAGTAATCATTCAAATAAAGGATTTGTTTCTTAGATATGGTGAATGACCATGGGGTATAGCCAAAAAAAAAAGGTGCAAACAACACTTTCAGTCCATATTTGGATTAGCATCTATAGTATTATAGGTAGATACCTTGGATTTCATCTAACAATTTTTTTTTTAATCATATGCCATATAGGATAAACTAGAGAGTGGGTTTATACCAGCAAGAGGTAGACACAATATCTTACAATAATATATGACATAGTTAACCCATTGTAATTCTATCTATTGACTAAAGGCTTTAGACGAATATAGAGGTTATTTCAAATTAAACCTTGCACAAATCTGATTATAGGAAGATATATTCGAATAATGAAAAGCAATAAGTAATTAATCTAGCCATATGAAATTCAATCACAAATATTTTTGAAGCAAAGTGTAAGTAGGAAAGTCCCAACCTGGAGTTTCCAGCAGTTGAATGCTTCATTTGTGTTTCCTTAAGCTCTTCTTCTTCTCCAGCCTTCTCCTTCCCTCCTAACATAGCCTCCCATTTTTATCAACCTCCATGGCCATTTATAGCTTTCTTTCTTCTTAGACAAGAAAGAGGTTTCTAAATATATGTATATTTTATTTATTTTTCTTTCTTTATTTTAGAAAATATGCTTCTAATTATATATTTATATATATATTATTTATTTTATCTTCTTTTTCTCACCCAAATTAAAGCTTCCTTTAATATATTTATATATTTTTTAATGGAAAGGAAATCCATAGAGATAAGAGTAGAATCTTATCCTATTTCAACCTTCCCAAAGTAGCCATATGAAGGAAAGATTTATTTTTAAATCTACAAGGTAGTTTTTTTTTTCAATTTAAAATTGAACAAGCTCATAAAAACAAACTACCTAATTTCCTTCTAAAATAGGATCAACTAGATCCAAAAGCAAATCCTTTACTTTATAAATTGCTCAAATTAAAATTTCACTAAATCATGATAAATTGCATGATCTATATATATATATATATATATATATATATATATATATATATATATATATTTATTTATTTATTTAAGGTAATTTGAAAAAAGCAAAATATTATTTAATGTGCATTTTTCAAGTAAAATTTTATTAAACTAATCTCATGCAACTTAATCAGGAAATCAAATATAAATCACACACAAATGGTATACAAGCATTCAATACATATGCTTAGTATCCCCCATCACCATTTTTCCTTTGATTATGCGAGAATTTTAGAGTAATACTCAAGTAACACCACCATCAGGGAGGTAACTGGTGATGATAGGATTATGAGCTTTACCTGTTGAATTATCATAGTCATCATATCCCTTTGGTGGTCAGTCTTCCACCTATGAAAATAAATGTTCCTGCAATCAAGCAACTCAACATCATTTTCTTTCGACAAATACAATGCAACTATTTTAAGCATTAAAACCAGCTACCATTCCACAAATAGCAACTTAAAAATAGTCTTCCAAAGTGGAATTTGATAGTGTGGCCCACCTCTTTTTCTCTGTGTACAATGAAATTCATTTGAATAATCATATGGAAGCATTGGCAATTCTCCATGCATTGGAAATACCTTTCCTTTGGGATGGAGAAGGGTTATTTGTGAATCCGATTCCATGATAGTGGTGTCTCTTCTGAACAAGAAGCATTTTCAGGATACATCCTAGTTTATGGCTAGAATAGTGAAACAGATTTTGAGTTTGGCTAGGAATTTTGTTGAAATTTCTTTTGTTCATATCCCAAGAGAATGGAATAGATTGGCTGATTGTTTGACAAAGTGGCATTCTAAAGGATTACCTTATTGGAAAGCAGATAGCTAGAATGATTTTGATTCAAAGAAATCCATAATCCTTAATCAGTTAATTCATGATGACCAAGAAATATAATTTCAAGGTGGAGGAACTTGATTGCAATGGGTTGTGTCCTGTCGAAGTTGTTTTTAGAATGATCCATGGATTTTCTTGGTGGATTTATTGTATTTCGTCTGATGTGCTAGCTTGGATCACTTGGAAATCCTTATGGAATGTATTTTTTTAGATTTTGAATAAAAAAATTTCCCCCCCACTAAAAAAAAATATAAAAGCATACAAAGATAAAGGAACAATAAAATTAGAAGAAGAAATATAGATATTTTATAGAGCAAATATCAAGAATCCTGCATTGAATAAAAGGTCGAAGAGACTTGTATTGAAGAAAAGTTCGAAGATATCTGCATTGAAGAAAAAGCCCAAAAAACCTGCATTGAATAAAAGGCCCAAGAGGCTTGTATTGAATAAAAGGCTTAAGAAGCCTATATTGAAGAAAAAGCCCAAGAGGTCTATATTGAAGAAAAGGCTAAAGAACCTTATATTAAAGATAAGGTCCAAGAGACCTCCATTGGAGGAGAGGCCCAAGAGGCTTACATTATTGAAGAGGCCCTAGAGGCCAGTGTCATAGAAAAGGTCCAAGAAGACCTTCAGATATGAATAATCACAAATGGCCTACATAAAAGCATACGTGAGGCCATAGAGACTATTGGGTTGCACCCTCTAATGGGTGGTCTGCACACTTTTTTTTGAAAAGAGACTACTACACTTTTCCAAAACAAAAACTTCAAGGGAGTAGCCATGTTCAGAAAACATCTGGTAAGGAGAAGATTCTAAGTATCCCTGCTCTACCCCATGTTGTGATAGGAGCCTAATGTGAGGATTGGAATGACTTTTTTTGGCTTATAATTCCACTTATAATTCATCAAGTGTGCCTGATTATGCATCATCAAGCTACATTTCTTGGTTAATTCACCTACCATGTTCTTTAATTTGTATATTCCATCAAAGCTATTTATTGAGGTATCATAGATATGCTTATTTAGAGCTATGATTTCTTCTTGTAGTGCTTTCACCTTATAGTGCAACTTGCTAACTCAGCTTACAACTAGTATTTTACACCAACAAATATATTAGCTACTAAGAGATTAGAGATATATTCTTTATCAATGTCAAAATGGATTTGCACCAAGTCTTCCAAATATGATAGATGATGGCTGCCCTGGTAATGGAGAGAGAAAATTTTAGGTTGGGTATTATATTGATCCTCAATAAGGCTTTATCCTTTATCATAGGTAGTGGTAAGGGATCAAGAAACTATTGTCCTTCACACCAAATACGGTGAGCATGAGCACAATTCCAAAACAAATGTTGTGTAGTCTCTTCTAAACCATAAAAAGGACAATAACCTTATCTTTGGCCCATCCATTTTAGTCTGCTTCGAGTAGGTAGGCCTTGAAGGGCTACATTACAAAGAAGAATCTAGAAATTTTCTTGAATTGGGGCATATTTTATCAGCTTGAAGGTTCTCACCCAAGTGGCCCAACTTAGCTCTAAGTTCCATTTTTTATTGAGCATTTTTTCAAATTGTTGAAAATTCATAGGAAGCAAGGCTTGGTACCAAAACTTAAGGGTTGGCTACTCAAAGTCATGATTGCCAAACCATTTCCAATGAGTCCAACGAAGACTAGCTTCTAGTGGAGAAGATAGAGGTTAGGGTGCCTGGGAGGCAATGGAAAGGATCTGCATAATCACTACTTTATCAGTAGGGTAGAGGCCAAATTTTGACTAGATTTGCTTCCAATTTTTCCATGAGGACTTAGAAAACTCCCAAATATCACCCACCAAAATCATTCCCCTTTTGAAGAGATGCCTAGTAGGAAACCAAGGACTCATACCAAGAGGTTGTGCATCAAGGGTGAGGAGGGGTGACCACCATAAGTTGTGCTGGAGGAAATCTATGTGGCCTTGCTCTAGAGGTGGTTGCCATGAAATATGTTTATGCACCTGCTGCCATGATTTCCAAATACCTTTGAGAATATTACAACCTTATATAAAGAAATAAGGGGCTTGTAAAAGTGAATAACACAAGCTTATACTGATAGGGGGATGAATAGTGTAAGATAAAACTTTTACTTTTCTTTCCAAAGCGATAACTTCAATTATTATTAATTTCAATAATGAAAGAATGCACAAATCACCACACACATAAGAGACACAGATTTAACGTGTTCACCCAATGTGGGCTACATCCATGGAGAAAATATTTCTTATAATTTTTCTCAAAAATTTTTGTGGGAACCAATTCCCTATTACAATGTTTATGGCACTCTATCCATAGGAGACACCTATCCCCTCACAAGTTCATGGAACCCAATCCATAGGAGACACCAATTCTCTCTACTCTGGTTTGTGTACCTCAATACACTCTGCTCTAGTTCATGGACCCTAATCTACAAGAGACACAAATTCCCTATGCTCTGGTTTAATCCAAAGCTTACTCACAACTCTACTCAAATATGCTCCAAACATGCTCACAAATCTACTCAAATCTGCTCACAAAAGCCTACTCAAATTTGATCACAAAATCTGCTCAAATATGTTCATAAATCTTGCATACAAACCATGCTCATATATTTCCAAATCTCACATACAAACAATGCTCATATCTTTCCCAAATATTGCATACAAACAATACTCATATCTTTCCCAAATCTCACATACAAACACTGCTCATATCTTTCCCAAATCTCACATACAAACAATGCTCATATTTTTCCCAATTGTGCTTTCTTTTGCTAAAGAATTTCAGACATATTCTACCTAGAATTATTTTCTTCATGAACATATAGAGAATGCTATGTAATACAAATACCCAATATGTTCTTTCACATTCATTAAGTCTGTCGATTTTACATGTCTCACATTTATTCAATGATAGCTCTAGTCTAGCACTTGATAATTGAACTTCTTATCTAATCCCAAAAATAATCATGAACAATGCACAAATTTAATTCACAAATTTGGTCTATAACCCTTACAAATTTATTCCCAATATCAATCAAGACCATTGCATAAATTTGCTTCACAAATCTAGTCTATAACCCTTGCACTTTCATTTTCAATATCACTCTAAACCAATGCACATCCAATAATTTATTATACCTCCAACTTTATGACATCAAAAATATTTTTCTCAACCAAAACACCTTAAGTAATTAAATCACCATACCTCTAAAACTGCCACAATGAAGACCAAAGCACCTTAAGGAAGGAATTAAATCACCATACCTCTAAAATTGCCACAATGAAGATGATCCTCTTTTGCATGTTCTTTCTAAACCTGTCTTGCCAAAAATAATTTTCTTTTCTTTTTGCCACTTCAAAACAGGTTAGCAAATCATTTTTTCTTCTTTTACTAAAATATCAAAACATCCACTTAACAACTCTTATCAAAATATAAGCAATAAATTTCTAGAAATAATTTCTTATTTCTCCCTTATTAAAACTTAATATAAATATTTAATACTATCAAAATACCCTCTTATTCCTTTCATTAATCATATAAAAAATACACATTTAAATTGGCAATGTCACACCTTATAACTCCAACTTCTAACATTCACCTTGTATTTCACTTTTAACACATACAAAATATACTGATATTGAATGAACATGCGGATAGAGTTTTTTCGCGCTCTGGCGATTTGGCGGGAAAACTTCTGAACCGGCGTCGGGCGCTGCTTGTGGGCCTCTGGCCCGACAGATCTTCCCAGAGCCTTTGTTTGATTGTTTCTGCTCTACTCTGAAGACTTGTAAGCTGTTTCGAGAGGGCCCGATGGGGTCTCCTCCAGTATCTTCTGCTGGAAAAAAGAGTTCATACGCTGAGATGCTAAAAGAAAACCCCTCGCCCTCCACTGGTGAAGTGCAGAGGACTGCTTTTCAGACGTTACTCAAGAACGCTGGCAAGGGTGCTTCCACACACCGAGTTAACGGTTGCCTTCCGCAATCAACTTCCAGACCAAAGATTATTATAGAACCGAAACTGGTCGAAGACACAATCTCCTATCGTGCTCATCACGACCTGATTTGCAAATTCATGGGTATCCGTCCCACTCTGAACTTTCTGCACACCTGGGTTAGACAAAATTGGGAGCCACTAGGTGAGTACTCCTTATGGCCTATTAGTAATGGATATTTCATTATTAGTTTCTCTTCTTTAGCAGATAGAAACAGAGCATTTGAATCAGAGAAGAGGAACCATGGCCCGGCTGGGTTATTTGTTCAACCTTGGAGAGTGGGTTTTGACCCTCGTATCGAACCCACGGCAGTCCCGGTATGGATCCGACTGTATGCTCTCCCGATGGAGTTCTGGGGTGAGCAGGTTTTAGAAATGATTGGTAATTCATTAGGTAGATTTATAGGAGTCTCCAGAGACACTATAGAGGGAAACACAGCTGTCTTTGCTAGGATCTATGTTGAAATGGACATTAGCCAGCCTCTACCAGCCGAGGTGGAACTTGAGCTGACAGGGCTCTCCTGGATACAACAGTTAGATTATGAGGCACTACCTTTTAGATGCAGAGTCTGCCATAAGCACGACCATCTGGCGAGGTTCTGCCCAAATATTCTGAGCACAAAAGTGGAGGCACCACTTGGAAATCCAAATCACCCCAGAGAGGGCAAGTTTACCCCTGTCCAAGATCCATCTAGTATTCCTCAGGATTCTGATCTCCAGAAAGATGGTTTTGAACAACCGAAGCGAAGGAGAAATAAAAAGAAAAATTCCAAGGAGCAGGCACAACTTAAACCAACCAATCGGTATGAAATCTTTAAATCTCTAGTAGATCAAGAGGACCAAGTTATGGAAGGAGTGGATGGGAATGTTGAGGATATTAACATTCACTCTCAGGTTTACCCTTCTTCTACTCTGGTCTTAGAACAGGTAATGGAACCCTCTGGGACAAGGCAGCCAGAGAACTCAGGGACACTGGTAAACCACTCCCCAGCACAGCCGGTTATTAAGGACGTCATTATGGGAAGCTCTGAAAAGAACAGGGAAAGGCCGGTTCTAGGGATTACCCAGGTGGAGAAGAGGTCTAAAAACAGTAATTCCCAAGGAGCAGGCAGAAAATCCAATAAGGATCTACTAGCAGTACAAGGAGACAAGCTGATCAATGGAGGATCGGTGAGGCCAATTGAGTCTTATTGCTCACAAGGTCCTCAATGATTATTCAATCCTGGAATGTTAGGGGTTTAAACAGCAGAACCCATCAATCTGTTGTTCAAGGACTTTTAGGAAAATGTAAAACAGACTTTTTGCTCATCCAGGAGACAAAAATGTCTGTAGATCTTATGTGCAAGACTGCTAACAGAATATGGTGGGGTGCTGATTATATGGATGTGGCTGCTCAGGGTGCCTCGAAGGGGATTGTTACTCTCTGGAACCCTCAAGTATGGACAGCTTTAGAACACATAGCTTGGAGGGGTGTTCTCACTTCTCTGTTTAGAAACAATGCCACAACTGAACATGTTCTTATTACAAACTTCTATGGGGCTCAATGCTTTGATGGCCAGCGGCTCCAATGGCAAGCTGTACACAACATGAGGTCATCCCGGGAAGTTTTTGACTGGATCATAGCTGGGGATTTTAATGCCAAATTGTCTGTTAGGGATCAGGAAGGTGGTGCCCCAGTTTTGGATCCTGGGGACCGGTTCTTGATTGCCCAAATCCAGGCCTTTAATCTGGTTGATATCAAAGGCCCTGGAACCTACTTTACTTGGACAAACAAGAGGAGAGAGCCACACAGCAGGAAGGTTAAGTTAGACCGGTTTTTGGTTTCTGAAGAGGCATTTATTAAATGGAATCTTAAGTTCCAGATTTTGGAAGGTCCAGTCTCAGACCACTATCCCCTTTTGTTGGAGGGAGGGCCGATGACAGGTCAACACCATAAGCCATTCAAATTTGAAAATTTTTGGTTGCAAAAGGAGGATCTCCGAAGGAAAATTCCACAGTGGTGGGAAGAAGGCCGCCTACCCTTGGGGACTGCAATGTTCAAATTCCATAAACAGCTCCATTTTGTCAAGTGTAAATTGAAACAGTGGAGACAAAACAATAAGTCGGACTTCCAGCTCCAAAGGGCCCCCTTGATGGCTAGATGGGAGGAGGTGCAAAAACACTTCAGGGAAGGTACCATTACTGAGCACCTTAAAGCTGAGGATGATGCTCTGCGCAAAGCGATTGAGGACATTGATAATCAAGAGGAAATTTATTGGAAACAGAGAGCAAGAATCACTTGGTTACTAGAAGGTGATAGAAATACAAAATTTTTCCACCGCTCAGCCTGTGCAAGGAGACAAATGCATAACATGGAAGTCCTTCACGATGAGAATGGACACTCCTTTGATACTCTCCCTGGAATGCATTTCCACTCAATGGATTATTTCTCAAAACTTTTTAAGGAAAGTAGGGAACAAGATGTGGAAGCCCAAAATGAAGTTATTAATGTCATACCTTCTATTATCTCTCACGAAGAGAATCAGACTCTCCTTAGACCCATTGACAGTGATGAACTAAAGAAAGTGGTCTTTGGGATGAGCACGGGAAAATCGCCAGGTCCAGATGGCTTTCCTATAGAATTCTTTTAGGCCTTCTGGGATACTCTGGAGAAATATGTTTTGGCTGTCGCAGAGGAGTCCAGAACTAATAAAAGAATGCTTAAGGCTCTCAATCACACCTTCATCACTTTAATTCCAAAAGGGGAGGGGGGGTTCATCTCTCTGATTTCAGACCGATTGCCTTATGCAATGTTATTTATAAAATAGTCACGAAGATTATGGCTGAATGGCTAAAACCTTTTCTCCATAAAATAATTTCCTCTGAGCAAGGGGGTTTTGTTGAAGGAATACAGATCTTGGATGAAGTGGTCCTTGCTCAGGAGGCAATCCATACAATGCAAACTTCAGGCAACAAAGGAATGTTCATAAAGTTGGATATGTCTAAGGCTTATGACCGGGTGGAGTGGGGCTTCCTGGCAAAGATGATGGCAGCCTTTGGCTTCTCTCAAGACTGGATTGACTGGGTCATGAGCTGTATCTCCACACCTTATTTCTCTATTCTAATCAATGGGCTCCCCTCGACTCCTTTTGGAGCCTCTCGGGGTCTTCGTCAAGGGGACCCTTGCTCTCCTTACCTCTTCCTCATCTTAGCAGAAGGATTAGGCAGACTCTTCCTGAGAAGACGACAGCTAGGTGTGATAACAGGTATTAAAGTGGGGACAGAAGTTTTGACCCACTTACAGTTTGTGGATGACACAGGATTGGTTGGAGTGGCCAGCATCAGGGAAGCAAGAGGAATTAGAGATACTTTAAACATCTACCTTCGGGCCTCAAATCAAGTCATTAATGATAAAAAATCCAAAGTGGTCTTCTTCAATCTTGACCGAAGGTTACAGGAAAGAGTTTCTGAGATCCTGGGATTTACTAGGACTTCTCTACCTGTTGTTTACTTGGGGGTTCCACTGCATTTCAAAAAACTAAAAATTGATATTTGGAAGGATCTTTTGGATGGCATCAAAGAGAAAATGAATCATTGGTCTCATAAATGGTTAAGCTATGGAGGCCGACTAACTTACTTACAATCAGTTATTCAGGCAATGCCAATATATAAATTCTCCATCCTGGCTACCCTACATTCTATATGGAAAGAGCTTGAAAAAATGGCCAGAAGCTTTTTATGGGAGGGTGCAAAAGGGAAGAAGAAATGGGCCTTGGTTGGATGGGATAAGGTCACCCAGCCCAAGGATAAAGGAGGGCTGGGACTGAGAAGCTCCAAGCTTAATAATCAAGCTTTGGCTGGTAAATTGTACTGGAGGTGGATTTCCCAGCCAACATCCCTCTTTAGCAGAATTCTTTCTAGCAAATACCTAGGCCATGCTCACCCCAATGATCTAGGACGTTTCCCTTTTGAGGGTAATGGATCCTTAGTATGGCAAACTCTCAAGCTGGGAGCTCAAGTTATCAAAGATAAATTGTTTTGGAAAGTGGGGAGAGGGGAGAAGGCCCGTTTTTGGACTGACTCCTGGGATCAGCACCCTCCCATCATTGCTGTGTTTCTAGAATTGCAACCCATTAAATCAGCCATAAAATACAAGGGCTAGATTCATATTGAGAGTTATTTCAATACCAGCCACATTGGGGAGTACAAGTTCAAAAAGTTCAAGAGGTTGGAAGAGTGGCCAATTCCAATCCCACCGGAGCTGGCACCAATCTTAGAAAAAATTTTGAAAGCTAGGTTTCTTATTGGGCGGGATGAAGAGGATGAACTTGCCTGGGGATTTGGGAACCTTGGGGTTTACACTGTGAAGGCGAGATTTAACCAGATTCTTCCAGAGCCCCTCCCACACTCTTTCCCGATCCATGTTTGGAAGAAGATATGGCACCCCAAGGGTTTGCCGAAGGTGAATTTTTTTGCTTGGCAACTTATGCACAATGGAATTCTCACCTTTGACAATCTTAGACACAGAGGCATCATTGGTCCTTCTCAGTGTGTTTTATGCCGCAAGCATGAGGAAATTGCTGATCATTTGATGTTTGAATGCCCCTTCACACGGCAGATTTGGATGCGCTGGTTTTCCCACTTCAAAATTCAAGCCAACAGTGAGGTGACTCGGACCAATATTTGGAACCGATGGAAGAGAGGAAGATTTAAATCCAAAGCTCTCCGAATTGGCTGGGAGCTGGGCTTTCTTTTTATTTGGTGGCAGGTGTGGCTGGAGAGAAATGCCCACATTTTTCATGAAACATTCTCTTCACTTGATGGAATATGGCAAGTTATATGGAGCAAAGTGGTGGAAACAGTTGCCATCTACGTTGAGGAGGAACATCAGTCTGTTTCTGTGCCATTGGTTGATGGAGTTGTTGCTCTTGAAAGACAGGCTCATGATAGATGGCACCCTCCCCCAGTAGGCTGGATCAAAATCAATACTGATGGAGCTGCAAAAGGAAATCCGGGTAGTGCTGGTACTGGAGTTGTGTGTCGTGATCATGGTGGGTCCGTGCTTTACTGGGAACTGCACGGTCTGGGTCATGCCACAAACAATGAAGCGGAGGCCTTGGCTATTAAATTTGCTTCTATCTGGGCTGTCAAGCAGGGCCATAGAAAGATAATTCTTGAGTCTGACTCCCAAATTCTGGTGGGCGCTCTCGATTGCATGAGGAACTTTGATTTGCAAGCCTGGAGGTTGCGGACTCTTGTCTCTCAGATAAAGGATCTCTGGAAAGAATTAGATGATGTGGTTCCCATCTATGTGAGTAGGGATCTCAACAAGGCGGCCGATTTCCTTGCTAAGCTAGGTGTTGAGAAGGAAGTTGGAGTGCAGATGCATAGTGATATGCCTGTGGAGGATGCTGGGATTCGGCAAGGCCTTGAATGCTATCTATGATAATGTGCAAAGTTTTTGCTGCTGAGGAAGGTTTCTGTCATGATTTTGTGACATGTAGCGGCATCGTGGCCTCTTGTTGGAAGTTGTCATGATTTCGCGACAGGTTTTGCCTTCTCAGCCTCAGAAAGGAACATGTCGCGAAATCGTGACATGTCGCAAAATCGTGACATGTCGTGAAATCGCGACGTTTTTGGTGCAGGGATGATAAGGAGGATTATCGTCGTGATATCATGACATTTTTGGTAAACTTGAGCAAAGGGCACATTTCGTCGCGATATCACGACATTTTTGTCGATTGGAAGCTGCATGGTAAAATTGTCGTGATATCGCGATAGTTGGGGCACACTGGCGTCATCTGGATTTCTTGTCGTGATATCATGACAATTTTGAAGACTGGCTGCAATGAGGATTATCATCGTGATATCGCAACTTTTTTGGTGAACTTGAGCAAAGGGCACATTTCGTTGCGACTCCGTGACATTTTTGTCGATCGAAAGCTGCATGGTAATATCGTCGCGATATCGCGACAGTTGGGGCACACTGGCGTCATCTGGATTAATTGTCGTGATATCGCGACAATTTTGAAGACAAGTTGCAATGAGGATAACTTGTCGCGATATCGCGATAGTTTTGAAGATTGGGAACTGAAAGGAAAATTCGTCACGATTTCGTGACACTTTTGGCACATTCATGGCTTTGGTAAAAATTGTCGCGATATCGCGACACTTTTGCGGATTGGAATTCAAGATGAGAATATGTCGCGATATCATGACACTTTTGCTGGCTGAGCGCTTCGGAGAAATTTCATCGCGATTTCATGACCCTTTTGGAGATTTGATGCTTCCTGGAGTTCTTGTCGCGATTTCGCGACGCCTGTGATGATAGACCGTCGGAGGGAGTTGCTGTCGCAATCTCACATATTTTTTGGTGATCGAACGCGGAGGGCTTTGTCTGTCGCGATATCATGACATGTCACGATATTGCGACATGTCGCGTTTTCGTGACTGATGGCGCTGCTGCGGCCGCGATGGGGTTGATTGTCACGATTTCGCGACATGTCGCTTTTTCACGCCTTGTTGTCTTTTGTGCTCTATGGGGGTTAGCGTTGCCTTTGTGCTCTTCGCTTGTTGTCTAGTTCTCTGCTGTTGGTTGGGATGAGTTTTCTCCCTTGTGTAACTGCCTTTTGTATTAATACAATTTTTTCAATTTTTTTCAAAAAAAACACATACAAAATAGAATAATCATAAAGTACACCTTATAACTCCAATCTCATAGCATTCAATTCACAATTTTTATGACAAAAAAAAATCCCCAAAATTTAGGATTATAAAAATCAATTATAGCACCTTATAACTCCAAACTTAAAATTAAAAAAAAAAAATCCTTACCTTTCACCAAAAGACTTCACTATCACAAAGGGGGTTTGATCCCTAAACCTTTCATAGCACAATTCCATCCATGCACCCATAAACTAGCTAGGCTAGCCCAGCAGGTAGCAACAAAATGACTTTTCCTTTATAAAAACCCTCATGTGCTGCCAAATATCATTAAACTACCATCAACACCAAGCAAAGCACACTTGATGGGTTTTGACCCTCGGACCTCTCCCACGATAGGGACTTCATGTGGCCTAGCCAACCGACTGGGATGCACACCAGCTCAAGAATGAAGGAGACACAAATAACATATAACACCTAAAATGTTTGCAGTTCCTTCACACAACAAAAATGTCCCCAACCAGATTCAAACTCTGCACTCACTATTTTGTAGCACCCTAACAAGGGCTAGACGATCACTTGGGATACCCCGATGGTTGGAACTAGTGGAGTAATTCTTTATTTCTTATGCACTGCTATGAAAACCTTTTCTTATTCATTGTTCCCTTCCTGCTTATAATTTTTTGATTTGACACACTTGCGTTGGATATTTTTCCAAAGTTCACTTGCATAGAGATATTCAATGATCACAACATTAGAGGAGAAATTAAATATTTTGCCTTCACGTATATATATGCATTTTCTTATGCTTTGGGAGGTCGACACGTGATTTATTTTTCTTTCATAATTCTCAAAAGTTGGAACCTTCTATTAATTATAATATTTTAAATATTTTGATTTAAAAATATTATAATATTATTTTTAAACCTTTGCCCTTCTCTTGTGGTCTTAAAATATTTTTTCCAAGCAAATTTTAAATCTTTGCCAAGCAACTTTGAAACCCTTGTCCACCTTGTGAATACTTTGCCTTGAGATATACCTTGCTTTGCCTCATCACCCTTGGAGAATATTTCTACCTTGCCTATCATGCACCTTTGAAATCAATGACAACTCAATATTTCTAATAAAAATAACATCAATGTATGACATATTTACTCAAATTTTGCCATCCACCCGAGGGTTTTTCAAATGCTCCCTCACCAACACCTTCCATGGATAATTACTTATGATCACCATTTGCATCCATTTAGCCATAAGTGCATAGCTCTGTGCTTGAATTTTGGGGATTCCTAGCCCACCACATGAAATTGGTCTACAAAAATTGCTCCAAGAGACCATTGGGAGGCCTCATTTGGCTAGGTTTTTTACCCAAAAAAAATCTTGAAGCATATTTTTCATATTATCATACCTAGCCTTGCTAGGATTCAAAAGAGAAGAGAATTAAACATGGAAAGGGGCTAAAATTTTTCCAACAGTCTAGATTTTACCTACTTGAGACATTTCTAGAGATTTCCAGTAGTCGAATTTTTTGGTAATATTTTCCATACACCAATCCCACATAGATTTGGGTGAAAGGTCAACACCAAAAGGAAAGCCCAAATACTTAGAGATTTATCCTCTTTGCACCCACTTCCATATTGTGGGTATCCAATCTATATTATCATCAAATCCAAAGAGAATAACAAAGTTCTTATATTCTTGGATTCTCTCACCAAAGGTCTTATAGAAGGTGTAAACTATCTCAAGGATTTTTGCAAGATTTTTCTATTTTACCAAAGGAAAAAGCATAGAATCATCTATGAAGTGAGAGTTGATAAGCTAGGATCCATCCAAAATGAGGATACCTATTATCCCCCCCTCTTTAATTGTAGATTCCAATAGATAACCAGGGGCATTAGCTACAATTACAAATAGATAGGGAGACAATGAGTAGCCTTGCCTAACTGGTCTTTACACAAGAGTGCTATTAGACAATTTTTTATCCACTCTTGCAAAATCATTTAAAAAGAAGAAAGCTACCATATTGATGAATCTATTACCAAAACCAAGCTAGTGGAGCATGCTTAAGATGAAGGGCCAGTCTAATAGATCATAAGATTTATCAAAATCAAGCTCAAGGCAAAGACCCTTGAGCCCCTATGCTTGAGCCCACTCCATCCCTTACCAAGCTATAAGGAGATTGTCCAAAATGTAGCAACATTTTAGGAATCATGTTTTCTCTAGGTGAACAATTTTTGTAACCACTAGGAGGAGTCTTTTGGCCAGAGCCTTAGCCAAAATTTTATAAGAGGAATTGAGTAAAGTAATGGGACACCAATCAATAATCAAATCTAGCTTAAGTATTTTCAGAATGAGCTTGATAAATCCTTGATTAGTGGCCTCCCCAAGGCCTCCAATAGTAATAACCTCCTCACACATCCGTATAAAATCAGCTCCTATAGTCTCCCACATAGTCTTAAAAAAATCACTTGGAAACCCAAAAATGCCTAGGGCTTTTTCATTCACAAAAGAGAGGAGGGCAGAATGAATTTCATCATGTGAAAGAGGTTTATCTAGCAATGCTCTATCTTCTTTATATACTTTGGGAGATATGAATTATTTTCAACATTCTCTAAAAAAGTAGACTTTTGTGTTGGGCCCTTCACTTTTGAAAAGGGTTGTAAAATGCTCCTATATGAAGGATAGGAGGTCCTCCTTCAAAATTTGTAGGCCAAATCTAGGATTTTTAATAACATCTATCCTCTCTGATCTATTTTTATTCTTAATGGTATTAAAGAAGAATTTATAATTTTTATCACCCTCACAAATCCATTGAAGATATGCCCTGATTTGCACTTTGTGGGTTTTATAAGCTTGGAGTTGCCTTAAATTTACCTATTTTTCACCCAACCACTTTTGAGAAGGGATGCTACTAATATTCTAGCTGAGGTGGTGGCTAAGTTGGTCAACTTCCTACTCTAATTCTTTCTCTTTTTTCCTGCGAAGAGAGGCTAGGATTTTACCAAAACCTCAAAGGTAATCCACTATTATTTTTATGGTTTCCTCCCACCACATAATCGACCCTCTCCCTCCTAAGGGCCTTGGCAAGATATCCCACAATTTATTTATTTTATTAACACAATATTTGTGCTCGAGTAGGGAAGTGTTTAACTTGAAAGGCAAGTTGTTTTTGGGTTTCCTTATGGAGGCACACCCAATACTCAAGGTAATGGGGAGATGATCTAAAGTACTGAATAGATTGGATGAGAAAAATAATTTTGGAGGATATAAATATTTTTTGCTACATAGAATCAGTTCAATATTTCCATTCTAAGAGCATCCCCACATTGTGCATTCCTCCAAGTAAACTAAGAACCATGATTTTTAGCACTCTTATTCCAATTGGTATCATAAATATTCCAAGCCCTTCTAAACCTAGACCATGATCTAACCTCTTTCAGCTATTTGAGTGGAGTGACACTCCCCAATCTATCTCCCTCCTATTATACCATATTGAAGTCCCCTCCTATTACCAAATCTTCATTGGAAAAATTGAAGCACATTCAATCCTAGAGGGCTGCCCTTCTGGCTACATCATTGGGTGCATAAACAACTACAATATCCAATTTCCTACCATTAAACATTACTATGCACCACACTACTCTATGCATTGGGTCTTATCCTAATAATAAAATAGAGTCCCATAGCTCTTGAGAGAGGCATAGGAAAACCCCCACTCCCTTTGTCATGATTTGTACACAAGCCCCCCTGACCTCCCATAAGGTCTAAAGGGCATTTTTTTTTTACATGGTGGAATTGGTAGCTGCCATGAATCTGGGAAGGCTATCTAGCTTTTATGGCCACCATAGTATTCTACGTTGTCCACCCTGAAATCCGCCACATAGATATTCATGCAGTTCATCCCTATAACCACTATGCCACAATCATTTGAATATTTTATGCTACTAAAAGCACCAGGAAAGGGACAAGTGTTCAGTTCGACGAGGCCCGAGATTTGAACCTTGGACCTTCATACCCCTTCTAGGGTTTGGTCAAACCAATTGATCTACATATCAGACCTATCTAAAGTATATTTTTGAGTCTAAAACCTACAAATTTAAATTCTTACAACATCAAAATCTATAGGTAAAATCTCTTTATGACTATTCAAATGTCAAAACACCGCTCTTGTAGTATGATGTCATGCACATTCTAAGATATGATTCTTGTAAACATCAATCTAACATATTATTAGCTAAAGCATCATAGGCATTTTGGGTGGGTAGAGCTTGCATATAATCATGCAGATTACCTATTCCCTTAGACTGACGTGTGGTTAAGGAGGTATTGTTAAAGTGAGAGTTGGTGGGTTTATGGCTCCACTCCTTTCCTCCTAGGTGTTGGTATTTGGGGACATATTTGAAAGGAGGTGGGAGGCATATTATGATGAGTTGCACCTATGTTTCTTGTTATGTTGTGTTACTCAACCCTCCTCGATTGTTTCATGAGTATTTTGCTCCGTAAGAGCCTCAAAAGCTATAGGGGGCTAAAAGGATATTTGGGTAAATACCAAGTTAGAAGATTGGGGAACTAAATGAGCATGGAAAGAGGTCAAATCATTACAACCATAATATTTTGAAGGTTTAATAGGTGGTAACGTCTTACTTGCATGTTGAGTAGTGGAAGTAGGAGTACTAGTAGGCTAGTTTTATTGTTTAGGAGGTCTTATCAAAAAATTTTAATCATATGACCTTGTTATCTATAGTAGAAACATGAGTTTGACAAGTTGAGATAGTTAATTTGTTGTTCAAATTGGATACCAGAGGCTCTGAATAATATCTTACTCAAGAGGTCCTTGGATACATCAGCATCAACCAAGATGCATGGGTGGGAGTGCATGTAGTGTGAGGGCTCGGATGGGAGGAGTAATGGACTTCCAAACCTAGTAGCTATTTGAGGTAAGTAATTTATGCATGCCAAGTTTAAGAAAGGGAGTTCAATCCAAAAGGGGTATTTCATGTTTGACACATTCTCAGGGTCAAATTGGAATACCCAATGTTGTAGAAATACCAGTTGACCAAAAATCATCCAGGTGTTGAGTCTTAGGGCTTTTAAGCAAGAGTCTTTGGAGGTGAAAGTGACAAAAATAAAGTATTATCCAAGCCGAAAATGAGAGGAAATCATCCAACCCTTGGATTCCCATACTTTGATAAACCATCGATTAAGCTCTTCATCAGGGGTGATTCTTTTGAAAAAGAATAAAATAATTGTTCACTCTTCTAATTCTTTTATTTCTTTAGTAAAATCATCTTGCAACTCAAATTCAAAGGTACCTAACTCTTTAGCTTGTTGATTTACCTGTTTAGAGCTTTGATTTCCTCCTACATGTCTAGATTTGAGGGTTCCCTCCTTTTGTACATGTTGGTCACCACCTCCTTGTTTAGATCCTCTAGGTCCATGGGTTGAGGGTGTGAGGTCAACATTATTATATCTTATATTGGAATGAAGGTAATCTAGTTGAGTTGTTGGAGATTACTGAGAATTTATACCATTAAAATTTAGGTTGTTGAGTAATGCATGGGCACAAGGGAAATTAGAACTAGCTCCTCCCTATAACATGGCACCCAATTTGATGAGGAAGCTTGAAAATGAGTGTGGGTTTCTACCTTTTTAAATCTTACTTCTATCATGTTCCTCTCTTAGAGTTACATTATTTTACATGTCATGGTAGAGGCTTGGCTCAAATATAGAGGAAAATCCATGAGCAGGGCTAGAGACACCCTCAGGTCCTAAATGATCATCCTCCCATTCTAGTTGCTAGGTTAATTTCTTCTTGAACTTAAATAGGGGGTCCGCTAGCAACTTTTTGAAAGGTGAAATAAAAAGCTCTTCATCCTGTGACTTTCCCTCTCTATGGAAATGAAAGACAGAGCTAGAAGTTAGTGGCCCGAACCCATTCTCTTTCTTACTGGATGAAACTATGTGAATCCCACCATAACTGGCATGTGATGTAACTTTTAGATCCAATAACCCTGTGTCGACTACTATCTTAGACTCTTTGGCATGAAATGATAACATTTTAGTCCCTATCTTGGGTAAATGGTTACCTACAACATCCAGTGAAGAATTTTCATCATTTGATGAAGATATTGGAGAGACATTGTCCAAATCAATCTCCATGTTGCACCCCCTAGAGAGCCATTTTTCTACCCAAAAAAACCCTAGCCTGTCTTCTCAAAAAAACATCTTGCACAACTTTTGCATAAAAAAATCTTTAACATTTTTTCTCTTTTTTATTATTGAGTTTTTAATATTTGAAAAAGTTAAAAATTAGAAAGTGAAGGAGTTATAAGGAGTTAAAAGTATTAAGTTTTTTATTTGAAGTATTTTGAAGAGTTAAATATTTAAATTTATTTGAAAGTGTAGACACCAAATCTTAGTCATTTGATACATATATATATATATATATATATATATATATATATATATATATATATATATATATATATATATCAAGCATCCAATGACCAAATTTAACCAACGAAAAGTTTGTTTCAACGGTTAGATTTAATCCAAAGTACAATGCCATAGATCAAACATCCAACGATCAGATTTAATCAATGAAAAGTTTGTTTCAATGACCAGATTTAATGATGTCGCATTCAAACCCTAACCCTAACCTTTTCAAAAGGGTTATAAAATACCATTCACTTTTGTGAATGAGGACAAAAAAGAAGGGAGATAGCACGAATGAACGAATGAATATGGAGGTCAGAGAGAGAGAATGCTATTGTTATGCTGCTAAAATCATGATTCATGTATGCAATAATATTTCTATTTTTCAATTTATATTGATCATTTCATTATACTCATTTTGACAGGTGCTACTAACATCTTCTCTTGCTTGCATGTGTGCAAGTTCAAGATTCGAAAGCTCAAATCCATCACGATGGTCACAACAAACCCACCTCCAACATTGATTGTGGCATGAAGAACAAATACACCATGTTTAACTTGTGAAAGGGATTACCCCCTTTTGGCACATTTGATTGTAAAATGCACCCTAAAAGGGTCAATCTATATCAAAAGGGATTTTCTCGAATTTAATACAATATTCTACTATCATTGCAAATGGCATGTTTTTATGTTTACAAAATGGTGTTTTTTTTCCTGATTCATTACCATGCTCATGATTGGTAAACGAACATCCATTGCACACACAATTGGTGCTTGAAAAATTTAACTCTGTTGTTATGGATTTACCAGATAGACAATATGTTAAATTTAATATATATATTTGGTTGTGTTTTCATTCATAGTGTAATTTCACATTTAACACACACACACCTTGCACATCCACCATTCCACATCATATCCATCTTATGGTATTGACCCGAAGTCAAGACAAATTGCTAACCAACACCTGCAACCAAGCACCTACATCCATTGAGCATTACACTCAAATTTCCCAAGCCTCGACCACTTTCACCACTGAGCAAGGGAGAATGTTGAAAGCCAACAATATCTTCAATAACCCCCTTTTCAAACTCACATCCATGAGGCAAATCCATAAAACATAATCCAATCAACACCTCCCCATGCCATCCACCCATAACCTCATCTATTCCAATCCGCTCTATGAAGCACAAGATAATGTTGCTTTGTAGGTGCTACTTTTGATTCCACCCACATCACTATCATCTATTGACCCCATTCAACATAATATTCCTTATTATATCATGATACATTTCACCATCTATCCTCCACCAAAAACCACTCATATTTCTACCACTCATCATGTTCAAAATCCTGCCCCTCATTCCACCATGGCACCTACATTTGTGATTGATATACAAAAAACTTTTCAATATTTACAATAGCTACTTGCTCATAGCAGAGATTAGGGTATCCAACCCATCTCACAACATCAATCACAAGTGGTAGACTTTAACCATCCACCAACATCCACCCAACATACAAGCTTCATACAAGATACATCAGGGGTATCACGACCATAAACCATCACCATACCGACACACACACTCCAAAACATGTATACCACTTCATCAACATAGCATACCATTGTTCCTCCATATCCTCATTAATATTAGTTTTATAAAAAATCATTCTACAACCCTCTTCAACATAACATGCAACATTGTCAAATTCTGACTAACACCACACATCAAATGTACACACATCAAATTTATACACATCAAACAAACCAAGGTTTTCAAGCACCATTTGAAGACCCAAAATTTTAATTTTTGCAAAAATAGATTGATAGCCTAGCCATGCAAATGCCCAAAATGATATATCAAAATCCCACTTTAAGGTAGTTGATCAATCATCCTATTCATCCTTTGGTACCCTCACCACCATATCCTACTAATTTTGAAGTATCAAAGATGGAAAAATTTAAAGTAAAAGAGGACCCCCATGAGCATGTAAGTGCATTCATCTATGCGTGTTTTAGAATTTAGAACATTGACCCATTGATGCTCTAAACCTTTCCCCATACCTTAGGATGATATACCTTGGATTGGTACCACCATTTGCCCAACCATAGCATCTTTACTTTTGAGCAATTGGCCAATCTATTCTTAGAGTGTTTCACTTTTAATATCAAACAACAATCCACTCTAACTGATATCTACAATCTTCACCAATTTGAAGATGAGCCTGTCTTGGAGTATGGAAAATGATGGAGAGTCATGTTAACCAAACTCTCATTTACTCCCCCCTCTATGGAGATCACTCAAATTTTCACAATGAGTTGTTCGAAACACATATATTTAGTATTACAACTCAAACATCATTGCACACTCAAATAAGTTTTAGCACAATTCTGACTCATCGAAGATATCAAAATCCAAAGAGAAATAAAAATTCAAAATAAATAGTGGCACAACAACAATGCCAAAGGCTATGTCAATAACCAATTCAAACCCTCTCTATTCAACCAAACCATACTCACCACCTCTACCACTCATAATCCATAACCTTGTCATACACCCCCATAACAACCATCACCATAGTATCCACAACCACAACAACAGTTGCACATCCAAACACCTCCTCAAAAGACAACCACAATAATAGGTGCACATCTAAGCAACTCCTCAAAAAATTATTCTCTAAGGAAAACAACAACAATAGGTGCACATTCAGGCACCTCCTACACAAATCATCCTTATAGGACCATAACAAAAATAGGTGCACATTCAAGCACCTCTTAAATAAATTGTTCTCACAGGACCACCACAACAATAGGTGCATATTCAGGCACCTCTTAAACAAATTGTCCTCATAAAACCACCACAACAACAAGGGCACAACAAAGCACCTCCTAAAAAAGTGGTTCTCCAAGGACCACCACAACAATGTGGGGATAACCAAGCACCTCCTAAATAGGTGGTTCTTCAAGGACAATCACAAAAATAGGGGTACACCCTGACACCTCTTAATAAAATTATCCTCAAAAGAAAACCTCAAAAATTAGTATACATCCAACCACCTATTTAGCAAGGGTCCATCAAAGTACCACGTAATCAAACACACCAATAAAAAGTGTTGGACCATGATTAGAACACTCAGATACCCCAACAACACATACACACTCATGCCCACACACATGCCAAATCATGAAGAGTACAACCATGTAGCCCAACAACAAGAGGACACCCATGTATCATCTTATGAGGCACATGATCAAACATCTTATCAAGGATATATTCCTATCTTGAGGTCTTCAATACCACCAACATACCTAGCCACTCTACTTGCCTTGGTTTTCATGACTAATATAATCTTGATGGAGTCTATCTTGCACAATGCATATATCTTCTCTCCCACCATCCAAACAAAGCAATATTGCATTCACATGGCTCTGTGTCAGCAACCAAGCATCGACATGGCTCCATGCCAAAAATATAGCATCGACATGGCTCTGTACCAGTAATCTAGCATCGACATAGCTTTGTGCCAAAAATCTAAAATCAACATGGTTCTATGCTAGCAATCTAAAATCAACATGAATCCATGCTAGCAATCTAGCATTGACATGGCTCCATGTCAGCAATCTAAAATAGACATGGCCTTATATCAACAATTTAGCACAAACATGGCTTCATGCCAACCACTTAGCCTAGACAAGGTTCAATACCATCAATCTAGCACAAACACAACTCCACAATCTCCTTAATCCTCCATTGATATTCCTCCATACTTCTTCTAGGACTCCATGATTAACTTGGAGTCCCTTTACACTTCTAAATATTAGCTCAAACAATAATTACACAATCTCTTAGTCAATTCTGATAGCTCTAAAAATGTTTCATTCCCCATTGTTCCCATCATTGAACAACCTGCCAAAGGCCCTAATTGCCTTTACATGTTCCTAATTTGACTGCCCATTCTTCCTATCCTCCTTCTAGAGGAGCACCCAAAACCACCACCACCTTAACTTGTTCATCCATCTCCCATTCTACGACCACCCTTACCATTATTAAAATTTGCTCATCATGTACATTCTATAACAAAATCCACAAAAAAATAATCAAAATACAAAAACATTTAAAAAAAATCATAAAACCACAATAAGCAATTTCATTCACATTGCATTACGTGCATCCAATCAAGCATTCATAACTCATATATTGCATTCATGCATTCGTATCATTTACATCCATTCATGTCACCTACCATACTAGTTGTCATTTGCTCAGTTTGGATAATTGTTAGTCCAACAAGTCTTGTCACCTTAATCAAGGGCACCTTCGGTCTAGCATTAGTCCCATTTTGCAATCTAAAACTCATGCACCTCTAAGTGTTTTTTGATCACTCAACCATTTCTAGTGTTTCAAGTAACCTTCATTGAACATCAAGTTTTCTCTTGGATCAAAGCACACTTTTTCACTAAGAAAATATTGAGTTTTAAGAGTTGACTTTTTTAGTCCTAAACCAAACACATATCACACTTATTAATAACATCTTATGTCAGAGAGGGATGATGCCATGATATGGGCTGAACCTTGAGGTGAAAATTTCTTCTCTCTTGTCTAATTATGTACATAGTCCAAAATAACAATGAAAGAAGTGGTCTTCACCATGTACAAAACTTTACACAAACATAGGATAGAGTAGTAAGGATAAGGGTAACATTCTCAACAGAACTTGGTTCGAGTGGTTGAGAATATGATTCCCAAAAGGTCTAATTCTTGTCACAAAAACAATAGCATGAGTAGTAATGATAGGGTTAAATCCTCATCAAGACTCATTCTATTGGCTGAGGATTTGATTCCCCAAAGCTCTAACTCAATTTATAAACACATAATAATAACTAGGCTTCAAGTAGTAAGGATAGGGTTTCATTATCACCAGGACTCGATTTGAGTGGTTGAGAATATGATTCCCCAAAACTTGAAGACCTTAATATTGGACTATGCTCATGCGTAGTGACACGTCTTTCTTCAAGAGACTTCTAAATCTACATAAGGACAAGCTAACTTTCTAGTTCTCTCCTTGACTGGATTAATCTCACGTTACTCAAGATGGGTGAATGAATTCACTATTTGCACACACAATGGTTCTTTATTGGCTTGATTTATTACCATGCCCATGATTGGTAAATTAACATCCATTGCACACACCATTAATCCTTGAGAAATTTAACTCCACTTTTCCATATTAATAGATGAGTTTGTTTGAAATCACTAGGATTTTTGAGTCTCTACAAAATAATTCTAGAGTATTTATCCTTAAGGGAAACAAATTCATAGGTAAACTTACATTCCATATCATCATTGTGTCATTACATAAGTTTCATAATCCACTTCACATTTCACCATGACATGTTCGTGTCCTTGATTAAACAACAAAGATAAAGTTGGTCAAGCAATATTCTAAAATATTTTATGAATGATGATTAGAACATGATATCATTCATTCATTTGCATACATAAAACATTCATCAAGAAACTTGGGGTGTTAAAAGTTTCACCGTCCTCAGAAATCAATCACATCAATCAATTAAATCTAAACATTCAATCAAATGAACCCAATGAAAACTGGGGGTGTTCAAGGTATCACACCTTCCCCCAATCAAACAAGTAATAAAACAACTTGGGATAATCAAGGTAGCACACCTTTCCCACAAAAAATCTAATTTCATTCAATCACCAATCAATCACATAATCATCAACCAACACATCATTTGCTAGGTTTAATAGGTTGCATTCTTTTTTTAAAGGTTGTGCTCTTTGCCTTGTATTTGATCAAATCAGTTGCTAGATTCAAAAAGTTGCATCCTTTTGTCAAATGTTGTGCTCTTTGCCTTGCATTCACATCAAATTAGTTGCTAGGTTCAAAAGGTTGCATTATTTTATCAAAGTTTGTGCCCTTTACCTTGCATTCACATCAATTAACACATCAATTGCTAGGTTCAAAAGGTTGCATCCTTTTATCAAAGGTTGAACCCTTTGCCTTATATTTAATCCATCAAAAAATCAACTACCAGGTTTAAAAGGTTGTGTCCTTTTGTCAAGGGTTGCACCCTTTTCCTTGCATTCACATAAATCAACACATTAACTGCTAGGTTCAAAAGGCTACATCCTTTTTCAAAGGTTGCATCCTTTGCCTTGCATTCACATTAATCAACATATCAGTTGCTAGGTTCAAAAGGTTGCATCCTTTTGTCAAAGGTTGCACCCTTTGCCTTGCATTCAATCAATTAATAAATCAACTTCCAGGTTCAAAAGGTTGCATCCATTTTTCAAAGGTTACATCCTTTGCCTTGCATTCACATCAATCAACACATCAACTGCTAGATTCAAAAGTTTACATCCTCTTGTTCAAAGGTTGCACCATTTGTCTTACATTCACATCAATCAATACATCAACTGCTATGTTCAAAAGGTTGCATCATTTTTTCAAAGGTTTCACCCTTTGCCTCACATTAAATTAAGCAATCCATCATCAACCCTATCCTACTAGGGTAAAAAGGTAGAATAATTCAATCAATAGCCCTATTCTGTTGGGGTAAAAGTAGAATCAAACAATCCATAAACCATATCCTACCAGGGCGAAGGTAGAATCATCCAATCAATAACCCTATTCTACTAGGGGAAAAGTAGAATTGATCAATCCTTCATCATCAGCCCTATCCTACCAAGGCAAAGGTAGAATATGAAATCAAATTTAATTCCATTGTACTTTCTAGCATTTTTATTTTTCCAACCATCCACTACATTCACTAGCCTAGTGAACCTCATATCTAGTGCTCTACTCTAGTCACCTGCGGTTGTAATGACTGGTTATCCATACAATCTGGTAGGATGAGTAGACTACCATAAGGACACTCATTACATTAATTCAAAATATCAAAATGCACCTAACACCTTTGGCCACAATTTCAATTCAAAAGCTCCAAATGGCCTAATCCCTTTGGTCAAATTTTTAATTCAAAATCTCCAAAGGGCCTAACCTCTTTGGTCAAAATTTTTAATTCAAAAGTTCCAAAGAGTCTAATCCCTTTGGTCAAATTTTCAATTCAAAAGCTCCAAAGGTACAAAATCCCTTTAATCACATCATTTCAATATAATCCAAAGAAATCTATCCTCTTTGGTCAAATCAATTCAAAAAACCCCAAAGGCACTGTATGCCCAAAATGGCCACATACTTAGTAAAATTATGTATAATTTTGACGAAGTGATAAAATCATCATTCCGCAAACCAAAGGAATTTTCAAGGATTTATAATAAGAACGTTGAAGCCTGGAGACCAAAGGATGTCAAAAATATAGTATTGATTGGTGAAAAATCCCAGAATGATTCTGAGTCCCTCTTTCCTCTTACAATTCAAAATATTCAGATAGAGATGCAAAAAGTTCCTTTGACCACAAATGAAGTACTCAAAATCTCCAATCCTACTTCTAATCAGGTAGAGAATTTTCCTGAGAAGGCTAAATTGGTGAATGAAACATAATTCTCCAAAGAAATAGTTGTCAATATTTCGATAATTGAAATAAGATCCCCACCTTTTTTCCATCATCTCCACAACATCAGTTGAATTACAACTCGTATCTGAGCAGTCTCTACTTTCAAGAGTAGTACAAGAAGATGAAGAGGGGGAAAATTTTGAAGGAGAGATGGCTACTTTTCAATTAGTTTATAGGAGGACTAAGAGGGCCCTAGAAAAATAGGAGAGAGAGGTTTCCAAGAAGCAAAAAATGAGTATGGAATAAATTGCTGAAGAGGTGGTTGTTTTTAATACATAAGGGTTAGTTGAACAAGAACAACATCTGGAGACAAAAGCTGAACAAGAACACCCTACATCTATAGACGAAGGTATGATTTCTAATCCCTCTTCTCCTTTTCATCTCCATGAATCCCCAAAAGGATTTCCCTCCCTTTCTAGTCAAGAAAATATGGCAAATTTACCTCCTCCACCTCACAGTTCTTCCCTCGTCTCATCAGTAGCTATGGAGGTACCAGTCATTTTTGTTGTCTCACAACCTCCTCAAGATCCACCTTCCACTTCATAGATGTCCACTTCAATGTCCACCATTATTGCACCCTCATCTATTTCATTACCACCATCCATGGGACACTGCGTTCCGACTTCATCCACCCCTTCTACTATTAGTTATGTTCCTATTTCTCTAAATTTACTTGTATCCATAGCAATGGTAATCATAGAGTCTACCATTGTAATAGAGGTTGTTGTTAATATATCTTCACCCCCACCAATAGCAAGCCAGTCCGCCCTCATGTTTTTGATGCCATTATCTCCTTTGGCTGCTGATTTTTTAAAGTCTATTACTGTATCAAAAGAACAAGCAACCACTCAGAGCATAAATGACTATTGGGACAAGAAGCTTACCTGGCCTTCCAAAAAGGTGGTCGTGATAAGAAAAATTATGTATGTTAACCGTGTCACTAGGAAAAGGGTTTCAAGGTCTATGATTCCGTAAGTGAGCAAACTTGAAAATGAAATGACTGCTCAGGATTATAAAGCAGAGGAAATCATAGAATATATTGGCAAGCTTCCTACTGAGGATGAGTTAGGGATTTCCAAGGCTCACTTAGATACCTTTTATGTGAAAATTGATATAGCTAAAGAGAAGGTAGATAAGCTGAAACAACAAGTTGAAAATCTTAAGATGAACCTCAATGATAAAAAAGAAATAGAGAAAGCTCTGAGAAAAGAGGCTACGAGTTGGCAGGAAATTTTTCAAAAGGCTAATGAGTGGAAAGACCAATTAGAAGAACAAAAGAAGCTAAATGACGATTAGGTAAAAGAAATTAAAAATTTAAAGTGTCAGCTTCAGATTGAGAAATCCAAGTCCTTAGGTTTTTCCAAAGATGATTTGAAAAGTATAAAGCAAGAGTTGCTTTATGAAGTTCAATAAAAATGTTTAGGTCTTCAACTCATAATCGACTACCTAAAAGATGCTAGCCAGTTGCTCTCTACTATTCAAGGGGATTTAGGTCAAATCACTGGAGATTTATAGCCTATGGTGATTCTGGTGGAACAAATTTATAGGCTGGTTGGAAGTAGGCTCAATGATCCTGCTAAAAAAAATTTCAATAGGGAATGGAATCTGGCTGGGGTAGCTATCAAAATAGTGGTGAAGAAGCATAGGGCAGTTTAGAGATCCTGGTTGTTGTTTGATAGAATGGAAAGAGGAATTAAATACATCATTGAAATAAATAAGGAAATGATTCATGTTGGTTTCAAAGGACTCTGGAAGGAGGATCACAACTTGTTATATGTGGAAGAAGCCCAACAAACCATCAAGGATAACTTATAGCATGAGTCTAGAATTGATTCACTAGAAGAGCCACTATCCCAAGAACAAGCTGCCAAACTATAATGTACACCCCCAAACTACAATCCACTGTAATAGTTTATCCCAAGTTTGTTTGTTTCAAAATAGTCTTCGACACTCGTAAGGGCTGATTGTTTTGATTTAAGTTTCAATGATGAATGGGTGTGTTTTTTTTTTTTGCATAAGATTTTGAAATAACCAAATACAATAGCAAATGCAAGCAACAAGGAACAATAATGTATTCTATATTTCAATGAAACAACTCCCACAAGCATCAACTATAAGAACCCTCAATATTTCCTTAGTACCCAGCCATTACACTCAATATTGAACTTGGGAATAAGATTGATTTTTATATAAAGCTGAAACAAACATTACAATAGTGGAAAGTATGATTGATTTGCACCTTAAGGACAACAATCTCCTTGTTCATTTAATGTTGCTGATGTTCCCATAGATCACAACCAATAGATGATACACTAACACTGGTTTCTGAGCAGATTTTAGACTGGTAACTGTACGACTGAGTGCCCAGATTTGGTACAGACCGTAGCTTTTATGAAGACCACTGAAAACTTCACTAAAATCCCAAGTCCGCTCCTAATATGCAAATGCCTACCTCCCAATGACAAATGTTGGTCAAAAGAAGATGTAATTTATACTACCTTAACTTAATGTCAGCCCCCAACAAGGGTCGTTTGGCCTGACAAGTACGATTGGGTAGATAAAATCCCAAACACCATAAAAAATTCCAAATTTTATATCAATGCAATTGTTATTACCATAGAAATTTATCTATCAATTACCCACAATGATCTCAAGCCTGGAAATGAAGATATGAGCAAGTATATGATTCCAAACCCTCAATAGAATGTCACCCAATGACTATTTTTTCCTTCAATATTCACCCAAATACATATAAAGCACCTAGAACTGATATTTCATAGTTGAAAGTGCAAATCCTACTGAAGAAATCCTCCAACAAGCCCAAAATCTCTTCACGAAGAAGCCCTGTGATTTTCTCACCAAAAAACTCTATCTTTTCTTCTTTTTTGCCCTCCAATCATCAAAATAATTATGGAACCCTTTATGGTTGATGTAGACAAGAAAAACCCATGTGTTGGTTTGCTCAAATGTTGACCTTCACAAATCTGCAAACCCTAGTCTGAAAACACTGAAGCACAATGGTGAATGCTGGATGCAAACACCTCTCAAACCTCCAGGATTGATCTTTCACAATCGAGAAGATTATTCCTGCTGAGAATGGTCATCCTCAACAAGCCCTTGAGAAATCACCTGCAACCTGCAAGCTCCTCCTCCCCATTTTTGCAGAGCAAATTTCAATAAACCAAAAACCAAGCCTGAATGAATGAGAAAATGAATGCCCTTTTCTTTTATTTCACCAATTAGGGCCAAAATTCACTTTTGCTCCCTAATTAATTATTAAAAGCACTTTTAATAATTAATTCTCATAAACTTCATTTGCAAAGTCACTTTATGATATTATATTTTTTAAGTGACTTTAGGGACCCTTTTACATATAATATAAAGTCACCATATATTAATTATTTTATAATTTGACTTTATATTAAATTAAACTTCCACCATTAAAATATCTCAACTAGATTGGCCGAACGAACATCTGAACGCATTTTTGGGCACCCATTAAGCCAAACTACTCACCCGTAATTTTTGCTCTGCAAGATCATCGACTTACTAAAAATAGTAAGTCCACACCCAAAGCATGCAAACTACCTCCAAAAGAGGTTCCCTAACCATGAACTTAGTCTACGGGAGCTGCATAATAGGCTCATCACCACTGCATAATGAACAAGCTAAAATGGGGACATTACAGTCACCCCCCCTTAACATTGCTTGTCCTCAAGCAATGCATTGTCTGCCACGATCCCAAACAATCTGAAGAACACCTCACTAGATAGACACGACCATATACCAACACATCTGGAAACAACCCCATCACCCAACACGCTGCAACCACTGATCACTATAGCACCAACAAACGCTATCATCAGAAGAAGCAATCCCATACTAAAATCTGATAGAATCCCAGGGTCCCACACTAGTATGAGAATACCACTATCATGTTGCGGGAGCACCAAACTGGACTTTGCTAAAAAAACTAAGTGCCACAACAGTATACCCCTCGTCTGCATCACCAAGGAAGAAGTAACATGCCAACCCAAACTATGATAACATCACAAATAGATGAGTATATCAAGGATGGTGAAAGGAGAAGATGTTGGAAATATCTTCCCAACAACTCTCATCAATATGAATATCCGCTCCCTGACCAAAATATCTCTCCAATCCATCAACAGACACCGGTCTGGAGTCACTCGGTTACTGACCTACAACTGAACAGGAAAGTCCCAACTGAAGATCTGAACTGACTCCCGCCACCAAACATCCAATAGAAGTGACATCAAGGTACAATCTCCACAAGTCAACAACTGCCATGGGTACACTCCACCCGGATCCCATGGACCAACATAAAGTCGAGTAGTCCTAGAAACTACTAACTCATAGGGATGGAACAAGTACCACTCACAACTCCCTGGATCACAAATGCAAAACTGATCACCATCGTAGACCACACCAAGCACAAAATCATCAAAGCTACCTGCAACATCCTGTTGGCATATACTATATACAGGTGTAAAGTCGCTCAACCCAAAATTTGAATATGTGAACACACTATCCTACTAAAGCTGACCATCAAACCTACATAAATTTGGCTTCCCTTTGGGTAAAGGAAGCATCACACTATACAGAGGAATAACATCACACATGGATGTACTATTACAGGGACTCATGCATGAATCTGCAATCCGGTGCTCATCAAACTCATCAACTACCCGACACAACTCTGAAAACAACTCCTCTATTGTGCTAATCGGGTACTCATCTCCCAATATACCCCTTGAGCATAGCTCTCTCTATAAATCTAGGGCAACAATTCCACCAAAAGGAGAAACAACTCCTATCGATGCAAGATCACCATCGGATGCCAACACACCCGGATCCCAAGGCACTATAAGATGATCCTCTAATCTCATGCCAACTCTTGGACTATGCTCGGCCACTATAAGTGAGTTATGTTGTATAGTATCATCACAATAGTTATAATCCTCAAAATGTACTACCCCTGTAACATCACTCTATGAATCATCGGTAGGTAGAACAACCTGTGCACTCTCCTCCAAAAATTTGGTTTGATAACCAAACCCTACACCTGCATTGTCACCATTGTATGTCATAATCCTGTCAATCCCTACATCACCAAAGCTATCATGATGCTCAATGGTCTCAAAATGAACTGATTGAGAATAAGCAATAGACTCATCAGAAATGGTTGGTATGAAGTCTGAGACAACATTATCATGAGTAACATATGCATCAGTCTCCACTCCTATAGTCATGACAGAAACCTCATTTGAGCTAATATGTCTAGCAACAATCCCAATAGTTTCCACAAGACAACTAATATTAGTAGGGAATCCAACTACTACCCCATCATCAATAATATGCTCCTTGACCAAGTCATATTGAAACTATGATATGAATTCACCTTGTGACAAACCATCTTCTAGCAACTCATCATCACCTAAGTCATTTTGAGCTTCTATCTAGCTTATTTCCTAAGGTGAAGCATCTATAATCGGCTCAATATTCTTGCTGTCCTCAACCATACTAGGCTATAATAAATCACTGTCATAGTTGGTCTCACAAACATGACCAAGCATCCAAGGTTTCTAGCATGTGAAGCACTTATGCTCTCGCCTCAACTGGTTCCTGCTTATGTGAGGAGGTTTCAAAACCTATAGATTTTTTGTAATCACTTCATTGCCTATCATCCTTTGTTCTTGAATCTCAGAACATTCATGTGATGTGGGTTGTATTGGTTCTCCCTTTTCTTGGTGGATCTATCCCTAATAAATTGGTCTACTCCTATTTCTAGGAATTTGCCTATTTTGAGTACCCACAAAATCCTATAATGACATGAGTTTTTGAAAATATGAACCTAGTGCATACCACTCTTGTCTATACTGTTTATGTTGGTCTACTACTGTTGGCTCTGACTTTCATTGAACCTGAAGAGGAACTGAAGGTAGAGGAACTTTCATCATTGTAGCAAAACTTTTGAGGGACTTTTCTATCTCATGATGGGTCCTATCCCACTCATGTTGTCTCTCAGTCCAATCAATAGATGCCATTGAATCTAAAATTGACTTGAGGCTTCCACAGGCTGGCAGGAATGACCTGCTCTGATACCACTATAATGTACACCCCCAAACTACAATCCACTGTAATAGTTTATCCCAAGTTTGTTTGTTTCAAAATAGTCTTCGACACTCATAAGGGCTGATTGTTTTGATTTAAGTTTCAATGATGAATGGGTGTGTTTTTTTTTTGCATAAGATTTCGAAATAACCAAATACAATAGCAAATGCAAGCAACAAGGAACAATAATGTATTCTATATTTCAATGAAACAACTCCCACAAGCATCAACTATAAGAACCCTCAATATTTCCTTAGTACCCAACCATTACACTCAATATTGAACTTGGGAATAAGACTGATTTTTATATAAAGCTGAAACAAACATTACAACAGTGGAAAGTATGATTGATTTGCACCTTAAGGACAGCAGTCTCCTTGTTCATTTAATGTTGTTGATGTTCCCATAGATCGTAGCCAACAGATGATACACTAACACTAGTTTCTGAGCAGATTTTAGACTGGTAATTGTACGGTTGAGTGCCCAGATTTGGTACAGACCGTAGCTTTTATGAAGACCACTAAAAACTTCACTAAACTCCCAAGTCCGCTCCTAATATGCAAATGCCTGCCTCCCAATGACAAATGCTGGTCAAAAGAAGATGTAATTTGGACTGCCTTAACTTAATGTCAGCCCCCAGCAAGGGTCGTTCGGCCTGACAGGTACGACTGGGTAGATAAAATCCCAAACACCATAAAAAATTCCAAATTTTATATCAATGCAATTGTTATTACCATAGAAATTTATCTATCAATTACCCACAATGATCTCAAGCCTAGAAATGAAGATATGAGCAAGTATATGATTCCAAACCCTCAATAGAATGTCACCCAATGACTGTTTTTTCCTTCAATATTCACCCAAATACATATAAAGCACCTAGAACTGATCTTTCACAGTTGAAAGTGCAAATCCTACTGAAGAAATCCTCCAACAAGCCCAAAATATCTTCACGAAGAAGCCCTGTGATTTTCTCACCAAAAAACTCTATCTTTTCTTCTTTTTTGCCCTCCAATCATCAAAATAATTATGGAACCCTTTATGGCTGATGTAGACAAGAAAAACCCATGTGTTGGTTTGCTCAAATGTTGACCTTCACAAATCTGCAAACCCTAGTTTGAAAATAGTGAATGCTGGATGGAAACATCTCTCAAACCTCCAAGATTGATCTTTCACAATCGAGAAGATTATTCCTGCTGAGAATGGTCGTCCTCAACAAGCCCTTGAGAAATCACCTACAACCTGCAAGCTCCTCCTCCCCATTTTTGCAGAGCAAATTTCAATAAACCAAAAACCAAGCCTCCAACCATGAGAAAATGAATGCCCTTTTCTTTTATTTCACCAATTAGGGCCAAAATTCACTTTTGCTCCCTAATTAATTATTAAAAGCACTTTTAATAATTAATTCTCATAAACTTCATTTGCAAAGTCACTTTATGATATTATATTTTTTAAGTGACTTTAGGGACCCTTTTACATATAATATAAAGTCACCATATATTAATTATTTTATAATTTGACTTTATATTAAATTAAACTTCCACCATTAAAATATCTCAACTAGATTGGCCGAACGAACATCTGAAGGCATTTCCAGGCACCCATTAAGCCAAACTACTCACCCATAATTTTCACTCTGCAAGATCACCGACTTACTAAAAATAGTAAGTCCACACCCAAAGCATGCAAACTACCTCCAAAAGAGGTTCCCTAACCATGAACTTAGTCTACGGGAGCTGCATAATAGGCTCATCACCACTGCATAATGAACAAGCTAAAATGGGGACATTACACAAACTGATTATGGATTACACCCGATTAAGAGATCTCATGGTGGATCTGGTGACTAGAGGGAATGCTGCTAATTATGAGGATGTTGGGAAACTACAATATGTTTATAATCAGCTTAAAGAAACATCAAATCCCTCTGAGGAAGCATGGAAACAGGCTCTTTAGTATTTGGAATCAATGGTCCAGTTTATTGGAGACACCTTCGATGAGGATAACTAGAGTACATGCTCCAGAAGAACATGGTGAAGAGGAAATAGAAGAACGAGGATAAGATTGAGTAGTTATAGGCCCAAGAGGGGCTCACGCTTAAATCATTTCATTTCTATTTGTACATATACATAAGTTTTGTGTTTCTATACATCAGTTTTGTATTTCTGTTTTTACTTTGACAATTGTCAGAAATAAGCAATAAAGGCATGAAGCCTACAATGTAGCATTTTTGTGTGAAGGCATTTTTTGAAATGAAGCCTTATAAAGGAGGTAGATTTGTGTATAGTTTTTGAAGGCTATAGTAATACTGATATTATGGATACAGTCTCTAGTTGAACAAGTGAGTTCTATGATGTTTTTGGCATGGTTTCTATATGAACCTTTACCCTCTAGGCAGAATTTGAGCTTTCAAAGGGTAGTGTTTGTATGGAAATTATTCCTTAAAACATATCTTCAAAGATAAGTATTTTTTTTACTCCTAATGCCCAATGGATAAGACTTTGTATTTGATTGGATTTGCAAGCAAATCCACCCGAGAGGCACCAGAATGTAGGCCCAAAATGACCACATACTTAGTAAAATTTTGTATAATTTTGACTAAGTGATAAAATCATCATTTCGCAAACCTTGTAGTACGCTTTGAAGTGGAACAAGATCAGAAGATATGAATTCACTCAATAGTTAGTGAATTTTTCATGTTTGGAGTGATTTCGAGTGATTTCACTCCGACTCCAGAATGATGGCAGATCTTAAATCGGCAAAAGTTCCTAAGAGATGATGACGTTAGTGATGGAAAAGTGTGGAATGGTATCTTTGTATATTGAATATTCGATTCTAGGAAGGTCCTTTTGTTTTTAGCTCCGAATTAATGCTACCTTCAAATCCACAAAAGTTTCAAGGAGATGATGATGTCATTGGCAAAAAAGTGTGGATTGGTGATTCGAGGAATGAACAAGTCTTTCCTTTCTAGAATGAAGATAAGATGGGGCGGTGGAATAACGAAAGTGTGGATTCATGACGGAAGAAGTATGTGACTAGCTCCGGACCTGGATTGGTGATTAGCATTTGCTCTATCCAAAATGAAATTCGCAAAGGCTATAAGAAAGAGGTGACGTCATCAATATTCTAATGCGGATTGAAGAATATAATGTTGAATATGATAGATCCCGAAGTAGATTCGATGTTCAAATATCATAGATCTAGATTGGAGATTCTGATGTTTCTAATTAAAATATGATGTCATTAATTTTAAAGCAGAATGGTGTTTAGCTTGTGTCGGATTGAATCTAAATCATGTGATGAAGAGAATCAACGGTGGAGGTTAAGCTGCCAAATCTTGGTGGTTTAAAAGATATTGTTGCATCAAAATTTGTAACAATCAGCTAGAAGATGAAGCATCAAGGATTTTCCAAGAATATCGAACCAGAGGCAGTTACATATTGGCGATGGTAATTCACTCCCAAGAAGGATTGATGGAGATACATGATCTTTAACGGTCTAAAATTTAGTTCCACTGAGCGATCAACAAGTTGCAGAGACCTCGATCTACCATGGTGGACTTTCCTTCAACAGAATTCCTGAAGGACATAACAATGAGCTAATGCCATCTAAATATCTTTATTGTGTTGTAACAAGATCTTTGGTATTGTTTCTTGTTTATTGTAATGAGAAAACTATAAGTAGAGGTCGAACCCTCATTTTTAAGGGTTGTCTCTAGCGTGTTTGCTTGTACCATTGTAAATATTACTGAAGAGCTAAATGAAAGGAGAAATACATTTATCTTTGCCTCAAGTTCGCTTTCTCATGCTTGATGTCAGAGGTTCAAATTTTTTAGTTGCATTTTTGTAAATACTTTGATGGTTAGTTTGTGCTGAATTTTGGATTACTAGCTGTTATAAGTAATTGAAATTTGCTTTTGAATTCGTTCTATGTGGTTAGGAAGTACATTTTTGTGAAATCTAGGTGTTTGGTGAATTTTTTTATTTGGATTATCATCCCTTGGATATTGAAATTTCTTGCTACAACATTTCTCTGTTGTGCCTTAATATATGAAACAATATATTTTGGGATAAATTTTGATCTGAGTATATGTCCTTAGCATGGTTTTTTGGGAGATTTTTATGGTAGTGCAATGTTTTTAACCTATCCTTCCACTATTATCCACATCTTTCTAGCCCTAACCTTCTATTACCCTAAACTCCAAACCCTAAGTGAGCATAATTGTGTCAACAACTTGCTAAGTTGACAAGGAACCAACTTAATTTGGAGGTTGGATCGAAAACCCCTATTTTGGTTCATCCAATGTTGAGTTATGAGTTGTAGCTATCAGGTGCAATCCTAGATATAAATTAGGAAGATAGACAGCCATAGTATCGAGTGAAAACTTGGTGCAATTTAGTGCCCAACAGTTTTTGGCACACTCGATGGGACCATTCACAAGGAACATGAAACCCATCTAAAGAGTTATTATTATCTCAACCCGAAGGAATCAATATTTGGTGAATTATCTTGACCTTATTAGTGGAGAAAATAAAGTTCACCTGGTGACTCCCTAGTCAGAAGATCCTGAAAAAGTATTGTAGACCAGTACCCTTTCATGTATACCAGGTCTTTCAAGAGGAACAACCCTGATTCTTTCTTTCATTATGAGTTACCTCAAAGAGGGACTACTATTATCAGAATTTTAGATCAAGATTTTATTGAAGAAGAAGAGCTTCTGGAAGAAAACCCAATAGTTCTCCCATGAAGACCTGTAGCCAAAAATATGGCACAAAATGTGGTTCCTAATAAGCCACTACAAAAGTACCCTAACTAGGATTCAACTAGACCCCTTATATTAGCCCAAATGTATGCCATCCCCCAGGCTATATCTAAGGCAACCCCCATGTATGATGGATTTGGGAAAATAGCTTATAAGCACTGCCAAGATATCTTGAATTTGGCAGCAATCCACAACATAAAAGAGGAAAATATTATTGTCAAAATTCTAGCCCTGTCCTTTCATGGAAAGATATTGTATTGGTTTAGAACTCTGGAAGATAATTCTTTCACTTCATGGAAATCATTGGCTGAGCCATTCATAGAAGAATTTAATGAATCTGTTGATCCCTTTTCTCTATTGAATTAGTTTACAACTATGTAAAAAATCCAGCAAGAAACTATATCAGATTTTAATTTGAGATTTAGTAGAACATGGAAGAGAATTCCCCCCACTGCTAGACCAGTTGTATGTTTGGCTTACATGTATTATATTTGAGACCTAGGATTAGAGCTAGGTTTGCAAACACAAAAATATGGAGTATAAACCTTCCCCCAAGTTTATAATGCAACCGTCCATGTTCAAAATATCTTGATCAATGTGGGAAGAATTCCTCCCAAAACCGTGTTGCCCTATAACTCAAAAACCAATAGTAGCCATGAGCAATCCACAAAGCCCTCCTACATGGACCCCATTTATTTACCATCTCCATATCCATAAATGAATATGATTCCTCATTCTAAACCTATATCCTCCACACCTCCTTTTCTTCCCTTTCCTTCTCAACCTTCTCAAGAATTGTCTGTTATTCTGGATATACAAAATACAATGAAAACTCTGAGTAATAAAATGAATTCAATGGAAAAGAGAGATCAGGAAAGGTCACAACAGAGGATATTCCCATATGTAAACAAATATCAAAGGCTTGGTCCTAGTAATAGTATTGGGGTTAGGGTAAATGCAGAATATGAGGAGTCGGAGTGTTCTACAGATACCACTCTTGCAAATATTTGGTTTTTGGTATGCAATGACCCCCTTGACTCAAAATCTCATGTAATGTATCAACACCATGTTCAATAAGCTATGGATCAAGCTGAAAGGAATCATAAGGGGAGGGTTAATATGTTATGGCACCCTGATCAAATTATGGTCAAAAAAGAGTTAGAGGAAGAAAGTTTGATTGTTGTTATGACAAGGTCTGGAAAGAAAGCTTTACAAGTAGACCCCCATAAGATGGGATAATTCCAAGTCCCTTCTCAAAAGAAAGCTGACTTCCCCCCTCAAAGCAGTGACACTTTTCATATTCCTCGAGCTAGAGGGAAGGAGAAGACAGATAGTCTCTCTAAAAATCTCGAAAGAGAAACATAAGGAGATATAATGAGATCCAAGGGTGAGGATCAAGAAAGGCTCAAGTTCCCATTTATTACCAAAAGGTAAATATTAGAGGCAACACAAAAATACAAAAGGAAATATGGTGAGCCAAAAAAATAACTAGAAAGACTATCCCTGACCAAGTCTGAGTACAACATTGTTGAGGAGATGAAAATGATTCCATCAAAAGCTAGTCTGTATGACACTCTTTTCATTCTGGGCCAGATTGACCTGCTTAAAGCTTCCCTCAGAAAAAATCCCCAGAACAGACCAACAACCACCATCCTTAGTAAACCACCAAAAAATAAAGAAATGACACCTACTGTTCTAAAAAACAAACCTCCCTCTTTCTACATATCCTTGAGAATGGAAGGATGGGTAGTCCAAAATTGAATGATTGATTCAGGAGCATCAACCATAGTTATGCCTAAGGCGGTTTGTGAAGAAATGGGTATGGAATATACCCGATCTTGTCCTGGAGTGTTGCAACTAGATGGGACACATTTCAAGATAGTTGATATTATTAAAGATGTACTTATGAGGTTTCATAGATCTCTCAAGGTAACGGTGGTGTAGGAAATAGTGGTGGTGGACTTAGAACCCTATTTTGGGTTATGCCTCTCAAGAGAATTTACTACAAAGCTAGGGGGATGTATGTACATGGATTATTCTAGCATGGTAATATCTTTCAAAGGAAAAAGGATAAGGATAACACCTAAGAAACCAGTTGCTTATCATATTGAAAATATTGAAGAAGATATGTGCAATATTAATCCTTTGGAGGAATTTGAGCTAGTGGAAAATATTGAGGAGCTAGACATTGAAGATGAGTTGTCTTTCAGAGAAGACTATAGTCAATTTGGAACTGGTATGGGTACATACAACATCACAACTAAATTGGAAACTAAAATACTTACTATTTCTAATCAATAACTAAGAAACAAGGAAACATGGGTTATGCATTTTGATGGTGCTAAATGTAGAAATGGTACAGGGGATGGTGTGGTTCTACAATCATAGTCGAAAGGGATAAATAATTTTACTTACAGACTGATATGGTCATGTACTAACAATGTTGTAGAGTAGGAGGCTCTGTGCCTCGGATTGATGCAAGCAAAAAGCATGGGCATCAATATTTTGAACATATATGGTGATTCTAAGTTGATACTCCATCAGGTAAGGAATAAGTGCAACAGTAAGCACCATTACTTAAAATATTACAGGAACAGGGTATGGGACCTAATGGATTCATTTGATGCCATAAATATATTTTTTGTGCCTAGAGAAGAGAATAACCTGGTAGATTCATTAGCAATGAAGGGAGCTAATTTTAATCCTCCTGTAGATTTTGGAACTAAGAAGACCAAGGGAATTAAAATGGTTTTCATACCTGTAGTGCCAAACAAGTAGATATTCTAGCAGGTTTTTGAAAGTGATGAAATTTTTTTGGATTTTATGATAAGATAAGCATGGCTCTCAACTGTCCAAGAGGAAGACTTGGAGGAAATAGATCAGCAAGACTTTATCCAACTAAGAAATGAAGAACACAAGCTTATACTGAGAGGGGGGGTGAACAGTATAAGATCGCTTTTTAATTTTTCCTTCGATTCAACTTGCAGTTTAATATTATGCAGTGTAAAGAAAACAGTATCAATAGTAGTAAACAAAGCAATGCACAAAAACCACCATACAAAAGAGACACAACAATTTACATGGTTCACCCAACGCGGGTTACTCCACGGATAAAATTTTCACTAAATTTTATCAACTCAGAATCTGGGAAAACCTTTCCCGATTACAATATTTATGGGCACCAACCCAAAGGAGATACCTTCCCCTAGCTCTACTCTAACTGGTGATCCTCTAGAAGACCTCTGCCTCTACTGCCCTTAGCAAGTGGAACTCTATCCATAGAAGACACCTGTCTTCCTTACTCTGGCTAGAGACCTCTGTCCTCAACTCTTTCACCTCTAAAGTTGGTCCTCTTATCTGCACCAAACACAGTCCTTCGGTCTGGCACTTATGTCCTCAAAATTTTCACCTCTACACAATTACAGCACTTGATCAAACATCCACTTATGCACCTCTATGCAATTACAGTAGCACTGTCTTTGCACACTTTGCTATTCAACGATCGAACTTCTCCTCGCACTCTGCTTCTGTGAAAGTCACACTTTGAACACACACTTCGATCGATGATAAAACTCTTCAAACAACCCTCCTCTTATACTAAAACTTTCTACATCAACACTTTGATCCTAGTCAACTGCACAACCCTAAACAATGTCGACTGCAAAACCCTAAGCTGCGTCGGCCCAGATTTAATTCTATCGACTTTACTGCCTCTGCAACTCTCCTGTAGCTTCTATCACGAAACTACATGTCACGATATCGCTACACCTTTTTCTGCCGTACACCTTCTTTTGCCTGCTGTCGCGATATCATGACACTTTTGCTTCTTTTGACTTCCTTTTTGTTTTTGTCGTGATATCGCGACACTTTCTACTTCTACTGACGTCATCTTCTCTTCTATCACAAAATCGTGACCCTTCTATCTTCATGGCCTTCTTCTCTGCTTTTGTCATGAAATCGTGACACTTTCTCCTCTACTAACGTCATCTTCAATCCTATCGTGAAATCGTGACCCTTCTGTCTTCATGGCCTTCCTCTCAGCTTTTGTCATGAAATCGCGACACTTCCACTACCTTGAGATTTTTTCTGCATTGCACCCGTGAAATTGGAACATGTCACAAAATTGCAATGCTTTTGTCTTCATATCCTTTCTTTCTGCTACTATCACGAAATCATGACACTTCTCCTATAGAAGACCTGCTTCCAGTTTCTGTCATGAAATCATGACACTTTCTCCATCCGCATGCTTTTCTTTCATCCTATCACGAAATCATGACACTTTCTGCATCCGAACAACTTCTTTGAAGCCTGTCGTGAAATCATGACACTCCTTATTTCAGACTCTTCCTTTTGCTGCATGTCACGAAATCATGACAGTTCTCACTTTGAGCTTTTTAGCATGTCGCAAAATCGTGACAGTCCTCACTTATTCTTCTGCAGCATGTCGCAAAATCGTGACTCTTTTCATGTAACTTTCTCTTTCTTCTAACTTGTCATGAAATTGCGACAGTTCACACTGCGGACTCTCTTTTCTGCATTATGTCACGAAATCGTGACACCTTTTCGTCCATACAATTTTCCTGGCAAAGTGTCGCGAAATCGTGACACTTTTCCTTCTCTGCCTTCTTGCACTTTTCGAGACGCAAAAATGTGACATGTCATGAAATCGTGACACTTTCTATCTTGCTCTCCTTCTCTGCCTACATGTCACAAAATTGTGACAGTTTTGCCAGCACTTTCTCTCTCCTCAAACATGTCGCGAAATCATGACAGTTTTGCTAGCACTTTCTCTCTCCTCAAACATGTCACAAAATTGTGACAATTTTGCCAACACTTTCTCTCTCCTCAAACATGTCACGAAATTGTGACAGTTTTGCCAACACTTTCTCTCTCCTCAAACATGTCGTGAAATCGTGACAGTTTTGCCAACACTTTCTCTCTCCTCAAACATGTCGTGAAATCGTGACAGTTTTGCCAACACTTTCTCTCTCCTCAAACATGTCGCGAAATCGCAACAGTTTTTCCAGCCGATTGCATACTTTTTCTTACTTTTCTTTTTCTTGATCTTTTTGCAAATGCGTTATTAAGAACTTCCTGGAAACTCACTGATCATGCTCTGTATAATCTTTATCAAAACAAGTTCCTTGACATCAAATCAAATTGCTTCAAGAACTTCTTGACATCAATGACAACATCTATACTTGAGCAAAGGCAATGTACCCAAGGTACCCAAAATTGCCAACAATCTCCCCCTTTGTCATTGATGGCAAACCTTTACTAAAACATATCTTAGGAGCTAAAATTGAAACCAACTGTGCTAACAGCTGAGAATCTCCTTTTGAAGTTTTGCTCTCTCCCTGACTTGAAGCTTTCTTCTTCACATTGAAACTCTCCCCTTACTCATATCTCTCCCCCTTACTCATATCTCTCCCCCTTTGTCATCAATGGCAAAGGGTCACCTTTGGGGCTTGGGACTAACAATGAGCCTCTTAGCTTAGTTCCTCCCCCACCTCCTGATGAGGTGATTAAAACAGGGGTGGGAGTAAAACTCCCATTAGGCACTGATCATCATTAGCATCTAAAACTTCCTTTTCGGGCCTTCTCTTGAATTTTTTGTCAATATTTTTGTTCTTGTCATTGTTCTTGTTCTTGTTCTCATCCCTATTCTTGTCCATGCCTTGATCCTTGGATCTGTTTATACTACTATTCCTGTTCCTATTCCTGTACTTTGAAAGATCAGCTCTGCACTGTCTAGCTGTGTGACCGTCATTGTTGCACTTATAACAAGTAACACTATTATTTTTGTTCGGCATACCTATTTTTTGAATCTGCCTGTTATGACTAACCGTGTTCCTGTAATTAGTCATGCAAAAAATTGCCTTATGCCCAAACTGTTTACAAGAGTAGCAATACCCTTGAAATAAATTACGGCCCCTGAAACTGTCATTTACCTTCCTTATTCGAGTCATGCAATGCGAAGCCATGTGGCCAAACCTGTGACACGCAAAACATCTGCCATTAAAATTTCCTGTAAATGACCTTCTAGGTCCGGTAAAATTCTTCTTTGCATTCAGAATTCTGTTTTCTATTTTTGCGCATCTATCACTCATGGACTCTTGATCTGAAGTACTTTCTACATCAGAACTCTCTTCCTTTTGAAATCTCTTGCTAGATTCCCCAACCTGTTTCTTGTGCGGCTCAACAAAACCGAGACCTATTTTATCTGTTGATTTTATTTGACCTTTGATGAGAGACTTAACCCTTTTGGAGCTATCTTGAAACCTGTATAGCTTATCCTTGTACTCTTTAGTTTCTACTTCCAGAGAAGCCATTTTCTATTCCAACTCATTATACTCAAGAATCTTAGACTCTAACTCATCCTTGAGTTCCTGTGTTTTAGCTATAGAGAAGTCAAGACTTTCTATGAGATCATCTCTCTCCATACAACATTCATCTAAATTATCCTTGAGTCTATCATTCTTCTTTCTTTCCTTTTTCAAAACACTAAGAGCATTATTAAGTTCACTTTCAAGATCTTTTATTTGTTTGCTTTCTAAATCCTCAAGGCCTTTTCCAGATTTCTTATCACTAGAGGTGCTACCTTTTTCAAAAACCATACAAGCATCTTCTTGATAGTTTTTTGAAACATCTTTATATATACTGGAAACCAAATCATTATTTGTACAATCATCCTCAAGGTGACCAAAATTTCCACATCTAAGACATTTCATAATAATGAATCTATGTTTCGGTTCTTCCTATTTTTTTGATATGAACAACATCTCATTTTCCTCATCACTTGAAGAGCTTTCACTATCATTGCTAGAACACTTACTTGCTTTGTCTAGGTAGAAAATCTTCTTGTTCTTGTGTGAATACCTCTTTCCTTGATTGTTGTGCTCATATTTGTTCTTTCTGTAATACTTGTGCTTTTCAGAATCCTTGCTTTTAACATCCTGTATATCTTCATCACTTTCATTCTTGAAAACAGTACAGTCAGTAGCATAATGACCAAACTTTCCATAGTTGAAACATCTTATATTTTTCTTGATTTTGTGCTTTCTAGAGAACTTGCCTTTCTTGCTGTAATATGCCTCTTCATCACTAGAAGACTCATCACTCTCTTGAATCTGTTTGCCCTTTGATTTCTTGGTAGCTTTGAAGCTGCCTCTTTCTTGACATCAAATTTCACTTGAGTTCTTAGCTCAAATCTCTGCAAGAATACTATGGAGCTCATATTTTTTTAACTTATCTAAATCTTTAGCTTCCTTAATAGCAGAAATATTTTCACTAAACCTATTAGGAAGAGATCTTAAAATCTTATCACATGCATCATTTTCAGCAAGCTCAAGACCTAAGTCTTTCATGGAGTTAACAACCTCATCCATACGAAGCATGTAGTCACTAATTTTTTCATCATCATTCATCTTGAGTTGTTTAAAAATACCTTTGAAATGTCTCAACTTTGCCTTTCTGACATTTGCATCACCTGTGTGAACCACCTGTAGTTGTTTCCACATTTCACTAGTTGTCTTGCAGTGAATCACCTTGGTAAGATCTGCTTTTTGTAAGCCTTTTAGGATTGCATTCATAGCTTTTGAATTGCTATGATGTAGGAGCCTATCTTCTTTAGTGTATGGACCATTTACAGGGATAGTGTACCCATATTCAATTACTTCCCATACCTCATTACCAAGTGCCATTAGATAAACCTTCATTCTAGCACTCCACAGACCAAAATCTGATCCATCAAGGATAGGTGCTGCATTGCCACTTGAATAATCCATTGTGTTCTTAATCAGTTCTTCCTTCAAGTTGTTAAACCTTTTCGAAGGAACCCGCTCTGATACCAATTGAAGAACACAAGCTTATACTGAGAGGGGGGGTGAACAGTATAAGACCGCTTTTTAATTTTTCCTTTGATTCAACTTGTAGTTCAATATTATGTAGTGTAAATAAAATAGTATCAATAGCAGTAAACAAAGCAATGCACAAAAACCACCATAAAAAAGAGACATAGCAATTTACATGGTTCACCCAACGCGGGTTACTCCACGGATAAAATTTTCACTAAATTTTATCAACTCAGAATCTGGGAAAACCTTTCTCGATTACACTATTTATGGGCACCAACCTAAATGAGATACCTTCCCCTAGCTCTGCTCTAACTGGTGATCCTCTAGAAGACCTCTACCTTTGCTGTCCTTAGCAAGTGAAACTCTATCCACAGAAGACACCTGTCTTCCCTGCTTTGGTTGGAGACCTCTGTCCTCAACTCTTTCACCTCTAAAGCTGGTCCTCTTATCTGCACCAAACACAGTCCTTTGATCTGGCACTTATGTCCTTAAGATTTTCACCTCTGCGCAATTACAGCACTCGATCAAACATCCACTTATGCACCTTTGCACAATTACAGCAACACTATATTCGCACACTCTGCTCTTCAACAATCAAACTTCTCCCTACACTCTACTTCTACGAAAGTCACACTTCGAACGCACACTTCGATCGATGATCAAACTCTTCAAACAGCCCTCCTCTTATACTAAAACTTTCTAGATCAACACTTTGATCCTAGTCGGTTGCACAACCCTAAACAACGTCGGTTGCAAAACCCTAAGCTGCGTCGGCCCAGATTTAACTCTATCGGCTTTACTGCCTCTGTAACTCTCCTATAGCTTTTGCCATGAAACTACATGTCACGATATCGCGACACCTTTGCCTGTCGTACACCTTCTTTTGCCTACTATCATGATATTGTGACACTTTTGCTTCTTTTGACTTCCTTTTTGTTTTTGTCATGATATCGCGACACTTTCTGCTTCTACTGATGTCATCTTCTCTTCTGTCATGAAATCATGACCCTTCTGTCTTCATGGCCTTCTTCTCTGCTTTTGTCATGAAATCGCAACACTTTCTCCTCTGCTGACGTCATCTTCAATCCTATCATGAAATCGTGACCCTTCTGTCTTCATGGCCTTCCTCTCAGCTTTTGTCATGAAATAATGACACTTTCGCTGCCTTGAGCTTCTTTCTGCATTACACCCACGAAACTGGAACATGTCACGAAATCGTGATGCTTTTGTCTTCATATCCTTTCTTTCTGCTACTGTCACGAAATTGCAACACTTCTCCTATAGAAGACCTGCTTCCAGTTTTTGTCATGAAATCATGACACTTTCTCCATCCGCATGCTTTTCTTTCATCCTGTCATGAAATCGTGACACTTTCTACATCCGAACAACTTCTTTGAAGCCTGTCGTGAAATCATGACACTCCTTATTTCATAATCTTCCTTTTCTTTGCATGTCGCAAAATCATGACAGTTCTCACTTCAAGCTTTTCAGCATGTCACAAAATCGTGACAGTACTCACTTATTCTTCTGTAGCATGTCACAAAATCATGACTCTTTTCATGTAACTTTCTCTCTCTTCTAACTTGTCGCAAAATCATGATAGTTCACATTGTGGACTCTCTTTTCTGCATTGTCACGAAATCGTGACACCTTTTAGTCCGTACAACTTTCTTGGCAATGTGTCGTGAAATCGTGACACTTTTCCTTCTCTACCTTCTTGCACTTTTCGAGACGTGAAAGTGCGACATGTCACAAAATTGTGACACTTTCCATCTTGCTCTCCTTCTTTGCCTACATGTCGCAAAATCATGACAGTTTTGCCAACACTTTCTCTCTCCTCAAACATGTCACAAAATCGTGACAGTTTTGCCAGCACTTTCTCTCTCCTCAAACATGTCGTGAAATCGTGACAACTTTGCCAACACTTTCTCTCTCCTCAAACATGTCGTGAAATCACGGCAGTTTTTCCAGCACTTTCTCTCTCCTCAAACATGTCACGAAATCATGACAGTTTTGCCAGCACTTTCTCTCTCCTCAAACATGTCGCGAAATCGTGACAGTTTTTCCAGCCGGCTGCATACTTTTTTTTACTTGTCTTTTTCTTGATCTTTTTGCAAATGGGCTATTAAGAACTTCCTGGAAACTCACTGATCATGCTCTGAATAATCTTTATAAAAACAAGTTCCTTGACATCAAATCAAATTGCTTCAAGAACTTCTTGACATCAATGACAACATCTATACTTGAGCAAAGGCAATGTACCCAAGGTACCCAAACTTGCCAACAAGAAACAATCATATTACAAGGTTATTGGTCACCCTTGAAAGTCTATTTGATAATGAAGATAGAAAGAAGGTTGGAGCCAGGAAGGTCGATGAAAAGATCTATAAATAAGTGCAGGTCGAAATAGGAAAGAAGCTCAATATTGGGATCTAGTGTTCACCTGAGGAAGCAGAAGACATTAAAACTTTATGCTTAAAATACCAAGACATGGTGGCTTGGTCATATGAATACCTTAAGGTGTATGACAAAAGGATTATCCAGCATACTATTGAGTTAGAACCCGATGCTAAACCATTTTGATAAAAATAGAGGCCTGTCAATCCGAGGATAGAAGCCATTATGATAGAGGAACTCTTAAAGATACTAAATGCTAAGATAATATATCCAATAAAACATTCCACTTGGGTAGCCAATTTTGTACCCGTAAGAAATAAGAATGGGGATATATACCTATGTGTAAATTTTAGAAATCTGAATCAAGCATCCCTCAAGTATCACTACCCCCTCTCTCAGATTGACCAGATCTTACAAGTGGTAGCTGAAGCAGAAATATTCTCACTATTGGATGATTACTCTGGATATAACCAAATTTGGGTAAAAGACAAAGACCAATACAAAATAGCATTCACCACAAAATGGGGTACATTTACCTATCAGAGAATGCCCTTTGGGTTGTCTAATATTGGAGCTATATTTCAGAGGGCCATGGACTATGCCTTTGGTACACTTATAAACAAAGTTATTCTAATTTACCTAGATGACATGACGATGTTTTCTCATGATAAAAATGATCATCTATCTCATTTGGAACAAGTTTTTCAAAAATGCAGAGAATTTGATCTCACTAAATCCTAAGAAGTCATTTTTTGTAGTACATGAGAGAAAAATATTAGACCATGTGGTCTCAAAGGAAGGTATGGCCATAGATCCGAAAATAATTAGAGCAATTCTAGCTATTCCTTTGCCTACTAATCAGATGACCTTGCAGTCCTTCCTAGGTCAAATCAATTTCATCAAAAAAATCATTTTTGATTTTGCACATAAAGTGAGGCCTATATCTGAACTATTCAAGAAAAAGGTAGATTTCAAGTGGACTGAGGTTAGGAAAAAATCTTTTGAGGTCATCAAGCAATCCATTGCAACAGCCCCAGTCTTGATAAATCCTAATTTCACTAAATATTTTATTCTCTATGCTTATGGAGCTAAAGAGAGTTATGCCTCGGTACTCACCTAGAGAGATAATCAAGGGGATGAACACCCTGTGTTCTTTTGGAGTTAGACTTTACATGATTATCAGGTAAAATATAACTTTATTGAAATACAAGTGTTCGCTATGATGAAATCGCTAAAGAAGTTTAGACAATATCTAGTACAAAGCAAAACCCTGGTATATGTGGTTCATCTAGATGCAAGAAGTTTTATTTTACAAGGTGACCTAGGTGATAAAAGGGTTGGTTGGATTACTAAGATCTAGGAATATGATGTAGAAATACATTCCACCAAGCTGGTAAGAGGTAGAGCCTTGTGTTAAGGATTGACAGATGCTTCGGCATTGACAAAAATGATAGCTTGTCAGATAACAAAAGAGGATCAAATAGAGATTGTACACACTCCGGATTCTTATTGGATCGAGAAAATGACCAGGTATTTCCAAACTAGGATCTGCCCACCTGATATGAATCTTCTCAAATAAGGAGTTATAGACTTCATTCTCTAAAATATGTATTACTACCTGAAGGGTTGTTCAAAAGAAACCTGGATGGTATTCTCCTAAAATGTTTGAAGAAGGACAAAAAAAAGAGTCATAGAAGAATTTTATGGAGGGTCAGTAGGTGGTCATAGCTCGGGCAGAGTTACAGCTTTGAAGATAATAAGAGTAGGCTATTATTGGCCTTCTGTGTTCAATGATTCTTTTAAAGTTACCCAGGCTTGTGATAAATGTTAGATGTACGTTGGAAGAACTAGAAATGCTTCATCTCCTCTGACACCTATTCAAGTTGAGGAGCCTTTTCAACAATGGGGATTAGATTTCATAGGAGTTATAAATCCTAATTCTTCAGCAAATCATAAGTTTATCTTGATAGCTATAAACTATCTTACCAGATGGGTGGATGCCATTCCTACAAAGAGGACGAACTCGAAAGTTGTGATCAACTTTATGGAGAATTTGATTTCCAGGTTTGGAGTCTGAAAAGCTTTGGTGAATGATAATGGCCCTGCTTTCATAGGAGCCAAGTACATTGAGTTTTCTAGCAAGTATGGCATCACTCTTAAAAATACTTCAAATTATTACCCACAAGATAATGGACTTGCAGAATCTACCAACAAAAACCTATTAAGAATTTTGAGAAAATATCTGGAAGGTAACAAAATGAGTTGGCACTTATTGCTCAACCATGCTCTATGGGCAGACAGGATTACTATTAAAAATTCCATCAAAATTTCTCCTTATGCACTAGTATATGGAAAAGAGGTGGTATTTCCAATTCACTTAGAGATCCCAGTGCTTAAGCTTGTCAGTATAGAAGAATAATTATAGGATGATCCAATAAAAACCAGGTTGACACACTTGCTACGATTGGAAGAGAGCAGAACTCAAGCATATGATCATTTTCAAAAGCATTCATCATACATTAAAGCATGTTTTTATAAAAAGGCCAGGTTCAAAAAATTCCAAGTTGGAGACTCAGTTCTCAAATGGAATTTTGATAGGGCAAAACCAAGCAAGCATGAAAATTTTGATTCCTTTTGGGATGGTCCTTTTGAAATAGTGGAAGCTAAAGAGTCTAATGTATTTTAGTTGAAGGATCCAAAGGGAAACATACAACCAATTATGGTGAATGGTTTCCACCTCAAGCTCTACTATATGTAAGAAGTGAGCTCATTGTAACATATGTATATGCATTGTACAAATATTTCCCCTTCCTTTCTGCACTTTGTATTTGATTTATTTTTTACATTTTGTAATTAGTTCTTTTCAAAGAAATTCTAAAAAAAAAAAAGTTTGCAAGAAATGACTAAGTGTTGGCCAAATTCATAGGGATGTTCCATTCCACACATGGTGCTGTGTAAAATTATCCGAAATGGCATTCCGCCCTCAAGTCTGCATGGTTAATTCTGGATTTTCGTGGAGTGGTCTATCAGTTTCTATCCCACATAGAGAAGGACAAAGAATGACGCTAATCTAGGAACCTCTCAAAGCTGGAGATAGCCAGAGTAGAATCAAGGTAGAGTGTCGTGTGTGCAAGATTCAAGTACCAAAGTGGACTCAGAAGGTTCTTAAGACACTAGATCAGAATTAGGCCAAAGCCGAACAACAAGTTCCAATCTGACATGTGGAGGCTAAAGAGTACTCTCACATTCAATTCTAATGAACTCATGCATGGGCCAAATAGTAGCTGAAGAGATATGATGAGCTGACTGCGCAATTTCAAAATTCGACCAATAAGAAGATAGGATGCCACATTTGAGCCACCAAAGAAATAATGGAAAGGATTGGAAAGTGTGCCAACAAAGATATTGTGTAGCAACTGCATTAATGGTGAAAGATACATGGGCTCCAAAGGAGAGAAGTAATGAAAATCATACACAAAATCCATTTGGAAACCCCTTACATCTACAAGAAGGTAGAAAATTATAGCGATACCTTGGAGAATTTATTGCAAATCAAGAGGATGAAGTTTGCTACTGTCAGGATGGCGCCAAAAAAGTCATCCACTGAATCATCGAATATATCGATAAGATTTTAGGTTCATGTACATTAGACCAGTCGAGTCACAAATACAATGATGACAAGAGTGAGAAGGACCCACCTCAGGATAGGTTTCAAATTTTTGTATTTCGAAGGAAAGCCAATGCGGAGACAAGGTATGACATCCATAAAATCCTTTTTGTTCTCTTATATCTAATTTTGTGCATCACTGCCCTGAACTAGTCTCTACTATGATTCAATTCTATGATTTTAAAAATAGAACAATCAGAACCCTTGAGGGCACTCCCCTATTTTCAATCACAAGAGATACTTGCTATGAGTTATTCATCATAGGGGTAGGCCCATCCTCAAATCTCAGACTGTTTAGCATAGCAGAGCTAGACAGGGCTTACACTAACATGATAGCCTCAGAAGAAAAAATGAGGCACTAGAAAAATGGCTTCATATTAATTTCATAAGGATAAATAATCAAAGACAAAATTCCTGAAGTCCCAATTCACATTGATGAATTTGCAAGCCCATAATTATTTTCTATGTTGGCTTATATGGAGGGTTTGGACTCTGACATAATGGTTTATGGTTGGCAAATTATATTTCTAATGAGAGGATGTACAAGAAATATGTGAGAGAGAGGGGTACCAGAGTAATTTACTTTGACTGGCTAGCTTTTCTTGCTCAAGAGGACCCATGAGCAGCTGATAAACATGAAGAAGGGTGTTGGTGCTCCTAGTTTTAGGCATTTCTCGATTCTGGTGTGGATGTTATACGTAGCTATAAAAATCATAATGCCATGGATTCTGGCTAGGGATAAAACCAATAATAGAGAACCCTTGTTGGTCTATTATTGGATGGATTGTTTGAAGAGCAGTGATTCCTATTACAGATTCAACTTGGAATTTTTGGAACCTACACTAAAAATAATGTACAATGAGTGCCCTAGGTTGCCCTCCTTAGCTAAGTAGATTCTGAGGAAGTAATATGCTGAGGAAGGAGATTGGTATCTACTAACAGAGGGCACAGAAATCAGGTTATATGGTTTCTTAGATAAACACTTTGTCCTACCTCATTTTGTCATAGAAAGGCTATTCGCCCTAGAGTATCTAAGGTAGGTGGTGTACATTGATGCAAGCTACGATTCGGGAAGGAATAAGAAGTCTTTAATTACTTATCACACTAAAGATAATATTATTGTATCTGAGTGGCAGAGCCAACAAATTGATCAATACCTTGATATATTAGGTCTATTTTATATTCCTCAGATATGGAGTTATGATCCTGACGATGTTTTCACTATGAGAAATAAAACCCTAAATGGAGACAAGGCCTATAAATTTGAAAAAATACCTAGGGCTAATTTTGAATAGGGAAGGAATAATGATGAAATTGCTCTTTTGGAGTGGAACATATAAAAGATAGATCAATTACCTCCATGGTTGGATTTCTATGAACAAGTTGTGGATTTCAATCCAGAGCATGAGCTCAGCTATCGGCTTACAAAGGATACAATTAATAAAGTGAGGTTTGAATCTACCGATATGAAGGACACTCCTTCTGAAGAAGAGGTAGCAGAGAGAGGAAGACCAGAGGAGAAAGGACCATGGAAGATAACAAATATTGCAGATTTGTGGCGTATGAGGATCAAAATTGGAAAACCCAAATCAAATTTTGGAATGAAAATTGATAAGGAATTTTCAAGGATTTATAATAAGAACGTTGAAGCCTAGAGACCAAAGGATGTCAGAAATATAGTATTGATCGGTGAAAAATCCTAGAATAATTTAGTCCCTCCTTCTTCTTACAATTCAAAATATTTAGATAGAGATGCAAAAAGTTCCTTTGACCATAGCTGAAGTACTCAAAATCTCCAATCCTACTTCTAAGCAGATAGAAAATTTTCCTGAGAAGGCTAAATTGGTGAATGAAATGCAATTCTCCAAAGAAAGAGTTGTCAATATTCCACTAATTGAAATAATATCCCCACCTTTTTCCATCATCCCCATAGCATCGATTGAATTACGACCTATATCTGAGCAGTCTCTACTTTCAAGAGTAGTACAAGAAGATGAAGAGGAGGAAAATTCTGAAGGAGATATGGCTACTTTTCAATTAGTTTATAGGAGGACTAAGAGGGCCCCAGAAACAGAGGAGAGAGAGGTTTCCAAGAAGCAAAAAATGAGTATAGAAGAAATTGTTGAAGAGGTGGTTGTTTTTAATACAGAAGGGTTAGTTGAACAAGAACAACATCTCGAGATAGAAGCTGAACAAGAACACCCTACATCTATAGGAAAAGGTATGGTTTCTAATCCCTCTTCTAATTTTCATCTCCATGAATCCCCAAAAGGATTTCCCTCCTTTTGTAGTCAAGAAAATATGGTAAATTTACCTCCTCCACCTCATAGTTCTTCCCTCGTCTCATCAGTAACTATGGAGGTACCAGTCAGTTATGTTGTGTCACAACCTCCTCAAGACCCACCTTCCACTTTGAAGATGTCCACTTCAATGTCCACCATTATTGCACCCTCATCTATTTCATTACCACCATCCATGGGACACTGCGTTCTGACTTCATCCACCCCTTCTACTATCAGTTATGTTCATGTTTCTCTAAATTTACCTGTATCCATAGCAACGGTAATCACAGAGTCTACCATTGTAACAGAGGTTGTTGTCAATATATCTTCACCCCCACCAATAGCAAGTTAGTCCACCCTCATGTTTTTGATGCCATTATCTCCTTTGGTTGCTAATTTTTCAAAGTTTGTTACTGTATCAAAATAACAGGTAGCCACTCAGAGCATAAATGACTATTGGACAAAGAAGCTTACCCGACCTTCTAACAGGGCGGTTGTGACAAGAAAAAGTATGTATGTTAACCCTATCACTAGGCAAAGGGTTTCAAGGTCTATGATTCCTCAAGTGAGCAAACCTGAAAATGAAATTACTGCTCAGGATTATAGAGTAGAGGAAATCATAGAAGATATTGACAAGCTTCCTGCTGAGGATGAGTTAGGGATTGCCAAGGCTCACTTAGATACCTTTTATGTGAAAATTGATATAGCTAAAGAGAAGGTAGATAAGCTGAAAAAACAAGTTGAAAAGCTTAAGAGGAGCCTCAATGATAAAAAAGAAATAGAGAAAGCTTTGAGAAAAGAGGCTAAGAGTTGGCAGGAAATTTTTCAAAAGGCTAATGAGTGGAAAGACCAGTTAGAAGAACAAAAGAAGTTGAATGAGGATCAGTAAAAAGAAATTCAAAATTTAAAGCATCAACTTCATATTGAGAAAGCCAAGTCCTCAAGTTTTTCCAAAGATGATTGGAAAAGGATAAAGTACGAGTTGCTTTCTGAAGTTCAAAAAAATGTTCAGGTCTTCAACTCATAATCGACTACCTTAAATATGCCAGCCAGTTGCTCTCTACTATTCAGAAGGATTTAGATCAAATCACTAGAGAGTTACAACCTATGGTGATTCCGACGGAACAAATGTACAGGCTGGTTGGAAGTAGGCTCAGTGATCCTGCTAAACCAATTTCCAATAGGGAATGGAATCTAGCCGGGGTAGCTACCAAAATAGTGGTGAAGAAGCATAGGGCAGTTCAGATAGCCTGGTTTTTGTTTGATATATGGAAAGAGGAATTAAAGAAATCATTGAAATAAATAAGAAAATGATTCATGTTGGTTTCAAAGGACTCTAGAAGGAGGATCACAGCTTGTTATCTATGGAAGAAGCCCAACAAAGCATCAAGGATAACTTACAGGATGAGGCTAGAATTGATTCACTAGAAGAGCCACTATCCCAAGAACAAGCTACCAAACTGATTATGGATTACACCCAATTAAGAGATCTCATGGAGGATCTGGTGACTAGAGGGAATGCTACTAATTATGAGGATGTTGGGGAACTACAATATGTTTATAATAAGCTTAAAGAAACATCAAATACCTCTAAGGAAGCATGGAAATAGGCTCTTCAGTCTTTGGAATCAATGGTCCAGTTTTTTGGAGACACCTTCGGTGAGGATAACCAGAGAGTACATGCTCCAGAAGAACAGGATGAAGAGCAAAGAGAATATGAGGATGAAGAGGTTGTAGAAGAATGAGGAAAATATTGAGCAGCTACATGCCCAAGAGGGGATCATGCTTAAATCATTTCATTTCTATTTGTACATATACATAAGTTTTGTGTTTCTATACATCAGTTTTGTATTTTTGTTTTTACTCTGACAATTGTCAAAAATAAGCAATAAAGGCATGAAGCCTACAACACAACATTTTTGTGTGAAGGCATTTTTTGAAATGAAGCCTTATAAAGGAGGTAGAGTTGTGTATATTTTTTTAAGGCAGTAGTAATACTGATATTATGGATATAGTCTCTAGTTGAACAAGTGAGTTCTATGATGTTTTTGGCATGGTTTCTATATGAACCTTTACCCTCTAGGCAGAATTTGAGCTTTCAAAGGGTAGTTTTTGTATGGAAATTATTCCTTAAAACATATCTTCAAAGATAAGTATTGTTTTGACTCCTAAGGCCCAATGGATAAGACTCTGGATTCGATTGGCTTTACAAGTAAATCCACCCGGGAGGTGCAAGAATGTAGGCCCAAAATGGCCACATACTTAGTAAAATTTTGTATAATTTTGACTAAGTGATAAAATCATCATTCCGCAAACCTTACAGTATGCTTTGAAGTGGAACAAGGTCAAAATATATGAATTCACTCAACAGTTAGTGAAGTTTTCATGTTTGGAGCGATTATGGGTGATTTCACTTTGGCTCTGAAATGATGGTAGATCTCATATCCGAAAAATTTCCTAAGATACAATGATGTCAGCGATGGAAAAGTGTGGAATGACATCTTTGTATATTGAATATCTGATTTTGGAAAGGTCCTTTTGTTTTCGACTCCATATTAATGCTACCTTCAAATCCGTAAAATTTTCAAGGAGATGATGATGTCATTGGCAGAAAAGTGTGGATTGGTGATTCGGGGAATGAAAAAGTCTTTCCTTTCCATAATGAAGATAAGATAGGGCAGTGGAATAAAAAAAGTGTAGATTCATGACGTAAGAAGTATGTGAATAGCTCTGAACCTAGATTGGTGATTAGCGTTTTCTCTATCTGGAATGAAATCCGTAAAGGCTATAAGAAAGAGGTGACATCATCAATATTCTAATGTAGATTGAAGAATATAATGTTGAATATGATAGATACCAAAGCGGATTCAATGTTCAGATATCAGAGATTCAGATTGGAGATTTCGTTGCTTCTGATTAAAAGATGACATCATCAATTTTAAAGTGAAATGGCGTTTAGCTTGTATCGTATTGAATCTGAATCATGTGATAAAAGAATCAACGATGGAGGTTAAGCTGCCAAATATTGGTGGTTTAAAATATATTGATGCATCATAATTTGTAACAGTCAGCTGGAATATGAAGCGTTGAGGGTTTTCCAAGAAGATCGAACCAGAGGCAGTTACAGATCAGTGGTGGTAATTCACTCCCAAGAAGGATCTATGGAGATGAATGATATTTAATGGTCTAAACTTCAGTTCCACTGAGTGATCAGCAAGTTGTAGAGACCACGAGCTGCCATGGCAGACTTTCCTTCAGTGGAATTCCTGGATGAAGTACCAATGAGCTAATGTCAGCTAAATATCTTTGTTGTGTTGTTGTAACAAGATCTTTGGTATTGTTTCTTGTTTATTGTAATGAGAAAACTATAAGTAGAGGTCAAACCCTCATTTTTAAGGGTCGGCTCTAGCGTGTTTTCCTGTACCATTGTAAATATTCCTAAAGAGATAAATGAAAGGAGCAATACATTGATCTTCACCTCAATTTTGCATTCTCATGCTTGATGTCAGAGGTTCAGATTTTTTAGTTGCATTTTTGTAAATACTTTGATGGTTAGTTTGTGCAAAATTTTGGATTACTAGCTGTTATAAGTAATTGAAATCTGCTTTTGAATTTTTTATATGTGGTTAGGAAGTACATTTATATGAAATCTAGTTGTTTGGTGAATTCTATTTTTTTGAATTATCATTCCCTGGATATTGAAATTGCTTGCTACAACATTTCTCTATTGTGCTTTAATATATGAAACAATATGTTTTGGGATAAATGTTGATCTGAGTATATGTCCTTAGCATGGTTTTTGGGAGCTTTTTATGGTAGTGCAATGTTGTTAACCTATCCGTCCACTATTATCCACATATCTCTAGCCCTAATCTTCTCTTACCCTAAACTCCAAACCCTAAGTGAGCATTATTGTGTCAACAACATGCTAATTTGAAAAGGAACCAGCCTACTCTAGAGGTTGGATCAAAAACCCCTATTTTGGTCCATCCAATGTTGAGTACTAAGCTACATCTATTGGGTGCAAGCCTAGACAGAAAGTAGAAAGATAGACATCCACAGTATCGAGTGAAAACTTGGTGCAATTAAGTGCCCAACAGCCACCTAACCCCTTTGGTCATAGTTTCAATCAAAAAGCTCCAAAGGTACTTAACCTCTTTGGTCACATTACAATTCAAAAAGCTCCAAAGATAATTAAACCCCTTTGATCACTTTAAAAATATCTAGAGGTGCCACATCCCTGTAGTTAGCATTTAGAATAACTTTTTATTTCCTGTAATAGCTTAGAGTTTTTTTTTTGGTCATAGATTAGATTCTCAAGTAAACCTCGTATATAGTGATTTACTCTAGATACCTAGAAATTACAGTGATTGGTTATCCATGCAATCTGGTAGGATGGGTATATTAGCATTAGGGATGGGTAGACTGCTATTGATATAGAGGGAACTCCTCGATGATGGAGGTATCATCATACCAGTGGTGGGGGTAGGCATTCGAGGGATAAGATGGATCAACCTCCTAATATTGGAGGTGATGTTGAGGGTGGATGTGATGGTGGGGGTGACATTGGATAGGTTCTAGATATCTACTACATGAAGTGAGGAGTATTAGGCTATGCTCCAAGCTGATCAAGATAGCCTGGATAAGGAGCATGATCAACTTCTACAGGCTTCTACAACTCAAGATGCAAAGTTAGTAACTTAAGATACTGATATCTTAGCTATAGAGTAAGGTGGATGGACTTTAGAGTATCCTAGGTGAAAGTTATGGAGTTCAAATTACCTCTCTTCGTACTAAACTTGTAGAGAAGGATGCTTGTCAAAGATAGGACTTGACTCATTTATGAGCATAGGATGGCTACATTCAGTTGATTGAGGATCACCTTGTTTAGCATCGTATCCTATTACATGTGTAACCCTCTTCATCTATATTTGGTGTAGTATATGGAGTGAGTCTAGGTATAGTAGTTCTTACTCTAGAGTTCCCTGGCATCCTGAGCCATCAACATCATAGGGTTCTAGTCATGGGTCTCCTTTTATACCTCCTAGAGATCGTAGTGGTGTTAGCTAGTAGAATTTACTACTTATAGTAGTTTTTGTTGATGAGCCTTAGTGCTCTGTTGTATACAACCTTCGGGCTTGCTTTGTACTCATGATTGATATATATACATGACTTTTATTTTGTGTATCATTTTGTGTTTCTTTTATTATGGATGTATATATGGATGCACATGAATGTGTGATTATGATGATGGATGTAAATGAATTTATGGTATCATGCTCTAATGGTCATTGAGAGACTTTAGAGTCTTGCTTGACCAATTTTATCTTTGTTAATTAATCAGGGACACTGACATCTAATGGTAAGACATGAAATGGATTATGAAACTTATGTAATGATGCAATGAAGTTATGGAATGTAAGCTTACCTATGACTTGGTTTGTGTTAGTGATAAATGATCTAGAGTTGCTTTGTAGAGACTCAAACATCCTAGTGATCTCAAACAAACTAGAAAAATGGAGTTAAGTTTATCAAGAAACAATCATGTGTGCAATGGATGTTCAATTTCCAATCATGGGAATGGTAATGAATCAAGCCAATTAAGAACCATTATGTGTGCAAATGAATTAATTTACCCATCTTGAGTAAGGTGATATTAAACTAGACATGAAGAGAACCAAGAAGCTAGCTTATCCTTATGTGCATTCAGAGGTCTCTTCAAGAGAGATGTGTCACCATGCATAAGCATAGTCTAATATTAGGGTTTTTCAAGTTTTGGGGAATCATCTTCTCAACCACTTGAATCAAGTCTTAATGAGAATTAAACCCTGTCCTTACTACTTGAAGGTTTATTATTATTAATTTGTGTTTATAAAGAGAGAGTTTTGAGGAATCGGATCCTCAACCACTCGAATCGAGTCTTGATGAGGATTTAACCCTATCCTTACTACTCATATTATTGCAATAAGAATTAGAGCTTTGGGGAATCAGATTCTCAACCACTCAAATTGAGTCCTTATGAGAATTTGTCACTTATCCTTACTACTCTTTCTATCATTTCTATAGATTTAGTGAATATGTATATTTTAAAGTGGTGAAAACCACTATTTTTATTATTTTGTTTTGGACTATGTGCATAATGGGACAAGCAAGAAGAACTTTTCACTTCAAGGTTCAACCCAATCATGGTGTCATCCCTCTCTAACACAAGATGTTATTAATAAGTGTAATATGTGTTAGGTTCAAAAATGGCTGAGTCAATTCCAGAACTCAAGATTTTCTTAGTGAAAAATTGTGCTTTGGTCCAAGATAAAACTTGACATTCAATAAAGGTTGCTTGAAACACTAGGAGTGGCTGAGTGATCGAAAATATTTTGATGTTCATGATTTTTGGATTACAAAATGGGACTAATGCTAGACCGAAAGTGCTCTTGATTAAGGTGATAAGACTTGTTGGACTAACATAGTAACAATTATCCAAAATAATCGAATGATGATTCTTATGGCATGTGACATGAATTTATGCAAATGATATGAATGCATGAATACAATGTAAGTGGAATACATGAATGAATGCATAAAATGCAATTTATATGTTTGAGTGATAATAAAAATGTTTTTTTAAGCCATGTATATATGTACATATATAATTCGTATTAGGCATAGAATGCTCTCAAGTGGATAATATTCAATGGCATGGGCTCCTCTATTCCCTCAAGATTAGCAAGCCTATATGTTCTTGGATCCAATTTCTATTTTACAATGTATGGACCTAACCAATTAGCCATAAATTTATCATGAAGATGCGATAATGCATTAGTGTTTTGCTAATTCTCTTTAAGTATGAGATCCCCTACTTGGAATTCATGTGGATGGAATTTTGTTTTATAAGAAAACTTAAGATGGTCTTGATATACTTGTAGATATCCAAGGCATTGATTCACCTTTCATCAAGGAGTGTGAATTGATCTAATCGGGCTTGTCTAGCGTTGTTATCATCCATGAATTCTTATAATGAAATTATTAGTGATTAGATCTCGAGCTCAAGAGGTATGATTGCTTTGGCATCATAGATCAATGATAATGGAGCTACCTCTGTAGGTGTATGAATTCTTATTCAATAAGCCTATAACACCAAGGGGATTTACCAATCTCGATGATTTTCTTTAACCATTTTTTTTAGAATAGCTATTAATGTCTTGTTGGTTGCCTTAGCTTGTCCATTTGGTTGATTCAAGAAACTATGTTGGATGTTATATTTCTCACATAGTGCTTGAACATCCTTATTTTCAAAGGACTTGCCATTGTCAAAAAATATTTTTAATGGAATGCCAAAATGACAGACGATGTGTTGGAGTATAAATTCTACAATTCAAGGTCTTGTTGTACTGGTCATAGGAATTACCTCTATCCACTTTGTGAAGTATTTTGTGGCAGTAATGATAAATGTGTGTTATCTTGAAGAGGGAGGAAATATTTTTCCAATCAAAACCATAATAGCGGAGTTAAATTTTTCAAGAACCATACAAAAAATCAATGCCCCTTTTTGTATTGCATTGTGTAAAACACAATGCAGTGCAAAAACAAGACACCTGGTTTTGTTGGATAGACTCTTTTCTCTAATGCACAAGAAGAATGATTTTGAAAATTTTGGCTTTAGCTTACCCCCTCAATTGGTGAATGGGTAAAGAATGAAACCCATGAGCCAATTGAACAAATGTAAATGATGAAAATGGGTGGATGTGATGGATGCAAATGTTTGAAAATCAAGATCAAGTTGGTTGCCCCAAGTTTGGGGTAAATCTGCATTGTCAAAACTTTGCTCATGGTAGAGTGACATTCATTTGATGTGGTTGATAGACCAAGCAATATGGTGTGCGTGTGATACTGAAATCATTCTAGAGGTTAGTTTACCTAGATTGCAGTCACCACATTCATACTTAGACATTGGTATGTGTTGTGGTCATTGCACAACTTACCCCAAATTTGGGGACCCACCTTAAATTTTGATGTTATGGGAAATTTTGGTTTGCATCGAGTGATTGATTGATAGGTCCCTACCAATGAGGTTGCAATATAGGTTCCAAGGTTTGGATGTTGGTTAGAGTTCCTTTTTAATTAATTTTAAAATGTCTAGTGTGTTGGTTAGGTTTATAATGTTTTGGCTAATTTTAATATTTTAAAATTAAATCAATTCAAACATTATAATTAAATCACATTTAAATAAAAAAGGATACAAATAATAAAAAATAAAAATAAAATAAAAAATAAAAAGGTGAATAAAATAGGTTCTCATTGCACACTAGTATTTCTTTGTATTGTTTGGGTTCAACGCTAATTTAGAATTGATATTTTCTTTTTTGGTTTTACATTATGTGGTTATTTAGATTTATTTTGAATCATTAATGTTTTACATTATGTAGGGGTTTAGATTAATGTTTTACATTATGTAGTTGTTTAGATTAATTTTGAATTAATGCTTATTAATATTTTATGCTCTTGTTGGCAGGGTCTAAATAAATGATTTGGCATGATTTTTGAGGCAAGTTTTTATCAGGTCAACCAAGGAGCGTGGATGCTAGAGAATGATCTTCGAGGACACTATTTCAAGGGTTGACACCTGGGGATACGGCCAACGTGGGCACAAGTTTTGAGAGGCCACCGAGTGGCTTGGATGATTCATGTTATGGTAGGCACGTTGAAGTTAATATAGTGCTCATAGCACCATCCCTGCCTAAATGTGGGACTAAATCTAAATGAAGGATTGTTATAGCCGTTAATAAAAGTAATTCAAGTGTCGTATGAGATTTCTAATAATAAGCAACATCTTTGTGAGGTGGATTTTCCGATGCAGGGTTGAATCATGTAGGTGGTAAAACCCATTCCAAACATAAGAAAGAATGAGAATGGTAAACCTAATGGTCCTAGGAATGTCATCATCTGGTGACACATCTTTAGGGTTGGATGATGTGGCTTCCAAAATATACTATTGCTCACCCACTAAATTGAACCAAATTTATGATCATCAAATGCTTACCGAGATAAATGGACTATCTTCATTTGTGGATTGCTATGATCATAGCCAAAGACGATAATTTGTGAACAATATCCAATGTGCAACATGTTGGGAAGTGGTAAACATCATTTCTAGGAATGGATATTAAAGTGTTTTAGAGGTACATTGGAATACAAAATGCTTCATTTGAACTGCTAAAATTGTGGTTCTCTTAAACGAATGGGCGTGTCATTGGTGGGAGGTTGACCAAAAGGTGAACAAAATTGAATAGGCTTTAGATAGTTAATACTACATGGTTTCATAAGTTTTTCATAGTTTTAACAATCCAATAGATGTTTCTTCATTTTTATTAGTGGCATTCCAAGCTATATTGATTTTCATGATATGTATCCTTAGTTTGTTGGACATGCATGACAGCCATTCAAACAACATGGTGCTAAAATTAGACTGAGAGAGCAAGTTAATTTAATTTTTTGTTGGGTGAAATCTATCACCAAAGAAAGTTCATGTCTAATACTTTGAAGATGTTGAAATTTCAAGTAATAGACGTTCATGATATTCATTACTTTGGACGTATAGTTGTTGAGGCCATGACATGTGGTCTTCCAACATTCGCAACAAATGCGTTTCTTAGAGTACGTCTAAAAATAAAAATAAAAAATAATTGAGTTAAATGCGTAATAAATGCCCCAACTTTCTTTGATCCTTGGGAATAAGAAAAATATAGGTGTTACAAAGAGAAATTTATAACACCATTAAAAAAAAGGTATTATGAAAAAGAAACGAATGCTTGGTGAAGTATACGTTACAAATGAATGAGCAAAGAAAGAGGGAAGCCAAAATGAGGGGGAAAAGTAAATGAACGGTTTTGCTTGAAAGATTAAAATCCCACTGAAGCTCACGAAACAGGGATGGAATTTTTTTGGAGCAAAAGGGTGTGAAGAGGATTGGAAGGTTTTAAAGCTACTACAAATAATATTTTCTCACCTTATATGCAGACATAAGTTTTTGAATACAATTTTTTTTGCACATCTTTCTCACACATTTATTGAGTTTATTCAATGGTGTTTTATGGATGGATATGGTAGCATCATTTAATACTTTGGTACATGTTTTATCCCTCAGACTCTTGCATTTAACCAGACTTAGATTGTGTAGATACAGGTCTAACCTGGTTTTGTTTTGGTGTTCATGATCTTATATTTTCTACATAATAGGAGGAATTAATTTACAATATCTCACTTTGATCGCTTTTTCGCACTTTGTGTCCATCTTATTTTAGATTTTTTTTGTCAGTTTTTCCTCTTACCTTAGCTTTTGTTTTTATTTATTTTATGTTTTATTTTTGTAAGCTCCATCAAACACTCAAAATCCTAAAAGGGTTATATTTTTTGCATTAAAATTTAGGTTTTGAAGTAATTAAAATATCCAAATAATTATTTCTTCAAGGCTAAAATATTAAATTATTTGGACACATTTAATTAAGGCATTTCTTAATATTTTAAAACAAAAAAAAATTCTTGCACTCCATAGGTTCTATCATTTTAAAATTTGTTAACAAAGCAAGATAAAAAAATTTCAATAAAAGCAAGATAAAATGAATTAAATCACCGTTTCGGGATTCACATTTCAAAGTTAGATTTAGTCATTTTATTTCATGCTCAAACAAAGCTTAACAAAATAAGATTTTTTTTACAAAGCAATATAAAATTTTTATAATAAAGAAGATAAAATGAATTAAATCACCATTATGGGATTCACATTTTAAAGTTATATTTAGTCATTTTATTTCATGCTCAAATAAAGCTTCACAAAAGAAGATAAAATCTACTTAAACAATTTGAAATAAAATGAATTAAATCACCATTCTGGAATCATTATTTCAAAGTAGATAGTGGATCAACAATGAATACACATTTTTAATAATCACATGAGCAACAAAATTATTGTAAATCAAATCAATACTAAACCACAGGCCCCTTGTTAATAGTTACTTGCACCTCTAAGGTATTTCAGCACATTTTCATATTTTCACAAGCAATCAAGCACATTTTAAATAATTAAGCAAGCAAGAACCTTGGAGAAATTCTAAATTTCTTTGCTAGAGAGGGTATTCTGATGATACCCTGACTGTGATGGTGGTTTCACAATTGGAAAAAATTATCACTCAATAGAATTGGCACTAGAAGGAGGGCCCATTTGAAGGTATTGATTTTAACTAACGAGGTTTTGTTGACAAGAAATCACATTCATTGATTGGAATTTTATTTAATTGATGATGTATTGATACTAACATTTTTTACAAATTGAGAATATTTTTTTATGATTTAATTGATGCATTGTTAATGAACGCTTGTTGTTGTCATTGTTAAGCTACATCCTAAGGCTATCATTACTAGATAGCCTTAGGCTCTAGCTTAACAATGACAACAAACTTCAAAATGTGAAATAACACAAATCAAGGCTTATCATTTTGTCATTGTTAAGCTAAAGCCTAAGGCTACAAAAGATACCATTTTCCAAAGACTATCCCCTACTCAAAAGCACAAAATATCCATGAGTGAAAAAATTGTCATTCCACCTAGTGGGATTTTAGTTGAACCACCTGTTGTTCTTGTTCTTCCTTTGGTTCCTTTAGTCACACCACCACCAAATCCAATGGTTGGAAATGCTACTTGGATGGGAGGGTGCAGTAACCCCTTGAACATTACTGGAGATGCCCATGATATGCCCAAGAACATAGAGAAATCCTTGCCTAAATATAAACATGATGGCACCATATTAATAGAGGAACATGTTCGAGCATATAAAGACACCTTAATTAAATTGCAAGTGAAATATGAAGATGTTGCTTGTAGAATGTTTCTTTTGACCTTAGATGACTTGGCATATAACTAGTACATCAGTCTATATGCCAAATCCATTAGATGACTTAGCATATAATTTGGTCGAGTTAGAAACTGCTTTTGTGAATCAATTTAGGTTTCCCTTAGATCCTACCATAATCTATCATCAATTCTCTTCTTGCAGGATGGAACCCAATGAGCCATTGAGAGTGTTCAACAAGAGATTTCGAAAAATATATTTGAGACTAACTACTCCCTATGCTCTCACTGCCAATATTTCCCTTCATATATACTTTAGTGCATTAGATCCCATAAGCTCCATGTTTGTTAGGAGAAACCTGTTGGTCACTACTATTGCCTTAGCATACATGAAAACCATGACTGTCGAGCAGTAGTTGATGCCACAGGGTTATGGGATAGGATAATTACCTATGGTAGGACAACATGGGGCATACAATCAAATCCAAATGATAAACCAGATATTGTCATAAAAAACTCTAATATTGAACGTTTTTCCCTACAATCAAATTTACCCTACCATTCCCGCCTATCCTCCCACATTCACTTATCTAACTACACCCACTCATCCAACCACTCCATTACTCTTAGAGAATCAATTGGCCACCCACAGAGCCATATAAATTAATGCTTAGGCCTTACCTATATATTTAAACCCAACACCCATACAGAGTTTGAATCCATTTCAAAACCCAAATTTTCAAACTCAAGGCACCTTGAAAAATCAAAATATTCAAAATAAAAATGTGGGACCAAATCAAAATTTTCTAGGTATTTGGAATCCAACTAATCCTACCACTACTACTATTGAACCTAATGAGCCTAATTTCAGAGGAAAAATATCTAGATATGGTTGTCCAGAAGCTAAGTAGTGACATGTTTAGTTACAAAAGTAGCACCACAAAACTCACAATAAAATAGAGACTATATTTTTTAGAGGAAATAGTGGAACACACAACAAAACAATGGAGGTGTGCCTACCCCTATGGTTAATCATAATATTGCATCTACTAGTTCTATTCAATCTCATATTATTGTTAATCTTTTAGATTTGACTTTGAACAACTTGTGTATGATGCATTCCACTAAAGAGCACAGTGAAAATGAATGCCCATAGTTTAAGGCAACCTTAGATATTTTGCAACAATATATGGATGATTTGAAATTAATACCTAATGAGGACTCTTCTCATCAAGCTAGTTTAAGCAAATATAATAAAACTGCTTTAGTTGTTGAAACGTTTTATCTAGAATATGATGAAGAAGAGGAGGATGATCCCATAGAAGAAGAAGTTTAGGCCTTTAGGCAGTTTAAAAAGAGAAATCACAATTACCAATTGAGAAGTAAGAGTAGGATCCCAAATACTTATTCTACTCCTCCAAACAATTCCATTATCCCACCATATACTATGGAAAATAACAATCCTACACATCCCTCTCGGGTGGATTCATCCAAACCACCACAAAAAGTGCAAAATATGGATAAAATTTCTTATAATTTTGTTGATTATTTAAATAAAATAAAAGCTAATATCACTTTGTTTCAAGTTGCACAACTGACAAACCAACAAAATTCTTTGATTAAGGCTTTGGGTGGATTAAGTAAAACTAATGCTAAGAAAACTACATAGGCACATTTGGTATTGTAAAAATATAAAGGAGAAGCTCCTTCTTTCTTGTTAACCATCATAATAGCAGGAAATAATTTACACAATTACCTTGTGGATTCAAGAGCATCAGGTAATGTAATGCCTAATTGTGTTTGTCAAATATTGGGTTTGAAGCCCATTTATTCAAATAGAATTGTGGGTTAGTTTGATAATACTGAGATGAATTTCATTGGTATGCTTCAAAACGTTCATATTCAACTTCCATTGAAACCTAGAATTCAGCAATACATTGGTATTCATGTTGATATTCCTAACAAATATGGTATGTTGCTGAGTAGGAACTGGACTAGAAACTTGAGCAGTTTTATGGCCATGAAATTTTCACAAGAATTAAGCATTAATTTTTGGATTACAATTAGCTCTGAATAAGAACATTAAATTTTTGAAAGTTTTAAGGGATTCAATGTTAGTTGTTAGGCAAGTAAAGGGGCAATACACATATCATGACAAAAGGCTAATTCACTACAAAAATAGAGTTAGATACTTAATAGATGAATTTGAAGCCTTTAATATTTCTCTAATTTCTAGAAATAGTATTCATGTTGCATATTATTTGGTAGTTGTAGCAGGTACGTTAAATCCCATCGATAAAAGAAAATTAAAAAAAAATCAATAGAATTGGTTCCTTGTCGTTCTATACCTGACAATGTTAAAAATTTACAATTATTTGAAAGTGACAGACACATATTTAACTTCATAACTAACTCAAGTGTTTTTGAAAATCATGTGATTTATGAGGACCAATGATTACAAGAGGATGAATATGAAGAAGATGAGGTGATGAAGAAAACTAATGTTGTCCCAAAAGATATTGTCTCACTTGAAAATCTTTATGATATTGACTACCAAAGCAAAAGGTGCGACAAAATATCACCTTCAAATGATGCATATGATGTAGTTAATATTGGAAATAACGAAGATTCACATAATGTACTTATTGGGAAAGCATGCACACATCATGAAAAATAAGGAAAAATATAGACACTTAAATATTATATGGATTGTATTGCATGGACTTATGATGACTTAAAAACCTACAATCAAAATGTTATCATGCATACTATTCCTTAAAATCCTGATTCTAAACCATTCAAACAGAAACAATGACCATTTAACCCAGTTCTAAAACCGCTCATAGAGAAGGAAGCTAGAAAATTGTTATATGCAAACATTATATTTCCTATCCGACATTCCACATGGGTTGCAAACATAGTTCATGTTAAAAATAAAATTGGAGATATTCGATTATGCATTGATTTTAGGAACCTTAATAAAGCTTCACAGAAATATAACTACCCTCTTCCTTCTATCGATCACATTTTACAAATGGTTAATGGATCTAAAATGATGTCCTTTCTTGATATATATTTTGGATATAATCAGATTCTTATTGACCCACATGATAGAATGAAGACTACATTTACTACTAAATGGGGAACATTTGCTTACAAGAGAATGCCTTTTGATTTTTTTAATGCAAGTGCTACATTTCAGCGTGCCATGGACTATGCTTTTAAAGACCTCATTGGTAAATGCATGATATCCCTATTTTCTTAGAGAAACGAGAAGATCATATTAATGATTTGAGAAAAGTTCTTCAAAGGTATAGAGAACATGGCATTTCACTAAATCCTAAAAAGTGCATATTTGGAGTAACTAAGGGGAAATTATTAGGACATGTAATATCAAAAAATGGTATTTCTATAGATCCTACAAGAATAGAGGTAATTCAAAATATTCCTCTTTCGGGTAATAAGAAAGAGCTTAGATCATACTTTGGAAAAATTAATTTTGTTAGGAAAATCATTTTTGGATTTGCTGAAATTGTTAAACCATTGAATGATATGTTAAAAAATGAGGTTAACATTATTTTGGACATGTGAGGCTAGGACTGCTTTTCAGGGTGTTAAATATGCCATTTCTAATGCACCTATTTTGGTAAGTGCCAATTACAAAAAATTATTCTTCATCTATACTTTTGCATTTTATCATCCATTTTCTAGCATGCTAACTCAGAAAAATGAAGGTAATTCTGAAAACCCTATTGCTTTTATGAGTTCACCTTAGAATTATGTACAGTTAAGATATACAATTTTGGATAAACAAATGTATACCTTATTCAAAATTGTAAGAAAATTTAGGCATTACATTTTGCATAGTAGAGTTTTTGCCATTATACCTGATCCTGCTATGAAAACCATGTTGATGCAGAATGAACTAGGCAAAAAATGAGGAAAGTGGATGTCTACCTTGCAGGAGTTTGATCTTGAGATCCATCCAATGAAGCTAGTTAAGGGAAAATGCTTGATAAATATGATTGTAAAAATAGATCCTTAGATTTCTTGTCAAAAATATAATGTAGAGGATGTCACGCAAGATGAATGGTATATTAATATTTTTTATTTCCTTTTGAATGGTGAGTGTCCTTCACATTTTACTTCCACGTAAAGAAGAGCTCTTCATTTAAATTCTGCAAAATTTATGATTAAAGCTAGTGTGTTGTATAGGAAAAACCATGAAGGAATCTTTCTTTGTTGCTTGAATAAGGAATAAGCCACTCACATATTACACGATTTTCCTGGTAAGTATGGGATGGGGCATGGTTTTGAAAATGCCACGACACACCATATATTGAGATCTAGTTACTATTGGCTATACATATTTAAAGATACCCATTCCCATGTATGTTCTTGCCATGTTTGTTAGTTTACATCTAATAGGGATAGACATGCACCTATGTCATTAAAACCAGTAGTTGAGACTAGACCTTTTGCTCAATGGGACTTAGAATTTTTAGGGTTATAAACCCTAATTCTTTAGCTTCCTATAAGTTCATTCTTATAGCCTCTGACTATTGTACTATATGGATAGAATTTATTCCCACTAAGAATTGTACTACTACAGTTGTCATTCAATTTTTGGAAGAACACATTATGACTAGGTTTGGAATGCCATATTCATTTTTTTGTGATAATGATCCTACTTTTACTTCACTCCATTTTATATAATAGGCATATGACAACAGGGTGAGCCTCAAATTTTCTTCTAATTATTATCCATAAGATAATGGCTTAACCGAATCATCTAATAAAAAAATGTCAATTATTAAGAAATTGCTTAAATATAATCCTCGAGATTGGCATAATAAATTAAAATTTGCATCATGGACAGATAGAATAAGAATTAAATAATCCATAGGAACATCACCTTATCATTTAGTGTATGGTCATGATCCAATTTTTCCTTCAAATATCAAATTGTGAACTTTACAATTCATGAAGGAATACCTTGAAACAAATGATAAAATTGAAGCTCGTCTCACTCACCTTATGCATTTAGATGAAAAACAAGAGGATGCTTTATTTCATTTTAGTAAACATCAAGATATCATTAAAATATGGTTTGACAAATGAGCTAAGATTAATGTGTTTAAGATCTCTGATATGGTTTTATTATGGGATTAGACACATGATAAAAAGAGTGAGCATAATAAATTTGACTATCTTTGGCTTGGTCCTTATCAGATTTTAAAAATTCTTGGAGAAAACATTTTTCGATTGAAAACTTTGAGTGAGGAGGACATTCATTTACCTGTTAATTGGACAGTTTCTCAAGCATTACTTTCACCCATGAAATAGCTGAATTCTTGCATCATTTGTACCATGCTTGTATATTATTGTATATAGTTTTTTGGTTTTCATGCTTTTGCATTTAGCTTTTTCTTTGTGTGGTACTTTTGTACATAATCTCTTATTTTGCAAGATTTTTCTATTTGCTTTCTTGTTAGTTCACATTAGGTTAGGTTTTGGTTTATTTTTAAGTTTTTCTTTTCATGTTCACAAGTGCACTTGGGGTTGGTTCCTCTTATGGAGGTAATGTTTGGTGATAGCTACTAACTCATGGTTTATTTGTTGATAGTGTTCCTTTGTCATGTAGGATGGATGGCCTAGTTTAGAATCAGGTGGAATTGAGGAAAAGGAAATGAAATTGTTTAGTAATCATTCTTAGATTTTGGACTAAGATGGTGGATTTTGGAATAATGAGATATTTCACTGAAGCTCCACATGTAACTCATATATTAAAGGGTATTCTTTAAAATATTGAAGGATGAAGTCATTATGGTTTGCATATTAAAATGAAAATCTAATACACTCCATCTTTAGCCTTAAGTGGTCTCTAACCCAGTTGGCATACAAATTTTGCAAAGCAACTAAAATCTTAGTAAAGAAAAAAAAAAGAGAAAGAAAACATTCAAAATCCATCTCATGCCTGGGTGATTCATACAATCTCTACTAGGTCTATAGATGTCTGGTTGGCAGTAGAGCAAGGTCTAGAAGAGATCAATATCATATCCACTGGGGCTATAGATTCCTAGTTGGCAGTAGAGCAATGCAGAGGCACATATTTATGAGTGATATTCTATAGCCTAAATGCAAAATAAATGATGAAATTTGGATTATTTCAAGAATGCAAAAATGAATAAAAAATCACACATCAAGTAGAAGCAAATTATTTATTTGTTTGCATTTGAAACTGTTTACCCCACTTTCTTGGGATATTGCTAGATGATATGTATTTCTCTGATATTTGGTTTTCTTGGTTTCAAGATCTTGTTTTTCATTCAAAATACTCACGACCATTTCCCAATAGAGTCACCATTTGTTGTGGTCATTGCACAACTTACCCCAAATTTGGGGACCCACCTTAATTTTTGATGTTATGGGAACTTTTGGTTTGCATTGAGTGATTGATTGATAGGTCCCTACCAATGAGGTTGCAATATAGGTTCCAAGGTTTGGATGTTGGTTAGTGTCTCCTTTTAATTTCTTTTAAAATGTCTAGTGTGTTGGTTAGGTTTATAATGTTTTGGTTAATTTTAATATTTTGAAATTAAATCAATTCAAACATTTGAATTAAATCACATTTAAATAAAAAAGGAAACAAATAATAAAAAATAAAATAAAGTAAATAAAAAGGTGAATAAAATAGGTTCTCATTACACGCTAATATTTCTTTGTATTGTTTTGGTTTAAAGTTAATTTGAATTGAAATTCCTTTTTGATTTTTTGGTTTTACATTATGTGGTTATTTATATTGATTTTGAATCATTAATGTTTTACATTATGTGGGGGTTTAGATTAAAATTTTATATTATGTAGTTGTTTAGATTAATTTTAAATTAATGCTTATTAATATTTTATGCTCTTGTTGGTAGGATCCGAATAAAATATTTTGTATGATTTTTGAGGTGAGTTTTGACCAAGTCAACCAGTGAATGTGGATGCCAGAGAACGGTCTTTGAGGACACAATTTTGAGGGTCGACACGTAGGGACACAACCAACGTGGGTGCAAGTTTCGAGAGGCCACCTAGTGGCTTGGTTGAGTCATGTTATGGTAGGTGTGTTGGAGTTAATATAGTACTCATAGCACCATCCTCACCCAAATGTGGGACTAAAGCTAAATGAAGGATGGTTACAACCATTAATAAAATCAATTCAAGTATTATGAAATATTTTTGATAATAAGAGACATCTTTGTGAGGTGGACTGACTAGCATAGGGTTAAATCACATGCGTGGTAAAACCCATTCTAGACAAAATAAATAATGAGAATGGTAAACCTAATGGTCCTGGGAATATCGTCAACTTGCGACACATATATAGGAATGCATGATGTGGGTTCCAAAAGCTACTATTGCTCATCCACAAAATCGAATTGAATTTATGGCTGTCGAATACCTATGAAGACAAATGGACTGTCTTTGTTTGTGGATTGCTACAATCACAACCAAAAATGATAATTCGTGAACAATATCTTGTGTGCAACATGTTGGGTAGCAAAAAACATCATTATCAGGAATGAATATTAAGGTATTTTGGAGGTACATCAAAACATAAAATGCTTCATCTAAACTGTTGAAACTGTGATTCTCTTAAATGAATGGGTGTGTCATTGGTGGGAGGCTAACCAAAATATGGAAAATATTGAATAGGCTTTAGATAGTCAATACTAAATTGTTTTAGAAGTTTCTTCGTAGTGTTAGCAATCCAGTAGATGTTTCTTCATTTGTATTAGCAGTATGCCAAGCTAGATTTATTTTCATGACATGTATCCTCAGTTTAATGGATATGTGTGAGGGATATTCAAACAATGTGGTGCCAAAAGTAAACCAGGATAGCGATTTCATTTAATTTTTTGTTGGGTGAAATCTATCACCAAAGAAAGATCCAATGGACATGAAGGCATCGGTGAACGTGAAGGTGTCGATGGATGTGAAAACTCTAGTGGACATGAAGGCATCGGTGGAGGTGAAAGATCTAGTGGATGATTAAGGGGTGGTCAAATATGTTGGCATGGATGATAAAACACTTTTGAACACGTGTCCAATACTCCAAAGACATTAAAATTTCAAGCAATAGACATTCATGATATTCATTACTTTGGACGTATAGTTGTTGAGACAATGAAAAGTGGTCTTCCAAAATTCGTAACATATGTGTTTCTCAGAGTACGTCTAAAAAGAAAAAATTAATCGAGATAAATGCGTAATGAATACCCCGACTTTCTTTGACCTTGGGAATAAAAAACAATATAGGTGTTACAAAGAGAAATTTAGAACATCGTTAAAAAATGGCATTATGAAAAAGAAACGGATGCTTGGCGAAGTATACATTACAAATGAATGAGAAAAGAAGAGGGAAGCCAAAACAAGGGGGAAAAGTAAATGAACAGTTTTTCTTGAAAGATTAAAAACCCACTGAAGCTCACGAAACAAGGCTGGAATTTTTTTGGAGCAAAAGGGCATGAAGAGGATTGGAAGTTTTTAAAGCTACTACAAATCATATTTTCTCACCTTGTATGCAGACAGAAGGTTTTGAATACAATTTTTTTATTGCACATCTTTCTCACACATGTATTGAGTTTATTCAATGGTGTTTTATGCATGGATATGGTAGCATAATTTAATACTTTGGTACATGTTTTATCCCTTAGACTCTTGCACTTAACTAGATTTAGATTGTGTGTATGGAGGTCTAACCTGGTTTTTTTTGTGTGTTCATGATCTTCTCTTTTCTATAGAATAGGAGGAATTAATTTATAGTAGCTCACTTTAATCACTTTTCTGCACTTTGTATCCATCTTATTTTTGTTTTTTTTGTTATTTTTTCCTCCAACCTTAGCTTTTATTTTTATTTATTTGTTTTATTTTTTGTAAGCTCCATCAAACACTCAAAATCATAAAAGGGTTATATTTTATGCATTAAAATTTAGGGTTTTGAAGTATTTAAAATATCCAAATAAATATTTTTGCAAGGCTAATATATTAAATTATTTGGACACATTTAATTAAGGTATTTATTAATATTTTAAAACAAATTTTTTTTTGCACTCCACATGTTCTATCATTTTAAAATTTGTTAACAAAGCAAGATAAAATTGGTTTAACAAAATCAAGATAAAATGAATTAAATCACCATTCCGAGATTCACATTTCAAAGTTAGATTTAGTCATTTTATTTCATGCTCAAACAAAGCTTAACAAAACAAGATAAAATTTGTTTAACAAAGCAAGATAAAATTTGTTTAACAAAGAAGATAAAATGAATTAAATCATCGTTTCGAGATTCACATTTCAAAGTTAGATTTAGTCATTTTATTTCATGCTCAAACAAATCTTAACAAAAGAAGATAAAATCTACTTAAACAATTTGAGATAAAATGAATTAAATCACGTTTTGGAATCATTATTTCAAAGGATATAGTGGATCAATGAATACACATTTTTAATAATCACATGAGTAAAAAAATTATTGTAAATCAAATCAATACTAAACCATAGGCCCCTTGTTAAGAGTCACTTGCACCTCTAAGGTATTTCAGAACATTTGCATATTTTCACAAGCAATCAAGCATATTTTAAATAATTAATCAAGCAAGAACCTTGGAGAAATTCTGAATTTATTTGTAAGAGAGGGTTTTCTGATGATACCCTGACTGTGATGGTGGTTTTGCAATTGAGCAAAATTATCACTCAATGGTATGGTGCATACTAATTTAAGAAAGTTTTACCTTTTTTCCCCATGGAGAAGGTGTATGATTAGCTTTGTGCAAAGTTTCTTGAATATTGTTGTATTCCAAAATTGAGTGATCAACTTATTTGATTTCAAGTGTGATGATATTTGATGATATTTAAAATTTAACATGTGATGATTTTGTCCCACCGTGATTACCATTTTGTAATAGTAAATATTAACACCAAACAAATAAAAAATTAAAACAAGTAATGTGTAAATAAATGAATGATTTTATTTTGATAATGGAGCCTTGATCTCCTCTTTACAAAAATTATATATTTCAAATTATAGGTATTTTAGTACAAGTATATGTTGTTTAGTTGTTCGAGTACAATACTTGAAAAGTGAATTACCCCTTTTATAAAATCAAGTAAACACTAGTGCTTTAAATATTTCTACTTCAATCAAATCGATGAATGGGCTTGCATATCCTTTGTCGGGCCACTCTTGCTTCAACAACTCTTTAGTAACTTATCATATGCACATATAACCTACCAATAAAAGAGTTGATAACATATGCAAGCTTTCACAATATGAAGCTCTTTTTGATGTGTAAACAAAAACCATAAACCCTAGATTATAAGTATTTTTAGAACATATAATGAAATGCAGAGAACATAAAGTAAATTAAATCAAAGACTACCATGTTTATACCAGATTAGATCTGTGTTTTTGGTGCTAAAAATATTGTTGAGCAAGGACGATGTTGCACCTAAGAACTGGCTAAGTGTAGTTTTGCACCTTTACAAAAATAGAAATGCATCTAGTACTGCATAGGTGCCCTACCACATTTGGATCTATTCATAGAATCAATGTGAATAGATTCAAACCTTCGATCTCTCAAGCTCTAAATTTTGATTAGGTTTATTCTCATAGTTTTTCTACGAATTTTCAATGCTTATTTTTCAATTCATTGATTCCTCATTCACAAAATTGAATGAAATTTTATAACCTTTAGGAGGCTAGGTTTATAATTTTGACAGTGTGAGTAAGAATTACCAAGTGGCAAGCTAGGGTTGAGATTTGGCTAGTGGTTCTGATTACCACATGTTAAGCTAGGACTGCATTTTTATGAATGGTTATGATTTAATCATCATTTATATAAATATATAAATGACTTATATTTCGTGTTTACAGATGTTCATGCCCTTATTTTTATGGTGGTCTTGTAAGGATATTTTTTTTAGGAGGTGTCTAAATATGCACCTATTGTTGTGGTGGTCCTGTGAGAACAATTTGTTTAGGAGGTGCCTAGATTTGCACCTACAATTTTGGTTGTTCATTGAGGATAATTGGTTTAGAAGGTTCCAGGATGTGCACCTATTGTTGTTATTTTCCATTGAGGATAATTTATTTAGGAGGTGCTTGGATGTGCACCTATTTTCTTTTTTTCCTATTGAGGATAATTTGTTGAGGAGGTGCATGGATGTGCACCTGTTGTTGTGGTTGTGGATATTGTGGTGATGGTTTTTGTGGGGGTGGATGATGAGGTTGCAGATTATGAGTGGCAGATGTGGTGAGTACAATTTGGTTGAGTGGAAAGCACTTGGATTGGTTATTGACATAGCCTTTGATATTGTTGTTGGGCTACTCTTTTTCTTAAATTTTGATTTCTTCTTCTTGGATTTTTATATCTTTGATGAGTTGGGATTGTACTAAAGTGTAATAACCCTAACTTAGCAGACTAGGGTTTAAACAAATAAAAATTAGATTTCTACAAAATAGATCAGATCTGCAATTACTACTCAAAAATTACTCGAGAAACCCTCAAAATGGATGTTCTAACCATACATATTTTTATTAATAGTCTAAAAGTGCAAATAGGTCAAACAACTATCCAACAACACAAATCAACCTAAAAACTAGCTAGAAGAATTTCCAAAGCTAGGTGATCCTCCTATGAGGGCAAAACAGGTCACAAAACATGCACAAATGGCCTCCCAAAGCTGGATGACCCACTCCCAGACTCCAACATACCAAAATTTGCAACACAATTGTGAATCTTGAGATAGATCCACCCAATCTCCAATCAGTAACAAGGGCAAATCACCTTGTCTACAATATTGGCTATTTTTGAGGACTTAGGGTACACCGCCTAAGAAACAAAAGGTGAGGAAGGGTTCAACACTCTCTCTTACAATTCACAATATGAACATGACATAATGAAGCCCTAAAAATAACTTCCAAGCCTATATACCTAGTCGTCCCACTAGAGGCTTATAATTATTTATTAAGTGAGGGTTACATCAACATTAATCCCCAACACTTAATTTTAATTACATAAAACACATATTAGCCTAGAAAAAAGGGGACATCCCATTTCCTTATCTGCAAATGACAAAAATAAAATATTGCAATGCGTGGATCCACATAGTCTTCAAAATGGGACATTACATAAAGCTTCCTCGAGTGTGAGATATTATTTTAGTTGTAATAGTAAATATATGTGTTTCGAACAACTCATTATGAACATTCAAGTGAGCTCCATAGTGGGGAGAGTAAAGGGGAGTTTCGTTAACATGACTCTCCATCATTTTCCATACTCCAAGATAGGCTCTTCTTCAAATTGGTGAATATTGTAGAGATCAGTTAGAGTGAATTATTGTTTGATATTAAAAGCGAAGCACTCTAAGAATAGATTGTCCAGTTTCTCAAAATTAAAGATGTTATTGTTAGGAAAATGGTGGTACCAATCCAAGGCATGTCCCTCTAGGGTCTGAGGAAAGGTTCAGAGCATCAATGGGCCAATGTTTTAAATTTTGAAATATGGATGGATGAATTCGTTTACATGCTCATGGGGGTCCTCTTCCCCTCTAAACTTGTTCATCTTCGATACTTTAAAATCAATAGGATATGATGGTGAGGGTATCAAAGGATGAATAGGGTAATTGATCAACTACCTAAAAGTGGGATTTTGATATATTATGGCTAGGTTGTCAATTTATTTTTGCAAAGTTAAATTTTGGGTCTTCAAATGGTGCTTGAAAACCTTGATTTGTGTTTTATGTTTTTGTCATATGTGTTTGTTGGGTTATGAGTTGAGTGGATGAGATGATATTTTGGTTGGTGAGTGGATTGATGTTTGTTGGAACTTGGTGGTGTGTGATATTTTGTTGATGTTGGTTGTGAAATGATTGTTTTTGGTGAGGTGGGTGCTACTAATGAGGATATGGATTGATGATGGTATTCTTGTGTCTATGAAGCAACATATAGATTTTGAAGTGGTAGTGTAGGTATGTTGATGGAAGGTGGCCGCAATACCCATGATGGGTCTTGCATGGAAAAGGTATTTTGTGTTGATGTTGGGGGATGATTGAATTCCACCACCTATGATTGGTATTGTTTGATAGAGTGAATACCTTGATTACCACTTCTAGCATGCAGTAGTTGTAGATATTGTACAAATTGCTAGATAGTGATTACAAAGGTAGGTAAAATGGTTGAATGAGGAGCAAAATATTGAACATGATGTGTGATGGTAACATGTGTTGATGTTGGTGGAGGATAGGTGGCAAAGGATATTGTGATAGAGCAAGAGATGATATGTTGTATATGTTCAGTAAGGTTATGGGAATTGTGAGTGTAAAACTCCATGTATGAATGGGTTTGGCTTTGGGCTTGGGCTAAATATTTGGCTTAACATTGGGTTAATACCATAAGCTAGGGTGTTTGAAATGGAATGTCAAATGTGTGTGTTATGTGTGTAAAAATATAATGAAAATGGAAAATAAACAAACACACAACTAAACAAATGTTTTTCAATATTTGCAATTCAAAAAATTTTTCCTACAATTGTAATCAGAGAATATATAATACAATTTGATAGGTTTTTGAACAAAAAAAAATTCATTCTACAAAAATAAAATTTGTTTTTTTATTGACAATTTTTTGACAAGTTTTTGTTGTGGAAAAACAATGTTTGTTTTTTGTTGACAGTTTTGTTGACAAGTTTTTTTTGTGCAAAAACAGGTTTGTTTTTTGTTGACAATTTATTTTGACAAGTTTTTTGTTGTGCAACAACAATATTTATTTATTTTGTTGTGCAAAAACAATATTTTTTTTTGATAGTTTTTGACAAGTTTTTGTTGTGGAAAAATAATGTTTGTTTTTTTGTTGACAAGTTATTGTTGTGCAAAAATAATATTTGTTCTTTTTATTGACAAGTTATTATTGGGCAAAAATGATATATTTTTTTTTTTGTTGACAATTTTTTGACAAGTTTATGTTGTGCAGAAAACAATATTTGTTTTTTGTTGACATTTTTTTGAAGCAATAGATAAAAAGAAAAGGCCTCCTTTAGTTTTTTTTAGGGTATGATGTTTATTTTTATTTGTGCACTATGCGCAGGCCTGACATACAGTCCTGTTGTAGCCCTGTTAGGGGTAGGGTCGGTAGACTTTGCATATGCGTAGAGCCCTCTATCCCTCGCACATGGCCCCCAAGCGAGGCTATGAGGGATTTGTATGGGGATGTAAAGGAGAGCCTTTTTGTGTTTTTTAATTTTTATTTATTCTCTAAAAATGAAACATAATAAACACTTAACAGAGAATAAATAAAATAGAAAGCTATTTTTTTAATTTCAAAATGAAATTAAAACAGATAGAAAACATAAAAACACAAAACATCTCTTTTTTTCTTTTGAAAAATTAAAGAAGGAAGGTTTTTAAGGACACTTCGTGTAGTGCTCTTTCATGAAGTTGTTGTCTATTTAGAATAGAAAACCCTCATCACTGAGGCTATTTTTTTTATGGATAGCAACCCCTACAATCATAGAAAACAAAAATTAATGTGGGAAAGAACCGTGATCACCATTTTTTAAACATAAAAAACACACCATTTACAATGATAGTAGAATATTGTATTAAATTTAAGAAAATATCTTTTGATATAGATTGAACCTTTTAGGGTGTATTTTACAATAAGATGTGCCAAGAGGATATAATCCATTTCACAATTTAAACATGGTGTATTTGTTCTTTATACCACAATAAATGTTGGAGGTGGGTTTGTTATTTTTTTTGGTAAATAAAAGTCTTCATCAATTACCGGGTTTTGTAGGTTAACCCAAAACCTATTACAATATCTAGACTTCTGCTAAGATTGTAGATCCTAGTCATCCTTGAAACTTTCTTACCAGAAATTATGTTGAATCCCCTACAACACCTTACTAACAAAGCACACCCATACAATTGAGGTGGGTTTGTTATGACCACTATGATGGAATTGAGATTTCGAATCTTGAACCTGCACACATGCAAGTAAGAAAATGTGTTAGTAGCACTTGTTAAAATGAGTATAATGAAATTACCAATGTAAATTGAAAATGGAAATATTATTGCATACATGAATCATGATTTTGGTATGTTGTCGCGATTTCGCAACTTGTCACCTTTTCGCGACCTGTCGTGAAATCGCAGATTTTTTGGCTTTGGATACTGCTGGATGTTTTTTTTCGCAAAATCGCAACATGTCGCATTTTCATGACATGTTGCATTTTCGTGACTTGTCGCGAAATTGCGGTGTTGCTGAAAAGCGTAGCGCTTGGCCGGTTGCTGTCGCAATTTCGCGACTTGTCTCGTTTTCGCGACTTGTCACGAAATCGCGGAGGTGAGGGTTATTGGTGATAGGTGGCTATGGTGCGCCCTTTTGTTTTCTTATCCATAACAGCTCTGTGCTGATTATTGTAAAAGGTTTTGGGTCAACCTAGGAAACCCGTTTGCAATGAAATTGATCCTTAATTACCAAAAAAAAAAAAAAATCATGATTTTGGTAGCATAATAGTAGCATTCTCTCTCTCTCTCTTGCCTTCATATTTGTTCATTTTTTTGTGTCATCTCCCTTCTTTTGTGTCCTCATTCACAAAAGTGAATGGTATTTTATAACCCTTTTGAAAATGTTAGGGTTAGGGTTTGAATGCGGCATTGTTAAATCTGGTCGTTGAAACAAACTTTTCATTGATTAAATATGACCATTGGATGCAATATATATATATATATATATATATATATATATATATATATATATATATATATATATATATATATCAAATGGCTAAGATTTGGTGTCTACATATGTTCCTTTTTGTATTGTGTTGTGTAGAACATAATGTGATGCAAAATTAAGAGACACCTGGTTTTATTGGATGAAGAAATTTATTTTTTGGGGGGTTTATTATATGATATGGATTTTTTTTCATATGTTTTTGAATGCACACACAAATCCTATCGGTCATGTTCCCGATAGGGCTGTAGCAGGACTGTTTGTTAGGCTTGTGTAGAGTGCGCAAATAAAAATAAATATCAACATCCCCTAAAAAAGAAAAAAACTAAAAGGGATTCTTTCCTTTTTTAGCTGTTAACAACAAAAATTTGTCAAAAAAACAAAGACCTTTTTTGCATAAAAACTTGTTAAAAAAATGTTAGCAACATAAACTTGTCAAAACAAAAAATTGTCAACAAAAAATTGTCAACAAAAAATTAATATTATTGTTGTACAACAAAAACTTGTCAACAAAAAAAAAATTATTTTTGCACAAAAACTTGTCAAAAAACAATTATCAACAAAAAAACAAATATTATATTTTGCACAACAATAACTTGTCAAAAAATTGTCAACAAAAAAACAAATATTGTTTGTGCACAACAAGAACTTGTCAAAAAATTGTCAACAAAAAACAAACATTGTTTTTCCACAACAAAAACTTATCAAAAAAATCTTCAACAAAAAAAACAAGCATTGTTTTTGCACAACAAAAAATTTTGTTCAAAAACTTGTCAAACTGTATTTTCTATTTGTAGGCATAAAAATTTGAATTGCAAAAATTGAAAAACATTTGTTTGATTGTGTGTTTATTTATTTTCCATTTTCACCATATTTTCATACACAAACCTACACATTCACCATTTTACCTTATCTCCAACTTATTGTATTAAGCTAGAGTCAAGCCAAAGCACTAATAAACACTCGCAACAAAGCACCTACATCCATGGAGCATTACACTCAGATTTCCCAAGCCTCAACCACTTTTACCGCTGAGCAAGGGGGATTGTTGCAAGCCAACAATATCTTAATTAACCCTCTCTTTGAACTCACATCCATGAACCAAAATCCACCATCATCATCCAACGCATACATCTCCATTCCATCTACCCAAAACATCATTTGTTCTAATCCCCTCTATGAAGCACAAGTTAATGCTGCGTCACATATACCCACATCACTTCCACCCACATAATTTTCATCTGTTGACCCCATTCAACATAACATTCCACATTTGGTTGCAATACCCTTTGCCACCTATCCTCCACCAACATCCACTCATCTTGCTTCCACTCATCATGCTCAAACTCCCACCCCTCATTCCATAATGGCACCTACATCTATGATTGATGTACAAAAAGCTTTTAAACATTTACAATAGTTATTTGCTCATATAATAGATTAGGGTATCCACCCCATCTCACAACATCAATCACAAGTGATAAAATTTAACCATCCACCAACATCCACCCAACATACAAGCTTCATACAAGATACATCAGGGGTATTGCAAACATCAACCATCACCATACCCACACATACACTCCAAAATGTGTATGCCACTTCATCAACACAACATACCATCATCCCTCCATCTCCTCATCAATAACAGTTTCATCAACAATAATCATTCCACAACCCTCTTCAACATAACATGCAACATCATCAAATTTTGACTAACACCACACATCAAATGTACACACATCAAATAAACCAAGGTTTTCAAGCACCATTTGAAGACCCAAAATTTTATTTTTTGCAAAAATAGATTGATAGCCTAGCCATGCAAATGCTGGAATGATATATCAAAATCACACTTTAAGGTAGTTGATCAATCACCCTATTCATCCTTTGGTACCCTCACCACCATATCCTACTAATTTCAAAGTATCGAATATGGAAAAATTTAAATGGGAAGAGGACCCCTATGAGCATGTAAGTGCATTCATCCATGTGTGTTTCAAAATTCAAAATATTGACCCATTGATGCTCCGAACCTTTCCCCAAACCCTAGGGGGAGATGCCTTGGATTGGTACCACCATTTTCCCAACCATAGCATCTTTACTTTTGAGCAATTGGCCAATCTATTCTTAGAGCATTTCGCTTTTAAAATAAAACAATAATCCACTCTAACTGATCTCTACAATATTCACCAATTTGAATATGAGATTGTCTTGGAGTATGGCAAACGATGGAGAGCCATGTTAACCAAAATCCCTTTACTCTTCCTGCTATGGAGCTCACTCAAATATTCACAATGAGTTGTTTGAAACACATATCTTTACTATTACAACTCAAACATTATCGCACACTCGAGGAAGCTTTAGCACAAGCCCAACTCATCAAAGATATCAAAATTCAAGAAGGAGAAATTAAACTTTAGAAGAAAGAGTGGCCCAAAAACAATGCCAAAGGCTATATCAATAACCAATCCAAGCCCTCTCTAGTCAACCAAATCGTACTCACCACCTTTGCCACTCATAATTTGCAACCTCATCATCCACCCCCACAACAACCATCACCACAGTATCCACAACCATAAAAACAGGTGCACATCCAAGCACTTCCTCAACAAATTATCCTTAATAGACAACCACAACAATAGGTGCACATCCAGACACCTTCACAATAGATTATCCTCAAAGGACAACAACAACAATAGGTGCACATCCAAACACCTTCTAAACAAATTATCCTCAATGGACCACCACAACCACAAGAGCACATCCAATTACCTCCTAAATAAATTATCCTCACAAGACCACCACAACAACAAGGGCACAAAAAAGCACCTACTAAAAAATTTGTTTTCCAATAACCACCACAACAATAGGAGGAAAACCAAGAACCTCCTAAACAAGTGATTCTCTAAGGACAAACACAAAAATAGGGGTGAACCCTAACACTATTAAGCAAATTGTCCTTAAATGACAAGCACAACAATTGGTACACCAACAAAAAGTGCTAGACCATGATTGGTACACTTAGGTGCCCCAAAAACACACACTCTCATGCCCACACACATGCCAAATCATGAAGGGTACAACCATGTACCCCAACAACAAGAGCACACCCAAGTATCATCTCATGAGGCACATGACCAAACATATTATCAAGAATCTATTCCTACCTCAGGGTCCTCAATACCACCAACATACCCAAACACTCCACTTTTATTAGTTCTCATGACTAATTCAATTTTGGGGGATTTTATCTTGTACAATGCATATATATCCTCTCCCACCATACAAACAAAGTAATCTTGCATTCACATGGCTTCGTGCCAGTAATGTAGCATTGATATAGTTTTGTGCTAGAAATCTAGCATCAACATGCCTCTGTACCAAAAATTTAGCATCAACATTGCTTTGCACCAACAAAACAACATTGATATGGCCCAATGCCAACAACTTAGCACAAAAATGGCTCTGTGCAACGCTTAGCCTAGACAAGGTTCAATGCCATCAGTTAGCACAAACACAACTCTGCAATCCCCTCAATATGCCATCGATATTCCTCCATACTTCTTCTAAGACTCCATGATCCACTTAGATTTCCTTGACACTTTTAAATAATAGATCCACTTAGATTTCGTTGACACTTTTAAATAATACCTCAAACAAAAATTGCACAATATCTTAGTCAATTTTGATAGCTCTAAAGATGTATCATTCCCCATTGTTCCCATCATTGAAAAACTTGCCAAAGGTCCTGATTGCCTTAGCCTATTCCTACTTTTGCTAACCATTCTTTGTCTCCTCCTCCTAAAGGAGCATCCACAACCACCACCACATTGTCTAGTTCATCCCCTCCAATTCTATGCCTACCTTTACCATAACTTCTTGTACATTCTAAAATAAAATCCATAAAAAAATAAAAATCAACTATAAAAAAACAACAATAAACATTTTTTTACTTACTCATTCATATTGTATTTTGTGCACCCATTCATACATTCATAACTCATATATTCCACTTACACCACATTCACACATTCTTATAATTTTCATTAGTGGTTATTCAGGTTGTTTGAATAATTGTTATTCCACAAGTGTTGTTGCCTTAATCAGGGCTCCTTTAGTCTAGCATTAGTCCCATTTTGCAATCTAAAACTCATGCACCTCTAAGTTTAATTCGATCACGCATCCACTCCTAGCATTTCAAGCAACCTCTATTGAATATCAAGTTTTCTCTTGGACCAAAGCACACTTTTTCACTAAGAAAATCTTGAGTTTTGGGAGTTGACTCTTCCAGTCTTGAACCAAACACATATCACACTTATTAATAACATCTTGTGTCAGAGAGGGATGATGCCATGATTTGGGTTGAACCTTGAGGTGAAAAGTTCTTCTTGCTTGTCCAATTATGCACATAGTCCAAAATAACAATAAAAATAGTGGTTTTCACCACTTACAAAACTTTACAAAAACATAATATAGAGTAGTAAGGATAAGAGTAACATTCTTATAAATACTTGATTCTAGTGGTTGGGAATTTGATTTCCCAAAGCTCTTATTCTTGTCACAAAAAAAAATAATATAATAGCATGAGTAGTAAGGATAGGTTTAAATCCTCATTAGGACTCATTCGAGTGGTTGAGGATCCGATTCCCCAAAGCTCTAACTCAATTTATAAACACATAATAATAACTAAGCTTCAAGTAGTAAGGATAGGGTTTCATTCTAATTAGGACTTGATTCGAGTGGTTGAGAATATGATTTCCTAAAATTGAAGATCCCAACATTGGACTATGCTCATGCGTGGTGATACATCTCTCTTCAAGAGATATCTAAACACATATAAAGACAATCTAGCTTTTTGGTTCTCTCTATGATCGACTTAATCTCACCTTACTCAAGATGGGGAAATGAATTCACTATTTGCACACATAGTGGTTCTCGATTGGCTTGATTCATTATTATGCTCATGATTGGTAAATGAACATCCATTGCACACACAATTGATCCTTGAAAAAATTTGACTCTGCTTTTCCAGATTAATATATGATTTTGTTTGAAATCACTCGGATGGTTGATTCTCTACAAAACAATTCTAGATTATTTATCCTTAAGAGAAACAAAATCATAGGTAAACTTACATTCCATATCATCATTGCATTATTACATAAGTTTCATAATCCACTTCACATTTCACCATGACATGTTCATGTCCTTGATTAAGCAACAAAGATAAATTTGGGCAAGCAAGAGTCTAAAAAAAATTAGGAATGACCATTAGAACATGATACCATTCATTAATTTGCATACATAAAATAGTCATCAAACAACTTATGGGTATTCAAGGTTTTACACTATCCTTGCCAATCCATAACATCAATCAATCAAATCTGAAGATTCAATCAAACAAACCCAATGAAAACTAAGGGTGTTCAAGGTATCACACCTTACCTAGTCAAACAACTTGGAGATAGCACACCTTCCCCACCAAAAATATAATTTTATTCAATCACATAATCATTAACCAACACATCATTTGTAAGGTTCAAAAGGTTGCACCCTTTTTCCTTTCATTCACATCAATCAACATATCAATTGTTAGATTCAAAAGGTTACATCCTTTTTTCAAATTTTGTGTCATTTGCCTTGCATTCACATCAATCAACTCATCAATTGCTAGGTTCAAAAGGTTGCATACTTTTGTCAAAGGTTGCACCCCTTACCTTGTATTCACATCAATCAACACATTAGTTTCTAGGTTCAAAAGGTTGTATTCTTTTATCAAAGATTGCACCCTTTGCCTCGTCATCTCCAAATTCAAATTACAATTCAAAGTTCCAAAGGTACTTAACCCCTTTGGTCACAATTTCAATCTAAAGGTTCCAAAGGCACCTAACCCCTTTGGTCAATCGATTCTCAAGTGAACCCCGTATCCAGTGATCTAATCTAGTTACCTAGCAGTTACAACAACCATTTATCCATACAATCTGATAGGATGGGTAGATTACCATAAGGACACTTGTCTACATTATCATTCATGCAATTCAAGTCCAAATTAAATTCAATCCAAAAGGCTCCAAAGGAACTAAACCCCTTTGGTCAATCCAATTCAAAAGTCTCCAAAGACACCTCAACCCTTTGGTCAAAAACAACTCCAAGGGAACCAAACCCCCTTTTGGTTACCATAAATTCAAAAAAAAACTCCAAAGGCATCTATCTCCTTTGGTCAAATCAATTCAAAAAGCCCCAAAGGCACCAAACTCCTTTGGTCACATTTCCATTCAAAAAGCTTCAAAGAGAACTGAACCCCTTTGGTCACTTTAAAAATCTCTAGAGGCACCAAATCCTTCTAGTCAACATTTAGAATAATTTTTTCAATCCTACAATAGCTTAGAATTTGCTTTTCAATCATATATTAGAGTCTTGAGTGAACCTCATATATAGTGATTTACTCTAGATACCTGGTGATTGTAGCAACTGATTATCCATACAATTTGGTAGGATGGATAAATCACCATAAGGATACTTGTTCAAAAAAAAAACATCAAATCAGCCTCAAAACTTCACAAACGCAACCACTCAATCTTCTTCCCTCTCAAAAACTGAATTGAAAGCTCTCAAATGCAAGAATAAAATGCAATTACCCATACATCTCTAATCAATACTAGTTCCTCAATCAACATTATCATCACCATAGCACTGCAACACATCAACCTGTTTTACAAAATCATCAAATAAGCCTATGAATGCATCCAAGACATCATTTTATTTCATCACGATTAAAATCAAATCAATTTGGTAACTCAATTTTTGCAAGGACCTATATTCAAGAAAATTTTTCTCAAGGCTTTCATAAAACTCTTGTCGCAGCGTCGTAAAAGTGGAAACCTTTTACAAAAATTGCAAATTGATATGCACTATATCATTTTGATATGGAATGAAGATACGATGCCTACAATTGATGTGTAGATATAAATTCCACCTCCAAATTATTTCAATATCATACGCATACTCTTAAATTTTTCAAAATTCTTCTTGCGTGTTGAGGAAAGAGTCCATTTCTTCATCCAATAAAACCAGGTGTCCCTTATTTTTGTACTGCATTGTGTTCTACACAACGCGATTCAAAAAGGGGCATCTGTAGAAACTAAATATTATCCATTTGATATATATGTATGTATGTATGTATGTATATCAAGCATCCAACATCCATATTTAACCAATGAAAAGTTTGTTTCAACAGTTAGATTTAATCCAAAGTACAACGCCATAGATCAAACATCCAACGGTCAGATTTAATCAATGAAAAGTCTGTTTTAATGACTATATTTAATGATGTCGTATTCAAAACCTAACCCTAACCTTTTCAAAAGGGTTATAAAATACCATTCACTTTTGTGAATGAGGACACAAAAGAAGGGAGACAACATGAATGAATGAATGAAGATGAAGGTAAGAGAGAGAGAGAATGTTACTATTATGCTGCCAAAATAATGATTAATGTATGCAATAATATTTCAATTTTTAACCAAAAATTCTAACATCCCTAACTATCTCCCTAGGTAAAGTGGGGGGTGAGTATGGAGAAGAGCAGCGTAGGCGAGAGATAAAATTTTCAAACAGGGTCGAGTGGGAAAGCAATTTTTCAAATTTTTGGAGATCACGAGGATGTAGGTGAGGATCCAGATGTAGGTAGGATTTTTGATGCTAGGTAGATCAGAAAGGATAAGGCTCCTGATAAAATCTAAGGGCTTTGGGGTGATGAACCCCTCGACAAAGATCCTAACAAGGAGGCCCACCTTGCCTTGTCTGAGGGTCTCGCTAAGAAAAAGTCATTTGCTAAGACCCTTAAAGGATCGAGCATCAAGCCTATTGATAGCTATTTGAATCTCATTCCTGAGGGTATCATATTGATGGTACCTAAAAAAAGGATGGCAGACTCCCTAGCTATGGAAAGTTTCTTCTTGATAGGAAAACTCATAGGAGGTAGACTAGACATTGAGACCATCAGGAAATGGGTATTCTCAAAGTGGAAAATGTTGGGTAACATGGAGATCCTTGCTTGCACCAGAGGTTTTTTCATTGTTCATATCATCAATCCAAAATATGTCAATCACATTCTATTTGGAGGACCTTGGTTCCTGGGATGTCAAAGTTTATTCCTTTGAAAATGGGTAGAGGACTTTGATCCTGAAACACAAAGCATCAATATTGCACCTATCTGGGTTAGATTGCCAAATTTACCGTTTCAATTTTGGCATGAGGATATTTTGAAAGGAATAGCAAAGATTTTTGGTGACCTTGCAGCAATAGACCATGCAACCCTAGCCTGGTCTAGGATGACTCATGCCAGTTTCTATGTGAACGTGAACCTTGAATCTAAACTGCCCATCTTTATTGAGTTGGGCTATGGATCCTATATGAGATGCCAAGTTGTTGAGTACGAGAACAAGCTAGATTTCTGTATTGAATGCCACACATAGGGCCATATCAAAAGCCAATGCCCACAACTCAAATAATAGCTTATCTAAAAGAAGATTACAGAAGTTCGAGGGGCCAACAAAAATCAAGGAAATAGATGTCCTACTCAAAAGGGTTTCTTCAGACCCAAGAACAACCAACAAATCCCTCTCATAGGAAATGGATTTCCTCAAAGGGGAGAGAAAAAAGTGCTACAGATCCAACAGGACAAAGGAAAACAAATCATCCAACCATCAAATACTGATAAGGTATGCTCTACCTTCATTGATCCAAATAAATTTCAAATCCTTAATGATGAAATTATTTCTCAAGAAGAGATTACAAGGGAAGAGGTTGTAGAATAATATCTAGATCTTGCTATAGCTCTTCCTAATAGTTTAGACTCCCCAACCAAATCAGGACCATCACATATTCCTGATGAGCTTCCTACATCTTCTCCCTAAGAAGAACACTTTGCAACTGATTACAATATTCCTGTTAATTTGCAATCCAAAAATGGTCATTCTAGCCCTATCCTAGAGCAAATGGTTCCTTATAAACCTGTTTTAGATAAAACAATCCAACACAAATTTAGTCCCAAGAAAATGTGAAGCTCAATGAAATCTCCCATAGATTGTGGTAGTGATAAGAAAAGAGGGAGAACCTCAGCCATTGAACAGTGGAAAAAGGACGTCAAGCAAGATATAGCTAATGGAATCCAGAAGACCCTTTTCCCTTCAGTTATCAGCCAAGCCCAGGAAGATAGAAAAAACACCAAACCTCCCCAACCTCAAGGAAAGGGGGGTAGGAAAAACTCCAAGTATTCTAAATGAAGATCCTCTCATGGAATGTGAGAGGCCTCAATGGCCTAACTAAGAAAAGAATAGTTAGTTCACTGAGAAGAGAACTCAAACCCATAATTTTCATTTTGCAAGAAACAAAACTTGATGTTGTTGCTTTAGTAAAAGTAGCCAAAAATATTTGGAACAAAAGTGAAATAATTTTCAGTCAGGCAAGAGGAGCCTCGAGAGGCCTAATGTGTTTATGGGATCCTTGGAAAATTGAAGGTAAAGTCCTAAATATAACTGATAGAATCATCACTGTACTATTCACCGATAAAGATAATAATTCCTCTTGGATTCTCTCAAATGTCTATGCACCAAATACTCTGCAGGGAAGATATTTACTTTGGGAGACACTAAGCAACATCAAAGAGGCCATTCATCACATTCCCTAGATAGTAGTAGGGGATTTCAACACCCCCCTTTACCACTCAGACAAGAAAGGGGGATCAAGTCTACCTATCAGAAGTATGGAAGATTTTAGTGACTTTGTGGATGCAAACAACCTCATGGATGTCAAAATTAAGGATGCAAGATACACTTGGACCAAAAAAATATTGGGAGATCAATTAATTCAGGTTAAATTGGATAGATTCTTCTTTTCTTAGGAAGTTGTCTAGATTTTTGATGATGCTAACCTCCAATCCTTACCCAAAATAGGATTTGATCATAGCCCTCTTTTTTTGGAAATGGAGAATGGTCATCAATTCAAAAAATCTTTCATATTTGAAGCTATGTGGATTCAGCACCCGGACCTCAGGGATAGAATTTCCTAGTGGTGGCAACAAGTAGGACACATAAATCTAGCCTCTAGCTTGTTTCAAAAGCTTAAACATGTTAAAGAGAACCTCAAAGTCTGGAATAAAGAAATTTTTGGAAATCTCTTTGAGAACAAGTAGGCCATTTTAGACATATTAGCACTAATAGAAGACATAATCCAAAATGGTCATAATGATGAGTAGACTAGACTCAAAGAAAGAACAACCCTTGCAAAATTTCATAACATCCTTGCTTGTGAAGAGATCTTTTGGAGGTAAAAATCAAGAGCTCTTTGGCTAAAATAAGGGGATGCAAACAAAGTTTTTCATGCATCAACACTGAGAAATCAAAGTCACAACAAAATCAAAGAACTTGTAAAAGCAGATGGAACTCTCACAACAGATATAAATGAGATAAGATCTGAAGTTATCTCTTATTTCAATACCCTTTTAGGTGAAGATAATCCTGATACTTCCTCTACAAAATATTCCTTGCTCCAACACATTCTCCCTTCCATCCCTAAAGAAACTAATCTCAGACTTCTTGCCCCTTTTACTGAGGAGGAAATCAAGACTGCCCTATTTTCCATGAATCCTGACAAGGCCCCCTGGCCCTGATGGATTCCCTCCTCACTTTTTCCAATCCTTTTGGGATATAGTGGGGAATGATTTTTTTATGCTATCAAGGAATTTAAAATCTCCAAATCCATTCCTCATAGCTTCAACTCCACCTTCCTTGCTCTTATTCCCAAAGGCCATGTAGCCAAATCTATGATGGACTTCAGACCGATTAGCTTGTGCAACGTGACCTACAAAATTTTAACCAAGGTCATTGCTAATAGAATGAAGGATTTCCTACCCACTTTCATTGATCCTTGTCAAGGAAGCACAGTCCAAGGAAGATCCATTCTTGATGGAGTCATTACTATTCATGAGGTTTTTCACTCCATATCCTTAACTAAAGAACCTACCTTTGCTCTAAAGCTGGATATGAACAAATCCTATGATCGTGTCAATTGGGAGTTTCTTATTGATGTCCTTATCAAGTTTGGTTTTCATCCAGATTGGGTGGAGTTGATCAAAGGATGTATCATTCAACCTTGGTTTTCTATTATCATCAATGGTTCTACAGCTGGTTATTTTCAAAGCAAAAGAGGATTGAGACAAGGGGATCCCATATCTCCTTTGCTCTTCATTATTGTGGTAGAAGCCCTTGGGAGAACTTTAAAGGCTTCTTGTAGAATAGGTCTTATTTTAGGGTTAAAAGTAGCTTCTCAAACAACCCCTATCACTCACCAACAATTCATGGATGACACTCTCATCTCAACTCATGCCTCAATCTTTGAAGCTAAGGTAATCAAGTACATCTTACTACTATATGAAGAAGCAATAGGCCAGAAAATTAATTTCAACAAGAGCAAGTTATACTTCTTCAATACTCCTATTCAAAGGCAGAACAAAATAGCCCAAATCCTAGAATGTTTAGTGGCTCATCTCCCATCCACCTATTTAGGCCTACCCCTCTTTCATGGCAATCCCTCAAAGTCCATGTGGAACAATATTTTAGAGAGAATTCAGAAAAAATTGGTAGGGTGGAAAGGCAACCTCCTATCCTAGGTAGCTAAAGCTACCCTCACCATGGCTTGCCTTCAAAGCATCCCTATTTATTTTATGTCTATTTTCAAAGCTCTAGTCCTTGTCTATCAAAATATTAAAAAAAAAAAAAAACTTTCTATGGTTCGGCTCAGAAAATAAGCAATGCATTCACCTAGTTGCCTGGGAAAAGGTTTGCAAGCCCAAGGACAAAGGGGGAGTAGGCCTAAGGAGGATTCATCTCCTCAATTTAGCTTTACTGGACAAACAAACTTGGTGCTTATTGATAGATACCTGTGAATGGATTTCAATAGTCAAAAGGAAGTATCTCCAAAGAACATAGTTCTTGGATGAACAAGCCCCATCTAGAGGATCAACTTTCTAGAAATCTATTTTGAATACCAGGACTATTCTAAAAAAAGGTCTCAGGTGGAGAGTTGGATATGGTAGCAAAATCGATTTTTGGAATGATAGATGGATCACAGACTATCCTCTAATTGAAGATCAAAACCTGTCTAGATTGAAAGACAACCTTGATGTTAACTTTGGGCCAAAATTTGTTGACTTTATTTGTAGGAATGGCAATAGGAGAACCTGGAAGCCAATCAGAAATAATATTTATCCTACTAAAGTAGCAACTTTGAATTCTTTACTACATTTAACCATTATCCCATCTAGAAATCAGATAGATCATTTGTTTTGGGATCTCAATGATAGTGGTGAATTTTTAGTCAAGTCCGCCTATCTAATCCTTTTGAGCCTTGAGGATCAATCCTTCCCTCATAGCATGGTCTACCCAAAGAACCTTGTTCCTAAGATATCCTTTTTCTCTTGGTTGGTTTTTCAAAATAAGATCCTAACTATAGACAATTTTCTCAGGAGAGGCATTGTTGCCCCTAATAGATGCTACCTGTGTCTTTCCAACTGGGAATCTGTTCACCACCTTTTTCTTACCTACCCTTTCTCTGAGGATGTCCTAAGAAAGCTACTTCAGACCTTCTTCATCTCATGGACAAAGCCTAACTCTATATCTGACTTGTTTTTCCAATGGCCCAATCCTTTTTGCAATCCTAGACTAAAATTCCTTTGGACTTCTTGTCTTCACATCTTCTTGTGGTAAGTTTGGCTTGAAAGAAACCGCAGAGCTTTCTCAGATATTAGTTCCAATCCTTCTTCCATTTTTAATAGAATCCTCTATTTTGCTAAAGAAAATTCCATGCTTATCCCTCCCTCCTCCAGACCGGCAGCCAACTTAGAATTATCCTTAGGAAATTCCCTGAATATCCTTATTGAGGACAAACCTATCAATCCTAGACCCAACCAGAGAAATTCTTCTAAGTGGATCCCTCCTCCGAGAGGGTGGCTCAAATTGAATTTTTATGGAGCTACCAAAGGTAATCCAGGAATCATAGGGGTAGGAGGCATCCTCAGAGATCACATCGAAAGAGTTATTTTTGCTTTTGCTGAATTCCTTGGATCTCAAACCAACAATGTTGCTGAAGCTAGAGCTTTGTGGAGGGGGCTAGAGTTGGAAAATAACTACCCTGGAAACATCATTGTTGAGGGAGATTCCTTGATTACTGTCAACTACCTCAGGATGAACAAAAATCCACCCTGGAGAATCAAGGATTGCATCAAGGAGGCCAGGATCCTCATCCTAAGTCATCCACAGAACATCTGCCAACATACCTTCAGAGAGTCTAATAAGGTTGCTGATTGGTTAGCCAACAAAGGTGTCACCGCCAATGGGCTAACCACGTGGATAGGAAACCTTCCCCAAGAATTCAAAAGGATCATGGACCAAGAAACAATTCAAAATTTTTGAGCAAAATTATCCCATGCAGGCTGAGTCCCATTGCAATAAGGTCAGACTTGATTTGACAATTTTTTGGAAACTCATACTAATAATTTTTTCAAATTATGGCAAGTTTCCTTTCTCATGTTTAGTGATTCAGGTTGCACTCCAATTTCCAATAGTGGGCTACTTCAAGAAGAAGTTTTCTCCAAGGACCTTAATCACATTTTTCCTAGACGGTGTGCCATCATTGGACAAAACAATAATCAGTTCCAAGATAGACCGAACCAAGGCATCACGATCTCCAAAGGTCTAACTTCTAGCAGCAATGCAATTCAAATTTGGTTGGTCCTCATAGGATGATGTAGTGGTTCTATGTCCAAGACTGTGCATCGATTTCTAGAGCACATCCTCTTAGGGAAAAATGTTGGCAGCGTCGATGACTGTTCATATTCCAGAAGCAAATTCCACTGGGCAATGTCCAATCATCAAATCAAAACTAGACTCATGAGTGAAGGACAAGGGATAATCATCACCAATATTCAAAATCCCCCTTGGGATACTCCCTTACCGGATAATCATAAGCAAAAAAGTAATGGGAAAACGAAATCTTCCTTGGCAAACTCAAAATGCTTTGAAGAACATAACAATGACAAGTCTCAAAAAACTGCCTGATTTTATTAGGTTTTTTCCCATAAATTAAACATAGGTGCTCCATGTATCTCCACTACCTGCTCTTGCATTAACCCCTCTCTGTTCATTTGGAAGGTCCCAAGGTTGATTGTCCTCGAGCCCAAGTTTTTGTCCCTTTGAATTTTCCTTTTTCTCGTTGGTGTAGAGTGCAGGTGTTTTACACCCATAATTTCTCTGCTTTCTTCCTCAACCCTGCTGGTATTTTCCCAATCTTGCCCAATATGAGTTTTTTTGAGCCTAGTAAGGTTGAGTGTGACATCCTGGCTGAAATAATTTTGACCAAGAGGAACCTTTTTCCCTTCTTCAACAAGTTTGCTGGTGATGAAATTGACATCACCATGGCCATCTTGGAGACTTGGGAGAATGGCTTCATTATAGTTCATGGGAGGAGCTTCCACATTGATGTAAATATCATGTCCACCATCACTGGGCAGAAGGTGAAAGGGCGTTCTATTCACTGAGAGAAGCACAACTGGGAAGTTGAGCTGAAAGAATTTAAGGATAATGAAAAAATATTCAAAGAAGTGAAGTAGGGGATTTACAGGAAGGACCTCCTCATGCCATGGAATGATGTGATGAAACTAATGGAATTCATCACCATTGATGATCCTAAGAAAGTCCTGTGTAGTTTCCACTTGGCTTTTGTCAACCATTTTCATGAAGTGAATCCCATCAATATCCCTCAATTCCTCGTCAATTCCATGAATTATTCCATTAAATCCTATAGAAAAAAGAAAGGAAATGACCTTCCTTCCCACCAAGGGCTTTTTAAAGTCATCTATAATCATATTCTGACTAATAGCCCCTAGGCCAACCCTAGTCCTTCCTTGAGTAAACCTAGTCCAACTATGAAATCTGTTGGGCCCGCTACCCACTTGTCCTTATTGGAAAGGAAAAGGAAGTCAATTGAAGTTGTGCATGAATTAAGGGCAAGAAAAAGCATCAAATTTGATAGAGCTGAAGGACCTATCAAAAAATCAACCCACCTACAAGAGAAGTTTGTGAAGGGCAAATAGAAGGTGATTGAAATCAAGGCTGATGATGAGGATGCAGATGATGAAGTCAAAATCCTGAAGGAATTCATCATATCCACAACCACAAGTATGATGAATGCTATGGTGAATTCCATTATCGACCTCAGGGAGGCCCTCCACATGCTTTTCTTTGGCATGCAGTCAGGGCAGGATGACTCCAAGGAGACCGAGACCTATTTAGTGGATGAGGACAAGTTTGAGGTCAAGGAGGAGCCCAAGGATCAAGTGAAGGATGAGGACAAGGACGATGATGAGGAAGTTACTGAGGATTGACTTCCTTGATACTATTTATTCTATTTTTGCGGCTACCCTATGCGGAGCCTGATCGTCCGTGTTGTGGTCTATTTTGCTAGGGCAGTGACCCTTTCTTCTTTCCTCTTGCTTTTGAGTGTAGAGCTATGTCCCCTGTTAGACTTTTTGGTGTTTTAGGCTTGGGGCTGCATCCCCTGTTGGTTTTCTATTTTCTTTCAACAGTCTATGCTATTTTTGTACATAGGTTTTGGGATCCTTAAAACCTGGTACTTAATGAAATCCTTCTAATTTACCAAAAAAAATATTTTCATTTTCAATTTACATTTGTCATCTCATTATATGCATTTTGATAGGTGCTACTAACATATTATCTTGCTTGCATATGTGCAGGTTCAAGATTCAAAAGCTCAAATCCATCACGATGGTCACAAAAAATGCACCTACAACATTGATTGTGGCATGAAGAACAAATACACCATGTTTAACTTGTGAAAGGGATTACCTCCTCTTGGCACATATGCTTGTAAAATGCACCCTAAAAGGGTCAATATGTATCAAAAGGGATTTTCTTAAATTAATACAATATTATACTATCATTGCATATGGTGTGTTTTTTATGTTTATAGAAAATTTTTAATGTTATTTGGAAAAATTGGAAAACTTTAAAAAACTTGAGTTTTTTGAAAATTTGAAGTATTTGAAATTTGAAATTTTGAAAATCTAATTAGGGAGTTAAAAGGTTTTCAACATAAAAGGATTAAAAACTTAAAATTTACAAAATTCATATTTGAGTTATTTTTTAACTTAGGAGATATAAGGATTTCAACTCCAAAGTCAATTTGAATGAGTTCCATTATGTCAAAAGATTAAAAAATTTCTTTCTAAATCTTAATTTTTGAAAGGGTCAAATTTTGCATCATGGAAGAATAAAATGAAATCAATACTAGTTGTAGAAAAACTTTGGGATATAGTTAGTGGAACAAAGAAAAAACCTGGTGAAGATGAAAGAGAAATACAAAATTTTAAGAAGGTGATGAAAAGGCACTCATGTTGATAACATTTGGAATAATTGATGAAATACAACCATACTTAAGTAGAGCATAAACTTCTACATATGCATGGAATACATTATACAAAATATTTCAAGGGAAAAACAAAGCTACAATTCTTAATCTACAATCCAACTTGTATTCCTTAAATTCAATAGTGGAGAAAGTATAGAACTCTTTCTACGAAAAGTAGTAGATATAAAAGCAAAACTATTAACTCTGGGAGAAAAAGTAGAAGATACATTTTTTATTTAAGTAACTCGAAGGGCACTTCCAAAAAGTTACAAGCATTTAGTTACTTCTTTGCAAGTCCTAAGCAAGGAGACTACATTTGATGACTTAGTCAATATTCTTCAAGAATATGAAGTAGAGAATTTAGTCAAAGATGAAATGACTAATAATGCCTTGGTATCTAAAGATAATACACCAGGTAATATTGCTACAAATTCAAGGTACAAATCTAAATGGAATTCAAGATACTATCATATATGTAAGAGAAAGGATCATAGTAAAAAATTTCAAAGATATAATCAAGGAAATCAAAATGAATGAATTTTGATATATATGAATCAAGGAAGCCAAATGAATAAACTAGTATACAAAAGGCAATATCAATCTCAATATTGATATAATCCTCAATGACAACAACAATTTCAATCTCAATATCAACAACATAAATATCATCCTCAATATCAACAACATCAATATCATCCTCAATATCAATATGGTCATCAATAACAACCTCAGCTACAATTTAGAGAAGAAGAAAAAAAACTTAGTTTAAGAAATTCATGAAATACAATAATTAGAAGAAACATCTGAAGGAAATGAGTTCAAAGCTCTTACAATAAAAATCTCTAAAGATGTACATTTTTCAAATAATTCTGAAGATACTAATGTTGCAATTGCTATAGAACATCAAGATACAAGAAGAAAACTTCATAAAGATGACAAGGCAAGATCAAGACCAAAACTAAAGAACAAAATAAATAAACAAAAAAAATAATATCAATAAGGTACAAAATAAGAAAGCAAAAAAAATATACAAATAAAAACAAGTACCTGAACAAGAGGTTGATGGATCACATGCTCCAGATAAAAGAATAAAGATGAATATTGAAGACCAAGACCAAGACTGAAGACTAAAGTCTTCAATAACCAAATAATTTAATACAAGTGGGTGTTGAGGAATATTATATTATTTGATACATGCTAATTTACCCCCATGGTACCTTCATGGTACAATTGTGAATATGTAATATATTAAGTTTGAGTCTATAGTTTAGGTGTGTGATTTATATTTTTCCTTTCATGTAAGTATTAATGTGCAAAAAATGTACAAGTGTTATGTAAGAGGACAATGTGTAGGAAATGCACAAGTTTCATATAAGTTAGAGTGCAAGTGTAGATTGAGAGAATGTGCATAAGTGTCATGTATGTAAGTATGCAAATATGTAATGTGAGGATGTGCACAAGTGTCTTATATTAGGAGTGCATGTAGAAGTGTAAGAGTCATGTAGATGTGTGCAAGTGTCTTAGAGTCAAGTATCCATGTAATAAGAACTTGAAGAGTCTAGTATGCAAGTGGCAAGATGATAAGCCAAAGGTCATGGATCTTGTCATATGGAGATTAGTAGACAAGTACTTGAAGAGTCATATTACTATGGCTATATTATGGAGATAATACTCCATGAGAATGTAATCTGAATATCATATTACAGAGTTGTAACAGGAAGAAAATGAATAAATCTTGTATACATATTTTGAGCAATTAATATTTTAAGTTTTCTTCATACATAGTTCATGAATGACTTAGGCCATTTACATTCATATTTGATTATATAAGTGAATTTTATTTTCTTTATTATATTGGTATTGATATACATATTAATTGGATCATATATTATTCTACTCTTATATTATTATTTTGACCTTTAATATTGTGGCTATTTTATATTGGGACCTGTGATATTTTGTGGTAGTAAGGCTTAAAAATCCAACAATAATCATATTTAAGTCCCTAAATTTCACATACAAATTCCATAAACCACATTTCTCTTTTACTAATAGGACTAGTGAAGAATAGGGACTGATGCTTGGACAAATAATCTCTACTTAGAGTAATTCTTACACCATATTTTTCAATCTCTATTTTTGCATATAAGGATAGTGGTAGGGCCAAATATTAGGGGGCATAATTTTTGGGAATAGCTTAGTGGTATTATCATGGTAATGATGAAGGGGAAGCTCATGTAGTTCATTGAAGACTAAGACATGGTGGTCCAAAAGTCTAGTCAATTCAATGAATTGGCTTGAGTCGATAGACTTTGTATTCTTCATGGTATAAAGTTGAGTCACAATGCCATGAGAACCATTTTTTAAATATTCTCCATACGATGGGAGCTTATGATGCTCGATAACCTTGATTGAAAGTCTCAAAGAGTATATTGATGGTCATTATTTATAAATAGCATCCATATTTTGATAAAGTTCTATAAGATATGTCTTAAGGTGCATAACCATTGGATATCCAAAACCACATCATAGCTACCCAAGGGTAGAACAAACATGTTCAATTGTAAGTTTTAATTCCCTATTGAGAGTCAAACATTCCTACATTTGGCCTTATAAGGTAGTGTTCTCCTATTGATAATCATGACTTCAAAGATAGAGCTCGGATACACATAACAATCTACTTTTTTGGCAATTATAGTATCCCAGAAGTTCTAAATATTGCCACTATTTATGAGAATATTTAGGGGATGCTTCTTGAAGTACCCTCGAACCTTCAAGGTTTGAGGTACATTAATCCCTACCAAGGCATGCACAAATTGTTTTGGTGTTGGGTTCTCTTGAATTTCCAACTCCTCTATGTCCTCTGGTTGTTGGTCCTTAGGTGGATCAAAATCCTAAAAAGGAAGATTTGACCCCAATGGGTAGGTGCCAAAATCACTCAAAAAAATTAGGCAAACCCACTTAGGGAGGTTATATATCAAATGATTAGCTTGAAGAGAGGATCGCAATGGGTAGGTGCCAAAATCACTCAAAAAATTTTAAAATACCTCAAAAAGTAGGTTTCTATTGATTTTGGGACATTGAGAGTTTTGGGAGTTTTTTTGAATTTATGGAATGAGGGAAGGACAATATTTTTCCAAAGTGGAAAATGAGTGAATTAGGCAAAATTTGCAATTTTAAAAAGAAATTCAATTTTTTTTATTTTTTTTAAGATTTCTTTTGGGGTATGGGATGCGTTGTTTTGAAAATAATAGAATTGATTTTCTAGAAAGATATGAAACTCTAGCTTGCATGATATTGTTTGGCCTTGGGTCTTTGCAGACTGAAGAAATTCATCATGCATGATCTTGAAACCCTACCCTATACAAAAAATAATTGGCTTGGTTCTACATGGCTAAAGAATAGCAACCTAGCAAATTGGATGCTCTAAGATGTCTATAACTGCTTTGAGTTGAAGATATCAACAATCCCTAGATTGTGGTTTCCTAGGGTTAAGGAAAAAAACCTCACCAACCACAAATGTTATCTAATTGAGTACCATTTTATGGGTATCAACAACTTATTAGATCTAGGTAGTTTTGTTGATAATCTAACCATAAATTTATATCCAAATGAAAACTCTTTGTATACACTTAAAAACTACAAATAGTGTATAGGGTCATTGACCCTTTTCACTGGTGATACACTCAAATTTATCTACTTGAGGGTTCCTGGGGTACTCCTCAAAATATGTTTTTGGATAGATTTTGGCCCAAGTACTTCCCCTAGTTGAGCAGTTGGAACTTACACCCAATATTGCAAAATGGTATTAACCTATTGCAAGCATTATTTAAGCACCGCAAAGAGTTTTATTTTCATATCTATGTTTGTTGATGTTGCATAAATTGGCTTTGTGACGCTATGAAAAGCAACCCTAAAAGTTGCTCTAATACTAGATGAAATAAATATGTCTGCAACAATTAAAAAAAAACAATATGCACCAGAATAGAAAATGAAGCATAAATTCTATTAGTTGTTTGAAATATTAGAATATCACAAGCCACTTTTCAAGGCTTATCTCCTTCAAAACTCCTAATACAAAAATGCAATTTTCTCTTTTCTCTTCTTTCATTACAATCCAATATATAATAAGGAACCATAAAATATCTGACAAACCGTAAACCCCTATGTAGACTTTAGGTCCCACTAACTAATTGCAACACTAATTACTAATAACATGACTAATTACAATATTAAATTGTTAAGACATAAAGGTCCTAACAATATCCAAATATTATAGTTGAATGTAAACCTAAAATCAATATTGTTTAATCCAAGACTTGTGTATTGTATTTTTTTTCTTTTATAAAGTGGACTAATAAAATGCACACTTTTTTTAACAAACTCATTTACACATCCATGCACACACCTCGTTGTGGTTTGAACCTAGGTTTCTTGGAAGATAGCCCAAAGTCCTAACCACTACATTGTCTCACAAGGACTAATAAGACACCCACTTGTGGTGTCCTTTATATCCATATATTAATGTATGAAAACATCCTTCCAAGTCCTTTTTTTTCTTGTATTTTACACAGGATCCTCTTTTTTTTCTTGTATTTTACATAGGATTTTTTTTTTTTATTTGTATATTTTAACTTCTATAAACATCATTTATATCTAAACATTACATCTTACTTACCTATTTTATATTGTGTTTATATTTTAGATGGTGTAACTGGAGTGGTAATAAGACTTAAGAACACTACTATGAGTGTTGCCTCATTTGGCCTATGATATCGAGGAGATTAAAAAACTATTTTACGTACTTTATCTCTTTCACAAGTAAAATAATAATATATTCTTAAAATTATTTTTTAATATTTTATTATTAAAACTTTAGAATTCCAAATAGAAGATGTAAGGTTCAAATCAGAAAAGGAATAAAGTTGTACACCATTTTTTTGATATGAATAGATACATACTTGAAAGTAAAGGTAAAGGTAAAATAGTTTTTATCCTCCACTATTCCATAGGTCATATGAGACTATCCTAATAAAGAATGCTACACACGTTTAATATATATTTATCCAATTAGTTTATTGAACTATGGTATACAATTCTACCACCATTAAATTCAAACCTTGAATATTAAAAGCTTCAAAATCTTACCATTAAACTAACATAAACACAATGTTTTATACAACTTATAACATTGTGTATATTTTCTTTATAATTTTAATTCTATAATCATTTAAAATAAATTAAATTAATATTAAATATCTACGAATATGTCAATACCTCTTTCATTTGCTTGCAATAAAAAAATTGTTATGGTTCTTTTTCTTGTAAAACAATTATTTTCGTTTAAATTCAGCCTCTATGCTTTTTATGGACATAGATACTATGTTCATATAATGTTGTGAAGATTACAACGCCAACTTTTTCTGACTATACATATATAATATTTAATCATTATTCATAACCGATGTGCATGATTATTATTATTATTTTTTTTCCGCACATGGATCATTTCTTCAAAAAGATCGTTTAATTTCTATGCTCTTTTATAGAATTTCAAAGTTTTATAGGTATCTTAGTATGAGGTGAAAGTTCCTTTTATCCAACGTGTACCTCACTTAATGTTTGACAATAATCCGCTTCATATACGACTTTTTTGAAATATCAACATCAACATCATCTGATAGACACCACCTTCCTTAATGTAAGAGAAAGAAAACCAATAATGATAGACAATAATAGTCAAGATTTTGCCATCATAATCTAGTTCTTAATGCGGTTCGTTTATCCAAGTGGGAAGAGGACCCCGCTCTTCCCGGCCAACTCCTATTTAAAATTAATGGACTAGAAATGTAAAGATGGGATTTGAGTTTTTTTTCTTTTAATATTAAATTGTGTTTTGCCTCGGACATTGCCGCAGTTTAAACTTTAGTTTTTTTTGGGAAGTCCAGGATTAAACAGTGGTGTGTGGGCTGTGTGACAACTTTCCTCTTAATAAGTTCAACTCTTCTCTTATTAGAGGTTATGATGGGGATGGGGATGGGGATGCTAGAGGGTTGGCATAGGGGGTTCTTACACTAACCAAATTTTAAAAAAATATTTAAAAAATAATAATATTTAATTGTCTTTTTAATAATTTTAAATTTGAGTTTATATGTTTAACATAAAAAATACATGTATTAATTATTTTTATCAAAAGATTTAATGTTCTTTTATCATCTTTTGGAATGTGATTTTTTTGTTGTTGATTTTGATGATTTTTTTTTTTTTATTCTTAATTCTTTAAAAAGTTTTTTTTTAAGTGTTTTCATATATAATCTTGATGTTGTAAGCTTTACATTCTATGACAAAATGTTTTTCAGTTTTCACTACTTTTATTGTGCAAAAGATATAGAACTAAAGGTGCAAAGGAAGATGATACCAAAATTTAAAGCAAATGAGGTGAAGGAGATCAAGGTTAATTCAAATAAACCATTTAAGTAACATAAAATCTTTTCATTGCAATAAAAATAAAAGTAGTACATAGTGTATCTTCAGGATTTCAAGAGAATCATAATAAAAAATTGTATATAGATATTATCCATGAAAAATTAGGGTTTTAAGGGTAGCATAAGAAAGAATTTCTATGGAGGATCATTCTTTCACTTTTAGGGCTTTTAGGGAAACATAAAGAAAAAAGTATTTATGAGGCTATTCCTTGCATTTCATATTCTTTAGGGCAACATAAATATTTAGACAATAAGTCTCATTATGAACAATATAGAAAAATAGAAGATATTGATGAAGATGAAAGTGTTGGAGGGAACAGAAAAGGTAGAGGAAGGTCATCAAAGCATGAACAAAGAGAAAAAGAAGCTCAAAGGGATATCAACTTGGGAAGCCAAATAAAAATATCATAGGTATTAACAAGAAGTGGGGCTCAACCTGCTAATAAAATAAAAAGTGATGATAAAAATGATATCATGGAATATTAGGGATATGAATAAGACCCCAAAAAAAGTTATTAAATAATTAGCAAGTTATAGTTTTGAGTTTATTTTAATAAAATAAATAAAATTAAACAATGAGGAATGTAAGGATTCTTTTAAAAATATTTGGAATATGGGTGGTTGTCTAACAATTTCTTCAATATCAACTTCAAGTGATATTGCAACAATATGGGAGAAACACAAATGGGATGGACAAGTGTTAGAAGAAAAAGGCAATTGAGTTTCTAGACTATTTTATAGGAAGAAGAAAACATCAAAGTTGGGGTTATAAATGTATATGCTCCAACCATAGTAAATCCTCATGAAATATATTGGAGAGACCTTAGCATATTTTTGTTAAACATAATTATAATTTATAATTGTAATCTATAGATTCTTAGGGTGACTTCAACGCAATTTTATCTCATTTTAAAAAGAATAATGGTACTCCAAGATGGTTTAAATCAATGCAATATTTTGCTACATTTGTCAATTCAAATGGTCTTTGGGATGTTTGTCCTTCAAGTTTTCAATATACACGGGATATGTTGGAAGCACCCTAGCATATTTTTGTCAAACATGATGATGATTCATAATTATGATCTATGGTTTCTTGGGGTGTCTTCAATACAATTCCATCTCCTTTTGAAAAGAAAGGTGGGACTCCGGATGATCTAAATCAATGCAATATTTTGCTTCACTTGTCAATTCAAATGGCATTTGGGATGTTAGTCCTTCAATTTTTCAATATAAATGGGATAATAGATGAATTTGGCAAACTCATATAGCAAAAATACTGGATATATTATTGTTGTGCAACACATGATTACAAATAGAGGTTACAACCTCTTCAAATACTTTGTTAAGAGAAGGATCAAATCACAAACCTATTATTTTGACTTATGATTTACTAAATATTAATCATCCAAATCCATTTTTCTTCTAGTCTATGTGAAGACAAGACCCTAATTTCTTTTGGATGGTTATGTTATGGTTGAATGAAGTAAATTTGTAAGGGCCATGTATGTATAGGTTTGTATACAAGATAAAATATTTTAAAAAGAAAATGAAGATCTCGAATGCCTAATATTTTGGTAGTATTTTCAAACAAAAGAAGGAAATTGAATCCAATAGAAATCAATGGAATGGACCAGGATTCTAATGTGAAAGAAAAACAATAACTTTCTAATTATTATAATGCATTAAAAAAGAATTATTCATATTGGTTTCAAAAACATAGGGATAAATGGCTTAAGGAAGGAGATATAAATACAAAAAAATCATTTTACAACAAAAATAAGTTTTTTTTTTTATCACATGAAAAAAAAACCTAACTCCAAATGGAAGTAATATTGAGGAAGAAGAACATATAAAAATTCAATTAATTATTTCAAAAATATTTTATCATAAACTGGGCAAGATAAGGAGGCACAAGATAAGCTTTTGCAAAGTATTTCATAAAACTATCACATAGGGACAAAATGAAATCTTGATGAAGAACATATCTATGAAGGAGCTACATGAAGCAATTTTTTCTTTCCATCCTAACAAGGCACCTAGCCCTAATGGATTTCTTGTAATTTTATTTCAAAAAATTTAGGATTTATTGAATAGTGATATGTGTTAGAGTATATTACATCATTTGGATCATGTGAATGTACCACCTTTGGTACATAACTAAAGTAGGAGTTTACTTTAGAGTAAAATTAGTTAGTTACTTCAAGTATTGTAATAAATGCACAAGTGTCAATGTGCATGTAGTCCACATGTACATAAGTCTTAGGTAGATTAAAGGCCAATAAATCTATCTTCCTATATAAAGGCCTCATAGTGAGTGATTTCAGAGCAGTAGTAAATATAGAGAGTGTATGGTATAGTTTTGTAGTAGGGTATAATGTAGTTCTTTCGTATATGTTCATGCAGTGTTCATGTCCTCCATTATTTAGCATTGTACTATTTTCATCACTCTCATTAATGACATATTTTTGAGTTATTTGTAGATGTTCATCTCATTATTTTCCTACATATTATTGTGTCATTAAATTCGCAGTTATATTAGAATAGTTATATTGCATATTGTGGTTGTATTTCCTATACTACAGTCTCATCAAAAGCTAACTGTGGTATCTACCATGACCCTCCTTGACGGGATTTTTGACACAAAGAAACAATATATTAATTGATGATGCTTTAATACCTAGTTTGAGCAATTAAACCAACTTTGTGATGTTTAGTTGATTTATAAGAGCATGGTTTTGCTGATATATTGCCAAATTTGTAGGATCAAGTACACTCGTAGATGGAAGAAGTAGAATCATCCACCAAAAGCGAGGGTACTTGAGGCTTGAGAAATGATGATTAAGGCAACTCGAGGTAACATGGATAGATTCCTTTATATAGGTATGCATTCAGTTAGGGATAATCATAAATAACTAGCCACCTTGAGCCTCAATAGATAGCCTGGTAGTTATCATAAATTCTCAAGCTGAGATAGGTGACTAGATTGATGGAAAGACTCCCTCTTTGTCTATTGCATATTATTGATTTATCTTTTACTTCATCACTATCTGCATCAATGGTTTGGAAAGCATTTATAATATGGTTGTATTTGAAAGCTCCTTGCTTTGCTTAAACCTTTCAAAAGAAAAGCATGATGTTAGTAATTGATAAGAAAACCTTTTATTCTATGGTATATATATATATATATATATATATATATATAATAGTTGATTTATTTTAAATGATAAATGAATTTAATTTATAAATAATAGTTGTTTTTATTTTAAATGATAAATAAATTTCATTTATAAATAATAGTTGTTTTTATTTTAAATGATAAATGAATTTCATTTAAAAATAATAGTTGTTTTTATTTTTAAATGATAAATGAATTTCATTTATAAATAATAGTTATTTTTATCGTAAATGATAAATGAATTTCATTTATAAATAATAGTTGTTTTTATTTTACTTGATAAAGGAATTTCATTTATAAATAGTAGTTGTTGATAAAGGGATTTTAGTTGCTAATAAAAGATGTATTATATTAAATAATAGTTGACATCTATCCTTAAAGATAAGGGACTCCCCTTTAAAGTAGCTAATTTTCCTTTAATTAAAAAAAAAATCTACCATAAGGTAAATATCTACAAGTTGGACGTTTGAGTTGATGGGGTGCCTGCCAACATTGAATAAGAAGGAGCATCATTTATGGTGAAGCTTCTCATGAAGGGAAGGAAAATTTTTAAAAATGAATTGCTTTTGACCTGTCTCTACCATCGTTGAGGGATGGGAAAGAAAAGTAATGGCAGACGGGTAGAGAGTAATGAGGTGTGATGGCAGTAGATGGGAGCAAGTAGACTCCATCCCTTATGGGGAAGAGCGATGACCAAAAGAAAAAAGAGAGGAGAGGATCGAACAAGCAAAGGGGGGAGAAAGAAAAGAGAACAAGTGGACACACGTCTCACACAACAAGGTGAAGGGAAGAAATAGAATGCATGGTGACTGGATAAAGCTAATGTTAAACATTTTGCTAACACCATACTCTAGAAAGAAGAATAAAAGCATAACCAAATATTCAGTGTCTACAGGTTGGGATTCCTATGACCAATTTCATTGCTTAATATATGAAAGAATAAACATATGTACTTTTTCCTTATTCTTCTCTTGCTCACGTTATCGATGTTTAGTTTGGGAGTAACACCCCTTTGGGTGGACGTCCATTTTGATGTCAACTATACCTACCTAGCCATTGTGTGCTCCTTGTGAGCATTTCTTGTATGCCACCTTAGGGATAGTGTTGTATGTCAGCTTATCATCTTCATTTAGGCTCTCAACCTACTTTCTTCCCCTCATAGCTTGTTGTGTTTGGACACTGGTCATTGTTGTCCATTGTTGTTGTTGAAGCTCGATGTTGGAGACTATACTCCCTTTCCAATTTTATCATTTTTGTGACCAGTGAGGACAATGCTCTCTGTGCACACTCGAACTTCGTATTGTTGTCTTTGAGTATGTGGCCCTCTCCTGCATCTGGCTTTGTACTATGTAAACGCTATTTGACTTTGTCAAGGATGTTGAACTCCCTCGGTGTTCCTTTACACATTACATTGAATTTTATTGTTTGGTGGCTCGTTGGTGGTATTTGGGATCTTTTATTCCATATTCATTGGGCCTATTGGCCGATGGTAGATCTTAAGGCATCGAGCGCCTAAAGGCTAGTAGCCAAGCACTTTGGGTGCTTGGCTAAGCCTACCCTTGTGTGTCAAGCACCCACCTTGCAAACCCTAAGTCCACCATGACCATTTCCCCATGTGTGTTGTTGCTTGTTGTCACCATGTGGCCTAGTTTGTTATTGTGGTTCCTTCGGACTCATGGGTTGTAGCGAGTTGTCGAGCGATCCATGTTTGGTTTAATAAATCTTTTAGTTTACCCTTCTCCCTTAGCTTGGTTGATTCGAGTTGAATTGGGATAGATTAATAAGGTTATGATTTATTTAAATAATTAAAGAGAGTAGACTTTGATTATGTTAAATTAAAAGTTATGATTTATTTAAATAATTAAAGAAAGCAGACTTTGATTATGTTAAATGAAAGGTTATGATTTGTTTAAATGATTAAAGAAAGCATACTTTGATTATGTTAAATGAAAGGTTATGATTTATGGTTTATTTTTATTATTTGGAGGTATGGGACTCTATTTAGTGAAAATAAAAGAAAAATGATTTATTTTTATTATTTAGAGATATGAGACTCTATTTAGTGAAAGTAAAAAAAAAATGGTTTATTTTTATTATTTAGAGGTATGGGACTCTATTTAGTGAAAGTAAAAGGAAAATGGTTTATTTTTATTATTTAGAGGTATGGGACTCTATTTAGTGAAAGTAAAAGGAAAATAGTTTATTTTTATTATTTAGAGGTATGGGACTCTATTTAGTGAAAATAAAAGGAAAATGGTTTATTTTTATTATTTAGAGGTATGGGACTCTATTTAGTGAAAGTAAAAGGAAAATGATTTATTTTTATTATTTAGAGGTATGGGACTCTATTTAGTGAAAGTAAAAGGAAAATGGCTTATTTTTATTATTTAGAGGTATGGGACTCTATTTAGTGAAAGTAAAAGAAAATAGTTTATTTTTATTATTTAGAGGTATGAGACTCTATTTAGTGAAAGTAAAGGAAGTATGATTCATTTTACCTGATTAAAGATATGAGACTTTAATTAGTGAAAGTAAAGGAATTATGCTTCATTTAATTTGTATAGTTGCAATTTGGCAATGAAATAAGTAAATGCATTTAGAAGCATGTATATCATGGAACCATGAGTGCCTTGATCCCCTACTATCCTCAAATGATCGATGGAAAGCAAGGAAGGACCAAAGAGGCAGTTGGAACCAATGAATCAATTTGATTCTACTTATAATGATTTACTTATGCTCAAATAGACTAGAAATATGGGGATATTTCCTTGATGAAATTGATGTAATATGTTATTCTTTAAGGGTATGGAGGATTTACCATACTTGCTTATATGTAATAATTGTTTAATTGTTTGGATGATGTATCTTTAGATTATTGCTTTGAATTATCTATGTTTTGTATTAATTTCCCTTTCAATTAATGTTTACCTTCTCTTAAATATTGCTTCCTTCCTAGTATCTTTTACATGCTTTATGAATTATGTTTTTTGTTAGATTTAGTATCTAGAACTATTCTTGTTTTTCTTGCTAAACAACAAAAACTTAAGTAATGAGTTCTAGGGTGAACTTAGAGGGTGACCTAAGGGATTGAGACCCCTTAGGGTGAACGTAGGTGGACCTAAGGGATTAAGACCCCTTAGGGAGAATGATAACTAAGTTATGGAAAAACTGCATTTGAGTTAAGATAGCTCATCATGTAGACGATATGGATAGCTTAACTTGCAATCCACATAACATACCTACATAGATTGAATTTTGTATGGTATGGATATGGACGTATACCTTTGATTTATTTAAGGTGATAATTTTAGCTCATCAAAAGTGATGAGAGGGATAAACCTATTTGCGATAAAATACAATAGACCTACACAGATGGACTTGTGTGAGGATATTTTGTGAGATGTAGCTCTTCGAGAAACTTAGGGAATTAAAAACAATAGATCAATTAAAGGCCAGTTAGGGGTTTATGAATCCCTCTCCTAAAAAAATATATTTTCTTTTTGTGTATTTTTCTTGTAGTTAGATAATGGGTCATTACAATATTAGAGCACATGGTAGATCAAATAGGAAATAGGGAGAGCCACAAAGAGAGATTGAGAGAAATCCAAAAATCTCATTTATAAAAATTTTGAGATTATATTTGGCTAGAGTCTTTCCATAGGGTTACAAAAAAATTCTTGAAGACTAAGACTTGGCATAAATTCCACTAGATTGATAAATCAACTAGTGAAGATTAATTATCTCTAGATTTAAGATTTTCTTCCATAACTATCCTAATACATTGTTGCAGGGAAAGGTAAATCAAAGTGAGTTGGGAAGATTCCTACAAAAGAGCTAGGAAGAATATCTTATTTAGAATAAATCCAACACCAGAAGCAAAAAATGGAAGAACAAATATTTGGAGGCCTAAAAAAAAGGTCCCATTACTAGAGATTGCAGACCTGCAAAGAGCATAAGGAGAAAAGGCCATATGAGCCTTGTTATAAATTCAAGGGAGAGAAGAAGACTCCAGTGAAGAGTCCTAGTGAAGATAGAAGATTGGTGATCTCCAAGTGTAGATTGAAGACTTCACCCTAACTGAAGAGACCCTTAGAAGATCCAGTTAAAAACTTCCAGTTTAAGAATATTGGAGGTTGATGATCTCCATTAAATAATGTAGATTGCAGTCTAAAGAAGGACTAGCAAAAATCCTATTCTAGACTTTAGAAGCAGTAGATTTTAAAGATAAAAGAGGAAGATCTCATTACCAACACTTCCATAGTAGTATTTTGAAGAAAATGTCTCATTTGGAAGACCATAAGAGCCTCCTCCTTATTTCTCCTTTAGACCTCACCAAGTTATACAAGCACCAAGTTTATCTCTATTATTACCTCAAAGGGAGACAAAGGTTTGGTTTACTAAAGATACATTACATAGCATATCCTCTTGTCTACAAGCGACCACCATTAGTAGAGAGAAAGCATACTCAAAAGTGCTTAAAGAGGAGCCATCTCAAAGGGGTTCATCATTCATTGTTTACGAATAACAAGCACCAACTAGAGTGCTTAAAGAATGATATAATTAAAGGGCTCAATATCTAGTATAGGTACTCGAAGAAAGAGCCATTCATAAGGCTCGAAGTCTAGCTCTATAAGGTGTGAGGAGACACCTTAATCCAACATAGAATATGATGTCAACCTATAGCACAAGGATCCATATAATTATATTATCGTAAGCTTATACTATCTATGTGGAAGATCAAGTTATCATCTACGGAAAACTACACTAAGAACAACATATTAAAAGGTAAAAGGATAAAGCACAAGATAGTAACAAAGGTGTAATACCCAAGACTTATCTTAGAATAATTGCTCACGGAGATGAAGCACCCGAATCATCCATTGGAGTAGCATAGAACCTCCATTGCAATGCTCCAAGATCATTACAACTAGATCCAACCTTGTGGAAGAATACTCTCTATCTTGGAGAAGGAGAACCATATCATATTTCACTGACAAATGAACCAAGGAATATTGCAAATAGTTGAAAAGAATAAGCGTTGAGGAGGTTTAAGGTATTGGAACATTGCCAGTCAATGTGCATGCAAGGAAGGCATGAACACTTGTATTAACAAGAGAGAAATGTTGTACCACTTGGCACAAAGGTATAAGAGAATCCTCATGTCCTAATGCATGTGTTCAATAAGGAAGAGTGTTCACCAAAGTAACACTCATCATAACTTATCCTAACATTCAAGAAGGGTATCGCTCTCAGGAGTTACAGCCAGACTTACACCACATTACATAATGCCTTCCAAAGATCCATATTGAGCACTACACCACCTAAGGAGAAGACCAAGCATTTTTAGAAAACACCTAGTGCCACTTGGCACTCATTTAAGGATAAGGGAAGCATATTTCTAGCCATTGTATTAAGAGTGCTCGTAGGGAAAACACAACATAGTATATGCACATTCAGAGCAAGCATTAAAATAAAGAAGTCAAGGGATGTCTAACAGTAAGATCAAGGAGTGATTAATAGCTAAAATCATATGTCAAAGGAGCATTGAAGCTATAATATATACGTGCTATAATTGCTATCATACGTTCGTCAAAGGATCATTGAAGCTAAAATTATACATCAAAGGAGCATTGCTATCAGTGTATATCTGATGAGTCAAAGGAGCATTGAAGCTAGAATACATACATGCTATAATTGCTATCATATGTTTGTCATTGAAGGATTACAATGCTCATTCATTAAAAGGGTATAAAATTATAAGGTAAGGTCCTACATTAATTGAATTTATTTCATTAAAGGAGTAATAAGGTGCATGAATTAAGGTTGAAACTATTTTATTTCCCATTGAAAATCAACCTTAGAAAATTGAAAGCATATATAGGAGTTCATAGCATCTCAAATAATCTAGTTGAAATACAAATCCTTTAGTATTTGCAATTAAACATCATAGGAGATATAAGAGTTACTACTTGGAAAATCAATATTGCAAATATTATTAATTTATAATATTCCATAAGTAGGGAGTTATAAGGTATACTACATCAAACATAGTTTATTGAAATTTAGAATATTAAACTATTAAGGGCTATAAAAGGAAGTTCATTATTTACTTAAAGGAGTTGGAATTATTTACTTACACTTGTCTCATACTCATACTAAAGAGACAAAAGAAATCCAACCATAGAGAACTTCAAATTAATAAGTGCATATTTCATTAGGAGAGATAAGGTGAAATAGGAGTTGATTATTGTTATTTACAAAACATTACAAAATCAACCCAAAATGTGAACTATTACTTACTAAGAACTTTATCAAACTTATAGCATATTCTAAACCACTAGGGAGACATAAGGATTCTACAAAACCTAAGTCTTGAAAGGATTTACTTAAGTAGTTCAAATACTCTACACTAGGGAGACATAAGGAAGACAACTTCAAAAGGTTTATTATGGAGGAAATAATTAAGAATGCATTCAATGAGAATATTGAAATGATATTTCATGAACTTAGGTTCTATTCACAAAATCTAATAGAAAACTTTGATGGATTCAATCTCTTATCTACAGAGTTGAAAGAAAGATTATCTTTATTTTTTAAAGAAGCAAAGGAAGAGAACTTTACAATATTAATTTGATATATTCATGAAACTCTATTTAGAACTTGGTGGAGTACTCAAAATATGATTATTCTTTCTTCATAAGGATGCTTAATGTTATATTTATCAGTAATCATTTTTAGTTCTTTCGAGGAATGAAACAAAAGAAAGTAAATATTGATAGTGAATCCTTGAATCCAAGTCAATTTTATTGGGATGATAGACTTCATCATGAAGCATATATTCCTCTAGTAACAATGCATAAATGAATAACAAGAAGGAAGAGAAAACATGGCAGAAGAAAACAAGACAAAGATCCTAATCTAGATACAAAAAAAGAGTACCATGAAGAAATCACAAAGACTAAATTGAATGAATATGATCAATTCAAAGAAATAAAAGAACCTATAGCTGAACATGAAGTCAAATCTCTCTCAGCAAAGATAGATTTTTATGAATACACTAACTACTTGATTGAACATGACACAGATAGTAGAGAGGAAGAACTCAAACTCCAGTACCAGATAGAAGATCCATATTGCATACTAAAGTCTTCAATACCTAAATAATGTAATATAGGGGGGTGTTAGAGCATATTACATCATTTGGATCATGTAAATGTACCACCTTTGGTACATAACTAGAGTAGGAGTTTACTTTAGAGTAAATTTAGTTAGTTACTTCAAGTATTGTAATAAATGCACAAGTGTCAATGTGCATGTAGTCCACATGTACATAAGTCTTAGGTAGAGTAAGGTCCAAGGAATCTATCTTCCTATATAAAGCCTCATAGTGAGTGATTTCAGAGTAGTAGTAAATATAAAGAGTGTATGGTATAGTTTTGTAGTAGGATACAATGGAGCCCTTTCATATTTGTTCATGGAGTGTTCATGTCCTCCATTATATAGTATTGTACTATTTTTACCACTCTCATTAATGGAATATTTTTGAGTTATTAGTAGATGTTCATCTCGTTATTTTCCTACATATTATTGTGCCATTAAGTTTATAGTTATCTTAGGATAGTTATATTGCATCTTGTGGTTGTATTTCCTGTATCGTTCCAAATTTTTCGCACCCTTACCTTCAGGCTAAAGGAACTGCACCCGGAAGGAGGATGGGAAAAGGATGGGACAATACCTCGGACTGAGAGGCCCTTTGAAGGTCCCGCCTCTCAAGAGATGGGTATTAGGGTGATTTTTTCGACGGATGGTGGGGTTCACCAGGAAACGTTTAGTGGCAATTTCCACGCCTAGGTTGGGAATGAGTTTAATGTGTTCAATTTTAGCTTTAAACATCCAAGTCCTAGGTTTGGCCAGATGAATCTAAGTTGTTCTATTATGAAAATGCAAGTTAAATGAAGACAAAAAATAGATTTAAACAGAAAACACAGAGAATAATTAAGTGAAGAAATCCATACCTGGTTCCGGATGTCTGATGGAGGTTCTGATTTTTGAAGCAGTCAAGATCGTCTGGAATTTGACAGGATCGTCTCCGATCTGACAGGATCGTCTGAGATCTGACGAATTCGTCAGACGAATTCGTCAGAGACCTGCAATCAGAGAAATAGATACAAAATACAGAAAATGCAGCTATGCCAACAGAGGGCAATGATGTAGAATGACAATAATAATGTTAAAAAGATAATACCAAACAAAAACACGAGTGCATTACAATGATCTAATGACAAATCATGATTTATTTATGCCTTAAAACTATATGGGTGAACTCCAAGATGCGAAAATAATAATAAGTTTAACTAGATGCAGAATCAAAACAGTAAAAAATGGAGAAAGAATGCAAACTCTGGGCACGGATTGCCCCCAATGTTGACTACGGTCGAAATCATATCGAATTGGGGCGAGATCATCTCGAGATTGGACAGGATCATCTGCGACGATCTGAGCTTGCTCCGGCTGAAGAATAATGAAGTTCCTGCAAACAAACTTAGAAAAGATACGAAGGCAAATGATGATCTAAGATAGTCTAATGCATGTAGAACTCGAAGTGTAGAAAATTTCAGCCAGGGGGATGTCAAGGGGGGTCCTAAGGTTTAAATAGGCTTAGGAGGGAGGTTAGGAGGTTGGAGATCATCCTAATCTGGAAGATCTCCAATGAGGGAGGTCTCTAACGGCGCAGACACGCTTTTGCCCAGATTAGAGACGTCGTTGAAACAGAAGCTAATTATGAAAAATTAGTTTTGGGACGAAATCGGCTGGACGTTCTGCTCCAGACGAAATCGTTCGATCTGAGGCGATATCGTCTGATCGGAGATGATATCGTCCAATGGATGAAACAAACTCTAAAAATGGCATGAAAAATGAGGAAACGGGTAGCAGGCGGTTTGGGAGCGGTTTTGGGGTTAAAATTTGAATTTGAATTATTACTAAGGTAATTTTAATTATTTGCTAAGGTTTACTACGCCAATTTTAGGGTGCTACATTTTGCCCCCTCTTTAGCGAATTTTTTGAAGAAAATGCGTTAAAGATGAGTTCTTCTCGATTTACGAGAAAGCAAAAATTATTCCCATTTTTAGGCGACGATTCTTGGTCGAATCGTACGACAACTTACTATGGTGCCCCCTCCGTGTTTTTACCCAAATCGAACGTTTGAGGTAAAAACGCGGAAAAAAATTTTTAAAATGTTGTTAAGTGTTTTTGAATAAAATTAAGAAAAATAGGGAAAAACCCTAATTCATTGTTACTGTTCATTTTCATTTTCTGGTTTCTGGAGCTCTGCAAACAAAATGGTCGAGACAGCGCACAGATCGACAGAGGTCCGACGCGGGCTATGGGTAAGGGTCTAACTTAGTTTAGAATGCTTTAATTTTGATTTTTTATGCTTTTTAGATTAATTTTAAATGATTTTTGAGCATCGCGGCCATTTTTGGGCCGTCGACGTCATCGGGACGAAATCGTCTCGATTTCGTCGAAATCGTCTCGATATCGTCGATTTCGTCCAGGGGCGAAATGGGGACGATTTCATCAAATAAGGGACGATTTCGGCTTGCAAAATCGGAGACGAATTTGCTCAAATTGAACTTGTGTTACTTGCATTTTTAATCACTATTTTATTAATGATTTTTATTGTTTTGTTGTTTATGTTGCAGAGAGGATTATTAAAGAGCAGAGAATGGAAATACGATGGGTTGAGGGATGACTTGGCCGCTCTATCTCAAGCAGAGCGAGATCGGTTGGCTCAAGTCGGCTTGCAGCATGTGGCAGATATGCCATAGGTTTCTATAGATATGGGGCTATTGACAGCCCTAGCGAGAGAGGTGGTATCCGGGTTCTTCCTGTTTTCGGTTATCGACAGGGGAGATGACTCCCACATTGGAGGATGTATGGAGGATTTTGAGGATCCCCATACAAGGATGGCTAATAACTCCCATGGCCAATCAGGGCCACGTGATGATGCGACTGTGCGGAGATCCGAGCTTCGCCCTGGAGAAGGGCGGAGTGAACATCGAGTCGCTACGCAGATGCCTGGGGCATCTATATTGAAATAGGTTTTGGTTGGGGTGGTAGGTGGTCTATTGCTATGCCATCAGAGTGGATGCAGAGTACCATGGCTATTGATGGATGTGGTCTACGACATGAGAGACCACGGGTATAGGTTTGCTTGGGGGAGCTTTGTACTATGCCGATTGTATAGGATCCTGCATGGGGTCGTATACAAGGGCGGTCGATGTCTGGTTATGACATCACTACTACAGGTTTGGTGTTGGGAGCACATCATGGTGCGGAGGCCGGTAGGGCTCCCACTGATAGGGATTGATGGGGAGAGGCCCCGAGCTTTCTACTGGTGGCTCCGGAGAGGGTCACAGCGGCGGATAGATCTGCCAATGTCCCGGAGACTACTTGACGACCTTGTCTCCGACCAGATCACCTGGAGGCCTTGGAGAGATCATCCAGGGTGGGCCGAGGATGGACAGGAGCTGGCTCACGTTAGGCGAACCTGTTGGCTGAGGATGGAGAGGGGAGAGGTGGAGCTCCACCGCTACGACCGAGTTTTGAGGTAGTTCGGTCTACAAGGGGATCCCATCTCTTAGAGACTACGAGTTTTCTCGGACCATCTGGGATAACACTACAGTTAGCGGGGCTCCAGATATGCAGTGCTTCTAGAGTCAGGACGTAGATGATGCCCCCATTCAGCCAGTGGATGGGGATGACGCTGGGGTAGCCGACGGCTATGATGCCTGGTACACAGGCATCCGCCCTCCTCGGATGACGAGGGCTCAGGGTCTGATTCATGTAGTTGTGCATCGGATGGGGAGGAGGTGCCAGGCAGCCATTGAGGTGGCACAGGGTCACGAGGGAGAGAGCAGAGGAGGCCATAGGCTCAGCGAGAGGCCACGACAGTGGGAGAGGAGGGAGGAGAGACCCCCTTCTCCATGGAGAGAGAGGCCACCATCGCTCGATAAGGGCAAGGGTGTCGAGGTAGGAGAGAGTAGCGAGATGGCTACTCTTCGGAGGAGACTGTTCGTCTCCAGGCTCAGGTGCAGTCCTTGCAGGATGAGGCTGCATGACACCGAGAGGAGGCCACACAGCTCAGAGATGAGGTAGCATGCCTCAGAGCATGGAGCGGAGGGGCGAGCACTCGAGACTTAGCATGGGCTATTGCCCAGATCACATTCTATCAGATGCTATACCACCATATGGTACCAGAGGGGTAGAGATTACCACTGTCGGCCCATATTGCAGAGCCTATCATGATGAGGTCATCGAGGACATCATCACGATCAGAGTCCAGGACTCATAGCACCACACGGACTACGATGGGGCCACCTCGTCCACCTCAGGGCGGGGGAAGAGATGAGGCTGAGAGCTCGAGGGGTTCTCGAGGCTAGCTGCTATAGATTGCACTGCATAGATTGATACATAGTGCTTATTATTATTGATAGAGGATTGAGTATGTCGAGGTACAGATTGTGGCATACCGATCCAGTTTTGAGATGATGTAGATATTGTTGATATATATATAGATGAGATATTTTTGATCATATGACTTGTCTTATGTGTTTGTATGATGCTTTAATGTTTTGGTGTGATTGATTTGATGATTCATGTAATTATGTCATTTGGAAATATTATGGTTTGAATGTCATGCTTTTAAAATTTAAATGAAATAATCTGATGTAAACAATTGGTGGTTGTGATGTGATAATTTGATAAAAATAAAAGGGGACTTTTAACAATAATTTCAAAGGACATTGTCGCTATTATAGACCATTTCATGGAGTCGCCGCTCACTCGGTCGTCAAGCTAATCCCAGTATAGAAATATTGCTAAAAGTAAAAGAGTGCTTAAGAGACTGTCTTAAGACTTTGTTGTGATGATGCAAATGATGATGATGATGATGATTTGTTTTCAGATTTCCATGAAAATATTATGCATGAAATATTTTAAAATGATTTTGCTAGGCATAAATTCCTAAGTGTGATAAAATTTTTGGATAATTCCCTAGGAATTATGCCATCATTGCAAAATTGAAGTTTGACATAATGACATGAAATAGAATAAGTGTTTGTTTGTTTTAAAGCATAATTGTGTAACATAATGATTTAAGTCATATGTTTTTATGATTTTAAATAAATGGAAAATAAAATTGGTACAATGGTTTGCGCTAGGCATAGAATATTTAGGTATAGACTTATACCATCATCGCGAAATCCAAAGAAGAAAATAATATAATAGTTTTATTGCATGGTTGATTTTTAATTTTTGAAAATAGTCAGAAAATATGAAGATGAGGACTTGCGCTAGGCATAAAATTCCAATTTTGGTTTTGGAACTATACCATCGTCGCGAAAGTCAAAAGTTATATATAAATGTAACTTGATTGCATGTTTTTGAAAATGATTTTGATTTTTGATAATGCATGTAGTTGTCTTTATACTAAACAACTGTTCTTCAAAGAAGAAAATGAATTTATTCCAAACAATTTGCAAAAATATTTCAAAGTATCTTAAAGACAAAAGTTAGATTTATAAGGAATCCCATGTGCGTATGTGAGTTCATTACCAATCTTGATTTATCATAATGATACACAAAATCTCTCAAATACAAATGTGTGTGCAATTGCATTGTTCATTTACCAGTTTTGAGCAAGATAATTTGATACAAGTGATTTGAATGAACCAAATAAGTGTTCATTAACCATGATTTAGATGCATATAACCATACCGAGACTACTATGTAAGTCGGGTTATCAAGAGCTAGCTAATCCATAAGGAGACATAGGTCTGTACAAAAGAAGGTCGCTAATGTGACAGACATATCACCACGCTAGGAGTTACCCAAGGCCAAGCGGGTTGGGCACAAACCACCTGTTATGGGGCTTACCTCACAGTTTTCGAATAATTGAGAATTCCAGGGATTCAAGCTCATCAACCCTTCTTTTCTTTTCAATGGGTAGGGAAAGGGATTTTTCTTTTGCTTTTGCTTTTCTCTTTTGCTCTTTTTTTTTTTTCTTTTTCTTTTTTTTTTTGTACTTTTGTATTTTGGCTTGATATTTGAGATAACGCTGAAATAACTTTTTTCTTTTTCTCTTTTTCTTGAACTTTTCTTTTCTTCCTATGCTAGGGATACTTGCTCGGATTAGTTGTAGAGCAAGGGATTTTTATTCCGGGTAGGGGTGAGCTTGTCCTTTTGCCAATTCTCAAAGATTCTAGACCATGTGCATGATAGGATAGCAGGGGAAACTTTTCGCTCAAGAAACCACTTCTACTATGTAGCATAGCATGGACATTACAAATATAATCATTTTATTGTGGAAGGATATGCTTGGTTTAAGTAAATAACAAGATCAATTCTCTATGCTCAAACTTTATTTAATTAAATTTTGTGGACTTTGATATAAGAGAGATTAGTAATCATGCCAGATAAAATCAAGATATTTATTTTTGTGTTTGTGATAGTGAGGGATTCCAAATAAATGCTAATTTATCCAAAATAACTTGAAAATATAACTGCAATACTTGAAGAAGAAATATATACAACAAATATTTTTGAGGAGTTTGATGATCTTGACTCTCTCTTTCTTCTTTATTTTTTTGGTTTCAAAAGAGTCAATAATATTGTTGTTTTTACTTTTTATTATTTTTGTTTGTTTTTGTTTAAACAATTATATATATATTTTTAAAATGAGACAACATGCAAAATATGTACAAATGATGAAATGACCAAATTTTATGCGTAATATCGCTTAAGATGCATAATATTCATAGGTTCTTTTAAATATTTACCATCTAAGGTAGCTAATTTGTATGCTCCTGATTCAAATTTAGCGAGTGATAATATATGGTCCAAGCCAGTTGGGCTCAAATTTACCTTTAAGGTCTTTAGTTGCATTAGTATTTTTTTTATTTTCTTTTAAAACAAGGTCGCCGATCTCAAAGGATCGATGACGAACTTTCTTGGCATATGATCTTTTAAGCTTGTTTTGGTAGGCACGAAGATGCTCCAAAGCATTGATGCGCTTTTCATCTAGGAGTTCCAGCTGACTGAGTCTGCCAGCTCGATATTCATCTCCTACTTCGGTATCTTGAAGTAGTAGAGCCAAAGAAGGAACTTCTAATTCAAAGGGAAAAATAGCTTCAGCGCCATAAACCAAGACAAAAGGTGAAGTTCCAGTGGGAGTTCGAACACTAGTTCGATATGCCCACAAAGCTGGATATAATTGAATGTGCCAGTCGCGGCCAGATTTATTGACCAATATTTTAAGAATTTTGATTAAGGTTTTGTTAGATGCTTACGCTTGACCATTACCCTGAGGATAATAGGGAGTGGACCAGCGATGTTGAATCTTATATTTTTGGCATAATTTCTTAACATCTTTATTTTTGAAACAAGTTCCATTGTCCGAGATGAGATTTGCAAGAATTCCGAACCTACAAATGATTTGATTAAAAATAAATTTAGAGACTTGTGTTCCAGTGCAAGAAGCTAAAGGCATAGCTTCAACCCACTTCGTGAAATACTCAGTGGCGGTTATGATGAATTTGTGTCCATCAGATGACACAGGATTAATTTTACCAATAATGTCTAAGCCCCATTTTGAAAAGGGCCAAGGAGATGAAATAGCCTGCAGCTCTTGTGCAGGCGCATGGACAAGGTCGACATGTTTTTGGCACTTGTCGCAATGGCGCACATAATCATGTGCATCATTTTCCATGGTAGGCCAAAAGTATCCTATCCTAAGGAGCTTTTTAGCAATGACACTACCACTGAAGTGTCCTCCACAAGATCCATCGTGGGCTTCACTTAAAGCTGATTTGGATTCTTCTAGATTCAAACATCTCAATAGGATACCTTCAAAAGATCTCCTATATAAAGTATTGCCAATTATTACAAATCGACTTGCTCGTCTACGTAATAACCGACGTTGGTTTCTATTAGAATTGGCAGGGAAAGTCCCATTTTGAAGAAAATCAAATATATCCGTATACCAAGGTTCAGGAGTAGTTTCATTGATTAGAAACACATCCAAAGGTTCTAAACATGACTTATTTGAAGCGGGTTCCTGGAGTCGATGAATAATGATGGTGGCATATTCGTCATCTAACTCCAAGGGCAGAAGAGATGCAGCTACGGCCATAGCATCAACTGCACGGTTGCTAGTTCGACGAATAGCTTCCAAGGTAACTTTATCAAATAAAGATATTAATTGTAAAACATATGCTTTATATGGGCACAATTTATCATCTCTAGTCTGATAAACTTCATTAATTTGATTTATAACAAGTTGAGAATCACCAAAAACTAGCAGATGTTTAATTTTTAGCGCCAAGGCAGCTCGTAATCCAAGGATTAGAGCCTCATATTCAACAGTATTATTGGTGCAAGCAAATGTTAATTTGAAGGACAAAGGTATAATGTGTTTTTGTGGAGATATTAAAATAATACCCCACCAGCCCCACTCATGCATCGGGCTCCATCAAAGTATAAGGACCATTGTTCAATATGGTCTGCCTCTAATTGAAGGCATTCATCAGGAAACTCAATGATGAGGGGATGGGTAGACTCTAAGGGTGCAGCAACTAATTGATCTGCTATGATTTGACCCTTAATAGACTTTTGTCCTATGAACGTGAGTTCAAACTCGCTTAGAGCAAGAACCCACTTGGTTGTGCGACCCGATAAATAAGGTCGACTCATGAGATACCGCAAGGGATCATATTTAGCAATGACATACGTTTTCTGACTGAGCATATAATGTCGTAGTTTTTGTGTAGAGAATACGACTGCTAGACATAATTTTTCTAATGTTGTGTAGCGGGTTTCATAACTGATGAGGGTTCTGCTAATGTAATAATTAGCACGTTCTTTCTTCTCATCATCAAGCTGAGCTAACATAGCTCCTAAGGCAGAATCTGAAGCTGAAATATACAGGAGAAAAGGGCGATCAGATCTAGGCGGTGAAAGCACAGGTGGGTTAAGGAGGTATTGTTTGAGAAGTTCAAAAGCTTCCTTACATTCGTCGTCCCAATTAAAAGGGACATCCTTCTTAAGGAGCTTAAGAAAGGGACCGGTTTTGTCCGCCGACTTATCGATGAAGCGACGGATGGCTTGAAGCTTACCTTGTAAACTTCGTAACTCGAGATATATTGGTAGGTGCGGGCATATCAGTGATAGCCGCAATCTTGAGAGGGTCAATTTTGATACCACGTAAAGAAACTAAAACCCCTAATAGTTTATCGGACTTAACTCCGAATATACATTTAGCTGGATTTAATCGAATAAGGTATTCTCTTAACCGATTAAATACTTTTCTCAAATCATCTAAATGATCATCTTCATTAATAGAGTGAGCTATAATATCATCTACATAATCATGTAGGATATCATGCATCATATCATGAAAGATATAAGTCATAGCTCGTTGATATGTTGCACCTGCATTCTTTAAACCAAATGGCATCACTTTCCAACAAAAGGTACCCCAAGGGGTAATAAAGGTTGTTTTAGCCTGATCTTCAGGAGCTATCCTGATCTGATTATAGCCAGAAAATCCATCCATTAGGGACATCATTCCACTCCCGACAGTAAATTCAATGATTTGATCCATGTTTGGAAGAGGAAAATCATCTTTAGGGCATGCGGCGTTAATATCTCTAAAGTCTGTGCAAACCCTAACTTTGGTAGCTTCTTTCTTGGTGACTGGAACTACATTTGAGATCCATTCAGCATAATCAATAGCTTGTATAAAAACAACATTCAAGAGTTTTTCTAACTCCCCTTTGACTAGCAAGGCCACTTTGGGATGCATTTTTCTAAGTTTTTGTTTAACAGGTTTAGCATCCGGATGGACTACTAGATGATGCATGACTACGAAGGGTCCAGACCTGGCATGTCTTCATATGTCCAAGCAAAGACATCTTCATAATCTTTAAGAAATGCAATGTATTCATTTTGTTTTTCTTGACTTAATTCTGATCCAATATTGATTATGTGAGGATTATCCTCAGTTCCAATGTTAACTTTAATGACGTTTTCTACTTCCATGTGTAGATCTCTTTCAAAATTAGGTGGGGCGGGTGAGACGCCCAATTCTTGTAATTATTTTAAGGTTAACTTGGATAATTCATCTTGAGGAGTCGTGGCCTCAAGTTGGGCTATAGTAGGTATAGAACCATCAAAATAAAAACCATTGTGTAACAACTCTTCAACGGAGACATCATGGAAAATATCTCCTTCCAACTCATCATCGGATTCAACAATCAATTCAGGGTAAGCTATGGATAGCATATTGCATGTAAAGGGATTATTCTTTGGACACAAAGAATCTTGTTTATCTAGATAATCTTGATAACATATGAGTTGATCATCACCTTCAAAAGGGAAGGGTTGACCCTTACTAGGAAACAGGCCCACACCACATCGGGCGGGCCATGGTTCTACCTCGATAGGTTCTTTCATACCATTTTGGAAAGGTCCCAAGCCTTTCCCTTTATATCCCATTTTAAGCATTATAGGTTTAGCTTTAATATATTCATTAGCAAAATAGCATCGAGCATATCCATCACAATGCGTCTTGATGTTTCGGGGTATTCTTCCCCAATCATATCCTTTATAAATAAAAGCACAACTCCCGACTTGGTAAGTACTTCCCATAGGTTGTGGGAGGCCCAAAGTACGAGGAGATGGTGGCAAGTTATTTAAAAGAAGTGAATCTTGCATAAAAGCATTTGTTTTTTCTGATATTAAAATTTTAGATAAATCCGGTAAAAGTTCATCAGAAAGAGCATAAGATGTAGAAGGATCATTCCCTATATCTTTAGATGTGGAAGGTATGATAGATGTAGATAATGTGGAGGTGTTAATAAATGGGTCTATAGGTTTTGAAATTATAGGGATGGAACATGAAGGATTGGTTGTGGATTTAAGATCCTGTTGAGGTTCTAGTGTGGTTTGTTCAGAAGATGGTTGAGGTAAATGTATAGGTGTAGTTGATGGGGTAGATGATGTTATGGGTGTGTGTTTCACACGTTTAGATGAAAAATAAGAATTAGGATGTGTGGATGACAGAGCGGGGCAAAATTGCACTCCAACGGGTTCTGCCAAAGCACACATATCAAAGGGTCTAGGGTCACCATGGATAGTGACCAACTGATTTTTAAATTCAAATTTAACACACTGATGTAAAGTGGAGGGAACCGCTCGCATCGCATTGATCCAAGGGCGACCCAAAAGTATATTGTACGATGTTGGGCAATGTACAATAAACACGGTTGTATCTAGGGTTCGAGGACCAACTTGCAAGGGTATAGTAATGACTCCACACGTTTCTTGTGTCTCGTCATTGAAAGCTTTGATAATCATATCCATTTTTTTCATTTCATCACTTCTAAAGCCAAATATTTGGTAGAAGTCAAAAGTGCATATGTTTAAAGATGAACCATTATCAATCAAGACTCGTTTAACAACTACATCTCCAATTAGGGCAGTAATATATAAGGGGTTATCCTTATGTAAACTATGTTGTGGGATATCTTTATCCCGAAAGTCAATACAATCGACTTCTCGAGTGATGATAGTATTGGACATGGCTTCGGGTTGAATATTTTGAGGTACCATCATTTGGCTTAATGTGAGCATTAATTCATCCCTATGGATAGGAGAAGATCTTAACAAGTCCAAAAGGGAAATTATGGCTGTAGTATTGGATAATTGTTCATTAATATTGTAAGGAGGCTTAGGTTGAACATTAGACATATGATTCCCTTTATTGGGATTTTTCAAAACAAATGGAGCTGATCCATCATTCTAGTTTGATCCTGTTGAGAGTTTTGAGCCTGTTGTCTGGTAACAACTCCGATGGTACCTACAATGTTATATTGAAGACGTTGAACTGGTCTTGGTTGAGCGTTTATGGCTTGTTCATTAGGAAGGAACTGATTAGAAGAGGGTCGAGTAGTAACTCTTCTAGGAAATGGTTCTTCTGGAACCATAGCATCTGTGATAGGTTGAATAGGATCTGATTCATTTTTAGAACTATTCGATTGATTTGAGGTGATGTCTATTTCACTTTCAGTATCCGATTCTACATCACTAGGATCGGGAGTTTGAATATTATGTAGGGGTCGGGTCGTGACCATGGATAAAGTTGTGCCAAATATTTGAGGATCCTGAATAGATAATTGTCCGCTAATAGTCCCTACATATCGGGTAGGAGGGGGAACATTATGATGTTCGATTTGATTGGCCACTTCTTTACCATGTTTTGGTAAAGGATGTTGAAATATATCTAATGATTGATTAGCATTTTGATTCTGATTTTGGGGAATGGTCTTTTGAGCGTTATTAGGAGCATTTTGTTTAGGTTGGAAGGCTTGCACCTCCATTTCATTATTATCAATCAGATCTTGTATTTTATGTTTCAATATTTTGCAAGAGTTTGTAGCATGTCCAGGTCCTCTATGAAAATCACAATGTAAATCAGCTCTGTATCCGGGTATAGTTGGATCAGGTTCCCGGATAGCTGGTAATTGAATCAAACCTCTTTCTAGTAATTGGGGTAGAATAGTTGATAATGGTTGATTGAGTCTAGTAAATTCTCGAGGAGGTTTATCAGGAGGTTTTAATATAAATTTTTTTGTTGTCTTCGTTGTATTGATATTAGCAACGTTTCTACTATCAGTGACTCCGTCACCTACAACTTGTTTGTTTTTATACTGATTTTTGGATGTTTTCTCATCATCTTTCTTTTTGAGGTGACCTCTCCTAATGAGAGCATCTTCCACTCTTCGAGCTAAGTCTATAGCTTGATCGAAGGTGGTTAAAGTAGCAATTGTTAACTCATAGGATATTTGTTCTTGCAAATTATTGATAAAAATATCCAACATTTCCCTATAAGGTAGCACAAAGTGCAGTTTTCCTATCAACTGCCTCCATCTAGCTAAGAAATCAGCAAAACATTCATCTTTGTCTTGTTTTAAGTTGTACAAATCTTTAATGGTGACGTGCCTCTCGATGTAGGCACTAAATTGATGGACAAAAGATTCAATTGTTTCTTCAAAATTTCTCAAAGAATGAGTGGGCAATTGATAGTACCACTCTAATGCCATTCCTCCTAAACTTTTTGGGAACATTTTTAGTAATAGCAAGTCATCATGTGATATATCATGACATGCTATCCTAAACATGCGAAGATGCTCTATGGGATCTTCAGTTCCTTTATATATAGGCAGGACGGGCATGGGAAAGTGTTTAGGGTATGGTTGTGCTACAACTATGGGATCCAAAGGTTGACTACACATCTCTCGATAATTGTACGAGGGACGGTAGGGATCTATCTGGTCCATACGCGAAGCTAACTATTTCACCATGGCTTCCAGATTATTGGTTTGCCCACCATATTGGTTCGGTAGGGCATTAATATGGGATTTGTGAGCATATGATGGAGGGACATGAAGATTAGATGCTATATTGCTATTGTGTAAATTGTTGGTAGGAAGGGTGTTATGAAGAAGTTTTGAAGTTGTATTATGTTGTATCCCGGATTGTTGAAAATTGGTGTTTGGCTTCATTTTAGGTTTTTGTCGATTTGAAGCATATTGATCCATAGTTTGGCGAAATAAAGCGGTAAATGAAGGTCTCTTTTGTGTGGGAATGATTTTAGGCTCAATAACGGGTTCCTTAGGGGGTTGGGTAACCTGTTGTTTTTGCATGTTCTGAATCATAGTGACCATATCTCTATTGGATGGTCCAGCCTTATCACTTTCTTGATCAACAAAGGACAAGGGATTAGTGTGTATGTTAAACATATCTTCCATGGCTGCTTGAGTGTCACTAATTTGTCCTCTATCAATACGAACTGCCATATTAAGAGCACCAATGTTATTATTGAAAAATTTCCAGAAATGATCTAAGTTATCAAAAGCAATAGTTCCATCTGGAGCCATTCTAGGGGATGAGGATCCTTCCTCTTTAAGATTTTCTTGTTGTTCATTTTCTTCAGCCAGCTCATCTTCTGGCTGTTCTAGAGTTTCTCCTTCCGGAATTGAATCCTCAGGAAGGACATTTGGGTTTTTTGTTTTGTCTCCTAACCAATCTTCTTCTTCTTCTTCAGTTTGTTTACCATTCCTAAGTCTAGGCATTGTGCTTAAATTTAGATTTCAGCAAATATATATATACTTATATATATATATATATATATATGCAACAAGCTTAAGAGGTATATATTTTAATTATATACCTACTATAGTAAAAAAAATAAAATGTTTTGGTTTTGTTATGTTTTTAGTTTTTCTTGTTTTTTTTTTTTTTTGTTTTTGTAACAATATTATAAAGATAACAAACAACACACTAAATGCAAGAAATAATAATAATGAAAGCAATGATCTAGTTTTCTATAAACAATTTATAAATATCATTAATGGGCTCGAGTTCTTCAGGAGTCATGAAGTGTTCTTCTTCAAATTGAAAATTTTCTTTCAAGAATTTGACAAAAAGTGCTATAGTGATATTATCTGTCTCAGATTACGGTTGGTAGAAATAAAGTTCGTGGCAATACTCTCGATATAACATAGCTCTAGGAACTCTATTCCATATTTCCCTATCCATAAGAACGACCTCTTGATCTTCTACATGACCTAGGAATTGGTGTATAACAGCTGCGTTCTCGAGGTATTCCTCGAAGGTGAACAATTCTGAAGACACAAGAGCTCTCCTATAAGCTAACCACCTATGGCAGGCTCTCTGAAGTTCATGATAAAAAATGAGTTGATGAGGATCCAGGATCCTATCTAGGGCAAACCTCTTGATTTGTCTAAGTTCGGTTGATCTAGATGAAATGATACCTAGTCTCCTATCAAGTTCTTTCCACAAAAGTTGGTTTCTATCTGTTTCAGGCACACTAAGCACAAAATTAACTTCTATGGCTGCTAATTGGTTTTCAACATTTATAGTGACAGCTAGTCTTTTCTTAGGAGCTACCATCTAGACATGATATGCAACTTAGTAGTTTTCTAATGATTTTAAATGCATCTATGTTTTTTTGTTTTTTTTTTTCAAAAGGTTTTAGTTTCACGTCGGGTTCACCAAAATGTATCGTTCCAAATTTTTTGCATCCTTACCTTCAGGCTAAAGGATCCATGCCCGGAAGGAGGATGGGAAAAGGATGGGACAATACCTCGGACTGAGAGGCCCTTTGAAGGTCCCGCCTCTCAGGGGAGGGGTATTAAGGTGATTTTTCGACGGATGGTGGGGTTCACCAGGAAACGTTTAGTGGCAGTTTCCACGCCTAGGTTGGGAATGAGTTTAATGTGTTCAATTTTAGCTTTAAACATCCAAGTCCTAGGTTTGGCCAGATGAATCTAAGTTGTTCTATTATGAAAATGCAAGTTAAATGAAGACAGAAAATAGATTTAAACAGAAAACACAGAGAATAATTAAGTGAAGAAATCCATACCTGGTTTCGGATGTCTGATGGAGGTTCTGATTTTTGAAGCAGTCAAGATCATCTAGAATTTGATAGGATCATCTCCGATCTGACAAGATCGTCTGAGATCTGATGAATTCATTAGACGAATTCATCAGAGACCTGCAATCAGAGAAATAGATACAAAATACAGAAAATGCAGCTATGCCAATAGAGGGCAATGATGTAGAATGACAAAATAATATTAAAATGATAATAATAAACAAAAACACGAGTGCATTACAATGATTTAATGACAAATCATGATTTTATTATGCATTAAAGCTACATGGGTGAACTCCAAGATGCGAAATAATAAGGAATAATCATAAGATTAACTAAATGCAGAATCAAAACAGTAAAAAATGGAGAAAGAATGCAAACTCGGGGCAGTGATTGCCCCCAATGTTGACTGTAGTCGAAATCATCTCGAATTGGTATGAAATCGTCTCAAATTGGATAGGATCGTCTGCGACGATCTGAGCTTGCTCCGGCTGAAGAATAATGAAGTTCCTGCAAACAAACTTAGAAAAATACGAAAGCAAATGGTGATTTAAGATGGTCTAATGCATGTAGAACTCGTGTTACAGGAAATTTCAGCCAGGGGGATGTCAAGGGGGGTCCTAAGGTTTAAATAGGCTTAGGAGGGAGGTTAGGAGGTTGGAGATCATCCTAATCTGGAAGATCTCCAATGGGGGAGGTCTCTAACGGCGCAGACACGCTTCTGCCAGATTAGAGACGTCGTTGAAACAGAAGCTAATTATGAAAAATTAGTTTTGGGACGAAATCGGCTGGACGTTCTGCTCCAGACGAAATCGTCCGATCTGAGGCGATATCGTCTGATCGGAGACGATATCGTCCAACGGATGAAACAAACTCTAAAAATGGCATGGAAAATGAGGAAACGGGTAGCAGGCGGTTTGGGAGCGGTTTTGGGGTTAAAATTTGAATTTGAATTATTACTAAGGTAATTTTAATTATTTGCTAAGGTTTACTGTGCCAATTTTAGGGTGCTACATTTCCTATACTACGGTCTCATCAAAAGCTAACAATATGTTGGTTGTGGTTTAAAAGGCCAAAAAAAGAAAGGCTACAATAAGTGATATCAATACCACTTTTATTATATTGGTTCCCAAGAAAGATGAGACAAAATATTTTGATAATTTTTTTCAATAAGCCTTTGTAATATGATTGATAAGATCATTTTAAAAATTATGGAAAATAGGTTGAAAGGTATTCTAGGTTGTGTTATCTCAAAGGAACAAATTGTTTTTTTTTGTTGTAAAAAAATCTTGATGTGGTAATCATTGCACAAGAGGCCATATGTTATCTTCATTCTATGAAAACTAAGTATTCTTATGAAATTAAATACGAACAAAGTATGATTATGAAATTAGAATAAATAAACTTATAATAAGGTTTCCTATAGTCTTCTACATTATATTCTCAAAAAGTTTGATTTTGATTACAATTGGTATGAATAGATTAAATAGTGTTATAGCACTATAAATATTATATTTTGATCAATTGTTATCTTGTTGGTTAATTTAATTCATCTTGTGGGCTTGGAAAAGGTGATCCACTATTATCTATTCATTATTCTTGTGGAGATATTAGGGAGAGATTTCTCAAAGGCAAAAATGGAAGAAAAAATAAAAGGTATTCAACTTGTAAAAAATTGTCCCTTCGAATCTCATCTCCAATTTGTTGGTAGTACTTTTTTTTTAGAATCCCTTAGTCAGTGAGGCCATGGAGTTTAAATAAATATTATCATGCTATGAGAAGGCTACTGGATAGTTGTTTAATGCTACAAAATCCAAGAATTTTTATTAACACTATCCTAGATTTAAAATGAATTATTGTGGATATTTTAAGGTTTAAAATAAAAATTATTCCATAAACCTACTTAGGTATTTCTTTGTCTTATAAATGAAGTAAAAATGAGGCTTGGATATCTTGATTCAATAGAATGAAAGCTTATTTTCCAAGAACAAAAGGTAAGTTCTTAACCATGGAAAGAAGGCTACAGCTCATGAAGACTACATTGCAATCCATCCCTGTTTATATGATATCACTTATAAGATTGTCAATAGGTATAAGCATAAAAATTTGATAAAATCCAAAAGGAATTTATTTGGAAATCATATGAAGAACAATTTAGGTTTCCTCTTTGTAAGTGGGACAAGGTTTTGAATGGAAAGAATATCAAAGGATCAAGCTTGATAAATTTCATACTTATGAGTGTGGCCTTAGGGGAAAAACATGGATGAAGATTATTTAGAGATCAAGGAAAGAATTGGGTAAAAAATATTACTCTAGAAATAAATAGGTTCTCTTGATGCAATGAAAATATTTAGGAAAATAACACTATCCATAATATTACCAACATGGAAATTCATATTAGATAGTTACAATTGATCAAGAAATATGCTAGATGGGAATTATGCAAATATTTGGTCTAATGTTTGGTTGAAGCCTTATCCTCTTATATTTGATTCCAAATGGAAACCATTGGCTTAGGCATGCCTATATTGTAAAGTTCCAAAGGTCAAATATTATATTAATATGAGCAACTCTAGATCATGGATTTCTATTAGTAGCCTGTTTAAAGGAGAGAAACTCAAACAAATTGTATATAAAATTCAAAAGATGATTCAAGAGTTTTATTATTAATTTTTTACATAAAAGGATGATTTGCTTTGAAATCAATCAAAATATGGTGGACTTAGTCAAGTTGGGATATGAGGATTTGGAGCAATCAAAATTTTCTAATCCTAGAGATTTTTATTGGAAAAATGGTTGGTTCCTATAGGCTCTCCCTAAGGCCTCAATATTTCTTTGGTTAGAAGTTCAAAGTAAGACACTTACAGGAGAGAGTCTATAAAGAAGAGGATATCATGGACCTTTTTTATTCCCTTGCATGAGAAGGATTTAGAAATATCTGACCATTTACTTCATTGTTCCCTTTGCTCACACCATTTAGGGTTACTTTTAAAAAATAAGAAAACATGTTGGGTAACTCCATCAACATTAAAAGAGTTGATGAAATATTAGATTAATTATTTCAAAACTAAAGAATTGTGCATCCTATGGAGTATTGTTCCAACTATTTTTTGGAATTTATAGATTGAACAAAATAATAAAATTTATAAAAATAATTCTCAAAATCATGTCCAAATTTGAAACTGTATTATTGCCTCCCTTTTAGAATGTTTAAAGATATGGTTCTCATCATGGGAAGTCTCAAGTGAAACAAAATCAGTAATAACTTGGTTATAGGATTCAAATAGACATGGAAGAGTCATCTATGATAATGAAAATAAAACAAAGGATCTAGTTTGAGCTAGGGTAAAATAAAAATATCCAAAAATTGGGTTTATTAAAATTAATTTTTATGGTGCTTCTAAAGTAAACCTAGGAAAATATAGTGGATGTGGTTTTTTAATTATGAAGGAAAAATTCTCCTTAGTTACTCAAATTCATATGGAACTTTAATTAACAACTATGCAAAGGCTAGGGAACTTCTTACAAGGACTAAAAATACAATTTGAAAAGGATGAAATTATATTTCAATTGAAGGGGATTTATAAACTATCATTAATGCTATCAACAAAAATGGATGTAGAGATTGGATTAAAAAAAATTATTATTGATGCTCATTAGCTATTATATTGAAGGTAATCTCTTGGAAATGTAAGCGTATCTATAGATAATACAATCAAATAGCAAATAATTTTGCCAATCTTGGTGTTGATCTTCATCTTGGTGAAATTCAAATTTTAGAAGGTAATTGGCCAAATGAGCTTTTATCTCTTAATGAAAATGGTGTCAAGGAGCTGAATGTGGAAACATAGCACTTTGAGAAAGAAGAAGAATATGTTTTCTAGAAAAAGAAATAAAAAATATTTGTGATAAAAAGATATGCTTTAATTGACCTAATAACAAATGTAATATTTTTGTATTTTGATGGAAGTGGTCCCCAATAGAAGCCATATATAGCTTTTGTAAAATAAATAATTAAAAAAAAATAGATGATATCTTAGAATATTATGGGGTACAAATAAAGCGCCTAAAAAGAGTTATCAATGAATTAATGGGTTGTTATAGTCCTAAATTAAGTATTAAGATAAGAAACAGAAATAAATCAAGAGGAATATAAGGATGCATTCAAAAATATTTGGAAGATGGGGGGTTGTCTAGTGGTTTCTACAATGGTAGATTCAAGAGGTATTGCAACAATATGGGATAGTCTCTAATTAGATGGACATTTGGTAGAAGTAAGAAGTAGTTGGTTATTAGCCTTTTTGCAAGAAAGAGAAAAATATCAAAGTTGGAGTCATAAATGTATATGCTCTAATGATAGTTTTTATTCATGATAGATGTTGGAAGGACCTTAAAGCCTTAGTTTATTTATATTAAACTCAACGATATTTCATGATTGTGGTCTATGTATTCTTGTGATGACTTCAACATAGTTATATCTCTTTCAAGAAAGAAGGGTGGTATTCTTAGGTGGTTTAAATCAATGGATAATCTTGCTTTCTTCATCAATTCATATCGCATTTGAAATTATATTTCTTCAATATTTCAATATAGGATAATATACATATTGGAAATACTAATATAACATGATTATTGGATAGTTAATTTTAAACTAATGCATGCTTGAAAATAAACTATATAATAAATTTGGATATTTTATTATGAGCAAAACCAGGTCATACGTTCATTCTCGTAAGGTGTAATCCACTTAATAATGGTCATTCAAATCTATTTTATTTTCAATCCATATGGATCCAAGATCCTACATTATTTCAAATGGTTATGCTATAGCAGGAGAAGCAAGGTTTGAAGAATTATGTATGTACAAATTTTTTTGAAGATGAAATATCTAAAGGTAGAAATAAATTTTTGGAATGTCAAATATTTTGGTAATATATTCAAAATAAAGGATGAAATTAGATCCATATTAATAATTTACAAGAGATGAAACCTCCAGTAAAAAGGAATCTCTTACAAAGGAGGGAAGAAAGTAGAGAGGGGAGGGCTCTGGTCCCTCCCCTGCTCCCCCTCCCATGGCTCCTGGTTCCTGCCCAGTTCCTGGCTCAACCCAGGTCATCCCTCCCGGGGAGTGGTTGTTTGCAGATGATCTCTTGGGGGAGATCCTTCTCCACTATCCGTGCCCCTCCCGGTCGGCTAGGGTTTCCTTGGTTGTTTTTTTGGATCGGTGCTTTCCAGGGATCCCTGTTTGGTTGGGGATCCCTTCCCTTTTTCCCTCAGCCTTCCCCCTGGGGTTTTTTGCAGGTTATTCGCATGGATCTGGTCCCTTGCGTTTCTCGGTGCGATGGAGGTGATGGTTTAGGGTTTGGACAACTTCCCCTTTTTCTTATGAATCCTCGGCGGGCTCTGTGCTTGGACGGGATTCTTGGTCCCTGCTGCTGGGATCCTCTTCTATTTTCTCGAGGCGGGTTCTTTGTGGTGCAACTCTTTGGTCACTTCCTGATGGGCTGGATCCTCTCTGTGCTGGCTGTCGGCTTCCTGCAGGATGGCTCTCACTGAACGGAATGTTTTCCCGGTGGGCGGGATGGTTTCTCCATAGGGCGGGATCCGCCAAATCCGCCGGTTTTCCCGCGAGGCGGGATCCTTTCTTTTCTGCTGGTTTCCCGGATGGCGGGATTTCCCTGTTGCTTCCCGCTATGCGGGACTATTTGTGGTGGTTTTGACTGCTTCTCGCGAGGCGGGATTTTATTGTAACAATTTTTCTTTGCTTCCTGCTGGGCGGGATCTTCTCGATGGTGGTTTTTGGCTACTCCCCGCTGGGCGGGATCTCCAAAACTACTTCCTTTCTTATTTGTCTGTTTCCCGCTGACAGGGATTGTTTCATGCTTACTGTTACCGCTGGGCGGGATTTCTATTTTGGTGTTCGGTTTCAAGGGATTGATGCCCTAGGCCTATTGCTTATGTAATCGAGGTTTTTTTTAGGGGTTACGTTTTATGTAATAGGCTTATACATAAAGCCAGGAGGCATGATGCAAGGCTGATTTTGTACATAAGGTTTTGGGATCCTCTATAAAAACCCTTTTTTAATCTACTATAATAATTACCAAAAAAAAAAAAAATAATTTACAAGAGATAATAAAAATCAATAAAATAGATCAAGATACTTATGTGCAAGAAAATAATTACACTTTTATTATCATAAAGTATTACAAAAGGAAGAGAAATATTGGGTCTAAAATCAAAATATGGCTTAAGAAAGGGTAAAAAATACCTTTTTTTGTATACCTATGAAAACAATTTTTTTTCATTGAATAAAAAATATTTCACTTTCAAATGAGAGAAGCATTGAGGAATATAAATATATTAGAAGGAAGCAATTAATTTTTTGAAAGATATTTTATTGTAAAGATAAAGAGGTACAAGGTAAGCTTTCTATAAAATATTCTATAAATTATCACACAAATAGAAAATAGAACCTTAATGAGGAATATATCTATAGAAAATCAATATACTCTTTCCACCCTCATAAGGCACCTAGCCTTTATGAATTCCTACAATTTTCTTTCAACAATTGTAGGATTTTTTGGAGAGAAATATTTTGAATATGGTCAAAGAGGTCAAGAAAATTAAGGCTATTATAAGTGAAATCAATATCTCCTTTATTACATTGGTTTCGAAGAAAGTGTTGAAATTGTAATCTAATTCATAGCCAAGCCTAACGTTGAATGATGTATTAGATACACCTAAGGACATTTCATTGTACAATGTATTAATTAATTATAATATTTTGTTATGTAAGGCCTATGGGTCAAAATTTACCTTGTTATGGTTAAACCATTTTTATAACTTTTAATTAAGCTAAATTCCTCTTGTTATACCGACTTATGTTAAATATTATTATGTAACTAGGTTTTGGTATTGGTATAACTACCCCCTCCTAATCTACATTTGAAGTGTTTTGTAATATTACCTATAGATATATTGATTATTTATGGTGCCTATGGGTTACCACTAAATTTTGTCTTTTTTGTCCTTTTTGTTCTATGTATAATATGTTGCTTCTATTCATTTCTAGAAAATATTATAAATTTCAACATGGTAACAAAACAGGTATGGAGATAACTCACTTGATCATGCAAGAATGATCTTCAAAGCCTCTAATTTGTTTTTTAATTTTAGGATAAATTTACTACTTTTTTTATTTTTTCAAAATCTCTTGGATTAAAAGTTCCTCATTATTTCAAAAAATGTTACAAGAAATTATTCTCTTTTATACTATGGAATTAATTTGTAAATATGGATATATAATAGGGGAGAGGTGTTCCATGATTTGGTAAGATTGCACATATTTTTTGAATTCAAATGGGCATTGGATTCCTACTTTGGATGACATCATTTGTAGTAGGGGTATGTGTTACTCTTCTACACAAGGATGGGACACATTGTGTGCCATTATAGGTGATTCTATTATGGTTATAGGAGGATGTGCTAACATGCTAGAGGCTTCATAATTTGAGTTCAAGTCATGTACAATTAACTATTTTTAAGGGAATGTAGACTTTATCTCACTCAAAAATTATGCATATGTAGTATTTTTGGTTGCTTTGCTTCTATCTTGAAGCCATAGATAGCATGGTGGTGTGTGCTTTATATTGAAAGCAATAAAGCATAGGTTAAAATAATGCCCTTATTTTTGGTAGGTAGACCTAGGCTCACATTCTTCTATTGGATGTGTCAGCTCATCATTGCTTGAAATGATGTAAGCAAATTGGTCAATGAAGCTATTTTTAGGAGGGGAGGTCATATGTTTAACCCACATGCTTCCATATTTTATAGGATTGAGTTGAGAACATGGGTATTCCAAAAGTGGATAATTTTCCCTATACATATAATGAGAGCTATAAAGTTTTGTTTGGTGTTGTCCTCTTTGATTGTCCCATTGGTTGAGATGATCGCATCTCACATGGAGTCACATAGTAGGGTTAATTTTGAGAGTGCAAGGCTCAGTTCAATCAAGGTCCTCATGAGTTCTTATAAGGTTGGATTCTTGTTAAGATATGATCTTCAATGCTCTTTTTCCTACTCTATCATAGTCTAGCGGCTTTATGAGAAAAGGATTAGAAGAAATGCGTAAAAATAAAATAGCAAAAAGGAAAAAACCTAAGCTAACAAAGGAACCCTTCCTCAAACACATGAATCTCCATGAACAACACTTAAGAAAAACTTCCTCCTCTCAACATAATGAAGTAGGAGTTGTGTATAAATAAAATTGGACCGAAAGTAGTTACTCATGGCCTCTAGTATACACACACAAACACATATACATAAAGGAATTCAAAATGGGAGAGAGCAAGAAGTTGGTGAGTAACTATTTTGGTGGGATGCATGTGGAATTCGAGGACTATTTTGGTCTTCTAACCCATTCTAGAGAAGCAAACCCACTCCTAGGCCCACAAGGCCTTCATTTACCATTTGAACAAGATGCAAAATCATATGCTTATGTCATCCTAAACAATTTTGGGAAGGTATCTTTAGGCGGTCTTTTTGACCTCCACCTTTTTTATAGTAGATTGTGTGTTCCCTCTGACCTTCTAAAGCTTACCATGGATCAGGGAGCCTTTAATATAGTAGGAAAATTCTTGGGATCCTGTTCGGATATTGATTCTCTCTGAAGGTGGGATTTATCCAAGTGTATTCCACAAGGCCATATGGAAATCATAGTTCTCCCTAAAGGTGCTTTTATCATCAAGCCTAACAGTGAATTTATAGAATGCATTCTCAAGGGTGGCCCTTGGTTATTTGGAAGGAGAGTCTTGTTTCTCCATAAATGGGGGTCAAATTTTAATCTGAAATCTTAAAGGATTAATATGAAACCTATTTGGATTAGGCTTCCTAGCCTCCCTTTCCATTTTTGGCATGATGATATCTTAAAAGGTATTTCAAGAGTAGTGGGGGATCTTTTTTTTATTGGCGTAGCTATGAGAAAAAATCTAGAATAATATTTTCTATAATGTGCATCAACATTGACCTTGAATTAAACCTCCCAAGTTCCATTGAGCTCATTTATGACTTAGAATCCTTGGTTTAGGAGATTGAATATGAAAAAAACCACCCTTCTATTCCATCTACAAGAAGGTAGGACACTCTTCAGGCCTGTGCCCATCCAAGAAAAAATCCTCTAAGAAATTTTGGTCCCAAAAGGAAGTAGAGGGTCCCTATGCTCCTAAGAGATCTGATGTTCCAACAAGAGAAAATCCTATTCTCTAGGAAGCCTTTGACTATTTTCCAGGCTCTGAATATCCTATGATAGAGGAAGAAGGAGATTTTTTGGAAAAATCTATCCAGGTAATTTTGTTGGAACCTTCTTCTGGCTTTCCCTTGCTTAAGTCCCCCTAGAGAAATTCTTTTGAATGTTTAGGATTAGGTTCAAAATCAACTGGTGTTGAAAGAAATATTCTAGAAACAAATGCTTTTGACTCTGAGATTGTTGAACTCTAGGTTTTAGGAAGGGAATATTTATCTATAGAATGGGAAAAGAACCCATCACCCTAGGTCCTGTAACAAGAAACCAAAAAAAAGGAGATTTGATGTTAGTATTGAATGTAAGTTTGGTAAACCCTCTAATTGTGATATCAAGAAGCGTGAAATAGAAATGGATATTGCAAATGGATCTCAAGAAATGCTAAACTTGGGTGGAGGAAAGGACCTTTAGGAAGATCTAGTTAGCGTAGCATCCTTCAAAACTCAACTTCTTACTACCTTATGTGGAGGAAAGAAACAAAAAAATCTAAACCCCACAAGTGAAGATTATATCTTGGAATATGAGAGGCTTGAATGGTCATTCGAAGTAGAGACTACTAAATTCAATAAGGAAATATTTATCTTCGCAGATCCTCCTTCAAAAAAATAAATGTGGATAAAACTAACATTGATAGGGTTAAAATTTATTTAGAAGGATGTTAGGTTTATAGTAAGCCATGCTCAAGGTTCTTCAAAGGGGCTTTTATACCTCTAGAATATTGACAAAGTTTAAGGCACAATGATTTCCTCCTTAGACATATTAACTAACATTCTATTTTTTTGCAAATAATCCAATCATAGATGGGTTCTTTCTAATATTTATGCTCCAAACTCTAGCTCGAGGAGATGCTCTCTATGGATAGATCTTGGCCAGATGAGGGAGGCCTTTAAAAATAAAAGTTGGATTCTGGCGGGCAACTTCAACTCCCCTCTCTACCATTTAGATAAAAAAGGGGGCAACTCAATTTTATCCAAAGGTGTGGATAATTTTTCACAATTTATGAATTCCAATGAGTTGATGGACATGGACCTAAGAGGAAGTAAGTATACTTGGAGTAATATAAGAGTGGGTAATCATCTCATACAAACAAGGTTGGATAGAGTCCTTTTATCCAAGGAAGGCTTGGCTTCTTTTGGTGATGCTACTTTATGCACTCTCCCCAAAGTTATATCTGATCACAACCCACTATTGCTTGATTTTTTCCCATCCTTCAAGAAGTTTAAAAGCCCTTTTATGTTTATATGTATTCATCATCTTGATCTCAAATCCAATATTACAAAATGGTGAACCCAAAGGTTTTTTTGTCCCCTAATATCTCAAATAGCTAAGAAGCTTGGATTTATTAAATACAACTTAAAATATTGGAATAAAATAGTTTTTGGTCACATTTTCTTCAAGAAGAAAGAGCTAAAAAAACAACTGAAGGATATTGATTCCTCCATTGAGGTAGGAACCCAAATAGTAGAGTCTAGAGAAAGGGAGAAAAAGATCTTGGTATATTTCCATAATACTCTAGCTTCCAAGAAGATATTTTTGAGGTAAAATTTAAGAGCCCTATGGTTAAAATAAGGAGATCGTAATTCTAAATTCTTCTGTTTTTCTACCTTAAGGCATACAAGTTTCATTTAAATCAAGTGGTGAAAGCAGATGGATCTATAACTAGCATTTTGGAGATTCAGAAAAAAGTTGTTGATTTCTTTAAAAAATTGTTGGGAAATAGAGATGCAGGGGAGGAACATGCAGAGTGTAAGCTTATTTCCAACATCCCCCCTAATAATTGATGATATGAATACCTTCTTTAGTATTCCATTCTTGAAGTATGAGATCAATAAACTTTTCCTAGCCCTATTTTATCATAATTTCTGGTATATTATTGGGAAAGATGTGGTGGAGGTCATCTGTGATATTCAAATAACCTACCATATTTTAAAATAAGTAAATTAAACTTTTCTAGTCCTTATTTCTAAGGTGGTAGTGATCAATAAATTTAAAGACTTCAGACCTATTAGCCTTTGTAATACCCTCTTCAAGATCTTAATTAAAGTTTTGGTAAACAAGATTAAAAGGGTTATACCCCTTATTATGGATACCGAACAAGAAGGGTTTGTGGCAGATAGAAAAATATTGGATGGTATCATTTCAGTCCATGAACTCATATATTTTGTTGATAAAAGTGAAAAAATAGGTCTCTTTTTAAAGCTAGACATGAATAAAGCATATGATAAAGTCTGTTGGGATTTTTTTTTAAAAGTCATGTCCAATTTTTGCTTCCACCAGAACTGGATTAACCTCTCCAAGGAATGCATCTCGATAACTATGTTCTCATTCATTATTAATGGAGCTACTATGAGTCATTTCAAGAGCCTTGGAGACCTATGTCAAGGGGACCGTATTTCCCACTACCTTTTCATAATTTTTGTATAATCTTTTTGGAGATATTTCAAAGTTACCTCTTCCCTTAAGGTTATTGAAGGAATCATTCTTGCTACTTCCCTAGATCTAGTCACTCATCAAAATTTTTTTGATGACACCCTCTTAGACACTTCTTCCTCTATCCCACAAACTAGATAGATCAAGAGAATCCTTATTTCTTTTGAGAAAGCGACAAGACAAAAAATCAACCTCCTAAAAAGTAAATTTTTCTTCCTTAATACTCCTCCCAAAAGACAAATAAAAATTGCCTAGATTTTAGGGTGTGAAATAACTAAGTTTCCTTCAACTTACCTATAAATGCCTCTCTTCAAAGGTAAAATTAAGGATAATAAATGGATCCCATTTTTGGAAATAAGTCAAAGGAAGTTTATAGGTTGGAAAGGGGTGCTCCTTAGCCAAGGGGGTAAGTCTCAATTGGTTAAATCCACTCTCCAAAGTATCTCAACTTTTTTCTTGTCCCTTTTCAAATTTTCATTGAATATTTCTTAGAATATTGAGCATTTCTAGAAAACAAATCCTCTGGTCTAATTTAGAAGAGAAAAGGAGATTCCATTTTGTATCTTGGGAGTTAGTCTACTCAAAGAAAGAAGTGATGGCCTGGAATTCAAGAAACTAAAGCAGATGAATAAGGCTTTAATGGCTAAAAAAGGTTAGAAGCTCTTTAAATAGGAAGATGTAGTGTGGGTTCATATTCATTCTGCTAAATACATTAAGCAAGAATGGACCTTTCTTGAGGATCCCAATCCTCCCTTAGGATTAGCCTTTCGAAATAGTCTTCTTAAAATTAAAACTTTTATCTAAATAAGAGTTAGATGGAACATGGGTAATGGATCTAAAATAGACTTTTAGAAATATTCATGTTTATTGGACTCTCCCATGATTGACAATACTAACCTAGAAATACTTGAACCCTTAACTCTCCAACTCTTTGGACCCAAAGTTTCATACTTTATAGAAGTAGTTTATGGAAAGAAAAGATGGAAATCTATTATTGATTTAGATCTGAATCAAAGAGAGGAAGAAGCTCAAAGAAATATTTCCAGTATGCTAAGAACCCAGGTTATAAATAATTCTAAATATGAAGGTTCTAGGATATAAGTAATAATAAAATGTTCTCTTCTTAGTCAATTCAACATACTTCTTAGCTAAAGGTGAAAATGAGAGTTGGTTCCCTAGTAAACAAGTTTGGTTCAAAAGCCTCATTTCTAAAATCAATTTTTTTCTTTTGGTTAACTCTTTAGAATAATATTATTACCATAGAGAACCTTCAAAAAAGGGGAATTATCATCTTGAATAAATTCAACCTTTGTGGGAAGAAAGAATAAAATACTCATCATTTGTTTACTCAGTGTCAATTCACCTAGGAAGTGTTTCTCCCTCTCCTGAGGAACCTTGGGGTTTGTTGGGTGGCTCTAAAAAATGGTTGATTTGCATTATCATTGGATCCCTCATTTCAAAGGAAGAGTTAAATGAAGAATCTTATAAGACTAAACCTCCATTCAATTGACTCGGGTGAAGAACTCATGACCATATTTCTTCAATATCTTTTCCATGTTATGTGAACTAACCACCTTAGAGGCAAGGGGTTGGATTATTTAGATATAAATGACCCTTCCATTTTCCATCCATATAACCTATAATATTTGTAGATTAATAGTAACATCACTAAGATGAGATAGTCATTATGCTCCCAATATGACATCTACATTACCAAGGTTCATGGCAAAGAGATTTCCTGACCAAGTACAATCCCTCATTTGGATGTTAAATTTAGTTGTTTGATCCACATACTAAGTGTTATCCTCATTTGTAACTAATAATTTAAATTTGTTCTAATTTTAAGAATTTATATATAAGCACAAAGTATTTATTTACTATCTATAAAGTTATGTGTGCTACTTAAATCAATAAACACTTTGGCATGTTGTCATTTAATGAATCCTTATACTTTGATAGTAAGGTGATATTATAGCCCCATAATATCCTTGTAACTTTCATGATGGCAAAGAGATCCATGGTATCATTCTAATATTATATATCATCTACTTCTACTAGTTGCTCTTATGGCAATGAATATTTATCCTCATATTCTACTACATATTTACGTTCCACTTGAAAGTTATGATGTTCTTCATAGGCCTAATCTTGAGGATGGTTAGAAGGATATTTGAAGAAAAGGAAATATTTGGTAATATTCATTATTGTGGTACATACATCAATAGTTGAATTCATGTCTATGTTAAAGACTGGGCTCTTGAAGCTTTTTTTTTTTTGCCAAAGTTATACATTGAGCATCATCGAGAGTATAGGGATCAAGCATATTGACTTCCTTTCTATCCTCAATGAAATGATTTTAAATACATCCATGAGATCAAAACACTTTATGGGACCAAGAGCTTTAATATAATATGGAATATGGTGTACAACCCTACTCAATTTTGAATTCAAACCTTAGAACTCCTATTTAGAGTTCCAAATTTTAACAATATCTAGGAAAGTAAATTGTTCAATGAAGTCAAAAAGATCAACTTTTTCTTATCCTATATTGGAGTGTATTTCTTCTATTATTAATTTTTATGAGAAGTTTCCTTGTTTTTTCTATTTTCAATTCTTTAAAAAGTTCTATTTATGATTTTACTTTTAAAGTGTCCTCATATGCAATCTTGGTATCCTTGTAGGCTTCACATTCCATGACAAAATATTTTGTAGTATCCACTACTCTTGTTGTGTAAAATACACATACTTGTTTTGACCGTGCCTCCTAAGGAATTTTCAATCTTCTAATTTCACATTAATATGGTGTGGCTAGATCTTAGTTGGGCTATAAGTTTTTCTTCCATTTGATCTTTGCATCTATGTACTTATTTTGGTTGTATTCATAAATTGGATTGAACTCATTGATGTATAACTTTATTTTTCTTCCTAAATTTTTAGCCCACATGACAAGTTTAAATTTTTCTCTCACATACTATTTAATTTATTTATTGGAATTTGGGACCTCATAAAATTTAATGCTTCATTTGTCCATCCATTTGTTGTTTTGTTTCATCCATGTGTCTTTTCTTCTATTAAGTATTTCTTTGATTACCTATTTTGGCAACTTGCTATATTGTATTCTTTATATTTTCTGAAGTTACCCCAATAGCCTTATTAAATCTTCTACTTCTAGTAGAAAATTACCTATTTTAGCACTTATAATCCCATTTGGGACTAATGATTTAATTATGAAATTATTTTTAGTTATTCACTTTTAAATTCTTTCTATTTGTCTCCATTTAAAATTTAGTGTATAACTAGCCCACACCTCACACCACCACTATAATCACTAATAACCCAAAAAGGATCCTTATGGTTTTCCAATATCATAAATCTACTTTTCTACCTCTATTTATGGTATATTTCCCTCCAACCTGCTTGTATTCATTCCATATTGAATATTTTCCAATTAAGTTTGCTTTGAAAATCTAACCTAAGATATTTGTATTCTATTACTACCTTAAAAGGATTTCCTTCAAATAAAATATATGGTTGTTTTTACTCTCTGAGTAGATAAGACCATAATTTTAGTCTTGTTAGTGTTTACCTACATCCCAACTTCTTTACAAAAATCTCTAAAGCATTTAGATGTTCTTTTAAACTTTTAAGTGTCTTGCCAATCAAGATGAAGTCATTGGCATAGAGAAATGTTTCACTACATAATAAACCAATTATATTCCCTCTCCTCACATTATTTCTACCCATTCCTCCAATTTTTCAATGTAAAGGCCAAATAAAGTTGGTGATAGTGGACAACCATAATCCACCCTAATATCACTCCCAAAGAACTCTAAAAGTCATTCTAGAGTTATAATATTTTCCATTACCTACTTATAAAGTTTGTATATAATTGCTCTATAGCTGGTTGGTATACCAATTTATTCCATTATTTTCCATAATTTACCTCTAGATACTATGCCAAGATCCTTTTTAAAGTCCATAAAACAATAATAAAATTATCCTTTTTCATTCCATATCCTCTCTATCAGGTGCCTTAAAGTAATGTAGTTATTTATTGTTGAGTAATTTTGTCTAAACCCTGCTTGCCCTATTGCCCTCTTCCCTTTATTTTTTGACCACTGACAAATTATTCTTTCTACTATGCTTCCAAAATAATTTGCAAAAATAGGATTAATCATGATGGTATGGTAATTTGAAGGATTGTTGGTGTCTCTATTTTTATGCAATTGTATGACTAGGTTGGTTATCCATTCTAGTGGAAAGTCTCCTTTAATGATGTCATTAAAAATATTTTGGATGTGTGGTGCTAAGATGTCAATCCTATACTTGATATGTTTAGATTGTAAACCATTTATACCCTAATTTTTACCTATTGTTATCATCTTAATTCCCTCCTTAAAATCTTTCAAAGAAAAATGTTCCTCAATTGTGTCAATTATACGAGGGGTATCTTTTCTTGGTTTCTCTCATATAATTTCTTAGCATACTACAATCATTGTTCACTTGTGATATTTTTTTTTTTGTACATTTTGCTTTGTTGTAGCTCTTTTTAAAATTGTCTTGGGTTATTATTTGCAATATATATCAATTCTTTTATCTTGATCTTCTATAATCTTCATTTTTGGTTTTCACTATATTTTTATATATCTTGCTTTGTTTAAAACCATGGAGAAAGGAAAAGACCACCACCATTGGATTCAATTGGTAGGTATAAGTGAGAATACTTTTGAACTCTATATAATACTCCTCAAATATTCTTATTTATTTTATTTGCATTAGATGAACTACATACAATGTGGAATATCCTTTGTCAAATATTCAAATAATTCATTCTCTAGAATCAAACCATAAAATAGGACCCCCTTGTTGGCAAATATTCCACAACAACCATTAGTGAGCATGGATTTCCAACTTAGTATCCATTAATATGACATGACTTGCTTCAGTGACATGGTGTAGTTAATGCTATCCATATTAGATAGCCACCCATGTGGATCAACACACACAAATATGGGCATGTTTATGTGTGGAACAAGAACATCATAAGGCCTCTCAAGAAAATTAGAAGCACCTCCTACCAAGGATTACATATTAGAATAAAATCCTAAGTTGTAACTACCCATACCTAAAGGAGAACCTTGAGTAGCATAGAAAGCTAAGTGATTTCCATAGAAGTTTGGACTATGTCTAGATGACGATTGTGGAAGAATGCTAGTGTCCTTTGTAATTGGTTCTTGATGGATGATCAGAGGTTTTTTCCAAGTATTTTGTTGTGATCCATGGACAAAGGGATGCATAGTCGTAAATAGATATAGGACTATTTGGATGTCATGTAAGGACTTGGCAACAAAAGTAATCATCTTTTCTTGATGCTCAATATAGGTATGCAAACCAAGGTCAATAGTACCAAAAATAGGATTACCAGTTAAGGGGTAGTAGGATAAGTGATAAGAGGAGAATTATTGGAAAGAGGATAGGAAGGAGTAGAGGTGTTGGGAGGATGTGAAGCTATGGCATTAAAGGAAGAAAGAAGATGCTAGTCAAAACTATTTATATTAGGGGGAATGTTTTGATGCTTACCAGTATTTCTAGGGTGGCACTTATTTCTACTTATACACATATTTTGAATGAAAATTTTACTACAATAAAACATTGACTCATGACCAACCAGTAGTGGTAGTAGATTCACTAATATGACAAGGGAAATTATAGAATCCAAAAACTACTTGGAATGCTATTAAAAAAATATTGTGAGAAATACCTCTTACTTTTATCAAATTGAAGAGATGATCATAAAAATATAGGTTTCATGCAAGGGTCCTAACATAATAATATTCTAAAAATTTATTGTTGGAAATACCTCTTGTTTTTAATGGTTCAAAGAGATGATCACACTGGAATAGGTCTCTCATAAGGAAACAATCAGTACTGTAATTTGGTCAAGATTTTGGAATGGTTCATGTGCCCTTCTACTATAATTTTCCACCACCACATGGAGTTGATATCGAAGCTTTGATACCATATATAAGAAACAATTTTAAGAAATATAGAAATTATAGTAGCAATTCAATAATGCACAAATAACAATACCCAATGATAACAATAATTCAAATCCAATTGCTAGAAAATCAAATATACAATAATAAGATCCCATATTCAAATTAATATAAATCCTTAAACACTTAAAAAGGGAAACGTATCGTACCCTTTGGATATGGGGGATTGTCGTATGCACAACAAAGGTGACTAATATTTGAATGTAAAAGATGATTCCAACTACCACCTAACTCTTTCTATTTATAGACTAAATTAATGTTGACCCTAACTTAATGCTCAAGAAACAACTATATAAACATAGAGCCCAATATAATATAACTAAAACATTCAATGTCGCTATATTGGAGCTATTATATCATCATCATCATCCTTAAATTCTAGGATCTCATTCTAGTTTACAATACCTTCTTCATTCAGTTTATGCAATAAGTAGTTGCAAGGTATTTCAATTTTTATCTTGATCACCTTTCCATATTTAGGCACATTCATATGGGTATAATCCATAGTCAAGTAATCATATATTGATAACTTTCATGTCTATTCTCTAGATAGCAACATACTGAAGTATGGGGAGGTCAACAACTACAACTTCTTGCACCACCATGAACTTCGAATGTCTAACTATAATCATGACCAAGTATTTAAGAACCCCTATTGCATTCACTCTAGTGTCATCCATTTGGATTGAGTGTCTAACTATTTTGGAGTAACATAGATCCATTTATTCACAAATTACTTTAGGTATTATTATCACTTCTACCCTTGAATCAACTATATAACTTCTTAGTATATAGTTTTGAATCTTGAGGCTCACATAAAATTGGGATGATTTCAAAGTTTTAGGCTTTGGAAAATTCAATATATCTTCCATGTTGATTTGAATATCCACTAGATGATTTGCTATCAAATTTTGTTTAACTATATTGGCCTGAGTGGCTTCTAGCTATTTACCACTAGCATAACTCATTTCTTTCTATTTTAGAGTCTCTTGGAGTAAATACCATTGACTAGGCATATATAGTGCCTCTATCATACATACTTTAGTGGATGTTTTTTTATCTCCTCTATGATGTTAAACTTGAATTCCATAGAGGTAATATAACTTCATATTGTGAACTTTTTATATTATATTGTGGTTGTTGCATGACCTTCACTAGTGAGAGGTGTATTCGAGTCACTGCTTAACCTCCTATTGATTTTGACTTCTTTCCTCATTACTCTCTTTTTATATAGGCTTATTTTTCCCTCCATTCCTCCTATCTATTTGTGGTTCCTTTTATTTATCTATCTATCTATCCCTATATGTTTGGGTTTCTCCTCTTTCCTTTTGAGCCACTTTTGTGGCATCATTTTTTACATTCTTCTTTTCCTTTTATTTCTCTTTATGTGTTGCTATCAACCCTTTGTATTTAAAATGTAATGGTAACATCTCTCTCCTAAGCACCATTGTACCCTTACTTGCTTTGATTTTTTTAGCGAGTTACTCTTCTAAGGCTTTCCTCTTACCTCTAGTCTCAATTGCTTGTTGATTAGTGTATATGGCATCATATTTAAAATTTGACTCTTCATATATCTCTATAGGACTAAAATTCACTAGGATATCATTGTTAGGGTTGGGTAAGGTAGGAAATAACTATTGAGATTGAGGTTGTTGATATATAGGCTTATTTGCTATGGAGACAAATTTACCTTAGATTGCATCCTATTGAGCCTAGAATTGTTGATTATACTATATGGTTTAAGAATATCTAATGGCTCCAATGCACTCTATATGGTCACACCTATCATTTTACATAAGATACATGTTGGGTCTACCTCTGAATTAATATTCACCATATGATTATTTTTGGAGAATATTACATTATTTGGTACATGCTAATATACCTCCATGGTACAAATGTAAATATGTAATAGATTAGGGTGAGATTCTATATTTTAGAAGTGTGATTTATATAAGTGTCTATGTGCAACATATGCACAAATGTCATAGAGTTAAGTATGCATGTAAATAGAGAGTCAAGATTCATGTTTACAAGTGACAAGATGTGAAACCAAAGGACATGTGAGAGTTATCTTATGCATGGAATAGGAAAGGTTGCATCTCTCGAATATGTGAGCAGAGAAATAGACAAAGAGTCCAAGATTCACCTTCCTAAAATTATATTATGGAGAGAAAGATCCATGAAATATATTTGAATGTAGAGAAAATCTCAAGATTGTATATTTGACTCATGAATAATATTGTGAGTATTTTATTTCAATAATATTGTTATATTGTTGAATATTATGTTGATTCATATTATATGATATTTGTATGCATTGATATTATTTTTTAATTAAGCCTTCATTATATTGTATATTATCCTGGAACACTCAGACCTAAGATAATTTGGCTTAAAAGCCAACAATTGTGAATTTGACTTGATCCTTGGTTAGCATATTATCGAGGCACCTAATATTTTTTGAGAGATAGGGTATTTTAGAGTTGCCAATTTTATACATGTTTCCATTTTTTCCTCTCAATATTGTTTTGATTTACCAAAATTTTGACCACATCTGATATCTTTCTCATTATAAAAATATTGTTTGATTTATTGTTTAAGTTGGATAGGGCAAGGGGAGCCAAAATTTGTGGCTAAAAGGATATGGTGGATGATGTGCTCTAGACAAGATGAGCAATGATGTATGTGTACCTCTCTTGAAAGAATACACCTAATCTAATACATTAATTGAAATCAATCATTAAAGCAAGAAATGAAAGACAAGATTGCATATGACAAGAAAATGAATTCTTCTTTTATTAATCTTGAATTAAATCTCGGTTACAATCATGCCCCTCTTAGGTTCACGTTGATACAATTAACACAATTTGAAAGCCCCAACAGGGTAGGTGCAATACGCAAACTTTCTAAATGGACACGAACTGCTCCAAGGTGTTGATGACCTTCTTCTCTACGATTAGAGGTATTTGCTGTGTTGAATGGCACAACCCTGTTAATCCTGCATTCAAGAAACAATAAGAAATATTAAAAGATGCCTCTCTTTATGAGGCTTTTTAAGGAATCTTGTACAAAAGGTAATATAATTAGCATGAAATCAAGAAAGCGCAAGAAACGTACTAAACTTATGTTAAACCTAAAAATATTGCTACAAACATATAAGCAAAAGCAGATCTAGCTATCTATTGACTTAATTATGAAATTGAAAGCATGGAAGCATGAAAATAACCATTAGTGCCATAATTGCAAAAGTGAAGGAAAATGACTAAAAACTCTAATTGCACCGATCAAAGTTTCTATTAAAGCAAATTAACATGATATATGTCTAATCTAATACAATTAAGCAAATCCTATTTCTAGAAATCAAGAAAATTGAAAATGACAACCTGACCGTAGGTCTGATGCATGGTAAGCACAATTAGCTGTGATTGAGCTTGAAATGTTCTTGCCCTCCTAATTCGGTGTCCAATCTTCAATTCTCCTTGAGAAATTGATGATAAAGGGCCACTATTCTATCCTATGATATATTTAGTGGTTGAATTGCTCATTTGGTGCATGAATTGCACGAATTCATGTTTATTGAATCTCCTAGCCTCCTAGGACCTCCACGACATGTGATATCTAATTGGGCAGCCAAAGTGTTCCTCTCAATGCATGTAAGTGAGTATGCAATTCGATAGGGCTTCGCTACGTTTCAACTCAAGACTTGGCTATATATTTCTCCGATTTGGAGGGGGGTTTTATAGCATTTGCCAAGGGCTAGGGGTCGCTTCATGAGGAAGCCAATAACAAGATTGGATAGTTGAGCTTGTTGGATGGAAGTATCTGGAACCTTCCTCGCTCAAACCACTCCAATCCGTAACCAATTAGTTATTGAAACCGATTTTGGGTCGGATGAAGTCTAACTGATTTTTAGTCCTGACCGTGGCTGACAAGCGCTGTCATATCTGTTAACCACGAGTGTCAGTAACGACTAACACTGACTATGCAAAGGTGCCCAAATGAGTGGTAAAAACCATTGCTATACCTTGGAATATTTCCAAGGTCTTCCATATGGTCTTCTAGCATGTCCCATATGAGTAGTCGCCTCAACATGATGTGTTTTAGGTGTCTACAGATGCCCCTTTTGAGATGCATTGTGAGATCGAACAATGCTGAGAAAAAATAGACCTCCTAAAATGATGTCGTAGGTTGGATGATGATCATTGGTCTGATCAACATTAGATGTCCGAGTCCTACAAAGAAGACGTGCATCCTAGAATCATTGCTTCCAACTAGATGGAAGGCTTAAATTTAAAAAAGCTTTGGCAAACTCTAGCATCGATCGGTCAGCTTAAGGCTACTATAGGCTTTCGCACCATATAGATTCGAAAAGAATGAGAGCTACTAACTTATTGTCATATTTGATTTTTCCCCTAGTATAGGGTAAGCTTATGATACACGTTGGCAATAATTTGTAAGATGAACATAATTTGACAAGATCTTGGGATCTACGATCAAGGGATCTTCTGTTGACTTTGATTATGATTTGATATTATGACTACCCCCTCAAGCAACAAGTTGATGAGGGTAATGACAATTAAATGAGGTGATGAGTTGCTTGACCACTATGAATGACTTTGAATAAATTAAGATTTAGCATTTTAATACTTGGCAAGGCCTAATCAGCTATGATTGCAACTGTTAATAGTAATTATATATTTCTATCCCATGAAGCGGTCCAGCCACTAAGGCCTCCTTAGGGAAAAAAATGGTAACAATATCAATTATGCTTATGTTGAATCATATTACTGATGATTTTCTAAAATTTCATAGGGGAATTGCGATGAATATCTCGTTCCCTTGGAGCATTCTGGCCGTTTGGGCCTTCTTAGGGATTGAAATGAAGCATATAATTTAGCGATGACTAATTTGCCCCAAATGTCCTTATGGTAATTTACTCATATTTCTAGTTTGCATGGAGTGCAATTCGCTGCAACCACCAAGTGTATAGGGTAAATAACTAGATACAAGGCACATTTGGCTTTTGAATTATTTGATTTTTTTTTTAATTTTGAATATTTTTAAATTTTTTAATCTGGTTGGTACTTAGAAGTTACCATTTTGGAACTCCACATGGTGGGATTTAAGAGCATTTATTGTAGCTTGCTAACCGTGTTTGACAACGTCATCTAAAAATATCAAATTTCTTAACCGTGGGTCAGACTCAGGTGAAAAACCTTAATTTGAGGACCACAGTTGTCAGGTGTGGTCAGGACTGAAATTAGAACTATTTAAGCATTTTGTGCAATTTAAAATTTCATTATTTTCTGCTGCAGTTTGAAAATCTAAGAGCTTTGAGAGGTAAACCTTGAAATTTTACACAAAGTGCTACTGAAAAACCGATCTGCACCTCATATCCCATCCTGATGATAGACCAGACATAGGCCTCTACCAATGGAGGAGCCAGTGTCACAAAGGTAACATGCAAACCGATACCACGCTTTCATTACCAGCTTAAAAAATTAACCACATTAATTAATGAGGCAAATTAACTTCACTAAATTGCTGGTAATGAACCTCACCCTAGTTAGGTTTAGCTTAGGTTAGCTAACAGGAGAGGGCTTTAATTTTTGGGGTGCCTGGGATAAGGAATGACCCTGAAAAGGTCATCCTTGCTAGTCGCGACTGGTAGGCATAGTCCTAAATAGGAAAATTGGGGGTTGCGACTGTTAGCCGTGATGGGATTTAAAATCCAATGATCAAAATTTTGATCGCCATCCCGACCGCGGGTCTAAACTGCAGTTCGACCACTTTAGGCAAAAAAATTAATTTTTCAATTTTTTTTTTTATAGAATTAATTGAATTTTTTTTTGAAGTGTTGTTTTTCATTTTTTGATTCTTTTGATAATTTTTGACTTTTTTTTCGTTTTGAATTTTTTTTTTAATTTTTTTTCTTGTTTTTTATTGTCTTTTATTAATTTTGGCCTCATTTTGCTTTATGTTAGACCCTGACTACGAGGGCGAGGGAGTCCGAGATCCTTTGCAACCTACGTGGTGCCCTTGATCTGATTGATCAGGCTTGGTTCGATGTCGTGGGGTTTGGCTACGTATTGCGCCTCCCCACCATCAGGGTCGACTAGGTCTATATGATTGCCTTGGCTCGATGCTGGGATACGCAGACCAATACATTTCACCTACCCACAGGTGAGATGATAGTGACACTAGAGGATGTCTACCGCATCTTTTGCATTCCTCTAGATGGTGAGCCCATCACATATTCATCGACTGAGGTGAAGAAGGTCGTATTTTTATAGATTTTTGATCAGCACAATATGGAGGCAGAGCACGAATTAAACCATGGAGGGGTCCACATTGAGGACTAGTACATGGCAAGGGTCTTCAACAAGCGCACAACCGTATTTATGCACTTGATCGTACAGGTTATCCTCCCTGATTCTTTTGGAGTGAGGTTTCCTTGGAACCTCCTAGCTAGGACTATGGACATCCTCGCTAGTCCTACTAATCATCCCCTAATCTTGTCCTGGGGTAGTGCATTATTGGTGCAGCTCTATAATGAGATGTATTAGATCACCTGCAGGAGCAGAGTCAGTATTGGGTGCAACTAACTGCTATAGATATGGGGGTGGTAGCACATTAATATCAAGCACCCCATGAGCCTGCCATTGGAGATTGGCACTATTTCAAAGTGGTTCTAGTGCTATGTTGCATGCTGGCCTCAAGATCAGGAGGGCTTTCGAAGTAAGTCTTGTGTAGGGGACCTGAATCACTATATTGTACGATTTGTGGGGCTACAAGACGATCAGATTGAGTGGCACCCCTACTTGGACTACCCTCCATGGGTAGATGTTGCTGATAGGTTACATCGAGCACACAAGGACAAATGGATCCTTGAACATAAGTCCTAGGTACGTGAGTTCTTCTACTACTCTTGCATCCTGAGATAGTTTGATATTCAATAGGAGATTCCAGAGATGTCAACCATCTACCACTGCCTCCATCTAGAGAATGACCTAACTTGGCCTAGGATTACTCCACTGGGTGATGAGGATGATGACTTCCAGGAGTCAAGATAGAGAGATGTAGGGACTACTCCCTCATTTGATACATGGTGGAGACTCCGGGTATGGTGGGGTTTTGAGGGCCCCTTAGACAGGGTCATAGATGACACAACAAAGGGCAACGAGGGCATCGAGGTAGATTCACATGGGTGTAGAGTATGTTATAGGACTAAGGGTGGATGGGGCAAGGGTGCAATAGAGGAGACACCACCGGTTGATGAGGAGGGTGAGGCAAAGGCTGACAGTGAGATTGGGCAGCTCAGAGCCTAGGTTGCTAGCCTACAGACTCAGGTAGGCTCTATGCAAACTCATATGCTACATTGGGACACCACCATTGCCACTCTATAGGCAAAGGTGTGGGATCTATAGTCTAGGTTGATAGTAGGGAAGGCCCAATTGTGTAGCTATGAAGAGGAGAGGACCACTCTATAGTCTAGGATCACTACAACTGACGCAAAGATATAGAAGCTCATAGGGTAGCACACTCTTATGCAGTCTTAGTTAGATGCTTCGATAGTTCTAATATTTGCCTACCATGCTAGGGCATCAACTCCCTTATCTTCACAGTTTGTTCTAGCACACCTAGCTATTCTAGTAGTACCAGCAGTGTCATCCATGCAGGGAGTAGCAGGTCTAGATCAGGGAGCAAATATTAGTAGACTCTAGGCTCTAGTTGAGTAGCACATTGATGATGCCTCACGTAGCTCTATCTACATCACCACTCTAAGAGGACGAATTGTATTACTCAGGGACGAGGTTCTAGAGATGCCCACAACTTTAGGATCTCATAGGACTCACACTTGGGAGACAGGCCAGTCGTCAGTTAGCTCTATCTGCATGACTCACAAGTTTGAGAGGACTTCTGGTGCCAGATCATGGAGGATCCACAGGGAGGGTGGAGGCGACAGTGATGCCTCACAGACTAAGGATACAGGCCCTGGCTAGTACAGATCTTAGAGATGTCATTGTACCCTTTTTTGAGTGTAAGGTGGAGGATCTACATATATGTAGCCTGCAGGTATTTTTGACCATACCGATATACTATACATTATTTTTTTTTTGGTACACACACACAAATATATATACATATATATATGTGATTTGATATTGGGGACTCATTATATGTGTAGATTTTATGTGTTTTATTATTTATGTTTTAGGAGATGCACATTGATGCAATGCTTATATGTTATGTTGATTTAATTTTATATGATGTGATGTGTGGATGACATGCACTAGTTATATGATGGATGTATGCTTTAGATGTGATGATATACATGTGTAGATGGACTACTTATGATGAATGTATATGAATACAATATTTGATGTTAAATGCATGTATAATTTGCTTCACTTGTATGCATTTAATTTATGTTGCTATGACATAATTTATGCCATGTATGTATTGCATAATTTTCATGATGAGGATTTACTGTAAATGGACATGTAAGCTTTAATCACTTAAAACATAATGTATGACTGCAATATGAGTTTAACAATATAATGGATGGCACCACAGAATGAATAACAATCATGAACTGTAATTTCTATATCTTATTATAAGAATGTTTCAATTGGACACCCATATGCGAGATGCAATGATGTATTGTTTCTATTCATAAGCTCTTGCAAGTTAAAATAATATGCATAACATAGTCAGTGGTCATTTAAATATCATTTTTGACATCCATCCGGTATCTAACCTATATTATGAACAATCTTTAATAAACAAAATCTTATAAAAGGAATTGATATTTGATGATTGCATTGAAAATTGGTTGTTGCTATTTGGGAATTTTTGAGGTTTTCCATGAAACTCAAACACCCTAGTTGTCTAATCAAAAGTTGTATAATGACCATACTAGAATTCTAAAAAATAAAGTTTTCGCTCTGAAAGACCAAGCTATTCATTACCCCTATGTGTGCAAATGAATGTATTAGGTAAAACATAAGCATACCCTAATGTCAGGTGGGATTATTTCAGCCCATTGCTAAGATTAGGGATCCTCAAATGTTCACCTCATCCTAGATTTGGATTTAGTTAGACTAGACCATTAGGCAATCCGGGCCACCTAAAGCTATATCACTTGTAAATTGCTTAGAACTACCCCTTCAATGGCAAGTAGGATTCTTTCAGCCCATTGCTGAGATTGAGGATAACTCTATGGATTTCGAACATTGATCATTCTAGGGATTCAATCTCATCCCTTATTCCACTTCTTATCCTTCACCCTCTTCCGCAAAGAGAAAAGTATGTGCCTTGGGTTCCTCAATAGAACAAATCCAAAAATGATGCTTGCAGGAATCGAACGCACAACCTCCTTGTCACCAAAACCTTTGCATAATACAAGATACCACTAGGCCATGCTGCCCAATGCATTTTGGGAAGTGGTCGTTGTATCCCTTTAATGTTCATTGCGTCACTTAAACGAAAAACACGAACTCTTTTTCTTCGCAAATACCAAGCGCAAAAATCAACGAGCGAGGATGAACGAATTAAAAAAATTCAATGGCATATTTATATACCTTCCTTTTGCTTTGGAAACGTTGGCTTTTTTGAAACTTCCTTCATGACGTCAGCGGATAAACTTTTAATTTTAATTTTAATTTTAAATAAATTTAAATTTAAACTAAATATTTAAAATTAAATATCTCCATCACCGGGGCACCTTTTTTGATGAAACGAAAAGCCAACTTGGGTTTTAAGAAAAACCCATTTTAAATATGCCATCCATAGTTTAAAAAAAAACCTTTACAATTAAATTTCTCCATCACCGGGGCACCTTTTTCAATGAAACGAAAAGCCAACTTAGGTTTTAAGAAAAACCTATTTCAAATCTGCCATCCATAGTTTTAAATAAAAACCTTTTACAAAGCTTCCCTTGAAGCTCATTTTGGAACCAAATGCCATGCATCCCTTCTTGAACCATTGATCAAAAACCTTTGCTTCTCATGAAGTTCTCTGTGAAACACAAACATAGTGCTTACTTAGATAGATCCTTTTGACATCAATGACAATTCTTAGCTTAGGGACTCAAAATGTCCAACAGGTTTTGTTTATGTGTAAAATTTCATGAAAAAATTGCCAACCATGTTTGGGATTTCAAGGGCCTTGCTATTGTTAGGAAATACTTGTGTGTTGAAACCATTGCATTGGAAGTTCGATACTCGAGTGATTGTCGATTGTATCAAATTTGATTTGATTTTTTTTGCTTTTGTGCCCAAATAAAAGGTCTTAAGGATAGCCTTGTGCAAATTTTATTTAACACAACCAAGTTCAAAAATTGAGGTACCTAGCCAATTTAATGCCATAGTGATTTGATGTTGAATGTTTGAATGAGTGTTCTTATGGTGAGCTACCCATCCGATCGGATTGCATGGATTTCTAGTCACTGCAATCTCCAGGTGTATAGGGTAATTTACTAGATACAAGGTTCACTAAATGATGTGATGATGATGATGATGATGTTTGTAAAAATGCATGATGTGATGGATGTAAATTTTTGAAATCAAGATCAAGTTGGATACCCCAATTTTGGGGTGGACTTGTGTTATCGTAAATTTACCTTTTGGTTTGATTGATATGCAAGATGATGAAGTAAAGGAACCAATCCCCATAGGGGCTTGTCCTAGTTACTGTCAGTAATTCCTTAATGCATAATCATGAAGTTTAAATTTTTCATGTTTTGTAACCCCATGAAGTAGGCATCAATGACAACCTTGGGTAAATATGCTTGAACGCATGTCACTCAAAAATTGAAGGACCAACCTGATTTAATTTCAAACTGATGATGTAAAATGATTTTGAATAAGTATCCTTATGGTAATTTATTCATCCTACTGGATTGCATGGATAACATTGCAACCGCTAGGTTTCTAGAGTATATTACTATATACAAGGTTCATTTGAGATGATGATGATGTGAGATGATGATTTGGAGGGTTTTACAATAATTTTGTAGCCATTTGCATTTGAAGGGGAATATAATTTGTAGATGTTTTCTATCCCTTCAAATGATGAAGTGATGGAGAAGAGATGAAATCATGAAAGTGATGAAACAAATGACAATGGTTAGAATGAAATGGATGTTTTTGTTTTTGTTACAACTATGATTTCGACCATTATTGGTAATTGCACACTTCTATCCCTTGGAGTAGTCTAGTCGTATGGCTTTCTTAGGGAATTGAGATGATAACAATTCAATTCTTTCTCAAGGTGAATCACTGTTCAAGGGCCTTATGGTAACCTACCCATCCGATCGGATTGCATGGATAATTAGTCACTGCAACCACCAGGTGTATAGGATAAGTTACTATATACGAGGATCACTTGAGGCTAAGTGGAAGAAGAAAATGTACACCTCTATTCCTTGGAGCAGTCCAACCACATGGCCTTCTTATGGATTTGAGATGAGAGCACTTCTATTCTTTTAGGAGTCTATTGAATTTGTTTTTTTTTTTACCAAAGGAATGGAGGCAACTTTGGATCTTTTTGCTTTTGTTGTTGTTTTTCTATTTTTTGTTTTTTTTATATTGTTTTTGTGGTTTTTATGTTTGTTGATTGTTTTTTTTTTACCAAAGGAATTTGGGTACCTTTGGAGTATTTTGGATTGATTTGACCAAAGGGGTTTGTACCTTTGGGGCTTTTTGAATTGTGTTAATGATGATTGTCCTTATGGTAATCTACTCCTCCTACCAGATTGTATGGATAGCCAATCGCCAATAGGGGACTAGAGTAAATCACTAGATACAAGGATCACTTAAGGCTGAGTGGAAGAAGGAAATGCACATCTCTATCCCATGGAGCAGTCCATCAGCATGGCTTTCTTAGAGAGTTGATATTATAACACTTTGATTCTTTCGAAAACCTTATTGAGATTAAATTGACCAAAGGAATTGGGTTACCTTTGGGGATTTTTTGGATTGATTTGACCAAAGGGGTAGGTTCCTTTGGAGCCTTTTAAATTAAATTGACCAAAGGAGTTTGTTTCCCTTAGATATTTTTGAGTTGAAATGTGACCAAAGGAGTTTGATTCCTTTGGGGCTTTTTGAATTGGATTGACCAAAGAGATTGATTCCTTTGGAGCCTTTTGAATTGAATGTGACCAAAGGGGTTGATTCCTTGGAGCATTTTGAATTGAATGTGACCAAAGGGGTTGATTCCTTTGGAAAATTTTGAATTGAATGTGACCAAAGGAGTTTGATTCCTTTAAAGCTTTTTGAATTGGATTGACCAAAGGGGCTTGATCCCTTTGGAGCCTTTTTGAATTGAATGTGACCAAAGGGGCTTAATTCCTTTGGAGCCTTTTTGAATTGAATGTGACCAAAGGAGTTTGGTTCCTTTGGAGCCTTTTGAATTGAATGTAATGATGAATTTCCTTATTTTAATCTACTCATCATACCAGATTGCATGGATAACCAGTTACTGCAATCACCAGGTGTTTAGAGTAGATCACTAGATATGAGGTTTGCTTGAGAATCTAGTTAATCAAATTGATGAATGCATGAAACTAAATGGAATTAAATGTGTTGTATTTGTGAATGTGAATGTTTAACATGTTTTTTGGGGTATTTGTAAAATCTTGAACTCCCCCAAGTTGTTTGATTGATTTTTTTATGTGATTGATGGGGAAGGTGTGAGACCTTGAACCCCACTAGTTGGTGTTGATGATGTGATTGTTGGGGAAGGTGGAAGACCTTGAATATCCCTACTTGATGTGATTATTTGGGAAGGTTTAAGACCTTGAACCCCCTCTAGTTGGTGTTTTTATGATTGTTTATGTATATGTGTAATGATTGATTATTTAGATTTTTTTTGGGGGGTGTACATGTGATGAAATGAATATCTTATGAATGAATGCAATTGGTGGTGATGTATGCAAATGAATGAATGGTGTTGCCTTATTAATCATCATTCAAAGAGGTTTTGAACCATTTTAATGAATGGTGTTGCCTTATTAATCATTTTTCAAAGAGGTTGTGAAGTATTATTTAGCAGACTTTCTCTTTATTGCTTAATCAACAACACCAATACAGTATTATGGTTTGACCATATTTTGTAGGATGAAACGGACTATGATATATGTGACTATGCGATGGTGATATGGAATGGAAGATTTTTTATGACTTTGTTGTCATTAGGAATAAATGATCTAGAGTTGTTTTTCAAATACTCAAACATCCTAGTGATCTCAAACAAACTTATTTATGAACTTGTAAATCTTCATGATGGTAAGGTTGTCCTAGTGTTTTCAAATTTCTTCAAGGACCAACTATATGTGCAATGATTGTTCATTTCTCATTATGAGCTAGATCAAACTAATAAATTGTGACTAATACCAATAAGCTAGCTCATCCAAGAGTGGCCATAAGTCTGTACAAAAGAAGGTCGCTAATGTGACAGACGTGGTGCCACGCATAAGGATACCCCATTTCTAGGCAGGATTTATTCAACCCATTTTTGTAATGAGGATCACCCCACAGTTTTCAAGATACTAAGAGTTCCACAGATTCAAGCTCCTTTTCCTTCTTTTATTGCATTGGATTTTGGAGATTGTTCATTTTTGTGATAGATTAATATGCATTTATTGCTTTTTGGATACTTGCTCATTTTGAGGAAGAGCAAGGCAATTTTATTGCTTTGGGATGCTTTTTTGGATACTTGCTTGCTTTGAGGAAGAGCAAGGGATTTTTTAATTTTGTTTTTGAGATAATTGCTTATTTTGAGGAAGAGCAAGGGATATTTTTCTTTTCCTTTTTGCTTTTACTTTTGGAATGCTTTTGGGATACTTGCTCGCTTTGAGGAAGAACAAAAGATTTTTTTTTTGAATGAAGGTGGAGCTTGTCCTTTTGTCAACTCTTAGCATTCTAGACCATGCACATAATTGGATGAACAAGGGAAACCTTTCACTTATGGCAATAACAACTCTTGACTTTGTCATTCCTAATATTCACAATGTTTTTAGATGTGTGTGGCCCAAGAGGAATCTTGATTGACTAGGAACAACCTATTGCAGCTAAATATTGTTTGATTTTGAATTGATTTTTCTCCAAACACTAGGAGTGGTTGAGTGATTGAAAACATTTAGATTTTGCTTATGTATATATGTTATATGTAGTGTTTTCCATACCTTCTGTGTATACATAAAAAAGAACACCATTGCACTAAAATGAAACATTGCATTATATTTTGTAGAATGAGTTTTTATGATACGATAAGACCCTTTGTAGAGTGCTTTCACAATACAAATGCTTGAAGGGGGTGATCCCATTTTACAATAAATATATGGTGTCTTTCATTATTCTTCATGCTACAACAATGTGGGAGGTGGATTTTTCGTGACCACCGTGATGACCTTGAGTTTTTTGAATCGAGAATCTGCACACATGCAAATAGGTAAGGGTTTAGTAGCACCTATCACAATGAATATGATAAATATAAATACAAATTTACATAAAAGAAAATTATTATGGTTATTGCTTACATGGCACATTTTGGGTAGGATAACATTAGTATTTTTCCTCCTCTTTATTGGTCATGTGATGGTGCCTTTATAGGCCCTTGAGGGTTTTGAAGGGAAGGATAGGTGGCAATCCAGGGCTGCCAAGTGACAGGTACTGGGCAACCGCCTATCCTAGGTAGTTGCAGTGAGTCACTAGAAGTGTCTCAATTAATAGGGGAGATGTGGCAAGTGGGTAGGTGGAATTGGAGTGAAGTGTGTGAGATGTGGCAAGGTGAGGGGTAGTAGTGGCTAGGACATGTGTTAAGTTGGGAGACAGGGCATCTTATGCAAATTTTCTAGATTTAATAAATCTGGAAAATATAAAGTAATATGCTGGAAAATACACCTAAGTTTAGACTTAGACATATTATTTTATTATGCAGAATTGGAATGTGCAATGTGAATGAATGATGTGCAAGAATTATATGCCTAAGTTTAGACTTAGGTATATATTATTATGCAAAATTGTGATGTGCAATGTGGGTGAAATGTATAGTAATTGATATGCCTAAGTTTAGACCTAGGCATATAATTTAATATGCATAATTATGTGATGAAATGCAAATGCCTAGATTTTGGTGTCTACATGATTCATGCTACTAACATAGTATTGGCTCCCAAAAAGTGGGTTGTTCATGAAGTTATTTACATTGATGGGTACATCATAAAAGGTATTCATGTGTGTTAAGGTTGGATATATATTGGACCAAGTTTGATTTGGTAAAGTGGATAAGTAATCCGTTTGTTGGCCTAAAAACCCAAATTTTAGGCTTTGAAGCTTTGTCTAAAAGGGTTGGCGATGGGAATTTTTCCTTTTGAGGAAATGAGATTAGATATTAGAATATCCTCAAACTCATCATCCAAATGCACCCACATGATCGTCTATTCTTTTCTTTTTTCTTAATGTTTTTTTGATGGTATGCAACAATCTCTATCAATTAATGTTGTTTTCCTATTTTTTGTTTCCTTGAGTGTGTGTTCATAAGATAGCACATACGAAATTGCATGGATAAATATTCAGGGTTAAAATATATAAAATTTCAAAAAAATCCTATTAAATAGAGTGATTTTCTTGTAATATCAAGAAATTGGTAGTAATTTTAGGCAATTTGACAATATAGATTGATAGTAAAATTTTGCTTGGAGAGCATTTTTCTATGAAATGGAATAAATCACTTGTAAATCCAAGAAATTTGCTTGTAATTGTGGGCTATTCACTCATAATTCCTAAACTTAGAAAAAAATTAAGTGAAAAGGATCCAAGCAAATCTCTCAGAGTGAATTGCTTTGAAATTGGAATGAATCATCTTCTGAGTGTTGGCTTTTAAGCCTAGATTATCTTAGGCCCAATATTTTGGATCTTGAGTAGTCTCAAATATAAGAGCAATCAATATATAAGTTGGCCAATATAAATTATAATAACATTCAAGAAAATATCAAATATGAATATAAAATGGCCAAAATCATTCATGCAATAACATGAAGAAACTTATAGTAGAATTGCTCAAAATATGCATACAAGCTTCAATATTATTAATGCTTGAATATGATCTTCTTCAATACAATACATGGAGCTTTGTCTCCATAATATATCCTTACAAAGATGACTCTTGGACTTTTATCTATTGCACTCCTCACATATCTAGGAGTTGCAACCTTTCCTATTCCATACATAAGACAAATACTCACATGTCCTTTGGCTTCTTATCTTGCCACTTGTATACATGACTCTTGACTCTTTACATACTCTAATACATGACACTTGTGCACATTCTACACATAGATACTTACATAAGAGGGAAATATAAAACATGTACCAAATAATGTAATATTCTCTAACACCCCCTTGTATTACATTATTTGGTATGAATAATTCTTGATGTACATAGATGATTTTGAAATATTTGATATTTGTTTTGACCAAGATATTTTGTAAAAATATCTGCAATCTGATCTTTAGTAGAAACATGTTTTAACTGAATATGATGATCCTGAACATGATCTCTGATAAAGTGACATTGAGCTTCAATGTGTTTTGTTCTTTCATGAATCATTTGGTTTTTTTATTAATTTAAGAACTCCTTGATTATCACAATTTATTACTGTAGGAGTTCTCTTGATTCCCATATCTGACAATATGTACTGTAACCAAAGTGCTTCACATACTGCATCTTTTGTTGCACGATATTCTGCTTTTATTGATGAAAGTGCTATTGCATGCTGTTTTTTACTATACCAAGAAATAGGCCCTGATCCAAGATAGAAAACATATCTTGATGTAGATTTTATGTCATCTATAGATCCAGCATAATTTGAATTTGAATATCCTTATAGATAAAAATTTTCATCATTTTTTTTGTATTTTAGTCCATATTCTATAGTTTTGCTGATATATTGTAGTATTATTTTTGTGGCTTTCCAATGAATTTCTCTAGGTTCTTGCATAAATCTTGAAATATAATTTATAGCAAAAACAATATTTGATCTGGTATTTGTTAGATATAGTAGACTTCCAATTAATTGGCGATAGATAGTAGTTGAAACTAGAGGTGTTTCATCATATCTAGATAATTGTAATCCTTGTTCCATAGGTGTATCTTTAGATTTACAATTTTCCATTATGTACTTTACAAGTAATGATTTTGCATACTTGGTTTGTGTTATCATGATGTCATTTTTTATTTTGACAAATTTTTAAACCAAGAGAATAATGAATTAACGCCAAATATATCATTTCAAAATTCTTTTCCAAGTACTTTTTAGTTTGATCTATCATAATTTTTGAACTTCTTGTAATTACTATATCATCAACATATACTATAAGTATTATTCTTTCTAGTCCAACCTTTTTTGTATAGATATTTGGATCTGATGTACTTCTTTTAAAATTATGTTGTAATAGATGATTATTAATTTTTATGTACCATGCTCTTAGAGCTTGCTTTAGACCATATAAATATTTGTTCAACTTACAAACCTTTATTCCTATCCTTTGATCACAAATCCCTCTGGTTGTGACATATATACCTCTTCTTCAAGATCACCATTGAGAAATGCACTCTTTACATCCATTTGATGAAGTTTCCATCCAAGTTGTGTTGCTAATGCATAAATTGTTCGAATAGTAGTCATTCTTGCTATTGGTGCAAATGTTTCTTCATAATCTATTCCTTCTATTTGAGTATATCCTTTTGCAACTAATCATGCTTTGTATTTGTCAAGAGAACCATCTGCCTTGTATTTTATCTTATATATCCATTTACATCCTACCACTTTTTTCCTTGTGGTAAATCAACAAGATTCCATGTTTTATTTTTATTAATGTTGCATATTCTAAATCCATAGTTGTCTTCCATTTCGAAAGTCTTAGCGTAGCTTGAGTGGTTGTAGGTTCTGCTACTAAACTCATTAATCCCATATTTATTCTTGTTAAGCTACGAGTTTGAGGTCTCATACTGGTAAGATCTGGCATTTTCTCTAGTTTTGAGTCCTTAAGTGTATCTTTGTACCATCTTGGCTCTTTCTTTTGAGGTGTTGATGTGATTTTTGGATCTTCAACTTGCTCATTATATACTTCTAATTCTGATTCTTCACTTGAAGAGTTCTCTTCATCTAAAAAATTTAGAATTGGTCTTGTATCAACTTTTTGATCTTTAATAACATTTTTGTTTCCTTCATCAAAAATTACATCTCTACTTATATGAATTTTCTTTGTAATTGGATCAATTATTCTATATCCTATTGAATCATCATCATAACCAAGAAATATTCCATGAATGGTTTTATCATCCAATTTTGTTCTTCTTTGCTTTGGAACGTGCACATATGCCTTACATCCAAAAATTCTTAATTGTTCTACTGTTGGTTTTTGTCTTGACCATACTTCTTCAGGAGTAATATTTTTTAGTATTTTTGTGGGTGATCTATTTTGTATATACACAATTGTTTTAACAACTTTTTTCCAATATTGATGATCAATATGTGCTTCTTTTAACATGCAATGAACCATTTCCATAATAGTTTGATCTCTTCTTTTTGCAATACCATTTTGTTGAGGTGAATATGTTGTAGTAAGCTACCTTTTTATACCATTTATTTAAAAAAAAGAATCAAATTATTTTGATAAAAATTCTCCACCTCTATCTGAATGAAGATTCTTGATTGATTTTCTTATTTCTTTTTCTACTAATTGTTTGAATTGTTTAAAGCAACTAAAGGCTTTAGATTTGAATTTCATGAAATATACCCATATTTTTGGAGTAATCATCAACAAACAATTGAAAATATTTATGTCCTCCAAGACTAGTAATGTTCATTGGTCCACATAAATATGTATATATCAATTCTAATGGTTCTTGAGCTCTATAGTTACTGAGTTCAAAAGGTATTCTATGTTGTTTTCCTACAAGACATTCTAGACATACTATAGATTCCCATGAGATTTTAGGTAAACCCTTGACCATTTGATGTTTACTCATCTCATTTAAAGAAGATGCACTTATATGTCCTAGTCTTCTATGCCAAAGATCTTTTATTTCTGAAATACTTACTGATAGAGCCACATTTGATAATGTATCTAGAGCAAATAGACTATTTTTGTATGAACTAAAAGCTATGACTTTTCCTTGTTTGGAAATAAGACATTTTTTTTTTGTTAATAATTTTGAACTCAACTGCTAAATTTTGATCCATTAATTGAGATACTAAAAGGAGATTAGTAGTTAATCTAGGTACATATAGTACATTACTAATTATACCTTTTTCATTTGATAGATCAATTAAAATATCTCCTACTCCTTTGACCTCATAAGTCATATTATCTACTATAACAACTGGTTTTTCATATTTTTCTTGAAAGGTATTGAACCATTGTTTATTTCCTATCATATGCCTACTTGCTCCTAAATCAATATACCAATAATCCATGATTAATTTCCTTTGAGGTAGAAAACATTTTATCTCCCTAGTTTATTAAATTTACAAATTTTAAATTCTTCTAATATTCTAAATCTTCAAATTTTAAAATATTTAAATTTTCCTTTTTGGAGTAGAAAATCATCTCTCCAAAATCTAATATTTTTTTTTCAAAAATTGGTCTTGGGTCAGGATCATTTTCAATTTTCTAATGCAAGTTCAAACGGTAAAGGGATCGATAGTGGTGAAGTAGTTGGCCCTACAATTTCTCTATCATAAAAAGCAAATCTATGTGCACAGATACCGAGAATTCCTTTTAGGTAAACCACCCATCTATTTTGGGCAATTTTTTTTTTTAAATTCAAATATGTTTTCAAGTAGGAATATGGTTGAGGTTAGGATTTCAACTAATCCTGGTGGTGTTTGGCCCATTAGGTCCTCTCCTTCTATCTATGGGGAGGCTCCGCTCTCCCACTAGGAGTACAAGCCTTGGGTCCATGTGTATCCCCAATTCCTAGGTTTTTAGGAGTTTTTTCAAGGGCTAGGTTAGCCCCTTGGCTCCATCTAAAGACTTGTTCCCACCCTTGGGTTCACATAAGTCCCAATTATCCTTAGGCCTATGGGATAAATCCTTTATGGATGTGTGTCGAAGGCTAAGAAAGTGGAATCTTAGTACTACTATTTTACCTTGGAACTGAGCTAGAGGTCGTTGTCTATCTTAGTGGATTTGTTGAAGCTAACCATGGAGGAGGGGGAGTTCAACCTAATTGGGAAATTTTTGGGTTCTCAACCAAATATTGATTCCATACGAAAATGGGCTTTTTAAAAATGGTCTCTTCATAGACATATGGCATTAGTGGCTCTTTCTAAGGGTTTATTTATTATTAAGTTGTTCAGAGAGGAATATATGAACCACATACTCGGTGGTGGACCTTGGTTCTTTGGTAAGATAAGTCTCTTTCCTTGCAAATGGGGTATGAACTTTGATCTGAACACCCAAAATATTAATCCAAATCCTATCTAGGTTAGGCTTCATGGCCTCATTTTCCATTTTTGGCATGAGGCTATCCTAAGAGGTATTACAAAAATGCTAGGAGATCTAGTTTTGATTGACACTGCTACCCAGGCAAAATCAAAAATGATATTTTCTAGAATGTGTGTTATGGTGGACCTCGACGTTGATCTCCTTGAGTCCATTGAGCTAATTTTAGATATGGAATATTGGATTCAAACTATTGAATATGAAAATAAACCTTTATTCTACTCTAATTACAAAAAGTGTAGGCACATTTTGTCTTGGTGTCCTTTCAAGAAAATTGATATAAATAAGGCTTCAAACCCATTGTATCCAAATTGTGACAGTCACTAGGATGGAACTTCTTTCAAGGTTTTATATGGTCTAGTTTTTAGTGAATCTTCGAATGAATAATATGGACCTCTTATGGATGCTAACATCCAGGTTTACATTATAGATCCTTCCTTAGCTTCTCACTTTTTCAACCCTCTTCTTGGAAATCATTTTGAGTATTGAGCCTCTAGGGAGGATTTATTTATTATTGAAATAATCTTACCTGAATCAATTGTGTCAGAAAAATAAGGTGTTGATTCTGAGTCTTCTCTACGTGTGGATTTAGGTAAGGAAGTCCTTTTTTTTTAAATCTTTAGGGTTCTCCTTCTAAAGGAAGCAAAAAATCTAGAATTGGTCTATCATCCCATGGTTTGATAATAAGAAATCAATCTAAAGGGGGATCGGTTGTGGCTAGTGAGAGGAAGGTAGAAAGGCCTCCTAATAAATTTTCTAGAAAATGTGAGATTGAAGCAAAAATTGCAAACGGATCCTAGACAATCCTGAGTCTAAAAGGAGGTAAAGAAAATTTGGAAGTTCCTTTAAGTGTTTCAACTTCCAGATCTTAAAATATAAGCCTTTGTAGACATATAAATGAACCTTAAACTTTTCGACTTTTTAAGTCTTTGTTTGGAATGTGAGTGTCTTCTCTAGACCCATTTAGATCCTTGATCTATTTGTTGTAGCTTCACGTGGTTCTATTTTATTCTACTTGTAGAATCAATGTATTTGTCCTTAAATTTATTTATTTTGGTTTGATGGCTGAGATGATGACTCTTCACCTTTTTAATCTTCTCTTTGGTGGTGGAAGTCCCTTTGGGTCAAGTGTTGGACTTGCAAGAGTGCTAAAGCTCTCTTTGTTCCTCTTGTGTTGTTCCTTTACATTCTACCCTTCTCTTTATAGGTTATCTCTTCTTTGTTGTAGTATTATTTTGTTTGCAATCCCTTGTCTCTCCTTGTAAAAGGTTCGGGAATCCTTTCAAAAATTCTTCTTCTATCCAATAAAAAAAAATCAAAAATCAAATTTTTGAAATAAGATTGCAAAATTAATTGCAAATATAAAAAATATCAATTTCCAATATTCTTTTAATCTTTCATAAATGAGGTTGAAGTCCTTATAACTCCCACCTAAAAAATTATTTTCCAATAAAGTTGAATTCCTTTTAGCTCCCTCTTAAATATAAATTTAAAGTTCCTAAGTTTCCAATGCTTCAATTAAACTTTAACTTAGGACTTTAATATATCAAATAATTAAGGTAATATCACTTACCTTATATTTTGCTTGGTAAATTAGGGTAGGATCTCCTCAAATATATATGAAATGCTCATAGTCGATCAATGTTCCACTCTAGCTAACACTTACATCCAATAAATGTTCCACTTTGGTAAACGTTCGTAGCTAATCAATGTTCCACTCTAGCAAATGAAAATAGAGAGGGGAATGCCCCTTTTAAAATAGAGAGGGCTTTGAATAGAACAACAAAACTTTTCATAGCTAATAAATATGCTACTTCTGGTGAATGCTCATAACCAATCATCGTTCTATGTGTAATGTCTTTCTTGTGATAGACATTACACTCTATGTGTAATTTTTATACAAGAAAGTTTTTGATTTCCTAATGTTGTCAATATCTCTTATGCATTAATTACTTTTGAATATAGCAACAAAATATTTAAATAATAATAGAGAAGATACTTGGTGCTTTTGATATCTTCCTCTAGGGAAATAATACTTCTTAGCACTCTAGCTCATGATTTGGGTGATTTAAGCTTCATATAATATATGGATGATCTAGCTTTGGTGCTTTAGTTAGCTAATATTCCTCAAGTGATCTGGTTGACTTTGAATTTTTTTATCTCATTTGGCTTGCTTATTTTCCTCAAGCACTTTGTCTCATCCAAACTCTTTAGCTTATATATCTAGCCCTAGTGCTTTGGCTTGCCTAAATCACTTAGGCGCTTAATATTTTATCTTTTTTGTTGTTATTCTATATATTTTAAAAAATAATCTGCTTTATTTTTCAAAATATTCCTTGGAAAGCTTTTATGCTTTCTTTCTTTACTTTTATTTACTCAGGATTTTACTTGAGATCTTCTATTTTTATATTTTCTTTATCTCATATTCTAGCCTGAGTTCTTATATCTTCTTCTCAAGTACTTGCTTGAGTTCTTATACTCTTATTTTTTACAACCTTCTTGAGACTGCAACTTAATATATGTGCACTATCTTGTCAGGGTCAAATATGCTCAAAATTTAAAGTGCTAAAAATTTTCTCAGGTGGCTTTTGGCCACTCAATATGTGGTTCTCTATCTATAGAGAGAATCCAAAAAATCAAGGTGACTTTTGATTTGTCCCCTCAATAAATTCTTCAATTCGATTCTCAGTCTTCATTTTATTTTTAGAGTGGAAATACTCTAGCATATAATAATGGGACCTTTATCAATTTGCAAATTCAAAATTTGTAGTAATCTAAGTCTACGTTTTCTTCATATGACTCTAAATATAAATTCATACCAAATACTTTTTCCAATGCTAGAAATAGAGACTACTTGAAGTAGATATGATACCATTGTTGACTTTTAAGCCAGATTATCTTAGGCCCATCTTAAGTAGACTCAAATATAAGAGTGATAAATATATAAGTTGGCCAATATAAATTATAATAACATTCAATAAAATATCAAATATGAATATAAAAGGGCCAAAATCATTCATGCAATGATATGAAGAACTTAAAGTGGAATTGCTCAAAATATGCATACAATATTCAATATTATTAATGTTTGAATGTGATCTTCAATACAGTACATGGAGCTTTATCTCCATAATATATCCATACAAAGATGACTCTTGGACTTTGGTTTATTGCACTCCTCACATATTTCAGAGTTGCAACCTTTCCTATTTCATACATACAACAAATAATCACATGTCCTTTGGCTTCTTATCTTGCCACTTGTATACATTACTCTTGACTCTTTACGTACTCTAATACATGACACTTGTACACATTGTGCACATAGATACTTACATAAAAGGGAATTATAAAATATATATCAAATAATGTAAGAGTATCTAACTCTAAGGAGGGAGAGGGGAAGAATATTGTATTTCCTATCAAATTGCTTCTTATATTTAGAGCAAATCACTTATTTTATCTGACTTGGTAAGATTTTATTATCTTGGAATGAATCACTGACCAAATTGAGTGAATCGCCTACAAATTTTTCTTTCAGCAAAAATGGATTAGAAATTTTCTTAAATATTTTCTATCCATGATAGATGAATATTCAAGGTCATATTTAAGGTTCGATTGTACTATGGTGTTATTCACATCATCATCTTTGTAATTTTTTTAAATCCTAGAATTCATGTTGAAGTTGTCATTTGTAAAGTACCTAAAAAATCAAGCAAAAATAATAAAAATAATTAAGTTTTAAATTCAATTTGAGATAGGGCTTGATAAATCAAGTCATTGCCCTCAATAAATCATTCTAGATTCAACTTGTGAAAGTGCAATAAGTTTAAATCGAATTGCTCATAAAATGGAGCGAATTGCTTGCAGAACTTGACTTAGTTATTTTTCACATGAACTACTCAAGTATAGCATATCAATTTGTAAATCTAGACTTTACAAAAATTCACTCAATTAGATACGATTTCTTTATCTATGATGAATGTAAATTCAACATAAAAGTTGAGGAAAATGAGAGTTTTTTCCACTAGAACTCTAAAAACTATGTTGAATTGAGGAATTGTCATGACTTCTAATTTAGTGTTTGTACCCCAATTCTAGTTTGCACAAATATGGAATGGAGTGCCAACGGATCCTCCCAAACTCTAGATTTATGCTAGCTCCCCACTATCCTTGCAGAATAATCCTACGCTAACCTACAATTATTGCATGAAAAGTGAAGTGCGAAAAATAAACATGCATGAAATATAAAGGATGGGAGTGATTCAAATAAATTATAGGTTTAAATCATTGTAAGGAAAATATGTGATATCAATCAACACATAAAACTTTGAATAACATCAATGACCTCCCATTCATTAGATATAAAATTGATAAACAAATGATAAGATGGGAAAAAAAAATAATGCCTCAATGATTGTGTAGCAAAGAAAAAGAGTGAAGTTACTGATGGAATGCATAAGGACTTGCCAATTTCTTACAATCTCATGAGGTGAAATTTTAATGCGAGTTTCACAAGGTATAGCTTTGAATTATCATGGCCAAAAGATTAATACAATGGAGACTTAAGCTCCTACTTATAGCTGGAGTTTTGTTGGAGATGTTACATTATTTGCTAAATATTAAAGTACCACATGGTACATTTATAAATATTAGATTAGGAAGTGTGATTTATATTTTTTCTAATGTATGTGTCAATGTGTGAGAAGATTCCAAGTGTTATGTAATAAAGTGTGCAAGTGTGCAAAGTGTGAGAGAGTGCAAAGTGTCATGTAAGTAAGTCAAGAGTCATAGAGTTAGGTGTCAAATATACAAGTGAAGAGTCACATGATATGTGACAAGATGTAAAGTCAAGAGTCATGAGAGTTTTATCATATGTGAGGAATAGGAAAGGATGCATCTCCCAGATGTTTGAGGAGAGCAATAGTCAAGTATTGAAGAGTCATCTTCTAAGGTTATATTATGGAGATAAAGCTCCATTCATAATATAGATTAATGAAGCAAGAATGAATATGTATGCATATTTGATGATTTATGAATAGTATTATCAATTTTATTATTAAGAAATATTATTTTGATTTTATGAATGATAGTCATTAATATTGGCTAGTAAGTTGAATGATCTAATATTGTGATTGATTAAGATCTTGAGAAATTGAACCTATGAAATAATCTGGCTAAATCGCCATCAAGTTTACCCCTAAGTTACGTAGGGTGAGAAAGAATTACTCCTAGTAAAATTAAATATTTGGATGTATCTTTAGCAAAATGATACACCACTAAATGTTACATTGCTCTAATTATTCCTCTAATAGGATTAGAAGGCTTCTAAAATTACTTAATGTGCCATTACATACCAACATATTGCTCTCAAATAATTTACCTTGGGATTTGTGCCTTCAGTTTTACCTCCTCATGACCTGTTGAGTGATTCACTTTAGGTATCAAGTGAATTGCTTGCTTTTGCAAGTGAATCACTAGTTGTTCCTTAGTGGTTTGATCATTGGAGCAAATTAATTCACTTTGCAAGTGAATTGGTCTTGAGGTAATATAATTTTTTGAGGGTTTTGTGAGGCATTTGCTACTTGATTTTACTATTTTGTGTTCCTTCAAAATTGTGAATCCCAAGTTAGTGTTGAGACACTACAATTTCATAGTACCAAAATTCCCTAGAAAGTTTTGATATAATTGTTGTTGAATTATAACAAATAATAATGTGGAAATAATGGTTGCTTTTAACATATCTAAAAATATGTAATTAACTAACTTTGAAAAGAGTTATCTTTGGATTCTATTGATCTGGAACTGCAATAATCTCTTCTAAATCTTCATACGTTGGACTTTAGTGACTAAGAGAATTAAAACTATAGCAAGAGAGTATTTGCTTACCTTTGATAGTAGTGTGGACTTTGAGAAAAAATTGTAAAATATGATCACTAGAGAATGGAACTTGGGAGAACCTAGAGCGGTACCTTTGCCAATCAGTTTGAAAAGAGTAAACACTGGATGGCTAAAATTAGAGGAGGTTTGGGAAAAATTAAACTTTTTTGAAGCTACGAAAGGCAATCCAAGTAGGGCTGAGGGAGGAGGTATCATTTGAAATGATAAAGGTGAAGTGTTATGGGCTTATGCATAAAGTTATGGGATACAAACCATTCACTATGCAAAAGCTAAAGCCCTATACTTTGGTGTTATATTGTTGAGACAAAAGAGTGTAAGGAAGGTCATCATAGAAGGGGACTCTATGAATATTCTCAAGGATATTAAGAAATGAGAAACTGATAAATGACAATTATTGGGTTTAATGAAGGATATCTCATCCCTATTAAAATAAATAGTAGAGGTGAAGATCTTACATATATATCGAGAATAAAATATTGTAGTTGATTGTTTGGCAAAAATTGGAGTTCATTTTGATCATAGGAAGATATGGAAAAATAAATTTTCCTTATCTCTTATAAGGATTACTACATTGAAGTTAGAAGAAAAGTTTATTTCGCAAGGTGTTATATTTTTATGTTGTTGATACTATTGTTGCTTTTGGAATCTTTTGGTGCTCCTATTGTTATTGTATGTTGTTGCTATTATAGTAGTTGCAGTTCTAGTGAATACTATTGTAGTGTGCTTCTGCTTTTATTATTGCTATTTCTATTACCTATTATTGATAATTGGAGTGATTGCTACTATTGTTGGTGTAGAAGGGAGGAATAAACAATAGTTGGATCAACCTTTGTTCCTTTGCTATAAATAGTTTTTGATATCAACTAGAGTGTTAATTTTTGTCTAGTTCTGTTTCAAGATTCTTGCTGCAACTTTATTTTTGTCTCATGCTACAACCTCTTACATCACCTTTTAAATTTATCCATGGAGTACGTTGATGTTTATCTTGTAACCTTGGAAAGCTTAATAGGGTTGGGTCCCCTCCAAAACCCCCTTCTTTTTTCACCATTACCAAATATATATAGTATGTATGTAATTAATATTAAAGTTATTTTTTTTATAAACATTAGTATTTATAATAGTTTTAAAATTATAATTTTTTATATATTGAAATTAATATTTCATATGAAGTTATTATTTGTGTTCATAGAAGTTAAATAATGTATAATCAAATTACTCATATATATATTTTTATGAAAGATTTTCGTGAGAAAAAGCTAGGTAGCAAAGAAGCAAAGTTTTTTTTGAAATCCCTAATTGGAAGTAAGGATTCCCTAGTTGATGATAAAAGGAAAATAGAATGGAAATCCCTATCCAAGAGATAAAAGATACACTAGATGTGATTATCAAGGATGATATGATTAAGCATGATATAATAGTTCTTAAAGTAAAGTATTAATATACAAATTCAATCTATTCAACGACTTTCATTTCAAAAGGATTTTCATATCATATTCTCTAGTTCCAAGTTCAAGGATAAAATAACTAGTGGTGCCCCATGATTTAGGGGAGAGAGATTGTCTTTAAGACTATGGAGAGAGAATTTTTATTTGGAGATAAAAGCAATTAAAAAGGCTTCCAATGTGGGTAAGTATTTTTAGAGTTCCATATTAGCTTATAAATAAGAAGCTTTTAAATAATATTTGTAATACTTAAGGGAGTTTACCCAAAAGGTCCCAACTATTGAGGAGCAAAGTCCCATTATGTATATCTAGATATGTGTTACCATGGATATTTGAAGAACTTTGTAAAAATCCATTAAGGTTATATCTAAATCAAAGGAATTAGATTATAAAAATATTATATTCCAATGTTACAAATACTATAAGACTAGACACATGGAGAGAGCTCATAAAGCAAAAACAACTTAGAGAGAATATGGAAAATTCTAGTCATGAGACAAAATTTAAGATGAAGCAAGGAGATCATATTATAGTAGAAGTTGAATTATATCAAGGATTTTCCTCTCAAAAATGCAATAAAGAAACCCCCTTTGTCCTATCAAATGGTAAAGGCCTTCACAATTTATTCAAACCAAACAAAATCAGAAATAAATATTAATATAAGCAATTGTGGATTACAATGTTTAGGATCAAATTTAGAAGGAATTAAAAATATGAATGAAGATAGGGAGGTAAATATTAGAATAAATAAGGTGGAATATATTAAGTTTAATCCAGGTAAGTCATCTTCATTTTTCTCAAGTAGTAGAAAATCATCCTCTTGCAAGAAAAGTGAAAATAGTATAGAGTTTATCCCTTGTACTTTAAGGTTTTAAAAGTAGCATAATAAATAAACTAGTGTGAAATATATCCATTGTAATTTAGAGTTTTTAGGAAATCATAAGAATTTAATTAGCATGGAGGATGATCCTTGCACTTTAGGGTCTCTTAGGAAACATAAAGAAAAAAACTTTTTTAAGATTATCCCTTCTACTTCAAGTTATCTAGGTTAACATAAACCTACATATGATAAGTCATCTTATGAATAGTTAGAAAAAATAGAATATATTTATAAGGATGAAAGCATTCATTGGAATGAGAAAATGAGAGGAAATCCCTAAAATATGAATCAAGAGAAAAAGAAACTCGAGGGGATATTGATTTGGGAAAGAGAAACAATATCATAAATGTTAATAAGATCTGGGGCTAAGCCCATAAATAAGAATAAAAATTAATGATGAAGATGATATTTTGCAATATTAGATGTATGAATAAGACCCATAAAAAAAGTCAGGAAATCAATAGGTTGTTATAGTCATAATTTTATTTTAAAACAAAAAAAAAAATAGCTAATAAGGAATGTAAGAATGAATTTAAAATATTTGGAAGATCGAAAGTTATCCAATAGTCTTTGCTATAGGGAATATATGGGATGTTACAACAACATAGGATAAATGTAGATGGGATGAATACTTATTAGAAGCACTAAGTAATTGGATTGATGACCACTTTTTCTAGAAAAGAGGAAGACATCAAAGTTAGATTTATAGATATATATACACCAACTATAGTGAGTTTTTTATAATAAGTAAGATCTCATAAAGAGCCTTGATTTTCGAGGTAATAAAACCTACCATAGATCTCATCATACACTAGAAACCTATATATAATATGCTCCTCTAATTTTGGTTAATTACTACAAAGTCTACATATGCATCGATATATCATGATAAAGTGATTTGACTCCATATGAAGTTGATGAAATCATACCCACAATTGGTCTAAAAGGAGGAATAATGCATCCATATTCTATGTGAATATAGTGATCCAAGTAGTGATACATTTTTGTTAATAATTGTTATGTTGATTCTGTCCAAGTTGATTTTCTATAGACTTTGTATATTTCAACCCTAATGCCTATATGAATGTCAATTTTTATCATGTGGAAAGAATCAATAGAAAATATATGAGGAAAAATATAGATATTAGTACTAATTTCCTATAGGAAAGACATACATTGGGTATACCAAGTGTTCTTGATCCCTCATTTACATAACTTTATAGATGATTGAAGAGCCTTGAATGAATACCTATTATATCCAATTGTTGTATCTTCTATACATCTTAATCTATAAATCAATCACCACATGAAATACAACTAAAATATGAAGAGGATGAATACCAAAATCATCCAAGATAATTATACATGAAACCATTTTGCCCATAAGTTTTTGGGTAGAATGGAAATAAAATCTCTATCAACCCAAGATCAACTAGTACTATGAAGTACAAGTCATCAAATTTTACAACCATGCAAGATTTTTAATGACACTAAATTTTGAAAGATATGCAATTCTACTTTATCATTTTAAAACCGAAGTTAAGAACATTGTCTTTCAAGTGTATTAAGTGTAGGATAACCCTTGCATAATCTCTCTTCTATAATAGGGAGAATATTAAAGGGATATCCAGTGAAAGGTATACTAAGGTAAGTAGGACATGAAACCACTTTAACCAAATTTTCTTTGTAAATGATATTAGATGCTTGTGCTTATTTCTTAGTTGTGTTAAAAATCATGACCTTTCTTTTACTCAAATTCACTTGTAAACCATATCACAAAATAAATTCAATATATCAAGGTGTCATTGTAATCCTATGATATTTATGTCATGATAATAATCTCATCAACAGATAATAAATTAATGATTATTATATCATAAACAATACAATTATCATTTATTTTTCTTGAATTTGTAATGATATCCTCTAATTCATCTATGTAGAGACCAAAAAAAAAAAGGAGAAAGTAAAATCCTAATGAAAACCAATGGAGATATTGATATCATCTATAAACCTAGAAGTTTGGACCTAGATATCCACTCTCTCATAAAGTGTCTTAACAAGACTAACCAAATATTCTAGAATTCGTGTCTTGAATCCATCGGATTAGAAGTTATGTAAGAATAATGTTAAATGCCTTGCAAAAATTAACAAAAAATAATAGTAGACTCTATATTTATAAAATATTGCTTCTTTACTTACAACTCAAAGCATCAATATTTGATCTATTATTTGGCGATTCTAATTAATAATTTGCTTATTCTTTCACTTAAAGTTTTTTCGACTCTATAAATCTAGAAATCAAATCATCCAACGTTGTCAAAAATAGCTTACTCAATATATGACAAACCATGATGATTCTATAATTATTTGGTTTTGATTGGTTTCTTGATTTAAATATGGGATAAATGATATAAAATATGGGATAAATGATATAAGAAATCTATGTAGGTGGGAATCCATGAGAAGCCACCATATAAAATGGATCAACAATATGTGTTGTTAGGAGACTTGGATTATAATAAAAAAAATATACTCTTAGTTTTCCCTAAGTAAGTTACATGACCTTCCTTGAGGCTGGAGATAGCTTACAACATGATATCATCTTTGAAGAAATGCTTACCTTGTAAATTATTCCCCATTGTAATTAAAGCTTAGTTTTGAATATCGTAAGGAGAAGATGTATGATTGGACCAAGTATCTTTGTTAGAAATGGAACATAAGGTTTGATAAATGGATTTAGTATTGAACCTTAGATGTCAAGTGTATCTATTGTTTTCTTATTTAGATATATAACCTCTTCTTATTTCGTAGGAAAAAGATATATTATTTTAATAAGCTTCTTTATATTAAAATGTTGAAGAATAATGCGAGTTATAATGCTTTGAAGAGATCTTTAACTACTATCAAACGAAGCATTGTGAGGGCGATATCCAGGTGGGATCTAGTGGAGTGTTTATGAATATAATGAGGGAAGGATTGAATGATTATATTCTAAGTTGTTTTAGAGAAAACTCAACTCTTTCAATTAGACTATGAATATAAATTTTATCTATGAGATAAACTTTCAAGTGTTTAATATAGTTATCATCAACATTATGGTCAAAGTAAATATCTTATAGAGGATGGTAGGTATAAGAGGAAATATTTGCATGGTAAGACCTTAAACTCTAAGGTTTTAAACCTTAAATTATCTTTGTTTTTGTTCTTCAAGTTTAGCTTAAATTATTGCCTCAAATATTAGTGGGATCTTAGAACTATCCAAAACCATTTGATCCCATGATTGTTCTATAGTTATGCCCTCATGCATGGCCACAAGCCTTTTTTAATAATTTATGTAAGTTGAATAATAATCTTAAAACTAAGTTGTACAAATGCTATCTTTAATTACGATATGTGGTCATTGTGCATGGTAATTTGATTTATATTTTTAACTTATAATGTTTTTTTTAGTGTGAGAAACCCTTACGACCAACGCACAAGGTTGGGTAGGCTTCCCCCAACCATGATCCCTCCTAAGACCGAGAGTTATGCTTATCAATAGGGAATATAACACACACCCACCACACACCCACCCCCTCACACACTCGCCTACATCGCGGTTTGAACCTTGAACCTCCCGAAAAAGAGTCAAAGCTCGAATCGTTGTGTTGTCCCCCTTATACATGGGATAGTTAAAATACTTATTTATTAATAATTTTATTTTGTTCCATTACTATAACTATAAGCTTCCTCAACTTATGTTCAATTTTGTAAATGAAAATTTTTATTTTATCATGTTTGTTGTTATTTGTACAAGGTACAAGCTCTTCATAAATCATCATTGAGATCCATGTTGTCATGTATATAAGATAAATATAATATTTAAAAATTATACAATATATAATATAAAATTATAAATAAAGAATTTGTACAATAGAAGATGACACTTTTGCCAATTTTATCTCACCTTAAATGTTTTGTTTGTGCATTTAGACTAGAATTTGTGTATGCATGATTCTTTTCCTTTAATGGTTGAAAATAAACTTGTACTAAATCACATAAATTGATCCAAAATGACACTTTTTCCAATTGTATCTTCCCCTAGATGTGTTGTTTGTACATTTAGACTAGAATTTGTATGCAAAATTCTTTTCCTTTAATGGTTGAAAGTAAACTTTGTACTAAATCACACAAATTGATCCTTTGATGCATGTAACCATATAATCAAATTTGATTTAGACTTTATACATGCAGATTCCAAGGTTGAATATAACTCTTGTAAAGAAGAAATACTTGAGTAAATATTTTCTAACAAATTGTGTAAAGTTAGTCTCCACGACGATATTCCTCGACCAAAACAGCAGAAAAACTATAAAATATGAAAAGGGCGGGCAAAGGCCCCATGGAATTTCAAAGTCTACTCAGCTACACGTCAGCTAGGAATTAGTCGTACATCAATTAGGCTTCTTTATACGTTTCTTTAGCTTTATCGCTCCAATTGAGACATTGAAAATTGCAAATTGCTTATACTTTTGAAATTGGCGCCTACAACTTTGAAGTCCGCTCAATTTAGTTCAAACAGATTATAATAATATAAAATTGTTACAATCGTCGCAAAGATGTAGACCAAAGCCTTGAAATCTGGAAAAAAGTGGTGAGGGACCACTTCAAACCGAATCACCACATTTTGCACGATAATTTTGTCGAACTAAATATATAAAAAAATTGAACAGTAAAGTTCAAAATAGAAGTTACCATGACAGTTGGTACACAGTACAAAGTATTCCAAGTTATCCATGTGGGACAAATAGTACGATCATACCCTGCTGAAATAAAACAACACATAGACTTGTCAGCTTGCGGTAAAATACAGACAAATTACAATCCCCTCCCTCCCTTATTACCGCGACCACAGTATCTACGATCCAACCTTGGCCCACGCTCCTGGGGAGCCTTGTAGGCCGCTTATTTCCTGCAATCAGATACGCTCTAAGGCAACAGCAGACTATTTACAGTTCTCTGCGAAACGACAGCACTGAGAAAATGCAGTGCAATGAACATGGATTGGGTAGAGGATTTCATACTAAGAAGAAGAAGAATATTAAAAGTGAAAGAAGAGAGCAGCGTAGAGGATTTCATTCCAAGTATCGGGAATACCCGGCAGACACCAGTGCGCGCAATCTGAGAAGCGAGCCGGATTCTTCCGCTGGCCCGGCGAAAAATCACTGCTGTAGATGGAGGGGTGTCCGTCCTTGCGCAGCAGAGACAATAATGTAACGTCAAGGAAATAAACCGGCCTTCTCATCCCGCTCACAACGCCCTTGGCCACATTGTAGAGCGGGGGATACGGCCCCGGATACGAATACCCAAGTATGGGTTCCCTCTCGCTGTAACAGTTTGCGCCCCTCAGATTGTTCCATTCCTTCGGACTGCATACACCCACGTTAACTAAATTAATTAAAACTCCCTGTGCACTCATTCATTCGTTAATATAGATTGGGAAGCGTAGAGGTTTCACCTGACATGAGAGGGAGAGTAACTCCTGAAGAATACTCTGGTCGTCTTGGTGTTTATGTTTGAGTCTACCCAATTCGCCCAGGTGCTCATTCCTTTACGAAATGCGACCGATCGGTCCATATCTGTGTCTATATGGTTTCCATCTTGCATATAATCCCATCTTTGACAGTGACAGTAATACAGTTGTTTTTAGTAAATCCTCTGCTTTCCCAGATATTGATAATAATGAGAGAAATGGCATGGCTTTTGGGCTTTTGGGCTTACCCTCTGAGATTTCCGGTGTGAGTCCACCAATGGCCGGAGTTGAAGACGAGAACATCGACTCCTCTCCACCATCTGCTATTGATCTCGACGGAATCCAGTCGAAGCACAATTTTATTCTTCCCTTCAACCACCGTCGACACCATGTCCACCAGATATGGAGCTCGGTGGAACGACACAGTCGCTGCGTAATCCTGCAAATTTTAATTAACCACTCCGTTATTATTTGGAATTTACAACAGCGCTGGATGTATTTTATGCATTTTTGTAGTTTATACCAATGCTTTGAATGTGGAAATTGGATCTCCCGAGACGTAGGATACCCTCGACTGCGGCAGCACAGAGTGCAGAAGGCACATCATCGACTCCCATTGCCCGCGGTTTAGCGAGTCCCCCACGAACATTATTGTCTTTCCCCTCATTTTCCTCAGAAAGTACAGGGCATTAAATCTGAAAAACATAAAAATTCAAGTTGAATCTGAAACAGAGTTAATAATAATGGTGTTAAAGAAGAGTGGGAGAATAATACCTGGGAAGGTCGCAGCCGCGGGGTTTCCATCTCCATTTCTGGTAGTCGGAATCAGGCCTGCCATTCTGCTGGCAGGTCACTTCGCCATCGAGATAGGGACAAATCCTGGCGTCGTAAAAAGGATAAGATAAATCATGAACCCAACTTCCACTGGATATATCGCACTTTGCTACAATTTTCACATCTGGACTAGTAAGATTCGTGGGCGTGTTGTCCACACTAGATAGATAGCGCACATTCCTATTGATCTCTTGGGATTCTATACGGGGAACTTCATGATTTGTTTCCTTGGAAGATCCCAATCTTCCCGCATCTGAAGCGCCAAATGAAGAAAAATTGGAAAGCGACGAGGAATAGGAATGGGCATGAATGGAATCGTGACAAATAGACAATGTAAGAAGAAGCCCACACAAATTGGAGAATAGAAAGGGTACCGCCGCCTGTGGCGTTGCACGGTACTGAGAAAAAAAAAGGCACCACATTGAAGGACTTGTCATGTTCTTTAAGTTATGGACTGTTAAGAAACAACAGTGGCTTTACTTGTTTGCATACTAGCAGATAATTCTAGTAATGAGCTCTGTCTATTTGACTGACAGAGAGAGAGACACGCAGACAGGCTGGGGGGATTTCAGTGACAAAGGGGGCTTTAGAGTAGTTAGTCTGCCAAGCATCCTACACTTAAAACAAAAACTTGAGTATGATTCAGATTCATTTATTGCACGTGTAACCATGTGAGCACATTGAGCCTAATAACGACTGTTTTGGCTATAACAATGGGACTGAAGATCAATACTCAGAAGGAATCCCAACCCAACCCGGGTCTCTCGAGTCTTTATATTTTAAGGCAGGTTGATACAATTTTTTTTTTGTTTTGCTTTGTTTTATAATGTCCCTTCACAATAAGGGTATCTTGGAGTCTGACACTATTGACCTGACAAAGGTCACCCGTGAATCCCCGTGCTCATTGAATGTGGCACGTCTCTTTTCTATCCATGACCGGCGACGCGCCCTTCAAATCTTCCCTCCTTCCTGTGAGCCCAGAAAAAGAGATTGATTGCTTGCTCCCCTCATATAAGTCCAATCTGGCGGCTTTTGGCGACGTGTCAAAGTTTATAGCTTCCAGTTCCACACCCCCTAATTATTTGCCATGTCAAATATTTTAGGTGTCTAAGGAAGGTAGGTTAGGTGGATTGGTAAGTAGTAGTGTGATCTTATTCTTGTGAGTGTGTCTGTTTGTAAAGGATCGTCCTGTTTGCAAAGGTAGTAGTGTGATCTGAATCCTGTGAGTGTGTCTGTTTGCAAAGGTAGTAGTCTCATCTGATTTCTCTGAGTGTGTACAACCTGTTTGCAAAGGTAGTAGTCTGATCTGAATCCTCTAATTGTGTCTCTAAGTGTGTATAAGCCTGTTTGCAAAGGTAATAGTCTGATCTGAATCCTCTGAGTGTGTGCAGTCTGTTTGCAAAGATAGTAGTCTGATCTGAATCCTCTGAATATGCACCAAATCGACGAAGGTAATAATCTGATCTAAATTCTCTGAGGTAATAATCTGATCAATAATGACGGTACACATTCTAAACGAATCTACTATGTAATGAACATTGCTGTCAGGTGATCTGTAAAGCATATTACTTTTGCATGATGAGGCACTCAGTAGATGCGTTTACTTTCTGGCCTAACTCTCCACCATAGAAATGGATGTTTCGTGCTAATGATTGCCTCTGTATGTTGCGTCCCAGTAGAGGACAAGGTGGACAGAGATGTGCCGGGGTTAGTTAAGTGGCCATTTCAGGGTATTCACATGGGCTGACGCCTCCTTCCCAACGACTGCAGACCATAAATTTTGCATGGGTCCGCCAATATACTATGCTTTTCTATTTCGTGAATACCACGCCTCAACTGTATATGCAGATTTTTATATTCCCCCGGCAATCACAATCACTTTACTTGAGAGGGTTGATTTCAAATGTGCGTCACACAGTAACAAACTTTATCACATATAATATATTAGTTTCGTTTACGATAGATAGAGAGCCATATTCAAAACTAAAAGTTTCAGTTTCAAAACAAAATCGGGAAACCATACCTGGTGGACAAAGGAGTTAGTTTTGTCGGCGATGAACCCAACTTTCTATGATTTTTTTTTTTCATTTTTATTTTTTATTAAAAAGTAATTAAAAAACACCGAATATCACTCAAATCTAGGGTTAGGGTTCATTGTATTACAAGATTGAATACTGTGCAAATTTGTTTAGTGAATTGCACATTCAAAGATCTTGACACATTCAAAGTTATTTTTATTTTGTTATTCTTATTCAAATCTTGGACTAAGGTAAAAGAGTCCATAGTTAGAAAGGATTAGTAACTAGTGCAATGGAGCTTTGTTTTTTAAATATATTAAATAAAAAGAAAGATACAAAATAAAGAATGTTATTCCTACATATATTAGTATGTGTCTTTTTTTTTTTACTATTGTATGGTACATTTGTTGTTTATATATATAAATTAATTGTTTTTTTTGTTTACATAGGTGAATTGGCGGATATTTGCCTTTGCCAAGCTGGGCACGTCCGATATAAATTAATTGTTATAAATTTTAGGAGTTAAGTTGTATATTTTATTTTGTTAATCAAAATTTAGTTAGATAAATATATTGTTAAATAATATTTTTTATTAGGATTATCTTATATAGTTATCTTAAAAATACATTTAAATTGTAAAATATAAACAAATTTTAATTAAAGCCTTATAATTATTAGAATATATATTTGAAAGGAGTGTAAACCTTAGGTGCAGTCAAGGGATGGAACAAAGTAACAAATTTGGCTATAGTTTTCGCAAAAGGGTGTAAACCTTAAAGACGATCAAGCAATGAAACAAAGCGATAAATTTGGTTACAATCTTCGCGAAAGGGATGTAAACCCTAGGTGCAATCAAGCGTTGAAGGAAGAGGGTTGTTCGTAGACCATCTCTTCAGTCTATGAGAAAGCCTCTTCAATCAGAAGAAATATCTCTCAGGGATATTTGGGTTCATGGGTGGATGAACCTTTACCCTCTATCAGGATTTTGGAGGATGAATTTGGGTTGGATCTAAATGATCATTTAAACCAAACAATTATTTATAAACTCAAGGATAAAAAACCAGGTCTGAAAGAGCTCAAAGGATACATTAAAGATTGGTGGACCAATACAAAATTCCAAGTAACTTTCCTATCCAAAAAATTATTTTCTATTTCTTTTTCTAATTTAGCAGATTGAGATAAGGTAATGGATTATAGATATAATTGGTTTTTCGGATAAAGGGGTTTCTATATAAGACCTTAGAATTCTAGTTTTAACCCCTTATAGAAGAAGTTAATGACTTCCCAATGTGGGTGAATCTTTATGCTCTCCTTGTGGAGTTTTGGGGAGAGAAGATTTTCACCAAATTTAGAAATACCATTAGTGCATTTCAGTATATGGATGCCCAAATAGAAGAAAATTTATCCAGTAAAATTAATATGAGTAAAGCAAGATTGGCTATTTGGATGGATGTTTCATTTCCTAGGCCTCAATCCCATTGGAATATATTACATTATTTGGTACTTGCTAATGTACCATCATGGGTGCATGTTTAGATTAGAAGCTTATCTTAGATTAGGATATAAGTATTTGCTTAAAGTAATGTAATAAATATACAAGTATCATAGAATGTGCAATGATATAATGTGCATGTAGTCCACATGTACATGAGCCATAAGAATAGAATAGTGAGGTGTTATAGGAATATGGAAGACCAAGAGTCATGTCTCACTATAAATAGGTCTTCTTAGAGTAGAAGAAGAAGAGGATTTTGGAGTGCATAGGTTAGAGTAGTAGTAGATACAATGTAGAGAATTTTTTATAAATATGGAGTGTTAGAGACCTCCATTGCATATCATTATATATTTTTGTGACCTTTCATTAATGGCTATTGCATGAGTATTTTTTAAAGTTTTTATCATATTTGCATGCTTATTAGTAACTCATTATCATAGTTATAACATTGCTTGCTTATTTTATTATTTATGGTTGCATTTCATTTAAGTTTATAACATCAAAAGCTAACAGTGGTATCAGATCACTAGGTAGATCGATAGAAAATAGAGAGAGCCACAAGAGAGATTGAGAGTAGATAACAAATCTCATTTTTAGAATTTTTAAAATTGCTATTTGGCTAGAGTATTTCCATAGAGTTGTATAAAAACTCATGAAGACTAGGACTCAACATTGATTCCACTAGATTGACAAATCAACTAGTGAAGATTCATTATCTCTAGATTTAGAGATTTCTCCATTACAATTTTTTCTAATACTTTGTTGCAGAAAAAAAAGGAGATTCAAAGAAAGAACTTCCTAGAAGAGCTAGGAAGAATATCTTATTTGTAATCAATCCAATACCTAAAGCAACAAGTTGGAGATTGAAGATTTGGAGACCTAAGAAAAAAGGTTCCATTGCAAAATTTGTAGATTGAAGACTCCAAGTTGAATATTGAGAAGAGATCTAGAGGCTAAGGAAGCCACATCGAAGACTGCAAATCAAGGAGGAGGTCCTAGAAAGAAGACCCCATTGAAGGAAGAAGAGACTCAAAGAAAAGGGTCCTAAAGAAGATTGGAATTTGGAGATCTCCATAGAAGATTGAAAACTTCAAATTGAAGAAGAAGATCCAAAGGAGGTCTCATTGAAGAACTCCTATATTTGGAATATTGAAGATAGAGAAGGACTAGCAAAGGTCATATAGTAGATTTTAGAAGCAACATATTTTAAAGATCCAAGAAAGATGTCTCATTACAAAAATTTCATAGTTGAAGATAAAAGAGATCAAGGAAGGTCTCATTGAAGTTTTGAAGAGTAGAAGAGAAGCTGTAGAATTTGAAGCTCTCAAGCTACTTGAAAGGAAAAACAAAGAGAAAAAGCCTCATTGAAGGAGACTTGAAGAAGTCCATTAGAGAAGATTTGAGGAGAACTCAAGGAGAAGTTCTTGATAAAGAAGTATTTGGGATAATTATCACCATTTAACAACAAGCCCAAAAGAAAGTAGTATTTGGCAAGAAGTTTGCCAAATTTTGGAAAGGATTTTCAAAGACCTCAAGACTTTCATATTCTTGATAATAAGGCCAACAAATAGACCAAGATTGAAGTCAAATTTCAACAAGAGAAAGGAGCTAGAAGCAACCCCAAACCTGAGAGGTTTGAAGATTATATTTGAAGGATTTGAAGGCTTAATTGAAGAAGGAATTTTGTTGATTTTACAACAAAAAAAATAAAGGTTTCTTGAAGGAAAATCTCAGCTATGATTTAGAGGAGTTTCCTACCAAATTTGTGAGATTCAAGGACAACATTTTGAAGGAGAAATTTACTACTTTGCAATCTAAAAATTTTAGATTTGAGGACAACAAGAAAGCAGTAATTTGAGTAGTATTAATAGCTACTAAGTTCTAGTTTTTCAGGGTTTATCCTGAAGGAGATTTGAAACCACAAAACTACATTTTTGGGTAGCAAGTTAGAGGAGTTTCAAAGCTGCAAATAGGTGGGTTAAAGAGCTATTTTGGACAACAAGGAAGAGCTACAAATTCATCCAAAAAAGGGCAGCATTTAGGTGATCCAAATCACCAAGAACATCAATCATCAACTGAAGCTAAAAGGTATGCAACTAAGGTGCAAAAGGTTCATTAATTTTTTTTTATTATTTGTGGAAAACATCCCAAAAGGGATGCCACTTTCGGGTAAGACCAAAGGAGGCAGGGGAAAAAGGTTCATTAATTGAACATTTATATTTGGTTCGTTATTAAGTTTATTAAGCACCAGATTTTGAGGATTAAAGTTGCAAGAGAAGGTTTCTAGTTTAATGTCTTCAATGTAGTACAAAAGTTAATTTCTACAAGGTTAAAACCTGCACATAAAAATAGTAGTTAGATATATTTCAAGAGAGAAAAATATCAACATCCTACTATCTATTGAAATTAAAGAAGACTCTATTCTAAAGTATAGGTTTGCATATACTATAGTGCAAAGCATTATCATTGAAAAGCTTGGAATCATCATTTAAAAGTAACCAAGAAAGGAGAGAGTTGCCAAATATTAGAAGGCAATATTGAATCTAGCATTATCACAACTTGCAAAGAAAGTAGAAGCCACCATTTTGTGAAGGCAAGGAAATCAATTTAAAGTACAGGGGACAAGCATTTAAATCAATGCATCTTAAGGTTTCAAGAGCACCATATTAGAGCCATTAAATAGAGCTCTAAGGTTTAGTATCTCCAAGGTGAAAAGGAGACATCTTGGACATCATCAACCTGCACATTTACATACAAGAAAATCAGATATTGCTTAGAGAAGAAGTCATAAACAAAGAGAAAGCAAAATATTGCTTTAGACTTCTCAAAAATATGTATTCATCTAAGGACTATTGAGCTAAAAGTAGAAGAACTCAATAGCAAGACTAAAAGCATTCAAAATCCTTTGGTGAAGGTAAGGTAAGGTATGTCTAGCATTCAAGAGCCTTTGGTGAAGGTAAGGAAATGAATCATAGTAAGGTTTACCCTAAGCAACGCAGTTGAAGGCAACAACACATTAGAGAAAGCATCATTGGGCACTAACATAGTATCTCTATTCTACCCACATAACATCAGTAACTTACACCAAGAAGAGCATCCTCATTCGTGTTGGATATTTTGAGTCAAAGTTGTCATTGATGTCAAGGAACGAAGTTGTCATTGATGTCAAGGAACGAAGTTGTCATTGATGTCAAGGAATATGTCAAGGAACAATGCAAAGGTTAATGGCAAAAGAGCTTCATAATATTTTTAATATTATGTGGAAGCATATGTAGGAGGGTTTTTAGTAAAACCATGGATGAGCAAAATAAAAGGTTTTTCATAAAAACCCAAGGATTTTGTTTTTGATGGATGAAAAAAATAAAAGGTTTTTCATAAAAACCCAAGGAAGCTTTTTGAAAAGCTAAAGGAGGTTTTAATATTTATTTTATAAAATATTTAAATTCAAATTGAATTTAAATTTTATAAATAAATATTATTTATACAAAGTGGTAAAATCAAAGAGGGCTTTAATAAGCCAAAAAGGGTTTAAAAATTAATTTATAAAATTTAAATTCTAAAGAATTTAAATAATTTATAAATTAATTATTCAAATTTTGAAGGCGTCGATGTTCAAAATTAATGGAGGTAATTGGTATATAAAGTACATGCCTTAGTGGCATTGAAACTATCCTTTGTTCGAAAGAAATTAAAGAGGCAAGTGTTGTGGTGAAAATTTGTGTGAGGAAGAAGACAAACTATTTGTCTTAGGTGCCAGCGAAAGCAATAAGGGCATCGAGGGCTAAACCCTCATATCCACCGAGGCAACATGGCCTAGTGGCAAGCAATCACGATTTAAGGCACATGGGTGTAGAGTGGTCTACGTTTGATTCGTGATAAGAGCATTTTGGCAGTGTTGTGCTTAGGCATCAAAGGAAGTGACGCGTAGTCCTTTTGGTTTTGGTGCATTGGGGAAGGAACATAGAGAACTTTGTGCTCTTTGCTTCCCAAACAAGCGTCTAGCTCATGCAGCGGTTGGAGCTGCGGCTAGGGTGTTGGGAGAAGCTGCGTCGAGGGTTCGAATCTCACATAGGCAAAGGTAATAGATTTTGCATTATTTTTAATTACCTAAGGTGTAAACATAAGTTTTAGGGAGCTATAAGGGGTTATGAAAAGATGCTTATTTTAATTGTTAATTTTTGATTAAAAGAAGGAATAAGGTGTTGAACTTTATTTTAAATAAAGTTATTGTGACATTTTTTGATTTATCAAAAGGTGAATTGAAGAGTGATTAAATTTAAGAGGACTTCTTACCATTGAGTTAGTTTGAAAAGGAGATTGTATTAACATTATTTTTGGTATTGAATATTATTTTAATTGGGAGATCATAAGGTGTATTTGGTCAATCATGTTTGTATATGTTGATGGATGCTTTCTTTAAGATGGAGTGATAAGGTGTATATGTGTTTTAATATTTTGCATTGTATCTTTGAGAGATTTTAGTATCTTCTAACTCCTTTGAGCTTGGCAAAGAAGTGTTTGTGGTTGTGGCAGATATTTGAGGTTCCTTCATCATCAAGAAAAAGGTATGAGCACATTCTTCCATAGTTGAGTTGATTGATTGGTTTTCTAGAAAATAAGTTTGGAGTGAAAATGACTTGATTAGGGTTTCCTTATTGTGTGTGTTGAGTTAATGCTTCAAGGTTTTTTCGAATAAAGAGTTGTTTTTTTATAAGCATTGTTGTTGAAGCCATTCATTGATGTGAAGAGCTTGAACTAGGGTTTGAAAAGAACATGAGTATCATTGTTATGTGAAGATTGCCTTATAAGCATTGTTGTTGAAGTGAGGTTGAGTGAAGAACTTAAACTAGGGTTTGAAAAGAACATGAGTATCATTGTTATATGAGAGTAATTGATAAGCATTGTTGGAAACATTTTGATTAAAGGATCATATGCTTGGACTAGGGTTTGTAAGCAAGGATTGTTTCATTGAGTGATTGATTGAGTAGAGTTGGTTGAGCCTAGTCAAGTGTATGTGTGAAGTGATTGTTCAAGTTACATAAAACAAACTATTCAATATTCTAAATTGATTTGAAAAAGTGATTGAGTATTGAGTTGAAGCATATTGAGTCTCTAACAATTCTCTGTATGTTTTTGAAAGAGTGATTGAGTATTGAGGTGAATGTGAAGCATATTGAGTCTCTAAAAATTCTTTGTATGTTTCTAAAAGAGTGAGTGAAAGTGATTAAGCATTGTAATGAGTATAGAGCATATTGCGTCTCTAACGATTCTCTTTATGTTTCTATGATATTGGACAAGTTCTAGTGTGGACTTGTTGAGCAGATTTGAGGTAAGTATTTGTGAAGACTTGTGGACAGATTTGGGTAAGCTTTTATGGAAGCTTACAATACAAATTGAGATTAGATTTGGATAAGTTCTTGTGATGACTTATTGAGCAGATTTGGATAAGTTCTTGTGAGAACGTATTGAGCAGATTTGGATAAGTTCTAGAGAGAACTTGAGGATAGATTGGTGTGAGATTTTTTGGAAGCTTATGAAGCTTACAAAGTATATTTGAGACAAGTCTTTGAGAAGACTTGAGAGCAGAGTTGATTTATTGATTTTCTTAAACCTTGAGTTAAGGTTTGGGGTAGATCCAACAGAGTTGATTTGAGATTGAGTCAAGCTTTGAGTTAAGGCTTGAGGAAAAATATTGAGCAAATTTATGCTAGACCAAAGGAATGTGTTTAGTATAGATTCAAGGATAGAGTTTGGTGTAAATTTGAGGATAGGTTTGTTCCAAACCAAAGATAGAGTTTGAGGATAGATTTGTGCTAGATAAAAGAACTATGTTTAGTGCATATTTGAGATAAAGCTTTGGAGGTAATAGAGAACATAGGACGATAGTATCCAGTGGATAGAGATCCATTAAGCAAAAGTAGTGAGGATAGGTATTTTGAGTGAGAATAGGTCTTCAGTGGATAGAGATCCATTAGCCAAGGCAGTGGAGTCAGATCTAGAGCATCATCAGCCAAAGCAGAGGTTAGGATATTGGTGTCTCCTGTGGATAGAGATCCACGAAATTTATTTAGGAGATTGATGTATCCTTTGGAAAAAGGTCCATAAACATTATAATAGGGAAAGGATTCCCAAGAGATTGATTGAGAAAATTTAGTGAAATATTTTCTCCGTGGAGTAGCCCACATTGGGTGAACCACGTAAATTATGGTGTCTCTATTGTGTGTGGTTATTTATGCATTTCTTTTAGAACTGCTATTGATATTTTTATCTATGCATTACATAATATTGATTGGTAAAGAAAATTAAAAAGTGGTATAATACTGTTCACCTCCCCTCTCAGTATAAGCTTGTGTTCTTCAATTTGACCCATGTAACAACATTGAAGACTATTACAAGATTGTAAGTTAATCCAACAAGTTTGCACTAGTCAAGCAAGAAGAAGGAGAATTATTCGCTACCAATATCCATCCTACACAGTTGGCACCTGAAAGAAGCATTAAAATTAGAGGATATTTACATCCTATAATGCCATCAAGAACCTGGAAGGATTACCACCAAATCAATTGAATCCTCTACCATAGAAGGAGATGAAGATATTCACGAGTGTTAAGGAGTTACAAGAAGTGCAATGAGATGCTTCAAAGGAAATGTTAGAGTATATTACATTATTTAGGTACATGTCAATGTACCACCTTGGGTACATTGTTAGATTAGGAGTTTATCTTAGGTTACTTGAGGAAGAAGTAATAAATGTACAAGTTTCAATGTGCAATGATGTAAATGTACAAGGATTCCACTTGTAAATGAGTCATAGGAAAGGTAGTTAGGAAGAGTAAGGGCCAAGTAACCTATCTTCTTATATATAGTACCTATAGTGAATAGAAGAGTGTGTAGCAGAAGTGAGACTACTATTGAGTAGTGAGTAGGTACAATGTAGTTTCCATTAGAATTATGGAGTGTTCATTTCCTCCATTACATTGCATTGTACTATTTTTGTAACTTTCCATTAATAGCATATTTCAATCTTATTGCAAAATTCCATTATCTTACTTTTTTGCATATTTTACATATTGTGATTGCTTTCCCTCATATCCTACATTATGAAAAGCTAACAATGGTATTAGAGCTATGGTAGATCAAATAGGAATAGGGAGATCCACAAGAGAGATTGAGAGGAGAGAAGCAAATCTCAATTCTAGAATTTTTGAGATTGCATTTGGCTAGAGTATTTCCACAGAGTTGTAAAAAACTCATGAAGACTAGGACTTAGCATTCATTCCACTAGATTGGCAAATCAACTAGTAAATATTTGTTGCTTATAATTTCTTCCACTACAGTCCTAATACTTTATTATAGGAAAAAAGATATTTGAAGAAATTTGGGAAGCTTCCAACGGAGATCTAGGAATAATATCATCTTTAGAATTAATCTAGCACCAAAAGTAATAAATAAAATAAAAGGAGATCCCAAGAACTTAAGGGAAGTCCTGTTGTAGACCTACACATTGCAGAAGAAGAAAAGACTATAGTGGCCTCATTATTGATTCAAGAGACTCCAGAGAAGAGTCTAGAAGAAGATAAGAGATTAGTGATCTCCATCGAATACTGCAGATAGCAGATTGAATAAATCAACCTAGAGAGACCCATAGAAGGTCCCATTAAATAACTCCCAGTTCTAGAAGATTGGAGGTTGGTGATCTCCATTGAATCCTACAAATTGTAGAAGTGAATAAGGACTAGCAAGGTCCTGTTACAAATTCCATAAGCAACAGATTCTAGAGATTTGAGAGATCTCATTACCAACACTTCCATAGTAGACCAGAGAAGTTGCAAGATTAAAGACCTTAGATAGGTCTCAAGGAGAAACAAGGAGAAGGCTTGGAGAGCTTTATTGCAAAGTTTGAAGAAGCCATTAAAGGAGTTCCTAGAAGAACTCATTGGAGAAATTCACTACCAAGGAGAAGCTATTGATAGTGAAGAAATTGGGATAATTATCACCATCCAACAAAAATCCCAAGAGAGAAAGATTTGGCAAGTAGTTTACCAAATTTTGGAGGAGACCAGTGAAGACCTCAAGACTTACATATTCTTGAGAAGAAGGCCTAGATTGAAGCCAAAAATCAACAAGGAGGTTGAAGGAGAACATATATAGAAGAAGCCTACCAAATACAAGAGATTTGGAGATTACCTTTAATAGCTAAGAAGGAAAATTTTAGAGATAGGGGTATGTTGAATCTACAATAAAATACTGAAGGGATCTTGGAGGAGAATCCCAACTACAACACTTTAGATTTCCAAGGTACATCCTAAAGGAGAAGTTGAAGTCATCTACTACCATTCCAGATAACAACTTGGTGAATCAAAACACCAAGATCTACATCATCTTCAAAGATCATTAAAGGTATGCAACTTAGGTGCAAAGGGTTCATTACTTGAACACTTATATTCAGTTCATTACTTAGCTTCATTAAGCACCTTATTAGAATCTAGAAGTTGTAAGAAGAAGATTATATTTTAAAGTCTTCAAGGGAAGTGTGGAAGATAGTTTTTTTTAAGGGTTATTACCTGCATATTGAAATAGGAGTTGGATATATTTATAGAAAAAAATATATCATCTACCTATTGTATATCTAAAATCTAAAGAAGACTACATCCTACAACATTGATTGTAGTGCAAGTTTTAGATTTCTTTTAAAAAGTTCTTTATAAAGATGACATTATTCTAAGTTGAAAATTGCAGAGATTATTGGTGCATTCTTTGAGTTATTATTAATGCATTGAAGGAGCAATACAATAAGACTACTATTGTACTATTCTAGATTTTTTAACTTATCACTCTTAAAGATCATTATGTGCATTGGTTGTTAACTTAAGGTAAAAACCAAAGGGTACAAAATCTACGTATATCAAAGTGTTTAAAGGTACTATTTGGTGCACACAACCTACAATTTATTGTGGCCTAAAGAAACCACCAAGTAGATTAAAATTGCTCCAAGGAGTGGAGAAGAAGAAGGTAGCCATTAAAATCAGAGAAAGGAGCTACAAAACGAGACTTGGAGTGTCTTGGATTTAAGGTGCAAATAGAGGTTATTATAGGTTGGTATTTGAGCACCAAACTCATATTCTACTATTACATCAAAGGGAGAGATTAAGTGTCATAAGGACACTTTACATATCTCTTGATCATATCTACAACTATCCGCTAGAAGCACTAGCAGGAGCTATTTGAAAGGGGATCAACATTTGTCACCTATGAAGAGCAAGCACTAGGTTAATAGTGCGTAAGAGATGAGCCACCAAAGGGATCGATATCCATCATTGGTTCTATAGCAAAGAGCCATCCTAAGGCTCAAAATATGGCTCATATTGAGGTGTACAAAGAAACCCTATCATCCACCACATAGAGCATCTACAACAATGGTGTCTACAATCATCAAAGCCAACATAAGGATAACATATTAGGGTAGGTATTATCTATTACATTATAGCTCATTACAACGAAGAGAAGGAAGCGTTAGCTAATACAAAAGGTGCATTACCATGGGAGAATGTCAATCAAAAGTAGCACCATAGAACCATATTTATCAAACCAGAGCTAACACCTTGTGAAGAAGAGCATATTCTTTTGCCTGAAGGAAGTGTTAAGAGTAATAAAACAATTGTGTTTTGCTTGAAAAAGAGTTTATAAGGTTTGATAGATGTTAGAAGAGACTATACATGCAATTGTGAAGGTCACCACTTGTCACAATCAATAGAGCATCCTATATTCCATAAAATTCACAAAATAAATGCTTAAGGTAGCATCTAAGTCTCGAACATTGAAAGGTATTATTCAAAGTATATTTATCATAACTCGTCGATTGAAGAAGGAAGAAGTGTTACTCAAGACTAAAGCGTTATTCATCATAGTAATGCCTCTAAAGTTTGTAGTAACACATGGGTGTAACTCCAAGGAGAACAAAAGCTACATAAGTACCTAACATACCAAGGGAAAACACAACGATGTCGAAGAAAAATACAACAAAGTCCAAGCAAAGTGTAAGCAAAGTCTAAGGGGAATGTAAGTGAAATTGTATCTAGAATTAAAGCAAATGCACATTTATTAGAGAATGTATTCAAATCTTAAATCCAAGGAGTCAGGTTCAATTAAGGACATCCATTAAAGTTTGTCATAAACCAAAGAAAGGATACAATGTGTTTCAAGCGATTCCAATTCCCATCAACCATTTAGAGTTCAAGGTGTTGAATTCTTTTCATCATATTGTAGAAACATAAAACATGTCATGTTGAGGAGGCTACTCATGTGGACACCTTTTAAGGCCATATGACTAATATTGGATATTTACAAGACCTAAAAATGGTTCTAATTACTCAAATAGGGGCAAACAGTCCTTTACAACCTACACCGTTGTCCCCTCTAGCGGTGGCCTCACGATCGCTAGCGGTAATAAGGGTTGTAGAGTGGGCCGTTATGATCGAGGATGACCTTGCATGTAACAAACTTGGGCTCCTCAAGTCGAGAAAAATTAGTTACAACATAACCAATATGCAATGGTTTTGGTTCGAGAAGCTTCCAAAAGCATCGCCTAACCTCCTTAAGCCTAACAAAATCTTGATTCTTGGCTTCTTCAGCAAGCTAGGATCCTAATTTGGGAAGTATATTTAAGGTGCCCAAAAACAAGATAAATAAAGAGAATTGATCCCCTATTGAACGTAATGAAGTGATGCCCTTTTGTGATTAGAGAGTGCAATCTCTCACAAGTGTCACGATGCTATCAAATTTACTTCATGAAGCTATCTCTTGCATCTCTGGAGATTTGGAGAACTTGAGGAGACAATTACACCCTATTCTCCATCAATTTGCCATAAAATCGAGCGAATTCCATAATAAAACTATGTTTCAAGACACGTCAAACCTTGAACATCAATTTGGCATTCAAATTGATCATCGCCACACATCGAGCTTAGAGAACAGAGTCTCTATTTGGTGGTCGCATATTTTCAACAATGGCCCACAGGCATAGTCGTCGACGTCAATGATGGCCAACAGAACCTGCCATTCTGATTAACGATGACCTAATGGTGATATTCAATTTGCTTATATTTTATGTTTGAATTAGTCTTAGTTGCTTTCAATTCTATTTTTACTATTCTTTAGCATTATATTTATCAATATTTCATGTATTCCTTTACTGTTTTCATGTATTATATTGATTTACATATTTACTTTCTAAATTGTATTATAAAGAATCAAGCCTCATCTTGAGAAGCTTTCATATGCTATTGATGCTTTGTAGGTTCTCATGTGTGTAGGTTGTAGGCCTTAGCAGGAGTATAACATCATCAAGATCATCCTTCTTGGCATCATCATGCAGAGGTTACAAAGAAAACCATTCCTTATCAGTTTAGGGGAATTTTAGAAGAATATGTTGGAAGACATATACTCTTGAGATTTATTGTAATTCCATATCAATTTGGTATCTCTAAGAGGGATAAATTGTAACCTATTATACAACGTTTCTTGAATATTAATAAGAATGGCCCATTTATTTATTCAAATTTTTGTTATAATGGTTGCATGAGTTTATTTTATCAAGTTGATTTCGTTGTTGCAATTCTAAATATGTTTAGAATATTTTTATAATTCTACAGTGGCGATCATGGTGGACACCATATGAGTGGTTATATCGAATGTGCTACTACTAGACTCATCGAGAGTGAGGTTACCTTGGAACATCCTAGACATGGTGCAGGATCTAGTAGAGTGCAACCCACAACATCCAGTGATTATGGCATGGGGGACCACATTGTTGGCATAGTTCTATGATGAGTTGTATGAGATTGAGCATAGGGGTTGAGTCAGGGTGGGATGCAATCTATTGCTAAAAATTTAGGTATGGGAGCATATCCGAGTAGATAGACCCATTGGATTACCAGTGTTCCTATCTGACCTAGATGAGGATGATAGTTTCTACGCAACACAGTAGCCATGGGATGCATAGACTGGCTAGAGCTGGCCACATGCAGGTGTGCTGGCACACTATACTAAGTCTCTGGAGGGATTATAGCATAGGCAAATCATATGTAGGCCCTACCTAGACTGTCCTGATTAGCCTGAGGTAGGGAGATATCTACCCAAAGTGAGGCATAGTAAATGGCTCATGGGGCACCACAAGAAGGAGATAAAGTACTTACACTATTCTTGAGTGACTAGGTAGTTGGGCATAGCCAAGAATGTGCTAGAGGAGCTAGTCCTCTATCATCGATGGAATGTCGAGGCACAACTAGAGCCACCATAGGTGATCAAATTAGTAAAGGAGATGGATCCTTCCATTGTAGAGATAGGTTTAGAGGACCCAAGGACCACTATTGATTATAATACTTGGTGGATCTCTTGGTTATGGTATGGAGGTGGTAATTTGGGTAGAACTAGAGAGGTGGTGATGGAGGAGGGTGGTGATGAGGATGAGCGACGAGTGCATCATAGGATGAAGGGTGAGTGGGGGTAGGCAATAGGATATATGGATGAGCCCCAGGATGAGGAGAAGGGTGAGGTGAATGCCCTAAGTGATAAGGTAGCACAACTAAGGGCATGGGTATAGAATATACAGGTGTAGTTGTAGATGTCCCAAAGGTAGGTGCTAGAGTGGGATACATCTCTCGCTATCGCTCAAAGTTAGGTCAATGCTGGGCAGCAACTATGGTGGGGATGCATAGAGGAGAGGGCTCTCTTTTAGGCTCAAGTATATATCATGCATACAACAATTGATCATATTACGATAGAGAGAGATACTTTTTGTCTATAGCTAGTGGTCAGGACTACAGAGGTAGATGGTCTACAATTAAATCTAGTATTTGCTACTACGGGTCAATTTGCTCCTCCTACTTTAACCACTCAAGGGCCAACAACGTTTGGGGGGATACAAAGGCTAGGAGACTATGGAGCATCATAGCATAGGCATCAGTGCAATGCACAGTAGATTCAATGTACATCATTGCTCTAGAGACTAAGGTTAGGCTATGCAATGATACTATGCTAGAGAGATCTACAATAGGGGCTCTCAATGGAGCATGCAGAGTGAGTTTGGGTAGTCATTAGTGTGGCCTAATAATAGGTCAGGTACATGATCAGATAAATCAATAGGTACCAGCTCCAAGTAGCCTCATAGATATGAGATTGAGGGTGGAGGTGAATCAAGGGGTGCATGCCCTATTTGATTTGACATCATGATGTATTTACCATTTTTGAGTGTAAGGTCTGAGGACCTACACAGTTGTAGTCTACAAGTAATTTTGTATCATGATGTACTCTCTTATTCACACACATACACACACACACACACACACACACACACATATATATATATATATATATTTTAACCACCAAAAAGGTTCAAACTCGATCTAACTATCGCTATCGAAGAGAAATACACAAATAGACATGCATAATTTGATAACAAGAAATAACTTGAATACAAGGAATCCTTTTATTAATTTCAATGAAGTCAAATTATAGATTCGTCCCTCGTAGGGATACCCATTTGATACATTAATTACAATAGTGTTTAATCCCTATCAAGGGTAGGTGTGATCAAAATTCCCCTCAAGGTGACACGAACTGCTCTAGGGTGTTGATGACCCTCTTCTTCACAATGGGGAAGGAGTTGGATGCTTTATCTCTCATTTGAAACTGTTCCATGCAGTCAAGAAACAACAAGAATGTCAAAATGATATGTAGCCTCTCGTGATGAGGCCCTTTTAGGTAAAATGTATAATGACACCATTAACATGCATAATCAAGAAAGCATAAAGAAAGCTTCTAAACTATGCAAAGCGAATTAAGATTCATGTAATAACATAAAGTAAAATAACATCTACACTATGCATGGATCAAATGTAGAAAATGAAGCATAAACATGCATAAAGAAAGCATTTTATTCCTAATTGAAACATAAGCATAAAATGTGAATCTAGCCTAGTTCTACGGTTATAAGTCTTCTAAAATGCTATTAAATCAACAAAATGGCTAATCTAACCTAACTTGCTAGACAAAAAAGAAAAGAGTAAGATGATTTATCACCTGTTGCAAACCACAACTCTGGTGAGCGGTCTGCACTATGAACCACGGTTGACAACCGTGATTTGACCTCTGATGAGTTTGCCCTCAAAATTAGGGGCAATGGGCTCAATCTCCTTGTCCAAATTGATGTTCAAGGGTCACCTTCATTGTCCTCAGACTGATTTGGTGGTCAATTTGATGTGAAGGGCCTTAATTTTCCTAGATTTGCATTTCTTGATCCTCCTAAGCACCTAGGGCATCCATAATGCAATTCATCATGAATTGTGGGAAAAGGGTTGGGGATTAAGTGCAATAGCTCTATCTCTTAGTATACTTCGTTTTAGTGTACAATTCGCCAGGGATTTTCTGCTCAAATCTCCAATGCTTGCTCTTTTTTTCTCCCCATTTGGAGGGGGTATTTATAGCATGCCCCTAGGGCTAGGGGTGGCTTCATGGAGAAGCCAAGACCAAGAAGGTTAGTTAGGATAGTTGGTATGGAAGACTCTAGAATCTTCCATATTTCAACTACCTCCTTCTAGATATTTTGGTCGTTCTAATCGATTTGGCTCGGATGGAAGGCCTAACTAAACTTTAATTAAGACCGTAGGTCACAATTGCGGTCCAAACTACAGACCACAAGTGTCAACCATGGTTTAGACTGGAGACCGTAGGTCTGGGCTGTAGTTCAGACTACTTAGGCCAAAATGTCTAAATTGAGTGGTTAGAACCACTGCTATATCTTGGAGTCTATCCAAGATCCTCCATATGGTATTGTAGCATATCCATATGAGTAGCTTCCCTCGACATGATGCATTTTAGGTGTCTACAGATGCCCCTTTTGATATGCGTTGTGAGATTGAACAACGTTGAGAAAAAATATACATCATAAAATGATGTCTAAGGTTCTATGATGATCATTTGTCAGATCAACATTAGATGCCCCAGGTCCAAAAAAAGGATGCGCATCTTGGAATCATTGTTTATAGCTTATGAAAGGCTTACATTTTGATAAGTCTGCCCTCATCATCAAACGTTTAGATAGCACCAATGCCAAGGATGGGTATCTTCTGACCCATAAATCCGAAGGATGAGAGTTACAAACCAATTATCATATTTGTTGTTTGCCCCAAGCAAAGGGGGAAGCTTATGATAGTTTTTGACAATGATTCACAAGAATGAATGCAATTTTGACAAGATTAGGGGATCTATGATCTCAGGGATCTTCTATTGACTTTGATTATGATTATGAAATTATGACTACCCCCTCAAGCGACGAGTCGATGAGGGTAATGACAATGTATGAAGCAACAAAATCGCTTGACCATAATGAATGATCTTGAAAAAATTAATATTTGAGCCCTTTGATGCCTTGGCTAGGCCTAGTTCAGCTTATGATTGCAACTTTTAGTAGTATTGGCACATTTCTATCCCCTGGAGTAGTCAGGCTACAATAGCCATCTTAAGAAATCAAAATGATACAAATGCAATTAGACTTGTGTTGAATCATATTTTTTGATGATTTGTTGAAAGATGTCATAAAAGAAATGACAATTTTACCCCAAATGTCCTTATGGTGATTTACTCATCTTGCCGGATTGCATGGATCGTAACTCCCTGCAATCGCCAAGTGTATAGGATAAATCACTGAATACGAGGCGCATTTGGTTTTTAATTATTTGTTTTTCTTTTTGTTTTGTTGTTTTAATTTTGCATGTATTTGATCGATCTTGGTGCTTTTAACATCACCAAACTTACAATTTTAATGATTTATTTTGAATTTTTATCCAGTGGAAGTCATTAATTTGCTCTTTTATACCTTCTCACGGTGGGTTTTGAGTGCATTTAATGCGAGTTGTAGACTGTAGGTACGGTCTATGGTTTTCTGTTGTTGCCTTTTTTTTTTTAAGCTCTAGTTAGTTGGATTTTGTATTAAATTATACTTGTTATTCTAGAGATTGACTTCTAGAGCCCAGGAGCCAGATATTCTAAATACTCTCCATGAGGCTTTATTCGATGATGATCGAGATTGGTTCTGAGCTGTTGGGTTCAGATACGTCATGGATCTATCCACTATTAGGGTAGATCAAGCCTACTTGACTGTGTTGGCCCGATGCTGGAATGCACATACCAACACATTTCACCTGCCTACAGGTGAAATGACTATTACTCTAGAGGACATTTACAGGATCCCCATTGATGGTGAGGACATCGTCTCCTTGAACTCCAGGGTAAAGGAGGTTATTTTTGACACTATATTCGACGACCAAAGCGAGGATGCTCAAGACGCGATTGACCACGAAGGGGTACACATTGGTGAGTGGTACCACGAGTATGTCTTCTCTTCATGAGAATCCCTCTTTATGCACCTCATAGTACATATTATGCTTCCAGAATCCTCAGGCATGAGGATTCCCTAGAACCTCTTATCCACCGCCTGGAGGGTGTTGTAGAGCTCTACAGAGGTGCCTCTACTTCTATCTTGGGGGAGCACCCTACTATGTCAAATCTACAGGGAGCTATACTAGATTATAGAGCATAGCCGTAAGGGCCTTAGCTACAGTCTTCTATTGTAGAACTGGGGGTGGCAGCACATTCAGATCGAGCGTCCAAAAGATCTACCATTGTAGATTACTACTATTGTTGATGATCATCAGTGTTATGCCACCTGCTGGCCTCGTGAGGAGGAGGGTACCTATAGTAGGATCCATGTTGGTGACATCCAACACTATATTACTTAGTTTGTGGCACTTGACCTAAATGATGTTCAGTGGCAGCCCTATATGGATTGCCTAGTGTGGCCAGAGAAGGGCTAGTGGTTGAGATAAGCACACCATGACATATGGTTGATCAGACATAAGGCCAATATTCAAGAGTACTAGTTCTACTCTTAGGTCCTACATCAATTTGGACTCATGCAGGATATTCCAGATATCTCACTTAGGTACCGATGCTTGGTCGCAGAGTACGATCTACAATGGATCATTCTAAAGCCTCTAGGAGATGCTACTGACGACCACCAGGAGATTAGAGTCGATACTACTAGAATAACTCCATAGTATGATGGGTGGTGGTCCATTTTCATATGGTACAACACAGGGCCTCTAGGCCAGGAGCCAGATCAGGCAGAGGTAGAGGCAGATCCTAATGGGTGCAGGGTGCACCAACGGATAAAGGGCGGCTGGGGCACAATGGCCACCACCGAGGAGGCTCCCGAGGTTGACCCCGATGAGGAGGCTCCAGAGGAGGGTGAGGTCCCTCCTGACAGCATAGAGGGTTAGCTCTTAGCTCAGGTGGCTGACTTGTAGAGCCATCTAGGGTGATTCCACATGCAGCAGCTAGAGCGAGACACTACTATCGCCACTCTGAAGGTGAGAGTAGATGATAGGGATAGGCACCTTATTAAGGTGCAAGATCAGATATAGGATCTAACTACATGGGCCACATATGCAGAGGCCTAGGCTTAGATATTTTAGACTACTCTAGAGTTAGTGCAACCATAACGAACTACAGCAAAGGCAGAGAGGGATCTCCTTTGGGTATCAAGGGGGACTATGCCACCTCCTTAGGCTACTATGGGGCCTCTGAAAGCACCAGTGGTAGCACCAATAGCTACATAGGATTTAATGACTGAGGTAGAGCGACTATGTAGTATGGTCATGAGGACCAATGAGATGCATGCAACCCGCCTTACTCGTATTGACTAGCTAGTCGATTATATAGAGATGCACGGGCTACAGGTTCCTGAGGATCCTTTCTCCTTAGAGTCTCAATGTACCAGGTCTAGGACCTCAGGGTAGTCTATGGTAATCTCAGGTCATAAGACACATAGGACTGAGAGGATGCACAAGTCCTCTAGCACACATAGGATGACATTGCATGCCAGGCCTAGAGATGCAGGGCAGACTTCAAGGGCCGCTAGTCAGGGGACTAGTCTGTTGTAGTTACTAGTTTCTCATGTGCTGGGTGCCTTAGGATTTGGAGGCATGCAGGACCCACAATAGGTGTCAACATAGATAAGAAAGTAGGATCTAGATCACAGTGTTGATGAAGGCGACGAGAGCTCCGATATAGGGGGAGCAGACTAGACCTGGTCTCTGCTAGATGTAGACTATACTTTTGCTATGCTGTATTCATTTTGAGTGTAAGGTCAAGGACCTACATGCTTTGTAGCCTACGGGCATATTTATGCACTCCTTATGTACTATGTTGGACACACACACACACACACACACACACACACACACACACATATATATATATGACTTGATCATTTCGGCTCATTATGTGTATCTGATGTTTAATTTTTATTTTATGTTTATTTGATGCACATGGATGCAATGCTTATGTGATGCTATGTTGATATGATGCAATGTTTATATGATGCAATGTTTACATGATGCAATGTTTATATGATGCAATGTATGGATGACATGCACTAGATAGCTATTTGTTTTATGATGATGATGTTATGCAATGATCTATATGATTAGATGTGCCATATATAATGGATGTAGTATTTATTTTGAACGCATATTTAGTTTTTATTTGTGGGCATGCATTTATTTTTATGAAGTTATGGTATGCTATGTGATGTATGGTAATGCATTATGTACATAATCGTAATCTAATGGGAATGAACCTGTATGCTTTAATCACTTAAAACATAAAGAATGAATGTAAACTGTATATATCAATTTTAAAATCCGACACCACAAAATGTATGAAAATCATGCAAAATAATTGATAATTCTCATTACAAGAACTTAATCAATTAATCACCCATATATGAAATGCAGTGAAATGGATTGGTATAATGCTAATGAATGAATATGTTATTCTGTATATTTTTCTTTGCTACACTATATAGTCAGTGGCCGTCTAAACATCATTTCTAATATTCATATGGTATCTATCCTATATGTTTGATTGTGCTTTGTAAAATGCATTCTGATGAATGAATGACTCGTATTTTTTATGTTTAATGATTTTTGGTATCTTGTTGCTATTAGAGAACTTTTTGGGGTTTTCCTTAAAACTTAAACACCCTAGTAGACTTCTCCAAAAATCACATACTCAATGTACAAGGATTTTATTGGATAAGGTTTTTGCTGTGATAGACCCAACTATTCATTATCCTTGTATGTGCATGTGAGTATTTTCAGATAGATCATAAGCATACCCCGTATGTCAATCATGACTCTTTCAACCCATATGTGAGATAGGGTTCATCATACGATCGTACCATCCTTGTTTTAACTTTTATTAGACTTATACAACTAGACAATCCTAGGTACCTAGAGCTAGCTCATCTTGCAAATTGATCAGGGCTACCCCTCCAAATGTAGGCGAGACTCTTTCAACCCATTGCTACATTTGGGGATCACCCAATAGAACTACCCCTTCGATTGCAGGCGGGACTCTTCCAACCCATTTTTGCAATCGGGGATCACTTTATGGTTTTAAAAAGGTGAATAATCTAATTCAAGTTCTCACCCTTCTTACTTGCTCATATGTAGTGATAAAAATCATTGTTAGTCCACATGTTACCGTTTTCTTTGAGCAAGGGATTTTTATAGTGCTTTTGATTCACTATGTCACTTTACATTTTGAACTTGAAATTTGTACTTTTTCACTTTGTAACTTGGGATTTAAACTTTGTGACTTTGGGATTTATAGGGGAAATTCTTTTCCTTTTGCCAAAGTACACCTTTCTAAACCGACTATTTGCAAGATAAGCAGGTCGTGAAACCCATCTCTCCAGATACCTAAGACTATTTTTGTAGCTTTCATCATCTTGTCTTAGTAGGATTTTATATTATTTTGCTTAGTGATGGGATTATGATATGTTGAAGCACTATCCCAACTAATGACCTTGTCTATAACAATAAAGCAAGCTTTCTATAATATTTGAAGAACCCACTAGGTATGGCTAAGTGACTAAAAAACATAATATACATACATATTTCTTCGCAACAGGTATCGTGTATGAATGCAATGAATTATGATAAATGCAAGGGTGCATGATTGAAACACAAATGTGTGATCATTTGTAAGATTTTGATAGACACATTACACTCTACTATGGAATGCAATGGATGACAAATGCCTAAATGCAATATGATGATGTGAATGCATATATGAAAATGCAAACTGCAAAAGCAAATATTTTTGGATTTTATGCTTTACCAATTTTTTGGAATTTTATATATTTTCAAATTTTTATATGTTTTTGAGCTTTCATATTTCACCAAAAGACGAGTATATATGCCTTTGGAGCTTTTTAGGGTTGACCAAGCGATTTTAAAAAAAATCCTTGGAGCTTTTTGAATTGACCAAAGGTCTTACGGATGCCTTTGGAACCTTTTAGTTGACCAAACTCTCAATGAGAGGGCGTGGAGCCTTTTAGGATGATCGAGAAGCTACAAGAACTCTCAAAGCTTTTGGGTTGACCAAGCAATTTTTAGAAATCCTTGGTGCCTTTTTAGGATGACCGAGTGGCTTTAAGCAACCCTCGGAGCCTTTGGGTTGACCAAGCAATTTTTAGAAATCCTTGGTGCCTTTTGACTAACCAAAGGGCTTATAGATGCCTTTGGATATTTTTATGACATGACCAAATCACTCGAATGAGAGCTTGGAGCCTTTTGGGATGACCGAGTAGTTATAGGAACTATCAGAGCCTTTGGATTGACCAAGCGATTTTAGATATCTTTGGTGCATTTTTGACTGACCAAATGGATTACAGATGCCTTTGGAGCTTTTCCTGCTATGCTCTCTAAGCATAGAACACCTTAAGATAGATGATGTTAAGAGGTTCGGGCTCTTCCACACCCCCAGCGACATCAAGTGATAGGTACCTGGACCAATATTTTTAGATATGATATAGGGTCCTAACCAATTAGCCATAAATTTGTCTCGCATATCGAGCAAAAAATTTGAGATCTGTTGGTTTTCTTTTAGCATAAGATCCCCAAATTCAAAATCTCTCTGGTGGACTTTGCTATTGTAAGCTCATTTGAGTCACTCATAATAAATGCAAAGATGCTCAAGGGCATTCACACGACGTTCATCGAGCAGTGTCAGTTGATCTAGGTGAGCTTGTCATGCGGTGTCATCATCGATGAACTCTTTCAATACGATGCACAACATTGGAATTTCCAACTCTAAGGGTATAATGGCCTCAGTGCCATATACTAGTGAAAATGGAGTTGCCCCAGTGGGAGTCCGAATGCTAGTTCTATAAGCCCATAATGCAAGGGGCAGCTGTGTATGCCAATCCTTGTGGTGTTCTTGCACTGTCTTTTTCAAGATGGCTACCACAATCTTGTTTGAGGCCTCAACTTGCCCATTTGCCTATGGATAATATGGAGATGCAAAACTATGTTTGATGCAGTACTTAGAGTTCAAAGCTCGCACAATTTTGTTCTTAAAAGAAGTTCCATTATCTAAAACTATTTTGGATGGTACCCCAAAATGATTTATGATATACTCCATTATGAACTCTGCTATGCGAGCTCCCATGGTCATTGTTAAGGGAATGGATTCCATCCACTTTGTAAAATACTCAATAGCCATAATGATGAATGTATGTCGGCCTAATGACGGAGGAGAGATCTTGCCAATTAGATCAAACCCCCACTGATAAAATGCTCAACCCGCTTGGATGGGCTATAAGGCCTATGATGGCAGGTGTGTAAGATTAGCATGATGTTGACATTTGATGCATTTCCTAAAATACACATTGCAATCCTTCTCCATAGTGGACCAATAATAATCCATTCGAAGGATACGCTTAACGATGGCCATGCCACTGAAATGGCCACCATACGTACCGTCATGAGCTTCTAAAATTTCCCAAGATGACTCTTGGGGCTCAAGACAACGAAGGAGAACTCCATCATAAATTTTGTGGTACAAAATGTCTCCTATAAAGATAAATTTAGTTACTTTTTGTTTAAATGTGTGTATTGCAGTATGCAACAGTCCCTCCGGGACAAAACCAAGTCTTAGGAAGTCTTGAATCTATGACATTCAATTCTGATGAGCCTCAAATTCGATCACTAAGAAAAATTGTACCCCTTGTGTATTTAATTTTGCAAATGCATAATGGGATACAACCTTGTGGTGAATGCTGGTGCCACTCCCTGCAGGACTCTGGGAGGTTAAAGACCCCCAGGGTGCTTTCTTGAGAAAGTCTTCAGCTTTGCAGAACCAATCAGCTTTTGGTTCCACACTAATCATGTTGACTGATTCTTTGTTATCAAAGGCTGCACGCTCTATTGCAGGATGTGAGAGCATCTTAACATGGATGGCAGTGAAGTCGACAGATGTATTTTGAGGGATTAAGGATCCCAAATAAGCCATGGTTTCTACGAATCTATTTGATGAATGAGATATTGCCTCGATGTCGTACCATTCCAGTTTATCCAGATATGTAGCAACAAGATATTTATAGGATTTTAGTATCGAGCATCGACACTGAAATAGTCCCTTCACTTGGTTAATTATGAGTAAGGAATCACCAAATATGTTTAGTCTCTTGATATTCATGGTGATGGCTGTATGAAGGCCCAAAAGTAGGGCTTCATATTCAACATTATTGTTGATGCACGGGAAGTCTAGTTTGAATGACAAGGGCATTGAAGCTCCTTGCAGCATGAAAAATACTATCCCTATGCCAGATCCTTGCTCGCACTTCAAACCATCAAAGAACAGAGTCATATCAACATTGTTCTCTGGTTCTTAGGGTTCGAGAGCTTCAGATACTACAAAAACTGCATCATCCAAAATCTAGATTGTCAGAGGCCTACTGTTGGATAGTGGCATCTTAGCTAACTGATCTGCTATTACATTTCCCTTAATGGAATTTTGGCTTACGAATTCCAGATCAAATTCTTTCAATAGCATAATCCACTTTGCAGTACGTGTATTATGATATGTCTTGCTCATCATATACTGCAAAGGATTTTGTTTTGATATCACATATGTTGTGTGACTTAACATGTAGTGCCACAATTTCTTGGTAGCGAACACTACTACTAAACATAGCTTTTCCATATATGCATATCCTAGCTCGTAACTCACCAAAGTTTAGCTAATGTAATATATGGTTTGCTCTTTACCTTATACATTCTTTTGGGCCAACATGGTCCCTAAAACAAAGTCTATTGCCGATATATATAGCAGAAAAGGATCTTCTGGCCTTCGGGGAGCTAACACTAGCGGCGTTGCCAGGTACTACTTTATCTCAGTGAAGGCTGCCTTGCAGTCCTCATACCAGTTGAATGGGACACCCTTATGTAATAGTTGATTCATGGGTTGACATTTATCCAATAATTGGGTGATAAATCACTTTATCGAAGCTACCTTGACTTGGAGGCTCCTTAATTCCTTAATATTGGTGGGAGGAAGCATTTCCAAAATGGCCTTGACCTTCACTGGGTCTACTTCGATGCCTGTATTGGAGACAATGAACCCTAAAAATTTTCTAGAAGTTACACCAAATACGCACTTCTTAGGATTCAACCTGACGATGTGCTGTATCAGGCGATCGAAGACTTTTCTCAAGACCTTCGCATGCTCTTCTCATAGCAATGACTTGGCTAGAAAATCATTGATATAATCTTCCAAAATTTTGTGCATACAGTCATGAAAAATGTATGTCATGGCCCGCTAGTATGTAGCACCAACATTTTTGAGACCAAATGGCATAAATTTATAGAAAAATGTTTCCCATGGTGTTATAAACGCATTTTTGTGCTGGTCTTCAGGCTTAATACAAATTTAATTGTAACCAGAAAAACCATCCATTAAGGAGAGAATTTTGTGATCGGTAGTAGAGTCTACTAGACCATCGATATTGGGCAACGAAAATGAATCTTTGGGTGTTGCCTTGTTGAGATCTCTAAAATACGTACAAATATAGATCCTTCCATCTGGTTTTCCTACAGGCACCATATTGGATACCCATTCTAGATAGTCGATGGAAATGACAAATTCTACATCCAAAAATTTTTGCAATTCATCTTTCACAATTAAGGCTACTATTGGATGCATTTTTCTAAGCTTCTGCTTTACGGGCTTCTTGGACGGGTCTAGAAAAAGGTTATGAGTAACCAAATTTGGGTCTAGACTGGGCATATCTTTGTATGTCCAAGCAAAAATTTCAGGTCTCTTTCAATAGAGGTATGATGCTAGCGTGCTCATCTGGAGTGAGACTCATTCCAAATTTAACCTTCTTTGGATTGGTGGGGTCGTTGTCGATATCCACTTCGAAGGTTTCCTCTACTGACATATGGGATCCCTACTCAAGCTGATGAGGCGTAGGGATCAAATGGATGTCATCAGCTAGATTTATATGTTCTTCGTTGGAAGCATTTTCAGTGTGATAGACATCATAAGCGCAACCTGGTCCAAAATGAAATGGTTGCAGCATCTCTTCATTTGGGAAGAAATCTTTAGGCTCTACTAGTGAATCAGCATGATCCCAATCGATAGCATCCATGTTTAGATGTAATGGCTTGGATGGATCTATTGGATTATAGAGTGGAGTGGTTAAATAAATGGAGACCATGTTGATGGAATGGAATTGATCTCCAAGACCACACGGACTGAAATCTACATCATCTGTGTAGCTTTCATGCCCAAGATCTAGCTCGGATGGCACGGGGATGAAAGGGTCCTCCCTGTGGGATGCCCAAACAACTGGATCCTCTCTATGCATTGAATGCAAAATGGGATCTCTTAGCTCAATAAGCTCAGTATAAGTAGGCATCTATGGAAAGAGCCTTTGATATTCCTCTTCTAGATTTATTCTTTCCCTAAGGCAACATTGGAGATTTATCTCTCGACGCAAACCCACAGCTGTAATAGGTGGCGGGCCTCGAGGTGGATTTCGATTATGCAGGTGATGAGGCCCCAAATAGGCCATCTCCAATGAATCCTCATCATCACTGTAAAGATATAATCTTTCACTTCCTACCATATGTAAGGGGTGATCTGCCAGATGTGGCCCCATGTATCTGATTCTATGGTTGCTATCGTCACTATCTGGATAGATCGGATAAAATGATCGTATATATGAAATCGGTACAAAAACTAGTTTTGCTTCCTCTTCAAAGCGATCTGCGTTAAGAGGCACCTCTTCTATAACATACTTTGACTCCGTAGGCAATAGATGTAGTGGATATACTAGCCTCGGATCGGTCATCTCAACCTCATCGCTATGATTACTACTATGAGCAGGGCACTCTATCATATCCATGAATATTGGAAGATTAGCTGGACAAGGCCTTAAGTAGGCCTGATCTGTCTCATCTTCATAATCACTATCGACCATAAAATGCTCTTGTATATCATATAATTGCTCTCTAGGCAGCAAATGGCATAGAAATGCCGAAACCACGAAGGCTCGGTCAATTTTCTCTTCAGATTGATCATCATTTGAGGACTAGCCATCTGCATCATAACTTGGTCTACTCATTTCGAAGGTGGAATCCTCTACATCTTCACTACAAAGATCTCCTGAATTGAGATCACCTAGAATGATGGGGTTGTGCCCCTACATACCAATATCATTGATTGTGATATGGTTTTGATGACCCAGGCTACCTCTGGGGTTCTTCTTCAAGAAATATTCATGTTCAATATCCGGTATCTCAATGGTGATGACTGACACCATTGGGTTGTTGCCCCAAAGGCTAGACATGTTAGGATGATATGGATTAAAATCCATGTCGTCCCCCAGACCCAGGTACAAACGATCCAATGATGTAGTGAGTAAATCATCATGTCCCTAAATATAGAATCCCAATCCAAACCTATTAGTTTCCAACTGATAACATGATTAAAGAGGGGTTCTTCATCCTTATTCAAAAATATCAAGGTTGTATCTATACCAATGATAGAGCTCAAAAATGTGCATGGCGTACTCTAGGTTGGACAAGTACCGAACGTTCATCGTGAACTCTTCATCATCATCCACCTCCATGGGTGCCTGCGTTGGAACTTGATCCAACCCGACATAAATAAAGTTTGTTTGGTTGGGTGGCTCGCCCAATGGTACTATAGATCCAATTGGATATCGATGGGCTATCGATCAACCCATGTCTCATGTAGTCTCTAAAATAGGACCGAAGGTCACATTTTACATAAGATATTACCCTAGACTCATACTAGCTAGGTGAACAGTCACCTGCGGTGTGGATGACCCTGCTGACGATGCAAGAAAAGCAGGCTGAGGTGCCTCCTCGACTTTATCCTGGGATTCCTCCACCTCCATGGGAGTGGCAGCCTTAGTGGCGACTGGTTCGGGCATGTTATTTTCTTATTTCTTGCCCAATTTTACCTTTAATTTCTCATCATTTCGACACATTGTCGATGCACTCGATCTCAAAGAAGATACAGTGGTATGTTCAGATCTGTTTAATACAGATATCGATGGTTTAACATGCACCGCATGTTTACCTCTTAGAACCATCACCAATGATGTGGGCCGTATGTCCAAGTGCATTGATGGGATCACAAAACCCCTGGCAATTCTGCTAAGTTCATGAACTTGAATGGTTCTTCATCTAATGAAACCATGTGAACTTGTCCCTCGTGTATATACTTGACACACTGATGCAATATCGAGGGAAAACAACACATTTCATGAATCCAAGGCCTCCTGAGCAGGATGTTATACTGCAAGGCACCCTTTATCATGTGACACATTACATGAATGGTCTTTAGTCCCACATGCATAGGTAGGAAAATCGTTCCAACTATAGAGCATAGTACATCATTAAATGCTCTCAATGTAAAGATGGTTGGTACGACCAGTGATTTAGGCAATTTCAAATGGTGCAGTGCCTTAGTCGTGATTATATTTATTGACGAACCAGTTTCAATCAAGATCCTTTTGAATGACACATGGTTAACACATGCAATTATTTGTAGTGGTGGGTCAACCACGCTTGTAGAAACCATTTTCACTTCGTGATCGTAGAATTGGATCATTGGTTCTTGACACTATTGTACATGCCCCACGAAGTTCATGAACACCTGTGCATCCTGGGATTGTACCTAAATGGACCTTGAAATGTCCATAAGAGTCTCCCTATGCCTAGGGGACTGCTGTATAAGCTCATATATCGACAAATTTGTAGGAGTCATTTGCAGGTTTTGAACCAGCCTATTCCTAATGGTCACCACCAGTCTCGTTGGTGGGCCTAAAATATTTTGTGCCTACCACTGCTGGTATGTGGCTTGTATTTGAATGGGAGCACAAGGTTGATTTGGCTGTTTGTACCTCCCATTTCTGTTAACAACATTGACCATACCGACGAACCCCTGGGTAGGTGGTTCGACTCGCACTTGATTGACATGGCCAGCGTGGTTACGGGGTGCCTCATGGTTTGGTAATGGATTTTTAAAAATCCCCATGTTTTGGTTGTCTGGCGCCTGGGGATTTTTTGGTACTACAAGCTCTCCCTTGTCTATCATATTTTGCATAATGTGTTTGAAGGACTAAAACACCTCGATGCCATGGCCTTTCGCTCTATGAAATATGTAAAAAAACTCTTCCTGATAGTCTTTGGGCTTGGGCTGATTTGGATCAACCATCTTGACTTCGGGTAATCTTATTGCCTTGGCCTCACAGAGCTGACAAAAGATCGATGTCATTGATTTCGTCAATGGCGTAAATATGCGAGGTGGGTGTTGCTCTTTGTTCTTGCCCTTGTAGTTATTTTTGCGCTGGTCGTATTGCGTAAGAGGGAGATGGGCTTGATAATTCTGTTTCTTTTTCCCCTTATCCTCATTTTGGAGATTTAGTACCACTTGATTCACATGGGCTTGCTTGTCCTGTTGCTTTGAGGTACTCTTCTTATATCCCTCTTTCTTGGTTTTTAGCTTCAAGTTGCCTTCCTGCAACTTGATATCCTCAATTACCTTGGCTTGCGCCCAAGCTTCTTCGAATGTGTCATACTGCTACAGCTGTAACAGGAGCGAGATGTGCTTGGCATAACTATTTGTAAACATTCAATTTAATTCTATGGTAGGGATCGAGAATGGCAACTTTGCCATTAATCTCCTCCACCTCTTCCCATACTATTCTATTGGCTCGTCGTCGCGTTGAGCTAGCGCAGCCAAATTGGAAAGGTTGGCCTATTTCTTGACATCAAAGGAATAGCGTTCAAGAAAGGCATCAACTAATTGCTCAAAATTTGTTATGCTATGCTTCTTTAGCTGATTAAACCACTCTCGGGCTGACACAAAGAGTGTTGTGACAAACGTACACAACAACAGTGCATCATTGTTCTCTATATAGAAGCAAGCGTCCAGAAAGCTCATGACATGTTCTTGCACCTCTTCATCACCCTTGAATTTATCCAACCTGGGAATCTCAAAATTCTCTGGGTATGGGGGCATAGGTACCGAGGGATCTAAAGGTTCATTATGAATTTTCCTCAATGTCGGCTTTTGGATAGTCGTGCTTTGTCTCTCAATTGCCTTGACCTTATCAGCCAAAGATTTGTAAGCCTCAAAAGATAGAAATTCCTCCTCCCTAAGTCGGTGTGGAGGCGGTCTGGGAGGTACATTTCTCTTTTTTCAATGTGGAGGGTGTTGCTCTTCCTCCTCCTTAGCTTGGAAACTATCAAGATATTCCTAGTTGCATCTATTCCCCTCTTGTTCCTAAAAATGTTATTGCCTCTGATTGTTGACTGAGGGCGATCGCTCTATATAATGGGCAGTGATATGAGTGTGAATGCTTGTGCGCTCATGGTGCATGTCGGCTTGCAAAAAAGCCTTCTTGTGCACCTACTCTCTACGCTCATCTTGAGAGTATAGGCTGGCCCTAGCCAACCTATCTTCCTACTCTACATGCTCCTTATTGATGAGGATGCACTCCTCATGCAAGCGCTTCTCATAAAACCTTTTTCTAGTAAGCCTCTGCACCTGAAGATCTTCATCTTCAATGCGCTACCTTTCTAGGTGAGCATCCTCCAATTAATCTTGGAGGACTTGGCATTTTTACTCAGAGGCCAGTCGATATGATCTTTTGACCTGGTCAGCCATCGAAGGTCTTTGATATGCTTGCTCTATACGAGCGACCTTGTGGGTTCTGTACCCATCGAACTGATGTGTTGTGCTTTTACCTCTATCTGTGAAGACAAAATTGGTATCATGCTATGTCTTGTACTGCATGCCATCATGCATGGATGGTGGACACAAGACATGAGGGCACTTAGAAGCCTCTCCATGCTCTCTAGTAGTTCTAATTGTACTCCTACTATGCTCACTCGAAGCACGAGTGGGCGGAGTCGAAGGCTTGCAGCCTAGCTGCTCTAGCACACTACCTAGACCATCTAGCTGTCTATACCTCCACCTCTGATGGGGTGGTGTTCCATTAGCTCACACATTCGACATATCGATGGTGATATTGCATGCTATAGTACATGTAGGAGTATGGATAGAATTGCGCTCAGTAGGGAGCCCATCTACTTGCCCCTGAATGGGTGGACCTCTATTCTTTCTATACTCAAAATGTGGGGGTATAGTACACCCTGTAGACTTAGTACAAATGGGTACCAATCTGGTCCCCTACATGACATACTAGTGTGATAAACCCACAAAGCTAGAGGTAATTAAAGGTGCCAATCCTTATGATTATCCTTTACAATTATGGCAACACATGTTTTGTTAGAGGTCTCTAATTTCCTATTTGTTTGTGGATATATGGAGTTGCAAAGCTGTGTTGAATGTTATATTTGGATGTTAAAGCCCGCACATATTTATTCTTAAATTATGTTCCATTATCTGATATTATTTTGGATGGAATACCAAATGCCATATAATATTATGAAGTATAAACTCTGCAATACGAGGTCTAGTCATAGAGGTCAAAGGGATTACTTCCACACATTTAGTAAAATACTCAGTGGCTGTTATAATGAATGTGTGGTGGCCTAATGATGAAGAAGATATATTCCCAATTAGATCGAATCTCCACTGAGAAAAAGTCCAAGCTGATTGAATCAATTGCAAGGCTTGAGATGGTAGGTGCGTAATATTAGCATGGTACTGACATTTAATGCATTTATTGACATACATGCAATAATCCTTCTCCATCACAGGCCAATAATAAACCATTCAAAGGATGCACTTAATGATAGCTATACCACTGGAATGGCCATTGTAGGTACCATCACGCACTTGCGAGATCACCCAAGATGATTTTTGGGGCTCAAGAAAATGAAGGACTCCATCGTAGCTTTGTCTATACAAATTCAAATTATTTCCTAGAAATACATACCTAATAAATTTATGCTTGAATTCTATTTTTGTGGCATGCAATAATACCTAGGAGATGCTTCCAAGTTTTAGGTAATCCTTTAATTGGCCGAGCCAATCCTGATAAGCTACAACTTTGACTGACTACACAACTTGTTCTCATTACAATTTGATTTGTACAAATGCAGATTGGGGGACAACCTTATGATGAATGGTAGTACCATTCTCTGAAGGACCTTGAGATATCAAATACCCCTAGGGTACCTATGTTATAAAGTCTTGTACTCTGTAGAACCACTCATGGTTTGGTTCTACCTGAATCATGTGGACTGATTCCTTGTGATTTGGGTCTTCACACAACATCATGTATTGTGAGAGCATCTTGACCTAGATGGTGGCAAAATCAATGAAGGTATTCTGAGGGATTAAGGATACTAAATAGGCCATGGTTTCTGTAAATATATTAGATGTACGAGGGATTGCCTCGATGTCATACCAATCTAGTTGGGCTAGATATGTGTCCACAAGCTCTTTGTAAGCTTTTAGGATGGGACATCTACATTGATAAATATCTTTTACTTGGTTAAATATGAGCAAGGAGTCACCAAATATGTTTAGCTTTTTTATCTTCATGGTGATAGCTATTTGGAGACCCAAGATTAGGAACTCGTATTCAACGTTGTTTTTGATGCAAGGGAATTCGAGTTTAAAAGACAAGGGCACTGGATCTCCTTGTGACATGAAAAACATGATCCCTACGCCACCCCCTTGCTTGTATTTTTAACCATCAAAGAAAAAATATATATTGTATTTTTTATCTAGTTCTTAAGGTTCGGGTGACTCTAATAATGCAAAGATTGCATTATCAGAAAGTTCTATGACAAGAGGTCTATCATCCTGAAGAGGTGCCTCTACTAGTTTATCAACTATAACTTGTCCTTTGATAGACTTTTGACTGATAAATTCTAGGTTGAATTTTGTTAGTAACATGATCCACTTTGCAGTACGTGTATTATGATATATTCATCTCATCATATACTGCAAAGGATTTTATTTGGATATAACATATGTATTGTGACCTAGCATATAGTGGTGCAACTTCTTAGTAGCAAAATCCATTACTAGACAGAGCTTTTTGATGTATGCATATCTTAGCTTGTAGCTGACCAAGGTTCGACTAATATAATATATCATCTATTATTTGTTTTATTTGTTCTTTTGGGCTAACATGGTACCCAAAGTGAAGTTCCTAGCATATATATATATAGCATAAAAGGTACATCTAGTCTAGGTGAAGCTAAAACTAGTGAAGTCTCCAGGTACTATTTGATCTTAGAAAAAGCTTTCTGATAGTATTTGTCCCAATTAAATGGGACTCCCTTATATAGTAGTTGATTCATGGGTCAACATTTATCCGATAAATACACTATGAAGCTCTTAATGGATGCTAATTTTCCCTATAGGCTTTGAAGTTCTTTGATATTTTTTGGGGGAAGCATTTCCAATATAGCTTTGAATTTTTCTTGATCGTATTCTATCCCTCATTTTGAAATGATGAATCCTAAGAGTTTTCTAGATGTAACACTGAAAATGCATTTCTTGGGGTTCAACCTGACATTGTTCTCAATCATAAAATCAAAGACCTTTTATAAAATATCTGCATGCTCTTCATGCAAAAATGACTTGGCAAGTAAGTCATCAATATAATACTCTAGGATTTTATGCATGTAGTCATGGAAAATACATGTCATAGCCCACTAATATGTGGTACCAACTTTAAGTCCAAATGGCATAACCTTATAACAAAATGTATCCCATGGAGTGGTAAAGGTTGTTTTATGTTGGTCCTTGGGTTTTACCTAAATTTGATTATAGCCATAGAAACCATACATGAGAGATAAAATCTCATGACCAGTTGTTGCATATACAAGAGCATCAATATTGGGCAACGGGAATGCATCCTTTGGTGTTGCCTTATTTAGATATCTAAATTCCGTACCATGTTTGATACCCATTTCGAATATTTGATGGATTGAATGAATTCCACATCCAATAGCTTTTGCAATTCATATTTTACCATCAAAGTAATGGTTGGATGCATACTTCATAAATTTTTCTTGAAAGGTTTCATATTTGGGTCCAATGAAAGGTTATGAGTAACCAATTTTGGATCTAAAGCCGACATGTCTTTGTATATCTAAGTAAAAAGGTTAGGTCTATCTTTCAGTAGAGGTATGAGAATGACTCATTCCTTAGGAGATAAGCTTTCTACAAACTTGAACTTCTTAGGATGATTGGGATCTAAACTAATATCCACTTCAAAAGTCTCCTCTACTAACATGTGAGATCCCTCATCAAGCGGGTGAGGTATAGGGATCAAATGGATGTCATCTACTGGGTTCAAGTGATCTACCATATCCGAATCAACCTTAGTATTATAGACATCATGAGCACCGCCTGGGGCAAAATGGAAAGGTGTAACATTTCTTCATAAGGGAAGAAATCCTTAGATGTTAGGGGCTCCACGGTGTGGTCAAATTCAATGACCTCCATGTTGAGGTGCAACAAATTTTAAGGGGCCCTCAGAATCCTTCTGCTGATTTTACCACCATCTAGGTCAAGATGCTCTCACAATTCGTGATGTTGCATGAGGGCCCAAATCATAAGGAATCAGTCCAAATGATTTAGGTAGAACCAAACCATGAGTGGTTCTATAGAGCACGAGGATTTCTAACATAGGTACCCTAAGGGTCTTTGATATCTCAATATTCTTAAAATAATGGTACTACAACTAATCATAAGGTTGTACCCCAATCTATATTTATGCAAATCTAATTGCAACAGGAACAAGTCATGCAGTTAGTTGAAGTTGTAGCTTATCAAGATTGGCTTGGCCAATTAAAGGATTACCTAAAACTTGGAAGCATCCCCCAGGGATTATTACATGCCACAAAAAGAGAATTCAAGAAAAAAATGATTAGGTATATCTTTCTAGGAGATATTCTATATAGATGAAGCTATGATGGAGTCCTCCTTCATTTTCTCGAGCCCCAAGAATCACCTTGGGTGATCTCGCAAGCGCACAATGATACCTACAATGGCCATTTCAATGACATGGTCATAGTTAAGCACATATTTTGAATGGGTTATTATTGGCCTATGATGGAGAAGGATTATTGCATGTATGTCAAGAAATGTGTTAAATGTCAACACCATGATAATCTTATGCACCTGCCATCTCAGGTATTATAATCGATTCAATCAGCTTGGCATTTTTATCAATGGGGATTTGATTTAATTGGGAAGATATCTCCTCCATAATCAGGGCATCACATGTTCATTATAATGACCATTGAGTGTTTTACTAATTGGGTGGAAGAAATCCCTTTGACCTCTACAATTGGACCTCGTATTGTGGAGTTTATATTCCATAATATTATATGTCATTTTGGTATTCCATCCAAAATAATATTGGATAATGAAACATCGTTTAAGAACAAAGATGTGCAAGATTTAACATCCAAATATAATATTCAGTACAACTTTACAACTGCATATTATCTACAAGCAAATGTGCAAGTAGAGGCCTCTAAAAAAATAGTTGTTGCAATATTAAAGAAAACCGTAAAGGATAATCATAAGTATTGGCACCTTTAATTACCTCTAGCTTTGTGGGCTTATCACACTAGCATACGAATCCCCACTGGGTAAACCCCATTTTTTCTAATCTATGGTGCTGAGTCCATTATAAACTTGGAGTTAGAAATCCCATCATTGCGAGTCTCATTGAAAGAGTTCATCTATGATGACACCTCATAACAAGCTCACCTAGATCAATTGACCCTTCTTGATGAACGACAAGTGAATGCTATTGAGCATATCTATGTTTACCAGGATTATCTTAAATGAGCTTAAATACTAAATTCCATCCAAGATACTTTAAGGTTGGGGACCTTGTGCTTAAAGAGAACCAATAGAACTCAAACCTACTACCTCATTCGAGAGATAAATTTACAGCCAATTGGTTAGGTCCATTTATCGTAACAAAGAATATAGGACCTGGGAATTATCACCTAACCTCACTAGAAGGTGTTGAAGACCTGAGCCTCTAAAAATTATTCACTTACAAGTATTTTACACTTAATGTACAAAAAAATCAAAATCACAAAAATAACAAAAATAAAAAAAAAATCCAAAAAAAAAAAAAAAACAAAAAAAAAAAAAAAAACACAAAAATAATTCAAAACATCAAAACACAAAAACAATTTAAAACATTAAAACACAAAAAAATTTGCATTTACATTATGCATTTTCATTACATGCACTCATTAATTGCATTGCATTAGGCATATTCATCCATTGCACTTGCATTAGGATAGGTTGTGTTTATATTCTTACAAATGACACCATGTTTATATTTCAATCATGAATCCACATATCCTTATCATTCATCAATCTATTACGAGTAATAATGATTTTCAATACATTTAATCAGTTGCTATGAGGTGTATACTAGAGTTTTTCGGTCATTCAACCTTTTGTAGTTCGCTTTTCAGATTTTGTGGAAAGCTATCTTCATTTTTGGAGGTGAAGTCTAGTTTTGATAGTACCTTGCATATATCAAAATCCCAACACAATTCTACACATTAACAATCCTAGTTTGAAAAAGGAAATATGACACTACAAAGTGGGCCTAGTCACCTTAAGCGTAAGGTTTTCATTGCTCATCTTATTATGTGCATGGTCTAGAATGCTGGTCGCTGATAAAAGGACAAGCTCCTCCCTACCCAAATAATCCCTTGCTCTTACACAAAATGAGAAAAATTCCCAAAGAAAATAAAAATGAATAGTGATTTTCATCACCAAGCAAATCCCTTTCTCAAAAAACTAAAACAAATATGAAAAATAAATAGTGGTAATCACCACTAAGCATGAGCAAGTATCCCAAGCAATTAAAAGAAAATAAGGGGGTAATGAGCTTGAATCCCTAGAATATTCAGTATTCAAACGCCATGGGGTAATCTCCATTATAGCAATGGGTTGAATGAAACCCATCTAGAAATGGAATAGCCTTACATGTGGTGATATGTATGTCATATTATTGACCTTATTTTGTATAGATCAATGCCAAATTTTGGATGAGCTAGATTTAGGTGGTTTATATTGCTTAGTAGTCTAGTCTAATTGCATTCAAACTCAAGATCATGATGACTATAGGGTGATCCTAATTACAACAATGGGTTGAATAAAATCCGTCTAGCAATGAGGTAGTCTTATGCCTCATCAAATATATTCACTTTGCACACACAAGGATAGTGAATAACTTGGTCTTCTTAATAGACTTGTATATTTTAGGAGTCCTATGTAGTCATTATACAACCTTTTATGAATCAACTAGGGTGTTTGAGTCTCATGGAAAACATAAAAAAATTCTCCTATACCAACAAATAATTTCATCAAGCAAACATAGTTTTCCTTATGAACTTTTTTTTATTAAGGGGTGTACATAGAATAGGATAGATATCAGATGAATATTAACAATGATATTTAGACAACCACTGACTATTTTATGCATATTTTTTAGTTTATAGAAGCTTATAAGGAAAGCCCCTACATCTCACATCATTTCATATCACATATGAATGTACACATGATTAATTATTATTATAAGGATTAACATTTTTATTCATGATTTTCATACATTCTGTGGTGTCGACCATTATTTTGTTAAACACATTAGTGTTGGCAATTTGAGTTATTTTGTATTGTCATTGATGTCACATGGATCACATTGAGTTTTGGTGGCAAAAGCACTTCATAAATAATCATTTATGATATTTTGGAGAGCATGGATGTATACAAGATTTTGTGGCACAAGAGGCATATAATATTTAATTTTTAAATATTATATTAATGGTTTTTATTAAAACCAATGGTAAAGGTTTTTATTAAAACCAATGGCAAGGGTTTTTATTAAAACCAATGGTTTCTTTGTGAAATGGGAGGATCCCTATTTCTTTGTGAAATATTATAAGGAGATTATCTTGTGGACTACCCCACATTGGGGGAACCATGTTAAATCTTGTGTCTCAATTATGTGTGGTGATTTGTGTACTTGCTTACTATTGCTATCTATGTCATTAATGCACACTGCTATATTTGATTATTGCAATTAAGGACACTAATTGATATTGGTTTGGAAAGAAAGTAAAAAGTGGGCACTATTTTGCTCACCCCCCCTCTCAGTATAAGCTTGTGTTCTTAAATTAGATTATTCCTTATGTTTTAAGTGATTAAAGCATATAGGTTCATTTGCATTAGATCATACATATGAAATTAATGCATTACATCCATCATATCATATATAACATAAATTAAATGCATAAACAATTGAAAAAATCAAAACATGCATTTAACATTCACTACTGAATCCATATATGCATACATAGTAGTACATCGATACATCTAGATCACATCATCTAATCATCTAACTATTGCATGTCATCAAGTACAATGCATATAGAAAATTACATCATCATAAGCATTACATACATGCATCCATAACATGATCATAAATCAAAATTATAAGACACATAATGAGCCATAAAACAGGTATCATATATATATATGTGTGAATAAGAGAGTACATAATAATACAAAAATACCCATAGGATACAACTATGTAGGTCCTCAAACCTTGCACTCAAAAATGGCAAATACATCATGATGTCAAATCAAACGGGTCTTGCACTCCTTGAGTTGCCTCCACCCTCAGCCCCATCTCTACAAGGCTGCCTAGAGCTGGTACCTACCGATATCTCTGATCATGCACTTGACCTGTGATTGGATCGCATTAATGACTACCCAAGCTCACTTTGCCTACTTCATTGAGAACCCCCTACTGTAGATCTCTATGGCATAGTGCCACCACATAGCATAACCTTAGATTCTAGAGCAATGATGTATGTTGAATCTACTATGTGCTATGTCGATACCTTCGCTATGATGCTCCACAATCTCCTAACCTCTATATCCCCACTAGATACTACTAGCTCCTAAGTGGTTATACTAGGAGGAGCAACCTGGACCATAGTAGAAAATGCTAGTTGTACCCATAGAGCATCTACATCTGTAGTCCTGGCCACCAAGTGTAGATGTAGAGTATCCCTCTCTACCGTAACCTGATCAATCACCATCTACATGATCAACACCTAATATTGAAAGAGAGCCCTCTCCTCTATGTATCCTCACCATAGCTATTACCCAACACTAAGATAACTTTGAGCAGTAGCAAGAGATATATCCTACTCCAAAACCTATCTCTAGGAGGTCTTCAACTACACCTATAGACTGTGTACTTGTGCCCTTAGCTATACCACCTCATCACTTAGGGTATTTGCCTCACCCTCCTCATCTTGGGAATCATCCATATATCCTACTACTTGCCCCCATTCATCCTCCATACTATAATGCACTCATCACGTATCCTCATCACCACACTCCTCCATGACCACCTCTATAGGTCTACCTAGAGTACCACCTCCATGGCACAGCTGAGAGACCCACGAAGTATCATAATCAATAGTGGTCCCTAGGTCCTCTAAACTTATCTTCACAATGGGAGGATCCACCTCCTCTACTAATTTGATCACCTATGATAGCTCTAGTTATGTTGATGTTCCACCAATGATAGAGGATTGGCCCTTATGGCACATCCTAGGCTATGCCAAACTACCTAGTCACTCAAGAATAGTGGATGTACTTTATATCTTTCCCATGGTGCCCCATGATACATATACCACACCTCACTCTGGTTAGATATCTTTCTACCTTAGGCCAATTAGGAAAGTCTAGGTAGGGTCTCCATATGATTAGCCCATGTTGTAATCCCTCCAAAGACTCAGTATAGTATACCAGAACACTTGTATGTGGTTGACTCCAACTAGTCTTCACATCCTATGGCCACCAATAATCATCCTCATCTAGATCATCTAGGGGTACCAACAATCCAGTGGGTCTATCTACTCAGATATGCTACCATCCCCATATTTATAGAAATAGACTACATCCCACCCTGAATCGACCCCTGTACTCAATCTCGTTTAACTTATCATAGATTTGTGCCAATAGTGTGGTCCCCCATGCCATAAGCATTGGATATTGTAGGTTGCACTCTACTAGATCCTGTACCATTTATAGGAGGTTCCAATGGAACCTCACTCTCGATGAGTTTGGTAGTATCACATTCGAGATGATGTGCATTAGTACTACCTGACATCAAGAGAATATCTCCTTACCATACCAATACTGGATTAGAAACCCGCTAGGGTATATCTTCCCCATTGCATCATCAGCTCTACCATGAAAAACCTACTCCATAACTATCTCCTTATCCCAAGTGGGAGAATAAGTGATAGCCAAACTATCTATGGGAATCCTAAATATATGGTAGATGTCCTCTAATGTCATCGTCATTTCACCAGTAGGGAGATGGAATGTGTTAGTCCTGCTATCCCATCGATGAGCTATGGCCATAAGATATGACTGGTCCAACATCATAGTCGATAATATCACAATCTATTTGAGACCAATCACCTCAAACCATGTCCAGTCATTGTTATATAACAATGGTCATAAATCCAAGAATAAGTTGGGCTCCCTAGTCTAAGTTGTCAAAGTTTGAAATCTAGCAGTATGTACTTCAAATCACACAATCAATCACTCAAAAAAAATATTAAAAACTTCAAAAAACAATAAAAATTTCGCTCAAAACATCAAAAAAATTCAAAAATTTCTTAAAATTTTCAAAAAATAAGCCTAAGATTGGTAGTCACTCATGGCATCAATGATGACCATGGCCACCATCGACACAATCGATGGCCACTACCAATGGTTATTTTTTGTAACTGTTGGATTCAAACCCCACTGCTAGACCCTCTAATGGCCCCCTTTTGGGTAGTTGGGCACCACTCATGTATAGGAAGACCCCACAATGACACCCATGAGGGGTCTATCCCACCCAAAAAATAAAAAAAATTAACATTACCCCCCTTACGCTATCCTAAGCTAAATCCTAAACTAAGGGGTGAGGTTCATTGCCTACAGTTTAGTGAGGTTCATTTAACCCATTAATTAATGAAGTTTATTTTATTATGCATAATTTACAAGCAAGAGATGGAGAGTCTACCTTAGGAACTTCATCTTTGCCACTCATGGAAGCCTTTGACTGATCTGCCATTGTGGTCTAGGATGATTCCAGCAACATTGCTTATCATATTTTATCTCTCTACCCTCATAGCTCACTTTTCTCTCTTTACCAACTGCAAAAATGAGTTTTAAAATTCATAAAATTCCTTTTATATTTGGCAAATATGGCAGCCATTCTTCTTGAGGATAGTTGCATTTTTATGCGACCATCGGACCTCATGACGACCCCAAAATTTTCACTTGGCCGTCGTTGCACCTCAGGACAATCACCAAACAATAATAAATGCACTCTATTTCTTAGCATCATTGGCATAAAATTGGACATTTAATCATATCTACCAGTCCATAATCATCAAAAATTGTAAAATTAACAAAAAAATAAAATAAAAAAAATCTCAAATATGTCTCGTACCTATTTATTTATCCTATACACTTGGCGGTTGCAACGACTTGCTCTCCATGTAATCCAGTAAGATGAGTAAATTATCATAAGGCCATTTGAACCAAATTATTCATTGATAAATTGAAATTTCTTCACTTCAATCCCCAAGAAGGTCATTGCAATTGTACTACTCCACAGGAACAAGTGTACGTTTCATTCTTCTATAAAATTTCATCAAATCATCTAACATAGTGATTCATCACATGCTTTAATTGAATTGCTATCATCTTGATTTCCTAAGAAGGCCATTATGGCTGAATTGCTCCATAGGATAGAGATGTACAATTGCTCATCATAGTTGAAATCACAACTGTAACAAGACTTTCCCTTTACAAAGGTTATTGTCTTACAACGTCCAAAATTAGTCATCTTTGTCAAGCGACTCGTCACTTTCATCACTTACCATTTTCTTCATCGACTCATCACTTGAGGGGGTAGTCATAACAAAATAATTCATAATAAAAATTAATGATTAAACACTTAATCATGCATGTTGCGTTTGTCCATGAATTATTGCTAAAAACTATCATAAAGCTATCCTTTTTGCTGAGGAAAAAGCAAAAATGAAATCTAAACCTTTGTTGTTTTGAACTATGCGGTCCTTGTAGTGAGATACTGCTACCCACATGCTTTCAAAGTTCATCAAAGTTTTAATCAAATTAAGCCTATCCATTTTATTGGAGGCAATAATTTAGATATGCACGCTCTTTTTGTGATTGGGGCATCTAGCATTGACTAGATCAATGAACATCAATCAACCTATAATGTGACGTTAGGTTGTCTATTTTTTCTCAGTGTTGTGTTTTCCCACAATGCATCTCAAAAAGGGGTATCTATAGACACCTAAAACATGTCATGTTGAGGAGGCTACTCATATGGACACCTTTTCAAGCCATATGTCTAATCTTAGACCTTTCCAAGACCTTATAGTGGTTCTAACCACTCAATTAGGGGCAAACAGTCCTTTACAACCTACACCAATGTCCCCTCTAGTGGTGGCCTCATGGCCACTAGCGGTAATGACAACCACAAAGTGAGACATTCTGATCAAGGATGACATTGTTTGTAACAAACTCGGGCTCCCTGAGCTGAGAAAAATTAGTTACAATGTAACCAATATACAATGGTTTGGTTCGATAAGCTTCCAAAAGCATCGCCTAACCTCCTTGAGCCTAATTGAATCTTGATACTTGGCTTCTTTAGCAAGCCAGGAACCCAATTTGGGAATTCTAATTAAGGCATCCAAAAATAAGAGAAATGGACAAAATTTATCCCTTATTGAAAGCAATGAAGTGCTGCCATTTTGTAATTAGAGAGTGCAATCTCTCACAAGCATCACGGTGCTGCCGAATTTACATCATGAAGCTATCTCTTGCATCTATGGAGCTTTTGAGAGCTTGGGGAACCAATTACACCACTATTATCCATCAATTCATCATCAAACTGAGTCAATTATATAATCAAACTATGTTTCAAGACACACCGAACCTTTAACATAAATTTGGCATTCAAATTGATCGTCACCACACATTGAGCTTAGAGAACAAAGTCTCTATTTGGAAGCCATTATTTTCAACAACAACTTGCAGGCGCTACCATTGATGCCGATGATGGCCAACAGAGCTCACAATTATGATTAACGATGGCCTTATGGTGACATTCAATTTTCTTATCTTTTCCCTTTGAATTAGTCTTAGCTACTTTCAATTCCATTTTTACTAATTTTTTAGCATTATCTTTATTAGTATTTCATGCATTCTTTTATTATTTTCATGTATTTCTTTATTGCTTTACACATTTGATTTATAATTTGCATTATTAAGAACCATGCCTCATATTGAGAGGCTTTCATATGCTATTAATGCTTTGTAGGTTCTCATGTGTGCAGGTGCTAGGCCTTAATAGGAGCATAACATCATAAATATCATCCTTCTTGGAATTATCATGCAAAGGTTGCGAAGAAAACCTTCCCTTATCATTTTAGGGAAATTTCAAAAGAATTTGTTGGAAGACATCTACTCTTGAGATTTATTATAATTTCATATCAATTTGGTATCCCTAAGAGGGATTAATTGTAACCTATTATACAATGTTTCTTGAATATTAATAAGAATGGCCCATTTATTTCTTCAATTTTTTGTTATAATGGTTGCATGAGTTTCTTTTATCAAGTTTATTTTATTGTTGCAATCTATAGATGTTTAGAATCTTTTGACAATTCTACACATACAACAAACATAGCGCCCAGAGAGCCATTGAGAAGAGTGAAGTCTTAAGAAATCTGACGTACTGCATTACTAAGGTAATTTCGATATTAAATTTGCTTACTTTAATTAAAGTAACATTGGAGTTATAAGGTGCTACATATATGGTCAAAATTACTACTATGTTGGAATAACCGAGCATTAGTAAGTTATAAAGCAATTCCATTTTGAAGAATTATAATTGAAGTACATTATAATATTATAATATTTGCAAATAACCAAGTAGGAGATATAAGGCTATCAAACTTGGTAAACTCAATATCAATTTGCCAATGCTATTATTTTCTAAAATTTCCAAAAGTAGGAAGTTATAAGGCATACTACACCAAACTATACATACTTGGAAATTAGAATATTAAATTATTGAATAGAGAAGCAAATCTATTGCTTACATATATAGTTGGAACTAATTGGTAACACTTGTCTCATACTTATACTAAGGAGACAAAAAGAAATCCAACTATAAGAACTTCATTAGAGCATACTTCATTAGGAGAGAGAAGGTAAAATTGAAAGTTGATTATTATTCTCAAAACATTACAAAATCAACTCAAAAGGTGAACTAATTACTGCTAAATCTTGTAGCATATTCTAAATTACTTGGGAGATATAAGGAAGCCTACATAACCTAAATCCAAGAAATATTTTATCAAATTAGTTCATATACTCTTATCTAGGGAGCTATAAGGATGTCTACTAACACTTTAAATAATGCAATTAGAAAAGTAGTAATAAAAGTACCAATATGGATTAAAAGCATAATCGATAATTAAATAGATAAATATGTAGATAGGTAAGAAGAATTGATAGGATTTATAAAACTGGTAGTAATGGAAAATAGATTCTTTTAAAACATCCTCTAATGAGATGGCAAAAGGAATTGGTGATAACTATACTAATAAAGATACATAAGATCATATTCAAAAAGAAGAAAAGAATATTGATCAAAAATATATCATACATATGTATGAAATAAGTAAAGATGGAATAGCCTCAATTGTTCACATATGGTTTAAGTATCTCATCAAGGAGATAGATAAACATGATATTCCTAAAATAGACAACAAAGCAGTTGGAATACCTTTACTATGCACTTATTGCAACCAATTTGGTCATGATAAAGTCAACTACTAGAGTTTCCATCCATGTAAATATTGTGGAGGAAAAAATCATTTATCTTTCTTCTGCTACTATAAATATAAGTACTATAAAAGTTATGAAAGATTATTATTTTATTTTTTTTAACGAAAAACCCCTTGTGGGGCCGCCTTGGTCTGAGAGACCATGAACAGGGGGTTCTACACTGTCAAAGTCACCTGAGAGTCACACTCAGCCCTGCTCGCACCAACATTATCAATTGGATTTTGGGTACACAATTCAGATTTTTGGTAGGGTGGAGATTCGAACCTGGGATGTCCCTTGGAGGATTGCCCTCTTCTCTCCAACTCACCTACAACACCTAGGTGTTACGAAATATTATTACACAGAATAAATTGTTTCTTTTAGGATATTGTTTTAGAAACATCCACCAAGAATAAGTTCAAGCTTTACATTCATGAAGATAAAAAAAATAGATCATACAAAGAATCAAAGAAGAGAAAATGGATCAATTTTGATCCACTTATGATGTGCAAAATTATGAGATCACTAGCTCATAAAAGACAGTTGACAACAAAAAATAGTGGGTTGGAAAAGATAAGAAGATATAACATGAAGACTGAAGCAGAAGAAGAAAAAGGATGAGATCAAGTGGAAGAAAATATGAAGATCGAAGATCCATATCAAAGACTAAAGTCTTCAATACCCAAATAATGTAATATATGGAGGTGTTAGAGTATATTACATTATTTAGGTACATGTCAATGTACCATCTTGGGTACATTGTTAGATTAGGAGTTTATCTTAGGTTACTTGAGGAAGAAGTAATAAATGCACAAATGTCAATGTGCAATGATGTAAATGTACAAGGACTCCACTTGTACATGAGTCATAGGAAAGGTAGTTAGGAAGAGTAAGGGTCAAGTAACCTATCTTCTTATATATAGACCCCATAGTGAATAGAAGAGTGTGTAGCAAAAGTGAGACTACTATTGAGTAGTGAGTAGGTACAATGTAGTTTCCATTAGAGTTTTGGAGTGTTCATTTCCTCCATTACATTGCATTGTACTATTTTTGTAACTTTCCATTAATAGCATATTTTAGTCTTCTTATAAAATTCCATTATCTTACTCTTTTGCATATTTTACATCTTGTGTTTTCTTTCCCCCATATCTTACATTATCAAAAACTAATAGGAAAAGGTTGAGATTAGATTAGGGCACGTGCAGAGAAGTCCAAGAGTTTAAAGAGCATTCACCATGTGGAGAAGATGTTACATACCATTAGAGAGTGTGTCATCATTGATAGTGAAGAGGCTACACTCAAGTAAGATAACACTCTCAAGAAGCATTAGGTAAGGAGAATACCTCAAACGACATTGAATAAAGAAGTGAAGACCTTGGTGCCACTTGGCACAGGCATTGGAGAAGTGAAAGGTGTTGCAGGATATGTTACCAAGGAGTAGAAGACTCTTAGCACCACTTGGCATTAGCCACCTTGCATGTTAGTTAGAATAAATAAGGAGAAGCACGTCCAAAGGATGCTTATATAGTGCACATATTATTAGGAAAAAGAAACACGTGATTAGAGCAAGGAGGAGCGCATAAAGATATTGCATAGAGCAATGAGGAGTCAAATACCAGAGTGCATTAAGGAGTTGTTGTAGTCAAAGACCATTAATACACAAAGACCAAGTTGATTGTAGGTCATTTGAGAACCAAACACAGTGATAGTGCACGTAAATTTTTGGTGCCTAGAAGGTAATATTTATCCTCATAAACATTGCAAAGATCAAAGGAGAAATTAAGGCATATTTAAATTAAAATTAACCAAGTATTTATACTCTAGGGTTATTTAATAATAGGAGTAATAAGGTGTTAAAATATACCCTAGAAAGTATATTGAATGCCTTAAGAAAGGAGTAGAAAATAGAAGCATTAAACCATTACTATTATTGCTTCAAATATTTGCAAATCATAAAACAAGGAGATATAAGGTTAGTTACAAATTGAAGTGAAATTTAATTTGCAAATACATGGTCTTATAAATTATAGAAATTATAGTTACAAATTGAAGAGAAATTTTAGGAATCCTACACCAAATAGAAATTATAGAAATTTAGAAACTACTTTATTCAAAGGGTGAAAGAAGCCAATTTTGAAATTGATTAAAAGTTGGAAGATTATTTTTATTAGTCTCATTTACAAATTGAAGGGACATAGAGAATCCAACTTAAATATCTTAAAAATATTGAGAGTCTTATCCATTGAAATTGCATCTTTAATATTTCTACAAGGGGAAATAAAACATAGATTTAAGGTGATAAGAGTTGAACATTATATTAAACTTAGGGAGACAAAAGGGATTCAACTCAAAGAAAAACCTAGAAAGCTAAGTCTACTATCAAAAACTATATTCAAAATAGTTGGAAAAGATAAGGTATTCTACAAAATCTCAAATTGAAAAGATATTATCAATCACTAGGGAGTCATAAGGTTGACAACTTCAAAGTTTTTTAAAGACAAAATAATTTATCAAACTTATTCTTAATAAAAAAGGGGACTAAAAAGAACTCTAAAATTTTTAGCCATATTGAAGGTTAGAATCTAGAAGTTGAAGATTTGGGAGACATAAGGGATACTACAACTTCTTGAAATTAATGGATAAATTAACAAGAGGAACATACTCTCTCAAGACTCACTAAAAAAGGATGCAAGATCAAAATCCACCCAATAATCCACATAAAAAATGCAAAATTACTTCAAGTGCAAACAATTATACATGTCAAAATGAAAAGGATATTTGGTATATTGATTCCGGAGCAAGTAATCACATGACAAGAAATTTACATTGGTTTTATTACCTTGAAGTCACTAACAATTTCAAGTTGAAAATTGCAGATGTAAAAATATATCTTATACATGGGTATAGGTGTGGAACACCTAGTCCAACATTTCCAAATTTCTTGTTACTTAATGTAATGTATGTTCCTAGATTAACATCTAATCTTATCTTAGTAGACAAGCTAGTAGAGAGCAAAAGGATGGTTGACTTTAGATATATAAATGGAGTCAATATATGTTTTATCATAAACCAAAATGAGATAGAAGCTACTGGATCAATCCACAAAGATATATATGCTCTAGATTCAATTAAGACTTCACAAGATATTGTTGTATTTCAAGACAACACTAATGCATTTTCTGAGAAACAAATTGTAGAAAATGAAAGATCTATATATTATAAAATTCGATAGGGAAATAGAAGATTCAAGAAAAATAAAATGAGAGGTAAACAAAGCTATGGATTACTTGGTCATCTACAAATCAAAGAAGAAGAAGAAGGACCAATTCAAACTAAAGAGTACTTGAAATATGAAGATCCATATTGAAGACTAAAGTCTTCAATACCCAAATAATGTAATATAGGGGGGTGTTAGAATATATTACATTATTTGGTAGTTGCTAATGTACCATCATGGGTACATGTTTAGATTAGAAGCTTATCTTAGATTAGGATTTAAGTATTTGCTTAAAGCAATTTAATAAATGTACAAGTATCATGAGAATATGCAATGATGTAAATGTGCATGTAGTCCACATGTACATGAGTCTTAAGAATAGAATAGTGAGGTGTCATAGGAATGTGGAAGACCAAGAGTCATTTCTCACTATAAATATGCCTTCTTAGAGTAGAAGAAGAAGGGTATTTTGGAGTGCATAGGTTAGATTAGTAGTAGATACAATGTAGAGCATTTTTTTACAAATATGGAGTATTAGAGACCTCCATTGCATAACATTATACATTTTTATGAGATTTCATTAATGGCTATTGCATAAGTATTTTTTGAAGTTTCTTATCATATTTACAGGCTTATTAGTTAGCCATTATCATAGTTATAACATTGCTTGCTTATTTAATTACTTGTGGTTGTATTTACTTTAAGTTTATAGCATCAAAAGCTAACAAATCCATTACTATATCCTCAAGCAAAGGGGAATGGATCTAAAATATTGAATATGAAAAATTCTCCCTAAGATGTTATGGTTGTTAGAAATATGGCCACCTTAAGAAGAGATACCCGATCATTCGATCATGCTCTGATTCCTCCTTGGTGGAGGAGAAGGCCCTGGATGTGAATGATTCAAAATATTCAAATGTCCCAATTAAAAAAAAGAAACTCATCCTCCAAAAGCACCAATTTTCTAGCAGGAATCATGTGAGCAACAAAAGACTTAACACCAAAAGGACAATTTGAATCAGATCATTGATAAAATCTAAATGGTTACTAAAGACGATCTAGATGATTCCATGGAAAATATTAGCACCTTAGATGGTATTATTGAAGCTAATTATGAAATAGTCAATGATTTATGAAAATGAAGATCCTAAAAAATGTGTTACAACTAGATATTACCTCAGGGTTTTGAAGTGCAAAAATGCATTCTTAGATCTTGCCACTCTAAAGAAGAAAGAACCTCTGCTATAGAAGAAAAATAATTGAACTAATTTCCTCTTTTATGGATGACTATTATGTTTTTTTTCCTTCTATATATTGGAGTTATGTGTCATGTAAGGGTTGTTCTTGTTGTTAGTTCCTTTAAAAAAAGCTAATTATGGAAACTTAGCCATTAAGAAAGATGTAGAATATCTTTGATAGAAAGGCAAATATGGGTATGCTTTAATAAACTTGTTAGAAATATAATGAAACCAATGTAATGTTTTGTTTTTTAATGGGAGTGGCCCACAATAGAGTCCACACATAGCTTATTAAAAGAAGAATTATTAGAATATATACTTAAAAGATGTTCATTTAAAATTTTTAAATAATAATAAAAACATATGTTTAAATATTATTATTTTTTAAAAATATTATTTATTTATATTAGAATATTTTATTGTAGAAATGTTTTGAATATGATATAATATGTGTATTATATATTTATAGAAATTTTGGTAAAAATTATTTGCAATGAACTTTTGAATGTTAATGTAAACATGCATGTAAAGTTACATAAATTTCAATTATATAGTTATTAAAAAAAAAGTTTAAAAATGTCTACAATATCATCCAAAAATATTAATCTAACAAGATCACATAGTGTTATGCTTGCTTAAGATGTTAGATACCCCAAACAAAATAAAATTGTTATATTAAATATATGATAATGTTCATATAAGTAAAATTAAAATTTAATATTAACCTCTACGATGTAAAGAGGGACACAAAAAAATCTCTTGTGGTTTCCCTCTAGATAGTGGTATACCCGGATGGGATGGCATTTTTGACCACCTAAGAGCAGCTCTCGAGGTTTATTTCTAACTTAAAATTTTTCATCGAAAGAGAGGTCCACTATTCAAACCTCTACGATGCAAAGGGAAAAATAAAAAAATCTCTTGTGGCTTACCTCTAGATAGTGGTATACTCAAATGGGATGATATTTTTGGCCACCTAAGAGCAGCTCTCAAGGTTTCTTTCTAACCTAATTTTTTTTGTCAAAAGGGAGATCCACAGTTTGAACCTCTGTGATGTGAAGGGGACACAAAAAATATTGTGGCTTACCTCTAGATAGTGGTATACTCGGATGGGACAAAATTATTTCCCACCTCAAAGCAGATCTTGAGGTTTCTTTCTAATCTAAAATTTTGTCTTTGGTGGAGGGAAAAACAAAAATTTAGGCTTTGGCTCTTCTTTGGGAGGTCCAAGGTTCAAACCGTGACATGGGTGAGTATGTGAGTGGGTGGGTGTGTGTATGGTTGTGTGTTTGAACCCTATTTATAAGCTCAACCCTCACCCTTATTAGAGGTCATGGTTAATATGGGGATGCCCAACCCTGAGCATTGGTCGTAGGGGTTTCTCACACTAACCTCAATAAAAATAAAATAAAATTTAATATTCATAATAATGAAGTTTATAAATATTTAATGCATATTTTCATTTTGTATGTGTTTTAAATATAGACATAGTATAATTAATATTTATAAATATGCAATGCACTTTATTATTCTTAGTATACTTTTAAAAATAAATTAATTTATTTTTACCTTAAATTTTATTTTAAATAACTTTAGTTATTACTTATAACTATTATGTTGTATAATACGATACTTGAACAAGGATTTAATGAGTTGGGAGCAAGTGCAATTCAAGGGTAAGTAGGAAGCGTAACTAGGAAGCAATAAGTAGAAAGCAAAGTGTGATTAAAAAGCAAGTTCCACTTCTTGTTCTAGATCTTAGGAGAAACTTAAAAACTAAAAGATTCATGTGAAGAAAATCTAGGTAACATGGCAAGAAAGTCATTTTTAAAAGTCCTTACTGAAAGTAAGGATACCTTAGTTGGAAGTATGGATGCCCTAGTTAGTGATAAGAGGAAGAACGAATCTATGACAAACCTTATCTAGGTAGTAGATACTACACAAGAAGTGATTATCAAGAATGATATGATTGAGCATGATATAATGGTTCTTAAAAATAGAGGGTTAATATGTAAGTTCCATGGATATTGTCTAGGGTTTATGAGATTCAAAATTGGATTAAGTGGAAGCAAGGATTGAATTCAAATTTCACCATGATTTTTCTTTGAAAAGGGTTTTTTTCCATTATCTTCTCTAGTTTATAAATAAGGGATAAAATAATGGATAAATTTCTTGGTTTAGGGGTAAAGATGCATTATATTTAAGACCATGGAGTGAGAATTTTCTTTGAATACAAATACTATTAAAAGACTTTTTGTGTGGATTAGGCTTTTTGGACTTCCTTATTAACTCATCAATAAGGATATTTTGAAGAATATTTGTAATACTCTAGGTGAATTCATCTAGGAGGAACCAACTACTAAGGAGAGAAGGCATGTTGTATACACTCGAATATGTATTTCCATGGATATTTTAAAACCTTTATTATTGTTCACTAGGATTAAAATTGAATCAAGAGAATGGGATTAATAAGTGGATTATGAAAATATTGCATTTTGATGTGGAAAATATCATAAAACCGAACACATTACAAGAGATTACAAAGTAAAAATAATGGAGAAAGAGATGGAAATTTTTGAGTATGATGGTAAATTGAATATGAAATAAGGAGATCATATCATAGAGAAGCAAGGTTAAATCAAGGATTTTTCACTCTTAAGAAAGCAGAAAGAAATATCCCTCTACATCATTAGAGGGCAAATACCATTATAGTTCACTTGAATTAACCTTCAAAAGAAACAAATTACATGAGTGATAAGAAAGTACAATGCTCAAGTTCAAATGTAGAAGTTAAATATGAAAACAAAGATGGAAAGGCAAATTTTAAAGCAAAGGAAGACGGGGAGGCAAATTTTAAATCAAATGAGGTGAAGGAGGTCAAGCTTAATCCAGGTAAATCATCTTCACTTTATTTCTTACAATAAAATGAGAGTAGTATAAAGTGTATTCATTGCGCTTTAGGGTTTTCAAAGAAACATAGTAAATAAAATTATATTGAGGATATCCACGAAAATTTAGGGTGCCTAGGCCAACATAATAAAGTAATGAGTATGGAGGGATCATTTGTGAATTTTAGGGTTTTTAGGGCAACATAAAGAAGAAAGTGTTAATGAGGCTATTCCTTGCATTTTAGATTTTTAGGACAACATAAATATTTAGAATATAAGTTTCATTATGAAAACTATGGAAAAATAGAAGATATTTATGGAGATGAGCATGTTGGTGGGAATGGAAAAATGAGAGGAAGGTCATAAAAGCATGAACAAAGAGAAAAAAAAATCAAAGGGAAGCCAAATACAAATATCCTAGGTGTTAAGAAGAAGTGGGGCTAAGCCTACTAATAAAATAAAAAGTGATGATGGTGAAAATGATATCATGGAATATTAGAGGTATGAATAATACCCCTAAAAAAAGATTTATTAAAGAATTAATAGGTTGTTATAGTATCAAATTTATTTTAATGCAAGAAATAAAATTAAGTAGTGATGAAAGTAAGTATGCTTTTAAGAAGATTTGAAATATGGATGATTGTCTAGTGGGTTCTTCTACATGAAATTCAAATGGTATTGCAATAATATAGGATAACCACAAATGGGATTGACAATTATTAGAAGAAAAAATTAATTAGGTTGGACTATTTTATAGGAAATAGGAAAACATCAAATTTGGGTTTATAAATGTATACACTCTAGAGATAGTTACTGCTCATGAAAGATGTTGGAAGGACCTTAACATATGTTTGTCTAATACAATAATTATTTATTGTGATCTACGAATTCTTAAGGATGATTTCAACACTGTTTTATCTCCATTGTAAAATAAGGGGGATATTCTAGGATGGTTTAAATCAATGGAATATTTTACTTTATTTCCATGTAATGACCAAGAAATCTAACCCACTCAAGAGAGATTTTTTTTTATACACTTATTAGGGATCTACATATCTCCACCTTACATAAGTCATTCTATGAAGGTTTTTATTGATGTATTATCTTATGATTAAGTTGTCCATTTCATATTCATGATGAGTCAATTTATTAATTTTAATCCATCAAAAGGGTATTCCCATCCCTACACCTTACATAAGTCTATCTATGTAGGTGCACTAAGCGTAATGCAAATAAGCTATCTGTCTTGTCCCCATGATGAGCTAAATTTTCTCTTTTTTCCATTCAAAAGTGTATGCCCATCCCTACACCATATATAAGTCCATCTATGCAGGTGCACTAAGCATATTACAATTAGGCTATCCATATCTCTCTATATATATATATCTATCTATCTCTTTCTAATATTCTAATCCATAAGCATAACGATTAAGGGATGTCATTTTCCAATCATCTAAGATTCATCAAATGCAAGATTAAAATATGAAGATATTTGATACACATAACACATCATATATCCTAAGAAACCCTTGTAGGAAAAACCTAGCTTTAAAATATTCTTTTTCCATTTATTATCGATGAGTCCAATACAATCATTCTAGGAATATCTCGATCCCATTTTTCCAACTTATTATTACAATTATGAGCACATAAGGACCCCATAATCCTTATGCCCCATACCATGAATTGATCCATTAATTCACATTTCTCAATACATGAGGGAACCCCATAATTCCCTTGAATGAACTCCACATCCATCCTCCTAAAGATAACTTCTTTCTTTTTATCCAAACTCAAAGGAACATCTTCCTTCTAATAATATGATGTATCCATACACCAACTATAGCATTACACATATAAAATTAATAGAGAGAACCCCATAATCCTCTCAAATTAATTCCTATGCAAGATTATCAAGAAGGCAAGGAGTCTTCTTCTATTTACTCAAAGTACCTTTCAATTACTAATACAATTAGGGACACATAAGAACCCCATAATGCTTACATCCCCATAACATGAGTAGCTCCTTTTATTTATGTTACAAAACCATTGAGGAAACCACATAATTCCCTCAAATGAATTCCACATTCATTCCTCCAAATTATCCAAAATGAAATATACTATCTCTCATATATTTCAAGTCCAATCCATCTGAAATGAAACATATTGTCTATCATATATTTCTCATTCAAAATAATCAAATGAAATATACTATCCACTAATATATTTCTCATTTTAAGTAACCAAGTGAAATATACTATCCACTAATATATTTCTCAATCCAATTATCCAAATGAAATATACTATCCACTAATATATTTCTCATTCAAATTATCCAAATGAAATATACTATCCACTAATATATTTATCAATCAAATTATCCAAATGAAATATACTATCCACTAATATATTTCTCATTTTAAGTAACCAAGTGAAATATACTATCCACTAATATATTTCTCAATCCAGTTATCCAAATGAAATATACTATCTACTAATATATTTCTCATTTTAAGTAACCAAGTGAAATATACTATCCACTAATATATGTCTCAATACAATTATCCAAATGAAATATACTATCTGCTAATATATTTCTCATTTTAAGTAACCAAGTGAAATATACTATCCACTAATATATTTCTCAATCCAGTTATCCAAATGAAATATACCATCCACCAATATGTTTATCATTTTAAATAACCAAGTGAAATATACTATCCACTAATATATTTCATGACTAAATCATTTCATTGTAATATATTATCCATTCATATATTCCTAGATCATTCTATCTATAGTGAAATACAATATCTGCTATTATATTTCAAGTCCAATCTAGCTAAAATGAAATACAACATCCACCATTATATTCCAAGTCCACTCTAACTAAAATGAAATACAATATCCACTATTATATTTCAAGTCAACTCTAATCACCCACGTGTTGTAGGTGAGTTGGAGAGGAGAGGGCAATCCTCCAAGGGAGGTCCCAGGTTCAAATCTCCACCCTACCAAAAAGCTGAATTGGGTATCTCAAATCCAATTGATAATGTTGGTGCGGGCAGGGTCGGGTGCGACCCTCGGGTGACTTTGACGGTGTAGAACCCCCTATTCGTGGTATCTCAGACCAAGGCGGCTCCACAAGGGGTTTTTAGCTTAAAAAAAAAAAAAAAAAGTCAACTCTAATCAATATGAAATACAATATCCACTATTATATTTCAACTTCATTCTAACTAATAATAAAATACAATATCCACTATTATATTTCAACTTCATTCTAATTAAAACAAAATACAATATCCACTATTATATTTCAATTCCAATCTAATTTAAAATGAAATACAATATCCACTATTATATTTCAAGTCTATTCCATTAAAATGAAACATAATATCTACTACTATATTTCAACCTTATTCAATTCAAATGAAATATAATTATCCATCAATCACATTTCTACATTCTTAATTTTTAAGTGAAATATATCGATTACTAATATAATTTTCTATCATTAAATCCAGATGAAATAGATTCATATCTAATATATTTCTCTATAATTAAATACAAATGAAATGTATTCATCACTAATATATTTGTCTATAATTAAAACCAGATCTAATATATTTCTCTATCATTAAAACCAAACAAAATATATTCACCACTAATATATTTCTCCGTCATTAAAACCAAATGAAATATATTCATTTCTATTCTATTTTTCTATCATTAAAACCAAATGAAATATATACATCTCTAATATATTTTTCTATCATTAAGACTGAATGAAATATATACATCTCTAATTGGATAACAAAGCTCGAGTCAAGGTGGTTTCCAAAGTGCTAGATTTCACACAACACATCGTCTTAAAGGCCGGTTTAAAATTCAAGTGAACACTTGGGTTCTTTCGAGATAAAATTGTAGTGTTAAACATGCTACATATCATAATAACAACTATGTTATACCTTGACATGAGTGCTATGAACTTTACGCAATGTGTAAGCCATAAAACCATGAATTGTGTGATCACACGTGTTTATACACAGCACTAGTGTGCAAAGGAATACACATATATTTGAATAAATGTAGTAATTAAGTTGTGATGTGATTATAATATGCAAAAATTCATTACATTAATGCAACATTAACATAACAAGTGCACTGGTTGATGTACATGTAGTATTGAGCAATAATACACTCAAGCATACACCCATCACATTTATTATTTTATTTAATTTAATATATGAATGCTTAATGATCATATTAGAAACATTAATATGTGTACATTTGCAGAAGTAAATGGTTTGCACACAAACATCTATCAACAAACAAGCATTGATGTCAATATTAAATAATAGTGAAACCAAACACCCAAAATGTTACCTAGAACAATGGAACAAGGCACCTAAACTGATTTTTCTTTAACCAAGGTGTTCTATACAAACATACACTAGTGCTTGACCTGGAATTAGTTAATTCCTCAATGAAATCAAACAATGAACCACCACTTTGATGGTGCTCTAAGCCAAGACATCAATGGAAGATGATTAAATAATAATTGACGCTAAGGATTTAGTTAGATAAAAGCATATCCTCCTTTTGTTATGATAATGGTTCTTTTAATAGTGAATAAGTTTTGATATGATTTTTGATAGCCGAGTTAGATGTGAGGGTTGAATTTGGGAGGCAGGAAGCGATGAACTAGGGTTTCTGAAGCTAAGGAAAATCTAGGGCATCTGTTGGGTTTTCGAAGAGATTTCTGGTTACTGTGGATCTGAAGGCAAGATTGCTGCCCCAGGAGGGTCCAATGGGGACTTCTCCGGATCCTCTCCTAGGGAGAAATAGCTCTTATGCAGATATGCTAAAAGATAAATCTCCAACCAAGACTGACGAAGCTCAAAGAACTGCCTTTAAAATGCTCTTTACGGCTGCGGGAAACAGATCAACAGCGCATCGAGTTAATGGATGCCTGCCACAGTCCGAATCATGGCCCAAGATTGTCATTGAGCCAAGGATGGTCGAAGAAACAGTCCTATATAGAGCCAATCACGATTTGATCTGCAAATTCATGGGTATTCGCCCTACCCTAAATTTTTTGCACTCCTGGGTCCAAAAAAACTGGGAGCCTCATGGTGAGTACTCTTTGTGGTTTATTAGCAATGGGTATTTTATTGTTAGTTTTTCTTCTCTGGCCGATAGAAATAGGGCTTTCGAATCAAAAAAGAGGAATTATGGCCCGGCAGGATTATTTGTTCAACCCTGGAGAGTGGGATTCGATCCTCGAATTGAACCCACTGTTGTCCCGGTCTGGATCCGGCTGTATGCACTTCCAATGGAATTTTGGAGCGAGCAGGTTTTGGAGATGATCGGTAATTCCCTTGGAAGACATTTGGGTGTCTCCAAAGACACAATAGAAGGGAACACAGCTGTTTACGCAAGAATATGTGTGGAAATGGATCTTAGCCAGCCTCTACCGGCAGAGGTGGAACTTGAACTTGCAGGACTATCATGGATTCAACAGCTGGATTATGAGGCTCTGCCCTTTAGATGCAGAGTTTGCCACAAATACGGGCATTTGGCCCGATTTTGCCCAAATAATATGAACACAAAAATGGAGGCTCCTCTAGGAATGTCAAATCTTCCTAAGGAGGGTAAGGCAACAACAAACAAAGAACAAGCCAGTACTTCCCAGGGCAATGAAGCTCAGAGAGATGGTTTTGAACAGCCCAAAAGAAGGAGAAGGCAAAAGAAAAAATATGGCAAAGAGCAAACCCAACTCAAGCCCGCCAATAGGTATGAGATATTCAAGACACTAGTGGACCAAGAGGAACAATTCATGGAAGGAGTGGATGGTAATAGTGAAAATAATAACATCCACGTTCAAGCTCCTCTTTCTTCTCCCCCGTCATAGAGCAGGTAATTGACCACAGTGGGTTACCACAGTCAGAGAGTGTTGGGGCATTGATAGTTCATAACCAAGAGCAGCCAATGATTAAGGATGTAAGCATGGGAATAGCAAAAAAGAATAGAGAAAGGCCAACTTTAGGGATAACTCAGGTGGAAAAGAGATCAAAGAATGGCAACTCTCAAGGAGTGGGTAGAAAATCAAATAAGGAATTGCTAGCAGTTCAAGGAGACAAACTGATCACTGGAGGATCGGTGAGGCCAATAGATTCTTACTGCTCTCAAGGTAACTAATGATTATACAATCATGGAATGTTAGGGGTTTAAACAGTAGAACCCATCAATCTGTTGTTCGAAGACTCTTAGAAAAATGCAAAACAGATTTTTTGCTTATTCAGGAGACAAAAATGTCGTTAGATCTTATGTGTAAAACAGTTAACAAAATTTGGAGGGGTGCTGGTCATATGGATGTGGCTGCCCAAGGTGCCTCAGGGGGGATTGTTACTCTTTGGAACTCTCTTGAATGGACTGCAATAGAACATCTAGCCTGGAGGGGTGTTCTCACATCACATTTTAGGAATAATGTCACAATTGAACATGTTTTAATCACAAATTTTTATGGGGCTCAAAACCTTGATGGTCAGCGGCTTCAATGGAAAGTTGTGCATAACATGAGAATCTCAAGGGAAGATTTAGACTGGATTATTGTTGGAGATTTCAATGCTAAATTATCCTCTAGAGATCAGGAAGGGGGAACCCCAATTTTGGACCCAGGGGATCGACTTATGATTGCCCAAGTCCAGGCTTTACACTTAGTGGATATCAAAGGCCCTGGAACCAACTATACTTGGACTAATAAGAGGAGGGAGCCACATAGCAGGAAGGTAAAGTTAGACCATTTTTTGGTTTCAGAGGAGGCATTTGTAAAATGGAATACAAAATTTTAGATTTTGGAGGGTCCTGTTTCAGATCACTTTCCCATTTTGTTGGAAGGAGGGACTCAGACAGGGCAGCATCACAAACCATTTAAATTTGAGAATTTTTGGTTACAAAAAGAGGAACTTCGAAAGCAAATTCCACAGTGGTGGGAAGAAGGCCGCCCAGCCTATGGGACAACAATGTTTAGATTCCACAAACAACTTCATTATGTCAAAGCTCAACTGAAACTTTGGAGGCGAGCTAACAAGACAGACTTCCAGGTCCAAAAAGCTCCTTTGGTGGCCAGATGGGATGAGGTTCAAAAACACTTTAGGGAAGGAACAATTACTGAGCAGCTCAAAGCCGAGGATGATGCCTTGCGTAAAGCGGTTGAGGACATTGACAACCAAGAGGAGACCTTCTGGAAACAGAGAGCAAGAACCACTTGGCTATTAGAAGGTGATAGAAATACCAAATTTTTCCATCGGACTGCTTGTGCTAGGAGACAGATGAATAACATGGAAGCCCTTCAAGATGAGAACGGACACTCCTTTGATACTCTTCCAGGTATGCATTCACATGCAATGGATTATTTTTCTGAACTTTTTAAGGAAAGTATGGTGCAAGATGAAGAGGCTCAAAACGACGTTATTGTTGTCATACCTTCTGTTATCTCTGAAGAAGAAAATCAGTCCCTTCTCAAACCCATTGATAGAGAGGAACTGAAGGATGTGGTCTTTGGAATGAGCACCAGAAAAACTCCAGGTCCTGATGGCTTTCCAATTGAGTTTTTTCAGGCCTTTTGGGATAACTTGGAGGAGGATGTAATGGTTGTTATAGAGGAGTCCAGAGGTAATAAAAGAATGCTTAAAGCATTAAATCATACTTTCATCACCTTAATTCCAAAAGGGGAGAAGGGGGTCCATATTTTAGACTATAGACCTATTGCCTTATGCAATGTGATATATAAAATAATCACAAAGGTAATGGTTGAGCGGCTAAAACCTCTTTTACATAACATTATCTCCTCTGAGCAAGGGGGTTTTGTAGAGGGTAGGCAGATCCTGGATGGGGTGGTTCTAGCTCGGGAGGCAATCCATTCAATGCAAACATCCGGCAATAAAGGAATGTTCATAAAATTAGATATGTCAAAGGCCTATGATAGGGTGGAGTGGAGCTTCTTGGCAAAGATGATGGCAGCCTTTGGTTTCTCTCGGGATTGGATAGAATGGGTCATGAGTTGTGTCTCTACTCCGACATACTCAGTGTTAATCAAGGGTCTTCCCTCGCAACCATTTGGAGCCACTCGTGGCCTTCGTCAAGGGGATCCCTGCTCTCCCTACCTATTTCTCATATTGGCTGAAGGACTAGGTAGACTTTTCTTGAAGAGAAGACAACAAGGTTTGCTAACAGGTATCAAGGTGGGTGAGGAAGTTTTGACTCACCTACAGTTTGTGGATGATACTGGATTGGTGGGAGTGGCCGGCTTTAGGGAAGCAAGAATGATCGAGAGATACTCTTAGTGTCTACCTTAGGGCTACAAACCAAGTCATCAATGATAAAAAATCCAAAGTGGTCTTTTTCAATCTTGATCAGAGGCTTCAGGACAGAGTTTTAGAGATCTTGGGATTCACAAGGACTTCTCTCCCAGTGGTTTACTTGGGGGTTCCTTTGCACTTCAAAAAACTAAAAATAGATATCTCGAGGAATCTTTTGGATTGTATCAAGGATAGAATTAATCATTGGTCTCACAAATGGTTAAGCTATGGGGGTAGATTAACTTTTTTATAGGTAGTCATTCAGGCCATGCCAATTTATAAATTCTCTATCCTGGCTGCCCCACATACTATATGGAAAGAGTTGGACAAGATGGCTAGAAAATTCTTATGGGAAGGAGTAAAAGGAGAGAGGAAATGGGCCTTAGTTGGTTGGGACAAAGTAACCCAACCCAAGGTAAAAGGAGGTTTGGGTCTAAGAAGATCCAAGATAAACAATAAAGCTTTGGCTGGAAAGCTTTACTGGAGGTGGATTTCCTAGCCAACTTCCTTATTCAGTAGAATCCTAACCAGTAAATATTTGGGACATGTTAACCCAAATGAGGTGGGTCGTTTCCCTTTGGATGGTATTGGATCCTTAGTGTGGCAGGCTCTCAAGTTAGGATCTCAGGTAGTAAAAGATCGATTATTTTGGAAAGTGGGGAGAGGGGAGAAGGCACGTTTCTGGACAGATTCTTGGGATCAATACCCACCTATCATTGTTGATTTTCTTGAATTGCAACCAATAAAAGCAGCCATTGAAACCAAGGGATGGGTCCAAATTGAAAGTTATTTCACCACTAGGCAGTTGGGGGATTACAAGTTTAAGCAGTTTAAGAAGTTGGATGAGTGGCCAATTTCAATCCCTCCGGATTTGGCACCCATCATGACTAAAATCTTGACAGAAAGATTTCTCACGAGGTAGAGACGAGGAGGATGAATTAGCTTGGGGCTATGGGAGCCTTGGTGTCTACACAGTGAAGGACGGATATGACAAGATCCTTCCAGAGCCTCCCCGCATACTTTTCAGGTTGAGGATTGGAGAAAGATTTGGCATCCCAAAGGTTGGCTGAAAGTTAACTTTTTTGCCTGGAAGTTCATGCACAATGGAATTCTCACTTTTGATAACCTCAGATGTAAAGGAATCATCGGTCCTTCCCAATGTGTCTTATGCTACAAGAGCGAGGAAACAGCTGACCACTTGATGTTTGAGTGCCCTTTCACGCGTCAAATCTGGAAGAGATGGTTTTCATGTTTTAAAATTCAAGTTAATGGTGACTTGAATCGGATTAATATCTGGGAAAGATGGAAGAGGGGTAGATTTAAATCTAAAGCTCTTCGTCTTGGTTGGGAGCTTGGATTAAACTTTATTTGGTGGCAAGTGTGGTTGGAGAGAAATGCTAGAATTTTTAGAGAAACTTTTTCTTCGTTAGATGGAGTTTGGCGAGGTCATTTGGAGCAAAGTCTCTGAAACTGTGGCCGTCTATGCTAAAGAGGAAACTCAGGTTGTGATTGGGGCAAGGGAAGAAGGAGTTGAAGTGCAAGAGGGACAGATCAGAGCTAGTTGGAAACCACCCCCAGAAGGTTGGATTAAAATTAATACTGATGGAGCTGCAAAAGGCAACCCGGGTAGAGCCAAAATTGGAGTGGTTTGCCATAATCATGTTGGAACAGTGCTCTATTGGGAACTGCAAGGCTTGGGAAGAGCTACAAACAATGAAGCAGAAGCCATAGCTATCAAATATGCTTCTATTTGGGCAATTAAACAGGGCCACAGGAGGATAATCCTTGAATCAGATTCTCAAATAATGGTTGGAGCTCTAGATTGCATGAGGAACTTTGCCTTGAAAGCTTGGAGGTTGAGGATTCTTGTCACTCAAATTAAGGAATTATGGAGGGAATTAGATGATGTGATTCCAGTCTACGTGAGTAGAGATTTAAACAAAGCGGCCGACTTCCTAGCTAAGATGGGTGCTGAGAAGGAGGTAGGGGTTCAGTTGCACAGTGACATGGCTATTGAGGATGAGGTGATTAGGCAGGGTCTTGAAAGGTCCCTGAGCTAATGATCAAAGAAAAAGCAAAGGGTGGAAAGGTGTCGCGATATCGCGACATGCTGCTTCGTCGCGGCCAAGGGAGGAAAGTTGTCGCGATATCGCGACATGTTGTTTCATCGCGGCCAAGGGAGGAAAGGTGTCGCGATATCGTGACATGTTGCTTGGTCGCGGTCACTGGAGGAAAGGTGTCACGATATCATGACATGTTGCTTGGTCATGGCCATGGGAGGAAAGGTGTCACGATATCGTGACATGTTGCTTGGTCACGGCCTTGGGAGGAAAGGTGTCGCGATATCGTGACATGTTGCTTGGTCATGGCCATGGGAGGAAAGGTGTCACGATATCGTGACATGTTGCTTGGTCATGGCCAAGGGAGGAAAGGTGTCACGATATCGTGACATGTTGCTTGGTCGCGGCCAAGGGAGGAAAGGTGTCACGATATCGCGACATGTTGCTTGGTCATGGCCAAGGAAGGAAAGGTGTCATGATTTCATGACATGTTGCGTGGTCATGGTCAATGGAGGGAAGATGTCATGATATCGTGACATGTTGCTTCATCCGTAAGAGAAAAGGTGTCGCGATATCGTGACATGTTGCTTGGTCACGGCCAAGGGAGGAAAGGTGTCGTGATATCGTGACATGTTGCTGGGTCACGGCCAAGGGAGGGAAGATGTCACGATTTCATGACATGTTGCTTGGTCACGGTCAATGGAGGGAAGATGTCGTGATATCGTGACATGTTGCTTCGTCACGCCCGAAAGAGAAAAAGTGTCGTGATATCGTGACATGTTGCTTCATCGCGGCCGAGAAAGAAAAAGTGTCGTGATATCGTGACATGTTGCTCCATCGCGGTCGAAAGAGAAAAAGTGTCGTGATATCGCGACATGTTGCTTCGTCGCGGCCGAGAGAGAAAAAGTGTCGCGATATCGCGACATGTTGCTTCGTCGCGGCCGAGAGAGAAAAAGTGTCGCGATATCGCGACATGTTGCATCTCCACGGCCAAGAGAGAAAAAGTGTCACGATATCGCGACATGTTGCTGCGTCGCGGAAAAAGGAGGAAAAGGTGTCGCGATTTCGTGACATGTTGCAACGTCGCTGCCCAAGGAGAAAAAGTGTCGCGATTTCGCGACATGTTGCTTCGTCGCGGCCAAAGGAGGAAAAAGTGTCGCGATATCGCGACATGTTGCAATGTCACGGACAGAAGAGGAAAAGGTGTCGCGATATCGTGACATGTTGCATTTTCGCGCCCAAAGGAGAAAAGTGTCGCGATATCGCGACATGTTGCTTTTTCGTGGCCAAAGGAGAAGAGGGTAAGTGTGTCGCGATATCGCAACAAGTTGCATCTACTGACCAATCTGATCCCACTGTTAGCTAGTTAATGGTTCAGGAGATTTGGCCCCATTGCAAATCTTCCTTTCTATTGTAAGCTTGTGTTCTCTATGATTTCGGCTGGGAAAATTCCCTTCCCAATTTGTAATTGATCTTTGTTTTAATACAAGTTTTTTTCAAATTTTTCAAAAAAAAAAAAAAAATAGTGAATAAGTTCTAACAAAGGATGCCTGATTTAATCAAAAGGACCTTTGATAATTCTCTGCGATGGTACATCATAGCATAGATTTCATCCATGTGGCACCCTAACAAAGAGTTTTGAAATAACTAAGGTTTTGTTTTCTAATTAAACCATCTTCATGCAGAGAGAGTAAGTCCTATTCTATGAATGTCATTAAGGATGGTCAAAATAGAGCTAAGGTGCTCTAACATGGAATTCAGGTGCTTACATTTACATAAATTTATCTATTTGGAAGGGCATTTAAGATAGAATAGGGGATGCAAGTTATACACAGGGTACTCAGTCTGGTAGTACTCAAAGAGCTTCATTAAAATATAAACCCATATGCCCCTTACACAAGGCTCTAAGCAAGATACCAAATGCAAAAGGAAACCATACTCAAGCATTCAAACCCCAACCATAGAGTGTTCGCTATCAATCCTAGGAAGTTTAAAATAATTCATTTTAAAAGGAATGCCGAAGAAACTATAATAAAATCATAGCTAAATAGTACAATGGCCTAATCTACAACCAAAAGGAGAGGTCAAATCCTCAGGCTGATCAGGTAAGGATCGAGTAAGAATTATTCTTCTAACCGATCTAAAATTACCTTCATAGAAGGAGGATAACATTCATTCGAAGGATAAACAACAGGAAGAAAGTAAACAAAAAAGAAGGTTTTCTAAGCCCAACTTGGTCCATTTTTGAAGCTGAAAGTGAATGCTTCTTCTCTACAAATACTTCAAATCTTCTCATAGTCTTCCTCATAATTCTTGTTCTCTTGATGTTTTCAGACTTCTCCTTACTTGCATCCTTTCCCTTACCATGCATCCTTTCAATTTGTGTAAGAAAAAAAAAATATGGGGAGCCATCATGGCTCCTTTTTTCAAGTTGGCAAGGGGGCATCCTTGCCATTAAGGCCAACCTCCTTGCTCAGTCCAGCTGACAAGAGGCCATTAATTCCCCTTTCCAAAATAGCCATATTTTTAATGATTTTGAAATACTTCCTTCAAATGGAAAGTCAAAGGAGTCTTTTGTAGGTATAATAATTATTAAACAATTCATGCTCTAGGCCATATTAAATGCAGCCATCATAGGCTTAAAATAAATATTAATCAATTCTTGTTAAATGATTTAAAAATGATATAAAATCAAATATTACATTGCTAGCTTAATATCACAATGGTTAGTTACTTTGATCATAACCATTATATGCATTTAAACAATACCAAGCTATTCCTTAGAAAATTGATTTAATACCAAGACAAATATTAAATCATGAGCTTAATGATGTAATGGTTAGTCATTTTAATTCAACCATTATATTCATAAGATAATATTAAACATTTTATTTGCTAATAAATTTAAAAAGTATTACCCAAACTAATATTGAATCGTTAGCTTAATATTGTCCACCTGCAAACAAGGTTAGCCCTACAAAACCATAAGGACTTAGCACACTATAATCATGAAATAAAACCAATGTTACATCATATTTTTGCAAGCACCAACTTTATTAGGCATTAAAACAATAAGTCCATTTATATTATCTTCTCAATAGGGACCCTTCCAGGGCAGGTGGTGACATTCCAATTCAAATGATCTTTGGGATGTTAGTCCTTCAAATTTTAAATATACATGGGATAATAAACACATTGGGTAAACTCATATAGTGGAAATATTGGATTTATCCTTGTTATCCAATAAATGGTTACAAAAAAAGTGTATAATCTCTTTTGATATTTTATTATGAGTAGGATCGGATCAAAAACCTATTATTTACCCAATAATAGTTATCCAAAGCCATTTCACTTCCAGTTTATGTGGATCCATGACCCTATTTTTACATATGGTTATATTATAATGGGATGAATCAAAATTTGAAGGGTCATGTATGTACAAGTTTGTTCAAAAGATGAAATATTTAAAGGAGTAAATCAAGATTTGGAATGCCAAATCTTTTGGTGATTATTTTAAAGAAAAGAAAGAATTGAATCCAAGATCAAAATTTTACAGGAGATAGTAGAAACTAATGGAATGGATTAGGATTCTTATGTGAAATAAAAACAATTACTTTCTAATTATCATAATGCATTGGAAAAGAAGTCATATTGGTTCTAAAAATCTAGGGAGAAATGACTCAAGGAAGGAGATAGAAATACAAAAAAAATATCATGCTACAACAAAAATAAAATTTTCTTTTCGTCACATCAAAAATATTTTAACTCTATATGGAATAAATATTGAGGATGAAGAAGATATAAGGAAGGAAGCAATTAATTATTTCAAAAATATTTTGTTAGATACTGGGCAAGATAAAGAGGCACCAGATAAAAGTTTGCAAAATATTCCATCAATTATCACACAAGGACAAAATGAAATCTTGAAGAAGAAGTTATCTATGGAGGAGCTGTGTGAATCATATTTCTCTTTTCATCCTTACAAGGCACCTATCCCCGATGGATTTTCTACAATTTTCTTTCAAAACATTTGGGATTTATTGAAGAGTGATATGTTAGCTATAGTTTAATAGGCTTGGAAAAGGAAGGCTATATTAAGTGAGATCAATGCCACTTTTATTATATTGGCTTCCAAGAAAGGAGAGGCAAAATATCTTTTCATATTTTTTGTCCAATACACTTTTGTAGTATGATTTATAAGATAATTTCAAAAAGTATGGAAAACATGTTGAAAGACATTCTAGTTTGTTTTATCTCAAAGTAACAAGGTGTTTTTGTTCATGGTAAACAAATTTTTGATGGTATAATAATAGCATAAGAGGCCATACATTCTATTCATTCCATGAAAAAATCAAGTATGCTTATGAAATTAGATATGAACAAAGCATATGATAGGGTTTCCTAGAATTTTCTACATGATATTCTCAAAAATTTTGGTTTTGATTATAGTTGATGTGAATGGATTAAATATTGTTATAACACTGTGAAATATTCGATTTTGATCAATGGTTCTCTTGTTGGTTACTTTAAGTGATATTTTGGTATTTTTCAATGTGATCCGCTATCTCCTTATCTATTCATTATTATTGGGAAAGCATTAGAGAGAGCTTTCTCAAAGGAACAAATGGAAGTAAAAATCAAAGGTATTCAAGTTGCAAAAAATGGTTTCTTCAAATCTCATCTCCAATTTGTAGATGATACTTTTCTTTTGGGCCATTCCTCAGTTAGTGAGGCCATGGAGTTTAAATCAATATTATCATGCTATAAGAAGGCTACTAGACAATTGGTTAATACTACAAAATCCAATATTTTTATTAAAACTTCCATAGATTAAGAAAAAATTATTATGAATATTTTAGGGTTTAAAATTGAGAAATTTCCATCAAATTACTTGGGTATTCCTTTGTATCATAAAGGAAATAAAAATGAGCTTTGGGTCTCTTTTTTGGATAGAATGAAAGCTTGTTTGGTAGGTCAAAAAGGTAAGTTATTAACCATGGCAGGAAGGCTATTACTCATAAAGACTACATTGCAATCCATCCCTATTTATATAATGTCACTTTCAATATTGTTAGTAGGTATAGCATCAAATATTGATAAAATTCAATGAGATTTTCTTTGGAAGGTTGTGAGGAAAATATTAGATTTTATTTATGTAAGTGGGATAGGGTTTGCAAAGGAAAGAATATTGGAGGAGCATGCTTATGGAATGAATAATGAGTTTGGTATTAGGGGTAAATACTGGATGGAGATTATTCAGAGATCAGGTAAAGCATTGGGCAATAATATTACTTAAACAATATATAGGTTCTCTTACTGCAATGAATTTTTTTAGCAAAATAACCCTACCTAAAGGATCGTCAACATGGAACTTTATATCAAATAGTTTACAATTGATAAATAACATATTAGATGGTTAGTCAATGAGAGGAATTATGCAAATTTTTGGTTTGATGCTTGGTTGAAGCCTTATCCTCTTATCTTTCACCCAAAATGGTAATTGGCTCAAGCATTCCTGGATTGTAAAGGTTCAAAGTTCAAATACTATATTAATATGAGCAACAACTTCAAATAATGAATTTATTTTAGTTACGTAGTTGAAGGAGAGGAATTCAAGCAAATTACAAATGAACTTCAAAATATGCTTCAAGAGTTTTATTTGCCAATTTTTACACAAAAGGATGAGTTGGTTTGGAATATATCAAAGGATGGTGGATACTCGATCAACTTGGGATATGAGGATTTAGAGCAATTAAAATTTTCTACTCCTAAAGATTTTACTTGGAAGAATTTTTGGTCATTAGAGGCTCTCCTTAAGGCCTCAACATTCTTTTGGTTAGTAGTTAAAAGTAAGATTATTACAAGAGAGAGTCTACAAAGAAGAGGATATCATGAACCTTTTATATATGCCTTGTGTGAGAAGGATTTAGAGACATCAAATGATTTACTTCTTCATTGTTCCTTTGCTCACACCATTTGGGGCTACTTTTTATAAAATATGAAAATACATTGGATAGATCCATAACATTGAAAGAGATGATGAAATGTTGGATTAATTAATTAAACGCTAAATAATTTATGTATTCTATGGAGGATTGGCCTTGCCATTATGTTTTTGAATTATGTCTTGAAAGAAATAATAATTTTTTTAAAAATGAATCTCAAAATCATGCCCAAGTTTGGATCCATATTGTTGCCTCCCTTGCAAAATGGCTACAAATATAGTGCTCATCATGGGAAGTATCAAGTGAAGAAAAAGAGGTGGTAACAACTTGTTTATAATATTTGAAGATACATGGAAGAGTCATCTACAGTAAAAAAATTAAAACAAATGATCTACTTCAATCTAGGGTAAAATGGAAATGTCCACAAATTGGATTTATTAAAACTAATATTTATGTTGCTTCTAAAGGGAATCCACAAAAAACTAATGCAAGTGGTGTTTTTAGAAATAATAAAGGAAAAATTCTCCTCACTAACTCATAATAATATGGAACTTCAACTAAAAACTATGCAAAGGCTAGGTCACTTCTTATAGGGATTAAATTTGCAAGAGAAAAGGGGATGGAAATATATTTCAATTGAGGGGGATTCACAAGTTATCATCAATGATATCAATAAAAATGTATTTATAAAAATGGGGTAAATCAATTTTAAAATCAAGGTGAATAGTGTCCAAACTCATGTAGAAGATATGGCGAATTGCATTTTTTCCTACAAAAATTGTTAGCTTTTGAGGATATATGCAATGGAGAGATCTGACATGGGTCCCAATGAAATACAAGAAATATGAAAGAAAGTGAAACAGCAATATGACTAAAATATGCTATAAATAGAAATGATAAAAATACAATGCAATATGGAGGAAATGGTCACTCCATTAATATGAGCTAAAGAGCTACATTGTACTCCATACATGAGTACTTGAGAGATGAGATGAAGAGAGGATATATGCATGTATGATATATATCTACTACTATGAGGCCCTTTATATAGGAAGATAGAATTCTTGGCCAACACTCTACCTAGTTGTACAAGGGGACACCTTGCACATTACAACTTGCACATGCCACTTGTGCATTTATTATATTGCTTGAAGTAACTAGATAACTTCCCCCTAAAGTAATATCCTATCCTAACTATGTACCTAAGGTGGTACATTTACATGACCCAAATGATGTAATATACTCTAAATCTAACACCCCATTGTATTACATTATTTGGGTATTGAAGATTTCAATCTTCAATATGGATATTTGTCTTCAGATGTTCTTCAACTTGATCTGGTCCTCATTAATGCATTGTATGCCTTCTTGCATTGGCTCTTCTTCTTGGAGTCAAAACTGGAACTTGTATTCTCCTTCATTGCTTATTGTAGTCTGATCAGGTAAGTAGTTTGTGTCTTCATATGATGCAAAGAGAGTTGTAGTTGAGGGTACTTCATTCTTTATGATTTCTTTGCTATTCATGTCTTCTTTGCTAAAATTTCTTTTAGCAGGTATTTTCTTCCTTTTCCTCCTTCTCCTACAATTCTGCATGGATACTAGTGGAAGTTTTGCTTCATGAGGAGTTAGTCTATCATCACAATAATATTGATTTGTATTGCTAGCTTGCTTCATGTGTTGAGTGAGTACAAACACAATTAATGATAGGTAAATCATCAAACACTCCTTAGATGTGAATATAACTATCTTTTGTGAATTCCACCATGCCCTGAAGAGGTTTTCATGAAGATAACCAATTAATGCTTCAAAGCTACCCTCTTTTGCTTCTTTGAGAAATAAGGATAATCTCTCCTTATCGCTAGTTGATAGATTCTCATATCCTTCAAGGGTATCTATCAAGTTTTGAGAATATAATTCCATTTCATGAAATAATTATTTATTGATAAAGGCATTTCTTATTATTTCATCCATATTCCTTCTTGATAGTTTTGAGATAGTGTTTCTTGTTAATCCTTAGGATTGTAAATATGGATTTGATAGAACCTTTTAGAGCTTCAACTTGGTTGGCTTCCTTATATCTCCCTAGTGATTTTGATTTAGTAGAGTCCTTGTAGACTTTGTAGAGACCTTAGTACTTGATAATATTTGATGAATGCTATTGTTATCAAGTTTTGTAGAATGCCTTATGTCTCCTTAGTGATTTTGGATAATGCTATATGATAGATAAAGTGCTTTTGAGAATTATAGTTCAATTTTGGGTTGATTTTGTAAAGTTTTGAGAATAGCAAAAATCAACTTCTTTTACACCTTATTACTCCTATTGAACTTTAAGCACTTTCTAATTTGATGAGGTTTTAATAGTTGGATTCCTTTTATCCCTTTAATGTATTTTGAGACAAATATGCCAATTAATTTCCAACTCTTAATATTATTTAATAAACCTCTTTTTATATAGCCTTTAATAATTTGATATTTATTGTTTCTAATTTCCAAATTCCTACTTTGATGTAGTATTCCTTATAACTCCCTAATGTGGAATATTAGAAAACAATTATTTGCAATAATAGAAATTTTGATTTCCAAGTAGAATTCCTTATTTCTCCTATGTTATAATATTGCAAATATTAGGCTATTTAATATGTGTTTCTCTCTTTTATATTGCTTTCAAATATGGCTGATTTTCTTTAGTATTTCAACCTAATGTTATACCTTATAACTCATGGTTAATGAAAGCAAATATTAATAAAGTAGAGACCTTACCTTTGATGTTGTATTCTCTATGTATATGTTGTAGATCTCGGATGTATATGACAGTCCACTTCTTTACCTTTCCTTTGAACACTTATGGAGAATGATGTGCATTGATTTTCCCTTGGCTTCAATGTTGGACTTATTTGACCTCCTTGACCAGAAATTTTAATGCTCTTTCACCTTTATTCCATGCTGTAATTTGGCTTGTGCTATGAGTAAATGCTGGAATATTGAATACGTCAACTTCCTTGGTCTTTGGCACCTTTTAATAGAAGAGAGTTCTTGTGCTATGTGACAAGTGTCACACCGGTTACTTCTTGAGTGCTTGGAGGGAATGAATATGCTTGTAACATCTGGGTATTACAACCTTAGAGGAGCACTTATTTCCTTTTAAGACAAGTGTCTCCCTTGTTCTAACATACCACCTTTCTTACTAGTAACATTTCTTTGCTCGAACGTGTGAAATATGGGCACTCATGTAGTGAACGTTAGGATTTATTTTCAAGTGACAAGTGTCACTTCCTCCTTATGCATGGGCTCTTTCTCTAACACTTCTTTAACATACCTTTGGAGCACCTTTAAACACTATAATATTCTTGGCTCTTCCTTTTTTTGATGGCACTTGCTTATGAGTTGGTTCTAGCTGGAGTGAAGAGTGATGCTTTGGTGGAGCTTTAATGGAACTTTTGTGAACCTCCAATAGTGGTATAGAATGCTCCTTGGATGTATGTATGGATTTGATATTGCTTCAACCTATTATGCTCTACTTTTTTGCCCTTGTAATATGTTGTGTTTGCTTGCAAATTTGGTTGTCCAATATGTAGAGAAGATGATCCTTTCGAGAGGATTTTTTGTTTTTCTCAGAGTGTGCTAATGTTCGGTTGCCTTTGACTATCACACATTGTAAATAGTGTGCCTTTGAGGTACTTTAAAATCTTACCTAATTCCTACGTATAAAATATTAGACTAGTGCACCAATATGTAATATATTATATATATAAGAATGCCCTTATTGCATTCCTTTTGCACTCCTTTTGCAGAACTATTTTTATGGTAGATTTATTGAAGGCAATGGAGGATTTTGAGGTTATATTTTGATTAGAAACCTTTACCCTTTTTGCTTGGATATTTTTCTAATGAACCCAAGCTTGTAACCACGTAGATAGAAGCTTATTTTTTTTGTAGAAGTAATTTTTGCACCCCTTTTTGGTGCACTTTGAATCTTGAGACTCACCAAGTCTCGATTTGAAGCTTCTATTACTATTTTAATGGTGGTTTTCTTCTCCACTCCTTGGAGGAATCTGATCTAATTTTAGTGGCTTCTTTGGGCCATGAAATATTGTAGGTTTTATGCACAAAATAGTGTCTCTAGACACTTTGATTAATCTTCTGGTTTTTGTGCTCTTGATCCTTAACAATCAACAAACACAAACTAACCTTTTTGAGAGTAATTATTTTAGTGAAAATGATCTTAATAATACTACCAATTTAATGCACTAACAATCTCACCTTATCACTCCAATAAACTCTCAAAATAATTTTAAATGCACTTAATAATCTCTACAACTTTTAAGAGTAATCTATAATGAACCCTTAATAAGTATTCTGAAAATTTTCACTACAAACAAAGTTGTAGGATCTAGTATTATTTTATTTTTTCAAAGTAGATGATAGGTAGTTGATAAATCTATTCAACTCCAAATTAATGTGCAAATAATCATTAAAATGAACTCTCCCTTTTTGCACTTTCTTGAAGACTATAATGCAATCTATTCTTCTACAACTTTTAATCCAAATATGGTGCTTAATGAAATTTGATAATGAATCATAATCTGAAGTTCAACTAGTTGCACCTTAGTTGCTTACCTTTTTGATTGCTTCTAAAGTAGATGATACAAATCTTGTTGCTTCTGATTCACCAAGTTGTGGCCTTCTAGTAGATGGATATGCAACTTCTTTGTTGGCTATCCCAAACAACTTTCTCCTTCACCAATCTCTAGCCTCAAACTTTTTATCTTGAGCCTTGGATTTGGTGGCTTAATCCTTCCAGTGATCGTCTACTTTCTGTTGTAGATTTAGAGAAATCCTGATGCAGGAGCATCCGGTGATAGTGTGGGCAATCTCGCATCCTTCAAAATTTTCTTCAAGTACTTGTATTTTGAATTACATTAATTCATTCTCGGGAGGGGAAGTTGTGCGAAGCAGAAGGGGGAAGTTTGTAAAGTTTGTGCGTAAATTGAGTTGGGGTTGCAAAATCGTGACCTCAAAAGGCTTGGCGGGGCTTGAGCCAGTTTTGTCGTGATATCGCGATGTCGCGATATCACGACCGTAGTCCAAAGCAGAGGAAGAGAGCGTAAGTCATCGCGATATCGCGACGTCGCGACCGGTTTGCACGGCAGAAGAGAGGGTCTTCAATCGTCGCGATATCGCGACGGTAATGCAAGGCGAAGGGAAGGAGTTTCGAACGTCGTGATATCGCGACGTCGCGATATCGCGGCGGTCTATGAAGAATGGCAGGAAGTTAGAGCTTTGTCGCGATATCGCGGCCAGTTAAGGGCCGACACGTGGCCGGTCTTCCGACAGCCGCGAAAGGTAAAAGGAGATAGAGAACCAGACCAGGGAGGAATAGCGAACGGCCGGCAAGGCCAAACTGAACACATGGCAGTTGTGAAGGACACGTGGGTCAAAGATGTTACAACAAAGAGGAGGCTTGGAGAGATGTGCACGCAGACGGTTACGCGTATGCAAATCAAGTGGAAGGTCACGTAAATTGTGAAGGGAGGTGTCGACCACAAATTCTTGTTTGTTATTATTCGAGTTTAATAACATTTACAGGTGTTGGCTTTATGAAGGGGGATAGCAGTACGGAGGACAGGGAGAACGAAGCGGCCGATGCAGGGAGGCCATCAATGCAAGCTCTGTAGGAGATCGGGCAGATGGCATTTATGACAAAATTTTGAAAACCGGGAAGGAGGGAAAATTTGAACTGGGAAATCTTGTTTGGTGGGGGCATTGATTGCCGGGAGGACCGGGGGGCCTCGTGAAAAGACCCAAAATTTTGTTTTGGAAAGGGGGGGAACCGGAGCCAGGGAAAGAACAGAGTAGAGAAAGAAAATACCAGAGCATCTCTGGTCTTGTAAGCCTGCGGGCATTTTGCTTTTGTGAAATGTAATTATTTTCCCGAAGCTTTTAATGAAAATTTGGAATTTGTAAGTTGTTGGTTGTTCCGGTGCCCCGTCAGTGGTATCAGAGCAGGAGTTCCTGAGCGTACAACAGACCGCCGAAGGAGAGAGGCAGTTGTACCAGGACATGTGGGAGGGTTTGAGTTTGGGTGAAGATGCCTCCGAGAAGAAACCCGATGGGTGGAAGAGGCATGGCAGCGGAATATTTTCGAGCATTGCAGCGGCAATTCCAGGCCCTGCAAGAAGAGCTATGCCAAGGACGTGAGCCGAGAAGGGATGCAGACAGTGAGGATGAAGTGGAAGAGGAGAATCAATTTGAAGAAGAGGAAGAAGATGTAGATCCGGCCCAGGCCAGATTGTACAAGGCCATATCCCAGATCGGGAAGAGGCCGAAGTTAGAAGTTCCTACGTATTTTGGGAACTTGAACCCAGAGGAGTTGATAGACTGGGTGAATGATTTAGAAGAATATTTTGAATACAAAGAATTTGAAGACCCTAATCGGGTCAGATTTGCTAAGACCCGACTGAAGGGTCATGCTAGCATTTGGTGGAAGGGGGTACAGCTGGAGAGAAACCGAAGAGGAAAAGAACGGATTACCAGGTGGGACAGAATGGTGGAGAAATTAAAAAGACAGTTCATCCCTGTTGACTATGAGCTGGATCTGTTACGTAAAATGCAAAGCTTGAGGCAGATGAACAGAACAGTTCAAGAATACACGGAGGAATTCTATAAAATCTCCATCAGGACCGGGCATTTGGAGGCAAGCAAAGAAAAAGTGGCCCGTTTCATTAATGGGTTGAGGCCCAGTGTTCAGGAGGAGTTGAGTTTGGTTCGGGTAAGCACCATTGAAGATGCTTACCAGTTTGCTTTAAAGGTGGAAGAAAAGCTGAACCGGAGGTTTGACAACAAGCAGAAAGTAAAAGGGCCGGGAGGAAAGAACGGTGGAAAGAAAGAAGGAAAGGAAGAGAAGAAAGAAGAGGAGAGCAGCAGCCGGGATCAGAAAGAAGAAGATGAAGACCCAAAACCGCAAGTTCAGAATGATAACTACCCGAGAGGAAGAGGTAGATCTGGACGCGGGTATGGAAGAGGAATATTTTGTGGAACATGTTTCCATTGTGGAGAAGAAGGACACCGGGCATTTGAGTGCCCACAACACCGAGAAAGGACAAACAAGAGGCCAGTGGGTCCTGCCAGAGCAGTTGTGGCAGTTGAGGATGCTGACTCAGAACATTCTGAAGAAGCTGAAAAAGGGGAAGCCATGATTGTGAGAAGGACCATGCTGGTGGATGAAGACAAGTCAGAGCAAAGGAGAAGCCTGTTCCGCACCCGGTGCAAGAGTGCAGGCAAAGTTTGTAATGTGATCATCGACAATGGAAGTACAGACAACTTAGTTTCTGAGGAAATGGTTTCTAAGTTGCAGTTGGAAAGAAGGAGGCACCCGCATCCATACCGAATTGCGTGGTTGCGGAAGGACCACAGAGCTTGGGTTCGGGAATAGTGCTTAGTCACGTTCAATATTGGGAGGTACCAGGATGAAGTCCTGTGTGATGTATTCCCCATGGATGCTTGTCATTTGCTGTTGGGCAGGCCATGGCAGTTTGATCGGAGTGCAGTGCATGATGGTCATGCTAATACTTACTCCTTGGTGAAAGATGGAGTGCGGCACAAGTTGAAGCCATTGCAGATGGAAGATGAAAAGGTGTGTAGCAATGCCAGAATTTGTCTGGTAGAGGGCAGAAAATCTTGCCCAGAAGCGGGATTTGAGCGAATTGTAAAGGTTGTTGAGTGTTCGGAGATATTACAAGGGATGCAGACCGAACGGCTTAGAAGTGAAGGTCACTTCTCTTGTTACCCCGGGAATCTGATGTAGGAGCATCCGGTGACAGTGTGGGCAATCTCGCATCCTTCAAAATTTTCTTCAAGTACTTGTATTTTGAATTACATTAATTCATTCCCGGGAGGGGAAGTTGTGCGAAGCAGAAGGGGGAAGTTTGTAAAGTTTGTGCGTAAATTGAGTTGGGGTCACGAAATCGTGACATGTCGTGATTTCGTGACATGTCGTGAAATCACGACCTCAAAAGGCTTGGCGGGGCTTGAGCCAGTTTTGTCGCGATATCGCGACGTCGCGATATCGCGACCGTAGTCCAAAGCAGAGGAAGAGAGCGTAAGACGTCACGATATCGCGACGTCGCGATATCACGATCGGTTTGCACGGCAGAAGAGAGGGTCTTCAATCATCATGATATCGCGACGGTAATGCAATGCGAAGGGAAGGAGTTTCGAAAGTTGTGATATCGTGATGTCGCGATATCGCGATGGTCTATGAAGAATGGCAGGAAGTTAGAGCTTTGTCAAACATGATCTTCAAACATGATCTTCTTCTCAAGATTCTATTTTTCTTTAGGTCTTCATTGGATTCTTCTTTAGGGATTTGGCACTCCTTACCAAATTCTTCTTCAAACATGATCTTCTTCTCAAGATTCTATTTTTCTTGAGGTCTTCATTGGATTCTTCTTTAGGTATTTGGCACTCCTTACCAAATTCTTCTTCTAGGATTTGGCACTCCTTGCCAAATTCTTCTTCTCTTGGGCTTGTTGTCGAATGGTGACAATTGTCCCAATTACTTCACTATTAGGAACTTTTCTTGGTAGTGGAATTCTCCAATGAGTTATCCTAGGAACTCTTTTAATGATGCTTCTACGATCTCTTCAACAAGGCTCTCAAAACCTTCTTATTTTTCTCCTTGAGACCTCTCTAAGTTATTCTATATTGCAGCTCCTCTAGTATTCTAACTGAGACCTTTTATTCAACCTTCTACTTCTGGAAGTGTTGGTGATGAGATCTTCCTATCATATCTTTGATTCTTCTACTTTTGAATTCTGGAATAGGACTTTGCTGGTCCTTTCTCTTTCTTCTATAAATTGTAGGCTTTGATGGAGATCACTAATCTCCTATTTCTTGGACTCTTCTTTGGAGTTTTTCTTCTGAGTCAGGTATTCTTCTTTTGAATCAAGAATTCTTCTCTGAAGTTTTCTTCATAAACTTTTCTTTGGATTTTACTTCTAAATCAAGAATTTTCCTTCTAAAATAGGAATCCTTCTCTAAAGTTTTCTTCAGAATTAAGGTTTCTATGGCCTTCAAGACTTATATAGCCTTTTCTACTTCAAGGCTTCTCTGGCCTATTCTTCTTCTAGGCTTATCTAGCCTATTATTCTTCTAGGCTTCTTTGGCCTATTCTTATTCTAGGCTTCTTTTGCCTTTTCTTCTTCCAAACGTCTTTGGCCTCTTCTTCTTCTAGGCTTTTTTAGCATATTCTTCTTCTACAATTTTTAGGTATTGATCTAGAGATCACCAATATCCTATATCCTCCTATAACTCAATTTTTGAGTCTCTTATTCATTGATTTTACTATAAGGCTATTGTGGTATTTTGTTTACTTCTACGATTTGTAGGGTTGTAGCTCTTGTAATGAGACCTTTCTCAAGGTCTTTGAAATATTCAGTTTTCTACCTTATTGCTATAAGTGCTTGAATGATTCCTGAATATGTTCTTCCTAACTCTCTTGTAGGAAGCTTCCCAATTTTTTCTTGAATCTCATTTTTCTACAACAAACTATTTGAAACTAGAATGGAAGAAATTATAAATATGGAGATAATAATATTCACTAGTTGATTTGTCAAACTAGTGGCTTGAATGTTGAGTCCTAGTCTTCACAAATTTTTTCTGCAACTCTATGGAAAGACCCTAGCTAGATGTACTCTTAGATTTTTGCAACTGGATTTATTTCAATCCTCACTTTCTTAATCCTACTGACTGCTATGGCTTTTCTATCAATTAATACTAATAGCAACTTTTGCATGCAATGGTAAAGATGTAGGCCAACAGTATTAATGTTGACTCTCCCTATTCCTCTTGATCTACTAGACTTATATTATGATGGATGTAGGTCCTCCTATATTGAAGCACCATGGATATGATACCACTGTTATATTTTGAGGATATATGCAGTGGAGAGATCTGACACAAGTCCCAATAATATACAGGAAATATGAAAGAAAGTGAAACAACAATATGACTAAAATATGCTATAAATAGAAATGACAAAAATACAATGCAATATGGAGGAAATGGTCACTCCATTAATATGAGCTAAAGAGCTACATTATACTCCATACAAGAGTACTTGAGATATGAGATGAGAGCAGATATGTGTGTGTGATGATATCTACTACTATGAGGTCCTTTATATAGGAAGATAGATTCCTTGGCCAACACTTTGCTTAGCAGTACAAGGGGACACCTTGCACATTACAAATTACACATGCCACTTGTGAATTTATTACATTTCTTGAAGTAAGTAGATAAATTCCCACTAAAGTAATCTCCTATCCTAACTATGTACCTAAGGTGGTACATTTACATGACCCAAATGATGTAATATACTCTAACACTAACAAAAATTATAAAAATGGGACGAATCAATTGCAAAATATTGCTACCACTCATTTTTAATATATTCTTGTGATAAGACAACAATATTTACCAAATCCATCATTTTAGGTTTCCAAGATCTAGCATCCTTTAAGGGTTTTTGCACATTACCCTTACTAGATATCTACTTGATTTTTCTCAAGTATCACACTTTAGCAACTTCAAAGCTTATTTTAGAGGTCTTCTAAGGATTTTTTGAGAATTTTACCAAGTGCCAAACTTATCATAAATTAGTTTAATGCATAGATCTTGTCAAGTAAGGTAGTTTAAAAAAAAATTAAATACAAAGCTCTGAATCAAAAGTTACACCTCCTAGAAGGCTCTCTATCAATCTATTGCTCCTCTATAGCCAATCGATCAAAGTGTTGATAGGTTGCACCTTTGCAACCGATTGATAAAAGTGTCCATCGATTGTAGAGGTGCAACCAATCGACAAAATTTTCAATCGATTATAGAGGAGCATGGCTACTCCTATGCAACCGATCGACACTTCTATTGATTAGTTATAGAGGAGTTGCAGAGGAGCAGTTTGCAACTGATCAACTCTTCTATTGATCAATTGTTCCTTTATAATATGTTAGCTCTTCTACTAATCCATTGTTCCTCTACAATCAATCAACTCTTCTATCAATCCACTACCCATCTATAATCGATCGACTCTTTTATCAATCCACTACTCCTTTGTAACCAATTGGCTCTTATGTCGATCCACTACTCATCCACAACCGATTATTATTTTTCTCAACTAAGTATTTATTATTCTCTTTGCCATCAATCGTATTAGGTTTTTGTGTATCATTTTTTGTTACTACAAGTTATATTTCTATGAGAATGAATGTTTTATATGTATGGGTACCATTGTCATGTTAGGTATATATGCTAGTGGTATAAGAGGTAAATTTGACAAGATAATTTTAAGTTGAAAAAGGTCCATGATTTAGGCAGGAGTGTTGGAAATTCAAAAAAAAAAAAGAGAAATTATTATCAACGTGGGGTGAGCTAACCCAAAAAAACTTTAGATCCAAAATTTTTGGGCAAATGGGCCTTGGTCAAGGGTCCCCATATTCACCAATTTCAAATTTTAAAAATCCTAATATTTATAAATTAATGATGATTCATTGCTATGCATAACCCTCATATGGGGATCAAATAAAAAATAATATCATTGTTGATGTTTATCACCTATTATTGGAGGTAATATCTTAGAAATGTGAACATAGTTATAGAGAAAGAAATAAGGTAGTAGATATTTTAGCCAATTGTAGTGTTGATCTTTATCTTGGTGAAATTCAAATTTTAGAAGGTAACTAGCCAAGTGATATTTTATCTCTTAATCAAAATGATGTCAAGGAGTTGATTGTAAAAACATAGTTCTTTGAGGAAGTTGAAGAATATTTTTAATAGAAAAAGAAATAAAAAATATGTATGATAAAAAGGCATGTTGGATATGGTTATACTGACCTAACAATAAATGCAATATTTTGGTATTTTTATGGGAGGGGCTCCCAATAGAATCCATATATAATTTATTAAAAAAATTAAGACACTTGAACAACCCCATAGTCATGAAACCAAATATATAGTATGGTAAACATATTAATAAATAAATTAGTATATGATATACACAAACATGGTAACACAAAGTGGCTAATTTTTAGACTAATTTTCTCTATAACATTATGATTATATAGTGGTCTCATGGTCTCCTCAAAAGTTCAAGAATATAACCAATTGAAGTAATATCATTTAATATATATGCTAATATTTTTTACTAATTCTATGCTTTTTAAAATAGTGCTATAATATGCTTTAAATTTCATTTTAATTATAGGTGAATTTTTTGCACGACGCTACGAGGATCTATGACGGTCTTTGCGATGTTGCACATCGTGAGCCTAGATTTTTGGAATGGATAGCTTTGCAACCTGATGGATGTCCCTATGGGCAAAGATCCATTTTGGTAGATGACCCTTAAATTGCATGTTGATCTCTTAGGTAGAAGGTTGGACCAGCTGATGGAACTATAGTTTAGGGGCTAGGTGGAAGACTATGACTGAAGGAACCACACAGACTAGATGCATTATTGGGAAGTTTACTAGTTTTGGTAATTTTGGTTGTTGGGTTACCTGGTTTGATTTTCATATCCATAGCAACAAGATGGTTTTTTGGGTGGAAGGCTAGGTCTACTGAAGGAACCACAGTTGGAGGGTTGGATGGAAGGTGACGATAGTTGAAGGATTTGTAGTAGCTAGTCTTGTTGCTAGGTGGATGGCTAAAACAGTTGGTGGATGGGTGTTTGGACTCCAACCTAATTTTATTCTCCTATGAGGTGGGATGTTGTTTCAACTAGGTAAGACATCTACCTTCATTATTCATGAGGAAACACTTGTGTGGTCAGGCCTCTTTGGCTAGTTGTGGGGTCTTTTATTTATGGGTTGTTGGAGATATTTTTTGGATGCAGGTACTATTTAGTGGTCTCTTTCCTTACAATATTCTTTTGGTATTACCCCTTACCTAATACAGATACCAGGGGAGATCCTATGCTCATTTACCAATGAGAAAGGAGTTTGTTGTTGGACCCTATGTCTGGTAGGTTCTCCTAGTTCCGTTGGATTACTAGGGGTTTTGCCCAATAATTTCTTGGTTCCTCTACCTTGCTTTGTAGGGCTTCGGTTATCCTTTGAGCAGGATGGAAAATTTTAAATTTTTAGTGCTCTTGGTATTTTTGAAGGTTTGGGTCTCTTCTATTTAACCCTACGATTCATTTTTAGGACCAGGCCCTCAATGACTATTTTTGGGACAAGATCCACGATGGTTCATTTTTTAGGACCAGATCCATGGATGGTTTTGGGACTAGTTCTATGATGGTTGATTTTTAGGTCCAAAAGCTCTATTTCTTGTTTGGGATAGGAATTTTTTCTTTCACTGGTAGATGTTTGCATGTGCAAATTTTCTTATATTGATTGTTCATCTGTGAGGTTCTCCTGATTATAGCTTTGTTGGATGGTTACGCTATTCTAGAAGGTACGATCTCCTGATTCAAAGTTTCCATTAGGCAGGAAATATTTTAATTTGTTTGTGATTCAACTTGAGTGCTTTGGTTTGAGCGGGCTTTTCAAATTTTCATTTTTTAAATCGAGCTTTAGCACTCTAATTCCATATTTTGTTGTATTCACTTATGCGCTAGATGGCTAGATTTTTAATTCAGGTTGTTATTAAATTTAGGGATTTTTCATGTTTTGAAAATCCATGGTTTTAAGCAGGATGGCCTAATTTGTAATATTTTTTTGAGCATCCCTGGGAGTTCTTAGATTAGTTCTTATTGGGCATTCAATTAAAAATTTATTTTTAGTTTTCAAACGGGATTGTAGGATTTGCAAGCCTTGATTTGCAGATTTCTTCTATCGGATGTTGGATTGGTTCTGTACTTCTCTAAGGTTCATTGAATATATTTGTGTAAAAGGTTTGCAGATGCTTTCAAAACCTCTTCTCTTACCAAATCAAATAAAAATTATAGGTGAATTTTGAGATATTATCATGACATATATCCAAAGTTGTGCAATGTTTAATATAAAGCACTTAGTTACTAGAAGATATACTCCATAAAAAGTAGATATTCATATGCATATAAAATTTAATGTTTTAGGTCTTAGGTGTAGACCAATTGGTTCATCCAAACCCCATAAGGGGGGTGGAGGTCCAAGGTTCAAATCTTGGGCCTTACCGGACTGAACGCTTGTCCCGAACGCTTGTCCCTTTCCTGGTGCTTTCAGTGGCGTAAAAGGTTTAAAACGATTGTGGCATGGTGGTTATAGGGGCGGACTGCGTGAAGATTTGTGTGGCGACTTCTAGGGTGGACTGCATGAAGATTTGTGTGGCAGATTCTAGGGCGGACAGCACAGAATACTATGGCGGCCATAAAAAGGTCGGACAGCCTGCCCAAATTCGTGGCGGCTACCGATTCCACCATGTAAATTAAAAAAAAAAAAATTAATGTTTTTAAGAATTTATTTAAAAAATATTTAAAGTGATATGTTATTATAAAAATCATATATACAATATTAAATGATAAAAATATTAATTATACATTTTCATTTATTAAAATGATACTATGTAATTTGGGCATATATGTCACCATAAGATGCTCAACAACTCACTTTTTTTTGTAGCAAAGAATGTTACTATTTTCTTATGTTTATTTTTTTTACACAATACATAGTAGTAAAACTATTTTAAATTTACTGTTTAAATCTATTGTTTTGAAAAGGATCCTATAAAAAGCTCATCATCTTAACTTATTAATCACATTTTTATTTTTATTTTTCATGTTCATTAAATTGAGTTCTAGTGGTATGTATTATTTTATTTTTATATAACATATATAAAGCTATTAAAAATATTTTAAATTTATTGTTTAAACCTATTGCTTTGAAAAAGAATTTATGAAAAACATTTTTTTTTATGAAAGATGAAAATAAGGGGAATTTTAAATGGGTCCAACCTTTTTTTACAAATAGAGTCTCATGGACAAATATGAACACAAAATTGCATCATGAGACAAACAAAACAAAAACCAACCAAAATGCTACATCTAAAAACTTCAGCATTGCTAAATTTAACTCTGCTTATACTACTTCAGTTAAAGACCTAGACACAAAAGCTATATAAAATCATCTACAATATACTTAGAATAGAAAGCACACAAAATAGGGCCAGAAGATTTAGCCCTCCCCCTTGTTCATCTAGGCCAAAGCAACGCATCTGCAACATGCCAATATTGGCAAAGAACATCCAAATAATCTTTCAAATTGTTCATAATATTATTTAGGTCCTCTCTTGATGAATAATCTTAATTTCAATTTCTTACAACTTTGAAATGGAGCTCAATTAATGTTGGTTTAGTACTCTTCACGTCCTCTAACATATAATTTTTTTCTTATGCTAAATAATCATTTCCACCTTAGATTTTCCCTACTTCTCATTGGATTGATCACCCTCAATGACTATTTTTCTTCATAGACTATATCTTTGGTATGAATTGGATGTAAACACAACTAGACACAAGGACATATAGACAACTAACAACTACATAACTGAAAAAATGGATAAATTTCATATTTCAATCTCTACTAGAGATCCTCCATCCACAACAATGAAACTAAATATCCCTTGACACCTAGAAAACCATAAATCTCTAGATGAAACAAAGGATATTGAGAAGCTCATTTAACATGCTAACTCCCTCCCAAAACTATAGAAACCAACAAAAAGGAAACCACTATTTCCTTTTTTTTTTTCTATGTTATGAATAAGCTAATTATGATTAGATCCAAATTTTGGAAGAGTAGAGAGAAGAATTACTATTCCTCGTAAACTAGTCATGAGACACCAAAAATCTGTCCAATCTAATCTAGATTAGGTTGTCCTCCATACTTCTATTAGACCAAGTGTATTTTGTTCCTCGTAATTCCATATCCATGAGACCATAATGAGAGGCCAAATCCAACCATTGTGGTGTCCCAAAAGGATAAAACTTAATATTTTAACTTATTAATCATAAGTTTTAATTGATCATGTTCATTGAGTTGAGCTTGACTAGTTGGGAGAGGTATCAATTATAACCATTTAAATGCAATTTTACCTTTAAAAATAAGAAAAAAATATCCTTTTTAAAAATTCAAGTTACATTTTCTACCCTTCAAACTTGAAATGAAGGTAGCATTTTAACTTTTTATTTAAAGGATAATTTAAAAGTTTACCCATATAAAAATAATACATATAATATATTATAACAAAATTAACATAAAAATGTTATTATGCCTAGTGGGTCTTCGTAGGTTTTCTTAGAGATATTTTGGGCACAAATGAAGAGAAAAGGAGATGATGATAGGGATATAGATGAAAGAGAATAAGGCATAGAGAAATTAGAAGCAATGCACTCACAATACATAGGTGCATGTTTCCATATTAGAAAAAAGAGTGGGAATATCAATGACAGTGATCATGATGACATCTAATCATCACTATCATAGCTAGAAGGTACATGTGGAGGAGTCATACACGATCATGGTAATTTTATTTCTAACAATGCTCATTGTAACTGTAACAACCCAAATATAACCATCCTAGGAGATATTTTTTAATACAAGTAAGGTTCACCAAATATGTACCAAATAGATTCAATAAAATATTTCAACCACATTTCGAGTTCCAAATGTTGCAGCATCCTTCAAGTGGACATGAGTGTCCAATCTCTCATAAATACTCTAGGTTTCGCCTTGTACATTGCCTATACAACTTAAATAATACCTTCACATGGTCTCCCCATTTACTTACCTTCTTTTGAAGGACATTTTGACCATAGCATAGAGGTTAACCCTGTCTCGTTCTATTGAGAAGAGATGCCAACTATACTACTAGTATCATTTCATCTCTACTAGTACCTAGGCATAAATTTTCTTTAGTTTTACCGACTACACCATATGTAAAACTATTGTGCTAAATTAATCCACCCCCTTGATGGTTTAATTGAGGCAACTATCACCTATGTGATATCCCTCACCTAGATTCCCAATAGTCATTCGGAGATTCCAGTGACTATCACAGCAAATAAAATCCCTCATAGGTTTACCCAATAGTCTATCAGGGTTCCTATGACTATCATTTGCATGACATATCTCAAATGGATACCTCATAGTCCATCAGGGTTCCATCACCTAAATATAGTTATAATGGGATTCAAGCCTCTATGGTTGGAAGATATTATTCATATTTCATCACCCGAACCTTTTCCAAAGACTTTTATTGCCTTTGGACCCACTTCGATGGTCCCTTATCGAAGCACACATTGCAACCCTAAAGGATTGTTACACCACAATTCCCTTAGTTCTGATATTATCCTTTAGGGTCTAACTCGGTTGATTTTACTATGGTTAAGCCCTCCTAAAGAGAGCCTTTAACCCCAAATAAATAAAAGCACTAACTTATCTCTCTCATTCCTTCATTATCATTATTATCATTCTAACAAGTTATATATAATATGAAGTTTAAATTTTACTGCTCAAAACAATATACATGATCCATAAATAAGCATGCCATATTGAGAGTGATACTTACTAAAAAAAAGCATCAATACTAATATATATCATTTTCTAATCATCTAATATTCAAGATATAAAATGTATTTATTTATTCCAAAGCAATATGACGATATATTAATACACACAACACATCGTACATCCTGGGAAACCCTTACATGAAAAACCTAGCTTTGAAACATTATTTTTATTGCATAAGTTTGGTAGTCTTCAATACATCTATATAAAGGAATTCCATTATTATTTTTTTCCACACATCAATGCCAATATAATTACATAAGAACCCTATAATTCTTATGTCCCAAAAAACATGAATATTTATAATTCATTTTACAAAATTAGTGAGGGAACCCCATAATTCCATTGAATGAATTCCACATTCATTCTTCTAATTATAGGTACATGAGAATCCCCCTTAAATATTTTCTCAAGTAGAATAATAATGCAACCCTCGTAAGTTCCATTGTAAAAATTGAGCTCCACGCCCAATCATCCATCATATTTTTATAATACAATTAAAAAATTTCTTAATCCCTCTAAGAAAACAAACATATATCTTATTTTTCTTTTTGATTCCATAAAATAAGACAATAAATTAAAAAAAACTATATATAATCCAAATAATAGTTTAGTTCTCCATAGAGTCATTATAATACTTTAATTACATCATTAATATTTCAAAAGAATCTTTTATAATCCACTAAAAGGAACTTAATCCTTCAAATAATTTAAAGTTACCAAAAACAACTATAGATTGATCCTCATTTTTTTTTGGTATAAGGTAGAGGTGGTTATAAGGTCCACAAACCTTTTACAAAGTCAAAATGGGCTGGTTCTAGCATCAAGCCCGTATAATCAAAATACAAAATGGATCTTTCTAAGACTCACATTAAGCCATACTTAGAGTCCACGGTCCTATACTTGTCGCTTGACTATTCGGGATAAAACAAAAACCAAACAACACCTAGCACTTACTAACACTAGGTTGCTTGTCTCTGTACACTTGTCACCTCCCGGGCCCCGACAAATGGGATGCCTTTTACGCCTAATTCCATCTGTCGGATTACTCATCATCGACCCCTCTGATCTCCTGATGCTCTAACGGGTTTGATCTTAGCTCTTCTCTAGCGACCAACACCAATAGTTCTTGAGGGAAGTTATCCTTCCAAATTTGCATCTCCCCAACGAAAACTGCAATATTTGCCATTAGATCCGCCGCTTTGGTTCCCTTCTCCGAAGGTGTGTTGGATTCGGGCATTAACCAAATGAGATTTATGAATCTTTGCTTCTAGGATAAGCTCCAATATGGTCCAGTTGGGGTCTTTATCCTCCTTAATTGCCTTGATTATATTAAGCGAATCCCCTTCAAAGATAACTTCCTTATAACCCTCAAGTCTGGCAATTCTCATTGCTCGCATGCGAGCTCGGGCTTCTGCAAAATGATTTGTTTGAGTTCCCAAAGGCTCTGCAAAGGCAAGGACCACTTTTCCTTCCTCATTTCTCAAAACTCCTCCTGCTCCTGCGAGCCCCAGATTTCCTTTAGCTGCCCCGTCAAATTTAAACTTAACCCGCTTTTGTGTGGGGGGTATCCACTTAACACCATCCCATGGGTTGGTTGTAATGTCTAGATCTGGAAGTTCCTCTCCCAAGTTCCACAAAATCCTCCTTTCCCTTAGAGACATGGTCTCATTTTTGAAGAAGAAAGTTTTCTAGTTTTCTTTCAAAGCTACGATTATTTTATTACCACATAACACAGGATCTTTCTTACGTCCTTTAAATACTCTCTTATTTCTCTCATTCCATATCCCCCATAAAAAATGGGGTAAGCTGAGCTTCCAGAGCCAAGTCAAAAGCTTTGCCTGGAAGGGGGAAGCCCATTGTATGCGAAGTCGGACATGCTATTTGGACAGACCCAATCTATATGAAATTTGGACGGGATCATTTGGAAGAGCTGTACAAGAAAAATCACAAGTTAGAAATATATGACTTACGGATTCTATCGCTTTCTCACACAAGATACATCGATTGATGAATTGGAAACCTCTCCTTTGCGGATTATCATGTTGTCGGGATCTTATTTTGAGCTGCCAACCAAAAGAAGAAAGCTATTTTTGGGGTTAAATTATTTAACCAAATAACGAAGTCGGAGTCCGACCATTGAATCCTGAGTGGATTAACTTATAGGCGATTTTTATTGAATAGATCCCACTTGTAGTTTTGCCCCAAATCGCCTTGTCTCTTCCTCCCCCGGGGAATGATCGGGAACACCCTTAAAGCATCATTGAGTTTGGTTAGGGCCACCTTCTCTTGCTCGACAGATTATGAGCTGTGATTTTCTTCCAAGAAGAAGTTTCCTGTGCTACGGCAATAAAATCCCCTACTTTTCCTCCCATTTCCTTCGAAAGTTTATGTTGGAGGACCTGAAGGTCTAAGTTATCTTTCAGAGGGGCCTCTTCCAACCACGGGTCTTTCCAAAAGTCCACTTGTCTTCCATTACCAATTCTCCATCCGATGCCTTTCCGACTACCTCCAGACATTCGAGCAAACAATTCCAAAAATAGGATCCTCTAGGAAGATTATCGGCTTTCGGGAAGTCTCGATTATTTACGATATATTTTGCCTTAAGAAGTTTTACCCATCCCAATTGATCATTATTGATAAATCTCCATACCTATTTGCCAATCAGAGCTTGATTCATTTCTTTCATTCTCTTTAACCCCAGGCCCCCCTGATCCTTGCTTGCACACACTGATTCCATGCTACCAACGAAATTCTCTTTCTCTCCTCTGAACCTGACCATAAGAAGTTGCGTTGAATTAGCTCCAATGTAGCTCGGACCTTTGCGGGCATTCTAAATAGAGACATGCGATAAATTGGAATGCTCCGTAAAGTAGTTTGAACTAATAAGGCTTTTCTGCGGAGGTGAGAAGGCTGCCCTTCCACCCTGCTAACTTTTTGGAGATCCTGTCAATGGTCGAGTTCCACAAAGTAGCCTTCATTCTTCCTTCGAACATAGGCATGCCTAGATAAGTTCTTTGGTAGAAGCTCCTTTCCACAACCGAAGAGGTTAGCTATTCTTTCCTCCCTCCCACCGGGCGTGTTAAAGAAATAGATGCTACTCTTCTTATAGTTTATGTCTTGTCCTGTTCGTCTCATACTTGGTTAGAATTCTCTTCAACTTCCTAGCTTGAGGCACCGAGGCTTTGGACACAATGATTGTATCATCCACAAAGCTGTTGGTGAGACAACGGCTCTGCTTGTTGAGGCTGGTTTAAAACCTTCCAATTGACCATACGCCACCATCTGCTGAAATGTTCCTACCCAATGCTTCCGTTAAATGCTTCCGTTAAAATAATAAACAAGTATGGAGACAAAGGATCTCCTTGTCGCAACCCCATTTCACTCTTAAAGTAACCGGAGGGTGACCCATTCACCATGACGAGAAAATCTTGTAGTAGAGATACAACTAAAAATCAACTTAATCCACTTGGGACAGAAACCAAACTTACCCAAAATCTTGGTGAGGAACCGCCATGAGACCCGGTCGTAGGCTTTATTCATATCAAGCTTTAGTAACATACATGCTTCCTTACTAGTCACCATTGAATGAATAACCTCATGAATTGTGATGATACCATCCAATATTTGTCACCCTTTCACAAAGCCACCTTGGTTCATATCAATGATGAAAGGAAGGATAACCTTCGACCTATTGGCGATTGTTTTTGTGAGAATCTTCATCGAGTGTTACATAAAGCGATAGGGCAAAAGCTGGAAAATTCCATTGCTCCCACTAGTTTAGGGATGAGGACTAAAAAAGTAGCATTAACTCCTTATGGGATTTCCATGTCCTTTTGAGCCTCAATTATAGCTTCCACTACATCATTGCCTAGGATATCCCAAAACTTACGGAAGAAAGGCTGCGGGGAAGCCATCCGGTCTGGGGAGTCATTACCATCCATGTCAAAAATGACCTTCTTGATTTCCTCCTTTGTGAAAGGACTAAGTAAGAATCCATTAAGATTATCGGTTACGAGGGGTGGAATGGCTGCCAACGAGAGAGTCCTCTTCTTCAATAGTCGGATTTACATCTTCTAGCAACGATTTAAAGTACTCAACCGCTTCCCTCCTTATGTCTTCCATATCTTTGGTGTTAGACCCATCGGCCATCTTGATCTCCTTAATTTTGTTAGTACTCCTGTGGCGAAGAGTAGAGACATGGAAGAACTTTGTATTTCTGTCACCCTCCTTTAACCAACGCAATCTGGATTTCTGCCTCCAAAAGGTTTCTTCAAATCCTAGCATCGTGTGGTATTCGGCTAACGGCTCCCTCTCCTGGTTTCTCGGATCCTCCGTAAGTTGCTCCGACTTCGACTTCTCCTGTAGTTCATTGATCTTGTCTTTTAGTTCTGCCTTTTTAAGAAAAATATTGCCAAAGGAAGTTTTGTTCCACTCTCTAATGTTAGCCTTCACATTCCTTAGTTTACATGCCACTTGGGCCGGTTTCGAACCATTATACTTTTTGTCCCACCATTGGGCAACCGAGATCCTTGAGATCCCGATGTTGGAACCACATAAGTTCGAATCGAAAGGGTCGATGTATCTTTTCTTAGAGTCCTCCCCTGTTTCCCACGGAATTGGGTTGTGATCGGACCCGATTCTTGGGAGTGCCGTTAATGAAGAGTCCCCAAACCTCTCCGGGCATTATTGAGAAAGAAGAAACCTATCTAATCTTATCTGAATTTGGTTTTCCTTCAATATTTTGTTAGACCATGTATAGGAGAATCTACGCAGGTCCACATCCATCAGCTCATGTTGCTCAACAAAATCTCTAAACTCGTAGATATCAGCGGTTATTCTTTGAGAGCCCCCCAATTTATCTACGGGATTAAGGTAGCAATTGAAATCCCCCGCCACAATCCATGGGTAGTTGGGGACCGTCTCCCTCAATTCAGCTAGATGACTCCAAAGAACCCTTCTCGGTCCACTGTCTAAGCTGGAGCATATACATTCGTTAAGATCCACTCTTCCTGCGTGGTTTTATCCACACATAAGAGACAAATAAACCAACTAGACATCGGAATCACTCTACTATCAATCACATTTTTGTTCCACATAACCGGTAACCCTCCTGCTGTTCCGGTGGCCTCTTGGCCTACTACTTCGACTTCTCGCCAAGTCCTATTCTTAAAAGGAATAACTCTACTCTCCTCCATTTTAGTTTCTTGCGGTAAAATCATATCCGGTTTGTGTTCTTGTCTAAGAGCATACAAAGCTCTTATTTTTGCGGGATTACTCCCACGAATATTCCATGAAAGAATCTTCATTTATGGGCTTTGGATCCTCGAGCCTTCGCCCCAAAGAGCAATACTTCTTGAGTGCCATCGGCCACTCCTCGCTCTGCTTCTTTATGCCTTAAGGCAGCATTGCTAGGTTTCCCTCTTCCTACCGAACCATATCCCCATACATCCGCTCTATGTTGAAGTTCCTTGGGATTCACTTGGCTTCTAGTAACCATCTTGGGTAGGTCGGTCTTGGTCTTTGGGGTAACAATCGGCTTTCCGGGTTAAGCTGGTCTTTTTGACGGTGGAGATGATTCCGTGCTCTTAGCTTCTTGATTAGTAGATTCTTTTTTCCCTGCTTTGGGGTTACAGTGATCTTGGTGGTTCACCTCTTCCTCCCGAGTATCCTTGCTCGTATTATTAGTTTCCTGCTCCTTCCTCCGATTTTTCTCCTCTAAATCCTTCTCTTGAGTCTCCTCTACCTCGGATTCCACTTCTTGGCTGTCCATTGATCTCCCTTCAAATGATTTAATGCATCAAAACTGTTCTCCACTGGGATGTTGATCTCCTTGGAATTTCTTCCCATAAATTCCTCTGCGGTACATGGGACCACTTCCACCGAGCCTCCATAGGCCTCCCGTATCACCCAATCAAACTTACTTGCCCCAGGGCGTTGATCTATGGGGTTCTTTCCTTTGTGATTTGGCTACGAGGCTTGCTTGTATCATCTTAGGAGCGAGGTTGAGCTTGAGGGTTCCCATCAAAGGGACCGGCTCCCCTGTGAGAGGGTTTTGGGGCATAGGAATTTTTGGGAGGAGGGTTAAAACGTTGCCTCTTGCTTACAATAGGGCGAACGGGGTCTACGATATTCGGATTTCGAGCTCCACGTCCTTGAGGCCCGGGTTGGGTAGGAATGGAGATCTGCGGGGGAGGGATATTATTCGGGTTTGAGGATCAGTATTTTGGAGTGGGGGCTGGTTCTTGGAAATGCAGTGGATACCCTGGTGCCCTACCTTCCCACAAACACTACACTTAAAAGACATATTTTCATATTCAAAGACCTGAGTATGAAGGCCAAACATAGACGACAAAATAATGGATTTAGGGAGCTCTTTACTCAGGTCCGCCAACACACACATGCGAGCAGACAGGAGTCTTGTTTTGCTCAAGGTTGCGGGATCAATAGCTATTAGTTCTCCAATCTCCGTAGCTATCCCGGCCAAGATTTGTTCGTTCCAGAAAAGCGGAGGTAATCCTGGCATCTTAACCCAAATAGGAGCCAAATCCGAGCACTCGAGTGTGGGGGTTGAAATCGGGGGACCAACGCTTCAGATACAAGCCCCTTTTCCCAAAAAACCAAGGACCTCCTTGGAGAGTCCTTTCCATGTCCTGTTCACATTGAAATGTCACCAAAAGAAAACTCTTGGGTAAAGCCTTAATCATCATACCGGCCCTTGGCTGCCATTTTTGGATGGCCCATCTCCTTATGACTTCCATGTCTGGCCTCACCCCCATAAATTTAGCCACCAGAGATGTTATGCCCTCCATAGCCACATGCTGAGCTAAGGAATCCGGGACGTGCAACCTACCATTGACAGATTTTAGATTAAAACAAGAGTCGGATAATTTTTGCTTACCGCGAAGAGCATTAAGATATGAAGGTCTCCAGTTGCCAGGTTTCTCTTTGTCTCCTTCTTGGGTCTTCCTTTGATCTTGACGCATAGAGTCCTGGTCCCCCTCAGAGAAATCTTCAACCGCATCCGCCCAACGCCCTTGGACCGGTTCCAATAGAACTTCCTTGTCCACATCCTCCGCTCAGGGGGCTCGCTATCTCGCCGAGCCCCCACCTGCCGCGTCTGCTGATCTGCCCTCTGAAGTCCCACACCTAGGGTTTGATGCCCCTAGACCTCTCGCTCCTCCTCCTTCCTTGCTCCATCCGTCACAACTTGTTGCCTCCAAAATCTGCCATTTTTTTTTTTTTTTTTTTTTAGGGCCAAAATTTTTGTGACCGCTACCGTGCACGAACTGCTAAAGTGGCGGCTGCTATAGTATAGATTGATCCTCATTATCGTTAAAGCAATAAATTAATATCTAACAAAATTATTTCTCTTATGATAAGTAAGTTTAAACAAATGATATTACAAAAGAACCCTATAGTTCTACGTTTTGTTATTACTTTCATTTGTAACTTACTATTTAAATAATTCCAAAGAAAGAGAATATTCACATTATAAACAAAATGGGAACCCCTTTTTTAATAAAATACATACCCCTTTTCCAATAACTCATTATTTGCTTATCAAACATGAATATCAACTAAAATAATATAAAAATATTATAGCGCTGACTAAAATCAAACGTAAAGCATTTTCTAGGTCAACTCAATCAAATATTAGATTAATCTACTTTGACCTTAGCCATTCATGAAACCCAAAGGTAAGTTATATAGTAATAAAAAAATGCAATCCACCATCGTTTGGGTCTTAATATTCCTAAACCCCTATTTTTTCTCACGTAATGTTTGCATGGTGATATTTTCACGATGCACAGAGGCAACATAGGCTCACACCCTCCTCTGCTATCATATTGGCATGGCTTGAACTAGGGTGGTTGACATTCTCTAAAAATATGGTTATATGGAATAGTTAGAGGTTTTTAGAAAAGTTTGAATCCAGTGGATTTTTACACAATGGTTTTTTAGAGGGTAAATGTTGTCAGTTTTCTACATAGATGCTCGCATCCTCCATGAATCTCGTCAGGAAAAAACTAGTTTAGGGTTGAATAACATACATCAAAAAAGCAAAGGATGTTTTTAAAATAAAAATAAAATTGCAGACTCACAGCTATACGTTTCCTGAAAGGGCTCATCTCATTGATAGGAGGGTAAATTGAATAATACTCCTCCAACATTAAATTTGGTCTTAACAACCCTATTGGTCCAACACATCCTTACTTCTATTAATACGTACATTGAATTCAAAAACACTTGATCTCCTAATACATTTATAGTTTTTGTACAAATGTAGACCTTCCATAATGCGATTCCAACATCGAGTAGAATTAAATAAAACTTCATTAATTATTATTTTTATTTTTATTTATCAAGGGTTGAAGCAATCATAAATGCAAAAAGCAAAAATTACATTGCACCTACTTGTTCTATTGGAGATGTTTGATCGGGTAGAATCTATTTGCATAATGTTATAGTTTTCTTATTGCTCTTGTCTTTATGCAATCCCAAAATTTTCTCTATAATCCACAGATGAAGTAAACCACTTCAAGCCAATTTCTCTAAGATTTCATAGATCTCCACTCTAAGAATCGATCCTGATTTTTCCCTTCCTTCATGGGTTTATGGTGGTTAGGAAAAAAAGTCTCTCTCTATTTCCTGAATGGATTTAGTTAACCACCTATCCAGCCAACTTGGTCATTCTTTTGACCAAGTGTTAATAAATAATTTTTTTCAATTAGTTATATAGATTTGAAATCAGCCCCACCCATATTACATCATCACCACATAGTGGTATTACAACAGAACTTGGATATTATCCATGTATCACTTGGCAAGATTTGAACCTTGGTCTCCTCCTTAAATGTTGAGGAATTTAACCAGTTGAACTAATTCCACTTGATAAGTGTTAATAAATTACAATTATATCTTGATGATAATTTTTTAATTCTTCTTATCTAATGTTTTAAACAAATATATTAATAATAAATATTTCATGTTTTAATGTTCAAAATATTAGTATTATTATTTCTTATTAATAGATCCTTTTAGTAAGGGACATTAATAAGTGAGACCTATTAATACAATTTCATAAGCACATTAATATTGCAATAATGATACCACATAAAATACAAATGTAGGAATGATACCACAAAATGCAAAGGCATGAACTAGGTCTAAAATGGATATATCATGTGTCAGATCATTTTGACTATTTTAGCCATCATTCCTTTACCCACTTGCAAGGATACCTATTCCTGCAATCACACAAATCCATTAGTAGCATCATATTCTTCAATAAAACAAACAACTAATCATCATATAGCCATTTAATCTATCATTTAAAACAACATATAAATTCATAAGTCCATCATATGAAAAAGTTCTCCAAGGGAGGGTCATGACATACTACCCCCTTGGACTAAACACAATCCTATGTGTTTCATAAATATCCTACACAAAAAATAAAAATACATATTTATTTTTCAAATAAATATGGAAAATATCTCTGCATATCAACCACTTTCTCCCAAGTGGCATTATTCTTAGAATATTGGTCCCATTGGACCTTACATTGTTCTAGAGTTTGATTCCTCATCATTTTGGAATGAAAATCCAAAATCTTCATAGGTTTCACTTCAATCACTGAAGGGTTAGCTATCTGTAAATTAGAAACATTCCATACATGGTCATGATCAACAACATATCTCCTAAGCAAGGATACATGAAAAGTATCATGGATCTTGGATAGGTTGGGTGGCAAGGTGAGATGATAGGCTACTAGACTTATCTTCTCGATGATCTCAAAGGGCCCAACATATCTTGGATCCAACTTGGTAGATTTGATGGTGCTTTTCATGGGCTTTACTCTTAAGAATACTTTGTCCCCCACAGAGAATTCTCTAGGTGATCTCTTTCTATCAGCATAACTCTTTTGATGATCAGAGGCTTCCTTAAGCCTCTACCTGATCATCTTAAGCTGCTCCTCCATCTCTCAAACCATGTATGGTTCGATGGCAATCCAATCCTCTAGATTATCCCATGATAGAGGTGTTCTATATATTCTTCCATACAGTGCTTCAAAAGGAGCCATTCCCAAAGAAGCATGATGACCATTATTGTAAGCAAACTCAACCAGGTGTAAAAAGTCTTCCCACTTAGACTTTTGATCCATGCAGTACATGCAAAGCATGTCTTCCAAAACCTGGTTGACTCTTTCGGTTTGACCATCGATCTCTAGATGGTAAGAAAAACTGATATCAAACTTCATGCCTATTGCATGATGTAGAGCTTGCTAGAATGTAAAAGTGAATCTAGAATCTCTATCTAAGATAATTACTTCAGGAAACCCATGTAACCTGAATATATCCTTGGAAAATTTGTTAGCCACCACAACTGCATCATCCTTTGTACTCCCTGGTATAAAGTGCACAACCTTGGTTAGTTTATCAACCACAACAAGGATTGTGTCATGTTAAAACCTATTCTTAGGTAGTCCCACAATAAAATCCATAGATATTACCTACCACTTTCGTATAGGTATATCATGTGGGTATAGATATCCTACTGGATGCCTATGTTCAACTTTCACCTTTTGGCACTCCATGCATCTAGTGATAAAATCATTGATGTCCTTCTTCATTCCTAACCAATAGAAAGTCTTCTTCATATTCTCCCTCATCTTGGCCCCTCCAAGGTGAGCAGAGTAAGGAGATCTATGCACCTCCTGCATGATCAATCTCCTTAAATTATCAATTTTTGGTATGACAACCCTATCCTTAAAGCATAAGAGTCCATCCTTAATGCTAAAATCTCTATTTTCTTTAGGATTTCTTACCATTTTTGCCTAAATATCATTGCAAAACTGATCTTGGGCTTGCTTCTCTCTAACTTGATTCAACAAGTCCACATGACTATAGGTTATAATAGTTATATGCCTTCACCTACTCAAGGCATCCATGACTTTATTTTCCTTACCTTTGATATATTCAATACCAAAGTCATATTTAGCTAGGAACTCAATCCACCTTCTCTATCTAGCATTAAGCATAGGTTGAGTGAAGATATACTTCAAACTCTAATGATTGGTCCTAAGCTCAAATGGTTTCCCTAGTAGGTAGTGTCACCACATCTTGAGAGCATGTACAACTACTGCAAGTTCCAAGTCATGTGTGGCATAATTCACTTCATGTTTCTTGAGTTTTCTTGACTCATACACCACAACTAATTCATCTTGGGATAGGACCCCACCTAACCCTTCCAGTGATGCATCAGTACATACTAAGAAGTTCCCTTATGGATCTAGAATTTTTAGGATAGGTGCTATAGTGAGTTTCTATTTAAGCAACTCAAAATCTACCTCACACTTATCCATCCATTTAAATTCATTTCCCTTCCTTTGAATATTGGTTATTGGGTAGGCGATATTAGAGTAGTCCTTCACAAATCATCTATAATAGCCTATGATACCCATAAAAATTTGTACTTTAGATATGTTGGTGGGTGGTGGCCAACTAAAAATTGCCTCAATATTCCTTGGGGCTATTGTAATTCCCTCCATAGAGATGATGTGTCCAAGATATTGTACCTTAGGGACATAAAAGTCATATTTTGATATATTACCATAAAGCTCACTTTTTCTTAATAGCTCAAGCACTATCCTCAAGTGCTTATAATGCTCTTCCTTATTCTTAGAATATATCAGAATATCATCTACAAAGATCCATATGAATCGATATAACTACTTCCTAAATACACTATTCATCAGGTTCATAAATATTTTCGACACATTGGTCAACCCAAATGGTAACACTATGAAATCATAGTGCCCATACCAAGTCTTGAAGGTAGTTTTATGAGTATCTTCCTCATGAATCCTTAGTTGGTGATATCCTGATTTCAAGTCAATTTTAGAAAATATGGTTGCTCCCTTCAATTGATCAAACAAATCCTCAATTTTGGGTAAGGGGTATCTGTTCTTGATGGTCACTTTATTCAACATTCTATAGTTGATACACAATCTGAGTGATCCATATTTCTTTTTAACAAAGAGGATGGGTGCACCCCATGGAGACACACTGGGTTTTATCAACCCCTTCTCTAACAATCCTTGAAGTTGTACTTTCAACTCTTGCATTTCTATAGGATTCATCCTATAGGGAGTTCTATGTATAGGTTCAGTTCTTGGCATTAGTTCAATGGTGAAATCGAATTCTCATTTTGGTGGAAGTCTAGGAAGATCTTCGGGGAACACATCCCTATATTCTTGCAATATTGGGTGTTTTCCAAACACCTCTTCCTTTTTATCCTTCTCAACCTCATTTAGCTTAACCATGAAAATCATTCCTCCTTTTCTCATGGTCTTCTTTAATTGCATAGCTAATAGTAATTAGGGTCGAAAGGACCCTTGCTCACTAATAATTCATCATATTTGTTTATCTTTATCAGTGTAATCAATCCATCTATCATGGAAATTGATCATAGCCTCATGGGCCTTCAACCAGTCCATCCCTAAAATAATATCAAAGGCATGGAGGGGAGCTACATACAAGTGCCATTCTATGGAGCCATTGGGTAGGGTGATTTGAATGTTGAGAAAAAATGATCTTTTTGGCATATCCCTAACTATACTAGATGAAATAAATCTATTTGTTCCTCCACTATAAAAATTTTAACATCTCTATTAAAAATCACACCTTCAAGAGCAATGGAGTGGCCTATCCATCCAGATTCTGGGTTCTCGTGGCTGCATAAATCTTGTGATTGGGCTCTTCTGGTCATTTTTTGGGTCCTACTCTATGTGGATATTTGTTGGTATAATGAGGACCTCCACAATCGAAGCAACCAATCTTGGGTCTAGGGTGTTTGTTCTGGTCTTTCTCCTTGGGTTTATCTATCGAACCTGCTTCAGGTTACCTTTATGGGTGAGGATTATTATTGTTATTATTGTTCCTTTTTTGGAATTTATTTTTATAATCCCCTTGTTTCCTATCATTCTTCTTTTTTAAATGGGAATTACTCTTGCTTTTCTTATATTGATCCTTTTCCCACTGTATGAAACCAACACTATTCCTCTTTCTCAAAACCTAATGATCTTCTTCAGTTAAATCAACATTAATTGAAGTAAGATCTACTTATCTGTAGGTTTGACTCAACTTGTCGAGCCATATCGCAAGCCTTTTGTATAGTTTTTGGCTTAAATATATTTACAAATGATCTTATATTAGGATCTAATCCTAAGATAAACTTATGCACTTTCATATTTTCCTCTAACTCATATGCAGGCACATATTTGAGCAATTTGATAAATTTTTGATAATAGGTTTCTACTATCTTTGTCCCTTGGACAAGTGTGGTAAACTCTTCAAATATTTCCACATAAAATTGCTCCGTAAGGAACCTCTTTTGAAAGGCTACCACAAATCCTTCCCAAGTCAGATTCACTACCTCAATCTCGTGACCCTTTCTAAAAGTTTCCCACCAGTCTAGTCCTATTTCCTAGAGGTGCAGAGTTGCCCAAACAATTCTAGTCACCGATGAATAGTTCTTCATGGTGAAATATATCTCTAACTCACTCATCCATGCTTCGACTACTTCACCACCTTCTTTGCCATTGAATTTGGACACTTTCACATTCTTTAGATCTTTAGCCAACTCTACTTCAATATGAGCTTTGGCTTCTTGTTCTACTATTGATGGGTTCCTCTCTTATCTGACTTCAAAATTTTTATTTTGAGAGTTTTGACTAACTAAAGTCTCCAGAATTTGTCTTTGTTGTTCCATTTTCTCTTGCAAAAGAGATACAAGTACTATGAGGTTTACCACTTTTGGGTTTGGGTTTGCCACATTCCCTCCTTGGGGTCCTACCGATGTATTATTTGGTCCGATCAGTGGTGGTGGTTGGGAGGATATTCCTCTTTCCCTATGTATTCCTCTTTGCGATGTTGATGCCATTCTCCCTAGCCACACAAGTGACTTAAGTTAGGTACCATTCCATGTACCTCCATCTACTTAGTTTTATCCTTCATATAAACTAACAACTAGTATTAGTAGTCATTCAAGAGTATCATCGATCACACTTACTTCATGTAAGGTGCCCTACTAAGAGTATTATTAGTATATCGATTGATGACAGGTTTACTCCATGTAAATCGCCATACCCTATGGGAAGATTCTATTATTCCTAAGACGCACATCAAACTTGGTCATAACTAGGTTTTCTCTATGAAAACTTCTAATCATAAAACCTAGAGCTCAATTTAGGGAAGCTTAAAGTCCTACGACCATGCTCTAATACCAACTATAACAACCCAATTCTAACCAACCTAGGAGAGAGATTTTTTCTAATCACAAGTAAGGTTCACCAAAGATGTACCAAATAGATTCAACATAAGCTTTCAACCACATTCCAAGTTCTAGATGTTGTAGCATCCCTCGAGTGGATAGGAGTGGCCAATATCTTGCATAGACTCTAGGGTTCACCTTGTACACTGCCCATACAACTTAAAGGATGCCTTCACATGGTCTCCCCATTTTTTTACCTTCCTTTGAAGGAAATTTTGACCATAGCATAGGGATTAACCCTATCATGTTATATTGAGAAGGGATACCAATTCCACCTACTAGTCTCATTCGATATCCACTAGTACCTAGGCATAAATATTCTTTAGTTTTACCCACTACATGATATATAAAACTATTGTGCTCAATTAATCCATCCCCCTGATAATTTAATTGAGGTGACTATCACCCACGTGACATCCCTCACCTGGATGTCCAACAATCAATCAAGGTTTCTAGTGACTATCACACCAAATGATATCCCTCATAGGTTTTCCCAACAATCTATCGAGATTCCTATGATTATAATTCGCATGAAATATCTCACATGGATACCTCATAGTCCATCGAGGTTCCATCACATAAATCTAGTTATAATGGGATCTAGGCCTCTAACGACACCGACATTTCCCAAAGACTTTCATCACCTTTGGACCCACTTCGATGGTCCATTATCGAAGCACCCATTGCAACCCTAAGGGATTGTTACACCACAATTCCCTTAGTTTTGGTACTATCCTTTAGGGTCTAACTAGGTTGGTTTCCTATGGTTAAGCCCTCCTAAAGAGAATCCTTAACCCCAAAGAAATAGAAGCACTAACTTCTCTCTCTCATTCCTTCATTATCACAATTATCATTCTAACAAGTTATATATATAGTATTAAGTCTAATTTCTACTGCTTAGAACAATATACATGATCCATAAATAAGCATGTCATATTGAGAGTGATACTTAGTAAAAAAAAACATCAATACTAATAGATATAATTTTCTAATCATCTAAAATTCAAGATATAAAATGCATTTATTTATTCTAAAGCAAGATTAATAGACGAAGATAATTGATACACATACAACACATCATATATCCTAGGAAACCCTTACGGGAAAAACCCAACCTCGAAACATCTATTTTTATTGCATAAGTTTGGAAGTCTTCAATACATCTATATAAAGGAATCCCATTATTCATTTTTCCCACACATCAATGCCAATAATTACATAAGAACCCCATAATTCTTATGTCCCCAAAAACATGAATATTTGTAATTCATTTTACAAAATCAATGAGGGAACCCCATAATTCCCTTGAATGAATTCCACATTCATTCTTCTAATTATAGATACCTAAGAACCCCCTTAAGTATTTTATCAAGTAGAATAATAATGGAACCCCCATAAGTTCCATTTTAAAAATTGATCTCCACGCCCAATCATCCATCATAAATTCATAATACAATTAAAAACTTTCTTAATCCCTCTAAGAAATCAAACTTATATCTTATTTTTCTCTTCGATTTCATAAACTAAGATAATAAATTAAACAAAAATATATATAATCCCAATAATAGTGTAGTTCTCCATAGAGTCATTATAATACTTCAATTACATCATTAATATTTCAAAATAATCTTGCATAATCCACTAGAAGGAACTTAATCCTTCAAATAATCTAAAGTTACCAAAAACAACTATAGATTGATCCTCATTATTGTTAAAGCAATAAATTAATATCTAAAAAAATTATTTCTCTTATTATAAGTAAGTTTAAACAAATGATATTACAAAATAACCCTATAGTTCTACATTTCATTATTACTTTCATTTGTAACTTACTATATAAATAATTCCAAAGAAATAAAAGATTCACATTATAAACAAAATGAGAACCCCACAATTTCTAATAAAATACGTACCCCTTTTCCAATAACTCATTATTTCCTTATCAAACATGAATATCAACTAAAAAATATATACAAATATTACAACATTCACTAAAATTGAACGTAAAGAATATTCCAAGTCAACTCAATCCAATATTAAATTAATCTACTTTGACCGTAACCATTCATGAAACCCAAAGGTAAGTTATATAGATACAAAAATAATGCAATCCACCATCATTTGGGTCTTAATCTTCCTAAACCCCTATTCTTGCTCACGTAATTTTCACATGGTGAAATTATCACAAGGCACAGAGGTGATGTAGGCTCACTCCCCCCTACACTACCATCTTGGCACAACCCAAACTAGTGCACTTGATATTCTTTGAAAACTATGGTTATATGGTATAGTTAGAGGTTTTTGGAAAAGTCTAGATTTGACGAAGATAAACACAAGGGTTTTTTCAAAGGTAAACATTATTAGTTTTTTACGCAGATGCCCGCATCCTCCATGAATCCCAGCAAGTGAAAACTAATGTAGGTTTGAATATCATATACCAAAAAGTAAAGAATATTGTTTTTAAAAGAAAATAAACTTTCAGACTCACGGCTAGATGTTTTCCAAAAGGGCTCATCTAACTGATATGAGGGTAAATTGAGTAGTCCTCCCCCAACATTAAAGTTGGTCTTAACAACCCTATTGGTCCAACACATCCTTACTTCTATTAATACGTACATGGAATTCAAAAGCACTTGGTATCCTAATACATCTATAGTTTCTGTACAAATGTAGACCTTCCATAATGTGATTCCAACATCGGGTAGAATCAAATCAAAATTCATTAATTATTACTTTTCTTTCTTTTTTATCAAGGATCGAAGCAATCATAAATGCATAAAGCAACAATTACATTGTACCTACTTGTTCTATTGGATATTTTTTATCAGGTAGGATCTATTTACACAATTTTGTCATAGTTTTCTTGTTGCTCTTGCCCTTACGCAGTCCCAAATTCTTCTCTATACTCCAAGGATGAAGTAAAGCACTTCAATTCAATTCCTCTAATATTTTGTAGATCTCCCCTCTAAGAATCAATCCCAATTTTCCCCTTCCTTCATGGATTTATGATGGTTAGGGAAAAAGTCTCTCTCTATTTCCTGAACGGATTCGGTTAACCACCCATCCAACCAACTTGACCATTCTTTCGACCAAGTGTTAATAAATTATTACCATTATATTTGGATGATAATTATTTAATTCTTCTTCTCTAATGTTTTAGACAAATATATTAATAATTAATATTTCATGTTTCTAATGTTCAAAACATTAGTATTATTATTTCTTATTAATAGATCCTTTTATTAAGCGATATTAATAGGTGAAACCTATTAATACAATTTTATAAGCACATTATTATTGCAAGAATGATACCACATAAAATGCAAATGCAGGAATGATACCACAAAATGCAAAGGTATGAAATAGGTCTAGTGTCAGATAGTTTTGAATATTTTAGCCATTAGTCCTTTGCCCACTCACGAGGATACCTATTCTTGCAATCACACAAATCCATTAGTTGCATCATATTATTCAATAAAATAAATAACTAATCATCATATAGCTATTTATAATCTATAATTTAAACAACATATAAATTTGTAAGTCCATCATATAAAAAAGTTTGCTAAGGGAGGGTCATGATAGTAACATATTATGCAAAGGTGGATATGAGCATGGGATTCAAGTGCAATAAAATGGATTCTCTACTTGCTTTTTTCATGGAAATGAAGACACCTATAAAATTCATCACTTTGACCACAACCACTACCATAGTTATAGTACCCTTTTTCATTATATACATCAACTTTTACGATGGGATATTTTGCACTTATAATTGATTATTTTTGCTTTATTTTACTTGAGGTAACACAAATATGTGTGGAGCTACAACTCTCCAATCAAGGGCTACAAGGGAAACATGAATATTTTTTGTATTTATTCCATATGATAAACTATTTAATCTAACCATAGATTTTAGTGGAAATTTAGGTCTGTGGAAGAGAGAAATTTATAGTCAAGATGTGCTAGTCAAATGCTAAGAGTTGTTAAATAGTACATTAATTAAGTATGATTTTTTAATATTTTACAAGTTTGATTAATTAACTATTATAATAGTCTAACAACATATGCAACTATATTGTGGTAGACATAGCCCCTTCTATTTAATGTATAAATAAGAAAAAATGAAGTTTTTTAAAAGTCTATTGAATACAATAAAAAATTTATATAACCCCATATTTAAAGGAATAAAATATAAACAATATGGCAATCTAAGTCAATCCTCAAGTGTAACTAGAAAGTACAATATCAAAAAATTTAATAAGAAGATTATTTTGCATTATACTTATATTATTCAAGTGATTTTTTAAAATTCATTCAGATGATGCAAAATATAAAGAAATGAATTTTTATTAAATAAGGTCTTATCTTGAATGACACTAAATTATTGCACATATATTTTTGTTATTTTTGTATTAAATTTATTTGTATAAACATAAAATTACAAAATTTTATATTATTTATGAGTTTAATATTGATTAAATATTTTTTAAAATATAGAGGTTATATGGATGTGGGGGTTCATGGATATGCAAGATGTAAGTGTAAACAAAAAATGAACAACGCCAAAGCAATAGATAAAATCAATACACAATATGTTGCACAATAAAGAGAGACAATATTTTATTGATATAAATGAAGCCTTGATCTCCAATGTTACAACATGATTTTGGTATTGATACAAATGTTACAAATCTAGGGTTTCAAAACCCTAGTTTAATGAATAGTTGGTGTCTTCTAGATCATTATCGATCCAAACAAGAGTGTAGATGGGCTTGTGTATCCCTATGGGACCACCCTAGCTGCAAAAACTTCTAGAAATATGATTCCTACACCTGCAAATAGAAAAAAAACAAAAAGGGATTAGAAGCACCTATGAGGGCTCCATTGCATGAGGCCCTCTAAAAGATAAAACTTATAAAACCCTAGATGCTATAATATAATAATATAAATGGAAAGTACTAAAATATATATTAAATGCAATGGATACCTTATATTGTTGATGATAATCTCTTCTTCTACTTCTATGATCGATAATCATGCAAACGCCTAAAAGGTGCTTGAGGGTTGAGGAACTATAGATCTACTGGAGGAAATCCCCAAAGGAATTCGATGATGGCTGTAAAAATCCACCATCATTCCAAGAATGCTTAGTAGATTTTTGTGAACTCTAGGGAGTTTTCAAGGGTTGAAGGAAGGTGTTGCAAAACCATATCCAGTTCGCAATGGTTTGGCAGCAATGGAAACGGGGGATGCGATGGTGGCGACAAAGGGAAAATATGATAATGAAATGGCTAGGGAAAATTTTTATGGACCTTCTCCAGAGATTAAGGCTTTTCAAGGGGTTTAAGTATCTAATTCATCCAAATAACTCATCTTTTATAATCTTCCCTTGAACATGTTAGGGTTTCGATGACACAAAATGAGCGATCAAGATTAAAACATGAGGAAGGGTGGAGATTAAGCTTGGGAAACTGACATGGATTGAGATGAATGTATGGCTAATATTAAAACATGGTGTATGGCTAGGATTTATTCATATAAATACATATATATTTATTAAATATAATAAATATTAATATTTATGTGTATATTAAGCAAATACACACACATAGACATATATATAATGGATGGTTGTGATTGGAGGCTATAGATGGATGATAAGTGGCTAGATTTTGGTTTCTACAGATACCCCTTTTTTTATTGTGTTGTTTGAAACACAATACAGTGCAAAAATACGAGACACCTAGTTTGTCATGATGAAGAAACTTTCTTTCCTTGGAGCGCAAAGATGATTTTGAAGATAAAATAATTTGTATGTGTAGCTTACCCCCTCAATTGGTAAATGAGTGAAAAATGAGTCTCACAAGCCAATTTATAGGAATGCAGGTTAAAAATGCAGTTGAATGGTGCAAGTGCAAGTGTATGATGTAAATGTGGATGATATGAATGATGTAAATGTAGATGATATGAGTGATGTAAAGTGATGTCATTTTTTCCCAAATGAATTAAAGTGGTTTTTACCAAGTGTATATGCCATGATCATGTAATATGTATCCCATCATGGGAAATCAAAATAAAATCTAGTTACACCAAGTATGGGGTGATTCCATGTTGTTGAGGAAAGTGCCTTTTGACATCATTGAAATGCAAAGTGATGAGAAATGCAGAATATTAGAAACCAATCATCCTAGGATCGAGTGATTGCTAGGAGGTCCCTCCTAGTGACTATGTGTAATTTATGAATGTTAAAGGTAATTATGTAGTATGAACTATCCATGTTTCAAGCCCCACAAATAAGGCCATCAATGACAGCTTTTGAGCAAATTAATATGAGTATAGTCATATTCAAAAATGAGGGATAAAATATAGTTTTATTTCAAACGAGGAGATATTGGATGATGAAAATGGCCAAGCATATTTATGGTGATTTATCCATCTTACCAAATTAAAATTGTATGGATGACCAATCATTGTAATTTCCAAGGAGATAGAATATACCACTAGATATGAGGTTCACTTGAAATTGAATGGGAACTTTAGAAAATGTTTGATGCAGATGCAATTTTTGGTGGATTTGATGATGTTGAAATGAATATGTGATGATAAAAAATGCATTGATGAATGAATTGCATGAGTTTGTGAAATTTAACATTGTTTTGGAGCATTTTTAGAGCAATTTTGTATAATTTTGTGACTTTTGGTCACAAACAAAAGTTAACCACCCAAATAAATCCATGTTATCACAAAAGTGAATGAAATGATGATGTGGATGATTAGAAATATGAATATGGTTGTTTTGTGAAAATGTGAGCTTTTTTGGTGCATTTTGAAGCTTGTAAGGTGATTTTGCAACTTTTGGTTGCAAACAATAATTACATGCCCAAATCAATTTTTGGTTTCACAAAACATGATATGATGATGAAATGAATGTATGGATGCACTTTGAAGTGATTTTGTGGAGGTAAGCTACAATTTTGGATCAATTTTATCTTTTTCGCAAATTTTGATGTCAAACGCTGGATAACATCCACAACATGCGCAAATGTCAGCAAGTTTTTACCACTCTTCAGATGTTGGTCAGTGTTTCAATGCACATGTGAATGCCCATGGGAATTTTAGTGCACCAAAAATAGCTATAAATTTTCTGTAGAGGTAAATGAGATTCATTCTTGTGTTCATGAATTCTAGAAGCTAAGTTTGAAGGAGAGTGAGTGAGTGGATGAGTGAGGGAGTGTGGTGGGGTGGAAGCTATGGTGATGGAGGGTGTGAATACGGTAGCATGAATGAAGGTGCATGTTACTAAGGTAAGCACCCTTGGAAATATTGTTTGGTTTTGAGCAATTTTTTTTAAGTATGCAAATGAATGTGATATTAATGTGTTTGCATTGTACATGTGTTGTGTTGCAGTTGAGGATCTTGGAGGCTTGACATTAATACTCACCTCTCATAATAGGGGTGAGAAATGTATTGCTAGATGAGCACTGGAAGTGGATGGAGAATTTAGGACTAGCCAGGGTAGCTTGGATTGATGTGGTGAGGGCATATGAGGGGTATCTCTCTACCTTGGTAGAGATATGGGATCTAGATAGGGAGACCTTTTAGCTCCCTACTAGAGAGGTGAAAGTGATACTTAAGGATGTATACCACATCCTCAAAGTACCAGTGGAGGTGTTACATGTCGAGGTTGGACATGATAAGGGGTATGAGATGAATCAGATCTTTGGATATCGATGGTAGGATGTGAGTGTGAAGGGTGAAGGGATCCTATACTTGTTGATGTATGACAATAATAAATTTGAGGTATTACCTACCTTGGTCATGTTTTTATTTTCTAACATAATGACATTGAATAGAACTAGCTATTGATTTCTTTAGAACATGATCAAGATGGTATATATTATGATCGATGAGCCTTGAGTATATGCATGGGCCCTTAATATTCTAGCTCAGCTATACTAGGAGTTGTATGAGGTGATGAGGCATAAGCATAAGGGGTTGGGGTGGGGAGGCATAGTAGTGAGGTGGAGTTGATCTAGTTCTCTTGATTTCTAAGGTATTTTGGGCTACAATAGGGGGTTCCTGAGGCACCAGTGTTGTATAGGTGCCATTGGTATGATATGGGTATACCTTGTGCTGAGGCATGGAGAGTGACCTATGAGGATGATGAGGAGATAGATCTCCTTGATGTGGATGATGCAAGGACTACTGTCAAGTATGATGTATGGTTCACTACACAGCCACCATGGGTGCTGATTCTAGTAGTTGATGAGGACAATGAGGATGGGAATGATGTAGGGGCTGAGGTGGAGGAGGTAGATGAGGCTCCTATATATCAAATAAATATATGGTCTAGTAGTCGAGGAATACGGATAAGAGATGTAGTAGAGCAGGCTCCAAATATTGGAGGAAATATAGATGGTGATGATGATGATGATATGGAGGAGGTTCCAAAGAGACATCCAAGTTAGAGTGAGGAGGAGTATATGAGGCTCAAGTAGATGGTGGCAGAGCGAGATGCAAAGATAGTAGCTTGGGATGTAAAGATAGCTTTGCTACAAGCAGAGCTAGAGGTATGAATGGTTGTAGATGGATACAAGGATAGGATCGTGAGGCTTCAGGTAGAGCTACCATAGAGGGACCATTATTAGAGGTAGTACATACTATGCCTTTGGGCTCAAGAAGGATATATCTAGGATTTGGAGGATTGATTGATGCAGCACCACATTGGGCTGCCAAATCAACCCTCTTCCTCCATATCTAGTTTTGTTAGGCATAGTGAATCTAGGCATAGTGGCTCTAGGTCTAGGGCTCCATCAATATCATAGGGATCCTCCTATAGATGTTAGCTAGTGCTTAGATGCACTTTTTGCATATGAGCCTTGGTGCTCCATTGTATATAGCCTTTGGGCATTCATTGTACATGTAATATATATATATATATATATATATATATATATATATATATATATATATATATATATATATATATACATGGCTTTTACTTTTGTGTTATGCTTTTGTGTAATGCTTTTTGTGTGAATACATGTGTATATATGTGATGGATGATAATGCAATGATAATGTGTATGAATATAAATGAATTAATGCTCTAATGATTATTTGTAGTTTAGATTTTTACTCGACCATGTATAGCATTGTTTTTTAATTAGCGATACCAAAAATGGTGGCATGTGAAATGGAGGACTCGTGTAATGATATGTTGATATGGAAAAAAATATGGATGTTGATATGGAAAACTGACCATTTTGTAGAGACTCGGATCTACTAGTGATATAAAACAAACTCACTAAATGCCTTCTAATTTATATAGGACCAAATGTGTGTGTAGTGAATTTATTTACCAAATCATGAGTATGGTAATGAATTGAGGCAATCAAGAACCAATATGTGTGCAAGTGAGTTCATTAACCCATCTTGAGTAAATTGAGATGAAACCTATCATGGAGAAGACCAAAAAGCTAGTTTATCCATATGTGCGATCAGAGGTCTCTTCAAGAGAGATGTGTTGCCATGCATGAGCATACTCCACTGCCAGTTAAGCATCTATAGCCCTGATGGATATTAGCTCTATAGTCCAAGAATTTGATATCTAAGCTATCATAAATTAACAAAAATCTAAATTTGAAAGTGTGAACTATGGTGAATGCATGAATGCAATTTTACTCTAAATGCAATCTATATGAAGGATGTAAATGCCTAAAATGAAAATAAAAATGCAACTATTTTAAACAGAAAATGAATGATTTTCTTTTGTTAGTTTTATTGTTAAAAGCAAGAAAATAAAAATAGAAATGGATTAGGGTTTGAACCAGGATTACCATGAAGCCTATGTATTTCTTCCTCACTTTGTTAAATCCCATATAGAGTCTCTAGAACATTGTATGGCATTTACTGAACACCACAGGGCATCCCTAAAACAATGCATGACATCTGCACAACCTTTGATCGAATTCTGCAACCTCCAAAAACCCTCATTTTCATGATTTTCATATGATCAAACTTTTGAAACCTGCAAGATAGAAAAAAAAATAGAAATTAGTGACAAGATAAATTAAAATGAAGAAACCTTTGGGGGTCCCACCATGATCACCATTTTGTAAACAAAAAATGAACAACACCAAAGCAATAGATAAAACCAATACACAATATGTTGCACAATGAAGAGAGAATATTTTATTGATATAAATGGAGTCTTGATCTCCAATGTTACAATATGATTTTTTTACTGACACAAATGTTACAAATATAGGGTTTTAAAACCCTATTTTAATGAATAGATGATGTCTTCTGGCTCATTCTCGATCCAAACAAGAGTGTGAGTGGGCTTGTGTATCCTTACGGGACCACCTGAGCTGCAACAATTTCCAAAATTATTCCTACACCTGCAAATAGAAAAATAACAAAAAGGGATTAGAAGCACCTATAAAGGCTCCACTGCATGAGGCCCTCTAAAATATAAAACCTATAAAACCCTAAATGCTGCTATATAATACTATAAACAAAAAGTACAAAAATATAAAGTAAATGCAATGGATACATTATCTTTTCGATGCTAATATTTGCTTTTGCTTTTGTGATCGAGAATCACACAAAAACCCAAAAGGTGCCTAAGGGTTGGGGAACTGTAGATCTACTATGGGAAATACCTATAGGTATTCGATGATGGATGCAAACATCCATGAGTGTTCAAGGAATGCTTAGGAGAGTTTGTTGAACTCTGGGGGGTGTTCAAGGATTGAAGGAAGGTGTTGTAGAACTAAATCTAGTTCATGAGGATTTGTCAAAGGTAAAAATAGGGGATGCGATGGTGGTGGCAAAGGGTAAAGATGCTAGCAAAATGGCTAGGGAAAATGTTCATGAACCTTATCCAGAGCTTAAGGCTTTTCAAGGGGTGTAAGGATTTGATTCATCAAAATGACTCATCTTTTATAATCTACCCTTGAACATAATAGGGTTTCGATGACACAAAATGGGTGGTAGAGATTAAAACATGAGGAATGGTGGATATTAATATTGGGCAACTGACATGGATTGATATGAATGGATGGCTACAATTAAAACATGGTGTATGGCTAGGATTTATTCATATAAATACATATATTTATTAAATATATTTAAATATAAAATATAAATAATTATGTATATATTAAACAAATACATACATATATATATATATATATATATATATATATATATATATATATATATATATATATATATATATAATGGATGGTTGTGATTGAAGGCTACGGATGGATGACAAGTGGCTAGATTTTGGTGTCTATAGTAAGTATAGAGTATTCAATTTTAACCTTTAAATTTGGGTGTAAGGGTGTAGGATTTTGATGAAGGAACTCTTGAAGATCTTATAGGTATTGATCATATTTCTAATTAAACATTTCCCCTAGGTTGCTAATCTGATTCCCATAACAAGAAGAATGGCGATCTAAAGTTGTTCATCAATTTCAAGAATTTAAATAAACCTTCATCAAAAGATCACTATCCCTTGTCAGTTATAGATTAGGTTATGTAGAAAGTAGTAGAATATTAGATCTTATCACTCCTAGATGGTTTCTTAATATTCAACCAGATCTAGGTTAAGGATGATGACCAAAATAAGATAACCTTTACAACTAAATGGGAAACCTTTGCTTATGAGAGGATGCCTTTTGGATGTCAAATGTAGGAGGTACATTCTAATAGGCCACGAGCATTGATTTTTTCATTTTAATTGGTGAAATAATCCTTATATACCTTGATGAATTGATTATGCATTCCAAATATAGGAGTAAGCACATTGAACATATAGAGTCCATATTTAAGAGGTGTATGAAATTTGGTATATCACTCAATCCCAAAAAGTCCATTTTCATGGTCTAAGAAGATAATATTTTAGGTTATGTGGTGTTAAAATAAGGCTTAGTTATAGATCCTAATAGGATAAAAGCCATTCAAGACCTTACCTTACCCATGTTAGTCAAAGGAATATAGTCTTTCTTAGGTCAAATCTAGTTTATTATTGAATTCATAAATAATTTTGCTTAGTTGGTTAGACAAATTAAAAAGGTGCTAAAAAGGAAGCCACCCTAATCTAGACAAATGAAAGTAAGAATATATTATCAACCATAAAATATAGAATTATTGTTGGGATCTAGAAATGATCCATGTGCCTCAAGTATCATGAACCCCCCATGGATATGATATCCTCTTGTCGAGCAAGTGCATCTAGTGCCCTACGTCTTGCTTGGGGCACTAGTCCTAGGAAGTCCAAGTAGCATGGGATGTGGCTCCTTTATATGACCTCCAATATTTTTTATGAAGGCCAACTCCTTGCTTGGATGTAGTCTTTGGTGCTCTTCCTCCTAAGCTAGCCTACTCTACTAGGTTTTTTTCCAAGGAAAAGGGAAAGAGAGAAAATATAGTAAAACAACTAAAATAAAATGACAAAAAGTGGTAAAACTACTCTAACATGACCAGCATAATATAAAGTGGTGATGCACTAAAATACTACAATTTCCATTTTGCATCCTAGTGGGATTAGTGAATAAATGAATGAACATAACAAAAAAAATGAACATGATCACAATCACATGTAAATATAAACTGAATAATCTCTTATGAAGACTAGGATAAAAATATTGTGATAGTCACAATTCCTCACAAATATATATACACACTCATACCATGATAGAAATGTTTTTGTAGTCATAATTCCTTGTATTTGTATTAAAGTGCATTACATTTACATATAATTGAAATAGACTCGATGACTTGTACATATAGGTAGCCCAAGGCTCAAGTTTAGAACTTTGGACTAAAAAATAAAATGGGAAGAGGAGGGAGAACTACTCAAGGTTATATACTAGACATTCCAACAATTCAACCTCCTTTCTTTGCCCTAAAGATGGCTATTTATAATATTTACAACAAAATTTAAAATTCAAAATTCCCTCTATGGAATACCTTGAGCAGGAATGTTGCTCCTTTTGAGTTTCTACATCTGAAGTGTCATACTATAATTAATTTAGTATATTTTGAGTTTAGGATCTAATCACTATAAGTGTTGCTTTGGATGGAGAGCCTTCCTTGCAACATTGTTGACCAACCTCCCTTTTATCCTGGGGGGAAAATATGGGTTCAAGCAACATTATTACTAGACTCCCTACTTTGTTTATGCTTTGGTGTTAGTTAGTTGTGTTGCCTTGTTTGTCTTCAATCAAATCTGGTTGCTATTCTCCTCAAGCACTCTTATCCTAAACCTTAAATTATTAAGATCTCTATATAGTGCTAATTTTAGTCCCTAGCCTCTATTCTAGTTTTACCTCACTTTATCACCTTCTTTTTGCACCACCAGATTTTAGGGGTATCCTCTGGCTTAAAGTTATCTTTGAGAATCCAATCATGGCTTGTGAATAACTCTTCTATATGATTAATGGTAGTTATATCATCTTTGACCTCTTATTCAATTGATGATGCTTCAAGGCTATCTTCACCAAAGCTATCAAATATTTTCATGTGCCTTGAATCTTTTCGATCATCCAGTTTTCAACTCTATGTCATCATTTTGCCTTTTACCATGGATTTTGAAAAATAACCTTTATGTAGCTTGGAAATAATTTACAATATTTTTGGCCTTAATTTTGTAGGCATTTTCCCCCTTTATTTTCTTCCTCTTTGGTTCTTGGGTTATGATCCTTGGGTCTACTCTTGTTGCCATTTTGCAATTAACCTAGGACTCTAGATTCTTTGGATCCCAATTCCCTAGAGAGGTTGTTCTAATTTTTCAACCCCTTATTATGTTTAAGGGATGGTCTTGGGGATGTAGAGAATATGGAACCCTCATCTATAGTTAAGCCCTATCAGTTATCATCAAAAAGGTTTTGGTATCTTTATTTGCATTAGGACTTGACTCAATTATCATTTAAAAGGCTAATATTATTTGCTTGCTTCATCTAGGTGATTTACTTTACCTCATGGCATGGAGAGCTTCAAGATTATTAGTATAATTTGAGATGGTATCCTCCTTTTTGGTATCCTTGATTCCCTCTTAGAATCAGATCAATGATATGTAGACAAAATATTCAAGTTCTTCATTTTGCTTACCATAGGGAAGTGGCCTTAACCAAGGTGATTTTTCTTGGTAGATTTTTCTTGATGTAGTGAGGAATCACTATAGTTTGATAACTCACATGGATCCCCTAGTTATAGGAGTCAAGGAACCTAGAAGTTGAAGCCTTATCTATTGGGTGTAGAGTTGAGAGATGTAACCTTTAGGAACTTCTAGCTTAAGAAGAATATTTCCCAAAAGACACCTAAGAACTGGGGCTTGTGGAGTGCACTAGGGGAGGCTATAGATATTATATACTTTTCTTGCATGAAGTTCTTTGCCTCATAATATTCCATGATGGATTGAAAAAAATCAGTTTCCTCGGTATGCTAAACCACTATAGGAATGATTTTTTGTTGTTCTACCTTGATTTCACTCAGGGTAACTATTATTTCTTAGATTATTCCACTGCCTTTGGACCTCTTAGTTTGTGATATTTTTCTTGGATGTGCATGTGATGACACAACTTCCAAAAATTTCTTCTTATGAGTTCTCACTTTGCTTTCTCCCTCCATTCATACCACTTCCTTAAATATTGGTTTTACATTACTTGGTAGCCACTTGTTAATTCCAAATGTCATGTATTTACATTATAATAAATGATGTTGGCATGTTTTGTGTATAAAGACTTTTATACAAGGTACCTTTATCAAATATATAATACCCAGACCATATTGCCCCAAATTTCAAATGCTTCCACCTATTAGTCATTTTGAACATGTGACTTGTATTTTAGAGCTAAGTATCTATCTTTAGGGGTGGAAAGTTTTCATGCTTGTGAGAGAGTTTGGACCATAGTTGAGCATGGGGAATTCAAAAATTTATTAGGACTCAATTTCAAAATCATCCTAATGTATTAACTTGTGTTGGGTTACCACAAGGGGAAATCCACAAGCACTATTTACTAGGCTTGCATTGATCCCCATCACTCTTGTTGCATGGCTTGCTTGTGCCCTTTCCTTACCTTCTTGATAATAAGACTCCTTATGGGTTGGACAATGGAAAATATGTTTCAATTATTGGGTTATATTTGGCACTATATTTTATATTACCTTTGGGGCTATTGAAATGTATGTGGTATCATTTAGAAGTATCCTTTCTTGTCTGTAGATGAGCCTACACCTCGTATTTCATGGGACTTGCTTGGATTTATGCTAGGCTATGGATAGTACATTTGGAATTACCTAGAAGCATCCTTATGAATATATCAGATGAACCATTTGGATTATTTTACCCTTGAACTAGTTCCTTAGTAATTTTTTGATGTAGCTTAAATTATCCTTTTAGCCTTTTGGTGTAAAGTTTAAATTCTAGTGTCTACTTTAGGACTTTAGTTTTGAGGCTCAATATAGTATTCAAGGCTAGGTTTAGAGTGATTGGTTATAGAATAGTGGGGGTATTTGTTGTAGGGAATTCGGAAGGGGTTGTATGGTTTGTATATGGGAAATCATGAGAGGGTGGAAATTTGGGGATGAAGGGGACTGGAGGTAACCTTTAAATTTAGATAAGGTATTTCTTAGCTTGGGAGGTTGATTGAAAATATTTATTTAGGGTATCTCCCCCTTTATATTCTACTATCATAGCAATATTATTAGTAAATTCTTTTATATAATAAATGAAAATCATATCGAGAAGAGGTTTTACCTAATTGATGATTATGCACCAGGCTCCATGGAATCTAGTGTTGAAGTCATCAACAACTTCCATGGGATATTTTATTATGGTATATACCTACCTCAAGGTTGAGACCTATTTTATCCTATTTTTAATTGGTCAATTAGAAGGTTAGCAACTTGATTCCAATTACCCATGGATATGGGAGAAAGGGTCATACACTAGTCTTTTGTCTTACCCACTAGGGAAGCCATGAGTAAAAGTGTTATATTCAGTTGGTCACTGTTATGTAGAGTGCATAGGTTGCTAAGGTGTTTGAGGTGTGCTATAGGGGTCACCATATTTTATTATATAAATTAGGGAAGTGACCTTACCACCCAATATGGAATATCTTCCCATGTAACCAGAAAGGTTGGAAATTATAATGAACACCTATCATTCCATGTCGGTAGTCACTTTTAGTTTGGATTTTGAGGAGCAGCCATGTTTTGTCATTGATTCCTTTACCTATTGCAAAGGTTGATAGGGGGGAAAAGCAATTGAGGATTTAATCTTGTAGTAGGCATTGAGCTCATGAAATAATGGGCCTACTTTCTACCACTTTATTTGGGTCCTCTCTCTTTTCTTTGTACAATGGAGTCACTAGGTGGTAGGTTTTTCTTTTAATTGAATAGAGGTTCCCATAATAACCTTGATCAGTACTTTGGAAGGTAATTTATTTGGGATATTCTTTTGTAGTGAAGTCACCAAGTGAATCTTCTAAGTGCTTCAACAAGTTTATGACCGAAGCCTTCACCAAAACCTCGATCTAATTTCTAATCAAGAAATATATTTTTTATATTTTGAGTTTCATTAGGTGTGCCAGTTTGAACTGCTAAGGCCAAAAACAACACTTGCACCCAGGGAATGATGACCCCCCATGGATGTGGTGTCTTCTTATTGAGTGGTTGCATTCAATTCCCTATGTTTCACTTGGGGCGTCATTCCTAGGAAGTTTAGGGAGCATGGGGTATGACTTCTTTGGATGACCTCCAAGATTTTTTACCAAGGTTGACTCCTTGCTTGGATGTAGACTTTGATTCTCTTCCACCTAAGCTATCCTACTTCTATCAAGTTTTTTTTCTAGGGAAAGAGAAAATATAAAAAATTATGTAAAAAAACTATAAGGAAATGAAAAAAGTGGTAAAAATACTCTAACCTATATAGAATAAGCTACAGATGGTGATGCATGAAAATACTACAATTCTCATTCTACATCCCAATGGGATTAATAAACACACAAACCAAATGTGACAACAAAATTGAACATAGTACCAATCACAAATAACTATAAATCAAATAATCTCCTATGAAGACCAGGATAAACATATTGTGATAGTCAGAGCCCTCCACAAAGAGATATAAAAATACTCAAACTAGGACAAAAATGCTAGTGTAGTCACAACTCCTTGTATTTATATTAAAGTGCATTACATTTACATATAATTTAAATAGGCTCAACAACCTATACATGCAGCTAGACCAAGGCTTGAGTCTAGACTAAAAAACAAACAAGGAAGAGTAGGGATAATTGCTCAAGCTTGTATACTAGACATGAAAACAATTCAACCTCCTTTCTTTACCCTTGAGATGACTATTTATTATATTTACAATAGAATTTGAAATTCCAAATTCCCTCCATGGGATACCTTGAGCTGAAAAAGTTGGTCCTTTTTAGTTTCAACATCTAAGGTATTGTACTATAATTACTTTGGTAGGTCTAGAGTCACCTCCGGGTCAAATTGCTATAAATGTTGCCTTGTATGGATAGCCTCCCTTATGGAATTTTTAACCAACCTCTCCTTTACCCTTGGGTGGGATAAAAATCTAGGTTTGAGGAACATTATTATTAGATTCCATGCTTTCCTTATGCTTCGATGTTAGTTGTGTTGTCTTGTTAGTATTTGATCAAATTCGGTTGCTACTCTTATCAACTACTCATATCATTAACCTTTTATGATAAGATCCTTGTATAGTGTAGTTTTTAGCACTTAGCTTCTATTCTATTTTTGCCTTACTTTATCCTCTCCTTTTTGGGCCACCAAATCTAGGTTTGAGGAACATTATTATTAGATTCCATGCTTTCCTTATGCTTCGATGTTAGTTGTGTTGTCTTGTTAGTATTTGATCAAATTAGGTTGCTACTCTTATCAACTACTCATATCCTTAACCTTTTATGATAAGATCCTTGTATAGTGTAGTTTTTAGCACTTAGCTTCTATTCTATTTTTGCCTTACTTTATCCTCTCCTTTTTGGGCCACCAAATTTTAGGGGTATCCTTTACCTTAAATTTATCTTTGAGGACCTAGTAGTGGCATGCGAATGAATCTTCTATCTGGTTAATATTAGTTTCATTGTCATTTGAACTCTTACTTTATTGTTGATGATTTAGGGATATCTTCAATATAGCTATCAAATATTTTCATGTGCCTCGAGTCTTTTTGATCATCCAATTTTTAGCTCTGTTGTCATATTTTTATCTTTTGACATAGATTTTATGTAGCTAGGAAAATCTTGACAAGATTGCTAGTCTCAATTTTTTAGGTATTCTCCCCCTTTATTTTCTTCCTCTTTGGTTATAGGGTTGTGATCCCTAGATCTTTTCTTATTTCCATTTTTTAGTTAACCTAGGACTCTAGCTTCTTTGGATCCCAATTTTCCAAAGAGGTTGTTCTAATTTCTAGAACCCTTCTTATGTTTGAGGGATGGGCCTAGGGCTACAGAGAAGGTATAACCCTTGTCTATAGATAAGCCCCATCAATTATCATTGAAAATAATTCATTGTATTTATTTGTGTTGGGACTTGGATTGATTATCATAAAAAAGGCTAAGATTATTTACTTACTTCATTTGGGTGATCAACTTCACCTCATGGCATGGGGAGATTCAATATTATTATCAAATTTTGGTCTAGGCTTCCCCTTTATGGTATCCTTGATTCCTTATCAACAACAACTTGATGATATGTAGATAAAATATTTGGGTTCCTTATTTTAATTGGCATTGGGAAGTGGTCTTAACTTGGGTGTTTTTCCTTGGTAGGTTATGCTTGATGTAGTGAGGACTCACTACAATTACTATAGCCCCAATCCTAGTCAATCTAGATTTTTTATAAATAAAATAGATTCTATGTATTTGGGATAAATGAAAGTATTATTGTCATCCTAACCTTGAATAATGACAAGGATGGAGAACACCCCATATCATTTATGAGTTATATTCTATATAATTATAAATAGAGATACACCTTTATAGAAAAATAGATGTTTTCCACAATGAAGGATCTTAGAAAGTTCAAATATTATCTATCATAGAGCAAGACCATCGTCTTCATAATGTACATTGATGTTTGATCCATAATGCTTCATTATGAGTTGGGAAAAAGAGAGTTGGGTAGATTAGAAAGATTCAAGAATTTGATATTAAAATAAAAATCACTAAGCTAATTAGAGATAGAAACTTGTGTTAAAAATATGGCAATGTCAGTTCCTAAAGATCAAGTTTCCCTAGTAGAAGAGATAACTAGATGATAGAAATAAATGGATGAGTGATATTTGTAGATACATGAGCACTAGAAGAGTACCAAAAAAATTGATAGCAAAAGCAAGGGTTTGATTAAAATATAATATAACACACTATACATGGATTGATATTATCATATCCAAGAAGGGATATGATGGTATTTTCCTATGTTGCAGTGCAAAAATAAAAATCCTTGATCAAGCAATATCATGATGAAGAAGGTCATTATTTTATGCCAACCATAACCCAGAAAACCGTAAGGGCTAGATACTATTGGTCCATATTTTTTAAAAATTACTTCCAATGGTCTAAGAATTTCAAATCTTATTGTATATTCATAGGGAGGAGAAATAAAGAACTAATGCTTTGAAATACCATCATTATTAATAAGTCATTCTAGAAATAGGACCTAGGATTCATTGTCCAAATAAATCCACTTTCAAGTGCAAGAAATTGATAGATTCTCATTGTTATAGATTATTTCATAATGTGGGTTGAAGAAGTACTAGTAAAATCAACAAATTAAGATATAGTGATTCAATTGTTAAAATATATCATCACCAGGTTTAAAACTCTAGACACCACAATCTCTAACAATAACACCTACTTAAAAGGAGTCAAAATGATAAAAAATTCCTTAAAATACAAGTTTTTTCTCAAGACATCTTCTAATTATTACCACTCGAGCAATGTATTAGAGGAATTGATAAACAAAAATATAACAATGATCTTGAATAAAACTATTGTTGAATTACAAAGAAATTAACATAATATGATACATAAATAATTGTAGGAGTGACACCCAAAGCATCCATCAGGTCATAGCATTACAAGTTGATCTATGGTAAGGAGGCCATTTTACCAGTCAATTTGGAACTCCTTTTTTCCTAAATGTCAAAACAATTAGAGATCCAAGAAATTGGATTGAGCCAATAAAGGTAAGAATAAATGCAATATTATCCCTAGATGAGGAGAGAGTAAAGGCATTTAAGAGAATGATTCAATATAATGATGTAGTCAAAATATGGTTCAACAAAAAAACCACCAAGATACCTTATGTGAAAATGGGATGAAGACCAACCAAAACCAAGAGAACATAAAAAGTTTGATTTCATTTGGAGTAGGCCCTATCAAATCCTATATACTATGGGACCAATTACTTACAAAATTACCACTATGGATGGAAGAATTATGCTAATTTTCATGAATGGGCACCACCTCCATCCTATTGAGAAAAAAATTGGCTAAAATCAAATGTAAACATGTACATATATTCATTAATTTTTTAGCTATTATTCTCCAGCTAATATTTTTCTTCTCCTTGTTTCTTCTATTGGACCCTAATTTATCTTTTTTGTATCCTATATAACCCTATTTTAATATTTTTCTTGCTTCTTCTCCCTAATTCCTTCTCTTGTGTCTCATCAACAAGTTGGTACCCTCATAATGAATATATTTATTTAAATAAAAGAGAAAGAGAATAAGGAGGTTCTTGATGATTAATTCACATTGTACCTAAAATTACCTTTAACTATGGTTAGCTACATCTAATTTAGGATTAAAAATTACCTTCAACCATTGTTAGTTACATCCAATTTAGGATAAGAAATTACCTTAAACCATGGTTGATTGCATTCAAGTTAGGATTAGGATTTTAGAAGAGCCTCCATCCATCCCATATTTTCATCCATTTCTCTTCATATTTTTCTTCTTTTGTGTTTGTGGAAAGAGAGGCAATATACAAGAAGAAAGTCACTAATCTAGAAATATAAATTCCTTTTATCCCTTATTTTCCTCCACTTCCATTCCATTCTCCACTGCTTTTCTTCTTTTGCTATTCTTTCTTCTTCTATTCCCACTTCTTCTCTTCCCATCCCTTCTTTTTCTACACTTATCTAACCTTCCACCAATATAGCCCATTGTTATCCTAGATGCACCATGTCTTAGACCATCGTAGTAATATTTGATATCATCCCCATCACCTTAATTCCATCTCCATCCATATAAATTTCTACAACATAAACATTAGTTCCATGTGCACTATCTCCTTCACCACCATCACCTCATCAGTAATAATGTCATCACTAGAAAATACATTAGTATAGCTAGCATCTTAACCTGCCTCTTTTATACTTTATATATTCATTTCCATATCCACTCAATTTTCTTCACCTACTATATCAACTTGCCCACATCCTCCACAATCCTAGGTGAGACAAATCCTCATCTAGATAATGACATAACCGATCCTAGTGGTGGTGATCATGTTTGTAGAAATATCTCCCAAAACTAGTTTTTCTATAGGGTAAATTTAGGCCTTCGTATGGAAACTTTTATGTGAGCTGAAAAAGATTAATATCAAAAAATAATTCAGTATCCTTGCTAGATAAGAAAGGAAGTGGAAGAAGGAATATAAGATATTGAAGGAGAAGACCTCCAAAGATCCAATTTTTGATGTTGTTATAGTCGATATAGATAGGGTATAAGATCTACATCTCAAAGGTAATAGAATATGACCTGTCCAAGATGGCAACTTTTCCTATTGAATTGACTGCCAGAGTTTCCAAATTGGATCTAAGCCAAAAATATCCATATAAAATGATCTAACTCATGAACCAAATTTCAATTAGTGTAACCATAAAATTTGGCTGATTGGTAGTCAAGGATGAAACACTTGTGAAAAATAATAACTTAAAGTAGAAGTTTCTCAACTTAAGGGTTAGAAACACCAACTACAACAAGAGAATAAGACATTGAAAAAATATATCTTATAAAGAGACATTAATATAGCTAGCATCTTAACCTACCTCTTTTATACTTTCCATATCCGTTTCCATATCCACTTAATTTATTTCACCTACTATATCAACCCACACCCTCCACCATCCTAGGTGAGGCAAATTCTCCTCTAGATAATGATATCACCCATCCTAGTGGTAGTGATCATGTTTGTAGAAAAATCCCCCAAAGCTAGTTTTTATATAGGGTAAATCTAGGCCTTCGTATGGAAATTTTTTTGGGAGCCGAAAGAGACTGATATTAAAAAAACATTCAACATCCTTGCTAGAGAAGAAAATAAGTAAAAGAAAGAATATATGATATTGAAGGAGAAGACCTCCAAAGATCTAATTTTTTATGTAGTTCTAACTGGTATAGATAGGGGATAAGATCAACATCTCAAAGGCAATAGAATCTTACCTATCCAAGATGGTAACTTTTCATGCTAACTTGACTACTAGAGTTTCCAGGTTGGATCTAAACCAAAAATATCCATATGAAATGATATAACTCATAAAACAACTTTAAATTAGTATAGCCATAAAATTTTGCCAACTATTAGTCAAGGGTAAAACACTTATGAAAAATAATAAATAACTTAAAGTAGAAGTTGCTCAACTTAAGGGTTAGAAACACTAACAGTAACAAGAGAATGAGCCATTGATAAAAGATATATTATAAAGATATAAACTAAAGAAGCAAGTTGAGGACCTCAAATCCCATCTTGCTAAAGCTAAGAATAACATATTGTAGCTAGAGGATGTCTCGCAACAACTTGCATAAGGGAAAAGCAAGATAGAACAACTATATGAAGCCTTGAAAGAGATCTCATAAGATTGAGCAGTTCCAATTAAAACTATAACTTTTAGAGCAAACATAAATGGTTGTGGACCCTAATAAGGCTTTCAACATTTAATAGGTCAAGTTACTTTAGGACAAGATCGAGGTAGAAGTTCTAAATGCTTAGGGATAGTTCCTGTTGGATATTTTGAGTAGATGAGTTGGCATTGATGTCAAGAGTGAGTGGTCATTGATGTCAAGCCTTCAACACCAGTTAGTGGTAGTTTCAGTGGGCAACATAAGTTTTAGGTTCTCCAATAAGTGCAAAAGGATAGTCTATTTTTAGTTAATCAAAGACTCGGTTCCAAGCAGTTAGATGTGGTCCAAAGTGCAAAGAAGAAGTCCAGATGAATAATATTATAAAAATTCTTTATAATATTATATACAGGGAAGTTTAAATTAATTATAAATTAATTAATATAATTTTTATTATTATATTAATTTATTAATTAATTAATTTAAATTATAATTTATTTAAATTTAATTATTAATTAATTTTAATATTAATTATAAGTTAATTTATATTAATTTTAAATAACCCTAAGGTGGGTTATTGAATTAAAATTCGAATTTTGAAATTTGAATTCTTAGCGCCGACGTGGGAGCAAAATCAACCAAACGTGTATAAAAGAGGGACTACCCCACCTTAGCCAAACTAACCTTATGCCTTCGAATTATTTTTATTAATGTGAGCTTGTGCGAATCGTGCTACATCGAAGAGGATTGCTTTGTGGTTTTTATGTGATGTCAACGATGCACGAAGGGTTAATAGGAAGGAAACCTTCATCCCTTCACATGGGTGCCTATAGCCCACGCGATGGGCTCCAAAGTGCTAAGGCACTTGGCACTTGGGGAGACGGCGGTTCGAATCACATCGAAACCTTGTTGGGAAGCAAATCAAAGGTATGCATTAGTTGAGCGCCAAAAGTTTTGGATTAGTTAGTTGAGGTATTAAAAATTAATTTTTGCATGTTTTATTTGGTTTGTAAAGTTTAAAGAGGAGATATAAGGTTGATGAAAAATAAATTTTTGGGTATTTGTTTTAGTATTTGAAAAGGGTAGTAAGGTATTTTAGGAAGATTTTTTGAGGTTTTGTGGTGTTGGATATTATTTTAAGTTGGATTTTATAAGGTGTATCAAAATGATTATTTTTCATGTATGATTTGATGGATGTTATTTTCAAAAGGGAGCAATAAGGCATAATTGAGCTTTTATTATTTTTGTGTCTAAGGAATATTTTGAGAAAGTATTGAAGTGATATTTTGTTATTTAACCATTTAAATTGGAAAGAAACAAATTGTGATTGAGACATGTTTTCCAAGGGCACTTTTACATCAAACAAAAGGTATGGGTACATCTTCCTAGTGAGTGATTGTTGAATTTTGTGAATGCAAAGTTGGAGTGAAAAGGATTGTTTGGTAAGCATTGTTGAGTGTATGTTGAATTAATGATTCAAGGTTTTCTAAAATAAAGAGTTGTTGATAAAACCTTATTTTATAAGCATTGTTGTTAAAGTGATTAAGTTGAGTGAATTTGAACTAGGGTTTGCAAAGATCATGAGTATCATTGTTATGTGAGATTAGCATTATTTTTGAAGCACTTAGTTGAGTGAGGAAATTGAACTAGGGTTTGCAAATATCATCAGTAACATTATTATGTGAGATTAATTGATAAACATTATTGGAAATATCTGAGTGAGTGTTCATATTCTTGGACTAGGGTTTGTAAGCAAAGGTTAATTCATTGAGTGATTGGTTGAGTAGAGTTGGTTGAGCCTAGTCAAGTGGATGTGTTGAAGTGATAATTCAAGTTCTATGAAATAAATTATTCTATATTCTAAATTGATTTGAGAAAGAGGTTGAGAGTTGGTGAGTGTGAAACATATTGAGTCTCTAACAATTCTCTATATGTTTTTGTGGTAAAAAGAGTGATTGAAATTAATTGAGCATTGTGGTGAATGTGAAGCATATTGAGTCTCTAACAGTTCTCTATATATTTTTGTGGTAAAAATAGTGATTGAAAGTAATTGAGCATTATGGTGAATGTGAAGCATATTGAGTCTCTAACAATTATCTATATATTTATGTGGTAAAAAATGTAAAAAGTTGTCGTATAATGTTCACCTCCCTCTCAATATAAGCTTGTGTTCTTCAATTGGTATCAGAGCGGGTTTCTTCGGAAGAGTTTAACAACTTGAAGAAAAATATTTCAAGAACACAATGGATTCTAAGAATGTGTCCTCATATAATTCAACGCCAATTTTTTATGCAAGTGATTGTATATTTTGGAGTATGAGAATGAAGATTCACCTAATGGTTCTTGGTAATGAAATTTGGGAAGCAGTTGAAAATGGATACATACCACCAGTTGATTCACCTATAGATAAGGAAGATAAGCTTCTACAACATTACAATTCAAAAGAAATGAATGCAATTTTGAGAGGTTTGCATAGAATATAATCCATAAAAGTTATGCATTTTAAATATGCAAAAGGAATTTGGGATAAGTTGCAAAACATATATGAAGGAGATAAAATTTTCAAAAATGCAAAGATACGAAATATCAAAGGATAATTTGAAGAATTAAGAATTAAGGATGAGGAAAACATTAGTACTTATCTACTTCGAGTAGATGAGGTTTTTAATGCCATGCAATGACTTAAAATTATTGTTGAATAATCAGATGTTTGTGATAAAGTCTTAAGATCTCTTTCAAAAATATTTAGTGAAAATATTTTTGCTATAGAAGAATCAAAATATGGTGATTCTTTGACAAGAGATATGTTACTTGGTATTCTTACAATTTTTGAGTTAAGAATAAAAAAGGGACCTAATCTCTGGAAGGAAGTAATATTTAAAGCTACTAATAATACAAAGGACAAAAATTCATATTCAAGCAATGAGTCATACAGTGATGAAGAAGCTAATTATGGCAGAAGGAATAAGGATTCAAGAAGATTTAAAGATGCAAAATTTGTTAGATGTTTCAATTGTGGAAAGTATGGTCACTATGCAACTAATTTTCAAGAAGCTAAAAATAACAATGATGAAGAAAAACAAGATCATAGGAACAGGGAATCAAAAAAATACAGGTGCCAAAAGAAAGGCAAGGATGGACAAGGCAGACAAGGGAAGAAGTTATTCCAAAGATAAAAGAATAACTACTATGCAGACAAGGCAAGTAAGTACTCAAGTGATAGTGATAATAGTTTCTCATATAATGATAAAGATGAAGTCCTATTTCTTATAGAAGAAAAATAAGAGGTTAAGAAAAGGTCACCAATAATTCTCAAGTGTTTTAGATGTGGTAATTTTGGACATATTGAAGATAGTTGTACAAAGAATGGTTTCAATTTTAGTGATGATGAATATGAGGATACACTTGAAGAATCATAATAGAATATTCTAATGGCACTAGAAGAAGGAGGTGATCCTATAGAAGACAAGTCAGAAAAGAATGAAGATGCTATCAAAGGCAAAAAAATAGAGGAAGAATCAGAAAAAGGAGTTGATCTTTAGGGAGAGCTTATTTATGCTCTTAAAACCTTAAAGAAGGTAAGAAAGCAAAACTCCCAACTTGAGATTCAGTTTCAATAATGTGATAAAGAGATAGGAAAGCTTATAGAGGATCTAAACAAGTCAATGGCTAAGACAAAGAATTTCAAGGATAAGCTAGAAGTAAAGGTCTTAGAATGTGAAAGGTTATAACAAGAAGTAGCTCTACTAAGGGAATAATTAGAAAATTCCAAGGACAAGCTACACATATTTTGAGAGAGCTCAAATATTGTATATAATATGATAAAGGTACAAAGAAGGAAAAAAAAAAATGTCTTGGTTTTGAACAGGCTCAAAAGAAACAAGAAAAAGAGTCAACCTCAAATTCTGAAGAAGAAGAAACTTTAGAATAAGACAGTGTAAGAGAAAGTGAGACTTCTAAGGATGAGTTGGAAAATAGAAAAATCAACAAGTAAAGGAACAATGCACAAAGAAGAAACGTATGGAACAGGAACCAACATAGGGTAAAAGAGACTAAGAGACCAATGAGGTCAAGGCAAGGAAATTTCAATGGACGATGTTTCTCATGTTATAGATTTGGGTGTATGGCTTCACAGTGCATGACCCATGAAATACAGGAGTATGGGAACTTCAGAAACATGTAGCTTTTCCATGGGTATTTCTACTCATGTAATCAGTTTGGTCACAATGCAATGAATTGCAAGGTACATGACAGGAATAGAGATGGTTTCACTAGGATAAATCCCAAGATATTTGCACCTCCAAGGAATAATAATAATGATGGACATACAACAAAGTTGTGTAGAGCAGAAATTACAAAATCAAGCATGAACAGGAATAGGAACAGGAACAAGAATAGAAATATGGACATGAACAGGAATAGGAATAGGAACAAGAACGAGAATATGTACATGAACAGGAATAGGAATATGGACATGAACAAGAACAGGAATATGGACATGAACAAGAACAGGAATATGGACATGAATAGGAATAGGAAAATGGACATGAACAAAAATAGACAAAGGAATCAAAAGGATCATATGAGAAGGAAAGAGGAAAAAGGTAAAGACCAGGGCTTGATGGGAGTAGAAATACTCCCACCCCAGAATTAACCACCTCAAGAGGATGTGGGGGAGGGGCTAAGCTAAGAGACTCATTCTTAAACCTGAGCCACAAAGGTGAACGTTTTCCATTGATGTAAAATGGGGAGAGATTTGGTTTAAGAAGAGAGTATTGAGTCAGGGGGAGAAATTTCCTAGGGGGAGCAGAACAGGAGAAAGATCAAGTTTTGGTAAAAATAATTTGGGTTTCCATCAATGAAAAACGATGAGATTTTTGGAAATTTTGAGTAGATGAGTTGTAATTGATGTCAAGAGTGAGTGTTCATTGATGTAAAGCCTTCAACACCAGTCAGTGGTAGTTTTAGTGGGCAGCATGAGTTTTAGGTTCTCTAATAAGTGCAAAAGGATAGTCTATTTTTAGTTAATCAAAGACCCGGTTCCAGGCAATCAGATGTGGTCCAAAGTGTAAAGAAGAAGCCCAAATGAATAATATTATAAAAATTCTTTATAATATTATATACAGGGAAGTTTAAATTAATTATTAATTAATTTTAATATTAATTATAAGTTAATTTATATTAATTTTAAATAACCCTAAGGCGGGTTACTGAATAAAAATTTGAATTTTGAAATTTGAATTCTTAGCACCGACGTGGGAGCAAAATCAACCAAACGTGTATAAAAGAGGGACTATCCCACCTTAGCCAAACTAACCTTATGCCTTAAAATTATTTTTATTAATACAAGCTTGTGTGAATCGTGCTATATCAAAGAGGATTGCTTTGTGGTTTTCATGTGAAGTCAACGACGCATAAAGGATTAATAGGAAGGAATCCTTCCTCCCTTCACCTGGGAAACTATAGCCCATACGGTGGGCTCCAAAGAGATAAGGCGCTTGGCACTTGGGGAGATGGCGGTTCGAATAATGCCGAAACCCTATTGGGGAGAAAAACAAAGGTATGCATTAGTTGAGCACCAAAATTTTTGGAGGAGTTAGTTGAGGTATTAAAAATTAATTTTTGCATTTTATATTTGGTTTGTAAAGTTTTAAGGGGAGTTATAAGGTTGATGAAAAATAAATTTTTGGGTGTTATTTGTTTTAGTATTTGAAAAAGGTAGTAAGGTGTTTTAGGAAGATTGTTTGAGGTTTTGTGGTGTTGGATATTATTTTAAGTTGGAGTTTATAAGGTGTATCAAAATTATTATTTTTCATGTATGATTTGATGGATGTTATTTTCAAAATGGAGCAATAAGGCATAATTGAGCTTTGATTATTTTTGTGTCTAAGGAATATTTTGAGAAAGTGTTGAAGTGATATTTTGTCATTTAACCATTGAAATTGGAAAGAAGAAAATTGTGATTGAGACAGGTTTTCCAAGGTCACTTTTATATCAAACAAAAGGTATGGGAACATCTTCCTAGTGAGTGATTGTTGAATGTTGTGAATGCAAAGTTGGAGTGAAAAGGATTATTTGGTAAGCATTGTTGAGTGTATGTTGAATTAATGATTCAAGGTTTTCTGAAATAAAGAGTTGTTGATAAAACCTTATTTTATAAGCATTGTTGTTGAAGTGATTAAGTTGAGTGAATTTGAACTAGGGTTTACAAATATCATGAGTATCATTGTTATGTGAGATTAGCATTATTGTTGAAGCACTTAGTTGAGTGAGGAACATGAACTAGGGTTTGCAAAGATCATGAGTATCATTTTTATGTGAGATTAATTGATAAGCATTGTCGAAAACATTTGAGTGAGTGTTCATATGCTTGGACTAGGGTTTGTAAGCAAATGTTAATTCATTGAGTGATTGGTTGAGTAGTGTTGGTTGAGCCTAGTCAAGTGGATGTGTTGAAGTGATAGTTAAAGTTCTATGAAACAAATTATTCTATATTCTAAATTGATTTGATAAATATGTTGAGATTTTATGAGTGTGAAACATATTGAGTCTCTAAAAATTCTCTATATGTTTCTGTGGTAAAAAGAGTGATTGAAAGTAATTGAGCATTATGGTGAATGTGAAGCATATTGAGTCTCTAAAAATTCTCTATATGTTTATGTGGTAAAAAGAGTGATTGAAAGTAATTGAGAATTGTGGGGAATGTGAAGCATATTGAGCCTCTAACAATTTTTTATATGTTTTTATGGTAAAAAAAAGTAAAAAGTGATCTTATACTGTTCACCCCCCTCTCAGTATAAGCTTGTGTTCTTCAATTGGTATCAGAGATGGTTCCTTCAGAAGAGTTTAATATCTTGAAGGAAAAGCTTTCAAGAACACAATGAATTATAAGAATGTGTCCTCAGATAATTCAACACCAATATTTGATGAAAATTATTATATATTTTGGAGTATGAGAATGAAGATTCACCTGATGGCTTTTGGCAATGAAATTTGGGAAGTAGTTGAAAATGGATACATATCACCAGTTGATCCACCTATAGATAAGGAAGGTAAGCTTCTACAACATTACAATTCAAAAGCAATGAATGCAATTTTGAGAGGTTTGCATAGAAAAAAATCCATAAAAGTTATGCATTGTAAAGATGCAAAATGAATTTGGTATAAGTTGCAAAGCATATATGAAGGAGATAAAAGTGTCAAAAAGGTAAAGATAAAAAATCTCAAAGGACAAGTTGAAGAATTAAGAATGAAGGATGAGGAAAACATTAGTACTTATATACTTCGAGTAGATGAGGTTGTTAATGCCATGCAAGTACTTGGACTTAATGTTGAAGAATTAGATGTTTGTGGTAAAGTCTTAAGATCTCTTCTAAAAAGATTTAGTGAAAATATTTCTTCTATAGAAGAATCAAAATATGGTGATTCTTTGACAAGAGATATGTTACTTGGTATTCTTACAACTTTTGAGTTAAGAACAAAAGAGGAACCTAATACCCAGAAGGAATCAACATTCAAAGCTACTAAGAAGACAAAGGGCAAAAAGTCATATTCAAGTAATGAGTCATCCAGTGATGAAGAAGCTAATTATGGCAGAAGGAATAAGGATTCAAGAAGATTTAAAGATGCAAAATCTGTTATATTTTTCAATTGTGGAAAGTATGGTCACTATGCAACTGATTTTCAAGAAGCTAAAAATATCAATGATGAAGAAAAATAGGATCATAGGAACAAGGAATCAAAAAATACAGGTACCAAAATAAAGGTAAAGATGGAAAAGACATACAAGGGAAGAATTTCTTCCAAAGACAAAAGAAGAGCTACTATGCAAACAAGGCAAGTAATTACTCAAGTGATAGTGATAATAGTTTCTCAGATAATGATAAAGATGAAGTCCTATTTCTGATAGAAGAAAAATAAGAGGTTAATAAAAGGTCACCAATTATTCTCAAGTGTTTTAGATGTGGTAATTTTGGACAAATTGAAGATAGTTGTACAAAGAATGGTTTCAATTTTAGTTATGATGAATATGAGGATGCACTTGAAGAATCAGAAGAGAATATTCTAATGGCACTAGAAGAAGAAGGAGGTAATCCTATAGAATACAAGTCAGAAAAGAATGAAGATGCTATCAAAGGTAAAAAAATAGAGGAAGAATAAAAAAAGGAGAAGTTGATCTTAAGGGAGAACTTATTTATGCTCTTAAAACCTTAAATAAGGTAAGAAATCAAAACTTCCAACTTGAGATTCAATTTCAAGAATGTTATGAAGAGAGAGGAAAGCTTATAGAGGATCTAAAAAAGTCAATGGCTAAGAAAAAGAAGTTCAAGGATAAGCTAGAAGCAAAGGTCTTAGAATGTGAAAGGTTAGAACAAGAAGTATCTCTACTAAGGTAAGAATTAGAAAAGTCCAATGACAAGCTACACAAGTTTGGAAAGAGCTCAAAGATTGTATATAAGATGATCAAGGTACAAAGAAGGTCAACAAAGAAAAAAGGTCTTGGTTTTGAACAAGCTCAATAGAAATAAGAAAAAGAGTCAACCTCAAGTTATCAAGAAGAAGAAGAAGATGATAGTGTAAGAGAAAGTGAGACTTTTGAGGATGAGTTGGAAAACATAAAGTTCAACAGGGAAAGAAACAATGCACAAAGAAGAAACAAATGGAACATGAACCAGCTAGCTTAAAATAGACTAAGAGACTAATGAGGTCAAGGCAAGGAAATTTCAATGGATGATGTTTCTCATGTCACGGATTTGGGCACATGGCTTCACAGTGCAGGACACATGAAATACAAGAGTATGGGAAATTTAGAAACAGGAAGCTTTTCCATGGGTATTGCTACTCTTGTAATAATTTTGGTCACAAGGCAATGAATTGCAAGGTACATGACAATAAAAGTGATGGCTTCACTAGGAGAAATCCCAAGATATTTGCATCTCCAAGGAATGATAAAATTAAGTGTTATAAGTGCAATAATGATGGACATATAGCAAAGTGGTGTAGAGAAGACATTCCAAAATCAAGAATGAACAGGAACAGGAATAGGAATAGGAATAGGAATATGGACATGAACAGGAACAGGAATAGGAACGATAATATGGACATGAACAAGAATAGGAATATGTTCATGAACAGGAACATGAACATGGACATGAATAGGAATAGACAAACGAATCAGAAGGATCAGATTAGAAGAAATGGGATAAAATTAAAGACCAGTGCTTGTTGGGAGTAGAAATACTCCCACCCTAGAATTAACCACCTCAAGAGGAGGTGGGGAAGGGGCTAAGCTAAGAGACTCGTTCTTAGCCATGATTCCCAAAGGTGACCCTTTGCCATTGATGTCAAAGGGGGAGAGATTTTATTAATGGGGGGAGATTTGGTTTAAGAAGACAACATTGAGTCAAGGGGAGCAATTTCCTAGGGGTAGCAGAATAGGAAAAAGGTCAAATTTTGGTCAAAAAAAATTGGGTTGCCATCAATGACAAAGAGGGAGATTGTTGGATATTTTGAGTAGATGAGTTTTCATTGATGTCAAGATTGAGTGGTCATTGATGTCAAGCATTCAACACCAGTCAGTGGCAGTTTTAGTGGGCAACATCAGTTTCATGTTCTCCAATAAGTGTAAAAGGATAGTTCATTTTTAAATAATCAAAGACTCGGTTTGAGGCAGTAAGATGTGGTCCAAAATGCAAAGAAGAATCCCAGATGAATAATATTATAAAAATTCTTTATAATATTATATACAGGGAAGTTTAAATTAATTATAAATTAATTAATATAATTTTTATTATTAAATTAATTTATTAATTAATTTACTTAACTTATAAGTTATTTAAATTAATTATTAATTAATTTATATTAATTTTAAATAACCCTAAGGTGGGTTATTGAATTAAAATTTGAATTTCAAAATTTGAATTCTTAGTGCCGACGTTGGAGCAAAATCAACAAAATGTGTATAAAAGAGGGACTAGCCCACCTTAGCCAAACTAACCTTATGACTTCGAATTATTTTTATTAATGTGAGCTTGTGCGAATCGTGCTACATCAAAGAGGATTGCTTTGTGATTTTCATGTGAATTCAACAATGCACAAAGGGTTAATAGGAAGGAAGCCTTCCTCCCTTCATGTGGGCACCTATAGCCCAGGCAGTGGGCTCCAAAGTGCTAAGGCACTTGGCACTTGGAGAGATGACAGTTCGAATCACGTCGAAACCCTGTTGGGGAGAAAATTGAAGGTATGCATTAGTTGAGCATCAAAATTTTCAGAGGAGTTGGTTGAGGTATTAAAAATTAATTTTTGCATATTTTATTTGGTTTGTAAAGTTGTAAGGGGATTTATAAGGTTGATGAAAAATAAATTTTTGGATGTTATTTTATTTAGTGTTTGAAAAGGGTACTAAGGTGTTTTAGGAATATTGTTTGAGGTTTTGTGGTGTTGGATATTATTTTAAGTTGGAGTTTATAAGGTGTATCAAAATGATTATTTTTCATGTATGATTTGATGGGTGTTATTTTCAAAAGGGAGAAACAAGGCATAATTGAGCTTTGATTATTTTTGTGTCTAAGAAATATTTTGAGAAAGTGTTGAAGTGATATATTGTCATTTAACCATTGAAATTGGAAAGAAGAAAATTGTGATTGAGACAGGTTTTCCAAGGGCACTTTTACATCAAAAAAAAGGTATGGGCACATCTTCCTAGTGAGTTATTTTTGAATGTTGTGAATGCAAAGTTGGAGTGAAAAGGATTTTTTGGTAAGCATTGTTGAGTGTATGTTGAATTAATGATTCAAGGTTTTTTGAAATAAAGAGTTGTTGTTAAAACCTTATTTTATAAGCATTGTTGTTAAATTGATTAAGTTGAGTGAATTTGAACTAGGGTTTGCAAAGATCATGAGTATAATTGTTATGTGAGATTAGCATTTTTTTTTAAGCAATTAGTTGAGTGAGGAAATTGAACTAGGGTTTGTAAATATCATGAGTATCATTGTTATGTGAGATTAATTGATAAGCATTGTTGGAAATATTTTAGTGAGTTTTCATATGCCTCGACTAGGTTTTGTAAGCAAAGGTTAATTCATTGAGTGATTGCTTGATTAGAGTTGGTTGAGCCTAGTCAAGTGGATGTGTTGAAGTGATAGTTAAATTTATATGAAACAAATTATTCTATATTCTGAATTGATTTGAGAAAGAGGTTGAGATTTGGTGAATGTGAAACAAATTGAGTCTCTAACCATTATCTATATGTTTTGTGGTAAAAAGAGTGATTGAAAGTAATTGAGCATTGTGGTGAATGTGAAGCATATTGAATCTCTAAAAATTTTCTATATGTTTTTGTGGTAAAAAGAGTGATTGAAAGTAATTGAGCATTGTGGTGAATGTGAAGCTAATTGAGTCTCTAAAAATTATCTATATGTTTATGTGGTAAAAAAAGTAAAAAGTGGTCTTATACTGTTCACCCCCCTCTCAGTACAAGCTTGTGTTCTTCACTTCCACTTCACGGTATATGCAGAGAGAAGCTTGAATTAGGTCTCAAAGAAAATTAAATATATTTAAGAGAAATTTGCTATAAGGGAAGAATTCTAGAAAATATTAAAACTTATTACCATCTTGTTAGCAACATAGACACAACAATTGAGGATCAATAGGAAATATTTTATCAAGAAGCTTAAGAATATTTTAGATGCACAAAGAGACATGTAAGCATATAAAGACACCTTATGCACCCTAGTATATGATATGATTAAATAAATCTAGGTGTTAGTTTTTATTGCTCTATATAATATATTTGATTCACAAGAAAAGCTCCTTGATGATGATATCATTTATACAATATTTGAAGAGGAGAAATACAAAGCTTACGAGGCAGACAATCAAAAATTACAAATTGGAGCCCATTTTTTCCAAGATTCAAGAACTTAGAGAAAAATAGGATGAGTTGTTAGAGAATATATATGAAGATATTATGGGAGAGGCCAATGGCCTAGCATCCATCCAATTACTAATTTATGAGAATTAGTAGAAGCTTCTAGAAATTTTACCACAAAATACACAATAGGAGGACCACAATTTTGATTATTTGTGATAGGAATTAAATCCCAATTTTGTAGAGTTTGTACCTAGGGTTATATGTAGGATATGTATTTCTTATAAATTGATATTAGCACCTTGTGAAGACAACATAAATGTAGTTCTATAGTACTACCTTGAAATGTGATATTTTGGAAGAGCACAAAAAAATGAAATCAAGTAGTCAATGCCTTCTAAAACCCCTCAAAATTTGACTAAGTTCAACTTAGGTTTCAATTGGTTTAGGAGTAACCCTCTTGTAAAATGGTTTTATTTTCTCATGGTAGTGAAGTACTCAAGGTCATCTAGAAATTTGATAGCAAATTCAAGCATTTCAATTGATTCCTAGAGCAAATCACTTGTCACCCAATAGAGGACTAAAACTAAAGATGTGGATACTATGGAGAATATTTTGAGAGTAATATTTTGGCATGTAGTGGCACATTAAATCATTTTGGAAGCCTTATAATCCTGGTAAAGGTATATTTATGTTAGATTATATTACATTATTTGGTACATGCCAATGTACCACCTTGGGTACATAACTAGAGTAGGAGTCTACTTTAGAGTAAGGATTGAGTAGTTACTTCAAGCATGTAATAAATGCCTAAGTTTTAGAATGTGCAATTATGTAAATATGCATGTAGTCTACATGCACATGAGTCATGGGTAGATTAAAGGACAAGGTACATATATTCTTATATATGCCTTTTAGGTAGAAGAAGATATATGAGAAGAGCATTGCTCATAGCAAGTGTTAGTTGAGCTTCATTTCATGTTAAATATTCATAAGATTTTATTAATGGCTAGTTCAAGAGTTATTTCACAAGTTTATCATGCTATCTACATACTTCTTAGTTATCCATTAACATAGTTAGAAAATTGCTTGCTTATTTCACTATTTGTGCTTACATCTCCTTCAAGTTTATAACACCAAAATTTAACAGTGGTATCAGAGCACAAGGGGAATTGATAGGAGATAATAGAGAGATACAAATTTTAGTCCATAAGGGATAACAAAATAACAAGGCAACAAGTATTGATACAGATCTAGAATGCATATAAATGTAGAGAAGCATTGAATCTTTGGGTCTATCGAGTTTTGTTTGATGTCCTATCAGTTTCAGTTTGAATCACAGTAGTGTTATGAAAGAATGTCTTAGTTTAAGGAATTATAATGTGAGCATGGACACAGGTAGAAGAACTTCCAAAGATAAGCAACATTACATATACATCATCTGTATGCTTTGCTTCTCATAGTTTATTCATTATTGAGCTCATTTTAAGGTTCGGTAATATCAAGCATTGAAGATAGACTCATAGGATCAAGGGAAGCCTAAATTACCATGAGGGTTCTTGCATACATCAGACATGTTGAAACTAATGGTTGAAGTTAAAAGGATGAACGTTAGGAAAGGTGTCTCAAACTAGAAGCAAATTTTGAAGGATAGCGTTGACTATTGAAGTTGTTTGAAGGTGATTTCATACTAATCTTGGAAATATTCTGCCCCTAAAAATATTATGTAGAGTTTCGTTGTAATCAGTCTAACTCTTTGACATTTTGAAGGACCACCCAATCATCAAAGAGATCTATAGTTTCTCTAAATATTTAGCCATGAATACATTGAGGTATATATGGAGCCTCATACGTAGGTATCACCTCTGGAGAAGTAACATAGATAGCTACAGATGATTTATTTCCACCAGCTATACGTTCAACATAATCATCTTTAGTCACATTCATAGTTTACAAGGGCAGCCTGATATCTTTTCTCCAAAAAGTTGGACGTGTACAAAGGAGTCATGGTGAAAATAAAATGAAATCACATTAGTAAAATTAGAAGGGGTAAATGAATTCCCTTGTCACACAAGCTTTCATGATTTGAATCCTCATGGAAGGAGCAAGTTATTACAATCACTGATGAGACAGTAACCAAGAGCCACCAGAGTAGGAGTTGTAGTTGATGTCTATCCACATGTGGTTATGCCATTGATGCTTGAAGTGTAGGTGCATGATACATTACACCCTAATGTAATGTAATATTTGTCAATAGAACATTTGAAACATGTCTCAAGGAGAGTGCATAAAATATTGTAATGGTTTAGTACACACAAAAAGAGAACACACACGTGGCATTGATAACGGTCACTAGCATATTTATGAACTTACCGTAGTTGGACTTATCATTTTTTCAACAGTTATAATGTTGTGGATATTACATATCAAGATATGTATGTCGATAAGCAATAATGTTGTATATGTTACATATCAAGATAATTGTTTAAGGTGTTACATATCAAGAGAGCACCGAATATCAAGAGAGGTCCACATATAAGAGAAATCAATTAATAGGAGGACAACATGATGACAAAAACTTTCTACAAATTGCAAGGTACTTTTTAAAGGTTTTTATTATTTTCTACTTTTGGAGTAATAAGGTGTAATAATAAAAACTTTTTTAATTAATATAGGAGAATTAGATAGATAAGCAATATTTGTAAATTAATTTTATTTTGGAGATATAGGGGTTTCTATCTTAGATAAGTTTATTTTGCAAATATTGTTATTTTATGAAGTTCTAAAATAGGGATATATAAGGAATACTACACCAATAATCTAGTCTACTGGAACTTAGAAAACTAAATCAGTAAAATTAGAATAAAAATAAGCTCTTCATAGCATTGATTAAATAGTTGGAAATTATTACTTACACTAATTAATTATACAAATTAAAGGAACTAAGTAATCCAACCATAGAATCTTGAATATAGAAAACTGTATCAAATTAAAAGTACATAAATAGGGATTCATAAGGTAGATATATTTATATTAGAAAACTGAAAACTTCATAGCCATGGATCATTGGTATATAGATTTGGGAGCAAGTAAACATATGACTAGAAATATACATTGGTTTAATTCTCTACAAAATATAAATGAGAAACCAGTTGCTATAGTAGATAGTAAAACTTATGAAGTGAAGGGGATAAAAAATATTCTAGTCAATCTAATAAATGGAAAAGGAATGATTTATAATGTTTATATGTTCTTGGATTGACTACCAACCTTCTTGCAGTTTCACAACTCATGGATCAAGACATGACATTAGAATTTAAAGTTATCAATGGAAGAAAATAATGTCACATTATCAAACAAGAAAAAATGATAGCTTCAAGCTCCTATAAATATAGTCTATTTATTTTGAATACTACTACAAATTTGGCTCCCTTAGTTAAAACATCATAACAAAAGGACTATGGCATAAATGTTTGGGACATACTAGTACATCATCCTTAAATGTGATGGTCAAACATCAAATGGTTGAAGGGATACCAAATTTTTTTTGGAATCTAATGTTTGTCCAAAATATTTAGCAGGAAAACAACATAGATTACCTTTTGAAATCAGTCAATATAGGTCTCAAAAACCATTAGAATTGATATATACAGATTTATGTGGTCCAATGAATGTAACTAGTATTGGAGGACATAAGTATTTTTAGTTATTTTTTGATGATCACACCATAAAAATGTGGGTATACTTTATAAAGTATAAATCAGAAGCTTTTAGTTGTTTTTAACAATTCAAACTTCAAGTAGAAAATAAATTAGGAAATACTATCAAAATTATTTGTTCAAATAGAGGAGGTGAACTTATATCAAAATAATTTGATCTATTTTTGAAAGAAAATGGAATAAAAATACAACTTACTACAACATATTCATCGCAACAAAATGGAATTGCAAAAAGAAGAAATAGATTTATTATGGAACTGGTGAGATGTATGCTAAAAGAAACACATTTTGATCATCAATATTGGGCAGAAGCAATCAAATTAACAATGTACTTACAAAATAGATTACCCACAAAAATACTCAATATTATTACACTAGAAGAAGTATGGTCAAGACAAAAACCAAATATTGAAAAGTTAAGAATTTTTTTATGCAAAGCCTATATGCATATTCTAAAACTTGAGAGAAAAAAATTAGATGAAAATAATATGGCTGGTATATTTGTTGGTTATGATGATGAATTTGCAGGATATAGAATAAGTGATCCAATTACAAAGAAAGTATATATAAGCATAGATGTAGTTTCTGATAAAAATATCAATGTTGAAACTGAAGAAAAAATAATGATTCAAAAGTTCTTCTAAATTTCTCAGAGGAAGACTTGTCAAATGAAGAAACTGAGTCAAAATCTCAAAATGAACAAAGTGAATGTATAGAAAATTCTACAATTACTCAAAGGAAGGAACCAATATGGTATATGTATAAACTTAGAGAATCAAATGCCTGATCTTACTACTACAAGACCTCAAAATCATAGTCAAAGCAGAATAAATATAGGAATGATGAGTACTATAGTAGAATCGACAATGACACTTGAAGCCTTAAATGATTCGCATTGGAAGGTAGCTATGGAATCAAAATATTCATCTCTATAAATGAAAAAAACATGGAATTTAGTAGAATTACCTCCAAGAAAGGAAGTTTGTGGGTTGCAAATGGATTTAAAAAATTAAATATAAAGTATATGGTACACTTGAAAAATACAAAGCTCAATTAGTAGCAAAAGAATATACTCAGACATAGGGAATTGACTATGAAGAGACATTTGCACCTATAGCCAAAATGACCACTATCAGAATAGTATATGCTTTAGCAACTCATCAGGGTTGGAAACTTCATCAAATGGATGTAAAAAGTGTCTTTCTTAATGGTGACTTAGAAGAAGTCTACATATCACAACCAAAAGGATTTCTTGTTGAAGGTCAAGAATATAAAGTTTGCAGATTGAACAAATCCTTATATGGTCTAAAACAAGCTCCTAGGGCATGGAACATAAAAATTAATAATCATCTATTACATCATAGTTTTAAACAAAGTGCATCTAATCCTAGTCTATCTACAAAGAAAATTGGTAACGATATGCTAATTCTTATAGTATATGTTGATGATATAGTGATCACTTGAAGTTCTAAAAAACTGATAAGTGAGGTGAAAAAGGATCTTGAGAAAGATTTTGAGATGAGAAATTTAGGACTGTTGAAATATTGTCTTGGTCTAGAAATTTATCAAAAAGGAGATAAAATTACCATTACATAGTTAAAATATGCAAATATCCTACTTGATAAATATAAAATGAATTATTGTAAGCCCAAAGACACTCCCATGTAACAAGTGATTCAATTATCCAAAAATGATGGAACACCTTTAGTTTCAGCTACAAGGTATCGCCAATTAATTGGAAGTCTTTTGTACTTAACAAATACTCGACTTGATTTAGTCTTTGTTGTAAATTATCTTTCAAGATTCATGCAAGAACCAAGAGAGTCATTGGAAAGCTACAAAAATAATACTACAATATGTTAAGAAGACTACAGATTATGGACTAACTTATATGAAGAATGTTAAATATTTCTATTTATAGGGATACTCAGACTCTGATTATGTTGGTTCTATTGATGATAGAAAATCTACTACAGGATACATTTTCTATCTTGGATCAGGACCAATATCTTGGCACAACAAGAAACAACATACAGTAGCATAATCATCTATTGAAGCCGAATATCGTGCAACATGAGATACAACTTGTGAAGCTTTTTGGTTATAGTATATATTATCTAACATGGGAGTCAAGAAGTCTCCAACTCTAATACATTGTGATAATCAAGGAGTACTCAATATGATCAAAAATCCAATTGTACATGAATGGACCAAGCATAATTAAGCACAATGTCATTTTATCAAAGACCATTTTTAGAATCATCATATTAGTTTGAAGTATATTTCTACAGAAGAACAACTAGCAAATATATTTACAAAAGCTCTAGGCACAAAAAATTCCAAACATTCAGAGATCATATATGCAGATCAAGAAATTCATCCTAAATGATGTAATACATGGGGGTGTTAGAGTATATTACATTATTTGGTACATTCCAATGTACCACCTTGGGTACATAACTAGAGTAGGAGTCTACTTTAGAGTAAGGTTTGAGTAGTTACTTCAAGCAAGGAATAAATGCACAAGTGTTAGAATGTCCAATGATGTAAATGTGCATGTAGTCCACATGTACATGAGTCATGGGTAGAGTAAAGGCCAAGGCACATATCTTCCTATATATACATTTCAGGTAGAACAAGATGTATGAGAAGAGCATTGCTCATAGCAAGTGTTAGTTGAGATTCATTTCATGTTAAAGATTCGTGAGCTTTCATTAATGGCTAGTTCACAAGTTATTTCACAAGTTTCTCATGCTATTTACATACTTCTTAGTTAGCCATTAACATAGTAATAAAATTGCTTGCTTATTTCACTACTTATACTTGCATCTCCTTCAATTTTATAGCACCAAAAGTTAACAATTTAGAGGCATGTAATATTTGAAGCTACACCATTTTTCTAAATATACCCATAAGTATTTATTTTTATTAGGAGTAATATTTTCTCACCCCAACTAACTTAGGTATAAACTTCTACTATAAGCAATGGGCTCCATTGTATTCTTTTTTTTTTCCAAAATAATTTAGAGCTACACTCTATGAAACTCAAATTATGGTTTATATCTCATGAATTTAGTGAGAAATTAGCAAGTGTTTTGCATTCCATTAGTGGAATTTCCCTCTTTATTTTCTAAGTGCATGGTGATTGAGGCATATCCCTTTTGTGTATTTTATCATTTGCTTAGCAATTTCATACTAAATGAATGTAAAACATTAATGTTATGGATTATCTATAGAGGGGGAAACTACCCTACACATACGATTCCCAACAAAGGTTAGATCCACAGGGAGGGAACCTTTGTAGGGTGAACCGCGGGGGTATTTTGTTCTCTACACTCGGTGCTAGGGGGATGGATTCACCAGGAATGATTTTAGGACTCGCTCCAAGTCCTCAGGATATGCAAGAAAAGTTTGATGTGTTCAACTTTAAGAAAAATACCTAAGTTTGGTCTTTCTAGTTCTAAGCTAAGAAATATAAATGATAATGTAGAAAATAGAGTGCAACAACTAAAAATAGAATGTAAGCATACAAGAGCTAGCCTAATATGATTCTTTATTTTGAATGCTCACTAACCTAGAGTTTATTCCTGAAAACCTTTATAGCAGAAACATACAAAATAAATGCACAAAAATTATCCCTAGATGCAAAATAAATTCTTTTCACTTTCAGATGCCTAAAAATTAAATTCAGATCAGATTAGAAAACCAACAAGATAAATCAAAACACTTAGCTTTAACTGGTGGTTGATCCTAGCTTTTGATGCTTCTTGTCCAATGATATAAAAATACCTTTTCCTGCAAGATAATCTAAGAAACACTAAAAAATGGTGATCAACATTAGGGGGCTTGCTTAGGCAAATGTATATCATTCCTCTAAGGTGCAGCAGTCAAGCCCCCTAGGTCCCTTAGATGACATTTCAACACAAAATCAAAAATTAACCTTTGGAGAAATAATCATAAAACATATATGCAAAAATAGTAAAAATAGAAACAAAATACGCCAATATGCTCAGTATGTAGTAATGAATGTAACCAAACTATCAAAAAATAAAAATTACCCCTAGATTGATCTCAAGAAAAAATGTACCTCATAATTGGGCATGAAAACGCTTCGGTGAAGTCACACTCCGTCAGAATGGGGTGAGATTTCACTTTTGTGGGCTAAAACACTAAATTTGGGTTAGCAAAGTATCGCCTCAATAGAACCGAGTGTGATTTCACTTTAGATACACAAAAATAAAAGCGTAGGCATGAAACGTAAATTAATGTGAAAACACAAAGAGCAAAACCTAAATGGAGAGCACAGAAGCAACATAATCAGTTGAGGTATCCAAACTGGAAATCTTTCTCTTTGAGCCACAATGTGCATCCACCAAGTTAAGCAAAAATCCAATCCATGGAATAGGAAATCAAAATCTAAAATTTGCACTTCAAGTTAGCTTGCAAAAGACACAAAAAGCAGAGCGAAATGAATTTTAGTAAGAAAATAAATACCGCATGAGCATTAAGTAAGTTCGTGATCATGATATGAAAAGAGTGAGATTGCTCTTCCTTTTATAGATGATCAAGGTGGGCACATAAACTCATAGCCGACACAAAATACATTGGAGAAGGTTTAAACCTAGGTCTAAATGGGCCAAAAGGAAATAAAATTAAATTAAAGTAAAAACTAAATTAAAACAGCAAAATCGCATCTCGTCTTAATGAGGCACAATATCACTTTTGTGAAATCGTGCCTCATGAAAATGGGGTGCAATTTCACTAAAATATAAAAGAAAATAAAAAATAGGGGTAAAGAGGTCTTCCCTTGCCCTTGGTAGGGGTTGGGGACCTCTTAGGGGTTGCAAGGAAGATTGCCCACTAAAAGTGGGTCAATTTTCCATGTCTTGCCCCCTCTTTGATGCATTTATGGCCTTAAATGTGTTAAAGAAAGGATGTGGGCACACACACTGGGATATAGCAACAAGAAGAAATGGGATGGATGGTTTATAATAAAGAGGTGGTGCGAAAACAATGTCATTCTGGGCACTTCTAATTTTATACGTAAATCAAGGCATTAGGGACAATAATACCTCTATAGGTCGGGGTGCCCCATCGAGTTTTTATGAAAAAATGACATTTCATAAAAACTCAAGAGAACTGATGCAAAATAAGAGAGAGAGAGAGAGAGAAAGCGAAAACCAAGCAAAGCAAAGGGGTAAAAAAAAGTAGGATTTAAAAGGTAAAAGCGATAAAAACCCTAATTCATTTTCATTATGAAGAGGACAGAAAAAAGAGATCTAGGAGAGCAAATATGATGGTGCTTCCAGTTCATCAATAAGTAGTAGTGAGGGGAAAATTCGGGGCATGAGAATGGGTAAGGATCACTTTTCCTCTCCTCATGCATAATTTGATCTCATTTTTCATGAATTTATGAGGTTTTTATGGGATTCTTGGGGAATTTTATCATGAAAGTTGGCGAATTTTGCACCCCGACCTGGGCGTGACTTCGCAGCTCAGCCATGATTTTGCTTTGGATGGAGCATGGTGAAATTATGCTCAAAATAAATTGGGCATGATTTCATGAAGTCAAGCCCTAAAAACGAAGGGTGTAATTTTGTGAAAGTGGAATTGCATGCCCCAAAAATAGGATGCGATATCACAAAAGCCAGGGAAAAAAGAAAAGAAAAGAAGAGAAAAAGAAAAAAATAAATAAAAGAGAAGAAAAGAAGGAAAAAAAATTGACCCGAAGTGCAATATTTAAATTATAATCATCTTATGCTTAGATTTAATGAATGATGTGGGATTTAATTTTACTTTTATTTATGAAACTGATTAAATTTTGTTTTGTGAATACAGCTAGATATTCTCGAGAGTCAAGAGTCGAGAGCAGGGGATCTGGTAGAGTTGGATGCTATGGGTCTGGTAGAGAGAGACATTTTAGTGGTGGTGGGGTTGGACCATATGGTAAGGATGCCACGGATAGATATGGATAGGGCGATGCTGATTGTCCTAGCAAAGAGGTGGTATCCGGAATCTTCCATTTTTTGGTTATCGATATGGGAGATGACCATCACATTGGAGGATGTGTGGCATATTTAGGATCCCCATCAGGGGAGAGAGTTCTACGAAGCATGAGGGTAGGCAGACACTCTTAAGTGGTTCTCAACAGGTTTTACCCACTAGGTGAGAGAGAGTACCATAGTAGTAGATGACCTGGTTGGTTGTTATGGAGTGAACCCTTTGACCATTGTACTCTTAGGGGTTATGGCTAGGTTCTTGACATGCCATACTAGTAGATGACTCTTGCCATGGGCACTGGCAGGAGTAGTAGCAAACATGTGAGATCAGGAGGTTCAATTTTCATGGGGTCATTATATGTTGACCTGCTTATATAGGATATTGTACAACATAATGTATAAGCAGTATACAAGATTGGTTTGCATTATTTTGCTCCAAGTGTGATGTTGGGAGCACATCGTGGTGTGGAGACTAAAGGAACTACCAAGACCATTACATGACTTGGAGTGACCAGTAATATATAGATGGTTGAGATCCTTGGAGAGGATCATGAGGGCCTATTCAGGGAACCTACCACTAGCTAGGTGGGTGATCGATGAGCTTCGGGAGGTAAATCTCATTTGGCGATCATGAAGGCTTCACCCTGGATAGGCAGAGGATAGGATAGAGCTATCTAAGGTGAGGAGGATTAGATGGCTGAGGTCAGAGAGGGGGGAGTCATAGGTATTCAGGTTTGATCGATTTCTATGGTATTTTGGGATCTTATAGGGAGTCCCAAACCTAGGGGACTACTAGTACCAGAGTGTGACCCAAGATCCAGTAGGGGTTAGAGGTGAGCCAGACCTCACCATATGGATTGAGGAGGACATAGACGATCCCACTTATGTTCATCTAGGGGTAGATAATGTAGGGGTGGCCATCGGGTACATGCGATGGTATAGATGAGTTGTACCCTAGAGGATATCCCTGCCCATACCAGTATAGAGGTTCCAAGTGATGGACCTAGGCATGTAGTGGGCATTCCAAGAGGTAGCTTGTAGGGCCACAAAGAGAGCACAATAGGCCCCTGCTATTTTGAGATAGACGTTGACATGGGTCCATATCCAGGTGGTAGAGGAGACCATCCCCATAGTAGAGACTAGAGAGGGAGGGGTGAGAGATAACCCCACATAGGTAGAGGAGCCATAGGTTAGATATCCTAGGGAGGCATCCACATCAGCAGCCATGGGAGGCTAGAGCAATGGGATAGAGGAGTTGCGGGTACAACTTCTCTATAGACACAAATGACCCAGATGTAGATTGAGAGGGACATAGCAAGGGTAGAGGCCACTCAAATTTAGGTAGATATGGCATAGATATATGGAGAGTTCCAGTATGCCAGGGCTGAGGGGATGGCTATCATTGGGAGTATCTAGGAAGGGGATGTGGTGTAGCTCCTTCAGGCAAAGCTACAGTGAATAGGTGATAAGTTGGAGATAGTTATTTAGAGGACCATATTTTATGAGATAGCTTACTATGAAATAGTTCATCCAGAGTAGAGGATGGAGACTCCTCCATCCCTTCAATCAGTGAGTAGATCATGATCTCGATTGTGGGTGCTGATGACATCTCAAAAGTTGGTATCACAACCAAGGTTGCCTCCACCTCAAGGAGGGCTAGAGGGAGCTGGCTCTCAGCGTTAGGAGAAGATAGTCTAGGTATCAATATGATGCACTATTTTTTTATTGTGGTGTGCATCCCTAGGTTGAGTGTATCGAGTCTAGATTGTGGTACATCGACCTCACATGATGTACAATTTTTCCCATGAGTAATACATAGCTGCAGATATTATTGTGATTTTATGCATTCTATGTGTAATGATTTAATGCATGTTTTTATATTTTTTTCTTTTATTTTAAGTGTTTTTATGTATACAAACAATCCTAATACAAACTACATGAATATGAATAAATGTAAAAGGAAAGAACAATAAAGAGGAATAAGAAATGAAATCAGACAAGAGAAAAAAAGAGAAATAAAGAAGAGAAGAAAGAAGAGAGAGAGAGAGAGAGATAAGAAGATAGAAAAGAAGAAGAAGAGGAAGAGGGGTCCAAAGGTGAATCATCAAAAAAGGATAATAACGAACGATCCATAGTATAATACTAGTGTAGGTAGCAAGGAATTAGTGTAGCTAGACACTATAGATCGTATTAACGAGATAGATAGACCCGTTATAAGTATAGCACTTGCAAGAATGTCAAAAAGTGTGCGTGTATTTTTGACCTGCTATGGATGGTTTCTCCTTTATTGACTGCTATGAGGTGATTACCTGCTAGGATGTATGTCGAGGTCTACTAAAAATAACCAAAGATCTTATCCTGTAATGGGGTGTTGAGCCTACTGATTCAAAAGAGAGTATAACCCGATAGAAGATCGTGAATAGTGTAATACCTACTAGGATGTATAAGTATCCCATGTGGGGTGTAATATGTATAAATAATGTATGCAAGTGCTATCCCAAGTTGGGACTTTGAGAAAGACTTTGTGCAATAAGAGTATTCAGCATAATGAAAAAATCAAGAAAAGGAGAATGTATCATAAGAAGAAAAGAAGAAGAAAGAAAAGAATACCTAGGGGGGATCTTTCTAGGCATCATAGTCCTAGTGAGAAGTGCAATGCATGTTGCTATGTCCTAACTAGGTATCATCACATGCCATTATCGCAAGATCCCCAAAAATTTATATGAGCATGTAGTCATGAATAATCAATCATGCACTTATGACAGGCAAACATGCAAGGATGACAAGAAATAATGCAATATGAGCAAGCAGGTGAATGCAATGGAAAATGAAAATGCAACTATATGATGATTTTTTTTATATATATATATTATTATGGAGAGTTAAAATAAATGTAAAACCTAAATGCACCATACATGTTATCAAAATAAATGGGTGTGCCATAAGGTGTTGGATCGAAGACATACTCAAAATCATGAAGAAGCTCTTTAAGGATCTTCATTCAACATCCATGGCACGATAATCACAACATTTTCTAATAGCACCATTCTTTTTAGCATAAAAGACATCATACAAAGATTCATAATTTTCTTGCACAAAAGCAATGTTATTTTTAGAACAAACAGAACCAACCATATGACAAGACATTATATTTTGAGGAAAATTAACACTTTTATTATCATCTATTGACAACTTTTGATATTCCATATATTCTGCATAAGTCATAATATGATCATCACCCTCAAAAAGTTAGAGGTTGATTTTTATTAGGTATAAAATCTATACCACATTTCCTAGACCAAATCTCAACATCCAAGGGTTCTTGAATACCCTTCTTTTGTGGTCCCAATCCTTTACCTGCATATCCCATACCGAACAGGATCTTCTTAGGAAGGGGATAATCATTAGTGAGATAGCATTGAGCAAAAGAGCACTCATTGAGATATGGGTTGCTACCATAAATATTTTCTTCGGAATCCATACCTCTAAAGATAAAGGTGCATGTGCCAATGTGTACAACATCACCCTTCTTATGATGAAAGCCCATAGTTCAAGGTGAAGTTGGTAGCTTGGCTAGATCTAGAAGAGGCTCTTGAAGAAACTTATTATCATGATCTAAGTAGAAATAATGGGTTTTATGTTCCTCACTCACTTTAAACATTGAAGATGCTCAGAGATTTGATATGAGGAACATGGAGAAATTGTTGAAGAAATAGAAGAACAAGAATAAGAATCTAATTGAGCTAACTCTATATTTGAACAAAATTCAAATGGTCGAGGGTCGCTCGAAATGGTGACAACTTGATTCTTGAATTTAAACTTGAGACACTGATGAAAAGTAGAAGGGCCAACCTTCATTGCATGGATCCAAGGTCACCCAAGAAGAAGATTAAAATATGCAGGATAATGTACCACATAAAACAAAGTATCCAATATTCTCAGCCCCACATTTAAGGGGAGAGATATGACACCACAAGCCTCTTGGGACTCATTTTTGAAAGAATTGATAGGTACATAAATTGAGGTATGAACCATTATCATTCAAAACTCACTTGATAAGGGTATCCCCAATAAGTGCGATGATGTAAAGTGATGAATCTCCATGAATTTTTGAGGAAGGTTTATCATCATATGAGAATGAGACATGATGTATTCCAAAAGAATTTCTATGATCGAGAGAATCTTGAAAAAGTTTTAACACTGATATCTTTGATGGAGTACTAGCTAACTACTTTTGAAGATCAAATGAAACCTAATACTATTTTATCAACACTATAGGTGGAATCCTTGTAGCTGAATCTCTTCTTTGATTCTTCTTTAAAAATAAACTAGGATGAGATGTTGAAATTTGTCCTTGCTGATGTTGCTAATTTTGAGTCTGTTTCCTTATAGTTACTCCAACCATACCAACCACATTATTATGGCATGGTAAATCATCCTGATGAGCCACCTGATTGTCTATTTTTTGATCATGCTTTGGTAGGGAATCCTTAAATATCCCCATGTCTTGATTTGTTGTTGGAACTTGTTGAGTAGGAGTTTGATTACTTGTTGTTTGGAGATTTCCTAAATCAATGCATCCTACATCAATCAAATCTTGAACCACATGCTTCAAATTCTTACAAGTGTTTGTCCAATGTCCTTCTACTCTATGGTAAGTGCAATAATGACCAATTTTATAACAATTTGTTGTAGTGTAATTCAATTGCCTTAGCATCTAATAGTTGTTTCAAAACCGCTTCCATAGGGATATTAAGTCTTGTGAAGTTCCTTTGAGGAGGATTATGAAGTACAATATTTTGTAGGTTGTTAGTGAAATTATTAACATGCCTACTATCACTATCGCCTCCTATATGCTTATTATTATATTGATACTTAGTAGGCTTATCTTATTTAACCTTAAGCTGACCTCTTCTAATGAGAGCTTGTTCCACTTTTTTTTCTAACTCAATTGCTTGATCTAAATATGTGATAGTAGTAGTTTCTAGTGCATAAGATAACTATTCTTGTAGATTACCAATGAATATATCAAACATATATTTTTGAGACACAGGTTGTCTTAATCGGCCAACTAAACTTCTCCAATGAGCTAGAAATTCTAAAAAACTTTATTCTTTATTTTTTTTAAATCATATAAATCTCTCATGGTCACTTCCTTTTCAATGTAGGCACTAAAATTATGAACAAACATCTCCGTAGTCTTTTCAAAACTCTTCAAAGAATAATTGGGAAATCGATAATACCATTTTAATGCCACTCCAGCAAGACTCTTTGGAAATGTTTTCAATAAGAGCATATCATCATAAAAAATATCATGGAAAGCTATCCTAAATCCTCTTAAATGCTCTATTGGATCTTTTTTCCCTTTATATATTGGCAATACTGGCATAGAAAAATGATTAGGATAAGATCTAGCACTAACAATAGGATCCAATGGCTGAATACACATTTCCTTTATAATTGTATGTAAAACCTGAAGGCTGAATCATATCCATCCTTGAAACCAATGGATTCACTACACTTACCAAATTTTGCATCTCTAAATTATTACTATGTATGTTTCCTAGACTTCCAAAAGGAGGAATGTATGTATGCTGAAATCCTGATGTTTGATTTAAGTTTTGGGTACTTTGGTTGTATGTGGAACTTTGTGAGAATGGATAGCTAACATTTGGTGGAATATAAGTAACAATGTTGATATTAGAGGATGAATGAGGAAATTGAAAGCAATTTTTCAAGCCACTTCTAGTTGGGGGGACTTGCAGATTCCTTCCAATATTGGTGGTATTAGTAGTAGCATAAGTCACTTGGTTCTTCAAATTGTTTTTATGCATGGATTGAGATGTGGGAATATCATGCTTAAGAAAATGAGACCCATTGGGAGGGGAAGGAGTAGCATTCTCTTTTTCTAGATGAGCTTCTCATTCTACATATTCCAATAGTTTTTCCTTATGAGCTCTCATGAATTCCCAAATGTGATCAAATGATGAAAATACATAACTACCATTAGGTCCAACAAAAGGATCATGATTAGTTTTAGTTTCCATGTCTACCTCTTATTGCTCTTCTGGACCAAAATTAGGGTCTTCCCTATCAATTTGATCATCTTCTAAAGGAACATAATCAGACTTTAATTGTTTCCTCTGACTTCTAAGGAAAGGAGCCATTAGAAGTAGTGAAAAAAATAGGGGAAAACACTAACAAAAAAAAATTAATTACTTAAATATTTTTCAAAAAAAAATTAATGATCTTGCTTAAAGTTTGAAAGAAAAGGAGGTGTTTACATCAGGCTCACCAAAGATGTAGAGGGGGAAAACTACCCTACCATGTATGATTTCCAAAAAAGGTTGGTTCCACAAGTATGGAACCTTTGTGGGGTGATCCACGGGGGTATGTTGTTCTCTACACTCGGTGCTAGGGGGATGGGTTCACCAAGAACGGTTTTAGGACTCTCTCCAAGTCCTCAGGACATGCAAGAAAATTTTGATGTGTTCAACTTTAAGAAAAACATCTAAGTTTGGTCTTTCTAGTTCTAAGATAAGAAATATAAATGACAATGCAAAAAATAGAGTGCAACAACTAAAAATAGAATGCAAGCATACAATAGCTAGCCTAATATGATTCTTTATTTTGAATGCTCACTAACCTAGAGTTTATTCCAGAAAACCTTTAAAGCAAAAACATACAAAATAAATGCATGAAAATTATCCCTAGATGCGAACTAAATGCTTTTCACTTTTAGATGCCTAAGAATTAAATTCATATCAAATCAAAAAACCAGCAAGATAAATCAAAACACTTAGCTTTAACCAATGGTTGATCCTAGCTTTTGATGCTTCTTGTCCAATGATATAAAAATACCTGTTCTTGCAAGATAATCTAAGAAACATTAAAAAATGGTGATCAGTGTTAGGGGACCTGTTTAGGCCACTGTATAACAGTCCTCGAAGGCACAACAGTCAATCCCCCTAGGTCCCTTAGATGACCTTTCAACACAAAATTAGAAATTGACCTTTGGAGAATTAATCATAAAATAGATATGCAAAAATAGTAAAAACAAAAACAAAATATACCAATATGCTTAGTATGCAGTAATGAAGCTAACCAAACTATCAAAAAACAAAAATTACCTCTAGATTGATCTCAGGCAAAATTGGACCTCGTAAAAAGTGAGCATGATAACGCTTCGGTGAAGTCACGCTCTATTAGAACGGGGCACAATTTCACTTCTACGGGCTAAAACCCTAAATTAGGGTTAGCGAAGTTGCACCTCGATAGAACTGAGTGTGATTTTTCTTTAAACACAAAAAATAAAAGCGTAGGAATGCAACATAAATTAATGCAAAAAACACAGAGAGAAAAACCTAAATGGAAAGTGTAGAAGCAACAGAAGAAGTTGAGGTATCCAAACTGGCACTCTTTCCCTCTAAGCCACAATGCACATCAACCAAGTTAAGCAACAATCCAATCCACGCAACAGGAAATCTAAATCTAAAATTTGCACTTCGAGTTAGCTTGTATAAGACATAGAAAGTAGAGCAAAATGAAAGCAGTAAGTGAGAAAACAAAGATTGCATGAGCATTAGTAACTTCGTGATCGTGATATGAAAAGAGTGAGATTGCTCTTCATTTTATAGACGATTAGGGTGGGCACATAAACTCACATCCAATGCAAAACACGTTGGAGAAGTTTTAAACCTAGGTCTAAATGGGCCAAAAGAAAATTAAATTAAAAACTAAATCAAAACAACAAAATCACACCTCGTTCTAATGGGGTGCAATATCGCTTCCATGAAATTGTACCTCGTGAAAACGGGGCACGATTTTACTAAAAGATAAAATAATATAAAAAGGGGGGGAAAATAGGTCTTCCATTGTCCTTGGAAGGGGTTGGGGACCTCTTAGGGATTGCAAGGAATATTTCCCACTGAAAGTGGGTCAATTTTCCGTGTCTACATTATCATGTCATGATTGATCACACACTTCCTTTTGAAAATATGACTATGTTCTATTTGAATTCTTGCACCCTTAAAATTTCAATGCATTTTTATTTTTTGCAATTTACTTTTAATACAATTAGATTAGGTCAGCATAAGAGAATTTATTCGGGATAGTGGAGAGCCAGCATCAATTCATTGGTTGTAAGAAGACACTGGTCCTTCCTCCCAACTTTGTTGAAACTAGAATTGGGATGAAACATTAAAGTTAGTTAGTTCCCTATTTTAATATAGTTTATGGCAACTTTATGGGAAAATCCTCATTATTCATCCTTCATTTACTATTTTTACCCAAAGTTTAGCTAAATTTCTCAATTTTGTGCCAAACTTACATTCATCATGGATGAAGTGATTAGCTCAAATTTGAAGGGATTTTTGCCAAGTTTTTGCACATGTAGTGGTTCACTCTTGTTTTAGAGTGATTTTATCTATTTGAACCAATCACCTAAAACTTCCTCTAAGTTGTTTTTAAGGGGTGATTCACTCCATTTTGCAAGTAATTCATTCAAAATCTATCACATTTGTACAAAGTGAATCTCGAGTGATTTTCTAAGGCTATCGAATAAAATTCACATTATTTTTATTATTTCTTATTTTTATAGGTGCTTTGTGAATGATGACTCCATTATGAACTTTAGAATTTTGAAATTTTGTAAAGCAAGACATACAAATATCATCAAAATTGCATCAGACCTTAGATCTAATTCTAATTTTATATTTTTTAATGGTAAAAAGCATTTGGAATAGATATTGAGACACTTTTTCCAAATATCAAATTGACATGTGTCTTCACTCAATTCAATAAATGATTCACTCAAAATTGACTTCTCTTCAAAATGAGTCTAAAGAGAGATTCACTAAAAATACACAAAGCAATTTATTGGGAAAGATATATTTTTTCCTAACTTCTCTCTAGAGAGTGATTTTCTTGGATCTCTTGCTTTGCAAATATTTCAAAGAACTAAATTTTCTATGAATCTCCTGAAGCTACTAACAAATAACTTGTATTTGCAAGTGAATCACTCCAATTTGCATGTAAATCACTTTGTAGATCAAATTTCAAATTTTCTATGTTGATCCCAAAAATTTGTTCATGTAAATGTATATGAACATGCTTATGAATACATGCTCAAGGGTATAAAAATTTGGAAAATATCATCAATCTATAGAGATAGTTGCATACCATTAAATGAAAACCAAAGGGAAAAAGGAGCAGACTACCATGTGGGCGCATCAAGACGATGATATTGAGGAGATTCCAATGTCTAATCCCATATCCTCAAAAGAAAAAATTCTAATGCCCAATCCTATCTATCAAAATCTCTCATCCCAAGAAATTAGTTTCTTAGGTTATCAAATGAGTTATTGATATTCGTATTTGGTAAAAAAATTTCAAATACTCATCCTACACTGACCCATGTAAACCCTCGCTATAGGGTGATTATTAATGTGAATAACCTCACAAATAATACATATTTTACGAGCCATCCATTGTTTTACCTAGACACATTAGTAGGATCTATGTGAACCCATTGAGGCTTCCTCTTTTACCCTTGTAAGGGTTTATCTGTCTATTTTTGTATTTCTTATTGGTTGTTTTGAATAAGGTGCTTCCTTTTTGTTTTAGATGGGATCATTTTTTCTATCTAGAAATTTTCTATTAAATGTTAGGAGATCCTTTCAAAACCCTTATTACCAATCAAAACAATACATATTTTAGGAGTTGTTACCATATCATTAACATGAACCTACCTCCTACATCTAGTACTGAAAAATACATCTCCTACTAAAATTACTTCAAAATACAGTCCATCCAAATCTAATTTGTCCAACACATTCAACCTTCCACCAAGTCAATCTATAAGATCTTTAGGAAAAATGTAGGACCTCACTCAAAATTTATTGGTGTCAAATTGTCAAGTGGGGATCTAGTTGACCCAAGAAAACACCTAGAGATAAATATTTCCTTAATTTTGTCAAGCATAACAAAATACACAACAAGGTCTACCTCCTTAAAATAATTAGATTCCTCAACAAGTCTTGTAGTATCCTTCTCCATTATTAAACATGTAGCCTCCTTTGAATCAATAGTGAGATTGTAAATATCTTCTATATCCTCCTTTCTAGGTTCTAAATCATTATTATCTTCTACCTTAATATCATCTATACAATTATCATCAGTATCCTCCATATCTACTATAGGACTATGTAGTATATCCTTACCCACCATCACAACAACAATATGGTTAACCTAATCCTCCATAGAATAATCTAGCACCTTCACCCAAAACTCAAAATAAACTTCCTAATTGAATCTATCAAGGCACATTGAACCTAAGATCCTAGTACCTTATTCCACCTACAACTATGAAGGCATTACCTAATTTTGATAGAAGTAGAAATAAGATGGCACTGGATCAGCTCAATGAGTTGTCTACACTCAAATCAATCCATCATATTCAATATAAATATATTATGCTACAATTAATAATATATTCTCTATGTGATAAAGTTGCATTATGGTATGGAGGTTTGACTAATAATTTGATAACTAGTTGGGTGTAAACTATAGAACTACTCATGCATAGATTTGGTAGTGGAGCCAGTCACTAGAGCTATCTTTGGGACTAAAGTAGCTGATTTTATGGAAACTTTTAATAGAAAAAATAAGTGGATATCCTTGGATCTGTCCACCCTTGGTTAGGTGGAGAAGGATGCCTACCAATTAGTTTTGGGTAAACTAAGATTACAAATATTAAGGAGCAGGGATAAGGAGGATTTTTTGTTTTTGAAAGGTGAAAAAGATGGTTTGTTGTTTATGAAGTTTGTTGTCTAGCTCCCTCATTTTAAAATTTGGTTTAAGTACCTCACTCCTAAAGTTAACATTTTTTCTAGTTGGCCACCCAAAATAAAATTTTGACATTGGAAAACTTGCAAAAAAGAGGTTTGTTCTTGCTTAACGATTGCTACTTGTGTGGTTCTTATTTTGAGTCCACTACCCACATATTTTTCTAGTGTTATTTTTTTTCTGAGGTGGTGAGGGAAGTCTTAAGGAGTTTGGGTGTTTTTGGGTTGCCCCAAACCTATTCTCATATTTTTGTGAGTAGTGAGTTCCCCCTTATTTTCTCTAAACCTAAAGTTTTTCTATATTTTTCCTTCCTCATATGTGTTGGAATATTTAGAAGGAAAGAAATAACAGAGCTTTTAACAATTATTAAAAAAATGTTATTGTTGTTTGCTTTGGAACTATAGCGATAGTGATGGAGAATGTTTCAAGCCTAAATATGAATGTGGCTGGAAGAGGGAAAGAGAATATGGGATTAGAATTAGAGCTTGGTTTTTCATCCAAGAAGTAGGCAAGTCGATCAACCTCAGTCTTGATCAAGAGCCCATACCAAGTTGGAACCACCTCCCTTTGGCTAGCTAAAACTCAATTTTTATGGGGCATAAAATGGTATTCTAGGTAAGGTTGTCAGCAGGGTGATTAAGAATGAAAGAGATGACATTCTTATGGCATTTGTAGAATTTTTGGATGTCCAAACTTGTCACTTTGTGGAGGCAAGATCTCTTTTCTAAGGAGTCATCTTGTCGGAGACTTTTGAATAAAAGAATATTATAATTGAAGGTTACTCGAATACAAGAAGATTATAATTAAAGGTGGCTCCTAAATATAATCAATGTTATGAAGGGAAATCAAAATCCCAGTTGGAACATTGCTAATATGATTTGGGAGGTTAAAATGATTATCTAGTCATGGGAGGATTTTTTATTCTAGCATATTATTAAATAAGGTAAGGGAGTGGTAGAATTCCTTTCTAATCTTGGTATTTCTGAAAATGGTCTGTCAATTTGGAGGAATGATTTTCCCCAAGGTCTTTTGCTTCTGGATAATGGGGTGGGTTAAGTTGTTTTTCTTGTTCTTGTTTTTAGTTTTGTGCTAGGGAAGTGTCATTCATATTTCCTAAATTGGGTGTCTGGTGCTTTGAATATGTTAGTTGCTCTTTGTATGTGCTCTAGTATATTTCTCATGTTAGGTCATCTCTCTTTTAAATTTAATTTTTCTTGGTTTGGAACCTTTCAGTCAGTTGAGTGGTTTTTCTGTTGGTTGAAAATTGTGTTGAGGGTCTCGGTGTTTATTGCTTTTATTCTTAGTGGCTACTCTTTTTGGGTATTGATGATATTTTTTAGTTGTTGGTATTGCTTTTGGTTTTTTTTCCATGTGGAGCGGTCATCATTGGTTTATACCCTTCCTTATTCTTTCTTGGTTTGATCACCTATGCATGTTTTGCTTTCTTTGGTCTAAGGAAGTTGACTTGGATGAGTTTCTTGGATCCAAGCTATCTCATTTTATTGTTTCCTTTTCAGATAATAATTGGTCTAGGTGGAGAAGTTATTTGTGGGAAGTTTTTTGTGAGGAGCTGACTCCTGGCTCTCTAAAGCATCTGCATGTAAAAATTTTATCTGGCTGAAGCATGTGAAGTGGTGCTTTAGATGGTGGAGAGATGTTATCATTTCAAAGGATGGGAATTGGTGCTTCTAGAGAATTTCTTTGATGAAATTGGCTAGTAATGCTAATATACCTAGAACAAGATACCATTTTGGTATGATTTTCCTATTAAAAGCTAATTTTTATGGTCCTCTGTATCCATGTCACCTTTCTTTTCCTTGTTGTGTGAACCAATTATTGAGGTGGCAAAGAAGAATGGTGCATTTTATAGGTGAAGTCTTAAATTGGAAGGAGATCCCTATTCTTTGGTTATTTGGTAAACATAATTTATTATCCTTGCTTAATATCGATATTTCTATCATGCCTTGTATTTTATCTCTCCTTTGAGATTGGTAGTTTTCTTACAGGATTACGAGGGGACATTCAAGCGGTTCCCAAAAAAATTATGGTTTATGTAATTCTTGTGGTGGAATTATCCTTCAAGATAGTATTTCTCTAGGTAATATTGTTGGGGGTCTCAATTCTCGGTTAGTGATAGTCTCACAATGACACTGAGAAGGGGGGTGAATTAGTGTGGCTCTTTAAAACTTAAAAACTTCAACTCTTAAAGCCAAAACAATGAAAGCTTAAAACCACATAAAGCAAATATAACAAGAGAGCATCACACAACACAAGATGTAATGAGGTTCACCAGTTTTGGCTACTCCTCAAAAATGACTGCTTGGACTCCCATCCAAATCCAGCCTTTGCAAAGCAACAACTTTACAATCAATTTACCAGCACCAACTGGAAGGAGCACCAACCCCTAATTTATCTACACCAACAGAAAGGAGCACCAACCCCTAATTTATCTACACCAATAGAAAGGAGCACCAACCCCTAATTTATCTGCACCAATAGAAAGGAGCACCAACCCCTAATTTACCAGCACCAACTAGAAGGAGCACCAACCCCTGATTTACCAGCACCAACTGGAAGGAGCACCAACCCCTGATGCCAAGCACCAACTTGGACTTCTATTCTGAAACTTGAAGATTGACATAAAGATGCCTTCACTTTTACAAGACCCTGACCGGTCTATTGCTTTCTCAACATTTCCCACTCTTCACACAACACACACTGTGCTTGCTCGGCTCCAGTGCACTCTCCTCGTGCTTCACATACCGCACACCTCTCTCGCTCTCCTCTTGCTCTCTTCACAAGATTAAATCCACCTCGCGTTAATCCCAAGCGCTTTCACTCTATTTTAGCGTAACATTAATTCTCTACGCAGACCTCCTTTTATAACAAGGTTTTGACTCTATTTTTAACTTCCATATTTACGCATGCAACCCGTAACTGCCCCTGTAACTGTCGTTCTGACTTCTATTCACAGTTCTTATTTTAGTTGCATGATATTTCTTCTATAACTGCACCTGTAACTACACCTATAACTGTCATACCGACTTTCGTTAACTCTTCTTATTTTAGCTGCATGATTTTCTTTTGTAACAACACTTGTAACTATCGTATCGACTTCTTCTATAACTGCACCTGTAACTGTCGTACCGACTTTAGTTAACTGTCACATATCTTCTTTCAGCTGGGTTCTTTTCTTAGCTCGTGCCAAAATGACCTATCACGAAATCGTGACACTTCTGCCTCTTTGTCCTCTTCTCGGACTTGTACCCACGAAAACACATGTCGCGATATCGCGACACTTTTGCCTTCTTACTTTCTCTCTCCTCCTTAAGTCACGAAAATGCGACATGTCGCGATATCGTGACACTTTTTCTCCTTGCACTTTCTCTTTGCCTTCGGGTCGTGAAAACCCGACATGTCACGATATCGTGACACTTTTTCTCCTTGCGCTTCCTCTTTGCCTTCGGGTCATGAAAACCCGACATGTCGCGATATCGCGACACTTTTTCTCCTTGCGCTTCCTCTTTGCCTTCGGGTCACGAAAACCCGACATGTCGCGATATCGCGACACTTTTTCTCCTTAGCTCTTTCTCTTGTCATATGTCGCGAAATCGTGACACCTTTTTCTCTCTCCTCTTTCTCTTCGCTTTGGACCACGAAAATGAAACATGTCGCAAAATCGCGACATCTTTTTCTCTCTCCTCTTTCTCTTCGCTTTGGACCGCGAAAATGAAACATGTCACGAAATCGCGACATCTTTTTCTCTCTCCTCTTTCTCTTCGCTTTGGACCACAAAAATGAAACATGTCACGAAATCGCGACACCTTTTTCTCTCTCCTCTTTCTCTTCGCTTTGGACCGCAAAAATGAAACATGTCGCGAAATCGCGACACCTTTTTCTTTTTCTTTTTCTCTTCGCTTTGGACCGTGAAAATGAAACATGTCGCGAAATCGCGACACATTTTTCTCTCTCCTATTTCTCTTCGCTTTGGACCGCGAAAATGAAACATGTCACGAAATCGCGACACCTTTTTCTCTCGGACTCTCTCTCCTGCAACATGTCGCGAATTCGTGACACTTTTTCTTTCAAACTCTCTCTTGCATTATGTCACGAAATCGTGACACTTTTTCTTTCGGACTCTCTCTCCTGCAACATGTCGCGAAATCGTGACACTTTTTCGTCCGTACAACCTTCCTTGCAATATGTCACGAAATCGCGACACTTTTTCATCCGTACAACCTTCCTTGCAATATGTCATGAAATCGTGACACTTTTTCGTCCGTACAACCTTCCTTGCAATATGTCGCGAAATCGCGACACTTTTTCGTCCGTACAACCTTCTTTGCAATATGTCACAAAATCGTGACACTTTTTCTACTTGCCTTTTCTCTTCCAACATGTCGCGATATCGCGACACTTTTTCGTCCGTACAACCTTCTCTTGCAATATGTCACAAAATCGTGACACTTTTTCTACTTGCCTTTTTCTCTTCCAACATGTCGCGATATCGCGACAGTTTTTCTTTCTTGCACTTTCTCTCCAAACATGTCGCGATATCGCGATAGTTTTTCTTTCTCTCAACATGTCGCGATATCGCGACGCTTTCTCTCTCCTCAACATGTCGCGATATCGCGACAGTTTCTCTCTCCTCAACATGTCGCGATATCGCGACAATTTCTCTCTCTCAACATGTCGCGATATCGCGACAATTTCTCTCTCCTCAACATGTCGCGATATCGCGACAATTTTTCTCTCTCCTCAACATGTCGCGATATCGCGACAATTTTTCTCTCTCCTCAACATGTCGCGATATCGCGATATTTTTCTCTCTCCTCAACATGTGATATCACGATAGTTTTTCTTTCTTCTCCACATGTCGCGATATCGCGACACTTTTCTTACTTGTCTTTTTCTTTGATCTTTTGCATATGGGCCACTTCGGTCTTCTTGGAAAATATGCAGCAACCTGTAACAACTTCACCCAATCATCAAAGACACCCTCATAAGCATATAACTTCACTGAACATACTCTGAGTATCCTCTGCACTCCAGTCCACTGCATCAACCGATCTGTCTGACTGTGTTGACAACAATGACAATACTGTTGCTGCAACTTGCTCTAACTCCTGTATACTTCATCAACTAATCTGTTTGACTGCCTGTACAATTTATCAACTGATCTTTCTGACTGTGTTGACAACAATGATAATACTTTTTCTGCAAATTGCTCAACAATCTCCCCCTTTGGAATTGTTGGCAACACTCATGCAATCTCCTGTAATTCCTATAATTCTTCTCCCCCTTTGACAATAATACCAAAGGGCTACTACAGACTCCCCTTGAGTCCATGCACAACATTCTCAGGCACAAGTTATTACAGTTAGCAATACCAATTGTTAGTAAAAATTACAAACATGAGCAAAAAGATAATCAAATATATAAATGCTCCCCCTGAGAGTGTGGTCCCTCACTCAGATTTATCTTCAACTGTGTTGGCTGCTAGATCTCTATCCATTGAGACTCTGTCCTCTGTACCCTATCAATAGGCTCACACATAATCTATCCAATCTTATAGAATCATAAAGAGAATTGTTAGAGACTCAATATGTTCTATACTTAATGCTAAATCAATATATCAACTAAATCTCATAGAAGCATAAAGAGAATTGTTAGAGACTCAATATGTTCTATACTCAAATCCCAATCTCAACTCAAATCAATAATAGATTATTTTATGGAACTTGAAAAACCACATGCATCCAATCACTTGACTAGGCTCAATCAACTCTACTCAAGCTTCCCATTTAAAACCGCTGATTTCTCATTTGTAAAAAAAAAATGTCATCACACTTGTACCCACTTTTGTCCAACACTGTACCGACACTGCAATTTTACTGCCAACTCTGTGCAAGCATTAAACTCTGTACCACAACACCAACCAAATCCCCTTTTTTTTTCATTTTCAACTTGGTCCATGTTTTCTACAGTCACCGCTGGTCACATCTTACTTTCAACTGTTCGAATCAGGAGACAACATTTTGTCACACACTTCACGGCCAACTATAGTGCACCTTACTCAAACTCATACGACTGGACCTTTGATAGGTAAGATTCACAAAGCAAATTTGCTCATCTTGGTGAGGTAAATCAGACTTCAATATTTTTCAACACAACGTCATAATAGATCTGACAATCTTCCCATCAATGTGAAGTTCAAATACACACTATTTTTATCGAAACACATATATGTTGGTGCAGTTCAATGTCTCTGGTTTCTAACAACTACTATGAAGTTTTTCATCACCTGCACAGGTATTGACAGTGGACCGTTACCTTTAGCATTGGAACCTCAATCTACACGCAGTCATCACCACTCAACATTATGCTTCTTGATAGGACATATGTCAGGACTACTCAATGTCTTAGGCGAACATTCTTCACGCAATTCCAGGGAGCATTTCTCCTTGCTAGGATCAAGGGATTCCTCGGGAAATATCTCACATTCCTCAAATAATATAAGAATTTCTTAGGTGCATAGGCATCTTGTCCTCCTTAGTGCTTCACCACCTGGGTGCTATTCTCTCAACATCTCTACCTTGCATGTGCCACTTGGCACTCTTGACGAACTGGGTGCTAGTGCTACTGTTTGCTTTGACTCTGGAATCTCTTTGATCATGGCTACTTCTTTAGAGAAAATTAACACTCTCTTATACCAAATGATGTATTGTATTTTTGGTTAAGAAATGCACACCTTCCCAGCTACTGCATCGAAAACCTAGTTGTTCACCATGTTGTTCTGCTAAAGCACATCAGTTTGACACTATCTCCACAAACATCTACATGAACTGAAACATATTTTGACAACTATACGAAAACTCCCTGAATACTTTCCTTTCATCCTCAAATAACCACACAAATACATAGGAGCATTAATATAAAACTTTAACATTGCTCCCCCTGAGGATGTGCTACCTGGAGTTGCTTAGTGCAATAGAGGAGTAGTCTCCTTTAGTCCAAGGAGACACGATTTCTTCTCTTCTTTCTTTTTCTAATATTTCTTGAACTTAGGCTGAAGGTTTTCAACTGCATCCCTATTTTGAACCTTTTCATAAATTTGAACATTTCTCTTGGGTGGTTGTCTCTTGTACATCCTTGATGGATGATTATTTTCCTTTCTTTGATGCACATGATTTCTTCCCTGTCTGTGTTGCATTCTTTGCGTCTGATGAAATCTACTGTCTTGCCTTAGATTAGATACAAACATGCTTGGACAAAACCTTGCTATGTGCCCATGACCATTACATTGAAAACATTGCACATGGTGTTCAGCCGGAATAACAGATGTATTTCTACCAGCATAACTCTTTGATCTATTATTCAATCCACAATAAATTGCCTTGTGACCATAATGGTTGCATCTAAAACAATAGCCATTAAAAGCATTATTATGAATAGAGTGAGAGTGATAGAACCTCTTTTGTTGTGGTTGCTTTGCTATAGATCTCCTTTGAGATTTTCTTCCTTTTGAAGATTCAACTTCAAGCTTTTCTTGCTTTGATCCTTCAACAGTGGACTTCTTCTTCTCTGCAGACTTAGAAGATGAAGGTTTTTCAGCTTCACATCCAAGACCAAGATTAACCATTGGGCTTCTTTGTTGCCTTATCATTTTATCTAGCAAATCTATGCTCTTCTCAAATTTGAGATTTGTATTGGCCTCTTCTAGTTGTTTCCTCAATGAAATAATCTCCTCTTCTTGTTTGTAGTAGACAATCTCTTTCTCATTGATCTGTGACCTGAGAGTTTCTTTAATCCTTTTGGACTCTTCTACTTGCAGCTTTAGATCACTAATAACTTTGTTAGATTCCTCTTCATGTTTGCTACATACATCACCTTTATCATCCAGCTGTGACTTCAAGGCTTCTTCTATTTTCTTGTCTTTATGAATTTGCAAGAAGAGATCTTCAATCTCATCCCCATATTCTTCCAACTTCTTGGACAGTCTTCTATTATTTTTCTTTTCTTTATTCAAATCTTCAAGTGCAGCAATGAACTCACCTTCTAGATCTACTTCAAGCTCAATATTTTCATCACATACTTCAGAATCCACTCCTATCTTTTCTAGTTCAATTTTCTCTTCCACAGGAACTAAAACTGACTGAGATGCTTTATTGGACGAGGATCTATTCTTCTTACCCATTGCGTACTAATCCAAGATCAACCCTAGCTGATTTATCCTGAAAAGGGAAACTGGTTCTGATACCAATTGATAGTCTCACAATGACACTGAGAGGTGGGGGTGAATCAGTGTGGCTCTTTAAAACTTAAGAACTTCAACTCTTAAAGCCAAAACAATGAAAGCTTAAAACCACATAAAGCAAATATAACAAGAGAGCATCACACAACACAAGATGTAACGAGGTTCACCAGTTTTGGCTACTCCTCAAAAATGACTGCTTGGACTCCCATCCAAATCCAGCCTTTGCAAAGCAACAACTTTACAATCAATTTATCAGCACCAACTAGAAGGAGCACCAACCCCTAATTTATCTACACCAACAGAAAGGAGCACCAACCCCTAATTTACTAGCACCAACTGGAAGGAGCACCAACCCCTGATTTACCAGCACCAACTGGAAGGAGCACCAACCCCTGATTTACCAGCACCAACTGGAAGGAGCACCAACCCCTGATGCCAAGCACCAACTTGGACTTCTATTCTGAAACTTGAAGATTGACATAAAGATGCCTTCACTTTTACAAGACCTTGACTGGTCTATTGCTTTCTCAACATTTCCCACTCTTCACACAACACACACTGTGCTTGCTCGGCTCCAGTGCACTCTCCTTGTGCTTCACATACCGCACACCTCTCTCGCTATCCTCTTGCTCTCTTCACAAGATTAAATTTGCCTCACATTAATCCCAAGTGCTTTCACTCTATTTTAGCGTAACATTAATTCTCTACGCAGACCTCCTTTTATAACAAGGTTCTGACTCTATTTTTAAATTCCATATTTATGCATGCAACCCATAACTGCCCCTGTAACTGTCGTTCTGACTTCTATTCATAGTTCTTATTTTAGCTGCATGATATTTCTTTTGTAATTGTGCCTGTAACTGCACCTATAACTGTCGTACCAACTTTTGTTAACTCTTCTTATTTTAGCTGCATGATTTTCTTCTGTAACGGCACCTGTAATTGTTGTATCGACTTCTTCTATAACTGCACCTGTAATTGCACCTGTAACTATCGTACCGACTTCAGTTAACTGTCACATATCTTCTTTAAGTTGGGTTATTTTCTTAGATCGTGCCAAAATGACCTGTCATGAAATCGTGACACTTCTGCCTCTTTGTCCTCTTCTCGGACTTGTACCCATGAAAACACATGTCGCGATATCGCGACACTTCTGCCTTCTTACTTTCTCTCTCCTCCTTAAGTCACAAAAATGCGACATGTTGCGATATCGTGACACTTTTTCTCCTTGCGCTTTCTCTTTGCCTTCGGGTCGTGAAAACCCGACATGTCGCGATATCGTGACACTTTTTCTCCTTGCGCTTCCTCTTTGCCTTTGGGTCGCTAAAACCCGACATGTCGCGATATCGCAAAACTTTTTCTCCTTGCACTTCCTCTTTGCCTTCGGGTTGCGAAAACCCAACATGTTGTGATATCGCGACACTTTTTCTCCTTAGCTCTTTCTCTTGTCATATGTCATGAAATCGCGACACCTTTTTCTCTCTCCTCTTTCTCTTCGCTTTGGACCGCAAAAATGAAACATGTCACGAAATCGTGACATCTTTTTCTCTCTCCTCTTTCTCTTCGCTTTGGACCACGAAAATGAAACATGTCACAAAATCGTGACATATTTTTCTCTCTCCTCTTTCTCTTCGCTTTGGACCGCGAAAATGAAACATGTCACGAAATCATGACACCTTTTTCTCTTCGCTTTGGATCGCGAAAATGAAACATGTCGTGAAATCGTGACACCTTTTTCTCTCTCCTTTTTCTCTTCGCTTTGGACCGCAAAAATGAAACATGTCACGAAATCGTGACACCTTTTTCTCTCTCCTCTTTCTCTTCGCTTTGGACCACAAAAATGAAACATGTCCCGAAATCGTGACACCTTTTTCTTTGGACTCTCTCTCCTGCAACATGTCGTGAATTCATGACACTTTTTATTTTGGACTCTCTCTCTTGCATTATGTCGTGAAATCGTGACACTTTTTCTTTCGAACTCTCTCTCCTGCAACATGTCGCAAAATTGCGACACTTTTTCGTCCGTACAACCTTCCTTGCAATATGTCATGAAATCGTGACACTTTTTTGTCCGTACAACCTTCCTTGCAATATGTCATGAAATCGTGACACTTTTTCGTCCATACAACCTTCCTTGCAATATGTCGTGAAATCGTGACACTTTTTCGTCCGTACAACCTTCCTTGCAATATGTCACGAAATCGTGACACTTTTTCTACTTGGCTTTTTCTCTTCCAACATGTCATGATATCGCGACAGTTTTTCTTTCTTGCGCTTTCTCTCCAAACATGTCGTGATATCGCGATAGTTTTTCTTTCTTCTCAACATGTCGCGATATCGTGACAATTTTTCTTTCTTGCGCTTTCTCTTCAAACATGTCGTGATATCATGACAATTTTTCTTTCTTCTCCACATGTCGCGATATCGCGACACTTTTCTTACTTGTCTTTTTCTTTGATATTTTGCATATGGGCCACTTCGATCTTCTTGGAAAATATGCAGCAACCTGTAACAACTTCACCCAATCATCAAATACACCCTCATAAGCATATAACTTCACTGAACATACTCTTAGTATCCTCTGCACTCCAGTCCACTGCATCAACCGATCTGTCTGACTGTGTTGACAACAATGACAATACTATTGCTGCAACTTGCTCTAACTCCTGTATACTTCATCAACTGATCTGTCTGACTGCCTGTACACTTTATCAACTAATCTGTCTGACTGTGTTGACAACAATGACAATACTTTTGCTGCAACTTGCTCAATAGTTAGTTCCTCTATTTAGAAACTGGGCGAATTATTGGGTCATGGAGGGAATTGTGCTTGAACCAAATTTGCTCAAAGTTGAGGAATATGTTAGGAATATCCTTAGAAAAGGAAGTCTTTTGGACTATCTATTGAATTTTCATAGCCACAATAAGGATTTTTTGAAACATATGGCACATTCATGGAAAATTCGATTGGTGAGAGTGGGTGAAATTGAGTTTGAGATCACCATATCTTTGATTGTTGATGTGATAGGATTTCCCTTTGATGGTATTTGTCATAACAAAGAAAAAATTCTTTAGCCAAGGATTTGGGTTATTTTATTGGAGAGGACAAGTATTTATTGAAGTTTCAAAATGGGTACCAAAGGAAAGCCCTTAAAGCTCCATGGGATAGGGTCACTTTGGTGGTGATGGATTATTTCATGCTAGATGCTAGAAAATATTTCTTGAGGAGTTACCATGTCATGTTTCTTAATTAGCTCCATCAAAAAGAATTATGAACATCCTATATTTTATATTTACATCATTGAAAAAAGGCCATTCAGGATGTTAAGAAAGGGAAAAATTTTGATCCAATTCATTAGGGAGTGGCATTACTAATATTTGAGCATGTGGTGAAAATTAAGGGAATTCCTAGGGAGGTTTCTCTTAATCAAGTGTCTCCCAAAATGGACACCCTATTTGTAGAAGGTTCTCTAGAATCTTCTCACTTTGTTTCTAGTGACTTCAAGGCTTCTAATGAGAACCTAGTAATCCCCATCATCTCAAAAAAAAATTGGATAAACCTTCAAAAGATATTGATGGTGCTTTGGTTTCCCCTATGGGTATTAAGGGAGTTTTAGGGAAGGTGATTCAGTCCAAGTGCCTATTTTTGAAGACTAATAAATACCTTGCTTTGGTGGTTGTTTTAGATGTAGAGGATCAAATCCCCAGGAAAAAATAAAGTTTTAGTGGGTATGGTTGATTCTTGGGGAAGAAGCCCTCTATTTTTTTGGATTCTTCCTACATCAATAAATTCTTATCTCAAGATGCTCGAGGATAACCAGAAAGTATTTATTGGAACTCTAAATGTGGTCATTGATTTTGTAGAAGAGATCCAATCTATGATGAGTTGGTGATAGGAAACTCCAAGGGGTGCCACGTCAAACCTATTAGAAGTTGAAGATGTTCCATTTGAGAACTAAGTTCTTTATTCCTTATGGTCTTGTTGGGTGTTTTATATGGTTGTATTCTATCCTTATCCTCTAATAGGGTTGGGTTTATTTTAGACACTCGATTCTAGGTTGTCTTCACTAAATTCAAGCATCCCCTAGTTCTTGGGATCTATGGTTGGTTGTGTTGCTAGTTCATTTTGTTTACTAAATTACTTATGGCTGGTTGGTGGGGTTGGATTCACTTTTTTATGATCCATGGTGCTAGCCCTATATTATATCCATTATTATCTCTATAAAATATTTGGAGACCCTTTCAAAACCTCTTCTTGTATCTATTCAAAAAAAGTATGGGTAATGGTTATTATGTTTTATTTCATTTCAATACAATATAAAGGCATATAGAAGAAATAATACATGATTTTAACACTATATCCTTGAGGAATTTAAATATTATTTCATAAAATGTTAGGTATAATGAAGAACAAACATTGGCTTTTTACATCAAGGGTTTACAATATAACTTAGCTTTGATGGTTTGTAATGGTAATCATAATACACTAGCTACATCCTTTTAAGAAGTAGCTTAAGTGGAATATATTTTTATTAGGATGGGAAAATTACTACCTACCCTACCTATGGCCCATATTATCTAAAATCCACTAGATCCCAGCTCTACACCTTCCATATCACCCATTTAGAGGGCAACACACTATGGTGTTTTACATGCAATATAAGACAAAACCCTATTGATTGCGCTATAGCCATTAGGTATTCCTAGATGAATCAATATAATCAATAATGTCAGGCTCAAAAAACCACTATCTTGGACCAAATTTCACTTATAGTAGGTAAACCTACATATCAACAACCTCAACCACAACAATCAATCATGTCTTGCCAAACCTCAATAATACAATATTTGTCAACTTTAGCATTAAAAAAATAGATAAAGAGTCCACATCTAAAAATTATATTATATGTATGTGCTAACCAACAAGTGATGGAGACTAGGGGTAAAAAAACATATGAGGAGCATCCCATAACTAAAAAATAGACTGATGTAAATAAGGAAACCATGGTACTTAGGAGAGGGAGACCACCGTTACATTTGAAATATAAAGGCTATTATTTGCATAGTAAGAGAAACAAAAAGAAAAGAAAAATGTTATAGACAAAGCTCAAGTGGAGGCACAAATCAATAAGGCCAAAAAAGTAGACATAATAAAGGAACCTAAAACTAAAAGGGGTAATATGAAAAGAAAGGATAATTTCATAGACAAAAGAGGCAATTAGGAAAAATATCAACTCCAAAGAGTGGCAAAGATATTTTAAAATATCCTTCTCTCACAACCAAAGGTTGAATGATAGATATAAGAAAATATAAGAATTTTACATATAAGAAGATTAGCTCTATCAAGTTCAATTTTAACATCACGAAGGATATGAAAAGAAACCTACCAAAACAAGCATGTTGTGTTATGTCATGAACAAGAAATCAGAGCCCACCCAAACCAGCATAGCTAAACAACAAAACTTGATAACATAACATCCAACTGATATCTAGGTTAGTGCTAATAATATATTAATGTCCTAAATTCCAAAATAATAAATCCATCTCCATGTTATGTCACCCTAAAGATTAAACATTATTTGTCAAGAAGTTGCATAGTCAATTCAATGGTAGTAGTTATAGTGATGTCAAAGGTAGTATGTAAAGAGATGGGTTTACCTTATACTAAGAAAGTTAGGCATTCAATTTAGATGGATGGTACTAGAGTAAATAAAATGAGAGTCATAAAATATTTAATTATGACCATAACAAAGAGCCTAGAATTGGTAGTGATGCAAGAGGTAATAGGCATTCATCTCCTTATACTTTTTTATGTTGTTGTGTAGATAGTGGATGCATAAATTGTTAAGGGATGGATAATTTGCAATAGATTATACCCACATAAATGTGTTGATATAAGTAAATATAATCAAAATAAAGAAAAATCCTCCTTGTAATTATGTATTACACAAATTGTATGAGGATGACACAATGAATTGGAAGGAACTCTTAGAGTTTGTGGAGGATTATGAAAGGCCTAAATAAGACTAAACCTCTAAAATAGATATGATAATAAATGTAATTCAATATGAAGAAGGTCCAAAAGTGGAGTGTAAAGAGATTGAGTTTAGGAATTACCTCATTTTAGAAGAATCATTTAACCTCCAAGCTATAACAAGTTAGGAAGCTAACAAGACCTAGACCATACACTTTTATTGCACTAGAACTAGAAATGGGATAAGAATTGGTATTTAATTTATAGACCTAAGGTTTGAGGTGTAAACCAATTGATTCGACCAAACCCTATAAGGGGGACGGAGGTCCAAGGTTCAAATCTTGAACCTCACTGAACTGAATGTTTGTTTATTTCTTGGTGCTTTCAATGGTGTAAAAGGTTTAAAATGATTGTGGCATGGTGGTTATAGGAGTAGATTGCACGAAGAACTGTGTGATGGCTTTTGGGGTGGAAAACATAGAATACTATGATGGGCATAAAAACTAGACAACCTGCACGGATTCATGGCGGCTACCGGTTCCACCATGTAAATTAAAAAAACAATTATAGACCTACAAAGCATTATACCAATTTTTAATGCCAATAATTATTTAAATATACCAAAAATATGGACAAATACATGATACCATACATTGGTTTGAGGAAAGCCAAAAATATGAGGATAAAGAACTTAAGGATTTATGATGAATTAAAATTAATTGTAAATCAAGTTATTTTCTAATATGCCATGAAGAATAAACACTTGAAATCATATAAGCATTAGGTCTAGGATTTGCTATACAACTCCAACACATATGAAATCAAGTCCATTATCAAGGATTTAAATACCAAAGTGGATGAACTAGTAGGTATGGTGATAATATTTGATTCCACCACTAACATGTGGTATAAACCAAAGGATTTAGAAGTGATCTTTAGGTCATCCATCCTTGGTAACTTTTATCACTAGTAGGTTTTCAACAATGATGATTAAATCATTAAGTTCTTGATTAGATAAGCCCAACATGCTAAAGAGAAAAATGAATACAAGGATAACATTAAATATAGGATCATATATTTGAAAATAAATCAACTGCTAAAAGGGCTAACTACCTTACAAATCCTATTAAAATTATATTATACCATAAGGAAATTAAGTCCTAAAGTGAAAGCCTCTTCTTACAATTTTGTCAAATTCACAAAGAGAAAGAACCTATCGCTTGGGAAGTAATGAACTCAAGAAGAGATTGACCTATTCATGGAACCCTATGGTAAATATGTCAATATATTTTCATGGTCATATGAATAACTCAAGGTATATGATCAAACCATTATAGAACATACCATTTATCTAGAACTGGGTGCCAATACTTTTCAATAAAATAATGGCCGGTAAATTCCAAATTCGAGTTAGTAATGAAGAAGAAACTCTTGAAGTTCTTACAGGCCTAGACAATTTTTCCAATTAAACATTCAACCTAGGTTGCTACTCTAGTTAATATACACAAGAAGAATAGTAATATAATATTGTGCATCTATTTTAGGAATTTGAACAAAGCTTCATTAAAATATCATTTTCCCCTACCAACTAGCAGGGTCTTAGATTTTATCATTTCTAGATGGTTTCTTAGGGTACAATCAAATCTAGGTTAAGGATGATGAATATCATAAGACACCCTTCACCAAAAATGGTGAATCTTTCCTTATATGAAGATGCCTTTTTGGGATGATAAATGTAGAAGCCATATTCCAATGGGCCATGGATATTGCTTTTGCTAAACTAATTGGTAAAATAATCTTTATATACCTTTATGATTTAATTATATATTCCAAAGATAGGGGTAAGCATATTTAACATCTAGAGTCTATATTTAAGGGGTATATAAAGTTTGGTTTATCACTCAATCCCAAAAATACCATTTTCATGGTCTAGGAAGGTACAATTTTAGATCATGTAGTGTCAAGAAAGGCTTAGCTATACTAGACCTCGACAAGATAAAATTCTCCTAATCCATGTCAGTCCAAGGAATACAATCTTTCTTAGTTCAAGTCCAATTTGTTGCTAAATTTATAACTAATATTTCTCAGTTGGTTAGATCAATTACCAAGATGCTAAAAAAGGATGTCATATTGACCTACACCAATGAAGGTAAGAATACCTTTCATGCCATCGAAGATACCATCATCTAAGCCCTAATCTTAGTCAATCAAGATTTTCTAAGTTTTTTTAGACTTTATGCATTCAATATAGAATAAATTATTGTCATAATAATAATCCAAAATAATGATAAGGGTAAATAACACCCCATATCACTTATGAATTAGGTCCTACATAACTACAAATATAGATACACCTTTGTAGAAAATATATGTTTTCTATCATTAGGAATCCTAGGAAGTTTAATTACTACCTATCATAGATCGGGAGCACCATATTTATAGTGCATTTTCATGTTTAATTTGTAGTGTTTTACAATGATTTAGGGGAAATGAGAGCTAGGTGGATTAAAAGTATTTAAGAATTTGATAAAGAAATCAAACCCACTAAGATAATTAGGGGTAGAGCCTTGTGTGAAAATCTGGTAATTTTGGTTTTAAAAGATCAAGTTTTCCTAGTAGAAGAGATAGAACTAGATGGTAGAATAATACGTATGGGTGATACTTGTAGATACATAACCACTGGGTGAGTACAAAAAGGATTTATGGACAAGTAAAGGGTTAATTTTAGGTAAAATATAATGCACTATACATGGCTTGATGGTGTCTTATTCAAGAATGGATATGATGGTGTTTTATTATGTCACATTAAAGAAGAAAATATAGAATCCTTAATCAAGTAATATCATGATAAAGGAGAGAATCATTCCACACCAACCAAAAGCCTCAAAATCCGAAGGCTTAGATTCTATTGGCCCACCATTTTCATTGATTTATTGCAATGGGTTAAGAACTACAAATCTTGTCGTATGTTCATGTGGAAGAGAAAGAAATTACCAATGCCCCTAAAGCCTATTATCATTATTAAACCATTCTAGCAATGAGGCCTAGACTTCATTGAAAAACATTAACCACTCTCAAATGTAATACATAGATGTCCTCATCACCATAAAATATTTTACAAAGTAGGTTGAAGTAATACCAGTCAAATTAGTGAATCAAGAGGTAGTGGTCTAGTTGCTAGAGATATCATATCTAGGTTTGAAACTCCAACTATCATAGTCATTGATAATTCCACCTACTTCAAAGGGGACAAAGTGATAAAATTTGGCTTAGAATATGGGTTTTTGCTCAAGATTTTTGTTAATTTTTACCCCCAAGCTAATGGAGTATCATAATTGATAAACAAGAACATAACATAGATCTTGAACAAAACTATCATTAAATTACAAAATTATTGTCATTCCAAGCTACATAAAGCACTATGGGTATATGAGTGATACCCAAACCATTCATTGGGTCATCTCCTTATAATTTAGCCTATGGAAAGGAGGTTGTGTTACCAATAAATTTGGAACTCCATTCCCTTATAATTTTATAGCAATTATAGCCTAAAAACATTGACATTGAGATGATTTACGTAAGACTAAATGCATTATTGGCCGTAGAGGAGGAGAGAGAAAATGTATTCGATAGAAAAGTGCAACATAAAGAGGTATTAAAAAATGGTTCAACAAATTAGCCACCAATATGGATTAGAAGGAAGGAGACCTTGTATTCAAATAGGATGAATTCCAAGTAAAACCAAGAGAACATCAAAAGTTTGATTCCCTTTGGAGTGAACCCCATAAAATCATTGAGACTATGGGACCAAACACTTACAAACTTGCTATCATGAATTGTAACATCTTCATCCTATTCAATAAGAACTTTGGCCAAAATAAAATGTAAATATGTGCATATATTCCTTTTCTAGTTATTATTCTTTGGCTATTATTTTTTTTGTATCTCTATTTCTTCTATCAAACCCACACGGTATTTTCATTTCCTCTATAACCATATTTTCATTTCTTCTTTTCCCTATCCCTTCTCTCATGTCTCATGAATATGTTGATACCTTCATAATGATTATATTTATCAATAAAAATAGAGAGTAGAGAGAGGCACTCAATTCTTAATCCATATTATAAATAAAATTATATTAAATCATGATTAGTCATAACCAAGTTAGGATTATAAATTACCTTCACTTATTTTTAGTCACAACAAATAAAGGATTAGAAATTACCTTCAACTATGGTTTGTCACATTCAAGTTAGGGTTAGGATATTAAGAGAGCCTCTGTCCATCTCATATTTTCATCTATTTATCCTTGTATTTGATTTCATTTATGTTGGTGGGAAGGGAAGCAAGATATGAGAAGGAAGCCACTAATATAAGAATATAAATCTCTTTCATCCACCATTTTTCTTCCCTCCCATTCCACCCTATTGTATTTCTAATTCTTTTAATATCATTTGTTCTTCTCTTCCTACCCCTTATTCTACATTTATTTTACCCTTTACTAGTGTAGCCCATGGTTCTTCTAGAGGAACCTCACCTTTGACCATCATAGTAACATCTGATACCACCCCCATCACCTTTTTTTCATCTACATCCATCCAAATTTCTAGAAGACAACCATTAATATCATTCACCATCATCCACTTAATCACCAATGATGACACTACTAGCAAAGACACATCTTCTATATCTATAAAATTTAATTCTATCTCCACTCAATTTTTTCTACGTATCATATCAACTTTCCCACATTGTACACCATTACAAGAAAGGAAATTCCTATAGGAAATAATGTTACCTAGTCAAATAGTGGCAACCAAGTCTATATAAGCACCCCTAAAGCCATTTACACTATAGGACCAATCTATGACTTTGTATGAAAATTTAGCCTTGAATTGGGTGCTTTTCCTTGGTAGGTTATGCTTTATGTAGTGAGGACTCACTACAATTACTATAGCCCCAATCCTAGTCAATATAGATTTTTTATAAATAAAATAGATTCTATTTATTTGGAAAAAATGAAAGTATTATTGTTATCCTAACCTTGAAGAATGACAAGGATGGAGAAAACCCCTTATCATTTATAAATTATATTCTATATAATTATAAAGAGAGATACACCTTGATAGAAAAATAGATGTTTTCCACCATGAAGACTCTTAGAAAGTTCAAATATTGTCTATCATAGAGCAAGACCATCGTCTTCATAATGAACCTTGATGTTTAATCCACAATGCTTCATGATGAGTTGGGAAAAAGAGAGTTGGGTGGGTTAGCAAGATTCAAGAATTTGATATTAAAATCAAAATCAAAATTGCTAAGCTAATTAGAGATAGAACTTTGTGTTAAAAATATGGCAATGTCAGTTCCTAAAGATCACGTGTCCCTAGTAGAATGTAGAACTATATGACATAACAAAATGGATGAGTGATATTTGTAGATACATGAGCACTAGATGAGTACCAAAATAATTGAAAACAAAAGCAAGGATTTGATTAAAATATAATATAACACACTATATATGGATTGATATTGTCATATCCAAGAAGGGATATGATGGTATTTTCCTATGTTGCATTGAAAAAAAATCAAAATCCTTGATCAAGCAATATCATGATGAAGGAGTTCATTATTTTGTGCCAACGATAACCCAGAAAACCATAAAGGCTAGATAATATCAATCCATATTTTTTAAAAATTACTTCCAATGGTTTAAGAATTTCAAATCTTATTGTATGTTCATAGGGAAGAGAAATAAAGAACCAATGATTTGAAATACCATCATTATTACCAAGCCATTCTAAAAATGGGGCCTAGGATTCATTGGCCAAATAAATCCACTTTCAAGTGCAATAAATTGATAGATTCTCATTGTTATAGATTATTTCATAATGTGGGTTGAAGAAGTACTAGTAAAATCAACAAATTAAGATATAGTGATTCAATTGTTAAAAGATATCATCACCAGGTTTAAAAATCTAGACACCACGGTCTCTAACAATAGCACCTTCTTCAAAGGAGTCAAAATGATAAAAACTTCCTTAAAATACAAGTTTTTTCTCAAGACATCTTCTAATTATTACCACTCGGGAAATGGATTAGAGGAATTGATAAACAAAATATAACAATGATCTTGAATAAAACTATTATTGAATTACAAAGAGATTGACATACTAAGCTACATAAATAATTGTGGGAGTGACACCCAAAGAATCTATTTGGTCATATCCTTACAAGTTGATCTATTGTAAGGAGTCCATTTTACCAGTCAATTTGGAACTCCTTTTTTCCTAAAGGTCAAAACAATTAGAGATCCAAGAAACTAAATTGAGCCAATGAAGGTAAGACTAAATGCAATATTATCCCTAGAGGAGGAGAGAGTAAATGCATTTAAGAGAATGATTCAATATCATGATGTATTCAAAATATGGTTCAACAAACAAACCACCAAGATACCTTATGTAAAAATGGGATGAAGACCAACCAAAACCAAGAGAACATAAAAAGTTTGATTTCATTTGGAGTAGGCCCTATCAAATCCTATAGACTATGGGACCAGTTACTTACAAAATTACCACTATGGATGGAAGAATTATGCTAATTTTCATGAATGGACAACACCTCCATCCTATTTAGAAACAATTTGGCTAAAATCAAATGTAAACATGTACATATATTCATTGATTTTTTAGCTATTATTCTCCAGCCAATATTTTCCTTCTCCTTGTTTCTTCTATTGAACCCTAATTTATATTTTTTTGTATACTCTATAACCCTATTTTAATATTTTTCTTACTTCTTCTCCATACTCCCTTCTCTTGTGTCTGATCAACAAGTTGGTACCCTCATAATGACTATATTTATTTATATAAAAGAGAAAGAGAAGGAGGTGCTTGATGATTAATTCACATTGTAACTAAAATTACCTTTAACTATGGTTAGCTACATCTAATTTAGGATTAAAAATTACCTTCAACCATTGTTAGTTGCATCCAATTTAGGATAATAAATTACCTTAAACCATGGTTGATTGCATTCAAGTTAGGGTTAGGATTTTAGAAGAGCCTCCATCCATCCCATATTTTCATCCATTTCTCTTCATATTTTTCTTCTTTTGTGTTGGTCGAAAGAGAGGCAATATACAAGAAGAAAGTCACTAATCTAGAAATATAAATTCCTCTTATCCCTTGTTTTCCTCCACTTCCATTCCATTCTCCACTGCTTTGCTTCTTTTTCTATTCTTTCTTCTTCTATTCCCACTTATTCTCTTCCCATCCCTTATTTTGCTACACTTATCTAACCTTCCACCAATATAGCCCATTGTTATCCTAGAGGCACCATGTCTTAGGCCATCATAGTAACATTTGATATCATCCCCATCACCTTAATTCCATATCCATCCATCTAAATTTCTACAACATAAACATTAGTTCCATGTGCACTATCTCCTTCACCATCATCACCTCATCAATAATAATGTCATCACTAGCAAATACATTAGTATAGCTAGCATCTTAACCTACCTCTTTTATACTTTCTATATTCATTTCCATCTCCACTCAATTTACTTCACCTACTATATCAACTCGCCCACACCCTCCACCATCCTAGGTGAGACAAATCCTCCTCTAGATAATGACATAACCCATCCTAGTGGTGGTGATCATGTTTGTAGAAACATCTTCCAAAACTAGTTTTTCTATAGGGTAAATCTTGGCCTTCGTATGGAAAATTTTATGTGAGTTTAAAGAGACTGATATCAAAAACTAATTTAGTATCCTTGCTAGAGAAGAAAATAAGTGGAAGAAGGAATATAATATATTGAAGGAGAAGACCTCCAAAGATCCAATTTTTGATGTAGTTATAGTCAGTATAGATAGAGGATAAGATCTACATATCAAAGGTAATAGAATCTGACCTGACCAAGATGGCAACATTTCCTATTGAATTGACTACCAGATTTTCCAAGTTGGATCTAAGATAAAAATATCCATATGAAATGATCTAACTCATGAACCAAATTTCGATCAGTGTAACCATAAAATTTGGCTAATTGGTAGTCAAGGATGAAACACTTATGAAAAATAATAACTTAAAGTAGAATTTGCCCAAATTAAGGGTTAGAAACACCAACTACAACAACATAATAAGACATTGATAAAATATGTCTTATAAAGAGGCATTAATATAGCTAGCATCTTAACCTACATCTTTTATACTTTCTATATCCATTTCCATCTCCACTGAATTTATTTCACCTACTATATCAACCCACACCCTCCACCATCCTAGGTGAAGCAAATCCTCCTCTAGATAATGATATCACCCATCCTAGTGGTGGTGATCATGTTTGTAGAAAAATCCCCCAAAGCTATTTTTTCTATAGGGTAAATCTAGGCCTTCGTATGGAAACTTTTCTATGAGCCGAAAGAGACTGATATTGAAAAAGCATTCAACATCCTTGCTAGAGAAGAAAAAAAGTAAAAGAAGGATATACAATATTGAAGGATAAGACCTCCAAAGATCTAATTTTTTATGTAGTTATAACTGGTATAGATATGGGATAAGATCTACATCTCAAAGGAAATAGAATTTGACCTATCCAAGAAGGTAACTTTTCATGATAACTTGACTACCAGAGTTTCCAAGTTGGATATAAGCCAAAAATATCCATATAAAATGATATAACTCATGAACCAAATTTAAATTAGTATAGCCATAAAATTTGGTGAACTATTAATCAAGGGTGAAACCCTTATGAAAAATAATAAATAACTTAAAGTAGAAGTTGCTTAACTTAAGGGTTAGAAACACCAACTGCGACAAGAGAATGAGCCATTGAGAAAAGATATCTTATAAAGATATAAACTAAATAAGCAAGTTGAGGACTTCAAATCCCATCTTGCTAAAGCTAAGAAGAATGTCTTGTAACTAGAGGATATCTCACAACAACTTGCATAAGGGCAAAGCAAGATAGAACAACTATATGAAGCCTTGTAAGAGATCTCAAAAGGTTGAGTAGTTCCAAGTAAAACTATAACTTTCAGAGCAAACATAAATGGTTGTGGACCCTAATAAGGCTTTCAAAATTTAATGGGTCAAGTTCCTTTAGGACAATATCAAGGTGGAAGTTCTAAATACTTAGGGATACTTCCTCTTCATGGTATATGTAGAGAGAAACTTGAATTAGGTCTCAAAGACAATTTAATATCTTTAAGAGAAATTGGCTATAAGGGAAGAATTATAGGAAATATTAAAACTTATTACCACTATGTTAGAAACATAGGTACAACAATTGAGGATCAATAGGAAATATTTTATCAAGAAGCTTAAGAATATTTTAGATGCACAAAGAGACATGTAAGCCTATAAAGACACCTTGGCCTCTATATGCACCCTAGTATATGATATGATTAAATAAATCTAGGTGTTAATTTTTATCGGTCTGTCTAATATCTTTGATTCACAAGAAAATATCCTTGATGATGATATCATTCATACAGTATTTTAAGAGGATAAATACCAAGATGATGAAGCAGGCAATCAAAAATTACAAATTGGAGCCCATTTTTTCCAAGCTTCAAGAACTTAGAGAAAAATAGCATGAGTTGCTAGAGAATTTATATGAAGATATTATGGGAGAGGCCAATGGCCTAGCATCCATCCAATTGCTAAGTTATGAGAATTAGCAGAAGCTTCTAGAAATTTTACCACAAAATACACAATAGGAGGACCACAATTTTGATTATTTGTGATAGGAATTTAGATCCCAATTTTGTAGAATTTGTACCTAGGGTTATAAGTAGGATCTATATTTCTCATAAATTGATATTAGCACTTTTTTAAGACACCGTAAATGTAGTGCTATAGTACTACCTTGAAATATGATATTTTGGAAGAGCGCAAAAACATGAAATCAAGTAGTCAATGCCTTCTAAAACCCCTCAAAATTTGACTAAGTTCAACTTAGGTGTCAATTGGTTTAGGAGTAACCCTCTTGTAAAATGGTTTGATTGGCTCATGGGAGTGAATAATTAAGTTCATATAGAAATTTGATAGTAAATTCAAGCATTTCAATTGATTCCTAGAGCAAATAACTTGTCACCCAATAGAGGACTAAAAATAAAGATGTGGATCCTATGGAGAATATTTTGAGAGTAATATTTTGGCATGTAGTGGCACACGAACTCATTTTGGAAGCCTTATAATCCTGGTAAAGGTATATTTATGTTATATTATATTAAATTATTTTGTACATGCCAATATACCACCTTGGGTACATAACTAGAGTAGGAGTCTACTTTAGAGTAAGGATTGAGTAGTTACTTCAACCATGTAATAAATGCATAAGTGTTAGAATGTGCAATGATTAAAATATGCATGTAGTCCACATGTACATGAGTCATGGGTAGAGTAAAGTACAATGTACATATCTTCCTATATATGCCTTTGAGGTAGAAGAACATTTATGATAAGAGCATTGCTCATAGCAAGTGTTAGTTGAGCTTCATTTCATGTTCAAGATTCATAAGCTTTTATTAATGGATAGTTCATGAGTTATTTCACAAGTTTCTCATGCTATCTACATGCTTCTTAGTTAGCCATTAACAGAGTTATAAAATTGCTTGCTTATTTCACTATTTGTGGTTGCATCTCCTTCAAGTTTATAGCACCGAAAGTTAACAGTGGTATCATAGCACAAGGGGAATTGATAGGAGATAATAGAGAGCTGTAGATTTTAGTCCATAAGGGATAGTAAAATAACAAGGCAACAAGTATTGATACAAAGCTAAAATGCATACAAATGTAGAGAAGCATTGAATCTTTGGGTCTATCGAGTTTTGTTTGATGTCCTATCAATTTCAGTTTGAATCACAATAGTGTTAAGAAAGAATATCTTAGTTTAAAAAATTCTAATGCGAGCATGGACACAGGCAGAAGAACTTCCAAAGACAAGCAACATTGCATACACATCATCTGCATGCTTTGCTTCTTGTAGTTTATTCATTGTTGAGCTCATTTCAAGGTTTGATAATATAAAGCATTGGAGATAGACTCATAGGATCAAGGGAAGACTAAACTACCATGAATTCTCTTGCATACCTCAGACTTGTTGAAACTAATGGTCAAAGTGAAAAGGATGAACATTGGGGAAGGTGCCTCAAACTGGAAGTAAATGTTGAAGGATAGCATTGACTATTGAAGTTTTTTGAAGGTGATTCCATACTGATCTTGGAAATATTATGCCCCTAAAAATATTATGTAGAGTTTCGATGCAATCAGTCTAACTCTTTGACATTTCAAAGGACCACAAAATCATTGAATAGATCTCTAGTTTCTCTAAATATTTAGCCATGAAGGCATTGAGGCATAGATGGAGCCTCATACACAGGTATCACCTTTGGATAAGTAACACAGATAGCTACAGATGATTTATTTCCACCAACTATACATTCAATATAATCATCTTGAGTCACATTCATAGTCTACAAGGGTAGCCTAATATCTTTTCTCAAAAAAGTTGGACGTGTAAAAAGGAGTCATGGTAAAAAGTAAATGAAATCATAGTAGTAAAATGAGAAGGGGTAAATGAATTCCATTGTCACACAAGCTTCCATGATTTTAATCCTCATGGAAGGAGTAGGTCATTATAGTCACCAATGAGACAGTAACCAAGAGCCACCAGAGTAGGAGTTGTAGTTGATGTCTATCCACATGTGGTGATGAGTGTCGTTGTTCATTCATCATTTAATCATTATATGTGTCAGTCCAGGGCGGTGTCCAAAGGCTGTATACGATAGAAGGTGTCACAACATGCAGTTCAATTCATTCAAGAACAAGGTTTTATTGGTGGAACAGTTAGTGTTTTTGGGGGTTTTTGTGTGACCTCTAATTCCTAGAACTGGAAATCAAATTGCAGAAAATAAAGCTGAATTAAAACTTGCAAGAAAAGCAGAATTGAAATAGCAAAAAATGAAATGTTGCTAAATTGAAATTAACATAAAGGTAAATTGCAGAATTGAAATCACACACAGTTGCAGAAAAATAAACTAACTACAATTCCCTGAGCATGTTCTAAATCTAGAAATTCAAACTATCATCTATTGCAAAACTGAAAATGTCACAAATCTGGAAATTACATAGAAATGACAGAAAACTGGAAATTGCTGCAAATCTAGAAAATGACAGAAAACTTGAAGTTGCTGCAAATCTGAAACAAAAATATTGAAGTTGCATGGAATGATGGAAAAATGCTGTCAAGACTGAAATCTGAATTTAAAGCTGCTAAAGAAGTGAAACTGGCAGTAATTTCGCTAACTTGCTGCAACAAGAAATTAGCAATGTATTCTGTAAAAAGATGCCTTCCTCTGGTCCTGCAAGTGGCCCTTGCTTCCAGAACTAGATGAAGGTGAAGAGTTATGCTAAAGAAACTTAAATGCTAATCATCAACTCAACATGCTAATTGATAACTAAAAAACTGCACCTTTTATTAAATCTGGAAATGCATTACAAGTAATGCAGGAAAACCTCGTAGATTATCGTTCTCGCTACAGAAATAACCGCACTCTATTGCCTATTTCTCTCCTATATGACTATATGCCTATATCTCTATGTGCTCAACCATGTTGGGAGCTTTCTTATTTATAATGTAATGTCGATATGCTTGGTTGCTGATTTGCAAGGATTTACAACTGTTTGCACAACTGTTTTCTAAAATGCATGAGCTTGCTTTGTCAAACTTGATCCATTCAACCTTATTGAGCTGCATTCATTGAGGAAATCAGTTAATATGAGTTGGGGCAACTTTTTGGTCAATTGCCAATACTTTCCTCTATCGATCTGTCACTTTTTGACCATCCTCTGTTGTTCCTGCGCTATTCCCTATTCCTGCGCTATTATTCTTGCACTGCTTCGAAATAACAGGAAGTGACATTTAATTACTATTTCATGCTCCAAACGCGTAGGGAAGAAGTGTTTGACCACCTAGAATGTTTTCCTTTATCTTGTACATCCTTTTTGCATTGGTGGCATGTGCTGGAGTGACTGTTTCCAAGCCCTGCTGTATATGTACAACTGGCTGGAACTGTCACAGTCACAGTCTGTTTTCCTGCACAATCAGCTACAGGGGACAAGGTCTTTGGCACCTTTTGCATTTGAATTAGCTCAAATAGAGGAATACTACTATTAAGCACCAAACACTCAACAATTACTACTGATTTTAAATTACTACTGACAAATTAGCTAAAAACAGGTGAAACTACAGAAATAAATAGTAAAACAGAATATATGCACTTAACATTTCAGAATATGCAAATATCATTACATAATGCATTTTACCCAAAATTAGCATAGAAACATAATAAAAAGGGTGATTCAAATAAGTAGAATGTATCCAAAAAGTGTTCATAGATGAGGCAATTCCCGGCCTCATCATTTTCCCCCAACTTAGGGTGATGCATGTCCTCATGCATTTTGTGCAACTACTGAGGCACACAGGTCCAGATCCAGACATCTTTCACAAAATTTTAACAATGCACCACCAATTTTGTAGAACCCACTCACTGTTTTTACATACTGAAACCATTGTTGGAAGTCCTCGTCAAGCTGTGGATCATTATCAAAGAAATAGGGGACAGGAGTGATAACTATGGGCATTCTCGTATCTTAGCCCTATCCAATGTTCTTTGATTTCTGAAATAATGTGTATAATACCTTCTCCCCTTCTCCTTGACCAAAACAGGTTAGTGGGAGAAATTGGCTCCCATTTCTGTAGGGAGATAGACAATTCACCCCATCTATTCTTACATGTTGCCACAACATCATCAAAGAAATCTGCACAAAATTTTTGAAATTGAGTTATACCTTTTTGCAGATTTCCTAGATAAAGCTGTCTTATTTTGGGATCCCTCATAAAGGAGTAGTGAGTACCGGTACAATCCCCGTGATTGAGAGGAGCAGGCCCGACAAGTAAAACCGCCTCGTGATTCTAATTCCTTGGCTATCTTCTTCTCTGAGTCCCAATAAATATTATTTTGCAAGGTGGACATAAAGGCCCTCAGTTGTAAATCTCCTATATAAATGTGAGGCAAAAACATGCTCTCTATTGGTAAAAAGAAGTTATGTAAGAATAACTCACATAATAAGTTCTGCTGCTCCGTTGGACTCTGCACAAAGGCTTCCACAAATTCTGTAGGAGTGGTCAACTGGTGAGGGAGCTCAAAAACTAGTCTCATAATCTGCCAACGAAGGTACCTCTCCTTGAGTAGGAGGCTATAGAACCTAGGTGGCCTTCTACACTATATTGCATACTCTGCAATTTGACATACATCTTTTACCTGTGTTTTCAACCTGTTGACTTCTTTTTCTTTCTCTTCTAGTTTGTTTGTGGCAGAGTTCATAGTTGCAATTTTCCCCTCTAATTGATGACACTGAGTCATCCAATAGGCTAGGTCTTCATTGTACCTAGTCAAGGGCACTATGTTTGGGGGCCTCAAAATAGGTTGCATTTGAGCCACTATGTTCACCTGTACCCCAACTTCTACAGTTGATGTTGCAACTGGCAAATCTGTCTGTGTCCCCTGTTCTGCTGTAACTACTGTAACTGCTGGATTTTCATGAGGAAGCATTTGTGCCAGAGGAGAGAGTGTAGACACTTGTTCCTGAGCTGCAACTGTTTGGTCCTGCATAGAAAATGTTTGAATGCCCTGCTGAAGAGGACTGTCATTCTGCATCAAAATTTTAGATGGATCTTCTTGTAGAAGCATACCATCAGATGTCTCTACTCCTGCTGCATCTGTGACAGGTGATCCTTGTGCCTGTGTTGTTGCATCTTCTGATTGTCCAACCAAATTTAGGAGAATTTGAGCCCATTCATCAGGTACTATTTTTGTCAATCCTGTAGACTGATTTTCCAACTGCAACAATTTGTTTTGCAATTCTTGAACTTGCTGCTGCAGCTAAAAAATTTGCTGATCTTTTTCTTTCATGGCCTCTTCAACCTGATCAATCCATTTGGTCTGGGTTTTAATAACACTCCTTGCAGCATGCAACTGAGTGTGGATGTCAACTTCTTCCTCATACGTAGAATGTGTCTCAAATGGCTCGATCAGATATTTTTCAAATTTAGAATATTTGTCGGACTTAGAATACATGGGAATATGCTCCTCAATCCTAGCTGGTTCAAAGATCGAAGTTTATATGCTCTTCAGATTCAGAGTCGGGATAATCAACCAATGGAAAGATAGGGCTTATTACAGTTTCTTCTATTGTTAGGTCCAATTCCATTGGTTGTATTTCTGTTTCCTGTGCAACTTCCTGTGAACTGTCTGCCCTAATTTCTTTCTTCTGACAAACTGATTGGGTCTACAATATGTACTGGTGTTTCTGACAAGTTTTTAGTTCTCTGAAGTCTTGCAGACCTTCTTAACCCTGTGGGTCTTGGATGTTCCTGAGCAGATGCAGCTTCTGCTTGTTTTGGAGCAGCTACAGATTGTTCTGTTGGGTCAAGAACAGTCATGGGTTCTGTTGTTGATTCTGGAGCAGATGCCTGCTCACTAGAACCTCCAATTTCTCTATTGGGCTGTACATTGTCTGCAAATGTCACTCTTCTCCTTTTTAACCGGGATTCAGATGTTGATGCGTGTTGTCTCCTAATTCTAGAAGATGGAGGACTATCAGGTGAAGGGGAAATTCTATGTTCAGAGGGCTCTGGCTGAGGATTTTCTTCTGCATCTTCCTCTATTTCCTCTCCCTCTGGTGCTGAGTTTGCATCATTAATTTCTACCCATGGAGAGAAGAAACGGTCAAAGTTTCTAGGGTTTCCCCTAAAATGGTATTTGCAGATGAGTTTAATTAGCCCATGATGTTTAGGGCCTCCCTTCCTTGCTTGATATTTTAGAGCCATGGCTTTAAGTTCCTGGTAAAGATACAGAGGAATGTTGACCCTACAGTTTGGTCTAGCTGCTCCATGGCGCAAATGGTTAAGGATTCTGAGGTGTGGGCCAGACACAACAGGAAATTGGCCGTCACAGGTAATGTACCGCATTACCCACATTGCGACATCATCCCAAGGAGACTCGCAAACTGGACCTTTTTACCCCTTTGCACACATTTTTATTCATTAAAAATTTGATTTGCCTATCCCCTTCTTTCGTAAATTGATTTACTAGGTCTGGTAAAGTATTTCTGCCGGTTTTAACAATTTGCAAACCTTGAAGGGGAAATTCAGTAATCTGACTAAGTATTTCAGGGGTTACCTAGATAAACATCCCAGTAATGTGTACTCTATCATTTCGGAAGGTACGTGCGAATTCTGTCGCCAGGCCCTCAGAATAACCGTCGAATTTGCACAGAAATGGCAAAAACCCTCCATTGGTAAAAATCTGCAAGGACGCAACATCTGTTTCTAGGTAGCTGATGTTCTCAGGTTCTGCTCTAACCTTCTTTCCACCCATGGTATCTTCTGCTGCTTTCTGTGTGTTGGTGGCTGCAAATTTTTATGACCTGCGTTTGTGTTTTCTATTTTTAGGGCTTTTCACTCCTCAGCATCGAAACTTCTTCGAAACATGCAGAATGTCGTGGCAGCGTTTACGATGTCGTCAACCCCCAATTTTTGTTGGTTTTGTTATGGTTGTCAACTTTCACGTGCTGCACGAAATCCAAGACTTGAACTTTCCCTTTTCAACCAAATAAATTACCGTAGGCCACGTGTCATAAACTTTTTACACAAAACCCATTCCTGCCCTTAATGACTTATTCCTACGCTTAGTGAATAAAATAGTTCATTCCTGCGCTTAGTGGTTTACACAGTTCATTCCTGCGCTTTGGGAATAAAACAGTTTATTCCTGCGCTTTGGGAATAAAACAGTTTATTCCTGCGCTTCCTGGTTACTGATTTCGGCATAGTTTTCATTTTTGCATTCTAGAGCAGAATTAGGCAGAGGCATTTGTAAAACACTTTCTACTTTTGATTCCCCTTTTTACATGCTTTATACTAATCAAGGATATATACACTATATACTAATAATTTACACTATTCAGAAAATGAGAAGGCACATACCTGTTAAAACCGTTTTATCTACATTTCAGGGTGCTCTTGCTGAAATTTCCAGCTAACCAGTCTTTGAACTAAGGCAGTGCAATCTGAAAATAGGTGAAACAATGGTCATGGAACAATGAGGGTGAAACCAATTAGGTAAACATGCCGGAACACCGGTTTTCATGTGAACCCAACTCAGGAGCGCCTCAAAGAGGTTTTCACTTTCTGAGTTTTTATTTTTTTATTTTTTTATTTTTTTTTTCAATTGTGTTAATCTGCTGAATTCGAGTTGGAAGAAGAGCTTTCTTCCCAAATGTGTACATCCAAACTTTCCAATTGCTTGAGAAATTCTTCCTTGTTTTGTGGTTTATGGTACATACGAAGACGATGTCCATTTACCACCAATTTGCATTGTGAGTCATCTATAGGTGTAAGGCGAACAACTCCATTGTCAAACACTTCCTCAATTTGGTACGGCCCAAGCCATCTGGTCTGCAACTTTCCAGGGAAGTCCTTGTATTGTGAATCAAACAACAAGGCCCAACCACCTTGCTGAAATCTTCGTTGCCGAATGTGACTATCATGCCACATCTTCCTTTGTGCTTGGATCATCTCTCGTCTGATGTAGGGCATCCATGCGTAGTTCATCCAATGCATCAAGTTGCAGAATGCGATCTTCTTGTGCCTGTGACAGATCAATACCTACTTCCAAAGCAGTTCGAAGAGTTAGTAATTCAAATTCAATAGGCAAAAGAGGTTGTTTTCCATAAACTAATTCATATGGGGTAAATCCAATGGTGTATTTACACGTGGTATTATAAGCCCAAATAGCTTCTGGTAACTTGTCTAGCCAATTCCTTCTATGGACTCCTATGGTTTTGGTCAGAATTCGTTCTAATTCTCTATTAGTCACCTCGACTTGGCCATTGGCTTGTGGATGATAAGGTGAGGATTTTCTGTGTTTGACTTGATAGAGTTGAGTGAAGGCTTCAACAACTTTTGAAGTAAACTGGGGTCCTTGATCTGTGGTGATGGATTGTGGGGCTCCAAAACGCAAAAAAAATCTGTGAATACAGAAAATCAGCAACTTTCTCTTCACGAGCATGCTTAAAGGCATGAGCTTCTACCCATTTGGTAACATAATCAGTACATACCAAGATATGTACTTTGCCTTTGGAAGGAGGATTAATGGGTCCTACAAAATCTAAACCCCATATTTCAAATGGTTCTGTTCCTATTTGAGGTTGTAATGGCATTTCACTAGTAAAAGTAGGTTTTCCCATTCGTTGGCAAGCATCACAATGTCTTACGTACCTTTTTACATCTTTGTGCAAAGATGGCCAATAGTATCCGGTACCCAAGATTTTGCGAATAGTGCTTTTGACTGAATAATGCCCTCCCGATGGTTCATCATGGCATGCTCGTAGGATGTCATATGCTTCATCCTGGTGGATACACCTACGTAAAACATGATCAGGACTGCATTTAAACAATAATCCTTCTATCCATTTAAAAGAAGAGCTTTGCTTGATTAACTGTTTCCTTTGTTTAGGGGTAAAGTGAAGAGGAATCTTCCCTGTAACTAAGTAATTAGCTATGTCTGCAAACCATGGAGATTGTACAGAGACAACAAACAACTTTTCATCTGGGAAGGTATCTTCCACGACTTCCCCTGTATCTGCATTTGGTATTCTTGACAAGAAATCTGCAACTACATTAGATTTTCCAGGTTTGTTTACTATGGTAACATCAAATTCCTGCAACAGAATCAACCAACGAATAATTCTTGCACTAACCAATGGTTTATTCATCAAATATTTGATTGCAACATGATCCGTATGGATGAATACTTGATACCCTGTGATATAGTGTCGGAATTTGTTAATAGCATAGACTACAACCAAGAATTCTTTTTCAGTGGTAGTGTAGTTTTTCTCAGCTCCTGTCAAGTTTTTACTGATATAATATATTGCATAATGTTCCCCATTTTCAATCTGTCCTAACACAGCTCCAATAGCATTATTGGAAGCATCAGCTTGAATATGAAAGGGTAACTCCCAATTAGGACCTCTTAAAACAGGTGGAGTGGTTAACTTCTCCTTTAACTTTTCAAAGGAATTTTGACATTCGAGAGACCAAACAAATTCAGAATCTTTCATGAGCAAAGAAAACATGGGATTTGCTATGGTACTAAAATTAGCAATGAATCTGCGATAAAAACCAATGTGTCCTAAGAAACTGCGTACATCAGTCTGAGTTTGTGGAGGGGGAAGGTTTTTGATGACTTCAACCTTCTTAGGATCAACCTTGATTCCAAAAGAAGAGATATGATGTCCTAGAACAATTCCTTCCTCCATCATTAAGAAGCATTTCTCAGGATTAAGAGAGAGATGGTATGTTTCATAGCGAATCAACACTTTTTCAAGTTGTTCTAATGCATATTCAAAACTATCCCCAAATACTGTGAAATCATCCATATAAATTTCAACACTTTCATTGGTTAAATCAGAAAAAATTGCTAAAACAACTCTCTAAAATGTTGTTGGAGCATTACATAACCCAAAGGGTAAAACTCTCGTAAGCAAAGGTTCCCCAAGGACATGTAAAGGTAGTATTTTCCTGATCTTCTAGGGCAACTTGAATTTGGTTATACCCACTGAAACCATCAAGAAAATAGAAAAACTTTTTTCCAGCAAGGGTATCCAATACTTGGTCTATGAAGGGTAATGGGAAATGATCCTTATGTGTAACCTTATTTAAATCTCTATAATCTACACATACTCTCATTTTACCATTTTTCTTTGGAACAATGACCAATGGTGAAATCCATTTACTATCTGAAATTGGATAAATGAATCCAACATCTAAGAGTTTTTCAATTTCCTCTTTCACAATCTCTCTTAGAGCAGGATTCAAGCGTCGCTGAGGTTGTCTTACTGGTTTTACATCTTCTATGTATATCCTATGTGTACATACCTCAGGATGAATGCCTATCATGTCCTTATAGTTCCAAGCAAAAGCTTGAACATGTTTCTGCAAAACTGCAAACAGTTTGGATTCCTGGTCATCAGTTAACCAGCTATTAATATTCAAAAATTTCCCTGGCTGAACTTCAATTTGTTTGATCCCTGGATAGATAGAATTAGTTGCTTCATAGCTACTGATCAATGCATTTAATGGACAATGATGTGGCTGCAGATTATGAAATACTCTAGAATCTGACTCAGAGGTGATACCTGATGGAATCAGAGGACATTTGAAGGTGTTAAGGAGATGATGATGCCATCCATGAGGTAATGTGAATGATCTTTCCTAAATAGACATGGATGACATTGGTTATTCTTCCTTCCACAATAACCGATCAACAAGAATTTGATCATCGGTTAGTCCTTCTGAGTGTAATGTTTCAACTAGGACAGTTTCATTCTCGAATATTTCTCTTCTCAGTGCCAGTGATTTCCTCAATATGTTCCTTCACTATGACTGTAGCCAAAGTAGCAATGGTTTCTTATTCAGATTCTTCATCAGATTCAGGATACCAAATTTGTCCAAAAAATTTAGTTGAAGGTTGATCTGGTGGATACAAAGAAATTTTCTGCAGGTCAATACCATTGGAAATGGTCATTTCCCCTAACCTGCAGTCTATAAATCCAGCTGCAGTAACCAGCCAAGGTCGTCCTAGAATGATAGGTATCCATTTACTGAAGTTCTAGGCTGCAACACCAAGAAGTCTATAGGATATTCCCATGAAGAGACTTTAATGGCCACATCTTCTAAGATACCTTTGGGTTTAGCTACTGACCTATCTGCAATTTCCAAGACTATGGTGGTAGGAATGAGATTATGGAGCTGCATTTTTTGCATTGTGTCTTTAGTCATTACATTAATTATAGCTCCAAGGTCAATTAGCACATTAGGAATTTGCATCACTCCAATAGTAACTATAACTACTGGACTACCTGGGTCACTATACTTGGGAGGAACTAGTTTCCCAACCAATAGATCAGCTAATTTTCCTTCTACCTGAATAGTTTTAGGAAAGGCTTTCTTTTTTTACCAGGTTTCTTGATACATAACTCCTAAATAGTCTTTTTTATTAAAGGTATATCCCTTATTGCTTGCAGCAAAGGAAGATAAATTGACATCTTTTTGAGTTCTGTTACTAATTCTTATTCAGGGGTAGTATCAACATGATCAAACCTTTCAGGGTATGGTAAGGCTACTGGAGAAGATTCCTGCATTTTTGCTATTTTTTCTTCTTTTTGTTTTTGTTGCAACGCATCTTGATTTGGAGGTTCTTGCTTCTCACTAATTTCTTCAATGGTGGGTGGAACAAGTTCAGATAAAATATTTCCTGAACGTAGCTGGATGTTACTATAGTCAAGTACATGAACTGTAGCAGTGTCTTCAAACTCAGCCTCATAAATAGGGGTTGTTTGTCTAGCATTATTTGGGTTAGTCACAGGCTGAGCTGGGAGTGGAGGTTTTTTCACTGGTTGAGTTTGTTGATGTTGTATTATTCCCTAAAATTTGGGATTAGGAGCAAGCAACAAGTTTTGAGCTTGTCCCTGATACTTTTGTTGTCCTTGATAGGGTTGATATTGCTGTCCTTGATAGGGTTGATATTGTTGTCCCCATATTTGTCCTTTTTGTGTCCACTATGGAGGCATGGTATGCCAAGGTGGGTTCATCCATCCATATTGTGACCTGTTGAGTGGTATTTTCACCCAGTTGTGAAAACACACTCTCCGATAGGATTTGGGTTCTAAATCCTCTGCTTGCAAAGAAACAATTTCTCCAAGGTTCCTGTTATGTTAGCATTCTGCATATGTGTATTAATAATCTCAAATAAAGATATTTAATTTAAATGCTTGGAACACCTTAGTGATTGCAAGTAACTCAAAACAAGGGGCACCGTGGTTTATTTTACCGTGATAATTTAATGATTGTTCATTGAACCCCGATAAAGTAAATGTGATTTGATCCTCATATGACCATGTCAGTAACTTCAAAATGAAATTTAATGAAATGCCATAAATGAAGGAATTATTTATGGATTTTGAAGTTTTTTAATTTTTTTTATTTTATTTTAAAGCCTGTAAATAAAATTGGAACTTCTGAAAATAAAATGCAGCAAGAAGAAAAATAAAATGCAAAAGAAAAGAAATTTAAAATTGCATTCAGCTTTGATGCTATCCCGTCCTGGCAAAACCGAAGATGTGAGGTTTCCATGCATGCAACCTAACCTATTGAACCTGCAAAACACGCACAATCCAGATAAGTTAAGTGCTGGTCTCTGGGGTTTACTGTTATTTTTCAGATTTAGACATTCGCATGAAGCAACCAAGAGAACTTGCATTAAACTTCATCTATAAGCCTAGAAATCTGAAAAAGGGAAAGATAAACATTAAAACATGCATGCAGAAAATAACTCCTTCTTTCTTGCCAACAAGATGCAAATTTTTGAATGCTCTGCATTAAAAATAAATCATGTTACAATAGCACTCTCTGGTTTTCTCAAAACCAAAAAAAAGGAAGGAAAACAGCCTCAAAGCAGGCCCAAAATGACCCTCTGGCCTCTAGCACTGCAACACTGCCCGCAACGGTTTTTTGACCTCCGTATCTGTCCTATGCTTCTGCTTTTAAAGCCTGGCAATGCTCTCTGTTTCGGCCTGTGATGCTTCGTTTCATCTTCCCGATCGATTCGTTTCATATTCCTGATTACTTCATTTCTTTGAATTCATGCTCGATGCCGAAACGTTTGATAATATTCTATGAATGTAACGTTTCCGTAACCCTTATGCATGTATGCCACGTGTTCTGCACTTTCAAAATCTTTCGTAATGGATCCCTATAAATCTTGACCAAAAATAGCATGCAGCTTTGTCCGTCTTCCTAGCCGCGAAATCGCGACGTTTTCCTGTCAACAGCCTTTCTTGCCATCGTGCCCAACAAAAACGTGACATGTCACGAAATCGCGACGCTTTTCTCGTTTTGTACCATTTTCTCGCAACTTCTTGTGAAATCACGATGCTTTTCCACTTCGAGCACCTTCGTTGCAACCTGTCATGAAATCGCGATATTTTTTCACTTGAAGCTGTCTTGCAGCAACCTGTCGTGAAATTGCGATGCTTTTCATCTCCGTACGCCTCGACCGCAACCTGTGGCAAAATCGTGACGCCTTTTCGTTTCTTTCACTTTGGCAGCTTTCTGTCGTGAAATCACGACACTTTTCTGTTTCGTACTGCTCTTGCTATTTTGGCCACGAAAACACGACATGTCACGATTTCACTATGCCTCTTCGCTCCGTACACCTTCGTTGTAAGCTGTCGTGATATCACGACGTTTTTTCACTTCGGGCACCTTAGCTGCTACCTGTCGTGATTTCGTGACGTTTTTCTATCTCGGGCTCCCTTGTCGTTTCTGGCCGCGAAAACGTGACATGTCGCGATTTCGCGACATATTTTGCATTTCGTACAACCTCACTGTTTGGAGCCGCAAAAACGTGACATGTCACGATTTCACGACATATTTCCGCTTCATGCTCCTTTGCCGTTTCTTGTCGCGATTTCGTGATGCTTTTCTGCTTTGCCTTGTTTGACTGGTTTGACCCATGATTTTGCGACATGTCACGATTTCGTGACGCTTTTCTGCTTCATCTTTCTCTCTCCTCTCTGGGCCGCGAAAATCAAACACGTCGCGATTTCGCTACGCTTTTCTCCCACCGCCGTTGACGTGTTGACCATGATTTTGCGACATGTCGCGATTTCGCGACACCCTTTCATCCTTGTGCAATTTTGCCCTTTTTCTTGATTTTTAGCATCTGGGTCACTGAGATCTTCTTTGAAAGCATGCAAAAAAGGTGGGTCCCCAATTTTGGGGTGTGTTGTGGATCAGCCACAACAAATGGCGACTCTGCTATCAAATGCTCTTGAGCATTTGGTGAGAACCCAACCTGGAAATATAAAAACTTGAAAACATGCATTAGCACATAAGAAATATAAACAAATGCCCAAAGATCAAAAGTACATGAATCATCAGAATCATCAAGTATTAGCTCGGTGTGTGCAATGTGTTTTCATTCCCTATCGTTTGAAATTGATCAACATTCCATCGTCAGTTTTACATGAATGCATATGTGAGATTGTGAATGATTTGTGTAACCTAATGAATATGCTAGGAGATCTTGCTTTTATAAAAGGCATAGTCTTTCTTCTAGTATCATACACAAACATTCAAGATTGCCAAACCCTCTTAGGATCCACTAATTAATTACTTTATTATATCCCAAAGTTGGTTATGAGTCCCTACTATCTTGAACCCATGTGCAAGTGAATGTGAAATCAGAACTTTGGGGAATCAGACTCCCAACCTAACCAAGATAGGAGTTTAACCCTATCCTTACTATTCTGATTTAGAGTTCATTACCTCACTTTGAGCAAAATAATTTAACCAATTATGGAAGAAATGGTCATGCTAGTCTAACCCTTTGAACAATCAATGGTCTTGTTTTTTAGACAAGACATGTTGCCATGCATGGGCATACTTAACCCCACAATCCAAAACTTATCTTCATTTCTTTGGACCTTAGGGATGACTACCCATCCTTTGCAGAGGACAAGTAGTACGATCCTTCCAATCCAATATAAATATGAGATGGGAAAAATTTATTTTTTACTTCTTGGACCTTAGGGATGACTACCCATCCTTGTTAGGGACATGTAGTACGATCCTTCCAATCCAAACTTTAGATGTAAATGGAAAATATTAATTTTGTTGCTTAGACCTTGGGGATGACTACCCATCCTTTGCAGAGGACAAATAGTACGATCCTTCCAATCCAAGATTTATTATGAAATGAGACATAGGAGCTTTGGGGAATCAGATTCTCAACCTAAGCGAGATGAGAATTTATGCCCTATCCTTACTACTCCATGTAGGTCAAATCAAAGCTTTGGGGAGTTGGATCCTCAACCTAAGTTCGATGAGGATTTAGCCCTATCCTTACTACTCTGATTTTAGGCTTTAAGCTTTATGGAAGTGGTCAAAACCACTGTTTTAAGGATCATGTTGCATAATAGGATAGACCTGAAATACTTCTTTCGCCCAACCTTTCCTTCCAAGTTAGGTTTTGATCATTTTGCTCAAGATCCTTTTTAATGTATAAGACGTGCTTGGTTCTAGATATCTCAAGACTCAGTTTCCAACCTTAGGATTTTTCTTATATTTATGTTATAACACAACCCTAAGAGGATTTGACATACTTTAATGATTTGTATTTGAAATGCATTTGCAACTAAGATGGCATGTATTGCAAAGTGAGATGTAATATGAATGCATTGTCCTTTGAAATGCAGATGAAATATTGCCATATAAAACTGACTACTTCATGCATCACAAGTTTCAAACGATATTATTAAATTGTTTGTGTTACTTGTGGAGCTTTTACAAGACAATTCCAATGTTTCATATTCTCCCGATCTAGAACATAAGTTAGCATCTCAAGGCAACTTTTTCATCATCATTTTTTTTTTTTATATATAGACAAACAAAACATGTCAAATAAACACACAACTTTAAATTAAAACTTATTCAATCCAAAACCAAATTGCAATCCCAAAAATGAAAATTTGAAAACACAAACCAAAAACCAAAAACCAAAATCTATATACAAATGTACACTATAATACAAGATGATGCAAAGCTTGGATTATCACTTTCCTGGATCCCAAACATGATTAGAACATTTCAACAAAAATATAACATGATATGCATGCCAAATGTTGTGGGAATCCAACACAAACAAGACCAGACCAAACAATGCAACAAATTTCCACTTGCCATGCTCACCATACCAATTTGATTTAGTTCCAATAATACTCCCATAGGTGAGCATCAAATTACTAGAATGATTAGACAATAAATGATTTTCAATTTTATCATGTCTATTCTTTAAAATATAATCTTCATAATTCCCTCCTTGATTTAGAATTAGGCTATCCTTTTCAAATATGCAATTTTGTAAGTAGTAGCCTATTTCTACAAATTTCTTAGCCAAATCATTTTCCAAATTTGTAGGCCAATCAAATTTGTGCAACAATTTACAAGCATCTAGGATATTTACTAAATTAGGATCATTAAAAGTTTTTATCCTAGATTCAATTAATAATTGTTGATGAATTTGGTTTAACAATTCAAGTGCATCAACTTCTTTTCCATTCATTACAACCATGTTATTAAAGGTGTGATTAAAAATTATACCTTGTTTTTCATTTACCTTTAATGACATTTCACCATTCAAATTATTTAAATTCAAAATATGGTCATCCTTTTCAATCCTCAAACACTCTTGGTCAAAGTGTATGTCAAGTAATCTGCTTTGATGATCACTTATTTGAGTTGCTTCCAATTGATCCATCTCTTTATCATTTGGTTCTAATTCTTTGTTCACTATCCATGGTATCTCTTCATTTGAATCCTCCAAATCATCATGCAAACTTGCATCCACACTTTCAATGAATTTATATTTTGTCCCCTTTTCAAATCTTGTGAATATGAGATCTTCGTATGATGTAGAAGGTTCAACATCCCGCATATCAAGTAAAATATGAGTTTTATCTATAGGGATGTGAGAAAAGAATGCATCATCATATCTCCCCCAACCATTGTAAAAATCGTCATCCAAATCCATAGAATGAAAATCCATGATGTTTGTGACATGATCTCTTGATTCATTCATAAATTCTTTTTCTTCTTTGTCCTTGGCGATAGGATCATTATAATCTTCCAAAATTTGATGAGATTTGAAACCCTCTTCCAAAACATCCTCAAATTGTACAGGAGTTGTAATATCTTCCTTTGAGTAGGCAATTATGTCGTCCTGCATATCAATTGGCACACAAGTTTCATTAGTAGCTTTGGAAAGAGTGAAGTCTTCCCACTTCTTCCAAGCATCATAATAATCATCTTTCAAAATCAAGTGGTGACGTTCAACTATTTCTTCAACATCTTCCAATTCATCAATGTGCTTCTCATCAAATTCATCTTCACCTTCCTTAGATGGTTCAATTATTTCCAAAAGTGGGTTATTTCTTGAATTCAAATTTATAAGGCTATCATTGTCCAAATTAGTAACCCATGATTCATTATCATAATTTGGAGGGTGAAGAATTTCTTGATCCTTAATTTTACACATCTCATCAATAGTATCTTCCAAGAACAAGTGGTGAAACTCTATCATGTCTTCAAATTCATTTATTAATTTTCTTTCCATTTCACTTTCAACCACTTTATTTAATTCCATGGTGGGTTCCATCCGTTCACATATATCAAACATTGTTGAATTTAGAACCCCTTCCTCCGGATAATCGTGTATCTCTACATGATCCTCACTAGTGGATGTTGTCTTAGCAATTTGCACCTCCTCTTGGACTACATCTAAGGTGGTCATAAAATTTGGGTATTCAAATTCATCCCCTTGATCACTCACCTTAGGTATCATTGGAGTGGAGGGTGCTATGTTTGATGGTTGGTGTAGGTTGGCATCAAAAGAACAATCTCTCATGTGAACATGTTGTGCCTTTTCTTCTTCAAGACCTTGTCGTTCTATCTCTTCTAAGACCTCATGGATTTTCTCTAGGGACAAACCACTCAGTTTTTCCTCAATGAGTGAAGCAAGTGTGGGGTGTATGGCTCCTAGGTATACTTCCATGGCTTCTTCTTCCAATGTGTTAAAATTTTCCCACATTTGGGAGTGCAATTCACGAAATCTTCCATTGAACTGACTCAAGGATTCATTAGGCTCTTTACATATGGAGGTAAACCGATTTTTCAATATTTCTAAGTCGATCTGATTACCAAAATGATGAAGATAGGCTGCTTCTAGTTGTATCCAAGAAGTCCTAACCTCCATGGGTAGTTGGCTATACCAAAAGAATGGTCTATCATCCAAAATGTATGCAAATAACTTACAAGCTACCTCCTCATAGAAAATCTGGAATTTACATAATGTATCCTTGTAGACATGCAGTTTTTGCAAGTATCCTAGTGGCACCTCTTGATTAAAACACCGTAAAAAATCCAATAACATTGTAGGAATATGATAGGGTATCACATGTAAACCCTCATAATAATCCTCTATCATTGATACCATTCTCTCTCTTAGAGACATTATTTCAGCTCTCAGGGATACCATTTGCTCCTCAAGTGTTGCCATTAGTGAAACTTAAAATGTAATTTCAGAACCAAATCTGTTGAATATTCAACCTGCAATTTAAAAAAAATCAAGTTAGCATCAACCAAGAGATGTATTCATTAAAATCAAATGAAAAGTAATTGCATGAGACCAAAATTTTCAAAATTAAATCAAATCACATATTTTTGTATGAACAATCAGAAAAGTGTTAGAATAATATACAGCATACCTGAATTAAAATAGAACAAGTAAATAAATTCAGGCCGTCCTTTTTACAATCTGCTGAATGTTAGAGGACTAATGCATACAAAAATTTAAATTTATATTACACTAAAAATAAACCCGTACGGCCCTCCTAGCACCAAACCGTTGAGTGGTGTTAGAGGCCGAAGATGCTAATAAAATGGACTTGAAATATTTAGCAATGTAAAGTTCTTAAACAATTATAAACCCGTAGCATCTAAAATCATGATAAAATAAACCCTAACATGCCCTCCTTCTAGCGCCAATCTGTTGAGTGGTATTTTCACCCGATTGTGAAAACACACTCTCCGATAGGATTTGGGTTCTAAATCCTCTGCTTGCAAAGAAATAAACAATTTCTCCAAGGTTCCTGTTATGTTAGCATTCTGCATCTGTGTATTAATAATCTCAAATAAAGATATTTAATTAAAATGCTTGGAACACCTTAGTGATTGCAAGTAACTCGAAAACAAGGGGCACTGTGGTTTATTTTACTGTGATAATTTAATGATTGTTCATTGAACCCCGATAAAGTAAATGTGATTTGATCCTCAAATGACCATGCTGTAACTTCAAAATGAAATTTAATGAAAGGCCATAAATGAAGGAATTATTTATGGATTTTGAAGTTTTTTAATTTTTTTATTTTATTTTAAAGCCTGTAAATAAAATTGGAACTTCTGAAAATAAAATGCAGCAAGAAGAAAAATAAAATGCAAAAGAAAAGAAATTTAAAATTGCATTCAGCTTTGATGCCATCCCGTCCCGGCAAAACCGAAGATGTGAGGTTTCCATGCATGCAACCTAACCTATTGAACCCGCAAACACGCACAATCCAGGATAAGTTAAGTGCTGGTCTCTGGGGTTTATCGTTATTTTTCAGATTTAGACATTCGCATGAAGCAACCAAGAGAACTTGCATTAAACTTCATCTATAAGCCTAGAAATCTGAAAAAGGGAAAGATAAACATTAAAACATGCATGCAGAAAATAACTCCTTCTTTCTTGCCAACAAGATGCAAATTTTTGAATGCTCTGCATTAAAAATAAATCATGTTACAATAGCAGACTCTCTGGTTTTCTCAAAACCAAAAAAAGGAAGGAAAACAGCCTCAAAGCAGGCCCAGAATGACCCTCTGGCCTCTAGCATTGCAACACTGCCCGCAGCGGTTTTTTGACCTCCATATCTGTCCTGTGCTTCTGCTTTTAAAGCCTGGCAATGCTCTCTGTTTCAGCCCGTGATGCTTCGTTTCATCTTCCCGATCGCTTCGTTTCATATTCCCGCCTTTCGACATTCGATTCTTGAATTCATGCTCGATGCTGAAACGTTCGATAATATTCTATGCATGTAACGTTTCTGTAACCCTTATGCATGTATGCCACGTGTTCCGCACTTTCAGCATCTTTCGTAATGGCTCCCTGTAAATCGTGACCAAAAATAGCATGTAGCTTTGTCCGTCTTCCTGGCCGCAAAAACGCGACATGTCACGAAATCGTGACACTTTTCTGTTTCGTACTGCTCTTGCTATTTTGGCCGCAAAAACGTGACATGTCACGATTTCGCTACGCCTCTTCGCTCCGTACACCTTCGCTGTAAGTTTTCATGATATCGCGACATTTTTTCACTTCGGGCACCTTAGCTGCTACCTGTCGCGATTTCGCGACGTTTTTCTATCTCGGGCTCCCTTGCTGCTTCTGGCCGCGAAAACGCGACATGTCACGATTTCGCGACATATTTTGCATTTCGTACAACCTCGTTGTTTGGAGCCGTGAAAACGCGACATGTCACGATTTCGCGACATATTTCCGCTTCATGCTCCTTTGCCATTTCTTGTCGCGATTTCGCGACGCTTTTCTGCTTTGCCCTGTTTGACTGGTTTGACCCACGATTTTGCGACATGTCACGATTTCGTGACGTTTTTCTGCTTCATATTTCTCTCTCCTCTCTGGGACACGAAAATCAAACACGTTGCGATTTCGCTACGCTTTTCTCCCACCTACTGTCGTTGACCGCGATTTTGCGACATGTCACGATTTCGTGACACCTTTTCATTTTCGTCGTGATTTCGCGACACGTCGCGATTTCGCGACACGTCACGATTTCACAACACGTCACGATTTCGCGACACCCTTTCATCCTTGTGCAATTTTGCCTTTTTCTTGATTTTTAGCATCTGGGTCACTGAGATCTTCTTTGAAAGCATGCAAAAAAGGTGGGTCCCCAATTTTGGGGTGTGTTGTGGATCAGCCACAACATGACCAATCTGGAGGAGCTGTCCAAGGTTGGTTCCAAGGTTGTGTAGAAACTTCTGCCTATCCCCATGGCATATTCATATTCCAAGGAGATTGTCCCCAGTTTGGAAATCTAGGAGCATTGGGATATTGTGCATAATCACCACCAGATCTCTGCCCAATAGCATTAAGTTCTTTTGTTTGGGTGCCCAAAATAGATTTTAGATGAGGCAACAAAGGGCATTTATCTGTTGAATGTTCCTTGGAACAAATTCCACAAATAGAAGTTTTTTTTAAGAGGCATTCCTGCAAGGCATGCTTACTCCTACACCTTGGGCAATAAATTGCTAAAGGTGGTGTAGAATTAGTTTTTGTATTTCTCTCACCTAATGCAGTATTAAGTTGAACAAGGATATCAGTTTTTAAATTGGCCATTTCTTCCATCAAATATTTTATGTCATTACTGCCTGAATTTTGCTTCTTTCTTTGGTGGTGAGTGCGGGAATAATTTTTGCATAATTCCACAATATCCTCAAGGTCAAGTTGATCTATGTCTCCTCTTCCCATTAAATCTAATACTTCCCTAGATTCATCTTGCAATCCTCTTAAGAAGATAGGTTTTAAGAAATCTGGTTCTACAGCACCACACCTCTTTTGGACAAAGGCAAAGCGATCAAGATAATCTTCTAGACTCTCATATTCTTCTTGCTTGATCCTAAAAAACTCATATTTCCTGTTTCTTACTCTACAATAATCCTGATATTTATTTAAGAATGCGGTCTCCATTTCATCCAGTGTACGGATTGAGTTAGGTTCAAGATTGCTCATGAACCATCGAAGAGCAGCATCCTTAAGTGTGGAAGGAAACAATTTTAATTTCTGATTATCATTTATGTAGTCATAAGTTTGACATAACACCTTGAATTCAAACAGAAATTGGTCAGGATCTTCTGAAACAGTTCCCCTAAAAATTGGCAATATGGATGGAGAAATTATTTTCATGGGGGCATCTAGAAGTGGATCCAACCGAATGGGATATTCAAAAGTTTTAGGAGGATCATCAAGATTATCATATCCACCTGGAGGTGCTACTGCTGTAGCCATAGTTGTTTTCTTTCTAGAGTATGATGGGAATTGTCCAATTTGAGGGGAATGTTTAGCAGCAAGTGCTTCAAAAAGCTCTTTTTCTAATCTTTCCAAAACTTTAGCTGATGAAGATGGTATGTCTTGCTTAGGTTCCCCAGGGATTTCAAATATAGGCAATTCTTCATCTGATCGAGCAGGTCGATTTGGTGGTTCAGAGCCACTTCGGGTAAACCTCCATCTTTCGTCCCTTAGCCTATGCATTCATGCCTATTCACTAAATAAACTGAAATATAGTATTTCAAGGATTGTAACACAATTCTTGACCTGTATCACTTTTTATAACAACACCTATTTGTCCCCGGCAACGGCACCAAAAATGATGAGTGTCATTGTTCATTCATCATTTAATCATTATATGTGTCAGTCCAAGGCGGTGTCCAAAGGCTATATACGATAGAAGGTGTCATAGCTACAGGTTCAATTCATTCAAGAACAGGGTTTTATTGGTGGAACAGTTAGTGTTTTTGGGGTTTTTTGTGTGACCTCTAATTCCTAGAACTGGAAATCAAATTACAGAAAATAAAGTTGAATTAAAACTTGCAAGAAAAGTAGAATCTGAAATAGTAGAAAATGAAATGTTGCTAAATTGAAATTAACAGAAAGGTAAATTACAGAATTGAAATCACACACAGTTGCAAAAAAACAAACTAACTATATTTCTCTGAGCATGTTCTAAATCTAGAAATTCAAACTATCATCTATTGCAAAACTGGAAATGTCACAAATCTGGAAATTGTAGTAAAATGACAGAAAACTGGAAATTGTTGCAAATCTGGAAAATGACAGAAAACTTGAAATTGCTGCAAATCTGAAACAAAAATATTGAAGTTGCATGGAATGATGGAAAAATGCTCGTCAAGACCGAAATCTAAATTTAAAGTCGCTAAAGAAATGAAATCGGCAGACTCGCTAACTCGTCGCAGCAAGGAATTAGCAATGTATTCTGTCAGAAGATGCCTTCCTCTGGTCCTGCAAGTGGTCCTTACTTCCAAAACCAGATGAAGGTGAAGAGTTATGCTAAAGAAACTTAAATGTTAATCATCAAATCAACATGCTAATTGATAACTGAAAACTGCACCTTTTATTAAATCTGGAAATGCATTATAGTAATGTAGGAAAAACCTGCAGATTACTGTTCTACTACAGAAATAACTGCACTTTATTGCCTATTTTTATCCTATATGACTAAATGCCTATATCTCTATATGCTCAACCGTGCTGGAAGCTTTCTTATTTATAATGTAATGTTGATATGCTTGGTTGCTGATTTGCAAGGATTTACAACTATTTGCACAACTGTTTTCTAAAATGCATGAGCTTGCTTTGTCAAACTTGATCCATTCAACCTTATTGAGCTGCATTCGTTGAGGAAATCAGTAATATGAGTTGGGGCAACTTTTTGGTCAATTTCCAATACTTTTCTCTACCGATCTGTCGCTTTTTGACCATCCTCTGTTGTTCCTGCGCTATTCCCTATTCCTATGCTATTATTCCTGCACTGCTCTGGAATAACAGGAAGTGACATTTAATTGTTAGGGTAAAATGAGGTAGTATATTGCATTATACTACATTAGTTAGATTATTACATTTACTTTGACTATTTACCATGTAGATATTTATTGTTTAAAATATCTAATGGTTAACCTAGGTAAAATCCTAAATATCCTAGGTTAGTTAGTTGTTGGCGCTTATTCATCTAAGCGCGTAGGTTAGCGATATTTAGGTTAGATATTAATTTAATATCTATTCTAAAGTTTTGTAACCTATATAAACCTAGCGCATTTCTAAGCTAAGGTTAATTTGATTAAGGAAATATATTTGGTTAATAATCTTTTGTTAACACTTACCTTTCTCTCATCATTGGCATCAGAGCCAGTCCGCTGAATTTGCCCGCAGTCTGGAACCGACACGGTTCCCGAGGTGGCCCACAGTCTGGATCCGACACGCTTTTCGAGGTGGCCCGTAGGCTAACTGACACGGTTCTCGAGGTGGCCCGTAGTCTGGATCTAGCACATTATTCGAGGTGATCTGCTGGCGTGGTGGCACGCGGCCCGAGGCGACCTACGCGTGGCTGGAACGATCGGCAAAATATTTCTGAAGCCTGCCCGATTGCCCGCAGGCAATCAAAGATAATCGGGCGAACTTTGTTTTTAAACAAAGTGATAGCGCTCGCAGAGCGCATGTGGGATAAGTCCCACGTTTAAAAAAAAATAAATAATTTTTTTTTTTAAAGGGCCCCTTCCTCTCGTTGGCTGACGGATCAGCCAACGGAGCTGGACTGGCAAAAACTGCCAGCCCAGGGAGCTCCCCAACGCGGACGAGCCGCGTTCGATTCCCAGCGGGGAAACCCAAATTTTTTTTGGGTTTCTCACCGCCGACGGAATCCAAAAGGGAAGTTTAATACTTCCCTTCCCGTCGGGCGGCGTAGCCCGACTGGCCGAAACGCCAGTCGGACACCCGCGGGATCGCGGGATCGATCCCCAGCGGGGATCGACAATTTAAATTTTTTTTAATTACCGCCGCGAGAAGGTAGAAAGGGAAGGAGATCCCTTCCCTTCTCGTCGGGCGGTGTAGACCGACTGGCAGGAGCGCCAGTCATCCGCTTGACAGCCGCGGGGTCGGGAGTTCGACTCCCGGCGGCGCCATCAACAAAATTTTTGCAAGGCGCGGTGGCTGAACAGGTAAATTTTTTTTTATTATTTTTTTTGCATTTTTTTTAATTTTTTTTAGTTGTTTTTTTAATTAATAATTAATAATTTCTGTTACATAAATCATTTTCTCTAAAACATTAAGTGATTTTTTTTCAGAATTTTTTTTATTAATTAAATTATACTAAATTAAGTTAGAATTTTTTGCATTGAAATAATAAATTTAAAAAAAAAAGAGGCAAAAGTTTAAAGTTGTTTTCTCCTAATCAAACAGAGGGAGACAAGAGACAATCAGTAAAACATATTTCTTTTGCAGCTTTGAGACTTCTAATAATTTTTTTAATTTCTCCAAAATTTTCTAATCAATTGTTTTGAGAGAACAAAATTTTTGTCTCATGAAGAAAAAGATTTGGATCACAAAAGCCCTTCGTCGTCTAAGAGTTATTCGAAAGAGGAACGAACTTAGACGTCAGACGACAAGATCTCATTTTCGTCGTATGCTTAGAGAGCATAGAAGGAGCTTACCCCGTTTCAATACTTACACCGATCCTTGGAAGGGTTTGGATCGTAGTTATGGTCCCATGAGGATTAGAGAACCCTTTAATCCTGATGCACCTCCTATTTTTGAGTATTGAATAATTACGGGAGATAGAAAACCAAGTTGTGTGTCAACTGGTTCTGGAAGGTCTTTCAAATGCTTGTCGTGTGTCGACTTGTCTTGAAAGATATGCTCTAAATTCTACATTTTGTAAACATTAAGGGGGGATAGAATTTTTTTTAGAATTCTATAGTTTTCAAAATTGTAAAGATAAAGGGGGGGCTATTTCAGTTTTAAAGAAAGGTGCATTCTCGATTTTACTCGACACCTTCTCTTCAAAATTGCTTGTACTAGGTGCATTTTCGATGGAATCCGACACCTAGAGTGATATAAATTTGGGTGCTCTTATATTTTTTTTTATTATTGCACTAAAAACATTTTTTTTGCAATTACAAGGTCAAAAATAAAACATTACAAGGAGCTTTTCACAAACACCCAAACTTCACTCAAACACCATGCTAAACTTTGCATAGGTTCAAACAAGTAATTTCTCCCCATCAAAAGGTCAAAAATTTCAATCACCTTGATAAGACTCTCTTTTGTTTGGCTTAAATAAACCTCAAATTTTTTCATCTTTTTTTCAAAGGTGTTAAAAGCAAGTGCCATTAAATATCTTAGAGAGCAAATATCAAAAGTTTGACAAAACACTCCCTTGTTTCATTTGCTCTATTTTGTTTGGCTCAATATTCCTCAAACTTTTCATCTCTTGCAAAGAGTGTTAAGGCAGGTGCCATTAAATATCTTATAGAAAGCAAATTGAACCAACTTCTCTATACCTTTTCTTAGGGTATAGTGCAAGATAGCATCATATTAGTCCTCTCCACAAATTTGAAACCTAAACAATGGCCATGATACACAAGTATCTCACCGAGAGCCAACTCGCTCAAAGGTTCAAATTACTCAAAGATGGAAGACTAAGATGAAGGCTATCTTAATTGTAGAATACTTGTGGTCAATAGTAGATGGAAGTGTCACTAGACCTCAATCTTCTGGACAAGATCAAATAGAATTTGATAAAAAGGATAAGAAACTTTCCTTAATGATCTTGCTTGCTATTACTGATGATATCCAACCTCATATCAGTGAAGCTACAACTGGTAAGGCAGCTTGGGATGCCTTAAGTACCATTTTTGAGGGCAAGAATCAATCAACGATTCTTAACCTTCAAACACAAGCTTCATACATTACATATGAAATCGGGAGAAACAATGAGAGCTATTCCTCCGCAGAGTCGCAGAATTAAAAACAAAGCCGCAATCCTTAGGAGAAAAGTTGGAAGACCAAGTCTTAAACTCAATCATTTTGAGAGCTCTTCCCGACTCCTACGGAATGTTGATCACCTCCTTACAAGTTTCTCGGTAGGACAAGAACTTTTGTCGAGTTGGTAAATATGCTTCAAACAGAAGAGGCTACCCAACTCCAGAGAGATGAGGCATCAAACAATGCCCTTTTTTCACAACGACAAGGTGGTAAGAAAAAGTGGAATCAACAAAAGGGTTCTTCTTCTAGACAAGACAAGGGTAAAGCCAAAGAGGTTCCGAAGAAGAAACAACATTGTAAAATTTGTGACACAGACACTCATGAAACCAAACGATGTTGGTTTAAGAACAAACCGCCCAATGAACAAAGAAATAAGAAGGGCAAAGGCAAATCTAAGAACCAGAACAAACAACAACAAGGTCACATAGCAATTGAAGATTCTAGTTTCGATTCTGAATGAGCACACAAGGTGCTCATGACCCATATAGATTCCTCCCACAAGGATTCTTTGTGGTACATAGATTCAGGCGCTAGTAAACATATGACTGGCGATAAATCATGGTTTGCTACTTTTGAAGCTCGAGAAGGTAGACCGGTCACCATTGCTGATGATCAGACCTATAGAGTTCAGGGCGAAGGCAGTGTTTCAGCCTCCCTTCCAGATGGAGAATGTAATATTGAAAAAGTTCTTTATGTTCCAGGATTAAAAAATAATCTCTTGTCCGTTCCACAAATCCTGGACAATAACATGAATGTCAATTTTACCGTGGACAAAGACAAGAAACGTTGCTTCATCACCAAAAAGGGAAAACCGATAGCAACAGACTCATACAAACATGGTTTGTTTGTCTTAGATGCACTTACCTCCACTCATACTGCACTTGCAGTGACCACAAAGGAGGCCACTTCTCTTTGGCATAAGAGATTTGGGCATTTGAGTTCAGGATATTTACTAGAGCTGAGTAAATATCAAATGGTGAAAGGACTTCCTCCCCTTTCATCTATTTTGCCAGTGTGCTCTGATTGCTTGTCAGGCAAGCAACATAGAGTACCTTTTGAACCTAGCTCTTTTCGAGCTAAAGAACCTTTGGAGTTGGTACACACAGATTTGTGTGGTCCTATGTCTACAAGTTGTGGAGGAAAATGGTATTTTCAATTGTTTGTTGACGATCATTCACGCAAAATGTGGGTCTTCTTCTTGCAGTTGAAGTCTGAAGCATTTTCCTATTTTCAGCAGTTTAAAACTCTTGTTGAGAAGGAATCAGGATGCTTTATTAAGACCCTCCATTCGGATCGAGGGGGGGAATACACATCAAAAGAATTTTCCTCATTCTTACAGACACATGGGATAAAAAGACAGCTTAACAATAGCCTACACTCCTCAATCCAATGGGGTTGCCGAGAGAAGAAATCGGTCCATAATGGAAATGGTTCGATGTATGCTTAAGGGGGCCAACCTTGAGCAAACTTACCGGGCTGAAGTTGTTCAAACTATGGTATATCTTCTGAATAGGGCTCCCACAAGGGCACTTAAAGGTATGACTCCTCAAGAATCATGGAGTGGTAGGAAACCCTCCATAACTCATCTAAGGGTATTTGGGTGTAAGGCATTTATGCATATACCTAAGGAGAAAAGAAAGAAATTAGATGAGAAATCTCTACCTTGTATATTTCTTGGTTATGATGAAAATTCAAAAGGCTATCGTTTGATAGACCCATTTACCAAGAAGATATATATAAGTAGAGATGTAGTGTTTGATGAAGCTTTCACATCCAACACTACATCAGTATACCTAGATGATGAGGAGGAACAACAACATCCTCCTCCTCCTCCTTCTTCTTCTTCTTCACAACAGAAGAAACCACCCAAATGGTATACAAGCACATTGAAGGACTCTAAACTCACTTCCCCACCAGATCTTACTCTCAATCGTCCAAAGACAAGAAGCATGTCACGTAAAGACAAGGGTAAAGCATCCACTTCAGCTTGATGATCTTTGTGCAGATTTTCAAGACCTTTCTGTAGATAGAGAGTTACCAAGGGAAGATGAGATGGAGATAGATGAGGAGAGGGTTTACTTATCAGCATGTGATGAGAATGAACCTTCTACAGCTTGATGAAGCACTTAGTCCGCCTCGGTGGAAGACAACTATGGATGCAGAATATAACTCCCTCATTAAAAATAAAACATGGAAGCTAGTGAATTTGCCTAAAGGTAAGAAACCCATAGGTTGCAAATGGGTCTACAAAATAAAATATAAGGCAGATGGCACTATAGATAAGCATAAGGCCCGACTTGTGGCAAAGGGCTATGCTCAAAAGGAAGGACTGGACTATGAGGAAACCTTTGCTCCTACAGCAAGGATGACCACCATTCGAGTACTTTGTGCTATGGCAGCACAATTCGGATGGAAGTTACATCAGATGGATGTAAAAAGTGCCTTTCTTAATGGTGACTTAAAGGAAGAAGTATACATGACTCAACCTCCTGGATTTGCAGAGGAAGGCCATGAGCAACATGTTTGCAAATTGGTAAAATCATTATACGGGCTAAAACAAGCCCCAAGAGCATGGTACATAAAGATGGATAGTCACCTATTGCAACACGGATTTAAGAGAAGTCCATCAGACGCAAATCTCTATATCAAGACCACAGGTTCTGAGATAGTGATTCTTGTGTTATATGTAGATGATCCGATCATCACCGGCAATTCGGAGAATGTGATTAAAGCCGTGAAGGATGACTTGAAAAAGTCATTTGATATGACAGACCTAGGACTTCTCCACTACCTGTCTTGGCCTTGAAATAGAACAGAAAAAGAATCATCTAAGGGTGACCCAGAAAAAGTATGCTAAGACTTTAGTAGAAAAATATCGTATGACCGATTGTAAACCCAAAGCAACACCGATGGAATCAGGGTTACAGTTATCACGATATGAAGACTCACCACAGGTAGATGGAACACTTTACAGACAAATGATTGGAAGCCTCATCTATCTGACTAATACTAGACCAGATATTACTTTTGCTGTAAACTATCTTTCTCGGTTCATGCAAGAACCAAAGGTCTCCCATTGGAAAGCAAACTAAAAGAGTCATACACTACATTCAGGGTAGTACAGATTATGGTCTAGAGTATAAGAAGAATAACTCATTCTTCTTACAGAGTTACACTGACTCTGACTATGCTGGCTCCATAGATGACAGAAAATCAACTTCAGGCTATGTTTTTCATCTTGGATCCGGTCCTGTCTCATGGCATAGTAAAAAGCAACAGGTTGTTGCTTTATCTTCAACTGAGGCAGAATATCGCGCTGCACGTGGAGCCGTGTGTGAAGCGATATGGTTAAGTCGCATTTTGGCTACCATGGGCCTACCAAAGAATCTTCCTATTCACATGTTTTGCGACAACTCAAGTGTTTTGAACTTGGTCAAGAATCCAATACATCATGAACGAACTAAACATATTGATACAGATTGTCATTTCATTCGTGATGAAGTTCCTAAACACGTAATTCAGCTCCAACACATTCCCACCGACGAACAAAGTTGCGTACATTTTTACAAAGGCACTTGGACGTGTCAAATTTCAACTGTTTCAGAGTAAACTTTGTATATCAAAGTAATGTAATAAAGGGGGGATGTTAGGGTAAAATGAGGTAGTATATTGCATTATACTACATTAGTTAGATTATTACATCTACTTTGACTATTTACCATGTAGATATTTATTGTTTAAAATATCTAATGGTTAACCTAGGTAAATTCCTAAATATCCTAGGTTAGTTAGTTGTTGGCGCTTATTCATCTAAGCGCGTAGGTTAGCGATATTTAGGTTAGATATTAATTTAATATCTATTCTAAAGTTTTGTAACCTATATAAACCTAGCGCATTTCTAAGCTAAGGTTAATTTGATTAAGGAAATATATTTGGTTAATAATATTTTGTTAACACTTACCTTTCTCTCATCATTAATTACTATTTCATGTTCCAAACGCATAGGGAAGAAGTGTTTGACCACCTAGAATGTTTTCATTTATCTTGTACATCCTTTTTCCATTGGTGGCATGTGCTGGAGTGACCGTTTCCAAGCCCTGATGTATATGTACAACTGGCTAGAACTGTCACAGTTACAGTCTATTTTCTTGCATAGTCAGCCACAGGGGACAAGGTCTTTGGCACATTTTGAATTTGAATTAGCTCAAATAGAGGAATACTACTATTAAGCACCAAACACTCAACAATTACTACTGATTTTAAATTACTACTGACAAATTAGCTGAAAACAGGTGAAACTGCAGAAATAAATAGTAAAATAGAATATATGCACTTAACATTTCAGAATATGCAAATATCATTACATAATGCATGTTACCAAAAATTAGCATAGAAACATAATAAAAAGGGTGATTCAAATAAGTAGAATGTATCCAAAAAGTGTTCATAGATGAGGCAATTCCTGGCCTCATCATGTGGTCATGCCATTGATGCTTGAAACGTAGGTGCATGATACGTTACATCCTAATGTAACGTAATATTTATCAATAGAACATTTGAAATATATCCTAAGGAGAGTGCAAAAAATATTGTAATGGTTTAGTACACACAAAAAGAGAGCACACACGTGGCATTGATAACAATCACTAGCATATTTATGAACTTACCATAGTTGGACTTATAATATTTTCAATAGTTATAATTTTGTGTATACTACATATCAAGAGATGTTTGTTGATATGCAATAATGTTGTAAATGTTACATATCAAGATAATTTTTGCAAACGTTACATATAAAAATAGCATCGATCATCAAAAGAGGTCCACATATAAGATAAATCAATTAATAGGAGGACAACACAACAGTAGAAAGTTGCTGCCAATTGCAAGGTACTTTTTAAAGGTTTTTATTATTTTCTACTTTTGGAGTAATAAGGTGTAATAATAGAAAAAATTAATTAATATAGGAGAATTAGATAGATAAGCAATATTTTCAAATTAATTTTACTTTGGAGATATAAGGGTTTCTATCTTAGATAAGTTTATTTTGCAAATATTGTTATTTTCTAAAGTTCTAAAAAAGGGAGATACAAGGAATAATACACCAAAAATCTAGTCTATTGGAACTTAGAAAACTAAATCACTAAAATAATAATTGAAATAAACTCTTCATAGCATTGATTAAAGAGTTGGAAATTATTGCTTACACTAGTTTCTTATACAAATTAAAGGAACTAAGGAATCCAACCATAGAGTCTTGAAGATAGAAAACTCTATCAAATTAAAAGTGCATCAATATGGAGTCATAAGATAGATATCTTCATATTCGAAAATTAAAAACTTCATAGCCATGGATAATTGGTATATAGATTTAGGAGCAAGTTTACATATGACTGGAAATATACATTGGTTTAATTCTCTACAAAAGATAAATGAGAAACCAGTTGCTATAGTAGATAGTAAAACTTATGAAGTGAAGGGGATAAAAAATATTCTAGTCAATCCAATAAATAGAAAAGTAATGATTTATAATGTTTATATGTTCCTGGATTGACTACCAACATTATTTCTATTTCACAACTCATGGATCAAGACATGACATTAGAATTTAAAGTTATCAATGGAAGAAAAAAATTTCACATTATCAAACAAGAAAAAATGATAGCTTCAGGCTCATATAAATATAGTCTATTTATTTTGAATACTATTGCAAATTTGGCTCTCTTATCTAAAACATTAGAATAAAAGAACTATGGCATAAATGTTTGGGATATACTAGTACATCATCCTTAAATGTTATGTTGAAATATCAAAAGGTTGAAGGGATGCCAAGTCTTTTTTGGGAATCTAATGTATATCCAGAATGCTTAATAGGAAAACAACATAGGGTACCTTTTGAACTCAATCAATATAGGTCTCAACAACCATTAGAATTGATATATACATATTTATGTGGTCCAATGAATGTTACTAGTATTGGAGGACATAAGTATTTTCAGTTATTTGTTGATGATCACACCAGAAAAATGTGGGTATACTTCATGAAGTACAAATCAAAAGCTTTTAGTTGTTTTTAAAAATTCAAACTTCAAGTAGAAATTGAATTAGGAAAGACTATCAAAATTATTTTTTCAAATAGAGGAGGTGAATTTGTATCAAAATAATTTGATCTATTTTTGAAATAAAATGGAATACTACAACATATTAATCGCAACAAAATGGAATTGCAAAAAGAAGAAATAGATTTATTATGGAAATGGTGAGATGTATGCTGAAAGAAGCACATCTTGATCATCAATATTAGGCATAAGCAATCAAAACAACAATGTACTTACAAAATAGATTACCCACAAGAATACTCAAGAGTATTACACTAGAAGAAGCATGGTCAAGACAAAAACCAAACTTTGAAAAGTTAAGAATTTTTGGATGCAAATCCTATATGCATATTCTAAAATTTAAGAGAACAAAATTAGATGAAAAGACTATGGCCGGTATATTTTTTGGTTATAATGATGAATTTGCAAGGTATAGAATAAGTGGTCCAAGTACAAAGAAAGTATATATAAGCATAGATATAGTTTTTGATGAAAATATTAACGTTGAAACTGAAGAACAAAATAATGATTCAAAAGTTCTTCTAAATTTCTCAGAGGATTTCTTGTCAAATGAAGAAAATGAGTCAAAATCTCAAAATGAACAAAGTGAATGTATAAAAAATTCTACAATTTCTCAAATGAAGGAATCAATATGGTATAGGGATACAATCAGAGAATCAAATACGTGATCTTACTACTACAAGACCTCAAAATCATAGTCAAAGTAGAATAAATAGAGGAATGATGAGTACTATAGTAGAATCGACAATGACACTTGAAGCCTTAAATAATTCACATTGGAAGGTAGCTATGGAATCATAATATTCATCTCTACAAATGAAAAAAACATGGAATTTAGTAGAATTACCTCCAAGAAATTAAGTTGTGGGTTGCAAATGGATTTTTAAAATTAAATATAAAGTAGATGGTACACTTGAAAAATACAAAGCTCAGTTAGTAGCAAAAGAATATACTCAAATAGAGGGATTTGAAGAGACATTTGCACCTATAGCCAAAATGACCATTATCAGAATAGCATATGCTTTAGCAGCTCATAAGGATTGGAAACTTCATCAAATAGATGTAAAAAGTGTCTTTCTTAATGGTGACTTAGAAGAAGTCTACATATCACAACCAGAAGGATTTGTTGTTGAAGGTCAAGAATATAAAGTTTATAGATTGGACAAACCCTTATATGGTCTAAAACAAGCTCCTAGGGCATGGAACATAAAAATTAATAATCATATATTACATCATAGTTTTAAACAAAGTACATCTGATCCTAGTCTATATACAAAGAAATTTGATAATGATATACTAATTCTTATAGTATATGTTGATGATATAATGATCATTGGAAGTTCTAAAAAACTGATAAGTGAGGTGAAAAAGGATCTTGAGAAATATTTTGAGATGACAAATTTAGGGCTGATGAATTATTGTCTTGGTCTAGAAATTCAACAAAAAGGAGATAAAATTACCATTACATAGTTAAAATATGCAAATACCCTACTTGATAAATATAAAATGAATGATTGTAAGCCCAAAGACACTCCCATAGAACAAGCGATTCAATTATACAAAAATGATGGAACACCTTTAGTTTCAGCTACAAGGTATCGCCAATTAATTGGAAGTCTTTTGTACTTAACAAATACTCGACTTGATCTAGTCTTTGTTGTAAATTATCTTTCAAGATTCATGCAAGAACCAAGAGAGAGTCATTGGAAATCTACAAAAAGAATACTACAATATGTTAAGAAGACTACATATTATGGATTAACTTATATGAAGAATGTTAAAGATTTTTATTTATTGTAAATTATCTTTCAATATTCATGCAATAACCAAGAGAGAGTCATTGGAAATCTACAAAAATAATACTACAATATGTTAAGAAGACTACAAATTATGGACTAGATTATATGAAGAATGTTAAAGATTTCTATTTATAGGGATACTCAGACTCTGATTATGTTGGTTCTATTAATGATAGAAAATCTACTACAGGATACATTTTCTATCTTGGATTAGGACCAATATCTTGGTACAACAAGAAACAACATACAATAGCACAATCATCTGCTACAGCTGAATACTGTGCAGCATGAGATACAACTTGTGAAGCTTTTTGGTTATAGTATATATTATATAACATGGGAGTCAATAAGTCTCCAACTCTAATACATTGTGTTAATCAAGGAGTACTCAATCTGGTCAAAAATCCAATTGTACATGAATGGACCAAGCATACTTAAGAACAATATAATTTTATAAGAGACCATTTTTAGAATCATCATATTAGTTTGAATTATATTTCTACAGAAGAACAACTAGCAGATATATTTACAAAAGCTCTAGGCATGAACAAATTTCAAACATTCAAAGATCATCTATGCAGATCAATAAATGCATCCCAAATAATGTAATACAAATGGGTGTTAGAGTATATTACATTATTTAGTACATTCCAATGTACCACCTTGGGTACATAACTAGAGTATGAGTCTAATTTAGAGTAAGGTTTGAGTAGTTAATTCAAGCAAGGAATAAATGCAAAAGTGTTAGAATGTGCAATGATGTAAATGTGTATGTAGTCCACATGTACATAAGTCATGGGTAGAGTAAATGCCAAGGCACATATCTTCCTATATATGGCTTTCAGGTAGAAAAAGATGTATGAAAAGAGCATTACTCATAGCAAGTGTTAGTTGAGCTTCATTTCATGTTCAAGATTCGTGAGCTTTCATTAATGGCTAGTTCATGAGTTATTTCACAATTTTCTCATGCTATTTACATGCTTCTTAGTTAGCCTTTAACATAGTTATAAAATTGCTTGCTTATTTCACTACTTATACTTGCATCTCCTTCAAGTTTATAGCACCAAAGTTAACAATTTAGAGGCATGCAATATTTGAAGCTACACCATTTTGCTAAATATACCCATAAATATTTATTTTTATTAGGATTAATAGTTTCTCACCCCAACTAACTTACGTATAAACTTCTACTATAAGCAATGGGCTCCATTGTATTCTTTTTTTGGCCAAGATAATTTAGAGCTACACTCTATGAACCCCAAATTGTGGTTTATATCTCATGAATTTAGTGAGAAATTAGCAAGTGTTTTGCATTCCATTAGTGGCATTTCCCTCTCAATTTTCTAAGTGCATGGTGATTGAGGCATATTACTTTTGTCCATTTTATCATTTGCTTAGCAATTTCATACTTAATGAATGGAAAACATTAATGTTATGGATTATCTGTAGAGGGGGAAAATTGCCCTATCGCATACAATTCCCAACAAAGGTTGGATCCGCAAGGAGGGAACCTTTGTGGGGTGAACCGCGGGGGTATGTTGTGCTCTACACTCGGTGCTAGGGGGATGGGTTCACCAGGAATGGTTTTAGGACTCGCTCCAAGTCCTCAGGATATGCAAGAAAAGTTTGATGTGTTCAGTTTTAAGAAAAACACCTAAGTTTGGTCTTTCTAGTTCTAAGCTAAGAAAGATAAATGACAATGTAGAAAATAGAGTGTAACAATTGAAAATAGAATGCAAGCATACAAGAGCTAGCCTAATATGATTCTTTATTTTGAATGCTCACTAACCTAGGGTTTATTCCAGAAAACCTTTAAAGCAGAAACATACAAAATAAATGCACAAAAATTATCCCTAGATGTAAACTAAATGCTTTTCACTTTTAGATGCCTAAGAATTAAATTTAGATCAGATCAGAAAACCAGCAAGATAAATCAGAACACTTAGCTTTAACCGGTGGTTGATCCTAGCTTTTGATGCTTCTTGTCCAATGATATCAAAATACCTGTTCCTGCAAGATAATCTAAGAAACACTAAAAAATGATGATCAACGTTAGGGGGCCTGCTTAGGCCATTGTATAATAGTCCTTGGAGGTGCAACAGTCAAGCCCCCTAGGTCCCTTAGATGACCTTTCAACACAAAATCAAAAATTGACCTTTGGAGAATTAATCATAAAATAGATATGCAGAAATAATAAAAATAGAAATAGAATATGCCAATATGCTCAGTATGCAGTAATGAAGCTAACCAAACTATCAGAAAATAGAACTTACCCCCAGATTGATCTCAGGAAAATCATGCCTCACAAAAAGCGGGTGCGATAACGCTTCGGTAAAGTCATGCTCCATCAGAACGGGGCACGATTTCGCTTCTATAGGCTAAAACCCTAAATTAGGGTTAGCAAAGTCATGCCTTGATAGAACCGGGTATGATTTCACTTCAAACACATAAAAAATAAAAGTGCATGCACAAAACATAAATTAAATGTAAAATCACAAAGAGTGAAACCTAAATGGAGAGCGCAGAAGCAACAGAAGAAGGCTAAGTATCCAAACTGGCACTCTTTCCCTCTAAGCCACAACATGCATCCACCAAGTTAAGCAACAATCCAATCCACGCAATAGGAAATCAAAATCTAAAATTTGCACTTTGGGTTAGCTTGTAGAAGACACAGAAAGCAGAGTGAAATAAAAGTAGTAAGTGTTAGAAGACAAAGATCGCATGAGCATTAGTAAGTTCATGATCATGATATGAAAAGAGTGAGATTGCTCTTCCTTTTATAGATGATCAGGATGGGCACAAATAAACTCACAACCGACTCAAAAATACATTAGAGGGTTTAAACCTAGGTCTAAATAAGCCAAAAGAAAATAAAATTAAATTAAATTAAAAATTAAATTAAAATGGTGAAATCACGCCCCATCCTAACGAGGCGCGATATCACTTGCATGAAATCATACCTCATGAAAATGGGGTACAATTTTACTAAAAGATAAAAGAAAATAAAAAGGAGGGGTAAAGAGGTCTTCCCTTGCCCTTGGCAGGGGTTGGGGACCTCTTAGGGGTTGCAAGGAAGATTACCCATTGAAAGTGGGTCAATTTTTCATGTCTACATTTTACCCCCTCTTTGATGCATTTATGGCCTATTAAATGCATCAAAGAAAGGATGTAGGCACACACACTGGGAAACAACAACAAGCAGAAATGGGATGGTTGGTTTAGAAGAAAGGGGTGGTGCAAAAATGGTGTCATTCTAGACACTTTTAATTTTACATGCAAATCGAGGCATTAGGGACATTAATGCCTCTATAGGCTGGGTGCCCCCTCGAGTTTTTATGAAAAAGTGATGTTTCATAAAAAATCGAAAGAACTAATGCAGAAGAAGAGAGAGAGAAAGCGACAACCGAGCAAAGCAAAGGGGTAAAAAAAGTAGGGTTTAAAAGGTAAAAGGGGTAAAAACCCTAATTCATTTTCACCATGAAGAGGAGAGAAAATAGAGCTCTAGGAGAGAAAATATGATGGTACTTCCAGTTCATCGAGCAGCGGTCATGAGGGGTGAGGTTGGGGCATGAGAGTGGGTAAGGATCACTTTTCCTCTCCTCATGCATAATTTGATCTCATTTTTCATGAATTTATGAGGGTTTTGAGGGATTTTTGGGGAATTTCATCGTGAAAGCCAATGGATTTTATGCCTCGACCCGTGCTGACTTGCAGGCCTACCATGATTTTGCTTCGGGTGAAGCATGATGAAATCCACATGTCTGAAAATAACGCATGATTTCATGAAGTCGCACCCTAAAAATAGGGAGATTTCTGAAAGTAAGGTCACCCCAAAAATGGGATGCAATTTCGTAAAAGCTAGGGAAAAAAAAAGAAAAGAAGAGAAAAAGAAAGAAAGAAAGAAAAGAGAAGAAAAGAAGGAAAACAAGTAGACCCAAAGTGCAATTTTCAAATTGTAATCACCTTATGCTTAGATTTAATGAATGATGTTGGATTTAATTTTAATTTTATTTATGAAACTGATTAAATTTTGTTTTGTGAATGTAGCTAGGTATTCTCGAGAGTCGAGAGTGGTGAGCAGGGGCTCTAGCAGAGTTGGATGCTCTAGGGTAGGTAGAGAGAGATAGGTTAGTGATGGTGGGGCTGGACCATGTGGTGAGGATGCCATGGATAGAGATGGATAGGGTGATGTTGACCACCCTAGTAGAGAGGTGGTATCCGAAGTCTTCCACTTTTTGATTATCGATAGGGGAGATGACCATCACACTGGAGGATGTGTGGTAGATTTTGAGGATCCCCATTAGGGGGAGAGAGGTCTATGGAGCATGAGGGTAGGTGACCACTCTTCAATGGTTCTCGATAGGTTTTACCCACCAGGTGCGAGAGAGCACCATAGTAGTAGATGACCTGGTCGACCATTATGGAGTGGACCCTCTGACCACTGTACTCTTAGGGGTTGTGGTTGGGCTCTTGACATGCCACACTAGTAGATGACACTTGCCATGGGTACTAGTGGGAGTAGTAGTAGACATGTGAGATCAAGAGGTTCGATTCGCATGGGGCCCTTATGTGTTGGCCCACTTATATAGGATGTTGTACAATATCATGTATAAGTGATGTACAGGACTGGTTTGCATGACTTTGCTCTAGGTGTGGTGTTGGGAGCACATCATGGTGAGATACTAAAAGCACTACCAAGACCATTTCCTAACCTAGAGTGGCCAACAACATACAGATGGTCGAGATCCCTAGAGAGGACCATGAGGGCCTATGCAAGGAACCTGCCACTAGCTAGGTGGGTGATCGATGAGCTTTAAGAGGTGAAGCTCATATAGAGACCATGGAGGCTTCACCCTAGCTAGGTAGAGGATAGGATAGAGCTAGATAGGGTGAGGAGGATCATATGGTTGAGGTCAGAGAGGGGGGAGCCGAAGGTATTCAGGTTTGATCGAGTCCTATGGTAGTTCAAGATCTTACAGGGAGTCCCAGACCTAGGGGACTACTAGTATCAGAGGGTGACCCAGGACCCAATAGGGGTTGGAGGTGAGCCAGACCTCACCAGATGGGTCGAGGAGGACATAGATGATCCTCCTTACATTGACCTAGGGGTAGACAATGTAGGGGTGGCCATCAGGTATAGGTGATGGTACAGAGGAGTCATGCCCTAGAGGATCTCCCTACCTATACTAGTATAGAGGTGCCAGGTGATGGACCTAGGCATGTAATGAGTATTCTGAGAGGTAGCTCATAGGGCCATAGAGAGGGCACAATAGGCTCCTACTATTTTGAGATAGAGGCTGACACAATTTTAGATCCAGGTGGTAGAGGAGACCATCCAAGTAGTAGATACCAGAGAGGGAGGGGAGAGAGATACCCCCACATAGATAGAGGAGCCATAGGTCAGAGATCCTAGGGAGGCATCCACATAATAAATGGTGAGAGGCCAGAGCTAGGGGATAGAGGAGCTATGAGTACAACTAGCTTCTCTACAGACATAGATGGCCCAAATGTAGGTTGAGAGGGACACAACATAGGTAGAGGCCACCCAAATTCAAGGAGAGGTGGCCTAGTTAGATGGAGAGCACCAATGGGCTAAGGCTGAGGGGATGGCTATCATTGGGAGCATCTAGGTAGGGGATATGGTGCAAGCTTCTGCTATGAGATAGGTGATAGGTTGGAGATAACTATTCGGAGGGCCACATTTTATGAGATAGCTTACTATGCAATTATCCCTCTAGAGTAGAGGATGGAGCCTCCTCCATCCCTTTAATTAATGAGTAGATCATGATCTCGATCATGGGTGCTAATGACATCTCAATAGTTAGTGACACAACCAAGGTTACCTCCACCTCAAGGAGGGCTAGAGGGAGCTGGCTCTCAGAGTTAGGAGAGGATAGGCTAGGGATCAGGATGATGCACCAATTTTTTATTATGGTGTGCATCCCTAGGTTGAGTGTATCGAGTCTAGATTGTGGTACACCAACCTCACATGATGTACTATTTTTCCCATGAGTAATACATAGCTGTGGATATTATTGTGATTTTATGTGTTCTATGTGTAATTATTTAATGCATGTTTTTATATGTTTTGCTTTTATTTTAAGTGTTTTTATGTATGCAAACTATCCTAATGCAAACTACATGAGGATGAATGAATGCAAAAGGAAAGAACAAGAAGGAGGAAGAAGAAACAAAATCAGACAAGAGAAAACAAGAGAAAGAAAGAAGAGAGAGAGAGAAGAAGAAGAAAAAGAAGAAGAAGAGGAAAAGGGGTCCAAAGGTCAATCATCAAAAAAGGAGAAGAATGAATGATCCATAGTATAAGACTAGCGTAGGTTGCAAGGAACTAGTGTAGCCAGACACTATAGATCGTATTAATGAGATAGCTAGACCCGCTATAGGTATAGCACTTGCAGTAATGTGAAAAAGTGTGTGTGGAGTTTTGATCCACTATGGGTGGTTGCTCCCTTATTGACTACTATGAGGTGATTACCCACTAGGATGTATGTCGAGGTCTACTAAAAATGACCAAGGAGCTTATCCTGTAATGGGGTGTTGAGCCTGCTGAGTCAAAAGAGAGTATGACCCGATAGAAGATCGTGAATAGTGCAATACCTACTAGGATGTATAAGTATCCCATGTGGGGTGTAATATGTATAAAAATAGTATGCAAGTGCTATCCTAGATTGGGACTTTGAGAAAGACTTTGTGCAATAAGAGTATTCAACATAATGAAGAAATCGAGAAAAGGAGAAGAAGTGATCATAAGAAGAAGAAAGAATCCCTAGGGGGGATCTTGCTAGGCATCAGAGTCCTAGTGAGAAGTGCAATGCATGTGAGCTATGTCCTAACTAGGTATCATCACATGCCATTGTTGCAAGATCCCCAAAAATCTATATGAGCAGGCAGTCATGAACAATCAATCATGCACTTATGATAGGCAAACATGCAAGGTGTTTGGTTAGATGTCAAGCAATCATGCAAGGATGACAAGCAATAATGCAATATGAGCAAGCAGGTGAATGCAATGGAAAATGAAAATGCAACTATATGATATTTTTTTTATATATTTATATTTTTATGGAGAGTTAAAATCAATGCAAAATCTAAATGCACCATACATCTTATCAAAATAAATGGGTGTGCCATGAGGTGTTGGATCGAAGACATCCTCAAAATCATGGAGAAGCTCTTTTAAGGCTCTTCGTTCAACATCCATGGCACGATAATCACAACATTTTCTAATAGCACCATTATTTTTAGCATAAAAGACATCATACAAAGATTCATCATTTTCTTGCACAGAAGCAATGTTATTTTTAGAATGAACAAAACCAACCATATTACAAGACATTATCTTTGGAGGAAAAGAAAAATTAACACTTTTATTATCATCTATTGACAACTTTTGATATTCCATATATTCTGCATAAGTCATAAGATGATCATCATCCTCAAAAGGTAGAGGTTGATTCTTATTAGGTATAAAACCTATACCACATCTCCTAGGCCAAATCTCAACATCCAAGGGTTCTTGAATACCCTTCTATTGTGGTCCCAATCCTTTACCTGCATATCCCATACCGGATAGGATCTGCTTAGGAAGGGGATAATCATTAGTGAGATAGCATTGAGCAAAAGAGCGCTCATTGAGAGATGGGTTGCTACCATGAATATTTTCTTTGGAAGCCATACCTCCGAAGATAAAGGTGCACATGCCAATGTGTACAACATCACCCTTCTTATGAGGTAAGCCCATAGTTTGGGGTGAAGGTGGTAGCTTGGCTAGATCCAGAAGAGGCTCTTGAAGAAACTGATTATCATGATCCAAGGAGAAAGAATGGGTTTTATGTTCCTCACTCACTTTTAAACTTTGAAGATGCTCGAAGATTTGAGATGAGGAACATGGAGAAATTGTTGAAGAAATAGAAGGACAAGAATAAGAATCTATTTGAGCTAACTCTATATTTGAACAAAATTCAAATGGTCGAGGGTCGCCCGGAATGGTGACAACTTGATTCTTGAATTCAAACTTGAGACATTGATGAAAAGTAGAAGGGACAACCTTCATTGCATGGATCCAAGGTCACCCAAGAAGAAGATTAAAAGATGCAGGACAATGTACCACATAAAACAAAGTATCCAATATTCTTGGCCCCACTTTTAAGGGGAGAGATATGACACCACAAGCCTCTTGGGACTCATTGTTGAAAGCTTTAATGATGATATCAGATTTTTGTTAAATCTTCCTCTTTTAATCCAAATTTTTGAAAGAATTGATATGTACACAAATTGAGGGATGAACCATTATCAATCAAAACTCGCTTGATAAGGGTATCCCCAATAAGTGTGGTGATGTAAAGTGATGAATCTCCATGAAGTTTTGAGGAAGGTTTATCATCATCTGAGAATGAGACATGATGTATCCCAAAAGAACCTACGGTGTCAACTATGGCATCAGGAGGGATGTCTGGGGAAACAGATTGTTGTTGTAAAAATTTCATTAAAGCATTTCTATGATCGGGAGAAGTCTGCAAAAGTTCTAACACTGATATCTTTGTTGGAGTACTAGCTAACTACTTTTGAAGATCAAATGAAACCTATGACTATGGTCTCAACACTATAGGTGGAATCCTTGTAGCTGAATCTCTTCTCTGATTCTCCTTTAAAACTAAACTAGGTTGAGATGCTGAACTCTATCCTTGATGTTGTTGATTCTGAGCCTGTTTCCTTGTAGTTACTCCAACCATACCAACCACATTACTATGGCATAGGGAATCATCTTGATGAGCCACCTGATTGGTTATTTGTTGATCATGCTTTGGTAGGGGATCCTTAAATATCCCCATGTCTTGATTCATTGTTGAAACTTGTTGAGTAGGAGTTTGATTACTTATTGATTGGAGATTTCCTAAATCAATGCATCCTGCATCAATCAAATCTTGAACCACATGCTTCAACTTCTTACAAGTGTTTGTCCAATGTCCTTCTACTCTATGGTAAGTGCAATATTGACCTACCTTATACCAATGAGTTGTAGTATCTGGCTGTCTTATTAGAGGTAATTCAATTGCCTTAGCATCCAATAGTTGTTTCAAAACTGCTTCCATAGGGATATTAAGTCTTGTGAAGTTCCTTTGAGGAGGTTTCTAAAGTACAATATTTTGTAGGTTGTTAGTGACATTATTAATAGGCCTACTATCACTATTGCCTCCTATATGCTTATTCTTATGTTGAGACTTAGTTGGCTTATCTTCTTTAACCTTAAGTTGACCTCTTCTAATGAGAGCTTGTTCCACTTTTCTTGCTAACTCAATTGCTTGATCTAAAGATGTGACAGTAGTAGTTTCTAGTGCATAAGATAATTGTTCTTGTAAATTACCAATGAATATATCAAGCATATATTTTTGAGACACAGGTTGTCTTAATCGGCCAACTAAACTTCTCCAACGAGCTAGAAATTCTGAAAAACTTTCTTCTTTACTTTACTTTAAATCATATAAATCTCTCATAGTCACTTCCTTTTCAATGTAAGCACTAAACTGATGAACAAACATCTCTATAGTCTTCTCAAAACTCTTCAAAGAATAGTTGGGCAACCGATAATACCATTCTAATGCCACTCCAGAAAGACTCTTTGGAAATGTTTTCAATAAGAGCATATCATCATAAACAAGATCATGGTAAGCTATCCTAAATCCTCTTAAATGCTCTATTGGATCTTCAATCCCTTTATAGATTGGTAAAACTGGCATAGAAAAATGCTTAGGATAAGGTCTAGCAACAACAATAGGATCCAATGGCTGACTACACATTTCTTTATAACTGTATGTAAACCCTGAAGGTTGAATCATATCCATCCTTGAAACCAACTGATTCACTACACTTGCCAAATTTTGCATCTCTGAATTATTACTATGTATGTTCCCTAGACTTCCCAAAGGAGGAATGTATGTATGTTGAAACCCTGATGTTTGATTCAAGTTTTGGATACTTTGGTTGTATGTGGCACTTTGTGAGAATGGATAACTAACATTTGGTGGAACAAAAGCAATAGTGTTGATATTAGAGGATGAAGGAGGAAATTGAAAGCAATTTTTCAAGCCACTACTAGTTGGAGGGACTTGTAGATTCCCTCCAACATTGGTGGTATTAGTAGTAGCACAAGTCACTTGGTTCTTCAAATTGTTTTGATGCATGGATTGAGATGTGGGAATATCATGATTAAGCAAAGGAGACCCATTGGGAGGGGAAGGAGTAGCATCCTCTTTTTCAAGATGAGCTTCTCGTTCTACATATTCCAATAGTTTTTCCTTATGAGCTTTCATGAATTCCCAAATGTGATCAAATGATGAAAAGACATAACTACCATTAGGTCCAACAAAAGGATCAGGATTAGTTTTAGTTTCCATGTCTACCTCTTCTTGCTCTTCTGGACCTACATTAGGGTCTTCCCTATCAATCTGATCATCTTCCAAAGGAACATAATCAGACTCTAATTGTTTCCTCTGACTTCTAAGGAAAGGAGCCATTAGAAGTAGTGAAAAACAAATAGGGGAAAACACTAACAAATAAATTTTAATTACTTAAATATTTTTCAAATAGAATTAATGATCTTGCTTAAAGTTTGAAAGAAAAGGAGGTGTTCACGTCGGGTTCACCAAAGATGTAGAGGGGGAAAACTGCCCTACCACGTACGATTCCCAACAAAAGGCTGGATCCACAAGGAGGGAACCTTTGTGGGGTGAACCACGGGGGTATGTTGTTCTCTACACTCGGTGCTAGGGGGATGGGTTCACCAAGAATGGTTTTAGGACTCGCTCCAAGTCCTCAGGATATGCAAGAAAAGTTTGATGTGTTCAGTTTTAAGAAAAACACCTAAGTTTGGTCTTTCTAGTTCTAAGCTAAGAAAGATAAATGACAATGTAGAAAATAGAGTATAATAACTAAAAATAGAATGCAAGCATACAAGAGCTAGCCTAATATGATTCTTTATTTTGAATGCTCACTAACCTAGGGTTTATTCCAGAAAACCTTTAAAGCAGAAACATACAAAATAAATGCACAAAAATTATCCCTAGATGCAAACTAAATGCTTTTCACTTTTAGATGCCTAAGAATTAAATTCAGATCAGATCAGAAAACCAGCAAGATAAATCAGAACACTTAGCTTTAACCGGTGGTTGATCCTAGCTTTTGATGCTTCTTGTCCAATGATATCAAAATACCTGTTCCTACAAGATAATCTAAGAAACACTAAAAAATGATGATCAACGTTAGGGGGCCTGCTTAGGCCATTGTATAACAGTCCTCGGAGGTGCAGCAGTCAAGCCCCCTAGGTCCCTTAGATGACCTTTCAACACAAAATCAAAAATTGACCTTTGGAGAATTAATCATAAAATAGATATGCAAAAATAGTAAAAATAGAAACAAAATATGCCAATATGCTCAGTATGCAGTAATGAAGCTAACCAAACTATCAAAAAATAGAACTTACCCCTAGATTGATCTCAGGAAAAATCATGCCTCGCAAAAAGTAGGTGTGATAATGCTTCGACAAAGTCGTGCTCCATCAGAACGGGGTATGATTTCACTTATGCGGGCTAAAACCCTAAATTAGGGTTAGCGAAGTCGTGCCTCGATAGAACCAGGTGATTTCACTTCAAACACATAAAAAATAAAAGTGCATGCATAAAACGTAAATTAAATGCAAAATCACAGAGAGCAAAACCTAAATGGAGAGCGCAGAAGCAACAGAAGAAGGCTAAGTATCCGAACTGGCACTCTTTCCCTCTGAGCCACAACGCGCATCCACCAAGTTAAGCAACAATCCAATCCATGCAATAGGAAATCAAAATCTAAAATTTGCACTTTGGGTTAGCTTGTAGAAGACATAGAAAGCAGAGCGAAATGAAAGTAGTGAGTGTTAGAAGACAAATATCGCATGAGCATTAGTAAGTTCATGATCATGATATGAAAAGAGTGAGATTGCTCTTCCTTTTATAGATGATCAAGGTGGGCACAAATAAACTCACAACCGATGCAAAAACACGTTGGAGGGTTTAAACCTGGGTCTAAGCGGGCCAAGAAGAAAATTAAATTAAATTAAATTAAAAAATAAATTAAAACGGTGAAATCACGCCCCATCCTAACGGGGCGCGATATCGCTTGCAAAATTATACCTCATGAAAATGGGGCATGATTTCACTAAAAGACAAAAGAAAATAAAAAGGAGGGGTAAAGAGGTCTTCCCTTGCCCTTGGCAGGGGTTGGGGACCTCTTAGGGGTTGCAAGGAAGATTACCCACTGAAAGTGGGTCAATTTTCCATGTCTACATTATCATGTCATGATTGATCATACACTTCCTTTTGAAAATTACGACTATGTTCTATTTGAATTCTTGCACCCTTAAACTTTCCATGCATTTTTATTTTTTGCACTTTACTTTTAATAAAATTATCTTAGGTTAGCATAAGAGAATTTAGTAGGGGTGGTGGAGAACCAACCTCAATTCATTGGTTGGAAGAAGACACCGGTCCTTCCTCCCAACTTTGTTGAAACTAGAATTGGGATAAAACATTAAAATTAGAATTTAGTTAGTTCCCCATTTTAAATAGTTTATGGCAACTTGATGGGAAAATCCTCATTATTCATCCTTCATTTACTATTTTTACCCAAAGTTTGGCTAAATTTCTCAATTTTGTGCCAAACTTACATTCATCATGGATGAAGTGATTAGCTCAAAGTTGAAGGGATTTTTGCCAATTTTTTGCACATGTAGTGGTTCACTTTGATTTTAGAGTGATTTTCTCTATTTGAACCAATCACCTAAAACTTCCTGTAAGTCCTTTTTAAAGGGTGGTTCACTCCATTTTGCAAGTGATTCATTCAAAATCTATCACATTTGTACAAAGTGAATCTAGAGTGATTTGCTAAGGCTATGGACTTGAATTATCAAGCAAGTTTCAAATTGAATTTGAAATGCACATTACTTTTATTATTTCTTATTTTTATAGGTGCTTTTTGAATGATGACTCCATCATGAACTTTAGAATTTTGAAATTTTGTAAAGCAAGACATACAAATATCATCAAAATTGCATCAGACCTTAGATCTAATTCTAATTTTATATTTTTTAATCGTAAAAAGCATTTGGAATAGATATTGAGACACTTTTTTCAAAGATTAAATTGACAAGTGGCTTCACTCAATTCAACAAGTGGTTCACTCCAAATTGACTTCTCTTCAAAACAAATCTAAAGACAGATTCACTCAAAAGACACAAAGCAATTCACTGGGAAAGATATATTTCTTCCTAACTTCTCTCTAGAGAGAGATTTTCTTGGATCTCTCGCTTTGCAAATATTTCAAATAATTAAATTTTCTATGAATTTCTTGAAGCTACTAACAAATAACTTGTATTTGCAAGTGAATCACTCCAATTTGCAGGTAAATCACTTTGTAGATCAAGTTTCAATTATTTAATGTTGATCCCAAAACTTTATCCATGGAAATGTATATGAACATGCTTATGAATACATGCTCAAGGGTATAAACATTTGGAAAAGAGCATCAATCTATAGAGATAGTTGCATACCATTAAATTAAAACCAAAGGGAAAAGAAGGAGCGGACTACCATGTGGGTGCATCAAGACGATGATATTGAGTATATTCCAATGTCTAATCCCATATCCTCAAAAGAAAAAATTCTAATGCCCAATCCTATCTATCAAAATCCCTCATCCCAAGATATTAGTTTCTTAGATTATCAAATGAGTTATTGATATTCCTTATCTGGTCAAACTTTTTCAAATACTCATCCTACACTGATCCATGTAAACCCTTGCTATAGGGTGATTATTAATGTGAATAACCTTGTAAATAATACATATTTTATGAACCATCTATTATTTTACCTAGACATGTGAGCAGGCTCTACGTGAACCCATTGAGGCTTCCTCTTTTGCCCCTATAAGGGTTTCTCTATCTGTTTTTGTCTTTCTTATTGGTTGTTTTGAAGAAGGTGCTTCCTTTTTGTTTCAGATGGTTGGGAGCATTTTTCCTAACTAGAACTTTTCTATAAAAGGTTACGATATCCTTTCAAAACCCTTCTTACCAATAAAAAAAAAATACATATTTTAGGAGTTGTTACCGTGTCATTAACATGAACCTACCTCCTACATCTAGTAATGAAAATACACCTACTAACATTACTTAAAAATATAGTCCATCCAAATCTAATTTGTCCAACACATTCAACCTTCCACCAAGTCAATCTATAATATCTTTAGGAAAAATGTAGGACCTCACTCAAAATTTGTAGGTGTCAACTTGTCAAGTGGGTATGTATTTGACCCAAGAAAACACCTAGAGACATATATTTCCTTAAATTTTCAAGCATAACAAAATACACAATAAGGTCCACCTCCTTCAAATAATTAGATTCCTCAACAAGGCATGTAGTATCCTTCTCCATTGTTAAACATGTAGCCTCCTTTGAATCAATAGTGAGATTGTAAAGATCTTCTATATCCTCCTTTCTAGGTTCTAAATCCTTATTATCCTCTACCTTAATATCATCTATACCACTATCATCAGTATCCTCCATATCTACTATAGGACTATGTATTATATCCTTACCCACCATCACAACAACAATATGGTTAACCTAATCCTCCATAGAATAATCTAGCACCTTCACCCAAAACTCAAAATAAACTTCCTAATTGGATCTATCAAGGTACATTGAACCTAGGATCCTAGTAACTTATTCCACCTACAACTATGAAGGCATTACCTACTTTTGATAGAAGTAGAAATAATATGGCACTGGATCAGCTCAATGAGTTATCTACACTCAAATCAATCCATCATATTCAAGATGAAGATATTATGCTACAATTAATAATATATTCTCTATGTGATAAATTTGCATTATGGTATGGAGGTTTGACTAATCATTTTGTAACTATTTGGGTGTAAACTATAGAACTAGTCATGCATAGATTTGGTAGTGGAGCCAGTCACTAGAGCTATATTTAGGACTAAAGTAGCTGATTTTATGGAAACTTCTAATAGAAAAAAGAAGTGGATATCCTTGGATCTGTCCACCCTTGATTAGGTGGAGAAGGATGCCTAGTAGTTAGTTTTGTGTAAACTGAGATTCCAAATGTTAAGGAGCAGGGATAATGAGGATTTTTTGTTTTTGAAAGGTGAAAAATATGGATCATTTTTTATAAATTTTGTTGTCTAGCTTTGGATGATAACTCTTGGGGCTAGCTCCCTCCTTTTAAAATTTGGTGCAAGGACCTCACTCCTAAAGTTAACATTTTTTTCTAATTGGCCACCCAAAATAATATTTTGACATTGGAAAACTTGCAAAAAAGAGTTTTGTTCTTGCTAACCATTGCTACTTGTGTGTTTCTTATATTGAGTCCACTAACCACCAATTTTTCTAGTGTTATTTTTTGTCTGAGGTGTTGAGGGAAGTCTTGAGGAGTTTGGGTGTTTTTTGGGTTGCCCCAAACCTATTCTCAAATTTTTGTGAGTAGTGATTTCCCCCTTCCTTTCTCTAAACCTAATTTTTTTCTATATTTTTTTCTTCCTCATATGTGTTGGAATATTTAGAAGGAAAGGAATAAAAGGGCTTTTAACAATTCTCAAAAATATATTATTGTTGTTTGCTCTAGAACTATAGTGATAGTGGTGGAGAATGTTTCAAGCCTAAATATGAATGTGGCTGGTAGAGGGAAAGAGGATATGGGATTAGAATTGGAGCTTGGTTTTTCATCCAAGAAGTAGGCAAGTTGATCAACCTTAGTCTTAATCAAGATCCCATACCAAGTGGGAACCACCTCCCTCTGGCTAGCTAAAAATAAATTTGTATGGGGTATCGAATGGTAGTCTAGGGAAGGTTGTTAACGGGGTTATTAAGAATTAAAGAGACAACATTATTATGGCCTTTGTAGAATTTTTGGATGTCCAAAATTATCACTTTATGGAAGCAAGATCTCTTTTCCAAGGAGTCATCTTGTTGGAGAATTTTGAATAGAAGAATATTATAATTGAAGGTGACTCGAATACAAGAAGATTATAATTGAAGGTGACTCCTAAATATAATCAATGTTATGAAGGGAACTCAAAATCCTAGTTGGAACATTACTAATATGATTTGGGAGGCTAAAATGATTATATAGTCATGGGAGAAGGTTAAATTCTAGCATATTTATAGAGAAGGTAAGGGAGTGGCAGAATTTCTTGCTAATCTTGGTGTTTCTCAAAATGGTCTCTCAATTTGGAGGAATGATTTCCCCTAAGGACTTTTACTTCTAGATAATGGGGTGGGTTAAGTTGTTTTTCTTGTTCTTGTTTTCAGTTTTGTGCTAGGGAAGTGTCATTCATCTGTTCTAACTTGGGTTTCTGGTGCTTTGAATATGTTAGTTGCTCTTTGTATGTGCTCTAGTCTATTTCTCACGTTATGTCATCCCTATTTTAAATTTAATTTTTCTTGGTTTGGTACCTTTCAGTCAGTTGAGTGGTTTTGTTGTTGGTTGAAAACTATGTTGAGGGTCTCGATGTTTGTTGCTTTTATTCTTAGTGGCTACTCTTTTTGGGTATTGATGACTATTTTTAGTTGTTGGAATTGATTATGGTTATTTTATCCATGTGGAGTGATCATCATTGGTTTATATCCTTTCTTCTTCTTTCTTGGTTTGATCACCTACGCATGTTTTGCTTTCTTTCATCCGAGGAAGTTGACTTGGATGAGTTTCTTGGATCCAAGCTATCTTAGTTTGTTGTTGCCTTTTTAGTTAATAATTGGTCTAGTTGGAGAAGTTATTTGTGAGAAGTCATTTCTGAGAAGGAGATGACTCTTGGCTCTCTATAGCATTTGCATGTAAAATTTTTATTTGGCTGAAGCATGTGAAGTGGTGCTTCAGATTGTGGAGAGATGTTATCATTTCAAAGGATGGGAATTGGTGCTTCTAGAGAATTCCTTTGCTGAAATTGGCTAGTAATGCTAATATGCCTAGAACAAGATACCATTTTGGTATTATTTTCCTATTAAAATCTAATTTTTATGGTCCTCTGTATCCATGCCACCTTCATTTTCCTTGTCGTGTAATCCAGTTCTTGAGGTGGCAAAGAAGCAGGGTGCAGTTTACAGGTGAAGTCTTAAATTGGAAGGAAATCCCTATTCTTTGGTCATTTGGTAAACATAATTTAGTATCCATGTTTAATCTCGATATTGCTATCATGCCTTGGATTTTATCTCTTCTTTGGTATTGGTATTTTTCTTACAGGATTACGAGTGGACGTTCAAGTCATTCCCAATAAAATTATGGCTTATGTAATTCTTGTGGTGGAGTTATCCTTCAAGCTAGTATTTCTCTAGGTAATATTTTTGGGGATCTCAATTCTCGGTTAGTTTCTCTATTTAGAAGTGGGTGAATTATTGGGTCATGGAGGGCATTGTGCTTGAACCAAATTTGCTCAAAGTTGAGGAAGATGTTAGGAAGGTCCTTAGAAAATGAGGTCTTTTGGACTATCTATTGAAGTTTCATGTCCACAATAAGGATTTTTTGAAACAGATGGCACATTCATGGAAAAATGGATTGGTGAGAGTGGGTGAAATTGAGTTTGAGATCAAAATATCTTTGATTGTTGATGTGATAGAATTTTCCTTTGATGGCATTTGTCATAACAGAGAAAAAAATATTTAGCTAGGGAGTTGGGCTATTTTCTTGGAGAGGACGAGTATTTATCGAAGCTTCAAAATGGGTACCAAAGGAAAGACATTAAAGCTTCATGGGATAGGGTCACTTTGGTTTTGATGGATTATTTCATGCTAGATGCTAGCAAAAGTTTCTTGAGGAGTTACCATGTCATGTTTCTTAATCAACTCCATCAAAAAAGACTTATGAACATCCTATATTTTCTATTGACGCCATTGAAAAAGGCCATTCAGGATGTTAAGAAAGGGAAACATTTTGACCTAATTCATTATGGATTGGTATTACTAATCTTTGAGCATGTGGTGAAAATTAAGGGAATTCCAAGGGAGGTTGCTCTTAATCAAGTGTCTCTCCAAATGGACACCCTATTTGTAGAAGGTTCTCTAGAATTTTCTCACTTTGTTTCCAGTGAATCCAAGGCTTCTAATGAGAACCTAGTAATCCCCATCATCTCAAAAAAATTGGATATACCTTCAAAATGGGTTGATGGTTCTTTGGTTTTCCCTATGGGAATTAAGGTATTTTTAGAGAAGGTGAATCAGTCTAAGTTCCTATTTGTGAATACTGAGAAATCCCTTGCTTTTGCAGCTATATTAGATGTAGAGGATCAAGTCCCCAGGAAAAAAATTAAAGTTTTAGTGGGTATGGTTGATCACTTGGGGAAGAAGCCCTCTATGTTTTTAGATTCCTCCTACATCGATAAATTCTTATCTCAAGATGCTCGAGGATAACCAGAAAGAATTTATTGGAGATCTAAAGGTGGTCATTGATTTTGTAGAAGAGACCCAATTTATGATGATTTTGTGATAGGAAAATCCAAGGGATGCCAAGTCAAAACTATTGTAAGTTGAATATGTTCCCTTTGAGAACTAAGTTCTTTATTCCTTATGGTCTTTTTGGGTGTTTTAGATGGTTGTATTCTATCCTTATCCTCTAATAGGGTTGGGTTTTGCTTGGTCTATTTTAGACACTCAATTCTGGGTCAGTTTCACTAAATCTAAGCATCCCCTAGTTCATGGGATCTCTGGTTGGTTGTGTTGCTAGTTCATTTTGTTTACTAAATTACTTATGGTTGTTCTATGGGATTGAATTCGATTTTTTATGATCCATGGTGTTAGCCCTATATTATCTCTATTATTCTCTCTATAGAATATTTGGATACCCTTTCAAAACATCTTCTTGTATCTAGTCAAAAAAATTATGGTTAATGGTTATTACTTTTTATTTAATTTCAATACAATATAAAAGCATCTATAAGAAATAATACATGATTTTAACACTAGATCCTTGAGGAATTTAAATATTATTTCATAAAATGTTAGGTATAATGAAGAACAAACATTGACTTATTACATCAAGGGTTTACAATATAACTTAGCTTTGATGGTTTGTAATGGTAATCATAATACACTAGCTACATCCTTTGAAGAAGTAGCTTAAGTGGAATATATTCTGATTAGGATGGGAAAATTACTACCTACCCTACCTATGGCCCATATTATCTAAAATACACTAGATCCTAGCTCTACACCTTCCATATCACCCATTTAGAGGGCAACACACTATGGTGTTTTGCATGCAATACAAGACAAAACCCTATTGATTTTGCTATAGCCATTATGTATTCCTAGATAGATCAATATAATAAATAATTTCAAGCTCAACAAACCACTATCTTCGATCAAATGGCACCTATAGTAGGTAAACCTACATATCAACAACCTCAACCACAACAATCAATCATGTCTTGCCAAACCTCAATAATATAATATTTGCCAACTTTAGCATTACAAAAATAGATAAAGAGTCCACATCTAAAAATTATATTATATGTATGTGCTAACCAACAAGTGGTGGAGACTAGGGGTAAAAAACATATGAGGAGAATCCCATAACTAAAAAATAGACTAATGTAAATAAGGAAACCATGGTAATTAGGAGAGGGAGACCACCATTACATTTGAAGTATAAAGGCTAGTATTTGCATAGTAAGAGAAAAATAAATAAAAGAAAAATTTTATAGACAAAGCTCAAGTGGAGGCACAAATAAATAAGGCCAAAAAAGTAGACATAATAAAGGAACCTAAAACAAAAAGGATGAATATGAAAAGAAAGGATAATTTCATAGACAAAAGAGGCAATTAGAAAAAATATCAACTCCAAAGAGTGGCAAAGCAATTTTAAAATATCCTTCTCTCAAAACCAAAGGTTGAATGATAGATATAATAAAATATAATAATTTTACATATAAGAATATTAGCTATATCAAGTTCAATTTGAACATCACTAAGGAGATGAAAAGAAACCTGCCAAAACGAACATGTTGTTTTATGTCATGAACAAGCAATCAGAGCCCACCCAAACCAACACAACTAAACAATAAAACTTGATAACATAACATTTAAATGATATCTAGGTTAAAGCTAATAATATATTAAATGTTCTAAATCCCAAAATAATAAATCCATCTCCATGTTATGTCACCCTAAATATTAAACATTATTTTTCAAGAAGCTGCATAGTCAATTCAAGGGTAGTAGTTATAGTGATGTCAAAGGTAGTATGTAAAGATATGGGTTTACCTTGTACTAAAAAATTTAGGCATTCAATTTATATTGATGATACTAGAGTAAATAAAATTAGAGTCATCAAAGATTTAATTATGACCATAACAAAGAACTTGGCATTGGTAGTGATGCAAGAGGTAATAGTCATTGATATCATTATACTTTGGTATGTTGTTGTGTAGAGAGTGGATGCATAAATTGTTAAGGGATGGATAATTGACAATATATTATACCCACATAAATGTGTTGAGATAAGGAAATATAATAAAAATAAAGAAAAATCCTCCTTGCAATTACGTATTACACAAATTGTATGAGGATGACACAAGGAATTGGAAGGAACTCTTAGAGTTTGTGCAGGATTATGAAAGGCCTAAAGAAGACTAAAAATCTAAAATAGATATGATAATCAATCTAATTCAATATGAAGAAGGTCCAAAAGTGGAGTGTAAAGATATTGAGTTTAGGAATCACCTCATTTTAGAATAATCGTTTAACCTCCAAGCTCTAACAAGTTAGGAAGCTAAGGTTTTATAAAGTGATATAAACATTTGAATCGAGATTTTCTTTCATAAAATTTCCCATTTCTTTTCTCCTCTCTTTCTAGATAGTGTGCATGCAGCTCTCGAAGATCTTACGATACATGCACACCATTGTGGTATCTAACAACATGTAGGAATCCTAGTTGAAGATGTTTTATCTGGGTTGCCAAAATATTTATCTTATTCAAATAAGAATCCAACGGTGTGCCTAAACCCTTGCCAAGATCTAACAGTGTGCATTAGCCAATGAACAAAGACAAAGAGACTTTTTTCAAACCATAATTTGACATGGGTAGTCACTCTCAATAACTAGAAATAGTCAATAATAAAATATGACACTAACCAAATATCATGGTTTTAACTATGCCACAGGTAATGATTCCAAATATGAGTAAGAAAAATGATATGAAGATACAATGATGTATTGTACACATGATTAAAAATGCACACATATTAAAGCCTCATAAATATCAAACATGCTCAAGGCAAATTTATCTTTGGGTAATATAGTTGAAGAATTATGAGATGGAAAATTTCAAAATAAATGGTTGATAGACATAAAAGCTCCTCATGTGAAAACCAGTCCCAAAAGCTATTTATGGCCCATGTGAATATTTCTAAAATAGAGAACTAAAGTAGAGAATTGTAAAATGAGAATTGATGAGTGTTTGATAGGTTTTCGAGGGAGCTATAGAAAATTTGATACAGAGGAAGAGAGGAAAAGTAAAAAAAGAACATGATGGCCTCATCAAGAACACCTATTGCTCCTAAAAATAATAAAGATGCCATTAAATTTGTTACAAGCCAGAGCTCATATATGCCATTGTATGAGCTAGTTTCCCTTAGAAAGAATTTACTAGCGTACACAAAGAAGTTTGCACGAGTAAAATGTCTCTCCTCCATGCAAGAATGGGAAGCCAAGAATATCTCAGTAATTTTCTTTGAATAAACACATGAGAACTTGTAGCATAGTGCATGACTATTAATGGGCCTGTTTAAAAGGGCACAAAATTTACAATGGAAGTCAACCCCTTGTTACAACAAATGGATCAATAGTTTGGGAAAACTGGTCTACCCGAGATTATATTTCTCTTTAGATTTGTTGGCATGGTTGGCAATGGCGTATGATACATCGAACAAATTCTTTAGAGATGTTAACAATAAACCAATTTGTAGAATCACATCATAAAACATACAAAGAGTGTTTTAACTGAACAAGACCAACACTAAATTGATACAATAGGTAATTGACCATTAATCCCACCAATTCATTCTCACTCATTACTATGCTTCCTTGTTTGAACCATATGAAAGTGTATCATACACCTTACCTATCAAGAAGAATGCATTAAAACCATGGGTTAGGGATTATTTTGACATGATAAACATAGTATTAGGAGTGAGATACTTGAGTGTGGTAGGAAGAAAGGTGATACATTTAGCTATGCAGTGTAATAGAGTTTTCTCTCCCCCAATTTATGCATGGGAAGTTGAATTGAGTGACCAAATGTATACCTAACTAATTGAACTAAAAATAGCCATCTTAGTACAATGTAAAAAAATGCTCCTTTATCCCATTACTCAATTCTCATACATCTCATAGTAGGGCAGCTAGACAATCAAACCTTGAATAAATTAGGATAGACAAATGCCTAGGACATACAAGAAAGACTCCCCTTGATACATGAAGGATGTTCTCACTACAGATGGTTCTTGGATAACTTTATGACAACCATACATGAGGTGCTATGTGGTGAACTCCCAACGAGGATAGACTATAGGATTGCATACTTCTTGAAAGAAAAATAAGTAGGGTACTACTTCTTGGCTAAATAATTCTCTTATATAAGGTTATATGAAGCAAATATTCCCCCAAATACCTTACCATAGTTTTACCCTATGCTCATGGTTGCACTTGAAATAGCCAAACATACTATAGAGGAAGTGAAAATACATTTGGAAAAGAGACATAGAAAAGTTCCCTAGTTTTCAATCCCATCCAAGTTTGGGCATTATATCTTCCAAGGATATTTAGTAGCAATTTTTAAGGCTATGTGGAATATGGATTGTTATTACTTTGCAGAAGTGACATGGAGGCCCTATGAACAAAAATAAAATTATGGATTAATGATGAAAATGCATTAACATACCTAAATATATCATAGAAAATATCAATTCGAAGATGAGCTTCAGGAAGCCATACAAGTAGGCAAGGGTATAGAACAAGTGTGGTCAAAATTTCCATATGACAAAAGAGGTAGCACCAGAATTGAAAGAGTAGGTGACTACCCATCCACATTAGTAATGTTGAGGAGAAATTTTATGGAATTAATAGCCCATCTTATTCCCGTAATCACTCCGGATGAACTCCAGGACATAGTTTTAGAGGTAATAGACCAAGGTGTAGAGTAGGTAGAGATTGTAGTTAATATAGAAGATATGACTAAAGTTACACTAGATGCTACTAACATAGCTCAACTAGCAATGGAAGCTACCCCTGACACAATCTAATTAATAATAGAGGGTGAAAATACTAAAAGAGAGAAGGAAGTAGTCACATTGCCTCAACTTGATTCTACAGCCTCTATTGCAACAAAAATAGTTCTTGTTGGTCTCACACAGAGGCATATAATTGATCCTATGAAAAGTAAGCTGAATTTAGCAATATTTATGCCTAGGTTAGCCCCAAAGGCAATCCCCAAAGCACTAATTATCAATAACAAAGAAATTAAAATACCTTTAGTTATACAAAAAACAATACTAAAAGCAATAGGCCTTGATGAGATTTTTAGAGGACACCAAATAAGGCTAGAAATCCTAAACTCATCCCTAGAGCATAAAAGGGCTAATCTTACCCTTCCATCCATAAAGAAAACTCTAAACAAGGTAAATTTAGTAAGAATTGAAGAGAACATCCCAGTTAGTGATTTCAGGGAAAAAGAAGTACAAGCAATAGCTAGAGGAGAAGACCTAAGAAAAATATGGATTGTAGGGGAAGATACTCAGACTTTAATTTCACAAATGGTGGCCATTACAATCCTAGCTGTAAAGAATCCCATTACTATATAGATTGATCAGGAAATAGGTGATGCACAAGAATTTGGGGAAGCAAAATATTTATTTTAGACTGGAGAGAAAATAGTAAGGCTTCTCCTAAAGGAGAACAAATAATTGGAAACCAAACTAAAAGCCACCCAGATAGAAAAGGAGAACCTGTAATATGCAGTACACAACCTAAAGGTACATACATCACAAACTAAGATACATGACTCGCATAACCTTGGGTGGTAATTTAGAGTATTGATTGCTCTGATTTACTCTCCAAAATCAAGAGATATATGACTCGCATAATACAAAATAAAATGGAGGATACAATAAATATGTTTAAAGAAATAAATACAATTAGAGCCACAGTGGAGGAGGTGAGGAATCTACTAATCCATGGTGAGAACAAAATGAATGTCATACTCTCTATTTTCTAATAATTTGAAGAATGCTATCAGGATATTCAAGAAGAAATGGTTCCTCTAGGAGATGGAACCGAGATAGAGTGTACAATGGAGTTCATTAAAGTGGCCATGTTTAGGTTAAGCACAATAGGGTGGTATAGATGAGTTGAATAAATGCACATGCTACAATAGAAGGTAAGGGATGATATGGTAAGTGTAAGTCTTTCCCTTGAATAATTTTTGGAAGTGTCCAATATAGAAGATCATATCAGCAATGAAATCTAGGAGTTTGACTGTGATCCAGAAGATGAAGTAAAGCTAGCTAGACAAATTGTATTCCTGGTTGACATGACCAATTTCTTGTGTTCTATGAATGAAAATAACAAAGGATGGATAAGGCTACAAAAGAACAAGACACTTCAAGACCTAAAAACTATAAGGTTTGCCATGTCTTTTAATGAAGAAGCATGGAAACTTATAGGATTTTTAATCAAGAACTTCAAAAAAGAAGAAAACAGTAAGAATCAAGAATTTAAAGCTGATAGCTTAGAAATGATGTTAAGGACACCCCTAAATACTAAAACGAGAACAACTGAAGTAGGCCAAAGCTCAAGAAAATATATGTTGCTAGATGTCAGCATGGGAACTGAAGGGTCCATCACTCAAGAAGAGATCGAGACTATTGACCAAGGGACCAACCCATAATAAAGTGCCAAACAACTATAAACCACTTTTTGAGAAAATTTGAAGGCTCAACTTAGTAAAGGTAATTTTGTGAACAAAACAAGATATAGACAAGTTGTCGTATAATAATATAATTAGAGAAGTGCTCAAGAAACTGAGATTATTTCCAGATATTGAGCTAGAGGTCTAGAGACTCAATTGTTACTAGATTGGAATGAGAGAGTGAAAAGTCCTTGTTACATCATTTGAACAAGGATTTTTATTGTATTAATCTTTAAAAGAGCTCAATGGCAATTTCAAGCCAACTCTTCATGTAATAACTTTTGATATTAATACAATTCTAGGCTTCTTATCTATCATATCTTTGTATTCAGTCTTGTGTGTGTCTCCATTACATGTTACATTATTTGAACGTATGGATGGATGCTTCTTTCATTGGTCACCAATTATGTTTATTACGATATTCGAATGAACTTAATTGAATCAATTCTTTCTTTCCTCTTTCTTTCTATTACATTGAATTGTTATAAAATCTTGCTACAATAGCCCAAAGGATTAAGGCATCGATCATACACATAAGGCATAATTGAACTGTTATAAGTAAATCTTGATCAAGAAAACATAAACTTTTACATTTTTGTTATAAATATGGAAGAGCATGAACATAAACTATTAAATTTTTAAGTTCACCTCAAGGGTTTCCTTACCATACCTAGTCTATCTAGAATCATATAAAACTCTATTCCTAGGTTAAAGAGGTAGGTCCACCAGAGCCTGTAATTGTTGCTTGGTAGTAGGTTTTTCTTGTAGCATGACAAACAAATCCTAAGGATGCAAGAAAAATCTCCAATAGTTTAATGGCATCATTGTCGAGGATGAACTTGTAATCTTGATTACTATTTAAAACCTAATGATAATATTTAATTGGCAATAGTTGGCCTATAGGGAACCAAAAATACCTAGTTTTAATTTTAGAATATTTTTGAGTCTATTTCCCATGTACATCCACTTTTTCCAATTCTTTTCAAGAGAACTCAATGGTCATAAATTTTCTTAAAATTTTTTTCCCATTTCTTGAAAAAGATATATCCCAAGAAGTATACCCTATGAGGTTGAGAGTGATACAGGTCAAGCAATATTGACCAGAAGTCTATTCTTTCTACACATTCTATGCTAGTAACTCGAACTAGTGACACCAAAAAATCAAGAAGAAGGAGCAAAACATGCTAGCAAAAACAAGGAGAACCACTCGTGAGCTATATCAAGAATTTTCAAACCTAGAGGTACACTTTAGAACTCATAATTCTAGCTCTTCACCAAAATTCTATTTCTAGAGAAAATATAATATTATTACTATAAAAAATTTTGATACACCCTACTATTCTAGTAAAATTAATACTACACCACCTATTGGTATTTATATAAAACCAATTAAAACTACTCCAGTAGTCAATATGGCTAATATTCCTCCCAAAAATAACCAAAATATCCAATTATGGAGAACCAATAGATACATACCTTTCTAATTACCTAAACTTTGCATGACCTCCCTAGTAAAGCACATAAGTATTTACCAAAATTTCAAGGAAATAATGCAATCACAGGGGAAGACCATATTAAGAGTTTCTTGTATGCTATGGATAGCCTCGAAGTTGAAGATGAGGATGTAGTTTTAAGATTATTTCTTCAAACCTTAGAAAAAGATGCCAGAGAATGGTTTAACAACCTTCCAAATAATGACATTGAGATTTTTCTAAAATGGAAACTATTTTTCTAAAAACGTTTAGAGAGAAGAAAAATGAACAATCCTTCTAACTGAATTAGCCACAATGAAAAAGAAAGAGAATGAGACTATAAATGATTTTAATAGAAGATTTACCAAAACAAGAAATAAAATCCCTACTGACTTAAGGCCAAATAATATACAATCCATCTACTTTTATAAGAATACCTTTCCAGGAGAATTTAACTATGAATTAAGATAGGAACAAGTAACTACTATAGATGAATGTATGGATAAAGTTATAGAAATTGAAAGAAATATGTTAGATAGTGGTAAAATGAAACCATATTCTCTAGAGATTAACCAACCTGATAAAAAGCCAAAGAAAGTAGGATTCAATTTGCAAAGAAGAAGTGAACAAGATCCTATGGAGAAATTAGCTAATCAAATGACAGAAATGTTTAACACAATGAATAATAGGTTAGCCAAGATAGAGAGGAATAAAGATAATACTGGTGAATCTTCACACCCTCAAGCTGATAAATAACAGAATGATAGTAGGCCACCATTTAGGAGGAATTTTAATAGAAATTGGGGTAATAACAACTCTGATGAAGGGAATAGAAATAAGAATAATGGAAATAATTGGAGGAAGAGGGAAATTGAAAAATATCAAGACTCTATCCCAAATCCTATACCTTCTATTAATATTACAAAAAATTTTCCTTATTATTATTCAACCTGTGATGCTCCTCATAATCTAGATGGTTGTGGAATATATTTAGGTATGCATAATAATATAGATTTAGATGATGAATCTGAAGAAGATATAAGAATTAATGCATGTTGGACTCAAGAGGATGAATCTAGAGAAAGGTTATTTGAAGAAAATATGGATTTATATACCTCAAACCATCATCCTAAAATCCTAGTAGCAAAAAATACTAAAATCTTGCAAAGACCACAAGATTCTAGGTATGAAAGGATGAAACAAGGGAAATTAATCCCAACAACACAAGAGGTAGAAGAGCTAGAGGTAACCCATACCTTAAATTTAAGAAATAGAACTATACCAAATAGGACTGATAAAACATCAACTAGTGAGACTAGAGGATAGTCTATTATAAATAAAAATACATATAAAGAAAAAATAAAAGAATAAAAAAAGAGTTATTCCTAAAATAATAGAAATAGAAGAAGAATTACAAAGAGAGGAATGTACAAAAACACTTGATGTCAGGAAAATAGAATTTGATGTTGGTTCAGAATTAAGTAGACAAAAAGTTAATATAACTTTTGGTGAACTAATGAAAGTCCAAAAATATAGAGAACAAGTCTGTAAAGCTTTTGGCTTGATAGAACAAAAAGAAAACCAATCTTGTAATGCAATTAAACCCACTAACCATGAGACTAGAACACCCTCATCTGTTAGACCATTTTATGTATCTCTTAGATACAATTCAGATTTAGAAGAAAGGTATATCATCCATAATTGTATGCTTGATAGTGGTGCATCTCATAATATTATGCCTAAACAGATAGCAGATCAATTAGGGCTCATTTGCACAAGGGATTCTCCACCTATTTTAGTAATGGATAGTAGGCAAATACCATGTGTAGGGATAATTATTAGCTTACTTGTTTATTTGGATCAATATCCCAAAAAGGGTATAGTGATGGATATTGTAGTTGTAGATGTAGACCCTTTCTTTTCTTTACTGCTAAGTAGACATTGGGAAGAATAGTTGGGTGGTTCTATTCAATTAGATTGGTCTTATGCAACTATCCCCATATCAGGAAAAGAAAATATTACTCTTAGGAGAGAACCATTTAACAAGTATTCAGTAGAATTGATAAAATTAGATGATACTATGGTTAATTTGGTGAACTCTATAGAAGAAAAGGAAATGGGGGTATACTCAATTTGGCATTCTCCATTCCTAATGGAAGTTCCTGATGCTAAGGATATGGATCCCAAAACTAGAGAGTTAGTAGATGTTGAATCAACTAGAGTACTAACTCAAGAGATGTGGACCATGACATTTGATGGGGCAAAGTCTCAAACTAGGGTAGGTGTAGGAATTAATCTAACAGACATTAAAGGTAATTACCTAGGTATCCCTTACAGATTAGAATTCCCTTGCACCAATAATGTTGTTGAATATGAAGCCTTACTATTAGGACTAAGGAAAGCAAAAGAATTAGGCATAAATTTTTTGACTATCAGTGGAGATGCAAAATTGATTATTCAATAGGTTAAAGGTAAATATCAAACCAAACATCCAAGACTAAAGCAGTATAAATCGGTAGTCTTAGATGAAATTGATAAATTTTTGGCATTTAATATTTCTTACATTCCTAGAGAACAGAATCACATTGTAGATTTATTAGCAATAAATGCATCAAGTGCAGACTATCCTAAGATTGATACAGAATACATGGAAAGATTCCCCATTATTTCTATTTACAAACCTTCTATGCCTGATAACATTGTCTATCTACAAGTATTTTAGGATGATATAGATATTAAAGACTTCATGACCCTCCAAAACCAATATGCAGATGTAATATGTGAAGAGGAGGATGAAGAAAAGTTAAAAGATATAATTGGAGAACCTATAGAAGTAATCCAACTTAAAACAAATAAAATTCCAAAGGGGTTAGTTTCTTTAGAAAGCTTGTTTGATGATTTTGACAAGGCATATAAACCACTTCTCAAAGAAACAGAAGTTGATGATATAAACATTGGGACAAAAGAAGAGCCCAGGTTGGTTAAGATTGATAAAGCTTTGCCAAAGAAAGAGAAAGAACAATATATAAGCTTTCTAAAGAAAAATAAAGAAGCTTTTGCTTGGAGTTATGAAGATTTAAAGATATTCAAAACTGATGTCATGACTCATATCATCCCTCTTAAAGAAGATGTAAAGCCATTCAAGCAAAAGCAAAGAAAATTCAACCCCACTTTACATCCAATCATGCAAAAAGAAGTTCAAAAGCTACTAGATGCAAAAATAGTTAGAAAAATAAGATTCTCTTCCTGGATAGCAAATTTAGTACCTATGAGGAAGAAAAATGGAGAAATTAGACTTTGTATTGACTTTAGAAACTTAAATAAAAGTTCACTTAAAGATAACTACCCTCTTCCCAATATGGAACAATTGTTGTAAGTAGTAGTTGGTTCAGCTAGAATGTCATTATTGGATGGATTCTTAGGATATAATCAGATTCAGGTCAATCTAGAAGATAGACATAAAATTGCTTTCACTACTCCTTGGGGAACCTTTGAATACCTAAGAATGCCATTTGGGTTAATGAATGTAGGTGCAACATTTCAGAGGGCCATGGACTTTGCTTTTAAAGGTTTAATGTTCAAGATAGTTGTTGTCTACTTAGATGACATAATAGTATTTTCAAAAAATCTAGAAGATCATCTTGAACACTTAGCCATAGTATTTGCCAGATGCAAAGAATATGGGATATCTTTGAATCCAAAAAAATGTATATTTGGAGCAACGCAAGGGAAATTATTAGGCCATATAGTATCAAAAAAAGGGATAAGTATTGATCCTCTAAGGGTAGAAGCTATTGCAAAAATACCTCCTCCTAAGAACCTGAAAGGAGTCAGATCTTTCTTTGGAAAAATTAACTTCGTAAGAAGGTTTGTGCCAAATTTTGTTGAGATAGCCAAGCCAATAAATGATATGATAAAGAAATATGCTAACATAAAGTGGATAGAGGAGAACATTAAAGCTTTTAAAAAAATCAAGGATGCCATTACCACTACCCCAATGCTAAATTATCCTAACTATTCCAAATATTTTAATATATACTCATTTGCTTCAGAACATACTATTGTTGTAGTCCTTTCCTAGAAATATGATGAAAATAATGAAAGACCCATAGCATTTATGAGTACAAGACTAAAAGGAGCCCAACTAAGATTCAAAATGATAGAAAAATAGGCTTATGTTGTAATACAAGCACTAGAATATTTCAAGGGTATTTTTGGATCAAACAAGGTTATATGTTGTATCCCTTTCATAGCTATAAAAGATATTTTCACCCAATCAGAACCTATAGGTAGTCCTGCTAGGTGGATGGTCAAGTTACTACAATATGATGTAGAATTCAAAGTAGTTCAGATCATTAGAGGATAGGGTTTAGCAAAATATTTGGCTAATAAAGAAGGGGAAGACATGAATAACATTGTCACAGTTGATGAAATGCATGAAATCAGAAGAATTGACAATATTGAATGCAAATGGTATGATGACATCTTGATGTATCTTCAGACCTTATCATTCCCAAGAGGTATGTCTACAAATAAAATGAGGTCAGTAAAACAACAAGCACAAAAATACTATGTCCAAGAAGGTAAACTTTACTGGAGGCATCCAGATGGAGTATTATTGCTCTATCTTTTTGAAAAATAAGTCTTAGATGTGATAAAAGAATATCATGATGGATTCTATGGAGGTCACTTTGCACCAAAATCTACTACAAATAAAATCATGAGAGTAGGTTATTACTAGCCTTCTTTATTCAAATATGTTCATCAATATGTAAGAGGTTGTCATAACTACCAAGTTTTTGTAGGGAAGAAACATTTAGCAACAATACCCCTTAAGCCAGTAATTGTAGAAGCACCTTTCACACAATGGGGAATTGACCTCATTGGTGAAATAAACCCCAATTCCTTAGGTAGACATAAATGGATTATCACAACAATAGACTATCTTACAAAATGGGTGGAAGTAGCCCCTCTAAGAAATTCAACAACTGAGGTAGTCATAAATTTTTTAGAAGAAAACATTCTAACAATATTTGGAGTCCCAAAGAAATTGGTAACTAATAATGGAAAGTACTTCATCTCCTTTGAAATGATAGAATTTTGTGCCAAATATAGTATAGAACTTTCTCATTCTGCAAATTATTACCCTCAGGGCAATGGCCTAGCGAATCATCAAATAAAAATTTGATAACAAGGATCAAAAGGTCATTAGGTAAAAATAAAAAGGGGTGGGATAGTGAGTTGAAATTTTCTCTATGGGCAGATAGGTTGTCTATCAAGAGAAATACAAGAAAAACCCCATATGAGATGGTATTTGGAGAAAAATCCCTTTTACCCCCTCAGATAGAAAGAATAGCCTTATCCTTATTACTCCAAGATCATGAAAACCCTGATGCCTTGCAAAGAAGGTTAGATCAAATTGCACTTTTGCAGGAAGAAAGAAGAGAAGCCTTGAACAAGATGACAAAATAGACTCAAAAGATAGTGTAACTTTTCAACAAGAAAGCTAAAGGTACACCATTTTTCGAAGGAGATATAGTCATTTACTAGGACCCCAAAAATGAGAGACATGGAGAGAAGGGTAAGCTTGAACCTAAGTGGTTAGGCCCCTATCAAATAGTTCAGATTGTTGGACAGTACACTTACAAGTTGCAGACCTTGGAAGGGGAACAAATGAAGATTCCAATAAATGGCCAACATCTAAAACTATACAACCCCTACTATGGGGTCAAAAGAGAATAATTGATTTATCTACACATAATAACAAAAATAAATAAATAAATATATAATATATATAATATAATAAAAAATATACCATCTAGAGGTAAATAAAACAGTCACCCATTTAGGTAAAATTTTGATGTGTGTTAATTTCATATTTTTAGTCACTATAGGGTGTTAGCCTTACATTGTGAGTTTTCTTGTCAATGTTTTGTTTTATCTTTTGTTATGATTTGTTCTTAATCATTTGAAGAAGAAGAATTTAGATTAAAGATAGATGATGCTAACAACTTATAGATCAGATTATTTAGCAATTGTCCCATAGCCCTAGAGCTAAAATAGATGAAGTTGGAAATACTGCAACATTATGCCAAAGCCTCACATCTATCACAAATATTAAAGTTATTCCAGGATCACTAGAATGGAGTCATCATTGGTAGGATGTTTAGGTCAAAACATCTACACTCTTTTCTTTAGCCTTACAGATCCCTAACCTAGAATGCACACTCAAACTTTGCAATTCATCTTAATTCTTCTGAATCAAGAAGAAAAATATAAATAATGCAAAGTGAACAAGTGCTTGGGCTATCTGGATAACCTCTACTAGGGCTATAGATGCCTGACTGGCAGTAGAGCAGGTCTAGAGGGAATCAAGGTCATCTCCACCAGAGCTATAAATGCTTGTCTGGTAGTGGAGCAATGCAAAGGCAAATATATTTCAGAGTGAAATATTTAATAGGCCTAACTCCTACCAAAGTGATAAAATTTTGATTGATCAAGGAATAAAAATGAATACACAAACACACACTTCAAGCCAAGGCATAATGCAATAGTAACCTCTGACCAATTTTATCTAACTCCACCTTAATACATTGCTAGACAATATATATTTCATAAGCAAAAGCTCATTTGATTTTAAACTAAGTCCTTTGATTTTAGTGATTAAGAGCAATGTTAGTTCCCTTCACTATTTTATTTTTCAGTTTTTAGATAGTCTTTTTGAAAATTGATTCCTATTGTTCTTTTTGACCTTCATTTTGCAATTGATTCTCAATCTAAATTTTTGAAACCATATTTTTGATAACCGGAGAGTCTATAGTTCTCAAGTGCCTCAAGTTTTTACCACTTGTCCTAGTCAGAGCCTATGTTGGAGCCTAAAAAATCCAACATGAAAAGTACCCCTAATTTTAAATTTTGGAAGGCCATGTCCCATCCTAGGGTTAGGTTGTTTTTGTCAAATCAAAAGGGCCTCCAAATTTTTGCTACAATAATGCTAAATCAAAAGGTGTACAAATTGTTCATTAATGTTGGTTGTCACCAAAAATTACCCCAATGGTCCTGGTTGGTTAAGGTTTTTCATCCTCAAAAGACCTTCAAGTCATCTTCCACATCCTCCATAAAGTTCCCTTACCATCCCATAAGTTCTTTTTGTTTTACCATAAATTCTCATAATCAAAGGTTTTATCATCCTTCATTTCATTTAACACCCCATCCATTTCATTCATGTACCCTTATACCCATTTTTCTAAGTTGTTTCATTTCAAACCTTATGAAATAAAAGTTTATTATAAGTTGCAAGGTCCCTACCAAAGCATATTCTTCACTTTTCACCTCCACCTAAACATAGTCCCAGGCAATTAAAATATAAAAGAAAACTTTTCCTTGGCCTTCCTTGAATCCATAAATATATCATGTCTAAGCGTCCCATTTAACATAAAAATCATGCATCTTATTTTATATCTCATGGCACACACATATCACAGAAAGATCTAACAGAGCACATGAATTAACAAAGAGATCAACTTGTGGGGGTTTTAATTTTTAATTTAATCCTAAGCCTAAGTCATTCTAAAGTCTAAATCAAAGGAACACAAAACTCCAACTAACTAAGTCTATGCATCCCATTTTGTGATAAATCTCTTATATCATCTCCACATCCGACGGTGCACACATCCGACCGATATCCAAGGGTGTGCATGCATCATATCCACCAGCACTTTAATATTGACACTTTAGTTCCAAAAGGTCATGGTTTAAACCTCCTTTAGTTTTCCTTTTTTGAAATTCATCTAAGTATTCCCTAAGTTTTCCATGGCCCCCTCTTTATACCTATGTCCATGTGTCCTCTTTGTTATAAACCAAGCATCTTCCCCAAATTCAATGAAGTACACACGTCCCTCATATAATCTAACAATGTGTATTATCCAAAGGAAGGCCGACTTGCCCATCATTTAAAAAAGAAGGGCCTTTTTGCATTTCATAAATGGTTTAACCCTAAGTCAATAAAGCAAATATTATCAAAGTTCCTAAAGGCCTAATCTCTAAGTCATTCTATGTCTAATGCACCCCTTTCGGGTAAATATCGTGCACCTTTTTAAAAATGGACAGTGCATAGCTACTACCCACTTGATCCGAAGATGTGTGTGTATAAAAACTCCCTGAACTTTAGCAAGAAAAGTCAAAAACGCAAGACTAAAGCTTTATTAAATAATTTCTTCTATGTTTTATGTTTAAAAATTGAGAACTTTGGTTGGATGAGCGGTGCACATGAATTAAAAGTGAAATCTAATGATACGCGCGTATCTATTGAAAAGGTCATTTAATCACATTTAATGCCAAAAGATAAATTTTCCAAAGTTAAAAGCTAAAGTTTCACAGGGCACATTTAGTTAAATAAATAAAAATATTTCTAAAAAATCCTAAGTCTCATGCACTCCTTTTCATAACCATCGAGCATCTATGGGGAAATAAATGGCATGTGTACACTCCCAGCTCCATCCGAGGAAGTGCGCTCATAAGTTGCACAAAAGATAATGGCCCAAAATAAATGAAATATTATAAACCATTTTCCCTAAGTTTAACGTGCCTCCTTTTTGTAAATGATGTGCACCTTTATGAAGATAGATGGCATGCGTGCATCATCATTTTAATCCAAAGACGTACACACATGGGAAAATGCTTGATTTACCCAAATTTTAAGAGTCAAAGTAGTCATGGGTAATAAAATTTTCTCCTAAGCCACATGTCAAAAATTATTAAAGTTTTCCTAAGCCTCGAAGGCCAAATTTTGAATAATTTTTCTTAAGGTTAGCCTCTTCCATTTTTCATAATGTGTCTCATGCATCCCTTTCCCTTAAAGACCAAACATATTTGAATAAATGAGTGGTGCGCATGTATTATTTATTTAATCTAAGGGCGTGCACATAGTATAAAAAGGCCTAGTTGCTCAAAGTTTAAAAGGGAAAAGTCAATGGCAATTTATAATTTTCTACCCCAAAAATCATTTATCAAATTTTTCTTAAGGTTCATGGGTCTTCTTGCCCTTTTCATATATTGCACATCTTTCTCAAAATCTATGGAGTGCATATACCCTTGATTCAATCTAGCAGCGTGCATGCACTAAGTAGGGGCTAAGTCACTAAAAGTTTAAAAGGAAAGTCGATCGCACCTATCCCTTGGTCAATAAAGGAAAGCTTTCTCTTATGATTGCCTAAGGACTATTTTGTTCCCCCTTCTTCATGATGTCTCTCCCCCTTTTTTATTTTAAATCTCGAGCACATTTCACAAAAAATAGCGATGCACATGGATTGTAACTTGATCTAAGGGTATGCATGAATTGAAATCTACAATAGTTTAAGAAAGAGATTAACATTGACATGGTGGTGTGTTCCACAGTCCTAAGCTATTGTAAAAGAAAATATGATTTTGGCTTTGACACTAAGGTTTTATAAAGTGATATAAACATATGAATCAAGACTTTCTTTCAAAAAATTCTTCATTACTTTTCTCCTCCATTTTGGCTAATGTGCATGCATCTCTCAAAGATCTTATGGCACGTGCACACCACAGTGGTATCTAAAAGTGGGCAAAAATTCTAGTTGAAGATGTTCTATCCAGGCTTCCAAAATATTTGTCTTATTCAAAGAATCATCTGACGGTGCACCTAAACCCTTGCCAAGATCTAATGGTGCATGTCAGCCAGTGAATAAAGACAAAGAGATGTTTTTCAAACCATAATCTGATATGGGTAGTCACTATCAAAAATTAGAGATAGTAAATGAGAAAATATGGTGCTAACCATATGGCACGATTTGAACTAAGCTATGGGTATTCATTCAAAATATGAGTTAGAAAAAAGATACAAAGACATGATTAAAAAGACACATATTAAATCCTCATAAAGAGCAAACATGCTCGAGCTAAATTAATCTCCAAGTAATATAATTGAAGAATAATGAGGTGGCAAATTTTAACTGTCAAATTTTAAAATAAATGGTTGACAGACATAAAAGCTCCTCATGCAAAAACCAGTCCTAAAAGATATTTATGGTCCACGTGAAGATTCCCAGAACATAGAACTAAAGTAGAGAGTTGCAGAAGGATAATTTTTGAGTTCTTGAAGGGTTTTCGAGGGAGCTTTAGAAAATTTGATACAAATGAAGAGAGGAAGAGTAAATGAAGAACATGATGGCCTCATCAAGTGCACCTACTGTTCCTTAGAATACTAAAGATGCCATTAAAGTTGTTACAAGCCAAATTGGATGAGCCAGTTGCCCTCAAAAAGGATTTAATAGCATACACAAAGAATTTTAGGCTGGGAAAATATCTCTCCTTCATGCGAGAACGGGAAGTTGAGAATACCAAAGTAATTTGCTTTGAAGAAACATAGTAGAACTTGCAGCACAATGCATGGTTGTTAATGGGATTATTTAAAAGGGCACAAAACTCACAATGGAAGTCAACCCCTCATTGTAACAAATGGATCAATAATTTGGAGAAAATAGTCTGCATGAGAGTATATTTTTCTTTAGATTTGTTGGTGTGGCTAGAAATGATGTATGATGTGTCGACCAAATCCTTTGGAGATGTCAACAATCGGTCAATTTTTTGGAATCACACCAGAAATCATAGAGAGAGTGTTTCAACTAAACAAGACTGACACTAAATTGATACAACAGGTAATTGATCGTCAATCCCACCAAGTTATTCTCACTCATTACTATGCTTCTTTGTTTGAACCATATGAAAGTGTATCATACACCTTCCCTATCAAGAAGAATGCATTAAAACCATGGGTTAGGGATTATATTGACATGATAAACATTATATTAGGAGTAAAATACTTGAGTGTGATAGGAATAAAGGTGATACATTTAGCTATGCAGTGTAATAGAGTTTTCTATCACTCAATTTATGCATAGGAAGATGAATTGAATGACCAAATGCACGTCCAACTAATTGAACTAAAAATAGTCATCTTAGGACAATTAAAAAATACCCTCTTTCTACCATTACATAATTCTCATACATCTCATAGTAGGGTAGTTAGACAATCAGACCTTGAATAAATTAGGATAGGCAAATGCCTAGGATATACAGGAAAGACTCTCCTTGATACATGGACATTCTCACTACGGATGGTTCTTCGATAATTTTCTAACAACCATACATGAGGTTCTATGTGGTGAACTTCCAATGAGAATAGGCTCTTAGATTGCATCCTTATTTATAGAGAAAGAAGTAGGGGATTACTTCTTGGCTAAAAACTTCTCTTATATAAGGTTATATAGAGTAAAGATTCCCCCAAAGGCCTTGCTAAAGTTTTACCCTATGTCCATGGTTGCACTTGAAATAGCTAGATATATTGTAAAGGAAGCAAAAATATGTTTGGGAAAGAGACATGGAAGAGTCCCCTGGTTGTCAGTCCCATCCAAGTTTGGGCATTATATCTTCCAACAATATTCAGTAATGTTTAAGGCTATGTGGGGTATGGATGATTATTGCTTTACATAAGGTGACATTGAGGCCTTATGACTCAAAAGAAAATTATGGAAAAATGATGAAAACTCACCAATATGTCTGGGTATATCATAAAAATATCAATTCGAATATGAGCTTTAGAAAGTCATACAAGCAGGCAAGGGTATAGAACAAGTGTGATCAAAATTTTCATATAAAAAAAGAGGTAGCACCAAAATTGAAAGAGTAGGATACTACACATCCACACTAGTAATGTTGAGAAATTATGTGGAATCAATAGCCCCTCTTATTTTCATAGTCACTTCGGATGAACTCCAAGACCCATTTTTGAGGTAATAGACCAAGGAGCAAAGTAGGTAGAGATTGTAGTTAATATCAAAGACATCACTAAAGTTGTACTAGACACTTTAACACAACTTAACTAGTAATAGAAGCTACCCCTGACATAGTCTAATTAATAAAGAGGTCACAAATACTAAAAAAAGGAAGTAGTCACACTACCTCAACTTGATTTTATAGCCTCTACTGCAACAAAAATGGTGTTTTTTGGTCTTGCACAAAGGTAGGTAAGAAATACTATGAAAAGTAAGCTGAATTTAGAAATGTTTATGTCGAGGTTATCCCTAAAGGCAATCCCCAAAGCACTAATTATAAATAACAAAGAAATTAAAATATCTTCAATTAGACAAAAAAGGATACTAGAATTAGGAGGCTTTGATGAGATTTTAAGAGGATATCAAATAAGGTTAGAAAGACCAAACTTATCCCCAAAGCATAAAAGGACCAAGATTACCCTTCCATCCTGTAGAGGATAATCTGAACAGGGTAACTTTAGTAAGAACTGAAGAGGATATCCCAGTTAGCAATGTCAGGGAAAAAGAACTACAGACAATAGCTAGATGAGAAGACCTAAGAAAAATACAAAATGTAGGGGAATATACTCAGGCTTCAACTTCACAAATGATTACCATTACAATCCCAGTCCCAAAGAATCCCATTGTTATCTAGATTGATCAGGAAATAGGTGATGTGCAAGCATTTGGTAAAGTAGGATATTTATTGCAAACTAGGGAGCTCATACAAGTGCAAAAAACAAGGCTCGTCCTAAAGGAGAACAAAGAATTAAAATCCACCTAGATAGAAAAGGAGAACATGCAACCCAAAGTAGCCAACCTGAAGGCATACATGCTGAGGCTCCACAAGCAGAACCTTAGGTGGTAATTAAGAGCATTGATTGCTCTAATTTCCTCTCCAAAATCAAGAGAGATGACTCACAGAATATAGAATAAAATAGAGGATACAATAAATATGTTCAAATAAATAAATACAAATAGAACCACAATGGAGGAGGTGAGGAATCTACTAATCCATGGTGAGAATATAATTGATTTCAAACTCTCTATTTTCCAATAAATTGAAGAATGCTATCAGGAGATTCAATAAGAAATAGTTACCCTAGGATATGGCACCAAGATAGAGTGTGCAACGAAGTTAATTAAAGTGGCCATGTTTAGGTTAAACACAACAGGGTGGTATAGATGGACTGAAGAAATGGACATGCTGCAACATAAGGTAATGGATGATATGGTAGGGGTAGGTCTTTCCCCTGAAGAGTTTTTGGAAGTGTCCAATATAGAAGATATTATCATCAACATAATCTAGGAGTTTGACTGTGATCCATAATATAAAGTATAGCTAGCTAGATAAACTAGATTCCTGGCTGACATGACCAATTTCTTGTGTTTTATGAATGAAAAGAACAAATCATGGATAAGGTTGCAAAAGAACAAGAAACTTCAAGACGTGAAAACTATAAGGTTTGTCATATCTTTTAATGTCTAAAACATGGAAAATTATAGGTTTTTTAATAAAGAACATTAAAAAATAAGAAAATAGTAAGAATCAAGAAATTAAGGTCAGCTTAGAAATGATGTTAAGGACACCCCCAAGAACGAAAATGAGAAAAAATGTAGGCTAGAGCTAAGTAAAATATGTGTTGCTATATGTTAGCATGGTCACTGAAGGGTCCACCACTAATGAAGAGGTCGAGACTATTGACCAAAGGACCAGCCCATAATGAAGTGCTAGACAGTTGTAAACCACTTTTTTAAAAAATCTGAAAGCTCAACAAAGATAAATTATATAATAAAACAAGATACAAGTAATTTGTTGTATAATCGGATTATTAGAGGTAGGACAAGGTGACACTTGTATGGATCAAATTTAATCAATTATAACAAATTCAAGAACTAGAGGTTATAAATGGAATAGTCACTACCAGAATCTACATCAAGCTTTTGCATAGCATATTTTTGCTAAGAGGTATACTTGAGTGCCCTATTCTTTACTATTGTATTTTCCCTTGCATATTTTCTTCTTTTCCATCTCTTATTTTTCCCATTATTGTGTAGGTTTTGATAGAGAAGTGCTCAAGAAACTAATATTATTTCTAGATATTGAGCTAGAGGTCTAGAGACTCAATTGTTACCAGATTGGAATGGGAGAGTGAAAAGTCCTTGTTACATTATTTGAACAAGGATTTTTATTGTATTAATCCTTAAAAGAGTTAAATGGTAATTTTAAGCAAGCTCTTCATGTAATAACTTTGATATTAATACAATTCTAGGATTCTTATCTGTCATATCCTTATATTCAGTCTTGTGTGTATCTCCATTACATGTTACATTCTTTGAACGTATGTATGGACATTTCTTTTGTTGGTCACCAATTATGTTTATTATGATATTAGAATGAACTTAATTAAATCAATTCTTTATTTTCCCTTTCTTTCTATTACATTTAATTGTTATAAAATCTTGCTACGATATCCCAAAGGATTAAGGAATCGGTTATACATAAGGCATAATTGAACTGTTATCATAAATCTTGATCAAGAAAACATAAAATTTTATTTTTTTTGTTATAAATCTGGAAGAGCATGAACATAAATTGTTAAATTTTTAAGTTCACCTCAAGGGTTTCCTTACCATACCTGGTTTATCTAGAATCATATAAAACTATATTCCTAGGTTAAAGAGGCAGGTCCACTAGAGCCTGTAATTGTTGCTTGGTAGTAGGTTTTTCTTGTAGCATGACAAACAAATCCTAATAATGCAAGAAAAATCTCCAACAGACCCCAAGAAGTCTTTTTAAATTCAATAGGTCAAGTCCTTTTGGTACAAGATCAAGAAAAATTTCCTAAATATCTAGAGATACTTCCACTTTGTGGAATATGGAGAGAGTATCCTAAATTAGGTCTTATACTATCAAATAGGTTGAAAATGAATTGGCTACAAGGGAAGAATTCTAGGAAATAATGAACTTTTGACTACTATGTCAATAGCATAGGTATAACAACTAGGGATCAATATGAAATAGTTGGTCAAGAAGCTTAAGAATATTTAGGTGCATAGAAAGGCATGTAAGTCTACAAAGATACCTTGGCCTCTCTACAAACCCTAATACATAATATGATTGAAGAAATTTAGGGGTTAGTTATTCTTAAGATACCTTATATCTTTGACCCACAATTAAATCTCCTTAATGGAAATATTGTTAATGTTGTATTCAAAGAGGAGAAAGACCAAGTCAATGAGGAAGACATAATCTAAAATTATATAAAATTAGAGCCATTTTTTTCTAATCTTAAAGAACTCAAAAAAAAAAATGAGTTATAAGATATTCCATACAAAGATCAAATGGAGAGGTCAAAGAAATGGTGTTCATTTAATTACCAATAAATGAGTGTTGGAAGTATTATAATATTTGGTAACTAGCAAGAATATTTCCAGTACCATGTAAATAATTTAGTTTAGAGTGTGATTAATATTTGAGTATATAGTAGGTGTCATGTAAGTATGGATTTATGTAAGAGTTTATCATTTAGTATGTGCAATCATTAGAGTCTTTGTTCTTATGTGGATATGTGGAGTCAATAATAGATTTATTATTATGTGGTATTTCTCCCATGAGAAATATGAAGTGTTAGATCTCCCATGTGTTTGAGGAGATGAATAGTTTGTGGAAAGTAGAAAGGTCAAGAGTCTTGTGAATGTGAAGAGTCTCATATCCATGTGTGTATATACTAAATACAAAACATTGTAATAAGTGATCGAGTATAGTGTATTTGCATTGCTTAAGTAGATATATATTCATCAATAATATTTTTTGTGAGTTTTTTATTATCATGGATTGAATATATGTAATTGTGTGAATATTTATTCTTGATATATTGTGAGATCCTATGAGGAAAGTATTGAGTTGCTAACAATGAGGAGTGATATAAGTTGCTAGAACTATAGCACCCTAAAATTGGCGCAGTAAACTTTAGTAAATAATTACAATTACCTTAGTAATAATTCAAATTCAAATTTCAACCCCAAAACCGCTCCCAAACCGCTGCCTAATCCGTTTCCTCATTTTTTGCGCCATTTTTAGAGTTTGTTTCGTCCGTTGGACGATATCGTCTCCGATCAGACGATATCGCCTCAGATCGGATGATTTCGTCTAGAGTAGAACGTCCAGACGATCTCGTCCCAAAACTGATTTGTGCATAATTAGCTTCTGTTTCAACGACGTCTCTAATCTGGGCAGAAGCGTGTCTGCGCCGTTAGAGACCTCCCCCATTGGAGATCTTCCATATTAGGATGATCTCCAACCTCCTAACCTCCCTCCTAAGCCTATTTAAACCTTAGGACCCCCCTTGACATTCCCCTGGCTGAATTTTCCCGTAACTTGACCTTTGCGTGCATTAGAATACCCTGGATTACCATCTGCATTTGTACTTTCCAAGTTTTCTTGTAGGGACCTCATTGATTTTCAGCCGGAGCAAGCTCAGATCGTCGCAGATGATCCTGTCCAATTCGAGACGATTTCGTACCAATCCGAGATGATTTCGACTGTAGTCAACATTGGGGGCAATCAGTGCCCTGAGTTTGCATTCTTTCTCCATTTATTTATTGTTTTATTCTGCATTTAGTCAGTTTTATTATTATTTCTTGTTATTCTGCATCTTGGAGTTCACCCATGTAGTTTAATTGCATAATAAAATCATGATTAGCTATTAAAGCATCGTAATTTACTTGCATTTCTATTCGGGATTATCTTATTAACATCCTTATTATTATTTCACATCATTTTCCATTATCAATATAGCTGCATTTTCTGTATTTTGTATCTATTTCTCCTGTTTGTAGGTCTCCGACAAATTTGTCCGACAAATTCGTCAGATCTCAGACGATCCTGTCTGATCACAGACGATCCTGTAAGATCACAGACGATCTTGACTGCTTCAAAAATTAGAACCTCCATCAGACATCCAGAACTAGGTATGGATTTCTTCACTTAATTTATTCTCTATGTTTTCTGTTTAATTATGTTCTCTATATTCATTTAGTCTGCATTTTCATAATAGAACAACTTAGATTCATTTGGCCAAACCTAGGATTTGAATGATTAAAGATAAAAATGAACACATCAAACACATTCCCAACCTAGGCATGGAGACCGCCACTAAACGTTTCCTAGTGAACCCCACCATCCGTCAAAAAATCACCTTAATACACCTCCCCCGAGAGGCGGGACCTTCCAAAGGCCTCTCAGTCCGAGGTATTGTCCCATCCTTCCCGCATCCCCCTTCCGGGCATGGATCCTTTAGCCTGAAGGTAAGGGTGCGAAAAATTTGGAACGATACATTTTGGTGAACCCGACGTGAAACTAAAACCTTTTGAAAACAAAAAAAACAAAAAAAACAAAAACATAGATGCATTTAAAAATCATTAGAAAACTACTAAGTTGCACATCATGTTTAGATGGTAGCTCCTAAGAAAAGACTAGCAGTTACTATAAATGTTGAAAACCAATTAGCAGCCATAGAAATTAATTTTGTGCTTAGCGTGCCTGAAATAGATAGAAACCAACTTTTGTGGAAAGAACTGGATAGGAGGCTAGGTGTCATTTCATCTAGGTCAACAGAACTTAAACAAATCAAGAGGCTTGTCCTAGATAGAATCCTGGATCCTCATCAACTCATTTTTTATCATGAACTTCAGAGAGCCTCGCCATAGGTGGTTAGCTTATAGGAGAGCTCTTGTGTCTTCATAATTGTTCACCTTCGAGGAATACCTCGAGAACGCAGCTGTTATACACCAATTCCTAGGTCATGTAGAAGATCAAGAGGTTGTTCTTACAGATAGGGAAAGGTGGAGGAGAGTTCCTCGGGCTGTGTTATATCGAGAGTATTGCCACGAACTTTATTTCTACCAACCAGAATCTGAGACAGATAATATCACTATAGCACTTTTCATTAAATTCTTGAAAGAAAATTTTCAATTTGAAGAAGAACACTTCATGACTCCCCAAGAACTCGAGCCCATTAATGATATTTATAAATTGTTTATAGAAAACTAGATCATTGTTTTCATTATTATTATTTCTTGCATTTAGTGTGTTGTTTGTTATCTTTATAATATTGTTACAAAAACAAAAAATAGAACAAAAAACAAGAAAAAACCAAAATATAACAAAACCAAAACATTTTATTTTAAAATCCTATAGTAGGTATATAATTAAAATATATACCTCTTAAGCTTGTTGCATATATATATATATATATATATTTGCTGAAATCTAAATTTAAGCACAATGCCTAGACTTAGGAATGGTAAACAAACTGAAGAAGAAGAAGAAGATTGGTTAAGAGACAAAACAAAAAACCCAAATGTCCTTCCCGAGGATTCAATTCTCGGAAGGAGAAACTCTAGAACAGCCGTAAGATGAGCTTGTTAGTAGATGAACAAGAAGAAAATCTTAAAGAGGAAGGATCCTCATCCCCTAGAATGGCTCCAGATGGAACTATTGCTTTTGATAACTTAGATCATTTCTAGAAATTTTTCAATAATAACATTGGTGCTCTTAATATGGCAGTTCGTATTGATAGAGGACAAATTAGTGACACTCAAGCAGCCATGGAAGATATGTTTAACATACACACTAATCCCTTGTCCTTTGTTGATCAAGAAAGTGATAAGGCTGGACCATCCAATAGAGATATGGTCACTATGATTCAGAACATGCAAAAACAACAGGTTACCCAACCCCCTAAGGAACCTCTTATTGAGCCTAAAATCATTCCCACACAAAAGAAACCTTCATTCACCGCTTTATTTCGCCAAACTATTGATCAATATGCTTCAAATCGACAAAAACCTAAAATGAAGCCAAACACCAATTTTCAACAATCTGGGATACAACATAATACAACTTCAAAACTTCTTCATAACACTCTTCCTACCAACAATTTACACAATAGCAATATAGCGTCTAATCTTCATGTCCCTTCATCATATGTTCACAAATCCCATATTAATACCCTACCGAATCAATATGGTGGGCAAACCAGTAATCTGGAAGCCATGGTGAAACAGTTTAGCTTCACGCATGGACCAGATAGATCCCTACCGTCCCTCGTACAATTATCGAGAGATGTGTAGTCAGCCTTTGGATCCCATAGTTGTAGCACAACCATACCCTAAACACTTTCCCATGCCCGTCCTGCCTATATATAAAGGAACTGAAGATCCCATAGAGCATCTTCGCATGTTTAGGATAGCATGTCATGATATATCACATGATGACTTGCTATTACTAAAAATGTTCCCAAAAAGCTTAGGAGGAATGGCATTAGAGTGGTACTATCAATTGCCCACTCATTCTTTGAGAAATTTTGAAGAAACAACTGAATCTTTTGTCCATCAATTTAGTGCCTACATCGAGAGGCATGTCACCATTAAAGATTTATACAACTTAAAACAAGATAAAGATGAATGTTTTGCTGATTTCTTAGCTAGATGGAGGCAGTTGATAGGAAAACTACACTTTGTGCTACCTTATAGGGAAATGTTGGATATTTTTATTAATAATTTACAAGAACAAATATCCTATGAGTTATCAACTACTACCTTGACCACCTTCGATCAAGCTATAGACTTAGCTCGAAGGGTGGAAGATGCTCTCATTAGGAGAGGCCAACTTAGGAAGAAAGATGATGAGAAAACATCCAAAAATCAGTACAAAAATAAACAAGTTGTAGGTGACGGAGTCACTGATAGTAGAAACATTGCTAATATCAATACAACGAAGACAACAAAAAAATTTATATTGAAACCTCTTGATAAACCTCCTCGAGAGTTTACTAGACTCAATCAACCATTATCAACTATTCTACCCCAATTACTCGAAAGAGGTTTGATTCAATTACCAGCTATCCGGGAACCTGATCCAACTATACCCGGATACAGAGCTGATTTACATTGTGATTTTCATAGAGGACCTGGACACTCTACAAACTCTTGTAAAAGATTGAAACATAAAATACAAGATCTGATTGATAATAATGAAATGGAGGTGCAAGCCTTCCAACCTAAACAAAATGCTCCTAATAATGCTCAAAAGACCATTCCCCAAAATCAGAATCAAAATGCTAATCAATCATTAGATATATTTCAACATCCTTTACCAAAACATGGTAAGGAAGTGGCCAATCAAATCGAACATCATAATGTTCCCCCTCCTACCCGATATGTAGGGACTATTAGCGGACAATTATCTATTCAGATCCTCAAATATTTGGCACAACTTTATCCATAGTCACGACCAGGCCCCTACATAATATTCAAACTCCAGATCCTAGTGATGTAGAATCGGATACCGAAAGTGAAGTAGACATCACCTCAAACCAATCGAATAGTTCTGAAAATGAATCAGATCCTATTCAACCTATCACAGATGCTATGGTTCCAGAAGAACCATTTCCTAGAAGAGTTACTACTCGACCCTCTTCTAATCAGTTCCTTCCTAATGAACAAGCCATAAACGCTCAACCAAGACCAGTTCAACATCTTCAATATAACATTGTAGGTACCATCGGAGTCGTTACTAGACAACAGGCTCAAAATCTTCAACAAGAACCAAATCAGAACGATGGATCAGCCCCATTTGTTTTGAAAAATCCCAATAAAGGGAATTATGCTCCTAATGTTCAACCTAAACCTCCTTATAATATCAATGAACAATTATCCAATACTACAGCCAGAATTTCCCTTTTGGACCTATTAAGATCTTCTCCTACACATAGGGATGAATTGATGCTTACATTAAGCCAAATGATGGTACCTCAAAATATTCAACCCGAAGCCATGGCCAATACTATCATCACTAGAGAAGTTGATTGTATTGACTTTCGAGATAAAGATATACCACAACATAGTCTACATAAGGATAACCCCTTATATATTACTGCCCTAATAGGAGATGTAGCAATCAAAAGGGTTTTGATTGATAATGGTTCATCTCTAAATATTTGCACTTTTGACTTCTACCAAATATTTGGGTTTAGAAGTGATGAAATGAAGCAAACTGACATGATCATAAAAGCTTTCAATGACGAAACACAAGAAACGTGTGGAGTTATCACCATCCCATTGCAAGTTGGTCCTAGAACCCTAGATACGACCGTGTTTATTGTACATTGCCCCGCATCGTACAATATACTCTTGGGTCGTCCTTGGATCAATGCAATGCGAGCTGTCCCATCAACTTTACACCAATGTGTTAAATTCGAATTTAAAAATCAGTTGGTCACTATCCATGGTGATCCCAGACCCTTTGATATGTGTGCTCTGCATAACCTGTTGGAGTTCAATTTTGCCCCGCTCCGTCATCCACACATCCTAATTCTTATTTTTCATCTAAAAGTGTGAAACACACACCCATAACTTCATCTATGTCTCCTTCATTAATTTCACCCTCATATATAGATCAACAATCTTCTAAACAAACCACTCTAGAACCTCAAAAAGATCTTAAATCCACAACCAATCCTTCATGTTCCATCCCTATAATTTCAAAACCTATAGACCCATCTATTAACACCTCCACATTATCTACATCTATCATACCTTCCACATCTAAAGATATAGGGAATGATCCTTCTACATCTTATGCTCTTTTTGATGAACTCTTACCTGATTTATCTCAAATCCTTATATCAGAAAAAACAAATGCTTCTATGCAAAATTCTATTATCTTAAGTAATTTGCCGCCATCTCCTCGTACTTTGGGCCTCCCACAACCTATGGGGAGTACTTACCAAGTCGGGAGTTGCGCCTTCATTTATAAAGGATATGATTGGGGAAGAATACCCCGAAACATCAAGACTCATCATGATGGATATGCTCGATGCTATTTTGCTAATGAATATATTAAAGCTAAACCTATAATGCTTAAAATGGGATATAAAGGGAAAGGCTTGGGACCTTTCCAAAATGGTATGAAAGAACCTATTGAGGTAGAACCATGGCCCGCCCGATGTGGTGTGGGCCTATTTCCTAGTAAGGGTCAACCCTTCCCTTTTGAAGATGATGATCAACTCATATGTTATCAAGATTATCTAGATAAACAAGATTCTTTGTGTCCAAAGAATAATCCCTTTACATGCAATATGCTATCCATAGTTTACCCTGAATTGATTGCTGAATCCGATGATGAGTTGGAAGGAGATATTTTCCATGATGTCTCCGTTGAAGAGATGTTACACAATGGTTTTTATTTTGATGGTTCTATACCTACTATAGCCCAACTTGAGGCCACGACTCCTCAAGATGAATTATCCAAGTTAACCTTAAAAGAATTACAAGAATTGGGCGTTTCACCCGCCCCACCTAATTTTGAAAGAGATCTACACATGGAAGTAGAAAGCATCATTAAAATTAACATTGGAACTGAGGATAATCCCCACATAATCAATATTGGATCAGAATTAAGTCAAGAAAAACAAGAGCAATACATTGCATTCCTTAAAGAATATGAAGATGTCTTCGCTTGGACATATGAAGATATGCCAGGTTTAGACCCTTTTGTAGTCATGCATCACCTAGTAGTCCATCCGGATGCTAAACCTGTTAAACAGAAACTTAGAAAAATGCATCCCAAAGTGGCCTTGCTAGTCAAAGGGGAGTTAGAAAAACTCCTGAATGTTGTTTTTATACAAGCTATTGATTATGCCGAATGGATCTCAAATGTAGTTCCAGTCACCAAGAAAGAAGCTACCAAAGTTAGGGTTTGCACAGACTTTAGAGATATTAACGCTGCATGCCCTAAAGATGATTTTCCTCTTCCAAACATGGATCAAATCATTGACTTTACTGCCGGGAGTGGAATGATGTCCCTAATGGATGGATTTTCTGGCTATAATCAGATCAGGATAGCTCCTTGAAGATCAGGCTAAAACAGCCTTTATTACCCCTTGGGGTACCTTTTGCTTGGAAAGTGATGCCATTTGGTTTAAAGAATGCAGGCGCAACATATCAACGAGCCATGACTTATATCTTTCATGATATGATGCATGATATCCTACATGATTACGTAGATGATATTATAGCTCGCTCTATTAAAGAAGATGATCATTTAGATGATTTGAGAAAAGTATTTAATCGGTTAAGAGAATACCTTATTCGATTAAATCCAACCAAATGCATATTCGGAGTTAAGTCCGGTAAACTATTAGGGGTTATAGTTTCTTTACGTGGCATTGAAATTGACCCTCTCAAGATTGCGGCTATCACTGATATGCCCGCACCCACCAATATATCTGAGTTACGAAGTTTACAAGGTAAACTTCAAGCCATCCGTCGCTTCATCGATAAGCTGGCGGACAAAACCAGTCCCTTTCTTAAGCTCCTTAAGAAGGATGTCCCTTTTAATTGGGACGACGAATGTAAGGAAGCTTTTGAACTTCTCAAACAATATCTCCTTAACCCACCTGTGCTTTCACCGCCTAGACCTGATCGCCCGTTTATCCTGTATATTTTAGCTTCAGATTTTGCCTTAGGAGCTATGTTAGTCACTTGATGATGAAAAAGAACGTGCTAATTATTACATTACCCTCATCCTTATGAACCCGCTACAATTAGAAAACTATGTCTAGCCTATTTTCTATGCAAAATATGCCATTATATGCCAAAAAACTATGTCATTGCTAAATATGATCCCTTGCGTATCTCATGAGTCGACCTTATTTATCGGTCGTACACGAAGTGGGTTCTTGCTCTAAGCGAGTTTGAACTCACGTTCATAGGACAAAAGTCTCGTTAAGGGTCAAATCATAGCAGATCAACTAGTCGCTGCACCCTTAGAGTCTACCCATCCCCTCATCATTGAGTTTCCTGATGAATGCCTTCAATTAGAGGCAGTCCATGTTGAACAATGGTCCTTATACTTTGATGGAGCCCGATGCATGAGTGGGGCTGGTGCAGGTATTATTTTAATATCTCCACAAAAACACATTATACCTTTGTCCTTTAAATTAACATTTGCTTGCACCAATAATACTGCTGAATATGAGGCTCTAATCCTTGGATTACGAGCTGCCTTGGCATTAAAAATTAAACATCTACTAGTTTTTGGTGATTCTCAACTTGTTATAAACCAAATTAATGAAGTTTATCAGACCGTAGATGATAAATTGCGCCCATATAAAGCCTATGTTTTACAATTAATGTCTCTATTTGATCAAGTTACCTTGGAAGCTATTCCTCGAACTAGCAACCGTGCAACTGATGCTATGGCCGCAACTGCATCTCTTCTGCCCTTGGAGTTAGATGACGAATATGCCACCATCATTATTCGTCGACTCCAGGAACCCGCTTCACATAAGTCATGCTTAGAACCTTTGGATGTGTTTCTAATCAATGAGACTACTCCCGAACCTTGGTATATGGATATATTTGATTTTCTTCACAATGGGACTTTCCCTGCCAATTCTAATAGAAACCAACATCGGTTATTACGTAGACGAGCAAGTCGATTTGTAATAATTGGCAATACTTTATATAGGAGATCTTTTGAAGGTATCCTATTGAGATGTTTGAATTTAGAAGAGTCCAGATCAGCTTTGAGTGAAGCCCACGATGGATCTTGTGGAGGACACTTCAGTGGTAGTGTCATTGCTAAAAAGCTCCTTAGGATAGGATACTTTTGGCCTACCATGGAGAATGATGCACATGATTATGTGCGCCATTGTGACAAGTGCCAGAAACATGTCGACCTTGTCCATGCCCCCGCACAAGAACTCGTAGGCTATTTCATCTCCTTGGCCCTTCTCAAAATGGGGCTTAGACATTATTGGCAAAATTAATCCCGTGTTATCTGATGGACACAAATTCATCATAACCGCCACTGAGTATTTCACGAAGTGGGTTGAAACTATGCCTTTAGCTTCCCGCACTGGAACACAAGTCTCTAAATTTATTTTTAATCAAATCATTTGTAGGTTCGGAATTCCCGCAAATCTCATCTCGTACAACGGAACTTGTTTCAAAAATAAAGATGTTAAGAAATTATGCCAAAAATATAAGATTCAACATCGCTGGTCCACTCCCTATTATCCTCAGTGGTAATGGCCAAGCAGAAGCTTCTAACAAAACCTTAATCAAAATTCTCAAAAGATTGGTCAATAAATCTGGCCGCGACTGGCACATTCAATTATATCCAGCTTTGTGGGCCTATCGAACTAGTGTTCGAACTCCCACTGGAACTTCACCTTTTGTTTTGGTTTATGGCGTTGAAGCCATTTTTCCCTTTGAATTAGAAGTTCCTTCTTTGGCTCTGCTACTTCAAGATACCGAAGTAGGAGATGAATATCGAGCTGGCAGACTCAGTCAGCTGGAACTCCTAGATGAAAAGCGCATCAATGCTTTGGAGCATCTTCGTGCCTACCAAAACAAGCTTAAAAGATCATATGCTAAGAAAGTTCGTCATCGATCCTTTGAGGTCGGCGATCTTGTTTTAAAAGAAAATCAAAAAAATACTAATGCAACTAAAGACCTTAAAGGTAAATTTGAGCCCAACTGGCTTGGACCATATATTATCACTGCTAAATTTGAATCGGGAGCATACAAATTAGCTACCTTAGATGGTAAAGAACTTAAAGAACCCATGAACATTTTACATCTTAAACGTTACTATGCGTAACAAAATTGGTCATTTCATCATTGTATATATTTGTTTAAAATATTTCAAAAAAAAAAAAACCACTATCTTATATTTCTCTCAATTCATAACTTAAAATTAAAAACACCAAAAACATTCAAAATCATCAAAAATCTTCAAAAAACATCTTTTATTTTTGTACTTCTCAAATTGTGACATATTGCAGTTATATTTTCAAATTATTTTGGATAAATTAGCATTTATTTGGAATCCCACACTTTCACATTCACATGAATAAATATCTTGATTTATTTGGTATGATTACTAATCTCTCTTATATCAAAGTCCACAAAATTCAATTAAATAAAGTTTGAGCATAGAGAATTGATCTTGTTATTTACTTAAACCAAGCATATCCTTTCACAATAAAATGATTATATTTGTAATGTCCATGCTATGCTACATAGTAGAAGTGGTTTCTTGAGCGAAAAGTTTCCCCTGCTATCCTATCATGCACATGGTCTAGAATCTTTGAGAATTGGCAAAAGGACAAGCTCACCCCTACCCAAAATAAAAATCCCTTGCTCTACAACTAATCCGAGCAAGTATCCCTAGAATAGGATGCAAAAGAAAAAGAAGAATCAAGCAAAATCATTTAGCACTATTTCAGCATTATCTCAAATATCAAAGCAAAAGATACAAAAAAAGAAAAAAAAAGAGGAAAAGAACGAAGCAAGCAAAACAAGCAAAAGCAAAAGCAATAAAATCCCTTTCCCTACCCATTGAAAAGAAAAGAAGGGTTGATGAGCTTGAATCCCTGGAATTCTCAATTATTCGAAAACTGTGAGGTAAGCCCCATAACAAGTGGTTTGTGCCCAACCCGCTTGGCCTTGGGTAACTCCTAGCGTGGTGATATGTCTGTCACATTAGCGACCTTCTTTTGTATAGACCTATGTTCGCTTATGGATTAGCTAGCTCTTGATAACCCGACTTACATAGTAGTCTGGTATGGTTATATGCATCTAAATCATGGTTAATGAACACTTATTTGGTTAATTCAAATCACTTGTATCATAGTATCTTGCTCAAAACTTGGTAAATGAACAATACAATTGCACACACATTTGTATTTGAGAGATTTTGTGTATCATTATGATAAATCAAGATCGGAAATGAACTCACATATGCACATGGGATTCCTTATAAATCTAACTTTTGTCTTTAAGATACTTTGAAATATTTTTGCAAAATTGTCTGGAATAATTTCATTTTCTTCTCTGAGAACAATTGTTTAGTATAAAGACAACTACATGCATTATCAAAAATCAAAATCATTTTCAAAAACATGCAATAAAGTTACATTTATATATATTATCGACTTTCGCGACGATGGTATAGTTCCAAAACCACAATTGGAATCTTATGCCTAGCGCAAGTCCTCATCTTCATATTTTCTGTTTATTTTCAAAAATTAAAAATCAACCATGCAATAAAACTATTTATTTTCTTCTTTTGGATTTCGCGATGATGGTATAAGTCTATACCTAAATATTCTATGCCTAGCGCAAACCATTGTTTTAATTTTATTTTCCCATTTATTCCAAATCATAAAAACCATGTGACTTAAATCATTATGTTACACAATTATGCTTTAACAACAATGCACATTGTTTCTATTTTCATGTCATTATGTCAACTTCAATATTGCAACCATGGTATAATTTCTAAGGAATTATTCAAAATTTTATCACACTTAGGAATTTATGCCTAGCAAATCATTTTAAAATATTTCATGCATACTATTTTTATGACAATCTGAAAACAAATCACCATCATCATCCTCATTTGCATCATCACAACAAAGCCTTAAGACAATCTCTTAAGCACTCTTTTACTTTTAACAATATTTCTATACTGGGATTAGCTTGACGACCGAGTGAGCGGCGACTCCATGAAATGGTCTATAATAGCGACAATGTCCTTTGAAATTATTGTTAGAAGTCCCTTTTCTTTTTATCAAATCACATCACAAACAACCAATTTGTTTACATCAGATTATTTCATTTAAATTCTACAAGCATGACATTCAAACCATAATATTTCCAACGACATAATTCCATGAATCATCAAATCAATCACACCAAACATTAAAGCATCATAACAAACACATAAGACAAGTCATATGATCAAAAATATCTCATCTATATATATATATCAATAATATATACATCATCTCAAAACTGGATCGGTATGCCACAATCTGTACCTCGACATACTCGATCCTCTATCAAAAAATAATCAACACTATGTATCAATCTGTGTAGCCCAATCTGTAGCAGCTAGCCTCGAGAAGCCCTCGAGCTCTCAGCCTCATCTCCTCCCCCGCCCTGAGGTGGACGAGGTGGCCCCATCGCAGTCCGTGTGGTGCCATGAGTCCTGGACGCCGATCGTGATGATGTCCTAGATGACCCCATCACGACAAGGTTATACAATATGAGCTGGTAATGGCACCCTCTCGCTCATCGGCACCGCCCGGTAATATAGAGCCCGATAGAATGTAACCCGGGCAATAGCTCATGCTAAATCCCGAGTGCTCTCCCTCCGCCTCGAGCCCCGAGTCGTGCAGCCTCATCCTGTAAGGACTGCACCCGAGCTTGGAGACGAACAGTCTCCGCCCGAAGAGTAGCCATCTCGCTACTCTCTCCTGCCTCGACACCCTTGCCCTTATCGGGCGATGGTGGCCTCTCTCTCCATGGAGAAGGGGGTCTCTCCTCCCTCCTCTCCCACCGCCGTGGCCTCTGCCGAGCCTCGTGGCCTCCTCTCGCTCTCTCCCGCCGTGACCCCGTGCCACCTCAATGGCCGCCCGGCACCGCCTCCCCATTCAATGCACAACTGCGTGAATCGAACCCTGAGCCCTCGTCATCCGAGGAGGGTGGATGCCTATGTACCATGCATCATAGCCGTCGGCTACCCCAACGATCGTCCCCATCCACCGGCCGGATCGGGGCATCATCTGTGTCCCGACTCCAAAAGCGCTGCATGTCTAGAGCCCCGCTAACTGTAGTGTTATCCCGGACGGTCCGAGAAAACTCGTAGTCTCTGAGAGATGGGATCCCCTGCTGTAGACCGAACTGCCTCAAAACTTGGTCATACCGATGGAGCTCCACCTCTCCCCTCTCCATCCTCAGCCAGTAGGTTCGCCTAACGTGAGCCAGCTCCTATCCATCCTCGGCCCACCCTAGATGATCTCTCCAAGGCCTCCAGGTGATCTGGTCGGAGACAAGGTCATCAAGTAGTCTCCGGGACATCGGCAGATCTATCCGCCACTATGACCCTCTCCGGAGCCACCAGTAGAAAGCTCGGGGCCTCTCCCCATCAATCCCTGTTAGTGGGAGCCCTATCGGCCTCCGCACCATGATGTGCTCCCAACACCAAACCTATAGTAGTGATGTCATGACCAGACATCGGCCGCCCTTGTATACGACCCCATGCAGGATCCTATACAATCGGCATAGTACATAGCTCCCCCAAGCAAACCTGTACCCGTGGTCTCTCATGTCGCAGACCACATCTGTCAATAGCCATGGTAGTCTGCATCCACTCTGATGGCATAGCAGCAGACCACCTACCACCCCAGCCAAAACTTGTGTCAGTCTAGATGCCCTAGGCATCTGGCGTAGCGACTCGATGTTCACTCCGCCCTTCTCCAGGGCGAAGCTCTGATCTCCGCACAGCCGCATCATCGCGTGGCCCTGATTGGCCATGGGAGTGATTAGCCATCCTTGTATGGGGATCCTCAAAATCCTCCATACATCCTCCAATGTGGGAGTCATCTCCCCGTCGATAACCAAAAATAGGAAGAACCCGGATACCACCTCTCTCGCTAGGGCCGTCAATAGCCCCATATCTCGTAGAAACCTGTGGCATATCTCGCCACATGCTGCAAGCCGACCTGAGCCAACTGATCTCGCTCTGCTTGAGATAGAGCGGCCAAGTCATCCCTCAGCCCGTCGTATTTCCATTCTCTGCTCTTTAGTAATCCTCTCTGCAACATAAACAACAAACCAATAAAAATCAATAAATAATTAAGTAAAAATGCAAGTAAAATAAGTCCACTTTCATACAAATGATGATATCGTCCACTATTGGACGATATCGTCCCAAATTTGAGCAATTTCGTCTTCGATTTTGCATGAGGGAATCGTCCCTTATTGGACGAAATCGTCCCCATCTCGCCGATTTCGCCCTTGGACGAAATCGGCGATATCGAGACGATTTCATCCCGACGACGTCGACGGCCCAAAAACGGCCGCGATGCTCAAAAATCAGTCAAAATTGATCTAAAAAGCATGAAATTCTAAATTAAAGCATTCTAAACTAAGTTTAGATTCTTACCCGTAGCCCGCGCCGGACCTCTGTCGATCTGTGCACTGTCTCGACCATTTTGTTTGCAGAGCTCCAGAAACCAAAAAATGAAAATGAACAGTAATAATGAATTAGGGTTTTACCCTATTTTTCTTAATTTTATTCAAAAACAATTAAAAACATTTTAAATTTTGCTTTTCCGCGTTTTTACCTCAAACGTTCGATTTGGGTAAAAACACGGAGGGGGCACCATAGTAAGTCGTCGTACGATTCGACCTAGAATCGTCGCCTAAAAATGGGAATAAATTTTTTGCTTTCTCGTAGATCGAGAAGAACTCGTCTTTAACGCATTTTCCTCAAAAAATTCGCTAAAGAGGGGGCAAAATGTAGCACCCTAAAATTGGCGCAGTAAACTTTAGTAAATAATTACAATTACCTTAGTAATAATTCAAATTCAAATTTCAACCCCAAAACCGCTCCAAAACCGCCTGCTGCCCGTTTCCTCATTTTCCATGCCATTTTTAGAGTTTGTTTCGTCCGTTGGACGATATCGTCTCCGATCAGACGATATCGCCCGTACTCGATCGACGATTTCTTCTGGAGCAAAATGTCCAAACGATCTCGTCCCAAAACTGATTTGTGCATAATTAGCTTCTATTTCAACGGCGTCTCTAATCTGCGTAAGCGTGTCTGCACCGTTAGAGACCTCCCCCATTGGAGATCTTCCAGATTAGGATGATCTCCAACCTCCTAACCTCCCTCCTAAGCCTATTTAAACCTTAGGACCCCCTTGACATTCCCCTGGCTGAATTTTCCCGTAACTTGACCTTTGCGTGCATTAGAATACCCTGGATTACCATCTACATTTGTACTTTCCAAGTTTTCTTGCAGGGACCTCATTGATTTTCAGCCGGAGCAAGCTCAGATCATCGCAGACGATCCTGTCCAATTCGAGACGATTTCGTACCAATCCGAGATGATTTCGACTGCAGTCAACATTGGGGGCAATCAGTGCCCTGAGTTTGCATTCTTTCTCCATTTATTTATTGTTTTATTCTGCATTTAGTCAGTTTTATTATTATTTCTTGTTATTCTGCATCTTGGAGTTCACCCATGTAGTTTAATTGCATAATAAAATCATGATTAGCTATTAAAGCATCGTAATTTACTTGCATTTCTATTCGGGATTATCTTATTAACATCCTTATTATTATTTCACATCATTTTCCATTATCAATATAGCCGCATTTTCTGTATTTTGTATCTATTTCTCTGTTTGCAGGTCTCTGACGAATTCGTCAGATCTTAGACGATCCCGTCTGATCGCAGACGATCCTGTCAGATCAGAGACGATCTTGACTGCTTCAAAAATTAGAACCTCCATCAGACATCCGAAACCAGGTATGGATTTCTTCACTTAATTTATTCTCTTGTGTTTCCTGTTTAATTTTGTTCTCTATATTCATTTAGTCTGCATTTTCATAATAAAACAACTTAGATTCATTTGGCCAAACCTAGGATTTGAATGATTAAAGATAAAAATGAACACATCAAACACATTCCCAACCTAGGCGTGGAGACTGCCACTAAACATTTCCTAGTGAACCCCACCATCCATCAAAAAATCACCTTAATACACCTCCCCCGAGAGGCGGGACCTTCCAAAGGCCTCTCAGTCCGAGGTATTGTCCCATCCTTCCCGCATCCCCCTTTCGGGCGCGGATCCTTTAGCCTGAAGGTAAGGGTGCGGAAAATTTGGAACGATACAAGAACTATTGCCATAAAAGATATAATAGGACCACAACTTTGATAGTTTACATCAAGAATACCATTTTTATAGACTAAGGTAGGATCTAGGATATATTATTTTTTCAAATAGTTTACACATGTTTTATGAGGGGCCATGGTCTCCTCATACTAAGTGGGATTTGAATCTTGAACCTCCCAAAGATAAGCTAAAGCCCTTACCACTGTAGTAAGCTTATAGCTATTAGATCTAGGATATCTTGTTGATCAATCTTGATGTCTCTAATTTTTACCAAAATTATTGTTCCTTGACACCACCTTAGAATTTTCCATTTTATAATGGTATAAAATAATAAAATCAAGTAGATAATGCCTTCCAAAACTCCTCAAAATTTGACTAAGTCTATATCATGTGTCGATTGTTTTAAGAGTGATCCACTTGTAGAATGGTTTGATTGGATCATGGGAGTGAAGCACTTAGGTCAACTAGACTAGTGGTTCACTAGCAAAGTCAAGTGACTTTATCACCTTTTGGAGTGAATCACTTGCTAATAAACAAAGGGTAAAAATAAAGACATGAATCCAAAGCATAATATTTTAAGAGTGATATTTTAGCTTGGAGTAACATACTAATTCATTTTGGAATCCTACTAATCCAATAGAGGTATATGTAGAGGCATGTAATATTTACAAGTGTATCATTTTGTTAAATATGCCCCTAAGTATTTAATTTTATTATGAGTAATAGTTTCTCACCCCAAGTTGTATACTATGCCAAAATCAGTTGAAAAAAGTTTAATCTATATTATGTGATCCTTTTTATGGTCAGGTTTACTTGATAAAAGAAAATTTCCTTTGGTGAAATGGAGCAAGGTGTGTGATGATAAAACTAAGGGAGGTCTTGGTTTAAGAGTTCTTACAAATGCAAACTTAGCTCTTAGAGGAAAAGTAATTTACTTATTATACAAAAAGATTCAGAGACAATGGGCAAGAATTATCTTAAGTATGTTGAACCCAATGCCCCAAGTTTAATATTTATTGCATTCTCTCTACCAAATGGTTATGCTTTTTGAAATGGTATAAAAAATCTATTGATCTAATGATTAAAGTTTTAAGATGGGTGGTGGGGACTGGAGAAAAAAAATCTATTTGGATGGATACTTGGTGTGATAAAAAATGACTCAATTTAGATCCAATTTTGAAACCTTGGATGACATTGTTTCAAGACAAATATGTTGATAGGGTTTCAAATATTTTGTACAAGGATCAGGAAGGAATATACAAATGGAAAAAATATTTTTTTACAAGTATACAAGACATTGATGCTAGGAGAAAATTGAGTAGAAAGATAACAACTGTGATTATTTCGAGGGGATCCAAGGATAAATTGATTTAGGAGTTGAATAGATCGGTATAATACACAAAAAGAAGTGGATATAATGTAAAGAACCAACAAAATAGTAATATCACTAGAATATGGAGGGATATTTGGGATAGCCCAATAATTTTTAAATTCAAAAAGTTTGTTTGGATAGTAGATCATAGAAGAATTTTATCTTGGGATAACCTTATGAAAAGGGGTTTTCATGGCCCCTCTCAATGTGTTCTTTGTAAAAAGGAGTATGATAGAACATACCATCTCTTGGGACATTGTTCAATAGTCTAGAAACTATGGAAATGGATTCTTAATATGTTTGGTAAATGCATGGTGATGAATAGTAAAATTGAAGATTGGTTAAAGCAATGGCAGAGAACTTATAAAAATGAGGCTTTATAGACAATATGGGATATATCAAAAGATACAATAATTTGAACTATATGGCTAGAAAGGAATAGAAAAATATTTAAAGGAAATGAAAGTAGTTTAGATGTAATGAAAAGGAAGATATGTTTAGTTATAGAGGAGTCTAAACCAACCCTATCAACTCACCCAGCCCCTAATCTAGAAGCAGAGAGCCTTGATAAATGGATTCAAGTCACTAAATTGAATCATGATGGTGGGTATAAGAGAAGAAAATGAAGGTAAAGAATATAAAGTAGAAACCACTAGATGTGGAGTTGGTTAAATTAAATTTTGATGGAGCATCTAAAAGAAATCCAAGACCATGAGGAGGAGAAATAATTAGAAATAATAGAGATATTTTGTCTCATTACGCTTTCAATAGTGGACTTAAGACAAATATTGAAGTTGAAGCTTGGGCAAATTTAGAAGGGTTAAAAATATGTAAACAAATGAAATAGAATAGAGTATGGATGGAAGGTGATTCTTTCATAGTAATAAATATAATTTTGAGGAAAGCAAAGGCTTCATGGAACATACAAGAGATAATTTTGGAAATTCAAGATCTTGCTAAAGAGTTTGAAGAAATCAGGTTTACACATACATTAAGAGAAGGAAACAAATATGCAGATAGGCTAGCCAATAGAGGGGTTTTGATTGAGGATCTTGAAGTTAAATTCTTCTTTCCATGGTTAGAGGAAGTAGTAAATTTAGCTAAAGTTGACAAAAAAATATTGATTGTCTAAATCAAATAATGATTAAGATTTACTTTAATATTTTCCATTGGTAATATCTACTTTATTTTATAACAATAATGTGTTTTCATATAAACTATTTATTATAATTTGTGTGGTTGCACTTGTGTTTTAGGAAGGAAACTAGTAATCTAGATTTGGTAAAGCGGACTATGATAGTGTGATGTTTTGAAAATATTACTCTACTAAGATGCAATACATAGATAGTAGAGGTGAATTTTTAGTATTGTGAAGGCTGCTATAGAAAAATATCAAGAAGGATGTTGAATTCTAGAATATTTGTATTCATACAAAAATTTGAAAAGATTCAAAAAATGAAAATCAAGAATTCAGACATTTTATGTAAAATGATGTAGGTTTCTAGCTATAGCATCTCAATTGAGATGAGAAGTGTATCTATTTTTGTACTCTCAATCTCTAAATAAAAGAGTTGTAATTTTTCAAGGGTAGGGGACCCCAGTACAACTCCTTAATTATCCAACCAAAAAAAATAGTTTCTCACCCCAAATAACTTAAGGGTATAATCCTACTATAAATAGTATCCATGGGCTCCATTGTGTTCATCTTTTAGCCATGAGAATTAAAAGCTACACTCTATGAAACCCACATTGTGCTTTTCACTGAGATTGGTGAGAAATTGGCAAGTCCTTTTTATTTCATTAGTGACAATGCCCTCCTAATTTGCTAAATACACAATGATTGATGCATATCCCTTTTTTCCATCTTGTCATTCACTTGGAAATTTCATACTTAATAAATAGGAAACATTGATGTTATTCATATTCTATTGTGTTGATTGATTACACACTTTCTTGCTATTGTTATGACTGCATTCTATTTGAATTCCTCACACCCTTAAAATTTTCATGTATTTTTATTTTTTGCACTTTAATTTTAATGAAATTATTGTAAGTTAGCATAGGATAAGACAATAGGAAGATATCCTCAATATAGAGGTTGGAAGGATCCATTGGGCCTTTCTTCCAACTTTGTTGAAACTAGAACTGGGGAACAACATTAAAGTTAGAAGTCAGATAATTCCCTAGTTCAACAAGTATATAGAATGTTGTTGGTAGTTTTGTCACTTTGCCACATTAAATTTTGATTGTAAAATTTTCAAGGATGATTGATGAAAAATGCCATAGTTTTTATCATTTCCAGTTTGCTGTAATTGTTTTTATTATTATTTTGTTCTTCTCTTTTTTATTCCGAAATAATATTATTGTAAATAAAAATCGAAGACAGAAGTGATCTATAATGGAGGAATGTGCTATACAATGCTTTAAGGGACAAAAGAGTCGGTAGAAGAATGGGTAAAAGGAAAAGCGCCAGAAAAGGAAAGAGCAAATTAGTTTTACCCCTAGTGAAGGGTGAAAGTCCTTTTCACTCCTTTTAGAGGTGAAGCACAACAAAAGGGTGATTTCACCCGAAATGAGGCAAAAGCAATGAAGACGCGCTTGGTTTTGAATCAGCGGTCGAATTATATGGAAGAAGATGAACTTGGGTGTTTTTGCCCCAAAAGTGATTTCACCCCAGAAGAGAGTGAAGGTCGTAAAAGAAGGAAGTTCAAAAGGAAGAGGGGGAATAGATAAGTTTCACCCCAATTGAGGGGTGAAAATCACTTTCATCCCTCTTGGAGGTGAAACGTAATAAAGACAAGTGACTTCGCCCCAACAGGAGCAAAGGGGTGAAAGTTGTAAGTTTAAACAAAGGAAAAATTTAAAAGGATGGAGCAGAATGCTTTCGCCCCAAGTGAGGGGTGAAACTCATTGTCGCCTCTCTTTGGGGTGAAAGGCAATATTAAATATTTTCAAAGCAAGTTTGAAGCGACGAAGTGGGGCCCTCTTTTAATATGTTTGATGGTTTCGCCCATGGTGGGGCAAAAATAAAAACAATGCTTGGTGCAAAGTGAATGGCCTGGTCAAAGTCAAAGGTGCCCCTGTTGAGAGGTGCCATGTAGTTTCGCCTCTCCAAGGGGCGAATTAAGATTTTCAAATGAACTTTGGGTGAAAGAATATTGTAACATGCCCATCAATAGTCAAAGTCAATGTCGCCTCCCAAAGGGGGCGAAAATCCTTGTCGCCTCCCAAAAGGGGCGAAATTAGTAAAATTTTATCGCAATTCAAATTGTAATCTTCTTTTGGAGAAAAATCACCAGGACGTTGAGCAGATTTATGTTGTCACCCATTAATGCTCCAAAAAGGCTTTTCACCCCATTTTTGGGTGAAATTAATCCCTTGCATTTATTCTCAGAGGCATTGATTCCCAAGGCACCATTTTTATAGATTCTCTCAAGAAGGGTCAAGGAATGATGGAATTTAATTTTTGAAGCAATGCAAGCCATATTTCTAGAATTTCTACTTTGAATTTGCAAGATTAGATGCCATTCTTGTTCATTTCCAATGCACCGCCCACCGACCTTGTTGCTTTTCAAGATAAAATTAATACTTAGTGGACTTTCTTGGTGAAGGTGGAGTTTCAAAGCATAGGGGTAACATAGGTTCAATGACCAAGCTCCCGATATTTAGGCAACTTCATTGCATCCCAATGCACCGATGCTCGAGGTTACTTTCCATCATTTAATCATGTCGATTTCCCATGTGATTCTCCCACCAAAGTAGGATCATTGTTTCCATGAAGAATATTTTGATTGGAACATCACTAATGCCAAGGAGGAAATTATTCACATTGGTTTTTGATCTACCAATATTTTGTTTGTATGTGCATTAAATGAAAGAGGTGCAACCCTCTATAAATACTAATCATTTTTCATGTAAAATAGGAGGATAGACACTCTGTAGAAAAATACTTTAAGTTTTCTGCATCAATAGAAAGACATTCGACTTCTAGTTCTTTGAATGGTGTTGCATTTGATGATTTTTTGTATGTCATTTCTGAATACATTCATCTCCATTATTTGTTGCATTTAAATTTTGCATTTGAACTTAATCTCTATTGGTGAGGGAGTGAATATTGAGGTGCTCTTTGGAGGTTGTCTTTGCAAAACTATAAGTAGTTCCTATGCTTTCATTTCTATTGTATGCTAATCATTGCTTGATTTGAATTTTGGTTATTAGTCTATCCCCATCCTACACTTTCGACTTATAGCCATATTTCCCCATTTCTTTCTTATTACCCTAAGCTTTAAACTAGAGTAGATTAGAAAGGGAGCCAACCCTCTCTAGAGATTGGCTTAAAGGATATTTCTCTGTTCTTCAACCTTTCAATGTTGCATGGGTCTAGGGTGCACAAAACGTAGATTTTGTACTAGGTAGATTCATGACCAATAATTTTTGGCATGCCCGATGGGACTCTCAAAAGGTTCCACTTTCAATAGTATTGAGGTTTGATGTTCACTTTTGTACTATATGATTAGAACATCTGGTGACTCAGCTCTACCCAGAAGCCTTCAAACGTGAAGTGAGCAAAATATTTCTTCATGATCACAAGATCGAAGGCCAAAAATCTAGAAGATCCCATTGAGTTTTATGAACTTGACACCCAAGTGCTAGGAGAACACCCTAGGTTAGTTACTCCAATTATCCCATCAAGTGTAACATCTTCATAGTTAGTTGGTGTGTTTTCTATTCCTTCGAGTCCTGCTAGCACAACCACTAGTTTTCCACCTCCCCAACCACACACACCAATCCACATGGCTCAAAATCCACCACCACAGCCACCAAGGTAGTTTCTAGCATGGAACCACTTTAGACCTCTAAATATGCAAGCTCAAAACCCGATCCCACAAGCGATGATGAAGGCTTTGCCAACTTACGATGGTACAGGGAAGACGACCTATGAGCATGTTCAAGATGTAGCTACTTTGGTGATAATTCATGGCATCACAGATGAGGATATAATGGTAATATTACTTGTTCTCTCTCTCTGAGGAAAATTGCTTTACTAGTACCGATCATTACAACCTACCACCATCACCACCTAGGACCAATTGGCTGAACTGCTAATCAAAGGGTTCAATGAACAAGTGGATCCATTCTCCCTACTACATCAATTCACTACTATTCAAAGGCATCCGCAAGAGGAAATCATGGACTTCAATGTCAGGTTCACTCAAACTTGGCATAGGGTTCTTGATGGTCTCCGATCGACTCCCAAACAAGCAACCTTTTACTACCTCCGAGCTTTCAACTCCAACATCAGTATGGCCATCCGAAAGTCCAATGTCAATACATTCCCTGATCTATATTCTATGACACAAAAGGCTGAAGCTGATCTGATTGCTATCGATAAGCTTCCACAAAAATGGCCATGCCTATTTTCCCTGACCTTCCATAGTATTTGTATGCTAATGCATCTTCTCAACCTTTTCCCATGTCACCCATGTATCCAATTCCTTCATGGAATCCAAGTACATCCCAAACCATGATGACAATTTCTATCCCTCAACTCCCTACTCCAACCATTCCATAGTTACCAACCCCAGTTCCATTCCTAGAACTACCATCTCCACCTATTCCATTACCATTACTAGCTCCCCCAACACCCTCAAACCCTGATCCACAAGACAAGGTGTTGAAGGAGTTGTAATCCATGAATTCAGCCATAAGAGTGATGGGTAACGAAATTATGATGATCAAAAGAAAGTAGGCTGAAAGATATTTCTAGCCAAGGAGATTTCAACCACCATCGATCACCAGAGAACAAGTAGCTGCTCCCAGAAAAGCTCCTAAAAGGGGTACTACTATGCTTGCAAATGAGGAAGTTGGCCCATCAGAGAGAACATTCTAGTGTTCTACCTGTAATGACCCACATGGCGAAGACACCTGCATGGTTCATTTGAACTATGTGCAGACACTAGCGGATAGCTCTTCTGGTGGTCAAGTCAACATGATCATGGAAGTTGATCATAACTTCATGGTCCCATCTATTGAACAAGTTTCAGTTCTCACAAGATCTAGAAAAAATCCTGTCACTATAGATCCAACTGAAATGGAGCCATTGAAGGTACCTATTGAGCAGAAGATGTAGAATGAAAAGAGGTAATCTCAAGTGAAAGTGCCTATGCCAGCACCTAAGGTAGATGAGCCCATCTTGTTGAAGGATATTTTGCCTACACCAATGAAGGATAGATTGCAAGAAAAACCATCAACTTCACAACCTTCGACTGCACAAACATAGATAAAAATGAAAGAGTAGGTGAAGGAGAGGCTCAAATACCCATCCTTGACCAAGCATTAGAGGGTAGAAGCTACACAATAGTATCAAAGCAAGTATAAAGCTGCTAGTGAAGGAAGGGAGCCCAATGCATAGTCATACAATATTATCAAAGAACTGAAGAGGATTCCTACCAAGGTGAGCCTCTATGATGCGCTGCAACTACCTGGACAAGTGGACCTATTGCAAGAATCATTGAAATTTGTGAAGGATAAGAGGAAAAACCCTACGTAGATAGTGCTAGCTCAAATGCTGCCCACTTCTACCATAGGAAAAAATAGACCTCCCCCATTCTATCTATCTCTCAAGATGGAGGGTTGGATCATGCACAACTGTATGATTGACTCTGGTGCAGTGACAACTATCATGCCAAAGGTAGTTTGCAAAATCATGGGCATGGAATACACAAGAAGCAGCCCAGGCATCTTGCAGTTGGATGGCACTCCTATCAAAATGGTGGGGGTGATCAAAGATATCCTGATTGTCTTACACAACATGCCCTAGATAACTATCATTCAAGAAGTTGTTGTGGTAGATTTGGAGTCATACTTCAACATGTGCCTATCAAGGGAGTTCACAGCCAAGTTAGGAGGCTATCTATCTCTGGACTATTCTCACCTAGATATTCCATTCAAAGGGAGGAGAATACAGATTTACAATGAGAAGCCCTCCACGTATCATATTGAAAATATTGAAGAAGAAGAAAAGGTTGTAGATTCGATCAATATGGTGACTGAAGAACTAGAGGAGATGGATCTGATGGAGGAAGCTCTAGATGAGCTTCATTTAGAGGATGAATTTTCAATGCTCGATTTCAATGCAATGATGGAGACCGAAATCGGTTGTTACACCATTACTAAGCCTGAGAAGGTTGAAGTGAAGGTGTCTGAAGATCTAGGTTTCACCCCTGACCAATTATGGAAAATGTACTTTGATGGTGCTAGATGCAAGAATGGTGTCAGATATAGAATAGTCTTTATCTCTCCTTCTAGAATTTAGAAGATATATTTGTATCGGTTGACCTAGAGTTGTACGAATAATGTCATCGAGTACGAAGCACTATGCTTAGGCCTGAAGAAAGTAAAAAATCTTAGGATCAAACAACTACAGATTTTTAGATATTCTGAGTTAATTGTCAACCAGGTGACCAGCAAGTGCATTTTGAAGTAGCACTACCTGAAGGTGTACCGCAACAAGGTATGGGATCTATTTGAGTCATTTATCACATTGAATGTTCAAGTGATTTTGTGAGAATGAAATAAACATGTAGATATTCTAGCATCCCTTGGTGCGAACTTCTCTCCTATTGAGCATGTGGTAAGAAAGCCCAAGACTGTAAGGTTAATCTATAGACCTTCAATCCCTGAAAAAAATATCTACTAGCAAGTTTTTGACAATGATGAGCAGATTGTGAATTTTTTGATTAAAGAAGCTAGTAGTGTGGAGGGAAGGATGTTGGACGAAGATGAAGCTGAGGGTTTAATCCAAATCAAAAATAATCACATCCCAAAAGGATTGATTACTCTTGAGAACCTCTTTGATCAGAATGATAGAGCAGAAAAGCGTAGGATCAAAGTGGATGAGAAAGAGTATACTGAGCTGAAGTTGGAACCTGACAAGATAATCAAAGTCGAAATAGATTGCTCTCTAGAGGAGCTCGAACAAATTAAGAAGTTATGTTATGAGTTCCTAGATATTATTTCCTGGAGCTATCATGATCTTAAAGGCTACAACAAAGATGTGATCCAACATACCATCGAGTTGCAAGAAGGGGTAAAACCCTTTAGATAAAAACAATGGCCTATTAATCCAAATATTGAGGTACTAATGAAGGTGGAGTTACTAAATATGTTGGAGGTAAAAATCATATATCCTATCAAACATTCAACCTGGGTGGTGAATCTGGTCCCAATGTGGAAGAAGAATGGAGACATTCGCTTGTGCATGGATTTTCGTAATTTGAATCAGGCATCACTGAAAGACCATTATCCCTTGCCACGGATCGACCAGATCCTTCATGTAGTTGTTGGAGCACAAATATTCTCACTGCTAGATGGTTTCTCTAGCTACAACCAAATCTGGGTGAAGGATGAAGACCAACACAAAATGATGTTCACTACCAAGTGGGGCACTTTCGCCTACCAACGAATGCCTTTCGGTCTATCAAATGTTGGTGCTACCTTCCAGAGAGCAATGGACGTAGCTTTTGGTGAGTTGTTGAATCATATTATTGTGATATATCTAGATGACATGACTATTTTTTCTCATGATAGGAAAGAGCATGGTTCTCACCTGAGACAGGTTTTTGAGAAATATCATGAGTTTGGAATTTCTATCAACCCCAAGAAATCAATTTTTGTTGTTAAAGAGGGAAAACTCCTAGGTCATGTGATTTTGAAGGAAGGGTTAGCCATTGATCCTACCAGAGCTGAAGCTCTCTTGAAGTTGCCACTACCGGCCAATAAGAAAGAACTACAGTCATTTTTTGGATAAATTAATTTTATCCGAAATTTCATTGCAGACTTCGCTCAAGTCGTGAAGCCGATGACCGAGCTCCTTAAGAAGAATGTAGATTTTAAGTGGATAGAGCAGAGAAAGTGAGCTTTCTAGGAAATCAAAGAAAGAATTGTCCAAGCCCCTATCCTGATCAATCCAGATTATTCAAAGGATTTTATCCTTTACATTGTGGGTGAGCAAGAAAGCTATGCAGTTGTGCTCACACAAAAGAGAGATGATGGAGATGAACAACCAATTGCTTTCCTGAGCCAAGTCATCCAGCCACATGAGGAGAAGTATAATTTTATTGAGAAGCAAGTCTATGCGGTTATGAAATCTCTAAAGAAATTTTGGCACTTTGTTTCGTAGAGCAAGACAATTGTTTATGTCATTCATCCAGATGTCAGAAGTTTCATTATTCAGGGTGAACTTGGTGATAAGAGAGTTGGTTGGGTTTCCAAAATCTAGGAGTTTGATGTAGAGATTTGGCCAACTAAGCTGGTTCATGGTCGAGCACTCTACCAAGAGCTTGCTAAGAGTATCACCTCTCAATCAGTTGATCTCAAGTCTGATAATACACTAAGTGAGAGTAATCTCGCTAATCAAGCTTTGATCGGTCGTGATTGGACAGAGGACCTTATCAAATATTTTAACTCGGGGAGATGTCCATCACACCTCAACTCCTCACAAAGAAGGAGATTCAGATTGCAAGCCCTCAAGTATGTGTTGTTGCCAAGCGGCTTGTTCCACAAAAATATTGATGGAGTCCTTCTCAGATGTGTTAAGGAGATAGAGAAATAGAGGATTCTAGAGGAGTTTCACTCTGGTCTATCAGGCGACCACTATGTAGGGAGGCCCATGGCACTTAAGATCATCAAAGCAAGCTATTTTTGGCCTACTCTTTTTTAGATGCATTCAAAGTTAGTCAAAACTATGACAACTACCAGAGATATATTGGTAGAAGTAGGAAGGCATCTTTACCCCTTCATCCCATACAAGTCGAAGCACCATTTCAACAATGGGGCTTAGAATTTATCGAGGTTATTGATCCCAATTCTTCTACCAAACACAAGTATATTCTAACTACAACAAACTATTTCACCCGATGGGTGGAGGCCATTCCGACTAAGAAAGTAGATCAGGCCATAGTTATCTCCTTTTTGGAGGGGTTAATCACCCACTTTGGCATCCCGGATGCAATTGTGATAGATAATGGGACCCCCTTCATCGATACTAAAATCAGTGAATTCACAGGTAAGTATGGAATTTATCTAAAAATATCTTCTAACTACTATCCACAGGGGAACGGTTTGGTTGAATCTACAAATAAGAACTTGTTGAGAATTTTAAAGAGGATCCTTGGAGACAACAAGAGGAGTTGGCATCTACTATTGAACCAAGCCTTGTGGGTAGATCGCATCTCGATCAAGAAATCAATCAAGGCTTCCCCTTATTCTCTGGTGTATGGTAAGGAGGTAGTTTTACCTATACACATTGAGTTGCCTATCCTCCAAACCTTGCAGATGCTCACCGATGAGAATGATGAATTTGACCCTATGAGCGTGAGACTAGCACAACTCCTACAACTAGAAGAAGAAAGAGAGAAGGCATACAATGCTTTCATGGAACATGCCAGGACGACACATAAATGGTTCAACAAGAAGACATCTGAAAGGGCATTCAAAGTCGATGATCTGGTGTTAAAATGGAATGCGGATAAAGCAAAGCCTAGCAAGCATCATAAGTTCGAAGCTATATGGGAAGGTCCATTTCAGATTTTGGGGGTGAACTCAGTTAATGCCTATCATCTCCAGGATATGGATGGCCAGGAATTGTCGATTCCGATAAATGGTCTTCATTTGAAGGCTTATTATCACTGATAAATTCCAAAAGCAAGTATGTATATATGTACATATGTTTTTTTTTTATTATTTTATTTTTCAAAAAAAGGAGTGATCTTATTCTACCCCTAACAAGTGATTTCACCCCGAAAGCACGTCCTCAGTGGTGAAAATTAATTTCACCCCGAAAAGGGTTTTCAAGGCCTCATTTTTAATTTCAGGGTAAAAATCATTAAAATAGCTCTTTGGCAAAGTGAGTTCGGGAGAAAAGTAAAAGGATAAGAAAAAAATAAAAAAATCATATGCGTTTCAAGGAAACTCATAGTTAAAGAAAAGCATTTTCGGCAATGGAGGGCAAAATTGATTTTTAAATGCTTTTTCGATTAAAGCTCTGGTAGTTAAAGCTTATTTTTTTTAGCAAGGCACTTTTTGGGGTGAAATTGGAGAAGAAGATTTATTTTAAAAGGGCAGCTAGGTTCATGAATTCACCAAGCAAGAGGAAAGGATGATTTTTGAATGCAGGGTGAATGAAGAGGTAAACTACAAGATGATTTTCACCTAGTGAAATTTTTAGCAAAGGTGTTTCACCCAGTGAATATATTTGAAGGTATAAAACAATTCTGGAGCGCCCAATGATATTTTTAGGAAAGAAAGTGCACTCGAAGAAGTTTAATTTCACCAGTTCACCCTAGATTGATGTTTTGAAGTTCTAGGGTGGCAAAATTAATTTATTTTCATCCCGAGGAGCATCCATCATTGACACGTAGCATTTCTCATTCTTGGGACTAGCCATTGACATCCGGGTTATGCTTTTCAAGATTGAAGGTGGCTAAGGCACAATGTTCAAGGAATATTTTGAGTGAAAGATAGTTAATGATAGTTGAAAAAATCATTAAAAATCATGCTTGGTGAGGGAATCAAGATGCACATTCTCCCAACTTCTCTAAAAAGTAGCACATGCATTAAATCTAGTAGTTGAAGGCACAATTTATAAATTTGGAGCATCTACGATGTGAAGGTAAAAATTTATTTTATATTCTAGAGCATTGCCACATTGTTGCTTGGCTAGAAGTTACTGGGCATCTAAGAATTATTAAATATGGGGAGAAAAGTTGCAGAGCCGAAGAGCATTATAGAGCCAAAGAAGGTGTAGAAAAAATTCGAGGGAGGCAAGAAGTCTAAAAACAAGGCAAAATGAAAATATTGACCTAGATCCATATTCTAATGCGCTAGCTCAGGTTGGAGATTGCATTATTTTAAATAAAGGCATTGAGAAATTGTACCAGGATGTAGATGTTGTAGTCAGATAGGGGTTGATGCCAGAAATCCCTCTCACTATCGCATATCATGCTCAAATTTTTTGGTATTTATGCACACCGGTCCATTTTTACCTAGAGTTGGTGGAGGCAATTTCAAGATTTTATAATCTCAACACCAGAGTTATCCAGAATGCAAACGAAGATGTATTATTTACTATTTCATCCAATGATGTTTGGGAGGCATTTTCTTATGGGATTAAACCTCCTTTCGATGTTGTTTTTAAGAGATTGCATCTTGGCAAATAGGAGGAGAAGTATCAATCGACAGTAATGTTGCACCGATTTATGGAGAACCAACTGATAAAGATACCCCAACATGGTGAATTACCAACTTTATCAAAGCCATTAATAGATTTCAAGAGTCCAAATTTATTTTCTATGGTGGCTTGGGTTGTGGGCCTCTTGACTGATTCGACAGTGCACAAGTGGTAGGCAACATTGGTGCAGTGCATTTCTTAGGTCGAATTCTATGCCCCTACTGCAATGATGATGAGGACAAACTTGATTTTCTTTGATTGGGCTGACTACATTGCCAGAAGGATGCATACCCAACTAGAGAAAATGCATAGTGAAGAAACCATGGCATTTAGGCACACATCATTCTTAATATGGTATTTCTTCTTTCACATGTATCAATATTTTTCCTTCATAGCAGTTAAGCAGGTTGACAGAGAAAATAGGAGATTGCTAGTGTATTTGTGGACCTCTAGCTTGTCAAGAAAAGAATCATTTTATAATTTTAACCGCATGTTTGTGGGCCCTGCCTTGGAGCTAATTTTTGGCAAATGTGAGAGGGTACCAAGGGTGATGAGAGAGGAAATCATCCCAAGGGAGAAGGGTGACATATTTTTGCTAACGTAGGGTATCATTCTATGCATTTTTGGCTATACTGGTAAGCCATTTCTTCTTCTATATTTTGCCATGAAACACCTTTTTGCATTGGAAGTCGTTCACCAACATGACTTTATCAATGATGTTTATGGGGTAGGATGAGGAAAAAGAACCATGTGCACTATGCCTTTTCACTTTGGAGGCATTGAGGTGAGCCAGGTGGGCCAGAATTAGTTAATTACCGAAGCCCTCTATGACATCGGTATGGTGGAGTTCCGTAGTGGTGGAAGTACGATCCTTTGGGTCACTTCACGATGCTAATTAAGGCCAAGAATTTTCATTGTTGCCCTAGGCCAGACATTGAGTGACACCAAAATAATTTGGAGGGGCATGATTTGGAATGGCACGTGGAAAATATGATGTCACTCCCACCATGGCATGAATTTTATGAGATGGAGGTCGAGTACAACCCTGCAATGCATAAGCATCAGATTCCTCCTCCAAGGTTATTCAGTCAGATGAAGGAGCAGCTTCTCGATTGGTCTGAAGAGAAGATTACTAACTGGTGGATTATGAGGGCCCATCAAGGAAAAACTAGGTCGCCATATGGCCTGGTGATGGATGAAATATTTTTGAATATTTATGATGAGTTTTACACTAGTTATCAGTTGATCACTTTCACTGGTATTGTACCTCAAAGTTTTCAAAAATCTAGTAGTGAGGAGAGTGTGGCCAAAAAGAACAACTTGTGGCCCAAGAGGTACCACTTGTAGAAGAGGAAGAAGGACAAGTGCAAGAGGAGCCACTATAGTATCAAGTGAGAAGTAAGTGGGAAAAGCTACCCATTATAAAGATCTCCAAGAAGCCGAGGACTGGCATAGTTTCATCAAACCCTCCTCCTACAATTTTGATTGTACAGACAGAAGTGTTAGAGGCTATCCCCTTGGTCTAGATAGAGCCATTGGGCCAAAGTGTCAAGATTATAAATATTGAGGAGGAAATTATAGTGGAACCAAAGGACCAGGTAGAAAAGGAGCCAGTGTCACAACCACCTTCATCCTCATCGGCTCAAACAGTGTCGAAGCTCGAAGGTACATTTTCTCTCTCTTCTCCTATTCTTGAGTAGTTGGTGACTATCATTTCTCATCCTCTAGTTTCTACTTCTATTTCACCTCCATTCGGTATGCCTTCCACCTCAATTTTACTTCCTATCTCTCAACCACTAGTCACCAATGCTCCCTCTTCTTCTATTCCCATTTCTTCTACTTCCCTTTCTTTCAGTTATTTTGCATCCACCTCAAACCCATTTTTGCTTCATGTATCTTCCATTCCAATAACCTCCACTATGGTTGTAAGCACACAAGCTCCTCCCCAAGTGAGTGTGACAATATTCTAAACCTCTTGCTACCATTCCCACTATGCTAGTTTCCACTTCCCTCAAGCTGAATCCACAATAGGCTCATTTCCCTTTTACCCCATTTTTGGAGCTGTAGGTGTTGCCCAAATTAGATATGGAGGTTGTACCAGAACAACCTATTGTAATGAAGATCAGCCAAGCTCACCTGAGTTCATCATAGTGGTTGAAGAGTCATAAAATAAAGGAGGCTCAAGTACTAACAAAGTCATTGAAGAAAGTTTCTTTTGATCCTAACACTATGGAGGCCCACATAGTGAAAATGTTCCCCCAGGTCCAGAAGCCTCAAGGAGAGATGGCTCCGAGTGACTACACTTATGAGCTCATCATCGAGGACCTTACAAATATTGACACTATAGAGAATATGGGGAACATTCAAGTAGATATGAGCTCCTTGTACCTGCATGGTGAGTACTATAAGAAGAGCTTTTTTGAGGCTGAGGTGAAGATCATCGAGTTGGAGGAGACTTTGGCTAAAAATTGAGCATAGTTGGAATCTACAAAGTCAAAGGTGACTCTTTGGTAGAAGAAGGTAGAATATTTGGAGAAGATAGTTCAAAAGCACCAGGAGGCCAAGGAAGGAGCAGAATAATAGGTTCAGGCCTTGAAAGGCCAACTCTAGAGTTTGTAGGATCAGCTGGCCATGAAAGCAACATAGGTGATTATTTTGACCAAGGAAAAGGTCAAGGAGGCATGCAGCCAGTTGCTCATTGACTATAAAACCATGGTGGTGAAGGTGACATAGGTCCTCATGTACCTTCAAGAGATACAGATAGTCATCTCGTATGGTCGACATATAGTGGAGTATGGCGAAGAGCACCTAGAGCCCATCCTGGTAAAGGTGATGCAAATTCAGGTATTGGCTAGATCGGATCTCAGATTCTGTCCCATGAGCAACATGGCCCGAGCTTGGGAAAATGCTAAAGTTATACTGCACCAGTATTTTTCTAAGTTGGATCAAGTTAAGGAGGCTCGTAAGCTACTCGATGTGTTTGAGCAGGAGAAAAGAGTTTCAACACTCTACTTTAATGTAGTGGTCGATAATGGTTTCCCTAGTTTCATTGATGATAAGGGGAACATTCTATCAAAGGAGGACCTAGAAGTAGTATGGGCAATTTTTGTTGATGATGCCTCAAAAATCGATGATTGGGATGAGCCTCTCACTGAAGACCATGTGTTGCCCCTGATGAGGAAACTTACATGTATTGAATCTGGCTTGCTGGAGCTCAACCAATGGGTAAATTACATTGATATGGGGTAGGTGGAGACTTTTAGGTACCTTGTGGATTCACTTAATGATCGGGAGCTGATCAGTAGAGATGCTTGGTTTGAGGTCATTGTAGTGTTTGAGGCTATAGTCATGCATCTTTTAGAGTAGGAAGAGGTTGCAACAAAGGAGGTCGAGGAGCAGAATGTTGAAGCAAGCAATAAGTAGTCTGATGCACCAAGTGGAGCTGACACCTGAGCCCAATGGATGAAGGCCTAGGGTCGATTGCATCCATGCGAGCTGGATACCCCGAGAGCCACCAAAAATATTGGTAGTTTTGTCACTTTACCACATTAAATTTTGATTGTAAAATTTTCAAGGATGATTGATGAAAAATGCCATAGTTTTTATCATTTCTAGTTCATTGTAATTGTTTTTATTATTATTTCATTCTTCTCTTTTTGATTCTAAAATAATATTACTATAAATAAAAATTGAAGATAGAAGTGATCTGTAATGGAGGAATGTGCTATACAATGCTTTAAGGGATAAAAGAGTCAGTAGAAGAATGGGTAAAAGGAAAAGCGCCAGAAAATGAAAGAGTAAATTAGTTTCACCCCTAGTGAAGGGTGAAAGTCCTTTTTACTCCTTTTAGAGGTGAAGCACAGCAAAAGGGTGATTTCATCCGAAATGAGGTAAAAGCAATGAAGACGCGCTTGGTTTTGAATCAACGATTGAATTATATGGAAGAAGATGAACTTGGGTGTTTTCACCCCAAAAGTGATTTCGCCCTAGAAGAGAGTGAAGGTCGTAAAATAAGGAAGTTCAAAAGGAAGAGGGGGAATAGATTAGTTTCACCCCAATTGAGGGGTAAAAACCACTTTCACCCCTCTTGGAGGTGAAACGTAATAAAGACAAGTGACTTCACCCCAACAGGAGAAAAGGGGTAAAAGTCGTAAGTTTAAACAAAGGAAAATTTTAAAAGGATGGAGTAGAATGCTTTCACCCCAAGTGAGGGGTGAAACTCATTGTCACCTCTCTTTGGGGTGAAAGGCAATATTAAATATTTTCAAAGCAAGTTTGAAGTGACGAAGTGGGGCCCTATTTTAATATGTTTAATGGTTTCACCCATGGTGGGGCAAAAATAAAAATAATGCTTGGTGCAAAGTGAATGGCGTGGTCAAAGTCAAAGGTACCCCTGTTGAGAGGTGCCATGTAGTTTCACCTCTCCAGGGGTGAATTAAGATTTTCAAATGAAATTTGGGTGAAAGAATATTGTAACATGCCCATCAATAGTCAAAGTCAAATTCACCTCCCAAAGGGGCAAAAATCCTTATCGCCTCCCAAAAGGGGTGAAATTAGTAAAATTTTACCACAATGCAAATTGTAATATTATTTTGGAGCGAAATCACCAAGACATTGAGCAGATTTCTGTTATCACCCATTGATGCTCCGAAAAGGCTTTTCACCCCATTTTTGGGTGAAATTAATTTCTTGCATTTATTCTCAGAGGCGTTGATTCCCAAGGCGCCATTTTTGTAGATTCTCTCGAGAAGGGTCAAGGAATGATGGAATTTAATTTTTGAAGCAATGCAAGCTATATTTCTAGAATTTTTACTTTGAATTTGCAAGATTAGATGCCATTCTTGTTCATTTCCAATGCACCGCCCATCGACCTTGCTACTTTTCAAGATAAAATTAATACTCAGTGGACTTTCTTGGCGAAGGTGGAGTTTCAAAGCACAGGGGTAACACAAGTTCAATGACCAAGCTCCCGATCTTCAAGCAACTTCGTTGCGTCCCAATGCACCGATGCTCGAGGCTGCTTTCCATCATTTAATCATGCCGATTTCTCATGTGATTCTCCCACCAAAGCAGGATCATTGTTTCCATGAAGAATGTTTTGACTGGAACATCACTAATGCCAAGGAGGAAATTATTCACGTTGGTTTTTGATCTACCAACATTTTGTTTGTATGTGCATTAAATGAAAGAGGTGCAACCCTCTATAAATACTAATCATTTTTCATGTAAAAGAGGAGGATAGACACTCTACAGAAAAACACTTTAAGTTTTCTGCATCAATAGAAAGACATTTGGCTTCTGGTTCTTTGAATGGTGTTGCATTTGATGATTTTCTGTATGTCATTTCTGAATACATTCATCTCCATTATTTGTTGCATTTAAATTCTGCATCTGAACTTAATCTCTGTTGGTGAGGGAGTGAATACTGAGGTGCTCTTTGGAGGTTGTCTTTGCAAAACTGTAAGTAGTTCCTGTGCTTTCATTTCTATTGTATGCTAATCGTTGCTTGATTTGAATTTTGGCTGTTAGTCTATCCCCATCCTACACTTTCGGCTTATAGCCATATTTCCCCATTTCTTTCCTATTACCCTAAGCTTTAAACTAGAGTAGATTAGAAAGGGATCCAGCCCTCTCTGGAGATTGGCCCGAAGGATATTTCTCTGTTCTTTGGCCTTTCAATGTTGCACGGGTCTAGGGCGCACAAAATGTAGATTTTGTACTAGGTAGATTCGTGACCAACAGTGTGAAGGTAAGAGGATATGGGTAATGTGAGGTATATGTTAAAAGTACCTATGCACATTCAAAAGGCACTTGTGTCTCATTAGTGTACCTTGTGTGTATCTAGTGTGTTATCCTGATTTAGTATGACTACAAATGCACTTGGCATGAGTGAATGTTTCAGTGTAAGCTTAAGATAATGGGTGTGCACCCACACAATATTATTAAAATAACTCATTATACATGTTCATTGGATATAACTTTTCTTAAGGTTATACTTAATTCATTATAAACTTGGCAATTTAATTTGAGCTTATTTTTTATTTTTTTAATATATTTTTACATCAAGCATTTTTATATTTCAAAGAAAGAATCCACATAATGATACTCACAAATAATTTTAATATATTAATTTAACATAATTAATAATTTTAATTAAAATTATAGTTCATTAAACTTAGCTTGAGTGGTTGAGATGAGTTATCTTATATAGAGAATATTGTATTAAGGCCTAATATGTGAGTGGTGGATGCTTGATTTTAAGTGAGTTGTCTTGGCCTCACTATAAAATAAAATCTAGGGTAAACCATAAAAAAGGATATCATTTTAATTAAATAATATAAATAATAATATAACAAATTATTATTATTTATATTTATATATATTTATTTTAAATTAATAAATTATTATTAAATAGTCCATATAAAGTTGTATGTCAAATAGGTTTGGAGTAATTATGAAAGCTTGCAGTTCCACGCCATCAAGTATGGTTCCAATATGATAGGCAAACACCTTATGGATCCATAAGGACATGTGGAGGTAGGATTTGAACTTATGATAATGCATGGACCTAGGGTTAAGTGTAACCATATTAAGAATTCAATCCTACCTTCATGTTATCTATGAGTTTTGGACTAGTATTTTTTAATGGACTACTACAAATTTTATTTTTAGTGAGGCTAGGGCAATTCACATGGGATCAAGCATCCACTACTCATGCATAGTACTCTATAGCCATAAATAATTGAATATGATCCTTCTCCTTGAAATACAACATGTGTTAATTAGTTGATCCCAATGTTAACTTTAACATTTTAAATGGTAGAATCTCTTGGGTTTGTGTCCTAGCTATACCATTATTTTCAATAAATCCAAGGTTATTTGGACCAATATATTTGGGAAATTCAATGGAGAAAGAGGGGTATCATACCATATTCTAAGTTTCTAATCCCATAAATGAAGCACCTTGTAAATACATGGAAAAACCTAGAGGTAGATTTTAAATTTATGGTGATATATTGACTAAGGGTCAAACATAACCATATTATGAACCCAAGCCCACCCTCATGTTCTATATGATATATTTCCTAATGTTAACTTGAATATTTGAAAAGGTTAGTCAAGCTAAGCTTTAGTATTTGAGACAAGTTATTTCTACAAAGACTCAAGTTTAGGTCTTAATAGGCAGAAAGACCTACTACATACAAGTAATGAGTGCTTGACTCCTTGATGAGTTGCCTTGACCTCACTATAAACTAAAATCTATAACAATTCCTTAAAAAAGAATGTAAAAAATAGCATCTAAGATTTATCATTATGTCAGATAAAGAAAATTATTTTTTAACCCTTCACTATTGAAGGGTATTATAAGAAAATCCCTTTCAAAAACAAAAAAGAGGAGTCCTTCAATTTTTATTCTTGGATGATTTGTCTTTCATGGAGAAGGATCAAGTTAAAATCTTGGTGTACATAGAGGCCTTGTATATGACTAATGGGTGTTTAATACCAAGTGAATTGGCATGCCCTCACTATAAACAAAATTTATAATAGCACCAAAAAAATCAGATTAATCATTAATATAAGCCATGCATTTTACAAGAAATCATTAATTAGAAAAAATTTATAGGATTTTCTATCATGACATTATTGTAATGAGAAATCTATATAATATAATTTTAGATTCATTTTAATTTGTTGTAATGATAGGTTTTTTTTTTTTTTTTGAATTTACATGGTGGAATCGGTAGCCGCCACGAATCCGGGCAGGTTGTCCAGCTTATTATGGCCAATGATAGGTTAAAATAATAATCCAATATGAATTAAAAATAATTATAGTTTTTTACTTTTCCAAAGAGGTAATTATAAAATTTTACGTGGTTTGAATTATTTTAAGTAATATCAATCAGTCTCATCCTTTTTGGGACACCATAGTGATATGGCTTTGGGTTTTCATATAGGAGACCTAGGTTCAAACCACCGCATTAGGTACTGAGACCCTTTAAAAAACCCATGCTTTACCCTAAGTATTTTTGGTCTTGTGATGGATACTATAGTGGTATATCTTTGGGTTTTCATCCAGGAGACCCAAGTTCAAACCCCAATACAAGAGGACTGGGACCCGTTTCAAAAACCCATGCTTTAACCTAAATTTTTTTCCCAAAAAGGGTAGGCTAGTTGGTAGTGGTTGAGTACTTGTTAGTGGGATGCCTAGGCTAGTTGGTAGCAGCCGAGTGCTTGTCGATGGGCTATCCCAATTTAATTCCCTAGAGGGTCAAGGGTCCTGTTGACTTTGTCTTTACCCAGTAGGTTAGGGATTATAGAGGTTTCCTACGCAACAAAAAATAATATCAACCAATCTCAAATTTGAAGTTTATTTATTTATATTATTTTCTAATATATTCTAGAGATAAAATGGATGATTATTCAACCATGTATTTATAAATGATTATTTATTTTAATTTTGATTAAATTTTAAGGTATACAAGTATTATGCATTTTAGAGTGACCACCCTCTACCCCTAAGTCCACCTTGTATGGGTGAAGGCACTCATGTTGTACTATATGTCTATATATTGTACATATCCTACCCTAAGTTTATTTTAATAATGCAAGGATACTTTTAGAAATATTTGGTAGATGGATGATTTTATAGCAATTTATTCTAAGGATCTTTAGGTGGTATTTTAAAACTATGGAAAAAATGCAAATGCGATGGGATAATGTTAGAATAAAAAAGTAATTGGGTTGCTAGACAATTTTGCAATAAAGAGAAAAATACCAAAGTGGGGTTATAAATATATATGTTTCAACTATAGTTACTCCTCATGAAAGATGTTGTAAGGACCTTAGTATATTTATGTTAAGCACAATGATGATTCATTGTGATCTATGGATTCTTGGGGTTGATTTCAACATTGTTCTATCTCCTTTGGAAAAATAATGGTGGTATTCTAGGATGGTCTAAATCAATGCAATATTTTCTTAATTTATCAATTCAAATGGCCTTTGTGATGTTAGTCCTTCAATTTTTCAATATACATGGGATAAAAGATGCATTGGGAAAATTCACATAGTAGAATGATTAGATAGATTCTTGTTATCCAAAAAATGGTTGCAAATAAAGTATACAATATCTTCAGATTTTTTATTGTGAGCAAGATCATATGACAAACCTATTCTTTTGACTTAAGATTTATCCAATAATGGTCATCCAAATACATATTGATTCTAGCATGTGGCTTCAAGCTCTCAATATCTTCCAAATGATTATGTTATGCTGGGATGAGGTAAGTTTTGAAGGATAGTATATGTATAGGTTTGTTCAAAACATGAAATATTTAAAAAAGCAAATCAAGATTTGGAATTCCAAATATTTTGATGATATTTTTAAAGAAAATAAAAAAAATTACTTCAAGCTCAAAATTTTACAAGATATAGTAGAAACTAATGGAATGGATCAAGATTCTTATATGAAAGAAAAACAATTACTTTCTAATTATCATAATGCATTGAAAATGGAGTCATATTGGTTCCAAAAATCTTGGGAGAAATGGATGAAGGAAGAAGATAGAAATATAAAAAAATTAACACTTGAACAAAAACAATTTTTTATTTTTGTTACATCAAAAATATTTAACAATAGATGGAACAAATATTGAGAAAGAAAAATATATAAGGAAGGAAGCAATTAATTATCTCAAAAATATTTTTTCAAATATAAAACAAGATAATGAGTCAAAAGATAAGCTTTTATAAAATACTCCATCAATTATCACACAGGAATAAAATGAAATCTTGATGAAGAAGATATCTATGGAGGAGCTACATGAAGCAATTTTTTCTTTTTATCCTAACAAGGCACTTGCCCCCATGGATTTTTTGAAATTTTCTTATTAAAAAATTAGGATTTACGTTAGTTGTGATATGTTAGTTGTGGTTGAAGAGACCCAAAAAATGGAAGGCTATAATAATTTAGATCAATGTCATTTTTATTACGTTGGTTTCCAAGAAATGTGAGGGAAAATATTTCGATAATTTTCATCCAATAAGACTTTGTAACATGATTCATAACATCATTTCAAAAATTATCGCAAACAAATTGAAAGGCATTCTAGACCGTGTTATCTCATAGGAACAAGGTGGTTTTGATTACGATAAACATTTTTTTGATGCTATAATCAATGCATAGGAGGCCATGCATTCTCTTCATCCCATGAAAATAGGCATGCTTATAAATTTAGATATGAACAAAAATATATGATAGGATTTCCTAGATTTTTCTACGTGATGTTCTCAAAACGTTTGGTTTTGATTACGATTGATGTGAATGGATTAAATGTTATTATAGCACTACAAAATATTATGCCAACAGGGCCTTGGTTCAATGGTTGGGAGAAATAGATAATGTATCCCACACTAAGGTTTAAATCTCGATGGCAACAAATAGGCTAAATAGCTCAATGTGACTAAGTTGATGTAAAAGGGAAAGGGTAACCCTTTCAAAACCCTACATTTAAATACACACACACACACACATATATATATATATGATCAATGGTTCTCCTATTAATTACTTCAAGTAATATTGTAGACTCTATCAAAGTGATCCACTATCTCCTTATCTATTTATTATTCTTGCAATGGCATTAGGAAGAGCTTTCTCAAAGGCATTCAAGTTGTAAAAAATAGCCCCTTCAAATATCATCTTCAATTTATTGATGATACTTTTCTTTTGGGTCATTCCTCAATCAATGAGACCATGGAATTTAAATCAATATTATCATGCTATGAGGGGGCTACTGGATAGTTGGTTAATACTACAAAATCTAGGATTTTTTATTAATATTGCCCTAGATTTACAATGAATTATTGTGAATAATTAGGGTTTAAATTTTAAAAATTCACATCAACCTACTTGGGTATTCTTTTATTTCATAAAGGAAATAAAAAGGAGCTTTGTTTCTTTTGTTTGGCAAGTCGGAAAGGAAATTTCTTAACCATAATGGGAAGACTACAACTTAAAAACACTACACTGCAATCCATCCCTATTTATATGATATCACTTTCAAGATTGTTAGTAGGTATAGCATTAAAATTTGATAAATTTTAAAGAGAATTTCTTTGAAAATGATGCAAGGAAAATTTTAGGTTTTCTCTTTGTAAGTAGGATAGGATTTGCAAAGGAAAGAATATTGGAGGAGTAGGCTTGCAGAATTGTGAACTTATGAGTTTGGAATTAGGGGTAAAGCTTGGGTGGAGATTATTTAGAGATCAAGGAAAGAATTGAGAAAAAATGTTACTTCATAAAAATATAGGTTCTCTTAATGCGATAGAATTATTTAGTAAAATAACCCTACCCAAAGGATCATCAACATGGAACTTCACATTATATAGTTTTCAATAGATAAATAAACATATCAAATAGTCAATCAATGAGGGGAATTATGTAAACTTTTTGTATGATGCTTGGTTAAATATTTATCCCCTTTCTCTAATTCAAAATGGAAACCATTGGCTCAGGCATACCTATTTTGTAAAGGTCCAAAGGTCAAAGACTGTTTTAATATGAGCAAAAACTATAGATCTTGGATTTTTGTTAGTAATTTGGTGAAGGAGAGGAACCTAAATAAATTATAGATGAACTTCAAAAGATGATTCAAGAATTTTATTTGCTAATTTTTACATGAAAGGATGAGTTGGTTTAGAATCTATGAGTTGGTTTTAAATTTCCTACTCCTAAATATTTTCCTTGAAATAATGGTTGGTCACTAGAGGCTCTCCCTAAGGCCTCAATATTCCTTTGGTTAGTATTTTGAAGTAATATTCCTATAGAAGAGAGTCTATAAAGAAGAGGATATCATTGACCTTTCATATTCGCCTTGCATTAGAAGTATTTAGAAACATTAGACCATTTACTTCTTTATTATCCCTTTGCTCGCACCATTTGGCATTACTTTTTTTAATATGAAAACATATTGGGTAACTCCATTAATATTCAAAGAATTGATGAAATGTTGGATTAATTATTTCAAAGCTAAAGCATTGCATATTTTGTGGAGGATTGACTCTATCATTATTTGTTGGAATTTATGGATTGAAATAAATAATAGAATTTTAAAAAATAAATCTCAAAATCATACCCAAGTTTGGAACTATATTATTGCCTCTTGCAAAATGTTTACAGATCCGATGCTTATCATAGGAAGTCTCAAGTGTGAAAAAAGAGGTCGCAACATATTGGTTACAAGATTTGGACATACATGGAAGATCCATCTACTATAATGGAATTAAAACAAAGGATCTACTGCGATATAGGATAAAATAGAAATATCTAAAAATAGTATCTATCAAAATTAATTTTGAAGGTGCTTTTAAAGGAAATAAAAAAAATCGATGGAGGTATTGTTTTTCAAAATAATAAGAGGAAAATTCTCCTCACTTATTCAAAATCATATGGAACTTCAACTAACAACCATGTATAGGCTAGGGTACTTCTTATTAGGATTAAATAAAATGATGGAAATATACTTCAATTGAGTGGTATTCACAAATTTATATTAATGTTATCAACAAAAAATGATATGGGGATTTAATTAAAAATAATATTATTATTGATGTTCATCATCTATTATTGGAGACAATCTCTTGGAAATATAAGCATATTTATAGAGAAGTAAATTATGTAGCGGATGATTTAGCTAATTGTGGTGTTGATCATCTTAGTGAAACTCATTTAAAAGGTATGTGGCTAAATGAGATTTAATATCTTAGATTAAAATGATGTCTAGGAGCTAAATATGGAAACATAGCACTTCAATGAAGTTGAAGAATATATTTAACAAAAAAAAATGAAAAATATTTGTAAAAAAGGTATGCTTAATATAGTTTAATTGACCTAACAATAAATGTAATATTGTAGTAATTTAATGGAAGTGGCATCCAATAGAAGACACATAACTTTGAAAAAAATTACAAGCACTTTTTAAAAATGACCCTGAATATGTCTATATGACCCTGAATATGTCTATCTATACATAGCACTCCACTTTTCTATACTCAATTCTTTAGAATTCTATAGTTCAAACTAATAGTTTAGAAATAAAAATTAACAACTACCTAAAGATAAGATAAAGTAAAGCATGAAAAATACATCCATAACAAGGGGAACCATTTCCTCCTATTTGAATTACATATTTTTACTCCATAAAATTTATGTTGTATATTTGTTTTTTGTTTTTTTTTTTTTAAACATGGCATAATATAGTAGGGTATATAATTTTTTATATTTTTAATTGTTTTTGAAACTCATATTTATAAAAAAAAAAATCATTGGTTTATAAGATAAACTTTTATGATTTACTCATATATATATATATATATATATATTCCTATAATTAATATATAAATCTTTACTTTCTTTTATCATTATAATATGGTACAATGTTTTATATGATTTCATTCCTATGGGCTTCAAGGCAAGTTATTGAGGTGAAGAGTTTCATAGCATAAATTAAGGTTCAAATCTAATGGGTGAATCTTAACATTTAATCAAAAGGTATAAGTTTAGTTGAAAAATTTCTCAACTTCCAAGGAGGAGATCCAAGTTCAAATCTTGCCAAGCAATATATGCATAATTGCAAGGTTGATGTAATACCACCATGTTATCATTGTGTATTTGGGATGGGCTTATTTCAATCTCATTCAACTAATTTTTTTTAAGTGGTTATATGTGATTGAAATGGGGGATGATCTTATTTCAATCCCATGTATCCATTATTTTCAATTGGCTATATGGGATTGAGATGGGTCCTACTCATATTACATCATCACCACATAGTGGTATTGTAATAGCTTGAATATTATCCATGTATCACTTGGTAAGATTTGAAATTGGGTCTCCTCCTTGAATGTTGAGGAATCTAACTAATTGAACTAATGTCATTTGATAATTCCATATAATTAATTTAAGCCTATATATCTTAGATGATTTCATGGGAAATGAATTGATTAAAATAATAAAAGTCATTTGACTATTAAAATTTAGATATACAGTGATAGGCAACTTTGAATCAAATCTGGCCAAACAATACATGCATAATTGCTAGTATATTGTAATACCACTATGTAGTCAACATGTACTACATATGGACTTGTTTTAATTCCATATATCCAATTTAAAATATATACTTTAGATGATTTCATTTGACTATTAGAATATATCTATAGTGAAAAAACTTTGAATCTAGAATGTTTCTTCAATTTTTTGAGTTAACTATCAAATTTTAAGCTTGATCTCATTTTGTTTTCTATAGAAAAAGGAATCGTACTTAGGACACCCTTGACAAATCACAACTCTCTTCTTTAGAGCTTGATATATTATAAATAAATTTAGTTCTCATCTCAATTGAGTTGTTATAGCTAGATACCTACATTTACTTCATAATAAGTTTGAATTATTAATTATCATTTTTTTGATCTTCTTCAATTTTTTTTGTAGGAGGCTAGATTGAGGAGGGATGTTTTTTGCAGGACTGCCCAAACTATCGAACTTATTTTGGCCATATCTCACTCATTAAGACTCGGATTGAGTTGAAATTTTGAGAGTAGATGCCTGAAAACCCTAGAACATCTCCTCTAATTTTTAGATCATTTGGAGCAACACATATCCTAGCACATCCCTATATGTGAATAATATTTTTGGTAAGTTTTTATGTGAGGTTTTCATCTGGGTTGAGTGCAAGCAGCTCTAGAGGTTGGTTTTTAGGGCCTTCGGGTCCTAGCGGCCAATATTTTTGTGGTTTATGCTCAATATTTTAGTAGGATATGTTGTAGGGGATCCAATATGGGTTAGAAATTTATCTTTCAACATATCATGTTGTGAACTTGAGTGAAAACGGATTCCAATTTGCTGCACAAAATAAAATTGAAAACCATACCTTTCCACAATGTCTAGGGCAAGGATTAAAGGGATCATGAAATAAATTTCAAGCAGTTGATCAAAAAATGACTTAGATATCAAGTGAATTTGGTGCTAAGGTGCACCCATAAAATAATTCTACTATGAAAACCCCTGTCAAGGGTAAGAATTTTGAAGACTCAACCCCAAAAATAAATTTTAGGGATGCCCTTCGTGGTGGACAGCCTCAACCCAATGCTAATATTAATCTTAGGGCTTCCCATAAACCTCTAAGAATACCTAATATTTATCCCAGGAAACAAATTCAGGATGTCTTAAATCATCTTATGAAACTCCTATTGTTAAGCTTAATATGGGTAACATTCAAACTGGCATTCGAGATTTGGAAAAAAGAGGACTAATTTGTTGGTTCGTGGGTTTTCATTCGAGCCTATCTTCTTTCAAATTTTGGGCTACAAAAAACTATAAAACCAAAGGTGAGTTACAAATCTCTATTTATCCAAATGGTTATTTTCTTTTTTTATTTTCTAATAATGAATATAGAGAGAAAACTTTTCAAGGGGTCCCTGGTTTTTTGGAAGGGCAGGGCTTTTCATGAAGCCCTAGCATACTAAATTTAAAGTCAAAAAAGAGATGCCTTCTATAGCTCCCGTGTGGGTTAGACTCTTTGGCCTCCCTATTTAATTTTGGAATCCTACTATTTTTTCTTCAATTGGAAACTCTTTAGGAACTTTTATGATGACTGTTGATTGTACTCAAAATTTTGAACATATTATTTATGCTCGAATTTGTGTTTTAATGGATTTTGACAAGCCCCTACCTAAAAATATCACATTACAATTTGGGGAAGACACTTGGGAGCAAGTAGTGGACTATGAGAACATTCCTTTTTGTTGTAGAATTTACCATAAATATGGTAATTTTGCAAGTGCTTTCCCAAATAAAATTCCTGATCAAAATAAAGAAGATATAAACTCAGTAGGTTTCCAAATGCCTAAGAAGAAGAACACTCAGAAAAACCAGTTATGAAGGATCAATCAAAGTCATCTGCTAATATGTTTGAAATCCTTTCCAAAAATGATGTCCCAAGTTAGGAAGAGAAAATAATGGAAACAAAAATCTTAGAAACACAATTTAAATATGAAGGGAAGAACTCAAATACAAACCAACAAATCAAAGGTTTTCTAGAAGAACACAAGCTTATACCGAGAGGGGGGTGAACAATATAAGACCACTTTTTACTTTTCTTTCCCAATCAATATTATGCAATGTAAAGATAGCAATATCAATAGCAGTATTCAAAGCAATGCACAAATCACCACACACAATAGAGACACCACAATTTACGTGGTTCACCCAATGTGGGCTACTCCACGGAGAAAATATTTCACTAAAATTTTCTCAATCAATCTCTTGGGAATCCTTTCCCTATTACAATGTTTATGGACCTCTGTCCAAAGGAGATACCAATCCCCTTAATCAAGTTCGTGGATCTCTATCCATAGGAGAACTCCTTTCTCCTCTTGCTCTGGTTGGTGATCTTCTAGAAGAACTGTTGCCTCCACTACACTAGCTAATGGATCTCTATCCACTGAAGACTCTTGTCCTCACTCAGAAGACCTATCCTCACTACCTTGGCTAATGGATCTCTATCCACTTGGAGACTATCATCCTCTATACTCTGTCACCTCCAAAGCTTGCACTCAGATCTCAAATCTATACTAAACATAGTCCATCGGTCTAGCACAAATCTATCCTCAATATCTGTCTCTGGTCTGGCACAAATCTGTCCTCAAATCTACACCAAACTCTATCCTCAAATCTGTACTAAACATAGTCCTTCGGTCTAGCACAAATCAGTCCTCAATCTCTATCCTCAAGCCTTAACTCAAAGCTTGACTCAATCTCAAATCAACTCTGCTGGATCTGCCCCAAAACCTTAACTCAAGGTTTGAACAAATCAATCAATCAACTCTACTCTCAAGCCTTCTCAAAGACTTATCTCAAATATGCCTTGTAATATTTCACAAAATCTCACACCAATCAGTCTACAAGTCCTCTCTAGAACTTGTCCAATCTACTCAATAAGTCCTCTCAAGAACTTAACCAAATCTACTCTCAATATGTATTGTAAGCTTCCACAAAAGCTTACTCAAATATATCCACAAGTCTTCTCAAAGACTTACCTCAAATCTGCTCAACAAGTCCACACTAGAACTTGTCCAATCTCATAGAAACATAAAGAGAATTTTTAGAGACTCAATATGCTCTATACTCATCACAATGCTCAATCACTTTCAATCACTCTTTTAGAAACATACAGAGAATTGTTAGAGACTCAATATGCTTCATACTCAATCACTTTCTCAAATCAATTCAGAATATAGAATAGTTTATTTTATGGAACTTGAACAATCACTTCACACATCCACTTGACTAGGCTCAACCAACTCTACTCAACCAATCACTCAATGAAACAATCCTTCCTTACAAACCCTAGTCCAAGTATATAAACACCAACTCAAAATATTTCCAACAATTCTCAACACACAATCTCACATAACAATATAACTATCACATAACAATGATACTCATGTTATTTTCAAACCCTAGTTCTTTGCTCAACCAATGGCTTCAACAACAATGCTTATAAAACAAGGTTTTAACAACAACTCTTTATTCCAGAAAACCTTGAAGCATTAACTCAACACACTCAATAAGGAAACCCTAATCAAGTCCTTTTCACTCCAAACTTATTTTCCAGAAAACCAACCAATCAACTTAACTATGGAAGAATGTGCTCATACCTTTTTCTTGATGATGAAGGAATCTCATAAATCTGCCAAAACCACAAACACTTCTTTTCCAAGCTCAAAGAAGTTATAAGATGATAAACTCCCTCAAAAATACAATGTAAATATCAAGACACACATACACCTTATCACTCCATATTTAAGAAAACATTCATCAACATTTACAAAAATAATTCACCACTTACACCTTATAATCTCCCAATTAAAATAATATTCAATGCACTCTTATTTTCAAAATAACTCAATGCAAGAAGTTCCCTTTATCCTTTTAAAACTTCAACAAATCAATGTGACACAAACACTTTATTCAAAAATAAAGCTAACCCCTTATTCCTCCAATTTACCAAAAATAATAATCAAATAAAAATCCTTTTAAGCAACCCTTTTAACTCCCTAAGACCTCATGTCAAACTTTAGGCAACACAAAATAATAATCAAAATTTATTACCTTTGCCTTGGTGGGATTCGAACTCACGACGCAGCCTCAACCAGTGCCCTAGCCATGGCTCCAACCGCACGAGCTAGGCGCTCGCTTGGGGAGTAAAGAGCACCACGTGCTCTATGAAAGCTCCCCTCTTTGCCTAGCAAAATGTGCACCTTTCCTTTGGCGCTTCCAACACAAACACAACCACCAAAACATGTTGCCACCATGTTTCGAACGTAGGTCACCTAGCGCCCAAACACTCTAACCATTGCCCTCTTGCCACTAGGCCATGCTGCCCAGATGGCTTTCAACTTTCGATGCTTTTCGATTTATCTCTATTCGCTGGCACATAAAACAAAAATTTACTTCTCTTTTTCCACAAGTTCTTCAACACAATTGCACGCATAAACGTTCGAGCAAAAGGATAATTTTAATGCCTCTAAGGCATGGGTTTTTATATCGATTTCCTCCTTCACACATACACGTCGATGCTTCAAATTCCCTTCAAACTTTAGACGTCGGCACTATGATTTTCCTTTGAACTTATTAATTTATAAATTATTTAAATTCTTTTGAATTTAAATTTTATAAATTAATTATTTAAAACCCTTTGGTTTTATTAAGGCCTTCTCTCATTGAACAACTTTGTATAAATAATATTTATTTATAAAATTTAAATTCAATTTGAATTTAAATATTTTATAAAATAAATATTAAACCTTCCTTTAGCTTTGCAATAAGCTTCCTTGGGTTTTTATGAAAAACCTTTTATTTTAAACCTTCTAACTTATGCTTCCACATAATATTAAAAATATTATGAAGCCCTTTTGCCTTTAACCTCTGCATTGTTCCTCTTGACCTTTTGACATCATCGGTAGCTTATTAATGACAACTTCATTCCTTGACATCAATGACAACTTTGACTCAAAATGTCCAACAATCTCCCCCTTTGTCATTGATGGTAACCCAAATTCTTTTTACCAAAAACTTGACCTTTCCTTTGTTCTGCTCCCCTGGGACATTGCTCCCCCTGGCTCAATGCTCTCTCCTTCTTTACTCAAATACCAAATCTCTCCCCCTTACTCAAATCTCTCCCCCTTTGACATCAATGGCAAAGGGTCACCTTTGGGGCTCGGGGCTAAGAATGAGCCTCTTAGCTTAGCCCCTCCCCCACCTCCTCTTGAGGTGGTTAATTCTAGGGTGGGAGTATTTCTACTCCCAGAAAGCATTGTTCTTTACCTTTATCCTCTTTCCTTCTTATCTGATCCTTCTGATTCCTCTAACTATTTCTTTCCATGTCCATGTTCCTGTCCATGTCACATTCTTGTCTATTCTTATTCTTGTTCCTATTCTTGTTCTTGTTCATATCCATGTTCTTGATCCTGTTCATATTCGTGTTCCTATTCATGTTTCTGTTCTTGTTCCTATTCATACTTGATTCTAGAATATCTGCTCTACACCACTTTGTTGTGTGACCATCATTATTGCACTTATAACACTTAATGTTATTATTCCTTGGAGGTGCAAATGTCTTAGGATTTCTCCTAGTGAAGCCATATCCTCTTCTGTCATGAACCCTGCAATTCATTGCCTTGTGACCAAACTGATTACATGAGTAGCAATACCCATGGAAAAGTTGTATGTTCCCATATTCCTATCTTTCATGTGTCCTGCACTGTGAAGCCATGTGCCCAAACCTATGACATGAAAAACATCTTCCATTGAAGTTTCCTTGTCTTGACCTCATTGGTCTCTTAGTCTCTCTTGACCTATTCTGATTGTTGTTCCATCTGTATCTTCTTTGTGCATTGTTCCTATTCTTGTTGAAATCTTTATTGTCCAACTCATCCTCAGATGTCTCACTTTCTCTTACACTCTTCTATAGTATCTTCATCTGAAGTTTCTTCTCCTCCAGAACTTGAGGTTGACTTTCCTTCCCATTTCTTTTGTCCTTGTTCAAATCCAAGACCTATTTTGCTTGATGTAGGCTTTTGTATCTTGATGAACTTATCCAAGTTCTTTGAGCTATTTTTGAACCCTTTTAGCTTGACTTTGGAGTCTTCTAAATCTTCCCTTAGTAGTGCCACTTCTTGTGCTAACTTTTCACATTCTAAGATCTTTGCTTCTAACTTATCCTTGAACTTCTTTGTCTTAGCCTTTGATTTTTCTAGATCCTCTATAAGCATCCTTCTCTCTTCATCACATTCTTGAAACTGAATTTCAAGTTTAGAGTTTTTCTTTCTTACCTTCTTCACTATTTCAAGAGCATAGATAAGTTCTCCCTTGAGATCATATCCATCTTTATCTGAATATTCCTCTATTTGTTTACCTTTGTCCACATCTTCATTTTCTTTTGGCTTGTCTTCTATAGGATCACTTTCTCCTTCTTCTAATGCCATTAGAATATTTTCTTCTAGTCCTTCAAGTGCATCCTCATATTCATCATCACTGAAACTATAACCATTCCTTGTACAACTATCTTCAAGATGTCCAAAGTTACCACATCTAAAACACTTGAGAATTATTGAGTCCTTTTCTTAACTTGTTCTTTTTCTTCAATCATAAATAGGACTTCATCTCTATCATTATCTGAAAAACTAGCATCACTATCACTTGAGTACTTACTTGCCTTATCCGCATAGTAGCTCCTCTTTTGCCTTTGAAAGAACTTCTTTCCTTGTCTGCTTTGTCCATCCTTGCTTTTCTTTTGGTGTCTGTATCTTTCTGATTCCATGTTCTTGTGATCCTATTTTTCTTCATCATTGTTATTCTTAGCTTCTTGACAATCAGTTGCATAATGACCATACTTTCCACAATTGAAACATTTAACAGATTTTATATCTCTAGATCTTCTAGAATCCTTATTCCTTCTACCATAATTAGCTTCTTCATCACTGGATGACTCATTGCTTGATTCTGACTTCTTACCCTTTGTCTTCTTGATTGCTTTGAAGGTTGCTTCCTTCTGGGGAATAGGTTCTTTTGTTCTCATCTCAAAAGTTGTAAGAATACCAAGCAACATATCTCTTGTCAAAGAATCACCATCCTTTGATTCTTCTATAGCAGAAATATTTTCACTAAACCTTTTTGGAAGAGATCTTAAGACCTTATCACAAATATCTGATTCATCAACCTTCATTCCAAGTCCTTGCATAGCATTAACAACCTCATCAACTCGAAGTAGATAAGTACTAATGTTTTCCTCATCCTTCATTCTTAACTCTTCAAATTGTCCTTTGAGATTTCATATCTTTGCTTTCTTGACACCTTTATCTCCTTCATATATATTTTGCAACTTATCCCACATTCCTTTTGCATCTTCACAATGCATAACTTTTATGGACTCTGTTCTATGCAAACCTCTCAAAAGTGCATTCATTGCTTTTGAATTGTAATGTTGTAGAAGCTTACCTTCCTTATCTATAGGTGGATCAACTAAGGGACTGTATCCATTTTCAACTACTTCCCAAACTTCATTGCCAAGTGCCTTCAGGTAGATCTTCATTCTCAAACTCCAATATACATAATCACTTCCATAAAATACTGGTACTGAATTATCTGAAGATCCATTCTTAGAATCCATTGTGTTCTTGTTAGATTTTCCTTCAAGTTATTAAACTCTTTCGAAGGAACCCGCTCTGATACCAATTGAAGAACACAAGCTTATACTGAGAGGGGGGTGAACAGTATAAGACCACTTTTTACTTTTCTTTCCCAATCAATATTATGCAATGTAAATATAGCAATATCAATAGTAGTATTCAAAGCAATGCACAAATCACCACACACAATAGAGACACCACAATTTACGTGGTTCACCCAATGTGGGCTACTCCACGAAGAAAATATTTCACTAAAATTTTCTCAATCAATCTCTTGGGAATCCTTTCCCTATTACAATGTTTATGGACCTCTATCCAAAGGAGATACCAATCCCCTTAATCAAGTTCATGGATCTCTATCCATAGGAGAACTCCTTTCTCCTCTTGCTCTAGCTGGTGATCTTCTAGAAGAACTATTGCCTCTACTACACTAGCTAATGGATCTCTATCCACTAAAGACTCTTGTCCTCACTCAGAAGACCTATCCTCACTACCCTAGCTAATGGATCTCTATCCACTAGAGACTATCATCCTCTATACTCTATCACCTCCAAATCTTACACTCAACTCTATCTCAAATCTATACTAAACATAGTCCATCGGTCTAGCACAAATCTATCCTCAATATCTATCTCTAGTATGCACATCTAATCCTCAAATATACACCAAAATCTATCCTCAAATCTATACTAAACATAGTCCTTCGGTCTAGCACAAATCAGTCCTCAATATCTATCCTCAAGCCTTAACTCAAAGCTTGACTCAATCTCAAATCAACTCTATTAGATCTACCCCAAACCTTAACTCAAGGTTTGAACAAATCAATCAATCAACTCTACTCTCAAGCCTTCTCAAAGACTTATCTCAAATCTGCCTTGTAATATTTCACAAAATCTCACACCAATCAGTCTACAAGTCCTCTCTAGAACTTGTCCAATCTTCTCAATAAGTCCTCTCAAGAACTTAACCAAATCTACTCAATAAGTCCTCTCAAGAACTTAACCAAATCTGCTCTCAATATGTATTGTAAGCTTCCACAAAAGCTTACTCAAATCTATCCACAAGTCTTCTCAAAGACTTACCTCAAATCTGCTCAACAAGTCCACACTAGAACTTGTCCAATCTCATAGAAACATAAAGAGAATTGTTAGAGACTCAATATGCTCTATACTCATCACAATGCTCAAATCAATTTCAATCACTCTTTCAAGAAACATACAAAGAATTGTTAGAGACTCAATATGCTTCAACTCAATCACTTTCTCAAATCAATTCAGAATATAGAATAGTTTGTTTTATGGAACTTGAACAATCACTTCACACATCCACTTGACTAGGCTCAACCAACTCTACTCAACCAATCACTCAATGAAACAATCCTTCCTTACAAACCCTAGTCCAAGTATATAAACACCAACTCAAAATATTTCCAACAATGCTCAACAACTTTATCTCACATAACAATGATACTCATGTTCTTTTCAAACCCTAGTTCTTTGCTCAACCAATGACTTCAACAACAATGCTTATAAAACAAGGTTTTAAAAACAACTCTTTATTCCAGAAAACCTTGAAGCATTAACTCAACACACTCAATAAGGAAACCCTAATCAAGTCCTTTTCACTCCAAACTTATTTTCCAGAAAACCAACCAATCAACTTAACTATGGAAGAATGTGCTCATACCTTTTTCTTGATGATGAAGGAATCTCATAAATCTGCCAAAACCACAAACACTTCTTTGCCAAGCTCAAAGAAGTTATAAGATGATAAACTCCCTCAAAAATACAATATAAATATCAAGACACACATACACCTTATCACTCCATATTTAAGAAAACATTCATCAACATTTACAAAAATAATTCACCACTTACACCTTATAATCTCCCAATTAAAATAATATTCAATGCACTCTTCTTTTCAAAATAACTCAATGCAAGAAGTTCCCTTTATCCTTTTAAAACTTCAACAAATCAATGTGACACAAACACTTTATTCAAAAATAAAGCTAACCCCTTATTCCTCCAATTTACCAAAAATAATAATCAAATAAAAATCCTTTTAAGCAACCCTTTTAACTCCCTAAGACCTCATGTCAAACTTTAGGCAACACAAAATAATAATCAAAATTTATTACCTTTGCCTTGGTGGGATTCGAACTCATGACGCAGCCTCAACCAACGCCCTAGCCATGGCTCCAACCACCACATGAGCTAGGCGCTCGCTTGGGGAGTAAAGAGCACCACGTGCTCTATAAAGCTCCCCGCTTTGCCTAGCAAAACATGCACCATTTCCTTTGGCGCTTCCAACACAAACACAACCACCAAAACATCTGTTACCATCATTTCGAACGTAGGTCACCTAGCACCCAAACACTCTAACCATTGCCCTCTTGCCACTAGGCCACGCTACCCAGATGGCTTTCAAATTTTGATGCTTTTTGATTTATCTCTATTCGCTGGCACATAAAACAAAAATTTGCTTCTCTTTTTCGCACGAGTTCTCAACACAATTGCACGCATTAACGTTCGAGCAAAAGGATAATTTTAATACCTCTAAGGTATGGGTTTTTATATCAATTTCCTCCTTCACACATATACGTCGATGCTTCAAATTTCCTTCAAACTTTAGACGTCAACACTATGATTTTCCTTTAAACTTATTAATTTATAAATTATTTAAATTCTCTTGAATTTAAATTTTATAAATTAATTCTTTAAAACCCTTTGGTTTTATTAAGGCCTTCTCTCATTGTACAACTTTGTATAAATAATATTTATTTATAAAATTTAAATTCAATTTGAATTTAAATGTTTTATAAAATAAATATTAAACCTTCCTTTAGCTTTGCAATAAGCTTCCTTGGGTTTTTATGAAAAACAACTTTCTAACTTATGCTTCCACATAATATTAAAAATATTATGAAGCCCTTTTGCCTTTAACCTCTGCATTGTTCCTCTTGACCTTTTGACATCATCTAGCTCATTAATGACAACTTCTTCCTTGACATCAATGACAACTTTGACTCAAAATGTCCAACAATCTCCCCCTTTGTCATTGATGGCAACCCAAATTATTTTTACCAAAAACTTGATCTTTCCTTTGTTTAACTCCCCTGGGACATTGCTCCCCTAGCTCAATGCTCTCTTCTTTCATTTTACTCAAATACCAAATATCTCCCCTTACTCAAATATCTCCCCCTTTGACATCAATGGCAAAGGGTCACCTTTGGGGCTCGGGGCTAAGAATGAGCCTCTTAGCTTAGCCCCTCCCCCACCTCCTCTTGAGGTGGTTAATTCTAGGGTGGGAGTATTTCTACTCCCATAAAGCACTATTCTTTACCTTTATCCTCTTTCCTTCTTATCTGATCCTTCTGATTCCTCTGACTATTCCTTTCCATGTCCATGTTCCTATCCATGTCCACATTCTTTTCCTATTCTTGTTCATATCCATGTTCTTTTCCTATTCTTTTCATACTTGATTCTGGAATGTCTGCTCTACACCACTTTGTTGTGTGACCATCATTATTGCACTTATAACACTTAATGTTATTATTCCTTGGAGGTGCAAATATCTTAGGATTTCTCCTAGTGAAGCCATATCCTCTTTTGTCATGAACCCTGCAATTCATTGCCTTATGACCAAACTGATTACATGAGTAGCAATACCCATGGAAAAGTTATATGTTCCCATATTCCTATATTTCATGTGTCCTACACTATGAAGCCATGTGCCCAAACCTGTGACATGAAAAACATCTTCCATTGAAGTTTCCTTGTCTTGACCTCATTGGTCTCTTAGTCTCTCTTGACCTATTCTGATTGTTGTTCCATCTGTATCTTCTTTGTGCATTGTTCCTATTCTTGTTGAACTCTCTATTGTCCAACTCATCCTCAGATGTCTCACTTTCTCTTACATTATCTTCTTCTGTAGTATCTTCATCTAAAGTTTCTTCTCCTCCAGAACTTGAGGTTGACTTTCCTTCCCATTTCTTTTATCCTTGTTCAAATCCAAGACCTATTTTTCTTGATGTAGGCTTTTGTATCTTGATGAACTTATCCAAGTTCTTTGAGCTATTTTTGAACCCTTTTAGCTTGAATTTGGAGTCTTCTAAATCTTCCCTTAGTAGTGCCACTTCTTGTGCTAACTTTTCACATTCTAAGATCTTTGCTTCTAACTTATCCTTGAACTTCTTTGTCTTAGCCTTTGATTTTTCTAGATCCTCTATAAGCATCCTTCTCTCTTCATCACATTCTTGAAACTGAATTTCAAGTTTAGAGTTTTTGCTTTCTTACCTTCTTCACTATTTCAAGAGCATAGATAAGTTCTCCCTTGAGATCATATCCATACTTTATCTGAATATTCCTCTATTTGTTTACCTTTGTCCATATCTTCATTTTCTATTGGCTTATCTTCTATAGGATCATTTTCTTCTTCTTCTAATGCCATTAGAATATTCTCATCTAGTCCTTCAAGTGCATCCTCATATTCATCATCACTGAAACTATAACCATTCCTTGTACAACTATCTTCAAGATGTCCAAAGTTACCACATCTAAAACACTTGAGAATTATTGGAGTCCTTTTCTTAACTTGTTCTTTTTCTTCAATCATAAATAGGACTTCATCTCTATCATTATCTGAAAAACTAGCATCACTATCACTTGAGTACTTACTTGCCTTATCCGCATAGTAGCTCCTCTTTTGCCTTTGAAAGAACTTCTTTCCTTGTCTCGCTTTGTCCATCCTTGCTTTTCTTTTGGTGCCTGTATCTTTTTGATTCCCTGTTTCTGTGATCCTATTTCTCTTCACCATTGTTATTCTTAGCTTCTTGACAATCTGTTGCATAATGACCATACTTTCCACAATTGAAATATTTAACAGATTTTAGATCTCTAGATCTTCTAGAATCCTTATTCCTTCTACCATAATTAGCTTCTTCATCACTGGATGACTCATTGCTTGATTCTGACTTCTTACCCTTTGTCTTCTTGATTGCTTTGAAGGTTGCTTCCTTCTAGGGAATAGGTTCTTTTGTTCTCATCTCAAAAGCTATAAGAATACCAAGCAACATATCTCTTGTCAAAGAATCACCATCCTTTGATTCTTCTATAGCAGAAATATTTTCACTAAACCTTGTTGGAAGAGATCTTAAGATCTTATCACAAATATCTGATTCATCAACCTTCATTCCAAGTCCTTGCATAGCATTAACAACCTCATCAACTCGAAGTAGATAAGTACTAATGTTTTCCTCATCCTTCATTCTTAACTCTTCAAATTGTCCTTTGAGATTTTGTATCTTTGCTTTCTTGACACCTTTATCTCCTTCATATATATTTTGCAACTTATCCCACATTCCTTTTGCATCTTGACAATGCATAACTTTTATTGATTCTGTTCTATGCAAACCTCTCAAAAGTGCATTCATTGCTTTTGAATTGTAATGTTGTAGAAGCTTACCTTCCTTATCTATAGGTGGATCAACTGAGGGGTACGTATCCATTTTCAACTGCTTCCCAAACTTCATTGCCAAGTGCCTTCAAGTAGATCTTCATTCTCAAACTCCAATATACATAATCACTTCCATAAAATACTGGTACTAAATTATCTGAAGGTCCATTCTTAGAATCCATTGTGTTCTTGTTAGCTTTTCCTTCAAGCTATTAAACTCTTTCCGAAGGAACCCGCTCTGATACCAATTGAAGAACACAAGCTTATACTAAGAGGGGGTGAACAATATAAGACCACTTTTTACTTTTTCTTTCCCAATCAATATTATGCAATGTAAATATAGCAATATCAATAGTAGTAATCAAAGCAATGCATAAATCATCACACACAATAGAGACACCACAATTTACGTGGTTCACCCAATGTGGGCTACTCCACGGAGAAAATATTTCACTAAAATTTTCTCAATCAATCTCTTGGGAATCCTTTCCCTATTACAATGTTTATGGACCTCTATCCAAAGGAGATACCAATCCCCTTAATCAAGTTCATGGATCTCTATCCATAGGAGAACTCCTTTCTCCTCTTGCTCTAGTTGGTGATCTTCTAGAAGAACTATTGCCTCTACTACACTAGCTAATGGATCTCTATCCACTAAAGACTCTTGTCCTCACTCAGAAGACCTGTCCTCACTACCCTAGCTAATGGATCTCTATCCACTAGAGACTATCATCCTCTATACTCTATCACCTCCAAAGCTCTATCTCAAATCTATACTAAACATAGTCCGTCGATCTAGCACAAATCTATCCTCAATATCTATCTCTTGCTTGACACAAATATATCCTCAAATATACACCAAAATCTATCCTCAAATATATACTAAACATAGTCCTTCAATCTAGCACAAATCAGTCCTCAATATCTATCCTCAAGCCTTAACTCAAAGCTTGACTCAATCTCAAATCAACTCTACTGGATCTACCCCAAACCTTAACTCAAGGTTTGAACAAATCAATCAATCAACTCTACTCTCAAGCCTTCTCAAAGACTTATCTCAAATATACCTTGTAAGCTTTCACAAAATCTCACACCAATCAGTCTACAAGTCCTCTCTAGAACTTGTCCAATATGCTCAATAAGTCCTCTCAAGAACTTAACCAAAATCTCTCAATAAGTCCTCTCAAGAACTTAACCAAATATGCTCTCAATATATATTGTAAGCTTCCACAAAATCTTACTCAAATCTATCCACAAGTCTTCTCAAAGACTTACCTCAAATCTGCTCAACAAGTCCACACTAGAACTTGTCCAATCTCATAGAAACATAAAGAGAATTGTTAGAGACTCAATATGCTCTATACTCATCACAATGCTCAATCAATTTCAATCACTCTTTCGGAAACATACAGAGAATTGTTAGAGACTCAATATGCTTCAACTCAATCACTTTCTCAAATTCAATTCAGAATATAGAATAGTTTGTTTTATGGAACTTGAACAATCACTTCACACATCCACTTGACTAGGCTCAACCAACTCTACTCAACCAATCACTCAATGAAACAATCCTTCCTTACAAACCCTAGTCCAAGTATATAAACACCAACTCAAAATATTTCCAACAATGCTCAACAAAAAATCTCACATAACAATGATAACCCTAGTTCAAGTTCTTTTCTCAACAACTCACTTCAACAACAATGCTCACAAAACAACTCTCACATAACAATGATACTCATGTTCTTTTCAAACCCTAGTTCTTTGCTCAACCAATGACTTCAACAACAATGCTTATAAAACAAGGTTTTAATAACAACTCTTTATTCTAGAAAACCTTGAAGCATTAACTCAACACACTCAATAAGGAAACCCTAATCAAGTCCTTTTCACTCCAAACTTATTTTCCAGAAAACCAACCAATCAACTTAACTATGGAAGAATGTGCTCATACCTTTTTCTTGATGATGAAGGAATCTCATAAATCTGCCAAAACCACAAACACTTCTTTGCCAAGCTCAAAGAAGTTATAAGATGATAAACTCCCTCAAAAATACAATATAAATATCAAGACACACATACACCTTATCACTCCATATTTAAGAAAACATTCATCAACATTTACAAAAATAATTCACCACTTACACCTTATAATCTCCCAATTAAAATAATATTCAATGCACTCTTATTTTCAAAATAACTCAATGCAAGAAGTTCCCTTTATCCTTTTAAAACTTCAACAAATCAATGTGACACAAACACTTTATTCAAAAATAAAGCTAACCCCTTATTCCTCCAATTTACCAAAAATAATAATCAAATAAAAATCCTTTTAAGCAACCCTTTTAACTCCCTAAGACCTCATGTCAAACTTTAGGCAACACAAAATAATAATCAAAATTTATTACCTTTGCCTTGGTGGATTTCGAACTCACGACGCAGCCTCAACCAACGCCCTAGCCATGGCTCCAACCACCATGTGAGCTAGGCGCTCGCTTGGGGAGTAAAGAGCACCACGTGCTCTATAAAGCTCCCCTCTTTGCCTAGCAAAATGTGTGTCATTTCCTTTGGCGCTTCCAACACAAACACAACCACCAAAACACGCTGCCACCGCATTTCGAACGCAGGTCACCTAGCGCCCAAACACTCTAACCATTGCCCTCTTGCCACTAGGCCACGCTGCCCAGATGGCTTTCGAATTTTGGTGCTTTTTTATTTGTCTCTATTCGCTGGCACATAAAACAAAAATTCGCTTCTCTTTTTCCGCACGAGTTCTCAACACAATTGCACGCATTAACGTTCGAGCAAAAGGATAATTTTAATGCCTCTAAGGCATGGGTTTTTATATCAATTTCCTCCTTCACACATACATCAGCGCTTCAAATTTCCTTCAAACTTTAGACGTCGGCACTATGATTTTCCTTTAAACTTATTAATTTATAAATTATTTAAATTCTTTTGAATTTAAATTTTATAAATTAATTCTTTAAAACCCTTTGGTTTTATTAAGGCCTTCTCTCATTGTACAACTTTGTATAAATAATATTTATTTATAAAATTTAAATTCAATTTGAATTTAAATATTTTATAAAATAAATATTAAACCTTCCTTTAGCTTTGCAATAAGCTTCCTTGGGTTTTTATGAAAAACCTTTTATTTTAAACCTTCTAACTTATGCTTCCACATAATATTAAAAATATTATGAAGCCCTTTTGCCTTTAACCTCTGCATTGTTCCTCTTGACCTTTTGACATCATCGGTAGCTCATTAATGACAACTTTGTTCCTTGACATCAATGACAACTTTGACTCAAAATGTCCAACATTTTCAACAAAAAAAAAAGGAGAAAATTTACACAAGAAAAACAATCTTTTAAATGTCAAAACTTCAAATAATACAAGTCCCAATATAGACTCTTTTGAACCCTCTAGTAAAATTTTGGTTGTGTATGAGCATTCTTCAAGGTTAGAAGCCATCTCAAATTCAATTGGAGTAAGTCAAGAAATAGGGAAAAAAAACTGAAGATGGATTCTAATCAAAAAGTAGGTCGCAAGACCAATCAATATCATATGGTAAAAGAAGGTGAAAAGCTTGTAGAGGAAGGTAATATTAATGCCCTTCCCAACTTTTTTAGCCCTAGTATTAATGAAGATCATCACTTGGAATATTAGAGGACTCAAAGGGAGTCTTTCAAAACAAAATGAAATTAGAAGAATGATTTAGATAAATCATCCACATCTTGTTTTCCTTCAAGAAACGAAGATGTCAATGGAGGATATGGACTCAATTGCCAATAAAATTTGGCCAGCTGGAAAAGTGGTTTCCCTCAGTTCCCAGGGGACTTCTGGTGGCATTGCTTGTCTTTGGGACCCAAAAGAGGTAGTTATTCACCATATGGTTGGAAGTTGGGGTCTATTGGCTATAGCTATTCAAAGTAGACATTCCAACCAAATTATGCTCTGCATTACTGTTTATGCTCCGACTGCTTTGGAGGAAAAAAGAAGACAGTGGAAGGATATAACTCATATTATCTCTCATTTTCCTGAAGCTTGGATCTTGATCGGAGGAGATTTCAATACCATCCTCTCTCTAGATGAGAAAATGGGGGGAAATAGAAATTTGGACAAAAGCACTGACCTCATGAGCGAATATATTGCAAACCTCCATCTTGTGGACATCCAACCAGATAATGGCCTTATGACTTGGTCTAATAGAAGGCAAGGCTTAGCTTGTATAATGGAGATATTGGATAGGTTTTTGCTCTCTAAAAATTTCTTAATCCATGGTCACATTCCTAAAGTGAAGACTCTTAACAATGTTGGTTTGGATCATTGGCCAATCATGGTGGAAATGTGGAAAACCAATGTGAGTTTCTCTCCTTTTCATTTTCAATTAATGTGGCTCAGAGACAGTTCCTTTAGACCTCGTGTGCAACAATGGTGGAAGGAAGGTAAGCCTAGGCATGGGACTAAGATGTTCTATTTTGCCAAAAGACTGCAATACATTAAATCCAAAATCAAGACTTGGAACTGGAAGGAGTTTGGGGATGTTCATAAAAAAAACATGAAGTTATTGCTCAACTTGAAAATTTGAATAAGAAAATCCATTTAGATGGCCTCACAGAGAATAGAAGTGCAGATGAAATTAAACTCACAACTCAATTAGAGGAATGGGAAAAAAGAGAACTCTTATGGAAGCAAAAATCTAGAATTCAATGGCTCAAAGAAGGAGATCGAAACACAAATTTCTTCCACAAATCTCTTCTAGCTCAAAGATCTCACAACTTTATTTCTTCCCTAAAATCAGATTCTGGAGATGTTGTCTATACTTGGGATGGCATGAACTCTATTGTTGTCGATTACTTTTCCAATATTTTTGTTGCTACTCCTCTTGACTCAACTTCTCAACAAAATGTTCTTCAAGCAATCCCTTCTCTTATCACTTCTGAGGAGAACTCTATTTTGACTGCTCCTATTACTATCAATGAGCTTCAACAGGTAGTTTTTAAAATGCAAAAAGGGAAAACCCCAGGTCCCGATGGTTTTCCCATTGAGTTCTACCAAGAGTTCTGGGATATCCTTCATGCTGATTTATTAGAGGTGGTGGAAGAAGCCAGGAAAGCCAAAGAAATTTTGAAGGTTATCAATAAAACTTATATTACTCTTGTTCCAAAAGCTCAAGAGGTTGATCATATCTCAACTTTTAGACCTATTGCTTTATGTAATGTTCTTCTCAAAATCATTACTAAAATCATGGCAGAAAGGTTGAAGCCTCTTTTGCATAAGATTATTTCCCCTGAGCAAGGGGGTTATGTGGAAGGGCGTCAAATAGTAGATGAGATAGTTCTTGCTCAGGAAGCCATCCATTCCATGGATATGCAAAAATCTCCTTCCATGTTCATTTGGTTAGACTTATCCAAAGCTTATGACAGAGTGGATTGGCACTTCCTTATCAAAGTTTTGAGGCAATTTGGTTTCTCTAAGGATTGGATGGATTGGATTATGGGATGTATCTCTTCTAGTTTCCTACTTAGTTCTTATCAATGGTAGGCCTTCTCAGTCATTCCCATATTCCAGAGGTATTAGGCAAGGTGACCCGCTATCCCCTTATTTATTCATCATTCTTGTTGAATGCTTGGGTAGGACTATAACCAAAAAGAGGGAAAACAAAACCCTTGAGGGAGTTACCATTGCTCATGGAGCTAGACCTATCTCTCATCTTCAATTTGTGGATGACTCTACTCTTTTAGGTAAAGCTACAGTTAAGGAAGCTTCTAATATTAAGCAAATCATTAGCTATTTTTCTAAGGCTACTGGGCAGTTGATCAATGAAGACAAATCTAAAGTTATTTTCTTTCACTGCTCTGCTAGACAGGAATCCATGGTCTTGGATAAATTAAGATATAAGAAGACCTCCCTTCCGATCACTTATTTAGGTATTCCCATCAATATTCAAAGGCAAAAAAATAAATATTGGAATTGGTTGTTGGACAAAGTCAAGAAGAAAATTGGAAAGTGGACCAACAGGTGGCTTTCTTCTAGGGGTAGAATCACCTTGGTAAAATCAGTCCTTCAAGCTATTCCTATTTATGTATCTTCCATGTTGAATATCCCAAAGGTTGTTCTTCGAGAACTGGATCAAATCAGTCATCGATTCCTTTGGAGTGGTACTAAGGAGAAAAGAAAATGGGCCTTGGTGAAATGGGACACTTTATGTCTTCCTAAGAATGAAGGGGGGTTAGGATTCTGGTCTTCTATTAATAACAACAAAGCTTTAGCTGCTAAATTATATTGGAGGATGTTGCATAACCCCAATGCTCTTTGGGCCAATAATCTCCGTGCTAAATATGTTGAGAACAAAAGTCCCGAAGACCTTGTTCGCTATCAACTTCCCACCAAAGGTTCTCCCATTTTAGCAGTTCTTAAGACTGGTGAGGATTTGATAAAGAAAATTTTATTTTGGATCATTCATAATGGTCAACAGGCAAATTTTTGGATAGATTCTTGGGATGGTCACAAGCCTTTGATAACTCAGTTTCCCGATTGGAGGCCTTGGATGGAGGAGCTTCACCGAGCTAACTGGATAAAGGTGGCTAATTACTATCGGTACCATACTGGTAATTCAAAGGTTGGTAGATATTGGATCCCTATTGAGGATTGGCCTATTCAAATCCCAGAAAGGCAAAGACAAGATATCCAAGGCATCCTTCATATGAGATCTCTCTCTTGGTCCCATGAAAAAGATTGTTTTGGATGGAACAACACTACTAAGGGTGAGTATTCAGTTGCTCAAGGTTATTTGACCTTATGCCATAATAATCCCAACCAATCTTCTGACATATTTTCTTAGTTGTGGGCTCAAAAGCTCTGGCCTAAGGTGAGGTTCTTTACTTGGATTTTATTGCATCGTAGGGTGCTTACTGGTGAGCAACTTATGAAGCATGGTTTTCATGGCCCTTTTAGATGTGAAATGTGTGAAGAGAATGTAGAAACTCTCAGCCATATTTTTATTGAGTGTACTTTAGCCTCTGAGCTATGGAGGAGAATGGCCACTTTACTTGGCTTACAGTGGTCCAATTTTTTTACTTTTGAACAACTTTGGAGGGATTGGCCTAAACAAGAGGGTGTTGATCATTTTATTAGGCAGTTAGTTTGGATGGGTTCTACCATTCTTCTTTGGAATATCTGGAATGAAAGGAACAACCAAATTTTTAATCAAGATAGGAAGGATATTCACTATATTTGGCAAAATACCATAGCCAACTTAGTTGAATCAGTCCATCAACTCCTTAATCACCCCCAAAACTCCCACCAAAGATGGGATCAAGTGATGCAAATATTGAAGATTAAATCTTCTAAGGGCAACCAACTTAAAGGGAATGTGAGTATTTGTAAGATGGATAGGACAAGAAATTGGCAACCTCCTCCTAAGGATTTTGGAAAAGTCAATACTGATGGAGCCTCTAGAGGGAACCCTAGAAAAGCTAGTGCGGGAGGAATTGGTAGACTTTCAGATGGCTCCCTGGTTTTTACTTTTGCTGAGAATTTGGGTATTCTTTCCAATAACCTTGTTGAGGGGTATGGTATCCTCAGAGGCCTTCAAGAGGCTACTAAGGTTGGATGGGAAAAGGTGTTAGTTGAGTCTGACTCTCAACTCATGATTAATCTTTTGAAGACTCCTTCTAAGAATCATAAGGTTGATTGGAGAATAAAAAGAATTATTGAGAAGATTCAATTAATCCAGATGGGATTTTTGAAAGTTGATTACAATCATGTGGTCAGAGATCAAAACAAGAGTGTTGATGCTTTAGCTAATTGGGCTTTGGACAAAGGTGATCTTACTTGTTATGGCCACCCTCCTAGATGGTGGGCTTCACAAATTAGGGAAGCTCTTCTTTCTATCATTTCTTTGGATGGCTCCAGTTCTGAAGGTACCTAGTTTCTTCTTGCTTTATTTTTGCTTCTCTTTGGTTCGATCAGGTTATTTTAGTTCCCTAGCTCAAACTATTCTTTCTTTTGTTTCCTCTGTTGATTCTTGCCTTAAAAGTCTTCTGGTCTAGAAAGGTCATTGTTATGTTCAATTTTTTTCTTTTTTCTTTTTTCTTTTTTTGTTTAGTTTTTTAAGGTGTGTGTGTTCTTTTGTTTTGTTTTGTTTTTGTGTTCTTTGTGTTGTTTTTTGTTGTTCTTGTGTTTTTGTTGTTTTGTGTTTTTTTATGTTTTTTGTTATTGTTCTTGTGTTTTTGTCGTTCTTGTTCTTGTGTTTCTGTTTGTTTGTGTTAATTCGTGTTTTTATGTGTGAGTGTTTTCTATGTTTTTTGTTTTTGTTTATTGTCTGTTGTTGGTTGTTTTTTATTTTTTATTTTTTAATTTTTTAGGTTTTGGTTGTGTTTATTTTTCATGTTTTTTTTGTTATGTCTTTGTAGTGTTCTGTTGTTTTTGTCATGTTTGTGTTTTGTTATGTTGTTCTTGTGTTTTTTCTATGTGGTTCGTGTTGTGGTTTTTTTTATCTTATTGTGTGTGTGTTTGGTTGTGCTTTTCTTTTTGACACACTCAAGGAGCATGTTTTTTATTTTATTTTATTATTTTTATTGTTATTTATTTATTTATTATTTATTTTAAATGTTTTTGTGTGTTTGTTTGCTCCTTGAGTATGTCAAAGGTGGTAGGCCAGGTTCGAGTCCTGGGCGTTTTTGGTGGAATGGATACCCCTGCCTCCTTGGGTCTTACCCGAAAGTGGCATCCCTTCTGGGATGTTTTCCACAAATTTACAAATATTCCAAAATTCAACATCCTTATTCTTTACATTTTCTTGTGGTATTCTTCACAATACAAAAACTCTACCTCTCCTATCTATGCATTGTATCTTAGTAGAGAGATATTTCCAAAACTTCATGCTATCATAACCTAATTTAACAAATCTAGATTGTTAGTTTCCCTCCTGAAGCATAAGTGCAACCACAAGAACTATAATAAATATTTTATATGAAAATATATAAATGTTATAAAATACAACAAATATTACCAATAAAAAAACATTACAATAAATCTTAATCATTATTTGATTTAGATAGTCAACATTTTCTTGTTAGCTTTAGCTAAACTTACTACTTCCTCTAACCATGGAAAATATAATTTAACTTCATGATCCTCTATTAAAACCCCTCTATTGGCTAGCCTATCTACACATTTGTTCTCTTCCCTTAACATATGTGTAAACCTAATTTCTTAAAACTCTATAGCAAGGTCTTTTATTTCCACAATGATCTCTTGTATATTCCATGGAGCCTTTTCTTTCCTCAAAATTGCATTTATTACTATTAGTGAATCACCTTTCATCCATACATTGTTCCATTTCATTTGTCTACATATTTTTAACCCTTCCAAAGCTGCCCAAGCTTCAACTTCATTATTTGTCTTAAATCCACTATTAAAAGGATAATGTGACAAAATCTCACCCCTATTATTTCTAATTATTCCTCCTCTCCTATTGGTCCTGGATTTCCTTTAGATGTTCCATCAAAATTCAATTTGACCAACTCCACTTCCAGTGGTTTCCACTTTATATTCTTTGCCTTCCTTTTGTTTCTCCTGTACCCAACATCATAATTCCATTTGATGACTTGACTCCATCTATCAAGGCTCTTTGCTTCAAGATTAGGGATTAGGTGAGTTGATAGGGTTGGTTTAGACTCCTCTATGGCTAAACAAATCTTCCTTTTCATTACCTCTAAATTACATTAATTTCCTTTAAATATTATTATATTCCTTTCTAGCCATACAGTCCAAAGTATTGTATCTTTTGATGTATCCTAGATTATTTGTAATGCCTCACTTTTAAAAGTGCTCTTCCATTTCTTCAACCATTCTTCAATTCTATCATTCATCACCATGCATTTACCAAACATATTAAGAATCCATTTCCATAGTTTCTAGACTATTGAATAGTGTCCCAAGATATGGTTTATACTCTCCTCCTCTTTTTACATAGAACACATTGTGAGGGGCCATGAAAACCCCTTTTCATTAGGTTATCCTAAGATAAAATTTTCCTATGAGCTACTAGCCATACAAACATTTTGACTTTTGGAATGCTTGGGCTATCCCAAATATCTCTCCATATTCTGTGAATATTCCTATTTTATTGGTGTTTTACATTATATCCACTTATTTTTGTGTATTCTTCTAAGCTATTCAACTCCCAAATCAGCTTATCCTCGGCTGCCTCTGAAATAATCATTGTTATTATCTTTTTTCTCAACTACCTCCTAGCAACAATGTCCAGTATACTTGTAAAAAAATATTCTTTCCATTTGTATCTTCCTTCATGATCCTTGTACATAATGTTTGAAACCCTATCACCATATTTGTCTTGAAGTAATCTCATCCATGGTTTAAAATTGGATCTAGATTGAGTGGTTTTTTATCACACCAAGTATCCATCCAAATATAAATTTTTCTCCACTTCTCACCACCCATATTAGACCTTTAATCACTAAATCAATTGATTTTTTAAAACTATTCCATAGTGTAGAACCATCTGGTAGTGAGAATGTAGTAAAGATTAAGCTTGGGTCATTAGGCTCAATGTACTTAGAATAATTCTTGCCCATTGTCTTTGACTCTCTTTGTACAATCTCCAAATTACTTTTCCCCTTAGAGCTAAGTTTTCATTCTAAGAACTCTTAAACCAAGACTTCCCCTAGTTTTATCATCACACACCTTGCTCCATTTCACCAAAGGAAATTTCCTTTTATCATGTAATCCTAGCCACAAAAATGATTACATAATATAGATTAAACTTTTTTCTATCGATTTTGGCATAATATACAAGGACATAATATGTTGGAATGGATTGTAAGACTAATTTAATTAGTTGCACTCTTCCTTGCTAATGATAACCATCTACCTTTCCATTTTGGTAGTTTATTTTGAACTTCACTTATAACTAGATTCCACAATTATATCCTCATTCTCCCCTCAAATAAGGGCATCCCTATATATGTTGCTGGTAAATTTGCCTCCTCCATTTGAAGTAACATGCATATTCCTGCTTTGATTCTAGTTGGAGTATTTAGAAAGTAAATTTTGAATTTGATCCTATTAAATTTTTTCCTTGATGCTCTTTTATATTCCTTTAATAAATTATTCAAACCTCTGGCCTCATTTTTCCTACCCCTCCAAAAGGGTTATATCAAATACAAACTATTTATGGGTGGTGTTATTGATGTTATTACTAGCCTTAAATCCACTAATTAGCCCATCTTTGTATGCCTTCTTCAAGTTCCTTCCCAATACCTCTACCATAATAATGAATAGATATGATGATAGAGGATCTCCTTTTCTAAGACATTTCTTGGATTTGAATGATTTTGTTACTAGCCCATTGACCAACACTGAATATGATACTATAGAGACACAAGATTTAATCCATCTAACACATTTCTTTCCAAATCCAAACTTTTCTAATACTACAAAAAAGGAATCCTATTTAATCCTATCATAGGCTTTATTCATATCAAGTTTTAAGATCATTGCTCTTTCTTTTATGGAAGTTTTTGAATGTAGTACTTCATGAGCTACTATGATCCCATCTAAAATTTGTATCGCTTTCACAAATCCTCCTTGCTATTTTGAAATATATTTTTTTAAATTGGTCTTAACCGATTTTCCATAGCTTTGGATATTATCTTATATTCCAAATTACATAGGCTTATGGGCTTAAATAAATCAAATAAATATACCTCCTTATTTTTTGGAATTAATATAAGATATGTTGCATTTATTTTATAACATATGTACTATTTTACCCTGTATTGTTACACTACCACCAATAAAAAATCCTTCATTATTTTTTAGTGATGCTAATATAATACTATAGAGAATCCATCGATACCTAGGGATTTATCCATATAAAAAGATAAAAGTGTTGAAAAAACTTCTTCTAGCGTAATAGGCTCCATCACTTTGCTATTGTCTTCATTTGTTATAACTAAAGGTACTTCTTGTAGTAATTTATCATTAAGAACTTCAATCTCTTCTAATCCTATAATATTTTGGTAAAAAAGTCTTGTCTCCTTTATAATTTCACTCTACTTTTGAATCAAAACTCCTTTTACTAATTATGGATGCTTATCTTTGTAATATTGCCATCCTATGAAAAGACTTTCTGCTTTTATCTCATTTTAACCAAGTCTATCTCAATTTTAATCTCCAAATTTTCTCTTTCTTACTCAAACTATTATTATATTCACTAATAAATTTCCTCTTCTCTGAGCTTGGATTATTATGCTCAACGTTTTAAAATTTTAAAAGTTTATATTTTGGTTTTGTCTTCTCAAAAATGTTCCTGAAATTATTCTTGTTCCATTATTTTAATATATATTTGATTTATTTAATTTGTTTTGGAAGTGTGTGCAACTCATTGTTTCCTATATAATTTTATGTCTACATTATCATATCAAAAATTTGAGGATGGTCTTCCCATATTTTCTCATATTTTAAATATGGTCTCTTTTTGAATTCACTTACAATCATTTTAACTCTTATTGGCTAGTGATCTGAACTAATCCTTGTCAAGGTATTAATTTTAGCACAAGTACCTTCATATAGCCAATGATCTAAGAGTATACATCTATCTAATATTTTTTCTATTAGGTTCTATCCTATCCTATTATTTGTCCATGTATAGTTACTCTCTTCAAACTCAACCTGCCATAGATTATTATTTTGAATATCTCATACTTTGGGTTATTTTTCTAATTCCCCCAAATTTTCATTTATCTTGGTTATGGCATTAAAACATCCTATGAAAATGAATCATATTTCTTAAAATTTACTTCTCATAAAGTCTTCAATTCCACTCCATACTTTTGATCATCTCGACTGAGTTATAGGTACATAGACATTGATAAGGATGAAACTAATATCTGCAAAGTAGCATGTGACTAATGAGGCTATATAATACCTATTTTTATGAATTATCTCATGGGAGGTTATAATTGTATTACAACATGTTATAGTTCCCCTTGTCTGTCCTTCAAAATCCACAACATCCCATTTACATCTTGCCCATATCGTTTTCATAATTTTGGAAACTTCTTCCTTTGTTATTTTTGTTTCTTAGATACAAATAATAGTAGGCTTGTTACTTAAACAGAGGTCCCTGATACACCTCTACTTTGAGGGGGTATTAGCACCCCTTATATTCCATGAGATTATAATCATCTCTCATTAGAAGCTATTGGCCCTGCCTACAAATTATCAATACCAATTTGCTATTTAGTAAAGAGAAATTTAACCAATTTATATTGTGTTCCTTTCTCTTTGTTTTCTCTTGCTTCCCTAGCTCTCGCTTGATAATTTGAAGGTTTTACTCTTTTCTCCTTACTAGTATTGATAGTAGATCTTATTATTCTATTTCTTAATATTCTTTCACAAATTTTAATTTCATTATATTTATTCTTTCCTAGCTCTACTAAGGAAGCTTTTGACTTATCCTGCTCATTTTTTGGTATTTCCTTGTTAATGGTAGAGGTATTAACAATTTAATATTGTACTTTCTCTACCCCTTTTCTTCTCTTAAATGGTACATGGAATTTCAAGATATTATTCTAGATCTAATGAGTTACATTTCTTAGGTTCAGCAAGAATGTTCATCCGTAAATTAGGACCATACTAAGTGGGAAGCCTTGTAAAATTCTTATCTTATTATACCACGTTCTCTAAACTGTAATTTGATTTTTCTTCATAGGTTAAAACCTCAAAAAAATTAGTTTTTCTTCCAATATCCTTACTTAGTGGTCTCCACTATTTATTTACTTCCATATATTTAGACCTATTTTTTGAAGTTGAAAACCATCTTCATCCATATCCATTTGTAAGTTTCTCTTGTAGTTTTTTATATATGTTTCTGTCAGACTCTTCTTAGGGCATGATCTCTCAATATGCCCCATATCATGACATCTTTTAAATATGAAATATATATTTTCATAATCCATGAATTGGATCCACAACTTACCCCCATACTTAAAAATGATTAATTCTAGTAAAGGTTTACAAATATCAATCATGACCAATATCTAAGCATAACTAGCCAAGAATCCATATTTCATTTTTTTTAAATCTCAAGGAAATCTCCTACATTTTTTTCTATTTCCTTTAGGATTTACATTTTCTATAATTCAATGGGAAACCCATACATATTGACCTAGACTAGTACTAGGGATAATTTTTTTTTTAGATGTAAAGCCTTCATACTAGCAGGTAAGAAATATTTTCTCTTCCCATAAACCAAGGACCCCCTTTCTAGATTTTATTTCTTTCCTCCTTGGAATAAAATATGGCTAGGAATAAACCCTTTGGAAGAAATGATAGGCTCACTCCTAGAGACTTCTAACTCCTATCAATCTATTTTCTCATAGCCAAAACCCCTAGACAAGTCTCATTAAATTTACCAATGACTTCCTTATCTTTGATCAAAAAGGATCTTTGTTATGTGATTTTCTCCCTAACCTCTACTACTAGGTATGAATCTAATTTTTTTTTTTGTATATTAGTCTATATAAAGTGAACTATAACTAGCAATCTATTGAAACTTACCAGTAAATTCCATAGCAATTATGTTATTTGAAAATAAACCTCCAAAACTTTGCATGCATAACTTATAATAAAATGAAATGATAAATTAAAATTAGCTTAAAATTTTCATGTCTAGATATATTTTCCTACATTTCTAATTTATTAGCCCTCCATTACTCCTCCCATCATCCAAACTCTATATGACAAATATTTATAATTTTATTTTTTATGACTTGAAAAATTGCTAGTGACCTTATTCTAGATGGATGATTTAATAGGATTGTATGTCCCTAAATACTATTTGAATATCTTCATATAACCACTAATTTTATAGCTCTTCAAATTTCACATAAATTGGTTCAAGAATCATCTGAATTGGACAACCCTTCACAAAGATATGGCTCCTAAAATATTAGATGTTTTTTTAGAAAAAATTGCCCTAATGTTGCCCTTGTTTTAGATGGTTGTATTCACATGGTAGACCCAATACTACTTATATTATTTTATATGATCACCCATTTTAAATATCTTCAATTTTTGCACAAAATGGCACAAAAATTATTTTAATCAGACAACTCTATGCAAATATGTCTCCTAAAATATGAATCAACTTGATCTCAATTTTAATTAAAGAGTAATTTTTCTTTTTATTTATTTTTTGTTTTTTATTTTTATTTTAATTCATATATCTAGTTAAGGTTAAAGACCCAATAGTTAGCATAGGATTAATAATGTTGAAAAGTAATGGTGCGATGAACCTTTTAAACTGATTGTTTAAAAAAACATGTGTAAAGTATATAAAAGAGATACTTTTAATGTATTATCTTGTATTAAAAATATGATTCAAAAGTGAGTGCAAGCTAGATGCAAGAGTGAGAAAGGAGCGAGTCTCACTAGGTAGCATGGAAGGAAAGTCATACTTGAATATCCTAATGGGATTCAAGATGCTCTAGGTAGAAATATGGATGTCCAAGTTGAAGATAAAAGGAATAATGAATATATGGCAAGTTCAATGTAGAGAATAAATATTAAACTAGAAGTGATTATCAAGGATAAAATGATTGAGCACAATATAATGATGCTTAAATGTAATTTTTATGGGTACTAGCTAGGGTTTTCAAAGATTCAAAACTGGATCAAGTGGAAGTTGGGATTGAATTCAAATTACTCTAATTTTTCTCTCTAATTTTTTTTCTTATCAAATTTCCAATTGGGAAATTATGGATAAGTCGATGGGTGGGAGAGAGATGTCATTAATTTAAGACCATGAAGTGATAAGTTTTCTACTGAGATAAAATATTAAAAAACTTTTGGTGTTGGTTAGGCTTTTTGGACTTTCATACCAACTTATCAATAAGAATGTTTTGAAGAATATTAGAAAGATCCTAGGGGAGCTCATCAAAGAGGGACCAACTAGTAAGGAGTGAAAACCATGCTATATATACCCACATACATGTTTTCATGGATATTTCAAAACCTTTGCCACAATCCATTAATATTAAATCTAAATTAAGAGAATGAGATCAACACTTTGATTGTGAAAACATTGTATTTTGATCGTCATGTACTGATGGGTTTATTTAAATCCTATATAACCAATTTAAAAACATATAACTTGGACAATTTCATGGAAAATGAATTGATTGAAATAAAATTTATTTGTATATTAAAATTTAGATATGTAGTGATTAACAACCTTGAACCAAATCTTGCCAAGCAATACATGTATAAGTAATAACATTATGTGGTTATCATGTACTAAAAATGGCTTGTTTTAATCCCATGTAACCAATTTAAAAACATATACCTTAGATGATTTCTTGGAAATGAACTTGATTAAAATAATAAAATATTGTCTAGCTATTAAAATTTAGATATATAGTGATAAAGAACTTTAAATCTTGGATGTTGCTTTTATTTTTTGTGAGTTAATTATTAAATTTTAAGCTTGATCTCAATTTTTTCATATTTTTTATTTTTTATTTTTTATTTTTCATTTTAAATCATATCTTTAGTTAAGGTTAAGACCCCATAATTAATCCAAGATTTATAATGATGAAAATTAATGGTGCATTATCCTTTTTTAACCCATATTTTGAAAAAACAATGATAAATTATATAAAAAGAGATATTTTTTATGTATTACCTTGGATTTAACAAATATGAGCTAGGACCAAGTGCCAACCAGAAGCAAGTGCGAGCAAGAAACAAGGAGTAAGCCTCACTAGGTAGCATAAAAGGAAAGTCATACTTGAAATTCCTAATTTGGATTTAGGATGCTCTAGCTAAAAATATGGATGCCTAAGTTGAAGATAAGAGAAAGAATGAATATATGTCAAGTTCAATGCTAATAATAAGTGTTAAATTAGAAGTGATTATCAAGTATCTAATGATCAAGCATGATATAATTGTGCTTAAATATAACTATGGATACTATCTAGGGTTTTTAGAGATTCAAAATTGGATCAAGTGGAAATTGGGATTGAATTCAAATTACTATGTGATTTTTCTTCCTAAAGTTTTTTTTCTCATCAAATTTTCCAATTGGAAAATTATGGATAAGTTTATGGGTGGTGACCCATGGTTTAGGGCAAGAGATGAAGTTTATTTAAGACCATGAAATGAGAAATTTTCTACTAAGACAAAAATATTTAAAAATTTTGGTGTAGGTTAGGCTTTTTGGACTTTCATACCAACTTATCAATAAGGATGTTTTAAATAATATTAGAAATACCCTAGTGGAATTCATCAAGGAGGGAACAACTACTAAGGAGAAAAACCATGTTATATATACCAACAAGTGTTGTCATGGATATTTCAAAATATTTGCCACAATCCTTTAAGATTAAATCTAAATCAAGTGAATGAGATCAGCAATTAGATTGTGTAAACATTGCTTTTGATGTCACAATTGTTGTAACATTGGACATATGATGAGAAATTACAATGTGAAAATGATGAAGAAACGAGAAAAAAATTTGGTCCTGATACAAACTTCAAGATAAAACAAGGAGATAATATTGTATTAGATGCTTGATTAAATCAAGGATATTCCACTTCAAAAGAAGAGGCATATAAATTATTTGTGATTGTTGTTTACTTAGAATTTCATGGCCATTTGTTACAGTCACTAGATGTATGTGACACTTCTACCTCACATAGAGTGAAAAAGTGTGAGGCTCTATGAGCATGGGACTTGACTCATATGGTAACCTTTGAGATTTTACTAAGACTAGATCCTTATCATATTTGATCTTTGGCATGGTGCTCTCTTAAAATACTTGAATATATTGTTGGAGATAATATATACTGGTAATTTTGAAGTAGCATGGGTACTATTGTAAATATTAGTTTAGGAGTGTGAGTTTTATATTTATCTAATGTATGTTTCAAAATGTGAGAAGTGTTTATGTGTTATATAATTAAGTATACAAAGTGTCAAGAGCATAAGTGTGCAAGTGTAAGGTGTGCAAGTGTGATTTGTGAGAGTGTAATGTGTCAAGATAGCAAGTGAAGAGTCATAGGTGTTAGGTGTCAAATATGAAAGTGAAGAGTCATAAATATGTGTCAAGATGTAAAGTGAGAGGTTATGTAATTATGAGAGTTTTGTCATAATGTGAGGCATGTGAAAGGATGCATATCCTAGGTGTTTGAGGAGAGCAAGAGTCATGAAAAATTATATATTAGAGATAAAGCTCCATACAATGTAATCAATTAGAATTCTTGAGAACTTTATGATTTATGAATATAATAGTGAGATTTCTTATTGTGAAATACTTGTGTTATTTATGAATGTGATTTATGTGATTGATATTTGATCCTAGATAAATTAACCTATGAGATAATTTGGCACAATTACCATCATTTATTGAATAAAAAGGAAATATATTGTAGAAAATAATATTGTAATCTAACAGAGGTGATACACCAAGAGCAAATATTCTTCTATTTATCGTTGGAATAGAATGAGCACATGCATCAATAGTTATCAAGCAATTAAATAAACGTGCTTTAATAATTCACACATAAGGGTATACTAGAAATAGAGTAAAGTGAAAATAGACACAACTTCTTGTATTATAATCTCATTATTACGGAGAGATATTAGATTAAACAAGGTTTCCCCACTAAAATTTGTATAAGCAATTCAAATTTTCCCCCTAAAACTAAGGAAGGGATCCATCAATAATTAATGTTGTGCTCAAGGTCTCAAGATCTATATCCATTAATATTGATGGGTTTGAGGTCTTTATATTAGAGCATCTTCAGTTACCACTTTTAAGACACCAACCACTTTCATCAAAATGCAATGTTTGACTGGTTTAGGTAGGTAGACTTGAGGTTTTTTTGTAGTTTTTGCCTTTATGAGTCCAACTATTTTTTTTAAATTGTACTTCAATGGAACTTGTAGTAAATAAATTCGCTTGCCATGGGAGTTCTTTACTGCAAGTCAGTAGAGGTTGATGGCCAAATTTGAAGGGATTTTGTTGCTACTTTTAAAATCACATCCTATAATACTCGACTACTTTTTTTTTACCAGATGGCTGATGGAGCTTCCTTGATCTTCTTCTTGTCCACATATTTTTTTCTAGGATTTCAATCACTAAGATCAGATGGTTGATGTGACTTTTTAATGCTACATTATTTTATTCTTCTTATAATTTCCATGAGCCATCAGATTGGCCTTGGATTGATCTTTGACTATTAGTGTCTTCTAAATACGAAGTGAGGGATCACACGATAGCCACATGGACGGTTATTGGTTTCTTGGCAAGGATGGAATAATTTATCTATGATTATTGACCTCATGAACATTACCCAATGGAAGGATCATTTTTTACATCTTTGAAAATCTTTAAAGATGATGCAGGTCAACTATCATTGATATTGTATGGTTCATGGGACTTTGTGACCTAGATATCTTAATATATTCCTTAAACCTCAATAGTCATTAGATTTTCCACCTATCCAAGATCAATGACAAACCTTACTTTGATGTGTGTTTTTATGGGATAGCCATTTAAACCTTTACATATTGCCAATGAATTTGCCACATGTCTAGGTTTCAACCAATGGCAAGGATTTCCTTTGATAATTTGGTCACTAGGTTCATGAAGTAGTGCAAGCTATTAGATGAACAATCAATAGTTTGTAAAGATTTAAAAACCTATTTTGCTTTCTTTACTTGAAATTGATGCTCACCATTGATCATAAGAATTGATTGCCCACACTTTTTCCATCTTCATCTACTAATCTTCGCTAAAATCAATGCCCACTATAAAATCAACATGATCAATGTTCACTGCAATATGAAAGAGTTTGGTGGTTTTTAATTTCTCTAAACTAACACTCATCGTCAATCAACAAGATTGATGATGAGCATGACATAAAAACTTTAGTAAAGCTTCTCCTTGTAAAATTAGCACCTACCATAAATTTGCAAAATTAATAGTGCATGTTACTCCCACTTCCTCTTCTTTCTCAACTCACCAATTTGCTTCATATCAAGGACAATTTGTAAAAATGGCCAAGGCATAACTCCTCTTGGGTGTAGTGAAATTTCACTATAGTTTTGGAGACTCATAGGGTGTTTTTTACTTGTTGAAGATAAATAATCACCACCTCATTCATTCAACATAGATTCAACAAAATAATGAATAATCATGGTAAAAATTAAAGAAAGAATGAAAATGTAGGCAAAAAAATATAATATTAGGGTAGCTTGTATATTGAGACCTTGATATTCTTCCACTTGTCCTTTGATGGTAGCTCTATTTTCTTAAACTAGAAATAGAATCTTTGAAGCTCTAGTTGATCATCATGAGAGAAATATTCCACTCTATTGATGACTTCATTAATTTACACATCGATCTTTATCAGTGGCTTGAGGACTTGAGCTACATCATTTGAAGTGGAGGGCTTGATCATGTATCAAAATTAGTTTGATCCTTTTTTCTTCAAAAAATTGAATCTACTCTTGCTTAGATAACAACTTATAATCTAAATTCTAGGTGGATGGAAGGCCTTTTATAGTTAATGAGTTAGTGGAAGTCTTTAATTTTATAGTTGTACTAGATAGAATACTAATTTAAACCTTTTATTGTTGCACAATAATTTCCTTATCTAGGATGCCAATTAATTTTAATACCACTACCTCCCTATCTTGAATTCCTATAGCTACTAGCCTTTGATTGAGTGATGTGGCTAGTTTTACCCTGTATATCTTTACTTTGGCTAACCTCATGGAGGTGGTAGTCATGATTTGCTCAAATTTATAGCTTGTTTGAGAATTTTGAGTGGTGACTACAACAATGAATTTGAGCACCCAACATAATGTCAAAGTTTCCTTGGTGATATTATCCTAGTATTCTTGGCAAAATTTCTTGATAAGCCTTGTAGACACCAAATTCTAGCCACTTGTCGTCCATCCAGGTCTTCCCACCATTTTTACCCATTATTTACATATATTTATATATATTTGTTTAATATATATTTAAATATTAATATTTTATATTATATTTTTATATATATTTAATAAATGTATATATATATGTGTAAATTAATCTCAGCCATCCATCTTGGTCTAATCCTAGCCATTCATCCACCTTAATCCATGCCACCTACCCAGATTTAATCTCCACCCTCCATCACATTTTAATCTTGACCACACAAATTATGTCATTGAAACCCTAATGTGCCCTAGGGAAGATTATAAATAGGAGTCATTTTGATGGCTCAACCCCTAAGTTTTATCTAATCCTAAGCAATTCCTTATCCTAAGTTTCTTAAATTCCTCGCATCCTCACCTTCTTCCCTCCTTCACATCCCATCCCCACATTCTTCTATAGACTTTACCATCACATCAACACCTTTTCCACCTTGCTACTATTGAGCACCCATGAGTATCTCAAACCCTAGTTCTACTGACCAACGAACCCTCGGGTGTCGCTAGGGCATCTGCACACCTATTTCCTACAATGACAACGACAAATCAGAAAGTGATAAGTTCACAAGGTAAATATTCTATTATTATATTAATTTTATTATTTCTATATTTGCATATAGTTTATCATTTGATAGCTAGGGTTTTTATTGATTTCTGAGGGTCTCACATAGTGGAGCCCTCATAGTTACTACTAATCCTCTTTTATCATTTTTGTGTGTAGATCTAGAGATATACAGGCATTGAGCAACTGTTTAAGCTGGAGTGGTCCGATCAATGGATATCTGAAGCCCACTCACTTCTATTGGGATCGATCGAGCGTGAAGACACCACAAGAATTGTTGGCTAGGGTTTTAGAGAACCCTAGCATATTGATATTCATTGTATCAACAATAAAGCTTTGTAAAAACCCCTATTTGGGGCATATTTGATTGTATTAGAGATCCACCCGACAATAAAATCAAATTTATTTTTGTGCAATCTCATGTTTTATTTCTTTAATTGTTCATTTATTTAAGTTTAGTTATTTGGTGTTGTTTGATTTTGTATCTCACAAATGGTGATCACGATGGGACCCCCTAAGGGTTTCTTACTTTGATTTATCTTGTGATCTAACTTGTTTTTTATTTTATCTTGCAGGTTTTCAGAAGCATAGATCACATGATTTTCGTAGAATCTAGATTTTTGGAACAACGTAGAAGTTGTAGAAGGTGCACAGAAGCCCTACAACATTCATGGGATATTCAAGAAATCCAAGTGATTTAAAAGGTATTTTTAGAGAGAGAGGAAAAATACATAGGCTTCTTTGTAAGCTTACCTTGAAACCCTAATCTTTGTTTTACGTATTTTTACATTTTACATTTTTTTATTTTCTTTCAGATATTGGATTAAAAAGAACATAATAATATATCTATTAGAAACAATCATTCTAGTGTGCATTTAGGCATCAAATTAGTTGTTGCATATAGTTGCATTTACACATTTCCATTTAAAAAGAATTCATGCTTTCTGGTGTGTTGCATATTTTGTTTGCATATGAAATATTAAAAGCATAAAGTAGTGTGCATCCTAGGGTTAGAAATTTATATTTTTATTAATCTAAGTAGGAACAACATTTAAAATAACAAAAGTACCCCCACATTTGGTGATTCAAGGTGGAGGAGTAGACGAACCCTCCTCTGTTTAGAGAGCGGTCTTAAGCGGTGTACTCTACTTCCTTTGGAAAAATTGATATTTTGATGTTGGATTCTAATTTAGATTGATGAAAGCAGTTATTTTATGACATTGTATGAGCACAATAGAAAAATAAAACTTTTTAAAAGGAATCACACACTACACATTGCACTTTTAACAGTAATGGTTGGATTTCATCACCAACCATTGCTTGAGATCTGGTGATGGTGGGTTTCATCTCCATCCACCAATATCTACCCCTAGACACCATAGGTTACCCCCGAGCAAACTTGTTAGATTTCATCACCAATAAGAATCTCATTGCCCATTCCTAGCCATAGTATTCACCCATTTTAATTTCATATTAGTGCATTCAAACACACAAAATAAAAAAAAAATGAAAAAACATTAAAAGGAGATAATTAATGAATGAGGTAAGACACAATTGTTGTATAAACATAGCATTGATTGTCTTCACTTGATTTCTATGAATTTCCATTTCTACATTTCCTTTACAACACATTTTACATTTGGTTTAGTAGCTTATGGTCTTAACAAGAAATCAAAAAAACTTTAAACCAAAACAATACATCTATGGACTATTCATCTTCATTTCCTACCACTTATATGGTAAATCCCATCAGTGTGGTTCAGACAGATTGCATAGATTTATCTATAGGTCCATCACACACTATGTAGGCTAATGATGTCTCACATAGATACACCTCCACATCTCTTCCACAAACTGAATCATCTTCACCCACAATTGACCACACTATTACCCACATAGACATGGCCAAAGTAGAGGCTTTCTACAAATCGGCTAATTATGTCTTACAACCCATCCATAATATCCTGGATCAAGATCCTTCTTTATAATAGGAACTTATTCCTTCCCAACCATCCAACTTCACCCAGGTGTACACTAACCCTATTTTTGAGGCATCAGTTGCACCTTCATCCCATGTCTCCATTCCCCAACCATCATGTGCTCCTAGCACTTCATATGTATCCACCTATACCAACCCCTTGTATGAAGCACAAGTCAATGTTGCTTCACAAGTGCCCATTTCATCCAATCAAGTTGCAATTCCCATTGCCACTTGTCCCCCATCCACATCATCTATTCCATCTTCATCCATACCTTCCAATGATGATATGGAAATTCATGAAGCATGGGAACATTTGAACAAATTGCTTAAGAAGTGATAGACAGCTCAACAACAAGTTCAAGTGAACCCTAGGCCTCAACCAATTTCCACTCAACCCACCTTCATCACACAAATTCCATCATGGGTACCACAATATTTGATGGTTTCCATCCCTACACCTCCATCCACCCATACCCATTCCATTCCCATAGGCCAACCCAACCATAATCCTCATGCATTATCCCCTTTTCAACAATCACCATCATTTCTCAATCAATCTCATCATCATCAATTCCAATCCACTCTACCTATCCATCATCATATTGTCACTCCACAACATATTTCCACCCCTTCACAGAATCATCAAGTGATTCAAGGCTTTCACATTCCTAGGGAAGACCCTAGAATCAAGGCTATGCAACAATAAATTGATAATTTGATACAACATACTCCTGGTTACAATAACTAGAAGCCAACCTTACATCAATTAATCAATCAACCAATTCACCCTTTGGTACCATCACCACCATATCCGACAGACTTCACGGTACCAAGGTTTGACAAGTTCAAAGGGACTGAGGACCCTAAAGAGCACGTGAGCACATTCATGCACTCATGCTTTAGAATTCAAAATGATAATGCTCTCATGCTCTACACATTTCCTCAGACATTGGGGGGAGATGCCATAGAGTGGTATAACCAATTGCCCAATCATAGTATTTATACTTTCGAACAATTGGTTGACCAATTATTTGAATGATTTACCCTTAATGTAAGAAATAAAGTCTCATTGTCTGATATCTATGGTTTAAGACAACATGATGATGAGTCTATCTATGATTTTGGCAACCGTTGGAGGGCCATCATAACCAAAATGCCATTCACCCTACCAATGGAAGAGCTTATTAAGCTATTCACTAAGAGTTACCTAAAACCTATTTCTTGGATGCTTCAATTGCAAACATATCACTCATTTGAGGAAGCTCTTGCCCAAGCTAGTGTCATCGAAGAGATAAAAATCCAAGAGGGCATACTTAAGCCAAGAAATAAGGAATGGCAAAACAAGGGCCAATACAAAAGCAATTATTCTAGCCAAACCAAATCAACACAAGCCAATCCAACCAATCAAGCCAATCACATCAATCAAGTGGTCATGAGCCAACTGATAATGGCTCAACAACAACCAATGCAACAACCATCGCAACAAATTGCCTATCATGTGGTGCCCTTAGTAACCCAATCTATGCAAAACATAGTGCCAACTATGGAGAATCACCAACATCGATAATCTATTCGACAAAATCATCAATACACCCCTCTATCTGAATCTTATGCTTCCATATTTCAAAGGTTGTATGACACCAATAGACTTGCTTTGCCTAAGGTCAAACCAGATGATCCCACCAGACATGGTAAAAACTATAGGGAACATTTATTTTACCCTTATCATAGATAAAATGGGCATGACATAAATAACTACCATGTATTTAAGGATATAGTACAAGACCTCATTGACTTGGGGGCCATCAAGCTTGACAACCCCCTAGCTCAACAAAACCAAAATCTTGGTATCTTCCAAACACCACTTCCTCATCATGAGGAGGTGCAATCCACAATGGGAGGGTCTAACATCAAGACCCCTCCCAATCAAGTTAACCATGTTCAACAGTACCAAGGTTTTGTAGGTGCCATTCATGTGGTAACCCGAGGTCAACAATGACAAAACAATCAACAAGATGCATGACAACAACCCATTCAACAACCCATGAACTCACAAGCAAGGGAGTCTCAACCTGTTCCATCACCACCCATCCAAATTTCCCCAAATCCTTCTCCACCAATCCACATTCCCAACCATTCTAATCCATCAAGTCATCCCATAAACCACCCCCAAAGGCCAATCATTTCTCTGAGTAGCCGGTTAACCACGAGTTTAAAAATGGCTTCATCAAAACTATCTATTTATGACCTAATTCAACAATCTCCCCAACATCATGAGGCATTAATGGATATTCTAAAATCCATAGAACTCCAATCTCAATATTCCAATGCCTTTAATAACTTTGTAGGGAGTATTCAAACATGCATGGAGCCTTCCATCATATTTTATGACTTTGAGATTAAACCAATCTCATCAGAATTGGTGGACCCTCCATTGCATATAATGGCTAAAATTGATAGGAAGCCATTCAAAAGAGTCTTAATTGATACCGGCTCCTCCATTAACATCATCACCACATCTACCCTCCATCATCTCAATCTTCCTCCATCTCACATAACCAAATCCACCTTCACATTGAAAGCATTTAATGATGCTCTCTACTCTACAGTTGGCACTATTGTTTTACCCATCGAAGTAGGGGTAAAAATATTGCATACCTTGTTCCACATCTTAGAAGGATCCATGGCATACAATGTACTCCTTGGAAGACCTTGGATGAGGGAAATGAGATGTGTCCCTTCCATATTACATCAATGTCTAAAATACGTACATGAAGGGCAAGTACATTGCATACCAGTGGATGTTGAGCCATTTAAGTATTGCAACTTCATATCGAATCCTTATGAATCCATGCTTCCTTCTACCCACCTTTTCCTCACATCATCCACCACATCATCAATCACTCCATCCAATCCTTCATCAAAATCTCCCATTCCTAAGGAGCTTCCCATCACCAATTCCAACCAAGCATCCACTTCTACACCTTCATTATCATCATCATTGACTACATGTACATGTGGTCGAACCCAATCCATGCCATCCACATCATCATCCCCTTCATTGGTCACAATAATTCCTTCACAACCAAATCCATCTCCATCAACCAATATTTCACAAGTTAAATTATCAAACTGTGAGATGCCCACATCTTCCCCATCATCCGAGCCATTAGCCAACCATGAGCCTCCCATGTCCACTTCATCCTCATCATCCCAAGTTGAGGTCCACCTCACCAACCCTAGTATTGGTGAATATGTGGTCCAAGACATCACAATCACACCACTCAATATCTCAACTACCAAGGATTTTGATCACCCACGTGACCCACCTTTATCTATAGGAGTGGTATACAATATGGGTTCAATGCCTAATAGCATAAATTTTATGTATGGAGGGATAAAATATTTGTCTAATCCTACTCCCCTAGAAGAACCCAAACAACCACCACCTACCAATATCCAAAAAATGATAGGTTTTCCATCCCGCTATTTTCACAGACATAATTGGCAAAGACATGGCTTAGGCCGATATGAATAGGGAGTGCCTCAACTTATTGATGTCCCATATCAAGAAGTGCATGACCATTCAGGTCTAGGTTATCACCCACTTCCCACCATATCTTATTTTGAACAAGCCTTCCAAAGGCTTAATCTAAATTCAGAAGAAGAAGCCCTCCACCCCGATGACTTGATGAGGAAATGTACGAAGAATTTGACCTCATATCGATAGCTTCTGATGAATCTGATGAGGAATCGAAGCCCATCATTCCCCACACCGAACAAGATGAGTTTTATCTCAGAATGTTCCCCATCCATGAGCCCATATTTCACTTGCTTCTTCCACAAGAGTGAGCCGAACCTACCGGTGAACCACCACCTCCATATCATTAATCCATCTCATCAGCCAAAATTGTAACATATGTATATAATACAAAAAAAAAAAACATAAAACAAACAAAAATATTTTTTTTTCTACATTTCATGTATATAGCATTTAGTTAAGTGCATTTATTTGTGTTGCTTGTTGTTGTCCAAGTTTACCAAGGTCCTAGCATCGGTTCTTAGGCTCTATCCATCCCATCCATTTCACCTCATCCATTTTCCCTTAAGTCAACATGAATCCTACTGACTTATTCACCCCACTCCATAATCCATACGATTTGGCAAAGCCAATTCCTATTGACATGAGTCTTATTGATATGGATCAGATTTCCTCACCACCATATTTTTTTGAATTTGTCCTATCCGAGGAATTGTTAAGGGCTTCAACCAACTACATTCCTCCATCCCCTCCACCTTCACCTTCACCTTCACCTTTGAATCCCAAGGTTTTCTAGGCAGACGTAGATGAGGATAAGTCAGAAGAGTTTGATGACATCTTAGATGACATTCATCTAATCCCAAATCCCCATCAACTTGAGGAAGGTTCTCACATGTCTATTGAAGATACCATCGATGTGAACCTTAGTTCAGATGCAGACAATCCCCAAATTGTCAAGCTTGGCAAAAGCTTATCCAAAGATGAACAAGAGCAATTAATTGCTCTCCTCAAGAGGAAGAAGGGAATTTTTGCATGGTCCTACAAAGACATGCCTGGTCTTGACCCTAAGTTGGTTGTCCATAATCTCACCTTACATCCTGATGCTAAGTCGATCAAACAAAAACTTAGAAGGATGCATCCTACCATTGCCCTCTTGGTCAAAGAAGAGCTTCAAAAGCTATTAGATGTGGGTTTCATTGTACCCATTGATTATCCTGAGTGGCTCTCAAACATGGTACCCATTCGTAAGCCTAATGGGGTGATACACATTTGCACTAATTTTCGAGATCTTAACAAAGCGTGTCCTAAGGATGACTTTCCTCTTCCAAACATTGATACTCTTGTCGACACTTACACTGGCCATGAAATGCTTTCTCTCATGGATGGTTTTTAGGATACAACCAAATTTGAATAAATCTTGATGACCAACACAAAACAACATTCACTACACCTTGGGGAACTTTTTGTTACAAGGTGATGCCCTTTGGCCTTAAAAATGTAGGTGCCACTTATCAACGTGCCATGACATACATTTTCCATGACTATATGCATAATATTATCGAAGATTATGTGGATGATCTCTTGGAAAAATCCAAAACTCGACAAGAGCACATTGGTGTATTGGAGAAAGTTTTTGATCGACTTCTAGAGCATAATGTAAGGTTGAACCCCAAGAAATGTGTCTTTGGTGTTACCTCTGGCAAACTACTAGGGTTCATTGTCTCCAAAAGAGGCATTGAGGTGGACCCAAACAAGGTCAAGGCTATCATGGAGATGCCTCCCCCAAAAAATTTAAAGGAATTGCATAGTTTACAAGGAAATATCCAATCGATCCATCATTTCATTGCGCAACTTTCTGACAAATGCAGGCCATTCAATCACCTGCTACAAAAGGGGGTGCCATTTTCTTGGATAGATGAGTGCCAAAAAGCCTTTGATGACATTAAGCAATACCTAGCTTCTCCACCAGTCTTAGCTCCTCCTCATCCAGGGGTCCCCTTCTATATTTATGTTTCAGCAATGGACTTTGCATTAGGGACAATGCTTGCACAAAAGAATGAAGAAAATCGAGAGCAAGTTATCTATTACATTAGTCGAACATTGGTAAGCTATGAAACCAGATACGCTTATGTAGAAAAATTGTGCTTAGCAGTGGTTTTTACCACTAAGAAACTCAGACATTACATGCTTAGTCACACAACATATGTCATAGCTAGAGAAAATCCTCTACATTATATGATATCTCACACTTACAATAACACCCACACCGCTAAATGGATAATGCTTCTTACTAAATTTGACCTTGAGTTCATTAGCCAAAAATCCATTAAAGATCAGGTCATAGCCGATCAACTTGTGGAAGCTCCACTACCTAGTGATCATCCCTTGATTATTGAGCTCCCAGATGATTCGGTATTCACTATCACCGAACAAGAAGAAGATGTCATTCCAGAGGAAGACATCGATATCACACTATTATTTGATGGCTCTAAGTGCGAGAAAGGTCAAGGTGTTGGAGTCATGTTTCATACACCCCTAGGGGTACCTATCCCCTTATCATTCAAACTTGACTTCCAATGCACAAACAACACTACAGAGTATGAAGCCTTAATCTTAGGCCTTCAATCAGCTATAGCTATGGGCATAAAGCGTATCAAGATATTTGGTGATTCTCAACTTGTTGTCAAGCAAATCAATGGAGAATACCAATGTAAAGAACCTACCATTAAACTTTATCATGAAGTAGCAATGAAATTGCTCTCTACATTTGAATGGTATGAAATCGATAATTTACCACATTCGACTAATAGATTTGTAGATGTGATGGCCTCTCTTGGATCATTGATTCCAAAAGACTCCTTAGGAGAGGTACAACCTCTAATTATCACAACAATCTCTAAATCTGCAATTATTCATGCTGAATCTAAGGATGAAAAGGATGTTTGCTTTATCCAATCAGATCCATATGAGCCTTGGTCAAGCCAAATAGTAGCCTTTCTCAAGTTTGGAACACTCCCATATGACATGTCTCGAACTACTAAATGCACTTTCAAGCAAAAAGTAGCTCATTTTGTTCTCTTGGGGGACGTGTTGTATAAACATGGTTATGATGGAATCCTCCTTCGATATCTCGAGGTTGTTGAGGCACAAAGAGCCATAGTTGAAGCTCATGATGGTACTTGTGGTGGTCATTTTAGTGGGATGGCCATCACAAAGTGTATTCTATGCATGGGTTATTATTGGCCCACCATGGAATGAGACTATTGCACTTATGTCAAACATTGTAAGCAATGTCAAGAGCATGCTAATTTAACTCATGTACCATCACAAGCATTACAACCTATTCAAAGCCTTTGGCCCTTTTCACAATGGGGTCTTGATTTAATTGGAAAAATCTCACCTCCTTCCTTGAGACAACATACATTCATCATCACAACCACTGAATACTTCACAAAGTGGGTTGAGGCAATTCCTTTAACCAATATGATAGGACCTAGAATTGTGGAGTTTATACTTCATCATATCATTTATCATTTTGGTATTCCCTCAAAAATCATCTTCAACAATGGCAAGTCTTTCAAGAACAAGGATGTTCGAGCACTTTGCGAGAAATATAACATCCAACATAGTTTCTTGACTCCTTATTACCCACAAGCAAATGGACAAGCTGAGGCTACCAACAAGACCTTAATTGCTATTCTCAAGAAACTGGTTAACGAAAATCATAGAGATTGGCATACTAAAATTCCCTTGGCATTATGGGCTTATCGAACAAGCATCCACATGCCTACTGGGGCAACACCATTTTCATTGGTCTATGGAGCCGAAGCAATCATACCTCTTGAGCTTGAGATCCCCTCCTTGCAAATTTCTTTGTAGGAATTCATAGATGATGACACTGCTAGACAAGCACATCTTGACCAACTCACACTTCTTGATGAGAGGTGAGTCAATGCTTTAGAGCATTTACGAGTTTATCAAGACCACCTAAAGCGTGCTTACAATGCCAAAGTTCATCTACATGAATTCCAAGTAGGAGATCTTATCCTTAAAGAGAATCAACAAAACACCAATGCATTACCGCATCTTCATGATAAATTCATGGCTAATTGGTTGGGTCCATACATTATCACTCAAAAAGTGGGTAAAGGTACTTATAGGCTTGCCAGTCTAGAGGGAGAGGAAGAACCCGAACCACTTAATGTTATACACTTGAGAGCATTCTATGCTTAATGAGATTTTATTATATATATATATATATACATGGCTAATACACAAAAACATTGCATTTCATTTGCACACATTTCATTTAACAACAATTGCATTTCATACATTCCATCCACATTTCACATTTCATATTAGGGATCATTTATTCAGTTCAAGGTATTAATTGGTCCAATAAAGTCATGTTGCCTTAATCAGGGGCACCTTCAAACCAACATCATCCACACCATTCCATAAAGTCAAATTATCATTTGCAAATCCATATATCCATAATTCCTAGGTGTTTTCGGTCACTCAACCACTCCTAGTGTTTTAAGAAAACCACAAATACATGTCAAGTTCTTTTTAGGACCATTACACATCTTCACTAAGAAAATCTTGAGTTCTAGGAATTGAATCCAAAACATTCTTGAACCAAACACAATTTCACATCTTAAAAACATCTTGTGTCAAAGAGGGATAACACCATACTTGGTTTGAACCTCGAAGTGAAAAGGGTAATCCTCGCCTATCCCATCATGCAACATAGTCCACAAAAATAGTGGTTTTCACCACTATCACAGTTGCTTCCAAATTCAAAATATAGAGTAGTAAGGATAGGTAAAATTATCATCACACTTAGTTGAAATCAATTCCCCAAAGCTCTAAATCTTTTACATCACACACCACTGATCATTGGGTTGTAAGGATCGTACTACATTTCTAATCAGACGGTTAAGTAGTCATCCCCAAAACTTGAGAGATCAAAATTCTTGGACTATGGAGCTAGTCTCCACCAGAGCTATAGATGCTTGAATAGTAGTGGAGTACGCTCATGCATGGTGACACATCTCTTTTAAAGAGACCTCTGACCACACATACGGACAAGCTAGCTTCTTGGTCTCATCCATAATAGGTCACACCCAATTTACTCAAGATGAGTTAATGAACTCACTTGCACACACATTGGTTCTTGATTACCTCGAGTCATTACCATGCTCATGATTCGGTAAATGAATTCATTGCACACACATTTGGTCCTAGAGGGATTAGGTAATTTTAGTGAGTTTGTTTTATGCCACTAGTATGTTTGAGTCTCTACAAAATAGTTTTCCATATCAACATCCATATTTTTATATCCATATCAACATCCATATCTTCTTCCATGTCAACATCCATGTCATTTCATGAGTCTTTCACCCCACATACCACCAAGTTTGGTGCCCCTGATTAAACAACAATGTTAAAACATTGGCCAAGCAAAATCTAAACTATGAATGATCATTAGAACATTTGCATTACCACTTGCATTAATCATCCATAACACTTCATATGCATTAATCATCCATATACATATGCATTCACACAAAAGCATAACACAAAAGTAAAATCCATGTATATATATAAATATCACATATACAATGAGTGCCCAAAAGGCTACATACAATGGAGCACCAAGGCTCATATACAAAAAGTGCATCTAAGCACTAGCTAACGCCTATGAGAGGACCCCTATGACCCTGAAGGAGCCCTAGACCTAGAACTATGCCTAGACTCACTAGGCCTAGAAGACCCGAATATAGATGAGGAGGGTGGTTCTAGAAGCCCAATATCATGCTCCATCAACCTATCCTCCAAAAACTCAACATATCCATCCTAAGCCCGAAGGTGATGTACATCATGCCTCTACCTATGATACTCCTCTCTAGAAGCTCTACCTAGAGCCTCATGATCCTATCCTCATCTCCACCTACTATCTCTAATATTCTAACCATCTCCATATCTATCAGCTATCATAGCATCTCACTCTACCACCTACTGCTCCAACCTCACCCAATCATCCTCACTCCGGCTAGGGGGTCCATCCAAAATATCCTCTATATCCTCCATATTCCCTCCATCTCCCCAAACTTCTCTCCATATCCCTCCATCTCCTCCATCCTAACCCTCCTAGTCTACCTCCTCGAACTACTATCCCAAAGATACCTCTAATGCTTAGGAGCCTCCTTAGCTCCCTCAACCTCATCCCCATATCCCTCTCCACCATCTACTACTAGACTCGATACCCATGGTGGCTAAGTCATGAACCATACATCATACTCCTCTCGTAGTCCCTACATCATCCACATTGAGGAGATCTATCTCCTCATCATCCTCAAAAGTGACCCTCCATGCCTCAATACATGGTAACCCTATCTCATCTTGATACCTCCTATAGAGCATTGGCTCATTAGGAACCCCTTACCTCAAGTCAAACTACCATAGCACCCATGAGAACTAGATCATCTCCACCTCCTTTAATACCTCCCAACCACCCATCTAGCCTACCACACCCATCATAGATGCTCTCCATCACCTATCCACATGGCACCCCACCATGGCCTCCATATCACTTGAGCTAACATCAATCCAACCCATAAATCCCTATACCACTAACTCATCTAAATAAGATGACTTAACTGTACCTCCTCTACCACTAGCCACCTCATAGCATAGGGTTACTCCCTATCCCATCCCCTCATCGGTAAGCCCATAGATCGAGCCACACTAAAGTGCTCCCAACCCCAACATTATAGTAGCACACTACAACCTAATCCCTAGAACTTTTACCTCTTCACCTCATATAGCTCTTAGTATAACTACACCAATAAAGTAGGAGCCCATGCATACACCCATGGTGTAGCGAGCATATCACACACCAACCCGATAAGGTTCCAAGGGAACCAACATCCGATACTATTTGAGACCACTATGTTGGCCAACATGAACATCACCAAAGTGGGAAGGGCATCCAAATTCTTGTCCACATACATGGACAAGTAAGTAATCCCTCCACATATCACCTCCATAGCCTCCCATCCATCCCCAAACATGTAGCTCAACTTAGTCTTCTTATCATGTCCAACCTCAACATGCAATCCCTCCACCAATAACTTGAGGATGTGATATACATCCTCAAGTGTCACAGTCATCTCTCTCAGTAGGGAGCTAAAAGGTCCCCCTATCTAGATCCCACCTCTCTACCAAGGCTGAAAGGTACCCCTCATCAGCCCTCACCACATCTATCTAGGCTACCCCTACTAGCCCCACTACCTCCAACCAATCCCAATCCTCACCTCGCAATACCTTTCTCATCCCAGGGATGAGAGGTGAGAACCGATGTCGAGCCTCCAAAATCTTAAGCTACAACACAACACAAAAACATTAATGTTAATACATGTACATTACTAAAAATTTTTGCACAAAAAAAAAGAGAATCAAAAGGCCTTACCTTGGCATATCGCACTCCAGCTTCAGCTCCAACACCTACACCTGCATCCACTCCCTCCATCACCATAGCTTTCACAACTCACCAACACTCACTCCACTCCACTCCCTCAGACGTAGCTTCAAAAATTTATAAATGCAAAAATGAGCTTGATTTCCCCTCTACAAGCCTTATATAGCTATTTTAGGTGCACTTGAAATACCCATGGGCATTTCCTAGTGCATTGAAGCACCCACCTATATTTGGAAACATGCCAAATTTTAGTGGGCATTTGCGCATGCAATAAGCGCTCATCGATGTTTGGAATCAAAATTGAAAAAAGACCAAAATCAATCCCAAAAGGTAGCTTACCTCCACCAAATCACTCCAAATTGCATCCATGCATCCATTTCATCATAATAACAGGTTTTGTGAAGGTCCAAACTGATTTGGATGCATAATTTTTGTTTATGACCAAAAAGGCACAAAAATTACTTATCAAATTCCAAAATGCTTCAAAAATGGTCCAAATTTTCACAAAATGACCATAATCATCATTCTCATCATCAATTCTTCATTTTCACATCATTTCCAATCATCAATCATAACATTTGCACATTTTCCAAGTTCACCTACAATTTCAAGTGAACCTCGTATCTAGTGGTCTATTCTATCCCCTTGGCGATTGCAGTGATTTGCATCCATGCAATTCGGTAAGATGAATAAACTACCATAAGGACACTTGGTCATTTTTCATCATCCAATATCTCATTGTTCAAAATCAAAATCACTTTTGGTACTTCACATTTTGAGTGAAACTATGCCAAGAACAATTTGCTCAAAAGCTGTCATTGATGGCCTAGTTCGTGGGGCTTGAAACATGGACAAAATCACATTTCATCATTTCCCATTTCCTTGATAGTCATCATGGAGATAGGCATTAGCTAGGGTGATTGGTTCCAATCATAGGAATTATCTGATAGTCACTAGTTGGCCCTCCAAAGTTGACTCTTTTTATTTATTGCATCTTCATATTTGCATATCAATGATGCCAGAAGGCACATTCTTCAACAACATCGAATCACCCCAAATTTGGGGCAACCACATTTGGTTTTGATTTTCCCACAATGGGATACATCTTACATGATCATGGCATCTACACTTGGCAAAAACCCCTTTCTCTGTTAGGGCAAAAATAGAGTCAATCACATGCATCTTCCACCAACCCCCTTTCACCGTTGGGGCAAAAATGGTATCACATTTACATCATTCATATCATCCACAATCACATCATTCTTTTATCGTAGACACCTAAAACACGTCATGTGTAGGGGACTACTCATATGGGGCATGCTAACAGACCATATGAATGATCTTGGATAGCTCCAAGGCAAAAGCAGTGGTTCTAACCACTCAATTTGGGCATTTTGGCCTATCTAGCCTTAGCCGCTTGTGTCACCCATGGCTAGGATTCTTAGCCACTTGTGTCACCCATAGCTAGCATTCTAGCCACATTTAAGACCCGTGGCTAGCCCTATAACAAACTTGGGTGACCAGAGCCGAGTAAAACCAGTTGCAATGGCCATTTGTGATGGTTTTCAAAGTGGTTCGGGCTTGGAAGCATCCAGAAGCTTCCTCCCAACTGCCAAATCTTGTTCTTGGCTTCTCCATGAAGCTAGAGCAAGGATTTTGGGAGTCTACTTAAGACCCCAATTTTAGAGAGCAACCATCTGGAGAATTGTTCAATTGCATGTAGCGGAGCCCTATCGGATTGGAGAGCAATTTTATATCCCCTTGAGGAGTAACGAAGTGTTGTCCAATTGACCAATGACAACTGTGCATGCAACAATGGAGATCTCAAGAGCTTGAGGAGAAAGCTTGACAATTGACATACTTCCATTGCCAATTCCATTGAATTCAACCGCCAATCTATTCCAGAACATCGAGGCGACCCTTGATCATCAATTCCTTGGAGGATTTGAGAGTTTTTGGCCCTGATTTCAAGAGAAAGGACACTTTCACCTTAGCCACGGCTATTAGTTGTGGCTAACAGTGCTAACTATGCCTCAGACCCATGGCTAGGTTTTGATGCTCTCTTTCCTCCATTTTAGCAGTAGATTTCCATTTTTAGTCATGCAATTAGCTTAATCTAGCATAGATTAACATTTTAGCAGACATTTGACCGGTTCAATTTAGGATTTAGAGGTAGATTTATTCTCATTTCCTTGCAATTATTAATCTAGACTAGTTTCATGCTTTTCAAGTTTTCTAATGGTTAATTAGGCTTTCTAATTGCTAGATTCATGCTTCTTTACATGCTTTATGACAATTTTATCCTTTCTTGCATAGATGGATGGTTTTATATGCTTTCTTGATTTTATGTCATTCATTATGCAAGATTCCTCTAAAAGCCTCATCAAGAGAGGCCTCCTTTGTTACTAATTGCTTCTTGTTGTTTCTTGAATGCAGGGTCAATAGGGTCTTGACATTCAAGGCAACAAATACCTCTAATCATGGAGAAGAAGGTCATCGACACCTTGGAGCAGTTCGTGTCATTCTAAAAGGCCTACGGATTACACCTACCCTTGTGAGGGATTTTCCTATTATTGTAACATTGTATCACATTGGGTATCCCTAAGAGGGATGGATTTGTAATCTTGAATTGATGGAAATTTAATAAAAGAAACCCTTCTTTATGGTTTATTTCAATTTTGTCAATTCTTGTATGCTTTATGTGATTTATCATTGTTACTAGATTAGGGTGTATGCTTTTTAGGATCGTATAGAAGGTGATCATGTGGCCAAACCCAAAATTTAAAATATGATCACTAATTTTTCTCTATTTTTGTTGTAGGTGCTAAACATGCTTAAAAACCATCAACGATTAACAGTTGTCACCGGCTGACACCCATGGGCAACAGTCGTAGCCATGCCTGACAGACGCGATCAATAGAGAACAAAAAAAGCAGACATCAGACACCATCATCAGACTTGGACCTGAGGTAGGGTCATTTTTTCCTCTCTATATTTTTATGTCTATGTTTTTATAGAAGTAGAATGCAATATATGGATGCTAATTAGAAAACATAGCAAAAAGTAAAATGGGAAAATCCTAGATGCTTTTTTAGTTTTCTACTAGTCGCTGCTAGGAATAGTGGATCTCTGATTGCAATCCGCCCTAGTCTCCAGTGGTCTAGGCCATTGTTTGTTTAGAGTTTGCATGTATGAGGCCCAATCAGTGGCCATTTTCATCATAGATAGTTGCATTCTCTAAATATCATCTAGTGTAATCGTGCATTCTCTTAAAGTGAAACGTTCTTTTTCAAAGCATGTAGGAAAATCATGTGAATGTTGTTTTATGCATTTTATTTTCATGCAAATTAAAATGAACCACACACACCATGACACATATTAAACGCTAGTGAGTTGGAAGTCACATCCAACCACTAGTAGGGTTTCAACGATGGTGGAGGTGATTTCCATCCATTGGCCCAACTCCCACGTACCTTATGTTACTAGACCAATACCGGATCCAAGAACCTTTCGTAGCCTAGAAAATTTGCATATACTCCTCTTCGAAGGGTATGACGTTGACTGGGTGAAAATGGGTGAGGATCTGGGAGGACCTGTGCTCCCTGACCATGTGTGGACTTCATTACCACACATTATAGGTTGGATTACATGGCCTGGAGTTCATCGCCAGGTTGTCGAGCTACGAGTATACAGGTGAAAGCCTTAAACTATTGAGCATTACATCAACAATTTCAAACATGATGAGAGTAGTTTAAGTTTTCAACAAATCTCAAAACACACTAAACCAGTTTTAGGACACACATCTAATCCTTAAAAGAGATAATCATATTGTCTACTTTGTGTGTTTCATTATTATTAGGGTAATCAACATAAGATCCTTGATCTAGGGCCAAACCCTAACCCTAATAATTAATTTTTATTCTACATCCAATGGTTCGAGAATCATGTAAATCGGAGCTATAACAAAAAATTTATTTTGGTTTTATGATTACTCTATTTTCGAAGCCGAAAATTGAGAAAAACTGCACTAAAATGGTCATAAAATGGTCTAGACAACTCCAAAAATTGCCAAATTTGTTTTGTTGTCTTAGTTTAGCCCTTGTGCATCTCTCACAAAAATTTTGGGTCCTAACTCTTCATGGTTCAAAATTTCCCAAAAATTCCTAAAAGTGGTCATTTCCCCATGAGCCCTGGTTGGCCAAATATTCCAAAAATACTAAATTTTGACCCAAAAATCATATTTTTGAGTTATAGCTCATTGTGATCAGCTCATCGCACTGATCATTTTGATATATAACACTTACAACTTTTTTCGGAAGTCAAAATTCATAAGGTCATGGTCAATGCACGAGGCCATCCCCGGTCTAAGACTGAGGTTGCACCCAATGCACCACAGGGTCTGGATCACCCTAGAGGTAGCACACCTACCCAAAACATACCTGAATATACTTCAGGTAGTCTCAGAGGAGACAACACCACTCACAGTGGATCTCATCAAGGAACCCCGCTCAGGAGAATTAACAACAGATCTTCTCGTGACCTAAACGAGAATACCTCTAGACCTACCACATCTCATTACACTGAGAGTTCAAATCAGTCCAATGAAGGGTGAGATAGAGGTAATACAACCATTCACATGCCTATTATAATGCCAAATCCTTTCGAACATGGAGGATGTCATTTGTCTTACCATAGTGTTGGCGAGGAAGGTACTCCTCTTGCCCAACCTTGGAAGTCCCATCACCTTGACTTCTTAGATCAAGGTGCTGGAAGATCCCACCATGGGACGTTTGAGCATGGGAGCATATGTCATGATCGTACCCCTCATGGATTTGTTGGATCTACTAAAGAGTACATCATGGATGAAGGAACTATCACGCAGTTGCATCCTATCCGTACCCATAGTGAGTGTTCCCAATGAACACGCGGCACCCCTGCAACATCCTTGCATGAGGATTGCACCCCAAGGGAAGAACATAATATCAGTGCAATCTTGAATCATCGAGGAAAAAGAGTTGCCAACCTTGTTGCGCAGTTTGAAGCAAACAAGAACCCTCACAAGGAGTTGTAGAGTCCTAGACCTAGCACAACAAACCGATCAAATCGAGCACATAGGTCAGATGCAATTCAAAGAGAACAAATGCTCCAAGACCAATTGGAGGGTTTGTGTATTGAGCATGAGTGTTTAGAAAATCTAGAATGAGAAAGTGCAAAACAATAGTGGTTGCACCTACAACGGTTATATGAACACCGCTTAGAAGAGCAATGCCTCCTTGATCTAAAGGAGCAAGAAAAGTGATCAAATAGATTGGCTCGATCTGAATTACCTCCTCATAGTGAGTACAGGAAGCAACACAATGAGAGACATGCTACTTCACACCTTGAGCTGCATAATAGGAGAGTAGATGATTATGTTTGCCATACTTCGCAACATGCTTCTCGACCATGAGAGCGTTTAGTGCCAAACAGGCATGAGCATAGGCAGTATGAAAGATCAGAGTCAGATGACCAGGATCAACAATATCCTGAACCATATTCTGTAGACGTGGTCGATGAATACAATCGACCACCTCGTACTCAAAGGAACTTACCTCCACTTGCACCCCGAAGATCCCTTTGAGAGGAAGAGATCATCTCTTCTCAAGCCTACAAGGTGCTTATCGAGAGAGTCAAATCTCTCGAGAAACAAGATGTGGCTGGTCAAAAGCCCACTTTAAGCAAGATACACAATCAACCATTGTGTCCATCAGTGCCAAGCCCTGCTTATCCTAAGCATTTTGAAATGCCTAAATGGGATAAGTTTAAAGGTGATGAAGATGCGCAAGAGCATATAACAGGCTTCATGAATGCATGTTTCCAGCTACAACATGATGATGCCTTGATGTTAAGAACTTTCGTTATGACCCTCTCAGGTGCAGCTACTGAATGGTTTAATCAATTACCTAGGCACAACATCACCAACTTTGAACAGTTGGTGGATGCTTTCCTTGAGCGCTTCTCATTTGGCACCAAAAAGAAAGCTAATCTATCTGACTTGGCCAATCTATGTCAAAATGATGATGAGCCAATCATGGATTATGGGAATAGGTGGCAAAAATTAATAGCAGAGTTACCATTCTCTATTCCCACTACTGAACTTACCCGAATGTTTACCAAAATTTGTGCCAAGCACATATCATTGTTGCTCCAGTTGCAACAATATACAACATTCGAAGAGGCTTTGGCACAAGCCAAGGTCATTGAAGATATCAAGCTAGAGGAAGGAGACCTAAAGCTCCATAGCGAGAAAGAATGGAACAAGAGCACGCGATATCAACCACAACAGGTTGAGCCTGTGCATGTCAACCAGATCATGTTAAACATTCCAAAAGAAGCATAGAGCCAACAACAAGAGAACTATCAAGCTCAAACTCCTCCTGCGCATCACAACCAATGCAACAGGGATCAAGGCAAGGACAAACAGAGATGTCCACCTCATAAATATACGCCATTACCTGAATCTTTGGCATCAATTTTCAATCACCTTTGTGAGGCTAAGGCCCTAATATTGCCTGAAGTACGCACCCTGGATCCTAATCACCTCAAACCTAAAGGGTATAGAGAAGATCTCTATTGTGTTTATCATCGAAAAAATGGCCATGATATCCAGGATTGTGTTGCATTCAAGAATGTAGTGCAGAATATGTTGGATAAGAACAAATTGCAAATAGATAGCCCTTTAGCTATCGATAATCAAAACATCAACATATTCAAAAACCCTCAACACAACCATGAGGTCAACAACAATCAAGTTGAGCACGTCAATGAAGTGCACATAGCCCCGCCTGATGAGGGTTTTATCGGTATGATCAATATTACAACACAAAGTAAGAGATGCCTTGATCAGCCCAACATACCAAAAAATTCAACTAAAGTTGATAATCTATCACGGTCCACACCAACAGTGAATTTAATTCACTCACCAAAGGACCCTGTGATTACCTTTCATAGATAGGAGATTAAGCCAATCTCTAAGGATGAACCCGATCCTCCGCTACATATCATAGCGAGCATCAATCAGATCTCGTACAAGAGAGTCTTGATTGACATCGGGTCATCTATCAACATCATCATGGCTGTAGCTTTGAAGCATTTAAATTTGTCGCCTTCGCACATTAAGGACTCAACATTCACATTGAGAGCCTTCAATGATGCCACATCCCCAACAATCGGTACAATAGTCCTACCTATACAGGTTGGGATAAAGACAATTCCTACGTTGTGCCATATCCTAGGGGGTGAGAGGCAGTATAACATATTGCTAGGTAGACCATGGATGAGGGATATGGAATGCGTGCCTTCCATAGTGCACCAAAACCTAAAATTCATACACCAAGGACAAGTGTATGTGGTCCCCCATGATCCGGAGCCATTCAAATATTACAAGAAAGTTGATGAGCTACAAGAAACTCTAGTGGCATGCGAGCCTCAAAATATTCATTCGAATAAAATCATCAAACATGCAACTAGGGCTTGCATCAAGAAATCGCTACCTTCTCCCATCACCAAAAATCATGGTATCATATTACCTGATGAGGAGAAGAAAACATCAGTTAGCATGACTGATGCAGAAGCACCTCGACCAGTTGATGATTTACACACAACTGATCTGAAAGCCAAAGCACCTTCTCATGAGTTCATGGGAATGGTCAACATTCAGACAGAGGATCGAGTGATTCTAAAGCAGATAAAACAATAGGTGGTGCAATCAGATGTTGCTTCCACATCAAAGGGGTCAGAACTCTTGAAATTAGTCACTCCTGACTCATTTCTCATAGCGCCTTTTCAAGAACAAGAACATGGGTGTTCCCTATATCAAACTAGGGGTACTAAAGCTTACACAGTTCAACACTACAAAGTGAAACAAAAATATGAACTGAGTCATGAACATGAGCATGTGGATGACACTAGCGAAGTGGATCATCAAGAAGCATCCACATCAACTCAAAGAAAGGAAATAAGTGATTTACAATTACCTAATGGATCTCTAGCATCCACTTTTTCATTTTCTTCAATAGACAAAGGTATTTCGAGTCAATCATTGGAAATACACATGAATTCCTTGTCGGTCTTGCGAGCCATTCTCAGTCATTTAGATAAAATGGAACATCGAATGGATGAGCAAGATAAGGCATTGCATGTTATCATGAACCAGCTTGAAAACCTAGGATTACAAAGGCAACCCACATCTGAGGCTGACTCATCTCCTATGCAAGCACAGGAAAAACCTCAGCAAGAGCAAGAGCCAATTCGGCCAACTCAATCATTGAGTGATCAAAATGAACCAATGTGGGTTAGGCACCCAAGACAGTCACAATGCATTTGGACTCCTTTAAGTGAGTCTATGTCTGACATTCTTCAAAAGTTGCAAGAGGCTAAGGTCATCACCTTACCTGACATCAAACCTGTAGATCCAAATAGAGTTAAACCTAAGGGTTACAGGGAGGATCATTATTGTCTCTATCATAGAATAGAGGGCCATGGCATTTGTGATTGTTATGGATTCAAGCATGTGGTTCAAAACCTCATAGATAGTGGGGTTTATCCCATAGATGGTTCACCCATAGTGTTTCAACCTACTAAAGTAGAGACCTCATCTTCTCATGTGCAACCCCAAAGTCATCAGTCACCTCATAGGCCCACCAAGCCACCTCAATGAGTATTTTCATTTCAAATGACTACTGCAACTTTATTTCAAAAATTGTACGAGGCAAGGGCATTTGTATTGCCTGAGGTCAAAAAAGAATCCAAACGTGGGCCCATTGATGGAAGTTTCTTTTGTAGATATCATCGTATACATGGGCATAGCATTTATGGGTGTCAATCATTTAGGAAAGTGGTTCAAAACCTGGTAGAACGAAATGAGCTCCATGAAGATGGTTCTCTTGTTCACCCCCACCAAGACATAGGCACTCCATAGAGGTCCATGCCTCAATTGGGAGAGTTGATTTCTATCACTCTTCCTAAGCAAGCTGATTACATTTTAGTAGATAACATGCACATTGGGGGTCTTCAAGGTAGCATACCTTCCCCACCATCCATGCAAAATTCAATGAGGCAAAGTGAGGATCCTAGAGGTAGCACACCTCCTTCACTTTCATTGAGGGGCACACACACTGGGGGTACCTAAGGTAGCGTATCCTCCATAAAAGCTCCAAAGGCAGTTGTAAGCCCTTTGGTCACACAAAAGGCTCCAAGGGTTTCTCAAAACACTTGGTCAATCCAAAGGCTCCAAGGTTTCTTGGTCAACTCCCAAAAGGCTCCAAAGGTTTCTCAAACCACTTGGTCAATCCCAAAGGCTCCAAGGGTTTCTCAAAACCACTTGGTCAATCCCAAAAGGCTCCAAGGGTTTCTCAAAATCACTTGGTCAATCCCAAAAGGCTCCAAGGGTTTCCTCAAAACCACTTGGTCAATCCAAAGGCCCCAAAGGCATTTATAAGCCCTTTGGTCATCCCAATAAAAGGCTCCAAAGGCATCTGTAAGCCCTTTGGTCAAATCAAAATTTTAAAATCCATAAAAAAATTAAAAAGCAATAAAATCCAAAAAAATTGGAAAATATCAAAATTCAAAAACATTTGCATTTCATTTGCATCATTGCATTGCATTATCCACATGCATTTCATTTTTGCATTGCATTAGGCATATTCATCCATCGCACTTGCATTAGAATAAATTGTGTTTACAATCTTACAAATGACACCACGTTTGTGTTTCAATCATGCATCTATGCACTATCTTTTTCATCCATTTATCACCCTTGTGAGTAATTGTGTTTTTCAACACAACCCATATTATTGCTATGAAGAATATACTAGGGTTTTCTGGTCATTCAACCATACCTAGAGGTCTTCTCAAGAGTTGATAGAAAGCTTGCTTTGCTTTTGTAGATGAGGTCTAGTTAGTATAGCCCTTAGCATATCAGAATCCTATCACTAATCAACAAATTAAACAATCCTAATAAGGACTAGGGGAAGATGAAAGCCACGAAGCAGGACCAGGTATCCTGAGGTGAAAATATTTATTCTTGCTTATCCCCCTATGCGGATGGTATGGGAAATGTTGGCAATTGGCAAAAGGACAAGTTTATTCCCTACCCATAATCCCTTGCTTACGTTAAAATGAGCAATATCCTAGAGTGATATCCCAGATCAATCCTCCATATTGATACCCTAGATCGATATCATAGATCGACATCCCAGATTGATATCCCATATTGATATCATAAGATCGATATCCTAAATCGATATCCCAGAAACAGTTCCCCAAAGCAAAATCCCCAAAGGAAGTTTTTGAAGAAAATTATCAAATGTAAATCCCAGAAAGTCAGATCAAATGAAGATAAAATTGTACAAAGAAAGTCAAATCAGTATCAAATCCCTTGCTCAAAAAGAAAAAAAGAGAAAAAGTAGAAAATAAAAAAAGATTATAAAAAATAGTATATACAAAATAAACAATGATTTTTATCACTATATATGAGCAAGTATCCCAAAAAATTGAAGAAAAGAAGGGAGTAAACTTGAATCCCTGGAATTGTCAGCACTACTGTACCTTACGCATGATGATATATCTGATACATTAGCATCTTGCTTATGTGCAGACCAATGTTTGAATGTGGAAGAGCTAGCTTCAGGTGTCATGTATCGCCTAGTGGTCTAGTCCAACTAAAATCTAAACCTAGGATTGGATAGACATTTGTGGACCCCCAATCTTAGCAATGGGCTGAAAGAATCCCGCCTGACATCGGGGTATGCTTATGCCTTATCTTAATATACTCATTTGCACACACAGGGATAATGAATAGTTAGGGCCTATCCTAGTGAAAGCCTTATGTTTCAGAAGTCTAGTATGGTTAGTATACAACTTTTGATAAGTCAACTAGGGTGTTTGAGTCTCATGGAAAACCTCAAAAATTCCCAAATAGCAACAAACAATTTTCAATGCAATCATCAAAACATCAATTTCTTTTATGAGAGTTTGTTTATTAGAATTATTTATAATATATGTTAGATACCGGATGGATGTCAAAAATGATATTTAAATGGCCACTGACTATGTTATCCATATTATTTTAATTTACAAAAGCTCATGAATAGAAACCATATATAATTGCATCTCACATATGGGTGTACTATCTTTCATAAAAATATAAAGCAACTACAATCCATGATTGTTATACATTCGGTGGTGTCATCCATTAGATTGTCAAACTCATATTGCATTCATACATTATGTTTTAAGTGATTAAAGCATACATGTCCATTTCATAAAAGCATTCTCAAAGAAACAAAGAAAAGTATGCAGTACATACATGGCATAGATTATGTCATAACAACATAAATTAAATGCATACAAGTGAAGCAAAGTATACATGCATTTAGCATCAAAATATTGCATTCATATACAGTCATCATAAGTAGTATACCTACACATGTATATCATTGCATTCTAAAATCATACAACCATCATCTAGCTAGTGCATGTCATCCATACATCACATCATATAGCATCAAATCAATATAAGCATTGCATCCACGTGCATCTCAAAAATGTAAAAATAACAAAAAAATCAAATAACTCAAAAGCCAAATGTGCCTCGTACCTAGTTATTTACCCTATACACTTGGTGGTTGCAGTGACTTGCGCTCCATGCAATCCGGCAAGATGAGTAAATTACCATAAGGACATTTGGGGCAAATTCATCATCATAGAATTGATATGCTTCATTTCAATCCCTAAGAAGGCCTAGACGGTTGGACTGCTCCATGGGAATGAGATATTCATGTCAATTCTTCTATGATATTTTTAGCAGATCATCGACAATATGATTCAACACATGCCTAATTAGAATTGCTTTCATTTCGATTCCCTAAGAAGGCCTTCATGGTTGGACCGCTCCATGGGATAGAAATAGGCAATTACTATTAATAGTTGCAATCATAGCTGATTAGGCCTTGCCAAGTATTCAAATGCTAAATCTTAATTTGTTCAAATCTTTCATAGTGGTCAAGTGACCTCGTCGCTTCATTTAATTGTCATTACCCTCATCGACTCGTCGCTTGAGGGGGTAGTCATAATATCATAATCATAATCAAAGTCAATAGAAGATCCCTTGATCGTAGATCCCTTGATCTTGTCAAAATTGTGTTCGTCTTACGAATCATTGCCAAAAATTATCATAAGCTTACCCTTTGTTGGGGCAAAAAGCAAAAATGATGAGTTAAGCCTTTGTCACTCCATCTATCGGTCCTATCCGATTATACCCGAAAATGCCAAAGCACCAAATGTAAGCCTTCCATCCAGTTGGAAGCAAATTTAAGCCTTTCACCCAGTTGAAAGCAATGATTCTAGGATGCGCATCCTTTTGCAGGACCTAGGGCATCTAATGTTGATCAGACTAATGATCATCATGCAACCTACGACATCATTTTAGGAGGTCTATTTTTGCTCACGCATTGTGCAAATTCATAATGCATCGCAAAAGGGGCATCTGTAGACACCTAAAATATGTCATGTGTAGGGGACTACTCATATGGGGCATGCTAACAGACCATATGAATGATCTTGGACAGCTCCAAGGCAAAAGCAGTGGTTCTAACCACTCAATTTGGGCATTTTGGCCTATCTAGCCTTAGCCGCTTGTGTCACCCATGGCTAGGATTCTTAGCCACTTGTGTCACCCATGGCTAGCATTCTAGCCATGTTTAAGACCCATGGCTAGCCCTGTAACAAACTTGGGTGACCAGAGCTAAGTAAAACTAGTTGCAATGGCCATTTGCGATGGTTTCAAAAGTGGTTCAAGCTTGGAAGCATCCAAAAGCTTCCTCCCAACTGCCAAATCTTGTTCTTGGCTTCTCCATGAAGCTAGAGCAAGGATTTTGGGAGTCTACTTAAGACCCCAATTTCAGAGAGCAACCATCTAGAGAATTGTTCAATTGCATGTAGCGGAGCCCTATCGGATTGGAGAGCAATTTCATATCCCCTTGAGGAGTAACGAAGTGTTGTCCAATTGACCAATGACAACTATGCATGCATCAATGGAGATCTCAAGAGCTTGAGGAGCAAGCTTGACAATTGACATACTTCCATTGCCAATTCCACTGAATTCAATCACCAATCTATTTTAGAACACCGAGGTGACCCTTGATCATCAATTCCTTGGAGGATTTGAGAGTTTTTGGCCCTGATTTCAAGAGAAAGGATACTTTCACCTTAGCCACAGCTATCAGCCATGGCTAATAGTGCTAACTACGCCTAAGCACCCATGGCTAGGGTTTGATGCTCTCTTTCCTCCATTTTAGCAGTAGATTTCTATTTTTAGTCATGCAATTAGCTTAATCTAGCATAGATTAACATTTTAGCAGACATTTGACCGGTTCAATTTAGGATTTAGAGGTAGATTTATTCTCATTTCCTTGCAATTATTAATCTAGACTAGTTTCTTGCTATTTCATGCTTTTCAAGTTTTCTAATGGTTAATTAGGATGTTTCTTAGCTAGATTCATGCTTTCCTTTACATGCTTTATGACAATTTTATCATTTCTTGCATAGATTGATAGTTTTACATGCTTTCTTGATTTTATGTCATTCATTATGCAAGATTCCTCTAAAAGCCTCATCAAGAGAGGCATCCTTTGCTTTTAATATTTCTTGTTGTTTCTTGAATGCAGGGTCAACAGGGTCTTGACATTCAAGGCAACAAATACCTCTAATCATGGAGAAGAAGGTCATCGACACCTTGGAGCAGTTCGTGTCATTCTAAAAGGCCTACGGATTACACCTACCCTTGTGAGGGATTTTCCTATTATTGTAACATTGTATCACATTGGGTATCCCTAAGAGGGACGAATTTGTAATCTTGAATTGATGGAAATTTAATAAAAGAAACCCTTCTTTATGGTTTATTTCAATTTTGTCAATTCTTGTATGCTTTATGTGATTTATCATTGTTACTAGATTAGGGTGTATGCTTTTTAGGATCGTACATTTACATAACCATTTACACTCATCTATAAATTGGCTCGTGAGATTCATCTGCGACTCATTCACCAATTGAGGGGGTAAGCTATGTAATCAAAATTCTTTTGTCTCCAATCTCATATCCACATCTCAAAAAATTTGCTTCGCCATCAAGCCAAAATAGGTGTCTCGTATTTTTGCACCACATTGTGTTTCATGCAATGCATTACAAAAAGAGGTATCTGTAGACACCAAATCCTAGCCATTTATCACTCATCCAGGTATTCCCACTATTTTACCCATTATTTACATATATTATATATTTGTTTAATATATATTTAAATATTAATTTTTTATATATATTTAAATAAATGTGTGTATATATGTATAAATAAATCTCAATCATCCATATTGGTTTAATTCTAGCCATTCATCCACCTTAATCCATGCCACCTACCTAGATTTAATCTCCACCCTCCATCATGTTTTAATCTTGACCACACAAATTATGTCGTTGAAACCCTAACATGCCCTAGGGAAGATTATAAATAGGAGTCATTTTTATGGCTCAACCCCTAAGTTTTTCTAAGTTTTTTTTATTCTAATCCTAAGCATTTCATACCCCAAAATCCTGAGTTTTCTTGAATCCCTTGCATCCTTGCCTTCACTTTTTCTCATTGTACCCTTGCATCCTTGCCTTCACTTTTACTCACCATAGCCTTCGCATCTGATGTCGCCTATTTTGCTGCACCATATCTACTTTTGTAAATTTTTATCTTAGTTCTTGAGTGCCTTCAAGCATTCCTTATCATTTTTTAGCACCTCTGGGTGCTTCTCTCCACTATCGAGCACCTCTAAGCACCTTCCATTCATTATCGAGCACCTCTAGGCGCCTTCAATCCATCATAGAGCACCCCTAGATGCTTCTTGTTGCTATAGAGTGCCCACAAGCATCTTAAGCCCCAATTCTATTAACCAATGAACCTTCGGGTGTCGATAGGGCATCTGCACACCTATTTCCTACAACGACAACAACAACCAATCAGAAAGTGACAAGTTCACAAGGTAAATCTTCTATTGTTGTATTAATTTTATTATTTCCATATTTGCATGCAGTTTATCATTTGGTATTTAGGATTTTTTTTATTTCTAAGGGTCTCACATAGTGGAGCCCTCATAGTTACTACTAATCCTATTTTGTAATTTTTAGTGTGTAGATCTGGAGATATACAGGTATTGAGCAGTTATTTAAGGTGGAGTGGTCTAGTCAATAGCTATCTGAAGCCCACTCACTTCTGTTGGGATCGATTGAGCATGAAGACACCGCCTGATTTTTTGGGTAGGGTTTTAGAGAACCCTAGCATATTGAGATTATTATATTGAGCAATAAAACTTTGTAAAAACCTCAATATGGGATATATTTGGTTGTAATATCAAAAATCCAATCGGTAATAAAAATTAAATTTATTTATGTGCAATCACATGTGTTTATTTTGCTTTAATTATTCATTTAATTTAAGTTTAGTTATTTGGTGTTGTTCTATTTCATATTTACAAGCCCTATAGCCCTCAATTGTTGTTCAAGATCCTTGATCTTCTTCTTTGTTTCTTCTAGATACCTCTATAAAATCTCCTTATCCTTGTTGAATTGGGACTTCTAGATAGTAAGTTATTGGTGAGACTATGATTTGCTCCTTTCTACATCTATGAGCAAAGTTGGTGCTTATAAATCCATTTGGATAGTGAGGTAAGCTATTTAATATTTAAGTAACTTAGATTTTAGTTGGGATTCCTTGAGAGTGGTTTTGATATTTTAAAGTTCCTTCTCCATTTTTTCCAACTTCCTTTCTAAATATAGGTAGTCATGGCTTATGACTTTGCCATCTTGTTCCATAAACTCTATCTTGTCTATGGCCTGAGCATCTTGGAGGCTAATCCTCATTGTTACCACCTAGTAATCCTATTCTTGCATCTATCCTTCAGCCTTGGAAATAGTAGGGATCATGTGGATAATATATAACATGTTTCCTTGAGGATCATAATGACTCAATATCCTCTTTTTCATGGGTTTCCTAGCTCTTTTGGTTTCTTTCTTTTTTGTGTACTACAATGTTTGGTTTTGAATCTACTAGAATTGTTGTAGCACATCAGAGATAGGTGGAGGTTCTTAGAGCTCATTATTTTCTCTTGTATAGCCAAAATTTGGGCCAAAGACCTAAAGAATGGAATCATGACTTGTTAAGCCATGAATACAAATGCAAGTGGAAGAGAGGGAGGAGAACAAAACTAGATATGGAAGCAAGGTGGATGGAGTAGGTATTAGAGGGGGAATGAGCTCATTAGTTGAATGAGTCAAGAACTAAAAATAGTGATAGGGGTGGAATGAGTAGAGGAAATTAGAGTTACAATGGATGGGGTAGTGAATGTGGGTGCTACCAGAATGGTGGTAGCTATCAAAGGAAATCAAGGAATCCTAGTCAATATGACCAAGAAGCTAAGTGTTAAAATGAAAATAATTGGAGCTAAAATAATTAAGCTTACCAAGGAAGGAATGAAAGTGGCTTGTGGTTGTGTCCTTGGGGTTCCAATTTTCTTCTTCTTTGGTGGTGGAGGGCTTGTTCATAGAACTAATCTTCTCTTCTCCTTCTCCTTAGGATCCTCACTCGGCCTAGTTTGAATTTGCTTCCTCTTTTATTGTACCATTTGTTGAGGTGTTTATTATTGTGATGCTACTATGGTAGGGGGTGTATGGGGAGAGACCATATTCAGGGCTTCTTTGGATCTTGGTGGATTTTCTTCTACATAGTAGACTGCTTTAGTCAATGACTCCACTATTTCTACTACTTGTCCCAACTTAGCACTTACTTCCTCTTCATTTCTTTCATCTATAGGGGTACTTTCATCATCTGAGTGATCTTTATTGTACAACTCATTGAATAATTCATATTTATCCAAGTTTCCATAAGTTTTCATAGTGTCCCTAATATTCTACCTAAACTTATATCATTTATTAATATTTCCCTCACTCCAATGCTCCTCCATTAAGATTTTCTTTTGCTTGGAGTTCATGTGGTTTTGAGATTCACTTGGTATTTATTCTAATAAAATCTCTCATAAGACCTTGGCCTTTGTGGTGGTTTTATGACTAGTCTTTTGGGTCACACACCTACCTCCTCCATTAGGTTCTTATAGGCTTTGAAATTTAGCCTGGGCTCATGAATAGACTTTCTCGAGCTTTTGATGCTTTTCAACTAAGCAACAAACTTTCTCTTAGGGTCATAGTTCCATTCATCTTCAGTCATTTCTAGGCCCAAATCCTTCAACTTATTTCCTCAGGTATGGATAAACTTTCTCTTCACCGTTATTACAATGTTAAGGCTAAGAGGAGGCTTATAAAAGCTAGTCTTGCCTTTCCCACTTTTGTATACCATATCAATTATGTCCATCTACCTCATTAGATCCAAAGAAAAAACTTTATCTACACATATTTGGGTAGCTAATAGACTAATTTAATGAACCCATAAAGCCTAAATATGGTGGATTCCTCCAAAAATGTACTAGTCCCCTTTGAGTCTCCACTACAAAATCTAGATGTTAGTCTCTAAAATATGCTCCAGTCTCAAACATTTGGTCACAACTACAATTGGTGTAAAAAAGTCTTCTACAATATTGTAACATGAAGAGGTCCTATTAAGGACCTATGTCTAGAAATAAATACATCGCATATGACAAAACTCATTTATCATATTTATATTTAGCTTTTGATATAATTGAGGATTTTGGTACAAAACCAACTAGGCCAAAAATGCTAAAAATTTAAAAATTGGGTGTCCTTGAACTTTGATAACCCTTGGTGAACCTAGTCAACAATAAAATTTCTAAATTCAAAAGTCACTCTTTCATCCTTGTATGAGTACTTCATTAGATAAATAATGCTTAGATGGGTTGAAAATATACCCTTTTCATTGTCCAAATCAAAAATAAATCCGAGCATAGTGGAATCCTCCCTTGCACTTTTCTTGAAAGCTTTAATGCTAAGGGGGAACTTTGATAGTGAGGTGTCCTAAGTCTAGCACTCATTGTTCAAGAACCTCAGTTTATCTCTAATGGTTCTATAATGCCTATTCATGCTCTTCACACTTACTCTATGGTCCCCTGGTTGCACCAACAACATCTTGTGGATGGCATGCATGGTGATAGTGACCCCTAAAACTTTCATAATTTCCTTACCTCTCTGGCCTATGTGTTATATTACTTAGTACATTCAGTTACCATCTCATAGTAGTTGTGGATCTAGGGCACCTAGATTAGACTAAAAAATAGTCTTACCTCTCTGCTCTAAAGGATTCTTGAGGCATAACATTGAATCTCTAAAAATATCCCTCCCTCAAGCTCTTGGTAGTCTTAGATATTTTGGGATCCACTACCCTATCAGCCAAGTCCCTAACTAACTTGGGGGCTACAATTTGGAGAGTTAGAGCTTGTGTTTTCCTACTTAAGGTGGAGGGATATTCCAAAACTAGCCTTGAATGAGGACTAGATAAAAGGACCTACTTCGACCATTGGTTGAAAAGTGGTCTTCTTCCTTGATTCCATGGCCAATATCGGCTCCCTTGAATACTTTTGTGCTTACAAATTCTCTTTCCTATGTCTTGGATTTTTTTGCCATATGATGCTAACTATGAGCCTTCTACAACTATTCATGATATTTTACAGTTGCATATTTCAATAGTTTTAGCTATTTCTATTATGTTATATTTTTAGTTATTTATTTTCCATGATGTATTCGGCTATTAATGCTAAACAATAGAAGAACAAGTATAGCCTATTTTGATATAATTTAGTGGCTCTACTTTGGCCACACTTTTTATAGTAGTTTAGCTATATTTTTTCATGGCATATTGGTTGCACTTTTACAATAGGTTGGCTAGATTTTTTATGGCATATTGGTTGCACTTTTACATCAAGTTGGCTAGATTTTTTTATGGTGTATTGGCTATATTTTTTATTGCATATTGGATGAAATTGTTTTGGCTAGATAATAAGGGGTTGTACTCAGGTCCCCACCCTTGAAAAATTATAAATCTCTTCTTTAGATCTTGAGATTTTATAAATAGATACACTTCTCATCTCAATTGAGATGTTATAGCTAGAAACCTACATAATTTTACATAAAATGTTTGAATTCTTAATTTTTATTTTTTGGATCTTTTCAAATTTTTGTATGAGTATACATATTCCAAAATTTAGCATCCTTCTTGATATTTTTCTATAGTAACCTTCACAATACCAAAACTTCACCTCTACTATCTATGCATTGCATCTTAGTAGAGTAATATTTCCAAAACATTGCACTATCATAGTCCGCTTTACCAAATCGGGATTTGCTAGTTTCCTTCCTGAAACACAAGTGAAACCACAAAAATTAGATTAAATAGTTTATATGAATACACATTCTTGTTATAAAATAAAGCAGGTGTTACCAATGGAAAACATTAAAGTGAATCTTAATCATTATTTTATTTAGGAAGTCAACATTGTTTTGTTAGCTTTAGCTAAACTTACTACTTCCTCTAACCATGGAAAGAAGAATTTAACTTCACGATCCTTAATCAAAACCCATATATTGGCTAGCCTATCTGCACATTTGTTTCCTTCCCTTAATGTATGCATAAATCTAATTTCTTCAAACTCTTTAGAAAGATCTTGAATTTCCACAATTATCTCTTGTATGTTCCATGGAGCCTTTACTTTTCTCAAAATTATATTTATTAGTATGAGAGAATCATCTTCCATCCATACTTTATTCCATTTCTTTTGTTTGTATATTTTTAACCCTTATAAATCCACCCAAGCTTCAAAGTTCACTATTTGTCTTAAATCCACTATTGAAAGCATAATGAGACAAAATCTCTCCTCTATTATTTCTAATTATTCCTCTATCAAAATTTAATTTAACCAACTCCACATCTAGTGGTTTCCACTTTATATTCTTTGCCTTCTTTTTTCTTATCTTGTACCCAACATCATAATTCCATTTAATGACTTTACTCCATCTATCAAGGCTCTCTACTTCTAGATTAGGGATTGGTTGAGTTGATAGGGTTGGTTTAGACTCCTCTATGGCTAAACATATCTTCCTTTTCATTACCTCTAAAATGCTTTCCTTTCCTTTAAATATTTTCCTATTCCTTTCTAGCCATATAGTCCAAAGTATTGTATCTTTTGATATATCCCATGTTGTCTATAAAGCCTCACTTTTATAAGTGCTCTGCCATTGCTTTAACCAATCTTCAATTTTTCTATTCATCACCATGCATTTACCAAACATATTAAGAATCCATTGCCATAATTTCCAGACTATTGAGCAATGTCCCAAGAGATGGTCTATACTCTCCTCCTTTTTACAAAGAACACATTGAGAGGGGCCATGAAAACCCCATTTCATAAGGTTATCCTAAGATAAAATTATTATATGACCTACTAGCCAAACAAACATTTTAACTTTAGGAATTCTTGGGCTATCCCAAATATCCTTCCATATTCTAGTGTTACTATTTTTTTGGTGATTTATATTATAACCACATCTTGTTATGTATTCTCCTAAGCTATTCAACTCCTAAATCAATTTATCCTTGGCTCCCCTCGAAATAATTGCGGTTGTTATATTTCTACTCGATTTCCTCCTAGCATCAATATCTTGTATACTTGTAAAAAATATTCTTTTCATTTGTATATTCCTTCCTCATCCTTATACAAAATATTTGAAATCCTATCACCATATTTTTCTTGAAGTAATCTTATCCATGGTTTCAAAATTGGATCTAAATTGAGTGGTTTTTTATCACACAAAGTATCCATCTAAATAGAATTTGTTTCTCCTGATCCCACCACCCATATTAAACCTTTAATCATTAGATCAATAGATTTTTTTAAACCATTCCAAATAACATAACCATTTGGTAGAGAGAATGCAGTAAATATTAAACTTGGGTCATTGGGCTCAACATACTTACTTAGAAGAATTATTTTCCATTGTCTTTGACTCTATTTGTACAATATACAAGTTACTTTTTCCCTAAGAACTAAGTTTACATCTGTAATAAATCTTAAACCAAGACCTCCCCTAGTTTTATCATCACACACCTTGCTCCATTTCACCAAAGGAAATTTCCTTTTATCAAGTAAACTTGACCATAATAAAGAATCACATAATATAGATTAAACTTTTTTCAACTAATTTTGGCATAGTATACAATGACATATAATATGTTGGAATGGCCTGTAAGACTGAATTAATTAATTGCACTTTTCCTTCTAACGATAACCATCTACCTTTCCAAGTTGGTAGTTTATTCTAAACTTTACTAATAACTGGATTCCATAATTCTATCATCATTCTCCCCTTAAATAAAGGCATTCCTAGATAAGTTGTTGGTAAATTTACCTCCTCCATTTGAAGTAACCTACAAATTCTTGCTTTGATATTAGTTGGAGTGTTAAGGAAGTAAATTTTGGATTTTGTCCTATTAACTTTTTTCCTTGATGCTCTTTCATATTCCTTTAAAAAGTTATTCAAAGCTCTAGCCTCATTTATCCTTACCCTTCCAAAAAGGGTTGTATCATCTACAAATTGTTGATGGGTGATGTTGTTGATGTTATTATTAACCTTAAGTCCACTTATAAGCCCATATTTGTAAGCCTTATTTAAGTTCCTACTCAAAACCTCTACCATAATAATGAAAAATAAGGAGATAGAGTATCTCCTTGTCTAAGGCCTCTCTTGGCTTTAAAATATTTTGTTACTAACCCATTGACCAATAGTGAATAAGAAATTGTAGAGACACAAGATTTAATCCATCTAACCTATTTCTTATTAATCCAAACTTCTCTAGAACTTCAAAAATAAAATCCCATTTAACCCTATCATGGGATTTACTCATATCAAGTTTTAAGATCATTTCTTTCTCTTTTCTTGAAGCTACTAAATATATAACTTCACTATGATCCCATCCAAAATGTGTCTTCCTTTCATAATTCCTCCTTACTCTTCTGAAACAATTTTATCTAAAAATGGCCTTAACCAATTCACCATCACTTTGGAGATAATATTATATGCCATATTACATAGGCTTATGGGTCTAAAAGAATCAAACAATTAAGCATCCTTCTTTTTTGGAATTAGGGTAAGATATGTTGCATTTATTTTATAAGGTATGTATTGTTTTACCCTAGACTGTTCCACTACCACCAATAAAAAATCCTTCACTATATCCCAATTATGTTGGTAAAAAGTTGTAGAGAGCCCATCTAGACCTAGGGATTTATCCTTATTAAAAGAGAAAAGAGCTAAATGAACTTCTTCTGGAGTAATAGACTCCATCCGTTTCCTATTATCTTCCTTTGTTATAACTGAAGGAACATCTTGAAGAAGTTTAACATTAAGAACTTCAGTCTCCTCTGATCCTAGAATATTCTAATAAAAATACTTTACCTCTTTTCTAGTTTCACTCTGATCTTCAATCCAAACCTCTTCTATTGATTTAATTCTACTAATTTTAAATATTAATCTCTATACTATGGCCATCCTATAAAAAAGCTTTGTATTTTTATCTCCTTTTAACCAAGTATATATTTATTTTAATCTCCAAAATTTCTCTTCTGTACTCAAAATATTATGATAATCACTATGCAACTCCCTTTCCTTTGAGATTGAATTATTATGATCACCTTTTAAGAATTTTGAAAGTTTATCTTTTAGTTCTTTCTTCTCAAAAATATTTCCAAAAGTGTTCTTGCTCCATTCTTTTAATCTAGATGTCATAGATTTAATTTGTTTTGGAAGAGCATACAACCCACCATTTCCTAAAAAATCTATGTTTGTGCTATCATATCAACAAAATGAGTATGGTCTTCCCATATCTGCTCATATTTAAAATATGATATTTGTTTTATTCACTTACCACCATTTTAACTCTTATTGGCTAGTGATATGAACCAATCCTTGTTAAGGTATTAATTTTAGCATGAGTTCCTTCATCTAGCAAATGATCTGAGAGTATACATCTATATAATTTTTTTTCTATTAGGTTATGGCCTCTCCTATTGTTGGTCAATGTATAGTTGTCTTCTTCAACCTCCCACAGATTATTATTTTGAATAAAGGCTAAGAAGTCTCTCATACTTTGGGTTAGTTTTCTAATTCCCCCAAATTTTTCATCTATATTGGTTATGGCATTAAAATCTACTATGATCACAAATCAGGTTTCTTGGTCTTTACTTCTCATAAAGGCTTCAATCCCACTCTAGACTTCTAATCTACCTGATTGAGTTGTAGATCCATAGACATTGATAAGGATTAAATGAATATTGGCAAAGTAGTAAGTGATTAAAGAGGATATTTAATGCTTAGTTTTATGAATGGTTACATAGGATGTTCTAGAAGGATTCCAACAAGTTAAAATTCCCTCTATTGCTCCTTCAGAATCTATAGCATCCCATTCACATCTTGCCCATACTGCTTTCATAGTTTTTGAAACTTATTTTGTCATTTTAGTTTCTTGATACAAAGAATATCAGGCATTTACTTAAACATAGGTCCCTGATACACCTCTACTTTGAGGGGGCATTAGTACCCATTATATTTCATGAGATGATAATCATGCCTTATTAGGGTTTAATGGCCTCACCTACATATTACCAATATTATTTTGTTGTTTGGTAAAGAGAAGTTCAACCAACTTAGTTTGTGTTCCTTTCTCTATGGTTGCTCTTACTTCCCTGGATCTTGCTTGATAATTTGGGGGTTTTCCTCTTTTTTTCTTATCTATATCAAGAGTAGGTCTTATTATTATATTCCTCAATATTCTTTCATAAAAAAAATATCATCATATTTATCCTCTCTTAGCTCTACTACAAAAACTTTTGACTTGTCCTACTCATTTTCTAGTATTTCCTTATTAATGGCAAAGGTATTAACTTCTAAAACCGCATTTTCTTTACCATTTTTTCTCTTTAATGGTGCATGGAACTTCAAGAGACTCTTCAAAATCTAATGTGACACATTCCTTAGGTTCATCAAGAATGTTATTCCTTAAAGCAGACTCATACTGAATAGACAATTCCTTGTTAATATGTTGAACCTGTTGTACTATGTCCTCTAAGTTTTGATCTACTTTTTCTTCATAGGCTAAAGCCTCAAAATATTTGGTATTTATTCCAATATCCTTCCTTACTAGTATCCATTGTTTCTTTTCTTTTATTTTCTAGATCTATTTTTTGGAAGTTGAAAACCATCTTCATCCATAACCATTTGTAACTTTCTCTTATAGTTTTCTATATATGATTCTACTGGGCTCTTCTTAGGGCATGGTCTCTTAATATGCTCCACCTCATGACATGTTTTGCATATAAAATATATGTTTTCATAATCTATTTTTTAGTTCCACATATTATCCCCACACTTAAAAATTATTTATTCTAGTAAAGCTTTACTTATATAAATCATGATCAAAAAAAGTCGAGTCTTTTGAGATGATGGCGGGAGCAGGAGAAAAAATGGGAGCGGGAGCAGGAACGGGAGCGGGAGCAGGTTCAGACGTAGGCGCAGGATCTAGGGCGGGCACAGGATCGGGATCAGGATCGGGCGCGTCGGGGCCTAGGCTCGGGCCCGCAGGGCCCTCAACGAGACCAGAGGAGGGTTCAGAGGTTGAGCAGACTGGCGATCAGGGTGGGGATGACATCTTGGGCCCAGGGCCTCCTCCCAGCCTCGATGCAATTATAGGCCTAGGGAAAAAGCCTCCAGATCCTGGGTAGGGTTCTACCCCGAGAGGGCCCAAACCCTCCTACCAATAGATCTTGGCTGGCGCCAGGGCCCAGCCTCGGGCCCTAGGCATAGGGCTTTCCCTCGAGGGCACCCACATTTCCATTCAAGAGGAGGTCTACTCATCCTTTGTCTCTGGATCCTCTACCTCCCTAGTTGGGAAGTTCCTGGGAGGGCGATCGGACATGGAAACCATCCGCAGATGGGCGGCTTCCAAGTGGAAAGTTTTTGGACATATTCAGTTGGTGGCCCTTACCAAGGGCTTTTTCATTATCAAACTAAACAACAACGATGACGCTAAAAAGATCCTGTCTAGCGGGCCCTGGTTCCTGGGATGCAAAAGCCTCTTCCTCAGGCGATATGGAGCTGACTTCCATCCCAGCACCCAAAGTATCAACTTCACCCCGATCTGGGTTTGGCTCCCCGAGCTTCCCTTTCACTTGTGGCATGAAGACGTACTAAGGCTCATTGCTCAATCGGTCGGTGAGTTGGTGGCCTTCGATCCCGCTACCAAGGTAGGCTCTCGAATGGTCCATGCCAGATTTTGTGTCAATGCAAATCTAGAATCTGAACTCCCCTCTTCTATGTCCATCTCCTCTGGGTCCTTCTTCTGGTGCCAAACCCTGATTTACAAAAACAAACCTGCTTTTTGCCCTCTCTACTGCACTCAGGGGCACCTTTCCTACCAATGCCCCATCTCCAAGAAGGTTGATGCCTCTCTCCCCGCTAAACCCCCTTCCCGACCAGGCAGGGCCCCTTCTCGTGGGCCCCCCCATGACGGTCGTAGATCCTAGGCTTGGAACAACAAGGAGGCTCCCCCTTCTATCCCAAAGGAATCCCAGGTGGGCCCTTGCCTGACGGATGGCCCTCCCTAGGTTCGCCCTTCCCCCGAACCTCTCCCTGGTTGCCCTCCCGGGGCCCCGATCCTAGGCTCCCCCTCACCCGGTGTGGATCCCTCCCCCCCTCCCCGTAGGCCCTCGCTTGCACCCCCTCTCAGCCCTACGAGCCACCCGGGATCTCTCCCCCATCGGCTCCCACCTTCCCTTCCTCCTCCCTAGATGCCAGAGTTTCCTTCTCCCCCCTCCTCGCTATCCCCCTCTCGACCCCCTCCCACCCCTCCCGACATTCCCTATCGGCCTCCCCCCTCAGAGTGCAGCTCCGAGAGGTCCGACGATGAGGTTGAGGGCAGTTCTTAGTCCGGGCCTGATGAAATCAGCCCCAAGATGACCCGAAGTAGGACGTTCACCATAGACTTTGGCAGCAAACTCAAGAGAGGTCGCCCCACCCTAGGCGATCAATGATCGAGGATCACTGAAGATGACATAGCCAATGGCTCATAGGCAACCCTCTCTGACATCATCGTGAGCTTCTCCAAAGCAGATGCCCTACGATCCAAACCCCCTGCTCAGCTCGAGAAGGGGGGCAAGCGACTCCCCAAGGGTGTCAAATGAAGCTCATCACCTAGAATGTTAGGGGGCTCAATGGTGCCCCCAAAAAAAGGATCCTCGACCAACTCCGCAAGGATCACCACCCATCCTTCCTCCTCCTCCAGGAGACCAAAATAGATGAAGCGGTCGCTCAGAGGGTCGCCCAAGCTATTTGGAAAAATTATGAGTCACTGTCTACCCCTACGGCTGGCACAATCGGAGGCCTGCTGTGCATGTGGGATCCTCAATATTTTGAGGGGAGACTCATTTCATCTTCCCCTAGAATAATCAACATTCTGGTCCATTGTGTGAAGTCAAGGCGTTCATGGATCTTGTCTAACGTCTACGCTCCCAACAACCCGGTTGAGAAAGTTGCCTTATGGAAGGAAATCAGCTCGATGAGGGAGGCCTTTGCCCCCCTTCCCTGGATCCTAGCAGGGGACTTCAACAACCCCCTTTTCCTTTCTGACAAAAGTGGGGGTTCAACGGCTCCGTCCAAAAGCATGGAAGACTTTGGGGCCTTCACCGACCTCAATGAGCTCATGGACGTCAACCTAAAAGGAGCCAGGTTCACCTGGTCAAACAGAAGAGCGGGAGCAAGCCATATCCAGGTCAGGCTGGACAGAGTGTTTCTTTCTAAGGAAGCCATTCCCCTATTTGTTGATGCAACCTTGCTGGCTCTCCCCAAAATTGGGTCTGACCATAGCCCCCTCCTCCTCGAAATCGACCATCGCTCTTCCCTCAAGCGGCCCTTTCGGTTCGAGTCCATGTGGCTGCACCACCCCAACTTCAGGGCCCAGGTTGGTTGCTGGTGGGCTCCCCTAGTCCCTGGGTGCCCTGTCGAGCAAGTCTACCACAAACTGAGACGTCTCAAAGAACAACTCAAGGTATGGAACAGAGAGGTGTTTGGCAACATCTTCAAAAATAAAGCAACAATTAAGAAAAAGCTCGAAGACCTTGAGCTCAGGTTCCAGGAAGGCTCCCAAGATCCGAGGATCAGGGAAGAGGAACGTTCAGCCCTCAACGAGTACCACAACATCCTGGCCAGGGAAGAAACATTCTAGAGGCAGAAGTCGAGAGCCCTATGGCTCCAAGATGGTGATGCTAATACCAAGTTTTTTCACACGTCGACCCTCAAAAATAGGGGCTCCAACAGAATTTTTGAGTTGGTGGGCAGCGATGGTAGAATAATCAAGGATGAAGAAGACATTCGGACTGAAGCCATCAACTTCTTCCAGGAGCTCCTTGGCGATAATTCCCAGATGTCCCCAGAAGTGACAGACTCCCTGCTGGAGCATATCCCAACTTTCGTCTCGGCCCTGGCGAACGAGATGCTCCTGCAGCCCCTGTCTGACTCTGAAATCCATGCTGCTATATTTTCCATGAAGGTCGAGGTGGCCCCGGGCCCGGACGGGTTTCCCCCTCGGTTCTTCCAATCCTTTTGGGACCTCATTGGCCAAGAAGTGTGCGCAACCATCCGGGACCTCCAGTCCGCCAGCTCCATCCCTAGAGGTATAAACTCCACCTTCATTGCTCTGATCCCCAAGTCTCAGGCAGCCAGATCCCTCTCTAAATTTTGCCCCATCAGCTTGTGTAATGTCTTATACAAAATCTTGACCAAATCCATGGCCTCCCGCCTTAAGGATATCCTTCCCCTGATCATTGCCCCCTACCAGGGGAGCTCGATCAAAGGTAGACTTATCACAGATGGAGTTATCATCATGCACGAGGCCATCCACTCGGCCCTCCTATCCAAAAAGGCCTCCTTTCTGCTCAAACTAGATATGAACAAGGCCTTCGACAGAGTTGATTGGGATTTCCTTTCCAAGGTCCTTCTCAAGTTTGGGTTCCACCCCTCCTGGGTCAGCCTCATCAGAAACTGTGTTTCCTCCCCTTGGTTCTCTATCCTCATTAACGGATCCCCCATCGGGTTCTTCCCTAGTTCCAGAGGCCTTCGCCAAGGTGACCCCCTATCCTCGATCCTCTTCATCATCCTGGCTGAGGCCCTGGGATGCACCATTTTGAGTGTTGTCTCCCATGGACTTATCTCGGGCATCAGGCCTGCATCGGGCCTACCCCTTGTGTCCCATCAACAGTTCATGGATGACACCATCCTTGCTACTTCAGCTTCGATCCCTCAAGCCAAGACCATCAAGCACATCTTGACCCTGTATGAGGAGGCGATCGGGCAGAAAATCAACCTCCAAAAAAGTAAAATTTTCTTTATCCATACCCCCGGATAGGCAAATCAGAATCGGGTGGATTCTTGGTTGTACCCCTGATTCCCTCCCCTCCTCTTACCTCGGGCTCCCCCTATTTACAGGAGCTTCCTCCAAGACCCTTTGGAGCGGGATGATTGATCGGATCTAGAGGAAGCTGGCCTCCTGGAAAGGCCACCTCCTCTCACAGGCAGGTAGAGCCACCCTCCTATCGGTGGTTCTTCAAAGCATTCTGGTCTACTTCATGTCGGTCTTCAGAATCTCGGCCTCCATTGCAGCACACATCGAGCAAATCCAAAAATGCTTTCTATGGTCGGGCAGCGAAGATAAGAAGAGGATTCCCCTAGTTTCTTGGCCCCTGGTCTACCACCCCAAAGGTGAGGGAGGGATCGGGCTCAGGCGGGTGACCCCCATGAACAAGGCCCTCTTGTCCAAGCACGCCTGGAAGGTGTTCACCAATGCCCCTGATGAATGGGTCAGTATCATGTGCAGGAAATACATCCACCATCACCCCTTCCTCAGTGACTCCCAGCCCAGAGATGGATCAACCTTCTAGAAATCCCTGATCTCCACTAAAGACATCATTCGGAAGGGGACCAGATGGATCCTCGGGGACGAAACCAAGATCGACTTCTGGGAAGACAGGTGGATCCAAGATGAGGCCTTGATTGCTGACAATGACCTCCTCATCCTCAAATCGGGCCTGGTGGGCAGAGGGCCCAAAGTGTCAGATTATCTCACCCAAAACCAAGGACGGGTAACATGGAAGCCCATCCTGAACCCCAGGCACCCGCTTCAATCCTCCAGGCTCCAACGTCTCCTCGAGGTGACAGTTATCCCATCTTCCAGAGGGAACGACAGATGCGTCTGGCATGACACCCCTAGTGGCATCTTCTCTATCAAATCTACCTACAACTTCCAAAGAGTCCCTGATGAGGCCCCATTCCTAGTCAAACAGGTATGGGCCAAGAAGCTGATCCCCAAAATTAGCCACTTCATTTGGGCGGCCATCCAAAATAAGATCCTGACTATCGAGAACCTGATCAGGAGGGGCTTTCAGATCCCGAACAGATGCTTCCTTTGTTGTGCTACCTGGGAGTCTACTAATCACCTCTTCCTCAGATGCCCCTTCTCTTCTGAAGCCCTGGGCCTCATCCTATCCCAATTTTCTATCCAATGGGTGGCCCCCAATTCCATCTCTGACCTCCTATCTCAGTGGCCCAATCCCTTCGCCCACCCCTTCATCCACTTCCTATGGGGCTCCTGCCTCCCTCATCTGCTCTGGAAACTCTGGCTTGAGTGCAACAGTAGAGCCTTCTCCTCCCCGGCCCGCTCCCCCTAGTGGGTGGCGGCCAAGGCGGTTGCCTTCGCCCTTGAGAACTCTCGCTCCCTCCCCTTGAGCGAGGCACCCCGAAGGCTGGTCGAGTCCACCCTCCTCTCCTCCCTCGGAGTCCAGCTTCCCCCCGGTCCCCCTCCCACCCCCTCCCATCGTTCGATGACAAGGTGGACTGCCCCCCTCCTGGATGGGTTAAACTTAACTTCGATGGAGCTTCTAAAGGAAACCCTCGGCCCCTCTGGAGCGGGCGGGGTCATCCGGGACAGTCACGGGGCCCTGATCTTGGCGTACGCCGAACCGCTTGGCATTCAGACCAACAACTTCGTCGAAGCAGCAGCTCTCCTCCGTGGGCTGATAGCCCTCAAGGAGACCTCCCCAAAAGTCATCATCGAGGGCGATTCTCTAGTCATCATCAAGGCCGCCCGTAGCTTGGGAAATAGCTCATGGCGTATCCACAACACCATTCAGGAAGTTCTCACCATCCTCCAAGGATTCACTCATCACTCCTTTCATCATGTGTATAGAGAAGGTAATAGGGCAGCCGATTTCATGGCCAATCAAGCCACCACAATGGAAGATCTCACTACCTGGACCATGAATTTCCCTGATGCTCTGGTCCAATTAGCATCTCAAGACAATTCAAGCCCTGATGAGAGTACAGGCGCTTAGATCACCCCGAGTCGGGGCCCTGAAGGTGCGACGTCATGCCCTCCCCACGTGGACAGGGGATACTCCTTCCCGCTCTGCCTTGATGATTGGCCCCAATGACCCTCCCGCTCGAGGGCTGGCCAATCCGATCAAGCGCCATCACGTCTCGCCAAGTGCTCCCCGCTTCAGAGGCCATGTCAAATTTTTGGCTTCTCCTGATCTGGATAACCGTAGCCTCACTGGAAAACCTGGCAAGCCCAAGTTGGAGCGCATGGCTTCTCAGTCCGAGTTTCCCGCCTCGGGCGTCGCTCCGACGGATCTTCATGCTGAGTCAGACCGCACGCGCCTTTCTCCCGAGAGATTTCCCCAAACTGCTTCCCCATCAAGATTGTGCCAATTGGAGCATTGTCGTTGGCTCCCCTTCCCTGCCCCACGTGGTTGCCGCCAGCCTCACCCCCTCAGCTCCTCCCAGCTCGTGTCGTCCCCCGCCCTAAGTGCCCCTTCCCGACGCCTGTGGCCCTTCCCCTCCTTGGTGCCTCCCTGCAAGCTTTTAACCCAGCCGTGTTCAGAGGCCACTCGCATTCCTGTGTGTTTTCCCCTTCCCCTGTCCCCGTGAGTCTCCCCTCTCAGTTCAGGCCGACTCTGGTTCCCCTGCCCCTGGCCTTCCTGTTTGCCTTCCATGGCTGCCAAGGCAATTTTCCTCGAGCCCTCCACTCTCGACCTGAGCGAGTCTGCCAGGATCTTTTCTGATGCTAAGAACTACACTCCCTTCTTCAGTAAGTTCGCAGGGGCAGACGAAGAAATCACGTAGGGATTTCTGGATTCCTGGAATGACGGGGAGGTCAAAGTGAAAGGGCTTCACTTCAAGGTGTCCAAGGATTTTTTGACTGAAGTGACGGGCCTGCACCGCGAGGAGAAAGGAAGATTTGTTCGGTGGGACAAGCACAACTGGGAGGAGGAGCTCTCTCGATTCCCAAAATAGCAATGGGACAAGGCCAACCTCTTTCGAGCTGACCTCCCGGCCCCCTTTGACGAGGCCATCATCCTAGTGATGCAATATATAACTTGCGATGACCCGGATCAGCGCCTCTACAGCTTTCACCTCAGTTTCTATAATCACCTTCATGGAGCCACGCTGGTAAGCACCCCCTGGTTTCTCTTTTATTCCCTGAGCCTCACCATTGATCGGGCCCATAGGAATCATTCTCGGCCCTCCCATCAAGGGCTCATGGTTGTTCTGTATAGACACGCCCTAGCAAACCAGCCCCAGCTACATCACATCCCTCCCCTGTCCTCCGTTCCCCCCTAAAGAGGCTGGCTCCCCTGTTGCTTCCCCTACAACATCCAAATCTAAGGAGACCCCATCCCCTGATGCCTCCCCTTCCTCAAAACTATGCAGACCCACCCAAAAACGTAGAACCCCGGCTCAGGCCCCAGGCGGGGCCCCGACTCCTGGCGCAAGTTCGATCCGCAAGGGCCCGGCCCCGATAGCAGCAGGGCTACTGGCAGCTCCAAGAAGGCCAAGGTGGAGGCCCCGAAAGCCATCGAAGTCAGCTCTGACTCCGAAAGTAAGTTGCGGAACTTTTCGACCAGAGCCCTCCTAGACATCACGATCAGCTCCCTGACCGCTTCTGCAAAAGCGGCTTCCACAGCGGCCAATGCCCTGTCTGAACTCCGTCGTAGGTTGGGCGACGGCCCTGACAGGGAGGGGAACTAATCTGCTAGGTCGGGGCCCCCGTTCAGGTCAGGCCCGGCTGTAGGGCAATCTGGAGCGGTGGCGGCCAGTAATTTTTTGGGTTAACTGCTAGGCAATTTTGAGGTTTCTCCCTGTTTGGTGGCCTCAGGCCAAATTTTGTCTTGTTGGAAACATCGTTGGATGGACTATTTGTAGGCACCGGGGCCCCTGGGCCCCGGCTTGGTCCCCAAGGGCGCAGCCCCGGTCTACTCTAACATCAGAATATAGCTACGACTACTTATGTACCTAAGGTTTTGGGACCCTTTAAAAAAAAAACCCGCTGTAAATATTATTGTTACTTATCAAAAAAAATAAATCATGATCAATGTTCGAGCATAAATAACCAAGAATTCATCTTTCATAGTATCTAAAATCTCAAGGAATTCTCCTAGAGTGTTTTATATTGTCCTGAAGGTATCTATTTACCAAATTCCAATGAACCCAAACATCCTAACCCAAACTAGTACTAGGGATAGATTTACATTTTTCAGGTGAAAAGCCTTCATACCAATGAGTAAGGAAGAGTCCGCTCTTCCTATAAACCAAGGACCCCCTTTTCGAATTTTTTATCTTTCTTCCCTAGAAAAAAATGGCTAGGAAGAAACCTTTGGTAATAAATGATACAATCACTCATGGATACTTCCAACTCCTACCAATCTATTTTCTCAAGGCTGAAGCCCCTAGCCAATACCCATTAAATTTACCAAAAACCACCTTATCTTGGAACAACGAGGATCTCTCTGAGGTGTGCTCACTAACCTGTACCACTAGAGGTGATTCTAAGGATTTAACTATAAAGTGATCCATCGAAAGGAAAATAAAAATCAAAATCTATTGAAATTTATTAGAATATCCTATAGCAAATATAATATTAGATAAAAAAATTATAATTAATTGCATGAAATATTTCTAAGATAAAGAAGAGAAAAAAACTTAGCTGAAAATTTCTATTTCCAAATAGAATGTCTAGCCTCACTGAAGTCTTAGCCCTTCATTGTTCTTCCCATCATCCAAACCCTGGCTAACAAGTATTTTCAATTTTATTTTTTGTGACTTGCAAAATCATTATTGCTCTTGTTCCAGATGGTTGACTTCATAGGGTTGTATCTCCCTCAATATTTCTTGGATTCCTTCATATGACCACTTATTGTAAAGTATTCAAATTCTACACAAGTTGGTCTAAGAATCAACTGAATCAGATAACCCTTTGTGAAGATATGGCTCCTAAAATATGAGATATTTTTCAGAAAAAAATACCCTAATCCTCTACAAAGCGACGGGGTTGAATCTTAGATAATATTGGATGAAATTTTAACAACAAAGCTCTATGTATTTTTTGGTGAGAAGATCAACCAATTTTAATTTTATTTTATAGCTACATTCTTAATATGATAGCAAAAGTTTTTTTTTTTGAATAAGCTATGTGTGGCTTCTATTGGGGGCCACTCCCATTACAAAAACAAAACATTACATTGCTCTCATTACATTTCTATCAAATTAATTAAATTATATTAAACCTACCTTTCTATCAAAATTATTTTTTGCTTGCATTTCTTATCAAAGAGATTTTTCATCTTCCTTACTGCTAATTTCCCACAATCAACTCCTTTTTATCATTTCGTATAGATGCTTGCCGCAATTTAAATTTTGTCAAGATAAAATTCAACACCATGAATGGCTAAAATAATTGATGCCCATTTCTCATAATTATATATTTAAATATAAATATATTATCTATAACAATCTGAGAGTTTCTTAATACCTTTATTTAGGGTTCTTATTCATGCCCCTAAATTTTCGAAGATATTATTTTCATTGTTATTTTTTATTTGTATTTGTGGGTTTAGCCCCATTTCTTGTTAACACTTGCAATATTCGCTTTTGTTTTCCCATATCAATATCCCTTTGGGTTTCTTTTTCTCTTTGTTTTTGCTTCTTGGATTTTCCTCTCTTTTTTTATTTCTACCAATACTTTCATCTTCATCCATCTCTTCAATCTGCTCACGTTGTTCAAAGTAAAACTTATCATCTATAGGTTTGTCTTGTTGTGTAGGATTTGTAGAGCAAGAAATAACCTCAAAAGCACATTCTTTTTTATATTGCCCTAGAAACCCTAAAGTGTAAGGACTCTCTTCCAATATAATTACCTTCTTATTCTACCCTAAAAATCCTAAATTTTTATAAAATTCCTCCATCTTCGTTTCTTTATTATGCTACTCTTAAAACCCTAAAGTGCATGGATAATCTCTATACCACTTTCACTTTTATTACCAAGAGAGGATTCTATACTAATTGAGGAAAATGAAGGTGATTTACATGGAAATATTTTGACCTCAATCGTCATCTTTGTGTTAGAAGTTTCCTCCACATTTACCTTTGCACCTTTAATTTCTTCTAAACTTGAACATACATATTATACTTTCTTGTCCCTAATATTCATTTTGTTTCTTCTAACGATTGATCCAAGTGATTTATGGTGGCCTTTTCCATAAGATGTTGTAGATAGGATTTCTTTACCTCTTTTCCAAGAGTGGAATATCCTTGATCTGATATACCTTCTAGTAATGTATGATTTCCTTGCTTCACCTTGAAGTTTATCTTATGACCAAAATTTTCTCTCTTTCTTCATAGTTTTTTCTTTACACACCCTTGCCAAGTGGTCAGTCTCATAACAATTACGGCAATGAAATGTGATGTTTTCATAATCCACTTGTTGATCCCATTCTCTTTATTCATATTTAATCTTAATGGATTGTGGAAAATATTTTGAAATATCCATAGGAACATATATTCTAGTATATATAACATACTTTCATTGTTTAATAGTTAGTACTTCCTTGATGAATTCTCTTAGGGTATCCTTATTGATAAGTTGATATGGAAGTCCAAAAATTCTAAACCCAAATCGAAAGCTTCTTAATAGTTTCTATCTTAATAGAAAAATGTATTCCATGGTCTTAAATATAGGGTATCTCTCCCTATAAACCAAGGGCCACTACTCAATATTTTTTCCTTGATCTATAAATTAGAAAATATGGCAAGGGAAAAATCTTTAGGAATAAAACACCCCAAATAATTTGAATTTATTCCCCACTTTCACTTGATCCAATCTTAAATCTCCAAAAAACCCTGGCTATGATCTATGGAACTTATATGTTAACCCCTTGCTTTTCAAAACCATTATATCATGCTTAATCATCTCATCCTTGATGGTCACTTCTAGTGCAACATCTACTACTTCAATTGAACTTACCATATATTTGTTCTTCCACTTATATCAACTTGGGCATCCATAATTCTAGGTAAGGCATCCTCACTTCCCATTAGGGCTTTCAACTATGACTTTCCTTCCATACTATTTAGTGGGGCTAGGGTTCACTCTTGGCTTGCACTCCCTCTTGGTTTACACTCCCTCTCAACTTACACTCACTCCAAGCTCACACTTCCTCCTAGTTTGTACTCCCTCCTAGCTCACACTCACTCATGTTTCTTCTTTATCTTAACATTCCTTTGCTTCAATAAATTTTCAAAAATTATTTTAATCGCATTTATGGTAAGGGTTTGAAGAATTGATGCACTCTAAATGAACCTGTTGCTCTTCCACCATATATGGAGGGCTTTATACACCTTGTCAACCTTGAGGGTGTAATTAATATTTTGGGCTATCAAGATGAGCTCCACCACTCCCAAGCAGAACTACCCTGTCAGCTTGAACACGAGAAGAGTCACAACCCCTCGCACATATTAGTGTTGCACATATTAAATTTAAGTTTACATATATTTTTATGAGGGGTCTTGGCCCCCTCATGTCGAGGTTTGAAATTGGGTCTCCTAGATGATAGCCCAAGGACTTACCACTATGGTATCCCTCATGGGTCTGTATGATAGCATAGTTTTTTATGACTGCAATATTTTTAAATTTAGCAAATTAAATGTTATTCTTGGCTTTAGAGAAAAGTAGAGCAAATTTATTTTGCTTTCTACAACTTTTGTAACTCTTAGCTTTGGTTCTCAAAGGGGCTTTCATTCACTTGAATGCTTAGGACTTAGTAATAAATAAATTAAGGTAAGGTTCCCTTTACATAGATTTCATCCTTGAAGGTATGTGCACCTACTAGCATTTTTCCTTCTATAAAGCTGGTAGGAAGTGGCTACCACCTTTACCAACATTAATTTCATATTATTTGAATTTACTCTCTCTTTTCTGCAAAGCCAATGGGAAGAGACAACCACATTTTATAAGCATTTTTTCCTATTACCTTACTTCACTTTGACTTCATGCAAAGTTGGTGGGAAGAGACTACCACTTTTTTAAGTCTTCATTGATTAGACGGTCTAAGGGTCTTCCTCATTGGATAGCTAAGAAATTATCACTAACTTGAGGATCCACTTGCATTTATTATTTTGGCCAATCATGTCACTTTTTTATGACTTAATTAGACAACTTGCACCACCCCAACCTCGAGCCTTTCTTGGTTAACTCCCGATTGAGCACATGCATGCCACATATCCTTATCAACGATATGGGATAACTACCCTAGAAAGATCTTTATAAGATAGGGAACAAAATTTGGCTAAGCATTGATAAGGAATATTATAGAAACCATGCATAGTTGTAGGCCACTACCAATATTTAATACACATGGTTTTGGGGTCATGGTTTTTCCCAAACCATGGTTTATAATATAACATTTTATGCCAATAAATATGTGTTTTGTTCAATATAAATAATCAATATTTTCTACCTCTCAATTTTATATCTATTTGGTAAAGTTTCTTTGACTATTTATTTTGCATTTTGTTCAAGACTATCATGTTTAACATACAACATGGAAGGCCTTATTAACATTTTAAAACATGGAGCATATTTTAGGAAACAAAAAAACTAACCTAAATGTGTGGTATGTTTCACATGGGAATATTCTCTTCTGAAGGAAAATGTAATATTTGCAAATAGTCTAGTTTGACAAAATATTTTGATTTCAGGTTGTAAAGGGCATCCCATATCTATCTATTTTCTTTAGTGACACTTTTTTCACACAAATAAAGGCCTATCTAGTCCTGAATATAGCCTTATGTATACTTTTTGGAAATATCTTTTCAAGTTGGATCTAGTAGAAGCCTTCTTTTCCACTTTTATAATGCTCTACTCTAACCTATCGTGCTCTAAATTTTGGGTTGCCCTAAACTACTTTTTTAAATCAATTATTGTAATCCAGAGTGCATTTTTTGTTTTACACGACACTCCAATCTACTTTTGATATCAAATATTATTTTGGAAGTAGACTTTCATCGTGACCATGGCCCTTGCATATGGGTACTTCTTTCATCCCCCATACAGATTTGTCATTGTTTCTTCCTTCATAAGACCATATCCCTTATATACGTGATCAATAAGCATTACATGGATACTCCTACACAGGGGATTTTTCTTAACCCTCTAGCGACTCATCCCTTAGTGGATTTCAACATTCTCATTTTTAGCTTGATTCATGTCTTCACATGCAAGACTCATTGGATTTGACTTGGCAGCACCACATCTTGCACATTGCAACTTCTTCATCAACTTCTACTTCACACTCAATGGATCCTTTTTTTGTTATCTATGATCTTCTGCCTCTTATTTTGTACAAGTATTGGAGACAAATGTTTCTATGGTGTGGATGAATGATAATAAATATTCTAGAAACTATGCATAGTTGTAGGCCAATACTAGAATTTAATATCCACATGGTTTTGGGCTCATGGTTTTGCCCAAACTATAGTTTGTAATCGAGCATTTTATGACTATAAATATGTGTTTGTTCAATAGAAATAATCAATATTTTTTACCTCTTGGTTTTGTATTAAGCATAAAATGTATTTACGAGAGAGTTCCATCGATTAGATGACTCATGGATCTTCTCCTCTTGATGATTGATACATATCATTTCTTGGGAAGAAAAGTCTCTACTTAGAATCTTCATAATCAGTGGACCATTGACTTTGATAAACTTGTGGCTTTCAATGACATGGATTACTTTCATGGAGATTTGATTCTATCATGGAGATGTGAAGATCCCCATAATCTCATGAACAAAGGAATATTCTTGATCAATAATGTGACCAAGCACCTAAAAATGAAACCTATTACAAAAAAAAATAAAAAATATCATGTTAAGTATGATACATATATACAAGAGCTTTCCACTGACTATGATCATGGATAGCTTTTCAAGTATATGATATTGATTGGGATTAATAATTCATAACCATCGAGCAATAAGATCTCGACTAAATTCTTTATCTTGTAGGTATTAATGATGTAAGGATCACTCTAGAGGAAATCAATTTAGTGTGGCATCATAGTTTACTCATGTTTTCATCTCATTTGAGAACCTAGTTGCCAATCTTAAAGTTTTGAGGATTTGTTTTTTTATCAAACCTTTTTTAACTATTCCCTAATGCTTCAACAATTATTCTCTAGTTGCTTGTCTTTGTTCTTTGAGTATGAATAGTTCACCTATTCTTATGGTCATGGCATCATTTTCTTAGATCTCTAGTTGATTAAGTAACTACTGTGCTAGAAATTATATGGATATAGGTAATCTTACCTCCATACCATGCACTAGGGTGTAAGGTGAACAACCTATAGCCTTCTTTGGAGTAATTCTATCTACCCATAAAGCTCTTCTAAGATGAATGTGCCAATATCTATGATTTTTTGAACCAATCCTCTTCAAAATTCTTATTAAGTTCTTATTGGTGGATTTTGGTTTGACTAAGCCTTCAAATATATGTCATATTGAAGGGAAAACTAGGTAATTTTAGTCCCAATGAATGGCTTTGTATTGTCTGCAATGACAATGTTTGAGATACCAAATTTGGTTATAATTTCCTCAAATAAATGAATGACAACCTTCTCAATGGCTTCCTTTAATGGGATTGTGTATGTCCATTTGGAAAAATAATTAGTGATAGTGAGAATCTATTTGTGGATTGTACTTGAAGGTGGGTTAATCCTACCAATGAAATCCAACCCCATTAGGAGAATGACTCATTTAATGTTGTGGGATTCAAAGGTACGAGAACAGTCCTCTTTCTAGTGAAGAACTTACACATTATATTTCTTACCCATCGAAAAGCATCTAAAAATATGCCAGGCCACTAATACCCAATTCATAATTTTTGTAGCAGCAGTTTGAGCTGATAAAAGACTACCTAAGAACCCTTGATGGAATTCTTGAAGTAGAGAGTGAATTCAATCCATTCTAACACACCTCAAGAGGATACCATGAAAGTTCCTCCAAAACAAAATAGCTTCAATGAGAATATAATGGGTATTTTGTAGTCTGAATGCCCTCCTTTGAGACCCATTTAAGTCAAATGGGTATTGACCTATATACATAGACCTATCTCTCTCATCAACATAGTCCAATAGCTTTTCATCTGAATTCATCCTTGTTAGCTCCTCCATCAGTAATTTCCTTGGCCAGTCCTTTGCATAAGGCTCTCCCCTAATCAGTTTCATTCATTTAATCTCTATATCATATTCTAGGATCTTGGAGATCCACCTTGCTCTTTTCTAATTGATTTCTCCATCCATTATGTATTCCTTTATGCTGGAGTGGATGATATAAGCAATTATTTTACTATTAGAGACCAAGTGTTTGAACTTCTTCATACTTGTGATCAATATGTATACTTTTTTCTCTATAAATTTATCTCTCCTTATAGCCCTTTAAATATTTACTAAAAAAGGCAATTTGGTGTTCATTCTTGTCATCATCCTTTTGGGTAAGAAGTGTTGCAATACTGAAATCATCCCCATATACATAGGGGATAAAATATTTATTAAAATTTATATTTGATAGCATTGGAGCCTCTACTATAGCTTTCTTTATTTATTCAAAAACTTTCTTCCTTAGTCCACTTGAATGCCTAGTCTTTCTTCAACATAAGGGTCATGGGTTTGAAAATGCCTACAAAATCTGATATAAAATTTATGACGAAGTTTATTTTATCAAAGAAGGATTGAATGGATTTATTATGTTGGGATAGTGAGAGGTTGGAAATGTCTAGAATCCTATCAAAGTCAATGGAAACACATTATTTCGATACAATATGGCCCAATAGCTTTCCCTAAGGAACATGAAAGATACATTTTTGAAATTATGGCAAACACCAAACTCCTACCAATGTTTGAAAACCTTCACTAAGTGTACAAAGTGATCCTCCTTTTTCTTGGAGAATACAATTAAGTCATCTAAATAAGCCAATATTATTTTATTGATTAAGTCTTTGAAAGCGATGTCCATGGCTCTGTAAAAGGTAGCACCAACATTGGACAGGTAAAAAGGTATTCTTGATATGTGAAGGTGTCTCATTTAGTTGTGAAGGTTGTCTTGTGTTGGTATTCACCCTTAACCCATACTTGATTATAGCTAGAGGATCCATCTAGTAGAGAAAAAAATTTTGAACCAACAATAGTTTGGAGGATCTAGTCCATGAAGGGAAAGGAGTGATAATATTTGAATGAATCTTTGTTTAGATCCCTAAAATAAACACATGGTCTGATCTCTCTAGTTTTTTTCTCATAGGCACCAAGTTGGAGATCCATGTGGTATACTTAAGGGGATATATAATCCTTGATTTTATAAAATTAAACAAGTATGTTTCATAAGAGGCTCAATTTTGGGATGAAAAAGCCTCCACTTTTGCCTCATAGGTTTAGCCTTAGGAGCTAGCTCTATTGTATGTTGTATGATATCCTTATTATATCCTTTTAAGTCTTCGTAATTCCATGTTATCACTCCATCATACTTCTAGTAAAGGTGGACTAGAGATTCCTTCTCATTTTGAGTAGCCACTTTACCTAACTTCAAATTTTATTCTAGGATGACCTCTATCTCTTGATAATATTCTTTGTAAGTAGTCATTCCTCTATTTCCTTTGAACTAATAATCTAGGTTGAATTAAAACTCCAATGTAAATAGCCCTTTTAGAAGCTTGTTAAACTTCAACTATGTGATCTAATACTCATAAGCCTTTACCTTGGGGCTTGGTTTTTCTACAAATTCAACTGCCTACTAGATGAATGAAAAATGTGTTCATTGCTATTGAATACTTCCAATGTACCTCATTGTCTATAATTCTTGGTCTTACCACCAATATTACATATTGATTCTATAGTAGATCATTCATAGGACCAAACTATGATCCTATGACTACCATTTTGTTAGCATCTACATTTTGAGATCTTGGGATGACTTCAAATTTTATTGTATTGAAAAATTCAATAAAATACTAGACCTTGTGTTGATTAGATTCCATTAATTTATTCTTATCCAAGCATTGAGATATCACATGTTTAATCATCGGCTTGATATCGCTAAAATTTTGTAATAGTTTGACACATTTCTTCTCTACAGGTTGGAGGCCATGCATCAAGGCTTCATACTCAATGACATTGTTCAAGCAATTGAATTGCGATAGGTGGGATTGAAATATATTTTCTCCTCTTGATGAAATTATATAGTCACCAACACTGGATCCCATTTTGCTCTTAGCACCATCAAACTATAGTCTCCACATGCTAGTCAGGTCTTCCTTTGCTTTCATGATCTTGGGTATAGATGGATTCTCCTCTTAAACCAAATAAGTACCCATACATGTTTTCTCAAAGACTTCATAGAGATCAAAATCTCATACTTTAGCTACCCATTGGTCCATCTGATCATTGAAAATGGAATAATGGACTTCATTAATAGATAAGTTAGACTTGGACTACCCTTTGTAATAAAGGTATGATCAGTGTCTAGCTTGATTAAAGGCACATGCTCAACATAATGGATATGGAGAGGTTCTAATGGGATATTTTATTTAGTTTTATATGAGGTTCTTAGTAACATTTGTGTCCAATCTAGAGATAAATAACCTCCTATTTATATGGTGAAGTCTCTTGAAAAACAAATATTGATGGTAGTTGAGATTTCAATCACCACTATATCTTGAGAAATTGTGAGGCTTGGGCAAGCATGTAGTGTAAGTTGAAGGTTCTTTACCATTCCAAATATCTAAAAAATACCTCTATCTAGTTTAAATACCCCTTTATTAATAGGTTCATATACCATCCCTAATGCATCTACCACCCTTCTAGGCATAACTGAAGTACTTGACCTAGAATATACCATACAATTATGAATAAATTTGTCATCATAGATAAGAATTAGGTAAAATAATACAGGTTTGGCTTGACTTATCTCAAGGCTAGATACTTGAAGGACTATAGGTCACCTTTGCCTACCTTATACCCTTTGTCTTTCTAGAGCTTCCTCTAAGTATTTCATCTATTCGGGTATAGATAAGACATCCCATAGAGGGATGGCCATAGTAGACTTATTTAGATGGTCTAGTACATTAAATGATCCAACTAATCCTTTGAGTAATTTTTGGTACCCATTAATATCTAGCCCTCTCTACTATAGTATGGGGTACTCTTGTTTGTCTATGAACTCTCTCATTGCTTAGATGCCTCGAGAACATCCCTCTTCACTACCACCAAGATTTTTTGCACATCTTGACTAGGTGTGAACATAGGGGAAACACCTTTTCTAGGATCAGTTGGCTTATTTTGGGTGTTGAGACCCACTTGATTAGATTTTATTCACTCCTTTATTACTTTCCTTTTGGTTTTTATCATGTGATAAAATTGGACCTATGGCCTCCCAGGTTCTAAAGCACCTGCTCCATCTGATATAGCATACACTTCTTCCTCATTCCAAGTTATCAAATCTTACTCAATATTGGTGGAACTTGTCCTTGAGAGAGTTATTTATGATTTAACATGATAAGAATGGCTCTACATTGATAGATCTAGTCTAGGGCAAGTTGCAAATGGTTGAGCATGTGCAACTCCATTTTGTATTACTATGGTCTACTGAGGATCATCCTTAGGATAAGCATTGGGAGGATGGATGCTTGGGTAGGGGAAGTACCTTGCATTAGGCTCTTCCACATAATTATTTTGCATTGGGACTATATCCCTACAAGGTTAGGGTGAATTTGTAGTAGCGAGAACTACATAAGAACTATCTACTTATTTGATTTTTGGTCCTATTTACATTCCTATTGGGATGGAAATGAGAACCTTGATACCCCTAGCCATTTTGAGAGGGTCTATAACCTTGACTATTTTATTGGAATGGAGGTCTCTAATTATTTTGATATGGAAACCTCTATACATTTTGTAGACACCAAAATCTAGCCACTTGTCATCCATCCATGTTTCCCAATCTCCACCATCCATTATTTATATATATATATATATATATATATATATACATATTTGTTAATATATTTAAATATTAATATTTTATATATTATATTTATATATATTTATATATATATATATATTTATATGAATTAATCCTAGCCCTCCACCATGTTTTAATCTTAGCCATCCATCCGCCTTAATCCATGCCACTTACCCAGATTTAATCTCCACCCTTCCTCATGTTTTAATCTTGGCCACTCAAATTGTGTCATCGAAACCCTAACATGTCTAAGGGAAGATTATAAAAGAGGAGTCATTTTGATGACTCAACCCCTAAGTTCTTTGAATCCTTAAGTGCCTAAGTTCTCTAAGTTCCTTAAGAAATTTTTGGAGTCCAAGCCCTAGCCCCCACCTTCATTTCCATCCTCGCCTCCATCATCGTCGTTCAAAGCCTTTTGCTTCTACTGTCACCCTTCCCACACGAACCAGATATGATTTTGGATCATTTCCATCAATCCCTGAATGCCCACTAGAGCCCATCAAACGCCCACCAAAGCCTACCAAGCGTCCACTAGAGCCTGTCAAATGCCCTCCAAAGCCTATCAAGTGCCCTTCAAAGCTATTCGTGCACCTTTAGGCATTTTTGGTCATCCCCAAGCACCCATAAACATTTCATGCACTAGATCTGCAGTCATACATCCCTTAGGAACCATTAGGGCATCTTAGTAACTATCATTGGCAGCATTTACATAAGAAGAAATAGAAACATAAGGTTTATTGACAAGGTAATAGTTCTATGCATTTATTTTCATATTCTTATGCTTTATTTACAATTTTATTGTAGTATCTAGGGTTTAGTGATTTTATTTCTGAGGGTCTCACATAGTGGAGCCCTCATAAGTATTACTAATATTTGTTATTGTTTGTTATGTGTAGGTATAAGAATCATACATTTGGAAGTTATTGAAGCTAGGGTGGCCCTATCTAGGATACACAAGCCCACCCACAACCTCATTGGGATCAGACAAGCGTGAAGACACCAACCATTATTTTCAACTAGGGTTTTAGAGAACCCTAGTAATCTATAATTTTATATCAACATAAGCATTGTAAAACCCCACATTTGGGGCATATTGATTGTAACATTTGAGATCCACCCACAATAATAAAGATTTTATCTATTTTTGTGCAATCATTATGTCTTATGGTGCTTATTATTATTTCAATATTATTATATTGGTGTTGCTTGATTTTTTATTCACAAATGGTGATCACGGTGGGACCCACAAAGGGTTCTCTATGCTAATTTACTTTGTCACTTCTATTTTTTATTTCTATTCTATAGGTTTTCAAAAATTTGATCGCATAATTTTCGTAGAGCTAGGGTTTCTAGAAAGTTGCAGAAGTTGACCAAAAGTTGCATAGATGCCCTACAGTACTCGAGGGATACCCTACAACACTTAGTGAATGCCCTACTACATTCTAATGGCTCTAGGGTGCATTTCATAGAGTGAGGAAGAGATACGTAGGCTTTCTTGTAAGTCTACTTCAAAACCCTAACTCACTTTTGTTGTTGTTTCCCTACTTTTTACAGTAACATTGATAAAAAGAAAATCATTAATTTCTATTAAAAGCAATCATATTTCATTTGCATTTTAGGCATTTAGAGTAGACTTGCATTCACACATTCACCATAGTTCACATTTCAGATTTAAATTTTTATTATTTTCTAGTATGTTTTACTCAATATTCTACATACTATTTTCATATGAAGTGACAACTACATAAAATAGTTTGCATAATAGGGTTAAGAATTCCTCTTTTACTTGTCTAAGTAGGAACAAAATCAGGATACTTAAGTATACTCCCACATTTGGTGATTCAAGGTGGAATATTAGGTGAACCCTCCACTATTTAGAGTGGGTCTTAAGCGGTGTACCCTACATTCTTTTGAGGAACTTAGTATTTCTATTTTTGGCTTCTGATTTAGACCTATAAAATTGGTTATTTTTGACATTGTATGTACACATTAGAAAACATGAAACTTTAAAATGAATCACACAATACACATTTCACAATAAATAGTAATGAGTTGGATTTCATCACCAACCATTGCTTGAGATTTGGTGATGGTGGGCTTCATCTCCATCCATCAATCTCTGCCCTTAGCCACCATAGATACCCATGAGCAAACTTTCTAGATTTCATCACCAGGAAGAATCTCATTTTCCAGCCAAGCCATAGATTTCACCCTTCATAATTCAGATTAGAACATCCAAAACACACAAAACTCAAAAAAATCATTAAAAGTGAGATAAAAAAAGGAGGTAAGACACATCTATTGCAAAAACATAGGATTGAGTTGTTTACTTGATTTTGTGAAGTTTTCATTTGCATTACTTTCTTGCATATTTCACATATTTGATTCATTAGCTTATGGTGTTAACTAGAAATCAAACAAAAGTATTGAATCAAATTTCCATCAACCAAGACACTTCATCCATGGAGTGTTCAACATCCTTCCCTACCACTTATGTGGTCAACCCCACTAGTGTGATACAGATAAGTTGTTCAAATTTATCTATGGGTCCCTCACACGCTGTGCAAACTTCAAATGCTGATGTTTTGCATAGAGCCATTCACACATCCATTCCACAAATAGAACCATCTTCACCCACCATTGACCATAACATAACCTATATAGACATGGCCAAAGTGGAAGCTTTTCAAAGATCTGCTAACTATGTTCTAGAACAGGTCCATAGTCCACCTAGGCATGATCCTTCTTTTCAGTAAGAACTTACCTCTTCCTAGCCTTCCAGCCTTACCCAGGTGTATAACAACCCTCTTTTTGAGGCATCAGCTACACCTTCCCAGCATTGGTCCATCCCACAATAGTCAAGTGCTCCAAGTACCTCCATCCCATCCTCATACACCACCACCTATGGCAATCCTTTGTATGAAGCACATGTCAATGTTGCTTCACAAATGCCAACTTCCACCTCATCCAATGTCTCCCATCCAGTTGTAATTCCTATTGCAACTTATCCTCCACCTACATCATCCATTCCATCCACATCCACACCATCTACCTCAGAGGTGGCCATACAGAAAGCATGGCAACATCTCAATTCATTGCTTATGGCTCAACAAGGTGCTCAACCTTGTTCCCAATAGCAAGTATAGGTGACAGATTTTAAATCTCAACCTATTTCCACCCAACCCACATTTTTCACCCAAAATCCATCATGGGTACCACAATCTTCTATGGTTTCCATCCCCACACCACCATTAACTCATACCCATGCCATTCCCATAAATCATCACATTCATAGCCCTCACACATCATCTCCTTTTCAACATTCACAATCATTTCTTCATCAACCTCCACATCATCAATTTCAATCCACTCCACCAAATCATCATCATCTCATCACACCCTAACATCTCACCACTCCACCTTCACAAAATCATCAAGTAATTTAGGGCTTCCACATACCTAGGGAAGATCCTAGAATCCAAGCTATGCAATAATAGATTGATAACCTGATGCAACATACTCCTGGTATGATGAACCAGAAACCAATGCTCAGATAATTGATCAATCAACCAATCCATTTTTTGGTACCATCATCGCCATATCCGATAGACTTCACAATACCAAAATTTGACAAATTTAAAGGGACTGAGGACCCTAGAGAACATGTGAGCACATTTATCCATTCATGTTTTAGAATCCAAAGTAATGATGCTCTAATGCTTTGAACATTTCCTCAGACATTGGGGGAGATGTCATAGAGTGGTACAACCATTTGCCTCACCATAGTATTTATACTTTTGAGCAATTGGTTGATCAATTTCTTGAAAGGTTTTCCCTTAATGTTAGAAAGAAAGTCTCATTATCTGATTTATATGGTTTAAAATAATATGATGATGAGTTAGTATATGATTTTGGTAACCGTTGGAGGGTCGTTATTACCAAACTACCATTCACCCTACCAATGGAAGAGCTTACTAGATTATTTACTAAGAGTTGCTTAAAACCCATCTCTTGGTTGTTACAATTACAACAATACAGATCATTTGAGGAAGCTCTTGCCTAGGCTAGCATAATTGAGGAGATCAAAATCCAAGAGGGTGTGCTTAAGCCCAAAAAGAAAGAATGGTAGAATAAGGGCCAATACAAAGGTAATTATTCTAGCCAATCCAAACCAAACCAGGCTAACCAAGCCAACCAAGCCAATCAAGTTAATCAAGTGGTCATGAGCCAGTCGATAATGGCTCAACAACAACCTATGCAACAACAACCACAACAAATTGTATATCATGTGGTTCCCTCACCATCTCAATCAATTCAAAACATAGTGCCAACTATGGAAAATTACCCACATCGATAATCTGTTCGATAAAACCACTAGTACACCCCCTTAGCTGAATCATATACCTCCATCTTCCATAGGTTGTATGACACCAACCAACTTGCCTTACCTGAGGTTAAACCAGATGACCCTACCAAGTGTAGTAAACACTATAGGGAATATTTATTTTACCCTTATCATAGGTAAAATGGGCATGATATAAATAATTGCTACAATTTCAAAGACATAGTGCAAGATCTCATTGACTTAGGGGCCATCAAGCTTGATAGTCCCTTAGCTCAATAGAACCAAAACCTTGGTATTTATCAAACACCACTTCCTCATCATGAGGAGGTGCAACCAACAATAGGAGGGTCTAACACCAAGACTCCTCCTAATCAAGTCAATCATGTGCAACAATACCAAGGTTTTGTGGGTGCTATCCATGTAGTCACCCAAGGTCAACAATGCACTAACCAACAAAATGCACAACAACAACCTGTTCAACCTCCCATAGCACCACAGGCAAGTGTGTCTCAACCTACCACATCATCATCACCCATCCAAATTTCCACCAATCCTTCCCAACCCATTCATATTCCAAGTCATCCATATCCACCCATTCATCCTATCAATCATCCCTCAAGGCCAATCATCTCATTGAGTAGTCGATTAACTACTAGCCTTAAAATAGCTTCAGCTAAACTATCTATATATGAGCTCATTCAAAAATCTCCCCCACATCATGAGGCATTAATGGATATTTTAAAATCCATTGAACTTCAATCTCAAGATGCTAATACCTTTAGCAATTTTGTGGGGAGCATCCAAACATGTATGGATCCTTCCATCACATTCTATGATTTTGAAATTAAACCAATATCATCGGAATCGGTGGACCCTCCATTGCATATCATGGCTCAAATTGATAGGAAGCCATTTAAATGAGTTTTAATTGATATTGGCTCCTCTATCAACATCATCACCACATTAGCCCTTCAACATCTCAATCTTCCACCAAATCACATCACCAAATCCACTTTCACCTTGAAAGCATTTAATGATGCTCTCTGCTCCATAGTTGGCACTATCATTTTACCCATTGAAGTGGGGGTCAAAATGTTGCACACCATGTTTCACATCTTGGAAGGGTCCATGGCATATAATGTACTCCTTGGATGACCTTGGATGAGGGAAATGAGATGTGTCCCTTCTATACTCCATCAATGCCTGAAATATGTACATGAGGGACAAGTTCATTGCATACCGATGGATGTTGAACCATTTAAGTATTACAATTTCATTTCAAATCCCTATGAATCCATGCTTCCTTCCACTCATATTTTTATCACATCATCAACCACCTCATCAACCACACAATCCACATCTTCATCAAAAGCTCCTATTCCTGAGGAGCTCCCCATCACCACTTCACATCAAGCCTCCACTTCCATACCCCCATCTTCATCACCTTTGACTACATGCACATGTGGTCAAACTCAATCCACATCAGCCACATCATCAACATCAACATCATCCACCATCATTCCTTCCACATCATCACCCATTCAACAACCACCTCAACCAAATCCACCTCCATCCACATCAACCAATATCTCACAAGTTGCCTTAATGGATTGTGAGATGCCATCCCAATCCATACCTCTCCCATTGTTGGAGCCCCAAGCCAATCTCGAGTCATCCATATCCACTTCCACATCCACATCCACATCATCCCAAGTTGAGGTCCACCTCACTAATCCTGGTATTGGTGAATATGTGGTCCAAGACATCACAGTCACACCGCTCAACATTCAAACTGCTAAGGATTATGGTCACCCACGTGACCCACCCTTATCTATAGGAGTGGTGTATAACATGGGTTCAATACCTAATAGCATTAATTTTGTGTATGGGGGGATTGATTCATCATCCAATCTATCTTCCCTAGATGAACCCAAGCAACCAACACCTACCAATATACAACATATGTCAGGTTTTCCATCTCGATATTTTCACATAGTTAATTGGCAAGGACATGGCCTAGGATGGCATGAACAAGGAATGCATGAAATTATCGATGTTTCATATCGATAAGCGCATGACCATTCAAGTTTAGGCTATCATCCACTTTCATCCACTTCTTCTCTTGAACAAGCCTTTCAAAGTTTACATTTGAATTCAGGAGAAGATATCCATCACATCGATGAATCTAAAGAGGAAATCTATGAAGAATTTGATGTTATGTCGATAGCTTCTAATGAATCTGATGAGGAATCAGCACCCATCATTCCACACACTGAACAAGATGAGTTTTACCTCAGAATGTTCCCCATCCATCAGCCCATCATTCGCTTGCTTCTTCCACAAGAGTGAGCCGAACCAACCGGTGAACCACCACCTCCACTTCATTGATCCACATCACCAGCCAAATTTGTAATATATGTACATAATTCATAAAAAATTAAAAAAAAAAAATTAAAAAAAAAAAAAAAAAAAAAATTGCATTGCATGTACATGGCTTTTTCCAATTGCATTTATTTGTGTTGCCTACTATTGTTCAGGTTCCCAGAGCTCTAGCATCGGTTCTAGAAGATAGGATCCATCCATCCTCCACCTTGCCAACCACCATTTTCCCCTTTAAGTCAACATGAATCCTGTTGACTTATTCACCCCACTCCATAATCCATACGATTTGGCAAAGCCAATTCCAATTGACATGAGCCTTATTGATATGGACCAGATTTCCTCACCACCATCCTTTTCCAAATTTTTCCTTTCCAAGGAATTGTTAAGGGCTTCAGCCAACTACATTCCTCCATCACCTCCACCTTCACCTTCACCTTCACCTTCAGATCCTAAGGTTTTCTAGGTAGACATAGAAGAGGTTGAGTCAGAAGAGTTTGATAATATCATAGATGACATTCATCTGATCCCAATGCCCCATCAACTTGAGGAAGGTTCTCACATGTCCATTGAAGATACCATCAATGTGAACCTTAGTTCAGATGTAGATAATCCCCAAATTGTCAAACTTGGTAAAAGTTTATCCATAGATGAACAAGAGCAATTAATTGCTCTCCTCAAGAAGAAGAAGGATATTTTTGCATGGTCCTACAAAGACATGCCTGGTCTTGACCCTAACTTGGTTGTCCACAATCTCACCTTACATTATGATGCTAAGCTGGTCAAACAAAAACTTAGAAGGATGCATCCTACCATTGCCCTCTTGGTCAAAGAAGAGCTTCAAAAGCTATTAGATGTGGGTTTCATTGTACCCATTGACTATCCTGAGTGGCTTTCAAACATGGTACCCATTCGTAAGCCTAACGGGGTGATACACATTTGCACTAATTTTTGAGACCTTAACAAAGTGTATCCTAAGGATGATTTTCCTCTTCCAAACATTGATACTCTTGTTGAAACTTGCATTGGCCATGAAATTCTTTCTCTAATGGATGGTTTTTTAGGATACAACCAAATTTGAATCAATCCTGATGACCAACACAAAACAACATTCACTACACCTTGGGGGACTTTTTGTTACAAGGTGATGCCCTTTGGCCTCAAAAATGTAGGTGCCACTTATCAACGTGCCATGACATACATCTTCCACGATTACATGCATAAGATCATCGAATATTATGTGGATGATCTCTTGGAAAAATCTAAAACTCGACAAGAGCACATTGGTGTATTGGAAAAAGTCTTTGATCGACTTCTAGAGCATAATGTAAGGTTGAACCCCAAGAAATATGTCTTTGGTGTTACCTCGAAAACTATTAGGATTCATTAATTATCTTACCAAAATATTCAAAGATCAAAAAATTCATATACCACAACAAATATATTACTACCAACAAGATATTAATTGCTAGTTTCTCAAGAAACTAGTCAACAAAAATCATAAATTCATACTCAAACCCTTGGCATTATGGCTTATCAACAAGCATTCACCACTGACAATGCCATTTTCACTGGTCTATGGAGCCAATACAATCATGCCTCTTGAGCTTGATATCCCCTCTTTGCAAATTTCTTTTCAAGAATTCATAGATGATGATACTACTAGACAAGCATGTCTTGACCAACTCACACTTCTTTATGAGAGGTGAGTCAATGCTTTAGAGCATTTACGAGTTTATCAAGACCACCTAAAGTATGCTTACAATGCCAAAGTTCATCTACGGATCTTGTCCTTAAAGAGAATAAACAAAATACCAATGCATTCGCATCTTCATGATAAATTCGTAGCTAATTGGTTAGGTCCATACATTATCACTCAAAAAGTGGGTAAAGGAACTTATAGGCTTTCCAATCTAGAGGGAGTTGAAGAGCTCGAACCACTTAATGTCATCCACTTGAGAGCATTCTATGCTTAATGTGATTTATATATATGTATATATACATGGCTATTACACAAAAACAACATTGCATTTCATACATTATATTTCACACATTGCATTGCATACATTTCATTTACACATTTCATTTCACACATTGCATTTCACAAATTACATTTCATACATTGCATTCACAACCACATTTCACATTTCATATTAGGGATCATTTATTCAGTTTAGATATTAATTGGTCCAATAAAGTCATGTTGCCTTAATCAAGGGCACCTTCAAAACATCATCCATTTCATTGCACCAATGCCATAAAAAATTATCATTTTCAAAGCCACATTTCCATAATTCCTAGGTGTTTTCAATCACTCAACCACTCCTAGTGTTTCTAGCAACCTCCAAATACATGTCGAGTTTTCTTTAGGACCAAGACACATTTTCACTAAGAAAATCTTGAGTTCTAGGAATTGACTCTAAATATTCTTAAACCAAACACAATTACACATCTTAAAAACATCTTGTGTCAAAGAGGGATAACACCATACTTGGGTTGTACCTTGAAGTGAAAAGGGTATTCCTTGCTTGTCCCATCATGCACATAGTCCACAAAAATAGTGGTTTTCACCACTATCACAATTTCAAAATAAAATAAAGAGTAGGGTAAAATCCCTAAAAACTCTAAATATTTTACACATCACACACCACAGATCCTCAAGTTGTAAGGATAGTACTACATTTCTAGTCAGACGGTTAGGTAGTCATCCCCAAAGCTTAGAGATCAAATTCTTGGACTATGGAGCTAATCTCCACTAAGGCTATAGACGCTTGACTGGCAGTGGAGTACGCTCATGCGTGGTGACACATCTCTTTTAAAGAGACCTCTGACCACACATAAGGACAAGCTAGCTTCTTGGTCTTCTCCATAATAGGTTTTCATCTCAATTTACTCAAGATGGGTTAATGAACTCACTTGCACACACATTGGTTCTTGATTACCTCGAGTCATTACCATGCTCATGATTCGGTAAATGAATTCACTGCACACACATTTGGTCTTAGAGGAAATTAGGCAGTATTTAGTGAGTTTGTTTGATACCACTAGTATGTCTGAGTCTCTACAAAACCATATCTTCTTCCATATCAACATCCATATCTTCTTCCATGTCAACATCCATATCATTACATGAGTCTTCCATTTCACATACCACTAGTTTGGTGCCCTTGATTAAACAACAATGCTAAACATGGTCAAGCAAAATCTAAACTATGAATGATCATTAATTCATTTGCATTCATAACACATTATCATTGCATTAATCATCCATATACACATGCATCCACACAAAAGATTCAAACAAAAGCATTTACACAAAAAGCATTCACACAAAAGCATAACACAAAAAGTAAAAGCCATGTATATATATGTATAAATATCACATGTACAATGAATACCCAAAGGCTATATACAATGGAGCACCAAGGCTCATATACAAAAAGTGCATCTAAGCACTAGCTAACGCCTATAAGAGGACCCCTATGACCCTAAAGGAGCCCTAGACCTAGAGCTATACCTAGACTCACTATGCCTAACATACCCGGATATGGATGAGGAGGGTGGATCTAGAAGCCCAATATGGTGCTCCATCAATCGATCCTCCAACAACCGGATATATCCATCTTGAGCCTGAAGGCATAGTATATCATGTCTCTAATGATGGTCCCTCTCAAGTAGCTCTACTTAGAACCTCATGATCCTATCCTCACCTCCACCTACAGTTGGTCGTACCTCTAGCTCCACCCACAACTGAGCTATCTTTGCATCCCAAGCCACTATCATTGCATCCCAAGCCGCTACATCTACAACTTGAGCTACTATCATTGCATCCCGCTCTACCACCAGCTGCTCAAGCCTCACCCAATCCTCCTCACTTCCACCTAGAGGTCCCTCTAGAAGCCTCCTCCATATCATCATCCTGCCATACCCATCACCTCCAAGCCTTGTATCCTACTTTGTTGTATCCCTCAACCCATCTCCTTTGACTGCTAGATCGAAGGTGTCTTCGATGCTTAGGAGCCTCATCTACCTCCTCCACCTCGGCTCCTCCTCATTCCCTCATCCACTACTAGACTCGGTACCCATGGTGGCTGTGCAGTGAACCATGCATCATACTCCATAGTAGTCCCCACATCATCCACATCGAGGAGATCCATCTCCTCATCATCCTCATAGGTCACCCTCCATGCCTCAACACAAGGTAGACCCATCTCATCCCGATGATACATGTAGAGCACTGGTGCCTCAAGAACCCCCTACCTCAGCCCAAACTACCTTAGCACCCATGAGAATTGGATGAACTCCACCTCACTCCTATACCTCCCAACCACCCACCTAGCCTACCAAACCCTCCGTAGCTGCTCCCCATCACCAATCCAAGTGGCACCTCACCATGATCTCCAAATCACCTAAGTCGATGTCAATCAGCCCATAGATCCCTATACCACTAGCTAGTCTGAATAGGATGACTAGGTTGCACCTCCTCTACCAAAGGCCATCTCATAGCATAAGGTTGCTCCCTATCCCATGACTCAGTAGGTAAGCCTACAGGTCGAGCCACACTAAAGTGCTCCCAGCCCCAACATTGTAGTAGCACACTACACCCTAACCCCTTTCACCCTCACCTCTTCACCTCATACAACTCCTGGTATAATTACACCAATAAAGTAGGAGCCCATGCATACACCTAAGGTGTATCAATCATATCATACACCAGCCCGATCAAGTTCCATGGGAATCAACAGCTAGTGTTGTTCAGGGCCACTATGTTGGCCAACACGAACATAACCAAAGTGGGAAGTGCATCCAACTTCTTGTCCACATACATAGACAAGTACGTTATCCCTCCACCACTCACACTCCTAGCTTCCCATCCATCTCCAAATATGAGGCTCATCTCATATCCCTTATCGTGTCCAACCTCGATATGTAACCCCTCCACTGGTAACTTGAGGATGTGATATACATCCTCAAGTGTCACTGTCATCTCTCCAGTAGGGAGCTGAAAGGTCCCCCTATCTGGATCCCATCTCTCTGCCAAGGCAGAGAGATACCCCTCATCCACCCTCACCACATCTATCTGGGCTATCCCAGCTAGCCCCACATCCTCCAACCAATCCCATTGCTCCTTCTACAATGCCTTTCTCACCCCTAGGATGAGAGGCGAGAACCGATGTCGAGCCTCCAAAATCTTTAGGTTTAGCATAATACAAAACATTAATGTCACATACATAAAAAAAACACAAAATTATTTTGCATAAGTAAAACAAAGAGTGTCAAGGACTCTTACCTTAGCCACTTGAATTTTTGCTCCTACTACCACAGCCACCCCTTCCATTGCCATAGCTTTCGCACCACAAATCCACACTCCACTCCACTTCACTCACTCACTCCCTCAAATGCAGCTTCTAGAATTCATGAATGCAAGAATGAATCTGATTTCACCTCTGCAAGCCATTTATAGTTGTTTTTGGTGCACTGGGATGTCCATGGGTTTTCATAGGTGCATTGAGATGCACACTAGCATTTACATATCAATAGATGCCCATGGGCATCTGAGTTTACTATAATTGCCCATCGGTGTTTGGTGTCAAAATTGGCAAAAAGAACAAAATGATCCAAAAAGGTAGCTTACCTCCACAAAATCACTCCAAATTGCATCCATACATTCATTTCATCATCTAATCATGTTTTGTGAAAATCCATTTGGGCGCATAATTTTTGCTTGCACCCAAAAGGCGCAAAATCAACTTACAAGTTACAAACACATCAAAACGGTCCAAATTTTCACAAAACAACTATTTTTCTCATCATCCATCTCATAACTGCATTCATTTTTTTGATAATATGAATTGACTTGGATGGTTAACTTTTGTTTACGCGCAAAAAGGCATAAAAATATCCAAAATTGCTTCAAAAATAGTCCAAATCAATGCAAAATTTCACAAAATCATTCAATTCAATCATCAATGTATTTCTCATCATCAAATCTTCATTTCAACATCATTTTCATCCATCAATCATTACATTTGCACATTTTCCAAGTTCATACACAATTTCAAGTGAACCTCGTATCTAGTGGTCTATTCTATCTCCTTGGCGATTGCAATGATTTGCATCCATGCAATTTGGTAAGATGAATAAATCACCATAAGGACACTTGGTCATATTCATCATCCCATATCTCATTGTTTGAAAATAAAATCACTTTTGGTCCCTCATTTTATGAGTGAGACTATGCCAAGACCAATTTGCTCAACAATTATCATTGATGGCCTTGTCCATGGGGCTTGAAACATGGACAAAATCATAACTCATCATTTCTTTTACATTGACAGTCATCATGGAGATAGGCCCTCACTAGGTTGATTGGTTCTAATTGAGGGAATTATCCTACAATCACTAGTCAGCCCTCCAAGGTTGACTCTTTTTCTTTTGTTGCATTTTCATCACTTTGCATTTCAATGATGCCAAAAGGCACTTTCTTCAACAACATGGAATCACCCCAAACTTGGGGCAACCACATTTGACTTTAATTTTCCCACAATGGGATACATCTTACATGATCATGGCATTTACACTTGGCAAAAACCCTTTCTCTGTTGGGGCAAAAATAGAATCATTCACTTGCATTTTACAACAATCCCCTTTCTCCGTTGGGGAAAAAATGGAATCATTTTACATCATTCATATCATCCTTTTACATCATTCATATCATCTACATTTACATCATACATCTACATTTACACCATTCACTTACATTTTCATTGCACAAATCTATCAATTGGCTCATGAGATTCATTCTTCACTCATTCGCCAATTGAGGGGGTAAGCTACACAATCAAATTCTTTTGTCTTCAAGATCATCTTCGCATTCCAATGAAAGAAAGTTGCTTCTGCATAAGGCCAAACTAGGTGTCTCATATTTTTGCACCACATTGTGTTTCACGCAACGTGATACAAAAAGGGGCATCTATAGACACCAAAATCTAGCCACTTGTCATCCATCCATGTTTCCCAATATCTCCACCATCCATTATTATATATATATATATATATATATATATATATATATATATTTAAATATTAATATTTTATATATTATATTTAAAAAATATATATTTATATAAATATATATATATATATGAATTAATCCTAGCCCTCCACCACATTTTAATCTTAGCCATCCATCCACCTTAATCCATGCCACTTACCCAGATTTAATCTCCACCCTTCCTCATGTTTTAATCTCGGCCACTCAAATTGTGTCATCAAAACCCTAACATGTCTAAGGGAAGATTATAAAAGAGGAGTCATTTTGATGACTCAACCCCTAAGTCCCTAAGTTCTTTGAATCCCTAAGGTCCTAAGTTCTCTAAGTTCCTTAAGATATTTTTGGAGTCCAAGCCCTAGCCTCCCCCTTCATTTTCATCCTCGCCTCCATCACCATCATTCGTAGCCCTCCACTTCTACCATCGCCCTTCCTATGCGAACCATATCTGGTTCTACGTCACCTTTCATCAATCCCCAAACACCCACCAGAGCTCGCAAAGCACCCACTAGAGCCTATCAAACGCCCTCCAGAGCCTATCGAGCGTCCTTCAGAGCTAGCCATGTGCCTTTAGGCATTTATGGTCATCCTTGAGCGCTCGTGGGTATTTCATGCACCAAATCTACAGCCCTATGACCCTTGGGTGTTGTTAGGGCATCTTCACAACTATCATTGGCAGCATATACGTAAGTAGAAATAGAAACATAAGGTTTATTGACAAGGTAATAGTTTTGTGCATTTATTTTCATATTCTTATGCTTTGTTTATAGTTTTATTGTAGTATCTAGGGTTAGTGATTTTATTCTGAGGGTCTCACATAGTGGAGCCCTCACAAGTGTTACTAATATTTGTTATTGTTTGTTGTGTGCAGGTATAGGAATCATACATTTGGAAGCTATTGAAGCTAGGGTGGCCCTATCTAGGATACACAAGCCCACCCACAACCTTGTTGGGATCATACAAGCGTGAAGACACCAACCATTATTTTCAACTAGGGTTTCGGAGAACCCTAGTAATCTGTAATTTTGTATCAAAAATAAGCATTGTAAAACCTCACATTTGGGGCATATTGATTGTAACATTTGATATCCACCCACAATAATAAAAAATCTATTTTGTGCAATCTTTATGTGTTATGGTGTTTATTATTACTTCATAGTTTGTATTAGTGTTGCTTGATTTTCTGATTCACACATTTAGTTATCTTCTAAGGGCTATGACCTCATTGGAAATAGTTCTAAGCATATTTTTCATCTCATCAAACTCATTGGAGGAATAAGGATTTGTAGAGTGATATTCCAAAGTAGGGCAAGGAGTTGGATCCTTTACAAAATTTATGATAGGATTCAGTTAAAAATTTGTAGATCTAATGATTGGAGGTGGCTGGTAAGGTAGTTGGATATTTGGGATTAGAGGTAGAGGGGTCCTAGAGCTAGCCTTCCTATTTGAATCAAGTTGTTTTAAGCTTGGATGACTATCCTATAAGTTTTTGGTAGGGAGTTACCTCCTATATATTTAATCATCATGGTGATTTTTAAATTAAAAGCTTTCAAACAGTAAATGTATGACATACCTAGAAGAGCGTAGATCTTGTCTAAAATTTTGTGCTAGGTCTTGTGAAACCAAGTTTTGAAATAGTCCATGGTCTCCATGGGTGCTCTCTTGATATTGGTTAGTTTCTTTAGGAGAGATACACCATTTTCCTTGCTTTGAATCTATCAACCAATATGCCTACAGTTGGTCGCAGTTCCTGATGGAATTTGGGGTATGGATTATGTACCATTCTTGTGCCTTCCCTCTAAGAGATGTTGCTAGTAATTTGAGAGTCATATTATTCTCTTCAATACTATGCATTACACACAAGTTAACCATGTAATTCAAGTGCTTAGTAGGCATAGTTGCATCTTCATCGATGAAGTAAGGGAATGACTTGAGTGTTGAGGCTAGAATTAAGTCCATGTTGCATGAGAAATAGGTGGTAACAAGGGGCCTCTATGAATATAGGTGGAGTATCTCCTTGGGATCTAGTTCTATTGTGCAACCATATTTTGATGTCTGGATCTTATTCTAGAACCTCAATTTAGGAGCAACACTAGTGTTTGTGGATTTACTCTTTAAATGGACCTAGTAATAGGTCTTGTGCTCATAAATATCTAGGTCCTTTGGTCTTAGTTGAGTCATCATATGAATGCTTTGTTCTTCAACATGAAGATTGAGATCTAACTTACTAGAATCTCAATCAAGGTTATTATTTTTCATGGGGTAAATGTATTAACTTTGTCCCACAGGGTATGTCAGTTAATTGTTAGTCACTCAAAATATCATGGCCATCTATTGTAGTCACCAAATATGCTTGACACTTATGCCTCATGTAGAGAAAAACAATGGAAATATTATGAGCATGGGACTTGACTCATAGGACAATATCTAGAATTTTAAAATGGTTGGCTCCTTATCAGATTTGATCTTTGGTGCAGTACTCTCCTAAACTAATTGCATTTATCAAAGAAAATGGGAAAGAGATTGAACAAAATATAATATTAATCTAACAGTCTATGCACCAATATCAAAGATTCTTCTATCTATTGATGGAATAGAATGACCACGCACATCGATAGGTATTATCCAATTAAATAAACATGGTTTTAATCATTTAAGTAAAGCATTCACACATAAGAGCATACAAGAAATAGAGTAGAGCAAAAATAGCCTCAAGTTCTTATATTATAATCTTAGTCTTATAGAGAGATATCAAATTAAAAGAGGTTCAGAGGCTAAAACAAAATGATTTGAGATTTAAATCTAAACTTAATACATAGAAAAAAAAAGGAATTACAAACAAGTCTACATACTAAACATGAATTGATAATTTCTAATACTTTGCAATGAACTAAAACCTACTATTTATATGAAAATATTATTGAACACTAGGGGTTTTCTCCCTAAAATTTGTACAAGCAATGCAAAATTTCCTCTCAAAATTGAGTGAGGTATCACTTGTATATAATGTTGGTGCACTTGAGGTCTCTAGATTTGGATCCATTAATGTTGATGGATTTGAAGTATTTCGATTGGAGCCTTTGTATCTACCACTTTTAAGATACCAACTCCTTTCACCAAAAATATCATGTCTAAGTGGTTTAGGTATGTGAACTTGGGACTTATTTGTAGCTACTTCCTTGATAATCCCAATTGTTCTTTCTATAAAATCGTGCTTCAATGGCACCTGTAGTAAATATGTTCACCTACCATGGGATTTCTTTGTTATGAGTGAGTGGAGGTTGGTGGAAAATTTAAAGGGATTTTGTCGCTACTTCCAAAATTACAGCCTATAGGACTAGACTACATTTCCTTTGATTAGATGGTTGGTGGAGCTTCCTCTAATATTCTTATCCGTATATTCCTTCCTAGGTCATCTATCATTGAGATCAAATGGTTTCATGATCTTTTAATGTTATATTATTTGATTCTTCTTCTAATTCCTTCGAGCTATCATATTGGCCTTGGCTTGATCTTCAACCATTGGTGTCTTTTTAATGCAGAGTGAGGGGATCACATAGCATCCATGTGTATGGTCACTGTGAGATTTGTAAGGATGGAAGAATTTATCTATGACCATTGACCTTATGCACTTTAACCAATGGTAGGGTCACTTCTGATATTTTTGAAAATCTTTAAAGATGATATGGATCATTGATCACTGAGATCAAATGGTTCGTAGGACTTTGTGATCTAGATGTCTTAATATATTTCTTAAACCGTCATGGGTTATTGGATTTGCCACCTTTTGAAGATCGATGACAAACCTTCCTTTGATGCATGCTTTGATGGAACAACCATTTAAACCTTGATGATATGCCAATGCACTTGCCATGGTCTAGGTTTCAAAACCTATGGCAAGGATCTCCTTTGATAATTTAGTCACTAGGTTTATGAAGTAACATGAATCATTGGATGAACAACCAACAGTTCATGAGGCTTTAAAAATATCTTTTGTTTGTTTTACTTGGAATCAATGCTTATTATTGATCAAAGAAATCAATGGCCTACATTATTTTACCATCTTAATCTATTGATCTTCCCCTGAATCAATGCCAACCATCATATCAACACGATCAATGATCACCACAATATGAAAGAGTTTCATGGCTTTTAACTTTTCCAAACTAATGCTCATCATTGATCAACAATATTGATGATGAACATGGCATCAAAACTTTAGTAAAGCTTCTACTCACAAATTTAGCGCTAGATTTGCAAATTTGATAGTGCACATTAATCTTGCTTTCTCTTCTTCCTCAACTTATTTATTTGATTCCTATTGAGGTCAATTTGCAAAAATAGCCAAGGCATAACTCCTCCCTAGTGTAGTGAAATTTCACTATAGTGACAAAGGCTACTATTTTCCACTTGGATCAACCATAGAAGAAACAAATAAGGATACAAGGGATGAGAAAGTACAATATGCAAGTTTAAATTTAAAAGGAATTAAAGATATAAAGGAAAATTTTAAAATAGTGTTTAATTCTAGGTGAATCATCTTCATTTTCTTCGAGTAGGAATATTCTCTCCTATGAATAGAAGTGAAAGTAGTGTAGAGGTCATACCTTGCACTTTAGGATTTCAAGAGCAACATAAAAAATAAATGGGTATGGAGGAAATTTATAGCAATTTAGAGTTTTTAGGGTAGCATGATAAGGTTGCTATTAAGGAGCTTTCATTACTGTTTAGGCAATTCAAGACAATACAAATAAGAAAGTGTTTTTGAGGTTATGCCTTGCATTTTGGATCCTTTGGAGCAAGATAAACTTATAGATAATAAGTCTCACTATAAACAATGTGGAAAAATCAAACAAATTGATAAATATGAAAGTGTTGGTGGAAATGATAAAAAGAGAGGAAGACCCAAAAAGCAAAAACAAAAAGAAGAGGAAACCAAAGGGATATTGATAAGGAAAAGCAAAAGCAAATACTACAAGTGTTAACAAGAAGTGGGGCTAAGCCCACAAATAAAAATAAAATGTGTTAATGAAAATGATATTTTTGAAATATTAGGGGCATAAATAAGACCCCTACAAAATGGAGTATTATGAAATTGATAGGCTATTGTAGCCAACATATATATAGATATGGAAACTGAGTAGGAAATATTTTAACCATTTATAGTGTTATCTTTCATTTTAACAAAATTTAAAATTTATAAGGCAATTAGATAGGTGAGATTTTATCTCCTAATAAAAATGTAGCAATTTAAATAAGTTGACAAATATATATATATATAATTTAATTAATATAATAACAAAAACAATGTAATTTGGTAGTTGATTTATTGTCACTGTAGTAGCCTATGATTGATCCGTCATCGCCTTAATAGCCTATGGTTGATCCACTACCACTACCACCTCTACAACCTATGGTTGATACATTGTTGCCATTATCGTAGTAGTTTGTGGTTGATCCATCATCATAATCACTTGATGACAACTGAAGACCTATCTGTATTTTTGATGAAAGCTTGGACTGTGAAAGAGGTAAGCATTTCTCTTTCGTACATTTAAATTTTGTATGGAAGAAGTTTATCGGATGGAATCATGAAGTGCAATCAGTGAAGATAGGGTTTTCAAATTGAAGCATAAAGTAATTAAATCGAATGGGTAAAAGGAGTTACTTTGCTAGGGAGGAATATTTTTGTGCATGTGAACAACAATTTGAAGAATTTTATTGGCTACAATTATAGAGTGCATGCAGCAAAGCTAGGGTTTGCAAAGTGAAGCACAAAGAAAATAAAAAATACAAGAAGTGACAGTATTTTATTTTTCTTGAAACTAGAATGTGCTAAAATCTATTCATGTGAATAAAATGAATGTGGATCCAGTTGTTGAGTGATATTTTTAAAAAATGACATAAGAAGCATCAGCATTTTTCAAAATTGAAGTGTGTTGAAATATGTTCATGTGAATAAAATGAAGGTTAGACAACTTTATTTCTAGAATCGGAGCATGCAAAAGTTTGGGAAATTGGTTTCTTATTTTGATGGAGAATGAAGAGGAACGTTTGGACTTCTCAAAGGACCCCTTTAAGGAGCAATGCATATTTTCAACTCCAAAAGCCAAGGGTCTCAATTTCTGGATAAGACTTAGAAGTTGAGAACCGAGGGTCCTTGGGTTTTTTGAGTGTCCAGAATAATATCGTAGGTCATCACAATTTAGTGGACAAAGGCGAGTCTATATCAATAGGTTCATATCATGTCAGTTGTCCTATTGACTGCTCACTCTCGGGTGTCTCAAAACACTATATTCAAGTGATGGATCTAATGAATGAGCAAGCATTTCATTGCAAAGAAGAAAAACTTGAGCAGGATCCAAAAAACCCATACTCAATTTGTTTGACGTAGTTTCCTTTATTTGGTTCTAGTTTTATTGGTAAAAGTCTTGATTTAGAGGCCCTAAGTGGAGTGAGTCCAAAATTTCAATCAGCACTGATTACAACTTTGGTTACTAAAGTGCGTAAGGCACACAAAGTGGTTAAAAAGAGAAGGTCAAAGATCGAAATGGTACTTGGGGAAGACTTGAGGATGGAACAAGTTTTGGAATTTTTGGGGAAGGCCCTTATTGGGAATTTTCATGGATTTCAAATAGTTGATAATACACTAAATAAGTGGTTGCAGAAGGTATGGGTCCCAATTTTAGGATATGGGCCAATTTTTCACTTACTTACCAGAGGATGGATAGGTTTCCTTTTTCGATCTTAGGAAGATGCACAAAAAATTTAGGGAGGTCATTGGTATTACGGGTCTTCTTTTTTTGCCTTGAAAGCTTGGACGGCTTACTTTGATCCTAGGATTGAATTTTCTAGGAGAATCTTAATCTGGGTGAAACTTCTAGGGTTGCTAATGGATTTATGGTCAAAAATAACATTGAAAGAGATTGGATATTCATTAGGTAAAACCTTGGATATATATGTTTCTTTTAAATCTAGTATTTTTTGGTTTATAGCTTAGGTTTTGGTTGAGATGGATATCAGTGAAGGCTTATCGAACTGTATGGAGATAATTATGGATAATACAGTTCATAGTCAAATCCTAGACTATTTGAAGATTCCTTTTAGATGTGTTCATTGTCATGTTTATGGGCATATTTCTAAGGAATGTTCTCAATATTTCACACAGAAAGTATGGAGGAGAAAACAAATGACTAGTGGGGATTTCAAGTCAGCTAATAACAATCAAGAGATACCTATTTTTTAGAACTCAGTAGTGTTCCTTGATTTGGCACAAACAAGAAAAAAGGATGTTGTTGAGATTAGAACCAAAAATTTGGAGGAAGAAGAAATTTTAGGCCTAGTGTTGTCTCCAATAAACTATTCACAGTTTGTTAGAGAAGGAGATAGATTCATAAAGAAAACTATGAAAGGATTGGAAATCAATACTATTAAGTTTATTAGTTAATCATCTAATTTGAATGATAATTATTGTGCAACACATGTGGAGAATAATCTATAATTAGGTAATAGAGAATTTTTTACACTTCCTTATAAATCTTCGAAGAGAAATCCTAGGGACAAGGATTTTTTTAGGGATTTGGAAAATTGGATGGCAACCTCAAACACATTGAATAGGGATTGTGATCAAAATATTTCTACTATTGGGGTAAGTCTTTTGACCTATTAGGTGAATATTCTAGGGAGGTATTTGTTTTAGGGGATGGTTTGGAGATGGGCTTCTCTTAAAGATATTTCTTATGTTCTAGGAAAAGATAATCCAATTTGATAACTTGTGCAGTTGCTATAAGGTTAAGGTTAAGTATAGACCTTATAAAAGACTCTTCTACTTCTTCAATAGGTAAGAAATATTTTTGTTTTCATGCACAGGAGAAGGCTTCAAGGGAAATTCAGCAGGGTAAACAAAAAACTATCAAAGGGGTCCTTAGAGTGGGACAAAACCCTTCTAAGATGTTTAAATGATATTGTTATCCCTTAATATTTGAGGTCTTGGCAATCCATCTAAAAGACTTTTCTTATCTAGGCTGGTGGAAATTCATAATCCAAATGGTATCCTTCTACAAGAAACCATGGGGGCAAGTATAAAAGTTGTTAAAGGGTTACTGGGAGTTCTTGGCTCTAAATGCTATCAAAAATTTAGAGGGTGTTTTGACTGGATGGAAGTACTCAATATCCTTAATTAACTCTTCCTTTATGGTTTTAGGCTTGTGGATGGAATTATGTTTTAAAGACTTGGATTTGAGGTTATCAATATTAATTGTTATGGTCCCTATGAAGACAGACAGATCTTCTAGGATGGTTTTTTTCTCCTAGAGGTGTGTTAGATATGAAAGAGTTATCATTGGTAGGGACTTAAATTTTACTATGAATAGAAGTGGGGTATGGGAAGAATTTACAAGATTTGATAGACTTGCAGATTACTTCAAACATAAGATTGAAGAAGTTGTTTTAATTGATTTGTAACTAATAAAGTTATTGCCTATATGGAGAAATAATAAAGTTGGAGAAGCTAGGGTCTCAAAGAGGTTGGATATTTTTTTGATCTCAGATTCATTATATAATAAAATAGATAGAAAACAGTCATGGTTTGAGACTGAAGGTGGCTCGAATCATTCTCCCATATTTCTTCAATTAGAAATTGAGGATGAAAAACTTGCCAGTCCTTTTAAGATCAATCCAATTTGGTTGGAGGAAGAAGATTTTCAACAACTAATTAAAAAATAATGGATTGGTTATGACCAAAGTTCTAGGTTATCGATGAGTTTTCAATTTGTTGCTTTAAAAATTAAAAGGAGTTGTGGAATCTTGGATTGCAATTATGGATAGAGATCTTAAGTTGATGGAGAAGGAAATTTTAAAATTTCATAAAAATAATGAGATTGGTTTGTTTAAAGAGGAGGGGAAAACAAGACTGGTTGAACTAGAATTTAAGAAGAACAAATTCTTGGAGTGGAGGGAAGTTGAAAGAATAATGAAAAGTAGAGTTGTATGTTTAAAAAAAGGGGATGAAAATACTAAGTTTTTTCATAATTTTTCTAATCATAGGAAGAAGGTTAACACTATTTAGAAGATGCATAATGAAGAAGGGATCCTCGTTAGGATTTTATTCAAGTTAGAAAATTTGGAAGTAAAATATTTTCAATCTATCTATAAAGAACCTGATAGAGTTAATATTGGGAAAATTTTAAAGTTAACTACTTTCTTCCCTAGTTTTGTGACAAAGAAGGATAATCTAAAATTTATGAAGGAGGTCACAAAGGAAGAACTGAAAGTTGTCCTAACTTCTTTCAAAAAGGATAAAATTTTAGGGCTTGATGGATGGCTTGTGGAGTTTTTCCTAGTTTTCTATGATCTTGTTGAGGAGGATCTTCTTAGAGTAATGGAGGAAGTTAGGTTGAGTGGTTAGGTTTTGGGGGCTTTTAACTCCATATTTTTAGCTTTGATTCCTAAAAAGGAAAATCCTAAAACCTTTGATAAATTTAGACCTATTTCATTGTGTAACTATATCTATAAAATCATTACAAAGATTATGGCTATTAGATTGAAGAAGATTTTCTCTGAAGTTAATTCCTAGGAGTAGTTTGGATTTATAACAGGTAGAAATATTTTTGAAGCCATAGGACCTACACAAGAGGGCCTTCATTCTATTAAGACTAAAAATCTTCATGCAATGGTCCTTAAACTAGATCTATCTAAAGCTTATGATAGAACTTGTTGGTTGTGTCTCAGATTGATGCTCTTACATGTGAGTTTTAGCTATTCGATAGTAAAGTAGATTATGGGATGCATTTATTTTGTATATTTTCTTGTTCTTATCAATATATCAGCTTCCAAATTCTTTAGACCCTTGAGAGGATTGTGACAAGGATGTCCTTTATCTCCTTTACCTTTTTTGTTGGTTGCTAAAGAATTGAGTAGAGCTATTTTTGATGCAAATATGGCAGGATCCATGTTTGGGATCAAAGTGGGGGTCCTTTATTTATCTCATTTATTATTTATTGATGATGTATTGTTGTTCACAAATGACAGTTTAAGAGAAACTAGAAAGTTGAAGGAAATCTTGGACACTTACAGTATTGCTACCGACATGGAGATAAATTTTCAAAAATCCTCTATTTGCTTTAATGGTCTAGAGCAGGAGATTGAACATGGTATGATCAGACTTTTTCCTTTTAATCTCTTATATTTCCACAAGTATTTGGGTTTTTTACTAAAGTCGAATAGTTACAGGAAGAGATATTGGGGATGGCTTTTAGAGAAGATTGAAGTTAGGAATAAAGTATTGGTGTAATAGATGTTTGTCTATTGGTGGGAGATTAACTATTGTAAAGTCTATTCTTGAGGCAATTCCTATGTTTTGGACCTCCTTAGCCTTCATTCCCAAAGGAGTTCCAGAGAAAATAAGAAAACACTACTTCATATTTCTTTGAACTAGATCCAAGGAACATGAAGGCATTCCTTTAGTTAAGTGGTAGAGTATTACTAGGCCAAAGGAGGAAGGTGGCTAGGGACTAAAAAATATTCATCTTTTTTGTTATTAATTGGCAGTAAATAGCTTGTGGATGATTATGACCAGAGAATGATTTTGGAAGAAGATTATTGAACAAATGTATATTCGTCTAGGGACCTTTGTGGATTGGATTAAAAGTCCACATAAAAGCATAAAAAATATTTCCATTCAATGGGAGGCACTAGTACATACCTTTCCTATGATTATAAAATATACGACTTGGAAAGTGGGCAATGGTGAACAAGTTAGAATAGGGGTTGATTCCATTTTGGGTTACGGAGAAAATATTTTGTTGTCAGAAACTATGATAGGTTCTTTACAATACAAGGGTTTTTACTTTCTTCATTAGGTGGGGAATCGAGTTCTTTTGTTCTTTGGACCCAAGGTTGGAAGTAAGCTCAATTCTTGGGTCTTTCCAACAAGTAGTTTGTTTTGTGAAAGGCTTACACTAATAGTCTTAATAAGAGTAATATCAAGCTAAGAGTTGAACCAAATACTATTTCTTGGGAATACAACAAATATGGGATCAATATATTATTGAACTTAGATACAAATTAAGTTTTGATCCTAATCCTCAAGGGCCTGCTTGGTAGTGGAAGCAGATTTCAAAATGATCTGCCCAAAAAAGTGAAGAACACAAGCTTATACTGAGATGGGGGTGAACATTATAAGACCACTTTTTACTTTTCCTTTCAATTCAATATTATGCAGTGTATAGATAGCAATATCAATAGCAATAATAAAATCAATGCATAAAACACCCTACATGATAGAGACACCACAATTTGCGTGGTTCACCCAATGTGGGCTACTCCACGGAGAAAATCTTTTACCAAAATTTTCTCAATCAATCTCTTTGGGAATCCTTCCCAATTACAATGTTTATGGACCTCTGTCCAAATGAGATGTTGATCCCCTAATCTCAAGTTCATGGATCTCTTCCACAAGATAACTCTTTCCCCTTCTACTCTGGCTAGTGATCTTCTAGAATACTTTGTCTCTCTACTGCACTGACTAGTGGATCTCTCTCCACTTGAAGACTCCTCACTCAGATCAGTATTCAATTGTCCTGGTTGTTGGATCTCTATCCATTGAGACTATGTTCTCTATACTCTGTCACCTCCAAAGCTCTGTCTCAATAGGTTCACTCAAAACCTTCTCAAATCTGCTCAACAAGCTCACTCAAAACTTGTCTAAATCTGCTCAATAGGTCTACATAGAACCTATCCAAATCTGCTCAACAGGTCCACACAGAACCCGCTCAAATCTGCTCAATAAGTCCTCTCTAGGACTTGCTCAAATTTGCTCAATAAGTCCTCTCTAGGACTTGCTCAAATCTGCATAGCAAGCTTCCACAAAAGCTTACTCAACATCAGTCCACAAGCCTTCTCAAAGACTTGTCTCAAATCTACTTAAAAAGCTCACACATAACTTATCCAATCTCATAGAATCATAAAGAGAATTGTTAGAGACTCAATATGTTCTATACTTAATGTTCAATCTCAACTCAAATCAATCTCATAGAAGCATAAAGATAATTGTTAGAGACTCAATATGTTCTATACTCAAATCCTAATATCAACTCAAATTCATAATATAGAATAGTTTGTTTTATGGAACTTGAAAAACCACATGCATCCACTTGACTAGGCTCAATCAACTCAACTCAACCAAGCACCTCAATGAACAACCCTTTCTCACAAACCCTAGTCCAAGCATGTATCAACCAACTCAAAATGTTTCCAACAATGCTCAACCACAAATCTCACATAACAATGATACTCATGTTCTTCTCTAACTCAAGTTCAGGTTCTTTGCACAACCAATGGGCTTCAACAACAAAGCTTATAAAATATTCTTCACATAACAATGATACTCATGTTCTTCTCAAACCCTAACTCAGGTTTTTCACACAACTAATGGTTTCAACAATAATGCTTATAAAACAAGGTTTAATAACAACTCTCAAACCAGAAAACCTTGAAGCATTAAACCAATCACTTTCGAAAAGGAAACCACAATCAATACTTTTCACTCCAATGATATTTTCAGAAATCAACCACCCAAATCAATCAATAGGAGAATGTGCCCATACCTTTTATGAAGATGAAGAAGTCTCTTTGGAAATCTGCCACAATCACAATATTCTCTTGCCAAACTTCATGAGGGTTAGGAGAATTTACAAAACAAATATTATAACCTTTTACACATTATTTCTCTTAGTCAAAAATCACATCCACCTCTAGAAAATAATTAAAAGTAATTATTTCCTTAATTAATTAAGCATAGCATGAATATCACCACAACCATTTACCATTCCCTTGTTTCTCCTAAAAATCACTTTGCACTAATGCACAACTCACTAAGCTCCTTAATGCAAAAATTCCCACATCAAATAGTGCAAAATATAAACTACAACTCATAAATCACATCACCATAGTATACCCTCAATAATGGTGCTTGAAACCTTAGCTTTGACAAATTAAAACATTAATTATTCATTATCCAAAAATTGCGGTGACAGGCATACCTTAGAAAATAAAACATTTTTTCGGCTCCGAAGAATGCGACGACAGCAAACCATGCAAAAATAGGTTTCGGGTGACTTAAACCCAAGATCTACAGTGAGTGCGCCTTTGCACTCCCTCCACCCACCAAGTGGGTTAAGCTTCCCACATGGAAGTTATTACACCTTGTGCTCCTTATGCTTCTTCTTTTCACCCATGAGCTTTTAAACAACGAACAACGCTTCAACCAATACAATGCTAAAACGATTCTCACGGGAATCGAACTCATGATCTTCGTGCTATCAACACCTTTGCACAATCCAAGTTGCCACTAGGCCACGCTTCCCAATGTGATTTGGGAAGTGGTCGATGTCTGCTTTTAACCGTTTGATGTGGCATATAAAACAAAACACAAGCTCTTTCCTTCGCATATACCATGCAAGATCATCAACAAGTAAGGATAATCAATTTAAAAACTTGGTGGCATATTTATATGCCTTTCCCTTCACTTGGAAATATCGGTGCTTTTAAAATTGCCCTCATGACATCGGCGGACATGGCAAAAAACTTTCTATTTAATTTTAAAATTTAAACTAAACCTTTAAAATTAAATTTCTCCATCACCGGGGCACATTTTTCGATGAAACAAAAATCCAACTTGGGTTTTAAGAAAAACCCATTTCAAATATATCATCCATGGTTTTAAATAAAACTTTTATTTTACCAAAAATTTTGAGGGTAGATGCCTGAAAAACCCTAGAACGTCTCCACCAATTTTCATATCATTTGGAGCAACACAGATCCTAGCGCATCCCTATGTGTGAACGAGATATTTGGCAAGCGGCTATGCGAGGGTTTCATCTGGGTTGAGTGCAAGCAGCTCCGGAGGTTGGTTTTAGGGCCTTCGGGCCCTAGCGGCCAATATTTTTGTGGTTTATGCTCAATATTTTAGCAGGAAATGTTGCAGGGGATCCAAGATGGGTTAGAAATTTGTCTTTCAACAGATCATACTGTGAACTTGAGTGACAACGGCTTCCAATTTGCTGCACAAAAGAAAAGTGAAAACCATACCTTTCCACGGCGTCTAGGGCAAGGATTAAAGAGATCACGAAACAAGTTTCAAGCGAGTTGATCAAAAAATGGCTCATATCTCAAGTGAATCTGGTGCTAAGGTGCACCCACAAAATAATTCTACTATGAAAACCCCTGTCAAGGGTAAGAATTTCGAAGACTCAGTCCCAAAAATGAATTTTAGGGATGCCCTTCATGGTGGACAACCTCAGCCCAATGCTAATATCAATCTTAGGGCTTCCCATAAACCTCTAAGAATGCCTAAGATTGATCCCAGGAAAATGGAGTCAGGATGTCTTAAAGCGGCTGATGGAACTCCTATTGTTAAGCTTGATATGGGTAACATTCAGACTGGCATTGAAGATTTGGAAAAAAGAGGACTAATTTGTCGGTTCGTGGGTTTTCGTCCGAGTCTATCTGCTTTCAAAGTCTGGGCTGCAAAAAGCTGGAAAACTAAAGGTGAGTTACAAATCTCTATTTATCCAAATGGTTATTTTCTTGTTTTATTTGCTAATAATGAAGATAGAGAGAAAACTTTTCAAGGGGGTCCTTGGTTTTTTGGAAGGGCAGGGCTTTTCATGAAGCCCTGGCATACTAAATTTAAAGCCGAAGAAGAGATGCCTTCTATAGCTCCCGTGTGGGTTAGACTCTTTGGCCTCCCTATTGAATTTTGGAATCCTACTATTTTTTCTTCAATTGGAAACTCTTTAGGAACTTTTATGATGATTGTTGATTGTACTCAAAATTTTGAACATATTATTTATGCTCGAATTTGTGTTTTAATGGATTTTGACAAACCCCTACCTAAAAATATCACATTACAATTTGGGGAAGACACTTGGGAGCAAGTAGTGGACTATGAGAACATTCCTTTTCATTGTAGAATTTGCCATGAATATGGTCATTTGGCCAGTGCTTGCCCAAATAAAATTCTTGATCAAAAGAAAGAAGATATAAACTCAGGAGGTTTCCAAATACCTAAGAAGAAGAACACTCAGAAAAAACCAGTTATGAAGGATCAATCAAAGTCATCTGCTAATATGTTTGAAATCCTTTCCACAAATGATGTCCCAAGTGAGGAAGAGGAAATAATGGAAACTGAAATCTTAGAAACACAATTTAAATATGAAGGGAAGAACTCGGAGACAAACCAACAAATCAAAGGTTTTCAACAAAAAAAAAAGGAGAAAATTTACACAAGAAAAACAATCTTTCAAATGTCAAAACTTCAAATAATGCAGGTCCCAATATAGACTCCGTTGAACCATCTAGTAAAATTTTGGTTGTGTACGAGCATTCTTCAAGGTTAGAAGCCATCTCAGATTCAATTGGAATAAGTCAAGAAACAGGGAAAAAAATTGAAGATGGATTCTAATCAAAAAGTAGGTCGCAAGACCAATCAATATCATATGGTAAAAGAAGGTGAAAAGCTTGTAGAGGAAGGTAAGATTAATGCCCTTCCCAACTTTTTTAGCCCTGGTATTAATGAAGATCATCACTTGGAATATTAGAGGACTCAAAGGGAGTCTTTCAAAACAAAATGAAATTAGAAGAATGATTCAGATAAATCATCCACATCTTGTTTTCCTTCAAGAAACAAAGATGTCAATGGAGGATATGGACTCAATTGCCGATAAAATTTGGCCGATTGGAAAAGTGGTTTCCCTCGGTTCCCAAGGGACTTCTGGTGGCATTGCTTGTCTTTGGGACCCAAAAGAGGTAGTTATTCACCATATGGTTGGCGAGTTGGGGTTTGTTGGCTATAGCTATTCAAAGTAGACATTCCAACCAAATTATGCTCTGCATTACTGTTTATGCTCCGACTTCTTTGGAGGAAAAAAGAAGACAGTGGAAGGATATTACTCATATTATCTCTCATTTTCCTGAAGCTTGGATCTTGATCGGAGGAGATTTCAATACCATCCTCTCTCTGGATGAGAAAAGGGGGAAATAGAAATTTGGACAAAAGCACTGACCTCATGAGCGAATATATTGCAAACCTCCATCTTGTGGATATCCAACCAGATAATGGCCTTATGACTTGGTCTAACAGAAGGCAAGGCTTAGCTTGTATAATGGAGAGATTGGATAGGTTTTTGCTCTCTAAAAATTTCTTAATCCATGGTCACATTCCTAAAGTGAAGACTCTTAATAATGTTGGTTCGGATCATTGGCCAGTCATGGTGGAAATGTGGAAAACCAATGTGAGTTTCTCTCCTTTTCATTTTCAATTAATGTGGCTTAGAGACATTTCCTTCAGACCTCGTGTGCAACAATGGTGGAAGGAAGGTAAACCTAGGCATGGGACTAAGATGTTCTATTTTGCCAAAAGACTGCAATACATTAAATCCAAAATCAAGACTTGGAACTGGAAAGAGTTTGGGGATGTTCATAAAAAAAAACATGAAGTTATTGCTCATCTTGAAAATTTGAATAAGAAAATCCGTTTAGATGGCCTCACAGAGAAGAGAAGTGCAGATGAAATTAAACTCACAACTCGGTTAGAGGAATGGGAAAAAAGAGAAGAAATCTTATGGAAGCAAAAATCTAGAATTCAATGGCTCAAAGAAGGAGATCGAAACACAAATTTCTTCCACAAATCTCTTCTAGCTCGAAGATCTCACAACTTTATTTCTTCCTTAAAATCAGATTCTGGAGATGTTGTTTATACTTGGGATGGCATGAACTCTATTGTTGTTGATTACTTTTCCAATATTTTTGTTGCTACTCCTCTTGACTCGACTTCACAACAAAATGTTCTTCAAGCAATCCCTTCTCTTATCACTTCTGAGGAGAACTCTATTTTGACTGCTCCTGTTACTATCAATGAGCTTCAACAAGTAGTTTTTAAAATGCAAAAAGGGAAAACCCCAGGTCTTGATGGTTTTCCCATTGAGTTCTACCAAGAGTTCTGGGATATCCTTCATGTTGATTTATTAGAGGTGGTGGAAGAAGCCAGGAAAGCCAAAGAAATTTTGAAGGTTATCAATAAAACTTATATTACTCTTGTTCCAAAAGCTCAAGAGGTTGATCATATCTCAGCTTTTAGACCTATTGCTTTATGTAATGTTCTTCTCAAAATCATTACTAAAATCATGGCAGAAAGGTTGAAGCCTCTTTTGCATAAGATTATTTCCCCAGAGCAAGGGGGTTATGTGGAAGGACGTCAAATAGTAGATGAGATAGTTCTTGCTCAGGAAGCCATCCATTCCATGGATATGCAAAAATCTCCTTCCATGTTCATTCGGTTAGACTTATCCAAAGCTTATGACAGAGTGGATTGGCACTTCCTTATCAAAGTTTTGAGGCAATTTGGTTTCTCTAAGGATTGGATGGATTGGATTATGGGATGTATCTCTTCAGTTTCCTACTTAGTTCTTATCAATGGCAGGCCTTCTCAGTCATTCCCAGCTTCCAGAGGTATTAGGCAAGGTGACCCGCTATCCCCTTATTTATTCATCATTCTTGTTGAATGCTTGGGTAGGACTATAACCAAAAAGAGGGAAAACAAAACCCTTGAGGGAGTTACCATTGCTCATGGAGCTAGACCTATCTCTCATCTTCAATTTGTGGATGACTCTACTCTTTTAGGTAAAGCTACGAGTTAAGGAAGCTTCTAATATTAAGCAAATCATTAGCTATTTTTCTAAGGCTACTTGGGCGAGTTGATCAATGAAGACAAATCTAAAGTTATTTTCTTTCACTGCTCTGCTAGACAGGAATCCATGGTCTTGGATAAATTAAGATATAAGAAGACCTCCCTTCCAATCACTTATTTAGGTATTCCCATAAATATTCAAAGGCAGAAAAATAAATATTGGAATTGGTTGTTGGACAAAGTCAAGAAGAAAATTGGAAAGTGGACCAACAAGTGGCTTTCTTACGGGGTAGAATCACCTTGGTAAAATCAGTCCTTCAAGCTATTCCTATTTATGTTTCTTCCATTTTGAATATCCCAAAGGTTGTTCTTCGAGAATTGGATCAAATCAGTCATCGTTTCCTTTGGAGTGGTACTAAGGAGAAAAGAAAATGGGCCTTGGTGAAATGGGATACTTTATGTCTTCCTAAGAGTGAAGGGGGGTTAGGATTCCGGTCTTCTATTAATAACAACAAAGCTTTAGCTGCTAAATTATATTGGAGGATGTTGCATAACCCCAATGCTCTTTGGGCCAATAATCTTCGTGCTAAATATGCTGAGAACAAAAGTCCTGAAGACCTTGTTCGCTATCAACTTCCTACCAAAGGTTCTCCCATTTTAGCAGTTCTTAAGACTGGTGAGGATTTGATAAAGAAAAAATTATTTTGGATCATTCATAATGGTCAACAGGCAAATTTTTGGACAGATTCTTGGGATGGTCACAAGCCTTTGATAACTCGGTTTCCCGATTGGAGGCCTTGGATGGAGGAGCTTCACCGAGCTAATTGGATAAAGGTGGCTAATTACTGTCGGTACCATACTGGTAATTCAAAGGTTGGTAGATATTGGATCCCTATTGAGGACTGGCCTATTCAAATCCCAGAAAGGCAAAGACAAGATATCCAAGGCATCCTTCATATGAGATCCCTCTCTTGGTCCCATGAAAAAGATTGTTTTGGATGGAACAACACTACTAAGGGTGAGTATTCAGTTGCTCAAGGTTATTTGACCTTATGCCATAATAATCCCAACCATTCTTCTGACATATTTTCTCGATTGTGGGCTCAAAAGCTTTGGCCTAAGGTGAGGTTCTTTAATTGGCTTTTATTGCATCGTAGGGTGCTTACTGGTGAGCAACTTATGAAGCGTGGTTTTCATGGCCCTTTTAGATGTGAAATGTGTGAAGAGAATGTAGAAACTCTCAACCATATTTTTATTGAGTGTACTTTAGCCTCTGAGCTATGGAGGAGAATGGCCACTTTACTTGGCTTACAGTGGTCCAATTTTTTTACTTTTGAACAACTTTGGAGGGATTGGCCTAATCAAGAGGGTGTTGATCATTTTATTAGGCGAGTAGTTTGGATGGGTTCTACCATTCTTCTTTGGAATATTTGGAATGAAAGGAACAACCAAATTTTTAATCAAGATAGGAAGGATATTCACTATATTTGGCAAAATACCATAGCCAACTTAGTTGAATCAGTCCATCAACTCCTTAATCACCCCCAAAACTCCCACCAAAGATGGGATCAAGTGATGCAAATATTGAAGATTAAATCTTCTAAGGGCAACCAACTTAAAGGGAATGTGAGTATTAGTAAGATGGATAGGACTAGAAATTGGCAACCTCCTCCTAAGGATTTTGGAAAAGTCAATACTGATGGAGCCTCTAGAGGGAACCCTGGAAAAGCCAGTGTGGGAGGAATTGGTAGACTTTCAGATGGCTCCCTGGTTTTTACTTTTCTTGAGAATTTGGGTATTCTTTCCAATAACCTTGTTGAGGGGTATGGTATCCTCAGAGGCCTTCAGGAGGCTACTAAGGTTGGATGGGAAAAGGTGTTAGTTGAGTCCGACTCTCAACTTATGATTAATCTCTTGAAGACTCCTTCTAAGAATCATAAGGTGGATTGGAGAATAAAAAGAATTATTGAGAAGATTCAATTAATCCAGATGGGATTTTTGAAAGTTGATTACAATCATGTGGTCAGAGATCAAAACAAGAGTGTTGATGCTTTAGCTAATTGGGCTTTGGACAAAGGTGATCTTACTTGTTATGGCCACCCTCCTATATGGTGGGCTTCTCAAATTAGGGAAGCTCTTCTTTCTATCATTTCTTTGGATGGCTCCGGTTCTGAAGGTACCTAGTTTCTTCTTGCTTTTTTTTTTTTTGCTTCTCTTTGGTTCATTCAGTTTTTTTTAGTTCCCTAGCTCATTCTATTCTTTATTTTGTTTCCTCTGTTGATTCTTGCCTTAATAGTCTTCTGGTCTAGATAGGTCATTGTTATGTTCAATTTTTTTTTTTTTTTTTTTTTTTTTTTGTTTAGTTTTTAAGGTGGGTGGGTTCTTTTGTTTTGTTTTGTTTTTGTGTTCTTTGTGTTGTTTTTTGTTGTTCTTGTGTTTTTGTTGTTTTGTTTTTTTTTTATGTTTTTTGTTATTGTTCTTGTGTTTTTTTCGTTCTTGTTCTTGGGTTTCTCTTTGTTTGTGTTAATTCGTGTTTTTATGTGTGAGTGTTTTCTATGTTTTTTGTTTTTGTTTATTGTCTGTTGTTGGTTGTTTTTTATTTTTATTTTTATTTTATTTTTTTATTTTTTAGGTTTTGGTTGTGTTTATTTTTCATGTTTTTTTTGGGTTATGTCTTTGTAGTGTTATGTTGTTTTTGTCTTGTTTGTGTTTTGTTATGTGGTTCTTGTGTTTTTCTATGTGGTTTGTGTTGTGGTTTCTTTTATCTTATTGTGCGTGTTTGGTTGTGCTTTTGTTTTTGACACACTCAAGGAGCATGTTTTTTATTTTATTTTATTATTTTTGTTGTTATTTACTTATTTTTAAATTGGTTTTGTGTGTTTGTTTGCTCCTTGAGTATGTCAAAGGTGGTAGGCCAGGTCCGAGTCCTGGGCATTTTTGGTGGAATGGATACCCCTGCCTCCTTGGGTCTTACCCGAAAGTGGCATCCCTTTTGGGATGTTTTCCACAAATAAAAAAAAAAACTTTATTTTACCTACCTTGGTTTTGATAAAAACCCTTCCTTGCACTTTCACAAAACATAGTGCATACCATCATAGATCCTTTTGACATCAAATCACATTTTGACATCAATGACAACATTTTAGCTTAGAGACTCAAAATGTCCAACAATATCCCCCTTTGTCATTGATGGCAACCCATATTTATTTTATTAAAACCTGATCTTCTTTTTTGCTCCCCCTAAGACTTTGCTCCCCTTGGGACTTTGCTCCCCTTGGCTCAATGCTCTCTCAAATATCAAATCTCTCCCCATATCAAAACTCTCCCCAATATACACAAATATCTCCCCCTTTGAAATCAATGGTAAAGGGTCACCTTTGGGGCTCGGGGCTAAGAATGAGCCTCTTAGCTTAGCCCCTCCTCCACCTCCACATAAGGTGGTTAATTCTAGGGTGGGAGTATTTCTACTTCCCGAAAGCATTGTTCTTTATCTTTATCTTTCTCTCTTCTTTTCTGAGTCTTCTGAATCCTCTCACTGTTTCTTTCCAAGTCATCATCCATGTTCCTGTCATCACTTATGTTCCTGTTCCTACTCTTGTTTTCATCCATGTTCCTATTCTTATTCTTTTCTGAGTCTCTATTCCTGTTCATATTCCTTTTCTTGTTCATATTCATGTTCTTATTCATGTTCCTGTTCCTATTCATATTTGCTTCTAGAATATTTGATCTACACCATCTTGCTATGTGACCATAATTATTGCACTTATAACACTTAATGTTATTATTCCTTGGAGGTGCAACTATCTTAGGACTTCTCCTAGTGAAGCCATATCCTCTTCTATAATTAATCTTGCAATTCATTGCCTTGTGACCAAACCCATTGCATGAGTAGCAACACCCATGGAAAAGTTATCCTTTCCCATATTCTTGTCTTTCATGCATCCTGCATTGTGAAGCCATATGCCCAAACCTGTGACATGAAAAGCATCTTCCATTAAAGCCTTCTTGTCTTGACCTCATTGGTCTCTTATTCTGATTGTTGTTTCATCTATATCTTCTTTGTGCATTGTTCCTTTATTTGTTGAACTCTTTGTTGTCCAACTCATCCTTTGATGTCCCACTTTCACTTAAACTATATTCTTCTGATGTATCTTCTTCTGAAGTTTCTTCTTCATCAAGACTTGAAGTAGATTATTTTTCATGTTTCTTTTGAACCTTTACAAAGCCAAGACTTGTTGAACATGATGTTTGTTGTTGTCCACGGATGAACTTATCCAAGTTCTTAGAGCTATTTTTGAAACTTTTCATCTTGATCTTGGAGTCCTTAAAGTCTTATTTTAGAGTAGCCACTTCTTGTGCTAAATTCTCACATTCCAAAATATTTGCTTCTAACTTATCCTTGAATTTGCTTGCCTTAGCCTTTGACTTCTCTAAATCCTCTATGAGCAATAACCTTTCTTCATCACATTCTTGAAACTGACTTTCACGCTTGGAGTGTTGCTTTCTAACCTTATTTATTGTGTCAAGGGCATAGATAACTTCTCCATTGATATCATAGCCATTCTCTACCGAATAATCTTCTATTTGTTTGCTTTTGTCCTTATCATTACTTCCTTTTGACTTATCTTCTATAGGATCGCTTTATTTATCTTCCAACGCCATTAGAAGATTCTCATATGGTCTTTCAAGTGCATCTTCAAAATCATCATCACTGAAACTATAACCATCCCTAGTGCAATCATCTTCAAGATGTCCAAATTTGCCACATCTAAAACACTTGAGAATAAATAGAGTCCTTTTCTTAACTGGATCTTTCTCTTTAACCATAAATAGGACTTCATCTCTATCATTGTCTGAAAAACTAGCATCACTATCAATTGAGTACTTACTTGCATTTTTTGCATAGTACCTCTATTTTGTCTCTAGAAGAACTTTTTTCCTTGTCTACTTTGTCCATCTTTGCTTCTCTTCTGGTACCTGTGTCTTTCTGATTCCCTGTATCTGTGATCCTATTTTTCTTCATCATTGTTGTTCTTTGGCTCTTTGCATTTTGTTGCATAGTGTCCATACCGTCCACAATTGAAACATTTGATAGATCTTAGATCTATGGGTCTTCTGGAACCTCTATCTCTTCTGCCATAATTTGCTTCTTCATCACTGGATGACTCACTACTTGATTCTATCTTCTTTTTGTCTACTTTGAAAGTAGCTTCTTTCGGAGGAATAGGATCTTTTGTTCTTATCTCAAAAGTAGTAAGCATGCCAAGCAAAGAATTCCTTGTCAAATAATAACTATCAATTGATGTTTCTATAGCAAAAACCTTTTCACTATACCTTTTTGGAAGAGTCCTCAAGATCTTATCACAAACATTAGATTCATCAACCTTCATTCCAAGACCTTTCATCTCATGTACAAGTTCATCAACCTTGTTGAGATAGTCACGAATGTTTTCATCATCCCTCATTCTTAGGTTCTCAAATTCTCCTTTGAGATTTCTGATCTTATCCATTCTAACTCCTTTATCTCCTTCATATATTTCATGCAGAAGTTCCCACATTTCTTTTGTTGTTTTACATTCCATAACCTTCATAGATTCTGCTCTACACAAACCTTTTATAATTGCATTCATAGCTCTTAAATTTGCATGCATTAGAAGCTTACCTTCCTTATCTGGATGAGGATTGATTTTTGAATCATATCCAAGTTCCACTGCATCCCAAACTTCATTTCCAAGTACCATCAGATAAAATCTCATTAGCATACACCAATATAGGAAGTCACTTCCATCAAAGACTGGTACCGCATTATTGAAGGGTCCATCTCTTTGATCCTTTTGATCCATTGTGTTCTTAGACCACTTTTCCTTCAAGTTGTCAAACTCTTCTGAAGGAACCCACTCTGATACCAATTGAATAACACAAGCTTATACTGAGAGGGGGGGTGAACAATATAAGACCACTTTTTACTTTTCCTTTCAATTCAATATTATGCAGTGTATAGATAGCAGTATTAATAGCAATAATCAAAGCAATGCACAAAACACCATACATAATAGAGACACCACAATTTACGTGGTTCACCCAATGTGGGCTACTCCATGGAGAAAATATTTTACTAAAATTTTCTCAATCAATCTCTTTGGGAATCCTTCCCAATTACAATATTTATGGACCTCTTTCCAAAGGAGATGTTGATCCCCTAATCTCAAGTTCATGGATCTCTTCCACAGGAGAACTCTTTCCCCTTCTGCTTTGGCTAGTGATCTTCTAGAAGACTATGTCTCTCTACTACACTGACTGGTGGATCTCTCTTCACTTGAAGACTCCTCAATCAGATCTGTCTTCAATTGTCCTAGCTGTTGGATCTCTATCCACTAAGACTTTTTCCTCTATACTCTGTCACCTCTAAAGCTCTGTCTCAATAGGTTCACTCAAAACCTTCTCAAATCTGCTCAACAAGCTCACTCAGAACTTGTCCAAATCTGCTCAACAGGTCCACACAGAACCTATCCAAATATGCTCAACAAGTCCACACAGAACCTACTCAAATCTGCTCAATAAGTCCTCTCTAGGACTTGTTCAAATATGCTCAATAAGTCCTCTCTAGGACTTGCTCAAATCTGCATAGCAAGCTTCCACAAAATCTTACTCAACATCAGTCCACAAGCCTTCTCAAATACTTGTCTCAAATCTGCTTAACAATATCACATAGAACTTAATCATAAAGAGAATTGTTAGAGACTCAATATGTTCTATACTTAATGCTCAATCTCAACTCAAATCAATCTCATAGAAGCATAAAGATAATTGTTAGAGACTCAATATGTTCTATACTCAAATCCCAATCTCAACTCAAATTTAGAATATAGAATAGTTTTTTTTATGGAACTTGAACAACCACATGCATCCACTTGACTAGGCTCAATCAACTCAACTCAACCAAGCACCTAAATGAACAACCCTTTCTCATAAACCCTTAGTCCAAGCATGTATCAACCAACTCAAAATGTTTCCAACAATGCTCAACCACAAATCTCACATAACAATGATACTCATGTTCTTCTCTAACTCAAGTTCAAGTTCTTTGCACAACCAATGGGCTTCAACAACAATGCTTATAAAACATTCTTCACATAACAATGATACTCATGTTCTTCTCAAACCCTAACTCAGGTTTTTCACACAACTAATGGTTTCAACAACAATGCTTATAAAACAAGGTTTAATAACAACTCTCAAACTAGAAAACCTTGAAGCATTAAACCAATCACTTTCGAAAAGGAAACCACAATCAATCCTTTTCACTCCAATGATATTTTCATAAATCAACCACCCAAATCAATCAATAGGAGAATGTGCCCATACCTTTTATGAATATGAAGAAGTCTCTTTGGAAATATGCCACAATCACAATATTCTCTTGCCAAACTTCATGAGGGTTAGGAGAATTTACAAAACAAATATCATAACCTTTTACACCTTATTTCTCCTAGTCAAAAATCACATCCACCTCTAGAAAATAATTATTTCCTTAATTAATTAAGCATAGCATGAATATCACCACAACCATTTACCATTCCCTTATTTCTCCTAAAAATCACTTTGCACTAATGCACAACTCACTAAGCTCCTTAATGCAAAAATTCCCACATCAAATAGTGCAAAATATAAACCACAACTCATAAATCACATCACCATAGTATACCCTCAATAATGGTGCTTGAAACCTTAGCTTTGACAAATTAAAACATTAATTATTCATTCTTCGAAAATTGCGACGACGGGCATACCTTATAAAATAAAATATTTTTTTGACTCCGAAGAATGCGACGACAACAAACCATGCGAAAATAGGTTTCGGGTGACTCGAACCCAAGACCTGCAGCGAGTGCGCCTTTGCACTCCCTCTGCCCACCAAGTGGGCTAAGCTTCCCATGTGGAAGCTATTCCACCTTGTGCTCCTTATGCTTCTTCTTTTCGCCCATGAGCTTTTAAACAACAAACATCGCTTCAACCAATACAATGCTAAAACGATGCTCGCGGGAATCAAACTCACGACCTTCATGCTATCAACACCTTTGCACGATCCAAGCTGCCACTAGGCCACGATGCCCAATGTGATTTATGAAGTGGTCGTTGTCTGCTTTTAACCATTTGATGTGTCATATAAAACAAAACACAAGCTCTTTCCTTCGCATATACCACGCAAGATTATCAACGAGCAAGGATAATCGATTTAAAAACTTGGTGGCATATTTATATGTCTTTCCCTTCACTTGGAAACATCGACAATTTTAAAACTGCCCTCATGACGTCGGCGGACATGGTGGAAAAATTTTTATTTAATTTTAAATAAATTAAAATTTAAAGTAAACCTTTAAAATTAAATTTCTCCATCACCGGGGCACCTTTTTCGATGAAACAAAAATCCAACTTGGATTTTAAGAAAAACCCATTTCAAATCTGCCATCCATGGTTTAAATAAAACCTTTTATTTTGCTTGCCTTGGTTTTGATAAAAACCCTTCCTTGCACTTTCACAAAACATAGTGCATACCATCATAGATCCTTTTGACATCAATGACAACATTTTAGCTTAGGGACTCAAAATGTCCAACAAAAAAGACAATTATTTTCATGTGGTGAGCTTTAAGAAATAAGGCTTTGGCTTGGGAAGTTTTACAAAGGAGAAGCAAACAAGGTCAAAGTATTTGTATGTTATGTCGGTCAGAGGAGGAAAACATCACACATTTGTTAATCAAATGCATTTTTTCTCAATAGGTTTGGTTAGAAGTTGAACAAATAACTAGAGTTCAAAATATTTGGGAAGGAGAAACAGTGGAGGTATGCTTAAGATAGTGGTTTTTGAAAAAAATAGCTTAAACAATTTATTTGTTTACCATGTCTTATATGTTGAGGTATATGGTTGGCACAAAATGCAGCTATTTTTGAAGGGAAGTTAGTACCCTTGTTTTATGTCATATTTCAGGTGAGAACTTTGGTCTCAATCAACAAAGGGCCTTGCAAACATAAGAAACCTCAACAAGTAGACAATTTATTTATTGAAAAGTCTCAACCATGGGGTTTTTTTGATGGGGCTAGTCAGAGACAATCGAATTTTAGTAGCGTGAGAGGCATTCTATACTTCTAGAATACCCGCTATATCAAATTCAAAGTAGGTCTTGAGATAGGTTCCAACAATTTTGTTGAGTTTCAAGCATTGAGATTGCTAGTGAAGTGTGATTCTGAGAGAAATGTGAAAAAACTATAATTTTTTGGAGATCCTACTTTGGTCATCAACTGGATGAATAAATCTACTCAATTACAAAATAATTTGCTCAGACCGGTGGGAGATGAATTGTTGAAGGCAATTTCTCTTTTTGAAAATCTCTTTTACTCATGTTTATAGGGAATTAAATCAGGAAGCAGATAGATTATCAAAAGAAGATCAACAGGTTCTAGAAGGTTTATTGCAAATGGAAGAGATTAAGGATGGAATTTCTTCTTTCACCCACATATCATACCCCTAGTTTCTATGCTAGCTCTAGTTTTTTACTATGGGTTTGTTCATTTGATTAAAGCTTTATGGCAAATTTTAACTGTTTCTATTCTTTTTGTTGGTTTCTTTTTCGGTGGCTTCTATCCAGCTCATAGACATGGAGGTTATTTTGATGATTATATATTGATATATAAGGATTTTTATCCTTATTATTTCATGTTGTTTTAAAAATAAGTTTTTCTCTGATCTACCCGATTATAATTATATTTTAACTTTTAATAATCTATTTTTATCTAGGTTTTTGTTTGTGCCAAAACACTTTAAAAATATAATATTTTTTCATTTTTAAAATAAAATTAATTTTTTTTATATTAAAATATATAATATTTTATTATTTTATTGAAATTAACCTAATAAAAATTATAAATAACTTATTCAAATTTAAAAAATAACTTATATTATTCTAAGTATTGCAATTGCCTTAAGTTTATACCACATTTTGTTGCCTAATATTATACCAAATGGCCTCCAATATATATCATATTGGTAGTTTTTTATTTGTTTTTTAATAGATATAGAAATTAGTAACTTCCTTTCATTTTTATTATCAGATTTAGTTTAAATTTTTGAAGCTGTCCTTATAACCCTTACTTCATCTTATTATTAAGAAAAGAAAACCAATAACTCAGGATTAAAAAAATGGTGGTAGTTGAAATCACATAGGTTGCAACATTACTAAGGGTATTATAAACATATTGCATTTTTTTTTGGTAGTGAACTTTGAACTTTAAAATGCCAACATGTCATTTATGTGTAATTATACATTTTAATATAAAGTGTATAATTGTGAAAAAGGATATACGTGTGAGATAAACGATCCGTTGTTTTATATGCAGTGTTGGTATTTAAGAAATATATATATATATATATATTATTTTTTTTCAGAATTTACCTAACCTACAAACCATGAAAAGAAACTTAAATACATTTATTAATAAATGTTCACGTGTTTACCTAACCTACAAACCAGGAAAAGAAACTTAAATACATTTATTAATAAATGTTCAAGTGTTGAGATAGTACCTTAACTTACGAGTCTTCTTTGTTCATTGTGTAAAATTTTTGTATCTTTATTATTTAATTTTTTTAATATTAAAAATTATGAATAATTTATATAGGTATGTTTTTATAATCATCATTGACATAGTATTAGCTATTTATTTTGTTAAAATGTAAAAATAAATGTTGAGTGTAAGAATTTATAATGGTTCTCATGATTTATAATTGAAATGTTTAACATTAATTTTTTGGAATGCTCTTTTTTCAAGTTTATTTTAAATGTTTTTTTTGAGATTGTCAATGTTGCTTGGGTTCAATCGTCTTCCATTCCTTTCCTCTTTGAACAATGGTTCAATTCATTTATCAACTCCTAGCTCAAGTTCTTTTGGTCTATTTGCCTCCATCATTACCTTTGGTAAGTTTGGTTGGAACGTAATAACATAATTTTTAATGATTGTAGTAGAGACCATAAGTCAGTTTTTTTGGTACCATTTCCTTTGTGTCAGAAAATGCTCAAATGGTGTCATCATCTAAAGAGTGTCCCAGACCTGGTCTTGAAACCCATCTTTGTGCTTTCTTTAAACTCAAATACATTTAGGGTAGGGCCTCCAAATCCTAAGTGGATAGATCAAGCACAAATGGACCTCCCCTCCTCCTAACTGGACAAAGCTCAATTTTGATGGTGCAACGAAAGGAAACCTAGGTAGGGCGGATAGTGGAGGTATTATCAAAAATGATAGAGGAGAAATTCTCATGGCATTTGTAGAGAATGTCGAAATCCAGATGAATAATATGGCTGAGGTGAGAGCCCTCCACCAAGGACTGACGATGTTAAGTGATCTTGATATTGACCAACTCATTGTTGAAGGAGACTCCTTACTTGCCATTAACTAGCTTAAGGAAAACCAACATCCATCGTGGAACATTAGCAACATCATCCGTGAATGCAAGAGAATGTTGGGCAAATATTTGAATGTCACCATTCAACACATGTATAGGGAAGGTAATAAGGCGGCTGACCTGTTGGCTAACAAAGGTGTCATGGAGCAATCCTTCCGTGTGTGGCAAACCAACTTTCCACCGGGGCTCATGGATGATAGCAGTGGAGGTAAAATTTATCTTCTTTAATATGGTTAATAATCTTAGTCAGTTATTTAGGCCCACCAACCATCCAAATATGCTCCATGTATGTCCCTTGCCTCTTGGAAGGTGTGGCATCTTGGGTCTTTTTGGCAGTTTCTAGAATCGAAAAACTCCCATCTTGGTGGCAGCGATGAAGAGGCAAATGTTAACCCTGATTAGATGGTGTAAGTAACCTGTATCTTGCTTTCAAGTCTTTATCTTTCAATGTCTGCTTAGTTTATGGTTGTCTATCTTTAGGAGGGTGTGCTGGGAGTGTTTTTTCTTTGTTTGTTTGTTGTTCAGCTGTGCTGATGTCCATCCTGATGGTTTATGTTTCTTTTGGTGATCCCTTTTGGATTCCTGGTTTAGCTCTATAAAAGGTTTTGGGTCCTTTCAAAATCCCTCCATCAATCAAAAAATAATAATTGAAATTTATTATTTTTGCATACCAAAAGATTATAATTCACAAAAATGATATAAGTTGAAACTCTTATTGCTTGCTCCATTATCATATATCTCCTTCGAAAATGAAGTGTCAAAAAACAAACACCGATAAGAATTATTAATAACATCATTATCCTACAAGTTAAAGACTATATTCGTGGCTCCAATGTTTCGTAATTGTTGCATTAGATATTCCATGCCAAAACTTTATCTCATTATTTTGTTTAACTCATCTTCAATTCAACGATGGAAGGTTTCAACAACTATTCTTTTTTATATGTATTGAATGAGTTACCATGGTCATATAGTGTTTAATGTTTATACTATGTTTAATGTTTATACTCTTGATAAATGTCTTATTTTTTTGAGTATAATATTATCTTGGTGTGTCTAATTAAAAACTTCTTTTGTTCTCTATCCAAATCCATTTGGCAATGATTGCTTTGCTTCAAAACACTTCTATTTTACTTGAAATCCAAAATGTTTAGATGTTTTGTGTTAATTTGCATATTGAAGTTCTTGTCAAAGCAAGCTTGATATCCTAATTAAAATAGAGGATAATAGAATAAGATGTCTTATTTATTCTTGGTGCATGTAGTGAAACTCTAGTCCACTCTTCATTATGATAAGTTGTCTAGAGAAATGACAATGACATCATTAATTATACCATTGTTCTAGTATTAGTTATGTTGGGAAGATGTGAATAAGCCATATAAAGCATTAGTTTTTTTATCTTAAGATAGAGGTTTGATTGTATTGATTCATGTAAGTGATAGTTGAATCATTTATTTGTATTATCCTTCCAATTGGGCATTAAGATGATCATGTCATTTCCTCTTAGTTTCATGGCCATAAACACCTTCATAAGCCAAAGATATATAGAATTAAATACATAGTTTTATGATTTTTGGTGCCTAAGTGGTATTTAATTGTTATGACCAAACTTATAGATCTTCTTACATTCAAATAATTTTCTATTTGTTTTGATCTCAACTTTTAGCTCATTTACTACAACATGCTCGTAAAAACCCAAATGCTTGTGTGGTCAGAATAGTACTTTAGGAGTTATAGAGTTGAACACCTTCCTCAATGACACTGGTTTATCCACTAAATCTAGCATTACTTTGAACTGATTCCAATGTTAATTTTTTATTTTGCACTGGGCATATAATAGTCTACGGCCAACAAAACTCTAACAATGTATGGTCCATATTTATAAATATCACAACACTAAGGCAAACACCACTTTCCCTCTCTTCACCATGGTAATTAATGTCTTTCCTTCATGCCAAATTTGCTTAACCTTGAGTTTGAACCATAGAATGGTCTTACCTAATGCCATTGCTCTATGTTCAACGTAAGCATTAATGAATTGCAAAAAGGTCTAACTTTAATTGTGTCTACGATTCCATTATAATTATTGAAAGAGAAGAAATTGTGTTCTTTCCAACCTTTGGATTTAGATCGGCTCTTGTTGAATTGGAAAAAAGTCTAACTTTAATTGCACCTTAAATTCTATTTTAATAATTGGAAGAAAAAAAATTGTGTTCTTTCTAACCTTTGGATTTAGATCGACTCTCCATTAATAAACTAATCTAAATTAAGTTAAAAATGTAAACTTTAAGAGATAAGATTGTCAGAGATTAAAATAAAATGCAATATAATAATATATTGTCATAACCACAACATGATTATTGTATAATCAATCATCAAATATGAGGAAAAATGAATAACATTAGTGTGCTCCAATACACATGGAATTTGAAATAATAAAAGGAAGGACTAACATAAAGCGAAAGGACAATGCTAAATTCATTATGCATTCCACATAGCAAAAGGTCGATGACATAGTTGATAAGCAAATATCATACACAATCTTTCTATTATTCCAAGTTTGGTTTGAGAATATAATATGGAGTTTGGTCCCCTTCACGTCGGGTCAACAATAACAAAGCGAAATAGGTTTGGTGGAAGCAGCCCCTGTGGTTTGAACCTTGCACTTGTTAGTTACTAAAAATAGTGTGGTTGTGACCAACTCTTCTATGTAACCATAAATATATATAATATGGAGTCCACAAAGTATAGCTTTAATTTTTTTAAATTGCCAAAAGATGTTACAATGGATTCCATAACTCCTATTTATAACTAAGTACTCATCTATAAATTACTAAGGTAAATACTTTCTACCTATAGTAAAATCTCTAGTTTAGGGGCATATTTAGCAAAATGATGCACCTCTAAAATTTACATTCCTCTAAAAATAATTTTAAACCATTGGGTATACTTATAACTTCTTTGGATGCCATATGTTGACAAAACGTTACTCTCTTGGAGGTTTCCTTGAATTCTATGTTTTGGTTATCATATTTTGCTTGAAAAACAATGATTCCTAATTCTAAAAGTGGCAATTCATTGATTTGTAGAATGTCATTTTGCTAGTTTGGAAAATTTTATTTTCTTTGATGGGTTGCTTCTCTTGACCAATCACTTATTTAAGACATATTGCCCTCTTCATACTTAATCAAATTTTTAACATTCCTCAAGTTTTTTAACATTCTTGGGGTTATAAAATTTTGACCTATTTATTCTTTATGGCCAATTATTGGATGAAATTCAAAGGTAGTAGCTAGGTTACTATATTTTTGATGAATTCTTAGTGCACCAACCTCAATTGGAAAGAGATCCTAGATCCTACCTTCATCCTTGGGCATGAAGTCCTCAAAATTAAAACCATCTCTTGAAAAAATTATAAAATTGATGAGACCACCTGGCTCTAATGTTTTTTTTTGTTATATAGGAAAGTTGGTCACAACCACACTATTTTTATTAATTGACAAGCGCAAGGTTCAAACCACAGGGGCTTCTTCCACCAAACCTATTCCACCTCGTTATTGTTGACCCAACGTGAAGGGGACCACCGGTCGCTCGGGATTCATACCATCATCATTGATCTAGTGCGCACTTAGAGGATTCAAATCAGACTACTACCTTTGCAAACATGCTACCCCCAAGGTTTGAACCTGGGTGTCTTCTTGGTAAGTGTTTGGCTAGACAAGAACTTACTAATCCACCTAGCTCCCGAGGACCCACCTGGCTCTAATGTTATCAGTCCTAGTAGTGTTTTCTCATTTGCATCACAAGGTACCTCCAAGTCACTTAGCATTTATATCTCTATAGATAGTTTTTTATATTGGCTCTTAGAGAGATCGTCATTTTGGCTCACTACCATTTTTAGCTTTTCAAGAAAGGATTCTAACTTGGTGACTTTATCAAGCATGATGTTGCTTTCTACTTAGTTTATTCCCCATTGAAGATTCCTCCAATCTGCTCAAAAGCAAGGTGCTTTCCTTAGATGGAGAAGTTGTTAAACAAACATATATTTTCAATAATTGTATTTCTTTGTTCATCTATTGTATTGGTATATTTAAGGTATCATGAATACTCCTCCATTCATGCATATATCTGTGTATGTTAGGAATCCCTTTCATATACTTAAATTTAATATTTTTATTAGACATTCCCAATTGCTTGACTTGTTCTATAGTCATTTTTAATATTTGTTGCAATGCCTTCATATACCTTGTATTCACATCTAGTTTCTTTTTTGCTTATTGAATTATATTAGAAGTTTGATCAAGGATGGATTTTTACTTTGAATTGAAGTTAAATAGGCCTTGACATGCATGATATCAATGTGTATGTTATGCCATAAGGACTTAACTTTCTCAATGACTAAGGTCTATGCTTCTCCTACCTTAGATTTCTTCTTTTACCCCTCTTCAATTCAATGATTTAGTTATCTTTCTCTTGGGTAGTTTCCTAAGTTTGATCTAAGTGAAGCTTTATATTTTTTTCTAGTTGTTAGTTTAGTTTATTTTGTGCCTATGCTAATTGTTTTGATATATCTTCTAGTTGTTTCTTCAACATATAATTTTCTATAGGTTGGCTTTTCAATTCTTCAAAAAAAAATTAATTCATTTTTATTGGCCATCTCTTTCTTTAATGCCTAGACCTTTTTATGGAGTTCTTTCTTATTCGCTATTAGCTGCATCACTACTTGGGCATTATAAATTTCTTACACCACTACTTGGGCATTATAAATTTCTTACTTTACTACATGTTTTAGCATTGATGCTTGCTTGGTCATGCCTCATGGCTACTGCTTGTTACAATTGACCTATTAATTGTATCATTTGAAATGGATATTGCTTTGGTCAAATCAATTTTAGATATCCTAGTGACATTCTTCCACTATTATAGTGGGGTTAGTGGGAACTAAGTAGAAATTTTTTCTATCACCAATTTCTTTACATCCTTAGTAACTTGTGATCATACCACCATAGGTGATTTGGAAGTTGGGGACTTGGTCTTGACATATTTTCCCTTACTTTCCTCTTGGTCTCCTTCATTGAGTTGATAACTTTATTAATTTATTTCTTGCTCAGGAATTCTAGGTGAAATGGATGAACTAGATGGTGGAGGATGTTAGGAAAGGTGGTGGTATAGGTACTAACACTAGCAGTAATTTGTGTCAACATGATGGAGATTAATAACATAAGAAGAGAAATGGTGGGGCTATCTAAATATGTGGAAAGTGGATGATTTTTGGTTATTTCAATGGAAGGCATGTGCAAAGGAAATAAAATGGTTGGTGGTTTAGGATATAGCTATGGTTGAATTGTGATTGGATTGGGGTGTTCCACTAAGTGATCCTATAGTTATGCTTTTGAAGGGTCAAGTAGGCACAACAAAATAAATAAGGGGGAGTTGAGAAGGGAGTAGAAGAAACATGAGTAGGAGAATAGATGTAAAGAGGAGAAAGTATGAACATGAGAGAGGTGTGGCGATGGGAGTGGATAGAGAGATTGTTATAGCATTTGGATTCATGGCACCCATTTCCATGGGTCCATCCTTGGATGGTGAAATTTTTGTTTATAAAGCACCTTTACCCTAGTATTTTTCCTTCCTATAGCACTTCTACACCTTGGGGCATTTGGGATTTGACTAATGCTAATTCTTTTTAGACCACTACTTTCTCCAAAATTGACCCTTTTGGATCAGTTTTTTTTCCATTGTTTCTTTCATGGTGCTATTACAAGTATGGATGGGGTAACAAATTTAATTGTAATAGATGGACCATCTAGTATGTCAACTTCTATACATGGACTCTTCGTTCACCTCTTTCAATGAACTTTGTCCTACACACTACAGAATTGTGTGTCAATATTTTCTTTGTGGTACCTATCTCATACCTTATTTTCTACTAGGATAGGATATTTCTTGTCAAGTACCCCTAATTCCTTAGGTATTTTGTTGTTTGATGGCTATTTTTTACATCAAGGTTTAAGTTTATCTTTTCTTATACTAGCATAAAATACAATTCATGGGGGAGGGTGCTCTTGCCATTACTACAATTCATGTTCATACCCTATGAGGAGCCTCTATTTTAGAGATGATAGTGTCCATATCTATATTTAACTTTTTTCCATCCCGCGCGTCTTTCCATGAACATAGAAGGTGTTGAGAGCACATGCTAGTAATTCATTTATGAATAGTTAATTAGGATTGTAAGTCCAGTAGTCTTGTAGCGGTGTCATCCCTATGATCTTCAACCTATCACCAATGAATAGGTGATACCTCCTTATATTTTGAGTAATTGACATGATCACTTCCTTAGTGTTGTATATAATGCACTTATATACTTTGAAGTACCATTAGCATATATAATCCAACTACCTCACATACTCTAGTTTGAGCAAATAGTTTGGCACAAATATAGACAATTTGTTAGGCATCATAGAGAACCCATATAGTCTAATAAAAGATTTATTTTCACTAATATAGAAATATCAATTAGTTAAATATTTGAATCTAAGGAGGTCACAAAATTCTTTTGACAAATTGGATATGTTATCATTTATCTCCTTAATGATTAGATGGTATACCATGACATATAAATCATAAGTGGCCTTTCATTATGTCTTTCATAGTCTATGTGTGTAGTCATAAACTACCAATTATTGTTTCCTGTATTTATTTGGTCTAATTATAGTTTTGGGAACCAATGCTTTTTATGATTGAGTATTATCCAGATGAGGTATGGTGTGTAGTTGAATTTCATTATTTTCTTAAAATTTCTAAGATACTTGTTCATATAGTCAGCTACATGTTTCATATAGTCCAATTTTGAGAATGATTTGTGTAGTACTCTAGTACATGTATTATGGCATGTGCTCCTCCATTATTATATCATCAATCATTTCTCCTAGGAATATTATTATTCCTAATAATATCATCCATACATCCTTCTCGAACTACCTAGTTTGGAGGGGCAACTCAAATCATCTTGAGGGTTATTTAGTTGTGTGACCAATAACTCCCTCCACCTTTTATAATTAAATAAATTATAGTACCTAGTCTTGTACTTTTGATTGTATGTTATCCAATTTTCTAGATTGTTATTTACATTCATCATTTTTAATCTCATATTTTATGATGAAGATGCTAGTCTCATCCCAAGCCTGGGTGTACACATGTGACGGTCTATAATGTATTTTTTGGTGCATCTTTCTATGATCTTAGAATAGTCCCTTACTTAAGGCACCAAGTTCATCACTAATCAAAAGTTCCACGTATGGCTAATGATCTACAAGTCTATCCATGGCCTAATAGTCAAGCACCTAATAGCCTCTTTTCTAACCTTAGTTAGAGTGTTTGTATTTCTCCCTATCCATTTTTTAATAGGGATCATCATACATATATGTATAACTTTTTTGGTTTCTTTGGGATCTATTGATTTTTGTCCCAAAAATGACACCTCGGCCAATTTGTACATGATTTCTAGTTGGGCCTAGTACAATGGTTACTAGTAGGCTCACAAGGGCTGCCTTGATTACTATGCCATTGTTGGTAGCTAAATTGGTATCCATTTTATTCTTAAATCCTTTGCCTAAAAAATTGCCGTGTTTGGACACATATGACGATTCACTAGTTTCTTATTCCTATTGAATAAGTGGTGCATAAAAAATTAGTATTTTGATTGATGAGAAAGTAGCAATTTGCTACTTCTAGATTTAGAAAATTTTGGTTGCTTTATGGAGAGTAGAAAATTCACCCAGTCACAAATAAGTGATTCAAAAATTTAAGACTTCGATGAATCCTCTAGAAAGGTTTTAGCAATTTTCTTATTGTTGAGTGAATTCCAACCTAATAACTAGAATTACACAAATGAGAGTAAAAGGGGGCCCAATTTTGAGCATTACTAGCTAGGTAAAAATAACTAGTATCAAGGCTAATGATTTGGAGAGAGACATTAGGTGGACAAGATGAACTAGTGGGTGGTAGTGTGTTAGGTTTGGGTCACAAGCAATTTTCTATTGAACTCAAATTTGTGTTTCCTATATGGTTGGGAAGTTCCTGTATCAATCATTCAAAACACTCTACAAACTCCTTTGGCTTAGAATAATTTTGGGTTAGATTTTGGTATAGTAGAATAGTAAAAAGGATGATGATAGTGGTTAACTCTCCCTTACATGTGCCAACTATCATACTTGTGTACTTATGATGCAAAGGTGGTAATTGATTGATTTCAAAAATGGCAAATCACTCTTTTCTTTTTTACTTTTTGACCAAGTAGCATTTAGGGAAAATTTGAGTGGTTTGCTAATTTATTGGTTATTCAATACTTCAAATTTTACCAAATCACAAATTTAAAAATGGGTGATTCATTACTTTGCATTTTGGTGAATCTCTATTTCAGGGCTTAGCAAAAATTTTATAAGAACTTGTTCAACTTTTGAGAAAAGGAAGAAAGAAGTGGGATGTTTGAGTGCATTTTTCAAGGTTTTTGTAGAAAAGTACACAGTAAATTGATTGAATTCCAAGATGGGTTTATGAATACATTCGGGTGGTTGTGGAACCACCATATGGTTGAGAAACCAACTAACCAACATCAACATGAATTAGAGAGCGCCTACGTGCGCTACTTTTATGATGCATGAAAATAATGTAATACCCCCTAGTATATGCTAACATCCCCCCTTATTACATTATTGGCAAATACCAAGAGTATTGCGAAACAATTCAAATTTGATACGTGCAAGTGCCTTGGTGAAGATATCTGCAACTTGCTCATCAGTGGGAATGTATTGGAGCTGTATATTATGCTTTGGAACTTCATCATGAATAAAATGACAACGAGTGTCAATGTGTTTGGTGCGATCATGAAAAATTGGATTCTTGACAAGGTTCAAAACACCTTGATTGTCGCAAAACAAATGCAGTGGAAGATTCTTTGGAAGACCCATATTTGTAAGAATGCGACGTAGCCATATTATCTCACAGACTGCTCCACTAGCTGCACGATATTCTGCCTCTGTAGAAGAAATAGCAACCACCTGCTGCTTCTTGCTATGCCAAGAGACAGGACCAGACCCAAGATGAAAGATGTATCCAGAAGTTGATTTTCGATCATCAATGGATCCAGCATAGTCGGAGTCCGTGTATCCTTGTAGATAGAACTTGTTATTCTTTTTGTATTCCAAGCCAAAATCTGTTGTACCACGGACATAATGTAGAACTCTTTTTTCTGCTTTCCAATGACTTACCTTGGGTTCCTGCATGAACCGTGAAAGATAACCCACAACAAAACTGAGATCAGGCCTGGTATTGGTTAGGTATATGAGACTCCCGATCAATTGATGATAGAGAGTGCCATCTACCTGTGGAGATTGATCATATCTAGATAACTTAAGTCCTGCTTCCATTGGAGTAGCTTTTGACTTACAGTCAGTCATGCGATATTTATCAATCAAAGTCTTGGCATATTTCTTTTGTGTAACTCTGATATGATGTTTCTTTTGAGTTACTTCTAAACCAAGACAGTAGTGCAGAAGCCCCAGATCTATCATTTCAAAAGATGTTTTTAGATCATTTTTCACTGTATCAATCATACTTTCTGAACTACCTGTTATGATCAAATCATCTACGTATAGCACTAGAATCACTATGTCAGAACCATTGTTCTTTATATAGAGATTCACATCTGACGGACTTCGTTGGAATCCATGTTGCAATAGGTGACTATCAATTTTGATGTACCAAGCTCGAGGAGCTTGTTTCAGCCCATACAAGGATTTGATCAACTTACAAACTTTTTGTTCTTGCCCTTTGACAACAAATCCTTCAGGTTGGGTCATGTATACTTCTTCTTGTAGATCACCATTAAGAAAGGCACTTTTTACATCCATCTGATGTAACTTCCACCCAAACTGAGCTGCCATGGCACACAATACTCGAATGGTAGTCATTTTTGCAGTAGGGGCAAAAGTCTCTTCATAATCTATGCCTTCTTTTTGAGCATAGCCCTTTGCAACCAGACGGGCTTTATGCTTATCAATAGTACCATCTGCCTTATACTTTACTTTGAACACCCACTTACAACCAATGGGCTTCTTTCCTGAAGGCAGATTTACTAGCTTCCATGTATGATTTTTCATGAGAGATGTATGCTCTGCTTCCATAGCAACCTTCCATTGAGGCTTACTAAGAGCTTCCTGAGCAGTTGTGGGTTCATTTTCATCCAATGCTGTCAGATAAACCCTTTCATCCTCTATATCCATTTCTCTATCTTTTGTTGCATCTACAGATAGTTCATCAAACTGGTGACAAAGTTCATCAACTTCTGAAGATGATGCTTCTGCCTTCTTCTGCTGAGTGATACTACGAGTACAAGGTCGATCTAGAGTTAGATCTGGAAGTGAGGTCAATTTGGAATCTCTCAAAGTGTTGGTATACCATTTTGGAATCTTTTTCTGAGGAGGTGAAATCTCTTTCTTAGGCTCATCATCCTCATGATATACTATTGTAGAGGTATTATTTGATGTGAAAGCTTCATCAAATACTACATCTCTACTTATATGTGTTTTCTTGGTTATAGGATCTATCAAGCGATATCCCTTTGAATGCTCATCATAACCAAGAAAGATACATTGCAAGGTTTTCTCATCTAACTTCTTCCTTCTTTGTTTTGGGATATGCATGAAGGCCTTACATCCAAAAACTCTTAGATGAGAAATGGAGGGTTTCTTACCACTCCATGCTTCTTGTGGAGTTTTACCTTGTAGAGCTCTTGTGGGTGCTCTATTCAAGAGGTATGATGTTGTATTTACTGCTTCTGCCCAATACTGATCCTCAAGATGTGCTCCTTTTAGCATACATCGAACCATTTCCACAATGGAACGATTTCTCCTCTCTGCAACTCCATTTTGTTGTGGTGTATAGGTTGTTGTCAGTTGTTGCTTTATCCCATGTTCTTTCAGGAATGATGAAAACTCTTTGGAAGTATATTCCCCCCTCGATCTGAGCGGAGGGATTTGATGAAACATCCAGACTCTTTTTCAACAAGTTTCTTGAATTGTTGAAAGTATGAAAATACCTCTGATTTCAATTGGAGGAAGAAAACCCACATCTTTCGGGAGTAATCATCAACGAACAATTGAAAGTACTTCTTTCCACCATAACTGGTTGGCATAGGACCACATAGATCGGTGTGTACCAACTCCAAAGGTTTCTTAGCTCTGGAAGAGCTAGATTCAAAAGGTACCCGGTGTTGCTTCCCTGCTAAGCAATCCGAGCAAACTGGTAAGATGGAGGAGAGATGAGGAAGTCCTCTCACCATCTCATATTTGCTCAATTCGAGCAAATATCCTGAACTGAGATGCCCATATCTTCTATGCCAGAGAGAAGTGGCCTCCTTTGTAGTTGCAGCCAGAGCAACATGAGGTGTTGAAAGAGCATCTAGAATGAACAAGCCATGCTTGTAGGAACCGGTTGCGACATGTTTACCTTTGTGGGTTATAAAACATCTCTTCTTGCCTTTCACAACTCGAAACACAACATCCATTTTTCTATCCAACATCTGAGGAACAGACAACAGATTATTGGCTAATCCGGGGACATAGAGGACCTTCTCTATCTGACATCTACCATCTGGAAGAGTGACAGAAACATTCCCTTCACCCTTTACTTGGTAGACTTGATCGTCAGCAATGGTGACTGGCTTTCCCTCTTTCTCCTCAAATGTTTCAAACCATGATTTGTCTCCAGTCATGTGCTTACTAGCTCCTGAATCAATATACCATACAACATCTATCTGGGAAGATGAAGTATGGGTCATGAGCACCTTGTGTGCTCTTTCAGAGTCAGAATCTGAATCGGACCCAGAGGAATCTGAGTCTGAGTTGGAGTCAGCATAAGCAACATGTCCCTTAGGTTGCTTATGTTTCTTTTTATATTTTTGTTTCTCTTTCCCTTTCTTCCTATGAGGTTGATCATTTTGTTGCTTGTTTTTGAACCAACACCTGTTGGTGTCATGGTTATTCATATCACAAATCTTGCAATATTTATCCTTCTGCTGATTTTGTTTCCCTTTTCCCTTGGAAGAAGAACCCCTTTTTGAAACTGACCTTGTTTCTTACCCCTTTGTTGGGTGGAAAGGGCATTATCTGGCACCTCATCTTTCTGAACCTGATTTGCCTCCTCAGTCTGAAGCAAATTTACCAACTCCACAAAAGATACTTGTCTACCAGAAACGTTGAGGGAAGTGATCAACATCTTATAGGAATCTGGCAATGCTCTCAAGATGACAGAGTTCAAGATATCATCATCCACTGGTTTTCCCATAGCATTCAATTTGGCTTTCAGTTCTGCCACTCTGCAAAGGAATAGATCAACTGTCTCCCCAGAATTCATACTGAGGGTATGTAGTTGAGTTTGAAGGTGTAGAATAGTGGACTGATTCTTTCCTTCATACACAGTAATCAAAGCATCCCAAGCTTCCTTACTGGTTTTGGCATCACAGATATGAGGCTGGACCTCATCTGTAGTAGCAAGCAGGAGAAACATGAGACCTCTTTTGTCCTTCTTATCCCAAGCTTCTTGATCTGTTCTTGCTGTTTGAGGGCGTTTTGTAGTGCCAGTCACTACATCCCATAAATCTTCCACCTGAAGAATGGCTCTCATCTTTGTCTTCCATGGAACAAAGTTAGGACCTTTCAACAATTGTGAATCTGAGAGATACTTGTGAACAGTGGCCATTGTGAAGGTTCCTTATATCACCAATTGGTCTCCCTTTCTTTATACCTGCCAGATCTATATATCGTAACCACTCAATATATACCTGCCCTTACGTGAGGGAGACTATAGGCATATATGAACAACACACTACTCAATATGTACCCGCCCTTACATGAGGGAGACTATAAGTACATATGAGAAGCATGATATATTGAACTTAGGCGATATTGAAAGGGCATCGTGTTGTTAATGACACCTACCATAGAAAGTTTATTCCTCATGCATGGGGCGTAACTTCCCCTAAACACTTTGGAAAAACCTTCGTCAGGATTTACGCCTAACAACAATCACGATGTGGGTATGAAATGGAGTGAACAATAGAACTGGTTTGCCTTATTTCTCCCCGATGATTGATAGAGAACAAGCTCAGACGTCATTGTTGCAGCTATATTAGGCGGCGGATACAGTAGCCCAAAGCATGACAACATTACCTGTAAGTGTGGGCCAGAGGTATCACAAATATCGAACGTTGTTGTGCAATAAATTGCACAAATAGGTGTATAAATTTGGGGTCTTTTCCTTTGCTTTTGTGATTGTTTTAATGCAAGAAAACAAGGAATTTAAATGAAAAGAAACAACCATAAATGCCCACAAATTTTACTATCTTAGGTGTCGGTTTCCATCGAAAATGCACCTATTACAATGCCAGTTTTCTTTCCACAATTGTATTCCCCCCTTTGTCTTAGAATTTTGCAAAAATAAATGCTTAAGATCCCCCCTTTTTGTTGCAAAATAAAGGAGGAAACAAGAAAAATAGAGAGCCTTTCTAAATTAAAAAAAACAACTTATCCCTCCAAAAAAAACTTTGAAAGGAAGATATTGAAGTACTGAAGAATACCTCGAAAAATGTGTGTTGCCTGGAATGGGTGGATGCTCCTTGTAAGCAAAAAAAATATACCCTCCAAGGACAAAAAAACTTGCTAGGAAAAAAATTTACAAAAAAATTGTAAAATTGTTGCTAGCATCAAAAAATCTTGCTAGGGTGTCAAATAAACCATAAAAACGTGCGCACAGGGCATCATTGTTGCTTACGGGTGTCAATCGACTATCATCGGGCGTCACTGTTATGGACGGGCGTCAATCGGCTATTCCGGGCGTCAATGGCGAACAGGGGCATCAAAATTAATAACGTCCAGGATCACCCGCAAGATTCGAACCGGAGACCTCAGTGATAACACGGGGCATGCAAACCAGCCAAGCTACAAAGCTTGCTGTGAAGGAGAGACCACGAGGAATTTGATAAAGCGATAGCAGTTGAGGTTTTAAAAAAAAAAATAAGTTGGAATTATCCCACATGCATCGCGTGGATGCGTTGCAATAAGTTTTTAAACCGAATCAAACCATTATCACAGTATCTGCCTTCGGGAAATCATCCCCCTGCCCTTTTGCCTCCCACTGGTAAATGCCAATCCACCACGTAACCTTCATGCCAACTCAGCATCTCGCCTGCTTGCGTCCAACTTAGCCTCGCTTACCTGCATCATCAATTCTCGGTCTGTGTGTTGTCAGTCAGGGTCAGAGTTGAACTAATCTACATCTAGGATCAGAGTCGAACCAGTCTGCGTCCAGGGTTGAGTTTCTCGATATGTGATCTGTCATGCTTATGGTTCATCAAGTCCTGTCAATTTCCTACCATGGTCTATCGTGCGTCTATGTCAAGTCCTGTCAGCATCCTATCGTGGTCTGTGTTGCATACGCATCTATTTGGTCTTCCCAAGAACCGTGCTATGTTAGAGAGGAATCGAAATGAGATTGGTCATAGTTATCGTAACCAACCACCCACCACCTCCTTGCCTAACCCCAGATCTGATGCCATGTAGAAAAGTATGCATTAAATTGATTTAATTCCAAGATGGATTTACGAATACATTCGGGTGGTTGTGGAACCACCATATGGTTGAGAAACCAATTAACCAACATCAACATGAATTAGAGAGCACCTACGTGCGCTACTTTTATGATGCATGAAAATAATGTAATATTTTTCATGTAGGCTAGATGGAATTTTTTTTTTTTTTTTGGTAGGTAACAGTATATTTACAGCGGGTTTTTTAACAGGATCCCAAAACCTTAGTTACATCATCAGCCAAGACTAGACGATCAAACCAAAAAGCGGGGCTGCGCCCAAGGCAGCAAGCCGAGACCCGGGGCCCTGGCCCCGGGCCCTACAAAAAATAGCTAAACGCCGACAAAACCAAGCCTAGAAGCCGCCAAAACGAAAAACCGCCCCTGACAGATCGCAGAAGATGGACGCCCGAAACAACTGGGCCCAGCTGTCACCCCTGACCAGACGGGGCCCCACGCCGGTCGAGCTACTCCCTGTCGGGGCCGTCACCCAGCCTGCGCCTGAGCTCGACCAGGGCAGTGGCAGCGGAGGAGGCTGCTTGGGCAGCCGCGTTCAGAGATCCGATAGCCGCGTCGAGGAGGCCTCTGATAGCCAAGCTTTGCAATCTGCTGTCTGCTTCGGAACTGATGTCGACGGGCTCTGGGGTTTCCTGAGTGGACCTCTTGGTGCTGCCAGCAGCCCTGTTGCTGCCAGGGAAGGGATCCTTGCGGACGCCCCCAGGAGTCGGGGCCCCACCTGTGCCCTGGGCCGGAGTTCTGCACTTCTGGGTTGGCCTGTGGCGCTTCGGGGCGGGGGAGCCATCGCGCGGGGGGGAGTCTTTGGAGATGGAAGCCGCAGGGGAAGCAGTCGGGGAAGTCGCCGCGCCAGGGGGGCAGCAGACAGGGGGGGAATGCGGTGGAGCTACGGCTGGTTGGCCAGGGCATGCCTGTACAACACCGCCATGAGGCCTTGGTGGGAGGGCCGAGAATGGTTTTTGCGGGCGCGGTCTATGGAAAGACCCAGAGAGTACAACAAAAAGCGGGGAGTGCTGACCACCGTGGCCCCCCGGAGGTGATTGAAATAACTCAAGTGAAAACTGAAGAGCCTCTGATCCGGGTCATCGCAGGTAATGTATTGCATTACCGGGATGATAGCCTCATCAAAGGGGGCCGGGAGGTTGGAGCGAAATAGATTTGCCTTGTCCCATTGTTGCTTCGAAAAGCGGGACAACTCCTCCTCCCAATTGTGCTTGTCCCGCCTGACAACGCGACCCTTGTCCTCATGGTGGAGGCCTGTCACTTCTGTAAGAAATTCTTTGTTTACTTTAAAATGCAGCCCCTTAACCTGAACCTCACCGTCGCACCAGGAGTCCAGGAAACATTGGGTGATCTCATCGTCCACTCCAGCGAACTTGTTGAAGAAGGGGGTGAAATGCTTGGCGTTGGAGAACAATTTAGCCGACTCGCTCAGGTTGAGCGTGGAGGGCTCGATGTAAACACATTTGGCAGCCATGGGGCAGGGGAAGGAGGGGAAAACTGGCCAGCAGCGCGGGGACAAGGAGCAGGGGAAAAACACTGTGGAAGAATGCAGCGCTAGCCAAATTTAAAATCACGTAGGGGGCCGAAGAAGGGGGGAGCCACCGGCATCGGGAATGGGCGCTCGAGGTCGGGTGCGACACGAGGGGGGGGCTGAGGGGGCATGACTGCAGGTTGCCACGCAGGGCCAGGGGAAGGGGCCACTGCCAGCATGCCAGGTGGCGCAAGCTGATCGGAGGAGCGCCTTGATGGAACGTCACGGGATAAAGCCGTAGGCGGAATGACGCGGCATGGGAATCCATCCACGAAGCGACTGACGAGGAGGCGGTCATGGGACTGCCAGAGGCGCAACCGGACCAACACAGGTCCTCATCGAAAATAGCCGAACTGCTAGCTTGGCCTAGAACGCCTGCCACCGCGTGGGAGATCTGGGAAACCAACCGACGGGCAGGAGACAGGCCTGGGCCGGGCGATGAGTCACCATAGGGAAAGAAGACATCGGTCTTCTGGAGACCACGCCAGAGGAAATACGGGGCCCCGACATGGGGCAGGTTAGACACCGGGGTCCTCCACATCGCTCACCTGATCTTTCGAGGCAATGAGAACCAGAGCTTCGGGAAAGTCCGTGGTCCAGGTGGTGAAGGCGTCAGCAGGAATGGCTTGGTTCGCCATGAAGTCGGCCGCCCTGTTGCCTTCCCTGTACACGTGCTGGAAGCTATAGTCGAGGAATCCCTGGAGAACAGAGAGGGCTTCCCGGATGAAGTTGTGAATGCGCCAGGAGCAGTTACCCGGGCTACGGGCAGCATTGATGATGACTTGGGAGTCGCCCTCAATGATGACTTGAGAAGGAGCCCCCTGAGGACGTTCAGACCACTTAGCAGAGCAGCTGCTTCGGCAAAGTTGTTGGTCTGGAGGCCAAGAGGAGCAGCGAACGCCATGACCAGGGCCCCGTGGCAATCGCGGATAACCCCGCCCACCCCGGAGGGCCCGGGATTGCCTTTGGACGCGCCGTCGAAGTTGAGCTTAACCCAGCCGGGGGGGGCAATCCATCTGGTCAGGGAACGACGGGAGGGGGCGGGTGGGGGACCAGGGGGGAGCTGGATGCCGAGAGAGGAAAGGAGGGCGACTTCGCCCGGCCGTCGGGGTGCCTCGGTCAGGGGGATGGATCGGGAGTTTTCAAGGGCAAAGGTCACGGCCTTGGTCGCAATCCATAGGGGGAATGGGCCGGGGAGGAAAAGGCTCTGCTGTTGCGCTCGAGCCAGAGCTGCCAGAGCATATGGGGGAGGCACGAATTCCAGAGAAAGCGGGTGAAGGGATGGGCAAAGGGGTTGGGCCACTGCAGCAGGAGGTCAGAGATGGATCTGGGGCCCGCCCACTGGATGGAGAATTGGGAAAGGATGAGGCCCAAGACTTCAATCGAGAAGGAACAGTTGATAAAGAGGTGGTTGGTGGATTCCCAGGCATCACAACAAAGGTAGCATCTATTCGGGATCTAGAAGCCCCTCTTGATGAGATTTTTGATCGTCAAAATCTTGTTTTGGACGGCCGCCCAAACGAAGTGGCTGATTTTGGGGATCAGCTTCTTGGCCCACACCTGCCGGGCTGGGAAGGGAGCCTTGTCGGGGTCTCTCTGGAGGTTGTAAGCAGACTTGATGGAGAAGGCTCCGCTGGGGGTACCGTGCCAAACACATCTATCGTCACCTCCAACGGACGGGATGATAGTCACCGTGAGGAGGCCCTGGAGTCTGGCAGCTTGGAGCGGGTGCCTGGGGTCCAGGATGGGCGCCCAGGACGCGCCTCCCAAGCTCTGGGAGAGATAGCCCGCAACCTTGGGGCCTCTGTCCGCCAGGCCTGCCTTGAGAACGAGGAGCTCTCTGTCAGCCGACAGGGCCTCATCCTGAATCCATCTGTCATCCCAAAAATCAATCTTGGCACCGTCTCCGAGGATCCATCTGCTTCCTTTTTGGATTATGTCTTTGGTGGAGATCAGGGACTTCCAAAAGGTGGATCCATCATGGGGCTGAGACTCGCTGAGGAAGGGATGGCTATGACAGTATTTCCTGTGCACAATGCTGACCCACTCATCAGGGGTATCGGTGTGAACCTTCCAGGCATGCTTGGCCATGAGAGCCCTGTTCATGGGTACCACCCTCCTGAGCCCGATCCCTCCCTCAGCTTTGGGGTGGCAGACCAGGGACCAGGATACCAGGGGAATCCTCTTCTTATCTTCACTTCCCGACCAGAGAAAGCGTTTCTGAATTTGTTCGATGTGAACTGCAATGGAGGCCGGGATTCTGAAGACCGACATGAAGTATATCGGGATGCTTTGCAAGACTGCCGTTAGGAGGGTGGCTCTGCCAGCCTACGAAAGGAGGTGGCCTTTCCAGGGGGCCAACTTCCTCTTAATCCGCTCAATCACCCCGCCCCACAGGGCCCTGGAAGACGCACCTGTGAACAGGGGGAGCCCGAGGTACGAGGAGGGGAGGGAGCCAGGGGAGCAGCCCAAAATCTGCCCAATTCTGATCTGTCTAGCCAAGGGGGTGTGAATGAAGAAAATCGTGCTCTTCCGGAGATTGATTTTCTGGCCGGCCGCCTCCTCGAACAAGGTCAAAATATGCTTGAGGATTTTGGCTTGGGGGATTGAGGCAAAAGTGGCCAGGATGGTGTCATCCACAAACTGCTGGTGAGAAATAGGGGGCAGGCCCGACGCAGGCCTGATGCCTGAAATGAGACCATGAGACACAACGCCCGAGATGGTCCACCCTAGGGCCTCAGCTAGGATGATGAAGAGGATCGGGGATAGGGGGTCACCTTGGCGAAGGCCTCTGGAGCTAGGGAAAAATCTGGCAGGGGACCCGTTGACGAGGATGGAGAACCACGGGGAAGACACGCAGTTGCTGATGAGCCTGACCCAAGAGGGGTGAAATCCGAACTTGAGGAGGACCTTGGACAGGAAGGCCTAGTTGACTCTGTCAAAGGCCTTGTTCATATCCAACTTGAGCAGAAAGGAGGCCTTTTTGGATAGGACAACTGAGTGAATGGCCTCGTGCATGATAATGACCCCGTCAGTGATCAATCTACCCTTGACCGAACTGCCCTGGCAGGGGGCAATGATCAGGGGGAGGATGTCCTTAAGACGGGAAGCCATGGATTTGGTGAGGATTTTGTACAGGACATTGCACAGGCTAATGGGGCGAAAATCCGAGAGGGACCGGGCTACCTGGGACTTGGGGATAAGAGCTATGAAGGTGGAGTTGATACCTCTGGGGATGGATCGGGCAGTCTGTAGGTCCCGGATGGCAGCGCACACCTCCGCCCCGACCAGGTCCCAGAACGATTGGAAGAAACAGGGGGGAAACCATCCGGGCCCGGGGCCGCCTCGGCCTTCATGGAGAAGGTGGTTGCATGGATTTCGGAGTCAGACAGAGGTTGCGACAGCATCTGATTTGCCGAGGGAGAAACCAAAGAAGGGATGTGCTCCAGAAGGGAGTCAGCCGCGCCTGGGGACATGGGAGGGTTGTCACCCAGGAGCTCTTGGAAGAAGCGAGTGGTTTCAGCCCGGATGTCCTCTTCTTCCTTAATGATACCGCCGTCGCTGCCCACCAACTCAACAATTCTGTTGGAGCCCCTGTTCCTGAGGGTCGACGCGTGGAAGAACTTGGTATTAGCATCGCCATCTCGGAGCCACAGAGCTCTCGACTTCTGTCTCCAAAATATTTCCTCCCGGGCCAGGATGTTATGATACTCGTTGAGAACAAGGCGCTCCTCATCCCTGAGCCCCGGGTCTTGGGAGCCAGCTTGAAATCTAGCCTCAAGGGCTTCGAGTTTTTCTTTGAGAACAACTTTGTTTTCAAAGATGTTGCCGAACACCTCCTTGTTCCAGGCCTTGAGTTGATCCTTGAGGCGCCTAAGCTTATGGTAGATTTGTTCAGCAGGGCATCCAGGGACCGGGGGAGCCCACCAGCGCCCAACCTGGGCCCGAAAGTCTGGGTGATGCAGCCACATGGACTCGAACCGAAACGGCCTCCTGGGGGAAGGCCTGTGATCGGTTTCAAGGAGGAGGGGGCTGTGATCAGACCCAATTTTGGGAAGGGCCAGCAGGGTGGCGTCAGCGAACATAGGCAGGGCTTCCTTGGACAAGAGAACTCTGTCTAGTCTGACTTGAATATGATTTGCTCCCGCCCTTCTGTTGGTCCATGTGAACCTGGCACCTTTTAGACTGACATCCATGAGCTCGTTGAGGGCAGTGAAGGCACTAAAGTCCTCCATACTCTTGCCCTGAGCCGCTGAGCCCCCGCTCTTATCAGAGGGAAACAGGGGGCTGTTGAAGTCCCCGGCCAAGATCCAGGGCAGGGGGCGAAGGCTTCTCGCATCAAGCTAATCTCCTTCCATAGGGCCGCCTTCTCGATGGGACTGTTGGGAGCGTAGACGTTGGATAGGATCCACGATCGATTTGACTTAATACAATGAACTAGCATGTTGATGATTCTAGGGGACGAAGATATGAGTCTTCCTTCAAAGCATCGGGGGTCCCACATGCACAGTAGACCCCCGACAGAGCCAACCGTAGGGGTAGACAGGGACTCGCAATTACGCCAGGAAGCTTGGGCTACTCGCCGGGCAGCAGCCTCATCTATTTTGGTCTCCTGGAGGAGGAGGAAGGACGGACGGTGATCCCTGCAGAGCTGGCCGAGGATCCTTTTCTTGGGAGCCCCATTGAGGCCCCTGATATTCCAGGAGATGAGCTTCATTTGACACCCTTGAGGGGTCGCTTGCCCCCCTTCCCGGAGTGAGCGGGGGGTTTGGATCGGTTGGCGTCAGTCTTGGAGAAACCTGCCCCCACGTCCGACAGAGTAGCCTGAGAGCCATTGGCTATGTCATCTTCGGTGATCCTGGTCCGCTGATCGCCCAGGGTGGGCCGCCCTCTCTTGAGTTTGCTACCAAAATCTATGGCAAAAGACCTGCTTCGGGTCATCTTAGGGCTGACTTCGTCGGGACCAGATGAAGAACTGGCTTCGATCTCCTCATCGGACTTCTCAGATCCGCACTCCAAGAGGGGAAGCCCAGCAGGGAACGTCGGGGGGGCCAGGAAGGGGGCAGGGGAGGAGCGGGGAAGGGGGGGAGGAGGGGCCCTCGGCCAAGGGGGCCGATGGGGGGGAAGGCCTGGCCTGCTCGCTTGCGCAAGCAGGGCCCTACGGAGGGGGGTTCAGAACGGGCTGGGCGGAAGAGCCGGGGATAAGGACCACGAAAGGTGACCCAGGGGAGGGAGCAACAGGCAGGGAAGCCTGGGAGAGGGCGCTCTCCAGACCGAGGCCCAAGGGAGAATCCTTTGGGGCCGGGGGGTGGCCCTTGGTGGCCCAGGCTTGGGATCTGGGGCCATCGCGGGGGCCCGCGAGGTGGGGCCCGACCTGATTGGGAAGGGGGTTTGGGTGGAGGGCCTTCCGCCTTTCTGGAAACCGGGCATTGGTGAGAGAGGTGGCCCTGAGTGCTGCAGGAGGGACAGAAGGCGGGTTTGTTTTCATAGATCAAGGCCTGGCTCCAGAAGTAGGACCCAGAGGAGATAGTTACCGAGGAGGGGAGCACGGATTCAAGATTGGCGTTGACGCAAAATCGGGCATGCACCATTCGGGATCCTGCCTTGGTAGCAGGGTCAAAGGCCACCAGTTCCCCAACCGACTGGGCAATGAGCCTAAGGACGTCTTCGTGCCACAGATGGAAGGGAAGGTCTGGGAGACGAACCCAAACCGGGGCGAAGTTGATGCTTTGGGTGCTGGGGTGGAAGTCAACTCCATACCTCCTGAGGAAGAGGCTCTTGCGCCCCAAAAACCAGGGCCCGCCCGATAGGATCTTTTTGGCGTCTTCGCTGTTGTTTAATTTAATGATGAAGAAACCCTTGGTTAGGGCAACCAGCTGGATGTGCCCGGACACCTTCCATTTAGTAGCTGCCCACCTGCGAATGGTTTCCATGTCTGGACGACCTCCCAAAAATTTCCCTACCAAGGAGGCAGAAGAACCCACGACTAAGGAGGAAAAGACCTCCTCCTGGATAGAGATGTGCATGCCCTCGAGGGACAGACCTAGCCCCGGGGCCCGAGGAGGGGCCCTGGTGCCCGCCAAGATCTGTTGGAAGGAGGGTTTAGGCCCACCCGGGACAAAGCCCCGCTCAGGAGCCGGGGACTGATTCCCCGACCCAGCGCTCGCATCGAGGCTAGACTATGGGCCAGGGCCCAGGACACCCTGGCCCCCAAACGGATCGACCGCAGACCCATCCTCTGGGCCCACCGGGGTCCTGCGGGCCCGGGACCGGGCCCCGACGTGCCTGACCCCGATCCCGACTGGGAACCTGCACCAAGCACTAACCCTGCCCCCAGCCCTGCATCTGCACCTGCTCCCGCTCTTGCACCTGCACCTGCTCCCGCTCTTGCTCCCGCCATCCATATTGTTTTCTTTTTTTAATAGGTTGTATGTGGCTTCTATTGGGGGCCACTCCCATCAAAATAATAAAATATTACATTTGTTGCAATGTACATTTCTATCATATTTTTTCATTTCTTTTTTCTATTAAATATATTATTCAACTTCTTTGAAGTGTTATGTTTCTACAATCAACTCCTTGACATCATTTTGATTAAGACATAAAATCTCACTTGGCCAATTGTCTTCTAAAATTTGAATTTCACCGAGATGAAAATCAACACCATAATTCAGTAACTTATCTACTACTCAACTTCCTTCTCTATAAATATGCTCACACTACTGAGAGATTACCTCTAGTAATAAATGATGAACATTAGCAATCATATTTTTTATCCAGTCTCCACATCCATTTTTGTTAATAGCATTGATGATAATTTGTGAGTCCCCCTCAATTGAAATATATTTCCATCCTTTTTCTGCTATAATTTTAATCCCTGCAAGAAGTGTCCTAGCCTTTGCATAGTTCTTTAAAGTTCCATATGATTATGAATAAGTGAGGAGAATTTTGCCTTCAAAATATTTCTAAACACACCACCTCCACCAGCTTTTCCTTGATTTCCTTTAGAAGCACCATCAAAATTAATTTTAATAAACCCAATTTTTGGACATTTCCATTTTACTATAGATCAAAGTAGATCCTTTGTTTTAATTATGTTGTCGCAAATGACTCTTCCATGTATGTTCAAATCCTGTAGCCAAGTTATTAGCACCTCTTTTTCTGCAATTGAGACTTCCCATGATGAGCACCATATTTATAAACATTATGCAAGAGAGACACTAATATGGTTCCAAACTTGGGCATTGCAACAGAGGCACTAATACAGTTCCAAACTTGGGCATGATTTTGATATATATATTTTTTAAATTGTTATTCCTTTCAAGCCATAAATTCCAAAAAATAATGGTAGGGCCAATCCTCCAAAGAATATATATTGCTTTAGCTTTAAAATAATTTATCCAACATTTTATCAACTCTTTCAATGTTGATGGAGCTACCAAATATAATTTTATTTTTTTTTAAAAACCCCATATATGGTCTAACGTTTCTAAATCCTTCTCACACAAGGCACATCTGAAGGGTCCATAATATCCTCTTCTTTATAGACCTCTCCCGTAAGAATCTTACTTTGAACTGCTAACCAAATAAATGTTGAGACCTTATAGAGAGCCTCTAATGACCAAATGTTCTCCCAAGGAAAATCTTTGGGAGAAGGAAATTTTGATTGTTCTAAATCCTCATATCCCAACTTGATCGAGTATCCACCATCTTTTGATAAATTCCAAACCAACTCATCCTTTCATGTAAAAACCAAAAAATAAAACTCTCAAAGCATCTTTTGAAGTTCATCTGCAATTTGTTTGAGTTCCTCTCCTTCAACCAGGTTACTAGAAGAAATCCATGATCTTGAGTTTTTGCAAAAAATAATATAATATTTGAAATTTTTTTTGTATTTTTGTATTTTTCAATTTTTTTTTACTTTTCTTTGGAAAGGAAATAATATAAGCATAATAATAGAAATGTGGCTTTTAATGTGAGGAAGGGGGTTGCCCCCTAAGGGGCCTGGCAAATAGTTTGGTGTTTTAACAATAAAAAAATCTAAAGGTTGAAGGAGAGTGGAAGGTTGGAGGTTGAAGGAGCATGGAAGGCTAGAGGCTAAAGGAGCATGGAAGGTTGGAGGTCGAAGGAGCATGGAAGGATAGAGGCTAAAAGAGCGTGGAAGGTTGAAGGCTGAAGGAGCATGGAAGGATAGAGGCTAAAGGAGCGTGGAAGGTTGGAGGCTATGGAAGGTTGAATGATGAGTTGATCTTTGGAGTGTTAAGGCTAAAGGAGCGTGGAAGGTTGGGTTGGCTAAAGGAGCGTGGAAGGCTAGGTTGGTTGAAGGAGCTATAGCGAAAGGTTGGGATGTTGGGTGGAAGGTTGGGATGGTTGAAGGAACGTGGAAGGCTAATAAGGCTAAAGGAGCATGGAAGGCTAATAAGGCTAAAGGAGCGTGGAAGGCTTGGCTGGCTAAAGGAGTTACGATGGAAGGCTAGGAAGGTTGAAGGAGTGTGGAAGGATGCTTACAATGAGAAAAAAATTGCAAAGTGCGAAGGATTAGGGTTTTTCCTAAAAAATATCTCATATTTTAGGAGCCATATCTTCATGAAGAGTTATCCGATTCAACTGATTCTTGGACCAACTTGTGCAGAATTTGAATAACTTTAAAATGAGTGGTCATATGCAAAAATATAAGCAATATTGATGGAGATACGACCCTTTGAAGTCAACCATTTGGAACAAGGGTAGTGATAATTTTTCAAGTCACAAAAAAAAATTTATAAAGTGTGAAGGATTAGGGTTTTTTTTTTTTAAATATCTCATCTTTTCGGAGCTATATCTTTGTGAAGAGTTATCCGATTCAGCTAATTCTTGGACCAACTTGTGCAAAATTTGAATATCTTTAAAATGAATGGTCATATGCAAAAACCTGAGCAATATTGATGGATATATGACACTATGAAGTCAATCATTCGAAACAAGGGCAGTGATGATTTTTCAAGTCGTGAAAAATGAGATTGCAAATATTTTTCAACTAGGGTTCGAATGATAGGAAGAGCAATGAAGGGCTATGACTTCAATGAGGAAGGAAACTAGAAATTCAGATTTGGTAAAGCAGACTATGATAGTGCGATATTTTGGAAATATTACTCTACTAATATGCAAGGCATATATAGTAGAGGTGAAGTTTTGGTATTGTATTCATACATAAATTTGAAAAGATCCAAAAAATAAAAATCAAGAATTCAGATATTTTATGTAAAATGATGTAGGTTTCTAGCTATAGCATCTCAATTGAGATGAGAAATGTATTTATTTGTAAACTCTCAAGCTCTAAAGAAGAGAGATGCAATTTTTCAAGGGTGGGGACTCGAGTATAACCCCTTATTATCCAGTAAAAAAAATAGAAAGGTGGGAAAATAAAGAAACAACTATTTACATATCTATAACTATTTTTTAAGGGCTCTAGATGGGTTTTGGGTGTTTCCTATTGATCGATATAGGTAATTCTCTTCCATCAAACATCATTATCCTATAAGCATTAGTTTCTTAAACCTTGTCAACTTGGTAAGGTCCACTCCAAAGTCAATCAAATTTCTTGTGTTTTCTTGGATTAGCCCTATAAGCATCCCATTTGAGCATGAGATCCCTTTCCTTGAATGTTATGTATTTTGACCTCTTGTCAAACCATATCTTGTCTATTTTTTAGTATTTGATGAACTCGGAGGAGGTATTTTTTCTATCATATTCTAGTGATAATAGTCCATTGAGACATGCTCTCATTGGGATGATGTTGATATATTTGGACTTCAACTATTGGTACACGTGAAGTGAAGGGAATATTAAATTCATTGGCAACACCACTTCCTTTCCAAACACAAGTTTATATGATGATCTTTCAATTGAAGCTTTAGAAATTACCTTATCTTCTCATATATATCTTTTTAGCTTTGTATGTCAATCTATTTATGATTCGACAATTATCCTCTTTAGAATCCAAACAATATTTTTGTTACTAGACTTTTCTAAGCAATTCCTTAAGGGTATTGATTGAAAGAGGGTTTTAAGATAACCCCATGATCAATTATGAAACTCATTACTTCGGCCCCCATGAATACCATAGCATTATCAATAACTACTATTGAGTGGGTCATGTATTTAGTGATAATATCTTCCAATAGTTGGATGATGACTTCTTGATTCACTATCCTAATTGGAGTCGATTTGGTGCATCTAGTGAAGTAGTCAATGGAATTCAAAATCACCCATTCCCTACACTTAATCAAGGGGTTAATTTTCCCAATAAAATCCAAGTATGAGTGGAAGTTTTCTATGACAATTATAGGCCTTAAAGATATTGTATTTTATTCTTCTACCTATGAACATACAACATGCCTTGTAATTTTTTGCTCATCAAAATACATAAAAAATATAGTAGACCAATAATAACCTATTTTTAGGATCTTATGAGTTGTGGTTTGTATAGTATAATGGATGTATTCATTAACAAAACTTTTATTATTCCCTATTATACACATCTTAACCATACTTTGTCATATCCCTTATAAAAAAGGATGTTATTTATCTAAGCATAGCAGGTGATATTTTGTTGAAACCTACCTCTTTCCTTAGGTGTCAAACCTCCTAGGTCCTTCCCTACTAATATATATCTCCTTAGTTACCCATCCATCCTATTTTATCTTCTAAGCCAGCTTCCTCTATAAGAGCTACCCATTATTTTGGGAGAAACATGACAAGGTTCTTATAAAGGGATTATTATCTTACCAATTTAGTCATCTTGCTTAATATGTGTTGAATTTTTAGATTTGTTTATCCACCCTAGTCTCTTTTCTCCATCTTCCTTATGAAGTATCATAGATCTTATGTCAATATGGACTATAAATATGGTAGTTATACTTTGAGACCAGTACTAATTGTTGTCCTCTCTGATTGTCCCAACCGTAAAACGTGGTGTGGACCAAGTGGGAAATATCATGTCTATCATGGAGTGATACAACATAATAAGTCTAAAAAGCATGGGATTTGTCTCATTCAGGAGCCTCTAAGATTTTAACAAAGTTTAGTTCCTTTATAGGAAGAGATATATAGTGTACACTTCCTATTCTAATAGCTTGGGGAGAAAAAGAGTAAGAGAGAAAAATAAAAATAGCAAAATAAATACCTAAGCTAAAAAGGTGGTGATGCACTAAAAATCAAATAAGATCTCCCTGCAAAATATCTTTGATCGTAATGTGTCAATATGAATAGGTCCTATTCTTGACGTAGATAAGCTCAAAATATCAAGATGTAAACACACACACATAAAAGAAATGGGTCAGGGCATGAGATCCATAGATGGACTCAAATTAGATGCATAGGACTCTAGTACATGTATATGTGTGTGTGTGAATGCAAAATGTATTACAAAAGGTTATGCCAAGAGCAGGGATTAGGTTATCCACAAGACCACTCAAAAATTTGCATACTCCTATATAGAGAGAAATTAAGGGAATGCTTTACAAATTTGTTGATCCTTTATAATCCTAAGCTAACCACTATATATAGGTTGTAACAATGAGATTTTCCCTCCAAAATTTGCAATATGATTTGACATTTTTAGCTACTTTTCCTAGGAATTCTAAATATTGAATGGGGTGCCCTCTATCATTACTAATATCAAATGTAGTACTATAGTCACCACACATACCTTTAACATCTTCTTGGATCATTCAATTGAGATGAAGTTGGTAGGAAGTCCTTAATTTCTTAATAATGGCATATTAATTTATTTCACCTACTCTTTCTAGGAGTTTGTGCATCATTACTTACTCTTTACATCTTAATTTGATTTTTTCCATTGTTGGTGCTCTCCTATCTAGCCCTAAAGTTTTTGGGATATTATCAATCTTCTTAGATCCTAATTATTTTTCACCTACTTGTTAGACTTTGCTACAACTAGAATTTACTGAAACCTTCAAAAAAATTGCTATGAGGAGTAATTTTTTGGGATCAATTTTTATTATAATTCCTTAGCATTCCATTTTTCTCCCTTCCACTTCATCAGTATTTTCAAAACCTTCAATTATAGAGATCCCTTTTCTTACTTGGGTCAACTATCTTCTTAGCTTCTTGTTCTTAGATTTTTCCATGCACACACTCAGGACTTCTATAACATTGCAATCGCCTTTGGTCAAGATTTTTTTGCCTCCAATTATTTTGCCTTATTTGTGGCAAAAATTTCATAATGTAGTGACATCACTACAGTTTTGGCAACTCACAGGATCCTTCTTGCTTGCTTGAAGGAGAACTCAAAACTATTGCCTTTATTCTTGGGCATAGGGTAAAAAAATCCATAAGTCCTACAAAAGAAAAACACAAGAAAGAAAAGGAATGAAACCACAAATGGTTATACAACTATAAGGATGGTAGCTCTTCCAATACTTGGTTAAATAAGTAATGAATTTGCTTTATTTACTCAGACTACTCTTGTGTTTGAGAGCTATATAAGCTCAAGGATAACTCTTTAGATGTATTTCATTTACCGGTATGGGGAGAATGACCCCTTCTATATTTTCTAACTTGAACGAATTTCCATCTTTATAATTGGTTATGATATATGGTCCACTCTAGAATGTATCAAATTTGGTATGATTTCTAGGCTTACTTTTATGTTCATCCTATTTGAGGACCAAACCACCAACTTCAAAGTTTTGCATAGTAGCCCTTTTATCAAACCATCTCTTGACTATTTCCTAATACCTCAACAGTTGTTCCCAAATTCCCTTCTTAGTTATTCAAGCTTTAATAGCTACCCCATTCCTTCTGTCATGGTATCATTTTCTTATAATTCTTGTTTATGAAGTACCTAAAGTGTTGGTAATTCTATGGAGATGGGTAGCTTAACTTCTTTACCATATACCATATTGTATGAGGATCACCTAATGCCTTTTTTGGAATAATACAATCTACCCAAAGAGCCATTTTGAGATAAAAATACTATTATCGTTGATTTTTTTATCGGATTTGTAAAGCAAAAATGAACAACACCAACATAACGATAACATATTCAACACAAGAAATATTACACAATGAAGAAATAATATTATATTGATATTGTGGGAGCCTTGATATCCACTATTACAATGCAACTTGTGTTGATACAAATGATTTTACAATCAAAGGGTTTAAAACCCTCATTCAAATGAATATTTGGTATCTTTGGGTTGTCTTCACTTCAAACAATTGTGAGTGGGCTTGTGTATCACTACGGGACCACTCATAGCTGCAATAGTCATCAATGTAAATACTCCCTGCAACCTGCACACAAACAAATCAAAAAATAGGTTAGTAACACCTACAAGGCCTCCATAGTGTGAGGCCCACTAAAATCTTAAAGTGTACAGTATTAACCCTAACTGAAATATTTGATGAAATAAAGTGCAAATGTAATGAAGAGGTAAGTAAAGTAATAATAAATGATACCTTGTCAGAAATATGTCGATGTTACTGATCCACACTTTTGCTTCCTCAATTTGGTGATGCACGAAAGCTCAAAAGTGTCCAAGGGTTTGTCAATCGCAAACTGGCAAATGGGACATGCCCTGGAGCATTTGAGGAGAGTTGTGAATGCCCTGCAATGTTTCTAGAACGCTTAATAGTGTTCAAGGAATGCTCAAAAGTCTTTGGGAGTGATGGAGGATACTCTACGAAATCTGGATAGGGCTTGTGAAAGTTTCGACGACAAGGGTTTTGGGCTACAATGAAGATGGGATGTGTTAGCAGAATGCTAGGGTTTGTGAGTGGACAAATGATCAATGCTCTTCGAATGTTAATTTTTGGGACCTTGATTCACAAAAATGAATCATCTTTTATAATTTACCCTTGATCATGTTAGGGTTTTGACAACACCAACGAGCGGTCAAGATTAAAACATGATGAAGGGTTGAGATTGAGCTTGAACAAGTGACATGGATCATGATGGATGAATGGTCAAGATTAAGTTGTGATGGGTGGCTGAGATTTATTCACATATATACATATATATTTATTATATATATATATATAGATATATATAAATTATTTATATTTATATATAGATAAATACATATAAAAAAATATATATATATATATATATATATATATATATATATATATATATATATATATATATATATATATATATATATATATATATATATATATATATATATATATATATATATGTACCCGAGTGTTGTAGGTGAGTTGGAGAGGAGAGGGCAATCCTCCAAGGGAGGTCCAGGTTCAAATCTCCACCCTACCAAAAAGTTGAATTGGGTATCCAAAATCCAATTGATAATGTTGGTGCGAGCAGGGTCGGGTGCGACTCCTGGGTGACTTTGACGGTGTAGAACCCCCTGTTCATGGTCTCTTAGACCAAGGCGGCCCCGCAAGGGGTTTTTCACTATATATATATATATATATATATATATATATATGTATGTATGTATATATATATATATATATATATATATATATATATATATATATATATATATATGTATGTATGTATATATATATATATAATGAATGGCTATGATTTGAGGATGCGAATGGATGACAAGTGGCTAGGATTTGGTGTCTACAGGATTCTTTTTTAAATTTTCAATAATTTCTTATTTGTAGACTTGGCTAAACCATTACCTTAGGGGTAATAATTTGAAGAGGCCTTTAGATAAATACCATGCTGGAATGTAAATTGAGTATTTTTTAAACCCATGAATGCCTTGGCATTATACGTAATTATTGTGTTAGGGAAATCTGGTTAAAATATCCTCTACAAGTTCTATGATCATATTTTTAGTGGCCTCTTTTTGCTTCAACCCATATAGTAAAATAATTTGTAGTTATAAGGATCCATTTGTGCCCCCCACTAGAAGTGGGTTAATCATTCCTATGAAATATAATCCCCATTGAGCAAAAGGTTCATCTATAGATATGGGTCTTAAAGGCACGGGTACATTATTCTTTCTTCCAATAAAGAATTTACATTTGTCACAATTCCTAACCCATTGATGGGCATCTGAAAACATGCTAGGCCAGTAATATCCCACTCTCATTATTTTGTTGGCTATTGTTTGGGCTAAGAAATTTTCTCCTAAAAACCCTTGATGGAATTCTTGGAGTAGAAGTTGGACTTGTTCTTTTTATCATAATAGAGTAGTATTCCATCAAAATTCGTTCAAAGTAGGATTTTGTCATTTGTTGTATAGTGAAAATTTTGTAGGTAAAAGAATCTTCTTTAAGTTCTATCCAAGTTTAAGGGGTACCTTCTTGCTTGCATGTACTCCATCCTTTGTTCTACCCAATTTTATTCCATTTCTTCCTCTTTTATTAGGCATATATATGATTCTACTTCCTTATATTCATTTTTTTAATTTCTTCTTTAACTGCATCCTAAACTAGTTGTTGACAAAGTGCTCTTCCTTTGACCAACTTTGTAGGCTTGATCTCTACATCATATTCCAATATTTTAGTAATCCATTTAACCCTCTTTTCCCTAATCTCCCCACCCATTATATATTCTTTGACACTTAAACGTATGACATAAGAAATGATTTGATTATCTGAAATAATATTTTTAAAATTCTTCAAACGTCTAACTAGGGCATATACCTATTGTTCAACAAAATTATACTTTTCTTCGTACCTTTTTAGGGTCTAACTAAATAATGCTATTAGGCTTTCCTGCTAGTTTTCATCCTTTTGTGTCATCAAAGTTATTATGCTAAGTCCTCCCCCATATGCATATATGATAAATTCCTTATTAGAATTTGGGTTGATGAGTACCAGAGCCTCTACAATGACACCTTTTATTATTTTAAAAACCTATTTTCTTTCCTCTATCCATATAAATGGTCAATCCTTTTTAGCATGAGCATAATCGGTTTGAATATAGTTGCAAAGTATGAGATGAATATCTTGAAAATTTGTATTTGGACAAAAATAAAGTGCAACCCCTTTTTGTGCCTTGTCAATGAGATATTAGCAATGGATTCAATCATATTTGGGTCTATGGTGATGCCATCCTTCGATACAACATGCCCTATCAATTTTCCTTGTGGTACACAAAAGACACATTTTTTATTTATTTAGGCATACCCCAAATTCTTGGCATCGTTGGAATATCTTTTCTAGGTGTTCTAGATGATCCTCTTTTCTTTTAGAAAATACTGTAAGATCATCCAAATAGATCAATATTATATTACTTATTAGGTCATGCAAAGTAATAGCCATAGCTCTTTTAAATGTGGCTCCATTGTTGGATAACCCAAAAGGCATCCGTTGATATACAAAAGTTTCCCACTTTGTAGTAAAGGTTATTTTGTGTTGATACTCATATTTAACCTATACTTGGTTAAAGCCAAAGAATCCATCCAGTAATGAAAACCTTTATGAACGAGTTACTATTTAAAGAATTTTCTCCATGGAAGTCAAAGGATAATGATATTTTATAGAAGCCTTATTTAGATCCCTAAAGTCAATAAATAATTTTATCTCACCATTTTTCTTTCTCATAGGTACCACATTGTACACCCCTATGGTGTGCATGATTGGGTATATAATATTTGATTCAATTAGTTTACATAATTATTTCCACATAAGGGGCTTGATCTTTGGATTAAATGGCTTCTATTTCTACCTTACAACTTTAGCTTCTAGATCTAATATAATTGTGTGTAGGATAATTTCCTTGATATATCCTCTAAGGTCTTCATAAGTCCAAGCCATTACTTCTTTATACTTTTGACATAACCTAAGAAGAGATTCCTTCTCTTTCTATGTGGCTACTTTTCCTATTTACAATGTCTTCCTTGGAGGTACTTCCATATCTTGGTAATCCTCTTTATTAGCAATAATCCCCTTTCTCCCTATGAAGCTGTTGCCTGGGCTAAAAAGAGAATCCAAGGTAATTAACCCTCTTGGCAGCTTATTGGTCTTTAACTAAATAATTTGATCTTCATATGCTTCTTCAATCTATAGAGCCATTTCTTCAACATATTCATCAACTTGATATAAGAATCAAACAATTTATTCATCACTTTCAAGTACTTACCAACTTCATTGTCAATAACTGCCAATCTTATTATAAATTTTATGAGCTAATGGTTCCGTAATAAGTCTAGCTGGATCAAATTGTGAACCAACTACTACCATTCTATCTTCCTCTATATTTTGATCCCTTGAAATAACTTTTATATTGATAGCATCAAAGTATTCTATTAAATTCCAAACTATGTATCTATAAGACTTCATTAACCTGTTTTTTGCTTGGAATTATACTCTTACTTGCCTTATAATTAGCTTAGTATCACCAAAGATTTGTAGCATCTTAATACCTATTTTTTTGACCATCTAGAATCCAAGAGCTAGATTTTCATACTTGGCTAGTTAGAACAAGTAAACTTTAGTTTGTATGCTTGTAGAAATTTAGACCCTTTTAGGGAGATTAGGCAAACATCAATGCCAACCCCCTTTTTGCTTTTGGCACCATCAAAATATAGCTTCCATAGTCTATTGATTCCTTTCCCCTTTATATAATTTGGTATAGCCATGCATTCTTCTTGAATCATATATGTTCCCATGCCCGATTGTATATACTTTTTATAAGATTTAGGATTGTGCATATCAATAGTGTGTTGACTTATCTATTCTTTTTCTAACATCTAAATGTATCCTTTCACCATCTTCCTTTCCCTTTGGTTGGATTTCTATTGGATGCTCAGGTTAGTCTTCCCTTAGTGCCTATTTTAGGTGTTGCATCTACTCTGGTATAGATATGATTTCCCAAAGTGGCATGACCATAGTGTATTTCTTAAAGTATTCCACTATGTTGAATGATTTTAGTGGTTGTGTTTTGTAAGTGGAATTTTGAATATAAAAAGGTTGAGCCTTTTCTATTGTTGACAATTGCCAATGTTTTTCTTGTAATTGTGTGACTCATGTGATATTTTTGAAATATGTGTCATTTTATTTTTAGCATGCTTCCCTCACATTTTTGCTTTATCCCAAGATATTAATACTTGTTTAGGGGTATTCCGTTCATTTGTGGTTGTTGGTTGTTTTAAGTTTTTTTTTATGTTAGGCGAAAAAAATAGCCCTTACTTGACATTATGTTGAAACTTTATTCAATAGGTCTTCAATTGTATTATCATTGGGAGTAGGTACAGGACATGGGTGAGGGACAATCTGTGTAGGAGCTATTGGTTGTAAGGATGTTTCTTGGCTACTCTAACCATACTACAATAAGGGTTAATTGTTGGAAAATAAAGGAAGTAGAGGTTTTGGGGGTAATTTTCCAATTTGTATTAAGTTATTTGCTTTTGGCACCATCAAAATACAGCTTCCATAGTCTATTGATTCCTTTCCCCTTTATATAATTTGGTATAGCCATGCATTCTTCTTGAATCATATATGTTCCCATGCCCGATTGTATATACTTTTTATAAGATTTAGGATTGTGCATATCAATAGTGTGTTGACTTATTTATTGACTCATTTGATATTTTTGAAATATGTGTCATTTTATTTTTAGCATGCTTCCCTCACATTTTTGCTTTATCCCAAGATATTAATCCTTGTTTAGGGGTATTCCGTTCATTTGTGGTTGTTGGTTGTTTTAAGATTTTTTTTTATGTTAGGTGAAAAAAATAGCCCTTACTTGACATTATGTTGAAACTTTATTCAATAGGTCTTCAATTGTATTATCATTGGGAGTAGGTACAGGACATGAGTGAGGGACAATCTGTGTAGGAGCTATTGGTTGTAAGGATGTTGCTTGGCTACTCTAACCATACTACAATAAGGGTTAATTGTTGGAAAATAAAGGAAATTGAGGTTTTGGGGGTAATTTTCCAATTTGTATTAAGTCAGTTTTAACTGTAACAACTATCTCATAATTTTTTGGTAAAGATTTTCCCTCTTTTGCTTTGATCATTATAGATATTTCAAAATATAGAGCTCTTAAATAGAAAATTATTGCCATACCTCAAGGATACCACATTCCTAGAGGAATCCTATATCATTTTTATTGAATCTAATGTTGAAATCCTTCATAGCCAACTTGGGAGATATTTTTATGGTTGCTAGTTGTTGTAGGAGAGATAATCCATTAGCCTTTTCTATGAATATTTCAATGAATAGAATGTCGAGTTGGTTCCAATTATCTATCGAGCCTAGTTGGAGTGCAAGATACCATTCTTAGGCCTTTCCCCTTAAAGAGGTTGCTAACAATATCAAAGTCATGTTTTATTTTGATATGTTATGAAGCATAAACAAGCTCACCATGTGGTTAAAATGCTCAATGGGAGTAGTGATATTCTCCCCGGTGAAGTAAGTGAGGAATTTTGGAGTAGATTATGGTATCTCCTCCCATACTTCATTTGAAGTAGGAGGTGTCAAGGGACCTATGTCATTCTAGGAAAGGAATGTTTTGGATGGTGGTGGTGGAGCATCCATGTAATGGCCTCTAGATATCCTTCTTCATGGAATGGTGATTAGTGGTGGCAAAAACTCTTGCCAAGTTTGAGCAACAAGAAACCCGATAATAGTCCTCTCAATTGTATATTTCTAGGTCCTTTGTTTTGAGTGGAGTCACCAGTTGAATGCAGCTTGTGCTATGAGAATAGATAGACTAAGATCTTCAACTAAACCTCAATTTGATGTCTTCCATAATAACTTCTTCTAGATGTTCATTCTTGAGCAAAGTCACCAAGTGAGTTTGAAGCACTTCAACAAGCAAGGATAGGCAAAGACCCTCACAAGATTCTAAGCCTAACTTGTTGTGATTGCAAGACCAAATATGTATCATTGGGGTCTCATCGGGTGTGCCTTTAAATTATTGTCTTATCCTATTATCTCCACCATTATACATGGTGTGGACAAGGTAAATGTACCTCACACGAAGTGACACAACATGGCTAGTCCTGAGAGCACAAGTTTTGGCTCATCAAGGACCTCCAAGATTTTGATAAAGATCAACTCCTTTATAGGATGAGATATCTGGCACACACTTCCTATTCTAATACCTTGGGTAGGAAAGGATAAGCTAAAAATAAAAATAGCAAAAGCAAAACCTAAGATAAAAAAGTGGTGATGCGCAAAAGATCAAATAATATCTCCCTACACAACAACTTTGACCATGATGTGTTGACATGAACACTTCCTCTCCTTGGCATACATAAGCTCACAAATTTTAAGATGCAAAAACACACACATAAAATAGATAGTTCATAGCATGAGATCCAAACATGGACTCAAAGTAGATGCATAGGTCTCCATTATATACATATAAATGCAAAAAAGTATTACAAAAGGTTATACGAAGAGTAGGGGTTTGACTTCCCACAAACCAATTAAAAATTTGTATACTACTATATAGAGAGAAATGAAGGGAAAACTTTACAAACTTGTCAATCCTTTACAATGCTAAGCGACCATTATATATAGGTTGCAATATGGAGAGTTTCCCTACAAAAGTTGTAGGAAGATTTGACATTTTCATCTACTCTTGGGAATTTTAAACATTGAATAGGGTGCTCTCTATCATTACTATTGTTAGATGTAGTATTGTAGCTGCAACACCTACCTTTAACATCTTCTTGGGTCATTCAGCTGAGATGACATTCGTATGAAGTTCTTACTTTTCTAATAATAGCATATTAATTTATTTCACCTACTCTTTCTAAGTGTTTGTGCATAATTACCTCCTCTTTACATATCAATCTAAAATTTTCCATAGTTGGTGCTCTCTTGTACAAAGCCCTATTTTTTTGGGATATTCTCAATCTTCTCAGATCCTAATGAGTTTTTTCCTGTTTGTCGGACTTTCCTACAACTAGCCTTTACCAAGACCTTCAAACCTTACGCTATTGGGAGGAATTTGTTGGAAAATTCCTTAGACTTATTTAGCATTCCACTTTTTGGAAAATTTCTCCCTTTTGCTTCATCGGTATTTAAAAAAAAATTTATTAGTGGGATCCTTTTTCTTACTTGAGCCAACTATCTTATCAACTTCTTGCTCTCAGATTTTACCACAAACACACTTGGGACTTTTGTAAAATTATGATCACCTTTAGTCAAAAGTTTTGTGCCTCTAATATTTTTTTCCTATTTGAGGTAAAACTTCCAAAATAGTGAGAAGTCACCACAATACCTAGACTTTTTGAGGGATTTTATCATTGCAAACAATTATTTTCTATAAAGGTATACCACTCTTCATAGTTATGGATTATTTAACTTGTAAAGAAAATTAGGTGTTCACATCCTTTATCATACTTTCAAGTTAGTACTACTATAATACTGTCAACAATACCAAAAATATATAGCATAAGATCCTTTAAGAAGTTTGGATTAGTTAGTACTAGGGAATTTATGATTGTGTGTTTAATTCCTTGAAAGGCTTTTTTCCCTTATTTGATTCAAGTAAAAGTGAAATTCTTCTTCAACATTTTGTTGATGGGTATAACTAGTTGTGCAAAGTTATAAATTTGGCCACAAACTAAATCTATCCTAGGAAATACTTAATACCTTTGATTGATATAATTGAAGTTAAATTGCCCTTCTACTAACATAAACACTCCAAACCGTCTAACGATATTACTTAGCCAAAATTGGCTCGGACTTACTTGATTCAATCGTCGGGTGTTGAATATTTTCATGCTAGTTGCTAACATCATTACCCTAGAATTTGTGGTAATGCTCTGATACTTATCAAAATTTTATGTCTTTTCTTGCATGCTTTGTTCTTTTCTGATCTGACCAATGTTCTAGGTATCCGACAACCTCACTTAGCAAATATGAAGGGTATTATGTTGACAAAATTCATCTTCCTATCCAGATATGGATGTGGGTCAAAACATTTACCATTATTATCTATGGAAAACTTACATACTAATTCTATACTTTTATGAACCATTTTGTCATGCTCAATCATATCGTCCTCTATAATCACTTCTATAATATTTGCTACCTAGATAAGGTTTGCAATAGATTCACTCTTCCTCTTATCCTTGGCTAGGGCATCCTTACTTCTAGTTAGGACTATCAAAGATGACTTTCTTGCCATGCTATGTAGATTTTATTTATAAGAATACCTTAGTTTTTTACTTTCCTCTAAGATCTAGAACAAGAAAAAGTGATGTTCGCTCCTTGCTTGCATTTTGCCTCTTACTCAAACTTGCTTCATGTATACAATCACAAGACTTACTTTCTAAAACAAAAAAGGTGAGGCTCGCTCCTGCCTCACACACTCCTAGCTTGCACTTGCTCCTAGCTTATCAATACAAAAAAAAATGTATTTTTTTTAAATAAGTTATAAGAGCTTTTATTGGGGGCAACTACCATTAAAATAACAAAATATTACATTGTTATTGAGTTAATTAAACCATATCCAACTTGCATTTTTATCAAATATATTCTTCCTTTGACTTTCTATCAAACACACTCATCTTCCTCAAACTACTATGTTTCTACAATCAACTTCTTGATGTTGTTTATAATAAGAGATAAAATCTCACTCTTCTGGTTGTCGTCTAAAATTTAAATTTTGTCAAGATGAAAATCAACACCATGATGGCTAAAAAAATTGTTGCCAGATTTCCATACCTATGAACATACTGTGTATAACAAAATGTCAATTCTTGGGGCAACGGGAGGGTGTGAAGACAAAGAGAATATTATTCTAAAGATAAGATTAAGGGCAAGAGGAGATTTATGAAAGAGGAGATTACTACAGGAGAATATTATCGATAAGATTACCAACAAAGAGAAGCAATTTGAAGATTATTGATAAAGAGAAGTGATTTGAGTTTCAGCTGCAATATCTTGTTTATCGATAAAATAATTTTCTAGCATTATCATCGTTGCCATTGAGAAGAACCGCACTGCCATCGAAGTTGTCCACGCTTCTTCACAATAGCAACAATAGTCTATGCAATAGTGTTGAACCCTTTGGAGGAGAATCTTGGTAATGGATTAATGCAAAGTTGTAATAGACGGTTGCATTCCTTTTTTATGTCAATTATATTGCATTTAAATTGTTCTACTAGTGATAGCAAGGATTAGAGGAGTTTAAAAAAAAAGAGTTTTTTTTAAAACCCTAGTTTTTTTCCTTTCCAAAACCCTAGCTGCTTTTGGGATTTTTTTGGGTTGAGATCATGGAGTTACCAATTTTCATTGGAAATGATGATATTGATGCTCAAGAATGGTGGATGAAGTTTAGATCTCTATATTCTAGTGAGATTTTGGAATTGCAAACTTTTTTATCTTTTAAAAGAGGAAGCTCATGATTGGTGGGATATTCTTACTAAGGAAAAGAATTTTGACATGGGATGAAATGGAGCATGCATTCTTGAGTCAGTGGAACCCTTATAAAAAGATAGCTAGTTTGAAGGTCACCATCAAAGGATATGAAGAAGAAATAAAAAGGCTTCAGAGGGAACTGAAATAAATGAATAAAGAGGATATAATAGAAGGAAAAAATATAGATGACAACATGCAAGTTCATGGTCACATTCAAAAGGAAAATCTTAAGAAGCAAGGATCCAAGGAGAAGTAAGAAGCAATTATGGTAAGGGAACAAGTTGAAGAACCATTAGAAAACTCAAAAGTTGAATTTACAATAGCAACAACAATAGAGTCCATGGAAGAAGTAGCAACAAATTCCAAGGAAGCCTTGTTAGAAGTGCACAAGGATGCACCAAAAGAAAGGTATAAGAGAGAAGATTGTGAAGAAGAATTTAAAATAAAAAACAAATTGTTGAAGAATCAAAGGGAACAAAATGTCAGGTTAAGGTTGCAACATATCGACACCCACACCACCTTGAGCAACAACAATCTTGGAGGTATGGCTTAAGGCATCAATATTTTAGATCTACATGGAGTCAGAAAGGCATCAAGTATGGCAGTGTTTGGTAGAAAAAGCATAATGTTTCTAGATTTCAAAGGGGTGCAACAACATCAGGGAACAATAGGACCAACCATTTGAAATATCAAAGTAGAGCAGTAGAAGCATGGAGCCAACAAAGTAATTATGAATATTCAAGTGGCACAATGGCAACTTGGCATCATAAAAAACCATCACTAATCAAGATTTCACTTGGATGGATGGATGAACAAGATTGAAAATTCTCAAGAAAAATGATGTTGAATATTTGTATTTAAAAAAATTGAAGAAGATCCAAAAAATGAATATAAAAAATTCAGATTTTTGTAAAAAATATGTAGGTATCTAGTTATAGCATCTCAATTGAGATGAGAATTGAATATGTTTGTAAAATCTCAAGATTTATAGAAGAGAGTTGTGATTTATCAAGCATGGGGGACCTAAGTACAATCCCTTTTTCTCAAGCAAAAAAAAAACATGTCAATTGCTTGATACCTTTTTTAAGGGGTCTTATTAATACCCCTAGTATTCTAAAATATCATTTCATAATCATTTATTTATTTATTTATGACAACCCCACTTCTTGTTAATACTTGCAATATTTGCTTTTGTTTTTCCATATTAATATCTCTTTGTGTCTCCTTTTCTTCTTGTTTTTGCTTCTTAGCTGGTCCCTTATTTTTTCGTTCCCATCAACACTTTCATCTTCATCAGTCTCTTCGATTTTTTCACACTCTTCATGGTGAGACTTATCATCTATAGGTTTGTCTTACTTTGAAGGATATGAAATGACATGAATAACCTCAAAAGAACTTTATTCTTTAAGTTGCCTTGGAAACCCTAAAGTGCAAGGACACTTCTACATAGCAATTATCTTCTCATGATGTGCTAAAACCCTAAATTGCTATGGATTTTCTCCATCCTCATTTCTTTATTATATTGCTCTTGAAACCCTAAAGTGTAAGGGAAACCTCTACACTACTTCCATTTCTATTGCCAGGATAAGATTCTATGCTACTTGAGGAAAATGAAGACGATTTACCTAGAACAAACTTTACCTCTTTTGCCTCCTACATTTTAAATAATATTTCCACATATTCCTTTATACCTTTGATTCCTTTTATTTTTATACTTGCACATTGTACTTTCTTATCCCTTGTATCCTTATTTGTTTCTTCTAATGGTTATTTGACTAAACTATGTGATCTTTGCCATATGATGTTCCAATAAATTTGTTTGCCTCTTTTATTGGAGTGGAATATCCTTGATCTAATCCAAATTCTACTATAGTATGATTTCCTTGCTTCGTCTTGAAGTTTGTCTCATGATCAAAATAGATCAAAATTTCTTGTCTCTATGTTCATCGTTTTCACTTTGCAATCTCTTCCCATTTATCCAATTTCATAACAATTATGACATCGGAATAGAATGTTTTCTTAATCCACTTGTTGATCCATTCTCTTGATTCATATTTAATCTTAATAAATTATGACAAAGGTTCTGAAACATCCATAGCAACACATATCCAAGTATATGTAGCATGCTTTTGCTCTTTAGCAATGCTTTCTTCCTTGATGAATTCTCCTATGGTATTTCCAATATTCTTCAAAACATTCTTATTAATCAGTTGATATGGATGCTCAAAAGGCCTAAGCCACATTGGAAGCTTTTTAATAGTTTTTGTGTCAACAATTTTTTCACTCTATAGTCTTCAATAAATGTCATCTCTCCCACTAAACAATGGGCCACCACCCATTATTTTATCCTTTATTTCCAAACTAGAAAATATGATGAGAAAAAAAACTTTAGAAGGAGAGCCAAGGAAAAATTTAAATTAAATCCCCACTTTCACTTGATCCAATTTAAAATCTTCTAAAATCTTAGCTATTATCCATGAAACTTGCATATTAACCCTCTACCTTTAAGAACCATTGGATTGCGCTCGATCATCATATCCTTAATAACCACTTTTGGTATAACATTTGCTTCCTAGATCAAACTTGCCATATATTCACTCTTCCTTTTCCTCTTATCTCCAACTCAAGCATCCATACTTCCAACTAAGGCATCCTAACTTTCAATTATGACTTTTAAATAAGGTTTTCCTTCCATGCTACCTAGGCTCGCACTCCCTTCCACCTTTCTCTTGCTCTTAACTCACTTCTCTTTACAATCTCTTGCTATGCCTCTAGTCTTAGAGAGAAATGCATGTCTTTTTTTTAAAGAAAAATAAAGTTTTGATTGGATTCTCAAACTAGTTATAATATCCCTTACATTGAGTGTCACTAGTCACATCAAGCTATACAACCCTTTTGGTGCCATTGAAGTTTAAAACTTGGTGTAGATTGCATCATCCATATGCCTCAACCATTGAACCAAGGCCTCGTTGACAGAGAGAGAGAAATGCATGTTTAAAAAATATAATATTTTGTTTTTATGAGTTTAGTCTTCTTTAAAAGCCACATATAACTTATTTCAAGCAACAACAAATTTGAAACTCATCCTATTTTCTTGAATAAGTAGACCACTATTAAATGTTTAGACCCACCCTTATATTCTTTACAAGCTTTGCTTTAATATTAACCTCGACATTTCATAAGAAAAATAACTCTCATGTATATAAAAAACTCAATATATACAAATAAGTCCCCTAGTGAGGAGAGCGTAGTCGTTAGGACCTTGGCCTCTCTTAGAGAGGTCCAAGGTTCAAACCATGACGTGTGTGTAATTCCGTGTGGTTTGAGCTTTGGTTCTCGTGTATATCACGGAGAATTACTTGTTTCGACATGATGGTGTGAGTTCTGTGTTTTTAATTTTTATTTTTTATCCACATGAAATTTGGTTACATCCACAATTTTTATTTTTTATTTTATTTATAAGGAAATGTGTTAACAAAAAAAAATACATATAAATAATAAAATTCAAAATAATTTTATTTTTTCAATTGATTATTAGGAATTGAAATGAGCTTATTTGTTTTGCATCCTTTTTTATCCACACGAAATTTGGTTACATCCACAATTTTTATTTTTTATTTTATTTATAAGGGAATGTGTTAACAAAAAAATACATACAAATAATAAAATTCACAATAATTTTATTTTTTCAATTGATTATTAGGAATTGAAATGAGCTTATTTGTATTGCATCATAACCAGCACAATGAGATTATAATAATTAAATAACTATACAAAATTTAAACCCTAGTTTCTTCCAAAATAAAATATAATAAAATTTACAATAATTTATAACTATTATTATAATTTTTAAAAAATTATAATTCTTTATCACATTGTAAAATATTCTAAAACACAAACAAACAGATAAATAAAATATAATTTTTAATAATTATTTAAAAAAAAATCTAACTTGTCCGGGGCCAACTCCCAACGGAAAACCCCTAAAGCACCGATGAAGCGGTACTCGATATACAGTTCCGTTCCCCTTCCCCTTCCCCTTCCCCCTCCCACTTAAAAGAAATAAAAATAAAAATAAATTAATAACATATGAGGGGAAAGCGTGAATTTTTCCTGTTTTTTCGATTCTATCCCCTCTGTTGAAACAAAATTTAGAATTTAACTCTAAACGCTCTTGCAACGCTCCTGCAACTTCAAGAAGAGAAGAGAAAAGTTTTTGTTTGCAACTATGGTAAGTACCTGCTATGCCTTCCCTTTATTGAAACCCTCTCATGTAAAGATCACGAGTTCAGTTTCTACTCGCTGTCCTCTTTCCATTTCAGTATTTGGGATAGAAAGGGGCTACAATTCAACCCTTTCTGAAGGTCTTCAAGATCATGTATCCACTTCTAGCCAAAGTCATGGAGAGTAGCTTCTATCCCTTTTCTATTCCAGCTTGGGCCATTTTCACTGACTATATTGAGGGGTCAATGTGCTGGCTACAATTCAACCCTTTCTGAAGGTCTTCAAGATCATGGAGAGTAGCTTCTAACCCTTTTCTATTCCGATTCAGAGAATTTATTTAAATTTTCTCGAATTGATAATTTTCCTTTCCCTAAGTCTTATTTACATGCTGGTAATTTATTAAGACTTTTGAAAGAGGTTTGGAAACAACAAAGTATGATTGATCACAATTTTTATAGAAATATCGAAGGGCTTGTCAATTTGATTTTGCCTTCAAATATTCTCTGTATCCATCGTTGTGTCTTTTCTGACTTTTTAGCACGAACCTAAATCCATAAAAAGTTTTACAGTCGTCTTCATGTAAGAATAGTTCTGGTGTGCCGGAGTTACATTTATTGTATCTTACCCTTTTTATGCTGAAGGAAGAGGAATGTGGACTGTTCTGGATTTGTACGTTGTGAGAATGATTTTAGTAACATTGTACAGAAGGACTTCTTGAGATGTTGGACCTCTTGTTTGTTTTTGTGATTTCATACTTTTTTTTCATTCATGTATTGTATTGACATTGTCTATATGAAATTATTGGCATTATCTCGATGGGGATGCAAAGAGGATAGGAAAAGGAAAGTAGTTTTTATCGAACATGAGGCTGTCCACTATATGGGATGATTTTGTTCATCCAAGATATGTTAAGCTACCTAAACTCCTATATTCTGATTATAGATGTCTGGTGTACAACCTTTATCTCCTTTTAGATTCGAACTTTGGACCTCCTTTTTGGAGTACCAAATCCTTCAGACGGAGTTGCACAACAATGGATTAATGCCTTTGCCTTTCTGAGTTTTTTTTCTTTCCACATATGCTTTTGTATTTGGGGTGATCTTTTATCAAACGATTAGAGATAATATGGTTGTAAGTCCATAGCTGGATTAATGCCTTTGCCTTTATGAGCTTTTTTATTTTTTTTCTTCCAATTATGCTTTTGTATTTGGGGTGATCTTTTTATCAAATGATTAGAGATGATGTGGTTGTAAGTCCATAGTTAAGAAAAATACAAAAAGCTCACCGAGCCTGAGGCTGAGTCTGTTCAAACGATGACTAGTGATTTTAAAAAAACTTGCCAAGTTTTTGGAAAAAACTTTCCTGACTTGCTGAGCTTTTGCTGAGTCCCCAGTTTTGTCAAGTTTTTGTTGAGTAAATGAAATTTTGTTTTTTTTATGGTTTTTTTTGCCAAGTTTTTACCGAGTTTTTGGCTAAATCCTAAGGACAAGTCAAAATTGGCATTGCGAAGTCTTAGTTTCTCAACTATAGTTGTAACTATGAAGCTATTCACCTTTGTAGAAACTAAGAGACTTTAACAAGGATTTCATCTGTTGGAAAGCTTGTCTATAAGAATCATTTTTATTTTTATAATGAGTTATATGGGATTGAAAGGGGTCCTACCAGTATTACATCATGGCCACACAGTGTTATCACAACAGCTTGGCAATTATGTATACATCGCCTGGCAAGATTCAAACCTTGGTCTCCTCCTTGAAAGTGGAGGAATTTAACTAGTTGAGCTAATGACGTTTGATGTTGTTTATCTGAATCTTACTATCCTATGTAGCTTGTTTTTATATTTCCTGTTCTATAGATTTTTTTTACTTCATTTTTGTGATCGGTGATTTATTCTTTAACTAGGCTGATCCAGAGTTGGAAGCAATAAGGCAAAGAAGAATACAGGAGATGATGGCACAAAGAGGCATGGTATGTGCAATGCAAAAAACTGCTATGCTATTGTATTACTGTACTGATAAAAGATTGTTATTATCTTTCTCAAGATTGTTGGTAGGTTACCTTTTTCATTTTATGACTGGCTCCTTTTCAGAGTAACCCACAAGGTGCTGAGCAGCAGCAAGCACAAGAGGAGCAAAGGAGGTGACTGCATCATCTCTGTTAAATTTAAGCATGTGTTTCCATTAATTATTTTGATAGAATTGGCTTGCTTTTTGTGTATGGACCCTGTATATGTCGATTGTTAACGTGCATTTGGAGGCCCTAGAGAATCAATGTGATATCACTCATCGTGCCGCAGCTTTGTTTTAGATTTCAAAATTTTTGATTAAAAGGTTGCCATTTAATGTGTTTTCAGGGAAGCGGATGAAAGAAGGCAATTGATGTTGAGCCAAATTCTCTCTTCTCAAGCAAGGGAGCGACGTAAGTGTCTACTTGAAGTGCATTTTCTTATATAACTTTAAGCAACTGTTCATGATGCTTGTATTATTTTTCTTGACGTTATGATTAGAGACAACTGCCTTCATGCAGTTGGTTACATTTTTGTGTTCTTGTTATGAACCTATGAAGATTTGAAAATGAAACTCAATTAAGCTGATTAAGAAAAAAAAAACTGAAATCTGGATTCTGGACTGAATCACATACATCATAACAGAGAATTTTTTTTATAAATGCTGAGATCAAACATACAATGAAACAGATCTGAAAAGTAAACTCCTATTCTGCTTACAGCCATAAACAGAATAGCCCAAGCTCACAGGTGAGGTACTACGGATTCAAGAAGACAATGAATCTTCTTTCCTCTCCTGAGTGAATATGAATTTTCTTTTTGCAAAAAGATACCTAATTCATCAAGTGCCTCAAATTTATAAATGAGGGAATGCTTTATTTTAATCTTGCTTGATTCCTTCAGCTTTACTTGATTTATCCTTCCAATAATACTTTCTATATTTTTCAGTGGCAGTTTCTATCTTTTTTTCCCAACTGCACTTTCTATATTTTTAACTGAACTTGCTATATTTTCCAACTGTACTTGCTTTATTCTCCAACTTTACTTGCTTCTTGCTTATCTTATCCTGTCTTAGCTGTACTTTCTTTATTCTCTTCCTAAATACTAGTTCTTATTTCCCTATGCAGTGTTTGAGCTGATTACAGTTTTGATCATGGGTACTTCTTCACTGTGAACAAGTTACACGGCTTCCTTTTTACTGCATTATGACAGATAGAATTGGAGATTAGGCAAAATGTCAAACATTTTATATACCTGTAGTTACAATGCTGTCAAAGATTATGTCATTAGTGTGTGGTAGGAGATGTAGTCTAGATGAACCTTCTTACAGGTTTATAAAGTAGTAGAGTAGTGCAAATGTAGATATTCATCCAATATCAGAGCTTGGAGAGTCAAAATTTGAGAACCGCTCTATAATCTTTCAGAAATGGGCTGTTAGATATGCATGTCTTTCTTGAAAGAATAGGATCTTGTTGCAGAAATGCATAGTATTTAGAAAACTTGGCCTTTATGATTATAGTAGAGCATATGAAAATTATACGTAGCACAATGTGTGACAAGACTAGACTTATAATATAAAAACTTGAAAAAGTCAACTACTACAAAACCCAAGCTTACTTCCAGCAACTGGTACAGTTTGCTTGCCCATACGAAGATCTAAAGAAATATATACCTCATTGACATAGCTATTATTTTGAAGTGCTTAAGTCATGGCCAGGTTAGATTCCTCTATGTCATTGACTGTCCTGCATTTTTTCTCCATGAAGGTCACTTGCTTTCATATTCTCTGACCCCTATGTTCTGCATTGCTCTTTTGTAATTAATTTCTGCAGCTTGATACACTTGCATTCAAGCCAAGAACTTTGATGTTAGACCTACTTCTATTCTCTGAACATTCATCAACATGTGACTGTATCCAGGATTAGCCTCTCATCTTCGTTTATCAGTTTATCAACTTTGCTGGTATCTGCTTCTGACTTTTTGTTGTATGTACTTCTTAATTTTTTTTATCTTTAACCTGATTCTTCATCTAAGTTTGCTCCACAAAGTTCTTTTCTTCTTAGTTTTTTCATGTTATTTTTGCTTGGAATTATTACGTTGCTTGGCTTGAATATCACTTTCTATTATTCAATACACTCTTCTCATCTGGTGATTGCTGCACTCTCTGTAGGTGCAGTGGATCTCAAAAATGATTGGCTAATTGCATGGATACAAATATGAGCATAGTGTATGGTATTTGAGGCAGATACAACAAATAACGCATATGTACTTAGTTGCCTGATTGACTGAATTTGTAAAAAACATTCAAACTCTAACAATCTTTTACCCTATGGGAACAAATTTGACAAACTTAATTGGACAAACAATATTGAATGGCAAATGAGATGAAAAAATTAAACCTAAAACTTGTAATTTTACTACCTCTGCATTTCATTCTGACTTCTGCTTGACTTACTTGTATGACTACAACAACTGAATGCTAAAATAAAACAACTAGGGGAAAAATTAAAATGATATCAATGAGGCAAAATGATATCAAGGTAACTCATTCATAGAGGCATTTGCAACTCAATCTGATTCTTGTAGAAATGTGTTCTTATACATATTTATAAGAATATTGGCAAGACTGTATCTACCATGAGCTTGGTCAAAGGTTCTAAATCCAAAGAGCTATGCATTTGAACTTATAAGATAATGTGAATTTTCTTATGCTGACATAGGGAGAGGACATATGCCCAATCCAAGAGGTATGCTATCTTGAATGTGACTCTCAAAAAATATAAATTTACACATTCAAATTTGTTTTAATTGGCTATGTTGGATTGAAACGGCCCCACCCTTATTACATTATGAGTCATGACTGCATTAGCACAGTATTTCAATTTTCAACAACCTATTGTATGGTGGTATTATAACAAAAACGTATTATCAAGGGCAGCCTTATTATGGGGGTGTCCATTACAATGCAGGGATTTGAACTTGGGTTTCACTCATTTGATTGCTTCCCATTTACTGTTGCTTCACAGTGCAAAGTGGATTATTAACCATGTAAATTAATAAAAATATCTATTTTTATTTGTCAAATTTAATTACAAACATTATAACTGATTTTTCTTAGTGGTGATTTTTTATGTTTTAATTCCTGTTGAACCCAAACTGGGCAACTTAGCATGAAAGTATGTCTAAAAAGTAAAAATAAAAGAAAGATGATTTGTATCTAGGATTTATCTTGGGCACATACAAGGATTACCCTATCTGTACCTCTATCCATTATGGTTCTACATGTCTTTGTGAGAGGTGGGAAGACATTTGATAGCACAACTTGGGATTTGATTTGTCTCTAGGGTGCCCCATGGTCTTCTACTCTGATTCTTTTGTCTGTAAATTTGTTGTTTTGTTGGCTTCAAGAATTTCATTCAGTGGCTGCTGTCTAGCCAATGTTATGCGAACTGCAAACTAAGGTAAAGTTGTTTGTTTTCTTTGTCAAATTTTAAATGACTGTTGTCTAGGCAGCACTAAGTTAATTTTAAACCCTGTGTGATATACCACATAAATCTTGAGACATGTCCTTTGGCAGTTTGGTATTAGTACTTGGTACTCAGTGTGTATTTGGTGACATGTTGAACCTGCATTCCAACAATATACCATGAAGGAGAAGTTGGAAGACAAGGACTTAAGACGTGCAAAGTGTAAAGAAATAAAATAATCTGTGTCTTCAAAAGAAGGGTTTTACTTTTTATTTCCCATTTTCATTTTTAACTTTGGTGGAGTACATTAAATCGTTGTTTTGGTAAAATATACTCTTATTGCTTTCTTGTAAATATTGAATGCAGTCAAGTTATAATGTGGTCTTTAATCTAGTAAATGGTCAAAGTTGTCCTTTTGTATTGCTTTTAGATTTTCAGCTCTTTAAGTGGGGAAATTGTTCTTTGATAAGTATCATTGTTAACCAAATGATGCTGTTTAAGAGTGAGTATATTCTGTGATGTATTTACTATCAACTGATTCAATCCTGTCTGTACACATTCAGTTGCCAGGATTGCTTTAGTGAAACCTGAGAAAGCTCGAGCAGTTGAAGATTATTTGTTGCGTCGTGCCCAAATGGGTCAGATCATTGAGAAGGTAAGAAAGTGCATCAAGTCGTGGAAAATTGCATAACAAAGTGATATTTGTGTGCTATAAGATTGAAACTTTATGCATTTATCATCATTTTGAGCTAGCATGAAAGTTTGTAACGACTTACATCTTTCTTTTGTCTTTTTAAATGGAATCACTGATAAGTTCACTTCCATTGTTCTCTGATATTTGCATGTTCCTCATCCATATCTGTTTTCCATTTGCAGGTGTCTGAAGAGACACTCATATCATTGCTTGAACAGTTTAATGAACAAACCAAGAAACAAACAAAAGTCACTGTGAGTTATATATTTTTAAGCAATCTACTTTTTATTAGTCATACCTTACTTTTTTTTAAGCTGCTTTTTCCTTTCATATTTTGGGACATTCAGTTCAGTGCACAGTTCCATTTGTCTTTACAAACTTCATTTGAGACGATGCGAATCTTTTGATTGTCGGAAATCTGAAATGGGTCAAATGAAGCATATGAGTTGCTTGATGAACATTTCAGTAGGAAATATTTGATCTTCATATGTTATCTTTATATTATCCTCATTGTCTTTGCTCTTTCTTGTATTTTGTTTAAAGTAAAGGATTATAAAGAGAACCTCAAATCGAGGTTGGAGGTTAATTTACTTGTAATACTTGGAAAATATAAATATGAGTTAATTAAAAAATGACAAATGATAATTTTCCTGCAATTGAGTAGTAATAGTTCAAATGATTGATTAGTTCATAGACATATTTTTTGGAATGAATACAAGCTATCCAGATTGTACATGTGGGCTTTATTTTATTTATTCATTTGTAGAAAGCTATATGTGGCTTTTAAGTTTTATTGGGGACCACTCTGATCAAAAGAGTCAAAACATTACATTTGCTATTAGGTCAACTAGACCATGTCCAGCTTGCCTTTTAATCAAAGATATTTTTCATCTCCCCCAAACCGCTACTTTCCTCTATCAAATCCTTGATATCATTTTCATTAAGAGATAAAATCTCCCCTGGCCAGTGACCACCTAAAATTTGAACTTCGCCAAGATGAAGATCATCATTGTGATTGGCTAAGTTATTTGTGGTCCTGTTTCCTTCTTTATAGATGTGCTAGCATTTCCAAGATACTGCCTCCATCAATAATTGATGGATATAAAAAATTAAGCTATTTTTTTTTATTTGGTTATATGGGATTGAAACGGGTTCACCTGTATTACATAATCACCACATAGTGGTATTACAACAGCTTGGCTGTTATGCATGCATTGCTTGGCAAGATTCGAACCTTGGTCTCCTTCCTTGAAAGTTGAGGAACTTAACCGGGTGAGCTAATGCCATTTGATAAAAATAATGCTATTGTTGATCCAATCCCCACAATCATTTTTCTTGACAGCATTAATAATAATTGTAAATCCTTGTTAATTAAAATATATCTCTGTCCTTTTACAATGACAATCTTGATTATTATAAGAAGTGCCTTAGCCTCTACATAGTTGTTTGCTAAATTTCCATATGATATTATGTAGGTGAGGAGAATTTTGCCTTAATTATTTCAAAAAACACTACCTCTGCCAGCTTTCCTAGGGTTTCCTTATCATCAAAATTAAGTTCAATGAACCCAACGTTTTGACATTTTCATTTTACCATGGATTGAGGTAGATCCTTTGCGGTGGCTCTATTATCACAGATCACCCTTCCATGAGTATTCAAATCCCATAACCAAGAGGTTAGCATTTTTTTCCTCCGCACTTGAGATTTTCCATGACAAACACCATATCTGTAAAAATTCTGCAAGAGAGGTAACAATATGAATCCAAACTTGGATATGATTACGAAATTTGGTTTTCAAAATCTATCCTTTTTAGCCACAAATTTCAACAAACAATGGTGGAAGGAAAGGGATAGTAAAGAAGTAGATGCTCTAATGTTTCTAGCTTCTCCTTACACAAGGCACACCTAAAAGGTCCATGACATCATCTTCTTTGCAAACTGTCATAAGAATTTTGGTTTGGATTGCTAACCAAAGGAATGTTGAGGCCTTAGGGAGGTCCTCAAGTGACCAAATATTCTTTCAAAGAAAATCCTTTGGGGTAGAGAGTTTTGATTGCTCCAAAGCCTTCTATCTCAACTTCATTGAGTATCCACCATTTTTTGATAAATTTGAAACCAACTCATCCTTTTGTGAAACAAATGGGCAAAGAGAACTATTAAGCTCATCCACTGCTTGTTTTAAGTCCTTTCCCTCCAATAGTTTGTTAATAGAGAATTATTGCTCTCATCAATATAACTTTTTACTTTTGAACCTCAACAAGCCAAAGAGGCCCGGGCCAATGTTTGCCATTTTAGATCAGAAATAAGAGGTTAAGGCTTCAATCAAGCATCAAACCAAAAATTTGTAGAATCCCCCTTATTGATCCAAAATCACTTTCCACAAAGAAAACTACCTTGTTTGAGATAACATAATCTACATTGTTTTTCAATCTATTTATCACAATTTTAAAGTTATCTTATGAGTCATGTTATAAAGGCTTATTGGACAAAAACTATCAAAATATCTTCTCACCTTTTTTTGGGAACCAACAAAATAAAGGTGGCATTGATATTACTTATTATAGCCTTCTTTTTTCTTATCCTCCTCAACTGTAGAAAACATATCACTCTTCAACATATCCTAAATTTTTTGAAAAAAGAATTTGTAGGAATTCATCTAGGCAAGGTGCCTTCTCAAGGCAAAATGAGTAAATTGCCTCTTGTAGCTCCTGCATTGAGACCTTCCTCATCAAGGCTTCTTTCTGCTTTTGTGTGATAATTGGTAGAATATTTTGCAAAAGCTCACCTTGATCCTTCTTATCCATCTCAACTTTTAAAGAATCTTTGAAATAATTGATTGCTTCCTTCTCTATCTCTTTTTCTTCCTTGATACTTCTTCTATCTAGAGTTCAAATATTTTTGATTTGGTGAAAAACAGATTTGTTTGGTAATAGCATCACAAAACATTTAGGCCCAATATGACTCTTTCTTTTGTAATACATTTTTAACTACCCAAATCTAACCAATCCGAGAGAGTAATTTTTTTTTTAGGTCCACAAGTAATGAGCTCAGTTAAGGTTCTCACAAGATGTTCCCTTTTTAAATCAGAGTTGTTAAGGCATATCCACATTTCAAGACTTTGTCGTTGCAGACGACTCTCGAGTTGACAGAAGTGCCTAAACTCCCGTAAGTTTTGGGGTTTACCTTATATACCTTTGCGGTATAAAGGTTGCTTTAATGGTCCCTCCACATTTCTTACATTCTCTGCGAATGCAAGACCATTCGACCATAGCGTAGGGATTATCCCTTCTCAATCTTTAGAGAAGGGGACGCCAATTCCCTCACCAACCATAAGTTAGTCTATGTTGGTGCTCACAGGTGTAATGCCTTGAAGTTTAGTCATTGCACCTCCGCTGTGGAATTACTAACATTTCAGTGCTTAACTACCACATCTCTGCGATGGACTAGTTAAGGCTTTATCACTCCGCATGATAAATCGCATGTTCACTTGATCCTTCCCGTTGAACATGCCATCACATGACTCATTTGCAATTGGTTTCCTAAGGAGATCTATAAAAGCCAGAGTCCAGTAACAGGATCAAGCAGAGTAAGGAGATCTATGCGCCTCTTGCATAATAAGTCTCCTCAAATCAACGATTTTGGGTATAACCACCCTGTCTTTAAAACATAAAAGATCGTCTTTATGCTGAAATCCGTGTTCTCCCTAGGATTTCTTTCCATCTTGATCCGAATTTTGCTGCAATATTGATCCTATGATTGCATTTTCCTGACTTGTTCCATCAAGTCCACATGACTACGGGTCAATGCTGCTATGTGCCTTTTACTTAAGGCATCAACGACCTTATTTTCCTTTCCTTTGATATACTCTATACCGAAGTCATACTCTGCTAGGAACTCGACCCATCTCCTCTATCTAGTATTGAGCATAGGCTGGGTAAAAATATACCTCAAGCTCTGATGATTAGTTCTTAACTCAAAAGGCTTTCCTAACAAGTAATGTCGCCAAATCTTAAGAGCGTGCACAATCGTTGTTAGCTCTAGATCATGCGTAGCATAGTTTACCTCATGTTTCTTGAGCTTTCTCAACTCATATTCTACGACTGCTTCGTCCTTGGATAATACTCCTCCCCAACCTTTTAAAGAAGCATTAGTACACATTGTAAAATTCCCTCGAGGATTTGGAATTTTTAAGCACAGGTGTCATGGTAAGCTTCTTCTTAAGCATCTCAAAGGAAGCTTCACACTTGTCTGTCCATTTGAATTCCTTTCCTTTTCTCTGGAGGTTAGTTATAGAGTAGGCTATTTTTGAATAATCCTTCACAAAACGCCTATAATATCCTCTAATGCCCATGAAGCTTTGCACTTTGGACACACTAGTGGGCGGTGACCAACTCAGAATGGCCTCAATCTTCTTTGGATCCACAACTATCCCCTTTGCAGATATGATGTCCTAGGTACTGTACTTGAGGAACATAAAAGTCACACTTAGACAAATTTCCATAAAGTTGATTCTTTCTCAACAACTCTAGCATGATTCTCAAATGTCTATCATGCTCTTCCCTACTTCGGGAGTATATCAAGATATCATCCAAAAATATTAGTACAAACTGATCCAGATGTTTTATGAACACATTGTTCATCAAATTCATAAATGCCGTTGGTGCATTCCGAAGAGTTATACCCTAACTTATTCCAGAATAATAATGCAGAATTAAATAATTCAGAAGAAAATAACAACTCACAAAATACATGCACATAGAACACAAGAGATTTATCCTGGTTCACCCGATATGGGCTACTCCAACAAACAAGAGCCACACCTCCTTTTCTATTATTGTTTTTCTTTAACCCCCGTAATGGGACATAACAATCAATATAAAGGAAACTCTTACAAACCTAAACAACAACGTGGTATTAGAATACCGTGGGCACAATACCATGGGCTAAAACCACCCATACCCACCAATCACGGGAATCTCACCACGCCTCCGAAAATAACTCTGAGAATATCGCCGGAAAAAGCGGGACTGCCGAAACAGGGGCCTGCTGTACAATACTTCCTTTGCAAAGGATGAGACACATCCAACATTCTCCCACTTGTTGAATACTTTGCATAAAGGCTGTAATCAATGTTAGTTCCAACACTTGATCTAGCCAGACCCATTTCAACTGTACAAAACATGAACTTTTTTGTGCTAACTGCCTTGGTTAAAGCATCTGCAACATTTTCCTTGGTATCCACTTTTTCCAGCAACATTCTCTTCTGTTCAATCATGTCCCTACTGAAGTGGTACTTTGTATCAATGTGCTTTGTTCTTGAATGGTAAGCAGAGTTCTTTGCCAGAAATATAGCAATTTGGCTATCACAATTTATCTTCATAGCTCCTTGAAAGAACCCAATATCAGCACATAGTCTTTGTAGCCATACTGCTTCCTTACTTGCATCAGTGGCTGCCATGTACTCAACTTCAATGGTTGAAAGAGCAACAACAATTTGCCTTTTGCTCATCCAACTAATAGCCCCTCCAAACAAGTTGAATACATATGCACTAGTAGATCTTCTATTGTCAAGATCTCCAGCCCAATCTGCATCAACAAAACCTTCTATATCCAAGGATTTGTTTTCGTTACCTGTACCTTCATAACAGATTGAAAAATCAGATGTACCACGCAAATATCTGAAGACCCTTTTTTCAGCAGTCCAATGCTCTTTACCAGGTTTAGACATATATCTGCTCAAAACTCCCACTGCATGGGCAATATCTAGTCTAGTACACACCATGGCATACATTAAACTCCCTACAACATTTGCATAAGGAACATGGGACATTTCTTCTACCTCTTCTTCTGTTTTTGGACATTGTTCAACAGACAAATTTTCACCCAACATAATAGGTACCTTCACTGATTTGCAATTCTGCATACTGAATCTTTTCAATACTGTCTCAACATACATTTTCTGATTCAGCCACAACTTTCTGTTTGAACGATCTCTATTTATTTGCATACCCAAAATGAAATTTGCATGGCCAAGATCTTTCATGTCAAACTGTGATGCTAACTGAGACTTCACTTCCCTAATCATTTCCTTACTGTTTTCAATTAGTAACATATCATCAACATACAAAATTATAATGACAAGTTCATTTCCAATTTGCTTTGAGTATACACAATGATCAACATTGTTATGAACAAAATCAAGTCCTAAAACATAAGTATCAAATTTCTGATACCACATTCTAGCTGATTGTTTCAGTACATACAGAGATTTCTTTAACTTACATACAAAATCCTCCTTTCCTTCAACAATGAATCCTTCAGGCTGTCTCATATAGATTTCTTCCTCCAAATCTCCATGAAGGAAAGCAGTTTTTACATCCATTTGCTCTATTTCAAGATCAAATGCAGCAGCCACGGATAAAATAAATCTTATTGAGGTTAGCTTTGCAACAGGAGAAAATACTTCACCATAATCAATTCCCTCTACCTGGGAATAGCCTTTAGCAACCAGGCGAGCTTTATATTTCTCCACTTTACCTTCAACAGACATTTCAATATACAGTAAGTTGGGGGAGATTATATTAATTGGAGATTTCAATGCAAGGACAGCAAATAAGCAAGCTAACATTCTAGAAGGTAACGAAGATATTGAGATTAATCCTCTTTGGATGCTAGAAGAGGAAAATCAACAGTGGACCAGGACTTTAGAAGATGAGCATGGGGCTATCACGCAATATGGAGAAGAGTTGTTAGGTCTTTGCAGCATATACAATTTGATTATTTGCAATGGGATGAACAAATGGAAAAATTCAGGAAAGTATACATGCAAAACATATAAGGGACAAAGTGTAATAGACTATGTAATATGCTCACAGAATTACATACCAAAAATAGAGGAGCTAGAAGTGGAAGATTCTCCAGTGGAACTTAAGTCGGATCACAACCCAATTGTTATGAAACTTCAAATGCATGGAGACAAACCAAGGGAAAAACACTTGCAAGGCAATCAAAATAAATATCCTCACAAGGGAAACATTCTCTTAACAGATGAAAATCGGCAGAATTTTAGAGCAGTATTAAATAACAAGTTACAAGAAAGGGAAGAACTACATCACAGTAGTAGAGATTACAGTAAGAGTGAATGGTTAATGCACGTTATTCAAGAAGCTCTAAACAAATGCAAGAGAGCTAAACCTAAAAAGAAAGAAAGGAATAGCTTCCCAACCAACCCATGGTTCGATGAAGATTGCAAAAAAATGCGAAGATTACTAAAGGAACCAACGGGTAAAACAAGAGCAAACAAAAAAGCATATGAGAAACTGGTAAGGGCAAAAAAAGAAGAATACACTAGAACAAGGAGGAAAGAATTGATTTACTTAGGGAAGCATGAACCAAAGAAATTTTGGAAGGAACTAAGCGTGAAAAGGATGCAAACTGAAAATAACATAACGAGTTAATCGATGGTTGGAGTATTCAAAACAACTCGTATCAGCGTAGTAACAAGCAGGAGACACCCCCTACTATCATTGTCAAGAAAGAACTTTTCACAATTGAAGACATTATTCAAGGGATAAAAAAGTTAGCAACTGGTAAAGCCCGTGACATAGACAATCTTCAAGCAGAGCATATAAAATGGGGGGTAGATATCTTGGCACCGCAAATCAAAGAAATTTTCAATGAGGTCATACAAAATGGCTTCCCTACTGAGTGGACAACTAGCTTGACCATTCCTTTGTTTAAAAGTGGAGATGTAAATAATCCCTCAAACTATCGAACTATCATGATCAACCCTCTCTTTGCAAAGTTGTTTGGGAGTATGATAGAGCGTAGGATCAGCATATGGGTAGAAGAAAAGGGAAAGAGAGCAAAGGGGCAAGCAGGTTTTAGGCCCAAGCACTCAACTATTGATCACTGTATCACGCTCAGACACATAGTGGAAAAAATATGGGACAAAAAAGAGGAGGCTTTTTGTTGTTTTGTAGACTTCAAAAAGGCATTTGACATAGTGCCAAGGAAAAAATTATGGAGTAGAATGGAAGAGCTAGAGGTTCCAATTCACTACAGGGCAGCAGTTCACAGACTATATGAGCATGTAAAGGCTAGAATCAGAACACAGGAAGGGTTATCTGAATGTTTTGGTAGTGACATAGGTGTCAAACAAGGTTGCCCTCTATCTCCGACCTTATTTGGGCTGTACATTGACAAGTTAGAAGAATGGATAAACAAATTTGGGGGAGAGGGTGTGCATTTAGCCAAATATGTGGTAAAACTCCTCATGTATGCAGATGATGTAATTCTTGTGGCCAAAACAACCAAAGATCTAGAAGATCACCTTCAAGCTCTAGAACTCTTTTGTAAAGAAGTTGGGATGCAGGTGAACACGAGCAAAACAAAAATTATGATTTTTTCAGCAAAAAAGAAGAAGCAACAACTCAAATTTCAGTTTGCAGGAGAACCGCTTGATGTAGTAGTAGAATACAAATACATGGGCATAGACTTTCATGACAAACTTAATTGGAATACATGTAGGATGAAAAGAACTCAAAGTGGTTGGAGAGCACTATATGCACTTCAAAACAGGTGTAGGAATGCCGAGTTGTGGGACTGGAAGACCACCAAGGTCTTATTTGGCCTACTTGTTACACCGGTTCTGTTGTATGGTTGCGAGGTGTGGGCTAGTGGCACAACAAATGCAAAATGGAGGCAAATAGAAAGGATTCAAAAATATCTAATCACAAACTTTCTCAAAATTAAGGCCACAACCCCTTATGAAATTATTCTAGCTGAAACTGGAATGTTCCCTTTAGAAGCAATTGCTATGACCAAGTTGTTATGTTACTTGAAAAAAACAGAAAACATGACAAATGATAGATGGCCTAGGGCAGCTAGGGACGAAGAGTTGCATAGGCGAAAGAATACATGGATGAAACAAAATCAGAAATGGATGAAACGTTGGGAAATCAACATAAATGAATGCCCAAATGTCAACAAAGACATAAAAAATTATGTGAATGAAAAGTTCAGAAGTGGAATGTGGAAAAATGCAAGCAGGAAAAGACAATATTATATTGCAAATTTTAACCCAACGTATGACCACAAGGAAAAAGCGTATATAGGCGCTGAAATCAAGTGGAAGGAAAAAATACTCATTGCTCAGATAAGGACTAGCTCTCATAGGCTTAGATGTGAAACAGGGAGATGGACAATGCCCAAAGAACAATGGGAAGAAAGGATATGTACTCTATGCAGCACAGGGGCAGTAGAGACAGAGGAACACTTCATCTATAAATGCCCGAGTTTTTCAGATATCCGTGACAAATACAAAGAAACACTTGGGAACGAGTTTATGGCAGATTTATTTGAAGACAATAAAATAAAAAAAGTTGGGGAATTGCTAACACAAATCAGCAGGAGAAGGAACAACCTTCTCAAAGATATTAAAGATCATATGATATGATTTGAGTAATTGTACTTCCATATTTGAGGTCCCATAGACCATATTTGGGTCTCGCGGACGTAATTAAAATCTTTCATTTCATTTCTTGAATCTCCATTTGCAACCTATTGCTTTTCTTCCACCAGGTAATTTTACTAGATCCCATGTTTTGTTCTTTTTCAGGGCCATCATTTCCTCATTCATGGCTTCTTCCCAAAGGTTTGCCTCTTCAAAATTAACAGCTTCTCTAACTGTTCTAGGATCTTCATCAGTAACAGATAATACAAAGGAAGAAGGAAAAGCAGATGGACTATACCTTTCAGGTTGCCTTCTTTCTCGTGTTGATCTCCTTACCACAGGTGTATGAACCTTTGGCTCATCCTCTTCTGTTGAGTAGGATTCTTCTTCCATGAGATCAAATTGCATCTTTTCAGGCTCTTCTTCTGTTACTTCCTTACTGTGATCACTTTTCATTTCTCTGAACACATCTCTACTGTAAACTGTACTTTTAGTTTTTGGATTCCAAAGTTTATATCCTTTAACACCATCTTTATACCCAATAAAGATACATTTAACAACCTTATTATCAAGCTTACTTCTTTTCTCCTTTAGAATATGTATGTATGCATCACAACCAAAAACTCTAAGATGTGAAAGAGAGGGTTTCTTACCAAACCATGCTTCAAATGGAGTTTGATCCGGAAATGCTGATGTAGGAGATCGATTTCGCAAGTAACATGCCACATTCACTGCCTCTGCCCAGAATTCTTGTGCCAGACCAGCACCACTGAGCATACTTCTAGCCTTTTCTATCAGTGATCTGTTCAATCTCTCAGCAACTCCATTTTGTTGAGGTGTATATGGAGTAGTCTTCTGTCTTGCAATACCACATTGCTTACAAAAATCCTCAAATTTATTTGAACAATACTCTCCTCCATTATCAAACCTCAACACCTTAATCTTTTTTCCAGTTTGATTTTCAACAAGTGCTTTAAATTCTCTAAACTTATCAAACACTTCAGCTTTACTTTTAAGAAAATAAATCCATGCATATCTTGAAAAGTCATCAACGAAAGAAGCATAGTACCGTGATTGGCGAAGGGATGGAATAGGAACATGACCAAAGATATCACTGTGAATCAGATCTAATACCCCTTTTGATCTGTTAGCGTACTTTAACTTCTATTAGACTGTCTTGTCTAATTAAGGTCAGCTGGTATATTGTTATACCTGCATCCTGTTGAGATGCGCCCAACCCGGGCTAATCCAGGAATGCAGTTTGTACTCTCGTGTTATTTAAACACACCCAGCAATAATATTTTCTAGTTCGCTGTTTAACATGGCATCAGAGCCAGCTACGGAAATTTTCTGCAGGGAGGCGTGAGAAGGAAGGCTGGAGGCGGAAGCTGTTTGCTTTGGGAGAAAGGTTGTTGTGCGTTTTTTCTGAACGCATTTTATTTCCCCTGAACAGTGCGAATTTTTTTAAAAATTATTTCCGCGACGTGATTTTTTTAATCACGCCATCGCGTGATTAATTTATTAAAAAAAAAAAAAAAAAAAAAACGGAGGACGCAGTGCGCCCTGCGCGCGTCCCGCTGGACGCTGGACGCAGGCGCGTCCCCCACGGACTGCGACGTCCGCTGCAGCCGCTGCCCGCGGACGCGCAGGAGAGGAGGAGCCCCCCCCCCGTTGAGCGGAGACGTCCGCTGCACGCGGACGCGCGGGAGAGGAGTGGTGCGGACGCACCCCCGGTTGAACGCATGCGCTCGCGCGTCCAACGGACAGCCCCCCCCACCCCCCACCCCCTCGGCGTCCGTCGACCCGGCGCGCCCCCCGGCGCGTTAAAAAAAAAAAACGCAGCGGAGGAGAACGAGCGGCTGCGGAGCGCAGTGAGCCGCAAAGCAGCAGCGTCCAAGCAACCGGAGGCCGCAGCAGAGGAGGAGGAGGATCCAGGTGTTGAAAAAGGAGGATCTCGCTGATCCCTTCGGATCAGCCCGCTAGCTCACTTGGCAGTGAGTGCGTGCGGTAAGGCTCTGGGAGCCTGCAGGTCGGGGGTTCAAATCCCGCCGACTCCCCCCTTACAAAGGTATAAATTTTTTTTTCAAAGGTTTTTTTAATTATTATTTTTTAGTTAAAATTTTTAATTTTAATTTATTTTTTATAGTTTTTAAAACTTTATAAATTAAAATTTAATTTTAATTTATTTTTTCATAAGTTTTAAAACTATATAAATTAAAATTATTTATTTTAACTTTAAATACATAATAATTATTAAAATGCTTTGTTAAAGAGAATTTTTTTAAGGGGGGATATTTTTTTCAAAAAATCAAAGGGGGAATGTGAGTAATTTTCTGAAAAATAGCAATTTGGCGAATTGTAAAAGGTGCATTTTCGGTTGTGTCCGACACCTTAGGGTTTCATTCTGTGGGCATTTTTTTTTATGTATGATGCATTTTCATTTCTATGCACTACTTCATTAAAATATAAATCACTCCCTAAGTCCCCGGAATAATTAAAAACCCATCCGTGCAATTTATTTGCACTGCAGCGTTCGGTAAAAATGGTACCTCTGGCCCACACTTACAGGTAAAGCTGTCGTGCTTTGGGCTCTTGTATCTATCGCCTAATATAGTTGCTACAACGACGTACGAGCTTGTTCTCTATAAATCGTCGGGGAGGAATAAGTTAGCCATTTTTGCATTTTTTTACTCCATCCACTACCCTTTATCGTTCTTGTGTTTAGGCGTAAATCCTGACGAAGTATTCTTCATAGTGTTTAGGGGAAGTTACGCCCCACGCATGAGAAGAATCTTCTATGGTAGGTGCCATCAACAAGGCGATTCCCTTTCAGTACCGCTTATGTTCCACGTATCGTATGATCTCTAAAACTCACCTATAGTCTCCCTCACGTAAGGGCGGGTGATTTTTGTTGATCTTTCTAAATACCTATAGTTTCCCTCACGTAAGGGCGGGTATTTTGTACGGTATAACGGCCTAGCAAAAGGTATATCGAAAGGGGGACCAATTGGTGATATAAGGAACCTTCACTATGGCCGTTGTTGCAAAGTTGATGGGTGATCCTCATCGGTTATTGAAAGGTCCAAATTATACACCATGGAAACATAAGATGAAGGCAATTCTCCAAATGGAAGATTTGTGGGATATTATTCTTTGGAGTAACAACTAGGCCTTCACCAACAGCGGGATCCACGGGTCCTTCCGCGGATCGGATAGCTTTTGACAAGAAAGACGGTCGAGCAAAGGTGCTCATTTTGTTTGCTTGTTTCGAGATGAAGTGCAACCTCATATAGGTGACAAAGCAAGTGGTAAAGAGGCATGGGATGCCCTTAGAACCATCTATGAGGGAAAGAATGATTCCACCATTCTTCATCTTCAACAACAACTTCATAACTCTGAGTTTGAGACGAGGGTGAAAGCAGTTGAACTCTTTACGTGCGAGTGTATGAATTGAAAGAGAAATTGAATTCTTTGGGAGATACTGTGGACGAAAAGCTTCTCATTTCACTTGTGATGAGAGCTTTGCCTTCTTCATTTGATATGTTGATCACCTCCATCCAGGTGTCTCAACGACAAATTACCTACATCGAGTTGGTCAATCTGCTTCAACAACAGGAGGCACGCCAACTTCACAAGGATGATTCTTCCAATACAGCCCTATACACCAACGAGGCGGGGTTCTAGGAAGAAAGGTAATGGGCAAAAAGGAGGCAACTTTCGGAAAGGAGGAAATTCTCAACGGGATACGAAAGGAAAAGGAAAACAACCTCAACGAGAAGAAGAGGTGGTGCAAGATCTGTGAGAAAGACAACCATGACACCAACGGGTGTTGGCATAAGAACAAGCGAGAAAGGCCAAAACAAACCACAAAATAAAAACAAGCAACCCCGGGTGAATGTTGTTGTTGAAGAATCGACTCGGATTACGAATGGGCACACAAGGTGCTCATGACTACCACAGATTCCACACGAGAGGGATCCTGTTTGGTATGTCGATTACGGAGCTAGCAAACATATGATCGGCGACAGATCGTGGTTTGAATCATTTGTGGCCAAAGAGGGCAAACCTGTCACCATTGATGATGATAAAACCTACGGGGTTCGGGGAGAGAGTACGGTTTCGAGTCACTCTTCACGATGGCAAGTGTCAGATTGACAAAGTCCTCTATGTTCGGGATTGGCTAACAATTTGTTGTCAGTCACACAAATCCTGGATAGAAATATGGTTGTCAACTTTCGTGTTGAGAATGGCAAGAAGTGTTGTACTATTACCAGGAAGGGTAAGCGATTGCAATGACTTCATATAAGCACGGCTTATTTGCCCTAGATGCTATCTCTACTCCACATGTTGCCATGATTGTCTCTACCAAGGAGGCAACTTCCCTATGGCACAAGAGATATGGGCATCTTAGTTATGGCTACTTACTTGAGCTCAGTAAGTATGAGATGGTAAAGGGTCTTCCTTCCCTTTACGCCACATTGCCGGTGTGCTCGGCTGCTAGCGGGAAAGCGGCATAGAGTACCATTTGAGAAGAGCTCAACAAGAGCACGAAAACCTCCGGAGTTAATTCACACCGATATGTGCGGTCCTTTCACACCCAACGGTTGTGGAGGGAAGAGGTACTTTCGGTTATTCGTAGATGACTACTCACGAAAGATGTGGGTTTTCTTTCTCCAACTGAAATCTGAAGCTTTCGCATTCTTCCAGCAGTTCAAGAAATCCGTTGAGAAGGAGTCAGGAGCTTCTATTAAAACCCTCCGCTCAGATCGAGGGGGGAGTTTACCTCTAATGAATTTTTTGCATTCTTAGATAAGCATGGAATCAAGAGACAGTTAACAACTGCCTATACTCCTCAGCAAAATGGAGTTGTTGAGAGAAGGAACCGTTCTATCATGGAAATGGTTCGTTGTATGCTCACAGGAGCTACTCTTGGGCAACAATATTGGGCAGAAGCTGTCACCACTGCAGTATATCTGTTGAATAGGGCACCCACAAAGGCCCTAAAAGGAATGACTCCACAGGAAGCATGGAGTGGTCGAAAACCCTCCATATCTCATCTACGTATTTTTGGATGTCACGCTTTCATGCACATACCGAAAGAGAAAAGGAAGAAGCTAGATGAGAAAACACTGAGATGTATTTTTCTTGGTTATGATGAGCACTCTAAAGGATATCGTTTGATAGATCCTTTGACCAAGAAAATTCATGTCAGCAGAGATGTTGTCTTTGATGAAGCTTTCACATCACAGAGCACATCTAAAGTACACCTAGATCTTGTGGAATCTAAGGAAGAGAAGATTCCTTCGTCAACACGGACAGGAGGTCCTTCTACATCTTCTTCAACACCACCGAAGAAGAATCCAAAATGGTGTACAAATACAATCGAAGACGCAAATTTATCCACTCCTCCCAATTTGAACTTGGATAGACCTCGTACACGCGGTATGGCTCAAAAGGAAAAAGAAGCCAAAGAAACTGGTGAGGTTGATGATCTTTGTCAATCTTTTGAGGAACTTTCTGTAACTCCACGTACAGAAGTAGAGGATATGGATATTGATGATGACGGGGCGTTCATGTCTACCATAGATGATCTTGAACCTGCATCAGTGCAAGATGCTCTTAGTGAGCCTCAGTGGAAGGCCGCTATGGATACAGAGTATGAGTCTTTGATGAAAAATAAAACTTGGAAGCTTGTTGATCTGCCGCATGGAAAGAAACCCATTGGCTGCAAATGGGTATATAAAGTCAAGTACAAGGCGGATGGAACAATTGATAAGCATAAGGCCCGTCTTGTTGCAAAGGGCTATGCTCAAAAGGAAGGCATTGACTACGAGGAAACTTTTGCACCTCTTTGCTCGGATGACCACAATTCGGGTTATGTGTGCTATGGCAGCACAATATGGGTGGAAAGTTCACCGGATGGATGTCAAAAGTGCCTTTCTAAATGGTGATCTCCAAGAAGAAGTCTACATGACTCAGCCGGAAGGATTTGAAGTGGAAGGCCAAGAGCGAGAAGGTTTGCAAATTGGTCAAATCCTTATATGGTACTGAAACAAGCTCCTCGAGCTTGGTATATAAAAATGGACAATCACCTTATGCGGCATGGATTTAAGAGATGTCCGTCGGATGCAAACCTCTATTTCAAGAAACGGGGTTACGAGATAGTGTTGCTTGTACTCTATGTGGATGATCTGCTCATTACGGGGAGTTCGAAACTATGATCTCTCTTGTCAAAAGATACTTGTGTAAATATTTTGAGATGACAGATCTCAGACTTCTCCATTATTGTCTTGAGTCGGAATTCAGCCGGAAGGAGCACTCCATCAAAGTGTCTCGGAAAAAATATGCCAAGACATTCTTTGGAAAAATATCGCATGATTGATTGCAAGCCAATGGCAACTCCGATGGAGAATGGACTTCGGTTATCGCGATATGATGATTCACCTCGGGTAGATGGTACTCTCTATCGACGGTTGATTGGGAGTCTCATATATCGACCAATACTAGGCCGGATCTCGTATTTCTTTGTCAACTATCTTTCGAGGTTCATGCGGGAGCCTAAGACCACTCATTGGAAAGCGACAAAACGTGTTCTTCACTATGTCCGTGGTACTATGGAATATGGCCTAGAATACAAGAGGAACAACAAATTCTTCTTGCAAGGATACACGGACTCCGACTATGCCGGATCATTTGATGATCGCAAGTCAACTTACGGATACATTTTTCATCCGGGATCCGGTCCTGTCTCTTGGCACGACAAGAAGCAACGGGTGGTTGCTATTTCATCAACAGAGGCGAGTATCGCGCCGCACGTGAAGCTGTGTGCGAAGTGATATGGTTGCGTCGCATTCTGACAAGTATGGGCCATCCATCAAAATCTCCAATACACTTGTTTTGCGACAATCGGGGTGTTATGAACCTCGTCAAGAATCCAGTCCATCATGAAAGAACAAAGCACATTGACACACAATGTCATTTCATTCGAGATGAAGTTCCAAAGCACCGAATTCAGCTTCGCACATTCCCACCGATGCTCAAGTTGCAGACATTTTCACTAAGGCACTTGGACGTGTCAAATTTGAATTGTTTTGCAGCTCTCTTTGTATTGCAAAATGATGTAAGGGGATGTTAGTATAGCTATTAGTTATTACATTACCCAAATAATGTAATAAAGGGGGATGTTAGCGTACTTTAACTTCTATTAGACTGTCTTGTCTAATTAAGTTCAGCTGGTATATTGTTATACCTGCATCCTGTTGAGATGCGCCCAACCCGGGCTAATCCAAGAATGCAGTTTGTACTCCTGTGTTATTTAAACACATCTAGCAATAATATTTTCTAGTTCGCTGTTTAACATGATCTTGCAGCACCAGATGGGAAACTCACATGATTCTGCTTGCCATAAATACAATGTTCACAGAAATAAAAAATCATTGATACCTTGGACCATACCTTTCGTGTACAGGGTATGCAATCCCTTTTCTTCAATATGTCCCATTCTTTGATGCCAGAGCATTGAAATTTTATCTGATTCAACCTCAGGAATAGTTGAGCTATTGCACTCATTTGTCATAGTGCTTCCCAATAGCTTATACAAGGTTCCAATCCAAACTCCTCTAACACCATAGATCCACGAACCATTTTGCATGAATCCTTGTTAAAACTGATGTTCACTGCTGCATCAACCATTTTGCTTATAGAAATTAAATTTCTAGCAAGGCCAGGAATATGCATCACACCTGGGATGGTTTTAACCCTACCATCATGCAACAGTATTTTCACTCTTCCATGACCAATGATTTTAAGTGGTGAATCATCTCCCAAAAGTACCTCCCCTCCATCATATCTTTCATATTCATTGAACCACCCCCTATGAGGGGTCATATGAAAAGAGACACCAGTATCGATAAACCAATGATTACTATCTGAATGTGCGGAGCAAGATGCCAAATATACATCCCCTCCTTCATCAGTGGATTTATTTATATCTGTGGAAGTGGATTCGTCAGATCTCTTTCCAGAATCAACATTCTTTGATCTACAATCATTCTTCATGTGTCCAAGCTTACCACATTTCCAACATTTTCTCTCAAACCTTCCTCGAGACTTGGATCTACCTCTAGACTTAGATCTATCACCAGATCTCGTTTTATCTTTTTCTTTGGCACGCCCTCTCATTGTTAGGGCATCCTTTGATGTGCCCTCCATGGCTTTTCTCCTCACATCCTCTGATAATAGAGATGCCACAACATCTTCAAACTTCAATGTGGATGAAGTTGTACTACCAATTGCTACAACCAAGTTATCCCATGAATCTGGTGAAGAGCATAGCAAAGTAATACATTTATCTTCCTCACCCAACTTAATTTCAATAGATGTAAGTTGACTTACCATCGTATTGAATGCATTAAGATGATCTGCTATTGAATCCCCTTCATTCATCTTAAAATTATACAATTTCTTCTGGAAGAATAATTTGTTCACCAGGGACTTAGATTGATATAGAGCCCCTAACTTCTCCCAGAGATCCTTTGCAGTAGCTTCTCCAGAAACATTGATTAAGACTGAATCTGCAAGGCACGGTCGAATTAGACTCCTCGCTTTCCGATTCAACTTTTCCCAATCTTCATCGGATGTACTCGGCAGAGTTTCGTTTTTCGAGAGATAATAGTCCACCGATCTCTCGTCCACGAGCATATCCTCCATATTTAACTTCCATAGCTCAAAACTTTTTCCATCAAATTTCTCAATCTCTATCCTTGATTGATTTAACATCATTTTTCTTCAAGCTCCTTCTGCGTAAAACTCCCACTCCGGAATAGGTTTTCTATAACTCCTAGAAACCCTAAATCTTCTTCAAATGAACTGAATCCCTAGCAATAAAGACGTCCCTCTTTGGCTAACAACTTGGCTCTGATACCATATGAAGAGTTATACCCTAACTTATTCCAGAATAATAATGCAGAATTGAATAATTCAGAAGAAAATAACAACTCACAAAATACATGTATATAGAACACGAGATTTATCCTGGTTCACCCGATATGGGCTACTCCAGCAAACAAGAGCCACACCTCCTTTTCTATTATTGTTTTTCTCTAACCCCCTTAATGAGACATTACAATCAATATAAAAGAAACTCTTACAACCCTAAACCACAACGTGGTATTAGAATACTGTGGGAACAATACCATGGGCTAAAACCACCCATACCCACCAATCACGGGAATCCCACCAACGCCTCCGAAAATAGCTCCGAGAATATCTCCAGAAAAAGGGGGCCCGAAATTTTTTTGTTTGAGAAATTATGAGACTGGGCAGTACGGGAGGAGCAAATAATGGACCCTAGAATTAACATGGGGTCCATGAGGGAAAACAGCCAATGGAAACCACACATGGGGAAAATTCCACACTCACCACCATTGAGCGATGCTCCCACGGGAGAGGATGGAGCATATTGTTGGGCCATGATTCGCTCGTTTGAGGGGTTGGGTCATGGTTCGCGTGCGTCCACTTGGGCATTTCACCCAAAAGCCTGCTTCCTGATTTGCAAAGTTCTGTGTGGATGTTGTGCTTTATATACCACCATAAGGCCCATCGTGGGATAAATGTGGGGTAATGGCTCAAGACTCTTACAACGTTGCTCAAGTTATTTTTTAATAATTTTTTATTTGAGAAATTATGAGACTGGGCAGTACGGGAGGAGCGAATAATGGACCCTAGAATTAACATGGGGCCCATGAGGGAAAACAGCCAATGGAAACCACACATGGGGAAAATTCCACCCACCACCATTGAGCGATGCTCCCACGGGAGAGGATGGAGCATATTGTTGGGCCATGATTCCCTCGTTTGAGGGGTTGGGTCATGGTTCGCGTGCTTCCACTTGGGCATTTCACCCAAAAGCCTGCTTCCCGATTTGCAAAGCTCTATGTGGGTGTTGTGCTTTATATACCACCATGAGGGCCATCGTGGGATAAATGTGGGATAATGGCTCAAGACTCTCGCAACGTTGCTCAAGTTATTTTTTAATAATTTTTTATTTGAGAAATTATGAGATTGGGTAGTACGGGAGGAGCGAATAATGGACCCTAGAATTAACATGGGGCCCATGAGGGAAAATAACCAATGGAAACCCCACACATGGGGAAAATTCCACACTCACCACCATTGAGCGATGCTCCCACGGGAGAGGATGGAGCATATTGTTGGGCCATGATTCGCTCGTTTGAGGGGTTGGGTCATGGTTCACGTGCTTCCACTTGGGCATTTCACCCAAAAGCCTGCTTCCCGATTTGCAAAGCTCTATGTGGATGTTGTGCTTTATATACCACCATGAGGGCCATCGTAAATGTGGGATAATGGCTCAAGACTCTCGTAGCGTTGCTCAAGTTATTTTTTAATAATTTTTTATTTGAGAAATTATGAGACTGGGCAATACGGGAGGAGCGAATAATGGACCCTAGAATTAACATGGGGCCCATGAGGGAAAACAGCCAATGGAAACCACACATGGGGAAAATTCCACACTCACCACCATTGAGCGATGCTCCCACGAGAGAGGATGGAGCATATTGTTGGGCCATGATTCGCTCGTTTGAGGGGTTGGGTCATGGTTCGCGTGCTTCCACTTGGGCATTTCACCCAAAAGCCTGCTTCCCGATTTGCAAAGCTCTATGTGGGTGTTGTGCTTTATATACCACCATGAGGGCCATCGTGGGATAAATGTGGGATAATGGCTCAAGACTCTCGCAGCGTTGCTCAAGTTATTTTTTAATAATTTTTTATTTGAGAAATTATGAGACTAGGTAGTATGGGAGGAGCGAATAATGGACCCTAGAATTAACATGGGGCCCATGAGGGAAAACAGCCAATGGAAACCACACATGGGGAAAATTCCATACTCACCACCATTGAGCGATGCTCCCACGGGAGAGGATGGAGCATATTGTTGGGCCATGATTCGCTCGTTTGAGGGGTTGGGTCATGGTTCGCGTGCTTCCACTTGGGCATTTCACCCAAAAGCCTGCTTCCCTATTTGCAAAGCTCTATGTGGGTGTTGTGCTTTATATACCACCATGAGGGCCATCGTGGGATAAATATGGGATAATGGCTCAAGACTCTCGCAGCGTTGCTCAAGTTATTTTTTAATAATTTTTTATTTGAGAAATTATGAGACTGGGCAGTACGGGAGGAGCGAATAATGGACCCTAGAATTAACATGGGGCCCATGAGGGAAAACAACCAATGGAAACCACACATGGGGAAAATTCCACACTCACCACCATTGAGTGATGCTCCCACGGGAGAGGATGGAGCATATTGTTGGGCCATGATTCGCTCGTTTGAGGGGTTGGGTCATGGTTCGCGTGCTTCCACTTGGGCATTTCACCCAAAAGCCTGCTTCCCGATTTGCAAAGCTCTATATGGGTGTTGTGCTTTATATACCACCATGAGGGCCATCGTGGGATAAATGTGGGATAATGGCTCAAGACTCTCGCAACGTTGCTCAAGTTATTTTTTAATAATTTTTTATTTGAGAAATTATGAGACTGGGTAGTACGGGAGGAGCGAATAATGGACCCTAGAATTAACATGGGGCCCATGAGGGAAAACAACCAATGGAAACCACACATGGGGAAAATTCCACACTCACCACCATTGAGCGATGCTCCCACGGGAGAGGATGGAGCATATTGTTGGGCCATGATTCACTCGTTTGAGGGGTTGGGTCATGGTTTGCATGCTTCCACTTGGGCATTTCACCCAAAAGCCTGCTTCCCGATTTGCAAAGCTCTATGTGGGATGTGCTTTATATACCACCATGAGGGCCATCGTGGAATAAATGTGGGATAATGGCTCAAGATTCTCGCAACGTTGCTCAAGTTATTTTTTAATAATTTTTTATTTGAGAAATTATGAGATTGGGCAGTACGGGAGGAACGAATAATGGACCCTAGAATTAACATGTTGCCCATGAGGGAAAACAACCAATGGAAACCACACATGGGGAAAATTCCACACTCACCACCATTGAGCGATGCTCCCATGGGAGAGGATGGAGCATATTGTTGGGCCATGATTCGCTCGTTTGAGGGGCAAAACTTAGATGCGGGACCGTCGAAACAGGGGCTTGCCGTATAGTACTTCCTCTGCAAAGGATGAGACACATCCAACACATTCGTCAGCCCAAAAGGCAATGCTGTGAACTCATAGTGCCCATATCTGGTTTTAAAAGCGGTCTTGTGAGTATCCTCCTCACGGATAGTCATATTCTTCCCAATTTAATTCCATTGAGGTTTCCTAATGCCTTAGAAGGTCAAACCCATAGCATCTACAAATTGTAGAGATTCCTTCTTAATTTAGGCCAATTTCTTCAACGGATCATTCAATAACAAGGGAGTTGTTTATCCATCCTGGTTCTATGGACTTGTTCCTCAGCCTTGTTACTTGACTTTGGCCTCTGGAAACATTTGTTCGCATTTTTGCGGGACCTCCACAATTGTAGCAACCTTCCTTGGGTTCCCAGGTTCTTTCTCGCCTTTGTTCCCTTGTTTCCTCTGCCTGTGCTAACGCTGAGGTTGAAGGTTAGTATTCCTCTTTTGGAATTTCTTCCTGAAATTCCTTTGCTTTCCATTGTTCCTTTTCTTGAACTTTGGGTTACCTCTGTTCTTTTTATTCTGCTTTTGGTCCCACTTCATGGAACCAACACTTTTCCTTTTCCTCAATGCTTGTCGATCTTCCTCCAACAATTCGGCATGGTTAAAGAAAGTCTTCTTTGTTTGCAAGTTGGCTTCTTCTCGATGAGCCAAATCATTTGCCTTTTGCAAGGTCTTGGGTTTGTGTAAGTTTATCACTGTTCTAATCTTAGGATCCACTCCTAAGATGAACTTATGTACCTTCATTTTCTCATCTACCTCATATTTTGGTGCATATTTTAATAACTTCACAAATTTTTGATAATATATCTCCATCATTCTTGTTCCCTGGTGAAGTTTAGAGAATTCCTCAAATTTCTCTACATAATATTGATCTGATAAGAACCTTTTCTTGAAGGCTTGAACAAAGTCATTCCACTGAAGATTCATTGCCTGAATCTTGTTGCCAGTTTTGAAGGTATTCCAACATTCTAATCCTGTATCCCATAAGTGGAGAGTAGCCCAAACTGTTCGGGTTATTGAAGAGTAGCTCTTCATGGAAAAGTATGTTTCCAATTTATTTAGCCAAGCTTCAGCTGAATCACCTTCGTCCTTTCCAATAAACTTAGATATTCTGATATTTTTCATATCCTTGGCTAGCTCTGCTTCTATACGGGCTCTATTTGCCTAATATTTTGAAGCATGATCCTCCTCCTATGTACCCCTAGAATTTTGGTTTTGGGAACCTTGATTTACAATAGTTTCTAGCAATTGCCTTTGTTGGTTCATCTGTTCCCTTTGCTGTTCTATTTTGTCCTGAAGTAGGGAGACTACAACGGTGAGGTTCTCCACCTCTCTATTAGAATTCCCAGAATTTCCCCTTCTGGTTCCATCTTGCCTAACTGGCCTTGGATTCTAAGAAAATTCTCTTCTGGCCACACAAAGGAGTTGGATAAGTTACAATTTCTCCCAATTGTATTTCAAATGGTTAATTACATCTTCCCATGAACTAACTTAGACCATTAACATCCTTCTTACATTTGTATCCCCACAAGTTGCCATTTTGGTTATGACCATTATCACTCATCTTGGTCACGCTTGCCTCGCCGCAAGGTGCCATCTCAGTTATAACCATTATTACTCCACTAACAATGATCTCGGTCATGCTTCCCTCGTTGCAAGTTGCCTTTTCCCTTATCCACAAAGGGAGTTGAGTTAGGTTAAAATTTCCTCCAAATTGTACTTCTAACTTTTGTTAGTTTCATCATCCATCTGAACTAACTTTTGTTAGTTTCATCATCCATGGTCACACTTGCTTAATGCAAGGTGCCATGCCAAAAGAGTTTACACCATTATCACTCACCTGATAATGATTATGGTCACCCTTGCTCCACGCAAGGTGACATACCCAATAAGAGATTGCATTCTAGGATTTTTACTCCTTGGTATGAACTGAGCCCACTCGTGTGCAATACCCGATGTGCCCAATCCATCTTAAGGTCCCTAGCATAGCAAGTCTCCCCAAAGTTGCACATCAAGTCGGCCAATCCTACGACCTAGAGCTCTGATACCAATTGTAACTATTACTACGACCTAGAGCTCTCTATGGAAGCTTCTAGTCCTACGACCTAGAGCTTTGAAAACCAACTGTAACTATCCAAATCTAACCAATGCGAGAGAGAGTATTTTGGTTTTTTAGGTCCACAAGTAATGAGCTCAGTTAAGGTTCTCACAAGATGTGCCCTTTTTAAATCAGAGTTGTTAAGGCATATCCACATTTCGAGACTTTGTTGTTGTAGATGACTCTCGAGTGGATAGGAGTGGCCAAACTCCTGTAAGTTCTAGGGTTCACCTTATATACCTCCGTGGTATAAATGACGCTTTAATGGTCCCCCCACATTTCTTAAATTCTTCGCAAATGCAAAGCCATCTGACCATAGCGTAGGGATTATCCATTCTCAATCTTTAGAGAAGGGGACGCCAATTCCCTCACCAACCATAAGTCAGTCTATGTTGGTGCTCAAAGGTGTAATGCCTTGAAGTTAAGTCATTGCACCTCCACGGTGGAATTACTAACACTTCAGTGCTTAACTACCACATCTTTGTGATGGACTAGTTAAGGCTTTTATCACTCCGTGTGATAAATCGCATGGTCACTTGATCCTTCCTGTTCAAAATGCCATCACATGACTCATTTGCAATTGGTTTCCTAACCTCTGCGGTAGGAATTATATACATCGGAGTTCCCCACTCTAGATGTGACCAATGCAATTAAACCTGGTTGTTGCCTCACCGCAACTCCCTCAGGATTATATGTTTCATCTTATAAAGGGTTCTAATATGGGTTACCAAAAGCATGCCCTTCCCAAAAACCCTCCAAAAACCCAAAAGCACAACATGTAGATACATTTATCTTAAATCTCTCTTTTTATCAAAGTAAAACATGCCTACTTGCTTATTTAAGAAACAATTAGATCATCTCTAATACATATCTCAAAACATTAAATAGCTTATTAGGAATTCACCTTTGTAATCAAATTCATATTCACTTCCAATTTATATCTCTAAATTACAAAACATCTTTCTTCCTTCATTAAGAACAATTAGAAACTTCTTCTTTTCATAATGATTGAAAGCTTAATAGCAAGTACTTTAAGAATCAAATAATCAAGTCTTTTCATAATAAGGAAGCTGTACTAACAATGTCTCCTAAACAATAAAACATCTCTACATTCATAAATCCCATGACTAGTCATTATAAACTTCTTTCTATATTACATCTCTTTTTAATAAGAGATTCCAATTACATCATATTCTTAAACAATATGAAACCATGGTAAATACATGATAGAATACTATCCATCCATATCATTGTTTACTGATTTTCCTTGAGCTCCATTGAGAGGTGGTTGGAGTAAGGGATCAAGACAGCTCCATTTCATAATAATGCATTCCTAAATGCTCTTTTGATAATCAATGCAACAAATATAGAAAAGACCATTTACATTTCTATATCCTTTATTCAAGACATCAAATAAACCATATAGAAATGACCAATTACATTTCTATTTCTTTTTCTTAAAAACCAATCATGTGCGGAAACCCCATAATTTCCTTATTCACAAGGACTCCACGCCCATTTGAATATTCCATATATTTAAAAAAAAACATAATATATTACAAGGAAACCCCATAATTTCCTTTAAAATAAATGGTCCATACCCATTAAACTTTCAATTTAGCAAGTAACTATCCCATAATAAAAATACTGAACAAAAGATAACTCCTACTAGATTATAAAGTTTAAACCATTCTTTTACTCTTTAAAAAGAACCTCAAACAGAACAATATAAACATTCTTTCCTTTGAAATAAATTCAAATAATCCAAATCCTTTAAATTAACTTTCTTTAACACTCTAAAATAACAATAAAAAACTTCGTCCTTATTAATATTAAAGACATACACTTTATGTAAATAACCAACAAATATTCAAATAAATATATTTTATTTTAAAAGAAACACCATATTTTCTTTTAAAACTAAAAAGATAACCATTAAAAACCTATCTATGCTTTACTCTTTCGTTTACATAATAAAATAACCAAACATTGCACCTATGTTTGAAAAATAACATTTCTTTTTAATTCAACGCACACTATACTGCCAGGCTTCCCTTAACAATCAATCAATTCGGCAAAACTCATACTATGCTGCCTGGTTTATTTAAACATATTTACCATTCGCTTTACTTTTCTCTTTTAAAATAAAATAACCAAGCAAGTTTAAACAAAAAGCCTGCCCATTTCGAGACGTGCTACTCACGAGCATAAATCCTTTAAGCAAATTTAAACAGAACCTCGCCCATTTCAGGACGTTTAGCTCCCCAGCATTTTATCTTTCTAATAATTTAATCAGAGCCATTCAACTATATAGAGTAAGGTACAAGATTAAAAGTTCTTGAAAAAAAAACTCCAAAGCATTGCAACCATACGTCCAACTCAACACAAACTTCAAATTCATTTTGAATACATAGAGGGGTTGCGTACCTTCTCACAGGGGCAATAATTCAATATAAAACCAGGTTTTTAAGGTGCCTAAACCCTTAGGCTTACTTCTCTTACCAACTACAGCATTCCACAGGACAGAAGTGAGCAGAACGAAAATACGCTCAAGGGTTTTGAAGACCGACGTATCCACTTGAATACATCTCGGGTTACTCTGGTTTGAGCAGAACGTTTTCCATCAAAGAAATGCAATAAGAAACATACCTTAATATCTTAGAGTTTCTACTATGAACACATGAGCAAAGATGGCGTTTCACTTGTTTTTGCTATGGCCCAAGTACAACGTTTATCCTTCTTTTCTTTTCCTTGCTGATGATCCTTTAGCCTGCGCACACACTTCTCCGTTTCGGTGTCCTCCTTTCTTGTTTTCAAGAACTCTTAAGAAAACAAGAAGATTGCCGCCCCAAAACCGAATTTTTTATAACTTCTTTCATTTTGCGCTTAAATAAACTTTATCCACTTTATTTTAAAGAACATTATATCACCCTAATGTTCATAAGATAATTAGTTCACAATAATCCTTTTATCAATATTTTGCTAATGTTAACTTATTAACATCATAAAAATTCAAAGCAATTTAATTCCTTCATTGCTTCCCAATTACTCTTGTACATATCACAATCTAATATGTATTATTAGCCATGATATTGCCATATAGGTATTATTAAGTCCTTTTACTTAATAATGCCTTTCTTGGTGGGTTCTTTTACCAGATTCATTCCAACCCATAAACAACACATATTAAATTCAAATGCTTACAAACAAAACATTTCAATATGGTATACCACCCCTTGTTCTTAGTTAGCAAGTTTTCAATGACTTGTCATCACTTGCTACTAAGAACTGCTCCCTTGCTCCAGCAAGTTCCTAGCCAGTGGTATCACCTTATTCAAACATGCAATATGATATGCAACTAAATGCGGGTAAATCCTACCTTGGAGCTGTCATCAGTTAAATTGACCATCATTTCCCTTATTTCGGTCTCTCGTTCCCAGTGGCCAACTTCCTCGTCCACCAACGAGAGTACCTGGTCCTGCAAACATACATAATATCAGCAGTACCATATTCTTATACAATATAACCAACATATCAAATGCAAATTAACCAATCATATTCATAATGCATTTAAAACTAAGCATTGAATAATTACACATTAGTACATAGTCCATGTTATTAATGAGTCTTGCCAAGGAGGGCCATGACAACATCATAATAAAAAAGTAATTGTTTTTCTTGCACATAAGTATGTTGGTGTATTCCGTTGATTTCTTCCCTCTTGTAAATACTTGAGCATGCTTTTAATTTCCTCTTTTCTCTTAAATATGATACCAAATATCTTAATCTTTACCTTTAAATATATCATCTTTTGATCAAAAATGTATATAAATGATCCTTCAAACTTTGCTTTATCCCATCACAACATAACCATTTGGAAGAAATTAGGGTAATGGAGCCACATATACAAATGACTCTTGATGACTGTCATTGAGTAGATTATATCTCGTCATTATTGAGTAGATTTATACTTTAAGAGAATGGGCTTATGATCTGATCTTGCTCACAACAAAATATCTGAAGTAATTGTATACTCTGTTTGTAACCAACCATCAAATAACAAATCCCATGTGTATTGAAATCTTGAAGAAATAGCATCCCAAGGGCCATTTAAATTGACAAAGGTTACAAAATTCCCCATTGATCTAGACCATCCAGGAATACCACCCTTCTTTTCTGAAGGAGATAGAACTGTGTTGAAGTTCCCAGAGAATCCAAAGAACTCAATTGTGAATCATCATTCAAATTGACATGAATAAATTGAGATCCTTCCAACATGTATCTTGAAGAGTAACTGTATTTGGAGCATATACAATTATGACTCCAATTTTCATATATTTGGAGTATATACGTTTATGACTCAAATTTTCATATATTTAGAGCATAAACATTTATGACTTCATTCTTCACATTTTCCTCTTTCCTGCAAAACAGATCAGCAACCCAGTTACTTCTTGCTTTTAGGAATAGTCTATCTGTTTTTGTTTCCTGTATTAAAATAAATTTAATACTGTAACAGCCTATTAATTCCTTGACAAATTTTTTTTGGGGCCATATTTGTACTTAGATATTCCAAGATACCATCTTTATCGTCATTTTTTATTTTTATTTGTGGGCTTAGCCCCACTTCTTATTAACACTTGTGTTATTTGTTTTTGGCATCCCAAATCAATCTCCCATTGGGTTTCCTGTTCTCTTTGTTCTTGTTTTGAGGGTCTTCCTCTCTATTTTTCATTCCCACCAATCCTTCTCTTCTATTTTTCCAGACTGCTCATGGTTCCAAGTTATCATCTGTAGGTTTATACTATCTTGGAGATCCTGAAATGCAACCCTAAAGTAGAAGGGGCAATCTCCATGTACTTCCTCGTTTTACCCTAGAAATGCTAAAGTGCAATGAATATCCTCCATATTTCTTCTTTATTACAATGACCTGGAAACCCTAATGTGCAAGGGACAACCTCTATTCTATCATTTTTTCGCAAGGAGATGTTTTTCTACTATTTGGGGATAATGGATCAAACTTAACTCTTCCACCTTCTTCACTTTGAAAAAGAATTTTGCATCTTCCTTTGCAGCTTTAATTCTCTTTGAATATGAACTTACACGTTGCAATTCCTCATCTTGTACATCCTTTGGTTCTTCCAATTTTTGCTCCAAATTAGCCGTGATGGCTCGGAGTGGAAAATCCTTGATGTAAGCTATCTTCTACCACAGCATGATCCCCTTGCTCCAACTTTGATTTTGTCGTTTGACTAAAATTTTTCATTCTCTTTCTAGATCACTTTAACTTTGCAATCTCTTGCCATCTGTCCTGTATCAGGGCATTTGGGGCAATGGAATGCGATGTTTTAATCATCCACTTTTTGAACCCATTGTCAAAGTTTTCAAAATGTCCATGACAATACATATATGTGTAAACATAGCTTGCTTTTGCTCCCAAAAGTCGATGCCTTATAGATAAACTCTCTTAAAGTATTGCTGATATTCTTCAAAACCTCCGTATTGATAAGCTGTCTCTGAAGCCCAGAAAGCCTGAACCACACTGGACTCCTTTCATGGCATAAGCAGCACCGAAATGCAATGTTTTCATAATCCACTCGATGGTCCCTCTTTCTTGATTCAAATTTGATGACCATGGGTTTTGGAAAAGGTTTTGAAAGATCCATGGCAAGACATATCTGTGTGCATATGTAGATGCTGCACCATAGAGGTTGGTGCTACTTGGATGAACTTCCCTAGGGTACTACCAATATTTTCAAAACCTCCATGTTGATAAGCTTGTATGGAAGTTCAAATAGTCAGACATACATTGGAACCTTTTCTAGAGATTTTTGTCTCTAGAGAAAAGTTCACTCCATGGTCTGAAATACAAGTTAGCTCTCCCCATAAACCATGGATTGCCACCCATTACTTCGTCCCGAATTGGAAAAGATTGAGAAAAACCCGTTTGGAAGAGAAGTCATAAAATAGTATAAATTCAATTTTCTTTTCCTTTCAATCCACTTTTGTATCCCTGAAAAGTCTGGCTAGTAACCATTGAATTTACAGATTAACTCTCTACTTTTGAGAACCATTATATCATGCTCAACCATCTCATCCTTGATAATCAGCTTCAGTGACTCATTTACCATCTCGATGGGGTTTGCCCATAGATTCTTTCTTTCTTTTTTCTTTTACCAACAAAAAATTGCTTTCCTCAACCATGACATCCTTACTTCCAACTAGGGCTTATTAATGATTTCCCTTTGATGCCTGTCTTGTACACATGAGAGACATCATTTTTTTAATATTCTTTGAAGACATGGAGTAACATTCAAATGTGAGGTTTGGTCCTCACTTGTCCTTGTCTCACAGGGCTTTGCTTGCATATGCAATTTGCGTGCACACCATTGTATATATATGTGTGTGTGTTCCATATGCTCCTCAAAGTTTTTCTAATCTATTCTCAATCCTGAAGAAGTAACCTAAACTGGACTGACTGTTGGTTCATCGTGGAGCCTTCACAAAATATCAAATTTAAAATCTCAAGTAGGAAAGCCCACTCTTTCCTGCAAATAGATTTTATTTATTTATTTATTTTATATTTTAAAGTAGATGTTCAGCGGCCAGGAATGACATGCTGAATTTTACCAAGTTTCACGGTGGTGCTAGCCTAATAAGCTCAAAAGATTTATATATATAGCTAGGGAATGAAGGTTAAGAAGTGACTACGACTTTACTGGATGAATATTTAAATGGCAAACCTGTCATCAAAGAATTAAGCAATACTTAATATCTATAGATGCTGGAAAGACTTTAAGGGAGGTTGGGTGCTTGTTTCCCAATTTCATAATTACATTTAGTTGTAATTTCGTTCATGATTGTGTGACCACTGTTCCTCGTGCAGGCTATGTTAGAATTTGATAGATAAATCTTCTTGATTGTTCCTTCCAATTTGAAGTAAACACTTTATGATAGGTTCAAAAAGGATGTCAAGATTTAAGTTGCGTTAAACTTGGAACAGGTACTTTAAAAACATAAATGCCTTTGGAAATGTAAGCTCCCAAACTTTTGGAAATTGTGAGGTTGTGAATGGAAAAATAACCCAAAGTTAAGTTGCATCAAACTTGAAACATTTACTGTTTTAAAAATGTAAGTCCCCAGACCCCTGGAAACGTTGAGGTTTTAAAGAGAAAATAACCATAAAAAGATTTTTAAAATTTAAAAAATCGTAGACAAAAACAACTAGAAAAAAATTCAAGTGTATGAAAGCACAGAAATTTTTGCAGCGCATATAGAATTACAATGTTTAATGTCAAATTTATAGCCATTAAAAACAGAAATGCCTTTAAAAATGTAAGCCCCCACACCCCTGGAAATGGTGAGGTTGTAAAGAGAAAATAACCATAAAAAGATTTTTAAAATTTAAAAAGTCAGACAAAAACAACTAGAAAAAGAACAAATGCATGAAAACACATAAAATTTTTGCATTGCATATAGAATTACAATGTTTAATGTCAAATGTATAGCCTTTATACATGAGGCTATACTTGGTATGTCAAAAAGAGGTACATGGATTATATCATAAACTTCGATCAGTTTTTGAAATTGACGAAATTAGCAACAAAATCTTTATCTCTAACTCCATTAGCTCCAATTGAAGGGGCATGAGGAGGATGTTTATCATCCTAGAGATCAAGTGCAACCAAGAAAATGTCCGAGTCTGTATTTAGTTGCCTTGTTAGTTTTATTTTTTTTGGAACAAAAGATGAAGATAGAATTTTCAAGTTCTTTAACCTCATTTTATAGTCTCTTTTATTTTTTTAATATTATAATTTTTTTTGCAAGGTTTTCTGAGCCCCATGTGAGACCTACGTGGCCCCTCAAAGACCACAAATCTGGATTCATTTAAATTTGAAATTCTCAGAAACACCCGAACATGGGAAGTCTAGAAGACAAGTTTTCAGGAATTTCCAATGTTTCCAGGAATTTTTAGGACTTTATGCATAGTTTTGAAATTTGGCCTTGTCTGAGACTCAGGAAGCCTATCTTTTTTTTTAAATTTTGAGTCAGGCTCGGGCTTGGGGCAAAGCTCAGGAACAAACTCGAAAATGACTCAACAACTAAGCAGAATTAAAAAAAGAAAACATGATAAGAGACTCAAAGGGTCGAATGACTCGTCTGGGTCACTCAGCTTTCTGTCTTGCTTGTACTCGGCTTGAGGAGTCTGATCACTATGATTTTATGTATTTGGAGGGGCACGTTGCCTCTTCATGGATGCAATTTTAATTTCTTAGCCCACCATTTCTTGGAATTTAGTGATATCGAGGCAATTTTACATATTTGTAATTTTTGGTAGGAGTTATCCTTGCAGCTTGTGGGTATAGAAATCTTCAAGGAAAAATGGAAGGTGAATTCAGTTTTAATGAAGTCTCAGACTATGAATTAGTGGGAGATAAATTTCTTTTTGAGGACTGAAATGGATAGGGAAGAACTAGAGAGGAAATGCCCAAATGTTTAATGTATTCAGCTTTAATGCTTGTGGTGAGAATATCTGTTTGATTGTTTCAAATGATGCAATTCTATTGATCAGGTCTAGTACACATAGTCAGTTATGTCCAATGTTGTTTAGAATTCAGCAGTGCTTTTTGCTTAAAGTAGAAGAATTTCACTGACATCAAGATTGCTTTTCTAGGAGTGGTTGCTTCCTATTCCCATAGTTGAGTGTTTTTATTGTGATGAGTGATGTCTCTCTTAATGCGTAGACAAATGAATAACTACAAAAGGAAATTAGTTTAGGGGCTTGATACTCTGTAGTGGTTGCTTAAACATTTCATAATAACCTTTGGTTTATTTGAGGAAACAATGTGTTCATAAGAGATCATAGAATGAAGCTTGGTTATTGGGACTTCATAAGTACTTAAATTCGATAATTCTCCTGCAAACGAAGCTTTGCATTGGGTTGTACTTGCTGATTTAAGGCATATTGGTTCTCAAAGCAGTCAAAAACATTACAAATCAGGGGAGCTAGAATGGAGGCAGTTGTCAATATTTCAGGGGACAATGCCTTTTGAACGTTACTACAAGTAGCCATCGATACAGTTGCACGATTTGATTTAAGCTTAGAATAATTGTTGAAGAATAAGAGGGGATTTCTGAAATAAAAAACTGTATGCATTATATAAAACATGAAATGGTCAATATCAAACATTTTGAGTGGATTGATCCTGCAATATAAAACACATTTGAATATTTAATCCTAGAATTATATGAGAAGCAATTACAAATTTAGAGCATTGTGAATATTAGATGTAGATTCCACAAGGCTTATAAAAAATTTAATGGAGGACATGAGACACTAAAGGAAGTAGAAAGAGAAGGGATTCCTATACTTTTCTAAACCAGGAGTGGTTGCAATGAGTCAGAATTCACAATGATTAATGATGAAATGGAGGTGACGAAGCAGTGAATAGTAAAGGTTGCTTCAGTTGAAGAAGTGTAAGAGATGTATCTGTGCAAAATCCAAAAATAGCATTCTTGGAAAAAGCAGCAAAGAGATCTATGCTGTATTAGTGGATCACCAAGCCCATCATCAAATACGTAGTTATCAAATATGAAGGATGCCAAGATTATCAACCAATCTAATTCATTTATGATTGACCTTGGAAAATGCAACCCCAATCTTAATGTGGCCTTGATAGGCAAGTGAATATTGCTTCCATGGGAACTTGGAGGAGAGCAATAAGATTTTTTAGTGGCTTGCGTATTTCATGATATGGCTTTTATTTCATTATGATGCGCCAATTTTACTAAATCATATTTACCAGATGACTTATTGCATTAACTTGCTGGCGTCACTGTCTGATTGATTGACAGACTAAAGGGGAAGCTTGCAGAGTTTAAGAACAGTGATGGAAATGAGAAGTTGGTTTGTTGCACTTCTGAGTAATGAAATCTGGGTTGAAGGCTTAGGTAATCAAACAAACTTACAATCTTTAAAGTGTAGAAAGTTTTCCAGAGGTTAACAAATGGATCAATATCCAACCATGCATTTGAAGTAGTTATCTATGGGTTTACATAGTTTTCGAATTAAAAACGCATTTAGTGATTACATTCAAAATGGATTATACGTGGGTGAATGCAGTAGGTTCCAGATGTTCCTTCTCTCATGGAGGGAGTCAACTGGGTGGGCTTTGGAAGATAGAGTTGGGTTGTCATTGGATGAACTCGGGCTTTTATAACACAATCTTCTTTGAAGCTTTTGTTGTATGGTTACAGCTAGTGGTGCACATCACGATCACTAACGAGTTCATTCTACATATAAGTGGACTGATGAATGTGTTTAGCAGTTTGGAGAAAGAAAATTGTATCAGTGGAATACAGATGGGGCAGTTAAGCAACAAGCTTGTTATGTGAGAGAAACTGATAACCACCCTTATGTGTGGGTTACTAGAGGAAAGGACAGGGTGGTCATGTTCACTGCAGCAGCCCCATCCCTCATCCCTTGACTCTGTATGCCTTATGTGCTGAAGGACAGCAGCGTCTGCAACTTATTGGAAGCTGGGATGGGGGGCATAGGGCTCTTCAAGACTGGTTCTCCACAGAAAACCTGGGATAAAACTTTAGAAATTTTTGTTGGTGTTTGAATTAATAAAATAAATGATAATTATGAGCTGCAAGCTTACTGCAGTGGTAAGGGTCTTTGGCTTCTCTTTGAGAGGTCCAAGGTTCAAACCCCACTCAGTATGAGAGGACCATGACCCCTCATAAAAACATGTGTAAACTCATTGAAAAAAATAAAATAAAGGATACTAATAGAATATGCCAGGATCTACAACATCAGGTTACACATAATAAGCAATTACATTTGAAAGCAGGCTTTAGGCTATGAAACTTATCATGCAGATGTAAGAGCCATTATGCATATAGGCCTCTTGCCAGCAGTTGCTAAAAACAACAAAAACAAGTACATATGAGAGTATCTCCAGTAAACATTTTTTTTTTAATATACGTTCAGATTGGGAACTGTGAAAGAAGAATAAAAAATTGAGGACAGAATACTGGGCTATGGTACTGATAGCAGCCGATCATGAGAGTAATGAATCAGTGGAATCCGAGGACCTGCCATGGGATGGACACCAAAGAATATTCTAGAGATGACCAAACTCTAGCAGATGAGGACCATTTCCAAGTATCCTCTCAGGGTCAGAGGATGACTCAGTAATGATGTAATCATCATGGCTATCAGGGCTGGTACTGTAACGCCCCTAATGACAAATGCAGTGTGACATTTCAAATTTGGATGAAGAGTGCCAGGCCAATTTTACTAGTTTGGAGGAAGACCAGATGACAGTGAAGATACTAATGTTAGATAGACAAACAATGGAAATGTCAAAGCACAGAGCCGTTTTTGGTGTTATTGAACTTAGGAGGTTGGAAAGGCTGGCAGATTGCTCTGAGAGTGTGGGCAGTGTTTATTCAGACTAACTTAGTGTGGTTGACCTTCAGCCAATCAAGTGTTCCTAATTAAGGTGTTCTAAATGAGTGAAATGGTTAGTCATGAAGCTTTTTCAATATTAGGATGTTTTCGTGATACATATACAATAGAATCCTTCTTTTAAAACATCATTGTCCAAGCTATGAATTGATTTCTTTTTTGAATAAAAGGCTGAAAACATTTATCCAGTGTACTACTTAATGTATCACATATGCATGCCTTTTTGTCTTGTTGCAAGTTACCAGCCTTAACGAGGTTGAGTTGGAAAATTTGCTATTCTCCTTGCTAAGAACAAAGGAGGTCAAGTGTTTTCTTGTTTTTGTTTGTTTTGACATGCCCCAGCAACCCTTTATGCAGCAATTCTTTTGTGGAGCCAATGGACACCATTATCTCCTGTTCTACTGAAACTCTTTTCATTCTAACCTTTTTTGCACATTTGGTACACAATTATATTGAATTAATTTTGGGTTGCAGGTAAATTCTTTGAGATCTTACTCAAATCATTATTTAGTCATTTGTTAGCTGTTAGGGAAATTGAATAATGTTAGAGAGTTTGAGATTTTGTTTGAGTTTGTACAAATTTATAATGTATAGTTTTATTTATATCATGTTAATTGTTTTTTTCTTATGAATCATTATTTAGTCATTCATTAACTGTTAGGGAAATTGAATAATGTTATATAATTTGAGATTTTGTTTGAGTTTGTACAAATTTTAAATTTATAATGTATAGTTTTATTTATATCATGTTAATTGTTTTTTCTTTTGTCAGTTCCGGAGTGGAAGGCCTTTTGTTGACTGATAATCTTGTATTGTTTGTGTTCTCATGTCAGATCCAGAGGCGGCGGAATGTTTTTGATGATGATGATTAGGGATCTCACATCAAAACTTAAATTAAGTGAATGACCTATATATGCTATGGTTTCTGTTGGATATTGTAATAGGCATAAACCTTGTCATGGAAAACTGCTGTCATTGTAGCCTCAGAAATGATCTATTTATGGCTGAGCTTAATTGGCATTCTCCTTGATCTTGTGCCATCTTGGCTTTTTTAATTTTGTTTGTGATTTTATTTTCTTTGTTCATGCAGCCTAAGATCATGTTTAGAGCTGCATGAATACAAAAGCAAGAATCTGCAGAAGAAAATTAAATATGGACTTGGATTTGTTTTTATATGACTTTTCGTCTTATTGTTGAGAGCTGAATGTAATATTATTGGTGTATTCCAAGTGATCATTGGCAATAGAACCATCCAAGTTAGATGTTTGATGCCTAAGTTTTCATAACTGAGAGCTGAATATCCTATTATCATGGTAGTCAAAATTAACAGATGATCATTATTAAATGGAATTGTCAAGTTCAATATTAATATGTATGTTTCTCTCGAGTTTGATTCCTGTTAAATTCTAAAATGACAATAAAAGAACAATCAAAAATAAAAAATCAATTTTGTTTGATAAGCAAGATGTTTATTATTAATACAAAGAGTGTTCAAAATTTGCAGAGATGAGGTTTGCTATTCTGGGTATTCCAAGAAACCGCATTGTGGATACTAGATACTAATCAAGATTCACAATATGCTAGAACGAGACCCTCAGCTGTTAAGAGATAGGAATGCTCATAAAATCATCGCCATGAAAAGTGTCCCCCAACATCTTGCAAAAATTACCCCTTGTTCTTTTAGATCTGGTAAATTTTGATGGAAGATTAATTTAGCAAGGAACCCAATGAAATTGTTGATGGAAGATGAGAGGACCATGAGCTCAATGTTCTGTTCTTTTTTGGCTGCCACCTTGTAAGTCATTTTCGATGATAAAAGATGAGGAAAGTTTTCTACAAGGAAGACTATCTGAATTAGAAATGTTTTCATGGTGTATACCAGCAGTTGATCCCAAAAAAGCAGTTGCATATGCAACCAAAAGAAAATGCAGATGAAGTCATCACTGTATAAGAAATTATGTTGTAGGCCAGGGCAGAAAATTCAGATGCCATGGAAAAATAAAATTGGTTTATGTTCACATAAAGACTTAATGGTTTTGGGTGGTTGCTTTCTTGCTGGAGAAAATGGTTTAATTGTCATGATTTGGACTAAACTGAATTACTGTCATAGTTTGGAATAAACTAAAATTACTCTACTGTTGCTCTATTGTATGGGAATAATCAATAGCATAAACATAGTTATCAGCACAGCCTTTATGATTAGACTTAGTTAGGGACTATGCTCAATGGGGATGCATCTCCAGATGTGGGGGCTATCTCAGAGATTTGTCTTGGCATCCTGTCAACACATTTCAACATCCCAAAAATGCGTTTGGACTTTCTGGAAACGTCTTGCACTGCCTCCCTCCCAGAAACTTTATGGACCATAGGGTTGGGATAAAGTTAGCTTGTGCTCTTTGAGGTTGTCCAGTGGGGGCGATTAAGACCTAAGTTATAACAAGTTTCAAACCTTCCTGATATTTGTGAATTCTTGATGAATATGTTGGCATCGTGTCGGTATAAGCTTTATTGTATGAGAGTGGCTGGTTGATGAAAAGCATGAACATAGTTATCAGCACAGCCCTTATGATAAGACTTACGTTGGATAAAATCAGCTTGAGCTCTTTTGAGTTTGTCCAGCTAGGGTGATTAAGACTAAAGTTATAACACATTTAAAACCTTCATGATCTTTGCGGATTATTGATGAATATGTTGACATTGCCTTTGTTATTGTCGGTGCAACTCTTTCATTTGCCTTCTTCAGGAATCTCCATGCTTCTTCAGGAATCTCATGGTAGCGATACAGCTCTCCATAGGCCTCAAGGTTAATTAACTCTCTTTTTGGTGCTTGGATTTGTGCCCTCACAGATATAGGGACAAACTTTATAATTTATGACTCGTAAGGATAACATGCCTCTGGAGATTTTGTTACTCTGGAGTGATTTAACAATCCTTATCTTTGATAGAACGAGTACCTCTTTTGCCTGATGACTATAGTGATAATTTTTAGTGGGACTGTAGTTTTCTTTAAGGCATGGTTTGAGCGTGCCATGGCTTTATATATCTCTTGGTGTAAATACATGTATATATTTCCATTATCACCTTGTAATTGTATATATTACATTTGTTCATGAGCACAATTTTCTTATACGGCTCTGGTTATATGCTGTTTCTCTTGCCTATGGTTACATAACGTCATTGTTCGAAACATAGTGTGTGCTAGTAAGGTTTCATATCTGTTTTACCATGGCTTGTTTTTTCAATACATAGGGTATTGGTAACACCATTGGATGCTACTATAAACCCTAAACCTGTTGGGTTAGATGAAGTCTACGGAACCTCCGACCCTCCACGACATCGAACTGGGGCAGCCAACCGGCAAACATTCGACTGCTACCATCCAGCCTACCCCTCTTGGGTAAGCTGGGGTTTGAAACTTGGACCTCCCCAACCATGTCTCGATGTTAAACAATAGTGTTTTTTCTTGGGGTGTCCCTATCATTTCAACTTTGATGTGGCCATAGTTTTGTGCAATTTGTGAACATAACTGCTGTCATAGGTGTTTTTCCTCATTTTTTTAATTGGTTATATGGAATTGAAATAGGCTCCATCCACATTACGTCATAATCACATAATGGTATTACAACAATTTGGCAATTATGCATGTATCGCTTGGCAAGATTAGAAACTGGGTCACCTCCTTGAAAGTTAAGGAATATAACCATTGGAGCTAATTAATGCCGTTTGATATTTATCCTCACATATTTAAACATTAAATCCATTTCTTATTATATTTTGAAGAATTATTTAAAGCAGGTTTATATGACTAAATTCGATGTACTACAAGCTTTAATAACTTGTTTGAAAGGTTTAAGTATGTTTCTTCATATCAGATCTAGATATCGGCATAGAGGTTTCTTGATGCAATACATAATATGATATTTGGATTTTGTAATAAACCAAATATTTGTTCCAGCTTTATATCTTAATTAATTATAGTTTAATGTTTACATGCCATTTAAAAAGATATAAGCCAATTATTGTGGTTCTAGATGGTTTACATTATCATTGTTATTTAGCTATATGTTGAAGTTTACATTATTGTGTGGATATATTCTGAATTCATTTTTTTTGTAAGGTTTTTTTAATGGGTGTAGGGGATTGAAACGGGCTCCACCGGTATTACATTATCACCACTTAGTGGTATTACAACAAAGCTTGAAAATTATCCATGTATTGCTTGGCTACATTCGAAACTTGGTCTCCTTCTCGAATGTTGAGGAATCTAACTAGTTGAGCTAATGCCGTTTGATATTTCTTTTAGAAGGTCAGTTATGCAATCAATCATGTAGTATGTAATTTTGTAGAAGGTGAAAACATAAATAAAAACAGATTTGGAAGCATGTTAGGTTAATATGCAATTAATTTACATTATTCTCTTCAAAATGAGTAGCTTTGATTTACATGAAATTATTGCCAAGCTTGATTTCACCTTGTGGTAAAAAAAAAATGGTTTAAAATAGCTTCTCTGATGGATGAATAATCAACAAATGACAATTTTCCTTTGTTGAATGTTAAAGTTTACTATCATGGCACTATCAATTACAACATTAATGAAGAGTAAATTCAGTAGCTTTTCATTCTTGTTGCATTCAATACCTTACTTATGGCCCTAAACTCAATTTGCTACTAATGCCCAATCCATTTCTATGCAATTTTGATTTGGCTGTTGCTCTGGTTCTGTTGTTCCTAGGCACTTCATCCGTCTTCGAGGAGCTTAAATTCAATGTATCTCCTTGATATTTAATGTAAGACAATATTGTTTAGGTAAGCCACACCCTGTTTTTGGTACGCACAAGGTGGAACACACAATGGATGATAAGCATTTTGGCATTTAGTATGGAATTTATAAAGATAATTTTCTGTTTTCTCATTGCCTGCGACCTTTTTTAAGGTTTCTCTCGTGAAATATGGCTTGTAAAGGAAGTTTAAAGCTGAAGATATTTAAACGAGGTGGTTGTGATAAGGTTTCTCTCGTGAAATATGGCTTGTAAAGGAAGTTTAAAGCTGAAGATTTTTAAACGAGGTGGTTGTGATAATTGACTCCAATTTTTTCAATATTAGGATTTTGAAAATATTTCTTGCAATTTTAAAGAGTGTATATAAGGGTACTTATGCTTATTTTTATCTCAATTTCCTATTTTAACAAGTATTGATGCATCATGGAAATATACATTTTTGAAAGTTAATTTATAAGTTACACTCATTTGTTTTTATTCACACGTTAAAGGTCTTAAAAGTAGTAAATATAGAGGTGGTGTTGTTTGTTTTTTTTTTATTAATAGTAGAAAGAGTTTTAAAAGGGTCCTCAAATCTATTACAAGTAGGGTTTTGAAAGGTACCTCAAAACCTTAGATCTAACAATAAGACATCAAGAAAGACTAAGCTAGATTCCATGAATCAAACCCGAAAATCCAATGAAACAACCTCCTAGCAAATAAGCCGCAGATTTTTATCAAGAAAATACAAGAGATTGTCCCATGATCAAACCAAATCTAAAGCAACGAAGAAAAACAACAAAATAATGAAAATGCTACCGGTTAAAAATAAATTTACAAATAAAAACTGTCCAAACCGAAGCATTTGCCGCCTAACATGAAAGGAGAATAGAGGAATCCTGTCATCACAATCAACAAATCTATCCAACAAAGCACATAACAGGAGAACCCCTCATGAGAATAACTGGTTTAAGAAAACAACACTAGAAATACCGGCCAACAAAATCCACAACATAAAAACCATCCAGGAGATCTGCACAAGAAATTCCATGAAACCCGCAAATCTTGTTGGAGCCAACCAAAAAAGTTTCAAGAACAACCGCTCTCAGGTACAAGAAAAAGGAGATAGCAACATTCCGCACCGCACTTGAGAGGGAGAAGGGTAAGATCCCAAAAAAATAAGCCTTAGAACTTTGGGATCAAACACAACACCACTGCTGGAACTGGAGAAAAAGATCTTTGTGGATCATCGAAGCTAAGGAAACCCAAAGAGACATGAGACCAAAAGATGAGGTGGTATTGTTTGTTTAAAAACATGTGATTATAATTATTTTTAATTTTTATTTTCATTGTCATGTATATCTTTGTATTTGGTCCCACCTGTATTATATCATCACTATATAGTGGTATTACAACAAAACTTGAAAATATATATATAGTCAGATTTGAACCTTAATTTTATTTTTAAATATTGAAGAATGTAATAGATTGAGTTAATACTATTTGATAATAAACTTAAAAATGTTTAAAAACATATTTGAAAGTAAAATTTGGATGAATTATTTTTTTAAAATTTTCGAACTTTAAATTATCTTCAAAGTAAAATTTAATCTTAAATAGTTGTTATCACCAAGAATGTAGATGCAATATCAAACTAAGCAATGTTAGCTCTTAGAAAATTTGGGCCTAGAATCAGGAATCTACTTGCATATTCATACTGAACTAGACATTACAAAGGTACTTGTAATATAAATGGTAAATAAAATGCGAAAATGGAAAACATCGTCCTCACACAACCACCTATTATTTTGGAAGACTAAAGTAGAAAATGAATTTTAATTAATATTTAAAAAATACTGAATATCATGTTAAACATAAAAAGGTGGTTTAACGACCTTTGAATAGTTTATGTTTTTCTCCTGTAAATATTTAATGGAACTTAAACTTTTGTTACCAAATTATTAGTCAATATGATTATTTTGATCATTATAAATATATGATTGTGTGTTCAATAATTTAATAGATAAATTCTTCTAGTCATTCCTTTTATTTAAAATTAAATGATTTATAATAAATTAAAAAGGAACTTTTTAAGTTTAAGATTCATTATGTTAGTGTATTCAACACAAAAATATATTTTTGGTAATGTGAGTTCCTAGACTCTTGGAAAACGATGAAAAAGCTTGTTTATAATAATTAAAAATATTACAATAAATAAAAGTAAATTACAAATATTATAATAATCAAAATAGTAATGGATAAAAGTAATAAATGATCTATATATTTTTAATTTGGTTATTGTTGAATTTGGGATTGTTTGACTTCTAATGCATTTTAATTTTAGTTTTAACAAGATTGAATGGAAGGGTTTATGGCCCTTTTAGGTCGACTAATTATTATTCTTCTTAATTTCTAACATGATCTAGTTTAATTACATAAAACTAAGATACGAAAAATAAATACAGGAATTAAAATGCATAAAAAGTAAATTTATGAGTTTAGGGTGTGAGGAATTAAATGAAAATACGACTGTAACCGTAACAAGGAAAGTATGCAATCAATCAACACATGAAAATTCAAATAACAACAATGTTCCCAATAAATCGAGATAAAATTGTAGGATAAATGGCAAGATGGGCAAAAGGGTTATGCCTCAATCACTGTGCATTTTGCAATCTAGGAGGGCAATGCCACTTATGGAGAGTAATAGACTTATCAATCTTCCACCAATTTCATGAGTTACAAGAGTAAAATGTGGGTTTCATAATATTTAACTTTGAATTCTCATGAACAAAATATGTTTACAATAGAACCCATTGTTGCTACTTATAGGGGTGAGAAACTATTACTCTTAGTAAAAGTAAAAATTTGGGGGCTTCTCCAACAAATTGATGTACCTCCAAATGTTACATGCCTCTTGCCTCTATAAGGATTCTAAAACAAGTTATGGTGCCACTACAAGCCAAAATATTGCTTTCCAAAGATCTTTCTCAAGATTTGTGTTTGTACTTTTACCCCTTTGTAAGCCCGTGAGCGATTCACTCTAGGAAGTGAGCAAATTGCTCCACTTTCCCAACAAAATCCTAGTGCTTCGCTCTTGCAAGCCACTTGCTCCACTTAGGTTAACAAATCGCTCCTAAACCAATCAATATTTGACAAATAAATTGACAATTGTCTTGAAATTAGCCAAAATTTGAGGGGTTTTGGAAGGCATTGATGGACTGATTTCACTATTTTGCAACCTTCCAAAATTGTAATTCCCAAGGTAGCTCATGTCACTACATTTATTTCGGTTTCATGGGGTACCAAGCTTGATTGATGAGAGATCCAAGATCCTGCCTTTGTCCTTGGGAGTAAAGTCTTCAAATTAGAACCCCTATCACAAAATTTCAAGATAATGGTTCTCTTGTTTTGTCCTTCAAGGTAGGAGTCCTAACAACATTTGCTGTTTCTCATCTATTGGCAACTAGATGGTAGGCAAGTCCTCTGACTTTCTTAACAAATCCTCAAACATGTTTTCTAATAATCCATCCTACTTCCCTGTTAACTCTTGCAATTTGGCATAAGCTGGCTCTTATATTTTGAACAATTCAGTTGCATGAATTTAACTTGATCCTTCTCTTCTGATGTCATCATCAAGGAGTCTTCTTCGAGGGTCAAACATGTTCGATAGTTCAACAATGATGAGCCCCTAATTTCCTTAATCATTTCTTACACTAGGGCTCTTAGAGAGGTTAATATATTCTTACAAGCCTGTAGGTGTCTTTGAGTATCAAGGAATTTTTTTATTTTCTTGACCATGTCTTTTTGGTTTATTCCTAACTATTGTGCATGCAACATACATCATAGATAGAAGTTAAGTACCTCTTAGAATCTCTCCTTTGTAGCCAATTGTTCCTCAAACTGTTTGATGGTTTTTGTTACTTGGTTTAAGTCATGTTCCATGTAGGCTACGAAGTAGAAGTACCCCTTGGCATCCATTACTTTTGCCTTGATGTTGTCTCAGATGGACTTCACTTGTTGAATATCAAAGGCTTTCCTTGAATATGTAGTTGTTTCACCTTCCATTAGCACTTGTTATTTTTGGATTTCATCAATTTTTAGATCCATCTCTTGTTGGACGTCTTATAGTTGCTTCACTCAAACTTCCACTTGGTTATTTCCTTGTTTATTGTACTTTCATTACTACTCTTACCCCTATGTAAGCTATTATGAGAGGTCTTCCACTTGTTGCCTCTTTTTTTAGCCAGTGTCAAGCTAGGATTTGAGTTCCTCAACTTGCTTCTTTAGTTGATATTTTTCAATAGTATCTCTTTTAAAGGTATCATTTTCTTGCTAGAGCTGCTCCTTTACCTTCAACTATCTCACTTTAGCTTCAAGCTCTTTCTTCTTCTTCAATGTCTCATCCCTCACGACTAGCTGGAAAAATTGCAAGGCAACACTAGTTAACAATTGGATTACAATTTGAATCATTTGGTAAGGATATGTTTGACTCAAATATATCTTGGATATCCTAGCAATGAATTCAATAGTAGTATTAGAGGGATCATTCTCAACTGCTTCCATGATAATGATCTTACTTCCTCTAGATGTCACTTGTGACCATAGTAGTACTAAAGCCCATGAGGTTTTCTCTCTTAATTGTTTACGCTCCCTTTTTAACCTCTTCTCTTTGTATAAGAGAAAGTCAAATGTGTTTTGGACATCTAATTCCTTAGGCTTACATATAATTTTCCATACAAAGGCCTTATTAAGCCCTGTAGCTACACTGAATTCTAGTGATGCTATCATAGACAATCATATAAGTGGGGCATATAATGTCATTGCCTATAACAAGAGTAACTTGGCTTGGTATGGGGGGTGACGTGAGTGGGATAAAATGGTGGGTGTAGAAAACTGAGTGGATATGGGAATAAATGGTATGGATATGGAAGGAATTTCCCTTATTGCTATCTACACCAATGTTCTACTAACAATGAGATGAATGATGAAGTGGATTCATATTAAACCAATGGTTACATGGTGGACACTTGGATGAAGGGTGATGGAAACAAGGTGATGAGTATGGTTCCAAGAGTGAAGGTGGTAGTTAGAGACTAGCAAATTATGAGGGAAGTGCAATAGGAGTGGGGGAATAGTAAGAAGTGAGACTAGAAGAAATGGAAGTGCAGAGACAAACGAGTGATGTAGAGTGGAAGGGAAGAGGAGGTGAATGCAGTGATGACCACTACTTTGGCTATTACCAAATCAAGAGGGAGTTCCCCTTAGGGTATTTTCCCTTCCTCTAATTGAGGTATTTGTTATTGATGTTGTTGTGCCGCCATCACTTTCTTAAACATGGATCCATATACATCCCCTTTTAATTTCTACTATCTTTCTCTTGCTATTTGTTACACTATAAAGCTAATATTTTCTAGTGTATTAGGTGCAACAAATATTACAATATTAGGTGTAGGGGCATATAGTGGGCTTGGAAGACTTGAAGGAATTTCCAGTGCTTTACCTATTATTGGTCTTTTCACACTCCTTGGATGCCTTTTATCCTAGAGGAATATGATTCTTTATCAAATAAGCCATATCGAGTTGGTTTGTTTGATGTCCTTGTTTCATAGCTCATCTTTTGCCAAGCAAGGATTTTTTGGTCAGAGTACCCTAAATTCCCCAAGGCTCTCAATTTTTGATGGTTCATTTTCACATCTAGGTCAAAGTCATCCTTCATATTGGTGTAGGAGTGCCACTCTAGCGATTATTGTATCAACCTTGTATCTCATATTCATATCCATGTGTGCTTCCTAAGGTGGTTAGGGCTAGTTCCTCACTAGGATTTGCCTCCTCTAATAGTACTTCTGATGTGTGAAGAAGGTATCCATATCGTTGACTTTCAATTTTTTCTTAGAATATCTTACTCTATATTGAGACCACCTATCTCTGAATTGCTCCAACCTCATATCCCTCAATTTCTCTTCTAGTACCTAGTGGAACCCTCATAACTTAGGAGTATTCTTTATGATTAGCTAATTGAGTGGGTAGAAGGTGATTTTCTTTTTCCCCTGAAGTGCCTTAGGTCCACATAATCAAGTTGCCTAACATAATCAAGGTTAAATACATAATCAAACATGAATACCAACATTTGAAAGGGAATTAATGAAAAACCATTTATAGAGACCCAATTTTGAGCACATCATCAAGTCCTTAAAATTGATCAACATCTACATCACTTAACCAATCAAGCATCAAAATAAAATTAAGCATATTAAGACAAAATCTAGGGGAATATACTACTCCCAAAGCAAAAGTGTCACTTCAAAGATGATAGCATCAATGTCGCTATTGCTTTCCTAGTTGTGCTTTTGCAACATATTTAAATTTCATCATTTCCTACCCAGTCAACCTGGAAAAAGTCATCTTGTTAATAGCATTAGGATCTTTAACACCACTAGCGCTCTTGATCCCAATGCTATTGACTCTTAAAGAGGAAAAAGAAAAGGTAAGTATATGGAAACCACCAACTACTTGGCTCTAGATCTGATAGCACTAATCTAGTCTACCATCTCAACTATGCCCTAACTATCAATCATAATCTTAGAATTGTTCATCCTATCTTCCATCCTTAGTTGTATTTCAAGATTTTCTAAACTTATCCTCAATAAGCTCCATCAACTCCATGCAACCATGCTGCCTCTCTAGCTTACCAATATTGGCTAATTCTCCAAAGGATCCTCTAAGGGAGTCTAATCCAATAGGTTTTTGAAGTAGAGAAGCCCTCTCAAACTGTAATCATATTTGGAAATAAAAAAATTGATCTAGCACTACCAAAATTTATCTAGCACTCAAAAAAATCTTCTTCAAATTGATGATCTCTCCTTAAGTCTACAAGCTCCAATATTCATCAAAGCTTTTGGGATTGCAAGCTAAATCACATTTTATTGGGTTGTGCCCTTTTCCATATTTGAAGCTTTGTCTTTTGTATCTATTATTTTGTAATCATTTCATCTATCCTTATTTTAAATATAAATATTAATTTCATCTATTGTAGCTTTTGCATAGTAGTATTACTTTTAGTATCCTTTTTCATCAAGATTCCTATCCCTTTTAGTCAATATTCTATATCATTCATCAAGGGTTTTTCATCCCAAATCCATTATATTATCTATAGGTATAAGTGTCACATGATTACTGTGTTCTATCTCTACCACAATAAAGACAATGATTTCTTAGTCCATAGTATACCACATTTAGCAAAAGCATCACCCTTTGGCAAAAGTACCACCAATACTTTTGCCTCATCTGTGGTGCTTCTGTCTCTATGTAGACAACCATCATTTTAGTCTATAGAATTTTATTTATCTTATCTTTCTAAATAGAGGTTTGATGTTGATCAAGGGAGTTCCAATTCTCCACTGATCTAGGCAAACCCCTTTGCATCTAACAGTCACGACCCACCTTGGAAGGACTTGTTATTTAAGATGGACTATGTATTGAAAAATGATGTTTAATACTTAGTTTTGATGCTTTTGATGGATATATGCTTCTATTGTTATGTTCATTTTATATACTTAAGGATATGGTACTGCTGATGCTCTACATGGTTGCAGGATTAGGTACTCTCGTGGGTGGACAAAAGAATAGGCCACAAGGAATAAGAGATCATTTTAAAAGAAAAATGATGTGAGATGACTTGTTCATCAATAGCTTAGGGTAACATGGATGAATACCCTTAATATAGGTGCATTGCATTTGTTTATACTCATGTCCATACCATCAGTACATTAAGTTGCTTGCAATGAGTCTCCTTAAAAGTAGGGTGGTTATAGCTTAGCCTATCGTTAAAAGGGCCACCCACTTAAGGATAAAATGATGGTGTGAAGCATTGATGGATTTTTTAGAAGAAGCTTTCTATTTTTGGTTTATGTTGGTTTTGGTTTTAAAAACCTCTTAGTGGTTAGATTAATCAAATGAAATACTTAATCTAATGTTGGTTGTTTTATAGAAGGAAGTTTTAAAAACAAGTTTATTTATAGATCACTTTTAATAAGTGAATTAGATTTTGGAATCTTTGTTGTTATGATAGGTTGCTGGTTGTTCTTTGTAACTTCTTGTGATATGTGGAGGAGAAATTATTTGTGCAACTCCTCTTTTATTAGACCACAAGGTGGTTTGCCTTAAAGATTTTAATGATTCCTTCATGGGTGGCTAGATTCCCATGGCCACCTTCACCACTTTCCAAGATGCATTCATAATAATCGAAGAGTTACGTCTAAGGGTGGGATTCCTTGGCTTGGGAGAGAGTGGGGTATTGGTTTTTAAAGGAATATTGTTTTTGGAAGCGAGAGGACAACGATAGCTAGGAGGAACCCAAGAAGAAGATGAAGGACGTTTGAGTGAATCATAGTTTTAGTGTAGAGGTAATCTTCTCCATGGTTTGTGATTTGGATGCTTTCAGTGTTATTTTTTCATTATTTTTGGTTCTAGCCTTTGTTTTTTCTATGTTGGAGGATGTATTATTTATCCTATCTTCCTTCCTTTGTGATTGCTTGCTTTAGCTTGTTCTGGAGGATGTTGACTGGTTCTTTGGAGTTGCTTGATGTCTCCTATACATAGGTGCTATGTTGCTTTCTTTATGCCCTTCTGTGCATAGGCATTGCGTTGAAATACCTAGGCATCACGTACTTGCTTGCTTGATTGATCTATGTAGACGTTCTTGTGCCAAACTAGATGGGTGCGGGTTTTGTGTGAGTGATATGTAGGTTTCCTACATTGTATAGCTTTAGTGGGATTGATACTTTGGTGGCTTGAATTTGGTTTCTCTTGTGCCCTCTACGTAGCCTGATACCGTGGGTTTTGAGCACTTTTCATTAGGGTTGGGTTGCTGTGTTTTTCCTTCCGCCCTTTGATGTTGGATCTTCGCTCTTTAGAAAAAACTTTGAGCTTCTATTGGTTCTATCACATTCATTTCCTTTGCTTAGATTTTAGAATGTTTATGGTTTGAAATTAATGACATTTCCTTATGCTTTTGTGGTTTGGAATTAATGGCATTCTTTATGCTTTGATTATTGGAAAGATGATGTGTTTCTTTAAGCTTTTAATTAATCATTAGATTTTAGATTAATATAATGTTAGATTAAATAGAATTAATCTATGGTTTTTAGATTAATCTAATGTTATATTAAATAGAATTAATCTATAGTTTTTAGAATAATCTAATGTTAGATTAAATAGAATTAATCTATAGTTTTTAGATTAATCTAATGCTAGATTAAATAAAAAATCTGTAGTTTTTTAGATTAATCTAATGTTAGATTAAATGGAATTAATCTATAGTTTTTAGATTAATATAATGTTAGATTAAATGAAAACAATCTTTAGTTTTTTTAGATTAATCTAATGTTAGATTAAATGGAATTAATCTATAGTTTTTAGATTAATCTAATGTTAGATTAAATGGAATTAATCTATAGTTTTTAGATTAATCTAATGTTAGATTAAATGGAATTAATCTATAGTTTTTTCTAGATTGATCTAATGTTAGATTAAATGGAATTAATCTATAGATTTTGGATTAATCTAATGATAGATTTAATGGAAATTAATCTTTAGTATTTTATATTAATCCAATGTTAGATTCAATGGATATAATATTTCAAGTGATTAATATGCTAATGTTAGATTTAATGGATATAATATTTCAAATTGTTTATTAATCTAATGATGGATTAATTGGAACTAATATTTAGATTTTAGATTAATCTAATGATAGATTAATTGGAATCAATCTTTAGTTTTTAGATTAATCTAAAGATGGATTTAAAGTATTTAGTGATGAGGATGAACAAACACGAACAAAACCATCCAAGGAGCCAAATCACAATAGAAAAGAATTATTTTAATAATGCCAGCCAAAAGGGGAGAAATTACAATGCCAGATCGTACAATCTTGGAGCCCAAACGAAGCCCTCTTTTTAGATCCAAAATCCCTTTTTAAATCCTATTTTCCCCCCTTTTACATGATTTTTAAGTTTCCCGCCCATGCAAAAAAAAATTAAATTTAACTTTCCCGCCCATGCAAAATTTTAAATTCTACTTTCCCGCCCAACTGGCGGCCGACAAACACAAAGGCAAAACACTTAGAAAATTTTTTTTTTTTTTTGTTGATGCAAGATTGCTCTGCTGCCACTGGATGCTCCTGCATCAGACACCCAGGGTAAGTTTGAGAAGTGACCTCACTTCTTTGTTGTTGGAGGAAAACCAAGGCGGTCAACCTCGGACTTGGACAGCCAAGTCGAATCTTCTACAGGCCTTCCCTTCCATTTCACCAGATATTCTTCATACTGCCTGTTTCTTGTACTTCTGTCGATGTGGGTATCCAGGATTTCCTCTATCTCTTCTATCATTGGAGCCGATGTCGGAACACTCCACAACTCTGCAACTGGTTCCTTAGAACTGTCACCTTCATGATACTCTACCAAATCAGAAATATTGAACACAGGTGATATGTTCAATCCACTCGACAACTCCACCTCATATGCATTTCCTGAATCTCTTTTTTGTATGATCCTGCATGGTCCAAACTTCTTCATTTTTAGCTTGTTATATGTTTTAGCAGGAAACCTCTCCTTTCTCAGGTGCACCATGACTTCATCACCAACTCTGGAACTCCTTAAACCTCCTTTTCTGATCAGCCTTTGTCTTGTACTGAGTGTTCATCTTATTGATGTGTTGTTTTACTTCTTCATGCAAATCCTTCAGATGCTCTGCAAAGTTCTCAGCTTCAGCACTATTCTTTTCTCCCCTGTCCAACTTCCTCAACTCAGAAGCATTTCTTGGACTACTCCCATATACAATATGGAATGGTGATTTACCAGTACTCATGTTGACAGAATTGTTATAGGCAAATTTTGCCTATGGTAAAATCATATCCCATCCCTTGGGCTTATCTCCTACCAGGCATCTCAGTAGGTTACCCAAACTCCTGTTCACCACTTCTGTCTATCCATCAGTCTGTGGATGGTATGCAGAACTGAACTTCAAATCTATCTTCAATTTCTTCCACAAGGTCTTCCAAAAATACCCAATGAACTTTGTGTCTCTATCGGAGACTATACTCTTTGGTAGACCGTGAAGTCGTACCACTTCCTTGAAAAATAGTCCAACAACATGAACTGCATCACTGGTTTTCTGGAAGGGAATAAAATGTGCCATCTTTGAAAACCTATCAACTACCACAAATATGGAGTCATTTCCCCTTTGTGTCCTTGGCAGACCAAGAACAAAGTCCATGCTGATGTCCTCCTAGGGTCTCTCTAGTACAGGCAATGGCTGATATAACCCGGTGTTCTGCCTCACACCCTTGGCCATCTGGCATATTCTGCAACTTTGTACAAACTTCTTCACATCTTGCAGTAACTGTGGCCAATAGTAGTTCTCACTCACCAAGGCAATGGTCTTGTCTCTACCAAAATGTCCAACCAATCCTCCACTATGCTTCTCTTTGACCAGATTCTCCCTCATTGAACTCCTAGGAATGCACAACTGGTTCCCCTTAAACAACATTCCATATTGGATCATAAAATCCAACCACTTAGTCCTATCCAGAGTAACTGGTGTTGTACAAGCTCTCCAAGCTTCAACAAAATCTAGATCTTCAAGGTACAAACTCTTAAGTTCTTCAAACCCCACAACTTCCACTCTCATTGTTGTCAGCAAACTCTACCTTCTACTTAAGGCATCTGCAACTCTGTTTGACTTCCCACTCCTATGCTTCAGCACAAAGGTATAGCTCTGTAAAAACTCAACCCATTTTAAGTGCCTCTGATTCAATTTCCCTTGACTGTTAATATACTGTAAAGCCTGATGATCAGTATACAAAACAAACTCCTTTGGCAACAAATAGTGTCTCCACTTCTTTAGAGCCTGAACTATAGCATAAAACTCCTGATCATAGATAAAATATTTCTTCCTGGCATCATTAAGCTTTTCACTAAAGTAGGCAACAGGCTTACCTTCTTGACTCAATACAACTCCTATGGCACTACCACTAGCATCACAATCTACCTGAAACACCTTATTAAAATCTGGAAGTGCCAACACAGGTTGCTCAGTGACCTTCTTCTTCAACAACTCAAAGCTCCTATCAGCTCCTAAGGTCCACTTAAAGTCTTTCTTATCCCCTCTCATTGTTTCAGTTAGGGGTGCACAAATACTGCTAAAATTTCTAATAAAATTTCTATAAAAACTTGCTAGACCATGAAATGATCTTACCTCAGTTACGCTCCTTGGGGTAGGCCAATCAATGATAGCCCTTACCTTCTCTGGATCCATCTTCAGACCTTCAGTTGAGATGACAAATCCCAAGTACACCAACTCCTTCTTCACAAAACTGCACTTCTTCAAATTTATCAGTAGATGTTCCTCCCTCAGCTTCTCCAGAACTCTTCTGATGTGCCTCAGATGTTCCTCCAAGGTCTTGCTGAAAATCAGAATGTCATCCAAATAGACAATGACAAACTTTCCCATAAACTCCTTCAATACTTCATTCATAAGCCTCATGAATGTGTTGGGTGCATTGGTTAGCCCAAATGGCATGACCAACCACTCATATAAACCCTCTTTGGTCTTGAAAGTTGTCTTCCACTCATCTCCTTCTCTGATGCGGATCTGATGATACCCACTCTTCAGATCAATCTTTGTAAAATACTTGGACCCACTCAAACAGTCCATTATGTCATCCATCCTTGGCAATGGAAACCTATACTTGATGGTGATCTTGTTAATAGCTCTGGAATCTGTGCACATTCTCCACTCTCCATCCTTCTTTGGTGTTAGTACTGCAGGCACTGCACATGGACTTAGGCTTTCCCTAATCAGTCCCTTCTCCAGTAGCTCCTGAACTTGCCTGTTCAGTTCCTCATTCTCCATAGGAGTCATCCTATGGGCAGCCTTGTTTGGCAAACTAGCTCCTGGTATCAAATCAATATGATGGCTAATATTTCTCATGGGTGGCAAACCCTCTAGCACATTATCAGATATAATATCTGAGAAGTCTTCCAATAGACCTGAGACTTCTACAGGGACATATTTGCTTGGTTCTTCCCTAACTCTAGGAATTAATGCATAGCACACATGCTCATGCTTCAAATCATCTAGAAATTTCCTACCATCAACCAAACAAATTTTGGCATTGTTACATACCTTTTCATCCATCTCCTTTAGTGGCTTCAGTTTATGGTGCACTCCTTCCTTTGTTAGGGAGTAAGTGTTGGCATGTCCATCATGGACTGCACGGTGATCAAACTGCCATGGTCTTCCTAACAACATATGGCAAGCATCCATAGGCAGGATATCACATAGGACCTCATCCTTGTATCTCCCAATATTAAACTTGACTAAGCACTGTTCATTGACCAATGCCCTATGGTCCTTCTGCAACCACGCAATCCGGTATGGATGCGGGTGTCTCCTCCTCTCTAGCTGTAACTTAGTAACCATTTCTTCAGAGACCAAGTTATCAGTACTACCATTATCTATAATAACATTACAGACCTTACCTGAACATTTGCACCTTGTGCGGAATAGGCTCTTCCTCTGGTCTGGTTCCTTCTCCTCATTCAACAAGGTTCTCCTTGTGACCATAACTTCTCCTCTCTCTGCCTCCTCAGAGTGCTCTGATTCAGCTCCTTCATCTGCAATAGCAGCTCTGGCATTACCCATTGGCCTCCTATTTGGCTTCTCTTGGTGTTGTGGACACTCATATGCTCGATGTCCTTCTTCTCCATAGTTGAAGTAGGTTCCACGAAACCCTCTTCCTCCATTTCCTCGGCCAGATCTACCTCTTCCTCTTGGGTAGTTGTTGTTCTGACCATGGGATCTATAAGCATTATCTCCCTTCTGGTCCTGACTATTGCTAGCTTCTTCTTTCTTCTCACCTCGTCCTCCATCTGTTCTTCCACCAGTTCTTTCTCCATGACCTCTTCCTTTCTGCTTACCCTCAAACCTTCTGTTCAGCTTCTCTTCAACTTTTAGAGCAAACTGGTAAGCATCCTCAATGGTGCTCATCCTAACCAGACTCAGCTCTTCTTGAATACTGGTTCTCAACCCATGGATGTAATGGGCTACCTTCTCCTTGTTAGCCTCAGAATGGCCGGTTCGGATCAAGATCTTGTAGAACTCCTCGGTGTATTCTTTGATAGACTTTCCTGACTATCTCAAACTTTGCATCTTCTTCAGCAGATCCAACTCATAATCTATCGAAATAAACTGCCTCTTCAGCTTTTCCACCATTTGTTCCCATCTGGTGATCCTCTCTTTTCCCCTTCTATTTCTGTCAAGTTGTACTCCTTTCCACCAGATTCTAGCATGACCCTTCAGTTTGGTCTTAGCAAACTTGACCCGATCAGGATCTTCCACCTCTTCATATTCAAAATATTCTTCCAGGTCATTGATCTAGTCAATCAACTCCTTCGGGTTAAGATTTCTCGAGTATGTGGAAACCTCCATCTTTGACCTCTTCCCAATCTGGGATATGGCTCTGTACAACCTCGCTTGGGCAGGATCTACTACCTCTTCTTCTTCCTCAAACTGGTCTTCCTCTTCTTCGGCTTCATCTTCGCTCTTTTCCTCTCTTCTTGGGTCAAACCCTCTACGCAACTCTTCTTGTAATGCCTGGACTTGCCTCTACAAAGCTCAAAAATCCTCTGGCACTACGACATTACTGGCAACACCTCGGTTCCTTCGTGGGGGCATCTTGCTCCGGCTTCTCCAAACCCAAACCATAGATCCTGGTGTAAACTGCCTCACGTTCGACGATCTACTTACACACTCAGGAACTCCCACTCTGATACCACTTGATGAGGATGAACAAACACGAACAAAACCATCCAAGGAGCCAAATCACAATAGAAAAGAATTATTTTAATAATGCCAACCAAAGGGGCAGAAATTACAATGCCAGATCGTACAATCTTGGAGCCCAAACGAAGCCCTTTTTTCAGATCCAAAATCCCTTTTTAAATCCTATTTTCCCCCCCTTTTACATGATTTTTAAGTTTCCCGCCCATGCAAAAAAAAATTAAATTTAACTTTCCCGCCCATGCAAAATTTTAAATTCTACTTTCCCGCCCAACTGGCGGCCGACAAACACAAAGGCAAAACACTTAGAAAATTTTTGTTTTTTTTGTTGATGCAAGATTGCTTTGCTGCCACTGGATGCTCCTGCATCATTTAGTCTTTATATTTGGTATTAACCTAATGCTAGATTTAATGGATATAATCTTGTGGGTTGATAAATCTAATGATAGATTCAAAGTGATATGTTCTTTAGATTGTTGAAGGTAAACTAATGCTACCTTAGTGGAAGATGATCTTTAGAGGGTTTACTTATCTTTTGGGAATTAAAATATTTGTGGAAAATATTTTGGAAAGAAGTATGGGCTTCTTATGCTTGTGTTTGTTGTATTGAATTGAATCATATAGCAATGCATGGCTTGGGAAATGATAGAAAAGGAATTAAGAATATTTGTGGAAAATATTTTGGATAGAAGTATGGGCTTATTTTGCTTGTGGTTGTTATGCATAATTGAAATATATCATATAGAAATGTATTCATACCTGCATATGAGATGTTATGATCCCTTCCTACCATTCAATCCACTATGGAGGTTAAAGGAAGATGTTAGATCATGTTCTTGGAATCCTACGAAGGATTTATTTGGAAAACACTCTTGGTGAAAGAGGATTTATTGTAATGAAAACAAAGACTATTCCTATGTATATTCCAAACCTCTATTTAAATAATTATACTTGGTGTCATGTTGTGTATTGTTATTTCATGGCTCTTATCTGTGTTGATGGAACTAATGCTTTGGTCTAAAGGATTATGTTAGATTTATGTGCATGTTTAAGTTCAATCTAGATAAGAAAGTATTTTGCTTCCATTGGAGAATGTTCTTGTTTAGATGCTTGTAGAGAGAGAGAGAGAAAGAGAGAGATTTATCTTTAGGCTTGTGGGTTTTTATTTGGGAAGGGCTCTAAAGGTAACCTTGTCCAAAGATCTCTTGTCAAGCCAAACTTGAGGCTGTTGCGGGGTAGCAACACCTATTTTCTTATGTCCATGAGAAGACAATCATGTGAAGTACTTGATTCTTAGTTGCTCATTGTGGAGATGAGAGGATAAGTATTAAGTTTAGTGGATCACTATGGAGATGCTTTTAACTAAACTCAAGGAATTACGTCTAAGGGACCCAATATAGATTGAATTATGGTTGGTGGAAGGAATTGGTGTTTCCCCCTCTCTAAGGATTGAGAAGGGATAATCCTAACTCTAATATCAATAAGTTTACATTTGTGGAGAATGCCAAAAATGTGGGGTGACCTTTCAAAGTATCCTTTATACCACAGAGGTATACAAGGTAAACCCCAATACCAATGGGAGCTTGGCCTCTCCTGTCCACTCAAGGGATGTTTGTAGCATCATAGAATCGAAATGTGGGTATGCCTAGTGAAACATATTCCATGGATACTCCTGTTGAACCTTGTTGAGTTCTTTATATATATATAAATATATATATCTTGGGTTGTTTTTTTAGGTTGTTATAATTGGTATTAGAGCTCTAGATCGTAGGACTAGAAGCTTTCTTGAAAAGGACTTAGAGATATTTTGACTTTATGGGTGAATTTTGGGAAGAAAGATCTCTTGGGAGATGGCATTTTTATGTGGAGTAAGAAAATCCATCAATACTATCAATGGAAAATAGTATTCGGTTATAGTACATATGGAATATGTAACTAAGTAGTAGGTAGGAGGTATAGCACCAAACATAATGAGAGGAAGAACAAGATATTCCATTCCACCAATATAGGCTAGACAAGATAGTGCCAAGGCTAGACCCCTAGGGAAAAGTTTAAGGAATCCAAGTAGAGGGGTGGAGAAACTCACTGCTACTATCTCACTATTGCAAGAGCAAATAGAGAAATAAAGGGGACAAATGAATCAGTAGAGGGAAAAAATGGATAAAAAAATAGTTGCTAAAAACTATAGTGAGTTAGAATAAAAATCCTATGGTTAGATAATAAGAAAACCCTCCTTCAGATGAGCAAGAAGTTAGGGCTCTTATAGAGGTAAATCTAGCTAAGGATTTGAAGAATGTCAAGACCTCTAGATTCAATAGAAAGGATGGGGGTGATTCAGCTGAAGCTTAGCTGAATGAGTTGGAGACCTATTTTTCATGAAAAAATCTTCTTTAGTGACCAAGACAATTTAGGCAACTCTTCACTTGTAGGAGACAGGGTTGGAATGGTGGAACACATTTAGGTTTGGATAAAAAATTCAGACAATAAATATTGTGGGAAGGTTTTGTAAAGACCTTTAAGAAAAGGTTCCTCACCAAACAAAATTATGTGGAAAAATTCTAGGAAATTTCCACACTTATCCAAGGAACAACAATAGTAGAGATTTACTACCAGATATTTGTAAAGCCACTTAAGTATGTACCACTCTACAAACAAAATGAGACTATAAAGGTACATAAATTTGTCTTAGAAGTGGATCCTGAGTTATCATCAGTAGTAAAAATGCATAAGCTTGAAACTCTGCAAATAGCTTATGACCTGGCTCATCAAGCTGAGTCCAACTTGCAGTTGAACAAGACCCACTTTAAGTATGCGGTATTATTCGAAGAGGATCAAAAATCCTTGAGGAAAAGAAAAAGTGTTGGGTTCATGAAATGGGAACAAGAGCAGAGAAAGAAAAGCAAGGGTAATTCAAAATTTGAGAAAAAAAACAATGGAAAAAAAGGGAATTTCAAGAAGAAATTCCTTAAAAATAAAGATAATTGTACTCTTCCAATACAAAAGAAGCCAAAACTAGCTCAAATCGAGAAAACGGGGAAAAATAAATAGGAAAGATACCTAGGTCTCAAAGGGGGTTGCTATGAATGTGGGGGACCTCACTATGCAAAAAAATATCCAAATAAAGTAGGACCAAGCAAAAAGGTAGAGAAACCCAACCATAGAATTTACGTGACAATAAAAAATATGAATCTAGATGGCCAAGGCACACTTATGCTCTTGAATGGTAAATTTTTTGACAACAAAGTTAAAATCTTGATAGATAGTGAAGCTACTGATAGTTTTATTTCTTCTAGTATAGTTGGCAATTTGCCAAAAAGACCAAGATTTTTGGCACAAGGGTGGAAAGTTGAGTATGGGTCTAGACATACCTACTCGGTGGATCAATGTTTTCCCACAGTCGTTATCACCCTATCCAATGTCTCTACCTTATGGTAATTGTATGTTCATTTTATTATTATATTTATTTTATATATTTAAGGATATGGTACTATTGATGCTTTGCATGGTTGCAGGATCATGTACTCTCATGGGTGGACAAAATAATTGGCCATAAGGAGAGACCATTTTAAAAGGAAAATGATGTGAGATGACTTGTTCATCAACAAATCAGGGTAACATGGATGAGTATCCTTCATATAGGTGCATTGTATATGTCTATACTCATGTTTGCACCATTAAGCCATGAAGTTGCTTGCAATGAGTCTCCTTAAAAGTAGGATGGTTATAGCTTAGCCTATATTTAAAAGGGCCACCCACTTAAGGATAAAACGATGGTGTGAAGCATCGAAGGAATGTTTGGAAGAAGCTTTCTCTTTTTGGTTTATGTTGGTTTTGGTTTTAAAAACCTCGTAGTGGCTGGATTAATCAAATGAAAGACTTAATCTAATGTTGGTTATTTTATAGAAGGAAGTTTTAAAAACAAGTTTATTTATAGATCACTTTTAATAAGTGAATTAGATTTTGGAATCTTTGTTGTTATGCTAGCTTACTGGTTGTTCTTTGTAACTTCTTGTGGTATGTGGAGGAGGAATTATTTGTGTAAATCCTCTTTTATTAGACCACAAGGTGGTTTACCTTAAAGCTTTTAATAATTTCTTCATGGGTGGCTAGATGCCCATGGTTGCCTCCACCATATTCCAAGATGTATTTGTAATGCTTGAAGAGTTACACATAAGGATACGATTACTTGGCTTGGGAGAGAGTGGGGAGGTGTTGGTTTTAAAAGGGAGGTTATTTTTGGAAGCAAGAGGGCAACGAAAACTAGGAAAAACTTAGGGAGAATAAGGATGCCTGAGCGAATCACAATTTTAGTGTAGAGGTAATCTTATCCATGGTTTGTGGTTTGGATGCTTTCAAAGTTTTTCTTTCACTATTTTTGGTTCCAACCTTTGTTTGGTCTACACTGGAGGATGTATGCTTTGTCATGTGTTCCTTCCTTCATGGTTGCTTACTTTGTTTACTGAATTAGCTTGTTCTGGAGGACATTGGTTGGTGCTTTGGAGTTGCTTGATGTCTCCTATGCATAGGTGTTGCGTTGAAATACCTAGGTGTTGTGTTGCTTACTTGAAGTCTTTTATGCGTAGGTGTTGCATTGAAGTAAGTAGGCATTATGTTGCTTTCTTGATGATCTTTTATGCGTAGGTGTTATGTTGAAATATGTAGGCACCCTATGCTTGGTTACTTAGTTGATATACATAGACGTTCCTATACCAAACAAGATGGGTGTAGGTGCTGCATGAGTGATAAGTAGATTTCCTATGCCATCTATCTTTGGTAGGATTGATCCTTTGGTGGCTTGACTTTGGTTTTGCTTGTGCCCTCTATGTAGCCTGACATTGTGGGTTTTGAGTACTTTTCATTACGGTTGGGTTGTTTTGTTTTTCCTTTTGCCCTACGATGTTGAGTCTTTGCTCTTTAGACTAAGCTTTGAGCTTCTATTGGTTTTGCCACATTCATTTCCTTTGCTTGGCTTTTAGAATATTTGTGGTTTGGAATTAATGACATTTCCTTATGCTTTCGTGGTTTGGAATTAATGACATTCCTTATGCTTTTGATTATTGGAAAGATGATGTGTTCCTTTAAGCTTTTAATTAATCATTAGATTTTAGATTAATCTAATGTTAGATTAAATGGAATTAATCTATAGTTTTTAGATTGATCTAATGTTAGATTAAATATAATTAATCTATAGTTTTTAGATTAATCTAATGTTAGATTAAATAGAATTAGTCTATATTTTTTAAATTATTTTTTTAGATTAATATAATGTTAGATTAAATAGAATTAATCTATAGTTTTTAGATTGATCTAATATTAGATTAAATGGAAGTAATCTATATATTTTTTAGATTAATCTAATGTTAGATTAAATGGAATTAATTTATAATTTTTTGATTAATCTAATGCTAGATTAAATGGAATTAATCTATAGTTTTTAGATTAATCTAATGTTAGATTAAATGGAATTATTCTATAGTTTTTTTTAGATTGATCTAATGTTAGATTAAATGGAATTAATCTATAGATTTTGGATTAATCTAATGATAGATTTAATGGAAATTAATCTTTAGTATTTTATATTAATCTAATGTTAGATTCAATGGATATAATATTTCAAGTGATTAATACGCTAATGTTAGATTTAATGGATATAATATTTCAATTTTTTTATTCATATAATGATGGATTTTTTTAAAATGAAAGAGTAAAAATTTATTGATAAGAAGACAAGATTATAGAGTACAATGAAGCCCCCAACCAGGACTCAAATAAACAACAAAACAAGCTAAAACCACCAGATAGGGTCGAAACCCAAAGAAAACAACAAGAAAAAACCACATTAAGTCTAGATATCCTTGTGGATCAACTCCCAAAGGCGCTGAGAGTCCCCAAATGGGAGACTTTCCCAGTTATCCATAATCTAAGGACCCGAAAGCTTAGAAGCCCTTTTGGCCAAATAATCAACAACCCCATTCCATTCCCTTGGTATGTGCACAAAGGATATAAATTTAAACTCTTCACTAATTCTAAGAATCTATATGGCCACAGAGGCCAACTACCAATTAACATCCTCCAACCTTTTGTTGTTTAAAATATTAACCAAAATTTGAGAGTTGGACTTGCAGATGCTCCTGCACCAACCAAGAGAAAACCCCCTCTGCAAGGCCTCGAGAATCATAAGAGCTTCCATAAAATTGTTGGAGTGAACACCTTTATAAATGGAAAAGAAAAATCTGACCACGCTAGTAGAGTCTCTCCCAACACCGCCAATTCTAGCATATCTAGGATTACCCCTAGATGACCCATCAATATTAATTTTTAAAACTCCTCCAGGGGGTGGGCTCCACCTACCATATCTGCAGACTTTCTTTTTGAGACGGAGAACCTTGCTAGGGCAAGAAGAGTCCACACCAACCCCAAAGAGACCAAGGGCCTACTGTACCTTCTCCTCCCTAGAGTCCAAAAGAGGATCCACATCACATTTGCTATGGATAGTTTCTTGACCATACACAAGATCATTTGCCAGATCTGTTGAACAACCAAATGTCTACCCTAAAAGATGCGACAATTCAGTTCAAGCTAAATCTACCAGATGATGCAAGAAGGGCCCAAATTCCTAGCCAACTGGAGGAAGGGGACATTGGTTGGAGGTCTACCCATACTACTCCAAAACTCCACCAAAGAGAGCACATGAAAACAAGGATGGTTCCAGGCACTCCACAAATGGTACCAAATGTCTCTGGCAAGTGAGCATTGGAAAAATAAATTAGAAGAGTCATCCTCATTATTACCACAAAGGACACAAAAATAGGGACCCTAAAATCCCCTCTTCCTCACGTTATCCCAAGTGAGGCATTTATTATGAGCGACCAACTAGAGAAAGAAGTTACATTTAGGCCAAACAAATCTGTTCCACACATTTTTCCACCATGTGACAGGGAGGCTTCTGAACTTTTACATACCAAGAACCTGATAACCATAGGCTATGAAGTAGGTTCCCTTGGAATTAGGGTTCTAAGACAAAATGCCTTTACCCCTCAGTGAAGAGCATGACCTCCCCACAAGAATAAGATCAAGCACATTTTTGTCCTCAAAAAATCCTCCCTGGGGCCATTCCTGCAGATATTTCCACTTGTACATATCCAGATTACCAAAAGGTTAGATTATTTTAAAGTCCTCCACACGAGACCAACCCACTTCTAAGAAACAAATGCTTAGGGAATGTAACCTAGGATATTAAGTTAATATAAGAGGGTGGCCATCCTAAGAATCCTCCCAAAAAAGAGCATTTGATCCCCGATTGTAAATCTAGAACAAACCCTGCTTAATTAAATTAGTCCCTATTTTTAGAGTGTCCTAGATAACTGAACCTTTCCCAACTAAGATGAATCTAGGGATCTCAACCTCAAAAATACCTCTCAAGTACTTACAATATAAGATTTTAGTCCAAATATGATCTTGAGAAGTACACCATATCTAGTAGAGTTTCTCATCCAAAGCCTGCCCAGAAAGAGCTGCCTGTCGCAATCTAAGGCCTCCCTCTTGAACCAAACTATAAATAGAATACCACCTAACCAAAGTCTATCTAGATTGAGCAAGTTTTCTATACCACAAAAACTATCTCGACAAAGCATCCACGTCCTTGATAAAATGAGAGGGAGTTTTTTTGCACAAAACACTTGTAAATGGTAAAATCTTGAACAATAGATTTTAAAAGAAACACTCTACCCATAAAGGAGATCCATCTGATAGTCTAGTGATTCACCTTATCTCTAAACTTATCAAGCATAGACTTCTAGGAAGATCTAGGTAGAGGATGAGATGAAATCATAATACCAAGATAAATGGAGGTGGGAGTCCTGACATGGAATCTTAGAATTCTAGAAATCCTGGCTTGAATAAGAGGAGGAGTATCTAAGAATAAAATAGAATACTTGTCCACATTAATCAAATTCCCAGAAGCACCAAGATATATGTTAAGAGACCGTCTAATGTTACCAACTTTCCTGGTAGTAGCAACTCCCAACAAAGCTGTATCATCAACAAATTGAAGGTGTGAAAGAGGCGGTGAACTACTATTACATTTCCAACCCTAAATGAGACCATGCCTAACTTGATACTTAAGCAGTATTCCCAACCCTTCTGCCATAATGATAAAAAAATAAGAATATAGAGGATCTCCTTGCATCAATCCCCTCGAGGCCCCAAACAATTCTGATGACTTATTATTAACAAAAAAAGAGAATGAGGAAGAAGAAACACAACTCATAACCCATTTAATCCATTCCTCCTCAAAGACAAAAGCAGCAAGAACTTTCAAAAGAATTTGACACGATCATAGGCTTTGGCCATGTCCAACTTAATGAACATAGATTTCTCCTTAGAAGTTTCCATTGAGCAAATAAATTTCATAGCAATAACAAACCCATCCAGGATTTGGTGGCCAACAACAAACCCACCTTGCTCCTTATAGATGATTTTTCTCAACCATATCTTCAGCCTCTCAGCAATAATTTTTGTAATGATATTATACACAACATTGCAGAGAGCAATAGGCCTGAACATGTCCAAAAAATTTTCTCCCTCTTTTTTGGGAATAAGCACCACAAAGGTAGCTTTTAGAGCTCTTAGCACATGTTTATTCTTTTGGTACTCATGAACCACCTCTAGAAGATCAAATTTGATTAACTCCCAAAACTACTAATAAAAATTAAACAAGAATCCATCCGGACTTGGGGCTTTCCCTTTTTCATCTTGAATACAACATTTTCCAACTCCTCAAGGGAAATTGGGCCCATCAAATTCTCATTCATCTCTCTAGAAATAATCGAGGGAATACAGTTTAGAATAAGCTTTTCATCCTCATCATTTGAGAGGGAGTCCTCCTTGAAGAGAGAGGAAAAATACCTCATAGTCTCTTATGAAATCTCCTTGAAAGAAGAGAGAAGGGCACCCTGAGAATTCACAAGATAGGAAATCAGGTTACCATTACGGTGAGCCTTAATCGAGTTAAAAAAGAAGGCCTTGTTCCTATTCCCTTCCTAAAGCCAATCCACTCAAGCTTTTTATTTCCAAAAAAATTCTTCCCTCAGCTCCCATTCAGCAAGTTCTTTTGTAGCCTCAGATTCCTCAAAGAGAAGCTCCTCCGTGAGTCCATGATTCTTAATCTTCCTTGAAGCTTATTCCACCTTATTAAGAGCCACCAACTAAGCCAAGGAAAGGTTTCCAAAATTTGGACTGTTCCACCTCTTCAATTTATGCTTAAAAAATTGTATCCACTTCATAAAGGAATACATAACGGTGCCATGAGAAGATTTGTCATTGGTCCACCAGCCTTACATGAAATCATAAATATTAGGATCCTGAAGCCACATAAGTTGAAACCTAAAGGAAGGATCCTTATTTAGCCAAAAATCAAGAGCAGAGAGTTTGATAGGCCAATGATCAGATCCCCTATCCTCCAGAATCATAGAACTAGAGCTTATGTTATTACCAATTCAAAAATTAGAGATCAGAAACCTATACAGTCTCTTTGAGATGGACTCTTCTCCACATATTCTATTGTGCCAGGTAAAGATCCCATTATATGGCTTAATGTCAATCAAGTTATGATAGTTCAATATTATCATCTATTAGTTTCCCACCTAACATATTATATATGGGGGTAATCGATAAAAAACTAAATGCCTCTCCAACTAGGGAATCATTCATGGTCACACCAATTGAGCATATGTTGTCTATGTCATTTCTCTATGAGAAAATTCCAATCCAATTAATATAAATACCCTAAGGCTAAGATGTAAAATAAATGAAAGCACCTTACAACTAATAGGCTAATCAAATCTTCAAAATATCCTTTAAACAAGTACTTAAAGGTAATCAAATTAACATAATATCCTTTTAGCAAGTGCTTAAGGGTGATCAAATCTTCTATCAAATCATCACGTTTCTCTATCATCGTGCACCAAAATATATTTTAAACACTTGTCTAAAGGTAGTCATATATCATATCATAATAGTCACCTTTAAGTGTTTGGTTAAAGGTAATTACATCTCATTATCCCATCAAAATTCCCCCTAAGTTTTTACTTACAGATAATAAAATATCAAATTATTAGCATATCCTTTAAGTAGATGTGTAAATATACCCAAATCATCAAAAATATCATTTAACCATTTCCTTAAAGGTAATCAATTCATAAAAACAAATTCTTAGCATGCCTACCCAAAGGTAAATAGTTTATCAAAATTTCCTTAGGGTACCTATCCAAAGGTAATCATGTTCATAAAAAATGTACTTTGGGTGCCCCCCAAAGGTAATTAGTTTATCAAAAATTTCCTTTGGGTATATTTTAAAAGGTAATCCTTTTTTTCTTGTAAAATATCCTTTAAGTCCATGCTTATAGGTAGTTGATTTCAAAAATATCCTTTAAGTCCATGCTTAGAGATAGTTGATTTCAAAATTATCCTTTAAGTCCATGCTTAAAGGTAGTCACTTACAAAAAAATATACTTTAATTCATGCTTAAAGGTAGACACTTATAAATGAGTGGTCATATGAAGGAATCCAAGTAGTATTGAGGGAGATACGACCCTATGAAGTCAACCATCCAGAACAAGGGCAGTGATGATTTTTCAAGTCATAAGAAATAAAATTGTAGATATCTATCAACTAGGGTTTGGATGATGGGAGGAGCAATGGAGGGCTAGGGCATCAGTAAGGTGGGACATTCTATCTAGGCATAGAATTTTTTAGCTAAGTTTCATTTATCCCTTCATTATCTTAGAAGTTTTGCATGCAGATTATTGTAGGTTTATTTTCAAATAATATAATCGCTATAGGATATACTAGTAAATTTTAGTAGATATCGAGTTATAGTTTCCTTCCCATGGACTAATTTATAGCTAAATCCTTAGAATCATCCCTAGTAGTAGAGGTTAGGGAGGACCTCATAGAAGCAATCCTCATTGCTCAAAGATAAGGTAATCATTGGTAAATTTAATGGGTCTTGGCTAGGGGCTTTGACTCTAAGAAAATGGATTGATAGGAGATGGAAGTCTCCAAGAGTGAGTCTATCCTTTCTTCCCAAAGGTTTCTTCCTAGCCATTTTCTATTCTAGGGAGGAAAGAGATAGAATCTTAAAAGGGGGTCCTTGGTTTATGGGAAGAGCAGGACTCTTCCTTACCCATTGGTATGAAGGCTTTGCACCTAAAAATATAAATCTATCCCTAGTACCAGTCTAGGTCAAGATGTATGGGTTACCCATTGAATTCTAGGAAATGGATACCTTCAAGGCAATAGGAAACACTCTAGGAGAATTCCTTGAGATTTTAAAAACTACAAAAGATAGAGTCTTGGCTATTTATGCCTAGATATTGGTCATGATTGATATCAATAAACCTTTACCAGAATCAATCATTCTTAAGTATGGGGGTAAGTTGTGGACCCAAACCATGGATTATGAAAACATATATTTTAGATGTAGAAGATGTCATGAGGTGGGGCATATTGAGAGATCATGCCCTAAGAAGAGTCCAACAGAAACATATGTAGAAAACCACAAGAGAAACTTACAAATGGATATGGATGAGGATGGTTTTCAACTTCCAAAAAATAGGTCCAGATAGATGAAAGTAAATAAATAATGGAGACTAGTAAGTAAGGATATTGGAAGAAATACCAATTATTTTGAGGCTTTAGCCTATGAAGAAAAAGTATATCAGAGCTTAGAGGACATGGTACAATAGGATCAAAATATTAACAAGGAACCATCTACTCAATATGATCCTAATTTAGGGATGAACATTCCTATTGAACCTAAGGAATGTGCCTCATCATATTTTGAAGACTCTCTTGAAGTACCATGCACCATTCAAGAGAAGGAAAGTGGTAGAGAAAATATAGTGTTAGATGTTAATACCTCTACCATTAACAAGGAAATACCAAAAAATGAGTAGGATAAGTCAAAAGCTTCCTTAGTAAAGCAAGAGAGGATAAATCTAATGAAAAGGAAAGTTGTGAAAGAATATTGAGGAATAGAATAATAAGACCTACTCCTAATACTAGCAAGGAAAAAGAGGAAAACCTTCAAATTATCAAGTGAGAGCCAAGGAAGCAAGAGCAAACATAGAGAAAGGAACACAATCTAAGTTGGTTGAACTTCTCTTTACCAAACAACAAAATGATATTGGTAATTCATAAGAGGGCCAACAAGACCCTAATGAGACATGATTACCATCTCATGGAATATAAGGGGTGCTAATGCCCCCTCAAAGTAGAGGTGTATCAAGGACCTCTATTTAAGTAATAAGCCTAATATTCTTTGTATCTAAGAAACTAAAATGACAAAGGAAGAAGTTTCCAAAACTATGAAAGTAGTATGGGCAAGATGTGAATGGGATGTTATGGATTCAAAAGGAGTAATAGGGGGAATTCTAACATGTTGGAATCTAGTTAGAACCTCCTATGAAACCATTCATAAAACTAGGCATTAGATAGCCTCATTAGTCACATGCTACTTTGTAGATATTCATTTCATCCTTATCAATGTCTATGGACCTACAACTCAATCAAGTAGATCAGAAGTATGGAGTGGGATTGAAGCCTTTATGAGAAGTAAAGACCAAGAAACCTAATTCATGATCATAGGATATTTTAATGCCATAACCAAGCTAGATGAAAATTTTAGGGGAATTAGGAAAATAACCCAAAGTATGAGAGATTTCTCAACTTTTATTCAAAACAATAATCTATGGGAGGTTGAGTTTGAAGAGGACAACTATACATGGACCAACAATAGGATAGGCCAGAACCTGATAGCAAAAAAATTAGATAGATGCATACTCTCAGATCATTGGCTAGATGAAGGGACTTATGCTAAAATTAATACCTTGACAAGGATTGGTTCAGATCACTAGCCAATAAGAGTTAAAATGGTGGTAAGTGAATTCAAAAAATATCATATTTTAAATATGAGTAGATGTGGGAAGACCATCCTCAATTTGTTGATATGATAGCACAGACATGGAATTATTTAGGAAATGGTGGGTTGTATACACTTCCAAAACAAATTAAATCAATGACATCTAGATTAAAAGAATGGAACAAGAACACTTTCAAAAATATTTTTAAGAAAAAGAACTAAAAGAGAAACTTTCAAAATTCAAAAAGGTGAGCACAATAATCCAAGCTCAGAGGAAAGGGAGTTGCTTAGTGAATATCATAATATTTTGAGTAAGGAAGAGAAATTTTGGAGATTAAAATCAAGATAAACTTGGTTAAAAGGAGATAAAACACAATTTTTCATAGGATGACAATAGTACAGAGATCAACATCTAGAATTAGTAGAATTAAATTAGTAGAAGGGGTTTGGATTGAAGACCAGAGCAAAATTAGAAAGGAGGCAAGGCTTTTTACCAGAATATTCTAGGATCAAAGGAGATTGAAGTTCTTAATGATAAACTACTATAAGAAGTACCTTTAGTTATAATAGATGAAGACAATAGCAAATTGATGGAGCCTATTACTCTAGAAGAAGTTCATTCAACTCTTTTCTCTTTTGATAAGGATAAATCCCTAGGTCTAGATGGACTCTCTATAACATTCTATCAACATAACTAGGAAATAGTGAAGGATTATTTATTGGTGGTAATGGAATAGTCTAGGGTAAAATAATACATACCTTATAAAATAAATGCAACATATCTTACCCTGATTCCAAAAAGAAGGATGCAAAATTGTTTGATTCATTTAGGCCCATAAGCCTATGTAATATGGCATATAAGATAATCTCCAAAGTGATGGAAAATTAGTTAAGACCACTATTAGACAAAATTATTTTAGAAGAGCAAGGAGGATTTATGAAAGGGAGACAGATTCTAGATGGGATCATAGTAGCTCATGAAGTAATGCATTCAACAACTTCTAGAAAAGAGAGAGCAATGATCTTAAAACTTGATATGAATAAAGCCTATGATAGGGTTAAATGGGATTTTTTTTATAGTATTAGAAAAGTTTAGATTTGGGAAGAAATGGGTTAGATGGATTAAAGCTTGTGTCTCTATAATATCATATTCAATGTTAGTCAATGGGCTAGTAACATAATCATTTAAAGCCAAGAGGGGTCTTAGATAGGGAGATCCTCTATCACCATATTTATTCATTATTATGGTAGAGGTATTGGGAAGGAACTTGAAGAAGGCATACAAATATGGGCTAATAAGTAGACTTAAGGCTAGTAATAACATTGACAACATCACCCATCAATAATTTGTAGATGATACAACCCTTTTTGGGAGGGCAAGGAAAAATAAGGCTAGAGCTTTGAATAACTTATTAAAGGAATATGAAAGAGCGTTAGGGAAAAAAGTTAATAGGACAAAATCTAAAATTTACTTCCTAAACACTCCAACTAGAATCAAAGTAGGGATATGTAGGTTACTTCAAATGGAGGAGGCAAATTTACTAACAACATATCTAGGGATGCCCTTATTTGAGGGGAGAATGAGGATAGAATTATGGAATCTAGTTATAAGTAAAGTTTAAAATAAACTACCAACATGGAAAGGTAGATGGTTATCATTAGAAAGAAGATGTAGCTAATAATTCCAACATATTATATGTCCTTGTATATTATGCCAAAATCGATAGAAAAAGTTTAATCTATATTATGTATCATTTTTGTGGTCAAGATTACATGATAAAAGAAATTTCCTTTGGTGAAATGGAGCAAGGTGTGTGATGATAAAACTAGGGGAGGTCTCAATTTAAGAGTTCTTATAGATGCAAACTTAGCTCTAAGGGGAAAAGTAATTTGGAGATTGTACAAAGAGAGTCAAAGACAATGGGCAAGAATTATTCTAAGTATATTGAGCCCAATGACCCAAGCTTAATATTTACTACATTCTCACTACTAGATGGTTTTACACTATGGAATAATTTAAAAAATCAATTGATCTAGTGATTAAAGGTCTAAGATGGGTGGTGGGAACTAGAGAAAAATTCTATTTGGATGGATACTTGGTGTGATAAAAAACCACTCAATCTAGATCCAATTTTGAAACCATGGATGAGATTACTTCAAGATAAATATGGTGATAGGGTTTCAAACATTATGTACAAGGATCAGGAAGGAAGATACAAATGGAAAGAAGATTTTTTACAAGTATACTAAACATTGTTGCTAGGAGGCAATTGAGCAAAAAGATAACAATAATGATTATTCTAGGGAGTCAAGGATAAGCTGATTTAGGAGTTGAATAGCTCAAGAGAATACACAACAAGAAGTAGATATAATGTAAAGCACCAACAAAATAGGAATACCACAAGAATATGGAGAGATATTTGGGATAGCCCAAGCATTCCAAAAGTCAAAATGTTTGTATGGCTAGTAGGTCATAGGAAAATTTTATCTTAGGATAACCTAATGAAAAGGGGTTTTCATGGCCCCTCACAATGTGTTCTATGTAAAAAGGAGGAGAGTATAGACCATCTCTTGGGACACTGTTCAATAGTCTAGGAACTATGGCAATGGATTCTTAATATGTTTGGTAAATGCATGGTGATGAATGGTAGAATTGAAGAATGGTTAAAGCAATGGTAGAGCACTTTTAAAAGTGAGGCATTATAGACAATTTGGGATACATCAAAAGATACAATACTTTGGACTATATGGATGGAAAGGAATAGAAGAATATTTAAAGGAAAGGAAAGTAATTTAGAGGTAATGAAAAGGAATATTTGTTTAGCCATAGAGGAGTCTAAACCAACCCTATCAACTCACCCAATCCCTAATCTTGAAGTAGAGAGCCTTGATAGATGGAGTCAAGTCATCAAATGGAATTATGATGTTGGGTATAGGAGAAACAAAAGGAAGGCAAATAATATAAAGTGGAAACCATCAGAAGTGGAGTTGGTCAAATTGAATTTTGATGGAGCATCTAAAGGAAATCTAAGACTAACAAGAGGAGGAGGAATAATTAGAAATAATAGGGGTGATATTTTGTCACATTACGCTTTCAATAGTGGATTTAAGACAAATAATGAAGTTGAAGCTTGGGCGGATTTGGAAGGGTTAAAAATATGTAGACAAATGAAATGGAATAGAGTATGGATGGAAGGCGATTCACTAATAGTAATAAATGCAATTTTGAGGAAAGCAAAGGCTCCATGGAACATACAAGAGATCATTGTGGAAATACAAGACCTTGCTATAGAGTTTGAAGAAATTAGGTTTACACATACATTAAGGGAAGGGAACAAATGTGCAGATAGGCTAGCCAATAGAGGGGTTTTAATAGAGGATCATGAAGTTAAATTCTCTTTTCCATGGTTAGAGGAAGTAGTAAGTTTAGTTGAAGCTGACAAGAAAATGTTGACTATCTGAATCAAATAATGATTAAGATTTACTTTAATGTTTTCCATTGGTAATATTTGTTGTATTTTATAACATTAATGTGTTTTCATATAAACTATTTATTATAGTTCTTGTGGTTGCACTTATGCTTCAGGAAGGAAACTAACAGTCCAGATCTGGTAAAGCGGACTATGATAGCGTGAAGTTTTGGAAATATTACTCTACTAAGATGTAGTGCATAGATAGTAGAGGTGGAGTTTTGGTATTGTGAAGGTTGTTGTAGGAAAATGTCAAGAAGAAGGATGTTGAATTTTGGAATATTTGTATTTACAAAGATGTAGACATGGAAAATTGACCCATCAAAATGAGTCTTTTTTTCCTTAGAATCCCTAAGAAGTCACTCAAAATTGCTAAGTATAAGTTTAAGCTTCTTTTCCCGTTTTGGTTTGCTTTTTCTCTTGGCCTTGCCAAATTCATGGTCAACTAGTACGGGGCACAAATCAACAAATTAGGATTTTTTTCTCTTGAAAAGCCTAAGTTTTGGGTTGACCTCTATGGCGTTAGCTGTTCACCAAGGTTGTTTTTTGTTTTCCAACCTAAAACCCTCCAAGCATACTATAAATAGAAGTATTGGACACATTTTTTCCCTTAACAAAAAATATACACACATGCTCTTAAGACTTGATGCTTTTGGAATGCTTTGGTGTTTAGATTTTGTTGTATTTTCTATGATTTATTGTTAAGGATAAGCAAGTGGAGAAGTTTTGACAACAAATTGAGCACAACATTTGTCTTCTAAGGAGGAAAGACCTTCCACTTTAGTTTTCATCTCCACTCTTGCTTCCTCTCTAGGATTATCAGATTTTTTCCTATGCATTTATTAGCTCTTAGATCATTAATTCTTAGTGTTAAATTGCATTTTGCATTCTAAAATTAGTTTTTGATAACTCTTGTGTGAATTTGTATCTCGCTCTTATGGGGCACGAATTCACACAAGTACTCAAAAACTAATTTTACAATGCAAAATGCTCTTATAGGGCATGATTTCGGTGAAACCATAGGTTTTGCCATCTTGTCTTCTCCTTCTAGATTCATGACTACTAATTATGGAGAGTGAATTTGGTCATAGTAACTTGGGGATAAATTTTTCCTCCCAAAACCCTAGGTTATTATTTGCATACTTGTTTTCTATTACATCCATTTTATTTGCACTATGTTTTCACTGTTTCATACTACTATATCTTGTTTTGCTTATTCCCAAAGGTCAAAAATCATTTTAATTTTTGAATGGTCAGCTAAAAATCCAAGCTCAATCACATAATGGCCTAAGAAAACCCCCAAATGCTAATCAAATTTTCTAAGGTTTTGAAGCTATTTTACAGGTTTGACCAAATTTGCAATTGAGATTTATAGGACACAAATTTAGCTAGGATTAACCATCAGGTCAAGTAAGTATTTTTTTAGATCTTTTAGGTTGTTTTATAAGTATCTATGGTCATTTTGCACTTATGCTTTAGGAAGGAAACTAACAGTCCAGATCTAGTAAAGTAGACCATGATAGTGTAAATTTTTAGAAATATAACTCTAGTAAGATGTATTGCATAGATAGTAGAGGTGGAGTTTTGGTATTATGAAGGTTGTTGTAGGAAAATGTCAAGAAGGATGTCAAATTTTGGAATATTTGTATTTACAAAGATGTAGACATGGAAAATTGACCCATCAAAATGAGTCATTTTTCCTTAGAATCCCTAAGAAGGCACTCAAAGTTGCTAAGTGCAAGTTTGAGCTTCTTTTCCCCTTTTGCCTTGCTTTTTCTCTTAGCCTTGCCAAATTCATGGTCATCCAGTATGGGGCACAAATTGACAAATTTAGGGTTTTTTCTCTTGAAAAGCCCAAGTTTTGGGCCGACCTCTATGGCGTCGGCTCTTGGCCAAGGTTGTTTTTTATTTTCCTGCCTAAACCCCTCCAAACCTCCTATAAATAGAAGGATTGGACTCCCTTTTTTCCCCTAGACAAGTTTTTGAAATCATCATACACATGCTCTCAAGATTTGATGCTTTTGGAATGCTTTGGTGCTCTGCTTTTGGTGTGTTTTCTATGATTTGTTGTTGAGGATAAGCAAGTGGAGAAGCTTTGATGATAGATTGAGCACATCATTTGTCTTCTAAGGAGGAAAGATCTTCCACTTTGGTTGCTACCTCTACTCTTGCTTCCTCTATAGGCTTATCAGGTTTTCTCTATGGATTTATTAGCTCTTAGATCATTAATTCTTAGTGTTAAATTGCATTTTGCATTCTTAAATTAGCTCTTAAGCACTCTTGTGTGAATTTGTACCCTGCCCTTATGGGGCATGAATTTGGTGAAACCATTGGTTTTGCCATCTTCTCCTTTGTTTCTAAATTCATGACCTCTAATTATGGGGTGTGAATTCGGTCATAGTAGCTTGGGGATAAATTTTTGCTCCCAAAACCCTAGGTTCTCATTTGCATACTTGTTTTCCATTGCATCCATTCTATTTGCACTATGTTTTCACTATTTCATATTGTTATATCTTGTTTTGCTTATTCCCAAAGGTCAACAATCATTTTCATTTTTGAATGGTCAGCTAAAAGGACCAAGGGGGCTTGATTGTTGCACCTCCAAGCTCAATCACATAGTGGCCTAAGAAGGCCCCCAAACACTGATCAATTTTTCCAAGGTTTTGAAGTTGTTTTGTAGGTTTGACCGAATTTGCGATCGAGATTTATAGGGCACAAATTTGGCTAGGATCAACCACCAGGTCAAGTAAGTGCTTTGTTAGATCTTTTAGGTTGTTTTTTGAGTGTCTATGATCATTTTTCTTTCTATAGTTGAAAAAATAACATAAATTTGATAGATTAGAAAATTACATTTTGGTTTTAGATCTAGGCATCAAAAGAAGAAAAGCATATAGTTTGCATTTAGGCTAATCTTGTTTGTGCATTCTCTTGGACCTTTGCTTGAAAATAAAATATTTACTTTCTTGCAATATTAAGGATAGTCTTCATTGAAACAAAGAATCATTCTAGGAATAGCTCCTTGTTTGCTTGCATTATTGTTTGCCCTGCATTATTGTTCTTTAATTCTTTCTAGTTTAGATCTTAGTCAAGACCAAACTTAGGTGCTTGCTCAATAAACACATCAAACCTTCCATCCTAGACTTGGAGTGAGTCCTTAAACCATTCCTAGTGAACCCTTCAATCCCCAAGCCCCTGAGTGTAGAGAACACAATAGCCCCATGGTCACCTCAACTCCCAATAGATCCATCGAGAATCATACATAGTGGGTTATTTCCCCCTCTACATATTTGGTGAACCCGACATGAAACACATCCTTAGTGGCCATCTAGGAAGCCTCTTCCCTTTGTCTCCTTTTATTTTATTTTAAACTATAAACAAGACCATTTAAATATATTTGCATAGATTAGAAAAACTAAACAAAACTTAAAAAATCCTTTTATTCCTTGTGTTTTTACATTAATTTTTTATCCCTTTCTCTTTCTCTTAATCCTATGGCCCCAAACCTTAGGAATAAGAGAAATATGATAGAGCCAGAAGAGAATCCTCTATGCCATGAGGATGATCAAGTTGATAGGGAGAATCCCAATCTAGAAGAAGAAGAGGACATAGAGACTAGTGATGAATTTGATCCTATTGAAGGACCTCATGGTCAACTCACCTTCAAATCACATAATCATATCTTGAATTTCTTTAGGAAAAATAGGCAAGTCCTAAATGAAGCCTTGGATAGAGACACCCACTTCAAAGAAGCTAGAACATCTCATCATCAAATCAATTCTCCTCAAAATATCATCAATCCTTTGTTTCAATCTTCTCATAATATTAATCTATTTCATAAACCTACATATGCTACTACAACAACCACCAACATTGGGGGAGTTTCACAACCTCCTCCAACTAGTAGTGCATCCCAAAATAATATTCAATTTCCATCTCATAATATTCCTCCTCTCAACATTCCTTCTTCTATTCCACCAAATGCAAATTTTATCCCACAACAAGATGCTACACAAAACATCCCATTCCATAACCCATACCATAACAATGTTAATACCTCCAACATTAACCAAGTTCCCTTTCAACAACCTACCTATAACCCACCCTTAGGGAATCTAGGGGTATTGCACAACAACAATCCAGACATGCAAAGTTTGACAAGTATAGTGAAACAATTGGCATTAAGAATGGATACACTTCAAGCTCCAAGTTTCACTTATAACTATAAGGAAATGTGCAATCAACCCCTAGATCCTATGGTAGCCTCTAGGCCCTACCCCAAGCATTTTCCAATACCGATCTTACCCATTTATAAGGGAACAGAGGACCCTATAGAACATTTAAGGATGTTTAGAACAACATGCCATGATATTATATATGATGATATGTTGTTGCTAAAAATATTCCCTAAAAGCCTTGGTGGTATGGCATTGGAATGGTATTATCAACTACCCCATCATTCTTTGAGAAACTTTGAGGAAACAACTAAGTTATTTGTTCAACAATTTGGAGCTTATGTGGAGAAAGGAGTAACCATTCAAGATTTATACCTCCTAAAGCAAGGTAAAGATGAAAGTTTCTCAGAATTCTTATCTCGATGGAGAAGTTTAGTTGGATGATTAAGATACACCCTACCTCCTCGAGACATGCTAGAGATATTTATTGGTAACTTACAAGAGCAGATCTCATATGAGTTGGAAACAACAACTATTACCTCTTTCAAACAAGTAATAGATTTGGCAAGAAGAGTAGAGAAGGCTCTTATTCGAAGAGGTCAAATCAAGTTAAGGAAAGAAGAGGAAAGGACCATGAAAACCCAATATAAGAACAAGCATGTAGTTGGTGATGGGGTAACAGATAATAGATAAACCAATAATGTTAATACTTCTAGTACCTTGTAGAAGTTGGTACTTAGAAAACCCTAAAAACCCCCACCAAGGAATTTCACTAGACTCAACCAACCTATTTTATCGATCCTTAAGCAACTTTTGGAAGCTAAGATGATTGAACTACCTCCCATAAGACAACCTGATACAATGATAGTTTGGTATAAGCCTGATCAACATTGTGAGTATCATAGAGTGGAGGGGCACATGATGAATTCATGTAAGAGGTTGAAACACATGGTTCAAGACTTAATAGATGAAGGTCACCTTGTTGTGGATGATTCTCAACCCAATCCTAACCACAAACCTCCAACTAATCAACCTCCTACTCAACAGACACCTACAACTAATCAAGATATGGGGATCTTCCAAAATCCCCTACCCAATCATAGGCAACAAACAACTAATCAAGTGTCATATCATAATGTGCCACCTCCCTACAACAACATGGTGGGTATGATAGCAGCTACTACAAGGCAACAAGCTCAAGCTCAACCGACTCAACAATATCAATAGGAGATAAGTTCTACATCCAACCAACCCTCTAGACCACCCTTAGTTCTTAAGAGTACCCAAAAAAGGAGCACAAGTGTAGAAAAACCAACCTTAGTGTTGAAGCCACAACCAAAAGTCTCCTTCAACATCCAACAATAATTAAGTAACACACCTACCAAGATATCCCTCTTAGAGCTTTTACAGACTTCTCCTATTCATAGGGAAGCCTTGATGAAGCTTCTAAGTCAACAATCTATCCCACAAGATCTTCCCCCTAGTAACCTAGCCAATGTTGTAGGTACTCTTGGGATAAATCACATATCTTTTTATGATGATGATCTTCCTTCCTCAAATTTACAAGGGGATTCTCCCCTTTACATCACTAGATATATTGGGGAAAAGTTCATCAAGAGGATATTGGTGGACAATGGTTCCTCCCTCAATATATGCACTTATAATTTCTTCCAAAATTTTGGACTTAAGGAGGAAGATTTAACCAAATCTGATGTTATCATAAAAGCTTTCAATAATGAGTCCCAAGAGGCCTACGACATTTTATCCCTTCCCCTTAGGGTAGGACCCAAGATCTTAGACACTTTGTTTTATGTGGTATCTTGCCCAACATCTTTTAATCTTCTTCTTGGATGCCCTTGGATTCATGCCATGAGGGTTGTCCCTTCTACTCTTCATCAATGTTTGAAGTATGAATTTAAAAATCAACTTATCACCATCTAGGGTGACCCTCATCCATTCCAATATTGTTCAATGGTTGAGCAAGCCCAATCTAAGATCAATTTTTGTCCATCTATTTCTCTTCATAAAGTTTCTTCTTCTTCTCCTCTCATTCTTCATCATTCTCAAATCACCAAGAAGTTTGAAAATTTCAAAATAAGTGAGGAACCACCAATCATAATCTCATCACAAGATCAAGCCAATCATCTATTTGAAAGTCCTCTTCTAGATCTAGCCAAGCTACCACCTTCACCCCAAACTATGGGTTTACCCCATAAAAAGGGTGAAGTAGTACACATAGGTATGTGTACCTTTGTCTATATGGGTACATCCCAAGAAGAAAATATCCATGGTAGCAACCCCTTTCTAGTAGAGAGAACCTTTGCCCATTGTTATCTATCCAATGATTACCCACTTCCTAAGCAGATCCTATCTAGTATGGGATATGAAGGTAAGGGTTTGGGGCCACAACAAAAAGGCATTCAAGAGCCTTTGGAAGTTGAGATTTGGCCTAGGAGATGTGGCATAGGCTACATCCCCAAAAAAACCAACCCTTACCAACTGATGATGATCAAGTTATCACCTTCACTGAATTCATGGATCATCATGGCTTAGAATGGAGTAATGAGGATGAGGGACCACCTTCTCCCTCTAACATATTATTTTGCAATGTGATAACTTTGGTGCACCTTGAGTTAGTTGTGACCCTAGGGGAGTATGCTGAAGGGGATACTCTTTGTGATATGGATCATGAAGATATCCTCCAAAATAACTTCTTCTTTGATGGGTCAATCCCTTGTGTCGCCCATGTTGAGTCTTCTAGTTCTCAAGTGGATCCTATTCCTATGTCTCCTAAAGACCTTGAGCAACTAGGAGTGATCCCTACCCCTCCTCACTATGATGATGAATCCCACATCCTCATTGAGGAGACCCTAGATATTAATATAGGAATCGAAGAAAGCCCTAGACTCCTTAAGTTAGGAAAAGCCTTGTCCATGGATGAGCAGGAGCAATTGACCAAATTATTGATAGAATTTCAAGATATTTTTGCTTGGTCATATATCAACATGCTAGGGCTTGATCCCTCCCTAGTCATGCATCACCTAGTAGTTAGACCCAATGTCAAACCTATTAAGAAAGCTTAGGAAGATGCATCCTAAAGTCACCCTATTAGTCAAGGAGGAGCTCCAAAAACTCCTTGACATCAGTTTTATCAAAGCTATCGACTATTCTGATTGGATCTCCAACATCATTCCTATAGCTAAGAAGGAAGGGACAATCAGAGTATGTACCAAATTTTGGGACATCAATTTTGCATGTCCCAAGGATGACTTTCCCCTACCCAACATAGACATGATCATAGATTTCACCATTAGATGTGGAATGCTATCACTCATGGATGGTTTCTTGAGATACAATCAAATCAATATTACCCTCAAGGACTAGGCCAAGACAACTTTCATAACTCCATGGGGTACCTTCTATTATAAAGTCATGCCTTTTGGCTTGAAGAACATTGGTGCCACATACCAAAGGGCCATGACATATATTTTTCATGACATGATGCATGATATTGTTGAGGACTATGTGGATGATCTTCTTGGTCACTCCATCAATCGAGAAACTCATGCACAAGATTTAAGATAGATCTTTGAAAGACTTCAAGAATACAAAGTTTATCTTAAGCCCTCCAAGTGTGTGTTTGGAGTCACATCTAGCAAGATTTTAGGCTTCATAGTGTCTAGGTGAGGCATTGAAGTGGATCCCACTAAGATAGTGGCTATTACTGACATGCCTCCTCCCTATAACCTAACCGAGTTGCATAGCTTGCAAGGAAAACTTCAAGCTATTCATCACTTCATAGCCCAATTAGTCGATAAGTGTCAACCCTTTCTTAAGCTTCTTAAGAAATATGTAGTGTTCAAGTGGGATACTGAGTGTCAAAAAGCCTTTGATGAACTCAAGAAGTATCTCACTTCCCTACCTATCCTTGTTCCCCCTAGACTAGATAAGCATTTAATGCTTTACATAGCAGCCACAGCCCAAGCTTTGGGGGCTATGCTAGCTCAACATGATGATCAAAACAAAGAGTGAGCTATCTACTATATTAGTAGAACCTTGGTTAGCTATGAAACCTAATACACTCCCTTAGAGAAGCTTTACCTTATTATAGTGTTTGCCTCTCAAAATTTGAGACACTACATGCTTAGCCATAAGACATTAGTAGTTGCAAGGTTTGATCCTCTTCCTACTTAATGTTGAAGCCCCACCTTTTAAGTCAAGCCACTAAGTGGGTCCTAGCCCTTAGTGAGTTTGACTTAACCTTTATAGGTCAAAAGGCTATAAAAGGTTAGGTGATTGTTGACCAACTAGTCATTGCTCCCCTAGAATCTACCCATCCCTTAGTCATCAAGTTTCCTAATGAGTGCCTTAGCTTAGAATTAGAAGAGCCTGAGTCTTGGACATTGTTTTTTGATGGAGCCCATTGCTTAAAGGGTGTTGGGGCTAGAATCATTCTAGTCACCCCTCAAAAACAATTGATCCCCCTTTCCTTCAAGCTTTATTTCTCTTACACTAATAATACTATAATACGAAGCCTTGATCCTAGGTCTTAGGGAAGCCTTAGCCTTAAAGGTTAGAGTCCTTTCCATATTTGGTGACTCTCAACTTATGGTTAATCAGATCAATGATATTTATCAAACCAAAGATGATAAACTAAAACCTTACAAGGAGATTATCACCAAGCTCTTGTCCACCTTTGATAAGGTAACCATAGAGTCTATCCCTAGATCCTCCAACCACCATGGATGCCATGGTCACTATTACATCCCTTATCCCCTTAGAGTTAGAAGATGATCAAGCAATGATTATCATTTGACAACTCTGAGAACCTACAACCCTTAGCTCTAGCCTCATTTTATTAGATGTCCTAAACATAAGAGTTTCTCAATCTAAGCCATGGTACACAAACATATTTAATTTCCTTAAGGATGGTTCAATGCCTGATGGCTTAGATCACAACCAGATAAAATATTTTGTGAAAAAGAGCATGTCAATTTATCATAATTGGTAATACTTTATATCAATATTCTTTTGAGGGCATCCTCTTATAATGCCTTAACTTCGATGAAGCCCAACTAGCCCTTAGTGAAGCTCATGAAGGATCATGTGGAGGCCATTTTAGTGGTAATGCTATTGCTAAGAAGCTCCTTTAGATAAGTTACTATTGGCCTTCCATGGAGAAATATGCATGTGACTATGTTCGATGTTGTGACAAGTGTCAATGCCATGACAACCTTATTCATGCTCCTTCTCAAAACCTTTAGGTTATTTCTTCCCCTTGGCCATTCTCCATGTGGGGATTGGACATTATAGGGAATATTAACCCCATATCATTTGATGGTCATAAGTTTATCATCATAACAATAGAGTACTTCACCAAGTGGGTAGAAGCCATGCCCTTAGCTATGGTGACTGGAGCTCAAGTCTCTAAGTTCATCTTCAACCAGATCCTTTGTAGGTATAAGATTCCTTTGATAATTATCTTTGATAATGGAACTCCTTTCAAGAACAAGGATATCCATAAAATTTGTGCTAAGTACAATATTCAACACAAATGGTCAACTCCATATTACCCTTAGGGTAATGGTCAAGCTAAAGCATCCAACAAGTCCTTAGTTAAGATCCTTAAGAAGTTGGTAAGTAAGACCGATCATGATTGGCATATCCAACTGTACCCTACCTTATGGGCCTATCATACTAATGTACAAACTCCTATAGGTGCAACCCCTTATGTCTTGGTCTATGGCACTGAGGTAATTTTTCCATTCGAGTTAGAAGTCCCATCCTTGTGTATCTTGTTGCAAGATGCCTTGATCGATGATGAGTATCATTTAGATCATTTAAACCAATTGGAGTTATTGGATGAAAAGTGCATCCATGCCTTAGAGCATCTTTAAGCCTATCAAAATAGGCTCAAGCGATCTTACTCTAAGAAATTTTGCAATCATTCTTTTGAAGTTGGGGACCTTGTCCTCAAAGAAAACCAAAAGAACACTAATGCTCATACATATCTAAAGGGCAAATTTTAGCCCAATTGGCTAGGCCCCTTTGTCATAATGACCAAGTTTGGCTCAGGAGCCTATCATTTAGCAATGTTAGATGGTAAAGATATTAAAGAACCAATGAACATAATGCACCTAAAATGATATTATGCATGAATTCACATCATCTCTCTTTTTCTTCTCCTTTTGTTGATCATCTCTCTTCTTCTATTATTTTCTTATCATATTTTTCTACTTCTTTTGTGCTAGATTGCATTCATTTGCTTGCTCATACTGCATGATTTTTATCATACATTGCATGGACTGCTTGACATACTTCTCTCTTTTGCATATTATGCTTGTCATATAGTTACTTGATTGCTTGATCATACTTGCATGACTGCTTGATCATATAGATTTTTGGGGACTTTTACAATGAGGCAAGTGATGAAACCTAGTTAGGTTTTAGCTCATATGCATTGCACTCATACTAGGTCACTGATGCTTAGAAAATCCCCAACCTAGGGCATATTCCTTGACCTTGAAAGTTTCAATAATTCTAAATTTCTCCAAGTCAAGGGATATGGTTCTTCATCTCTTGTATATCCTTTGTCCTTTGCAAGTTTTCAATCATTTCTTCTTTTCTCCAAGACAAAGGATATACATTCCTTCTTCTATCTATACATCTTGTTTTGCTCACACTTTTCCTTATTGATATTTTGATTGTTAAGGGGTCCTCATAGGATAGGATAGATACCGCATGAATATCATTTATGGTGTTCATACGACCACTAACTATTCTACGCACATCCCTTAGCTATTGAAATTTCAACAAGGACACACACATACACATTCTTTTTTTTTTCTTATAGCACATGCACACACAACACCTTCTTGCTTTGCTTTGATCAATCTTCTTATCTTCTTTAGTGATCTAACACCCCTATCAAGTTACACTCCTTTTGACCATCAACACACATAACACCCCTATTAGGTTACACTTATTTTGGCTCAATGAGCACTACACCCCATTATAGGATAGCTTCATGGCTACCAATGAGCATCAACCTCCACTTAGGCCATTTGTGAGCACACATCCTAGTGGGTATCACTCCACATACAACCACTAGTGAGCATCACACCCATAATAGGTTTTGCTTCATATTTTGGTCACTAGCGAGCACACACCCATAGTGGGTATTGCTCCATCTTGTTCTTTTCAATAAGCATAACACCTTCATAGGATAGCTTCATGGCCACTCATGAGCACTACACCCATAGTGGGTTTCACTCCATCCTTGACCATTTGTGAGCATACATCCTCACAAGGTTTCACTCCATATTTTATTTTCTTTTTGCTTAGCTTATGATCATTTGATCACACTGACCCCTTGCGGTCTATGTTGATTCAAATATCATACTCTAAGCATATTTTTTTGCTTTCTTTGACCCTTTGTTGACCTTCTTCTTCTTATTTTTCCTTTCTTCTCTTCCTTTTTCTTCTTTTCTTCTCTTTTGCCAAATTTGTGCCCTATCCTTATAGGGTGCAAATTCGCTCTATGATGAATTTGTGGTCCATTTTTATGGGGCATGAATTTGGCTGGAGTGTTGTTTTTGTTTCTCCTTGTTTTTCTTTTCTTTTCTTTCTTCCAACACCTTTTTATGCTTCCAATCCAGTCATCTAGTCATGCATTCATTAGTTAAGTTCATATAGTATGCATTCTTTAGTTATGTGCATTTGTTATATCTTCATGCATTTGTTCTCTTCGTTCATCTATTCATGCATAATAAAAAAATTACAAACAACATAAACAAAATTTTAAGCAATGAATCTAATATCTCTCTCTTCTCTTTTTTTTTTCTCTCTTTTTTTTTTCCTCTCTTTCTCTTCTTCCACAAATTCGCACCTCTTGTTTCTAGGGTGTGAATCTGGTCGTCATCGAAGTACGACCGAATTCACGGTTGGACCCCAAATTTGCATTGGGTGCCCACATGGTGATTTCCTCTAAAAACCTAAAAAAAACATAATTTTTTTTAAAATGTAGTAAAATCCTAATCTAGAAGTTGTGTTTTGGTCCTTACTTGTGCTCACTTTGTTGTTGCATCAACCTCATCCCTTGCAATGGTTGAATGGTGTGTGGAAAGCACCAATTTGCTTTTTCTCCAAAGCTCTTTCTCCTTCATGCAGTGAAAATATTTTTCATTTTTACCCCTTTTATTTTTTCATCCCTCTTTATCTCTCCTCTTTTTTTCGTTCTTTTTCTTTGTTTATTTTTGTTTGCTGCTTTGTTTTCTTTTGAGTCTTCCATTTTGAGTTTCTTCAGGAATTCTACATTCCTTTTGAAACTCGAGGGGACACCTTGGACTTAGGGACATTAATATCATTAATACCTCGTAAAGCATGCAATATTTTAAAGTTTTTGAAATGACATTATTTTTGCATCGTTCCTTTGTCTAAACCTACTACTCCTTTTTTATGTTCATTGCATTTTACCCATAGATGTCTACATATTTCTTTGATGCATTTATTAGGTCATAAATACATCAAAAAGGGGAAAACATGTAGACATGGAAAAGTACCCCATCAAAATGAGTCATTTTTTCCTTAGAATCCCTAAGAAGGCACTCAAAAATTGCTAAGTGCAAGTTTGAACTTCTTTTTTCTCTTTTGGATTACTTTTTCTCTTGGTCTTGTTGAATTTATGGTCATCCAATACAGGGTGTGAATTTGACAATTAGGATATTTTCTCTTGAAAAACCCAAGTTTTGGGTCAACCTTTGTGGCATTGGCTCTTAGCCAAGGCTTTTTTCATTTTCCTACACAAAATCCTCCAAACCTCCTATAAATAGAAGGATTGGATTCCCTTTTTCTCCTAGTAAACAAAATTTGGGTCATCATATGCATGCTCTCAAGATTTGATGCTTTTGGAATGCTCTGGTGCTCTACTTTTGGTGTATTTTTTGTGATTTTCTACTAAGGATAAGCAAGTGGAGAAGTTTTGATGATAGATTGAGCACATCATTTATCTTCTAAGGAGGAAATATCTTCCACTTTGGTTGCTACCTCTACTCTTGCTTCCTCTACAGGTTTATTAGGTTTTTTCTTATGTATTTATTAGCTCTTAGATCATTATTTCTTAGTGTTAAGTTGTATTTTGCATTCTAAAATTAGTTTTTGAGAATTATTGTGTGAATTAATGCCTTGATCTTACAGGGCATGAATTTGGCAAAACCATTGGTTTCACCATATTATCTTCTATTTATGAATTCATGACCTCTAATTATAGGATGTGAATTTGGTCATAGTATCTTGGGGGAAAATTTATGCTCCCAAACCCTAGATTATTATTTGCATACTTGTTTTCCATTACATTCATTTTGTTTGCACTCTATTTTTATTTTTCATACTACTATATCTTGTTTTGCTTGTTTCCAAAGATCAACAATTATTATTATTTTTGAGTGGTCAACTAAAAGGACTAAAGGGGCTTGACTATTGTGCATCCAAGCTCATTCATAGTGGCCTAAGCAGTCCCCTAAATACTGATAAAATTTTCCAAGGTTTTGAAGTTTTTTTGAAAGTTTGATCAAATTTGCAGTTACAGGGCACAAATTTGGCTAGGATCAACTACCAGGTCAAGTGCTTTGTTAGACCTTTTAGGCTGTTTGATGAGTGTCTTTACTTATTTTTATTTCTATAGTTAAAAATATAACAAAAATTTGATAGATTAGAAAATTACATTTTGGTTTTAGATCTAGGCATCAAAAGAAGAAAAGCATATAATTTGCATTGAGGCTAATCTTGTTTGTGCACTCTCTTGGACCTTTACTTGAAAAGAAAAGATTTACTTTCTTGAAAGATTAGAGATAGTCCTCATTGAAGCAAATAATAATTATAGGAATAGTCCTTTGTTTTTTTACATTTTTGTTTGCCCTACATTGTTGTTCTTAAATCCTTTATAGTTTAGATCTTAGTGAGACCAAACTTAGGTGCTTTCTTAATAAACACATCAAACCTTCCATATAAAACTTAGAGCGAGTCCTCGAACCATTCCTAGTGAACCCTTAGATCTCCAAGCCCTTGAGTGTAGAGAAAAAATAGCCTCATGGTCACCTCAAATCCCAAAATATCCACCAAGAATTGTACGTGGTCGGTTGTTTCCCCCCTCTACAAAATAAAATTGAAGAAGATCCAAAAATAAAAATCAAGAATTTAGACTTATTATGAAAAAAGATGTAGGTATCTAGCTATAAAAACTCAATTAAGATGATAATTGAATCTGTTTGTAAATTCTCAAGCTCTAAAAGAAAGAGTTATGATTTGTCAAGGGTGGGAGACCTAAGTACAACCCCTTTTTTCCAGCAAAAAAAGGTAGTCACTTATAAAAGAATATTCTTTAAATTCACACTTAAAGGTAGTTGTTTAAATAAAAGAAGTCCTTTAAGTTCATTCTTAAATGTAGTCTCTTACAAAAAATATATTCTTTAAATTAATGCTTAAAGGCCATCGCTTACAAAAAATATCCTTTAAATTCATGCTTAAAGGTAGTCACTTACAAAAATATTCTTTAAGTTTAAGCTCAGCATAATCAATTACAAAATGTTCTTTTGTGCACATCTATATGTATCATGTGGAGGTAATTTTTTCTCAAGTTGCTTAAGTGCTCATATAACAATCAAGCTAAGAGACCACCACTTACAATTGAATCAATATCTCAAAGCATTAAAGTCTTTCAGACATACAATGTCTAGGTGATCCATCACTGCTTAAGCACTCATCTAGTAATCAAGCTAAGATGCCACCAATTAAAGGTAAATTAACCTCAAAGCATTAAAGTCCTTCAAAAACAAGGTGTCTAGGCAATCCAACCCTACTTAAACACTTATCCAATAATCAAGTGTAAAGGTCATTGCTTAAGGGTAAGACTCTCTATAAAAAAAAAGATAAAAAAAAAAAGCACAAAACTTGTGGTAGAGCTTTGTGTCTCTCATATTTTCATCCTACCCTTTCATCTCTCTACATATTACCTCTTTCATATCTTCATAACATCTTCCTTAACTCACCTTTAATTCAACAACATGCATAAATCATCAACCATCATCTCAATAAAAACCCCATTTAATCCAATCAAACAAAAATTATTTTTCCAATCTTGATGAAATATCTCTTAAAATTTTATCACATCTTAATTAGCTTCTCATAATTTCCCTCATGTAGATCATAGCCAAGTTAATGTTCCTTTATTCAACTTAGTTTTCCATTTTAAACTCAAGGGGGCACACCAAGGCAAAGCAACATTTAATGTTGCCCAAAACACAATCCTTAACATCACTTTAAAGCAATCAATATTTGCATCCCTTATCAACTTTAGAACCAATACAAAATTGAGGCATCTATATCACTTTTTAATGCATTCATTATGTAATAAATCCAAAGGAACAAATGTAGGAACCCAATTTTGTGCACTTAAATCCAACCATGATCCTCATTGAATAGCCTTCTAATCAACCAAACTAACTCCACCTTCTTCATGCCCAATTTTAGAGCATTTAGTGCTCCAAAAGTAATACCATATTTTAGGTATTAATATCTATTACAATTATCCACAAATATTTAATCAAATACTTCCATTATAATGGATTTAAAGTTATCTTTCCAACTAGTATATATTAGCCTATACTTGTATAGCAATTGACGTCTCTAGTTGCCCCAAAAGTGGAAGCATAGTGACCTTGCAAAAGTGTCGTATTGTGGCACTTCTACCAATTAAGAAATGTTGACTCTTTCTTGTCTAATTTTGACCCCCAATGGTCAAAAAGTGATAATGCATGTTTTTTCTCTTTCTTTTCCTCAATTAAATCCTAAAACCCTAAAATTTAAACTTTAAACTTTACACCCTATAAATCCACCTCTTGGGGAGGCCTTCAAAAAAAAGAAAGAAAAAATAGACAAGGAGCTCTAATGATAGTTTTATTTTTTTATGCATTGATACACTAACAAATTTTCTTTATACTTTGATAACAACTCTTTCACCACCTAATGATCTATTAAATGCCTTTTTTAAGTCAACAAGTGGTCTTTTAGAAATTCACAACTATCAAGGCATCAAAAAGTATCTTTTCAACAAGATTTCATCATAAAATGGAAACTTGTGGCCTTAGGTTGTATCTATTCTCCCTTTTTCTTCATATATTCAGTATTTTTCCTTTTGCTTTCATTTTAATTTGTATCTATTTAGGATTTGTCCTTTAAATTTCATTTTAATCAGCCTCTATTTAGCTTTGTCTTTTGGCTTTTATTTTAATCTGCATATGTTTAGCATTTGTAATTTATCTTTTATTTTAATCTACATCTATTCAGCATTTGTCCTTTGGTTTTCATTTTGCTCGCATTTTAGCTTTTGCATGCACTCCTTTTAAGATTCATTGACCTTTATGATTTATATTTTCTTGATCATTTATCTTAAAAACAAGGGATCTAATTATCATAAGCAAGGAAGCATATCATCCTCTATTGAGACCTGATAGACCCCTCTACATTGATTGTCCTTTTTTCTATTTTTGTTTTCTAGGTTTTTGGTTTTCAACTTCAACTATGAATTAGGTTTTTGGTTTTTTGTTTCTTCTATGAATCAAATTTCTAATTTTATGCTTCTATTGTGAATCAAGTTTCTAGCCTCTTCCTTCTACTATAAATTAGGTTTTACATTTTTTGAATTTTGTCATTTTATGCCTTAGGATCTTAAATTTGTATGTTTTACCTATTTTGGAAATTGTGTTTGTCTTTGTAAAATAATTTTGTAAAAAAATGAAATAGTGAATCCATTTTAGTCATAAATTATAAAGAAAAAAAAATTGAATAGTTCTTTTGTTTATAGGCATTGAAACAAAAATTGCATGTATTTTGCATGTGAGGGAAACTAATTGTTGCATCTTATTTTTACTCTCTTGCCTTAAAAAAAAAGAATCATTTTGATTATGTTTTCATTCAAAATAAAAAAAAACATCATCTAGTCTTAGGTTTCTGCTTCTAATACCAATATGTGATAGATGGTGATTCTCTAAAACATATATTAACATAGTATAGAAAGGAGAAAATGAACATAAAATGAAATTGCGTAAATCACTCCAATAAACACTTCATCAATCTTCAAATATGTACTTATTGCTTAAATACAATACAATATACTTATATATATGCACACACACACAATATAATATCTCTTGGTTTTCATAATAACCTTTTGGTACTTCACATCCTTTCCAGATCTATGTGAGAACATTTATTTTTTCCTTTATTTTTTTTTTTTGCAATTCCAATTATTTCCTAGTTTCATTTTTCTTATTCTTGTCCTACTCTTTTTTTTTGTCTCATTTAGTATCACAGTTTCTAACAGACTTCATTATTTTGATTCATATGTAATCCTAATAGATTTTGACAAGGGTTTTAAAAAATATATAACAATTATTTTTCTAGTATATACAACATACTTCTAGTCCTCATTAATTAACACATCCATGGCAATATTATTTAAAAACCCCTTATTGGCTAGCTAATATGGTAGTCCAAAACGTCTAACCTATACTATATTCATTTTCAATTTTTTTTATCTCTAAAGAGTTCCTCACTCTATGGCCTTAAATACAAGTCATATCTCCATTTAAACCATGGGCCAACATCCTTTATTTTATCTCTAATTTTTACAATAATGAAATCCTTTCCAAATAAACCCATTAAGTAATTTGAAATCAATCTCCATTTTCATTTTCTCCACTTTTGAATCTCTAAAATACCTTTTCAATATGTGTTGAACTTGTTTATTAGACCTCTATTTCGAAGAACCATTATATATTGATCATCTTATCCTTGATATTCACTTCTAATATATTATCGCTGAGGCTTATTGTAACTATGTCTTCCAAGAAATATGATTTCCTAACTAGGACATTCGTACTTCTATCTAGGGTTTCTTCAAATGAGATTTTTTTCTTTCAAATCATCACTTCTTCATGAGAATACTTTATTTTGTGAACTTCTTCAAATATCTAGATCAAGAATTTTGAAGAATAAGTCTCTCTTATTTCTAAGACTTACTCCTTGCTTTCACTTCATTTAGTTAAATAATAATAGATTTAACTAAATAAAAAATAGATTTAACTTCATTTATATTTATTTTTATATTCTTCCATTTATATTTTAATATATGTTAGAGTATTTTATCTTCTATATCATTTATTTGATAGGGATTTTTAATCCAATTTGCTTCTATTTAGAAATTAATAGCTATATATATATGCATGCATGCATGTGTGTGTGGTGGAATAAGGGGTTTTGAAAGGATACCTAAACCTTTTACAAAAAATAAGTAGAAGCTTCTAAGGAAGAACCAAGAGAAACCAACAAGAAGTGAACCCTCCTAAGTGAGTCAAGAAACAAGCACAAACTTAAATTAAAAACTAGCAACTATTTTGAAAACAGCAGGGACCTCCCCTTTTCTGGCTCTAGTTTGTACACAAATTTAGCATCCCAAACTTGTAAAAAACTTCATCTACTATTTAAATCTTTAGGAAACAAACTACATTAACAGAAATTGGGATTGGATCTCTTTCCCCTAGCAAAGGGTTGGGAAGGTTGACAATTTCCAACATCCATCTTCAATAAAGACTGAGAGCCATTGGTGATCTCCTGACTCTATCTCCTTTTCCTCATAGCTTTAATTTATGGTATCCCAACATTACTCTCTACCTTAACATCTACAAATATATTTTTAAGACTTCTTGGATTAGGACCAAGAAATACCTTCTCCAAGAAGGGTTTCGGGGGATATTTATGACTTTTAGTTTTAGGGCCCAGGGACCCTTTCTCTAGTTTCACCACCCTTTCCATAGGAGTGGATGGGGGGGATTTATTGAATCAAAGGAGTTCTACAAAAATAACAAGGCCAATGGAGAAGGGGCACTTACTTGTTCAAAATATCAAATTCAAAAAAATATAGAGACACATCATGGTCTTCAACGAGGGGAACATCTCACCCTGAAGGGGAAGCACATATGATCTTCAACTAGGGGTGGATTATCACTCTAAACAACCTTAGAGCTTGGAATATCAACTTATTGGAACTCAATGGGATCAAATTCTTGGCTATCCATCTCGGCCACATTCTTTAAGGGCTTTTTTTGGTTAGATTTACCCTACGAATCTATCCTCTTTGAGGGTTCCTCTTGAGTATATTTACCCTTAGAGCTTGTATTTGTCCAAGAACTCAACATAGGTTTCTTCATGGGGCACTAGCCCAAAATATGACCAACATATTTACAATTGGTATAAAAATTTGGGTGATTCTCATACATAAAGGGTTGGGTCTAGGTTCCTAAGCTCAAAGTGAACTTAATAGAGGATGGAATATTAGCTTCCAAATTTGTATTTATGTACTTTATTGCATAAATCATTCTTGATTTTTATATAGTTGCAACATCGATAGAAATCAATTCACCCATCGCCTTGGCTATACCATGCAAAACATCAACGTGCCAATATTAAAAAGGTAAGTTAAGGAGTTTGACCCAAAGAGGGAATGTATTGATTTTCTACGTATCAAGGTAGAAATATGGGCTCCACTGACATAGGAAGAGGCCCTAATTTTCAAAGCGATGATATTGAGGTGATCTTGAGGCTCCACTGAACATGAAAAATATTTGGAAAAAGCGATGATATTGAGGCCATCATTTTGATAAATCCCACCTCATAACATCATCTAGATTCGGTTGGGCACCCAAAAAATTGCCCACAAAATTGAAGGTCCCATCCTCCATCGTGAGCTTAATAAAAACCTCAGAAACACAGAGGGTGTCTTCAACCAGAGAAATGTCAAAAACAATGTTCAAAAAACATAAACCTAAATGAGATGAAACTATTGCTGCAAACAAAGATTTGACACTACGATCAAAGGGATTTTGGAGTGAAGCCCCCAAAGGGGTCCATTCATAGCACAACCTAGTAGGGAATCCACACCCACCAAAGGACCTACCTCTCCACTTGGTGAATACACGTGATCTTCCACAGGGACGACAAGACCATATTTTGACTCACCTTTTTCTGTTGTCTTCCCTGAATCTCCACCCATCATCTTCTCACCATTTTCGCTACCTTGGTTGTCGATATTGCAACCATGAAATCCATACCTGCAATCTTGCACACCATTCTTGCTCAAAGACAAGTTCAAAAATCTTGAGTCCATCGGTATTTGAAAGCCTTGATGTCTATCATCGAGCATAGCTGCAAAGCTGAAAGCCATGAGATGCAGTGAGAATCTATATTATTAAATATTATTTATATTTAATATTTTAATTTTTATTGATTTTTGTTGAAATCAAATTTTTTTAATTTTTTAATAAAATTACTTTTTCCTTTTATTTTTATTTTTTTTATATAATTTGTTGAATGCATATTATAATATATATTTTTATTTGGTTAGTGTGAGAAACTCCTATGACCAACACATAGGGTTGAGCAATCTCCTCCCAACCATGACCCCTTGTAAAGCCGAGAGCTATGCTTATCAATAGGGAATTTAACACACAACCACCACACACCCACCCCATCACACACTCACCCACGCCATAGTTTGAACCTTGGACCTCCCAAAGAAGAGCCAAAGCCCAAAGCCTTGTGTTATCCCCTTGGGACAATGCATATTATAATAATTACTAAAGTTCATTTTAAATTTGCTTTATTCATGATTCATTAATTTTATTTTTATTTTTTCGTTTTGAATTTAGAATATTCATCAAGCTCTTTTGTTTTTTATTTAATCAATTTTACTAATGTTTTATAATCATTTTTTTTAAATTTATTATATAGAAATGAAATGAGCCATTACCTCATGACCACATAGTGACATTACAATAACCTACCTAGTATACCTATATTATATGGAATTTTAGTTTCTTCCTTGACAATTGAGGAATTTAATTAGTTGAGCTAGTGATATTTGATAACTCTTAAGGTTTATTTGTGCCATCAATTTTATTTATTTATTATTATTTTTTCTCTTTCTCTTTAGTTTTCTTTACTTACAAATTAAAAGTCGCTAGTGCCTCTCTTCAAAAGTCAACATATTTAATCAAATAAGTTCTTATCATTTGATTATGTTTTTCTAAGTTATTAATTACATATTATTTATTTTAATTAGTATAATATAGTTTATGACATATTTTAATTTTTGTTCTTTTATAACCTTAACTATTTTCATAATTTAAGATCTATGCTTTTCTATATACATAATGCTCATGGATCTTATAAAGTTGTTTAACTTTTATTAATGAGTTTTTACTATTTGATCATGTTTTCTAAATTACTAATTTTTATAGTTTGGTAAGTCTCCTAGTTTTTATTCATCTTAACTATTTTTTCATAATAAGTTATATGTGGCTTCTATTAGGGAACACTCCCATTAAAATAACAAAATATTACATTGTTGTTATAATAATTAAAACATATGCAACTTGCCATTTTATTAAATGTATTCTTCACTTATATTTCTAACAGAACATTTATTATCTTCTTCAAACTACTATATTTTCACAATCAACTCCTTTATATCCTTTTTAGTAAGAGATAAAATCTCCCTTGTCAAATTGTCTTCTAAAATTTTACTTTTTTTCAAGATAAGGATCAACATCACGAATATTTATTTAACGAAGTATGGGATGTAAACATGAGCACGTAGTTATATTTATACCTTAAACACTTGTTATGGACAACATTGCATTGGAGAATGTCGGTGGTATGGGGACAGAAGGATATTATGGAAGGAAGGCATTAATTTGTATGCTTGTTTAGTAATAATAATATAGTTTACAATCGGTCATCCTGAACTACATATTATTTATTTTAATTATTATAATATAGTTTATTACATCTCTTAATTTTTATTCCTTTTATAACCTTAACTATTTTCATAATTTAAGATCTGTGTTTTTTTATATACATAGTGGTTATGGATTTTATAAAGTTTTTTTTTATTAATGAGTTCCGACTATTTGATCATGTTTTTTAAATTATTTTTTTTGGTAATTATTATAATAAATTAACAGTGTGTTTTTATAGAGGATCCCAAAACCTTATGTACAAAATTAGCCAACTTTCTAATGATGCATCATACCTCTTGGCTATAACAATAAACCTAAATGAAAATAAAACCATCCTAATGCTGCAGACTTGAAAACAACAAAAAGGGCTTTTAGGCCTGGAGACCCAACAACAAAGAAAACAGGACAGACCCGAGAGAAACCCAAAAAGAGGCCAAAAACAAGGAGACAGACACCATGGACTGCTAATCACGATCCTCCTGTCCTCCCGAATTTGGGCGCTTCTGGTTCTGCTTCAGGATAGAAATCATGGAGTTGACAGAAGTAAGAATGGAAGCAGCCAAGTCCAGGAGAGAATTACCGTGACTCTCCTTGTCGCTCTCCGTGTCCGACGGGATGTGCTACGGACGGACATCCTTCTCCACCTTTCTGACTTTTCGCAGGCGCTGGGAAGATCTGCCAGGAACGGACAGTAGCTTCTTTGCCACGCCACCCCAAAACACGTCGGAATGGGCCTTCCAAAAATTGCGCAAGGAAAACATCAGGAAGGGATGTCTCCCTCGGCCAACCTTTCCACCTCGGATGGGAAGCGAGACCGCCACACAACCGGGCACGTGGTCGCGAGCCCTTTATTGGCCATGTGGTCAGCCACGCGATTTCCTTCTCTCAAAATATGATTTGCTTCCCATCTACAACGATAGGAGAGAAGAGATCTAGCCTCGAGGATGATGTTGTAGACTTTCCAAGATGGATTTTTGGTACCAAGAAGGTAATTCACGATGTTGAGCGAGTCACCCTCAATGATAAGAGGTCGGGGATCCTCAGAGAGAATTCGAATACCATTCAGAGCGCCTCGGGCTTCAACATAGTGATTCGTCTGGGAGCCCAAATCTTCACAATAGGCCATCACAATATTCCCGTCATGATCACGGACAACCCCACCAGCGCCAGCGGGCCCAGGATTCCCCTTAGCCGCTCCATCAAAGTTTAATTTAATCCACCCCACGGGGGGTTTGGTCCACACAACATTCCTTCGACAGGGCCCTTTAACAACCTCCAAAAATGGCCAGAGATTCATCATTTTGAGAATAGCTTCTTCGCTCGAAAGATGGGGACGGGGACTGGGAACCGCAATAGAATTCTCAATGGCGTAAGATAACGCCCTTTGAGCGATAGAAGGGGGCCCTCTAGGAGCTCTGCCAAAGATTCTGGCATTCCTCTCTAACCAAATTTGCCAAATTAAATGGTGGAAGGAGGCCTCGAGGAGGAAGCGGAGCTTGGGATTCTTGAAAGGATTAGGCCATTGGTGAAAAGCATCTCTAAGGGATCGGGGAGAGCACCAAAGGATCTGGAAGGAGGATAGGACAATGCTCAGAATAGAGTGGGAAAATGGGCAATGCAAGAATAAATGATCCCTCGTCTCACAATCTGCTAAACACAAGTAACACCCGTTGGGGAAGGCAAAACCTCTCTTGTGAAGGTTGTCAATAGTTAAGGCTTTATTGTGGAAAGCAATCCACGCGAAGAAGTTGATTTTAGGAACAACTCCTTTCCTCCAAACAGTATTCCACCCGTAGTCCAGAGCAGCCTTGGTGGTGAGAAGCTCATAAGCCGATTTAACAGAGAAACACCCATCCTCCGTACTACTCCAGATGATCCTGTCATTCCTCCTGGCAGAAGGAATTAAAACCGACTGAAGGATATTATCAAGGAAGGTAATCTCATTATTAAACCCCTCCACAACAGGAAGCTTCCACCGAGGGAAACGGGTGCTCCGATCAATGAGATCCGCCACCCTGAGCTGGGCGTTAGGGTCGGTCAAGCTTCTCAGTCCAGCGAGGTCCTCCCTCGACCCAAGGGCTTCTTCAGTCGCCCACCTGTCATTCCAAAAGGAAATGCAGTTGCCATCACCCAAAATCCAACGGGCTCCTAGACTGATCAGATGCCGGGTTTGGAGCACAGATTTCCAAAAGATCGATGCCACGGAGGATGTTTCAAAATCCAAGAAGGGGGTGGGGCCAAGATACTTCATTTTAACTAGCGTAACCCACTCCACCGGGTCGCTAGACATAATCCTCCAAGCGTGCTTCACGATCAGAGCCAGATTCATAAGTCTTGATCTTCTCAACCCCAGGCCGCCTTGATCTATCCTCGAACACACCTTGTCCCAGGCTACAAGGGGAAGTCTAGATTTCTCTTCGTTACTAGACCAAAGAAAGGTCCTCTGAATCTTCTCAATCTTGGAGTGGACTGCACTCGGAAGCATGAACACCGACATGAAGTAGGTCGGGATCCCCTGAAGACAGGCTTTGGTAAGGGTGGCTTTCCCAGCTTGCGATAGGAGTTTGCCCTTCCAAGTGCCGAGTTTCCTGTGAAGGCGCTCAAGAATCGTGTTCCACATGTCCCCACTGGCCCGCCCGCTATAAGATAGAGGCAACCCCATATAGGACGTAGGCAGGGAATCAATAGTGCATTCAAGAATTCTAGCAATCCGAATTTGTCTACGTAGAGGAGTGTTAATAAAGTAAATTTTGCTCTTGATGTAATTGACCTTTTGTCCAAGCAGCTTGCTCATAACGGGACAGGATCCTCTTGAGCGACTTGGCTTGAGCAACGGACGCCCCAGTGGAAATGAGGGTGTCATCCACAAATTGCCGATGAGTGACAAGATTAATTCTAGAAGTCGGCAAGATGCCAAAAATCTTGTTCTGTCGAAGAGCCTCTTTCATGGACCAACTCGTAACCTCCGCCAGAAGAATGAACAGGATGGGAGAAAGAGGATCGCCCTGTCTGAGGCCTCTGGAGCTTTGGAAATACCCATTTGGGGACCCATTGACCAAGACAAAAAAAAAGGGAGTGGATATACAACTGTAGACAAGGTCAATCCAATGGGGATGAAAGCCGAACTTGAGGAGGACCGCACACAAAATTTTGGTCGACACGGTCGAAGGCTTTGTTCATGTCGAGCTTAAGAAAAAGAGCAGCATTCTTAGAGCGGTAAGCGGAATGAAGGGTCTCATGGACAATGATAACACCATCAAGAATGTTTCTGCCTTTGATAGTGCTTCCCTGACAAGGATCAATCAGGAGGGGGAGGATTGTTTTGAGTCTATTGGCTATAGACTTGGTAAGGATCTTGTAAAAAACATTGCACATGCTAATGGGCCGATAGTCAGAGAAACTTTTGTAGGAAGGAGACTTAGGAATGAGGGCAAGAAAGGTGGAATTGAGTTTCGGGTGGATAGATCTGGACGCTTGGATAACCCGAATAGCATCACACACATCCGGGCCCACGACCTCCCACATGACTTGGAAGAATCGGGGAGGGAAACCATCGGGCCCAGGGGCCTTATCTGGTTGCATGGAGAACAATGCTTCCTTAATCTCAGATGAGGAAAAAGGTTCCAGAAGTTTCATGCTTACCTCATGGGGAACTTTAGTCAAAAAATTGGCGAGCATAGATTTCTGGACCTGGAGGTTGCTATCTGGAGGAGTGCCAAGCAAATCCTGAAAGAAATTAACCGCTTCGCTCCTGATTTCCTCAATCTCCCTGGTAATGTGCCCATCCTTACAAGTCACTTCTCTGATCTTGTTGGCCCCTCTGTGCCTCATAGTAGACGCATGAAAAATCTCGTGTTGGAGTCTCCATTCTTCAACCACAGGTCACGAGATTTCTGGCGCCAGAACGTTTCCTCCCTAGCGAGAATAGAATGAAAGTCCACCAAAAGGCTCCGCTCTTCCTCCCTGAGACCCTCAGTGTAACCTTCGGTAGCCATCCTTTCCTCCACAACCTTCAGGTTCTCAGCGATGGATTTTTTGGACTCAAAAATGTTGCCGAAAACCACTTTGTTCCAAATCTTCAGTTTTTCTTTGACCATTTTGAGCTTTAAAGCCACCCTCTTAGGAGCGCTTCCTTCCACCTTCGATTGCCACCACGCTGAAACCAATCCTTTGAAGTCTTTGTGGGAAATCCACATGGATTCGAATCGAAAGGGGTCATAAAAATAGGCCCATCGTTCGCCTCCAAGAAAATAGGGTTATGGTCGACCCAATCCTTGGAAGAGCCGAAAGGATAGCCCCGCCAAGGATGGGAATGGCTTCTGGGGAAATGAAGAATCTATCAAGTTTGACTTGAATCAAACCGCCCCCAATCCTTCTATTACTCCATGTGAAGGAAGCCCCTTTGAGTTCGATGTCAAGCAGGCCATTAGCAGAGACAAAATCTCTGAAATCTTCCAAGTCGCGGCTGGAGTGGTCAGACCCTCCTTTTTCTCTGAAGGATGAAGGGGACAATTGAAGTCACCCCCTAAAACCCAAGGAAAGTTGCTAAAATTCTCCCTCATCAGAGAGATAGCTTTCCACATTTCTGCTCTCTCTGTGGCAGAATTGGAAGCATAAACGTTGGATAGAATCCAGGAAAAATTGGAGGTTTTGGACTGGAACAGTACATTGATGATTCTGTTGGAAGTTGACAGCGAGCTGCCCTCAAACCTCGAAGGGTCCCACAGAACCATGAGTCCTCCCGCTGTTCCCACTGCAGGGCTGGACAGACAATTTGCCTTGGCCCAAATGGCCTTCGCCACTTTGTCAGAGGAGATAGCATCAAGCTTGGTCTCTTGCAAAATAAGGATAGAAGGGTTAATCCTCCTACGGAGATCAGCCACTAACCTTCTCTTGGCTGCACTGTTCAGTCCTCTCACATTCCATGAGAGGACTTTCATCTGGACAGTTTGAAGTTTTTCTTGCCTCCCCTTCCTTGTTGAGGGGGAGGTTTTGATGCATGAGCTTCGTCCGACTGTGTGTCACAGTCATCCAGAACCAGCAAACGCTGGGTTCCATTTGCAACGTCAGTTGCAGTCTCTTTGTCTCGCCTTTCCTTGTTAGGAGGACGACCCTGCTTCCTCTCACTACCAAAATCCACACTTTGCTTTTGGCTCCTCGTATTTCGGGGGCTAATGTGACCGGATTGTTCACCCCTCCTTCCTAAGAGGTAATCTTCTAGCAATGTCTACGACTGACTGAAATCGGGATGACCCGTATCTTGGAGCAGAGGAACAACCTGAGTCAAAACTTGGGAAGGGGTCCGTTCCATCTCTTCCTGCGATTCGCTTTCCAAGTGGGAGTCTGCTCCTTGTTGGTTGTCAGCCTCAAGATGCTCGGGGTCCGATTGGAGAGAGGGATTCTCTTCAGGCTGAGAGAGTCCGCCACAGTCTCTAGAGGGGCCTGGGGATACATGGCCCTTCGCGTCTGGAAGATTTGGTTGCTTTGCCTGATCTTCCTTGTGCTCCAGGGGGTTGCCGTTTTCACGTTTCTATTTTCCCAATTTTTGAAGAGGACACTGGGACTGGAGGTGCCCTTGGGACCGACACTGGGTGCAGAAAGCTGGTCTATTTTCATAGACAATAGCTTGTTTATGAAGAATGGTGCCTCCAGACCGAAGAGTGATGGAAGTTGGGAGTTCTCGCCTCCAAATCCGCTAGAACGCAAAATCGGGCCTGGACGAACCTTGTTCGAGCTCGGGTGGGAGGGTCAATGGTGACCAACTCCCCAATGGAACGCGCAATACCTCTTATGACATTTTCATGCCAGCCAAAGAGGGGAAGATTCGAGAGCCTAACCCATATTGGGGCAATGTTGATGTTCTGGGTCTCAGGACTGAAATCCATGTCCCACTTCCCGAGAAATAAACTTCTGCGGCCCGTAAACCATGGCCCGCCAACCAAAATTTTAAAGTAATCCTCCTTATTGTTCAATCTAATGGCAAAAAACCCCGGGATAGGGCCGCCACCTCCAAATGGCCAGAAGTCCTCCATTTGCTTGCTGCCCATTTTTGGATAGTTTCCATGTCGGGACGGCCTCCAATGAATTTACCTATTAGGGTAAATTTCTCAAACTCCATGAAGCTTGAAAGAACTTCCGTCGGGATGTCCAACTCATCCCCAACCGGAAACAACTCTTTGGTAAAAAACCCGTTTAGGGTTTCTGAGGCCGCTGCTTGGGCATAAGACTTTTGAGCCCCACCACCCCCTTTGTCTGGTGGGTCCTTACCTCGACCAAAACCGTTGCCGCCCGGTCATCTTCAATGGGCCCGAGCGTTTTCGCTCCCCTGAAATCATGATGCCCTCCGATTGCTCTTCTGCGTCCAAGAACCGAACCACCGCCGCTCCCGATCTCCCCTGCAGACTTCCCGCCCATCGACATCCTCCCACCAAAGTGTCGAAGACATGCTTTTTAAATTATTATTTGATATATTTTGGTAAGTTTTCAAACTTTTATTGATCTTAATTATTTTTTCATAATAAGTTATATGCGGTTTCTATTAGAGGATATTCCATTAAAATAACAAAACATTACATTGTTGTCATACTAATTAAAACATATCCAATTTACCTTTTTTTTTTCTTTTGGTTACATAGGAGAGTTGGTCACAACCACACTATTTTTAGTAACTGACAAGCATAGGGTTCAAACCACAAGGGATGCTCCCACAAAACCTATTCCACCTCGTTATTGTTGACTTGACAGGTTCAAACCACAAGGGATGCTCCCACCAAACCTACTCCACCTCGTTATTGTTGACTTGACAGGTTCAAACCACAAGGGATGCTCCCACCAAACCTACTCCACCTCGTTATTGTTGACCTGACATACCGTCATCGTCAATCTAACGTGCACTTAGAGGATTCAGATCATACTACTACCTTTGAAAACATGCTACCCCCCGAGGTTTGAACATGGGTGTCTTCTTGGTAAGTGTTTGGCCAGAAAAGCACTTACCAATCCACCTAACCCTCAAAGCCAACTTGTCTTTTTATTAAATGTATTCTTCATTTACCTTTCTATCAAAACATTTATCATCTTCTTCAAGCTACTATATTTTCATAGTCAACTCCTTCATATCCTTTTTAGTAAGAGACAAAATCTACCTTATCCAATTGTCTTCTAAAATTTAATTTTTTTCAAGATAAGAATCAACACCACAAATGACTAAAATATCTACTACCTGATTTCCATATCTATAAATATGTTGATATGACCACCTTTCAACTCCCTAATACCTCTTTTATTAAAGGTCTTATTCATGCCCCTAATATCCCAAGGTATTTTTTTATCTATCACTTCTTTTTTATGTTTGCTTAGCCCAATTCTTGTTAACACTTGTGATATTTGTTTTATAGTGTTTTCCCATATCAATATTTTTAGAAGTTCATTTTTATTTTTATTTTTGCTTTGTTGGGTCTCTCTCCCTTTTATATTCTCATTAATACTTTCATTTTCATCAACCTATTTTATTTTTTATAGTTTTTGTAGTGAGACTTATGATCTATAATTTTATCTTGTTCTAAAGGATTTAAAGTGTAGGGAATAACCCTTAAAGCACTTTCTTCTTATGTTATCATGGAAAATTTATCATGCAAGGGCCCTCCTCCATATCAATTATCTTCTTATGTTGTCATAAAAATCTTAAATTGCCATTGATATCCTCCATCCTAATTTTTTTATAATGTTATTCTTGAAACCCTCCGTCCTCCATACTAAAGTGCAAGAGATAATCTCTACATTACTTTAATTCCTATTTTCAAGAGAGGAATGAAAATGATTTACTTGAATAAACTTGACCTCTTTTGTTTTCTTTATTTTAAATTTTCCTCCATATATTCCTTAGAATATTTAATTCCTTCTAAATTTGAACTTGTGCATTATACTTTCTCTTCTCTTTTTATCCTTTTTTATTTCTTGGAATGATTGCTTCGAGTGAACTATGGCGGTCTTTTCCATTTAATGTTGTAGATAAGATTTCTTTATATCTTATTTTGGAGGGAAATGTCCTTGATCTATTTGAATTTATACTATAAAGTGATTTTTCTTACTTCACCTTGGAGTTTGTCTCATGATCAAAATTTTCTCTTTCTTCATCGTTTTCACTCTATAATCTCTTGTCATGTATCTAGTCTCATTACTTGAAACACCAAAATACAATCTTTTCATAATTTATTTGTTAACTACATTATATTTATTTAGATTTAATCTTAATAGATTGTGGAAAATGTTTTGAAATAGCAACACATATACTGGTATAAATAGCATGCTTTTGCTTCTTAGTAGTTGGTTTATCTGTGATGAACTATTTCCAATATTCTTTAAAACATCCTTATTGATGAATTGATATGTAAGTCCAAAATACCAAACTCGTACCAAAATCTTCTTAATAGTTTCTCTCTCACTTTGTGGTCTCTCGAATAAAGATTATCTCTATCCTTAAAGCATGGACCACCACTTATTATTTAATCCATAATTTTCAAACTAGAAAAAATGAAAGAAAATAAATTAAAGAAGAAAAGTTAGGTAGTAATTTGAATTCAATCCCCACCTCCACATAATCCATTTTTGAATCTTTGAAAACCCCTTGCTAGTATCCATGGAACTTACATATTAACAGTTATCGTGTTAAATCATTTCATCATTGTTAATCATTTTTATGCAACTTATGCTTTTTGGATCAAAATTATCATTTATTTGCTGCTCCTCTTATCTCCAACTTGAACATCCATACTTTAGAGCATCTTGACTTCCAATTAAAACTTTCAAAAATGACTTTAGACTCTTTCTCGCTTATACTTACTCTTATATATTACAATACTTATAACATAAATATGTTTCTTAATCTTAACTATTAAATTTTTTACCTATATCTTCTATTGAATATTAAAAACTTTAAAAATTAAATCTGAAATATATTTAAAACACTCCTTTTATAAATTTTTAAATATATATTCTTACATATATTCAATGAAAATCACGCTATCAATTAACATTATCCCAACGAAATCGTAGTAAAAACAATTGTATCTTTCTATTCTTGCTCTAATTAGTCCAAACTTATTTTTTTGTACTTTGCTTTATATGTTCTAGTATGAGTGTACTAAATTAAACGGCTTTTCCTTTTAAATTATGCCTAACACCTTAAAATCTAGACGCGGGAAAACCTTCTAATCTAAAAATGTATTTCCTCTATTTTGATATTTATATTGTTTTTTCCCTCTAACTATATTATTATTTTTTTTTTAAATATTGAATAAGACGACGTGAGCCGTTATAGATAAGGAAAAATCTTGAAAGCTACCTTTTAATCTAAAAATGTATTTCCTCTATTTTTTATATTTATATTGTTTTTTCCCTCTAACTATATTAATTTTTTTTTTTTTAAATATTGAATAAGACGACGTGAGCCCTTATAGATGAGGTAAAATCTTGAAAGCTACTTTTAATCTAAAAATGTATTTCCTCTATTTTGATATTTATATTGTTTTTTCCCTCTAACTATATTAATTTTTTGTTTTTAAATATTGAATAAGACGACGTGAGCCCTTATAGATGAGGAAAAATCTTGAAAGCTATTTGTGATATGGGATCCAGTTTGGCTTACACAGAGTCTGTCCTTTTTTACAAAGGTCAAATCCACATCTACATTGGTTGATGAAATTTTCATGGTTGGTATTTGTTGAAGGCAAAAAAGACGGTAAAAATGTAAAAATAAAAGTAGATTTTAACTTATTATAGATATTCTCTGAAACGAATGTTTATTTAATCATATTTCTTTGATGAAGTATGAGATGTAAACATGAACACGTAGTTATATTTAAACACTTGTTATGAGTAGCATTGCATTGGAGAATGTCGGTGGTATGGCGACAGAAGGATATTATGGAAGGCATTACTTTTGTATACTTGCTTAGTAATAATAATGATTGCCGACGAAATAGTTTAGTTTTTTATTTTACATGCTTAAAGTTAGCCGCCACGTATATATACATGTACGACACAAGTACAGCGAAAAGGTTAACTAACTCTACGACTTTGAACATGAAGACAAGTTTCCCTCTTACAAAGGAGAAGAACCTTGGTCTATTATCAAATGAGGTTATTCACTTTACAGACTGGCTGAGTTGTAGGAGAAGTAAACCAACTATTTCATCACTTTTTTTTAAAGTATATAAGGAAATTGGTTACAGTTACAATTTAAGCAAGGTTCAAATCTTAAGAATGACCTTTTATAATTTTTATATCATTTTGTTGTTTTATAACCAGTAGTGAACTGGATCACAACACTTATCGTAGTCGTAGGACTTACCGGAATCATAGGTCGTGCCTACCCTATAATTCTTATGTCATCTTGTTGTTTTATAACTCGATGTGAACTGGATCACAACACTTACCATAATCGTAGGGTCATCTCGTTGTTTTATAACACGGTGTGAACCTAATCACAACACTTACCGTAGTCGCAGGACTTACAGTAGTCATAGGTCGTGAGCACCCTATAACTCTTATGTCATTTTGTTGTTTTATAATTAGGTGTGAACTGGATCACAACACTTACCATAGTCATAAGGTCATCTCGTTGTTTTATAATCCAGTGTGAACAGGATCACAACATTTAATGTAGTCTTACTGTAGTTGTAGGTCGTGCACACTAAAAAAATTCAGATCAAACTACTACAGATTCAAATCAGACTACTAATCTAATCTTAATAAATATTTAAGAATTCAAGCTATACCGATCCACTTAACCCAGGTAATTTATTATCGTTATGTTTCCTTCCTTTGTGTTATCCTCGGGGATGTGCTATTGATAATGCTTTGTTTTATTGCAGACATGAAATCATTATGGGATTAGAATTAAAGCCTCTATGTCCAAAGCAAAAACAAAAATACATATAAAAGCCTGCCATGGATGAAGTGATAGCAGTAGTGGACACCTTTAAAGCTAAATGACAAAACTGACCGATCATTCAAAACTCTCTGCAATTCTGTACCACTTCTAGTGCTCCAAAGTGCTTCATATAAGAGATGAACCTGAGCTCAAGAAATGGGCCACGTTGTAAATAAACGCCGACAAACCACAAAGTCAATGAACACAGTGGCACCACCATTACCTCGGTTGGTTCTTGCCTCACAAAACAATGCTCACAGACACAATGTGGGTTTTCGTGTTATAGTGCCACTGCCAGGGTCTCTCGCTCTCTCTCTATATATATATAGTTTGTTCGAATTTCCATCTATCTTTTGTTCATTAAAATTGAAGCAAAAGGTAGAAAGGAGCGAAGAGAAAGTCATGGCCTTCAGAAATAGAGATCAACGATTTAGTTTCTTAGTTTTTTTTATGGTTGTGCTTGTGCTCTGCTGTGAGAAGCGCATGGCCAAGGCCCGCCTTACTCTGTTTGGTACTAAACTTTCTTCTTGTTCTCATTTATTTGATAAAAAACATGTGAAATATCTCTTCTTTAGGTACGTGCTTATTTATTCATATCGGATTTCTTACAGACTCTCCCCCGGATCTTCCAGAGCCACTAGAAAAAGCAACAGCTGCTACTAATTTACATTTGATGGTTAAGGTATGATAGGTATTAACGTGGATTCGAATAAAATTTTAATTATGAAATATGCTAGTAAAAAATTCAATTTCTTATTGTTTATTATTAGTTTTCTCATGAATTTTAATAGGATATATTGTGTTTGTGTTGTGGGATACGCCAGGAGGGAAGGATGTTGAGCGACACAATGGATTATACACCTGGTTCCAACCCCGACCACGACAAACGCGGTGGCCACTGGCCTCATGGATCTGGAAGCGACAAGAATCCTGCTCCTCTTCCCTGATTATCACTGTGCCTTACAATCCACGTTCTGCATGTTGTATTGCATTTTTCATGATATAAGTTTAGTGATATATTTTATAATTTGAATTTCGCTTATGTTAATATCTATCTATTAATGTAGAGCTGTACTAGTAGTATAGGTATGAGTATTCCAATGTTAAAATAAAATAGTGCAGTGCTTGTGGGAGGAACTGCATTAAAACAATATTGTTGTAACCGTAGGCTGGCTGTATCTGTATTTGGAGTAAGATGTTATTGCTCTACTTTAGTATCATGAATCATGTTGTAAATTGCGCTTTATGTGATCACTTTTTTAATCATTGCAGTTTATCTTCACTCATTAAAAAAAATCTTATGATTCACGGATCTACATGATGAAAAATAGCGATCCTGTTTTGCTGTTGTTGTTGGGTCATGGTCGGAAAGAATATTTGATTTGTGCGGAAAATTGAAAGAAATGAATATAATCTTAAATCAGTCTTGAACTAGTGATACTTCCCATTCACAAGGGAAAAAAAGAAGAAGACTAGAGCCATTGTGGTATCGGAAAAGTTCACACGGTGAAGGAACTGCGTTTTCCGTTTCTTTGTGTTGTTTATTAGGTATATTATGAATGCTAATATATTTAGGCATATGCATGCATGCATACATGCACGTCTTGTCGAAGTCTCCGGTTCCAAACAGGCGGAGGCTACAGAAAAGGTGATGGCGAAAGAGTATTTTGATCAAGTGAATATTCTTGTAATAGTTTGATCAACAATAAATGTAACCTCTCTTCATGTGAGTTCCTCTAATCTCCCATGACTTTGTTCCATGTTCTTAAGTTGATAACCATCACACTACATTTTCTTGGAGTAAGTCATCACATTATGATGATCATATGAGGCCTCATCAATGAATATCCCTATAGCATTCAACCCCACTTCAAACATTATTTTAAAAATATCTTTCCTTTTAAAATCTCTTTCCTTTATTGCAATAAACATGTCATGCAACTAAGAGACATGACACTTGTTAACATTGTTCATGAGAGGTTACTTCCTCTTGTTAGTTGAGGCATCTAGTACTTTGGTGGGTTATTGGAAGTGTTCCTTAAGGAGAGCCACCTCATGCATAATTCCTATTCTTTTACTTATGAATAGTTGTAGAATTTGCTCATATGTGTTTGATAACAAGAATATCATGACTTCTTCCTAAATCATTGATCTCCTAGGTTAATCAGGAATGTGGCATGATTTTCATTCTAAAATTTTCATTATGAACATGTAACTTGTTCTCTTTATTCTCTTTTAAGGAAGCTAAATGTTACCATTTTACTTGTCCAACATAGCTAAAATCTATATATTGAGGATGATCGATTCATCATTGTATCTCAAGTTTTGAAGCTTATTATTACCATTGAAACTAACATATGATTGGTCATCATTTTAATTTGGTATCTTCCAACTATTCAATGTTATATATGAATATCAAGAAAGGAGAACTTAAAAAACTCTCCTTCCATCATAGCATTACCATGTTCTATCCTCAAAATTTTTAAGAATTAGCTTATGGTGTTTCTTGTTCTCCTAGTTCAATTTTTTTTCTCTCAATAAAGTGCAATGGTTCCTAAAGAATAGTTCTTCAAAATGTTTGAAGAGTCCATCCCAATATAGGGCCATGATGGTTGAATTTTACTATATTTATTAGAGGAAAATTTTAACTCATTAATCCATTTTTTCTTCCATATTTAATTGTATTCTACAACAATCATAAATAAGACATTTTTTTAATATGAAAAATATTATTTTAACAAGTGTGTAAACATGTATAGAATATACTAATACCATCTAATGATCCATTCACTAATAGTGAATACAACCACAACATGTGGCTTAATATAGAGATAAACAATTACCATGGGGTCTTTGAACTTGCCTACATATATAATGAAATATTTTAAAAATCCAAAGTCTTAATGATAGGTATATGCTACTACAATATTTTAACAATATTTTGATATTGTTCTAATGATTTTTTTATTTTCAACATCTAATATGTCAAAAATTTATCACTTTATTCAATGTTTTTGCTCAATCCTTATGGTGACCCTTATAAGGCCTTTAAAATGCCACTTTTTTATTTTGAAGTAAAGATTAGTTCTTGCTAGATTACAATAGTTGTAAATTAGTTTCTAAAGTGGAAGAGAAGTATAGGTTCTATGGCCTACTTAATTTAATTCTTTTGTAATTTCAAACCACATAGTGATATCACAATAATCTCTTTTTGGGAATTATGCATATATCTCTTGAAATTTTTTGAACCATGGTATCAACCTTCAAAATAGATAAACTCTCTCTCACACATTATTTTAAATTATTATTATTTACTTGGGAATAGTACTATCTACTTATTAACATTTTCCTACTAATTTTTACATCATATTTCTTAATAATTTTTAAGATTACTTGTATAATATTACATTCTTAAAGTATTTAAGAATAATAACTCTAAATTAAAAATAATAATTCTAAAGTATATACTTTACTTACTAACATGCCTACAACTATCATATTACCTAGATAGATGTATCCTACCTAAATTTGTCATAAATAATCTCTACCCTTCAATATAACTAGTGCTTAAATTTTGATTTTCATGTCACAAATGCAATTAGAACTAAGGTCCTTATTATAATTTATCTTATGTATGAAAATACCATGCAATATTGATAGAGTTGAACATTTAAAATTTTAAAAGTAGTATTAATGAGAGAAGTTCGATGGTTGGAATTGATCGTTGTAGCTACAATCAAGAGTAAAGACATGTCAAACATAGGGAACTAAGGTCCTTAAAATAATCATCCAACGTTCTAACTCATGATCATGCAGAAATCATGTAATATAAAAATTTATTTTAATTTTTCAAGAAGACCATGTAATGAAAGCTAAAAAATTAAAGTAATCCATTCAAATGGACATTGAAATGCATGGATAGATTTTTTTAGTATGTGCTTTCCTTTATTTGGCATAATACTCATCCTTTTTATTCCTTAGTGGTCAAGCCTAAATCATATACATATTTTTCAAAGCATTGGAAAATGTTTTCACAAGGAATAAGTTTTAGAGGTGTGTTCGATTTTATAATACTTTCCATAAATAAATAAAATCAACACATTATCCAAAAATAATAGTAACTCACAAAAATGATAGAACCAATATGAACGGTGTTCATGGATGCTAAAATATCTCACTAAAGGACATAATAATACTTCATTTGATAATCAAAAGATTGGTATTAAGGGGTATAAATACCTAATTACAAGTGACCATTAGGTCAAATTTTAAAGAATAAACCTTCAATTTTAATTATAAGTGATACCCTCCTACTCCCAAACACTCCTTTAGTCACACAAAAGGAACTTCAAGCATGACCTTGTTTAGGGTATCTATTGTATGATTTTTTGATGACATAAATACATCAAACATCCCATAGGCATAAATCTAATGGACATAGTTCATCAAACTTCAGTATGCTTAGTCTATTGATGAATACTAGGTAGATAAGTTTAATAGAGCTTTGATTATCACAATGAAGGGTGACAAGAAATTGCTAGGGAATATACACTTGCTCTAAAATCACAACCATCCATTAGAGGTGTTTGGTGGTCTCATTGTTAACACAATATTTGGCTATCATAAAATACTAAGATATAGTGGAATACTATCCACAATACTAGTAGATTAGTCCAAAGCCAAGGTAGAAAATAAACCTAGTAGTGGAGTGTCAATAGTCCAAATCACCGGCCTAATCTAAATTAGAAAATTTTGTTAATATCATAGCTGATCCAACTAAATAGTGAATACCCATATGTTATGTACCTCTAATGTACCAAAGGATCCACTTGGTTTCTATCCAATAACTCTCATGAGGTACTTGCATCCACCTGGAATAATAGCTAACAACAAATGCAATTTTTTATTAAATGTGGGTAAGATAAAAATATTCCAAATAATAATCAATACAAAGTAGCATCCACCAAAGAGTAGTGCAATATGCTCATAAGTTTAAACTATAAGCAAATGTGGGTCTAAGCAAGTTTAAACTATACAAAGACCTAAATATATCATCTCAAAAGTATCATAAAGTTATGGCTTCATTTCGTAGATCAAGTATGTTGAAATTATCATGATGATAAGATCATCAATGTGCAACACAATCATCAAATTTTAATCATTGTGATACTTTATGTAAGCATCATGATCCACCTCACATTGCTTGAACCCATCACTAAGAAAAGAGTAAAAAATATCATACCAAGCATGAGGAACCTACTTAAGCTAATACAAAAAATTCTTCTACTGGCATACCAAGGGAATAGACCCACAAATATTAAAACTAGGTGGGTTTTGCATGTAGATCTCATACTAAATCTCACCATGAAGAAATGCACTCTTCACATGCATTTTATGTACCTCCCAACCATAATAATAAATTATAGAAAGAATCATCTAAATAGAATCCATCCTAGAAACAAAGCAAAAGTATTTGAGAGAATTCCTTACCAAAATGGCATACCTCATGCTTCTCCATCTAATAATTGAAAATGTACTTGGTATTGTAGACCCATTTGTATCAAAAAATATTCTTTCCTTTTGGAAAAAGAATAATCTTCCATGTATGATTCTTCATCAAAGAATTAGACTTGTCAAGCATGGTATATTCTCACTATGGACAATCCTTGGCCTAGGCATAAGTTTTTGGATGTCCAAAATTATCAACCCTCAATATTAAGGACTAATATAGATCCTTAAATGACACTATTAAGAAATGATGGGTTGATATTCATTAGTAAGCATCAAGACCCACTTGGGCATTAGATAGACCGAGGAATACTAAGGCACATCCTCTAGTGAAGTATAAAAAATATACTAAAGTATATAATCTAAACTTACCATCCAATAGATCATTTTTATACAAGGTATATATAGATCAAGCTCATATGCTCTAGGATCTAAAATTATAGGTACTAGAGAAGAATATAAAGAAGGGGGAGTCAAGTTTGAGGGTCCTACTAAAGAAATAAAAACAGTAGAATGAGAACTTAGAGAGGAAAACAAAATCCATTGGAGGAGTTATAAAAGGATAATCCTCAACAAAATAATCTAAAGGGAAAAATAGGTAGTTGGAAGTACCTCATAAATGATCATATCTCTCCAAGTTAAAATGTTCCAATTGTTGAGGTCAAATAAGTGATAAGCCTTGGAGGTGTCAAAATACCCTATAAAAATGTAATGACAACTCTTCATATCCACATTTTTAGTCTATATTTTGGAATACGGACCCATGTATTGGATCTAAAGATACATTAACCTTATTTCTTACTAATATCTCAAGAGAAATAACACCCTAAAAAATCAAGTTGGATTCTAATTGATAATATATGTTACAAAAGTCATTACTTTATCCCAAAAATTGGGCTCCATTTGCTTTGCATGTAACATACATCTAGTTATATTTATAATAATTTTGTTATTCCATTAAACCACCCATATAATTATAAGGTATAATTAACATCCCTCTATAAAAAATACAATGGAGTCAAAAAATAAATAAAGACATGACTTACATACTCACCTCCTCCATCAATTTACAAGCACTTCATCTTCCTCTTAAATTTATTATCTACAAAGGCCTTGAAGTCCTTTAAATTCTTGAAAGATTCATATTTGGTATGAATGGTGTATAATAAGATATACCTATAAAAAACATCAATAAATATAAGAAAAAAATATTCCTAGAAAGAGATGGTGCTCCCATAGATCTAGAAATATCACTATGAATGAGATCTAGGGATAAAATAGCATGCATAGTAGTCCCTTTTAAGAATTACTCTCAATGATGATTTCCCAAGATGCACCCTTTATAAAACACCACTAGGAGGAGAGATAGGAGGAAGACTAGTATTCAACTAATGTTGACTCATGTACCTCAAGGATCCATACCCAATATTCTTAACTCTATTATGTCATTTCTTGCTAATCTCATTTTTCTATGGAACCATGACCACAAAGTTTCTCTTCCTAGAGGTGGAAGGAGAAGATGGAAAAACATCAATATTATACATTTGTTTTGGCTCATCACAATATTCTAAGAAAACTATCTTGAATTAATAATCAATATCCTTAATCACCTATCAATTTAGACAAAACTCAACCTTCTTATTCATAATAGTATATAATAGATAGACAAAGGATTGGGGTCCACACTAGGAACATGAAGGACTTCATCAAATAAATATGAACTAACTATTATCTCACAACATCCAACTACCTATATAGAGGAATCATCCTTAATAACCGTATGCTTTCTAGAGTATTATATAATATAGTCATGCAAGAGATTTCAATGCTTAGTCATATACCAATTATACCCTAATTTTATAATCCACTATTTATAAGAGATGGATGTCCAATATTTTGAATGGAAATTTGCATGTTCTTGTGAGGTCTCTTCATCATGGTTTTTCTCACCCTAAACATAGAAAAGAGTAGCATCAACACCTCCTTTTTAGATACCTCTACAAGCTTCTTAATATAAAATTGATAAAATATTTCCTTGTGTCCTTTTTTACAATAAGTGCAAACAAAGTTCTTGAAGAGCTTCTTATTTTTTTATCTCCTTGTTTTTTCTTCTTGATCACATGAAGATAAATAATACCAAGACACTCCACCTTCTTATCCTTGAATAAATACTTTCTCTCATTAGAATATGTAGCTAGAAGGGCCTCACTCACAATTTGAGGAGTCCTTCATAGAAAAACTTTGATCTTAATTTTCTAGGTGGCATAGTTAGGTCCATTGAGCAAGGGCACATGTTGGTCCATGAATCCCTTCCAAAATATATTCTTCTACATGTATTTATGATAATATCCAATACTACTTATACAAAGATATTGGAATACTATACCATTTAAAAAAATCTCAAAATACTTTTGTGTATAAAAGTTATGGTCCAAAAATTTGGCCCTAAAACTGCATAAAATACCACCAAAGCCTTTTAAAAATTAAAAAATGTAAATGTACCTTCAATTAATGTGAATATTACATGTTCTATTTATAGTATAGCTTTGAGGTATCAACTATGAGTTAACTGCGATAGCACTAGGATAGGCCACTAGTTTGTGCAAAGGGGTGCCACTTGGATGCTAACTATGTAGGCCACTAGCAAAAGTGTAGGTAAACTAGAAGCTACCATGTGTTGCCTTCCAAAATTAAGGAAGTATACATGTGTGCCACATCTATTATTGATTGTGTAATGATATGTACAAAGGAAATTATGATGTATCATACTTTGGTTGGTTGATCTTCCTTTTATAGTCCAAATTTAGTGTTAATATCATTGATTTTACTATATTGAGAACTATCACATTGAATACCACCACAATGATCACTACCATGTCATCTAATATCTTAACACACATTTCATTAGCCACAAGTCCAAAGTAAAAATGGATACAACCAAAAGAAGCACACACACCTTTAAGCACTTATTTCAAAGTTACTTACAATGCTTATGCACCAAAAAGACATGGTGGGGATCAAATTCATGATATCTAGGTGGGAATAATATTAATCATGATCAAATATCCACCAAGGCATATTTGTCAATGTGTTGAGATCTATGAAGACATCCCTTGATATGTCCCTCAATCTCAAAATTTCAAACCTAGACAAAGATACCATATATGCCTTAACAAAGGCATGAAAACCAATCATCCATAGCCATATGCATACCAATGTGTCAATTCTTCCTATTCTCAAGTGGAATATTTGAAAGAATATCCCCTTCTTAAATTTAAATTCTTTAAAAATATGAGAAAAATAATAAATTTTTAATTCAAAAAAGAGAATACCTAGAGGTGAAATGGCTAAAAGTGATGAAATGAGACCTTCCTTAAAATTTCACAAAGAATCTAAAAAAGTAATGCTTTATCCATATCCTACATTTTTCTACAAAACCTTATTTTGGACATAACCAATCAAGTCATCCACTATCACCAATGCAACAAAAAGGTTGTCAAGTTATTTTAACAACTTTGTCAAGTAGCTCATAGGTCTTTGACATGTGTGAGAGTATACCTATAAATTCTTTGGTATATGGGACTACAAAAGACTATTCAACCTCTCTTTTTTTTCTTTTGTAATCTTGCAAACTTATTAGGGTACCCAGGATAGGTAACTAGAAATATAGTATTATATTGTATAGTTACCATGAACTATAAATAACCCAATTATAGTGTATATTTGACATGAGCCATAAATAATCCAATTGTATTATGTAAATAGCATGGGCTAAAAATAACCCAAGCTCTATCTATAGGAAATTATATTATAATAATGAGTGGAATAAGGATAGGGTTATGCCTTTCCCAAAATAACATTAGAGGATGATTATATAAAGAAGGGACTTGGTGATGGTAATGCATCAAACCAAATCTAATCCAATAATCATTGTTATAGTCTTACTCATGGAGTGACTCTTATCTTGGAAGATATTGTGGATTGATTCCTTCCTTAAGGAATAACATTGGCGTTGCCCTACCTAAAGGGTATTATCACATCTTATCTTGTATGGATTAGCTATTATGGTTGATTTATTTAATATTTAGTATATTGTGGATGCATTTATATTTATAAGAAGCAAAGGTTATTGATAAGTGGTATCCAAGCAATATTTTTGGTAAATGAAAGAATTTTTTGCAAGGTTTGTAGAGATTATTTCAATATTTTTTTTTTCTAGGTAGTCACATTTAGAATATTCTTACACCAGTGTGTAGATTATTTTGAGTACTTGTAGTGATGACTTACTACACCCATTTTTCTTGATAGATAGTGTTCAGGTCTATTTATGCAGAAAGATCTTAGCAGATTTTTGGTACATCGGCCCTCTTTTTATTTTGTTGAGTTATTTCCCTTTTATCTCTAGCACCCTCTTTTTTTCCTTCATTGAGTTCAACTATACCTAAAAGATCACATCTTAACAAGGAGCCAACCTTGTTAAAACCTCCTAGAGGCCCCTAATTGAGCCAAACCTCATGTTCTTAGCCACAACCCTACTATGTTTCTCTCCACGAGTCATGATTTTCCTATTAGGGAAAATAAAAGATGACAACCATTTAATGGTATACTCGATGGGATCCCAATGACATAGTATTGGTCCTAAACTTGCAATAATAAAGTAGGCTTAGACTTGGTGAGGATCTTTGTCTATTATCACTTGTTGAAGTATCTCTTTACTCATCTGTGACTCCACTCTAGAATGAATATTAGAAGCAATTATTGAAGATACCAGATCTAGATTTAGGTGAAGACCTTAGTATACCTGCTTTTTAGAAGCAAAAATCTGGATTCACTTGGTGACTCCACCATAATCCAAAGGATCTAAAAGACTATGAAACCTCCACCATGGAGGTTGTATGCTAGAATATGAATATTTATGTACTTACGAACTTATCAACATGGAGCAAGAGAAACCCCTTGCGACCTCCAATTATAATAATGGTGAATGATCGGTAACCCTATAAGATCATCTACAATATATGGTATGCTTTGACAAATTGTACAAAATCATAAAGCAAAATGTGACTTTGAGGTTGCTTGTGGCTTCATTTCAAGGAAGGGACTATAAGAGGTTATATTCCCTCTCCCCACACTCAATTAGAGAATGGGATCAACTTGTTGACCTATTTATAAATGGATTAAATAATATAAAGCAATCAACCCTAGTTGTCGAAGTTAAAACTTCTTAGTGCTCTCTCACTTAGCATCTTTCTATTCTTGACTAGGTTATGCTAATATAGAAAAAGGAAGAAGATTTTATGGAGGTAGAGATAGTAGTTCTCAGTAGGTCTCGACACCAAAATGATGATCAAGCAAACTAGCGGATAACAAAGGTCATGGAATCCACTACCTCAAAAATATTTGAACAAGAAGGCTCAAACATTTCTATCGGACCAAAAGAAACACTCTTCCTCTCCACAAGCACAAAAGAGATAAAGAATCTAAAATGGAGGTGTAAGATGCATGCCAACATGGTTAAATATAAATGATTCAACATTGATGCCTTACTTATATTAGCTAAAAAAAATTTAGGCTCTAGTACCAGTTCATTTGAGTCAAGGAAGTTGCTCAAAAATCTAAGACCTAGAGTGGTGGAAGTAATTTCCCCACAAGACTTAAAAAACAATAAAATCATGGGTAATGAGTGGGGGCCTTCTGACTCCATGCCCAATGGATAAAGGTCACTCAATTAAAACTTTGTACACATGTACTATAAGTGATCTTAGTTTCATGAGATATCAAAAATCCTTACCATTTGAATAATTTCAAAAACATGGTTTGATCACTAAAATATTTCGCTTTTATGGGAGATTTTTCTTGACTCCATGCCTAATGGACTAAGGCATGAATTTTTTGGGTTATTTATCTTTAGCAAGTTAAATATCCCTTGAAATCCATCAAAACTGTAGTGATGACTCACTACACCCATTTTTTTCTTAGCAAGGAAAAGTGAAAGTTTTAGCCACAGACAAGCAAAGAAGAATCTCCAATAAAAAATATCTAACAATTGGAGGTAAGGTATCTATAGTGAAGGTTTTATAAAAGTTTGAAAGTTTACTAATCCCAATCAAAAAGCAAGAAGTGGAAGTTTTGACATAAAGGTACCTAAGACAAAAAATTCCCAAGGCTCTGATATCAAGTCCCAAGTGACGAGAAAAATCCCAAAGACAAAAGCATTGGTACCTCAAAATTCAAAAGTAATGAGGTGCCCACTATTTCAAGAGTATCATCCTTTATATAAAAGTATCTCATATCCCCATGAAAGGATAGTAGTAGCATGGAAGCCACTATAGAAGTAACTCAAATATTTAGAACATTAAATGAAGAGATATTTTGTGCCCATATGATAGGAGTTTCTAGAAATGGGTATATGGCAATAAATATGGTAGCTAATAATCCAAGGCTCAAAGCCATTTGACATTCATGGATTCAAATCAATAGAATATCAAAGAGACAAATAGTTTAGACGAGACATTATTGGACATCAGAAGTAACAACCACCTTGAAATATTTGCATGAGTTTGAGAGGGAAAACCCTCCCCTTTATAATCTATAAATAGGAGTAGCATTAGCTTTGTAAAGGATCGACAAGTTTGCAATTGTATTCTCTTGTAGACTTTCCTTTCATTTATTTTTGTAAAATAGTTAGCTCGAGCGAGTTGTGGGTAATATCAAACCCTCACTTCTATCAAAATATTTGTAAATATTTTCTTGCATATATATATGGAAGCCTACGCAAATTTTTGGTTTAGCCATTTCTGGCTCCCTGCGGACCCATTTCTATGTGTATGTATGTGTTTGTAATATTTTTACCTATTTTAGGTTTTATTAGTGTATGTATGTGTGAGGGGCTTTTTTTTTGGGACCAGCCATCTATAGTGGCTCTCCTATGGGATCCACCTATTTTTGCATGCCTATAATTTATGACTATAGACACCAAAACCTAGCCACTTGTCATCCATCCAGGTCTTCCCACCATTTTTACCCATTATTTACATATATTTATGTATATTTGTTTAATATATATTTAAATATTATATTTATTATATTATATATATTTAATAAATACGTATATATATGTGTAAATTAATCTCAGCCATCCATCTTGGTCTAATCCTAGCCATTCATCCACCTTAATCCATGCCACATGCCTAGATTTAATCTCCACCCTCCATCATGACCACACAAATTGTGTCGTTGAAACCCTAACGTGCCCTAGGGAAGATTATAAATAGGAGTCATTTTGATGGCTCAACCCCTAAGTTTTCCTAAAGTTTTTGGAGTCCTAAGTATCTTGACCCCATTTGCATCATCATCCTCACTTTTGCATTCGCTACCGCAACCCTCACTCAAAGCAGATCTGCTTCTGTAGATACTACTTCAACCCCCAAATTCATCTCTTCTACTCCCAAGTGCCCATTAATTACTCCTGAATGCCCTTCTGCTATTCTTGAATGCACTTATGCTATTCTTGAATGCCCACCTGCTACTCTCAAACTTCCAAACACCCGTTATCTACTCCCAAATGCCTGTTCGCTACTCTCAAATGCCCATCTGCTACTCCCAAGTGCTCGTGGGTGTTTCAAACCCCAATTCTATAGCCCTACTAACCCTCGAGTGTCGCTAGGGCATCCGTGCACCATATTCCTACAACAACTACAGATAAAAAAACATCAAGTTCAACAAGGTAAATCTTTCATTGGTATTTTTTTTAATATTCTCATATCTGCTTACAATATTTCTATTTATACAACTAGGGTTTTGTTGTTTCATGTCTGAGGGTCTCACACAGTGGAGCCCTCACAGTTACTACTAACTCCTTGTTGTCTATTTTTTATGTACAGTTTTGGGAATAATCTACATTCATTGGTCAACTGCTTAAGCTGGAGTGGTCCGATCTAGGATATCCAAGCCCACTCACCTTTGTTGGGATCGATCGAGTGTGAAGACACCACTCTGATTTGTTGGCTAGGGTTTTAGAGAACCCTAGCATATTGAGATTATTGTATTGAGAAATAAATATTTGTAAAAACCCCAATCTGGGGCATATTTGGTTGTAATATAAGAAATCCACCTAACAATAAAAATCAAATTTATTTTTGTGCAATCACATGTGTTTATTTTGCTTTAATTGTTCATTTATTTAAGTTTAGTTATTTGGTGTTGTTCGATTTTGCATCTACAAATGGTGATCACGGTGGGACCCCTAAGGGTTTCTCATTTTGATTTACTTTGTTGACTAACTTGTTGTTTTTTATCTTATCTTGCAGGGTTTTCAGAAGCATAGATCGCATGATTTTCATTGGATTAGGGTTTCTGAAGATTCGTAGAAAGTTGTAGAAGGTGCGTGAATGCCTTGTGATGCTCGAGGGACATCCAAAAATGCCCAGGGGTATTTCAAAAGCACCCAGAGGTGTTTTACAAGAAGTTAAAGCAAAAACGTAGGCTTCTTTGTAAGTTTACTATCAAACCCTAACCTCTCTATTTTTATGTATTCTAGCATATTTTATTTTTTTTAGATTTCTAGATTAAAAAGAACATCACTAATAAATCTGGTAAAAACAATCATTTTAGTTTGCATTCTAGGCATTAGATTAGTCATTGCATTCATTCACACATTTCCATTTTCCATTTAAAGTTTTTGGTTTTCTGGTGTATTGCAATTGAAAAATCCTGCATTTTGGTTGCATGTGAATTATTAAATTGCATAAATTAGACTGCATTGTAGGGTTAGAAACTCCTCTTTTTTCTAGTCTAAGTAGGAACATCATTAGTGTGTCAAAAGTATCCCCACATTGGGTGATTCCAGGTGGAGGAGTGGACGAACCCCCCACTATTTAGAGAGGGATTTAAGTGGTGTACTTCACATCCTTTGGAGAAATTGATACTCTTAATGTTGGCTTCTGATTTAGACTAGTGAAATCAGTTGTTTCTAATATTGTATGTGCACCATAAAAAATAGAACCTTTAAAAGGAATTTTGCACACACTTCACATTTCACATTAAATAGTAGTGGTTGGATTTCATCACCAATCACTGCTTGAGATCTGGTGATGGTGGCTTTCATCTCCATCCACCAATCTCTACCCTAGACACCTTAGATTACCCCCAAGCAAACTTGTTGGATTTCATCACCAACAAGAATCTCGTTGCCCTAGCCTAGCCTTAGTCTTCACCCATTTCTAATTCATATTAGCACATTGAAACACATGAAATCAAAATATAAAAAAATGAATTCACACTAAAATGAGATAATCAATGAATGAGGTAAGACACATGTGTTGAACAAACTTAGCATTGATTGTTTATTTTGATTCTTGTGAAGTTTCAATTCTGCATTTCATTTTATTGCATAATTTGTATCTTGGTTTAGTAGCTTATGGTCTTAACAAGAAATCAAAAGAAAGCATTAAACCAAAACAATACATCTATGGACTGTTCATCTTCATTTCCTACCACTTCTGTGGTAAATCCCATCAATGTGGTTTAGATAGATTGCACAGATTTATCTATGGGCCCATCACACACTATGTAGGCTAATGATGTCCCACACAGATACACCTCCACATATCTTCCACAAACTGAATCATCCTCACCCACAATTGACCACAATATTACCCACATAGACATGGCCAAAGTAGAGGCTTTCTACAAATCGGCTAATTATGTCTTGCAGCCCATCCATAATATCCCAGATCAAGATCCTTATTTATAGTAGGAACTTGTTCCTTCCCAACCATCCAACTTCACCCAGGTGTACACTAACCCTCTTTTTGAGGCATCAGTTGCACCTTCATCCCATTTCTCCATTCCCCAACCATCATGTGCTCCTAGCACTTCATATATATCCACCTATACCAACCCCTTGTATGAAGCACAAGTCAATGTTGCTTCACAAGTGCCCATTTCATCCAATCAAGTTGCAATTCCCATTGCCACTTATCCCCCATCCACATCATCTATTCCATCTTCATCCATACCTTCCAATGATGATATGGAAATTCATGAAGCATGGGAACATTTGAACAAATTTCTTAAGAAGCGGTAGAAAGCTCAACAACAAGTTCAAGTGAACCCTAAGCCTCAACCAATTTCCACTCAACCCACCTTCATCACACAAAGTCCATCATGGGTACCACAATCTTCTATGGTTTCCATTCCTATACCTCCATCATACCCATTCTATTCCCATAAGCCAACCCATCCATAGTCCTCATACATCATCTCCATTTTCTTCATTCACAATCATTTCTTCACCAACCTCATCATCATCAATTTCACTCCATGCCCCCCAATTCATCACATCTCCAACAACACACTCAATCTCATCCATTCATCAATCCATCCACCACATCTCAATACACTCAACAAGCAAACTAAGGCTTACAATCAGATTATCAACACACTAAAATTTTACAATAAATTTTAACTCGACTCACTAACATTGAGTTACAGTTGAGTCATCAATTTCATCATCATCCATCTCAACAATCATAACAGTTGCAACATCCAGTTCCACAATCCACATCTCAGGTTATGATACATGTACCACAAATTCAACATCCAACACAATTAGATAAATGCACCAAGCATCCTACAAAGCCCCATCGAAACTACATAGTGCTTTCAGAATCTTATTCAACCATTTTTCGAAGGCTTTATGAAGCACAAGAGATTGTACTTCCAAAAATCAAATCAAGTGATCTTAACAAGCCACATGGAAATAATTATAAGAAGCACTTGTATTGTCCTTATCATCAACAAGTGGGCCATGACATCAACAATTATTATGTATTTAAAGACGTTGTCCAAGATCTTATTGATCTGAAAGTCTTTCCCACAAATGGTCCATCCAACCCATCTGATCAGGACATTGGTACCAACTCAATCATCAAGCATACTAGGGATTCTCAGGATATCACATCCTCCCAGTCACTCACATCATCAATCATCAAGAAAATTGAGGATGCTTAAGGTATCACACCTTCCTCACAAAAAAAAGCTCCAAAGGTACCTAATCCCTTTGGTCACATCTCAATTTCAAAAATCTCCAAAGGTACTTAATCCCTTTGGTCACATCTCAATTTCAAAAATCTCCAAAGGTACTTAATCCCTTTGGTCACATCTCAATTTCAAAAAGCTCCAAAGGTACTTAATCCCTTTGGTCACATCTCAATTTCAAAAAAGCTCCAAAGGTACTTAATCCCTTTGGTCACATCTCAATTTCAAAAGGCTCCAAAGGTACTTAATCCCTTTGGTCACATTCTATTAAAAAAAAAAATTTCAAAAATCTCCAAAGGTACTTAATCCCTTTGGTCACATCTCAATTTCAAAAAAGCTCCAAAGGTACTTAATCCCTTTGGTCACATCTCAATTTCAAAAAGCTCCAAAGGTACCTAATCCCTTTGGTCACATTTCAATTTCAAAAGGCTCCAAAGGCACTTAACACCTTTGGTCACACATCAACTCAAAGTCATTTGCATCTATACATGTTGCTTACTGCTATCTGAGTTCACAAGATTCAAGGAGCACATCAACTTACCAGGCTAGGGGGAGTAAAAGAACCCGAGCCACTGAACATCATACACTTGAAAGTATTCCATGCTTAATGTGATTTATATATATGTATATATACATGGCTAATACACAAAAACATTGCATTTCATTTCACATATTTCATTTCACACATTTCATTACACACATTCCATTTCACAAATTGCATTTCATACATTCCATTTTCACATTTAATATTTCATATTAGGGATCATTTATTCAGTTAAGATATTAATTGGTCAAATAAAGTCATGTTGCCTTAATCAGGGGCACCTTCACAACATCATCCACACCATTCCACCAAGCCAAATTATCATTTGCCTCCATATATCCATAATTCCTAGGTGTTTTTGGTCACTCAACCACTCCTAGTGTTTTAAGAAACCTCCAAATACATGTCAAGTTTTCTTTAGGACCAAGACACAATTTTCACTAAGAAAATCTTGAGTTCTGGGAATTGACTCCAAAACATTCTTGAACCAAACACAATTTCACATCTTAAAAATATCTTGTGTCAAAGAGGGATAACACCATACTTGGTTTGAACCTCGAAGTGAAAAGGGTAATCCTTGCTTGTCCCATCATGCAACATAGTCCACAAAAATAGTGGTTTTCACCACTATCACAGTTGCTTCCAAATTCAAAAGATAGAGTAGTAAGGATAGGGTACAATTCTCATCACACCGAAATGATTCCCCAAAGCTCTAAATATTTTACATCACACACCACTGATCATTGGGTTGTAAGGATCGTACTACATTTCTAGTCAGACGGTTAAGTAGTCATCCCCAAAACTTAAGAGATCAAATCCTTGGACTATGGAGTTAGCCTCCACCGAAGCTATAGACGCTTGAATGGCAGTGGAGTACGCTCATGCATGGTGACACATCTCTTTCAAAGAGACCTCTGACCACACATAAGGACAAGCTAGCTTCTTGGTCTCATCCATAATAGGTCACACCCAATTTACTCAAGATGAGTTAATGAACTCACTTGCACACACATTGGTTCTTGATTACCTCGAGTCATTACCATGCTCTTGATTCGGTAAATGAATTCACTGCACACACATTTGGTCCTAGAGGAATTAGGCAGTATTTAGTGAGTTTGTTTGATGCCACTAGTATGTCTGAGTCTCTGCAAAACAAATAGTTTTCCATATCAACATCCATATCTTCTTCCATGTCAACATCCATGTCAGTTCATGAGTCTTTCACCCCACATACCACCAAGTTTGGTGCCCCTGATTAAACAACAATGCTAAAACATGGCCAAGAAAATCTAAACTATAAATGATCATTAGAACATTAGCATTCATTTCTTACACATTAATCATCCATATACACATGCATCCATAACAAGCATTCACATAAAAGCATAACACACAAGTAAAAGCCATGTATATATATATAATTCGTATATGCAAAGATTGCTAGAAAGTTCAAACAACATCACAACTTGGGGGTGTTCAAGGTATCACACCTTCCCTACCCAATCAAAAACAACTATAACTTGGGGTGCTCAAGGTATCACACCTTCCCCACCAATTCAACAAACAATTCAATCACATCACATCATCCACATCAATTTCTAGGTTCAAAAGATTATGTTCTTTTGTCAAAGGTTGAACCCTTTGCCTTGCATTCATTCCTCATCCCATTCTCATTTCAAAAACCCCTTCATCTGTTAGGGAAAAATAGACACAGTCATTGCATTTTTCCCCATTTCAAAAACCCCTTCATCTATTAGGGCAAAAATAGACACATTCATACATTTTCCCATTTCAAAAACCCTTCATCTATTAGGGCAAAAACAGACACAATCATCACATTTTTCCATTTCAAAACCCCTTCATCTATTAGGGCAAAGAAAACACAATCATCACATTTTCCCATTTCATAAACCTCTTAATTTATAGGAAAAACTAAACATCATCATATTTTACCCATTTCAAAACCCTTCATCTATTGGAAAAAAAAAAGTACAAGTGAACCTTATATTTAGTGGTTTATCCTAGTCAACCTAGGTTGAGAGTTATCCATGCAATATGGTAGGATGGATAGATCACCATAAGGACACTTACATTATCAAAACCCCTTCATCTATTAGGGCAAAAATAGACTCAATCACTTACATTTTTCCAAAACTCCTTCATCTGTTGGGGCAAAAATAGACTCAATCACTTGCATCCATATATTAAAAAATGTAGCTTACCTCCACAAAATCACTCCATATTGCATTCATCAATACATTTCTCATCATCACATCTTCATGTCACCATCAAATCCATCAACAATTGCATTTACATTCAACATTTGCCAAGTTCACATACAAATTCAAGTGAACCTCGTATCTAGTGGTCTATTCTATCTCCTTGGTGATTGCAATGATTTGCATCCATGCAATTCGGTAAGATGAATAAATCACCATAAGGACACTTGGCCATATTCATCATCCAATATCTCATTATTCAAAAACAAAATCACTTTTGGTACCTCACCTTTAGAGTGAGACTATGCCAAGACCAATTTTCTCAAAAGTTATCATTGATGGCCTTGTTCGTGGGGCTTGAAACATGGACAAAATCATAACTTTTCATCATCTCCTTTACAATTACACCAGTCTCCAAGGATGCAGGCTGGGTAAAGTGATTGAGCAACCATTTAGGGATTCCATGTAGGAATTGCTGCAATCATGAGTGGCCCCGAGGATAGACTATTTTTCTTTTCTTTTTGCATTTGCATACTTGCATTTCAATGATGCCATACGACATATTCTTCAACAACATCGAATCACCCCAAATTTGGGGCAACCACATTTGATTTTGACTTTCCCACAATGGGATACATCTTACATGATCATGGCATCTACACTTGGAAAAAACCCCTTTCTCTATTGGGGCAAAAATAGAATCAATCATGCATCTTCACTTTCATCGTTGGGGAAAAATGGTATCACATTTACATCATTCATATCATCCACAATCACACCATTCATCCATACAATCATTTGCACTCATTTTTCAATTGGCTCATGAGATTCATCCGCAAACTCATTCACCAATTGAGGGGGTAAGCTACGCAATCAAAATTATTTTATCTCCAAGCTCATGTCCACATCTCAACAAAGTTGCTTCACCATCAAGCCAAAATAGGTGTCTCGTATTTTTGCACCGCATTGTGTTTCACGCAATGCGATACAAAAAGGGGCATCTGTAGACACCAAAATCTAGCCACTTGTCATCCATCCAGGTCTTCCCACTATTTTTACCCATTATTTACATATATTTATGTATATTTGTTTAATATATATTTAAATATTAATATTTTATATTATATTTTATATATATTTAATAAATATGTATATATGTGTAAATTAATCTCAGCCATCCATCTTGGTCTAATCCTAGCCATTCATCTGCCTTAATCCATGCCACCTACCCAGATTTAATCTCCACCCTCCATCACGTTTTAATCTTGACCACACAAATTGTGTCATTGAAACCCTAACATGCCCTAGGGAAGATTATAAATAGGAGTCATTTTGATGGCTCAACCCCTAAGTTTTTCCTAAGATTTTTTGGGGTCCTGAGTATCTTGATCCCCTTCGCATCATCATCCTTTCTTTCACATATGTCACTACAGCCCTCGCTCAAAGCATATCTACTTTTGCAAACCCTGCTTCAACCCTTGAATGCATCCCTCCTACTCTTGAGTGCCCATCCGCTACTCTCGAACGCCTGTCTGCTACTCCAAAGCACCCATCTACTATTATTGAACACCCACCTGCTACTCCCGAATGCCCATTCGCTACTCCTGAATGCTCATCCACTACTCCCAAGATCCCACGAGCATTTTAGACCCCAATTATGTAGATTAGCAAACCCTCGAATGTCGCTAGGGAATATGCGCACCATCTTCATACAACAACTACAGATAAAAAAACATCGAGTTAACAAGGTAAATCTCTTATTGGTATTTTTATTTAAATGTTCTCTTATCTGCTTATAGTATTTCTATTTCTACAACTAGGATTTTATTGTTTCATGTCTGAGGGTCTCACATAGTGGAGCCTTCATAGTTGCTACTAACCCCTTGTTATTTTTTGTGTGCAGGTTTAGGAATAATATACATTCATTGATCAGTTGCTTAAACTGGAGTGGTCCAATCTAGGATATCAAGCCCACTCAATTTTTTTGGGATCGATCAAGCATGAAGAACACCACCCTTATTTTTTGGCTAGGGTTTCATAGAACCCTAGCATATTGATATTATTGTATTGAGCAATAAAGCTTTGTAAAAACCCCAATCTGGGGCATATTTGGTTGTAATATTATAAATCCACCCAGCAATAAAAATCAAATTTATTTCTGTGCAATCACATGTGTTTATTTTTATTTAATTGTTCATTTGTTTAAGTTTAGTTATTTGGTGTTGTTCGATTTACATCTACAATGACTATCATCTATGCTTTCACTATGTAAATGAGAGGAAGTGTTCATTGTTGGCACATAGCATTCAAGCCTATTTTTGCAGGAAGATCTTAGCGAATCTTTTGGCACATCACCCCCTTTTTCTTTTGTTGATTTATTTCCCTTTTATCTCTTGGAACTCCCTTTTTTCCTTTGTTGAGTTTAACTATGTCTAAAATATCACATCTTAACAAGGATTCGACCTTGTAAAAATCTTCCAAAGGGTCCCGATTGAGCCAAACCCGACATTATTGATCATGACCATGCTGTGTCATTCCTCGTAAGGCCCAATTGCCCTACCAAGGACAATCAAATATAACAATATTATTATAAAAATGAGTGATTATATTTTAAATTTTGAGCAATATTGAAGGATTTATGGCTATTTGAAGTTTGGCTATCAACATTACTTTTTGGTTACATGAAATTTCTTCAAAAAATAATAATATCTCTTAATATGGCTAAGCAAATCAATTGTAGTTTATTTTGTTTTGAATAAAATATATAGATCTAATTATTTATAAAAAATAATAGATGATATTTGAGGAATTTTATTTTTGAGAAACTCCATTTATTTTCTTTTATTTTATTTTTATTTTATTTTTTGAATTTACATGGTGGAATCGGTAGCCGCCATGAATCTAGGCAGGTTGTCCAACTTTTTATGGCCGCCACAGTATTCTGCGATGTCCGCCCCAGAAGCCGCCACATAGATCTTCGCGCAGTCCGCCCCTATAACCACCATGCCACAATCATTTTAAACCTTTTACGCCGCTAAAAGTACTAGGAAAGGGACAAGCGTTCAATCCGATGAGGCCCGAGATTTGAACCTTGGACCTCTGTAAAAACTCCATTTTATTAAACCGTAGTTGCTTTGGGGATTTTTTTGGGTTGAAGTCATGGAGTTGCCAATATTCACTAGAAAGGATGATATTGATGCTATAGAATGGTGATTTTTTTAAAATATTTAAATTCTTCTAATTTTGCATGGAAATATAAGCTTTGGGATTCTTTATGAGAGGAAGATTTAACTTGGTATATGAACTTTGATTGTAATCATAATTTTACATACACAAGGGAAAATTTTGAAGATGATTTCTTAAGTAAATGGGAATTTGAGAAAAAGGATAAAAATATAGCTAGGTTCTAGGATGAACAAAATGAATTAAAAAGAGAGTTGTAAAAATTCAACAAATTGGCAAAAGGAAAAGATAAGAGTAATAGTGTGTAAGTTGAGGGAACCATAAATTTGGTATTAGATAGGCAAAAAAATAATCAAAAGGATTTGTTTGAATATAAAATTTATATTTTGTATGTTCATGGCTGCATTCAAAAGGAAAAGGTTATTATTTCCATAAATTCAAGCAACAAATACAATTTTATTTGTTAGCATAGTGCATTATCTAGGTATTACATTATTTCATTTTTGCAAAAGTAGCGCTCATAGGCACTCTCCAAGTAATTCGGTTCAACCAACTTGATGGTTCCACAACCACCTCAAAACTGATTGCTTTGTATACATATATTTCATTTGCAATACAATGTTTAATTGCTTCGTCAAAATTCAATATGGTACTAGAGCCACGGGTGATCAAAGACAGGACAATGTTGGTTAGGGTAGTTTCTAGCACCAACTACTCCAACTCCTCTTGCGACACGGTTCTTGGTGATTAGATGGAGGCACACGAGTTAGATAGAGCACGCAGATGCAGGACACCAAAGCACAGTCAGACAGATCATGTAGATGCAGAATAGTAGAAGCACACGATTCAAGGCACGCAGATGCAGGACAACAAAAGCACGTGGTTTGAGGCACACGGATGCAAGACAGGGTGGAGGCAAAATAGAGGGTTGGTTTCCCGAAGGCAACCGAAAGCTTTAGTGGCTTTCATTTCTTTTAAAGCCTCTCACAGCTGTCGCATAAAGAATGTGGGATTATTATTTTTTCCCATTCTCTGTGCCCAAATATGCTAACACCAATACGTTGTCTGTCCATTCTCGTTGAGCACCCTAGCTCGAGTGGTATGCATGGTGACTATTTGGCGAAAGGTCACGAGTTCGACTCCCATCGAGAGTAAGTAATTTTTTATGCCTAGTGCCAACCGATGACGCCCAATAGTGTGTTTGACACCCGTCACCCGCAGCTTGATGCCTTGCGCATCCTGTTTGATTCCCTGCAAATTTGACACCCGAGAAGAACCCTTTGACGTCCTGACAAAAAAATTTGATGCTTCAAAACAAAAAAAATTGATGCTTTAAGACATTTTTTGTTGTCAATTTTTTGCATTTTTTGCAATTTTTGCAATTTTTTGCATAACCTCATTTTTGCCCTGGAGGGTCATTTTTTTGCCAACCAGGAGCGTATTTTGGGTCCAAGAAGAGCACAGGAGTTTTTTTCTACCATGAGTCAGAGGAACCACTCATTTTTTTGAGGTATTCTTTCCTACTTCGATTTCTTCCTTTCCAAGCATTTTTTTGGAGGGATAAGTTGTTTTTTTGGAATTGGAAAGGGTCCACATACAATTTTTTCATCCTTGTTTATTTTGCAACAAAAAGGGGGATCTTCAACATTTATTTTTGCAAAATTCTAAGACAAAGGGGGGAATAAAAAATTGTGGAAAAGTGAATATTTTGAAAAATTGGCATTGTAATAGGTGCATTTTTAGTGGAAACCGACACCTCAAGTAGTTAAATTTGTGGGCATTTGTGGTTGTTTTTTGCATTTAAATTTCCTATTTTCTTGCATTAACAATCATACAAATAAAGCAAAAGAAAAGACCCCAAATTTATACACCTATTTGTGCAATTTATTGCACAACAACGTTCGGTATCTACGATACCTCTGGTCCACACTTACAGGTAATGTTGTCGTGCTTGGACTACTGTATCTAACGCCTAATATAGCTGCAACAACGACGTCTGAGCTTGTTCTCTATCAATCATCGAGGAGAAATAAGGCAAACCAGTTCTGATATTCACTTCATTTATACCCTAATCATTATTGTTGTTAGACGTAAATCCTGATGAAGTGATTTCCAAAGTGTTTAGGGGAAGTTACGCCCCATGCATGAGGAAAGACCTTCTATGGTAGGTGTCATAAACAAAATGATTCCCTTTCAGTATCGCCTAAGTTCCACGTATCATTCTGCTCGTATATACTTATAGTCTCCCTCACGTAAGGGTGGGTATATATAGAGTAGTTTCGGTATAAAGGTCTGGTAGGTATAAAGAAAGGGGGACCAATTGGTGTTATAAGGAACCTTCACAATGGCCTCTATTCACAAATATCTCTCAGATTCATAGTTGTTGAAAGGTTCTAACTTCACACCATGGAAGACTAAGATGCGTGCTATTCTTCAAGTGGAAGATTTATGGGATGTAGTGACTAGCACTACAAAACGCCCTACAACAGCAGGAGCAGATCAAGAAGATTTTGATAAGAAGGACAAAATATGTCTCATGTTTATCCTGCTTGCTACTACAGATGAGATCCAACCTCATATCTGTGATGCCAAAACTAGTAAGGAAGCTTGGGATGCTTTGATTACTATTTATGAAGGTAAGAATCGGTCCACTATTCTACACCTTCAAACTCAACTTCATACACTCAGTATGAACTCTGGTGAGACAGTTGATCTATTCCTATGCAGAGTGGTAGAATTGAAAGCCAAATTGAATACTATGGGACAACCAGTGGATGATACTCTCTTGACCTCTGTCATCTTGAGAGCATTGCCCGAGTCCTATAAGATGTTGATAACCTCTCTTAATGTATCTGGAAGACAAGTATCTTTTGTGGAATTGGTGAATTTGCTTCAAACTGAGGAGGCAAATCAGTTTTAGAAGGATGAAGTGCTAGATAATGCCCTCTACACCAAACAAGGGGGTAAGAAACAAGGTCAATTTCAAAAAGGAGGATCTTCATCAAAGGGAAAAGGGAAACAACATCAATAGAATGACAAACAATATTGCAAGATTTATGATATGAATAACCATGACACCAACAGGTGTTGGTTTAAGAACAAGCAACAGAATGACCAAGACCTCATAAGAAAAGAAGAAAAAGGAAATACAAACCACAGAAAAAGAATAAGCAACCCAAGGGGCATGTTGCTTATGCTGAATCAAATTCAGACTCAGATTCTACAGAATCAGACTCGGACTCAAAATCTGAGAGAGCACACAAGGTGCTCATGACTCATACTTCATCTCCATAGATAGATGTTGTATGGTATATTGATTTAGGTGCTAGTAAGCACATGACTGGCGATAAATCATGGTTTGAGACATTTGAGGAGAAAGAAGGTAAGCCAGTAACAATTGTTGACAATCAAGTCTACCAAGTGAAGGGTGAAGGTGATGTTTCTATCACTCTTCCAGATGGTAAATGTCAGATTGAAAAGGTACTCTATGTTCCTGGATTGGCTAATAATTTGTTGTCAGTCCCTCAGATGTTGGATCGAAATATGGATGTTGTGTTCCATGTTGCAAAAGGGAAAAAGAGATGTTTTATAACCAGAAAAGGAAAACATGTAGCAATCGGATCATACAAGCATGGCTTGTTCATTTTAGATGTCATTTCAATGCCTCATGTTGCTCTGGAAGCAACTACAAAGGAGGCTACTTCTCTATGGCATAAGAGATATGGGCATCTAAGTTCAGGATATTTGCTTGAGTTGAGAAAATATGAGATGGTGAGAGGACTTCCCAACCTTTCATCCACATTGCCAGTTTGCTCGGATTGCTTAGTAAGGAAGCAACATCGGGTACCATTTGAAGCTAGCTCTTCCAGAGCTAAGAAACCTTTGGAGTTGGTACACACCGATCTGTGCGGTCCTATGCCAACCAACTATGGTGGAAAGAAGTATTTTCAATTGTTTGTTGATGATTACTCATGAAAGATGTGGGTTTTCTTTCTTCAATTGAAGTCAGAGGTATTTTTGTACTTTCAACAATTCAAGAAGCTTGTTGAGAAGGAGTCAGGATGTTTCATCAAAACCCTCCACTCAGATCGAGGGGGAATATACTTCCAAGGAATTTTCATCATTTTTGAAAGAACATGGGATTAAGAGACAACTGACTACAACCTATACTCCACAACAAAATGGAGTTGCAGAGAGGAGAAATCATTCCATTGTGGAAATGGTTCGATGTATGCTAAAGGGAGCACATCTTGAGAATGAGTATTGGGCAGAAGTAGTAAACACAACATCATACCTCCTGAATAGAGCACCCACAAGAGCTCTACAGGGTAAAACTCCACAAGAAGCATGGAGTGGTAAGAAACCCTCCATTTCTCATCTAAGGGTTTTTGGATGTAAGGCATTCATGCACATACCAAAACAGAAAAGGAAGAAGTTAGATGAGAAGACCTTGCAATGTATCTTTCTTGGTTATGATGAGCATTCAAAGGGATATCGATTGATAGATCCTATGACCAAGAAGACACATATAAGTAGAGATGTGGTATTTGATGAAGCTTTCACATCAAATAACACTTCTACAGTTGTATACCTTGAGGAAGATGAGCCTAAGAAAGAGACTTCACCTCCTCAGAACAAGATTCCAAAATGGTATACCAGTACATTGAGAGATTCCAAGTTGGCATCACTTCCAGATCTAACTCTAGATCGACCTTGTACTCATAGTATGACTCAGTAGAAGAGAGCAGAGGCATCAACTTCAGAAGTTGATGAGCTTTACCAACAATTTGATGAACTATCTATAGATGCAGAGGAAGATAGGGAAATAGATATGGAGGATGAGAGGGTTTATATGACAACATTGGATGAAAATGAACCCACAACAGTTCAGGATGCACTTAGTGAGCCTCAGTGGAAGGCTGCTATGGAAGCAGAACATACATCTCTCATGAAAAATCATACATGGAAGCTAGTAAATCTACCTTCAGGAAAGAAGCCCATTGGCTGCAAATGGGTGTTCAAAGTGAAGTATAAGGCAGATGGTACTATTGATAAGCATAAAGCCCATCTTGTTGCAAAGGGCTATGCTCAGAAAGAAGGCATAGATTATGAAGAGACTTTTGCCCCTACTACAAAAATGACTACCATTCGAGTACTTTGTGCCATGGCAGCTCAGTTTGGGTGGAAGTTACATCAGATGGATGTAAAAAGTGCTTTCTTGAATGGTGACCTACAAGAAGAAGTGTACATGACCCAACCAGAAGGATTTGTTGTTGAAGGGCAAGAACAGAAAGTTTGTAAGTTGATCAAATCCTTGTATGGGCTGAAACAAGCTCCTCGAGCTTGGTACATCAAAATCGATAGTCACCTAATGCAACATGGTTTCCAAAGAAGTCCGTCAGATGCAAATCTCTATATAAAGAACAATGGTTCTGACATAGTGATTTTGGTGCTATATGTAGATGATCTGATCATAACAGGTAGTTCAGAGAGTATGATTGATACAGTGAAAAATGATCTAAAAACATCCTTTGAAATGATAGATCTAGGACTTCTTCACTATTGTCTTGGTTTAGAAGTGACTCAAAAGAAACATCATATCAGAGTTACCCAAAAGAAATATGCCAAGACATTGATTGATAAATATCGCATGACTGACTGTAAGTCTAAAGCTACTCCAATGGAGGTTGGACTTAAGCTATCTCGATATGATCAATCCCCATAGGTAGATGGCACTCTCTATCATCAACTGATTGGGAGTCTCATATATCTAACCAATACCAGGCCAGATCTCAGTTTTGTTGTGGGTTATCTTTCACGGTTCATGCAGGACCCAAAGGTGAGTCATTGGAAAGCAACAAAAAGAGTTCTTCATTATGTCCGTGGTACAATAGATTTTGGCTTGGAATACAAAATGAATAACAAGTTCTATCTACAAGGATACACGGACTCCGACTATGCTGGATCCATTGATGATCGAAAGTCGACTTCTGGATACATTTTTCATCTTGGATCTGGTCCTGTCTCTTGGCATAGTAAGAAGCAGTAGGTGGTTGCTATCTCTTCTACAGAGGCAGAATATCATGCAGCCAGTGGAGCAGTCTACGAGATAATATGGTTAAGTCGCATTCTTACAAACATGGGCCTTCCAAAGAACCTTCCACTTCATTTGTTTTGCGATAATCAAGGTGTTTTGAATCTTGTCAAGAATCCAATATTTCATGATCGCACCAAACACATCGACACTAGATGTCATTTCATTCGAGATGAAGTTCCAAAGCATCATATACAACTCCAATACATTCCCACTGATGAGCAAGTTGCAGATATCTTCACCAAGGCACTTGCACGTGTCAAATTTGAATTGTTTCGCAATGCTATTTGTAGTTGCCAATAATGTAATAAGGGGGGATGTTAGCATAGTGCATTATCTAGGTATTACATTATTTCATTTTGCAAAAGTAGCACTCATAGGTGCTCTCCAAGTAATTTGGTTCAACCAACTTGATGGTTCCACAACCACCTCAGAACCGATTGCTTTGTATACATATATTTCATTTGCAATACAATGTTTCAATTGCTTCATCAGAATTCAATATTATCTATATATATTTGGCTAAGATGTTGCAAGTTCAAGCAACAAAAATTAAGGACATACAACTTTAAGGTGAAAATGTTCAAATTTTTTGAGATTTGAATATTATGATGGACAAATATGTTTTACACTCATATTTTTATGCTATTGAGATAGGTGATGTGGATATTGTTATTAGTTTTCATTGGTTATATTAACTGAATATTGTTAATATTAATGTGCAAAAGAAGTTCATGAAGCTATGGTATAGGAAAAAGAAGATAATAGTACAAGATATTTTTTAATGTAAGAGGCAAGGATCCGAGGAAAAACATGAAGCTATGGCTAGAAAAAAAATTGAAGAACAAGGAAAAAACCTTAAAATAGAGTCTAAGGAGGAGGTAATAGCATAGATTAAAGAAGAAGCAAAATCAAATTCCAAGGATGAACCAAATGATGGGAGCATAAGAGAAGAGCATAAAATAGAGGACCAAATATTGGAGAGTTAAATAAAGTAGAAAATTTGGCTAAGGTTGTAGTATATTTCCATATAAACCACCACATGAGGAAAAAAATCATGGAGATAGGGCATAAAGCAATAAAAGAACTATAATAGATATGCATGGAACCATAGGAGCAAAAACTATGGATATAGTACTAGTGGAAATTACAAGCAAGTATGGATAAAAATATAGTGATATTTATGGTCAACATAAAGATTAAATTAGTGCCTCCAACATATGAAACCAAAGGATTACTTATGGATATCAAAGTGGTAAAATAATAGTTTTGCATAAAAGAAGACTACCAATCAAGATTCCTCTTAGATGGTTTGATGATCAAGAATGGTACCAATTATCTACCATTCTTAGAGGATTTTATTATGGGTTCATCTTATATTTTAAGGACAAAATATTCCTAAAGGGTTTAGATTGTTAGGGAACCTAGGATAGGTACCTAATGGTATAATATTCTATTGTATAGTTGGTATGAGCTATAAATAACCCCACTATAGTGTGTAGTTGGCATGAGCCATAAATAACTCATTTGTAAAAATAACCCAAGTTATATCTATAAGAAATTATATAATAATAATAATAAGGATAAAAATAAGGTTATGCATTTCCTAAAATAACACTAGAGGGTTACTATTTAATGAGGGGATTGTAGGTCAAAATGACTACACTAAGAGGAATAAGGAGGCTTCTAAAAATTTTGAAGTATAGAGAAGAGTTGTGATTTTGCAATCGACCTTGTTTTCGTGGGTCAATAGCCAGAAAGGAGTTGGAAGCTGGAAAGAGTCAATATTTCTCGATCGATATTGTTTTCATGGGTCGATAGCCAAAAAGGATCTAGAAGCCTAAAAGAGTTGAGATTTCTTGATCGGCCTTGTTTTCACAAGCCGATAGACAAAAAGGAGCTGGAAGTTAAAAAGAGTCGAGATTTCTTGACTAGCCTTGTTTTCATGGACTGGTAGCCAAAAAGGAGCTATAAGTTGAAAACAGTCAAGATTTATTGATAAGAAATTTTTTCATGGGTTGATAGCTAGAAAGGAGTTGGAAGCTGAAAAGAGTCAAGATTTCTCGATCGACCTTGTTTTCATAGGTCTATAGCTCAAGAAATATAAGAGTGGGGTATAGTTGGGAAACCACATCTCTAGAGGATTGGCATGCGTAGGTGGTAACCAAAGAATCATATCTTAACCTCTTGTTATTGGAAACTCCACTATGTCATTTCTTTCTAGGCCAATAGGCATTATTCAGCATCTCACCAGAATAAGCCAACTAGCATATTGTTGTAACAAACTTTGATATTTTAATTTGTAGCATATTGTATGTAGGAATGAAGGGAGTTAGGATGAGAACACTCTAAAAAAGGGTTGACTCTTAGGCATTTACAAGATCAAATGTATGCAAGACTTTTGATAAAGCAATAAATATAAACTCCCTATTTGGCTTCTGGTTCAAAGTGTGCAATCAATGTATGTATGAATGAATCAATACTTCTATTCAAGCTATATGGAATGTGAGTTGCATTAATTCTATTTCTCTAAATTTTTGCATATTAGATTCAATAGTTCTAGAGTTGATGATTTTTGTGGGTTAGTGATTGATTTAATATTTGATCTGCATCGAAGAACTGGTTGTTTCCATTTAGAGATTTAAAGAATGCTTAGCTTCTAAGTCTATATTCATTTTCTTGTTGTTGTCTAATTTGTACCCTTTTAAAAGATCTAGCAATAGCTATATTTCCCTCTCTTTAAGCACTCTACTCTTTCCCTTTTCCCACAACTAAAAAAGGAACCAACCTTCTCTGGAGATTGAACCGGGTATCCTCTATTTTTAACCTAGTCATTCAATGTTGGTAAAGTCTTGGGTGCAAATGTAACCACAGGCAAATTTTGCACCAACAATTTTTGGCACGCCCGATGGGACCCAATCCCACTATATTTATAGTTCAAAGTTACGATGTTTGTCTTTTTCCTATTCAAATTTTAAAATCACCTAGTGACTCCATTCAAAATATCAAACCCAAGAAAATTCTTTATCTATTTGTTGGTTGAATACCAAGATATATGAAAACCAGATCTAAAGCAAAAAATTTGGAAGAACCCATTGAGTTCTTTGAATTACATCTCGGTAGCCTTAGAGTTAATCTTGTCCTTTCTACTCGATCAACTTCTTCCTCTACCATTACTACAGGACCCATAAATCCTACCCTTGCAACTCTCCCTAGTACTGCTACTAGTGGATATTCAAGCACAACTACCCATACTACTGCAATACCAACCGATACAGTAGCTATAATGGTTTTAAATCAACCCAATCTACCCTACCCCACATGGAATCATTCAGGCCCCTTGAATATGGTGGTCCATAATCAGATCCCTACAGTAGCTTTGAAAGCATTACCTGAATATGATGGTACAAGAAAAACGACTTATGAACATTATCAAGATGTAGCCTCGTTAGCAGCAATCCATAATATTATAGAAGAAGATGTGATGATAAGGTTGTTAGTCATCTCTCTGAAAGAAAAAATGCTCTACTAGTATAGGGCTCTTCCTAATCGAACTATAGCCACTTAGGCCCAACTTATTGGTAAATTGGTAGAAGAGTTCAATCAATAGGTTGATCCTTTTTCTCTACTCAATCAGTTCATTGTCATTCAAAAACATCCTCAAGAAGAGATAGTTGATTTCAACATTAGATTCAGTCATACTTGGTAGATGGTACCTGATGGATTGATATCAAAGAATGAACAAACAATGTATTATTACCTGAGAGCTTTCAATTTAGATATAAGCATGGTTATAATATAGTCTCAAGTGTTCACCTTCCCAAAAATTTTCAAGAAGCTCTGAAAGCTGAAAAGGACCTCATTGCTATTGGAAGGCTCCCCTAAAAAATGATAATGCCTATCTTCCTAGATCTCCCACAAGCATCTAATACTAATTTTCTAAATCCTACTCCCGTTTCTAATGTGGATCTCCCTAAATAGAATGGATAACCTTCTATACCGATAATACAAGCACCCCTTACTCCTCTAGCCTTGCCCACTATTCCTACAATCCCTGTATCATCTGTTTTACCAACTCCTGATCCTCAACTTGCAGTATTATTAGACATACAATCATTCATGAAGAATATGGCCAATGAGATGACCTCAATGAAAATAAGAGAAGCTGAGAGAAGTTTCCAACCAAGGATATTTCCCTAGGTGACAAGAGATCAAGCTCCCACAAGTAGCAAAAATCAGGAGAGATCAAACGTGGTTTATGCTAACGATGATAATGAACCTACCAACTCTTCAATAGAATCTAATTTCTGGTGCTCTACTTGCAATGATCCCCATGGTGAAATTTTGTGTATGATCCATCAACATTATGTCCAAAAAGTAGCTATTGAGAGAGCATAAAAGGCTCATAAGGGGTAAGTAAATATGATTAGAGAAGAGTACCACAATATTATGATACCTTCAATAGAGCAAGTTGTCATCCTGACAAGATCAGGAAAGAAACCCCTACAAGTAGATCCTCAAGAGCTCAACCCCTTGAAAGTACCTTTAGCTGTAATAAATTAGGTTGAAAAAAGGGCCCCTCATTAAAAGGTCCTCCAAAGCCTATTTTGAAAAGTAGAGGTAGAAATACGCAAAGAAGCCCTCCCACAGAAGGAAGTTGAAACCCAAGAACAGGCAAGGGATAAGTTAAGATATCCTTCTTTTACCAAGCATCAAAGAATAGATGCAACTCAAGGGTATAGAAACAAGTATGATACCTTCACGAAATAAAAGGAGAAGAACATTGATCCACCTTCCTTTAATATAGTGGAAGAAATGAAGAAGACCCCTTCTAAAGCAAGTATGTATGATGCATTACAATTCCCAGGACAATTTGACTTATTGCAAGAATATTTGAGGTCAATAAAAAACAAAAGTAAAGCTCCATCTCAGTTAAATTCAGCTCAGGCCAGTTTAACATCAGCTACTAAAAAAATAGACCCCCTCCTTTCTATTTATCTCTTCATATGGAAGGATGGGTTGTACATAATTATATGATAGACTCAGGAGCTGCAACTACCATAATACCAAAATCTATGTGTGACATTATGGGGATGGAATACACCAGAAGCAACCCAAAATTTTTGCAATTGGATGGTCCTCTATTTAATACTATGAGAGTGATCAAATATATCCCTATAGTGCTGCACAGGATGCCTCAAATTATAGTTATACAAGAAGTTGTTGTAGTATATTTAGAACCTTATTTTGGTATGTGTCTATCCAAAGAATTCATAGCTAAAATAGGAGGATATTTATCCCTGGATTACTCACACTTGGAAATCCCATTCAAAGGTAAAAGAGTCAAAATATTTAATGAAAAACCATCTACCTTCCACATTGGAAAGGTTGAATAGGAAGGAGGACAAGCAAGAACAAAGAAAAAAAAGAGAAAAAATGGAAGAGTTAAACTTGATGGAGGAAGCCTTAGATGGACTACAAACAAAAGATCAATTTTCCCTCAAGAACTTCAATGCTATGATTGAGATAGAACTTGGAAGTTATTCTATCATGAAGCCTGAGAAAAGTAATTCCACTCCTTCACATGAGGTAGACCAATCTACCAACCAAATTTGAAAACTTTTCTTTGATGGTGCTAGATGCAAGAATGGTGTTGGAGTAGGTATAGTCCTAATCTCCCCAACAGGTAACAAAAAAGTTTTCTCCTATAGGTTAACCTGGAGTTGTACCAACAATGCAGCTAAATATGAGGTACTTTGTTTAGGCCTAAAGAAAGCTAAGAAACTAGGAGTTAAATAGTTGCAGATATATGGATATTCAAAACTAATAGTAAATCAGGTCACAGAAAGATGTATTAGCAAGCAAAATTATCTTAAAGCTTACAAAAATAAGGTATGGGATCTATTTGAAGCTTTCGAAGATCTAAATATTAAAGCAATCCCTAGAGATAAGAATACTCATGTTGATATGTTTGCATCAGTAGATGCCAATTTCTGTCCTATAAGCAATGTTATCCAAAAATCTAAGACAATAAGGCTTATATATAGGCCTTCAGTACCAAATAAAGATACCTTTTGGCAGGTATTTGAAAGTGATGATCAGATATTAGACTTCCTAATCTATGAGATGAATTGTTCAGGTGACAAAGTGTTAAAATATGAGGAATATGAAGGTCTGATTCAACTAAAAAACAATCATATCCCAAGAGGGTTAATTACTCTTGAGAGCTTGTTTGAAAACAATGATAGATTAATAGGTTACAAGATGAGGATTGATAAGCACAGATACAAAAAATTTCAACTAAAATCTGAAAAGTTTATTAAATTTGGGGCAAATTGTACAGAAAAGGAATTAAATCAAATTTGAGAACTATGCAAAGAATTCTAGGATATTATATCTCAAAGTATACTCAAAAGAAACCATACAACATGCTATTTGTTAGAAATAGATCATATTACATCATTTGGGTAATGTAAATATACCTACCAAGGTACATACTTAGGATATTAGATTACTTTAGGAGGGAGTTACTTAGTCTCTTCATGCAATGTAATAAATGCACAAGTGTCAATATGCAAGATGTACATGTGCAAGTTGTCCCTTGCACAACTAGATAGAGTGTTGGCCAAGGAACCTATCTTCCTATATAATGGCCTTATTATCATAGTTATAGAGCATCACATAGAGCATAAATGTAAAATCACATATAACATCTCAAAGTGCATCATAGTGCATAGATAAAGTCACCCATATTGGAGATGGGTGCAATGTAGCCCAATAGAATTATTCATGGTGGGTTTTTTTCCTCCACATCTACATTGTATTCATTTCCATCATTTCTATTTATAGTATATTTCAGTCATCTCACAGATTTACTTTCTTTCATATTATTATTTTTGCATCTTGTGATTGCTATCTCCCATTGCATACAACATCAAAAGCTAATAGTGGTATTAGAGTTATGGTATATCTAGTCATAGGAAAGCCACCATTATCAATGAGCCTGAGTTTGTTTGTCAACCTAATGCACCTTTGGACCAGTCACTATTAAAAACTCTCAGAAGAGTCTAGGTGGTAGAAACAGGGAGAGCCACAAGTGAGGACTAAAAGAAATCTCAATTTCATAAATACTGAGATTACATTTGGCTAGAGTCTTTCCACAGAGTTGTAGGAAAAACTCATGAAGACTAGGACTCAGCATTCAATCCACTAGATTGACAAATCAACTAGTGAAGATAATTCAAGATATCTAGAATTTCTTAACTATTGCCCATAGTTTCTTTTTGTTGTAGAAATCTAATTCTCATAATATTGGGATTCCTCCTACAATAGAAAAGCTAGGAGACCTCAACTTCGTTGCCTGAAGGTCGACGTATCTTCATAGTATAGAGGTTAGTTTCTTGTCCAAGAAAAGAATACTATAGAAGAAGACTTTTGGAGAAGACTTATGGTGAAGTTAGGAGACAGGAGATCTCCATTAAAAAATTGAGAACTTCACACAAGAATAAAAGGCCATAGAAGCCTTGATCCAGAAGAAAATGCCATAGAAACCTTGATCTAGAAGAAAAGGCCATAGAAGCCTTGATCAAGAAGAAAAGACCATAGAAACCTTGATCCAAAAGAAAAGTCCATAGAAGCCTTGATCAAGAAGAAAAAGGCCATAGAAGCCTAAATCCAAAATAAAAAGGCCACAGAAGCCTTGATCCTGAAAACCACAGAATACTTGATATTGAAGAAAAAGGCCACAAAAGCCTTGATCCTGAAAAAGGCCATAGGAGCCTTGATACTAAAATAAGGCCATAGTAGCTTTGATCCTGAAGAATACTCCAGAAGAGAGTATCTGATTTAGAAGGAGATTAATATTTTAGTACTAATATTTTTTTGTAGAGAAAGGAGATTCAATGAGTCGGGAAAACTTCCTACAAGAAAGCTAGGAAGAGTATCTTCTTTAGAATCAATCCAGAACCTATAGGTAAATAGATCAGGAGAAGATCTCATTGAAGAACTTCTAGTCTTGGAAGAAGAAGGACTAGGAGAGTCCTGCTCGAATACAGAAGCAACATAAGTGAAGATCCAGAGGAAGATCTCACCACCAACACTTCCAAGAGCATAAGGTTGAAGAAAAGGTCTCAAGGAATATCAAAAGAAGCTACAAGATCAAATACCTTGGGGAGGTCTCAATGAGAATCTAGTAAAAGGCTTGGAGAGCCTTACTGAAGAAATCATCAAAGAACTCATTGGATAAATCCACTACCAAGGAGAAGCCCTTGATAGTGAAGGACTTGGGACAATTATCACCATCCGACAATAAGCCCAAGAGGAGAATAATTTGAGAAGAAAAACCAAAACCAAAAAAAAAAAAAAAAAAAAAACCCCAAAACACAAAAAAAAAAAAAAAAAAAAAAAAATATAAAAAAAAAAAAAAAAAAAAAAAAAAAAAAAAAAAAAAAAAAAAAAAAAAAAAAAAAAAAAAAAAAAATGAGAAAACACCCCCCACAAAAAAAACCACAAAAAAAAAAGAGACCATATTTTGGTGAAGACAAAGTTGTTCAAGGCAGCCTACAAAGAGCTGCAACATCCTACACAAGGCAACAACTTGGTGATCCTAGACACCAAGATCTACATCCTCTATAGAAGCGGTAAAAGATCTTTTAGAAAAAGGTATGCAACTGTTGGTGCAAGTAGATTCATTAATTGGATTAAAGTTGCAAAAAGAAGAGTTGAATTATAATTAAAAAAAAAAAATAAAATAAACTTATTAGATTTTTTAAGCACCTTAATTTGAATTAAAGTTGCAAAAAGGAGAATTGAATTATAGTCTTCAAAAGTGCAAAAATAGAAAGGTTTCTTTTAGGTTCATTTGCACTTTAGGAGTTGATTAGATTTTATAATTTCAACTATCTATCAACTACCTATCATCTACTTTGGAAAGCAAAAGAAGACTAGCTCCTACTACCTTTTCTTATAATGAAATTGCAGAATAAGTCTTGAAGATTCATTTCAGATTATTCTTGATTAGTTGTAGTAAATTGATTGAGTGCATTAATTTTTGAGATTTAATTGGAGTGATAAGGTGAAATTGTTAGTGCATTAAAAGTGAAAATTTATTACATTTATTTGCACTATTCTATTGCTCTCAAAATATTGTTATTTGTGTTCTTGAGAAAGGCACAAAAATAGAATTTTTCAAAGTGTCTAAAGACACTATTAGTGCACATAGATCCACAACTTTGAGTGGCCTAAGGAAGCCACAAAATCATCTCAATACTCCAAGCATTGGAGAAGAAAGTAACCACCAAAAGAGCAGCTAAGGAAGCCTCAAATGAGACTTGGTGAGTCTCAAGCTCAAAGCACATTAAGTTTTCTACAAAAGAAATAGTGCAAAAAATACAAAAAAAGAGAGCTTCTATCAAGTGGTTACAAGCTTGGATCCATCTATAAAATATCCAAGAAAAAAGGGGGAGGTGTCTAATCAAAGAGACAACCTCGAAAACCCCTCATATTGCATTCAAAATTCTGCCACAAAACCAAAAAATTAGACCTTGAAAAAGAGGTGTAAAAGAAGGTGCAATAAGACCTATTTTATATAGTAATATGTTACATTTCATTGCACTATCCTAATATAGTTTATATAGAAAAAGGAGGTAGATTTGAAGGTGTCTCAAGGGCTCAACATTCGTTGGAAAAACCAGTTGAAGGTGGTTGTTCACTAACGTCCATCCAAGCACATCAAAGGAGACATATTTGAAGGTGTCTCAAGGGCTCAAAATTCACTAGAAAAACTAGTCGAAGGTGGTCATTCATTAACGTCCCTCCAAGAACATCAAAGGAGTCACTTTAAAGACTCTTACTCCCTCATATTGGATGATTGAACCTACAAGATACAAGATGAAGAATTAAAGGCAGAAAAATGATGTTATAATCTAGAGTAATGTTGTCTACAAGGAGGACGTATAACATGTGAGTTAAGAGGAAAATAGAAGCACCATTGGAGAATTCCAATATCCACACATTTGAAGTAGAAATTCGATGCTCAAGCCTTTAGATCGATGCTCCTCAACTCATCCTAAAACAACCTACAAGCAAGTGCAATTGATCGAAAAAGGAGCTATGGATATTACAAGGTTTAAAGAACCTCCAAGAAGGATACGTTGAAGGAGTGTTATAGAATATGCCCATGAACAAGGAGGAAGTGATATTTGTCACTTAAAACAAGACCCTAACGCTCCTCACTCAAGCGCTCATCGTCAAAAAGGGAGTTACAAGCTATAGGTTGGTGCAATTATCATATGAGGAATACTTATCCAAAGGAAAGCCAAGAGATTCATTAAAATAACATAACATCCATATGTTACTAAGTTTTCTCTAGCATATTAAAATCCTCAAGCACTCATGAACAAACAGATGTGCCACTTGGAACTCATACCAATATTCTCCTCCAATTTAAGAGCATCAACAATCAACGCATTCAAGGAGAGCATTTATGTCCAAGGTCTATGAACACAGGGCAAAGTGGAAGAGCCTTCAATGCTATAAAAAGAAGGTCAAGAGTAGACATAAATCAGAACCACATTTGGAATATTTATTTTCCACTAAGGTTCCAAGAAAATCATTGAAGGAAGAGCCACATTTGGAACGTCTATTTTCCACTAAGGTTCCAAGCAAATCATTGAAGGAAGAGCCAAAGAATCAACGCCTATATTACAGTGCATGCACAATGAATACAACGTCAAATATTGAATGATATAAGGTAAGATTTATTCCCCCCATAATATGCTTTCTCTTTCTTGGGAGTTATAAGGTTGAAATTAGAGAAATTTAACTATATTGAAAGCTATATATTAAGGGGGAATAATATATCATATCAATAAAATATTTACATTATTAACATAGGAGCAATAAGGACTTCTACTAGAATTTATTTATAAAATACTTGCAAATATAATTGTGATCTAATTTTCCAACATTTGGGAGTTATAAGGGTTACTACATCAAATTGACTTATTGGAAATTAGATACACTTCAATCAAAACCATAAGGGATATTTAAAAAGAGGTTATTAAAATATTTAGGCTAAGGTTGGAAACCTATATATATACTTGTCTCAAACACATCAAAAAAGGATAAAATAAACACAACATTAAAACCTCTACATAATTAAAAAGTGCTTAGTTCAATAGGAGCAATAAGGGATAGATAAAAGTTGATTTTTGATATTTATAGAACCTTACAAAATCAACCAAAAATTGAACTATCTTTTCAAAAGCACTATATTATATCCCTAGGAAGTCATAAGGAATTCTACAAAACTTGGTAATATCAAAATTGATAATAAATTATCAAGTTGCAAATCTATTGGAAAACGATAAGCTTTTACAACACCTAAAATTCAATTAGGTGTATATACTCTCATAACTAGGGAGACACAAGGAAGCCTAAAAACCTAAGGAACAATAAAGGTTTTATCAAAATCAAGCTTTTATACTTTAAATTTTAAAGATAGACTACTAAGATTCTATCAAATTCAATCCTAAGATGTAGTAAGTTCTATCATGGATGAAATTTTGAGAAAAGCTTTCAACAATGAAGAATTTTTCCATGAAGTAGAATTTTATTCTCAAAAATTAATAGATACTTTAGAAGGATATGAGTATCTATCTATTAATGATCAAGATAAATTCTCCTTGTTCCTTAGAGAAGCCAAAGAAGGTAACTTTACAGCCTTGATTAACTACCTTCATGAAATTCTCTTCACAACATGGTGGAACTCACAAAGATTGGTTATATTTTCACTAGAAGAGTGTCTAATGATTTATCTATCATTAATTGTGTTTGTACTTACTCAACACAAGAAACAAGTTAGCAAGAAGAAAAAATATTTTTGTGATGATAGACTAATTTTTCATGAAGAAAAAATACCATCAACACCAATGCAGAATCACAGAAGAAGGAAGAAGAAATGTGTTAGAAAGAAACATGGCATCATGAGGACTAAACCAGTAGATCACACACAAAAGATAGAAGAGCCTGCATCTATAGTCATAACTTACTTTGCATCACATGAAGACACAAGACTACCTACTGAACCTGAACACTGTAAGCAATGAAGGAGAATATATATTCAAGATCATTCAATGGAAGAAGATCCACATTGAAGACTAAAAGTCTTCAATACCCAAATAATGTAATACAGGGGGGTGTTAGAAATAGATCATATTACATCATTTGGGTAATGTAAATGTACCTACCAAGGTACATACTTAGGACATTAGATTAATTTAGGGGGAAGTTACTTAGTTTCTTCATGAAATGTAATAAATGCACAAGTGTCAATGTGCAAGTTGTACATGTGCAAGTTATCCCTTGCACAACTAGATAGAGTGTTGGCCAAGGAACCTATCTTCCTATATAATGACCTTATTGTCATAGTTATAGAGCATCACATAGAGCATCTTAGAGTGCATCATAGTGCATAGATAAAGTCACCCATATTGGATATGGGTGCAATGTAGTCCAATAGCATTATTCATGGAGTGTTCATTTCCTCCATAGCTACATTGTATTCATTTTCGTCATTTCTATTTATAGTATATTTCAATCATCTCACAAATTTAATTTCTTTCATATTATAATTTTTTTGCATCTTGTGATTGCTATCTCCCATTACATACAACATCAAAAGCTAACACTTTTGAGCTCAAAAAGGATGCAAAACCTTTCAAGAAAAAATAGAGGCTAGTAAACCCAAAAATCGAGGCTTTGATGAAACAAAAATTACTAAAGCTACTTGAAGACAATATTTTCTACCCTCTTAAACACTCTACTTGGGTGGCTACTTGGTACTAGTTAGAAAGAAAAATGGAGACATCAAACTATGTGTAGACTTTAGAAATTTGAATAAAGCTTTGCTGAAATATCACTACCCTCTCCCACAAATAGATCAGACTCTGCATACTGTGGCAGGGGCAGAAATATTCTCATTATTGGATGGATTTTCTGGTTACAATCAGGTATGGGTCAAATATGAAGACCAATACAAGACTACATTCACTACCAAATGGGGAATATTTGCTTACCAAAGAATACCTTTTGGATTATCCAATACAGGAGCAACTTTTTAGAGGGCAATGGATGTGGCTTTTGGAGAACTTGTCAATAAAATCATAGTTATTTACTTAGATGATATGACAATATTCTCTCACCATAAAGAGGATCATGTTGAACACCTCAGATTTTTTTTTAAGAAATGTAGAGATTTTGGTATTTCTTTGAATCCAAAGAAGTCCATATTTGTTGTGCAAGAGGGAGTCTTGCTAGGTCATGTTATTTCAAGTCGGGTTGGCTATAGATCCTAATAGAGTAAAATCACTATTAGAGCTTCCCTTACCTCCAAACAAGAAAGGCCTGCAATCCTTCTTTGGGTAAATCAATTTTATGCACAAATTCATAGCATATTTTGCACAAATTGTGAAGCCTATGACTGAATTATTGAAGAAATATTTTGAGTTCAAATGAACAAACTTGTGAAAGAAAGCTTTCAAAAGAATAAAAGAACAGATAGTTCAAGCGCCTTTCTAAGTTAAACCAGATTATTCTAGGGGCTTCATTCTATACGCTGTAGGTGAATAGGAGAGTTATGCAGTAGTCCTTACTCAAAAGGGAAGAGATAATGAAGAAAGACCCATTACTTTCCTAAGTCAAACCATGCAAGATCATGAAGAAAAATACAACTTTATTGAAAACAAGTGTATGCAATAATGAAATCATTGAAGAAATTTAGACATTTCCTTTCACAAAGCAAAACCATTGTGTATGTAGTTCATCCTTATGTCAAGAATTTCATCATACAAGGAGAGCTCGGTGAAAAAAGGGTTGGTTGGGTGTCAAAAATACAATAATATGATGTGGAAATTCACCCAACCAAGTTGGTGAGAGGTAGATCCTTATATCAAGAACTGGCCAAGCAAGCCTCAAAAAGTATATAGCCTACCAAGTGCAAGAATCAACTCCAAGGGATGATCAACCCTTAGAAAGCACTGATTGGACCGATGAACTGGTAAGATATTTTCAGACCAAAAAGTGTCCAATAGGTTTAAATGCCTCACAAAGGAGAAGATATAGAATCCAAGCTTTGAAATATACTTTATTACCGAAGGGGTTGTACAAAAAAAAATTGGATGGTATATTGCTAAGATGTATAAAAGATGACCAAAAATAGAAATTTTTGGAAGAATTCCATGGAGGTCTATCAGGTGGATACTATTCAAGGAGAACTACAACTTTGAAGATAATCAAGACAGGTTTCTATTAGCCATCCATTTTCTCAGATGCATTCAAGATAACTAGAAATTGTGAAGAATGCCAAAGATATGTTGGGAGGAATAGGAATGCTTCTATGCCCTTAAGACCTATCCAAGTTGAAGAACCTTTCCAACAATGGGGTTTGGATTTCATTGGGATAATAGAGCCTAATTCATCTATTGGGCATAAATATATTCTAACTACTATAGATTACTTCACCAAATGGGCTGAAGCAGTACCTACCAAGAAAGTTGACCAAGAAGTTGTGATGGAATTTATGGAAAGTTTGATAACAAGATTCGGTATACCTGATGCATTGGTTATAGATAATGGTTCATCCTTTGTAGGTGCAAAGATGATTGATTTCTCTAGCAAATATGGGATCTATTTGAAGACTTCTTCAAACTACTATCCACAAGGAAATGGTTTAGCAGAATCAACAAATAAGAACTTGCTTAGGATTCTAAAGTTAACTCTGAGGGATAACAAGAGAATATGGCACTCATTGATAAATCAAGCATTATGGGTTGATAAGATTACAATAAATAAATCTATTAACACATCACCTTACTCGTTGGTTTATGGTAAGCAAGTTGTTCTCCCTGTACACATAGAAATACCTACTTTGAAATTGCTCAATCAGACTGGTGTTGAAGAAGTAGAACCAATGGAAAATAGGTTAATACAACTCTTGCAACTAGAAGAGGAGAAAGAACAAGCCTATAATCATCATTAGAAATATACGGGAGAAACAAAAAATGGTTTGACAAAAGGGCTACCTTCAAAAATTTCAAAGTTGGAGACTTAGTTTTGAGGTGGAATGAAAACAAGGCAAAACCAGGAAATCATCAGAATTTTGATGCTTTTTGGGAAGGTCCTTTCAAAATAATCACTAAAAAACAACATAACTCCTTCCAGCTAAAATATGAATAGGACCAAACATATTCCATCCCTATCAATGACATCCACCTGAAGCTCTATTTCAAGTGAGATGGGGACCCTTTTCCTCCCCTTTGTATTTTATGTATATTATGTATTCCTAAGTCACGTCTTGTTGCAAGCACGTTCATCAGCCAGCAAAGCAAAAAGAGGAGGGAAAAGAGTCATGATTTCATGACATAATGGTATTTCTCAATCAAAGTCAAAAGGTAACATGATTTCATGGTTGGTGGGAAAATAATTTTTTCAAATATGGATATGCTCCATTCAAAATAATGCTATTTACTGCATAATGGCAAATATTGACCCAAAAAATGTGATGCACAAATATTGGTCCAAAAAAGGTGATACACAGTGATTGGCTCAAAAAAGGCAGTGCATAGAGTAAGATGGAAACAATGTTTGAAGTTATTTGAAGAACATGTGGCACCTACTACAATTATTACAATATTCTCTAACTCGTGCATGCACCCCTTTTTATGTTGTGGAAGCCCCTTTTTTTCTCACTCCACTATTTCGAGTGTCTTCTACAAAATTATATTTTGATTATACTTAGAGCTCTAGCTTCACACAGATGATCCTAGAGAGTTTTCCTCATTAAATTCACAAGCAACAATCCCTATCATGGTAGGATCATCTTTAGGTACTTGAGTAGCTCCTCAGGTGGAAGAAGGGAATGTAAGGTTTACATACAAGGATGCCAAAATTATAGATGCAACTATCACGTGGAAGGACCCAAAAAATATTTATAAATATGTGGAGGCAAGAGTGGTTGCAGGTATGACTCCATTGTTCCCAATCACTTTCCCTTTCCATTCCTTGCTTTCATGGTATATTTTCACTCTTATCCACCCTTACACTGAGCTAATTAGAGTGATAGTGAAGTTCTATGACCCCAAGAAAAAAATTATTAGAGATTTCAAGGGCAAGGTCCTATTTACTTTGGATCTGGATGTTTTCGTTGTTGTCTTTACCGCTGGCCAAAAGCCTGCCTTGAAACCTAAGTCGTTTGACCCAGCTGTGCAAGCAAAATTATATACCCCTACTAGCAACATCAAGAATTTCTTGGAATTGTAATTACAGGAGCCACCTACTGGAGGAATTTTTCTAGAAACCCCCATTCCCCTATCAAATTTTAAGAGCTCGAAGCTTTATTCTATGTTGGCTATGGTAGCAGGACTGAAATCGAATGAAAAATTATATGGGTGGTAGATTGTAGTAGCTCAGTGTATATCAAACCCTAAGTTCTATGACACCTCAATCATGGATGGGAGTGTTAGACCAATTTTCTTTGACTGGCCATATTTCCTATTCCAGCAAATTCATGAAGGATTGTCCAAGATGCAGAAAGGATCCTAGGTATCTTTCAGGTTTACGTCATATTTGGTTTGGATTTTCTTCTTTTTTATGTCGCATAAGCTTTCTTTCATATCTATAATTGATAGAGATGAAAAAGGAAGAAGATTACTAGTATATGAATGGTCAATGGTACTTTCAAAAGCTAAGTCATATTATCACTTTAACAAGGAATTTTTGGGACCAACTCTGAAAGTCATGTATGGAGATATAAATAGATTATCTCCAAAGGTGCAGGAAGTTTTATAGCACCCCCATGCGGAAGAAGGTGATTGGTTTATTTTAACTCAAGGGGTAGTTATCAAACTCTATGGATTCATAGGGAAGCCTTTCTTGCTTCCACACTACGTCACCGATCGATTGTTTTCCTTGGAGTACATGAGACAAATGGAGTACATTAACTCCAAATTTGGCATAGGAATAGGTAGAACTAGTACATGTCCAATGCCTTTCCAATTTGAAGGTATAGTTGTGTCTAAGAAAGGGTAAAATGAGCAAATCACTTGAGCCCTAAAATACTTAGGGTTAGTGGAATTGCCACAGAGGTGGAAATATGATCCTCTTGATAGGTTTGCAGAAAGGTAGTCTATTTTGAACAAGACTCCTCTCAAGAAGCATCATATGTCTATTAGAGAAATTGGTGAGCAACACAGAAACAATGCAAAAAATGAAGAGCTAGAATGGCATGTAGAAAAGATGCAGCCTTTGCCCCCATGGCATGATTTCTATGAACATGTGGTAGATTATAACCCTAAGGATAATCCAAGTCATGATTTAATGGAGAAGGTTATACGGAGAATGCATAAAAAGAGGGCAGAATGGATAGAAGCGAAGGTTCATGCTTGGTGGATGATGAGGGTACAAATTAACATGACCCCTTCCAAATGGGGATTGAAGAATGATCATGAGTTTTTCCTCCGGTATGATAAATACCAAGCTACGTGGTAAGCTATGTGTTTTCACTATGAGTTTTTCCTCTTGCAAAAAAGGTTGCACCAAGCTTTCATGGCACTCAAGAAAAGAACCCTCCTTGCAACCAAAATGGCGAAAGCATATCAAAGTAAAGGAAAAGGAATTACCACTAAACAAGGGGTCCTTGAGAAGACAAACCCTAAATTTATTCCCCCTTCGACCTTTGATACAGATTCTAATGACCAACCCCTTATTTTTAGAAAATGAAAATTAGAGTCTATCACCAAGAAAAAATAGAAGAAAATTAGGTGTGAACAAATCAATGAAGACTCTGAAATAAGAGACGTGGCAAAGGATACAGAGCAATCCCCTCCACATCATGAATTTAATGCTCCTGAACCTGATGAGTTGGGTGAAAGACCACCTCCTACTGAAGACATAAATCCACAAACATCATCAATGGTGCTAGGTATGATTTCTATTCCTTCTACTTCATCTTCTTCTCAATCCCAAAGAGAATCCCCCTCCCATTCTATCCCCGAAGGTGATACTTCATCTCCTTTAAACCAAAAACTTCCACCTTCACCACCACCGCTTACATCACAAACACAATCTAATCCCATATCATCTTCGACCTTCCCCATAGCTTCCATCATAGCACCACTAAATGTAGATGCCACTTTAATCACCATTCCTTTCCCCCCTACTACCAATTTCCCAAACTTACAATCCTGTTGGACATTTTGAGTCCCTAAGCTAAAAAGTTGTCATTGATGTCAAAAGGATCTATGTAAGTAAGCACTATGTTTGTCTAAAGCTTAGAGAAGCAAAGGTTTGTCAAGAAGGGATGCATGGCATTTGGTTCCAAAAAGGAGCTTCAAGGGAAGCTTAGCAAAAGGTTTTATTTAAAACCATGGATGGCATATTTGAAATGGGTTTTTCTTAAAACCCAGGTTGGCTTTTTGTTTCATCGAAAAAGGAGTCCCGGTGACAAAGTTATTCAACTTTGAAGTTTAAGTTTTAAATTTTAATATTTTAAAATTTAAATTTAAATTTCCAAAGTGGAAATTCCTGCCGACGTCATCAAATTCGATTAAGGGCCGACGTATGAAAATTCAAGGTAATATGTATAAATACCATTGCCAAAAATTCATTTGGCAATAATTTGAATGTGTGTGAGTTTCGTTCGAACAAAGAGAAAAGATATTTTAGTGCAATCGAAACCTACGAAGAAAGGGAGAAATAGAAGGAAGGGAGGACCCTTCCCATACACCGTAGGTGCTTGTGGCCTAGCGGCAAGAAGGAGGTAGTCAAGTTGTTGAGCGCCAGGAGATCCAAAGTTCGAATCCCGTCGATGCTGGTTTTTGCGAAGTGGAAAGGAAGTACACCTTTTGGCGCACGTGTCTTCTAGGGCACGTTTGGAGGAAGGAAAGCATAGTGGTTGTGCTCACCATTTCATGTGAGTGGTTGGCTCACATGGTTAGTGGCACCATGGTTAGAGTGGTGCTTGGACAATGACAGGGGATCGAATCCTGTTGAGAAGAAAAAGGTAAGTTAAATTTTTATTTTAATATTTGTAAGAAAAGCTTTGAGGAGAAATAAGGCTTATGAGTTGTTTTAGAAAATTCTGAAATTACTATTCCTTTTAATTTTGGAAGGGTAGCATATTATATATCATTGGAAAGAATTTTTCAAGAGCTATTTAATTAACTTTCTTAGAAGGAGAAATAAGGGTTGTGTAAGAAGATATTTCAGGTTTTGTCAAGGAGTTTCCAAAAGTAAGTTTGATCCATTCTATTGAGGGTTTATTTCTTGCATAAAAGAACTTTGGTGGATGTTAAAATAAAGTAGGAGTAATAAGGTGTTACTTGGATATTTTTGTTGTGTTATTACTCTAACCCTTGTTGAGAGTTGAAAAAGAAAGTGTGTTGAGTGAGACAGATTTTGTGGACAACAAATAAGGCATCAAAAAGGTATGAGCAATATTCTCCATTGATTTTATTTGGGTGGTTGATTTCTGAAATATCATTGGAGTGAAAAGGATTGATTGTGGTTTCCTTTTCAAAAGTGGTTGAGTTAATGCTTCAAGGTTTTCTGGCTTGAGTGTTGTGATTAAACCTTGTTTTATAAGCATTGTTGTTGAAGCCATTGGTTGTGCAAAGAACTTGAACTTGAGTTAGAAAAGAACATGAGTATCATTGTTATGTGAGATTTGTTGTTGAGCATTGTTGGGAACATTTTGAGTTGATTGATACATGCTTGGACTAGGGTTTGTAAGAAAGAGTTGTTCCTTGTGGTGAATGGTTGAGTTGAGTTGATTGAGCCTAGTCAAGTGGATGCAAGTGGTTGTTCAAGTTCCAAGAAACAAACTATTCTTTATTCTGATTTGAGTTGAGATTGAGATTTGAGAATAGAACATATTGAGTCTCTAACAATTCTCTTTATGCTTCTATGAGATTGATTTGAGTTGAGATTGGGATTTGAGTATAGAACATATTGAGTCTCTAACAATTCTCTTTATGCTTCTATGAGATTGATTTGAGTTGAGATTGGGATTTGAGTATAGAACATATTGAGTCTCTAACAATTCTCTTTATGCTTCTATAAAATTTATTCTTTATGCTTCTATGAGATTGAGTTGAGAAAGTGATTGAGCATTGAGTATAGAACATATTGAGTCTCTAACAATTCTCTTTATGATTCTATGAGATTGGACAAGTTATGTGTGGACTTGTTAAGCAGATTTGAGGCAAGTCTTTGAGAAGGCTTGTGGACTGATTTTGAGTAAGATTTTGTGAAATCTTGCTATGCATATTTGAGCAAGTCCTAGAGAGGACTTATTGAGCAATATTTGGACAAGTTATGAGTGAGCTTGTTAATTTATACTTTGACAATTTAGTAGAACCTATTGCAGATTTAAAATTTAATTAATGAGCCTATTGAGCAGATTTGAGTAGGTTCTAAGTGAGCCTATTGAGAAGATTTGAGCAGGTTTTGAGTGAGCCTATTGAGCAGATTTGAAGAGGTTCTGAGTGAACCTATTGATAGAGCTTTGGAGGTGATAGAGTATAGAGGATAGAGTCTCAGTGGATAGAGATCCAATAGCTAGGACAATTGAAGATAGATCTGAGTGAGGAGTCTTCAAGTGGAGAGAGATCCACAAGTCAGTGCAGTAGAGAGACAGAGTCTTCTAGAAGATCACTAGCCAGAGCAGAAGGGGAAAGAGTTCTCCTATGGAAGAGATCCATAAACTTGAGATTAGGGGATCAACATCTCCTTTGGATAGAGGTCCATAAACATTGTAATTGGGAAGGATTCCCAAGAGATTGATTGAGAAAGTTTTAGTAAAATATTTTCTCCGTGGAGTAGCCCGCATTGGGTGAACCACGTAAATTGTGGTGTCTCTATTGTGTGTGATGATTGGTGCATTGCTTTGGTTATTGCTATTGATATTGCCATTGATTATATTGATTAATACTATTTGGGAAAGAAAAGTAAAAAGTGGTCTTATACTGTTCACCCCCCTCTCAGTATAAGCTTGTGTTCTTCAATTGGTATCAGAGTCGATTCCTTCGAAAGAAGTTTAACAACTTGAAGGAAGATCCTACAAGAACACAAATGGCAAAGAAAGGCAAGAGTAGAAGCATGAGACACAAGAAGAAAAGAACACCTATGGTCATGAAAGAAAAGGAAGATGAGTTTAATATTGTTGTGTTGGGAGGACAAATGGAAATAGATTCAAGAGATGAATCAAGTAATGGAGAAATATCCAGACTGATAAAGTTTTGTACCAGATGTGGGAACATAGGTCACCATGCAACTTATTGTCCACAAGAATGTTTTGTTTGTGGTCAACTCGGTCATGATGCAAGTTATTGCAATGGGTTTGATAGTAGTGAAGATGAAGATGATTCTCTCAGATTTGAAGTTCTAAAGAATGAGTCAGAAAAAGGTAACAGGAATAGTCGAAGCAGGTATCAAGAAGAAACTCCACTTTGGACAATAGAAGAAATTGAAGAAGAGGAAGATTCAGAAAAAGAAAAGGAGGAAGCCACTCTTAAGGAACTTGGTGAATTGAAAAAGGAGAATTTAGAATTGAAGGCTCAAATACAAGAAGATGAGAAATGTAAGACAAAGCTTCTACAGGATATCTCTGACTTGAGAGATAAGGTTGAAAAAGCAAGAAGAGTTGAAGAAGGTATGATTGAACAGTCAAAGGTAAAAGAGATAGAATGTGAAAGGCTTATGATTACTCTTGAAGAATTAAAAAGGGAGAACTCAGGATTAAGGGTTCAAGCTCAAGAAGATGAGAAAGCAAAGGAAAAGTTTCTACAAGAACTCACCCACTTCAAAATCAAGGTTGAAGAAGCAAGAAAAATTGAAGAAGGTATGACCAAAAAATTAAAGACAAAAGATCTAGAGTGTGAAAAATTAGAGCATGAGATAGTTTCACTAAGGATGGAAGTAAAAGGCTCTAAGGACAAGTTGCACAAGTTTGAGGAGAATCCAAAGACTTTGGACAGAATTATCAATGCACAAAAGTCATCAGTCATCAAAATAGGACTTAGTTCTAAAGAAGGACAAAGGAAACAGGAGGCAGAAAAAGGAGAATCAAGCTCAAACACTAGAAAAGAAGAAGTGTCAAAAGAAGTAAGTAAAAGAGAGAGTGAGACTAAGTTGGACAATAGAAAGTTCAACAAGGAAAGGAACAATGCACAAGTAAGGAACAGATGGAACAGGAAATAGGTAGAAGATACTAAGAGACCAATGGGGTCTAGGCAAGGTTTCTTCAATGGAAAATGCTTCTCTTGTCACAGGTTTGGACACATGGCTTCACAATGCAGAACATAGGGAAGACAGGAATATGGAAATGGACAACATTTTCATGGGTATTGCTACTCATGCAATGGTTTTGGTCACAAGGCAATGAATTGCAGGGTTCATGACAGAAGAGGATATGGCTTTACTAGGAGAAGTCCTAAGACAGTTGCACTTCCAAGGAATAATAACATTAAGTGTTATAAGTGCAATAATGATGGTCACATAGCAAGATGGTGTAGAGAAAATATTCCAGAAATAGGTATGAACAGAATAGGAACATGAACAGGAACATGAATAGGAATAGGAACAAGAATATGGATGAGAACAAGAATAGGAACAGGAACAGAAGTGATGACAGGAACAGAGATGATATCTTGGAAAGAAACAGTGAGAGGATTCAGAAGACTCATAAAAGAAGAGAGAAAGACAAAGGTACAGATTTGTGCTTTCGAGGAGTAGAAATACTCCCACCCCAGAATTAACCACCTCATGTGGAGGTGGGGGAGGGGCTAAGCTAAGAGGCTCATTCTTAGCCCCGAGCCCCAAAGGTGACCCTTTGCCATTGATGTCAAAGGGGGAGAGATTTGTGTATATTGGGGAGAGTTTTTGATATGGGGAGAGATTTGATATTTGAGAGAGCATTGAGCTAGGGGGAGCAAAGTCCCAGGGGAGCAGAAAAGAAGGTCAGATTTTAGTAAAAGGATATGGGTTGCCATCAATGACAAAGGGGGAGATTGTTGGACATTTTGAGTCCCTAAGCTAAAAGTTGTCATTGATGTCAAAAGGATCTATGTAAGTAAGCACTATGTTTGTGTTGAGAAAGGTTAAAGGATTTTCCAAAAGGAGCTTCAAGGGAAGCTTAGTAAAAGGTTTTATTTAAAACCATGGATGGCATATTTGAAATGGGTTTTTCTTAAAACCCAGGTTGGCTTTTCGTTTCATCGAAAAAGGAGTCCCGGTGACAAAGTTATTCAACTTTGAAGTTTAAGTTTTAAATTTTAATATTTTAAAATTTAAATTTAAATTTCCAAAGTGGAAATTCCCGTCGACGTCATCAAATTCGATTAAGGGCCGACGTATGAAAATTCAAGGCAATATGTATAAATACCATTGCCAAAAATTCATTTGGCAATAATTCGAATGTGTGTGAGTTTCGTTCGAACAAAGAGAAAAGATATTTTAGCGCAATCGAAACCTGCGAAGAAAGGGAGAAATAGAAGGAAGGGAGGACCCTTCCCATACACCATAGGTGCTTGTGGCCTAGTGGCAAGAAGGAGGTAGTCAAGTTGTTGAGCGCCAGGAGATCCGAAGTTTGAATCCCGTCGATGCTGGTTTTTGTGAAGTGGAAAGGAAGTACACCTTTTGGCGCACGTGTCTTCTAGGGCACGTTTGGAGGAAGGAAAGCATAGTGGTTGCGCTCACCATTTCATGTGAGCGGTTGGCTCACATGGTTAGTGGCACCATGGTTAGAGTGGTGCTTGGACAATGACAGGGGATCGAATCCCACTGAGAAGAAAAAGGTAAGTTAAATTTTTATTTTAATATTTGTAAGAAAAGCTTTGAGGAGAAATAAGGCTTATGAGTTGTTTTAGAAAATTCTGAAATTACTATTCCTTTTAATTTTGGAAGGGTAGCATATTATATATCATTGGAAAGAATTTTTCAAGAGCTATTTAATTAACTTTCTTAGAAGGAGAAATAAGGGTTGTGTAAGAAGATATTTTAGGTTTTGTCAAGGAGTTTCCAAAAGTAAGTTTGATCCATTCTATTGAGGGTTTATTTCTTGCATAAAAGAACTTTGGTGGATGTTAAAATAAAGTAGGAGTAATAAGGTGTTACTTGGATATTTTTGTTGTGTTATTACTCTAACCCTTGTTGAGAGTTGAAAAAGAAAGTGTGTTGAGTGAGACAGATTTTGTGGACAACAAATAAGGCATCAAAAAGGTATGAGCAATATTCTCCATTGATTTTATTTGGGTGGTTGATTTCTGAAATATCATTGGAGTGAAAAGGATTGATTGTGGTTTCCTTTTCAAAAGTGGTTGAGTTAATGCTTCAAGGTTTTCTGGCTTGAGTGTTGTGATTAAACCTTGTTTTATAAGCATTGTTGTTGAAGCCATTGGTTGTGCAAAGAACTTGAACTTGAGTTAGAAAAGAACATGAGTATCATTGTTATGTGAGATTTGTTGTTGAGCATTATTGGGAACATTTTGAGTTGATTGATACATGCTTGGACTAGGGTTTGTAAGAAAGAGTTGTTCCTTGTGGTGAATGGTTGAGTTGAGTTGATTGAGCCTAGTCAAGTGGATGCAAGTGGTTGTTCAAGTTCCAAGAAACAAACTATTCTTTATTCTGATTTGAGTTGAGATTGAGATTTGAGAATAGAACATATTGAGTCTCTAACAATTCTCTTTATGCTTCTATGAGATTGATTTGAGTTGAGATTGGGATTTGAGTATAGAACATATTGAGTCTCTAACAATTCTCTTTATGCTTCTATGAGATTGATTTGAGTTGAGATTGGGATTTGAGTATAGAACATATTGAGTCTCTAACAATTCTCTTTATGCTTCTATGAGATTGAGTTGAATTATTGATTGAGTATAGAAATATTGATTTAACAATTATATTTTGTGATTGAGCATTAAGTATAGAACATATTGAGTCTCTAACAATTCTCTTTATGATTCTATGAGATTGGACAAGTTCTATGTGGACTTGTTAAGAAGATTTGAGGCAAGTCTTTGAGAAGGCTTGTGGACTGATTTTGTGTAAGATTTTGTGAAAGCTTGCTATGCAGATTTGAGCAAGTCCTAGAGAGGACTTATTGAGCAGATTTGGACAAGTTCTAAGTGAGCTTGTTGAGCAGATTTGGACAAGTTCTGAGTGAGCCTATTGAGCAGATTTGGACAAGTTTTGAGTGAGCTTATTGAGCATATTTGAGCAGGTTCTAGTGAACCTATTGAGTATAATTTAAGTTCTGAGTGAGCCTATTGAGCATATTTGAGCAGGTTCGAGTGAGCCTATTGAGCATATTTGAAGAGGTTTTGAGTGAACCTATTGATAGAGCTTTGGAGGTGATAGAGTATAGAGGACAGAGTCTCAGTGGATAGAGATCCAACAGCCAGGACAATTGAAGATAGATCTGAGTGAGGAGTCTTCAAGTGGAGAGAGATCCATAAGTCGTAGCAGAGAGACAGAGTCTTCTAGAAGATCACTAGCCAGAGTAGAAGGGGAAAGAGTTCTCCTATGGAAGAGATCCATGAACTTGAGATTAGGGGATCAACATCTCCTTTGGACAGAGGTCCATAAACATTGTAATTGGGAAGGATTCCCAAGAGATTGATTGAGAAAGTTTTAGTAAAATATTTTCTCCGTGGAGTAGCCCGCATTGGGTGAACCACGTAAATTGTGGTGTCTCTATTGTGTGTGATGATTGGTGCATTGCTTTGGTTATTGCTATTGATATTGCCATTGATTATATTGATTAATACTATTTGGGAAAGAAAAGTAAAAAGTGGTCTTATACTGTTCACCCCCCCTCTCAGTATAAGCTTGTGTTCTTCAAATCCATACCTACGTCTTCTGTTAAAAATCATCCTACTATTTCTAAGCTCAAAAAGTTAAAAAATGCTAACACAAACACCTCAAACTAATGGAAGACTCATTGTGCTCAAGCCTCCAATAACTTAGCCCACACTCAGGAGATAGTGGCTCTATATCCCATCAGCATGCAGTGCTTGATGATGAAGATGACATTGTTGGTGAAGAAGACTGAAGGGAAAATGATAGTTGATGATTATCAAGCTAAAATAGTAACTAAATATATTACTCAACTTCTAATGTAGGATGAATGGGAAATGACTCAGGCCTACTTAGGGACTATATATTTGAATGCAGATTATTTCAAAGAAAAATTCATCAGAGCTGAAGAATCTAGGAAATAATTGGAGTTAGCTTTAAATAAGTAGAAGACTATTGAAAAGGCTTTGAAACATGAGGTAAATAAGTGGGAAGATATACTTAATGAAGCCTCTAAGTATAAATAAGAAGCGAGAAAAAATTTCAAGCAAATTCAAGCTTTGAATGAGCAGGTGAAAGAACTTCAGAAGCATATTTAAGAGGAGAAGAGTAGAACCATCGGTTTATCTAAAGAAAAGGCCAAAGAACTTAGAAAATATATGTTCGAAGACAGACTAAAAATGGGTTTGAAGGTAAGACCTATACTATATCTAGCCAAAATAAAGGAGATACTAAATCAAGTAGAAGATGATTTCACAACATCCATAACCTTTTTGCAGGTAAGGTTAATTGTTGCAACTAAGATATAGGTCTTGGCTAAAAGTACATATGAAAGGGTTGCAAATAGAATTCAAAATAAAGCATGGTCCCAAGCCAAGATAGAAGCCCAAATTTTCTTTAGAAGACATAAGCTCATGAATCAAAGCATTAAGATAATTCAAGAGCTTAAGGCTGAAGCTAAAGGTATATTGAAGCATTTGAATTTAGCAGGGAATTACGGACTTCTAGGTTTCTGGGATGAAGATTCAAATATTTTAGGAGAAGATGAACTCAAAGCTTCCTGAAGGCTTTTATTGAAGATGAATCTGAGATAGATGGCTAGGAAGAACCTATACAAGAATATCACGTGTTCATATTGGCTCAAGATCTTACACAGATCAAATCCTACTTACATGAATTATTTTTGAGGTCTAAGGTTTTGTCTTATGATAATATTGAAGAATTAGAATATTTATACCATATGTTCATGGAAACCTTTGATCCAGATGATAAAAAATGGATGCAGATTTGTATCACCTATAATGATGTTGTCAGAAGGATAGAGAAATAAAGGGAGACTAGAAAGGCTGAAAAGAGTGATCAATCCAAAGGAAATATAGGCAGTCAAGCAGAAGAAGAAATGGGAAAATCGAACAAAAGAGAAGCCCTTGAAGAATATTTGTATTCTACTTCCATAATAACAATTTTTCCTCTATACCTACCTCTTTCCTTTTTTTTTTTCTTTTTACTCTGATGCCCAATGGATGAAGGCTCTATATTTTGATATTTTGCTTGTAGAATTCCCTAGGAGGTGCCAATAATGCAGGTCAAAATGACTACACTAAGAGGAATAAGGAGGTTTTTAAAAAATTTGAAGTATAGAGAAGAGTCGCAATTTCACGATGAGCCTTGTTTTTGTAGATCAATAGCTAGAAAGGAGTTGGAAGTCAAAAAGAGTCAAGATTTCTTGACTGGCCTTGTTTTCATGGGTTGATAGCCAGAAAGGAGCTAGAAGTTGAAAAGAGTCAAGATTTCTTGACCGGCCTTGTTTTTGCGGGTTGATAGCCAGAAAGGAGCTAGAAGCCGAAAAGAGTAGATATTTCTCGACCAATCTTGTTTTCACAGACCGATAGCCAAAAAGGAGATGGAATCTTAAAAGAGTAGAGATTTCTCAATCGACCTTGTTTTTGCAGGCCAATAGCCAAAAAGGAGTTGGAAGCCAAAAAGAGTCAAGATTTCTTGATCAACCTTGTTTTTGTGGGTTTATAGCTCAAGAAATAGAAGATGGGTATAGTTGGGCAACCACATCTCCGAAGGATAGGAATGTGTAGGTGGTAACTGAAGAATCATATCTTAACCTCTTGTTTTTTGAAACTCCACTATGCCATTTCTTTCTGGGCCAATAGGCTTTGTTTAGCATCTCACCAAAATAAGCTAGTTGGCATATTGTTGTAACAAACTTTGATATTTTTATTTGTAGCATATTTTATGTGGGAATTAAGGGAGTGTATATATATAGGATGAGCACACTTTTAAAAAGGGTTAGCTCTTAGATATTTACAAAATCAAATGTATGCAAGACTTCTAATAAAGCAATAATATAAACTCCCTATTTGGATTTTGGTTCAAAGTGTACAATCAATGTATGTATGAATGAATCAATACTTATATTCAAGCTATATGGAATGTGAGTTGCATTAATTATGTTTCTCTAAATTTTTGCATATTAGATTCAATAGTTTTGTATTTGATGAATTCTATGGGTTAGTAATCGATTTAATATTTGATCTGTATCAAAGAACTGGTTTTTTCAATTTAGAGGTTTAAAGAATGCTTAGCTTCTAGGTCTGTATTCATTTTCTTGATGTTGTCTAATCTATACCCTTTTAAAACATCTAGCAATAGATATATTTACCTCTCTTCAAGCACTCTACTCTTTCCTTTTTCCCACAACTAAAATAGGAACCAACCTTCTCTAGAGATTGAACCGAGTATACTCTATTTTTAACCTAGTTATTCATTTGTAGCATATTATATGCGGGAATGAAGGGAGTGTATATATATAGGATGAGCACACTCTAAAAAGGGGTTTGACTCTTAGGCTTTTACAATATCAAATGTATGCAAGACTTCTGATAAAGCAATAATATAAACTCCCTATTTGGCTTCTGGTTCAAAATGTGCAATCAATGTATGTATGAATGAATCAATACTTCTATTCAAGCTATATGGAATGTGAGTTGAATTAATGTTGTTCTCTAAATTTTTGCATATTAGATTCAATAGTTCTAGATTTGATCAATTATGTGGGTTAGTAATCGATTTAATATTCGATTTGTATGAGAGAACTGGTTGTTTCCATTTAGATATTTAAAGAATGCTTAGCTTCTAAGTCTATTTTCATTTTCTTTCTATTGTCTAATATGTACCCTTTTAAAATATCTAGCAATAGCTATATTTACCTCTCTTTAAGCACTCCACTCTTACCCTTTTCCAACAACTAAAATAAGAACCAGCCTTCTTTGGATATTAAACTGGGTATAATCTATTTTTAACCCGGTCATTCAATGTTTGTAAAGGCTTGGGTGCAAACGTAACCACAGGCAAATTTTTGGTAATGGTAAAGCATCGAATCAAATCTAATCCTATAATTAGTGTAAAAATTTTACTCATAGAGGGGATCTCATATTGGGAGATATTATGGAGTGATTCCTTCCATATGGAATAATATTGTTGTTTCTCTACTTGAAGGGTATTATCACATCTTACCTTGTGTGGATTTATTACTATGGTTGATTTATTTAATATTTAGCATATTGTGGATGCTTTTATATTGATGAGAGACAAATGTTTTTAACAAAACTATCATCTCATCTATGTTGCATTGATATCAAATATATTCAAAGAAAAAAATAATTTTTTTTTTTTTAAATATCCATAAAATATTATTGAAGGTTTCAAACAACCATAAAAAATTCAATCTAGCAATTATGGCACCCATATAGTCAATAAAAGTAAAAAATGGATTAAATATCAAGAGAGAAAATAGGAACCTATCAGTGAATATTTCTACCAAATAAAATTCATGTCGCAACAATGGGATCCTCATAATTCAATCCCACCTTTGATTTTTTCAAGTAATCCTTAAAAGATTTTATTTTTGGCACATAAAGCTTCCATAAAATATTAACAAATACATTACTCCTTAGAATGACCATAGAAAAGAATAGTTGAAGACAATAAATCATGTAATGGATATTTACATCTACTCTACTACCATATTGGATTTCATAATACTTTTCAAAAATGAAACAATCAACACATTATCCAAAAATAATATTAATTCATAGAAAGGACATAAGTAATATGAAGGTAGTCATGGATACAAAAATAATCTCAATAAATAAAGAATATTAGTCCAACAAAGAATCAAATTATTGATATCAAGGTGTATAAATATCCAATTACAAGTGACCTTTAGGTCAAGGTTAAAGAACTAACCTTTAGGTTTATTAATAAAATATTGAAATAAATTGGCCTATACAAGGTGTACAAAGGACCAAAGGGTTGTACAATAAATATAATACAAAATTTTACCGTTGCCTCAAGTGAATCTTAACACTGCATATTCTAGAAAGGTTATCAGTGACTATATCTTAAGGCTTACATCAATATCAACTTAACACAAATCAGTGCCACATGGAGTGGGGGAATGTAATTTTTGAGACACGTAGAGGGATGTCAATAGGAGTTGATGTGCGATAATTATTAATCAAATATACCACATACCTAATTCAAACCATAAGTATAAGACTATATGTTTGATTATAAATAAGAGGATGAAATGGATACTGGTGTGGCTTACTACCTTCTATCTTGGATAAGGCTAACTACTCCTCAAAAAGTATACCCAAAAGTGAAGATATTGTAAAAAAGAGGTGTAAAATATGGTTTAAAAGTGTCAACCATAACATCAAGTTATGTGACATATCTAATAGTTAGCTTATTCATAAAAAGGATAGAGGAGAGGTCAATTGACATGGTATGATGGTATTTTCATGTAACAACCCTCCTTGGCAGAATTTATTATTGGCAATGAATTATGTATTGGTGTGAATGTTTAATTACATAACTTCATTTTTATGATGTCAATATGATTGAGTAATTGCATTTTGTGCTTAGAATATGGTATTGTTGATGTATTTGTGGTTGCAAGACCAGGGGCTCTCATCGGTGGGATCATAAGGGTGAACCACATAAATTGAGAGATATTTAAGAAATAATGGTGATGACTTGCTCATTGATAACTCAAGGTAATAAAATACCCTTCATGTAGATGCATTTGCATTTTGCTTATTTTATGTTCACACCATTGGCTAGGAAGTTACTTGTGCAATGAGTCTCCTTAATAGGTTGGTGATAGCATTAGACTATCTTAAAGGAGATCATTTACTTAGGGATAAAACAATGGTGTGTAGTATTGTTGGTATGAATCTATGTTTGTTCATGGTATGCATAGATTTTGTTGGATGAGAATTAGTAATGTTTTATTGGTTGGAATAGGTTTTGTTTTCAGCCAAATAAATTTATGTTCAAAAGTATAAGCTATTATTAAAATGCATATTAGGTTTAATAATTATTATTACCCTTTTATTATGTTGATAAATATGACCATCAATTTAAAGGAATAAGATTAACTTGGTTTTAAGGAGCGCATTATTCTTCTTGTATGCTTTGGTGGCATCTTAATTAAGACTTTAGGGTGGCGCTAGTATTTTAAAAATATATTCTTGAATGTTTCTTATGTGATCACCTTCATGCAAGAATATATGCCCATGTCTATTTGAAACCCTATAGGTTGTGTTGGGTAAGGGGAAATTTAGTTTTGGAGGACGAAGGAAGGCTCGAAGGTTGGATATTAGGACATCAAGTTCTAGAGACATAGGAGAAATTTGAACCAGGTGATTTATTTGTTGTTTAGTTGTTATATGTGTTCCTTTAGCTTGGTTGTCCTCCATGGTTGATGGAATTATTGCTTTTTTGGTGATCGTTTATCTCCTTTAGTTGCTTGTAGCTCGATTTGAGTTAGCTTACTTATTGTTTAGTAGATGCCTAAGTGTTTTCCTACACTTGACATCGATATTTCTTCTACATTGAGTTTAGATATTATTTTTGGCCAATGAAGTGCTTTCTTTTGGTTTTTTCTTTGCTTGTGGGTAAAGTATTATCCACTCTTAACAACATTTGTCTTCTTTTGTTTCATCGATTAGTGCTAATTCCCATCTGTGCACTTCCATATTTAGGCCTATGTAAAATGCTTGTGTAAAACCAGTAAGGTAGCTTGAACCTTGGTAACTTTGCTTGCAACAATGGGTCATCTTGGATTGAGATGTGGTTATGATCATATTTGTTGGTAGGAGTTAGTTTAGCATAAGTTACATGTGTTGGTTTATCCCTTGCATCTAAGTATTGGCTTGCATGTGGAAATTTTTATGGAAGTTGATCGGTGATTGTTATGCGATAAAGTTATAAATGTTATATTAAGAGGAACTATTTTTAGATGATAAAAATATCCCTTTTATTAATGAAATTATGAATGTTGTTTTCTTTTAATGATAAATTTATGGCTTTGGAAAAGATATATTTTATTGATTATTAGCTTGCTAAAAGAATAAGTGGATTTATATTTGGAATTTTTAAATAGCAATGCTCTAGTTTTATTTATTGTAACCTTGTCTTTGAAAAATAAAATGAGAAGTTTGATCCTTGCCTTAAAAGTATAGAAAGGAAGTTATTGTATGTTGGATTACTTAAGCTTTGGTTTTGAAAGATAAACTATTATAATGGTTCCTAAGACTTGTGTGGGTAAAGGAATCATTATAAAGAGAAGTATGGGATTCTCTTTTATATGTTGGATTATTTAAGCTTTGGTTTTGAAAGAGAAACTATTATAATGGTTCCTAAGACTTGTGTGGATAAATGAACCATTATAGAAAGAGGAGCATGGGACTCTCTCCTTGATATATTTTTATGCATGGTTGCTTGCTTAGTTTAATGGCATTAATAAAATGCATTGCATTTAGAGTTGTTCTGATCCCTTAATATTCCTCCAAGTTCATGGTGGTTCCTTTTTCACAATGAAGAATGCAAAATATAGATGGTAAGATGACTTTTATGGATGGTTCCATGGTATATTTATTTACAAAATTGTAATGAAAGTAAAATCTATAGTGGAATGTTCTAAGAGCTAGATTTTGTAAGAGTGTTCTATGTACCAAACTAAAGATTGTTTTTAAATGTTAAGTATATTTGAAGGATAAATGTTATCTCATATGCTACCTTGTTGAGTTTTTCCATACACAGTCAAATTATGGAATTTAAGATTATATTATTTCTTTTAGTAGTTTATTTTTTGGCTCCTAAACTATCTATTTTTATGATAGATAAGTAGATAGATGTTTAATACTTAATTATATGAGTTGCACATGGGGTAACCAATTTATGGTACATAAATTATGGAATACTTCCTTGTGTAGTTTATGATTAGCATTTGGTTTATTTTCTTTCATGATGTTATCATAAGCACTCTCTACCATTCTTATCAAGAAGTTGTGGTTAGTTAGCTTGATGGTTTTAAAAGTTAAAATGAATGGTTCTCCTTGGGTTGGATATAGAATCTTTTTAGGACTCAAGTCAAAAAGCCCAATCCTAGGAGGAGTTATGTGAATGCAATAACTAGGTAAACATGAGTCATAGAAGTTGTAAGAATGTAATATCTAGAGACTCATGAACCTAGATGGACTTGTGTGAATACAATAGCCAGGTTTCTTATGAATCATTGCATTTTGAATGAGTAGGATTAGGTGTATTCCAACTAAGAGTTATGGAATCATTCACAAGATAATAGTAGTGATCCCTTAAATGTGTAGTATTGAGTGATCATGTTCATTGTCAGTGAAATGGTAATAACCTTAGTTAGCCCACGAAGGTGTGGTAACTAAGCACCAAGGCTCTATGCCTGATTAACATACCTAGATGGATTTAGATTAAGGTTATGGAATAGGTGTTCCCCTTAAGTCTTATGGGCCTTAAAGGATAATCACTACATCATGGTCACATTGTCCTATGTTGGTGAGGGTATGGAAAAAGTGGGGGACCACTTTTGGCATCCTTCTAAACATGTAGGTTTAGTAAGGTGAACCCCAAAAACCATGAGTTGGCCACTCCTGTCCATCGAGTGTCATCTACAGTGACTTGGAACTCAAATGTGGTGAAGCCTTGTATGCTAGAAATATAAAAGGATTTTTCCTTATTAACCTTTGCTTGTAATAATTCTTTGAGAAAAAAAATTGGTTGGTAGTTTTGAATTGTTACAGCTCAATTGGGATCCCATGATGCTGACATGGGATTGAATATATAGGTATTAACCAGTGTGAACATCCCATGTGTATCATAGATAAAATATTATTTTTGTTATCCTACTCAATTTTATGGTATTTACATGTACAATAGCAACTTACAAAGGAAGGTTTCACTGATGACAATAAGTGAATTATTATCTATTTAAACTTCATTATGTGATGCTTCTAAGCTTGGCTTTGATAGTACTAAGGGATAAGAAAAGGACTAGTAAGGCTATAGTAAGTAATGAGTGTTAGGAACGGGTAATGGTGTTAGAATTACATGATTATTTTATAATCTAGTAAGTTATAGGTTCAAGTAGTAGAGTAGTTAATAGATATTATGAGGATATATTATTTAAGCTATATGATAGATTATAGGTATTTAAGTGTTAGACTAGATTTTTAGGTATCGATAACATGGTATAGAAAGATATGTTGATGTTGAATTTAGGTAAGTAGATTATGTATAGGTGCTAGGGATAAATAGAAATAATTAAGTTTGGTTAAAGTTTATTAACTACCTAGCAACATTAGTTAATAGGTGTTACCTTTGTGGAAAGTGTGTTGAAACTTCAAACCATTTATTATTTAAATATTCCTTCTCTCTAAATGTTCTTTATTCCTTTTTGAATATCCTTTAGTTTTATTGGGTTGTTTCGTGTCTCCTCTCTCATGTTTACAATTAGTATATCCCCCCTTTTTAATTTGAAACTTCAGGTTCTCTGGTACTTTAGCCTCCCCTACCTTTTGTGGGAGATCTAGAAGGAAATAAATAATAGGGCCTTCAAGGATTCTAAAAGACATGTTACCTTTGTGTGCTCCAGAATCCTAACTACTATTGTAGAAAATATCTCTAGTCTACACTTGGATAGTAGTGGAGGTCTCAAGGATGAGGCCAACCTAGTGAGGGAGTTCAGACTTAAAATAAGGAATAGAGAGATAGTCCATCCTAGTTTGATTGATAAATCCCAACCACATGGAGACCCCCTACCTAGATGGATCAAACTCAATTTTTATGGAGCATACAAAGGAAATATTGGGAAATTTTTAGTTGGGGGTATGATTAGAAATGACAAGGAAGAAATCATTCTTACCTATGCTAAAAATATAGGTGTCCAAACTAGCCATTTTGCAAAATTCAAAGATATTTTCTAGGTAAAAACATTGCTTGGTTATGTAGATTATAAAAAAGCTATCATTGAAGGAGATTCTCTAAACATCATCAACTCTAAAATTACCTCCCATGCCCCTAGTGTGAGTATAGCTAACATGGTGGAGGAATCCAAAATAAATCTGCAAGCTCTAGATGACTTCCAAATCTAACATATTTATAGAGAAGGTAAAAAATCTATGAATATGTTAGCTAATCTGGGCCTACACCAAGTAGAGATTATAGCTTGGAGGTAAGGTTTCCCCCAAGGTCTTTTCATATGGAGTAATATTTTTTGTGATTTTATTTATCTATCTTAATTTTATATTTGTGATGAGGTCTTGGAAGAATATATTCACCTACAATGTAGTGGAGATGGTTATGGTGCTTGATCCAAGGTCTTGCCTTTCCAGTGTCTCAAGGAGAACTCCTTGGTGCTATAAGGTATTTTTTAGATTTGCATTTTATTTTGTTGGCAATAAAATTCTGTGGCTCGATTTTTGAATCCATAGTGGTAGTTTCTCTTCTTCATGTGTGGCAATCAGGTGGACTTTAGGCTTTAGAATTGGTTTTCCTTTGTTCACATGGATTTTTTATGAGTTGTGGGTTGGTTTCATGGGGAACGTCTCTAATAATTAAAAGTAGGTTATGGTATCTTATGTATCCCACCACCCCATAGTCAACCACATGTCAACCAAGCTAGTGAACTCATCTCAAGATAATTTTAATCGAGAAGAGGATATAAGTAAGTTGGAGTGGTAGCCATAGATTGGAAAAAACACCCCACTTTCTAATCCTAAATACGTTAGTGTAGAAAATATTAATCATAGGCTAATATGGTAGTCTGAGATTTGAGACAACATGCTTATTTTTATTTTAGACCATGTGATTGATTTATGAAAGTTATATTTGCATTTCTTTATTTTTTCCAAGTTTGATATTATATTTTTCCCTCTTCTAGATCTTTCCCATTTCCTTCAATACAATTTCATGATGTAAGGTGGTGGACTCTAATTTTACAGGAGTCTTTCCTCCCTATGGAGACTCATGTTGGCTTTATTATTTCCAACACCTTTCTATTTGGATGGTATGTTTATCATGACTTTAACACTACCACTACCCTCTCCTCTATCCCAAGGTACTCCACTCGATTAAATTATTAGTAGAGCTCCATACAAGTGAGATCTAGGTCCTTCTCAAGATGATTGAAGGCCTTGTTTAAAGATCCATTTCATCCTAGGGATGTGATTCACCTTCAAAGCTTGATTTATTCTAGTAGAAAAATGTTTTCTATTGTTGTGTTTTATTTCATTGCTCTATGTAGATTTGTGGTTTTTGCAAAGTGGGATACAGTATTTCGAAAAAATTCTAGGAGTGTGCATAGATTTAAGCCCTAGAGTATGAAGGTGGTGAAAGTAGAATCCTATGTTCTCAAACTGGATGAGGAGTTCAAAAGGATTTTTAATAAGGTTGGCCTTCTTGAGTATCTCATGAGGTTTAACAGGTTTGACAAGAAGCTCTCCCATTAAGTGGAACACTCTTGGAAGGATGGCATGGTGAAAGTTGGTAGTCTGGAGTTTGAAATCAACATTCCTCTTGTTCCAAAATCTATAGGCCTTCCTATGGACGGATCCTACTTGAATAGGGAGAAGCACTCCCTAGCCAAGTATCTCGTGGATTTTTTAGAGAAAGATGAAGAATTGGAGAAAATCCAAAATGGGTACTTGTGGAGCTCCCTTAAGACTCCTTAGAATAGGGTGGTGCTTTTCATCATGGATTATTTCATGATGGATAACAACCAGGATATTCTTAAGAGCTATCATTTTCCTTTCTAAACCAACTCCACCACAAGAGAAGGATGAATATCCCATCCTTCTTGTTCAAATATCTAGAGAAGACAATGTTACATGTTAATAAAGGGGATTCTATAGACCCACTTCACCAGGGTCTTGTTAAAATGATCTTTGATCACATGGTTAAAAAATATGGTAGATTGGGGAGGCTAAGGTAGCTTTGGTGTATAGTCCTAGTGTATCTCTTGAGAAGGGAGATTCCTTTATTTCCTATGAGTACTTCTCTCAATACTCATTCCCCCAAGATTGATCCAACTCTACCTCAATCCATTGTCTCCCCTCACAAAAAGGTGGTGGATATGTATAATGGGTAAGGTGACACCTCAATGCTTCCTAGAGCAACTAAAGGAATTAAGGATAGAATAATATGCTCTAAGTATCTATTTTTAAGATCAAAGAAATTAGATAAGGATCCTTTATTTATCCTAGATTTAGAGGATTTAAAAGACTCTAGCTTAGTCAGGAGAAAATCCAAGCCCACCATGTGGTCTTGGGTGGGGAAGGAAAAGCTCATCAATTCTCAAGACCCCCCCAAAACCCCTAAATCGATAAGAAGAATGATGAAATAATTTAGGATATCCTTAACAAGTACTCTTAAAGTGGCTATCTCGTGTGTAGAAGATGTCAAAGTGATGATGTAATGGGACCAATGGGATCTAAAAGGCTTCGAGGTGAGCAAGGAAACTGATGTGGAGGAGAATATTGAGGATCAAGGATCTTTATATTCTCCTAGTTCTCCTGGTTATCCCTATTCCATTCCTACACTTCTTGCAATTATTTTATTTTGGTGGGTGTGGTTTTGACCTATTGTAAGTCCCATAGGTGGGATAGCCTTTTATCTATTATTGTTTGGTCTTGTCTTTGGAAGTTGTATCTTCTTCCCTATAAAAGGTTAAGGGACCATATCAAAACTTCTTTATTTACCTAATCAAAAACAACTTAATAATTTATCACACTTTCAATCAAGACCACCTAAACTATATGCTTAAAAAAAATACGTTAAATAAAGATAGCAAGAACATAACCAACAGGTTAGTCCTACTAGGGGAAGGTTATGTTGGTATAAAATATACCTAGTCTATGGATTAGGAATGTTCCCTAGACTTCAGCCAATGATTTGATTGGTTGAATGATATTTCTCTCTATTCAACCTCTAGAGAAGGTTAGCTCAGTAGAGTGCTTATAAAGTAAAATAGAGGTGAAATATTAAGGGTGAAAGGATAAAAAAGTTTGATGAGGAGTAAGGGTTTAAAGATATAAGATAAATGTGGACAAGATTTATTATAACAACATTGGATGTTACTATATAACAAGCTAACACAATAAATTTAAATGATATTTAATAAACTAGCCATTATCAAGTGCAATTACAAATTCATTCAACTTCAATTACAAACTTTAATCATTCCAAAGAATTCACTTTAACAGAATAGACTAAACATAAAAGTGTAACAAAAATGGCTTAAATCAAAGAGGTATTCATAAAAACATGTAATTACATAGCAATGGAGGTCAAACAACTATCACTTCTCATTAATTGGTAGCAAGATGACACAGTAAGTATCCAAGTAAATACTATAGATTCGACCCTTCAATTAGAGGTGTCATGGCTTATTTATAGGTTGTATTTTGAATCTTATAGTAGAATATTTATAATCAGTTACAGGTATATTATAGAAACAACCTACTAGAGAGAGATCAAGATGCCGAGGTGGTTGTTTCAAATTTTACTCTACATTTGAATTTGAATTTTCATGTAATCTGCTCCATTGATTTGTAATTACCAATTGCAAATGGTTAAACTATTGCAACTTGTATACATAAAAACACAACACCATTGCAATAAAAATAACACATTTATTAAATTCAGGAAAGTGGTCCCTTGGGATACAAATTGACCCTTTGAGGGTGCATTTTACAATAAGATGTCCAAAGGAGGAAATCCCTTTTACAAATCAAACATATGGTGTCTTCATCTCTTCATGCTACAACAATGTGGGAGGTGGGTTTGTCATGACCACCATGATGAACTTTGAGCTTGTTGAACCTGAACTTGGAATCTGCACACATGAAAATGGACGAGGGTTTAGTAGCACCTATCAACATGAATAAGATGAAATGTAAATGTAAAATGAAAATAGAAGAAGATGAGGAATGAAATGCTAAAATGACTAATGCATAATGGAAATAGAAAACAAGTATGATTATTATGATTGCTTACATGAGCACAATCTGAGCAGCATAACATTAGCATTCCCTCCTCTTTTTACCTTGGTCATGTTATGGTGCTTTTATAGGCCTTTGAGGGTTTTGGAGGGAAGGATAGGTGGCAAGTCAGGGCTGCCAAGTGGCAAGGACTGGATAGCCACCTATCTTGGGTAGTTGCAGTGAGTCACTAGAAGTGTCTCACTTAAATAGGGAGATGTGGCAAGTGGGTAGTTGGAAGTGGAGTGATGTGTGGAGTGAGGTGTGAGATGTGGCAAGTGGGTAGGTGGAAGTGGAGTGAAGTGTGGAGTGAGGTGTGAGATGTGGAAAGTGGGTAGGTGCAAGTGGAGTGAAGTGTGAAGGGTTGCCCCATGTGAAGGGACAAATGGGACAAGGGTGTATGAGAGGTGGCAAAGAGGTGATGGTGATGTGGCCAGGACACATGTCAAGTGAAGAGAGAGGGTATCCTAGGAGGATATTTCCCAGATTTAATAAATCTAGAAAATATAATTATGTTGAGGATTTTATGCCTAAGTCAAACTTAGGCACATAATGTTATGCAGAACTAAAATATGCAATGTGAATGAATGATGTGTAGGAATTATAAGCCTAAGTTTAGACTTAGGTGTATATTATTATGCAGAATTGTGATGTGCAATGTGGGTGAAATGTGTAGTAATTTATATGCCTAAGTTTAGACTTAGGCATATAATTTAATATGCAAAATTATGTGATGAAATGCAAATTCCTAGATTTTAGTGTCTACAAAACTAATTTGTTAAAGTTATCACTTTCAATCTTCCATATCATTAACTAGAATAGTTAGAAGGCATTGTGGTGGTTGTAGGTTTGAAAATGACATTTTGTGAGCACCAATTTTGAAGTCGAGCTCATCACTTTGCTTACAGAGCTTCTTGAAACAAAACCAAGGCTTGTGAATATTTTGATGATGTCACTTCAAGATGGACTCTAGCTTTGTTCATTGCTTAGTTCATATAATACTACAACATAATCTAGATTTATCCTAATTTTATGCATTGGCTCTCCTTATGTGATCCTAGATATTGGCTCGAAGATGTTGACATCATCATAAAAAGGCCCCCAACTTTGTGTACTTCAGCTTCATATAACCTAGCTTTGTGCATTGGCTGCTCTAGCTTTATGTATCTTACTTCCTTTGTATGATCTTGAGCTTTTGTTTAGGGATGCTTACATCATCATCAAAAATGTCTAACTTTGTGCATCTCTATTTTATTCATCGTGGTTTTGTTCAATTGGCCTTGATATTTTTTGTTTACATGGTTTCGAGCTCTTCTCCCCTTTTGTTGATATCACTTGCTTAAATGGCTTGAATTTGTTCATCCTAATTTTATTCATCCATCCTTATTGATTGATGTCAATATTTGGTTTAGAGATGCTAATGTCTTTGTTGAGGAATGCCCAGCTTTGTTCATTTGGGTCTTGAGCACTCTGGCTTTGAGCATCCCAATTTTTTTCATCATGCATACTTTAGCTTTTGTTATGTCATGTTGACATCATCAACAAAAGGTGCTTAGCTTTATTCACTATAGCTTTGTGCAGCTTCTCAAGTCATTAAAACACAACTAAATTTTTAAAAGAAAAAATTTGGCTTCTTGCACTACAAATGAGATCATAAATTTGACCTACATTCTTGGTGCATCTCGGGGGATTTTTTCTTGTGAAAATTAAGAACTAGGAGGACCTAATTCCATTGGGTATATATTTAAAAGGATTGTGAAATAAAATGTGAATCGAGTTAGTATGATGAAAAGTCATTTAGTAAATGAGAGATGTGATGAGTGGGTGATTTTGTGTGAAAAAAATGGAAACATAGATGACTTATGGTATGGAATGAAATGATTAGTGAAATGGATTTCAATATGGAATGAAAGTGAACCATACATTTTTCCAGGTGGCTTATTCTCTTTTGGACACCTTGTGCTTGGATTATTCTCTTTTCGACACCTTATGCTTTGTCTTTACCTTCATGGCTCAAAGGTGTCATGGTTTGACTATTTATCACTTTGGTGCTATTTCTTGCATGCCAAGTGTCCCTTGACCATCTTCTGCTCTAATAGCTTCACTTGGGGGTATTGTTTTCAAGGTAGATCATTCTCTTTCCTCATTCCCTTGATTCCCTTCAAAACGGTTTTTTGCTCTCTAGAGGACTTGATAGACTGTCCAGCTCTATATGGTAGGATTCTTAAGTCGCATGACTTTATCATGTATTCTTCTCAACTAGTAGGCTTTCTCATAGGAAGGGTCTTGATATCTTCTCATCATATCTTGAATCTTAGCTTGTATCGTAGCTACTAGTTTTAAGAATTAAGCACTTGGGCTTCATAAATAGGATCCTACCATTGGTTTATTTTACCTTCATTATTAGCTATTGATTTTATATGAGCCTAAATATATTCTTTAGTTCAAATTCAAGATTCTCTATCCCAAAATCCTAGAAATCCTAGTTGTTTGGATTCTTTTGTTAGATCCATAATTATTTTTGCTCTGAGATGTAGCCTATCTACCATCTCCCATCCTTGTTGGACCCACTTGTATATTTTTATTATGATTTGTAAGATAGCCATTGTTGTATTCCACTGGTTGTTTGGTATAGCTTTTGTAGTTGGTTCAAATCTTCTTCCATCTAGATTCATTAGGCTTTTATCTTGTCATATTTTATCCTCTAGTTCCACTTGAGCCTACGTGAAGTCTCTCTTTACTACTTTTGTGGATTTAACACTAAATTTTAGGTATCCTAAAACTAGGTAAGCTTCGAGGGTATACTAAAGTATTTTGTTCTAACTATCCTTCCTTAACTATTTTCATGTTTCTTTGGATAAGCGAGAGACTATGGCTTATTCTTTTTATTTTTCCAATTGTTTTTGTAAGTCTTGAATATGTTCTATCAACACTTTATTCATTTCTTTTGTTTCTTATACTTGTTGATGACTTAGAAGTTACATAGTCATTTTCTTCCATTTTTTATTTTTATTGTGCAAGGATTTTTTGATATTTTGCTTCTATATTGCCATTATTTCCAAGTCTTTAACTTTCTCCTCCAATTATTTACATTTATCTCTTAGTTTATCCCCTTGCAAATAAATGATGCTAACATGAGCCTATGAACTAAGTAGAGAGTCTTCTAATGGTTATCAAGAGATATCTATCACTTGTGTCTCCACTTGGTAATCATTCGGTGTCATCTCAACTTTTGATTTTTCCACCCTTAGTGTGGTTATGACTCTTATCTATGGATAAGTGGTTGGATAAATTGTAGTCATTATCCTACAGGGAGATTGCTCTTCTATTCATCTAGGTGGTTTTTTCTCCATAATTCTTGAGCATTTTGGACCATCTCTTTGAGCCTGTTAATGGTAGTTACGGATGGATGATTGGGTGGTGGTAGCATTGGAAATATGGATTGAAAAATAGAAAAGGAATATGGAGGGGTTTTGTACATAGTTGATGTGGTAGTTTTTATGGGGGTTTGTATTTGTGGAGTGGGTATGGCTAGAGGGGTTTCAAACAGTGGTATTTTTGGTGATTGGTCTTGATGGAGAATTTTTTAATGATGGAGAAAGGGAGGGAACATCCATGGGGGTCATGGAATAGAAGTATTAATAAGGTTTAGAGAGATCATATATATCTCTATCATTTGTGACTGCTCTACTATTGGCTTTGTCACTACTCTAGTTGTTGTGAGTGGCCCTTGGGTCTTACATTTCTTATGAGCTCTTTCCTAAAACTCCCTAAGAGTATTGACCTTTATTTTACTAATTGCTTCTTATTTTGTAGGATTTGAGCAATTGGAACAAGGTGTCCCTAGAAACTATTGTAGGTATGACCTTATACTCACATCAAATCCCTCATTGTTGTCAATAGGCTAACTTGGTATTTGTGTGTTCCTTGTTGGCACCTCTTGTTCTTAAGGGCTTTGATGTTATGTTGGCCCTAGAATGAACTTGGGTGTTGGCATTAGTAGGTATTCTAATGTGTATCTCTGAGTTCTTTTCCTTTTTTATTCTAGAGCAAGGAATCTAGGAAAAGGTGCTCCTAATTCTAGATTTTGGAGGTATTGTTGCACCTGTATGAGCTATTATGGACCAATGGTTGTTTTCCCTATAACTCCTCCAATATATCCCATTTTACCTATGATTTTAGATCCCTTTAGATACATTTCTTATTGTATTCTTGTTGGAATGAAGGTTACAACTTGTTGGTTTGGCCTAAATCTCTTTTGTGTCACTTGTTTTTTGGGCCTGTCATAGCATTATTTTCAACTAATCACTCTTCTAGCATTTGTGCAATTTTGGAAATGTGTTCCTCAAAATTTATTTTTTCAACTTCTATTTCATATTCTAATACTAGAGGTTCTTCATCTTGCACCTCTTCACCTTGGTTACAACTGTGGCCTTAGTTTTCTCTTCTCGAGGCTTCCACTTGTCTATACTTTCATCATATTTTTGGAAAAATATTTTTTCAATAGATAGTGGATACCTAGATTTTTGAGTGTGTCATTTGCACCTAAACATACATCATTCCATAATCTTAGATTCAACCCAACACATTGTATTATCCATGGTCTTTATTTTATCTTGAGTCAGCCTATGATAGTTATACCTTTCTCGATTGTAATCATATTCTAGCTCATAAAAGTCTCTCTAGGGAGGCAACTCTTACATTTTGTTGATTTTCCAATTGAACTCGTTACTCTCAAAATTATTTTGTAGTTGTTCAATGTCAATTCGACTAACCTTATCGAATTTCAGTGGCTTACCTTTATTCAATATGGCTATCATTTCCTTGAATTTATCTTCAATATCATATTTCCATTTGTGAGGTATTGTTTTTAATCCTAGTTTTTCGAGTTTGCTATAGAGTAGTTACTATTTCCCTTTCACTATTACTAAGATTGGTTTAAAGGTGAATGGATATTCATAGGTAGATTATATATGTCCATGTGTAGGTCTAAAATTCACGCACTCCTTTCCTTCAGGCTAATGGATCCATGCCTCAAAGGGGAATGTGGGAATGATAGGTCTACACCTCGAAGAGAGACACTTGAGTTCGTGTCTTCTTTGGTGATTTTTTGACGAATTGTTTAGGGTTCACCAGGAAACATTTTATGGTAGTTTCCACGCCTAGGTTTTGGGAGTTTGTTTTGATGTGTTCCTTTTAGCAAAACCTCACAATCACCTAGTGTTTGGCCAATATGCAACTATGCTAATCTATATGCAATTTTGATTTGTATGAAAACAACAAACAACAGAAAATAGAGCTTAAATGAACAATGCAATGCCTAAAAAGTGATTTAAAACTCTAACCTATATCCGAAAGTCTGATGAAGATTCTAATTTTTGTTGCAAGAAAGATCATACGCAATAGGGTCGATATCGTATTACGATTTGCAAAATCGTATTACGATCGCAAGATCGTACCCTGCCGATCAGAGACCGATAGTTCCAATTTTGATAGAAACCTGCAGTTTCATGGGTAGAGTGCAGAAAACAGAAAATAGAATGTGCTATAGACTTTATTGGATAGATATTAGCTCATATAAGACTTATTGAATGTAGTACTAATAGGAATTAACATGTATATGCTTTGAACTATGTGAAGTATGCAAGTAGATGCGATTTGGTGAACTCCAAGGATGCAAATGATTAAATCTAACTTTATATGCAATGGAAAATGATAAATTAAATGATAAATATGCAAATGAGGTGCTAAGAAATGCAAACTAGAGCTTGGGGTTGCCCCCAAGTGACCTGCAAGCAAGATCGTATCACCTAGGGCAAGATCGTATTATGACTAAGCAAGATCGTATTACGATCGCAAGATCGTAGCAATCCGATAGCCGATCGTATCCTCCGATCCTGCAAGCGACAACAAAATAACCAGAACTAAAATGTGAAATTATATCAATGTGTTAGGAATGCCAGGAGGAATTCGAGGGGAGGGGTGCCTGATTAAATAGGTTGATCAAACTGATGAAAATAGGCTGCAAACAAACTTGGTTGCAACTCCTTCCAAGCTGGGTTGATCGGTGGATCCGATCCCGTAACTGTTGCATAGTTGCACAAGTAAAAAGAACGTTGTAACTGGTTTGTCATTTATCTAAATTTATTTTTAGTTTTTGAGCAAGATCGTATTACGATCATAGATATCGTACACAAGATCGTATTACGATCGTAGAGATCGTACACAAAATCATATTACAATTTTGAAGATCGTACTACGATCTCATCAACCTAATCCAATTTCATCAACAAAGCACAAAAATCAAGGTAATAAATGCAACAGTTATCACTTTTGATCACTTTTTGAATATTTTTATCTTTTTATGCAAATGGGTCAATTTTAGGGTGTTACATTTTGCCCCCTCTTTAGCATATTTTTGAAAAAATACGTTAAAGAAAAGATTGGCACACTTTACGAGAAAGCAAAAAATTATTGCAAAAAAGTTTAAGATTTGAAATTTTATTGTGAACTGCATTAAGTGTGATACCCCCTTCGAGTTTTACGTCAAATCCTTCATTTGAAGAAAAACTCAAAAAAATTTTGCTTTTAAGGGTAAAATAAAAATAGAAAATAAAGTTAAAACTTAATTCATTTGTCACTTTATCTTTTGTTACTCTGGAGCTCTGGAGAAAACATGGCAAGAGCTTCCCATCGCGTCGATTTGGTCCGAGCTAGAGATGGAGCACTCAGGGTAAGCATTTCTCACTCATTTAGCTTAAATTTTTCATGTTTTCATTTTATTTTATTTTTTTATTTTTAGGGCACGACTATCGTCGCATAGCCCTAATTATGAAATCGTAACGATTTCACAAAATCATAGTGATTTCATGATATCGTATGATACGATATCGATGAAATCGACCCAATTTCACGATATCATATCATATAATATCACAAAATCGATCCGATCGAGGTCGATATCAGATCGATTTTAATGATATCGTAATGTACGATATCATAAAATCGATATGATATCACCCGATCGATACGATCTCATATTTTAATATGATTTTGAACAATTTGATATAATTTTGCTATCCTTTTATCGATTATCTAACTATAATTTTGTTATTTTTGATAGATGGTTGAACTAAAGAATCAGGAGTGGAGACATGCCACTCTCCAGGCAGACTTGGACGCTCTCTCAGTTATTGAGAGAACATGCTTAGAGGTAGTGGGGTTGAGACATGTGGTGGAGATGCCACATATCCCAGTGGATATGAGGTTACTGATGGCTTTGGCAGAGAGGTGGTATCCAGAGTCATCATGTTTTTGGTTATCGATAGGGGAGATGACTCCTACTCTAGAGGACGTCTGGAGGATCTTGAGGTTACCATTGAGGGGGGTACATATAGCTGCATCTGGAAACCAAGGCCAGGCAATGAGGAGGTTGACCGGAGACCCTAGCTTCATACTGAAGAAGGGTGGGGTTAGTATTGATAGGCTTGGGGAGATAGAGGGAGTCTCTCATTTGATAGTTTTGTTGAGTGGTATCGTAGGAGGCCTAGTATTATGCCATATCAATAGATGCCACCTACCATGGACCTTAGTAGAGGTGGTCTATGACATGAGAGATTAGAGTGTACGATTTTCTTGGGGTCCATTCCTTCTCTATAGGTTGTACAAATTTTTGCACAGGGTGGTTTACAAAGAAGGGAAGGGCTTGGTTTTGACATCTTTTCTATAGGTGTGGTGTTGGGAGCACATAGCTATCCAATGACCTATAAGACTTCCTCTAGTTTGAGTAATAGATGGCCAGCCCAATGTAGAGGATGATAGACCAAGGATATTTTACTGGCTATACAGGAAGGACATCGGAGATGGGTTAGCCTCGATGTTACGAGGTGACTCATGGATGAGCTACTAGTAGAGGATATTACATGGAGGTCCTAGAGAGAGCTACCAAGGTGGGGGAGGATGCATTCGAGCTAGCCCACATCAGGTGGACCATATGGCTATGGATGGACCAGGGAGAGGTGGAGTTGCACCACTTTGATTGGGTGCAATGATAGTTTAGGCTACAATAGGATATTCCTCAGCATAAGAATATCACCTTTGCTAGATCTACTCGAGATCCCACCACTATCAGTGGGACTCCCAACCTAGCTCAATTTTTGGATCCTCAACCTAATGATGATCCAATATAGATGATAGATGGTGATGATGTAGGGGTGACTGATAGGTACCATTAGTGGTATATGAGGATCCATCCTACTAGATTGACCCTATCAAGGAGTGCCATAGAGCAAGTAGTTGATCGAGTTAGACAGTGATGCTCAGCTAGTCAACAATTAAGGACACAGATACCCCCTAGGTGATAGGGTCCATGCACTAGAGGTGGACACCAGTATCAGTTGAGGTAGGAGAGGGTCAGGGAGGAGATGAGGACCTCTTCTCATCAGGTGGTAGATGACAGGGTAGAGGAGGAGCATGTAGCATCTCCTCAATAGGTTGATGTACCTAAGATGCCCAATAAGGGCAAGAGGATTATGGAGGAGGGGGAGAGTAATGATATGGCTACTCTATGGGTAGAGGTTACTAGTATGACAGAGGAGAATACCTCCTAGAAGACTAATATTGAGTCTCTAGAGGCACAGGATGTGGGTCTGAGGAGTAGGATTTAGACTCTAGAGGTAGAGCTCGCATAGGCATGGGCTCAAGTGACTCATGGAGATGTGGTTCCAGCTCCTACACCTTCTAAATACTCATCTAGGAGGAGCACATCAGGGGATGAGCTAGTGAGGTCTATATAATAGACCACATTTTACCAGACCTTATACTTTATAGTAGTACCGAGAATAGAGATACTAGCCTCCTAATATTGTGAGTCCTATTCGCATAGGATCATCATCTCTCTACTACTAGGGTGACAACCTCTACTAGATAATAGGAGGATAGTTCCAACCACCACCACCACCCCTAGTAGAGAGGATGATGTTGCGATCTCTAGAGGCTCAAGAGGAGTCTAGGGTAGGCTCACTTAGACATATTTTTGTATTATATATCCTTATTGACTGAGTATACCAATTTTTGAGGATTGTGGCATACCAATCTAACTCTATTTTGTACATGGATTTTAGATATATATATATATTATATAGATATATATAGACCTCCTTGTATTATGTGATTTTGTATGATTTGATTGTATTTGATTGAAATTTTTATGATGTTTAAATTTCTTATAATCATACTTTTGATTTAAGTGTTTTGATCATGCTTAAAATGAAATATGATTTAAATTTTTGTAAATGTGTTTTTGAAAATATGTTTTGGTAAAATGATGAAATAAATGGATTAGCAATGTTCCTCGGAGGATGTTGTGTTGTTATATGACCGTTGGTGGAGATCAATGCTCGCTAGGTCATGAAGTGAATCCTGTTGTGAGGAATTTTGTATTGCTAATAATAGAAATGTTTTTGTGGTGCTCAAGTATAATCTTGAGGCTTATGATGATAAAAGAAGATGTTTGATTTTATTTTTGAGAAAATTTGATTTTTAAGAAATATTTTGATGAGGTTTATTGGTTGTGATTTAAGCATGAAAATTTGGGAAGGATGACTTGCGCTAGGCATAGAATTCCTAGTGTGAAATTTGAGAAGAATAATTCCTAGGAATTATACCATCATCGCGAAGTCAAAATGCAATGCATGATAATATGAAATTGTTTATTTTAAGATATAAGTTGATATGAAACAAATCATTTGTATCACATATTTAAGAAGATTAATAAATATGGAATTTTTTAGACCTAAAAATTGAGAAATATGACTTGCGCTAGGCATAGAATTCCTAGTGTGAAATTTGAGAAGAATAATTCCTAGGAATTATACCATCATCGCGAAGTCAAAAATGCAATGTATGATAAATGATTTTGGACTACAAGTTCTTTTTGGAGTGAATTATTTTTGGAGATTTTGAAAAATTATGTAATGAATGAATAATGATAAAATGTTGTCTAACAAATTTCAAAGAAATATTTTAACTTATTTCTAAGACAAAATCAAATTTATCAAGAACCAATGTGTGATAAGTGAGTTCATTATCCATATTGATTTGACACAATGATACAAAATCTCTCAAGGATCAAATGTGTGTGTCTTTGTGAAATTAATTTACCAATTTTGAGTAAGGTAGTGATACAAGCAAACTTTTATGAACCAATGTGTGTGCAAGTGAAATGTTCATTAACCATGATTTTATGCATGCCATTGTACCGAACTACTATGTAAGTCAAGTTACCAAAAGCTAGCTAATCCACAAGTGGACATTGGTCTATACAAAATAAGGTCGCTAATGTGACAGACATGTCACCACGTGAAAGGGATTACCCAAGGTCAAGTGGGTTGGGCACAAACCACCTGTTATGGGGCTTACCTCATGGCTTTCAAATAACTGAGGAATTCCAGGGATTCAAGCTCACTACCCCCTTATTTTCTTCTAATTTTTGGAATAGGGATTTCTTGTCCATTTTTGAACAAGGGGATTTTATTGCTTTTTTTTCTTTTTTTTTTTTTTTTTTTTTTTTTTTTTTTTGGGATACTTGCCCAGATTAGACGTAGAGCAAGGGATTTTATTCGGGTAGGGGGGAGCTTGTCCTTTTGCCAATTCTTAGTATTCTAGACCATGCACATGATAGGATAGCAAGGGAAAATTTTCGCTTAAGGAACTAAGACTACTATGTAGTATCATTTTTGAAATTTGCAACAAATCATTTTTAAGATGTGAGAATGTGTTCTTGGTTCAAGAAGTAGCAAGATCATTTCCCAAAACTCAAAATTTATTTAATGAAGTAATAGTGCTTTTCGATACAAGAGAGATTTATAATCAAAGTGATAAAATCAAAATTATATAAGATGTAAATTAAGTGCATGGTTCAAGATAACTTTTGAATTTATCTGAAATAAAATAAAATATAACTTGAATTTTGGAAAACAACACACATTGATGTAAAGAACAATATTTTAACAATTTGAAATATTTTTGGAAATTTTTATGTTTTCTTGATTTTTTTGGTATTTTGATAATATGAGGATTGCAAATTAAATGATGAAGAAGTTATTTACAAGTATGTACAGAAATGGAACTTTTGTTTTATGCATAATACTTTTTGAGATGCATAATGTTCATTGGCTCCTTAAGTTCTTTTCCTTCTAAGGTGGCCAAGCGATATGCACCTGATCCAAATTTAGTAGTGATAACAAATGGTCCAAGCCAATTAGGTTGAAATTTACCTTTTAAATCTTTTCTAGCATTTGTATTCTTTTTATTTTCTTTAAGTACTAAATCACCTATTTCAAAATATCGACGATGGACTTTCTTAGCATATGATCTTTTGAGTTTGTCTTGGTAAGAGCGAAGATGCTCTAGGGCATGAATACATTTTTCATCTAGAAGTTCTAACTGACTTAGTCTACCAGCATGATATTCATCCCCTACTTCAACATCCTGAAGTAAAAGAGCTAGAGAAGGAACTTCTAATTCAAATGGAAAAACTGCTTCAGCACCATAAACCAAGACAAAAGGTGAGGCACCTATAGGAGTACGAACACTAGTTCGATAGGCCCACAAGGTAGGATATAATTGCATGTGCCAGTCATGACCTATTTTATTAACCAATATTTTTAAGATTTTGATTAAGGTTTTATTTGATGCTTCAGCTTGGCCATTTCCTTGTGGATAATAAGGAGTAGACCATCTATGTTGAATTTTATATTTTTGACATAATTTCTTAACATCTTTGTTCTTGAAACATGTTCCATTATCTGAGATGAGAGTTTATGGGATTCCAAATCTACATATGATTTGATTAAAGATAAACTTAGAAACTTGGACTCCCATGCAAGAAGCTAATGGCATAGCTTCTACCCACTTTGTGAAATATTATGTTGTTGTTATTATAAATTTATGACCATCAGATGAAATAGGATTGATTTTACCAATAATATCTAAACCCCATTTAGAGAAGGGCCAAGGAGATGCAATAGCTTGAAGTTCCTAGGTAGGAGCATGAACAAGGTCTGCATGTCTTTGACACTTGTCACAATGATGCACATAATCATTAGCATCCTTTTCCATGGAAGGCCAAAAATATCCCATTCGAAGGAGTTTCTTAGCAATGGCACTTCCACTAAAGTGTCCTCCACAGGATCCATCATGGGCTTCACTTAAGGCTTTCTTAGACTCTTCTAAATTAAGACATATTAATAGGATACCTTCAAAGGATCTTTTGTATAAGGTATTACCAACAATTACAAAGTGAACAACTCACTTACGTAATAACCTACGATGGTTTCTATCTAATCCTTCTAGGAAGGTTCCATTTTGGAGAAAATTAAAGACATCCATATACCAAGGTTCTAGGGTTGTTTCATTAATCAAAAACACATCTAATGGCTCTAGACATGACTTAGAAGAAGCAGGCTCTCAGATTTGATGAATAATGATAGTAGCATACTCATCATTCAACTCCAAAGGTAACAAAGAAGCAATTGTAGCCATGGCATCAATGACACGATTGCTAGTGCGAGGGATGGCTTCTAAAGTTACTTTCTCAAACAATGAAATAAGTTTAAGAACATACTCCTTATAAGGGTGGAGCTTCTCATATCATGTTTGATAAACTTCATTGATTTGATTTATAACAAGCTGAGAATCTCCAAAGACTAATAATATTTTAATTATTAAGGCTAGAGTGGCTCGTAACCCTAGGATTAGAGCCTCATACTCTATAGTATTATTAGTACAAGCAAATTATAATTTGAAAGACAAAGGGATAAGGTGCTTTTGTGGAGATATTAATATAATACCAGCACCTACACCACTCATGCATCTAGCTCCATAAAAATACAAAGACCATGACTCAGATAGATCTTCTTCTAAATTAAGGCACTCATCAAGAAATTCTATAGTTATAGGGTGAGTAGACTCTAAAGGTGCAACAACTAACTGATCAGCTATAACTTGGCCTTTAATATATTTTTGGTCAATGAATGTAAGGTCAAACTCACTTAGAGCAAGAACCCACTTAGTTGTGCACCCTGACAAGTAAGGTCTACTCATCAAGTACCTTAATGGATCAGATTTAGCTATAACAAATGTTTTCTGACTAAGCATATAATGATGCAACTTTTGCATAGAAAACACAACCGCCAAACAAAGTTTTTCTAATGGAGTATAGTGAGTTTCATAACTTATTAATGTTCTTCTTATATAATATGTGGCTCATTCTTTCTTTTCATCATCAATTTGAGCCAACATAGCTCCAAGTGCAAGTTTCAAGGTAAAAATATATAAAATAAATGGATGATCTGGTCTAGGAGGAACAAGCACTGGAGGAGTAAGAAGATATTATTTAAGACTCTCAAAAGCTTCTTGAAATTCATTATCCCATTGGAATGGGATATTTTTCTTAAGTAATTTAAGAAAAGGTCATGTTTTATCTACTAATTTATCAATGAAATGATGGATAGACTATAATTTACCTTGTAAACTTCTTAACTCTGATATGTTTTTAGGTGGTGGCATATCAAGGATAGCTTTAATTTTGAGAGGATCTACTTCTATACCATGCATAGAAACAATAACCCCCAATAATTTTCCTGATTTAACTCCAAATACACATTTGTCAAGATTTAATCGGATCAAATATTCTCTTAATCTATCAAATACTTTTCTTAAATCATTGATATGCTCTTCCTCTTTAGCTGAACGAGCTATAATATCATCTACATAATCATGTAGAATATCATACATCATATCATGAAATATGTATGTCATAGCTCTTTGATATGTTGCTCCTACATTCTTTAAGCCAAAAGGCATTACTTTCCAACAAAAGGTACCCCAAGGTGTAATAAAAGTTGTTTTGGGTTGATCTTCAGGAGCTATTCTAATTTGATTGTATCCTAAAAAACCATCCATGAGGGATAACATCCCACTCCCAGCTATAAAATCTATGATTTGATCCATATTAGGGAGAGGGAAGTCATCCTTAGGGCATGCATCATTAATGTCCCTAAAATCAGTACAAACCCTAACTTTAGTGGCTTCCTTTTTGGCTACTGGGACAACATTTGATATCCACTCAGCATAGTCAATAGCTTGGATAAAGATTACATTCAAAAGTTTTTCTAACTCATTTTTAACTAGTAGTGCTACTTTGGGATGCATTTTCCTAAGTTTTTGCTTTACGAGTTTTGCATCAGGGTGCACTACTAGATGGTGCATTACCACAGAAGGATCTAGGCCTGGCATATCTGCATATGTCCAAGCAAAGACATCAACATATTCTATGAGAAATGCTATATATTCTTTCTGTCTTTCTTCACTTAATTTTGCTCCAATTTTGACCATGCGAGGGTTTTCCTCCATCCCAATGTTTACTTGTAAAACATTTTCTATCACAATATTTGATTCTCTTTCAAAGTTGGGTGGTGCTGGTGACACCCCCATTTCTTGTAATTCCTCTAGGGTTAATTTTGCTAACTCTTCCTGAGGAGTAGTTGCTTCTACATGAGCTATACATGGGATAGATCCATCAAAATAGAATTTATTCTTTAAAACTTCATCAACAGAAATATCATGAAAAATATCTCCCTCCAAATATTCATCTGGTTCAGCAATCATGTCTGGGTATGCTATTGATAACATATTACAAGAAGATATCCTTCTTCTTGATTTAAGCAATTCCTTTTGTGCTAAATATTCTTCATATGTTATAAGGTGATCATCATCCTTATATGGGAATGGTTGGGTTTTCGTAGGAATGTAGCCAATGCCACATCGGGTAGGCCATTCCCCAACTTCCAAAGGTTCTTGTATTCCATTTTCAAGAGGTCCTAAACCTTTACCTCTGTAACCCATATCACACATCATTTGTTTTGATTTTATATATCCATTAGAAAAGTAACATTTAGCAAAACCATTTTGATCAATTGTGATACTCACAATATTAATTTTGCCATAATCATATCCTGCGTAGACAAAGGCACAACTCCCAACATGATAAATACTTCCCAAATTTCGTGGCAAGCCCATCGTTTGGGGAGATGGTGGTAACTTAGCTAGCACTAGGGAATCTTGAGTGGTAAAATTATTACTTTATCCTGAAGTTGTGAGTATCGAAGATAAATCCGACAATATTTCATCCGAAGTAGGATATGAAGTAGAGGGACTATCTTCTTTAGTTATAGATTTAGATGGTGTAGTTTTAGATGATGAAGGTGTTGATGATGAAGGTGGGGATGGTGAAGGTGTTGATGATGGAGGTGGGCTAGGATATGTTGATGACATAGCAGGACAAAAAGGAACTCCTATTGGTTCTGCCATGGCACACATATCAAATGGTCTAGGATCACCATGTATAGTAACTAGTTGATTTTTAAATTCAAACTTAACACACTGATGTAATGTAGAGGGTACCGCTCGCATTGCGTTGATCCAAGGTCAACCCAAGAGTATGTTATACGATGCAGGGCAATGTACAACAAATATGATCATATCCAAAATCCTTGGACCAACTTGCAATGGAATCGATAACACTCCACATGTTTCTTGAGTCTCATCATTAAATGCTTTTATAATCATTTCAGTCCTTTTTAGATCTTCATTCCTAAATCCAAATCTTTGGAAAAAGTCATATGTGCATATATTTAATGATGATCCATTATCAATTAGAACTCTTTTTACACCTACATCCCCAATTAATGTTGTGATGTATAGAGGATTATCTCTATACATGCTTTGAGGAGGAATATCCTTATCTAAAAAATCTATGTAATTTGTTCCATTAGAGCTTACGACATTAACCACAACATCGGGTTCTATATTTTGTGGTACCATAATTTTACTTAAGGTACTCATTAGTTCTTCTCTATGGATAGATGAAGTCCTCAAAAGATCCAAGAGAGAGATTCTTGTTGTGATATTTGCTAGTTGTTCATTAATATCATATGGAGGTTTCTATTGTGAACTTGATATATTATTCCCTTTTGTTGGTGGCTTTAATACAAATGGAGTTGTTTTCTCATTTTGAGTTTGAGTTTGTGGTTGAGAATTTTGATTTTGGATTTGTTGTCTAGTAATGGCTCCAATAGTACCCACAACATTATTATTTCTCATATAACCAAAATGAGGTCTAGCATTTTCTGCTTGTTCATTTGTAAGCATTTGTTGAGATGATGGTCGAATAGTCATTCTCCTAGGGAATGGTTCTTCTAGAACTGATAAATCTGTAATAGGAGTAACTCGATCTGATTCATACTCAGAACTATTTGAGGCAATCTCTAGTTCACTTCCTGTTTCACTTTCTGTGTCACTTTTAGTATCTTTCGAAGATGAGGATTGAAAATATTGTATTGGTCTAGTTGTGACCACAGATAAAGTAGGTACATAGGAAGTTTGCAAATATTGTTGTGGTAAAAAGCTACTAATGGTTCCCACATACCGAGTTGGATGAGGAACATTGTGATGATCTACTTGGTTTACTGCTTCTTTACCATGCTTAGGTAAGGGATGTTGAAAAATATCTAGGTTTTGATTTGCATTTTGATTTGTTTGTTTTTGAGTATTACTTTGGGTATTATTGTTTGCAGGAAATTGTTGAACTTCCATTTTACCTTTGTCAATCAAGTCTTGTATCATATGCTTTAACCTTTTACAAGAATTTGTAGAATGTCCATCTACTTGGTGGAAATTACAATGTAAATCAGCCCTATATCCAGTTGTAGTAGTATCTGGTTGTCTTACCTCAGGTAACCGTATCAAGCCTTGTTCCAATAATTGAGGTAAAATCATAGTTAAGGGTTGATTTAATCTTGTAAATTCTCTTGGTGGCTTATCAGGGATTTTCAATACAAATTTCTTTAAGGCTTCTGTAGTGTTGACCATTGAAGTGTTTCTGCTATCAGTAACTCCATCACCCACTACTTGCTTATTCTTATATTGGTTCTTAGGAGTTTTTATCCTCATATTTCTTCTTAAATTATCCTCTTCTAATGAGGGCATCTTCTACCCTCCTAGCTAGATCAATGGCTTGATCAAAGGTGGTTACTGTAGTAGTAGAAAGTTCATAAGATAGTTGTTCTTGCAAATTACCAATAAATATGTCCAACATTTCATGATGAGGTAATGCAAAATGTAGTTTGCCTAAGAGTTGTCTCCACTTAGTCAAGAATTCAGAAAAACTCTCATCTTTACCTTGTTTCAGATTGTATAAATCTTTAATGGTTACATGCCTCTCTATGTAAGCACTAAATTGATGGACAAACATCTCTGTTGTCTCTTCAAAGTTCCTTAAAGAGTTTGTAGGTAGTTGATAGTACCATTCTAGAGCCATGCCTCCGAGACTTTTAGGGAATATTTTTAGCAACAACAAATCATCATGAGAAATATCATGACATGTTATCCTAAACATGTGAAGATGCTCAATAGGATCTTCGGTTCCTTTATATATCGGGAGGACAGGCATAGGGAAATATTTTGGGTATGGTTGGGCGACCACAATAGGATCTAAGGGTTGGCTACACATCTCTCTATAACTATATGAGGGATGGTAGGGATCTATTTGATCTAGTCTTGAAGCTAATTGTTTAACTAAGTCTTCAAGGCCCTGTGATTGTCCACCAAATTGATTTTGTTGCACCATGTTGTTGTATCTTTGATAAGTTGATGTTGTTGTGTATGGATTTCCAACTGAAACACTATTGTGTAAAGTCTGTGTGGGAACAATATTATGGAGTTTAGGAGGGATTGTGTTTTGTTGAAATTTCTATTGATAATGATTGGCATTTTGAGTTTTCTTAGTTTTTTGTGATGTAGCTATTTGTTGATTAGGAGCTTGAGAAGTAGAAGAATTTTATTTTTGTTTAGGATTTGGATTTGTTGTTGGTGGTGGTTGTGCTATGTTTTGATTTGGATTTTGATTCACATTTTGGGATGTACCAGCTTGATCTTGATTTGTTTTGTTCATATATGTCATTGGATTTCCATTTAATCAGAGAGCAGCTTCTATAGCAGCCTCCATTGAATAATATCCCATAGGAAGTTGACCTTCTATTTGTATTACATGATTAATGACATCTATGTTGTCTTTTAAGAACCCAGTGAAATGCAAGGTAGACTTAAAAGTGAGATTACCTTCCTCATCTGTATAAGGTCTAGTTGGATCATCCATTTCATCTTCTTTATTATCTTCTTCATCTTCTGAAGGTATATAATCTTCAATGAGTATCCTATCATCAATATTTTCTTGGTCTTGTTCATCAGTCTCTATTTGTTTACCATTCCTTAAAACTTTAGGCATTTTGATTTTAGGATTTTTATCTTGCAAATATATATATATATATATATGCTTAAAATTTTGGGGTATATATGTTATATATACCTAAATAACTAAGTATGCAAATATGTAAATATATATTATATTTTTGGTTTTTTTATGTTTTTAAAACAAAGCAGAAAACAAAAATTATAATATCCTAAATATTATATCTTAGTCTTCCTAAAAGAGTCTATAGATGTCATTAATGGGTTCAAGTTCCTCTGGGGTCATATAGTGTTCTTCCTCAAACTGAAAATTGGCTTTCAAAAATTTAACAAAGTGGGCTATGGTGATATTATCAACTTCAAGATCTTGACCATAAAAGTAGATTTCATGACAATATTCATGATAATGTACTACCCTAGGAGTTCTATAAAATCTTGTCCTATTGTCCAAGACTATTTCTTGATCTTCTACGTGTGCTAAGAACTTGTGCACTATTATAGCATTCTCAAGGTAGTCATCAAAGGTGTAAATGGTTGAAGAGATGCTAGCTCTTTTATCTGCCAACCACCTCTCACATGCCCTTTGAATGTCAAAGTAGCGAGAAGTGGTTTCAGGATCCAGGATTCTAGCTAGGTCAAATCTTATAATTTGATTAAGTCTTGGTTCATGATATTTTATGATCTCTAATCTTCTCCAGAGTTCAGTCCACTATTCTAGGGATGGTAGACTAGAGTTTCCAATTATTGAAGAAATTTCTTGTTTTGATAACAATACCCTAACATTTATGAGTACAACTCTTCTAATGTTGTAATCTAACATCTATGAAATTTACTAAAATGTGCAAATCTAACTAATGACTTTGTTTGATTTTTGGTTTTTGTTTTGTTTTTATGTTTTGTAATTTTTATGTTTTTTTGTGTTTTATAAATCAGAAAGATGCCTAATGTTTTTCACGTTAGGTTCACCAAAGAATGTAGGTCTAAAATTCATACACTCCTTTCCTTCAAGCTAATGGATCCATACCTCAAAGGGGAATGTGGGAATGATAGGTCTACACCTCGAAGAGAGACACTTGAGTTCGTGTCTTCTTTGGTGATTTTTTGATGAATTGTTTAGGGTTCACCAGGAAATATTTTATGGCAGTTTCCATGCCTAGGTTTTGGGAGTTTGTTTTGATGTGTTCCTTTTAGAAAATCTCACAATCACCTAGTGTTTGGCCAATATGCAACTATGCTAATCTATATGCAATTTTGGTTTATATGAAAACAACAAACAATAGAAAATAGAGCTTAAATGAACAATGCAATGCTTAAAAAGTGATTTAAAACTCTAACCTGTATCTGAAAGTTTGATGAAGATTCTAATTTTTATTGCAGGAAAGATCGTATGCAATAGGGTCGATATCGTATTACGATTTGCAAAATCGTATTACGATCGCAAGATCGTATCCTGTCGATCAGAGATCGACAATTTTGATTTTGATAGAAACCTGCAATTTCATGGGTAGAGTGCAAAAAAATAGAAAATAGAATATGCTACAGACTTTATTGAACATATATTAGCTCATATAAGACTTATTGAATGTAGTACTAACAAGAATTAACATGTATATGCTTTGAACTATGTGAAGTATGCAATTAAATGCAAATTGGTGAACTCCAAGGATGCAAATGATTAAATATAACTTTATATGCAATGGAAAATGATAAATTAAATGATAAATATGCAAATGAGGTGTTAAGAAATGCAAACCAGAGCTTGGGGTTGCCCCCAAGTGACCTGCAAGCAAGATCGTATCACCCAGGGCAAGATCATATTATGACTAAGCAAGATCGTATTACGATCGCAAGATCGTAGCAATCTGATAGCCGACTATATCCTTCGATCCTATAGGTGATAGCAAAATAACTAGAACTAAAGTGCAAAATTATATCAATGCGTTAGGAATGCCAGGAGGAATTTGAGGGGAGGGGTGCCTGATTAAATAGGCTGATCAAACTGATGAAAATAGGCTGCAAACAAACTTGGTTGCAACTCCTTCCAAGTTGGGCTGATCGGTGGATCCGATCCCGTAACTACCACATGGTTGCATAGGTAAGGACAAAGAACGTTGTAACTAGTTTGTCATTTATCTAAATTTATTTTTTGGTTTTTGAGCAAGATCATATTATGATCGTAGAGATCGTACACAAAATCGTATTACGATCATAGAGATCATACACAAAATCGTATTACGATTTTGGGTATCGTACTACGATCTCGTCAGCCTAATATGATTTCGTCATCAAAGCATGAAAATCGAGGTAATAAATGCAACAGTTATCACTTTTGATCACTTTTTGAATATTTTTGTCTTTTTATGTAAATGGGTCAATTTTAGGGTGTTACACCATGTTAAACACTATATTTATGGTGTCAATTTGTCGACAATACTCCATGGTAAATACTTGATTTGTTACATAGTATGGCAACAGAAAAGGTTTCCCAACAAATTTCTATAACCTTACCATTGTTACCTCTATTAAAAAGTACCAATCCCCTTCCATCTGAGAACTCTATAGTGTCACAATTTATGCTTGTATACTCTCTAGCTTCTACGAATCATACTGGTTATTGGGTATGTAGCTCTATCTTAAGATAGTTCGTCGGTACAACAATTTTCTTCTTTAGCAATTTTGCAAGATAGAATTTTTGCTAAAGTGTTAGCTTGGTAGGCATTATACTAGCCATTGAGTAGTTATTGTGGTGATCTAACTACATGTTTGATTTTTCTTGGTGATTCACTTTCATATTGTGCAAGGTCATGTAGAATATTTGCATGTCAGTAAAATTTTAGCTATTATGATCCCTAGATGAATGAGCATGCAATGCTTCAAAATCATCATCAGTTAATTTTTATTTCGACCAATCGACTTTCAACTATTTTCAAAATTGTCATGGCTCATTTATTTTTTGTGTCTCTATGTACATATGATACAAATGGTGGTGGCACCCTAAATAAAGTGCTTTAAGTGATGGTCATTTATCATCGACAAAATTTAACCATTGTCATTTGATAAATCATACACATTGTGCTCTCATTTGGAAGCGAAGCGGTATGGTCCAAACCATAACAAATAAAAATTTTGGTGGTTACCTAGTTTTGATTTGTCCTCATCCCATTTGATAACAAGGTCATCAATTTAGTAATCTCAAAGCATTTTTTTTCAAACCAATATTTCATCACGGTTGAATACCTTTGGATATTATTATAGATATTTTCTCTTTGTTCCTCTAATAGCAAAAGTTTTGTTATTTGAGCCTCAGTTGCTTTCATTTCAAAGAGTTCTTCTTAGGCCATTAACTTCATTATAGGAAGCTCAATATGTAATGGGATAATAGTCTCCTTTCCATTTACTAATGAATAAAGGGAAGTTTTTAATACCTTTTTAACTATTATTTGATCCACCCATAATGCTTGGTCAAGAAATAGGTGCCAATTTTTCTTATTTTTGCCAATGGTTCTTTTAATGACCCTTAAAAAATTTATATTGGTGGATTTAGCTAATCCATTCCCTTGAGGGTAATAATTCAATGATGTTTTCAAGTAGATACCATATCTTCTAGCAAAATTAATGAATTTTTCCCCTATAAAAGTGGATCCATTATCGATCACCAAAGCATCTAGGATGTCAAATCTGGTGATTATTTTTTGTAGGAACTCGATTATTATATCCTAATTGATTCATTTTGTGGTTGTTGCTTCATTCCATCAAGTAAAGTAATTTGTTGTTAAAATATATTTATGACTTACGGATAAATTTGGATTTATAACCCTAATAAAATCCAATCCCCACTATTGAAAAGGTTCCTCTGTTGTGATTAGCTATAGTGGCAATGTTGAATTTTTATTTCTTCCAATAAATCATTGATATTTGTTACAATATCTAGCCACTTTGAATGAATATGCAAATATGGTGGGCCAAAAATATCCATATCTAAGTATTTTAACAATAGTTGTTTGTCCCAAATAATATCCTCCAAAAATCCTAAGTGAAACTCTACTAACATCTTCTCAACTTGTTTTGGCTTTATGCAACGAAGGAGAATTCCATAAAAAATCTTTCTATATAATTATTCCAGTAATAAGACATACTTTAAGGTCTATAATCTATATCAACATCTTTGTGAAGCACTCAAACCTCTAGGGTACCTTTTTTTGAAAATAGTTTATTAGTTTATCTACCCAGTTAGGATGTTCTAAGTGTTGCTCAATTTTGAGATCTCTTTTGACATTGTCTTCTATGCACATGTTATATTCTTGCTCTGAAGTGGTGGCTAATTGTTGATATAAGGCTTTGCCTCATACTAATTTAGTAGGGCATATCTCAATGTCATATTCTTGTATCTTAGTGACCCTTCCAACTCTCTTTTCTCCCAGTTCTCCTTGAAGGATGAAATTTCTAATATCTGGATGCACTATATAGACTATAGTTTTGCTCTATGATAGATAATACCTAAAATAATTTAGCAATTTCATGATGGAAAACACCTACTTTTGTATAAAATTATAATTATTTTGATAATCATGAAATACCTGACTTAAGAAAACACCATATGTTCCTCTTGTTTATCATATTTTTGAGTTAGAACTACAACATAATTGTCCTTAGACCCATATGCGCATAGGATGAAGTCCTTATTTAAATCTAGGTTAATCAAGACCGAATATTTTGTAATGGCATGTTTAATATACTCAAATATTGTTTCCTCTCAAGAGTCCATTCAAATGCTACATCTTTCTTTAGGAGCTTTATCATGGGTTTGACTATCTATGCAAAGTCAAAAACAAATTTTTAGATAAAGTTGATCTACCCAAAAAATGATTGTAGGGATTTCTTACTAAGGGGAAGTGGAAGAGCTAAAATAGCTTGAATTATTTCTGGATCAATGGCCATTCCTTGTTTGGAGACATGTCCCAAAATTTTCCCCTCATGCACAGTAAAATTTGATTTCTTTGGGTTAATTGATATTCCAAACTCACGGTACCTTTGAAAAACCATTTCTAGATGCTCCAAGTGCTTCTGCTTGTTATGGAAGAAAATTTGTATGCCATCTAAGTATATTAGAATAATATTATTAAACAACTCACCAAAAGCAAAGTTCATTGCACATTAAAAAGTAGCCCCAATATTGTACAATCCAAACAACATCTTTTGGTATGCAAATATCCTCCATTTGGTGGTGACTGTTGTTTTGTGTTGATCTTCATTTTTATCCATATCTTATTATAGCCTAGAAAATCATATAGGAGTCAAAATATTTCTACTCCTACTACAGTTTGCAAGATCTAATCCATCTATGAAAAAGGATAATGATATTTCCATGATGTTTTGTTTAAATTCTAGAAATCAATGCAAAGGTGTATAGCTTCATTTTTCTTCCTTACTGGCACCAAGTTGGTCACACATGTAGAATATTCGGTTAGGTATATGATTTTGGCATTCAATAATTTAAGGAGCTCTTGCTTCATTGCCACTTCTATTTTGGGATTAATCGACTCTATTTTTACCTAAATGGTTTTGCTTTAGGTGTTATCTCAATAGTATGTTGTATTATCTCCTTGTCATAAACTCGGAGGTCATCATAGCTCCATACTATTATGTCTTGATAATATTTATATACTTACTTGAATTGATCTGCTTCTTCTTTGAAGAAATTAACTTTGACATTCATAATTTTTCCTATTTCAATTTGGACCTCTTTGTAAACCTACTCTTTTATCTTCATTTTATACTCTATATTTCAATCATTGTTGTCAGACAAGCTTTCTAAAGTAATCAATACTTTCAAGATGTGATTGTTCTTTAATTAAATAATTTCTCATTTGGTCAATTTCTTGTAGCATTTATTCTTTTTGGGTTGCATATATTATCTCCCTTTTTAAGAATTTGATGATTTGTCGATCATCTTAAAATACTTGATAGAATACTTCTTTATCTATGATTTTTGGCCTAAATATCATTTTTAATTTATTCTTTCTTTGACCATAATCTATGATGAGCATGTAATTTTCTTGTTGATAAGCTAGTGGATCAGTTAAATATTTTTTTATTAATAGGTTAATAAGGGGATTGAAATGGCCCATATCTTTTACATAAACTTCCTTACAAGTAGATCATAAAAGGTGAATAAAACATGGTGCCAAGTCCATATGAACTATTAAAAATCATAAAGAACCAACCTGAAGCACCTGATGAGAAATATCCATACTACGCTACCAATAACAAGAATATCCAGACAACAGTTGACTTTACATGCATAACAGTTTGCCACATATATATTGAGACACCCATAACAGTTTACCCCAAGAGCTGAACCCCAAAATTTAGCTTCTTCCAATTGAAAAGTGAAAATCATTGGGTTGATTTGGCTTCTCCTTAGCCACAAATTCAATAATTTGAATTTTTAAGTTATCTTCCCATATAATAATATCTTGAGCCTCCACCCCCATGTTTACCAATAAATCTATAGCTCCATTTCCCTCTCGATAAACATACTTCAACTAAAGGTTGTGACAAGACTAAAATATCTCTTTCATCCCCACAACCATATCTGCAATGTTCCAACCAGCTTCTTGTATTCCTTTTAAAATATTTATAAGGTTTAAGGAGTCCCCTTCCATAATAATATTTTTATAATGGCCTTCTTTCATTAACTTAGCCCTTGCAAAAAGGCTCAAGCCTCAAAAAAATGGTTGGACTAGATGTATAGAGGTTCAACAAAGGCTTGCACAATAATCCCCATAGAATCCCTAAAAAATCCACCTGCACCAGCACTCCCTGGGTTCCTTGTTGTAGTCGCATCCACATTTATTTTGGTCCACCCTTCTGGAAGGGATTCCCACTTAACTTTCAACCTTAAATATCTTAACAAATTCACACAGATTAGAGGCTTCAAATTACAACGAACAACGATGGCTTCCTCGATTCTACTTTTAGCTACCTCAATAAAGGATAATATCTAAGTGTTCTCTACAATTATGTTAAAAATATGAAAAACAACCATAGAGGTCTCTCTTTTCCTATTTTCAAAAGCCCTATTATTCCTATTATTCCTAGTATACACCTCATAGCAATAGAGAACTTTCAATCTACCACTATTGAAAGGAGGATCCCACTACACATATAAATATCCTATAGTGGTTGGGAATACCCATGGAACATCAAAGGGTTTTAAAACCTTCTCTAAAATTTGTCTAAGGAACATTTGAGAAAAATATGATGAACTGATTCTAAATTTTGTTCACATAAAAAACATCTATTTACAACAAGGATGGCTCTTTTATGTAGGTTATCAATATTTAATATTATATTTTGAGCCACCAACCACAAGAATAAATTTATTTTAGGTATGAGCTTTTTAATCCAGATTTTTCTCACTAGAAACCAACTTCTACCTTCTATCAGTGTGTCAGCTAACTCATTTTGCTCTTTAGGAACAACTTTTATGTTCAATATTTTGAAGTCTTCCATCAAATTCGATACCCTTTTTTGGTATGCTTTCAAGTAATGATGTTTACTATTATATTTTTTGTTACTTGATTGACCATGAGCTTAGAGTCACCATAAATTGAAAATAACATAATGTCCATTCTTTTAGCTTGCATTAAGCCAAGACATAAGGCTTCATATTCAATGGCATTATTAATGCAAATCCATGTTAACATGTAGGAGAACATTTTGGTTCCTTTTGAAGGAGATATTAGCACTATCCTGACTCTGAATCCATTCTTGTATCTAGCTCCATAAAAGAAAAGCTTTCAAAGCTCTGGTTTTCAAAGTTATTGGTTTTTTATAGTTGGGACCCCTTTATGTTCTAGCTCTATGATGCAATATATGCCAATTTCTATTTCGATCAAGGAATTATAGTTCTTTAGAGAAAATTCATCTTTGGTTTGTAACTCTTACAAAATATCTTATGGAGGGTATGTCTCTTAAATAATTGTATTGATGCATTCCTTTTCTTCTATCTCCTCAATGTGATAAGATGTCAGTTTCTTAGGGAAGATTTTAATTATTTTGCCCTTATGTGGGACTATCATATGAGAATAGGTAAATATAACCTCCTAATTTTACTATAAATTCTAGGGAAATATAGAGACCAAAATATTGTTCAAGGTCCACAACTACCACTTCCTTAATCATAGTACTCTATGGCACTTTGTGCAGTGTCATTGGAAAATTTTTGATAACTTCCACTATTTTGATAAGAGTACCATCTAATTTCAAAACTCTAGGACATGAGTGAGTGTACTCCATACCCATAGCTTTACCTACTACCTTAGGCATTATAGTAGTTGTAGCTCCAAAATCAATCATACAATTATGTACATCACATCCTTCTACCCTTAGGGACATGTAAAATGGAGGTGACATATTCTTTTCGACCCTTAGGGTTATCAAATCCTAAGCAATATTATATTATGAATTTAACTTCTCTCTTAATTTGGTCATTTTCAATGAAGCTGAAGCTCTAAGAAAATCAATCTATCCAAGGATCATCAAGGCATCGTACATACTTGATTTAGAAGAAGTCTTCTTGAGTTCTTTAAGAATGTTGAAACTAGATGTTTCTACATGTTTTTTTCTTATTCTTTTTCTGGTTCATCAAACCTCCTTTTGTATTCCTTTATGCCTTATATACTCTACCTCTTTATTATAGAAGGGTATTTGAGCTTATCTTGAGCTTGATTTTTTGACTCGGATAGTCTCTTTCACCTTTTCTATTTGTTTCGATTTTGATTGCTCATTTTGTAGCTCTAACATGGGAGAAATTTTTCTTGACTTTGGTTGGGCTAAAACATTTTCATTATCATGTAGTGTTTGATATTTGGGTTTTTGATGTTAAGTTGGGACTCGAAATGGTCCTAACTTTTGTGGGTCCACTTGTAGCGGTCTTTTCTTGGATCTGGTTAACATTCATATATACTTTTCTTCTTCCAAATAATCTTGAGTGAAGATAACCTGCTTTGGTTCCCATAGCATATTAATTTGACCATTTTGTGCTTTATCAGCCTTCTCTGTAATGGTTATCTAGAATTGTTATTTATATATTTTGTGCATGTCATCATTATGAGGATCACTACACAATATGCACCAAGGATGATCTTCTGGCTCTAATGTTAATTATGTTTCATGATCATGATAACTATTATTAACATTTTATATGGTATTACTAGTAGAAGCCTTTTGATCCTTGAAAATATAAGGAAATCTCTTGGATTGGTATCTTTTTACTTCCCTATTTTCAATAGTCATCACCTTATTATTCAATGTCTTCATGGTATACAACATATCTATCATTATCAAATATTCCTTTGGATCAGGTGTTGGTAATTCTAGTAATATCAATACTAGAGGCACCTTGGGATTAGAAATAGGAGTAACCAAAGGGAGATTAATAATTGTGATAGAAGTTATAGGAGTTTCTTTCTACTAAATAGGCTAGACTATCTCTAGAAAATACGACATCATGACTCTAGGGTGTAACCTTCCTATAGAGATAAGTGTATTCTCTATAATAATAGCTACTTAATAAACCTAGGAAAAAATTGTTACATTAGACATGTGTTTGTAGTCCTAGGTTAAAAATATAATGCTCTGATATAGTAGATATATGCCAAGAATCTAGGAGGTCTAATATCTTGAGAAATTATTTTCCAAGTTCTATTGAATCTAATATTAAAATCTTTGATAAATTCTTGAGGATGTCATTGAATTACTATGAACTAGGTGAGAAGTGAAAAGGGATTTTCCAACTCATTGAATTCTTTGACAAAAGGCCTTATCAAATAATCCCATGAGCGAATACTTACATCTTCTAAGGTTCGATACTAGTGTAGTATCTTCCCTCTAAAATATAAGGTGATATGCCTAACCATAATATCTTCCTCATGTATGTTATGAATTACAACCAATGAGAAAAAATCTTGATAATATTCATAGGTAGTATTATGTGTACCATCATAAGTAGGCAAGGATTTGAGCACATATTGAGGAATATCATTTACATGTGCTAAACTTAATGGTCTAATGGTGTTCCATTCAAGAAAATTTTGAAGGAACTGGTGTTGGTTGTGAGCCATGGCTTCGAAATTGGATGTTCCTGAGGATTCAAACAAGCTATAGAACATGGAATCTACACTTTTTAATAAGGAATCTAGAGGTAGAGACTTAGTTCACCTTTATTTAAAGGACAACAATTCTAGAAATGGTAGTAAATTATTTAGTTTCTTAGTTGCATATCTTATCGATATACAAAACAATGTAAAATATGCAGACTAAATTTTTTTTTTTTTTGGTAGATAAGATACTATAGCATTAATACTGGGTTTTATAGTTTGACCCAAAACCTTTTACAAAAATCATCCCAGGGCTATTGATGAACATATCCTTACTAAGGATCCTATATATGTAAAATCTACATACCGCCAAATCCATTACATCCGGTAAGACACATAGCCTATTATAAAAAAGAAACCTCCCATACAACATTTTGGGTATACCCCAAGAAAACACACATTCATCATAATTACAAAAAAGAAACAGACACATATCCCTTCCTTGAGACAATGGAGAAACAAAAAGCTGCAAACACACATAGCAGAGTACTAAAAAACATCCCACAAGCTTTGTATTGATAGTTAATCTTAATAATTCTTTGGTAATTGCTTTCTTTCATATATGACATGCTTTGGTACCACATACTATCTTGGCCAATCAGCCTTGGAGAAGTGAACCTGCTGGCTAGATTTATGGCGGTGGCTATCTGGTGGTCCATGTGGATTTGGTTCAAAGTCTTATATTGTCATTTATTCCCTTCCTTGTGATTATCAACCAACCTCAAATTACTAATATGACTAGGAGCCATGTTATTTGACATGTGATTGTACCCATTAGTCTTTGTGGCATTTCCAAGCAGCATCCACAAATACTGACAACTCAAATAATTTTTATTGTGAGTCCAATTCAAAAAAGAGATGGGAATACTTCTAGCCTTTGAACTTACAGTGCCTTCCCTATTGGTAAATTTGACTATTATTCTTGGAATTATTATTTAATAAGCTCCTCTACTTCACTCGGGACACCATGTTCCCATTTGAAAATTCCGTCACCATCGACACCCAAATTGGCCAACTTATCAACAATTTTGTTAGCTTCCCGAAAGACATGTTGGGCTTTTCTATCCTGTCTTCCCTGGAAAAGGATCCTAGCCTCTTCAACAATTGTTTTAATCCTCTAAGGAGGTGTTTTCCAATTATTGAGGAGATTTATAACATGCAGAGTCTCCTTCTATGATCAAATTGCCTTCTAAGTCTTGAGTCATTTGAAGGCCTCTCCACATAGCTCTAGCTTCAGCTTCGTTGTTCGTCCTTGTTCCCAAATATTCAAAAAATGCAAGCATCATATTCCTATTATGATCTCGCACAATGGCACCAGTGCCTGCTCTGCTAGGATTATCCTTAGCTGCTCCATAAAAATAAGCTTAAACCAACTCGTAGGAGGTGGAGACCACTTAACATTGGCTTTGGGGTTGACTACCCTAGGCACAGACTCATCTAACAAGGATGTAGAATAAAATATGATAGCAACTGAGTTTTGTAATTTTCTTATAAATTAAAAAAGTTGCCTAGTGATAATAATTTTAATGATATTTAATGATAGAACTTCACTAAGATTCTTTTCAAATCAGATAGGTGATAAAATTACCATAATTCATCCCATCGAGCATGATAAAAAATAATTTGTTGGCACAAAATTTCTCTCAATTCAATCTCCAAAGGAGACTAACTCTTTAGAGATATTATAAAGTAAAATAGTGGTTAAAGCTTAAAGGTGAAGGGATAAAAATATTGAGGAGTAAGGGTTTAGATATATCAGATAAATATGGACATGATATGGTGTAACATAATTGGATGTTACTATATAACAAGCTAACACAATCAATTTAAATGATACTTAATAGACCAACCATTGTTAGGTGTAGTTACAAATTCATTCAACTTCAATTACATACTTTAATAATTCCAAAGACTTAAATGAATAGTAACCCAATAGTGATCCGTATAGTAAAAATATTTTTAACAAAATAGACTAAACATGAAAGTGTAACAAAAATGACTTAAATCAAAGAGGTATTCATAAAAACCTAAAATTACATAGAAATGGAGGCCAAAAAATTATCACTTCTCATTAATTGGCATCAATATTACACAAGTATCCAGACAAATACCACAGATCCAACCTTTCAATTAGAGGTATCATGACTTGTTTATAGGTTATATTTTAAATCTTACAATAGAATATTTACAATTAGTTACATTTTTGTTATGAAAATAGACTAGTAAAGAGAGATCAAGATGTTGAGGTGGTTGTTTTAGATTTCACTTTGCATTTGAATTTGAATTTTCATGTAATATGCTCCATTGATCTGTAAATTCCTACTACAAGTGGCCAAACTACTACAACTAATTTGTCAAAACTATCAATTTCAAGCTTCCATGTTATTAACTGGAACAACTGGAAGATATTGTGGTGGTTATAGGTCTAAAAAGGATGTTTTGTGAGCACCCTTTTTGAAGTTGGGCTCATCAATTTTCTTGTAGAGATTCTTGGAACAAAATTGGGGCTTACAAATATTTTGATCATGTCACTTCAAGTTGGACTCTAAATTTTTCATTGGTTAGTTCATATAACACTACAACATCCTCTTACTTTGACTTTATTCATCCTAATTTTATGTATTATCTCTCCTTGTGTAATCTCAAATATTGACTCAGAGATGTTGATGTCATCATTAAAAGGGCCCTGACTTTGTGCACTTTGGCTTCATATATTTTGGCTTTATATATTGTATGCTCTAGCTTTATGCATCTTACTCTCTTTGCATGATCCCAAACTTTGATTCAAGGATGCTTATGTTATCACCAAAAAGCATCTGATTTTGTGCATCCCAATTTTATTCATCTCAACTTTGTTCAGTCAACCTTGAGCATTTTTTTTACATGGTTTTAGGCTCTTCTTCCCTTCCACTGATATCACTTGCTTAAACAGCCTAAATTTGTTCATCCTAGTTTTATTCATTCACCCTTCTTGTGTGATGTCAAGCTTTGGTTTGAAGATGCTAACGTCATTGCTGAGGAATGCCTAGATTTGTTCATTTGGGCCTTGAAGACTCCATATTTGAGCATCCTAATTTTTTTCATCATACGTATTTTTGGGCTTTCACGATGTCATGATAACCTCATTATAAAAATGTGCTCAGCTTTGTTCACCGTAGTTTTGTGCAGCTTCTCAAGCCTTTAAAACACAGTCAAATTTTCAAAAGAAAAAATTTGGCTTCTTGCACTATGAATGAGATCATGAATTTGACCTATAGATTAATGACCCCTTGAGTAAAATATTATACAAACCTTGAGTATTATCTCTCTTAGTGAGTATAAAATGATTGTATAATAGGAGTCATGAGGGATAGTTCTCTTTTTGATGATATATGGTTTTTGAAACATCTTCTTGTTCTTATCTAAGCAAATCTATAAATAAAACCTTAAAAAAAATTGAATTTTTCCTTCCTAAATTCATTACCAAATAACCTCTCTACATAACTAGGAGAGCTTGTCAAATGGCTTGTAGCACAAAATCCTTACCTCTCCTTCCTAAAACTTCAACAATATTCAAAAACATTATATATAGAAGAGGAGGAGCAACATTCTTCTTTTGAGGTCCGAGGTGTGGACCAATTGGTTCAACCAAATCCCATAAGGGGGGTGGAGGTCAAAGTTTCAAATATCGGTCCTCATTGGACTAAATTTTTGTCACTTTCCTGGTGCTCTCAATAGTATAAAAGGTTTAAAATGATTGTGGCATGGTGGTTATAGGAGTGGACTACATGAAGATCTATATGGTAGCTTTTGGTGCGAACAGCACAGAATACTATGGTGGCCATAAAAGTTGGATAACCTACCCATATTTGTGGCAGCTACCGATTCCACCATGTAAATTCAAAAAAAAAAAATCTTATTTTGGAAATCTCTCACCTATACATAATTAAAAGGAATTAATATTTGGATCTATGGGTCACCTTTTTGCTTTTGTCCAAAAAAATAAAGACATTTTATTAATGATCATGAGTGCATATAATTTAGAGCATTTAGATAAGTTCACTTCCTGCTAATGGGATATCCCTTTCAAATCATATTCTACAACCTAGGTCAACTCCTTCCACTTCCAAACTGATAGACATTTCCCATGGGTCCCCATACATAGATCTTAAAGCATCAAGATCTGAACCTCCTATTGTTACTAAAGGAGGAGCTATTAACCCAATCACTTCTATAGAGGAATTATTAAAAATGGATCCTAACTACTTTACTCCTCCAACTATATTAGCAAACCAATTATAAAGTCCCACAAGAAGACCAATATCCCAATTAATCCTTCATAAACAACCACCCCTTTAAACCTAAGAGGAGGATATTCTTCTAATTATGTCCCTCCTACCTGTAACACTACTTTCTTTGACATATTTAACCTTGGTATTTTTGGTACAAAACCTATACTTCAACTTACAAATCCCCCAATTAATCCCTTCAAAAATTCCTTAAATCCATTTGCTTCTCTATAAAATCCCTCTCTTAACCCAAATCCCCAAATACATCCTTTGATTAATGTCTCAAATATTTTTCCCTCATCATAATCTCCTTTGATTTTGACAATTCAACCCTCTCCTATAATCCAAGCACTTATGTCCCAACTATAGCAGTTGACTCTATAAGTGTCTTCACTCCAAGGTTTTTTGAAGCAAATGTGTGATTTTGACATTATGTCAATAAATCATGGACCTTATTGTGGCTAACCATACTTATCCACATCATTTTAAAGTCCTTAATTTACCCATATATGATGGCATAGGTGACCCTGTGAGTCACATAAAACTCTTCATTATTACCTATGTAAATATAGCATACAATGAATTGCTATTACTAAAAATATTCCCACAAAGTCTTGCAAGGTCAACATTGGAATGGTAACTATCAACTGCTTCGCCATTATCTCAGGAGTTTTAGATAATTAGGTGATAAATACATCCACCAATTCACTATTGATATAGAATAAATAGCTACCCTCACTTATTTATATTAATTAATGCAAGGAAAGGATGAAATTATATAGTATTTGAAAAGGTGGAGGTCATTAGTGGAAAAATTAGAATATAAACCCCATCCAAAACATCTCCTTAGCATCATTAAAAACAATCTTAATAAACATCTATTATATTTCTTGGAAATGGTCATAATACCTTCTTTTGAACATGTCATTCAATTAACCAAACAAGTAGAATTTACCCTCATTAGGAAGGGAGAATTAAAGCTCAAGGAGGAGGATAAGTCGTCTTCCAATCAAAAGAGGTAGTATAAGAATAAACATGTTATAGTAAATGGAATCATTGACTCTAAACAAAGCAACAATAGTGGAAGTATTGTAATAGCCCTTTAGAAGCTAGTATTGAGCAAACAAGAAAAGCCTAAGAGGCAATGTACCATATTATACCAACCCTTCTCCACCATTCTAGAACAACTTCTAGAGGTAATAATGGTTTAACTCCCACCCATAAGTCATCCAAATATTAAAATAGAAAATAATCAGGATTCAATGTTGCAAAACAATATGTTTTTTTTCACATCAATAGGCCTTCCACTAGCAAGTGCAAAATACTCAAGGCCCTCATCCAATGTTGAAGAACATGTGCTTATACTGAGAGGGGGGTGAACAGTATAAGATAAAATTTTTGCTTTTCAAACCATATGATAACATCAGCAATATTAAAGCAGTAAACATTACACAAAGCATCACACACATGAGAGACATGATTTAACGTGGTTCACCCAATGTGGGCTACGTCCACGGAGAAAATATTTCACTAAAATTTTCTCAACAAATCTCTTGGGAATCCTTCCCTATTACAATGTTTATGGACCTCTATCCAAAGGAGATACCAATCCCCTAATCAAGTTCATGGATCTCTATCCATAGGAGAACTCCTTCTCCTCTGCTCTAGTTGGTGATCCTCTAGAAGACTACTGCCTCCACTGCACTGGCTTGTGGATCTCTCTCCACTGAAGACCCTTATCCTCACTCAAAAGACCTCTATCCTCACTACCCTAGCTAATGGATCTCTATCCACTAGAGACTACTATCCTCTACTCTATCACCTCCAAAGCCTGCTCTTACTCTACTCTATCTCTATCTCAAATATGTACTAAACATTGTCCTCTACCCTACACAAATATGCTCAATCTCTATCTCAAATATGCACTAAACACTATCCATTGATCTAGCACAAATCTGCTCAATATCTATCTCAAATATGCACTAAACATTATCCTTCAGTCTAGCACAAATCTACTCAATATTTGTCTCAAATCTGCACAACAAGTCTTCACCAAGACTTACCTCAAATCTGCTTGTAAGCTTCCACAAAAGCTCACACAAATCTATCCTTAAGTCCACTCTAGGACTTACCAAATTCACAACTTAAAAATTCATTCCTTAAGTCCCCAAAACTTACCTCAAAATATCCTCTAACTTTCACAAAATCTTATTCAAATCAATTGCAAAACTTGCATACACAACTCAACTTAATCTCTTTAGAAAACCTCTTCAATCACACAAACAAGTTTCACTCATAATCTTGTTTAACCATAGAAACATATAGAGAATGGTAAGAGACTCAATATGTTTCACACTCAAAACACTCAATCACTTTCAAACTCTCTTTCAAATCAATTTAAAATAAAGAATAATTTGTTTCACAAATATTGAACTATCACTCCAATGCTCTCAATCAATAATGCTCAATCAACTTCACTCAACCATCCACTCAATGAAACACAACTTGCTTACAAACCCTAACCAAGTGTTTCACCAACAAACTCACACTACTACCAAACCTTGACTCAAGATGATTCCAAACTCACATAACAATGATACTCATGATCTTTCACAAACCCTAATCATGCACATGAAATTTTACTCAAATATTTCCAACAATGCTTATCAAACAAACCTTTTCACTCCAACTTTGCATTTCACAACTTCAACCAACAATATTTCACTCACAAGGAAGATGTGCCCATACCTTTTGTTTTATGGAGATATATCTTCAAAAACCTGTCTCAATCACAATCAAATTCTCTTTGCTATTCTTAAGGTTAGATAGCAACAATTTATTTCAAAATCTCCACTCAAATATTTCCTTCAATAATTATCTCACCATACAAAAATATTAGCTCTCAAGTACACCTTATAATCTCCAAACTTCAAAAATAATATTCAATTCATAAACAATCAAAACTCCTTTAACAACACTTTATAAATCCAATCTTCACAAAAATAATTCCTTTGTTAACTTTAACACCAAACAATAATACCAACACAATTAATTTCCTATCAAACAACTTATATCTCCATCTCTATTTTAATCTATAAAAAATAAAATATTTAAAACACCCTTATGACTCCTTTTATCTTAGCAAAATTTAATTAAAGCAACATCAATAATTCATGTGGCCCCCTATCACAATCACACCTTGGAAAAATAAATTAACCACTTACCTTTAGACGATGGCCAACATTTAAAAAATAATGCCCTCATTACTACGCTCGACTCGAAGCCACAACCAACTGTCGTTGTAGCGCCTAAGCCCTAAGGCTTGGTTGTCGTTGGGCCACACACCCAAAACAAAACCAAAGGCACATGATGCGCCTTTTACCTTGCTCTTTGGTGCCTTCCAAAAATGAACAAAAAACCTTTGCAACACTCAAAATGAAGGGGATGCAAATCGAAATCCTGACCTATCTTCCACAAATGCCTTAACCAGCCGTCGATCACCACTTGCGCTACCAAGCGCTTGGTGATAATTTTAATGCTCCACTTTGTCTTATTACAAGGTCTGCCCTTCTTATTTTTAACACATGCAAATATTTCTCTCTTCTCTTATGCACATTTTATTTTTCTCTTTAGGGCATTCGAAATGCATGGATAGTTTGAAATAAAAATATTTCCTCCTCTTATATCCTTTGCAAAGTATTCCAAAATTTTAGCGCTTTCCAATTCAATTTTTAATTCAAATTTTAAACTTAGACTTATGGCACCTTTAATATTTATTTAAATTAAAATTTTAACCTATGGTTAAAATATTTTAATTTAAATAAATTAAATAATAACCTTTAAAATTCCAAATGGGTCTTTTTAAGAATTTATATTTTAAAGACTCCTTGGACATCATTTTTCTTCACTTCAACCTTTAGCCCGAAATATTATAATATTATATATTATAATATTATTATGTCGTTTTAAACCTACTTCTCCTTCCTTTTAATATTTTAGGCCACTTTAGGCATATAATATTAAAATAAATATTATATCCTATTTCCTTTAACCTCTTCCTTACCTTTTGGAAAAACCACCTTGATGACATTAATGACGACGAAACTTGAACATCAATTTCTTGACATCAATGACAACAAAACTTGCTCATATTTCCAACAATCTCCCCCTTTGTCATTGATGGCAACCCTTTTTCCTTTTACCATTTATTTTTCCTTTTTCAATTCTACTCCCCTGAGAAACTACTCCCCTGACTGAATGCTCTCCCCCTAACTCAAATATCTCCCCCTTTGACATCAATGGCAAAGGGCCACCTTTGGGGCTTGGGGCTAAGAATGAGACTCTTAGCTTAGCCCCTCCCCCACCTCCTCTCTTGAGGTGGTTAATTTTGGGGTGGGAGTAGAACTACTCCCAAATTTCCTCGAAGATACTCAAAAGTCTCTTTCAAAAGTGGCTTAGTGAAAATATCCGCAATCTGCTCCTTTGTAGTAACATATTCCAATCTGACTTGCTTATCTGTCACCTGCTCTCTCAGAAAGTGATATTTGATCAGAATGTGCTTTGTCCTAGAGTGCATCACTAGATTCTTTGAGATATTTATAGCACTTGTATTATCACACAATATGGGAATAGGGTGATCATGCTTTATCTTGAAGTCCTCTAAAGTTTACTTCATCCATAATACCTATGTACAACAAGCAACTGCTGCAATATACTCTACTTCTACTATGGATAAGGATATTGATGCCTATTTCTTACTTAGCCAAGAGACTAAACAGTCTCCAAGAAAGAATGCTCCTCCACTTGTGCTTTTTCTATCATCAATGTTGCCAGCCCAATCTGCATTTGTATAAGTTGTGAGAGTGAAACTATCACTTTTGGGATACTAGAGCCCAAAATCCATAGTCCCTTTTAGATACCTGAGAATCCTCTTTACTGCTACTACATGTGTCTCCTTGGGTGTTGCTTGAAACCTTACCACTAATCCAATTGCCTGCATGATATCTGGTCTTGTAGCTGTGACATACAATAAGCTTCCAATCATAGATCTGTACAATTTTTTATTTACCTCTGGAGATTCATCATCTTTACTTAACTTGCATCCTATAACCATGGGGGTACTCACTAGTTTACAATATTCTAACTTGAATTTCTTTAGCATCTCTTTTATATACTTGGTTTGTGAAAGAAATACTCCTTTCTCTGATTGTGAAATCTGAAGTCCAAGAAAGAAGGACAACTCACCAAGCATTGACATCTCAAATTCATTCTGCATGCTCTTTGCAAATTTTTGACACATCTTATCATTATTGCCTCCAAAAATGATATCATCCACATAAACAACCATAATTAGTAAGTCATTCCCTTCATTCTTGATGTATAAGTTACTATCCACTATTCCTTTCCTAAAACCCTATTCCTGAAGGTACTTATCCAATCTTGAGTACCAAGCTCTAGGAGCTTGTTTTAGTCCATAAAGTACCTTCTTCAATCTGCATACATAGTCTGGTTTATCAGTTAAGTTGAATTCCTTTAGCTGCTCAATATAAACCTCTTCTTCCAAGACACCATTTAGAAAGGTTGATTTAACATCCATCTGATATACTTTGAAGTTTTTGAAACTTGAGAAGGCTAAGAATATTCTTATAGCTTCAAGTCATGCAACTGGAGCAAATGTCTCATCAAAGTCAATTCCTTCAACCTGTGCATAACCTTTGCATACTAATCTTGCTTTGTTTTTGACTACCTGACCATCTTCATTTAACTTGTTTTTGAATACCCATTTAGTGCCAATCACATTCTTACCTTTTGGTCATGGGACAAGTTCCCAAGTCTTACTTTTCTCTATCTGATCTAGTTCCTCATTCATTGCCTTAATCCAAAATTCATCTTCACTTGCCTCATTGAAATATTTTGGCTCAATTTTAGATAACAAAGAGAAATTTGCTTGTTGATTTGATGCTATTATCCTTCTCCTTGTCTGTCTCTCATCTAGATTCCCAATTATTTGATCCCTTGGATGATTTTTCTATACATACCTGGATGGAGTCTTAGGAAACAGTCTTTGTGTTTCTTCTTCTTCCTCTGATTCTTCACATAACTCTTCTTGACAACTTTCATCTTCTTGATACACAATTTCTTGAACTGGTTCTCTTGATCCTATCTTCTCATCAACTATTACATTTATACTTTCTATAATAGTACGTGTCCTTTTGTTATAGCATCTATAGGCTTTGCTCTTAGTGGAATAGCCAAGAAAAATACCTTCATCACATCTTGGGTCAAACTTACCCAAATTTTTCTCTTCCCATCTTATGTAACATTTGCTTCCAAAAATTTTGAAGTACTTTACAGTAGTTGGTCTTCCTTTCCAAAGCTCATATGGAGTTTTGTGATGATTTACTCTTACTTGAGCTCTATTGATGATATATGTTGTTGTATGTACTACCTCTTTCCAAAAACCATCTGAAATCTTAGACTCATTTAACATGGCTCTAGCCATATTCTCAACTATCCTATTTTTCCTTTCAACTACCCCATTTTGTTGAGGAGTTCTTGCTACTGAATATTCTCTTTTGATCCCATGTTGTTCACAAAATTCTATGAATTCATTTGAGGTAAATTATCCTCCTCTGTCTGACCTTAAACTCTTAATCCTTTTCCCTATTTCATTTTCCACTAACTCTTTAAAAGCTTTAAACTTCTCAAGAGCTTCTGACTTTTCTTTTAGGAAGGCTACCCAAATCATTCTAGAATAATCATCTATAAACAATATAAAGTAACTTTCACCTTGTAAACTCTTTGTCCTTGTAGGACCACATAGGTCAGTGTGCACTAGCTTCAATGGCTCAGAAGACATAAATCCTTTTGACTTGAAACTTGTTCTAGTTTGCTTCCCATGCTGACATTGTGAACAAATTGTGTTTTGTGGCCTTTTTAGCTTTGGTAAATCTCTTGATAACCTGCTTGTTGCTTATGTTTACTATGTTGTCAAAGTTCAAATGACCCATTCTTCTATGCCACAACCAACTCTCATCTTCTTGTGATAGAAAACACTTTTCCCCTTTAATCTCACTTAACATGTAGAGGTTGTTTGTAGTTCTATTTGCATTTGCAATAAGTTTTCCAGTTTTAGACTTTCTAATCTCACACCTACTTGGATGAAAAGTAACCATGTGCCCTTGATCACAAAGTTGGCTCACACTTAATAGATTGTGCCTCAACCCCTTGACATACAATACATTCTCTATTTTTGTTTTCCCATTATCTAAACTCAGAGTTCCTTTCCCACAAATTTTTGTTGATCCATTATCACCAAATCTTATTGATCCTCCATCAATTTCTTTGAGTACAAGAAATTTACTTTTATCTCATGTCATGTGACTAGAACATCCACTATCAAGAAACCATTGTTTTTCCTTATCCTGAACATGAAGAGTTGTTTGTACTAACATTGATCTAGCTTTCTCATGCCCTTTTCTCTCTTTCCTAATTGTTGAAGTTGTATTCTTTTTACTTGACTCAGGAAATACCATTTTGCACCATCTAGCCTTGTGCCCAAAATTATTGCACTTATAACATATGACATCATTATTCATAAGAGGTGCAAAAGAATTGAAATTTCTATCAACATCATTTTTAACATAACCAGTGCAATGTACAACTCTATGACCATATTTGTTACATGAAAAGCAATAGCCATGGAAGAGATTATGTAACCTATTTGAATGCCTTGGAAAATATGGTCGAGTGCTCCTTCTTTTTGTTCTTGTGATTAACTCTTGTCCATGGTTCTTCTTTGCCTTCTTCTTTCTTGATGTCTTTTCCTTCCAGAGTATGAGTCACGAGCTTATCTTTGTTTGATGTCTCTACCTCATGAAGGCTTGACTCCTCTTTCTATTTCCCTAACTTTATATCTTGTTGTAACTTGGTCTTTTCAACTTCATTCCTTAGAGAAATAATTTTTGCTTCCAATATTTCACACTCTATTTCCCTTGCTCTTAATAGATCTGTCATATCTTGTTCAATTTTCTTTCCTTCTTCTACCTTTATCTTGAGTTCTGTGAGACTCTATAGAAGTTCCATCTTTGCTTCTTCATCCTCTTGAATTTGATCCTTCAAACTTGAGTTCTTCTTTCTAACCTTTTCCAAGTTCCTGAGAGTAGCAAAGAATTCCTCTTTTATGTCAAACATGGTCTCTTCTTCATTCTCTGAAGTCATGTGTGTTTCTGATGGATCTTCCTCCAAGTTGTTAGTCTTTTCATGGAGAGACCCACTCTGATACCAATTGAAGAACATGTGCTTATACTAAGAGGGGGTGAACAGTATAAGATAAAACATTTTGCTTTTCAAACCATATGATAACATCAACAATATTAAAGTAGTAAACATTACACAAAGCATCACACACATGAGAGACATGATTTAACGTGGTTCACCCAATGTGGGCTACTCCACGGAGAAAATATTTCACTAAAATTTTCTCAACAAATCTCTTGGGAATCCTTCCCTATTACAATATTTATGGACCTCTATCCAAAGGAGATACCAATCCCCTAATCAAGTTCGTGGATCTCTATCCATAGGAGAACTCCTTCTCCTCTGCTCTGGTTGATGATCCTCTAGAAGACTACTACCTCCACTACACTGGCTTGTGGATCTCTCTCCACTGAAGACCTTTGTCCTCACTCAAAAGACCTCTATCCTCACTACCCTAGCTAATGGATCTCTATCCACTAGAGACTACTATCCTCTACTCTATCACCTCCAAATCCTGCTCTTACTCTACTCTATCTCTATCTCAGATATATACTAAACACTATCCTCTACCCTGCACAAATATGCTCAATATCTATCTCAAATCTACACTAAACACTATCCATCGGTCTAGCACAAATCTACTCAATCTCTATCTCAAATCTACACTAAACAATATCCTTCGATCTAGCACAAATCTTCTCAATCTTTCACCAAGACTTACCTCAAATCAACTCAAATCTCACAAAACTCACAAACTTTAAACAATTCTTAAGCTCTCGGACTTACTCAAATCTATCTCACTAGCTTTCACAAAAGCTTATTCAAATCAATTACAAAACTTGCATACACAACTCAACTTAATCTCTTTTAGAAAACCTCTTCAATCACACAAACAAGTTTCACTCAGAATCTTGTTTAACCATAGAAACATATAGAGAATGGTAAGAGACTCAATATATTTCACACTCACAAAACACTCAATCACTTTCAAACTCTCTTTCAAATCAATTCAGAAATAAAGAATAATTTGTTTCACAAATCTTGAACTATCACTCCAATGCTCTCAATCAATAATGCTCAATCAACTTCACTCAACCATCCACTCAATGAAACACAACTTGCTTACAAACCCTAACCAAGTGTTTCACTAAACTTCCAACAACTCACACTATGAACTCAAACCTTGACTCAAGATGATTCCTCACATAACAATGATACTCATGATCTTTCACAAACCCTAATCATGCACATGAAAACTTACTCAAATATTTCCAACAATGCTTATCAAACAATCCTTTTCACTCCAACTTTGCATTTCACAACATTCAATCCAACAATATTTCACTCACAAGGAAGATGTGCCCATACCTTTTTTTTGATGGAGATATGTCTTCAAAAACCTGTCTCAATCACAATCAAATTCTCTTTGCTATTCTCAAGGTTAGATAGCAACAATTTATTTCAAAATCTCCACTCAAATATTTCCTTCAATAATTATCTCACCATACAAAAATATTAGCTCTCAAGTACACCTTATAATCTCCAAACTTCACAAAAATAATATTCAAATCATGACCAATCAAAACTTCTTTAAAACACTTTATAAATCCAATTTTCACACTTATCAAAAATAAAATTAATTCCTTTGGTTAACCCTTTTAACTCCAATATTCAAACAATAATATTCAACACAATTAATTTCCTTTCAAACACCTTATATCTCCAATCTCTATTTTAATGCTAAGTAAAAAATTAAAATATTTAAACTCCCTTATGACTCCCTATCTCTAACCTTAGCAAGAATTAATCAAAGCACCATCAATAATTCACGTGGCCCCCTATCACAAATCACACCTTGGCAAAAATAAAATAACCTCTTACCTTAGACGATGGCCCACAATAAAAATAATGCCCTCATGACTACGCTCAACTCGAACCCACGACCAACCGTCATCGCAGTGCCTAAGCCCTAAGGCTTGGCTACCGTTGGGCCACACGCCCAAGACAAAACCAAAGGTGCATGATGCACCTTTTACCTTGCTCTCCGGTGCCTTCCAAAAATGAACAAAAAACCTTTGCCACACACAAAATGAAGGGGACGCGAATCGAACCCTTGACCTGTCTTCCACAAACGCCTTAACCAACCGCCAATCGCCACTTGCGCTACCAAGCGCTTGGTGATATTTTTAATGCTCCACTTTGTCTTATACAAGGTCTACCCTTCTTATTTTTAACACATGCAAATCTTTCTCTCTTCTCTTCGATGCACGATTTTCTTTTTCTCTTTAGGGCTTTGAAATGCATGGATGGTTTGAAATAAAAAATATTTCCTCCTTTTATATCCTTTGCAAAGTATTCCAAAATGTCGATGCTTTCCAATTCAAATTTTAAACTTAGACTTATGGCGCCTTTAATATTTATTTAAATTAAAATTTTAACCTATGGTTAAAATATTTTAATTTAAATAAATTAAATAATAATCTTTACATTCTGTCAAATGGGTCTTTTTGAGGCTTTATATTTTAAAGACTCCTTGGACCTTTTTTTCTTCACTTCAACCTTTAGCCCAGAATATTATAATATTAAATATTATAATATTATTATGTCCTTTTAAACCTGCTTCTCCTTCCTTTTAATATTTTAGGCCGCTTTAGGCATATAATATTAAAATAAATATTATATCCTATTTCTTTTAACCTCTTCCTTGCCTTTTGGAAAAACCACTTGATGACATTAATGACGACTAAACTTGAACATCAATCTCTTGACATCAATGACAACAAAACTTGCTCATATTTCCAATAAATACCTGATTAATTAGGGGTGAATCACCTTCATTAACCCTCAACTATTAACATCTTCTAATGAAGGTGGCCATTTTCCAAAATCCTCTATCAAATAATGACCAAAGGACAACTAATAATATTCAATACATAAATGTTTCATCACTTGACTAGAACATGATCAGGATGATTCATGCATTAATAAGGTAACAATAAAAGGCCTAGTCAAATTCACCTATCAATCCTCCTCTCATTATATAATTTTAAAAAATACTCCTTCTGAGAGACCACCCATAATCCTTAAGGATCAAGATAAATAAAATGGGCCTTTAACCTCCCACAACTTGAAGACATTCCTACCAATATTTCCCTACTCATGTTATTAAAAAAATTTCTCGATCACAAAGAAAATCTTTTCAAAACTTTAAATGAGCAAATAATCCCTCAAAATATTTATCCAACTAACTTGACTCATGTGGTAGGAACTCTTGTCATTAATCATGCAACCATAGCCTTTTATGAGGGAGATGTCCCAGCCCCATCTATGCTTAAGAAACCCCCCCTTCACATCACCTATGAAATTATTGATAATTTTATCAAAAGAGTGCTTATTGATAATGGATTAATGTGTGAAACCTCAAATTCATCAATAGAATTGGATTAAACAATCAAGATTTAGAAAATTTTGATGTTATTATCATATCTTATGATAATGAAGAATGAGAGGTTGTTGTAACCTCAGTCCTTCCTATATAAGTAGGACCCTACATACTCAAGACCTTAGTCTATGTTTTGGCTTGTAATTTGAACTATAATCTTCTTTTGGGATGACCCTAGATCCATTTTATGTAGGCAATATCGTCTAGATTTTATTATTATTTAAATTTTGATTACTAAGGACAACTCCACACTATTCGTATAGATCTTAATCCCTTTACCTATTTTCAATCCAAAAAATAAAACATGAATATATATTTTTTCCCATAAGTACATCTTGCATCATCACTAACGAAATCTCAAAACCTTTACCCTTAGAATCATGTAACAATGACAACGAAGAAAGCACTAGTAGTCAACCTGAGAAGCAAGAATATCAAACCCAATAAATTCAAAAAATTAACCATATAAATCCATAAAGTGAAAATTAACATTAGAGCTAGCCAAGTTTCCCCCATCATCCTAAACCTTATGACTCCCTTCTTGAAAGTGAAAGGTAGTGCAAATAGGAATTTGTATCTTTATTTGTGTCAAAATGGCTAATGAAGATATTATTCATGGTGATAACCCCCATCCAATTTTTATTTTTAAGTAAATATATGTATTAATTACGAAAAATTAGTCGGGGAACAAAGAAAAGGATTGTTGGCTGATCAGACCAGCTAAGATCAATTACAAAAAAGACCAGAAATACTGGTCTTGCTACTATCATCCTTATCTAATCTATATCTAATCATAGTTGCAACACTGAATTCCTCAGTCAAAATCTTGAACTGAATGCCCAAAGTCGTCCTTGTCATCAGAGTCTCCCATCTCATATTCACTGACTTCGCTATCCTCAATTGGCCTATTTTTGTAGACCTTGTCTATCCATTTTGTGTGTCTTCTTTTATGCGCTCCATCCTCTCTATGACGAGTGATATAAAGCTTCATGTGTGTTGAGTATATAGTCGCGTTGGCTAGAGCATCCGCTTCTTTGTTAAACTCCCTCTTGATGTGGGAGTAAATGACTTGAGTGAATTTGGATTCCAAATCCTTGATGCGTGTGTAGATGATCCTTAATTGCAGTGATGACAGAGTTGTTTGATTGGCGAGAGCAGAGGTTATCAATTTAGAGTCCCCATAAACATGTAGTTTTTGGATGCCATTTTTGGTTGCCAGTTTGAGACCAACTTCACAGCCAATCGCTTCAGCTACATTGTTGGAAGCTTACCCCAAACAAATCTTATAATTGAGAAGAAATCTTGTCTTGTCTTGGAAAATGATTCCCCCTACCACCGTCATTCTTGGATTAGACTTTGAAGCACCATCAAAAAATAGAGTTGGGTACTAGATCACGGGTATACATACTTTAGGGATGTTGTCCATGCCCAGCAGAGCTTGGAGATCCATTCTTTGTAGCATGAGAAGCTCTAAACCAGTCAGTTTTCTAGGATTTTTTTTTTTTTTTGTAGTTTGCTTTTGTATTTGAAACTATCCCCCAAATAATTTTGCTTACTAGTACTCCAATTTTGTTGCCTTTTCCTTCAAAAATTAATTCATTTATGTCTTTCCATATTGCCCATATTATGTAGAAAGGGATGGATTCCCATAAATACTTAATCAAATGTTTGCTTTTGAGACCCCATTTATACATTTGGCTCCATTGATTTAAGCAATTCTTTGCATTCATGTTACTTGTAATTGTTGAGCCAAATTTAGATGCAACTCCTATCCAAATCTGTAGGGCTGTTGGGCATTCAAAGAGAAGATGTCTGGTGGTTTCCTCACTTTTGAAGCATCTTGGACATATATGAGGTCCCATTATGTTTCTCTTCTACAAATTCTCTCTAGTGAGAATTTTATTTTGATGCACTAGCCAATAAAATAGTTGAATTCTAGGGGGATCTGACATTTCCATATTGTTGCTAACTTTTTGTTTACCTTTCTTGCCTGTTGGGCTTTAACTCCCATTTTGACTTGATATTCCCCTATCTTGCTTACCTCCCCCCAAATCAGTTTGTCCGGATTCTGGGAGTAAGGTTTATATCCAACAATTTGAGCTTTGAGATTTATCCATTGTTCTTGTATGTGACTAGGCAGGGGGGTCTCTCCAGTTACAATGTCCTCCCACCCATTCCATTATATCAACTAGTTTGTGAACTCCTAGATTCTGCAATTCTTCTTGAAGAGTTCGAGAACAACTGGTATTGAGAGGGGTCTTCCCACTGGATCCTCCCAAAGGTTGACAAGCTGACCATCTCTAGGTAACCATGACACTTTGTCTAGGATTATATTTTTTGCCTCAACAATGTGCTTCCAGATTGAGGAAGAACCAGACTTGCTTGCTATATTTTTTATCAGCTATAGACCTTTAGAGTTGTCAATGTATTTAGCCTTTAGTATTTCCTTCCAAGGGGAGGAAGGGGGATTGACTAGGTGCCATAACAGCTTAGCCCCTAAAGCTTTGCTAACTTCTTCAGTTTTCCTTATTCCTAGACCCCCTAGCTCTTTAGGTTGCGAGATAGCTTCCCAATTGACAAGATGGAATTTCTTCTTATCATTTTGTTTTCCTCCCTACCATAGGAAACTCCTAATGAGTCCATCAAGCTTATTAAGCACATACTTTGGAGCATGGTAGACCAAAAGTTGATAGATTGGGAGACTTGCTATAACTGATTTTATAAGTATTGTTCTTCTTGCCAGGCTCAACCACCCATTACTATAGGCCTGAATCCGCTTTACCATTTTCTCTATAGTAGTGTTCCAACAATTGCTTGTAACCTTAAATCCCATTGGAACACCTAAATATTTGAATGTGGGCTCAGAACCAAGTTTGAACCCCAATATTTGACTGAAACTTCTATTCTCTGAGGGAGAAGTGTTAATTGTATAAAACCTGCTCTTGGTTTGGTTAATTTATGCCCCTGTTGCTGAGGTAAAATAGTCCAAACATTCTTTGAAGTGTCTTATGTTTAATCTCGAAGCTTCTCCCATTAGGATGGTGTCATCTATGAATTGGGCATGGGTGACTGATTTGAGTCCACTTGCTATTTTAATGCCACTGATATTTTTTTCCATCCTCCTATTGATTAATCTCCCTAATGCTTCAGCTAATATGATATACAGGTATGGTGAAAGGGGGTAACCTTGTCTCAGACCTCTAGAGGCTTTAAAGAAGGTTGTCGGTTCTCCATTAACTATGGGAGCTACCCAGGGGTTGTTAACACAGGCCAATATCCAATTTATCAATTGTATAGGAAATCCAAATTTGACAAGAACCTTTTCTAAAAATTGGATGTCTACTTTATCAAAGGCATTGGACATATCTAGTTTAATGACTAGTCTTTTCTTATTTGCCTTTGCACAGGACTATAGAGCTTCATGCACCATGATAATATTATCATATAGTTGCTTCCCTAGAATGAAACCCCCTTGCTCCTGAGCTATAATGGAGTTGATCTTCCTCTTGATTTTGTTTGCTAGGATTTTAGTCATGATTTTGTATGAAGAGTTGCAAAGAGAAATTGGTCTAAATCTAGCAAAGGAATTAGCATTTTTTCTTTAGGAATTAGTGCTATGAAGGAAGATTTTATAGCACCAGAGAGTTTACCTTGAGTTCTGGTTTGCTCTATCATCCTGAGAAGGTCTGCTCCTATTATGTGAAGGAATTACTGATAAAAATTGTTAGTAAATCCGTCTGGACCTGGAGCCTTGTCTTTCGCTAAAGAGTGGATGACTTCTTCCAGTTCCTCCATCTTAACCTCCTTAGTCAATTCTATTCTGTCCTTGTTATTAAGAACAATAGGAATATTTTGGAGGAGAATTTCTTGAGCTTGTCCATCCCCTGAGGCTCTAGTGAGAAGTTTAGAGAAATGCCCAAGTGTTATCTCCTTGATATGGTCCTGATGAGTGTAATTGACTCCTTCATGTTGAATTTCTTGAATTGTGTTCCTTTGATAGTGTTGCATTGTCTTGAGGTGGAAGTATTTTGTATTTTTGTCTCCTTTCTGCAACCAGGTCATTCTGGATCGAAGACGCCAATGTGCTTCTTCTATCTGATGCACTTTCTCTAGCTCTTGATATAATTGTCTTCTTTGTTCTTCTTGAAGTGTCGTGGGAGGCTGCTCTCCAATTTCATTTTCTAACTTCTCCATTTGTAGCATGAGTTCCTCCTTTTTTGTTATTGTTGATTTTTTCTTTGAAATCCATTTCCTTATGGCCTGCTTGAGGTTTGAAATTTTTGTTTTCCAAACCACCTATGGGCTGGTTGAGGGGATACTTTGATTCCAGATTTCTTCCACTAGTGTGCTAAAATCTTCCTGCTCTGCCCATACTGGATTATATTTAAAAGGAATCTTCCTTTTACTAAGCCTTTTTCCCCACTGTCCAGAATGATAGGCTTGTGATCTGATATTGAACTTTGGATGATCTGGCTGGAGATGAGGGGATACCTTGATAATATATCCTCATGAACTAGAAATCTATCTAGTCTCTCAACAATAAATTGGATACCTACTCTTCTGTTTGTCCAAGTAAATTTGCCTTGTTTGGGAATGATGTCTTGGAGGTGTACCTCTACCATAACATGGTCCACTATCTCCTTGGTTGGGTCTCTTGTTTTGTTTCCTCCCCTTTTCTCCCATTGAGCTAAGGTTACATTCAAATCTCCTCCTATTATTATATTGTTAGGCCTCTCTAGTCTGATCCATTGTTGTAGTTGCCTCCATGCCTCTTTTTTCTTTTCTAAATGATTTGGTCCATAGAAATTTACTATGGTTAACTCCAAACCTGTTGGCATAGCAAAGTTAACTGCTATCCAATTATTATTTTTTGTCTCACTTTTGTAAGTCAAGGCTTGGGGGTCCCAAGCAAGAATGAGTCCTCCAAAAGCTCCTGATGCATCCGTTGCTACCAGTTCTGAATGGTACCAGATCTTGTTCCATTCCCCTTTGGTAGTACTCTCTGACATCTTTGATTCCTGAATACACACTATTGTTGGCTTTTGTTGCTCTATTAAGGATTTTAGGTAGTTTTTCTTCAGGGGACTACCCAATCCCCTTCCATTCCAAGATATGTATTTCATTTTTTACTTGTCTTTTTTGCCTTAGGGAAGTCCTCTAAGGTTTTCTGAGTTTTATCCTTTTTTGCTTGTTCCATTCTGATTTCTTGATTTGTTTTTCTTCCTTTTGTCGTAGACCTTGTGGCTGGAGTGCTACTTCCTTCTGCCTCTTCCTCAAACTTTTCTTCTTGTGTATTATCCCTTTTTCCAACCATATTACCTCCTGGGATTGTGATTTCCACTTCTTGTGTTTCCACTATTTCCTCTTTTGTATTTCCTTCATGTGTTTTTCCGTTCTTGATTGGTGTTTCTTCTATTACTTCATCAGACTCTGATTCTAGGGTTTTTGCCTCTTTAACCTGAGCCTCTTGTTCCTCTTCTAAGGGTGCTTCCTCTTCCTCCAAAGAGAGAACAACAAACTTGTTTCCTTTTTGTTTATCTAGGTCCTAAGTGTTTCTCTTGTGACTCCTTGAATGCCTTGTCTGCTTTTATTTGATTGGTTGAAAATCTTTATCGTCATCCTTTTTTTCCTGTTGCACTTTGGTGGGACAGTTTTTAGAAAAGTGTTCGTGCTTGTGATAGGAAATACACTTAAAAGGTATGTGTTCATAATCAAGAGGTTGTGTATGGATCCAGTCCATCACTTTAATCTTGATACTCTCTAGTAAACCTTTTTTTAGATTGACTTGCACACACATTCTAGCACAAATAGCATTATTGGCCTTTGGTGGTGCCCAATCCACAAAGGTTCCTATGGTGTTTCCAATAAGCTCCAAAGTGGGCTTGTTCCAAAAATGTAATGGAAGAAATGGAAGCCTTACCTAGATGGATATCTCCTCTGGTTCCTCCACTTGGGGGTCGAAGTTGGTAGACCATGACATCATGTATAGGGGGCTCGACCCTAAGAACCATGGTCCCCATGAAAGATAGAGCTTCTTTCTTCTGAAGATGAAAATACTACCACAAAATAGCCTCTCCCTACCAGCATGAGTTCGTAGCTAGAGATTTGCGATCCCCATTTGGAGTCTATCCATTTCTAAATAGAATATGGGCTCGACCACATTCCTATGAACTTGCAGACTAGGGCTTGAGAAGACAAAATGAGTGTTGGATTTTGAATGAGATCGGGTGGAACCTTGACTATGGGAGCTTCATCTAACTTTGGAATGAAAGTGCTTCTAACTCTAGTTGGGGCCAGATTCAAACGTTTAGGAAAGGCCTGAGCCAAGAGATCCAACTTTCCTTGATCAAACATAGGCGGATGAGAGAAGAACGAAAAGGCTCCATTGTTAGGGTTCTTGAACAGAGCAGTTGTAGCCATTGTTAGGTTTTTTTTACCAAAACCTTACCACTGCTGGATAGAAGTTGTTAACCCTTGTAAGCCATGGAAAATTTCTCATGATGCCCTCACCATCCCAATCCAATTGAATAATGATTTGTTTGTTATATATCAAACCTCTACCTGATACCTAAAATAATCCTATGCAACCTTATGTATAATGGGATAGGTCTATGAAGGTTCAAATAAGGTGCCAAAGAACCTTTGGAACTTGAACCATAGATAAGTCAATGAGGGCTAGGATATAAACCCCATTGTAAAAATTGTCAAACCTACTCACATACTCTAATAGTGGTGATGAAGATGACTTTTCGAAACCCTATGAAGATATCACAACAACAAACAAGTCAAAATCAAACCATGAAATGTATCATGACTTATCACTTCTTCCATATATTTGCTTAATCAATATCATACATATTGGTCATTTTTATTCCAATAACTCTTCAAAACTAGTGGACACTACAATCCAAACAAGGAAAATTTATCTGTTAGTAGCAATCATTAACAATTGTGAGGTATAAGCCTTAATCCATGGTCCTTCTAGTAGTCATATTAACCTGGAAGACTCTTATAACAAAGGATCACATGTTTAAAGAGACACTAGAAATGCCCCATAATTTTTTAATCTTGGCCAATCATTCTTAAATCCAATAGATCTCAAAAACTTGGGAGTACTAATTGCACCCCCACAATTCAAAGATAAGTCTCATATCCTCATCAAAGAAACAATTGATATCAAAATTGGTACTAATCACCTTTGACAAAGTTACCATTACTACTATTTACTATAAGTGTCATGCCAATGCAGTGGCGGTTGCAACTTCTCTCATCCTGTTAGAACTAGAAGATGAACAAACCATAAACCCTCTTTATTGGAAGAAGAAAGCATCTACATGATTACCATCGTAATAATATCTATGCTTCTTTACATATAGCAGCATGAATATAAAAAATTGCAATTATATTTATGATTACAGCTTATCAATAAATCACCCTTTAATGGATGCATCAAATACATATATTTCACATCTATCTTTCTATACATTATATTCGTTTGCCCCTCACCTAAAAGAAAAACAAATACCTTGAAACATCAAGGATGACTTGATTGGTATCCTTTGAAACATTTTATCATGAATTGCAATACGTTTCATTTAAAGGAGCAATATTTAAGTCCCTCTTGGGCATAGACATTTAAAATTCCCCTTTGGCAATAAAAAACAAAAATCTCATTTTGGTAATTGCTTAAATAATAATGTTTTGTATATACTATATGTATCTTGTAACATAGCAAATTATCACAATTTGAAATGCCTCTATGGATGAGCACCTAAAAATCCATAGGCACCTACCTAAGGGTGAATCATTGTACATGTTTTTTCACTTGGATGTATGATTTATATATTTTTTATATCATATTAAAAGCTATCTTAAATCCTTTGGTCATAGTTAATTCCTTTGGGCAATGTTATTAGGACTTCATCCTAACACTATTGTGTACTAACCCATTTATTAATGTAGGGATCCCATTATTATGTTTTGTAATGATATTATGTAATATTTTTTAATAATTTATGATACTAGAGGTGCCTATACAAATGGCACCATTTCAAGTAACTACTATAAAGAATGTAACTTTTTGTTTGGTAGAATATTCTAGTTTGGGTGGGATTTTACATGTAAGCCAGCCTTGAGCAGTAGGTAGGGTTATGAAGGGTCTTTAAAAATGTGAGGGGCAAGAATGGATATAAATTTTTGCATAAATAAAATTAAAGTATTGAAGGAGGTTGCCCCTCGAAGAGACCCACAATTTTGTATTATGATTTATGAGATTTCTGAATTTACATTTTGTATTGCAATATAATTTTCTTTCATGAAATTATTAGTTTTATTGCAATATTGATGTGGACTTTCTTATTTTAATTATAAGGTTCCTAACATGTGGTATTAGAGCACTTTCTAGGATCGTGTTCTGCTATGATTGCAATAGTTCTTGCCCTACCATTTCAACTTTTAGGTATAAATTTTATGTGTTTTTTCGTTTTTTTGCCTAATTTTTATTTAAAATAATCCATCCATTTTTTGTATTATTTTACTAGGTTAGAAACTCTATGTCGAGGGTTTTAACATATTAGGGAGGAGTTGTCATTATTGGCTAGGCTAGATTACTCGTAAAGTGTCTAGTGAAGTGAGGGGTGATTAGGCTTCTATACCCAGGCCTCAGATAGCTTTTATATACAGAATTGAACTCCCGTGTATCTTTGAGTGTATTGGGATACCCCCTAGAATTAGGAGAAACCTTTAGCCCTAGGAATATATCATGTATTTTACATAGTGTAAAAAACAACATTTAGGAATATTACCCTCCCATACTGTCAGAGACGTAGGTAGTGTGCTCAAGGGTATCTGTGAAATTCTCTTAGTAGTGGCCTAAAAAATTGGTTCAAGTACTATCATTTGTTGTTGTGGTATAACAAAAGGCTATGGATAGTATATACATCATAACCTAAATTACCTTGTTTATGTTGAGTGTTAACCCTAAAACCAAAAACCCTACCACAAAAATTGAACATACTAAGGAGATTATACTATCCTATAATTACTGCATGAAACAAACAAAAAAATGGGTGATGGAAATCACAATCAAGACAAGTTTTGTCAAGAGTAGTCAATAACAGTTGGGTATGAATCTAGTTAGAATCAGTAACAGTCAAGACAAAGTCTCCCAGCATCAATAATAGTTGCATGTGATATTAGAGAATTATAACAGATAGGGATTTTTCAATAACAAAGTCAGCCTAGACAGTCACCAAATACAGTGAGATATAGTTTCAGTGACATAATAGTGTGACTAATAGAAAGTGTAGTCTAGTGACGGGTTATCAAACAAAAGTCAATTTTCTTAGTGAACCAAGGCTCCAAGAGAAAAACTAACAACACTTGAAGACAACACACCCCTAGGAAAAAGTCTTGACTACCTAAAAATATCATTTTGAGGCCTAGCCCATTTTGATTATTTTTTCAAGGCAATCATTTTGATATATAACACCTAAATACTTTTTTGAGCTCATTGCTAAAAATGATATTTATATTTTTAGTATCATCAAAAGGTCAAAAATCATAGATCACGGGTACAAGCATTAGGAAACAACAAAAGGCACAAAAATTAGATCAAAACGTTATCGCTCATGTAGGATCTTTGAGGAAGCATGTGGGGGATCAGTTATGAGATAGTTTAAATCAGATAAGGTTGGATATCAAATCTCTACATGAATCCTTGACCTATGTAGCAAGGGAACAAAAGGAAATGGAGGAATTAAATAGAAAAATTGAAGACTTGGAAGGTCGTATAGCTAATAATACCCACACACATGGTCTATTTGGATCTCATGAACACAAAAATGAAGGAACTAGTAGTCAACAACAAGAAGCCCCTAATAGCAATGGATATAAACTACATAAATTAGACTTTCCAAAGTTTTATGGAAATAATCTAGAGGGATAGAACTGTCGAGCAAAATAATATTTCAATATTCATAGTGTCCCCCATTATATGTTCCTAACAATTACATCTTTTAATTTTGAATCATATGCAGTGTGTTGGTTTCAATGCAAACCTCGATCTTACTTGGATTTATTTTGAAAAAATACTCACTCATTTGTCCTAATGAGTTTGTAAATTTTATAGGGTCCCTTTCTAAACTCAAATAAATTTCAACCATTCAATATTATCAAACTCGATTTAAAAAATTGGCCAACCATACTACTGATTTGAGTCTCAAATTCTTCCAAAGTGGTTTTAAGGATGATATTAAAGCATGAGTTAATATGTTGAGGTCACAATTATTATATTAGGCAATAGCCTTATCTAAATTGGCAAAAGAAAAATTTAAAGCCCAAGGATGCACCCCCCAAGTTTTCTCAATCTCGACCACATTTTTCATCCAAGCCAACACCAACTCCTATCAACAAATCTCCTACCATAAAAAAGTTAGCATGAAAAGAGATAGAATCCAAGAGAGCCAAAGGACTATGTTATAATGATGATGAGAAGTATTCCCAAGGGCATAAGTGTATACATCAAAAATTTTATTGTGGAAACAACCATAGAATCTTTGGAGGTGGAAGAGGATTATTGGGAGAAACACATAGAACAACTAGAAGTTTCAAATGAATCCCAACCAAAAATCTTGGTGCATGCATTAGCAGATATATCAACTCCTAAAAAATAAAAGTGATAGGACACTTCAGAGTATAATGAGTAATAATTCTTATTGACTCAAAAAACACACAACTTTATTGACCCACATGTGACCAAACAGGGGAACTGTTACATCAATACTTGTAACAACTTTGAAATAATTATTGCCAAAGGAGGCACCATGCCATGTAAATTGAAGTGTCGCAATGTCAAAATACAAATAGGAGAACATGATCCTAATGTGTATAAGTTTTCCTTACCTCTAGGTGGGTGTGATGTCATTTTGGGAGCGCAATGGCTACAGATGTTAGGTCTTGTCTTATAGGATTTTTTTAAGTTGTGGATAAAATTTAATCAAGGAATAGAGTACACCTTACGGGGTATGAAGGCTAAGGCTACTTAATTTATTTTAACCCATAATATGAAAAAATTGTTAAATAATCCTTCCATGGGATTGTAGGTTGATTATTTTCTATGGAGATTTTGCGAAAGGGGATAAAGACCATCCAAAGAAATTATAGGTTTTATTGTAAAGACATGCCCTAGTTTTTTAGGAACCCAAAGACTACCTCCTCATCATACTCATGACCATGTGATTCAACTTATTCTTGTTAGCCTTCCCCCAAATGGTTTCCCTTATAGATATCCTTGTCCAAAAATTAAAATTTGAGAAAATGGTACAGGAACTCCATGCTACAGGGGTTATTCGTTCTAGCGTTAGTCCCTATTCTTCTCCAACGTTGTTGGTATAGAATAAATATTGGTCTTAGTGCTTGTATGTGTATTTTAAGGAACTTAATAAAATTACTATTAAAGATAAATTCCTTGTTCCAGGAATTGATGAATTGCTATATGAGTTGCATGGGACCCAATATTTTTCAAAATTGGATTTACGATCGAGATATCATTATATTCGAATTAAGGATGAGGACATTATTATAATGGCTTTCAAAACTAATGAATTCTTGGTTATGTCATTTGGGTTGACCAATGCACCTTCCTTCTCAAATTCATTCTAGTCTTCTTTGATGATATTTTGATTTAAAGTCGTTCATGGAAGGAGCATATCCAACATTTGGATCAAACACAACTTATATCAAAGAATCAACTTTTGGCCAAGAGGTCAAAGTGTTCTTTTAGGTTGCAAAAAGTTAAATATTTGGGTCATATTGTAACCAAATATGAAGTTAAAGTAGACCCTAAAAAGATTTAGATTGTTCAAGAATGACTAAAACCTCGAACATTAAAGGGACTTTATGGATTTTTAGGACTCACTGGATATTACCATAAATTTGTGTAGAATTATGGAAATATAATAGCTCCCTTGATACCCACGGTGAGAAAGAATTCTTTTATGTGGTCAAAACTAGTAGAGAAGGCTATTGAAGAGTTTAAGCAAGTTATGACCACCATTCTAGTATTAGCAATACCTGATTTCTTTAAACCTATTGTAATTGAAAGTGATGCTTCTAGCTATGGAAATGAGGTAGTATCGATACAAGAAGCAATACCATTAGCCTTCACCAATTGAGCACTTTCTATGTAAGAAGCAATACCATTGGCCTTCACCATTCAAACACTTTCTAGTCAAAATTTGGATAATTCTACTTATGAAAAAGAGATACTAACCATTTTACATATTGTTAATAATTTATAGCCATATCTCATTGAGCATAACATTTCCATCAAGACTAATCATCAAAGTCTCAAATATTTTTTAGAACAAAAGGTAGCCACACTGAAACAACAAATATGGGTTTCTAGATTGTTAGGCTATAATTATGAGATCACCTATAAGAAAGGAAAGGAGAACGTGGTGGTTGATGCTTTATCCTGCCAATATAAAGATCAAATGTGCTACATGCTATATCTACACCACTTTTGTAATAAATATATCATCCCAAGGAAGAAATGACCAAGGACTCCAATTTTCAAACTTTGGTTAATAAAATTCAAGCAAAGCCTAACTCATGCCCTAGCTATAATTTGAATGGTCAAGACTTGAGTTATCGTAATTGACTTGTCATTCTCCAAAATTCACAAATGCGAGAACTCATCTTGCATGAAATGCATAAATTACCAAAAATTGGGTATTTCGAGTTTCTAAAAACCTATGAAAGGACCAAACATATTTTTTTCTAGAGGGAAATGAAAAGAGATATTCAAAATTTTGTGGTAGAATGTGGCAAGTGTCAATTCATGAAAGGAGAAAGTGTGTTCTCCTGGAACCTTTCAACCCTTTCCAACTCCAAAACTAGTATGGGCAGATATCTCCATGGATTTCATTGACAAATTACCAAAATCATGAGGAAAAATAATTATTTTGGTGCTAGTGGATCATCTCACAAAGTATGTTCATTTATGTTCCTTGTCCCACCCCTACATTGCCTCTGTCATTGTCCAACTTTTTTTAGACTCCATATTTCATCTCCATAGAATGTCCAAATTAATCATGTCAAATAGAGACCCTACTTTTACCAGTTAGTTTTGGCAAGAATTGTTCAAGTTGTAGGGAACTCAACTCAAATTGAGTTTGACTTATCACTCTCAAACTGATGGCCAAACTGAAATTATCAATAAGTGCTTGGAAATATAACTCTGTTGTTTTGCCTCAAAATATCCTACATAATGGGCTAAGCAGCTCCCTTTAGTTGGATGATGGTATAATACTTCATATCATACCGCTACTAATGTTACCCCATTTGAAGTAGTATATGGTTATCCTCCAACACCCTCCTCTTACATTTCAAGAAGCTTCAAGATTCATGTTGTGGATTCCATCCTCAAACAACATGCTACCCTTCTCCAAAAACTTAAGGTCAATCATGAATTGGCCTAGAACTGTATGTATTAACAAGCTAATAAACACCACTTTGAGCGTAGCTTTGAAGTTGGGGACATGAATTTTCTTCGCTTTCAACCCTAAAAAAAATTATCTCTCTAGCTTCATGGATAGAAAAACCTTATAGTCAAATACTATGGTCCCTACTAGGTGTTACAATAAATTGGATCAATAACCTGCAAACTAGCCCTTACAACCACTTCGAATATCCACATAGTCTTTCATGTCTCCTCTCTCAAAAAGGTTGCTAACAACAAGGTACAGGTGCAATCCACATTACCAAAGTTGGACAAAAAAAGAATCAATGGTGGTGAGGATTAAAATATGAAGAAGTCATTTGGTAGTCCCTCCAACAGCTTCAACAACAATTTTCTCATCTTCAACTTTGAGGACAAAGCTTTTTGAAGGGGAAGGGCATGTTAGGACTCCATCCTAACACTATTATGTAATAACCCCTTTCTTAAAGTGGGGACCCCATTATAATATTTTATAATAGTTTTATAATGATATTATGTAATATTTTGTAATAGTTATTAGCATTAGAAGTGCCTACACAAGTGTCACCATTTTATATAACTGTTATAAATAATTTAATTGTTTTGTTTATTAGAAGATTCTAGCTCGAGTAGGATTTTGCATGTAAGTCAACCTTAAGTGTTAGGTAGGGTTATGAAGAGTCTTAACAAATGTGATGGGTATGAATGGATGTATCTTTTTAAATAATTAAAATCAAGTATTGAAGAAGGTTGCCCCTGTGAAGAGGTCCATGATTTTGTATTATGATTTGTGATATTTATGCATTAATATTTTGTATTGCAATACGAGGTTCTTTAATAAAATTACTACTTTTATAAAACTATTTATGTGGATGTTCTTATTTTAATTAGAAAGTTCTTGATAAATATTACGTCCTTTGGGTAATACTAGCATAATTCCTCCATTCAATGCTAACTAAGTCATTTAGGCAATGTTAACCAAGTCCTTCAGGTAAAGCTATCATAAGTCTTCCAAACAATACTATCATAAATTCCTTCAACCCTCAATGGTCTAGGTACACTTCAAGATAACAATTCTTCAAACCTCTATGTTCTATGTATGTTTAAAGCCCTTTAGACCATCTAGGTCTAGGAAAATAAATATAAACTATCAATGTCATTTGAACAGCTCATTTACAACAAACATAAATAGCTCTTGTATCATATAAATCAAAATATAGATTTTTTTAAGTGATCAAACTTTTCATAAAAAAATAATTACAACACATCACATTATCAAGACATCATTTGGATAAAAATAAATAATCAAAGAATGGTCTTGTGTGTGTATATATAATGGATCATATAAAGCTCAAATTATCTGATATACGACAATAACAAAATCAATATGCTCAACCAAATACAAAATCATAAGGATTGGTACACCATAATTATAAAATCGATGCACTCAACCTCCAAAAGTAGTCAAAGACCCACAAAATCAACTTTACCACCTTGTGTCTTGAACAGGCCCACGCACTAACTGCTATGAAGCTCGAGGTATACCTCTACTCTGACAAAACAATATGATGATATAAAACCCTATAGTGGGTACTCCAGATTCACTCTACCTCCAAAGCATCTCATTGCCACTAAATAATCTAGCATAGTCATCATGTCTAGACTTGCAATTGTTTCCCTAGCATCATATATCTTCCAATTAAGTAGCCACTCATGCCTCTACTGTTGTAATAGAAGCAACTATTACATCCTTTTGAGATATCAACTAAGCAACACTAGAATCCTTCTTTTCCCTAACAATGTCCCTCTACAACTAATTCATCAAAACTATCGATTTCAAGCTTCCATGTTATTAACTAGAACAACTGGAAGATATTGTGGTGGTTGCAGATCTAAAAAGTATGTTTTTTGAGCACCCTTTTTTAAGTTGGGCTCATCAATTTGCTTATAGAGCTTATTGGAAAAAAATTTGGGGCTTACAAATAATTTGATGATGTCACTTCAAATTGGACTCTGGACTTATTTTTTTCTTAGCTCATATAACACTACGACACCCTCCTACTTTGACTTTATTCATCCTAATTTTGTGCATTGTCTCTCCTTGTGTAATCTCATATCTTGACTTAGAGATGTTGATGTCATCATCAAAAGGACCCTGACTTTGTGCACTTTGGCTTCATATATTTTGGCTTTATGTATTGGCTTCTCTATCTTTATGCATCTTACTCCCTTTGCACGATCCCAAACTTTGATTCAAGGATGCTTATGTTATCACCAAAAAGTGTCTGATTTTGTGCATCCCAATTTTCTTCATCTCGGATTTGTTCAATCAGCCTTGAGCATTTTTTAAATGGTTTCGGGCTCTTCTTCCCTTCCACTGATATCATTTGCTTAAATGGTCAGACTTTATTCATTCTAGTTTTTTTCATCCACCCTTCTTGTGTGATGTCAGGATTTGGTTCGAATATGCTAATGTCATTGCTAAGGAATGCCTAGCTTTGTCCATTTGGACCTTGAAGACTCTAGATTTGAGCATCTTGATTTTGTTCATCATACGTATTTTTGGGCTTTCATGATGCCATGCTAACCTCATTATAAAAATATGCTCAGCTTTGTTCACCATGGCTTTGTGCAGCTTCTCAAGCCTTCAAAATACTTAGTCAAATTTTAAAAAGAAAAATATTGGCTTCTTGCACTATGAATGAGATCATGAATTTGACCTATAGATTAATGACCCCTTGAGTAAACCATTATACAAACCTTGAGGATTATCTCTCTTAGTGAGTATAAAATGATGGGATAACAGGAGTCATGAGGGGTAGTTCTCTTTTTGATGATATATGGTTTTTGAAACATCTTCTTGTTCTTCTCTAAGCAACTCTATAAATAAAACCTTAAAAAAATTAAATTTTTCCTTCATAAAGTCATGACTGAACAACCTCCCTACATAACTAGGAGGGCTTGTCAAATGGCCTGTAGCACAGAATCCTTACCTCTCCTTCCTAAAACTTCAACAATGTTCAAGAACACTATACATAAAGAAGAGGAGGAGCAACATTCTTATTTTAGAAATCTCTCCCCTATACATAATGAAAAGGGAGAAGTAATATTTGGATCTATGGGTCACCTTTTCACTTTTGACCAAAAAAAAAAAAGACATTTTGTTAATGATCATGAGTGCATATAATTTAGAGCATTTAGATAAGTTATCACTTTTTGCTGGTGGGATATGCCTTTCAGATCATATTCTACAACCGAGGTCAACTCCTTCCACTTCCAAAATGATAGACATTTTCCATGGGTCCCCATACATAGATCTTAAAGCATCAAGATCTAAACCTCCTATTGTTACTAAAGGAGGAGCTATTAACCCAATCTTATGGGGAGCCAAATCGCTCATGCCAAATCTATGTTCTCATTCAACAATTCGGAAAAAGATTACAATGATGGCAGCAGTCTGCCAAATAAATTCCTTTATCCCGAAAGATAGTTTCTATTACAACATCTTCCGCCCTGGAAGAAAAACAGCCTAAACAGGTCCAGAATGGCCCTCTTGCCTTTACGTCTGCAACTCTGTCTCCACAGTTTTCTGACCCTTGTGCATGCCTTCGCTTCCCCTTTTAAAATCTCTGGCGTGACTCTCCGTTTCCCTTTTCTGACCCTTCGTTTCATTTTCCATGCCTCTTCGTTGTCTTGGCTTTCGAAACGTCTTCCTTTCCGACTCTTGATCTTCGTCTGCTTTCATTGCACCTTGGTGCCACGTGCTTGTCCAGTGCTGCCATTGTAGACTCTGTCCACCTGTCAACCCATGATGACGTTCGGGATACCCATCGCTCGACAATTTCTTCTGTAACGGCCCCTGTAACCGCCTGCCTTTCCTTTCCTTTTGTTTGGTCGTGAAAACGTGACATGTCGCGATATCACGACATTTTTGCTTTACTGCCTTCCTGTCCCTCTTCGAGTCACGAAAATGTGACATGTCGCGATATCGCGACACTTTTGCTTTTCGGCCTTCCTGTCCCTCTTCGAGTCGAAAATGCGACATGTCACGATATCGTGACACTTTTGCTTTTCGGCCTTCCTGCCCTTTGCGAGTCGCAAAATGCGACATGTCACGATATCGTGACACTTTTGCTTTTCGGCCTTCCTGCCCCTTGCGAGTCGCAAAAATGCGACATGTCGCGATATCGTGACACTTTTTCTCTCTACGCCTCCTCTCGCCTTTTGGTCGCGATAATGCGACATGTCACGATATCGTGACACTTTTCTCTCCTACGCCTTCCCTCGCCTTTTGGTCGAAAATGTGACATGTCGCGATATCGTGACACTTTTCTCTCCTGCGCCTTCCCTCGCCTTTTGGTCATGAAAATGCGACATGTCGCGATATCGTGACACTTTTTCTCCTTTGCGCTTTCTTTCGTCCTTTGGTCAAAAATGCGACATGTCATGATATCGCGACATCTTTCCTTTCGGCTCCTCTTTCTCCTTTTCGGTCATGAAATCGTGACATGTCGCGATATCGTGACACCTTTCCTTTCTGACTCCTCCTCGCCTTTCAGGTCACAAAATGACATGTCACGATATCGTGACAACTTTGCTCTCTGCCTTCTTTCTCTTTTTAGGTCACGAAATCGTGACATGTCGCGATATCACGATAGTTTCCTTCCTTGCTTTCTTTCTGCTCCATCGGTCGCGATTTCGTGACATGTCGCAAAATCATGACATTTTCTTCTCTGGCCCTTCCGGTCTTCTTTCGATCGTGATTTCGTGACATGTCATGAAATCATGACATTTTTGCTTCACATCTTCTCTCTCCTTCCTGAGTCGCAAATCATCGTGACACTTTTCTCTGTCGCGATATCGTGACATTAAGGCTAACACTTAGAAATTTTTTTGTTGATGCAAGATTGCTCTGCTACCACCGGATGCTCCTGCATCAGACAACCAGGGTGGATTGAGAAGTGTCCTTCACTTCTATACTATTGGAGGAAGACCCAGGTGGTCGACCTCTATTTTTGACAACCAAGTTGCATCTTCGATAGGCCTGCCCTTCCACTTGACCAGATATTCAGAATATTGCCTGTTCCTGGTACTTCTTCCTGCTCGAGTGTCTAGTATTTCCTCGATCTCGCCTGTTGCTGGAGTAGACGTTGGAATACTCCACAATTCTGCACTTGGTGTCTCGCTACTGCCTCCTTCATGATATTCTACCAAATCTGCAATGTTGAAAATAGGTGATATGTTAAGGCCACTGGGCAATTCTACTTCATATGCATTGCCTGAATCCCATTTTCCTAGAATTCGACATGGTCCAAACTTCTTCATCTTCAGCTTGTTATAGGTTTTAGCAAGAAATCTTTCTTTTCTCAGATGGACCATGACCTCATCTCCCACAACGAATTCCTTGAACCGTCGCTTCTGGTCTGCCCTTGTCTTATATTGGTTATTCATATTAGTAATGTGCTTCTTCACTTCTTCATGCATGCTCTTCAGATGCTCTGCAAAGTCCTCAGCCTCGGCACTGCACCTTTCCCCTGTATCCATCTTCCTCAACTCAGAAGCATTCCTTGGACTGCTCCCATACACTATCTGGAATGGAGATTTGTTAGTACTCCTGTTGACAGAATTGTTATATGCAAATTCTGCCTGTGGCAAAACCAAATCCCATCCCGTGGGCTTATCTCCTATCAAGCATCTCAATAGATTTCCCAGACTTCTATTCACCACCTCCGTTTGGCCATCAGTCTGTGGATGGTATGCAGAACTGAATTTCAAATCTGTCTTCAGCTTCTTCCACAAAGTCCTCCAAAAATACCCCACAAACTTGGTATCTCTGTCAAAAATGATACTCTTTGGTAGACCATGAAGTCGTACCACCTCTTTGAAAAATAACCCTGCAATGTGAACTGCGTCACTAGTTTTCTGGCAGGGAATAAAATGTGCCATCTTGGAAAACCTGTCAACTACCACAAATATGGAGTCATTTCCCCGCTGTGTCCTTGGTAGACCAAGAACGAAATCCATGCTGACGTCCTCCCATGGTCTCTCTGGTACAGGTAATGGCTGATATAATCCAGTGTTCTGGTTCACACCTTTCACCCTCTGGCATACTCTACAACTTTGCACAAACTTCTTCACATCTTGCTGCAGTTGCGGCCAATAGTAGTTCTCACTAACCAGGGCAATGGTCTTATCCCGACCAAAATGTCCAGCCAACCCTCCACTGTGTTTCTCCTTGACCAGATTTTCCCTCATTGAACTCCTTGGAATGCACAATTGACTTCCTCTAAACAACATTCCATCTTGGATCAGAAAATCCAACCACTTGGTCCTGTCCAAAGTGACAGGTGCCAAGCAAGCCTTCCAGGCTTCTGCAAAATTAGGATCTTCAGGGTACAAACCCTTCAGTTCATCAAATCCTACCACTTCCACCTTCATTTCTGTCAACAAACACTGCCTTCTACTTAAGGCATCTGCAACTCTGTTTGACCTTCCACTCCTGTGCTTCAACACAAAGGTATAACTCTGTAGAAACTCAACCCACTTTAGGTGCCTCTGATTTAGCTTCCCTTGGCTATTAATATACTGTAAGGCCTGATGATCAGTAAATAGAACAAACTCTTTTGGCAACAGGTAATGTCGCCACTTCTTTAGAGCCTGAACCATAGCATAAAACTCTTGATCATAAACCGAATACTTCTTCCTAGCATCATTGAGTTTCTCACTAAAGTAAGCAATAGGTTTACCTTCTTGACTCAAAATAGCTCCTATGGCACTGCCACTAGCATCACAATCTACCTGAAATACCTTATTAAAATCTGGAAGTGCCAAAATAGGTTGCTCTGTAACCTTCTTCTTCAACAGATCAAAGCTCTTATCTGCTCCTAAGGTCCACTTAAATTCTTTCTTATCCCCTCTCATTGTTTCTGTAAGGGGTGCACAAATACTGCTGAAATTCCTAATGAATTTCCTGTAAAAACTTGCTAGACCATGAAATGATCTTACCTCAGTCGTGCTTCTCGGAGTAGGCCATTCAATGATAGCTCTCACTTTTTTTGGGTCCATTTTTAGACCTTCGACTGAGATGACAAATCCTAGGTATACTAACTCCTTCTTCACGAAATTACACTTCTTCAGATTAATTAACAACTGCTCCTCCCGCAGCTTCTCAAAAACTCTTCTGATATGCATCAGATGCTCGTCCAGGGTTCTGCTAAATATTAAAATATCATCCAAATAGACAATGATGAATTTGCCTAAAAATTCTTTCAATACCTCATTCATCAGTCGCATGAATGTGCTTGGTGCATTGGTTAGCCCAAATGGCATGACCAACCATTCATACAAACCCTCTCTTGGTCTTGAAGGTTGTCTTCCACTCATCTCCTTCTCTCGACACGAATCTGATGATAACCACTCTTCAGATCAATCTTTGTGAAGTACTTGGCTCCACTCAAACAGTCCATAATGTCATCCATCCTTGGCAATGGAAATCTATACTTTATGGTGATCTTGTTAATGGCTCGAGAGTCTGTACACATTCTCCACTCTCCATATTTCTTTGGTGCTAGTACTGCAGGTACTGCACATGGACTCAAGCTCTCCCGAATCAGTCCCTTCTCCAGCAACTCTTGGACTTGCCTGTTCAGCTCTTCAGTTTTTGTAGGAGTCATTCTATGTGCTGCCTTATTGGGTAAACTAGATCCTGGTACCAAATCTATATGGTGACTGATCTTCCTCACGGGTGGTAAACCCTCAGGCACATTATCAGATACAATGTCTAGAAATTCTTCTAATAGTCCTAAGACTTCTACAGGGGTATCCTTACATTCTTCCTTCCTAACTCTAGGAATTAATGCATAGCACATATGCTCATGCTTTAAACCATCCAAAAATCTTCCCCCTTCAACTAAATAGATTCTAGCGCTGCCACATACCTTTTCGCCCGCTTCCTTCAAGGGCTTCAACTTATGGCGCACTCCATTCTTCGTCACTGAGTAAGTGTTGGCGCGACCATCATGCACTGCACACCGATCAAACTGCCATGGCCTTCCCAACAACAAATGACAAGCATCCATAGGCAGGATGTCACACAGGACCTCATCACAGTAATTCCCAATATTGAATTTCACCGAGCATTGCTCACTGACCAAAGCCCTATGGTCCTTCTGTAACCACGCAATCCGATATGGATGCGGGTGGCTTCTCCTCTTTAACTGTAACTTAGTAACCATTTCTTCGGAGACCAAGTTATCAGTACTACCATTATCTATAATGATATTATAGACCTTACCCAAACTTCTGCACCTTGTGCGGAATAGGCTCCTCCTCTGGTCTGGTTCTTTCTCCTCATTCAACAGGGTCCTCCTGGTGACCATAACTTCTCCTCCCTCTGCCTCCTCAGAATGTTCTGATTCAGCACCTTCATCTGCCATAGCAGCTCTGGCAGGACCCTCAGGTCTCTTATTCGTCCTTTCTCGGTGTTGTGGACACTCGTATGCTCGATGTCCTTCTTCGCCATAGTGGAAACAGGTTCCACGAAATCCTCCCCTTCCAAATCCACGTCCAGATCTACCTCTCCCTCTCGGGTAACCATTGTTCTGATTACGGGGTTGGTAGGTGTTCCCCTCTTTCTGGTCCTGGGTATTACTGGTTCCACCAGCCTTCATCTGATCCTTATATTTTTCTCCACTGGTCCTTCCACCAGTTCTTCCACCATGACCTCTTCCTCTTTGCTTACCCTCAAACCGTCTGTTCAGCTTCTCTTCAACTTTGAGGGCAAATTGGTAAGCATCCTCAATGGTGCTCATCCTAACCAGACTCAATTCTTCTTGAATACTGGTTCTCAACCCATTGATGTAACGGGCCACCTTCTCCCTGTTAGCCTCTGAATGGCCAGTTCTGATTGAGATCTGGAAAAACTCCTCTGTGTATTCTTTGACAGACTTGTTTGACTGTCTCAAACTCTGCATTTTTCTCAACAGGTCCAATTCATAATCCACAGGAATAAACTGTCTCTTCAACTTCTCCACCATTCGATCCCATCTGGTTATCTTCTCCTTTCCACTTCTATTCCTTTCTAGTTGCACTTCTTTCCACCATATGCAAGCATGGCCTTTCAACTTCATTTTTGCAAACTTGATTCGATCTGGATCTACAACCTCCTCATACTCAAAATACTCCTCCATATCATTTATCCAATCAATCAACTCTTCTGGATTGAGATTCCCAGAATACGTGGAGACATCAAACTTTGTCTTCTTCCCGATCCGAGATATGGCCTTAACCAATCTAGCTTCTATAGGATTCATTGCTTCTTCTTCTTCTGAGGGATTATCAACCTCCCAAGCTTCATCTTCACTATGATCTTCTCTTCTTGGTTCAATCCCTCTTCGTAACTCCTCTTGCAGGGCTTGCACCTACCTCTGCAAAGCTCTAAAATCTTCTTCAGGTACCACATTTCTCCCACCACCATGGTTTCTTCGTGGAGGCATTCTTCCTCACTCTCTTCTCACAACCCTTCCATAGATCTTGGTGCAAACTGCCTCACTTTCGATGATCTGCTCACACACTCAGGAACTCCTGCTCTGATACCACTTGATGGGGAGCCAAATCGCTCATGCCAAATCTATGTTCTCATTCAACAATTTAAAAAAATATTACAATGATGGCAGTAGTCTGCCAAATAAATTCCTTTATCCCGAAAGATAGTTTCTATTACAACATCTTCCGCCCTAGAAGAAAAATAGCCTAAACAGGTCCAGAATGGCCCTCTTGCCTTTACGTCTGCAACTCTGTCTCCATAGTTTTCCGACCCTTGTGCATGCCTTCGCTTCCCCTTTTAAAATCTCTGGCGTGACTCTTCGTTTCCTTTTTTGACCCTTCATTTCATTTTCCATGCCTCTTCATTGTCTTGGCTTCCGAAACGTCTTCCTTTCTGACTCTTGATCTTCGTCTGCTTTCATTGCACCTTGGTGCCACGTGCTTGTCCAGTGCTGCCATTGTAGACTCTGTCCACCTGTCAACCCATGATGACGTTCGGGATACCCATCGCTCGACAATTTCTTCTATAACGGCCCCTGTAACCGCTTGCCTTTCCTTTCCTTTTGTTTGGTCATGAAAATGTGACATGTCACGATATCATGACATTTTTGCTTTACTGCCTTCCTGTCCCTCTTCGAGTCGCAAAAATGCGACATGTCACGATATCGCGACATTTTTGCTTTTCTGCCTTCCTGTCCCTCTTCGAGTCACGAAAATGCGACATGTCGCGATATCGCGACACTTTTGCTTTTCGGCCTTCCTGCCCTTTGCGAGTCACGAAAATGTGACATGTCGCGATATCGTGACACTTTTGCTTTTCGGCCTTCCTACCCCTTGTGAGTCACAAAAATGCGACATGTCGCGATATCGCGACACTTTTTCTCTCCTGCGCCTCCTCTCGCCTTTTGGCCGCGATAATGCGACATGTCGCGATATCGCGACACTTTTCTCTCCTGCGCCTTCCCTCGCCTTTTGGTCACGAAAATGCGACATGTCGCGATATCGCGACACTTTTCTCTCCTGCGCCTTCCCTCGCCTTTTGGTCGCGAAAATGCGACATGTCGCGATATCGCGACACTTTTTCTCCTTTGCGCTTTCTTTCGTCCTTTGGTCACGAAAATGCGACATGTCGCGATATCGCGACATCTTTCCTTTCCGGCTCCTCTTTCTCCTTTTCGGTCACGAAATCGTGACATGTCGCGATATCGCGACACCTTTCCTTTCTGACTCCTCCTCGCCTTTCGGGTCAAAATCGTGACATGTCACGATATCGCGACAACTTTGCTCTCTGCCTTCTTTCTCTCTTTCGGGTCGCGAAATCGTGACATGTCGCGATATCGCGACAGTTTCCTTCCTTGCTTTCTTTCTGCTCCGTCGATCGTGATTTCGCGACATTTTCTTCTCTGGCCCTTCCGGTCTTCTTTCGGTCGTGATTTCGTGACATGTCGCGAAATCGTGACATTTTTGCTCCGCGTCTTCTCTCTCCTTCCTGAGTCGCGAAAACGCGACATGTCGCGATATCGCGACACTTTTCTCTGTCGCGATATCGCGACATTAAGGCTAACACTTAGAAATTTTTTTTTGTTGATGCAAGATTGCTCTGCTGCCACCGGATGCTCCTGCATCACAATCACTTCTATAGAGGAATTATTAAAAATGGATCCTAACCACTTTACTCCTCCAACTATATTAGAAAACCAATTAGAAATTCCCTGAAGAAGACCAATATTCCAATTAATCCTTCATAAACAACCACCCCTTTAAACCTAAGAGAAGGATATTCTTCTAATTATGTACCTTCTACGTGTAAGACTATTTTATTTGACCTATTTAACCTTAGTAGTTTTAGTTCAAAACCTATAATTCAACTTAAAAATCCCTCAATGAATCCCTTCAACAATTCCTTAAATCCCTTTGCTTCTCTGTCAAATCCTTCTCTTAACCCAAATCCCCAAATGCATCCTTTGATTAATGTCTCAAATATTTTTCCCTCATAACAAGCTCATTTGATTTTGACAATTCAACCCTCTCCTATAATTTAAGCCCTTATGTCCCAACTATAACAGTTGACTCTATAAGTGTCTTCACTCCAAGGTTTTTCGAAGCAAATGTGCACTTTTGATAAAATGTGCAATCAATCATGGACCTAATTGTGGCTAACCATACTTTTCCACATCATTTTAAAGTCCTTAAGTTACCCACAGATGATTCATAGGTGACCCTGTGAGTCACATAAAAATATTCATGATTACCTATGTAAAAATAGCATGCAACAAAGTTCTATTACTAAAAATATTTCCATAAAGTCTTGCAAGGTCAACATTGGAATGGTAACTATCAACTGCCTCACCATTCTCTCAAGAGTTTTATATAACTAGGTGATAAATCCATCCACCAATTCACTATTGATATAGAATAAATAGCTACCCTCGCTTATTTATATTAATTAAATCAAGGAAAGGATGAAAGTGTATAGTCTTTGAAAAGGTGGAGGTCATTAGTGGTAAAATTAGAATATAAACCCCATCCAAAACATATCCTTAGCATCATTAAAAAGAATGTTAATAAACATCTATTATATTTCTTGGAAATGTTCATTATAATTCTTTAAGATTTAATTTTCAAAACTATTCCAAAAAAATTAATTAATTTTATCCCTGCTTACCTATATAACCCCTCTAGACTTTCGAAAACGTTTCTTACGAAATTTCACAATTCCTCCACGTTGAAAATAAAACACCTCAAGACTTCTTTTTTCACAAAATTGGGACCAACTACATATACTTTTGACATATATATCGAGCAATAAATACATCAATAAGAGGTAAAATATAGATACCCAATTTTGCTCACTCATCACATTCCAAGACCCTATACATTTTTGGTAACATGTCTAAGACATTTTCCAATCTTCATCATAAAATTTGTATGCTCAAAACAAATTCACAACCCACAAAGAGATTTACAAGTTGCAAACTTGTCTTCAAGTTTATAAATTTCATTTAGGGGTATAATTTTGAACTTCTACCATTCTAGAAATCAAATCACAAGATTCGTTGCTAGGATGGACTACGCACCTGCGAATTTTTTCTTATACCTTCAAAACAAAAACTTTCTTGAACCAATGCTAATCTCCAACCACACCAACCTGCCAAATCAAACAAAATTTTGACACCATTAAATATTTCTAATTAAACTTACTTTTAGCCCATGCCAACCCATCTAAAATAGGCCAAATCTTGCAAATCAATATTTTGTCTAATTGGACATCTATCTCACCTAACAACCTACACTTAAATTTTGAAATCTTACCTCTAACAAGGCCCATAGTTCTCTAAATTAGACACCTCCCTCTCAAAGCAAATAAGTGATTTTGAAACAAGCACTTTCATAATAATAGAGGCCTAACAAATTTCTTTAGGGATCAAATAGAATTGTTTGCAAGTTTTGGAACCTTTACCTTTAAGCATCGTAGGCCATTGCATGCACACCCCACACAAGATTCTTCTAAGAATGAAAAAAATAAGAATATTTTATTTCCTTTGTTTTGCAAAGAATCCTTCGAATTCATTTTTTGTTACTTATCTCACATAAATCTCTAAACACACTTCAGTATTAAAGTCCTTCAAACCCACAAGGTCTACGCAAACATCAAGAGTAAAGTCTTTCAAACCTCTATGATCTAGGCATGTTTAAAGTCCTTTAAACCATCTAGGTCTAATAAAATTATTAGTATCGTTTAAACGGCTTATTGACAACGTATCTTAGTATCTCCTTTATCGTAACTACCATAAATCAAAACTGGGTTTTATTTAAGTAATCACACTTTTTACAATAAAATATTTACAACACATCATCATATTATCAATACATCATATAGAAAAAATTAAATAATCAAATAATGGCATATACATATCTATCAATGGATCATATACAAAGCTCAAATGATTTGATATACCATAATGAAAAAATTGGTATGCTCAGCCAAATATAAAATTATAAGAACTAGTGCACCACAATTATAAAATTGATACACTCAACCTCCAAGACTAGTCAAAAGACCTATAAAATCTCATCAACACTCAAAAAACAACTTTGCAACCCTATGCCATGAACAAGCCAATGCAATGACCACTACAAAATCCAAGTAGTAGATTGTGACCTCGAACAAGACCTAGAAGCAACATTTGGTGGGGAGGCTTACCTATACTCTGGCAAAACAATATGATGATATAAAACCCTATAGTGGGTACTTTGGACCTACTCTACCTCCAGATCATATCTCATTGTCGCTAAATGATCTAGTATAATCATCATGTCTGGTCCTACACTTGTTGCCCTAGCATCATATCTCTCCCGAGTAAGTTATGTCACTCACGCCTCTACTATTATAGCAAAAGAAATTGTTGCATCTATTTGAGAAATTAATTTGAGCAGTTGCAAAATCCCTCTTGGACCTAACAATATTCATATCCACAATAACCTAAACCACCTTGATTATGGTCTTATTCTTATTTGCTACAAATTGAGGCTTACGACATTGCATGGTCATGCTCAACTACAGACGAGTTATCTTTGCTCCCATGGTCTCTATCTTCCACTGGATAGAAAATATCTCTAACTCATCCATCTCCTCTACAATCCTACCAAGACTTGCTCCTGGAGATGGGGGCATAAATATCAATGGCAAAATATTGAGGACCCTCAAATCTCTCTCTTGCCATCACCTCCTAACCTCTAACATGTTGCCTAATAAATGACTAGATCACTCATTGGGTGGATTTGGAATCAATATTTCAAGTCGAATACCTTTATACAATAGACTATAAGCAATGGAAGCTCCCACATCATCAACAATTGGATCCACCATTGAAGAATCATCAACATCTCCTCTAAAAAATGATAGTTTCAAGTCTACCTCCCACATCACACTCAACTCAACCATACCAATATGTAGGATATCCTCTCGAAGCCCAAACTACCTCAAAACTCAATTTGATCTATACACCTCCCTGCCCTCGCTAGGTCTAATAATCCATCGAATCCGTTGAACACAAGCCAACTCAAAACCATCCTCTACCCATATGGGATGTTTCCACAACTTCCACACAATCTAATCTAACTGTAAGTCATATATAGCTTGTCTAGCCACCATGAATATCCTTGTAGAAGGACAAAATTGAAAATAAAAAACACATCTATAGGTTGTTGGGGCCATTGCATTTGCTACCTATCCAAGTAAATTGAAAGCATGTCGAATAGAAATATGTTTCCAAAACCTTTCCTAAAGGAGACTACAAAAAACAAGGCTCTTAGCCCCTCTATAGACAATCTTGCATAAAATTCCTAAAGATGAGACAAAATGATAGGACCCCAGATGTATCTAACCTGTCAATCCCTCATCTCTACAATCATATCACCCCTACAATAGCACACAACTACTTATACCTCCGACTAACAAGCTAAAGACAATAGCATTCCATGAATCAACCACCAGCAAACATCCTATTAATATGAACCCCACAATGAACCAATAATAACGTAGGATCTCCACAACAGCTCTAAAGAGTGAACTTTATTTAAAATGGACCTTGTCAATAGAAATCATCCTGTTCAAAGAACTTCCAAGAGCTCAATATGTCACATCCCCACTACTTGTTATTATGTTTCCTTGAAAGAATATGATTCAATGCCAAGTTCTTGTATTGCAGGTGCAGGTTCACGAGCAGTGGCAGAAGAGAACACCCATTCCCTGGCAGAGACGGAGTTGGGAGGTTTCAGGTGAGTGGGACATGATGTTGTGCCTCGTGCACCTTGGCCCATGGGTACATGGAAGCCAACCATAGGGATTTTTATATGCATTGCATTATGTCTATTGTTGCATTTAAAATATATGCATGATTGTATTTCATACATGACTATTGTCGCATGCTCTTTTTTTTTTTTAAATATCAATATTTAAATAAAAAGGGAAATATATAAAAATAATAATAATAAAATAAAAATATATATATAATCATAAAAAATATATAGAATATAAAAATATGTGTATAAATATAAAAAAAAAATATTAAATGGTAATAATAAAGCATTATAATAAATAAATATGATGATATTTTCATTTTATAAAGGGACTCATTCCCTTAAACATATCGAAACTTTATATATATTAAATAATATATTATAGATAATATATAAACTAACTATGAATTATAAACTAACCTAAGTGAATATCCACGTAAATAAGACACTCACCTCCACTCGGACGACGTAACTGTTACCACATGGCTGTGTTAAAATTAATCATCTGGCAAATGGGACTTGAAAGGTGTCATTTTGATATTTTGTTAATTCTTCTATATAACAATGAGAATGGAGGTTGAAGAGCACGTCTCTCGGAATTGATATCGCTATTGTGGAAGTTGCTATCATTTGGTGTATCGACGTCTACTGAGAAACCCGACAGCATTGTGAGAAATTGCTAACATGACAATGTTATCCAAGTTAGAATCTGTTTGTTTCCTCTTAAGGATTCCATGTTATGGGGATGCCGCCGATTTTAAATGTTGTGAATATCTTTGCTTTTGTTGTGAGAATGTCGCTTTATGTGTATGCTGAGATTACCGCTGAGAATGTTTTATGTATGCCATTTTATCTGTTGCATGTTTATAGAATAATATAAAAAAATATATACATTTACCAAGTTGCTTGTTTTGTACTTCATTGAATTTTTTTTTTTTAATTTACGATTTGTTTGTAGTTATAGACTGTACTCTTGCATGATTGAATGCCATATAGTTGCATTAGAAGGGCCAATATGACCCCATAAATATATTCAAGCCTCCAAACCTTGTCTCCGTCATCGAATGGACTCATGGATGGCACTGGCAGCATAAATCGTGTGACGCACTGCGGCAATTCAAGGAATTTATGCTATTGTGTGGATTAGAAGAGAGAATTTTTTTATTATTCTTTACTATGTTCATGTGAATACATTCACTTTCATTTTAAGAAGGCTTTGACCGTAGTTTTCTAGCAAGCTACTGTATTTATGTTCACCATACCAGAAGTGTTTGAAGAGACCTCATTTATTTTTAAAAATCGTGTTGCTCTGTAAATTAATTAGTCTTTGTTCATTACTTATGAGTAAACGTATTTATATTGTAAGTCATATAATTATTATTTTAAATTTTTAAAGGGGATTTATGTTGTTTTCCAAGAAAAGCAATGTGATATGGCTGTAGTTTAAATTAAATATATATATATATATGCCAATGTCGGGATAAACTTTACAAGTCTGCATTTGTTGGTTGATGGAAATATCTTTTAACGAATGAAAAAGCATTGAGAAGTTTAGAAAAACTTTGTGTATCCTGGGTATGAGGTTTGGGCGCTGTCAAAAATACAATCGGGTTAATAATAGGCACGATAAGATAGAGTTATTTCAGCTTTTCCAGGAAGCTCGAATTTTAGAAAAATTATTATTTAATTTACATATAGGTGTATAAAGCATTTATAATATAAGATTTTCAGCCCATGGTTTGAGACGCTGGTAAGACAAAACATCTTTAGGAGGCATTGGTAACGTTTGTTTCTTTTATTTTAAAAAAATAATAATAATAGCTAAGGAAATTAATGTATTTGAAATCTTAAAAGGGCAAATCCTTTCCGAAATCTCTCAGATTCAAACTGTTTCAGTTGTAGGTAAACTCTCTTGCTGTAATAAATTCTAGTGGACAGTCGTAGACAAGACCATCCAATAATCATACTGAAGTGTAGGCGGTTATATATATATATATATATATATATATATATATATATATATATATTAATATTAATATTAATATTCGTTGTTATCTTTCTCTAAGAATAATAATTCATGTCTTGCTGGTAGGACTATAAAAGCAATAACAAATAATTATTGTAGGAAACATTTTTTTAAAAAATGATTAGTTTTACTTTATGATATAATATGGCAGCTTGTACGAACTTATTGATTTTACTTTTTAAAAAATATATATATTAAAATTAGAATAGGTTACTTTATAAGGAAAATATTTTGCCAAATGTCCTTCGCTTGCAAATAAAGAAAGAATTTCAAGAGTTGCTTGTTTTACTAAGTAATTAGGATATCTTCGATATATTTTTATTTAGAATATATTTGATATGTTTTTCTTTAGAATAATTATGATACGTTTAGAGATAGACTTGATATGTTTTTAGGTAAATAAATATAGTGATGTGAGTTTAAATATAAAATAGTAGAATTCATGATTTCAAAACATGAGTAAACACATTTATGAGGAAACGTAGTATTATGACGATCTTAAATTAGCATGGGAGCATGTGATTTATAAACTAAAATGAATATTTTCTTTTCAGTTTATTAGAGATTAGATTTTTAATTATTTGATATGACATAAAGTCTTTAATTGCAAGAGAAAAGAAATACTTATTAAAGACTAATGTTTTGTCTCCTTTCGAAATTAAATATGCAAAATTATATAGGATACAGATCTAATTATCGTAGTTTATGGTGAAAGGAATTTTAATAGTAGCATGTTTATATATATAAGGCCAAGAATGGTCGAACTATAATTTCTTTTTGTATTATTTTGAAGAACATGGAAATGGTTTAGTGTTATTATATAGAAAGAATACCTTAGACTTAAGTTGAAATTCTTTTTAAAGGGATAATAAATAAAGTGGGTTGGACATAGATTAAACCATATCATGAGCATGTAAAAAACTTATTTAAACCTGAAACCTAGACTTTACTACTCGGACGGAGTAGTCCAATGAGAATACTTTACTTCTATTTAGAGTAAGTCGAGCAAGGACTTGCTCAAAGTCACGCGGTGACTTGATTGACTGTTACCACTGTACTCCAGCTCCTTTGGACAGGGAGGGTCCGAGTTTTTGAGTGTAACGAGTGTCGAAATAGGACGTCACTCTAGGTGGTCAGTCGATTAGTGTGATGATATTCATTATTCCTATCGGGTTGGGGAGGTATCAACATGTAGCATGGCTAGAGAGCTACTCATGTTGTTGGAAGATCCAGTGGTAGATGGTTATGGGTAGCATTGTCATCAGCCCGAGAAAGGTCATGGATATCTAGTCCTTAAGCCTTGAGAAGGCGGACTCTAGCCAAATCTTAGCAGAGGTTTAATGTCTAGCACCGGTATACAAACGTTGGTTCTAAGGAAATGAGTTGAAAACTCAGGGGTTGCGAACCCTACAACCTTGGATAAGGGGTATAGCGTACCCCATTCAGGTGTTATGGGCCCTGAATGGATAACCCTTCATCGGATTCCCGAATGACTTGTGGGAAGATTTTGAATCCAACATAGCGATTTACAGGATTTGGTCAGTCCCGAGCACTTAAGAACACCAGCTGCAGTGGTGAACATTATTGCAGTGTAAACATAGTATGCCAGAACTAACATTAGAATGGTTTTATAAGCAAAAGTATTATTGTGTTATAGATAAATTTTTAGTGCTCATCTTGTGGTTGTGACAGTTGGTATCAGAGCCTAGGTTTGCGAAAACCTGGTTAACATAGTTCTTTAAAAAAACTTTTAATGTCATATGGTAGGTACTTCACGAAGGCCTGGTATGAATCTGTAAGAGGGAAATGCATAAGGTCCTAGGAAGGGACTCAGACGACTCATAAGAGAGTCGAAAAGAGCACAAACTGCTAAAAAACCATGGTGTGTGGTTAGGAAGGAAAAGGAGTCGATAGCGGGAGCTACCTCCAGTGAAGGGAATATGGCTCAGATGTTCCATCTCATGCAAGATTAATTTAATCAACAGTGAGAGCTGATGGAGACCCAAAGGGCTCAAATGAATGAACACATGGAACAACAACGGGCACAAATGGCCCAACAACAGGAGCTCATTTCACAACAGCAAAAGGTTATTGAGAACTTGAAAAAAAGAAAGTAAATAGTAACATAAGCCAATTACCTGAAGGATCCACTAGAAGGATAGTGAATGAAGAATTACAGAAATAATTAAAGAAACTAGATATCTCCAAGTTTCACTAAAGCGGTGATGGAGAAACCGCTATCAACTAGCTAAGTGAGGTCGAGGGATACTTTGCTATCAACCCTCTTAGCTCCGAAGGAAAAACCACTTGGGCAGTTGCTCACTTGGAGGGTTCTGCCAAGACATGGTGGACCACATATAAGAAAGTCGCTAAAAAGAAAGCAATTGATATTCCTTGGGAGGAATTTGTTAAAGAATTCAAGAGTCATTTTCTCACTGAATAGTTCTTTATTGAAAAGCATGCTAAATTTACCAACCTACGTCAGGGTAATATGTCAGTAATTGAGTACTATCAAAAATTTATTCAGTTACAAAAATATGCTCCCAAATTTGATAATCATGAAAAACTTAAGGCACATAAGTTCATTATGGGATTGCACCCAAAACTTAGTCTGCATGTAGGGGGAAAAACTCCTCAAACCCTGACAGGGGCTTATGATGTTGCTCAATTTTTTGAGTCAGGTCAAAAGGAAGTGAAAGCTTTTTATTAGCAAGAGAAGGACAACTCAAGAAAAAGAAAGAATGCTGAGCAAAACTGCGGTTCTGACCAAAACCTCAGGTGTAAGGATAAGGGTCGAGAAATATATGATAACTACAACAAAAATAGGAATTAGGGGAACAGAGGACGTTCCGACAGAAGAAGTTTCCATGATAAGAAATCCAACAATAGTAGCCAAAATAAGACGGGAAACCATAATCAGATAAATGATAAGCCGAGGAATGACGGACCTAATGTCTGCTATGTATGTGGAGTATTGGATCACTTTGCGAGACAGTGCCCCAAGAAAGCTGATCCCAAGAATCCTTCCGAAGAGGTGTCCCATAAAATTTTTGGTACTACAGGTAATCCTAAACTAGAAGGACAAACTACTCCATTTTTATTAATGGAAAAATTGGCAAAAGATATATAAAAATTTTAATAGATAGTGGTGCTACTGATAGCTTTATTTCAAATAATGTTTTGAAGGATATACCTGTTAGACCTGGGATCATGGCAAATGGTTGGCAAGTAGAATATGGCTTGGGATAAACTTACTTAGTAAACCAATGTCTATTTGATTAACAATAGAAATACCTCAAGAAAAAATCAACTGGCATCTGTATGTAGCCCCTTTACATGCTTTTGACGTGATTCTAGGACTAGATTGGCTGAAAGCACATAAGGCTATATTAAATTTTGAGGAGAGATGGATGGATTATACTAATGAATTCAATAAAAGAATCTGCATCCACTATAGTAGAGCCTCCCTTAAACCTCATTTGATAAGTAGTATGTAAGCTAAAAGGGCCTAGAAAAAGGGATGCAGATTATATGTAATCAAGAAGAATCGGACCCAAGCTCGACACTATTCCAACAATACCCGATGCTAGGAGAATTTAGAGATGTGTTTCCGGAAGATCTACCTGGGTTGCCACCAAAAAGAGAATTTGATTTCTCTATTGAATTAGTTCCTGGAGCAACACTAGTAGTCCGAAAACCATATATAATGACACCATTGGAGCTTCAAGAACTTAAAAACCAACTGCAAGATTTGTTGGAGAAAGGGCATATTAAACCCAGTGTGTCGCCTTGGGGAGCACCAGTTTTGTTTTTCAAAAAGAAGGATGGAACCTTAAGACTGTGCATTGACTACAGAATGCTTAACAAAATGACAATCAAGAACAGATATCCCCTTCCTAGGATTGATGATTTGTTCCTAGGATTGATGATTTGTTTGAATAACTCAGAGGTGTTGCTATATTCTCTAAAATTGACCTTAGGTCGGGATATCACCAACTAAGGATCCGAGATGAAGATACTTATCAAAATATTTTTAGAACAATATATGGGTACTATGAGTTCACAATGTTACCTTTTGGGTTAACCAACGCACCAACAGCCTTCATGAACCTGTGCATAGTGTGTTTCGTGAACAGTTAGACCAATTTATGCTTATATTCTTGGATGACATATTGATTTACTCTCAAAAAAAAATAAGAGCATGATGAATACATGAGAATTTTGCTAGAGGTAATCAAAAAAATTAGCTATATGGGAAATTGTCCAAGTGTGAATTCTATACACCTCAGGTGTAGTATTTAGGGCATATCATCTCATTTGAAGGTATAGCAGTAGATCCCAAGAAAATTGAAGCTATTATAGATTGGCCAACTCCTACTAATGTGTCATAGGTAATGATTTTTATGGGAATGGCTAGCTATTATCGATGGTTTGTCAAAGGTTTTTCAAAAATAGTCTATCCTATAACCAACTTGTTAAAGAAAGGAAAGGCGTTTAAGTGGACAAAGCAGTGTGAAGAAGCCTTTAGAATTCTCAAGAAAAAGCTGACAACCGCACCAATACTGAGAATACCTAATCCAAACCAACAATTTACAATGTGCACTTATGCATCTGTAGAGGGATTAGGAGGTGTATTGCTACAAAGGGAAGCTGTGATAGCTTATGAGTCTAGGAAACTCAAGAAGCACGAGATAAATTATGCCACACATGACCTGGAACTGGCAGTTGTGGTCCATGCTCTAAACATTTGGAGATATTACCTATTGGGAAAACCCTTTGAGCTTAAAACCAACCACTAGAGTCTAAGATATATATTTACCCAACCAATGTTGAAAGCTCGACAGCAAAGGTGGATGGAATTTCTGGTTGAATATGATTTTGGTATTGAATATATCAAGGGTAAAGAGAACAAATTGGTAGATGCTCTTAGCAGGAGGAAACACATAGTTGCTATTACAAGATGTCAGTATGGATTTAAGAAGCAAATTGCAGAGTTGCAAAGGACAGATGAGTTTTGTAAATCCTGCCAAGAGAAAATTGAACAAGAAGTTCCTGGATAATATAACATCAGAGATGAGTTGGTATGCTTTCGCAACCGAATTAATGTACCCAAAAAAGAAGAGCTTAGAAGAATTATTCTGCAAGAGGCTCATTACGCACCATATTCAGCACACCCAGGAGTAGTCAAGATGAGGGAAAACTTGAAGAAGGACTACTACTAGCCTGGAATGAAAAATGACATAGTGCAATTTATGGCAAAATGCCTTGAATGCCAGAAGGTGAAGGCATAACACCAGCATCCTAGTGGGAAATTGCATTCATTTGAAATTCCAGAGCATAAATGGCAAGCTATAACCATGGATTTCATCGTAGGACATCCTAAAACCCGATTCCAGCATGATGTAATATTTGTGGTGGTAGACAAGTTGACCAAGGTAGTACATTTTATACCTGGAAGTACTCACAATGATGCCTCAACGATTGCTCAAAAATTTTCTCGAGAAATTGTAAGGCTACATGGGTTTCTTGAAGTTATTATATCAAATAGAGACTCTCGATTTACATCTAAATTTTGGCAAGCGTTGCATTGAGCTTGGGGAACGAGGCTCAATATTAGCACTGCTTATCATCCTGAGACGGATGGACATACTGAAAGGGTCAACCAAGTGCTGGAAGACATGCTACGAATATATTGCATGGATCATCAGAGCAAATAGGAGGACTATCTCTTCCTGGTAGAATTTGCTTAAAATAACAGCTATCATTCCACATTGGGCATGGTCCCGTTTGAGGCTCTATATGGGCATAGGTGCAAGATACCGTTAATGTGGGATAATCTGGACAATCGAGAGGTGATCGGTCTTGAAGCTGTGAAGTGGATGGAAAACCAACTGAAGGAAATTCATCAGCAGTTGCATGAGGCAGATGATAGACAGAAAAGCTATATTGATTTAGAAATAACACCTCGAGAATTTGTTGTAGGAGACAAGGTCTTCCTTAGAGCCAAGCCTACTAAAAGCTCAATTAAGTCCACCAAATTAAGCCTTAGGTTTGTCAGACCTTTTGAAATAATCGACAAAATTAGTCTCGTTGCCTACAAGCTTACATTGCCACCAAATTTGTCAACAATCCACAATGTCTTTCATATATCCCTACTTCGAAAATATGTTGTTGACCCAACCCATATATTGGATACTACTCACTTACAGATGTCAGACCCGCAGCTCATTGAGGTGCGACCATTTAAAATTTTAGGGTTTAGAACCAAACAACTCAGGAAAAGAACTGTGGACCAGTGCAAAGTACAGTGGGACCAGTATTTCGAAAGGAATGCTACCTGGGAGGATGTCACTAGTATGAAAAATTAGTTTCTATATCTGTTCGAAACATGATACTAAGAAACAATATTTTATTTTTGGAAACTAAACTTTTTTGTGATAAAATGGAATTAATTATGCATATTTACTATGACTGTATATATTTGCGATTCTGTGATGAAATTTGCTATGTGATAGAGTGATTATTTTGTAAGAAATTACTTAAGTCTTGAAATATCTATTTATGTGTTTATGCAACTATCTTTTCTTGCAAGCTAACACAGGGACTATGTTAATCCTAAGAGGGGAAGTATGTCACATCCCCACTGCTTATTATTTTTCCTTGAAATAATATGATTCTGCGCCAAGTTCTTGTATTGCAGGTGCAGGTTCACGAGCAGTGGCAGAAGAGAACACCCATTCCTTGGCGGAGATAGAGTTGGAAGGCGTCAGGTGTGTGGGACATGATGTCGTGCCTCGTGCACCTTGGCCCGTGGGTACATGGAAGCACATCATAGGGATTTGCATATGCATTGCATTATGTTTGTTTTTGCATTTAAAATGTATGCATGATTGTATTTCATACATGACTATATCGCATGCTGCTTGTTTTTGTTTTAAATATCAATATTTAAATAAAAAGGGAAATATATAAAAAATAATAATAATAAAATAAAAATATATATAATAATAATAAAATATATAGAATATAAAAATATGTGTATAAATATAAAAAATATATATATTAAATGGTAATAATAAAGCATTATAATAAATAAATATGATGATATTTTCATTTTATAAAGGGACTCATTCCCTTAAACATATTGAAACTTTATATATATTAAATAATATATTATACATAAAAAAAATGGGTGCACTGTATGGGGAGTGTAAATATAATATATAAACTAACTATGAATTATAAACTAACCCAAGTGAATATCCACATAAATAAGACACTCACCTCCACTCGGACGACGTAACTGTTACCACCTGGCTGTGTTAAAATTAATCATCTGGCAAATGGGACTTGAAAGGTGTCATTTTGATATTTTGTTAATTCTTCTATATAAAAATGAGAATGGAGGTTGAAGAGCACGTCTTTGGGAATTGATATCACTATTGTGGAAGTTGTTGTCATTTGGTGTATTGACGTCTACTAAGAAACCCGACAACATTGTGATAAATTGCTAACTTGACAACGTTATTCAAGTTAGAATCTGTTTGTTTCCTCTTAAGGATTCCATGTTATGGGGATGCCACCAGTTTTAAATGCTGTGAATATCTTTGCTTTTGTTGTGAGAATGTCACTTTATGTGTATGCTGAGATTACCGCTGAGAATGTTTTGTGTATGCCTGTTTATTTGTTGCATGTTTATAGAATAATATAAAAAAAAAAAAAATTTACCAAGTTGCTTATTTTGTACTTCATTGATTTTTTTTTTTAATTTACGATTTTTTTGTAGTTATATACTGTACTCTTGCATGAGTGAATGCCATATAGTTGCATTAGAAGGGCCAATATGACCCCATAAATATATTCAAGCCTCCAAACCTTGTCTCTGTCATCGAATGGACTCATGGATGGCACTGGCAGCATAGATCGTGTGACGCACTGCGAAAATTCAAGGAATCTATGTTGTGTGGATTAGAAATGAGAATTTTTTTTATTATTCTTTACTATGTTCATGTGAATACATTCGCTTTCATTTTAAGAAGGCTTTGACCGTAGTTTTCTAGCAAGCTACTGTATTTATGTTCACCATACCATAAGTGTTTGAAGAGACCTCATTTGTTTTTAAAAATCGTGATGCTCTGTAAATTAATTAGTCTATGTTCATTTCTTATGAGTAAACGTATTTATATTGTAAGTCATATAATTATTATTTTAAATTTTTAAAGGGGATTTGTGTTGTTTTCCAAGAAAAACAATGTGATATGGATGTAGTTTAAATTAAAAAAAAGGATATATGACAATGTCGGGATAAACTTTACAAGTCTGCATTTGTTGGTTGATGGAAATATCTATTAACGAATGAAAAAGCATTGAGAAGTTCAGAAAAACTTTGTGTATCCTGGGTATGAGGTTTGGGCGCTGTCAAAAATACAATCGGGTTAATAATAGGCAAGATTTGATAGAGTTAATTCAGCTTTTCTAGGAAGCTCGAATTTTAGGAAAATTATTATTTAATTTACATATAAGTGTATAAAGCATTTATAATATAAGATTTTAAGCCCGTGGTTTGAGACTCTGGTAAGACAAAACATCTTTAGGAGGTATTGGTAACGTTTGTTTCTTTTATTTTAAAAAAATAATAATAATAGCTAAGGAAATTAAAGTATTTGAAATCTTAAAAGGGCAAATCCTTTCCGGAATCTCTCATATTCAAACTGTTTCAGTTGTAGGCAAACTCTCTTGCTGTAATAAATCCTAATGGACAATCGTAGACAAGACCATCCAATAATTATAGTGAAGTTTAGGCGGTTATATATATTAATATTCGTTGTTATCTTTCTCTAAGAATAATAATTCATGTCTTGCTGGTAGGACTATAAAAGCAATAACAAATAATTATTGTAGGAAACATTTTTTTTTTAAATGATTAGTTCTACTTTATGATATAATATGGCAGCTTGTACGAACTTACTATATTTGTATTGATTTTACTTTTTAAGAAATATATATATTGAAAATTAGAATAGGTTACTTTATAAGGAAAACATTTTGACAAATGACCTTCGCATGCAAATAAAGAAAGGATTTCAAGAGTTGCTTGTTTTACTAAGTAATTAGGATATCTTCGATATATTTTTATTTAGAATATATTTGATATCTTTTTCTTTAGAATAATTATGATACGTTTAGAGATAGCCTTGATATTTTTTTAGGTAAATAAATATAGTGATGTGAGTTTAAATATAAAATAGTAGAATTCATGATTTCAAAACATATGAGTAAACACATTTATGAGGAAACGTAGTATTATGACAATCTTAAATTAGCATGGGAGCACGTGTTTTATAAACTAAAATAAGTATTTTCTTTTCAGTTTATTAGAGATTAGATTTTTAATTATTTGATATGATGTAAAGTCTTTATTTGCAAGAGAAAAGAAAGACTTATTAAAGATTAATGTTTTGTCCCCTTTCGAAATTAAATATGCAAAATTATATAGGATACAGATCTAATTATCGTAGTTGATGGTGAAAGGAATTTTAATAGTAACATGTTTATATATATAAAGCCAAGAATGGTCCAACTATAATTTCTTTTTGTATTATTTTGAAGAACATAGAAATGGTTTAGTGTTATTATATAGAAAGAATACCTTAGACTTAAGTTGAAATTCTTTTTAAAGGGATAATAAATAAAGTGGGTTGGATATAGATTAAACCATATTATGGGCATGTAAGAAACTTATTTATACCTGAAACCTAGTCTTTACTACTCGGACAGAGTAGTCCAATGAGAATACTTTGTTGAACATTTTGAGTCCCTAAGCTAAAATGTTGTCATTGATGTCAAAAGAGCATTTAATGTCAAAAGGATCTATGAAGGTTTTTTGTGAAAACCAAGGCAGGAAAAATAAAAGGTTTTAGTTAAAACCATGGACAGTAGATTTGATCTGGGTTTTTCTTAAAACCCAAGTTAGGATTTCTTTTCATCGAAAAAGGTGCCCCGGTGATGGAGTTGTTTGAGTTTTAATATTTGGTTAAATTTTAATTATTTAAAATTTAAATTCAAATTTAAATTTAAATGTAAAGTTTCCAGCCGACGTCATCAAGCAAACATAAATTCATATTTTTGTCGACGTCTTCAAAGTGTTTTAAACACTATATAAAGGGGTGGTAAATAAATCAAAGTTTTATCCTTGCTCTTGTGATAAATGTTTGGCATTTGAATAAGTCTATGAGCTCGTGCGAATTTTGAGAAGAGAAGCAACAAATAAAACGATAGCACTTGAAAAGTCAAAACATAGTGGGAAGCGTGGCACATTGGAAAATCATTTTGGCTAAGGGACAAGGCAGCGCAAACACTAGGGATCGAATCCCTTGGACAGCATTTCGAAAGGTGTGTGGAAAGCGCTTTGGCGCTTTGTCTTTTGGGGAAGGTGGAGAAAGGTTTAAGGCACTTTGGGCCTTTGCCTTTCCAACGAGCGCCTAGCTCATGTGGAATATTAGTCGCCGCTACGACGCTCACAGTGTGGCAAGTTGGGGGTTCGAATCCCCTTGAGGAGGTAATTATGTTTTGCATTTAAATAATTTTTATTAGCCCTAAAGTTTGGAGTTATAAGGTAGTTAATGGAAATTAAAGTTTGTTATTAGGGCTGCGATTATTATTGCAAAGCATAATTGATTTATGATTTGTTTGATGGTTATGGAGAATTAATTTTAGGAGAAATAAGGAGTTGTTTTTTAAAAGTAATTTTGAGAGGTTTATATAAGGGTTTTAATAAAAGGGACTTTTGTGGATGTGTTTATTAACTTGGAGTAAAAAGGGTGTAATTTGAGTAATGCTTTATTTTGTTATTATTTGAAGTCCATTAACCGTTGTTTAGATTGCAAAGGAAAGTTATGTTTAAGTGTGGCAGATTTTGTGGACAACTTATTGGCATCAAAAATGTATGGGCACATTCTCCTATTGATTGTTTATGGTGGTTGATTTTTGAAATATCATTGGAGAGAAAAGGATTGATTGTGGTTTCCTTTGAGAAAATGATTGGTTGAATGCTTCAAGGTTTTCTGGTTTGTGAGTTGTATTTAAACCTTGTTTTATTAGCATTGTTGTTGAAGCCCATTGATGATGAAATGAACTTGAACTTGAGTTAGAAAATAACATGAGTATCATTGCTATGTGAGACTTGTGCTTGAGCATTGTTGAAAACATTTTGAGTTGGTTAATACATGATTGGACTAGGGTTTGTGAAAAAGGATTGTTCCTTGAGGTGATTGGTTGAGTTGAGTTGGTTAATACATGTTTGGACAAGGGTTTGTGAGAAAGGATTGTTCCTTGAGGTGATTTATTGAGTTGAGTTGATTAAGCCTATTCAAGTGGATGCATGTGGTTGTTCAAGTTCCTAGAAACAAACTATTCAATATTCTAATTTGAGTTGAGATTGATTTGAGTTGATATTGAGGTTGATTTGAGTTGATATTGAGATCTGAGTATAGAACATATAGTCTCTAACAATTCTCTTGATGTTTCTATTAAGTTTAGATTGGGATTTGAGTATAGAACATATAGAGTCTCTAACAATTCTCTTTATGCTTCTATATGATTGATTTGAGATATTGATTGTACATTGAGCTTAGAACATATTGAGTCTCTAAAAATTCTCTTTATGATTCTATGTGATTGAGACAAGTCTTTGAGAAGACTTGTGGACTGCTTTGAGTTGAGCTTTTGTGAAAGCTTGCTATGCAAATTTTAGCAAGTCCTAGAGAGGACCTATTGAGCAGATTTGAGCAAGTCCTAGAGAGGACCTATTGAGCAGATTTGAGCAAGTCCTAGAGAGGATTTGTTATGAAAATTTGGACAAGTTCTGTGTGAACTTGTTGAGCATATTTAGACAAGTTCTGTGTGAACTTTTTGAGCAGATTTGGACAGGTTTTGTGTGAACCTGTTGAGCATATTTGGACAGGTTTTGTGTGAACCTGTTGATCAGATTTGGACAGATTTTGTGTGAACCTGTTGAGCATATTTGAGCAAGTTCTAAGTGAACCTATTGAGCAAAATTGTACTAGACCGACTGTATAATTTTTAGTGCAAGATATTGAGTAGAATTATGCTAGACCGACTAAACTATGTTTGGTACAGTATTGAGACAAAGCTTTGGAGATGACAGAGTATAGAGGACAGAGTCTCAATGGATAGAGATCCAGTAGCCAGGACAACTAAAGACAAATCTAAGTGAGGAGTCTTCAAGTGGAGAGAGATCCACAAGTCAGTGCAGTAGAGAGACAGAGTCTTCTAGAAGATCACTAGCCAGAGCAAAATGGGAAAGAGTTATCCTATGGAAGAGATCCACGAACTTGAGATTTATGGGATCAGCATCTCCTTTGGACCGAGGTCCATAAACATTGTAATTTGGAAAATATTCCCAAGAGAATATTTCAAAAATATTTAGAAAAAATATTTTCTCTGTGGAGGTAGCCCACATGGGTGAACCACGTTAAATTTGTGTCTCTATTGTGTGTGGATTTTTGTGCATTGCTTTGATTACTACTATTGATATTGTTATCTATACACTACATAATATTGATTTGAGAAGAAAAGTAAAAAGTGGTCTTATACTGTTCACCCCCCTCTTAGTATAAGCTTGTGTTCTTCATACTTTGCTTCTATTTAGAGTAAGTCGAGCAAGGACTTTCTCAAAGTCATGCGGTGACTTGATTGACTGTTACCACTATACTCCAGCTCCTTTAGATAGGGAGGGTCTGATATTTTGAGTGTAACGAGTGGCAGAATGGGATGTCACTCTAGGTGGTAAGTTAGTTAGTGTGGTGATATTCATTATTCCTATTGGGTTGGGGAGGTGCCAACATTTAGCATGGCTAGAGAGCTACTCATGTTGTTGGAAGATCCAGCAACAGATGGTTATGGGCAACATTATTGTCAACTCGAGAAAGGTCATGGATATCTAGTCCTTAAGCCTTGAGAAGGTGGACTCTAGCCAAACCTTAGCAGAGGATCAATGGCTAGCACCGGCATACAAATGTTGGTTCTAAGGAAATGAGTTGAAAACTCAAGGGTTGCGAACCCTACAACCTTGGATAAGGGGCATAACATACCCCATTTAGGTGTTATGGGCCCTGAATGGATAACCCTTCGTCGAATTCCTGAATGACTCATGGGAGGAGTTTGAATCCAACATAGTGACTTGCGGGATTTGGCCAGTCCCGAGCACTTAAGAACACCAGCTGCAGTGGTGAATATTCTTGAAGTGTAAACTTAGTATGCCAGAACTAACAATAGAATGGTTTTATAAGCAAAGTATTGTTGTGTTATAAATAAATTTAGTGCTCATCTTGTGGTTGTGACACAAGACCATCGCTCTATGCTCTTAAATACTCACCTGCAACACTTAAAGTAAACCGAAAACATGTCGAATAGAAATATGTTCCAAAAACATTTCATAAAGGAGACTACAACAAACAAGGCTCTTAGCCCCGCTATACACAATCTTGCGTAAAACTCTTAAAGGTGAGATAAAATGAAAGGACCCAAAATGTATCTAACCTGTCAATCCCTCATCTCTACAATCACACCACCCCCACAATAGCACACAACTACTTATACCTCTGAGTAACAAGCTAAAGATAATAGCACTTCATGAATCAACCACTAGCAAATGTCCTATTAATATGAACCCCACAATGAACCAATGATAACGTAGGATCTCCACAATAGATCTTAAGAGTAAACTTCATTTAAAATAGACCTTGTCAATAGAAATCAACCTCTTCAAAGAACTTCCAAGAGCTCAAGACCATCGCTCTATGATCTTAAATACTCACCCGCAACCAAAAACCCTTATTAACCTATTATGCTCTAACATCATACAAAATTGTGGGCATAAGTACATTTGCCATCCATTGTCAAAATTTTCACCTCTACAATCCAACAAAATCATCCCATGCCAAAAAAATTTGTAACCTAGCTACAAAATCTCGACAAGCTAGGTGTAAATTTGAAGGTCAAAATTTAAAATTAAATTTTAAAAAATAATAATAATGAAACATTACTAAATTTTTCAACACAACCTAATTTACGTGCTCCGAAATGACCTCTTGTCCCTTGTACCACATCCATCCAATGAATCAATTGTTGTTGTTAAGCAATTAACAAAAAATTGAGGAAAATCAACACTTAAAGCTTAATTTTTCAAACCCTTAAACCACATCCATCCAGTTCATTGGTCGTTGTTATCAACACTTTTTTTTTTGCAAAATTATATTTACCCTTATTTATATAACCCCTCCAGACCACAGAAAAAACATATCTTAGAAAATTTTATAAATCCCTCCATGCTAAACAAAACTGCATTTTTTTGTAAAATTAGGACCAACCATAAATAGGTTTGACATATTTATAAGCAATAAATGCTTCAAAATGGGATAAAAATGTACACATCCCATTTTACTCACCCATCACATTCCAAGACCTTATACATATTTGTTAACATCATTTTCCAACCTTCATCATTAAATTTAGATGCTCAAAACAAATTCTCAACTTACAATGAGATTCACAAGTTACAAACTACTACCTTCAACGATCAAATCTTGCCAAGAATCCTTGTCCAAGTGTGAACCTCCAAATTTGACAACAAATATCCCCAAATCCAAATTTACATCTTTGGTGAATTCAATGTAAATCCAAGTTTACATATTTCATGAATCCAACGTAAATCCAATTTTTTGCCATAGCCATAACCTAAACCAACCTTTTAGAACCTAATCAGACTTTATAATTTACCACACTTTAAATCAAAAAGGTAATCTACTAGAGACTCTTAGCAATATGAAAGCTTATAAAACATCTTATTCCCAACCTTTTAGAACCTAATCAGACTTTATAATTTACCACACTTGTAATCAAAAAGGTAATCTACAAGAGAAAGACTTACAACATCTTAAGTGAACCCTTATACAAACCTTAAATATTATCTCTTAGCAATACGAAGGTTATAAAATATCTTAATTCTCCTTTAAGCGACTCTAAAAAAAAATAAGCTAAAAGCTTACTGCAAGGCTTTGACCTTTCTTTGAAAGGTCCAAGGTTCAAATCCCACAAAATATAAGGAGAAGGAACCAAGACCCTTCATAAAACCTTGTGTAAACTCATTAAAAATACTCTAGCAAAACTTGGTCCAAACTTTTACTCACTTCCAACTAAGAAAAACAAGTTATTATAGTATAAAAAATAGAATTGTGTTAAAACTATTCTTATATATAAAATTCAACAAAAAAAATAAAACAAATAAAAAGAGTAGAAAATTCATTTGGATAAAACAAATAAAAAGAGATTGAGAATTCAATTGGATAATATACAAACACAGGTAAGATTATACTTTTATTAAATTCATTATACATTTAATATATATATCCTTCTTTTTAGTTGCATTGGTCTTTTTACGTACTCATATACGCACTTTTTTAATTTGATATACTAATTTTTTTAAAGGATTAGTGTTGATAAAAGGAGATATAATGCTTATGCACCAACTAACAAGCTATAGCTATAGGTGTAGCAAAGTTTAATATATGAACATCCTCTTCCATTAACTATGTGAACTTTTTTAACTTGTATTAGTTATCATATTTATAAATGTTGTTTTTTTTAATATTTAAATAATTCACAAATAAGGGAAGTTTTTCTTTCTATCATTTCTTTGGATGGTTTCAGTTGTGAAGGCATTTTATTTTTGCTTCTCTTTGATTCGATCAGGTTTTTTTTTTTTTTTTGGTAATTTTGGTGTTTCTATTAAATAGGTTTTGGTTGGGTTCCAATCCCAGAAGTACATAGAACCTTAAAAGATCTAGAGAAAAAACTGTTGCACAATCCCATTTCAAGGATGGAAGATAAAAAACCACTTAAATAATCCCATGCAGGGGAAAAAATATTCAAAATTCCCACGTAGCGGATAGTAGCACCGGTACTGAGAGTATGCCTACCCACGCAGGGGTAACTGATCACAGACAAAAGGGGACCAAGCCAGACACTGAAATACTAAGGGAAACTAGCTAGTACCCACGCAAGGGTCACCTCCAAGGCAAAAATTAACAGACATAAAGATGGGAAGATGAAGCAATTCTATTAGAAACAAAACCAATTTAGACAAACTAGTAGAAACATAAACCTGACCCCGAAAACGAACTCAAAGAGGTTTGGCTTTCGGGGATTCATCCTTAGTGTTTGTTGCATTTTATTGGAGGTACTATTTCATGGCTGAAATAGCACTCTCGAAGGCAGTGATGAAACTCTTGAGGAACATTCTGGAGATCCTACTGGAAATCCCAATGTCGGGGATGGAATTCCTGCTGGTGTCCTCAGAGACTTTGATCGGAGGATTCTAGCTTGATTTCGCTTTGACATTTTTTGCTCTAGATGATATTCGAACTTGGGTGGGAATTTCTTCGACTTTGGTCTTGCGCTTAGCCACCGCTGGTTTCTTGCTGCTAGTAGGAAAGGGTTTAGAGAAAGTGGCTGCAGACGGGGAGCATTTTTTGGAAGTAGGAGTTTGGAATTCAAGGGCTTCTTCACTTGTCAAAGGTTCGCTGGAGAGGGAATGGGCAGGACTATGAGTGGGGGGGTATGGGGGAGGTTGGATTGGAGGGATGTGGTTGAGATGGGCGAAGGATTGGAGGTGGTGACATGGAGGAAAAGGATGGCAAACAGTCCTTTATGAGTGGGAGTTGAGTGCTTCTTGTGGGCACCAAACACAGAGAGGTGAATGGACCAATGGAGAAAACCATGGATGCTCATGGGTTTAAATCCATGAAGGTGGTTGATGAGTGCAAGATGAAAGCTCGACATGGGTTTAGAATGGTCATCACAAGCCAAGTATTGCATCAATATAACAGAGATGATGGACCACGGGGAAGGGAGAAATTCTTGCTCCAAAAAAACTCTTGACCATTTAAAATCCTCATAATTTGGGAACCCCTCCAGCTTTGGGTCCCAGTTGTGTTTGTCACATCGAACCAAGTGCCTAGAGAGAGGCAGGCCAGACCCTCGACAATAAGAGTTGGAGTAACTTTGAAATGGATGTGTCGCATAGTGACATGGTCGTTCGACTAAGTTCTAACGAAGAGGCCGAAAGGGGTTCAAGTTGCAGGTTGTTTGGCTCAAGATAAGCCATGGCGAAGGGAGTAAAGGGTCAATGGAAGGTGGCGGGGGGACTCGGGCAATGGTTGGGGTGGCAGGGATGGAGAACTTTGATCTGCATGGTGCCTGGAATCTATCTTAAATAGGCAATAGGCAAACCAAAGGTCATGTCGATATGCAAGGGATGATGACAAATGGAGAGGCAGTGGGGAGGGGAGAGCGACTGGGGATTGGTGCAAGTTATTGAACCTTCATGGAGAGGTGATGGAGAGGCAGCCTTCATGAACCTGATGCATAGTGTGTTCCATGAATAGTTAGACCAATTTGTGCTTATATTCTTGGATGACATATTGATTTACTCTCAAAAAAAATAAGAGCATGATGAACACATGAGAATTATGCTAGAGGTACTCAAAAAAGTCAGCTATATGGGAAATTGTCCAAGTGTGAATTCTAGACACCTCAGGTGTAGTATTTAGGGCATATCATCTCAACTGAAGGTATAGCAGTAGATCCCAAGAAAATTGAAGCTATTATAGATTGGCCAACTCCTACTAATGTGTCAGAGATAAGGAGTTTTATGGGAATGGCTAGCTATTATCGATGGTTTGTCAAAGGTTTTTCAAAAATAGCCTATCCTATAACCAACTTGTAAAAGAAAGGAAAGGCATTTAAGTGGACAAAGTAGTGTGAAGAAGCTTTTAGAATTCTCAAGGAAAAGCTGACAACCGCACCAATATTGAGAATACCTAATCCAAACCAACCATTTATAGTGTACATCGATGCATTTGTAGAGGGATTAGGAGGTGTATTGCTGCAAAGGGAAGTTGTGATAGCTTATGAGTCCAGGAAACTCAAGAAGCACGAGATAAATTATGCCACACATGACCTAGAACTGGCAGTTGTAGTCCATGCTCTAAAAATTTGGAGACATTACCTATTGGGAAAGCCCTTTGAGCTTAAAACCGACCACCAGAGTCTAAGGTATATATTTACCCAGCCAATGTTAAATGCTCGACAGCAAAGGTGGATGGAATTTTTGGCTGAATATGATTTTGGTATTGAATATATCAAGGGCAAAGAGAACAAATTGGCAAATGCTCTTAGTAGAAGGAAACACATAGCTGCTATTACAAGATGTCAGTATGGATTTAAGAAGCAAATTGCAGAGTTGTAAAGGACATATGAGTTTTGTAAATCCTGCAAATAAAATTGAACAAGGAGTTCCTAGAGAATATAACATCAGAGATCAGTTGGTATGCTTTCGCAACCGAATTATTGTACCCAAAAAAGAAGAGCTTAGAAGAATTATTCTACAAGAGGCTCATTACGCACCATATTCAGCACACCCAGGAGTAGTCAAGATGAGGGAAAACTTGAAGAAGGACTACTACTAGCTGGAATGAAAAAGGACAGTGCAATTTGTGGCAAAATGCCTTGAATGCCAGAAGGTGAAGGCAGAACACCATCATCCTGGTGGGAAATTGCATTCATTTGAAATTCCAGAGCATAAATGGCAGGCTATAACCATGGATTTCATCGTAGGACTTCCTAAAACCCGATTCCAACATGATGTAATATTTGTGGTGGTAGACAAGTTGACCAAGGTAGCACATTTCATACCTGGAAGTACTCACAATGATGCCTCAATGATTGCTCATAAATTTGCTCAAGAAATTGTAAGGCTACACGGGTTGAAGTTATTATATCAAATAGAGACTCTCGATTTACATCTGAATTTTTGCAAGGGTTGCATTGAGCTTGGGGAACAAGGCTCAATATCAACACTGCTTATCATCCTGAGATTGATGGATAGACTGAAAGGGTCAACCAAGTGTTGTAAGACATGCTACGCATGTTTTACATTGATCATCAAAGCAAATGGGAGGACTATCTCTTCTTGGTAGAATTTGCTTACAATAACAGCTATCATTCCACATTGGGCATGGCCCCGTTTGAGGCTCTATATGGCGTAGGTGCAATACACCATTAATGTGGGATAATCTGGACGATCGAGAGGCGATCGGTCCTGAAGCTGTGAAGTGGATGGAAAACCAACTGAAGGAAATTTGTCAGCAGTTGCATGAGGCAGCTGATCGACAGAAAAGCTATGCTGATTTAAAAATAACACCTCAAGAATTTGTTGTAGGAGACAAGGTCTTCCTTAGAGTCAAGCCTACTAAAAGCTCAATTAATTCCACCAAATTAAGCCCTAGGTTTGTCGGACCTTTTGAAATAATCGCCAAAATTAGTCTCGTTGCCTACAAGCTTTCATTGCCACCAAATTTGTCAAAAATCCACAATGTCTTTCATATATCCCTGCTTCGAAAATATGTTGCTAACCCAACCCATATATTGGATACTACTCACTTGCAGATGTCAAACCCGTAGCTCATTGAGGTGCGACCAGTCAAAATTTTAGGGTTTAGAACCAAACATCTCAGGAAAAAAACTGTGGACCAGTGTAGAGTACAGTGGGACCAGTATTTCGAAAGGAATGCTACCTGGGAGGATGTCACTAGCATGAAAAATCAGTTTCTATATCTGTTTGAAACATGATACTAAGAAACAATATTTTATTTTTGGAAACTAAACTTCTTTGTGATAAAATGGAATTAATTATGCATATTTACTATGACTATATATATTTGTGATTCTATGATGAAATTTGCTATGTGATAGAGTGATTATTTTGTAAGAAACTACTTAAGTCTTGAAATATCTATTTATGTGTTTATGCAACTATCTTTTCTTGCAAGCTAACACAGGGACTGTGTTAATCCTCAGAGCGGAAGTATGTCACGTCCCCACTACTTATTATTTTTCCTTGAAAGAATATGATTATGCGCCAAGTTCTTGTATTGCAGGTGCAGGTTCACGAGCAGTGGCGGAAGAGAACACCCATTCCTTGGCGGAGACAGAGTTGGAAGGCGTCAGGTGAGTGGGACATGAAGTTATGCTTCGTGCACCTTGGCCCGTGGGTACATGGAAGCACACCATAGGGATTTGCATATGCATTTCATTATGTTTCTTGTTGCATTTAAAATATATGCAAGATTGTATTTCATAAATGACTAATGTCGCATGCTGCTTGTTTTTGTTTTAAATGTCAATATTTAAATAAAAAAGGAAATATATATAAAATAATAATAATAAAATAAAATAAAATAAAAATATATATAATAACAATAATATATATAGAATATAAAAAAATATAACCCAGGTGTTGTAGGTGAGTTGGAGAGGAGAGGGCAATCCTCCAAGGGAGGTCCCAAGTTCGAATTTCCACCCTACCAAAAAGCTGAATTGGGTACCCAAAATCCAATTGATAATGTTGGTGCGGGCGAGTGGGTGCGACTCTCGGGTGACTTTGACGGTGTAGAACCCCTTGTTCGTGGTCTCTCAAACCAAGGCGGCCCCGCAAGGTTTTTTTCGCTTAAAATATATATATATATATATATATAAATATATATATATATATATATATATTAAATGGTAATAATAAAGCATTATAATAAATAAATAAATATGATGATATTTTCATTTTATAAAGGGACTCATTCCCTTAAACATATCAAAACTTTATATATATTAAATAATATATTATACATTAAAAAAATGGGTGCACTGTATGGGGAGTGTTATATATATTAAATAATATATTATACATTAAACTAACTATGAATTATAAACTAACCTAAGTGAATATCCACGTAAATAAGACACTCACCTCCACTCGAATGACGTAACTGTTACCACCTAGCTGTGTTAAAATTAATCATCTGGAAAATGGGACTTGAAAGGTGTCATTTTGATATTTTGTTAATTCTTCTATATAACAATGAGAATGGAGGTTGAAAAGCACATCTCTGGGAATTGATATCACTATTGTGGAAGTTGCTGTCATTTGGTGTATTGACGTCTACTGAGAAACCCGACAGCATTGTGAGAAATTGCTAACTTGACAACGTTATCCAAGTTAGAATCTGTTTGTTTCCTCTTAAGGATTCCATGTTATGGGGATGTCGCCAGTTTTAAATGTTGTGAATATCTTTGCTTTTGTTGTGAGAATGTCGCTTTATGTGTATGCTGAGATTATCGCTGAGAATTTTTTATGTATGCCAGTTTATTTGTTGCATTTTTATAGAATAATATAAAAAAAATACATTTACCGAGTTGTTGTTAGAAGATCTAGTGATAGATGGTTATGGGCAGAATTATCGTCAACCCGAGAAAGGTCATGGATATCTAGTCCTTAAGCCTTGAGAAGGCGGACTCTAGCCAAATCTTAGCAGAGGGTCAATGGCTAGCACCGGTATACAAACGCTGGTTCTAAGGAAATGAGTTGAGAACTCAAGGGTTGCAAACCCTACAACCTTGGTAAGGAGTATAGCGTACCTCATTCAAGTGTTATGGGCCCTGAATGGATAAGCCTTCATCAGATTCTTGAATGACTTGTAGGAGGAGTTTGAATCCAACATAGCGATTTGTGGGATTTGGTCAGTCGTGAGCACTTAAGAACACCAACTGCAGTGGTGAACATTATTGAAGTGTAAACATAGTATGCCAGAACTAACATTAGAATGGTTTTATAAGCAAAGTATTGTTGTGTTATAATTAAATTTTTAGTGCTCATATTGTGGTTGTGACAGTTGGTATCAGAGCCTAGGTTTGTGAAAACCTGGTTAACATAGTTCTCTAACAAAAACTCTTAATGTCATATGATAGGTACTTCACGAAGGCCTAGTATGAATATGCAAGAGGGAAATGCATAAGGTCCGAGGAAGGGACTTAGACGACTCATAAGAGAGTCAAAAAGAGCACAAACTGCTAAAAAACCATGGTGTGTGGTTAGGAAGGAAAAGGAGTCGGTAGCGGTAGTGAAGGGAATATGGCTTAGATGTTCCAGCTCATGCAAGATTAATTTAATCAGCAGCAAGAGCTCATGGAGAGCCAAAGGGCTCAAATGAATGAACACATGGAACAACAACGGGCACAAATGGCCCAACAACAAGAGCTCATTTCACAACAACAAAAGGTTATTGAGACCTTAACAAAAAAGAAAGTAAATAGTAACATAAGCCAATTACTTGAAGGATCCACTAGAAGGACAGTGGGTGAGGAATTACAGAAAGAATTAAAGAAACTAGATATCTCCAAGTTTGATGGAAGTGGTGATGGAGAAACCGCTATCAACTAGCTAAGTGAGGTCGAGGGATACTTTGTTATCAACCCTCTTAGCTCCGAAGGAAAAACCACTTGGGCAGTTGCTCACTTGGAGGGTTCCGCCAAGACATGGTGGACCACATATAAGAAAGCCGCTCAAAAGGAAGTAGCTGATATTCCTTGGGAGGAATTTGTTAAAGATTTCAAGAGTCATTTTCTCACTGAATAGTTCTTTATTGAAAAGCATGCTAAATTTACCAACCTACGTCAGGGTAATATGTCAGTAATTGATTACTATCAAAAATTTATTCAGTTACAAAAATATGCTCCCAAATTTGATAATCATGAAAAACTTAAGGCACATAAGTTCATTATGGGATTGCACCCAAAACTTAGTCTGCATGTAGGAGGAAAAACTCCTCAAACCCTGACAGGGGCTTATGATGCTGGTCAATTTTTTGAGTCAGGTCAAAAGGAAGTGAAAGCTTTTTATCAGCAAGAGAAGGACAACTCAAGAAAAAGAAAGAATGCTGAGCAAAACCACGGTTCTGACCAAAACCTCGGGTATAAGGATAAGGTTCGAGAAAGATATGATAACCGTAACAAAAATAGGAATCAGGGGAACAGAGGACGTTCCGACAGAAGAAGTTTCCATGATAAGAAATCCAACAATAGTAGCCAAAATAATACGGGAAACCATAATCAGATAAATGATAAGCCAATAAATGACAGACCTAATGTCTGCTATGTATGTGGAGCATTGGATCACTTTGCGAGATAGTGCCCCAAGAAAGCCAACCCCAGGAATCCTTCCGAAGAGGCGTCCCACCGAATTTTTGCTACTATAGGTAATCCTAAACTGGAAGGACAAACTACTCCAATTTTTATTAATGGAAAAATTGGCAAAAGATATGTGAAAATTTTTATTGAAAGTGGTGCTACTGATAGCTTTATTTCAAATAATCTTTTGAGGGATATACCTGTTAGACCTGGGATCATGGCAAATGGTTGGCAAGTAGAATATGCCTTGGGACAAACTTACTTGGTAAACCAATGTCTATTTGATTTAACAATAGAAATACCTCAAGAAAAAATCAACTGGCATCTGTATGTAGCCCCTTTACATGCTTTTGACGTGATTCTAGGACTAGATTGGTTGAAAGCACATAAGCCTATATTAAATTTTGAGGAGAGATGGATGGATTATACTAATTAATTCAATCAAATAATCTGCATCCATTGTAGTAGAGCCTCCCTTAAACCTCATTTGATAAGTAGTATGTAAGCTAAAAGGGCCTAGAAAAAGGGATGCAGATTATATGTAATCAAGATGAATAAAAAAGAAGAATCAAACCCAAGCTCGACACTATTCCAACAATACCCGGTGCTAGGAGAATTTAGAGATGTGTTTCTGGAAGATCTACCTGGGTTGCCACCAAAAAGGTAATTTGATTTCTCTATTGAATTAATGCTTGGAGCAACACCAGTAGTCCAAAAACCATATATAATGACACCATTGGAGCTTCAAGAACTTAAAAACCAACTGCAATATTTCTTGGAGAAAGGGCATATTAAACCCAATGTGTCGCCTTGGGGAGCGCCAGTTTTTTTTTTCAAAAAGAAGGATGGAACCTTAAGACTATGCATTGACTACATAATGCTTAACAAAATGACAATCAAGAACAAATATCCCCTGTCTAAGATTGACGATTTGTTTGACTAACTCAGAGGTGTTGCTATATTCTCTAAAATTGACCTTAGGTCGGGATATCACCAACTAAGGATCCGAGATGAAGATACTTATAAAACTGCCTTTAGAACAATATATGGGTACTATGATTTCACATTGTTACCTTTTGGGTTAACCAATGCACCAACAGCCTTCATGAACCTGATGCATAGTGTGTTCCGTGAATAGTTGGACCAATTTGTGCTTATATTCTTGGATGACATATTGATTTACTCTCAAAAAAATAAGAGCATGATGAACACATGAGAATTGTGCTAGAGGTAACTCAAAAAAATCAACTATATGGGAAACTGTCCAAGTGTGAATTCTATACACCTCAGGTGCAATATTTAGGGAATATCATCTCAGCTGAAGGTATAGCAGTAGATCCTAAGAAAATTGAAGCTATTATAGATTGGCCAGCTCCTACTAATGTGTCAAAGGTAAGGATTTTTATGGGAATGGCTAGCTATTATCGATGGTTTGTCAAAGGTTTTTCAAAAATAGCCTATCCTATAACCAACTTGTAAAATAAAGGAAAGGCGTTTAAGTGGACAAAGCAGTGTGAAGAAGCCTTTAGAATTATCAAGGAAAAGCTGACAACCGCACCAATACTAAGAATACGTAATCCACACCAACCATTTACAGTGTGCACTAATGCATCTAAGAGGGATTAGGAGGTGTATTGTTGCAAAGGGAAGTTGTGATAGCTTATGAGTCCAGGAAACTCAAGAAGCACGAGATAAATTATGCCACACATGACCTGGAACTGGCAGTTGTGGTCCATGATCTAAAAATTTGGAGACATTACCTATTGGAAAAGCCCTTTGAGCTTAAAACCGACCACCAGAGTCTAAGGTATATATTTACCCAGCCAATGTTGAATGCTCGATAGCAAAGGTGGATGGAATTTTTGGCTGAATATGATTTTGGTATTGAATATATCAAGGGTAAAGAGAACAAATTGGCAGATGCTCTTAGCAGAAGGAAACACATAGCTGCTATTACAAGATTTCAATATGGATTTAAGAAGCAAATTGCAAAGTTGCAAAGGACATATGAGTTTTGTAAATCCTGCCAAGAGAAAATTGAACAAGGAGTTCCTAGAGAATATAACATCAGAGATCAGTTGGTATGCTTTCGCAACCGAATTATTGTACCCAAAAAAGAAGAGCTTAGAATAATTATTCTGCAAGATGCTCATTACGCACCATATTCAGCACACCCAAGAGTAGTCAAGATGAGGGAAAACTTGAAGGACTACTACTAGCCTGGAATGAAAAAGGACATAGTGCAATTTGTGGAAAAATGCCTTGAGTGCCAAAATGTGAAGGCAGAACACCAGCATCCTGGTGGGAAATTGCATTCATTTGAAATTCCAGAGCATAAATGGCAAGCTATAACCATGGATTTCATCGTAGGACTTCCTAAAACCCGATTCCAGCATGATACAATATTTATGGTGGTAGACAAGTTGACCAAGATAGCACATTTCATACCTGGAAGTACTCACAATAATGCCTCAACGATTGCTCATAAATTTGCTCAAGAAATTGTACAGCTACACGGGTTTCTTGAAGTTATTATATCAAATAGAGACTCTCGATTTACATCTAAATTTTGGCAAGTGTTGCATTGAGCTTGGGGAACGAGGCTCAATATCAGCACTGCTTATCATCCTGAGACGGATGGATAGACCGAAAGGGTCAACCAAGTGTTGGAAGACATGCTACGCATGTATTGCATGGATCATCAAAGCAAATAGGAGGACTATCTCTTCCTGGTAGAATTTGCTTACAATAACAGCTATCATTCCACATTGGGCATGGCCCCGTTTGAGGCTCTATATGGACGTAGGTGCAAGACACCGTTAACGTGGGATAATCTGGACGATCGAGAGGTGATTGGTCCTGAAGCTATGAAATGGATGGAAAACCAACTAAAGGAAATTTTTCAGCAGTTGCGTGAGGCAGCTGACAGACAGAAAAGCTATGTTGATTTAAAAAGAACACCTCGAGAATTTGTTGTAGGAGACAATGTCTTCCTTAGAGTCAAGCCTACTAAAAGCTCAATTAAGTCCACCAAATTAAGTCTTGGGTTTGTCGAACCTTTTGAAATAATCGCCAAAATTAGTCTCGTTGCCTACAAGCTTGCATTGCCACCAAATTTGTCAAAAATCCACAATGTCTTTCATATATCCCTGCTTCTAAAATATGTTGTTGACCCAACCCATATACTGGATACTACTCACTTGCATATGTCAGACCTGCAGCTCATTGAGGTGCGACCAGTAAAAATTTTAGGGTTTAGAACCAAACAGCTCAGGAAAAGAATTGTGGACCAGTGCAGAGAACATTGGGACCAGTATTTCGAAAGTAATGCTACCTGGGAGGATGTCACTAGCATGAAAAATCAGTTTCTATATCTATTTGAAACATGATACTAAGAAACAATATTTTATTTTTGGAAACTAAACTTCTTTGTGATAAAATGGAATTAATTATGCATATTTACTATGACTGTATATATTTGTGATTCTATGATGAAATTTACTATGTGATGGAGTGATTATTTTGTAAGAAATTACTTAAGTCTTGAAATATCTATTTATGTGTTTATGCAACTATATTTTCTTGCAAGCTAACACAGGGACTGTGTTAATCCTAAGAGGGGAAGTATGTCACATCCCCACTACTTGTTATTACTTTTCCTTGAAAGAATATGATTCTGTGCCAAGTTCTTGTATTGTAGGTGCAGGTTCACGAGCAGTGGCGGAAGAGAACACCCATTCCCTAGCGGAGACAGAGTTGGAAGGCGTCAGGTGAGTGAGACATGATGTCGTGCCTCGTGCACCTTGGCCCGTGGTTACATGGAAGCACACCATAGGGATTTGCATATGCATTGCATTATGTTTGTTGTTGCATTTAAAATATATGCATGATTGTATTTCATACATGACTACTATCGCATGCTGCTTGTTTTTGTTTTAAATATCAATATTTAAATAAAAAGGAAAATATATAAAAAATAATAATAATTAAATAAAAATATATATAATAATAATAAAATCTATAGAATATAAAAATATGTGTATAAATATAAAAAATATATATATTAAATGGTAATAATAAAGCATTATAATAAATAAATATGATGATATTTTCATTTTATAAAGGGACTCATTCCCTTAAACATATTGAAACTTTATATATATTAAATAATATATTATACATAAAAAAAATGGGTGCACTGTATGGGGAGTGTTAATATAATATATAAACTAACTATGAATTATAAACTAACCTAAGTGGGAGAGGGGAGCAGCAGTCTCCCATCAAATTTGCCATTGTAGCAGCCGACACTGTAGAAGCCTGCATACTGTAGCAGCCGCCACTTTAGCAGGCCGTGCATGGTAGCGGTCACAAAAATTTTGGCCCTAAAAAAAAAAAAAAAAAAAAAAATGGTAGATTTTGGAGGCAACAAGTTGTGACGGATGGAGCAAGCAAGGAGGAGGAGCGAGAGGTCTAGGGGCATCAAACCCTAGGTGTGGGACTTCAGAGGGCGGATCGACGAGACGCGGCAGGTGGGGGCTCTAGCAAGATAGCAGGCCCCCAGGCGGAGGATGTGGACAAGGAAGTTCTATTGGAACCGGTCCAAGGGCGTTGGGCGGATGCGGTTGAAGATTTCTCTGAGGGGGACTAGGACTCTATGCGTCAGGATCAAAGGAAGACCCAAGAAGGAGACAAAGAGAAACCTGGCAACTGGAGACCTTCATATCTTAATGCTCTTCGCAGTAAGCAAAAATTATCCGACTCTTGTTTTAATCTAAAATCTATCAATGGTAGGTTGCACGTCCCGAATTCCTTAGCTCAGCATGTGGCTATGGAGGGCAGAACATCTCTGGTGGCTAAATTTATGGGGGTGAGGCCGGACATGGAAGTCATAAGGAGATGGGCCATCCAAAAATGGCAGCCAAGGGTCGGTATGATGATTAAGGCTTTACCCAAGAGTTTTCTTTTGGTGACATTTCAATGTGAACAGGACATGGAAAGGACTCTCCAAGGAGGTCCTTGGTTTTTTGGGAAAAGGGGCTTGTATCCAAGCGTTGGTCCCCCGATTTCAACCCCCGGACTCGAGTGCTTGGATTTGGCTCCTATTTGGGTTAAGATGCCAGGATTACCTCTCGCTTTCCGGAACGAACAAATCTTGGTCGGGATAGCTACAGAGATTGGAGAACTAATAGCTATTGATCCTGCAACCTTGAGCAAAACAAGACTCCTGTCCGCTCGCATGTGTGTGTTGGCGGACTTGAGTAAAGAGCTCCCTAAATCCATTATTTTGTCGTCTATGTTTGGCCTTCATACTCAGGTCTTTGAATATGAAAATATGTCTTTTAAGTGTAGTGTTTGTGGGAAGGTAGGGCACCAGGGTATCCACTGCATTTCCAAGAACCAGCCCCCACTCCAAAATACTGATCCTCAAACCCAGAATAATATCCCTCCCCCGCAGATCTCCATTCCTACCCAACCTGGGCCTCAAGGACGTGGAGCTCGAAATCCGAATATCAGAGACCCTGTTCGCCCTATTGTAAGCAAGAGGCAACGTTTTAACCCTCCTCTCAATAATTCCTATACCCCGAAACCCTCTCACAGGGGAGCTGGTCCCTTTGATGGGAACCCTCAAGCTCAACCTGCTCCTAAGATGATACAGCAAGCCTCAGAGCCAAATCACAAAGGAAATAACCCCATAGATCAATGCCCTGGGGCAAGTAAGTTTGATTGGGTGATACGGGAGGCCTATGGAGGCTCGGTGGAAGTGGTCCCATGTACTTCAGAGGAATTTATGGGAAGAAATTCCAAGGAGATCAACATCCCGGTGGAGAACAGTTTTGATGCTTTAAATCATTTGAAGGGAGATCGGATGGACGACCAAGAAGTGGAATCCGAGGTAGAGGAGACTCAAGAGAAGGATTTAGAGGAGAAAAATCGAAGGAAGGAGCAGGAAACTAATAATACGAGCAAGGATACTCGGGACGAAGAGGTGAACCACCAAGATCGGTGTAACCCCAAAGCGAGGGAAAAAAGAATCTACTAATCAAGAAGCTAAGAGCTCGAAATCATCTCCATCGTCAAAAAGACCAGTTAACCCGGAAAGCCGATTGTTACCCCAAAGACCAAGACCGACCTACCCAAGATGGTTACTAGAAGCCAAGTGATTCCCAAGGAACTTCAACCTAGAGCGGATGTATGGGGATATGGTTCGGTAGGAAGGGGGAAACCTAGCAATGTCGCCTTAAGGCGAAAAGAAGCGAGAGCGAGGAGTGGTCGATGGCACTCAAGCGATGATTGCTCTTTGGGGCGAAGGCTCGAGGATCCAAAGCCCATAAATGAAGATTCTTTCATGGAATATTCGTGGGAGTAATCCTGCAAAAATAAGAGCTTTGTATGCTCTTAGACAAGAACACAAACCGGATATGATTTTACCTGCAAGAAACTAAAATGGAGGAGAGTAGAGTTATTCCTTTTAAGAATAGGACTTGGCGAGAAGTTGAAGTAGTAGGCCAAGAGGCCACTGGAACAAGCAGGAGGGTTACCTGGTTATGTGGAACAAAAATGTGATTGATAGTAGAGTGATTCTGATGTCTAGTTGGTTTATTTGTCTCTTATGTGTGGATAAAACCACGCAGGAAGAGTGGATCTTAACGAATGCATATGCTCCAGTTAGACAAGGACTAAGAAGGGTTCTTTGGATTCAGCTAGCTGAATTGAGGGAGACGGTCCCCAACTACCCTTGGATTGTGGCAGGGGATTTCAATTGCTACCTTAATCCTGTAGATAAATTGGGGGGCTCTCAAAGAATAACTGCTGATATCTACGAGTTTAGAGATTTTGTTGAGCAACATGAGCTGATGGATGTGGACCTGCGTAGATTCTCCTATACATGGTCTAACAAAATATTGAAGGAAAACCAAATTTAGATAAGATTAGATAGGTTTCTTCTTTCTCAAGAATGCCTGGAGAGGTTTGGGGACTCTTCATTAACGGCACTCCCAAGAATCGGGTCTGATCACAACCCAATTCTATGGGAAACAGGGGAGGACTCTAAGAAAAGATACATCAGACCCTTTTGATTCGAACTTATGTGGTTCCAACATCAGGATCTCAAGGATCTGGTTGCCCAATGGTGGGACAAAAATTATAATGGTTCGAAACTGGCCCAAGTGGCATGTAAACTAAGGAATGTGAAGGCTAACATTAGAGAGTGGAACAAAACTTCCTTTGGCAATATTTTTGTTAAAAAGGCGAAACTAAAAGACAAGATCAATGAACTACGAGGAGAAGTCGAAGTCGGAGCGACTACGAGAGGATCTGAGAAACCGGGAGAGGGAGTTGTTAGCCGAATACCACACGATGCTAGGATTTGAAGAAACCTTTTGGAGGCAGAAATCCAGACTGCATTGGTTAAAGGAGGGTGACGAAATACTAAGTTCTTCCATGTCTCTACTCTTTGCCACAGGAGTACTAACAAAATTAAGGAGATCAAGATGGCCGATGGGTCTAACACCAAAGATATGGAAGACATAAGGAGGGAAGCGGTTGAGTACTTTAAATCGTTGCTAGAAGATGTAAATCCGACTATTGAAGAAGAGGACTCTCTGTTGGCAGCCATTCCACCCCTCGTAATGCGATAATCTTAATGGATTCTTACTTAGTCCTTTCACAAAGGAGGAAATCAAGAAGGTCGTTTTTGACATGGATGGTAACAGCTCCCCAGGACCGGATGGCTTCCCCTGCAGCTTTCTTCCAGAATTTTTGGGATATCCTAGGCAATGATGTAGTGGAAGCTCTAATTGAGGCTCAAAAGGACATGGAAATCCCAGAAGGAGTTAATGCTACTTTTTTAGTCCTCATCCCTAAACTAGTGGTAGCAATGGAATTTTCCAGTTTTCGCCCTATCAGTATATGTAACACTCTGATGAAGATTCTCACAAAAACAATCGCCAATAGGTTGAAGGTTATCCTTCCTTTCATCATTGATATGAACCAAGGTGGCTTTGTGAAAGGGCGACAAATATTGGATGGTATCATCACAATTCATGAGGTTATTCATTCAATGGTGACTAGTAAGGAAGCAAGTATGTTACTAAAGCTTGATATGAATAAAGCCTACGACCGGGTCTCATGGCGGTTCCTCACCAAGATTTTGGGTAAGTTTGGTTTCTGTCCCCAGTGGATTAAGTTGATTTTTAGTTGTATCTCTACTACAATATTTTCTGTCATGGTGAATGGGTCACCCTCCGGTTACTTTAAGAGTGAAAGGGGGTTGCGACAAGGAGATCCTTTGTCTCCATACTTGTTTATTATTTTAGCGAAAGCATTGGGTAGGAACATTTCAGCAGTGGTGGCAGATGGTCAATTGGAAGGTTTTAAACCGACCTCAACAACGAGAGCAGTGTCTCACCAACGGTTTTGGATGATACAATCATTGTTTCCAAAGCCTCGGTGCCTCAAGCTAGGAAGTTGAAGAGAATTCTAACCAAGTATGAGACAGACGGAGACGAGTACATAAACTATAAGAAGAGTAGCATCTATTTCTTTAACATGCCTGGTGGGAGGGAGGAAAGAATAGCTAACCTCTTCGGTTGTGGAAAGGAGCTTCTACCAGCAACTTATCTAGGCATGCCTATGTTCGAAGGAAGAATGAAGGCTACTTTGTGGAACTCAGTCATTGACAGGATCTCCAAAAAGTTAGCAGGGTGGAAGGGCAACCTTCTCAGCTTCGCAGGAAAAGTCTTATTAGTTCAAACTACTTTACAGAGCATTCCAATTTATCGCATGTCTCTATTTAGAATGTCTGCAAAGGTCCGAGCTACATTGGAGCTAATTCAACGCAACTTCTTGTGGTCAGGTTCAGAGGAGAGAAAGAGAATTTCGTTGGTAGCATGGAATCAGGTGTGTGCAAGCAAGGATCAGGGGGGCCTGGGGTTAAAGAGAATGAAAGAAATGAATCAAGCTCTGATTGGCAAACAGGTATGGAGATTTATCAATAATTATCAATTGGGATGGGTAAAACTTCTTAAGGCAAAATATATCAAAATAATCGGGACTTCCGAAAGCTGATAATCTTCCTAGAGGATCCTATTTTTGGAATTGTTTGCTCGAATGTCGGGAGGTAGTCAAGAAAGGCATCAGATGGAGAATTGGTAATGGAAGACAAGTGGACTTTTGGAAAGACCCGTGGTTGGAAGAGGCCCCTCTGAAAGATAACTTAGACCTTCAGGTCCTCCAACATAAACTTTCGAAGGAAATGGGAGGAAAAGTAGGGGATTTTATTGCTTGTAGCACAGAAACTTCTTCTTGGAAGAAAATCACGGTTCATAATCCGTCGAGCAAGAGAAGGTGGCCCTAACCAAACTCAATGATGCTTTAAGGGTGTTCCCGATCATTCCCGGGGGGAGGAAGAGACAAGGCGATTTGGGGCAAAACTACAAGTGGGATCTATTCAGAAAAAGCGCCTATAAGTTAATCCACTCGGGATTCAATGGCTGGACTCCGACTTCTGTTATTTGGTTAAATAATTTAACCCCAAAAATAGCTTTCTTCTTTTGGTTGGCAGTTCAAAATAAGATCTTGACAACAGATAATCTGCAAAGGAGAGGTTTCCAATTCATCAATCGATGTATCTTGTGTGAGAAAGCAATAGAATCTGTAAGTCATATATTTCTAACTTGTGATTTTTCTTGTACGATCTTCCAAATGATCCTGTCCAAATTTCATATAGATTGGGTCTGTCCAAATAGCATGTCCGACTTCGCATACGATGGGCTTCCCCCTTCCAGGCAAAGCTTTTGACTTGGCTTTGGAAGCTCAACTTACCCCATTTTTTATGGGGGATATGGAATGAGAGAAATAAGAGAGTATTTAAAGGACGTAAGAAAGATCCCAGGTTATGTGGTAATAAAATAATCAGAGCTTTGAAAGAAAACTGGAAAACTTTCTTCTTCAAAAATGAGACCATGTCTCTAAGGGAAATGAGGATTTTGCGAAACTGGGGAGAGGAACTTCCGGACCTAGACATTACAACCAACCCACGGGATGGTGTCAAGTGGATACCCCCCACACAAAAGTGGGTTAAGTTTAATTTTGACGGGGCAGACTAAAGGAAATCCGGGGCTGCAGGGAGCAGGAGGAGTTTTGAGAAATGAGGAAGGAAAAGTGGTCCTTGCCTTTGCAGAGCCTTTGGGAACTCAAACAAATCATTTTGCGAAGCCCGAGCTCGCATGCAAGCAATGAGAATTGCCAGACTTGAGGGTTATAAGGAAGTTATCTTTGAAGGGGATTCGCTTAATATAATCAAGGCAATTAAGGTGGATAAAGACCCCAGCTGGACCATATTGGAGCTTATCCTAGAAGCAAAGATTCATAAATCTCATTTGGTTAATGCCCGAATCCAACACACCTTCAGATAAGGGAACCAGGCGGCGGATCTAATGGCAAATATTGCAGTTTTTTTTGGGGAGATGCAAATTTGGAAGGATAACTTCCCTCAAGAACTATTGGTGTTGGTTGCTAGAGAAGAGCTAAGATCAAACCTGTTAGAGCATCGGGGAGATCGAGAGGGCTGATGATGAGTAATCCGACGAGATGGAATTAGGCAGAAAAGGCATCCCATTTGTTGGGGCCTGGGAGGTGACAAGTGTACGATGACGAGCAACCTAGTGTTAGTAAGTGCTAGGTGTTGTTTGGTTTTTGTTTTATCCTGAATAGTCAAGCGACAAGTATAGGACTGTGGACTCTAAGTATGGCTTAATGTGAGTCTTAGAAAGATCCATTTTGTATTTTGATTATACGGGCTTGATGCTAGAACCAGCCCATTTTGACTTTGTAAAAGGTTTGTGGACCTTATAACCACCTCTACCTTATACCAAAAAAAAATAAACTAACCTAAGTGAATATCCACGTAAATAAGACACTCACCTCCACTCGGACGACGTAACCGTTACCACCTGGCTGTGTTAAAATTAATCATTTGGCAAATGGGACTTGAAAGGTGTCATTTTGATATTTTGTTAATTCTTCTATATAACAATGAGAATGGAGGTTGAATAGCACATCTCTGGGAATTGATATCACTATTGTGAAAGTTGCTGTCATTTGGTGTATTGACGTCTACTGAGAAACCCGACAGCATTGTGAGAAATTGCTAACTTGACAACGTTATCCAAGTTAGAATCCGTTTGTTTCCTCTTAAGGATTCCATGTTATGGGGATGTCGTCGGTTTTAAATGTTGTGAATATCTTTGCTTTTGTTGTGAGAATATCGCTTTATGTGTATGCTGAGATTACCGCTAAGAATGTTTTATGTATGCCAGTTTATCTGTTGCATGTTTATAGAATAATATATAAAAAAAATACATTTACCGAGTTGCTTGTTTTGTACTTAATGGATTTTTTTTTTAATTTACGATTTGTTTGTAGTTATAGACTATACTCTTGCATGAGTGAATGTCATATAGTTGCATTAGAAGGGCCAAGCTGACCCCATAAATATATTCAAGCCTCCAAACCTTGTCTCCGTCATCGAATGGACTCATGGATGGCACTGGCAGCATAAATCGTGTGACGCGCTGCGGAAATTCAAGGAATCTATGTTGTGTGGATTAGAAATGAGAATTTTTTTTATTATTCTTTACTATGTTCATGTGAATACATTCGCTTTCATTTTAAGAAGGCTTTGACCGTAGTTTTCTAGCAAGCTACTGTATTTATGTTCACCATACCATAAGTGTTTGAAGAGACCTCATTTGTTTTTAAAAATCGTGATGCTTAGTAAACTAATTAGTCTATGTTCATTTCTTATGAGTAAACGTATTTATATTGTAAGTCATATAATTATTATTTTAAATTTTTAAAGGGGATTTGTGTTGTTTTCCAAGAAAAACAATGTGATATGGATGTAGTTTAAATTAAAAAAAAAGGATATATGACAATGTCGAGATAAACTTTACAAGTCTGCATTCGTTGGTTGATGGAAATATCTATTAACGAATGAAAAAGCATTGAGAAGTTCAAAAAAACTTTGTGTATCCTGGGTATGAGGTTTGGGCGCTGTCAAAAATACAATCGAGTTAATAATAGGCAAGATTTGATAGAGTTACTTCAGCTTTTCTAGGAAGCTCGAATTTTAAGAAAATTATTATTTAATTTACATATAGGTGTATAAAGCATTTATAATATAAGATTTTAAGCCCGTGGTTTGAGACGCTGGTAAGACAAAACATATTTATGAGGCATTGGTAACATTTGTTTCTTTTATTTTAAAAAAATAATAATAATAGCTAAGGAAATTAATGTATTTGAAATCTTAAAAGGGCAAATCCTTTCCGGAATCTCTCATATTCAAACTGTATCAGTTGTAGGCAAACTCTCTTGTTGTAATAAATCCTAATGGACAGTCGTAGACAAGACCATCCAATAATTATAGTGAAGTGTAGGCGGTTATATATATTAATATTCGTTGGTATCTTTCTCTAAGAAGAATAATTATTGTAGGAAACATTTTTTTAAAAAATGATTAGTTCTACTTTATGATATAATATGGCAGCTTGTACGAACTTATTATATTTGTATTGATTTTACTTTTTAAGAAATATATATATTGAAAATTAGAATAGGTTAATTTATAAGGAAAACATTTTGCCAAATGACCTTCGCATGCAAATAAAGAAAGAATTTCAAGAGTTGCTTGTTTTACTAAGTAATTAGGATATCTTCTATATATTTTTATTTAGAATATATTTGATATGTTTTTCTTTAGAATAATTATGATACGTTTAGAGATAGCCTTGATATTTTTTTAGGTAAATAAATATAGTGATGGAGTTTAAATATAAAATAGTAGAATTCATGATTTCAAAACATATGAGTAAACACATTTATGAGGAAACGTAGTATTATGACAATATTAAATTAGCATGGGAGCACGTGATTTATAAACTAAAATAAGTATTTTCTTTTCGGTTTATTGGAGATTAGATTTTTAATTATTTGATATGATGTAAAGTCTTTAATTGCAAGATAAAAGAAATACTTATTAAAGACTAATGTTTTGTCTCCTTTCGAAATTAAATATGGAAAATTATATAGGATACAGATCTAATTATCGTAGTTGATGGTGAAAGGAATTTTAATAGTAGCATGTTTATATATATAAAGCCAAGAATTGTCCAACTATAATTTCTTTTTGTATTATTTTGAAGAACATAGAAATGGTTTAGTGTTATTATATAGTAAGACTACCTTAGACTTAAGTTGAAATTCTTTTTAAAGGGATAATAAATAAAGTGGGTTGGACATAGATTAAACCATATTATGGGCATGTAAGAAACTTATTTAAACATGAAACCTAGTCTTTACTACTCGGACGGAGTAGTCCAATGAGAATACTTTGTTGAACATTTTGAGTCCCTAAGCTAAAATATTGTCATTGATGTCAAAAGAGCATTTAATGTCAAAAGGATCTATGAAGGTTTTTTGTGAAAACCAAGGCAGGAAAAATAAAAGATTTTAGTTAAAACCATGGACAGTAGATTTGATCTGGGTTTTTCTTAAAACCCAAGTTAGGATTTCTTTTCATCGAAAAATGTGCCCCGATGATGGAGTTGTTTGAGTTTTAATATTTGGTTAAATTTTAATTATTTAAAATTTAAATGTAAAGTTTCCAGCCGACGTCATCAAGCAAACATAAATTCATATTTTCGTCGACGTCTTCAAAGTGTTTTAAACACTATATAAAGGGGTGGTAAATAAATCAAAGTTTTATCCTTGCTCTTGTGATAAATGTTTGGCATTCAAATAAGTCTATGAGCTCGTGCGAATTTTGAGAAGAGAAGCAGCAAAGAAAACGATAGCGCTTGGAAAGTCAAAACATGGTGGGAAGTGTGGCACATTGGAAAATCATTTTGGCTAAGGGACAAGGCAGTGCAAACACCAGGGATCGAATCCCTTGGACAGCGTTTCGAAAGGCGTGTGGAAAGCACTTTGGCGCTTTGTCTTTTGGGGAAGGTGGAGGAAGGTTTAAGGCACTTTGGGCCTTTGCCTTTCCAACGAGCACCTAGCTCATGTGGAATATTAGTCGCCACTAAGACGCTCGCAGTGTGGCAAGTTGGGGGTTCGAATCCCCTTGAGGAGGTAATTATGTTTTGCATTTAAATCATTTTTATTAGCCCTAAAGTTTGGAGTTATAAGGTAGTTAATGAAAATTAAAGTTTGTTATTAGGGCTGCAGATTTTGTGGACAACTTATTGGCACCAAAAATGTATGGGCACATTCTCCTATTGATTGTTTATGGTGGTTGATTTTTGAAATATCATTTGAGAGAAAAGGATTGATTGTGGTTTCCTTCGAGAAAATGATTGGTTGAATGCTTCAAGGTTTTCTGGTTTGTGAGTTGTATTTAAACCTTGTTTCATTAGCATTGTTGTTGAAGCCCATTGATGATGAAATGAACTTGAACTTGAGTTAGAAAAGAACATGAGTATCATTGCTATGTGAGACTTGTGCTTGAGCATTGCTGAAAACATTTTGAGTTGGTTAATACATGATCGGACTAGGATTTGTGAAAAAAAATTGTTCCTTGAGGTGATTGGTTGAGTTGAGTTGGTTAATACATGTTTGGACTAGGGTTTGTGAGAAAGGATTGTTCCTTGAGGTGATTTATTGAGTTGAGTTGATTAAGCCTAGTCAAGTGGATGCATGTGGTTGTTCAAGTTCCTAGAAACAAACTATTCAATATTCTAATTTGAGTTGAGATTGATTTGAGTTGAGATTGAGGTTGATTTGAGTTGATATTGAGATCTAAGTATAGAACATATAGTCTCTAACAATTATCTTGATGTTTCTATTAAGTTGAGATTGGGATTTGAGTATAGAACATATAGAGTCTCTAACAATTCTCTTTATGCTTCTATATGATTGATTTGAGATATTGATTGTACATTGAGCTTAGAACATATTGAGTCTCTAAAAATTCTCTTTATGATTCTATGTGATTGAGACAAGTCTTTGAGAAGACTTGTGGACTGTTTTGAGTTGAGCTTTTGTGAAAGCTTGCTATGCAAATTTTAGCAAGTCCTAGAGAGGACCTATTGAGCAGATTTGAGCAAGTCCTAGAGAGGATTTGTTAAGCAGATTTGGACAAGTTCTGTGTGAACATGTTGAGCAGATTTCGACAAGTTCTGTGTGAACCTGTTGAGCATATTTGGACAGGTTTTGTGTGAACCTGTTGAGCATATTTGGATAGATTTTTTGTGAACCTGTTGAGCATATTTGAGCAAGTTCTAAGTGAACCTATTGAGCAAAATTGTACTAAACCGACTGTACTGGATTTAGTGCAAGAGATTGAGCAGAACTATGCTAGACCGACTAAAATATGTTTGGTACAGTATTGAGACAAAGCTTTGGAGGTGACAGAGTATAGAGGACAGTCTCAATGGATAGAGATCTAGTAGCCAGGACAACTGAAGACAAATCTGAGTGAGGAGTCTTCAAGTGGAGAGAGATCCACAAGTCATTGCAGTAGAGAGACAGTCTTCTAGAAGATCACTAGCCAGAGCAGAAGGGGAAAGAGTTCTCCTGTGGAAGAGATCCACAAACTTGAGATTTATGGGATCGGCATCTCCTTTGGACCGAGGTCCATAAACATTGTAATTTGGAAAATATTCCCAAGAGAATATTTCAAAAATATTTAGAAAAAATATTTTCTCTGTGGAGGTAGCCCACATTGAGTGAACCACGTTAAATCTGTGTCTCTATTGTGTGTGGAGTTTTGTGCATTGCTTTGATTACTGCTATTGATACTGTTATCTATACACCGCATAATATTGATTTGAGAAGAAAAGTAAAAAGTGGTCTTATACTGTTCACCCCCCCTCTTAGTATAAGCTTGTGTTCTTCATACTTTGAGTCTATTTAGAGTAAGTGGAGACCAAGGCAATGAAATTGGAGTTTGTCCCTCTCGGAATGATCTTGGTTCATCGGTGCTCAATGATGGCGTTGCAGATATCTTCTTCCAAAATATCCCAGAAGGTTTGAAAAAATCGGGGGGAAACCCATCTGGCCCAAGGGCCTTATCAGCTTGCATGGAAAACAGAGCAAACTTGATCTCTTTTTTGCTAAGGGGCTAGATCAAGGAGGAATTCATCTCCCGGGTGACCATGGGGGGAATATTTTGCAGGAGGGCCTCTTGGGCTTCAAGGTGTTCAAGGGGAGAGATTCCCATCATGTTGTTGAAGTAGGATGAAGCTTCATCTCTTATTTTGAAGATATCTCGTGAAACTGTGCCATCGGACGGAGTGAGTTCTATGATCTTGTTTGTGCTTCTATTTCGCAAAGTAGAGGCATGAAAGAACTTTGTGTTTGCATCCCCATATTTTAGCTACATGGCTTGAGATTTTTTGCGCCAATAGGTCTCTTCTTTAGCTAGAACGTTATGGTACTCTGGCAGGAGTTGCCTGTCCTCCTCCCGCAACAAGGGAGGGGTGTATACTCAAAGGTTCCCATAGACTTCCCTCTAGATGCATGCTCATTCTAGTCTAATACTGATTTTACCTACCAGCCATAGCTCCTCTATCTAGCCACACTTCGAAAATTGAGAGGGGGCCCTCCCAACCTAATTTGAGAATCACCTTTTAAGATCATTTGAGAATCACCTTTTAAGATCTCCCTTCCCTTCCTAAAGTTGTTAGTTCATTGATCATGTTAAATTTGTTGCTCGAAGGTTTTGAGCTTGCTTAGGATTTGCTCTTTCCCAAACACTTCAATGTTCCAAAGTTTGAGGTTTTCTTTGACTGTTTTCAGCTTTTGGGTTACTCGGGAGATGGCAAACCCCGAGCAAGGGAGCCCCCACCATTCAAAAATTCTCTGCCTTAGATCCAAGTGTTGGATCCACATGTTCTCAAATCTAAAGGGAGTTTTGAAGGATAGGGTTCTATTGGATTCAAGGAGAAGGGGGGAACGATCAAAGTCTATCCTAGGGAGAGGTGAGAGGTATCTACGAAAATGAGAATGGCTTGCTAGGAAAGGAAAAAATCGATCCAATTTGACCTGTATGTGCTCGGGGCCTGCTCTTTTGTTGCTCCAAGTGAATTGGCAACCTTTAATCTGAATGTCCATTAGTTCATTTTTCGTGACAAAACCCTGGAAATCTAGGATGCTTTTGTAGGGAATAGAAACACCACCTTTCTTATCAGAGGGAAAGAGGGGATTTGAAGTCACCTGCTAACATCCAGGGGAGATTGGGAAAGGCATCCTTCACGAGAGACAAGGATCTCCAAAGAGCAGCTCTTTCAAGAGGATTGTTGGGGGTGTAGATGTTGGATAACACCCAAGTGAATTGGTTTTCCTTGCAATGAAAAACCATATTCAACGTTCTGTCAGAGGAGGATATCACCCTACCTTCAACTTTTTCTGGATCCCAAAAACATAGGAAGCCCCCATATGGTCCATCTGCAGGGAAGGAAGCCCATTGATAGTTTTTCCAAACTGACTGGCCTATGTTGTGGGTTCTGGAAGCATCAGCTTTCGTTTCTTGCAACATGAGAATGGTAGGCTTGAGGTCCTTCCTGATAGTCCGAGCTAATCTTTGTTTGCTCATACTATTGAGACCTTTGATGTTCCAAGAGAGGATCTTCATCTAGAAACTTTGGTGGGTTTCTTACCTCCCTTGCTCGGTAAAGAGAGAGGTTTGGGATTTTTTGCTTCATCCTTGGTCTGGTTGAACAGATCTGGGAAAAGGGTGCAGAAAGGGTTGTCTACACCTCCTTGGCAACTTGATTATCAGTGTCTTTTTTTATTTGCTCAAATGTGGTGGGTCTACCCCTCTTCTTTTCGCTTCCGATGTCAACAGGGCCTCTTTTGCTTCTGGTGATGATGGAGCTTTGATCCATTTTGAGGTGGGTGGGACTCGAAGCATCCTCCATGGATTTGGTTGGGGATGGGGATTCATCCGAGGGGGGGAAAGGGGGAACATCACCTCGAAGGGGAGGATTTGCAACTTGAATCAGGGGTTCGGAGGTGGAAATGAGAGGGGGAGGAGGCGCAATCGAGGGGAAGGATGGTCCCGATTTGGACAAGTAGTGGTGGGGATGAAGGAGAGGGGATGGGAGGCGAAGAGGGGCAAATTCAAGGAAAAGGACTTCATCATTGGTGATAGATAACGGTCCAAATCAATTAGGGAAAGCAAACATGGAACATACTTGGTCCAAGATTGATGAGGGATGGCTAAGGAGCAGCTCCTAGTGGGCATTTGCTTCCCTTTGACCTCTTTCTGATTCCGGGGAGGGGGGAAATTAGTGCTTCACACTTCTTTCTGGGGTTTGAGGGATGGCCATTGGGACTTGAGATGTCCTTGAGATTGGCATTCGATGCAAAATGTCGACATATTTTCATACTCGATTGCTTAGCACCATTGAAATTCCCCATACTCCAGATTAATGCAAGTTGGGAGTTGGGAAGCCAAGTTAGCGTTGACATTGATTCTAGCATGAGCCATGCATGATTGGGCATTTGTTGCAGGGTCGATGGCTACAACATCCCCAATGTATCCTCCAATCCCGCACAATATATCTTCGTGACAAAACTGAATGGGAATATCCGATTGGCGAACCTAGACATACGCGAAATTGATGTCTTGGGTTTGGGGGTTGAAATATTCCCCCCATTTTCTGAGAAACAAACTCTTTCTACCAAAAACCACGACCCTCCTGTGAGGATTCAAGCATAGTCATTTTGGTTGTTTAACTGGATCAAAAAAAACCCTTTCGATAGGACCACCAACTGGAGCCTTCCTATTGTTCCCCTTTTGAACCCAACCCATTTTCTTATGGATTCCATGTCGAGTCTACCCCTACAAATTTCCCAACAACAAAGGGATTCAATAGTCAATTACTCTGCCATAGCTGAAACTGGGATAACAAGGTTTCACCCAAAGGCGATCAGCAAAGGATGGATCTTTGTCCCAAAAAAGCTAGGATTTGGAGTGCATTTCACTTTCTCGAGGTAAGTTTGCAAAGCCACATCCTTTGAAGATAGATTGTTGTTTGGGAGAGGGGAACAAAACCCTTTTCCCACAATTGATCATTGTTCAACCTCTCCTTCCCATCAAGGTCCGACATTGGATTATGGATTAGCATCCGAAAGGGATCTCCCCTCGTTCTAGGTCACAATCCCCTACCAAGGAAATTGCACCTGATACCACCAAAGCTCTTGAGATCATTGTTGTCCCTATCTCTCCCCCACAAAAAACCTCAATTAAGGTATTTTAATTCCCTAGCTTAAACTTATCTTTCTTTGTTTCCTCTATTGATTCTTACCTAAATAATTCTTTAGTCCAACCAAAACTGGATTCTATTTTTTTCGTCCAACCAAAACTGGATTCTATTTTTTTCTTTTTTCTTTGTATTTATGTGGGCTTTTTTTTTTGTTCTTGTGTTTGTGTTTTTGAATGTTTGTGTTAATTGGTGTTATTGTGTTTTGGTACATGTGTTTTCTATGATTTTATTTTTTTCTAGTTTTATTTATTTTATTTTTATTTATTAGGTGGTTGATTGTTTTTGTTTTTCATGTTTTTTTTTGTATTTTTTTTTGTTGCACGTGTGCTTGTGTTTTTTGAATGTTCGTGTTAATTGGTGTTATTGTGTTTTGGTGTGCGAGTGTTTTCAATGCTTTTATTTTTCTCTAGTTTTATTTAGTTTATTTTTATTTTCTAGGTTTTTGATTGTTTTTGTTTTTCATGTTTTTGTTGGTTGCATGTTTTTGTTGGTTGTCTTTGTAGCATTACGCTGTTTTTGTTATTTTTGTGATTTGTTATGTTCTAGTGTTTTAGTGTTTTTTTGTTTTTTTGTGTGATTCATGTTGTTTTTTAATCTTTTTGTGTGTATTTGGTTGTGTTTATCTTTCAACACACTCAAGAAGCATGTTTTTTTATTTTTTTGTGTGTTTGTTTTTGTTTATTTTGTTGTTTTAGGTTTGCTCCTTGAATATGCCAAATATAGTAAGCCGACAATTTTGACAGAATATATACCCTTGCCTCCTCAAATATTACCCAAAAGTGGCATCCCTTTAAAAATATTATAAAAAAAACATATTATATTTGCTTTATAACCATATTAAACTTCTAAAAATTATAATCAATTAATATTTAAATAATTCATGTTTTAGTGATGTATTAAAAATTTCATCATTGAACTATATGAAATTCACGTTTTAATTATGTATTAAAAATTTCATCATTGAACTATATGAAATTCACGTTTTGATGATGTATTGAACCATGAAGATGAATTGTACATTCGCTTTATACCCCATTTTAAACTTTTAAAAAATGGTAATCAATTTGTAGGTAAGTAGAAAACAATACTGTGAATAAATAATGCTAATTATCATTAAAAAGCTTTCTTTTCTTTACGGTGTCAAAACAAATATACATATATTCAAAAATTTTAAAAAATTTATTAAATAAATTAATAATCAACTTAATTTTTATTAAATAAATTAAAAATTAATAAACAACTTAATTTGACTTTAATAAAAAAATTCGTTCTATCAAACTGTTTTAATACGATAATTAACAATAGATTCTATATAAATAATTGCTTTATAACCCATATTAAACATTTAAAAATTTAATCAATTAGTATTTAAATAATCTAAATAATCCACTTATAATGAAATTCATGATTTGATGATGTACTGAAAATTTTATCATTGAACAATGCATATGTAATGTATATTCGCTTTATAACCTATTTTAAAGTTTTATAAAATTATAATCAATTTGTAAGAAAATAGAAAACAATATTGTGCATAAGTAATGCTGATGATTATCATTTTATTTTTCTCTAGACAAATGTAGATATATTTGAAACTTTTAAGATGAAAACAAAAACTCTAATTTCACCTTTTAATTCCTCGAAAAGAAAATTAATTTATAAGATGAAAACAAAAACTTAATTTCACCTTTTAATTCCTCGAAAATAAAATTATTTTCTAACCATCAAGGTGAGTTAAGGTATCGATAGATGCACATATAATTAACAATAATTCTATTTCAATAAAATATATAGATGTACATCCATTTAAATAATTCCCTCGTATTAAAACCATTTAAATATTTTGTTTAAAATAATTTTTTAAACAACTATTCTGAAACATTAATTTTTTTCTAATAAATTTAAACAAATTTTTATGAAGAATGTTGATTCCCTCGTATTAAAACCATTTAAATACTTTGTTTAAAATAATTTTTTAAACTATTATGAAACATTAATTTTTTCTAATGAATTTAAACAAATTTTTGAAGTCTTGATTCCCTCGTGTTAAAACTTTGGACCAAAAAAACCCAAAAACTCTCATAAAAGATTAGTTGAATTCATCATCCCATAGTTAAACTATATAATATAAATGGTGATTCTTGTTTGATATCTAATATGTAAAACTGCTTTAATTGTATTAACGCTCTCTAATACTTGTTTTCCAATTAAACTGTCAAAAACAAAATCCTAAAATTTATATTAAAAAACTATAAAACAATGGTACTATGATCAAAACCAACCAAAAACAAAATCCTAAAATTTATATTAAATAACTATAAAACAATGATACTCTGATCAAATCCAACCAAAAACAATGATACTCTGATCAAATCCAACCAAAAACAAAATCTTATAATTTATATCAAATAAATACAAAACAATAATACTATGATTACATAGATTAAATTTTAATTTAATATTTAATCAAATAATTAAAAATGTAACAAAAGATTATATAGGTGATTTTCTCTATACACTTTAGAGAGTCTTCTATAATGCGGAGGCCAATCATTTCAATCATATATAACAATCATATATCCGAGTTTATCGCATAGGTACTGGGGAGGCCAATCCTAATGCAAAAGACATTCAAACCACTAGGTGCAATAATTAAAAATGTAACAAAAGATTATATAGGTGATTTTCTCTATACACTTTAGAGAGTCTTCTATAATGCGGAGGCCAATCATTTCAATCATATATAACAATCATATATCCGAGTTTATCGCATAGGTACTGGGGAGGCCAATCCTAATGCAAAAGACATTCAAACCACTAGGTGCAAGGCAAACAAATGTTGTTTTCAAATCTTTAGGTCGTAATCACAAGTGTTCTACGACATCTTAAGTAACTTTAATGGTAAAAGTTTCAAAAAAAGAACCATCACTTTGAAATTAATTATGTTATGCTTCAAAAATACAAAAAATAATATCTTTTTAAAATAAAATCCATGAAACATCAACAGATGTTAGTTACTAGCCAGATTCCTACTGAAAAAATATGTCACGTAAGGATCACACCAACCTATTATAACTCATATTTGGCAAACAAATATGATTGCGAACTCCTACAACAAAACTTATATGCTAGAAAACCAAAAGGAACACACAACTTCAAATCATTGTCATATAATCACATAAGTTACAACTAATACCATCATTCTATAGCACATTTAAGTAATTGTGGTGGTAAGAAATTCCAAAAAGGGCAATCACTTCGAAATTAGTTATAATACTCTTCAAAGTACAAAATTCAGAGCTTTAAAAAACATTCATGGAAAATCATGGACATACAATGTTAATTTCTAGGCAGATTCCTACGGAAAAAGGATATGAGGGCTAAAAACCATATTATTGAATTCAAATTAAAATCACCCACATTCTTCTAATTTATTGGAGTAATTGTGGTGGTAAGAAATTCAAACAAGGACAATCACATCACTTTAAATTTCGTTACAATATTCTTCAAATACAGAATGCATATCTTTAAAAAAATACAGACATACAATGTTGGTTACTAGCAAGATTCCTACAATAAGCACCCATATTACAATAAATCCGAATGACAACAAAGTCTAAATCAAATCAACAATCAATAAAATTTCAAATAACAATTCAAGCTCCGCACTGTTTGCACTGTATCAAATGACATTAGATCAACTGGTTATTTCTTCAGACTTTCAACTGGTTATATCTTCAAACTTTCAAGGAGAAGATTAAGGTTCAAGTTTTCTCAACTGATACTGTTATAATACAAGTTCATGTTTACAGAAAATATTAAGGTTCAAGTCTTTTCAACTGATACTGTTATAATCCCACTTCATGTTTACGGAGGAGATTAAGGTTCAAGTCTTTTTCAACTGATACATACATAACTGCCAAGCTGTTATAATCCCACGTTTATGATGTAAAACACACACATCCTACTTTTTACACGGGTAAATTTCAGACTAGTTGTTTATTAAGGTCCCTTAATTGGCTGGTACAGATTTGATGCCAAAATTAAATTGAAAACATGAAAACAAATCAAGTCAAAAGTCCATAGAATCATTCACATATAACCGGGCGGGCATAAACAATCCTATAGTACCAAATAAAAAAGGGGACATGCCCACAACAGGTTTCACCTTCAAAGATAGTAATGACAATATTAAGGGTGTCTCACAACAGGAAATCAACGATTTCAAATAAATATAACCTGAATTACACTAAATCTAAAAACATGACAGGAATTAAAATCCAAATCCAATCAACAAATGCAAACAGTCATCTTCCTCATCACATTATCTAGAACAAACCTAAGATTTTGTTGTTGTTTGAAATGTGGGCCTTTTTCAACTAATTATAAAGCTAGCTCGACCATGAAAAGATGCAATCAAAAATCACCCACCCTCTATGAAATTTCGAAAAGGGGAATCAAAAAGCAGACTGAAGCACTGATTAAGCAACACCTAAATAAGCATAAAAGGTAATAACTTTGATATGCAAATCAAATATTATACACCAAAAAAAAAAGAGTTCTAAAAAATCGCATAACTACTGTTATACAGAAAAACAAATACATCAACATACAACGAATACAAAGTTGAGAATTGCATAATGAATATAACAGTCCAAAGCTCCTGTTTAAAATAGACAATCAAATCTGAAAAATATTTCAACCATGATAAATACAATCATCTAAAAATATAGCAAAGTTTGAGATTATTGAAAACAAATCTTAGCTTTCCACAAAAGAGTGTAGCAAAGACAAAGGATTAGGTATACTATATCGTGATATGTTGGCATGATAAAAATATAGGCATAGTGGCACAAAATACAAACCAGTTGGGATGGAAGAAATACAAAAGACAAGATGACTATCGGGATAATTCAACAGCACATATCAAACTCTCAGAGAGCTCTCAAATTTAATGAATCAACTAAATCACAGAGTAAAAATATATCTGAAGAAATTGAGAGTTTTGAGCTATGGTAATGAAGCAACTCTATTTGGCAACAAAACAGTATCACACGAAAGGCTTTTTACCATAATCTTCCTATTAGGTAACTACAATTTATACAAAAAATGTGCAATGACAACATATATTAAAAACTTGAAATTCATAGCAATTTAAATCTTCACAAACAGTTGAAAAGACACTAGTAATTCTCTACACATTGGATCTAAAACAGATTAACATCCGGTTCTTTAGTTCATACTGAAATATAGCAGCAAAGTCTTTATTTCTCATAAAACTTATAAATAAAAGAAAAGTTAAACATAGTATTTATGAAGATGTGTATCTAAAAGCAAGAAAGCTAAATTAAATCTCATAAAGATTGTGCATCCTTTAAGCTACAATATAAAACCTTTAAAAAACAAAGCATTTTGTAACTGATCTTCATTTACAATAAGAAATGGAGTTCACTTCCTCCTAAGAACTGTATCCCTAAAATAAGAACCAACATAAACAAATCCAAGTAGACAGCTTCACAAGAGTGAAAGATTGCTCGATAGAAAACCAATGTCCATAATGGACCACAGCAACAATCATTAGAGCGTACAAAATTCTTGAAAGCATCAGCATTAGTCAATCATCATTTCTTCTGAGTAATACAATCTAGTCATATACTCCCCGCTCTCTCATTTGATTAATGAAAGTCTCATGCATTGGTCAAACACCTGAATCACATTGATATCAAATTTCAAATCACTTTCAAGAAACAAGCTCATCCCTACACGGGCTCAAGCACATGATGAACTCCATAGAGAACATAAACATTAAAAAAAATTATAGAGAATTCAAAAACAAAAGATACTATTTAAGATATTCTACTAAATAAGACTTCAAATAGAACAAATGACAGAGTTATTTCAAAAACAATATGTCTTACTGAAGATATTCTACTAAAATAAAGACTAGTGAAATCTAAGTGCATCCTATCATGCAAGAAGATAACCTTTTTAAGACAATAAATGCATGTAAAACATTTACAGTAGGAAGCATATCCAGCAATTCCCTATAACAAAGAATAGAGTTAGTTCTAAATCATTTTTTTAATACAGTATGATGTTGACTGCAAATTCAAGCATAAGGATTTTCGGTCGAACAATGGCATGTTGCTCCAACACAAAAACCATCAAAAAATAGATATACTAACAATGAGCACACATAGAACTCCAAAACAAATATATAGTTCAAAGCTGTTGACTCAAAGTAAAAACTACATTTTAATTCATTATTCAAAAGAAGGAAACTATAGAAAGGCGCATCAAACAATAGCAACCTTCAAAAGCAAACTACTACACCCCCTTAGAACATCATGACAATATTTAATATAAGATAAGCAACAATACACATGTAAGTTTATGCTGAAACCACAACATTGATATTACAAACCACTAATTTAGGTGCATCGTACAATATCGAGGGAATAAAAACCACTAACCACATATTTATGTGCATCATACAACATCGAGGAATAAAAACCACATATTTATGTGCATCATACAACAACCAGGAATAAATTTTCTGGCACGAATGCGTCATAAGTTAAAAGGGTAAAAATCATTAAACTCAGCCCACAAATTTTATATCAGACAAGATTAAACATCCATCATGCAGGATTCAAACAAGTTGCATTATTCACCCTACAGAAACAGACATAGTTGACATTGGCTATTTTGAATCCAGAAATGCAATTATAATCATTAAACAGCAACGAGGAATTTAAACAACAAAGCCCATCCAATTAAAAATTCACACAAACACAAGAACAGACATAATCACAGGCATTCATAAGCCACGCACAAATCAAAAAGCACCACGACACAAACAGAATCACAAAATATGCTTCTAAAAACAGAAACACACAAGATGTTGTAAAGCAAAAATAAAATAAGCTTTGTGTTAAACAGTATACGCTGCCTGAAATATGTCTTAATCTAACGAACTTCAGACAACTATGAGAAAGAAAAATATCAGAAAACAAACCTAGACAGGATAGAAGGGTTGCACGCCAGAGTACATTCCTCCGCCCGGAACCCTGGGCGCTGGCGATGCTCCCGACTGCTGATGCTGATTTTGATAGGAAAGAGAATAATGTCCCCCATCAGGAAACCCGCCCGATTGAGCAGGCCCAGAAGTGGGAGGACCTCCATAAACAGATCCAGCACCCATGGCACCATAACCCCCGGCACCTTGACTACCGCCATATCCTCCAACCTGCGTAGCACCATAAGGTCCTAGACCCCCTCCGTGTCCTCCATAGGCGCCCATCCCTAAAGATGAGGGCACTGGATTCGATGTACCGTGCATCCCACCGTGCGAGGACAAACCCGGATTCATAGAAGAAGGATTCACCGGATGACCCATTGAACCACCCGGAATACCGCCAGGGTTGGGGTGCCCTGCCAGCCCGGAAAGAGCTGATCCACCAAGACCGTGATGCCCCAAACCCTGATGCGCTGGCAACGCCGCAGGATTCGAACCCTGGTTAATCCCAAGCCCAGGATTCACAAAGCCGTGGCCCATAGCATTATAGGGCATTCCAGAGCCAGGCTGATTTAAGCCACCGATTTCCGAGCCGTCGGCAGCCACGGGGCCGCCGGGATTAATACCACCGGGCTTCTGTTTCTGCCCTTCGGCAGCCAACTTGCAGAAGAGCTGGTGGCCGTCGATGGTCTTCGTGGGCTCTTCCAGCGAGCGCCGCGTTGCTTCCACCGACTTGAAAATAAAGAGAGCGAAACCCCTGGAGCGGCCGGACTGCTTGTCGAATCCCAGGGGCCCTTCCTCAATTTCGCCGTACTGGGAGAAGAGGCTGAGAAGCCGATCGGCAGGCATGTCCATAGGCACGTTTCCAACATAAATTTTTCTGGCCGAGACATCGGTCGCCGGCTGGGTCTGCTGTGAGCCGGCAGACGCCAGTTGGCTGACGGTCATGCGGCCGTCGATTTTCTTGCTGGGCTCCTTGAGGGCGTTGAGGGCGCCATCCATGTGCTTGAAAGTGACGAAGCCGTAGCCCTTGCTCTTGCCGGTATTCTTGTCCATGATGACCACGCCCTCCTCCAACTCCCCGAACTGCGAGAAGAGGCTCTTCAGGGACTCTGTGTTGGTGTCCCACCCCAACCCTCGCACAAAGAGCTTGCGCTGCGATGGGTCTTTGTCAGCAATAGCCCTCACCTGCTCCAGCACGTCCATATGCTTCGCCGCCGCCTCCTGCAATATCTCCAGTAGCTGCTCGCGTGTGAACGGCTCCATCATTTTCCGTGCGTCTTCCACAGCTATCTCCGCCGGAGCGCCATTCTCTTCGGTTTTACGCTTCTTCGACTCCATGGCCGTCTTCTCTTTGTTTTTCCGCGCGAGGTTTTCAATGGCTCACTGGCTCTCTCTCCCCTTCGGCTTTCCTCGCCCAGAAAGGGTTTCAGAACAAAAAGGGTTTTTCGTTCGTCTAAAGCTAGAAAAAACTCGTCCTCGGAACAAACCCTAAAGCTGATAGTTCATAAAGGGTTGCCCGCGGCCTATTAATAAGGAACGATCCCGATCACATAAAATGAGATTTTAAAGGTCGGTCTTGGAAGACGGTCACCCTCATTCTACCTTCCCCGAGATTAGGATTTGGATTTGCAGAGACTTGACGGTAGTTTAGGGTGAGCAAGCGGGAGTGAAGGGTCCTCTGCCTTGTGGAAGGTGCATCTTTATGGTTTAAAGAAGGGAGAAAATATTTATGTTTTTAATTAAAATTTAAATTTAAAGTTTTGGTATTATAAAATAGTAAAACTAAAGAGTTGTTATTAAATTTTATGAGTTTAAAAGTTAAATTTTATCACTTTTGTTAGGTGATATATATAATATGATTATGTGGTTATAATATAATGTAAGGTGTTTGCCTTTGTAGCGTAAGTGGAGAAGGCGAGCTTGGTTCAGTTGAACGGGAGGTTCATGGTTCAAACCTCTGCCATGCAAAGGGGACACAAAAAAATCTCTTGTGGCTTCCTTTTAGATAGTGATATATCCAAATGGGACAGTATTTTGACCACTTTCTTTTTAACCTAAAAAATTTAGGTCTCTTGCTCTGGGCGGGAGGACCCCGTTTCAATTTCCCTGCTGTCCCCTCATCTAGTCGTGCGAGTTCCTAGCTGGGTAGATCTTCCTGGGATCTTCTTGCTGCATTTCCAGGACCTCTATAGGATCCTCCTAGGGCCTCTCAAGATATGTCTTTCCGTTTTGATGTGAGTATAGTTGCTTGGCTAGAATAACCCAAAGATTCTTTCCTTGGCAACCTTCAGTGGTGGTTGGATTTTGGTTGGCTCAGTTTGGGAGTTGGAGCTACAGAGCCTTTCTCGATGGACTTTTCTGGGTTTTGGGAGGATCCTGTGCATTATCGTTGTCCACAGGGAGGGCTTCCTCTGTTCCTCCCCAATACTAGGCTTTCGAAAGAGGGTTCCCGCTTTCTTGTTTGCCTGGTGTGGTGCAACCTAATGTTTGTTCTCAGCGTTTTTCTTGGTCTTCGGGAGGACCACATTTTTAACGTATGTAGTTGAGTGGCTCCTAGGGCTGTTTCTGGGATGGCCTACTAGAGCGAGTTTAGGATCTCTCAGGAGATCTATTTTTTTTTTGTTTTAGGGTTCTCCTGTGGCATCTTTCTATACAGCTTCTTTCTAATCTTCAAGATGGGCCCTGTGATTTCTCGCACAGCTGCAGTTGAAGGTGTCTATAGTTTTATTCCTAGATGGACATTTGGTGGGGTTGGATGGTAATCTAGCATGGAAGACTTTCTGTCGGGCCTCTTGTGCAATTTTTTCAAGTCTTTGGATGGGGGACCCTATGTGTGCTTGCCTACCATAGAAGATGACCTCCTAGTGACAATACTTGTGTTAGATGTTCTCGTCCAGTCACAAAGCGTCATGGTGGTTATAATCTTCTTTGGGTTTTCCTTCCTTCTAGTTGTGCTCTTTGTCTCCTTTGTAGCGAGATCTCGTGGCTTGTGGAGATCTTGTGCTGCTAAACTATCTTCCAGGTCTTCTTTGTAGTGAGATCCTGTGGCCTACTGAGATCTCCCCGTGTTGCTGGATTTTCTTCCAGGCCTCCGAAAAGCTTTTGTGTGTGGGCTTTCCCTATTTCTTTTTTGTGTGGGATTCCAATTTCATTTTGAGAGGGAATCCTATCTCATTTTTTAGAGGATTTGTGTTTCATTTTTATATTGTTTGCAATGGTCGGTTGGGGCCTAGGGTCATCCTGTTCGCTTTCTTTGGTGCAGGATCTATTTCGGTTGTGTGTTGGCTTTTCTCATTCTTGGTGGGAAAACCTTATTCAAATTTTAGTTCGTTTCAACTGCATTTCCCTAGTCTTGGCAGGAAAACCTTTTTCAATTTATACTTTGTTTTGGTTGTGTGCTAGCTTTCCCTAGTCTTGGCGGAAAAACCTTTTTCAAATTTCAATTCTATCTATTGTTGGTCTTGCGAAGGTTATCTCCCTGGTTTAGATGATCTTTGTTTACCTCCAAAAGATAGTCTTCTCAAGCTTGTATCCTTTGTTGTGATCTCTTTGTAAAAGGTTTTGGGACCCTTTCAAAACCTCTTTTTACAATCAATCAAAAAATAATAATGTAATGCAAGGGAACCATTTTTTTTTGTTGGAGAACAAGGAGTTGTACTCAGGTCCTCCACTATTGACAAATCATAAATCTCTCCTTTAGAGCTCAAGAGTTTATAAACAAATTCAATTTTCATTTCAATTGAGTTGCTATGACTAGATAACCTACATCATTTTTCATAAATAAAAAAAGTCTGAAATCTTGATTTTTTTTTTCTAAATCTTTTTCAATTTTATGTGTGAATACAAATATTTTAAAATTTAGCATCCTTCTTGATATTTTCTTGTGAAAGGAATAACAATAAGGTTGAACCTATAACATGATCTTGAATGTTTAATGTAGATCACAAAAACAATAACAAAGGTTCAACAATAGAGGATTAACAATACTTAATGACATGCAAAGACAATATTACAATAATAAGAAAAAACTTCAATATGCTCCAATAACTTGTATACAATCTCTCATGTTCGTAGAAGAAGAAACCCTTGCATATATAGGCAAGGGTGAGGATCATAAACAATGAGTGCACAATTAGTTAACAAGGAAAGTAACTAATTGTGGACATGAGATCCAAAAAAAAAAAGAAAAAGCAAAAAGCTAATCACTCAAATCAAGGAAAGAAATCTAGAGAAAGCTAGAAGAAATATCCTATGAGTGGATTATTCTTATTTAATAAATAAGAATAATATAATTATTAGCTAAGTCTACCTAGTAAACTAAAGACTAAGGTGTAATTAATAATATTACACCAACACCCTCCCTTAAGTGCAACTAGGGAGAAGTGTACAAAAAAAACAAGATCCTCAAATATGGGTCCCGACAACTAGGCTTGATGAGGTACCCATGTACAATATGTGTGAAGATCCTTAAGCAAGAAGGAAGGAGGACTCAAGAAGACCCCCCAAGGATAACTTCCTGCACCCCAAGCATCGATCACAACTCAAGGAAATGAGGTGATGCCAAAGGTTTAGTAAGGATGTCTGCAACTTGCTGAAGTGTGGGAACATACTCCAAACTGAGAACACGATCCTAAATGAGGTGTCTGATGAAGTGCATATGGATCTCTATATGTTTGGTGCATTGATGTTCCACTGGGTTACAAGAAATATAAATCATGCTTTGGTTATCACACCAAAGGACAGTAGATTGATCTTGTGAAAACCCAAACTTTGTAAGAATTTTTCGAAGCCAAAGAATCTTTTGAATAGAGAGAATTGTTGCCCTATACTCTACCTCTATGGATGATAGTACAATAGTTGACTACTTCTTGCATGACCAAGCAATAGAGAAGAACCAAGATAATAAACATAACCAAAAGTGGACCTCCTATCATCAATGTTGCCTATCCAATCTGAGTCTAAATATCCAATGATTTATGAAGCCCCTAGTGTATAGTGAAGACCAAAGTGAGTGGTGCCCTAAAGGTATCTTAATGTGTTTGGTTGTCTGTCAATGACTCTCATGAGGATCATGAGAAAAGTAGGAGACAAGACCAACTGCAAAAGAAATGTTAGGATGAGTGTGTGTCAGGTAGATGAGACTGCCAACCAACTATCGATACAAGGTAGGGTCCACACTGGGGGTGGTGCAAGTGGAAGTCAATGTGACACCTGACTAAAAAGGAGTGGGACATGGCTTGCAATCAACCATACCAAACCGATGAAGTAGATTTGTAGTGTACTTCTACTGACATACTAAAATCCCCGTAGAAGACTATGAAATCTGAAGTCCAAGGAAGAAGTGCAAAAGACCAAGATTTGTCATATCAAAATGCTCCATGAGGGAGCATTGTACAGTCTATATCATAGAAGATGAGTTATCGGTGAGAATCATATCATCAACATAGAGGATAAGAATGAGAATGTCATCCTCAATCCATTGAATATAGATTGTGTGATCCAAGTGACAACATGTGAATCTAGAAGCAAGCAAGAAGGTGTCCATCTTCTCATACCAAGCTTGAGGAGCTTATTTGAGACCATAGAGTGACCTTCTAAGGCAACAAAAAAGTGAAGAGTCCTGAATGAATCTTGGTGGTTGCTCCATGAAAAAATTCCTCATGCAGATTACCATGTAGAAAGGAACTCTTTACATCCATCTGATACACTATCTCTATGAAACAAGGACAAGCACAAGGTGAATAGAATCCATCTTGGCCACAAGAGCAAAACTCTTAGAGTAAGCAATCCCCTCAACCTACAAAAATCCCTTGGTAAGAAGATGAGCCTTGTACCTTAAGATAGTACCATCGATGACGTACTTGGTCCTATAAACCCATCTGCATCGAAAAATCATCATTCTAGGAGGAAGTGGTACTATATCTTATGTATTATTCTTCATCAATGAAGAATACTCCTCTGCCATAACATCATCCCACTTTGAAATACCATGTGCATCTAAAAACTATTATGGATCATCTGAAACGGCATGACACAACAGTCTTGAACCGATGGAATGTGAAGTAGTACATCGAGAAGTTGGAAGATCACCAACAAAAGAAGAGACATTCTAAATGGTGGTACGAGCCCATGGAGGCATATGAACAGGCTCAATCTCCTTAATAGGTGCAGTCTCCTTAAAACATCATCCTCAACATTAAGGAGTGAATATTCAAAAGAAGATGGATAAGATGAAGCAGATGGGATATAAGTAGCAAGATTCAAAGGTAAGAAGGCTTTCAAAGTGACATGCTCATCAAACTGAACATCTCATCGAAAGAGTACATCTCGAGTGTCTAGATCAAACAATCGATAAGCCTTCATATCTTCACAATAGCCCACAAAGATAAGTGGTTTGCTCTTCTTTTCCATGGCTTTCCTCTTTTTGTTGGGGATATGATCCTAACCATGACTACTAAAAACTTTGAATGAAGAAACATCAAGCTTGGTGTGAGACCAAGCCTCCTTAGGAGTGATATGCTCAAGTGCACGATGTGGTGTATAGTTCTGAATGTAGTTCGCACAATTGACCGACTCAACCCAAAACATTGGTGGTATATCTCTAGAATATAACATATAATTTTCCATCTCCCACAATGTCATGTTCTTCCTCTCAACAACACCATTCTACTATGGTGTATAAAATACAGAGTGTTGGTGCAAAATACCATGTTGCTCACAAAAAGCTGAAAAACCTTGCTAAAATACTCCTCCCATTATTTGTGTGAAGCTTCTTGATAAAGCAAGAAGACTGCTTCTCAACAAAGGCCTTGAAGTGTTTAAAGGTGTCAAACACTTCACTCTTGTACTTAATAAAGTACACCCATGTGCTCCTTGAGAAGTCATCAATAAAGGTGAGCACATACTTGGCCCCTATAAATGAAGGAGTTGGAAAGGACATTGTCACTATGAACCAACTCAAGAGGTGCCAAGGCTCTCAAAGCCTTCCCTTTAGGAAAAGGGTCTTGATGTTGTTTTCCAAGTGCACAACCTGGACAAACTCCATCAGTGTAGGAGATCCTAGGGAGACCTATAACCATGTCATGTGAACTCAACTGCTGCAAGTATCTATAGTTGAGGTGTCCAAACCTCTCATGCCAAATTTTTCTCAAGGTATCTACATGAGCAATAAGACAAGTCCCAAATGAAGAAGTATCAAAATTATCAAATCTATAGAGATGAAAAATATGACCAACAACCCTTGTAGCAATAACTATGTCTGGCTCCAAAAAATCTCTAATCTCAACTCCATGTGGGGTAAAGAGTATTGTCTTTCCATTGCCTAAATAACAAGTCTGATAGATGGAAAGAAGGTTGGTGGTTATCTTGGGTACATATAAAACATTTTGGATGCACCCACCATCCAACTCAATAGTGCCTGAGCCCAAAACTGAAATACAAGTAGAGTTGCCAACCTCAATGTTGGAAGTAGAGCAATCACTAAGGCCAGAAAGATGCTCTCTAGAAGGAGTCATATGATGTGATGCTCCAAAATATAAGACCCAACTCTTAGAAGATGTACAAATTGCTTGTGCTGAAAGGGAATTTCCTTTGTCCTTGGAAGAATTTGAAAGGGAAAGGTGATGCTTCTGCATGGCTTCCTCTAAGGCTTTCATTTTCTTAAAACACCTAGACTCGGGGTGGCCTTCTTTACTACAAAACCCATAAGTTTTCTTAGACTTTTTCTTACTTTTAGAGTGAGTCTCATTGGGTTTGGAAAAAGAGGAATTATAAGGGTTTTGAGCATTTTTGGGAAGTGGGAGAGAAGGCTCTTGCTTTTTAGACTTATTTTTCCCTTTACTTTTTGAAGTGGATGCAAATAGAGCTTGATTTTTAGAAGGCAATGCATCTAAGGTTACAAGATTGGATTGCTCTCTAACAAGTCTTTCACAAAATTGCTCAAGTGAAGGCATGACAAAGGCATCTCCTAAGGCATCCATGCTAGAATGAAAGGTTGAGGAAAAATTTTGATATGGGCCTTTTAACTTGGACAATATGAGGAAAACACACTCCTCATATTTCTTCTCTTTACCACTCCCTTTTAGTTGAGTTAGAAGGGACTTGAACTTGGAGAGATAGTCTTCAATAGTAGGAAATTCCTTAGGAGAAAGAGCACTCAATTTTGCATCTAACTACAAAGTCTTGAATTGGTTGACTTTCCCAAACATTTTTTAACTTATCCCACATTTCCATTGGTGTTTCACAATCAATAATGTGAAATAGTAGCCCATCACTAACATTTAGACTTATCAGACCCTTAGCTTCATCCAACTTATTAGTGAAAATAAACTTCTCATATTCTTTTGCAAAAGTGGGAGGATCTTGAGTTAACATTTGCCATAATCCTTTAGAAGTTAGGAGTACTTGCATTTTATATTTTCCAATATAACAATTGTGAGGAGTTAATAATTAAATATAAGACATTGTAACTCAAAGCACAACAAAATTTGAAAAAAGCAAGAGGTACATCAAAAGGTGCCTTACACAAACCTCCCAAAAATCTTAATCAAATGTTGATCCCCCAAGAAGCTTAGCACTTTATTTTAGTGCATGTACAATATTTAACAAATCAGAATAAAGAAACTGAAGGTATTGAAAGTAAAAAATCTAGCCAAAATACTAAATATATGTAGTTTTTTTATAAATACCCAAAGAAATCGAAGGTGATTGTACAAATCGCGTGCGATTGGGTAAATGCTTACAATTTTGGAAAGTGTCTGCAATTATGGAAAGTGGCTTCAATTATGGAAAGTTCCTGTAATTATGGAAAGTGCCTGCAATTATGGAAAGTACCTTCAGTTATGGAAAGTACCTTCAATATGGAAAGTGCCTGCAATTATGGAAAGTGCCTACAATTATGGAAAGTACGTGTGATTTTTCATTAGCGACTCCCAACTACAGATTTTTTTGTGTCAAAAAAACTGCAAAAAAAAACAAATTTTTCCTAGATAAAAAACTACGAAAAAAATGAGATTTTTCTTGGGGAAGAAAACTGTGAAAAATGAGATATTTCCAAGGTAAAAAAAAAAATGTCTTTGAAGGAGTGACAAATATTCAGGAACCTATGGCTATAAATCTGCAAAAAAACAAACACAGCTCTGTATACCATGCAAAGAACAATAATAAGGTTAAACCTATAATAGGATATTGAATGTTTAATGTAGATCACAAAAACAATAACAAAGGTTCAACAATGGAGGATTAGCAATACTCAATAACATGCAAAGACAATATTACAATAATGAGAAAAAACTCCAATATGCTCCAATAACCTGTATACAATATCTCATGTTCATAGAAGAAGAAACCCTTGCATATATAGGCAAGGGTGAGGATCATAAACAATGAGTGCACAATTAGTTAACAAGGAAAGTAACTAATTATGGATATGAGATTCAAAAAATAAAAAGAAAAAGCAAAAAGCTAATCACTCAAATCAAGGAAATAAATCTAGAGAAAGCTAGAAGAAATATCCTATGAGTGGATTATTCTTATTTAATAAATAAGAATAATATAATTATTAGCTAAGTCTACCTAGTAAACGACTAAGGTGTAATTAATAATATTACACCAACATCTTGTAGTAGCCTTCACAATACCAAAAATCCACATCTATTGTTTATGCATTGTATCTTGTAGAATAATATTTCTAAAACTTTGTGTTACTTTACCATATATGGAATGCTAGTCTCCTTTCTAAAGGATAAGTGCAACCACAAGAATTGTAATAAATAGTTTATTTGAAAAAAATAAAGCAAATGTTACTTATGGAAAACATTAAAGTATATCTTAAATCATTATTTGATTCATGTAGTCAACATTTTTTGTGAACTTTAGCTAAAATTACTACTTCCTCTAACCCTGGAAAAGAGAATTTAACTTCACAATCCTGAATTAAAACCTTTGTTGGCTACCCTAATGCATATTTGTTTCCTTTCCTTGATGTATGTGTATTCCTGATTTCTTCAAACTCTGTAGCAAGGTCTTGTATTTTCACAATTTTCTCTTGTATGTTCCATGGAGCCTTTGATTTCCTTAAATTTGCATTTATTACTATTGAATAACCTTCCATCAATACTCTGTTCCATTTCATTTGTTTACGTATTCTAACCCTTCCAAAGATACCCAAGCTTCAACTTCATCATTTGTCTTAAATCCACTATTGAAAGTCGAATGAAACAAAATCTCTCCCCTACAGTTTCTAATTATTCCTTCATCTATTTATCCTATATTTCTTTATATGCTCCATCAAAATTCAATTTGATTAACTCTACTTGTAGTGGTTTCCACTTTATATTTTTTGCTTTCTTTTTGTTTCTATTGTACCCAACATCATAATTATATTTGATGACTTGACTCCATCTATCAAGACTCTTCACTTCAATATTAGGGATTGGGTGAGTTGATAGGGTTGGTTTAGACTCCTCTAAGGCTAAACAAATCTCCCTTTCCATTACCTCTAAACTACTTTCTTTTCCTTTAGATATTCTTCTATTCCTTTCCAACCATGTAATCCAAAGTATTATATCTTTTAATATATCCTCGATTGTCTATAAAGCCTCACTTTTAGAAGTGTTCTACCATTGCTTTAACCAATCTTCAATTCATCACCATGCATTTACTAAACATATTAAGAATCCATTTCCATAGTTTCCAGACTATTGAGCAGTGTCCCAAGATATGGTCTATACTCTCCTCCTTTTTACATAGAACACATTGTGAGGGGCCATGAAAATCCCTTTTCATAAGGTTATCCCATGATAGAATTCTTCTATGACCTATTAGCCAAACAAACATTTTAACATTATTAATGATTAGGCTATCCCAAATGTATCTCTATATTCTTGTAGTATTCATATTTTGTTGGTGTTTTACATTATATCTACTTTTTGTTGTGTATTCTCCTAAGTTATTCAACTCCCAAGTTAGCTTATCCTTGTCTCCCCTTAGAATAATCATTATTGTTATATTTTTGCTCAACTACCTTCTAGCATCAATGTCTTGTACACTTGTAAAAAATCTTCTTTCCATTTGTACCTTCCTTCTTGATCGTTATACATAATCCATATTTGTCTTGAAGTAATCTCATCCATGGTTTCAAAGTTGGATCTAGATTAAGTGGTTTTTTATCACATCAAGTATCCATCCAAATAGATTTTTTTCTCCATTTCCCACCACCCATCATAAACCTTACTAGTTCAATTTATTTTTTAAATTGTTTCATAATACAAAACCACATGGGAGTGATAATGCATTAAATATTAAACTTGGGTCATTATGCTCAACTTACTTAGAAAAATTCCTATCCATCGTCTTTGACTCTCTTTTTACAATCTCCAAACTACTTTTTCCTCTAAGAGTTAAAATGCATCCGTAAGAACTCTAAAACCAAGACCTCCCCTAGTTTTATCATCACACACCTTGTTCCATTTCACCAAAGAAAATTTCCTTTTATCATGTAAACCTGACTACAAAAATGATCACATAATATAGATTAAAAATTTATATCATTTTTAGCATTGTATACAAGAACATATAATATGTTGGAATGGCTTGTAAAACTGGTTAAATTAGTTGCACTCTTCCTACTAATGATAACCATCTACCTTTCTATGTCAATAGTTTATTCTAAACTTTTTTCAATGAGTTTACACAGGTTTTTATGAGGGATCATGGTCCCCTCATACTGAGTGGGGTTTGAACCTTGGACCTCTCAAAGAGAGGCCAAAGCCCTTACCACTATAGTAAGCTTGTAGCTATAGTAGTTTATTCTAAACTTTACTTATAATTAGATTCCACAATTCTATCCTCATTTTCCCTTCAAATAAGGGCATCCCTAGATAAGTTGCTAGCAAATTTGTCTCCTCATTTGAAATAACATGTATATCCCTATTTTTATTCTAGTTGGAGTATTTAGAAAGTAAAATTTGGATTTTCTCCTATTAACTTTCTACCCTAACGCTCTTTTATATTCCTTTAATAATTGAATCAAAACTTTATCCTTATTTATCCATGCCCTCCCAAAAAGGGTTGTATCATCTTCAAATTGTTGATGGATGATATTGTTGATGTTTTTACTAGCCTTAAGTCCACTTATTAGCCCATCGTTGTTAGCCTTCTTCAATTTCCTACCCAATACCTATACCATAATAATGAATAGATATGGTGATAGACGATCTCCATGTTTAAGACCTCTCTTGGCTTTAAATGATTTTGTTACTAATCCATTGACCACAATTGAATATGATATTGTAGAGACATAAGATTTAATCCATCTGACTCATTTCTCTCCAAATCCAAACTTTTATAATACTTCAAAAAGTAAATCATATTTAACCTTGTCTTAGGCTTTATTCATATCAAGTTTTTAGATCATTACTCTCTCTTTTCTTGAATTTGTTGAATGCATTACTTCATGAGATACTATGATCCCATCCAAAATCCATATGCCTTTTATAAATCCTCATTGCTCTTAGTCTAACAATGGTCTTAACCAATTTGACATTACTTTGAAGATTATATTATATGTCATATTACACAGGCTTATGGCCCTAAATGAATCAAATAATTTTGTATCCTTATTTTTTGGAATCAAGGTAAGATATGTTGCATTTATTTTATAAGGTATGTATTGTTTTACCCTAAATCGTTCCACTGCCAACAAGAAGGAATCCTTCACTTTTTCCTAGTTATGTTGATAGAATGTTGCTAAGAGCCCATCTAGACCTAGGGATTTATCCCTATCAAAAGAGAAAAGAGATAAATGAACTTCCTCCAGAGTAATAGGCTCCATCAACTTGCAATTATCTTCATTTGTTATAATTGAAGGTACTTTTGTAGTAGTTTATCGTTAAGAACTCCAATATGTAATATCCCATTTTGAAGACTATGTGGACCCCACGCATTGTAATGTTTTATTTTTGTCATTTGTGGACAAGGAAGTGGGACGTCCCCTTTTTGCTAGGCTAATAGGTGTTTTATGTAATAAAAATTAAGTGTTGGGGATTAATGTTGATGTAACCCTCACTTAATGAATAATTAGAAGCCTCTAGTGGGGCGACTAGGTATATAGGCTTGGAAAGTCACTTTTAGGGTTTCATTATGTCATGTTCATCTTGTGAATTGTAAGAGAGAGGGCTGAACCCTTCCTCACCTTCTGCTGCTTAGGTGGTGTGCCCTAAGTCTTCAGAAATAGCCAATCTTGTAGACAATGTGATGTGCCCTTGTTCTTGATTGGAGATTGGGTGGATCTATCTCAGGATTCACAATTGTGTTGCAGATTTTGGTGTGTTGGAGTCTGGGAGTGGGTCGTCCAGCTTTGGGAGGCCATTTGTGCATGTTTTGTGACCTGTTTTGCCCTCATAGGAGGATCGCCCAGCTTTGGGGATTTTTCTAGCCAGTTTTGAGGGTTGATTTGTGTTGTTGGATAGTTGTTTGGCTTGTTTGCACTTTCAAAAAATTAATAAAAAATATGTATGGCTGGAACGTCCATTTTTGAGGGTTTTTGGAGTAATTTTTGAGTAGTAATTGCAGATCTGATCTACTTTGCAGAAATCTGATTTTTATTTGTTTAAACCCTAGTTTGTTGAGTTAGGGTTATTACAGTGGTATCAGAGCTGGTTTCCTGCCAGCCTGTGAGAGCTCTTTATGCAGCCAAATAGGTACTATCTGAGGAGAAATAAGTCAAACCCTAACCTCAACCAGGGGAAAGAAATTCCAGAACCAGAAGTTGAACAAAGGGAGCTGGTGGAGATGGCAGATGAGCAAAGGGATCCTGCTGAGCAGAAATTTGACACCATGCTTGAGTTACTAACTCGTTTGGTGACCAAGATGGATCAGGGTGGAGTTCAGCCACCACCAAACCAGGGAGCAAACCCTAACCCTCAATCGCCACCAGATCAAGGAGAGCCATCAAATAGGGCGGCCAGTCGGGACCAAGGGAGTGAGAGGTCTGTGAGATACACTCATTCTCCTTTGCCTAGGCCAGCAAAACCCATGTTTTTGCCCAGGCAAGAACCTGATGTACGCCAGGAGACTGATGAACTGGATGCCCTATTTGTAGAATATCAGTGTAGGGCTGAAGAATTCAGAAATGCAGTCACTTTCCAGAGTTACCTAGAGATCGTGGGGAAGAAGGCTGGGAGAGGCAGCAAGTATGGAGAAAGAAAGAAATTGCAGCAGAAAATGCAAGTACCAGTGTTCAATGGAGATGATAGCATGTCTGCTAGGGCATGGCTGCAAAAATTGCAGACTTACTTTACTCTCAGCCCTATGGATGAAGAGGATGCAGTACAATTTGCTACCCTACATCTTGAGGGGGTTGCATACGACTGGTGGTATCATGGTCTCAACACACAAGGCCATGGAGAGATCGCCTCATTTGATGAGTTTAGTCAGAGGGTCCTGGATCATTTTGAGATGAGGGATGAGGAGGAATATTTTAAGGAGTTGGCCACCCTTAAGCAGAAAACTACAGTGGAGGCATACATTGAGGAGTTCCAGAAGATTTCAGTCATGGTGCCTAACATTTCAGAGAAGAGAGTTACCTTTCTTTTCATTGAGGGTTTGGTGGATTCCTTGAGAGGCTTGGTAAAAGCCTTTGAGCCTGCTTCATTGCAGATTGCAATGAGAAGGGCTTTGACCCTTGAGTCTACAACATCACCGAAACCTAGGGTTTCAGCACCACCACCACCTAGGTTTAGCCAGGCAGGACCGTCAGGATCATTCCAGAGAGGGAATTTCTTCCAGAAGAGAGAGACGCCCCCTCCAGGGAAGAATCAGGCTTTTGGGAAGCCAACGCCCCCTCCACAGAGGGATTCAACACCTACGCCACCAGGAAGGAGGGTAAATGAGGAGCGTGATGAGCTTAGGAGGAAAAAATTGTGCTTCACATGCAAAAGCCCTTGGGTACCGGGCCATCGCTGCCAGGGAAAGGGGCAGATTCACTACATTGAGGTCGTTTCAGATGAGGAGGCATCAAAAAGTGAATATGAGTCTTCGGAGGAGCGTGAGCTTGAGGAGCCATCCCTTGAGTCTCATGAGAGCTCAAACGTTGGCACGTTGGCCACGTTGAGCAGTGCGAACAGGTATCTCACAATCAAGGTGCCAGGAGAGGTATTGGGGAATAAGGTGATAGTATTGATAGATGGTGGGGCAACCCACAATTTTGTGGATGAGGGTTTTGTAGCCAAGAAAGGGCTAAAACCAGAAACATTTGCTGGGTTTAATGTTGCTACTGGAAATGGGAGCATTGTGCCTTGCAACAGATTTGTGAGGCAAATGAAGGTAAATTTTGAGAATCATTCCATAGTAGATGACTTCTATGTGTTTCCATTGGGAGGAATTCCTCATTTCATACTAGGAGTTCAATGGTTGTATTCATTGGGAGACTACACCACAAATCACCAAACATTGCAGCTGAAATTTAAAGCTAAAGGGCGTGAGGTAGTTTTGCAAGGGATCAAGGAAAATGTGGTCCAAGAGGTGACGTCCAAGAGGATGGAGAGGATTCTCAAGAAAGAGGAGATAGTTTGGGCTGCTGGTATATTTATGACAAAAGGTATGCCTTATTCATCTGATAATCATGTCTCTTATCATCCTGAAATTCAGATTTTGTTGGAAAAACATAGCGCTGTTTTTGGGGATATGCCTAAGGGATTGCCACCCCATAGGGGATTTCAGCATGTGATTGAGTTGGAACCAGGAACAAAACCTGTCATGATAACCCCTTATAGGCATCCTAGAATGTATAAGGATGAGATAGAGAAGGCCATAAAAGAGCTACTTGCCATGGGGCACATTCGCCCTAGCTCTAGCCCATTTGCATCACCCGTAGTGTTAGTGAAAAAGAAATATGGGACTATGCGGATGTGTATTGATTATAGGGTCTTGAACAAAAAGACAATAAAAAATAGATACCCTATTCCTAGAGTAGATGAGCTCATAGATGAATTGCATGGGGCTATGTATTTTTCTAAGATTGATTTGAGATCAGGATATCATCAAATCAGGGTGAGAGACGAGGATGTGCATAAAACAGCCTTTAGATGTCATTTTGGCCATTTTGAGTTTTTGGTGATGCCCTTTGGATTGACAAATGCCCCTGCCACTTTCCAATCAGCCATGAATCAGATTTTCAGGGAGTATTTGAGGGATTTTGTGTTAGTTTTCTTTGATGATATTCTTGTTTATAGCAGCTCATGGGAAAATCACTTGAAGCATTTGGATTCTGTTTTGAGTATTTTGGGACAGCAACAATTTTATGCAAAGAAGTCTAAGTGTGAATTTGGCATGTCTGAAATTTTATATTTGGGGCACATAATCAGCAATAAGGGAGTGCATGTAGACCAACACAAGATAGAGGCAATTCAAAATTGGCCTATTCCCACTACCTTAACTCAATTGAGAGGGTTTTTGGGACTTTGCAGCTATTACAGGAGATTCATTAGAGGGTTTTCAGCCTTGGCAGCACCTTTGACTGAATTAACAAAGAAGGGAGCGTTTGTGTGGAGTGATGAAGCCCAAAAGGCTTATGAGAAATTGAAGGAAGTGATGTCTTCTTGCCCTCTACTTGCAATTCCTGATTTTTCTTTGCCATTTACCATTGATTGTGATGCTTCAGGTGTTGGAGTAGGGGCTGTCCTAATGCAAAAGGGGCGGCCAATTGCCTTTGAGAGCAGGAAACTTAGTCCAATGGAGAGAACTTTCAGCATATATGACAAGGAGATGCTTGCCATTATGCACGCTTTGACCAAGTTCAAGCAATACCTTGTTTGTGGCAAATTTGTGGTAAGGACTGATCATAATAGCCTTAAATATTTCCTTGGACAGCGAGATTTAAATGATAGGCAGCAGAAATGGGTCACTAAAGTGCAGGCATATGATTTTGAGATTGAGTTTATAAAAGGGAAAAAGAATTCAGCTGCTGATGCACTATCTAGAATGCCCACATTTCACTCTATTTCCATTATAACAGCTGATTGGAAGGCTGCAATTATGGCTGAGTATGTGAAGAACACTTTTGCATCTAACATTCTTGATGGCCACTTGAAAGATGACAGGTACAGCATGAAGGAAGGTCTGATTTTTTACAAAAACAGAATTTTTATTGTGCCAGATTCCAAGCTTAAAGAGAAATTGATTGCCACTATGCATGACGCACCCATGGCTGGTCATCCGGGGTTTTTTAAGACCTATAGACAGCTGCGTGAAAGGTTTTCATGGAAGGGGCTAAAAGATGATGTATTGAAGCATGTGAGGGAGTGCACCACTTGTCAGGAAAATAAAATTGGAAACACATTGCCTGCTGGTCTTCTTCAATCCTTGCCCATTCCCAATCAAAAATGGGAAAGTATATCAATGGACTTCATCACGGGGCTGCCAAAAGTGCATGGTAAGGATTGTATATATGTTGTGGTGGATAGGTTAACTAAATTTGCACACTTTTATGCTATTTCAGCTTCATATACAGCAGTACAAGTTGCTGATTTGTTCTTTAGAGAAGTGTTTAAATTGCATGGCATGCCAAAGAATATTGTGAGTGACAGGGACAGCAGATTCATGAGTATGTTTTGGCAAGAGTTGTTCAAGCTTTGTGGCACATTGTTGACTCCAAGTACAAGCTATCACCCCCAAACAGATGGCCAAACAGAGATTGTGAATAAATGGGTTGAAGGCTACTTGAGAAACTATGTTTCAGGGCAGCAGAATGCATGGATTAAATGGCTGCACTTGGGAGAATTCTGTTATAATTCTTCCTATCATATGTCTATTAAAATGACCCCATTTATGGCTTTATATGGATATGATGCTCCTAACTTCACTGATTTGTTGTTGAGTGACAGTAGGGTGCCAAAAGCCAAGGATTATATGCAGGAAAATCAGGATATTATGAAGACATTGAAGGATAATATTCAGCTTGCACAAAATCAGCAGAAAAAGTATGCTGATCAGCAGCGTATTGAGCATCATTTTGAGGTTGGAGACATGGTTTATTTGAGGTTGCAGCCCTATAGACAGTCCACCATGAAGAGAAGTGGAGCAGAGAAGCTCAAGCCACATTTTTATGGCCCTTACAAGGTCATACGCAGGATTGGGGAGGTTGCATATGAGCTTGAGCTACCGAACAGCAGTAAAATACACAATGTATTCCATGTTTCATGCCTAAAAAAGGCACTTGGACAGCACATTGTTCCTTCCATTGAGTTGCCCCCATTTGATGATGAGGGAAAGCTGATTTTGGAACCTGAAATGATCATGGAGACTTGTTGCAGAACTTTATTATCATTAACATAAATCATTCACCAATATGCAGAAATATCAAATCATTCATCCACAAATAATTATCCACAATAACAATCCACAAATGAGAGAGAGATAGATAATACCCTTAAGGTAGGGAAACACCAATAATACTCCTTAAGGAAGGAATCACTCCACAAGATCTCCCAAGATGAGAGATGCCACTTAAGGAGGGCAAAGTCCCATAAGCCACTTCGTGGGCAAAGACGATTACATAAGATTCATCTCCAATGATGATTACAATGACAAATATCTCTTCTTTATATATCCATATTCTTATTCTACTTTGGGGAGCCTACTACTAATATAATATTATATTATAATATAATATAATATTATAATACAATCAACCTTGGGTTATGTGTGGCCCATGCCAACCCTTATACAATATAATAATATATCCCCAAATATCTATTCCTAGGTACCCTACCATGCCACCCTTCTTACAAATGTTTCATCCTCGAAACATGTGAAGAAACAAGATAATATGATTTGCTAAGCAATGTTAGCAACTGGTACCAATCTCGATCATCCATCCATCCAAGTGAAACACGTTGATGTTGGTATGCCATTTTGTTACTTGAGTATCCAAATCTGCTTCGTTGGCTCCACGCTTCTGCTGTTGTATTTTGATAACTTGAATGATGGGTCCACTTTTTCCTTGATGTTGATGAACCACTCTGAAAACCAGGATCACTATGCTTTCTCTGCCAAACACTGCCATAGTTGGTGCCCTTCTGATTCCATGTAGAACCATAATATTGTTGCCTTGAACCATGCCTCCAAGATTGTTGCCGCTCATGGTGGTGTGGATGGCGATATGGTGCAACCTTAACTTGATGTTCTACCTTCTTTGACTTCTCAACATTTGGCTCCATTGTTTTAAATTCTTCTACACATTGTTCTTTCATGTTCTCTTTGTTTGGTGTGTCCTTGTGCTCTTCTATCAAAGCTTCCTTGGACTCTGTTACTATTATTTCCATGGAATTAGTTGTTGCTACTTCTTCCATGGACTCTATTGTTGCTACTGCCTTCTTGGATTCTATTTTAGGTTCTTCAATTTGTTTCTCTACAACCACTTCTTGATTTTCCTTGGATCCTTGCTCCTTAAGCTGAGAAATATCCTGCAATGTTATCTTCTTTTTCCTATACCATAACTTCATAAACTTCTTTTGCACATTAATGTTAATAGTACCCAAAGAATCTAACCAAGGATAACCAAGAACAATATCCTCATCATCCATCTCAATAGCATAGAAATCTGAATGTAAAACATATTTATCCATGGTGATCTTCAAATCTTCAAAAATCTGAACATGCTCACCCTCTAGATGTATGTCCTTAATTTTTGTTGCTTGAACTTGCAACTTCTTAGCCAAAGCAATATTAATAAAATTATATCTTCTACCAGGGTCAATGGAAATAATAACCTGTTCCTTTTGAATGCTTCCATGAACCTGCAAAATAGAACTTTTAGCTGAATTTAAACCTTTTTTATTCTGCTCTTGCTTTTGTAAATCCAACGATGTGCCTTCTATATTCCTCTCATTATCTTCCCTGACCTTTTCCTCTTTCTCCTTGAGTAATTTTATTTCTTTTTCATAGTCTTCATTCTGTTTCTTGAAAACTTCCCATTCTCCTTTCATTTCATTCCACTCATTTTGAAATCCCTGTAGTTTCTTTTTAAGGTCTGTGATGACATCCATCAAGCTATCTATCTTTTTATCCCTTTCCTCAAGTCTTTCCTTAAGATATTTCTTACAATATAACTTTCTTTGTAATTGAATAGGTACCCATGTGCTCAAGAATGTTGGTTCAATTTGATCCCAAGTGGACAAGAATTTACCCCTAGCAAAGTTGTCTACCCATTGTAAAGCTTCCCCCACAAAAAATTTATGAAAGCAAAGGTTGAACGTGTCTTCATTATATTGAGATTTTACTATTTTCAACCACTCTCTCACATCAATATCATTTTCTCCATTAAACTTTTTCAGTGACATAGTTGATGCCCTAATGCAACTAGGGTTTTTTGATAATATATATCATGCCCTAATGCAAACTAGGGTTTTATGGAAATAAATATCTTCCCACCGAGTTGAAGCTAAAAATCCACATAGACAACTAGATCTGCAATTTTTCTTCCAAACAAAATAAAGTGCAACTGATTTGCTTACCCGAACTAAACAAATTTCATCTTTTGAAAAAAATTATGAATTGAAAATTTGTCACTACCCTTGTTCCAGATGACTGACTTCAGAAGGTCGTATCTCCCTCAATACTACTCGGATTCCTTCATATGACCACTCATTTTAAAGCTCTTCAAATTCTGCACAAACTGATCCAAGAATCGCCTGAATCGGATAAAATTTCGTAGAGATATGGCTTCTGAAAGATGAGACGTTTTTCTAGAAAAATCTGCAAAATTTGTCACTATCCTTGTTTCGGATGACTAAATTCAAAAGGTCGTATCTCCCTCAATACTACTCGGATTCCTTCATATGACCACTCATTTTAAAGCTCTTCAAATTCTGCACAAACTGATCCAAGAATCGCCTGAATCGGATAAAATTTCATAGAGATATGGCTCCTGAAAGATGAGACGTTTTTCCAAAAAAAATTGCCCTAATTCTGCAATTTCACACAAAAATCCCCACTTTGCCAAAATCGTTGCTTTGATACCACTTGTTGCAAAACTTTATTATCATTAACATAAATCATTCACCAATATGCAGAAATATCAAATCATTCATCCACAAATAATTATCCACAATAACAATCCACAAATGAGAGAGAGATAGATAATACCCTTAAGGTAGGGAAACACCAATAATACTCCTTAAGGAAGGAACAACTCCACAAGATCTCCCAAGATGAGAGATGCCACTTAAGGAGGGCAAAGTCCCATAAGCCACTTCGTGGGCAAAGACGATTACATAAGATTCATCTCCATGATGATTACAATGACAAATATCTCTTCTTTATATATCCATATTCTTATTCTACTTTGGGGAGCCTACTACTAATATAATATTATATTATAATATAATATAATATTATAATACAATCAACCTTGGGTTATGTGTGGCCCATGCCAACCCTTATACAATATAATAATATATCCCCAAATATCTATTCCTAGGTACCCTAACAAGACTAGAGAGGAAGTTGAGAAACAAGGTCATCAAAGAGTAGTTGGTAAAATGGAGGAGCTTACCCATTGAAGATGCTACTTGGGAGGGAAAAGAGATTCTTGCACATCCAACACTGAATTGCTTGAGGATAAGAAATTTGGGAAGGGAGGACTTGTAATGTCCCATTTTGAAGACTATGTGGACCCCACGCATTGTAATGTTTTATTTTTGTCATTTGTGGATAAGTGGGACGTCCCCTTTTTTGCTAGGCTAATAGGTGTTATATGTAATAAAAATTAAGTGTTGGGGATTAATGTTGATGTAACCCTCACGTAATGAATAATTAGAAGCCTCTAGTGGGGCAACTAGGTATATAGGCTTGGAAAGTCAATTTTAGGGTTTCATTATGTCATGTTCATCTTGTGAATTGTAAGAGAGAGGGTTGAACCCTTCCTCACATTTTGCTGCTTAGGTGGGGTGCCCTAAGTCTTTAGAAATAGCCAATCTTGTAGACAATGTGACGTGTCCTTGTTTTGATTGGAGATTGGGTGGATCTATCTTAAGATTCACAACTGTGTTACAGATTTTGGTGTGTTGGAGTTTGGGAGTGGGTCGTCCAGCTTTGGGAGGTTATTTATGCATGTTTTGTGACCTATTTTACCCTCATAGGAGGATCGCCCAACTTTAGGGATTTTTCTAGCCAGTTTTGAGGGTTGATTTATGTTCTTGGATAGTTGTTTGGCCTGTTTGCACTTTAAAAAAATTAATAAAAAATCTGTATGGCTGGAACATCCATTTTTGAAGGTTTCCGGAGTAATTTTTGAGTAGTAATTATAGATGTGATCTATTTTACAGAAATCTATTTTTTTTTATTTGTTTAAACCCTAGTTTGCTGAGTTTGGGTTATTACACAATCCCCTTGAATTCTATAATATTTTGGTAAAATAGTTGGTGTTTAATCCAAACCCCTTTTATTGATTTAATTCTACTAATTCTAGATGTTTATCCTTGTACTATTTCCATAATATGAAAAAACTTTGTGTTTTTATCTCCTTTTAACCAAGTCTACCTTGATTTTAATCTTCAAAATTTATCTTTCTTACTCAATATATTATGATATTCACTAGTCAACTTCCTTTCCCTGAACTTGGATTATTGTGATCACCTTTTTGAAATTTTGAAAGTTTATCTTTTAGTTCTTCTTTATTCTCAAAGATGTTTTCGAAAGTGTTATTGTTCCAATATTTTAATGTAAATGCTATTGATTTAATTTGTTTTGGAAGTGTATAAAATGCACCATTTCTTGAAAACTTTCACTTTCATTCTATCATATCAATAAATTGAGGATGGTCTTCCCACATTTGCTCATATTTAAAATATGATATTTTTTGAATTCACTTACCACCATTTTAACTCTTATTGGCCAATGATATGAATCAATCCTTGTCAAGGTATTAATTTTAGCATAAGTCCCTTCATCTAGCCAATGATCTAAGAGTATGCATCTGTCTAATTTTTTTGCTATTAGGTTATAGTCTCTCCTATTGTTGGTCCACAAAGTTTTCCTCTTCAAACTCGACCTCCCATAGATTATTATTTTGAATAAAGGTTGAGAAATCTCTCATACTTCGGGTTAATTTCCTAATTCCCATAGATTTTTCATCCAACTTGGTTATGATATTATAATTGTGTATGATCATGAATAAGGTTTCTTGGACTTTACTTCTCACAAAGGCTTCAATTTCGCTCCTTACTTCTAATTTTCCTGATTGAGTTGTAGGTCCATAGACATTAATAAGGATGAAACTAATATTTACAAAGTAGCATGTGACTAATGAGGTTATCCAATGTCTAGTTTTATGAATGGTTGCATAGGAGGTTCTAACAAGATTCCATCATGTTAGAATTCCCCCTGCCACTCCTTTAGAATCCACAACATCCCATTCACATCTTGCCCATATTTATTTCATAGTTTTAGAAACTTCTTCCTTTGTCATTTTAATTTTCTAGATACAAAGAATATTAGGCTTATTACTTAAACAAAGGTCCTTGATACACCTCTACTTTGAGGAGGTATTAGCACCCCTTATATTCCATGAGATGGTAATCATGTCTCATCAAGGGCTACTAGCGCCACCTACGAATTACCAATATCATTTTATTGTTTGGTAAATAGGGGGAACCATTATAATAATATATAACCAATTAAAAATTGATCAAAAAATGTCAAGTAAAAAAAAGAAGTTATTTAGAGATGTCTTAGTTGAAAATAAGAAATTTATAGTTAGATAAAAAGTAATACTTTGTCTAGAATAGAAAGAAAAGCAAATTTATAACAATATTTGTTCAAATCATTCTTAAGATAAAGATTTGATATATAAATTCAATGAACATTAATGTGTATAGATTCCAAAGTACAATTAAATAAAAAAGGAAGTATAAATAAGAGTTAATATGTAAATTCAATGAACATTCACTTATATAGATTCAAAAAATAAATAAAAAAGGAAGTGGAAATTGAGTTTATACTATTTAATGTCTTTTTATTTGAAATAAAATTTCTTATCTCTTTTTCTATAGGAAAATGGCTTGTAGAGGAGTGCATCTTGTAATCCAAAAAGCATCTTATTTCATTCATCATCCACCTAGATAAATACATTGCACTAACTAAAACTAGCTAGCATCGGTTATAGCAACAAAACTATAATAGGTGTGTAGTTACGTACAACCAATTCCACCTAAAAATATAATATTATGATCTATGTATTAATATTATTTCTAGAACCTATCTAAGTAAACTAACTATAGCTTATTGAAAATACTGCAATAATATGTTATTTGTAGCATCCCCCCTTATTAAATTTTTCGGTATACAAAGAGAGTTGCAAAATGATTCATACTTGGCACATGTAAGTGCCTTTGTGAAAATATTCAAAACTTTTTTGTTAGTGGGAATGTATTGGAGATAAAATTGGTGATTCTAAACTTGTTCTTGAATGAAATAACATTGAGCTTCAATATACTTTGTTCATCATGAAACACTGGATTTTTGACCAATGTTAAAACACCTTGTTGTTGTAATACAATAGTGTTAGTGATATATTTTGTACACCCATATATGATAATATGCAATGTAACCATACTGCTTCACACACAACTCTTCATGAGCGTGACATTCTACCTTTATGGATGACAATGCTACTATATGTTATTTCTTTCTATACCATGAGACAGGTCCAGGTCCTAAATGAAACATATAGTCAAATGCTGACTTTTTGTTGGATGTGTGCCAAAAATTACTAGATTTGTGTTTTTGGAAGTTTTTAGACATGTTTTGAGACGTTATTAGTTGGTTGCCTAAACATGGGTGGGAAAACCCTAGACATGGATGGGAAAACCCTAAACATAGGCAAAAAACCCTAAACATGGTATCTTAGTGTGTGTATTTATTTTTATAGATGCAACTTTGTAATAGATATGTGAAGAACTATGTGAGAAGAACATCTCTCAAATGTAAGATTAAATGTATTGTGAATGAAGTTCTTCTTCTTCTATTTTTTATTTGTGCTCTATGGCATGTAGTGTATAAATGTTTACTTGTGAATTATTATTTTGTTTCATGTTAGTTGTTTATCAATTGAACATTATTTTATTCATTATATGAGTTTATATTATCCTTTATTTGTTGCAATCTCTAGAAGTTGAAGATGAAGTTTTTGCTTGTGAAAAGATATCTGAAGACGATTGTAAGCACAACAAAAATGCCTACAGGACTGACACAAGTTGATTGGGATAAACATAATGAGAAAGTCATGGCCTTGATTGGGTTAAATTTTGTTGATTCTATTTTGATGAATATTGAGGGTGCTAAGATTGCTAAGGAGTTGTGGGATAACCTAGAAAATTTGTGAGTCCAAATCTCTAATGAACTTGATATTCTTGAGGAAGAAGTAATTTTTGAAGATAAATAATGGAGACAATGTAGCTAACCACCTAAATATTTTCAATACACTGATGAACCCACTAAGGTCTATTGGTGACGAGGTTAAAGAGACTGAACAATGCATCTACTTGTGTAGTTTACCTAACTCTTGGAATAATCTCATTGTTGCAATCTATGGGATTTCTAAGCTAAAAAAATCTCAAGAAAGATGATATTATTGCTAGTTGTTGCAAGAGAAAACAAGGAGAAGGACTGTGGAGCATTCTAAGCACTCAAAAGCTTTGATAACTAGAGGACATACCAAAGATAGAAATGGTGATAAATATTTTGGTGCAAGAAGATCTACCAGTAGAGAAAGGAAGTCACAGTTGGTGTGTCGGAGGTGCAAGCAGAAAGGTCATAAGAAATATGATTGTAAAGTATATTTGTCTAAAATAAATATGATTTAGTTGTAGGAACATCTATCAGTGATGAGAATATTTTGCATATTGCTAATACATATCTTGTCGTTTGCACGTAGTCTGATGTGTGGTTGATAGATTTTGGAGCATCCTTCCATATGACTCCCCACAAGGAGTGGTTTGTAGAATATGAAAAAGCAAATTGTGGTAGAGTTTTATTGGGTGACAATTTCAGCCATAAAATTATTGGTAGAGGTAAGGTTAAAATTAGACTTAGAAATGGGAGTGTTAAGTGTAGCCCTAATTGTTAGACATATTTCGGGATTAACAAAAAGTATACTATCAATGAGCTAGTTAGCTAAAGTAGGATTATAGATTACATTCAATAAGGATGGTTGTAGTTTGCTGCGCAGAGTCATTACTCATGCAAGTGGAGTAAGACTTTGAATATTGTATAAGCTAGATGTAACATGTTTGAATATTGCATGCACACATGCAACCACTATGGAAACAAGTAAACCCTTATATTTCAAATATGTCAAGTATGATGTTGTGGCACAGGAGGTTAGGACATCTTGGTGAAAGGATCCTGAAAGAGATGTGTTCAAAGTAGATAGTTCATGGATTGGAGAAAGAGAAGTTCACTTCTATGGGTTTATGTGAAGCATGCATTTTAGGAAAGCAAAAAAGAGTCACTTTTGCTTTTAGTGACTATAAAACCAAGGAAATATTGGAATTGGCACATTTTAATATTTGTGGTCCTTTTAAAGTTGCTTCATTAGGTGGATCTAGGTATTTTATTATTTTCATTAATTGTCTCTATAGGAAATCATGGGTTTATTTTCTTAAACAAAAGTCAAGGGCTCTTGTTGCCTTCAAAGAGTTTGTTGCTACGGTTGAAAGACAAGATGAGAAGAAAGTGAAGGCTTTAAGGAGTGATAATGGTCGAGAATATTGCTCCTAGGAATTTGATGCTTTTTGTAAGTTACATGGTATTGCATAAAGGCTTAACAAGATGATGTTGGAGAAGGTAAGAAGCATGAGAGAGGATGTAGGTTTGAATAAAAAAATTTGGGTAGAGGTTATTAATACAACTAACTACGTGAACAATATGTCACTTAGTTCTATTCTAAGTGGGATAGCACCAAATAAAGCTTGGAGTGGAATCAAACCCTTGGTTTCTCATTGAGAGTGTTTGGGTGTGAAGTATTTATTCTTGTGCCCAAGAAATATAGGAAAAATTTGGACCATAAATTTGTTAAAGGAGTACTCATTGGATATGGTGATGGAATCAAAGGTTACAAAGTATGGATACCTTCACAACATCACCATGTGTTCAGCCATGATGTAGTATTCAAATAAGACATCTACAACAAAGAAGAGTCCATGGAAACAACCCCAAAAAACTAAGAAAAATTTAGAACATCTACTAGTTTGAGAAATTAGCAAGCTAAAAACCAGCCACAAATTCTTCCACCATTAAGTGTAGATATCATTTCTACTCATTTGTTAGAGTTGCCACATGATACTAATGAATTTTCATGCAATTGGTGGCATCAACAAGATAATGAGATTGTTGTGGAAGAGTCTAATCAACCTTAAGTTATTGAAGAGCTGCCTGCTAGTAGGTGTTAAAGATACTCTCACTAGTGATGAAGCAATTCATTGGAAGAAAGCTATGGAAGAGGAAATGTAGTCATTGAAGAAAATAAGACTTAGGAATTGCAAGTGTTACCTAAGGGTAGAAATACAATAAGTTGTAAATGAGTGTTTAAAAGGAAAGACAAGGTTTATGGTTCAATTGAGAGATATCAGGCTAGGTTAGTAGCAAAAGGATACTCTTAGGTTGAAGGGCTTGAATTTGAAGAAACATTTTCTCCCATGGCAAAAATTGCATCTATTAGATTGCTCTTTGCATTGGCTACTGCAAATTACTGAGAAGTTGAGCAGGTGGACGTGAAGACGACTTTTTTTCATGGAGATCTCAATGAAAACATTTACATGGAGCAACTGATTAGGTTTGAAGTAAGTGGGAGAATTGTTGTATGCAAACTAAAAAAGTCATTGTATGGGTTGAAATCCCCAAGGTAGTGGTATAAAAGGTTTGATACCTTTGTGATTGGGCGTGGTTTTGTGAGAAGTGATGCTGATCATTGTATCTATATCAAGTGTAAAGGCAATCAATTTCTAATTCTGGTGTTATATATAGATGATATTCTTCTTTTTAGAAAATAGCAAGATCTTATGAAGAATACCAAGTCTAAGTTGTTAAGAGAATTTGACATGAAAGACCTTAGCCCATTACACTATTTCTTGGGTATTAAAGTGAAGAGAAACTATGGTGAGAAGAAGATGTGGATTAGCCAGAAGAGATACATTATAGACTTGCTTACTATTTTTAGAATGGACCAATGCACTCTTGTATCTACACCCTTTTAGGTTGGAGTTGCATTGTCAAAAGATATGTATTCAAAGTATGATGATGATAAGAGTGTCATGGATAAATTTCCTTATGCAAGTGTAGTTTGTAAACTGATGTATGCAATGGTGTGTACGAGACTAGATCTTCCTCATGCAGTTGGAGTTGTGAGCATATTTACGTCTAATCGTAGTAAGCAACATTGGGTTGCAATGAAGAGAATTCTCAGATATTTGAAAGGTACCAATGATTTTAAAATCTATTACGATGAAAAAAATAATCAGCTACAAGGTTTTTAGATTCTAAATATGGTGGAGATGTAGATACTTCTAAATCTACTAATGTATATGTGTTCACACTATTTGGAGGAGTTGTGAGTTGGAGAAGTAAAAAATAGCAAGTGGTGGTTCAATAAACTACTAAAACTAAATACATTACTGCTACAAAAGCATCCAAGGAGGTAGCCTGGTTACATGTAGTGTGTAGAGGCATTGGTTTTCAACAAAGTTCCATTACTTTATGGTGTGACAATCAAAGTGTAATTTTTTTTTGCTTGATAAAAAGGGTTGTACTCAGGTCCCCCACCCTTAACAAATTATATCTCTCTTCTTTAGATCTTGAGAGTTTACAAATAGATACACTTCTCATCTCAATTGAGATGCTATAGTTAGAAACCTACATCATTTTACATAAAATGTTTGAATTCTTTATTTTCATTTTTTGGATCTTTTCAAATCTCTGTATGAATACAATTACTCCAGAATTTAGCATCTTTATTGACATTTTTCTATAGCAGCCTTCACAATGTCAAAAATTTACCTCTACTATCTATGCCTTACATCTTAGTAGAGTAATATTTCCAAAACATCGCACTAACATAGTCCGCTTTACCAAATCTGGATTTCTAGTTTCCTTCCTGAAACACAAGTGCAACCACAAAAATTATAATAAATAGTCTAAATGAACACACATTATTGTTACAAAATAAAATATATATTACCAATGGAAAACATTAAACTAAATCTTAATCATTAATTGATTTAGGCAATCAACAATTTTTATCAGCTTCAACTAAACTTTCTACTTCCTCTAACCATGGAAAGGAGATGTTAACTTCACGATCCTCAACCAAAACCCCTCTATTGGCTAGCTTATATGCATATTTGTTTCCTTCCATTAATATATGTCTAAACCTAATTTCTTCAAACTCTTTAGCAATATCTTGAATTTCCATAATTATGTCTTGTATGTTCCATGGAGCCTTTGCTTTCCTCAAAATTGTATTTATTTCTATGTTATAATCACCTTCCATCCAAAATCTATTCCATTTAATTTATTTACATATTGTTAACCATTCTAAAGCCACCCAAGCTTCAAATTCATTATTTGTCTTAAATCCACAATTGAAAGCACAATGAGACAAAATATCTCCTCTATTATTTCTAATTATTCCTCCTCCTCCTGTTGGTCCTGGGTTTCCTTTAGATGCTCCATCAAAATTCAATTTAACCCACTCCACATCTGGTGGTTTCCACTTTATATTCTTTACCTTATTTTTGCTTCTCTTGTACCCAATATCATAATTCCATTTAATGACTTGACTCCATCTATCAAGACTCTCTGCTTTCAAATTAGGGATTGGGTGAGTTGATAGGGTTGGTTTAGACTCCTATATGGCTAAACATATCTTCTTTTTCATTACCTCTAAACTGATTTCCTTTCCTTTAAATATTCTTCTATTCCTTTCTAGCCATATAGTCCAAATTATTGTATCTTTTGATATATCCCATATTTTTTGTAAAGCCTCACTTTTATAAGTACTTTGCCATTGCTTTAACCAATCTTCAATTATGCTACTCATCACAATGCATTTACAAAATATATTAAGAATCCATTGCCATAGATTCCAGACTATAGAGCAATGTCCCAAGAGATGGTCAATACTCTCCTCCTCCTTATTACATAAAACACATTTAGAGGGGCCATGAAAACCCCTTTTCATAAGGTTATCCTAGGATAAAATTCTTCTATGACCTACTACCCAAACAAAAATGTTGACTTTAGGAATGCTTGGGCTATCCCAAATATCTCTCCAAATTCTAGAGATATTATTATTATGTTGGTGTTAAACATTATATCCACTTCTTGTTGTGTAATCTCCTGAGCTATTCAACTCCCAAATCAATTTATCCTTGGCATCCCTTGGAATAATTACAGTTGTTATCTTTCTACTCAATTGCCTCCTAGCATCAATGTCTTGTATACTTGTAAAAAAATCTTATTTCCATTTGTATCTTCCTTCTCGATCCTTGTACAAAATATTTGAAACCCTATCACCATATTTATATTGAAGTAATCTCATCCAAGGTTTCAAAATTGGATCTAAATTGAGTGGTTTTTTATCACACCAAGTATCCATCCAAATAGAAATTTTTTCTCTAGTTCCCACCACCCATATTAAACCTTTAATCATAATATCAATAGATGTTTTTAAACCATTCAAAAGAGCAAAACCATTTGGAAGAGAGAATGCACTAAATATTAAACTTGAGTCATTGGTATCAACATACTTACTTAGAAGAATTTTTGCCCATTAGCTTTGACTCTCTTTGTACAATCTCCAGATAACTTTTCTCCTAAGAGCTAAGTTTGTATTTGTAAGAGCTCTTAAACCAAGACCTCCCCTAGTTTTGTCATCACACAACTTGCTCCATTTCACCAAAGAAAAATTCATTTTATCATGTAAACCTGACCATAAAAGGAACACATAATAAATATTAAAAAAATTTCAACTGCTTTTAGCATAGAATACAAAGACATATAATATGTTGGAATGGCTTATAAGACTGACTTAATTAACTGCACTCTTCCTGCTAATGATAACCATCTACCTTTCCAAGCTGGAAGTTTATTTTGAACTTTACTAATAACTGGATTCCATAAATATATCCTCATTCTCCCCTGAAATAAAGGCATATCTAGATAAGTTGTTCGTAAATTTGCCTCCTCCATTTGAAACAACCTATAAATTATTGCGTTGATATTAGCAGGAGTGTTAATAAAGTAAATTTTAGATTTAGTCCTATTAATTTTTTGCCTTGAAGCTATTTCGTACTCTTTTAAAAAGTTATTCAAAGCTTTGGCATCATTTATCCTTACCCTTCCAAAAAGGGTTGTATCATCTACAAACCGTTTATGGGTGATGTTATAGTTGTTATTACTAATCTTAAGTCCACTTATAAACCCATCTTTGTAGGTCTTCTTTAAGTTTATACTAAAAAATTCTACCATAATAATGAAAAAATAAAGAGACAGGGGATCTCCTTGTCTAAGGCCTCTCTTGGCTTTAAAATATTTTGTCACTAACCCATTGACTAACACTGAATAAGAAAATGTAGAGACACAAGCTTTAATCCATCTAACCCATTTCTTCCCAAAACCAAACTTATCTAAAATTGCAAAAATAAAATTCCATTTAACCCTATCATAGGCTTTACTCATATCAAGTTTTAAGATCATAACTTTATATTTTCTTGAATTTTTTGAATGTATAACTTCATGAGCTACTATGATCCCATCCAAAATTCATCTCCCTTTCATAAAACCTCCTTGCTCTTCTAAAATTATTTTGTCTAACAATGGCCTTAATCTATTCGCCATAACTTTGGAATAATCTTATAAGCCATATTACATAGGCTTATGGGTCTAAAAGAATCAACACACAATCAAAGTGTAATTGACTTGACCGTGAATTCTAAATTTCACTCTTGTACTAAGCACATTCGAGTGAAATTTCTTTATATCAGAGAGATGGTGGAATCTGGAGAAGTTGAGTTATAAAATATTGGTATACATGACAATGCAACAGATGCACTGACAAAGCCATTGGAGAGCATGAAGTTCATTTAGTGTAGATATTTGATGGGAGTTATCTCATTTTGATTAGTAACCTTGAAGAATAAGGAAGAAGACATTTTCTATTTATTTACTTAGTCTTTTTGGCAAGTGGGAGATTGTTGGATGTGTGCCAAAAATATTGGATTTGTGTTTTTAAAAGTTTCTAGACATTTATTGAGATTTTATTAGTTGGTTGCCTAAATATGGGTAGGAAAACCCCAAACCTGGGTGGGGAAACCCTAAACATGTGTAGAAAAACCCTAGACATAGGCAAGAAAACCCTAAACATGGTACCTCTACATGTGTATTATTTTGATAGTTGCAACTCTGTAATAGATGTGTATGAAGAACTATGTGAGAATAACATCTCTCAAATGTAATGTTGAATGTATTATGAATGAAGTTTTTCTTCTTCCATTTTTTTTGACAATGCTCTGTGGCATGTCATGTATAAATATTTACTTGTAAATCAACATTTTGTTTCTTGTTAGTTGTTTATCAATTGCACATTATTTTCTTTTTTTATATGAGTTTATATTATCCTTTATTTGTTGTTGAGTTGTTTGGCTACACATTTTGTTGCACCAACACTTTTTGTCATCTAAAGATCCAACATAATCAAAGTTCATGTGTATTCTTCTTATATTCCTGGCCACATGCATTGTACTATGGATGTAATGCAATATCCTATTTGCTACTTTCTAATGATTATCCTTAGGTTCTTGCATGAACCTTAAAAGATAACTAATAGTAAAGCTTATATTAGGTCTAGTATTTGTTAGGTATATTTTCAATCAATTGACAACAAAGAGTACCAAATACTTGAGATGACTTGTCATATCAGTTAGTTGAAACCTTTTCTCAATTAGTGTTGCCTTAGGTTTATAGTCTATCATCCAATATTTTTCCAGCAGTATCTTAGCATACTTTTTTTTAAATAAAGGGGTAAAAATTTATTGATAAGAAGACAAGATTACAGAGTACAACGAAGCCCCCAACCAGGGCTCAAGTAAGCAACAAAACAAGCTAAAACCACCAGACAGGGTCAAAACCCGAAGAAGACAACAAGAACAAACCACATTAAGTCTGAACATCCTTGTGGATCAACTCCCAGAGGCGTTGAGAGTCCCCAGATGGGAGACTCTCCCAGTTATCCATAATCCAAGGACCCGAAAGCTCAGAAGCCCTTTTGGCCAAATAATCAACAACCCCATTCCATTCCCTTGGAATGTGCACAAAGGAGATGAATTCGAACTCTTCACTAATTTTGAGAATCTGAACGGCCATAGAGGCCAACTACCAATTAACATCCTCCAACCTTTTGTTGTTTAAAATATTAACCAAAATTTGAGAGTCGGACTCGTAGATGCTCCTGCGCCAGCCAAGAGAAAACCCCCTCTGCAAGGCCTCGAGAATCGCAAGAGCTTCCATAAAATTGTTGGAGTGAACACCTTTATAAATGGAAAAGAAAAATCTGACCACGCCAGCAGAGTCTCTCCCAACACCGCCAATTCTAGCATGTCCAGGATTACCCCTGGATGACCCATCAATATTAATTTTTAAAACTCCTCCAAGGGGCGGCCTCCACCTACCATCTCTCCTAACTTTCTTGCTAAGCTGAGAAGCCCTGCTAGGGTGAGAAGAGTCCGCTCCAACCCCAAAGAGACCAAGGGCCTACCGTACCTTCTCCTCCCTAGAGTCCAAAAGAGGGTTCACATCGCATTTGCTATGGATAGTTTCCTGAACCATACCCAGGATCCTTTGCCAGATCTGTTGAACAACCAAATGACTACCCTGAAAGATGCGATGGTTTTGTTCGAGCCAAATCTACCAGATGATGCAAGAAGGGCCCAAATTCCAAGCCACCTGGAGGAAGGGGGCATTGGTCGGAGGTCTACCCAGACTACTCCAAAACTCCACCAGGGAGAGCACATGAAAACAAGGATGGTTCCAAGCACTCCACCAATGGTGCCAAATGTCTCTGGCAAGGGATCATTGGAAAAATAAATGAGAAGAGACATCCTCATTATTACCACAAAGGACACAAATAGAGGGACCCTAAAATCCCCTCTTCCTCAAGTTCTCCCAAGTGAGGCATTTATTCTGAGCTACCAGCCAGAGAAAGAAGTTACATTTAGGCCAAGCAAATCTGTTCCACACCTTTTTCCACCATGTGATAGGGAGGCTCCCAAACTTCTGCATATCAAGAACCTGGTAGCCATAGGCTACAGAGTAGGTTCCCTTGGGATCAGGGTTCCAAGCCAAACTATCTTTACCCCTCAATGAAGAACAGGGTCTCCTCACAAGAATACGAGCAAGCACATCTTTATCCTCGACCAATCCCCCTAGGGCCATTCCTATGGATCTTTCCACTTGTACATCTCTAGATTACCAAAATATTAGATTGTTTTAAAGTCCTCCACATGAGACCAACCCACTTCCAAAAAATAAATGCTTAGGGAATGTAGCCTAGGATATTGAGTCAAGATAGGAGGGTGGCCATCCCAAGAATCCTCCCAAAAAAGAGCATCTGATCCTCGATTGCAAATCTAGAACAAACCCTACTTAATTAAATTAGCCCCTCTTTTCAGAGTGTCCTAGATAACCAAACCTTTCCCAACCAAGCTGACTCTAGGGATCTCAACCTCAGAAATACCTCTCAAGTACTTACAAGATAATATTTTAGCCCAAATATGATCTTGAGAAGTACACCATCTCCAATAAAGTTTTGTAGCTAGAGCCTACCCAGAAAGAGTCGCCTATCGCAACCCAAGGCCTCCCTCTTGAACCAACCTACAAATAGAATCCCACCTAACCAAACTCCATTTAGATTGAGCAAGTTTTCTAGACCACAAAAACTATCTTGACAAAGCATCCATGTCCTTGATGAAACGAGAGGGAGTTATTTGCACAAAATATCTATAGATGGGTAAATCTTGAACAACAAATTTTAAAAGCAACACTCTACCCACAAAGGAGAGCCATATGATGGTCCAGTGATTCACCTTCCTTCTAAAATTATCCAACATAGACTGCCAAGAAGATCTAGGTAGAGGATGAGATGAAATCGGAATACCAAGATAAATGAAGGGGGGAGTCCCGACCTAAAATCTTAGAATTTGAGCAATCCTAGCTTGAATAAGAGGAGGGGTATTGAAGAAGAAAATAGAAGACTTATCCTCATTAATCAACTATCCAGAAGCACCAAGATATATGTCAAGAGACCATCTAATGTTGCCAGCTTCCCTAATAGTGGCAACTCCCAACAAAGCAGTGTCATCAACAAATTGAAGGTGGGAAAGAGGCGGTGAACTACTATCCCACTTCCAACCCTGAATGAAACCATGCCTAACCTGAGACTTGAGAAATATTCCCAACCCTTCCACCATAATGATAAAAAAATAAGGAGATAGAGGATCTCCTTGCCTCAATCCCCTCGAGGCCTCAAACAGCTCCGATGACTCATTATTAACAAGAACAGAGAATGAGGAAGAAGAAACACAACTCATCACCCATCTAATCCAATCCTCCTCAAAGCCAAAAGTAGCAAGAACTTTATGAAGAAAGGACCATTTGACCCGATCATAGGCTTTGGCCATGTCCAACTTAATGAACATAGATTTCTCCTTAGAAGTTTCCATCGAGTGAATAGCTTCCGTAGCAATAACAACCCCATCCAGGATTTTCGACCAACAACAAACCCACCTTGCTCCTCAGAGATGATTTTGCTCAACCATATCTTCAGCCTCTCGGCAATAATTTTTGTAATGATATTATACACAACATTGCAGAGAGAAATAGGCCTGAACATATCCAGGGAATTCGCTCCCTCTTTTTGGGAATAAGCACCACAAAGGTAGCATTTAGGGCCCTTAGCATCTGTTTGTTCTTTTGGGACTCATGGACCACCTCCAGAAGATCAAATTTTATTAACTCCCAAAACTCCTGATAAAACTCAATCGAGAATCCATCCGAGCCTGGGGCTTTCCCTTTTTCATCTTGAAGACAACATTTTCCAACTCCTCAAGGGAAATTGGACCCATCAAATGCTCATTCATTTCTCTAGAAACAATCAAGGGAATACAATTTAGAATAAGCTTTTCAACCTCTTCATATGAGAGGGAGTCCTCCTTAAAGAGAGAGGAAAAATACCTCCTAGTCTCTTCTAAAATATCCTTGAAAGAAGAGAGAAGGGCACCCTGAGAATTCACAAGAGAGGAAATCAGGTTACCATTACGATGAGCCTTAACTGAGTTAAAAAAGAAGGTCATGTTCCTATCCCCTTCCTGAAGCCAATCCACTCGAGCTTTCTATTTCCAAAAAATTTCTTCCCTCAACTCCCATTCAGCAAGGTCTTTCGTAGCCTCAGATTCCTCAATGAGAAGCTCCTCCGTGAGTCCATGATCTCTGATCTTCCTTGAAGCTTCTTCCACCTTCCTAAGAGCCACCAACTTAGCCAAGGAAAGGTTCCCAAAATTTAGACTATTCCACCTCTTCAATTTATGCTTAACGAATTGCAACCACTTCATAAAGGAATACATAGCGGTGCCATGAGAAGGTTTGCCATTGGTCCACCAACCTCGCATGAAATCATGAATCTTAGGATCCCGAAGCCACATAAGTTGAAACTTAAAGGAAGGATTCTTATTTAGCCCAAACTCAAGAGCAGAGAGTTTGATAGGCCAATGATCAGATCCCCTACCCTCCAGAATCATAGAACTAGCGCTTCTGTTATTACCAATCCAAAAACTAGAGATCAAAAACCTATCCAGTCTCTCTGAGATGGAATCTTCCCCACATCTTCTATTGTGCCAGGTAAATATCCCATTATCCAGCTTGATGTCAACCAAGTTTAGGGCCCAGATATGAGCACTGAAGATAGAAGAAAAAGGCTCGAGATGATCAACCCCACCATATTTCTCCTCCAGACAAGTGATAGAGTTGAAATCTCCAGCCAAAATCCATGGGTACAAGGGAGCCAGACTTCTCACAAAGCCAATGTGCTCCCACAAATTCACTTTACCATTGTAATCAATAGGAGCATACACATTTGTAAGTAGGATGGTTTCACCAGATTCATTATCATGCTCGATCATCAAAATAGACCATCTACTGGAAATCCAAGTAAGAGGAGAGATCTTAACTGGATCCCATAAACAAGCAATACCACCAACATATCCACATGCACCAATACACTGGCATTGACCCCTTCTCCACAACTTGGGAGCAATATTGAACATACTATCAGTAGCCAATTTAGTCTCCTGAATAAACACCACATCCAGAGAATGAACACGAACCAAATCATGAACAACTTTTTGTCTAGGGATGTTGTTCAACCCCCTTACATTCCATGAAAGGATAATCATTTTTGGGGGTTAGAAAAATGGGAGTCCAATGTTCTCACCAAGCCTGACTCCACCAAAGTCTCCCCCATTAACTTAATTTTATCCTGGTCTTTCTTTCGACCCACCTTCATATTCTTATCCGAAGCACCTTTTTTAATTGTTTTCTACTGCAATCCCAACACCGTAGGAGTTTTGCAGTCCAAGGATGACTGCATCAGTATCTGAGTAGGAGAGGGCATAACTAAATCTATGCCACTTTCCAAAATAGTTTCCCCTCCAGGGCTAGAGCCATCCATACCACCTGTACTCGAAACCAAAGCCCTATGTTCTTCATTTAAACCCCCTAGATCTGATTCCTTAGGTTCCACCTCAAGAAGAGACATCTGATTCGGCCTTATTATATCTGCATCAGGTAGCGATATTTCAAGTATCTCCATGCACTGATCAAGATCATCTAGTATCTCAAAATGGTTGAGCAGAGCATCTAGATGGCTATCCTTAAGGTCTCTTTTTGCCCTTCTTCCTCTATTTCAAGGTTTTACAAGAACAAAGCCTTCCTTATCCCGATCCCCTTCCTTTATTGGGGCTTTTCCTTTATCCAGATTTTGTGCAGATCGAGAGGGCCCAGGATTTGAAGCCACGAGTGAGGACAAACTTAGGGTATTTTCTTTGTAGGTGGTCATATTCATGATAGATCTAACAACAAAATAGAAGAGCTTCATAGTCAAGTTGTTGAACCCATGTAGTCGATCCAAACTATATTTCAATAGAATCTAGAATAGGATTGTTTAAATCAATTTCAACATAGATACGAGCAACAAAGATTACCTTTTTATCCATCATCTATTGTGACGGTCCAACTGACTTCCCAAGAAGAAGGGCAATCATATGCAAGATGTCATTTCTCCAGAATTCCAATGGGAGCCATGAGAGCCGAACCCACACTGGAACCCACGATGGCCACTCCTCTGATGGGTTGAAACCCACATGCCAAGGTTTAAGAAAGAGTCCCGCTTGGTTACAAAAATAGGGACCCCCTTCAAATGCTTTGTTACGATCCACAAGACAAGAGAAAACCACCATAAAATAGCTATTCACACTCAACATCACCTCCACATCACCTTCAGGGTTCCAAGTCTTCCTAACCCAAGCCTCCACAAAGGGAAGAGAAATTTGGATACCCATAAATTTTCCAATAAGTGCATGCTTGGTTAAATACTCCACATCTTCCACCACCGAGTCTGGTTGAACCACTAGAATCGACATGGCTTCACATCGTTCCAAACATCCATTGTTCTTTAACAAGCGATTCTCGGCATGCAATGGGAAATCTTGTTCCTTCCAATCATTTTTAGATGAAAAAACATCACTAGCATGCACGCTCTGTGATGGGCCCGATGCCATCACAACATTCCTCCAATTGTTCAGACCTCCTCCAGAAACTTCTGCCATCTCCTTCAAGTTTTTTTTCTCCAACTCTGTTAGGGTTTCTTTCGAATATCTTCAACATCGAAACTCAAACCACTTCCTTCCACCTCTAGTTAGTATTTTAGCATACTTTGTTTATGAGTTCACAATGTAATTATTTTTTTGCCAAACCTCCAAGCCAAGACAATAGTGTAGAAGTCCCAAATTTGTCACATTAAAAGACTTGTTCAAGACATTCTTCACAACATCCACCAATTCATTTGAATTACCAATGATGAATACAACATCAAATTACAACATAAGTATCACTATCTCGAATCCAAATTTCTTGAGATAAATATTTGTGTCTAAGGGACTTCTTATGAAACTATACTATAATAGGTGATCATCAATTTTGATATGCCAAGCTTTGGGATCTTGCTTCAACCCATACAAGAACTTGATTAGTCTATAGACCTTTTGTTGTTGCCCATTGACAACAAATCCTTTGGATTATATCATAGACACCTCTTCTTGGAGATCACCATTAAGGCATATTGACATCCATTTGTTCTAGATTCCAACTAAACTGCAATACCAATGTACAAAGAATACAAATGACTATCATCTTTGTTATGGGTGCAAATATCTCTTCGTAATCAATTCCTTTCTTCAATGCATAGCCTTTGCAACAATTCATGCCTTATATTTGTCAATGGATCCATCTACCTTGTACTTCATTTTGAAGACCCACTTGTAGCCTACGGGCTTCTTTCCTTTTGGTAAATCAAAGATATCCCATGCTTTATTTTTTATCAGAGAAATATAATTTGTATCCATAGTTGCCTTCCACTATAGCAAGCTAAGTACATCCTTCATTGAGGCTGGTTTTGAATTCTCCATTACTGAAGATATTAATCCTAGATTTACTTCCTAATGTGATATATTGTGAGTATGTGATCATGTGAAAGTGAAATCAAGATGTACATCAAGTTTGGTATCTCTAATGGTACTTGTGAGTTTTTTTGGAGTCTTTCATCATTGTAAAGGAGTGACTACTTCAACAACTATTGGATGTTCTTTATAAAATTCCTCAAAAAACTCTATTATCATAGTTGAAGATATGGCAACCTTAGGCTTAGTAGAATCCTCAATATTTGAATTAGATTCAAATGCTTCATCAAATACCATATCTCAACTAATATGCAATTTCTTGGTGATTGCATCTAGTAGATGATAACCTTTTGACTCATCATCATACCCAAGAAATATGCATGATAGGGTTTTAACATCCAACTTGGTCCTCTTTTTCTTTGACACATGCATGCATGCCTTGCTATTGAAGACTCTAAGATGTGTGATTGAAGGCTTCCTCCCAAACCAAAATTCTTTAGATGTAAATCCTTTTAGTGCCTTTGTGGGAGATCTATTTAGAAGACACACTATAACGGTGACAACTTCAACATAATGTTGTTACTTTATATTGGATCTTATGACAAAAAACAAACCATTTCCATGATGAAACAATTTATTATTTTAAAAACCTCATTCTGTTGTGGAGTATAGGGTGTAATGAGCTATCATTTGATCTTGTTTTGTGTGAGAAACCTTAAAAAATAATTGGACGTATATTTCCCTCTTGATCTAAGCATAAGACTTTAATTGAATGCCTAGTTTATTTTTCCACATGCTGTTTAAAATATTGGAATGCTAGAATGCTTCAAACTTCAATTGCAAGGACATCCACATATTCTAGGACTAGTTGTCAACAAACAATTGGAAGTATCTTTTGCCACTAAAATTAGCTATAATGGGCTTGCACATATCGATGTATATCACATCCAAAAATATTTTGGCTTTGTGAGGATAAAATTCAAATGGTACTTGGTGTTGCTTCCCTACTAAACAACCTGAGAAAACTGGCAATATGGGTGAAAGGTTAGGCAAACCTATCACTATTTGATGCTTACTAAGTCAGAGTATCTTAAACTAAGATGACCATATATATATATATATATTTTAAAGAAAAAACCCCTTGCGGGGCTGCCTTGGTCTGAGAGACCACGAACAGGGGGTTCTACACCATCAAAGTCACCCGGGAGTTGCACCCTACCCTGCCCGCACCAACATTATCAATTGGATTTTGGATACCCAATTCAACTTTTTGGTAGGGTGGAGATTTGAACCTGGGACCTCCCTTGGAGGATTGCCCTCTCCTCTCCAACTCACCTACAACACCGGGTTGGATGACCATATATTCAATGCCAAAGGAAGGTTGCATTTTTCATGGTTGTTGACAATGCTAATTTAGGAGAAAATAGGACATCTAGGGCAAACAAGCCATTTTTGTAGGAATCAATTGTTACATTCTCATAATTTTAGGTGATCAAACATTTCTTGTGGCCATCAATAACTTTGAATTTGAAACCATGTTTCAATCCAACACTTGTGGGATAGATAACAAGTTGTTTGCCAATGCTAGTACATATAGTACCTTTTTAATTTTGCATTGTTCATATGGAATATTAAGAGGAACATTGCCTACTCCATTGACCTTAATAGGTTTTATTATCAATTATAGTAATTATTTTTCCTTCTTTGGCTTCTAAAGAATTAAATCATGCTTTATCCCCTATCCTTTGCTTGCTAGCACCTGAATCAATGTACCAAATAAAATCTTTTGGGTTGGTCATGGCCTTGGACATTAGCATCTTGTATGCCTATTTAGAATCTAAAGCTAATTCTTCAAGTAAAACATGCCATTGTTATCTCTTTTGTTTGGGATGTGACATGTATTGTATCTTCTTCTTTTGAGGTTGATGGACTCAATCTCCTTGAGTTATTAAATTATACCAACAATGCTTGGTATCATGTCCTTATTTATCACAAATACAACCATGCTTCTTTTGCTTTTGAGGTGGCTTCTATGATGATGATGACAAACTCTTTTGTGAATAATCCTTTTGTGGTTTCTTGTTCCTAGACTTCTTCAAGATAAGTACAATATTTGATAATTGATCCCTTAATTTGTTGGTTACTTATTTTTGTTGCAACATATTTACCAACTCATCAAAAGAAACCTTCCTATTAGAGACTTGCAAGGAGGTTATAAACACTCTAAAATAATCTGGTAAACCTCAAAGTAAGATGGGTACTAAGAGCTTATCTTCCATATTTTCATCCATGGTATTTAGTCATACCTTCAACTCTACAACTCTTCAAAGAAATACCTCTATAATTTCTCCATATTACACTCTCAATGTGTGGAGTTGTTACTGAAGGTTAAGAATGGTGGATTCATTCTTCCCTTTGTAGATGGTATTAAGTGTGTCCCATGTTATCTAATAAAAAAAAGTATCTTATGATTGCTTTGATGTCTCTACTTGATAACATGTGTTGTAGCAAGGGTGATGAGCATCAATGCTCTTGCATCTACATCATCATATAGATAACAAGTTGTTTGCCAATGCTAGTACATATAGTACCTTTTTAATTTTGCATTGTTCATATGGAATATTAAGAGGAACATTGCCTACTCCATTGACCTTAATAGGTTTTATTATCAATTATAGTAATTAGTTTTCCTTCTTTGGATTCTAAAGAATTAAACCATGCTTTATCCCCTATCCTTTGCTTGCTAGCACCTGAATCAATGTACCAAATAAAATCTTTTGGGTTGGTCATGGCCTTGGACATTAGCATATTGTATGCTTATTTAGAATATAAAGCTAATTCTTCAAGTAAAATATGCCCTTGTTATCGTTTTTGTTTGGGATGTGACATATATTGTGTCTTCTTCTTTTGAGGTTGATGGACTCAATCTCCTTGAGTTATTAAATTATACCAACAATGCTTGGTATCATGCCCTTATTTATCACAAATACAACCATGCTTATTTTGTTTTTGAGGTGGCTTCTATGACGATGATGACAAACTCTTTTGTGAAGAATCCTTTTGTGGTTTATTGTTCCTAGATGTCTTCAAGATAAGTGCAGTATTTGATAATTAATCCCCTAATTGGTTAGTTACTTATTCTTGTTGCAACATATTTACCAACTCATCAAAGGAAACCTTCCTATTAGAGACTTGTAAGGAGGTTATAAACACTCTAAAAGAATCTGGTAAACCTCAAAGTAATATGGGTACTAAGAACTTATCTTCCATATTTTCATCCATGGTATTTACTCGTACCTTCAACTCTATAACTCTTCAAAGAAATACCTCTATAATTTCTCCATATTACACTCTCAATGTGTGGAGTTGTGACTGAAGGTTAAGAATGGTGGATTCATTCTTCCCTTTGTAGATGGTAGTAAGTGTGTCCCATGTTATCTAATAAAAAAAAAGTATCTTATGCTTGCTTTGATGTCTCTACTTGATAACATGTGCTGTAGCAAGGGTGACGAGCATCAATGCTCTAGCATCTACATCATCATATTTTTTAGCTTAGTCAAAGTCTTGATATCACGTAAAAATACCTATGATAATGTCCCAAAGTTTTTTCAACAACCAAGATGGTTTTCATATTAGTCTTCCAAGGAGTAAAGTTTGAACCTCTCAAAAGTTGTAAATCCATAGGAATATTTTTGGTGTAGTCATGGTGAGGGTTTCTTATATCTCCCAAATGATCTCTCTTTCAATATATCACCAATAAAATATATGAAACCTTTTTATATCTATGTCGCAAAAAGTTGTTAGACCACTCTAGCAACTTTGTCAAGTGGCTCAGTGGTCTTTACCAAGCATAATCCTACCCATGGATTCTTTGGTAGTATAGGTTTATCTAAAAGGCTTCAACCTTTTCTTTTTATCTTTCATGTTGGCCAAGGAATCTATCCTCTCATCTATGTTGCTATTGGACACAAGAAGCCAAAAGAGAAAAGGAAATGGATTTTTTGAAAAAAATTATAAAAGACAAATGAGGTTTTAAACTCAATCCTAAAACTGGGATATCCATTTAATAAAAAATTAAAATATTCAACAAAATATTGAGCGATAATGGAAGGAACAAAGGAACTTGTCGATGAATATTCCTTCTAGAGCAAAACTACTAAATGTAGTGAGATCCTTGTGATCCAAGTCTACCTAGGGGTTTTATCAATAAACCCTTCTTCCAGTCTTACCATTAGATAGACAAAAATATTTTTAGCTACTTTAAACATACTTTCCCTTGGGAGATACTATAAAAGTCAAAATATCATCAATAAGCAATCAAGTAACGTAGATTCATTGAAAAGTCTCAAACATGGGGTTTTTTTAATGGGGCCAATAAGAGATAATCAACTTTTAGTAGTGGGGGAGGCATTTTGTACTTCTTGGATACCCACTATATCAAATTTTAAGTAGGTCTTGGGATGAGTTCCATCCATTTTGTTGAGTTTTAGGCATTGAGATTACTAATGAAGCGTGCTTCGGAGAGAAATGTAAAAAAATTACATTTTTTTGGAGATTCTACTCTGGTCATCAATTGGATGAATGGATCTACTCAATTACAAAATAATCTACTAATACAAGTGGGAGATGAACTACTAGAGGGAATTAAATCAAGAAGCAGATAGGTTATTAAAAAAATATTAGTAGGTCCCAAAAGGTTTTTTGCAAATGGAAGAGATTAAGGATGGAGTTTCGTCTTTCACGCATATATCATACCCCTAGTTTCTATGCTAGATTTGGGTTTTTACTATGGGTTTATCCATTGATTATAACTTTATGATGAATTTAAACTATTTTTTTACTTTTTGTTGTTTTCTTCTTTTTGTTGGTTTCATTTTCGTTGGTTTCTATCCTGGTTATGGACATAGAGGTTATTTTGATGATTATGTATTGATATATAATGATCTTTATCATTATTATACCCATGTTTTGAAGATGGAATTTTCTCTCTGATCTATCCGACTGTAATTATATTTTGACTCCCAGTAAATTTTTTTATCTGGATTTTTTGTTTATGCCAAGGCACTTGAGAAGTGTAATTTTCTTTCATTCTTGAAATAAAATTACAAATTTGTTTTCTTGTAACAAAATAAAAATAAAAACAAAGATTCATATCCACCCCAAATAACATGTTAGGTTCCATAGTAGTTTTTAGAAGCAAACAAAATTAACAAGTTACCTAGTACTGCAAAAAAATAAATACACAAAAAACAATGCACACAATATATGGGGGTGTTTGTGGACACTGAAAAATATCACTATCAAAGTATACAATTACACTCCAACCAACAATGAAAAGGTTGGTTTTATGGGGCATTTATATCGAAATACAAGTTATCTTTAGGTCAAGGTTAAGTGACTGACCTTATTCATTGAAAAAAATATTACAAAAAAATATTTTTCAAGGTCTACAATGGCCCAAAGGGCTTATATGAACAATACAATACAAAGTCAATCATAGCCTCAAGATAATATTTACCACCATATATTCCAAGTAGTTTATAATTGAAATCTATATCTAGATACTTGTATTTTGTTACTTCTTCCAAGAGATCACTTTTAAATTGGACGCTTAAGATTTTTTTTCTTTTGATTGGAAAAAACCATTATCTTAGTTATGTCAAATTTCTTTCAAAGGTGCTATAAATACTTTGAAAGCTCTCTCAACTCTTACGTTGTCCTTGTAATAAAAATGATATCATTTGCATCAAAGGTAGTTTCACCATATAATTGCCCAATTGGATGCCTTCAATTTAGTTATCTCTACCTTTGATAGCCATAATATATTGATTCATGGATTTCTTATATATATATTACATTTTGTACATGTTCGAATTTTAGTCTTGAGACCATCAAACATGAGATGAGAAAATATCAAAGCTTGAAAACTTAAAGCTTTAGATATATTTTACTAAGTGTAGAAATTTGATTCAATGAATATCACTCATGAAGATGTTCTCTTCATTGGAATCTATAGTTTTGAAAGAAAAGAGGACCATTAGTCAATAAGACCTCTTTATAGCTATAATTACAATGTCTAATAACTACACTTGATTATCTTCTTGTGAATTGTGTGGTTCCCTTCTTTGACTCTAATAATTAGCACATGAGTGCATTATTAAATAGTTATAACACATATTGGTTGTAAGCTTACTGCATTGGTAAGGTCTTTGGCCTCTCTTTGGGAGGTCCAAGGTTCAAACCCCACTTAGTATGAGGGAACCAAGACCCCTCATAAAAACCTTGTAAACTCATTGAAAAAAATAGTTACAACAAGACATATTTTCATAAAAGTGAATTCGACTCAAAGATACATTTTTCCTTCTACTTCGATGTTTAAAATTTTCTTAAGCATACTTAGGAAGTAATAAATTAAGGTTAAATTGTTCCCACCTCAAAAAAGAATCTTTTAAGCATGAAACAATGCTAATTATGTATGGATTTTCTTTTTGTGTATTTTAAATAGATTTTAGGCTTTTCTTAAATCTTCTACATGTGAATGTGCCTCCACTTATATTGAATTATTTATACTTAGATATAAAGTAGATAGAAGGAACTAAAACATAACAAATCCCCTTCCAAAATACAAAATCCTCTCTTTAAATATAAAAAATTGTATTTTACATTGGCAAGATGCTTTAGAAATCCACTAGAGACATATTATGTATATATTTTATATAGATTATGGAAATAGTCAACCTTTGCATGCTTTCATTTTATACAAAGGAAAATTTCCTAAATCATTCCACTTTACTTCTTTTCTCCTATATATACCCTCCTTTTTCTATAAAGGAAACTTTATGAGTTTATTAGTTTTAGTAAAAAGTAAAATTTTTGAATCATTCTTCCAAAGCTTGCATGTTTTTTATGTGTACATGCTTTTTAGATGCATTCTTGCAATTTTTAGTGCATGCATACATTTTACATTGCACACATGCATGATCTATACATACAATTTCTAATATTGAACTAAAAAATAATTAACTACTTCTAGGTGAGGTTTTTTTGGGTATTTGAACTTCTTGAAGCCATTTCAGGTAAGGTATTCTTACCTCTATCTAACTTTGATGGAGCTTCTAAAGTCTTGTTTTATTTTCATATTGTTGATGTTAACCTCTACTAAAAGTGCCTCTTGCATTTTTGACTCCATATAACTTGTAACCATAGGTACCTTTATGATTTGATCTTAATTTGAATCCTTCAAAATTGGACACGGGTTTTCTTTATTAGATACCACCTTCTCATTACCACTTGGTGTAACATAATAATGCTCCTGTATAGCACCTTTCCACTACATAAAATTTTTGTTTTATTTTTTGTTGAAGCACACAAAATTCCTTATATACATAAATCATATTATCTTCAAACCTTTATTAGACATGATTATTTAATTGTGGGTAGACATTAATAGGATGACCATATTCAAAATATTATTTGCATCTAAATGTAATGTTTTAATAAGCTAGCTTTTGGGTTCTAGTGGGAACCCATGCTAATATAAAGTATATTGGTAGTATTTTACTTAGATTGATCTCAAAACAAACACAAGCACATCTAATATCGAATCTTTCCTTTGTTGGATTATAAATGAAAATAAATTTTCTAATAGTGTTGCTAATTTGTTCTAGGGTTGATGGTGTTCAAAATTGCAAAGGCATATTTGGAAGCCTAACACATATTGGAATAAAAGATAGAATTTCATTAATAGGGTTAAAATCCAAACACTTCATGAATAATATAGATTCCATGAGAAACTAAGGTTCTTTGATATAAATAATTTCCCTATCTATATCTTCCACAAAAATCCCTTGGATGCATGGATATATTTCTATACCATTCAAAATGAAAGGTGACTAGTTTTAGTATAACCTCTTACTCAAGGTAGGAAGAGTGTGCCAAAACCTATTAAATCTATAACATAAACCTTTCTCAAGAAAATATTAAGCAAACACATCAATTTGTTCATTTCTTAAGCTAATAGAAAGGGTATCAAAATATTTCTCCATGACAAACTCTTTCATATGACTAGGAAGGGGAGTAGTGCTTGATATAGTAAGTGTAGTGAAGGCTCACTACAGTAGGTAAATCTTGCTCTTAAAGGTAATTTTTACTAGAGCACCTAACTAAAGCCAAAATGAAGGGGCCCAAAACCCCTACTAATTATGATGTAGTTGAAGCTAAAAGACCATCCAAGATGTAGCCAAGAGAAGCCACTATCGTAAATTGATCCTATGCGTAAAGCTCCCTTCACCACAAGTCTTGCCCAACCATTGGACTAGAAGTAAGCAACAACTCAACAACCTTTTAGGTGGTGGCTAAAGTAGCTCCTGATAATACTTGGAACCCTTGATCCATCCTGAATAATGGCTAAGGGGGAACCACTTTTACCAGGGCCTTGCTTCAATCAAAGCTCATGGCTTTTTCTAGTCTTTAGTGAGCAAAGTCTATGAGATCGATCCCTTCCCTTAACCAAGGAGGCCCCTTAGTCACAAGTATCATTCCAAATTGATACCACTAGTAGATCCTGAGGACTAAGGCCCTTTCCTTGGTTGAAGGCAAGGAATATATGATGGGACCAAGTGAAGAGAAGATAAGGCAAGACTACCTATTTTTAGGGGAGAGCTTGATACCCGAAAGTCAGGGAAGAATAGAGTAGCTTATAAGGCTTCCAGCTGTAACGTTCCCCCTTAACCTTATGGTCTATCAATTCCATAATAATATCCTTGCAATATGTGGTGGAAGAAGAGTCCCCAGAAGCATAGCAACTTAGAAGGTGGCAACTATCATCTCCTTAGGGTGCATTGAAGAACATATTCACCAAGGAAAATTGCCAAGAGTGTGGATGAACTAGTATTAGATCACCAGAACCCTAGACCAACCCAAAGCAACTGGATGCAATGCGAGGGATGATGATCTGATTTTGATCCTAACATCCCACAACTAGATGCAATTCCCCAGATGATATCTAGAGCATTAAAGCGATGATAGGAAGGAAAACCCAAGGGGAAACACGTGCTCAATAAATTAATAACAAATGATTGTGAAGGTCCAAGCATGGGGATTTTTCTAGTTATAGAACTTTAGAGCCTTCAAATCATTCATTGTTGATGTTGACTAGCCCAGAAAAAATTTTGAATTCAAATTTTGAAATCCTGCATGTATTTTGGAGGGAATTCTTTGTCCACTCTTCTTATAAATATCTCTCTTCTTCTCATTGTAAACCATTGAAAGCTCTCCATACTTCTCAGGTGTGATTTCCTTCATTCTTCTTCTTGTCCCATCCTAGCTCAAGCCTTGCATAACCCATCGGGTAGTTTTTGAACCTCTTCTTTCTTCATGTAACTAAGAGTTCACGTTAATGAGAATATTTGACTCTTTACACAATATCTATCTTAGTTCTAATGTAGGTGTTCTATTTTTGCTACATGATCTCAGAGGGATCTATGTTCCTCATGCATTGTTGGTAATTGTGCAAGGGTTCATCTAAAACCGTTCAGGCACCAAGGGGATCTTATTATTTTCTTTGGTGCATCACCACCCTTAGATAGGCTAGGTAGTTTATATTTCTTACAATTTTATTTACACTTTATTTCCTACTTTCATTCTATTTTCCATTTTCCATTGAAGCAACCTAGGTTAGGAGAAGATTAGCAAACCAATGAGGAAGGAAAAGCACCAAAGAAGACATCCAAAAGCAAGGAATCAACCTTGGATAAAAAACCTCAAAGGTTATCTAGTGGAGCTCCATCCCACTCTCCCCTAGACTTCCCAAGACTAGCGCCCCCACACGAGGCATAAGGCACTAGACACACCCGTTCAACAAAGGTGGTAAGACACTAAAATCATAACCATAGGGGGTAATGATGCCTAGGGATAATAAAGGGGTCATGACCAACCCCTAATAGTTTAGATTGGTATTCTTGATGGTATCTGTTGGGCACCGAATTGACATCAAGTTTTACTTGACACTACAACTATCTATCTTCCAATTTTCTATCCAGGCATGCACCCGATAGTCGTAGCTCGACACTCAAGCATTGGATGGACCAAAGACAACTTCAATCCAACCTCTAGAGTAGGTTGGTTCCTTGTCAACTTAAAATGGTGTTGACACAATTAAAGCTCAAATAGGGTTTTGAGATAAGGGTTAGAAAAGGTTTAGGGTTAGAGGTATTATGAAAAATAGTGGTCGGATAGGCTAACAACATAGGCAACTACAACAAAAGGCTCCCACAAGCTATTTCCAGTGTCCCATCACTCAAGATTAGCAGCACCCAAACCCATGAAATCTTCATACATTAAAACATAAACAGAGATATATTGCAGAAAGCAATTCCAACATCTAATATTGATAATCCAAATTAGCAGAATAGACCAATAGTTAGATTTAACAGAAATAAACTTTCTAACAACACAGATCTAACCATGAACAGATTTCAACTACTCTCACAACTAGTAATCCAATAAGCTGGAATGAACTAACCATTCAAGTATTAATAGAAATGCAGCTCAAGGCTTCGAACCTCTTGCACAAGATGATGAAGATGACAAATTTGAGTCAAAAATCAGAGTAATGCTCCTTCCATTAGCTCACAAGAATATTTATAGTAGGGCAAGCAAACGCACTAGAGCCGACCCTAGAAAATGAGGGTTCGACCTCTATTTATAGTTTGTAAATGAAATAATATTAAGGAGACATTACAAATATTACATATTTACAGCTCAGCAGAGAGTTTTTGCTGGCATTATCTTACTGGTTGATGGCCTCCGAGAAATCCATTGTGAGTAATTCGCCATGGCAGCTTGGCTCTCTACAACTTGTTGGTTCGTTGATGGCAGTTGGTATTCAGGCCGTTAGAGACCACATCTGATCCATGGATCATTCTTGAAAGCTCTGATCCACCATCGATCTACAACTACCTCTAGTTCTTATTCTTGAAACCCTTTCGATGCTTCATCTTCCTACCCTCCAACTGATTACACTCTGATCCGATGAGAAATTACTTTTAAATACTACAATAATGTTAGCAAACTCTCGACCATCGATCTTCATCATGAATGGCTATGATTAAAACTCAAAATACTCTACAAATTGGTAGGGAAAGACCAAAGCACCATTCCACACTTTTAATTGTTGATATCATAATTTGTGGCTTCAATTCTACGAAATCAAATTTTAGCATAAAATATATTAAAGAGCGAGCGAGATGCATTCCACTATCAATCCGCTTATTAACTTTCCTTTTCTTTCCTTTGGCTCCAAACAAAATGCAATCCACACAAAAAGTATGGTGACATCATCATCACCTTGGTCAAAATGTGAAATCACCAATCCACACCGAAGCTAGTGCAAATAATACTTCATCACCAATCCACACCCTTTGTAGTGTAAAACCAACTTTATCACCATTTCACTCCAAAGTTGGTGTAAAATACTCTTTGTCACCATTCCACACCCAATGTAGTGCTTTCTACCTTTATGTCACCAATCCGCACCAAAATACTCTTGAGACTCAATGGAATTGATCTTACCGACACTTAGTCGCTCGGAGCATGCAAAAACTACACACGATCACCATTCCACACTTCTTCTTGCACTGACATCATCATCACCCAAAAATTTTATAAAATCGAGACTCATCTAGAATCTACTTCCAAATACACTATAAACTAAGTAGAATGGAATTAACTTGCTCAAGGTGAAAATGCACTAAGTGTTGAGTGGATTAGGAAACTCTTATTGTGGATCCGCTCCAAAATACACTAGGAAATATGCGGAATGGAAACTTCATACCTTAGAATAAAATTTTCAATGCTTTCTAAGGATGTGGCCATTTTGGGCCTACATTATAGTACCTCCTAGGTGGATTTGCTCGCAAAGCCATAGAACTCAGAGTCTTATCCATTGGGCATCAGGAGTCAAAAAATGCTTATCTTCAAAAAATGCTTTAAAGAATAATTTCCATATGAACACTACCCTCTGAAAATGAACACCTTAGAGGATAAACGTTCATATCGAGACCATGCTTCATACATCCTAGAGGATAACTGTTCACATGGAGACTATGCCATAAACATTAATATCTATGCCATTCCAACAAAACTGCTTCAATGCTCCAGCAAAACACAACTATGTTCTCCTTATAAAGCCTTCTTACAATACATGATATGAATGCCTTCACACAAAACTTGTTATTTTCTATGTCTCTCTGGACTCATGCTTTTATTGTTTCTTTTTGACCATGTCAGAGTAAAAATGAATCAAACAAAAATACAAAACTTATGACTACATATGTACAAAACAAAAATTGCTAAGCTTGTGCCCCTTCAGGTTCTACTCTATCCAGATCTTCTTCTTGTTGGGCCTCTTCCTCAACATTATCCTCTAGCTCTTGCTCAGCTTCTTCCTCTGGAGAAGATTGCTCTTTATTTTCCTCTTCAACATTATCACCAAACAACTGCACCATCAGTTTCAAAATATGTAGGGCTTGTTTCCATGTTGCTTCAGAGGGGTTGGAAGTCTCCTTCAACTACTTATAAATGTACTGTAGTTCACCAATATCTTCATAATTAGCAACACTTCCTTTATTTACCAAGTCTTCCATGAGGTCTCTAAGCCTAGTAAAATCAATAATCATTTGTGAAGCTTGCTCTTGGTCAATTGGTTCTTCTAGAGCATCAATTTTAGACTCATCTTGTAAGCTCTCACCAATACTCTTCTTAATTTCTTCAACTGATAACAAGTTGTGATCTTCCATCCATAACCCTCTAAAACCAATTTAAATCATTTCCTTATTAACATCCACTACATCCTTGATCACTCCTTCAATCTTGTCAAACAATAGCCAAGCCTTTTGGAGTGCTCTGTGCTTCTTCACTACAATTCTAGCAGCAACTCTAGCAATGTTCCACTCCTTATTAGGGATTGGCTTAGCAGAATCACTGAGTCTACTATCCACCAGCCTATGAATTTGCTCAATTAGAATTACCATAGGTTGTAGCTCTCCAGTGAAATTATCCAGATCCTTCTGAATGCTTTGGAGTAGGTGGATGGCATCATCTAAATAATCAATAATAAGTTGTAGCCTTGAGCATTTCTCTAGAACTTTAGAGAGCAATTCCTTTCTCACTTTCTTTAGTCCAGCCTTGGAAAAACTAGAAGATTTAGCCTTTTCAATTTGAAGTTGTTGCTTCAAACTTTGTATCTCCTTAGCCTATTCCTCATTCTTTTTCTGGTGCTCTTCAATCTGCTCCTTGAGCTTATTAGCTTCCTAAAACTTCTCTTGCCAGCTCTTAGCTTCTTTTCTCAGAGCTTTCTCCACTTATTTCTGATTGTTAATAGTTTTTTGAAGCTTTTCTATTTGCTTTTCCAACTTACCCACCTTTTATTTGAATATATCATTTTTTACATAAAAAGTTTCCAAGTGGGCTTTGGCTATGACCAATTCATCTTCTTCAGGAAACTTCTCAATATCTTATGTATACTCTTCAATACGATAATCTTGGGTAGTCATCTCAATTTTAGGCTTGCTCACAAGGGGAATCATGGATCTAGATGTCCTTTACCTTGAAACTGGATCAACAAACATGCTTCTCCTCTTTGTGGCCATCCTATTGGAAGGCTTGGACAACTTTTCTACCCAAAAATCTTGAATTTTCTATGTAGCTTCCTATTCCTTCTACAAAATTTCTTGAGTAGGGTAACTTGCAGGGAGAGGAGAAGAGGACACAAGATATGCAAGAGCAGAATCAATAGTTGATAATACTATGTAGAAGTAGTTACATAGAATATATGACCATAGTGGAATCTATGACCACTACTATTGTTGCAATTGGTAGACTCATGGAAACTGAAGTGAGACTCATAGATGGGTGAGTGGGTGTACTCGAAATAGTTTGCTTCTCAGATGAGGGTGGTGGTTGTAATGGTGAGGATGGAACTATGGGAGATGATGAAAGGGGAATCTCAGATGATGAAGGTGGAATTTGAGGTGACCTTGGAGGAGATGGGTTGGTTTGTACCTCAATAGTGACTAATGAAATAGGTGGTGAACTATGAGGTGGAGAAGGTACCTTTGTTACAATTTCTTGCTCAGAAAGGGAGGGAGATTTCCTTGGGGAATTTGGAGGAGGAAGAGGAGAAGAGGGATTAGAGACCATACCTTCACCTACTGATGTAGGGTGTTGAGGAGCTATCTCTATGATCTACTATTGTACTTGTTGTATCAATTCTTCCATAGCTAAAATAATTGTTTCTTTAACAATTTCCTCTTTATCCAACCTCTATTTCTTTGAAATCTCTTTCTCAATTCTTTCTGGTGCCCTTTTGGCTTTTCTCTAAAAAACTTGCAAGGTGACTTTCTCACTTTCTATATCTTCTTCAGATAACCCTTCTTGTACTATTTCCTCTAGTAATATCTATTCAAAAATAGGATTTAATTCCACTATTGCTATAGTGGTGAAACTCAAAGGTGTAAACCTAAAGTTCTCATCCTTTTCATTCCAATCTATATCTATATCTAAAGGTTGTCCACCTAGGGCTAGGTGCTTAGGCCTATTTACTATCTCTATGACTGGTGCACTAACAGCCCTCTCATCAGAATAGTGCATCTTACTCATCAACTATGCTCCTTTTGGAAATTGCTCTATTTGCTCAGTTGAAGGCTGAAAAGTCTTCAGAATTTATAGCAGTCAATGGAGTATCAAGTTCCTCTTCTTGAACTTCTTCTTATGAAGGTGGGGATGGGGAATCAAACCTAGTTTGTGACTTCTTATAGATTAGCACTATATTCCTTGGGTCTTTGGGCTTCCAAGTTTTGACATTATCATCATACCTTTTAGAAAATTCACCATCAATTTTTAACCCAAACCTGGATTTTTCTTTACCAATCTCAATTCTCATCCTCCACCAGTCTGATATCTTGGCTTCATTCCATTTCTCCTTTTTCTCTACTTCATCACCAGTAGGTTCTTGAGACTGAGGGTCCTCTTTCTTTTCTATTTTTCCTCAATATATTTGATGGTAGACTCCTTCAACCGATGTTTTACATTATTGTCTAGATCAAAATCAATAATTTATTCATAAAAGTCTAACCATGGAGGAAGTTGATCCATATTAGAAACATTCCACTCCAAAAGAGTAGTTTCTTTATTATTTCTGCCTTATTCAAAATGAGGCCTGGATCTCTTCTCAAATTTATAGGCCTTTTCTCCATTTAAGGCTATATTCCTTTTATAGAATATATCATCTAGATCATAACTCCATCTCTGAGGAATGTAAAATAGACCCAACCTATCCAAGTATTGGTCAATTTTTTCACCCTACCGCTTCTTAGTAATAGTTATATCATCAACACTTTGGTAGGTCAACATAGATCTCCTCTTTCTCCTAGAGCCATAGTTCAAATCTATAAATTCTGCTTGCCTCAAGTATTCTAAGGTGAATAGCCTATCTGTAACAAAATGGGGTAGCAGAAAAGGCTTACCCATAAAGCCATACAGTCTAATGACTATGCCCTCTATTAGGAGATACCAATCTCCTTCCTCTGCACCTTCTGTTCTCAATATTTTCTTGGCTAGAGGTGGTAGCCTAGGGCATTCTCCATACATTATTTTCAATGTTGGCCCTAAGAATTCCAAGTTGAATTTGTAAAAAGACTCAGTACTTCTCAGATGATTAGTCCAATAATAAACTAGAATGGGGTCTCCTTCACTAGTCTTGTCCTTGATTGGAATCCAAGGCATCATATCTCTTACAATAACATAAAACATCCAGACCAGGCTTGAGCAATGCCTAAAACAAGGTGCATCAGAGCTTCTTTTCATTCTTACTAATTGCTCATGCATTCTCTGAGCAAGGAAAGTCGACCAGTCAAAATAGATAACCCTAATACCCTTCTTCTCTATACCTTCCTCATACATCCTTTCATTGGAAATGCAATACGCAATGGCTATTTTCCAATCATTCACCATTTTATCAGAGTCCAAACCCTCCATACAGGCTAACATAGAATATAGCTCTGGGTGAACAAATTGTTCAATGGGAATTGGGACTTGGGGTAATCCCTTCCTAGGCCTAGTGTCCTTGAGTTGATTATAGACCCATTTTTTGAAAGACTCACCATCATTAGCTCACTTCTAGAGAGTAATACCCGACCTGGGTGGTTGTTTTAAACTCTTTTGGCCTTACAGGTGGTTCTAATCCTAGGGCAAAAAACTTGTGATAGTTTGTAGCAGTGATGCTAAATAGGGTTTTACCTCTAGCATTTTTACTACTTTTGCCATTGGGTCATAAAATTTAATGATAGCCACTATTAACTCCGGACAAGGATGAACAGAATCACAAATGTAAAAAGACAAGAAAGAGAGCACAACACATCTACCTTTAGTCGAAAAGTTGCTCCTTTCTTATATCTATTGTTAATATTCCTTCTAAGCTTCGTTCTCTTTGTGAGGACTAGCTCAATATCCACCATAACTTCCACTTTGTCGATATAGTGGTCCACTACCCTTTTCATCGATGTTCTAACTCCTTGAGTGTCTTTGAAAGCCATTTTTATCAACAAAATTTATATTTTCTCTAGAATTCACAGGTAATGTTTTCAGCTATCATTCTACTCTCCTTCGCTCAGTGAACATTGCTCTTTGTCAAATGAGTAGAATTTTATGCTTTAACACTTTTAATTTTTGATGCATGCACATCCTCCACCATTAATGTGGCTACTACATGACTTGCCCACTAGCATGCTTCTCAAATCACACTCATTCCCTTTGGTAGCTTGGAGGTGGCATTCTAATTTTTGATTGGCCAAAATTCAAATATGCTTCATACCCTTACGATATCACTTTGTCTTTTCTTCCTTTCAAGCATGGGAAATTTTAGCATTTATTATGGACCTTTTACCTTTTGCCAAGTGGTACGATGTAGAATTTCTTCTCCACTCAAAAGTAGACTTGAAATCGATGGATTGCAACCTTCTTTATTCCGCTCAACATAACTCTAAATTGTGGATTAGATTTCCAATATTTAGGTTTATTTGAATTCCACTCATCATTCCGCTTCACTCTTAGTGTATTTGAGTGCAGAATAGGAACTTGCTGCATCCTTTGGGAACACTTAGCCAATTTTGCAAAATTTTCTCTTTTTTTTTATACAACATGTTATCAAAACAAAACTTGATACAAAGTGCAAAAAGGAAATATGATACAATGTATGTACATATATTACAATGAGCTTATATTTCAATCAAAATAGAGTTTAAGATGAAAACCATTAACCAGAATTGGTTGTATGTTTCCCTCTAGATCTTCAAGTTGGAAAACATTGGTCTCTTTAACCTCTACTATCTTGAAAGGGCCATCCCAGAAGGAGTCAAACTTCTGATGATGTCCTAGTTTTGCTCTTTCAACATTCCACCTGAGAACTGAGTCTCCAACCTAGAATTTTCTGAACCTTACCTTTTTATCGAACCATGCCTTGATGTCCATAGAATGCTTCTAAAATTTCTCATAGGCCTGAGCTCTTTTCTCTTCCAACTATAGTAGGTGTGTCAGCCTTGTTTCCACTAGATTTTCCTCTGATTCCTCTTCTATATTTATCAATTTGAGTGCTAGAATTTCCAAATGGATAGGTAACACTACCTCCTTGCCATATACCAAAGCATAAGGAGAAGTCTTGATGGAATTCTTAATAGTAATCATGTCTACCCACAAAGCTTGCTCCAGCATTAGGTGCCAACTTCTTTTATTCCCTTCTAGTGATCTCCTCAAAATCCTTAACAGGTTTTTGTTGGTAGACTCTACAAGTCCATTCCCTTGAGGGTAATAATTTGAAGTATTCTTAATGGTGATGCCATACTTGCTAGAAAACTCAATATATTTGGCTCCTATAAAGGTTGGTCCATTATCACTCACCAAGGCTTCCAGAACACCAAACCTTGAAATCAAACTTTCCATAAAATTGATCACAACTTCCTGGTCTGATTTCTTGGTAGGAATAGCTTCTACCCATCTGGTGAGGTAGTCTATGGTAGTTAGAATGTACTTGTGCTCTACTGAAGAATGAGGGTTGATGACCCCTATAAATTCTAGCCCCCATTGTTGAAAGGGCTCTTCAACTTGTATTGGCTTGAGGGGAAATGAAGCATTCCTTGTCCTCCCTACATGTCGCTGACATTTGTCATAGGCTCTAGTGACTTTGAAGGTGTCAAAAAATATAGTAGGCCAGTAATAGCCTACTCTTATGATTTTCAAAGTTGTAACTCTACCTGAGAAATGTCCTCTAGATGGCCCTCCATGGAACTCCTCAATGACCTTTTGTTGTTGATCATATTTTAAGCACTTAAGGAGAACTCCATCAAGGTTCCTTTTGTATAGCCCTTCTAGAAATAAGACATACTTCAAATCTTGAAGTCTATATCTTCTTCTTTGTGATGCATTAATATCAGGAGGGCATACTCCAGTTTGAAAGTACTTGATCATCTGGTCTACCCAATCAGAGTCACCTAGTTGTATTCCTTCAATCTGATCATCTTCTATTGCCTGACAAGCTATTATTTTAGCTGATACTACTGCCTCTGTTAGACCTTGGCATAGGGCCCTACCTCTCACCAACTTGGTGGGATGTATCTCCACATCATATTCTTGGATCTTGGTGATCCAACCAGCTCTCTTATCTCCTAGTTCACCTTGTAGAATAAAGCTTCTTACATCTGGGTGAACAACATATACCAAGGTCTTGCTTTGAACCAAATACTACCTAAACTTCTTCAATGACTTCATCACAACAAATACTTGTTTCTCAATAAAATTATACTTAACCTGGTAATCATGGAGAGTCTGACTCCAAAAGAATATGGGGTGCTCCTCACCTTGATCATTCTTTTGGGTGAGCACTGAGGCATAACTTTCTTCAGCTCCATAAGCGTAAAGAATAAAATCCTTACTAAAATCTAGATTTACTAGCACTGGAGTGGTGGCAATGGACTGCTTGATTATCTCAAAGGCTTGTTTCCTTACTTCAGTCCATTTGAACTCTGCATATTTCTTGAGTAGTTCAGATATAGGCCTCACCTTTTGAGCAAAGTCAGAAATGAATTTCCTGACAAAGTTTATTTGACCAAAGAAGGACTGCAAGGCTTTCTTATTCACAGGTAGTGGAAGAGCTAGAATGGATTTGATTCTATCTGGATCTATGGCCATACCTTATTTTGAGACCACATGACCTAGCAACTTTCCCTCATGTACTACAAAAAATGACTTCTTAGGATTGAGGGAAATGCCAAATTCTCTGCACTTTTGAAAAACTTGCTCAAGGTGTGCTAAGTGGTCATGCTTGTTGTGGGAAAACATAGTCATGTCATCCAAATAGATCAGAATGACCTTATTAATAAGTTCCCCAAAGGCATAGTCCATGGCTCTCTGAAATGTGGCTCCCGCATTGGACAGCCCAAAAGGCATTCTCTGGTAGGCAAATGTGCCCCATTTTGTGGTGAATGTTGTTTTATACTGATCTTCATTCTTCACCCAAATCTGGTTATATCCAGAGAAGCCATCCAATAGTGAGAACCTTTCTACCCCTACCACTATCTATAATATTTGATCAATCTATGGAAGGGGGTAGTGATCCTTAAGAGATGCTTGGTTAAGATTTCTGAAATCTACACACAAGCGAATATCACCATTCTTTTTTCTCATAGGTACCAAGTTGGCTACCTAGGTAGAATGTTTAATTGGATATATGATCTTAGCCTTTAATAAATTCAAGAGCTCTTCCCTCATTATGGCTTCGATCCTTGGATTTACAGGCCTTTGCTTCTACCTAAAAGGCTTTGCATTAGGCTCTAGCTCAATGGTGTGTTGGATAATCCTTTTATCATATACCTTGAGGTCTTCATATGACCAAGCCACAATGTCTTGGTACTTTATACATAAAGCTTTAATATCCTCTTCTTCCTCTGGTGAACATCAGATTCCAACCTTGAGCTTCTTTTCTTTTTCTATTTCAACTTCTTTATATATTTTATCATTGACTTCCATGGATCTGATCCTTTTCCTATCTTCATTGTCAAACAGGCTCTCTAGAGTAACCAAACCTCTAGGTATGTGATTATTCTTAAGTTGAATAACATCCTATTGATCAATTTCCTCTAGATTTTCTTCTTGGATAGTGGAGAGACAAGCTTCTCTTACCAAAAAATCAATGATTTGTTCATCACTTTCAAAAACCCTAAAAATCATTTTGATTCCCTTGTCTTTCTTGACTCCTATATCTACAAAAGGGTTGAAGTTAGCTCCCCTTTATACTAAGGAGTCTACCAAAGTATTCCTTTATTTGGAAATAAATTTTATATTTAGGGCATCAAAGGATTCCATCAGATCCCATACCCTATTTATGTATACTTTTAAGTAATGGTGCTATCCTTTTTATCTCCAAAACACCATTTTTGCATCTAGCACCATCAAAGTGCATGGTCCATACCTCTATCTCTCATAGAATGATTAGATATAGCAAGAATTTTCTTCTCTAATTCTACAGAAATACTATATGTGCCCATGCCTATCCCAAACTGACTGTAATCCTCTCTAAAAGGTAATTCATCTTCTAATTCTAGTTCTTCAAATTTATCCACAATTTCAAATTCTTCAAGAGGAGTGAGGTTGCACATGTCTTATTCAATTTTTTCTATGTGGTAAGACACAGGATTTTTAGGTGTTATCCTTATCCTCTTTCCTTTGAAGGGAATGACCATGCTAGAATAATCCATATACATGCATCCACCTAATTTTGTAGTGAACTCCCTTGAGAGGCATAAGCCAAAGTAGGGCTCTAGATCAACCACTACTATTTCTTGTACTATTGTCACCTCAGGGGCTCTATGTAGCCTCATTAAAACATCCTTTATTACTCCCACTATTTTTATAGGTGTTCCATCCAATTGTAGTACTCTAGGGCAGGATCGGGTATACTCCATACCCATATCTTCACAGACTACTTTAGGCATAACTGTAGTTGATGCTCCTGAGTCTATCATACAATTTTAGACTACCCAACCTTCCATCCTCAAAGAGATATAGAAAGGAGGGGGTTTATTATTTAAAATAGTAGGGGACATTTCTTTCTTTTTTGAGGGTATACTAAGGATTGTGGTGGCCTACCTATCCTATGGATACTTGTTGAGAGAAGCTTTAAGCAAGTCTATCTAGCCAAGAATGAAAAGAGTATCATATAAACTAGCTTTTGATGGTATCCTCTTCATATCTTCCATAATGTTGTATTCAGACTTAGCCAAAGTGGTCCTCTCAGGCCTCCTTTCTGGCTCACCATATTTTCTCTTATATTGTTGAGTGGCTTCTATTATTTATATTTTGGTAATAGAAGGGAATCTAAGCCTCTCTTGAGCCTCATCCTTAGACCTCATTCTATCTCCCTCAGTTTCTTTCTCAAATCTCTTGGGGAGACTATCTATCTTCTCTTTCCCTTTAGCCTGGGGAATAGGAAAAGTATCACTACTTTGGGGAGGTGGGTCATTATTTTTCTGAGAAGGAACCTAGAATTATCCCATATTCTATGGATCTACTTGCAGGGTTTTCTTCCCTGACCTTGTCATAACAACAATTGGGCCATCCTCATCCAGCTCTTTCCCAACCATGATTTGGTCAAGTTGCCATAGCATATTTACCCTTCCTTTCTGATTCCTTTCTGCTTGATCCATAGCTTGTTGAACATGGTGTTGGTACATAACACAAGATTGTGAATCATGAGGGTCATTACATACCAAACACCAAATATTTACTAGACTTATCTCTGAAGAACATTCAGGCTCTTCATATGCTACATTTACTCTGACCCTAATACTATTACTAGGACCAGGTCTTTGATATTTGTTCACATATGGAAATCTCCTTTATTGAGACCTCTCCATATCTCTCTTTTCCATTGAATTCATTCTATTACTAAGAGTTTTCAAAGTATTATGTATATCAAGAATGATAGAAAACTCTTGAGGAGTCTGAGAAGGAAGGGGAGGGAAAGGAACTACAATAGAAGGTGCTTTTGGCTGAGGAATGGGATTCATTTATGGAGATGGGGATGATAAGGAAAGGGGGTCCATATAAGATGAAGTAGTAGCTTGGCTTTGGATATTTGTGGTTTCTAGATTGTAAGGTAGTACAACTTTGGGAGGTAATCTCCCCACATTAATTAGGATATTTTTTGCATGAACTGCTGCATTATAAACTTGTGGAAAGGTTTCCACCCTAGATTGTTGGGTTTGCAAGCCTAGATCTGATCCAAGAGCTCTGATATAATACATATAAGCAAGGCATGCAACTGGTCTAGCTGTAGGGGGAATTCTTTTCCATGTTCTGCTAAACCTCAAATTAAAATCTGAGATAGTCTCTTGTTGATGTTTCTGCATAGATGTGAACTGATTAAGCAAGGAGAAAGGGTCAATAGATTCATTAAATTCTTCCACAAAAGGCTCAGCCAATGCTACCCATGAAGTGATGGTGTTATCCTCAAGAGTCCTAAACCAATGCAAAATCTTTCCTCTGAAGGACAGGGCTAGGATTCTCACAATAACATCCTCATACTTTATATTATGGATTACTACCAGATTCAAAATATCCTGATAGTGCTCATATGTCATCTTCCTAGATCCATCATAAGTGGGAATAGCCTTAGAAACAACTTGGGGAATGGCATTCATATGGGCTAATCTAAGGGGACCAATTATGTTCCAACTAGGGTACTTCTATAAAGGCTGAATTGGGGGTACATTTCCTTGATTAGGGGTTGCATTTCTAGCCATATTTCTAGGTGTAGGTCCTATTGAAGGAGTTATTGGATTAACTATAGGATTTTCCTCAAGAAGCTCTTCTTCTAAATGAAAATATTGATTTAAATTCCTTATAATAATAATACACCCACAATAAAGGACCCAAAAATAAAAATATGAGTTAAGGTTATTCCTTTTGAAAGACCTGGTATACATGAAAGGACACTGGTCTATAGGGGTAATTATTTTATAGGTTTAAAGACCAGGGAGTCACCAGGTGAATTTGCTATTCTCCGCTTAGCAAGGTCAAGACAATTCACCAAATATTGATTCCTCTAGGTAGAGATAAAACAATAACTCATATGATGGGTTTTCATGTTCCTTGTGAACTGGTCCCATCGAGCATGCCAAAAACTATTGGGCACCGAATTGACATCAAGTTTTACTCAACACTACAACTATCTATCTTCCAATTTTCTATCCAGGCATGCACCCGATAGTCACAGCTCGACACTCAAGCATTGGATGGACCAAAGACAACTTCAATCCAACCTCCAGAGTAGGTTGGTTCCTTGTCAACTTAAAATGGTGTTGACACAATTAAAGCTCAAATAGGGTTTTGAGATAAGGGTTAGAAAAGGTTTAGGGTTAGAGATATTATAAAAAATAGTGGTCGGATAGGCTAACAACATAGGCAACTACAACAAAAGGCTCCCACAAGCTATTTCCAGTGTCCCATCACTCAAGATTAGCAACACCCAAACCCATGAAATCTTCATACATTAAAACATAAACAGAGATATATTACAGAAAGCAATTCCAACATCTAATATTGATAATCCAAATTAGCAGAATAGACCAATAGTTAGATTTAATAGAAATAAACTTTCTAACAACACAGATCTAACCAAGAACAGATTTCAACTACTCTCACAACTAGTAATCCAATAAGCTGGAATGAACTAACCATTAAAGTATTAACAGAAATGTAGCTCAAGGCTTCGAACCTCTTGCACAAGATGATGAAGATGACAAATTTGAGTAAAAAATTAGAGTAATGCTCCTTCCATTAGCTCACAAGAATATTTATAGTAGGGCAAGCAAACGCACTAGAGCCGACCCTAGAAAATGAGGGTTCGACCTCTATTTATAGTTTGTAAATGAAATAATATTAAGGAGACATTACAAATATTACATATTTATAGCTCAGTAGAGAGTTTTTGCTAGCATTATCTTACTGGTTGATGGCCTCTGAGAAATCCACTATGAGTAATCCGCCATGGCAGCTTGGCTCTCTGCAACTTGTTGGTTCATTGATGGCAGTTGGTATTCAAGTCGTTAGAGACCACATCTGATCCATAGATCATTCTTGGAAGCTGACTCCACCATCGATCTACAACTACTTCTAGTTCTTGTTCTTGAAACCCTTCGATGCTTCATCTTCCTACCCTCCAACTGACTACACTCTGATCCGGTGAGAAATTACTTTTAAATACTTCAATAATGTTAGCAAACTCTTGACCATCGATCTTCATCATGAATGGCTATGATTAAAACTTAGAATATACTCTACAAATTGGTGAGGAAATACCAAAGCACCATTCCACACTTTTAATTGTTGACATCATCATTTGTGGCTTCAATTCTATGGAATCAAATTTTGGCATAAAATGCATTAAAGAGTGAGTGGGATGCATTCCACTATCAATCCGCTTATTATATTTCCTTTTCTTTCCTTTGGCTCCAAACAAAATGCAATCCACACAAAAAGTATGCTGACATCATCATCACCTTGGTCAAAATGCGGAATCACCAATCCACACCGAAGCTAGTGTAAATAATACTTCATCGCCAATCCGCACCCTTTGTAGTGTAAAATCGACTTTGTCACCATTCCACTCTGGAGTTGGTGTAAAATACTCTTTGTCGCCATTCCGCACCCAATGTAGTGCTTTCTACCTTTATGTCACCAATCCACACCAAAATACTCTTGAGACTCAATGGAATTGATCTTACCGACACTTAGTCGCTCGGAGCATGCAAAAACTACACACGATCGCCATTCCACACTTCTTGCATTGACGTCATCATCACCCAAAACTTTTGCAGAATCGGGACTCATCTAGAATCCACTTCCAAATACACTATAAACTGAGTGAAATGGAATTAACTTGCTCAAGGCAAAAATGCACTAAGTGTTGAGCGGATTGGGAAACTCTTGTTGTGGATCCGCTCCAAAATACACTAGGAAATGTGCGGAATGGAAACTTCATACCTTAGAATAAAATTTTCAATGCTTTCTAAGGATGTGGCCATTTTGGGCCTATAGTATCCAACTTTGAGATCATCCATCCCTTGATCTGGAAGTCAAGTCATGGTTTTGATGAAGGCCACAATCATCAGATTTTTGAAGCACCTTTCAGATTCATCTAATGACTCTATTGATAAAGAAGAACCCAAAAGAAGAAGAAGCCACCATTCCCAAATTAATATTGTAGTGGGAACCTTTATCTGGTTAGCAATATTCCCCACTTGGCAAATCCATTACAAGAAGAAGAATACAAATAAGTTGAGAATAATGTAAATCCTCCACTCCCTAACCAACCAATCAAATGAAGGAATCAAGCAAAGGTGTTGCTAAAAATATTTTGACATGGAAGAATCAAGTCCCCTTGGTTGTCATGGTTCCCCCTTGTTCTTGGGGTCTAATTACTATAAAAGCTTTGGATTGCTTACTAAAATTGATCAAAGAAAGTATAATCACTATATTGGAGCACTTGCAACACATGGATACACATCACGATGTGCATAATGTAAAAAAAAATATAACCCTCAGGCTACTAGTGGTGTCTTTCAAAGGTGTATCGCTCCAAATTTTTTGCATCCTTACCTTCAGGCTATAGGATCCGTGCCCGAAAGGAGGAAGGGAAAAGGATGGCGCGGTACCTCGGACTGAGAGGACTTTGCGAAGGTCCCGCCTCTCAAGGGAGGTGTATTTTGATGATTTTTCGACGGATGGTGGGTTCACCAGGAAACATTTAACGGCAGCTTCCACGCCTAGGTTTTGGAATGTGTTTAAATGTGTTCATTTTTAACCTTAAGCATTCATATCCTAGGTTTGGCCGAATGAATCTAGATTAATCTACATGAAAATGCAAATTCCATGAATACAGAAAACAAATTTAAAGACAAAAAATAGAGAGATTACAGAATGCAAATGAGGAATACCTGATCCGGATGTCTGAAGAAGATTCTGATGTTGAAGCAGTCTGGATCGTCTGAAATTCGACAGAATCGTCTGCAATCAGACAAGATCGTCTGAGATCTGACGAATTCGTCAGACGAATTCGTCAGAGACCTAAAAAACCGAAAACAGATGCAAAATACAAAAAATACTACAGTGCTAACAAGGGGAAATGATATAAAATGGCAGCAATGTTATCAAACTGAAACTTAAACACAGAGACAGAAATGAATCGTGCTAATTAGATGATAATTAGGATTTAATTATGCACTTAATCTAAATGGGTGAACTCCAAATGCAAAATAACATAAACACTGAATAAATTATCTAATTTGCAGAATAAAACAACAGAAACAAGGTTGAGAAGTGCAAACTTCAGGCACTGATTGCCTCAATATGGATTGCAGTCGAGATCGTCTCGCATCAGTACGAAATCGTCTCGAATTCGCCAGGTTCACCTCCGATCTGAACAGGTTCGTCGGCGACGATGTGTGCTGGCTCTGGCTGAAAAACAGTGATGTACCTGCAACAAAATTGATATGGAACTAGTGCAAATGAAGAATAGGGATGATTTAACGTAAATGGAGTTAACTTGCAGAGAATTTCAACCAGGGGGGTGCTAAAGGGATAGCTTAGGATTAAATAGGCTTAGGGGAGTAGTTAGGAGGTTGGAGATCATCCCAATTTGGGAGATCTCCAACGGGGAGGGTCCCAACGGCGCAGACACGCTTCGCCGGATTGGAGACCCGTTGGAACAGAAGCTAACTTTGCAAAATCAGTTTTGCGACAAGATCGTCCGGACGTCCTAGTCCGCAGACGAAATCGTCAAATCTGGGGCGATATCGTTTGATCGGCGACGATATCGTCAAACGGTCAAAACAACCTCTAAAAATGGCGCGAAAAAGGGGGAAACGGATTTCCCGACGGTTAACGGGCGGTTTGGGAGGTTAAATTTGAATTTTAAATTATTTACTAAGGTGAATGTAATTATTGTAATTTTATTGCGCCAATTTTAGGGTGCTACATTTTGCCCCCTCTTTAGCGAATTTTTCGAAGAAAATGCGTTAAAGATGAGTTCTTCTCGATCTACGAGAAAGCAAAAAATTATTCCCATTTTTAGGCGACGATTCTTGGTCGAATCGTACGACAACTTACTATGGTGCCCCCTCCGTGTTTTTACCCAAATCGAACGTTTGAGGTAAAAACGCGGAAAAGCAAAAAATTATTTTTGAATAAAATTAAGAAAAATAGGGTAAAACCCTAATTCATTTTTACTTGTTCATTTTTATGGTTTTTGGAGCTCTGAAGCAAAAATGGTGGAGACGACGCACAGATCGACAGAGGTCCGACGCGGTCTACGGGTAAGAGTCTAGACTTATCTAGGATGCTTTAATTTAACTTTACATGCTTTGTAGGTAATTTTTAGATGATTTTTGAGCATCGCGGCCGTTTTTGGGCCGTCGACGTCGTCGGGACGAAATCGTCCCGATTTCGACGAAATCGTCTCAATTTCGGCAATTTCGTCAGAGGGCGAAATCGTCGAAAGGGGGACGATTTCGTCAAATTAGGGACGATTTCGAACTGCGAAATCGGAGACGATTATGCTCAAATTTGGGACGATATCGTCCAATAGTGGGCGATATCATCAATTGCATAAAATTGAATTTTTAACTTGCATTATTATTTACTTGAATTGTTATTAATGATTGTTTGTTGTTTTGTTGTTTATGTTTGCAGAGAGGATTACTAAAGAGCAGGGAATGGAAGTACGGAGGGTTGAGAGATGACTTGGCCGCTCTCACACAGGCAGAGCGGGATCAGCTGGCACAGGCCGGCTTACTGCATGTGGCAGAAATGCCACAGGTGTCTACAGATATGGGGCTACTGACGGCCCTAGCAGAGAGGTGGTATCCGGGCTCTTCATGTTTTCGGCTACCTACAGGGGAGATGACTCCCACTTTGGAGGATGTATGGAGGATTCTGAGAATCCCCATACAAGGACGGCTCATTACTCCTACGGCCAATCAGGGCCGCGCTATGGGACGACTGTGCGGTGACCCGAGCTTCACCCTGGAGAAGGGCGGAGTTAATATCGAGGCACTGCGCCAGATGCCTGGGGCATCTACACTCACACGGGTTCTAGCTGGAGTAGTTGGTGGACTTCTGCTGTGCCACCAGAGCGGGTGCAGGGTGCCATGGATGCTCGTGGATGTGGTCTATGACATGAGAGACCACGGCTACAGGTTTGCTTGGGGCAGTTTTGTTTTATGCCGATTGTACAGGATCCTGTATGGGGTCGTGTACAAGGGCGGCCGATGTCTGGTTATGACATCGCTACTACAGGTTTGGTGTTGGGAGCACATTGCGGTGCGAAGGCCGATAGGGCTTCCTCTGACAGGGGTTGACGGGGAGAGGCCCCGAGTCTTCTACTGGTGGCTCCGGAGAGGGGCACAGCGACGGATAGATCTGCCGATGTCCCGGAGGCTACTAGATGACTTAGTCCCAGACCAGATCACCTGGAGGCCATGGAGGGAGCATCCAGGGTGGGCCGAGGACGGACAGGAGTTGGCTCGCGTTAGGCGAGTTTGCTAGCTGAGGATGGAGAGGGGAGAGGTGGAGCTCCATGGGTACGACCGAGTTTTGAGACAGTTCGGTCTGCGACGGGGATCCCATCTCTCAGGGATTACGAGTTTTCTCGGACTATCCGGGATAACACTACGGTTAGCGGGGCTCCCGACATGCAGCGGTTCTGGAGCCAGGACACGGATGATGCCCCCATCCAGCCAATGGATGGGGACGACGTAGGAGTAGCCGATGGCTACGATGCCTGGTACGTAGGCATCCGCCCTCCTCGGATGACGAGGGCACAAGGTCCGATCCATGTGGTTGTGCATCGGATAGGGAGGCGATGCCAGGCGACGATGGAGGCAGCCCAGGGTCACGGCGGGAGAGAGGTGAGGAGGCCACAGGCACAGGAGCGGCCACGACAGAGAGAGAGGGAGAGGAGGGAGGCGAGACCCCCATCTCCACAGAGGCCACCATCGCCCGATAAGGGCAAGGGTGTCGACACAGGAGAGAGTAGCGAGATGGCTACTCTTCGAGCGGAGAGAGATCATCTCCAGGCTCAGGTGCAGACGCTACAGGATGAGGCTGCATGCCACCGGGCTGAGGTGTCACAGCTACGGGATGAGATTGCATGCCTCAGGGCACGGGGCGGAGGGGCGAGCTCTGGGGAGTTGACACGGGCTATTGCCCAGCTGACATTTTATCAGACACTATACTTCCAGCTGGTGCCAGAGGCGGATAGACTACCCCTGCCAGCTAACATCGCAGATCCGATCAGGATCGGGTCATCGAGGACCACGTCCCGATCGAGGACGAGGACTACACAGACTACGATGGGGCCACCTCGTCCACCTCAGGGCGGGGGAGGAGATGAGGTAGAGAGCTCGAGGGGCTCTCGAGGCTAGAGGGCTGCACTGACATTGTACAGACTGACATTGTTGTATTATTATTTTTATAGAGGATTGAGTATGCCGAGGTACAGATTGTGGCATACCAATCCAGTTTTGATGATGTATATATGTTGTTGATATATATATGATATATAGTTTTGATCATATGACTTGTATTATGTGATGCTTATGATGCTTTTATGTTTGATTGATTGATTTAATAATTGGATGTAATTATGTCATTGGAAATATTATAATTTTGATGTCATGCTGTGATATTTTGAATGAAATAATCTGATGTGACAAATTGGTTGTTTGTGATGAAATGTGGTAAAAGATAAAGAGAGACTTCTAACAATAATTTCAAAGGACATTGTCGCTATTATAGACCATTTCATGGAGTCGCTGCTCACTCGGTCGTCAAGCTAATCCCAGGATAGAAATATTGTTAAAAGTAAAAGAGTGCTTAAGAGGTTGTCTTAAGACTTTGGTGCAATAGTGCAAATGATGATGATGATGATGGTTTGTTTTGCAGATTTTCATGAAAATAGTATGCATGAAATAATGTTCAAATGATTTTTGCTAGGCATAAATTCCTAAGTGTGATAAAATTTTTGGATAATTCGTTAGGAATTATACCATCATTACAAAATTAAAGGTTGACATAATGACATGAAATAATGAAAATGTGTTTGCTTTTGAAAAGCATAATTTGTGTAACGTAATGAATTAAGTCATATGGTTTTCATGATTTTTAATAAATGGGGAATAAAAATTGTTAGAATGGTTTGCGCTAGGCATAGAATATGTAGGTATAGACTTATACCATCATCGCGAAAATCCAAAAAAAATAGTTTTATTGCATGGTTGATTTTTGATGAACAGAAAATATGAAAATGAGGACTTGCGCTAGGCATAAAATTCCAATTTTGGTTTTGAAACTATACCATCGTCGCGAAAGTCAACCAGATATATATGTTTTGATTGTATATTTTGAAAGAAATTTTTTGATTTTTCTATTATATAGTTGTCTTTATGGTAAACAATTGTACTTGATTTATTCCAAACAAGTTGCAAAAAATAATATTTCAAATTATTTTGAAGACAAAAGTTAGATTTATAAGGAATCCCATGTGCATATGTGAATTCATTTCCGATCTTGATTTATCATAATGATACACAAAATCTCTCAAATACAAATGTGTGTGCAATTGCATTGTTCATGTACCAGTTTTGAGCAAGATAATATGATACAAGTGATTTGAAGAAACCAAATAAGTGTTCATTAACCATGATGTAGATGCATATAACCATACTAGACTACTATGTAGGTCGGATTATCAAGAGCTAGCTAATCCATAAGCGGACATAGGTCCGTACAAAAGAAGGTCGCTAATGTGACGGACATATCACCACGCTAGGAGTTACCCAAGGCCAAGCGGGTTGGGCACAAACCACATGTTATGGGGCTTACCTCACAGTTTTCGAATAATTGAGAATTCCAGGGATTCAAGCTCATCAACCCTTCTTTTCTTTTCAAAGGGTAGGGAAGGGATTTTATTGCTTTCTTGCTTTCTTTTGAACTTTGCTTATTTTTCTTTTTGTATTTCTTTTGCTTGATAATGCTTGGAACATTGCTGAAATAACATTTTTCTTTTCTCTTTTTTCTTTCTTGAACTTTTTTTTTTTTTTTTTCTGTGCTAGGGATACTTGCTCGGATTAGCTGTAGAGCAAGGGATTTTTATTCGGGTAGGGGTGAGCTTGTCCTTTTGCCAATTCTCAAAGATTCTAGACCATGTGCATGATAGGATAGCAGGGGAAACTTTTCGCTCAAGAAATCAGTTCTACTATGTAGCAAAACATGGAAATTACAAATATAATCATTTTATTGTGAAAAGATGTGCTTGGTTTAAGTAAATAACAAGATCAATTCTCTATGCTCAAACTTTATTTAATTGAATTTTGTGAACTTTGATATAAGAGAGATTAGTAATCATGCCAGATAACATCAAGATATTTATTGTTATGAGTGTGCAAGTGAGGGATTCCAAATAAATGCTAATTTATCCAAAAATAATTTGAAACATATAACTGCAATAATTGTAAGAAAATATATATAAACACTTTTGAGAAGTTTTGAGAATGTTGACTCTCTCTTTCTTCTTTATTTTGTTTTGGTTTCGAAAGAGTCAAGCATATAGTTGTTATTATATTTTTATCATTATTTTGATTTTTGGTTTTATTTTTGTTTTTGAGCAAAAAAATTTAACAAGTGCTTTAAATAAATGCAATAGATAGTTTTTGAAGATTTTGGATGATTATGAATATTTTTGATGTTTTTGGATTTTTATAAATTTGAAAGAAATATAAGATAAAAATTTTGAAAACAATTATATACAAGGATGAAATGACCAAATTTATGCATAGTAACGTTTAAGATGCAAAATATTCATGGGTTCTTTAAGTTCTTTACCATCTAAGGTAGATAATTTGTATGCTCCTGATTCAAATTTAGCAGTAATAATGTATGGTCCGAGCCAGTTGGGCTCAAATTTACCTTTAAGGTCCTTAGTTGCATTAGTATTTTTTTTTGAAGATTTTGAGGATTTTGATTTTTTTTTGTATTTTGATTTTAATTTATGAATTGAAATTGGTGGTATATACAAGATGATCTATATACACTATACAAGGTTATTTGAGTATAGCATGTCTAAGGTTGCTTCAAAATCAAAGGAGGTTTTGAAGGATAATCTGGTTGAGGTGAAGGTAAGAATAGAAGGTGATGAATAAAAGGTAGTGATAACAAAAGCTTTGTTATAATGTAGAATAATGTAGCAAAAGATTTGACTTTTATATGTGGAAAATTGATCATGTTACAAAATAAAATGTCAGAAATATAAGAAAGTTCTTCATTCTTATTATTATATTCCAAGTTTTGATAAGATGGAGAAAGTATATGTGAAAGATATGCATGAGTGTTATTTGGTAAACAAGGATGATCATATATGGATGAAGAAAAGTGATGGATAGAAGATAATTGTGACAATAGAGAATGTATAGAACTTGATGTTTCAATCGTTAAATATTCTTCAAATGGTGTTGGGTCACTATGTATGGTAACAATTTTATTTGCAAGTTCAAACTTCAAACATTGGTGAAGAGTGGAAGGGACAACCCTCATCGTATGAATCCAAGGACCTTCGGAGAAGTAGGTTGTAAGGTGAAGGGCAATATCCTACATAGAATAAAGTATCCAGGATCTTGGATCCAATATTAAGGGGAAGAATTATAGTACCTTGAGCTTCTTGAATTTCATTGTTAAAAGATTTTATAATAACATTTGATTCATTAAGATCTTCTTCCTTTGTTTTGAGCTTTTGGAATAATTGATAAGTGCATAAATTAAGAGAGGAGTCATTATCTACCATGATAGTTCTAACAGGTGTTTCTTTACTAGATCTGATAATGTAAAGATAGGAGTCTTCTTGTGGAGTAGAGGAAGGAATATCCTCATCATAGAATGAAATATGGTTAACCTCAAGAGGGTTTACACCATTAATTATGTTCTTAGAGAAAATATGATGAGGAACAAATTGTTGGCTAGGTATTTTGAACAAAATTTCCTTGTGATAAATTTGTAATACTTCTAAAAGGGATATCTTTGCTTGAGGATTAATCACTTGTTGTTGGTTATCAAAGTGGATTTCAGATTGAGATTTTGATTCTAAAGATGAGCTTTCTATGCTTACATTCCATTTTGGATCATTCTCTAGAGCCAAAGATAGTTTTGAAGGTTGGTCAAATGAGGAATCCATATCTTGAATATCGGATTGAGTTGATTGAACTTGAGGTTGCTCATTTGTAGTTTTTGTTACAATATTAATAATATCATCATGATGGGACACATTAACATGCAATATTTGATTGGTTTCTTGTTGTTGATAATTGAATAGGGGTTCTTGGGAGATCCCCATGTCTTGATTGATTATTGGTATTTGTTGTGTAGGAGTTTGATTGTTTACTTGGAGGTTTATCATCAGTTGTAGATTGTAATTCCTTTATATTAAAAAGACCCTTATCAATCAAATCTTGAATTGCACATCTTAAATCTTTACAATTTTGTGTCATATGTCCATCTACTCTATGATATTCACAATGTAGCTCGGGTTTAAACCAATCTGTTGTGGTATCAAAGTTGTCTTATGGAAGGGAGTTCAATCCTATTTGTGTCAAGTAAATACTTGAGAATTATATCCATTGGTTGATTGAGCTTAGTAAATTTACGTGATGAAGGTTTTTGAGAGGTTTTTGATAAATGCTTTAGGAATTTCATCATAAAAGGGCCTAATGGTTTCTCACCTCTACTTTCTTTATTATGGGTAGAATGATGATAGGAAGATTGCGATGTAGGAGGTGAGTGCATGGTAGAATTGGAAGAATAAGTATTTTCTTGTTGAAATGGATGTGTTGTATTGAAAGAAGAGTATTGAAAAGGTGGTGGAGGATTATATGTGGGTTGATAGACATAATATGGATATATGGGAGAATAGATAATATCGTTATGAAGAGGATTGGCAAAGGGATTGTCTTGTTGGGTTAAGGATGAAAAATGAGAGAAGTGTGATGGAGGTGATGTTGAATAGGGATGAGGTTGGTCATAATCAACAAATGTATTTGGCTGAATTCTTCCAACATTACTAATGGGCTCATATTGATTTGAGTAAAAACTCATGGTTTCTTTAGTACTTCTAAAAGTAATATTTAGCATCTACTATTTAGAATTGAATCTAAAACATACAAACTTGAAATGATGATTTTGTTTTTGTTTTTCTTGTATACATATATATATATATTTTTGTTTTTTGTTTTCAAAAGGTTTACAATGCATTCACGTCGGGTTCACCAAAATGTATCGCTCCAAATTTTTTGCATCCTTACCTTCAGGCTATAGGATCCGTGCCCGGAAGGAGGAAGGGAAAAGGATGGCGCGGTACCTCGGACTGAGAGGACTTTGCGAAGGTCCCGCCTCTCAAGGGAGGTGTATTTTGATGATTTTTCGATGGATGGTGGGTTCACCAGGAAACATTTAAGGGCAACTTCCACGCCTAGGTTTTGGAATGTGTTTAAATGTGTTCGTTTTTAACCTTAAGCATTCATATCCTAGGTTTGGCCGAATGAATCTAGATTAATCTACATGAAAATGCAAATTCCATGAATACAGAAAACAAATTTAAAGACAAAAAATAGAGAGATTACAGAATGCAAATGAGGAATACCTGATCCGGATGTCTGAAGAAGATTCTGATGTTGAAGCAGTCTGGATCGTCTAAAATTTGACAGAATCATCTGCAATCAGACAAGATCGTCTGAGATCTGACGAATTCATCAGAGACCTGCAAAACCGAAAACAGATGCAAAATACAAAAAATACTACAGTGCTAACAGAGGGAAATGATATAAAATGGCAGCAATGTTATCAAACTGAAACTTAAACACAGAGACAGAAATGAATCATGCTAATTAGATGATAATTAGGATTTAATTATGCACTTAATCTAAATGGGTGAACTCCAAATGCAAAATAACGTAAACACTGAATAAATTATCTAATTTGCAGAATAAAACAGCAGAAACAAGGTTGAGAAGTGCAAACTTCAGGCACTGATTGCCTCAATATGGATTGCAGTCGAGATCGTCTCGCATCAGTACGAAATCATCTCGAATTCGCCAGGTTCGCCTCCGATCTGAACAGGTTCGTCGACGACGATGTGTGCTGGCTCCGACTGAAAAACAGTGATGTACCTGCAACAAAATTGATATGGAACTAGTGCAAATGAAGAATAGGGATGATTTAACGTAAATGGAGTTAACTTGCAGAGAATTTCAACCAGGGGGTGCTAAAGGGATAGCTTAGGATTAAATAGGCTTAGGGGAGTAGTTAGGAGGTTGGAGATCATCCCAATTTGGGAGATCTCCAACGAGGGAGGGTCCCAACGGTGCAGACACGCTTCTGCCCAGATTGGAGACCCGTTGGAACAGAAGCTAACTTTGCAAAATCAGTTTTGCGACAAGATCGTCTGGACGTCCTAGTCAGACGAAATCGTCAAATCTAGGGCGATATCGTCTGATCGGCGACGATATCGTCAAACGGTCAAAACAACCTCTAAAAATGGCACGAAAAAGGGGGAAACGGATTTCTCGACGGTTAACGGGCGGTTTGGGAGGTTAAATTTGAATTTTAAATTATTTACTAAGGTGAATGTAATTATTGTAATTTTACTGTGCCAATTTTAGGGTGCTACAAAAGGGAAGGCTTGTAGGTGGTACGTCTCTTTGTTTGTACAGTCGATAAGGGATTGAGAATGACTAGCTATCGAATTGCTCAATCATTTCAAGGAGGAAGGATCCTTATTGTTGGATTACTTAATCGACATTAATATTTTTTGGCAAGACAATGGAGGACTTCAATACCTAGTTCCACAAAACTTGGCAAAGAATACCAAGTGAGATAAGACCTTCCCTAGGTATGTCACTCATATTTTATCTCAAAGCCTTACATCCAAATATTTTCACAATGATCAAAGCATAGGGGAAACTCTTTTCCCACTACCTATCAAATCACTCTCAAAGTAGATGATGATCTTATTTTTATGGGTAAATTTCTCCTAAACCTCCCAAAAACCCTCCCCCCTCCAACTCCAATCCAACTCAATTCTCCTTTCATTCAAAATCCAATCTCCCCCACTCTTTGTCAATTGGAATTCTTCTTGAAGAAGACCCAATCCAACCTTGCTACCTAGTTCTTGAGACCCACTCTAGAAATTATTTTTTCGAGGATGAGCAAAAGGAAGAATCATCAAAACAAATGAAACTAGGTCCCCAACAAGGAACCAAAATCGGGTTTGATAGAGGTCTATAGTGAAGTGGATCAACTAAGGAAGAAGAGGTACTAGCTACCATGGGAGTATTGGAGAGGCAACCATTAGATCTACTAGACAACCTTGGCATCAACATTCAAGTTTTATTGATAAGCCTCACACCACAACTTGAACCTCTGGGAGAGAAGAACCAATGATAGAAGGAAGGGAGATAGAATAATATACATGGAAAATAATGGAGCCTTTCCACCTGACCTTAAGGTACAAAGGAAAGCTAGTTTAGAGTGTGAGATAGGTGCCATCCCTATCTCCTCCTTTATTAGAGTGATGGCTCATGCAATAAAGATAGCCTAATGCTTGGCTAAGAAGGAAGTAAACTAGGTGGGTGAGGTATCAAGCTTGGTAATCGACCTCCCATTACAATATCACAACTTCCTCCAAATCCCTCATCAAACACTAAAATAAGACCAAAGACCTAAGCAAGCTCTAGAGGATCTGTAATGCAGAGTCAAAGTAAGGACCTTTCCCCAAAAAGTAATAAGCAACAAAGATAAAAAGGGTATCACCCCTAAAATTTTGGTGGAGGAAGAAAGAAGGATCCAACTTCATCGGAGAAGGCATCGGGCTTGCAAAAACAAATGATACAATATGGAAGCCTAGGAGGTTGATCCAATGATATTTTTGATTGAATTGGCATGGGATAAATTCTTGGTGCCAAGGAAGACCCATTGGCCCCAATGAGCCTTTGTATATATAAAAAATGAAGATTACTTTTGTCTCTTTGTAGACCTACCAAGTAGATGTAAAACACAAGCGAATTTAGATCCACCAAAAAGGGATTCAAGACACACAAGCCTAAAGGATAGAGTAGTTGGGACTAAGGCATGTCTAAAAACCCCTCAAAGATAGTTGAGGCCCCTTTTGATCAGTTTAAGGATGATTTCCATACCAAAGCAGAGAAAATATTGGAAGATGATGATGTCCCCAAATCCTAGGCATGAGAGAATGAGTCATCACATGACCATCTGATGTAAACTAATCAAAAGAATTAATATGAGCCTTAGGAGTTGTCCAAGTGACATGGCCTATAAATTAAGGCACACATCATCCTAGAATCCATGGAGTCTTGAGCGAAATGGTCTTCAACATATTCCTCTTTGAACACATACCACTACTATAGAAGCCTTAGGATTTTTCCAAATCAGAATCTACACCCAATGGGTAAGGCATCTTTCTTTGGGATTTTTAACTCATGCTAGTAGGAGTTACCCTGTGAGTTGCCAAAAATATAGTGAAGGCTTGCTATAGTGGGCAAATCCTTCTCTCAGTGGAAATTTTGACCAAAGAACCTACTTAAAGCCAAAATGAAGAGGCCTAACAACCCTACTAATTATGATACAATTGAAGCTAGAAGATCATTTAAGATGCAACCATGGAGGAGCCACCATCATTGACTAATACTATACTAAAGCTCCATTCATTGCAAGTCTTAGCCCAACCATGAGACCCAACCATCATACTGGAAATAAGCAACAACTCAAAAATCTTATTGGTGGAGGCTAAAGAAGGTCTCGATAATACTTGGAACCCCCAAGCCATCCTGATAACGCTTAAGGGGAAACCACTTTTATTGAGGCCTTACTTTAATCGAGGCTCATGGTATTTTCTCATATTTTATGATAAAATCCCCTAAGACAAATCCATTCCCTTAGCCAAGGAGACCCCTTAGTCCTAGGTATCATTCCAAATTGATACCACTAGTGGATCCTAAGGACTAAGTCCCTTTTCTTGGTCAATGGGAAGGAGGATCCAAGGGGACTAAGTGAAGAGGTAGCAAGGCAAGAATCCTATTTTTTAGGGGAGATATTGATACCCAAAGTTTAGGGAATAATAGAGCAACCCAAAAGGCTTCTATCTACAATGTTCCCCCTTAACCTTCTGGTTTTTCAACTCCACAACAATATCCACATGATACGTGGTGGAAGAAAAATCCCTAGAAGTAGAGCTTAGAATGTGGAAACTATCATATTCACAGAGTGCATTGAAGGACATCTTCACCAAGGGAAATTTCCAAGAGCGTGGATGAACTAGGCTTCGATCACTGAACCTTGAACTAAACCGAAGCAACCGAACATAAAGGGAGGGATGATGATCCAGTTCTAGTCATAGAATCCCATAATTGGACACAATTTCCCATATGACAACTAGAGCATTAAAGCAGTGATAGGAAGGATAGCCCAGGGGCAATGCATGTTTGATACATTAATAAAAAATGATTATGAAGGACTAATCATGGATATTTTCCTAATTATGGACCTCTAGAGCCTCCAAATAATTCATTGTTGATGTCAACTAGCCCAAGAAAAATTTTGAATTCAAAATTTGAAATCTTGCATGTATTTTGGAGGGAATTATTTCCCCACTTCTTCTTATAAATCTCTATATTCTCATTGTAGAGCATAAAAATATCTCCATCCTTCAGAGGGGTACTTTACTTCATTATCCTTTGTGTCTCATCCTAGCTCAAGCCTTGCGCAACCTATCGGGTAGTTCTCAAACCTCTTCTCTTTTCATGTATGTAACTCAAAGTTCATGTTAATGAGAATCTGTGACTCTTTACAAAATTTCTATCTTGGTTCTAGCATGGGTGTTCCATTTTAGAGGAGTCTGTGTTCCTTATGCACTGTTGGCCATTGTGCATGTGTTCATCTAAACCCATAAAGGCATTGGGGGTCTTATTATTTTCTTTGGTGCATCACCATCCTTAGGCTAAGTAGTTTACATTTCTTGCTATTTACTTTACATTTTATTTCTTACTTTCATTCTATTTTACCTTATTTCTTGAAGTAGCCTAGTCTAGGATTAGATTAACAAACCAATGAGGAAGTATGAGTGCCAAAGAAGACATTCAAAAGCAAGGAGCCAACCTTGGGTAAAAATCCTTGAAGGTCATTTAGTGGAGCTATGTACCATGCTCCCTCAAACTTCCTAGGATTGGTGCCCTTGCACGAGGTATAGGGCATCACATACACCTAATTGAAAGACATAGTAATACATTGAAACTACAACCATGGGGGGTTGTGATTCTTGGGGAGAACAAGGGGGTCACAACCGATCCCTCAACAATAAAGTTGAAAAATTTGTCAAATGACCCTCAATGGTGTAGAGCAATATTTTTATTAGATAATTCTTGCTTCACTTTTTGTATGACCTCCTTGAATAAGTCTTTGATTAGATATCAATATATTTTAGATCCACTCTACTCAAATATTTGTATCCATTACATACCTTGCATGTCATCCCAAGAGATAATGTTAGCAAAACATTTTTCAAGATAGTATAATCTTCTTCAGAATTCTTGCATGCAACATAAGAATTCTTACATGTTACTTTAAGTGCTAAATTTTGTGCATCTTCCTTAGAAGAGTTTGCATCTCTTATATAGATTCTTTACCAAGATTTTGTTATTTAAAAGCTTCTTATGCAACTTAGGAAGTAATATATTAATACTAGTATGTTTCCACCTTATAAGGAATATTTCAAGTTAAAATGATGTAAGTTTTTTTTTTCGATGAAAAAGACTAAATTTTATTAAACAAAAACTAGATTACATAGTCACAAGGCCTTCCATACATGGTCCACAACCTAGAAGTACCTCCAGATATACATGCCTATAATCCCATGAGGGCTAAATGCCCAATTAGAGAATAAAAAAAAAAAACATTAAAAAGCATTGCTACACCTAATAATTGAATGACATATTAGAGGATGGCTCCTAAAAAATGTAATAAGACAAAACATTTAATTTACTTTCCTTGTAGACAACATATCCTCTCGAAACCACATTCAAGAGGTCTTTATTTCCAGCGGTGATTGCAAATTTCTATAGCTCCACTAGCTCATCCTTCTAATCTCCACGATTATCTATCTGTCTTATCTCCATATTCCCATGTACATAGTGATTCGAATAATTCATAAACATGATACATTAAGGATTTAAATATCTATGTGTGCAATTACTCCCTCCTCCTAAGATTTTCCACACTATCACTTCTTCCTTCCCCATCATTGGGATAATCCTATCAAAGCAAAACCTGCAAGTCTATATAATCTTCCCCCAAGTTTTACCCCTTACCATAATCCCACCAATGATGACCTCTCTCTATTCCTCAATTAGCCAACTTATTTGCAACTTTGTTCTTTTCCCTCACCATGTGGAGAAATTTTATCTGCACTCTATTTTTTAAACCCATTATATTGTCCAAGACCCGTTAGATCCTCCATTCCATTTCTCCCCCACCCTTATGCTTGTTCGACCTATTGATTAAGACCTAAAAGTTAGACTCCACCTCAATTATTGAGTATCCTTGCTTAATATCCATGACTACACCTTCAAAAATGGCCATGACCTCTGCCACCAAGTTGCTATTTCTCCCAATGCCTTGATGGAAGCCAAAAACCATTATTCCTTAATGTGTATGATCCACCCCTCCAATACCTACCTCCCCCAGATTGTTATGAGTAGCACCATCGGTATTAACCTTAACCCAATCCATCGACAATGGCTTCCACTTCCCTTTCTTGTCCAAATTTTTATAAGGAGAAACCTTCCTTACTCCTAAGCTCCAATTCCATAAACATTGGGACTAAAACCACCCAAGGATCACAATCCCAAGAAGATCCAATAACTCCTCATCTCTGGGTATAAGTTGGGAACCTTTGATTCCTCTTACAACCTCTCTAATATTGAGCAAAATTCTTAAGAGAATTGACTCCTTATATGAGCACTCATCACAAAAATATGCATGTTGTGCTCTAGCCACACCTACCACAAAGTGAAGGCCTTGAAACAATGGACTAGAAGGGCATACTATCCACCCATCTCCTAGAATCCCATAGATCAAATAACTGTTCCTACGAGACATCACCAAGATGGGGCAAATTAAACATCCTTTCACCTTGCTCCCAGATCCAACCAGCAAAGGGATATTTAACTAGAAGGTAGTCCATAGATTCTCCTACCCCATAACAGAGCACACACAATTCTAGGCCCACAATCCCCTCTTATGAAGGTTATATTAAGTTAAAATCCTATTCTAAATAGATAACCAAATGAAAATATTTACTTTCAGCCAGATACTTGAATTCCACACTTTCTTCCAAATCACCCCCTCCCTAACCAAATCCTCTTTGAGCTAGTGATATCCCTTATTTATGGGATACGATCCATTTCCTTTGTCTTCCCATCCCAAATAGTCCTCCTCTTTTGACCATAACCAGTGCCTTTGATCCAAATAGCCCTCAAACTATCCCTATCTTCTTCAACTATCCGTATTCAAACTGATAGGTCTTTCCACCTCCTCAAACCCCCTCCCCCTTCATCTTCCTCCTAGAAATCCTTAACATCGACCCAATTTGCATTCTTTAAAATCTCTACAACATTTCCCAAGTTTGGGAACTAGAAACTAATTGGTTGGTATTGATCCTATGAATCATCCTAAAATTTTGCCTTTCTCCCATTTTTGACTTTCCAAAATAGCCCTGCTGTAATAACAATACTAACTTTATTAATTGCAGTCCAAATGATGGACCCCCCCATTAAAGGGGAGGCTATAAACTAGTTCCACCTCATCCCCATACTTCCCAAATAGAACCTTCGACTTAATAATGGACTCGTCCAACATCAAATTCCATAATGATTTAGTTGATAAATCCAAGTTATGATCAACCAATCTACGAATATCCAACCCCCCTTTATTTAGAGAGAGGTGGACTGAATACCACTTTACCAAACTCTATTTTTTTTTTAATTCTAAGCCTTCCCAAAGAAAATCCCTCAAAATTCTATCAATCTCCTTAACACAGTGCTTGGGACCAATCATAGTCAAAATTGAAAAACTAAAATATCCTACAAAACTGATTTTATTAGAGTCAATCTTCCCCCTAGCGAGAGCCATCGATTGGTCTAATTATTTAACTTACATCAAATATTATCTATAAGATTCCTCTAGGATTCTTTTTCGAGATGTCTTCCTGCCACTGGAAACCTGAGGTATTTAAAGGGGACCAAGCCTTTATTGAAATTTAATTTAATTTAATTTAATTTTTTTTAGCAAAAAACCCCTTGCGGGGCCACCTTGGTCTAAGAGACCACGAACAGGGGGTTCTACACCGTCAAAGTCACCCGAGGGTCTCACCCGACCCTGCCCACACCAACATTATCAATTGGATTTTGGGTACCCAATTCAGCTTTTTGGTAGGGTGGAGATTCGAACCTGGGACCTCCCTTGGAGGATTGCCCTCTCCTCTCTAACTCACCTACAACACCTGGGTAAATTTAAAATATTAATGATATGATTTTGCACCCTATTATCAACATTGAAAAATAAAACCTTAGACTTATATTCATTTATAACTTAACCTAAAGCTCTCTCGTATAGATCCAAACATCTTCTAAACCCCTTGGTCTCCTTGATATTTTCTATCCCCATACAAGCAAAATCATCCACAAATTGTAGATGTTTTAGAGGTACGACCCCATGGACACTATAAAACATTTTATTTCTTGGGATTCCCTAGATTTATGGATAGTCCTACCCAAGGATTCCACCTAAATAATGAACTAGTAGGGAGATAGAGGGTCTCCCTATCTCAGAACTCTACTTACCCCAAATTGCTTTGACAAGATAACATTTATCAATACTGAGTAAAAAAGATTGGAAAAACAAGCTGCCACCCAATCGATCCACCTATCCTCGAACCCAAACTTTTACAGAGCCTTAGAAAACTCCAATAAACTTGGTCATAGGCTTTGGACATGTCTAGTTTAATAAATATATCACCTTCCTTATTGAGTCTCATGGAGTGAGTAACTTCCTATGCCAATATAATCTAGTCCATGATTTGTCTCCCTTGCACAAATCCACCCTGTTCCTCAGATATAATATCCAATAAAACCACCTTCAAATGCTTTACCAACACCTTAGAAATAATATTATACATACATTTATAGAGGAAAATGGGTCAAAACTCATCCAACAAGGAAGCCCCATCCTTTTTCAAAATAAGATCAATGAAAATATAGTTCATAGCTCTTACTATAGATTTAGACCTTTTGGTTTCATCAACTACTTGTAGGATTTCCTCCCCCAGATCCTCCCACATAAAATTGAAAGAATTCAATTGGAATCTCATATGGTCCTAGAGTTTTACCTTTTTTTTAAATCTCAAATACTACCCTTTGCACTTCCTCCAAAGATACCTGTTTCACCAAGAATAAATTATGCTCGATTGAGATATGAGGAATCGACTCTAATATATCCCATTATGCCTCATCATCGAGAGGAACCTTATAAAAAATTAGATAAGTACCTCCTTGCTTCCCCCTGCATCTCACTTCATGTCCTTACTACCTACCCCTTCCATAGGTTAGAGACTTAATAAAATTAAACTCCCTTCTAGCCATGGTTGACCGATGAATTTTTTTGTATTTCTATCTCCCTCCCTCATCTAGGTGATTCTAGAATTTTGTTTCCATAACACCTCCTCATTTCACTCCCATTCCTCCATATTCATCAGAACCTTCATCTCTTGGAACAATAGCTCTCGAGATAGACCTTCTAAATGAATCATATCAATCACCTACTTAAGAGCCTGCACTGCCTCTTAGGACTCTCACTCAATATTCCCAAAAACTAGATGGTTCCATTCTTCTAGCCTCTATTTCACTTATTACAATATTTTAAAAAATATAAACATCCCTGTGAGTGTGGTCTACCGGCAAGGACGCCACTTGCATTATCGATGATGTGACCCAAGTTCAATCCCTATGGTGGATGTGTATAATAAGTATTAATCCCAATATATATATCACAATTCCAAATCTCAGGCATCCCTCCATCCACCATTTAAGGATCAAATCCTTGAAACCCTCATGGTCAAACCAGACAAGTTGAAACAAAAAAGGGTTATCCCTAGTTTAATCCAACTCAATATGTTAAGAGAGATTGGCCAATGATAATATCCTGCAAAAGAAGGAATATTTTAGCACAACACAATTCCTCTCATCGCCTATGAGTCATCAACTAAAAAATTATCCAATCATTCTCAGATATGGTCTAATTTTAGTCTCCTATTATTCTAATTGAACAAGTAGCCTTTCAGATCCACATCTCTAAGACCTAACATGTCCATTCGGTCAATGAACAAATGACTCCCTACATCCAAGACTTTGGAGCCTCCCTACTTTTCCTCCAATGAAGCAATAACATTAAAATCCCCTCCAACTATTTAGAACATCTCCTCCCCTTTTTCTAAAACTACCTCCATTGCCCTCCACTGCTCCACCTTTTCTTTTATATTAGTCGAAGCATAAAAATTAACTACCTAAAAGGGAGCCACATTTGAAGCATATATCCTCTTATCTCCAAAATTCCTACAAATTCCAATGCATCAGTAACCTCTATCTTCCTAGGATTCCATATACAAAGTAATCCTCTAGAACTACCCTTGGAAATAACCACTAAACTCAAAGCTTCCTTATAAATTATCTTGCAAGCTATTGAGATTCCTTCTAAACTCAATTTGAATTCCTGAATCAACATCAAATATGAACGAAACTATCTAATCAAATGCTTCACATCAATTTATTTGGGTACTATCCCTAATTCCTTCATATTCAAAAAAATAATCTTCATTTGGAAAAATAATTAAAATATGAATTAATAGTTCACATAATCCCCACTTCCACTAGATGCTCCCCTTCCTTATCTCACTTGTCCTTATCCGATTTTATTCCAATCGCATGATGTTTTTCTCCTCGATTCTTGCTCAAGGTGCTTGATGTAATCCCTAAGGTATTACTTCTTATTCCTCTCCTCCCATCCTACTCAATCTCAATAGCTCTTTTCTCCCTTTTTGTATCATCCTCAATTGCATCCCTGGCCTTCACTAGAATTGACTCCTCTAAGGACCCAACCTCCTCCTTCTAAGTTCCAAAATCTTTCTGAGTGCACATATCTATCGGGACCTCACCTTTGCTATAAGGGAAAAATACCAAATCACCTTGAATAACCTACTCATGAGAGGTAAAATCCCCCCAACAACATCCACATCCACCTCACTGGACCTAAATTCCAAGACATCAAACTAATTTTTGAAAGGAACTTCCAAATGTTCCTTACCATTTTGACCACTAACCTTTGATATTTTTCTATTTATAACTACATGAAAACCATACTCCTCCCTCATTTCCATCCCTTTCCATTTATGGGGATCCTCCTCCTACTTTATATCAGTACTCTTGGGAAAATCCCTTTCCAGGTGACCATAAAGATGATAATGTTTGCACTTGAAGGGGATCACCTCATAGTCAAGAGCCTAAACCTGTACCACCTTATCAGTTTGGATGTCAATATAATCTAGGAGAGAACTGGATATATCTAGCTCCACATAAATCTTAGCATAAATAGTAAACTTCATTATCTTTGTAAGATCAAAGACCAAAACAAAAGTCCCTATGGCCTCTCCAATATCTCTAAAAATCTCCTCCTTCCAAAGCTCCAAAGGTAAACAATAAAGTCTAGTTCACGCTGGGATAACTGAAGGTAGTTCCTCCATTGGATTGAAACTCCATAGTTTCATGTATAGCCCCGTTTTCCCATGAAATAAAGGCCACCCTAAAAAAATTTATTCTGATCCTCCTTATCAAAAATAGCTAAAAAATACCCATTTGCAAAAATAACAATATCATACTTACCTTTAGTTTTCTAGTATCACATTATCCATCCCTCAATCCTTCTCATATCTACCCTAATTCCAATGAATCTACAAATGAGGGCCTTGGATTATAAGAAAATTACCTCATTCACTAGCACTTCATGTTGCACTTGAATTCGTGGTTGCTCCTCCTTGCGACGAAGGTAGTCGTTCACCTTTCCATTACCACCTATCGATGTTGAACCTACCACACTATCCCAAACCTTCTTCAATAATCATGTGCTTTACCAACTCTATCAGGGATAAACCTTGAATAACCCATAATTATCCCCTTAAATTTCAAAATTAGGTGGTCATAGGGGCCTCCTCTCCCTCCATCAACAGTCCTCAAAAAATTTAAATCTTCATCTCATAATATATATCCCACTTAGATCCTACTCTACTCAAATATTGGTAAAATCCTACTTCTCTACTCAGATATCACTCAGATCTTACTTAAATCTTGCTCCTCTAATCAGATCCCATTTAGATCTCGCTCCTCTGCTTAGATCCCACTCAAATATTACCCCTTAAAAATGATGTAAGTTATGTATGGAGTTGCTTTTGTGTATTTCAAATAGATTGTAGGGTTTCATATAAATTTTCTATCCATGAATATGTGTCCATTTATATTGATTTATATATGCTTAGATATAAAGTATTATTTTAATGAAAAATAAAGTCAGGTAAAAATACCACGTGGTTTGTTTAAATACATTGATAATGAAATAATGGTAAAAAGGATAAAGGATAAAGTAGTTTTTTATTTTCGCAAGGCCATAAGCCATATGAGATGACCCTTGTTTTACCCAATATATTGTTATCCAACCATACTCTAGGTACTAAAGCATGGTGTATAACCCTACCCCCTATAGGATTCAAACCTTGGACCTTTATTCAAAGTTCCAAAATCTCCACCATTAGGCTACTTAGGTTGTACATAGAATGGACCATTATTTGATATTTTATTTTAAGTACAACAAGTAATCTATCAAAATTTTACAATATTACCACTTTCAAGTATTTTTAAATAATGAATTACTTAAAATTAAAACATTCGTATTAAAAAATAATATTTTTTACATATATATTACATCAAAATTATTCATTTAAAAAAAATCTTGGCAAACATTGAGATATCATATACTAAACTTGTTATCAAGTAACATTAGCTCAACAAGTTACATACCTTGACTTTCAAGGAGGAGACCCAAGTTTGAATCTTGCCAAGTAATACATGCATAATTGGCAAGTGTAATCCCACTATATGGTCATGATGTAACATATGTGGGGACCATTTCGATCCCATTAACCAATTAAAATTATAAAAAGGTCCTTTAGGTGGAGTTTGAAGATGTTCATCTTCTACCATGTATATCCTTATGATAAAGAGGTAGTGAAAATTAAATATGAAAAATATTAAATCCATTTATAGCTCTTATTGTACGAGTGCAAGCCAGGTGCAAGTGCAAGCTAGAAGAAAGTCTTGCATTTTCTTGTTTTAGAAACCAAACTATTGTTATGATTTCCAATCGAAAGCAAGTATGAGTAGGAAGCAAAGTGCCATCAACAATTGAGTATCATTTTTCTTGTTCTATATCTTAGGGAAATTCAAATACTAAAGGATTTTTACTAAGCAAATATAGGTAGCATGGAAAGAAAGTAATTTTTAAAAATCCTAATTGGAAGTAAGAATGCTCTAATTGGACATTGGATACCCTAGTCAAGGATAAGAGGAAGAGAGCATATGTGGCAAACCCTATATATGTAGAAGACATTACAACAAAAGTGATTATCAAGTATGAGATTACTAAGAATGATATAATGGTTCTTAAAAGTAGGAGTTAATATGTACGTTCCATAGATACTAGCCAAGTTTTTTAGAGAATCAAAATTAGATCAAGTGAAAGTGGATATTGAATGCAAATTAGTTCATGAATTTTATTCCAAAAGGATTTCCTCCTCATATTCTCTAGTTTGGCAATCAAGGATAAAATAATGGATGGTGGTCCATGATTGAGGAGGCAGATGTATTATATTTAAAACCATAGAGAGAAAAATTTTCTATGGAGGTAAATATTGTTAATAAGAAACCAATGTGGATTATGATTTTTGGGCTTCCATATCAACATTTTAATAATAAGGTTTCAAATAATAATGACAATACTCTAGGGGATTTCATCTAGGAGGGACTGACTACTAAGGAGCAAATGCTTGCTATATAAACAAGGAAAATGTGTTGCTATGGATATTTTAGAACCTGTACCACAATCCATTAGGTGTAAATTGGAAGCAAGAGAATGGGATCAACAAGTGGGTTATGAAAAATTATATTCCAATGTTGTCAATATTATGATATTGGATACATTGCAAGAGCAAAGTGAAAACAATGGAAAAATATATGGAAGATTTTGGATATGAAATAAACTTCAATATCAAGCAAGGAGATCATATAGTAGTAGAGGTTGGGTCAAGTCAAGAAATTTTCACCCTTACGAAAGTGGGAAAAAATCCCCTCTACGTTATCAAATGGTGAAGGCATCACAATTCACTCAAATCAACCATAAAAAAATAATCATACAAGGGATGAGGAAGTACAATGTACAAGTTCAAATTCATATGGAACTAAAGGTGAAAACAAAGATGTGGAGGCAAATTTTAAAGTAAAGGAGGTGAAATAGGTCAAGTTTAATCTAGGTAAATCATCTTCATTTTTCTCAAGTATAAAATTCTTTCCATGCAATAAAAATAATTGTAGTACAAAGTGTATCCCTTGCACTTTAAGGTTTTAAGAGTAGAAAAATAAATAAATGCACATGGAGTATACCCATGGAAATTTAAGGTTTTAAAGGTAGTATCAGAAAGTAATTACTATGGAGGATCATCCTTGTACTTTAGGGTTTCTAGGGCAACATAAAGAAGAAATTGTTTGTGATGCTATTCCTTGTATTTTATATTCTCTAAGGTAACATAAATATTTATAAGATAAATATCATTATGAATAGTATGGAAAAATTGAAGAGATTGACGAAGATGAAAATGTTAGTAAGAAATTTTCAATCTTTCTCTAGTCTTGTTTGTAGATGGTCCTGTGGAGGTTGTCTCCCTGCTTTTGATGTTCTTTATTTATCTCCAGGAGATAGTCTCTTTTGTTGTGTTCTTACAGTAAAAGGTTTGGGGATCCTTTCAAAACCCTCTCTTTCAACCAATAAAAAAAAAAGTTAGTAAGAATGGAAAAATGAGAGGAAGAATTTCAAAGCAATAATAAAGAGAAAGTGCCAATAGGTCCTTAGTTCAATGGTTGGAACAAATAGTTGACGTAGCCCACACCAAAGTTCAAATATTGATGGCACCAAATATCTCAATGTGACTAAATAAATGTAAAAGGAAAAGGGAAACCATTTCAAAATCCTACTTAAAAAAAATTAATAAAGAGAAAATAAAAATCAAAGGTATATTAACTTGGGAAACCAAAAATAGGTGTTAGCAAGAAGTGGGCTAATCCCATTAATAAAAATAAAAAATGATGATGAAATTGTATCATGGAATATTAGGAGTATGAATAAGATCACTTAAAAAAGAAAATGAATTTAATAGGTTGTTATAGATTTGTATCTATTTTAATAAAATATACAAAGTTAAGCAGTGAGGAATGTAAGGATTCATTCAAAAAGATTCTAAATATAGGGGATTATTTGGATTTTTCTTTTATAGGAGCTTCTAAAGATATTGAGACAATATAGGATAAACACAAATGGGATGGACATTTGCTAGAAGAAAAAAATAGGTATGTTGTTGGTCTATTTTGTAGGAAATAAGAAAATATCATAGTTGGGATTATAAATGTATATGCTTCAACTACAATTACTACTCACAAGAGGGCGAAGGATTAGGGTTTTTTCCTGAAAACATGTCATCTTTTAGGAGCCATATCTTCACGAAGAGTAATTCGATTCAACTGATTCTTAGACCAACTTGTGCAAAATTTGAATAGCTTTAAAATGAGTGGTCATAAGCAAAAATATGAGTAATATTGAGGGAGATACGATCATGTAGAGTGAACCATTCGAAACAAGGGTAGTGACAAATTTTCAAGTCACAAAAAATGAAATTGCAAATATTTGTCAACTAGGGTTCGAATAATGGGAAGAGCAATGAAGGGCTAGGAATTTAGTGAGGAAAGACATTTTATCTGGACAAATTCCCTTTATTTATCTTATAAATTGTGCATGAATTTTTTTAAAGTTTTTATCAAATATTATATTTGCTATAGGACATTCAAATAAATTTCAATAGATTTTGAGTTTTAGTTTCCTTTCCATTGACCGATTTATAGTTAAATCCTTAGAATAATCTCTACTTTTAGAGGTTAGTGAGCACACATAAGAGAGATCCTTGTGCTCCAAGATAGGGTAATTTTTGGTAAATTTAATGGGTATTGGCTAGGGGATTCAACCTTGAGAAAATTTCTAGATAGGAGTTGGAAGTCTCCAGGAGTGATTCTATCATTTCTTCCCAAAGGTTTCTTCCTAGCCATTTTTTATTCTAGGGAAGAAAGAGAAAGAATCCTAAAATGAGGTCCTTGGTTTATGGTAAGAACAAGACTATTCCTTACCACTTTTTATCATATGGTCAGATATTAGACCTTGGTAAAATGATATTAAGGACATATAGAATTTCCTTCCTTTCCAAGTGCTTAATAGTTTTGGAAAGTCGCCTGGTGTTCATGAGAAAGACTCATCATCATTATTTCTCTTGCCTTAGTGAAATAATTGATTGGAGTCATAGTAAATCGTGAGAAACTGCTTATAAGGTGTTAATAGTGGGAGGAAGCACTACAAGAGACCCGAGGATGTTTGGGAGGTCCTTGATTTTTACTCTCATTGCACTTGATAAGAAAATCCTTGAATTATTATTAACCCTAACAATGTAACCATAACTTTGCTAATTCTGCAAAATAAAATTAAACCCAAACATGTTACAACAATAAAATTTTTAATGCTACAACTTTAAAATTTGAAAACTTACCAAATCTAAGTAACGTAGCAAAGGAGATCTAGATGTGTAGGACGTTCAAAAAAATATGCTATGGGACCATTCCAAGGATGGAATAGTAATATTTACTCTATGCAAAATCTATCAAAGTTAGGTACTTCTCCCACACTACTTATCCATATAGTACATACTCAATAAGTCCTCCAAGAATTGATTTAGTCTCTTAGTTTGACCATTGGTCTCTAAGTGGTAGTTTAAGCTTATGTTGAGTTTAGTTCCTAGAGCAAAAATTAAAATTTACCAAAATCATGAGGTGATTCAAGTTTCTCTATTAGATATGATCCTTTGGTACCCCATGCAACGTAAAGATCTCTGACATGAACCTTCAATCTAGAACTAGAGTGTTGTGCTTATTGTTTCCAATAATAAAATGTCTACCTTAGTCAATTTGTCAACCATTGCAAGAATAATATCATGCTTGTTCTTGAATGTCAAAAATCCCTACATGAAATCCATACTTACCACTTGAATTCCATTCTAGAATGTCATGTGGACATAGGATTCTAATCAAATATGCATGTTCAACCTTAACTCATTGACATTCAAGGCATTTTATCACATATTCTACTATATTTTTTTGATTTAGCCAAAAATACAATGGTCTTAGATATAGTACAAGCTTCATCATCACTCGATGCTAATAATATAAAGTATAAAATGCTTCCTCTAAGACTATGGTCCTTACATTGTCAACATCTAGCATATATATGGCCTTTAAAAATCAAAACCCCCTCTCTTTCTTAGTGACAGATTTTATCATATTTAATTTTACCTAGTAGGGAAATCACACCTGGTGGGGAGTGATATAGTAGGGCCATGATCAAGAGTGTGAGGTTTGACTCAATTAGGGGCCTCTAGGGGTATTTTACAAGGCCAATTCCTTGTAAAGTGATATTTCAGGCACACTTTAATTTCAACCAAAAAAAGGGAAGAGAGAAATAAAAGAAAAAATGACTCAACAAAGGAAAAATAATGGTGATGCACCAAAATATCCGCTAAGATCCTCCTACACAACAGGCCTGAATACTATGTGCTAGCAATGAATGCTTCCACTCCTAGAAATAGTTAAGCACAAATGAACTCCACACATGTATGTGCACATAAGAAAATGGGCCCGAAAGGATTAAAAAATGACTAAACCAAAAATTAACGCAAGCTTCCCCCACACACATATATGAGCAAAACTCATGACATGTAAAAAATCACAGACACACACATACACATAGAAATGGGTCCATAGGGATTCATAAATGACTAAACCAAAAATTGATGTAGGCTTCAATATATATGTGCAATCAATTGTTTACAAAAATTATGCTAGAAGCAAGGGTTTGATTTTCCCACAATCCACTTAGAAACTGAAAGCATGAGATTTCGGAATAAAGAAAACAGTGTTCAGATGTAATAAAAATAAAATCAGATTTATGCATAAAATAACACGGATAGAATTAAATTAAAAACAGGAGCACAACCCTTTTTATTAATAAGATTCTGACTCGGTTACAATAAATCTCTTCAATGGCACATTCTCAGTTACAACAGATGAACAATAATCTCTTTCCGCATGCCCACATGCAAAATGGGCGGGTCAAACTGTATTGCCGCCGCTGGTGTTTAATGAATTTTAGCTTGCTGCTGTTCTTCACTGTATTCAAAGAAACAATAACAACGTTTAATAGCACCTGTTAAATGAAAGCAGAACGTCTGTCTTTAGGAAGCAATGGAAAATGCATGCGAAGGATGGTTGAATATGTGAACGAAATAACTCTATGAAACCTTGCAACTCTCACGGGAAACAACATACATAATCGAAACAAGATATATCATGGAATCATAGGACTGCTTTAATCATATTTGAAGGTAGCATGTATTCTCGAAAGCATTAAGACTTAAGCTATGCTTCAATATATTCGAAAGATACATATTTTAAAACATAAACGTGAGCTATTTTAAAACTTCCGTAAACAAACATATATTAAATTAGACAAAAACATGTGTGGGATGCCCAAGCGGGCCGCCCCCGTTAAAGCTTGATCTCGGCACCAATCCACTAGGAATGGGCCCGAAATCTCAAAAGGAAAGAGTTGTCGTCGAATTGATGGATTAATGTAATCCAATGCTGGAAATGCAAGTTCAGATGAATACAGTCGGATATTCAATTTAACAAAGACTTCGTTGTCTTAACAAAATACTTCGCTCCTTTTTACGTATCGAGCCGGTTATATTTATAGAGGGTTCGGCCTCCGGAAACATTAATGTTTGAAACCCTAAATCCGTAAGGCCGCTCAGATTTGATCCTTATCGAGCCATTACTGAGACATGGCTCGCACCGACAGATCGCAGTTATGAGGCGTGGCCTCGGATCGGATATTCTTAAAACCGCTTGTCTTATTAATGTTCGTCGTAAAATCCGTCGTTTTACAGACCCGCGGGGTTTTCTTCGAAAAGGGACACGTAGAGGGTGCCACGTGGCGGTCGTTCCCTAGATAGTTGACTGCATGCTTTTGACTGGTGACGTGTCGGCTCGAGGCCCAAAGTGTCGCGATATCGCGACGCTTTGGGCCGGCTTTGCTCGGGCCCAAAGTGTCGCGATATCGCGACGCTTTGGGCCGGTTTAGTCGGGCCCAAAGTGTCGCGATATCGCGACACTTTGGGCCCGCTTTGCCCAGCACCACTTGCGGCCCAAAGTGTCACGATATCGCGACACTTTGGGCCCGCTTTGGGCCCAAAGTGTCGCGATATCGCGACACTTTGGGCCCGCTGTGGGTCGGGGCCCAAAGTGTCGCGATATCGCGACACTTTGGGCCCGCTTGTCGGGGCCCAAAGTGTCGCGATATCGCGACACTTTGGGCCCGCTTGTCGGGGCCCAAAGTGTCGCGATATCGCGACACTTTGGGCCCGCTTGGGGTCGGGGCCCAAAGTGTCGCGATATCGCGACACTTTGGGCCCGCTTGGTTTTTGACAAAAGGCTTGGCTTAAAGAAGGTTTTGAAGAAGGCTAAGAAGTTTGAAGTTTGCTCTAGAACGACCGACTTTGCTCTGCTCATTTTCTCGATCTTCCGAACTGTCGTGCGAGTGGTTAAGACCACTATTTGACCTCTAAGGGCTGCCCTAAAAGCTGTGATATCAATGTGATCAATGTTTGTAATCACTTAATCGAAATGGTGCTGTTTTGGTGTCTACAGATGCCCCTTTTTGGGAAGCGTTGCAGGTGACGCAGTGCTGAGCAAAAATATACGACCAAAGCACTAATGATTAGGGTTTCTTGGTAACCTAACCAACTTTTAATGCCCCAAGTATGGAAAGGGCATGCATTCTTGAATCCTTGCTTCCGACGAGCTAAGGAATTTGATTTCAAGTGTTAACCTATTTTGGTGAGGTGTGACTTGAGCTTGGACATTGATCACCATGATTAGGCAAAGGGCGCAACCTTTTATCCACAAGGGAACCTTGTGTTCATGCTTCGGGAATGCCAAGTATTTGATCAATTTAATGATTGCTTGTTTATCTGCCCCATGCAGGAGCGTGATTGTCTTTGTCAATGATTCTTTGAATGCATGTCATTGCCTTGATTGGGTGTGTGCTTGTTGATTGGTGACTAAGTGTGACTACCCCCTCAAGCGACGAATCGATGAGGGAATGACCTTCGTGAGAAAAGCGACGAGTCGCTTGACCCAAGATGACTTAGGTTAGGGTGGCTTTAGATGTTTTTCCATTTGAGCACGTGCAATCTCCCGACATTTGGACCTGTTTTTGGTGGGTGTTAACCCTTTTGGTGATGCCATAATGGGGTGAAATCATCAAAAACCCGTCTTCCCGTGGAGCGGTCCAGCTATGATAGCCTTCTTAGGAAAGTAGGAGAATGAGAATTTGAGCCCCGACATCGATTTTCTATGCCAAGAGGTTGAGTGCAAGAGCACTCGTGTCCGGCAATGCTTATTGCTTCTTTTTGTGTTGCATTTTTGTGATGTTTTTGTTGTTTTGATTTTCTTTCTTTACGTATATGTCATGATTTTATGCACAATGATTGATGTTGATGGGTGCATGCTACTTGATATGGATGGATGCATATGGTATGATAATTACCAATGTTGTATGTTGATTTAGTTTGATGGATGCATGATGAATGCAAATGCATGTGATATGCATAAATGAAATGGATGTATGGACTTGGTGAGAGTTGGTTATGGCACCATAGACTGTTTAGAACTCCATTATTTTGCTATGTACAAATGTGGTGTTTCTTCCTTTTGTATTTTTTGATGGTATTGCAAGGATGAAAAGCAGTGCAATTGGTTTAGCAATGTAGCAAAGGTTTTCTGAGACTTAGACAGCTTTGAACTCACTAGCCATGATCGTACTTTATCTTACAAGACTTTTGAACAAGGTATGAATCGGACTTGTTTTTAACCAAGTTATTTCACATCCCCGTGTGTGCAATTGAGTTCATTTATGTGGTATTTGTCAGATACCGCCAGCTCCGATGGGCTTTCAACCGAACCTCGTACCGAGGATCACCTAATTAGCTCCACTAACTCCTTTGTTGTATGTAGTTAGATTAATCTGCGGTGTTCTCCAGGATACCATAAGCTAGCTCATCCACATGCAAACATTGATCTATACACAAGTTAATGTGACATATATATCGTCATGCGAGAAGTTTACCGCCAATGACCGATAGGCTATCAACCAAACCGGTACTGAGGCTTGCCTCATGACCTGTCGGAATGCTGAGAGTTCCAGGGATTCAAGGTCAACTCCCTTCTTTTTTTCAATTGTACTGGGATACTTGCTCGTTATAGTGATAAGAATCACTGTTTATTTTGATTTGTTTTTCTTTTCTCTTGAGCAAGGGATATGGAGTGACGATAATCACTATTCTTTGTGCTTTTTGAGATGTGCACTGTAGGGTGTCAAATTTTGAAGTTTTGACATTTTGCAAATTTTTGACGTTTTGCAACTTTGGGATTCTTAGGGAATTGGGTAGGGAGGACGCTTGTCCTTTTGCCAACTCTCAAAGCATTCTTGGGGTCATTCGCACGTGGGGATGAGCAAGATAACCGTTTCGCTTATGGTAACCTCGGATTACTATGCAGGTTTCATCCTTCGTTCACACAACTCGGGAATTTTTATGTGTTTTAATTTGTGTTGGGATGTTACGTAACAAGGTGTATTGCAAGTGCAACTCTACCTTCGTAAAATCTGTTTGACTTGATACATTTCATTGCTAAAGAGCAAAATGATGACGAATCACAAAAAACTCTTGATACATTAAGAGACCACCGACTCTGGTGTGGTAAAGTGCATGATGTTTTGCTGTTTTTGTAAAATGGAACAGTGTGGAACAAGATGGACTAGTAGAACCATGACAGCCTATGGTGCCTTTGACCTATACGACCATGAATATACAATGTATGGATGCAATGCTTGGATGCAACTATGTATTTTTGTATTTTTGATGGATTGATTTTGGTGAATATGAAGATGAATTGCGAGAAGAACTGTCTATTTGATGAATTTGAATATGCCTAGAAATGAGATGCAAATTTTTGTTGTTTTTGGTGATTTTTGTTGTTTTTGAATTTTCATGATTTTTGACCAAGTGATTGTGGAAATCCTTGGAGCGTTTTGGGATTGACCAAGCGATTGCAATAATCCTTGGAGCTTTTGGGATTGACCAAGCGATTGCGATAATCCTTGAGCATTTTGGGATTGACCAAGCGATTGTGATAATCCTTGGAGCATTTTGGTTTGACCAAGCGATTGCAAGAATCCTTGGAGCCTTTGGGGTGACCAAGCGATTGCGATAATCCTTGGAGCATTTTGGGGATTGACCAAGCGATTGTAAGAATCCTTGGAGCCTTTTGGGATATGGCTCTCTTTAGATATGAAATGGTCGCAAATGACTGATATTCAAGGGTTCTCGTTTCCTTGATACCATCAAGAGAAGCTAGCCGGTATGTCCCGGGTCCGATTTTGCTATCAATGACATACGGACCTAACCAATTTGCCGCAAACTTGTCCCTTAGGTGGGATGGCAAACTGGAATTTTGTTGATTTTCCTTCAAAACCAAATCACCAACGCGAAAGTCCCGAAGGTGAACTTTCATGTTGTAAGCTTTCTTAAGTCGCTCTTGATAAATACGTAAATGCTCGAGAGCATTAACGCGTCGTTCGTCAAGCAACGTAAGCTGGTCTAACCGGGCTCGCCGCGCGTAATCATCATCTATGAACTCATGCATTGATATGCGCAGGGAAGGAATCTCCAACTCTAGAGGCATGACCGCCTCGGAGCCATACACGAGCGAAAACGGAGTGGCCCCAGTGGGCGTCCGAATGCTAGTGCGATAGGCCCATAGGGCAAGTGGGATTTGAATGTGCCAATCCTTATGACTGGTCTCGCGACGGTCTTTTTAAGGATGGCAACTAGCGTTTTGTTTGACGCCTCGCTTGTCCATTCGCCTCGCGGATAATAAGGTGTTGAAAAGTTGTGCCGAATCTTGTACTTTGTGGTCAAAGCACGCACGTCTTTGTTCTTGAAAGGTGTCCCATTATCCGAGACTATTTTGGATGGAATACCAAAACGACATATGATGTTATGCAAAATGAACTCCACAATGCGGGGTCCCGTCGTAGAGGTAAGCGGAATTGCTTCCACCCACTTGGTGAAGTACTCGTGGGCCGTTATGATAAACGTGTGACGGCCTGACGACGCAGGGGAGATCTTTCCAATGAGATCAAAGCCCCATTGCAAAACGGCCAAGCAGACCGGACCGTCTCGCAAGGCCCGAGAAGGTACGTGCATTAGATTGGCATGATGTTGACACTTCACGCACTTCTTGACATAGGTGCAACAATCTCGCTCTAAAGATGGCCAATAATAGCCCATGCGAAGAATGCGCTTTGCGATGGCCATTCCACCGAAGTGGCCACCACATGTACCATCGTGCGCTTGGGCGATCGCCCAAGTGGACTCTTGTCGGTCCAAGCAACGAAGGAGGATTCCTTCATAGTCGCGACGATACAAGATGTCTCCTATCAAGACATACTTAGCCGCTTTCGCTTGAGTGCTCGTTTTGCGGCATGAGTCAAATCAAGTGGGAGACTACCTAACTTGAGGTAGTCTCGAATGGGTAAATACCAATCCTATTGATCAGAAACCTCGATAGTATGAACAACCAATCCCTCCTGAAGTTCATCCCTAGCAAATGCTGAATGGGATAGAACCTGCAAGAATAGTATTGTGTTGCTATTAATGGGAGTAGGGGAGAACAAGGACCCCCAGTTGGCGTGTTTCAGACGATCTCGGATTCGAGAGAACCTATCCGAGGATGGTTCAATTTGTATCATGTGGATTCCTGGCGTCGAGTCTAAGCTTGCACGCTCCATCGCGGATTGCGATAAGGTTTTGACTTGAATGGTTGTCATATCACCGTAAAGGTCCTACGGAATTAATGACCCCAAGGAGGCCATTGTATCCGCAAAACGGTTTGATGATCGAGGGAGTGCCTCGATGTCATACCACTCAAGTTTTACCAGGAATTTGTCCACAAGGGCTTTATAAGCCTTCGTAACTCGGGCATTTGCATTGATATACCCCTTTGACTTGATTGACTATTAACAGCGAATCACCAAAGATGTTCAGTCTTTTGATGTTCATGGCGATTGTCTGTCCGAAGACCTAGGAGCAAGGCTTCATACTCGCGTTGTTGTTGGTGCACGGGAAGTTTAATTTAAATGACAGGGGCATTGGAGCACCCTCGCGGTGTGAAGAATACAATTCCCGCACCACCACCTTGCTCACACTTAGAACCATCGAAGAATAGGGTTATGTCGGCCTGTGACTCGAGCTCATCGAAATCTGGCGATTCTGAGACATGAAAGACCCCATCATCGGGTAGTTCTATGACCAGAGGCTGATTGTCTTCAAGAGGAGCCTCTCGCTAGTTGATCGGCTATGACTTGTCCTTTGATAGATTTTTGTCCAATAAACTCTATGTCAAATTCCGTCAACAACATGATCCATTTCGCCGTGCGACTACTATGATAAGTACGACTCATCATGTATCGCAATGGATTCTCCTTAGACACAACATACGTAGTGTTGCTCAGCATGTAGTGGCGTAGCTTTTTGGTAGCAAACACCACCGCCGAGCAAAGTTTCTCAACGTATGCATAGTTAAGTTCGTAATCGACCGCAGTGCGGCTAAGATAGTATGTAGCCTCGTTCCTTGTGAAGTTCATTCTTCCGGGCTAGCATGGCGCCCAGCTGCCACCTCCGCAGCCGAGATGTATAAGTAGAACGGCACTCCCGGCCTAGGTGGTGCCAATACCGGCGGCGAAGCCAAGTATTGTTTGATCTCGTCAAAGGCCGATCGGGCACTCGTCATCCCAATGAAATGTAACCCCTTTGTGCAATAATTTGTTCATGGGTCGGCACTTGTCGATAATTGCGCTATGAAGCGTTTAATCGACGCGACCTTTCCCCGTGCAGACTCCCGAGCTGCTTGATTGTGGTTGGGGGAACCATTTCAAGGATTGCCTTGACTTTCTTTGGGTCCACCTCGATTCCTCGTTTTGAGACTATGAAACCCAAGAGTTTTCCATATGTGACGCCAAAGACGCACTTCTTGGGGTTTAGTCTGACTTTATGCTCCATGAGGCGATCGAGGATCTTGCTTAAGTCATCGATATGATTTGAGCGCACGAGAGACTTGGCTAATAAATCATCCATGTAATCTTCCAAAGTTTTGTGCATGTAATCGTGGAAGATATACGTCATGGCACGTTGGTAGGTGGCACCAAAGATTTTTAAGGCCAAAAGGCATGACCTTATAACAAAATGTTCCCCAAGGCGTTGTGAATGCCGTTTTGAGTTGGTCCTTGGGATTGATACGAATTTGATTGTATCCCGAGAAACCATCCATTAGGGAGAGCATTTCGTGACCCGCTGTAGCGTCTACTAACGCATCGATGCTCGGCAAGGGGAAATCATCCTTAGGACTCGCTTTGTTTAAGTCTCAAAAATCGGTGCATATGCGAATCCTCCCGTCGGGCTTCTTGACGGGAACCATGTTGGACAACCATGGCGGATAATCCACGCAGATGACAAATTGTGCATCCAACAACTTTTGTAATTCATCTTTGACCATCAAGGCCACCGTTGGGTGCATCTTACGTAGTTTTTGCTTTACAGTGCTTGATTGTCAGATCAAGCGTTGGATTATGTGTGACTAGCCGCGGGTCTAGTCCCGGCATATCCTTGTACGACCATGCAAAAACCTCCTTCTTCTCTTTGAGAAGGGCAATGTAATCGGCTTGCTCTTTGGGGGAAAGACTTACCCCAGCCTTGAGAATCTGTGGATTCATTGGATCCGTGCCGATGTCTCACGCGGTCGTCTCCTCGACTGACATGTGGGATCCGTCCTCCAACTGATGTGGAGTCGGGATCAAATGGATATCATTAGCTGAATTTAGATCTATGTTTGGAACCTCAGGTTCCTCTTCAGCTTGAAAAATATCCTGAGTTGTCCTTGGGGTAAAATGAGGCATTTCACCGAAAGGCCAAGACTCGCTGGTGATAGGGGTGAATTGACGCGATCCCGCCGATGGCATCTATGTCGAGATGCAATGACCGTGGTGGATCGGCCGGATTGCGGATGGGTGCGGTCAAATCAATGGAGATCATGTGGATGGAATGAATTTGGTCTCCATTACCGCGGGTATGATAACTTGATTTTTCTAGATATTCCCTATACTCGGATCCGGCTCTATGGGAACGGGCACGAACGGATCGGCCCTATGTGCCAAATGGAGGACAGTGTCTTCCCTCGGCACTGTTGTTATGATAGGGTCTCGAGGTGGACGGTGCTCATCGTGAATGTGGAGCCATAGATCCAAGATCGGGTCCCACCCCGCCGGGTCAACCCACCATTCATGCCCTAATCGTATGCCCATCTCGTCCCATTAGATCTTCATGAGTTAAAGCACGATAATGTCGTCGCGCATGTCTGAGATAGTCCATCTCAGTCTCATCTTCTCGAGTCACTTTCGGAGATTCGAAAATGTTCATTCTCTTCAGCGACTATTGCTGGCGATGTTGAGGACTCTCCTTGCTCCAATAAGTTAATCCGGTCCCATCGCGGGTGTTCCACTTTTGGTGGAGGGACCTGACTCTCTTGACATTGTGCTAACTCAACTGGAATCTCTAAGGGGAATAGCTTTGAAAAGATGTCCGGACACCATTGATATTCTTTTTGGGGATGGGTATCCGAACTTTCGCCTCTCTCTGGCAAAGGAGAGGGATTACTGCTGTTACCAAGGGTGTTTGGTGACCATGGGAGGTAATCTCCCAATGTAAATTCTATTTTTGGGTTGGCATAGAGATCTAGTGCCAATCCCCCCTTGTTGCCTATTTCTAGGTCTTGCATATTTTCAACCAAGATGTCCAAGGGCAGGGGGTGGTTGAACCCTACTCCTGACTTGTCATATGGCATCTGATATCTTGGCTGGCAAGGGAGATGCATCCCTTGCTCATATCCGCCTAGCTCCGTATCCATGCCAATGGCATTGGCCGAGATATTTGAGGGCAAATTGTGGGTTTGACATATAATTGATGTTTTCAACAAAAGGTTCTTCGTCTCGCTTCCTTTTGCCGACATGGTTCAAGACCATGATCAAGGCCCCCATACACAAAATTTGTCTCGGTTGGGTGGGTGACCTAGGGGAACAACTGTTCCTATGGGAAGGCGAGGTCTTCCCATATCCCGGACCGACTCTAATGCGGGCGTTGCCACAACATTCTCGCACTATGTACTCCCCGTGCCTCGTACTAGCCATTTTAACAGATGATTGTTGATGCTTCGGAGGGAGGGAACGGGAGTCCTTCCCGAGTCCATTCCATGTTTGGTAGGTTTGGGGTCTCAGCCTTCCGTTGTGCCGGGATATTTCCTCCCGTTGATACCGTTGATATTGTGGGCAACCCCTCTTCTAAGGGCCGAGCCTCTTCCATGATTTGTTTTCCCTTGTCCTTCGTGTAGCCATGGCAGGTGGCGTTGATGATGAAGGAGCAGATGATGAAGGCTCACCCGGTCGGGGTTTTGGTGATTCGGTCATCGCTGGTGCTTGCGGTATTGGACCCTCGTTTAGATGGATTTAATTGGAAATCCAAATGCGTTGAAGGGAGGGTCGACTGAGGCATTAGTTGTACCGCATTGCAATACTTGAAGGGTTCCAAGTCCATTGGGACTACGTGTATTTCACCTTCAAAAGCATACTTTAAGCACTGGTGAGCGATGGAAGGGACACACTTCATGTCCCGAATCCAAGGCCGCCCTAGCAGTATATTGTAGGCCATCTCGCCTTCCAACACATGGCACAATGTTGGTGTTGTCTTTTGTCCTACCTGGACAGGTAGAACAACCGTGCCGACTGTCGAGCATATTGCATCATTGAAGGCTCGCAATGTGTACGTGGAGGCTGTGATATGAGAGGCTGGCAGCCTTCAAATGTTTCAGGGCTGCAAGTGGTAATAATATTATCGGACGAGCCGCATCTACCAACACTCTCTTATACGGGATCCCGTTGATCCGCGCAACAACATGTAGGGGTGGATCAGCCGTGTCATTCGATATTGCTTTGACTTCATCCTCTCTCGAAGGTGATGACCGGCTCAGGACATCGTTTTACATGTCCCACGAAGTTGTTGAAAGAATTTGCTTCTTGGGGCTGTAATTCGATGGTTTTTAAAATGTCCATAAGAGCTTCTCTATGAGGTGTTGATTGTTGAATAAGCTCGTAAATGGACAGCCTAGCCGATGTGGTCCGCAAACTCGCGTGAGTTTGGACCGTATCGTGATTTCTGGTCTAGGCGGAGGTGACCGTATAGGGTGTTGTTGAGGCTGTGACGTTGTCGGAACTTCCTTTGTGGCTGCCGCAGGGGCAACCGCTGAGTATTTTTTATTCCGCGTCACTATGCTAATCATTCCCACAAATCCTTGCATGGGAAGATTCTCGCGTACTTCATTAACTTGGAGAGGTTTTTCCTGTGTCTCGTGGAGCAGGCAAGGGGTCCTTGAATACCCCCATTTGTTGGTTGTTTGGCGCTATGGGGTTGTCCACGGCCAACGTTTTATTTTTGATTAAATCTTGGATTAGACCTTTGAACTTCCAACATCCATTCAAATCGTGTCCCCTTCGCCTATGAAATCTACAGTATAGTTCCTCTCTATATCCCTTAGGTTTAGGAGCGTTAGGGTCTATAGTCGGGATCTCTGGAAGGGTTACTAAATTTGCCGCCGACAAGCGGTCAAATAAGGAGTCCCTAGACTCCGTGTAGGGGGTGAATTGTCGCTTAGGGCGACGCCGCCGATTCTCGCTCCCGTTTCTTGTTATCTTTCTCATAACTAGGAGGCACTCGCCCGGTAATTGGCCTTTTGAGGCCGCGTGTCTTGCACCGGCTTGGGAACATTGATTGCAACTTGATTAACCGCCGCGGGTTGTGATTGCGTATTCCCTGTCTTAGTGGTTTTATTCCACTCTTTCTTCTTAGGCTTGGCAATTGCGCCTTCGCCTATTTTAATCTCTTCTATGACTCGGCTTGCGCCAAGGCTTCTTCTAAGCCGTCGTATTGTCAGTAGCAAGCAATAGCCCAGAGATTGATTTTAAGCAACTCCGTGCGAACATCTGAGTGAGATTAGACATAGGGGGACGGTATGGTAGCCTGGAAAGTAAAGCCCTCCATCGGTTCCCGTATGCTGCTATTATTTCCTCCTCATACCGCCTCGAGGCCGGCCAAATCACTTAGTGATGCCTTCTTCCTTGTGTTGAAAGCAAAGCGTTCAAGAAATGCATCCACTAGTTGATCTAAGTTGTTGATACTGTGTTTGGGCAATTGTGTAAACCAATCCGAGGCAGGGCCCGCGAATGTGGTTATGAAAGTTCTAAGCAATAATGCATCATTGTCTTGGATGCCGAAGCATTGACTCAGGAACCTCGTGACATGTTCTTGTGCGTCCTCCTCCCCTTTAAAGACTGCCAATTGTGGCAACTTGAAATGTTCAGGGTAAAGAGGTATGGGTACTGAGGGATGCACCGGATGACTGCGGAGTTGACGTAGTGTGGGCTTTTGATGCCCGTAAGCTTTTATCTCCACAGCACTCCAAACGCTCTAATAGCGCTTTGTATGCATCGGAAGATTTTATTTCTTCTTCTTTGGTTTGCTCCCGTTGTGGGTCAAGGGAGACTCGGAGGCCTATGGGGAGGTGGCCGATTGGCAGCCCTCCCGCCTTGATGGGGCGTGTCGACCCATTCTATTTCTCGGGTTCATACTCCTCATAAAACTCTTGAGGAGTCTCTCGGGCGAGCCCTATAACCTTGATCGAGTCCCCGCCGAGGGTACCCATCATTGTTTCGGGGAGTGGCCTCCCTTTCGGGTCTATAAGGTCTCGGAGGCAAAGCTTGACGAGGTCGCGGAGACCCCGTCCCGCCCCCAACGGGTTGTGCCTCTCATACTCGTTGTGCTCTTTGGATGCGAGGGGTTGGCCCCCTCTCGTGTATTTCATAGCGTAACTCATCCGCTTCGCGTTGCATGCGCTCTCTATCCAAGCGGTATCGATACTCTATTTCCCGATGACTTTGTTTAAGCCGCATGATCTGGGCTTGACGAGCGGCATGTCTGGCGACTGCCGGGTCAACTCGGGTCTGCCCTCTTTTGTTGAGGAGGCTTGAATGTTTTGCCCATGTGTTTGCCTCGATCTTGATGGTCGAGAATTTCAATGGGTTGCTTCCCTTTGTCGGGGTAAGCGACATTTGTTTGAGGTTCTGGCCTCGATGTGTGATTATGATATCTGGCAGGTGCAGAAACACAAGGTTCCCGCGCTGTTTGTTGTTCTCGAGGAATGTGATGATCTTCCTCGTACTCCATTTTATGGGTGTGAGAGAGGCGGGCGGAGTTAGCTAGCCCTGTGTAAAGAGCCCTGCGCTCTGGATGTTGTTTTTCTGTTCTGATGGGAGGTAAATAAGGGATGCCATATCCACGTTGCCCCTCCAAATGGACAGTATGTCTCTCTAGCGCTTCATCGCGCTGTGGCTATTCGAACCTAGCCTCAAGAGGCGGTTGTCTACTTATATTGAGATCTCGCATGTGAACCATCTTCCCGAAAGGGGGTGCGTTGAACGGGTGTATTCCAATGAGGAGGTTCCCAATAGTTCCTTCTTGAAGTGGCCTCGATGTGGACTTTGTTGTAGGCCGACCGCCAAGATGGTTTGGCTAGGTCCTCGGGGCTAAAGCGAAGGCGACTAGCGCCCTCTCTTTGTGTACCTTCCATAGCGTCTGCCCTTGATTGGGCTTGGCTACGAGTGTACACCATTGTGATGTGTCGCTACTATCTAAGCAGATTTTATCTCGTTTATGATGATTTGTCTTTTTGTGCACACCAAGCATGAAATGAACACACACATACGCAAAACCGTGATTATCTCTTTTAAGGATTGATAGTGTGTCCTAAACCGGTTTAGTGCATTTTGATGTTTTGTTTTGTTTTTGCAATTTTGGAAGAACGTTTAAATGCATAATGTTGGCTCATATGACTCCCATAAATGGTCGCCCCTTCAATATACCATTGCCGGACCGATATACCAACCTCTCTATATACCCGCCCTTACGTGAGGGAGACTATAGGTACGTGAGAGCAGATGGTACGTGGAACATAGGCGGTACGGAAGGGGAATCGCTCTGTTTATGACACCTACCATAGAAGACTTATCCTCGCGTGCATGGGAATCACCCCAAGCAACACTCGGCCAACTTTCGTCAGGATTTACGTCTAGCAACAAACGCGATCGAGGTAATGGATGCAATATCTCAAGCCAAAGTGATAATGGAATCCACCTTTGGTCTTGCTCAAGGGTTGGGGTTTTACGACCAACGCCTTGGTTTAAAGTACCACGTGGTGTGTGGGATTCATTTTACTTTGCAAATTTGAAACAAGCAACCGAAAAAGAAATCTTTCCCTATGCCGTACGTATAATACTAACTGAAAACAGCAAGTAAAAATTGCAAAGAAATTTTCTACCTTTTAAATTTTTTTTTTTTTTTAATAATTACGCAGATAACGACATAATTAAATAAAGCAAGAAAAATCTTTAAGAAAATTTTTTCTACCTTATTTTAATAATTAAAAAGATTTAATTATTAAATGAATAATTACGCAGATAACTACATAATTAAATAAAGCAAGAAATTTTTTTAAAAAAATTTCTCTACCTTACGGTAATAATTAAAAGAAATTAAAAATGTCAGTAAACGAAATGACCCGAAACTTCGCAACAGAAAATGATATGGACGGCTAGAATCGTTACCTCCTTTCTGCCCGAAATTGTCGTTTCGACCCTCCGGTTAAAAAGAAGTACCTGTTAAGCACAAGACACAACAAGTTTAATTAACTTCCGTGATTTTTAAAAATATGGGAACCGGTCCCACCGTGATCGCCACTGAAAGCATGAGATTCCGGAATAAAGAAAACAATGTTCAGATGTAATAAAAATAGAACCAGATTTATACATGAAATAACACGGATAGAATTAAATTAAAAACAGGAGCACAACCCTTTTTATTAATAAGATTCTGACTCAGTTACAATAAATCTCTCTAATGGCATATTCTCAGTTACAACAGATGAACAATAATCTCTTTCTGCATGCCCACATGCAAAATGGGCGGGCCAAACCGTATTGCCGCTACCGATGTTTAATGAATTTTAGCTTGTCATTGTTCTTCACCGTATTCAAAGAAACAATAACAACGTTAATAGCACCTCGTAAATGAAAAGGAACGTCTGTCTTTAGGAAGCAATGGAAAATGCATGCGAAGGTTGATTAAATATGTGAACTAAAACTAACTCTAAAACCTAACCTAAAACATAATCATAAACATATATCATAGAATCATAGACTGCTTTAATCATATTTGAAGGTAGCATGTATTCTAAAGCATTAAGACTTAACTATGCTTTAATATATTCGAAAGATACATATTTTAAAACATAAACATAGCTATTTTAAAACTTCCTAAACAAACATATATTAAATTAGCACCTACTAACATGTAGGATGCCCAAACGGGCCGCCCCCGTCAAAGCTTGATCTCGACGCCAATCCACTGGGAATGGGCCCGAAATCTCAAAAGGAAAGAGTTGTCATCGAATTGATGGATTAAGGTAATCCAATGCTGGAATTGCAAGTTCAGATGAATACAATCGGATATTCAGTTTAACAGCACTTCGTTGTCTTAACAAAATACTTCCCTTTCCTTTTACGTATCGAGCCGGTTTTTATAGAGGGTTCGGCCTCTGAGAACATTAATGTTCGAAACCCTAAATCCGTAAGGCCGCTCAGATTTGATCCTTATCGGGCCATTATGAGACATGGCTCGCACTGACAGATCGAAGTTATGAGGCGTGGCCTCGGATCGGATATTTTGAAACCGCTCGTCTAATTAATGTTCGCCGTTGAATCCGCCGTTTTACAGACCCGCAGGGTTTTCTTCGAGAAGGGACACGTAGAGGTGCCACGTGGCGGTCGTTCCTTAGATAGTTGACTGCATGCTTTTGACTTCGATGACGTGTCGGCTTGAGGCCCAAAGTGTCGCGATATCGCGACGCTTTGGGCCGGCTTTGGTTCGGGGCCCAAAGTGTCGCGATATCGCGACGCTTTGGGCCGGCTTTGGGGCCCAAAGTGTCGCGATATCGCGACACTTTGGGCCCGCTTGTCGGGCCCAAAGTGTCGCGATATCGCGACACTTTGGGCCCGTTTTGGGAAGGGGCCCAAAGTGTCGCGATATCGCGACACTTTGGGCCCGCTTTCCAGCATATACTTTCCCTTTCCCAAAGTGTCCATATCGCGACACTTTGGCCCCTTTCGCCCAAAGTGTCCATATCGCGACACTTTGGGCCCGCTGGGCCCAAAGTGTCGCGATATCGCGACACTTTGGGCCCGCTTTGGGCGGGGGCCCAAAGTGTCGCGATATCGCGACACTTTGGGCCCGCTTGGTTTTTGACAAAAGGCTTGGCTTAAAGAAGGTTTTGAAGAAGGCTAAGAAGTTTGTTAAAGTTTGCTCTAGAACGACCGACTTTGCTCTCGCTCATTTTTCGATCTTCCGAACTGCTGTGCGAGTGGTTAAGACCACTATTTGACCTCTAAGGGCTGCCTTAAAAGCTGTGATATCAATGTGATCAATGTTTGTAATCACTTAATCGAGATGGTGCTATTTTGGTGTCTACAGAAACCAACTTCTCTATAGAAAGAAATAAAAGGAAAGCTTACAAGAGGATACAAATGCAAACTTATCGATCCTTGGCATAATCTAAACTATTGCTATTTATAGATTACAATAGGGAGATTTTCCCTTCAAAAATTGTAGGTTGATTTGAATTTCATAGCTACCTTTTCTTTGGGATTCTAAATATTGAATGAGGGTACCTTCAACCATTGTTTCTATTAGTCTATACCTATCATGGCTATAGATCTCATTCCTCCATATTTAATAGCTTACCTACCCTTTCCTAACTGTTGAGCCAAAATATCCTTGGTAGATAGCCTATATTTCCTTAATAATGATGTGCTATCTTACCTCATTTTTTTCTTCTAGAAATCTATGCACCACTATTTATACCTACCCCTTTTAGTACTAATGCACTTGTCTATCCTCATAGTCACAAACATTTTTAGAACTTTTCTTTCAAATTTTTATTTGTGTTATCTAACCTTTTGCTTACTCCTTTTCTCTAGGACTTTCATGAGTTCTAATAAGTCCTCTCATCAAATATTTTTTTTTGGACTTTCTTCCTTTGCCTTGAGTCTTTTCCAAAACTCTCAATCATCCCTCTTTACTTATGCCCTCAAGTCCTTGCCTTTATTTTTCTTTGTAATTTCTTTCCTCCTTGCCTATATCGACATCTACCTTGTGATCACATGACTTTTGTTCTTTTTCCAAGGCAAGATCATTTAAAGCCCCTTGCAGTGTTGACTATAGATGATGTCATTTTAATCATTGGGACTTTTGTTCAAGATATTTTCATGTATGCCAATATGCTAGTAATTCAATTAGCTCTTTTGTTGATGCAAAGAGGCTTTCACGCTAGTGACCTCTTTTGATGAATGTGGGGAAGTAATTGTACTTCAAAATATCTTAGCATAAAGTCATCAAAAGGATCTATCTCCTTTCCCCAGTTTTTGGCTTCCTCTCAATCATTTTCTACCATTAGAGATAACCTTGAATGTGTGGTGAAGAGATAACATACAAGGTGCAAGAGGTCATAGACCCAAACCAATGTAGATGAGAGTCAACTCTGTTGACTCAACTATATATGTTTTTTGGGTTGAACCTCTGATAATGATGGAGCTTTTTCAATTATCACCAAAAAAATTACTAGCTCTCATCAAGAGAAGGGTCTAGATTAGATATCACTTAAAAGGCTTAGACAAGATCACTGTGGGTCACTACCTCATGAAGACTGAGTGATCAATTTTTCATATAGTGTGAGAGCTTTTACACCCATACTAACCCTTTAGAGATATAGGTTTGGTGATATTTGACATGGAATATCTAGAAGTTGGTGATGATTGTAGTTCCCTTGTCTCTAATTTAGGCCTTTCATCATATTATCACTACAATAACTCTCATAGTGTAGATCCTAAGCTCTGCCTCCAAGGTAATTTTCACTCTTTGATTATGCTCATCCTCACCTAAGTTTCTTAAGATTCTCTCTCTAATTTATTAAATATCAATCATGATAATATTATACCACCTACAACTAAACATATTAGCTACCCAATTATATTTTTTCTTGATGTTGTTGATGTCAAATTTATACTCACGTAGGAACTCCAACCATCACCATTTTTAGACATTAAAGTTTGGCTAAATAAAGATATACCTAATTCCTTGATACTTGGTCCTCAATTTAAAGGATTTTTATAAGAGATAGTTCCTCCACTTCTACTTGTGTAATTTTAAATTTGTAGACTCATAAGCCACCACCTAGCCTTCTTGCATATCCTTAATCCTTATCATAAGGTATCAATAATCACAATGAATTCCTTTTTAAGGTCAGGTACCTTGAGAATTGGTGCCATTTTCAACTTCTCTTCCAACAATTAGAATGTTTCCTTACACTGTTTAGAAAACATCTTTCCTTTTCTTTGAAGTGACGTGATGGGGTGGGCTATCTTGGAGAATATTTCAATAAACCTTCTATAGTAGTTGAATATACCTATGAATTTATGAATTTTTTGCATATTATAAGGCTTTGGCCACTCCATAATAACTTTAATATTTTTTAAATCAATAGAAATATGTAATGATGCACTCTTTTCTACAAACAAAGTGCATATAGACAACTTTCTATATAAATCTTGCACTCTTAATATCTACATTATCATCTATAAAGACTCTAAGTATTCATACTTATCACAAGAATACGCCAAAATGTTATCTAGGAAAACCATTATAGATTTATCCAATTAATCCTTAAACATATTGTTCATCAAGTTCATGAAAACAATTAGAGCATTCATGAGTCCAAAAGGAACCACAATAAAATCCTACTTCCCATATCTAGTCTTGAAAGCTATTTTTAGTATGTCCACTTAATTGGTTCTTAGGTAATGATACATTGAATGAAGATTAATATTTGAGAAGATAATTGCCTCTCACATTTGGCCAAACAGATCATCAATTCTTGGGAGAGGGTATTAATTATTAACCATTACTTGTTCAACATCCCCTAGTCAATACACAACTTGAGGATATCATCTTTCTTCTATCCAAAAATCATTGGTGTACCTGAAGGTGATATACTTGGTCAAATCAATCCTTTTGACAATAATTTATTTAGTCATATCTTAAGCTCAAACACCTCAATGGTTGTCATTTATTAGGGAGCCTTAGATTGTAACTCAATCCCTAGAAGGACTTCTATAAAAAAATCAAACTCCCTTCTTAGAGGTAAACCTAGAATCTCTTTAGGAAAAACATCTTGAAACTCCTTTAGAAAGGGATATTCTCCAAACTTATTTATTCTTCCATAATATTGATATGTATTGCATTAATATGTGTGTCCCAAATTCCAAGTTTTATTTAGTTTTATAGCTTAAATCTATCTCAAATTAATAGGTTTATGGATTACTTGGATGGTGATGCTATAATAATTATCATAAAGATGCTCAACCTTATCATAATTGTCAACCTTGGTCCCATGCTACTAACCAATTGACTCCAATGATCATACCATATGATCCTAGAGGGGCTAAAAATAGATATACTTCTATGGTGAAGTTAGGAGACTCTAATTTACCCACACTCAAACATTAATCTACTCTCTTATCATCCTAGTTCCCATACTAAACCATCCATGTGTGCTCCATGAATTTGATTTTTTCTTTAATTATCTCTAGCATATGTAAATTTCATAATATATTCAATTTCTCTAATATATTTCAAAATAATTATAGGTAATTCATGGAGCTTACCTAAGGTATATATATAAGTGTACTAATGCTTTGCTTGATTATTATCCATGATTCCATGAGCACAATATTGGGGCTAGTTAGGCTATAAATGATGCTTGGTGGTAGTTTTGTTTTCCTAATTAAGACATTGATTGGCATAATGGTCCCCTTCATAGATAAAACATTCATACTTTGGTCCCTTCTCATTTAGAGGTCCTTTTTGTTTACCACTGTCCTTATTAAAACATCTCTCTTCCTAAACTTTCCTTTGCTTCCATTTGTAGGATTTTCTTTCATAATATTTTCTTAAAATTAGGTACCATTCAATGAGAGGCTCTACTTTTCTCCTTGTAATCTTTGTGATAGGTAGCTATCACTTGTAAAATTTACTTTCTTTTGCTCTCAAATTTCCTTTCATAAATTTTTTCTTAAAATTATGTACCATTCATTGATAAGTTCTACCCTTCTTCTTGTACTCCTTATGATAGGCAACCATCACTTGTAAATTTTACTCCTACTTAATGGCCTTCTCAAAGAATTCTTCCATAGTCACTGGGTCATGGACGTCCACTTGATCCACTATGTGTGGGTTTAGATCCATGATTAACTTCCTAATGTAAAACTTCTCATCCATTTGATACTATGACACATACTTTTTGAGTCTAGTGAAACTCTCCTAGTATTGAGTCATAGTCTTATCTCCTTTCATGAGGTTTTAGAGATTTGCAATTTTCTTTCCATAGTATAAATATAATAACAAATATCAAAATGAAGCAATAAATTAATCCCAAATCACATTCCTTCCCACTATGTTTATTTGAGATTTTAGGTTTTCCTAGTAGGAAATTACTTCTCTAGTGAGTTGGTATGCAACCCGTTTTCCTTTGGTACCCTCTATGAAGTTATAAATTTTGAATTATTTTGTAATCTCAATTATCCAAAAACTCAATTACTATATCCTAATTGGCAAATTTCATGGCTACTGCTTCTATCCACATAGTGAAGTAGTTAGTTTCCATTAGGATATACTTATGTTCTACTATTGAGTTTAGGTTTATATCTTTGATGAAGTCCAGTCCCCGCTATTAAAAATGTTCTTCTACTAAAATCGGCTACAAAGGAGGATAATATTTTTGTTCTTTCGAAGAAATCATTGACATTTATCATAGGCTATGGATATTTTGAAAGCATTTGTAAATATGATAGGCCAATAATATCCAACTCAAAGAATTTTAGCAGTAGTAGTTTACCCTGAATAATGTCTATCAGATAAGCTTGAGTGGAACATTCAACACTCTTTCATATTGCATCGATTTTATGCAATGGAGAAGAACTCCATTATTTTTTTTTAAATAGTCCTTTTGAAAATAGGACACATTTCAATGTTTGTAATATATATCTTCATATTTGTAAGGCATTCAATTATTTTGGGCAACTATATATTTAAAAGTATTTTATCACTTTATTGGTCCAATCTGTTTCTCCCACATTTTGTAGATTTCTAGAGTCTGCTGTAATGTTGTCTTCTATACACATTGTATTTTAGTTGTGATATAGAGGCTAATTATTGGCATAAGGCTATGCCTTTTACCAAATTAGTAGGGGATAAATCAATTTCATACTATTATATTTTAGTGATCCATCCAACTCTTTTTTATCCCAACTCTTCTTGAAGAATAAAATTTTGACATCTAAGTGAGCTATGTAGACTACTTATTCTTCTTTAAGACACATCATGTCTAAGTTTCTTAATTGAATTTATGATGGAAAATAATTTCTTCTCTATGAATTTTTAGTTCCTCTTATAATCATGCAATGACTGGATTAGAAAATAAATCAAATCTTCTTCTTGATTATATTTTTGATTCAAAACCGCAACATATCTTTCTTTAGATCCATATACATATAGGATAAAATCTCTATTAAAATCTGGGCTGATCAATATTGGAGTTGTATTATAGCCTACATAATTTGTTTAAATTATTTATCCTTTTTTAGGTCCACACAAATACTACATTCTTATTCAAGAGTTCTGTCATAGGCTTGACTATTTGTGCACAGTTGAAAATAATTTTTTGGAAAAAGTTAATCTGCCCAAAAATTGACTACAAAGCCTTCTTACTAAGGGGAAGTCGTAAGGTTAGATTATCCTGGATTCTTTTTGGATCAATCGCTAGCCCCTATTTATAGATAACATATCCTTATAGAAAAAACTCATGCACAACAAATATTAATTTCTTGGGGTTCAATGATATAACAAATATTTATTTCTTAGGGTTCAATGATATAACAAATATTGATTTCTTGGGGTTCAATGATATTTCAAACTCACAATATTTTTGAAAAACCATCTCTAAGTGATCTAGATATTTTTTCTTATCATGAGCATCTGAATAAATAAATATTATTTAATTGAACAACTCACCAAAATCGAAGTTTGTTGCTCACTAGAAAGTTGCTTCGATATTAGACAAACCGAATGACATCCTCTGATATGCAAATGTTCCTCATTTGGTGGTGAAGGTCATTTTATGATGATATTCATCTTTTACCCATATATTATTGTTTCTTGAAAAACCATAAAGGAGTGAAAGCAATTCTTCTCCTCCTATGGCCTTCAAGATTTGATCGATCTATGACAAGAGTTAATGGTCTTTTAGTGATGCCTTGTTTAGATTATGAAAATCAACACAAAGGTAGATATCTCTATTCTTCTTCCTCATTGGAACTAAACTTGCTACCCATATAGAGTGTTTTATTGGATATATAATTTTTGCATTTAACAACTTGAGAATGTCCTACTTCATTACTGCTTCTATTTTAGGATTGACCGACCTTTTCTTTTGCCTAAAAGGTTTGGCATCATACATAAGTCCTATAGTATGCTGGATAGCACTTTTGTCATAAACCTAGAGGTCATCATAACTCCATGCTATTATATCTTAGTACCATTTACATAGCAACATAAACTTGTGTACCTCCTTTGTGGAGCAATATACCCTAATTTTTAGACTTTTGCTTGGTTCAATCTAAACCTATTTAAAGGTATGTTAATCTATTCTCATCCTTTGTATAATCGCTTGGTCATTATTGTCAAAAAAGATCTCTAAGGTGATAATTCCCTTGGGTATATGATTATTTTTTAGTTGAATCATATATTCTTGGTCAACATCTTTTGGCATCTCTTCAGGCTACGTTGCACAAGCTGCTTCTCTTATTAGGAAATTGATAATCTGGTGATAATCTTCAAACACTTGCAAAAATATTTCTTTGTCTAGAATTATGGGTTTGAATATAATCTTCACTTTATTTTATTTCTCACCATAGCTAGCGATGGGTAAAAAAAATTCTATTTGATAAAGTATGAGACTAGGCAGTACGAGAGGAGAGAAGAATGAACCTTAGAGCTAGCATGGGGCTCACAAGAGAAATCAACCAATGGAAAACACACATGGGGAGAACTCCACACTCACCACCATTGAGAAATGCTCCCACATGAGAGGATGGAGCATACGGTTGGGTCATGATTCACTTGTTTGAGGGGTTGGGTCATGGTTCACTTGCTTCCACTTGGACATTTCACCCAAAAGCCTTCTTCCTAATTTGCAAAGCTCTATGTGGGTGTTGTGCTTTATATACCACCATGAGGGCTATCATGGGATACATGTGGGATAATGGATTAAGACTCTTGTAGCATTGCTCAAGGTATTTTTAGAAATTTTTATTTGAGAAAGTACAAGACCGGGTAGTAAGAGAGGAGTGAAGAATGGATCCTAGAGCTAACATGGGGTTCACAAGGGAAATCAACCAATGGAAACCACACATGGGGAGAACTACAAACTCACCACAATTGAGTGATGCTCCCATAGGAGAGTATGTAACATACAACTAGGCCATGATTCGCTCGTTTGAGGGGTTGGGTCATGGTTTACGTTCTTCCACTAGGGCATTTCACCCAAAATCCTGCTTCCTGATTTGTAAAGATCTATGTGGGTGTTGCGCTTTATATACCACCATAAGATCCATTATGGGATACATGTAGGATAATGGCTCAAGACTCTCACAACATTGCTCAAGGTATTTTTAGAATTTTTTTGAGAAAGTACAAGACAAGGCAGTATGAGATGAGTGAAGAATGGACCCTAGAGCTAACATGGGGCTCACAAGAGAAATAAACCAATGGAAACCACACATGGGTATAACTCCACACTCACCACCATTGAGCGATGATCCCATAGGAGAGGATGGAGCATATGATTGGGTCATGATTCTCTCATTTGAGGGGCTAGGTCATGGTTCACCTGCTTCCACTAGGGCATTTCACCCAAAAGTTTGCTTCCTAATTTACAAATCTCTATGTGGGTGTTAGAATTTTACCTGCTTCCACTAGGAAATTTCATCCAAAATCCTACTTCTTGATTTGCAAAGCTCTATTTGGGTGTTAGCATTTCACTTGCTTCCACCAGGGCATTTCACCCAAAAGCCTACTTCTTGATTTGCAAAGCTCTATGTGGGTGTTGTGCTTTATATAACACCATGATGCCCACCATGGGATACATGTAAGATAATGTCTCAAGATTCTTATAGCATTGCTCAAGGTATTTTTAAGATTTTTAATTTGAGAAAGTACGAGTTTGGGTAGTATGAGAGGATCAAAGAATGGATCCTAGATCTAACATGGGGTTCACAAAGGAAATCAACCAATGGAAACCACACATGGGGAGAACTAAAAAATCACCACCATTGAGTGATTCTACCAAAGAAGAGGATGGAGCATACAACTAGCTCATGATTCGCTCACTTTAGGGGCTAGGTCATGGTTTACCTGTTTCCACTAGGGCATTTCACGCAAAAGCCTGCTTCTTGATTCCTAAAATTCTATGTGTGTTTTGTGCTTCATATATCACCATGAGGACCATAATGGGATACACGTAGGATAATGGCTCAAGACTCTCATAGTGTTTCTCAAGGTATTTTTAGAAATTTTTATTTGAGAAAGTACAATACTGGGCAGTATGAGATGAGCAAAGAATGGACCCTAAAGCTAACATGGGGCTTACAAGAAAAATAAACCAATGGAAACCACACATAGGTATAAATCCACACTCACTACCATCAATTGATGCTCCCACAATAGAGGATGGAACATACATATGGGTCATGATTCACACTTCTGAGGGACTAGGTTATGGTTTATCTGCTTCCATTAGGGCATTTCACCCCAAAGCTTGCTTCCTTATTTGCAAATATCTATGTGGGTGTTGTGTTTTACATACCACCATGAGGACCATCATGGGTTACATGTAGGATAATGAATCAAGACTCTCACAACATTTCTTAAGGTATTTTTGAAATTTTTTATTTGAGAAAGTATGAGACTAGGAAGTACGAGAGGAGCAAAGAATGAACCCTAGAGCTAACATGGGGCTTACAAGGGAAATAAAATATTGGAAAAAACACATGGAGAGAACTCCACACTCACTACCATAAAATTATGCTCCCACAGGAGAGGATGGAGCATACGACTGGGCCACGATTCGTTCATTTGAGGGACTAGGTCATGGTTCGCCTGCTTCCACTAGGGTATTTTACCCAAAAGCCTACTTCTTGATTTGTAAATCTCTATGTGGGTATTGTGATTTATATACAACCATGAGGGACAACATGGGATACATGTGGGATAGTTTCTCAAGACTCTCGCAGTGTTGCTCAAGGTACTTTTAGAAATTTTTATTTGATAAAGTACAAGACTAGGAAGTATGAGAGGAGCGAAGAATGGACCCTAGAGCTAACATGGGGCTCAAAAGAGAAATAAAATAAAGGAAACCAAACATGAAAAGAAATCCAAAATCACCACCATTAATTGATGCTCCCGTAGGAGAGGATGGAGCATACGGTGGGACCATGTTTTGCTCGTTTGAGGGGTTGGGTCATGGTTTACCTGCTTCCACTAGGGCATTTCACCTAAAATATTGCTTGTTGATTTGTAAAGCTTTATGTGGGTATTGTGATTTATAAACCAACATGAGGTTCATCACAGGATACATGTGGGATAATGGCTCAAGAATCTCACATCATTGCTTAAGGTATTTTTAGAAATTTTTATTTAAGAACGATATTGGGCAATACGAGAGGAACGAAAAATAGACCCTAGAGCTAACATGAGGCTCATAAGGGAAATAAACCAATATAAACCACACATGGATAGAACTCCACACTCACCCCCATTGAGTTATACTCCCACATAAGAGCATGGAGCATACGGTTGGATCATGATTCGCTTGTTTGAAGGGTTGGGTCATGGTTCGCCTACTTCCACTAGGGCATTTCACCCAAAAGCCTGATTCCTAATTTGTAACGCTCTATGTGGGTGTTGTGCTTTATATAAAACCATGAGGGCCATCATGGGATACATGTGGGATAATGGCTCAAGACTCTCACAACGTTGCTTAAGGTATTTTTAGAAATTTTTATTTGAGAAATTATGAGACTATGCAGTATGAGAGGAGCAAAGAATGAACTCTAAAGCTAACATGGGGATCACAAGGGAAATAAAAAAATGAAAAACACACATGAGAAGAACTCCAAACTCACCACCATCGAGTGATGCTCCCACAAGAGAGGATGGAGCATATGACTGGGCCATTATTTGCTTGTTTGAGGGGTTGGGTCATGGTTCACCTGCTTCCACTAGGGAATTTCACCCAAAAGCCTACTTATTAATTTGCAAAGCTCTATGTAGGTGTTGTTATTTATATACCACCATGATTACCATCATGGAAAATATGTGGGATAATGGGTCAAGACTCTCATAGCATTGCTCAAGGTATTTTTAGAATTTTTATTTGAGAAAGTATCAGAATGGGTAGTATGAGAGGAGCAAAGAATGGATCCTAGAGCTAACATGGAGCTCACAAGGAAAATAAACCAATGGAAACCACACATGGGGAGAAATCCACACTCACCACCATTGAGCGATTCTCCCATAGGAGAGGATGGAGTATATGGATGGGCCATGATTCACTTGTTTGAGGGGCTAGATCATGGTTTACCTGCTTCAATTAGGGAATTTCATCCAAAAGTCTGCTTCTTGAAAGTTCTCTGTGGGTGTTGTGCTTTATATACCACCATGAGGACCATCATGGGATACACGTGACATAATGGCTCAAGACTCTCGTAACGTTTCTCAAGGTATTTTTATAATTGTTTAGATGAGAAAGTATGATACTGGGTAGTAGGAGAGGAGCGAAGAATGGACCCTAGAGCTAACATGGGGTTCATAAGGAAAATAAACCAATGGAAACCACAAATGGGGGGAACTCCACACTCACCACCATAAAGCAATGCTCCCATAGTATAGGATGAAGCCTATGGTGGGCTATGATTCACTCGTTTGAGGGGTTGGATCAAGGTTCACCTGCTTCAACTAGGGCATTTCACCCAAAAGCTTGTTTCCTAATTTACAAAGCTCTATGTGGATGTTGTGCTTTATATACCACCATGAGGTCCATCATGGGATACATGTGGGATAATGTCTTAAGATTATCATAGTGTTGCTTAAGGTATTTTTATAAATTTTTATTAAGAAAGTACAATATTGGGTAGTATGAGAGGAGCATAGAATGGATCCTAGATCTAACATGCATCTCATAAGAGAAATAAACAAATGGAAACCACACATGGGTAGAACTCCAAACTCACCACCATCGAGTGATGCTCCCATAGGATAGGATGAAGCATATGATTGGGCCATGATTCACTCATTTGAGGGGCTAGGTCATGGTTCACCAACTTCCACTAGGGCATTTCACCCAAAATTCAGCTTCCTAATTTGCAAAACTTTGTGTGGGTGTTAGCATTATGAGTATCACTTCATACTATGCACTAGGGGCTACCTTTTAATTCTAAGATTGATGGTTTTCATTCTTGATCATTATATATATTATTAGGTTTTTCATCTGTATTGCTAGTAGAGGCCTTTTGATCCTTGGAAATGTAGGGAAATATTCTAGGATGGTAGTTTTCAATATCTTTTCTTTCAATAGTTGTCACCTTGTTACTTAAAGTCTTTATTATTGTCAGCACCTCTTACATTATTAAATATTATTTTATCTCAGGGTCAGATAATGGTGGTAAAGTTGGTATTGGGGGTAATGCCTTCGGGGCAAGAATGGGATCTACTGAAGGGAGATGTATGGTCATGATTGGGGTTTCTTTCTACTAAGTGGGCTAGACAATTTCTAGTAAATATGGTATAACAACCCTAAGGGGTAGCCTTCCTAAAATTTTTAAAGCATTCTCTATAGTTACAATGGCTTGGTAGACCTGAGGGAAGGTCATCACATTAGATTGCTATGTTTGAAGTCCTAGATCAGGACCTAGAGCTATGATATGATAAATGTATGTCAGGGGACCAAACTATCTGATATCTTTAGGAATTATTTTTTAGGTTTGATTGAAACTAAGATTGAAGTCAATGATGACCTCCTAAGCATATCTCTAAATAATGGTGAATTGAGTCAGTAATGAGAAAGGATCGTCTAACTCATTAAATTATTCAACAAAGGGTCTAGCCAAATTATTGAAGAACACAGGCTTATACTGAGAGGGGGGGTGAACAGTATAAGATCAACTTTTACTTTTCTTTCCCAAACAATATTATCCAATATTATCAATGGCAATATCAATAGCAGTAATCAAAGCAATGCACAAATCATCACACACATGAGAGACACAAATTTAACGTGGTTCACCCAATGTGGGTTACGTCCACGGAGAAAATATTTCTTCTAAATTTTCTCAACAAATCTCTTGGGAATCAATTCCCTATTACAATGTTTATGGACCTCTATCCAAAGGAGACACCAATCCCCTATGCTCTGATTTGTGGATCTCTCTCCATAGGAGAACTCTATCCCCTTTTCTCTGGTTTGTGGAACATGATCCAAGAGAACTCTATCTCCTCAACTAGTTTATGGATCTCTCTCCATAGAATAACTCTATCTCCTCACTAGTTCATGGATATCTCTCCATAAGAGAACTCTATCCTCTTGCTTTAGTTTATGGATCTCTCTCCATAGGAGAACTCTTTCCCCTTGCTCTGGTTCATGGATCTCTCTCCATAGGAGAACTCTATCCCCTTGCTCTAGATGGTGATCTTCTAGAAGACTTCTACCCCCACTACTCTAGCTTGTGGATCTCTCTCCATAGGAGACCTCTATCCCCACTACACTAGTTGATGGATCTCTATCCACTAGAGACTATTGTCCTCTTTGCTCTATCACCTCCAAATCCTATCTCAACTCTATCTCAAATCTCCAAACTCTATCACAAATCTACCTCAAACCTCAAATATTCCCAAGCCTTAACACAAAGCTTGATCAAATCAGCAACCAAACCTGCTATCAAATCTTTCTCAAATCTGCCTCAAGCCTTAACACAAAGCTTGATCAAATCAACAACCAAACCTACTCTCAAATCTATCTCAAATCTTCCTCAAGCCTTCTCAAAAGACTTGCTCAAATCTACCTTCAAGCCTTCTCAAAAGACTTGCTCAAATCTGCCCTCAAGCCTTCTCAAAAGACTTGCTCAAATCTACCTTAATGTTGCTCACTTAACCTGCTCAAATATTTCCAAACTTTGCACACAAACAAAGCTTATATATTTTTTAGAAATGCTTTCTTCAAACAGATATATTCTACTCAAAATTCATTTAACCTCTAGAACATATAGAGAATGATGTACACTATCAAAATCCCAATATGTTCTTCACATTCACAAATCTTGCATTCAACTAATCCAATATTTATCTCTTGCAAAATCCTTTTCAAAACAAATCAACACAATATATATCTTGCTTCACAAAATTGGTCTATATTTCTTGCAAATTTTCTCTCAAATATCAATCACACTCATGCACAAATTTCCCTCACAAAATTGATCTCAAATACTTTCACAATTGCAATCAATATCTCTCAAACCAATGCTCAAAATATTTCACAAAGATGCACAAACTTGTCTTCAACCCTAGCACAAGTAGTTCACAATCTCTAGCACAAATGTCTCAATCTCTTTCAATAATAGAAGCACATATTGTTCTCAAATTTTATCCCAAATATTTCCAAAACATTCAACAATGAAAAGCAAAATCCTAACTCAAATATTTCCAACAATGCTTACCAAACAATCCTTTTAACTCCACCTTATGTTCTAGAAAACCTTTCTCAACAAAACACTTTAAACAAGGAATGATGTGCCCATACCTCTTAATTGTCTTTGATGAAGATATGTCACAAAACCTATCTCACAAACAACCAATCCTTCTTGTGCCACTTCAAGGGTTAGATAGCAAGATTCTATTTCAAAATATCCACATGAATTTTCCCTCAAAAATGTGCTCAATGAAATCTGAAAATAATGTTCTAGGACTCTTCTTTTGTTCTCAAGGATAATGCATTAAAGCTCAACAAAACCCTCTCAAAAATTTCCTTTTCATAAAGCAAGAATTACAAACAATAAAATCATCTTTTACACCTTTTATCTCCCACTTTCATAAAATAATTTCCAATCCACTTTAATGTCCAAGAACAAATATTTACAATTTTAAATAAACCATTTACACCTTATCACTCCAACCTTTGCATATATAAAATAAATGACAACAATACCCTTAAAATATTATGCAAAAATTAGTTTCCCCTTATACCTCCTATATGCCAAGACTATACACCAAATCACATCCGCCAAACACCAAGCATAGCCAACATTAATCAACTTAGAGCATACCTTATAAAAATTAATCTCCTTGTTGGCGTGGATGGGAATCGACCCTCCGACCTCAAACTCCTAAGCACAATGCTCGACCGCTTGCGCTAGCCAAGCGGTTGAGACCTAACACATGGCCTCCACCCTTTATCTCCTGCCACGTCCATCGAAAAGGATAAAATGCTTCAAAACCGGTGCTAGGGAGAATCGAACCATGAACCTCTTCCCCACTATGCCTTAGCACGAGACGAGCTACCATTGGGCCACCCTAGCGGATGACGTCAATGCATAAACAAATGGAATTTGTTTGTTCTTTCTACATGCTAACCGAAACCAATCATTATCCTCTCCTCTTATTCGTTGTCGCTCTATGCACGAGGTACACAAATCGATCGAAGGTCTTTCCAAAGCATTGAGGGGGTATTAATACGTTTCATGCATGCTTTAAATGACGTCGGCCCTCCTTTGAATCATGCTCAAAAATTAGACGTCGACCCTTCTTTGACTTTTAAAAAGAATAATTTAATTTTTCTTTGGTGCCTTGAAACATTAGACTTAGGGTTTATAATATTTTAAAAAATATTATAATAAACCCTTTTATTTGCCTTGGGTCTTTTTCACCAATAAGTAAACTTAGACTTTCCTTTGCAAATTGGAAACCCCCTTGGGTTTTTATTTACCAAATAAAACCTTTGTCACTATCAAGCTTCCTTAATAATATTTAAATATTAAAATTTAAATATTACAATCCTTTTGAAGAATTCTCTTTGCTTGCTTTCTTAACCATGGAAAAATATTTTGTCTTTGCCACCATAAAATATTTTTCTTTTGCAAGTACCACCATGGTAAATGCCTCATATTTTCTTGCTGCCATATTGCCTTAGACCCTTAGAAAAATACCATCAACTTATGACATCAATCCTTTGACATCAATGACAACTCATCATTCTCAAATTTCCAACAATCTCCCCCTTTGTCATTGATGGCAACCCTTTCCAAAATTTTTTTTTTTTCTCACCACTGGATCCCAAAACTGCTCCCCTTAATTCTACTCTCTCTAAGAAGCTGCTCCTCCCAATTGAATGCTCTCCCCCTTACTCAAATCTCTCCCCATTTGACATCAATGGCAAAGGGACTCCTTTGGGGCTAAATATAAGACTCTTAGCTCAGACCCCTCCCCACCTCCTCTCCTTGAGGTGATTAATTTTGGGGTGGGAGTATTTCTACTCCCAACATACAATGCTCTTTTTCTTTGTCAACCTTCTTTCTCAACATACCCTTTTGATCCTTTTGAGTGTCCCTGTTCTTGCTTGTCTCTGGAAGCTCTGGAAACTCTGTTCTACACCACTTGGCCTTATGCCCTAGATTATTACACTTATAACACTTAATGTTGTAGTTCTTGGAAGGTGCAAATATCTTGAAGTTCCTCCTGGTGAAGCCATAATCATTTATGTCATGAACCCTATAGTGGATTGCTTTATGACCAAATCGATTACAAGAGTAGCAATACCCTTGAAAGAAATATCCATATTTGAAAGAGTTGACATTCCTTTTAGTGAGACCATACTCCTTTCCATGAGTCCTGCAATGCATAGCCTTGTGACCAAACTGATTACATGAAAAACAACGTCCTTTGAAGAAATCTTTTCTTGAACCCTCTGGTCTCTTAGTCCTTTCTTTGCCTTCTCTGTGATGATCCCTATTTCTTGTTTGTGCATTGTTTCCTTTCTTAGTGAAGCTTCTATTCTTCAACTTATCCTCATAAGTCTCAATTTCTTCTTCACTCTCTTCCTCTAAAATTTCCTCTTCTTTTGAGCTTGAGCTTGATCCTTCTTCTTGTTTCCCTTGTCCTTCTTCAAAACCAAGTCCTATTTTGATAGATGAAGATCTTTGTGCATTGATAATCTTATCCAAAGTTTTTGAGCTTTTCCCAAACTTGTGTAGCTTGTCCTTAGAATATTTTACTTCCATCCTTAGTGAAATTATCTCATGTTCTAATCTTTCACATTCTAACTCTTTTGCTTCTAACTTTTCACTCATGACCTCTTTAAGTCTCCTTGCCTTAGCTATTGAGTTTGTCAGGTCTTGTATAAGCTTTCCTTTTTCTTCCTCACATTCTTGAACTTGAGTCTTTAGTCTTGAATTTTACTTTCTAACCTTTTTCAATTCTCTAAGAGCAACAATAAGTTCTGCTTCTAGATCTATTGTGCCTTCCTCTTCATTTTTTGAATCTTGTTCTACTTCTTGGTCTTCAAGAGCATCTTCATACTTTTCAACTTTATCTTCAACAAGAGCATTTTCTTCCTCTTCTATTGCCAAAAATAGAATCTCTTCTTCTTCACTATCTGAGGGTCTTTCATCACTATCACTTGAAGCCTTGCCTATCTTGTTAACATAGAAACTCTTCTTGTGCCTTTGAAAGAATTTCTTTTCATGCTTGCCTTGACCATACCTATTTTTATTTTCATACCTAGATTTTCCTCCTTCCTTTTTCTTATGATCATGTTTCTCTTCACTACTACTACTTCCAACTTCTGGACAATTAGATGCATAGTGACCAAAATTACCATAGTTAAAACATTTCACTATTTTCATACCTTTGTGCTTTCTTGAGTCCTTGTTTCTTCTACCATAGTTAGCTTCTTCATCACTACTTGACTCACCACTTGATTCTGGTTTCTTATATTTTATCTTCTTTGATGCTTTGAAAGTTACCTCTTTCTTGGAGTTGGGATCCTTTACTATTCTCATCTCATAAGCTGTGAGAATTCCATGTAACTCATCCATAGTCAATTTTTCAATATCTCTCATCTCTTCTATAGATGAAACTTTTCCATCATACCTCATAGGAAGTGACCTTAATACTTTCTGAGCAACACTGGAGTCTTCAATTTTGAAACCAAGTCCATGCATGGTATTTACAACTTCATCCACATGAAGCAAGTATGTAGCAATATCTTCCTCATCTTCCATCTTCAAATCTTCAAACCTTTTCTTGTGGTTTTGTAGTTTTGCCATCTTGACCTTTTTATCTCCCTCATATGTTTGCTTCAATTTTTCCCATATCTCTTTTGCTGATTTGCAATGCATAACTTTCACAAATTCTACTTCACGTAATCCACTTAAGATTCCATTCATAGCCTTGGCATTATTCACATGTAATATCTTACCATATTTATCTATGGGAGGAGTAGTTGTAGGTGTGAACCCATCCTCAATGGATTGCCATGTCTCATATCCTTGTGCCATCAAGTAAGTCTTCATTCTTATGCTCTAGAAAGCATAATTGTTCCCATCAAACAATGGTGCCTTATTTGATGAAGATCCATTCTGAGATGCCATCTGTGTTCCTGTAATATCTTCCTTCAAGTTATTAGACTTTTCCGAAGGAACCCACTCTGATACCAATTGAAGAACATAAGCTTATACTGAGAGGGAGGGTGAACAGTATAAGACCAACTTTTACTTTTCTTTCCCAAACAATATTATCCAATATTATCAATGGCAATATCAATAGCAGTAATCAAAGCAATGCACAAATCATCACACACATGAGAGACACAAATTTAACGTGGTTCACCCAATGTGGGTTACATCCATGGAGAAAATATTTCTTCTAAATTTTCTCAACAAATCTCTTGGGAATCAATTCCCTATTACAATGTTTATGGACCTCTATCCAAAGGAGACACCAATCCCCTATGCTCTGATTTGTGGATCTCTCTCCATAGGAGAACTCTATCCCCTTTGCTCTGGTTTATGGAACTTGATCCAAGAGAACTCTATCTCCTCAACTAGTTCATGGATCTCTCTCCATAGAAGAACTCTATCTCCTCAACTAGTTCATGGATCTCACTCCATAGGAGAACTCTATCTCTCTACTAGTTTATGGATCTCTCCATAGAGAACTCTTCCCTTTTATTTGGATCTCTCTCCATAGGAGAACTCTATCCCCTACTCTAGCTGGTGATCATTCTAGAAGACTTCTATCCCCACTACTCTAGCTTGTGGATCTCTCTCCATAGGAGACCTCTATCCCCACTACACTAGGTGATGGATCTCTATCCACTAGAGACCATTGTCCTCTTTGCTCTATCACCTCCAAATCCTACTCTATCTCAATCTCACCAATCTATCCCAAGTCTAGCACAAACTCTACTCCAAATATTCACAAATTCACCAAACTCTAAATCTCTCAAATCTACCCCAAGCCTTAACACAAAGCTTGATCAAATCAGCAACCAAACCTACTCTCAACTCTATCTCAAATCTACCTCAAGCCTTAACACAAATCTTGATCAAATCAACAACCAAACCTACTCTCAACTCTATACTCAAATTCTCAAGCCTTCTCAAAAGACTTGCTCAATTCTACCTTCAAGCCTTCTCAAAAGACTTGCTCAAATCTGCCTTCAAGCCTTCTCAAAAGACTTGCTCAAATATGCCTTAATGTTGCTCACTTAACCTGCTCAAATATTTCCAAACTTTGCACACAAACAAAGCTTATATATTTTTCAGAAATACTTTCTTCAAATAGATATATTCTACTCAAAATTTTTTTAACCTCTAGAACATATAGAGAATGATGTACACTATCAAAATCCCAATATGTTCTTCACATTCACAAATCTTGCATTCAACTAATCCAATATTTATCTCTTGCAAAATCCTTTTCAAAACAAATCAACACAGTATATATCTTGCTTCACAAAACTGATCTATCTTTCTTGCAAATTTTCTCTCAAACATCAATCTCAATAATGCACAAATTTCCCTCACAAAATTGATCTCAAATACTTTCACAATTGCTTTCAATATCTCTCAAACCAATGCTCAAAAGGTTTCACAATGATGCACTAACTTGTCTTCAAACTTAGCACAAGTAGTTCACAATCTCTAGCACAAATGTCTCAATCTCTTTCAACAATAGAAGCACAATTGTTCTCAAAATTTATCTCAAATATTTCCAATAACATTCAACAATGAAGTACACCTAATATAATTGTTTCCATTTCTTCAAATGTAAGTCTCAAACCCTAACTCAAATATTTTCAACAATGCTTACCAAACAATCCTTTTATCTCCACCTTATGATCCAGAAAACCTTGCTCAACAACACACCTCAAAGAAGGAGAAAAATGCCCATACCTCTTATTTTCTTTGATGAAGATATGTCACAAAACCTGTCTCACAAACAACCAATCCTTCTTGTGCCACTTCAAGGGTTAGATAGCAAGATTCTATTTCAAAATATCCACATGAATTTTCCCTCAAAAAGGTGCTCAATGAAATCTGAAAATAATGTTCTAGGACTCTTCTTTTGTTCTCAAGGATAATGCATTAAAGCTCAACAAAACCCTCTCAAAAATTTCCTTTTCATAAAGCAAGAATTACAAACAATAAAATCATCTTTTACACCTTTTATCTCCCACTTTCATAAAATAATTTCCAATCCACTTTAATGTCCAAGAACAAATATTTACAATTTTAAATAAACCATTTACACCTTATCACTCCAACCTTTGCATATATAAAATAAATGATAGCAATACCCTTAAAATATTATGCAAAAATTAGTTTCCCCTTATACCTCCTATATGCCAAGACTATACACCAAATCACATCCACCAAACACCAAGCATAGCCAACATTAATCAACTTAGAGCATACCTTATAAAAATTAATCTCCTTGCTGGCGTGGACGGGAATCGACCCTCCGACCTCAAACTCCTAAGCGTAGCGCTCGACCGCTTGCGCTAGCCAAGCGGTTGAGACCTAACACACGACCTCCACCCTTTATCTCCTGCCACGTCCACCGAAAAGGATAAAACACTTCAAAACCAGTGCTAGGGAGAATCGAACCATGAACCTCTTCCCCACTATGCCTTAGCATGAGATGAGCTACCGTTGGGCCACCCTGGTGGATGACGTCAATGCACGAACAAATGGAATTTGTTCGTTCTACTATGTGCTAACCGAAACCAATCGTTGTCCTCTCCTCTTATTCATCGTCTCTCTATGCACGGGGTACGCCAATCGATCGAAGGTATTTCCAAAGCATTGAGGGGGTATTAATACGTTTCATGCATGCTTTAAATGACGTCGGCCCTCCTTTGAATCATGCTCAAAAATTAGACGTCGACCCTTCTTTGACTTTTAAAAAGAATAATTTAATTTTTCTTTGGCACCTTGAAACATTAGACTTAGGGTTTATAATATTTTAAAAAATATTATAATAAACCCTTTTATTTGCCTTGGGTCTTTTTCACCAATAAGTAAACTTAGACTTTCCTTTGCAAATTGGAAACCCCCTTGGGTTTTTATTTACCAAATAAAACCTTTGTCACTATCAAGCTTCCTTAATAATATTTAAATATTAAAATTTAAATATTACAATCCTTTTGAAGAATTCTCTTTGCTTGCTTTCTTAACCATGGAAAAATATTTTGTCTTTGCCACCATAAAATATTTTTCTTTTGCAAGTACCACCATGGTAAATGCCTCATATTTTCTTGCTGCCATATTGCCTTAGACCCTTAGAAAAATACCATCAACTTATGACATCAATCCTTTGACATCAATGACAACTCATCATTCTCAAATTTCCAACAATCTCCCCCTTTGTCATTGATGGCAACCCTTTCTAAAAAAAAACTTTTCTTGCCACTGGATCCCAAAATTGCTCCCCTGATTCTGCTCTCTCTGAGAAGTTGCTCCCCTGACTGAATGCTCTCCCCCTTACTCAAATCTCTCCCCCTTTGACATCAATGGCAAAGGGACTCCTTTGGGGCTAAATATAAGACTCTTAGCTCAGCCCCCTCCCCACCTCCTCTCCTTGAGGTGATTAATTTTGGGGTGGGAGTATTTCTACTCCCAACATACAATGCTCTTTTTCTTTGTCAACCTTCTTTCTCAACATACCCTTTTGATCCTTTTGAGTGTCCCTGTTCTTGCTTGTCTCTGGAAGCTCTGGAAACTCTGTTCTACACCACTTGGCCTTATGCCCTAGATTATTACACTTATAACACTTAATGTTGTAGTTCTTGGAAGGTGCAAATATCTTGAAGTTCCTCCTGGTGAAGCCATAATCATTTCTATCATGAACCCTGCAGTGGATTGCTTTATGACCAAATCGATTACAAGAGTAGCAATACCCTTGAAAGAAATATCCATATTTGAAAGAGTTGACATTCCTTTTAGTGAGGCCATACTCCTTTCCATGAGTCCTGCAATGCATAGCCCTGTGACCAAACCGATTACATGAAAAACAACGTCCTTTGAAGAAATATTTTCTTGAACCCTCTGGTCTCTTAGTCCTTTCTTTGCCTTCTCTGTGATGATCCATGTTTCTTGTTTGTGCATTGTTTCCTTTCTTAGTGAAGCTTCTATTCTTCAACTTATCCACATAAGTCTCAATTTCTTCTTCACTCTCTTCCTCTAAAATTTCCTCTTCTTTTGAGCTTGAGCTTGATCCTTCTTCTTGTTTCCCTTGTCCTTCTTCAAAACCAAGTCCTATTTTGATAGATGAAGATCTTTGTGCATTGATAATCTTATCCAAAGTTTTTGAGCTTTTCCCAAACTTGTGTAGCTTGTCCTTAGAATATTTTACTTCCATCCTTAGTGAAATTATCTCATGTTCTAATCTTTCACATTCTGACTCTTTTGCTTCTAACTTTTCACTCATGACCTCTTTAAGTCTCCTTGCCTTAGCTATTGAGTTTGTTAGGTCTTGTATAAGCTTTCCTTTTTCTTCCTCACATTCTTGAACTTGAGTCTTTAGTCTTGAATTCTGCTTTCTAACCTTTTTCAATTCTCTAAGAGCAACAATAAGTTCTGCTTCTAGATCTACTGTGCCTTCCTCTTCATTTTCTGAATCTTGTTCTACTTCTTGGTCTTCAAGAGCATCTTCATACTTTTCAACTTTATCTTCAACAGGAGCATTTTCTTCCTCTTCTATTGCCAAAAATAGAATCTCTTCTTCTTCACTATCTGAGGGTCTTTCATCACTATCACTTGAAGCCTTGCCTGTCTTGTTAACATAGAAACTCTTCTTGTGCCTTTGAAAGAATTTATTTTCATGCTTGCCTTGACCATACCTATTTTTATTTTCATACCTGGATTTTCCTCCTTCCTTTTTCTTATGATCTTGTTTCTCTTCATTGCTACTACTTCCAACTTCTGGACAATTAGATGCATAGTGACCAAAATTACCATAGTTAAAACATTTCACTATTTTCATACCTTTGTGCTTTCTTGAGTCCTTCTTGTTTCTTCTACCATAGTTAGCTTCTTCATCACTGCTTGACTCACCACTTGATTTTGGTTTCTTATATTTTGTCTTCTTTGATGCTTTGAAAGCTACCTCTTTCTTGGAGTTGGGATCCTTTACTATTCTCATCTCATAAGATGTGAGAATTCCATGTAACTCATCCATAGTCAATTTTTCAATATCTCTCATCTCTTCTATAGCTAAAACTTTTCCATCATACCTCATAGGAAGTGACCTTAATACTTTCTGAGCAACACTGGAGTCTTCAATTTTGAAACCAAGTCCACGCATGGTATTTACAACTTCATCCACACGAAGCAAGTATGTAGCAATATCTTCCTCATCTTCCATCTTCAAATCTTCAAACCTTTTCTTGTGGTTTTGTAGTTTTGCCATCTTGACCTTTTTATCTCCCTCATATGTTTGCTTCAATTTTTCCCATATCTCTTTTGCTGATTTGCAATGCATAACTTTCACAAATTTTGCTTCACGTAATCCACTTAAGATTCCATTCATAGCCTTGGCATTATTCACATGTAACATCTTACCATATTTATCTGTGGGAGGAGTAGTTGTAGGTGTGAACCCATCCTCAATGGATTGCCATGTCTCATATCCTTGTGCCATCAAGTAAGTCTTCATTCTTATGCTCTAGAAAGCATAATTGTTCCCATAGAACAATGGTGCCTTATTTGATGAAGATCCATTCTGAGATGCCATCTGTGTTCCTGTAATATCTTCCTTCAAGTTGTTAGACTTTTTCAAAGGAACCCACTCTGATACCAATTGAAGAACACAGGCTTATACTGAGAGGGGGGTGAACAGTATAAGATCAACTTTTACTTTTCTTTCCCAAACAATATTATCCAATATTATCAATGGCAATATCAATAGCAGTAATCAAAGCAATGCACAAATCATCACACACATGAGAGACACAAATTTAACGTGGTTCACCCAATGTGGGTTACATCCATGGAGAAAATATTTCTTCTAAATTTTCTCAACAAATCTCTTGGGAATCAATTCCCTATTACAATGTTTATGGACATCTATCCAAAGGAGACACCAATCCCCTATACTCTAATTTGTGGATCTCTCTCCACAGGATAACTCTATCCCATTTGCTCTGGTTCATGGATCTTGATCCAGGAGAACTCTATCTCCTCAAATGGTTCATGGATCTCTCTACAAAAGAACTCTATCTTCCTATCTAGTTCATAGATCTCTTTCCATAGGAGAACTCTATCCCCTCTGATCTAGTTTATGGATCACTCTCCATAGGAGAACTCTATCCCCCACTACTCTGGTTTATGGATCTCTCTCCATAGGAGAACTCTATCCCCTCTACTATGGTTGGTGATCTTCATAGAAGACTTCTATCCCCACTACTCTAGCTAGTGGATCTCTCTCCACAGGAGACCTCTATCCCCACTGCACTGGCTGGTGGATCTCTATCCACAGGAGACCTTTTTCCTCTTTGATCTGATCACCTCCAAAGTTGGTACTCACCTCTACTTAAATCTATCACAAATCTACCCCAAGTCTAGCACAAACTTTTCAACAATACATCTATCTCAAATATACACCTAACCTCACTATAAGGTTAGCACAAATATACCTCAAACCTAATCTCTATATATCTCAAATCTACCCCAAGCCTTAACACAAATCTTGATCAAATCAGCAACCAAACCTACTCTCAACTCTGCTCAAATCTACCTCAAGCCTTAACACAAATCTTGATCAAATCAGCAACCAAACCTACTATCAACTCTATCTCAAATCTGCCTCAAGCCTTAACACAAAACTTACTCAAATCTACCTTCAAGCCTTATCAAAATACTTGCTCAAATATACCCTCAAGCCTTCTCAAAAGACTTGCTCAAATCTACCTTAATGTTGCTCACTTAACCTGCTCAAATATTTCCAAAATTTGCACACAAACAAAGCTTATATCTTTTTCAGAAATGCTTTCTACAAACAGATATATTCTACTCAAAATTAATTTAACCTCTAGAACATATAGAGAATGATGTACACTATCAAAATCCCAATATGTTCTTCACATTCACAAATCTTGCATTCAACTAATCCAATCTTTATCTCTTACAAAATCCTTTTCAAAACAAATCAACACAGTATATATCTTGCTTCACAAAACTGATCTTTCTTACAAATTTTCTCTCAAACATCAACCTCAATAATGCACAAATTTCCCTCACAAGATTGATCTCAAACACTTTCACAATTGCTTTCAATATCTCTCAACCAATGCTCAAAATGTTTCACAATGATTCACAAACTTGTCTTCAAACTTAACACAAGTAGTTCACAATCTCTAGCACAAATGTCTCAATCTCTTTCAACAATAGAAGCACACTTGTTCTCAAAATTTATCTCAAATATTTCCAATACCATTCAACAATGAAGTACAAGCCCTAATATAATTGTTTCCACTTTCTCTCAACAAAGATGCACAATGTAAGTCTCAAACCCTAATTCAAATTTTTCAACAATGCATACCAAACAATCCTTTTATCTCCACCTTATGATCCAGAAAACCTTGCTCAACAACACACCTCAAAGAAGGAGAAAAATGCCCATACCTCTTATTTTCTTTGATGAAGATATGTCACAAAACCTATCTCACAAACAACCAATCCTTCTTGTGCCACTTCAAGGGTTAGATAGCAAGATTCTATTTCAAAATATCCACATGAATTTTCCCTCAAAAAGGTGCTCAATGAAATCTGAAAATAATGTTCTAGGACTCTTCTTTTGTTCTCAAGGATAATGCATTAAAGCTCAACAAAACCCTCTCAAAAATTTCCTTTTCATAAAGCAAGAATTACAAACAATAAAATCATCTTTTACACCTTTTATCTCCCACTTTCATAAAATAATTTCCAATCCACTTTAATGTCCAAGAACAAATATTTACAATTTTAAATAAACCATTTACACCTTATCACTCCAACCTTTGCATATATAAAATAAATGACAACAATACCCTTAAAATATTATGCAAAAATTAGTTTCCCCTTATACCTCCTATATGCCAAGACTATACACCAAATCACATCCACCAAACACCAAGCATAGCCAACATTAATCAACTTAGAGCATACCTTATAAAAATTAATCTCCTTGCTGGCGCGGATGGGAATCGACCCTCCAACCTCAAACTCCTAAGCGCAGCGCTCGACCGCTTGTGCTAGCCAAGCGGTTGAGACCTAACACGTGGCCTCCACCCTTTATCTCCTGCCACATCCATCGAAAAGGATAAAATACTTCAAAACCGGTGCTAGGGAGAATCGAACCGCGAACCTCTTCCCCACTATGCCTTAGCACGAGATGAGCTACCATTGGGCCACCCTGGTGGATGACGTCAATGCATGAACAAATGGAATTTGTTCATTCTGCTATGTGCTAACTAAAACCAATCATTGTCCTCTCTTTTTATTTGTTGTCGCTCTATGCACGGGGTACACAAATCGATCGAAGGTCTTTCCAAAGCATTGAGGGGGTATTAATACGTTTCATGCACGCTTTAAACGACGTCGGCCCTCCTTTGAATCATGCTCAAAAATTAGATGTCGACCCTTCTTTGACTTTTAAAAAGAATAATTTAATTTTTCTTTGGCACCTTGAAACATTAGACTTAGGGTTTATAATATTTTAAAAAATATTATAATAAACCCTTTTATTTGCCTTGGGTCTTTTTCACCAATAAGTAAACTTAGACTTTCCTTTGCAAATTGGAAACCCCCTTGGGTTTTTATTTACCAAATAAAACCTTTGTCACTATCAAGCTTCCTTAATAATATTTAAATATTACAATCCTTTTGAAGAATTCTCTTTGCTTGCTTTCTTAACCATGGAAAAATATTTTGTCTTTGCCACCATAAAATATTTTTCTTTTGCAAGTACCACCATGGTAAATGCCTCATATTTTCTTGCTTGCCATATTGCCTTAGACCCTTAGAAAAATACCATCAACTTATGACATCAATCCTTTGACATCAATGACAACTCATCATTCTCAAATTTCCAACAATAATTCCATGAACAAATACTTCCATCTTCCAAAGTACGATACCAGTGGGAAATCTCAATGTCATACTCTTATATTTTAGTGATCCATCCAACTCTTTTTTATCCCAACTCTTCGTGAAGAATAAAATTTTGACATTTGAGAGAGCTATGTAGACTACTATTCTTCTTTAAGATACATAATGTATAAGTTTCTTAATTGAATTTATGATGGAAAATACTTGCTAATATATGAATTTGTAGTTCCTCTTATAATCATGCAATGTATGGATTAGAAAATAAATCAAATGTTCTTCTTGATTATCTTTTTGAGTCAAAACCGCAACATAGATTTCTTTAGATCCATATACATATAAGATAAAATCTCTATTAAAATCTGGGCTGATCAAGATTGGAGCTGCATTATAGCCTACTTGATTTATTTGAATTCTTTTATCCTTTTTGAGGTCCACACAAATACTAAATTCTTCTTCAAGAGTTCTATCATAGGCTTGACTATTTGTGCAAAGTTGAAAATTATTTTTGGACAAAGTTAATTTGCCCAAAAATTGACTGAAAAGCCTTCTTACTAAGGGGAAGTGGTAAGGTTAGATTATCCTGGATTCTTTTTGGATCAATCACTAGCCCCTATTTATAGATAACATCTCCTTATAGTTTTCCCTCATGCACAACAAATATTAATTTCTTGGGGTTCAATGAAATAACAAATATTGATTTCTTGGGGTTTAATGATATAAGAAATATTGATTTCTTGGGGTTCAATGATATTTCAAACTCACAATATTTTTGAAAAACCATCTCTAAGTGATCTAGATATTTTTTCTTATCATGAGCATCTAAATAAATAAATATTATTTAATTAAAAAACTCACCAAAATTGAAGTCTATTGCTCGCTAGAAAGTTGCTTCGATATTAGATAAACCGAATGACATCCTTTGATGTGCAAATGTTCCTCATTTTGTGGTGAAGGTTATTTTAATATGATCTTCATATTTTACCCATATATGATTGTATCTTGAAAAACCATAAAGGAGTGAAAGCCTGTCTTCTCCTGCTATGGCCTTCAAGATTTGATCGATCTATGAAAAGAGTTAATGGTCTTTCAGTGATGCCTTGTTTAGATTATGAAAATCAACACAAAGATGAATATATCTATTATTCTTCCTCACTGGAACTAAAATTTCTACCCATGTAGAGTGTTTTATTGTATATATAATTTTTGCATTTAACAACTTGAGAAGGTCCTACTTCATTACTGCTTCTATTTTAGGATTGACCAACCTTTGCTTTTGCATAAATGGTTTGGCATCAAATATAAGTCCTATAGGATGTTGGATAACACTTTTGTCATAAACCTAGAGGTCATCATAGCTCCATGCTATTATATCTTAGTACCATTTACATAGCAACACAAACTTATCTACCTCCTTTGTGGATCAATATACCCTAATTTTTAGACTTTTTCCAGGTTCAATCTAAACCTATTTAAAGGTATGTTCATCTATTCTCATCCTTTGTATAATCGCTTGGTCATTATCATAAAAAAATATCTCTAAGATGATCATTCCCTTGGGTATATGATTATTTTTTAGTTGAATCATTTCTTCTTGCTTAACATATTTTGGCATCTCTTCAGGCTATGTTGCGCAAGCTGCTTCTCTTGTTAGGAAATTGATAATTTGGTGATCATATTCAAACACTTGTCAAAATATTTATTTATCTAGAATTATGGGTTTGAATATAATCTTCACCTTATTTTATTTCACCATAGCTAGTGATGGGTACACAATTTTATATTTGAGAAAGTATGAGACTAGGCAGTATGAGAGGAGTGAAGAATGGACCTTAGAGCTAACATGGGACTCACAAGGGAATTCAACCAATCAAAACCACACATGAGGAGAACTCCACACTCACAACAATCGAGTGATGCTCCCACATGGGAGGATGAAGCATACGGTTGGGTCATGATTCACTCGTTTGAGGGGTTGGGTCATGGTTCACTTGCTTCCACTAGGGCATTTCACCCAAAAGCTTGCTTCCTAATTTGCAAAGCTCTATGTGGGTGTTGTGATTTATATACCACCATGAGGGCCATCATGGGATACATGTAGGATAATGGATCAAGACACTTGTATCATTGCTCAAGGTATTTTTAGAATTTTTTATTTGAGAAAGTACGAGATCGGGTAGTAAGAGAGGAGTGAAGAATGGATCCTAGAGCTAACATGGGGCTCACAAGGGAAATCAACCAATGGAAACCACACATGGGGAGAACTACAAACTTACCACCATTGAGTGATGCTCCCATAGGAGAGGATGAAACATACAACTAGGCCATGATTCACTCGTTTGAGGGGCTGGGTCATGGTTTATGTGCTTCCACTAGGGCATTTCACCCAAAAGCTTACTTCCTGATTTATAAATCTCTATGTGGGTGTTGTGCTTTATATACCACCATGAGGTCCATTATAGGATACATGTAGGATAATGGCTCAATACTCTCACAACGTTGCTCAAGGTAGTTTTAGAAGCAGTCTGAGATGAGAGAAGAATGGACCCTAGAGCTAACATAGGACTGACAAGAGAAATACACCATTGGAAACCACACATGGAGATAAATCCACACTCACCACCATCGAGCGATGCTACCATAGGAGAGGATGGAGCATACGATTGGGCCATGATTAACTCATTTGAGGGGCTAGGTCACGATTCACCCGCTTCCACTAGGGTATTTCACCCAAAATTTTTCTTCCTAATTTGCAAAGCTCTATGTGGGTGTTAGCATTTTACCTACTTCCACTAGGAAATTTCACCCAAAAGCCTATTTCTTGATTTGCAAAGCTCTGTGTGGGTGTTAGCATTTCACCTGCTTCCACTAGGGCATTTCACCCAAAAGCTTGCTTCTTGATTTTCAAAGCTCTATGTGGGTGTTGTGCTTTATATACCACCATGAGGACCATCATGGGATACATGCAAGAAAATGGCTCAAGACTCTTGTAGTACTGCTCAAGGTTTTTTTAGGATTTTTAATTTGAGAAAGTACGAGTCTGGGTAGTATGAGAGGAGTGAAGAATGGACCCTAGAGCTAACATGGGGTTCACAAGGGAAGTCAACCAATAGAAACCACAGATGAAGAGAACTAAAAACTCACCACCATTGAGTGATGCTCCCACAGGAGAGGATGGAGCATACAACTAGGCCATGATTCGCTCGCTTGAGGGCTGGGTCATGGTTTACCTACTTCCACTAGGGCATTTCACCCAAAATCTTGCTTCTTGATTTGTAAAGCTCTATGTGGGTGTTGTGCTTTATATACCACCATGAGGGCCATCATGGGATACATGTAGGATAATGGTTCAAGACTCTCACAGTGTTGCTCAAGGTATTTTTAGAAATTTTTATTTGAGAAAGTACAAGATTGGGCAGTATGAGATGAGCGAAGAATGTACCCTAGAGCTAATAGGGGGCTCACAAGAAAAATAAACCAATGGAAACCACACATCAGGAGAAATACACACTCACCACCATCAATCGATGCTTCCACAAGAGAGGATGGAACATATAGCTGGGCCATGATTCGCTCATTTGAGGGTCTAGGTTATGATTTATCTGCTTCCACTAGGGCATTTCAACCAAAAGCTTACTTCTTTATTTGCAAAGCTCTATGTGGGTGTTGTACTTTACATACCACCATGAGGACCATCATGGGATACATGTAGGATAATGACTCAAGACTCTCACAATGTTGCTTAAGGTATTTTTAGAATTTTTTATTTGAGAAATTATGAGACTAGGAAGTACGAGAGGAGCGAAGAATGGACCCTAGAGCTAACATGGGGCTTACAAGGGAAATTAAATAATGTAAACCACACATGGGGAGAAATACACATTCACTACCATCAAGTGATGCTCCCATAGGAGAGGATGGAGCATACGATTGGGCCATGATTCGCTCGTTTGAGGGACTAGGTCATGGTTTGCCTGCTTCCACTAGGGTATTTTATCCAAAATCCTAATTCTTGATTTGTAAATCTCTATATTGGTATTGTGCTTTATATACAACCATGAGGGCCATCATGGGATACATGTAGGATAATGTCTCAAGACTCTCATAGTGTAGCTCAAGGTACTTTTAGATTTTTTTATTTGATAAAGTACAAGACTAGGAAGTATGAGAGGAGCGAAGAATGACCCTAGAGCTAACATGGGGCTCACAAGGGAATTAAAATTATGGAAACCAAACATGGAGAGAACTCAAAAATCACCACCATAAATTTATGCTCCCATAGGAGAAGATGGAGCATACGGTGGGACCATGATTTGCTCGTTTGAGGGGTTGGGTCATGGTTTACCTGCTTCCATTAGGGTATTTCATCCAAAATCCAGCTTGTTGATTTGTAAATATTTATGTGGGTGTTGTGATTTATATACCACCATGAGGTTTATCATGAGATACATGTGGGATAATGGATCAAGAATATCACATAATTGCTTAGGGTATTTTTAGAATTTTTTATTTAAGAAAGAATGAGACTGGGCAGTATGAGAGGAGAGAATAATGGATCCTAGAGCTAACATGAGGCTCATAAGGGAAATAAACCAATGGAAACCACATATGGGTAGAACTCCACACTCACCACCATTGAGTGATGCTTCCACATGAGAGGATGGAGCATACAACTGGGTCATGATTCGCTCATTTGAGGGGTTGGATCATGGTTCACTTGCTTCCACTAGGGTATTTCACTCAAAATCCTGCTTCCTAATTTGTAACGCTCTATGTGGATGTTGTGATTTATATACCACCATCAGGGCCATCATGGGATACATGTGGGATGATGGCTCAAGACTCTCACAATGTTGCTTAAGGTATTTTTTGAAATTTTTATTTAAGAAATTACGAGACTGTGCAGTACGAGAGGAGCAAAGAATGAACCCTAGAGCTAACATGGGGCTCACAAAGGAAATCATCCAATGAAAACCATACATGGGGAGAACTCCACACTCACCACCATCGAGTGATGCTCCCACAAGAGAGGATGGAGCATATGACCGGGTCATGATTTACTCATTTGAGGGGTTGGGTCATGGTTCACCTGCTTCCACTAGGGAATTTCACCCAAAAGCCTACTTCTTGATTTGCAAAGCTCTATGTGGGTGTTTTGATTTATATACCACCATGAGTGCCATCATGGGATACATATGGTATAATGGTTCAAGACTCTCATAGTATTGCTCAAGGTATTTTTAGAATTTTTATTTGAGAAAGTATGAGATTGGGTAGTTTGAGAGGAGCAAAGAATGGATCAAGCTAACATGAGGCTCACAAGGGAAATCAACCAATGGAAACCATACATGGGGAGAAATCCACACTAACCACCATTGAGCGATGCTCCCACAGGAGAGGATGGAGCATATTGATGGGCCATGATTCACTCGTTTAAGGGGTTGGATCATGGTTCACCTACTTCCACTAGGGAATTTCATCAAAAATCTTACTTCTTGATTTAAAAAGTTCCATGTGGATGTTGTGCTTTATATACCACCATGAGGGCCATCATACGATACATGTGGGATAATGGCTCAAGACTATCGTAACTTTGCTCAATGTATTTTTAGAATTGTTTATTTTAGAAAGTATGAGACTGGGTAGTAGGAGAGGAGCGAATAATGGACCCTAGAGCTAACATGGGGTTCACAAGGGAAATCAACCAATGAAAACCACACATGAGGAGAAATCTACACTCACCACCATAAAGCGATGCTCCTATAGTAGAGGATGAAGTCTACGGTGGGCTATTATTCACTCGTTTGAGGGGTTGGATAAAGGTTCACCTGCTTCCACTAGGGCATTTCACCCAAAAGCTTGTTTCCTAATTTATAAAACTCTATGTGGATGTTGTGCTTTATATACCACCATGATATGCATCATGGGATACATGTGGGATAATGTCTTAAGATTTTTGTAGCATTGCTTAAGGTATTTTTAGAATTTTTTATTTAAGAAAGTACAATATTGGGCAGTATGAGAGAAGCATAGAATGGATCCTAGAGCTAACATGGGGTTCACAAGAGAAATCAACCAATGGAAAACACACATGGGTAGAACTCCATAATCAAAACCATCGAGCGATGCTCCCATAGGAGAGGATGGATCATATGATTGGGCCATGATTCACTCGTTTGAGGGGCTAGATCATGGTTCACCTGCTTCCACTAGGGCATTTCACCCAAAATATTGCTTCCTAATTTACAAAGCTTTGTGTGGGTGTTAGAATTATGAGGATCACTTCATACTATGCACTATGGGCTACCTTTTAATGCTAAGATTGATGGTTTTGGTTCTTGATCATTATATATATTATTAGCTTTTTCATCTGTATTGCTAGTAGAGACCTTTTGATCCTTGGCAATGTAGGGACATATTCTAGGCTAGTATCTTTCAATTTCTTTTCTTTCAATAGTTTTCACCTTGTTACTTAAAGTCTTTATTGTTGTCAACACCTCTTACATTATTAGAGATTATTTTAGCTCAGGGGTAGATAATGGTGGTAAAGTTGGTATTGGGGGTAATGCCTTGGGGGAAGAATGGGAGCTATTGAAGGGAAATGTATGATCATGATTGGGGTTTCTTTCTACTGAGTGGGCTAGACAATTTCTAGTAAATATGGTATAAAAACCCTAAGGGGTAGCCTTCCTACCAAATTTAAAGCATTCTCTATAGTTACAGTGGCTTGGTAGACCTGAGGGAAGGTCATCACATTAGATTGCTATGTTTGAAGTCCTAGATCAGGACCTAGAGCTATGATATAATAAATGTATGCCAGGGTACCAGACTATTTGATATCTTGAGGAATTCTTTTTTAGGTTTGATTGAACCTAATATTGAAGTCAATGATGACCTCCTAAGGATGTCTCTAAATAATGGTGAATTGAGTCAGTAATGAGAAAGGATCATCTAACTCATTATATTCTTCAACAAAGGGTCTAGCCATTCCATGAAAAAATACTTCCATATTCCAAAGTACAATAGCAGTGCAATATATTTCCTCTAAAAGATAAGACAACGAGTCTAACCATAATGTCTTCTTCTCTAATGTTATAAAAAGCGGCCAATGAAATCATATCTTGACAATGTTCATATGTTATTTTTCCTATGCCATTGTATGTGGGTAAGGATTTGAGTGTTGGCTAAGGAAAATCATTGAGATGTACCAAACCAAGTGGTCTAGTAATGTTCCATTTAGGGAAGTTTTGCAGAACTTGTTGTTGTTTTTGAGCCATGAATTTATAACTAGATGTTCCTAAGAATTCTTGAGGACTAGAATATATGGAATATATGCTTTCTAATAGCGACTTGGGAGGTAAAGACCTAGTTTGTCTTGGCGTAAAAGTCAACAACTTAAGAAATGGTAATGGATCTACAAGCTTCTTTGTTGCTGACCTTATCAACATAAAAACATTGGATAAGATAGCAATTGGGTATTTATTAACCAATTATAATGCAACAGAGTCACTAAGTGAATAATTGAATGATCTTTAAGAGCAAAATTTCACCAAGACTCTGCTCAATCAAACAAATAGGTGAATTGACACAATTCATCCCACTAAGCATGCCAAAAAATGTTGGTGTAAAATTTGCCTAAGTCTATGAAGAGTGCCCTAGAATTTAGCCAATGTTGGATGATTGATATTTCTCTCAGTTCAACCTCTAAAGAAGGTCGACTCCTTGGAATAATTATAAAATCAAAATAGAGGTTTAAGATAAAAGTGAGGAATGAAAGGGTTAGGAAGGATAAGGGTTTGAAGAAATTGTATAAGGATAAGGGTTAGGAAGGATAGCGTAACAACATTGGATACAAACTACATAAAAGTCTAATCTAATTAATTTCCAATGAATCCTAATAGACCAACCATTGTCAAATGCATAATAAAATTCATCCAATTGCAATTATATGTTCTAATCATTCCAAATACTTAATTAAATGCAATCCAAAGAGAAAAATTCACTTTAACAAAATAAACTAATCACAAGTATAACAAAAATGACTTAATATAAATATTCATTCATAAAATCCTGTAATCATAAATACAATGGAGGCCAAATTTTTTTTAGTTTCATTAATTAGTAGAGATTACACATCATACATCTAGGCAAATTGCTATAGAGTTGACCCTTGTTTCGAGGTCAATCTCTCTATTTATAAGCTGCTCTTTGAATCTTGCAGCGTAAGATTTACAATGCCATTATAGTTCTATTAGAAAAACAACTTGGTAGAGAGCATCCTTGGGAGCCTATCATTTTTATGTTGTACTAGTTTAGTTATTTGGATTGTTGATCTGGTTGGCTCATATTTTGTCTTGCATTTCAATTCAGATGTGCTCTACAATATGGTCCATGGATCTTCAACTAACTTCTACAAGTGGTTGGCATGCTACAACCATATATCAAATATATCATTTTCAAGATGGCTAACTAGACCAAAGGTAATATTAAGCTTGTTATTCATCAACAATGTGGTTAGTTTTTTAAGGGCACTTTGTTTCTTGATTCAATTAATGAAGAAACTATAACATCTAGTTTCAGATGAAATTGATTAAATTGAATACCATACTATCACAACTAGAAGGTATGTTGTACAACAAAATAGCTTTGACATTGTCATTGTCCATTGTAGCATTAATTCCTATAATCTGGTTGAAAAGAGAAAAAAAAATTCTTATATTGAACTATATTTTTGTCTATCATCTTCAATCTAAACATTTTTTGGTTAAGAACCATCTTCACACTTAATTCTTATGATTCGAATAAATTACTGAGGCCATCCCAAACTTATTTTGTAGTATTTAAAATGTCTATGTGATGTAGATAAGCATTAGAGAGCTCAAGTCTAATAAGAGCCATTACTTTTTGATCTTTTGTAGTCCATTTAGTTGCTTCATCAACATCCATGGGATTTCATATATCAGTGACATCATATAGATCTTTTTTATTAACACTAATTGGATATTCACTTGCCATATATGAAAGTCTCATCCTTCAAACTTCTCAATAAGATTTATTTTCTCCATATGATCTTCAAATGCTTCTCCTCCCTCAATCAAAATAGCTTAATAATGTTAGGTTCGATAAGAGCTTTTCAACAAGTATATATATATACATATATACTTGCACAATAATTAGTGCCTCAATCTATGAAAAATACTAAGGTCTCACTAGGCAAAAATAATATGTGGGAGGTTGATGTTTTTCCCTTCAAACATAATCTTTTAGAGAATATTATTGGAATATTCCTTCAACATTCCAAAGTATTTAAAAAGTGGTTAAACTCTATTGTGCTACCTACATTTAATAAAAATTAAAAATACAAATTCTTTTATAGGCCTCAAGGACATGTTCCATGAAGCATGTGGGATTTGTATGCACACATTCAATGTATAGGTTGAAGGAAATCAATCGTTCCACATTTGATCAAAGATTAAAAAATCCACCATCGACCATAGATTTAACAACCATAATTTTCATGCATTATGTAAAAATATTTTCTTTTAAAATAGTGCGCACCTCCTTTTCAATGGACGACACACAATATTTCCATGAACATGTAGTAAATGACTTCTCCCTATTGAGGAATAGTACATTATTTGGTACATGCAAATGTACCCCCATGGTACCTTCATGGTATAATTGTAAATATGTAATAGATTAGGGTTGAGTCCATAGTTTAGAAGTGTAATTTATATTTCCCCTTTTATGTAAGTGTTAATGTGAAGGAAATGCACAAGTGCCCTTTAAGAGTGCAATGTGCAAGAAATGCACAAGTGTCATGTAAGTTAGAGTGCAAATGTAGATTGAGAAAATGTGAACAAGTGTCTTGTTTTGAAGAGTGAAAAGATATAATGTGAGGATGTGTACAAGTGTTCTATATTAGGAGTGCATGTAGAAGTGTAAGAGTCATGTAGATGTGTGCAAGTGTCTTAGAGTCAAGTGTCCATGAAGAGTCATGTATGCAAGTGGCAAGATGATAAGCCAAGAGTCATGAGACTTGTCATATGGAGAGCAATAGTCAAGTACTTGAAGAGTCACATTACTACGATTATATTATAGAGACAAATACTCCATGAGAAAGTATTAAATTTAATAGAAGGAAAGAAAAGTAGGAGAAACAAGAGTGTAAGAGATTCAGTTTGGAATAAAGCTTGTATACATTTTTGAGCAATTAATATTGTAATTTTTCTTCATGCATAGTTCATGAATGACATAGGCCATTTACATTCATATTTGATTATATAAATGAATGTTATTTACTTTATTATATAGGCCTTGATATACATATTAATTTGATCATATATTATTCTACTCATTATATGATTATTTTGACCTTTAATATTGTGGCTATTTTATATTGGGACTACAATTTGTCGTAATAAGGCTTAAAAATCCAACACTCCCAAGAAGACAACTCCTTTGAACAATAGCCAATGTTTTTTGTGTGGATTAGACAATGCAAATTTCAATGCCACAACCAATAATCTCTTTGAATCCGATAATGATTCCAACAATCGTCTTTTCTTTCATCCAATTGTTCTTTTTTATTTTTACTAAAAAAGTATCATATTTTAGGAGAATGTTCCAAATACTTGAACTCACATTCTTACATTGCACAATAGGTGCCTCTTGATCCTCTTGGATGACGTATTTAAACTTCAAGTGTAATTTTTTTAATTTCAGATGATAATGCAATTCATGCCATAGTTCTACAAAAGTAAAAATAAAAAATACAAACTTGAACCTTCTTCTTCATGCATTATTCATGGAGTCTTTAGTTAGCCCATGCAATCAAACAAACTCATAATGCCTCCTTTACAACAAACACATAAGCTTAGATAGATTTATTGTTAGACAACTGTAGAGGGAGAAAACTGCCCTACTGCGTACAATTCCCAAAAAGGCTGGATCCATAGGAAGAAAGCCTTATGGGGTGAACCGCGAGGTTATGTTGTTCTCTAAACTCGGTGCTAGGGGGATGGGTTCAAAAGGAATGGTTTAAGGACTCACTCTAAGTCCTCAAGATTTCAGGATTATTTTATGTATTCAGTTTCAAGCAATCACCTAAGTTTCACCTTTCTAGATCTATGCTATGAAAGATAAAGAACAATGCAAAAAATAGAATTCAAGACTACAATAGCTAGCCTAGTATGATTCTTTCTTTGAATGCTTACTAACCTAGGGTTTTACCCAAAAAACCTTTAAAGCAAAAACACAAAGATAAATGCACAAGAATTAACCCTAGATGCTTTTCACTTTCAGATGCCTAAGAATAAATATTTAGATCAAATATTCAACCAATAAAATAATTAGAGCACTTATCTAGATCGATGGTTGATCCTAGCTTTTTCTGCCTCTTGTCCAATGATATCAAAAGTACATGTTCCCTCAAGATAACTTATGAAACACTAAAAAAATGAGATCAACGTTAGGGGGCCTGATTAGGCTGTTGTATAGTAGTGCTTCGAGGCGCAGAAGTCAAGCCTCCTAGGTCCTTTAGATGATCTGTGAAAATAAAAGTGGAAATTGACCTTTGGAGAATTAATCATAAAACAACAATGCAACAACAGAGAAACAAAAAATAGATTATGCTAACATGCCCTAGATGCAATTTAGAAAATACTCATGCAATAAAAAATTGACAAATACCCCCAGTTCAATCCTGGGCAAAATCGTGCCTCACAGATAGCATACGTGATAACGCTATAGGAAAAATCATGCTTTGTTAGAACGAGGTACGATTTTTCTTTTGTGAGCAAAATCCCTAAATTAGGGTTAGCAAAGTTGCACCTCGCTAAGACCAGGTGCGATTTCACTTCAGACACTCGAAAAATAAATATAGATGCATAACATAAATAAATGCAAAAAAACAAAGTGTGCAGAAGCTGATGGGTGATGCAGAAGTAGATAGAAGAGATCGAGGTATCCGAACGGGCAATCTCTTTTCTTCCAAACCACAACACGAATTCATTAAAGCACATAGTAATCCAATAAATGCAGCAAAAGATCAAATCTGAAATTCGCACTTCGGGGTTAGCTTGTAGAAGAAACAAGAAGCATAGCGAAAGCAAAATGCGAGCATAAATCAATCATAATAATTTTGAGCTTGGTAATTGTGTGTCTAAAATTGTCATCTTTTTTTTTAGAGTGAGATTAACCCCTCCTTTTATAAATGAAAATCGAGGTGAAATGGGCGGGAACACAAACATAGGCCAACGCAAAACACGCTGGAAGGGTTTAAACTCGGGTTTTAAAAATTAAAAACCTAAAATAGTAAAATCGTGCCCTGTGTTGATGGGGCGCGATATCGCTTTCGTAAAATTGTACCTTGTCAAAACCGGACGTGATTATGCTAAAAAGACTAAGGAAGGCAAGGCAGGGAGAAAAGAGGCCTACCCTTGCCTAGGGTAAGTGTTAGAGACCTCTTAAGGGTTCTAAGGAAGATTACCCTCTAAAAGTGGATCAATTTTTTGTGTCTACAACAAATCTATGGCTTGATGGTCCGATCAACGAATGGTAGGGTCAAACTTCACCTCAGACGATCCTTTCTTTAGATGACAACTCTAGATGACTCTTCTAGATGACCAATTATGTGATGGCACCAATATCTTCAAACGACTCTTCTAGATGACTAGTTGTGTGATGACACCAATGTCTTTAGATGACCCATACAAGTGATTTGTTAAATCTCACTTCATTCTAGTATAACTCTAGAACAATCAATAGGATACAAAAAGGATGATTGCTAACTCATTATACGATGCAATGCTTCTCAGATGACACTATCCTTTCTTCATAAGACATGTTCCTCCTTGCACCAGTTGGTAGTTATATCTCGTGATGGCAACTCTTCCACCATGAACAAAAAGGTTCCTCCTTGCACTAGACATTAGCTATTTCTTGTGAAAATAATTCTTCCAACATGAATAGGAAGCTTCTCAGACAACTCTCCAATTTATTTAAGATAAATACAAAGAAACAAATTGCTTCTTCTCCAAGGTCTTCTCCTCACTCAAAATTTGTATTTGCTCCTTTCTAGATTTGTCAGCGATAACACACTATCACAAACATCGAGAGGTGTCTCACACTCCTCAACAATTGGATTACTCTTCACAAGTTGAAACTTTGTTTTGATATTAGCCTACTCTATTATAAATTTTGAAGAAAATTGATTTCATACCTTTATTCATTGATGTGATAGAATATATACAAGAAGGGACGATTATGTTAATAACTATATTGGTTACAACTACTCCAACTACCTATACCCAACATACAAAAGTCATAAAAAAATATCTATTATAAATAGAAGCTATGGGCTCATCTTTCATATCTTTTGGCCATTTGAGAAATACTAGAGCTATGTCATGTGATTAAGCATTGTAATCCCCTTATTTTGAATATCAATAAAACAATTTGCATGGTGCTTATGTATTAACAATGTCCTTTAACCGCTTGATGCATTAATAAATAGTGTTTATGATACTACTCTCATCTCTTGTTAGTTCTATTTTCCATGAATTTGTACTTTACTAATGTTTGATCACAATATTGTTATTCAGTCACCTCAAAATGATCCAATTGATTACATCTAATAGCCTCACTATAATCTTGACTATATTTACTTTCATTTATATTGCTTCCACTTAGATTAGTTTAAATTAGTGGGAAGTCAACCCAAATTGAGAGGTTAGAAAAAAATCATTCTTTCTTTCCAATTGTTGAAACATAACCTCGTTGAAGCATATTGTTTTTACAAATCATCAATTATATTAATAAAAATAACTTTAATAAAAACCAACCATTAATTTACTAAAAATTAGTAATATAACATAATATCTTTTTATTTACACATAATAATTATTAACTAATAAATAAGCCTAATAATTTAAATTTTAAAACTCCCCGTAAAAATTCTAAACTAAAATATTTTAAAAACTCTACATTAAAAATCTAAAATTAAAATATTATTAAGATTATATATCACAACTCCAACCTATAACTTATCTCAAGGTTAAAAACCACTTTTTTTTTCCTTTCTTTTTAAAAAATCTAAACTCAAGCACCAACATAAAAACCACCTTTCTTTCCTTTCTTTTTTGAATAATCTAAACTCAAGCACCAACCTAACAAACACTATTTTATTATTATTATTATTATTATATATATGCATTTTCTTCATGTATGGGAAGATGGTTATTTAGAGACATGGGAATACTTGTTGTCTCCCTTGCACCTAACCAAGAAGCTTCTCATCTTTCTCACCCTTTAGACACGGTGTTTTCTTTTGCGGATGTATTCGTTTTACTTTTTTTTAATACACATAAATCTTGTTGGAAAGAGTAGTAAATCGTCATGTTCGAGTGTTTGTCAATTTAATGTTAGTAGTTTCATTATCAAATCCTTCCAAGTATTCTTAATAAAATAAATGTTTATCAAAGTGAAGGAATTACTTATAGTGGCAGCTTTTTGATGAAGATGTTATTAATTCTTTATATATATATATAAAATCATGTGGGTGACTAGTGAATTATTAAGACGTTGAGTACTTACCAAGACAAAACCTAAGTTTAAACTTTGAAGTATACCTAATCTAAACAAAGGTAGTAATCTGAATTGTTAACAATGTTTAAGCAAAACATATGAAAATACTATTAAAGACCATATAACTTGAACCAATTATTTAAAAAAAAAACTACCACACCTCATCAATTTATTTTAGTCTATATTAAATTTAATGTTTGTCTCTCGTTAATAGTCTATTTTTTACGCTTCTATCTTTTCGAGTCCAGTGACCTTCAAAACCAAAGTGGCAAAGGTTTATGGGCGGCGGTGTGACCTTCAAAACCAAAGTGGCAAAGGTTTATGGGCGGCGGTATTGCACAGGAAGCAAGTCCCCTTTATATAATTTGATCGCGTTCATCTCTCTGCTCCCATTTGCCGTAAATCTGCGTGTAATCTTACCGCCCAAGCGATTCCATATTAATATCATATACATCTATTGAAGCAATGAACCCGAGGCAAAGCCAGAAACAGAGCAGCAACAACGCGGCATCCTGTATTGTCGCAACCCTGTTTCTGCTGTTTCTACTCATCATCATGTTGATCCTTTTCTTTTCGGTGTTTAAGGCCAAGGATCCGACAATCACCATGAACGCCGTCGAGGTGCCGACCATGCTTCCAGATTTGATGACTGGCACCCTCAATAATCTCAGCGTCTCTGTCTATTTCGCCCTCTACAATCCCAATAGAGCTGCCTTCGATTTCTACGAGAGCAGCGTTCAATTGTTTTATTACGGCCAGCAGATTGCCCTGGTCTTAATTCCCGCCGGAAAAGTGAGGGCGGGGAAGACGCAAACCGTGTTCACGGCTCTGGCGGCTCGCCCCTTCCCCTTCGTGGCAGTGCCGGAGGAGACCACCAACACGAAAAATACTGATGGCGTTCTCCAAGTGGAATCCAGAATTAGCGTGGCTGGTCGCGTCGGTGTTGTCTATTTTTTTACGCACCACGTTGAGGCCACCCTAATATGCCAGAATAATATAGCGCTTAGCGACGGCGACGTCTTGAGCTTTCAGTGCACGCCATGAAATGATCACTGGGCTTTCTAGCAAAAGGAAGAAGAAGACAGAGAGCATCGTTTGTGAAAACAAATTTAACTTGTGTACTCTCGTGTAAAATTAATATCAGATGCATTTTACGAATCGGAGCGCTCATGAATTTTGTTGAGTTGTTTGCTAACTGTTAGTGAAAATCGATTTCAATCGGCATGTTTGGGTTAGAGTTTTTATTCCATATTAATTTTATTCAACTATTTATTAAAAAGAGATTTAAGTTTAAATTTTGTGGTACTTTGTCAGCTTTGTAAAGTGGTAGCGTGTTCTAAATCCTTTGAGTGAGCCACCACCAGCAACAAGTATGAACCACGAGGGCTAGGTGGATTGGGAAAGGCTTGACTGGCCAAGTACAAGCCAAGAAGAGACCTAGGTTCAAATGTCAGGGGCACGCTGCCAGCTTTAAAAAAGTAGTAGTCCACGCTGAATCTTCTAAGTGCACGCAGAGTAATGATGTATTGCTGAATCCTCTGAGTGCATGCCAAAGTAACGATGATGGTACAAACGCAAGTGATCTCCATTTCATGCTGGATCAACAACAATGGATCAACAACAACGAGACGAATAAATTGTATAAGTTGTAGTACAACTAGACAAATAGATTGTATAAGTTGTTAACTACAGTTTAAACCCTAGGCTTGCTAGTCACTATTAACTAACTCCGGAACAAAAAAAACAAGTATTGAAAGCAGTCCTGCCCTAATGGCTGTAGCCAACACCCTTTGACCTAAGTTTATCTAAGTTTAAGCCAAGTGGGGAATAAGCATAATTTCAACAGATTTACGCAAAGTGGGGACTGGAATTTAGGAGGTCCCTCCACTGTCTGTGAAAGGGGAGAAACAAAAGCAAAATATACATGAAATCAACTCAATAAATGAGAGCTGCATCAGCCGGAGATTCGAGGACCTTTCATTTATTTATTATTTTTGCTCTTTAAGAGGCAGCCTTCCTTCCGATTGTTTGTAATCGTCACATCCCACCACTTTTTTTTTAAAAACTAATTTTGTAATCTTCTAAATATTTTTAATTCAAACCTTATATCTCACGCTATAAAATTCTTTAACAGTTATTCTTGGTATATGCGCGCCAGAGCAACCTAGTGGAGGAGACCGTGTAAAAGTTAAGTGCTTTCTCACGCAAGTGAGATTCCATTGGACAAGATGACGCTGCTCCATTTGTTTATTATGAACTCCACCTGGTGAAGCAAAAATTGGAGATATGAACATCATTAAAGAGCAGAAGGGCAGTGCAGTTGATAATATGATATGACGGGTGGCTTGCATTCCCATTTTGGACCCGGTTTTACAGTGGTGCTTGGAAAAGGTTTAGGTATCCAATGCTCAATCTCCATTCAAAATGCCTTTATATTTTTAATGTTCCTCATGTTATGGGGCGTAAAGCCAGTTCTCACTTTTTTAAAGTAATGTTTTATATATGTTTTCTGCTTTGCCTTTTATTTATAAGGACTAGTCATCAAAGTGGAGCAGAATTCTAGGATAGGCATATATCGCAAATTGTTTATATTAGATAGATTATATTCTTTTTATATTTCAAACCTAATTTTAATAGTAGAATTTGATTGATAATTGTGTTTTCCTACTCTCAAGAAAAAAAAAAAGCATCATATATTTTAATACAACAATTTGTTTGTAAGATCCTACACCCTCTTTCCCTTATTTTTTAAAGTTTATTATATTTTAAATGGTTTAATAATGAAGATTTTTCAAATAAAAAATATAAGGAGCAGTATTGTAGATTATACTCTAATAACCATACTCTAATAACCATGTTTCAATAACATAACCCTAGTGGATAAATATATATAAAATTATAAATATAAAGATATACTAAATAAACACTATCTTCTTATAATAACCATGTTTCAATAGCTTAAGTCTAGTGGATAAATATATATAAAATTATAAATATAAAGATAAACTAAATAAACACTATCTTCTTATACAACTTATGATTATAATTGTTAAAAAATAATTTATTTAATTTTATATCTAAAATGAATATTAATATAATAACTCCTTTACATTTAAAGAGGAAAGTTACACCTTTGTAAGAAACCTTGGAAAGGTTTCAAATTAATTCAATATTTAACAAAGCTTAAAGTATAGTTTTAATATGGTCTAAAATATTTTGAAATATATATGTAAATAGATTTACATCATGGTACAAGTGTGACATGAACAAGGTTATTCAAAAATAACTTTTATGGAAGAAGATGAGATTGAAGAAAAAGAAATTAAGGGAGGTGTTATGTAAGGAAAAGTTGTTTGGTTTAAATCATAATATTATGGGATGATCTTCTTGTGTAGTAGGTTTATAGAATTATAATCAAGTTTATAATAAATTAAGATAACTTAGGTTTTATAGAAAGATCATTAAAGGTATTTTTGGAAGGATGACTAACACAACATTAAAAACTTTTTATTTAACCATCAACTTATGTTTTCATGGCAACTCTTCTACTCATAAGGGTTATAAGGGCTATTTACTGAGGTCAATAGTTACTTCAAGAGTGGCGTACAATGCACCAAGGAATATCAAGACCAAAGTGACTAGAAAGGGGGAAAAATGTGAGAAAGGTAGGTAACTTTAAAAGCAAGCATGTCGTTTTGAGAGAAGTCCGTAGGGTTGGGAGGTAAGGACAAAATAAATTTGATCAATGATCGTTCATGTGGTATACCGGATATTTTAAAGGTTAGTATGAAATTAGAGGAGGTTGAAGAATACTTCTTGGTGCTCTCATCAAATTTTTTAATTATTATTCACCTTAGGCGTACACATTGTTTTACTAATCATGGTGGTTAAGGATATAATGAAGCAGGGACATCCAAGAATAGCAGTCATGGAATGCAGCCATGAGCACATGTTTTACCTCTATATCATAGGTTTTATGTGAATGGATTCAAGACTATTAATAAGTTATTGAGAACTATCATTGAGGAAAATTGGAGGAGAGGAGTGATAGATATTTGAGCTAGTCTAAAAGAGGTTATGATAATATTGCTATAGCCACTATGGAATACACTTTATGACATGGTTTAGGAGGAACGAAATCCCATGCAATGAATATAAAAGATGATAGGTTACCTACATAAAAATGGTGGTTGTGTTGGCAATGTTTGTTTCATTGATTTTTAATTTTTTGATATATATCATTTGTAATTATTGTTTGCTCAAGACTTTATGGCTATCCATTGCAATAGTTGGATGTGTCTAGCGGTTGTATCATGTGGAGAGTGCATAGTTTCAAAAGTCTTGAAAGTATGGGGCTCAGAGGACAACCTTTAGGATTTTTCTAAGGTCGGATCCTTATTGATTTAATCTTTGATGCATGAATTTTTAAAGTACTCCTAAGATACCGAGTCTTTCCAAGGAAAAAGAAAAGAGAAGGAACATGAAAGAAATAATCCTAAGGTAAGGGTGGAAATGAACCAAGATCATAAAAATCCTCTATGTATTAGCGTGAAAATGAGCCAAGATCATAAAAATCCTCTATGTATTAGCGGGATAAATAGACATATGCATCATTCAAAAAAACTAAAGTGAACATGATTTCAAACCAACATAAGTTACCCCATAACACTTAATATAATAATTAAGGTAGATACTAGCCACAACGTCTTATACAAATTTACATACAAAGACTAGGATAGAAAGAAAGTAATCACAACTCTTTATATATGTGAACAAGAAAATGTGTCATTTCATTGAAATTTAATCATTGTTACAACATAGATATTACAAATTTTCCTTGGTTGGTCTTCCAATGTGGAATCCCTAGGCAATATAGTCTCTAGCACTCTTGCTTTCTTTGACCACCTCAAGAGGGGTGGGCTTGCATACCACCGTTGGTTGAGTAGAGTCTCCAAGCCTACACAACCAAATCACTAGTTAGTAGCACCTGTTGAATCCACCTAAGTTAGACCCAAACTTATAAATGGAATAAACCAAATAAATTAAATTAAAGCAGTAAACAAAGCTCAAAACAAGCTAAAAGTATAGTATACATTCTTTACTCACCTTTGTGTCTGATTTGTTGTGTTATGGTTGATTATAACCTGGCTCTGACAAGAACCATCCTTGTCAAGATGGTTTTGGTTGTAAACCATCCTTGTCTGAATGATTTTTGCTGTGTTGACTTTGGAAAAAATTCCTTCGATGGAAGCCTTCTATAGGTTGTCAGGTAGCTTTGCTTTGAATCTGATGACTATTGAAATCTAAACCTGCATTTTTTTTATAAAATACAGTTATACAAAGAGAGGTACAATATGCTATCCATGGGGTTAACACTCTAAGCAAAGATGTATTCTCATAATGCATACAAGTGGGGGCTAGAGTAATTTTGGTAGAGTTTCTCTAAGCATCTCTTATTCATACAAATGAAAGAAAAATGGAGGATATTTATAGATTTTTGCCAAGGGTGAGGGGGTGGTGAGGTGGAGGTGAGGTGGCATGGGTGCACCATGCCTCATTAATATTTTTGGTATGGAGGAAGTCCTCACCCCACCCACATGCATTAAATGAGCATGGGTGCACCATGCCCCATTAATGCATATGGGTGGAGAAAGTCTTCACTCCATTAAGGCCTATGGATGGAGAAAGTCTTCACGCCATTATGCATTAAATGAGAATGGGGATGCGAAGAGTAAGGGGTAAGGTAGACTAGGTTGATGTGCACCTAGGCTAAGTGAGTGAGATGGTCACATGATGACCATGGGCTAGGTATAGGATGGGGCTTAATGGGAAAAAGGTGCTAAGATGGGTAAATAAGGTAATAATACATAATAATTGGATTTTTGGAACTTTTTACAAAAAAATTAAACATTAACACTACACAAAGGATAATGTGATATTTTTAGGTGTCTACATTTACCCCTTTTTGTACTGTGGTGTGTAGACATAATGCAATACAAAAACATATGACACTAGATGAGTGGCTGACTATGACAAGAATAGATAAACATTGGATGATAATGGTTGATCACGGTTTTAAGTACGTTGCAATGGCAGTTGAGAGGGGGAATATGTAAGGTTATCTTAAATCATGAATAATATAAGATACCTAAATTATGGAAGGGATGAGTATACGTAAATATTTACCTTTGAAATTTTTTTGTGTTCATTTGATTTAGCAAGCTGGCCAACCATAAGTATGTAGCTTCACATTGCTCCATTTGATGAGTTAAGTGGGCTTAAGTTGCCACCTCGATGAAGCGAGTGTATGAGTAACCATACGACATTGGCATGGAGTGTATTAAATTTGAATTGGATTAGAATTTGAGTTAACAGGAGAAGAAGAATAAGAGGAGAAATTATTCCTTTGCTCTAGTAGAGGAGGGCTAGTGATAGTCTTAGGAAAATTTCTTGGACAAACATGATTCTAGGATTGAGTGTTTGGATGTTAGACATGTTCAAGGCGACATTGATGGGTAATATCTTCCCCTCAAGTGGTGAGTTGATGGGTGAACAAGTGAAACACAATAGTGAAGTGCTTGACCAAAGATCATTGCACAATAACAAAGTAGAAATTGGCTGGAGAAACTAAAAAATGATGGTAGGAATCAATATTGTATGATCGATTAGCGACCATACGATTGGCAAGAAAAATTTTAGGTGATCATTTATCATCCTAGACAGTCACTAATCGTACAAGTAGTCAAAAATCATGGCAAAATAAAAAGGGAACATGAGGGGTGCATGTGCTCATTTCCATTGCATAATTTAGAAAAACAGAGAGGGATGGGTGAGGCTAAGAATTTGATATGAAGTGCCAGAGGACGTGAATAAGATATACCAATTATTTGTGGAGGGATGCATAGTTATAGTATTAGATTTAATGTAATAGGGGATGGTGATGGGGTAAAGTTTTAGAGTATATTGGGTCCAAGTGGACACAAAGAGTGGTGGGGTATTGTATGAGTCAATTTATGTGGATGATTTAGTATCATTGAGGAAGACACTAATCATGGTGTTGATATCAAGTTTTGTGTTCCCTAACTCCTTAGGTCCATGATTTATATAGAACTTGTTAGGGATTATATCAAAATTGGTGGAGGAATTGAAGATGTGTGCATGGATATCAACCTTGCTAGCATAAACATATAGGAAGTATAAATTGAGTAGGGGTGATTATGGAGGGCTAAGTTATAGTTTACAAGTGTAGTTATGGGTGTGGGAACATATGGTGATTGAGAGGCCATAGGGCTTACCGTATGATGCACATGGATTGAGGAAAAAGAATTACCCTACACCTTAAGGTGGTAGATGGATAGGGAGGGATGCAAGAGGAGGTCCCATGAGGGACACTTTGAGTTTTATCATCAGATGTGGGTAAGCTTGAGGCCCCAGGATATTATTTGGTGACCATGGAGGGGTGGTATAGTATGAGAGGAGGAGGGTGTGCAACTATGTTGGGTGTGATAGGCTAGATGGTTGTGTAGACACAAAAACAACACCAATATAATCATGTGGCTACAAGCACTGACCGAATTGGCATACATAGACCCTAGGGCAGCCCCCAGAGGTTAAACAGTGGTCCTAACCACTCCCAAAGTAGTTTTGGAAGGCCAAAGGTCAATTTGGCACCTTTTAAGCACCTTTATCCTTACTCGTTCCACCCTGGGGCGATTAGAATTCTATTCGCCCCACCCTGAGATGATTAGCAGCAATTGCTCTAGGGTGGGGCGAATAGTAGGTTTGACGGGCAAAAAGTCAAACCTTGATAAATGGCAACCCAGATCCGCCAATCAACTCCACCTTCAATGCATGGGAGTGTGAGTGAGCATTTCAAAGCTCAAAGAGGCAGTCATAGAGGCAATCACGAAGCCCTTAATTAGGGAGGAATATTCTCTCCCCTGACAAGGCATGATGGCCAAGTGGTGCCCCTGCATGCACATTGAGAGCAGACCTTTAGGTCTATAAAATGGTGAGTCTTCTCACACCAAAGAGGGAAAAAGTAGGAGCATTTGGAGCAATGGAGTGCTACCAAATTATACCCTCACCCTCATTATTCTTCCTACATCCTTGATCTCTCTTTTGGAAGGGAGGTTATCGGGTGAACATTAGGAGCGCAATCCGGACCCAAAACCCGAATAATTGGCCACAATCCCACACCCAATTTGCCAAAATAACCTCCTAGGAGGTTTTGGACCCATACCAAGTGGATTGGTGTCAAAAAATCCCCAAACGACGGGCGTCCTACCCTCGGGCGCCCCCCGCACTATTGCAGTCCTAATCGCCCCACCCCGGAGTGATTAGAAATATATAATATATTTCTTCACTGTTTATTTTGCATCATGATTTTTGTGTTTCATATATGCTGCAGTTCAAATTTCAATGCATTATGGCTCGTTTTGACCGTGTTTTCATTATTTTATGCTTTTACTAACATATAGGGAGTGCCTTCAGATGCAGGGCAATCAACGTAGAATCAACAAAATTCGACCTTCTGGGTCATCTCAAAATTCCCCATTTTGCCTAACACCAAGTTTACAGGTGTTTTGGAGGCCTCTAGATGGGACATTTGGGAGGTTGCTTTCGAGCATTTTATGACAATCCTAATCGTCCCACCCCGGAGAGATTAGAAATATACATCAGATTTCTTGACTGTTTTTTTGCAATGTGTCCCTGATGGTGTTTATATGCTTCTATTTAAATTTCATTCTGTTCTGATAAGTTTTGATCACTGTTTTAATTATTTCATGTATGCATTAACCTGAGACCTTGGGGATTGCATGTTTCCTTCCATCCGCATGTGCTATTAATCGTTTGTTGTTTCTCTGTACATAGGATCTCTACACTGAAGGGGTAGCAAGGAACTAAGAACATATTCATGCAAGCAGCAATGACGTTTGGCCCGCCCATTTTGAATGTGGGCACGCAGAAGATCCCGAAGGGAAGCGTACCGTCCGTTGGTGTAACAAAATTGTATTGAACGCTTCAAGCCCCTAAAAAGGGGGGGAGACATATTATAACCTGATCATAAGCAAAATTAATAAAAGATGCTGCACCCTTGTTTTTTCTTTACATCTCGTTTCATTCATGCTTTGCTTTCCCTCTTTCATGCACTTAAGCATTTTGTTAATACAACTGCTTTTGTTTGCATCGCACCCGGTGCGCCTGTGCTTTCGTAGAAATGATTTCAGTGGTGATCATGGTGGGACTTTGTACCCTAATTTTGGGATCAAGTTTTTGATCAAAATTTTATGTTTTTTCTTGTAGGTGTTAATCTTTCAGGTGCAGTACTGCTGCTCGTGCCACCCTATGACAAATACAGAGCTGGTATTCGTTTCACCCAGGGACGAATAGGCATTCATATCACCCTGTGATGAATACAGAGCTGGCATTCATTTCACCTAGGGACGAATAGGCATTCGTATCCCCCTATGACAAATATAGATCTGCTATTCGTCCCACCCCGGGACGATTAGCTCTCTATGCATTTTTTGAGCATAAACTTAGGGGCATCTGGTTTGGGTAGAGAAGAGGTAGGTTTTCTGAACATCCTCTATAATTTTGTGTCTCTGTTTCTATGATTTTTTTGCTTTATTTTCTTGCATAGAGAAGTTTGCTGCATGTTTTCTTTCTTTGTGCAAGTAAAAAGAACCACACACACCACGTGATAATATAAACATCAAGGAGTTGGTCGTAAAACCTCAACACTTGATCAAGACCAACAATGGATTTCATCACCGCCTTGGATTGAATTTTGCATACATAACCCTGATTACGACTGTTGCTAGACGTAAATCCTGATGAAAGTTGACCAAGTGTAGCTAAGGTGATTCCCAGTGCATGAGGATAAGTATTCTATGGTAGGTGTCAAAAACAGAGCGATTCCCCTTTCGTACCGCCTATTTTCCACGTACTGTTCTACTCTCGCGTACCAATAGTTTTCCTCATGTAAGGGCGGGTATATTGAGAGGTTCAGTATAATGGCCTGGCAGTGGTATATTGAAGGGCGACCATTTTGGGAGACATAAGAGCCCTCATATTGCATGTACAACAAAATTTTCTTTACAAGGCTTTCAAAACAAAAATCAAAACACACTAAACCAGATTTAGGACACACATTTAATCTATAAATGAGATAATCATTTATTTGATTGTGTGGTCCCCTTTGTTTAGTGTAGCATAAAAAATCATAAAAGAAGATAAAAATCTACATATCTTTTAGAGGACCACCACCATGGTGTACACCCATAGCCAAGCCCAATGACAGGCAGAAGTGGCAAAAAGTGTACAAGGAGGCACAAGTCACCTCCGTTATAGCTCCAAGGACTTGGTCATACCACCTTGGCGGCCTGACCCACAAAATAGTCCACATCATACCATGAAGGAATAGGACTATAGAGGCACCTCTTCGAGGGGCACTCCCATTCAACACAGACCCTTTCAGGAGGAGTACATACACAGGAAGGCCCCCTTAGACACTCATTATGAGTGGACACCATACGAGGAAGTGCTGGAACAACATAAGGTCCATAAGGAGGGGCCACATGATTATATCATCCCTCCTATACCCCTCATTACTATAAAAAACAATAGGCCAAATCCAGAGCGCAAGGCTCTTTAGATAGGGTGAGCCAACTCTACCCGCCCCTTTCACATATATGAAAGAGAGCATGAGGAAAACCACTATATTCCTCAATACATAGCATGGGAGCAATGCGCCTCCACACTTGCTATTTATCAGGATCACCTACTGAGGCCAGAGCCTCGGGTGAATGCTGCTAACCTCGATAGAGGGAAGAGACCTATAGATATCTCGGATCACTACGACTGAGATAGATATGTAGAGTAGGCATCTAAGCCTCCTAGACATAAGACGATAGAACAAATCGACTTGGCATTCACCAAACATGCCGCCTACCAAGCGTAAATCACACAGCTTGAGCAAGATCAACAACAGTTAGAGCACCTGTATCGTCTTAGAAAAGAGCGCATTCAGCATCAGATAGACGAGTTGCTCCACAACACTATGTATGAGAGGATTCCAACCTCTCGCACGAGGCACAACCCCTTGGTGCGAGACAGGTCTCCACGACCTTCTCAAGCATTGCCTCCAAGACCTCCTAGACCTGAGCGGGAGGCCACCCCTAGAGCCAATGATGGGCACCCTCCTAGGGCACCCACCCATGTTTATAGGTCATGCCCAGGAACTCCTCAAGAAGCCTATGAGGAATTCAAGCAAGAAGAAGAGCGGTCTGAAATGCCCTACCAAGGCAGGGGGGGTGCTATCCGACTACCCCTCCATAGGCCTCAAGTTCCCTGTAATTCACAACAGGAACAAACCAAGGAGGAAGATATCAAATCTTCTGATGCATACAAAGTGCTTCTAGAGCGGTTAGAGTCTATGGAGACCAAGACTTTTGGACCCCAAAAGCCCACTTTATGCCAGCTCTGCAGTCACCCTGTGCATCCTTCAGTGCCAACACCCCCATATCCTAAACACTTCAAAATGCCTTAATTGGCAATTTTTAGAGGGGATGAGGATGCCCAAGAGCATGTGACAAGATTCGTAAGTCAATGCTTTGGAATTTAGGACAATGATGCTTTGCTTCTAATAACATTTACAACCACGTTCACAGGCCCTACCTCGGATTGGTTTACCCAGTTGCCGAAGCATAGCATCAGTAACCTAGACTAGCTAGTGGATGCGTTCCTCAAACGTTTTACCTTCAACACCAAGAAGAAGGCATCATTAAGCGACCTAGCTAGCCTCAGGAAGTATGAGGAAGAGACCATGGCGACTTATGGAAATCGATGGAGGACATTGCTTTCAAGGCTACCTTACCTCCCTCCCATGGCTGACCTAACCCAAATGTTCTCAAAGAGTTGCCTAAGGTCGATCTTCGTGCTATTGCAACTGCATTAATATGCCAATCTTGAGGAAGCCCTGGCGCAAGCCAGAATAATTGAGGAGATCAAGATACAGGATGGCGAGATTGCCAAGCCACGCAAGAAAGAGTGGCCCAAAAATGCCAAACCTGGGTCTACGCAATCGAAACCCGCCACGGTCAATCAAGTTGCCATAAACATACCAAAGCCTGCATAAACGACACAACCCCCAAAAGCTAATTATCAGGCAGTTCCTCTTGACAACCATGAGAAGGAAAATCATAGGCAAGAGAAAAATCAACAGCGTCACCCTAGGCGACAATTCACACCCTTCATAGAGTCTAAAGACTCCTTATTTGATCGCTTGTCCATGGTAAACTTGATAAACCTACCAGAAAGTCGACCCATAGACCCCAACGCACCAAAACCCAAGGGCTATAGGGAAGACCTATATTGTAGATTTCATCGATAGAAAGGACAACCTTTATGCATGTTGGAAGTTCAAAAGCTTAGTGCAGGACCTAATAGACAACAAAACGCTAGCGGTGGATAATCCCATAGAACCAATAAACCAATAGATGGAGGTCTTCAAAGACCCCATACCCGCCAATGATGCGTAGGCAAAGACTCTACAAGTCAATGAGGTGACACAAAACTGCTCCATGCAGGGGTATGTAGGTATGATAAGCATAGTGACACAGAACAAGAGGTACCCAAGCATAGCTGCCCCCGCTACAGCTACATGAGATGTTCCATCAACTTCACAACCTCAATAGTACCCTACATAACCTCCTTCGCCTAGACCAGTGGCCACGATTCAGACTAAACTTACCCAAAGTTTAAGGACCATGTCGGCTAGGCTCTCCATCTATGAGCTCATCTAATAATCATCGCCCCATCGGGAGGCTCTAATGGAGATACTCAAAGACATCGAGCTATAGCCCCACGAACCAAAATCTTTCAACAAATTTGTGGGACATATAAAATGATGTACAAAACCAATCATCACATTTAGAGAAGATGAACTAAAATCGGTGACTGGTGATATGGCGGATCTACCCCTGCACATCATTGCGTGGGTCAACGGGATTCCATTTAAGAGGGTGTTGGTGGACACTGGCTCGTCCAGTAATATAATCACAACGATGAAATTGAAACACCTGAAGCTGCCAGCATCCCATATTGTGGCCTCCACCTATACTCTTTGAGCATTCAATGACGCGATATGCTCGACGGTTGGCACAATTGTCCTACCCATCCAAGTGGGACAAAATACTATTCCTATGTTGTGCCACATCTTGGAAGGTGAGATGGCCTACAACATCTTGTTGGGACGACCTTGGATCAGGGACATGAAGTGTGTCCCTTCGATAGCCCATCAATGCCTAAAGTACACATACGAAGGGCAAGTGCATGTAGTCCCAACAGACTTAGAGCCCTTCAAGTATTGCAATGCGGTGCAGCTGATGCCATAGTCGACCCTCCCATCGACATATTTGGAATTTCAATTGAATTCATCCAAAAAGGGTCCGATTCTGCATACATCCCTATTGTTAAGTCCATCAAATCACCAATCGGGCCCATATTCATCGTTTGGTCCTTCACCAACGACACCACCTACGGTGGCCACATCGAAGGACAACGAGAAGAAGCCCCTGGAAGAGATACCACCATTGGTCTCAACCATCTCTATCGAAGAGGTGCCTAGACGAATGGAAGTCAAGATGCCTAGTTCACCCAACATGGAGTGGACCCAGGAAGAACTCCTATTCCCTCCCCCTCAACCTCCAATGATCACCGTTGAGATGGCCAATACGGGCCTGGGGGAATATCTAGTGTGAAACATTGTAGCAACACCGACGCTTGAGTCCATGCAGGACATGGGGAGACCTCGCCTCCCCATCGACACTATTGTCCCTCTAGGCTACCCACCAAATCAAACAAATTTTGTATATGGGGGCATCGACAATGACATTAAACCTTACCTACAAGAGGAAGAGGACGAAGAGCCCTTTGTCGAGAACGTCAACTATCTGTCCAACCCGGAATTTGCTTTGAAATACCTTGGCCAATGTAATTGGCATGGATATGGGTTGGGAAAATATGAACAAGGGGTGCACATTCTTTGTCAACCAAGATATCAGATGCCATATGACAAATCAGGAGTAGGGTTCAACCACCCTCTGCCCCTTGACATCTTGGTAGAAAACATGCAAGGCCTAGGGCTAGGAAACAAGGATGGGTTGGCACAAGATCCATATGCCAATCCTAACACAACATACACGTTGGGGGATTATCTCCCATTGCTAACAATCAACCTTGTGGGCCTCAACAAATCCTCCCCTTCGATCGAGAGCCTCCAAGAGGGATATAGACAAGGCCAAGAAGGATATTTAGAAGATGAGTCAGAGTATGAGGTAGCACCTTGGGACCCTTTTGAGTCTAATAGCAATCACTTGCAAGTGATGCCCATAGATGAATATTAGGATAAATTCATGGTGATGTTCCCATTGAATGATCAAATCGATCAATTGCCACCTCAAGAGAATCAGGTCCTCCCGTAGAGAGTGAAACAACCCCGATGGGACCAAATTAACTTGCTCAAGCAGAATGAGCCTCACATGCCGCAAACAGTTGTCAGAGCCAATGAAGGCCTATGGATCTTCGATAGCGATTATGAAGATGAGACTGAGATGGCATATCTCAACCATATGCGGTAGCAGCAATACCCCATAGACATTGATGACATGTTTGAACAACTAAACATGGGGCCAAGTCATAGGTGTCATTTGAACAAAGCACAGTTGGACCAAGTACTGCACCTACCACTTCAGGCATATAGAGAGAATCCTCTGCCAAGAGACCCTATAGAGCCATCAGTTCCAAGGGTAGGCCCTATCCTTTTATCCGCACATATGGCCGATCCATTTGTGCCAATACCCACAGATCCAGATCAGGAGCACAAAGATCACCAAGGATGTCAGAGTCACCACCTACGCGGTAATGGAGACCAAATTCACTTCATCAACATGATCTCCATTGACTTAACCACCCCCATCTGCAATCTAGCTAATCCATCATGACCATTGTATCTAAACCTAGATGCCATAGACTGGGATTGTGCTAACTCACCACCATCTCCATCAGAGTACTGGCCTTGCGGTGAGATGCTTCATTTCACCCCAAGACCAACTCAAGATATATTCCATGTTGAAGAGGAACTCAACATTCCAAATGTAGATCTAAATTCAGCAAATGATATCCACCTAATCCCAACTCCACACCAGTTGGAGGACGGGTCCCACATGTCAATCGAAGAGACAACTGACGTAGACATCGACTCTGATCCAATGAATCCGCAAATCATCAAGCTGAGGGTAAGTCTATCCCTCGAATAGCAAGTCGATTACATTGCCCTTCTAAAAGAGAAGAAGGAGGTTTTTGCATGGTCCTACAAAGACATGCCGAGGCTAGACCCACAGCTAGTCATGCATAATCTAATGCTTGATCCGACAGTCAAGCCAGTCAAGCAAAAACTATGTAAGATGCACCCAACAGTAGCCTTAATGGTAAAATATGAGCTACAAAAGTTGTTGGATGCACAGTTTGTCATCTACGTGGATTACCCACCATGGCTATCCAACATGGTACCCATAAAGAAGCCAGATGGGAGGATTCGCATATGCATCAATTTTTTAGATCTAAACAAAGCGAGTCCCAAGGACGATTTTCCCTTGCCTAGCATCGACGTATTGGTGGACGCTATAGTAGGCCACGAAATGCTTTCCCTCATCGATGGTTTTTCAGGATACAACTATATTCGTATCAATCCCTACGATCAAATCAAAACGGTGTTCACAACGCCTTGGGGGACATTTTGTTATAAGGTCATGCCCTTTGGCCTTAAAAATGCTGGTGCCACCTACCAACGCAATATGACATACATCTTCCATGATCACAAGCATAAAACTTTGGAAGATTATATGGATGATTTGTTGGCCAAATTTCTTTTGCGCCCACATCATCTTGATGACTTAAGCAAGATCCTCAATCACCTCATCGAACACAAAGTCAGACTAAATCCCAAGAAGTGCGTATTTGGTGTCACATCTGGAAAACTCTTGGGTTTCATAGTATCAAAATGAGGCATCGAGGTAGATCCACATAAAGTCAAGGTAATCCTTGAAATGCTTCCCCCAACCACCATCAAGAAACTCAGAAGCTTGCAGGGTAAGGTCACGTTGATCAAGCGCTTCATAGCGCAGCTATCTGACAAGTGCCGACCCATGAATAAATTATTGCACAAAGGGGTAGCATTTCACTGGGATGACGAGTGCCAGTCAGCCTTCGATGACATCAAAAAATTCTTGGCTTTGTCACCAGTATTGGCACCACCTAGACCAGGAGTGTCGTTCTACTTATACATCTCAACTACTGAGGTGGCACTGGGCGCCATGCTAGCCCAAAAAAATGAACTACATAAAGAACATGCTAGTTATTATCTTAGCCGCACCCTGGTCAGTTATGAACTTAACTATGCATATGTCGAGAAGCTATGCTTAGCAATGGTATTTGCCATCAAAAAGCTATGCCATTACATGCTAAGCAATATGACGTATGTTGTGTCTAAGGAGAATCCATTGCGATACATGATGAGTTGTACTTATCATAGTAGCCGCACGATGAAATGGATCATGTTGTTGATGGAGTTTGACATCGAATTCATTGGATAGAAGTCCATCAAAGGTCAAGTCATTGCTGATCAACTAGCAGAGGCTCATCTCGAAGATGATCAGCCTCTGACCATAGAGCTACTCGATGATGGGGTCTTCCATGTCTCAGAATCGCCAGATTTTGAAAAGCCGGAGTCACAGGCCGACATAACATTATTCTTTGATGGTTCTAAATGTGAGCAAGGGGGTGGAGCGGGAATCATATTTTTCACACCTCAAGGGGTTACAATGCCTCAATCATTTAAACTTGATTTCCTGTGCACCAATAACAATGCCGAATACGAAGCATTGCTCATAGGTCTTCAGACAACCATCACCATGAACATCAAACGCTTGAATATATTTGGTGATTCACTGTTAATTTTCAACCAAGTGAAAGGGGTATTCCAATGTAAATGCCCAGTTTTGTAGGCCTACAAAGCCCTTGTGGACAAATTCTTGGCAAAGCTTGAATGATACGACATCGAGGCACTCCCTCAATCATCGAATCATTTTGTGGACACTATGGCCTCCTTGGGGTCACTAATCCCGCAAGACCCTTCTGGTGAAATGACAACCATTCAAGTCAAAACATTATCACAATATGCAATGGAGCGTGCAAGATTTGACCTAACGCCAAGAATCCACCTGATCTAGATTGAACCATCTTAGGATAGGTTCTCTCGAATCCACGATAGTCTGAATCATGCCAACTGGGGGTCCTTGTTCTCCTCGACCCCTCTTAATAGCAACACAACGCTATTCTTACAAGTTATTTCCCTCAGATTTTGCTAGGGACAAAATTCAAGAGGGATTGGCCGTTCATACCATCGAGGTATCTGATCAGTAGGATTGGTACACACCCATAAGAGACAATCTCAAGTTAGGTAGCCTCCCACTTGGATTCTCGCATGCCACGAAAAGATCATTCAATCAAAAAGTGGAAAAACATGTCTTGCTAGGAGATATTTTGTACTGTCGAAGCTACGAAGGGATTCTCCTTCGTTGCTTGTACCAGCAGGAGTCTGCTTGGGCAATCACCCAAGCACACGATGGTACATGAGATGGCCATTTCAACGGTATGACCATCATAAAGCACATTCTTCACATGGGCTATTATTGGCCATATTTAGAGGAAGATTGTTGCACGTATGTGAGGAAGTACATGAAGTGTCAACACCATGCTAACTTGACACACGTACCTTCTTAGGCCTTGCAGCCAATCCAATCGGCTTGGCCATTTTCACAGTGGGGCTTAGATCTAATCGGAAAGATCTCCCCTACATCGTCAGACCATCACATGTTCATCATAACGGCCACAGAGTACTTCACCAAGTGGGTGGAAGCAATTCCGCTTACCTCTATGACTAGACCCCGCATTACGGAGTTTATTTTACATAACATCATATGTCATTTTGGTATTCCATCCAATATCATCTCGGATAATAGGACGTCATTTAAGAACAAAGATGTGCATGCTTTGACAACAAAGTACAAAATTTAGCATAGTTTTTCAACACCCTATTATCCGCAAACCAACTGGGCCCATATTCATCGTATGGTCATTCACCAACGACACCACCTACGATGGCCACATCGAAGGACAAGGAGAAGAAGCCCCTGGAAGAGATACCACCATTGGTCTCAACCATCTCTATCGAAAAGGTGCCCAACCGAATGGAAGTCGAGATGCCTGGTTCACCCGACATGGAGTGAACCCAGAAATAACTCCCATTCCATCCCCCTCAACTGCCAACGATCATCGTTGAGATGACCAATACGGGCTTGGGGGAATATCTAGTGCCAAACATTGTAGCAACACCCATGCTTGAGTCCATGTAGGACATGGGGAGACCTCGCCTCCCCATCGAAACTATTGTACCTCTAGGCTACCCACAAAATCAAAAAAAATTTGTATATGGGGGCCTCGACAACGAAATTGAACCTTACCTACAAGAGGAAGAGGACGAAGAGCCCTTTGCTGAGAATGTCAACTATTTGTCCAACCTGGACTTCACTTTGAAATATCTTGGCCAGTGTAATTGGCATGGATATGGGTTGGGCAGATATGAACAAGGGGTGTGCATTCTTTGTCAACCAAGATATCAGATGCCATACGACAAATCAGGAGTAGGGTTCAACCACCCTTTGCCCCTTGACATCTTGGTAGAAAACATGCAAGGCCTAGGGCTAGGCAACAAGGATGGGTTGGCACAAGATCCATATGCCAATCCTAACACAACATACACATTGGGGTATTATCTTCCATTGCTAACAACCAACCTCGTGGGCCTCAACAACTCCTCCCCTTTGATTGAGAAAGGGGAAAGTTCAATAACTTGCCTCCAAGAGGGATATAGACAAGGCCAAGAAGGATCTTTAGAAGATGAGTCAGAGTATGAGGTAGCACCTTGGGACCCTTTTGAGTTTGATAGCAATCACTCGTAAGTGATGCCCATAGATGACTATTAGGAAAACTTCATGGTGATGTTCCCCTTGAATGTTCAAATCGAGCAATTGCCACCTCAAGAGAATCAGGTCCTCCCGTAGAGAGCGGAACAACCCTGATGGGACCAAATTAACTTTCTCAAACAGAACAAGCCTCACATGTTACAAATAGTTATCAGAGCCAATGAAGGCCTATGGATCTACGATAGCGATTATGAATATGAGATTGAGATGACATATCTCAACCATATGTGGTAGCAACAATACCCCATAGACATTGATGACATGTTTGAACAACTAAACATGGGGCCAAGGCATAGGTGGCATTTGAACCAAGCACAGTTGGACCAAGTACTGCACCCACCACTTCAGGCATACAGAGAGCACCCTCCACCTAGAGACCCTATAGAGACATCAGTGCCAAGGGTAGACCCTGTCCTTTTATATGCACATAGGGCCAATCCATTTGTGCCAATACCCATAGAGCCAGATATAGAGCACAAATATCACCAAGGATGTTCGAGTCACCACCCGCATGGTAATGGAGACCAAATTCACTTCATCAACATGATCTCAATTGAATTAACCACCCCCGTTCACAATCCAGCTAATCTAGCACGTCCATTGTATCTAAACCTAGATGCCATAGACTGGGATCATGCTAACTTTCCACCATCTCCATCAGAGTACTGGCCTTGCGATGAGAAGCTTCATTTCACCCCAGGACCAACTCAGGATATCTTCCACGTTGAAGAGGAACCCAACATTCCAAACATAGATCTAAATTCAATAAATGATATCCACCTGATCCCAACTCCACACCAGTTGGAGGACAGGTCCCACATGTCAGTCGAAGAGACGACTAACGTAAACATCGACTCTGATCCAATGAATTCGTAAATCATCAAGCTAGGGGTAAGTCTATCCCCCGAAGAGCAAGCCGATTACATTGCCCTTATGAAAGAGAAGAAGGAGGTTTTTGCATGGTCCTAAAAAGACATGCCAAGGCTAGACCCATAGCTAGTCATGCATAATCTAACGCTTGATCCGACAGTCAAGCCAGTTAAGAAAAAACTATGTAAGATGCACCCAATAGTAGCCTTAATGGTAAAATACAAGCTACAAAAGCTGTTGGATGCACAATTTGTCATTTGCATGGATTACCCACCATGGCTGTCCAACATGGTACTTGTCAAGAAGCCGGATGAGAGGATTCACATATGCACCAATTTTTGAGATCTAAAAAAAGCGAGTCCCAAGGACAATTTTCCCTTGCCTAGCATTGACGCATTGGTGGATGCTACAATAGGCCACAAAATGCTTTCCCTCATGGATGGTTTCTTGGGATACAACCAAATTCATATCAATCCCGACGATCAACTCAAAATGGCGTTCACAACATCTTGGGGGACATTTTGTTATAAGGTCATGCCCTTTGGCCTTAAAAATGTTGGCGCCACCTACCAACGTGCTATGACATACATCTTCCATGATCACATGCATAAAACTTTGGAAGATTATATGGATGATTTGTTGGCCAAATATATTTTGCACCCACATCATCTCGATGACTTAAGCAAGATCCTCGATCACCTCATCGAACACAAAGTTAGACTAAACCCCAAGAAGTGCGTATTTGGCATCACATCTGGAAAACTCTTGGGTTTCATAGTCTCAAAACGAGGCATCGAGGTAGATCCACATAAATTCAAGGTAATCCTTGAAATGCTTCCCCCAACCACCATCAAGCTACTTAGAAGCTTGCAGGGTAAGGTTGCGTCGATCAAGCGCTTCATAGCGCAGCTATCTGACAAGTGTCGATCCATGAATAAATTATTGCACAAAGGGGTAGCATTTCATTGGGATGACGAGTGCTAGTCAACCTTCGACGACATCAAACAATACTTGGCTTCACCGCCAGTATTGGCACCACCTAGACTAGGAGTGTCATTCTACTTATACATCTCAACTACTGAGGTGGCATTGGGTGCCATGCTAGCCCAAAAAAATGAACTACATAAAGAATAGGCTACTTATTATCTTAGCCGCACCCTAGTCAGTTATGAACTTAACTATGCATACATTGAGAAGCTATGCTTAGCAGTGGTATTTGCCACCAAAAAGCTATGCCATTACATGCTGAGAAATATGACGTATGTTGTGTCTAAGGAGAATCCATTGTGGTACATGATGAGTCATACTTATCATAGTAGTCGTATGACAAAATGGATCATGTTGTTGACGGAGTTTGACATCGAATTCATTGGATAGAAGTCCATCAAAGGTCAAGTCATCGTCGATCAACTAGCAGAGGCTCCTCTCGAAGACGATCAACCTCTGACCATAGAGCTACCCGATGATGGGGTCTTCCATGTCTCAGAATCGCCAAATTTTGAAGAGTCAGAGTCACAGGCCGACATAACCTTATTCTTTGATGGTTCTAAATGTGAGCAAGGGGGTGGCATGGGAATCATATTTTTCACACCTCAAGGGGATCCAATGCCTCTATCATTTAAACTTGATTTCTCGTGCACCAATAACAATGTTGAATATGAAGCCTTGCTCATAGGTCTTTAGATAACCATCACCATGAACATCAAATGCTTGAATATCTTTGGTGATTCACTGTTAATTGTCAACCAAGTGAAAGGGGTATTCCAATGCAAATGCCTAGTTCTGTAGGCCTACAAAGCCCTTGTGGATAAATTCTTGGCAAAGCTTGAATGGTACGACATCGAGGCACTCCCTCGATCATTGAATTATTTTATAGACACTATGGCCTCCTTAGGGTCACTAATCCCGCAAGACCCTTATGGTGAAATGACAACCATTCAAGTCAAAAAATTATCGCAATCCATGATGGAGCGTGCAAGCTCTGACCTAACACCAGGAATCCACTTGATCCATATTGAACCATCTCAAGATAGGTTCTCTTGAATCCACAATAGTCTGAATCACGCCAACTAGGGGTCCTTGTTCTCCCCAACCCCTCTTAATAGAAATACAAAACTATTCTTACAAGTTCTTTCTTGCTCAGATTTTGCTAGGGACAAACTTCAAGAGGGATTGGCCGTTCATACCATTGAGGTTTTTGATTAGCAGGATTGGTACACACCCATAAGAGACTATCTCAAGTTAGGTAGCCTCCCACTTGGATTGTCGCATGCCATGAAAAGATCATTCAAACAAAAAGCGACAAAACATGTCTTGCTAGGAGACATTTTGTACTATTGGAGCTACGAAGGGATCCTCCTCCGTTGCTTGGACCAGTAGGAGTCCACTTGGGCAATCACCCAAGTGCACGATGGTACATGCGATGGCCATTTTAGCGGTATGGCCATCACAAAGCACATTCTTCGCATGGGCTATTATTGGCCATATTTAGAGCAATATTGTTGTGCGTATGTGAGGAAGTGCGCAAAGTGTCAACACCATGCTAACTTGACACACATACCTTCTTAGGCCTTGCAGTCGATCCAATCGGCTTGGCCATTTTTGTAGTGGGGCTTAGATCTAATCGAAAAGATCTCCCTTGCGTCGTCAGGCTATCACACATTCATCATAACGGCCACAAAGTACTTCACCAAGTGGGTGGAAGCAATTCCACTTACCTCTATGATTGGACCCCGCATTGCGGAGTTTATTTTACATAACATCATATGTCATTTTGGTATTCCATCCAAGATCATCTCGGATAACGGGACATCATTTAAGAACAAAGATGTGCATGCTTTGACAACAAAGTACAAAATTTAGCATAGTTTTTCAACACCCTATTATCCGTAGGCAAATGGGCAAGCAGAGGCATCAAACAAAACACTAGTTGCCATCCTTAAAAATACGGTCACAGATAGTCATAAGGATTGGCACATTCAAATACCACTTGCTCTTTGGGCTTATTGCACTAGCATTAGGACGCCCACTAGGGCAACTCCATTTTTGCTGGTGTATGGCTCCGAGGTAGTCATGCCTCTCGAGTTGGAAATACCTTCCCTGTGCATATCAATGCAAGAGTTCATCGATGATGACACTGCACGGTAGGCCCGGTTAGACCAACTTACGTTGCTTGATGAACAACGCATCAATGCTCTCGAGCATTTACGTATCTATCAAGAGCGACTTAAGAAAGCATACAACATGAAAGTTCACCTGAGGGACTTTCAGGTTGGTGACTTGTTCTTAAAAGAGAACCAACAAAATTCTAACTTGCCACCCTATTTAAGGGACAAGTTCACGGCAAATTGGTTAGGTCCTTATGTCATCGATAGTAAAATAGGACCTGGAACATACCGGCTCGCCTCTCTTGAAGGAATCAAGGAACTAGAACCCTTGAACATCAGTCATTTGAGGCCATTCCACATTTAAAAGAGCCATGGCCCACCCCAAAAAGCTCCAAGGATTCCCACGATCGCTTGGTCAACCCAAAAATGCCCCAAAGGTGCCCATAATCCCTTTGGTCACCCCAAAAAGCTCCAAGGATTCCCATGATCGCTTGGTCAACCCAAAAACGCCCCAAAGGTGCCCATAATCCCTTTGGTCACCCAAAAAGCTCCAAGGATTCCCACAATCTCTTGGTCAACCCAAAAACGCCCCAAAGGTGCCCATAATCCCTTTGGTCAAACCAAACTCTCCAAGGATTCCCATAATCACTTGGTCAACCCCAAAATGCCCCAAAGGTGCCCATAATCCCTTTGGTCACCCCAAAAGCTCCAAGGATTCCCGCAATCGCTTGGTCAACCCAAAAATGCCCCAAAGGTGCCCATAATCCCTTTGGTCAAACCAAAAGCTCCAAGGATTCCCGTAATCGCTTGGTCACCCCAAAACGCCCCAAAGGTATCTATAAACCCTTTGGTCAAACCAAAAGCCCCAAGGGTTCCCACAACCGCTTGGTCACCCAAAATGCCCCAAAGGTATCTATAATCCCTTTGGTCAAAACCTCCAAGGATCCGAAAGAATCACTTGGTCCGCACCCACTCGGGATAAACCAACCATAACAAATTTTCAAAAACAATAAAATAATCAAAAATAACAAAAAAAATTGCATCTCACTTCCATGCATACTCTTAAAAATCAAAACACAAAAAAATAAGCTGCATTAGGCATCACAAACATACATTGCATATTTGTTGGTCATAGAGGTCAAATGCACCATAGACTGTAATTACTCGGCAATTCCATCATTTTCCGCATTTTTCCACTTTGTAAATAGTCCAGAAAAAATAAACGCCATCCACATTTTTCACCATATCATAATCAGTTGTCTTCTAATGTATCCAAGGCTTTCGTCATTCAATTGTCTTTAGATTTCTAGCCAAAAACTGTACAAAGTCAGACAGATTTTTACAAAGGTAGAGTTTTACTTGGATCACACCTTGTTACGTCGCATCCCAACACAAGTTAAAACACATAAAAAATTCCCAAGTTGTGTGAACGAAAGATGAAACCTGCAAAGCAATCTAGGATACCATACAGTGAAAAGGTTATCTCACTCATCCCCCTATGCGAATGACCCCAAGAATGCTGAGAGTTGGCAAAAGGACAAGCATCTTCCCTACCCAATTCCCCAAGAATCCCAAATTCTCAAAAAGTTGCAAATATCCAAATTTTTTTACAAAAAGTCAAAGTACAAACTCCAAAGTTTGACATCAAAACCCCCATAGTGCATACATCAAAAAGCACAAGAAATAGTGATTCTCATCACTCAAAATTCCAATCCCTTGCTCAAAAGAAAAAAATAAAAATAAACAGTGATTTTTATCACTACATACAAGAGCAAGTATCCCAATAAAAGTAAAGAAAAGAAGGGAGTCAAACTTGAATCCTTGGAACTCTCAGCATTCAAAAGGTCATGAGGTGATCCTCAGTACCGGTTTGGTGGATAGCCTGTCGGTCACTGGCGACAAACCTCCCGCATGACGATATATCTATCGCATTAAACTGTGTATAGATCAATGTTTGCATGTGGATGAGCTAGCTTATGGTATCCTAGATTGCACCGCAGATTAATATTACTAAATACAACAAAGGAGTTAGTGGAGCTAATTAGGTGATCCTCAATACAGGTTTGGTTGACAACCTATCTGGCACTGGCGGTATCCTGACAACTACCACATAAACAAATTCAATCGCACACACAGGGATGTGAAATAACTTGGTCAAACTCAAGTCTGATTTGTACCTTGTTCAAAAGTCTTGTGAGATAAATGTACAGTCTTGGCTAGTTAGTTAAAACATCTGAGTCTCAGAAAAACCTTAACTACATTCTAGAACACCTGTGGTACATTCCATTCTTACATCACCATCAGAAAATACAAACAAAAAAATATTACACATGCAAAGTCATTCCACAAAGCAATCACATAGTACAAAAAGCCAGCAAATCCTGTACAGTCTATGGTGCCACCGCCAAGTTATCAACAAATCATTTCATCCATTCCATATGCATACATCATATAATTAGAAATAGTCACATTCATAATAACATATGCATACATCAACGTAAATAAATGTGCATAAAAGTAACAATAAACCAAAAGGAAAAAAATATCACCAAAAATGCCCACAGGCTACAATAAGTCGGTCCTCTGAGAGAGCAAAAAAATCAAAAACTCAAAAACCCCAAGCCTAGGGAGTCGGCCACCATGATCACGTAGGATCGATGTGACTGGAACTACCCCCAATGGTGTGGGTCCTATGGGACCTCTCAGGGTGGCTGCTGCTAGCCCCCACATCATGCCCACTAGCGCTACCCTCACCCACCCGCCTACGACAAGAGGATGCAGACTACTCAGTCTCACTACCTCTCGTACGGCGTGACGATCCACCACCAGTGAGCTCAAGTAACTCTCCATCGAGGTGGATAATATCTGCCTCCAACTCCACCCAACATCGACCCCACTCCACATCCCATCGATGGTACGTAGCCAATGTGTCATCCCGCTGTGCCAACTGAGCCCGTAGGTGATCCCTCTCGAAGTTGTGCTCCTCATACTGTCTCTGTAGTAGGTCCTCCAATCACGCTATCTCAGCACGAAACCTAGCCTCCATATCCCCTGGGACTGCCTGAGGCATGGGCATCTCTGGGATGGCATGCTGCTCTGACACCCACTGCTCTGGGATGTCCTGTGTATCCGGTTGCTCTGGAACCCCTAAGTCATCCCCAGTCAAGTCATCTACCTCCACCATATCTGCATCATCGAGCGGAGCCCCCCAACCCTCCCCGATGCCTCCGCAACCCCACCGCCTGCTGCTACATCCGGACCTCCTAGAGGCCCCTCACCCCGCCATCGCAACATCATCCACCACTGGTCATACTCTATAGTCACCCTGACATTGTCCATATCGGGGACATCAATCATTGCATCAGACTCCTCACCCAGTGGCTCAATAATCGACCAGGCTAGAGTCCTCTCGTCGCCCCAACGTTGATAGATCAAGGGCTCACTAGGCAATCCTTGGCGCACCCCAAACTGTCGAGTCACCCGGACGTACGGGAAGTACTCCTGCTCGGTCCCATGCCGCCCGATCAACCACCTCCCCTTGTGCACCCATCGGAGCCACTCCCTAGCCTCAAGCCAGGCTGGAAAGTCCCGGTATGGCCGCTAGAACACCTCCCCTAGAGCAAGATGAGAGAAGGCATCAATATAGTGCCCTACGACACTTGCCCACCATCGACTCTGCCCTTGCTCCTTTGACCTCCGCCATAGAGCAGTATACCCAATATCCCTGTCCACCATCTCTCCTCGAGTGGTCCAAGGCAACCCCTATGGCCGCTCCACAGCTATGTGCTGCCACCCCAACACTGCAATAGATAGTTGCACCCAATCCCCTTCCACCTCCAGCAGTGGACCTCGTACAACTCATCATATAGCTGTGCCAGTAGTGTCTTAACCCACCTCATAATCAATGGTGCTGCCGTCGGACACTCCACAAGTCTGAACACTACCTCAAGCAAGTTCCAAGGGAACCTCGCACTTGAGGAGTTAAGAAGCAGCATGTTGGAGATGAGGGTCATAAGCAACGCATGCCTCACCCCCAACACACCCTTCTCAAACCACCATCGCACTAAAATCCCACCAATCAGGTAGTCCCCCTCTGCCCTCTCCACCACCCCATCCACCCCCATCTCCACCACATGCCCAAAGCACCATGTCAACACCGCCATCCGCTGATCACGAGGAGTCATCCGAATGGGCAGCCCATCTATCGAAATCTACAGAATCTGATACATGTCCTCCAGAGTCACTGTCATCTCCCCTATTGGGAGATGAAAGGTGTTGGTGCAAGGATCCCACAAATTGATCAGGGCAGTCAGATATGCCCGATCCCCCACCACAGGCTCCAACCGCGTCACCTGCTTGAGCCCAAGGGCATCAAGCCACTCCCAGTCCGCCACAGTCAGTGCATCCCGCGCATCAAAAAATATCGTCGACTGACGGTACCGACTCTTCACAACCTAAAAAACAAAAACACCACAAAAAAATTAAAACATGACAACAAAACAAATGTACAACAGTGTACACAAAAACAATAAAACAACAAAAAACAATTAGGGTTTCAACCTTAATTTAAACAAAAACATTCAAATAAACTGTACAGACGACAAACAATGTATAGAAAAACAAAAGTATAGAACTGTACAACCAAAGTACAGATCAATCAACTAAACTGTACAATCAAGAACAAAAAAATCAAATAAAACAAACAAAATCATACTAGGGTTTTTAACCTTATGTGTGGACAAAAAAATCAAAAACAAAAACATTAAAACTATACTAGGGTTTTTAACCTTAAGTGTAAACAAAAAAATCAAAACAACAAAAAAATCATCTAGGGTTTTTAACCTTATTATGAACACAAAAAAACAAATAAAAACAACAAAAATTCAAACTAGGTTTTTTTAACCTTATGATGCACAAAACAAAACAAATAAAACCACAACATTCATTTAGGGTTTTAACCTTAATGTGACAAAAAACAATGATAAAATGCGAGTTTTAAAAATTCATATAAAAACAAATAAAAAACAAGAAGGAAGGAGCACCTACCGGTATCGCCTCAGCTCCACCACTCGAGGATCCGGTCCTTGAACTCATGGTGTCCATGAAAATTTTGCAGCGCTCCGCTTCGCAAACTAGCACTCCTCCTCCCCACAGCTCCAAATCGCCAGAAAAAACAATTGCAAATGAGCCCAAAACCTAGTTTTGGCCCTTATATAGGCTCTTAGGCCTATAATCATTCCACCCTAGGATGAGCACTCTAGTTAGAACTCGTCCCACCCTAGGACGATTACAAAAATGGTATTCATCCCACCCTGGGATGATTACAGAGCAAGAAAATAAAAAACAACCAAAACTGCATCCAAAATGCACCAAAAACAACAATAAAACTGCCAAACAAAGGCACCTTTGTGCCTGTGATTCTTGGCATAAAAAACCAATATTGGGGTCACAAATTGTCACTATCCTACTCCCTAAGAAGGCTACCATAGCTAGACCACTCCATGGGAGGACGGATTTTCGACAATTTCATCCCCAAAAGGTGTCACAAAAAGGGTCAAAACCCACCAAAAAACAACAATAAAACTGCCGAACAAAGGCGCCTTTGCGCCTAACATTCTTGGCATAAAAAACCAATTTTGGGGTCCAAATTGTCACTATCCTACTCCCTAAGAAGGCTACCATAGCCGGACCGCTCCACGGGAGGACGGATTTTTGACAATTTCATCCCCAAAAGGCATCACAAAAAGGGTCAAAACCCACCAAAAAATAGCAATAAAACTGCCGAACAAAGGCACCTTTGTGCCTAACATTATTGGCATACAAAACCAATGTTGGGGTCACAAATTCTCACTATCCTACTCCCTAAGAAGGCTACCATAGCCGGACCACTCCACGGGAGGACGGATTTTCGACAATTTCATCCCCAAAAGGCGTCACAAAAAGGGTCAAAACCCACCAAAAAATAACAATAAAACTACCAAACAAAGGCACCTTTGTGCCTAACATTATTGGCATACAAAACCAACATTGGGGTCACAAATACTCACTATCCTACTCCCTAAGAAGGCTACCATAGCTGGACCACTCCACGGGAGGACGGATTTTCGACAATTTCATCCCCAAAAGGCGTCACAAAAAGGGTCAAAACCCACCAAAAAATAACAATAAAACTGCCGAACAAAGGCGCCTTTGTGCCTATGATTATTGGCATACAAAACCAATGTTGGGGTCACAAATTGTCACTATCCTACTCCCTAAGAAGGCTACCATAGCTGGACCGCTCCACGGGAGGATGAATTTTTGACAATTTCATCCCCAAAAGGCGTCACAAAAAGGGTCAAAACCCACCAAAAAACAATAATAAAATTGCCGAACAAAGGCGCCTTTGCGCATAAAATTCTTGGCATACAAAACCAACGTCGGGGCCACAAATTATCAATATCCTACTCCCTAAGAAGGCTACCATAGCCGGACCACTCCATGGGAGGACGAATTTTTGACAATTTCAGCCCCAATAAGCGTCACAAAAAGGGTTAAAACCCACCAAAAACAGGTCCGATTGTTGGGAAACTGCATAAGCATTCAATGCAAAACAACTGAAGGCACCCTTACAAAATTCATCTTGGGTCAAGTGACTCATCGCTTTTCTCATGTCGGTCATTCCCTCATCGATTCATCGCTTGAGGGGGTAGTCACACTTAGTCACCAATCAACAAATACACACCCAATCAAGGAAATGGCATGCATTCAAAGAATCATTGACAAAGATAATCACGCTCCTGCTTGGGGTAGCAAACAAGAAATAATCACAAGTTGATCAAACACTTGGCATTCTAGAATCATGAACTCAAGGTTCCCACAGACAAAAGGTTGCGCCCTTTGCCTATTCATGACTGAACAATGTCCAAGATCAAGTAACACCTCACCGAAAAAGGTTAACACTTGAATTAAGCTCCTTAGCTCATCAAAAGCAAGGATTCAAGAATGCATGCCCTTTCCATACTTGGGGCATCAAAATTTGGTTAGGTTACTGAGAAACCCTAATCATTAAGTGCTTTGGTTATCTATTTTTGCTCAGCACTGCGCCATGCACAACGCATCCCAAAAAGGGGCATTTGTAGACACCAAAACAACACCAATCTGATCATGTGGCTACAAGCACTAACCGAATTGGCATACATAGCCCCTAGGGCAGCCCCCAGAGGTTAAAAAATGGTCCTAACCACTCCCAAAGCAATTTTGGAAGGTCAGAGGTCAATTTGGCACCTTTCAAGCACCCTGCTCCTTACTCGTTCCACCCTGGGGCGATTAGAATGCTATTCGCCCCACCCCGGGATGATTAGAAGCAATCACTCCAGGGTGGGGCGAATAGCAGGTTTGATGGGAAAAAAGTCAAACCTTGACAAATGGTAGCCAAGATCCGCCACTCAACTCCACCTTCAATGCATGGGAGTGCGAGTGAGCATTTCAAAGCTCAAAGAGGTAGTCATAGAGGCAATCATGGAGCCCTTAATCAGGGAGGAATATTCTCTCCCCTGACAAGGCATGATGGCCAAGTGGTGCCCCTGCATGCACATTCAAAGTAGACCTTCAGGTCTATAAAATGGTGAGTCTTCTCACCCCAAAGAGGAACAGAACAGGAGCATTTGGAGCAATGGAGTGCTACCGAATTATACCCTCACCCTCATTGTGCTTCCTACATCCTTGATCTCTCTTTTGGAAGGGAGGTTATCGGGTGAACATTAGGAGTGCAATCTAGACCCAAAACCCAAAAAATTGGCCACAATCCCACACCCAATTTGCCGACACAACCCCCTAGGAGGTTTTGGACCCATCCCAAGTGGATTGGTGTCAAAACCAAGCCCCAAACGACGGGTGTCCTACCCTTGGGTGCCCCCCACACTGTTGCAGTCCTAATCGCCCCACCCCAAAGCGATTAGAAATATACAATAGATTTCTTCACTATTTATTTTGCATCATGTTTTGTGTGTTTCATATATGCTGCAATTCAAATTTCAATGCATTCTGACTTGTTTTGACTGTGTTTTCATTGTTTTACGCTTTTACTAACATATAGGGAGCACCTTCAAATACAGGGCGATCGAGGCAGAATCAACAAAATTCGACCTTCTGGGTCGTCTCAAAATGCCCCATTTTGCCTAACCCCAAGTTTGCAGGTGTTTTGGAGGCCTCTGGATGGGACATTTGGGAGGTCACTTTTGGGCATTTTATGACAGTCCTAATCGTCCCACCCCGGAGCGATTAGAAATATACAACAGATTTCTCGACTGTTCTTTTTGCAATGTGTCCCTAATGGTGTTTACATGCTTTTGTTTAAATTTCATTCCGTTTTGATAAGTTTTGATCACTATTTTAATTATTTCATGTATGCATTAATCGGAGGCCTTGGGGATTGCATGTTTCCCTCCATCCGCATGTGCTATTAATCATTTGCTATTTCTATGTACGTAGGATCTCGACACCGGAGGGGTAGCAAGGAACTAAGAATGTATTCACACAAGCAATGGTGACGTTTGGCCTGCCCATTTCGAATGTGGGCACGCGGAAGATCCCAAAGGGAAGCGTACCATCCGTTGGTGTAACAAAATTATATCGAATGCTCTGAGCCCCTAAAAATGGGGGGAGAGGTATTATAACCTGATCATAAGAAAAATTAATAAAAGAGGCTGCACCTTTGTTTTTTCTTTACATCTCGTTTCATTCATGCTTCGCTTTCCCTCTTTCATGCACTTAAGCGTTTTGTTAATACAACTAATTTTGTTTGCATCGCACCCGATGTGCCTGTGCTTCCGTAGACATGATTTCATGTTGATTTACCATAAGGTCACTTAGGTGGAGTATTTTCAGGTTATCCAAGTGTTGCGATAGTTTGAGTTGAGATAGGGGTATCGAATCTGCTTGTGATATATCAATGGAGGAGGGATGAGGATAGGCCAACACCTCAGGTAGTGTTGATGGAGGAGCATGCAAATGAGGTGGTGTTAGTGCCAAATATAGATGATGACAACACTATGTTAGAGTATGATAAGTGGTGGGCCACACAACAATGTTACGAAAGGAGGATTGTGGAGGATATGAGATTTGAGGGGGGATATGAGACTCCTAGAAAGAATGGTGGTGAGGGAGGAGAGGAGGAGGTGCCACTCAAATGATGAGTATATCATCAAGTAGATGAAGGAGTGGTCCCATCAGAGGCAGTAGGTGTGGATATACCTGCATCAAAGTTTGGGAGTGTGCGGCACCCGATTTTGATGATACAATGAATCTTAGTGGGTTGGTTGTAGGGATCAAGGAGGCCATGATTTTTAGGGAGCGATCATGATAGTTGGAGGTCTAGTTGGAAAAGTAGAAGGTGGCATGGGCTCTAGAGAGGATAGGGCTACAAGGATGAATCATTGTAGTGATGGTAGAGTAGGACAATTTGGTGGTGGAGTGGGATGTATTTGGCATCAATGTTAGAGAAATATTACATTATTGGATAATAGATAAACCTTACGTATAGGTAGATCAGATTGTGTTGTAACCATCTACCTATTTGAGGCTTATTATTGTTGGCTAATATTTTCTAGTATGATGTATTTAATAGTGTGCAATAATAATGAAATGAGTAATCAATTGTGATTTCAATCATGGTATCAAAGTATGAATCTCAATCCTATGGGATTTGGACTAGCCTGATTGTTTAAGGTAGGATGAACCCTGGTCGTAGGTCAAAGGCAGGTCGTGAACCCAGATGACCTACAATCATAGCCAAAATAGTGCTATGTCCAAGTCAAGATGGATATAGAAACCAAAGACCTCAAGCCCAGCTCGACGAAAGCCCTTGTTGCAATCATAGCTTGAAGGTGATCGCAGACCAAACATACGCGACCAGTGAAAAATCATGATGAAAATCTGAGAGAGATATGAACAAAAATTAAATTGAATTGTTGCTCCCCTGCTCATAGTTACAAAGAAATAAAAGGGGTCCTTGGGATGTAATTCTAGAATAGGGTGTTGTGAAGGAATCACTAAGCCCCTATGTGCAACCCTAAATCGAGCGTGATAATAACTGATGTACCTCCACTCCAAGAAGAGATCTAGGCATCATTGTGCAAGATCTAGCAAGGCATCACTGTGAAAAATATTCGAGCAAAGCACCGTTGTGAAAAAAATATCTAAGCTAGGTGCGATTGTAGAAGAGACCCACAATGACTCTATGCTAATTTATCTATAGAAGGTTGTAGAGAAGATCATTTGAGAAATTCATGTTTCGAAGTGAAGATAGGAAATTCAAGATCTAAGCACGCATAATCCACTGTCTATGACATTTCAAAGATAATTGGTGGTAAATTCTCTTTTAAGAATTGCTATTGTGACCTAGGTTTGAGTCCCTTCTCGATCTGTTGGAACATCAAAGGCACTCATAGAAGGAGACTGATCCATGATTTCTCTCAGATTGTTGTAATTCGTAAGATTCTCTGCATGGTCTGGATTCCATTGATCGATCGTGACTGATTTCTATGCTCCTGTAGGTGGACTTGGACCAGTCAGCATAGAAGATAGAACTATGTCATAGATGGACATCCTCCACTGTGCAGATGAAAGCCCTCCACTACATAGGTGATCGCCCTCCAAGAGATCGCCTGATCACGCTCTTCGGGAACTAGAAGTTGTGCACAAGTGAAAGCAGATCACAACACAATAGAAAAAACAAATAAAAATTAAAACAAAAACCTTGCTAAGGTTTAACGCACAACCAATCTGAGGATGCAGTGATAATACTAAATACCCTTCAATCAGTGTGTTCCACCTATCCTATTCAGACTATGTAATGATTGGCATGGTGGAGCTGTGGCGGTGGAACTTGGAAGGAGTTGCTACATGTGCCTTAAATAAAATATCATTCCCTTTGCTCCCGACGAGCAACTCAGCTCGACCGTTCAGACTCTTGAAGATAAGGTGTTTACTCTTCGATTGATCACAAGTTCAAATCTCATCGTGTGCTTGCAGGTTATAAAAATATATTTTTTGCTTTATATTTAATTAAATTATTATTTTTTTGTTTTGTTTCACTTTAGAATTAGTCATTTTTTATGAATGAATTAAAACTTAAGTTAATCAACAATAAATTGAATTCTTATTTAATTCCAATTAAATTTATAATATAATGCCTTAAAGAAAAATAGTACTTCAACATCATTATTTTGCAAATCTAAAGTCAAACCACATTGATTTTTTGCAAAATTTAAACTACAAAAAAAAAGGAGGCAACAAAATTTGCAACACAAAAATCACATAGCATTGGCATTGATGTTTTTGCAAACTTCAAAAAGGGGATAATAATTTCTTCAATAAGAGCATATTTTTTAAAAAAGGGGGGACAAACCTTGTAAAATAGTGTTTGGAACAACGGGATAATTATTTCTTCCATAAGAGCATATTTTGCAAAAATGGGGGATACATTGTAAAGGTGTATTTTCGGCAAATACTAACACCTTAGCAGTTTTTTTGCAAAATTATATTGTAAAGGTGCATTTTCGGTGAAATTCGACACCTTAGCAAAATCGGTAAATCCAAGAAAAAACAAGCCCCAAAAAAAATTGATGAATGTGCCACATTAGATAAAGGTCCTTATTTTCCAGCAGGGATAGAAGAGATGGATCTTTATGAGGATGGAAAATTCCTCACACTACGATGTGGTGTTCAAGCCCTTCTTAGAGATGTTGAATCTTGTGAAGACCTTCAAATGAATGGTGCTCTATTTCCTATAGACGTTGTAAGGGCAATATACATGTCATTGATATCACTTGATATTGCAAAGTGTAAAAATAAAGAGGCACTAAATGAGGAATCGAAGATCAAGCCCATTGTGACCAATGCTTGTGACACAAGTGACCTTGAGCCCATGGTAGAAAATACTTGCTGTGACATAAGTGACCTCATGCCTATAATGGAAAATATTAGTTGTGACATAGGTGACCTCATCACAAGGAAATATTTTTCTTGTGACACTAGTGACTTAAAAATTGATAATCCTAAAAATGAGCACCATGATCTTGTCAATTATAACAAATGTAATATTGTTAAAAGCATTGATGATGAAGAACTTGGGTGTTTTGAAAAACACACAAAAGGCATTGGATCAAAACTAATGCAAATAATGGGATACAATGGTGAAGGATTGGGTAAAAATGGGTAAGGCATTAAAAAGCCCATAATACCAAATGTCAGGCCAAAGAATGAAGGCCTTGGCTATGATGGTCAAGCAGGAAGCAGTAAGACCATATTTGTAAAACCAAAATCCCATACAACTCCTAAAATCAATTATTGCAGTCATTGTGGCAAAAATGGTCATGTAATAGCTAGATGTTGGAATCTACATCCTTGTGATACATGTGGATGTACTAATCACTCCTCTACAAATTGTTGGTACAAAGAGAAAATGACCAACAAGGTTCATATTGATTGTGGATGGACAAATATCACATAATGGACCAAAATAAAAATAATGTTGTATGGCTTCTACAGAAAAGGTAAACTCAATGGTAGACCTAGTGGTAGACCCAGTGATAGACCAAGAGGTAGACCCAAATGCAAAGACCCAGAGGTAGATCCAAAGGCAAAACCAGAGGTAATATCTAGATGTAAACCTAGAGACAAGAGCCAAGAGACAGAACCAAAGCTATAGCCAGAGCCAAATCCAAATCCAAAGCTAGAGCCAGAGCCAAGAGCCAGAATCCATATCTAGAGCTAGAGCCAAGTGCAAGAGCCAAAGCATACTTTCATTATTATCTCCTCCAAATTAAGGGGGGTTAGTTATAAATATTATCCCAAATAATGTAATAAGAGGGGTGTTAAAGAAATATTACATCATTGGATAATAGATAAACCTCACGTATAGGTAGATTTGATGGGGTTGTAACCATCTACATATTTGAGGCTTATTTTTGTTGGCTAATATTATCCAGTATGATGTATTTAATAGTGTGTAATAATAATGAAATGAGTAACCAATTAGAATTTCCATAAATCAAGTGAATCAGTTATCACAACTACAATAGGTGAGGATACAACCACTAGTGGTAGTGAGTGAAGGATATAGAGGTGATATGGTGGCTTTGTGAGCTAAGATCATGTAGATACAATAGGCTAGGTATGAATATAGGGTTGGCTAGTCACACAAGAGATACAAAGTTTACCTATATGAGGACAATTTGATGGGCTTTGGCATGTTTGTTCCATCACTCATAGGTACCCCGATCCTGATAGGATTTAGGAGTACACCATTAATGCCCCATTTTATGGATCCAAGAATATCACAGGTAGCATGACCAACCACTTCTCAGGTTATCAAGAGGTATCAGAGTAGTAGGGATGAGAGGTAGTGATAAGAAGGGTTAGATGATAGATAGGATGGACAAGAGGGGAATGGAGAGACTCCAAGGGATCAACAATAGTGATTCTATTTTTGGTGTGGTGGATTGGCCATGATTTATAGAGCATTTTTGAAGAGATGAGGAGGATGTATTTATTATGGCCTGTATAGACATGGATGTATGATGATGTAGCCTTAGGGAAAATTTTGAGGTAACTCTATGGGTGTTGATGATCATGATGTATTACTGATTTTGTATTAACATATATTGATGATGAGATGTATGTAGATGGATATTTGATGGGTTTTATGGATTATCTATATTATTTCATGATATATACATGATGATTATTTGATGGTTGACATGATATGATGTTATGGATAGATGATGTGATGTATATGTTTAGGCTTTTGTGATTGTTTTATGATTGATGGATGTATGTGATTAGATAGGCATGATATGTTAGATGATATGGATGCAATATGCCTATATGATGTATGATGGTTCCTATATTGATTTACATGGTTTAGACTCACATGTGTTATTTTAATCACTTTATGGGTGCTTGTGTGTGAATTTTACAATAAAAAATGGTTTAATTAATCAATGATAATTTAACAATCACAATAAACACATTAACATAACATAAGACAAGATAACAAGCAATGAACACAATGAATACAATGCTAATAATGACAATGGGTAGACTATTAGGGACAATGAATTAACCATAAAAATAATACCAAAAAACACTGAACATAAGAAACAATACGAATGAACATTAAAAAAATGATGCGAGGATATAGACATTAAGACAAAAATATAATGGATAATTTGCTAACAGAATAAACAATGGACAATGTCTAATGATTAATGATATGAATGAATACTTAGGAAATATTTATATTGAATGGGGACCAACCAAGATGTGGTTTGTCCATATATATTGGGGTTTTTATATGCTAGAATAATCTTAGGAAATTCAAGCAGACTAGTTTCAACAATTAAACTCATCTAATGGTCAATCAATATCCCATAGAAATCTTCACCATCCTAAAAAATATCAAACCTATCATGAACCAAAGTGTGTGAAAGGAAGTTCATTTCCTATCTTGAGTAAGGTTGGACTAACCAATTGTGAACTCAAGCCAATAAAAGCTAGCTCATCCATGAGAGTTCATAGGTTTGTACAAAATAAGGTCACTAATGTGATAGACATGTCGCCACTCAGAAGGCATACTCCACTGCAAAGTAGGTATTTATAGCCCTGATGGAGGTTAGCCCCATAATATTTCAATGTATATCCATTACTATTAAGCCATATATAGCCCCAATGGAGGTGCTTGTAATACCTGTAATGACCCTCCTTGGTAGTACTTATTCTTGACATTTGAATTATGTATTGATGAGTGGATATCTAATACATAGTTTCATTTTATGTTGCTAATACGTGTTGGAAAAAACTTAATGTTTAATTATGTTATTTTAGAATATGGTACTGCTAATGAAATTTATGGTTGTAAGACCAGGTACTCTCACCGATGGTTTGATATGGGATGACCACCAGAGTTTAGAGAAATTTGGGAAATGATGGATGACATGTTCATCGATAGCTCAAGGATAAAAAGTACCCTTCATATAGATGCATTTCATATGTGCTTGTTTTTTGAATACCCTGTTGGGCCATGAGATTGCTATTGGCAAAGAAGTCATTCTTAGTAGGTAGGGGAAAAAAATTTAGTTATCTTAAAAATCCACCTACTCAAGGATAAAACTACATGGTGTATTGTTGACTTGATAAGTCTTTTTTTTGCTTGGATTTTGGAAGCATAAAATTAGTTACTTGATCCAATAAGATATTAATAAGGTTAGTAATATTAATACTTGAAATTTTAACATCAGAGTTAATAATTAATATTAACATCTAGTGTTAATTGGAAAGTAAATAAACTAATTACCTTTGTTAGTAAATAACATTAAAAGATAATAATGTTTTGGATGAATTATTGAATTAATTGCTCATAGTTTGAAGCTTTGAATAAAAGAATGAAATTTGATTATTTAACCTTAGTTCTTAATAATAAATTAGAATCTTAATATTACAAATATTAAGGGATTAATAACTATTAAGGTAACTTTGGTTTAAGCCATGCTTCCCTTTTGAAACACCGATCTTGAGAACATAAGAATACGGGTTGGTGCCGAGTAGTGGGTGGCTAGCACTTGAAAATAGAATATGGCCCTTCCTATTTGAGCGCTCCTCTACTACATGTTATATGCTCTCTAGATGCATAGAATGGGGGTTGGTGAAGGAGGATGGAACATAGCTAGATATCAGTGGAGGTAATTGAAAGACATTTGAGAAAACCTTAGTGCTCAAGGAAAGCTTGGTGGTTAGTTGAGGTAATGATGTACCTTGCTATGCTCATGTTTTATATTTTTCTTAAGTGTTATTATGGTTTTTGCTAGATTTTTAGAGCTTGCAGTGCTTCCATAGATTTAGTTTTGATCTATGACTATCTAGTGATATCTCAATATTTTAGTGGTTATGGCATACCCTTATACGTCCTTGACAAGATTAGCCAGTCTATCATTATTTCAATGAAGTTGTGCTTGAAACCTGAGAGGTTGTTTTCTCTCCTTGTTGTATCTAGACATTGGCTTAGACCTATAGAGGACAATAGCTTCCCTAAGATCAAGCACCTTCTCTGGTGGTTCTTGATGGATTTGTTTGTAGTCTTGATGTTTTGTATTGTTTTATTTTATGTTGGATCATGCTTTATGTATTGATCTCTTTGGGTGGTTGGATGAATTTGAGAGGTATGCTTTTGGGTGTTGAGGGTCTATGGGCATCAGTTGTTAAAAACATTCCTTAGTATACAGAGTATTTTGGGCTCGATCGAGCATCATCAGTTTGCATACAAGCTATGTCCTTGTTTCTTGTTGGACTCCTTTTTGCTTAATGTTTGATTTAATTTTAATAATTCCTTTGGTTAAGCTACCTTTTGGTTTACGTAAGTTAGAGTAAAATTTTAGATTAAATTGGATTTAATTAGTTAACAAAATATGAGTAGATAGTCTTTAGAGGATTCTTTTACTTAAGAATTAGTGAATGTTTAAGTTTGAATATTGAGAAAATATAATCCTTTGTTGTAGCTATTAAGGGTTTATTTTTTTATATTTAATGAATTTTTAGGCTAGAATATTAAAGGAAATAAATATTTTTTTCATTGAAGCTATTTAAGATATCTTATATTAAGCTTGCATTATTATTATTGAAAAAAAAGGAGGGAAACATTTTATTTAAATAGAAGCTTTTGGATTGCATGGAAATTTATTATATTGAAATGCTATTGTTATGGGAAAAGTGGCTATGTTATTAATGGTTTTTTAAGCTTAAGAAGATAGGAAATCATTATAGAGATAAGTAAGGTATTCTCTCCTTGATTGTTTGAAATGTATTATGTATGGTTGTTTGCATTTATACATAAAGCATATTAAGTTGCATTACATTAAAAGTTGTCTTGATCCCTAAGTTTTCTTAACGTTCATAGGATATTTCCTTTCATGAAGAGGATCATGAAAATAAGGTGATGTAGAGTCCACTTGTGCAGACTTGCTCTAATGTATTTGGGAATGAAAAGTTATTATGTAAATGAGTTATGTAACACTTGGATATTTTTATTCTTGAATTAATAAGTCTTGGAAGTCTTTATTAAAATGTATGAAATATTTGGCTTTGAGTAAACAAAATAATGGGTTGGTTGTTAACTCTTTGAAGATGATCTATATGTTAGCATTATGAATTATTTGAGCATGCTAGCATTATAATAGATGTGAATATTAATATTAATTTTAATCATATTTAGTCTAGAGAGATGCTTCTTTTGTGCTAGCATTATGTTGAAATTTATGCTTTATTTAAGTATGGAATGCAAATGTTCTATTTTACTTCAAAATCTAACATTGTGTTATAATTAAACATGTTATTTTGGTTAAAGCATTTATTACTTTTCAAGAGAGAGATGTTATATTGTTTTATGTAATTTATTGGGTTTTGGGGGGGTTCTTGGGAATGGATATAGAACCTTATTAGGACCCTTGTGTCAAAGAGACAACCCAATCCCAGGAGGAGTTGTGAAGATGCAATAAATAGATAGTGGTGAGTCTTGGAAGGAGTTGCGATGATGCAATAACTAGGTACCCATAAATATATAAGGAGTTGTAGTTATGCAATATCTAAATATTCATGATTGATACACCTTGAATTGATGAGGATTGGGTATTCCATAGTTAATAATTTAATGGAATAATTCATGAGAGAACAATGGTGGTACCTTGAACAATAAGGTTTGAGTGACCATTTTATTAGCAGGTGAGAGGTAATGACCTTAGTTAGCCCCTAGAGGTGTGATAACTAAGCACCAAGGCTTTATGCCAAAATAACCTAAATATACAAACTTATGGTAAGGTTAGAGAAAATGCATTCCCATTTAAGTGTTATGGGCCTTAAAGAATATCCCTATGTTGTGGTCAAATTATTCTATCCTAATGAGGGTATAGGAAATATGGGGGATCACTTTTGTATCCTTCTAACCAATGAGGTTTAGTAAGGTGAAACCCAAAAATATAAGATGTTGACCACTTCTATCCACTTGAGTGTCATATATAGCAACATTAAACTCAAATGTGGTGCAGCATTATGAATGCTAAAAAATAACATTAGGATTTCTTTTTGAACCTACTTGTGTAAAAAAAATCTCTCTTTCTGCTGGGTTGGTTTTGGTGGGTTGTTATAGTTAGTATTAGAGCTCTAGATCATAGGACTAGAAGCTTACATGGAGTGTGCCTAGGATGAGACTTGACTTGATGTGCTACTTTGGGGAGACTTACTCTAACATACTTTGGGATAAGTTGGGTGTTTCACATCGACTGGACTAGTCAGACCAAGGAGTACAAATCGTAAAGAGTATAGTTTCTTATTGGGGAACGGTACCTTGTGGTGAGGCAAGCATGACCATGATAATTATTAGGTGAGTGATAATGGTATTATCAAAAAATACACCTTGCAAGTAGGCAAGTGTGACCATGATCATTAATGAGGGAATGATAACAATCTAAGTTAGTTCATGGGAAAATGAAACTACCTAATTATAAGTACAATTGAAGAAAATTGTAATTTACTTAGCTCCTTTATATGGATAGAGATGACACCTATATTAATATCATCTATGAATATAAAATGGGTTATGAAGAAGGAAGTTGTAGTAGGTTCCTTGAGAAAATCTAGAAGAAAAATGGACTCTAACAAGAAAATGAGAACAATGGATTCCAATAAGAAAACTAGGAGAATAGTTGGATCTAGCAAGAAAGTGGGGAGAATAAAGATCCCAACAGGAGAATGATAGATGTTACATCCTAATTTGAGTTTATACAAGAGAAAATAAAAAAATTACGTCCTTAGTTAGGTCACTACAGGATTACATGGAACAACAACAAGTAATACTAAATATGATTGTTGAAAAATAATGAAAAATGAGAATGGTAAAGGAAATTCAAGAGGGACCTAAAATTAGAAAGAGGAATAAATCAAAAGGTAAACCACCCAATATAGGTTGCTTCACCTATGGGGGTACTCATTATGCTAATAAGTGTCCCCAATGACCAGAGTTGAGTAATAGAGCAAAGGAGCAAACACACCAGATCTATATCGCTATCAAGAATTAGAACCTAGATGAACAAGAAACACCTATGTTATTGAATGATAAGTTATTTAACAAGGATGTTAAAGTTTTAATAGATAGTGGAGCTATAAATTTTTTTATTTCCACTAGTATTATTGGGGATATGCGAGAAAGACCTATATTTTTGGCATAAGGGTGGAAATTTGAGTACGATTTTAGACAAAACTTCTTAGTGGATCAATGTTTACCTATGAATGAGATAACCTTACCAAATGGATCCATAATGTGGCACTTATATGTAGCACCACTCCATGCTTTTGATATTATCCTAGGTATGGATTGGTTGAAGGCTCATGGAGCCTTAATCAACTTCCAAGAGAGGTGGATGGATTACACCGATAAGGATAAGAAGAGAGTAAGAGTTTAAAGTAGGCAAGGGTCTTTTTGAACCCATATGTTGTCAACTATGCAACTAAAGAAATCCATTAAAAGAGGTGGTATTTTGTATGTAGTAAATATAAATGACAAGATAGGAAATAAAGGGGATGAGAAAATATTTAAGAAACATTCCATTTTGCATGAATTTAGGAGTGTATTTCCATCTCTATCAAGCCTACCACCTTGACATGAATTTGATTTCACCATTGAACTAATGCCTGGGGTAGAAACCATTGCAAGGATATCTTATAGAATGACCCCTATTGAGTTGTAGGAGTTAAAGGTGCAACTTCAATATTTGTTGAAAAAGAGTTTGATTAAACCTAGTGTGTTGCCTTGGAGTGCTCCAATACTATTTGTGAAAAATAAGGATGGTTCCTTGAGGTTGTACATTTATTATAGGATGTTGAATAAAGTGACCATCAAGAATAGGTATATTTTGCTAAGGATTGATGAACTCTTTGATTGGCTAATGGATGCCACAATATTTTCAAAGATTTACTTGAGATTAGGATATCATCAATTGAGGATTTGGGAGGAGGATACTCACAAAACAACCTTTAAGACATGATATGGACACTATGAGTTCATAGTGTTGCCATCTAGGTTGAAAAATGTACCAACAAATTTTATAAATTTGATGAACAACGTGTTCAAGAAATATATAGATTGGTTTGTTTTAGTATTTTTAGATGACATCTTGATATATTCTTGCACCAAAGAGAAACATGACCAACATTTAAGGTTAGTATTAGAAGTGCTGAGGAAAAATCAATTATTTGGAAAGTTGTCTAAATGTGAATTCTATACCTCACAAGTTTAGTATTTAGGACATATCATCTCGATAGAAGGAATTGTTGTAGATCTTAAGAAAATTAAGGCTATTTTGAGTTGACCTACACCAATAAATGTTTGAAGTGAGAATATTCATGGATTTCATTGGTTATTATAGGCATTTTATGAAGGATTATTCCAAGATTACCTACTCTATCACCAAACTTCAGAGAAAGAGAAAGGAATTCAAATGATCAGATAAATATGAGATCGCCTTTGAAACCCTAAAGAATAAGCTAACTATAGCACCAATCCTCAAGATTATAGATCCTCTTGAGAATTTTATAGTGTGTACAAATGATTCCTTAGAAGGTTTGGGTGGGGTGTGTGGGTGAAATTTTGCACCCCTTAACCCACTCTTTCTTAGAAGGATGATGCCTTACAAAGACTCACCAAGTTTTGGAGCATTAGTGGTCAGGCGAAATATGGAGGTAATAGCTTCAAGTATTAGTGAATACGAACAAAAAGTGTATGGAACATTGCTAAATATGGTGGGATGGATAATAGAAGTGGGCAGACATTTAAGCCCCTAACTTTGGGTGATGATAATCTAAGGACTCACCCACCTGATGGGTGAATACTTCAACCATTCGACAAGGGAAAAAACATCAAAGATCCCCATCCACAAGGAAGAAAAGGATCCCACCCATTATTGGGTGAAACTTTGGAGCACAAGAGTGGGTGAAACCTTGGGAAATATCTACCCTCTTTCTTGAAGTTTCCCCCGATAGAAATATAAGTAGCCACCTAGCATCAAAACTCTCACCGTCACATGAATATTCAAATAAAGGGTATTTAATGCTACATCCACCCAACACCAGCTATTTGTGCACAAAAGTTATTGATTTGAAATGTGCCTCCCCAAAGATAATTAATTTTAGTCATTCACCACCTAACCAAGAGACCATCGATTGAGAAAAAAGACATAGTAGATAAGAATTAATGATTTGGGTAGAGATAACAAAAGGATCAAGGGTTCTAATAAATATGGATGCATCTACCACCTTCCAAAATATTTCCACCACCCTGAGGAGCAGTGTACTAGTTGTGCATCTATCTTCTCCACTGCAATATTTCTGCCTAGCGCCATTAATGTTTAAATTTTGAATTTATTGTATTTTACCTATAAATAGTGGAATGTTGGTCATTCCCAAGGGTGGCTCTTTGGCCATTACAATTCATATGTAATACTCAACGTTGTTGTACAAATACATAATATTACTATTTGGCTTCTATTCTTGTTCTTATAATTCATGTTAAGTGTGAATACTTATTTCTACTATCACTGCTTGAGTGTTTCTCATTTAATTCTGCTAAACTAGATTTCGTGGGGATCACCGGGTAGTTTCTAGAATTTGTATTTGCAACTTGGATTGGGTGTTTATTTTTGCAACAAGATTATCAGGGGGGAGTGCTCTAATTCTAAATATTGGATTTCATGCACCCATTCATTGATCCTAGATTTCACCCTCAATATTGCTACGTCGACTACTACGTGAGAACCTGGGTGGGTAGTCTGGCTGGTAGTATGCTTGTGTCCATTCCCGGTGGTGTTGAGGGTGCATACATCTTGATGTGGCCATAACCCATCCTTGTGAGTTTTGGCTATGGCCTCCCTTTTATTTTCTTTTCTTCCTCCCTTTTCCCTTTCCCTGTTAAATGACGTAGGTAGCTAGGACCATCGTAGAAGAACTGGCCTTCTTCGAAGATCAACCACCTTACATTAGCCCGACAACTGTTTGATGTTGGTGCTAGTTTATCCTCATACCTGGTGTTAGATTTTTGAACAATAGTTTTGGATGGCTCTTCTGGGGAACTCATTGAGCTTTCATGTTTCAGGAAGTTAGAGTTTGGTGATACTCTGATTTACCCCTATATTTTCAAAATCACCTAGTGACTCTGACTATGTCGCATATTCAGATCATGAGATCAGTTGCCTTTTTGTCCTAATTTTTTTTTAAAACCCAAGAGAGATAAGGGTTTGATGAAAAAACTTAACCTCAATAAGTGGAGAAAGTATGTTCATCTGATAACTCTAACCTTGGGATGTTATTCACAAAAGTTGAAAGGATTGGCGTTGCAATAGCCCATCCCATTTACCCTAGTTGGAATGATGCATGCTCCTTAAATATCTCAATCTCACAAATTATCCCTAAGGTTGCAATCAAAACACTCCCTAGTTATGACGGTAATGAAGAAGCTACATGGGAGAACTATCATGATGTGGTCTCCTTCTTTGTCATCCATAATATTTCTTCTGAGGGTGTTATGCTTAAGCTCCTTGTTCTCTCCCTTAAAGGAAGAGCACTATTATGGTTCAAAACATTGGAGCATATAAGTAATCAACACATGGACTGATCTGGAAGAAGCTCTCATTAGCACATTTGATGACTCTATAGACCCCTTCCTATCGCTCACACAACTCACATTCATTAAGCGAGCTTGTTATGAAACCATGGTTGACTTCAACATACGCGTTATCAAAAAATGGATAAGGATGCCCCATGAAGCCATACCATCTTCTGCTCAAGCATACATATACTATGTTCATGTCTTTGAGCCCGACATAATCCTCCTCGTGTAACAGTCACAAGAAAAAATATTTCCTTAGGTTTTTAAGGAATAATCCTAACCAAAGAGAATGCTGATCCAGGCCAATAAACTTCCTAATAGAAGCCCTCCCCAAAATCTTCTACCTATCGTACCTTCAATCCAAAATTTGCTACCTCTAAAATTTATATCTATGCAACCTCATAGGATAGTTTCCTTGCCTTTGCATACCCATAAGAACACACAACAATGCCAGAAAGAGTTGGGGATGAGAATTCATTGGCTAACTCAAGAAGCCAACAACATGAGGAGGAAGCTCTCTGATGAGGAAAGACAATATAATGGTTTGGAATCCAATATGCAGTACTCCTGCATCCAACCATAGGGGGATGAAGCACAGGAAGGAAATTGTTCCCCTAGTTCATACAAAGAGAATATACCAAATCCTTGAGTTGGGGAACCTTATTCCTTGCTACTCTTTGTAGGAGAAAGAGACTGAACAACAAGTGACTCTCCTTGAGAAGGAGCAATGGTGTGATGATTCTATAATGACAACCCTCCAACAAGAAGCAAACCATAAGATAGGGAATGAGTTTACCCAAAAGCCCAATCATGAATCAGGATTATATTCATTTAAGGTAACAATAATTAAGCACAAGTTTTATCATGAAGACCTTAGTTGGCACCTTGGTAATAGTTTCAAAATTCAAGAGCAACCAAAGCAAAAGGAGTGAATCCTGGTTGAGAGTATCACCCATCCCAAAAGGGATGAAGTATGAATCACAATGTCTATTGATCCATTTACTATATATTTTTGGTATCCACTACCTAGAAATATAGTAGCCAAAGCATGGCTAAGAATTTGAAGGGAGTCTTCGCACAAGTGGCCTCCAAGCAGACTATAAAATTGCTAAGGCCCAACATGAGACGTGGAGGAGTTTTCGGATCAATTAATGACACCGGCTAACAATACCAAGTTGAGCATGATGAGCCACTCAAATTTTATGTCATTTGGTTTAGAAAATGTAGATTTACTAGATGGACTACAAAAGGACCTCTAGTTATGGCGTGCCAACCACACCGTAATTTTGTGTATATAAGACAATGTTTAAATACAATATATGGCATGTGCAAATCCATGTGGTAGATGGCATCATATTATGTTAGACTTATGTGGTATTGAGGTGTATGATGATTCTCAGGCAACCCTCCCCAAATTTGATAAAGCACTTCTTCCTCCTTCCTTGTTTTGTGACTCTGTAGCCCAATGAATAGCATCACTATAAGCCCACTGATCATGAGATAAATGCATCAAGACTTAGGTGTATGAAAAAAGGAAATTTAAATCAAATAAAATATTCCAATTCACATGAACTAGGGTCATCGCCATACAAATACCTCATGAGCGATAACTATAGGGGTGTGATTAGCAATATTCGTGATGCATATTGACAAAATGAGTAGGTGCTTGTTAAATTATGTAAAGAAGAGAGGTTGTATCAAGAAATATAAATGTCTTTGGCACCCTATCTATTCTTGAATAGGCCTAGGACTATGATGAAGTATGTTAATCATAGTGTGATTCTTGGAGATGTTTTGTGGATTAGGATGGTTACCCTAGTTATACCATGGAATGTCCCCAAGGCCACCCTCATTTTTGTTTCTTCCTATCCTTGTTTCTCCTCTCTTCCTTTGCCTTCCCCATGTGCTAGCTGCTACTAACTCCTCTAGTTAGTGGCACTTTTTTATTTCCCCTTCATTTTTTTATCTCTTAGGATTTTCATTCTGTGCGCTTATTCTTCTCTTCTTGTGCCCTCTATTTTACCACTGTGTCCCACCCAATTAAGGGTGTATTTCCCCACATTTGAACTGTCATTCTCCTTTGTTTCACAATATTTCTTGCTCATCTTGGTTTTATTTTTCCTTCTTTTTTTCTCCTCCTATTTCCTCCCCATTGGTTCTACTTTCCTCAATATAGGGGGAATTGTTGGGTTCTCATTTCCCATAAGGGGAAAATCCCTGAGTCACCAGAAGTGTGGGTGAAATTTTGCACCCATTCACCCACTATTTCTTAGAAATATGATGCCTTACAAATACTCACCAAGTTTTGGAGCATTAATGGTCAAGCAAAATATGGAGGCAACAACTTCAAGGATCGATGAATACAAGTGGTAAGCGGATGAAATATTTCTAAATATGGTAGGGTGGATAATAGAAGCAACCAAAAATTTAAGCCCCTAACTTCAGGTGGTGATCATCTAAGGACCTGCCCACCTGACGAATGAATATTTCAACCATTCGGTAGGGGTGAAAACATTAAAGATCCCCGACAACAAGGAAGAAAAGGTTCTCACCCATTATTGGACAGAAATTGGGAGCACAAAAGCGGGTAGAACCTTGGAAAATATCCACCCTCTTTCTTGAAGTTTTTCCCAATATAAATCTAAGTGGTTGCCTAGCATCCAAACTTCCATCGTCACCCGAAGATTCAAATAAATGGGTATTTAATGCTACATCTACCCAACACCAACCGTCTATGCATAGAAGTGAGATTTGAAATGTGCCTCCCCAAAGATAATTAATTTTAGTCATTCACCACCTAAATAAGATATCATTAGTTGAGAGAAGGGATAGAGTAGATAAAAATAAATGATCTAGGCAGAGATAATAAAAGGATCAAGGGTTCAAATAAATATGGATGCATCTACCACTTTCCAAAAGATTTCCACCATTATGAGGAGTAGTGTACTAGCTTGACGTCTATCTTATCCACTACAATATTCTCGCCTAACACCATTAATGTTTAAATTTTGAATTTATTATATTTTAACTATAATTAGTGGAATGCTAGTCATTCCCAAGGGTGACTCTTTGGCCATTATAATTCATATGTAATACTCAACATTGTTGTATGAATACAAAATATTACTATTTGGCTTCTATCCTTGTTCTTATATTTCATGTTAAGTGTGAATACTTATTTCTGCTATCAATGCTTGAATGTTTCTCATTTAAGTTTGCTAAACTAGATTTTGTGGGATCACTAGGTAGTTTTTGGAATTCGTATTCACAACTCAGGTTGGGTGTTTATTTCTGTACCAAGCCAATCGGGTGGGAGCACTCTAATACTAAATCCTATACTTCATGCACTCATCTGTCGATCCTAGAATTTGTCCTCAAATTTACTACTTTTACTGCTACACGAGAACCTGAGTGGGTAGTCTATCTGGTAGTATGCTTGTGTCCATTACCAATGGTGCTGAGGGTGCATACATCTTGATGCAGCCATAACTAGTCCTTGTGAGTTTTGGCTATGGCCTCCCTTTTATTTGCTTTCCTTCCTCACTTTTCTCTTTTCCATGTTAAGTGGCATAGGTAGCTAGGACCACCATAGAGGAACCAACCTTCTTTGAAGATCAACCACCCTACCCTGGCTCGATGGCTATTCTATGTTGGTGTTGGTCCGTCTCACCCCCAGTGTTGGGTTTCTAACCAACAGGGTGTTATCACAAAAGCGGCTATAATAGCATAGATTCTAGAAAACTCAAGAAGCATGAGTTAAATTATGCTATACATGACCTAAAATTGGTAACAATTATGCATGCACTAAATATCTGGAGGCACTATTTGTTGGGTAAACCATTTGAGCTAAGGACAAACCATCAAAGTCTAAGGTATATTTTTATCCAACCTATGTTGAATGCTAGACAAAGAAGATGGATAGATTTCTTAGCAAAATATGACTTTGGTATTGAGTATATCAAAGGGAAAGAAAATAAAGTTGTAGATGCCTAAGTACGAGAAGGCACATAGCAACATCAACACAAAGTCACATAGAATTGATGGAGAAAGTCAAATAAATGGAGCTACATGATCATTATTGCATGGAAATTTAGGCTAAAATTGAGAGAAATCCTAAGGAAAATAAAGATTTCAACATAAAATATGGACTCTTATACTTCAAGGATAGGGTTATCATACCCAAAACTGGTGAATCAAGGAGAATGATTATGCAAGAGGTGCATAGTTATCCACATTTTGCTCATCCATGAGGTGCAAAGATGCATGAAAACATAAAAAAAACCACATATTGGGTAGGAAAAAAACAACATATCACTAGGTTTATTGCTAGATGTTTGGAATGCCAAAAAGTTAAGGAAGAGCATCGACATCCAATAGGAAAATTGTACCCACATGATATACCTACATAGAAATGGTACGTAATATCTATGGATTTTATTGTGGGTTTACCTAAGACTAGGTACCAACATGATGTAATTATTATGGTGGTCAACAAGTTGACCAAGGTTGCACATTTTATTCTAGGGAATATCAAGGATGGTGCACCAATGGTGGCAAATAATTTTGACACAAATTTTTATGCTACATAGTTTTCCTAAGGTGATTATATCAGACAAGGATTCTAGGTTCACATCAAAAATTTTATAGGCTCTTCACCATGTAGTGGGCACTAAGCTGAATATTAGTTCTGCATATCATCAAAAAACAAATGGACAAATGAAGAGGGTGAACCAAGCTCTAGAGGATATGCTTTGCATGTACTTCATGGATTAAAATTCTAAGTGGGAATTTTTTTTGCATCTAGTTTTATTTGCATATAATAATGGATACCATTCATCCTTAGGAATGACTCCATTTGAAGCCTTGTATGGTAGAATATGCAAAATACCTCTATCATGGGATAATCTAGAGGATCACATGGTGATTAGACCAAACATTATTAGAGAGATGAAGGAACAACTCAGAAAAATTGAATATGCTAGAAATTTTGAGTAGTTATGTTGTCATTGATGTCAAGAGTCAGTTCATCTCAGTGCAAAGGAATTGACAAAAGGAGGGTTAAAATATTTATATTTTAAGCCCAAGAGATTTGTTTTAAATAAGCTAAATAAAGGAAATATCTAGGCCCAAAGGAAATAATATTATAATATTTATTATTATAATATTAAAGTGTTAAGAGGAAGCCTAAAGATTAATTATAAATTAATTATAATATTTATATTATAATTAATTATATATTATAAACCCTAAGTAAGGGTTTGGTGCCAAGAATATTAAATTTAAATATCTAAATTTCCATCGATGTCCAAAGCAAGGAAGGAATATGGTATTTATACCATAAAGTTTTGAAGACAAAAGGTAAGTCTTCGAATTGCATATGCGAAGGGTTAACAAAATTATTTGATGTGAATTTCGTGAGCAAAGAAAGATGAAGGTTTTTATTTTTAAAAGCTAAAGGAGAATTGTGGATGCATAAAGGGAGAAGGGTGCATGTCCCTATTACCAACCACATGGTTGGCCTAGTGGCAAGGCTTGGTAGTGTAAGGCATTGGTGGAACATCAGGTCTCACGTTCGATTCTCGATGGCAGCAGAGGGAAGTGTTTTTGTTTCAAATATTTTGGTACCACTAAAGATACAAAGGGCGAAGAGTGCATTGTGGTGTTTGTGTGGGCGTGCAACCCAAGTGGTAGCCTAGCCAAGGCTAAGGTGCTAGGAAGCGGTGAAAATGAGTTTGATTCATGTGGAGTGCATATTAGTGTTTTGAGGCATGCAAAATTATTTTTAAGTGGCTAAGGTATGATTCAAATTTTATTATTTTTTGTTTTGCCATATGTTGAATTAAGAATTGGAGATTATAAGGTGTAAGCAAGGAATTTTATTATTATAATTTGGAATGTATGTTGGGTTAAGAATTGGAGAGTATAAGGTGTATTCAAAGGACTTTATTATTGTAATTTGAAATTTATTTTGAGTTAGAATATTAAAGTGTTTGGAAGGTTGAAATTTGGATTGAAATATTTTATGTTGAGTTGGAGTTAAAAGGAGTTATAGGGATATTGTCATTATAATTATTTTGCTTGAGTGAGTGAATGATCTATTGATTGGGATTTATTTTTAAGGAAGGAGTAATAAGGTGTATTTGTGTCTTGAAATTTTATTGTATTTCTTACTATGGTGAAATATTTGTTGAGGTAAAATATTCTTGTGGAGATTTTGAGATAGATTGTTGCTATCTAACCTAGAATTGGCAAAAGGATTTGGTTGTGAGTAAAATAGGTTTTGAAGATATATCTCCATAAAAACAAAAAGGTATGGGCACATCATACTTTGATTGAAGTGTTGTTGGATTGAATTTTGTGAAATATAAGGTGGAGTGAAAAGGATTGTTTGATAAGTATTGTTGGAAATGTTTGAGTGAGTTTTTATATGCATGATTGGTGAATTTTTAGAGAACATTTGAGATAAATATTGAGGATTATTTGAGTTAGGGTTTGAGACCCACATTATGCACTTTGTTTGAAGAAGTGTGAAAATACTTGGTTAGGGTTTGTAAGCAAGTTGTGTTTCATTGGTTGAATAATTGAATGAAACTTTTGAATATTGGTTTGAGTATGTTTATGATTGAGCAGTTCTTGTAGAGGCTTGAAGAGATTTGAGGTAAGTCTTTGTAAAGACTTGAGAGAAGATTGAGAAAGTCCTTGAGGGTACTTAAGGAAATATTTGAGGTAAGTATTGATGAAGACTTGAGAGCAGATTGAGCAAGTTCTTGAGAGGACTTGAAGGAGATTTAGATCAAGCTTTGTGTTAAGGCTTGAGGATAGATTTGAGGATAGAGTTTGGTGCAGATTTGAGGATAGATTTGTGCTAGACCTAAGATAGATTTATGAGCAGATTTGTGCTAGACCGAGGATAGAGTTTAGTGCAGATTTGAGATAGATATTGAGCAGAGTTGAGAGTAGGATTTGGAGGTGACAGAGTAGAGGACAATAGTCTCCAGTGGATAGAGATCCATTAGCTAGGGTAGTGAGGATAGAGGTCTTCTATGGAGAGAGATCCACAAGCCAGTGTAGTGGGGGTAGAAGTCTTCTAGAAGAGCACCAACCAGAGTAGAGGAGAAAGAGTTCTCCTATGGATAGAGATCCACAAATCAGAGCAAAGGGATTGGTGTCTCCTTTGGATAGAGGTCCATAAACATTGTAATAGGGAATTGATTCCCAAAAGAATTTATTGAGAAAATTTATAAGAAATATTTTCTCTATGGAGTAGCCCACATTGGGTGAACCATGTTAAATCATGTCTCTCATGTGTGTGATGATTTGTGGAATGCTTACTACTTTAATATTGTTGATGTTATCATATGGATTGAAAAGTAAAATGTTTTATCTTATACTATTCACCCCCCTCTCAGTATAAGCTCATGTTCTTCAATTGGTATCAGAGTGGGTCTCTCCATGAAAAGACTAACAACTTGGAGGAAGATCCAATAAGAACACACTTGACTTCAAAAAATGAAGAAGAGGCCATGATCGACATAAAAGAAGAATTCTTTGTTGCTCTCAAGAATTTGGAAAAGGTTAGAAAGAAGAACTCAAGTTTGAAGGATCAAATTCAAGAGGATGAAGAAGCAAAGATGGAACTTCTACAAAATCTCATAGAACTCAAGATAAAAGTGGAAGAAGGAAAGAAAATTGAATAGGATATGATAGATCTATTAAGGGCAAGAGAAGTAGAGTGTGAAATATTAGAATAAAAAATTGTCTCTCTAAGGAATGAAGTTGAAAAGACTAAGTTATGATAAGATATAAAGTTAGGGAAATAGAAAGAGGAGTCGAGCTCTCAAGAAATAGAGACATCAAACAAAGATAAGCTCATGACTCATACTAATACTCTGGAAGGAAAAGGCATCAGGAAAGAAGAGGGCAAAGAAGAACCATGGACAAGAGTCAATCACAAGAACAACAAAAGAAGAAGCACTCGACCATATTTTCCAAGGCACTCAAACAGGTTACAAAATCTCTTCCATGGCTATTGCTTTTCATGTAACAAATATGGTCATAGAGCTGCACATTGCACTGGTTATGTGAAAAATAATGTTGATAGAAATTTCAATTCTTTTGCACCTCTTATGAATGATGATATCATATGTTATAAATGCAATAATTTTGGGCACAAGGCTAAATGGTGCAAAATGGTATTTCCTGAGTCAAGTAAAAAGAATACAACTTCAACAATTAGGAGAGAGAGAAAAGAGCATGAGAAATTTAGATCAATGTTAGTACAAACAACTCTTCATGTTCAAGATAAGGGAAAATAATGGTTTCTTGATAGTGGTTGTTCTAGTCATATGACAGGAGACAAAAGTAAATTTCTTGTACTCAAAGAAATTGATGGAGGATCAGTAAAATTTGGTGATAATGGTTCAACAAAAATTTGTGGAAAAGGAACTTTGAGTTTAGATAATGGAAAAACAAAGATAGAGAATGTATTGTATGTCAAGGGGTTGAGGCACAATCTACTAAGTGTAAGCCAACTTTGTGATCAGGGGCACATGGTTACATTTCATCCAAATAGGTGTGAGATCAGAAAGTCTAAAACTAGAAAACTTATTGCAAATGCAAATAGAACTACAAACAACCTCTACATGCTAAGTGAGATTAAAGGAGAAAAGTGTTTTCTATCACAAGAAGATGAGAGTTGGTTGTGGCATAGAAGAATGGGTCATTTGAACTTTGAAAACATAGTGAAAATAAGCAATAAGCAGGCTGTCAGAGATTTACCCAAGATAAAAAGGCCACAAAACACAATTTGTGCACAATGTCAGCATGGGAAGCAAGCTAGAACAAGTTTCAAGTCAAAAGGATTTATGTCATCTGAGCCATTGAAACTAGTGCACACTGACCTATGTGGTCCTACAAGGACAAAGAGTCTACAAGGTGAAAGTTACTTTATATTATTTATAGATGATTATTCCAGAATGATTTGGGTAGCTTTCTTGAAAGAAAAGTTAGAAGCTCTTGAGAAGTTTAAAGCTTTTAAAGAATTAGTGGAAAATGAAATAGGTAGAAGGATTAAGGGTTTAAGATCAGATAGAGGAGGAGAATTTACCTCAAATGAATTCATAGACTTTTGTGAACAACATGGGATCAAAAGAGAATATTCAGCAACAAGAACTCCTCAACAAAATGGGGTAGTTGAAAGGAAAAATAGGACTGTTGAAAATATGGCTAGAGCCATGTTAAATGAGTCTAAGATTTTAGATGGTTTTTGGAAAGAGGTAGTACATACAACAGTATATATCATCAATAGAGCTCAAGTAAGAGTAAATCATCACAAAACTCCATATGAGCTTTGGAAAGGAAGACCAACCACTATAAAGTATTTCAAAATATTTGGAAGCAAATGTTACATAAGATGGGAAGAGAAAAATTTGGGTAAGTTTGACTCAAGATGTGATGAGGGTATTTTTCTTGGCTATTCCACTAAGAGCAAAGCCTATAGATGCTATAACAAAAGGACACATACTATTATAGAAAGTATAAATGTAATAGTTGATGAGAAGATAGGGTCAAGAGAACCAGCTCGAGAAATTGTGTATCAAGAAGAAGAAAGTTGTCAAGAAGAGTTAGGTGAAGAATCAGAAGAAGAAGAAGAAACACAAAGACTACTACCTAAAACTCCATCTAGGTATGTGCAGAAAAATCATCCAAGAGATCTAATCATTGGAAATCCAAATGAGAGACAGACAAGGAGAAAGATAATAGGAACAAGTGAGCATGCAAATTTTTCTTTGTTATCTAAAATTGAGCCCAAATATTTCAATGAGGCAAGAGAGGATAAGTTTTGGATCAAGGCAATGAATGAGGAACTAGATCAAATAGAAAAAAGTGAGACTTGGGAACTTGTCCCATGACCAAAAGGTAAGAATGTGATTGGCACTAAATGGGTTTTCAGAAACAAGTTAAATGAAGATGGTCAGGTAGTCAGAAACAAAGCAAGATTAGTATGCAAAGGTTATGCACAAGTTGAGGGGATTGATTTTGATGAGACGTTTGCTCCAGTTGCACGACTTGAAGCTATAAGAATATTTTTAGCCTTCTCAAGTTTCAAAAATTTCAAAGTATATCAGATGGATGTTAAATCAGCCTTTCTAAATGGTGTCCTGGAAGAAGAGGTTTACATTGAGCAACCTGAGGGATTCAACCTAACCGATAAACCAGACTATGTATGCAGATTGAAGAAGGCACTTTATGGACTAAAGCAAGCTCCTAGAGCTTGGTATTCAAGATTGGATAAGTACCTTCAGGAATAGGGTTTCAGGAAAGGAATAGTGGATAGTAACTTATACATCAAAAATGAAGGAAATGACTTACTAATTGTGGTTGTTTATGTGGATGATATCATTTTTGGAGGCAACAATGATAAGATGTGTCAGAAATTTGCAAAGAGCATGCAAAGTGAATTTGAGATGTCAATGCTTGGTGAGTTGTCCTTCTTTCTTGGACTTCAGATTTCACAATCGAGAGAAAGGTGTATTTCTCTCACAAACCAAGTATATAAAAGAGATGCTAAAGAAATTCAAGTTAGAAGATTGCAAACCAGTAAGTACCCCCATGGTTACAGGATGCAAGTTAAGTAAAGATGATGAATCTCCTGAGGCAAATCAGAAATTATACAGATCTATGATTGGCAGCTTACTATATGTCACAACTACAAGACCAGATATAATGCAGGCAGTGGGACTAGTGGCAAGGTTTCAAGCAGCACCAAAGGAAACACATGTAGTAGCAGTAAAAAGGATTCTCAGGTATTTAAAAGGGACTATGGATTTTGGGCTCTGGTACCCCAAAAGCGATAATTTCACTCTCATAGCATATACAGATGCAGATTGGGCTGGCAACATTGATGATAGAAAAAGTACAAGTGGAGGAGCATTCTTTCTTGGAGATTGTTTAGTCTCTTGGCTAAGCAAGAAACAGGCATCAATATCCTTATCCACAACAGAGGTAGAGTATATTGCAATAGTTTCTTGTTGTACACAGGTATTATGGATGAAGTAAACTTTAGAGGACTTCAAGATAGAGCATGATCACCCTATCCCCATACTGTGTGATAATACAAGTGCTATAAATATCTCAAAGAATCTGGTGATGCACTCCAGGACCAAGCACATTCTGATCAAATATCATTTTCTGAGAGAGCAGGTGACAGATAAGCAAGTCAAGTTGGAATATGTTACTACAAAGGAGTAGATTGTGGATATCTTCACTAAGCCACTTCCAAAAGAGACTTTTGAGTATCTTAGAAGAAAATTGGGAGTAGTTCTACTCCCACCCCAAAATTAATCACCTCAAGGAGAGGAGGTGGGGAGGGGGCTGAGCTAAGAGTCTTATATTTAGTCCCAAAGGAGTCCCTTTGCCATTGATGACAAAGGGGGAGATATTTGAGTTAGGGGGAGAGCATTCAATTAGAGGGCAATTTCTCAGGGGGAGAAGAATTGGAAAAAGGAAAAAGGAATGGTTAAGGAAAAGGGTTGCCATCAATGACAAAGGGGGAGATTGTTGGAAATTTTGAGTAGTTATGTTGTCATTGATGTCAAGAGTCAGTTCATGTCAAATGCACAAGGAATTGAAAAAAGGAGGGTTAAAATATTTATATTTTAAGCCCAAGAGATTTGGTTATTTTCTTAAATACCCTGAAGGAAGGAGATACCTAGGCCCAAAGGAAATAATTTATTATAATATTTTTTTATTAAGTATTAAGAGAAAGCCTAAGGTTACTTATAAATTAATTATAATATTTATATTATAATTAAAATTATTATAAACCCTAAGTAAGGGTTTGGCAAAATATTAAATTAAATATTTTTACATCGACGTTCAAGCAAGGAAGAATATGGTATTTATACCATAAAGTTTTAAGGCATAAGTTAAGTCTCCGATATTGCACATGCGAAAGGTTAATAAAATTATTTGATGCAAATTTCATGAGCAAAGAAAGATGAAGGCTTTTATTTTTAAAAGCTAAAGGTGGACTATGGATAAATAAAGGGAGAAGAGTGTGCATGTCCCTATTACCAACCACATGGTTGGCCTAGTGGCAAGGCTTGGCAGTGTAAGGCATTGGTAGAACAGAGGTCTCATATTCGATTCCCGATGACAGTAGAGGGAAGTGTTTTTTGTTTCAAATATTTTGGTGCCACAGAAGATACAAAGGGCAGTGAGTGCATCGTGGTGTTTATGTGGGTGCGTAGCCCAAGTGGTAGCCTAGCCATGGCTAAGGTGCTAGGTAGGTGGTGAATGCGAGTTCGATTCACGTGGAGTGCATGTTAGTGTTTTGAGGCATGCAATTTTATTTATTAAAGTGGCTAAGGTATGATTAAAATTATTATTTTTGCTATATGTTGGATTAAGAATTGGAGATTATAAGGTGTGAGCAAGGAATTTTATTAGTGTAATTTGGAATGTATGTTGGGTTAATAATTGGAGAGTATAAGGTGTATTCAAAGGACTTTATTATTGTAATTTGAAATTTATTTTGAGTTAGAATATTAAAGTGTTTGGAAGGTTGAAATTTGGATTGAAATATTTTATGTTGAGTTGGAGTTAAAAGGAGTTATAGGGATATTGTCATTATAGTTGTTTTGCTTGAGTGAGTGAATGATCTATTGATTGGGATTTATTTTTAAGGAAGGAGTAATAAGGTGTATTTGTGTCTTGACATTTTATTGTATTTCTTATATGGTGAAATATTTGTTGAGGTAAAATATTCTTGTGGAGATTTTGAGATAGATTATTGCTATCTAACCTAGAATTGGCAAAAGGATTTGGTTGTGAGTAAAACAGGTTTTGAAGACATATCTCCATAAAAACAAAAAGGTATGGGCACATCATATTTTGATTAAAGTGTTGTTGGATTGAATGTTGTGAAATATAAGGTGGAGTGAAAAGGATTGTTTGATAAGCATTGTTGGAAATATTTGAGTGAGTTTTTATATGCATGATTGGTGAATGTTTAGAGAACATTGGAGATAGAGATTGAGGATTATTTGAGTTAGGGTTTTAGACCCACATTGTGCTTTGTGTTAGAAGAAGGGTGAAATACTTGGTTAGGGTTTGTAAGCAAGTTGTGTTTCATTGGTTGAATAATTGAATGAAACTTTTGAATGTTGGTTTGAGTATGTTTATGATTGAGCAAGTCTTGGTAAAGGCTTGAAGGTAGATTTGGGCAAGTCTTGGTAAAGGCTTGAGAGCAGATTGAGCAAGTCCTTGAGAGGACTTGAAGGCAGATTTGAGGCAAGTCTTGGTGAAGACTTGAGAGATAAGATTGATTGATGAAGCTTTTAGGCGAAATTTAAGATTGATTTGTGATTGGATCAAGATTTGTGTTAAGGCTTGAGGATAGATTTTGGTATAGATTTGAGAGCATATTTGTGCTAGACTAGAGACAGATTTATGAGTAGGTTTGTGCTAGACCGAGGATAGTGTTTAGTGTAGATTTGAGATAGAGATTGAGAAGAGTTTAGAGCAGGCTTTGGAGGTGACAGAGTAGAGGACAATAGTCTCCAGTGGATAGAGATCCATTAGCTAGGGTAGTGAGGACAGAGGTCTTCTATGGAGAGAGATCCACAAGCCAGTGCAGTGGGGGTAGAAGTCTTCTAGAAGAGCACCAACCAGAGTAGAGGAGAAAGAGTTCTCCTATGGATAGAGATCCACAAATTAGAGCAAGGGGATTGGTGTCTCCTTTGGATAGAGGTCCATAAACATTGTAATAGGGAATTGATTCCAAAAGAATTTTATTGAGAAAATTTATAAGGAATATTTTCTCCGTGGAGTAGCCCACATTGGGTGAACCACGTTAAATCATGTCTCTCATGTGTGTGATGTTTTTTGGAATGCTTACTACTTTAATATTGATGATGTTATCATATGGATTGAAAAGTAAAAAGTTTTATCTTATACTATTCACCCCCCTCTCAGTATAAGCTCATGTTCTTCAGAATAAAGGCTCAAGGAAGCTGTTGATCGCTAGAATAGCTATGCTGATATAAAAATATCAGTAAGAGAATTCATGGGAGATAAAGTCTTCTTAAGGGTAAGACCCATGAAAAGTGCCATCAAGTCAACTAAGTTGGATCCTAACTATGTTGGGACTTTTGAGATCATTGATAAGATTAATCTAGTAGCCTATAGGATTGCCTTGCCATCCAACCATGTCAAAGATCCATGATATTTTCTACATATCCCTACTTGGAAATTATGTTGTTGATCCGTCTTATGTTTGGAATATATCTAAATTGTAGTTGGTAGATCCCTCAACCATTGAGGTGATACCGATAAATATTTTAGGGTATCATTCTAATATGTTGAGGAAAAGAACCTTAGATCAATGTAAGATCCAGTAGGATTAGTATTCTCAAAACTATGCAACTTGGAAAGATGTTGAGGAAATAAGAAAGCAATTCCCATATTTATTTAAATGAAATTTATATATTGTATTTCAAAAAATAGAGGATTGTGTTTAGTCCAATGGAGGAAGTATGTAATGAACCTCCTTGGAAGGACTTATTCTTGACTTTTGAATTATGTATTGGTTAGTGTATATCTAATACATAGTTTCTTCTATGTTGCTAATATGTGATAGAAAATGCACTTAATATTTTATTAGGCTATTTTAGAGTATGGTACTACTGATAAAATTTATGGTTGCATGACCAAGTACTCTCATCGGTGGATTGAAATGGGACAACCACCATAGTTGAGAGAAATTTGGGAAATTATGGATGACTTGTTCATCGATGGCTCAAGGGTAAAAAGTACCCTTCATATACATATGTGCTTGTTGTTTGAATACCATGTTGGGCCATGATATTGATATTGGAAAAGGAGTCATACTTAGTAGGAAGGGGATAATGTTTTAGTTATTTTAAAAATCCGCCTACTAAAGAATAAAACAACACATGTATTGTTGACTTGAAAAGTCTTTATATTGCTTGGATTTTGGAAGCATAAATTTAGTTGCTTGATCCAATAAGGTACTAATAAGGTTAGTAATATTAATACTTGAAATGTTAACATAAAAATTAATAATTAATATTAACATCTAATATTAATTGAAAATAATTAATCTAGTTACCTTTGTTAGTAAATAACATTAAAAGGTAATAATATTTTGGATGAATTATTGAATTAATTGCTTGTAGTTTGAAGCTTTGAGTAAAAGAATGAAATTTTATTATTTAACCTTAGTTCTTAATAATGAATTAGAATCCTAATATTGGAAATATTAAGGGATTAATAATTATTAAGTAAACTTTGGTTTAAACTATGCTTCCCTTTTGAAACATCAATCTTAAGAATTTAAGAATGTAGGTTGGTGCGGAGTAGTGGGCGGCTAGTGCTTGAAAATGGAAGGTGGCCCTTCCCCTTCAAGCGCTCCTCCATTACATGTTATATGCTCTCTATATGCCTAACATGGGGATTGGCGAAGGATGAGGGAACATGTTATCTAGATATTAGTGGAGGTAACTGAAAGAGATTTGAGGAAAGCTCAATGCTCAGGGAAATTTCGGTGGTTAGTTGAGATAATGTTGTACCTTGCTATGCTTATGCTTTAAGTTTTTCTTGAGTGTTGTTTTGATTTTTTTTTGGATTTTTAGAGTTTTTAGTGCTGACACAAAGTTTAGTTTTGACCTATACCTAGCTAGTGAGATCTCAATGTTTATATGTCCTCGATACGATTAGCCAATCTATCACTTTTTCAAGGAATTTATGCTTGAAACCTGAGAGGCTCTTTTTTCTCCTTGCTGTAGCTAGATATTGGCTTAGACATGTAGAGGAGAGTAGCTTCCCTAAGATCAAGCACCCTCCCTAATGGTTCTTCTTTGATATTTTTGTAGTCTTTATGTTTTGTATTGTTTTTATTTATGTTAGATTGTGCTTTATGTGTTGATCTCTTTGGGTGGTTGGATGAATCTAAGAGGTATGCTTCTGGATGTTGAGGTCTCGTGGGCATCAATTATTAGAAACCTTCCTTATTCAGTGTAGAGAGTAGCTTGGGCTCGACCGAGCATCATTACTTCACCTACAAGCTATGTCCTTCTCGTTGTTTATTGGCCTCCTTTTTGATTAATGATTTATTATCTAATATTGATATAAGGTTAATGATTGATTTAATTTTGATAATTACTTTGGTTAAGCTACCTTTTGATTTACGTAAGTTAGAGTACAATTTTAGATTAAATTGGCTTTAATTAGTTAACAAAATATAGGTAGATAGACTTTAGAGGATTATTTTACTTGAGCATTAGTGAATATTAAAGTTTGAATATTGAAAAAATATAATCCTCTATTGTAGCTATTAAAAGTTTCATTGTTTAGCTTTAATGAATGTTTAGGCTTGAATATTAAAGGAAATAAATATTATTTTGGTTGAAGCTATTTAAGATATCTTTTTTTTAATCTTGCATTCTTATTATTGAAAAAAATAAGGGAAATATTTTACTTAAATAGAAGCTTTTAGAATGCATAGAAAATTATTATATTGAAATACTATTGTTATGGGAAAAGTGGTTATGTTATTAATGGTTTTCTAAGCTTGAGAAGATAGGAAATCATTATAGAGATAAGTATGGAATTATCTCCTTGATTGTTTGAAATGTATTATGCATGGTTGTTTGCATTTATACATAGAGCATATTAAGTTGCATTGCATTAAGAGTTGTCTTGATCCCTAAGTTTTCTTAAAGTTTGTGGGAGATTCCTTTCATGAAGAGGATCATGAAAAGAAGGTGGTGCAGAGGCCACTTGGGTAGACTTGCTCTAATGTATTTGGAAATGAAAAGTTATGTAAATGAGGGTTTTGTTATGTAACACTTGGATATTTTTATTCTTGAAATTAATAAGCCTTGGAAGTCTTTATGAAAATGTATAAAATATTTGGCCTTGAGTAAACAAAAGAATGAGTTGGTTGTCAACTCTTTGAATATCTATATGTTAGCATTATGAATTATAGGAGCATGCTAGCATTATAATAGATGTGAATATTAAGATTAATTTAATCATATTTATTCTAGAGAGATGCTTCTTTTGTGCTAGCATTATGTTGAAATTTATGCTTTATTTATGGAATGCAAATGTTCTATTTTACTTCAAAATCTAACATTGTGTTATAATTAAACATGTTATTTCGGTTAAAGCATTTATTTCTTTTCAAGAGAGAGATGTTATATTATTTTATGTAATTTCTTGAGTTTTGGGGGGTTTCTTGGGAATGGATATAGAACCTTATTAGGATTCTTGTGTCAAAGAGATAATCTAATCTTGGAAGGAGTTGGAAAGATGCAATAACCAGGTAGTTGTGAGTCCTGGAAGGAGTTGCAATGATGCAATAACTAGGTACTCATGAATATGGAAGGAGTTGTAGTGATGCAATAGCTAGATATTCATGATTGATACACCTTGAATGGTGAGGATCAAATGTTCCATAGCTATGAAGTTAATGGAATCATTCACGAGACAACAATGGTGGTACCTTGAATGGTAAGGTTCGAGTGACCATGTTCATTACTAGGAGAGAGGTAATGACCTTATTTAGCCTGCGAAGGTTTGGTAACTAAGCACCAAGGCTTTATGCCAAAATAACCCATATAAATAGACTTATGGTAAGGTTAGGTAATAGGCATTACCCTTTAAGTGTTATGGTCCTTAAAGGATAATCCCTACGTTGTGGTCAAATTATCCTATACTCGGTGAGGGTATAAGAAAGGTGGGGGGACCACTTTGGCATCCTTCTAAACGATGAGGTTTAGTAAGGTGAATCCAAAAAATATGAGATTTTGACCACTCTTGTCCACTTGAGTGTCATATATAGTTACATTGAACTCAAATATGGTGAAGCCTTGTGAATGCTAAAAAATAACTTTGGGATTTCTTTACGAGCCTACCCGTGTAAAAAAAAATCTCTCTCGGGTTGGTTTTGGTAGATTGTTACAATACCTGAGGGAACCAAGGAGAAGGGTGTTTGGATGTCATCCTTACTTTTTGTATCTATTTTTCTAGAACTTGCAAGTGGATCCTTAGGTTAAGATTATGTGAATGATAGGATGAGTGAGAAAACTTTCACTTTATGGCAAGACTACTCATGGTGTTGTCTTCCATAAACTCAAAATTTAATTAAAGTGTGATATGTGATTGGTCCAAGAAAGAACTCAAGTTAGTTAGGGAAAGCCTAAAATCTCTTTAGAACACAAAATCATTTGACAAAGGTTGATTGGATCAACTAGGAATGGTTGAATAATAGAAAAGACTTATATTTCCAAGCAACATAAGAAATGATTAAACAAGATATCATGACATTTGGGACAACTAGTACATGCTTACTAAGAAAATGCAAAATATAATTAAGATCTATGTGCAAAATGGTTGACAAGACAACATGATATGTGAAAACACACTACATTTAAACAAATGACAGTGAGATACACGCAACAAGCAAAAATGCAATAAATACAAATGGGAACAAAATACACCACAAATGTATGTCAATAATTAATTATTCCAATCATGATTAGGAAACACATATTTACGCATCCAAAAGATGATAAAATTAGCATGTTATGAGCAATTAGCATGTTATGAGCCTTGTTTTATTGATGTACAAATTTAATGAGTCAAAAAGGGTGAATTTATTTAAGGGGTGCCAAAAGTTGTTTTTTTTTTCAAATGAAATTAATTAGGTATAAAAATGGGCAAAACCGAGCAAACAAAAGGGTCCACATGATTACCTGGTTATCCAATACTACAAGAAAAATGATAAATTGACATTGGAGAGTGATTGGGATTTTTTTTGAGTTTATTTCATTTGAAAAATTTTGAGGGTCAAAGTTTCAGGGACACCCCTTTATTGGATAAATTCAAGAAGTTGGTTTCAAAAGGGGCCTAGATTTTGATAATGTCAATGCAAAAGATGACATGAGATGAGTCCAAATGATTGATAGTATCAATATGAATAGATTAGAAGTGAGAAAATTTGGAGTGTCAACTCCTCCATACACAAAATTGATTTGATGAGATGAAGAGCTAATGTGAATAACAACATCTATACTTAGGGGCATGTCTCAAGGATGACAAAAATATCTAATGGAATATATCTGAGGAGGGGATAAAGCAACATTATGTACAACATAATCTTCCATATTAGGACTAGAAAAATGTATAGACACACAGGGTGGTCTGTGACTTGCTTATATTTTGGGAGACCCCTAATTTTATAGGTTGGGAGGGGAAGATGACATAGAAGGAGGAGAGGAGGATGATGGTGGTTTGAGCTATTTGGGAAGTAAGAAAAATATAAGGATGGGAAGTGCTAGGTTGGTCATGATGCAAAGAACAATTAGAATAAGGAGGTTGAGGGTGATGAGAAGGTTGAAGAAGAGGAGAAGAATGAGGAGGAAAATAAGGTTGAAGAGGTGATGAAGGAGCATCAAGCATGAAAATTGAAGGAGGGTGTAAAATATAAAAAAGGAGTAGGATTTGAAGGAGTACAATATTAAGACAGAGTGGTAGGATGAAAGGTGATTTGAGGAATTAAAGAAGTGGGATGGGAAGCAACATTAGCTTATGGATTGGGAAATGGAGGAGGATCAGGGAAAGAAAATTAGGGTGACGTCCAAGGTGCATGATTATTTATAAAGAAAGTGGAATTTTATGAAGGGATATAATAAGGGTCAATTTTATGAAGTTGGTTTTAAATCATGAATGGTGTAAGATGCTCTAATTATGGAAGGGATAAATATCCTTGAATTTTTTCTTTGATATATTTTTTGGTTCACTTGATTGAGTAAGTTGACCAACAATAGGTATGTAGTCTCATGTCACTCTGATCAATTTGATAAGTGGTTTTAGGTTGCCACCTTGATAAAGTGAGTGTTTTAGTAACCATACAACATTGGCATGGAGCATACTAAATTTGGAATGGATTAGAGTTTTAGTTGAGAGAAGAAGAAGATGAGGATAAATTCTACCTTTGCCCTACCAAAGGAGCACTAATGATAGTCTCAAGCAAATTTCTTGGACAAACATGATTCTAGGATTGAGTATTTGAATATTGGATATGTTCAAGATGGAAGATAAGTGTTAGAGGCAATAGGGGTAATGAAAATTATGCTCAAGGAGACTCGAGGTGAGTCATACAGTGGAGGATAGGATAAGAGGGGTTGATGTAAATTATGAGAAGTAGGGGGTGAAGGTTGAGCGACATAGGAGGAGGAAAGTCAAAAAGTGTTAGGGTGAAAGTATGGAATGGTTCGATGTGAGGAGGACAATGGGGTCTCCTTTCTAGGGCTCTTGAGTAAATTAGTGTGGGTGGCCTCGTGTATTAGTACCTGATCATAGTACAAAGGTCCATGATGTAGCACACCACTTGGATATGGGGTATGAAGGACATAGGATAGCCTACAAGGCAAGGTGAAGGTTGTTTCCTCCAAAAGCCTAGGTGGGTTCACTAAATGAGGAGGGCTCAACCTAAAGGGATCCATGAGATGATGCTCTTATACTCTATATTGTCCTATAGTTACAACCATAAGGGGGTAGAGACAAAGCGAGAAGGTGGGAGAAAAGAAAAATGGTGTGGTTTCTTGTATTTGATGTTTTTTTGTTGTTGTTTTTGAAAAAGTACCTAACTAAGCAAACAAACAATTAAGCACACAAAAAATAATTAAAGTGAAGGGTTTTGATGTGATTTTATGTTGTTTTATTTGATGTTGAATTTTGTGCTGATTTTAGTTTGTTTTGTGTTGTTTTAAATGTTTTTGTGTGTTTTGTGTTAACTACCCCTAAAATATACAAAAGGTGGATGGGTGAGATCTAAGGGTATGCCTATGCATGATTCCTGATATACCTAAGAGTACGTGTAGAGAGACAATGTGCATAAATAGTCAAAGGCTGCCTAAAGTGAGGATAGCTTGAATTAAAAGGAAAAAAGACCTCTAGTATCCTTGTTAGGTGATGTAAGAGGTGACATTATCTAAACCTACTTAGGACTAGTTGTTCTTCACTTCACCGCAGGCTCAATCAAAAATGTTAGTTGCACATTCATTGTTTCTATAGCCCTATGAGTGGGGGATCTAACTTACACTATCCTAAGATAATCCTAAGGGTAATAGGTTTTTTTTGGAAGCAGATCAACTTTATTCCATATTTTCATGAATTTATATAGTACATAAGCTATGATTATCTCATAACAAATTGATTTGCAATCCTACCAACCTAGCTAACTATGGCATATAAAATATTTCAACTAACTATATGTTGCCTAAATTTTCTAACTTTACAAATGGTGCATGTTGGCTTATAAATTGCCAACTAATAATGCACTCACGTTATTCTCTAGGAATCTATTTTCTAAAATATATAAAAATAATATAATAAATAAAATAATAACCTAACAATTTATCGGTGATGAAATCCATGAAACTATGTGTAAGCAACTAGGGTGTCTAAAAGGGCTAGTCAATAGTTGGTGATAAAATCCAATGTCGCCAATCTGTTTAAAAAGTGTGTGTCCAAGTGTGATTAAACTATGTGTTTGGATTTTTGTCTAGATATGATGCACAAACAAAAGCTAACCTAGGAATGCAAATGCAAATTTCTTTATTTTTCTAAGCTAAATGTGATAAATCAAATCCTAAACTAAGAATGACAATTTCTACCTAGAATGTGAGGAAGTAAATTCTAACCTATGAAATGAAAATGAAACCTATACTAGGAAAGTGAAATGCAATTTCACTAACCTAAGAATGCAAGAAAGTGAAATCTTGACTAATCAAGTAAATGTAGTTTTTGAAAAGAAAATCCAAACAAATAAAGTAATGACGAGTCCTAATCTAGTAAGAAAATAAATGAACAACTCTAGGCTAATGAATAAGAAGCCAAATTTCTATTCTAAGGTGCAAGAAGCAAAGTATCATATAGGGAAAGCAAAGTGCGAGTACAAAAAAAATGAACTAAACTAATGAAAGTAAACGATAAAACAATAAAAAAATCCATTCTAAGCAAAACCTACTTTATGGAAAGAAAAGTTTGAAACAAGAAAGTAAGTAGTGAGAAAGAAAATCTATACTAATGCAATCTATGAAAGCAAGGAAATTGCATAAAATGAAATCTAATCTAAGAAAGCTTTTCAATATTTTTAAAAAGCAAGTAAAAGTTCCTAGAGCTAAGTCTATGCTATAAAAGAAAATTTCTTTCAACACAACTTATATTCCTAAACTAAATTCTATTACGTAATTTGACCTAGAAATGAAGCCAAAAGAACCTACTTGAGGTCTAATGCTCTCTAAATTTTGTATAGGGCTGCTGCATAGACTCTGTTTTCTTGAATTTTGTTTGTAGTAGAAATCATCATAGTTTTGATAATTACAACAAAAATTGTTAAGGTTCTGATGATTTACAACAGAAACCATCTTGATAGGGCTAATTTATATTGGGAGAGGTTTCTGGTCTCCCTCTCTATCAGGGTCTATTTTTTTCTATAGAGGACCAATTTTATGGTTTCCCCTGTAAAAACTAGAGAACAAAAATGTTAGAATTTGAAAGAAATACAAAAAGAAAATAATCCTAGCCGGTTAAACTGTAAGAGGAGTTTGAAATAACTACTCTAATGAAGACCAATATTTAAACTAACAAAATACCAATTTTGTAGTGAAATGAGGTAGATGAACTAAATTTTGAAGGAGTGATAGGTGAGAAGGGATGTCTTTTAATGCCTCTAAATGTGATATGTTGAACTAAGGAGATACTTGACATATTAAATTACAAATGATATTTAGGCAGAGGAATATTACATTCTACCTACTTGAATCTACTATGATCGCTATGAAAAATTTGTTACCTGATAGGATGGGTTTCGATTTTGAGCTTAGAAAAAATTGTCTTGACATAGATAGTTATGAACTGTTTATGTTAGGATGATTGTGAATGGTCGAGGTTCTAACAATTCAAGATAAAGAAATTTATTTTTTGGAACAACCTTGATGGGTCCTAATTTGGGTGGACTATGATGGATTTAGGACCTTCAAACACAAACAAAAAATATAGAAGGTGAGTAAAATATGCTAAAAAGCTGACAAAAACACACAAAGTAAATGTGAGAAAAATAGTGATAAAAACAAAAATTATACAACCTACAACTCATGTTTTCCTATTTGTGGTGTGGGGTTTAAGGTTCCCACCATGATCACCAAAATATGGATAAAAAATATTCCATTTTATTGCAATTTAATCGTTGTTACAATATAAATATTACAAATGCCTCTTGGGCTATAAATTGTCTTCTAATGTGGAATCCCTAGGCAATATATTCTTTGGAACTCTTGCTTTATTTGACCATCTCAATAGGTGTCAGCTTGCGTACCACCATTGGTTGAATTGAATATCCAAGCCTACACAACCAAATCACTAGTTAGTAGCACCTATTGGGTCCACCTAAGTTAGACATAAACTTATAAATGGGGTAAACCAAATTAATTAAATTAATGCTATAAACAAAGATCAAAACAAGCTAAAAATATAGTATACCTTATTTACTCACCTCTGTGTCTGATCTACTATGACATGGATGACTATAACCTAGCTTTGATAGGAACTGTCCCTATTAGGATGGTTCTGGCTATAAACCATCTCTATCTGGATGGTTTCTACTATGTTGACTTTGGTAGAAATTCCTTCGATAGAAGCCTTTAGTAGGTTGTTAGGTAGCTTTTCTCTGAATTTGGTGACTACTAGAATCTAGACCTGCAACCTATTTATAAAATATGCATATACAAAGAGAGGCACAATATGTTATCCATGGGATTAACACTTTAAGCAAATTTGGATTCTCATAATACATACAAGTGGGGGCTAGAGTAATTTTGGCAGAGTTTCTCTAAGCATCTCTCTCATTCATGCAAATGAAAGGAAAAGGGGGGCTATTTATAGATTTTTTCCAAGGGTGAGGGGGTGGTGAGGTGGAGGTGAGGTGGCATGGGTGCACCATGCCTCATTAATATTTTTAGGATGGAATAATTCCTCACCCCACCCACATGCATTAAATGAGCATGGGTGCACCGTTCCCAATTAATGCATATGGGTGGATAAAGTCTTCACCCCATTAAGGAATATGGATGGAGAAAGTCTTCACCCCATAAATGCATTAAATGAGCATGGGTATTAGGATATTAAGGGGTAATATAGACTAGGGTGATAGGATAGACTAGGGTGATGTGCATCTATACTAGGTGAGTGGGATGGTTACATGGTGACCATGGGCTAGGTGTAGGATGGGGATTAATGGGAAAAATGTTCTAAAGTGGGTAAATAAGGTAACAATACAAAATAATTGGATTTTTAGAACCTTTTGCAAAACAATTAAACTTTAACACTATACAAGGGATAATGTGACATTTTTAGGTGTCTACAATATATATGTGAAAGCTTTAATACATGTATATTGAAAGTAAATATGCTCAAGGCCTATACATAAACTAACTCAAGGTTTGAGTCCAAAATAGTAGACAATAGAAGTGGAGAAAAATTATACTTAAGGCTAGATACTAGGCATGAAAATACAATTATTCCCATATCCTAGGCTCAAGATTGGGTATTGATACAATTGTCTCAATATTTTAGAATTCAAAATTTCCTCCACTCTGCCAGAGGTAGGAAGCCTTCATCCTCCATTGTTGGTAGGCGTGAGGTACTATTTTGCATTTATGTTTAGTATATTTTAAGCCAATTTGAGGTCTTGTCATTAAATTCTTTACATACTTGTAGCTCCTTTCAAATGTAACATTTATGAGCCTTCCCTCTTCTAGGAAATATAGGCTTTGGTGGGGATTATGGAGGTGGATTTTGCTTGACCTAGAAGTATCTCATTGATATTGAGGATGGAATAAATTGCATGGATTCTACTCTTTTCTTACCTTGCTACCAAAGCATTATATTTACTCAAGACTCCCACTGAATATGATTGGTGCTTGATTCTGCTAGATCTTATTCTCAATCCTGATGACTAGTATTTTGCTCATGATATGGTCTTTGGGATGTCCTTAAAACTCTAATTTCCATAATTCTATAGTTGTTTTAATCTCAAGGGTCTACTTACCAGAATTTTGTATTAGCCTTTTTTCCAAAATTATTTTGAGGATAGGGTTTCCCTTTTGTACTTCTATCACTCCTCAAATATCTACTTTGAGTAATAATATTATTTTTTAGCCACCAAATTATATATGTAGTAAAAATTTACTATAGTTATGGTAGCTTATGAGGGATATCCAACCTACAGGTGATGAGGGAACCAAAATTTATACCCTTATCCTTGGGCATAAAGTCATGAATAAAGTCTATTCATCACCTTTACAACCTCTCTTAATTCTCCTTCAAAAGGCATTATTTCTTAGGTGATCTAGGGGTAACCTTTTCAATTTTCCAAATATATTTCAGGTGAAAGGGGGTAACTTTGATTATGCTTCTTTGAAGGCACATCTCAAGCTCAATTATGGGTTTCATGGTCTGGGCCACTTTATCATCAATGGAGGAATTTGGTAGTACCTCGATGTTTACATATTGATTTAGTTATTATTGGAACTCTTGCTCTAAGAGGACTTTTCAATTAGGAGACCAAGGGGAAGGAAGGCCTATTGGTATAAAAGAAGATATGCAATCTCTCTAATACCTTACCATCCAAGTTAGAGAGTTGACCTAATATTCACATCATTGTGCGACCTATTTTACCACCATGACTTCAATGATCCTATGGGTTATTATCTCTTGATTATTAATTACTATTATTTCCCATAATTATTTATTGGCTCAAGCTATAAAGGTTTTGAATACAAGTACCTCAAAAAAATAGCGACCAATAGTAATTGTGATATAATCAAGCTCCTTGTAGACTTTGATGTTTTTAGAGGAGACCGATAAGATAAAATCAAGTATCGATAAAAAACCTTCAACTGCTTGGGTGATCCCATTCCATAGTATTTTATTAATCTCATATATTTTTTCACATTCACTTGCATTCTACTCTAGCTGTATGAATTTCTTCTTTTAGTCTTCCAATGCTATTTTTTCTCTCTCTAATTGAGTCATGAGATAGGTCATTAAGATTTTGCTACTTTAACTTTGACTTATGAGGCTTTGAGTGCTTGCTTGATCTTTTTTACTTATTTCTCTTTTCTTGCCATTTTGATTGCCTAACTGAGGTACTCATGACTTACCATATTGTGTATCTACTAAGGGAATTTGACCTTATCCTCTAGCATGATGTCCTTGAGACTGATTCATGGCAGCCACAAGATAATCCTAAGCTTACATCTTGCCTTCTACCTTAGAAACAATAGGCATACAATGGACCATTACAAATGTGACATTTTGAGGGAGGAAAGTGATCCTTATATGTGTGGTGATAGGCTAATATACTTACCATATCTCTTTTAATTACACATGCATGTTGCATATGCACTTGGGCTTGCTAGTAATGAGATAGAAGTTCAAAAATAAAGGTGATAGCCTTGGGACAAGATGGTTATAATTAGTTTTCTAAGGGAAGGTTTAAGGAATTTAGAAAATGTGGATGGATCAACTAGCACAATAAATAGAGAGAGAAAGTTGCAAAGGTAGATTTTATGCTCAAGTATGGGATGGAAGATTGGATATACTAGGAGGTAATGAGTTGTGGAGTGACTGGGATGATAAATATGGGAGGAATAATAGAGGGGACTCTTAGGGAGGATGATAGCAACATGAAATGGTAAGCGATAGGGTGGATGGTATATCAACTACCTGAGGGACCTCTTCCTATTTTGGTGGAACTAATTCAAGGGCCACCTCTAGAGGTGACAAACAATTGTATTTATATTGAGCATTGCTTATTTTTTGCTTTATGGGAACTTTGGCATTAGGGGATGAATTTATCTTCTTCTTAGACTTTTACATAGCCTATATCTTCCTAGGACTACTTATTTGATGATGATGTAGGTTGGGATAAGATAGTTAAACCTAGGGGTTTTGGGATATGAGCCTTAATGAGAGGGATATTTGGTTTTGATGGTGTGTCTACGAGATCCTAGGTAATAGATGATGAAGATTTTTCATCCTTACTAGCCAACACAACCACTCACTTGGGGATGCTCCTTGGATTTCTTCCCAATAATCATAGGGTTCTAGATCTTGCACCTGATCCTAAAAATTATTGAACTATTCATCATTATTGTTTTCCCCAAGCATTGATACTATATTAATAAGTTCTTGGTAGAATATCCACTAGTCCCTGATCTCTTCTTTGCTCCATCCCAATTTCTCCAGTCTATCTTTCTTATTGTTGGTAGTCTTGTTATTAGAACTCAACTTGTCCTTGGCATTATAGAAAGTAAAATATATTTTCCACTACTACTCAAAGGATAAGAAATATAATTCCTAGATCAATGGGTAGGTCCCTTCATTGAAACTCGAGCATGCTTCTATCTACAATCTAAATTAGTGCTAGAAATTCTTGGTGTTTGTTATTTTTGATAGCTTATCCTTAACTTTACCTTCTAGGTCACAAAGGTATAGTATAAGGATTTATGGTAAAGGAATCCTATAAAAGGAGAGGTAGGTTGATTTTTGCCATCCTTATCCTTCATATTTAAGCCAAAATACTCATATAACCAATGGTTTTAGGTGAATGTCAAGTATGCAAAAAATGAACAATATGTGAAGGTCAGGATACTATCAAAATTTTGTAGCCCTTCATGGATTTGTTCAACTAGGAAGGTATTGAATTTGAGCACTAGTGTCTTATCCCTAGGGATAATTAACATATGAAATAAACCTAATTCCTCTTATGGAACCTTTTTATCACTATATAGTATGAAACAAAAAGTGACCATGCTTAAGACATTGTAGGCATCATTTTTGAAAGTCTTCCAAACTAGAGGGAATGGTGGCATGGAGGTTACCTTATCCTCAAGCTCTAATTTTTGGAAGCCTAATGGGTCTAAGAGTTTAGAGTAGTAAAAGTTAGTAGAAATAGGTTTTATCTCAATCCCCTCATGGACCATTAACATTTATTGCATGACTATGGTGGAGATAATGATTCTAAAATGGTCATTGCAACCCCTGACCTCCTTATGTTGTAAGTCATAATGAGAAGAACACACTACCAATAACTCCTAGTAGTTGTGCACCTATGGAACCATGTACTAGGCTAAGTAGGTTGTCCAAATATTGGTATAAAATACTCATATTTTCTAGATATTCTCTAGATGACATCTTATTTTGGTGCTATTTTATAGCTTAGGGTCTACTACTCTCTATGTTGCATCAATAATGAGACACGAAGGTTTAGTTTACTCAAATCCTACATAGGCGATATTCTTAGCCTAGGAGTGCATTTCCTTGGTAGACAAATTTCTCCTCCTAGACTCCATGGGTACTATATACCACTCTATAATTTTCTCTTTAGTCATTTGGTGGTGCTCAGTGCTTTAGGGTTCTCATGGTATTTCTCTCTAATGGCATGATGGAGAAGATTAGAAAGAGAGGCAAGCATTAATAGCCTCCTTTTGGCTATCAATTTAGGTATAGGTAATCCTTCTTCAATGTGATTAGATAGAGTGATCAGAGCCTCCTTCTAGGTTCTTGAGGCTCCTTGGCTTGTGTGCCCCTCCCTTGGAATTGGCTAATTTTAGTTTTTTTTTCCAAGACATGATCGACCTTTATTGAAAATCTATAATGCTAAGGGAGTTTCTCATACTATCCATTGGAAGTTTGATTAGAATTGTATTTTACTTACCCACTAACCTCCTTTTGAAGTGATATAAAAGGTTTTAGTTTTCTTCTTTGGTATCCTTTTTCGATAATTTCTATGGGGTGATAGGATTCAACAATCTTCTTTTTCCTATTCTACAAGCTAATTAGAGTGTACAACCACTTTATCAAGCACTTCTCCTTCGGGTAGTCTAGTTTTGAGGAGCATATTTGATTCTTGGTTTGGTGTACCTACTATGGGATACTGGGGATAGATTCTTAACTTTACATTGCTCGATGGTATACTAGTCACATGGCTGCAACCAATAGAATTTTTATTGTAAGGTTGAAATTATTTCTCTTTGCCATGACCTTGTGGGAACTAGATTTACTCAAGGTTTTGAGTCTCCATGAGATATATTTGGTACATGTTGGTAGTCTATATCATGTGATTTTCTGATCAGATATATGTCAATGCCACCCCATAATTTTCCTAGAGCATGTAAATCTCTCATAACATTTGTATAAGAAGGATGAATGGGTCTAGGATATATCATTCGAAAGACTAATATTCTCTTCTTCTTCAACATTCAAGTGTTTTATTGCTTTTTGCAAGCTAATATAGATGAGCCCTTGGAGAAATTTAGTGGTGTAGTCATAATTTCTACAATTAGGTTCCCTAGGACTCATAATTACATGCTACAACCTCAATACCTATTCAACTATAAAGCATAATTGATTAGGTGGTGGGGTGTCTCACCCAATTATTATTTCAAAGAACTTTTCTAGTCATATTAATCTCTAGAGGGGATATGAGGTGGATTGATCAAAATATAGTTGAGTATTTTCTTGACAACCATAGTATTGCACCTCATTCATTCATGTTTGAGAAAAATGGAAAATGGTGTTATCAAGGAAAAATCAATTAAATCTCGATGTCTAGGACTACAATTTTACCTATTGCTATAAATCTCTATGTATAATGGGAAGTTATAAATTGGCTTGGTTGATACTTTTTTAGTCTTTCCTTTCTATGCTCTAGCTTCACACCTTGTTCAAATATGTCTAAATGAGGTAGAAATTGGTGTTGATCAAGGGAAGCTTAGTGAAGGCCTGACGTCCATAATATCTCTCTTCAAAGTAGTAGAATTTGACTTCGTAGATCAATATTCGTTTGAATATTTCCTTGTATACATGCAACACTACACCTCATGTATCTATCCACATCATGAGGTGGGTGCTCATGCATTTGAGGGAATCTATAACAATGATCATCTCATGAAGTCTTATTTTTTGGCATAAGAAATCCTACTGACAAAAAATCCTCTCTCTTGAAAGAATGTTTATGGATACCTATTTAAGTAAATCCTATTGATTGGGATCGGGATATGTTATCCTTCTTGCATGGATAGTTCAAATGTATACCTTGAGTTTGGTGATGACATAGGGTTTGATCCATATAGCTTTGAATTTAGTGTACCAAATCATTTTTCTATGGTCTTCATCCCACTTGAGAACTTGGTCACCCACCTGGAAATCCTATACCATAGCCTTCTAGTCAAACCACCTCTTCACACTCACCTAATGCCTCTATAAGTGCTCCATTTTTATCTCTCTTTCCTCTTCAAGTTTTAGTAGTTCTCCTAGTCTTAATGATATGACATCATACTCTTGAAGCTCTAGCTAATATAGCAATTATAGTGTAGGAATCTCAATGGAGATGGGGACTATAGTGAATTCTCACTACACCATTTTTAATGGTAGGAAGCAAAAGCCAAAGCAAAAAAAAAAAATTTGACCAAAAAATTTTAAGGATTAGAGGGCTATGTCCAAAATTTTAAATTTTATTAAATATTGATCAAATATGGGAAGCAAAATTTCTAGCATGGGAGTCCCATTGTTAAGATGTCCCAAGGTTAGAAAAAATATTGATATCTCGATGTCAAATGGTGTGAAATATTTTAAAGAAAACCACCTACATTGTAAACATATAAATATTGTTGAGGTGTACGATCTTCCAAAAGTATCATCCTTTCTTGTAAAATAATATTGCAGATCTCTTCAAAAGGACAACAATGACATGGGAGCCATAGTATAAGAAACCCACATCTCTAGAGCATTAAATAAAGAAATATTTTGCACCCATATTATGGGAATCCCCCAAAATGGTTAGATGATAATAATGACAATAGTTGCTCATCCAAAGACTCAAAACCATTTGATATTCATGACTTTAGATTTATATACCTAAAGAATATCAACTTAAATGAAGATATGACCAAGTGCCAAAAATAAATAGTCATATTGAAATATTTGCATGAGTATTGGAGAGAAAACCTCCTCTTTGTAATATATATATAGCTGTAGTCTTAGCTTTGTAAAGAATCAACAAGTTTGCATCTAAAATTTTTGTAAGTTTTCCTTTAATTTCTTTTTGTATAACAACCAACTCCTAGCAACTTGTGGGTAAATAAACCTCCCACTTATAGCATAATATTTATAATATTGCTTGTACACACACACACATATATATTGGACATCTACATGTATAATGTTTTTGGGTAGGCATATATGGTTCTCATGCTTTGAACCATATTTGTATGTGTGTATGTATTCATAGTATTTACCTAATGTTTGAGTTTTACTTGCATATGTGTGTGTATGGGAGGCCTATATGTCTAATTTATTTGGGTAGCCATATGCGGTTATCATGCTCTAATCCATATATTTATGCAAATGTATGCTTTTAAATCTCATTTGCGCTTATGTGTATTGAGGAGAGGAAGTTTTCACTATTGGAACATAGCATTCAAGTCAGTGGTACAAGGATATCTTATTTTATCTTTTGAAACATAACCACTTTGGTAGCTTACATTTTATTTCTTTTTAATTGTTTTTATTTTATCCTTTATATCCCTTTCCCCCCCTAATTTTAAGTGTGCCTAAAGATACATATCAACAAGGAGATACCTTATAAAAAACTCCAAGAGGTCTTCAATTGAGATGAACCCCATGCTCTTGGTTGAGGCCTTGTTGTGTTGCTCCATGTGAGGTACACTTGTTTTGACTAGGATAATAGAAGATATCAATAGTTTAATGGCATACCCAATGGGACCACAATGACATATTATTAGTCCCATAATTGCATCAAGAAGTTAAGCTTAGACTTGGTGAGGATCCATACCTACTTCTACTTGTTGAAGCACCTTTTCACTCACCTAGTGACTCTAATGTAGAACAAAGATCAAAAGTTGTTATGGAAGATATTATATTGAGGTTCCAATTAAGGCCTCAATATATTTAATATCAAGAGCACAAGTTGCATTCACTTGATGACTCTGCTCCAACCAAGATATCCAAAGGACTATAAAAACTCTGTTATGGAGGTTACATGCCAAAATATGAGTGCTTCCTTCCTCATGAACTTTTTAACATGGAGTAAAAGAAGCCCCTTGTTACTCCCAATGCCACTAGATGTTTGATATAACTATCCAATATCCATAATCCTAAATATATCATATTATATTGGTGAAATAATGTCTATCGTATTGATTTTTTTAAGATATGGTCTACTTTTACCAATTGCACAATATTACAAAGTAGAATGTGGCTCTAAGGCTGCTTGTGATATCATTTAGTGAAAAATATCTTAAGGAGTATAGTTATCTCTCTACACTCAATCATTGAATGAGACTAGCTTTTTTCCCTAATAATGAATGGATTTAGAGAGGCAAAGCAACCAACTCTAGCTATCCAACATGCTACTCCATAGTCCTCTCTCACTCAACAACTTGCTACATTCAACAAGATTACACCAATCTAGGAAAAGGAAAATAAGTACATGAAGGTAGAGGTAGCAACTCTCAACAAGTCCTAGAACAAGAATCATAATTGCCAAAGGATAGCAGAGGTAGTGGAGTCCACTACCTCTAAAGTGTCTAAGTGAATAAGCTTGAGCACTTCCCTAAGCCAGAAGGAAGCACACCTCCCCTCAGTAATGAAAAAGAGACAAAGGACCTAAGCTAAAGGTGGAATATGCATGCCAACTAGATCAAGAACATAAAGGAAGCTAGCACTATTACCTATCCTACTTCATTAGGATTTTTTTATTATTTCTAGTACCAATTCGTTTGCACCAAAGGGGCTGCTCAAAAGCCATAGTTTCTTAAGGATAATGGTTTTCTACCCAAGAAACTAGAGAAAGAGAAAGAAGAAAGGACTTGAGAAGCTAGTAGGGGTCTCATTTGACTCCATGCCCAATGGATAAAAGGCCACCTAGTTAAAACCTTATGCATATGTATTATAAGGGAGTAATCCAAGTCTTATAGAATTGCAAAAGACCTAACAACTAAAAAAATGTGAAGATGCAAACTGATATCTAGAATTCCCACCTTCATTTCAAAAGTTGGGTTATTTTCTTAACTTTTTGCCCCAATGGACTAAGGCACCAAATTATTTGGGTTTCTTATCCTTAGCAATATAAATATCAGTTGTGAGTCACAAAAACTATAGTGAATTCTCACTACACCATTTTTGGTGGTATGAAGTAGAAGCAAAAGCAAAGAAAATATTTCAATAAAAAATTTTCAAGGATCTAAGGGTTATGTATAAAAGTTAAAAGTTTATTAAGTCCTAATGAGATATGGGAAGCAAAAATATCTAATGTGGGGGTCCCATGGTCAAAAAGTCTCAAGGTCAAAAAATTTCCCAATTTCAAATGGTGAGAAAAATTTCAAAGAAAACCACCCATGTCCAAAAAATATAAAAAATGCTAAGGTGTATGATCTTCTGGAAGTATTATCCTTTCATATAAAATAATATTACATATCTATTCAAAATGACAACATGGGAGCCACAACAAAAGCAACTTATATATTTGGAGGATTAAATAAAGAAATATTCTACACCTAGACTATGGGAATCCCTAAAAATTGGTAGATGACAATAATAATGGTACCTTCTCATCCAAAGACTCAAAAACATTTGACATTCATGAATTTAGATCTAGAGACCACGCATGATCAATAAATTAAATAAAGATATGACCGGGTGCTAGAAATCAACAATCATATTGAAATATCTACATGAGTTTTAAAGGGAAAACCTCCTCTTTGTAATCTATAAATAGTTGTAGTCTTAGCTTTGTAAAGGATTGACAAGTTTGCATCTGCAAGTTTTGTAAGCTTTCCTTTCATTTTTTTTTGTATAGCAGTCAACTCTTGTGTGAGTTATGGGTAAATTGAATCCCCACTTATGGCACAATATTTGTAATACTGCTTGCACATACATATATCAGAGGCCTACTTGCATAATTTATTTGTATTATATTTTTAGCCAGATTCAATCATAGGTCCCAATATCTATAATCTTGAGTACACTTAAATATTAGAGTAATTAATATAAAATGGATAGTATTAATGAACATAATATTCATGAAATAACAACGATATGAATTTTGATCAATCAAATCACTTGTATATGCACTCCATGGTCAAAATACTAGGAAAGTGGGGTTGTTAATCTCCTTAATATATGAATTCAGGCTAGATACCCAGTATCCCATGTTGATATAATCTAATATAAGCTAAAACATGAAAAATAAACGTAGAAAGGAAACATTGGAAGGTAAGAGTGTGAGAGATTAAAATTAAAATACAATCTATGGTCATAGTAAGTATGTTATGTTGATTAATTAGCTAAATTAGGAAAGCCAAAAATAAAAGTATGAATCCATTTTAAATGTAATTTCAAAGTAGAAAAAGGGTTAACAAACAAATATTGAGCAAGATCACTCACACATGCATGCAAAGAGAGTTTCAAAAAAATAAGACAATTTTATATTAAGGCTATGCATAATTTTATAGTAATTAAAAGATGAAAGATACATCTAGAGAGTGTGGATCCAAAATTTCCTCAAATGACCCAAAATATTATTTACAATGGGCCCTAAGGCCCCATTTATAAAAACAATTAATTTTATTCACTATAGGTGAAAAGACTTCACTGGTATGTATTTAGCAAGATGACAAATATATTTTTCTATCACATTTGCTTGGACAAGTTGCAGGTAATGCTAATTCACTATAAGTATCAACATATTAGAGGAATGATGATTGTAGTCACTACTTTAGTGTAGTACTTATTTATTTTTACTACATTCTAACTCAAGAACTACTAACTCTCATCTACTTGTTCTAGGGAATTATTATCTTATTTCTTGATGACTACTATCAAAACACTTAAAGTGTCAAAGGTAGTACCTCATACTACATTTCTAGCACCTCACAGGGATGCCAAGACTAATTTTTAAAGAACACCAAACAACATTAATCCTTGGGTTGTAGAGTCAAGAAGAAAAACTAGAGACGACATTCTTGAGACATTTACTTAGTTGGCAGTCCTCATAGTGCTTCCCACTTTGTGTATGAAGGGATATTTATGCTTTAAAACTAAAAAATTGTTGTTTCCAGGTCATTATACTATTTTGAGGTAGTTCCTCTTGGGAAATGAGAATTAATTTTACCACTTCCAAAAGGTTTCCAACCATGTTATAACACTAGAGGCATTAGTTTTGGTGTTTTTTGATGAAGAATTTTGTATTTGAGATGCTACTTCTTTATGTTCATCAACAACTAAGTGCATTTATCCTCAGGCATGATTATACCTTGGTCCAAAAGAGGACTTGGGATTCCTTCTTAGATAAGCTAGATGATGTGACTTATCAAGTCTTCTACAACATTATTTAACCTATTATAAGAGGATTTATAGATGGTTAAGAGTTGCTATTTGTAAGGGATATTCCTCACTTCTACTTATAACACTTATTTGGTAGGTATTCGTAACCAATAATACTTTGATCCAATTTTATAATTTTGCTTCAGAATTAGCATATAGTTGGCTCTACGCAATAATTTTATTGCCACTTTTTCCATGTTTGAATTGGCCCTGGCAAGTAGGGAATAACATACCTATAAATACTATAGGTATGCATTGCATGGTTTACTCCAACCAAAATTTGATCCTAGAGTCCTTTAATAATACCTATGGTTGAGGCATTGGACTCGATTAACTCAATATTCTCTCTCAAGTCCTTTTTTGTTTTTTTTTGAGTTAGGAGAGTTCATCATTCTTCTATTTGGTTGTATATTCTTTCTTCTTTTGCCTCTTGATATAATATTAACTTAGTTGTTTAGTTAGTTGTTAATGTCATACACCCTATGGTCAAAGTCTTGAAAAAATGGGGTTGTCTATCCCATTGACCTCTAGATTTAGGCTACCTTCCTATTATCCTACATTGATCTAATATAATGTAAGCTAAAATAGAAGTAATTGCACAAAGTAAACATTGGAAGGTAAGAGTATGAAATATTTAAAATAGAATTATTACTAAAAATATTAGCAAGGATAGTATGTTTATCAATAAACCAAATTATAAAATCCAAAAATAATAATATAAATCCATATTATATGCAAGCCCAAAGTGGAAAAGAAATTAAGTAAATGTAGGCAAAATTGCTCACATAAACATACAAAGAGAGGTTTGACAAAATGAGACATTGTCTTGTATGAAGGCTACACATAATTTTTCATTAATTGAAATATGAAAGATGCACTTAAAGGTAATAGCTCTAACATTTTCTTAAATGGCCAAACAATGATTTACAATGGGCCTAATGCCCCTATTTATAGTAAGAAATGCACCTATTTACTCTAGGTGAAAAGACTTTAGTGGTACGAATCATAACAAGAAAATAAAAATGTCATTTTTGGATAAGATTCATTTGGGCAAGCCATGGCAATACTTATTCAATACATCTATCAATAAATTGGGGAAATGATCACTACTATTTAATGATTCAATACTCTATTCTAAGACAATCATTTTTACTACATTATAGTCTCAAGAACCATCAATTCTCATCTACATGTTCTAGGGCATTGTGCTCCTATTACTTGACAATTGTAAAGCCAAATTTGGTATCAAAGGTAGTACTTTGTACTATAATTTTGACTACTTGTAAGCATGCCAAGACTAGTTGGTGAAGAACCATGGACTACCATAATCCTTAGGCTAAGAGTTTAAAATATAAAAAGGTGATCATGTAATTGAGGCATTTACTTTACTGGAATTCCTTGTTGTGTTTCCCCACACTATGTTTGAAGGGATCATAATGCTTTCTAGATAAAATATAGTTGTTACTAGGTCATTATACTCCTCTTGAAGTAGTTTCTTTTGGGACATAGGAATTGATTTTAACCCTTTCGAAAGGTTTTATATATGTTATGACACTAAGGGAATTAGTAATGGCATCTATTAGTAAGGACTTATATATTTGAGATACTAATTTTTTTCCTCAACTACCTAAGTGTATTCACCTTAGATAGGATCATTCCTCGATCAAAAAAAGAACTTGGGAGTCCTTCCTAAATAAGATAGAAGATATGACTTCTCATGTCTTCTACAATATTCTTCAACGTATCATAGGAAGATTAACAGGTAGTTAAGATTGTTGTTTGTAAGGGAAATTTCTCAATTATACCTACAAAATATATTTAGTAGGTAATCCTAACTACTACAACTACTCTAAGACAACTTTGTAAGTCTACTTTAGGACTAGCATCTACTTAGACCTAAGGAATAATTTTGATGCCACTTTTCCATGTCTAATTTTGCTTTGGTATGTAGGAAATCACATGCTTGTAAATACTTTAGGTATGCCCTTGCATGGTTTACTCTAGAAAATATCTAGTCCTATAGATATTTAATTATATTTACGATTGAGACCTTGGATTTGATTAACTCAATCTCCTATCTTAGGTCCTCAACTATTTGTTTAAGCTAGAAGATCTTATCATCCTTCTATTTTATTGTCTATTCTTTCTCCTTATTCCACTCAATATATTCCTATCTTACCTATTCAACAAGTTTTTTCTACTCATTGTTTTCCTCTATGACAACCTATAACTTGACTTTAAACTTAATTCCTCCCTCCCTTAATTTATTTGTATTCTACTATTTTATTTCCATGGAAAGTTCCTTATTTTGTTGGCATATATTTGGTTTTTTTGTCATCTAGCCTTAAGTATTATAGGACATTGCATGGTTTACCTATTCATAAAATTAAACCAAGTCAGCATGTCTTGCCTTTTGTAGATTCAATATAGATAATTTAGTTTTGTAGTTAGAAGAGACTATAGTAGGGATGGTAGGATAAATTAGTCTAGATTATACAAATAGGATCATTTTTTCTATATTTGCAACTTTTGTGCTTAGATATGGTTTTATTGGGAAATAAAGTAACCTATATATATCTTATTGATGGATTATTATACTTTTTATAGGTACTCTCCAACTACATTCATACTAACTTGTTGAGGTGAAAAGGCCATCTATATTGGCAAGTGAATTATGGCAATAACAATATGGGAAGAACCTTTGATAGTTCACAAATATGTGGAAATATTTGATGCTAAATAAGTATATTTTCATGCTTGAATATCAACTCCCATGCTTTAAAAAACTTTCTATGCTAAATCATGTTTGTCAATGGTGCTTTAAAAATTTCTAGTGATAACTAATTAGGTTGTGGATGGAGGTGGATGATAAAGTGGAGGATGATATGGAAAATAGATAGGTTTGACTTGACCATGTGTATAAAGCCATTGTGGATGGGTTTTTATGGTGTAGTGGAGATAAAGTAGATGTAGTTGCAGAAGTCATGATGGTGGTGAAATCAAAGGCTTGTGTGGAAATGGTAGGAGATTTAGTCACACCTATGGTAGGTGGATATGATGATGCAATAGAATAAGGGGAACTAGAGGAATGGGAGAGTTTAGATATAGATATATAGAGATAAAATATGGTATAATATGGAATAGAAGAGAAAATAATGGAAAAAATAGTTGTGATCATTTCTCTCACCTTAGAAATAGTAGATACTACATGTGTTGCTTATTCACTAGCTAGAAATTCTAGACATTGTTGTCAGTGATGTATTCTCCTTCTTCCATTTCCACACTAACACCTATAGTTACCATCATACTTCTACTTCTAGTGAACCTCTATGCTAAAATATCTTTCCTCCTTTTGGTGGTAGCTTTTAGGGATCACAAATCTTCTAATTGGCCTCTAACATAGGCTTCTTTTTGTCACTTTTTCTATTGTCTTAGTGATAACAACTATCATATTTAAAATAGCCAACACCCTAAGGGGAGGATATTATGCTTGTTGTTTCTTCATTTTACCTCCACCTATTATGGGTGTTTATCATTCCATATTAGCAAGAATTTATCATCAAAATTTGCATTCATAGGTCATGGTTTAGTTTTCAATTTAGGATCCTCTATCTTATGCTACATCTTCATTTAAGTATCCACCTTATCCAAGCTCCATTTTTTATTAGAGGAAATTAACATTTTTATGGTTTGATGATCAATGTGAGTATTGGGGTCATAGTTGAGCCTTGAATTATTTAGCAAGGATTTATTTGTTAAAGCATAACCAAGGAAAGAATTGTTTTTTGAGGGCGTTGATCTATTCTTTGTAAACATCCTTTTCATATAGCTTTTTCTTTGCTTCTTCTTAACTCAAAATATTTTCATTTTGGAGTGTATCCAAATATAATGGATGCATATGGTTTGTAGTTTTTTCTTAAGTAGTATTCCCATGAATTTGGCATTAGGGTTGTATACCTATCATTCCCTAATTACAGTGAAGTCACAATTCTTCAATTTATAGCCAATGTATTTTTCAAAACCCATTGACAATGGAGTAATATATAGGTGATATTTATCTTGGTCAAATAATTTAAATTTCTTCCAGAATTCCACAAAGGTTATGTCAATAGTGTGCATTTTTGTCACTACTTCCAATGCAAAGATAATCTAAAATGAATGTTGGGAGTTCTAATGTTTCTTTTGAGAAGCTATAAAATTAGATAAATGGGGAGTGTGTTCCCTTGTAAAGATCACTAGTTTTATTTTCCTCATACCATATCTCTATAGTATGGAGACACTCTAGGAAATAATCCTTCTAACCAGTCCATAATAGGCTTATACATCCCTATATTAAAATTATTGATGTTCAAAGCAAGACAAATCTATTGCCTTAAATACTAAGAGGGTGTTCCTATTAAATAAACCTTGTTTAGTATTAGGTTTCAACCACTCCTTCCTATAATTTATTATGCAAACTATATAAGAAGTAAAATTGAATACCTTGGTTTTTTTAAATGAGCTAGTTGTCAACTTATTTATTTTGAAGAAAGTCGCATAATCAAGCATATGGAGATAATAATCTACCTCTAAGATATCATACAATATACCCAAATTTTATTTGCTTATGAGCTAATCTATCTCAAACCTATTTTTTATAACATTTGTTATGTGTCCTCCCTAAATTATCTCAGCTTCAATTGTAGTTTGAACCCTTTGGCTTCCCTAGAGTTGTTCAATTGTTGAGATAGGAATATTTACCAAGTAGTTCAATATTTTTTTATCAAATAAGTCTATTTATAATTCTAGAGAGTATGATATCCATATAATGTTGTCATCTAGTACTTACATCATGGAATTTATATCTACTAATGTGACTAGAATAGTAGTGTCTAGCCTTGATAGGATAATTCTTTGGTAGTATTATTGAATCTATAGGCACATGTATAACTAAATCTATGCATTACCATACCCAAGAACTCCATAGATTGACAACTATCCAAGAGTGACTAGGATAGAATATTTATAGAATATTTATAGAATATCAACACCATGAATTTATAGAATATTTATAGAAAATTTTGATATTTGGTATATCAACACCATCGTAGATGGTTTGGAAAGTTTTGTACCTTTTTTATCCTTTTAATTTATATGGGTTATGAATGGGTGATGATTCTCTTACCTTTATCCTTTAAAGATTCTCCAAATTCTAACTTTTCTAAGATGGATAATTCAATTAGAGTAGGTTGTAATATTTTCCTTAAATTACTCAACCTTATTTTGCTAGACCCAACCCTTATAGTTGCTCCTAATTGACTAGCACTAGATTTCCTCGGATCCATCTTGTAGTTATCTAAAAAATTTAATTATCTTTGTAGGTTGATAGTTCTTAGTTTTTTTATGATTCACTTCTTTATGATAATGAATTAGTAAATCAATCAAGGAATTGTTCTCTAGAGGGTGTAGTGTTGAAAAATCACAAGGTTATTGGAAATGGGATGTGGAGATGATGAATCATGAAGGTGACAAAAAATTGGGAAAAATGGACTTAGTGAAGGATGTGGGTGGAAGGTTGAGTTGAAGTGGTGAATCAAAGGATGAGCTTAATTATTTGGCATAAATATAACTTGGAATTTGTTTTGTAAAGTGACATGCCAAGTTATGGTGAGGTGTGGGTAACTGTCAACTATTTTTATTTTTGAGACTTAAGCATAGGAAGGTTTATAACCCCATAAATCACTAGGAATTAGGTTTATATTGAGAAAAATAAAAATGCTTAAGTAGAAAAATAGCATATTGATCAATAGTAGAGGCATTACAAAGGTAGTGTATTGGATTTTAAGCCTTTCTACCTCAGAATAGCATAGGTCCCAATATAGAAGCCACAATATTAAAGGTCAAAATATCAATATTAAGAGTAGAATTATATATGAGCAGTCTAATATGTATATCAAAGCTAATATAATAATGAAATAACATTCACTTATAATATGAAATATGAATGTAAATGAACAATATCATTCATGTACAAGCATGAAGAAAACTTATAATATTAATTGCTCAAACTTTATATACAAGGTTTATTATCAATGCTTCTCTCACATCTCCTTGTTATGTTTTCTTGTGTTATATTGTATGGATATTTGTATCCATAATATAGACATAGAATATGACTCTTCTTGTGACAAGTCCCGTGACCTTTGGTTTATCATCTTGCCACTTGCATACTAGACTCTTTACTTTATTTTTACATGCATACTTGACTCTATGACACTTGAACACTTCTAAATGCACTCCTAATATAATATACTTATGTACATCATCTCTTTACATATTTGCAAAATTACACACATGACACTTGTGCACATTCTCTCAATGCACACTTACACTTTTTTTTTTTTGTTAAGTAAGAAACTTCATTAATTACCGGGTTTTGCAGGTTGACCCAAAACCTATTACAAAAATCAGCCTTATGCTGAAACTAAGGATCCTTGCCATCCTAAGGACCTTCTATCCTTTACTACGTCTAGCCTGTCTAAAATGCCTAATAGGAAAAGGAGAGCAAACCTTGATTCTACCACCTATCAGTATAGACAAAAACAAACAAAACTCCCCAAGACGTAAAACAAAATACTGAAAAAAGGCATTCGCCTTGAGAGGATGACTTCCTCTGTACATTACGTAAATAAAAAATAAAACCGACAGGGCTTGAGGAACCTTAGGCCTCATCTTCGACGTCCTCCTCGAGCTCCTCATCCTTCTCTTCCTCCTCATCATCGTCGACATCATTAACCTCCACTTTCGGCATGTAACCCTCGTTGAAGAAAACTTGAGTCAGAGTGTCATGGACCTCCTACATCTGGTGAATAATGCTGGTGTAGGATTTTAGAATGAACCATTTTAGAACCATAATTGTAGGTCCTTCATCCTCCGCATCACTCGCACTCACTTTGGAGCTTCCTTGGATTTGCTTGTTTTTTAGCCTCATGGAAGATCTCGTCGCAGGCTCCTCAATCCTCAACCTCTTCTTTTTGTCCCTCCTCTACTGATAGGCTCCCCCACTCTTTTCTTCATCTGGAGACACAGAGGCAGGTTTGATGTTAGCAGGGCTAGCTCTGGCGCCCGAGCTCTCAGCATGGTGGCTAGGCTGAGCCTCCTCAATGACCTGAGGCTTAGGATTGGGAGTCGTGGCCAACACCCACTTGTAGATTACTTTAAACAACCCTTGGTGCAGCGGCATAGCAGACCCCCTCTTACTGTGATAGGCATTGATCGTATAATTCATAGAGTTCATCAGAAATTGAGGTATGCTTATCGGGTTGACATCCCGAAAGAAATTCACAAATGCGTAGTGAAAACTAAGTAGGGTCTTGCTGGGATCCTCCGTAGTCACAAATTCCATTACATTTTTCATGACCCCATTCCATGGGGTGGGCAAATCCATTCTGGTCAGACCATTCTTAGCTTCCTTAAAAATTTTGGGGTTATCTTTAAATTCCTTCAATTCAACCTCCCAATGATGCTTCTATCGGTGAATGGAGCGTCCTCTGACCATTTTCCCTGTCACAACCATGAGTAGGTTGACATCAATGATAATCTCCCTTCCTCGTATCTCTACCTTCCCATATTCCTAGGTTTCCATCACTGCCTGGGTGATGTCCTCCTCAGCTCCTGAGAATAAGTCAAAAAATTGGGTAAACCTGTGCTCAGTCAAGATGGCCTGAGCAACAGGTTCCATAATGACCATGCAGGGTTCCACGTAAGTCATTTTTTTTTCCACAATCTTCTTCCTCTTAGCACTCTCAACCTCGATTGAGCTCCTCTCCTTTTTGCCTTTGCTAGTGTAAAAAAGGTGGTGGGACTTATAGTATTTCTGGCATGTAACGAAAACTTCCTTGTTATGAGTGCCATGCCTAGGGAAGAACCTCCCATCATCCTCCATGTGGAACTCTTGCCATCTGGCCTTGCCAATTGATTGTGTCAATGTTCCGGTGAATCCCATGTCATTATGATGTGGCTCCACTATTGTTGCACACTCATCGATGCCTTCCTTGTTTGGAGTGCCTTGCATGAGAATATACCACCCATATTCCTCCACTTGGATCTCTTGCCAGCTGGCCTTGTCTGTCAGCCTCATCATCAATCCAGTGAGCCCCAAGTCATCATTAATCGGATCCCACTTGATGATGCTATCCTTATTCCTAGTGCCCCAAATCTGTGCACACTTGGCTAGGTTTGACATTCTCCACTTGGTGGGGATACGTATGCCATAGTTATCCATGCAATCACCTGGATTATGGCCAATAATCTTCATCCTTTTATGGCGTGGCCAATTTTGGTCATGAGTGTTTTGCGTTGGGGAAGATTTAGTTCTATCAAGCCTTGGATACTCAACATTATAATTTTTGATGCTTGCCTCTCGTCATATTTCTATCAGATTTGCCCTAACATTTAAGGCCCTCAAATTAAGAAGCTTTGCAGAAGGATCCCTATGACGGTCTTGGGCCATGTGGGAGTTTTACCCCTTTCCAATGCCCACCTTAAGCAATGGATTGCCTATCATTACAAAGGATTTCTTCCACATCACGTGGCATGCCCCACATCCATGTAATCAAATTCCCAGCATCAACGCCAACATTGGCAAGTTTATCTACGGTTTTATTGGCCTCACAAAACACATGTTGAGCCATCTTGTCTCTTCTACCCTTGAAAAGGATCCTCGCCTCATGGATGGTGGCTTCTATCCTCCATGGTGGTTTTTTGCCATTAGTAAGGAGGTTAATTATGACCATTGAATCCCCTTCAACCATCAACTTGCCTTGGATCTCCTGGGTCACCTGCAATCCCCTCCACAATGCTCTTGCTTCTGCCTCATTATTGGTTCTGGTTCCTAACGGTTTAGCAAAGGCCATCACCAGGTTTCCTTGATGATCCCTAACCACTCCTCCTGCCCCTGCCCTTCCAGGATTCTCCTTGGCCGCACCATCAAAATTTAGCTTGATCCAGTCTCTAGGGGGTGGCTTCCACGTAATACCATTTCTGGGATTTGGCTTTTGAACAAGGGACACCTCATCATCAGGGATACCTAAGGATTGAGAAAGTTGTTTTTCAAAAGGGGGAATAACCTGACTCTCTACCGACAGGATGCTCACATTTTCCTTCACAAAGGCAAGGATCTTGTTAAGGATAGTCCTATGATTATGCTTGGATTCGTTAAAGGCTCTATGGTTCCTTTCTAACCAGATTTGCCAAAGGAAATGGTGCCAAAAAATTTCCAAAAAACTTGAGTTTCGGGCTCACAAAAGGTTGAGGCCATTGTTGGAACAATTTGGTGATAGTAGCCGACTTAACCCAAGAAATCCTAAAAGCCTGGAGGAGTCCATCAAGGACCATTGTTGACACCGAACATTCTAAGAACAAATGTTGGACCGATTCCCACCCTGCCCTGCACAAGTAACACCGGTTAGCAATGATCATACCTTTCTTTAACATGTTGTCAATGGTAAGGATATTTCCTTGGATCACAAGCCAAGCAAAAAAAGATATTTTGGGGATCAGAGACTTGACCCACACCAACTACGGCTGAGACTGTCGGTCCTCGGGGTTTAAGAGCAAATTGTAGGTTGTTTTAACCATGAATTCTCCACTTTCAGTTTCTCTCCACACTAGATGATCCTCTGCTTCCCTCATGGGGATAAACTATTGTCCTAAAATATTCTGGAGCTCTTCAGACTCAGCTTCAAAACCCTACACCCTGATTTGTTTCCATCTGGGGTTGTTCCTGTCCCACCTTATAAAATCTGCCACCTTTTATCCTATGGTTTGTTCCATCTGCTCTTTGATCCTAGCCAGGTTGGGGTTCTGAGATAAGGCATCAGGACCAGCTCATCTATCCTCCCACAAGTTAATCTTTTGCCCATTACCTAAAATCCATCTAAGCCCTCTCTTAACCAACTCTCTGCTGGTTAAGATTGCTCTCCAAAAGGTCGATCCCCTATTTAAGATATTCTCATTCATGAAGTTTGTTCCTTGAAGGTATTTCCTCTTTACTATGGCAGTCCATTCATTTTCCACATTTGTCATCAACCGCCAAGCTTGTTTGGCAAGTAGCGTAGTGTTGAGATGAACCACTCTCCGTAGTCCAAGCCCCCCATTAGCTTTGGGTTTGCACACTTTGCTCCAGCCTACCAAATGGATCCTCTTCTTAGCTTCCATCCCTGACCAGAGGAATTTTTTTTGAAGTTGCTCAATTTTATGATAGACCTTTCTTGGAGCCCGAAATATAGATAGGAAATAAACCGATATACTTTGGAGTGATGCCATGGTCAACGTAGCTTTGTCTGCTTGTGATAGGAGATGTCCCTTCCAACCAACCAACTTTTTTTGGATCCTCTCCAGCACATTATTCCACATAGCCGCATTCAGGATCCCAAAAAAAAGGGGGAGGCCTAAATAGGAGGTGGGCAGATTCACTATAGAACACTCCAAAATCCTCATGATCTTGGTTTACCTTGGAATGGGAGTGTTAAGGAAATAGAGTTTGCTTTTATTAAAATTCACTTTTTGCCCAGTTGCTTCCTCATACATCTTGAGAATACACTTAATTCTTCTTGCCTCAACCACATAATCCAAAGTTAGAACCAATGTGTCATCTACAAACTGCTGATGGGTGACAGGATTTGTCGAGGAGGTCACCTTTATCCCAGATATGAGTCCTGCCATAGAGGCAGCTTTGATAGTTCTCCCTAGAGCCTCTGCCACAATGATGAACAACATTGGGCTTATAGGGTCTCCTTGCCTTAAACCTCTCCTACTTTGAAAGTATCTTGCTATTGACCCATTCACCAAGACAGAAAACCATGGCTTTGAAATACAACCTCTGATAAGTCTGACCCATTGAGGATGAAAACCAAAATTCAAGAAAATTGCGTCTAGTAACTCCCAATTGATCCTATCATACACTTTATTCATGTCCAATTTTAGTGCCATAGCTACATTCTTGGTTTGTGCTACAGTGTGGAGAGCTTCATGAACAATAATTACTCCATCTAAAATTGATCTTCCTTGAACAGAGCTCCCCTGGCTAGGATCAATGATGACAGGTAATATTTCCTTCATTCGGTTAGCAATAACTTTTGTGAGGATTTTGTAGGACACATTACATAAACTTACCGGTCTAAAATCTGCCATGGTCTTAGGGGTTGGACTTTTGGGAATCAGAGCTATGAAGGTTGAATTAAATCCCCTAGGAATATGAGTAGAGGTTTGGAATTCCCTGATAGCAGCCATAACCTCGGCCCCCACAATATCCCAAAAAACTTGATAGAAGCGGGGTGGAAATCCATCCGGGCCAGGAGCCTTGTCAGGTTCCATACTAAACAGGGCATCTTTGATCTCCTCATCAGAAAAAGCCACCATGAGTGAATCATTGGTGGCATTGTCTATGAGGTGAGGTATAAATTGGAGGAGTGAATCCTTGGCTTCTTCATGACAATGAGGTTCTTCGCCCAGTAGGGAACTGAAGTAGTCAACTACCTCCTTTCTGATATCCTGAATGTCTTGAGTTAAGGATCCATCCACCTTGGTTAGATTCCTGATATTGTTATTGCTCCTATTCCTCAAGGTGGTTATATGAAATTTTTTTGAATTAGAGTCACCCTCCTTCAGCCACAGGGCTCTGGATTTTTACCTCCAATACATCTCCTCACAGGCTAAGATGTTATGGAATTCGCATAAGGTTTCCTTCTCTTCTGATCTGATTGCCTCATCATAGATTCCATTTTGGATTTTTCTCTCTATCATTTTTAGTTTCTCACATACTACTTTTTTGTTCTCAAAAATATTTCCAAATACTTCTTTGTTCCAAATTCTAAGGTTATCTTTTACAATCTTTAGTTTCTGAGCTAGTTTAAAGGAAGAACTTCCTTGAATAGGTTGCTGCCACCACCTTTTAACCTGTTCCCTCAGATCCGGATGTTTTGTCCACATTGATTGAAACCTGAAAGGTTTTTTGAATGGGGTATCTTGTATAACCTCGAGCAGAATAGGACTATGATCTGATGCACTTTTGGGAAGGGCCTACATCAGAGAATCACCAAAGGTTGAAATAGCCTCCTTTGAAAGGATAAATCTGTCCAACCTCTCCTGGATCAGCTGGCTCCCAATCCTTCGATTACTCCAAGTAAATTTGGCCCCTTTTAGTTTGACATCCATCAGTTCATTCATATTTATAAATTCATTGAATTCTTCCATGCTTCTGGATGGTAACCCTGATCCTCCCTTTTTATCAGAAGGATAAAGAGGCATATTGAAATCACCTACAATAACCCAAGGAATGTTATTGAAAGCTTCATTCAGATGGCTTAGGTACTCCCATAACTCTGATCGACCCTGAACGGAGGTCGGAGCATATACATTTGACATGATCCAAGACTTATTATTGTCAATATCATGGAATAGTAGACTAAGAACTCTATCATCAGCCTGGATAACATTGCTTTCTACTTTGTGTGGATCCCACAAAACCATGAGACCTCCTGACGCTCCTCTCACCTATTGGAAAGCCACTTCCCCTTGCTTCCAAATCCTTCTAGCTATTAATTCTGATTGTGCTGCATCTATTTTTGTCTCTTGGAGAAAAATAATTGTTGGATTGAACTCTTTCCTTATTGATTTTACCACTCTTTGCTTTGGTGGGCCATTTAGGCCTCTCACATTCCATGAGAGTACCTTCATCTAGACTGTTTAGTGTTTTTCCCTCTCCCCCTTCCTTGAGTTGGAGGGGGTTTATCAGTTTTGCTATCATCTTGACTGGGGATAGCTTGTTGTAAAAGTGTTCTCTATTTCCCATTAGCAATTTCATTGTTAATCCTAAGTCTATAGTGTTCTACAACTGACATTCACCCTCTCTTTTTTCACTACCATAGTCAATAGGAGACTTAGTTGTGCTTCTAGTCTATTTTGGACTAAAATGGGGAGGCATGTATTATTGTAGGCTAGGACTGGATCCCCTTTCCCTATGAAGGGTTTCATCTCTGTCCTCATCATCCTCTCTGTTCTGCCTGAACTCACCTAACTCCGGATCCTTATCTGTTGGGCTAACCATTGTGGATCCCATTTGCCTTGGGCTAGCTTGATAGGGGATAATTTGTTGGAGCATAGGGGTGGAAGATCCTATCAAACCTATTGACTCTATGAAATCAATTCTTGACTCCACACCCTCGAGGTTCTGATTAAAGGATCTAGGATTTTCATTTTTTTGTTGAGAGGTTTTTTTGGGTCTTTTGGGATGGTCATGGATGGACTTGACTTAGATGGGGACTCTAGGGTTACCGGAAGCAATATCTGGGGCTCCTCTTCTTCACTTGTTCCCTTTTCTACTTCTATATTAGCCAATATTTCATATTTGTTAAAGTTGAGCCCCTTAGGACATACCTGATGTTCCTGGATTTCCTCGCATTATTGTTTTCCTTTCTCTCGAACCCTGGATTGGGTTGCTGGGTCTTGAATATCCTGGCTATTTTTTCCTGGCTTGTATCCTCCAAATTTTGATGGTCCTCGCCGACCTTGGTTTCTAGGGAAACCTCTCCCATTTGCCTTTCCATCTTGTACTTTGTTCATGGCTTCTTTGTTGGCTACTAGTGTCGGGCATTGATTCCTGAGATGACCTTGAGTTCTGCACTCAACACAAAATATTGGTTTGTTCTCATACTCCACCGGTTGCTTCCTTAGAAGCTCGCCATACCCTAGTTCTACAAAAGAGGGAAGTTTAGAATCCAGGTTTGCATTCACACAGATCCTGGCATGTGTCATTCTGGTCCTCACTCAGGTTGGATGATCTATAGCCACTAGCTCCCCTATGGCTCTGGCTATTCCTTTAAGCCAGTATTCATTAAAAAACTGAGCTGGAAGATTTGGGATACAAACCCAGATAGGTGCCATATTAATGTTTTGCTTCTCAGGGTCAAAATCCTCCCCCCATTGCCTCAAGAAGAGGCTACGTTTCCCTAGAAACTAGGGTCCTCCTATAAGTATGTGATTCACATCCTCTTTGTTGTTAAGCCTTATGATAAAGAAACCCCTTGATAGGGCCACTATCTCTAAGCTTCCTACAATTTTCCATTTGTTCAAATCCTAGGAACGTATTGTTTCTATGTCCGACCTCCCGCCCAGGAATTTTCCCACTAAGGAAGATGATTCCATCTCCACGAAGTTTTTCATGACCTCTACAGGAGCTATTATCCTGTTGTTGACTGGTATTAGAGGAGGTAGTTGTTCAAAGGGCACCCTTATTTTCCCGTTTAGAGTCTCCAAAAATTACGGTCACATCCTAGGATCCCCCACCCCTAGCTGGGACCCTTTATCAGGGTATTTATCGGGAGGGTCGGTTCCTCTGACCTTTTCAAATTTCTCAGAAAGGGAATCTTATCCCTATCTTGCTATAGTAGTTTTAGCCACCTCTGGATCCTCACCTGCTGCCTGTTCGAGGTTCCTGCCAACCCCATCTGTACCTCCTTTAATTCCTTTATTATCGCTCCACTGCTCCATCCTAAAATCAATGCACACTTACACTCTAACTTACATGTCACTTGTGCATTTCCTACACATTGCTCTCTTACATGACACTTGCGCATTTTCTACACATTGACACTTACATAAAATGGTAAATATGATTCATTCATCTAAACTATAGACTCAATCCTAATATATTACATATTTATATGTGTACCATAAAGTTACCATGGGGGTACATTAGCATGTACCAAATAATGTATATTCCTCAACACCCCCTTGTATTACATTATTTTGTTATTGAAGACTTTAGTCTTCAATATTGTTCTTCATATTTGTCTTCAATCACAATGACCTTGTATTGTTCATGAACCTTTGCTTGAGATTCATCTTCAAATTTATGCTTGAGTTCTATTCTGAGTTCTACTTTATCTTCATTCTTTGGATCTTCAGTCTTTGTATCTTCATTATTTAGTTCACAAATTGCTTGAGATTCTTCTTTGAATTTGACCTCTGGTTCATGTACTTCTGATAGATGAATATTTTTTCCTTTGACTTATTTGCTTCATTTGATCTAGTTTTCTTATAATCTTGATATTGTCTTGTATCTTTTGAACATTCACTTAGAGCATCATAATAATTTCTTGAATTGGATGAACTTGGAATGTCAATATTGCATGTAGAATGAAACATTATTTTTAGAGATGATTCAATTGATTCACTTGTATCAATCTCTAATTTCCTTTTTAGAGTTTCAATTAACTCTTTTTGCTTTCAATTTTCATCTTTATGAAGTTCAAGTGAAAGCAATGCCATATACATTATACTACCTATATCAATAGCTTCAACATGTTTTGATTGTAAATCATCCTTAGAATTATTAATTGTTTCAACACATTTTGAATGTAAATAGTATTCAAATATCTCAAAACTCTCATCCATAGCTTCTCTATAGATGAATTGTATTGCCATATCTAGCTTACCCTTATATTTTCAATCATTTTTCCAATGCCAGATTTGATAACTTCTAATATTTTCTTTCTGATTATGGAATTCATATTTCCTTCCATAATGATCAAATTTTGCAATTCAATTCCTTTTTGAAGTAGTAAAACTTATATATCCCAAATTTAATATACACTCAAATATGAAATTTGCAAATTTTAAGTTTTCTAAACTTTTGATGTAGAAATCCTTTTAACTCCCTAATATTAAATTTATAAAATTTTAATTTTTAAATTTTTTCAAAAGCTTTCAAAATATTCAAAAAATTTAAAATATTTTAAAAACTCCAAACCAAAAAACTTCACTCTTCAAAAACTTTAAAAAATTAAAACCTTTAAATCCTAAACCCTTTTAACTCCAATAAAATTTAATTCATTAACCTTTTAAACTTTCTAATCTTCAGCACTTAAAATTATTTAAAATCTTTAAAACTTCAAACCTTATAAAATATTAAATCTAAGTTGTAAACCTTATCACTCCATATCTAAAAAAAAAATTCAAATTAGAGTTGGTTTTTAAAAAAATATTAATTAAGGATGTCTAAACCTTATTACTCCACCTAACTTTTCAAAAGCCAATTTGAATTAATTTCCCTCCAAAAACTTTATTCTACACCAAGAATAGAATATAACACCTAAAGACATTATCTTGGCTAGTCGGTGAGTATTTTTTTGTTGTATTCAGGAGAACATGCTTTCTAACATTCATCAAATGATATTTTGCATTCACATTTGCTTTGTATATCCTCTGAATAATGTTGAATGTCTTTTCTACTATAAGAAAAATCACTTATTTGATAGAATGACTCTCCTCTAGAGGTTCCTAAGCTTCTCTATGTTGGTGGTAGCCAAACGTTTCTCCTTGGGGGATGGCTAAATATATCTTATCTCTATTTTGGTGGTGGTTTAATCCTACTTTCAAAGTGGACAAACTCTAATTAACTATATCAAGAATGGATAGATTTAAATTATGGTGGCTCTAATTAAATAACTCTATAAAAAATAGAAAGAGTTAGGTGGCATCTCTAATACCATTGTTGGATTTTAAGCCTTACTATCATAGAATATCATAGGTTCTAATAAAAAGAAGACACGATACTAAAGGTCAAAATATCAATATTAAGAGTAGAATTATATATGATCAATCTAATATGTATATCAAGGCTAATATAATAATGAAATAACATTCACTTATAATATAAAATATGAATGTAAATGGCCAAAATCATTCATGTATAAGCATGAAGAAAACTTACAATATTAATTTCTCAAAATATGTATACAAGTTTTATTATCAATGCTTCTCTCACATCTTCTTGTTGTATTTTCTCATGTTACATTGTATGGAGCTTTATCTCCATAATATAGACATAGAATATGACTCTTCATGTACTTGAATATTTCTCTCCATATGACAAGTCCCATGACCTTTGGCTTATCATCTTGCCACTTGCATACTAGACTCTTCACTTTCTTCTTACATGCATACTTGACTCTATGACACTTGCACAATTCTACATGCACCCCTAATATAAGAAACTTGTGTACATCATCTCTTTACATATTTGCACACTTATGTGCATTCTCTCAATACAAACTTGCACTCTAACTTACATGACACTTGTGCATTTCTTGCACACTGTACTCTTACATGACACTTGTGCATTTCCTACACATTGATACTTATATAAAAGGGTAAATATAAATCACTCACCTAAACTATAGAATCAACCATAATCTATTACATATTTACATTTGTACCATAAAAAAACCATGGGGGTACATTAGCATGGACCAAATAATGTAATATTCCTCAACATAGTGGAGGTAGAATGTTAACAACTTATACTGGCAACTCTTCCTTCTTTATTGCTAATAAGGTTTAGCATCTATCATGATGGGGTTCTTGACCACTTATTTTAAAAAGTGATATGTCATTTTGACAACAAAATCTAACTCTAACAAGCATTTTTGATCAACTGGGGTGTTTATTTTTATAAGGTTTATTAGTGACTTAGAGACAAGCCTTATAGTTTTGAGTAAAGAGGTTTTCAAAGATTCAAATGCTTAGGAGATAATGAAGTGACCCTTACTTTTTATCCCTTAATTTATAGTTGTTTTTTTTCTACCTTAATGCAAGTAAAGTTAGGTATTTGCATGAATAAATTCATGCTTGCTCACTTTGTGATTCATTTAAGCCCTTGGTGACATCAACATGATATCATTCTTCCCTTATCTCTTCTTATTCATTAATGATGTACTGATGCTTCACTTTCTTCCATTCTTTGGGTATAATAATTTTTAGGCCTATGTCAATATGACATCACATGGTATAATAAATTATTTTTATTACTAATGGATTAGTAAATCAAAGGTAAATTTAAGTAATTTACCTTGATAACAATGAATCACTAGATCCAATAAATCATTGAATGATTTTTGAAAACTAGGTGAAAGTTGAATGATATCAACATGAAATTGCTCCACTTATTAGTAAACCACCAATTTATTCAATAAATCAAAATATTTTAGATATAAATAAATCAAATCTTGTTTTATTCTGTCATTTAGATCCCCACCATTTATCAATCAATTTTTGTTAGAAAAAAAATTGATGAAGAAGGGGACTAGGTGTCTCTTTAGAGATTATAACCTATAGAAAATAGGCCATGCAATCTGAGACACTAGATCCCTTTCCAAAGGGGACCTAAAAATTTCATGTAGGTTAGTCTACCTCAGATGTATATGTAAATGTATAAGTACATATTTTAAGCAAATATTTCATATGTCAATTTTTCAAATCACCTAAGGTTTTGTCACCTAGCCTTAATATCACCTAAACACGACCACTATAAACTATAATAAAAGATGAAAGGATGCAAGAATACAAGTATACATGCAAACAAAATCCTAGACTACATGTTTTTTTTTTTAATTTCAATGATTACATGAAAGTAAAGAAATGTTTTCTTTTCAAGGGTAATCAAAGAAATAATGTAAGCAAACAAACTAGCCTAAATGCAACTAAATATTTTTTATGATTCCTTTCCAAAAGCATTTTATCAAAATAAATTATCCTAGGTTTGATTCCTTTTATTTTTATTTATTTGTTAAAAACATACTATAAATTGTAGTAATAAGAGATGAAATGATAAAAAATATTCTATAGAAAGCAGAAAAAAACAATTAGACACAAATATTACCTGATTTTAGTGGTTATAGCATTGGTACTATGCTATCATGGATTTCTAGCTCTATCATAGATACACTTACAAAACAAAATAAAATTCAATAGGGATTAATTTTAGGGGGTATATCTAATCATAGAGAAGTGAATGAATATATGGACATGCTGATCAGACCCCCTATCACTTTTGACAATAAAAATTTTGAGCTTGAAATAAAAGCATATTTGTAGTTCCTACACTAAAATTCAGCAATAGTGCTAATAGTAGCACTATAATGGAAAGGTGGTGCTATCACATTATGAAAAAATAAATAACAAAATCACTAAGGTTATTGAATATTGTCAATGCTATTATTCATTCAAATCAAAAATAGGTGTTTAAGATGAAAAAGAATTGGTAAAATCTTGTCTAGATGATTGATAACTACAAAAGTATATCAAGGAAGGATGTCTAGAGAAGATTTTAGGACAAGAACTAATCAAATAAATGGAAAAACCAAAGCGATTAGCAAAGTACTAAATAGAAAGACAACCTTCAAGAAGGATAAAAACTATATTTCAAATATGAATGCCCCAAAGTGGATATGAGATCAGAGCATTAAGACCTAGCCATATTGCCTAGATACAAAGGGTTCAATAACACCAGATGAGAAATATGGACCTATAACAATTATGTTAGCAAAATGTATGAAATACTAAATAATTAAAATCCTATCAACACTAGAAACTATGACTTGATTAGTAGCTATAATGAAAGATGAAAATTCTATTGAATATTATAAAAGAATAAAAATATTCTCTAATCAAATGCTATGAGTATATACAAGATGTATAAAAGAGAAGATAAATTAAAATATTGCATCTATAAATGTATGAAATAACAAAAAAAAAATGATTAGCAAGCATTATACAACACAAATTTTATTAGCTATAGATTACACCATGAAGTGATTAGCAAGGCAATAAGGGAAGAATGCATAAAAATAAGAAGTAAAACAAAGAGAACAATAAATTGGCAATGGGATATTACAACCAAATCCTAGGAACCTTCTCCTCTTAGCCAAGAAATCCTCCTTGATGGCAACAACAAGAAGATATGACCTTGATCCAAATAACCCTATTCCTTGCTTCACTTTCCCCAAATACTATAAAAATTTCTCAAAATTCAAGAGAGAAGGAATGCGAAAGAAAGAGATATTAGAGGAAAATTGGTAGAGTTTTGATGCTTCAAGAATGCTTGTTGAATGCCCATCCCATGGGCTGCATTTATAGATTTTGGGAGGGAAAATTCTTGGAGGGAAAGAGAGGTCAAATATGCCATTTGGATAAGGGAAGGAGTTAAAATTTTGTAGGCTTGAGGAGGGGAGGTAGCATGCATGATCAAACCAGAGAGTGGAGGAAGGAATTTGCATTCTTCTAGCTCATGCTATATAGATTCAACTTGTGCCAACAAGAGCACTACATTTTTGCAATAGCATTGATAGTGGTGCTATTATCAAATATTAGAACTTTTGGTATATTTGACCATTGGAGGGTTGAACTAATAAAAATTATTCAAATTATAATAGTGCCAAGTTTTTGAAATAACATTGCATATAGTGCTATCTCAAAATAATGATGCTATTTCTTTAAGGCAAAAAATGAGGGGGGTTTTGGTTGGATTGGCTTGATTGATTGAAAACCAATTATTGGATGTCATGATTGAAGTGTTAGTTTCTAAGGCATATCAAAATTAGATGTTTATATTTTTCTTATTTTTGATACATTTATTATATAATAAATTTGTAAAAAATATGTTGTAGAAGTCCAATTTTGACATTGAAATGCTCCTTGGTGTACAATGATGCTATTTTGATAAAAATGGTTACAAAAGGAGTTATTGTGAAAATTGATGATTTATTAGTGTCATTAATGCATATATACTTCATAAATATCCCAAGGGTACCCCCTCAATTTTTAAAAGAAAAATGATGTTTTTAAGAGGAAACTCGATTAGGTGGGATATAATGCAATATATATGGAAGAAATAATAGTGAAAATAAGAAATTTGTCTAGGGTGGATGGGAGGATTAAAAGGAGAAGAGGGTGTAAAAATCAATTCATTTTCATCGCAAATGATTTACAAGTTTGAAATCTCTAATCATGCATCGAAATTCAATGGTGTATTTTGGAAAACTTGTTCATCATGCAGATCTTGTTTGAAAGGCCATCAAATCAGCTGACACCATGCCCAAGGTATGGTCTTTATAACTTTAACTTTATTTTTCAATTTATTGTATTTTTAAGTGTTTTAAGTTTTTCCTAGCACTATTTCTAGGGGGTAGTGCTATTGTGTAGGTCCTTTTTTAGTGCTATCACAATATAATGATATCATAATCAACTCTAGTGTATAATTTTAGAACTATTTTCAAAAGGGATTTTTGAAAGGGGAAGAGATATTGAGGTTTATTTACACTTGATAGATTAATTAATTTGCTTTGTTTTTATGATTATAGGATCTTGGAGTGTTATATTGCCATGAGAGGTGGCCATGGAATTTGATCTTCATGCTTGATTTGCTTGATGATATAGAGATTGTATTTTTGATAGTAGTGGTACTATATGACTTGACATACATGCCTAAGGTTAATTTTGATAGGGAATTATTAATAGCACTAGTTGAGATATGGTATTTGGAGATGAATACCTTTTTATTGCCTATGGTAGACGTGATAGTTACCTTGGAGGATGTTTGGTACATCCTCAAGGTTCCTATTAGAGGGGATATGATTTGGCTTAAGAGTAATTAGTATCAATGTATGGAGCTCTTGATAGGGAAGAGGGATATATCTATAGTGCGATTAGGACTTGACATTAATTTTACCTACAAGATAAATTATTTAGATCCTATTATTGCTACTTTGTGCTCTATGGTGTCTAGACTCCTCATAGTAGATACCAACCAATAGGTCTTAAGATAGGGTTGGGGGGTTAGTTCATTGAATAGAGATAATTAGGTCATCTTTGCATGGGCTCAAGTGGTTTTAGAGATGTTGTAAAAGACTCTCCATAGGGTTGTGTATCATGGTGGTAAGGTTATAGATTGCTATATGCTCTTATAGATTTGGTTGTGGGAGTACATAGCTATTTTGAGGTATTTGTGATATCAAGGGTAGGCCTATGAGCTAGGGAGGCCAACTACTTATATGTGCAATGATATGCGATGAGTGGGAAAGAGGACATTGATGGCTATTTTATAAGCTATTGATGAGTTAAGGGGTGAGCAAGTGACTTGGAAACCTCAGAGGTTCCACACCAATTAGATTAAGGAATAGTAAGAGTTGGCACTACACCCAAAAAACGCTTTAATGATGGTTGAATTAAGGCAATTTTTTATGATAATAAAAAAACCACCCTAATAGACCCTAAGAGGGTGGTTATAAATTGCCCTCTTAGAACTAATATGGTGGTTATAAATCACCATCTCAGGGTGACCTAAGAGGGCAGTTTATAGCTGCCCTCTTAGGGATAAAAGGGTAGTTTATAACCTCACTCTTAGGGAAACCCAAATATAGCAGTTTATAACCATCATATTAAAAGAATTAAAATATGGAAGTTATAAACTATCATATTAAAATAATTAAAAATAAATTAATTAAAATATGATGGTTATAAACCACTATATTTAAAAAATAAAAAATAAAAATTCAATGGGACCTACTCCATCCGCCATGGTAACACCACCACAATAGCCACTCTGCTAGACTTGAGGGTTTTTTCGATCTACTGCCAAAATCACCTAACTACCATGAAACACAATACATGGATTTAAGAAATGAATGATTTGGATGAACGTGGAATCCATCACTTTTGCTCTGTGTTGATGTATAATTTCCTGCTCCCCTGCACTATGTGTATAGCTAGATGATAGATCTGTAACTGGTCATCCCATAATTTATAGTCTGGTTGACTCATTTATATTAATATGAGATAAAAGTTACTTTGTAACTCTCACCAATCATAGCTATTGGACCCTTCCTTGTTCTTTCCAAAACATTCAATCTATACGTAGACATTTAAAAGTCGCACATAGCTACATCTACATACTTGTAGATCCTTTTGGACACTTTTAGGTTTACATAGGCCATAATAGACACCTCTAGGATATTTTAGATTGGCATAGACTATTGTATATGTCTCTAGACCTACGTAGACTATTGTAGACATGTGTAGACTACTGTAGACATGCATAGACTAGCGTAGATTGCTCTGGATTAGCGTAGCATACCGTAGACTTACATAGGCTACATCACTAGTTTATAGGTACAAAAACCTACTAAAATACTCAATTAACATCATAACCACTTTGCATCCATCAAAGGATCACTTATAAATCACCCAAGGCCACTTAAGCCCTTTCTAGACTTAATTAGGACCCCACAGGACTATTAGTTCCTAAAAAGTCTTAATTAAAGTTAATCCAAATTCTAATTTTAAAGTGACTTCACTTAAAGTGCAATTTTTGGATTATAAAGATTAATTAGGTTCCTAAACCCTAATTAGTCCTAATTATTCCCTTGTAGACTAGCGTAGATTACTCTAGATTAGTGTAGCATACCGTAGACTTACATAGGCTACATCACTAGTTTATAGGTACAAAACCCTACTAAACTACTCAATTCACGTCATAGCCACTTTGAATCCATAAAAGGATCACTCATAAATCACCCAAGGCCACTTAAGCCCTTTCTAGACTTAATTAGGACCCCACAAGACTATTAGTTCCTAAAAAGTCTTAATTAAAGTTAATCCAAATTCTAATTTTAAAGTGACTTCACTTAAGTGTACTTTTTGGATTATAAAGATTAATTAGGTTCCTAAACCCTAATTAGTCCTAATTATTCCCTCCCACATGTGCGTGCACTAGGTTAGTTAGGATATTTTCTAGGAAACTCTTACCTAACCCCAAATCTAACCTAGAGTTGACTAATCATAGTTAACCCTAATCTCTCCTCACAAATGTGTGAGGATGAGATATTTCCTAAGGGAATGTGAGGATGATACCTCAAAAAACCTAACCTAACCATCCTAGAACCTAACCTAACCATCCTAGAACCTAACCTTAGGGTTTAGTTCTCCTAACCACACCCCCTACCCCTTAAATTTATCTATAAATAGTGGACCTAAACCCTCATTCTACCTCTCTCTTCTTTTAGCCAAAGCACAAAAACTCTACCAAAATGTGTACAAAAGCATGGAAATAACAATTTGAACCTAAAAAACAACAATATAGAACCTGAGGAGACCATACATGTAAGGATTTCCTTCAGAAGGCACTTACAGTTGAATTCGCCACCTGGCCTGTGAATCTAGCACTAGTTCACCCCTTAGCCTACGGATTGGTCCTACAGGTCCCAAATCACCTAGATTTTGTTATGTAAGATTTATTTGACAATATTATGATGTTTCCCATAGTTTTTATTGTATTTTAGTTCAATTTAATTTACTACTTTCATTTTCTTTCATCAATACGGGGCCTGACCAAGGCAAGCCCCTAAACTAGCTAACCCCCTTTTTTAGGTAATACAACAGGTGGAAAAGGAGTAAAATCAACATCAACAACAATAGCGATGGCCCCTATGCACTAAATCCCACCTACATCAAGGAACCCAAGAGCAACTATCAGTCTATTTGATTTTCATTATGAAAAGGATTCCTTACAATCCTTATTGTAACCTGTGAATTCCATTTTAAATGAATAAAGAACTATTTTTTGGACATGTGCATTTACTTTGTATTTATGTTTGATAAAATAGTAGATTTTGCTCATTTCATTCTGGCATGCCCGGTGGTACCCCCAAAAAATATTGTGTTGGAATAATCTTTAATGCAAATATAATGCAATCTCCATTTTTTGTGTTGTTGCAAGTACAAATCCAGACTTTCCAAAGATCCCTTAAGCCCTGAAAACCCCTTCAAACCTTCAAAATGGGGATTTCAAGCCTCCAAATCTGATTCAACCCTCAACCTATGAATTCAGATCCAGTTCACCCCTCGGCCTACGAATTGACCCTAGAAGCCTCAAAACCTCCCAAATTTGTAGGGGTGAGTAGCAGAGAAGCAAAATAGACCACCTGTAGCATTAGTATTTGGGTATTCCTTAAAAATTTCTCTGTTCTGACATTTATGTGCCAAGAAAGATTTACTAATAAATGCATCATTACATTTAGTTTCTTACACATCCATCATGCTTTGAATGTTTACTTTAGTTATAGAAGCCTACACAAAACCAGAAAGTTCAACTTCCTTTATTTTCAAGAAATTTTTCATTTCTTTTTGCAAATCACATGTTGCATAAGTTGTGCATTTATTTCTTGTTCCATTACATCAATTTCCTTTCAATTGCATTTTAGATTTCAATTCTAAAAGTTAGATTTAAAATTAGGAGTTCTTGCAAATCCCTTTTGCACATTTCCTTTGAAGAAATTTCAAATTCCTTGTTTGTACAAAAATCGAAGTCAAATTCCTTTCAAGCATTTACGAATAAGAACTTTTAAAATTTCTTTTTGCATCCTTCTTTAAAGCAAATTTCAGATTCCTTTTTGTAAATAGAAATTTCAGACTCCCTTTATTGTCATTAAATTAGGATTTTCCCATTTCTTTCTCAAAGCCCTCGGATAAATCGTAATTGTTACATTTATTTCTACATATTTAGTTTAATATTACCTATTTATATTTGTATAAATCCTTCTTACATTTATTTCATGCTTTGAAATTAGGGTTCCATAAAACCCTTTCCTCACATGTGTTACATTGCTTGTTTACATGCTTTTATAGGATAAATCCTAGTTTTCTTTCCAAAAGGCACTTAGGACTATATTTCTTTTACGAAACGCATCTTACTTTAGCCTTTAATTCAAAAATGTACCTAGGGCTAGCTTTTATTTCAAAAGAGCATTTAGTTAGATTTACCGCTTTACATATCATCGTTAGCAAACTCAAACCCACACACACACGTGGTTCAAAAACAAGTGGTGAGATTGGACTTCATCCCCAATCCATCGCTCAAGACTGGTGTGGCAGGAGTAGTACCCTCCACCATCTCACCTGCTTAGAAACTTAGTAGCCATACGAGAGATTTTTTGGATTTCATCACCAAAAAAACCCCCACTTTTGAGACTGGGCTCCTGGATTTCATCACCAGAAGTGACCTTTGGAGTGTGATAGGATTAGACACCTTCATACACAAGGCTCACATAATTTGTGGATACGATAATTGTTGTTCTTGACTAAGCTCGCCCAAGGATGAAGCAAAAGCATGGGTATGCTGGTAGTAGGTATTAGATAGTATCACATCTTCTCGTGAGAGGATATAGTGAACTCATTTCAGTATAGTGAGTTCCCCCTATAGTTTATCATTTTACCATGCCTTTCATATAGGTCACCATTTGCACATCGTGATATTTTTATATTCAGTGCATATTTCGATGTTGCAGGAGGTTCGATATTGATAACACTCCTGATCTTCTAGAGTATTCACTCCACTACCTATGATTCTACATAGGAAGTATCAAAATTAAAACACACAAATACGAACAACACACTTTATTTCTTACATTTAGAACTAATTCTAATTTAGCGTTGTTTGCATGATCACAAACTGGTTTCATCACATCACACCACACAACACTTTATCATTCAGCTTCACATAGCTTATCTCCTCATTTTGAGTCCATACCTCACACGGTTGCCACCAACCCCCTTCACACATCATCATGTCAGTTATTACCCATAGCTATGCGCACGAGCAAGAACACCCTATAGAGGAGGCACCTAGAACCCCTTCTAGTCAGGTCATCCCTCCTCCTTTGATCATGAAGGGGAATTCCACATACACACATGATCCTATCATAAAGTTTTATCCATCCTATCCACACATGACGACTCATGGTCAGACATACACTTTGAGTGAAGCCATCACTACTTCACTTGCAAAAGACTATTCACTCCTTTTCCTTGTATCATCGCCCAATCCACCCACCATGTTCTATGATCATGTGATCTACACCGCTCTAGTACAACCTAATCCTTTATTTACCATAGATGAGGAGACTCCACCTACGTCCCCCACCTTTGCACATCCTTTCTTCCAAATTTTATCTCTATCGCTCTTTGAGAATGACTCTTCCCTATTGAACCGCACTCTCCTTGAGGTGGCATCAATTTCCCCTACTATAGGGATGGTCTCAGAACCTTCCTCCTCTACCACAGGTACCCAGATACCATCCTTCCAAACCATGCAACAACAAACCCCCATGTAGGAGCAAAAAGCACCCCCTCAAACATCACATCCATACTCTTCTGAAGAGTCTCAACCATCATCATCACAACAACCAGTTTTTACAATTTTTGAGGACCTGTCACAACCACCTATCCAAAATAAAAACATGCAATACCAACAAAAACAATAACCAACAATTCCCACCCAATCAGGAGTGGATGGATTCCCCTCTTCAACTTTCCAAGCTCCTACCCTAGAGGCTTACCCTCCTTTGTCCTCATCATTTCCACCTCCATATCAGGTGTCCAAAATTTCCCCTACCAAATCGTTCGCTCAACCTTCATCTAAATTGATATTTAGGTTACCTCCTCCTCCTCCTTTTTAGGCCTCAACTGCTAGTCTTCCTTCCACTTACGGATTGAGACCCACAACTTACACTCCTACCCCTCCAGGCTACTCTACATAGTTTATGTATGCCACCTCCCATTGTTCAGGATAGAGACAAGTTCCATATTTCGACACCTTATCTCGACCACCCCTAGAATCGATAGCCTCGATACCTCCACCATTAAATACTGGACCTAATTTCTTTATGCCTCCCCCTTCATGGTCATCGCCACCTACAACCGAGCCAGTACAACAAGCTCCTACACAATAGGTCCCTACCCAACATGTAACCATACCACAACAATGCATCTCACAATCACAATACTACTATCCACATCAAAAAACTATTCCATAGCCTAGTGTCCCACTAGCCATGACATCATACATCGCTCAACACCCACCCTACCAAGACCAGTTGCAACAATTCCCCCATCAGTACTAGGAAGAACAACAACTACAATACCCACCATATTCCTAAGCTCAACCTACTGTGGCATAGTCCTCCATGCCCTTAACACCTAAGGTTCAACTCCTATGAGATGAAGTTAAGATGTTAAACCTATGCATGACCAATTATGGGCCACAAAAACTGACATACGATGAAATTTGCAGTGATCCAGTTCATCCATCAGTACCTATCCCACCTTACCCATACCACTTTAATATCCCAAAGTTTGAAAAGTACAAAGGTAAGGAATATCCTAGAGAACATGTCAGTAACTATCGCTCAGCTTGCTACCAGCTTTATAGTAGCAATCCCCTTATGTTGTGCACCTTCTCCCTCTCCCTTGCAGGGCAATCCTTAGACTGGTATAACATGATTCCATGCCATAGCCTGTATACCTTCGAATAAATAGCCAACTCCTTCCTAAAACAACTAGCCTATATATATTTATTATTTTGTTAATATATCACTAAATATAGTGGATGTAGCCCATAAGTATTGAAAAGGAACATGTATATACACTATTTTAATGATAGGGGTGATAAGCATTGAAAAGTAGAGACTCTTTGAATAATACTTTGAGAGATGGATACGTATACCTATATTAAAATTTATTTGTTTATTTTCATATATATTTTTAAGTTCTTATCTAAAAATCCAAATCATTATACAATACAATAAAATAAATATGAATAGGTATAAATATTTTCTAGATTTTCTCTTTTGAACGGAGTCATCAGATGATTTATATTGTAATAGGGCAAAGACAATTTTTGGCATACCTGATAAGACCAAATACCATCACTCCATTAAATAAAATATATGCCTTACAATAGGTTGACGATGAACCTGTCATTAAATTTGTGTCGAGATGATGATCGATCATCCATGATCTAACCCATAGCCTCCCTACCACTGAGCTAGTGACACTCTTTTCCAAGAGTTACTACAAACACATTTCCACCTCCCTGTAGCTTCACCAAAGTCATACCTTTGAAGAAGCTATTACCCAAGCCAAAGTAATTGAGGACATAAAGGTCCAGTAAGGCAAAATCAAGTTAATATAAAAGCCTAACTACAATTCTAACTTCCATTTTAATAGAAATACGCCCAACCAACCTTTCCCTTGATTGCCACAAGCCAATTAAGTGGCAACTACTACCTTAGCACCCACACTAGTTTCACAACCTCTTCTTACTCAATGCCAAATATTTCAAACCAATGCGCCTCCCCATCCTAGGCCTTAGCAGCCTCACGGTATGCGCCCACAGGCCCAATAACGCAACCTCACCCCACTTTTTGAACCATTTCCAGCCCTCTTCCAGAGGTTATATGAAGGAGGTCACATCTTATTATCCAATATCTGACCATTGGATCCAAACCTACCTAAGCCTCATGGATACAACAAGCAAGCCTTCTGCATGGCCAAATATTCATTCACTTATCTATGATTAGATATACCCCCTAAACCTAATACATATTGCATTTTTTTGTTTTGTAAGTGTATCTATGATAGAGTTAGAAATCCATGATAGCATAGTACCAACGCTATTACTCAACCACTAAAATTAGGTAATATTTGTGTCTAATTGTATTATTTGCTTTCTATAGCCTATTTTTTATCATTTCATCTCTGATTACTACAATTTATAGTATGATTTTAACAAATAAATAAAAATAAAAGAAATCAAACCTAGGATAATTTATTTTGATAAAATGCTTTTGGCAAGGAATCATAAAAATATTTAGTTGCATTTAGGCTAGTTTGTTTGCTTACATTATCTCTTTGTTTACCCTTGAAAAGAAACAATTTCTTTACTTTCATGTAATCATTGAAATTTAAAAAAATGAATGTAGTCTAGGACTTTGTTTGCTTGTATACTTGTATTCTTGCATCCTTTCATATTTTATTGTAGTTTATAGTGGTCTTGTTTAGGCGATATTAAGGCTAGGTGACAAAACCTTAGGTGATTTGAAAAATTGACATATGAAATATTTTCTTAAAATATGTAATTGTATATTTACATATACATGTGAGGTAGACTAACCTACATGAAATTTTTAGGTCCCCTTTGGAAAGAGATATAGTGTCTCAGATTGCATGGCCTATTGTTTATAGGTGATAATATCTAAAGAGACACCTAGTCCCCTTCTTGATCATTTTTCTTTCTAACAAAAATCAATTGATAAATGGTGGGGGTTTAAATGATAGAATAAAACAAGATTTGATTTATTTATATCTAAAATCTATTGATTTATTTAATAAATTGGTGGTTTACTAATAAGTGGAGCAATGTCATGTTGATATCATTCAACTTTCACCTAGTTTTAAAAAACCATTCAATGATTTATTGGATCTAGTGATTCATTGTTATCAAGGCAAATTATTTAAATTTACCTTTGGGTTATTGATCCATTAGTAATCAACATAATTTATTATACCATGTGATGTCATATTGACATAGGCCTAAAAATTATTATACCCAAATAATGGAAGAAAGTGAAGCATCAATACATCATTAATGAAGAAAAAGAGATAAGGGAAGAATTATATCATGTTGATGTCACCAAGGGCTTCAATGAATCACAAAGTGAGCAAGCATGAATTTATTCATGAAAATACCTAACTTTACATGCATTAAGGTAGACCAAAAACAACTATAAATTGAGGGATAAAAATTAAGGGTCACTTCATTATCTCCTAAGCATTTGAATATTTTAAAACCTCTTTACTCAAAACTATAAGGCTTGTCTCTAAGTCACTACTAAACCTTATAAAAATAAACACCCCAATTGATAAAAAATACTTGTTAGAGTTAGGTGTTGTTATCAAAATGACACATCAATTTTTAAAATAAGTGGTCAAGAACCCCATCGTGATTGATGCTAAACCTTATTACCAATAAAAAAGGAAAAGTTGCCAGTATGAGTTGTTAACATTCTACCTCCACTATGTTGAGGAATATTACATTATTTGGTCCATGCTAATGTACCCCCAAGGTTTTTTTTATGGTAAAAATGTAAATATGTAATAGATTATGTTTGATTCTATAGTTTAGGTGAGTTATTTATATTTACCCTTTTATATAAGTGTCAATGTGTAGGAAATGTGTAAGTGTCATGTAAGAGTACAATGTGCACGAAATGCACAAGTGTCATGTAAGTTAGAGTGCAATTGTGTATTGAGAGAATGCACATAAGTATGCAAGTGTGCAAATATGTAAAGAGAGGATGTGCACAAGTTTCTTATATTAGAAGTGCATGTAGAAGTGTGCAAGTGTCGTAGAGTCAAGTATGCATGTAAAAATAAAGTGAAGAGTCTTGTATGCAAGTGCTAAGATGATAAGCCGAAGGTCATGGAACTTGTCATATAGAAAGAAATAGTCAAGTACATGAAGAGTCATCTTCTATGTCTATATTATGGAGATAAAGCTCCATACAATAAAAATTAGTCAAATTATAATAGTGCCAAGTTTTTGAAATAACATTGCATATAGTGCTATCTCAAAATAATGATGTTATTTCTCTAAGGCAAAAAATGAGGGGGGTTTTGGTTGGATTGGCTTGATTTATTAAAAATAAATTATTGGATGTCATGATTGAAGTGTTAGTTTATCAGGCATATCAAAATTAGATGTTTATATTTTTCTTATTTTTGATACATTTATTATATAATAAATGTGTAAAAAATATGTTGTAGAAGTCCAATTTTGACATTGAAATGCTCCTTGGTGTACAATGATGCTAATTTGAGAAAAATGGTTACAAAAGGAGTTATTGTGAAAATTGATGATTTATTAGTGTCATTAATGCATATATACCTCATAAATATCCCAAGGGTACCCCCACAAGTTTTAAAAGGAAAATGATGTTTTTAAGAGGAAACTCAATTAGGTGGGACATAATGCAATATAGATGGAAGAAATAATAGTGAAAAGAAGAAAGTTGTCTGGGGTGGATGGGAGGATTAAAAGGAGAAGAGGGTGTAAAAATCAATTCATTTTCATCACAAATGATTTGCAAGTTTGAAAGCTCTAATCATGCATCGAGATTCAATGGTGTATTTTGGAAAACTTGTTCATCATGCAGATCTTGCTTTGTTTTTGTGATTATAGGATCTTGGAGTGTTAGATTGCCATGAGAGGTGTCCATGGAATTTGACCTCCATGATTGATTTGCTTGATGATATAAAGATTGTATTTTTGATAGTAGTGGGATTATATGACTTGACATACATGCCTAAGGTCAATTTTGATAGGGAATTATTGATAGCACTAGCTGAGAGATGGTATTTGGAGATGAATACCTTTTTAATGCATATGGTAGAGGTGATAATTACCTTGGAGTATGTTTGGTGCATCCTCAAGGTTCCTATTAGAGGGGATATGATTTCGCTTAAGAGTAATTAGTATCAATGTATGGAGCTCTTGATAGGGAAGAGGGATATCTCTATAGTGCGGTTAGGACTTGACATTAATTTTACCTACAAGAGTGATAATTTAGACCCTATTATTTCTACTCTATGCTTTATGGTGTCTAGAATCCTCATAGTAGATACCAACCAATAGGTCTTAAGATAGGGTTGGGGAGGTCATTTCATTGAATAGAGATATTAATTAGGTAATATTTGCATGGGCTCAAGTGGTTTTAGAGAGGTTGTAAAAGACTCTCCATAGGGTTGTGTATCATGGTGGTAAGGGTATAGATTGCTATATGCTCTTATAGATTTGGGTGTGGAAGTACATAGCTATTTTGAGGCCTTTATGATAACAAGGGTAAGCCTATGAGATAGGAAGACCAACTACTTATATGTGCAATGATATGTGATGAGTGGGAAAGAGGACATTGATAGATATTTTATAAGCTATTGATGAGTTGAGGGGTGACCAAGTGACTTGGAAACCTTGGACGTACCACACCAATTGGATTAAGGACTAGTAAGAGTTGTAAATACACCAAAAAAAGGCTTTAACGACGGTTGAATTAAGGTGGTTTTTTATGATAATAAAAAAACCACCCTAATAGACCTTAAGAGGGTGGTTATAAATTGCCCTCTTAGAACTAAGATGGTGATTATAAATTTCCATCTCAAGGTGACCTAAGAGGGCAGTTTATAGCTGCCCTCTTAGGGATAAAATGGTAGTTTATAACATCACTCTTAGGGGAACCCAAATATGATGGTTTATAACCATCATATTAAAAGAATTAAAATATGGAAGTTATAAACTACCATCTTAAAATAATTAAAAATAAATTATTTAAAATACGATGATTATAAACCATTGTCTTAAAAAAAATAAAAAATAAAAATTCAATGGGTATTACTCCATCCACCATGGTAACACCACCACAATAGCCACTCTACTAGACTTGAGGGTTCGTTCGATCTACTACCAACATCACCTGACTACCATGAAGCACCATACATAGCTTTAAGAATGGAACAATTTGGATGAACGTGCAATCCATCACTTTTGCTTTGTGTTGATGTATAGTTTCTCGCTCCCCTACACTATGTGTGTAACTAGACGATAGATCTATAGTTGGTCATCCCATCATTTATAGTCTAGTTGACTCTTTTAAATTAATATGAGGTACATGTTACTTTGTAACTCTCACCGGTCATAGCTATTGGACCCTTCCTTGTTCTTTCCAAAACATTCAATCTATATGTAAACACTTAAAAGTCGCACATAGCTACCTCTACATACTTGTAGATCCTTTTGGACACTTGTAGGTTTACATAGGCCATCATAGATACCTATAGACAATTTTAGACTGGTATAGACTATTTTAGATGGTGCTAGACCTATGTAGACTATTGTAGACATGCGTATACTACTGTAGATATGCATAGACTAGAATAGATCACTCTGGATTAGCGTAGCATACCATAGATTTACATAGGCTACATCACTAGTTTATAGGTACGAAACCCTACTAGACTACTCAATTCACATCATAACCACTTTGCATCCATCAAAGGATCACTCATCAATCACCCAAGGCCACTTAAGCCCTTTCTAGACTTAATTAGGACCCCACAGGACTATTAGTTCCTAAAAAGTCTTAATTAGAGTTAATCCAAATTCTAATTTTAAAGTGACTTCACTTAAAGTTCTATTTTTGGATTATAAATATTAATTAGGTTCCTAAACCCTAATTAGTCCTAATTATTCCCTCCCACATGTGCGTGCACTAGGTTAGTTAGGATATTTTTTAGGAAACCCTAATGTAACCCCAAATCTAACCTAGAGTTGACTAATCCTAGTTAACCCTAATATCTCCTCACAAATGTGTGAGGATGAGATATTTCCTAAGGGAATGTGAGGATGACACCTCAAAAACACCTAACCTAAACATCCTAGAACCTGACCTTAGGGTTTAGTTCTAACCACACCGCCTACCCCTTAGGTTTATCTATAAATAGTGGACCTAAACCCTCATTCTACCTCTCTCTCTCCTTTTAGTCAAAGCACAAAAAATCTTCCAAAATGCATACATAAGCACATAAACAACAATCTAAACCTGAAAATCAATAGTATAGCACCTAAGGAGCCCATCCATGCAAGGATTTCCTTTAGAAGGCACTTACAACTGAATTCACCCCCGACTGTGAATCCAGCACCAGTTCACCCCTTGGCCTGCAAATTGGGTCTATAGGTCCCAAATCACCTCAATTTTTTTAGGTAAGATTTATTTGACAATATTATGATGTTTTATATAGTTTTTACATCATTTTAGTTCAATTTAATTTATTATTGTCTTTCATAAATATGGGGCCTGACCAAGGCAAGCCCCTAAACCAACTAACCCCATTTTTCAGGTCATACAACAGGTGGAGAAGAAGCAAAATCAACATCAACAATAATAGTGGTGGCCCCCCCACACTAAAGCCCACCTACATCAAGGAACCCAAGAGTAGTTATTAGTCTATTTGATGTTCATTATGAAAATGATTCCTTATAATCCTTATTGTAACCTATGAATTTAATTTTAAATGAATAAAGAGCAATTTTTTGGACATGTGCATTTACTTTGTATTTATGTTTGAGAAAATAACAAATTTTGCTCATTTCATTCTAGCACACCCGGTGGGAACCCCACACATTATTGTGTTGGAATAATATTTAATGCAAATATAATGCAATATCCATTTTATGTGTTGTTGTAGGTACAAATCCAGACTTCCCAAAGATCCCTTAAGCCCTGAAAACCCCCTCAAACCTTCAGAATGGGGATTTCAGACCTCTAGATCTGATTCACCCCCTAACCTGTGAATTTAAATTCAGTTCACCCCTCTTCCTACAAATTGATCCTAGAAGCCTCAAAACATTCCAAATTTGTAGGGGTGAGCAGTAGAGAAGCAAAACAGACCACCTGTAGCATCAAAATCTGGGTATTTCTAAAACAATTCTCTATTCTAACATTTATGTATGAAGAAATATTTAATAATAAATGCATCGTTACATTTAGTAAATTGCCTTTTCTTACACATCCATCATGCTTTGAATGTTTAATTGGAGAAACTTGCACAAAACTAGAAAGTTCAACTTCCTTTATTTTCAAGAAATTTTTCATTTCTTTTTGCAAATCGCATGTTGCATAAGTTGTGCATTTTTCTTGTTCCATTACATCAATTTCCTTTAAATTGCATTTTAGATTTCAATTCTAAAATCTATATTTAAAATTAGGAGTTCTTGCAAATCCCTTTTGCACATTTCCTTTGAACAAATTTTGAATTCCTTGTTTGTACAAAAATCGAAGTCAAATTTCTTTCATGAATTTAAGAATTAGGACTTTTCAAATTTCTTTTTGCATCCTTCATTAAAGAAAATTTTAGATTCCTTTTTGTAAATACAAATTTCAGATTCCCTTTATTGTCATTAACTTAGGATTTCTCCATTTCTTTCGCAAATCCCTCAGGTAAATCGCAATTGTTACATTTCTTTATACATCTTTAGTTTATGATTACCTATTTATCTTTGTATAAATCCTTCTTAAATTTCTTTCATGCTTTGAAATTAGGGTTTCATAAACCCATTTCCTCACATGTGTTATATTGCTTGTTTACATGCTTTCATAGGATAAATCCTAGTTTTCTTTCCAAAAGGCACTTACGACTAAATTTATTTTACAAAACACATCTTACTTTAGCCTTTACTTCCAAAAATGTACCTAGGGCTAGATTTTATTTCAAAAGAGCATTTAGTTAGATTTATCACTTTACATATCATTGTTAGCAAACTCAAACCCACACACACACATGGTTCAAAAACAAGTGGTGATATTGGACTTCATCCCCAATCCATCACTCGAGATTGGTGTGGCAGGAGTAGTACCCTCCACCATCTCACCTCCTTAAAAACTTAGTATCCATACGAGAGGTTTTTTGGATTTCATCACTAGAAAACCCTCCACTTTTGAGATTTGGCTCTTGGATTTCATCACCAGAAGTTACTTTTAGAGTTAGGATTATATGCCTTTGTCCTCAAGGTTCACATAATTCATGGACATGGTAACTGTCGTTCTTGACTAAGCCCAACCAAGGGTGAAGAAAAATAATGGGTATGCTAGTAGCAGGTCTTAGATAGTACCACATCTTCTCATGAGAGGATATAATGAACTCATTTCAGTATAGTGAGTTCCCCCCTATAGGTTATCATTTTACCATGCCTTCCATACAGGTCACCATTCACACATCATGATATTATTCTATTTTGTGCATCTTTGGGTGTTGCAGGAAGTTTGATACTGATGACACTCTTGATATTCTAAAGTATTCACCCCACTACTTGTGATTCTACCTTGGTAGTATCAACATTAAAACACAAAAAAATAATACACTTTATTTTTTGCATTTAGAATTGATTCCAGTTTAGCATTTTTTGCATGATCACAAACTGGTTTTAGCACATCACACCATGCAATACTTTGTCATTCAGCTCCATGTAGCTTATCACCTTAGTTTGAATCCATACCTCATAGTGTTACCACCAACCCCCTTCACACATAATCATGATAGTTATTACCCATATCTGTGCATGCGAGCAAGAATGCCCTAGAGAGGAGGCACCTAACACACCTTCTCATCAGGTCATCCCTTCTCCTTTGATAAGGAAGGAGAAATCCACATACACACATGATCCACTCATAGAGTTTGATCTACACTATCCACACACGATACCTGATGGTGAGATATCCACTTCGAGTGAAGCCCTCGCTACTTCACTCACATAAGACTATCCACTCCTTTTACTTGTATCGTTGCCCCATCCACCCGCCACAAATTGTGATAATGTGATCTACATTGCTCCAGGATAACCTAATCCTTTCTTTACCATATATGAGGAGACTCCACCTACGTCCCCCACATTTGCACATCCTTTCTTCCAGAGTTTATCTCAATACCTCTTTGAGAATGAATCTTCCCTGTTGAACCGCACTCACCCTGAGGTGGCATCTTTTACACCTATTGTAGGTATGGTATCAGACCCTTCCTCCTCTACCATAGGGACCCAGATACCATCCTTACAAACCATGCAATAGATAACCCCCATGCAGGAGCAACAAGCACCCCCTTAGATATCACATCCGTACTCTTCTCAAGAGTCTCAACCATCATCATCCCAACAACCATTTTTCACAATTTCTAAAGACCTATCACAACCACCTCTCCAAAATCAAAACATGCAATACCAACAATAAAAACTAGTAATTCTCACCCAATTAGGAGTGGATGCATTCCCCTCTTTAGCTTCCCAAAATCCTACCTTAAAGGCTTACCCTCCTTCCTCCTCATCATTCCAACCTCCATCTCAGGTGTCTGGAATGTACCCTACCTAATCCTTCACTCAACCTTCATCTACATCGATATTTAGGTTACCTCCTCCTCCTCGTATTTAGGCCCCAACTGCTAGTCTTCCTCCCACTTATGTATTAAGACCTATAGCTTACACTCCTACCCCTTTAGGCTACTTTAAACAATTTAGCTATGCCACCTCCCATACTTCAGGACAAAGACATGTTTCATCTTTTGAAACCTTATCTTGACCACCCCTGGCATCGGTAGCCTTGATACCTCCACCATTTCCTACTAGAAATACTTTATTTATGCCTCCCCCTTCATGGTCATCACCAATTATGACCCAACCAATACAATAAAATCCTACACAACAGGTCCCTATCCAGCGGGTACCCATACCACAACAATTAATATCACAATTACAATTCTACTATCCCCAAAAAACAACCATTACACAACCTAGTGTCCCACTAGCCATGACATCATATGTCACTTAGCACCCACCCTACTAGGACCAGTTGCAATAATTCCACCCTCAGTACTAGGAATAACAACAACTATAATACCCACCACATTCCCAAGCTAAACCTACTGTAGCACAGTCCTCCACGCCTTTAACACCTGAGGTTCAACTCCTATGAGATGAAGTTAAGATGTTAAACCTACACATGGCTAGTTATGGGCCACAAAAATTGACATACGATGAAATCTGCAGCGAGCAAGTTTATCCATCAGTGCCTATATGTAGACATGAAAAATTGACTCATTTTCCTTAGTTATCATCCTAGAGAAGTAAAGTCATCTTTGAGCTTAATTTTACCTAAGCAAATCCCATATAAATTTTTGAAAACCTAACCATTGGATAGTTCTCAAAAAGAGCTTTCCAAGAGTATATTATATGTCCAATTTTGACATCGTTTGACCCCTCAAACTACCAAAAAACTATGTACATGTCTAACCTCCTAACGAGATCGTATGATACGATCTCTGATCGTATTGTACGATCCCTGATCGTACGATACAATATTGGGTCATACGATACAATCTTGAATTGTACAATACGATCTTGATCAAAATAGAAAATCTCAACTTAGCAAAGTGACAAAATCAACTATAACACTTTTTGTCTTTATCTGTGCAACTGTGCGACGGTTACGAGATCAGATTCACTTGATTAGTCCCAGCTTGGAAGGAGTTGCAACTAAGTTGTTTTTTAGCCTATTTTGGTTGATTTGTAACGGGGCACTGGGAAATCACACGACCTCACACTCACGCAAATTCAGAAATTTCATCTATTAAATCTAAAAATTTCTACAAACATAGCCCGCAGGCTTTTACATTAACCAGCAGCTCCAGCTTTACTCACTCCTATCCTCTACGTGCAATACCCGATCCACCGTCTGACTAATACAATAAAATGGGTTTTTATAGAGGCCCCGACCCTCTCATGCATGAACTCCCACCTAAAGGATTCACCAACCCGAATTTAATTTTCCCTCCGAAACATACAAAAGAAAACACGAGAATCGGGACACCAACCCGATTAAAGACCCCTCTCCGCACGGTCCCTGTCATTTCTGAATCCGTCAGAAAATCCTGTGCGCCCATCCTTCTCGTCTTCCATGCTTCTTGGTCATCCCCCGCTTTAACTTCTACTTCTGCCATGTGTCACCTTTGAACGGTCCTCGAAAATGCCGTTCTCGCCATCTTTTTCTCTTCTCGCACCATTTTCTCTCTCCGTCGTGATATCGCGACATTTCGCGATATCGCGACGTTTCTGGCTCCCTGCGCTTCCTTCTCATTTTTGTCGTGATATCGCGACATGTCACGATATCATGACCTTTCCTCCTTCGTGCCCTCAACTTTGACTTTCGTCGTGATATCGCGACGTCGTGATATCGCGATCACTCCACCAACAAGCCCCTTGCTTCGCTGCCTTGGTCACGATTTCACGACGGTCGTGATTTTGCGATCGACCGTCGTGAAATCGTGACCACTCCCTCTGCTCTGTCGAATCTTCGCCTTCGTGTCATGATTTCGTGATAGTCACAATTTCATGACGTGTTGCAAAATTGTGACACTCCTACTGCATCCACTCTGCCTTCGCTCTGAGGTCACGATTTCACGACAGTCACGGTTTCGTGACATGTCACAAAATCATGACATCCCATCTACTCCCTTCGTCCGCTGCACTTCTCCGTCACGAAATCGCGACCTTCCAGCTCCGCCTTCGCTTCCAATTTTTGTCACAATTTTGTGACGTCGTGAAATCGCGACGTCACGATTTCGCTACTCTTTTTTGCCTCTTTGCCCTCCGCTGTTCCACCGTCGTGATTTCACGACGGTCATGATTTCGTGACATGTCGCAAAATCGTGGCCCCTTCTACCGCACTTTCTCTCTCCTCATGACTGTCATGATTTCATGACATAGCGAAATCGCAACAGTTTCTGCACTCCTTGCCTTCTGCTTCTTCTTCTTCCGACTCTTCAGCACAGGTTTTCCCGCAACTTGATGTTTCTACTGCTGGTGCTGTTGGATGCTCCTGCATCAGACACCCGGGGTACGAGGAGAAGTGATCTTCACTTCTACTTGGTCCGGTTGCTGCCTCATGCAGCATCTCCAGGCCATCCTCTGCCTCTACAGACTGCTCTAACCCCGGCTCCCGGTCCATACTTCTGTCTTCTACCGGACAGATTTCCTTATTGCTGCAAATTTCTTCTACAGCCTGCTTTAACTCCTCCTCCTGCATAGAAAAATATATGCCTTCTTTCGGGCAGGTTCCGATACTGCTGCACTCTTCCTCACATGCAGTCTTCTTCAACTTTTCTTCTTTCTTCCTCTTTCTTTCTTCCCGCCTTCTTTGCCGCTCCTCTTGCTCCCGTAACTTTATCCCGAGCCATTATTTTTGCAATGCTTTTAATTGTCGTTGCAAAGCTATGACTTCTTCCTCCGACACCATATCCTCCTTGCTGTCCCGTCTTCTTCGAGAATGCATTCTTCTCTCTTCTTTTCTTCTTCTTTTTTTTTTACTGGGTCTTGGCGTAAACTGCCTCCTGCTCTATGAATCTGCTTATGCACTTAAAGACCGAACTCACTCTCTCACTCACAGAACCCTCACCACAGATCCTGGCACAAATTGCCTCATGGCCGACAGTCTGTTTACGCACTCAGGATCACTTGCTCTGATACCATTTACAGGGCATCGGGAAATAACATGACCTCACACTCATGCAAATTCAAAAATTTCATCTATTAAATCTAAAAATTTCTACAAACATAGCCCGTAGGATTTTACATTAACCAACAGCTCCGGCTGGGTTTACTCACTCCTATCCTCTACGTGCAATCGCCGATCCACCCTTCGACTAAAACAATAAAATGGGTTTTTATAGAGGCCCCGACCCTCTCACGCATGAACTCCCGCCTAAAGGATTCACCAACCCGAATTTAATTTTCCCTCCGAAACATACAAAAGAAAACACGAGAATCGGGACACCAACCCGATTAAAGACCCCTCTCCGCACGGTCCCTGTCATTTCTGAATTCGTCAGAAAATCCTACGTGCCCATCCTTCTCATCTTCCGTGCTTCTTGGTCATTCCTCACTTTAACTTCTGCTTCTGCCACGTGTCAACTTTGAACGGTCCTCGAAAATACCGTTCCTGCCATATTTTTCTCTTCCCGTGCCATTTTCTCTCTCCGTCGCGATATCATGACATGTCGCGATATCGCGACGTTTCTGGCTCCTTGCGCTTCCTTCTCATTTTGGTCGTGATATCGTGACATTTCCTCCTTCGTGCCCTCAAATTTGACTTTTGTCGCGATATCACGACATCGCGATATCATGACATCACGATATCGCGACCACTCCACCAACGAGCCCCTTGCTTTGCTGCCTTGGTCGCGATTTTGCGACGGTCGCGATTTCGCAACATGTCATGAAATCACGACCACTCCCTCTTCTCTACCGAATCTTCACCTTCGAGTCACGATTTCACGATGTGTCGCGAAATCGCGACACTCCTGCTGCATCCACTCTGCCTTCGCTCCGAGGTCACGATTTCGCGACATGTCGCGAAATCACGATATCCCATCTGCTCCCTTCGTCCGCTGCACTTCTCCGTCACGATTTCGCGACATGTCGAGAAATCGTGACATGTTGAGAAATCGTGACCTTCCAGCTCCTTCGCCTTTGCTTCCAATTTTTGTCACGATTTCGCTACTCTTTTCTGCCTCTTCGCCCTCCGCTGTTCTGTTGTCGTGATTTTGAGATGACCCGTGATTTCGCAACATGTCGTGAAATCATGACCCACGATTTTGTGACATGTCACGAAATCACGACGACGAAACAGCGGAGGGCGAAGAGGCAAAAAAGAGTAGCAAAATTGCGACGTCGCGAAATCGTGACAAAAATTGGAAGCGAAGGCGGAGGAGCTGGAAGGTCGCGATTTCGCGACATGTCACGAAATTGTGACTGTCGTGAAATTGTAATGGAGAAGTGCAGCAGACGAAGGGAGCAGATGGGATGTCATGATTTTGCGACATGTCACGAAATTACGACTTTCGTGAAATCGTGACCTCGGAGCGAAGGCAGAGTGGATGCAGCAAGAGTGTCACGATTTCACGACACGTCGCAAAATCGTGACTATTGTGAAATTGTGACACGAAGGCGAAGATTCGGCAGAGCAGAGGGAGTGGTCACGATTTTGCAACATGTCGTGAAATCATGACCGTCACGAAATCGTGACCAAGGCAACGAAGCAAGGGGCTCGTTGTGGAGTGGTCGTGATATCACGATGAAAGTCAATGTTGAGAGCACGAAGGAGGAAAGGTCACGATATCGCGACATGTCGTGATATCGCGACCAAAATGAGAAGGAAGCACAGGGAGCCAGAAACGTCGCGATATCGCGACGGAGAGAGAAAATGGCGTGGGAAGAGAAAAAGATGGCGGGAACGGTATTTTTGAGGACCGTTCAAAGTTGACACGTGGCAGAAGCAGAAGTTAAAGCGGGGGATGACCAAGAAGCACGAAAGACGAGAAGGATGGGCACGTAGGATTTTCTAACGGATTTAGAAATGATAGGGACCGTGCGGAGAGGGGTCTTTAATTGGGTTGGTGTCCCGATTCTCATGTTTTCTTTTGTATGTTTCGAAGGGAAAATTAAATTCGGGTTGGTGAATCCTTTAGGCAGGAGTTCATGCGTGAGAGGGTCGGGGCCTCTATAAAAACCCATTTTATTGTTTTAGTCGGGACGGTGGATCGGGGATTGCACGTAGAGGATAGGAGTGAGTAAACCCAGCCGGAGCTACTGGTTAATGTAAAAGCCTGCGGGCTATGTTTGTAGAGATTTTCAGATTTAATAGATGAAATTTTTGAATTTGCGTGAGTGTGAGGTCGTGTGATTTCCCGGTGCCCCGTCAATTTGCCCAGCTTATTTAATCAAACACCCTTCCCCTCAGATCTCTCCTGGTGCTACTAGCATATCGACTTAGTTTTTGCATTCAAATCACTATAATTTTTGCATTAGACCTAGGTATTTATATTTTCTATGCAGGATCGGAGGATACGATCGATGATCGGATGGTACGATCTTGCATCGAAGGTGTACGATCTTGCTCAGACTATATGATCTTGCTCTGAGATCACTTGGGGGCAACTTCGAGTGCTGGTTTGCATGTTTTAGCTCTGCTTATTTTTAGATCTATCATTTCACTTATCATTTACATCATATAGAATATAGAATTCAATCATTTGCATTCTTGGAGTTCACCGATTTGCATATAATCGCATATTGCATGCAGTTTAAAGCACTTATCTATTGTTTGCTTTCAATTACAACATTCAATAGCCGACATTAAGTCTCATTTTTCTTAAAAGAAACATTAGAATTGTCTGTTTTCTATTTTCTGCACTCTATCCATGAAACTGCAAGTTTTTGTCAAGATCGGATCTGTCGATCTCTGATCGGTAGGTACGATATTTGATCGTATTCGTACGATCTTGCTCTATTCGTACGATCTTGCCTTGCTACGTACGATCTGGACTGCAATAAAAAATCAGAATCTTCTTCAGACTTTCGGATACAGGTAAGAGTTCTAAATTACTTTTTAAGCATTGCATTGTCCATCTAGACATTGTTTTCTATTGTTTGTTGTCTACATATAAATCAAAATTGCATATAGGTTAGCATAGTTGCATATTGGCCAAACTAGGTGTATGTGAGATTTGATAAAAGGAACACATCAAAACAAACTCCCAAAACCTAGGCATGGAAACTGCCATAAAATGTTTCCTGGTGAACCCTAAATCAATTCATCGAAAAATCACCATAAGAAGGCACTGAACTCAAGTGCCTCTCTTTGAGGTGTAGACCTATCATTCCCACATTCCCCTTCGAGGCATGGATCCATTAGCCTGAAGGAAAGGAGTGCGTGAATTTTAGACCTACATTCTTTGGTGAACCCGACATGAAAAACATTAGGCATCTTTCTGATTTATAAAACACAAAAAAGCATAAAAATTACAAAACATATACAAAACAAAAACCAAAAAGATCATTAATCAAAATTTGCACATTTTAAGTCCATTTCATAGATGTTAGATTTCAACATAGGAAGAACTGTAACCATAGATGTTACCCAAAAATTAAAAGCATATATATATACAACATATATCATTGAAAGATAAAAAATCCTAAAAGCAAAATGCCTAGAGTTTTAAGAAGTGGAAAACAAGTAGAATCTGATCATATGGAGGAACAAGATCAAGAAAACATTGAGGATAGAGTACTCATTGAAGATTATGTACCTTAAGAATATGAAGGTGATAATGGAGAAGATGAAATAGAAGATCCTGATAAACCTACATTAGATGAAAAAGGAAATGTTAAATTTGAGTCTCTTAGAAAATTTACCCAATTTATAAAAAACCACATAGAAGAGTTTAATCAAGTAGTACAAATTGATAATTCAGGAGAAGGTGATATGGAATCAGCCTTAGCAGATGCTTTTTGGATACATACAAATCCATTATCATACATGAATTCAATAGACCAAGATAATGATCAAGAAGGACCATCTAATCAAAACATGATACCTTTAAATCAAAATGTTCAAAAACCAATGGCACAATCATCCAAAATTGCTACTAACAACACCAAAACAAATCCTAAACAACAAAAACAACCATTCACATCCATCTTCACTCAAGATCTTAATCAAAAAATGTCAAATCAACAAAAAGCTAAACAAGTGCAAAATACCAATCATTATCAACAAAAAGTTCAACAAAACACAATCCCATATAAACTCCATAATACTGTTCCCACAAACACTTTACACAACAATATTTCAATTGGAAATCCTTACACAACAACATCAACTTATCAAAGATACAACAACATGGTGCAACAAAATCAATTTGGTGGACAACCACAGGGCCTTGAAGACATAGTTAAACAATTAGCTTCAAGACTAGATCAAATAGATCCCTACCATCCCTCATATAGTTATAGAGAGATGTGTAGCCAACCCTTGGATCCTATTGTGGTTGCCCAACCATACCCAAAACATTTCCCTATGCATGTCCTCCCAATATATAAAGGAACCGAAGATCCTATTGAGCATCTTCGCATGTTTAGGACAACATGTCATGATATTTCTCATGATGACTTGTTGTTGCTAAAAATGTTCCCTAAAAGTCTTGGAGGCATGGCTCTAGAATGGTACTATCAACTACCTACAAACTCTTTAAGGAACTTTGAAGAGACAGCAGAGATGTTTGTCCACCAATTTAGTGCCTATATAGAGAGGCATGTGACCATTAAGGATTTATACAATTTGAAACAAGGTAAAGATGAGAGTTTTGCCGAATTCTTGACTAAGTGGAGACAACTCTTAGGCAAACTACATTTTGCATTACCTCATCATGAAATGTTGGACATATTCATTGGTAATTTGCAAGAACAACTATCTTATGAGCTTTCTACTGCTACAATAACCTCCTTTGATCAAGCCATTGATCTAGCTAGGAGGGTAGAAGATGCCCTCATTAGAAGAGGACAATTTAAGAAGAAATATGAGGATAAAACTTCTAAAAACCAATATAAGAATAAGCAAGTAGTGGGTGATGGAGTTACTGATAGCAGAAACACTTCAAATGTTAACCTTGCTAAAACTGTAAAGAAATTTGTATTGAAAATCCCTGATAAGCCACCAAGAGAATTCACAAGATTAAATCAACCCTTAACTATGATTTTACCTCAATTATTGGAACAAGGCTTGATACGGTTACCTAAGGTAAGACAACCAGATACCACTACAACTGGATATAGGGCTGATTTACATTGTAATTTTCACCAAGTAGATGGACATTCTACAAATTCTTGTAAAAGGTTAAAGCATATGATACAAGACTTGATTGATAAAGGTAAAATGGAAGTACAACAATTTCCTTCAAACAATAATACCCAAAATAATACCCAAAAACAAACAAATCAAAATGCAAATCAAAACTTAGATATTTTTCAACATCCTTTACCCAAGCATGGTAAAGAGGTAGTAAATCAATTAGAACATCATAATGTTCCTCATCCAACTCGGTATGTGGGAACCATTAGTAGTCTCTTACCATATCAAAATATTCAAACCCCTTATGTGCCTACTTTATCTACAATTACAACTAGGCCAATCATATATACAAAAAGTGACACAGAAAGTGAAACAAAAAGTGAAATGGACATCACCTCAAATAACTCAAATAGTTCTGAAGATGAGTCAGATCAAATTCTTCCCATCACAGATTTATTAGTTCCAGAAGAACCATTCCCTAGAAGAATGACCACTCGACCTTCATCTCAACAAACACTTTCAAATGAACAAGCAGTAAATGCTAGACCCCACTTTGGTCACTTACAAAACAATAATATTGTGGGTACTATTGGAGCCATCACTAGACAACAAGATCAAAATCAAAATTCTCAATCACAAACTCAAATAACTGATCAAGACATAGGGATCTTACAAAATCCCTTACCCAATCATCAACAATAGGAAAATAATCAATTGTCATATCATAATGTGCCTCATCACAATGATATTATTAGTTTAGTAGTAGAGACTACAACAAAGCAAGTTCTTGCCCAACTAAATTATCTTGATAAACAGGAGATAAATTCTTCATCCAACCAACCTTCAAGACCTCTCTTAGTTTTGAAGAATAATAAAAAAGAGGATACAAGCATAGAAAACCCATCTTTAGTGTTGAAGTCTCAACCTAAAGTCTCCCTCAATATTCAACAACAATGGGACAATCATCCAACTAAGATATCCTTTTTGAAACTTTTGCAAACCTCTCCTATTCATAGGGAATTTTTATTCTTTATTCTCTCTTTCTTTATCATCATTACAACAAGTTCTCTATTCTTTTCCTCTTTATCTTCATTGCCACATTTTGTCTATCACCTTTTATCCTTCATTCTCTCTCTCATTATTGTTATCACATCAAGTTCTCTATTATTTTCCTCTTTATTATCATCATCATCTTCTATCCATCACTTTTCTTCATCTACATCTACTTATCATTCTTCATCACAACAATCTCAACTATCAACCAATCAACTTCAATCACCTACACCACAACCAAATTGTCCTTCAAAACCTCCTTTGATTTTGAAGCCACCTTAGACATGTTATAATCAAATCACTTTGTATAGTGTATATATAGCATTTTTTTGTATATATTATCAATTTTATCAAATCACAAAACAAACCAAAAACAAAAAAATCAAAAAACATGAAAAATTTCCAAAAATATTTCAAATTGTTAGTTTTTTGCATCAGAGTGTGTTGTTTTTCCAAAATTCAAGTTATATTTTATTTTATTTCAGATAAATTCAAAAGTTATCTTGAACCATGCACTTAATTTACATCTTTAATAATTTTGATTTTATCACTTTGATTATAAATCTCTCTTGTATCGAAAAGCACTATTACTTCATTAAATAAATTTTGAGTTTTGGGAAATGATCTTGCTACTTCTTGAACCAAGAACACATTCTCACATATTAAATATGATTTGTTGCAAAATTCGAAAATGGATACTACATAGTAGTCTTAGTTCCTTAAGAGAAAAGTTTCCCTTGCTATCCTATCATGCGCATGGTCTAGAATACTGAGAATTGGCAAAAGGACAAGCTCCCCCCTACCCGAATAAAATCCCTTGCTCTACGTCTAATCTGGGCAAGTATCCCAAAAAGAAAAGAAAAAGAAAAAAATAAAAAGAAAGAAAAATAAAAAGAAAAGAACAAAAAAAGCAAAAGCAATAAAATCCCCTTGTTCAAAAATGGACAAGAAATCCCTATTCCAAAAATCAGAAGAAAAGAAGGGGGTAGTGAGCTTGAATCCCTGGAATTCCTCAGTTATTCGAAAGCCATGAGGTAAGCCCCATAACAGGTGGTTTGTGCCCAACCCGCTTGACCTTGGGTAATCCCTTTCGCGTGGTGACATGTCTATCACATTAGCGACCTTATTTTGTACAGACCAATGTCCGCTTGTGGATTAGCTAGCTTTTGGTAACTTGACTTACATAGTAGTTCGGTACAATGGCATGCACAAAATCATGGTTAATGAACATTTCACTTGCACACACATTGGTTCATAAAAGTTTGCTTGTATCACTACCTTACTCAAAATCGGTAAATCAATTTCACAAGCACACACATTTGATCCTTGAGAGATTTTGTATCATTATGACAAATCAAGATGGATAATGAACTCACACATCACACATTGGTTCTTGATAAATTTGACTTTGTCTTGGAAATAATTTAAAATATTTCTTTGAAATTTGTTAGAAAACATTAGTTTATAACTATTCACATTAATCCATATCACTTCATTTTTTGCAATTACATACATATATATATATATATTGTCTTCAAAAAATTTCAACATGTGACACAATGATTTATTTTCAAAATACAACTTGCATTTTCAAAATCATATATAATCATGCATTGCATTTTGACTTCGCGATGATGGTATAATTCCTAGTAATTATTTTTCTCAAATTTCACACTAGGGATTCTATGCCTAGCGCAAGTCATCCTTCCCAATTTTTCATGCTTAAATCACTTTATATCCCTCACAAAAATGATCTTTATCAACCTATTTTCTCAAAATCAATTTCTTTTACAATCGACATCCCCTTTCATCATCATAAGCCTCAAGGTCACTCTTGAGCCCACAATATTTTTGGTATTAGCAATACAAAACTTCCTCACAACAGGATCCGCTTCATGACCCAACGAGCATCGATCTCCACCAACGGTCATATAACAACACAACATCCTTTGAGGTTCATTGTTAATCCATCTATTTTATCACCACACAAAAACATATTTTGTATTTCAAAACACACTTTACAAAATCAATTTTCTTTTATGTTAAGCATGATCAAAATGTTCAAAAATCAAAGCATGATTACAAGAAATTATGTAACACAACCATCATAAGCAAATGTAATAAATCATCCAACAAATCAAATCACTCAATGTCACATAAAACAAATAAGATCAATATATATATATCATATATATATATATAAATATAAATATTATATATATATATATATATATAAAATTCAAAAAATTTGAGTTTTCCACCAAACATAGAATTTGGTGTAAAAACTCGAGGGGGCATCCTAGTCAATAAATTAGTAATTATTTTTCTAAAACATCAATTTCCCATGAACTATTCATTCTAAACCATCTACTCCTTTTTGCCCATGTCAATCATAATCACTTCTACTCAAGTGTCTACACTTTTCTTTGACGCATTTATTGTTCATAAATATGCCAAAGAGGGGGCAAAATGTAGACAAGAAAAATTGACCCATTAAGATAAGTTTTCCCTCTTAAAAAAATAAGGTCATATTCAAGAGAATTTTTACCCTATAAAATCATCTCAATTCTTCTCAAATTTTATACCATTAGATAGGGCTCGAAAAGAGCTTTCCAACAATATATTATATGTCCAATTTTGACACCATTTGACCCCTCAAACTACCAAAAAACTAAGTACATGTCTAACCTCCTAACGAGATCGTACGATACGATATCTGATCGTACGATACGATCCCTGATCATACGTATGATCTTGACAAAAATAGAAAATCTCAATTTAGCAAAATGATAAAACTAGTTGTAATGCTTTTTGTCTCTATCTGTGCAACTGTCCCACAGTTACGAGATCAGATTCACTCGATCAGTCCTAGCTTGGAAGGAGTTGCAACTAAGTTTGTTTTCAGCCTATTTTGGTTGATTTTCCTAGCCTATTTAATCAGACACCCTTCCCCTCAGATTCCTCTTGGCACTACTAACATATCGACTTAGTTTTTGCATTCAAATTATTGTAATTTATGCATTAGACCTAGGTATTTATCTTTTCTGTGCAGGATCAAAGGATACGATCGATGATAAAATGGTAAGATCTTGCATTGGAGGCATATGATCTTGCTCATATTATATGATATTGCTTTGATATCACTTAGGGGCAACTCCAAGTGTTGGTTTACATTTTTTAGCTCTGCTTCTTTCCAGATCTATCATTTCACTTATCATTTATATCATATAGAATATAGAATTCAATCATTTGCATTCTTGGAGTTCACCAATTTGCATTTAATTGCACATTTCATATAGTTTAAAGAACTTATCTATCATTTTGTTTTAATTACAACATTCAATAGCCGACATTAAGTCTCATTTTGCTTAAAAAAATATTAGAATTGTCAATTTTCTATTTTTTACACTCTACCCATGAAACTGTAGGTTTTTATCAAGATCGGATCTGTCGATCTCTGATCGTATTTGTACAATATTTGCTCTATTCATACGATCTTGCCCTACTATGTATGATCTAGATTGTAATCAAAAATTAGAATCTTCTTCAGACTTTCGGATACAGGTCAGAGTTTCTAATTACTTTTTAAGCATTGCATTGTCCATTAAAGCATTATTTTCTATTGTTTGCTATCTACATATAAATAAAAATTGCATATAGGTTAGCATAGTTGCATATTGGCCAAAACTAGGTGTATGTGAGATTTGATAAAAGGAACACATCAAAACAAACTCCAAAACCTAGGCGTGGAAACTGCCATAAAATATTTCCTAGTGAACCCTAAACCAATTCATCAAAAAATCACCATAAGAAGGCACGATCAAGTACCTCTCTTTCGAGGTGTAGACCTATCATTCCCACATTCCCCTTTGAGGTGCAGATCCATTAGCTTGAAGGAAAGGAGTGTGTGAATTTTAGACCTACATTCTTTGGTGAACCCGACGTGAAAAACATTAGGCATCTTTCTGATTTATAAAACACAAAAAAGCATAAAAATTACAAAAAAATATAAAAACAAAACAAAAACCAAACAAGATCATTAGTCAAATTTGCACATTTTAAGTTCATTCCATAGATATTAAATTTCAACATAGGAAGAGTTGTAAGCATAGATGTTAAAACAAAATACCTAGAATTTTGAGAAGTGGTAAGCAATTAGAATCTGATTACATGGAGGAACAAGATCAAGAAAACTTTGATGATAGAGTTCAAATAGAAGATGATAGAATTTCAGAACAAGGTGAAGAGAATAATAAAGAAGATGAAATAGAAGATCCTAATAAACCTACATTAGATGAAAAAGGAAATGTTCAATTCAAGTCTCTCGGACAATTTACCCAATTTATAAAAAACCACATAGAAGAGTTTAAACAAGTAGTAAAAATTGATAATTTAGGGGAAGTTTCTATGGAATAAGCCTTAGCATCCGCATTTTGAATACATACGAATCCATTATCATACATGAACTCAATAGACCAAGATAATGATCAAGCAGGACCATCTAATCAAAACATGATACCTTTAAATCAAAATGTTCAAAAACCAATGGCACAAACATCCAAGATTGTTGCTAGCAACCCTAAAAATACTAAACAACAAAAATAACCATCCACAAACATTTTTTGTCAAGCTCTTAATAAACAAATGGCAAACCAATAAAAGGCTAAACAAATACAAAATACCAATCATCAACAAAAAATTCAACATAACATAATTCCACAATAGCCTCACAACAATCCTCCTACCAACACTTTGCACAACAATATTTTAGTTGGAAATCCTTATACAACATCAACTTATCAAAGACACAACAACATGGTGCAACAAAATCAATTTGGTGGACAACCACAGGGCCTTGAAGACATAGTTAAACAATTAGCTTCAAGACTAGATCAAATAGACCCCTACCGTCCCTCATATAGTTATAGAGAGATATGTAGCCAACCCTTGGATCCTATTGTGGTTGCCCAACCATATCCAAAACATTTCCCTATGCCTATCCTCCCAATATATAAAGGAACCGAATATCCTATTGAGCATCTTCACATGTTTAGGATAGCATGTCATGATATTTCTCATGATGACTTGTTGTTGCTAAAAATATTCCCTAAAAGTCTTGGAGGCATGGCTCTAGAATGGTACTATCAACTATCTACAAACTCTTTAAGGAACTTTGAAGAAACAATAGAGATGTTTGTCCATCAATTTAGTGCCTATATAGAGAGGCATGTAACCATTAAGTATTTATACAATATGAAACAAGGTAAAGATGAGAGTTTTGCCGAATTTTTTACTAAGTGGAGACAACTCTTAGGTAAACTACATTTTGCATTACCTCATCATGAAATGTTGGATATATTCATTGGTAATTTGCAAGAACAACTATCTTATGAACTTTCTACTACCATAGTAACCTCCTTTGATCAAGCCATTGATCTAGCTAGGAGGGTAGAAGAGGCCCTCATTAGGAGAGGATAATTTAAGAAGAAAGATGACGATAAGACTCCTAAAAATCAATATAAGAATAAGCAAGTAGTGGGTGATGGGGTTACTGATAGCAGAAACAACTCAAATGTCAATCTTGTTGAAACTCTAAAGAAATTTGTATTGAAAATCCTTGATAAGCCACCAAGAGAATTTACAATATTAAATCAACCCTTAACTATGATTTTACCTCAATTATTGGAACAAGGCTTGATACGATTACCCGAGGTAAGACAACCAGATACTATTGTAGCTGGATATAGGGTTGATTTACATTGTAATTTTCACCAAGTGGATGGACATTCTACAAATTATTGTAAAAGATTAAAGCATTTGATACAAGATCTGATTGATAAAGGTAAAATGGAAGTACAAAAATTCCCTTCAAATAATAATCTTGAATTTACCAACAAGGAAGGCACTATAAGTTCAAAGGCTATGAGTATTCCCGTATCTTTTTTTAAATGGACTCATAATAAAAATTATCCGAGTCGTCACCTGGTGGATGTTGGAAATACCACAAAGACTAATAAGGATAGTCACATTTCAGATAACATGGCTTCTAGTCATCTTAGTAATTTAGGTTGGTTGATAACCACAGGTAGGAAAGAAATGACAATATAAGACTTCGAACCAGAGCCACGTGGACCACCAGATAGCCACCACCATAAATCTAGCCAGCAGGTTCACTTATCCAAGGCTGATTGGAAAATATGGGACATGATCCTAAAGCATGCCATATACGAAAGAAAGCAATTACCAAATAATTATTAAGAGTAACTGTCAATATAGAGCTTGTGGGAGTTTTTTCAGTACTCCTATGTTTTGCATTTTTGTTTCTCCACCGTTTCAAGGAAGGGATCATTCTTATTTTTTTGTAATTATGATGCAAGTGTGTTTTCTCGAGGTATACCCAAAATTTTGTATGGGAAGTTTCTTTTGATAACAGGCTATGTGCCTTACTAGATGTAATGGCTTTGGCGGTATGTAGATTTTACATATATAGGATCCTTAGTAAGGACATGTTCATCAACAACCCTAGGCTGATTTTTGTAAAAGGTTTTGGGTCAACATGTAAAACCCGGTATTAATGCTATAGTATCTTATCTACCAAAAAAAAAAATCCTCAAAAAAATACCCAAAAACAACCAACCCAAAATGCTAATCAAAACTTGGATATTTTTCAACATCCTTTACCCAACCATGGTAAATAAACTGTGAATTAATTAGAACATCATAATGACCCTCATCCAACCAGATATGTGGGAACCATTAGTAGTCTCTTGCCATATCAAAATATTCAAACCCCTTATGTGCCTACTTTATCCACAATTACAACTAGGCCGATCATATATATATAAAGTGACACAGAAAGTGAAACAAAAATTGAAACATAAAGTGAAATAGGAAGTGAACTAGATATTACATCAAAAAGTTCTAAAGCTGAGTCAAATCGAATTACTCCCATTACAGATTTATTAGTTCCAGAAGAACCATTCCCTAGGAGAATGACTATTTGACCATCATATCAACAAGTGCTTACAAATGAACAAGCAAAAAATGCTAGACATCATTTTGGTTATTTACAAAATAATAATGTTGTGGGCACTATTGGAGCCATCACTAGACAACAAGCCCAAAATCAAAATTCTCAATCACAAACTCAAAAAACTGATCAAGATAGGGATATTACAAAATCCCTTACCCAATCATCAAAAACTTTGAAAATAATCAATTTTCATATCATAATGTGCCTCATCACAATGATATTATTAGTTTAGTAGTAGATACTACAAAAAACCAAATTCTTTCCCAACTAAATTATCTTGACAAGCAGGAGATAAATTCTTCATCCAACCAACCTTCAAGATCTCTCTTAGTTTTGAAGAATAATACAAAAGAGGATACAAGCATAGAAAATCCATATTTAATGTTGACATCTCAACCTAAAGTCTCCCTCAACATTCAACAACAATGGAAAAATCATCTATATAAGATATCCTTTTTGAAACTTTTGCAAACCTCTCCCATTCATAGGGAATTTGTATTCTCTATTCTCTCTTTCTTTATCATCATTACAACAAGTTCTCTATTCTTTTCCTCTTTATCTTCATTGCCACCTTTTGTCCATCACCTTTTATCCTTCATTATCTCTCTCATTATTTTTATCACATCAAGTTCTCTATTATTTTCCTCATTATTATCATTGATGTCTTATGTTCATCACTTTTCTTCATCTAGATCTACTTATTATTCTTCATCACAACAATCTCAACTATCAACCAATCAACTTCAATCACCTACACCACAACCAAATTGTCCTTCAAAACCTCATTTAATTTTGAAACCACATTAGACATGTTATAATCAAATTCACCTTGTATAGTTTATATAGATAATCTTGTATATACCACCAATTCCATCATAAAAAATAAAAAAATAAAAAACAACCAAAAAATAAAAAAAGCATCAAAATTTCCAAAAATATTTCAAATTATTCTGCATTGTTATTTGTTGTTATCTTTCAAAAGTTTTGTGTTATATTTTACTTTTCTTCGGATAAATTCAAAAGTTATCTTGAACCATGCACTTAATTTCACATATTTACTGATTTTGATTATATCATTTTGATTATAAATATCTCTTGAACCAAAGATCACTATTACTTCACTAAATAAAAATTTGAGTTTTAGGAATTGATCTTCCTACTTCTTGAACCAAGAACACATTCTCACATCTTAATATAATTTTTTGCAAATTCAAAAATGACACTACATAGTAGTCTTAGTTCCTTAAGCCAAAAGTTTTCCTTGCTATCCTATTATGCACATGGTCTAAAATACTGAGAATTGGCAAAAGGACAAGTTCCACCTTACTCGAATAAAATCCCTTTCTCTACACCTAATATGGGTAAGTATCCCAAAAAGAAAAATAAAAAGCAAATAAAGAGAAAAATAAAAGAAAAGAAAAAGCAATAAAATCCCCTTGTTCAAAAATGAACAAGAAATCCCTATTCCAAAAATCAGAAGAAAAAAAGGAGGTAGTGAGCTTGAATCCCTAGAATTCCTCAGTTATTTGAAAGTCATGAGGTAAGCCCCATAACATGTGGTTTATTCCCAACCCACTTGACCTTGGATAATCCCTTTCACTTGGCGACATGTCTGTCACATTAGCAACCTTCTTTTTTACAGACCAATGTCCGCTTGTGGATTAACTAGCTTTTGGTAACTTGACTTACATAGTAGTTCGGTAAAATGGCATGCACAAAATCATGGTTAATGAACATTTCACTTGTATATACATTGGTTCATAAAATTTTGCTTGTATCATTACCTCACTCAAAATCGGCAAATCAATTTCACAAGCACACACATTTGATCCTTGAGAGATTTTGTATCATTATGACAAATCAAGATGGATAATGAACTCACACATCACACTATGGTTCTTGATAAATTTAACTTTGTCTTGGAATTAATTTAAAATATTTATTTAAATTTTGTTAGAAAACATTAGTTTATAACTATTCACATTAATCCATATCACTTCATTTTTTGCAATTACATACAATATATATATTGTCTTCAAAAAATTTCAACATGTGACACAATGATTTATTTTCAAAATACAACTTGCATTTTCAAAATCATATATAATCATGCATTGCATTTTGACTTCGTGATGATGGTATAATTCCTAGGAATTATTCTTCTCAAATTTCACACTAGGGATTCTATGCCTAGCACAAGTCATCCTTCCCAAATTTTCATGCTTAAATCACTCTATTTTTCTTAAAAAAGTAATCTTTATCAACCTATCTTCTCAAAATCAATTTCTTTTAAAATCAACATCTCCTTTCATAATCATAAGCCTCAAGGTCACTCTTGAGCCCACAATATTTTGGTATTAGCAATACAAAACTTCCTCACAACAGGATTTGCTTCATGACCTAGAGAGCATTGATCTCCACCAATGGTCATATAACAACACAACATCCTTCGAGGTTCATTGCTAATCCCTCAAATCTATCATCACACAAAAACATATTTTTCAAAACACACTTTACAAAATCATTTTCCTTTTATTTTAAGCATGATTAAAAATCTAAAGCAATGATCATTTGAAATTAAAACAAAAATAAATGAAATCAATCAACCAATAAATAACACAAAGTCACATAAAACAAAGAATATCCATATATATATATATATTAAAGAAATTTTGAATTTTCCACCAAACACAAAATTTGGTGTAAAAACTCAAGGGAGCATCCTAGTCAGTAAATTAGTAATTATTTTTCTAAAACATCAATTTCCCATGAACTATTCATTATAAACCATCTAATAATTTCTATCCATGTCAATCATAACCACTTATACTCAAGTTTCTACACTTTTCTTTGACACATTTATTATTCATAAATACGCTAAAGAGGGGGCAAAATGTAGACATGAAAAATTGACTCATTTTCCTTAGTTTTCCTCCTAGAGAAGTAAGGTCATATTTGATATTAACTTTACCTAAAGAAATACCCTCAAAATTTACCAAATTCTATATCATTGGATAGGGCTTGAAAAAAGCTTTCCAATGGTATATTATATGTCCAATTTTGATATCGTTTGACCCATCAAACTGCCAAAAAACTATGTACATGTCTAACCTCCTGGTGAGATCGTACGATACGATATCTGATCGTATTGTACGATCCTTGATCATACGATACGATATTGGATCGTACGATACAATATCGGATCGTACGATATGATCTTGCTCAAAACAGAAAATCTCAACTTAGTAAAGCAACAAAATCAGCTGTAATACTTTTTGTCTCTATCTGTGCAACTGTGTGATGGTTATGGGATCGGATTCGCTCAATCAGTCCCAAATTAGAAGGAGTTACAACTAAGTTGTTTTTCATCCTATTTTGGTTGATTTTCCCATCTTATTTAATCAGATACCCTTCCCATCAAATATCTCCTAGCACTACTAGCATATCAACTTAGTTTCTGCATTCAATTCGTTGTAATTTCTACATTAGACCTAGGCATTTATCTTTTCTATGTAGGATCGAAGAATACGATCGATGATCAGATGGTATGATCTTGCATCGAAGGCATATGATATTTATTATATTGTATTATCTTACTCTGAGATCACTTGGGGGCAACTCTAAGTGTTGGTTTATGTGTTTTAGCTCTACTTCTTTTTAGATCTGTCATTTCACTTATCATTTACATCATATAGAATATAGAATTCAATCATTTGCATCCTTGAAGTTCATAGATTTGAATATAATCACATATTGCATGTATTTTAAAGCACTTATCTATTTTTTGCTTTCAATTACAACATTCAATAGCTAATATTAAGTCTCATTTTGCTCAAAAAGAAACATTATAATTGTCTGTTTTCTATTTTCTACACTCTATCCATGAAACTGCAGGTTTTTGTCAATATCGGATCTACTAATCTCTGATCGGTAGGTACAATATCTGATCTTATTCATATGATCTTGCTCTATTCATATGATCTTGCCCTACTACATATGATCTAGAATGTAATAAAAAATTAGATTCTTCTTCAGACTTTTGGATACAGGTAAGAGTTCTAAATTACTTCTTAAACACTACATTGTCCTAACGTAACCGCGGAGCGCGTGCCTAGCTAGGCGACTGATCTATACCATCACAAAAGCACAAAGATCCATGCAAATACATAAATTTTAAAAAGAAAGCCAACGTATGCAAATTTTCTAATATTAATATTTAAAGGATCTCGGATTACAAAAATGCCCTCTTAGGATCACTCGAAAGATGATACAGATGTTACAATTTCCAATGCCCTCAACAGGGTAGGCACACTTATTGTGCTTCGGTGATTACTCACAAACTGCATTGGGGTAGAGCTAACCCCCATATCCGTGATGTGGAAGGATTATGATATAGGCTCATTTTTGCACTTGTCTCTCTACGAACAAGAAACAACAACACACGATTACAAATATTTATAGCCTCTCGTGATGAGGCTCTTTAAAGAAATATGCATGTAAATACCATTAAACTAGTAAAAAAATAAAGCATAAAGAAAGACTTTAAGCTATTCTAATTACATCAAGAATTATGCTAAACATACAAGACATGAATAAGCAAATGATGCATAGATCAAATATCGAATTAGAAGCAATAAAGCACATAAAATATCCAATGTACTCCTACTTAATGCAACGTATGAAATGTCTAATTCCTATGGTCAGAGTTTCCCTAAGATGCAATTAAACCTATAAAAAGACTAACATGACTAATCTATGCGATCAAAAGCAAAGTAAGTAAGGTTATCATTAACCTATTGCAAACCGTAGCTGTGAGGGGCGGTCTGCACTGCAAACCGTGGCTGATAGCCATAGTTTGACCTCTGATGGGTTTGCCCTCAGAATTAGGGGCAGTGGGCTTGACTTCCTTATCCGAATTGATGTTCAAGGGTCACCTTTATCATCCTCTGATAGATTTGGTGGTCAAATAAATGTGAAGGGCCTTATTTTACCCGAATTTGTGTTTCTTGATCCTCCTAAGCACCTAGGACATCCATGGCTAATTGGTATTTATATGTATAGCAAAGGGGCTCTCAAATGCACAAAGTTGGCATGCAATTTGACAAGGCTTTTCTGCTCTCTTGATCAGTTAGCTCTCACTCTATAATTCGCCAGCACTTCGCTATACAAATTATCTCTCTCCTTCATCCCTTTGGAGAGGGGTATTTATAGCATGCTACTAGGGCTAGGGGTGGCTTCATGGAGAAGCCAAGACAAAGAAGGTTGGTTATGATAGTTGGGATGGAAGACTTTGGAATATTCCATCCTCCAAATGCCTCCTTCTAAATCTCTTGGCCGTTCCAACCAATTTGGATCAGATGGGAGGCCTAGCTGAACTCTAGTTCAGACCACAGGTCATATATGTAGTCCAGACTATAGACCATAGGTCTCAATCGTGGTTCAGACTGGAGACCGTAGCTTTGGGCTGCGGTTCATACTGCTTATGCCAAAATGCCTAAATTGAGTGGTTAGAACCACTGCTCTATCTTGGAGTCTATCCAAGATCCTTCATATGGTTTTGTAGCATGTCCATATGAGTAGTCACCCTCAGCATGACACATTTTAGGTGTCTATAGATGCCCATTTTGAGATGTGTTGTGAGATCAAACAATACTGAGAAAAATAGACCTCCTAAAATGATGTCACAGGTTCTATTATGATCATTAGTCTGATCAAAATTAGATGCCCTAGGTCCAACAAAATGACACGCATCCTAGAATCATTGCTTCCAACATGGGAAGGCTTACATTTGAAAAGTTTGCACTCATCATCAGAAATTCGGGTAGCTTTGGTGCTACAATAAGAGTTAGGCCTATATAACCGAAGGATGAGAGCTATAAATGAAATTTCATATTTGCTATTTGCCCCAAGCAGAGGGGGAAGCTTATGATAGCTGTTAGAAATGATTCACAAGGATGAACGCAATTTTGACAAGATCAAGGGATCTACGATCTTTGGGATCTTCTGTTGATTTTGATTATGACATGAAATTATGACTACCCCCTCAAGCGATGAGTTGATGAGGGTAATGACAATGTCTAAAGTCACAAAATTGCTTGACCATAATGAATGATCCTGAACAACTTTAGATTTGAGACATTTAATGCCTTGGCTATGCTTAGTTCAGCTTATGATTACAACGCTTAGTAGTATTTGCACATCTCTATCCCATGGAGCAGTATGGCTATGATGGTCGTCTTAAGGAGTCAAAATAATACAAATTCAAGAAGACTTATGTTGAATCATATTATCGATGATTTTTTGAAAAGATATCATAAAAGAAATGATAATTTTACCCCAAATGTCCTTATTGTGATTTACTCATCTTGTCGGATTGCATGGAGCACAAGTCGCTGTAACCGCCAATTTTATAGGATAAATCACTGAATATGGGGCTCATTTGGTTTTTCATTGTTTGATTTTTTTGTTTAATTTGGCATTTAATGGATTGATCCTAGTGCTTGTAACATCACAAAATTTGCAATTGTGATCATCTATTTTGATTTTTATCCACTAGGAGTAATTAAATTACCTTTTCAGACCTTCCCACGGTGGGTTTTTAGTGCATTTATTGCTAGTTGCTGACCGCAGGTATGGTCTATGGTTTACATTTCCAAATTTTGGGGACCGTGGGTCGGACCTACAGGCAAAAAACCCTAGTTTTAGAACTGCGGGTGTCAGCTACGATCCGCAGAGACTAGGAGGACCTATAAATTGAATTTCCATTTGAAATTTTTCATTATTTTCTTGCAACCACTAGCAAATTGAGAGCTCTAAGAGAGAGAGAACATTCCCTGATACGGAACGCTGTCAAACTCAACCACATTTATACTCATCTACCTTGATGGTGGATCCTGATTAGCCATCGACTAGCCGGGGGCAGGGTGCGGGAAAGATAACTCGAAATCGAGACCTCACACTCAATATCAGTAAAATGAACCACACTAAGAAATGCAAAAATTTAACCTCATTAAACTACTGGTAATGAACCCCACTAGTCTAGGTTAGCTTAGGATTTAATTTTTATGCTTTAGTGGTCTAGGAGGGTACCCAAAATGGGTGCCACTCCTAAATTGCAGCTGGTAGCTGCGGTTCCCAGTTGGCAAATTGGGAACCATAGGTTTTAGCTACAGTCTCCAATTTTCCAAATTGGGGACCGTAAGTTGCAGCTGCGATTCCCAATTTGCAAATTGGGTACCGCAAGTTGCAGCTACAGGTTGCAATTGCTTGTTTTTTTTTGAGATTTTTAGTTTTATTTAGCTCTACTTAGCTAGATTTAGCTTACATTATGTTTTTTTTTGCTTTTTAAAAGTTAACTTCTAGAGTGCGGGAGCCTGACTTGATGAAGACTCTCTGCGAGGCCTTATCGGATGATGACCAAGCATGGTTCTAAGATTTTGGGATTGGTTACATCATGGATCTACCCACCATTAGGGTAGATCAAGCCTATATCACTGTGTTAGCCTAGTTTTGGAATGCGTGGACCAACACATTTCACCTTCCTCCCAGTGAGATGACCATCACCCTAGAGGATGTCTACAGGATCTTTAGGATCCCCATTGACGATGAGGCCATAATTTACTCTACCTACACAACAAAGGATGCTATTTTTGCTACCATATTTGATGATTGAAGCGCTGACACACAGGATGATGCAGACCATGGAGGGATGAACATCGATGACTAGTATCGAGATGATGTCTTCTCTATTCGAGAGGCCCTATTTATGCATCTCATCATGCATATTGTCCTTCCAGACTCCTTGGGTGTGAGGATTCCCTGGAACATGATAGCCCTTTCTTGGAGGGTGCTTCAGAGCTTGATGAAGGAGCCACAACTATTAGCTTGGGGAAGCACCCTATTATGCCAGCTCTACAGGGAGTTGTACCATATCATAGAGCATATTCGTAAGGGCATAAGTTGTAGCATATTTCTACAGATCTGGGGGTGGCAGCACATTTGGGTCTAGCATCCTGTAGAGCTACCACTATGCATCACCACCCTAGATGATGACCATTAGTGTTATGCCACATGCTGGCATCATGCTGAGGAGGGTATCCATAGTAGAGCTCATGCTGGGAACATTGAGCACTACATTATTTAGTTTGCATCACTTGGGCTGGGGGATGTTTTATAGCGCCCCTACATGGCCAGAGGTGGATGAGTTGCCATGATGGGCCCACCAAGATAGATGGCTTATATGGCATAAGCTAGAGGTCTAAGAGTATCAGTTCTTCTCTCATGTCCTACGATAGTTCAGCATAGCATAGGACATACCAGAGATGCCATTTAGGTACAGACGCCTAGATCTAGAGAAGGATATCCCATTGATAGTTCCTATGAAATTAGGAGATGCACCCAATGACTTCCAAGAGTTGGGTGTTGAGACAGTTGGGACCACGCCCAACTATGATAGGTGGTGATCTCTATTCAAATGGCATGGGATAAGGCCTCTGGGTCGAGAGCCAGCTGAGGCAGAGGAAGAGGTATATATTGATGGGTGTAGGGTATGCTAGTGTACTGAGGGTAGTTGGGGCATAGAGGCTACCATTGAGGACCTATTGAAGATCGACCTTGAGGAGGATGGCACAGAGGGACGGCTGCTGGTGCAGGTTGCTAACTTGCAGAGTCATATTGGCCGCTTTCATACTTAGTAGTATGAGAGAGATACCACCATCACCACTCTAGAGGTGAAGGTGGCTAACAAGGAGTGACACCTAACTAAGGCATAGGGCCAGGTATAGGAGCTCATGACTCAAGCTACCGATGCAGAGGCCCAAGTGCAAAGACTATAGACTAACCTAGAGTTGGCACAGGTGTAGCGGACTATAGTAGAGGTAGAGCAGGATCTCGCACGAGCAGTGAGGGGGGCTATGCTACCTCCTCAAGCTATCATGGGGTCTCTTATGGTACTAGCAATAGGTATAGCAGCTAAAAAAAATTTGATTGCTAAGGTGACATGACTACACGATATGGTCATGAGGACCAATGAGATGCACACAGCCCAGCTTGCTCGCATTGATCAACTAGTCGGTTACATAGATATGCACAATCTATAGGTTCCTAAGGATCATTTTGCATTAGAGTCTCAACATACTAGGTCTAGGACCTCAGGGTAGTCGACAACGAGCTTGATTCATAGGACTCACAGGACTGCGAGGATGCACAGGTCCTCTAGTACACACACGATGAGGTTGCAGGCCAGGACTAGAGATCCAAGACATACATCAGGGACCTCCAATCAGAGTACTAGTCTACTGTAGTTACCAATTTCTCATGTGTTGGGTGATTTAGGCTTTGGAGGTAGGAAGGATCCACAGTAGTATCCACCACAGGTTCCAGGTCATCCAGGAGAGCAGGCTCCAGAGCATAGTGCAGAGGGAGGCGGCGAGAGCTCCAGTACAAGGGGAGCAACCTAGATCTGGGTTATAGCAGCTGTTGGCTATAGTTTAAATGTTCTTATTTTGTGTGTAAGGTTGAGGACCTACACAGTTGTAGCCTGTGATCATTTTTGCACTCCCTATGTACTCGTTTGGACACACATATATGTGATATGATATTTCATGGCTCCTTATGTGTATATGTTTATTTATTAATTTTGATTTTATATTTATTTGATGCACATGGATGCAATGCTTATTTAAATGCTATGTTTATATGATGCGATGTATGTATGTCATGCACTAGATATCTATTCTACTTTATTATGATGATATGTAGTGATCTAGATGAATAGATGTGCGACATATGATGTATGTAGATGGATGTTTTGTTTATTTCTTAACGCATATTTATTTTTGCTTTGTGGGCATGCATATATTTTATGCAGTTTATGATATGCTATGCAATGTATGGTAATGCATTATGTACATAATCATAATCTAATGGAAATGAACCTGTATGCTTTAATCACTTAAAACATAAGGAATGAATGTAAACTGTGTATATCAATTTTTAAAATATGACACCACAAAATGTATAATAATCATGCAAAATAATTGATAATTCTCATTACAAGAACTTAATCAATTAATCACCCCTATATGAAATGCAGTGAAATGGATTGGTATAATGCTAATGAATGAATATGTCATTCTGTATATTTCTTCTTTTTTGCACTATATAGTCAGTGGTCGTCTAAACATCATTTTTGATATTCATGCGGTATCTATCCTATTTATTTGATTGTGCTTTGTAAAAATGCATTCTGATGAATGAATGACTCATATCTCTGAAGTCTAATGATATTTGGTATCTTGTTGCTATTGGAGCACTTTTTGGGGTTTTCCTTGAGACTCAAACACCCTAGTATACTTCTCCAAAAATCACATACTAATTGTACAAGGCTTATATTGGACAAGGCTTTTATCGTGATAGACCCAACTATTCATTATCTCTGTGTGTGCATGTGAGTATTTTTAGATAGATCGTAAGCATACCCCGTATGTTAGTCGGGACTCTTTCAACCCATATGTGAGATAAGGTTCCTCATACGATTGTACCATCCTTGTTTCAGCTTTGATTAGACTTATACAACTAGACAATCCTAGGTACCTAGAGCTAGCTCATCTTGCAAATTGATCAGGGCTATCCCTCCAAATGCAGGTGGGATTCTTTCAACCCATTGCTACATTTGGGTATCACCCAATAGAACTACCCCTCCGATTGTAAGCAAGACTCTTACAACCCATTGCTGTGATCGGGGATCACTCTATGGCTTTCGAAAGGTGGACAATCCAGGGATTCAAGTTCTCACCCATCTTACTTGCTCAGATGTAGTGATAAAAATCATTGTTAGTCCATATGTTACCGTTTTATTTTAGCAAGATATTTTTATAGTGCTTTTGATTCACTATGTCACTTTACATTTTGAACTTGAAATTTGTACTTTTTGTTGCACTTTGTAACTTGGGATTTAACTTTTGTGACTTTGGGATTTATAGGGGAAATTCTTGTCCTTTTGCCAAAGTACACATTTCTAGACGGGCTATTTGCAAGATAAGTAGGTCATGAAACCCATATCTCTAGATACCTAATATTGTTGTCACAACTTTCATCCTCTCTCATCTTAGCAGGATTTTATATTGTTTTGCTTAGTGACGAGATTTTGACATGTTGAAGCATTATCCCAACTAATGACCTTGTCTATAATATCAAAGTAATTTTTCTACAATATCTTAAGGACTCACTAGGTATGGCTGAGTGATAGGAATAATTTAACACACATACATGTTTCTTTGCAATAGGTATCATGTATGAATGCAATAAATTATGATAAATGTAAGGGTGCATGATTGTCATACAAACGTGTAACTGTTTGTAAAATTTTTATAAACGCATTACACTCTATTGTGGAATGCAACGAATGAAAAATGCCTAAATGCAATATGATGATGTGAATGCATGTGTGAATGCAAATGAAAATACAAAATGTAAATGCAAATGTTTTTGGATTTTAAGCTTTATCATTTTTTTTTTGGACTTCTACACATTTTTCTTGATTTTTATAGATTTTTGAGCTTTCATATTTGACCAAACTATGAGTACATGTCCTTGGAACTTTTAGGGTTGACCAAGAAATTTTTAGAAATCCTTGGAGCCTTTTGAATTGACAAAAGGTTCTACAGTTGCCTTTGGAACCTTTTTAGTTGACCAAACTCTTAGCAAAAGGGCATGGAGCCTTTTGGGATGACCGAGAAGCTATAGGAACTCTCAGAGCCTTTGGGTTGACCAAGCAATTTTTGGAAATCCTTGGAGCCTTTTGAATTGACCAAAGGTTTTACAGGCACCTTTGGAACCTTTTAGTTGACCAAAATCTCAGCAAGAGGACATGGAGCCTTTTGGGATGACCGAGAAGCTATAGGAACTATTGAAGCCTTTGGGTTGACCAAACAATTTTTGGAAATCCTTGGTGCCTTTTCTTGACCAAGCTTATTAATCAGATATCTTGGGGCCTTTTGGGATGACCGAGCGATTGAGACAAAACCCTCGGGGCTTTTGGGTTGACCAAAGGCTTACAGATGCCTTTGGTACCTTCACTACACTCTCAAGCATAGAACGCCTTAAGATGGATGATATTGAGAGGCTCAAACTCTTCTACATCCTCTAGCGACGTTAGGTGATAGGTTCCTGGACCAATATTTTTAGATATGATGTAAGGCCCTAGCTAGTTAGCCATGAATTTGTCTCACATGTCAGGCAACAAATTCAAGTTCTGTTGGTTCTCTTTCAGCACAAGATCCCCAATTTCAAAGTCTCTTTGGTGGAATTTGATATTGTAAGCTCATTTTAATCACTCCTAATAAATGCAAATATGCTTGAGGGCATTCACGCGATGTTCATCAAGCAACATCAATTGATCGAGGTGAGTTTGCCATACGGTGTCGTTATCGATGAACTCTTTCAATGCGACATGTAGTGTTAGAATTTCCAACTCCAACGGCATAATGGCCTCAGCGCCATATACTAGTGAAAATGGCATTGCCCCAATAAGCATATGAATGCTAGTCCTATAAGCCCATAATGCAAGGGGCAGATATATATGCCAATCCTTGTGGTGTTCTTGCACTATCTTTTTCAATATGACTACCACAGTCTTGTTTGAGGCCTCAGCTTGCCCGTTTTCTTGCTGATAATATGGAGTTGTAAAATTGTGTTTAATGCAGTTTTTAGACATTAAAGCCCGCATAGTTTTGTTCTTAAAAGAAGTTCCATTATCCAAAATTATTTTGGATGGTATCCTAAAATGACATATGATATGCTCGAGAATAAATTCTACGATGTGAGATCCAGTGATCATTGTAAGGGGAATGGATTCCACCCACTTTATAAAATACTCAGTAGCCATGATAATGAATGTATGTTAGCCTAACAATGGAGGGGAAATCTTGCCAATCAGATCTAGTCCCCACTAAGAAAATGGTCAAGCTGCCTGAATGGGCTGTAAGGCCTGCGATGGCAAGTGCATAATACTAGCATGATACTGACATTTAATGCATTTCTTGACATACATATTGCAATCCTTCTCCATAGTGGGCCAGTAATAATCCATGTGGAGGATGCATTTCACAATAGTCATGCTGCTAAAATGGCCATCGCACGTATCGTTGTGAGCCTCTAAAATTGCCCAAGATGACTCTTGGGGCTCAATACATCGAAGGAGAACTCCTTCATAGCTACATCGGTACAAAATATCTCCTATAAAGACATACTTGGTCACTCTCTATTTAAATGTGCATCTTGCAGCATGCGATAATCCCTTTGGGATCATACCAAGCTTTAGGAAGTCTTGGATTTGTAACATCCAGCTTTGACAAGCCTCAACTTTGACTGCTAAGACGACCTGCTCCCCCTACGTATTTAACTTTGCAAATGCAGACTAGGAAACAACCTTGTGGTGAATGGTAGTACCACTCCCCGTAGGACTCGAGAAGTCAATGACTCCTAGGGTGCCTGCTTAAGAAATTCTTCCACTCTACAGAACCAATCAGTTGTTGGTTCCATGACAATCATGTTGACTGACTCTTTATTATCAAAGGCCGCATGCTCTACTGTTGGGTGCGAGAACATTCTAACATGGATGGTAGTAAAATCAACAGACAAATTCTAAGGTATAAAGGACCCCAAATATTCCATGGTGTCTACGAACCTATTTGATGAATGAGGGATTGCCTCGATGTCATACCATTCAAGTTTAGCCAGATAAGTGGCAACAAGATATTTTTAGGCTTTTAGTACGGGACATCAACACTGAAAGAGCCTCTTAACTTGGTTAACTATGAGCAAATAATCACCAAAAATGTTTAATCTTGTAATACCCATGGCGATGGCTATGTGGAGGCCCAAAAGTAGGGATTCATACTTAGCATTATTATTGGTCCATGGAAAGTATAACTTGAACGACAAGGGCATTGGAGCTCCTTGTGGCGTGAAAAAACTATTCTTGCATCGCCCCATTGCTCACACTTTGAACCGTAAAAAAAATGTAATATCAACATTATTCTTTGGTTCCTCGGGTTTGGGATCTTCAGATATTACGAAGACCGCATCATCTAGAAGCTCAATGGTTAGAGGCCTACTGTTGGACAGTGGTGCCTCAGCTAGTTGATCAGATATGACTTGTCCCTTGATGGACTTTTGGAGGATGAATTGCAAATTGAATTCTATCAATAACATGATCCACTTTGCAGTACGTGTGTTATGATATGTATTGCTCATCATGTACTGCAAAGGATTCTATTTCGATATAACATATGTTGTATGACTTAGCATGTAATGCTATAATTTATTGGTAGCGAACACTATTGTTAAACAAATTTTTTCAACATATGCATATCCTAAATCATAACTCACCAAGGTGCGAATGATGTAATATACAGCTTGCTCTTTGCCTTGCATGTTATTTTGGGCTAACATGGTCCCTAATGTAAAGTTGGTTGTCAATATATATAGCAAAAAAGGCTCATTTGGCCTTAGTGGAGCTAGTACTAGTGGCGTTGCTAGGTATTTCTTAATATCAGCAAAGGTTGCTTCATAGTCATTGTCCCAATAAAATGGGACACCCTTGTGTAGCAGTCGATTCATGGGTGGACACTTATCTAATAATTTAGTGATGAATCACTTTATGGATGCTACTTTGCCCTAATGGCTTCTTAGTTCTTTGATATTAGTGGGAGGATGCATCTCTAAAATAGTCATGCCCTTTGCTGGGTCTACTTCGATGCCTCATTTAGGAATGATGAATCCCAAGAGTTTACCTAAATTTATGCCAAATATGCACTTATTAGGATTCAACCTGACATTGTGCTCTATCAGGCGATTGAAGACCTTCCTTAAGACCTCCGCATGCTCTGCTCGCAACAACGACTTAACTAGTAAGTCATCGATATAATCTTCTAAGATTTAATGCATGTAGTCATGAAATATATATGTCATAGCCCGCTGATATGTGGAACCAGCATTTTTAATACTGCCTGGCATAACTTTGTAGCAAAATGTCCCCCATGGTGTTATGAATGCGGTTTTATGCTAATCTTCGGGTTTAATCTGAATCTGGTTGTATCCAAAAAAATCATCCATAAGGGAGAGCATTTCATGACTTGTAGTGGCATCTACCAGAGCATTGATATTTGGCAACAAAAATGAATCTTTGGGTGTTGCCTTGTTGAGATCTCTAAAATCCATACAAATACGGACCCTTCCATCTGGCTTTCCTATGAGCACCATATTGGACACCCATTCTAGATAGTTGATGGAGATGACGAACTCTACATCCAACAACTTTTGTAACTCATATTTCACCATTAAGGCTATTATTGGATGTATTTTTTTGAGTTTTTGCTTGACTGGCTTCTTCGACAGATCTAGCGATAGGTTATGAGTAACCAATTTTGGATCTAGACCCGACATGTCTTTGTAAGTCCAAGAAAAGAGATTAGGTCTCTCTTTCAGTAGAGGGATGATGCTATCATGCTCATCTAGAGTGAGACTCTCTCCAAATATAACCTTCTTTGGATTGGTGGGATCTTTACTGATATCCACATCAAAGGTTTTCTCTACTGACATATGTGATCCCTCCTCAAGCTGGTGAGGCATAGGAATTAGATGGATGTCATCAACCGGGTTCACATGTTCCTCTCAAGAAGCATTATCAGTATGACAAACATCATGAGCATATCTTGGCTCAAAATGAAATGGTTAAAACATTTCTTCATTAGGGAAGAAATATTTAGGCTGGACTGGTGAGTCAACATGATCCCAATCGATAGCATCCATGTTCAGATGCAGCAGTTTGGATGGATATGCTAGATTGTGGAGTGGCATGGTCAAATCAACAAAGACCATATTGATGGAATGGAATTGATCTCTGAAACCACACAGACAAAACCCTATCCCTGAAGCGTAGCTTTCGTACCCAAGATCTGGTTTGGATGGTACAAGCACAATGGGATGTCAGTATAACTGGATCCTCCTGGTGCACTGGCTACAAAATGGGATATCTCAACTCAAGGAGCTCCACATATGTAGGCAGATCAGGAAAGAGTTCTTGATACCTCTCTTCAAGCTCTCTTCTTTCCCTCAAGCTGTGATGGAGATTAATCTCCCGATGTAAACCTGTAGCTATAATAGGTGGGGGACCTCTAGGTGGAGGTCTATTACATAAGTGGTAAGGTCCCAAATAGGCCATATCCATTGAGTCCTCATCATAGCTATACAAATACAATTCGTCACTTCCCCACTCTTATAAGGAGTGATTTGGCAGATGTGGTCCCATGTATCTGATTCTACGATTGCTATCATCACTATTTGGATAAATCCGATAGAATAATCATATATATGATACTGCTACGTAAACTGGCTCTGCTCTTTCCTCAGAGCACTCAGTGTTGGGAGGGACTTCCTGCATAACATGCTTCAATTCCCTAGGCAATAGATATTATGGATACACGAGCCTGGAATCGATCCTTTCATCTACATCATCATGGTCACTACCATGGATGGGCCACTCTATTGTGTCTATGCATAGTGGGAGATTAGCTGGGCAAGGATTTAAGCAAGCCTCCTCTATTTCATCTTCACAATCACTATCGGATAAGAAGCACTTGTTTGTCTCTTCCACTTGTTCCATAGGTAGCATATGGCGTATAAACGTTGACCCTAAAAAAGTTAGCTTGATTTCCTCCTCAGATTGATCATCATTTGAGGATTCATCATCTGCATAATAACTAGGTCCACTCATTTTGAAGGTGGACTCCTCTTCATCATCATCACAAAGATCTCCTAACTTGAGATTGCCTACAATAGTGGGGTTATGCCCCTGCATACCAGTGTCATTGGTAGCACCACGGATTTGGTTACCCAGGTTGTCTCTGGGGTTGTCCTCTAAGTGCCTACCATGGTATGAATTAGGTGGCCCTATGGTAACAAATGATACCATCTGACGAGTTCTCCAATAGCTGGAAGGATTAGGGTGATATGGATTAAAATACACATCGTCCCCCAGACTCAAGTACATATGATCTAAGGATGTAGTAAGCATATCATCATGACCCCGTACTTGTAACCCTAACCTAAACCTATCAGTAGCTAACTGATAATGAGGTTTGAGTGGGGTTCTACATTCCTATTCAAAAACACCAAGGCCATGCCCATGCCAATGATACCACTCAAAAATGTGCATGGTGTATTTTGGGTTAGACAAATAGCACACATTCACAGTGAATAGCTCATCATCATCTTCATCTACGGACATTCTAGTGGGCGCTTGATCTAGCCCTACATAGACGAAGTTTGTTTGGTTGGGTGGCTCACCCAACGACACTACAGATCCAATAAAAATCGATGGGCATGTGGTTGGCCCATCTCTTGTGCATTTTCTAGGATAGGTCCAAAAGTAACATTTTGCACAAGATATTCATCCAACCCTGTGTTGGCCAGATGAATGGTCACCTGCGGTGTATATGACCCTGCTGAAGATGCAGGAAAAGTAGGCTAAGATGCCTCCTTGACTTTGTCTTGAGGTTCTTCCACATCCATGGGAGTGGGAGTCTCATTGGCGACTGGTCCAGGCATATGATTTTCCACTTTCTCACCCAATTTCACCTTTAGCTTCTCGACTTGCCGATGCATTGCCGATACAGTTAGTTTTTGATAAGTTGCAGTTGTATGCTCAGATCTGTGTGACACAAATATCGATGATCGAGCATGGGCTGCTGGTTTACCTCTTGGAATCTTAACCAATGAAATAGGTTAGATATCCAAGTGCATCGACGAGAGTATAAAATCCCCAAGAAAATCTGCTAGGTTCACAAACTTGAATGGTTCTTCATCTAAGGACACTACGTGAACTTGTCCCTCATAAATGTATTTCATGCATTAATGCAAGATAGAGGGGACACAACGTATTTTATGAATCCAAGGCCTTATGAGAAAAATGTTGTACTGCATGGCACCCTCTATCATGTGACACATCATAGAGATGGTCTTGAGTCCCACCTGAATAGGTAGAACAATTGTACCAACCATCGAGTATAGTGCATCGTTAAATGCTCTCAACGTAAAGGTGGTAGGCACAATGTGTGATTTGGGTAGCTTGAGATGGCTCAGTGCCTTGGTCGTAATTATATTTATCGAGGACCCAATGTCGATCAAGACCCTTTTGAAATGCATGTGGTTAACACATGTGATAATATGCAGTGGTGGGTCAGCCGTAATAGTAGGAACCATCCTCACTTCATGATCATAAAATTGTATCGTGGATTCCTGACACTATTGTACATGTCCCATGAAATTTATAAATGCATGGGCATCTTGGGACTGTACCTCAATGGACCTCAAAATGTCCATAAGAGTCTCCCTGTGTCTAGGGGACGGTTAAATAAGCTCATATATTTATAACTTCGTAGGAGTTGTCTATAGGTTCTAAACTAACCTGCTCCTTATGGTCACCACAGGTCTAGCTGGTGGGCCTGGAATGTTTTGGGTTGGCCATTGATCTGGCATAGCTTGTATTCTAATGGGAGCATGATGTTGATTCAGTTGATCGTACCTCCCATGTCTAGTAACAACATTGACCATGCCTACGAACCCTTGGGTAGGTGGTTCGATTCTCACTTGATTGACCTGGCCGAAGTTGTTATGAGGTGCCTCGTGATTAGGAAGTGGATTCTTGAAAATTCCCATGTTTTTGTTGTTGGGTGCCTGTGGGTTTCCTGGTACTACCAGCTCATCTTTTTCTATCATGTTCTGCATGATGTGTTTGAAGTACCAACATGTCTCGATGTCATGGCCTTTCGCTCTATGGAATATGTAGAACAGATAGTCTTGATGCCACTTTGACTTTGGCACATTCAGATCTACTAATTTAACCTCAAGCAATCATATGGCCTTGGCCTCACACAGTTGATGGAAAATCAAAGTCATCAATTTCGTCAAGGGTATGAACTAGCGAGGTGGGTGCTCTTATTTTTTTTGCCCTTATAGTTGTTTTTGTGTGTCTCATACCACGCAGGAGGAGGTTGGGCCTGATAATTAGGATTTTGCTATCCCTTGTCTTCTCCTCCAAGATTTAGTACTACTTGATTTACGTAGGCTTGCTTGCCTTGTTGTTTCATAGTACTCTTTTTAAACCCCTCTTTCCTGGTCTTGAGCTTCAAGATGCCTTCTTGCAACTTGATGTCCTCGATCACCCTGGCTTGCACCACAGCTTCCTCGAATGCAGGGTACTACTACAGTTGCAATAGTAGCAAGACGTGTTTGGCATAACTCTTTGTAAACATTTGGGTCAGTTCAGCTGCAGGAATAGGGAATGGCAGCTTTACCATTATTCTACGCCATCTCTTTTCGTATTGCTCGACGGGTTCATCGTCATGTTGATCTAGTGCCACCAAATAAAAAATGTTGGCCTTTTTCTTGATGCCAAATGAATATCGTTCAAGAAATGCATTGGCAAACTACTCAAAACTAGTAATACTATGTTTCTTCAGTTGGTTTAACCACTCTTAGGCCAGGCCAAAAAGTATCGTAATTAAAGTGCACAACAACAAGGCATCCTGACTCTCTATCTGGAAAAAAAATCGTAACATGCTCTTATGCATCCTCATCAGCCTTGATTTTTTACAACCTGGGCATATCAAAATGCTCGATATATGGAGGTGTAGGCATCAAGGGGTCTAGAGGTTCATTGTATATCTTCCTCAATGTTAGCTTTTGCATAGCCGCACCCTGCCTCTCTATTTCTTTGACCTTATCAACCAAAACCTTGTACGCCTTAGAAGACAAAAAGTCTTCCTCCCTAAGCTGATGTGGAGGTGGTCTAGGAGGTAATGTATTTTTTAGGGGAGGTGGAGGACATGGATCTTCCTCCTCCTCAACTTGGTAACTCTCAGGATATCCTTGATCGTATCTATCTGAATCTATGTGCTCATGCTACCTCTGTCTAATATCATTGAGTGATGGCATTCACTCCCTCTATTGGGTACTGAAATGAGTATGAGTGTCTCTTCGCTCCTTGTGCATATCAGCTAGGGACACAACCCTCCTATGCACATGCTCTTTATGCTCCTCGAGAGGGTATAGGCCAGACCTGTCTAGCCGATCCTCCTACTCTATGCGCTCATTCTAAGCTAGAATACGCTCCTCACGCATGCACTAATCATATAATATCTATTGTAGGAGCCTTTACGCTTGAATATTTTTATTGTCAATATGCTGCCTCTCTAGGCGAGCATCGTCCAATTGATCTTGGATGAGTTGACATATTTTCTTAGACACCATTCTATGTGATCTATCGATCTGGTCGACTGTAGGAGGCCTTCGATGTGTGTGCTCTATGCGAACTACCTTATGGGTTATGTACCCATAATACAAATGTATGGATGGTGGACGTGTGACATGAGAGCGCTTAGAAGCCTCTCCATGCTCTCTAGTTATCTTGATACAACTACTGCTACACTCACTCGAAGCACGAGTGGGTGGAGCTGTAGGATTACAGCCTAGCTGCTCAAGAACACTACCTAGGCCATCTAACTATCTAGACCTCCACCTCTCATGCGGTGGTTTTCCATTATCTCCTACCTTTGATATATCAATGGTGATCTTGCATGGTGAGCCATGCACGATAGTATGGGTGGACCTATGATCGAAAGTGAGCCTGTCATCTTACCCCTGAATGGGTGGATATTTGATCTTTCTATACTCTGACGGTGGAGGGTTATAACCTCCTATGGACTTAGTATGTATGGGAACCAAATTGGTCCCCTACATAACATATTCCTTGGCCAATGTCATGGATGCATGTGCAATGCAGTCTTGGTAATGGCTTTGGGGGAGAGCATCCTCGTGCTGAGAAGCTTCGTGCTCATTCTTGTGCCTAGAAGAGTGTACTAAAGCTCCTCTATTGGGGGTTTGCTCAACGGGATATCCCCATGTCGAGTTATCACCTCAATGCTTGTTAAACGTCATTCGGTTCACTCATGTGTTTGATAACTCGACACATGTTGATGTGAACCAGTTGGGGGTTGATCATGGGCATCGGTCTGAGACCGATCACCCTGTGTGTTCACCATTTGTGTACCTAACGTCTAGATGTATTTTATTATGCAAACAAAGTTTATAAATGATGATTATCTCCTTTTAAATTTTTATTGTGAGCCCTAAACTATTTGATGTTGTTTTCAGATGTGTTGTATCAGTGTTAGAAACTCTCGCATGTTTTGAAATATTGTTGGATTTTAAACTCAGTTAAATTGGCTTTCACCTATATACTCGTACAAGCTTAATATGGTAATGAATTCCATACTCAATGAATTAGCATAGGTACTACCAAACCTCAACCAACACATCATGCACAACGATACACCCTTTCAAAGAAGAGTGCATGCTATTTTGCATGGATAGGACAGTTCTTGGGTCAGTTTTAGCAACGAGCGGGTCCCGATAATACAATTTCAAATGATTCAACCAAGTGGTAATGACATCCACTATTGGTATCAATCAAGTGGGTTGGATGTGAGAGCCCAACGCCAATGATGTTTAGATGGAACATGGTGTGTGTGGTTCCTTTTACTTTGCAAAAATGACAAATGCATCGAAGAGCATAATGATCATTCCTACATGATATGCATGAAAATAAAGGAACATTTCAAATCCAAAAAAAATGCATGCTAATGTCCTATATGATATTTTGACGATGCAATTACAATGACATGGCCGCTGATTAGGCCTCAAGCATGCAAACGACACACAATCCTTATCAAGGTCATTGTATTTAGGGGTAGACTACACTCAGAGGTCCGCTATTCCCAACAATGCCTTTCTATTGAACAAAAAATGAAAACAAACTAGGACTTGTTCATTGACCCCTTATATATATATATATATATATATATATATATATATATATATATTTTAGTTCCTAGTTTGCAATGGTTCGATGATTTTTGGAAAGATACAGAGCAAAAAATTCAACACAAAAGGTGAAATTGGGACCTACCTCAGCTCCTACTCTGCTGCCCACTGATTTTCTTGCTGTCTGCATTTTCCTCTATGAACCGCAAGTCTGATTTGCGGGCTGCAGTGGAGACCGTAGGTTACATCCGTGGGCCAAAAAATAACCGCAGCTGAAAGCTGTGGTTAGCACCTGTGAAAAGAAAAAACCAAGAACAATCAAAATTTAGGGCTAAAATTGTGGGGTTCCATCGTGATCGCCATCTGACGTAACCGTAGAGCATGCACATTGTTGGGTGTACTGATCTATACCATCACAAAAACACAAATATCCATGCAAATACATAAATTGAACTAAGAAAGCCAACGTATGCAAAGTTTCTACTATTAATCTTTAAAGGATCTTGTATTACAAAAATGCCCTGTTAGGGTCACTCGAAAGATGATACAAATGTTACAATTATCAATGCCCCCAACAAGGTAGGCGCACTTATTGTGCTTCGGTGATTACTCACAAACTGCCTTGGGGTAGAGCTAACCCCTTTCTCTGCGATGTGGAAGGATTATGATATAGGATCCTTTCTGCGCCTATCTCTTTGCAAACAAGAAACAATAGCACATGATTAAAAATATTGATAGCCTCTCGTGATGAGGCCCTTTAAAGAAATATGCATGTAAATACCATTAAACTAGTAAAACAAGAAAGCATAAAGAAAAACTTTAAGCTATTCTAATTATATCAATAATTATGCTAAAAATACAAGACATGAATAAGAAAATAATGCGTAGATCAAATATCAAATTAGAAGCAATAAAACACATAAAATATCCAATGTACTCATACTTAATGCAACACATAAAATGTCTAATTCCTATGGTCAGATTTTCTCTAATATGCAATTAAACCTATAAAAATACTAACATGACTAATTTATGCGATCAAAATTAAAGTAAGTAATGTGATCATTAACCTATTGCAAACCGCAACTGTGAGGGGCGGTCTACATTATGAACCATGGTTGATAGCCATGGTTTGACCTCTGATGGGTTTGCCCTCATAATTAGGGACAGTGGGCTTGACCTCCTTCTTCGAATTGATGTTCAAGGGTCGCCTTTGTTGTCCTCTGATAGATTTGGCAGTCAAATCGCTATGAAGGGCCTTCGTTTGCTCGAATTTGCATTTCTTGATCCTGCTAAGAACCTAGGACATCCATGGCTAATTGGTATTTAGATGGATAGCAAAGGAGCTCTCAAATGCACAAATTCGGTATGCAATTTGACAGGGCTTCACTGCTCTCTTGATTAATTAGCTCTCGCTCGATAATTCACCAACACTTCGCTATAAAAATCATCTCTCTCCTTCATCCCTTTGGAAGGGGGTATTTATATCATGCCCCTAGGGCTAGGGATGGCTTCATGGAGAAGCCAAGACCAAGAAGGTTGGTTAGGACAGTTGGGATGGAAGCCTTTAGAATATTTCATCCTCCAAATGTCTCCTTCTAGATCTCTTGGTCGTTCCAACTGATTTGGCTCGGATGGTAGGCCTAACTAAACTCCAGTTCAGACCATAGGTCATAGCTATGGTCCAAACTACAGACCATAGGTGTCAACCATGGATCATACTGGAGAACATAGGTATGGGCTACGGTTTAGACTACTTAGGCCAGAATTCCTAAATTGAGTGGTTAGAACCACTGCTCTATCTTGGAGTCTATCCAAGATCCTTCATATAGCCTTTGGAATATTTCATCCTCCAACTGTCTACTTCTATATCTCTTGGCCATTCCAACTGATTTGGCTTGGATGATAGGCCTAACTAAACTCCAGTTCAGACCGTAGGTCATAGGTATGGTCCAGACTGTAGACTGCAGGTGTCAACCGTGGTTCAGATTGGAGACTGCAGGTATGGGCTGCGGTTCAGACTACTTAGGCCAAAATTCCTAAATTGAGTGGTTAGAACCACTGATCTATCTTGGAGTCTATCCAAGATCCTTCATATAGTTTTGTATCATGTCCATATGAGTATTCGCCCTCGGCATGACGCGTTTTAGGTGTCTACATGTCCATCTAGACATTATTTCCTGTTGTTTGTTGTCTATAGGTAAATCACAATTGCATATAGGTTAGCATAGTTGCATATTGGCCAAACTAGGTGTATGTGAGATTTGATAAAAGGAACACGTCAAAACAAACTCCCAAAACCTAGGCATGTAAACTACCATAAAATTTTTCATGGTGAACCCTAAATCAATTTGTCAAAAAATCACCATAAGAAGGTACGATCAAGTACCTCTCTTTCAAGGTGTAGACCTATCATTCCCACATTCCCCTTCGAGGCACGAATCCACTAGACTGAAGGAAAGGAGTGTGAGAATTTTAGACCTACACTATCCCACCTTACCCATACCACTTTGAGATCCCAAAGTTTGACAAGTATAGAGGTAAGGAAGATCCTAGAAAACATGTCAGTAAATATTGCTCAGCTTGCTACCACCTTCATAGTAGCAATCCCCTTATGTTGTGCACCTTCTCCCTCTCCCTTATAGGGCAAGCCTTAGACTAGTATAACATGCTTCCATGCCATAGCCTATATACCTTTGAACAACTAGCCAACTCCTTCCTGGAACACTTTTACATAAACATTAATAAGAAGACTAACTTCTTAGACATCTACACCTTATGATATGTTTATGATGAACCTATCACTAAATTTGTGTTGAGATGATGATTGATCATCCATGATCTAACCCATAGCCTCCCTACCACTGAGCTAGTGACACTCTTCTCCAAGAGTTTCCACAAACACATTTCCACCTCCTTGTAGCTTCACCAAAGTCGTACCTTTGAAGAAGCTATTGCCCAAGCCAAAGTAATTGAGAACATCAAGTTTCGGTCAGGAAAAATCAAGTTAGGATAGAAGCCCAACTACAATTCTAACTTTTTTTTTAGTAGAAATATTCCCAACCAACCTTTCCATCGACCACCACAGGCCAATAAAGTGGCAACTACTACCTTAGCACCCACACCAGTTTCACAACCTCTTCTTCCTCAACGTACAATATTTCAAACCAATGTGCCTCCCCCTCCTAGGCCTTAGTAGCCTTGCAGCATGCACCCATAGGCCCAACAACGCAACCTCACCCCACTTTATGAACCATTGATAGCCCTCCTATAGAGGTTATATGAATGGGATAACATCTTACTACCCAAGATCCGACCATTGGATCCAAACCTAGCTAAGCCTCATGGATACAACGAGGAAGCCTTCTACAAATACCATCGATAGCACAACCATGATATCAATTCATTTTGATCTTTCCATGCTCAATTCCAAGACCTAATTGATAGAGGTACCATTCAGGTTTCAAATCCTCTTGCCCCACAAAACCAAAACCTAGGGATCTTCCAAAACCCTTATTGGATCATAGGGGAGCTAACCCCCAAAGACCACTAGTTAATTTGCCAAGGCCACTTGAGCAAGTAAACAGTTTCCAGTGCGATCCCCCATCATGCAGTGTAGTGGGTATGATCAACCTTACTATGCACAACCAGTGATATCCATCGTGCCAAACAACACCTATTTTTTCTCTGCCGGTCCAACTCACATCCTCGAAACCTTCTATGATTCCTAGTGCCATACCACCTCTATTCAAAAATGTCATTACAATACGTGGTAGCTTTACCCACCAATTATGAAACACCCCCACTCAACTATCTATTGTCAAACTCCTACAACAATCTCAACCCCATCATGAGGTATTAAATGATATCCTATGCTCCATCAATCTGGAGACACATGACACGAATACCTTTGTAAACTTTTTAGGGAACATCCCACGATGTGATGTAGGAAAAATAGTATGAAGCTATATTATTCATCATAATGCAAGTATATATATAATTACAATGGATGTTACATAGGTTAAGTGGTTGCAACAATCTGCCAAACATGGCCAACCACTTAACTACTAGTTAACCAAATGCTAACTAGGGATGTCCATTTACTGCTAGATGACAAAGGAGATCTCTAACAGTTAACAACCATCTAAAAACATGCTAACAACATGATAACAACCTATTTCTAACATGGGCATACTATGCCTCACATGAATACAAAGTGCAATGAAATAGGAATAGTAAATAATAATAATTAACTTAGGCTTAAGTGGATAAGCCTAAGTTATCCTCAACACTCCTCCCAACCATATAAGCATTGGATCCCAATGCTCTCAACAAATGTGGAAATTCATGGGCCATATCATGGTGAGGAATCCAGTGAGCCATGTGTGGAAAGTGACCGCGACGAGCGATAAGGTAAGTAGTGGAAGAATGAAAAGGATTGAAAATCCAACTAACTTCATATTATTTACAAACTCATTATATAGGCACTAATGGCCCAAAATACATAACCAAACCCATCAAAACATGGATTTGATCCAATATGCTTAACCATAAGCTACAAAAGTGCAAAGGAGAATGCCCGTAACTTCTAAGTTAAGAGAAAAGGAATAATGCTAACTATAAGATCCATTTTAGCTATCTTGAAGTACACACTTCCTACTTTGAGTTCACACTTACTAACACTCTAAATGACAACTAGAAGATAACTAGTGCCCACAAGTGCATGTGAGAAGGAGACTCACTTACAATTATTAATTTGCAAGAAATAAACTATGCAAACCTAGCTAGGAACTACTAGAGGGGTCATATGAGTGATCAAACATCAATCCTCATCATGCCTCCCCACAATAGAAGCATTGGCCTCCAATGCTTTCATAAGAGTAGGAAAGTCACGGGACATCTGATGAAAAGAAATCCAATGAGCCTGATGCGGCAGCTGTCCTCACTGAGCCACAAGATATGAGGTGTTAGACCCCTGGCAAGTCTGTCGAGTCTTTGTATCATAGATATGATCAAATTCCAATGGTAACTGAGAATCAGGAACCACGTCCATAGGATGACTGATAACTAGTGCAGTCTCCAATGTAGAGTCAAAGTACAACTTCAAAAGATCTACATTGATGACGTCATGAATTCCCAAGTGTGCGGGAAGATCAAGGCAAAAAGCATTCTCGAACACCTATTGAAGAATAGTATAAGGTCCATAGTTAATCGATTTGATTTTACTATGAGTCTTATCAGTAAAACGTCACTTGTCAAGATGCAACCAAGCTTTGTCACCAACCTAAAATGGATGAGGAATTCGATGTCGACCATGGACTTTGATTGCAGATTGTGCAAGTGCTGAATAAATGAGTGTGTCTTGTCTTGCTCCTTTTGAAGATGTGAAGTTATAGGAGAAGGCAAAGACAAATGTAACTCATAAGGTGCCAAGGGCTGAAATCCCATACAAACCTCAAAAGGTGAGTGACATGTAGAAGAATGTAGGGCCCTATTGTAGGCATGTTCAATATGAGTGAGACTCAAGTCCCACTTTGCTAGTGAAGCATGATGATAGATTCATAAACTTTGCACAAGGGTACGGTTTACCACTTCAGTCTGCCCATCTGACTGTGGATGATAGGCGATGGAAAATTTAAGGGAAACTCCCAAAATTTTCCACAAAGAACACCAAAAGTGACCCAAAAAGCATGAATCATGATCCAATATGATGTTGGTAGGTAGACCAAAGGAACGCCAAATGCTATCAAAGAATAATTGGGCTAATTATGTTGCAGAACTTGTCTTGCAGCATGGAATAAACTTAGCCATATTACTAAATCTGTCAACCACCACAAACACACAATCATGTTGTCGCACTGTCATGGGAAAACCACTAACAAAATCCATGGAAATGCTTTCCCAAGGATGGTAAGGAATGGGAAAAGGCATGCCTAAGCCAAAATTTTGGTTAGCTAGTTTTGAGCAACAACAAACTACACACTATTTGAGAAATCTCAACACATCCCTCTGCATTTTAGGCTAGTAGAAAAATCTTTGCAAGTGATGAAGTGTTTTGTGCTTCCCAAAGTGACCACCATAAAGTGTAGAATGAGATTCCTTAAGAAGTGACACTCTAGGCTCACAAGGAACACAAACCTTATCCAATTTGTAAAGAAGTCCTTTGATGTAGAAATCTTGGAAAGGACGCAAATTAGAAGAAGGCTTACTCACTTGCTCAAATATTTTCCCAAAATTAGGATCCTGTGAATACTGATTAGGCCAAGTCTGAAATCCCAAGTGTGAAGTGGACATAACTGTTAAGGCAAGAGTGGCAGGAGGCCTACTCAAACAATCAACAATAGTATTACTCTTCCCCTTTTTGTACTTGATCACCAAGTGAAATTGTTGGAGGTAAGAGGCCCACTTCATATGTCTTGATTCTTCAATTTTACTTTGAGATTGTAAAAACTTAAGAGGCATATGATCAGTGTGTACTACTGTATCTTTTCCCAAAATATAGTGTCTCCAATACTTGATAGCTTGAACTAATGCATACAACTCCTTGTCATATGTAGAATAGTTCAACTTAGCAGCAGAAAAAGTTTCTGAATGATAAGCAAATGGATGACCATTCTGTTTGAGCACAGCTCCTAAGGCAACTTTAGAGGCATTCGTTTCAATCTCAAAAGGTTGAGAGAGGTCGGGTAAAGTTAACACAGGTGTTGTACAAAGTTTCTTTTTGAGTTTCTCAAAGGCAATCTCTTGGCTCTGATACCAATGAAAAGGATTGAAAATCCAATTAACTTCATATTATTTACAAACTCATTATATAGGCACTAATGGCCCAAAATACATAACCAAACCCATGAAATCATGGATTTGATCCAATATGCTTAACCATAAGCTACAAAAGTGCAAAGGAGAATGCACGTAACTTCTAAGTTAAGAGAAAAGGAATAATGCTAACTATAAGATCCATTTTAGCTATCTTGAAGTACACACTTCCTGCTTTGAGTTCACACTTACTAACTAACACTCTAAATGACAACTAGAAGATAACTAGTGCCCACAAGTGCATGTGAGAAGGAGAATCACTTAAAATTATTAATTTGCAAGAAATAAACTATGCAAACCTAGCTAGGAACTACTAGAGGGGTCATATGAGTGATCAAACATCAATCCTCATCAAAGAACCTTGTCCCGTGTGATGAGTCTTCATCTCAAAAACTCTATCTAAAATGAGCGAAAGCTGACGATCAGGTGCCACTGCTGATGTAGGACTGAAAAAGGGATTAGGTACCAAAATAGGGTCCTAAAATGGTGTCTCTAGAAAGTGATGCTCATCCAAAGGAACCCAAACTCTGCCTCCAACCTGTGGTGATTGAGGATTGTGATGCTTTCGCACCACTCCCTGTGGAGTCTCCTGCAATTCCTATGGTACCTTGCCTAGAAGGCTCTGTCAGTGCTTAAAAAGGGAAGTAACCTTAGCTTGCTCCTCCATGTGTGCAATGGTGGAAGTGGGAAAATCCAAAGGTAACTTCTGTGGAACAAGTGGTTTAGTAGTTGTAGGTGTACCCAAAATTATACCAATGGAATCAATGGCATATTTCTCATGAGTGAGAATGGTGGGTTCCTTAACTACTTGCTCTTGTGACTGTTCATAATTTGGGAGTGAAACTTATTCATTTGAATGTTCCTTAGGTGGTGATTTTTCTTCATTTTGTGTGGGAGAAATGCTAGTAGGAGCTAAAATAAGTGCTTGACTCAATGGCTTCCTTACTTGCCTACAACTTAACATCAAATTGGAAGTAGGTGTAGTGCTTTGTATCAAGTAATTTTTACCATGCAACTCCAATGTGTAGGTGTTATTTTTAGCATGATAAATAGCATTCCTATCAAATTTATAGGGTTTACCTAGCAAGAGTCCACAACAATCCATATCTGTGACATCACACCTAACTTTGTCCACAAAATTGTCACCAAAAGCAAAAGTCAAGGTGCAAGTATGGGTGATGTTGGATGTGGAGTCTACATCTTTCCACCCAAGTGCATAAGGTTGGTGATGTGGTTTGATGGGAAGTTTCAACTTCTCCACAACGGACTTCGCAATGAGGTTATTTTGTGATCCGTTATCAATGATACAATCAACATAGAAATCATGCGTCAAGTGGGCTCTAGTGACAAACAAATGATCATGCCCCCTTGAGCAAACACATTGGACATTAGGTTAACTTTGTTCAGTTTACCCTTTAAAGCAGGATATTCTTCTTCTATCCTTGTAGCCAAAATGGGACCATCTTGTGGTTCCTCATGTGTAGGTTGTACAATTAGGGATTTCTTCTTCTTAAACTTCTCAAAAGTATAGCATTTGGATTTTACATGTCCATGCTTTTTACAAAAGTCACAATACAATGAAGAAGAAGAATATTTAGCATGAAAGGAAGAAGAATGTGCTTTAGGAGAAGTGGGAGGAGAAGAAGAATGAGGAAAATATTGAGAATTGTTCTTCACCTTCTGTTGATGCTGATTCCCACCTTTGGAAGAGCCCTCCGTGATGAACGAGACTTTTGATATGCACCAACTTTCTCCTCTGCAAGAATGGCATGATTGAATGCCACATCCAAGGTGAGGAAGACATTGAATTTGATCTCCCTGAAAATCTGATCTTGCAAGCCATGAGTGAATTTATTAATCAAATCATCTTCTGAATCTTTCACACCAACCTATTAAATTGGAAAATGAAATCAGAAACTGACATTCCATAGGTTTGCCTCAATCTATACCACTTGGTAGTGAGGTCACTTTGGTAGTTTGGTGGAAAGAAGGTGTTTTTTAGAATTTGAGTTAATTCTTTCCAAGTCATGGTGGCATTATGGCTCTATATTTCTACAATGAGAACTTTTGCTAAACCTGTGAGTTTTAGTGTAGCAAATGTGGCTTTTTCATCCTCCGGAATTTTAGCATAATCAAACCAAGTTTGCATATCCAAAATCCATGCATATAAGACAACGGGATCCCTAGATCCATCATACATATTAACCTCACATTTAGCTTTGTTGGCATGATTATGGTGGATTTTTATTTCACCAGGATTGAATTGCACAACAATATCTCTTACCTTCTCTGCTAAAATGTCTACTGCAAAAGTAAGGTTTTCCATGTTTGATCTGAGGTCTTGAGCCATATTTTTCCTAGTATATGCCAGACTAGGAGGATTACAAAATGGTCTTGCAGAATATTAATCGAGGCTTAGGAACAATTTCAGTTTCCTATGCAACCAAAATGCCTAGATTTTACAAGTTCTACTCTCAAAATTAGGGCTATTTTAGTGCTCTTTACAAAAATAAATCAAGTTTTGTAATTACAAATTAGCACTAAAAACAATGAAAAATCAACCCTTTTATAATGCCAAAATTTTGTTAGGAGTAAAAATTATCGATCTATTGAAAATTTGCAACACAATGCAAAAAATTTCATCAAAAACGGGCGAAAAACGGAGGATATATCACCTTTTGAAGTTGGTTGTCCTTTTTGCTGGTTTGGCGCCAAAATTTTGAAAATTTGAATTTTCAATTTTTAAAATTTTTCAAATTCTCCATCCTGTTTCATGTTTCCTGCCAAAAAAAAAAAAAAATGTTTGACCTTGATCTCTGCAGGGTCTACCAAGTGACTGAGGCCCAACTAGAGCCATGCGCGTCAACTAACTGTTAAGTGGCACAACTAACAACTGCCAGGTGGCGTCCAACAGGGCGCGGTGCTTGCACGCGAGCGCGTGGCCAGTGGTGACCATAGTATGGGCATGCTGGCCCTTATAAACCACCTTCTGGCTCCCGCAGAGCCAATGTGGGATAAACCCACTAGGAAAAAATAATAACGCTTGCGCTTTTGCCCACCCGTCGGTCGCCGAAAAAGGACCGTCGGTAATAAAAACCTTAGGGTATTTAAAATAATTTTTGTCAGGAATTTAAAACTCGTCGGGAAATGCTTCTGCTAGCTAAAAAATGCAAAATCGCTAGAATACATAGTGTTGAGCTAGGATTTGTCGGTGGAATTGGTCACCTATTATTTCTGATTCATGCCCACAACCTCCTTCTCCTACGATCGGTCTCTTCGCCTATGATTTGTTATTATCAAAAGGTTTTGGATGTCAAAATCTCAAGATCCCGATGGTCGATAGAACTCACAACCCCCATCAAAAAGTGTAGAAGGTCAAAGTTCTCCAATCGCATCGAGATGAGAAACCGTTTGGGATCGAGATCTTTTGCGCGACGAAAAGAACTCGTCGGGGTTAGGGTTTCTACAAGGACAGGACTGTGTTGGTTTTCTCACTGCAACGGGTCTGCAGCATCTGCAACTCTAGGAATATGCCAAAAATCTAGGTGGTATACGGGTTCTGCCTACCCTTCTATCGATCGACGTCGGCCTGTGTCGATGACGTTCTGGTAGGGGTCGCATGACTGGTGGTTGGCTGGGCATTGATTGCGTCAGTTGGTGTACTCTAGTCGATGGCCTGTAGTTCGTTGCAGGTCGACGTCAGAAATGGCTGGCCATCGTCGCCTATGGCCAGGCTACCATGAGGTTGGCATCGGGTCTTGTGCCACCAGTGTGCTTATCTGTCGAAGTTGCAGTGAACTAGGCAAAAGGCCTATGAGGGTGAATGCACCTTCTTTTTTTATATAAAATATTCAAGATTATGAATATTTTAAAAAAATATTTTCATGCATATAATTTTTTTTTTTGAATAAAATATTAATAAGAATATTAATATTTTATTTGCATGAATTATAAAATTCCTTCACAATAAAATAAAATTTTCAATTTTGCATGAAATTGCAAACCAATATTTTGCTCCACTTCAATCTGTTCTTGGGCAATCTTTTTGGCAGATCTGCAATGTCCACCTCCACAATTTGACTTCTAACTGGTGCAACTGATAGTCAACACCTGGTGCAGGGGTAATTTCTGCCCTCTGTCACCTCAGCTTCACTTGGTGTTGTAGGTGACTTCAAGTCAACTCCACTCAACACCCTCCTAGGATCTAGCAGTAAAGTGGTAGTTATGTCCTCCTTCCTGCACTCTCCTAAAGCTAACTGATACCAATGATGTAGGAACAATAGTATGAAGCTATATTATTCATCATAATGCAAGTATATATATAATTACAATGGATGTTACATAGCTTAAGTGGTTACAACAATCTGCCAAACATGGCTAACCACTTAACTACTAGTTAACCAAATGCTAACTAGGGATGTCCATTTACTGCTAGAGGACAAAGGAGATCTCTAATAGTTAACAACCATCTAACAACATGCTAACAACATGCTAACAACCTATTTCTAACATGGGCATACTATGCCTCATGTGAATACAAAGTGCAATGAAATAGGAATAGTAAATAATAATAATTAACTTAGGCTTAAGTGGATAAGCCTAAGTTATCCTCAACACGATGCCTACAACCCTCCATTAGTTTCCATGATCATGAGATTATAGAATTAGTAGGAGAAGGAGAAGATCCTCCTCTCCATATCCAAGCAACAATCAATGACATCACCTACAAGCATGTTCTCGTTGATACCGATTCTTCCATTAGTGTTATCTCTACAATGGCATTGCATCGCTTACATATACCACCAACCCATTTTGCTACTCCATCTCTCGACCTTTGTGTCTTTGATAGTTCCATGAGACCCATGGTAGGATCCATAGTATTACCTATCTGAGCAGGAACTCATACCATATCCATACTTTTTCACATCATCCAAGGGGAGATGCAGTATAACATCCTCCTTGGTCACCCATGGATTAGGGACATGTAGTGTGTCCCTTCCATGCTATTGCATTTCTATTGAAGAGGATCCCTTTAAGTTCTGAAATATATCAGACCTCCCATAAAAACCTTCATTTTCTTCCATGCATATCTTTCCCATATCTTCCCATCAGTTTTTTGGAGAATCGTCATCTTCCCCAACATCCACTTCACTTCCACAAACCTCATCGCAGACACACACCTTGAGGTCCGCACCATTAGCAACACATTTAGTAGCACCCAATACTACTACCATAACTTTCTCACCATCGTCATTATGGCCACCACCACCATCATAGCCATCATCATCCATAATGCTCCCCGTGATACCATGACCATCATCACCTTATTCCTCATGCCCTGCCACTTCACGTAGCTCGTCATCCCCTGTGGAAACCCCTATCCTACCTATGCTGAAAACACCTCCTATCTCCTTTTGCCCATGGCCTAGGTCATTCACTTTGCAATGTAGTCTAGCATTGACACCCTCTACTCCTCCATAGTTACCATAATTAAACTACCCTATCCTAGATATCGTAGCTTAATGCCATGACTGGGAATAGCAAGCTTCTTTCCTTGATAATAAGATATTACACCCCTCCTCCACCACTATACGAGAGTCTTAGATTGCACCATCATCCTCTGATTTAGACTTGCCACCTCAGTTTCCATCGCATACATCACCACATATTTCCATTTGTATGAAAAACGTAGGCCCAATGTGCATGATGCCTACGTACGTCCACCTGCCATCTAGTCCATGTGAGACTTCGATTGCCCCTCAACCTCGGTGTTGACTATTAGAATCATTATACAACTAGGATCCCCAAATAATCATACCAAATTTTTCTATGGAGGATTTGGTTCTTCACTCCCCCCTATAGCACCTCCACCACCACAATCTAGCTTTTGTGGTACAATTGATCACCTCGCTAATCCTTATTTTGCCTTACGTTACCTTCAATGTTTCCATTGGTATGGATTCAAACTAGGACACTATGAGCAAGGGTTGTGTACACCCATTAATCCTCATTTTCAATCACCTACTGACAAATTTGGCTTAGGTTATCACCCAACCATCGTCAACACACTAGAGGATGAGTTACAGGATCTCACCCTACATCCTTCTCCTCTTCCAACACACACCTTGGAAGAATACATTGACATGGACATCCTAGAGGACACTCCATCACCTCAATCTACCATTATAGTTCCATGTGATTTCTTCCAATAATCACCCCACTTCAACACCACATCTTTATGTTGTGTCAATGAATTGACGAGCCAATTCACAACCCTATATTTAAATGCTCATCACCCAGATCAGAACATGACATCTCCACTGCCATCACCAACATATTCAGCCTCGTTCTTGCCTATACATCAATAATTTCAATGAGATGTTGCTCGACCACATTCTCCACCGGTTATCTTGCACCCTCCTTTAAGCCTTTTAGGATGCTCACAGGTTGTCGAGTCATCATCACCATAATCTTCACCACCAACATCTCCCATAGCATCAGTTAATATGGTTGAGGTGGATATTTTATCTCCACTTTGATACACACACTATCTGATACATGACGACACACCAAACCCCAATTTCATCTACCTCATGCACATCTCACCCATACTAGTGCCCTAATATTTTCTACTCTCACCACATGTCTTACGTTCTGCAAACACCCCTTCATCATCTACACCACCTCACATACCACAGGTGCACCACACAGATATCTATCTAGATGATGAGTATGACATTATCGAGGTCGTTTATGAGCTCCACCTCATTCTAGTTTCTAAATAACTGCGTGATGGTTCTTATATGCTCATCGAAGAAATCATTGATGTCGATATCGATGATGATTCTAAGAATCCCCACATTATCAAGCTAGCCACTAGCCTTTCCACTGAAGAGCGCACCCTATTTACTACTTTCCTTAGGAAGTATATTAGAGTCTTTGTGTGGTCCTACAAAGATATGCCAGGCCTCAATCTAGCTCTTGTAGTACATAACCTTACGCTAGACAAAGATGCTAAACTAGTAATACAAAAGCTACGATGCATGCATCCAACAGTTGTATTACTCATCAAAATTGATCTACAAAATCTCCTCGATGTCGATTTTATAGTACCCATAGATTACCCCGAATGGGTTTCCAATATGGTTCTAGTACCAAAATCGTTTTGCAAAGTCTGTGTTTGTACCAACTTTCATGATTTAAACAAAGCTTATCCCAAAGACAACTTCCCACTTGTAGCACCCTAAAATTGGTGCAGTAAACCTTAGCAAATAATTAAAATTACCTTAGTAATAATTCAAATTCAAATTCAAATTTTAACCCCGACTGACCGTTAACCGCCTGTTAAACCACTTTCCTCATTTTCCATGCCATTTTTAGAGTTTATTTTGACCGTTGGACGATATCGTCGCTGATCAGACGATATCGCCTCAGATCGGATGAATTCATCTAGAGAAGAACGTCCAGACGATTTCGTCCCAAAACTGATTTTTTATATTTAGCTTCTGTTTCAACGGTGTCTCTAACCTGGGCAAAAGCGTGTCTGCGCCGTTAGAGACCTTGAAGAACACAAGCTTATACTAAGAGGGGGGGTGAACAGTATAAGACCTCTTTTTAATTTTTCCTTTATACTTCAAAATAGTAAAGCAATATCAAAACAATGCACAATATCATCCACAAAGTGACACCAATTTTAACGTGGTTCACCCAGAATGGTTGGGCTACGTCCACAAAAACTTTTCTCTAAAAGTTATCTCAAAGTTCTTTGGGAATCCTTCCCAATTAAAATGTTTATGAGCCTCGGCCCAAAGGAGATACCTTCCCCCAATCAGAATTTATGAGCCTCTGCTCAAAGGAGATACCTTCCCCTCTGCTCTGGATTTATGAGTCTCTGCTCAAAGGAGATACCTTCCCCTCTGCTCTGGAAATGATCCCTCAGAATATCAACTGCCTCTACCTCTTTCCAGCACATGGAACTCCTTTCCATCGAAGACCTCCTATCCTCAATGCTTAGCCTAAGAGACCTCTCGCCTTCTATGATCATGTCCACAGCAGCTCAGCAACCTGTACCAAACACAGTCAATCGGTCTAGTACAAGTCTTCCTCTATCTGTCAGATCTGTCCAACACTTGAACAAATCAATCCTCTACACACAAGCCTTCTCAAATACTTGCCAAATTTGTCCCCAGGTTCTTCTCAATGAACCAGTGCACCTCTATCCTCATACAACAGCACTCTGCATTCGTCTTTGCCCTTTGTGCTCTCTACGCCCTCTGCTCTCTTTGCGCACTCACAGCCGCACTTGGTCGAACTTCAACCTTTGCACTGTCTGCACAATCATAGTGGCACTTAGAATAATTTGCCATGACTCTTTGCTCACTTTGCACACTTCGATTGAATTTTGCACTCTACTCTTAGTGATCGAACTTCTCACTCTGCGCTCTATCTACGAACATCGCGACTAACAACTCCCCCAACTCTTCAAAACAGCCTGCATTTTATAATAACACTTTCAAGATCAAAACCTTAATCTTAGTCGGCTGTAACCCTGATCTTTAGTCGGCTGCACAACCCTAAACTTTTTCGGCTACAAACCCTAATCTTTGTCGGCTCACATTTAACTTTGTTAGCTTCAACTGCCTCTATAACTCTTTTGTAGCTTTTGTCACGAAACTACAACATGTCGTGATATCGTAACACCTTTGCAACCGTACACTTTCTTTTGGCTTTTGTCGTGATATCATGACACTTTAGCCTTTGTCGACTTCAACTAAGCTCTTGTCACGATATCACGACACTTCTGTCTTTGTCAGCATCAACTTTGCTTTTGTCGCGATATCGCGACACTTCTCCCTTCGTTGACCTCCTTTCTACTTTTGTCATGAAATCATGACACTTCTGCCTCTGTAGACTTCGTCTTCACTTCTATCGTGATATCATGACACTTCTATCTTCATAACCTTCCTCTCTTATTTTATCGTGAAATCGTGACACTTCTCCTATAGAAGACTTGCTTTCAGTTTCTATCGCAAAATCATGACACTTCTACTTTTATCTGCTTTCTTTTTTGCCTATCATGAAATCGTAACACTTTCTACATCTGTACGCATTCTTTGCAACCCATCATGAAATCGCAACGCTTTCAACTTCCGTACGCTTTCCTTGTAACCCGTCGCGAAATCACGACATGTCATGATATCGCGACACTTTTCTAACTTGTTCTATATCTCCTGCTTAAGTCCTGAAAATGCGACATGTCACGATATCATGACACTTTTCCTCCTCAGCTCTTTTTTGTTCTTCGGGTCACGAAAACCCGACATGTGATATTGTGACGCTTTTTCTCCTTAGTGCTTTTCTTTTATTCGGGTCATGAAAACCCGACATGTCGCGATATCGCGACACTTTTTCTCCTTAGCGCTTTTCTTTTCTTCGGGTCGTGAAAACCCGACATGTCGTGATATCATGACACTTTTTCTCTATGAGCTCTTTCTCTCGAACCTGTCACAAAATTGTGACACTTTTTTGTTCGTACAAACCCTCTTGCAAATTATCATGAAATTTCTTTGCGAGCTCTTTCTCTCGAACCTGTCAGCTTGGGGTTTGTAAAAGACCTTTGAAATTGTCATGCCGTAACCTTCATCAAAACAAATTATTTGACATCAAATCAAATTCCTTCAATAGCTTCTTTACATCAATGACAACTTATATACTTGAGCAAAGGCAATGTACCCAAAGTACCCAAAATTGCCAACAATCTCCCCCTTTGTCATTGATGGCAAACCTTTACTGAAAACACTTCTCAAGAGCTAAAACTGAAACCAAGTTTGCTAACAACTGACCAACTTCCTTTGAAGTTTTCCTTTTTACTTGAAGCTCTCCCCCTTACTCATATCTCTCCCCATTTGTCATCAATGGCAAAGGGCCACCTTTGGGGCTCGGGACTAAGAATGAGCCTCTTAGCTTAGTCCATCCCCCACCTCCTGATGAGGTGATTAATTCTGGTGTGGGAGTAAAACTCCCATTAGGGACTGATCATCATCAGCGTCTATAACTTCCTTGCCGGGCCTTCTCTTGAACTCTTTGCCCATATTCCTGTTCTTGTCACTGTTCTTGTTCTTGTTCTCATCCCTGTTCTTGTTCATGCCTTGATCCTTGGACTTGATCATGCCACTGTTCCTATTCCTATAATATGGAATTTCAGCTCTACACTGTCTGATTATGTGACCTTCATTGTTGCACTTGAAACACTTGATGATGTTGTTTCTCTGAGGTAAACCTGATATTTGAATCCACCTATTCTGACCAAACTTGTTCTGGCCAAACCTGTTCTGACCAAACCTGTTCCTGTTATTTACCTTGCAATAGACTGCCTTGTGTCCAAACTATTGACAAGAGTAGCAATACCCTTGAAAGAAACTAGCACTTCTGAAATTGTCATTTACCTTCTTCACTTGAGCCATGCAATGTGAAGCCATGTGACCAAACTTATGACAAGCAAAACATCTGCCTTGAAATTTTCCTTTATTTGACCTCTTGGGTCCTGAAAACTTCTTCTTCTCATTCTGAATTCTATTTTCTGTTTCTGCGCATCTATCATTCAAGGAATCATGATCTGAAATACTTTCCTCATCAGAACTCTCTTCCTTTTGGAGTCTCTTACTAGACTCTCCAATTTGTTCCTTGTGTGGCTTAACAAAACCAAGGCCTGTTTTATCTGTTGTCTTTCTTTGACCTTTGATGAGTGACTTAACCTTTTTGGAGCTATCTTGAAACTTGTAAAGCTTATCCTTGTACTCTTTAGTTTCCTCTTTCAAAGAAGCCATTTTCTGTTCTAACTCACCATACTCAAGAACCTTAGACTCTAACTCATCTTAGCTATAGAGAAATCAAGACTTTCTATAAGATCATCTCTCTCCATACAACATTCATCTAACTTATCCTTGAGTCTAGCATTCTTCTTTATTTCCTTTTTCAAAGCACTAAGAGCATTAATAAGTTCACTTTCAAGATCCTTTATTTGTTTGCTTTCTGAATCATCAAAGCCTTTTTCAGATTTCTTATCACTAGAGGTGCTACCTTTTTCAAAAACCATACAAGCATCTTCCTTATAGTTTTTTGAAGCATCCTCATACATACTAGAAACCAAATCATTATTTGTACAATCATCCTCAAGGTGACCAAAATTTCCACATCTAAGACATTTCATGATAATGAATCTATGTTTCGGTTCTTCCTCTTTTTCCGATATGAACAACATCTCATTTTCATCATCACTTGAAGAACTTTCACTATCACTACTAGAACACTTACTTGCTTTGTCTAGGTAGAAACTCTTCTTGTGCTTGTGAGAATACCTCTTTCCTAGATTGTTGTGCTCATCTTTGTTCTTCCTATGATGCTTGTGCTTTTCAGAATCCTTGCTCTTAGACTCCTATTTATCTTCATCACTTTCATTCTTGGGAATAGTACAGTCAGTAGCATAATGACAAAACTTTCCACAATTGAAACATCTTATATTTTTTATGCTTTTGTGCTTTCCAGAGAACTTGCCTTTCTTGCTGTAATATGCCTCTTCATCACTAGAAGAATCATCACTCTCTTGACACTGTTTACCCTTGGATTTCTTGGTAGCCTTGAAAGCTACCTCTTTCTTGACATCAACCTTCACTTGAGTTCTCAACTCAAATGCTGCAAGTATACTATGGAGCTCATCCTTTTTCAACTTATCCAAATCTTTAGCTTCCTCAATAGCAGAAATATTTTCACTAAATCTATTAGGAAGAGATCTTAAAATCTTATCACAAACATCATTTTTAGCAAGCTCAAGACCTAAGTCTTTCATGGAGTTAACAACCTCATCCATACGAAGCATGTAGTCACTAATATTTTCATCATCATTCATCTGGAGTTGTTCAAACATACCTTTGAAGTGTCTCAACTTGGCCTTTCTGACATTTGTATCACCTGTATGAACCACATTCAACTGTTTCCACATTTCACTAGCCGTCTTGCAGTGAATCACTTTGGTGAGATCTCGCTTACGTAAGCCTTTCGGGATTGCATTCATTGCTTTTGAATTGTTGTGATGTAGGAGCCTTTCTTCTTTAGTATTAGGACCATGTACAGGAATAGTGTACTCATCTTCAATCACTTCCCATACCTCATTACCAAGTGCCATTAGATGAACCTTCATCCTTGCACTCCAAAGACCAAAATCTGACCCATCAAGAATAGGTGTTGCATTGCTATTTGAATGATCCATTGTGTTATTTACTAGACTTTCCTTCAAGCTGTTAAACTTTTTGAAGGCACCTGCTCTGATACCAATTGAAGAACACAAGATTATACTGAGAGGGGGGGTGAACAGTATAAGACCTCTTTTTACTTTTTCCTTTATACTTCAAAATAGTAAAGCAATATCAAAACAATGCATAATATCATCCACAAAGTGACACCAATTTTAACGTGGTTCACCCAGAATGGTTGGGCTACGTCCATAAAAACTTTTCTCTAAAAATTATCTCAAAGTTCTTTGGGAATCCTTCCCAATTACAATTTTTATGAGCCTTGGCCCAAAGGAGATACCTTCCCCCAATTAGAATTTATGAGCCTCTGCTCAAAGGAGATACCTTCCCCTCTGCTCTAGATTTATGAGCCTCTGCTCAAAGGAGATACCTTCCCCTCTGCTCTAGAAATGATCCCTCAGAAGATCAATTGGCTCTACCTCTTGCCAGCATGTGGAACTCCTTTCCACCGAAGACCTCTTGTCCTCAATGCTTAGCCTAAGAGACCTCTGCCTTCTATGATCATGTCCATAGCAGCTCAACAACCTATACCAAACACAGTTAGTCGGTCTAGTACAAGTCTTCCTCTATCTGTCAGATCTGTCCAACACTTGAACAAATCAATCCTCTACACACAAGCCTTCTCAAAGACTTGCCAAATATGTCCTCAGGTTCTTCTCAAAGAACTAGTGCACCTCTGTCCTCATACAACAGCACTCCATGTTCATCTTTGCCCTTTGTGCTCTCTACGGCCTCTGCTCTCTTTGCACACTCACAGTTGCACTTGGTAGAAATTCAACCTTTGCACTGTCTGCGTAATCACAGCGACACTTAGAACAATTTTCCATGACTCTTCACTCACTTTGCACACTTCGATCAAATTTTGCACTCTTCTCTCAGTGATCGAACTTCTCACTCTATGCTCTGTTTACGAACGTCACGACTAACAACTCCCCCAACTCTTCAAAATAGCCTACCTTTTATAATAACACTTTCAAGATCAAAACCTTAATCTTAGTTGGCTGTAACCCTAATCTTTAGTCGACTGCACAACCCTAAACTTCATCAGCTGCAAACCCTAATCTTCATCGGCTCACATTTAACTTTGTCGACTTCAACTGCCTCTGTAACTCTTCTATAGCTTTTGCCACAAAACTACAACATGTTGTGATATCGTGACACCTTTGCAACCGTACACTTTCTTTTGGCTTTTGCCGTGATATCGTGACACTTTAGCCTTTATCGACTTCAACTAAGCTCTTGTCGCGATATCACAACACTTCTATCTTTGTCAACATCAAATTTGCTTTTGTTGCAATATCGTGACACTTCTCCCTTCGTCGACCTCCTTTCTAATTTTGTCACAAAATCATGACACTTTTGCCTCTGTAGACTTCGTCTTCACTTCTGTCATGATATCGTGACACTTCTGTCTTCATAACCTTCCTCTCTGCTTTTGTCATGAAATCATGACACTTCTCCTATAGAAGACCTGCTTTCAATTTTTGTCGCAAAATCGTGACACTTCTGCTTTCATATACTTTTTGTTCTGCCTATCACAAAATCGTGACACTTTCTGCATCCGTATGCATTCTTTGCAACCCGTCGTGAAATCGCGACACTTTCAGCTTCCGTACGCTTTCCTTGTAACCCATCATGAAATCGTGAAACTTTTCTAACTTGTTTTCTCTCTCCTGCTTAAGTCGCAAAAATGCGACATGTCGCGATATCGTGACACTTTTCCTCCTTAGCTCTTTTCTATTCTTTGGGTCACAAAAACCCGACATGTCACGATATCATGACTCTTTTTCTCCTTAGCGCTTTTCTTTTCTTTGGGTTGCGAAAACCCGACATGTCGTGATATCGTGACACTTTTTCTCCTTAGCGCTTTTCTTTTCTTCGAGTCATGAAAACCCGACATGTCGCGATATCACGACACTTTTTCTCTACGAGCTCTTTCTCTCGAACCTGTCACGAAATCGCGACACTTTTTCATCCGTAAAAACCCTCTTGCAAATTGTCGTGAAATTGTGACACTTTTCTTTGCGAGCTCTTTCTCTCAAACTTGTCAGCTTGGGGTTTGCAAAAGACCTTTGAAACTGTCATGCCGTAACCTTCATCAAAACAAATTATTTGACATCAAATCAAATTCCTTCAAAAGCTTCTTGACATCAATGACAACTTATATACTTGAGCAAAGGCAATGTACCCAAAGTATCTAAAATTGCCAACAGACCTCCCCCATTGGAGATCTTCCAGATTAGGATGATCTCCAACCTCCTAACCTCCCTCATAAGCCTATTTAATCTTAGGCCCTCCCCTTGACATTCCCCTGGCTAAAATTTTCTGTACTTCGAGTTTTACATGCCTTAGAATGTCTTAGACTACTGTTTGCCTTTGTCCCTTTTCGAGTTTTCTTGTAGGAACTCTGTTATTCTTTAGCCGGAGCAAGCTCAGATCATCGTAGACGATCTTGTACAATCTTGGATGATCACGCCACAATTCGAGACGATTTTTTCTTCTCTAGACGATTTCGACTGTAGCCAAAATTGGGGGCAATTAGTGCCCAGAGTTTGCGCTTTTCCTATACCTTTATGCTATTTTATTTTGCATCTAGTTAGTTTTATTATTATTTCCTGTTATTCTACATTTTGGAGTTCACCCATATAGCTTAAGTGCATGATAATATCATAATTTTTCATTAGAATACTATGATTTACTTGAATTTCTATTCGTAATTATCGCTTTAGTATCTATATTGTCATTTTACACCATTTTCCTCTGTTAGTATTGCTGTATTTTCTATGTTCTGTGTCTATTTCTCTGATTGTAGGTCTCTGAAGAATTCGTCTGCTCAGACGATCCTGTCGAATCAGAGGCGATCTTGACTGCTTCAAAAATTAGAACCTCCATCAGACATCCGGATCAGGTATGACTTTTTCTAAACTAGTATATTTCCTGTATTCTCTGTTTAATTCTATTTTTGTATTCATTTAAACCTGCATTTCATGTAGAACAGTTTAGATTCATTTGGTCAAACCTAGGATTTGAATTATTAAAGGTAAAACTGAACACATCAAACACATTCCCAACCTAGGCATGGAGACTGCCACTAAACGTTTCCTGGTGAACCCACCATCCATCGAAAATTCACCCTTATACACCTCCCCCGAGAGGTGGGACCTTCAAAGGGCCTATCAGTCCGAGGTATTGTCCCATCCTTTTCACATACCCCTTTCGGGCATGAATCCTATAGCCTGAAGGTAAGGGTGCAAAAAATTTGGAGTGATACATTTTGGTGAACTCGACGTGAAACTAAAACCTTTTGAAAACAAAAAAAACATAGATGCATTTAAAATCATTAGAAAACTACTAAATTGCATATCATGTTTAGATGGTAGCTCCTAAGAAAAGACTAGTTGTCACCATTAATGTTGAAAATCAAATAATAGCCATAGAGTTTAATTATTTGCTTAGACTATCTCAAACATAAAGAGTTCCACCTTTGTGGGATGAACTTAATAGGAGATTGGGTATTATTTCATCTAGATCAATCGAACTTAGGCAAATTAAGAGGTTTGCCATAGATAGAATCCTGGATCCTCATAAACTCATTTTTTATCATGAACTTCAGAGAGCTTTCCATAGGTGGTTAGCTTATAGGAGAGCTCTTGTGTCTTTAGAATTGTTCACCTTCGAGGAATACCTCGAGAACGCAACTGTTATACACCAATTCCTAGGTCGTGTAGAAGACCAAGAGGTCATTCTTATGGATAGGGAAATGTGGAGGAGAGTTCCTAGAGCTGTGTTATATCAAGAGTATTGCCACGAAATTTATTTCTACCAACCAGAGTCTGAGACAGATAATATCACTATAGCACTTTTTGTCAAATTCTTGAAAGAAAATTTTCAATTTGAAGAAGAACATTTCATGACTCCTGAAGAACTTGAGCCCGTTAATGATATTTATAATTTTTTTATAGAAAACTAGATCATTGCTTTCATTATTATTATTTCTTGCATTTAGTGTGCTATTTGTTATCTTTATAATATTGTTATAAAAACACAAAAAAAAAAACAAAAAAAAATAAGAAAAACCAAAAACATAACAAAACCAAAACATTTTATTTTAAATACTATAGTAGGTATATAATTAAAATATATACCTCTTAAGCTTGTTGCATATATATATATAAGTATATATATATATATATAAGTATATATATATTTGTTGAAATCTAAACTTAAGCACAATGCCTAGACTTAGGAATGGTAAACAAACTGACGAAGAAGAAGAAGAAGATTGGCTAGGAAACAAAACAAAAAACCCAAATGTCCTTCCTGAGGATTCAATTTCAAAAGGAGGAACTCTAGAATAGCGAGAATATGAGCTTGTTGTAGATGAACAAGAAGAAAATTTTAAAGAGCAAGGATCCTCATCCCCTAGAATGGCTCCAGACAAAACTGTCACTTTTGATAATATAGATCATTTCTAGAAATTTCTCAATAATAACATTGGTGCTCTTAATATGGTAGTTCGTATTGATAGAGGACAAATTAGTGACACTCAAGCAGCCATGGAACATATGTTTAACGTGCACACTAATCCTTTGTCTTTTATTGATCAAGAAAGTGATAAAGCTAGACCATCCAATATAGATATGGTCACTATGATTCAAAAAATGCAAAAAAAACAGGTTACCCAACCCCCTAAGGAACCTGTTATTGAGCCTAAAATCATTCCCACACAAAAGAGACCTTCATTCACTACTTTATTTCGCCAAACTATTGATCAATATGCTTCAAATCGACAAAAACCTAAAATGAAGCCAAACACCAATTTTTAGCAATCTAGGATACAACATAATACAACTTCAAAACTTCTTCATAACACCCTTCCTACCAAAAATTTACACAATAGCAATATAGCATCTAATTTTCATGTCCCTCCATCATATGCTCACAAATACCATATTAATACCCTACCGAACCAATATGGTGGGCAAACCAGTAATCTGGAAGCCATGGTGAAACAGTTAGCTTCTCGCATGGACCAGATAGATCCCTACCGTCCCTCGTATAATTATCGAGAGATGTGTAGTCAGCCTTTGGATCCCATAGTTGTAGCACAACCATACCCTAAGCATTTTCCCATGCCCGTCCTGCCTATATATAAAGGAACTAAAGATCCCATAGAGCATCTTTGCATGTTTAGGATAGCATGTCATGATATATCACATGATGACTTGCTATTACTAAAAATGTTCCCGAAAAGTTTAGGAGGAATGGCATTAGAGTGGTACTATAAATTGCCCACTCATTCTTTGAGGAATTTTGAAGAAACAGCTGAATATTTTGTCCATCAATTTAGTGCTTATATTGATAGACACATGACCATTAAAGATTTATACAACTTAAAACAAGACAAAGATGAATGTTTTGCTGATTTCTTAGCTAGATGGAGGCAATTGACAGGAAAAATGCACTTTGTGCTACCTTATAGGGAAATGTTGGACATTTTTATTAATAATTTGCAAGAACAAATATCCTATGAATTATCAATTGCTACCTTAACCACCTTCGATCAAGCTATAGAATTAGCTCTAAGGGTGGAAGATGCTCTCATTAGAAGAGGTCAGCTCAAAAGGAAAGATGATGAGAAAACATCCAGAAATCAATATAAAAACAAACAAGTTGTAGGTGACGGAGTCACTAATAGTAAAAACATTGCTAATGTTAATACTATGAAAACAATGGAGAAGTTTTTATTAAAACCTCCTGATAAACCACCTCGAGAGTTTACTAGATTGAATCAACCATTATCAACTATTCTACCCCAATTACTCGAAAGAGGTTTGATTCAATTACCAGCTATCCGAGAACCTGATCCAACTATACCCGGATATAGAGCTGATTTACATTGTGATTTTCATAGAGGACCTGGACATGCTACAAACTCTTGCAAAATATTAAAACATAAAATACAAGACTTGATTGATAATAATGAAATGGAGGTGCAAGCCTTTCAACCTAAACAAAATCCTCCTAGTAATACTCAAAATAACATTCCCCAGAATCATAATCAAAATGCTAATCAATCATTAGATATATTTCAACATCCTTTACCAAAACATGGTAAAGAGGTGGCCAATAAAATTGAACATCATAATGTTCCCCCTCCTACCCGATATGTAGGGACTATTAGTGGACAATTATCTGTTCAGGATCCTCAAATATTTGGCACAACTTTCTCCATGGTTATGTCCAGACCCCTATATAATACTCAAACACTGGATCCTAGTGATGTAGAATCGGATACTAAAAGTGAAATAGACATCACCTCAAACCAATAGAATAGTTTTGAAAACAAATCAGATCCGATTCAACCTATCACAGATGCTATGGTTTCGAAAGAACCATTTCCTAGAAGAGTTACTACTCGACCCTCTTCTAATCAGTTCCTTCCTAATGAACAAGCCATAAATGCTAGACCGAGACCAATTCAACGTCTTCAATATAACATTGTAGGTACCATCGGAGTTGTTACCAGACAACAAGGCTCAAAACTCTCAAAAGGATCAAACTCAGAATGATGGATCAACTCCATTTATTTTGAAAAATCCTAATAAAGAGAATCATATGTCTAATGTTCAACCTAAGCCTCCTTACAATATTAATGAAAAATTATCCACTACTATAGCCAGAATTTCCCTTTTGGACTTGTTAAGATCTTCTCCTACCCATAGGGATGAATTAATGCTCACATTAAGCCAAATGATGGTACCTCAAAATATTCAACCTGAAGCCATGTCCAATACTATCATCACTCGAGAAGTCGATTGTATTGACTTTCGAGATAAATATATCCCACAACATAGTTTACATAAGGATAACCCCTTATATATTACTACCCTAATAGGAGATGTAGCAGTCAAAAGGGTCTTGATTGATAATGGTTCATCTCTAAACATTTGCACTTTTGAATTCTACTAAATATTTTGGTTTAGAAGTGATGAAATGAAGAAAAATTACATGATCATAAAAGCTTTCAATGACGAAACACAAGAAATGTGTGGAGTTATCACCATCCCATTACAAGTTGGTCCGAGAACATTAGACACGACCATGTTTATTGTACATTGCCCCGCATCATACAATATACTCTTGGGTCGCCCTTGGATCAATGCAATGTGGGATGTCCCATCATCTTTACACCAATGTGTTAAATTCGAATTTAAAAATCAGTTGGTCACTATCCATGGTGATCCTAGACCCTTTGATATGTGTGCTTTGGTAGAACCTGTTGGAGTTCAATTTTGCCCTGCTCTATCTTCCACACATCCTAATTCTTATTTTTCATCTAAACATGTGAAACACACACCCATAACTTCATCTATTTCTCCTCCATTAATTTCACCCTCATATATAGCTCAACAATCTTCTAAACAAACCACACTAGAACCTCAAAAAGACCTTAAATCCACAACCAATATTTCGTGTTCCATCCCTATAATTTCAAAACCTATAGACCCATTTATTAACACCTCCACATTATCTACATCTATCATACCTTCCACATCTATAGATATAGGGAATGAGCCTTCTACCTCTTATGCTCTTTCTGATGAACTCTTACCTGATTTATCTAAAATTCTTATATAAAAAAAAACAAATGCTTCTATGAAATATTCCATTATCTTAAGTAATTTGCCATCTTCTCCTCATACCTTGGGCCTCCCACAACCTATGGGAAGTATCTACCAAGTTGGGAGTTGTGCTTTTATTTATAAAGGATATGATTGGGGAAGAATACCCCAAAACATCAAGATGCATTGTGATGGATATGCTCGATGCTATTTTGCTAATGAATATATTAAAGCTAAACCCATAATGCTTAAATTGGGATATAAAGGGAAAGGCTTGGGACCTCTCCAATATGGTATGAAAGAACCTTTTGAGGTAGAACCATGGCCCGCCCGATGTGGTGTGGGCCTATTTCCTAGTAAGGATCAACCCTTCCATTTTGAAGATGATGATCAACTCATATGTTATCAAGATTATCTAGATAAACAAGATTCTTTGTATCCCAAGAATAATTCTTCTACCTGCAATATGCTATCCATAGCCTATCCTAAAATGATTGCTGAATCCGACGATGAGTTGGAAGGAGATATTTTCCATGATGTCTCCGTGGAAGAGATGTTACACAATGAATTTTATTTTGATGGCTCTATACCTAGTATAGCCCAGCTTGAGGCCACGACTCCTCAAGATGAATTATCCAAGTTAACCTTAAAGGAATTACAAGAATTGGGTGTTTCACCTACCCCACCTAATTTTGAAAGAGATCTACACATGGAAGTAGAAAACGTCATTAAGGTTAACATAGGAACTGAGGATAATCCTCACATCATCAATATTGGATCAGAATTAAGTCAAGAAAAACAAAAGCAATACATTGCATTCCTTAAAGAATATGAAGATGTATTCGCTTGGACATATGAAGATATGCCAGGTTTAGACCCTTCTGTAGTCATGCATCACCTAGTAGTCCATCCGGATGCTAAACCTGTTAAACAGAAACTTAGAAAAATGCATCCCAAAGTGGCCTTGCTAGTCAAAGTGGAGTTAGAAAAACTCCTGAATGTTATTTTTATACAAGCTATTGATTATGCTGAATGGATCTCGAATGTAGTTCCATTCACCAAGAAAGAAGCTACCAAAGTTAGGGTTTGCATAGACTTTAGAGATATTAACGTTGCATGCCCTAAATATGATTTTCCTCTTCCCAACATGGATCAAATCATTTATTTTATTGTGGGGAGTGGAATGATGTCCCTAATGGATGGATTTTCCAGTTATAATCAGATCAGGATAGCTCCTGAAGATTAGGCTAAAACAACCTTTATTACCCCCTGGGGTACCTTTTGTTGGAAAGTGATGCCATTCGGTTTAAAGAATGCTGGTGCAACCTATCAACGAGCTATGACTTATATTTTTCATGACATGATGCATGATATCCTACATGATTATGTAGATGATATTATAGCTCGCTCTATTAATGAAGATGATCATTTAGATGATTTGAGAAAAGTATTTAATCGGTTAAGAGAATATCTTATTCGATTAAATCTAGCTAAATGCATATTCGGAGTTAAGTCCGATAAACTATTAGGGGTTTTAGTTTCTTTGTGTGGTATCAAAATCGACCCTCTCAAGATTGTGGCTATCATTGATATGCCCACACCTACCAATATATCTGAGTTATGAAGTTTACAAGGTAAGCTTCAAGCTATCCGTCGCTTCATCGATAAGCTGGCAGAAAAAACCAGTCCCTTTCTTAAGCTTCTTAAGAAGGATGTCCCTTTTAATTGGGACGACGAATGTAAGGAAGCTTTTGAACTTCTCAAACAATACCTCCTTAAACCACCTGTGCTTTCATCACCTAGATTTGATCGTCCTTTTATCTTGTGCATTTATGATTCTGATTCTGCCTTAGGAGCTATGTTAGCTCAGTTGGATGATGAGAAGAAAGAACATGCTAATTATTACATTAGCAGAACCTTAATCAGTTATGAAACTTGTTATACCATATTAGAGAAATTATGTCTAGCAGTCATATTTTCTACACAAAAACTACGACATTATATGCTCAGTCAAAAAACCTATGTTATTGCCAAATATGATCCCTTGCGGTATCTCATGAGTCGACCTTATTTATCGGGTCGTACAACAAAGTGGGTTCTTGCTCTAAGCGAGTTTGAACTCACCTTCATAGGACAAAAGTCTGTTAAAGGTCAAATCATAGCTGATCAATTAGCTACTGCACCCTTAGAATCTACTCATCCCCTCCTCATTGAGTTTCTTGATGAATGCCTTAAACTAGAGGTAGACCATTCAGAGCAATGGTCCTTATACTTTGACGGAGCCCGATGCATGAGTGGGGTTGGTGTGGGTATTATTTTAATATATCTGCAAAAACATCTTATACCTCTATCCTTAAAATTAAAATTTGCTTGCACCAATAACACTATCGAATATGAAGCTCTTATCCTTGGATTACGAGCTGCTTTGGCATTGAAAATCAAAATTTTATTGGTTTTCGGTGACTCACAACTTGTCATAAATCAAATCAATGAAGTTTATCAGACTAGAGATGATAAATTATGCCCATATAAAGCATATGTTTTACAATTAATATCTCTATTTGATCAAGTTACCTTGGAAGCTATTCCTCGAACTAGCAACCATGCGGCTGATGCTATGGCCACAACTACATCTCTTCTGCCCTTGGAGTTAGATGACGAATATGCCACCATCATTATTCATCGACTCCAAGAACCCGCTTCAAATAAGTCATGCTTAGAACCTTTGGATGTGTTTCTAATCAATGATACTACTCCTGAACCTTGGTATACGGATATATTTGATTTTATTTACAATGGGACTTTCCCTGCCAGTTCTAATAGAAACCAGCATCGGTTATTACATAGACGAGCAAGTCGATTTGTAATAATTGGCAATACTTTATATAGGAGATCTTTTGAAGGTATCCTATTGAGATGTTTGAATCTAGAATAATCCAAATCAGCTTTGAGTGAAGCCCACGATGGATCTTGTGGAGGACACTTCAGTGGTAGTGTCATTGCTAAAAAGCTCCTTAGGATAGGCTACTTTTGGCCTACCATGGAAACTGATGCACATGATTATGTGCGCCATTGCGACAAGTGCCAGAAACATGTTGACCTTGTCCATGTCCCTGCACAAGAACTGTAGGCTATTTCATCTCCTTGGCCCTTTTCCAAATGGGGCTTAGACGTTATTGGCAAAATTAATCCTGTGTCATCTGATGGACACAAATTCATCATAACTGCCACTGAGTATTTTACGAAGTGGGTTGAAGCTATGCCTTTAGCTTCCTGCACTGGAACACAAGTCTCTAAATTTATTTTTAATCAAATCATTTGTAGGTTCAAAATTCCTGCCAATCTCATTTCAGACAATGGAACTTGTTTCAAAAATAAAGATGTTAAGAAATTATGCCAAAAATATAAGATTCAACATCATTGGTCCACTCCCTATTATCCTCAGGGTAATGGCCAAGCAGAAGCATCCAATAAAACATTAATTAAAATCCTTAAAAGATTGGTCAATAAATCTAGCCGTGACTGGCACATTCAATTATATCCAGCTTTGTGGGCATATCGCACTAGTGTGCGTACTCCCATAGGTACTTCACATTTTGTTTTGGTTTATGGCACTGAAGCTATTTTTCCCTTTGAATTAGAAGTTCCTTCTTTGGCTCTACTACTTCAAGATACCGAAGTAGGAGATGAATATCGAGCTGGTAGACTTAGTCAGCTGGAACTCCTAGATGAAAAGTGCATCAATGCTTTAGAGCATCTTCGTGCCTACCAAAATAAGCTTAAAAGATCATAAGCTAAGAAAGTTCGTCATCGATCCTTTGAGGTCGTCGACCTTATTTTAAAAGAAAATAAAAAAAATACTAATGCAACTAAAGACCTTAAAGGTAAATTTGAACACAACTGGCTTGGACCATATATTATCACTGCTAAATTTGAGTCGGGAGCATACAAATTAGCTACCTTAGATGGTAAATATTTAAAAGAACCTATGAATATTATGCATCTTAAACGTTACTATGCATAAAAATTTTGTCATTTCATCATTTGTATATATTTTGCATGTTGTCTCATTTTAAAAATATATATATAACTGTTTCAACAAAAACAAACAAAAATAAAAGTAAAAATAGCAATATTATTGACTCTTTCGAAACCAAAAAAAAAAAATAGAGAAGAAAGAGAGAGTCAAAATTATCAAACTCCTCAAAAATATTTGTTGTATATATTTCTTCTTAAAGTATTGCAGTTATATTTTCAAATTATTTTGGATAAATTAGCATTTATTTGGAATCTCTCACTTTTGCAAACACAAACATAAATATCTTGATTTTATCTGGCATGATTACTAATCTCTCTTATATCAAAGTCCACAAAATTCAATTAAATAAAGTTTGAGCATAGAGAATTGATCTTGTTATTTACTTAAACCAAGCATATTCTTTCACAATAAAATGATTATATTTGTAATGTCCATGCTATGCTACATAGTAGAAGTGGTTTCTTGAGCGAAAAGTTTCCCCTGCTATCCTATCATGCACATGGTCTAGAATCTTTGAGAATTGACAAAAGGATAAGCTCACCCCTACCTAGAATAAAAATCCCTTCTCTACAGCTAATCCGAGCAAGTATCCCTAGAATAGGAAGCAAAAGAAAAAGAAAAATCAAGCGAAATCATGAGAACAAGAAGCATTATTTCAGAATTATTTTGTACTCTCTTAGCACTATTTCAGCATTATCTCAAATATCAAAGCAAAAAATACAAAAAAGAAAAAAGAAAAAAAAAGAAGCAAAAGAAACAAGCAAAAGCAAAAGCAATAAAATCCCTTTCCCTACCCATTGAAAAGAAAAGAAGGGTTGATGAGCTTGAATCCCTGGAATTCTCAATTATTCGAAAATTGTGAGGTAAGCCCCATAACAGGTGGTTTGTGCCCAACCCGCTTGGCCTTGGGTAACTCCTAGCATGGTGATATGTCCGTTACATTAGCGACCTTCTTTTGTACAGACCTATGTCTGCTTATGGATTAGCTAGCTCTTGATAACTTGACTTACATAGTAGTCTGGTACGGTTATATGCATCTAAATCATGGTTAATGAACACTTATTTGGTTAATTCAAATCACTTGTATCAAATTATCTTGCTCAAAACTGGTAAATGCACAAAGCAATTGCACACACATTTGTATTTGAGAGATTTTGTGTATCATTATGATAAATCAATATCGGTAATGAACTCACATACGCACATGGGATTCCTTCTAAATCTAACTTTTGTCTTTAAGATACTTTGAAATATTTTTGCAAATTGTGTGGAATAATTTCATTTTCTTATCTGAGAACAGTTGTTTAGTATAAAGACAACTACATGCATTATCAAAAAAATCAAAATCATTTTCAAAAAACATGCAATAAAGTTACATTTATATATAACTTTTTGACTTTCGTGACGATGGTATAGTTCCAAAACAAAAATTGGAATTTTATGCCTAGCGCAAGTCCTCATCTTTATATTTTTTGTTTCTTTTCAAAAATTAAAAATCAACCATACAATAAAACTATTATTTTCTTCTTTGGATTTCGCGATGATGGTATAAGTTTACACCTAAATATTCTATGCCTAGTGCAAACCATTGTACTAATTTTATTTCCCATTTATTTAAAATCATAAAAACATATGACTTAAATCATTATGTTACACAATTATGCTTTAAAACAATGCACATTGTTACTATTTCATGTCCTTATGTCAAAAATTCAATTTTGCAATGATGGTATAATTTCTAGGGAATTATTCAACAATTTTATCACACTTAAGAATTTATGCCTAGCAAAAATCATTTTCTAATATGTTTTCATGCATAATATTTTCATGGAAATCTGAAAACAAATCACCATCATCATCATCATTTGCATCATCACAACAAAGTCTTAAGACAGTCTCTTAAGCACTCTTTTACTTTTAGCAATATTTCTATACCAGGATTAGCTTGACGACCTAGTGAGCAATGACTCCATGAAATGGTCTATAATAGCGACAATGTCCTTTGAAATTATTGTTAAAAGTCCCTTTTATTTTTTTTATCCCACAAACAACCAATTTGTTTACATCAGATTATTTCATTTAAATTTTAAAAGCATGACATTCAAACCATAATATTTCCAAATGACATAATTACATGAATCATCAAATCAATCACATCAAAACATTAAAGCATCATACAAACACATAAGACAAGTCATATGATCAAAAATATCTCATCTATATATATATCAACAATATATACATCATCTCAAAACTGGATCGGTATGCCATAATTTGTACCTTGACATACTCAATCCCCTATCAAAAATAATAAACACTATGTATCAATCTGTGTAGTGCAGTCAGTAGCGACTAGCCTCGAGAACCCCTCGAGCTCTTAGCCTCATCTCCTCCCCTACCCTAAGGTGGATGAGGTGGCCCCATCGTAGTACATGTGGTGTTATGAGTCCTAGACTCTGATTGTGATGATGTCCTTGATGACCTCATCATGATAGGCTCTGCAATGGGGGCCGACAGTGGTAACCTCTGCCCCTCTGGCACCATATGGTGGTATAGCATCTAATAGAATATGATCTGGGCAATAGCCCGTGCTAGGTCTCGAGTTCTCGCCCCTTCGATTCGTGCTTTGAGGCATGCAACCTCATATATGAGCTATGTGGCCTCCTCTTGATGTCGTGCAGCCTCATCCTGCAAGGACTGCACCTAAGCCTGGATATGGACAGTCTTCGCTTGAAGAGTAGCCATCTTGCTACTCTCTCCTACCTCGACACCCTTGCCCTTATCGGGTGATGGTGGCCTCTCTCTCCATGGAGAAGGGGGTCTCTCCTCCCTCCTCTCCCACTATCATGGCCTTTGCTGAGCCTGTGGCCTCATCTAATATCTCCCGCTGTGACCTTGTGCTGCCTCAATGGCTACTTGGCACCGCCTCCCCATTTGACGCACAATTACATGAATCAGACCCTGAGCCCTCGTCATCCGAGGAGGGCGAATGTCTGCGTACCAAGCATCATAGCCGTTAGCAACCCCTATGTCATACCCATCCACTGGTTGAATGAGAGCATCATCTGCATCCTCACTCCAGAAGCGCTACATATCTGGAGCCCCACTGACTGTAGTGTTATCTCGGACAATCTAAGAAAACTCGTAGTCTCTGAGAGATGGGATCCCCTGCTGTAGACCGAACTGCCTCAAAACTTGGTCATAGCGGTGGAGCTCCACCTCTCTCATCTCCATCCTTAGCCAACAAGTTTGCCTAATGTGAGCCAGCTCCTGTCCATCCTCGACCCACCCTGGATGATCTCTCCAAGGCCTCTAGGTGATCTGGTCGAAGACAAGGTCATCAACTAGTCTCCGAGACAGTGGCAGATCTATCCATCGATGTGACCTTCTTCGGAGCCACCAATAGAAAACTCGAGGCCTCTCCCCATCAATCCTTGTCAGTGGGAGCCCTACCGGTCTTTGCATCGTGATGTGCTCCCAGCACCAAACTTGCAGTAGTGATGTCATGACCAGACATCAACTGCTCTTGTATACGACTCCATGTAGGATCCTATACAATCAACATAGTACAAAGCTCCCCCAAGAAAACCTATACCCATGGTCTCTCATATTGTAGACCACATCTGTCAATAGCCATGGTAGTCTGCATCCACTCTGATGGCATAGCAGCAGACCACCTACCACCCCAGCCAAAACCTGTGTCAGTCTAGATGCCCTAGGCATCTGGTGTAGCGACTTGATGTTCACTCCACCCTTCTCTAGGGCGAAGCTCGGATCTTCACACAGTCGCATCATCACATGGCCCTAATTGGACATGGGAGTTATTAGCCATCCTTGTATGGGGATCCTAAAAATCCTCCATACATCCTCCAATGTGGGAGTCGTCTCCCCTGTCGATAATCAAAAACAAGACGAACCCAGATACCACCTTTCTGCTAGGGCTATCAATAGCCCCATATCTGTAGAAACCTGTGGCATATCTGCCACATGCTGCAAGCCGACTTGAGCCAACTGATCTCACTCTACCTAAGATAGAGTGGCCAAGTCATCCCTCAGCCCGTCGTATTTCCATTCCCGGCTCTTTAGTAATCCTCTCTGCAACATAAACAACAAAACAATAAAAATCATTAATAAAAAAATGATTAAAAATGCAAGTAAAACAAGTTCAATTTCATACAAATGATGATATCATCCACTATTGGATGATATTGTCCAAAATTTGAGCAAATTCATCTTCGATTTCATAAGAGGGAATCGTCCCTTATTGTATGAAATCGTCCCCATATCGTCGATTTCGCCCTTGGACGAAATCGGTGATATTGAGACGATTTCGATGAAATTGAGATGATTTCGTCCCGACGACATCGACGGCCCAAAAATGGCCGCGATGCTAAAAAATCATTCAAAATTAATCTAAAAAGCATGAAATTCAAAATTAAGTTTGGACCCTTACTCGTAGCCCACGTCGGACCTCTGTCAATCTGTGCGCTGTCTCGACCATCTTATCTGTAGAGCTCTAGAAACCAGGAAAATGAACAGTAACAATGAATTAGGGTTTTACCCTATTTTTCTTAATTTTATTCAAAAACACTTAACAACATTTTAAAATTTTGCTTTTTCATGTTTTTACCTCAAACGTTCGATTTGGGTAAAAACACGGAGGGGGCACCATAGTAAGTTGTCGTACGATTCGACCTAGAATCATCGCCTAAAAATGGAAATAATTTTTGCTTTCTCGTAGATCGAGAAGAACTCATCTTTAACGCATTTTCTTTGGAAAATTTGCTAAAGAGGGGGCAAAATGTAGCACCCTAAAATTGGCGCAGTAAACCTTACAAATAATTAAAATTACCTTAGTAATAATTCAAATTCAAATTTTAACCCCGACCGCCAGTTAACCGCCTGTTAAACCACTTTCCCTATTTTCCATGCCATTTTTAGAGTTTGTTTTGACCATTGGATGATATCGTCGCCGATCAGACGATATCGCCTCAGATCGGACGAATTAGTCTAGAGAAGAAAGTCCAAATGATTTCGTCCCAAAACTGATTTTTCATATTTAGCTTTTGTTTCAACGGCGTCTCTAACCTGGGCAAAAGCGTGTCTATGCCATTAGAGACCTCCCCCATTGGAGATCTTCTAGATTAGGATGATCTCCAACCTCCTAACCTCCCTCCTAAGCCTATTTAATCTTAGGCCCTCCCCTTGACATTCCCCTAGCTAAAATTTTTTGTACTTCAAGTTTTACATGCCTTAGAATTTCTTAGACTACTATTTGCCTTTGTCCCTTTTCAAGTTTTCTTGTAGGAACTCTGTTATTCTTCAGTCGGAGCAAGCTCAGATTGTCATAGATGATCTTGTACAATCTTGGATGATCACGCCACAATTCAAGATGATTTCATCTTCTCTAGACGATTTTGACTATAGTCGACATTGGGGGCAATCAGTGCCCAGAGTTTGCGCTTTTCCTATACCTTTTTGCTATTTTATTCTGTATCTAGTTAGTTTTATTATTATTTCTTGTTGTTCTGCATTTTGGAGTTCACCCATATAGCTTAAGTGCATGATAATATCATAATTTGTCATTAGAATACTATGATTTACTTGAATTTCTATTCATAATTATCGCTTTAGTATCTATATTGTCATTTTACACCATTTTCCTCTGTTAGTATTGCTACATTTTCTGTGTTCTGTGTCTATTTCTCTGATTGCAAGTATCTAACGAATTCGTCAGATCTCAGATGATCCTGTCTAATTTTAGATGATCCTGTCAGATCAGAGGTGATCTTGACTGCTTCAAAAATTAGAACCAACATCAGACATCCGGATTAGGTATAAATTTTTCTAAACTAGTATATTTCTTGTATTCTCTATTTAATTCTGTTTCTGTATTCATTTAAACCTACATTTCATGTTGAATAGTTTAGATTCATTTGGCCAAACCTAGGATTTGAATGATTAAAGGTAAAACTGAACACATCAAACACATTTCCAACCTAGGCGTGGAGACTGCCACTAAACGTTTCCTAGTGAACCCACCATCCATCGAAAATTCACCCTTATACACCTCCATCGAGAGGCGGGACCTTCAAAGGGCCTCTCAGTCTAAGGTATTGTCCCATCCTTTTCATATCCCCCTTTCGGGCACGGATCCTATAGCCTGAAGGTAAGGGTGCAAAAAATTTGGAGCGATACACCACTACCTAACATCGACTCACTCATCGATTCTATCGTAGGCTATGAGATGATCTCCCTCATTGATGGATTCTCTGGTTAACCAAATCAAGATCAACTCCGCTGATAAACACAAGATATCATACACAATCCCCTAGGGGACATTCTACTATAAGGTCATGTCTTTTGGTCTTAAAAACACTGGGGCAACCTACCAGCATGCCATGAATTATATTTTCCATGATTACATGCACAAAACTATGGAAGATTATGTAGATGACCTCATCATAAAATCTAAGAAATGCTCGCAACACCTAGATGATCTCTACCAGATATTTGACCGTTTATTTGAACACAATGTCCATCTTAATCCAAAGAAGTGTGTCTTTGGAGTTACTTTAGGCAAAATATTAGGGTTCATTATCACTCAATGCGGTATTGAGGTAGACCCTAACAAATGAAAGGCCATCATCAAAATGCCCCTACCTACTACCTTAAAACAACTGCACAGCCTCCAGGGAAAGATAACGTTCATTCATCGCTTTATTGCACAATTGTTAGATAAGTGCAAAATATTCAACCATCTATTGCAAAAGGGAGTAAATTTTAAATGGGATGAAAATTGCCAACAGGTCTTTGCTACTCTCAAATCTTACCTCACTTCCCCACCAGTTATGTCTCCTCCAAACCATAACTATCGCTAATTTTATACATCTTAGCTACATATTTTATGCTAGGTACATTTCTAGCTCAAAATAATGTGCTCGACAAAGAGCAATCCATATACTATATAAGTTGTACACTATTCAGCTATGAAGTTAGATATAGGTACATGGAAAAGCTATGCCTAGTTGTGGTCTTTGCCACCCAAAAACTTTGCCACTATATGTTAAATCACACAAATTTTGTCATCGCCCAATACAACCCCCTTCGGTACATGATGAACAAAAGATATCACAATTCTCGAACAGTGAAATGGATCATGCTCCTAGCTAAGTTCGACTTAGAAATCATTTTATAGAAATCCATTAAAGGATAGGCCATTGCAGACCAACTTGTAGAATCCCCCTTGTCTGATGATCAACCTCTACTCATTCAGCTTCCTGATGATTCCATAGTCCACATCACAAAAGCCAAAGAATATGTTGAGTCTAAATCATCATCCGATTTAACCCTATACTTTGACAGCTTTTGATGCACTCACACTTGGGGTGCAGGCATTGTTTTCTTCATACCCAAATGGGAACCGATCTCCTCATTCAAGTTGGACTTCCCTTGTATAAACAACAATGTAGAATGTGAAGCCTTGATCCTAGGATTAAAATAGACCCATACCATGAATATCAAATGCCTCCACATCATAGATAATTCCCTCCTAATAGTGAATCAAGTGAAAGATATCTGTCAATACCATTGTCCAGTTCTCCAACAATACAAGCAGATCACACAACTCCTTTCTTGATTGGAGTGGTACGATACCGAAGCTGCTCCACGATAATCAAACCATTTTGTGGATACAATGTCCTCCTTAGGATCATTAATACCACAAAATTTATTATCAGATACCACATAAGTATCCATTCATACACTCACCCAATCTGCGATATCACCTACGTCTCCTATAGATGATGGTGGAATTCATGTGGTCAATACCAAACCACATGACCCTTGGTTTGTGCAAATAAAATATTATATCAAATTAGGATTCCTACCATGAGACTTACCACATGCTCAGTGTTGAGCATTCAATCAAAGAGTGATCCGCTATACATTGTTGTGGGACATCCTCTATCACCGTAGCTATGATGGCATACTCTTGCATTGTCTAGAACCCCAAGAATCTCAATGGGTTGTACAAGAAACCCATGATGGTACTTGCGATGGCCACTTTAGTGGCATGGCAATCACAAAATGCATCCTTCACATGGGATATTACTGGCCAAAAATAGAGCATGATTGTTGTGAATATGTGAGACATTTTATGAAGTGCCAACAACATGTAAACCTCACACACCTTCTATCTCAAGTGCTCCAGCCAATCCAATCCATGTGGTCTTTTTTGCAATGGGACCTCGACCTTATTGGACAAATCACACCTGCTTCATCATTACAACCATAGAATATTTTACAAAGTGGGTCGAAGCCATCCCACTTGTCCAACCCACGGGAGCTAAGATCACAACATTTATTATATACCATATCATATGTCACTTCAGAATTCCTTCCAAAATTATCTCTGATAAAGGGAAATACTTCAAGAATAAAATTGTTTGTACCCTCTACTCCAAATTCAACATCCATTATAGTTTCTCTACCCCATACTACCCATAGGGTAATGGGCAAGCAGAAGCTATAAATAAAACAATCTATTCAATACTTCATAAAACAATAACAGAATCTCACCGAGACTGTCATGATAATATACCCTTAGCTTTATGGGATTACCGTACGATCATATGTACTACCACTAGGGCAACCTATTTATCACTAGTTTATGGTTTCGAAGCCATCATGCCACTTGAACTTGAGATACCATCCTTGAGATTATCTATGAAGTAATTCATTGATGATGACACTCCTCATCAAGCCTATCTTGATAAAATTACACTCCTCGATGAGCATCGCATCCATACCATCGAGCACACACGTGTCTAACAATATTACCTTCATTGTACCTATAATAGTAAGGTACATCAATGCAAATTCAAAACTACAAACCTAGTTCTCAAAGAGAACCAACAGATCACAATTCAGCCTCACCCATAGTGAGACAAGTTTACCCTGAACTGGTTGGGTCCCTTCATCATCACACACAAGTTTGGTTTGAGTGCCTATCATTTGGCTACTCTCGAGGGTCTCATTGAGCCCATACTGATCAATATCCTTCACCTTCGTGCATTCAATGCCTAACCCACACAGGTATTTTCTATCACAAACAACACACACTATTGTTCACACACACACTGCCCACCATGCACACCACGATATGCGTATGCCTTTACTTTACAATTACATCATACATGTATATTTACTTTTTATGTCATTTACATGATGTTGGTATCTATTTATTTTTGTAGGATTCACATCATCTACCGCTACGCCATAAACAATGATACATGATGGTACACACTTGCCGCCAGCATCACAACATCCCACCATGCAGGACCACCCAACACCACCCCCAGTAACGATTACATCAGATGATTTATCCAGACCACTCATTACTCTTCAAACCATATAGTCTTCATCTTCCTTTAGTTTAAACCATCACACTCCACCCTGATGCCTCTCACCTTGTCGTAGGGGGTCATCCTACTTACCTCATTCAGGAGACAGCTAGGTATCCCTATCCTCCTTTGATAAAAAGGAGGAAATCCCTTATATCCATACCCAGGGGTCTCTTCCACCTCCACCTGAGGATGCAAGTAACCCCTACTCACCGACCTTTCCAGCTTGCCATCTTTCAAGAACCTACCACCCTCCCAATCGAGGATACACACCTCATCCTATACGTCCTTCATGCCTACCTCCCCCACTCTTGAGTGGGATGTCTCCTTATGCTCAAGCCTTGCATTCAAGTGCTTCACAAGCTACTTCTATGCGTATACCTCCATCCTGCACACACCATTATCCGTAGTTGGTTCCTGCTCTAACCATCCTCTAGATGCCACCCTCACCATTTTATGGACTACCATTCCAACCACCCTCGCATTCTACGAATGTATTCCACTCACCCCTATTGTCACCTCATGCTAGTTACTCTTCCCATGGATACCACACTACTCCCTACACATTGGAGTCTCATTCTCCACCTTCTTTGATCTCGTCACCTTCATATCTTGATATCCAACAAATCCTAGCTCGAATCAATGCCCTCAAGTTACATTTGAGCCATTTTTGTTGTCTTAAATCCACTCACTAGTTTACCATACCTCGTACATCCTCACCTCCATCCAGGTCCATTCCTTATCCCAAGGTTCATCCCACATTTTAATCTTGACCTGTACCTCCACCATTCAACCTCACTCCATCCACTTCCTGCACACCTCCAGCAGACCCCTACATGTACCCCATGCCTATCCCATCCTCACCATTATGAAATGTTCCACCATATCCATCACCAAGGCCTCATGGTATTACCTGAAATTAGGCCTATTGACCCATCATGTACCAAACCATGAAATTACCATGAACATCACTTTTGTATATACCATCGACAACTAGATCATGACATTGACACTTGTCGTACATTCAAAACCCTGGTAGACATAATGTTGATTGGTGATCACATTCCATCATTTGAGCATTCTTATTCATCCACCTAACTTTAGAGTCCTCCACATCGCATTGTCCCCTAAACTTTGCCATCACGTGAATCCTTGATAGCACCATCATGCTATTTTTGCCATATGTCTAATTACACAAATCACCAAAGCCTAAGCAACATTATCGCTTCACCTCCCTACTCGTGACCTAACCCACGTCACTTCACTCGTCAGTAGTTTCTTATCATCTTCCTTTTCCACTTTTCTTGTACTTCTTCTTATTACTTCCTCAAGTAGTTGTATGGTCACTCTTCGGGCAACTACATACCTATGTTGATCTATTTTATTTCCTCTATCCTCATTATTCTTTGGTAATCCCTTCATCCCATTGGTTACCAACACCTATTTCTTCTCATTTATTCTAGTTGTAAATCCCATATTCACATTCTTCCTCTTTTTGTCATTATCACATGCATTCCCCCAAATCACATTTTACTCGCCTATCATCACATACACCCCACATGCTGAGGCAACCATCATCATACACACCCACTACACACACACCCTACACATTGGGGCAACCATTATCATAGCATCATGCTTTTGTCATGACGATACACCATACTCATTTGTAGATAAGTTTCCTAAACTTCTCCCTCTACACCTCATGAGCTTCCTCTTGTAAATATTGCATTCCCCCACTTACATCGTTTACATTACATCCATTGCATATATCATATGTTTTCATTATAATTTATTTTATAGTTTGTATATTCTTCCCCAAAATGCACCTTCAACAGGACTAATACATGCACTTGTTAGCATCACCACCTAGATGTTCATTTTCCCTTTTTAGGATTAGGGTATACATAGGTGTCGTGTTAAGATTTGACCACCCACTAGTTCAGTCAATCAAATGTCACCTCTAGATGATAGGTTTTACACACTACTTATAGTTCATTAGATTGGTTCAACTTCTCTCACGAACCATTCACACAGGTTACACATTAAACAAGTTTTGAGTCTAGGTAAGATAACACCTTGAGTAGATATCACCATCTAGAAAACAATTTTACCCTGCTCATCCTATTACTTGCATGGTCAACATACGACCTAGGGATAAAAAAAGGGATAAGCATAAGCAAAATTAAGACAACCGGGAAGAAAACAAAAGACAACGCCCATACAAAAGAAAAATAGCACCACAAAAATATACAAGAACAATAAACGAGGGGTAGAAAACAAAAGGAAACACTTCTAGATATCACCAGTGTTATGCTTCATCACCTTTTGTTATTAGGTTCAACATAACATCATGGGTTGATTTCCATCGCTAGCAATAGACTCTAAGAGCCTTCCTACCAGTGGAATAGTCTTACAAGTAGTGATATATCTATCACATTAGCAGCATGCTTCTGTGTAGATCACTATTCTCTTATGGATGAGCTAGCTAGTTTGGCTATGTCTACAATGGGTTAATCCTACCTCCCTCAAAATGGATAAATGAACCTCAGTTGTTGTGTATCAAGTCCAAACCATATGGGAGAAATACGGGGAGTTATGTTCAGAATTATCTGAGTGACAATATATATTTGCATACAAGACCTTTGAAGAGGGATGGCGAGCTAATGGATAAATATATGTAATCTGTGATTATTGCCAATGTAATATTCTGTATGCAATTTTTGAATTTGGATGCACAACCATGTACGTTTGATTTTCAATAATAAAGCAACAACAATATTTTCTTCAGGATATGGTAACTGTGTTTTATATTTATTTTATATTTTGCTTGCTTTGGTAATTTTTATTTCTTTTATTCTCTTGTAATTATTAAATAATTAAGAATTAGATTAATTAAATGAAAGTAGATTATTGAAGTTAAAGTAAAATAGAAAATAGAGTAATGGGTTAACACTAACCTTCCGGAGGCAGGGCCCACTCCGAAAAGTTAGTCCCTAAATATCTTCCCTCCACTAACATGGTAGATAGAATTAGATTAAAGATTAATTTACATGAAAAATATAATTAGAAATTATAATAGATAAATAATGCATTAATTATGTGGATCCACATTAGAATAATTCATAAATTGCATATTTAATTTAATTTTATTTTATTTTCTGTAAAATTTAATTTTTGCAACACATGAAACCAAAAAGAGATCTGAACTAAGCTTAGTATTAATTACTATGGTACAATCTATACTGGGTTGCTACTCTTTAAATCTAACCTATATTAACCCGTATTGACAAAATTAAATGTAAGCTACTACAGTCGATCATCTATCCAATAAAACATTCAACCTGGGTAGCCAACTTGGTACCTGTAAGGAAGAAGAACGGTGACATCTGTCTGTCTATAGATTTTAAAAATCTCAACCAAACATCACTTAAGGACCATTACCCCCTCCCACAGATTTATCAAATATTATAGATTGTGGTAGAGGTAGAAAGGTTCTCATTTCTAGATAGTTTCTCTAGATATAACCAAATTTGGGTGAAGAATGAAGGTCAGTTTAAGATAGTATTCACCACAAAATTGGGAACCTTTGCATATCAAAGAATGCCTTTTGGGCTATCTAATGCAGGGGCCACATTCTAGAGAGCAATGGACTATGCTTTTGGGGAACTAATTAACAAGGTCATTCTAATTTATTTAGATGACATGATTGTGTTTTCCCACAATAAGCAAGACCACTTGGTACACCTAGAACAAGACTTCCAGAAGTGCAGAGAATTTGGCATCTCCCTTAATCCTAAGAAGTATTTTTTTGTAGTTCATGAAGGAAATTTGCTAGGTCATGTGGTCTCCAAGGAAGGTATGGCCATTGATCTGGATAGAATAAAATCTATTCTTACTCTTCCATTACCTGTGAGTAAAAATGCCTTGCAGTCTTTCTTTGGTCAGATAAACCTTATCTAGAAATTCATCTCTGACTTTGCTCAGAATGTGAGGCCTATATCTGAACTACTGAAGAAATATGTAGATTTCAAATGGACTGAGGTAAGAAAGCAAGCCTTTGAAATCATCAAGCAATCCATTGCTGCAACTCCAGTGCTAGTCAATCCAGACTTCAGCAAAGACTTCATTATTTATGCTTATGGAGATGACGAAAGCTATGCATCAGTGCTCACCTAGAAGAATGATCAAGGAGAGGAGAACCCTATATTATTTTGGATCAAAAATCTTCATGAATATCAGGTTAAGTATAATTTCATTGAGAAACAAGTATTTGCAGTAATGAAATCATTGAAAAAATTTAAATAGTACTTGGTTCAAAGCAAGACCCTGGTTTATGTTGTTCATCCAAATGTAAGAAGTTTTATTCTACAAGGATAACTAGGAGATAAGAGAGTTGTTTGGTTTACTAAAATCCAAGAATATGAAGTGGAAATCCATCCTACAAAGCTAGTAAGAGGTAGAGCCATGTGCTAAGATTTTATAGAAGCAATAGTTTCAGTAAGAATGACAGCTTGTCAAGCAACAACAAATGATCAAATTGAAGAATTACAGTTAGGTGAATTAGACTGGGTAGATCAGATGACTAAGTACTTTCAAACTAGGGTATGTCCTCCTGATATTAATGCATTGTATAGAAGAAGATATAGATTGCAGGCTTTGAAGTATGTCTTACTATCAGAGGGTCTGTACAAAAGAAACCTTGATGGAGTTCTCCTTAGGTGCTTAAAAGATGATAAAAAACAAAAGGTTATAGAGAAGTTTCATGGAGTACTACCTGGAGGACACTTCTCAGGAAGAGTAACAACTTTGAATATTATTAGAGTAGGCTATTAATAGCATACCATATTTGCATATACCTTCAAAGTCACTAGAGCCTATGATAAATGCCAGTGGCATGTAGGAAGAACAAGGAACACATCATTTATCCTTAATCCAATTCAAGTGGAATAACCCTTTCAACAATAGGGGTTGGATTTTATAGGAGTTATTAATCCACATTCCTCAGCTAAGTATAAATACATCTTGACTACTAAAGACTACCTCACTAGATGGGTAGAAGATATTTCTACAAAGAAATTAGACCAAGAAGTGGTGATTAATTTTATGGAAAGCTTGATTTCAAGATTTTGTGTTCCAAAATCCTTGGTGAGCGATAATGGCCCAGCATTCATAGAAGCCAAATATATTGAGTTTGCCAATTATGGCATTACCATAAAGAATACTTCAAACTACTAGCCCCAAGGAAATGGACTTGCAAAATCAACTAACAAGAATCTGTTAAGGATTTTGAGGAGATCATTGGAGGGTAATAAAAGGAGTTGGCACCTATTGTTGGAGCAAGCTCTATGGGAAGATATAACCACTATTAAAAAATCCATTAAGACCTCCCCTTATGCCAAATTATATGGAAAGGAGGTAGTGCTACTTGTTCATTTGGAGATTCCAGCACTCAAGCTGATAAACACAGAAGAAGAATCTAAAGAAAATCCAGTGGAAATAAGGTTGACACACCTACTGTAGTTAGAAGAAAAGATAACTTAGGCATATGAGGATTTACAAAAGCATTGAATTGACACCAAGGCATGGTTTGACAAGAAGGTAAGGTTTAGGAAATTCTAGGTTGGATATTTTGTGCTCAGGTGGAATGTTGAAAGAGCTAAGCCAGGACATCATTAGAATTTTTACTCCTTTTGGGATGGCCCTTTCAAGATAGCAGAAGTTCAAAAAATCAATGTTTTTTAGCTTGAAGACCTCGAGGAAAACATACAACTGATTCCAATCAATGGTTTTCACATTAAACTCTATTTTTATTGAAATATAGCTCATTGTAACATATGTACACACTTTGTATCATATTATTTTTACATTTTATATCAGGTTTTGTTTTGATAAAATTTTGTATAAAAAAAAAATGAAAAGAAAAGAAAAGTAGCAAAATCAACTAAGTGTCACCAAAAAAGCAATTGGTTTCTATTTCACACTCAAATGTACTAAGAAAGAAGCGAAATGACGAACGAGTTCAAAATCGTGCTCAAGTGAACTAAAGTGTCAGCGGAATGCCACATGCATTCTATTTCGTGCTTAAAGAGACTAAGCTAAAGCATAATCATGAATTTTCCTATCTATCAGGGTGCACGACTATTTTTGAGTGGAAATTGATTCCTGCACTATTTCAAAGTCTTTAAAATAAAAGGACAAGCGATGTTGTGAATGCATGAAATATGTTTGAATTTTAGCCAATCAAAAATTAGCATAACATCTCCAAGCCATCGAAAGGAATGAGTTTAATTTTAAAATCGTGCCAATGGGCAGTTCGCATAGTGGGCCCATTAATGGTAGAGGGTGTGCATGGATGGAAATTAAAAGTGCTAAAAATGCATAATGTGTTCATTCGACAAAGAGCAGAATTTACCAAGTGAAAAGAAAAGAACAATAGTTGAGCATTGTCCAAAAATTCCTCAAAAAATATTTTGAAAATTTCTTGCGAAAATGGCTCTGAGGAAAGTGCTAACAGAAGTACAAAAAAGAGGAGCAGATCTAGATGGCCATGTGGACCAGACTAGGTGGTTGGCAGACACAGTAATGACCCAAGTAAGGAGGACCTTCTTGAGAAGTAATTTTGAATTCAGATTTTTCAAAGGGATACCAATTTGACCTCAAGGTATCTTTGCTATAAAATCCTTCTTATTTTCTTACATCTGTGATTATGTTCACCATTGCCCTAAGTTAGTTTCTGTGATGATTAAATTTTATGACCCTAAGAAGAGGACAATGAAAACTCCTAATGGCATACCACTATTCACCATTACCAAATATCTTTATCATGATTTTTTTGTCATAGGGGTGAGCCCACCCTTAGAGTCTAAACAATTTGATATAGCAGAACAAGCTAGGGTTTATGCTTCATTAATGGCTTCAGAAGAAAATAAATTCATAGAAAGATGGCTTCATTTCTATTTTATAAGGATAAGAGAGGAAGATGAAATGCCTGAAGTTATAATACCTATCAATCAATTTGCTAACCCAGAGTTCTATTCCATGTTAGCTTGTATAGAGGGATTGGATATTGACTGACTTGTGATATATTGGCAAATAGCCACTACATATTGCATTTCCAATGAGAGAATGTATGAGGAAGATGCAGAATAGAAGGGTGTTAGGGTTATCTACTTTGACTAGATGGCTTTCCTTGCTCAAATAATACATGAGAAATTAGTGATAATGAAAAGGATTTCTAACGCATCCTCTTTTTGACATTGCTCAAGCTTGGTTTGGATGTTCTTTGCTGCTGTGAGGCAAATGATGCCCTGGATTCCAATAAAGGAAAAGAATGACCAAGGAGACCCCATTCCTATTTACTATTGGACTTCTCATCTGAGGAGCATTGAGTCTGTGTATAAATTTTACTTGGAATTTTTAGGGCCAACACTGAAGATAATGTATAGAAAATGCCCTATGCTACCACCAATGGCCAAGAAATTGTTAAAAATAGAAGGTATCGAGGAAGGATATTGGTACATCCTTATAGAAGGCACAATAATTAGACTGTATGGCTTCACTGGTAAGCCTTTTCTACTGCCTCATTTTGTTACAGATAGATTATTCACCCTAGAATATTTGAGGCAAGCAGAGTTCATTAATATGAACTATGGCTCTGGAACGAAGAGAAGGTGTTCGTTTACCTATCACAGTTTTGATGATATAACCATTATCAATAAGTGGTAGGGTCAACAGATAAACCAATATATTGATAGGTTGGGCCTGTTTTACATTCTCCATAGATGGAGATATGACTTGAATGATGTATTCCACAAGAGGAATATAGCCCTGAATGGAGAAAAAGCTTATAAATTTGAGAAAAAATCCAAGTCTCATTTTTAACAGGGTAGAAAAAATAAGGAAAATACTCCTTTGGAGTGGAACTTTGCTAAGATGCAATAACTTCCTCCATGGTTAGATTTCTATGAACAGGTAGTTGATTTTGATCTTGACAATAATGAAAAACATCAGTTATAGGAGACTACCATCAGAGAAGTTGAGAATAAAACTAAAAATAAAGAAGAAAATCAGTTGCAAGAGTTTACCATCAGAGATGTTGAATGTAAAAATAAATGGAATGAATCCAATATATCAGACTGGCGGAGGATAAGAGTTGAAATTGGAAAAGAGAAATCTAAGTTTAGATTGGTGATTGACAATGAATTTTTTGATAGATATGACAAGAATATCGCAACTTGGAAAGCAAAATACCCAAAGAATGTAGTGCTAATTTATAAAATGCCATAACCAGGGATAGACTCCCCATACCCACCTTTGCAATAAGAAGCTCAAGAAGGAGATGATACTCCATTAACTGCTGCTAAATTTTTGAAGATATTTTAGCATTCAACTGAACAAATAGATAATTTTACAAAAGGGGCACAATTAATGAGTAAGATGCACTATTCTAATGAGAGGGCTATTAGCACACCATTCATTAAAATAGTAAGTAGGCCCAAGCACCTAGCCCTAGGTGGACAACCCTCAAATATAGAGATAAACTGGAATGAGAAGGATGAGAATTTTGTGTTCACACCAGTAAGTTTCACCACTACAACAACAGTGGAATTAAATCCTATTGCTTAAGAAATATTGCGAGAGGAACCATTTCAGGAAGAAAATTTCAGGGAAGACACAGAGAATGAGAAATTAGTAGCCTTGCAAGTCTTTAATAGAAAGGCCAAAAGGGCACTAGAAAGAGCTAAGAAAGATATTTCTAAGAAATAAAAGTTGGATAAGGAGAAAATTATTAATAAAACCCCTATTTCGGCTACAAAAAAAGTACAATTAGTGTAGCAACAAAGCACAGAGGCAGCTCTAGAAAACCCTACATCTGTAGGTGAAGGTATGGTTTTTATTCCATTTTCTCCTCCTCCTCCTTCAGATTCCCCAAATAAATCTCCCTCCACTTATGTGAAAGAGACTGTAACAAAGGTACCTTCTCCCCCTCGTAGTTCACCACCTATTTCATCATCCAATACTAAGGGGTAAACCAACCCATCTCCTCCAAGGTCACCTCAAGTTTCTTTCTCATCATCTAAAATTCCCCCTTCTTCATCTCCTATCATTTCATCTTTGTCATCTCTATCACCCCCATCATCAGAAGTCTAAGCTATTTCAGCCACATTAGCCCACCTTTCTTCTAGTTTTACTTCATTCCCATGACTCTCCCAGTTGTAACAGTAGCAGTGGTTATAGACTCAATTGTTGTCACTACCACCCCTTCCTAGTCAGCTGTTGAGTCTGTCCTTTCTCATATTATATCCTCTCCTTCTCCCATGAGTTATTCGACACTATAAATTTTACAAAAGGAGAAGGAAACTACATGAAAGATTCAATATTTCTAGGTATAAAAGTTGTCCAAACCTTCAAAGAGGATAGCCACCAAGAGAAGTACTATGTTTGTTGATCCTGTTTCAAGGCAAATAACTTCCAGATCTATTATTCCTCTTGTGAGTAAGCCTAAAACTGATATGACTCCTCAAGACTATCATTTAGAGGAACATATAGAGGATGTCGAACAACTACCTACATAAGATGAATTGGTCATGGCAAAAGCTCACTTGGACACTTTTAATATAAAATTTGATATATGCAAAGAAAAAGTACACAAGTTGGAGAAAAAAATAGAAAATCTTCAAAAGACCATCGAAAATAAAAAGCAAGTGGAGAAGGCCCTCAAAAAAGAAGCAAATAACTAGTAGGAAAAGTTTCAAGAGGCCAATAAGCTCAAGGAGCAGGTAGAGGAGCAGAAGAAGAAGAACGAGGAACAAGCCAAGGAAATACAGAGCATGAAGCATCAACTTCATATTGAAAAGGCTAAGTCTTAAATTTTCTCTAAAGAATGGCTAAAGAAAGTAAGGAAGGAACTGTGGTATGAGGTTTTGGAGAAATTCTCATATTAGTAGCCCAAATTGACTACATGGATGATGTTAGCCGCCTAATCCAAAATTTTCAAGAAGACCTAGATGGCTGCACTGAAGAACTACAATATTTGGTTATTCTAGACAAGCAAATTTATAAGCTGGCAGATAATAGGCTCAATGAGTCTGCTAAGCCTATTCCCAACAAATAATGGAACGCTACCATATTGGCTACTAGAGTTATAGTTAAGATGCACAAAATGCTAAAAAAGGCTTGGCTATTTTTTGATAAGGTTGAGAATGTGATCTGGGATGTAGTAGATATAAATAAGGAAATGATGAAGAATGGCTTCGGTGGGATATGGATGAAAGACAACTCATTGCTATCAGTAGAAGAGATTAAGAAGAGTGTTGCCAAGAGTCTCCATGATGAGTCTGATATTGATGCTCTGTAGGAACTGATTGATCAAGAGCAAGTTTCACAAATGATTATTGATCTTACCAGACTCATAGATTTGATGGAGGACTTGGTAAACAAAGGAAGTGCAATGAACTATGAAGATACTAGTGAGATATATTAAATACACAAGTAGCTCAAAGAAACTTCCAACCCCTCTAAAATAGTTTAGAAACATATCCTGCAAACCTTAAAGCTAATGGTGCAGTTGTTTGTAAAAATGCAGAAGAGGAAAATAAAAAGCAAAGTTTACTTGAAGAAGAAGTTGAGCAAGAGCAAGAATGTAATGCTAAAGAAGAGGCTAAACAAGAGGGTGAAGAACTAGATAGAGCTGTTGCAGACCCTAAAGGGACACAAGAGTAGAATATTTTTGTTTTGTACATTTTTATAGTCATGTAGAAGTGTTGCATTTTTTGATTTGTTTTTACTCTAACACTGTCAGAAGACTATAATAAAAGCATGAAGCTAGAAGGAAGAAAATGTGAGTTTTGTGAAGGCATTCATGTCATTTTTGAAGAGACTTTAAAAGGAGAACATAGTTGTATTTTGCTTAAGAGTGGAGCAGTTTTGAAGGAGTAGCAGAGATATATGTGTTTTCTGCATGGTCTCGATATGAACGTTTATCCACTCATATGTCCATAAAATTTTTAGAGGGTAGTGTTCATATGGAAATTATTCTTTGAAGCATTTTGTTGAAGATAAACATTTTTTTACTTCTAATTCCCAATGGATAAGACTCTGATTTTGATGGCTTTGTGAGCAAATCCACCCGGGAGGCACCAGAATGTAGGCCCAAAATGGCCACATCCTTAGAAAACATTGAAAATTTATAAGGCATGAAATCTCTATTCCACTGAGGACATAGAGTATTTTGGAGTGGATCCGCGACAAGAGTTCTCCAATTCATGCAACACTTAGTGTTTTTCTTGCCATAACGAGATAAGTTTTCATTTTGCTCGATGCCTAGTGTATTTGGTAGTGGATTTTGATGCGTTTTTCAATCCATAAAACTTTTAAGTGATGTTAGCACGTTCCAAAGTGTGAAATGGTGATTTGCGTGCTCCAGTGACTAAGTATCCATAAAATACATTCTACTAAGTTCCAAGACTAATATGGAGTGGAATGGTGACAAAGGCTATTTACACTACTTCTAGTGTGGATTGGTAATTTCATAGTCCAACCAAGTCAAAGCTGATGTTAGCATGTTTTTGTGCAGATTGTGATTTTCTTTATGCCATAGAAGAGAGAAAGAAGTTAGAATTTTTGAAGGCTAAGTAGTGGATTGACAGCAGACTTCATTCCTCTCACAACTTAGTATATTTTCCACCATAATTTGATTTTGCTAGCCAAAGCCATCAAAGCTGATGTTAGTTATTAAAAAGAGTGGAATGGTATTTTGATTCTCCCCCACTATTTTACTGAGTATTTATGATATTTGATCGCAGTCATTCACTAAGAACATCGATGGCATATATTTTGCTGATATTTTATGAAAAATACAAAGGTAGGATCTTTCCAGATCAAATAACAGTTGGTTTGAGGTGGGAAAGTGAAGCATCGAACGGTTTTCAATACTAAGAACCAGAGCAGTTGCAGATCTATAGTGGAAATAAGCTTCCAAGAATGATGAGTGGTCCAGATCTATTTCATAGTATCTTGAGGCCCAACTACCATAAAGAAACCAACAAGTTGTAGAGCTGAGCTGCCATGGTGGATTACTCCCAATGGATTTCCCAGACTCAACAAGCAAATGAGATAATGCCAACTAGCTCTCTAATGATCTATTAAATTCTTAAATTCTTGTAATATCTCTTATTAATATTTTAATTTTGTAAACTATAAATAGAGGTTGAACCCTCATTTTTTAGGGTCGACTCTAGTGCGTTTGATTGCCCTGCTGTGTAAATATCTCTGCAAACTAATGGAAGGAGCATTACTATGATTTTTGAATCAATACGTGTTATCTTTGCTATTTTTTCGATTAAGAGGTTCGAAGTTGTGAATTGCATTTCTATCAATGTTGTAACAGTTAGTTCATTCTATTTCCACTAGATTACTAGTTGTGAACCTAGTTGAAATATGTTCATAGTTAGATCTGTGTTGATAGGAAGTTTATTTCTGCTAAATCTGATTATTGGTTTATTTTGCTAAATTGGATTATCAATATATTGGATATTGGAATTGCTTCTTGCAACACATCTCTATTTATGCTTTAATGTATGAATATTTCATGGTTTTGGGTGCTGCTAATCTTGAGTTATGGGACACTAGAAATAGTTTGTTTGAAGGTTTCTGCTATAGATGTCTATGTTGTTAGCTTATCTGTTCGTTGTTAATGCATATTTATCTAACCCTAAACCTTTTTCTAACCCTATTAATCAAACCCTTATTGAGCTTAATTGAGTCAACATATTACTAATTTGATAAGGAACCAACCTACTTTGGAGTTTGGATTGAAGTTATCTTTGGTCCATCCAATGTTGAGTGTTGAGTTATGACTATCAGGTGCAAGCCTAAACAGAGAATTGGAAGATAGACAGTTGCAGTGTCAAGTAAAACTTGATGTCAATTCGATGCCCAACAAGTATTTCAATAGAAGCATTGCAGAATAAAGATGTGTGTGAAGGAGAAGGAAGACTTCGTTCTAAGGTATTTTTAATTTTAGGGTTTTATAAAGCTAAGGTTTATATTAAGGTTGATTTAGGAGTTATAAGGTTAAATTAGAAGATATTTGAATTATTGATTTATTAGAAGAATGGAGTGATAAGTTGAGTAGGGTTAATTAAGTTTCTTTAAAGTTTTTATTAGGTTGGAGTGATAAGGAATTCAACTAGGCTATTTAAATGTTTTTATAAGTTTTAAAAATATTGAAGAATTTTAGAAGAATTTTTTTTTTTAGGTTTTATTTTTGAAAAAATTAAAAATTCGAAATTATTGAATTTTTGTAAATTTATATATTTGGGAGACAAAAGGATTTCAATGTACAAAGATTAGAAAAAACATAAATTTGCAAATTTCATATTATTAATTTCTAAAACTAGGGAGACATAAGGTTTACTACTCCATAGGAATTAAATTAGAAACTTTGAATTATTTAAACCTAGGAGTTATAAGGTTGTCTACTTCAAAGGAATAAAAAATATACAAATTTTATGGATATCAATATGGAGTCTATGATTAAAAAGGAAAAAGTAGATGTCATAAAATTTGGGATTAAGAATTTGATTGAAAAATATGAAGGAAATATAGATATAGTTTCAAAATTAATCTATAGTGAAGCCATAGATGAAAATTTTGAAATATTTCACAAGTCATTTTCGTTTTAGTGTTGAATCAATGAAAAAAGCTATGACAAGCATCATATCAACAAATTCATGTTGACGGATGGCGGGAGTGGGAGCAAGAATGGTATCGGGAGCGGGAACGGGACTAGGAACAAGTTTAGATGTTGGTGCAAGTTCCAGGGTGGGCATTGGATCGGGATCGGGGTCGGGCACGTCGGGGCCCGGACCCAGGCCCACATCCTCGGTGGGCCTAGAGGAGGGCTCAGAGGCTGATAAAAATGGTGGCGAGGGTGGGGAGGACATCTTGGGCCCAGGACCTCTTCCATACCTCGATGCAAGCGCAAGCCTAGGGAAAAAGCCTCCAGATCCTGGGTAGGGTTCTACCCCGAGTGGGCCCAAACCCTCCTATCAACAGATCCTAGCTGGCACCAGGGCCCAACCTCGGACCCTAGGTTTAGGGATTTCCTTTGAGGGCATCCACTTTTCTATTCAAGAGGAGGTCTACTCCTCCTTTGTAGTTGGATCCTCTGCCTCCCTAGTTGGGAAGTTCCTGGGAGGGCAACCGGACATGGAAACCATCCATAGATGGGCGGCTTCCAAATGGAAAGTTTTTGGACATATTCAGCTGGTGGCCCTTACCAAGGGATTCTTCATCATCAAATTAAATAACAGTGATGACACTAAAAATATCCTGTCGGGCGGGCCCTGGTTTCTGGGATGCAAAAGCCTCTTCCTCAGGCGATATGGAGCTAACTTCCACCCCAGCACCCAAAGCATCAACTTTGCCCCAATCTGGGTTCGGCTCCTTGAGCTTCCCTTCCACCTATGGCATGAAGATGTCCTAAGGCTTATTTCCCAGTCGGTCGGGGATCTGGTGGCCTTCGACCCCACGACCAAGGCAGGGTCCCGAATGGTTCATGCCAGATTTTACGTCAATGTAAATCTAGAATCCGAACTCCCCTCTTTCGTGACCATCTCCTCTAGGTCCTTATTTTGGCACCAAACTATGATTTACGAAAACAAACCTACTTTCTGCCCTCTCTGCTGCACTTAGGGCCACCTCCCCCACCAATGTCCTATATCCAAGAAATCTGATGGCCCTCTCCCCAAACTCCCTTCTTGACCAAGTTGGGACCCCTCCCAAGGGCCCCCTCATGATGACCACAGATCCCAAGCCTGGACCACAAAGGAGGCTCCCCATTTTGTCCCAAAGGAATCCCAAGTGGGCCTTGTCCTAGATGATGGTCTTTCCCAGGTTTCCCCTTCCCTTGCTCCCTTCCCTAGGTCTTCTTTTGGGGCCTCGATCCTAGGTTTCCCCCCTCCCGATGTGAATCCTTCCCTGCAGGCCCCTGCTTGTGCCCCCCTAGGCCTGTGAGCCACTCGGGCTCTCTTCCCTGCTGGCTCCCACCTTCCCATATTCCTCTACCAAGGTTTCCTCCTCCTCCCCCCACCCCCACTATCCCCCCCTTGACCCCCTCCTAGCCCTCCCAATGGTCCCTGTTGGCCTCCCCCCTTCAGAGTGCAACTCGAGAGGTCTGAAGAAGAGGTTGAGGGTAGTTCTCCATCTGGGCCCGATGAAATCAGCCCTAAGATGACTCGAAGTAGGACTTTCGCCAAATACTTTGGCAACAAACTCAAGAGAGGTTGGCCCACCCTGGACAACCAGCGAGCGAGGATCACTGAAGATGACATAGCCAATGGCTCCCAGGCAACCCTCTTGGATGTTGCCGCGAGCTTCTCCAAAATAGATGCCCTCTGATCCAAACCCCTCGCTCAGGCCGAGAATGGGGGCAAGCGACCCCATAAAGGTGTCAAATGAAGCTCATCACTTGGAATGTTAGGGGGCTCAATGGGTCCCCCAAGAAAAGGATCCTCGACCAACTTTGCAAGGATCACCGCCTGTCCTTCCTCCTCCTTTAGGAGACCAAAATAGATGATGCAACTACCCCTAGGGTCACCCAAGCTACTTGGCGCAACTGTGAGTCCCTATCTACCCCTGTTTTTGGCACAACCAGGGGCCTACTATGCATGTGGGATCCTCGGTATTTCAAGGGGAGGTGCATATCATATTCTCCTAGAATAATCAACATTATGGTCCATTGTATGAAGTCAAGGTATTCATGGATCCTGTCTAACGTCTACGCTCCTAACAGCTCGATTGATAAAACTACCCTATGGAAGGAAATCAGATTGATGAGAGAAGCCTTTGCCCCCCTCCCCTAGATCTTGGTAGGGGAATTCAATAGTCCCCTATTCCTTTCTGACAAAAGTGTGGGCTCAACAACTCTGAGAAAAAGCATGGAGGACTTTGGAGCCTTCAATGATCTCAACGAGCTCATGGACATCAGCCTGAAAGGAGCCAGGTTCACCTGGTCAAATAGAAGAGCGGGAGCAAGCCATATCCAGGTTAGTTTGGACAAAGTGTTCCTATCTAAGGAAGCCATTCCCTTGTTTGCTGATGTAATCTTGCTGGCCCTCCCTAAAATTGGGTCTGACTATAGCCCCCTCCTCCTCGAAATCGACCATCGCTCCTTCCTCAAGCAACCCTTTCGGTTTGAGTCCATGTGGTTGCATCATCCCAATTTTAGGGCCCAAGTTGGCTACTGGTGGGCTCCCCCAGTCCTTGGGTGCCCCACTGAACAAGTCTACCACAAGCTAAGACGCCTCAAAGAGCAACTCAAGGTATGGAATAGAGAGGTGTTTGGTAACATCTTTGAAAATAAAGCAGTAGTTAAGAAAAAATGTGAATACCTTGAGCTCAGATTCTAGGAAGACTCCCAAGACCCGGGGATCAAGGAAGAGGAAAGCTTAGCCCTCAATGAGTACCATAACATCCTGGCCAGGGAAGAAACATTTTGGAGATAGAATTCAAGAGCCCTATGGCTCCAATATGGTGATGCTAATATGAAGTTCTTCCACACGTCGACTCTCAAAAATAGGGGCTCTAATAGAATTGCTGAGTTGGTGAGTAGTGACGGCAAAATTATCAAGGACAAAGAGGGCATTCATACCGAAGCCACCAACTTCTTCCAGGATCTCCTTGGTAATAGTCCCCTCATGTCCCCAGAAGCGATAGACTCCCTACTGGAACATATTCCTACTTCAGTCTCAGCCATGGAAAATGAGATGCTCCTACAGCCCCTGTTTGACTCTAAAATCCATGCTGCCATGTTCTCCATGAAGGCCGAGGTATCCCTAGGCCCGGATGGGTTTCCCCCTATTTCTTCCAATCCTTTTGGGACATCATTGGTCAAGAAGTGTGCACAGCCATCCGAGACCTTCAGACTGCCAGCTCCATCCCTAGAGGTATAAACTCCACCTTCATTGCCCTGATCCCCAAGTCCCAGGCAGCCAGATCCCTCTCTAATTTTTGCCCCATCAGCTTGTGCAATGTTTTATACAAAATCCTGACCAAATCCATGGCCTCCTACCTCAAGGATATCCTTCCCCTGATCATTACCCCCTTCTAGGGGAGCTCAGTTAAATGCAAACTGATCACAAACGACGTTATCATCATGCACGAGGCCATCCACTTGACATTTTTTTTCAAAAAGACCTTCTTTCTGCTCAATTTGGATATGAACAAGGCCTTTGACATAGTTTACTAGGTGTTCCTTTCCAAGGTCCTCCTCAAGTTTAGGTTCCACCCCTCTTGGGTCAGGCTCATCAGCAACTGTGTGTCCTCCCCCTGGTTCTCTATCCTCATCAACATATCCCCAGTCGGGTTCTCCCCTAGTTCTAGAGGCCTTCACCAAGGTGACCCCCTATCCTCAATCCTCTTCATCATCTTGGCTGAGGCCCTGTGATGAACCATCTCGAGTGTTATTTCTCATGGACTCATTTCGGGCATCAAGCCTGCGTCATGCCTACCCCCTGTGTCCCATCAGCATTTCATGGACGATACCATCCTCACCACTTCAGCTTCGATCCCTCAGGCCAAGGCCCTCAAGCACATATTGACCCTGTATGAGGAGGTGGCTAGGCAAAAAATTAACCTCCAAAAAAGTAAAATCTTCTTCATCCACACCCCCTTGGCTAGGCAAATAAGAATTGGGCAGATTCTGGGAAGTACCCCTGATTCCCTTCCCTCCTCTTACCTCAGGCTTCCTCTATTTACAGGTGCACCCTCTAAGGTCCTGTGGAGTGGGGTGATGGATCAGATTTGGAGGAAGCTAGCCTCCTAGAAATGCCATCTCCTATATTAGGCTGGCAGAGCCACCCTCCTGTCGACGGTCCTTTAAAGCATTCCAGTATATTTTGTCGGTCTTCAAAATCCTTGCCTCCATTACAGCTCACATTGAAAAAATCTAGAAATGCTTTCTTTGGTCAAGTAGCGAAGATAAGAAGAGGATTCCCCTGGTTTCTTGGCCCTTGGTCTGCCACCCCAAAGGCAAGGGAGGAATCGAGCTCAGGCGGGTGACCCTCATGAACAAGGCCCTTTTTTCCAAGCATGCCTGGAAGGTGTTCATCAACACCCCTGATGAGTGGGTCAGTATCGTGCTTAGGAAATACTACCACCACCACAAATTCCTCAATGAATCCCAACCCAGAGATGGATCATCCTTTTGGAAATACCTGATTTCCACTAAAGACATCATTTGGAAAGGGACCAGATGGATCCTCGAGGATGAAACCAAGATCAACTTCTGGGAAGACAGGTGGATCCAAGATGAGGCTCTGACTACTGACAACGATCTCCTCGTCCTCAAACTGGGCCTGGTGGATAAAGGGCCCAAAGTGTTGGCCTATCTCTCCTAGATTCAGGGATGGGTAACTTGGAAACCCATCCTAAATCCTAGGCACCCGCTCCAAGATTCTAGGCTGTAGCACCTCCTCAAGGTGACAGTTATCCCGTCCTCCAAAGGGACTAATAGATGCATTTGGCACGACACTCTCAGTGGTGTATTTTTTGTAAAATCTATCTACAACCTCCAAAGAGTCCCCGACGAGGCCCCATTTCCAACCCATCAGGTGTGGGGCAAGAAGATGATCCCCAAAATTAGCCACTTCGTCTAGGTGGCCATCCAAAACAAGATCCTGGCCATCGATAACCTGATCAGGAGGGGCTTTCAGATCCTAAATAGATGCTTCCTTTGTTGTGTTGCTTGGGAGTCCACTAATCACCTCTTTCTCAGATGCCCCTTCTCTTATGAAGTAATGGGCCTCATCCTTTTCCAATTTTCCATTTAGTGGGTGGCCCCCAATTCCATATTTGACCTCCTGTATTAGTGGCCCAAACCCTTTGCCCACCCCTTCACCCAATTCCTCTGGGGCTCTTGCCCTCCTCACTTGCTTTGGCAACTCTGGCTTGAGTGCAACAACAAAGCCTTCTCCTCCCTGGCTCTTTCCCCCTAGTGGGTAGAGACCAAGGTGGTTTCCTTCACCCTTGAGAATTCCCGCTCCATCCCTTTGATCGAGCCACACCACCGGCTAGGTGCAAGGCCACCCTCCTATCCTCCCTCGGAGTCCAGCTTCCCCCCTCGGTCCCCCCCCACCCCCTCTCATCGTTCTGCGACCCGATGGACTATCCCCCCTCTCGGATGGGTCAAACTTAACTTTGATGAAGCTTCTAAAGGTAATCCCGGGCCCTATGGAGCAGGCGGGGTCATCCGTGATAGTCATGGGGCCCTAATATTGGCATACACTACATCGCTTGGCATTCATACCAACAACTTCACTAAAGCAAAAACTCTCCTCAGCGGGCTGACCGCCCTCAAGGAGTCCTCCTCAAAATTCATCATCGAGGGTGATTCCCAAGTCATAATCAAAGCCGCCCGTAGCCCAAGAAACAACTCTTGGCACATTTACAACTCCATTCAGGAATTGCTCACCATCCTCCAAGGACTCCCCGACCATGCCTTTCGGTATGTGTATAGAGAAGGCAAGAGGGCAACCGATTTCATGGCAAACCAAGCCACCACTGTAGATGACTTCACTACCTAGACCATGAACTTCCTTGAAGCTTTGGTCCAAATAGTATCTCAAGACAATTCTAGCATTGATGAGGGCCCAGGCACTTAGCTCGCCCTGAGTTGGGGCCCCGAATATGCGCTTTCGTGCCCCCAGTGGTCAGGGGACTCTCCCCCTAAGTGACTGGCTCCCCTAGTGCTTCCATTACAATTTCTAAATCCAAGGAGACCCCCTCCCTTAAATCCTCCCCCTCCTTGATATGGTGCAAACCCACCCAAAAGTGTAGAACCTCGGTTTAGGGCCCAAGCGGGGCCCTGACTCCTGGTGCAAGGTCAATCCGTAAAGACCCGACCCTAGGCAGTAGCAGGGTTTCTGGCAGCTCCAAGAAGGCTAAGTTGGAGGCCTCGAAGGCCATCGAAGTCAGCTCTAACTCCAGAAGCAAGATGCAGAACTTGGCGACCAGAGCCCTCCTTGACATTACGATTGGCTCCCTGACCGCTTCTGCCAAAGTGACTTCCTTAGCGGCCAATGCCCTGGCCGAACTTCGTCGTAGGTTGGGCGATGGCCCTGACAGGGAGAGGAGCTAATCTATCAGGTCGGGCCCCATCTAGGCTAGGCCCAGCTGCAAGGCTACCCGGAGTGGCGACAAGCAGTTTTTTTTGTTATTGGCTTTGTTGTTTTGTGGTTTTTTCATGTTTTGGTGGCCTCAGGCCAAATTTTGTTTTGTTGGTTTCATAGTTGGTCTATATTTTTGTAGGCACCAGGGCCCTAGGCCCCGGTTTTTTGCCCATGGGTGCAACCCCGGTTTTTAATCACAAATTCAGCCACAACTACCTATGTAACTAAGGTTTTGGGATCCTTCAAAAAAACCCGTTGTAAATACATTGTTACTTATCAAAAAAAAAATTGAAATATTTGAATACTATCTACATTCAAGACTTGTTGAAGCAATTGATGATGGAAAGGATAATATTATGATACCTCTAGATATAGGTAGCATAATGTATATGACATTGCTTTCATTTAAGCTTCATAAATATGAGAATTTGAAACAAAAAGAGTTGATTGAATCTCTTAAGAAGAAAGTGGAAATAGATGGATCATTTCTAGAAATGATATTTCATTCTTCATGTATATTGATATTCCAAGTTCATCTAACTCAAGAATTTATTATGATGCTCTAAGTGAATGTTCAGAAGTTACTATATAGGAAAAGAAAGAATCATATGATTCAAAATTTCAAGATAAATGAAATAATCTCATACATAAATCTAATGACAATGAGAGAGCTCAAGAAGTTGTAATATTCAAGATAAAGGAATTGATGGAGAGAGCTCAATGAGAGGTTATATTTATAGGTTAGATCATGTGAGATATAACCTATGATATTTTGTGGTAGTATTAAGGCTTAAAAAAGCCATCAATTCCCCTTTCATTCAAATTACAGTTTTCTTGTACCAATAACATTGCTAAGTACAAAGCCCTTATTTTTAGGCTTTGTGTTGCCTTGGACTTAAATGCAAAAGCCCTATTTATCTTTGGGTATTCTCAACTTTTGGTTAACCAAGTTAATGGTGTTTATCACACTAAAGGCAAAAAGTTAAAACCCTATAAATATATTATTACAAACCTTGTGTCTACCTTTGATAATACAACTATAAAAGCTATCCCACTATCCAACAACAACCATGTTGAAACTATGGATACTACTACCTCCCTTATACATTTAGATTTGGATGATAATAAAGCCATGATTGATAATTGACAAATCAAAGAACCCACATCATTATATGTGTTCATTGTAGAAGCATCGTCTCTTCCTTATAATCCTTGGTATGAGGACGTTTTTATTTTTATTAAAAATTGCAGTTTATTGAATGGATTGTGTAGTGATAAATCACTACAACTTTGATAGATTGTACCCCAAAATAATATGAGGATCTTGAACCTAAAACTAGGGGAGCACAATCCATGCCAACCTAAAAATATTCCATGTCAAATTTCACCAAATAGATATCTCCAAAGGGTAGAGACAAGAGTGGAAACTCTCCTTCTATGTGGGCAAGTTGATCACCTGATAAGAAGATGGCCCATAATGAATAGTTTGGAGCCTTTTTGGTGATATCTAACCCAAACCTCATGATAACTAAAAAGACTCCATTATAGGAGGAGGATCAACCCAAACATCATCTATGGAAGAATCAATAGAGCTCATCAATGTCTACATTAGTTTGGGTAAGCAACCTCTGGCAACTCATGCATCATATTACCACTAGACATGTAAGGATATCCTTGATGATAAGATATGGCAAGGGGGAAGCAATCAAGTGGAGGAAGAAGAGGTATACTTGTAATCACTCTATAATAATGGAAGTTAAAATACATATAATTATCCACATTCATAAGAAATGTCACTAAGGTGAAAGCCTCTCTACAACAATAAAAGACCCATTTGAATCACTAGTAGAGTTGGCAAACATAGAAACATCCTAAGATAAATGTTGGCATGAACAAAAAGGAAGAAGGGAGTGTAAAATATAATAAATGGAGAAATGGAAAAAATATAAAATAAATTAGGAGTTTTGATGAGATTCAATGAAGAAGGAAGGTCCAATGAAAAAGTCCCAACAGAATGACTTGTTGAAACTTTTAAATTCCCAAAGGAACCAAGTAAAAGTCCCAATTTAGAGGATCTTGATCACATGAATGAAGGATTCTATAAAAAAAATTATATATTGAATAGCTCTAAATGTGGACGAGGGCACCAAGACTAAGGGAGAGGTAGGTGAGTGCACGTTTCCCCAAGAAGAAGAAAGATAGTATATTGTTACTGAGAAATGATGGCTACCTACCAAGAATACTTTAGCTTTGCAAATAAAACAAAGGTAGGTAAAACATTAAAGGTGAAGGAATGGGACTTGCAACCACAAAAGCTACAGACTGATAGAAATATTTTTTTATTTGTAAATAAGGGGTTTTGAAAGGGACCCCAAACCTTTTACAAAAATTTGTCAAGACCTCTAAAGGATCTAAAAGGGACAAAGGAAAGAAAACAAAAGGAGACAAGTCCTAAACCAACAAGAGCAAAAAGTAATAACTATAGAGAAAGACACAGAGACCTCACTAGAATAGATTTGCACATCCAAGAAGGAAAAGGATACATCAAAAAGGTAAAGAAGTAGTTCTTTTATTTGGGTATTTTCCCCCAGAGTGTCCAACTCCTATTTAGAACAAATGTCCATCATCTTATTTTTTACATCTTCCAAATGGGTGGCCACCTCCTCCATCATCATTCCCACTAGTATAGTAATCCTAATCATGGATTCATTTATATCTTTAATTATTTCATAACTATTACATAGCTCCAAAAAAAGAGGGGTCCAAATGGATATCTTTTCTATTCACCTTTGCTAAGGTTTTACCTATCAAGCAACCCAAAAATTTCTTTCCTAAGGAAGAAGGGGATTGATAGGAATAATAACTAAGGGCTACTCCATTAAATATTCAAAATCCCTAGGATATAGGTAGACAAAAAGTTAGATCATCCTACAAATTTTGGAGGGAAAATTATTCTTTTGTAATCTATAAATAGTTGTAGTTTTAGCTTTGTAAAGGATCAACAAGTTTATAATTCTATGCATTTGTAGGTTTTCCTTTAATTTCTCTCTATAAAAATAGTTGTGGTTCCTAAGTGGCTTGTGGGCAATCTCAAACCTCCACTTCTAGCACAATATTTGTAAGATTTTTCTTACATTATATATATACATGGGATCCTGTATCTATTTTTTAGCATTTTCCTATAGACTTGTTGTTGTGTATGTGTATGTGTTTACAATATTTTTCCTGAATATTATAGTTTTCTAAGTGTACATGTGTATGAGGGGCCTGTATCTATTTTTTACTGAGTCACTTACTATATTTGCTCTCTTGCAAGACCCACCTTCTCATTCATGCATATAATTGGTAGATTTTGATTGCACTTCACTATGTTGAGGAGAAGAAGTGTTCATCACTGGAACATAGCATTTAGGTCTATTTTTGTGGGAAGACCTTAACAGATATCTTAGTGCATCACCCATTTTCTTTATTTAATGATTATGTTTGCTTTATCACATCTATTTTCCTTTGTATACCAACCAGTGCCTTGAAGATCACATCTTAACAAGGAGGCAGCCTTGTAAAAATTCTTGGAGGCCCCCGATTGAGCTGAAACCCATGCTCCCAATTGTGGCCTTCCGTGTCACTCCAATGTGAGGTACGATTGTCTTGGGTAGGTATAATTGAAGATGATAATATTTTAATGCCACACCTGGTGGGACTCGAGTGACAAATCATTGGTCCTAGAATCGTAACAAGGAGTAGGGTTGAGACATGGTGAGAGTCTTGGTCTATTCTAGCTTACAGAAGTACCTTTTTTCTCACCTAGAAACTCTACTCTATAATGAACACTAGAAGAAGCTTAGAATTCACTTATAAAGATACCAAACTAAGATTTGGGTGAATACCTCAGTATATCTATTTTTAAGAAGCAAGAAGCCACATTCACCTAGTGACTCCATCCTAAAGAAAGAGCCTAGAGATAACCAAACAAAAATCTTGTGTCCAAGATTTTACATTTATCAAACATGATAAGAGTTGGTGTTATTGTCTACAATTATTCCATAAAGAAGGAAAATCGTAGTCCATAATATGGTTGCTTCACCCCCACTTTCATCCCCTAGAATATTCCTTGCTTGGAATGACAAAGGTTCATTGGCACCACCAACACCAAATGAAACATGGGAGGAAATACCCTAGTTAGCTTTGAAGTCTCTCACCTATTTCACAAGTGAAGATCTCACTACCCCATCAAGCACCTTAACCATGTGGTAAGCCTATGCATGATCCATAACATATCAAAACAAAACATGGCTTTAAGGTTGTTGGAAATATCTTATTGAGAAAAATTCTAAGAATGGTACATCACACTATAGCCCATTTCTATCACCAATTAAGACCATCTTGACAACATCTTTGTTAAAATATTTAGAGATAAGGTGGATGGGATGTCTCTCCTATAATAGTTGGAAATAATCAAAAGAGCTTCCATAGAGGTAGTGGAAGATTTCAACCTTAGATTTCATAAATCCATACATAGAATACCAGAGGAAATACATCCCCCAATAGGTATGGTACTTATATACTATTTAAGAGCCTTTGATTCTAATATTTCAATCATGATTAAAGTTATAGGAGGTAACTCCATAGAAGCATATGAGTTGGTCATCCATGCTAAGCATGACTTAATTCATATTGGAATACTATCCCCTAGGCTTCCCATGCCCCTATACCCCAATGTGAAACCTCCAATTCCTATGGCTCAACCAATGACATCCCAGTAATCCTCTCATTCACCCTCAGTTACTGTATCCTCACAAATTTTAACTCCATTGAACCCCAGGGATCTTAACTAGGACTCATACCACAAGCTTATTGCATTTATAGCTAACCAATGTTAGCCATGAGAAGGGAGAAAAATGCCTTGAGATGTTCCTATAAAAACAACTACAAGTCTTCTTCCCCACAAGGAAGCCAGGGATACATGAATTTATCCACAAGAAATCCTAGACCTCAATTCCAAAATACTCAATGAAATGGTCAATCCCAAATAGTCTCAGTGGCAACCCCTCTATAAACAATAGTACCCAATCATGCTAGGGAATTAACCCCTATACAAAATAATTATATAGAGGAACCCACCACATGGTACTACCTACCTCTTGAAAACCTCCTCAACCATTTCAACCTAGGATAAACATCACAAATTTTGGCCACTTCAACACAGAATATTATGCCATCCAATTCATATTGAAAAGATAAAATCTAGATGCTAGAATACAATTCTCAAACCACCACCATAGAACTTGGTCATGTTTCTCAAGATCAAATCTTAGTAGCATGGGATGAGGAAGAGATATATGCAATATCTAACCAAATGGGCAATATAATGGGTAAAATACCTCAAGTCTAGTCATATTATCTAATGAGGCCCAAGAAGTGGTCAATGGAGGATAAGACTATAGGTAATACACCAACCCCTGGTAGTCAGCATAAGGTAACCTAGTCATAACAATAACCTTTAACTATAATATTGTAATTATCAATGACTTTTGTGCCCCCTTCCATTCCTCAACCAAATGGCCTAAGGGTCACAATAAATCATAACAAAGCAGTCAAAAATGGCTCAAAACCATCAATAACTTTAGAATCAAATACTTCAACATTCATCAAACAAAATACCCCAGTAGTCCCAAGGTAGCAATCAATACCATTGAAACCAGCTAAAGAAGTCTAGCTAATCTAAGGGAGACCAAGCTTCATTCCTTATGAAGTGGTATCTTTAAGATATTTTAGCATAGTGGATCACTTAAAAAGCTCCACTATACCAATCCCAATTTGGGAAATGTTGGCTATCCTAGGGTAGAAGAAGCATTTACAAAATGCTCTGGAAGAATAGGAGAGAAGAAGAATGCAGCCACAAACTACGACTGTGTTGCAAATATTATCCCTAGGATCTAATAGACCCAATACTTCCTCGTTTTATCTGAATTTGATCTATAAATACAAATTGATCCATAATTGTATTATAGACTCCTAGGCTAGTACATCCATTATGACAAAAACATAGTGGATGCACTGGGATTAAGATACTAGTCAACAAACAAAAGAGTGGTACAATTGGATGTTAGTCTGGTTCAAAAATTAGGGGTTGCAAAAAAAAATTGCTTTTCCCCTATGCATGTCCATATAACATAGTCTTGCAAGATATATCAATAATTGATATTCCTCATTCTTTCAGCATATGCCTATCCAGAGATTTTATTGCCAAACTAGGATGATATATACATTTGGATTGGTCTTTGATGGTGTTAATAATAGCATATGGGACCTGTATGAAGGTTACAAGTGAGTTTATGCATCCTCATCATATAGATACATTGTCATAATCCAAATGGAGCAATTATCAGTTACTAGAAGCCAAAGAATAATGGCCAAACCCCCATGAAATAAATGAAGAATCATGGCTAGCTAGACGTGGGGTACTAGAAAATTGGGATCCTAGTCCCTTAGAGGAATACGAACAACAAAAATGGGGTAGGGATAGCTCAAAATGAGACCCAAATATTAGGTCATATATATATTTTTAAAAATGAAATTTTTGCTTTATTTTTCTTTCATTTTGTAGGATAATTTTCCAAAAAAGGAGAAAACCTCAAAAGTCATCAACAAGGTCATTCTAAAAAATAACACCAAATTTGATTATTAAAATAAGTGAGGTGGTAGGCTTGCATTAACTAAAATTATTATGCATAATATGAAAAGCAACCAAAGTTTTCACCACATCACTTTGGAAACAAAGAAAGAAGCTCATACCAATGAAAATATATAATAAATGAGAGAAGGTGTTGACCCAAGTATGGTAAAATAGAGGAGAATGAGCCTTACAACCCAAATGAAGTTTATAAAATAATATTAGCATCCTCTAGAAAGTTATTCCTTTGCAATTCTTCATCCAATGGATAAATTTATTTTATCTTCTAATTGTGTTTCCTTCTGTAAGTAAAAGGTCCCCTTATAGCCACCAAAATTGTAGTGATAAATAATTACAACTTTGATAGATTGTGCCCTAGAAGAAGATGAGGAGCCTAAACCTAAAACTAGGGGAGCACAATCCATGCCAACCTAAAAATATTCCATATCATATTTCATAAAAAGAATATATTTAAAGGGTAGAGATAGAAGTGGAAACTCTCCTTCTATGTGGGCAATTTGATTGCCTAATAAGATGGTTCATAATGAGTAGTTTGAAGCCTTTTTTATGATATCTAAGTTAGAACTCACTCCTAATAATAGTTTATGAGAATTTTTAATGATAATTAAAAAGACTCCATTATAGGAGGATCAACCCAAACATAATCCATAGCAGAATCAACAAATCTCATTAGTATTTGCATCAGTTTGGGTAAGCAGCCTCTGGCAACTCATGAATCATGCCACCACTAAACATGCAAGGATATCCTTGATGATAGGATATGGCAAGAAGGAAACCAACAAGTGGGGGAAGAAGAGGAATCCTTGTGATCACTCTATAATAAGTTAAAATACATATACTTCCCCACATTAATAAGAAAGGTTGCTAAGGTGAAAGCCTCTCTATAACAATAAAAGACCCAACTGAATGACTATAATAGTTGGTAGACATGGAAACATCCTAATACAAAGGTTGGTATGAACAAATAGGAATAAGGGAGCATAAAATAGAATAAAGGAATAAATGGGAAAGGTATAAAAGTAATCAAAAGTTTTTATAAGATTCAATAAATAAGGAAGGCCTGAAAAAGTAACTTGTCAAAAATTTTGAAGTCTCGAAGGAAGGAACCAAATAAAAGTCTTGATTAAGTTAATCCCAATCATGTGGATGATGTATGCTAGAAAATATTTGATATAGTGGACAACTCTAAATATGATCAGGATACCAACTAAAAGGTCATCTATAGGAAGTGTGGAAGAAGCTCCAGGTAAAATCCTCACTTCAGAGCAATCAAAACTTGCTAGAACAGAGTATGGAGGACAAATGCAATAAGGTTTATGTTTTAAAATTTTGGGTAAAATTCATGGAATTTGGGTAAATATGGATGGCTCTATGATGTGAATATTATAATGATATTTTTGACACTTTTTTAATTTCTCAAAATGGACAACTGAGGCCAAAGTTATGGTCAAATTACTAAACTTTAAAGTCCTAGAATGTATGGGTCAACGTGTTCAAAACTTCTTATAGGGGAAGCTTTAAAAGGTCAACTTATTTGTTACTAGGCCAAATTGGATGAAACTAATATTTTTATAAAGCTGGTTTTGAGGAGCATATTTCTAGATTAGTTTCTTAGAAAATGGAGGTCAGCACAAAAAATTATGGTAGTAAAAAAAGAGTTGTTTAGAATGACAAAAAATTGGTTGTAACTTCCATAATTCAATGAGTGGGTTATAAATACCAACACTCATTTAATAAAAGGGGCTGGTTATAAATACCTAAACTCGTTTAAGAAAAGAATGAGTGGGTTATAAATACTAACAATCTAATAAACTAAAGGGGTTTTTTTTTTTACAACACATTGTGAGGACATTTTGCACAACACATTGTGAGGGCTTATTGCACAACACATTGTGAGGGTTTTTTTGCACAACATATTGTGAGGGCTTTTTTCACAACACATTGTGAGGGATTTTTGTACAATACATTGTGAGGTATTTTCAGACAATACATTATCAAGTTTTGATTGTTACATTTTGTTGGCAATTTTGGGTTTGAGATCCTAGCTTCTTGTCTATGAGTTGTCATTGATGTCAAAAGGAAATGACATTAATGTTAAGAGGATGTGTTGGCTTCAAAGGTGGAAGATTCCAAGAGAATATTTTTAAGAGAATCCAGAGAGATTCCATTGGCAATGGTTTTTATTAAAACCAATGGAGGTTCTCTTTATTATTTATTTAATTATTATTTAAAACCCTTCAAGGTTTTAATTAATTATTTATTTAATTAATTAAGGGAGAAATTATTTTTAATTTATTAAAAATACTTTAAGGGTTTTTAAACCCTTTAGAAAGCAAATTTCGATTAAATTCGAAATTACTTTTCTTTGCAACCGACATGTTCTAAAGTCCACGTATGGACTATAAATATGAGAAGGTTCCTAAGGTTAAATATACTTGGAAAATCGAAGGCAATTAATTGGTTTGGCTGTGATCGAATGTTCTGTTTACGCTGCGAAAGAGGAGAGCTCGTGGTTTGAAAAGCTTTCGAAAAGCTTGACCATTTATGTGGAAGGAAGTCCTTCTTGGACTTCGTAAGCCCCTTGTGGGCTAGTGGCAGTGAAGGCTACGTTTGGGCCTTGCGTAGGCGGAGGTCTGTGTTTCGATCCTCGCGGAGGGAGCTGTGCATGGATTAGTCATGTTTTTATTAAAACGTGTTTTGTGCCACGAATTTTGGATTCTTCAAGGGCAGCCATTATAAGGTGTGATTATTTTCTTGATATGATTTTTGGCATTGTTTAGCATTGTTTGAAAGACATAGGAGAAATAAGGGGATATTTCTTTGGTTGTATTTTTGAGATTAGTCTTTTGCTATGCTAAATTTAAAAATGGAGATATAAGGTGTAAGTTTTGGTTGTTGTGTTTTTGGCTTCTTTGGTGGTTGTTTTTAAAGAAGAGAAGCTAAAAGGTGTATTAAGGAAAGTTTTTATATATGCTCATTTATCTTGGTTCTAACCCTAACTTGGTTGGAAGTTTGAGGGTTGTGTGTGGTGACAGACTTTAAGGATCAATTTTCTTCTACTCCAAAAAGGTATGGGCACATTTTCCTTATGAGTATGATTGGTGTATGTTTTTTGAAATAAGGTTGGAGTGAAAAGGTTTTCAACTAGGTTTCCTTTGGTTGGGTGTAAATCCTATTTTCTGGTTTGTTGAAGACTTCTTATGCATTGTTATCCTTGATGAGAGTTTTGGTGAATGCATAATTCTGGTTTGAGGTAGTGGAAGCATTGTGCACTAGGGTTTATGTTTGTGAGTCTTGCTACTTGCATTGAGTTGGTGGAACCCTTGGTTGGCTGTTTTGAGTTTGATGGTTGAGTTGCTTCCATAGAGGTTGTTTGATCAAGTTATTGCTTTACTTGATTCATGATATTGGGCTTACTCCATTGAGTTGATTTGAGCAAGTTATTCTTTACATTTGGTGATATTGTGTTGGTGGCTGTTTTGTTCAAATATCTTTGGAGGGAAAAGGATTTCTACTTGTTTCCTTTTCTTGTGATGATTGGTTGAATGCTTCAAGGTTGATGTTGAGTTGAATGGTGTTGGTTGACTAAACCTTGTTTGATGAGCATTGTTGTTGAAACCCTAATTGATGGTGAAAAGAACATGAGTATCATTGTTATGTGATTCTTTGCATAGTTGGCAATTGTTGGGGTTTCATGTTCTTGAAAGAAAACATTCTATCCTATCCATTTCAGATATTGAGTTGAGTTTTCAGATTTGAGATTGAGATTGAGCTGAGTTGATTTGAGTTGAGTTTTGAGATTGGGATTTGAGTATAGAACATATTGAGTCTCTAACAATTCTCTTTATGCTTCTATGAGTTTGACAAATCACATTGGGTCTCTAACAATTCACTTTGTGATTTCCTACTAAGAAAGTTTTTCTTGGTGAGCTTGCTAAGTTTTTGGACAGGTTTCGGTGGGGACTTGTGAGCAGTTTTGGACAGGTTCCGGTGGGGACTTGTGAGCAGATTTGGATAGGTCCTAGCAGAGGACTTGTGAGATGAGTTTGATAGTTCTATCAGAGAACTTGAGGACAGAGGTGCATTGGTTCTATGAGAAGAACTTGAGGATAGTTGGCAAGTCTTTGAGAAGGCTTGTATGTAGAGGATTGATTTGTTCAAGAGTTGGACAGATCTGACAGACAGAGGAAGACTTGTACTAGACCAACTGACTGTGTTTGGTACAAGTTGCTAAGTTGTTGTGGACGTGATCATAGAAGGCAGAGGTCTCTTAGGCTAAGCATTGAGGATAGGAGGTCTTCGGTGGAAAGGAGTTCCACGTGCTGGCAAGAGGTAGAGGCAGTTGATCTTCTGAGGGATCATTTCCAGAGTAGAGGGGAAGGTATCTCCTTTGAGTAGAGGCTCATAAATTTTGATTGGGGGAAGGTATCTCCTTTGGGCCGAGGCTCATAAACATTGTAATTGGGAAGGATTCCCAAAGAACTTTGAGATAACTTTTAGAGAAAAGTTTTGTGGACGTAGCTCGACCATTCTGGGTGAACCACGTTAAAATTGGTGTCACTTTGTGGATGATATTGTGCATTGCTTTGATATTGCTTTGGGTATATTGCTTTACTATTTTGAAGTATAAAGGAAAAAGTAAAAAGAGGTCTTATACTGTTCACCCCCCTCTCAAGTATAAGCTTGTGTTCTTCAATTGGTATCGAGCAGGTGCCTTCGAAAAGTTTAACAACTTGAAGGAAAAGCTAGTAAAGAACACAATGGATTATTCAAGTGGCAATGCAACACCTATTCTTGATGGGTCAGATTTTGGTCTTTGGAGTGCAAGGATGAAGGTTCATCTAATGGCACTTGGTAATGAGGTATGGGAAGTGATTGAAGATGAGTACACTATTCCTGAACATGGTCCTAATACTAAAGAAGAAAGGCTCCTACATCACAACAATTCAAAAGCAATGAATGCAATCCTAAAAGGCTTACAGAAAGTAGATCTCACCAAAGTGATTCACCTGCAATACAGACTAGTGAAATGTGAAATCAGTTGAAGGTGGTTCACACGAGTGATACAAATGTCGGAAAGGCCAAGTTGAGACACTTCAAAGGTATGTTTGAACAACTCAAGATGAATGATGATGAAAATATTAGTGACTACATGCTTCGTATGGATGAGGTTGTTAACTCCATGAAAGACTTAGGTCTTGAGCTTGCTGAAAATGATGTTTGTGATAAGATTTTAAGATCTCTTCCTAATAGATTTAGTGAAAATATTTCTGCTATTGAGGAAGCTAAAGATTTGGATAAGTTGAAAAAGGATGAGCTCCATAGTATACTTGCAGCATTTGAGTTGAGAACTCAAGTGAAGGTTGATGTCAAGAAAGAGGCAGATTTCAAGGCTACCAAGGAATCCAAGGGTAAACAACTTCAAGATAGTGATGAGTCTTCTAGTGATGAAGAGGCATATTACAGCAAGAAAGGCAAGTTCTCTAGAAAGCACAAAAGTATGAAAAATATAAGATGTTTCAATTGTGGAAAGTTTGGTCATTATGCTACCGACTGTACTATTCCCAAGAATGAAAGTGATGAAGATAAACAGGATTCTAAGAGCAAGGATTCTAAAAGCACAAGCATCACAGGAAAAACAAAGATGAGCACAGCAATCAAGGGAAGAGGTATTCTCACAAGCACAAGAAGAGTTTCTACCTAGACAAAGCAAGTAAGTGTTCTAGTAGTGATAGTGAAAGTTCTTCAAGTGATGATGAAAATGAGATGTTGTTCATATCATAAAAAGAGGAAGAACCGAAACATAGATTCATTATCATGAAATGTCTTAGATGTGGAAATTTTGGTCACCTTGAGGATGATTGCACAAATAATGATTTGGTTTCTAGTATGTATGAGGATGCTTCAAAAAACTATAAGGAAGATGCATGTATGGTTTTTGAAAAGGGTAGCACCTCTAGTGATAAGAAATCTGAAAAAGGCTTTGATGATTCAAAAAGCAAACAAATAAAGGATCTTGAAAGTGAACTTATTAGTGCTCTTAGTGTTTTGGAAAAGGAAAGAAAGAAGAATGCTAGACTCAAGGATAAGTTAGATGAATGTTGTATGGAGAGAGATGATCTTATAGAAAGTCTTGACTTCTCTATAGCTAAGACACAAGAACTCAAGGATGAGTTAGAGTCTAAGGTTCTTGAGTATAATGAGTTAGAACAAAAAATGGCTTCTTTGAAAGAGGAAACTAAAGAGTACAAGGATAAGCTTTACAGGTTTCAAGATAGCTCCAAAAAGGTAAAGTCCATCATCAAAGATCAAAGAAGGGCAACAGATAAAACAGGTCTTGGTTTTGGTAAGAAACACAAGGAACAGGTTGGGGAATCTAGTAAGAGATTCCAAAAAGAAGAGAGTTCTGATGAGGAGAGTATTTCTGAGAAAGAGTCCTTGAGTGATAGATGCACAGAAACAGAAAATAGGAAACAAAAAAAGGGAGAAAGTTTACAGGACCTAGAATGTCATTTACAGGAAATTCTAATGGCAGATGTTTTGCTTATCACAGGTTTGGTCACATGGCTTCACATTGCATGACTCAAGTAAGGAAGGTAAATGACAGTTTCAGAGGTGGTAATTTCTTTCAAGGGTATTGCTACTCTTGTAAACAGTTTGGGCATAAGGCAATTTTTTGCAAGGCTAATAACGAGAACAGGGTTAGTCAGAACAGGTGGATTCAAAGAATAGGTATGCCTAAAAGAAATAACATTGTTACTTGTTATAAGTGCAACAATGAAGGTCACACAACTAGACAATGTAGAGCTGAACTTCCAAGGTACAGGAATAGGAACAGTGGTATGAACAGGTCCAAGGATCAAGGCATGGATAAGAACAGGAATGATAACAGGAACAAGAATAGTGACAGGAACAGGAACAGGAATATGGACAAGGAGAACAAGAGAAGACATGGTAAGGCATCTATAGACACTAATGATGATTAGTGCCTGTTGGGAGTTTTACTCCCACCCCAGAATTAAACACCTCAACAGGAGGTGGGGGAGGGACTAAGCTAAGAGGCTCATTCTTAGTCCCAAGCCCCAAAGGTGACCCTTTGCCATTGATGACAAAGGGGGAGAGATATGAGTAAGGGGGAGAGCCTCAAGATAGGGGGAGCTATTTATGTTGAGTTTTTGTGTTGTTGAGAAGCATGGTTTGCCATCAATGACAAAGGGGGAGATTGTTGGCAATTTTGGGTTTGAGATCCTAGCTTCTTGTCTATGAGTTGTCATTGATGTCAAAAGGAAATGACATTAATGTTAAGAGGATGTGTTGGCTTTAAAGGTGGAAGATTCCAAGAGAATATTTTTAAGAGAATCCGGAGAGATTCCATTGGCAATGGTTTTTATTAAAACCAATGGAGGTTCTCTTTATTATTTATTTAATTATTATTTAAAACCCTTCAAGGTTTTAATTAATTAATTATTTAATTAATTAAGGGAGAAATTATTTTTAATTTATTAAAAATACTTTAAGGGTTTTTAAACCCTTTAGAAAGCAAATTTCGATTAAATTCAAAATTACTTTTCTTTGCAGTCGACGTGTTCTAAAGTCCATGTATGGACTATAAATATGAGAAGGTTCCTAAGGTTAAATCTACTTGGAAAATCAAAGGCAATTAATTGGTTTGGCTGCGATCGAATGTTCTGTTTACGCTGTGAGAGAGGAGAGCTCGTGGTTTGAAAAGCTTTCAGAAAGCTTGACCGTTTATGTGGAAGGAAGTCCGTCTTGGACTTCGTAAGCCCCTTGTGGGCTAGTGGCAGCGAAGGCTGCATTTGGGACTTGCGTAGGTGGTCTACGTTTCGATCCTCACGGAGGGAGTTGTGCATGGATTAGTCACGTTTTTATTAAAACGTGTTTTGTGCCGCGAATTTTGGATTCTTCAAGGGCAGCCATTATAAGGTGTGATTATTTTCTTGATATGATTTTTGGCATTGTTTAGCATTGTTTAAAAGACATAGGAGAAATAAGGGGATATTTCTTTGGTTGTATTTTTGAGATTAGTCTTTCGCTATGCTAAATTTAAAAATGGAGATATAAGGTGTAAGTTTTGGTTGTTGTGTTTTTGGCTTCTTTGGTGGTTGTTTTTAAAGAAGAGAAGCTAAAAGGTGTATTAAGGAAAGTTTTTATATATGCTCATTTATCTTGGTTCTAACCCTAACTTGGTTGGAAGTTTGAGGGTTGTGTGTGGTGACAGCTTTAAGGATCAATTTTCTTCTACTCCAAAAAGGTATGGGCACATTTTCCTTATGAGTATGATTGGTGTATGTTTTTTGAAATAAGGTTGGAGTGAAAAGGTTTTCAACTAGGTTTCCTTTGGTTGGGTGTAAATCCTATTTTTTGGTTTGTTGAAGACTTCTTATGCATTGTTATCCTTGATGAGAGTTTTGGTGAATGCATAATTCTGGTTTGAGGTAGTGGAAGCATTGTGCACTAGGGTTTATGTTTGTGAGTCTTGCTACTTGCATTGAGTTGGTGGAACCCTTGGTTGGCTGTTTTGAGTTTGATGGTTGAGTTGCTTCCATAGAGGTTGTTTGATCAAGTTATTGCTTTACTTGATTCATGATATTGGGCTTACTCCATTGAGTTGATTTGAGCAAGTTATTCTTTACATTTGGTGATATTGTGTTGGTGGTTGTTTTGTTCAAATATCTTTGGAGGGAAAAGGATTTCTACTTGTTTCCTTTTCTTGTGATGATTGGTTGAATGCTTCAAGGTTGATGTTGAGTTGAATGGTGTTGGTTGACTAAACCTTGTTTGATGAGCATTGTTGTTGAAACCCTAATTGATGGTGAAAAGAACATGAGTATCATTGTTATGTGATTCTTTGCATAGTTGGCAATTGTTGGGGTTTCATGTTCTTGAAAGAAAACATTCTATCCTATCCATTTCGGATATTGAGTTGAGTTTTCAGATTTGAGATTGAGATTGAGCTGAGTTGATTTGAGTTGAGTTTTGAGATTGGGATTTGAGTATAGAACATATTGAGTCTCTAACAATTCTCTTTATGCTTCTATGAGTTTGACAAATCACATTGGGTCTCTAACAATTCACTTTGTGATTTCCTACTAAGAAATTTTTTCTTGGTGAGCTTGCTGAGTTTTTGGACAGGTTCCGGTGGGGACTTGTGAGCAGTTTTGGACAGGTTCCGGTGGGGACTTGTGAGCAGATTTGGACAGGTCCTAGCAGAGGACTTGTGAGATGAGTTTGATAGTTCTATCAGAGAACTTGAGGACAGAGGTGCATTGGTTCTATGAGAAGAACCTGAGGATAGTTGGCAAGTCTTTGAGAAGGCTTGTATGCAGAGGATTGATTTGTTCAAGAGTTGGACAGATCCGACAGATAGAGGAAGACTTGTACTAGACCGATCGACTGTGTTTGGTACAGGTTGCTGAGATGTTGTGGACGTGATCATAGAAGGCAGAGGTCTCTTAGGCTAAGCATTGAGGATAGGAGGTCTTCGGTGGAAAGGAGTTCCACATGCTGGCAAGAGGTAGAGGCAATTGATCTTCTGAGGGATCATTTCCAGAGCGAGAGGGAAGGTATCTCCTTTGAGCAGAGGCTCATAAATTCTGATTGGGGGAAGGTATCTCCTTTGGGCCGAGGCTCATAAACATTGTAATTGGGAAGGATTCCCAAAGAAATTTGAGATAACTTTTAGAGAAAATTTTTGTGGACGTAGCCTAGCCATTCTGGGTGAACCACGTTAAAATTGGTGTCACTTTGTGGATGATATTGTGCATTGCTTTGATATTGCTTTGGGTATATTGCTTTACTATTTTGAAGTATAAAGGAAAAATTAAAAAGAGGTCTTATACTGTTCACCCCCCTCTCAGTATAAGCTTGTGTTCTTCACATTTACAATGGGAGAACCAAGAGGTAGAGGAGGAAGAAGAAAGAGCAGATATTGGGGAGAACAAGCTAAAGAATACAACCAATTGAATATCAATTTGTATATGTATCAATTTTGAATCCTAATAACAATTTATCCAGATTATTTGGGTCGTGGTTTTACCCAATTTAGGTTTTCCACATAAAAATCCAGTTTCCTCTTGTAATTTATGATTGTGTGTGTGATTTCATTTCTTCAATATCTGAGTTTTAATTTTAATTTGATAAGTAGATCAGATATCATATACAATATAAAGCATAAATTCTAAGCATGGATATATTTAACTAACCTAAGCTAAAAAATTAACCAAAATATTAGATCTATTTGAGAAAAGAGTCAAGTTTTGGCTCTTTATAGATCAAGTTTGGTATCAAGGCAAATTTTCTTGAAGATCTATGTATGCAAGGTATAAGATCTTAAGGAAAGGGCTTAGCCCCATTAACCTAGATATTGGGATAAGATGGGCCAGATCTAAGAAATGGTAAATCAATTAGAATCTAACTCTCCAACAATGTCCAGCAAGGAATTCAAGAGAATATTTATTGAAATGGAAGACTCTCCAAAGCTTGATGGAGATAATTCTTTCTAAAGAAGAAAGGAAATCAAGGAATGGAATGAAGGAATTAGATTCAAAATTTGAGACTAAGTCTAGTGCTTCCAATGGTGAGAAATAAAAGGATGTTGAAATATCAAACTCCAAATAGCCTGATAATATCTCATTATAACCCTTGACAACAGATCCATTTAAAATGGAGGTTAGAATTGATATTCCAACTTATGAAGGGGAGTTAGATTCTAAAAAATTATATGGGTGGCTAAAGAAATTAGAGGTTTACTTTAGTACTAAGTCTTATATAGAGGTACAACAAATCAAATTTGCTATATTGAAATTGGGTGGCCATGCTCTCACATGGTGGTAGGCATACTTAATTGGATTGGCAAGAAATCAACAACCAGCTATAGAAATATGGGCAAAATTTTTGAAGGTTGTAAGAGCTCATTTTTATCCTATTGGCTATTAAGAGAATATGGAGGATATATGGCTATTTATGAGATAGAGGTAGGGCCAAAAATTCCAAGAATACACCATGAAATTTAAAAAATAAGTCATTTTAATGGGTGTTAATCTCTAAGATCCTCAAATTTTTAAGAAATATAAGAATGACTTGTCTTATCATATCAGGATAGAAATGGCATTATTTTATGCCAAGGATATTTATGAGGTATGCATTAAAGCCACATATATGGAAATGAGGGCCAAAAATCCAATAAAGGATAATACAACATCAACTTCATCTAAACCCTCCAAGCCTATAGAGAAAACCAAGGGTTCCAACAGTAAAGGCAAGAAGAAATCAGGGGTTACAACCATCAAATTACAAAATGGGAAAAATTATTGCAAGGAATGTAATATTGACACTATTCAAGTGAGGACTTTTCTAAGCCACACCCTAAAAAGAGGCCAAAATAGTGGAACAAAGAAAAGAAGAAATCTTCTAATTCTACTAGAAGGTTGAGTAGGAGGAAGAAGGATGTTTTGAAGAAGAGGATGAAGGAAAGGTAGTGTGTGCTACCAAATTAATCCTTTAAGGAAATATTAGACCTCTAAGAATGAGGAACAAGCTTTAAGAAAGAGAAATTATTTTATATCTATATACAAGTGCATAGAATGAAAGTTACAACATTGTTTGATAGTAAATCCCAAAGGAAATTAATTTTTAGGATCTAGTGAAGTAGCTGGGATTGAATACTATGGATCATCCACAACCATACCCATTGGTATGGGTGCAGAAGGACATGGAGCTACAAGTAACCAAGCAATATACTTTACAATTTTCTATCAAAAATAAATTCCATGATGTAATTACTTGTGATGTAGTACCTCTTGATATTTGCCAAGTAATTTTTGGTAGCCCATATTTATGGGAAAGAGATGCTTTGTTTAAGTAGAGGCACAATGTTTGGGAGTTGAAGAAAGGTGGAATCACATATGTGATTAATCCTAGTGGGTTGGAAAAGAAATTCTAGCTTGTGATAGTGCAGTAGGCCAAGTATTTGGTGAATGTAAGCAAGAGATTCATACTATTGATGATAAGGGGTATGGATAGTAACATGTAGTTTAGTAAGGAGTAAGTATCCAACTGTACTCCCCAAAAAAATAAGGAACTAGAGGGATTATTGCAAATATTTATCTGACTTATGGAAGAACCAAAAGTCTTACCACCAAAGAGAGAAGTGGAGCATGAAATTCAGCTCTTACATTATTCACCTCTGCCTAATATTGGGTTGTATAGATAGTCTATAAATAATTTGGATGAGGGAAAGAAACAAATTCGAGAGTTTTTGGATAAGGGTCTGATTCATCCTAGTGCATCCTTAGATGGATCCCTAATTGTTTGTCCCCAAGAAGGATGGAACATGGAGGGTGTGCATAGATTATAGGGCACTAAATAAGATAAATATTAAGAATCGATACCTGCTACCACAAATTGATAAATATTAATTATTTTTGAAGTTGGATCTAAAATCATGTTATCATAAAATCTGGATAAAAATAGAGGACATCTGGAAGACTGCATTCAAGACCAATCAGGATCTATTTGAATGGTTGGTTATGCCATCAAGATTAACAAACACCCTAGATACCTTCATGAGGCTAATGAATGACATTTTAAGACCTTTCTTGGATAGGTATGTCATTGTATTTCTTTATGATATATTAGTTTTCAGTCCAACATGGGAAGAGCATATTCAAAATTTAAAATCAGTTTTTGAAGTGTCAACAAGGGAAGATTTAAAATTGAATCTTAAAAAGTGTGAGTTTGGAAAGAAGTCTTTAGTTTATTTGGGTCATATAATTGGGAATGGAGAACTCATAATAGATCCTTCCAAGGTGGCTACCATAAGAAATTGACCAGCACCAAAGACCCAAACTAAACTAAGGAGTTTTGTTGGGGGCATCCCAATACCTTAGAAATTATATTAAGAATTTCTCACATATAGAAAGACCTCTATTGCAGCAGCTGCAAAAGAATAGAAATATTATTTGGTGAAAAGAGGAGAAGAAAGACTTTGAGCTGATAAAGGATAAGGTATGCAATGCACCTATACTTGCTAAGTCATACATGAGGATGCCTTTTAAAATTGAGACATATGCCTTGAGCCATGCTATAGGGGCAGTTTTGTTCTAGTAAGGTAAACTATATGTTATCATCTGGAATTATTTTTAGGGGTTGTTCTTAACTATCCTACTTATGATAAAGAGTAGTCCGCACTTGTCCAAGTGGTGAAGAAATGGAGACATTATTTATTGGGCAAAGAAACCATTATGCATATGGAACATGAGCCATTAAAGTACTTACAAACTCAAAGCAAGTTACAATAGTCCAATAATTTTAAATGGATGGATTTCCTACAACAATTTAATCTCCTAATCAAATACAACAAGGGGAAGGCAAATAAGTTGGCTGATATGTTGTCTCATCCTCCAAATATTTCTTCGGTTGTAATGGAATTGGAGCCTTTTTCTTTCGAAGAGTACAAGTGGAAATATGAAGAAGATGTTGAACTTGGGGAGAAGTAAAAGGAGTTGAAAAATGGAGTGTAGGGCAAATCCAATGAGGATTTTCATTTGAAAAATGACTTGTTGTTCAAAGGGGGAAAATTATATGTGCCCAAGGGAGACAAATGCATAGAACTGATAAGGGAATCTCACACATCACAAGTTGTTGGTAATTTTGATGTGCACAAAATAGTAGCTAACCTACAATAATATGTCTACTAGCCCAATATGCATAATGATATGTCTAACTTTATCCATGGATGTGCAAATTACAACACAATAAAATCTAGCAATCACAAATTGGGATTGTACACACCTTTACCAGTTCCTAATCAGCCATGGGAGAGCATTTCAATGGACTTCTTGGGTGGATTGCCAACCACTCGGAGAGGTAATGATTATCTGTTTGTTATAGTGGACAGATTTAGTAAAATGGCAATTGTTATACCTTGTAAGAAAACTGTTACGGTAGAAGATACAACCAAACTATTTTTTAAACATATTTTTGTTCATTTTGGATTGCCTAAGAGTATCATTTTAGATAGATATACTCACTTTCTCAGTAAATTTTGGCTTGCATTATGGGGAATTTTGGACACTAAGCTAAAGAGATCAACAAAATTTCATCCACAAACTGATGAACAAACAAATATGGTTTGATGCATTGTCATTATACACATCATTAATTCTCAATGAATTTGTCAATCCAGGGCTGTGTACAAGGCTATCTGCGGAAGAAGGGGCAAACAGGGCTATAACTTAGGTCAATCTAGAGCAACAGGTTTTATTGGTGAAACCGATTGTGTGGGGGGTTTTAGGACATTCCTATCTCTAAATTGCATGAATTAAACCTTAATCTAAGTTGCAGAATTGGAAACTAATCATTAACTACAGAAATGAAGTCCTAATTACAATTGCAGAATGAGACCTAATTATGTTGCATAAATAACAGTTGCAGAATTGAAAGTCTGATTCTAATTGCAGAAGGAAAATCTAATTACTTTTGCAGTAATGAAAATCTAATTCTAATATGGAAATGAAAACTGTCAAGGCTCTGTAACAGAAGGTTGTCAATCTTCTGTGCAGGGGTTGACAACAAAACATAAAATGCAGGAAATTACAGAAAATAGTAAATTTTGGGAATGAAAGTCTGCAATAAATTGAAAGCTTTGCTGAAAGTGGGGATTACAACCAAATCATTAATCACAAAACATAAAATAAACTAAGATTGCAAATATCATTAGTTGTTTACAAAGGAATGAAAGGACAAGTTCTACAACTCATTCTTGCTACAACAAAATCAGAATAAAAACCTGTTGTTAGTCCTCCTCCTAGGTCTGGAAGTGGCCAGCCTCTTTGTCCAGAAGAAGGTATGAGTCTCTCTCTCTTTAGATCTTAATCACACTCATTTACAAGCAATATGAAATAGAAACAATATACTTTTATTGATTCAGAAACATGATTACAATAATGCTGCTGAAAACTGTTACAGGACTGTAACAGTCACTTTCTGACTATCACCTATTACTGATTTCTCTATTCTATTCCCCTTACTTTCTATTACTTTCTTTCTTCTACCTCTCTACTAGCTCAACCTGAATGGGAGCCCTATTTATAGATGTCCTAAGATTTACTAACAAGCTGAAAAGATCTAATCCTATTATGTTGCAGCAATTCCTGGTTTTTATCCTAGAAGAAGATCATCTTTTGATCTTTCCATAAATGGTGACTTTGGTCGGCAAGGACGGCAAAGTCAGATCTGAGATATTTCCCTTTATCCTTTTCAATCTTTATTTCCCTTTTTCCAGCGTCAGAATTCGGTCAATAAGTCAAAAAGCACATTCTATTTTCATTCCGAAGATAAGTGGCTCATTCCGAAGATACTGCAATTCTCATTCCGAAGATCCGCTCATTTTGAAGATACTACAGTTCTCATTCCAAAGATCCACTCATTTCGAAGACACTACAGTTCTCATTTCGAAGATCCGCTCATTTCGAAGACACTGTGTTTTCTCATTTCGAAGATATCTGTTCATTTCGAAGAGACTTTGAAATGAACAAATGTGGGCTCCTTAAATGATTTCCTCTACATTTCTCATGTGGGTTACTTCTCAGGATCAGATCCCAATGGTCTTCATCTCTTTCCACATGTGAATTCCATGCCTTGCCATTCATTGGCAGCTGGCTGGAATTTACATGGGAAAACCCAATTTTGTTGCACAGTAATGAGTTTCCTTGAACTGTTGCTAGATTTAGGTAAAATGAATGCTTGAGACATATCAAAACATGATTAGTGAAGTGCTGCTATTAATCTAAGCATATCTCATTTTAGCAAGTCATAACAAAACAACATAAAACTTATACAAAAAGTTGTAAAAATCAGAATATAGTACTTCAAATACATTCATCATGCAAATAGTTAATACACAACATATTGAATCAACTTAACTAGCATATTAGATTAAACATAAGAGTTTATAGGCAATTTTAGTGTTCAAAACATGTTATGATTGAGGCATTTCCAGGCCTCATCATTTCCCCCCAACTTATATTGATGCATGTCCTCATGCATTCTGTTGGGCTATGGAATCACATATGTCCATGGTCAAATTCCATGACCTGTAGAACAACTTCTTGCCTATATAAAATCCCCTATTCTTCTGAAGGTCCCTGAGCCATTCTTCAAATTGTTCATCAGGTTGGGCATCATCTTCAAAGTAGAATGGGACTGGAGTGATGATGGTTGGAGGCCTAAATCTGAGACCTATCCAATTATGTTGCATGAGTTCAATCAACTGTATTACTCCTTCTGCCCTTCTTCTGGACCATTCTAAGTTGATGGGGGAAATGGGTTCTCTTTTCTGCAAAGACATGGGAAGTTCAGCCCATCTGTTTCTACAAACTGATAATGCTGGAAAGAAATTGTCATTACAAAAATTGTGGAATCTGTTCACACAGTCCCTCAAGTTTGTCAAGTACATTCGCTTCACATCATCCCTGTTCATCATGGTGAAGTGTTGTCTTGTGATAATGGGGTGATTTGGCTGAATTGCTCTGACTAACAATTCAGCTCTTGTTTCAATCTCCTTATTCTGCTTCTTTTCTTGGTCCCAATAAAACTGATTCTGCAAGGTGGACATGAATGCCCTCAATTGAACATCTCCAATGTAGATCTGTGGATGAAACTCTACTTCTTTCAGAATAAAGAAACTGTGTAAAAATAGTTCACACAGGAGATTTTTCTGCTCAAAAGGGTTGTCAAAGTATGCTTCCAGGAAATCTACAGTGGTGTCCAATTTATATGAAAGATTTGAACTAATCCTCATGACCTGCCATCTGAGGTATTTCTCCTTCAGAATAAGACTGTAGAATCTGGCTGGCCGTCTGAATTGGACTAAAAATTCAGCAATTTGACATAAATCAGACACCTTTTCTTTCAATGCCTGAATTTCTGTTTCCTTGGCTTCTAGCTGTTTTGCTTCTACTTTGAACTTTTCAGTTTTAGTGGCAAGCTTCTCATACCTAATCATCCAGCTAGCTATGTCTGCATTGTATTGTTCTAAAGACACAGTATTAGGTGGTCTGACTACAGGTGGAATTCTAGGTAGCAGATCTATCTGAACCCCTTTTTCTGCCACTTCCACTGGTTGTTCATCTGTCAATAACTCTACTTGCACCCCCTTATGTGCTATTTCTATTGGGTTGTCATCAGATAGTAATTCTACTTGCACCCCCTTATCCGCTACTTCTACTGATGGTGTAACAGTTTGAAATACAGGGACATCAATAGGAGTACTTACTTGATCTATTTCATGCTACTGCTTGGACTGTTCCTATGCTGGTGACTCATCTCCAATGTTTTTTGCTATGCTTTTTGCCAATTTTGAAGCATCTTCAGAATGAAAGGGTGCTTCTGAATGAGAAGGCACATCTTCAGAATGAAAAGGTGCTTCTTCAGAATGATCTCCTATGTCTGCCTCAATAGAGTCATCTGCCCTAGATAAATCCACAAGCAGTTGAGCCAAATCATCTTCATCATTGGATACAATTGGCTATTTTTTAGACTATGACAACTTCTCTCTCAGTTCTGCCACTTCCTATTGTAACTCTGCAATTTTTCTTTCCTGCATCTCAATGATGTTTTCTTTCTCTGAAATCCATCTGGTCTGTGTCTTGACAACACTCCTTGCTGCTCTTAGCTGCTCTATGATATCTTCCTCCTCTATTTCTGCTTTAGAATCAGATGCAGACAAGTCAGCTATAGCAGGCTGCTCAATAACTGGTTCTTCCTCTGCAACATCTGTTTGCTCCTATTCAGTAGGCTCTATGAAATTGTCTATAATTGCATCTACTATTTGTGTGGCTTGTTGAACTGTAGCCACCTCCATATTATCCTGCCCAGCCTCTTCCTCAATTATCTATTCAGGGAATTCTGGAAAGTTTTCAGGGGCTGGTTGTATCTCTGTGACATCTGGACTGCTTTGTCCATCTTCTTGTTCTATGACCTGGTCCGTCATTTCCCTCAAGTGGAGTCTTGTAGACCTTCGAGTTCCAGATGCAAACTTCTTCTTTTTGCTCTATTTTTTAGTGATAGCAGGGGTTATGGGGTCAGTTTCAGATGCCTCTATTTCCCTTGTTGTTTCTTCCCCTATTGGGCTAGGTGCTTCATTTCTCTATTCTGACAAATCAGTTGCAACTTCAAAAAAATGAACCTTTTTCTATTTTTTTATTCTGCTTCCAGTTCCAGATCCTCTTTTCTTTTGTCTTTTTGCTTGTGAAGTTGAAGGTTCTGGAGCAAGGTGTTCTGCTGCTGCTGTTGGGTGTGTTTCTGTCTCTGCAACAGCTTCTGTAGCATCTTCTGTAGCTTCCTCTACAGCATCTTCTGCAACATTTTCTGCAGTAGTTGTTTCTTCTTCTATAGCAACATCAACAGTATCTGTTTCTTCCTCTTCACCCTCATCTCCAAAAATTACATCATTTAAGGTGGAGTAAAACCTCTCAAAGCTCCTAGGGTTTCCTCTAAAATGGTGTTGGCAAACTAGTTTGATAAGACCATGGTGGCGAAGACTTCCTTTTCCTTCCTGATATCTTTTTGCCATGTTTTTTAATTCCTGGTGCAAGTATAGGGGAAGATTTACCCTAAACTCTGGTTGTTGCCTACCATGTCTGAGATGATTTAAAATTTTTATGTGATGCCCTGACAATAGTACATACTGCCCTTCACAGGTTAGAAATTTGATTACCCATGTGGCTACTTCATCCCAGGGTTCCTGCAGGCTGGCCCTTTTTACCCCCTTGCATGTGTTATTATGTGTTAAATACTCAGGTGCCCTATCATTTTCTTCCAAAAATTGATTGACTGTGTTTACCAATGTATTTTTGCCAGACCTAGAAATTGGAAGACCTTCTAATGGCAGCTCAATAATTTGACTCAGAACTTCAGGGGTTACCTCAATAGTCATGTCGTTAACGTGTGCTCGGTTGTTTCTGAACGTGTGGGTGAACATGCCGGCCAAGTCTTCAGAGGACCCATTAAATTTATCCAAAAATGGCATAAGCCCTCCATCTTCAAAAATTTGCACCACTTCTAGATTTTCTCGGAGATGGGTGGTATCTGCCGGTTCCATTCTTGTTTTTCGCCCCATTTTCCTATCTTGGTTCATCACAAACTGCTCTCTTCTACCGCTATTCCTCTGTTGGATCTCTGATTTCTGGCGTTTGCAACTTTGCAGGGTTTCTATGTCATGCAGGGGTTTCTCTATTTTTGTTCTTCGGAATGAACCGTAATCTCTGAGCACTGTACTTCATAATAATTTTGCGTTAGCAAATATGTCTTCGAAAAGAAGAGTGGCACACGTTTCTACTTTTTTGCTTCGAACACATGTCCATCAATGATTACGCAAATGTCCTTGCCGTCAGATCCACCTTATTCGCTTTTAGTTTTTCTATTTTTCCTGCAGATTCTCACGTGCATGTTTATTAGCATCAAAAATTGGTGGCATACGGTTGGTCACGTCCTCCGTGATTTTGGTATTTTCCAATGGGTGCAAAAACAAACCATATGCTGATTGACACGTGTTCCTTTATCGTATGCATCAAAAGAATTTTCACTTGATTGTATTTCTTTCCTTCTCTGGATGCCACGTGGAGATATTACATTGAATGTTCTTTTCGAAGATTATAATTTATTGTGAAAACAAAACTTCATTCCGAAGATTATGATTTCATTCCAAAGACGAGTCTTCATTTCGAAGACAAATCCTCATTCCAAAGATTATAACTTCATTCCGAAGATTATGACTTCATTCCGAAGACAGGTCTTCATTTCGAAGACAAATCCTGCTTCATTTTGAAGACAAATCCTGCTTCATTCCGAAGACAAATCCTACTTTATTCCGAAGATAAGGCTTCATTCCGAAGACAAAGCTTCATTCCGAAGACAAAGCTTCATTTCAAAGATAAGGCTTCATTCGAAGACAAAGCTTCATTCCGAAGACAAATTGTCATTTCGAAGATGAAGTGCAACAATCTATTGTCATTTCGAAGACAATTTCAATCCGAAGACAACACAACAATTAGTCTGAAGAAGATAGCAGGCACTATTTTTGGCATTCTTGTTCTGAAGATTAGGCAAAAATCAATATTCCCATTCTCAAAACATGTTTTAAGTATGCCAACTCTTATGGATATCTTTTATGCTAATGGTTAATTGTTATATACTATATACCAATCATTTACAATGAAGAAATGTAAGAAATATATACCTGATTAAAACAAGTTAATGCAAGTTTTTGAAATATGACTGCTTCGTTGATGTTCTCACTGAGAATTTCTGCAACATTTCAAAACAAGTGCGCTTGGTGAATTTGTACAATGATGGTTCAGAAATTTTCAAGGTTATGCATGCCAAAAAACTGGTTTTCATGCATACCAACCCAATAGTGCCTTGAAAAAGGTTTTCACTGCTGAGTTATTCATTTTTCTCTCTTTTTTTTTTCTTTTACCTCTCCTTTTCTCTCTTTTTTTTTCTTCTCTTTTTTTTCTTGATTCTGACTATGCCCATGAAGGAATTTCATGATTTCCCTGAAATCATGCCCATGAAGGAATTCATAATCAGAATTTATTCATCTTTTTGTTTTCTATTTTTTCTAATTTTTTTGTATTTTTCTATTTTTTTCTTGAAATCCATGATCATGTTGATTGTTTTGAAGTGGAAGAGGAAATTTCTTCCACCTGTTGTGTATCCAAACTGTCAAGTTGTTGCAAGAATTCCTCTTTAGTCAGAGGTGTATGGTACACCCTGAGGCGATGTCCATTCACTACCAACTTTCTCTGTGACCCATCAATAGGAGATAAACGGACTGCTCCATTGTCAAATACCTCCTCAATCCGATAAGGTCCAAGCCATCTAGTTCTCAGCTTTCCAGGGAAGTCTTCATAGCGAGAATCAAACAGTAAAGCCCAATCTCCTTGTTGAAGTTTCCTCTGTTGAATGTGACTGTCATGCCATAATTTCCTCTGCTCTTGAATTACTTCAGTTTGGTGCAGAGCATCCAACCTAAGTTCATCCAATGCATTCAACTATAGAATCCTATCTGTCTGTGCCTATGACAATTCAATTCCAATTTCCAATGTTGTGCGTAGTGTTAGTAGCTCAAATTCAATAGGTAAGAGGGGCTTTTTACCAAAGACTAGTTCATAAGGTGTGAATCCAGTAGTGGATTTCCAAGTAGTATTGTAAGCCCATACTACTTCAGGTAATTTATCTAGCCAATTCTTCCTATGAAAAGCTACTATTTTTGTTAAAATTCATTCCAGTTCCTTATTTGTTACCTCAACCTAGCCATTTGCTTGTGGGTGATAAGGTGATGATTTTCTATGTTTGATTTCATATAATTCTATAAATACCTCAATGACTTTGGATGCAAATTGGGGTCCTTGGTCTGTGGTGATAGACCGAGGAGCTCCAAATCTCTGAAAAATCTGAGTATACAAGAAATCAGTGACCTTCTCTTCACGAGCATGTTTGAAAGCACGCACCTCTACCCACTTTGTCAAGTAATCAGTGCATACTAGAATATGCACCTTTCCTTGAGAAGGTGGATCAATAGGTCCTACAAAATCAAGCCCCCACCTCTCAAATGGCTCTAAAACCAATTGAGGCTGTAGTGGCATTTCATTTGTATGAGTGGGTTTCCCCATTCTTTGGCATGCATCACAATGCCTCGTGTACTTTTTCACATCCTTGTGAAGAGATGGCCAATAATATCCTGTCCCTAAGACTTTTCTAATTGTGATTTTTACAGAGTAGTGTCCACCTGAGGGTTCATCATGACAAGCCCTAAGGATATCATACACCTCATCCTTTCGGATGCACCTACGTAACACATGGTCAGGACTGCACTTAAAGAGTATACCCTTGATCCATTCAAAAGAAGAACTCTGTCTGATTAATTGTTTCTTCTATTTTGAAGTGAAATGTGGAGGAACTTTCCCTGTGACCAAGTAATTGGCTATATCTGCAAACCAAGGTGATTGGACTGATATAGCAAATAGTTTTTCATCAAGAAAGGTGTCTTCAACTAATTCCCCTTCATCTGTGTTCTGTAGTCTGGACAAGAAATCTGCTACAACATTAGCTTTTCCTGGTTTGTTGATTATAGTGATATCAAATTCTTGTAGCAACAGTAACCATCGAATAATTCTTGCACTTACCATAGGTTTATTCATCAAATATTTAATGGTTGTGTGATCTGTGTGAATAAATATTTGATAACCTGTGATATAATGCCTAAATTTGTTGATGGCATAAATTACTGCTAAGAATTCTTTTTCAGTTGTGGTATAATTTTTCTTAGCTCCTATCAAATTCTTGCTAATGTAGTAGATGGCATAGTGTTCACCATTGTCAATTTGTCCTAATGCTGCTCCAATTGCAGTATTGGAAGCATCAGTCTGTATGTGAAATGGTAATGTCCAATTAGGGCCTCTTAACACAGGTGGAGTTACTAATTTTTCTTTCAGAGCTTCAAATGATTCCTGACATCTTGCAGTCCAGGAAAATTCAGAATCTTTAGTCAATAGGGCAAACATGGGATTGGCTATTGTGCTAAAGTTGGGAATAAACCTGCGGTAAAAACCAATATGTCCTAGGAAGCTTCTGACATTAGTCTGAGTTTTTGGAGGAAGAAGATTCTTGATAATTTCCACCTTCTTTGGATCAACTTGGATTCCCTGAGGAGAGATGTGATGACCAAGAACTATTCCTTCCTTCATCATCATAAAACATTTTTCTGGATTCAAGGATAACTGGTATGTTTCACAATGACCTAAAACTTTGTCAAGGTTTTCCAATGTAAAGTCAAAAGTCTGTCCGCACACTGTGAAATCATCCATGTATATCTCAACACTGTTGGTAGTTAGATCAGAAAAGATTGCTAAAACTGCTCATTGAAACGTTGTTGGGGCATTACACAAACCAAAAGGTAAAACCCTATAGGCAAATGTTCCCCATGGACAGGTAAAGGTTGTTTTCTCTTGATCTTCAGGTGCAATCTGAATTTGATTATATCCACTAAATCCATCAAGAAAACAAAAGTATCTTTTTCCAACAAGGGTATCTAACACCTGATCTATGAAAGGTAATGGAAAATGATCTTTGTATGTTACCTTATTCAGCTCTCTGTAGTCTACACATATTCTCATTTTTCCATTTTTCTTAGGAACTATAACCAATGGAGAGACCCACTGGCTATCAAAAATTGGGTAAATGAATCCTACCTCCAGAAGTTTTTCAATTTCTTCCTTTACAATATCCCTTAGGGCAGGATTCAATCTTCTCTAGAGTTGTCTTACTGGCTTGACTTCTTCAGTATAAATTCTGTGGGTACATATATCAGGGTGAACTCCTGACATATCTTTATAGTTCCAAGCAAAAGCATGAACATGCTTCTGCAAGACAACTATCAATTTGTCTTCCTCTTCCCTAGTAAGCCAGTTGTAAATGTTTAAAAATTTTCTTGGCTGGACTTCTATTTGTTTTGTATTTGGAAGGACTGAACTCACTTCTTCATACCTGGTGATTAGGGAGTTAAGAGGACACTGCTGAGATGGGAGAAAGTAAGAAATTTCTATTTCATTATTCTCTGATGGAAGCATATCCTGTATGGAACAGTGAGAAGGAAAAATCAAGTGATGGTGCCACCCATGTGGTAGTGAAACAGAGTTTTCCTGTGATAGTACAGATGGTTCACCTTCAGAATTTTGGTTCTCCTCATTCCTTAACAATTGTTGGATATTTATTGCTTCTTCTTCTAACCCTTGTTCATGCAGAACATTCATTAGGATAGTTTCATTTTCTGAGTTTTCTGTGTCATGGAGGTCTTCTGTGTGTTCCCTTACTACCAAGGTGGCTAGTGTGGAAATAACCTCCTCTGATTCTTCATCTGAATCAGGAAACCATAACTGACCTGAGAAATTGCTGGAGGGTCTTGCAGGAGGATACAGAGATATCTGTTTTAGATCAATACCATTTGAAATAGTCATTTTTCCAGATCTATAGTCTATGAAGGTTGCTGCAGTTGCAAGCCAAGGTCTTCCTAAAATGATGGGATATCCATGTGTTGAATTTCTTGGTTGTAAAACCAAAAAATCTGTAAGGAATTCCCAAGATGAAACTTCTATAGGAACATCTTCAATGATACCTTCAAGTTTTGCAACTGACCTATCAACCATTTCTAAAACTGTAAATGTGGGGCTGAGATGCTTGAGCTGTAATTGTTTCATTATATCCTTGGTCATGACATTTATTGCAGCTCCTAGATCTACTAAGACATTTGATATTGGTACTGAACCTATAGTAACTGTGATAACTGGACTTCCTGGGTCACTATACTTTGGAGGTAATAGTTTCCCAGATAAGAGATCAGCTATCTTTCCCTCAATCTGAACAGTCTTGGGAAATGCCTTCTTTTTCCTTCCTGCTCTTCTAATGCACAAATCTCGGATAGTACTTTTAATCACTGGTATATCCTTAATGGCTTGCAATAAGGGCAATGATATAGTTAACTTTTTAAGTTCCTTGACCAGGTCTGATTCAGAATTTTCTGTTGTGGTATTGAATCTTTCAAGATATGGAATTATCCTTGATGAAGGTAATTGTTCTGCCTGTGGTTCTATTTTTTCTTCTTCTTTCTCTATTGTTGGTTCCACTATAATTGGTTCCAAGGGTTCTTGTTCTTCATTTTCTTTGCTTTTATTGGAAATGGGTTCAGGTACAATTTTTCCTGAACGGAGTTGGATGTTACTACAATCAATAACATTGATTTCAATATTTTCTTCAACTTCACCACATAGACAGGGGATGCCTGTCTCATGTTGTTTGGATTAGTGACTGATTGAGCTGGAAGTTGAGGTTGTTTCACCTGTTGTGTTTGTTGTGGTTGGTTCTGTTTTTCTTGAAAGTTTTGAGTAGGTGCAGGCAACAAATGCTGATTTTGACCTTGATTTCTTTGTTGTCTTGGATAGGATTGGTATTGTTGATTCCACTGTGGTTGATTTTGCATCCAATGTGGATTAGTCTGATTCTGATTCTAGGGTGGATTGTTTTGATTCCATGATGGATTGTTTTGACTCCATGATGGATTGTTTTGACTCCATGATGGGTTGTTTTGATTCTGGTTCCAGGCTGAATTACTCCAATTTGTTTGTGGCCATTCTTGGGAATTTGTCCATTGAGGATAATTCCAAGGACGTTGGGGTGGTTCTGATTGTCCCCAAGGCATAGTACCAGGATTATGCCCCCAATTTGTAGGAAAACGAGGGGGATTTTGGTATTGAGAGAAATTTCCCCCTTGTTTTGGTCCAATATAGTTGAGTTCCTCAATCTGATTTTCTAACACAGTTTTGAGTTGTGGTAGCAGGTGGCATTGATCAGTTGAATGCCTTTTTGAACGGATACTACAAATGGCTGAGATAGATGTTTTATTCAAAGGACATTCCTGCAAAGCATGTTTATTTCTACATCTTGGGCAATAAATTGCCAAAGGTTCTGTGTTTTTTGCTTTTGCAGACATTTCCCCCAAAGTTGTGTTTAATTGCACTAGAATATCAGTTTTAAAATTTGCAAGTTCTTCTATTAGTTCCTTCACATCAGTGCCATTTGTATTTTTTTCTTTCTTCCTTGCTTATTGCGAGAGTAATTCCTGCAGAGATCCATAATTTCCTCATTACTGAGAGTATTTACATCTCCTCTTCCCATCAAATCCAATACATCTCTGGATTCATCTTGCAATCCTCTCAAAAATATGGTTTTGTATAACTCTGGTTCTACAAGTCCACATCTCCTTTGAACAAAGGAGAACCTATCAAGATAGTCTTCTAATGTTTCATCATCTTCCTGTTTAATCCTGAATAACTCATCTTTCCTGTTCCTTACACGGCAATACTCCTGATATTTGTCTAAAAACACAGTTTCCATTTGATCCCAAGTTCGGATGGAATTTGGCTCTAAACTCATGAACCAACGTAATGTTGAGTCCTTGAGTGTTGAGGGAAAAACCTTAAGTTTTTGATTGTCATTTACATAATCATAGGTTTGACACACTACCTTGAATTCAAATAAAAACTGATCAGGATCTTCAGATACAACACCTCGAAAGGTTGGAAGTACTGAAGGTGAAATAGTCTTCATGGGAGAGTTTTGTGTTGGATTCAAACGGATAGGATATTCAAATGTTCTGGAAGGTTGAGGAATATCCTGATCATCTCCTTCATCATGGACATAGCCATGTTGGCCATTGCCTCCCTCTGCCATAGTTTCTGGTTTCTTAGTTAAACTTATCCAAATTTCTCTCTCAAGAGGTCCAAGACCCTCTGTTGATAATGAGTCTGACGATTCTTCTTTCTCAGGATGTTCTAGTGATGGTGAAACTGGTGATTTTCCTTTCTCAGAATGTTCTAATGATGGTGAGACTGGTGATTTTTCTTTCAATATTTCTGGTAATTCAAACACAGGTGATTCACCCCTTAGGCGTGAAGATCTCCTTAATGGAACAAGCCAGGGATCCTTTTGGGTAATTCTACCTTTTTCATCCCTAGACTTACTCATTCATGTTCACTCTAAATGACATAAATTATATGTCAATAGTTGTTATTTTAACCAACTGTTCTATTCAGATTTTATCCTGAATTTTCACAGTTCAGTCTAACTAACAGCTATTGGACTGTTGTTACCTTCTAGCAACACGTATCCCCAACAATGGTACCAAAATGATGCATTGTCATTATACACATCATTAATTCTCAATGAATTTGTCAATCCAAGGCTGTGTACAAGGCTATCTACGGAAGAAGGGGCAAACAGGGCTATAACTTAGGTCAATCTAGAGCAACAGGTTTTATTGGTGAAACCGATTGTGTGGGGGGTTTTAGGACATTCCTATCTCTAAATTGCATGAATTAAACCTTAATCTAAGTTGCAGAATTGGAAACTAATCATTAACTATAGAAATGAAGTCCTAATTACAATTGCAGAATGAGACCTAATTATGTTGCATAAATAACAATTGTAGAATTGAAAGTCTGATTCTAATTGCAGAAGGAAAATCTAATTACTTTTGTAGTAATGAAAATCTAATTCTAATATGGAAATGAAAACTGTCAAGGCTCTATAATAGAAGGTTGTCAATCTTCTATGCAGGGGTTGACAGCAAAACATAAAATGCAAGAAATTACAGAAAATAGTAAATTTTGGGAATGAAAGTCTGCAATAAATTGAAAGCTTTGTTGAAAGTGGGGATTACAACCAAATCATTAATCACAAAACATAAAATAAACTAAGATTGCAAATATCATTAGTTGTTTACAAAGGAATGAAAGGACAAGTTCTACAACTCATTCTATTGCAGCAAAATCAGAATAAAAACCTGCTGTTAGTCCTCCTCCTAGGTCTGGAAGTGGCCAGCCTCTTTGTCCAGAAGAAGGTATGAGTCTCTCTCTCTTTAGATCTTAATCACACTCATTTACAAGCAATATGAAATAGAAACAATATACTTTTATTGATTCAGAAACATGATTACAATAATGTTGCTGAAAACTGTTACAAGACTGTAACAGTCACTTTCTGACTATCACCTATTACTGATTTCTCTATTCTATTCCTCTTACTTTCTATTACTTTCTTTCTTCTACCTCCTACTAGCTCAACCTGAACGGGAGCCCTATTTATAGATGTCCTAAGATTTACTAACAAGCTGAAAAGATCTAATCCTATTATGCTACAGCAATTCCTGGTTTTTATCCTAGAAGAAGATCATCTTTTGATCTTTCCATAAATGGTGACTTTGGTCGGCAAGGACGGCAAAGTCAGATCTGAGATATTTCCCTTTATCCTTTTCAATCTTTATTTCCCTTTTTCCAGCATCAAAATTCGGTCAATAAGTCAAAAAGCACATTCTGTTTTCATTCCGAAGATAAGTGGCTCATTCCGAAGATACTGCAATTCTCATTCCAAAGATCCGCTCATTCCAAAGATACTACAGTTCTCATTCCGAATATCCACTCATTTCGAAGACACTACAGTTCTCATTCTGAAGACACTGTGTTTTCTCATTTCGAAGATATCTGTTCATTCCGAAGAGACTTCGAAATGAACAAATGTGGGCTCCTTAAATGATTTCCTCTGCATTTCTCATGTGGGTTACTTCTCAGGATCAGATCCCAATGGTCTTCATCTCTTTCCACATGTGAATTCCATGCCTTGCCATTCATTGGCAGCTGGCTGGAATTTACATGGGAAAACCCAGTTTTTGCTGCACAATAATAGTTTCCTTGAACTGTTGCAGATTTAGGTAAAATGAATGCTTGAGACATATCAAAACATGATTAGTGAAGTGCTGCTATTAATCTAAGCATATCTCATTTTAGCAAGTCATAACAAAACAACATAAAACTTATACAAAAAGCTGTAAAAATCAGAATATAGTACTTCAAATACATTCATCATGCAAATAGTTAATACACAACATATTGAATCAACTTAACTAGCATATTAGATTAAACATAAGAGTTTATAGGCAATTTTAGTGTTCAAAACATGTTATGATTGAGGCATTTCCAGGCCTCATCATGGTTAATAGGATAATTATGCACTTGCTAAGGGACTATACTCAACAGAATCCAAAGACATGGGATGAGATTCTAGCATATGTCCAATACTGCTACAACTGGAAATACATTCATCTACAATATTATCACCATTTGAGGTGTGTTATGGGTTTCTACCTTATTCACCTTTTTATGGAGCCTTTAAGAGTGGGCAAGATCTAAGTAGCTCAGAACTGGAAGGAGAGAAAGCATTGAAGTTAATTCAACGTATTTAGCTAATACAACAAAAAATAAAGGAGAAACTAAAGTAAAATCAGCAACACTATAAGGAACACCATGTCAAACATAGAGTAGCTCATGATTTCCAAGTGGGAGATCGTGTATGGTTGCATTTAAGAAAGGAACTACTAAAGGGAGAAAGTAAGAAATTGAATCCTATCAGATATGGGTCATTTAAAATTTTGGGCTAGGTTGGGCCAAATGCCTTCCAACTCAAATTACCAAGTTATATGCAAATGTACTTTGTTGTCAATGTGTAAAACCTAAAATTATTTGAGCCCTCTTTGTTCGATGAGAGGGAAAATGCTCTAATATTGCCTAAGTTGGATGATTTAGTCTCAGCTAAGTTTGAGAAGGCAACAAAAGATTTAATTTTGTATAGAAAAATGTAAAAAACACATCAAGTATAGGAAAAATTATGGTTGGTATTTCCTAAGGTAAAAATGCTAAGCAAGGCAAAGTGGATCTCTAAGAAGCAAGAAGAGAAACAATATCCCCATTTGAATAAATATTATTTTGAGGGACCAAAATCCTCCAATGGGGAGGTCTTGATCAGGAGATCAACTAAAATGTCATCTATAGGAAGTGTGGAAGGAGCTATGGGTAAAATATATAGGGACTGAAAGGAGATATATTATACATGAAAAGAGTATAATATATAGGCATAAGCCTATATGAAAACATGACAAGTGTCAAGGACACATGTCAAGGAGAAATAAGGGGTAAAGTACACATTAAATTTAACATTCCCCCTTAATGTGTACTTTAAAAAAAAAATGTAAGTCAACATTAGAGACATTCCCCCTTAATATTGACTTGCATTTCATGATTTAAAATAGTGTCTAGGCTTCTGCTTTAGCTCTTGGCTCTTCTAATTTGAAAATTAGTTCTAGATATACGGTGTATACATCTAGGTCTATTGCCTCAGGGTTAGCCACTTCTTAGGGTCTATTACCTCTAGGTCAGCATTGTCTTAGTGCCTCAAGGTCAACCTCTTTCTCAATTTTGTTGCCTCTAGTTGGAGATTTCTAATGAATCTAATGAATTTGTGACTAGCCCTTCATTTTTGCTACATTGGTTGTACTCAATCACTGGATTAACAATAGTAAATAAAAAATAGTTGCACCCTTTCTCTAGGGGTGCTTTATTCGATGGTAAGTAGCACTTGAGCTAGAGCATATGGTAATTTGGGGGCCATATTTGGGATGGTTCCAATGCCTACCAAAATCTCAATGGGAAATAGATTTGGTGGCAAACATTATGTGAAAAGAAACTTGTACAGGAGCTGAAAGGAGATGTATTATACATGAAAATAGTACAATATATAGGCATAAGCCTATATGAAAACATTACAAGTTTCAAGGATACATGTATGTTGGTCAAATATCTACCTAAAATATAAATCTTACATTTGTGCACCCTAAACACAGACAACATTGAAAGGCTAGAGGAAATAAATGCTCTTCGAGCCAATCTCCAAAGAGGGGTAGTTCCCTTACTAATCCTACACTGGTTTGAAATTTAGAGTTGCAGGAAAGAAATTGGAAATAATGGAAAGAAATGGGAAATATAGCCACAGGCCAAAGATGTAGGATTGGGGATAGACTAGTAGTAGGAATTCAAACCAAGCATTATAGCAACATAGAATAGAAAGAAGGCAAAATAATCCACTTACAATTTTGCAAAGACAAATTTCAGAGTTGCATTCCAGTACTCACTCCCTCACTAGAAACATTCAAATCCAAATGCAGAATTTAAATTTAGTAGATAATGAACATTAACATAAAATAGAAACTCTCTAGAGTAGAAAGAAATCACACACAAAAATTGCTTGCAGAATTAGAAGCCAAATTCCTTCTATTTACGTAGAAAACTTGAAGAGTTTTTCTGTAGAGTGTCTATCCTCCTTATTACATTGAAAATGTCTAGTATTTATAGAGGTTTTTACCTCTATTAATTTAATACATAAAAGACAAAATATTCTTGGATCAGGAACTAGAAAGAGGAATCTTCCCCTCAAAAATATTCAAGAACCCTCCTTTTGTGATAGTGATCTAACTTTTAAGGGAAATTCCTAGGAAAATAGCAAGTTTGAGTGTCGATGCATAGAAAACTGCAAATATGGTTGTTGACTTGATACCTCCATTATTCTTTGGTAATTTTCCCTTGTCCAAAATTTCTTGGAACTCATGAAAATCATCCTGCGATCTTTAATCTTGCAACCTTTTCATCATGAAATCAGCAATTGTAGTCACCCTTTACCTCAATCATTAAATTATCATCCTTTGTCTGATCCAAACACCTTTGACAAGTCTTCTTTGATGCTTGAAATCAATTTTACCCACAATAGAGCAACAGGTGAAGATAGGCGAAAGCACTCCATTTAAATTTCTTCACTTCCTTCTTATTCATGCTTTTAGGTGGAGAGAGCACCCGCAAAATAGCAACCTTTATAATTTCACTCGAATTGCACAATTGAGTCACGCTTTACACCATTACTTATAATTTTGCCTAAGGGAGAAGTAAACAATACTTTAATTCACCATTGAATCGCATCTCACAATTCTCACATTATTACGCTCAATGCACAACCTGCAGCTTAACTCATTTTAAAACTCTTTTTATTACGTTCGCCCGATCATCATGACAGTAATCAATCTTCAAAAAATCTGGGTGAAAACACCTTATTATAAGCCTTTGATTTCATTTTAGGTGCTTTGAACCATATTTGTATCATTTCACCCTTGAGAGGGGCGACTGAGAGCTTCGCCTCTCTCCCAAGGCAAAAGCAATGTCAAACATTCTCCCCTTAACTATTCAAGAAAAAGTGAAAATTGCTTTCACATTGCGCTTCACATAAAACTTTTACCTTCTTAAAATACACGTTCATCCCAAAAATATGTGAAAGGTATTGTCACCCTTAACCTTGGGCGAACGTACATTTTACTTTTCCAAAGCCTATCTTGGAATTCTTTTGCTATTAATGTTTGCCTGAAGCGAAGACAAAAATGCTTGATGCATTCATGGGACCATCTTTATATAGCTTTGTCCCTAGGAGGGCGAATGGGACTTTTGCCCCTCACCTAGGATGAAAGCACTGTGATTTTATCCTTTCAGTGCATGCTAATGTGGGACCCGCAAACTCTTCCTTATCCATACGCTTTCACCCCATGGAGGTGTTAGCGTATTTTGTCTATATTACATTATTTAGCTTACTGTTACAACTCCTATAATAGTTCTATTTATGTTGATGCTATTCCCGGCATTGTAATATCTATTTATTTTGCTTAATATAATGCCTCCATTAGTTCGTTGTTCTAACATGGCATCAGAGCCAAAAGTCTGAAAGAATAAGTGGAAATATTTTTTTGTAGAGCTGGTCTATGGAAAAACAAGAGCGGAAGCTTGCCTGAAGAAGAGTTTTTTTTCTCACGTGAAGGCCTGGCGATAGCGGAAGAAGAGTTTTTTTTTTTCGCGTGAAGGCCTGGCGATAGCGGAAGAAGAGTTTTTTTTTTTTCCGCGTGAAGGCCTGGCAATAGCGGAAGGAATTTTTTTTCTAAGGTTCATCCTTAGAAATTAAAAAAAAAAAAATTCTCGATGCCACCCGCGGGCTCCTCCGCCCGAGTGTCACCCTGGTGCCGCCACTCTACCCCTCCTGTGTGCCACCACCCTCGCATGCCACCCACCACTTTGTAATCCTTGCTCCCTGCCCCTCCCGCATGCCACCACCCTCGTGCGCCACCTGTGGGCTTCTCCACCCGTGCGCTTCTCCAACGTCGTGCCCCCCGCCCGCACAACTCCCGCATGACGTCGCCCCCCCTAGTCGTGCAACTCCCGTGCGATGTTTCCCCACCCCCCCAGCCACGCAACTATCGTGCAATGTCGCACCCCCCTCCCTACCACCACTACAGCAAAGGAAGTCATGGCCCCTGTCGTAGCCTGCAATAGAGGAAGTCGCGGCCCCTGCCACCGCCAGTAGCGGACGAAGCCGCGACCCCGCGCACTCACCACCATGGCCCGTGGGGTATAAGGGGCCCGACCTGGGTTCCTCTACCCAGATCAGCCCATGGTCTCACTGGAAAGTGAGCTGTGTGGTGGGTTCTGGGAACCCAAAGGTCGCGGGTTCAAAACCCGTCGAACCCCCCCCGCTAAGGTAATAATTTTTTTTTTTTTTTTTTAATTTAATATTTTTTGTAAGGTTAATAATTTTTTTTAATTATTTTTATATAGTAAAAAAGTAAAAAAAAAAAATTCTTTTACTATATGAAATAATTCTTTTTTTATTAACCTTACTAGCAAAATATTTTAAAAAAAAAAAAAGTGCTTTATTGAGAAAAATTTTAGGGGGGGTATTTTTTCAAAGGGAGGATATTTTTTTCGAAGAGGAAGAGTGAGCATTTTCTTTTGGGGGGCATTTTTTCAAAAATCAAGGGGGGAAAGTGAGTAATTTTTTCAAAGGTAAATTTGGCATTATTGTAAAGGTACATTCTTGGCAATTCTCGACACCTAGAGGTTTATTTATGTGGGCACTTTTATGTTGTATGTTGCATTTTCCATTCTTTTGCACTACTTCATTAAAAGTTAAAAATAAATCACACTCCCTAAGTCCCTGGAATAATTAAAACCCATCCATGCAATTTATTGCATTGTAGCGTTCGGTATTAGCGATACCTCTGGCCAGCACTTACAGGTAAAGTTGTCGTGACTGCGCTACTATATCCATAGCCTAATATAGCTACCACAACGACGTCTGAGCTTGTTCTCTATAAATCATCAAGGAGAGATAAGTTTGCCATTTTGCATTTTTTTACTCCATCCATTACCCTAATAGTTCTTGTGTTTAGGTGTAAATCCTGATGAAAGTTCTGAAATCCAAAGTGTTTAGGGGAAGTTATGCCCCACGCATGAGGATTGTAGACTTTATATGGTAGGTGCCATCAACAATACTATTCCATTTTAGTACTGCTTAAGTACCACATATCGTATGATCTCTAAAAATTACCTAAAGTCTACCTCACGTAAGGGCGGGTGATTTTTTTTTATCTTTCTAAATACCTAGTCTCCCTCACGTAAGGGCAAGTATTTTGTATGGTATAATGGCCTAGCAAAAGGTATATCGAAATGGGGACCAATTGGTGTTATAAGGAACCTTCACCATGTCTACAAAATTAATGATTGATTCTCATCAGTTGTTGAAAGGTCCTAATTACACACCATGGAAAAACAATATGAAGGCAATCCTAGCAATGGATGACTTATGGGATGTTGTATCTAGAGCAACAACAAGACCTTCATCTGTTGCTAGCGCTACAGCTCCATCTACCATTTAGAAAGACTTTGATAAGAAAGACAGCAAAGCAAAAGTGCTCATTTTTCTTATTGTTTCTGATGAAGTTCAACCCCATATTGCTGACTATGAACATAGTAAATAGGCATGGGATGCCCTTAATACTATATATGAGGGAAAGAATGATTCCACTATTCTATTTCTTCAATATCAATTACACAGTCTAAGCATGAAGCAGGGGGAGATAGTTGAATTTTTTCTTTGCAGAGTGTCTAAATTGAAAGCAAAGTTGAATTCTTTGGGAGAACCAGTTGATGACAAGCTCCTTACCTCAATTGTATTGAGAGATTTTCTTGATTCTTATAGGTTGTTGATCACTCCCCTTTAGGTGTCACAACGAAAAGTTACTTTTGTAGAGTTGGATAATATGCTTCAAGAAGAGGAGGCAATCCAACTATAGCGAGATGATTCTTCTAACACTACCCTCTACATCAACAAGAAAGGGCAGAACCAGAAGAAGGGTAATTTTTAGAAGGGATGGAATTCACAAAAGGATTCAAAATGGAAACAAACTCAACAACCTCAACATAAAAAAGAGATTGCAAGATCTGTGACAAAGAAGGTCATGATACAAACAGATGTTGGCATAAGAATAAACAATCAAAATAGAAAGGCCAGAACAAACCACAAAAGAACAAACAAGTGAATGTTGTTGTTGAAGAATCTAACATGGATTCTGAGAGAGCCCACAAAGTTCTCATGACTACCACAGTGTCCAAGCAGATGGATCCTATATGGTATGTTGATTTTGGAGCCAGTAAGCACATGACTGGTGACAAATCATGGTTTGAGTCTTTTGAGGCCAAAGAGGGCAAACCAATCACTATTGTCGATGATAAAACCTACAAGGTTCAGGGAGAAGGAATAGTCTCTGTCACTCTTCCTGATGGCAAGTGCTAGATTGAGAAAGTCCTCTATGTTCCAGGACTGGCAAAAAACTTATTTTCAGTGACACAAATTCTGGACAAAAATATGGTTGTCAATTTCAGTGTTGAAGGGGGCAAGAAGTGTTGTTCTATCACCAGGAGAGGGAAGAACATTGCAACCACTTCATATAAGCACGGCTTATTTGCCCTAGATACTATCTCTTCTCCAAATGTAGCCATGATTTCCTCTACAAAGAAGGAAACTTCCCTATGGCACAAGAGATATGGAAATTTGAGTTTTGGTTACTTACTTGAGTTAAGTAAGTATGAAATGGTAAAGGGTCTTCCTTCCCTTTCTACCACTTTACCAGTTTGCTCGAGCGCTTGCGAGAAAGCAGCATAGAGTGCCTTTTGAAAGGAGCTCTACAAGAGCAAAGAAACCTCTGGAGTTGATTCACACCGATCTGTGCGGTCTCTTAACTCCCAATAGTTGTGGGGGTAAGAGGTATTTTCATTTATTCATGGATGATTACTCACGAAATATGTGGGTATTCTTTCTTCAACTAAAATCTGAAGCATTTGGCTTCTTTCAGCAATTCAAGAAATCTATTGAAAAGGAGTTAGGGACTTCTATAAAGACCCTTCACTCAGATTGAGGGGGGGATTTAACCTCTAAATAATTCTTTGAGTTCTTGAAATAAAATGGGATCACATGATAGTTAACTACTACTTATACTCCTCAGAAAAATGGAGTTGCTGAAAGGAGGAATCGTTCCATCATGGAAATGGTTCGTTGCATGCTCATAGGAGCTAGTCTTGAGCAACTATATTGGGCAGAAGTTGTCACCACAATATTATATTTGTTTAATAGGGCACCCAAAAATTCCCTACAAGGAATGACTCCACAGGAAGCATGGAGTGGTAGGAAACCCTCCATTTCTCATCTACACATTTTTGGATGTAAATCTTTCATGCACATACCAAAAGAGAAAAGGAAGAAGCTAGATGAGAAGACATTGAAGTGTATTCTTCTTGGCTATGATGAGCACTCTAAGGGTTATCATTTGATTTATCCCTTGACCAAGAATATACACATTAGTAGAGATGTAGTTTTTGATGAGGCTTTCACATCAGAAAACACATTAGATGTATACCTAAACCTTGTGGAAACTAAGGTTGATAAATCTCCTTCATCAAAGGTTGGAGGTCCTTCTTCATCTTCTTCAACACCTCAGAAGAAGAATCCAAAGTGGTATACAAATACAATCAAAGACTCTAAGCTATCCACTCCACCAAATTTGACATTGGATAGGCCTCGTACTCGCAGCATGGCTCGATAGGAGAAAGCTACAATAGAGAATACTGGGGTTGATGATCTATGTCAATATTTTGAGGAACTTTCTATAGATCCAGAGAGAGATACAGAAGATATGGATATTGATAATGACAGGGTGTTTATGTCTTCAATAGATGATCTTGAACCCGCATTAGTGCAAGATGCTCTTGGTGAGCCTCAATGGAAGGCCGCTATGGATGCAGAGTATAAGTCTTTGATGAAAAACAAAACTTGGAAGCTTTTCAATCTGCCCCAAGGAAAGAAGCCCATTGGTTGCAAATGGGTGTACAAGTCAAGTACAAATCAGATGGGACAATTGATAAGCATAAGGCCCGCCTTGTTGCAAAGGGCTATGCTCAAAGAGAAGGCATAGACTACGAGGAAACTTTTGCACCTACTGCTCGGATGACAACCATTCGAGTTCTTTATGCTATGGCAGCACAGTATGGGTGGAAATTACACCAAATGGATGTCAAGAGTGCTTTTATAAATGGTGATCTCCAATAAGAAGTCTACATGACTCAACCAAAAGGATTTGAAGTGGAAGGCCAACAACAAAAAGTTTGCAAATTGGTAAAATCCTTATATGGTTTGAAACAAGCCCCTCGGGCTTGGTATATAAAAATGGATAATCACCTCCTGTAGCATGGATTTAAGAGATGTCCATCAGATGCAAACCTCTATTTTAAGAAACACGATTCTGAAATAGTGTTGCTTGTACTCTATGTTGATGATCTACTCATTACATGGAGTTCAGAAACTATGATCTCTACTGTCAAAAGAGACTTGTGTCAATCTTTTGAGATGTCAGATCTCAGACTTCTCCATTATTGTCTTGGTCTGGAAGTCAGCCAAAAGGAGTACTACATCAAAGTGTCTCAAAAAAAATATGCCAAGACCCTATTGGAAAAATATCGCATGACTAATTGCAAGCCAATGTCAACTCCGATGGAAATAGGAATTCAGTTATCACGATATGATGATTCACCTTAGATAGATGGTACTCTCTATCGACAATTGATTGGGAGTCTCATATATCTGACCAAAACTAGGCCAGATATCGTATTTGTTGTCAACTATCTTTCGAGGTTCATGCAGGAACCTAAGACTACACACTAGAAAGTAGCAAAGTGAGTTCTTCACTATGTCCGTGGCACAATGGAATATGGCCTAGAATACAAGAGGAATGACAAATTCTTCTTGCAAGGATACACGAACTCCGACTATGCCATATCATATGATGATCGTAAATCAACTTTAGGATATTTGTTTCATCTTGGATATGGTCCTGTCTCTTGGCACAATAAGAAGCAATAGGTGGTTGCTATTTCATCAACAGATGTAGAATATCGTGCCGCACATGAAGCTATGTGCGAAGTGATATAGTTACATCGCATCCTAACAAGTATGGGTCTTCCATCAAAATATCCAATACACTTGTTCTGCGACAACATGGGTGTTCTGAATCTTGTCAAGAATCCAGTACATCATGAAATAACCAAGCACATTGACACACAATGTCACTTCATTCGAGACGAAGTTCCAAGGCACCGAATTCAGCTTCAGTACATTCCCACAAATGCTCAAGTTGTAGACATTTTCACTAAGGCACTTGCACGTGTCAAATTTGAATTATTTCGTAGCTCTCTATGTATTTCAAAATAACATAATGGTGGGATGTTAGTATAGCTAGAAGTTATTCAATTATCCAAATAATGTAATAAGGGGGGATGTTAGCGTATTTTGTCTATATTACATTATTTAGCTTACTGTTACAACTCCTGTAATAGTTCTGTTTACGTCGGTGCTATTCTCGGCATTGTAATCTCTATTTAATTTGCTTAATACAATACCTCCATTAGTTCACTATTCTAACAGGAGAGGTTAATGGGAGTTTTACCTCTCCCTTGGGGCAAAAGCCCAGTTGACTTTTTCAAAACTGACTTGGCAATTTGTCACCATTTTCGTAATGAGGTTTGCCTCAATGCGGGGTGAACGATGCTTTCGCCCCACATTTGGGGTGAACATACTTCCATTTCATTGCCTTCAAATCTTGACTTTGAACATACCACAAACCTTTCTTGTAGATGCATTTTTGCCTCAAAAGGGGCGAAAGGGACTTTCACCCCTCACTTGGGTAGAAATCACATTTGCCAAAATTAGCATATTTTCCTCCTTTTAAATTTACATTCACCCTGAAGTGGGGTGAATGGGTTCTTCACCCCACTTTTTGAAGAACACAAGCTTATACTGAGAGGGCGGTGTGAACAGTATAAGACCTCTTTATACTTTTTCCTTTATACTTCAAAACAGTAAAGCAATATACCCAAATAAATATCAAAGCAATGCACAAAATCATCCACAAAGTGACATCAATTTTAACGTGGTTCACCCAGAATGGTTGGGCTACGTCCACAAAACTTTTCTCTAAAAGTTATCTCAAAGTTATTTGGGAATCCTTCCCAATTACAATGTTTATGAGCCTCGGCTCAAAGGAGATACCTTCCCCTAATCAGAATTTATGAGCCTCTGCTCAAAGGAGATACCTTCCCCCAATCATAATTTATGAGCCTCTTCTCAAAGGAGATACCTTCCCCTCTGCTTTGGAAATGATCCCTCAGAATATCAACTACCTCTACCTCTTGCCAACACATGGAACTCCTTTCCACCGAAGACCTCATGTCCTTAATGCTTAGCCTAAGAGACCTCTGCATTCTATGATCACGTCCATAGCAGCTCAGCAACCAAATCTATTCTCGGGTTCTTCTCAAAGAACCAATGCACCTTTGTCCTTGAGCAGCAGCACTTTGCATTCATCTTTGCCCTTTGTGCTCTCTACGCCCTCTGCTCTCTTTGTGCAATCAAAGCCACACTTGATCGAACTTCAACCTTTGCACCTCTGTGCAATCACAGTGATACTATATTCGCACACTCTACTTCCTTTGTGATCTTTCACACTTAAAATGATTCGACAAAATGCACTCTGCACACTATGATCGAATTTTGCACTCTGCTCTCGACGATCGAACTTCTTGCTCTGCGCACTATCTACGAACGTCGCACTTCAACAACACATTCATCAACACATCAACTCTCCAAACAGCCCTCCTTTTATAACAAAATTTTCATGATGAAAACTTTAATCTTAGTCGGATGTTATAACAAATGCAAACCCTAATCTTCGTCGGCTAAAATTTGACTTTGTCGGCTTCACTGTCTCTGTAACTCTTCTGTAGCTTCTGTCACGAAAATACATGTCACAATATCATGACACCTTTGCATCCGTACACTTTCTTTTGGCTTTTGTCATGATATCATGACACTTCTACCTTTGTTGACTTCAACTAAGCTCTTGTCGTGATATCGCGACACTTCTATCTTTGTCAGCATCAACTTTGCTTTTGTCATGATATCGTGACACTTCTCCCTTTGTCGACCTCCTTTCTGCTTTTGTCACAAAATCATGACACTTCTACCTTAGCAGACTTCGTCTTCACTTCTGTCATGATATCGTGACACTTCTGTCTTCATAGTTCACAACTTGGCTTCTGTCGTGAAATTGCGACACTTCTCCTATTGAAGACCTGCTTTCTATTTTTGTCACGAAATCGTGACACTTTATCCAACCGAGCACTGCCATCTCAATCTGTCATGAAATCATGACACTTTCTGCATCTGTTTGCTTTCTCTTCAACCTGTCATGAAATCATGACGCTATCAAATTTTCGTACGCTTCCTTTGCAACCTGTCACGAAATCGCAATGTTTTTAGCTTTCGTATGTTTTCTCTTCAACATGTCACAAAATCGCAACATTTCTTGCTTTGAAACCTTTCCTTTGCTACATGTCGCAAAATCGTGACAGTTCTTACTTGGAACATTTTCATCTATAGCATGTCATGAAATCGCGACGGTTCTCACTTCAAACTCTACAGCATGTCATGAAATCGCGATAGTTCTTACTTCGAACTCTGCAGTATGTCGCAAAATCATGACACTTTTCATGTTACTTTCTCTCTCTTCAAACTTGTCATGAAATCACGACAATTCACACTACAGACTCTCTCTTCTACATTATGTCGTGAAATCATGACACTTTTTCTTTCGAAATCTCTCTTCTGCAACATGTCGCGAAATCGTGACACTTTTTCGTCCGTACAACCTTCCTTGCAATATGTCATGAAATCGTGACACTTTTCCTTCTCTACCTTCCTGCTCTTTTCAAGTCACGAAAATGCAACATATCACGAAATCATGACACTTTCCACCTTGCTCTCTTTCTTTGCCAACATGTCATGAAATCACAACAATTTTTCCACTTGCCTTTTTCTCTGCCAACATGTCACGAAATCACGACAATTTTTCCTGCTTCTTCTCTCTCTTCCAACATGTCACGAAATCATGACAGTTTTCCCTGCTCTTTCTCTCTCCTCTAACATGTTGCAAAATCGTGACTGTTTTTCTTGCCTAATGTATATGTCACGATATCGCCACACTTTTCTTACTTATCATTTTCTTTGATCTTTTGCAAAAAAAAATGGCTACTATGGTCTTCTTGGAAACTCACTGTCCATGCTCTAAATAACCTTTGAACTTGTCATGCCGTAACCTTCATCAAAACAAATTCCTTCAAGAGCTTCTTGACATCAATGACAACTTATACATTTGAGCAAAGGCAATGTACCCAAAGTACCCAAAATTGCCAACAATCTCCCCCTTTGTCATTGATGGCAAACCTTTACTGAAAACACTTCTAAAGAACCAAAACTGAAACCAACTGTGCTAACAACTAAGAATATTCCTTTGAAGTTTTGCTCCCCCTAACTTGAGCTCTCATCTTCACTTGAAGCTCTCCCCCTTACTCATATCTCTCCCCCTTTGTCATCAATGGCAAAGGGCCACCTTTGGGGCTCGGGACTAAGAATGAGCCTCTTAGCTTAGTCCCTCCCCCACCTCCTGATGAGGTGATTAATTCTGGGGTGGGAGTAAAACTCCCATTAGGAACTGATCATCATTAGCGTCTATAACTTCCTTGTCAGGCATTCTCTTGAACTCTTTACCCATATTTCTATTCTTGTCACTGTACTTGTTCTTTTTCTCATCCCTGTTCTTATCCATGCCTTGATCCTTGGACCTGATCATGCCACTGTTCCTGTTCTTGTATTCGGGAATTTCAACTCTACACTGTCTGACTATGTGACCTTCATTGTTGCACTTGAAACATGTAACAATATTATTTCTTTTAGGCATACCTGTTCTTTGAATCCACCTGTTCTAACTAACCCTATTCCTGTTATTAGCCTTGCAAAAAATTGCCTTATGCCCAAACTGTTTACAAGAGTAGCAATACCCTTGAAATAAATTACCACCTTTGAAACTATAATTTACCTTCCTTACTTGAGTCATGCAATGTGAAGCCATGTGACCAAACCTGTGACACGCAAAACATCTGCCTTGAAATTTTCCTTTATTTGACCTCTTGGGTCCTGAAAACTTCTTCTTCTCATCCTGAATTTTGTTTTTTGTTTCTGCGCATCTATCATTCAAGAACTCATGATCTGAAATACTTTTCTCATCAGAACTCTCTTCCTTTTGGAGTCTCTTACTAGACTCTCCAGCTTGTTCCTTGTGTGGCTTAACAAAAAGTGTCACGATATCGCGACACTTCTGTCTTTGTCAGTGTCAACTTTGCTTTTGTCATGATACCGTGACACTTCTCCCTTCGTCGACCTCCTTTCTACTTTTGTCATGAAATCATGACACTTTTGCCTCAGCAGACTTCATCTTCACTTCTGTCGCGATATCATGACACTTCTGTCTTCATAGTTCACAACTTGGCTTCTGTCACGAAATCATGACACTTCTCCTGTTGAAGACCTGCTTTTTGTTTCTGTCACAAAATCGTGACACTTTCTCCAACCGAACGCTGCCATCTCAATCTGTCGTGAAATCATGACACTTTCTGCATCTATTTGCTTTCTCTTCAACCTTTTGTGAAATCATGATGCTATCAACTTTTCGTATGCTTCCTTTGCAACCTATAGCGAAATCGTGACGCTTTCAGCTTTCGTACATTTTCTCTTCAACATGTTGCGAGATCATGACATTTCTTGCTTCGAAACCTTTCCTTTGCTGCATGTCGCAAAATCACAACAGTTCTTACTTGGAAAATTTTCATCTATAGCATGTCGCGAAATCATGATGGTTCTCACTTCGAACTCTGTAGCATGTCACGAAATCATGACAGTTCTTACTTCGAACTCTGTAGCATGTCGCGAAATCATGACACATTTTGTGTTACTTTCTCTCTCTTCGAACTTGTCATGAAATCGTGACAATTCACACTACGGACTCTCTCTTCTACATTATGTCATGAAATCATGACACTTTTTCTTTCGGACTCTCTCTCCTGCAACATGTCGCGAAATCACGACACTTTTTCGTCCGTACAACCTTCCTTGCAATATGTCGTGAAATCGTGACACTTTTCCTTCTCTGCCTTCCTGCTCTTCTCAAGTCGCGAAAATGTGACATATCGTGAAATCGCGACACTTTCCACATTACTCTCTTTCTTTGCCAACATGTCACGAAATCACGACAGTTTTTCCACTTGCCTTTTTCTCTGCCAACATGTCACGAAATCGCAACAGTTTTTCCTGCTTCTCTCTCTTCCAACATGTCGTGAAATCATGACAGTTTTCCCTGCTCTTTCTCTCTCCTCTAACATGTCGCGAAATCACAACTATTTTTCTTGCCTGCTGTATATGTCACGATATCGCCACACTTTTCTTACTTATCATTTTCTTTGATCTTTTGCAAAAAAAAAGGGCTACTATGGTTTTCTTGAAAACTCATTGTCCATGCTCTGAATAACCTTTGAACTTGTCATGCCGTAACCTTCATCAAAACAAATTATTTGACATTAAATAAAATTCCTTCAAGAGCTTCTTGACATCAATGACAACTTATACATTTGAGCAAAGGCAATGTACCCAAAGTACCCAAAATTGCCAACAATCTCCCCCTTTGTCATTGATGGCAAACCTTTACTAAAAACACTTCTCAAGAGCCAAAACTGAAACCAACTGTGCTAACAACTAAGAATCTTCCTTTGAAGTTTTTCTCCCCCTGACTTGAAGCTCTCCTCTTCACTTGAAGCTCTCCCCCTTACTCATATCTCTCCTCCTTTGTCATCAATGGCAAAGGGCCACCTTTGGGGCTCGAGACTAAGAATGAGCCTCTTAGCTTAGTCCCTCCCCCACCTCCTGATGAGGTGATTAATTTTGGGGTGGGAGTAAAACTCCCATTAGGCACTAATCATCATTAGTGTCTATAACTTCCTTGCCGGGCCTTCTCTTGAACTCTTTGCCCATATTTTTGTTCTTGTCACTGTACTTGTTCTTGTTCTCATCCCTATTCTTGTCCATGCCTTGATCCTTGGACCTGATCATGCCACTGTTCTTGTTCTTGTATTCTGGAATTTTAGCTCTACACTGTCTGACTATGTGACCTTCATTGTTGCACTTGAAACATGTAACAATATTATTTCTTTTAGGCATACCTGTTCTTTGAATCCACCTGTTCTGACTAACCTTGTTCCTATTATTAGCCTTGCAAAAAATTGCCTTATGCCCAAACTGTTTACAAGAGTAGCAATACCCTTGAAAGAAATTACCACCTCTAAAACTGTCATTTACCTTCCTTACTTGAGTCATGCAATGTGAAGCCATGTGACCAAACCTATGACACACAAACATTTGCCTTGAAATTTTCCTTTATTTGACCTCTTGGGTCCTGAAAACTTCTTCTTCTCATCCTGAATTCTATTTTTTGTTTCTGTGCATCTATCATTCAAGAACTCATGATCTGAAATACTTTTCTCATCAGAACTCTCTCCCTTTTGAAGTCTCTTACTAGACTCTCCAGCTTGTTCCTTGTGTGGCTTAACAAAACCAAGGCTTTTTTTATCTGGTGTCTTTCTTTGACCTTTGATGAGTGACTTAACCCTTTTGGAGCTATCTTGAAACCTGTAAAGCTTATTCTTGTACTCTTTAGTTTCCTCTTTCAAAGAAGCCATTTTCTATTCTAACTCACTATACTCAAGAACCTTAGACTCTAACTCGTCCTTGAGTTCTTGTGTCTTAGCCATAGAGAAGTCAAGACTTTCTATAAGATCATCTCTCTCCATACAAAATTCATCTAACTTATCCTTGAGTCTAGCATTCTTCTTTCTTTCCTTTTTCAAAGCACTAAGAGCATTGGTAAGTTCACTTTCAAGATCCTTTATTTGTTTGCTTTCTGAATCATCAAAGCCTTTTTCAGATTTCTTATCACTAGAGGTGCTACCTTTTTCAAAAACCATACAAGCATCTTCCTTATAGTTTTCTGAAGCATCCTCATACATACTAGAAACCAAATCATTATTTTTGCAATCATCCTCAAGGTGACCAAAATTTCCACATCTAAGACATTTCATGATAATGAATCTATGTTTCGGTTCTTCCTCTTTTTATGATATGAACAACATCTCATTTTCATTATCACTTGAAGAACTTTCACTATCACTACTAGAACACTTACTTGCTTTGTCTAGGTAGAAACTCTTCTTGTGCTTGTGAGAATACCTCTTTCCTTGATTGTTGTGCTCATATTTGTTTTTCTTGTGATGCTTGTGCTTTTCAAAATCCTTGCTCTTAGAATCATGTTTATCTTCATCACTTTCATTCTTGGGAACAGTTCAGTCAGTAGCATAATGACCAAACTTTCCACAATTGAAACATCTTATATTTTTTATGCTTTTGTGCTTTCTATAGAACTTGCCTTTCTTGCTGTAATATGCCTCTTCATCACTAGAAGACTCATCACTCTCTTGAAGTTGTTTACCCTTGGATTTCTTGGTAGCCTTGAAATCTGCCTCTTTCTTGACATCAACCTTCACTTGAGTTCTCAACTCAAATGCTGCAAGTATACTATGGAGCTCATCCTTTTTCAACTTATCCAAATCTTTAGCTTCCTCAATAGCAGAAATATTTTCACTAAATCTATTCGGAAGAGATCTTAAAATCTTATCACAAACATCATTTTCAGCAAGCTCAAGACCTAAGTCTTTCATGGAGTTAACAACCTCATCCATACGAAGCATGTAGTCACTAATATTTTCATCATCATTCATCTTGAGTTGTTCAAAAATACCTTTGAAGTGTCTCAACTTGGCATTTCTGACATTTGTATCACCTGTATGAACCACCTGTAATTGTTTCCAAATTTCACTAGTTGTCTTGCAATGAATCACTTTGGTGAGATCTGCTTTTTGTAAGCCTTTCAAGATTGCATTCATTGCTTTTGAATTGTTGTGATGTAGGAGCCTTTCTTCTTTAGTATTTGGACCATGTACAAGAATAGTGTACTCATCCTCAATTACTTCCCATACCTCATTACCAATTGCCATTAGATGAATCTTCATCCTTGCACTCCAAAGACCAAAATCTGACCCATCAAGAATAGGTGTTGCATTGCCACTTGAATAATCCATTATGTTCTTTACTAGCTTTTTCTTCAAGTTGTTAAACTTTTCGAAGGCACTCGCTCTGATACCAATTGAAGAACACAAGCTTATACTGAGAGGGGGGGTGAACAGTATAAGACCTCTTTATACTTTTTCCTTTATACTTCAAAATAGGAAAGCAATATACCCAAATAAATATTAAAGCAATGCACAAAATCATCCACAAAGTGACATAGATTTTAATGTGGTTCACCCAGAATGGCTGGGCTACGTCCACAAAACTTTTCTCTAAAAGTTATCTCAAAGTTCTTTGGGAATCCTTCCCAATTACAATGTTTATGAGCCTCGGCTCAAAGGAGATACCTTCCCCCAATCAAAATTTATGAGCCTCTGCTCAAAGGAGATACCTTCCCCCAATAAGAATTTATGAGCCTCTGCTCAAAGGAGATACCTTCCCCTCTGCTCTAGAAATGATCCCTCAGAAGATCAACTGCCTCTACCTCTTGCTAGCATGTGGAACTCCTTTCCACAAAAGACTTCCTATCCTCAATGCTTAGCCTAAGAGACCTCTGCCTTCTATGATCATGTCCACAATAGCTCAACAACCAAATTTGTTCTCAAGTTCTTCTCAAAGAACCAATGCACCTTTGTCCTTGATCAGTAGCACTCTACATTCGTCTTTGCCCTTTGTGCTCTCTATTCCCTCTGCTCTATTTGCGCAATCACAGTCGCACTTGATCAAACTTCAACCTTTGCACCTCTACAAAATCATAGTGATACTGTCTTCGCACACTCTGCTTCCTTTGTGATCTTTCACACTTAGAATGATTCGACAAAATGCACTCTGCACACTACGATCAAATTTTGCACTCTACTCTCGGCGATCGAACTTCTTGCTCTACGCACTATCTGTGAACGTTGCACTTCAAAAACACATTCAAATCTTCAAACAACCCTCCTTTTATAACAAAATTTTCATGATGAAAACTTTAATCTTAGTCGACTTTTATAACAAATGAAAACCCTAATCTTCATCGGCTGCAAGCCCTAATCTTCGTCGGCTAAAATTTGACTTTTTTAGCTTCACTGTCTCTATAACTCTTTTGTAGCTTCTGCCATGAAAATACAACATGTCGTGATATCACGACACCTTTGCATTCATACACTTTCTTTTGGCTTTTGTCACGATATCGCGACACTTCTGCCTTTATCGACTTCAACTAAGCTCTTGTCGTGATATCGCGACACTTCTGTCTTTGTCAGCATCAACTTTGCTTTTGTCATCATATCGCGACACTTCTCCCTTCGTCGACCTCCTTTCTACTTTTTTTGTGAAATCGCAACACTTCTACCTTAGCAGACTTCGTCTTCACTTCTGTCGCGATATCACGACACTTCTGTCTTCATAGTTCACAACTTGGCTTTTGTCGTGAAATCGTGACACTTCTCCTGTTGAAGACCTGCTTTCTATTTCTATCAAAAAATCGTGACACTTTCTCCAACCAAATGCTACCATCTCAATTTGTCATGAAATCATGACACTTTATGCATCTATTTTCTTTCTCTTCAACCTGTCGCAAAATCGCAACGCTATCAACTTTTTGTACGCTTCCTTTGTAACCTGTCGTGAAATCACGACGCTTTCAGCTTCCGTACGTTTTCTCTTCAGCATGTCATGAAATCATGAAATTTCTTGCTTCGAAACCTTTCCTTTGCTGCATGTCACGAAATTGCGATAGTTCTTACTTAGAACATTTTCATCTACAGCACGTTGCGAAATCACGACGGTTCTCACTTTGAACTCTGCATCATGTCACGAAATCGCAAAAATTCTTACTTTGAACTCTACAGCATGTCGCAAAATCATGACACTTTTCGTGTTACTTTCTCTCTCTTCGAACTTGTCACGAAATCATGACAATTCACACTACGGACTCTCTCTTCTGCATTATGTCGTGAAATCACGACACTTTTTCTTTTGGACTCTCTCTCTTACAACATGTCGTGAAATCACGATACTTTTTCGTCCGTACAACCTTCCTTGCAATATGTCATGAAATCGTGACACTTTTCCTTCTCTGCCTTCCTGCTCTTTTCAAGTCACGAAAATGCGACATGTCACGAAATCGCGACACTTTCCACCTTGCTCTCTTTCTCTGCCAACATGTCATGAAATCGCGATAGTTTTTCCACTTGCCTTTTTCTCTGCCAACATGTCATGAAATCATGACAATTTTTCATGCTTCTTCTCTCTCTTCCAACATGTCATGAAATCGCGACAGTTTTCCCTGATCTTTCTCTCTCCTCTAACATGTCACGAAATCGTGACTGTTTTTCTTGCCTGTTGTATATGTCGTGATATCGCGACACTTTTCTTACTTGTCGTTTTCTTTGATATTTTGCAAAAAAAAGGGCTACTATGGTCTTCTTGGAAACTCACTGTCCATGCTCTGAATAACCTTTGAACTTGTCATGTCATGACCTTCATCAAAACAAATTATTTGACATTAAATCAAATTCCTTCAAGAGCTTCTTGACATCAATGACAACTTATACATTTGAGCAAAGGCAATGTACCCAAAGTACCCAAAATTGCCAACACTTTTGGGGCAAACGCATTTTGCTCTTTCCTTTGCTTGGCAGTGAGGCTTTCAAGAAAACAAGGACGTCTTCTATGTCTACTTTACTCTTAGTCTTTAGGCATTGTTTCTGTTGATGTCTTCGGGTGATTTCAACTGATTTCACAAACCATTTTCCACAACCATTTTATCTTATAACACCCATTATTTCCAAGCATGAGACTCATGAAAAATAAAAATAAGATAATCACACAAAAATTAATTGCAACACATTCTAGAAAACATGACAACATGGATTCACTATATTTACCGCTTTTGCAATAAAAACTATTAACAAAATTTGATCAAAATTTTAATATGGCGTGGTGTCAAAACTTCCAACAATGTCAAAGAGAAATAAGGGATAAAGTACACATTAAGGGGGAATGTCTCTAATGTTGACTTACCTTTTTTGGAAATTACATATTAAGGGGTAATATTAAATAAAATGTGTACTTCTCCTTGATATGTGCCCTTGACACTTGTCATTTTTTCATATAGGCTTATGCCTATATATTGTACTCCTTTCATGTATAATATATCTTGCAAGTTTTTGTGCCAACAAAATCCTCGCTTCATAGCAATCAACACTTGCTAGAATAGAGTATGGAGGACAAATGCAATAAGGTTTGTGTTTTCAAATTCTAGGTAAAATTATTTAGAAGCTAGGTGAATTTTTATGGCTCCATGATATACGTCTTAGAAATATTTTTTTGACACTTTTTGAATCGCTCAAAATGGACAAATAAGGCCAAAGTTATGGCCAAATTACTAAACTCCAAAGTCCTAGAATGTATGGGTCAATGTGTTCAAAACTGCTTACAGGGATAAATTTAAAAGGCCATAACTTCCTCGTTACTAGGCAAAATTGGAAAAAAATGATACCGTTAGAAAGCTAGTTTTAAGGATCATATTTCTAGATTGGTTTCTTAGAAAATGGAGGTCATCATAAAAATTCATGGCAGTCAAAAAAGGGTTGTTTAGAATGACAAAAAATTGGTTGTAACTTTTATAATTTAATGAGTGGGTTATAAATACCAACACTCATTTAAGAAAAGGGAGTGGTTATAAATACCAACATTCATTTAAGAAAAGAATGAGTGGGTTATAAATACTAACACTCTAATAAGCTGAAGGGGTATTTTTTTTGGACAACACATTATGAGGGCTTTTTGCACAACACATTGTGAGGGCTTTTTGCACAACACATTGTGAGGGTTTTTTTGCACAACATATTGTGAGGGATTTTTGCACAACACATTGTGAGGGTTTTTTGCACAACACATTGTGAGGGCTTTTTAAACAACACATTATTAGGGTTTGATTGCTACATCTGTAGTGGGAGAACCGAAAGGCAACAGAGGAAGAAGCAAGATCAAATATTAGGGAGAACAAGTTGAAGAATACAACCAGCTAAATATTAGTAAGGATCTATATCAATTTTGAATCCTAATAACAATCTATCCAATTTATTTGGATCATGGTTTTACCCATTTTAGGTTTTCTACATAAAAATATTGTGTCCTCTTGCAATTTATGATTGTGTGTGTGATTTAAATTTTGTAATATCTAAGTTTTAATTTCAATTTGATAAGTATATTAGATATCACATACAATCTAAAGCATAAATTCTAAGCATAGATATATTTAACTAACCTAAGCTAAAGTATTAAGCAAAATATTTGATCTATTTGAGAAAAGAGTCAATTTTTGGCTCTTTATGGATTAGAAGGTGGATGAGGTCACCAAGACCAAGGGGAAGGTAGGTGAGTACATGATTCCCTAAGAAGAAGAAAGATAGTATGTCATTACTAAGAAAATATGGTTATCTACCAAGAATACTTCAACTCTATAAATAAAATTGAGGTAGGTAAAATGTTAAAGATGAAGGAATAGGACCTACAACCATGGAAGCTACAAACTGATAGGAATGATAACCAAGGGCTACTCCATTAAATATTCAAAATCCTAAGGATATGGATAGATAGAAATTCATATCATTCTATAAAATTTAGAGGAAAAATTCTTCTTTTGTAATCTATAAATAGCGTTAGTCTTAGCTTTGTAAAAATTTGGTAAGTTTGCAATTCTATGCATTTGTAGGTTTTACTTTCATTTATCTCTATAAAAATAGTTGTGGTTCCTAAGCGGCTTGTGGGAAATCTTGAACCCCCACTTCTGGCACAATCTTTGTAAGAGTTTGCTTGCATTACTGTGTATAATTTTTTGGTATTTTCCTGTAGACCCATTGATGTGTATGTGTATGTGTTTGTGATATTTTTCATAAATATTAGAGTTTTCTAAGTGTACGTGTGTATGAGGGACCTGCATCTATTTTTGGACTGAGTCACTTACTAGCTTGGCTCTCCTATGAGACCCATCTTCTCATGCATGTATATAGCTAGTAGATTTTTATTGCACTTCACTATGTCGAGGAGAGGAAGTGTTCACCGTTGGCACATACTACTTTAGGTCTATTTTTGTAGGAATATCTTAGCTTATCTCTTGGCACATCACCATATTTTTCTTTTCTTTGTTAAGTTTGTTTGCTTTCTTGCACCCCTTTTCCTTTGTAGAGCAACTAGTGCGTTGAAGATCACATATTAACAAGGAGCCAATCTTGTAAAAACTCTTGGAGGCCCTCGATTGATTCAAATCCCATGCTCTTAGTTATGGCCCATTGTGTCACTCCAATGCAAGGTATGATTGTCCTAGGCAGGGACTATTAGAGATGATAACAACTTAAAATGCTATGGATGAAAGAATTTTAAAAAATAAGCATTTTAATTTGTGATCACTAAATATTTTATATTGATGTTCTTTTTATGGCATGCTCTTGTGATGCCTAATAGCTAATGAGGCCAAAATAGTCATTCAATAAGCTTATGAAGGATCATGTGGTGGGAATGTTAGTGTTAATGTCATTTTCAAAAAGCTTCTTTGATCAAGATACTAATGGCCTTCCATGAAGAAGTACTCTTATGACTATGTTTGGTGTTGTGACATGATAACATTATCCATACACCTTCATAAGATCTCCAACCATTTGCTTCTCCTTGCATTTTTTCCATGTGGGGTCTTAAAATCATTAGCAAGATTAATCCTACATCCTCTAATGGCCATAAATTTATCATCATTGTTATCGAATATTTCACCAAATGGGTCGAATCTATGTTGTTCATTATCATTGATACCCAAGTATTTAATTTCATTTTTAATCAAATTATTTGCTATAATGAAATCCCTTTTGTTATCATCTAAAGAATTATTATTTCAAAATGTAGCATAAATGGTCCACTCTGTATTACCCTCAAGATAATGGTTAAGTAGAAGTATCCAATAAAACCTTGATCAAGATTCTTAATAAATTGGTTAATAATACTGGTCATGATTGACACCTCCAACTCTATCCTATTTTATGGGCCTATCACACTAGTGTATGCACTCCCACTAGCACAACTTCATATGTGCTAGTTTATAGGAATGAAACAATTTTTTTGTTTAAACTTGAGATCCCTTATTTATGAATTTTGTTGCAAGATACCTTTTTTGGATATGTATATCGCCTAGCTTACCTTAGTCAGTTGGATTTTATTTATGAAAAGTGCATTAAAGCCTTAGAGCACATTCACACTTATTAAAAGCATCTTAAATGTGCTTATACCAAAAAGAGCATAATCTCTCCTTTGAAGTAGGGGACCTCATCTCTTACAAAAATAAAAAAATACCAATACCCAAGACAAACTTAAAGGTAACCAATACCGATACCAATACCTTATCCATTAAATATTCAAAATCCTAAGGATATGTATAGATAGAAATTCATATCATCCTATAAAATTCAAGAAATCATGCATAGAGATTGTATTGGTACCTATCATAGTTGTAGAATTCTTTATCACAATATATGCATGATTTCTTGTCATCATTGCATGGTTTTCCTATCACATGTAGAATCAAAGGATTTTGTGAGGATGTGATGATGACACTAATCAAGATTGCATAGTTAGTTTTACACTTGCATTGCATTTACACCAGGTCATTGATGTTAACATATCCTTACCCTATATATTAGTTGGATTTATGCATGCATTATTTGGATTTATGCATTATTACTTTATCCACCAAGATCTGATGATAGTCGAATATCAGCGTTATGCATGGGTATTAGATGCTAGAAAATTTTATTTATTTACATTTACATAGATTTTCTTACTGCATTTATTGCTTGCACTACATTCAAATTCCTTCCCCTAATCTCACCCAACCCTACTAAAACCAATTATCAACATCCCTCCATCATATACACCATCAAGGAATGTTGACAGATTCATTTATTGAGTGATGGAAATGGAAGTGGTATATACAACAAAATAATTTTCTTCTATGAAGTCTTAAAGTCATCAATAATAGATGGTTGTGTCAAAAATCCTTGAGGATATAGTAGGTATAGCCTTCATTTTCCAAACCTCTTTATCCTACCCCTCATCGTGAAGGTATTTGGTAGAATTTCATGTTTCTTTATGAATATGAAATGTGGTGAATACAACAAGAAACATTTCTTCTATAAATCATAAAACTCGTTAAACAATGGATAATTTTATCAAACATATTTCCTTAATGACATAGTTGGAATAGCAACAATTTACCAAAATTTCTCCATCCATAAATAATCATCGAGGTGACGTTGGTTGAATTATTCATTCATTAATATGTATAAAATTGATAGACACAACATGCACTATTCCTTTTGTAAACTATTAAACTCATTATAAATTAATAATACTATCAAACATCATTCCTCTGAGATGTAATAGGTATATCCATTATCTATTTAGTTACTTGCATTTCCCTCTCATCATCCAATATTCCTTTTGCCATCCATCCTTGAGCCACACAATCCACAATGATGCAAAATGTGATCCTAGTTAGGATGTATATTTTTCATTCCATTTAGTTCTAGGTAACTAAGGCTAGTAGATCTCTAGCTTTAGCAACCTTTATACTTGTGCAAATTTATAATGGTTCCCTCACAGGATTTCCACTATAGCCAATCACAACATTAAAAATTTGTAGACAAGTTTCATGACTAATTTATATTTATTGAAGTTGATAACAAGAGCATTCCCATATTTTTTCATTGCCTATATAGATGTTTTCACACCTTCCATATAAAATTTTATGTTCTTATTGCATTCTATAAGGACCTTATAGGATGCATTCATAATCCTAGCTAGGAGTAGTTACATTCACATTCTACTAGGTGACTGAGCTAGTGGGTATCTCTATTGGTTTTTCATGCATGCTTGCTTGCCATTACATAATTACATGACCAATTTTATCTCTAAACTTCTCTCCATATTAATACCTTAATCAACATCTTCTTAACTCCTTGGGACAAAGCATGCAATATCTAAAACTAAGGAAGATTTTTTAGACCCTTATAAAGTAGTAGGTTGTTCTTGCCTCACCCCTTATGCAATATTTTAAACCACACAAATATCCTACTCAACACCTTATTTTTAGTTCCCCAACATCTCTTTATAACCCATTGAAAAACATAGAAAAAACTAATACAATGGAGAAATAAAATAAACACTTTACAATGGATTATAAAGATACTATTATTGCTTTCCTAATGCTTATATGCCTTTCCTCATTAGCTTTTAGGATCCCAATATGATGGGGGTAGAATAGGCTAGAAACCTAGCAAGTGTCACATTTGGTACTTGATAGACCACTAGTTATTTTGTGACTATCTCTTAGCAGTCCTTAAGTTAGCTATGATTGTTTCCTCCTTTGTTAGCTTTTGAAACATCGATATAATGGGGATAGGATATATCTAGTTTCTTATACTTGCACTATCTAGCACCTGCTAGGCATCAACTATTCTGTTAGAATCTCTTGTTGGCCCTTAAGTTAACAAAGGTTTCCTTTTCCCTATGATAGTTGTTCAAACACCTAGATCATAGGGATAAGATATGTCAAGTTTATAATACGTATGATTACACATGCCTATTAAGTATTGGACTATCTTATCCATATATCTCATTGGTATTTTAGCTAACTAAGATCACTTGTTTTCCTTCTCTTTATCTCCATATCCTTTTGAAAGAAGGCAATTTTTGTTTGGCCCATCTCCTATGACCTCATGTGGGCTAGAATTCCTCTCCCATACCTATAGATATATGACATCTTGTGTACCTACTTGATATGGGAGTAACTATCCTCCTACATAAAGCCATATTTCATGGAGTCATCAAAATTCCTTTACTCCTCACCACTTGTGCTTTTTCCAATGTCTTTCCTTCTCAAATCCTTTGTGTCAAATTTTGTTGACCCAATTTATAGTGGCCATGGCATTCCATTTTTAAAAGATCTCTATCATAAAAAACATTGTACCCTTCTCTACTATTATTTGTGAAACATTAGTATGTCATCTATTATCTAGCTCATATAGGCCTTAATTTCTCATTGTTCATATAGACCTTAATTGGATACTATTCATATAGACCTTAAATAATTATTGTTTATCTAGGCCTTAACTAGCCATTGTTCATCTAGGACTTAAATTTAGGCCTTAACTGGTCATTCTTTCATATAGGTCTTAACTAGTCACTATGCATATAGGCCTTAATTGGTCATTAACCATATTGATATTCTAGGCCTTAATTATCCACTATACATAGTTATTATATTATATTATATGATACATAGTGCATATGTAGACCTTAATTAGTCAATGTTTATTTAGGCCTTAACTAGCCATTGATCATCTTGACCATATAGGCTTTCACTGGTCATTGACCATCTTGTTCATTTAGGCCTTAACTAGCCACTATTTATCTTAGACCATCATTGGCCATTGTTCATAGCTTTATAAAAATATTGTAAATGGTGTACATACTTTCCTACTTATGTTTGTCTATGCTTCTATAAGCCTTAACTAGTCGTTAACCATATTTTCTCATTTAGGTCTTAACTGGTCGATGCTCATATTAGGCCTTCACTAACCATTATACATACTTTTGTAAATATGGTAAATAATTTATAGATTATCTTTGCTCATTTAGGCCTTGACTAGCCATTGTTCACCTTGTTCCTATAGGCCTTAACTGGTCATTGTTCACTTTGATCATCCAGACCTTCATTGGCCATTGTATATATTCTCCAAGTTATAACTAGCCACCAATCATACATTTAGGCATTTGTTGTCCATTGTTCATACTTTTTTACATAGTGCAGGATCCATCACTAATCACTACATCAAATCCCTTTGCCTCATTCATATTTTCCCACATCAATATCCCCTAAAGTCCCTACACATAATTTCATCAAAAATACCATGCTATCCTAACATGCAGTCAATGTTGATCACATAAATTACTCCTAAGATAACCTATTTCCCTCTAAATCCATTCACTAAGTACTTAATCTATATTTTTATCATTTCCAAATTATTAACATCATGTTTTTATTTCAAAAATTATCACTAAGTCCCTCCATGCAATAATGCATTAAAATTACCAAACACTACCAAAATCATACAACTATCACTCGTCCACAATCATATTATCCTATACATCACTACTTGATCATCCTTATTCAATTTCATCATAATCTTCTATTTAATTCAAATACAGTTTATACACAAATTTTATCATCCTAAACAAACAAAAAACCATCACCAAACATTTCTCACAAATACTATATCATCACAAAATAATACAAATCACATCCAAACATATTGCCTATATCACTTATTTGATCATACATTCATTATTACAAAGTCCCTAGGTTATTTTTATTTATTATCATTTTTTCTTGTATTCCATTTATCACTCTTAAAACCTTCTTCACAAAAATTAATTTAAAATACTATAATAGTAAAAAAAATCATGAAATTTATCCTCAAATATCATTCATAAATCAAATAATATATCATAAGCACATCCATCCCTATCTATCTCTTGATTATATATTTATTCTATATTTTTACAATATATTATTAATCAGCATCACATAACAATATTCATCACACAAGTTATACCAGCCTATTAAAATCGATCTCTATATATCATCCCAAATTAATAATGTACATCCATAATGCATTGGTATATTATAATCACAACATCGGTACACTTGACCATGAGTACATATCAAAATGCTAGCCTAGATCTAAGGCAAAATTGGCATAGCTAGTCCTAAGCAACATATGTGAATAATGTTTTTAGTTTTTTGATAATGATAATTTAGGGTTTTTTCAAATAAGTGAGCGACTATGCAAGGCTTTCATTTGTGTTGAGCACAAGCAGCTCCAAAGGTTGTTTTTTGGGACCTTCAAGCCCTAGCGACCAACATTTTTGTGGTTTCTACTCAAGATCTTAGTGGGATATGTTGCAAGGGATCCAATATGGGTTAGAAATATGTATTTCAATAGATTTCATGCTATGAACTTGATTGACAACAACTTCCAATTTGCTACACAAAAAAAAAGTGAAAATCATACCTTTCCTCAACATCCAAGGAATGGATTAAAGAATTCTTGAAACAAGTTTCTAGAAGCTAATAAAAAAATAGTTCAAAACTCAAGTGAATCCAATGCAAAGGGGCACCCCCAAAACAAATCCATTATGGAAACCCCTTTCAAGACAAGAATTTCCAATACTTGGTCCCAAAATTAAATTTTAGGGATGCCCTCTGTGGTGGACAGCCTCAGCCTAATGCTAACATTAATATTATGGCTTCTCATAAACCTCTAATAATTTCTAATATTGATCCCAAGAAAACTAAGTCGGGATGTCTTAGGAAAGTTTATGGAAATCCAATTGTTAAGCTAGATATGGGTGACATTCATACTAGCATAGAAGATATGAAAAAATATGACTAATTTGTCATTCCTTGGGTTTTCATTCGAGCCTATCTACTTTCAAAGTTTGGGCTGCAAAAAATTGGAAAATAAAAGGTGAGTTACAAATATCTATTTATCTAAATGGTTATTTTCTTGTTTTATTTGCTAATAATGAAGATAGAGAGAAAATATTTCAAGGGGATCCTTGGTTCTTTGGAAGGGTGAGGCTTTTCATGAAGCCTTGGTATACTAAATTTAAAGCCAAAGAAGATATGCCTTCTACAAGTCCTGTGTGGGTTAGACTCTTTGGCCTCCCAATTGAATTTTGGAATTTGATTGTTTTTCTTCAATTGGAAACTCTTTGGGAGCTTTTATGATGATTTTTTATTGTACTCAAAAAATTGAATATATTATTTATGCTCGGATTTGTGTCTTAATGGATTTTGACAAACCCCTACCTGGAAATATCTCATTACAATTTGAGGAAGACACTTGGGAGCAATTGGTGGACTATGAGAACATTCCTTTTCATTCTATAATTTTCCATGAATATGGTCATTTGGCTAGTGTCTTCCCAAATAAAATTCCAGATCAAAAGAAAGAGGATACAAACTTAGCAAGTTTCTAGATGCCTAATAATAAGAACACTAAAAAAATGAGTTATGAAGGATAAATCAAAGTTATCAGCTAATATGTTTGAAATTCTTTCCACAAATGATGTCCCAGGTGAGGAAGATGAAATAATGGAAATAGAAATCTTAGAAACACAATTTAAAGATGCGGGGAATGAAGAACACAAGCTTATACTGAGAGGGGGGTGAACAGTATAAGATAAAACTTTTCTTTCCAAATGATAACAGTAATAATATGAATGTAATAATAAATTATTAAACAATTTCCATACACATAAGAGAGAATGCTTTTACGTGGAAACATCCTCTTGGGAGAAAACCATGGCAAAATATTGCTTATATTTTTCTTCAATAAATTTTATGGGCACCAATCCACAAGAGACACCAATCTCTTATACAAGTTCATGGACACCAATCCACAGGAAACAACAATCCCCTATACAAGTTAGTGGAAACCAATCCATAGGAGACACCAATCCCCTATACAAGTTCATGGACACCAATCCATAGGAGACACCAATTCCCTATATAATTTTATGGGCACCAACCCACAGGAGATACCAATCCCCTATACAAGTTCATGGACACCAATCCACAGGAGACACCAATCTCCTATACACATTTGTGGGCACCAACCCACATGAGACACCAATACCTTATACAAGTTCATGGAAACAAATCCACAGGAGATACCAATCCCCTTCTACAATTTTGTGGGCACCAACCTACAGGAGACACCAATCCCCTTCTGCAAGTTAGTGGGCACCAGCCCACAAGAGACACTAATCCCCTCTCACAAGTTCATGGGAATCAACCCACAGGAGACACCAATCTCCTATACTCAAGTTCTACTCTGAAATATGCTCACAAACACTGCTTAAATCTACTCCCAAATTTGCTCATAAACACTACTCAAATCTACTCCCAAATCTGATCCAAAATTCTACTCAAGTGTGCTCAACAATATGATCCAAAACCCTTGTAAATGATAATTTGTAACTATCTTGTGCACCTTTAATTCTTCTTTTAGATAGCTGAAATGTCCTTCCTTTTCAATTGGATGCTTGGGTGAAGATGTGCACTAATCCTTTTACTATGTGACACATTGACTTGTTCTTAGGTTCTAAAAAGAATTATTTGCTACCCCCACATTCATTTGAAACTCCTCATGATAAGATAAGCATTAAAAAACTTTGGATAATTCAATTCAATATTTCATTGCAAATTCAAATTACTTCCAATAGCTTAGTGCAAATTCAAACTATTCCCAATGGCTAGTGCAATTTCAACTTTCTCCCAATGACTAGTGCAAATTCAAATTTCTCTCAACCGTTAATGCAAACTCTAATTACTCCTAGCGGCTAGTGCAAACTCAAATTACTCCCAGTGACTAATGCAAATTTTCACTACACATTCATATTACTCCTTGTGGTATATTTTGAATAGGCTCAATGGATAATAGTGAGGCAAGTAGACACGCAGTACAACTCAGATGGATACGCAGGCACGACACAGGTGGACACGCAAGCTCAGCTATGAGGTGAGTAGACAAGTGGGCACGACTATGAGACATACAACCATAGGATGGATGTCAAATTTAATAGTGAGGACCTTTCATGAAAGGATACATGATAGATTTGATAGCTAGTGACAGCGTGGAAATTTTACACTTGCAATGAATACCAAAAGGGGTCCTAATGTGATCGTAGACACATTTAAAACATAGTGTTTGGAAGTATATAAACTACAACGTGGGAGTGACACAGACAAAGTGGGATTATAGGATTTCTTTCAAAAATGAAGCTAGATGTTAGATGGCCAAACCAAATGTTTGTACCTTTGTTTAATGGCGTGGTTTGTGCACTCCATATATTTTATAAGCTTTCTCCCTTCATTTTTTTTCTAGGTTTTAGAATAATGCTCGCTAGTCACTTTTGTTGGACATCACTTTGTTTTCTAACTTCAAACTGCATGTTATTTGATGCTTTCATCAACGTTGATCAAGTTTCTCTATAATGCCTCCCACACAACCAAAGAAAAACTTCAATGAAATCACTTTTTGACCTCTCTTTGCTTTAATTCCCATCACATGCCATTCTCTTCCACGAATCCATTGTAAATCATAAAAAATACACATGATGTTTATGTAATTTGAGCCTTTCGATGATCTGACGATCTGGAAACTTCAATGAAAACAATTTATCTCTTAACTTTACCTTTTTCACTATCAATATTTATGACATCCGAGCTTTCGAATGGACCAGGGTGTAGATCCAGCTTACTCATGCATTTTTAGGACGTTCGATTGAGATTTTCCATCGTTCTAATCTCTTTCACCACTACTCTAAGCTCCTTCACCACTACCCTAATCTCTATCGTTGCTCTAATATCCTTCGCCATTGCCCTAATATCCTTCATTGATGCTCTAAGATCCTTTACCACTGCTTTAATCTCTACCATTGCTCTAATATCCTTCATTGCTGCTCTAATCTCCTTCACCACTGCACTAATCTTCTTCATTGCTTAACAATCCTTGTCTCTTGCACAAGTAACTCGAAGGCATCAATTGCTAAAATGAATTTCAACCTTTTATATATATACAACCTTTATTTATATGCACAAGGTCGGCCTTTATTGATATTCCAAAACATTAACTTTATAATATTTAAATTTAATATTTAAATATTATAAGGTTTAACTTTGTAATAATATTTTTTATAACTTTAATATTTAAATCTTTAATTTAAATATTAAAGCATATTCTTGTAATTCAAAACATGATATTGCCAAAAATCATGAGCATACTTATAATTAAATTATCCTTCCAATTCTACCTTTGACATCAATGACAACTCAAAATTTCTAACAGAGAAAAACTCAGAGACAAACCAACAAATCAAATATTTTCAGAAAAAAAAAGGGAGAAAATACACACAAGAAAAATAATCTTTTAAATGTTGAGACTTCAAATAATACAGGTCCCAAGATAGACTATGTTGAATCTTCCAATAACACTTTGTCTTTGTATATGCATTCTTCAAGGTTATAAGCCATCCCAAATTCAATTGGGGTAAGTCAAGAAATAGGAAAAAAAACTGAAGATGGATTCTAACCAAAATCCAGGTTGCAAGACCAATCAACATCATATGGTAAAATAAGGTGAAATGCTTGTATAGGAAGGTAATATTAATGCCCTTATCAACTTTTTTAGCCTTAGTATCAATGAAGATAATCACTTGAACTAAAAAAGGACTCAAAGGAAGTCTTTCAAAACAAAATGAAATTAGAAGAATAATTCAGAAAAACCATCCACATCTTATTTTCCTTCAGGAAACAAAGATGTCAATAGATGAAATGGAATCAATTGCTAGTAAAATTTGGCTAGTTTTAAAAGTTGACTCCCTCAATTCCCAAGGGACTTCTAGTGGTATTGCTTGCCTTTGGGTCACAAAAGAGGTATTTATTCATCATATGGTTGGCAATTGGGGTCTTTTAGCTATAACTATTCAAAGTAGATATTCCAACCAAATTATGCTCTACATAATTTTGTATGTTATGCTACTTTGGAGGAAAATAGAAGACAATGGAATGATATAGCTTATAGTATCTCTCATTTTCATAAAGCTTAGATATTGATCAAAGGAGATTTCAATACCATCCTCCCTTTGGATGAGAAAATGGGGGGAAATAGAAATCTGAACAGGAGCACTGACCTCATGAGTGAATATATTGTAAACCTTCATCTTATGGATATCCAGCTAGACAATGGCCTTATGACTTGGTCTAACAGAAGGCAAGGCTTAGCTTGTATCATGGAGAGATTGGATAGGTTCTTACTATAACAATTTCTTAATCCATGGTCACACTCCTAAGGTGATGACTCTTAACCGAATAACTGGCCAATCATGGTGGAAATTTGGAAAACCAATGTGAGTTTCTTGTCTTTTTTATTTTATTTAATGTGGCTCAGAGAAAATTCCTTCAAACCTCAAGTGCAGCAATGGTGGAAGGAAGGTAAACCAAGGTATGGGACAAAGATATTCTATTTTTCCAAAATGTTGTAATACATTAAATCCAAAATCAAGATTTGGAATTGGGAGTTTGGAGATGTCCGACAAAAAAAATGAAGTGATTTCTTAGCTTAAAAATTAAGAAAATCCATTTAGATGGTCTCACAAAGAGTAGAAGTACAAATGAAATTAGACTCAACTCAGTTAGAGGAATGGAAAAAAGAGAACTCTTATGGATGCAAAAATCTAGTATCCAATCACTCAAAGAAGGATATCAAAACACAGATTTCTTCCATAAATCTCTTCTAGCTTGAATATCTCACAAATTTATTTCTTCCCTAAAATATGATTCTAGAGACATTGTCTACACTTGGGATGGTATGAACTCTATTGTTGTCAATTACTTTTTCAATATTTTTGCTGCTATACCTCTTGACTCAGCTTCTCAACAAAATATTCTTCAAGCGATCCCTACTCTTATCACTTCTAAGGAGAAATTTATTTTTACTACTCTAGTTACTATAAATGAGATTCAATGGGTGGTTTTTAAAATATAAAAAGAGAAAACCCCAGATCCTGGTGGTTTTCCCATTGAGTTCTACAAAGAGTTTTGGGATATCCTTCATGTTGATTTATTAGAGGTGGTGGAAGAAGCCAAGAAAGCCAAAGAAATTTTGAAGGTTATCAATAAAAATTATATAGTTGTAGTACCAAAAGCTCAAGAGGAAGAACATATCTCAACTTTTAGGCCTATAACTGTATGTAATGTTCTTCTCAAAATCATTACTAAGATCATGGCGAAAAGGTTGAAGTCACTTTTACATAAGATTATTTTCCTTGAACAAGGGGGTTATGTGGAAGGGCATCAAATAGTGGATGAAATATTTCTTGCTCAAAAAGCCATCCATTCCATGGAAATACAAAAATCTTATTCTATGTTCATTCATTTAAAATTATCCAAATCTTATGACAGAGTGGATTGGCACTTCTTTATCAAAGTTTTGAGGCAATTTTGCTTCTCTCGGGATTGGATGGACTGGATTATGGGATGTATCTCTTCAGTTTGCTACTCATTTCTTATCAAGGGTAGGCCTTCATAGCTATTCATAGCTTCTAGATGTATCAAGCAAGGTGATCCTCTCTCACCTTATTTATTCATCATTCTTGTTGAATGTGTAGGCAGGACTATAACAAAAAATAGAGGTAACATAATACTTGAGGGATTCACCATTGCTCATGGAGCTAGGCCTATCTCTCATATTTAATTTTTTGATGACTCTAATCTATTAGGTAAAGCTATAGTTAAGGAAGCTTCTTGTTGTGGAAAATTTTGATATCCTTTATAAGTTGTTGTCATGCTATCAAAATTTCTAAATTCACAATCAAAATGCAATCTCTGGTGGACTTGCTTCTTTAACCTAAAATGATAAATCCTAACAAGAACAAGTTGGGTTTGGACACCCAAAAATGAGCCTATCTAATTTTTTTCACTAAACATTATGCTCAACCAGATTTAAAAGGGTTTATTATAATTTTAATTATGACCAAGCATTAGTGAAGCCTACCTAATTTAAAGAAGATCGATGCCTTTTCTATTGGGTGATTATAGTATATTTTAATTAACTCAGTGAAACGGAGAGAAAAATAAAGAAACAACTGATATACCTACATTAATTTGAATATCGCAATCAATACAGATCTTAAATCAATGATAGAAAGCATTATTTGTGGATTTAAATCATGCAATACACAAATAAACAACATATACATAGTGAGACAGAATATGCCAAAGAGCAAAAACCAAATATTTGTATTATATTCACTGTCAGAGGATGACAATGATAGAGCCTAGCAATGTACTCAGGTCTCTTAGAGAACACAATAGAAAATTCACCTTGTTCTAATGTCGTAATAAGGAAAATATGATATACTGTCCTAAATATAGTGACATATAGACTCTAGCTCCTTAAAGCAACTCCTAGAAATGATCTTAGGCATCTAGATCACTTTTGGTAGTACCTACACAAAGGTAAGAAGAACTGCGAAATAAAAACAAAGATAACACAATGAAATACAATCAACCCAAACAAAAATGCTCAAGATACCTCTCTTGCAAAATTTTGTGATAGTTGCTTGATGATGAATCTTGGTTGCTTCGGCTCCTTATGTAGTTTGGTGGTCCAAAAATATATTACAAATACTTGGTACTAGTTCTGCCATGTGTATTCTTCCTAGCCATGTGTCTCTTCGTATTCTTGGGTGCGCTACAACAAGAAACTAGTTGATGCAAGTTGTCTAAACTTCTATTCGACTATCATCTATTTAAAATTGTGTTTCCTTGTTTCAGTTTCTTTGAATCTAACAATTTTTTACTTGAAGGGAGTTCCAAAATTATCTTGGGCAAGTGATCATTTGGTTTTTTTTTTTTGGTACTATGGTGGGTCAGACATTTAATTGTGCAAAAAGACAATATTATATATATTTTTTATTCCTGTTTCTCCTAGTCATTTCTTTTTTTATTTTTAGTTGGACTTAGACTAGATTTGATGCAAATATATTTTTAAGGTGAAACAGAGGATGATATAATGTGACGGTAAAGAAAGAAAAGATAAAATATGACATAATAAAATAGAATGAGAAATAGTATGGATGGGTGTGGTAACAGTTGAATACAATGGATGTAGTGTTGTACATGAAATTACGGTGAGATGGTGCTTTGGGAAACAAAACATAACTACAAACTAGAGAGAATACCCATAAAGGGGAGGGTAGTGGTATATTTACAGGAAGGAAGGTGGAAGCAGCACTATGGTGCTGGGAATAAGAAGGAACATGGAATGAAAACAAGATTTGGAGGTACAAAAATAAATGAAACCACAAAAAAAAGTACCTCCATAACTATATTTTGTTGGATTGTTTCCTCTATAACTATATTCTGTCAAGGCGCTTGCATATTTCCAATGCAAACATATTGTTGAAGCTTCGGTATTTGTTTTCTCTTTTCTACGCTTTTTGTGTCTCTTAGTATTAATACATAGGAACTTATTAATTTGCTCACGTTTTTCTTTGAAAATCACTTTTTGCACACTTTGGCCCATTTTCATCACTACATTCTCCACTTTGGCAACTATCTTCATATTGAACCATAGCAAGATGATATATTTTGTTAGCTAACATTGATATAATCATGTTCTATAGATATGAGCAGATTTTGCTAGCTTGAACCAGCATCAAACCTATCATCTGTGTCGCTTTCTTCATGAGTTTGTTGTTCTTAGTACAATCTGTGATATCTCAACTTGTGTGGCAAATTTCATTCATGTGGTTCAATACTTTCTCCTTCGAGCATTCTTCAAGTTTCACAACTTTTATGGTTAGGTCCATCTTTGTCAGTCTTTTATGCTGAAAGTGCCTGATGATAGAATCATACTAGAGGAGAATAATTATATTTATGTACTAAAAATATTGTGAGAATTGAATTTATTCCATTTTTTATTATCCTATTTGAATCTCTGTCACCAATATTTGCTTGTACTGGTTATTCATTAGAGTACTGAGAACCTATTTATTCGATGTACTATGACTTTTTTCCTTGCTCATATTTGACTGATCATTGAGCAACGCCAGTATTATATGGACTAATAGCGATCTCCATCAGGTACCCTCCATAGGAGGCTTTGATTTTTCTTTATTTTGCATCTTATAGGCAAAATTGACACCATGATGCCTTTTATTTTATCCTCATGCAATAGCCAATCGTTGCTTTCTGCCAATGGCTAGTAGAACAATAAAATTTGAAATTTTCCTTTATGCTCTTATTTTATTTTCCTCCTTAGCCTACTTGTGGTAGAAACTTAAATTCATCACCTTGATGATCACTTTCTTGTTTATATGTTGACCAATCTCTAGCCTTCATAGAACGAGCAGAACAATAGCTAGTAAGCATCGAAACCTGGTGAACCAATCACCTTCGAGCCTTCTTTGACCAAGTATTTACCGTATCTTTCTCTTCCATGGTATATAATTAAAACTCTTTCATCGTTGTGTGACTTCCTTGTAATTTTGTGCCATCCAATCACCTTTGAGCACTCTATTTTGGTAAACTAATTACTGATGTCCATTACTAGCTGGCAATCTAGTGAGATTATTTCTTGTTTGGATATTTTTTCCTTTTATTTTACTTCTCTGTGGTCTGCTTGTGGTACAAAAATTTTACCTTTTTTTTCAAGGTGACCACTTGTATGTTTTGATGCACCAACCAATTGCTAGCCTTCATGGGAGGAGCAAACCAAAAGCCATTGAAAATTTTTGAACTGGCATCCAATGAAATTATTTTGATTGTCCTTAGGAAAAAATTTTGGGTCACATTATTTTTAACCTCTGTCTTGGCACAATTTATATTTCGTCTGTCATGGTGACCATTTTTTATCCTCTAGCAGCATCCAATCGCTAGTATTCACAAATGTATGGCACACCAATCTCTAGCACGCATCGAAGACCAATGGACCAATAGAATTTGAGTTTCCTCCTTGGGTTTTCATTTTATTTTACTTCCTCGACTCGCTCATGGGACAAACTTTTATTTCCTTTTGCCATGGTGTTGGCTCATTTGTCTTTTTATGTCATTTGGTCATCATTGAGTGTCATGGCCTAGCGAGCCAATGGCTGGCAAGTGCTAGGTAAGGTGGACAAGTCAAATTTTGAGTTGGAGTCACCATTTTTGTCATCATGTGACATTCAATTACCACTAAGCATCCTGACCTAGCAAAATAACTCATCGTGGTGTCACATTCTTGTCCTTTAGCACCAACCAATCACTGAGTTTTTATGAAATAGCAAACCAATTGTTGCTCTCCACTGATATTTGGTGGACCAATTAGACTTAATGTTTAATTTCTTGGCACCTTATATATATATAGCATCATCATGGAAGGCTTTATTTATATTCTAGCATCGTCCAATCATAGCTCTCTGCTAAGGCCTGGCAGACCAATCACTGACGTTCTTCTGAATAGAAGATCAATGCTGTATTTGCTTTTAGATGAACTACTAATGGTTTTTAGAGTTTGGTTTAATGGAATTGTCATAAATGGATGCGGGCATGATCTCCTAAGGCTAATGTTTAAGCCACATGAATTTCTTATATATTTGAAGGGGAGGAATATTTACTATGTGGATGTTACCCTCAAAACCGTAGGTGAAATAGGACATGGTGGATTTATGCATGACGATGGCTACTTTAGGACTTCGGAGAAGATGTAATGACCATGGTGGGGAATTTTCCTGGCTAACCTTAGGGATATATGTCTTGAGACTATGGGTTATTTGATTTTTCGATCAACTTAGGTGGACTAGAGATTAAAGCGGTAAGTTTTTTAATGGACATGGAGGCTAAACACATTCAATGGTTTAACAATTGATGAGGTCATGACTTAATATAAGGGAGAAATGTGGATGACTTTATACTTAATGGTATAAGATATATATATATGGTCTAGTGGGGTGTATTTCATAAATTATAAAATATTTATGGAATTATAAAGTAAATGGCTAAAATATTTGATAATATCATGGGTTAGGGGTGATAAATGATATATGGGGGTGTTTAATGTATAGGGTGAATATGGTGGCTATGAATGGATGAAGGTGGATTTAGGCAAAATGGATGGATGGTGGTGTGGGTTTATGAAGTGAAAACTTTGATGGAAATGAATGGTAAAATGATAATATTGTGGTAAAATAGAAAGGATAGGAACAAATTTGTGAAGGATACCCTTGAATGAATTGAGCATAAAATGATCAAGACGTACACCTTTCGTAACCATGGAGACTCTTTTGGATTATCATGACCCTCCTAGGACTTCTCACTTTTGAAACTGACCACCACATCCTATAATCACCTAGACATCCAATCTTGACATCCTTTGAAAAATTAGGGGTGTAATATAAGTTGGGATTTTTTTAATCCCAACACAGGCTCTGTCTAGGACAAGAGGAGTATTTGACTTTCAAGGATAAGAATCCTCTTGAGAACCCTTGGATCTTTGGTTTACCTACCCATGCATGTGCATACTTTGACTTCCAAGTTGACTGTAACAATGCTTATTATTCTAAATTACATAAGGATATATATGACTTGGGGCTTAGGAATTGACTCATATAAAAAAATAACCTAAAACTTCTTAGCCTGATCACCTAAAACTTCTTTGTTTAATTGAAAAACCTATTTTCCTAATCACCTTAAAATAAGATGGATAAAACTGATGACTAGAAATAAAAACAAACACTATTGACACAGACTACAACTTTTTTTTTTAGATGCAGATAGAAATAGTTCATATGAACGGATCCCCATCACAGGGATGATACACTTTCAGATGTTGGCCATTTATTGGAAACTGCATTTATTCTCCTTTTAGAATCTACAACTTGTAAGTATGATGACATATTTTCTAGATGATCTGATAAGGGCCCAACCAATTTGGTTCTAAATTTCCTTTGTCTTCTAGTTTATAATTATTCGAATCCTAGTATAACACTACATATCCTTTAACAATTTGGATTTCCTCTAGATTTCTTGTTAAATACCTGGATTGTTTTCTGAGTTTCTTTAATCATTCTCGTCAAAGCATTTCTTCTATCTTCTTCCAGCTTGATAATTTGATCTATTCTCCTTTGCAAGGCATTTGGCTTTTTGTGATCTTGAAGTAACAGGGCCAAGGTAGGTCTTTCTACTTGTGGAGATAGTAGAGCTTTTTCTTCATAAACCAATTTATAAGGTGTATTTTCCTTTTGTCCTCTTAAGAGTAATCATGTCAGACCATAAAGCAAATTTTAATTCATTGTCCTAACTTATTTGATTTCTACCAAGAGATCTCTTGACTTTGGTAATAAGATTTTTATTTGAAGACTCTTCCAAGCCATTACCTTAAGAATAGTAATTGGTTGAGTGTGCCAACTCAATGCTATATCTACTACAAAATTCTACCATTTCATATGAAACAAAACCCTTGTCATTTTCAGTGACTACCTTCCTGGGTACTCCAATTCTAATGAGGATGCTCTCTTCCATAAATTTTATAGTCACTTCAGTGGTTGACCTCTTTAATGGGGTAGCCTCCACCCACTTAGTAAAATAATAAGTTGTAGTTATTATCTATCTATGACCACCTGAAGAGTTTGGATTAATTTCACCTATCAAGTCTATACCCATTGAGTAAATGTAGCTTCCACTACTATAGGCTTCAATGACATAGCAGATAGCTTTTTCTTACCATCAAATATTTGGTAGTTTTGGCACTTTCTTACAAACAGATGTACATCTCTGAATATGGATGGCCAATAATAGTCTGCTCTCATTATACTATTAAAAGTGTCCTTGGGTGCAAAATGTCCTCCATAAAAACTAGTATGAAACTCTTCAATGGTTTTGGGAACTTCTCTCTAAGAAAGGCAAAGTAATAACACTCCATTTGGGTGTCTCCAATACAATTTTTTGTTCTGAATATAATATTTATGTTCCTGCTATTTAATGCTCCTCATTCTATTCTAAGAAAGGCTAGTTGGAAATGTTAATGTTTGAAAGTAATTAGCAATATCTTTATACCAGTCATCTTCAAAGCATCTTGTCTTAGCATTCTATTGCACATTTGTTGTTATAACTATGTTGTTGAAGTATTCTCCTCCTTTGGTTGCCATATACTTGTCCAAGCATTGCCCTTTAATAGTTTTCACAACTTTAAACTCAATATCATATTGTTGTAGTTTTAGTATCCACCTGGCTGAGTTGCCAGCAGGCTCATTTTGAGTAAAAATATCCTTGAAAACTATGTAAGGAATGCAGGCTATCACATTTTTTAGCCCAAAAATTCCTTTAAAATGCTTTACAAATTTTATTAGTAAGAAGGCCAATTTTTTCTATCATAGTATACTTCAACTACGATCCTTTTAGCCCTAAAATCATAAATGTCATTTGCCTTTCATTATTTTCTTAATATTTTTGTGATAGCACAGCAGCAACAGTATCTTCTGAGGCAAAGGAGTATATGTTAAAAAATATAGAATAATCAAGACATGCTAATACAAGGGACTGTGTAATTTCATCTTTTATTTTGTTAAAGGCTTCCAAGTTTTCCTCTATCCATTTTATATTCTCATCTTTTTTTATCATGTCATTTATTGGTTTTGCAATTTGAGCAAAGTTCGGGATAAACCTTCTAATAAAATTTATTTTCCCAAAAAATGACCTAACTTCTTTTAAGTTCTTCATTGGAGGGACCTTTGCAATGTCTTTATTCCTTTCAAGATCAATACTAATTCCTTCTATAGAAACAATATGTCCTAATAACTTGCCCTGCATTTCTCCAAAGATACACTTCTTAGGATTTAATGAAATGTCAAACTCTTTACACATTTTAAACACTTGATTCAAATGTTTGAGTGATCTTCAGGATTCTTAGAGAAGACAGTTAAATCATCCAGGTAGACTACCACTACCTTAAGCATCAACCCTTTAAAATAAAAGTCCATGGCCCTTTAAAATGTGGCTCCTGAATTCATCAAATCGAATGGCATCCTGAGGTCTTCATATGTTCCCCATGGGGCATTAAATGTTGTTTTGTGCCTATCCTCAGGTTTGACTTGAATCTAATTGTAGCCAAAGAATCCATCAAGCAATGACATCCTAGTTGATCCTGCAACAACCTGCAACAATTGCTCCATATTGGGCAAGGGATAATTATATTTTAAGAATTTTTGTTTAGATTTCTAAAGTCTACACATAGCTTAATATCTCCATTTTTCTTCTTGAATGGCACCAGATTAGCTATCCAAGTAGAGAACCTCATTTTTCTAGTAATCTTGGCATCTCATAATTTTTGGACCTTCTTTTGCATCATAGGGTGTAAAGTAGGATTAGATTTTCTTTGTTTTTGCCTATGTGGCATAGTACCTTCTTTTAATGGTATAATATGTTTCATTACCTCTATGTTGAATGTTCTGAGATTTTCATAACTCCATGCAAATGCATCTTTATAGTTCTTCAAATATTTTATATAGTCTTTTTTTTCCTTGTCTGACATAAAATTTTCAACTTTCACCATCCTAGGCTCCTGTTCAGTTCCAATATTGATTTTCTTTGCTTCTAATCCTTAAAGAGCAGGTTTGTAAGCTCTATCAAAATTATTAAAAATACTCTCTAATGAAATTAGGCTTCTAGGTAATTTGTTATTCTTTAATTATATAACTTCTATAGGCTCTCCAATTACATTTTTTAGTTTTTTTTCATCTTCTTCATCACATATAATATCAGCATAATGATTTTGTAATGTCATAAAATCTTTGATATCCACATCATCTTGAAACACTTGTAAGTATACTATGTTATCTGGGATAGATGGATGATAGACTAATATAGTTGGAAATTTATCCTGATATTCTATATCTATCCCCAAGCTATCTAAACCATATGCATTTACAACTAACAAATTAGCTACATGATTCTCATCTTGAGGGATATAAGATATATTAAAAGCTAGAAATTTATCAATTTATTCTTGAATAGCTTGTTTATATTGTGTTAACCTAGGGTGTTTGTCTTGATATTTTCCTTTAATATACTATATTGTTAATTCTACATCTCCATACACAGTCTAGTAATTTATTACAAGCTCCTTATATTTTCTCAAACCTAATAACAGGGCTTCATGTTTTACTACATTATTAGTGTAGGGAAACTGTAATCTGTATGGTATGCCCAAGTAATTTCCATTAATATCAATCAATTTGACCCCTGCTCTTGCTCCAGTATGTGATTTTGCTTCTTCAAATATCATGGTATACATTTTAGATGTCAATATTCTGGTAGATTCAGCATCTATCTCTGCTATCATTTGTAGGTCCATGTCTACTACTTTTGGTACCTCAACTAGGAATGGTCAATGTCATATGGAGTATACTCCTATTTCCTTTTCTTCAATAGATTGGACTAAATTTACTATAGTATTATCATATTTCTTCAACTCTACTAAATACCTATGAAAGGGTTCTCTTATGAGTAGGACTTGTTCTTTGGCTATCAATGGGATAGTGGCATATGACTAGTATAATTGAATAGATCCTCCTAATTGTTCAGATCAATGCCTTGATAATAGTAATGAAAAAAAGGGGTCCACATCAACAACAACCACATTCATAACTTTTCCTTTATTTGGGTACTAGCCTAGGTAAACTAACAATCCTGTAATTATTCCAGCATAAGGTACTTGCCTACTATCCATAATCGGTATTGGGAGAGAAACTTTGGTGCACACTAAACCTAGATTATAAGCTACTTGTTTAGGCATAATATTGTGTGATGCTCCACAATATAACATACAATTATGAATCACATACTGATCTCCTATATATGAATTATACCTCAGAGATATATAAAATGGTCAGACTGATGATGGATTTCTAGGAATAGGTACGGGCTTCTCTACTGCTGAAACATTACATACATGATTGTTTGGATGCTCAAATAGGCCAAAATCTCAACACACTTGATTTCTGTATTTTGGGATGGTCATCAGCTCTCCAAAAGTAATATTAATTTTTTGTTTGGCCAACTCCTAACCAGCATCAAATTCAGCTTTCTTAACCTCTGTGTTTTTATCAAGATCCAACTATCTTTGAGATTCATTTTCTACTTCAGCTTTAGGGGTTGCTTGTTGTTTATTGTTATTCTATCTCTTGGAAGCCTTGTCCTTATTTTGGACTTGTATGAATCTTGTTAGACTTATCAATTTTATCAGATATTATTTTGTTTCTCATATTGATGGTATGAATCTTTTCTAATGCTTCAATTTATTTAGTTGTTGGAGTGATCTTACCTTGTTTTATCTTTTCAAACCTGTTGTCCTGAGGTCTTTTTAAGATTTTTGTTGGAAATATGTTGAATATTTTCCATGTTATTCTGGTGGTGTTAACACTAAAATATATTGGACACTATGTATGATATATTCACCAGGGTAAGGAAAATTGGACTGTTGTGAAGAGGATTTTCAAATACTTGCATGGAACTACAGATAATGCTATTTGTTATGAAGGAAAATATGGAAACAATGATATTGTAAATCTACAAGGATTTTTGGATGTTGAATGGGTTGGAGATCTTGATAAGAGAAGATCCATGAGTGCTTATGTGTTCAAGCTGTTTGGAGGGACAGTAAATTGGATGAGTAAAAATCAATCAGTTTTTGCTTTATCCACTACACAATCAGAGTACATTACAGTTAATTCATCTCAGTAAAGAAGCAGTGTGGCTACAAAGGTTGTGTTCAATAGTTGGCATTAAATAGAAGGTTGTGAGAATTAATAGTGACAGTCAGAGTGCAATATTTTTGGCAAATAATCTTGGTTTTCATGATCGATCAAAACATATTGATATAAAGTACCATTTTGTGAGAGAGGTGGTTAAAGATAACCGAGTGATATTGGAGAAATTTGATACAGAGAAGAATATTGATGATTCGTTAACAAAGGTTGTACCTGCTCAAAAAATTTCTTGGTGTAGAAGATCTATGGGTATGGTTGCCCTTGATAGTTGACAATAGCAGTTGTTAGCCCCTATGGAAAGTATTCAACAAGTGGGAGAATATTGGAAATATGTTGAATATTTTCCATGTTATTTTGATGGGGTTAACACTAAAAGGTATTGGATGTTGTGTACGATATACTCATAGGGGTCCGGGGGTGGCAGCACCTGGCCAAATTTTTAGGATTTTTTAAGTTATATTTAGACCCATATGGGCTTTTAGGGTTACTATATTTGAACCCTTGCTTTTTCACCCATGATATTGTAAAATTCATGCATGTGCCTTTGTTATATATATCGCACTTGCATTAGGGTTTGGATAGAGACAGAAGGAGAATATTATTGTATTGGAGACGATCAAGTTAATGCAATAATAAGATAATATTGTGCTTTTTTTTCCCAGTTGAGGATTTCTAGGATAAATATTGTGTAATGTGTGAATCTGCTATCTTCTTCCTTTGATTCTGCAATTATTGCTTTTCTAGTTTTAGTTTATTGGGGCTCTTTATTTCTCTTGAATTTCCATATTTTTGAGGACAAAGGCTCTTGGCTCTTTTTCTGACTTAGGTAGCACATCCATTTATTTTTCAAATTGTATCTCTCTTTCTTCATCATCCTTAGTCCAATAAGCATTGATCCTTATTTCTTCATTTGATTCTTCTTCTAAATTTATATTGGTATGTGTACTTAGATATATGTCATAGCCAACTGGGTTATGTGGGGTGTCACATGCAAAAAAAAAGAAAGGAAATTCTAAATTAATATTAGCCATGGTCATGGGATTCAGGATTGAATCTATATCTTTTGATCCCTCCTTAATTTTCCAATTGCCATTTTTATTTCTATTTTTATTTATTTCTTCTCCATTATTTCTAACCCAGCTTCTGTTAAAAATCCTCCTAAATTGAGGCTTGTTATCATTCTATGGTTGAGCAGGGGGCTCATAATTTACTAATTTTTCTCTCTTGATTCTAGATAGCCTACTATTAATTGTGTTGAACATCTCAATAAATTGGCTGGATAATTTTTCTATGGGATCTATCTTAGTTTTCTTTAACAGTGAGAATCCAAAAATTTTAGGCTTCTTTTCCACTTGACTGGAGCTTGACTCAAATGTGTATGGCTTCATATTTCCACTATCTATCATATTTCTCTCAATATCTAGGGCTTGTTCCATACATTCATCAATGGAGTTGGTTCTATGTTGTCTCAACTCATAGTTGAATTCTCTAGGAAAAGCATTTTTATAGAAACATATGGCTTGGTGGTTAATGGACCTCAAAGTTATGGGTATTTTATTTCTAATATTAAATAACCGTCCATTAAAATCCTCAACTAACTCATTTTATCTTTTCTTCATTGTTTCAAGTTTTGTAAGTAAGTATTGTTCATTCTTTCTTTCTCCGTATTTCTTTAAAAATACTTCTTCCATGGTCTAAAAATCAGGAATATGGTAAGCTAGGAGATAACTAAACCAATATCTTGCATCCTTTTCCAAGGTTTGCAAAAATAGTCTAAGGACTATATCTTCATGTTCAACCTCAAGGCTATCTAACACATAAAAATATTTTTATATGATCTTCCTCGGTAATTGTGATATTGCCTTGGAATTTGGGTAGGTATTTGTGAGCCTTACTAGGTAAGTCATGCAAATTTGGAGGCAATAATAAGGGTCTATACTTATTGTTTCTCCAAGTCTAAAGGTTCTAATTTAGGTTAGGTTGAGCCATGTTGATTACATGAGTAATAACAATAGGAGGAACGGGGGTGCTAGCAACATATGTGCTACTAGAATTATTCTGAAATGAATTATCTAAAGGTGTATGCCTTATAGCATATTTTATACCAATAAAATAAGATTTATTCTCATACACAAATCTCTTAGAAATTAGAAATTTTTTTGTATGGGTAAATACGTCTGGGTCTTCAAACTCTAGGAAGAGTTTTTTGCCACTTTGTCTAGTATGCACCAGGTCAGATTCTACTATATTATTTCTTCAAGTATGTTTAGATTCACCAACACTATGAGTGCAACATAATATCACTCTGGGCAAGATTGCTTGGCTCTTTTATCCTCTCATTCCCTCAAATATACGTAGAGGTATCCTAGAATATAAAAATTATTAGAAAATTATGGTGATCATGTCGTAAGGAGACAAACTATAGAAACGTCTATAATGAAAAATAGTTTATCCTTGAAAATGGTGCTAGTTAACTATTATGGAAAATTTTGATATCCTTTATTTGTTGTCATGCTATCAAATTTTCAAAATTCACAATCAACATGCAAGCTCTGGTGGACTTGCCTCTTTAACCTAAAATGATAAATCCTAACATGAACAAGTTGGGTGTGGACACCCCAAAATGAGCCTATCTAATTATATTCACTCAATGTTATGCTCAACCAGATTTAAAAGGGTTTATTATGATTTTAATTGTGACCAAGCGTTAGTGAAGCCTACCTAATTCAGAGAAGATCGGTGCATTGTCTATTGGGTGATTATAGTAGATTTTAATTTAACTTAGTGAAATGGAGAGAAAAATAAAATAAATAGTTGATATACCCGCATTCATTTGAATATCACAATCAATACAGATTTTAAATCAGTGAGAGAAAGCATTATTTGTGGATTCAAAAAATGTAATACATAAATAAAAAACACATACAAAGTGAGATAGAATATGCCAAAGAGCATAAACCAAAATTTAGTATTATATTCATTGTCAAACGATTACAATGATAGAGCCTAGTAATGCATTTAGGTCTCTCAGAGAACACAATATAAAGTTCACCTTGTTCAAATGTCGTAACAAGGGAAATATGATCTACTATTCTAAATATAGTGACAAATAGACTTTGGCTCCTTGAAGTAGCTCCTAGAAATGATCTTAGATAGCTATCTTAGTTTTTGCAGTACTTGCACAAAGATAAGAAGAACTAAGAAATGGAAAATAGAGATAACACAAGGAAATACAATCAACCCAAACAAAAATGCTCAGGATACCTCTCTTACAAAATTTTATGATAGTTTCTTGATGATGAATCTTAGTTGCTTCATCTCCTTATGTAGTCTAGTGGTCCAAAAATCTATTACAAATACTTGGTGCTAGTTCTACCATGTGTATCTCTTCGTATTTTTGGGTGCGCTACAGCAAGAAACTAGTTTATGCAAGTTGTCTAAACTTATGTTCGACTTTCATATGTTTGAAAATGTGTTTCCTTGTTTTGGTTTCTTCAGATCTAACTACTTTTAATTTGAAGGGAGTTCCAAAATTATCTTGGGCAAGTGAACATTTGGCTTTTATTTTTGGTTCTATGGTGGACAAGACATTTGATGGTGCAAAAAGATAATATTACATATATATATATATATATATATATATATATATATATATATATATATATATAATTCTTGTTTGTCCTAGTCATTCATTTTTCTATCTTTAGTTGGACTTATACTAGGTTTGACATAAATATATTTTTAAGGTGAAACAGAGGGCGACCCGACATGACGGTGAAGAGAGAAAAGAAAAAACACGACACAATGAAACAAAATGGGAAATAGTATGGATGGGTGTGGGAACAGTTGAATACAATGGATGTAGTGTTGTACATGGAATGGTGGTGAGATGGCACTTTGGGAAACAAAACATAACTACACACTAGAGAGAATACCCAAAAAGGGGAGGGCAACAGTATATTTACAAGCGAGAAGGTGGAAGTAGCACTATGGTGCCAGGAACAGGAAGAAAAATGGAATAAAAAACAAGGTCTAGAGGTACAAAAATGAATGAAACCACAAAAAAAAGTATGTCAGAGTGTTTCCTCTATTACTATATTTCATTGAGGTACTTTCACCTTTCCAATGCAGATAGATTTTTGAAGCTTCAACATCTATTTTCTCTTTGCTATGCTTTTTGCATCTCTTAGTAGAACTTATTAATATGCTCACATTTTCTTTGAAACTTTTTGTTTGCACACTTTGGCCCATTTTCATCGTTGCAATCTCCACTTTGGAAACTATCTTCATATAGAACCATGACAAGATGATACATTTTGTCAGCTAACGTTGATACAATTATGTTTTGTAGATATGAGCAAATTAGGCTAGCTTGAAACAACATCAGACCTATCATCTATGCTACTTTCTCCATGATTTTTTTGTTCTTATTATAGTCCATGAGATCTCAACCTATGTGGCAAATTTCATTCATGTGGTTCAATACTTTCTCCTTCAAGCATTCTTCAAGTTTCATAGCTATTATGGTTAGGTTCATCTTTACCAGTATTTTGTGCTAAACGTGCCTAATGACATAATCATACTGGAGGATAATAATTCTATTTATGTACTGGAAATATTGTGAGAACTGACTCTTCCATTTTTTATTACCTTATTTGAATCTTTGTCACCAACATTTGCTTGAACTGGTTATTCATCAGAGCAGTGAGAACCTATTTTCTGATCTACAGTGACTTTTTTCTTGCTCATATTTGACTAATCACTGAGCAACACCAATATTAAATGGACTAATAGGGATCTCCATCAGGAATCCTCCATAGGATGCTTTGATTTTCCTTTATTTTTCATCTTTTGGGTAAAATTGACATCATGGTGACTTTTATTTTATCCTCATGTGATAGCCAATGGCTGCTTTTCGCCAGTGGCTAGCGGACCAATAAAGTTTAAATTTTTTCCTTATGCTCTTATTTTATTTTCCTCCTTAGCCTGCTCATGGTACAAACTTAACTTCATCCACCTTGGTGATCACTTACCTATCTTTATATGTTGACCAATTGCCAACCTTCATGGAAATAGTAGACCAATGGTGAGACAATCACCTTCGAGCCTTCTTTGACCAAGTATTTTCCTTATCTTTCCCTTCCATGGTTAGAATTAAAACTCTTTCACCATGGTGTGACTTCCTTGTCATTTTGTGTCATCCAATCACCTTTGAGCACTCTATTTTGGTGGACCAATCACCGATGTCTATTGCTAGCTAGTGGACTAGTGAGATCATTTCTTGCTCAGGTCTCTTTTCCTTTTATTTTACTTCTCCTTAGTCTACTTGTGGTACAAAATTTTACCTTTTCCACTAGGGTGACCACTTGTTTTTTTTATTTTCCAGCCAATCTCTAGCCTTCATGGGAGGTGCAAACGAATAGCCATTGAGCTTTTTGAACTGGTGGCCAATGAAATTATTTTGATTGACCTTAGTAAATATTATTGGGTAACATTATTTTTAACCTTTTCCTTGGCACAATTTACATTTTATCTATCATGGTGACCATTTTATTGTCCTCTAGCAGCATTCAATCGCTAGGCTTCACCAATGTAAGGTGGACCAATTGCTAGAGTGCATCAAAGACCAGTGGACCAGTAGAATTTGAGTTTCCTCCTTGTGTTTTCATTTTATTTTACTTCCCCAGTTTACTCATGGTACAAAATTTTATTTCCTTACACCATGGTGTTGGCTCATTTGTCTTTTTATGCCATCTAATCGCCACTAAGCACCATGGCCTAGAGGGCTAATGGATGGCAAGCGCTAGGTGATGTGGACAAGTCAAAGTTTGAGTTGGAGTCTCCCTTTTTTGTCATCATGTACCATTCAATTGCTACTAAGCATCCCGACCTAGCAAAATAACTCATTGTGGTGCCACATTTCTTGTCCTTAAGCACCAATCAATCACTGAGTTTTTGCATAATGGTGAACCAATCACTGCTCTTCACTAATGTTTGGCGAAACAATTAGACTTAATATTTAATTTTTTGGAACCATATGTGTATAACATCGACATGGAGGGTTTTATTTATCTTCTAGCATTGTCCAATCATCGTTCTCCACCAAGTCCTGGTGGACCAATCATTTACGTTCTTCTAAATATAAAACTAATGATGTATTTACCTTTAGATCTTAGGGAAACTACTAATGGTTTTTGGAATTTGGTTTAATGAAATTATCATAAATAGATGTGGGCATGATCTCCTAAGGCTAATGTTTAGGACACATGAATTTCTTATAGGTTTGAATGAATTGAGCATAAAATGCTCAATACCTACACCTTCCGTAACAATGGAGACTCTTTTGGATTATCATGACCCTCCTAGGACTTTCCACTTTTGAAACTAACCACCACATCCTATAATCACCTAGACACCCAATCTTGACATCCTTTGAAAATTTAGGGGTGTAATATAAGTTGGGATTTTTTTGAAGCCCAAAACTTCTTGTATCGCTCCAAATTTTTTGCATCCTTACCTTCAGGCTATAGGATCCGCGCCCGAAATGGGGATGCGATAAGGATGGGACAATACCTCGGACTGAGAGGCCCTTTGAAGGTCCCGCATCTCGGGGGAGGGGTATAAGGGTGAATTTTTGACAGATGGTGGGTTCACCAGGAAACTTTTAAGTGGCAGTTTCCATGTCTAGGTTGATAGTAGGTTTGATGTGTTCATTTTGTGCTTTAATCATTCAATTCCTAGGTTTGGCCAAGATGAATCTAAACTATTCTATATGCCAATTATGATTTTATGAATACAAAAAACATGAATAAATTCTAAACACAGAGAATATGCTAAATAGGATATAACATACTTGATTTCCAAATGTCTGATGAAGATTTTGAGTCTTGTAGCAGTCCAAATCATCTCAAATCGTACGTAATCGTTTGGAATTGCATAGAATCATCTTAGATCTCAATAGGTCATCTGAGATCAGATGATATCGTCATTGATCTGACGAATTTGTCAGACGAATTTGTCAGAAACCTACAATCATAGAAACAGATACAAAATACCAAAAATGCAATTGCAAAAGCAAGGGGAAATGATAGAAATAACAATGAATTTGTCTAAATAATAAATCAAAATAGCAATTAAAAGGGAATGCATCAACTTAACAATTTATTTTGGTTTTATCATGCATTTATATTAAATGAGGTGAACTCCAAGATGCATAAATACAATAACTAAGACAATGCATAAAGAAATGCAGAAAACAATAAGGAAATGCAAACTCTAAGCTCTGATTGCCCCCAATCTGGACTACAGTTGAGATCACCTCCAATCATATGAGATCATCATCGAACTACGACAGGATCATCCAAAATTGTCTGTAATCACTTGCGATGATCCAAGCTTTTTCTGGCTGAAGAACAGTAAGATTCCTACAAGAAAACTTGAAATATGCAATGCAAACAAAAGTATGAAGGGGGGTGAGGGAAGAAAGTAGAGAGGGGAGGGCTCTGGTCCCTCCCCTGCTCCCCCTCCCATGGCTCCTGGTTCCTGCCCAGTTCCTGGCTCAACCCAGGTCATCCCTCCCGGGGAGTGGTTGTTTGCAGATGATCTCCTGGGGAGATCCTTCTCCACTATCTGTGCCCCTCCCGGCCGGCTAGGGTTTCCTTGGTTGTTTTTTTGGATCGGTGCTTCCCGGGGATCCCTCGTTTGGTTGGGGATCCCTTCCCTTTTCCCTCGGGCTTCCCCACGGGGTTTTTTGCAGAGTTATTCGCATGGATCTAGTCCCTTGCGTTTCTCGATGCGGTGGAGGTGATGGTTTAGGGTTTGGACAGCTTCCCCTTTTTCTTGTGAATCCTCGACGGGCTCTGTGCTTGGACGGGATTCTTGGTCCCTGCTGTTGGGATCCTCTTCTATTTTCTCGAGGCGAGTTCTTTGTGGTGCAACTCTTTGGTCACTTCCTAATGGGCTAGATCCTCTCTGTGCTGGCTGTCGACTTCCTGCAGGATGGCTCTCGCTGAACGGAATGTTTTCCCGGTGGGCGGGATGGTTTCTCCACAGGGCGGGATCCGCCAAATCCGCCAGTTTTCCCGTGAGGCGGGATCCTTTCTTTTCTGCTGGTTTCCCGGATGGCGGGATTTCCTTGTTGCTTCCCGCTAGGCGGGACTGTTTGTGGTGGTTTTGACTGCTTCCTGCGAGGCGGGATTTTATTGTAACGGTTTTTCTTTGCTTCCTGCTGGGCGGGATCTTCTTGATGGTGGTTTTTGGCTACTCCCCGCTGGGCGGGATCTCCAAAACTACTTCCTTTCTTATTTGTCTATTTCCCGCTGACAAGGATTGTTTCATGCTTACTGTTACCGCTGGGCGGGATTTCTGTTTTGGTGTTCAGTTTCAAGGGATTGATGCCCTAGGCCCATTGCTTATGTAATCAGGTTTTTTTAGGGGTTACGTTTTCTGTAATAGGCTTATACATAAAGCCAGGAGGCATGATGCAAGGCTGATTTTGTACATAAGGTTTTGGGATCCTCTATAAAAACCCTTTTTTAATCTACTATAATAATTACCAAAAAAAAAAAAAAGTATGAAGGTGTTCTAAGGCATAAGGAATTGAATTTGTAGGGAAATCCGTCAGCTAGGGGATTCAGGGGGATAAACTAAGAAAATCCCAGTTTATATAGGATTAGGGAGAGGTTAGGAGGTTGGAAATCATCCCAATTTGGGAGATCTCCAACGAGGGAGACTCTAACTACGCAGACACGCTTTCTACCCAGGTTAGAGAAGTTGTTGAAATAGAAGCTAATTATGAAAATTTGATTTTGGGACGAAATCGTCTTGATGTTCTGTTCCAGATGAATTCATCAGATCTGGGATGATTTCATCTAATCTATGACGATATTGTCCAACGATCAAAAAAAATCCTAAAAATGGCACGAAAAACAAGGAAAGCGGGTAACAGGCGGTTAACGGGCGGTTTGGGGTTAAAATTTGAATTTTTATATTTTTATTAATGTTTAACTATGCCAATTTTGGGGTGCTACATTTTGCCCCCTCTTTAGCAAATTTTTCGAAGAAAATGCGTTAAAGACGAGTTCTTCCTGTTTTACAAGAAAGCAAAAATTTACTCAATTTTTTTTTAGATGACGATTCTAGGTCGAATCGTACGACTGCTTACTATGGTGCCCCCTCTGTGTTTTTACCCAAATCGAACATTTGAGGAAAAAGTACGAAAAAGCAAAATTAAAAAAAATGTCAGAGTGCAGAGTGCAGAGATTGTATAGATTTTTGAGAGGATTGAGTATACCAGGGTATAGATTGTGGCATACTAATCCAGTTGATGTATAATTTATTGATGATATACATTGATTGTATTTTTAATTATATGACTTGTGTATATATGTTGTATTATGATGCTTTAAGTTTTAAATTTTGGTGATTGATGATTCATGTAATTATGTCGTTTTGGAAATAAATTATAATTTTTATGTCATGGCATAATCTTTGTAAATGAAATAATCTGATGTGAATAAATTAGTTGTTTTGTTGAGGTTTGATTTGATGAAAAATAAAAGAGACTTCTAACAATAATTTCAAAGGACATTTTCGCTGTTATAGACCATTTCATGGAGTCGCCGCTCACTAGGTCGTCAAGCTAATCCCAGGATAGAAATATTGTTAAAAGTAAAAGAGTGCTTAAGAGACTATCTTAAGACTTTGTGTTGTGATGATGGAAGTGATGATGGTGATGATTTTCATAAAAAAATATTATGCATGACATATTAAAGAAATATGATTTTGCTAGGCATAAATTCCTAAGTGTGATAAAATTTTTGGAATAAGTCCCTAGGAACTATACCATCATTGCAAAATTGAATGTTGACATAATGAAATGGACAAAAATGTGTTCGTTCTTTTTAAATCACAATTGTGTAACATAATGATGTAAGTCATATGTTTTTTATGAATTTTTTAAAATGAATGGGAAAATAAAATTAGAACAATGGCTTGCGCTAGGCATAGAATTATAGGTATAGACTTATACCATCATCGCGAAATCCAAAGAAGAAATTGATATTTTAGCTTTATGGCATGATTGATTTTTGACTTTTGATAAACAGAAAATAATAATATGAACATGACTTTTTTTATTATATTTGTGTCATATGTTGTTTGAAAGGATTTTGTGATTTTTGAAAACAATGTATATAGTTGTTTTGATACTGAACAGATGTGCTGAAATAAGAAGATAAAATTATTCCAAAAAAGAGTTGCAAAAATATTTTACATTATCTCAAAGACAAATATAGATTTATACGGAACCCTCATGTGCAAATGTGAGTTCATTACCGATATTGCTTTATCATAATGATACAGAATCTCTCAAATACAAATGTGTGTGCAATTGTATTGTTCATTCACCAATTTTGAGCAAGAAAATTTGATACAAGTAATTTGAATTAACCAAATAAGTGTTCCTTGACCATAATTTATATGCATGTAACCGTACCAGACTACTATGTAAGTCGAGTTATCAAGAGCTAGATATCCATAAACCAACATAGGTCTGTACAAAAGAAGGTCGCTAATGTGACAGACATATCACCACGCTAGGAATTACCCAAGGCCAAGCGGGTTGGGCACAAACCGCCTGTTATGGGGCTTACCTCACGGTTTTCGAATAATTGAGAATTCCAGGGATTCAAGCTCATTCACCCTTCTTTTCTTTTCAAGGGGTAGGGAAAGGGATTTATTTGCATTTTGCTTGTTCTTTTCTCTTGCTTCTTATTTTCTTTTCTTTTTTTGTATTTTTTGTATTAATGCTGGAATATTGCTACGATGGTGCAAAATGATATTTTTCTTTTTCTCATTTTCTTTGACTTTTCTTTTTCTTCCTATACTAGGGATACTTGCTCGGATTGGCTGTAGAGCAAGGGATTTTTATTCTGGGTAGGTATGAGCTTGTCCTTTTGTCAATTCTCAAATATTCTAGACCATGTGCATGATAGGATAGCAGGGGAAACTTTTCACTCAAGAAACCACTTCTACTATGTAGCATCATATTGAATTTGCAATGAAATCATTTTAATGTGAAAATATATGCTTGGTTCAAGTAAATAACCAGATCAATTCTCTATGCTCAAAACTTTATTTAATTCAAATGTGGACTTTGATATAAGAGAGAGTAATAATCATACCAAATAAAAGCAAGATATTTATGTATGTGAGTGTGAAAGTGTGGGATTCCAAATAAATGCTATTTTATCCAAAATAATTGAAAATATAACTGCAATACTTCAATAATTGATATGTGCGAAAATAAAAGATGTTTTTGAAGATTTTAAGGATTTTGATGTTTTTATATTTTGATTTTAATTGATGAATGGAAAGAAGAAATACAATTACTGTTTTTTGAAATTTTATATGAATAACTAAAAGGAAACAATATGCAAAATACACAATATATACAAATGATGAAAATGACCAAAGGTTACGCATAGTAACGCTTAAGATGCATAATGTTCATAGGTTCTTTAAGATCTTTACCATCTAAGGTAGCTAATTGATATGCTCCCGATCCAAATTTAGCAGTGATGACATATGGTCCAAGCCAATTGGGCTCAAATTTACCTTTAAGGTCTTTAGTTGCATTAGTATTTTTTTTATTTTCTTTTAAGACAAGGTCGTCGATCTCAAAGGATCGATGATGAACTTTCTTGAGGTATGCTCTCTTAAGCTTATTTTGGTAGGCACAAAGATGCTCCAAAGCATTGATGCACTTTTCATCTAGGAGCTCCAGCTGACTAAATCTACCAGCATGATATTCATCTCCTACTTCAGTATCTTGAAGTAGCGGAGCCAAAGAAGGAACTTCTAGTTCAAAGGGAAAAACTGCTTCAGCGCCATAAACCAAAACAAAAGGTAAAGTACCTGTGGGGGTGCGAACGCTAGTTCAATAGGACCACAAAGCATGATATAATTGGATGTGCCAATCTTGACCAGATTTATTGACCAGTATTTTGAGGATTTTGATTAATGTTTTATTATATGCTTCTGCTTGGCCATTACCATGAGGATAATAGGGAGTGGATCATCGATGTTGAATTTTATATTTTTGACATAATTTTTTGACATCTTTATTTTTGAAACAAGTTCCATTATCTGAGATGAGATTTGCAAGAATTCCAAACCTACAAATAATTTGATTAAAAATAAACTTGGAAACTTGGGTTCCAGTGTTAATCTTTATAACGTTTTCAAATTCCATATGTAGATCTCTCTCAAAATTAGATGGGGCGGGTGAAACGCCTAATTCTTGTAATTCTTCCAAAGTTAGCTTGGATAATTCATCTTGAGGAGCCGTGGCCTCAAGCTGGGCTACACTAGGTATAGAGCCATCAAAATAAAATTCGTTATGTAACAATTCCTCAATAGAGACATCATGGAAGATATCCCCCTCCAACTCATCGTCATATTCAGCAATCATCTCAGGGTAAGCTATGGATAACATATTGCATGTAAATGGATTAACCCTTAAATGCAAAGCATCGCGTTTATCCAAATAATCTTGGTAACATATGAGATGGTCATTATCCTCGAATGGGAAGGGTTGACCTTTACTAGGAAATAGGCCCACACCACATCGGGAAGGCCATGGTTATACCTCAAAAGGTTCTTTCATACCATTTTGAAAAGGTCCCAAACCTTTCCCTTTATATCCCAATTTAAGCATTATAGACTTAGCTTTAATATACTCATTAGTAAAATAACATTGAGCATATCCATCATAATGTGTCTTGATGTTTCTAGGTATTCTTCCCCAGTCATATCCCTTATAAATAAAAGCACAACTCCCGACTTGGTAGATACTTCCCATAGGCTATGGAAGGCCCAAGGTACGAGGAGAGGGTGGCAAATTATTTAAAATAAGGGAATATTGCATAGCAACGTTTGTTTTCTCTGATACAAGAATTTTAGATAAATCGGGTAAGAGCTCGTTAGTAAGAGCGTAAGAGGTAGAGGGAACATTTCCTATGTTTTCGGATGCATAAAATATGCCTCTGGTAGGTGTAGATGTTGTAGAGATGTCTTTGGATGGATCTATAGGTATGGAAGTTATAGGAGTAAAACAAGAAGCATTGGTTGTGGGTTTAGGATATTTTTGAGGTCCTAATGTGGTTTTTTTGGAAGATGGTTGAACAACATGTAGAGGTGTTGTTGGTGGGAAAAAATTAGATGATGTTATGAGTGTGTGTTTCACACGTTTAAGCGGATGATTAGAATTAGGATGTGTGGATGACAGAGCAAGGCAAAATTGAACTCCAATAGGTTCTGCCAAAGCACACATATCAAAGGGTCTAGGATCACCATGAATGGTAACCAACTAATTTTTAAATTCAAATTTAACACACTGATGTAAAGTTGAGGGAACAACTCGCATCGCGTTGATCCAAGGGCGACCCAAAAGTATATTGTACGATGTAGGGCAATGTACAATAAACATGGTCGTGTCTAAGGTTCAAGGACCAACTTGCAATGGGATAGTAATAACTCCACATGTTTCTTGTGTTTTGTCATTGAAGGCTTTTATAATCATATTAGTTCTTTTCATTTCATCACTTCTAAACCCAAATATTTGGTAGAAGTCAAAAGTGCATATGTTTAAAGATGAACCATTATCAATCAAGACTCGTTTAACTACTACATCTCCAATTAGGGCAGTAATATATAAGGGGTTATCCTTATGTAAACTATGCTATGGTATATCTTTATCCCAGAAGTCAATACAATCGACTTCTTGAGTTATGATAGTATTGGACATGGCTTCAGGTTGAATATTTTGTGTTACCATCATTTGGCTTAATGTGAGCATTAATTCATCCCTATGGGTAGGAGAAGATCTTAAAAGGTCTAAAAGGGAAATTCTAGCTGTAGTATTTGATAATTGTTCATTAATATTATAAGGAGGTTTAGGTTGAACATTAGGCGCATGATTCCATTTATTGGGATTTTTCAAAATGAATGGAGTTGATCCATCGTTTTGAGTTTGATCTTGTTGAGAATTTTGAGCCTGTTGTCGAGTAACAACTCCGATGGTATCTACAATATTATTTTGCGGATGATGAATGGGTCTTGGTCTAGCGCTTATGGCTTGTTCATTAGAAAGTAATTGGTGAGAAGATGGTCGAGTAGTGACTCTTCTAGGAAATGGTTCTTCTGGAATCATAGAACTTGTGATAGGTTGAATAGGATCTGATTCATCTTCAGAACTATTCGATTTATTTGAAGTGATTTCCATGTCACTTTCAGTATCATATTCGGTATCACTAAGATCATGTGTCCGAATATTATGTAGAGGTATGGTTGTAACCATGGATAAAGTAGTGTCAAATATTTGCAGATCATGAACAGGTAAATGTCCACTAATAGCTCCTACATATCGAGTAGGAGGGGGAACATTATGATGCTCAATTTGATTAGCCACCTCTTTACCATGCTTTGGTAAAGGATGTTGAAATATATCCAATGATTGATTGGCATTCTGATTCTGATTTTAGGGGATGTTCTTTTGAGAATTATTAGGAGGAGTTTGTTTAGGTTGAAAGGCTTGCACCTCCATCTCATTGTTATCAATTAGGTCTTGTATTTTATGTTTTAATATTTTACAAGAATTGGTAGCATGTCTAGGTCCTCTATGGAAATCACAGTGTAAATCAGCCCTGTATCCGGGTATAGTTGGATTAGGTTCCCGGATATTTGGTAATTGGATCATTCCTCGTGCTAGTAATTGCGGGAGAATGGTTGATAAGGGTTGATTTAACCTAGTAAATTCTCGGGGTGGTTTATCAAGAGGTTTCAGTATAAATTTCTTTGTTGTTTTTGTAACATTAACAGTAGCGATATTTCTACTATCAGTGACTCCATCGCCCACAACTTGTTTATTTTTATATTGATTTTTAGATTTTTTCTCATCATCTTTCTTTTTAATTTGACCTCTCCTAACAAGAGCATCCTCCACTCTTCGAGCTAAATCTATAGCTTGATCGAATGTGGTCAAGGTAGCGGTTGATAACTCATAGGATAGTTGTTCTTGTAAATTATTGATAAAGATATCCAGCATTTCTTGATAAGGTAACACAAAGTGCAATTTTCCTATCAACTATCTCCATCGAGCTAGGAAATCAGAAAAACATTCCTCCTTGTATTGTTTTAGGTTGTACAAATCTTTAATAGTTACATGCCTTTCAATGTAGGCACTAAATTGATGCACAAAAGATTCGACAGTCTCTTCAAAATTTCTCAAAGAATGAGTGGGTAATTGATAATACCACTCCAATGCCATCCCTCCTAAACTTTTTGGGAACATTTTTAGTAATAACAAATCATCATGGGATATATCATGACACGCTATCCTAAACATACGAAGATGCTCTATGGGATCTTTAGTTCCTTTATATATAGGTAGGACAGGCATAGAAAAGTGTTTAGGCTATGGTTGTGCTACAACTATAGGATCTAAATGCTGACTACACATATCTCGATAATTGTACGAGGGATGGTAGGGATCTATCTGGTCCATGCGGGAGACTAATTGTTTCACCATGGCTTCCAAATTACCAGTTTGTCCACCATATTGGTTTGGTGGTACATGAGTATGGGATTTGTGAGCATAGGATGGAGTGACGTAAGGATTAGATGCTATATTGCTTTTATGCAAATGGTTGGTAGGAAGAGTATTATGAAGAAGATTTGTTGTAGCATTATGTTGTACCCTAGTTTGTTGGAAATTGGTGTTTGGTTTTGTTTTAGGCTTTTATTGATTTGAGGTATGTTGATCAATAACTTGACGAAATAAAGCAGTGAATTATGGTTTCTTTTGTGTGGGAATAACCCTAGGCGGTTGGGTAACCTGTTGTTGTTGCATGTTCTGGATTATAGCGGCCATATCCAAATTGGATGGTCCAACTTGATCACTTTCTTGATCAACGAAGGACAAGAGATTAGTGCGTGTGTGATATATGTCTTCTAGGGTTGCTTGAGTGTCACTAATTTGATCCTTGTCCATATGGACTGCTCTATTAAGAGTACCAATATTAGTATTGAGGAACTTCCAAAAATGTTCCATGTTCTCAAAAGTAACAGCTCCTTCCGAAGATATTTTAGGAGATGAGGATCCTTCCTCTCTAACAATTTCTCTTTGTTCATTTGTGTCAACAAAATCTTCTTCTTGTTGGTCTAGAGTTCCTTCTTCTTGAATTGGGTCTTCAGGAAGGACATCTGGTTTATTTACTATTTTTCCTAACCAATCTTCTTCTACTTCAATTTGTTTTCCATTCCTGAGTCTAGTCATTATGTTGAAATTTAGATTTTAGCAAATATATATTAATATATTTGCAACAAATTTGGGAGGTATATATTTTAATTATATACCTACTATAATACTTTAAAAGAAAATGTTTTGATTTTTTTTTTGTTATGATTTTGTTTTTATGATAATAAAGACAACAAACAACACACTAAATGCAAGAAATAATAATAATAAAAGAATAGCTTAGTTTTCTATAAATAGTTTATAGATGTCATTGATAGGATCAAGTTCATCAGGAGTCATGAAATTCTCCTCTTCAAATTGGAAATGGTTTTTTAGGAACTTAACAAAATGTGCTATGGTGATGTTATCTACTTCTAACTTTGTCTTGTAAAAATAGAGCTCATGGCAATACTCTCGGTATAACACAGCTCTAGGAACTCTATTCCATCTCTTTCTATCCATAAGAACGACCTCTTGATCCTCTATACGAGATAGAAATTTATGTACTACAACTACATTGTCGAGGTATTCCTCAAAAGTATACAATTCATAAGACACAAGAGCTCTTTTATCTGCTAACCACCTATGGCAAGCTCTTTGAAGCTCATGATACAAGGTCACTTGATTAGGATCCAAGATTCTATCTAGAACAAACCTCTTGATTTGTCTAAGTTTGGTTGATCTAGACTCAATGATATCCAATCTCCTATTAAGTTCGTCCAATAAAGGTTGAACCCTATTTGTTTGAGGTACTCTTAGTATAGAAGTAATATCTATAGCTGCTAATTGATTCTCAACATTAATGGTGACAGCTCATCTTTTATTATAATCTACCATCTAAATGTGATATGCAATCTTTGGTTCTAAATGCATTTATGTTTTTGTTATTATTTTTTTCTTTTTTGGATTATTTTCAAAAGGTTTTAGTTTTTCACGTCGGGTTCACCAAAATGTATCGCTCCAAATTTTTCGCATCCTTACCTTCAGGCTATAGGATCCACGCCCGGAAGGGGGATGCGAGAAGGATGGGACAATACCTCGGACTAAGAGGCCCTTTGAAGGTCCCGCCTCTTGGGGGAGGGGTATAAGGGTGAATTTTTGATGGATGGTGGGTTCACCAGGAAACTTTTGAGTGGCAGTTTCCACACCTAGGTTGATAGTAGGTTTGATGTGTTCATTTTGCACTTCAATAATTCAACTCCTAGGTTTGTCCAAGATGAATCTAAACTATTCTATATGCCAATTATGATTTTATGAATACAAAAAATGTGAATAAATGCTAAACACAGAGAATATGCTAAATAGGATAGAACATACTTGATTTCCGGATGTCTGATGAAGATTCTGAGTCTTGTAGCAGTCCAAATCATCTCAAATCATACGTAATCATCTAGAATTGCACAGAATCATCTCAGATCTCAGTAGGTCGTCTGATATCAGAGGAGATCGTCATCGATCTGACGAATTCGTCAGAAACCTGCAATCACAAAAACAGATACAAAATACCAAAAATGCAATTGTAAAAGCAAGGGGAAATGATAGAAATAACAATGAATTTGTCTAAATAATAAATCAAAATAGCAATTAAAATGGAATGCATCAACTTAACAATTTATTTTGGTTTTATCATGCATTTATATTAAATGAGGTGAACTCCAAGATGCATAAATACAATAACTAAGACAATGCATAAAGAAATGCAGAAAATAATAAGGAAATGCAAACTCTAAGCTTTTATTGCCCCCAATCTGGACTATAGTCGATATCGCCTCCAATCGTACGAAATCGTCATCGAACTGCGATAGGATCGTCCAAAATCGTCTGTAATCGCTTGCGACGATCCAAGCTTGTTCCTGCTGAAGAATAGTAAGATTCCTGCAAGAAAACTTGAAATATGCAATGCAAACAAAAGTATGAAGGTTTTCTAAGGCACAAGGAATTGAATTTGCAGGGAAATCCATCAGCTAGGGGGTTCAGCGGGATAAACTGAGAAAATATTAGTTTATATAGGATTAGGGAGAGGTTAGGAGGTTGGAAATCATCCCAATTTGGTAGATCTCAAATGGGGGAGACTCTAACTGCGTAGACACGCTTTCTGACCAGGTTAGAGAAGTTGTTGAAACAAAAGCTAATTATGAAAATTCAGTTTTGGGACGAAATCGTTTGGACGTTTTGTTCCAGACGAATTCGTTAGATCTGGGACGATTTAGTCTAATCTACGACGATATTGTCCAACGGTCAAAACAAATCCTAAAAATGGTGCAAAAAATAAGGAAAGTGGGTAACAGGCGGTTAACGGGCGGTTTGGGGTTAAAATTCAAATTTTTATCTTTTTATTAATGTTTAACTGTGCCAATTTTGGGGTGCTACACTTCTAAAATTAAGCAAATCATTAGCTATTTTTCTAAGGCTACCGGACAATTGATCAATGAAGATAAATCTAAAGTCATTTTCTTTTACTGCTCTCCTAGACAGGAATCCATGGTCTTGGATAAATTAATATATAAGAAGACCTCCCTTCGATTACTTATTTAGGCATTCCTATCAATATTCAAAGATTAAAAAAAGACTATAATTGGTTGTTGGACAGAGTAAAGAAGAAAATTAGAAAGTGGACCAATAGGTGGCTTTCTTTTGGGGGTAGAATTACCTTAGTAAAATCAATCCTTTAAGCTATAACTATTTATTTTTCTACTGTGTTGAATATCCCAAAGGTTGTTCTTCAATAATTGGATCAAATCAATCATTGGTTCCTCTATAGTGGTACTAAGGAGAAAATAAAATGGGCCTTGGTGAAATGAAAATACATTATGCCTTACAAAGAATGAAGGGGGTTAGGATTTTGATCTACTATTAATAAAAATAAGGCTTTAGTTGCTAAATTGTATTGGAGGATTTTGCATAACCCCAATGCTCTTTGGGCCAAAAAAATTTCATGCTAAATATGTTGATAATAAAAGTCTTGAAGATATTGTTCGCTATCAATTCCTGCCAAGGGTTCTCCCATATTAGCGGTTCTTAAGATTGGTGAGAATTTGACAAAGCAAAAGTTATTTTGGATCATTCATAATTGTCAACAAGAAAAATTTTGGACAAATTCTTGGGATGGTCACCAACCTTTGATAACTCAATTTTCTGATTGGAGGCCTTGGATGGAGGAGCTTCACCGAGCTAACTGGATAAAGGTAGTTAATTTATGTTGATACCATATTGGTAATTTAGAGGTTGGTAGATATTGGATCCCTGTCAAGTACTAGCCTATTCAAATTCTATAAAGGCAAAGAAAATATATCCAAATCATCCTTCATATGAGATCTCTCTCTTTGTCCCATGATAAAGATTGTTTTGGATGGAACAACACTACTAAGGGTCAGTTGCTCAAGGTTAGTTGGCCTTATGCCATAATAATCCCAACCATTCTTATGATATATTTACTTAGTTGTGGGATCAAAAGCTCTGGCCTAAGGTGAGGTTCTTTACTTGGCTTTTATTGCATCATAGGGTGCTAACTAGTGATCAACTTATGAAACATGGTTTTCATGGCCCATTTAGTTACAAAATGTTTGGAGAGATTGTGGAAAATCTCAACCATATTTTTATTGAGTGTACCTTAGCCTCTGAACTATGGAGGAGAATGGCCATATTACTTGGCTTATAGTGGTCCAATTTGTTTACTTTTGAACATCTTTGGAGGGATTGGCCTAAGTAGGAGGGTGTTGATAATTTTATTAGGTAGTTAGTTTGGATGGGTTCTACCATTCTAACTTGGAATATCTAGAAGGAAATGAACACTAGGATTTTCAATTAGGAAAGGAAGGATGTTCACTATATTTTGTAAAAGACCATTACCAACTTAGTTGAATCAGTCTAACAACTCCTTAATCATCCCAAAACTCCACCAAATATGGGATCAAGTGATGCAAATATTGAAGATTAACTCTTCTAAGGGCAACCAACTTAAAGAGAATGTGAGTAATAAAAATATGGATAGAACAAGGAATTTGCAGCCTCCTAAGGATTTTTGAAAATTCAATACCAATGGAGCCTCTAGGGGAACCTTGGAAAAGCTAGTGCAGGAGGAGTTGGTAGACTTTTAGATGGTTTCCTAGTTTTCACTTTTGCTGAGAATTTGGGTATCCTTTCCAATAATATTTCTAAGGGGTACGGTATCCTCAAAGGTCTTCAAGAGACTTCTAAGGTTGGATGGACAAAGTTGTTGGTTGAATCTGAATCTCAATTCATGATTAATCTGCTAAAGACTCCGAAGAATCATAAGGTTGATTGGAGAACAAAAATAATTGTTGAGAAGATTCAATTAATCTAGATGGGCTTTTTGAAAGTTGAATACAATCATGTGATCAGAGAATAGAATAGGAGTGTTGATGCTTTAACTAATTAGGCATTAGACAAAGGTGATCTTACTTACTACAACCAACCTCCCAGATGCTAGGATTCACAAATAAGGGAAGCTCTTCTTTCTATCCTTTCTTTGGATGACTCCAATACTAGAGGTACATAGTAACTTTTTGCTTTGTTTTTTCTTCTCTTTAGTTCATTCAGGATATTTTAGTTCCCTAGCTCAAATAGATCTTTCTTATGTTTCCTCTGTTGAATCTTGCCTAAAAAGTATTTTGGCCTAGAAAGGCCAAAGTTGTTATCTATTTTTTCCTTCTTTTTAGTTTTTTGGTGTGTGTTTTTTTGTATTGTTTTTGTTTTGTTTTTTTTTTTGTGTTTTTCGTGTTTTTTTTTGGTGTTTTTATGTTTTTGTTGTTTTTTGGTGTTTTGTGTATTTTTTTGTATTTTGTATTTTTTTGTGTATTTATTTTTTTGTGTTTTATGTTTTTGTTTTTTTTTTTTTGTGTGTTTTTTTGTTGTTTGTTGTTTTTTGCATTTTTTGTTTTTTTTATGTTTTTGTAATTTTTGTGTTTATTTTGTGTTTTTTTGTTGTCTTTTGGTGTCTTTGTGTTTTTTTTATTTGTTTGATATTTTTTTTTGTTGTTGTTATTTTTATTTGTGTTTTGTGTTTGTTTGTTCTTTTTTTATTGTTTTAGGTATGCTCATTGAGTGTGTCGAAGGACGAAGGCCATGTGCGATCCCTGGGTAATTTTGGTAGAATAGATACCACTACCTCCTTAGGACTTACCCAAACATGGTATCCCAATTGGAGTGTTTTCCACAAAAAAAACATATGTCAACCAACCTATCACCTCAACTTTGTGAACTAAAATATCTTAGAGGATATTATGGTCCAAGCATCCCAACTAATTGGGACATTATTGTAGCAATAAACTCCAACACTTAGTTTTGCAAAAGATAATCGAACGAATAATGCAATCGAAATAAAATGAAAATATTATTGCCACTTAAGGAAGGCTAAGTCCTTCACCAATGAGGAGGGATTAGTCCTTGCAATAAATGCAAATGAATAAAATGATGAATGATAGATGAACAAATATAAATCAACCTACTCTATTAATATTAAATCAATGAAAAATAATTGTGAAATAATAATATAGCCAACTAGCTATATTAGGGTTGTAACATGGCTCCCCTCCTCGGAAAGCTTTTTCCTCAAAGCTGGAAATGACTGGAAATGCTTTCTGGTTACCATGTAGCATCTTATTTTGGTAGGTCCTACCATTTGATGAGAAATTCTTTGATGTGACGAGATCTCAGCATATGTGTTCTGCTTTGTAAAATTGCTTTAGGCTGGAGATATATACTTCCTTCTTCATCAAGAACTCGTAAATTTTATTGATAATGTGTTTTTTGTTCGATTACCTTTTTAAGATAGGAAACATGAAATACTGGATGTATATGGGATGAGGGAGGAAGCTCTAGTTGATATGCCACTTCTCCAATGCAGCGCATTATTTTGTATCATAAAATCATGGAGTCAACTTCTGACTAGTCTTGATCTTCAATGATAACTATTTGTACAGTTGCAAATGTAGTAACACCATATCTCCTTTACTAAATTGTCTTTTAGAATGGTGTGTGTCTTGTTGTTGCTTCATGTGATTTTGTGCTTGGACCAAATTTTCTTTGAGAATGTTGAGAATTTACTATCTGTGTTGGAACCAATTGTCTCCTTGGGCCACTTTGGAAGAACCTAAAACATAATTTGCTATTACTGGCATTTTTATGCCATACAATGCTTCAAATGGATATATCTTTATGGAATAATGGTATGAGGTATTGTACCACCATTCTTTTTTGAGACATCTTTATGGAATAATGGTATGAGGTGTTTAACACCTTCATGAGAAACGATATGACTTAAGTACTCAACTTATTGAAGACCAAAAGAGCATTTAGAGAATTTGAAAAAAAAATGCCTTGTGTAATATATGAATAACCTTCCCCACATGCATCAAATTATCCTTCCATGTTTTACTATATATGAGAATGTCATCAAAAAATACTAGGAAAAATTTGCGAAGAAATGGATGAAACACATGGTTCATGAGACTTTGGAATGTGGGTGGGGCATTAGTAATACCAAAAGGTATGACCAAGAATTCATAGTGACCTTCATGAGTACGAAAGGTGGTTTTAAGAATGTCCTCCTCTCTAACTCTAAATTGGTGAAAATCAGAGTGTAAATCCAACTTTATAAAAAAAATTACGCCATGCAATTCATTTAATAAATCATCAATGATAGGAATAGGGAATTTATCTTTGATAATGATTTTATTGAGTGGCCAAAAATTGGGACACATACATCAATAATTATCCTTAATATGTGCCAAAAACACTGGTGAAGAATAAGGACTAGTTCTATGACGAATGACTCCATGTTCTAAGAGTTCTTGGATAATTTTTTCAATTTTTGTTTTTTGAGGTTGAGGGTAACGATAAGGAAGGACATTAGGAGGGGTACTTCCTAGAACCAGGTGCATGGCATGGTCATGAGATAATTTTGGAGGTATTCCTTTTGGTTCTTGGAAAACATCATCATAGTTAGCCACAATATCCTCAAGATCCTTTGAGTGAATTTCAGGGATAACTTGTGCTTGTTTTTTCAAACAATTGATTTGAACTATGAATCCATAACTTCCTTTCCTTAATATTTTCTCCATGTTGTGAGAACTCGCTACCTTGGATGGAGGAGTTGTAATTCCTTGAAGGTTAATAGTCCTTCCATTTTCTTTCCATTCCACAAATAATTTTATGAAATTCAAACTGATCGTGTCCAATTTTTCTAACCATTCAACTCCTAAAATTTCCTAAAATCATAACAAAAAGAGTTCCTTGCCATGTATAACTACCCATTTAGATTAACACTGAAGATGTTCTACCAATATATTGAGTATTTCCTCCATTTGCAACCAAAACTTGAAACTTATATTTATTAGAGGATTGAATGTATAAGTTCAATGCTTTTGCAGTTTTTATGTCAATAAAGTTATGAGTACTACCTGAATCGATTAACACATTTATCCTCTTCTATCGAATGAATCTTGGTACCTTGATTATATTATGAGTTATTAATCCCATAAGAGCATATACTGATATAGCCATAGTATCTTCATCACCTATTGCTTCATTATGTTCACTTTGTTCTTCGATCATGGGAGGGTCCTGTGGAATGCTATCCTCTTCTACCTCCTCGTCTTCCCTGTTATCATATTATATTTGAAATTTTTGTCTTGGTATACATGCTTGATATTTTGGATGGTTATTTTGACATTTATAGCAGTAATATCTTGATGGTTGATCATTTATATGGAAGGAATTGTTGCAATATTGAGGACGATTATAGGAGTCACGTCTGAAGAGTGTCTGATTCTACACATTTTTCTCAATCAACTTAGCAATATTTATATTGTCATCTAAATAGTATGGATCATGTAGGTCCACTTCAATTTGAATATTCTCTTTCAAACCATGTCTAAAATTTGATACCACCACATCGGATGGTAAGTTTCTTGTATAAGAAAGCAGACTAGTAAATTCTAAAATATAATCCCTTACTGAACTAGTTTGTTTAAGTGCCAACAAATGAACCATGTATGAGGATGAAGTTCCTTTATAAAATATCTTGACAAAAAGTATTTTGAATTCATGCCATATGATGGGTCAACTATGCTCACGTTTTTTCCAATCAAACCATTGGTAAGCTTCAGTACCCAGTTTGGAGGAAGCATAAGGAACTTTTTTAGATTTGGGAACCCGATATAATTCTAAAATACCTTCTATTTTAGCTATCCAACCATGTGGATCATTACCCTCAAAGGTAGGCATATCAGCATGTGGGATATTAACACATGTAGGCCATCTTGCTCGGTGATAATATTTCTCTGTATCCCTATCCTCACTAGCATACCTTCTATGGTAGTTATGTGGGGAATGAGGGGCTTCTTGGTTTTGTCTCTCTAAAACTTGTTGTAGCATTGTACTCATGGCATTCATACTAGTCACTAGTTGAGATATACTGTAATGGAAATCTTGGTTATTAGCATTAGTGTTTTCCATTTCCTTATTTGTGATATTTTCATGGGATGAGTTGGAAGGAGCCATGGAGTTAATAATGGGATGGTTGGGGTCAAAACTATTAATGCGTAAAGGAAAGTTGTATTGTGTACCTTTATTTTATGGAGATATTATAGGTGACTTCAATGATCCTTCATGTGTATTATTTGTGCTATACAGTCATCCATTTGGTCCTTTAGACCACCTTCTTCTCATGCACTTGCCAAAAATTTTGGATGAGATGCCAATCGTTCCATGCTTGTACGTTCGTTTTGCGCACCCAAAGATCAAATTTTCTTCTCCACATATCATTCCCAATTATTCTCTTTAGCAACAATCACCCATAATCGTATTAGATAGCTTCTTAATATATTGATTTTGGCACTCTGATGTCTTTAATTATTCTCCTAGTGGACATAACTTATTCTCCTATGAATTTTTGCATTAGATGAGCTATGAGTGAGGAATCTCCCGATCGAATGATTGAAATAGCTTGTGGTCAAAACCTCTTCCATGTGGTTCGTAGATCGGTTACTACCTGATACATGATTGACTTAGGATTCTGAATGGTGTCTAATTCTCAAGCACCTGACAAATTGTATGCCTACTACTTGAAACCACTATGGAACTATAGCGATGTTTGCATGGTAAATTAATTAAGGATGAATTTATTTGCCTATGCTCTTATTACTCTCTAGAAATCTGTGATTATCATAGTAGTTAGTTACTACAAAAATTCTTAATTGAACCGTCTGATGTATGAAATTTTCTTGGCTATGGTGCACCTACAAAATTGGAAAAAAATTTCTCTCCAGTTTGGCTCTAATACCACTTGTAGCAATAAACTCCAACACTTAGTTTTGCAAAAAATAATCGAACAAATAATGCAATCGAAATGGAATGAAAATATTATTTCCCCTTAAGGAGGTCTAAGTCCTTCGCCACTGAGGAGGGCTTAGTCCTTACAATAAATGCAAATGAATAAAATGATGAATGATAGATGAACAAATATAAATCAACCTACTCTATTAATATTAAATCAATGACAAATAATGGTGAAAACAATAATATAGCCGACTAGCTATATTAGGGTTGTAACAATTATACTCATCCTAGACCTTGAGCATGAGTGACTCCTTGAAGGGGAAGGCTACCTTTGATTAGCTAGAATGGCCTATTAATATAAACCTCTATAATACTCAGTCCCCTATGCATCTTCCTATGCTCTCTACAGATAATCAATAACACATTCATACCCTACCTTAAGGTTGCATGTGCTCTAGCATCATTCTTCTCCTATCATAATCAGGATACCTCTAAAGATAGTTAATCAATCTTGGCCTTTTATGTCTTCCCCTCTACCCTGATCTATTCTAGTTCTTCCTATAATTTGGCCACCTTAGTTACCTCTTGTTGCATTATCACCAAGATCACTTGAGGGCTTGCCATTTGTACCTCTAGGTCCTTAATCCTCTACTCCTACTCTAGGTCCCTACTTGGTCCTCCCACCTTGACTATTTTAGTCTCTAGATGGATGGCACTAAGGGGTGTTGCAATTAATTTCCTCTTTGCTACTGACCCATCCCTCACCTAGTGACTTTGGCTAATTATCCTCTAGGTCATCTAAATCATTGATCTATCATAGGACCTCAAGGCTCATATCTTTTGTAAGTCATCCTAGCCTATTACCCCTATACCACTACTAGTAACCCCTAGAAACTCTAACATTACCTGCCTTTCATTGTGGACCAATAGGACAATTTGCATCCTTCTCTAACTAGTAGGATTTGGCCTACCTCCCACTCTTGGCTCTCTACACACATTCATGTACAAGTAGTCACCCCTCTTGGGAACCTCCTATAGCTCTATGAACTATCATTAAATTTTTAGTCTTACAATGACACTGAGAGGGGAGGTGAATCAGTGTAGCTCTATAAACTTGAATTTATAGCTCTTAATACTGTAGCAATTAAAACTTATTACTAGATACAAAAAGTATAACAAAAGAGCATCACACAACACAATATTTAACAAGGTTCACCAATGTGGCTACTCCTCAAAAATTGACTGCTTGGACTACAATCCAAATCCAACCTTTGCAAAGTAACAACTTTATAATCAATTTACCAACACCCACTAGAAGGAGCACCAACCCCTAATTTATCTACAAAAATAGAAAGGAGCACCAACCCATGATTTATCTACACCAATAGAAAGGAGCACCAACCCCTGATTTACCAGCACCAACTAGAAGGAGCACCAACCCCTGATTTACCAGCACCAACTAGAAGGAGCACCAACCCTTGATTTATCTGCACCAATAGAAAGGAGCACCAACCCCTGATGCCAAGCTATAACTTGGACTTCAATTTGAATCTATAAGTTTGATAGTAAGATATATTTTATTTTGCAATACCCTGACTGCTCTTCTTCACCTTTGCATTCTCTGCACACTCTGCTCTCTCTGCACAATCACTTTGCACACTTTGCTTCGTTACAGTCGAACTTCACGATCGTCTTCTCTCTTTTTCACACTCTTCTCTCTTTGCAAATTTTGCACTTAGCATGATTCAACACGACTTGCTCTTTAAGCATAATGACCGTATTTCACACACATTCACCACATCTCAATTCTCTAAACAGCCCTCCTTTTATAACAATATTTTTATGATGAAAACCCTAATCTTAGTCGGTTGTAAATCCTAATATTAGTCGGCTTTCATAACGACTGTAAGCCCTAATTTTAATCGACTTTCATCGGTCTTCGTCGGCTTCAACTGTCATACTTCTCATTTTAGTCGAGTTCTCCTTCTTGACTTGCGTATTTATGACCTGTCGTGAAATCATGATATTTTTGCCTCTATAGCTTCTTTTGTTGTTTTTGCCACGAAAATACATGTCGCAATATCATGACACTTTTTCTCTCTCTCTTTCTCCTTGCTATGGCCCCCAAAAATACAACATGTCACGATATCGCGATATTTTTCTTTCTCTTTGCATCGAACCGCAAAAATGCTACATGTTGTGATATCGCGACACTTTTTCTCCTTGCTCTTTCTCTTAGCTTTGGCCCGCAAAAATACATCATGTCATGATATCGCGACACTTTCACCTCCGTATGCTTTCTCTATTCTTTTGTCATGATATATCGACATTTTTGCCTCTACAGACTTCATCTTTTCTTTTGTCGCGATATCGCGACACTTCTGCCTTCGAAGTCTTCTTCTCTACTTTTGTTGAGAAATCATGACACTTCTGCCTTCGAAGTCTTCCTTTCTAATTTTGTCACAAAATCATGATAGTTCTGCTTTCGTACTCTTCCTCTCTTTCTTTTGTCACGAAAATGTGACATGTCGTGAAATTTTGACACTTTTCAAACTTTCTCTCTCCTATTTTAGTCGCAAAAATGCGACATGTTGCAAAATCGTGACACTTTTCTTACTTGTTCTCTTTCTTCGAACTTGTCGTGAAATCGTGACACTTTTTCTTGCTTTCTCTTTCTCTTCCAACATGTCGGGAAATTATAACAGTTATTCCACTTGCCTTTTTCTCTTCCAACATATCGCAAAATCGTGACAGTTTTTCCTACTTTTTCTCTCTCTTCCAACATGTCATGAAATCGTGACAGTTTTTCTACTTGCCTTTTTCTCTTCCAACATGTCACGAAATCGTGATAGTTTTTCTTGCTTTTTCTCTCTCTTTCAACATGTCACAAAATCATGACAGTTTTTCCTGCTTTTGCTCTCTCTTCCAACATGTCACAAAATCGTGACAGTTTTTCCTACTTTTTCTCTCTCTTCCAACATGTCACAAAATCGTGACAGTTTTTCCTACTTTTTCTCTCTCTTCCAACATGTCACGAAATCGTGACAGTTTTTCCTGCTTTTTCTCTCTCTTCCAACATGTCACGAAATTGCGACAGTTTTTCCTACTTTTTCTTTTTTCCTACTTTTTCTCTCTTCCAACATGTTTTTCTTGCCTGCTGTATATGTCGCGATAGCGCGACACTTTTCTTACTTGTCTTTTTCTTTGATCTTTTGCATATGGGCCACTTAGGTCTTCTTGGAAAATCACTGTACATACTCTGAATAACCTTTGAACTCCTGTCTTCTGCATCTGAATAGCTTTTGAACTTCCTATCCACTACATCAACAGATCTATCTGACTGTGTTGACAATAATGACAATATTGTTGCTGCACCTTGCTCAACAATCTCCCCCTTTGGAATTGTTGGCAACACATGTGCAATTTCCTGTAACTCTTCTCCCCCTTTGACAATAATACCAAAGGGCTACTGCAAACTCCCCCTGAGTCCATGCACAACATTCTCAAGAAAAATTTATTACACTTAGCAAAAATCATGAACATGAGAAAAAATATAATCAAATACTTAAATGCTCCCCTTGAGAATGTGATCCCTGTAGCTAGTCAATTCTTGGGAAGTGTGACCACTCCCAATTTATTGCGAAGGTACTCAAAAACTTCCTTGGGCAATGGTTTTGTGAAGATATCTGCTACTTGCTCTATAGTTGGAACAAAATCCAACTTAACCTCACCTTCCGCAACTTTCTCCTTCAAAAAGTGATACCTAATAGAAATGTGTTTTGTACATGAATGCATAACCGAATTCTTGGAGATGTTAATGGCACTGGTGTTATCACACTTAACTGATATTGGCTCACTGAAGCTAATACCAAGATCTTTTAGGGTTTGTTGCATCCACAATACCTGCGTACATGTTGTCACTGCAATATATTCTACCTCTGCTATCGATAAATAAATTGACTCTTGTTTCTTACTGTGCCACGCGACCAATCTGTCTCCAAGATAGAATGCACCTCCACTGGTACTCTTTCTATCATCGACACATCCTACCCAATCTGCATTTGAATATGAAATAAGGGTGAATTCTTTACCTTTCGAATACCATAACCCATACTCCATAGTACCCTTGAGGTACCGAAGAATCCTCTTCACTGCTGTCACATGAGTCTCCTTGGGATTAGCCTAAAATCGTGCTACCATGCATACTACCTATAAAATATCTGGTCTGGTAGCTATCAGGTACAGTAAGCTTCCAATCATAGATCTATACATGGTTTGATCAATAAGTGGATATTTGTCATCCTTGCTCAACTTGCAACCTGTCGTCATGGGAGTGCTAACTGGCTTACAATCCTCCATTGTGAACTTTTTAACATCTCTTTCACATATTTAACTTGAGAAATAAATATGCCCTTCTTATTTTGATTAACTTGCAACCCGAGGAAATACGAAAGTTCACCAATCATTGACATTTCAAATTATTTCTACATCTTATTTGCTAAATCTTTACACGACTCATATTTGTTGCTACCAAATATGATATCATCTACGTATACAACAAGAACAATAAGATGCTCATTTTATGTTTTGACATACAAATTACTATCCATCATACCTTTCTTAAACCTTTGTTGAGTGAGATAGTTGTCTAGCCTTGCATACCATGCTCGGGGTGCCTGTTTTAAGCCATATAATGCTTTCTTCAACTTGCAAACCAAGTTGGGATCATCACCAAGTTGGAAACCATCTGGTTTCTCAATATAAACCTCTTCTTCAAGTTTCTCATTCAAAAACACTGATTTCACATCCATTTGATAAACTTTGAAATTCTTGTAGACTGCTAAAGCAAGAAATATTCTAATTGCCTCTAGTCTAGCTACTGGTGCAAAAGTTTCCTCAAAGTCAATGCCTTCAACTTGTGCATAACCCTTACATACCAATCTTGCTTTATTTCTGACTACCTATCCATCTTCATTCAATTTGTTTCAAAAAATCCATTTAGTCCCGATTATATTTTTATTTGCAGGTCTAGGTACTAACTCCCAAGTTTCGTTTTTCTTGATCTGATCTAATTCTTCATTTATTGCCTTCATCCAAATTTCATCTTTGCTTGCGTCAGCAACATTTTTGGGCTCAATTTTGGATAATAGAGAGTAGTTACTTACTACTCTTCTTCTTGTCTGAACACCAACTTTGGGGTCTCCAATTATTTGCTCTCTAGGATGATTTTTTTGCCAGCTTCCTGTTTTGAATTTCTTATTTTCTTCCACTTTTGAATCACAACTTCAATCATCTGAGTCAATTTTCTGTATCTTTTTCATTTTTTTTTCCTCATCTCCTTCAATAACCTCTTCATAAATTGGTTAGTTCGTTTCATAGCTAATTACTCATTATCTACGTTCATCAAATTTAACATCGGCACTGTCCACAATTTTCTTTAGCCTCTTGTTGTAGCATTTTTAAGCTTTGCTTTTTGATGAATAACCAACAAAAATACCTTCATTCGCTCTATATTCAAACTTACCAAGATTATCTTCAGTTCTTTTGATGTAGCACTTGCTGCCAAAAACTTTGAGGTATTTTGTTGTTGCCCTTTTACCGAACCACAACTCATAAGGAGTTTTACTTTCATGTGTTCTCAACATGTACCTATTTTGGATATACACCGTAGTATGGACTGCTTCTTTTCAAAATTTGTCTACTACTCTGCTTTCAGCCAACATTGTCCGTGTCATTTCCTACACTGTCTTGTTCTTTCTTTCTACCACTACATTCTGCTGAGGTGTCCTAGCTGCTGAAAATTGTCTCCTAATACCGTATTTTTCATAGTACTCTGTAAACTCCTCTGAAATGAATTCTCCTCCTCTATCTGATCTTAAAAATTTGATCCTCTTTTCTATTTCATTCTCAACATGGTTTTTGAAAATCTTGAACATGTTAAAAGCTTCTGATTTATGCTTCAAGAAAAATATCCATGTCATTCTGGAATAGTCATCAATGCACAACATAAAATATTTTTCACCATTTATACTTTGTGTTCTCATGGGTCCACATAAATCAATGTGTATTAGTTCCAAAGGTTTGCTTGTGTAGTATTATTTTGTTTTGAATGTGACTCTAGTTTGCTTCCCCTTTTGGCATGAAGCACAAATGTTTGCATGTTTGCTGATGGTGGGAATATCTCTCATTGCCCTTTTTGAGCTGATTTTTACTAGATTATCAAAACTAATATGACCGAGTCTCTTGTGCCACAACCAATTTTCTTCTTCTTGTCTAATAAAACAAGCTCCTTCTGAAGTCTCTAAGAGCATGTACATGTTGCCAGATGTCCTTGATCCAGTTGCTATCAATTTTCCACTATTTGTTTTTCTGACTTCACAACCCTACTTCATAAAAACTACTTCATGATCTTTATCACAAATCTGACTTATGCTCAACAAGTTATGTTTCAAACCATCCACAAAAAAGACTTCTTCTGACTTAATTTTTCCGTCACTAATTTTAATTGAACCTTTGCCAACTATCTTAGCTCCACCATTATTTTCAAACTTTACTGAACCACCATCATATTTCTGTAACTTCTCAAATTTATGTTTGTCACCTGTCATATGACTGGAGCATCCACTATCAAGTATCCATGGTACATATTTATTCTGTGCTTTAAATGTTGTTTGTATGATTAAGGATGCCTTTTCTTCCTTAAGTCGCTCTTTTTCTTTCCACTTCGTTTTGATAGTAGTTTTGGGTTCTTTTTTGCCTTTCCCTTATCAATAGCTTTTGCATATTTTTCAAGAAGTTTTCTATTTTTTCTCATCCTATTTGGTTGAAATTTTCTTCCCTGAAACTGATTTGATGCAAATGTACTTCTACAGTTTCTTGCAATGTGCCCAAAATTATGACAGTTATAACATTCTCATCGTATAATTCATCAGAGGAGAAAAAGCATTTCTACTGGTGAAATTCCTTGGTCTTACATTATATTTGTAGTCAAATATTTTATTTCCATAGCCATTGCATTTAAAATAGAAACCAAAAAAGGGATAATTGAACCTGGGTGATGGTCTTTGCCATGTTGTCATAGGAGCCATAGGTCTTCTTCTTCTTTGATGTGTGACATTGGTGAATCCATCATTGTCAATTCTCCTTTCTTGCTTGGTATTATTGCTTTCTTTTGCATGAGATGTTTTTCTTTGATCAACCTGTTTCTTATCTTCATTCTTTATGGATTCTACATTTTGGCCTTTGATCCATTTGATGATTCTTCTTTGACAAAACCCAGACCAAATTTGATGTCTGCAGGCCTTTGGTCATTTATTATATTATCCATCTTCATAGAACTTTCTTCGTGTTTGTGATAGCAACTAATTTTGTGATTCATCTCTTCTATATGCATCCTTAAACCAACAATCTCTTCTTCTAGCTTGTTGCAATAATCTATTTTCATGGTTATTTGCACTTCGAGATCTTCAAATATTTTCTTGTATTATTCTATCTATACTTTTATACTGGTTATGATTTTGTTTGCATCCTCAAGCTTTTTTGAAATTTTCTTATTCTTTTTTCTTGTATCTTCAATTCATCTAGTGCTACAATTAGTTCCTCTTCCAAATTTACTTCTGCATCAATTTCTTCTTCTTCACATTCCTGTTCTTTTTTTGTTTTTTCTTCTTTGAGTGCCATGAAAAGAGCTTCACCTGTCATTATGTTACTTCCAAGATCACCCTATCTGGTTAAGCTTGTACAGGAACTTCAATGACACTGAGAGGGGGGTGAATCGGTGTAGCTCTATAAACTTGAATTTATAGCTCTTAATACTGTAGTAATTAAAACTTATTACTAGATAAAACAAGTATAACAAAAGAGCATCACACAACACAATATTTAATGAGGTTCACCAATGTGGCTACTCCTCAAAAATTGACTGCTTGGACTACCATCCAAATCTAGCCTTTGCAAAGCAACAACTTTAAAATTAATTTACCAGCACCCACTAGAAGGAGCACCAACCCCTAATTTATCTACACAAACAGAAAGGAGCACCAACCCCTGATTTATCTGCACCAATATAAAGGATCACCAACCCTTGATTTACCAGCACCAACTAGAAGGAGCACCAACCCCTGATTTACCAACACCAACTGGAAGGAACACCAACCCCTGATTTATTTGCATCAAAAGAAAGGAGCACCAACCCCAGATGCCTAGCTGCAACCTAGACTTCAATTTGAATCTATAAGTTTGACAGTAAGATACCTTTGCTTTTGCAAGACCTTGACTGGTCTTCTTCACCTTTGCGTTCTTTGCGCACTCTGCTCTATCTGTGCAATCACTTCGCACACTTTGCTTTGTTACAGTCAAACTTCACGATCATCTTCTCCCTTTTTTGCGCTCTGCTCTCTTTGCAAATTTTGCACTTAGCACGATTCGACATGACTTTCTCTCTGTGCACAATGACCGTATTTCACATACATTCACCACATCTCAATTCTCCAAACAGCCCTCCTTTTATAACAATATTTTTATGATAAAAACCCTAATCTTAGTTGGCTATAAATCCTAATCTTAGTCGGCTTTCATAATGACTGTAAACCCTAATTTTAGTTGGTTGTCATCGATCTTCTTCAGCTTCAACTGTCATACTTCTCATTTCAGACGGGTTCTCCTTCTTGACTTGTGTATTTATGACCTGTCATGAAATCGTGACATTTTTGCCTCTGTAGCTTCTTTTGTTGTTGTTGCCACGAAAATACATGTCACGATATCACGACACTTTTTATTTCTCTCTATTTCTCCTTGCTTTGGCCCTCGAAAATACAACATGTCACAATATCGCGACATTTTTCTTTCTCTCTCTTTCTCTTTGCATCGGACCATAAAAATGCTACATGTCACGATATCGCGACACTTTTTCTCCTTGCTCTTTCTCTTAGCTTTGGCCCGCAAAAATACAACATGTCACGATATCGTGACACTTTCGCCTCCGTACGCTTTCTCTATTCTTTTGTCATGATATCACGATATTTTTGCCTCTGCAGACTTCATCTTTTCTTTTGTCGTGATATCGGGAAACTTCTACCTTCGAAGTCTTCTTCTCTGCTTTTGTCGTGAAATCATGACACTTCTGCCTTTGAAGTCTTCCTTTCTACTTTTGTCATGAAATCACGACAGTTCTACTTTCGTACGCTTCCTCTCTTTGTTTTGTTGCAAAAATGCGACATGTCGCGATATCACGACACTTTTCAAACTTACTTTCTCTCTCCTATTTTAGTCGTGAAAATGCGACATGTCGTGAAATCGTGACACTTTTCTTACTTGTTCTCTTTCTTTAAACTTGTCACGAAATCGCAACACTTTTTCCTGCTTTCTCTTTCTCTTCCAACATGTCACAAAATCGTGACAGTTTTTCCACTTGCCTTTTTCTCTTCCAACATGTCACGAAATCGGGACAGTTTTTCTTGCTTTTTCTCTCTCTTCCAACATGTCACGAAATCACGACAATTTTTCCACTTGCCTTTTTCTCTTCCAACATGTCGCGAAATCGTGATAGTTTTTCCTGCTTTTTCTCTCTTTCAACATGTCACAAAATCGTGACAGTTTTTCCTATTTTTTCTCTCTTCCAACATGTCGCGAAATCGCAACAGTTTTTCCTGCTTTTTCTCTCTCTTCCAACATGTCGCAAAATCACAACAGTTTTTCCTGCTTTTTCTCTCTCTTCCAACATGTCGCGAAATCGTGACAGTTTTTCTTGCCTATTGTATATGTCGTGATATCGTGACACTTTTCTTACTTGTCTTTTTCTTTGATCTTTTGCATATGGGCCACTTCGGTCTTCTTGGAAAATCATTGTACATACTCTGAATAACCTTTGAACTCCTATCTTCTGCATCTAAATAGCTTTTGAACTTCCTGTCCACTGCATCAATAGATCTATTTGACTGTGTTGACAACAATGACAATATTGTTGCTGCACCTTGCTCAACATAAACATGGTTGTATCTATAGACCTCCCTCTATCCTTAGGGAATAATCATCCATATGATCCTCCATACCTTTACCAACTCAAAATCATCAACATCCCACCTAGGGTGACCTCACCATAGTCTCCAAATGATGCACTCAATATGGAGATCATCAATCACTCTTTGAGCCCATACCAATTATCCTTTTTAGGATCACATATATGTCTTTCTATACCCAATGGTATACTACTAGCCTTATAGGATCATCTAATCTACCAAGAAGATCCATGGAGCATCTCATAGCTAGGTGCTCCTAGCACCACACCTGTAGTAGAGTACAACAAATTAGGATCTTACTCTTCTAGTACACAATTTTGTAGTGTCTGATAGAATCATGCCAAAATCATGGGATGCCATGCAAATATCCCCTACTCGTTCCACATACGAGCCATCACCTTTGCCCTAACCCATGAAAATACCCTCCTACTCATGTTCCCTATAAGAAAGCTTGATGCAACTGCACTTAGGAGGGTTGTAATCATATTCACCTTTCTCAAAAGGTGGTTGACATTGATCCCACCACTAACCTTATAAAAATTAATATCACCTATCAATAGCTACAAGGCCTACCCCTTATCAAATATAGTGTACACCATCATACTACAAATAGGCACTCTCAAAATCTACCACACATACTCGCTTGTGAAACTCATATCTCTCATAGGTAGCTTGAATGTGTTGTTCTACGGATACGTACAATCACTTGGCCAATGTCATCAATAGTACACACTCAAATTCTACATTAGGCATTAGCAATAAATGTGTCATCCCAATTTCCTCTAGGAGCATAATGTCTACTAGAATCATGAACTCCAACAATGCATCCAAAATATGTGGACATCTCTCCCTACTCACCAATATCTTAAACTACATACACAAAACCAAATTCATTAGACATACCACCATCTACCCCCATACCCTATTTTTCTAATTCACAAGTATGAAATCACCACCACTCTAGGTGATTTTGTTGCCTTATGAATTCATCTCGTCCCCTGACAATTTCTTAATTAGATAAATTCATTGCATAAGGTGACCATTTTGCAATAGTTCTAGTTGAAAAATTGTCTAGTGCCTACAAAATCACTAACAACAAATTTTCCACTTCCTCACAAAATTGCCTAGTCAAATTTTAAATGCATTTTTAAAAAGCAAAAACCCAAAATGAAACTATATTTAATATGTACCTATGGGCCATCAACTCCTTCAGTTTTTGCCTCTTGAATAAGTTCCACAAGATGTTTGAATCGCTCCTAATGTGCCATCCAAAATACAATCTATTTTTTTCTCTAGAGCTCTATTCTTCCAACTCTCGTAGTGAAAATAAATTGGTTTTTCACTCCCTCCACCTATTTAACCCCCTCCCCCATTGCATCAACAATCTGCAACCTTTTTTGCAATCTTCATTCTTCATTAGGAAAACCAAGTTTTCTTCAAAAACTCAAAGGGGCATCCTAGCTGGGGATATGGTAGGAGCATTGAATGTCATTAATGCTACCTAAGTGTAAATTTTCAAACAAATAAAAAAGCTTTCATTTTTCTAATATACCTTATCATTAACATATAAGCCCATAAAATGTGGTATTTCATGAATTTATGGGTATCTACTACTATTTTTTATGCATTTATTATGCAATAAATGAATAAAAAATAAGGGAAATATAGACACCTAATTTTAGTACACCATTTTCTTCAACAGACCATAAGACATCCAAACAAGCCTAATAAGCCAGTCTCAATCAAAACTTGAGCATTCCTTAATTGATGATGGAATTGTCTAGTGATGTAGCTATTTTGCAAAATTTAAATTTAAACCTTAGAAATCCACCAAACTTAAAGTATCTTGCCCCTATCTGATGTGCAATGGCTAGGATTATAAAATTTCCTAGTCAAAAATCACCTAGGATATTTTATGAGTAAGTGAATTCATCGCATGTGCAAGATCCCTACAAGTCATGATACATTACCCCTTGATCCACCTGACAACAATGGAAAGGACCTTGCCTTGGGATGACAAGGAGTTGCAATGTTTTAAAATTGTTATTTTGGTGATAAGCTCCCTCTTGCATTTTATCTTGGTCTCCCAAAGTTTCCTCCCAATCACTCCCTCCCCAAGACTTCCAAAATTCTATAAATACAAGCAACTGAAAGCTCTTTGTAACATGCATTCTTGGCTCACAAAGTGTTGCACATTTGCTTCCTGGTATGAAACTAAATGGTGCGGAAAGCAGGATCGTTTTTATATTGAATCACTTTTTGATTGTAAGGTAGAAAACCCACAATAGACTTAATTTATATATTTGTTCGATGATGCCTTATTATCATATGTGGATTGCATTTAAATACCTAGTCTAATAGTTGTAAGAGTGAAGGGTTGTGACCCTAGAATATAATGAATAAATAATATAAGTAATTAGGACATGTTAGGAGGGTCCTAACATGCCTCTCTCTTTTCAATCTATCATCTTTTTGTATGAATTATTTCTCAATTGTACTCCATTTCTTGGTTTCCATTCAACATCAGCAAAGGAGTCTAGCATTGGGGACAAAGAAAAGGCTTTAACTTAGTTTTGTTGGGTTATGACCCTCTCTTCTTATCTTTTGCCAAGCTCTTCATTTTTCTTTGAGCACAAAAGTTTATTATTATTGAATTTCTTTGTTATTATATTATTAAAAACTAATCTATATTACTTTACATGTTGCAACCAAGATAGTAGTTTCTTTATGGTTAGGTCTTAGTAGATTTTCTTTATACATCCTCATTTTTTAGCATCTAAGTCTTTGAATTTTTTATTATAGGATATTATGCTTTAACCCTTAGTTTCTAGGAACTCCCATTAGTATATTCTAGTCATCTCCCTAATTGTCCTATTAAAAATTTTAGTGTTTGGTTAACAGATACAAAATCATCACCACCCCAAATGATTTTGTCATTGTAACTATTTTATGCAAAGTTTTGGATTTAAACTAAGAATTTTGGTGCCATTTTAATTAATTGCCTTGGCCACCTATTTATGCAGTAAATTTAAGCTAATCCTACTTTCTATCTTTGTATAAGTCATCTCAGGACAAAATTTCCTACCCTAGCAGTGATTTTGTCTTTGCAATTCTATTATCAAACTTCTACATATATCTATTTTTGTTATCTAGTTCCTACTTATAAACAACTTCCACTCATAACAAAATCACATAGATCTATGGTAATTTTAACATTCATGTACAAGCATTCAATTTTTTGCAATAAATTTGGTTATTTAAGATACTAAATGGGTATGACTATTTTAGGTCGAAAGTCCAAAATCACCTTGCTTGGTAGAACCCTTAAATATAACTCCATTTCCAAGTTTGCTAAGTTTTGTAGGAAGACCAACATCACCTTGCTTAGCAATTCTATTGAAGTTACAGAACTAAGCCTCCTCTCTAATCTCATTTATCCTTTTGTTTTAATATAAACTTGTATGTTGTCTATTGCTTACAAATTTTTGTTTTAAAACATTAAATAAAGAAAATAAAGGAGATATAGAAAGATTAATATGTTCAAATTTTAATACTAGGCAAGAAAGGGAAAGTCATATAACTTACATTTAGGTTAGCTTTTGTATGTATATTCTCTTGTCCCTTGCTTAAAGAAAAATGAATTTTTTAGTTTCTTGTAACACCTAGTTTAAATTTACAAGAATTTAAAATCATATAGGATAGATACTTATTTGCATATATATCCTTGCCTTATTGCATCTTAGATAGAAATCATAAGTTATTAAGATCAAATAATATTTATTTTGTTCTTATTAAAAATAAACTTAGGTTTTTACCAATAAACATGTAAAAATAGCTCTAATATTCTTAGGTGAACCTCTCATACAACTTCATTGAGGTGAGAAGTGGGATTACTCTCAAATCCCTAATTCTACTCCTCACAACGAGTTATTTGGGGACAAGTAGATTGTCAGTTTTACCAAGTAATAAATTGGTGAAAAATAAATGGGTTGATGTGAATGAAGTGCCACATGAACTTCTTCATGACACTAATGCATACAAAAGGGCATTGCTAAATGAGATATTGGTTAAAGGTAACTTGTCAAAGGTAGAAAGTATAAGTGTATCCATGATGAGTCTAAGCATAAAATAAGAAGATTGGATTAGTGCTAACTCTAGCTTAGGATTTGAGAGATGATTTAGATAGGAAAAACCAAGAATGATATTGAGTTTTGTTGATGATGAGGTAATAATACTCCTGGTAGATGACTATTTGCCAAAGAATAATAATATATTGTCAAGCAACACTTTATAGTTAACAAGGAAAGACTAGATTAAAATCACATCCAAAAATGAAGAAGTGATTATTGCATGGTGGAAAAAAAAATGAATAACAATGGAAATTAAACTTAGGTGGATTCAAGGCTGATTAAGATGTAGTGTAAGTTGAAATTTTACTAAGTATTGACAAGATGACATTAATACAAGGACTAGTTTCAATCATCTATCAAGATTTAATTATTTGCCTAGCAGTCTCATTGGATCATCAAATCCATTATATTATCCAAATTTAGCTTGCAAAGATGGCCTCTTAGGTCATTTTAATGGGTTTTTAGATCCCCCAATCTACTTTGGATGGCTTTAACAAGGGGGAATGCCATCAATATTTCTTTTTTATTGCTTGGGAAAGAATGATCAACCCTAGATGCCCCATGGGTCATCTAGATATAGAGTAGGGCTATCTAATAGGGACATTATGTATTGAGATGGACTTTAGGCCATTAGGCCCAAGGGAATTGTTATCTAGTCCATTTCTAGTGTTTTTGAGTCATATATAGCCCCCAAGCTATTATATGTTCACCCTAGGCTATCACGAGCTCAAGTCAATTCATCAAGTGTTTATAATGAACCATTAGGTATTCAAGCTAGCTTGAGAAGATGACCATATTTGATGTCATCTAGCCTCTTGATACTTTTGGGATGAAGTAAAATAGAGCTTTTTATATGATCAAGTAGGTTATTTGTCCCTCTAGGATATCAAATCCAAAGCACCAAGTCATCTGGATGGTCAAGAGGCCAATTGGGCCAAAAAAACTTACAATTTCACTCATCCAAAAATTAAATGTGCATATTCACCCTATAGGTTTGTCATTAATGAATACAAAGAAATATCCAAATGTATATAATATTAACACATCTCATAGATTGATTAATTATATATATGATAATTGGAGTTGTAGTGGTAGTTAAGGGAGTGGAGGTATAGTTGGTGCATGCAAGCCAAGTGTCCCCCTACCTCCCTCAACTTATAAAAAGGGATGAGAAGATCTTTTTTGTATATTCTCAATCATAGGAGGGCTAAATAACAAGGATAAAGAGAAAGTATAGAGCTAACCAGTAGGAAGCAATAATTATTGAACCAACACCAAGTAGGGCATGACCCAAGGTACTTATCGATTATCAAGGAGGCAAACAAGACATATTTTATCACATAAAATTCCATGATAATTAAGGATAAGGATAAACCAATAATAGAGAAGCACAATTCACCTAAGCATTGGAGTTAGGACACATCAATATTAAAACTAAAATAAGGGTTTTATTGAAAACTATTAACCAACAACCATAAAAATTCAAAACAAATTATCATCTCAAAATTTAGCAAGCTATCAAGTGAGAGGAAAATATTGTATGGGCCATACAAAATGCCAATTACACCATTTTATGGAAGAAGAAAGTAAAAAGATCCATCAAAGGAGAATAAGTGTGTCTCATATAAGACACAAAGTACATCATCTAGAATTAGAAGTTTGTCATCTTGACCTTCTAGATATGTGAGCATGACAAACAATTCTTAAGCACATGGTGGTTTTGACATTCCTTTGAAATCAAGTGATTATTGCTTTAAGTCTTGTTGGGGGTATAAAATAACCCTTGCACCCCTAGCACTATGACCCCCCCATAGTTGTATTTGCTCTTATCTCTTTGATTGGGTGTGTCCAGTTCCCTAGCCTTGTGTGAGGTACTAGTCCTCGAAAGTTCAAGGGGTGTGGGATGCGGCTTCTTCAGATGACCTTCAGGATTTTTTTACCAAAGTTGGCTCCTTATTTTGATGTAGTCTTATGGTTTCCATTCCTTCTATGTTGGCCTATTTTACTATAATTTTCCCCAAGGAAAATATAAATAAAAGAAAATAGTAAATGACTAAAAATATAAATTATAGGAAATTAAACGTACCTAAACTATCTAGCCTATCTAAGGATGGTTGTGCCAAGAGAATTTAATTTCCATGTGTGTATCAATGGGATGAATGAACACATGAACTAAGAAATATAGTGAAATTAAATTTTTGGGGACCTAAAACGATCCTTGTTCCAAGTCCAGGGTGGAAATTTTTAATGTGTGATTTAAGAAAACACCTATGTTTGAAATTTCTAAACTAAACTATGGAAATGAAATAACAATGAAAAACACACAAGATGCAATAAGACAATGACTAACCCTAATATGACTCTTGGATTCAATGATATCTAACCCTATTTTGCAAGAAATGAAATCATTTTCATTGAGCAAGGGACCAAGGGAATGCACAAACAAGACTAAACCCTATATGCAAACTTATATACCCTTTTCTTTTAAATTCCTAGAAAGCAATCAAATGTTTCCCCTTTTTACTTATAACTCAAGTTTTGAACAAGAATAACAAAAACAAGCAACACACAACCCAAAATATTTACTTAGGGCACTTATCTGATTTAGTGTTTTATCCAAGCTTTATCTTGCATCTCAAATATCCCACAGCTCCAAATCTGCAAAATAGCTTCACAAAAATGCTAGAAAATATTGTCAGCATTTGGAGGCTTGCTTAGGTTGCTGTAAGACTAAGATTTGAGGTGCAAAATTCAAGTCCCTTGGTTCCTTTTAGCTAACTATTCATAATAAAATGAGCTTTGACCTTAGGAACAAACACAACAAATATGATAATATGAAACAGTAAATGAAATGCAAATAGAATGAACACAACGAAAAGAATAAGAATACAACCTTGAAATCTAGGGTTTGGAAACAAGTGATTGCCCCCAATCTAATGTAATATGAAATGCAAGCAAAATAGAATTATAGTAATTATAACAAGATGCAAATATATATGAAGAAATATACAAAAGGTATGCAAACCAAAATCCTAGGATTTGAGAATGAATAACCATCTTAAAATTCAACTAAATTGAATCTGCATCTTGTAGATTACCAAGCATAGATTCGGTAACAGAAATGAAATTGGACGTAGAGTGCCCAATAGGCAAAAATAATGTTTTCACCGAATTTGTGCCCTATAATAGACAGTGCACGGATTTGCATAGGAGGGTTTAAAATCCAAATCAAAGAATGAAAAGCGACTAAAACAAAAAATAGAATGATTAAAGAGATAAATGAATACAAAGGAATGACCTGATGATATTATGGAAGAATTAAGAGCAAAGGTGGAAAACCTCTCCTATTTCAAGAAGACAAGTTGTCATCAAGGCTTTCTCCACTTGCAAATCACAAGGAACACACCAACAACAGAACACCAAAGCACCAAGAGCACTAGAATATTGCACAAGAAGCCAAAAGAATTCTTATTTTGCATGAAATTTCTTAGATTGCTAATTGAGTAACTAGGGTCTAGGGAGAAAAAGGGATCCAATCCCTTTATTTATAAAGTTTTTGAAGGGATAAAAAGGCAATAAAATGAAAGCTAACCTTGATTAATCCAATACCCCAAACCTAAATTTTTGTGGATCAATTTTTTGTGTCTACATTTTTCCCCCTCTTTGATGCATTTATGGCCTAATAAATAAATCAAAGAAATATGTAGACACTTATGGGTGAAAAAGGATAGCAAATGCAAGGGAAAAGGGTGGTCAGTTTAGAAGAAAGGGGTGGTGCAAAAATTGTGTCATTATAGTAATTGAATATTTTACACATAAATCAAGGCATTAGAGATATTAATGTCTCTTAGGCCAGGGTGCTCCCTTGAGTTTTAGAAGGAATGTAAATTTTCTAAGAAAACTCAAAATTACTGACTTAGAAGAAAAAGAGAGTAGTAGAAAGTGAAAAACATGCAAAAATATGAGAGAAAAAGAAAAAAGGAGGAATAAAAAGCAAAAAGGAGTGAAAACCCTAACTCTTTTTTACCGTGTGAGAAAACAAAAGAGGGCTCTAGAGAAAACAATATAATGGCACTTCCCACACACTGAGCAATAGTTGTGAGGGGTGAGGTTGGGACAACAACAAACTGGGTACGAGTAAGAGCCAAAATCCTAGCTAACATGTAAATTTTAGTTCATTATAGCATTTTTTATGAATTTTAATGTTTTTGAGCAGATGTCATTGTGCAGGACCCAAGCCTAGATTCAACGGTCACTCCCAAATTCAATCAGCCCTGATAGTGATCGAATTCATGCCCCATGTTGCATAGGGTGTGGATTCGTGAGTCTATGCCCTAGAGGATAAAGGGCACATATTCAAAAAATAAGTAAAATAGATAAAAGAAAAAATAAAAAGGAAAATAGAAGAAGGAAAGAAGATATTAGGTTTCTCTTAGTGTGAAAATTGTATTAGCATGCTTATGTTGATGTTTTTATGATTATATGATGAAATTAATGAAAATTTTGTGTTTTTTATTTTTATTGTAGAATGATGTCCTTGAGATAATGGAATGGTGAAAGAGTACCCTTGAAGTGGCACTAAAAGAGCTCACACTAGGGGTAGTGGAGGTTCTACACTTGGTATAAATGCCTCGAGTGGAGGCTAACAAAGCGCTATTGATTGTGCTAGCAAAGAGGTGGTACCTAAAATCATCCATATTTTGGTTATTGATGGGATAGACGACCATCACACTGAAGGATGTGTGGTGCATCTTGAGGATGATGGTTTACAGGGCACAAGTACCTCAAAGGTAGTGTAAATATTGATGGGTGACTTTTCACATGAGATTTGTAAGAGCAAATTCTACATCGATGACATATCATAGTGACACAAGATTGGGACACTAATGATCATGCTTTATGGAGTGGTGGTGGTATTTCTAGTGTGTCACATGAGTCTACAACACCTACCATGGGTGCTAGCAGGAGTAGTGATAGATATACAATACAAGTAGGTGTGTTTTGCATGGGGTTCGTATGTGTTGGCCCATTTGTATAGGATGTTATACAACATTGTGTACAAATGGCATACAAGATTGGTATGCATGACTTTGCTTCAGGTGTGGTGTTGGAAGCATATATCCATCGGGAGAAAAAATGTACTACCATAGCCACTGATCGACCTAGAGCAGCTAGTAGGATACAAGTGGTCCTAAGACCTTAAGAATACATAGAGGTCATACATAGGTATTCTACCATTAGGGAGACAATTCATAGATGAACTATAGGACCATTAGATCGTATGGTGGCCATGGCATTTACATCCTGGGTGGTATAAGGATACGAAGGAGTTGGCTTAGGTTAGGAGGATCCAATGGGTTACCATAGAGAAGTGTGAGATAGAGCTCTACCATTTTAATCGAGTGCAATGGTAATTTGGGATTCTCTAGGAGATACTAGACCTAGGGTAATACTAGTATAGGAGGGTGATGTGAGATCCATTAGGGGTCGAAGAGGATCTTGATATGGCTCGGTTCATAGAGGAGGACCTGTATGATCCCCTCTATGTCAATCCTAGAGTGGAAAATTTTAGGATAGCCCTCAGATATAGGAGATGGTATAGGGGTATTATACCACCAAGTATCTCCCCATAGGTGTGAGTGTAGAGGCACCAAGTCATGGGCCAACAAGTGCAGCTAGCACTCTAAGAGGCTAATTGATGTGCAGTAAATTTATGAGAGCAAATGTTACATCCTCCTAGGTAGGCAAGGGTATAGGTCAGGATAGATGTGGTGATAGCCATGAGGACCACCATCACTCTCTTTGCATTAGAGGTGGGGAGGACAATCAAATATGCCCCCATAGGAGTAAAAATAGGACCAAGAAAAACCATGGGTCAAGGATATCTAATGAGGGCTACAAAGGGGTTGCTAGATAGGGTGGTCATCATGCAGGGGGGAGATAGATACTCTCCATGCATAGCTATGCCAGGTCACAGTAGAGTGAGATGTAGCAAGGACTAAGGTGAGTCATCTCAGAGGAGAGATGGGTCTACTAGAGTAGGAGTGTTAGTGGGCCTAAGTTGAGGGGATGGTTTTTGCTATGAGCATCCAACCAGGCAAGGGGATCTACCTTCTACATGAGTAGTTGTAGAGGGTAGAGAAGAGGTAGGATGTAGTGGTATAGAGGAAGACCTTTTACCAAGCTTTGTATTTATAGGTGATATCGATGGGTCAAAGGGTGCTTCCACCAACCTTCCTTTAATTATAGAGTTGAATGTGACCTCGATCATAGATAGCTACATAGTCTGTGAACATACACTCATAGAGACCACCACCAATAGGTAAAGTAGAGGAGGTAGGTTCATAGAGCTAGGGTTAGGATCATGGTGACATGTCAATTTTAGATTGTGGCATGCATCCCTAGAGATGGTCAAGTGCATCGGGCTTGGATTGTGGTGCACCAACCCAGCTAACATGCATTCCCTTCTTATCAATTAATATCATGATATGGTTTTTATTATGTTATGGTGTGAAAATGTGTGTGTATTATATAATTTTTATTAAGTGATTTGTTATGTGTGGAAATGATAAACATAATGAATGCAATGAATGGATGAATGCAACTAAATGAATGAATGACATGAATCTAACTAAATGCAAATATCTAAATGTAAACCTAAATGAAATACAACATGAAATGCATAGATGAATGGATGGAAAGAAGAAAGGAGGGAAATAATAAGAAGAAAAACAAACAATGAGGAAGAAGAAAGAGATGAAAACAAAGCTCCAAAAGGCCAACAAGAGAAAAGCAAAAGAAGAGAAAAATAAGCGAGAACCCTTTAGGGATGTATGCTACCCCTCACATGTGGCCATGAAGTGATCCTGCAAGGATGTTATGCTCACAAAAATATGGATAAATGTGGATCAATTGCCCTCTATGGTTGTCATTCTCACTAAGATGGTCAGAGAAAAGGATATTTTTGCTAGGATGTATGCTCGCAAATTATCGAGATGGAGGTTGCCCCTCATGTGTGGCTATGAAGCTATCCCATATGGGGAGAAGAACTAAGTGATGTGTGAGTGAGTACTACCTAATAGGGGTGTGGTGTGTGTAATAAGGTGTATGGACAAATCAAATGGATTAAAACAAGAGGTGAGTGTGTATGTATGCTAGAAGAAAATAGAGGAAGAAAGCGAGGCATAGGGAATAAATATTAGTGGGAGTGTGTAATTATATTGAAGTTTTAATGGTTAAGAGGTATGTGTAAGATAATCAGTGGTCGTATGAACACCATAAAATGATATTCATTTAGTATATATTAGAGTTAGATTCTATTACATCATTTGGGTCATGTAAATGTACCTTTCTAGGTACATACTTAGGACATTAGATTACTTTAGGGGGAAGTTATCTAGTTACTTTATGCAATGTAATAAATGCACAAGTGTCAATGTGCAAGTTGTAAATGTGCAAGGTGTCCCTTGTACAACTAGGTAGAGTGTTGGCCAAGGAATCTATCTTCCATTATAAAAGGGCCTCATTGTAAGAGATTGGAGAGACAGTAGGTAGTAGTAGAATAGTTGTGTAACTCCATTAGTGATGGAGTACAATGTAGTCTTGTAGCTTCTTGCATGGAGTGTCCATTTCCTCCATAGCAACATTGTATTCATTTTCATCATTTCTATTTATAGCATATTTTTGCAATCTCGTAAATTTACTTTCTCTCATATTTTTGCATCTTGTGATTGCCATCTCCCATTGTGATCTACCTCAAAAGCTAACAGTGGTATCAGAGCCACGGTAGATCTAGCCACAGTAGATCTAGCTACTATAGATTGAGAGGAGAACCACCATTATTATTGAGCCTAAATTTTTGTGAACCTGATTCGCCACAGTGCACAGGCTCTTGCAAAAATATTTAGAAGAATCAAGGTGGTAGGGAGAGCTTCGAGAAAGTACTATTGTTAAAAATTGGGCCAATCACCATAGCTTCAATTTTTGCAAACCGGATGTGCCTTTGGACCCGTTGCATGTAAATTTCATTGCTTTAATAGATTGAGAGAAGAGATTGTAAGATTCATTTGGCTAAGAGTCTTCCCACAGAGTTGTAGGAAAACTCGTGAAGATAAGGACTCAACATTTGATCCACTAGTTTGATGAATCAACTAGTGAAGCTCATCTAAGAGATCTGAAAAGTTTACTATTGCCTGAAGTTTCTTTTATTGTAGGGAACTAACTCTCAGATGATTGGGACACCTCCTACAATAGAAATCTAGGAGATTTCAACTTTATTTCCGAAGGTCGGAGTGCCTTCATAGTGTAGAGATTAGTTGTTGCAAGAGAAGAATACTACAGAAGAGACTCTAGGAGAAAGAGTCGTGGTGAAGTCTGGAGATTGAAGATCTCCATCGATAGAGTCAACTTCACAATAGAAAAGGCCATAGAAGCCTTGATCCCTAAAAAGGCCACAGAAGCCTTGATCTAAAAAAAGGCCATAGAAGCCTTGATCCTGAAGAAGACTCCAGAAGAGAGTACCTGATTCAGAAGTAGATTCAGATTTTAGTACTAATAACTTGTTGTAGGGAAAGGAGATTCAGTGAGTTGGGAAACTTCCTACAAGAAAGTTAGGAAGAGTATCTTCTTCAGAATCAATCCAGCACCTGAAGCAAACTTGAAGGTGAAGAGATCAGGTGAAGATCTCATTGAAGAAACTTCCATTCTTGGAAGAACGAGAAGGACTAGGAGAGTCCTGTTCAAATCTAGAAGCAGTAGAATCAAGAGATCCAGGAAGGAGATCTCAATTCCAAAATTTGAAGAAGAAGGTCTCAAGGAAGACCAAAGAAGCTACAAAATCAAAGACCTAGGAGAGGTCTCAAGGAAAAAGGCTTGGAGAGCCTTGTTGCTGAAGCAAGAGAAAGATCATCAAAAGAGTTCCTAGAAGAACTCATTGGAGAAATTATCCATCAAGGAGAAAGTTTTTGATAAGGGAAATAATTGGGACAATTATCACCATCCGAAAACAAGCCCAAAAAAAGAAGAATAATTTAGAGTCTTGAGAAGAAGATCCTGCTTGAAGTTAAAATTCGACAAGAAGACTTGAAGATAGAAGAAGCTTGCCAAATCTAAGAGATTTGAAGATTACCTTTCACAACAAGAAGGCATTATTTTAGAGATAAATATTTCTCCAAATATACAGCAGAAAGGAGAATATTACAAGAGAAGAACAAGCCACCAAACCCTAGGCTCATGAAAGAAAGTTTGAGACCACTTTTTGGTGAAGGAGGAGCTTTTTGGAAAAGCTAACAAAAGTTGCAAAACTCTATCTAAAGCAACAAGCTTGATCTACATCCTCTACAAAAATCTTTCAAAAAAGGTAAGCAACTATTGGTGCAAGTAGATTCATTAATTGGATTACTTATCATATTTGTTAAAGCACCTTATATTGGATCAAAGTTGCAAAGAGGAAAATTGAATTACAGTCTTCAAAAGTGCAAAAAGAGAAAAATTCCTTTTAAGGTTCATTTGCACATTAGGAGTTGATTAGATTTTAGAGTTACAATTATCTATCAACTACCTATCTTCTACTTTGGAAAAAGAGAAAAAGAAGACTAGATCCTACAACTTTGTTTGTAGTGAAATTTGCAAGGGTTCATTCCAGATTATGCTTGAAAGGTTGCAATGGAATTATTAAGTGCATTTTTGAGAAATTAGTGGAGCAATAAGGTGAGATTATTGTTACCATTAAAAGTGCATCTATTAAGCACTATACTAGTTGATTTTTTAACTAGTTATTCTCAATTAGTTTGTGTTGTTAAAAGCACAAAATATGTAGCACTTTCATGGCCAAAAGAAGCCACCATTACAAGAAAAAATGTGGAGAAGAAAGCCACCATTGAAGTCCTTGAAGGAAGCCTCAAATCGAGACCTTGGAAGTCTCAAGATTCAAGGAGAATGTAAGGGTTTCATTTCAGTACAGAGTGCAGGAATCCCTATTCAAAAATAACATTTCATTAGCTTGGATTGACTATCATCCAAAGAAGAAGAAGCAAGAAGGATTACATAAAAAATTCTTCATATTGGTGCAAGATCCAACTATTACAAAGCACCTCTTTTGTTCCTGTGAAAGGACAAAAGTATTTCTATTTACAGGGGGTAGTAAGGATGTCATATCCAATAGATTGAAGGGTAGAATTCAAGCAAAGAGGAAGGCTCACACATCCAAGAATCAAGGTGTTCAAAAACACCATTTTCCCTCATCCAATCCAACCCTATAAGCAGCACGTCACCTACAACATTGAAGCCATTGAAAGAAGGCATTATCACATGTGTCTACATAAAAAAAGGGTAGCATTCAGTGAGAGATTAGCTACGTAAAAGCTAAGCAAAAGGGCTACCTATTGGTTATTACAAACAACACTATCTTTCAAGCACTAAAGAAGGGCACAAATCAGTATTAGAACAAGCTACAAAACCTGCAAAAAGGTGAAGAGAAAGGAGCTATACCTAAGGCATCCATTGAAGAAAATATCCACCAAAAAGGAGCTCAAAAGTGTGCCATAGAACCATGGAGCAATCCAGCTATAGCCATCTATCATCCTCACCAAGCCAACATGCAAAAGGAAGCTTGCATCTCAAGAAACATAGCAAGCTCACATAGGATGCAAAGATAAAGGAAGAATTAGGGTTGCAAGCTCATATTTGAAGTATTAGAAAGAAGGCTTACATGCACAAGCCTTGAGTGCCACTTGGCACAAATTCTCTAAGCATCCCAACATTCATGAAGACCCAAGCGCTCACCTAAAAGGGAGTTACATACATTTGGAGGGAGTTAAGAATATTTGGAGGTTACCACCAACCTCATCATTGCCAAAGGTACATTGAAGACACCTACCTTGTAACGCTTCAAGTGACACTTGTCATGACTTGCAAGAAGTTCATCCTATTTAAGGTGCCTATCCTAGAAAAGGAGGGAGAACGAAGTCAAAGAAAGTCAAGAATTTATGCATTGAAGCTCACTTGGAGGAGAAAGGCTAATTCAAGCCATACACCATTCAAAGGTGTAAGAGAAGCATTTAAGACATTATCATAAAACCAGCAAACCAGCGCTTGCATTTGGAGGAGCTTTGTCATAAGCAAAGTGTATTTCAAGGAGTTTTCGATACCATTTGCGGAAGAGGAGCGCCATCCTAGGAGGAAACCAACATCGATCAAAGAGGGCTTTGACTACCCATGAGCGCTACACTCCACAAAGCTACGAATCTACCACCTCACAACATTGAAGGATTATTAAGGTAAAGGTTGATTTTATTATTTGCTTGCTTTAAACCTAAGGTTTTTTGGAGTTATAAGGGTACATTATATCTACTATTGCAATATTCTGCATTAGTGATTTATTAAGCAAGCATATTTTAGGATTATTAATATTTGCAAAAGGTAACCTAGGAGGAATAAGGGTTATTACTGAAATTTAAATTATTTGCAAATATTATTTTCTAATTTTTCCAAATTTGGGAGTTATAAGGAATACAACATCAAATTAGGAATTGGAAATTAGAAAACATTAAAATCAACCATAAGGGGTATTTAAAGAGGTTTATTAAATATTTTCAAAGGTTGGAATTTTTATAATAGTGTTGTCTCAAAAACACTTAAAGGAGGCAAAATAAATCCAACATCAAAACCTCTTCAAAAATTGAAATAGTGCTTAGTTCAATAGGAGTAATAAGGAGATAGAAAAGTTGATTTTGGTGTTTACAAAATTTCACAAAATCAACCCAAAATTGAACTACAATTTACAAAAAGCACTATATTGATCATATATCCTATCCAAAACACCCTAGGGAGTCATAAGGCATTCTAAAAAACTTGGTAATATTAGCATCCATAAAAAATTATCAAGTTCTAAATTCATTGGATAGATGTAAGCTTTCTACAAAACCTAAAAACTTATTAGGTTTGTGAACTCTCATCATTAGGGAGATATAAGGAAGTCTACAAAACCTAAGGGTTAACAAAGGTTTTATCAAATCAAGCTTATATATTCTAAGGGTTACATATACCTTAAGATTGGGAGCTATAAGGTATACTACTAAGATTCTATCAAATCCATTTCTACAATTACTACTTCTCATGGATGAAATTTTGAGAAAAGCTTTCAATAATGAAGAACTATTCCATGAAGTAGAATTCTACTCTCAAAATTTAATAGATACTCTGGAAGGGTACAAGTATCTATCAACTAGCAACAAAGAAAAAATCTCCTTATTTCTTAAGGAAGCCAAAGAAGGTAACTTTGTAGCCTTGATTGGTTATCTCCATGAAATCCTCTTCACAGCATGGTGGAACTCACAAAAATTGGTTATATTCTCACAAGAAGAGTGTCTAATGATTTATCTATCATTAATTGTGTTTGTACTTACTCAACACAAGAAGCAAGCCAACAATAAGGAACAATATTATTGTGATGATCAACTAACTTGCCATGAAGCAAAAATTCCACTAGCTCCAATGCAAAATCACAAGAAGAGAAGAAGGAAGAAGAAGAAAAGGCATGCCAAAAAGGAACACAACACTACAAATATTGAACCAATTGAGCACACTCAAGAGAAAGAGGAACCTACAACATCAGCTTACTCTACATCAACTGAAGAAACAAACTACTGGTTGAATCTGATCACAATAAGCAATGAAGGAGAATACAAGTTCCATTATCCAATGGAAGAAGATCCATATTGAAGACTAAAGTCTTCAATACCCAAATAATGTAATACAGGGGGTGTTAGAGTTAGATTCTATTACATCATTTGGGTCATGTAAATGTACCTTTCTAGGTACATACTTAGGACATTAGATTACTTTAGGGGGAAGTTATCTAGTTACTTTATGCAATGTAATAAATGCACAAGTGTCAATGTGCAAGTTGTAAATGTGCAAGGTGTCCCTTGTACAACTAGGTAGAGTGTTGGCCAAGGAATCTATCTTCCATTATAAAAGGGCCTCATTGTAAGAGATTGATGAGACAGTAGGTAGTAGTAGAATAGTTGTGTAACTCCATTAGTGATGGAGTACAATGTAGTCTTGTAGCTTCTTGCATGGAGTGTCCATTTCCTCCATAGCAACATTGTATTCATTTCCATCATTTCTATTTATAGCATATTTTTGCAATCTCGTAAATTTACTTTCTCTCATATTTTTGCATCTTGTGATTGCCATCTCCCATTGTGATCTACCTCAAAAGCTAACAGTATCTACCCTATCCCACGAGGACCGCTTAACCATCAAAAATCAAAAAGGAAGAAGTGTGAAAGCAAGAATGAGTATATATAAGAAGAACGTATATCCTTGTCTTGATGAAAGAAAAAAGGAAAACATGCAAAGGACAAGGATATACAAAATAAGAACTATATCCCTTGACTTGGAGAGATAGAAGCAATAAAAAATTTCAAGGTCAAGGAATATGAAGAAAGAAGAGAGAAGAAGAAGAGAGGAAGGGATGGACGAATGCAATGATGAAAATGCATAGAGATGGACCCTAGGTTGGGGATTCACTAGGCATTAGAGCCCTAGTATGAGTGCAATGCATGTGACCTATGACCTAACTAGGTATCATCACTTGCCATTATTGTGAAATCCCTAAGAATCTATATGGCCAAGCAATCATGCAAGTATTAACAAGCAACAATACAATTGTAAAATTCAAGAGGAATAGAATGTCAGGCAAAACATGTAAAATATGATAGGCAGTCATGCAGTATGAATCAAGTAAACCAAATGCAATATGAAAGCTAAGCTAAATACAATATGAAAATGCCAAGTTATGCATAGTATTTTTGTTTGATTATTATTGTTTCTTTTTACATGCATTAGTGCTTTAAGTTCTTAAAGTCAACATAATTTTTTATTGTGCCACCTATCTTAACAAAAAAATGGTAGTGCAAGGAACTGACCCATCAAAGAAAGGGATATTATGAAGGATATCCTCATGACTTATATCACAAAGAGGATCATCCACAGCATATTCTCTGAGATTTTTTGTATAGAAGTCATGGCAAACTCTTATTGTACCATCCTTTTTTATAAAAGGGGGAGAGACTCCCAACTTCACCATATCTCTATAAGACATAAGAATAGGATCCCATAGAGATCTAGAAAACTCATCATGTAGTATGTGAGGAATAGACCCATTAAAGAAGAATTTATTTTGGAGGACATCCTTATGATCTATATCACAAGGCGTGTCATCATTAGCATACTCCTCTAGGGTTGTAACTAACTCACGATGCATCAAAACTACCATATTGTAAAACAAAATTTTTGAGGGATAAGGGGGATCCTCATCCTCATCACTCCACTCCAAGCCTTGACGATCCAAATATTCAGCATAAGCAACAAGGTGGCCATCATTATCAAAGGGTAAATATTAGTTTTTATTAGGGATGTAGCCTACACCACATCTCCATGGCCAAATTTCAAGTTCCAAAGGCTCTTGAATACCTTTTTGTTGTGGCCCCAAACCTTTACCTATATATCCCATACTAGATAGGATTTGCTTGGGAAGTGGATAATCATTAGATAGGTAACAATGGGAATAAGAATGCTCTACAGGAAAATAATTTCTACCACTAATATTTTCTTCAAAGGAGACTACCACAAAGATAAAGGTACATGTGCTAATGTATACAACTTCACCCCTCTTATAAGGTTAACCCATAGTCCTTGGTGAAAGTGATATCTTGGCAAGATTCAAAAGAGGTTCTAAAATAAAATGATTAACTTGATCTTGTGATGAAACATTGATGAGTGGTTCCTCACTCACTTTTAAATTTTCAAGTTGCTTAGTTATTTGAGATGAGGAACCTAAAGAAGAAGAAGAAAGAGAGACTGTAGGATAAAAATTGAGACTAGATTGAGCTTGCTCGACCATTGAACAATATTCAAATTGGTGAGGATCACCCGAAATGGTGATAAGTTGATCCTTAGTTTTGAACTTCACACATTGATGAAAAGTAGAAGGGATAACCTTAATTGCATGAATCCAAAGGTATCCAAGAATAATATTAAAATATGTAGGGCAAGACACCATATAGACAAGGTATCTAAGATCTTAGGTCCAAACCTTACCTAAGAGGAAGGGATATAATGTCGCAAGCCTCTTGGGACTCATTGTAGAAAACTTTGGTGATGGCATCGGATCTATTTAAATATTCCTCTTTTAATCCAAAATTTTGGAAAATTTGATAAGTGCATAGATTGAGGGAAGAACCATTATCAATCAGTATTTGCTTGACAAAAGTTTCCCTAGTAAATGAAATGATGTAGAGGGAATAATTCCCTCATGGGTCTAAGGAAGGAACATCATCATTCAAAAATGTGATATTATGTATCCCAAGAGGACCCACGACATCAGCTATAGCACTGGGAGAAATATCTTGAGGAATAGATTATTGTCTTAGAAGCTTAAACAAGGCTTCCCTATGAATAAGAGAAGCTTGTAAAAGTTATAAGATAGAGATCTTAGTTGGGGTACTAGCTAACTATTGTAGAATGTCGAAGGAGACTTTAGGTTTTTTCTTCACCACTAAAGGTGGGTTTTCTAATATTGCACTCCTTTTTGGAATATTCTTCAAAATCAAGGTAGGTTTTGAAGGTTGATTGGAGGTAGAACTCGTCTCCTATTGAGAATGTTGAGTCGTTTGAATCTATGCTTGTTTCCTTGTAGTTATTTCTATCATACCAACCATATTATCATAGGGAGGTGGCACATTATGATATGACACTTGATTAGCTACCTATTGGCCATGCTTAGGGAGGAGGTCTTGGAAGATACCCATGTCTTGATTAGTTATGGATGCTTATTGAGTAGGAGGTTTATTTTTTGTTGGAGGATTAGGTTGAGAACCTTATTTAAAAAGGAATTCTTCATAAATTAAGTCTTGAACCACATATTTCAACCTCTTACATCCATTTGTCATGTGCCCCTCTACTCTATGATATTCACAGTGCTGACCAGGCTTATGCCAATAAGTTATGGTATTTGGTTGCCTTATGGGAGGTAACTTAATCATGTGATTTTCTAAAAGTTGCTTGAGTACCAACAAAAGGGATTGGTTGAGTCTTGTGAAATTCCTTGGTGGGGGTTTTTGAGGCTGGAAAAGCACCATATTTTATAGGGTGTTAACCATGCTATTAATAGGCCTACTATCTGTTACTCTATCACAAACTACATGCTTATTCTTATAATGTGCTTTCATGGTCCTATCTTCCTTTATCTTAAGTTGATATTTTTGGATAAGGGCTTGCTCTACCCTTCTTTCTAGATCTATTGCTTGATCAAAATATGTGATAGTTGTTTCCAATTCATAAGATATTTGCTCTTGTAAATTCCCAATAAATATCTCAAGCATGTCTCAATGAGGTAAGGTATATATCAAGAATTCGACTAGAATACAACAAGACAAATTCTGAAAAAATTCCTCCTTATCTTGTTTTAACATATAAACATATTTCATAGTCACATTGTTTTCAACATAAGCTTTGAATTATTGAATAAACAATGCAGTTGTCTCTTCAAAATTCCTTAAAGAATGATTGGGCAATTGATAATACCACTCTAATTCCATACCACCAAGGCTCTTAGAGAACGTCTTTAGCAACATGTCATCATATATGATATCATGGCATGTTGTCCTAAATATTCTTAAATGCTCAATTAGATCTTCTATTCCTTTATAGGTAGGTAAAACTAGTATTGAAAAATGCTTAAGGTAGAGGGTCTAGAAGTAACAACAGGACCTAAGGGCTGATTGCACATTTCTCTATAGTTGTAGGTGATAATATAAGGCTAAATTATATCCACTCTTGAAACTAATTATCTCACCGCATTTTTTAAGCTTTGCATATCAGGATTTTTGTTGTGCAATACCCCTAGGTTCCATAAGGGAGGGGTATAGGTAGGTTGTTTAAATGGAACATCACCAATGTTGGAGGTATTGATACTGTTATGGTATGGTTTATGATATGTGGTATCTTCCAATGGAGGAAAACTAATATTTAGTGGAATAGAAGCATGATATGAGCAAAGTGAGGAGGAAATTGAACATAATTTTGTTATGCACTACTAGTTGGAGGGACTTGCAGAACCCTTCCAATGTTGGTGGTTATAGTAGTAGCATATGATGGTTTATGTAATGGACTACCATGATATAAAGATTCAAACAAAGGATTATCATGAAACATCCTAGGAGAGATGGCTAGAGGAGAAGTCTCATCTCTTTCGAGCTGAGCTTTCTCTTCCATATCTTTGAGCAAAGTTGTCGTATGGAATTTCATGAAACCCCAAACATGTTCAAATGATGTAAAAGTGAAGCCACCATTAGGCCCCTCATAGGGATCATAGTTAGTATTAGTTTCCACATGTTCTTGCTCTTTTGCATCAATATTAGGATTCTCCCTATCAATATAATCATCTTCTCAAGGAATTTGATCATATTCTATATGCCTTTGCTGACTCCTAAGGAACAAAGCCATTAGGATAAATGAAAGGATAGAGGAGAAAACTAAGGAAAGACACACAAGAATATTCTTAAGATGCCTTTTAAAGTTTTTCTAATCCTAAAAAAATAATATTAGTGGTCTTGCTTAAGGTTTACAAAATAAAAACAAAGGAAGAGGCTTCCTATCTTGGCCACTAAGATGTACATTCATGTCAGGTTCACCAAAGATGTAGAGGGGGAAAACTACCCTATCATGTATGATTATTAGCTAGACCTATTGGGAGCTGAGGTGACCATGGGGATGTGTTATATTCTCTACACTCAAAACAAGGAAAGGGTTCACCAAAAATAGTTTTAGGACTCACTCCAATAATGGGATGGAAATGTTTAATGTGTAATTTTAGCAAACACCTATGTTTAGCCTTTCTAAACTAAACTATAGAAATGAAAGAACAATACAAAATACACAATATGTAAGAAGACAATGACTAACCCTAATATGAATCTTTTATTTAATGATATCTAACCCTAGGTTGTAAGAAATAAAATATATATTTTTTTAGTAAGGGACCAAGGGAATGCACAAAGAAGACTAAATCCTATATGCAAAATTATATGCCCTTTTCTTTTAAATGCCTAGAAAGAAATCAAATGTTTTCCCCTTTTTACTTATAACTCGGGTTTTAAACAAGAATAACAAAAGCAAGCAAAACACAACCCAAAATCTTTACTTAGGACACTTATCTAATCTGGTATTTGATCCAAACTTTGTCTTGCATCCCAAATATCCCAAAGCTTCAAATCTGTAAAACAAATTCACAAAAACCCTAGAAAATATGGTTAACATTTGGGGGCCTACTTAGGTCACTATAATACTAAGCTTGGAGGTGTAGCATTCAAGCCCCCTAGGTCCCTTTAGTTGGCCATTCATAATAAAATGAGCTTTTACCTTAGGAATAAATATAGCAAAATATGATAGCATTGTAGACCCAAAATGGCCACACCCTTTGAAAATTTTTTACAAAAAATTTCTAAGTCATGAGCAAGGTTGTTCTACCCCACAAAAATGGTATAGCACATGATGTTCTACCCCATGATCAAAGTAGTTAAAATTTATACTTAACAAGTTTTAATATTCTGGGTCATAACATAGTTGAAGCATAGCGGTTCATAACAATGTCCCATCCCGTGCGGCACAGAATGAGGTTCTAGGATGTGGTCAACTCAGTCAGCCTTGGTGTATCCACTCCCAAAGATCATGGTTCAAAACACCACTCCATCCTACGTGGGTCATAACATGTTTCATCTCGTGTAATTCAACATATTTCTCCAGCCCACGGTCAAAGGGGTTAAAGTTCATGAAGAAACTTTCCAATGCGCAGGCCAGTGCAAGGTTCTACCCCGCGTGGGCTAGCGCAAGGTTTTATATCATGCATTCTAACAATGCTCTACCATGCAGTCATCATCAGTCAAAATTGTGTGTGGAAATTTCAAGGTGCAGGATATAACATGGCTAGGGCATTTTTTTATGTCATGGTTCAAAATAAAAGGAAGACGATCAAAAGATTAAAATGTGCAGGCTATCGCAATTCTCTACCCTACATAGTTTAGAGCACATTTATAAAATAAAACATTCCTTGCTCCAGCCTACAGTCAAAGTATTCAACTTATGTGAATAGCATTTTCAATGCATGGGCTACAACATGGTTCTACGTCGTTAAGCTAGTAGAGAAGAGTGAGTTGTGACATGGTTCTACACCGTAAGGTTGATGATAAAGTAGTTCACAAATCTTAGCCATTTGAAAGAAGATCAATGGTTTGTTTGTTCTAATGCTCTACAAAATGCATAAAATCAATAAGTCTATAAAATAACTCGATCGATCAAAGTGAACTGGAAGGCAAAGTAGCAAATAGATCAAGAACCAAGAAGTGGAGATAGTAACAGATCTAGGGTTGGATATTGACTACAAGAATAGCTGATGGTCTAGATGATAGTTGTGTGCAGTTTGAAGTTGAACGCCATGAAATTCCATCAACTTGTAGAGTTCGAGTTCCAGATATGTTCAAGATCACACGATTTCTTCTTTCCTTCAAAATGAATAAGAGGTTACCACTTCAGCACTTGGCTAATTTGGCATTTCAATTCCTTGTAATGTTCTATTTTCTTCAAGTCTGTCAAACTTGTAAAACTATAAATAGAGGTTGAACCCTCATTTTTTAGGGTTGGCTCTAGAGTGTTTGCTTGCCCTGTTGTGTAAATACTTTTTCAAATCAATAGAAGGAACATTACTTGGATGTTTACCTTAGGTTGGTGTCTTTTGCATATTTTACGAGATTTTGAACTATGAATGCATTTTTTTTGCTAATGCTATGGTTAGTTTATTCTACTAATATTGAATTGTTGACTTAGAGCACCTTGAAATATTTTATGGTTGATCATATGCTTGGAAGGAGTTATTTTTTTTTGGTCTACGTACTGATCTAATTATGCTATTTAGATTATTAGTATCTTAGATGTTTGAAATTATTTCTTTAAGTATGAATCTATTTCTTTAATTGATGAAGATTACCTATTTTGAGTGTTGTTAGTTTCAAGTGTGGGACACTGGAAATTGATTGGCAAGATTTTTCCTATATATGCCTATGTTGTTAGCTTTATCCATCCACTATTTAATCATCACCTTGCTAACCTTAAATCCATTTCTATCCCTATATCTTAAACATTTAACCGAGCTTAAATGATTCAACACCTTATTAGTTGACAAGGTATACCAACCTAATCTAGAGGTTGGACTAGAGCAATATTTAATCCATTCAATATTGGGGTTTGGACTGTGATTAGTGAGTGTACACCTAATTAGAAATTCTAAAGATAATAGTCACAATTTCAAGCTCTGCTTGATGTCAATTCATATCCCAATAGTTTTGGCATGCTCGATGGGACCCTTTTTACAAGAAACACTAGCTAGCCCACACATTTTTCATTTTTACCTTTTTCCAGAGGAATCAAGATCTAGTGGATTGTCTTGACCTAATTAAGCGGTGAACATTAAATTTTCTTGGCAACTCCTTGAATGCAAGAAACCAAAAAATTCACTCTAATAGCCCATAATATTTCATGAATACTAGGTCATCTATGAAGAACAATCCAGATCCTATTATCGTTTATGAGCTCCCTTTAACAGGATCCAATATCATAAGAAATTTATCCTTAAATTTTTAGTCAAGAGAGGTTTTAGCTGAGCCAACCCCTGAAATACCTCCAAGACCACCTCCAGCAAGAATAGTACCTTGAAATATGGCTATGCAGGTGAATGTGGTTCCAAACTAACCTCTACAAAAATACCTTAATTGTAATACAGTTGATACCCAAAGACTCATCGAAATGCATGATATCCCTCAAGTTGTATCTAAATTTATTCCTACTTATGATGGATCAAGCAAAATTTCTTACGAGCATTGCCAAGATTTTCTAAATCTAGCAATAATTCATAACATCAGAAAAAAATATGTGATTGTCATAATTCTAGCCCTATATTTTAAAGAGAAAATTCTACACTCATTTATGACCTTAGAGGACAATAGCATTACCTCCTAGGCTGAATTAGCTGAGCCCTTTGTAGAAGAATTCAGTGAGTCTGATGATCTCTTTTCTCTCTTAAACCAGTTCACATCCATGCAAAAGCAAAAACAAGATTCATTTTTACATTCTAATCTAAGATTCAGTAGAACCTAGAAAAGAATTCCACCTAAATCTAGGCCAGTTGCACCCCTTGCTTTTATGTACTATATCATAGTCCTTGGATCAAAACTGGATTTACAAACTCAAAAATCGGGAGTATACACCTTTCCTTATGTCTATAATATAGTTGTATAGGTTGAGAATATCCTCATTAATGTACGAAGGTTATCTCCAAAAATTATGATGCCCTATTGTTCTGATATTCCTCATGTCCAAATTCAGAAAGCTACATATTCTTACATGTACCCCCTTCTTTTTCATCCCCACTTTCTCATATGGCTCCAATTCCACCCCCTCAAATACCATCTACTTTAGTTCCATTTCCACCACTTCCATATCAAACACCTCAACAATCCATTATGCTACTTGATATTCAAAGTACTTTGAAAACACTCAATAACAAGATGAACACAAAGGAAAAAATAGAGATAGAAAGGTCTCAAAAAAGGATATTTCCTTATGTCAATAGAGATCAAAGGTCTAGTTCCAACAATAGCATAGGAGTCAGAGTTAACATAAATCAAGAATATCAAGAATATTCCCCTGAAACTGATCTTGTAAATGTATGGTGTCTTGTGTGCAATGATCCTCATGATTCATAAACCTATGTTATGTACCAACATCATGTGCAACAAGCCATGGAAAATTTGGAGAGAAACCAAAAAGGTAGATTTAACATGTTATGGCAACCGGATCAAATCATGGTTGGGCAAGATCTTGATGAAGAATAACCTATCTCTGTCATGACAAGATCAGGTAAAAAGACATTGCAGGTTGATCCCCAGAATATGGGTCAATTCCAGGTCCACTCTCAAAATAAAAAAGACCCTTCCCTACAAAGTAATGATCAATTTCCTATTCCCAAAGTAGTTGAAAAGAGGAACACATTTCCTAAGAGCCAAGAGAGAGAAGTCAATTTCCCTAAGAGATATGAGAAATAGAATGATAAATAAGGGATGAGATCCAAGAATGAAGCACAAGAAAAGCTATATTTCCTTATATCACAAAAATACAAAGGATTGAAGCTACACAACAATATAAGAGGAAATATGGTGAGCCGAAAAAGAAGTATGAGAGACCCCTTTCAGAAAAATCATAATATAACATTGTGGAAGAGATGAAAAGAATCCCCTCTAAGGCTAGTCTCTATGATACTCTCTTCATCCCTGGTCAAATAGATCTTCTTAAGGCTTCTTTGAGTAAAAATTCCCAAGGAAATCAGACTACCACCATCTTTAGCATGCCTTCTGGTAAAGAGAAGATGTCCCCTGCTACTATGAAGAAAAAACCTCCTCCCTTTTATATATCCCTTATAATGAAGGTTGGATAGTTTGAAACTGTATGATTAGTTTCAAGGCCTCTACCATAGTCATGCCCAAAGCAATCTGTGAAGATATGGGTATGGAATATACCTGATATTGTCCCAAAGTTCTACAGGTGGATGGGACATCGTTTAAGATAATTGGAGTAATAAAAGGCATACTAATGAGACTTCATAGAGCCCTAGAAGTGACCATTGTGCAAGAAATTGTGGTGGTAGACCTAGAGCCTTATTTTTGCCTATGACTTTCCAAAGAGTTCACTACCAAGATAGGAGGCTACATGTACTTAGATTACTCTGGCATGATAATCCCTTTCAAAGAAAAAATATAAGGATAACACGTGAAAATCCTGTGTCCTATCACATTGAGAAGATTGAAGAGGATCTGTGCAACCTCACACCCTTATATGATTTTTAAATAGTAGAAATATTTTAGGAACTAGAGGTAGAGGATGAATTACCATTCAGAGAGGATTACAACCTGTTTGGGACAGGAATAGGCACATACAACATTTCTTTAGAGGCAGAGAAAAATATACTTTCTATATCCAATCAATCCTTGAGAGAGACAGAGACTTGGACTATGCATTTTTATGGTGCAAGATGCAGAAAGGGATCTAGTGTCAGTGTAGTTTTGCAGTCCCCCTTAGAGGGTGTAAAACATTTTGCATATAGATTGACATGGTCTTGTACTAACAATGTTGTAGAATATGAAGCTTTATGCTTAGGTTTAATTCAAGTTGAGAGCATGGGTATCAAAATACTAAACATATATGGCAACTCTAAATTGATAGTCAATCAGGTAAGAGAGAGATACAGTAGTAAGCACTATTACCTGAGGGCATACATAAATAGGGTATGGGATTTGATGGAATCTTTTGATGCTCTGAACATTCATTTTATCCCCAAAAAATAGAACATGTTGGTTGACTCCTTGGTTGTTAGAGGTACCAATTTCATTCCTTCTTTAGATATGGGATCATCTAAAGATAGGAAATTCAAACTGGTTTTTAGACCTGTAGTACCAAACAGACAGATTTTATGGCAGGTTTTTGAAAGTGATGACCAGGTTACTAATTTTCTAGTAAGAGAGGCTTGCTTATCCAGTGTACAGGAGGAGCTTCCCCATGATATATATCAGTAGGAAGTTATCCAATTAAATAATAATCATATTCCTAGAGGTTTGGTCACCCTAGAAAGCCTCTTTGATATTTAATATGGGAGAAAAGCCAGAACCATGGAGATCAATAAAAAAATATATAAAGAGGTCGATATTGAGAAGGAAAAGAAGCTCAAATTTGGTATTTGTTATTCTCCAAAATAGGTAGAGGAGATCAAAGTACTGTGCTCTAAATACCAAGACATCATGGCCTGGTCATATGAATATCTAAAGGTATATGATAAAAAAGTGATCCAACACACTATTGACCTAGAGCCTTATGTTAAGCCTTTCAGATAGAAATAGAGACCTATAAATGCTAGGATTGAATCCATAATGAGAGAAGAGTTGCTCAAATTACTGAAGGCCAAGATTAAATACCCAATTAATCACTCCATATGGGTGGCTAATTTGGTTCCTATCAGAAAGAAGAATGGAGACATTCATCTGTGTGTAGATTTTAGGATTATTAACTAGGCATCATTGAAGGACCACTACCCTCTCCCTCAAATTGATAAAATTTTATAATTGTTGTAGGAGCAGAAAGGTTCTCATTGTTATATGGTTTCTTTGGATATAACCATATCTGGGTAAAGGATGAGGATTTATTCAATATAGCATTTAACACCAAATGGAGAAATTTTGCTTACTAAAGGATACCTTTCGATCTATCCAATGTAGGGGCCACCTTCTAGAGATATATGGATTACGCTTTTCGAAAGCTAATCAATAAGGTCATTCCCATCTAATTAGATGATATGACTATTTTCTCTCATAAGAAACAAGCTCATTTGGAGCACTTGGATCAAGTATTGAGAAATTTAGAGAATTTGGTATCTCTCAACCCAAAGAAGTTATTTTTTGTAGTGCATGAAGGGAAGCTATTAGGGCATGTGCTTTCTAAGGAAGAAATATCTATAGATCTAGATAGATTTGATTCAATCCTTGCTCTCTCCTTGCTTATGAACAAGAAGGTCTTTCAATATTTCTTTGGGCATATCAACTTTGTAAGGAAGTTCATCTTAGATTTTACCCAAACAGTAAAGCCTATCTCAAAGCTACTAAATAAGAATGTAGATTTCAAGTGGATAGAAGTAAGGAAATAGGTCTTTGAAGCCATTAAATAAGCTATCACCACTACCCCATTTTTGGTAAATTTTGATTTCAGCAAGAATTTCATTTTGTATGCTTATGGAGCTGAAGAGAGCTATGCAATTGTGCTTACTCAGAAGAATGATTATGGACAAGAACATCCCATATTTTTTTGGAGCTAAACCCTTCATGAGTATTAGATTAAATATAAATTTACTGAGAGACAAGTATTTGTAGTAATGAAGTCATTGAAAAAATTTAGATAATACTTGGTTCAAATTAAAACCCTTGTTTATGTGGTCCACCCAGATGTAAGAAGCTTCATTTTACAAGGATAACTAGGAGATAAAAGAGTTGGCTAGATTACTAAATTCTAGGAGTATGATGTAGAGATCCATCCCACTAAGCTAGTTAGAGGGAGAGCACTATAACAAGGGTTAATAGAAAATGCAATTGCATAATAGATGGCATCTTGTCAGCCATTAGAAGCAGATCAGGGTGAAGAATTTCCATCAAAAGGTTCACACTTGGTTGATAAAATGACAAGTTATTTTCAAATAGGAATATGTCCTTGTATCGCTCCAAATTTTTCGCATCCCTACCTTCAGGCTATAGGATCCGCGCCCGGAAGGAGGATGGGAAAAGGATGATGCGGTACCTCGGACGAGAGGACTTTACGAAGGTCCCGCCTCTCAAGGGAGGTGTATTTTGGTGATTTTTCGATGGATGGTGGGTTCACCAGGAAACATTTAATGGCGTTTCCACGCCTAGGTTTTGGAATGTGTTTAATGAGTTCATTTTAACCTTAAACATTCATCCTAGGTTTGGCCGAATGAAACTAAATTAAACTATATGAAAATGCAATTTTTCATGAATACAACAGACATATTTGAAAGCAGAGAACAGAGAATTTACAGGAGGAAAACGAAGAATACCTGATCCGGATGTCTGAAGAAGATTCTAATTTTGAAGCAGTCCCGATCGTCTGAGATTCGACAGAATCGTCTGCAATCAGACGAGATCGTCTGAGATCTGACGAATTCGTCAGAAACCTACAAAACAGAGAATAGATGCAAAATGCAAGAGATAACACTATGCTAACAGAGGCAAATTACACCAAATGATAATATGAATGCTGAACACTATTCAAGAACAGAAATTAATGCAAATTATTGTGCTTAAATGGCAGATCATAAACTTAGCATGCAATCTAAGCTAAATGGGTGAACTCCAGATGCAAAATAGGATAAAAACTGAATGTATTATCTAATTTGCAAAACAAAATAACAGAGACAAAGTTGAGAAAAGCAAACTCCAGGCACTGATTGCCTCGATGTGGGCTGCAGTCGAGATCGTCTCGTATCAGTACGAAATCATCTCGAATTCGACAGGATCGCCTCCGATCTGGACAGGTTCGTCGACGACGATAGGTGCTAGCTCCAGTTGAAAATCAATGATATACCTACATCAAAATTGCTATGGGACTAATGCAAAAATAAGATTATGATGTTTTAGCGCAGAGGGATTCAATTCGCAGATAAATTCAGCCAGGGGTTGGGGAGGGAAAATCCTAGAAGTTAAATAGGCTTAGGGGGAGTTGTTGGGAGGTTGGAGATCATCCCAATTTGGGAGATCTCCAACGGGGGAGGGTCCCAACGGCACAGACATGCTTCTGCCCAGATTGGAGACCCGTTGGAACGGATTCCAACTATGCAAATTCAGTTTTATGACAAGATCGTCTGGACGACCTAGTCCAGACAAAATCGTCAAATCTGAGGCGATATCGTCTGATCGGCGACGATATCGTCAAACGGTCAAAACAACCTCTAAAAATGGCGCGGAAAAGGGGGAAACAGATTTTCCGACGGTTAACGGGCGGTTTGGGAGGTTAAATTTGATTTTTAAATTATTTACTAAGGTGAATGTAAATTTTATAATTTTGACTGCGCCAATTTTAGGGTGCTACATTTTGCCCCCTCTTTAGCGAATTTTCCGAAGAAAATGCGTTAAAGATGAGTTCTTCTCGATCTACGAGAAAGCAAAAAATTATACCCATTTTTAGGCGACGATTCTTGGTCGAATCGTATGACAACTTACTATGGTGCCCCCACCGTGTTTTTACCCAAATCGAACGTTTGAGGTAAAAACGCGAAAAAGCAAAAAAATATTGTTGAATAAAATTAAGAAAAATAGGGTAAAAACCCTAATTCATTGCTACTGTTCATTTTCTGGTTTTTAGAGCTCTGAAGCAGAAATGGTGGATATGATGTATATATTTTTTTGAGATATATAAGATGATATATTTTTGATCATATGACTTGTGTCTTGAGTATGTTTATGATGCTTTTATGTTTTGATTGATTGATTGATTTGATAATTGGATGTAATTATGTCATTGGAAATATGATTTGAATGTCATGCTATAACATTTTAAATGAAATAATCTGATGTAACAAAGTGGTTGTATGTGATGCAATAATTTTGATAAAAATAAAAGGGGACTTTTAACAATAATTTCAAAGGACATTGTCGCTATTATAGACCATTTCATGGAGTCGCTGCTCACTCGGTCGTCAAGCTAATCCCAGGATAGAAATATTGCGAAAAGTAAAAAGAGTGCTTAAGAGACTGTCTTAAGACTTTGGTGCAATAGTGCAAATGATGGTGATGATGATGATTTGTTTTCAGATTTTCATGAAAAATATTTGTAAGCATGTATAAAATGATTTTTGCTAGGCATAAATTCCTAAGTGTGATAAAATTTTTGAATAATTCCTTAGGAATTATACCATCATTGCAAAGTTAAAGGTTGACATAATGATATGAAATAATGAAAATGTGTTTGCTTTTAAAAAGCATAATTTGTGTAACATAATGAATTAAGTCATATGGTTTTTATGATTTTTGATAAATGGGGAATAAAAATTGTTACAATGGTTTGCGCTAGGCATAGAATATGTAGGTATAGACTTATACCATCATCGCGAAAATCCAAAAAAAAGGTTATTTTTATTGCATGATTGATTTTTGATGAACAGAAAATATGAAAATGAGGACTTGCGCTAGGCATAAAATTCCAATTTTGGTTTTGGAACTATACCATCGTCGCGAAAGTCAACCAGATATATATGATTTGATTTGTGTATTTTGAAAGAAATTTTTGAAGTTTCTATTATATAGTTGTCTTTGTGAAAAAAACTCGTACTTGATTTATTCCCAAACAAGTTGCAAAAATAATATTTCAAAGTATTTTGAAGACAAAAGTTAGATTTATAAGGAATCCCATGTGCATATGTGCATTCATTTCCGATCTTGATTTATCATAATGATAGACAAAATCTCTCAAATACAAATGTGTGTGCGATTGCATTGTTCATTTACCAGTTTTGAGCAAGATACTATGATACAAGTGATTTGAAGAAACCAAATAAGTGTTCATTAACCATGATGTAGATGCATATAACCATATTAGACCACTATGTAGATCGGATTATCAAGAGCTAGCTAATCCATAAGCAGACATAGGTCTGTACAAAAGAAGGTCGCTAATGTGACAGACATATCGCCACGCTAGGAGTTACCCAAGGCCAAGCAGGTTGGGCACAAACCACCTGTTATGGGGCTTACCTCACGCTTTTCGAATAATTGAGAATTCCGGGGATTCAAGCTCATCAACCCTTCTTTTCTTTTCAAAGGGTAGGGAAAGGGATTTTATTGCTTTCTTGCTTTCTTTTGAACTTTGCATATTTTTCTTTTGTATTTCTTTTGCTTGATAATGCTTGGAACATTGCTATAATGATAAAAGAACATTTCTCTTTTCTCTTCTTTCTTGAATTTTTTTCTTTTTCTTTTCTGTTTGATCTAGGGATACTTGCTCGGATTAGTCTGTAGAGCAAGGGATTTTTATTCTGGGTAGGGGTGAGCTTGTCCTTTTGCCAATTCTCAAAGATTCTAGACCATGTGCATGATAGGATAGCAGGGGAAACTTTTCGCTCAAGAAATCAGTTCTACTATGTATCAAAACATGGAAATTACAAATATAATCATTTTATTGTGAAAAGATGTGCTTGGTTTAAGTAAATAACAAGATCAATTCTCTATGCTCAAACTTTATTTAATTAAATTTTGTGGACTTTGATATAAGAGAGATTAGTAATCATGCCAGATAAAAGCAAGATATTTATTTTTTTGTGAGTGTGCAAGTGAGGGATGCCAAATAAATGCTAATTTATCCAAAATAAGTTGAAACATATAACTGCAATAATTGTAAGAAAATATATATAAATGATTTTTTGAGAAGTTTGGAGAATGTTGACTCTCTCTTTCTTCTTTATTTTGTTTTGGTTTCGAAAGAGTCAAGCATATAGCTGTTTTTAGATTTTTATTTCGATTTTTGTTTTTGAGCAAAAAGAACTTAACAAGTGCTTTAAATAAATGCAATAGATAGTTTTGAAGATTTTGGATGATTATGAATATTTTTGATGTTTTTGGATTTTAATTTATGAATTGAAATTGGTGGTATATACAAGATGGTCTATATACACTATACAAGGTTATTTGAGTATAGCATGTCTAAGGTTGCTTCAAAATCAAAGGAGGTTTTGAAGGATAATCTGGTTGAGGTGAAGGTAAGAACAAAAGGTGATGAATAAAAGGTAGTGATAACAAAAGCTTTGTTATAATGTAGAATAATGTAGCAAAAGATTTGACTTTTATATGTGTAAAATTGATCATGTTACAAAATAAAATGTCAGAAGGATAAGAAAGTTCTTCATTCTTATCACTATCTTCCAAGTCTTGATAAGACGAAATATATGCATGGGTGTTATTTGGTAAACAAGGATGATCATATATGGATGAAGAAAAGTGATGGATAGAAGATAATTGTGATAATAGAGAATGTATAGAACTTGATGTTTCAACCGTTAAATATTCTTCAAATGGTGTTGGGTCACCATGTATGGTAACAATTTTATTTGTAAGTTCAAACTTCAAACATTGGTGAAGAGTGGAAGGGAAAACCCTCATCGTATGAATCCAAGGACTCCTGAGAAGTAGGTTGTAAGGTGAAGGACAATATCCTACATAGAATAAAGTATCCAGGATCTTGGATCCAATATTGAGGGGAAACATTATAGTACCTTGAGCTTATTGAATTTCATTGTTAAAAGATTTTATAATAACATTTGATTCATTAAGATCTTCTTCCTTTGTTTTGAGCTTTTGGAATAATTGATAAGTGCATAAATTAAGAGAGGAGTCATTATCTACCATGATAGCTTTTCGGTGTTTCTTTACTAGCTCCGATAATGTAAATATAGGGGTCTTCTTGTGGAGTAGAGGAAGGAATATCCTCATCATAGAATGAAATATGGTTAACCTCAAGAGGGTTTACACCATTAATTATGTTCTTAGAGAAAATATGATGAGGAACAAATTGTTGGCTAGGTATTTTGAACAAAATTTCCTTGTGATAAATTTGTAATACTTCTAAAAGGGATATCTTTGCTTGAGGATTAATCACTTGTTGTTGGCTATCAAAGTGGATTTCAGATTGAGATTTTGATTCTAAAGATGAATTTTCTATGCTTACATTCCATTTTGTATCATTCTCTAGAGTCAAAGATAGTTTTGAAGGTTGGTCAAATGAGGAATCCATATCTTGAATATCGGATTGAGTTGATTGAACTTGAGGTTGCTCATTTGTAGTTTTTGTTACAATATTAATAATATCATCATGATGGGACACATTAACATGCAATATTTGATTGGTTTCTTGTTGTTGATAATTGAATAGGAGTTCTTGGGAGATCTCCATGTCTTGATTGATTATTGGTATTTGTTGTGTAGGAGTTTGATTGTTTACTGGAGGTTTATCATCAGTTGTAGATTGTAATTCCTTTATATTAAAAAGACCCTTATCAATCAAATCTTGAATTGCACATCTTAAATCTTTACAATTTTGTGTCATATGTCCATCTACTCTATGATATTCACAATGTAGCTCAGGTTTAAACCAATCGGCTGTGGTATCAAGTTGTCTTATGGAAGGGAGTTCAATCCTATTTGTGTCAAGTAAATACTTGAGAATTATATCCATTGGTTGATTGAGCTTAGTAAATTTACGTGATGAAGGTTTTTGAGAGGTTTTTGATAAATGCTTTAGGAATTTCATCATAAAAGGGCCTAATGGTTTCTCACCTCTACTTTCTTTATTATGGGTAGAATGATGATAGGAAGATTGCGATGTAGGAGGTGAGTGCATGGTAGAATTGGAAGAATAAGTATTTTCTTGTTGAAATGGATGTGTTGTATTGAACGAAGAATATTGAAATGATGGAGGAGGATTGTATGTGGGTTGATAGACATAATATGGATATATGGGAGAATAGATAATATCATTATGAAGAGGATTGGCAAAGGGATTGTCTTGTTGGGGTAAGGATGAAAAATGAGAAAAGTGTGATGGAGGTGATGTTGAATAGGGATGAGGTTGGTCATAATCAACAAATGTATTTGGATGAATTCTTCCAACATTACTGATGGGCTCATATTGATTTGAGTAAAAACTCATGGTTTGTTTAGTACTTCTAAAAGTAATATTTAGCATCTACTATTTAGAATTGAATCTAAAACAAACATGAAATGATGATTTTGTTTTTTTTTTTCTTGTATACATATATATTTTTTTTTTTTTTGTTTTCAAAAGGTTTAAAATGCATTCACGTCGGGTTCACCAAAATGTATCGCTCCAAATTTTTTGCATCCCTACCTTCAAGCTATAGGATCCGCGCCTGGAAGGAGGATGGGAAAAGGATGATGCGGTACCTCGGACGAGAGGACTTTGCGAAGGTCCCGCCTCTCAAGGGAGGTGTATTTTGGTGATTTTTCGATGGATGGTGGGTTCACCAGGAAACATTTAATGGCAGTTTCCACGCCTAGGTTTTTGGAATGTGTTTAATGAGTTCGTTTTAACCTTAAACATTCATCCTAGGTTTTGCCGAATGAAACTAAATTAAACTATATGAAAATGCAATTTTTCATGAATACAACAAATAGATTTGAAAGCAGAGAACAGAGAATTTATAGGAGGAAAATGGAGAATACCTGATCCGGATGTCTGAAGAAGATTCTGATTTTGAAGCAGTCCCGATCGTCTGAGATTCGATAGAATCATCTGCAATCAGACGAGATCGTCTGAGATCTGACGAATTCGTCAGACGAATTCGTCAGAAACCTGCAAAACAAAGAATAGATGCAAAATGCAAGAGATAACACTATGCTAATAGAGGCAAATTACACCAAATGATAATATGAATGTTGAACACTATTCAAGAACAGAAATTAATGCAAATTACTATGCTTAAATGGCAGATCATAAACTTAGCATGCAATCTAAGCTAAATGGGTGAACTCCAAATGCAAAATAGGATAAAAACTAAATGTATTATCTAATTTGCAAAACAAAATAACAAGAGAAAAAGTTAAGAAAAGCAAACTCCGAGCATCGATTGCCTCGATGTGGGTCGCAGTCGAGATCGTCTCGTATCAATACGAAATCGTCTCGAATTCGACAGGATCGCCTCCGATCTGGACAGGTTCGTCGGCGACGATAGGTGCTGGCTCCAGTTGAAAATCAATGATATACCTACATCAAAATTGCTATGGGACTAATGCAAAAATAATATTATGATGTTTTAGCGCAGAGGGATTCAATTCGTAGATAAATTCAGCCAGGGGTTGGGGAGGGAAAATCCTAGAAGTTAAATAGGCTTAGGGGGAGTTGTTGGGAGGTTGGAGATCATCCCAATTTGGGAGATCTCCAACGAGGGAGGGTCCCAACGGCGTAGACACGCTTCTGCCCGGATTGGAGACCCGTTGGAACGGATTCCAACTATGCAAATTCAGTTTTGTGACAAGATCGTCTGGACGACCTAGTCCAGATGAAATCGTCAAATCTGAGGCGATATCGTTTGATCGGCGACGATATCGTCAAACGGTCAAAACAACCTCTAAAAATGGCACGGAAAAGGGGGAAACGGATTTCCCGATGGTTAACGGGCGGTTTGGGAGGTTAAATTTGATTTTTAAATTATTTACTAAGGTGAATGTAAATTTTATAATTTTGACTGCGCCAATTTTAGGGTGCTACAGTCCTCAAGGTCTTAACCCATCATAGAGGAGGAGATATAGGCTTAAAACCTTGAATTATGTCCTACTACAAAAGGTATTATATAGAAAAAATCTTGATGGAGTCCTCCTAAAATTCTTGAAATATGATCAAAAGCAAAAAGTCATTAAGGAATTTTGTAGAGTATTATTTGGAGGACATTTTTTAGGAAGGATCATAGCTATGAAGATTATCAAGGCAGGCTATTATTGGCCTACAATTTTTTTTGACACCTTCAAGATAACGAAGTCATGTGATGAATACCATAGGTTGGAGTGATAAACCCCAACTCCTTAGCAGGATATAAGTATATCCTAACTAACACATATTATCTTATCAGATGGGTTGAATCCATTCACACCAAGAAATTAGATCAAGAAGTAGTAATTGAATTCATGGAGATCCTGATCACAAGGTTTGGTATCCCTGAGGCTATATTAAGTGACAATGGTCTAGATTTTATAGGAGCTAAATATATTAAGTTCATAAGCAAGTATGGTATAAGTTTAAAAAACTCCTCTAACTACTACCCTCAAGGAAATGGATTAGTCGAGTCAACTAACAAAAATCTGCTTAGAATCCTGAATAGATCACTAGATGATAACAAAAGGAGTTGGCATCTACTTTTAGAACAAGCTCTATGGGTAGATAGGATAACCATTAAGAAATATATCAAGAGTACCCCTTATGCATTGGTGTATGGTAAATAATTAGTCTTGCCTATTCATATGGAGATACCAGCTCTAAAGTTGGAAAACCTAGAAGAAGAATTTGATCAGAATCCAGTTGAAACCAAACTGACACATCTACTGCAATTGGAAGAAAAAATGACCCAAGCATATGAAGACTTCCAAAAGTACTCAGTTTACACTAAAGGTTGGTTCAATAAGAAAGCAAAATTTAGAAGGTTCAAAACGGGTGACTTTGTTCTAATGTGGAATGTAGAGAGAACCAAATCAATTCATCACCAAAAGTTTGAATCTTTCTAGGAAGGTCCTTTCAAAATAGCTGAGGTTAAAGAAAGCAATTCTTTTAAGCTCCAAGATCTAGAAGGAAACATTCAATCGATTCCGGTTAATGGATTCCATCTAAAACTCTACTTTGAGTAAGATTTCATTTCATGTAACATATGTATATATTTGTATTATAATTTTATTTTCTTTCTAAAGTTTTCTATACAAAAAAATAAAGAAAGGTAGTTTAGATGTTCACAACACACCATTAAAATAAGAATCCAGATGGTTAAAGATAATAATGTGCTCTCTTTCATATCATGTTCCACACTGCACTTAAGAGAATAAGACTAAGATGGTCGTATGTGCTCCATGATACTATTAAAAGTAATAATATAAATATAGTCAGGAGTTGTAGTGTGTTCCATGTCATGACCAATCAACAGATCGCATGATGTCCCCTGCTACCAAGCCACCCATATTTTGAATTGAAAATCATGTAACGAGTAGTTGTCTATCAGTTGCATTAATGGTAAAAGGTGTCCATTTGAGGTATTTAAACTCAAAATTCAATTGCCATTCATTTTGAAAGCAGTGTTGAATTATCAGAGAGCTAAGAAAATAGTGAATATGAACCTACCAAGTATAGAAAGGATCAAATTTCCAATGAGTTTCCTCTGAAAATGGGACCGAAGGTAGCTCAATAAATTGCCCAGCAAGTGACTATTGAGCTGGAACATTATATAGATAAAGAGGAAGTAGTGGAAGACACTAATACGAAATGGATAAGAAGGACTAAGCTTAGACGAGACATCGATGATAAATTCCAAAGAGGTGAGCCTATGACAGTTCAAGGTAGTTGTGTTATTCGCTCCTTTTTATCATTTTATATTTGTTATTATGTGCATCCTTACCCTGAGTTAATAGCTGCCATTGTAAATTTTTATGACCCTAGGATAAAAGCAATAAAAATGACTAAGAAAAAAACTCTATTTAGCATAACTGCTAAAGCCTGTCAATATATGTTTGCCATAGGTGTAGACCCTCTTGTGGATCCTAAACCTTTTGACCCATTAGTGCAAGGAAAATATTACTCGTTGTAGGGACTAGCTCATGATGGTGAACCTTTTAGAAAGTGGGTTTATAGCCAATTTAAAACCATCAAGTCTAGGAGTACTTTTCCAAAAACCCCAATTGCTACTGAACAGATCGTTTACCCATAGCTTTTTACTATGTTGGTCTGCCTAGAAGATCTAGATTTTGATCGGTATGTGAGGGATTGGCAAATAGTCATTTTTTGTTGCATATCCAATGAAAAAATGTATGTCTTTGACAAAATAAAAGGGTATTAAACTGATTTATTTTGATTGGTCGGTCTACCTCTCTAAAAGAATGCATGAACAGTTGGTTAGTATGAAAAGAGACTCAGCAAATCCCTCCTTTCGACATTGCTCAAATATAATATAGATGTTCTATAGTGCCATAAGGCACATGATGCCCTAGATTCCAATGGTAGATAAGAATGACAATGGAGACCCTATACCAGTCTACCACTAGACTAGTCATCTGAGGAACACAGAGTCATACTACATATTCAATATGGAATTTTTAGGGCTAGCTCTAAATATTATGTATGGCCAATACCCTAGTTTTGCACCTCTTACTAAGGATTTGTTGCAAGTATATAATGTAGAAGAGGGATATTGGTATTTCCTCACTGAAGGGACTGTTATCAGAATCTATGGTTTCACTGGTAAACCTTTCTTGTTGCCTCATTTCGTTACTGATAAAATGTTGTCTCTAGAATATTTGAGGCAAGCTAACTTTATCAACGTCAACTTCAACATCGATAAGATAAGGAAAGGTATTGTGATTTATGCTCACAATGTATATGATATAACCATAACCAATAGGGATCAACATGAATAAATCACTCAATATTTGGAAAGACTCGGTCTCTTATACATTCCACAAATATGGAGATATGATCCTGATGACAGCTTCTTGTAAAGGAATATTGCCCTAAATGCAAAAGGGCCCTCAAATTTGAGAAGACTTCGAGGTCTCATTTTGAAAAGGGCATAAATAAAAAGGAAAATTCTCTACTGGAATGGAATGTCAGCAAAATGGAACAAATTCCACTGTGGAAATATTTTTATGAGCAATTAATTGATTATGATTCTGAGAAGAACAAAAGTCACCAATTGAACGAGTCCAAGACTAAATCAATGGAGAATAAACATAAATGGGAAAATGGAAAAATCATGGAATAGTGGCAAATGAGAGTTGAAATAGGTGTGGAGAAGGCTATATTTTTTCGTTAAGTGGACACTAGTTTTTCAGAACTATATGAAAAGCATATCAAAATCTGGAAGGCCAAAAATGGCAAAAATTTGGTGTTAAGTTACAAGAAGTCAGGAGCAAAGGGAAAGAATAAAAATCAAGTATCATTAGATTTCCCTTCTCCACCTTCACAAGAAGAAGTACAAGAGGTCGTTATGGAGGCTCCATCAGCAACCGAGGTAACCCAAACTGCATTTGAGTCTTCACAATAGCAATTACAACAATACTCTATGGATGCTCAAATAATGAATAAAATGCATTATTTTGGTGGCATTTGGGTAGAGAGGAAATGGGAAACAGAAAATATCTAGATAATAAAAATACTAGAGTGTCTAGCCTTGGGTGGAGAACCTCCTCTAGGAGATACAGCAGGAAAGAAAAAGGATGACAGCTTTGTGTTCACCCTTGTAAAATTCACCACTACAGCAGCAGTAAAGTCAACCTTTGTTGTTGAAGTTGCATCACAAGAAGCACAATAGGAGGAGAATGCAAAGAAATATGAGCTTACGATCCCTATTATTTTCAATATAAAGACCAAATATTTAGTAGAGGAGGCTCAAAAGTAAGTCTACAAGAAATAGAAGATGGACCAAAAGCAAATTGTTGAACAAACCCTTGTATCAGTTGCATAGCAACAAGTTCAGCAAACATAACATCAAAGTGTAGAGGATACTTCAGTAGGTGAAGGTATGATCTCTATCCCTTCCTCTCATTCTCTTTTAATATAGGATCCCCCTCCTATTCTCAATAAAAATTAGAATAGAAGGCACCCTCTCCCCCTCATAGTTCACCACCTACTTCATTAGTCATTATATAGGGTCAAACTAATCCATCTTCTTCACATTCATTAGAAATTCCAATAGCATCATTACCCATTCAATTACCTCCACCCTCAAAGTCAACATTGCTGATAATATTAAAGGGACAACCTCCTCCACCTTTCCCATCTCATTCTATGGTTTTAACATCCACCACCATAACCTTCCCAGCTATAATTTCTACAATAAGCACAGACTCCATTGTCCTCACAACCACTCCCCTTTTGTCAGCATTTGATTCATTTTTCCCTTCACTTATGGCTACTTCCACTACTGTAAATTATCCCACAACAGCCTTTTTACATAAAGCAAAGGATATTTCATAGAAAATGCAAGATTTCTAGGCTAAGAAATTATCTAAGCCTTAAAATTGGATGGCTAGATGAAGTAAAACTATGATCGTTCATCTAGTGACTAGGCAAAGGATAGCTAGGTCCATCACTCCTCTTGTTAGCAAACCAGAAGATGATATGACTATAGAAGACTATGAATTGCAGGAGCATACAGAGGATATTGATCAATTTCCAATGGAGGATGAATTGGTCATAGTGAAGTCTCATCTTGAAACCTTTTATGTCAAGATTGACATCTACAATGAGCAATGTGGAAAACTGGAGGAAAATATTGAGAAGCTAGATAAAACTATCAGCAATTAAAAGGTGGAGAAGGCTATGAGAAACAAGATCAAGAGTTGGCATAATAAATATCAAGAGGCCATGAAATTCAAATACCAGGTTGAATAACTAAAGAAAATAATGAAACTCAGACCAAGGAGATAAAATATTTGAACCATTAGCTCTAAATCAAAAAGGCTAGAGTTGTAGGCTTCTCTAAAGAAGGGTCAAACAGGTTAGGAAATAGATATGGTCTGAAATCCTTAAGAAACGTTCAAAAATCCAACTTGTAACTAACTACATGGATGATGCCAGCCATTTACCACAAGCTACCAAGGAAGATCTAAATAACTTCACTAAGGAACTACAGCCCATGGTGATACCAGTAGAGCAAATATATAAATTGTTTGAGAATAGATTCAGTGAAGCTGCCAATCCTATTCCAAATAAGACATGGAACACCTCCAAATTGGCCGCTAAGATTATGATTGACAAAAATAATTTTCTCCAAAAGGGTTGGTCACTATCAGATAAAATTGAGGGAAAACTACAAATAATTATAGATATCCATCAAGAAATGATGCAGTATGATTTTGGAGGACTCTGGGTTGAGAATAAGATTTTGTTAATAGAATAAGACATCCAAAACAATGTAACATCAATCATCCAGGATGAGTCTAAAATAGACGCTTGGGAAGTGCTGATCAATCAAGAGTAGGTCTCTCAAATGATCAAAGACTTAACTAGGCTCAAGTATTTAATGGAGTACTTGGTGAAAAAAGGTAATTCCATATTTTATGAAGAGACCTCTAAATTGGAGTATGTACATAAGAAGCTCAAAGAGATAACCAATCCTACTGGATTAGCTTGGAGCCATGCCTTATAGATCTTGAAATATATGATCCAGTTGCTTGGATCAGAGCCAACAGTTGAGGACAAAGAATAACTTTCATAGGATGAAGAAGAGATTGAAGAGGACCAAGAAGGTCACAATGGAGAAGAAAAACAAGAAATAAATGAGGAGGAAACTCACCAGGAGTAGGAAGATCAATCAGAGAAGGTCATGGAAGATACTGAAGAGGTACAAGATGAGCAGCCCAAAGTGCAAGATTAGCAAGAGAAAGTGTAAAATGAGTGGTCTTGCAGCCAAGTGAGCTAAAGTATTTTTGTATCATAGGCCAAAAAATGGGGCTATATTTTTATATTTTTTATAAGTCGCTCTGACTTTGACATCATCATAGAATGACCACAAAAGCATGAAGCTATTGCACAACATGAAAATACCATGGAGATATTTTGCAAGGGAAATACCAATCTAGTTAAAGTTATAAAAGGAACATAGTTCTATGTAGCCAAAGCAAGATTGTGCTCAAGAAAGTATTTGTAGAGTTTATTATTTCCTGCATGATTTCCATATGAACCATTACTCTCTGAGTATCTTCACAAATGTCTTAGAGAGTGATGGTCATATAGAAGTTATTCTACAAAATAGGGCTCGTTGAAGATGTAGTCTATCCCTTTTTCTTCCATATTTTCTCCTTCCCCATTGCATACACTCTTTTCCTCACTCTATACATATCCTCTTTCAAGAATATTATTCCATTCATATAGCTCACTCTTCTATTATTTATTTTCATCAATTTATGACTCCTGATGTCCAATGGATAAGACTCTAAGTTCTTAGGCTTTGGAAGAAAAACCCCCCAGGAGGTGGTAGAATGTAGGCCCAAAATGGCCACATCCTTAGAAAACTTTTTGCAAAAAAATTCTAAGTCATGAGCAAGGCTTTCCTACCCCATAGTAGCAGCACAGTGCATGATGTTCTACCCCAAAATCAAAGCAGTTAAAAGTTATACTCAACAAGTATTAGTATCGCGAGTCATAACACAGTCGAAGCACAGTGGTTCGTAGCAATGTCCCATCCTACATGGTACAGAATGAGGCTCTAGCCCATGGTCAACTCAGTCAACCTTGGTGTATCCACTCCCAAAAATCATGGTTCACAACACCACTCCACCCTGCATGGGTCATAATGTGTTTCATATTTTACAATTCAACACATTGATCCAACTCACGATCAAATGGGTTAAATTTCATGAAGAATATTTCCAAGGTGTGCGCCAGCATAAGGTTCTATATCGCGCAGTCTAATGTAATGCTCTACCCCACGGTTAGCATCAGTCAAACTTGCGTGTGGAAATTTCAAGGTATGGGATATAAAATGGCTAGGGCATTGTTCTAGGTTACCGTTCAAAAAAAAAGGAAGACGACCTAAATATTAAAAGGTGCAGGCCAGCATAATGCTCTACCCACGTAGTTTACAGCACATTTATAAAATAAAACATTCCTTGTTCCATCCTGTGGTCAAATTAGTCAACTTATGTGAACAACATTTTCCATGCATGGGCTACAACATGGTTCTATGTCATTGAGCTAGCAAAGAAGTGTGGGCTACAACATGGTTCTACATCACAAGGTTGATTATAAAGCAGTTCACTAATCTCAGCCATTTGAAGGAAGATCAACAGTCTATTTGTTCTAATGATCTAAAAATGCATAAAAGCAAGAAGTCTATAATATGACTCATCAATCGAAGTGAACTAGAAGGTGAAACAACAGACATATCAAGAACCAAGAAGTGGAGATGATTACATATCTAGGGTTGGATATTGACTACAAGAATAGCTAACAGTCTAGATGATAGTTGTGCCCAGCTTTAATCCGAACGCCATGAAATTCCATCAACTTATAGAGGTCGAGTTGCAGAGTAGTGCAAGATTGCATAATTTATTCTTTCCTTTAAAATGAATAAGAGGTTGCCACTTCAACACCTGGCTAATCTAGCATTTTAATTCCTTGTAATGTTCCATTTTCTTTCAATCTATCAAACATGTAAAACTATAAATAGAGGTCGAACCCTTATTTTTTAGGGTCGGCTCTAGAGTTTTTGCTTGCCTTGTTGTGTAAATACTTTCGTAAATTAATAGAAGGAACATTACTTGGATGTTTGCCTCAGGTTGGTGTCTTCTACATATTTTATAATAGTTTGAGCTATAAATGCATTTCTACTACTACTGCTATGGTTATTTTATTTTGCTAATATTGAATTGATGACTTAGAACACCTTGAAATCTTTCATGGTTGAACATATGCTTGGAAGGAGTTCTTTTTTGTTAGTCTAGGTATTAATCTAATTTTTATATTTGGATTATTAGTATCTTAGATGTTTGAAATGATTTCTTGAAGTATGTCTCTATTTCTTTAATTTATGAATATTACATGTTTTGAGTGCTATTAGTTGCAAGTGTGGGACATTGGAAATTGATTGGCAAGAGTTTTTCTATAGATGCTTATATTGTTCACTTTATTTGGCCACTGTTTAATCATCACCTTTCTAACCCTAAACCCATTTCTATCTCTATCTCTTAAACATTTAACCGAGCTTAAATGAGTCAACACCTTATTAGTTGACAAGGTATACCAACCTACTCTAGAGGTTGGATTAGAGCAATATTTAATCCATCCAATGTTGGGGTTTGGATTGTGATTAGCGGGTTTATGCCTAATTAGAAATGTTGAATATAATAGTCATAGTTTGAGCTCTGCTTGATGTCAATTCATATCCCAACAAGCATGAAATAGTAAATGAAATGTAAATAGAATGAACACAATGAAATGAACAAGAATACAACCTTGAAACCTAGGGTTTGGGAACAAGTGATTGCCCCCAAGCTAATGTAATATGAAATGCAAGCAAAATAGAATGATAGCAATCAAAACATGGTGCAAAAAAATATGAAGTAATATGCAAAAGGTATGCAAGACAAAACCCTAGAATTTCGAATGAATAACCATCCTAAAATCCAACTAAATTGAATCGGTGTCCTGTAGATTACCAAGCATGGATTCAGTAATAGAAAGGAAAATGTATGCAAAGTTCTCGACCGGCAAAAACAAATTTTTCACCAAATATATATCCTATAGCATACGTGGCATGGATTTGCATAGGAGGGTTTAAAACCCAAAGCAGAGAAGGAAAAGTGATTAAAACACAAAAAAAATGATTAAAGAGATAAATAAATACAAAGGAATGACCTAATGAGCTTGTGGAAGAAGCAAGAGCAAAGGTGGAAGACCTCTCCTATTTCAAGAAGACAAGTCATAATCAAGGATTTCTCCACTTACAAATCACAAGTAACACACCAATAGCAGAACACCAAAGCACCAAGAGCACCAAAAGATTGCACAATAAGCTAAAAGAATTCTTATTTTGCATGAGCTTTCTTAGATTGCTAGCTGAGTAACTAGGATTTGGGGAGAAAAAGGGATCCAATACCTTTATTTATAAAGGATTTGGAGGGTTAAAAATGTGAGAAAACAAAATTTAACCTTGATTAACCTGATGCCCCAAAAGGTCAGCTTAAATTTTAGGTTTTTTCAAGAACAACCCTAAATTTGCTGAATTTGTGCCCTGTAACTTATCAAGCGTGGATTCGGTCAAGGTTAAGAAAAGCAAGGCAAAACACAAGAAAATGAGGTAATTTGAGAGCCTCCCAAAGGAACCTAAGGAAAAATAACTCAATTTTGTGGGTCAATTTTTGTGTCTATAAGTGGCTTGAAGGGTACCTCTAACTCATCAAAGGTTGAGCTCAAGATCCCAATAGCCTTTCTATTGGACGCAAAGTCATGCCTAGAGTTTGTTGACTATAGCAATGACCTCCTTCTATTATTTCTCTAGAGTCATTTTGGACCACAAGTAGTGCCGATAGCTTTTCTAAAGTTCACATAGCCCTTCAATTATGGGGGATACATATTCTCATTGGAACCTATGAAGAAGGGCCTCTAGTGCAATAGAAAAATTTATTGCTACATTCACCTTTTTTTCCATAGATAGATCCAGGAGAATTTTAGCATATTTTAACTAGCTTAGTCACTACCTGTATTCTCCTTTTGGTAGGAAGTCCCCATCTGGGTCCAAAGGAGAAGGAAGACATCCAACAACTAATGATGCAATATATCCCATTTATCTTTTGATTTGTTCGATATAGCTTTGAGTTTACTATTGGTATGCCAAGACTATAGTGACCCTTTAGAGAATAAGGTCTTTATTAGCCACCCCACAAAATTCCACCATTGGAGGTCATCTTGGGTCAGAATTCCCAAGAAAAATGTGGTTTCACAAAATCGAGGACCAAAAGTTTTTTTGAATGTCATGAGCTTCTCTTTGGCCTCTTTACTTTTAGTGGAAATAGAATAGATGCAATAAATTACTATGAGAAGTCCTTTTACTTCTTGAATCACACCCCTCCATAGGGTCTGAATTACCTCGATGAGTTGCTCCTATCGAAGAAATTCTTATTCTAGTTCTCTCACTTTCACCCTTTGTCCTTTGAGCTCGACTTCCTTCTCAAGCTTGTTATAGAGACATGATAGTTTAGCTTTGAGGGTTTTGGCTTCAATATATGAGCACTTAAGAAGTTGCTTAGCTTATCCCAATTTTTTTTCCTTTCTAATCAACTTTTTTTTGTGACTGTATACTTGCGGGCTAGCAATTTTAACTAATTTTTATGAGAATTTGGATGTTTCCTTTGATAGTGCATCTTTGAAATCTAGCTCAAAGGCTGATATCCAGTAATCTTGCAGACACATTTCACCTATCATATTTGAGACCATGGGTTTGAAATTAGCCATGTCTAGCCCCTTCCCTTGTGTAAGGAGATAGTTCCTTCTTTATGAAGTGGTTGGCCACTTGGCTTGCTCTTTTACTTCTTGATATAACTATGGTTGGCCACATTCTATGTTTTGATATAGGCAGGAAATAAGTTCCATGATGAAGGAAGTGGACTTAGGATCAGTGGATCGCACCAAGTATTTTAGTAGTAATGTTAGAGGTATTATAAATGGAAATTGGGTTGGAGGATCAACTAAGGAGACAATAGTTGAAAAGGTTACAATAGTCGATGTTGTGGTGGACACCATGTTAATGGCTATATTGATAGAGTTTTTTTATACATAATATTTATTTAGATAGCTCCCATTAACTAAAATTGAGAGTGGCCACCCATCTGGTTTGGCAAGTTCTACAATATTTTCTACTTTTAATCCGATGATAATATAGGGCCGACTCCACAGTGTCAAACTTTATGTGTTTGCCTAGTTTATTCCAATTTTCATCCCATTTCAGTATCAAATAATTAGTTTGAAATTGTCACATAGTGAATTTCTTTTCAATCCATATTTTTACACCTTTCTAATGCTTATTTAAGTGGTTTCTAGCCTTTTACCTCTACTCTTCCAATTTTAGTAGTTCTATTCTCAAGGATATATCATCGTGTTCATGAAGCTTGAGCTAATGAAGCAACTAAAAGATCAATAATTCAATAGAGATGGATAATCAGGCCTCTAAACCATAGAATAGGGAGAAAGGAGAATGAGCAATCCCTTTCTTGGGGTTATTCTATCTTCCCATAAAACTTGGTAGATATGTTGATGCCATAACCTTTGGTTGTTTGTTCCTATCCTCTTTAAGATTCTCAATATATTTTTGTTTGAGGATTCTACTATACCATTACCCTATGGGTATTAATTGGAAGATATTTACATATAAATACCATATTTAAAGTCATATCGGCTTACCTCAGTCCCAATGAATGCTAGTAAATTATCTTTTATAATAGTATGCAGTATTCAGAACCAAATGGCAATCTCCTCCAAGAAGTTGACGATGACTTTCCTAGTGACTTGCTTGAGCAGGGCTACTTTCATCCATATTGTGAAGTAATTAGTGGTAGTAAGGATACATTAGTTTCCCTCCCTAGAAGGTGTATTAATTACCCTTATAAAATCTAACCCCCATTATGAGAAAGGCTCATCAACTAAAATAGGCTTGAGAGGTAGTGTGGTGTTCTAGTTCCTTCCAGTGAATAATTTACACTTGTCACACCCCCGCACCCATTGGTGTGCATCACTAAAAATGTTGGGCCAATAATAATTAGCCCTAATTATTTTTACCATCATGGTCTGCACTAAATAGCATCCACTAGAAAACCCTTGATGAAACTCTTGCAATAGTGAGGTAGTTCTCTTAGTTTCTACACATCTCAAGAGTGTACCATAAAAATTTCTCTAATAAGTATATAGTGTGCATTATTTAGCCTATATTCCCTCCTTTTGGAATGATTCAAACTTTGTGGATATTTATTGTATCACATGTAGTTGATACGATCTTGGACCTAGTCCTTGACCTGCTTAGAAATGACTAGGAATTATTCCTCTCATCTTTTTTATTCTTCTATTTCCTGGTCCAACCTTTGGCACAATGCCCTACATCTAATAAACTTGGTGAATTTGATCTCAATATCATATTCAATGATACGGGTGACCCATCCAACATTTTTTCACTAATTTCCCCATTCATGATGTAGTATTTGATGCTAGAATGGATGACATTGGCTATTATTTTACTACCAAAGATCAAATGTCTAAAAATAATTTAAGCTTCACATCAAGGCATAAACTTGTATGTCAATAAAACTATAATTTTTCTTTTAATCCTTTAGGGTCTGGCTAAAATACAATGGGATGTTTGTCACCTTGGTCATTCTTTTGGGTGAGGATATTCTACTGTTGGAATATCCCCTATAAGTATAGAGGTTGAAATATTTGTTGAAATCTATATTAGCTAGTACTTGGGCTTATACAATAGCCCATTTGATTATTTTGAATGACTACTTCCCTTATTCAATCCATTAGAAATAGTGTCCCCCTTTTAACATCTTAGTGATAGGCTTGACGATGGAAGCAAATTCAAGTATAAATATTTGAACAAAATTAATATGCCTAAGGAAGGATTGGATGCCTTTCTTGTGCTAGGGTTAACATAGTCCTAAATTGGATTTAATTATGTTATGGTCTATGGTTATCCCTTCCTTAGGTACCACATGCCCCAATATTTTTCCTTGTGGGGTACAATATATACATTTCTATAGGTTAATACAAATACCAAATTCTTGGCAATTCTTGAATACCCATTCCAAGTGCCCCTAATGGTCTTAATTATTTTTGGAGAATACTATGAGGTCATCAAGGTAAAAAATGATGATTTTGTTGAGAAGATCATGAAAAGCAATATCCATAGCCCTTTGGAATGTCGCTCCAGTATTTGATGGTCCAAAATGTATTTTCTAATAAGCAAAAGCACCCCACTTGGTGGTGAATGTCATCTTATGTCAGTCCTCATATTTTATCCAAACTTGGTTACAGTTGGAGAAGTCATCTAGAAGGGAGAACCTCTTTGAACTTGCTATAGTTTGTAGAATTGTACATGGAGGGAAATGGATAATGATATTTAAGCAAAACCTGGTTAAGATCAATGAAGTCAACACAACTAGATTTTTCCATTCTTCCTTTTTACTGGGACCAAATTGGATACCCAAGTGGTATGCTTTAGTGGGTAGATTATATTTGCTTCTAAAAGTTTAATAAGTTATTGTTTCATGACCAGCTCTATAGGCCTTTACTTTTGCCTTACAGGTTTGGTGTTTGGGTCAAGTTCTATGGTATGTTGAATGATGTCCTTGTTATAACTCTTTAGGTCTTTGTAGCTTCAGGCCATTACTCTTGTGTATTTCTAAAATAGGTCGATTAAATATTTTTTCTCATCCCAAGTGGCAATTTTTTCTATCCATGAGACCTTTTTTGCTTCAATATCTACCTCTTGGTAGTCACTTTTGTCTATAGTGATGCCTTTCTTATCCTTGTAGTGGTCATCAAGGGTGAAGAGAGATTCCAGAGTTACAATCCCCTTAGGTATATTTTTTTTATTGAGCTAGATAATTTGGTCCTCATACACCTCTTGTATTTTTGGTGTTTGTCTTTCAATAAATTCAGCTTCTTATTGAATAAAATGAATGATGTGCTCATCAGCTTTAAATACTTGCCATAAAATATCATTGTTTGGGATAGCCAATTTGATGATGACCATGATATTTTGGTGGTTACTCCATATTTCTTTAGTAAGGTCAAATTGTGCTCCTATAACCACCATGTAATCTGTGTCTATATTATGGTTTTAAGGAATCATTGTTATATTGACAACATCAAAATATTCTAATAAATCCTAGACCAAATTTTGGTAATACCTCATTAGTCAATTTTTCATCATGCATAGGGACCTTACCTATTTAACAATGAGCTCGATGTCCCCAAATATTTGCAACTCCTTAACTCTTTTCTTAGAGGCTAATGAGAGGCCATGTGCCAAGGCTTCATATTTTGCCATATTATTTGAGCATTTGAATTGTAGATAAAAAGCCTAGACACTCTTATTTCACTAAGGTGAGATAAGGCACACACATACTCCTACCTTGGACCTCTACCTTGACCCATTAAATTATAGTTTCTAGATTCTAGTCATCTCTCCTTCTACAACAATGGTTTTTAGTAAGATATATCTTATATAATGTAGGTACCTATCCTCATTAATTTTATTATCTTATGTTGGCCTGGGTCCTATGCTTTGGTTGCCCTTTCACCTATCAATCCATTTGTAAATTTAGTGTGGCCTCCTCCATTTTTATCATGGATCCTATTTGTCACTCCTTTCCCCTTTTCTTATAGGGTATATTCTAGTGTGGTTTGAATTGGATGCTCATTCATCTCAAGAGTGGAGTCATATTTCCCTATTTCTTGGAGATAAGAACCATCATTTTGTGAGATTTTTTGTCCTTCTAGTTTTCTGGTGGTTCCTCGCCTTTTTTTTTAATAAAGGGGTAAAAATTTATTGATAAGAATATAATATTATAGAGTACAATGAAGCCCCTAGCCAGGGCTCAAGTAAGCAACAAAACAAGCTAAAACCACCAAACAAGGTAAAAACCCAAAGAAGACAGCAAGAACAAACCACATTAAGTCTAAAAATCCTTGTGGATTAACTCCTAGAGGTGTTGAGATCCCCCAGATAGGAGACTCTCCCAGTTATCCGTAATCCAAGGACTTGAAAGCTTAGAAGCCCTTTTGGCCAAATAATCAACAACCCCATTCCATTCCCTTGGAATGTGCACAAAGGAGATGAATTTGAACTCTTCACTAATTCTAAGAATTTGAATGACCACAAAGACCAACTACCAATTAACATCCTCCAACCTTTTGTTGTTTAAAATATTAACCAAAATTTGAGAGTCATACTCGTAGATGCTTCTATGCCAGCCAAGAGAAAACCCCCTCTGCAAGGCCTCAAGAATCATAAGAGCTTCCATAAAATTATTGGAGTGAACACCTTTATAAATGGAAAATAAAAATCTAACCATGCCAGTAGAGTCTCTCCCAACACCGCCAATTCCAGCATGTCTAGGATTGCCCCTGGATGACCCATCAATATTAATTTTTAAAACTCCTCCAGGGGGTAGCCTTCACTTACCATCTCTCCTAACTTTATTGCTAAGCTGAGAAGCCCTGCTAGGGTGAGAAGAGTATGTTCCAACTCCAAAGATACCAAGGACCTACCATAACTTCTCCTCCCTAGAGTCCAAAAGAGGGTTTACATCACATTTTCTATGGATAGTTTCCTGAACCATACCCAGGATCCTTTGCCAGATTTGTTAAATAGCCAAATGACTACTCTAAAAGATGCGACAGTTTTGTTCAATTCAAATCTGCCAGATGATGCAAGAAGGGCCCAAATTCCAAGCCACCTGAAGGAAGGGGGCAATATTCTATGGTTTGCCCAGACTACTCCAAAACTCCACTAGGGAGAGCACATGAAAACAATGATGGTTCTAGGCACTCCACCAATGGTGCCAAATTGTCTCTAGCAAGGGAGCATTGGAAAAATAAATGAGAAGAGACATCTTCATTATCACCACAAAGGACACAAATAGAGGGACCCTAAAATCCCTTTTCCTCAAGTTCTCCCAAGTGAGACATTTATTCTAAGCTACCAGCTAGAGAAAGAAGTTACATTTAGGCCAAGCAAATCTATTCCATACCTTTTTCCACCATATAATAGGGAGGCTCCCGAAATTATGCATATCAAGAACCTGGTAGCCATAGGCTACAGAGTAGGTTTCCTTGGGATCAATATTCCAAGCTAAACTATCTTTACCCCTCAATGAATAACAGGGCCTCCCCATAAGAATACGAGCAAACACATCTTTGTCCTCGGCCAATCCCCCTTGAGGACATTCCTGCGGATCTTTCCACTTGTATATCTCCATATTACCAAAATACTATATTGTTTTAAAGTCCTCCACATGAGACCAGTCTACTTCCAAAAAAAATCTTAGGGAATGTAGCCTAGGATATTGAGTCAAGATAGGAGGATGGTCATCCCAAGAATCCTCCTAGAAAAGAGCATTTGATCCACAATTGCAAATCCATAATAAACCCTACTTAATTAAATTAGCCCCTCTTTTCAGAGTGTCCCATATAACCAAACCTTTCCTAACCAAGCTAACTCTAGGTATCTCAGCCTTAGAAATACCCCTCAAGTACTTACAAGATAATATTTTAGCCCAAATCTGATCTTGAGAAGTATACCATCTCCAATAAAGTTTCACACCCAGAGTTTGCCCAAAAAGAGCCACCTATCACAACCCAAGGCCTCCCTCTTGAATTGGCCTACAAATAGAATCCCACCTAACCAAACTCCATTTATATTGAGAAATTTTTCCAAACCACAAAAATTGTCTCGATAAAGCATCCATGTCCTTGAAATGAGAGGGAGTTGTTTGCACAAAATATCTATAGATGGGTAAAGCTTGAACAAAAGATTTCAAAAGTAATACTCTACCCACAAAGGAGATCCATCTTACATTCCAATGATTCACCTTCCTTCTAAACTTATCTAGCATAGACTTCCAAGAAGATCTAGGCAAAGGATGAGACAAAATCAAAATACCAAGATAAATGAAGGGGGGAGTCCCGACCTAAAATATTAGAATTCGAGCAATCCTGGATTGAATAAGAGGAGGGGTATTGAAGAAGAAAATAGAAGACTTGTCCTCATTAATAAACTATATAGAAGCACTAAGATATATGTTAAGAGATCATCTAATGTTTCTAGCTTCCCTAATAGTGGCAACTCCCAACAAAGTAGTGTCATCAAAAAATTTAAGGTGGGAAAGAGGCGGTGAACTACTATCCCACTTTCAACCTTGAATGAAATGATGCCTAACCTGAGACTTGAGAAATATTCCCAAACCTTATGCCATAATGATAAAAAATAAGGAGATAAAGGATCTCCTTGCCTCATTCCCCTCAAGGCCTCAAACAACTCCGACGACTCATTATTAACAAGAACAGAGAATGAGAAAGAAGAAACACAACTCATCACCCATCTAATACAATCCTCCTCAAAGCCAAAAGTAGCAAGAACTTTCTAAAGAAAGGACTATTTGACTTGATCATAGGCTTTGGCCATGTCCAATGTAATGAACATAAATTTCTCCTTATAAGTTTCCATCGAGTGAATAGCTTTCGTAGCAATAACAACCCCATCCAATATTTTTCAGCCAGCAAAAAACCCCCCTTGCTCCTTAGATATTATTTTGCTCAACCATATCTTCAACTTCTCAGTAATAATTTTTGTAATGATCTTATACACAACATTGCAGAGAGAAATAGGCCTAAACATATCCAGGGAATTTGCTCCCTCTTTTTTAGGAATAAGCACCACAAAGGTAGAATTTAGGGCCCTTAGCATCTATTTGTTCTTTTGGAACTCATGGACCACCTCCAAAAGATAAAATTTTATTAACTCCCAAAACTCTTGATAATTTCAATCGAGAATCCATCTGGGACTTGGGCTTTCCCTTTTTTCATCTTGAAGATAACATTTTCCAACTTATTAATGGAAATTGGACCCATCAAATGCTCATTCATTTCTCTAGAAAAAATCAAGGGAATACAGTTTAGAATAAGCTTTTCAGCCTCTTTATTTGATATGGAGTCCTCCATAAAGAGAGAGGAAAAATACCTCCTAGTCTCTTTTGAAATATCTCTGAAAGAAGAGAGAAGGGAACCTTGAGAATTCACAAAAGAGGAAATCAGGTTACCATTACGATGAGCCTTAACTGAGTTAAAAAAGAAGGTCATGTTTCTATCCCCTTCCTGAAGCCAATCCACTCGAGCTTTCTATTTCCAAAAAATATCTTCCCTCAGCTCCCATTCAGCAAGGTCTTTCATAGCCTAAGATTCCTCAATGAGAAGCTCCTCTGTGAGTCCATGATCTCTGATCTTCCTTGAAGCTTCTTCCACCTTCCTACAAGCCACCAACTTAGCCAAGGAAAGGTTTCCAAAAATTATACTATTCCACCTCTTCATTTTATGCTTAACGAATTACAACCGCTTCATAAAGGAATACATAGCGGTGCCATGAAAAGGTTTACCATTGGTCAACCAGCCTCACATGAAATCATGAATCTTAGGATCCTGAAGACATATAAGTTGAAACTTAAAGGAATAATTCTTATTTAGCCCAAAATCAAGAGTAGAGAGTTTTATAGGCCAATGATCATATCCCCTACCCTCTAGAATCACAGAACTAGTGCTTCTATTATTACCAATCCAAAAACTAGAGATCATAAACCTATCCAATCTCTCTGAGATGGAATCTTCCCCACATATTCTATTATGCCAGGTAAATATCCCATTATCTAGCTTGATGTCAACCAATTTTAGGGCCCGGATATGAGCACTGGAGATAGAACAAAAAGGCTTGAAATGATCAACCCCACCATGTTTCTCCTCCAAACAAGTGATAGAGTTGAAATCTCTAGCAAAAATCCATGGGTATAGGGGAGCCAAACTTCTCACAAAGCCAATGTGCTCCCACAAATTCACTTTACCATTGTAATCAATAGGAGCATACATATTTGTAAGTAGGATGGTTTCACCAAATTTATTATCATGCCCGATCATTAAAATAGACCATCTACTATAAATCCAAGTAAGAGGAGAGATCTTAACCGGATCCCATAAACAAGCAATGCCACTAGCATATCCACATGCACCAATACACTAGAATTGACCCCTTCTCCACAACTTGGGAGAAATATTTAACATACTATCAGTAGCCAATTTAGTCTCCTAAATAAACACCACATTCGAAGAATGAACATGAACCAAATCACGAATAGATTTTTGTTTGGGGATGTTGTTCAACCCCCTTACATTCCATGAAAGGATAATCATTTTTGGGGGTTAGAAAAATGGGAGTCCAATGTTCTCACCAAGCCTGACTCCACCAAAGTCTCTCCCATTAACTTAATTTTTTCCTGGTCTTTCTTTCGACCCAGATTCATATTCTTATCTGAAGCACCTTTTTTAATTATTTTCTGTTACAATCCCAACACCGTAGGAGTTTTGTAGTCCAAGGATGACTGCATCAGTATATGAGTAGGAGAGGGCATAACTAAATCTATGCCACTTTTCAAAATAGTTTCCCCTCCAAGGTTAGAGCCATACATACCACCTGTACTCAGAACCAAAGCCCTTTGTTCTTCATTTAAACCCCCTAGATTTTATTCCTTAGGTTCCACCTCAAGACGAGACATATGATTTGAATTTGTTATATCTGCATCAAGTAGTAAAATTTTAGGTATCTCCATGCACTAATCAAGATCATCTAGTATCTCAAAATGGTTGAGTAGAGCATCTGGCTGGCTATCCTTAAGGTCTCTTTTTGCCCTTCTTCCTATGTTTCAGGGTTTTACAGGAACAAAACCTTCCTTATCTTGATCCCCTTCCTTTATTGGGGCTTTTTCATTATCTATATTTTGTGTAGATTTAGAGGGCCTAGTATTTAAAGCCACGAGGAAGAAAAACTTTGGGCATTTTATTTATAGGTGGTCGTATTCATGATAGATCCGAAAATGAAACAAAATATCTTCATAGTCAAGTTGTTGAACTCATGTACTCGATCTAAAATATTTTTAAACAAATTTTGAAATATGATTGTTTAAATAAATTTTGATACAGATACAGGCAACAGAGATTACCTTTTTATCTATCGTCTATTGTGACGGTCCAACCAGCTTCCCAAGAATAAGGGCAATCATATACAAGATGTCGTTTCTCCATAATTCCAATAGGAGCCATGGGAGTCAAACCCACACTAGAACCCGTGATGAGATCTCCTCTAACAAGTTGAAACCCACATGTCAGGGTTTAAGAAAGATTCCTACTTGGTTACAAAAATAGGGACCCCCTTCAAATGTTATTCACACTCAGCATCACTTCCATGTCACCTTCAGGGTTCCAAGTCTTCCTAAACCAAGCCTCTACAAAGGGAAGAGAAATTTAGATACCCATAAATTTACCAATAAGTGCATGCTTGGTTAAATACTCCACATATTCCACCACTTAATTTGGTTGAACCACTAGAACATACCTCGCTTCACATCGTTCCAAACATCCATTGTTCTTTAACAAGCGATTCCTAGCATGCAATGGGAAATCTTGTTCCTTCCAATCATTTTTAGATGAAAAAACATCACTAGCATGCATGCTCTATGATAGACCCGATGCCATCATAGCATTCCTCCAATTGTTCAGACCTCCTCCAAAAACTTCTGCCATCTCCTCTGGTTTTTTTCTCTAACTCTGCTAGGGTTTCTTTTGAATATCTTCAGAACCAAAACTCATACCGCTTTCATCAGAATCAAATTCCATGGTTTCTCACTTTTTAGAGATTCTTCTAATTTTTCATTTTCTTCGATATAGTGAGTACATACCTCAATGGCATGGGTATGATATACATATTTAAGAGTTCCACCATGCTAAAGGATTTTGATGGCTTATTTTCTAGTCTCTTGAACTTCAATATTGATTCTTGTTGTTCTAGAGCTTCTTCAACTAGTCTCCTCCTACTTCTTGTGAGTACACCAAACTAAAATTGATCCTAGTTGTTCGATGGAGCACTTGTTCACATAGGGATAGCATAGACTTCTCCTTCATCCCATGTCACTAGTGTTTGCTTCAATGCTCCAATTTTTGGTAGTGATGGAACTTTCAGTGGCAAGCTTTGAGTATTTGGGCCCTACATTTTAAAAATATCAATTTAATATATGGGTAGAGACATTGGACATATTTTTTGCTAGAGCATTCCATAGTCTATATAATATGGATTGAGATGGTAATATGACCATCCATACTAATATTCTATAAGGTTGTTATAGGCAAGGACCACATCCCTTATTAGATCAAAGGTATTGGTTGCATAGGGATGGAGATGGAAACTATTTTTCGTATGGAATCTTGGAAAGGGGCTAACTCTCTATTAGTTTGAGGGGGTATCTCTAGTACTTCTTTTATGGAGGCTACTATCCTTGATTGCCTTGAGGGAAAAGGGGGTGAGGATATTTTTGATAGTCAAACCTCTAGAAGTTTTACTAGTTCTTAAGGGATATAATCTCATTTTTTATGTCCCTCATAGTGTTTTACATTCTTTCCATTTTTGGGATTGATTCTAAGAGGGGATTGGAAGAGGTATATGGGGATGCCAGTGAAGGGTACTAACCAAAAATAGGGATTGGTTGGAAAGTAGTTGATTGTATGGCCAAAGGAGGCTGATATGGCAGTTGGACATCCAAAAAAAGATGTATAGGTGGTCTAGGGGATAACCTCCCAATCTAAATGAGATCTCTCTTAGCTTGATTGGATATCCCATAGGCTACTAGTAATGAATTGCATCCCTTGGATTTAACCATCATGGCTATCTCAAAATTTAATTATTTGAGGTAGTATATGAAAGCCATACCTAGTATCAACCAAATTTCTTTAAGAATTTTGAGCCAAGACTTATGATTTCTAGCATTAAAGTCATCCATGGATTCCATAGGGGCCCTCTTAATAGTTTCCAATTGTTCTAATAGTGATACCATGTTAGTCTTGTCTTCTAATATATCAATGATTTGATTTTCCAACTAGTGATCCCTATTGTTGATGGAGTTGGGAGTAAGGAAGACATACCATTCTCTTACTTTCCTTCTCAAGGAGGCTACCAGTAGCCTAAGGGCAACATCTTCTTCTCCTACACTGTAGATATGGTACAAGCTAACCATGTTTTGGAGATGCTCTTTCGAGGTTGTTGCTTCCTCTCCAATGAAATATGGTGGAAATTTCAATGCAGAGACTTGGACCTCATTCCAAGTAGCTAGTGTCAATGATGGTCGAAGGGGCTTTTTTCATCCCAATTTGGGATCCTTCTTTGATTTGGGTTGGCCTATGCAACCATGTTCTACCAATGATTCCTTTTTCTATTGACAAGATTTAGAGGGAGAGGAGAAACCAAGGCTTTGCTCTTGTTGTTGATCTTATGGCAGGCTTTGCACTCATAAAATTTACAAGCCTGCCTTTTGTCACCTTGTCAAGGTCTATCCTTCATGGAACAGAGTCAACTAGTGGTAATTTATTGGAGATATTACATTATTTGGTCCTCTTTTGCAATATTAGTTTGGTAGATTATTTATATTTTATATAATGTATGTGTTAATATGAGAGTATGAAGAGTCACATGATATGTGGCAAGTTAGCGTTATCTTTATTAGAGGAATATGAAAGGTTGTATTTCTTGGATGAAATAGGAGAGCAATAGTTAGAGAATTGAAATGTCATGAAAAATGATATGTTGGAGGTAAAGCTCCATGCATTATATTTAGGTTGTATCATTAATTTAATCTCTTTATATTGTGTTCATTTGTGTTATATTTCATGAGATATTACTTGTAAGATTTTGTTGTTTCATTGTTAGTAACATTAGTTTAATTTATCTTTAGATCCTGGTTGAAGCTTTCTATGAGTTAACCTATTCAAAATCCAATAGTGATATCAAAGCCACAAGAAATATTTTGAGGTTTTTGAAAATAAAAGAAGGCATTGGCAGAATTAGAGAAAGCCATCCATGAGGAGAATAGTGTTTATGGGGCATGCACAGTCATTGAGGCTAGTATTCCTAGAATTTTTGTTAAGAATAATTTTTTGTGTTTAGGATGAAGGTGTCGACCTCCTTGATATGAACAAGTGTAGACTTTTTGAATAGAGCGACGAGAGCATCTTAGCATTGATGTTATGGACAACCTCATAAGAGGAGGAGTTGTTTTTTGAGTAGGAGATAAAGTTATTGAGGGTCTGGACAGACTTGGAATTTTAGTTAGGCGATTCAACCACCACATCCTCCATTTGACATTTGTGCATCGAAGGAAGATTCTACTACAATGGAGGCTAAAACATTCTTGAAACATCAATTTGGAAGAAATGATGAAAGCAGGAGTTCATCTCGGTCATAAAACTAGAAAATGGAATCCTAAAATGGCACCTTACATTTTTACAGAGTCTAGAAATCTTCATATTATAAATCTGACTCAAACTAATTATTTTTTATCAGAAGCCTGTAATTTGGTGTTTGATGCGGAAAATAAAGGGAAACAATTTTTTATATTTGGTACAAAAAATCTAGCAGCTGATGCTACTAAATTAGCTGCTTTAGGAGCTTGATGTCATTATGTCAATCAAAAATGGCTCGACGGTATGTTAACTAATTGGTCCACTACAAAAATGAAACTTCGAAAGTTGAAATATTTGAAGAAAAAGAAAGATACAGGGGGATTCCATAAATTTATGAAGAAAGAAGTAGTCAATAGGGTAGTAATCATCAAGACACCAAACCATCCAATGTAAAGACGGTTTTCGGTGCTAGTGATCCAGTCACAAAAACGACTCCATAGGCTTGCGCTTTCGCGTCTTTCTAGAATTGCGGTCATGGTTAGAACTTGGTTTATTTAATCATTAGAAGCTCCCAAGCATACATATATGTAAAGCTTGTTATTCAACAGTATAACATGGTTGATATGTCTATGTCAACCAATATTTTATATCTTTATGAATATAAAGAAACATTGAGATTATCTATATTCTAGATATATTGATGTATCTTATCTAGACTATATGCTTACTTCGTAAGCGTATATTTCCTTCGTACATCTATTTCACACACACTCTTTCTAATATGTATGTATACATACACATACATAGCTATTATATAGCTATTCTTTTTCTTTCATTATGGTTCCATAATGAAAGAAAAAGAATAGTTTTGAATAAGAGCTTTTTATACAATTAAAAAAAAATTGTATCGGATTGGATCCAGAAGAAAAAATAGACATAGGTACCTATGGGAATTGGATCCAATTTATATGGGTTGCCCGGGACTCGAACCCGGAGCTCGTCGGATGGAGTGGATTATCTGCTCCTCCTATAAGAGAGAGAAATCTCTCCCCAAACCGTGCTTAGTTCAAATTCAAGTTCAAGGAACAATTAATTGAAGTAATTGAACTAGGAACTTCTCTAGAGAGAGTCAACTTGGTTTTTGGAATCAATGATTGTACGAGGATAAAGATAGAGTCCAATTCTACATGTCAATGCCAACAACAATGCAAATTGCAGTAGGAAGAAAATCCGTCGGTTTTTTAGACCGTGAGGGTTCAAGTCCCTCTATTCCCAGGTTCATATCCAGAAAACTGATTTCTCATTCTTTTTTTTTTGCGCTTTACCAATTCTGTCAGCAATTTAAAATTCTAACTTTATTTGAAATGTCTACTCTTGTTATTATGACTTCCCTACTTTGGAAAAAAAAAAATAGAAATAGTTGTGAAGAAATAGAAACATGAATCTTTCGATCTTACAACAAGTTGATAATATAATCAATTTATACATTTTATGATATATGATCTATATATATATATATATATAGATCATATATAAACCATATATGGACGATCGAATTTAAATTATTTGATCGTTCACAATATTTCAAATAGTGACTTCCCAATCCAAAATGAGGATTCTTTTTTGTTTTCCCCTTTTGAAAACAAAAAAAAAAAATTGTTTTTTAGTTGACGCAAATTCAGGTTTTGCACTAGGATGATGATGATCCACAGGGAAGAGCCGGGATAGCTCAGTTGGTAGAGCAGAGGACTGAAAATCCTCGTGCCACCAATTCAAATCTGGTTCCTGGCATACAGACTCATCTATATACCTTAAAAAAATGTATATGTCCTATCTAGGTATCTATCTAATTTGGTATAGAAATAATACCAATCATACTAGACAGAAGAAAGATGTTCCGTTCTCTTCTTCTTTTTTGTTTATATTCTCCTTCTTTGCTCTGATTGAATCCTAATACTCTGTACATATCAAATTGAGAAATAAAAAGTATGGGAAGATTTGACAGGAAAAATAGATAAATCTATTATCTACTAAAACTAGTACAAGATCAAATTGGATCTATCCTTTTTGTACATGAGATGTACATGGTATATCATTTGTGGTGTACCAATAAAATATTTTCTTCATCCATCCTTCTTACATATCCAGGAATGTATTAGAATACAAATGTATACTAATTTATGGCCTTTTCTATCTCATTCCAGCTTAAATGGAAGATCCCAATTAGATCTATAATTGTAAAAGCAAAAGTTGTTTACTTGTTGTTTACTTTTACTCCATTCAATGAGAATCTTGTATCTCATAAAAATCAGGTGCAATATAATCTTTGCGTAAAGGCCAACCAATCCAACTCTCAGGCATCAATATACGTTTGAGACGTGGATGGCTTTCATAAAAGATTCCCAACATATCATAAGATTCCCGTTCCTGAAAATTAGCACCTTTCCAAATACGGAGAACAGATGGGATTCTGGGGTCTTCCCTTGGTACAAAAACTTTTATACATACTTCTTCGGGTTGATCTGCATTATCCTCTATTTTTGTAAGATGATATACGCTAGCCAATAATCCCCCTGGTGCCACATCATAGGCGCACTGAGAACGGAGATAATTAAAACCCGCCTAATTTATTCATATGATTTGAATCATGTTCCACCGTTTCACCTTATTTTTATAACTTACTTTATCTAAGGAATAACCCCATTCCCTCCCAAGTAATGGTGGGAAAGCAAAGGAAAAAAATGACCCTTACTTCATTCCTAGAGTGCAGCAAATGACTTGTTTGTTTTTAAGTCGAGCAGAGTCCCCGCTAATTAAGACTTAGTTCTCTTTGTTCAGGTAACTAAATGGGGTAACCAATTCACTGCGTGGTAAATGGTAAGAGGGGAAGAAAGGTATGTTTATTACTGGGATTCAATTCGGTCACTGCCCATAACCAAATGCTTTTCGTTAGTTATAGATGTGGTGTATGTATTCGGTCAGGGTTATCTCAATGATAAGCCCACCAGTGAAATAGTTTTGGTATGATACCGATCCTTCAATAAATTTGAAGGGACTTCGGTCTGAGATAGGATAACACCCAAAGAGAAGCATAGCAAAAAATTTGGTTGTGAGAGCAATGTAGCAAAAAGCTTGGTCATGAGAGTGGTGCAACCCAGAGAGCAATAAAGATGTTTACTTCTAGGGCTTTAGTTGTCTTGATGCAGAGCTTGCAGAGTTTCAAAAAGGAAGCCACAAGAAAATAGAATATTGTACTTGGCTAAGCAAGTGTACATCACAGAAAACAAATGAATGTGTTATATTTTTTTAACAGTGTGTGGTTGAAAGGATAGTGATATTGATTAGTAGGATCAATCCTTAGGTAAACGTTACATGTTGAATAGCATGTGAGCGGCTACGAACAAGACAACAAGCGACAGATGTTACTAAGGAAGGAATATTTCTTCTTAGGTAGTGACGATCATCTAATGCAGGGAACGTCGAAGAAATTCACCTCAAAGGGAAAGAAGAAGAAAACAACAAAAATTAAATATTTCATACTAATTCATGATGATCATTCTTTTTTCATCCATAATATTTCTTGTGAACCCAGACATGATAGGTGGTTGGAGACATTATTCGATTTTACATTCTGACCTAGCCTCGACCATGGAGGAGGTCAAATGTTCAATAACTTTGAAAGAAAGTATGCTTGATGATTTTCTCTATGGTGGCCACATTGAAGTAATGTTATTTTTTGGAGGTAATTTTTTAATTTGGATTAGCTTTAAAGGAGTTTATTTAAAGTGTCACGAGAGATATAAGGAGTCTTTTTTCATTTTTTAATAAAGTTTCAATTTTGTAAGGTTTTAAAAGGGATTTATAAGGTATTAAAATATTTTGATATTTGGTTGGAGTCATAAGGTGAGGAGACAAAAGAAATAATAATAATAATAATAACTTTATGAGTTCTTTTTATTAAAAAATAAAATGAAGATTGATTTGAAATTTGAAGTTATTGGACTGAGGATGAAATTAAGATTTGGAGTATTTGAAGAAAATAATTTAATGATTGGAGAGATAAGGCTACAAATCATAAAATGAAAACCCTAGAAACCTCTTTTATGTATTGGAAACCTAATTTGGAATTTTGTGAAATTAATTTGAAATTTTTGAGAAATTAATTACAAGTTTTGTAATTAATATATTAGCTTTTGTAAATTAATTTTTAATATTTGCAATTATTTTTTTATTTTGGAGAAATAAGGTATTCTACATCAAATTAGGAATTTTTACATTTGCAAATTTTCTAATTTCTACATTTCTAAATTTCTAATTAGGGAGCCATAAGGTATTCAACATCAAAAACATAGTTTTGTGAAATTTAGAATTTAATCAATTATTCAAAATTAGGGAGACATAAGGTTGTCAACATAAAGATTGAAAATTGAAAATTTATCCTTAGTCTATCATTCAAAACTTAGGGAGATAAAAGGGCTACTACTCCAAAGGAAATAGCAAATAAAAGATTTTTTTTTAATCACAATTATTAAAGGGGTCTAATTTTACCCCATGGAAAAATAAAATGAGGTCAATACTTATTGTTGAAAAACTTTGGGATGTAGTATGGACAAAGAAACATTCCACTAAAAAAAATAGGAATTCAAATATGATGATGTTAAAGCTCTTATGTTAATTATATTTGGTATATCAGATGAAATTCAAGCACACATTAGTGAAGCAAAAACTTCAAAAATAGCATGGGAAAAATTGTGTATGATATTTGAAGGAAAGAATAAGGCAACCATTTTACATCTACAATCACAATTGTATACACTAAAAGTTCATGATGGAGAAAACATAGAATAATTTCTTCGAAGGATATCAAAATTAAAATCAAAATTACACACCTTAGGAGAACAGGTTGAAGATCAATTTCTAGTCTCATTTGTACTTAGAGCACTTCTTGAATCTTTCAAAATGTTGGGTACATATCTTTCAGTATCAAATCAAAAGTTATCATTTGAGGAGTTAATAAATATTCTTCATTAATATGAACTTGAAAATCATTTGAGAAGTAAAGCTCTTGCATTAGAAAAAGAATGTTGTACTTCATCACAAAAATAAAAATAAAAGAAGTATTGTCATATTTGTGAGAAAGAAGGGCATAATACAAAATCTTGTAAGTATAATGCATTGACAAGAAAAGGTCAAGACAAAGAATCTCCTAAAGAGAATCAAAGAGATCAGAGTAATCAACTAGGGTATGTTGCTCAATCAGAATCTGTACATAGAAATATTTTTGCAAATCACATATGTTTGTTATCAAGTATTGAGAAATCCAATAAAGACTTAGAATCTATGACAAAAAATGTATATTGTGACACAAAAAGAAAAGATATAGATTGTAGCTCAGATGATTTGAGTATAGTTTGTGATTGGTCAGGAAAAGCTTATGTTGTTAGAATTGATGATGATAAATATTCAAATGATGACAGATATAGTGATGGTCAGAGTTGTATTGATGTTGATAGGGATCAGTCTGATGATATTTTTGGTTATTTTTAAAGGTATACTAAAGGAATTAGTTCAAAATTGTTAAATCAAATGGGATAAAAAAATACAAGTTTAGGAAAACATGGACAAGGAATAAAAGAGCCAACTGTACTAGAAATAAGACCAAAATATGAAGGTCTTGTATATGCAAGTTAGACTAGTAGTAATGAACAAGGAACTAAATTTGTGATAGGAAATAGTAACATCAAATCTATGACAGGGATTGATAGAATCAGTTTCTCTAAAGAACATAATGGTAAAAGGAATTTTGTAATAGAAAATAGATGTAGTCATTGTGGTAGATATGGACATAAGATAGAGAGATGTTGGAATCTCCATTGTTGTAAAACTTATGGAGGACATAATAATTCTCAAAAATATTGTTTATATAAAGAGAAGGAAAGTCAAAAATTAAAAATAGATTGTGGATGGATAAGTATGAATGAATGGAATAATATGAAAGGAATGTTGTATGGTTTCTACAAACAAAAACCAAGTGTAATGAAAAATAAAAGTTTATTGAATGAAAAGAATGATATTGATCTTATCATAAAGAAATATGAAATAAATGATTATGATCCAAGCATAGCTTGGAAGGTAACCTATAGTGAAAGTAATGAAAGCAGTGGAAGCATTTGTAGTGATGATCCTACAAATACAATAGCCTTATAAATATTCTAATAGATGATCTAGAGATAATGATTATCTAGAGGTGACCCAAAGATAGAGTTCTAGAGGCATTAATCCCAAGGTAGTGATCCAATGGAAGTGACCCAAAGGTAGTGATCCAGAGGTAGATACCTAGAGGTAGTGACCCAGAGGTAGAACCAGTGGCAGTGACCTAGAGGCAATGACCCAGAGACAGATACCCAGAGGCAACTCGGATACATTGATCCAGAGGTAGACACAAATTATTTATCCAGCTATGACAAAGTCAAAGCTAAATATTGAAGAGAAAGAAGAATCAAATATTGAAGGCAAAAATCCTTCCTACCAAATAATGTAATATGAGGGGGTGTTGGAGATATTACATTATTTGATCCTCCTTTACAATATTAGTTTGGTAGATTATTTATATTTTATATAATGTATGTGGTAATATGAGAGATTATGAAGAGGCACATGATATGTGGCAAGTTGAGAGCTTTGTCTTTATTAGAGGAATATGAAAGGTTGCATCTCCCATATGAAAGAGGAGAGCAATAGTTAGAGAATTAAAAAGTTATGAAAAAGGATATATTGGAGGTAAAGCTCCATGCATTATATTTAGGATGTATCATTAATGTAATATTTGTATATTGTGTTCATTTGTGTTATATTTCATGAGATATTACTTGTAATATTTTTCTATTTCATTGTTATTAGCATTAGTTTGGTTTATATTTAGATCATGTTTGAAGCTTTATGTGTGTTAACCTATTCATAAAGCTAGAGCTATGTGGAAAGGCCTTCAAATGACTCAAGACTTAGAAGGCAATTTGATCATAGAAGGAGACTCTATGCATGTTATAAATCTCCTCAATAATTTAAAAACACCTCCTTGGAGGATTAAAAAAATTGTTGAAGAGGCTAGGATCCTTTTCCAGGGAAGACAGACGAGAAAAGCCCAACATGTCTTTCGGGAAGCTAACAAAATTGTTGATAAGCTGGCCAATTTGGGTGTCGATGGTGAAGGACTTTTCAAATGGGAACACGGTGTCCTGAGTGAAGTAGAGGAGCTTATTCAACAAGAATGCCAATAATGATAGTCTAATTTACCAATAGGGAAGGCACTTTAAGTTCGAAGGCTAGGAGTATTCTCGTCTCTTTTTTGAATTGGACTCACATTAAAAATTATCTGATTTGTCAGTCTTCATGGATGTTGCTTGGAAATACCACAAAGACTAATGGGGATAGTCACATGTCAGATAACATGGCTCCTAGTTGTCTTAGTAATTTGAGGTTGGTTGATAATCATAAGGAAGGAAAGAAATGGCAATATAAGACTTCGAACCAAAGCCACGTGGACCACCAGATAGCCATCGCCATAAATCTAGCCAGCAGGTTCACTTCTCCAAGGCTGATTGGCCAAGATAGTATGCGGTACCAAAGCATGTCATATACAGAAGAAAGCAATCACCAAAGAATTATTAAGAGTAACTGTCAATACAGATCTTGTGGGAGTTTTTTTCAATACTCTGCTATGTGTGTCTGCAGCATTTTGTTTCTCCATTATCTCAAGGAAGGGATCCGTGTCTGTTTATTTTTTGTAATTATGATGTATGTGTGTTTTCTTGAGGTATACCCAAAATGTTGTATGGGAAGTTTCTTTTTTATAATAGGCTATGTGCCTTACCGGATGTAATGGCTTTGGCGGCATGTAGATTTTACATATATAGGATCCTTAGTAAGGATATGTTCATCAACAGTCTGTTAGCGTATCCTAATTAGCATTATATTTCATTTTGTTATTTTCCTAACAATCTTTATTTTGGCCTCGGGTGGTTCCACATCCTCCGGGCCTATTTAGAGCTGCAATGTATTATATAAACTTGACATGATTAATCAAATTTGGTTGTTTCACTATCATGGTATCAGAGCTAGTAGCATTCCTTGACCTTGGCATCACGCTTTTCAAGATCTGATAGGAGACCGATGTAGACATGGGCACATTTCTTGAGATAGGGCTGGACCTGCTCGGGAACGCATCCTGAGGCATCGAAACTAGACCTACACTCGGAATGAGGGCGGCTAGACTGGCTTGACTAGGCACATATCCTGAGATCTGACGACTGCAGTTGATTGGACACGAATCCTGAGCTCAATCCAGACTGGATTCGACTCGACACATTTCTCGAGGTCAGATCGACTGACACTGGATCGATGCTGGACTTGACTGGACACGAGCACAGATCTTGAGGTCGATATGGATTGGTTCTGACTCAACACATTTCTCGAGGTCAGACCGACACCTGGACTGACGCTGGACCTGCTTGGGCATGCATCCCGAGGCGTCAAAACTAGACCTGCACTCAAAATGATGGCAGTTGGATTGGCTTGACTGGGCATAGGTCCCAAGATCTGACGACTATGGTTGACTGGACATGGATCCCGAGATAAATCCAGATTGGATCCGACTTGGCACATTTCTTGAGGTTAGATCGATTGACACTAGACCGACGCTAGACCTAACTAGACACGGGCATGGATCTCGAGGTCAATCTAGATTGGTTCTGACTTGGCACATTTCTTGAGGTCAGACCGACACCTGGACTGATGCATGGCAGCTGACTGGACAGACGCTGACTGGACATTGGACTGGACTGGACCGCCATGTGGACTGACATGGCCACCACATGACCCGACATAGACCTGACCCCTGTCGTGTGGCACGGCAAAAGGGGTTTTGTGATTTCCCGAAGGCAATAACATATAAATGGGGGAATCTTCCCTTTTATTCCCCCCTCATGCACCCCACGGGAGCAATGTGGGACTAAAGTCCCACAATATTTTTTTGCTCCCCATGAGGGTCACAAGGGATGAAAGGGAAAATCTTCCCTTCTCCCTCTCATCGGGCGTGCTAGCCCAGCTGGCAGGAGCGCCAGGCTAGTGCCCATGAGGTCAAGGGTTCAAACCCCTTCGAATCGACCCCAATGAGGTAATTTTTTTATTTTAATTTTTTGTTAAGTTTTTCTTTATTAATTTTAGTATTTTTTTTAATTAATATATTAATATTCTTTGTTTTAAAAAAAAAAATCATTTTTTTTTAAATTACTCATATTCTTTAAATTATGATTTTTTTTAAAAACAAAAGTATTTTTATTATTAATTAGATTATTACTAAAATTATTTAGAAACTTACATTAAATTAGAATATTTGCCAAAGTAAAGGGGAGGTGTTTTTTTTCTAAAGCACCATTTTTTTTTCAAAACTTGAAGAAAAAGGGGGGGATGATGAGTACGTTTTTAAGGCAAATTGGCTTATTGTAAAGGTGCATTTTTGGCAGCACCCGACACCTAGTGGTTTATTTCTATGGGCACTTTTTATGTTGTATGTTGCATATTTGATTTTTTGCACTATAACATTAAAAGTTAAAATCAAATTCACTCCCTAAGTCCCCAGAATAATTAAAACCCATCCGTGCAATTTATTGCACTGCAACGTTCGGTATTTGTGATACCTCGGCCAGCACTTACAGGTAAAGTTGTTGTGATTGTGCTACTGTATCCGCCACCTAATATAGCTACCAAAATGACGTCTGAGCTTGTTCTCTATAAATCGTCAAGGAGAGATAAGTTTGCCATTTTGCATTTTTTTTACTCCATCCATTACCCTAATAGTTCTTGTGTTTAGGCATAAATCCTGACGAAAGTTCTGAAATACAAAGTGTTTAGGGGAAGTTACGCCCCACGCATGAGGATTGCAGACTTTCTATGGTAGGTGCCATCAATAAGACTATTCCCTTTCGATCATTGCTTAAGTACCACGTATCGTATGATCTCTAAAAATTACCTATAGTTTCCCTCACATAAGGGCGGGTGATTTTTTTTATCTTTCTAAATACCTATAGTTTCCCTCACGTAAGGGTGGGTATTTTATATGGTATAACGGCCTAGCAAAAGGTATATTGAAAGGGGGACCAATTTGTGTTATAAGGAACCTTCACCATGTCTACAAAATTAATGATTGATTCTCATCAGTTGTTGAAAGGTCCTAATTACACACCATGGAAAAACAAGATGAAGGCAATCCTAGTAATGGATGACTTATGGGATGTTGTATCTAGAGCAACAACAAGACCTTCATCTGCTGCTGGTGCTACAGCTCCATCTACTACTTAAAAAGACTTTGACAAGAAATACAGCAAAGCAAAAGTGCTCATTTTGCTTGCTGTGTCTGATGAAGTTCAACCTCATATTGTTGACTGTGAACATAGTAAAGAGGCATGGGATGCCCTTAATACTATATATGAGGGAAATAATGATTCCACTATTCTATTTCTTCAATATCAATTACACATTCTAAGCATGAAGCAGGGGGAGACAGTTGAATTTTTTCTTTGCAGAGTGTCTGAATTGAAAGTAAAGTTGAATTCTTTGAGTGAACCAGTTGATGACAAGCTCCTTACCTCAATTGTATTGAGAGCTTTACCTAATTCTTATCGGGTGTTGATCACTTCCCTTCAAGTATCACAATGAAAAGTTACTTTTATAGAATTGGCTAATATGCTTCAAGAGGAGGAGGCACTCCAACTACAGCAAGATGATTCTTCTAACACTGCCCTTTACATCAACAGGAAAGGGCAGAACCATAAGAAGGGTAATTTTCAGAAGGGAGGGAATTCACAAAAGGATTCAAAAGGGAAAAAAACTCAACAACCTCAATAGAAAAAGAGATATTGCAAGATCTGTGACAAAGAAGGTCATGATACAAACCGCTTCATATCAGCATGGCTTATTTGCCTTAGATGCTATCTCTACTCCACATGTAGCCATGATAGTCTCTACAAAGGAGGTAACTTCCCTATGGCACAAGAGATATGGACATTTGAGTTTTGGTTACTTACTTGAGTTAAGTAAGTATGAAATGGTAAAGGGTCTTCCTTCCCTTTCTACCACTTTACCAGTTTGCTTTGACTGCTTGGCAGAAAAGCAACATAGAGTGCCTTTTGAAAAGAGCTCTACAAGAGCAACGAAACCTCTAGAGTTGGTTCACACCGATCTGTGCGGTCCCTTCACTCCCAATAGTTGTGGGGGTAAGAGGTATTTTTAGTTATTCATGGATGATTACTCACGAAATATGTGGGTATTCTTTCTTCAACTAAAATCTGAAGCATTTGGCTTTTTTTAGCAATTCAAGAAATCTGTTGAAAAGGAGTCAGGGACTTCTATAAAGACCCTTCACTCAGATCGATGGGGGGATTTCACCTCTAAATAATTCTCTGAGTTCTTGAAATAAAATGGGATCACATGACAGTTAACTACTCCTTATACTCTTTGACAAAATGGAGTTGTTGAAAGGAGGAATCGTTCCATCATGGAAATGGTTCGTTGCATGCTCACAGGAGCTAGTCTTGAGCAACTATATTGGGCAGAAGCTGTAACCACAGTATTATATATGTTGAATAGGGCACCCACAAAGGCCCTACAAGGAATGACTCCACAATAAGCATGGAGTGGTAGGAAACCCTCCATTTCTCATCTACGCATTTTTGGATGTAAAGCTTTCATGCACATACCAAAAGAGAAAAGGAAGAAGCTAGATGAGAAGACATTGAAGTGTATTCTTCTTGGCTATGATGAGCACTATAAGGGTTATCGTTTGATTGATACCTTGACCAAGAAGATACACATTAGTAGAGATGTAGTTTTTGATGAGGCTTTCACATCATAAAACACATCAGATGTATACCTAGACCTTGTGGAAACTAAGGTTGATAAATCTCCTTCATCAAAGGTTGGAGGTCCTTTTTCATCTTCTTCAACACCTCAGAAGAAGAATCCAAAGTGGTATACAAATACAATCAAATACTCTAAGCTATCCACTCCACCAGATTTGACATTGGATAGGCCTCGTACTCGCAGCATGGCTCGATAAGAGAAAGCTACAACAAATAAAACTGGGGTTGATGATCTGTGTCAATATTTTGAGGAACTTTCTGTAGATCCAGAGAGAGATACAAAAGATATGGATATTGATAATGACAGGGTGTTTATGTCTTCAATAGATGATCTTGAACCTACATCAATGCAAGATGCTCTTGGTGAGCCTTAGTGGAAGGCCGCTATGGATGCAGAGTATAAGTCTTTGATGAAAAACAAAACTTGGAAGCTTGTCGATCTGCCTCAAGGAAAGAAGCCCATTGGTTGCAAATGGGTGTACAAAGTCAAGTACAAAGCAGATAGGACAATTGATAAGCATAAGGCCTGCCTTGTTGCAAAGGGATATGCGCAAAAGGAAGGTATTGACTATGAGGAAACATTTGCACCTACTACCTAGATGACCACTATTCAAGTTATTTGTGCTATGGCAGCACAGTATGGGTGGAAAGTTCACCAAATGGATGTCAAAAGTGCTTTTCTTAATGGTGATCTTCAAGAAGAAGTCTATATGACTCAGCCTGAAGGATTTGTAAAAGATGGCCAAAAGCAAAAAGTGTGCAAACTGGTTAAATCCTTATATGGCTTGAAACAAGCTCCTCGAGCTTGGTACATAAAAATGGATAATCACCTCCTACAACACGGATTTAAAAGATGTCCGTCAGATGCAAACCTCTATTTTAAGAATCAAGGTTCTGAAATAGTGTTGCTTGTACTCTATGTTGATGATTTGCTCATTATAGGGAGTTCAAAAACTATGATCTCCGCTGTCAAAAGAGACTTGTGTCAATCTTTTGAGATGTTAGATCTCGGACTTCTTCATTATTGTCTTGGTCTGGAAGTCAGCCATAAGGAGCACTACATCAAAGTGTCTTAGAAAAAGTATGCCAAGACACCGTTGGAAAAATATCGCATGACTAATTGTAAGCCAATGGCAACACCGATGGAAACATGAATTCAGTTATCGTGATATGATGATTCACCTTAGGTAGATGGTACTCTCTATCGACAGTTGATCGGGAGTCTCATATATCTGACCAATACTAGGCCAGATATCGTATTTGTTGTCAACTATCTTTCGAGGTTCATGCAGGAGCCTAAAACCACTCATTGGAAAGCAACAAAGCGTGTTCTTCACTATGTCCATGGTACTATGGAATATAGCCTAGAATACAAGAAGAACAACAAATTCTTCTTGCAAGGATACACGAACTCCGACTATGTCGGGTCATATGATGATCGCAAGTCAACTTCAGGATATATTTTTCATCTTGGATCCGGTCCTGTCTCTTGGCACAACAAGAAGCAATAGGTAGTTGCTCTTTCATCAACAGAGGCAGAATATCGCGTCGCATGTGAAGTTGTGTGCGAAGTGATATGGTTGTGTCGCATTCTAAAAAATATGGGTCATCCATCAAAATCTCCAATTTACTTGTTTTGCGACAACCAGGGTGTTTTGAATCTTGTTAAGAATCCAATACATCATGAGAAAACCAAGCACATTGACACACAATGTCACTTCATTCGAGACAAAGTTCCAAAGCACCGAATTCAGCTTTAGTACATTCCCACCGATGCTCAAGTTGCAAATATTTTCACTAAGGCACTTGCACGTGTCAAATTTGAATTGTTTCGCAGCTCACTCTACATTGCCAAATGATGTAATTAGGGGGGATGTTAGTATAGCTAGTAGTTCTTCAAATTATCTAAATAATGTAATAAGGGGGGATGTTAGCGTATCCTAATTAGCATTATATTTCATTATTTATTTTTAGGGTGTATTTTTATTTTCCTAAAAATCCCTATTTTGGCCTCGGGTGGTTCCACACCCTCCGGGCCTATTTAGAGCTGCAATGTACTATATAAACTTGACATGATTAATCAAATTTGGTTGTTCCGCTATCACAGCCCTGGGATGATTTTTGTAAAAGGTTTTGGGTCAACCTGTAAAACCCGATATTAATGCTATAGTATCTTATCTACCAAAAAAAAAAAGAAGAGGTTCCCACCATGACCTCATCCAAAAATGGCAAATTTTTTCAGGATTCTTCTCTTAAATATCAAAGTCACCAAGTGAATTTTTTAGATGCTTCGATAAGTTGATGATTAATTTCTTCACTAAGACCTCAGTTTGAATTTTGATTAGGTATAAATATTTTATAGTTTGTATCCCACAAGGCATACCAGTTTGAAATGTTGGGGACCTGAAACAACCCTTGTGCCCTAGGTATTATGACCCCCATGGTTGTGGTTGTTGTCATCTCTTTGAGCGAGTGCATATAGTGTCCTATGCCTCATGTGGGGTGTCAATCCTAAAAATTTTGGAGAGCAAGGGATGCGACTCCTTCGAACGACCTCTAGGATTTTTTACCAAGGTTGGATCCTTATTCTAATACAGTATTTTGGCACTCATTCCTTCTACGCTATCCTATTCTATCGAGTTTTTCTCCAATAAAAATGGAAATGAAAGAAAATAGTAAATGATTGGAAATGTAAATTATAGGAAATTAAACCTACCTAGCCTATTTAGCCAAGCTAAAGGTGGTGATGCACCAAAAGAATGCAATTTTCATTTTGTCTTAGTGGGATTAATGAACACATAGACCAAGCAAGATAGAAAAATTGAACACAAACCTAATCATGCATACATGAAATTCAAATAATTTCTTCTAAAGGCCGGGAAAAAATACTATAGCAATCACAGTCCCCTATAGAGAAGTATATTAACACTTAAGCATGACAAAAATACTGGTATAGTCACAACCCCTTGTATTCATGTTGAAAGTGCATATTACATTCATATATATGATCATAGGAGGCTCAACATATTGTACATACAGCTAGCCCAAGGCTTGAGTCCAAACTAAGAGGCAATAAAAAAATGAGAGAGAACTTCTACAGGTTAGATGCTAGACATAAAATCAATTCCAACTCCCTCTTTTTCTTAAAATAGCTATTTATAATATCCATACAAAATTCAAAATTAAAAATGATAGTAGAGGGAAAAAGAAGAAGACTTAGTACCAATTAATGTCCTTAGAAAAGGGACATTTCTACAAAATACAGAGTAGACTAGGTTTACTAGTTGCATGCATAGGTTTGACAAGTACTACCTTCATAAAATGTGTCTTGGAAACCCTACACGTTGCCTCCTTGATTAGATGATCTTAACTTCTGATAATTGGGTTCTAGTGCTACATTTTATCCAGTGTCCCCTTTGGAAGGTTTGATCAGTCTAATGAATACCAACTCTGCATTGGCTTTCTCTACTAAAATTAGAGCCTTGTTACAAAATGGTTTGTAGTAAAATATTTACTACAAGTCCCACAAGTGACTCTTTTGTGGAACAAGCTAGACTAGTTTTTTCCCACTAGACATGCCAAAAACTCTTGATCCTTCGATATGCCTAGGTATGAGATGTGCACCCTAGACCAAAGTCAATATTGGATGACCCAGGAATGCTCCTAGATCCACCTCTGGAGGTCAACTCTTTTATATTGCATAGAAAATAAAATATAGAACAAGGGGAAAGAAAATGGAAAATAGGGATAGAAATAGGATTGATGGTGGATAGGATTCAGATAATAACAAAGACCTTTACCTAAATGAACATAGACTAGTCACTACAACTAAATCCTAACATACATTCCCTCAATCAAAATCTTATAAATAAGCATAATGAACTCAAAATATACAATATGTAGCATTCTAATAATTCTAACTAAAATAATCCAAACAAATTCTAGCCTAGTAGAATTCACCTCAGCTAAAACATAAATATAATATGGATCCTACATATAATGAACTCAAAAATCACCACATTCAATATTCCAAACATCTCAACTAAAATAATCCAAACAACTCTTAGCCTAACATGATTCACCTCAGCTAAAACATGAACAAAAGTATTGAATAGGCATGACACATATTCTTATATACTTTAAATGGAAGAATTCAAATAGCTCTTGATTGCTTCTAAGTAGCTTAGAAATACTTAGCTTACAAGGAAAAGTTAAACTCTAAATATCCAACACTTTACAATGAGGATCATTTCTCCTTTTATATATTTTTCTTAACTAAAAGAAACTAACTACTATACACAATCATTGGATAAAATTTATCAGTCATGATCTTGGGCTAAGCTAGCACCAGTTGGAATATTTCTATCGGACTAGAGATGGTTATGATCATAGGATCCCCAATTATACTTCATGGATATGACTATCATTTTCTAGTTTTTATAGATGTTATGTGGTGTATATACTCATATCTAGAGCTCTAGGTGTTCTTCACTGAGATCTTCTAGTCTAGGGTATTTCTAATGCATCTATTATCTTCTAGACTCCCTTCAGTGTTGCTTGCATTATCTTCATTATGTTAGAACTCTTAGAAGCTTAGCTGACATCAAATAATCAAAAGGTTTTGGCTCACTCTCATCCTTACAAGATTTGCACTGTATCAAATAATTGAAGGGCTCTTGCTGACATCAACTTCGAAAATTGTTGGCACACATCTCTTTAGCTTAGTTTCTAGACTCATAAAGGTAGAAGGTTTTTGACTACTTGTCTTTTGACTCTACACTTGTCTAGACTTTTGAAAGGCTAAGTTGATGCCATTGTCAAGAAAGTCTAGCTTGATGTATTTTGGAGTGCCTAGTCTTAGGCACTTTTCACCTTATGAGCTCCTCAATTTGTTAGATATTTTGAAGCACCTTGTTTACTTTAGCATAGAAAAGGTTTGGATTGCCTCCTTTGCAATTCTAGCACCAAGCTAGTCCAGTTACAAGCTTCTAGCTTGGAAGGGTAGGCACACTTTAAACAATTTAACACCCAAAATGGTCTACCACTACTTTTCAAAATAAAATACTTGAAACATATATATCTCCAAGCAAGTCCTTCAAGTTTAAATATGTATTCTTTTCTTGGCTTGATGAATTCTCTTTGTTGCTAATTTACATGTTACTTTCTTTTTGATGCTTTTAGATTTACCACAAATATTTGAGGTGATGCTCATATAGACCAGCAAGCCTAGATAGCCTTACTAAATCCTTACTTGAATCATCTATCCCCCTTCTTTTTTTCCTCCATTCTTCTTAGGTTTTTTTTCCTTAGTATCTTGCTAGTGATTTTTTGTAATTGCACCAGGGTGTATGGTGTGCTATAAATCCAATTACCAAAATAGGATAGCTTATTCTACAAACCCACCCCTTTGGTTGAAGGATGAATCCATAGCTGTTGAGCAGATAGAAACCCTACTAATAGCAAAAACCTTTTATCTACCACTAAAAAAGCTCCAGGGTTCCTACCTATGGAAAGGTTTAGCTTAGCTACCACTGAAAAAGCTATAAATCATTACCTTTTTGGTCTAGTGAGTCAACATAGCCTCATGGTGCAGGGAGTTTCAAATTTGCTAGAATCTTTCTTCAAATGCCCTCCCTTGTCAATATCTTTGACATATTTGTAGCATCATCTACTTGATATATTTATGGACCTTTAGGTGCTCTTATCTTGTTTAGCTCTGGCTAATAATTCAGCTCAAAATTCCTCCCTTTAGTGGGATTTTCCTAGTGTAGTGCAATTTCACTACAATTTGCCAACTCATAGGGGACTTTTTCTTGTAGGAGGTAAACAACCCAAAAACAAAAGCCTTGTCTATTAGGCATATGGAGACAAATACTAGAATTTTGATATGTAAAGATATGGGAAACAAATTTCTTGCTTGAAGGGTAGGTTTTCTAGAGGCTTATGAAATGTTGAGAAGGAGAATCTCCTTATATAGACTTCTCCAATTAGAAAATTCATTGAAATCACTCATCTAATAAGTACTCTTTTTCATCTACTCTTCTCTAGCAATCTTATGGGAAATGACTTTTCAATGTGATTGAATGAGTAGAGGTATGATTATTTGTCATTCCTTAGTTGTTTTATTTATTCTTGGACTTCTTGATCCATGTAGCCTTCCCTAAAATGTGCATGTGAACTCCCTGGTGCACTTTCCCCAAAAAATATTTTGTGTGAACACTATGTTTTTTCCTACTCTAACCAATATCTATACAACACTTAGCTTTTATCATATTTATTTAAATTTTGCTTATTGAAAATATGATACATGGTTTTTATGCACTTCTACACACCAACTACTTCACAAGAAGCTCATTCATTAAATTTTGAAATATATGGACCATAGTGATTTAAACCTCTTTCATTCACATTTGTTCATTTTTTGGAACATCTAACTTGTTGTAGCCAAAATTTGATGGTTTGTTGGCTTTGGTATATGATTAGTTCCCATGAGTATGTGGATTACTGCATGTAAAACTCATCTTACATCAATGACCCTTCTATCATCTTCTCAAGTCTTTTCAATGCCCTTTTATTTCCACTTGAAGGTACTCTAATGCATCTTCATCCAACGCTTTGCTCTTCATACCTCTCTATGTGGTCGAGGTTGGGCTTCTCTGCATATATCCAAACCTTCCTTCCCTTGTAGGGACTTATCATACGAGTGTAATCCAAGGATAAATATCCCCCAAGCTTATCATAAACTCCCTCGATAAGCATAATCCAAATAGTGATGGAAGATCCACCACTATCACCTCCTTGATTACTAAAATATCTAGAACCACAATAAATTATATTGAAATGTCCTTTACTACTCCCATTATTCGAACCGGTGTTTCGTCTAGCTGTAACACATTTAAACTATTTTTGGTGTATTCTATACTCATTTTGTCACAAACAATCTTAGGCATGACTATTGTGGCAGCTCTAAAATCCTCCACACAATTATGGATGATCCAACCCTTCATGCCTGAGGACATATAGAAGGCTAGAGGCTTAATATTACCCATGTTAAGAGTTGCTTGATTTTGCACTATATTGAAGTATGGGAAGGTGAGTCTCCCTGATGATGACCTTTTTAAAGTTGCTTTTAATAGATCAATTTTTTTGGGAATTAGCATAGCATCATACATACTGACTCTTGAGGGAGTCCTCTTTAATTCTTCAATAATATTAAATATAAATATTTCTAACTTCTTCTTTTGGATTGGTTGCTCAAACCTCATTTGATATTGCTACAAAGCTTCTTCCCTTTACTTTTTGGTAATTGAAGGATAGTATGACTTACTAAAAGCTTGCTCCCTAAACTCTTCTTGGTTGGCTTTTAGTGCTTTTTGCTTAGCCTGCTCCTTAGGTTATTCCTTCTTCTACTCCTTTTGAGGCTATGGGTAACTTTTAGACCATCAATATTCTAGGTATCTAATAGACGGTGTATTTTTCTAGATCTAGTCAATACATGGACCAAATTGAAAGTTGAAGGCTCTTCAACAAGTATATTTTTCTCTAGATCAATCAACATTTCCACTAGCCCTTTGATTGCCTTTCTACATTTTGGGCTACACTCAACTAACATTGATGTTGATAGACCATGCAAGTGTTAGGATTGTGAGGATCAGTTGCACTATAAGCACCAATACTCCTCAACAATATATGTCTCCTCCTCTTAATATTTAAAAATAGCAACTTGCTTTTTGATAACATTACTAGTTGAAGCTCCCTGATATTTTAATATGTAGGCATATCTTCTTTACTAATATCCATAAAACCTCCTTTCAATATTCTACCATTCTATTATCATGATCTTATTTGTAATATTTCTAACCACAAATTTTAATTTCCACATCTTTGTTAATTCTTTTAGCTCTAGGGTGGGCAAGGTTGATACAGGAATTGTTAGAATAACATGTTGGGGATAGGACTTGGGTGCAATAAGGGTGGCCAGTGAAGGGGTTGAGAAAGCTGAAAGTGAAGCTTGCTAGGCTAGTTGATGAATCTCTAGGAAATATGGCAGTATGCCTTTAGGAGGCAAGATGAGTGCATTTTTTTTTGTAATGGCAACTTGGAATATATTAGGTAATCTCATCTTATTTGACTACCATATATGAAACAAAAGCATAAAGGTAGTAGATGTAGGCTTAGGCATGTGATGGCCTTATATCTTGAGGGGTTCTTCTCCAAGTCTTATTGAATTGAATGTTGAAATCTATGATGTTTTTCTAAGGATACCTTTGGATGGAGGTGAACTGAGTGAGGAGATAAAAGCAATCCCCTACATCATTGAATTCTAGGATAAAGGGTTTAACAAGTTCAACCCATGTGCTTATGCTACCTTCCTCTAATGAACAATACCAAGTTAAGACCTTACCTTTGAAATACAAGGCCAATAATATTTTTTTGCTGGATAATAAGGGGTTGTACTCAAGTCCTCCACCCTTGAAAAATTACATCTCTCTTCTTTAGAGCTTGAGAGTTTACAAATAGATACACTTCTCATCTCAATTGAGATGCTATAGCTAGAAACCTACATCATTTTACATTAAATGTATAAATTCTTGATTTTCATTTTCTGGATATTTTCAAATTCCTATATGAATACTATTACTCTAGAAATTAGCATCTTTCTTAAAATTTTCCTATAGTAGCCTTCACAATGTCAAACTTCACCTCTACTATCTATGCCTTGCATCTTAGTAGAGTAATATTTCCAAAACATCGCACTATCATAGTTTGCTTTACCAAATTTGAATTGCTAGTTTCCTTCCTCACTGAAGTCATAGCCCTTCATTGCTCTTCCCATCGTTCGAACCCTAGTTGGCAAATATTTGCAATTTCATTTTTCATGACTTGAAAAATTTTCACTGCCCTTGTTTTGAATGGTTGATTTTACAGTATCGTATCCCCCTCAATATTTCTTAGATTTTAGTATATGACCACTAATTTTAAATCTATTCAAATTCTGCACAAGTTGGTCCAAGAATTAGTTGAATCAAATAACTCTTCACAAAGATGCGGCTCCTAAAAGATGAGATGTTTTTCAGGAAACAACCTTTATCCTTCGCACTTTCCAATTTTGTTTTTCATGACTTGAAAAATTGTCACTGCCCTTGTTCCAAATGGTTGAACACACAGGATTGTATCTCCATCAATATTGCTTAGGTTTTTGCATATGACCGCTCATTTGAAAGCAATTCAAATTCTACACAATTTGGTCCAATAATTAGCTAGATTGGATAAATATTTGCGAGGATATGGCTCCCAAAAGATGAAATATTTTTAAGGAAAAAATCCTTGCACTTTGCAATTTTGTTTTTCTCATTGTAAGGCACCTTCCATGCTCCTTCAGCCTTCCACTCAGCATATCATCCTTCCATTGTAGCTCCTTCAGTCGGTCCAACCTTCCACGCTCCTTCAACCTTATTAGCCTTCCACGTTCCTTCAACCATCCCAACCTTCCACCCAACATCCTAGTATTTTTTTGTAGCTCCTTCAACAATCCCAACTTTCCATGCACCTTCAGCCAACCTAGCCTTCCATGCTCATTTAGCTTGATACTCTAAATATCAAATTATCATTCATCCTTCCACACTCCTTCAACCTCGAGCCTTTTATGCTCCTTCAACCTCCAGCCTTCCACGCTACTTCAGCCTTCATATTTGTTGATGTTTAAAGCACCAGATCATTTTCCAAGCCCCTTAGGGGGAAACCCCCTTAGGTTTTGACAAGGCCAATACTATTACTATTATATCCTCATGCATAATATTGTGTATAGTGGCTAGGGTAATTATGTCTTGATAATGCTCATATGCAATTTTTTCACTACCATCAAATGAAAGCAAAGATTTAGGTGTGACTTGTGGGATATCATGAAGACCTTGGAGATTGAGGGGTCTGCCACTATTCTAGCCAGGAAAAATTTGTCTCACCATGGTTCTAGGTGACAATAGAGGTGTGGCTTGCAAAGAAATTAGACTCTGAATAGAGAAAGCATGGACAAGTGAAAGTGACTTACCTTTCTTGGATGTTTGAATGATTAGTATCTCAATGAACTACATTGGTTCTTTCAACTTCTTGGCTTTTGATACGGTGATCATAATATTTTGTAGCTATGTCCTTCCAACAAAGTATTCCACTCTCAGGTTATTGTATACAAAGTCACTCTCAGGTGAAGGAGTAATTGTCTGCTTAAGAGATCAAGATCTTCACCCTAATCTTGACCTTATGAATATGTGAGCATGCCAAAAAATTCATAAGCACATGGTTTCTTTAAAATTATTTTAAAATTAGGTGATTATTGTTTTGAGTCCTACCAATGACTCTTTTGTGGAACAAATTGGACTAGTTTCATCCCATCGAACATGCCAAAAACTCTTGATACTTCAATCTACCTAGGTATGAAATGTGCACCCTAGGTTGAAGTCAATATTGGGTGACCCAAGAATGCTCCTAGATCAACATTCAAAGAATACCATCTCCTAGATATTGCTTAGAAAATAAAAAATAGAACAAGGGAAAATAAAATGGGAAATAGGGATAGAAACAGGATTGAAGGTAGACGAGATTTAGATAGTAGGAAATACCTTTAACTAGATGAATATAGACTATTCATTACAAGAAAATCCTAATAGTCATTCCCTCAATCAAATCTTATACAATAAGCATGATGAACTTAGGATCTATAACATACAACATTCTAAGAATTCTAACTAAAATAGTCCAAACAACTTTAAGCCCAATAGAATTCACCTCAGCTAAAACATAAATAGAAACATTGATATTGCATATAATGAAATCAAAAATCACCACATTCAATGTTCCAAGTATCTCAACTAAATTAATCCAAATAGCTCTTAGCCTAATAGAATTCACCTCATCTAAAACATGAATAGAAATATTGAACAGGTATGACACATATTCTTGGAATAATTCAAACAACTCTTAATAGATTTTGAGCAACTTAGAAACACTTATCTTATAAGAAAAATGAAAAATATAAATATATAACACTTTACAATGAGGATATTGCTCCTTTTATAGTTTTTACTAAATTGAAAGAAACTAACTACTATATACAATTATTGGCCAAAATTGATTAGGCACGATCTTGGGTTGAGCTAGCACCACTTGGCATATTTCAATTGGACCCGAGATGATTATGATTATAGGATATCCAATTATGCTTCATGTAGATGGTTATCATTTTCTAATTCTAACAAATTCTATATTGTGTAATAGCTCATATTTGGAGCATCGGGTGTCCTTCACACCGAGATCTTCTAGTCGAGGGTGTTGCTACTACGTCTATTATCTTCTAGACTTCCTTTGATGCTACTTGCATTATCTTCATTATGTTGGAACTCTTATAATCTTAGTTGATGTCACTCATCAAAAGGTTTTGACTCGCCCTATTCCTTATGAGATTTACACTATGTTAGAGATTTGAAGCTCTCTTGTTGACATCAACTTCTAAATTTTTTGGCACACTTCTCTTTATCTTGGTTTCTAGAAACATAAAGATAGAAGTTTGTTGATTGCTCCCCACATTTTGACTTTACACTTGTTCAAACTTTTGAAAGGTTGATTTGACATCACCATCAAGAAATTATTGCTTGCTATCTCTTGGAGAATCTAGTATTAAGCACTTTTTGCCTTATGAACTCCTCACTTTGTCAAATATTTTAAAATTTATTGCTTACGTCAACATAGAGAAGGTTTGACTTGCCTCCTTTGTAGGTCCAGTACCAAGCTAGTCCAACTACAAGCTTTCAACTTTGAAGAGTAGGCACACTTTAAATAATTTAATGCCTAGAATGGTCAGTCACTACTTTCCAAAATAAAATACTTGAAAGAATTATATCTCCAAACAAGTCCTTCAAGCTTTAATGTTTATTCTTTACTTGGCCTAACGAATGCCCTTTGCTATTGATTTGCTTTTTTGTTTGCTCTTTGATGGTTTTAAAGTTGACATAAATATTTGGGGTGATGCTCATATAGACTAGTAAGCCTAAATAGCCTTAGAGGATCTTTACTTAACCCATTTATCCCCCTTATTTTATTCCTCTATTGTTCTTGGGTTTTGCTTCCCTAGGATCTTGCTGGTATTTTTTTTATAATTTCATCGAGGTGTATGTTGTGTTGCAAACCCAAGAGGATGGATTATTTTGTGAGCTCACCCCTTTGGTTAAAGGATGAATCCACAACCATTGAGAAGATATAAACTCTTCCAATAGTGGAACCTCTTGGTTTGTAATCCACCTAGTGGTGTATTTTGCACCCTAGATTGTGACCAAGATTAGATGACTCAAAATTGCTTTTAAGTCAACCTCTAGAAAAGGTTGGTTTCTTATTTGTGTAAATAAAACAAATGGTAGAATATTAAATTTAAATATGGAAGGATTAGGAGGAAATGGAAAAATATATATAAATTGATTAAAGGGTGTCTAAGATTCATCTAACAGTAATGAATCTTACTCAATGAAAGTCCTACAAACTAGCTACAACCAAAGCCTAATAGAATAACTAAATGAAGCATTAAAAAACTATTTATATTATATTACACATACTAACACTCTAATCACTTTGCAGATGATAATCCAAATATCAATCCAAAGTAAATAGAATATGTTTAATAAATTTTACCACCTACAAAGCATAAATAGAAATGCATAGCAATGTATAAACAACATACATTATAATATGAAATGCATCCAATGGTTGAGGCCAAATAGCATTTGATTGCATTAATTAGTAAAGCTTACATAGTTCTTACAATAGGCAAATACTAAAAGTGTCAACCCTCATACTTAGGAAGATTAAGCTATTTATAGCTTTTATAATTCATATAATTTAGCTTAATCATTCCATGGATAGCCTAGCATAGTCCTAACATGAATAGGCATAGTTTGGCTCCATTAGGACACTGGTGTGATTAACATGATTAAGAAGAGTGGTGATTTATTTTATACCCTACCATCATCAAAATTGTAGGGTGGTTGTTGCTTTTGTAGGCATCATCAGAGTTACAAGGTGGTTGATTGAGCATGCTCAAATCTTCACCACTATGCCAATTGTAAGTTGTAGGCCCTGGAAAAGTGGATATCATTTTCTCACAACAAGGTTGTAATCTTAGCCTAGCTATGTAGTTGAAGAGTGTTCAAGTGGTCCCATAATATTGTACCTATGATCTCTACTGAAAGGGACCTATCAAGGAGCATTTTCTCGTTTGTCATCAGCTTCTATAGGTTGCATACTTTTAGGGCTTAGATACCTAGCTAGAATTTTTAAACTATTTGGCTTACATAATATTTGAGAACCCCAACCACTCACATCTTATAGCTACTCTAATTTTTTACCACTCTTATAATTTGGCCACTCTTCTCTCTTCAAGCTCTTTGATTGGTTGGTTCCTTTGAATATTGGGCTAACATCGGCTTCAAAAATATCCAACCACTAGTGTTCCAAAATTTGGACTGGATGGGACTTTGGAGAATATATATTGATGTCATCATGAAAAATCTTAAGCCACTCTACTTTAGAACCTAGACCATTCAAAATATTTGAGACATTGAGCTCACATCATCATTTAAAACCTCAAACCATTCACACCTTCCAGTAAGCCTTACTTCGTTGCATCTTAGTGATCAAGACTTCTAAAATCAAATTACATCACCATTATAAATCCTCAACCACTCTTTTTCTTTAGACTTTGGACTAGCTAAAACCTTTGGCTACTCATACTTTGTTTCATCTTAGTAACCAGGACTTCCAAGATCTTTGTCTCACATGACCATTTAAAATTTTTCAATCACTCTTAATTTAAACTCTAAGATGGCTAAGATTTTTGGGGTACTTTTTTTACATCATATCTTGAAATCTCTAACCACCTTGAGCCTGGTTGTTGGAGAAACTAAGAAGTGGTTAATCTTCTTTACCTTAGAAAATTTTCACAAATATATTGGTTTGATAGATTTTGTAATAACTTGTCTATGTGGACCATATCATTATCCCACAAAACCCTTTTAGCTACCATTGAAAAGGATTTGAGGTTCCTACCTATGACAAGGTTTGGCTTAGCTACCATCAAAAAGGTTGTAAGTCATTATCTTTCCTATATGATGGGTCAACATAGCCTCATGGTGTAGGGAGTTTCAAATTTGTTAGCAATTTTCTTCAAATACCCTCCCATTTTAACATATTTGTAGCATTAGCTACTTGATAGATTGATGGAGATTTAGGTCCTCTCATCTTGTTTAGCTTTGGATGACAATTCAGCTAAAAATTCCTTCCTCGGGTCGGATTTTCCTAATGTAATGAAATTTCACTATAGAATGTAATAGAGGTTGTGAGATGTAAAAGGAGATAGGATCTATTAATAAACCCTTCTAGATTTACCCCCAATGTAGTATTATGACAAGAACCTAGAACATGTAGAGGAAGTACATGTGCAAGCTTCCCCATAAGTCATTTAGAGTGTGCATACCATTGGAAGCAGGAGGATCATGATATGGAATATGGACAAGGAAGCACATGGAATGATGTAGAAGGAGATGGATTAAGGTTTAGGTCAAGGATATGGACTCCAAATGATGACCAAAAAATAAAAGTAAAGGAGTTGGTAACATCCACACAATTTAAAGTGAAAGGAAAATAAAATATGTAAATGCCCTTGAAAGAAATCGCTAAGATAACACCTATAGGAGAATTTTGAAATAATTAATGAAATTAAAATCCTATAGATCACCTGTTAAAATTAGATTTTTTTTAAATGAGTATTAACCATATTATGAAAGTAAAAATAATTACAAATACTTCTTCAACTTATATTTATTGTAGATGTTGGAGAAATACGACTCAAAAAGAAAAAAAGAAAAATCCAAGTCAAAGGGAAGGACTTCTAGGTCTCATACTCTCCAAATAACTTCAAACATGTGTTCAACCTATATAGAATTAATAGTATACTAGTGAGGAAGGAGGGGATAGAGCCCTACAAATTGTAGATATTTGCGGATAAATTTTCAAACTTGAATCTAGGAGAGGTTGGTAAGTTATTAAAACATGATAGTCATAGGTTGAAGATGCAAAATATGAATATGGATTAGCTATGTTATACGATGAACAAGGTGATGTCTAGACTTTTGGGTGAGTCAAACATTGGATATGCCCACTTGGTTCATGTTTTATATGGATGGAATCGTGTATGGAGTAAAGCTTAACTAGACAAATAATCAAATTGTATTTAAATTTTTTTGTTGCAATACACAAGGAACTTTTGGATGGCCCTTCATTCATTATATTATTTCAATATGGATAATATATTACAAGCTTTAAAATTTGGGGTTGGACCTACCTTAACATGTTTCAGAAGTATCCCTTGTAATATTTTATTGGACTATAGTGGTCCCAATTGTGAAATAAGTATGTTCACTAGGAGGACAAAAGAAAAGAATAAGAAAATGCCAAAGAAGATGAAGGAACCAATTGTGAAATCAATAGAGTCATTTGAATAAGAGAAGGATGAATGTGATGACACTAATATAGTGTTCAAAGAAGAGGAAGATTTTAATATGGAAGGGATCAAGGAGAATTTACCCATTATATAGGAGTGGGAGAAAAATAAAAAAGGCCCAAAGCAATTGGTTTAATAGTGGCAACAAATGCATCCTCAATCCTAGTCATAGAGACAACTGGTGATATTCACACCTCCCACGGGATCATCTTAGACCATATTTATTGGTATAGTTGGAATTTAAATTAAAGGTGCTCTATGTATTATGGTATGCCAATATTATCACTTTGGAGGTCAAACTTATGTTGAAGTGGTAAATAGTAAAAAATAAGTCATTAAGGGAATTTTAAAGGTCACACTTGTATAATTAAGGATCCAAAATATGCAAGGAGACACCATAGGTGCTACTACTAATACTTGTAAAGAGGATCCATATGAGTTTGAATGAGCCAAATAGCATCCACACCAAGCGAAAGTTGTAAAGGAGATAGTGGTAATGAAAGATATGACATAATCGAACTAAGGAGAGGAAGTTACGCAAAAACCAATGGAACTAGTACTGATCATGGTAGATAATGACATGGATGACACTTTAGATGAAATTGGTACTTCACCTTTAGCATAGTTTGATAGGTTGTAAGGATTTAGATACAACCTTAGGACATCTAGGTTGTATGGAGGAGGATTGTAGATGGACATACCAACTTTGCAATAAGAGATTTTTTCTACCACCACGCTACAAAACTTTATAAAAAAGTAAAGTGGTGTGGTTCCCCTCCCTTAGAAGATAAGGATCCATCAAAATTTCTTCCACCACCATTTATACGATTTCATAGACTTTGGCATCCTACGAGAAAGGTAAAACCCTTGTATTAGAGCATATTTTATGAAAAAAATAAATCAATGGGATGATAAAAGGAGATGAAGTCATGGCTAAAGCTAAAAAATATCCAAGTACACAAATACAACCACTATTATAGTAGAAAGGAAAAATCAACATTGGGATGGACACCATAATAGGATTTGGTGATAACAAGGAGAAAACCACCATTAAGGATGATGAACATAGGGCAAACAATGATATTAATGAGCACACACTCATTGAAGTATTGAATTTGAGATAGCCCCCATTCTATAGCACCAAAATCAATGAACAAGTTAACAAGTTATTTGAGAAGTTAGAAATACTTATTGATAGGGTGCATAACAATTTTGAGTTAGTGCCCTTTGGGAATGGTGACTATGGCAAAAGAGGGTAGATGCACAACTAGGCATATTGATCAGTTAGACCCAAGATGAGGAAAGAACAAATAAATTTAATAAAATTCACTAAGTTAAATCATGGTAACTTGGTGAGGGTAGTGGTGTGTATACTATGATTAATGTGAAAGAGCTACTAAAGGGAACCATAGTGTTGTTTAAACACCCATCTTGAGTATATGTTAGCAAGGATAATTTTAACATATAATGATTCCAATATAGCCATTTCAACTATCCTTATTTTTATTAGCTTGGGCCCTATGTTTAGATATTGGAACCTTGAGAATTAGGATTAGGTTTAATGACTGATTTAATCTATAAATATGAAGAGTTATGTGGTAGTTGAGATAATTTTTCATATTCAAATCTTAGTCACATATGTTGTGCATAAGAGACTTTTCCTTCTCCAAGTGGCTATGAGACTTCACCCTCTCTATGTGGCTAAGGATTTGCATTTATTTGAATATAAAATTTAATTATTTCATATTTATTTTTTGGAAATTGGATTTGAATTATTATTATCATTTGGTTAATTTTATTTGTGAATTATTGGATTGTTATTGCTATTGTTGTACTTCTCAAAGTTGTTTCATAACAAACAGTATCAAAACTTTGATCTTGGCTCCCTATGAGGTACAAATTTATAGTAGAATGGTATGCAAACCATTCCAAAACCTCTGCCAAAAATTACTATTACCTATTTTCTAGTACTTTTTTTCAAAAAAAATTGGTCCATATTTTGGTGCAATTATCTTCTAGAATATTGTGAGTTTGCTATTGTTAATTTCTTTTCTCAAACCTAAAAGTATATATGAGTAGATAGATGTGTGTGTACACACACACACACAGATATATATATATATATATATATATATATATATATATATATATATATATATCGATTGTCATAGAACTCGTGTGAGAGACCTATACCCTTGTGATTGTTTCCTTGAGACAATAAAAAGAAAGGGTATCTCCAATAATACTTTTTTGAAAGGTGAGTATCTTGGGACTGTTATAGGAGACCTATATCTTTGTGATCATCTCTTCAAGATGATCAAAATAAGAGGTATTTTCAAAACACTTTTTCAATAGCATTTCAAGTATGTTTTAGGTTTTTCAATTGCTCTTAGTGTATGAATGAACATGCTACCACTATTGGTTGGGCACAAGATGGTCAATTACAATATATTTTTCATTTTGAGGTTGTGTCTATGAATAGAAAGAAACACCAACCTAAAAATCTTGGTAAGCATCACAACACTTCTCAAAGTATTAATAGTTTTGACTAATGTTTTCTTTCTTCCTTAAACATCATGTCTTCACTTCCTCCCAACACATCAAGTTCTTCCTCTCCCTTTCATACTAACTCTCCCATAGTCACTCCTTTCACTACCCTTCCAATTGGTAATCCTTTTTCTAATACTATTGACCTTGATCTATTTGCATATATTTTTAATCAATACCATATGATTACCTTGTAGTGAATTCTCACTATACTTGGGTGAAGTAAGGCCATTTTGGCCAATTTTGAAGGTTAATTTTGGTGGAGGACAAAGTTAGCCAAATTTTGGATGAAATCCCAAGCAAAGCTAGATGATTCAGACCTCCAAAGAAGAGCACAAGTGGATGCAAGTGCAAAATACCCAATTATCAAACCCTCAGGGAAAAGTTGATAGTGAAAAGACAAAACTAAAATTTTGATAATCCTAAGGCATCAACCTGTCGAGCAGCTAAAACTAGAAAGAAATTTTGGCCTAGGGATACCTAACCAAATCAATATCCTAGTAACATCTACTCAATGAAACTAATTAGAGCAATATGGAGGAATAAATTTTCATGAAGAGCTCCAACCAGATCAATGACTAGAAATGAAATTAAAAAAAAAATAAACCTAGTTAATCTAACTAGCCTAAATTATGGGTGGCGATGTGCCAAATATTGTGGTTCCCATTCTATGCTTCAGTGGGATGAGTAAACACATGAACCCAAAATGACAACATAAAGTGAATATGTTCCCAATCATATATCACTACAAATTGAAAGACTCCTTGTGAAAGTCAAGGGAAAAATACTATGATAGTCATATCCTTCCACAAAAAATACACAAATACTTAGACCAAGATAGAAATGTTGGTGTAGTCACAACTTCTTGTATTTATGTTAAAAGCTCATTGTATTAATACATTATTGAAAGAGGCTTGAAAACTCATACATACTAAATCCCAAGGCTCAAGTCTAGACTAATATACAAAATAGGAAGATGAGGAGAAATTGCTCAAGGATTGATACTAGACATGACAACAATTCAACCTCCTTTTCTAACCTTAAAGATGGCTATTTATAATATTTACATCAAAATCTAAAATTCAAAATTTCCTCCAAAAATGGGTATGGGTGGTAGAACCTACATCATTTTCAACTACTGAATTAGAGGGACTACGCTACATTTATTTTTGGGAGGTTTAGCTCTGATTAGGGAGTCAAGTCACCAAATATTCCTCCACAGGTGGCATACCTTTTATATAGAAGCATCATTAACAACTTCACTTCCCCTCATATAAACTTGAGCCTGAGTGATAACTTGACCATCAGGAGCCTGCTCCAATGGTTATGGCCTAATGTTTTCTTAATTTCTAACCTATATTGATACTTTCCCCCCTTTTGTATTGACCCACAAGATTTTAGTAATAGATTTGTCTTGAATCTTTCCTTCGGTTGCTTTGGTAGCTCCCTTTCTTATGCTTTCAATTAGTCTCAATCATGGTTGATTCCACTTTTGATGTTGCCTTATCACTTTTTATTACTGATTTATTGAAGATTATCCCACATAGGATTCCATAAAACCACATTTTATGGGTATACTTTAAATCTTGTTTGGATTTTCCATACTCTTTTCACCCCTCTTGTCATTGTTCCTCTAGGGGATCTATATGTACACCAGTAAGACATGGTGGTGTCATTGAGCCCCTACTTGACTCATCCCATCCCCTTTTTATTTCCCTCCAAGGTCATTGGGATTACCCTTATGGGTGTTTTTTTCATGCCATTGAACAACTACCCCTGGGTATATGGAGTGCTACAACCTAATTATTAGAGGAGGGGAGCTCAATATTGAGGTCCATATGTCAAATTGGCATATGTGTCCAAGTAAACCTAACTATTAGAGGCTCTACCATCAACAAAACCCTTATAGTATCCATAAAAATGGTTTTGGGGTTCCTTTTGATGGTGGGATGTAGCTTAGTCACCAATGGAAATATTGTGATCCTTTTCTTGCTTGATTCGAGTGAATGACTTTGCCTCATGGCATGGGGATCTTTGAGCATGTTAGCAATCTTTGGCATAGACTATCCTTTGTTGGTGTCATCTTCAAATCAACTACTTGATATGTGTATGGAGCTTCAAGGCCTATCATATACTTATTTTTACTGGTAGTCTCACTTATATTTCTTTTGGGGCAAACGCATGTCCCCCTATAGTGAAATTTTCACTACAAAAATATTCCTACAAATATCCACTATTATACCTCCTCTTATCCAAGGTCACAACAAACTATGGGGTAAAAGCCTCTAATATTTCATCAACCATCAATTACTAGTGTTCTTCCAAAATTACCACTTGGTCATAGTCCTCGAAATCCCTATGAAAGTCACTTAACTTCTTATTCCACCCAAGGTTCTCCTCTAGTTATGTGTGCTTATGACCTAGTATTTACTTTTGATCTAGATTCTATGATAGGAGTGCTTCTAATTTCATTAATTGACCTCATGAAGTTCTTATTTCTCACATCAACATGCCCACCTTTGAAGGTGACGATCCACTAGGGGGGCTACCCAATATGGATAGCCTTATCTACCTACACAATGTTCCTGAAGTAGGTAATGTCACATTGGCAACTTCTAATTCAAGAACGCAAGTTCTTCAATGGTGGTTGTTGAAGCTTTGCCAACATGGGGATTCTATTTTGTGTCATGACTTAAAAGAACAATTTCTCCAAAGATTCGATAAAAGATCTTCCACATTGTATGTGGTTTATCTTATGCAAACAAAGCAAATAGAAACAATGGAGTATAATTGCTCTGAGTTCACTAGTCTTCTTACCTACACCGATCAAATGAATCCAATGATTATGGTATCAACTTTTCACCATGGTATTAAGGATAACATTTGATGGGAAGTTGACATGCTCAATCTCTATACTCTCAATAATGCTCAACATATAACTTTGGTAGTAGAACAAAAACTCTAAGATTCTAGTCCCTAACATATACGTGACTTCAAATCTCATCATCCTTACTATAAGAATGATTATTCCTATGTATTTTTCTATTTCAAATGTTTTTCTCACCATCCCTAACATTAGGCCTATGAAGAATTTCATAACTTTCAAGTGGAAGGTGAATACACAATAGTATATGAAGATGAATATTCATTACAATAGGAGCAATTGGATGAAGATTCATTATATTAACTGATAAAAGAGAGAAAGTAGAACATGAGGATGATACCATGGCTCTCTTTGCTCATGTTTTTACGGGGCTCCAATCTCACCATACTATTACGGTACACATGTGTCAATGTATTGATTGATTCATAAAGCACACATAACTTTATAGATAGACAATAAAGTCCCTGGGCTTCTATATCAATAATTCAAATTAGGATAAATTTCAAGAATTTATTACAAATGGGGATACCACTTAGAGTGTGGATTAAATGACTGAATTTAACATCTAAATGGGGGATTATACTTGGTCAAGCAATCTCTTTTCCATGAACCTAGGTATTTTAGATGTCATCTTGGAAGCATACTGGCTATCTCATATTGGTGATGTTACTATTAATATACAAAAATTATATGTCAAATGGACAAACAAGAGAATATTCATTTGTCTCCAAGTAATATAACCCCCTCCCTTCAAAGTGGTTAGTTCACATAGCATAGAAAAGATATTGAAGAAAGGTGGTTGTGAATTCTTTGCCCAGGTCAATTGCATGGAGGTCCAGTCTTCAAAATCACTTCTTCCAACTCTTCATTCAAATTTTTGAAATGTTATGGATTTCTATGAAGAGGACTTTAGTGATTCCATGGATCTTCCTACTGTGCATGCACATAATCATGCTATCCACCTTATTCTATGAAATCAACCTCCTAATGCGCATCCTTACCACTATCCCCATCCCAAAAAGTTATGCTATTTATTTATCTCCAAGTAATCTAACCCCCTCCCTCCAAGGTGGTTAGTTCATATAGCATGGAAAATATATTGAAGAAAGGTGGTTGTAAATTCTTTTCCCAAGTCAATTGCATGGAGGTTTAGTCTTCAAAGTCACTTCTTCCAACTCTTCCTTCAAATTTTTGAAATTTTATGGATTGCTATGAAGAGGACTTTAGGGGTCCCATGGGTATTCCTACTATGCATGCACATAATCATGATATCCACCTTATTCTATGAAATCAACCTCCTAATATGCATCCTTACCACTATCCCCATCCCCAAAAGTTAAAAATTGAAAAGCTAGTTTAGGAAATATTGGAGCAAGGAATCATCCATCCATTCATTAGTCCATACTCTTCTCAAATTGTGATGGTATGACATAAGAATAATTCATGGTGCATGTGTCTTGATTTTTTCCTATAAATAAGATCATTATCAAAGATAATTTTCTTATCCCTATTATATATAATTTGTTAGATGAATTGCATGGTGTTATATACTTTACAAAACTAGACTTGCATTATAGGTTTCATCAAATTATGGTTAGGTAAGAAGATATCCCTAAGGCTACATTTTGTACATGAGGGTCATTATGAGTTCCTAGTCATGCCTTTTGGTATTGCTAACGTCCCTTCTACTTTCCAAATTCCCATGAACTCTGTCTTTCATCCTTTTTTGGTAAGTTTTTTCCAATTTTCTTTGATGGTATTTTAATCCATAGCAAGTCCTGGGAGGATCATCTAGTTCATGTTGACAAAGTTCTTCACCTATTATAAAGGAAAAATATTTTTGTCAAAAGATCCAAATGTTCTTTTGGGGTCCAATAAATAGAATAATTGGGACATATAGTAACTTCGGAAGGATTCAAGGTAGATCCCAAAAATATCAAAGCTATGCAAGATTGGTCCTTGACCAAATCCCTTGAACAACTCTATGGGTTTTTAGGACTCATAGGCTACTAAAGAAAATTTATTTACAACTATGGTAATATTATTGCTTCTCTCACTACTCTCACTAAAAAGGATGCTTTGTTTGGTTTGAAGTTTCTTACCAAGTGTTCCAAGACCTCAAATAATCTATGCATACCACTCATATTTTGGCCACTCCTAAATTTAGCAAACCTTTTTGGATCAAATGTGATACTTTTGACAAAAGTAGTAGAGTTGTTTTGATGCAATATTGACACCCATTAGCTTTTGAAAGTAAGCAACTTTCAAACAATAATATTGAATGATCCACTTATGAGAAGGAAATGTTAGTTGTTCTACATGACATAGAGAAATGGGGGACTTGTTTTTCAGGGAATTATTTCATCATCAAGACTAACCATAGTAGCCTTGAGCAATTCTTAGAGTAGCATATCTTATATCCTAAACAAAATAAATGGATGACCAAACTCTAGGGTTATGATTTTATCATTGAATATAAGAAAGAAAAGGAGAATGTGGTTGTTGATGCCTTGTCTCGTAAATATGAGGATGTTTTTGTTGTTAATGCCATCTCTAATCCTCTTCCATAATGACATTCTCAACTTGGGGAAGATTGGATTTCTAACCCAAATACTACATAGATGATTAAGGAGAGGGAGGTTGGCTCATCATTGCATTCTTGTTTCTCATATACTAATGGGGTGCTTTACAAAAAGGATCACATTTATCCTCCTCAGTATTTGGGTATTAATTCAAATGTTCTCTAATTATTGCATGCATATCCTTTGGTTGGACATTCAATATCCTTGAAAATATACCAGCAGGTGAAGCAATATTTTCTTAGAAAGGATTAAAATCAAATGTCAAGATGTTTATGTCCGATTGTGAGTTGTGTTAGCATAACAAAGGGGAAATAGTTAAATCTTCTATATTATTGTAACCTTTGCATATACCTAACTACTAATGGGAGCACATATTCATAGATTTCATTAAGGTCCTTCCCAAATCTAAAATAAATATGATGATATTTTTGGTAGTAGAACACCTTTCCAAGTATGCTCATTTTTATGCATTATAACATCCCTTCTCAATAAGTAAAGTGGCCAAGGTATTTCTTGATTATATGTTTAAATTATATGGTATGCTCAAAACTATTTTGAGTCACCATAACCCTATATTCACCAATATCTTTTGGAAAATATATTTTGTCTTAGTGGTATCAAGTTGAGTATGTCCTCCTCTTCTTATCAACCTCAATCATATGGTCAGACAAAGATTGTTAATAAATGTTTGGGTATTTACCTTCATTATTTTTTTCAAGATAAGAAGTATCATTTTGTTCATTGGATCTCATTAACTAAATGGTGGTATAGTACTTCTTACCATTCATCCCTCGAGATGTCCCCATTTGAAGCATGTATGGTCAAAAATCTCCATCAGTGGCAGACTATGGTCCAAGATCCTCCAAGGTTTCCCAAGTAGATGATTTGTTACAATAACAATGAATTATGATTCAACTTCTTAAATTTAATTTGACCCAAGCCCATAACCACATAAAGCAACAATAATATCACACCAATGACAATTTACCATAGGATTTATGTTCTTGTGCCTGCAACTCTACAAGCAATTATCCTTGAAGGTAAAGTCTAGTCAGAAATTGACTTTTTTATTTTATGGGCCCTACAATATGGTTCATTGCATTGGTGAAGTGGCATATCAGTTGGATCTTCCACCATATTCTCACATTCATCATGTCATTCATGTATCTTATCTCAAACATGTTAGTGAATAAAATATGTAGTCCTAGATTAAGCTTCCAATACTCAATGAAGAAGGTTGAGTCACTCTCCAACTTGAAGCAATGTTGTGGTTCAAAGTTTGTTATCTTTAGTTTCAACAAATTTAGGAGTTCCTCATTAAGTGGTAGGACCTTCCAAAATAATATGCTAAATGGTAACATAAGAGCATTTTCCATCTTTGAGGATAAATATTTTGAGGGGGGATCCATGTAATGACTCCAATATAGCCACATTGGCTATCTTTATTTTTATTAGCTTGAGCCCTAGGTTTAAATAGTTGGCTTTCAATTATTAGAGTTAGGTTTTATGATTTATTTAATCTATAAATGCTAATAGTGGTTGTGATCATCTTTTATATACAAATATTTTCCCTCTCCAAGTGGATACAAGACTTTGCCATCTCTAAGTGACTAAGGATTTGCATTTATTTAACTTTAGAATTTGATTAGTGCATATTTAATTGTTGGGCAATTGGATCTGAATTATTATAATTATTTGGGTAATATTATTTGTGCATTATCGAATTGCTACTATTATTGCTATAATTCTTGAAGTTGTTTCATAACATAACATCTATCTTGCATTTTAGGTCATAAATAAAGTCAAACTGGCACTTGAGTTAGAATTTGCATATGCTAGGATAAAATATTTGGTCTATTTGATGTAGTGGTTATCAGCAATATTGGAGATATCTCAAAAAATTAGCAATAGTTTGAAATTACAAAAGGAACAACAATCTATTCAATTAAATAAATCAGAAGAGCAACTTCAATAGGTGAAGTGGGAAGTTAAAGCAATACTAGTAGAGTTGTAGTAACATATAGAGAATTTGAAAAAGGAATGGGAGGAGAAAAATCAATTGCATAGGCTTTTGATGTTTGATTGTATAACATATGAGTAGACTCTTGAAATTAAGGTTAAGGAGGTATCCCATCAATATTAGATGATAGCAAAGAGATCAACAACTTGCAAAGTTTGAGAAGTGATAAGTTATGTGCTAGGCTCACAAAAATTGAATATAAGACAACATTATGGCTTTTGATGTGCACAATATTGAGCCTATACAAAGTAACTATAATAATAAAATAATGCTTTGAAGATGCAAGTTCAAGAGTTAGGAGTTGCATCTATTCAAATCTAATCTACTCTGTAACTACTATAGAGTGAAAGCCTTAAAGTGCAACAATAGTCATCGATAAGGATGTTGACCAATCTAGAGGGAAGGGCATATGTAGAAACTAGTTGTGACATGGCACCATATTAAGCATAAACGAGTGCATACAAAGATGAGTATACACATATTTTAATTGTACATAAGTCGTATCATTTTATATAGTTTGCACACTAACTGTTTGTCAAAATGTCATGTGTTAAATGGTGGACATTGTTAGTGTGTGAATAAAATAATGTCATGCATTATGAGTTGTCATGTAAGGGTAGTTAGGGATAGGTGCTAGGAAGTTGTAGTTGGTAACTACCTCTCATGTCTTAGAGTAGTAAAAATAGACCCCTTATAATTTTTGAGTAGGATGATCATCATTGGCATAGTATGATTATGTAACACATTTTTTAAGCACTTGTTAAAAAGAATACATGTTATAGACTTATGATATTATTGTTGTGCATGATTGTGTATTTTTTATTCATAAATGAATACAATGGTAATGTGCAGTTTTGCTTTGTTTTCATTCTAAATTTCTTTTCTCATAGTTATTTACTTCTCTATGTTCCTTAAAATGTGGAATGCCATCGGTAAGCTATATTGATTGCCTACCACTCCTATTGAACCTATAAGTATTCATTTATATGAGAGATGTAGGGGAAGTGTGCATGTTGTTGGTCAAAATATATTACTGACCAAGAGTTGTTTGTCGGTAGATTGTTCGTCAAAGTATGATGTATTGTAGATAGTTGTGTAAGATACATGTTGTGTGTGCATTGTATCTAGTTGTTTATGTAAATATTCCCATTCTATGTTTTATTTATAAGTGGTAATGGAATTGTAGTACATTATGTTGTATTCCATTTCTACAACTTAACATCATTTTCTATTAGAAGTGGGGTCGTAGTTGGTGACATGAATTTGTGACACTCAAGTAGTAATGTAATGACAATAATGGGATTATTTAGTATAACCAACAAAATATGAAATTTCCCTTAAAAGGAAGAAATATTGAAGGATGTAATAGATGAAGATGTGAACTTGTTTATTGACATTGAAAAAGACTCAATATATGAAGCAAGCATTTAAGTGGTTACGTAACCAAACATGCAAGTGGGCACAAAAGTGGATACACATGAAGGATATGTGCAAGTGTTCATGTCTGAAGGAGACACACAAGGGTTCACACATAAGGGAGATGCGTAAGTGTTCACACATGAAGGTGACATGCAAGTGTAGACACCTAAAACACATCATGTCGAGGGCGACTACTCATATGGACATGCTACAAAACCATATGGAAGATCTTGGACAGACTCCAAGATAGAGTAGTGGTTCTAACCACTCAATTTGGGCTCCTTGGTCTAATCAGTCTAAACCGCAGCCTAGACCTACGATTTATAGCTAAACCATGGCTGAGACCTACAATTTGCAGTCTAGACCGTAGTTGTGACTTGCGGTCTTAACTAAAGTTTAGTTGGCCTTCAATCCGAGCCAAATCAGTTAAAACAATCATTGGATCTAGAAGAAGGTGGTTAGAAGGTAGAAGCTTCCATTCCAACTATCCTAACCACCCCTTCTTCATCTTGGCTTATCTATGAAGCCACCCCTAGCCCTTGGGTAGTCCTATAAGTACCCCTCATACTTAGGGCAAACTATTAGAGAGAGCATTGGATATTTGATCAGCAGAGCCCTGTCAAATTGTACACTCAATCAAGTATACTAAGAGAGAGCTATTGCACTTATCCTCTACCTACTTTCCAAGACTTGTGATGAATTGCATTATGGATGCCCTAGGAGTCTGGGAGAGCCAAGAAATGCAAATCTGAGCAAACGAAGGTCCATCACAATGATTCAACCGCCAAACCTGTCAGAAGGACATCGAAGGCGACCCTTGAACATCAATTGGACAAGGAGGTTAAGCCCACTACCCTTGGAATTGAGGGTAAGTCTATTAGAGTGCTAACCATGACTGTCAGCCACGGTTTACAGTGCAGACTGTGAACCAGAGCTGCGGTTTACAGCAGAGGTATAAACACCTTCGTATTTCTATTTTTGTTCGGCTAATTAGGTTAGATTAGATGTTTTATGGTTTAATAGCATTTTAGAAGACTTCTAATCATAGAACTAGGTTAGATTTACATTTTATGCTTATGCTTCAATTAGGACTTAAATGCTTTCTTTATGCATGTTTATGCTTCACTTTTCATATCTGATCCATGCATAGTATAGCTTCTACTTTCCTTTACATTATTACATGAATATTGATTCACTTTGCATAGCTTAGAAGCCTTCTTTATGTTTTCTTGATTATGCATGTTAATGGTGTCATTATGCAATTTACCTAAAAGGGCCTCATCATGAGAGGTTGCTTATATTTTTGACATTCTTGTTGTTTCTTGACCGCAGGGAATAGTTGCAAAGGAGAGCAAACCATCAATTTCCTTCTCCATTACAAAGAAGAGGGCACCTCCACACTAGAGCAGTTCGTGCCATTCTGAAAGGTATTTGGAAATCACACCTACCCTTAAGAGGGAAAACAATTGTGCACTCCTATTGTAATATTGTATCAAAATGAATATCCCTAAGAGGGACGTACTTGTAATTGGATTTTGGCTTTGAATACAATGGAATAAAGTGTTTTCTTTCTTGTTTCATTTGTTGTCAATTTTGTTTTCTTGTATGCATGCTATATCTTTACCATTTATTGCAATAGGAGCCGCTATCGGGTGTGACCCTTTATGGTGGTTACAGAGGCGATCATGGTGGTACCCCACATTTTTAAGATCTGACTATGCTTTGTTGGCTTTTGTATTTGCAGATTGTTAGGATCTCATCCTAACCCTTAATGTAATAACTTCCTTGATGTAATAATTCCTAGTGAACGTGGGTAGTACCCATGATTAATATTTTGTAATGTTCTAAGTTTTAGCTTAGGTAGTGCCTATGACAAATGACACCCTTTTCTATGTAACACATGGTAGATAGGTTAGGTAAGGTGGCATTGTGCATGTAATTCGTGTGGCATTATGCATGTAATTCGAGTGGCATTGTGCATGTAATTCAAAGTGGCACTATGCATGTAATTCGGGTGGCATTATGCATGTAATCCAGGTGGCATTTTGCATGTAAGCCAACCTTGGAAGGAAACTCTTTAAATACCCGAAAAGGCACCAATGTAATCATATTTTTGCAAATTAATGAAGTGTTGAAGGAGGTTGCCCCCTCGAAGAGGCCTGTGATTCTATCTATTGTTAGATTTTTTCTTTTAAGTAGTTTTTGTTATCATATGCATTTAATTATGAATACTATTATAATGTTTCTAGGAGTTTATTTCCAAGCAATTGTGTGAGAGTGTGTTTATTTGAGTTGAGAGTGTGTTGTTTAGTAAATTTTATAGTAGGATCTTAACAAGTGGTATCAGAGCACTTTCCAGGGCCAAGTTCTGCTACAACTGCAACGATTCTTGCCATCCAATTTGCTTGTTAGGTATAAATTTTGTGTGTTTTTCTGTTCCTATTTTTCCTTATTAAAAAAAATCCAAAAAATACAGTGCATTTTTTTTCCGACCAATATATATATATATATATATATATATATATATATATATATATATATATATATATATATATATATATCTTTGTAGTTGAGTAGGTAGAAACCCTGTGCCCGGGGTTTTAAAATATCACGAAGGATTTGTCGTTATTGGCTAAGCTAGATAGCCCATAAAGCATCTAGTGAAGTGAGGGGCGATCAGGCTCCAATATCCAGGCCTCAGACAGAACTTGCACACAGACTTGAGCAATTGTGTGAGAGTGTGTTTATTTGAGTTGAGAGTGTGTTGTTTAGTATATTTTATAGCAGGATCTTAATAAGTGGTATCAGAGCGCTTTCCAGGGCCAAGTTCTGCTGCAACTGCAATGATTCTTGCCATCCAATATGCCTGTTAGGTATAAGTTCTATGTGTTTTTCCGTTCCTATTTTTCCTTATTAAAAAAAAATCCAAAAAATACAGTCCATTTTTTTTCCAGACCAAAAAAAAAAATCTTTGTAGTTGAGTAGGTAGAAACCCTGTGCCGAGGGTTTTAAAATATCGTGAAGGATCTGTTGTTATTGGCTAAGCTAGATAGCCCATAAAGCGTCTAGTGAAGTGAGGGGCGATCAGGCTCCAATACCCAGGCCTCAGATAGAACTCGCGCATGGACTTGAGCTCCCACGTATCTTCGGGTATATCGGGAGACCATCTAAGTTTAAACAAACTTTTAGCCATTAGGAAGCTTTTCGGCCTTGTATTAATCATAGTCTATGAGACAGCATCTTGGACGATTACCCTCCCGTATTGTCAGAGAGGTAGGTAGTGTGCTCAAGGGTATGTGTGGAATCCTCCTTGAGTAGTGGCTCGAAATATTGGTACGAGAACTATTGTTCGTCACTGTCGATATATTAGAGGGCCTATGGGTGGTACATACTCCTCTACCTAGCATTCCCTGGTTCTGTTCAAACTTCAACCTGTAAAAAAAAAAAAAAAAAAAAGAAAAAAAGAAAACCAAACCTCCCTATTCGTAAACCTGCATTTCAAATCCCCAAAAAGTGAGCATATGAGAAAGGAGTCCTCTACTAAAAAAAATAATAGAAAGAACATGCATTCGGGATAGACCATGAGGGTGACACTTAAGTTGACAGTCTAGAGAATAACAATTAAATTTATAGTGGCAGTCACAGTCAGGTCAGTCAGGTCAAAGAGGTCAGCATAGTCAGGTCAGAATTTACAATTTTTAGAGTCAGAACAAAATTGTTGTAACAGTCACCTGCAAACTACAGAGAATATTGGATCTAGTGAAGTCAGGACTGGACCAACCAGTGAGAGCATGACACAAGGCCAGTTATAAATAGTGCTCTAGTACCCAAATTTTGCTCTGTAGGTTAGAATCAAAAACTGTAAACACCGTTAGACTCAACAAAATAGGAGATAAAAAAAAGTCTAGGGTGCCAAAAAGTAGTGTTGAGAGATATAGCTCATTGTGACCACCTCTTCGAGCTGATTGTTTTGATATATAGCACCCAAGAACTTTTTTGGGCACTTACTAAAAATAGTAAGTCCAAAAAAACTCAATTCTATTTTTAGTAACTAGTCACAAAAGGTTTCAAAATGGCCCAAGGTACCCATGGACATCAAAAGGAACAAGACCACTTGGAATCCTTAACAAAAGCCATTGAGAACTTGCACTCAGCTTTCCACTCCATAAGGGAAGAAGTCCAAGGTCTTCACCTAAAGCATGAGGCCACCAGTAATCGCTTAGAAGAAGCACTGACAGAAGTAGACAGCAAACTAAAAAGAGGACCCCCCAAAATAGAACACCAAGCTGAGGGTTCTGCAAGGAATCATGACCATGACCCATCCTTCAGAATGCCCAAATTGGACTTTCCCAAATTTAGTGGGAAGGATGTTGATGGGTGGTTATGCAGGGTTGATCAATTCTTTAGACTTCATAATGTCCCCATATTTCATCGAGTCCAGATGGCTTCCTTTAACTTGGAATCTGAGGCTCTATAGTGGTTTCAATGGTTACGTATTGCCAACCCAAATCTCTCTTAGGAGAATTTTGAATCCCAACTACTCACTCGATTTGGTCCTAGTGAGTATGAGGACTTTACAGGGGCCTTGACCAAACTACAACAAACAGGGTCAGTCCATGAATACCAAGATCAATTTGAAAAATTGGCCAATAAGATAAGAGGATTGAACGAAGGGTTCTTCCAGAGTTGTTATATCAGTGGGTTGAAGGTGGAACTCCAAGCGAAAGTAAGAATGTTGAAACCACAAACTATGATGGAAGCTATTAGTTTGGCCTGTTTGGCCAAATCTAAACTCTCTGCCCAAAGGCGCCCATCAAAGTTTCCTCAAAATAGACCTTCATTTCCTCCTCGATCTCAACACCTAGTTGATAGTAAACCTGCTGCACCCAAGCGCCTAACCATAGAAGAGATGGATGCACATCGTGCCCAAGTATTATGCTACAATTGTGTTGAAAAGTTTTTTAAGGGGCATAAGTGTGCACACAAAAAATTGTTCTTGATAGATGTTGAAGAACCTGATAACTCTGACCAGAGTGATGAGGATGAGGACCCTTCGAAAACACCTCCTCCACAAGAAGAAGTGAAACAGGAACCTGAGATAGCAATTACAGTTCATGCTCTTGTAGGCATTACTACTCCACAAACCATGAAGGTTGTGGGATTTTTCAAGGGCCAACATCTTTCCATCCTTATGGATTCAGGAAGCACGCACAAATTCATAGACCCTAGAGTGGCTCAGCGGGAAAATTGCTATATTCACACTTGTAATTCCTTTGAGGTCATGGTAGCCAATGGGGGAACCTTACCTTGTAAAGGAAAATGTCACAATGTTAAAATCAAGATAGGGGACTATGAACTCAAGCAGGACATGTTTACCCTCTAGTTGGGCATATGTGATATTGTTTTGGGATCTCAATGGTTGAGTACGTTGGGCACTATCATTTGGAACTTTGTCGAACTCTGGATGCAGTTCTCCCAAAATGGACAAACACACATCATCAAGGGCTCCCCAGTAGGAACACCTCAAATTATTAGTTCAAATGGCATGAATAAATTGCTAAAGAAATCATCACGTGGGGTCATTGCACAACTATTCTCCATCCAACCATCCACCTCTCAAATGGGTGAAACTCCATCAGACCTACAACAGATTCTCCATAAACATGAGGCCATATTTTTGGAACCAACTACACTACCACCGCATCGCTCTCACGACCATGCCATTCCATTATTGTCGGATAGTGCACCTCCCAATATCAGACCATACAGGTACCCTCATGCCATGAAGTTAGAGATTGAGAAAATGATATAGGAATTACTCAATGCGGGTATCATTCGGCCTAGTACTAGTCCCTACTCTGCACTAGTCTTACTGGTCCTCAAGAAGGATGGCTCCTAGTGACTGTGTATTGACTACCGAGAACTCAACAAGATAACTGTCAAGGATAAATTTCCTATCCCTGTGGTTGATGAATTACATGGGACCATGTACTTCACCAAGCTAGACCTTCGCTCTGGGTACCATCAGATCCGGCTCAGGGATGAAGATATTCCTAAAACTGCTTTTCGCACTCATGAAGGTCATTATGAATTCCTGGTAATGCCATTTGGTCTCACAAATGCTCCTTCCACATTTCAAATTTTGATGAACAATATCTTTCGCCCTTTTTTGCGAAAGTTCATCCTTGTGTTCTTCGATGACATCTTGATTTACAGTCACACATGGGAAGAGCATCTCAAGCATGTAGATCAAACCCTACAACTATTGGCTAACCATCAACTGTTCACAAAAATATCCAAGTGTTCCTTTGGTTTGACTGAAGTGGAGTATCTGGGACACATTGTCTCAAAGGATGGTGTCAAGGTTGACCCTAAGAAGATCCAAGCAGTCCAAGAATGGCCGAAACCTCGCACTCTCAAGGGACTTCAAGGATTTTTAGGGCTTACAGGCTATTACCGTAAATTTGTCTATAATTATGGAAAGATAGCCGCCCCCCTCACCTCCATGTTGAAGAAGGATTATTTTACTTGGATAGGGTCGGATGAGCAAGCATTCCTAGAACTCAAGCATGCCATGACCACCACTCCAGTTTTAGCCATGCCAGACTTCTCTAAAAAATTTGTCATTGAAAGTGATGCTTCTAGTCGTGGTATTGGGGTGGTATTGATGCAAGAAGGACGCCCTTTGGCTTTTACCAGCAAAGCCCTATCTGATCACAATTTAGGGAAATCCACATATGCCAAGGAAATGATGGCAATCTTGCATGCAGTCCTACATTGGCGACCTTACCTCATTGGGCACCATTTCTCCATCAAAACTGACCACCAGAGTCTGAAATACTTTCTAGAACAACGGTTTGCCACCCCCGAGCAACAAAAGTGGGTATCAAAACTCATGGGCTATGATTATGACATCACGTACAAAAAGGGAAAGGAAAATCTTATGGCAGATGCTCTCTCTCACCAGTTTGAGACCCTTAGTATGTTGTGTGTCATTTCTGCACCATTGCCCCAATGGATTGAGCCCTTACGTCAGGAAATACTTTAGGATGCAGATTTGAAAGACTTGGTTTCTTCACTTATGGATGATCCAGAGTCTACACCAGAATATAGTTGGGATGGCCAGGATCTGCGTTACCATCAACGCCTGGTTCTTCCTCCTAAGTCCCCACTTCGAGAGCTCCTCATGAAGGAATCACATGCTACTCCATCTTTTGGCCATTTAGGGTTCCTAAAAACTTATGAGTGACTCAAGCGCACCTTCTTTTGGAAAGGTATGAAATAGGACATTTGCTCTTTTGTAGCTGACTGCGACACATGTCAAAGGATGAAAGGGGAAACAGTGTGCTCTTCGGGCACTCTTCAACCATTGTCGATTCTAGAGCAGGTGTGGACTGACATCTCCATGGACTTCATAGAAGGGCTACCTAAATCGGGAGGCAAGTCAGTTATTTTCGTAGTAGTGGACCGCCTTTCAAAGTATGCTCACTTTTGTGCCCTAGCCCATCCTTACACAGCATCCACTATTGCCCAAATTTTTCTTGACTCCATATTTCGCCTTCATGGCATGCCAACCTCCATTGTATCTGATCGTGATCCCACCTTTACTAGCAATTTTTGGAAAGAGTTGTTTAAGTTGCAGGGGACTCAGCTCAAAATGATTTTAGCCTACCATCCACAAACGGATGGTCAAACAAAGGTTGTTAATAAATGCTTGGAAACCTACCTTCACTGCTTTGCCTTCGATCATCCTACTCATTGGGCAAAATGGCTTTCCTTGGCCAAATGGTGGTACAACACTTCCTATCATACCACCACCAAACTCACACCGTTTGAGGCAGTTTACGGGTGCCCTCCACTCATGCCTTCCTCCTACATTTCGGGCAGCTCCAAGGTCCAAGCCGTTGACAATGCTCTGAATCAACACACCGAGGTCCTTCGCCAACTCAAGCAAAATTTGAACATGGCCCAGAATTGGATGCGCCAACAAGCTGATCAACATCGTTCTGAGCACGCTTTGATGTGGGTGATATGGTCTTCCTTCACTTACAACCATACAAACAATCATCCCTACAACTCCGCAGGTGTCAGAAGTTCGCTCCAAAATTCTATGGTCCTTATCAAGTTCTACAACGGATTGGCCCTACAGCTTACAAATTGGCTCTTCCTCCCACTTCCAAGCTCCACCCTGTTATTCATGTTTCCCTTCTCAAGAAAGTTATGGGCACAAAGGTACAAGTTCAATCAACACTTCCCAAATTGGATGAAGAAGGCTCCATCTTACTCGCACCTGAGCAGCTGTTGGATCGTCAAACTCGCACTCTGCGCAACCGTACTATTATGGATGTCCTTGTTCAGTGGTACGGGCTTCAACCTAAGGATGCTACATGGGAGTCTCTCCATCAACTCCAACAACAATTTCCTCATTTTCAGCTTTGAGGATAAAGCTTCTTTAAGGAGAAGGGCATGTTAGGATCTCATCCTAACCCTTAATGTAATAACTTCCTTGATGTAATAATTCCTAGTGAACATGGGTAGTACCCATGATTAATATTTTGTAATGTTCTAAGTTTTAGCTTAGGTAGTGCCTATGACAAATGGCACCCTTTTCTATGTAACACATGGTAGATAGGTTAGGTAAGGTGGCATTGTGCATGTAATTCGTGTGGCATTATGCATGTAATTCGAGTGGCATTGTGCATGTAATTCAAAGTGGCACTATGCATGTAATTCGGGTGGCATTATGCATGTAATCTAGGTGGCATTTTGCATGTAAGCCAACCTTGGAAGGAAACTCTTTAAATACCCGAAAAGGCACCAATGTAATCATCTTTTTGCAAATTAATGAAGTGTTGAAGGAGGTTGCCCCCTCGAAGAGGCCTGTGATTCTATCTATTGTGAGATTGTTCCTTTTAAGTAGTTTTTGTTATCATATGCATTTAATTATGAATACTATTATAATGTTTCTGTGAGTTTATTTCCAAGCAATTGTGTGAGAGTGTGTTTATTTGAGTTGAGAGTGTGTTGTTTAGTATATTTTATAGCAGGATCTTAACACGGGTACATACCACAGCTATCATCTATGGCCCAACAACTAAATTGTAGGTACAAGGGATAGTTCATAGTCAAAACCGTAGGTCAGACCTACGCTACTGACAACACAGAGAGACAAGTTCAAAACTTCAAACAGTGCAGGACATGAGGTAGGTCCTTTTTTCAGACCTTTGTCACTTTTTTTGCTCTCTGTGTTTTTATAGTAGGTCAAATTCGAATGCAAATTAGGAAAATAACTAAAAAAAAATGGTAAATCAATTGTCCTAGTTTGCTTTTGTACTTTGCTTTCACTAGAAAGGCGCTATTGGGAACAATGAACCTTTGATTGTAGTCCACCCTAGGCTACAATGTGCTTGATAGATATGTGTTGATGGTTTGCATGTGTGAGGCCCGATTAGTGGCCATTTAGCATCGTAATGTGCATAGTCCTAAAGAGCATCTAGAGTAACTTGCATTTTTTGAATCTGAAATATCTTTCATTTGCATAGCATTTAGAAAATGAGCATGTGTGCTATATGATGCATTTATTTTATGTACATTAAAAAGAACCACACACACCACGAAACACTTAAACGCTAGTGATTTGGGCTTGACATCCAACCACTAGTAGGGTTCAACGACGATGGGCGTAACTTCCATCCATTTGTCCAAATCCTATGAATCCTTGATATATAGACCACTACTAGATCCAAGAACCATCCATAGCTCAGAAAATTTGCATGTGCTCCTCTTCAGAGGGTATAACGCTGATTGGGTGAGATTGGGTGAGGATCTGGCAGGACCTGTGCTCCTTTTCTGGGTGTGGGTTTCATTACCACACACGGGGTATTTACGTGACTTGGAGTTCATAGCCAAGATGTCAAGTTGTGAGCGTATAGGTGAAATCCATTAAACCAAGAATAAAATCCAACAAGTTTTACAAAACACAATAAGAGTTTCTACAACTAATACAACACATATTGAAAACACATCAAACAGTTTAGGGCTCAACTTTTAAAAATGTAAAGGAGATAATCACATTGTTTACTTTGTATGCTTCTTTATTGCTTAATTCATCAAGATAAGGCCCTCCTTGAGGCCACAATTTTTAGTAAGAGAGGAAACCTCTCGAGTCTTGTTTAGTTGGTTCATCATGACGACTAGGCATGATAGAGCTCAATCACAAGCTAATGAGTCGAAGAGTTCATGGAGGGGCTCTGAACGCTCCCGATGTTCTCCTAAGGATCTTTCAAACCTTGTACGCCTCCTTGCTAGGTGTCACACTCATTATGCACCTGAGGATCCAATCCTCCTAGCATGACATTATGATAGTCATCACGAGCTCCCCTCATCACGCAGGGGGTTCACCCATACAGATCATGGGGTTTCTTCACATATGGTGAGAACCCAAGTCCCTAGGTTCCCATATAAGGAGATAGAGAGTTGTGGATCATACTCCATGAGTCAGTCCTATAGGGAATCTCATGCAGCCCATGAGAGGCGACTACTCCAAGACCAATTGGAGGAAGCGCGTTGTCAGCGTAAGCACCTAGAGAGTGAGTCCACAAAAAGAAAGAGAGCGCATCAACAAAGGTTGGATGAACTCCAACAGCATGAAGAGAGGATTTACCAATAGAAATCATGTGAAGAACAATCATGTGAGGTAACTCCCAAAAAGAAACTCATACCTAGAGTGTTCAGGCAACAAGTCAACGCGACACACCTAGTGCATCATCAAGATTTGCCACTTAAGCAAGTAGATAGCCATGCTTCTAGATAGATAGACAAGCCTCAGGTTATCGAAGAACAACCGAAAGAGACATCTAGGGATCCCATGCATAAGCGTGAGGTCGAGAGTAGTCAAGTTTGACAGGTGAGCAGTGTCAACGCTCGAAGATCATCACAATCCTTGGGGCATATATAGTCTATTCCACCATATAAGGAACCTGTGATTACTTTCCATAAACAGGAAGTCAAACCTATCCCTGTTAGGGAATCTGATCCTCCATTGCACATCATAGCGAGGATACAAAAAATTACGTATAAGCGAGTGCTGGTGGATACAGGATCATCGATTAATATCATTACCACCTCAGCGTTCAAACATCTCAAAATTCCACTTTCTCACATCAAGGAAACAAATTTCATATTGCAAGCCTTTAATGATGTGGAATCCCCTATAGTAGGCACAATAGTCCTCCCCATCGAGGTGGGACAAAAGATCATTCCTACATTGTGCTACATTTTAGAGGGATCAAGACAGTATAATCTGCTGCTTGGTAGACCGTGGATAAGAGCCATGGAGTGCGTACCATCAATAGTGCATCAATGCATTAAGTACACCCATGGGGGTGAAGTTCATGTAGTTGAAGTGGACCCAGATCCCTTCAAGTATTATAAGCCTAAGGATAATCCACAGGAACCAGATGAGATGCCTATGCATCTGCAAGATAAATTGGATGAGCCTATCCAAAGTGTGGACGTAGCTTCACAGACGGTGTTGGAATTGCCATCCCCACCGCTATCACCTATGGAGTCACCTACAACCCCTGCACTCTCGACACCGCTTAGCAGGGAAGGATTAATGAATGCCCTTACGGAGTTGCTCACAACCGCTTCGAAGGTATCATTAGAGGATCTTCACACTCCTATCAAGGAGGAGGAACCTAGCATGGTCATGGATGCACCCGAGTGTATCACACCCTCTTCATCCATCATGACACCAGATAGTTCTTACGAGGACTATGGTGAATATGAAGAGCCTATGGAGGCTAGTCTTACGATGCTGCCCACCATAGAGTCCATTGAATATTTAGGTCAGCTTTTCATTGAGTCTCCACCTGCGGATCCTATCCCGGAGACATCGTGTGAGCATGAGGAAGGTTCAGTTATCACAACTGAAATAGAACAACCTCAGTATGTGGACAAATTACCTACAACGCAGGCAGTTGTGGAGTTTTCTCATGAGTTTGTGGGGATGGTCGACATTAGGCCAGATGATCAAGTGATTCTTAATCACATAAAGCAGGAGATGGGGGAATCCAGTGGTGTTTCCACATTTCCAGGTCTAGAAATTTTGAGATTAGTCACTCCTGACTCATTTCTCAAGGCACCATCTCGAGAGTACAAACAAGTAGGTTCCTCACATCAGATTGGGGGTACTGAAAGTGACATAGTTCAACACAATGAAGTGAAACAAGAGCTTGAGCTGAGTCATATGCATAAGCATGTGGATAATATTGATGAAATGTATCATCAAGAAGCATCCACATCAACTCAAGTGAAGGAAATAGGTGATTTGCAATTACCTAATGGATCCATAGCATCCACTTTTCTATTTCCTTCAAATGACAAAGGTATTTCGAATCAGTCAATGGAAATACATATGAATTCTTTGTCAGTCTTGCAATCCATTTTAAGCCATATAGAATGGATGGAGCATCGAATGGATGAGCAAGATAAGTCATTGCATTTTATCAAGAATCGGATTGAAAATTTGGAATTACAAAAGCAACCCCTACTTGAGGACGAATTGCTTCCTATGCAAGTGTAGGAAAAGCCTTAGCAGAAGCAAAAGCCCATGCGGCCAACCCAACCATTGGATTCTCAAAGCAAACCAATGCGGGGCAAGAGCCCAAAATAGTCACAACATAGTGGGACTCCATTACAAGAGTCTATGTCTGATATCTTTCAGAAGTTGCAAGAGGCTAAGGTCATCACCTTACCTAATGTCATCCCTCTAAACCCAAATAGAGTTAAACCTATGGGTTACAGGGAGCATCACTACTGTCTCTACCATCGAATAGAGGGTCATGGCATTCGATATTGTCATGAATTTAAGAGTGTGGTGCAAAATTTGATAGATAAAGGGGTTTACCATGTAGATGGTTCTCTTAGAGTGCCCCAATATGATGAAGTGGAGGTCACGCCTCTTCAAAAGTGACCTCGGAGTCGTTAGTCACCTCGTAGGCCCAATAGGCTAGTGCAACGAGTAGTTTCATTTCAGATGACTACTCTAACTTTGTTTCAAAAGTTACACGAGGCACAGGCATTCATATTACCCGAAGTTAAGCATAGGGCATCCAAAACTAGGTCACCTGATAGAGGTCCCTTTTGTGTGTATCATCGAGCGCATGGACATGACATTCAAAGTTGCCAGTCATTTAAGAGGGTCATCGAAGACCTAGTCGAATGGGATGAGATCCATGAGGATGGCTCTCTCGTTCACCCATGCCAAAGCATAGGCACATCGGTGAGGTCCAATCTTCACCTAGGGGAGTTGAGTTATGTCACTCTTCCTAAACAGGCTGATTACTTTTTAGTAAATAGCATGCACACTGGGGGTCTTCAAGGTAGCATACCTTTCCCACTAGCCATGCCACACTCAATGAGGAAAAATGAGGAATCTAGAGGTATTGCACCTCCCTCACCATTGTCGAATGGCACACTCACTAGGGGTATATAGGGCAGCATGCCCTTCCCAAAAGGCTCCAAGGGTTCCTAAAAACCGCTTGGTCAAGTCAATCAAAAAGCTCCAAAGGCATCTATAAGCCCTTTGGTCAACCTCAAAAGCTTCGAGGGTTTGGTCAAAACCGCTCGGTCATCCCAAAAGGCTCCAAGGGTCCCTAAAACCGCTTGGTCATGTCAGTTAAAAGCCTCGAGGATTTTCTTATAATCGCTCGATCATCCTAAAAAGCTCCAAAGGCATCTATTAGCCCTTTGGTCAAATGCAAAAGGCACCAAGAGTTTCTAAAAAATTGCTTGGTCAACCCCAAAGGCTCCAAGGATTCTAAAAATTGCTTGGTCATCCCAAAATACCCCAAAGGTACCCATAATCCCTTTGGTCAATCCCAAAAGCTCCAAGGATTTCTAAAAATTGCTTGGTCAATCTAAAGGCTCCAAAGGCATGTACTCATCGTTTGGTCAATTATGAGGCTCAAAACCCATAAAAATTATAAAATCAATAAAATCCAAAAAAAATGGTAAAGCATAAAATCCAAAAACATTTGCATTTGCATTTGAATTTTGCATTTTCATTTTGCATTTACACATGCATTCACTGCATTACTGCATTGCATATAGGCATTCATCATCCATTGCATTCCATAATAGAAGGCATTGTGTTTGTCAATATTACAAACGATGCCACGTTTGTGTTTAAATCATGCATCTCTGCATTTATCATAATCCATCATTCATGTGAGCAATTGTGTTTTTCAACACAACCTATAATGTTGCTATGGAGATATACTAAGGTTTTTCGGTCACTCAATCATACCTAGTGGTCTTATCAAGAGTTGGTAGAAAGCTTGCTTTGCTTTTGTAGCTAAGGTTCAGTTAGTATAGCCCTTAGCATATCAGAAACCTATCACTAATCAACAAATTTAAACAATCCTAACAAGGACTAGGGGAAGATGAAAGCCATGAAGTAGGACCGGGTATCCTAAAGTGAAAAGAGTTATTCTTGCTTATCCCTCTGTGCGGACGGTATGGGAAATGTTGGCAGTTGGCAAAAGGACAGGTTAGTTCCCTATTCAGAATCCCTTGCTTACGATAAAATGAGCATATCCCAAAGAGATATCCCACATCAATCCTCATGATTGATACCCTAGATCGATATCATAGATCGACTCCCCAGAGTGATATCCCATATTGATATCATAAGATCGATATTCTCAATCGATATACCAGAAATAATTTTTCCAAGTAAATCTCCCCAAAGGAAAGTTTTTGAAGAAAATTATCAAATGTAAATGCCGAAAAGTGAAGATCAAGTGAAGATCAAAAAAATAGGCTTAAATCAAAGTTCAAAGTGAAGTTCAAAAGTGAAGATCAAATGAAGATCATAAATCAAAAGTTCGAGCGGAGATCAAATGAAGATCCAAAATCCAGTTCGAAGAGAGATCAAATGAAGATCCAAAGACAGTTCAAAAAGAAGATGGAATCGACTCCCTTGCTTCACTACATATGAGCAAGTATCCCAAAAATTGAAGGATAGAAAGGAATGAGCCTGAATCCCTGGAATTGTCAACACTACTGTACCTTACGCATGATGATATGTCTGATGCATTAGCACCTCGCTTATGAACAAGACCAATGTTTGAATGTGGAAGAGCTAGCTTCAGGTGTCCTGCATTGCCTAGTGGCTTAGTCCAACTAAAATCTAAACTTGAGATTGGATAAGACATTTGTGGAACCCCTATCTTAGCAATGGGCTGAAAGAATCTCGCATGACATCGGGGAATGCTCGTGTCTTATCTTAAAATATTCATTTGCACACACAGGGATAATGAACAGTTAGGGTCTATCCTAGCAAAAGCCTTTTATCTCAGAAGTCTAGTGTGGTTAGTATGCAACTTTTGATAAGTCTATTAGGGTGTTTGAGTCTCATGGAAAACCTCAAAAATTTCTCCCATAGCAACAAAGTGTCAAAAATGGCAACCATATAAATCATCAAATTGCAAAGTATCAAACCCATGATACATCATTATAAAAAGCACAATCAACATATAGGATAGATATCGGATGGATATTAGCAATAATATTTAGACGACCACTGACTATATCGTGCACATTTTTCAAATTTGCAAAAGAAAATCGAATGACACATTATATCATTCGCATCATAAACATTGCATACCATTGCATTTCATATATGGGTGATTAATTGATTAAATTCTTATCTTAAGGATTTTCAATTACATTCATGATTTTTATACATTCTGTGGCATCATCCATTAGATTGATAAACATATTTGCATTCATTCCTTATGTTTTAAGTGATTAAAGCATACAGGTTCATTTACATTAGATTAGCATCGTGTAAATAAAGCATTACATACATTAATGCATGAAAAGAAAGCAATATCAAATATGCGTTAAGAGAAAAACATCGCATCCATATGCATCCATCAAAAAGCACATCTAAGCATCTAAGATCACTGCATATCATCATCATAAATCAAATAGCTATCTAGTGCATGTCATCCATACATCACATCATATAGCATCAGTATAACATAAGCATTGCATCCATGTGCATCACATAAACATAAAATTAAAAATAAATGAGTACACAATAAATGAGCCATAATAATGATCATATCATATATATAATGTGTGTCTCAGAGTACATCGGGAGTACAAAAATGCCCGTAGGCTACAAATGTGTAGGTCCTCGACCTTACACCAAAAATGAGATATATCAAAAATGTGTCCTGTAACAGTAGAGCTCTAGCTCTGATCTGCTCCCCCTGTACTAGAGCTCTCACCGCCTCCCTTAGTACTATGCTCAGGAGCCTGCTCTACCTGCTGCCCTACTGACTACTGTGGATCCTACTGTGAGCCCTGAGTACCACCTAGCCCGAAGAGGCCTAGCACTCATCCAACTGCCCCCTGTGCTATGGGCACCTCTGTGCATCGGGATCTATGATTGGATGTTGTAGAAGACTGCCCTACCTCCCTAGTCCTGGTATGACTGTTGCCACCATGCGTACTAGAGGACCTATGTGTCCTCTCACTTCGATGGGTGTGATGGCTAGAGCTAGCAGTGGACTATCCTATAGTTCGAGATCTAGTCCATTGGGACTCTACAACATATGGATCCTCAGGAACCTCTGCACCCAACATCTGAATGTATCCAACCAACTGGTCTACCCGAGCAACCCTGGATGTGTGCCTCTCATTGGCACTCATAAGTAAACCTTGTAGGCACTGAATCTCTACCATAGGATCTCGACCACCTGGTAGTACTATTGTTGGTGCCATCGAAGGCCCCATAATCACCTGAGAGGATGGAGGACCCCCCTTTATGCCTTGAGTAGATCTCGCTCTACTATGGCCACATCCCTCTATGCCTCTACCAAGTCATGAGCATGAGTGAGCTCGCTAACCTAGGTCTCTACTATGGTCACCCGTGTTGTCAGGCTAGCAATCTCCTACTCTACCTACATCAATCGATGATCTCTCTCTATCAGCTGCACCTATAGAGTAGCGATAGTAGTGTCTCGCTCCCTCTACTACATCTGGAATCGCCCAAGCTGACTCTACAAGTCAGCCACCTGTGCTAAGAGTAGCCCCTCTGCACTGTCAGGAGGGACCTCACCCTCCTCTGGAGCCTCCTCATTGAGATCAATCTCGGGAGCCTCCTCAATGGTAGCCTCTATGCCCCAGCCACCCTCTATCCGTTGGCACACCCTGCACCCATCAAGATCCACCTCTACTTTGACCTGATCTGAACAACCTAGAGGCCCTATCCCATACCAATGAAATAGAGACCACCATCCATCGTACTCTAGAGTGGTCACCACTATGTCAACCCTAGTCTCCTGGAAGTCATCTAGAGCATCACCTAGAGTCGAAGGTTAGATCCATGGTAGATCCCTCTCCAAATCCAGGTGCCTGTAAGTGAATGGGATCTCCGGGATGTCCTGCACCATGCCGAACTACCACAGGACGTGAGAGAAAAACTGAAACTCTCTAATCTCGACCTTTCGATCGAGTAGCCATCTATCCCAGTGAGCCCATCGAAGCCTCTCACTGGCCTTAGGCTAGTCAGGACAATCCATGTAGGGCCACCACTAGATATCATCCGGCCCAAGTGCTACAAACCGGGTAATGTAATGTTGGGTCTCGCCAGCATGAGTCCTGCTACGAAAACCCTCCTCCTCGAGGCCAACAGGTAGCATAGCACTGATGCTCATCATCAATGTATGTAATGTGTAGGGGTAGCTCCCCAGGATGCTCTACCCTGATATGCTGCCAGCCCTAGATCTATAAAAGTAGACTATAGTTGATGCCCTTACGGCTACGCTCAGTGATCTGATATAGCTCTCGATATAGCTGAGCCAATAGAGTGCTCCCCTAGGCTAGGAGTAATGGTTGGCGGATAGAGCTTTGTACAACTCTACGCATAGTAGCTAGAAGGTTCCAAGGAATCCTCATGCTCGAGGAGTCTGGAAGCACATATTGCACCACCAAGTGCATAAAAATGACCTCACGCATGGAGAAGATATTCTTCCCCTACCAATAGCCGATGTGGACCCCTCCATGGTCAATGGCTCCCTGAGCCTCCTCGCTCCGAGCACCAAAGATAGCATCGAAGATGGACTCCTTAGCCCCAGAAGTAGAGCATACGATGGCCTCGCCATCAATGGGGATCCTGAAGATCCTGTATACATCCTCTAGTGTAACTATCATTTCACCTGTAGGTAGGTGAAACGTGTTGGTCCGCATATTCCAACATCGGGCCAATGTAGTCAGATAGGATTGATCTACCCTAATGGTGGGTAGATCCAAAACGTAGCCAAAGTCGACAGCTCCAAACCACTCTCGCTCACCATCAGTGAGATCTCCATGGAGAGTCTTCAGAATGTCAGGCTCTCGCGCTCTAGAGGTCAATATCTGAAATAAATAGCATAATATAAGGAAAAATCTAACTAAAACAAGCAAAAATATTTAAAAATTGATCTAAAAATCATCAAAAATAGTTAAAAACTGATAAAATTGCAAAAACATGTCATCATGCAGGCCTACAAATCAAATTTGTCAATCAGACAGGTCAAAAATGCATTAAATGATATTAATTGCCTCTAAAAATTTAGAAAAATTAAAAATTTTATAAATTTTTCCTAAAGTTGGTGAACCGCAGGTCAACCCTACGGTCCGCATGCGGTCAAAAATTGACCATTGGGATTTTGAATGCTGATCGCAGCTAGTACCCGCGGTCTCCGATTGAAGTCCGATCGGGTGCGATATCGCGGCCAAAAATGCAAAAAATTAAATCTAAGCTACCCTAGCCTAAGATGAGGTTCATTACCAATAGTTTAGTGTAATTGATTTTTCAATTTCTTAATTGGGTTCATTTTAATTGGTAATGGATGTGAGGTCTTGGTTTTTGAGTTACCTTGCCCTCGCCTCGTCCCCATGGCTAGAAGACGCTTGCTCGCACCCTGCCATCGTGCTGTAAGTCGGTGTGCGGGTAAGGTGTGGTAGGTTGTAGGTTAGTTTTGTCAGCTGTCACTGTCAGAGCTCTAGTTTGCAGGTCACTATCAAGGAATAATGAGAGATATTTGAAATTTGGAATTTTTATAGACTTCTCATATTCAGCGCGGACCGTAGGCCCTAGCCGCGGTTCCCAAATTTGCAAATGGGAACCGCAGACCCTAGCCGCGGTTTGCAACTGGCAAGCAATTTTAGAAAAATCCCACCATGGGAAGGGCCAAAAAGATCAATTAATGCCTCCCATTGGGTCAGAACTCAATAAAAGCAAGCTAATTTGGAAATTTGGTGATAATCAAGCATCGGGATCCAATCAAAAATTAAAAATTTGGCTGAGATTATAAAGTACAACCGAGGTCATCACTATGATAATCCTTTCATGGAGTGACACACCTCCCAACCAAATAAATAAGCTCAATGCATAATTCAAAATATTCAAAAAAAATCAAATAAATTAAAACACCAAATGTGCCTCGTATTCAGTAATTTACCCTATACACTTGGCGGTTGCAATGACTTGCGATCCATGCAATCCGATAAGATGAGTAAATTACCATAAGGACATTTGGGGCAAAAATTGTCATCGTCGATCTGATATGCTTCTTTTCAATCCCTAAGAAGGCCTTCATAGCCGGACTACTCCACGGGAACGAGGCGTTGCATGCCATTTCTTCTATGACCTCTTTTTCAGCAAATCATCGATAATTTGATTCAACACAAATCTGATTGGATTTGTATCAATTCGATTCCCTAAGATGACTATTGTAGCCCGACTGCTCCATGGGATAGAAGCATGCAAATACTATTAACAGTTGGAATCAAAAGCTGAACTAGGCCTAGCCAAGGCATTAATTTGCTCAAATCTAAATTTGTTCAGATCATCCATGGTGGTCAAGCGACATCATCGCTTCATACATTGTCATTACCCTCATCGACTCATCACTTGAGGGGGTAGTCATAATATCAAATCATAATCAAAATCAATAGAATATCCGGAGATCGTAGATCCCTTGATCTTGTCAAAATTGTGTTCGTCCTTGTGAATCATTGTAAACAACTATCATAAGCTTACCCCTTTGCTTGGGGAAAATAGCAAATATGATTTTGCTTGTTGTTCTCCGCCTTTCAGATCTATGGGTTAGAAGATACCTATGGAATGCACAGCTGCACCGAATGAGATGATAAGGGCACAAGCTTTTCAAGTTTAAGCCTCCAAAGAGTTGGAAGCAATGATTCCAGGATGTGCATCCTTTTGTTGGACCTGGGGCATCTAATGTTGATCTGACTAATGATCATCATAGAACCTTCGACATCATTTTAGGAGGTCTATTTTTTCGTAGCATTGTTTTATCTCACAATGCATCTCAAAAGGGGCATCTGTAGACACCTAAAACGCATCATGTCGAGGGTGACTACTCATATGGACATGCTACAAGACCATATGGAAGATCTTGGATAGACTCCAAGATAGAGCAAGTGGTTCTAACCACTCAATTTGGGCTCCTTGGCCTAATCAGTCTAAACCTACGATTATAGCTGAACCACGGTTGAGACCTACGGTTTGCAGTCTAGACCGTAGCTGTGACCTGCGGTCTTAACTGAAGTTCAGTTGGCCTTCAATCCGAGCCAAATCGGTTGAAACGGCCATTGGATCTAGAAGAAGGTGGTTAGAGGGTGGAAGCTTCCATTCCAACTATCCTAACCACCCCTTCTTGATCTTGGCTTCTCTAGGAAGCCACCCCTAGCCCTTGGGTAGTCCTATAAGTACCCCTCAGAATTAGGGCAAACTATCAGAGAGAGCATTGGAGATTTGAGCAATGGAGCCCTGTCAAATTGTACACTCAATCGAGTATACTAAGAGAGAGCTATTGCACTTATCCCCTACCTACTTGCCAAGATTCATGATGAATTGCATTATGGATGCCCTAGGAGTCTAGGAGAGCCAAGAAATGCAAATCCAAGCAAACGAAGGCCCATCACAGTGATTCAACCACCAAACCTATCAGAAGGACATCGAAGGCGACCCTTGAACATCAATTGGACAAGGAGGTTAAGCCCACTACCCTTGGAATTGAGGGTAAGCCTATCAGAGTGCTAACCATGGCTGTCAGCCATGGTTTACAGTGCAGACCACGCACCAGAGCTGCGGTTTGCAGCAGAGGTATAACCGCCTTCCTATTTCTATTTCTATCCGGCTAATTAGGTTAGATTAGATGTTTTTATGGTTTAATAGCATTTTAGAAGACTTATGACCGTAGAACTAGGTTAGATTTACATTTTATGCTTATGCTTCAATTAGGACTTAAATGCTTTCTTTATGCATGTTTATGCTTCACTTTTCATATCTGATCCATGCATAGTGTAGCTGCTACTTTTCTTTACGTTATTACATGAATCTTGATTCACTTTGCATAGCTTAGAAGCATTCTTTATGTTTTCTTGATTATGCATGTTAATGGTGTCATTATGCAATTTACCTAAAAGGGCCTCATCATGAGAGGTTGCCTATATTTTTGACATTCTTGTTGTTTCTTGACCGCAGGGAACAGTTTCAAAGGAGAGCAAACCATCAAGTTCCTTCCCCATTGCGAAGAAGAGGGCACCTCCACCCTAGAGCAGTTCATGCCATTCTGAAAGGCATTTGGAAATCACACCTACCCTTAAGAGGGAAAACAATTGTGCACTCCTATTGTAATATTGTATCAAAATGAATATCCCTAAGAGGGATGTACTTGTAATTGGATTTTGGCTTTGAATACAATGGAATAAAGTGTTTTCTTTCTTGTTTCATTTGTTGTCAATTTCATTTTCTTGTATGCATGCTATATCTTTACCATTTATCGCAATAGGAGCCGCCATCGGGTGTGACCCTTTTTGGTGGTTATAGCAAGTGTTCATGCATGAAGTAGACATGCATTTTGATAAAGTAGTTTATATAAGTGAAGATGTATGTGCTAAAAAATAATTCTAAGCAAGTGTGTGTAGAATGACAAGTGCATAATGACATGCACAAAAATACGTTTGGAGATAACAAGGACACATGTACAAACAAATGAGTTCATGCAGGTGGAGATGTGCATGTAGATGGATGATTTCATGCAAGTGAATACGTGCAGTTATATATGGAAGTTCATATTAATGAATTTGGTAGTGATGAAGTTGAAAACAAGTCTAACAAAGGAGAAAATCTAATTTTATAATGAATGTTGAAAGTGGTTGGACAAGCTAGTGCAATAAATGGTACACATGATAAAATATTTAGAAAAAAAGTAATTACAAGTTGATCTATTTGATGGTGTTTGGGACAATACTTTAGTATCGATGCAAATACAATATTACGTGTTCAATAGCATGTGTGATGAGAGTCTGGCATTAGAGCAACTATAAGTTGATATGCTTTAAGGTGTGTAGGACAAGAGTTTAACATCAGGAAATTAACACATCTCATGGTGCACAAGATGGAAGTCCAACACCAGAGCAATTGTAGCAAGATGCGTTCAATAATGCATGCAAAGAGGGTGAGACACACAAACCATTATCAATTTCAAAACAACTAGTCATGACAAATGCCAATTTTAGTATAATGCACAAGTGTCCCATATTTCATGGTGGTGAAATAGAGAACCTAGTCAAGCATTGGCAAGTTTGTCTCATGATGTGGAATGTCAATGGGTATAAGAATGAAGAATAATGAAGGAGTTTATCCCTTATAACACTTTATGTAATCGCAATGGACTGGTATATGATATTACTAGAGGGTGAGTACCAAACTTGGGAATAGTTGTACAAAGAATTTGTGAAGGAATTTTAATTGTTGCATAATAATAGTGAGGTCATTGTTAAAATTTATATAACAAAATAGGATGAGAAAGAGTCTATTTGATCCTATAATTAGAGGTTAAGTGGGTTGTTTACCCATCTAGAGGAATATTCATTAGATGTATTAGAAAATATTGAGGTGGTCCCTTTGATGTCATATGAAGAGGCCTTTGCGTGGGCCTTGACTTGGGTGATGTAAAGATGTCATTTGAGGGCATGTTAATCAGGACAAGAGCAACCCCAAAGATTAAAGTGTCTTTGTTAGTGATAGTAATTATTTTGAGAATGAGAGCAGGCTAGAGGATGATTTGAATAAAGTGTTAGAGTGTGAAATCAATAAATAGAGTGACTTTGAAGATGAGTGATGAATTTTAGGATGAGTGCAACATGAAGAATATGTATAAATATATGAAATCATCATTGTCTATATGTGCAACATAGAGGAGAATTGTACCAAGTAGAGATGTCATTGGTGGTGTAGTCTATGACAACCATTGAAGAATTGAAAGATGTTGACTTGAGTATGATATTGAGGGAAGACCTATTGTGCAATGTTGGCTATGCCAATTATGGGATCATTTTACATATGAATATCAAAGTACTATAGGTCAAGTTGAACCAGTGATGTATGGAGGGTTTGAAGAGCTAGAGAAGAGTTGTAGCCCTAGCTAAGAAGAATAGGAAGTGAACTTTATGAACCTAATTCTAATTAAGGATGTGAACTTGATTACAATCAAGGAGGTAAATATGCGGAATATCATTAAAGCTATGTAGGAAAAATAGGTTGTGTAAGTGGATGAGATTGTGTGGTTAGAACTATGTACCTAGGTGGAATTGTGTAGGTACTAGATGAAAAGACTATGGTAGATGATGCAATGACAATGCAACTCAGTTTAAATAGAGAAGAAATATGCATGCAAGCCTCCAAAGGAGAAATTTACCAAGTGTTGGGTGTAAACAATAGAATTATGTAGAAGATGAAGAGGGATGTTGTTTAGTGTTTGATTGTCTCGTAGCGCCATTTGATCATCTAGAATTTATTTGTGTTAAGCTAGGCCCCAACTATTAGGACTTGGGCCATCTAGACCTAGATTATCTAAACCTAGAAGCTAGACTATTTGGACCAAATTCAAATTGATGAATTTCACAGGGAAAGAGTGAGGGCTTCATTGGAGCAAAACCAACATTTTATAGGGAAGAAAACTTGTCATAGAAGTTTGACAAGCAATCTGATGAGTAGGAGCTCAACAAGCAATCTAATGAGCATAATTTTGAGAAGCAATTTGGCAAGTAGGACTTCAATGAGCAATATAGTGAGCAATAGTTTATTGTTAAGACCCCATTCTAATATTATTAATAATTTTTTTGTCATGTGGTATTCCAAGTACCTAGGCTTATGGGCCCATATAATGTAATCATTATTTAAAGTTGTAATGATTATTATTTAGGATTTACTAGCTCAGTCCCCCACTTGCATGTGGATGGGAACCCTTGAGTGTTAGGATTAGGGTAGCAAAATTCTATAAAAGAGCCGAGGAAAGAGAAGGGACATCTCATATTTTGTTGTATCAAAGCTCTACTTCTAAGGAGGTTTCCCCCTCGAAGAGGCTTACGATTTTGGAATATGTTCTTATTTTTTGCAATATAATCTACTACATTTCTATTTTGTATTACAATATTGTTAATTTTAAGCTTATTTTCTAATATAATTGTAATATCGTGTGGATGTGATTTTATTTTACTGCAAGGTTCCTAACAAGTGGTATAAAAGTGCTTTCTAGGGTCGTGTCTCGTTGTAGTGCAAATAGGTCGTGTCCTACCATTCCAACCTATTAGGTATAATTTTTATTTGTTTTTATTTTCTTGCTTATTACCCTACAAAGAAAAATCAAGCCATATATTTTCTATTTTAGTATAGTAGTTTAGAAACCCTATGTCAAGGGTTTAAAAATATCACTAAGGAGTTATTATTGTCTAAGATAGATTACCCATAAAGCGTCTAGTGAAGTAAAAAGTTATCAAACTTCAATACCTAGGCCTCTAACAACACTCGTATACTTACTTAAGCTCCCATGTACTTGTGGGTATATAGGGAGACCCATAGGTTTATGAGAGACATTTATCCATAGGAATATTTTTGACAGTGTATCTATCCGTAGTGCACCAAGCATAGGACTTAGGAAGATTACTCTCCTATATTGTTAGAGAGGCAAATAATGCACTCAAGGGTATGTGTGGAACCCTCCTTAAGTATTGGCCTAAAATATTTGTTTGAGAATTATTGTTTGTCATTGAGGTATAACAAAGGGCTATGGATAGCGAACACACCTTAGCCTAGAGTTACCCTATTTTGGTCGTATTACAAATCCTAACACAAATTGTTAAACCTCCAAAACCCTAACCATAGATTTGAGCATATAGAGGAAACTACACCTATCATAGAATTAACCATATTTTAACCATTCCTAAATCATGAAGATAATTTTTGGGATCAGTAACAGTTGGCAACAATATTAGATAGGGCAATTATCAGTAATAGTCAAAATAGTGTTTGCCAAGGTAGTTATCTATAACAATAAAAAATAGTATCAAACAAGGCAGATGTTAGTAATAATTAAAACAATGTCAAATAAGGTAGTTATCCGTAACAGTGCTAGATAGAACAATGTTGGTGATAGATAAGATAGAGTCTAACAAGGTAGTTGGTGATAATAAACCAATAGTGACATATATGGTAGTTGTTAGGGAACAAGGAAGAAAGCCATTTTTTTAGGTGAAGAAAAGCTTTAGGAGAAAAATAGATGACACTTGACTAAAACAAAAGTCTAGGGTGTTGAAAAATATCATTTTGAGACCTAGTCCATTACAATCGTCTTTTCAAGCTGATCATTTTGGTATATAGCATCCAAACACTTTTTTTGGACCATTACTAAAAATAGTAATTACTAAAGCAACACTTATATTTTTAGTAAGGAAATTGGGTGGTCTAATTCAATCCCATGGCTAGATGGACTATAGAAGCAATTAGGGAGATGGAGTAAAACTAATTGAGTGAACAAATGGGGCTATTAAATTAACAACTTAGTAACCTACATAGCCAATTTCGACAAGAAGTTAATTTGAAAGATCATATGCAACTCTTAAAATATGAACAATTTAAAGTGAAAATAGGGATTGAGAAAAAATTCCTTGAGGTTGAAGGGTATTTAAAGGGAGCCACTTATTAACACCAACAAATAAAAAATGAAGGAATTATCGGTAGTTCAAGAAATAGATACAAGGAAAGACATCATGCTCTTTTTTATACTAATGACCCATATAAAATTCCCGAATTAAATTCCTCAAGTTTAATGGAAAGGACCCCAATGGTTTTTTTCAATTTGGTTATATGGGATTAAAATGGGCCCCATCCATATTACATCATTACCACATAGTAGTATTATAAAAAGCTTGAATATTGTCAATGTATCGTTTGGCAAGATTTGAACCTTGGTCTCCTCCTTCAATGTTGAGGAATCTAACCGATTGAGCTAATACCACTTGATTTTTATGAGTTTACATAGGTTTTTATGAGGGGTATCTATCCCCTCATATTGAGTGGGGTTTGAACCTGTGATATCTCAAAGAGAGGCCAAATCCCTTACCACTGTAGTAAAATTGCAGCTCAAAAGGACCCCTAAGGTTGACTGTGTCAAGCGGATCAATTTTTCAAACTCTATAATGTACCCCAATACTTATGGATCATAATGACATCCTTTAAATCACAATGGTAAAGCAAAAATTTACTGCTTAAAGGTGATCATTTAAATTTCCATAGGCCAACCTAGGTGTTGTAGGTGAGTTGGAGAGGAGAGGGCAATCCTCAAATGGAGGTCCCAGGTTCAAATCTCCACCCTACCAAAAAGTTGAATTGGGTACCAAAAATCTAATTGATAATGTTGGTGCGAGCAAGGTCGGGCATGACTCCCGGGTGACTTTGACGGTGTAGAACCCCCTGTTCGTGGTCTCTCATACCAAGGCAACCCCATAAGGGGTTTTTCGCTTTAAAAAAAAAATCCATAGGCCAAACCCTCACTCACATCCAAGATCACATAGAATATAGGAAATAAATCTCCAATAATTAAGTGTTTGACTAGGGAGGAAATGGATGCCTGTAGACCACAAGGATTATGTTATAATTATGATGAGAAATATTCCCTGAGGCATAAATGTGTACAACAAAAATTGTATATGTTGGATGTGGATGATTTTGTGATAAATGAAGTACATGAAGAAGTAGAATGGCAAGAAGAGGAGTACTAGGATAATGATGGAGCACAAGAAGAACCATAACCAAATATTTTAGTTCAAGAACTTGTAGAAATCTTGACCCTTCAAACTATGAAGGTAGTAGGACATTTCAAGGGGTAACAAATTATAATTCTTATTGATTTAGAAATACACATAATTTTATTAATCCCCAAGTAGCTAAGCAAGCAAACTGCTACATACATTCTTGCAATTATTTTGAAGTCATGGTAGCAAATGGAGGAATATTACCTTGTGAAGGAAAATGTCAAAATATTAAGTAGAAGATAGGGTATTATGAACTTAAAACTTATATGTTCACACTTTTGTTAGGAGGATGTGATGTTGTGTTGGGGGCACAATGGCTCTATATCTTGGGAATAATAGCCTAGAACTTTGCTAAAATTTGGATGCAATTCACTCAAAATGGAAGGTCATACACTCTTCGTGGTTCACATGTGGGATCCCCACAAGTTATCAGTTCAATTCAAATGGAAAAATTATTATAAAATCATCACATAGGGTAGTAGCCTAGTTGTTTATAATCCAACCCTAGAATTATTGAAGCAACCAAACCACAAGGGGATTTGCAACTCATTTTGACTAAATATAATGTTCTTTCTATGAAACCTATGAGTTTACCTCCCTATCATTCCCATGACCATGTAATACAATTGGTACCAAGAAGCTTTCCATCGAAAATTTGACCCTATAGATACCCATGTGTGCTAAAATAAGAAATTGAGAAATTGGTTCAAGAGTTTTTGAAAACAAGGGTAATTTGACCTAGTATTAGTCCTTATTATTCACCAGTACTATTGGTTAAAAAAAATATGGGTCATGGTAGTTTGTATAGATTTTTGTGAACTCAACAAACTAACCATTGAGGAGAATATTGTGGCAGATTTCCTCTCCCATCAGTTTGAGGATCAAGAAATAGTATGTGCCCTCTCATCCCCACTTCCCCAACAGGTCTCCCAACTTTAAGAAATAACCAAGGACCCACCCTTATAAACTTTGTAGGAACAATTCCAAAAGGATTCCAATTCACACACTAGGTATTCATAGGATGGACAATTGTCAAGATACCAAGCTTGCATTATGGTTCCTAAAACTTCATCACTTCAGAAGGACATCATGAAGGAAATGCATGCTTCACCCACTATAGGCCATTTAGTCTTTTTGAATACATGTGAGTGAGCTAAACGATCATTCAATTAGGATGGAATGAAAAAAAAATTCTAAATTTTATGGTGGAATGTGAAATCTACCAACAAATGAAGGGAGAATTAGTTCGTACTCCAAGTACTCTACAACCGTTACTAATCCTAAAAAAATTATGGATTTATATCTCCATGGATTTTATTGAAGAGATTCCTAAATATGAGGAAATTGATCATTTTTGTGGTGGTGGACCGTCTCTCAAAGTATGCTCATTTTTGTTCCCTCGTCCATCCTTACCATACCTCCACCATTCCTTAAATATACATGGACTCCATTTTTAAAGTCCATGGTATGTCAAAACCCATTGTGTTTGACTATGATCTCATCTTCACCAGTTATTTTTGGCAATAACTATTTAAATTGTAGGAATGCAACTGTGAATGAGCTCATCCTACCATCCGTAGAATAATGGGCAAATCAAAACTGTTAATAAAACGCTTGGTAGCTTACCTTTGCTATTTTACCTCCAAGAACCCAACACAATGGGCTAAGTGGCTACCATTGACTAAATGGTGGTACAACATTTTATTCCACATAACATCTAAAATGACTCTTTTTTAGGTAGTTTATGGGTACCCACCTCTGTTTCCTTCTTCATATGTTTCCAAAAATTATAAAGTTTAAGCAATTGATGCAACTCTTCAAGAACATACCCAACCCTTATAATAGTTAAAGGAGAAGTCAATAATAGCTCAAAATCAAATGCGACAACAAATTGATCAACATCATTTCGAGCATAGCTTTAATATAGATGATATGGTCTTCCTTTGACTCCAGCCCTACAAGCAATCTTCAGTGCAACTTTGTGTTCATCAAAAGTTGACCACACAGTTTGATGGACCCTAACAGGTATCGCAATGGATTGGACAAGTGGTCTATAAGCTCGCATTACCACATTATTTCAAGATCCATCTAGTCTTTCGTTGTCTCTTGTCTCAAGAAGGTATTCGACAACCACATTCAGGTCCAATCAATACTCCTTGAGTTGGATAATAAAGGTTTGGTTATCTTGGATCCTCACAACATTCTGGACCATTGAAACCACATTCTTTGTAAACACACCCTCATTGAAGTCTTGGTTTAAAGGCAGGACTTATCATAGGAAAATTTCACATGGGAGTCTCTTCAACAACTTCAATAATGATTTCCTCATCTCCAACTTGAAGGACAACTTTTTTGAACAAGATGGGTTTGTTAAGACCCCATTCTAATATTATTAATAATTATTTAGTCATATGGTACCTCAGGCACCTAGGCTTATGGGCCCATATGATGTAACCATTATTTATTATAAAAAAAGTTATTTAAAGATGTAACAATTATCATTTAGGAGTTACTAGCTTGGTCCCCCACTTGCATGTGGATGGTAACCCTTGAGCATTAGAGTTAGGGTAGCCAAAGTCTATAGAATAGCCAAGGGACAAGAGAAGAGACATGTCACATTTTGTTGTATAAAAGCTTTGCTTTTAAGGTGGTTTCCCCCTTAAAGAGGCTTGCGATTTTGTAATGCATTATTATTTTCTACAATATAATCTATCACACTTCAATTTTGTATTGGAATATTGTTAATTTTAAGATTATTTTATGTTATTATTCCAATACCATGTGGATGTGCTATTATTTTATTACAAGGTTCCTAACATTTAATAAATAATCTAGTGAGAAATACTTTGACGAACAATCTAGAAAGTAGTAGTTTTATGAACAAGTTGCCAAGAAGTTTGGTGAGTAGTTTGGAGAGTAACGGTTTAGCAAAAACAATAGTCATTGAAGTAGGATAGATAAATATGCACAAAGTGTCAACTAAATTTGTCAACAATGGTGGCAATATGTTAAGAAGGAAACTACCCTTGCATGATGACCATTCATTGAGTAATAGAATGAATAGGTCATCAAGTAACAACATAAACTTGATGAGCTGAGTAGAAGAGGAATATTGGAGTAGTGCTAACTTGAGCTCAAGGTTAAGAAGGTGAAGGACAGATAATTAGGGTCGTTACAATGAAAATTATAGATAGTCATTGCATAACTACTATCATCATAGAATGCCAAGGACAACAATATGGAGGTTTATTGACAACCAAGTAACATCCTATTTGCTAGATAATAGAGTCGAGTCATCAAATAACAAAGTTGAGCACACAAACAGTGAACAAGTTAAAAATTTTATCATAAATATTTTTGACAAAGAAGAAGGGCCAAGAAGATGAAATAATTGGTAAACGAGTAGACATAGAAGAGTAGTGAGGTGCAATTGGAGTCTTGACTGACAAAGCAAACAAACAAGAAAAAAAGTGGAAAAATCATATGTGTTTAAATGGTAACACCATGATGTATATAGTTGTTTGCAAGATAAATGTTGTGTATGTGTAGTGTATCAATATGTATCTCTAAGTATTCCCATTGTGTATTTTGTTTATAAGAGTGGTAATAAAATTTTATTGCAATGTGTTATATTCTATTTCTACAAGTATAATTAGACTTATTTTTTAATCTATTAGAATATGGTATTAAATGACATAGTTGAATATCCTATTGATATGTGATGTTAACCCTTCTATGCCTTACTAATACTTGTGCTAAGCCTTTATTCTTTTTTCAAAATATTTTGTCTATAATCCATCCACAACATGAGCCTTACTTCTTTGCAACTTCTTAATACCTTCGTTAACCTTCTTTAAGGGGACCAATTTATTTGTATTTATTGTGGAAGAAACATCCTTTTCATGATCATATTTTTATAATTACTTTGCACATAACCACTGAATTATAATAATGTTTTTTTTTTACTGGATAATAAGGGATTGTACTCGGGTCCCCCACCCTTGACAAATTGCATCTCTCTTCTTTAGAGCTTGAGAGTTTACAAATAGATACACTTCTTATATTAATTGAGATGCTATAGCTAGAAACCTGCATCATTTTACATAAAATGTTTGAATTCTTGATTTTTCATTTTCCGGATCTTTTCAAATTCCTGTATGAATACTATTACTCTAGAATTTAGCATCTTTCTTAACATTTTCCTATAGCAACCTTCACAATGTCAAAAATTCACCTCTACTATCTATGCCTTGCATCTTAGTAGAGTAATATTTCCAAAACATCGCACTATCATAGTTTGCTTTACCAAATTTGAATTGCTAGTTTACTTCCTCACTGAAGTCATAGCCCTTCATTGCTCTTCCTATCATTCGAACCCTAGTTGGCAAATATTTGCAATTTCATTTTTCATGACTTGAAAAATTGTCACTGCCCTTGTTGATCGTTAAAGCACTAGATCATTTGCTAGATCCTTAGGGGGCAACCCCCTAAGATACTAAATTATAATAATGTTACTTTCAATTTGGGGGAAGTATGTTGCAAAGGTAGTAGTCCGATATGAATCCTTTGAGTGCACGCCAGACTGACGATGATGGTACGAATCCTGAGCACCCAGTGGTCCATTTTATTTCGGGCTATAAAAAAATAAGGTGGAATAGGTTTGGTGGATGCAACCCCTGTGGTTTAAACCCTACACTTGCCAGCTACTAAAAATAGTGTGATTGTAACCAACTCTCCTATCAAGCAAAAAAAAATATGTTACTTTCAATTTGTTTTTTATTTTACCAAGGTCCTAAAACTATTTTGGATTATGCTTCCTTAAATAAATTAGTTCATCATCTCTTACATTCATGTTTATTTTGCTTTCACCATTTATTTGCATAATTTTTTGTTTCATCCTCTTTACATGTTTTTTGTTTTTTGTTTTTAAGGTTTTATATTGACCATACATTTGTGGATATCTATATTGTATCTTATTATATATTTGGATCTTCTATTCTTTTTAATGTTTTTGAATTATGTTCTATAGTTATCAACATTTGATTCGTCTATTCCTTTTATCCTTTTAATTTGTGCATCCTAAACCTTTTATTTTAAAATTCGTTATATGGGATTGAAACATGTTCCATGTGCATTACATCATGACCATATATTTCTTTTGCTGGAGAAAAAGGGGTTGTACCCAGGTCCCCCACCCTTGATAAATCACAAATATCTCCTTTAGAGCTTGAGAATTTATAAACAAATTCAATTCTAATCTCAATTGAGTTGTTATAACTAGATACCTACATCATTTTCAAAAAAAGCCTAAATTCTTGATTTTCCTTCTTTTATATTTTTCAATTTTGTATGTGAATACCAATATTTCAAAATTCATCATCCTTCTTGATATTTTCCTACAACAATCTTCACAATACCAAAATCCACCTCTACCGTCTATGCATTGCATCTTAGTAAAATAATATTTCCAAAACTTTGTGCTATCATAGTCCACTTTACCAGATTTGGATTGCTAGTTTCCTTCTTGAAGCATAAGTGCAACCACAAGAATTATAATAAATAGTTTATATGAAAAAACATTAATGTTATAAAATAAAGTAAAATTACCAATGGAAAACATTAAAATAAATCTTAATTATTATTTGATTTAAGCAGTCAATATTTTTTTGTCAACTTCAACTAAACTTACTACTTCCTCTAACCATGGAAAAGAGAATTTAACTTCACAATCCTTAATTAAAATCCCTCTATTGGCTAGCCTATCTACACATTTTTTCCTTCCCTAGTGTATGTGTAAACCTAATTTCTTCAAAATTTGTAGCAAGGTTTTATATTTCCACAATTATCTCTTGTATGTTCCATGGAGCCTTTGCTTTTCTCAAAATTGCATTTATTACTATTAGTGAATCACCTTCCATCCATACTTTGTTTCATTTCATTTGTCTTCATATTTTTAACCCTTCCAAAGTAGCCCAAGCTTCAAATTTATTATTTGTCTTAAATCCACTATAGAAAGCATAACAAAACAAAATCCCTTATTATTTCTATTTATTCCTCTTGCTAGTCTTGGATCTCCTTTAGATGCTCCATCAATACTCAACTTGACCAACTCCACTTCTGGTGGTTTCCACTTTATATTCTTTACCTTCTTTTTGTTTCTCCTACACCCAACATCATAATTCCATTTGATGATTTGACTCCATATTTCAAGGCTCTTTGCTTTAAGATTAGGGATTGGGTGAGCTGATGGGGTTGGTTTAGACTCCTCTATGGCTTAACAAATCTCTCTTTTTCATTACCTCTAAATTGTTTTTCTTAAATATTCTTCTATTCTTTTCTAGCCATATAATATAAAGTATTATATTTTTTAATATATCCCATATTGTATATAAAGCCTCACTTTTAAAAGTGCTCTGCCATTGCTTTAACCATTCTTCAATTTCGCCATTCATCACCATGCATTTACAAAACATATTAAGAATCCATTGCCATAGTTTCTAAACTATTGAGCAGTTTCCTAAGAGATGGTCTATACTCTCCTCTTCCTTTTTACATAGAACATATTATGAGGGGCCATGAAAACCCCTTTTCATAAGGTTATCCTAGGATAAAATTATTCTATGATCTACTATCCAAACAAACATTTTCACTTTAAGAATGCTTTGGCTATCCCAAATATCTCTTCATATTCTTGAGGTATTCCTATTATGTTGGTGTTTTACATTATATTTGCTTCTTATGTATTCTCCTGAGCTATTAAACTCCAAAATCAGATTATCCTCAACTTCCCTGACAATAATAATTGTTGTTATATTTTTGTTCAACTGCCTCCTAGCATTAATGTCTTGTATGTTTGTAAAAAAATCTTCCTTCCTGATCCTCGTATATAATGTTTGAAACCCTATCACCATATTTGTCTTGAAGTAATCTCATCTATGGTTTCAAAATTAAATCTAGATTGAGTGGTTTTTTATCACACCAAGTATTCATCCAAATAGAAACTTTTTCTCCAGTTCCAACCACCCATAGTAGACCTTTAATCACTAGATCAATTAATTTTTTTAAACCGTTCTATAGTGCAGAACCATTTGGTAGTGAGAATATAGTAAATATTAAGCTTGGGTCATGGGGTAGTTTTACCCATTGTCTTTGATTCTCTTTGTACAATATCCAAATTACTTTTCTCCTAAGATCTAAGTTTGCATCTATAATAACCCTTAAACTAAGACCCCCCATAATTTTATCATCATACACCTTGCTCCATTTCACCAAAGGAAATTTACTTTAATCATGTAATCCTAACCATAAAATGATTGGATAATATAGATTAAACTTTTTTCTATCGATTTTGGCATAGTATACAAGGACATATAATATGTTGGAATGACCTAGAAGACTTATTTAATTAACTACACTCTTTTTGCTAATGATAACCATCTACCTTTTCATGTCAGTAGTTTATTCTAAATTTTACTTATAACTAGATTCCATAATTATATCCTCATTCTCCCCTCAAATAAGGGCATTCCTAGATAAGTTCCTAGCAAATTTTCCTCCTCCATTTAAAGTAACTTGCATATCCTTGCTTTGATTCTAGCTAGAGTGTTTAGGAAGTAAAATTTGGATTTTGTCCTATTAACATTCTGCTCTAAAGGTCTTTCATATTTCTTTAATATGTTATTCAAAGCTTTGGTATCGTTTATCCTTGTCCTCCCAAAAGGGGTGGTATCATCTACAAATTATTGATGGGTGATGTTGTTGATGTTATTATTAGCCTTAAGTCCACTTATTAGCCCATATTTGTTAGCTTTCTTTAAGTTCCTACCCAATACCTCTACCATAATAATGAATAGATATGGTGATAGAGGATCTCCTTATCTAAGACCTCTATTGGCTTTAAATGATTTTGTTACTAATCTATTGACCAACACTGAATATGATACTATAGAGATATAAGATTTAATCCATCTCACCCATTTATTTCCAAATCCAAATTTTTCTTATACTATAAAAATAAAATCATATTTAACCCTATCATAGGTTTTACTCATATCAATTTTTAAGATCATTGCTCTCTTTTCTTGAAGTTGCTGAATGCATAACTTCATGAGCTATTATGATCTCGTCTAGAATCTATCTCCCTTTCACAAATCCTCTTTGCTCTTCTAAAATAATTTTGTCTAATAGTGGTCTTAACCGATTTGCCATCACTTTGGATATTATCTTATATGCCATATTACATAGGTTGATGGGCCTAAATGAATCAAACAATTATACATCCTTTTTTGAAATCATGGTAAGATATATTGTATTTATTTTATAAGGTATGTGATGTTTTACCTTAGACTATTCCATTGCTACCAATAAAAAAATCCTTCACTATATCCTAATTTTTTTGATAGAATGCTATAGAGAGAATATTCAAGGATTTATCCTTATCAAAAGAGAAAAGAGCTAGATGAACTTCTTCTATAATAATAGGTCTATCATTTTTCTATTGTCTTCATCTATTATACTAAAGGTACTTCTTGTACTAGTTTATCATCTGGAGTTTCAAACTCCTTTGATTATAAAATATTATGGTAAAAGAACCTTGCCTCATATCTGATTTCACTCTTATCTTCAATCAAAACCCTAGAATATTATAGTAAATAACCCTTGCCTCCTATCTGATTTCACTCTTATCTTCAATCAAAACCCTTTTACTGATTTAATTCTACTAATTTTAAATGCACATCATGACCATATATTTGTATTACAACTTGACTATTATACAAGATTGGTTAGAAGATTGTTTTTTTCAATGGGTTATATGGGATTGAAATGAGCCCCACCCATATTACATCATCACCACATAGTGGTATTACAACAAAGCTTGGATATTATCCATGTATCGCTTGGTAATATTTGAACCTTGGTATCCTCCTTAAATGTTGAGGAATCTAATCGATTGAGCTAATGCCACTTGATTAAACTTGATCTAATTGTTAAAAGTTAAGAAATTTAACTTATTGAAATAATATCAATTAGAAATTATGAAAAAAATAGGATTATGTTTTTAAACATGGAGGAAAGTATAAGAGATCAAATAATTAAAGTGTTGGACTATAAGGAGGAAAATTTCCCTATCACCTATATTGGTTTGCCTTTGTTTATAGGCAAAATGAAAGATGAACTTTAGAATCTGATTATTGATAAATTTAATAGGAAACTTCAAGGTTGGAAGGGATCTTTGTTATCCTCTACGGGAAAAGTACAACTCATAAAACACACGCCTCAAAACCTCCCTATTCATTTCATATATTTCCTAAGGATGTCAAGGAAAGTGGAAGAGATTTTAGAAAGACTAGAAAAAAATTTCTTATGAAATGGCACTGATGCAAAAAATGTATACATCTGGTAACTTGGGATACTTGCTACCAGCCTTTACAGAATGGAGGTCTTGGATTGAGGAAGTTAAGAGATCTAAATAGAGCCCTTCTAGCTAAACATGGTTGGAGGCTTTGCACTAGAGCATCAGGGAAATGGGCTAGCATTATCCAAAAAAATACTTGGAGGGTAGAAACCACTTTATCAATTATTCTAATCCTCCATGTGGGTCTATTTTTTTGGCAAAATATTATCAATAGCAGGAAAGTTCTATGGAAAGATCTAAAATTAAGAGTAGGGAGGGGAGACAAAATTAACTTTTGGAAAGACCCTTGGATTCAATAGGAGTCTTTAGAGAACTACATAAAGTTCAAAGATATTAAATAACATTTAACCATAACTTATGGTAAGAAAATTAATGGTTACTTTCATACGATGGATGTTTTTTAGGAGTGGAAAGTCTTGCAAGAAGATATGCAAGGCTCGAGGGGTAAATATTTGCAAAACCTTTTAAGGAGTTATTATTTAGGCAGAGGTTTAGAGGAGGATCATATAATTTGGGGAAGAAACCAACAAGGCCAGTACTTGGTGAAGGATGAATATAGAGTCTTGGGTAAAGTAACCTCAAAGAAACCCAAGCTTAAAAGAATTTGGAAGCTAAACATCATCCCTAAGGTTGCTATGTTTTTCTAGACTATCATTCTCAATAATATCCTCATGAAAACAATATGTTCAAAAGAGGGATTATGGTTCCAACTGTTTGTGTCTTATGTAACAAAGAGAATGAGTGCATGGACCACATGTTTAGAACTTGTGATTTTTTTTGTGATATCCTAAATATGTTATTGAGAGAAGTTAATGTTTCTTGGGTCATTCTAGATTCTCTAATTAGGATTTGGGAACAGTGGCACTTAGGAAGCAGTATTTTTTGGCAAAAATGCATTCCACATATTTGTTGGGGGATTTGGTTGGAAAGAAATAGACGAGTGTTCAAAAATAAAACCAGAGGAATAATTGGGGTTTATGCCAAGATAAAAACAACCCTATTGGAGGATTGTATTAAAAACATTGTCTACCAGGAAAATCTTACAATGATCCTCTCTAGAGAAAAAGATATCTTAAATATGGAAAAAATCAATAAGGTGAGACTAGATACTAGATGAGAATGTCCTCACAAAGACTAGATAAAAATTAAATTCGATGAGGTTGCAAAAGGTAACTCGGGTCATGCTAGTGGTGGGGACCTCATTATGAATGACAAATGTTAGGTAGTGGTTGCATATGCTGAGGATCTAGGAATTACGACATATCACTAAGCTGAAGTAAGGGTGATGCTTACAAGCCTTCGAATTGCAGTGAATTTGGGTTTTAGAATAATTGTTCTTGAGGGGGATTCCAAGAATATTGTAACTTCCCTTCAAAAAGGAGAGCTAAATAATTCTATAATTTTCCAAATAATTACAGATGTGAAAATTATTTTGGGAAACCTAGAAGAAAGTCAAGTTAAACATATTTATAGAGAGGGAAATAAAGTTGTCGATAAAATGGTGAATATGATAGTTAGATCTAAATTTCAAGGTCTAGTCATACACCCCCATGGAATTGGAAGAGATTATAAGAATTGATAATGAAGCTAGAAGATAAAGAGGGCAACATAATACTTATTGGGATCATGAGATAAAGGATTTTAGCACATTAAATTACATTGTTGTCAGCAGTTTCTTTATCAGTTATGTAAAGCATTGAGCACTGCATAAGCCATGTCAAATAGAAGGATAATGAGATGGATATTATTTCAGCTTCTCCATCAATAGGTTTAGCCCAAGTTTATTTGTTTTACTAATATAGGACTATCTTGCATTTTTTTGATCTTCTCTTGTTTTTTTCCTGTACATATTTTGAGATCTGTGTAAAGGGTCGGGGCCCTTCAACCCCCTTTTTTATCAATACCAAAAAAAGAAATAATATCATTTAGTTTTAATATCCTCTCTTTTATGTTTTCTTATAAATTGAATAATTTTCTTTCGAAAACATTTTTTTCAAATTAAAATTATTATTGTCCCGGGGGACAACGTAATAGTTCAAGCTTTGGCTCTTCTTCGCGAGGTCTAAGGTTCAAACCATGATGTGGACGAGTGTGTGAGAGGGTGTGTGTGTATGGTTGTGTGTTTGGCCCTTATTGATAAGCTCAACTCTCACCCTTATCAGAGGTCATGGTTGGGATGGGGATGCCCAACCTTGAGCGTCGACTGTAGGGGTTTCTCACACTAACCTTAATAAAAAAATTAAAATTATTATTTATTACTATAAACTTTTTCAATTTACACATTTCTATAATATTTTATAAAAAATAAATTATATTTTAATTTTTATAATTTTTTTTTAGATCTTGTTAGTTTGATAAACCCATACGACCAATGCATAGGGTTGAGCAGTCTCCTCCCAACCATGACCCCTCATAAAATCGAGAGCTATGCTTATCAATAAAGAATTTAACACACAACCACCACACACCCACCCCCTCACACACTCATGCATGCCACGATTTGGACCTTGGACATCTCGAAGAAGAGCTAAAGCTCGAACCGTTGTGTTGTCCCCTCTTGGACAATAAAAAGTCTTTTTAACTTTTCTATATTTTGTTTTTTAATTATACAAGGGAATAACCCCAGTCTCACCTCTTTAAATGTTTATTCAAAGTGAGGGAGACTTTAAGAGGCTCAAGATTGGAACTGCTAAACTCTTTAAATGTTTACTCATAATGAAGAAGACTTAAAAAGGCTCAGATTAAAATTGCTAACATCAAACTCATAGAACACTAAACCAATCAATCTCTACCTCCACCCTTAACTTATTTATTATCTTCATTAACAAATAAATCTTTGAATATGTTTGCATGGCACTTTTTATTTGGAAAATGGCACTTGTAGCAACAATAGTTCGTTCATGGTAACAGTTCGCTTCGATTCATCCACAACAACAATTTGCTTGTGGTAACAGTTTGCTTTAGTTTGCTTGCGACAACAATTCGTTCACAATAACAATTTTCTCTTCAGTTCACTCACGACGAGATTAGTAGAGGTGTTGGAGGTGGTAGGGATGTCAGGGGGACTGTTGCCACTCAAGGACATACATAATTACAATTTCGACAAGACGACAAAGTTAGTGTGGATCAAGCAGAAGCATCAGAGCCAACACTACTTCAAACGAGCAGGTAGGCTTATCAACTTTAATCAAGAGGTGAGGGGATACCTCGAACACCATAGGCTGCAGAAAGTATGTGGCATCAAGGCTAAGGAGTACCTCATTTGGGTGTTCGTTGGGGATATCACAATGGTAAAAGCGAAAGTGGCCCATCTGATCAAGAAATCATCTACTTCACTCAAAACAGAGTTTGCAAAGGAGGGAGGACTTGCAACAATGGAGGGTTTACCTATACATCTACCTCATCGGGTAAGCAAATTTTCCTTCCTCTTTAGATAAATAGAATAATTTAAGTAGAGCATTGTTAGACAGGGGAATATTGCCGATGCAAGCAGCATTTTAGAAAGTCTAACAGGGAACAAGAAATAATAGATCAATAGTATAAGGGTGGTTCGATAATGGAAGAAGGGAAGCAACAATTGCAAGTACAAGTAGAAATCATAGGACAATTGGTCTTCGTGAATGCAAATACTATTCTAATCAACGAAGCTAATGGAATACGAGGATTTATGTATCCACAAGCAATAGGACATACAACAATACTACCATCTGAGACACTGAAGAAGAAATATCAAAAATGATATATGTCAATGCAAAATAGTACTTGAGGATAATAAGGTGTTGACAAGATCGAGCAAGGGCAACAAAAATGAAGAGGAATAATAAAAAAATAGCAGTAAAGGATATTCTTCCACATAAACATGTGGAGAAAAAGGAACAATCAAAGGCACTAACCATTGTCGAATGGAGAGATCAGTTAAACCAACAAAGGGGACAAAATAAGGAAGACAAAAGATACGAAGGCAAAGTGACAACACACAAGAACATAGAAGGAAAAACAAACGAGGAAAAAAAGATCAAAAATGAAAGCAATAAAACATTTAACATGGAAAGTGGAGGTCACCAAAATGAGTTTTCAGATAGGGAAGAAACGTACAGTCCCACAACCATGCCACTCATGTGGGCACCAAGACTTTATGTGCAAGAGCTAATGAAGATGAAAGAGAAACTTGAGAGCATGGAAAGGAGGGAGAAAATAAGAGATACTAAATTAGATGAGGTTATAAACATCAATCAGAGGCTAAAAAAGGAAAACAACCTACTCAAGGAGCAAGTGTCAAAGCTATAAAACCTTGTGAACATGGGTCAGTGTGAATGGCATGTCCTCAAACAAGCCATTCACTCCCCAGCCAATGATGCAATAGAGGTGGAAAAAACAAATGCAAGATAAATAAAAGAGGTACAAGAAACACTGCAAAATATGGAAACAAGAGAAAATGAGTTGTAAAATGAATTAACAAAGGAAAATACGTGGTCTCAAGTAGTAAAATAACTAGTCAATCAACAAAAAGAGTTGATAGAGAAGCAAATAAAAATTCAAATAACATAAGAGAAATAAAGACATGATAAGTTATCAAATATAATCATCAAAGGGTTGAAATATTATGGGGATAGGGAAGACACAAACCGTTTAACCAGGGACTTCTTTTCAGATCGGTTACAATGGAAAGGTCAAATCAAACAAGTAGGCATAATTGGTAGGTTGAGAGAAGGAGGCAAAGATAGGTATATTCGGGTCACATTGATGAGCTATAAGGATAAAACAAAGTTATTAAAAAATAGAGGCATGCTGAGAGGGTCACAATTCTATTTATATCACGACCTAACCTTTCTACAATAGGAAGAAAAAAATAAGGAATGGGAAAAGGCAAGGGCAGCAAGGAATTAAGGGAAATGGACATATTTAAGATATGGAAAGGCATACATCACATCTAAACAAACCCAAAAGAAATAGGGAGTATGACCTGCCTGAGAACATCTTACGATGGTAAGTTGGAACTATAGAGGTTACACTTGGAGAAGAGGACCTGGGTTAGGGCCCATTGCTAGAGACAAAGATATAATTATCCTAACGCAAACACATGAGCACGATGGATGCAAGACTCTAGACTTTGTGGGATACAAGAAAATAGCAATATGGAATACAGTAGCAAAAAATAGCAAAGGGCATGGGGTATTATGGTTTTAATCAAAGAGGAATGGGATAGGGTCATTGAAATTGAAATACAAGATGATAACAAACAATACATTTGGATAAAGATCCTAGAAAATAAGTTAGTTTTTAGCATAACAACATGTTATTTTGTTCCCAAGAATTCTAAATTCTATAAGAAACATGACATTAACAGAGAAGACCCATACTCCTCCCTAAAAAGAGACATTTTGATATAGAGTAAGTTGAGGGAGATTATATTAATTGGAGACTTCAATGCAAGGACAACAAATAAGTAAGCTAACATTCTAGAAGGTAGCGAAGATATTGAGATTAATCCTCTTTGGATGCCAAAAGAGGAAAATCAGCAATGGACCAGGACTTCAAAATATGAGCATGGGGCTATCACGCAATATGGAGAAGAGTTGTTAGGCCTTTGCAACATACACAACTTGATTATTTGCAATGGGATGAACAAATAGAAAAATTCAAGAAAGTATACATGCGAAACATGTAAAGGACAAAGTGTAATAGACTATGTAATATGCTCACAAATTTGCATACCAAAAATAGAGGAGCTAAAAGTGGAAGATTCTCCAGTGAAACTTAAGTCAGATCACAACCCAATTGTTATGAAACTTCAAATGCAAGGAGACAAATCAAAGGAAAAACACTTGCAAGGTAATCAAAATAAATTTCCTCACAATAGAAACATTCTATTAATAGAAGAAAATTGACAAATTTTTAGGGTAGCATTGAGTAATAAGTTACAGGAAAGAGAAATAAAGGGACTACCTCACAGTAGCAAAGATTACAGTAAGAGTGAATGGTTAATGCATGTTATCCAAGAAGCTTTAAACAAATGCAAGAGAGCTAAACCTAAAAAGAAAGAAAGGAATAGCTTCCTAACCAATCCATGGTTCGATGAAGATTGCAAAGAAGCATGAAGATTACTAAAAGAACCAACGCGTAAAACAAAAACAAACTGAAAAGCATATGAAAAACTAGTAAGGGCAAAAAAAGAAGAATACACTAGAATAAGGAGGAAATAATTGATTTACTTAGGGAAACATGAACCAAAGAAATTTTGGAAGGAACTAAGCGTGAAAAAAATACAAACTGAAAATAGCATAACAACTAGTCAGTGGTTGGAGTATTCAAAACAATTGTATGAGCACAATAATCAACAAGAGACACCCCCTACTATCATTGTTAAGAAATAACTTTTCACAAATGAAGACATTATTCAAGGGATAAAAAATTTAGCAACTGGTAAATCCTGTGACATAGACAATATTTAGGCAAAGCATATAAAATGGGGGGTAGATATTCTGACATTACAAATTAAAGAAATTTTCAACGAGGTCATACAAAACGACTTCCCTACTGAGTGGACAACTACCTTGACCATTCCTTTGTTTAAAAGTGGAGATGTAAATAATCCCTCAAATTATCAAACTATCATGGTCAACCCTCTATTTGCAAAGCTATTTGGGAGTATGATAGAGTGTAGGATCAACATATGAGAATAAGAAAAGGGAAAGATAGCAAAGGGGCAAGCGGGTTTTAGGCCCAAGCACTCAACTATTGATCACTGTATCACGCTTAGACACATAGTGGAAAAAATATGGGACAAAAAAGAGGAGGCTTTCTGTTGTTTTGTAGACTTCAAAAAGGCATTTGACACAATGCCAAGTAAAAATTATGGAGCAAAATGGAAGAGCTAGAGGTTCCAATTCACTACAGGGCAACAATTCACAGATTATATGAGCATGTAAAGGCTAGAATCAAAACACGAGAAGGGTTATCTGAATGTTTTGGGAGTGACATAGGCGTCAAACAAGGTTACCCTCTATCTCTGACCTTATTTGGGTTGTACATTGACAAGTTAGAAGAATGGATAAACAAATTTGGGGGAGAGGGTGTGCACTTAGCCAAATATGTGGTAAAACTCCTCATGTATGCAGACAATGTAATTCTTGTGGTCGAAATAGCCAAAGATCTATAAGATCACCTTCGAGCTCTACAACTCTTTTGTAAGGAAGATGGGATGATAGTGAACACGAGCAAAACAAAAAATCATGATTTTTTCAGCAAAAAAAAAGAAGCAATAGTTTGAATTTCAATTTGCAGGAGAACCTCTTGAGGTAGTGGTAGAATACAAATCATGACAAGCTTAATTGGAATACATGTAGGATGAAAAAAACTCAAAGTGATTGGAGAGCACTATATGCACTTCAAAATAGGTGCAGGAATGCCAAGTTGTGGGACTGGAAGACCACCAAGGTCTTATTTGGCCTACTTGTTACGTCGGTTTTGTTGTATGGCTGCAAGGTGTGGGCTAGTGGCACGACAAATACAAAATGGAGGCAAATAGAAAGGATTCAAAAATGTCTAATCACAAACTTTCTCAAAATTAAGGCCACAACCCCTTATGAAATTATTCTAGCTAAAACTGGAATGTTCCCTTTAGAAGCAACTACTATGACCAAACTGTTATGTTACTTGAAAAAACAGAAAACATAAAACAAATGGCCTAGGACAGCTAGGGATGAAGAGCTGCATAGGCGAAAGAACACATGGGTGAAACAAAATCAGTTTTGGATGAAACATTGGAAAATCAACGTAAATGAATGCCCAAATTTCAACAAAGACATAAAAAAACTATGTGAATGAAAAGTTTAGAAGTAGAATATGGAAAAATGCAAACACAAAAAGACTATTATATTGCAAAGTTTAATCCAACGTATGACCACAAGGAAAAAGCGTATATAGGCGCTGTAATCCTCATTGCTCAAATAAGGACTAGCTCTTATAAGCTTAGATGTGAAACAAGGAGATGGACGACACCCAAAGAACAATGGGAAGAAAAGATATGTACCCTATGCAGTACAAGGGCAATAGAGACAAAGGAACACTTCATCTATAAATGCCCAATTTTTCAGACATCCGTGGCAAATAAAAAATAAATAAAATTGGAAAAAGGTTTATGACAAAGTTATTTGAAGATAGTCAAATAAAAAAAATTGGAGAGTTGCTAACCCAAATAAGCAGGAAAAAGAACAACCTTCTCAAAGATATTAAAAGTTATATGATTTAAGTACTTGTGCTTCCGTGTTTGAAAATCCGAATCCCATAAACCATGTTTAAATTATATAAACGTAATTAAAATCTTTCATTTCATAACCCAAAACCCTTTAAAAAAAGAAGAAGAAAGTAATTGAGTTCAAATCTCTATGTTGGATTGACCATTGAAGTGACCAATAAGCAATGATAAATTGAACAATCAACCCGGATGCAATCTTATAATTACCTCAAATATATTTGTCGGGGCTTTGGTGCACGATAAAGACAGAAAAACGTTACTCTTTAATATTAAAAAAAAATTGTTTTATTTATTATTTTGAAATACCCCTTCACTCTCACACATAAATTGCATAAGCTAATCTTTTAAATGGAAGGGGTTCCAAGGGGATCGAGTGCAGAGCCAACAACACACAAGTGAACACGTTACCTGAAAATTACATCCTACTCAGCGCAGCTCAGCTCTACTGCGTGACACTCACACAATGTAGGTACTGGTCAACGTGAAGCTCATATTAATAGATGAGATCTACCTACCTATAAATATACATAGATGGTTATGGCTTCTGCTTTTCCGTGTTGGAGTGCACAGCGTTTGTCATCCTTCCTTCACCCGTCGTCTTCCATTTCATTTTCAATTTCAACGTCTCCCATGAATTCCAACTCCAATTTCAATTCAAATTCGATGGCAAATGCATCGCCACACCTTAACATTAATTTAATGGCAGATGTGAAGGATGTCCCTGCGCCTCTACCCAACTCTCGCCAGCCTTCCATGCTCGTCTTTTCAGGTTCGGTGTATTTGCCCTTAATCTTCTCCAAGATAGTTCTAAATTCATCTCTATCTATTTCTCGTTGAAGAGGCTTATTAGACAATATTTAGGGATGTGGGTGCAGCTGTTGTTCTAGAACCCACTCACGATCTGGTGCCTTTTTTCATGGTCGGAGAAGACAAGAAATATTACAGACCAGTGTAATTATCGTTTGAAGTTTGTTTAATCGAACGATACTCTTGCTGAATACGAGTGTGTTTAGAACGACTCCGGATTATTCTGAGGATGATTAGATTTTATAAAGGAAACAGGGAACTGTCTTTTTTATTATCTTTTTATAAGCAATGTCAATTATTTCGCATTTAATTAAAATGTTCAGGAGATATGGAATTTAATTACAAGATTGGATCTGCTTACGGGTGGTATGATTTAAGCAACGGCCGTGAAAGGAGAGTGTCCTTTTTATTTAACTTAATTTTCAGAGATGTCCTTCCATACACAACTAAGTGCTGCGCGGAGAATCCTAGATTTGGGCATGGCTCTGCGCTTGGGAAATAGTGTATCGAACCTAATCTACAACTTCTTGAATGCCTGTGCGATGGTACTAGGATAAAGTTCTTCTTTTATTTTTTTTAAATAAAATATAACTTTTTAGATGAATACAATTGAATGTTGTCATAACTTTGTGCCGTTGCAACATTGCAACTACCGGAATGGTGACATTATTCAATAATTAAAATTGAACACTTTAAAAGCATACGAAAATTGTAGATCACAGACCAACCACTTTCGGGCCCACACAGATTGGCAACGCCCATTTTACCGTGAGGTTTGAGAAAGGTTCAATTCCTAACGAGGGGTAGAATTTGAAACTATATCTGTAAATTAAAGCGAAAAGTTTCCCTTACAAGGAGTGTTTATTTATTTATTATCATTTTTTTTTTGAAGTAATGGGAAGTACGACGGGTGGGACATCTGGGGCCTTCCTCCCCGTGATCCGAACTCAGGTAAACGCCAACGATTGGGGTGTTCCCCATGGACTACAAGGAGTTTTCACTGCAAGAGGTTTTGTGGACCAAGTAGACATCCTGGCTAGACTAGACCTTAAATGTTACAAGGAGTTTTCACTGCAAGAGGTTTTGTAGACCAAGTAGACATGCTGTCTAGAGTAGGACCTTAAATGTTACCTTTAGAGTTTAGAGGTAAGAAGATGAAATCAATTCATATACCTTTTCATGGTTAGGACACCGATTAATCTAGTTTTGCTTTTTGCCATTACCCTTAGTGATCACTCATCTTGCACTGTTTTATAGTAGAAATGTTCCTCACGTGGTTATATAAATGTTTGTGTCATCCTCATAAAGGACCTTTCCATTACTTCACTTCTAATGTCTTCAACAGAAACTTGAGACTTGAAGTTGCAATTTGAAAAGATAGCTTTCCAGAGCCATCTTACAAAGCTCTTTATTGACTATTCTCGGTGCTCCCTTTAGGTGGTAGGCTATATTTAAATTGTAGCAGCTATGTCATTGTTGTGCCAATCATAGTTACGAAAATCGCCAAAAAATTGTCTATTCCCCGATTTTTTCGAGTCTCAGTAATCTGAATGGAATCGCATTGAAAACGGAAATGCATAATTTTTTTGAAAAGTCGAAAAAAATCGTGATTCCCGCAACAAAATATCGGCCATAGCTGCATGGGTGGAGAAAATGCTAAAAAGTTATTTGTTTTTCAATTTCCTTCATTTTTACCTATTGCAAACTGGAGATAGGGTCTGTGCACCTGCTACCACACCAGACAAAACACACTAGGGCATCCTAACAACAGATTTTTGGCAGTTTGAAGGAATCCGACAACCACCAATGGCCACCAACAACTGCCCAAAGAATATCGATGAAAATTCTGGTAGGGTACGCGCGATGGGCACTACCCCTCGACCCCACAAGGGGTGCTGCCCCTTGACCCTGCAAGGGGGCTCCCACTCCCTTGACCACGCCCGACACAGGTGGCAAAGAGTGTTAGAAACCAAGGCACAAGAAGAAGGACAACAAAGGCACAAGAAGAAGGATGACCACAACAACAAAGAGAGACTAGAGCTTTTGCGAGAGCAAAGGGCAAAGGCATTCAAAGATCTTGAGACATTGTATTTGTCATGCCTCATGACTCATGACACATTTTGTAATTTGTACCTTTTATATATTATAAGCAATATAAGAATATTTGAATTTTGGATGCACTAAAATTTCTTTATTTAAGATGTGTTCTGTCTCTCTCATGTGTAGTTTAAGGTTTTAAGCTTGTATCACTTGCAACTTTCATGGGTAGTTTAAGCTCATTAATATTTGATTTGTGTAATGCTATTTCATTGTGATATGCATATAAAAAACCTTTTTTTCAATGAAAAAGTGTGTTTTCTTTAGTTTCTTTTTTGCCAATCTTTCCCGATTCCTGATTTTTCCTGATTATTTTTCCAGTCCAATTTCAAGCCGATTCCAATTTTCTCTACTATGGTGCCAATTATTAACTCCAACTTCGATGCAAATTTTGGTAGGGTATGCGCAAAGGGCGCTGCCCTTGGACCCCACAAGGGGCGCTGCCCCTTGACCCTGCAAGGGGGATCCCGCTCCCTTGACCCCCGACATAGGTGGTAATGAGTGTTAGCAACCAAGGCACAAGAAGATGGACAACAAAGGCACAAGAAGGACGACCATAGCAACAAACAGAGACTAGAGCTTTTGCTAGGGCAAAGGGCAAAGGGCAAAGGGCAAAGGCATTCAAAGATCTGGAGACATTGTATTTGTCATGACTCATGAAACATTTTGTAATTTGTACCTTTTATATATTTTAAGCAATACAAGAATATTTGAATTTTGGATGCACTAAAATATCTTTATTTAAGATGTATTTTGTCACTTTCATGTGTAGTTTAAGGCTTTAAGCTTGTATCACTTGCCACTTTCATGGGTAGTTTAAGCTTACAGTCTTACATCATTAATATTTGATTTGTGTAATGCTATTTGATTGTGATATGCACATAAAAAACCTTTTTTTTCAATGAAAAATTGCGTTTTTTTCAGTTTCTTTTTTGCCAATTTTTCCCGATTCCCGATTCTTTTTCCAGTCTTGTTTCAAGCCGATTCCAATTTGCTCCACTATGGTGCCAATGATTAACTCCAACTTCGATGCAAATTCTGGTAGGGTACGCGCAAGGGGCGCTGCCCCTCGACCCCACAAGGGGCGCTGCCCCTCGACCTTGCAAGGGGGCTCCCGCTCCCTTGACCCCCGACACAGGTGGCAATGAGCGTTAGCAACAAAGGCACAAGAAGAAGGAAAACAAAGGCACAAGAAAAAGGACGACAACAACAACAAAGAGAGACTAGAGCTTCTGCTAGGGCAAAGGGCAAAGGCATTCAAAGATCTTGAGACATTGTATTTGTCATGACTCATGACACATTTTGTAATTTGTACCTTTTATATATTATAAGCAATACAAGAATATTTGAATTTTGGATGCATTAAAATATCTTTATTTAAGATGTGTTTTGTCACTTTCATGTGTAGTTTAAGGCTTTAAGCTTGTATCGCTTGCCATTTTCATGGGTAGTTTAAGCTTACAGTCTTACATCATTAATATTTGATTTGCGTAATGTTATTTCATTGTGATATGCATATAAAAAACCTTTTTTTCAATTGAAAATTGCGTTTTCTTTAGTTTCTTTTTGGCCAATTTTTCCCGATTCCCGATTTTTCCTGATTCTTTTTCCAGTCCTTGACCTTGCAAGGGGGCTCCCGCTCCCTTGACTACCGATACAGGTGGCAATGAGCGTTAGCAACCAAGGCACAAGAAGAAGCATGAGCACAACAACAAAGAGAGACTAGAGCTTCTGCTAGGGCAAAGGGCAAAGGCATTCAAAGATCTTGAGACATTGTATTTGTCATGACTCATGACACATTTTGTAATTTGTACCTTTTTTATATTATAAGCAATACAAGAATATTTGAATTTTGGATGCATTAAAATTTCTTTATTTAAGATGTGTTTTGTCACTTTCATGTGTAGTTTAAGGCTTTAAGCTTGTATCACTTGCCACTTTCATGTGTAGTTTAAGGCTTTAAGCTTGTATCACTTGCCACTTTCATGTGTAGTTTAAGCTTACAGTCTTACATCATTAATATTTGATTTGCGTAATGTTATTTCATTGTGATATGCATATAAAAAACCTTTTTTTCAATGGAAAATTGTGTTTTCTTTTGTTTCTTTTTTGCCAATTTTTCCCGATTCCCAATTTTTCCTGATTCTTTTTCTAGTCCAAGTTCAAGCCGATTCCAATTTTCTCTACTATGGTGCCAATGATTAACTCCAACTTTGATGCAAATTCTGGTAGGGTACGTGCGAAGGGCGTTGCCCCTTGACCCCACAAGGGATGCTACCCCTCGAACCCACAAGGGATGCTGCCCCTCGATCCCACAAGGGATGCTGCCCCTGGACCCTACAAGGGGGCTCCCGCTCCCTTGACCCCCAACACAGGTGGCAATGAGCATTAGCAACTAAGGTACAAGCAAAAGGACAACAAAGGCACAAGAAGAAGGATGGTCACAGCAACAAAGAGAGACTAGATCTTCTACAAGGGCAAAGTGCAAAGGGCAAAGGCATTCAAAGATCTTGAGACATTGTATTTGTCATGACTCATGACTCATGACACATTTTGTAATTTGTACCTTGTATATATTAAGTAATACAAGAATATTTGAATTTTGGATGCATTAAAATTTCTTTATTTAAGATGTGTTTTGTCACTTTCATGTGTAGTTTAAGGCTTTCAGCTTTTATCACTTGCCACTTTCATGGGTAGTTTAATCTTACAGTCTTACATCATTAATATTTGATTTGTGTAGTGTTATTTCATTGTGATATGCATCTAAAAAACCTTTGTTTCAATGAAAAATTCCGTTTTCTTCAGTTTCTTTTTTGCCAATTTTTCCCGATTCCCGATTTTTCCTGATTCTTTTTCTAGTCCAATTTCAAGCCGATTCCAATTTTCTTTACTATGGTGCCAATGATTAACTCCAAATTCGGATGCCAAAGTTCCAAAGGAAGCATCTCCATGCATCTAGCACCAAAATACATGCACAAGTATCAACTCATATTGTCAGCCCACTCCCAACTGGCACCACAAGAAGACATGGAGAATCTTGTAGCATGATTCATCCAAATTGCCTTCTTGTCATTGCCAGAAGCTGAACCACCTCCACTTCCATTTGGATCTTGAAACTGGGTTATACATTCATGTAGATAGCTTAGTATTGAGTAGAGATGGCTTTCTCTTGGAATCACCAAAATCATCTTCCTCATCAACCAAGGAGGAGCATTAGGGTTCTGTAGTCAGGATTAGGAAAGCTAAGTGGGAATCAATGCTTTAGCACTCTCAGCTTCACATCATGGCCATGCCCCCTATAGCCTAAGCTTTGGTATTGTTGCCAGCTAGACCACTTGAGTGCATTATATTTTGCTTTTAGTTTACATTTGAATTATATGTAAATAAATTTTCTCATTTATTTACATACTTTTTGGTCTTTCACATTTACTGATCAACATATATCCTTTGTTATTTCTCTTTTCCATCTCACACCATGATGTTTGAGGAAGTAGCTGTCGTGCCCTATTCTGGTATACAACTTTGAAACATAGTTGTGGTTCTCTGGCTGAACTAGGGAGCTGTCCTTCATGCCATGCCTTAGGGCACGCATAAGGCAGATCACAAACAAGTTAACAGCTGGAGGTAGGCCAAGTGGGGCCATGCTGGTTGACATCTGGAACTGCCATTGCCCTAGTTACATTAGCTTTTTTAACCTCTATCTGTGACACTCACGTCATTATCCCTCTCACAGATTGAGTTGATTCATTAGTCGGGACGCTAGCTGGTTTACTGAAAGGGGTAGATTTAGGTGAACAAGTCGGTTAACATGAGCCACACGAGTCATGAGTTAGACATGGTTGAATACATGCTTGTTACATATAATAATGGCATATTATGTATATAGTTGTGTTTCAGGCTACAGTTAATCTTGTTAGTGTGCAGGTGGTTGGACAGGGATGGTAGTTACACACCACTACCCTCTGCCCCCTATGACTATATGTACACTCTGTCGTTTAGTCTAGAGCATTATTGATGCATGCTTGAATAGGCTATTTTCTGCGATCATATTAGAGACTTGTTAGGAATAATAGTAATTCATGCCTTGATCTATCATTGATTGCGTATTGGGTACTTTGTTGTGTATGCCAGTTTTTTCATTTTTATTTTATTTTTTATTTAAATTGGTTATAAACTTATATGGGATTGAAATGGGCCACATTCGTATTCCATTGTGACCATATAGTGGTCTTATAACAGCTTGACAATTATGCATTTATCTCTTGGCAAGATTCAAACCTGGGTCTCCTCTTTGAAAGTCGAGGAATTTAACTAGTTGAGCTCATGCCATTTGATGGTTGTATATGTCAAATGATCTCTACTGTTGTTTTCATTTTTATTGCATAGCATTCCATTGTGTTATTTTATTTATTTATTGTATTGTGTGGTATGATGAAGTATTGCATGACTTGAATGCTCTTCCCTTTTATGAAGCAAAAGTTGATGAAGAAACTTCTAGTTTTATCATACCATGCTCTTTGGGCTTGTTTTAGCCTGTAGAGAAAAGAGTGGATCCCTTTTCGTTTCATCAAAGAGACTAGTTCTACTAATAATTTTTTTTGACTGGATCAAAAAGCCTATAAGCTTTAGAGACTTTTAAATATCCTGTCATGATACAAGGATGACTTTTGGGATCCAACTTTTGACACTTCTCATCAGGATTTGTACCCATGTCACATCACCAAATATCCCTTGATGCTCAATGTTAGGTTTCTTACTGCTCCATGTATCTTTAAATGTAGCCTTGGAGGGGACATTGTTTGAATGTGGTTTCATTAGAGAGCTGTCTATCCTCAAAAGTTATTATTTAATTCTTTTCCTTGAACCATGCAGCTAGTCATTTCCTCAAGTGGCCTGTTTTTCTTTTCCTAAACACCTTTTTGTTGAGGAGTACAAGTTGTTATTCTTTTCCATGTTACTATATTGTTGATTACAGAATCTTCAAAATTATTGCTTATTTACTTCCCACCTTTGTTAATGCGAAGGCATTTGATAGAACAACTGCTGTGATTCTCAACTAAAGCCTTGAATTCAATAAGATTTTCAAATGCCATGCCCTTGCTTTTGATAATGTAAGTTCATGTTCTTGAAAAGTCATTGATAAAGTTCAAGATGGACCTGTTTCTTAACAGAGAGAGACTATTCATTGTACATACGTGACTATAAACAAGTTCTTCCAGTTGCTTTTCTTTCCCTTTGTGCTCTTGCTTTTTTAAATTTCTCACTAGAGCACACAACTTTCACACTGTTCTTGTGGAACAAGTAGTGGGAGTCCCAAAATTCCAGCATTTTCATTAGCTGTAGGCTTTTATAGTTTAGGCAGCCAAGTTTCTCATGTCATAGTTTTCTCATATTGTTAACTCCAACTGCAATTGCAAAGGTTCTTTTATTCTCTTCAAACCTTGCAGATTTATACATGTTATCCCTTGGATCCTACACACCAAAAATCAAAATAGTATACTTGTTTTGAATGTCCTTGATCACAAATATGTTAGGCCAAAATTCCACCTTTTTGGCAGATAAAATAATCTGGGATATAAATGGCAAATTATGAGTCACTTGAGGACCATGCTATATATGCTAAGTAATCCCATTTCAACACTAGGCACTGCCAAGACCTTTTCATCTAGGGTGTAATTCCTTGCCACAAAACTTCTATTCTTTTTGAGTTTATCGCATGAAGAGAATGCTAGCCATCTTAAGCCATATGATGTTAGCAACCAAATCTATTTGTTTGTAGAGGTATGCTCATGAAAAACACTAGTAATAGAAAGGGTTTGGTAAGTATTAGCATTACTAATGTTCCAGTTGCTCTAGTGCCATGACTGCCCTCCCATATGTCAATGTTCAATTCCTTTTTGCTATCGGCCATCTTTTCTCCTTGACAAGATAATTCATTGCAACGCGCTTAATTTTTCTACAATACCAATATCCATCACGCCTCTTCCCGAAGAATGACTTTTGCAATTTTTGTTGATTCCTATTATCAAATCGTTTTACCATGCGGTTGCTTCAAGACATTTACTCTCTTGATCTTGTCAATCATTATCCTTCCTCAATCACACAAGCTCTTGTTCTTAGCAATATCTTTTTTCTTTTCCTTTTTTCAATGGGTTATATGGGATTGAAATGGGCCCTACCCATACTCAAGATATGATGAAATATGATATTCAATCAGCGTGCATATTATTCAAATGGATGCAATGAATCTTCTATGTGGTGTGTGCATGATTTCTCTCTCTGCTTGAGTTGTTGTTAGGCATCTGCAGCCTTCTTCTCAATGAAACCCTCTCTTGTTTGGTGGGATAGAAGGTGAACCTGTCAAACACTCAAACCAGAACAGGGAAGACAGTCATTTTCTCTTAATCAACATCATATAAATCATTATTCCAGAATTGTTGTCATTGAAAAATCAGTCATACAAAACTCTGAAATAAATAGTTATCCCATTAATCATAAATGCATAATCATTATATCAGAAGTATCATCCTAATAAGCATAAATATAATGAACTATCATTGCCGTGGCATCCATTTAAATCATCATAAACTAGAAATTAAAGAATATTAATAGTTATGAAAAATTGGACTGACAGTTCCACTTGAGTACCTACTTTCTTTATTTTAGATTAACTTATTTTAGTAGTTATTTTTGGTTACTAAAATGTATTGTAACAACTATTTTCGGCGAGCCTATTGGCTTACTTTGGTTGTCCGTGGACATTAGTAAAATTATATTATCGTATATTATCTTGTGACCAATTGAATTAAATGCAATTCTTTTTTAACAAATCTTCTCAAAACTCCTTTAATTTGGTTTGTATCTCATTGATGTGGGTAAGACTATATTCTAACTGATTAGTAATCAAGGGAATCTAACAATGTCAATTCCTCTCTCAAGAGATGTTCTTGTTTTGATTTGCCTTGTCAAATAGATCTTGTAGCTTGTTTCAAATTTCCTTGGGATGAAAGAGATCATTTGTTTCCTTGGATACTTGTTGTATTATCGTTTCCGCTGCAACATCATTTTGAGCATCATATGTCTTCCTTTCTTTAATGTTAGAAGGGACTTCTACTTCCTATTGTGATCTTCATAAGGAACTAGCCATTAGTTCAATTCTTATTTCTTATATCCAAATTTGATAGTTGTGCCAATGAAGAATTGAAACAGTTTGAATATCTAGAACCCTGATGTGATGCCATGTTTGTTTTTGATTTGACAAGTTAGAGATATCAAATCTGGCTTCGTTGGTGTCCCTCTAATCTAGCTCCACCAAATTTGGATTCTTCTAGCTTCCCTTAAGTTTTGCTTCACCCAATTCTAGCTTCTCTCAGATTTTATTTCTATGAAATTGGCTTCCCCTAGATCAAGCTTCCATGATGTTGGCTGGTCTGATGACCTTCAAATTTGGCATCCTTCAAACATGCAGCCAAATTGTCTTCCCAGTGATAGCTAGCCTAGTTGTCCTTCAACTTTGGCGTCTGTTTGGTGTCTCTTATCCAAATTGTCATCTCAGTGGTGATTGGATTGCATTTTTTCTCAATCCTGGTCGTGATTTCATGACTCCTACCTATATTGTCATCCCAATGGTTTTTGGTCTAGACATCCCTCAAAAACAAATTGGATTTTCCTACAAAACCATCTTCAATTTTAGAGTCTGTAATCACTTCTCAAACACAGAGACTTGCTATGCAACTTCCTATCAAAAACCTCTTTGCTTTATGAAGAGAGAAAATCGTCCCTAAATGTATTGACAAAATCTCAAAACCACTGTGTGTTGGGATCTTCATAGATTTTCACCACCTACCACTCTAGAGGCTGTTGTAGATGAGGCTCACTTGCCTAATATGATCTCTATTCATCAGATTCATCTCATCCTTGCTTATAACAGAGATGAAGAACAAAGAATTCACACTCTATGCTTAGATACAATGAAGTTTTAACATAGACTGAAAATGAACTCTAGATCAAACAAGGAAAAGATCTTGAAGTATACAAACATATGGGGCAGTGTCAAGAGACACCAAATATATTGCGAACTCACTATCATGGATTAAAAGATTACAAAAGATTTATTTGATGAATGCATGCTAGTGTATTTATACACCCCAAATCATGGAATCATGGATCACAAGATACCACATGTGGGTGCTGCATGGGCTTTCATACTATGACATGGATCAATATGGCTTCACATAAAATAACTCTAAAGGGCCCCAAAGGTCGGGTTTACCTTTCTAACAGTGAAACATTGAATAAAGTATTCAAAAATTTGTAGAATGTTTATATTTGCAATTTGAAGTTCAAGATTTGTTCTATACAGAAAGATATGTATCATTGGTCTTAGAGGGGAAGATGCTGTCTGATACATTGTAAATGAGATTCCATATCAATGAATTATTATTATTGAAAGTGAATATATGCATGCACAAACCCGAGATTCATGGCCTAAGATGATGTATAATGCCCTCTTTACTGAACTGACTACTATTGGTGAAATGCTCATTACTGGTTTTAAGCTTGTTTAGTAGCTGATGGAATTATTTTGTTTTACCCCTGATCTTGGGTTCACAGTGCAGTTCATGGAGAAGCAGAAGATCTTGGGTTTTGCTGGTATGAGAACTATTTTAAGGTCCTTTTTAATATTATAATATATTACAATTGGGTAGAAGGAATATTACAAATTTAAACAGATGCTTAAACATATTCATTCATAAGGGTGCCTATTGTGTCATGTTGATCTGCTGGAACATCTGTATGGTGCTGAACCTATACCAGTTAATGCCATTCAATTCTTGTATGACAGTTTAAGCTCAATAACGTTGTCCCTGGAAAGCCATGGTCCAAACATAGGCATTTTATATATTGTTAGAGAGACTGTGATCTCAACTTTCAGAAGTTGCAATTTTCAATGTATTTTAATACTTTTTGTGATTGATATGACCTGGTTAATGCCGCTCAATACTTGTATGACAGTTTAAGCTCAATAACATTGTCCTGGTAAAGCCATGGTACAAAAATAGGCATCTTATATATTTTTCAAAAGACTTTGATCTCAATGTTCAGAAGTTGCAAGCATAGTATAGGGATCGACTCTTAATCGGGTTGGAAAAAGAATCGGGAAAATTTGGGAATCGGGAAAAAATTGGCAAAAAAAAGAACCCAAAGAAAACGTAATTTTTCATTGAATTTTTTTTTTCATGCATATCACAATGAATTAACATTATGCAAATCAAATATTAATAATGTAAGACTGTAAACTTAAACTACACATGAAAGTGGTAAGTGATACAAGCGTAAACTACACATGAAAGTGGCAAGTGATACAAGCGTAAACCACACATGAAAGTGACAAAACACATCTTGTATTGCTTATAATATGAAAAGGTACAAATTACAAAATGTGTCGTTAGGCATGATAAATTGTCAAATACAATGTTCAATGTCTATGAATGCCTTTGCCCTTTGCCCTAGAAGAAGCTCTACTCTCTCTTTGTTGATGTGCCCATGCCTCTTCTTGTGCCTTGGCTGTCATCTCCTCTGCCAGGTCTTTGAAGTTTTGTAATTCATTTAGGGAGAAGAGAGGCTCATCCTGCTGCTCTTGCTCTGGATCTATGATCCATTCAAATGATGGATCAATGTCACTTAGGTCAATGGCCTTGATACTTGTTTGTGTAATTCTTTTATGGTGGAGGCGAAGGTTGTAATGAACAAACACAAGATCATTCAACTTTTCTTGTGTAAGCCTATTGCACTTCTTGGAGTGTATGTGCTCAAACATACTCCAATTGCGCTCACAACTTGAAGCGTTGCATGGTTAACATAAGATTCTGATGGCCAAACATTGCAAATTGGGCATAAATCCACCTGTTATGAACCTCTCTTCTCATTACCATAAATCATTCAACAATTTGCAGAAATATACAACATGCATCCACAAATAAATTGCACAAGATGAATCCACACAATAAAATAGAGATTGACAATACCCTTGAGGTAGGGCAACATCGTACAATGCTCCTTATTGGAAGGAAACCACTCCACAAGATCTCTAGCTCCATGAGCCAAGACTTCTACAAGAATACTTCCTATATGACCCTTTTACAATGGAGGTACATCTCTCTTTATATAAGAGTGTGATGGTTCACCTTCCATGAGTTACAAGATCACCCATGTGGTGGTTCACCTTCCATGAGTTACAAAGTGCATAATAATATGACAATATTCCTTGACGGTTACATAAATGATTCTATGACATTATTCTCCTACCTATTTCTAATTTGACATGTGGCCTTCCTTACATTAGCCAATAATTCATTTATGGCTCATACCATTATATTAAATTATTAAGTACCTATCTTGGGTACCTAACACCACCATAGTCCTCCCACGATAAGTCTAGAAACAACCAAAAATAGGAAAATTTAATAATTCACGTGTAAAATAGTAAATTTAGATTATTTTTTAAAACAAAATCAAAAGACAAAATAAATAATAATTCGATGAGGGTTACTTGGCCTCAATTTTGACCTCATTTGAATGCATTGCTCGGATGGGAAAAGGAGGCCCCGACATTCCTTATAAGCTTGCATCTCTTCACATACCTTATCACGCAATTCCCTATCAGGGAACATGCGCTCAATGCAAGCTCCAAGGCCATGCATCACCTCAAAATCGGCATGAAATGTAGTGGAATAAAAAATTTGAGGGTTCAAGTAGCACCCTGTTGCATGAAGAGGGCTATGGATTTGAGATGGCCAAATGGGATCATATTTGGTGCGGACATATCCATAAAATACGACAATTGCCTCTTTTGCCTTGTCCATAGCCTCATATACATATGCCATTGCTGATTGTTCTCCATCAACAAGACAAAGAACCTTCACCAAAGGCTCTAACACTTGAAAAAAAGGAAAAATAATTTAAATAAAAATATTTTACAACAAAAAAGAATAACAAATTACACAAGATTTCCAAATGGAAATATTTTAAATTACACAAGATTTCCAAATGGAAATTTAGCACCCTGTGCAAAATGTGGCAATAGTTGCATTTGTCTGCAACTTCTTGGTATGTGAGGGGTGGCTGAAACTTGATGTTCGAGAACTGTAGTCTTGGCCAACTGTATGCAAGAAAAAGAAGGAATTGAAGCCCTAGTAGCCACTCTTGTATGCAAACAAGGGCCCATAAATCTGCCATTAACATTTTGGAGAGTTATAGCTTCAAATGAATGCTTGCTACTCTTGACTGCATAGATAGAGTGAAAGAAAGAGGTGAGTAGTCAAGTAGTAGTCAATCTCCCATGTAATAACTAATTTTGAAGAGTGATATTGTTGGTCTGCGGGTCTAGGGTGCATTGACACACCAAGTCCTTCCCAGGTGGCGGATCCGTGACCGGGAGGAAGGGATGCCATACCGTGCCGATCTCCGGAGAAGGCCGACTCCTTTCCTAACCTACTTGGGGGTTTTTAGATAAGAGTGCAGGAAAGAGATTAAAAAAAAGGGTAAAGGGAACTAGAAAGAGATTGAAAAAGATAAGGGAACAGGAAAGAGATGTAAATATCATGCATTTCGGGTGGGGGGAGAACAAGCAGCACGATCACAAATTTGCATCCGAACCAACAACAATTAAAACAAAGCATGTAACAGAAATTGCAACTGCGATTCTATCCTATGTATCCTTCTGTTTTGTATTCCAGATCCAAATAATCACCAATGCTCAAATCCAGAATTCAGAATTCAGACAGACAGAAATATAAATGGACATGAAGCAGAAATACTAGCAGAAGGCAGCATAAAAGACAGAGACAAGAAGTAGAGCCAAGGATGCTTTGAATTAATTAGAAGGTGGTCCGTCACAACAGAGTCCTCTAGCAATATGTACCCCCTCCACCCTTGTACAATGAAATGAGGCTGTTATTTATAGCGCAATTTTCCCCCCCGATTACATTTTGGGCACAAAATCCCATACCTGACAAAAGCTGCAAAAGCTGACAAAAGCGGCTGCTGTTGACCTCTGCAGGTAATGAATGTACTTGCAGCAAGGTCCTCCTGAAAACGTGGCAGCTCCATGGAAATCCGGTAGGTGGGAAGTTGAGTCAGTTTGAATGGGGGCAGATGCAGTACAATCTGTCGCTCACGCTCATCTGTCCGGTACCCTGGCGGCACACCTTCTGTCACATATTTGACTTGAATCTCGAGGCTGGACACCTGTCAGCATCTGATGGAGGGGGAAGAAATCGTCTTTAAGCTCAGCCTTTGTATGAGCGCAGTCGGGCGGATGAGCGCAGTCGGGCGGATGAGCGCAGTCGGGAAGGCCTCCGTGCCTTAGAAAATTTTTGGGCAGGTTTCAACGTTCTTTGCCCGAGTACGCACAGGTCAGTGAGCGAAGCCTGATTTCGCTGCGAAGTCGGGCAGCTCAACACTTAGTCGTTTTTTTGGAGATACCATGATGGGCTGCCCAATTGCGCTCTTCTTCCAGGGCGCAGCCCGACTTCGCTGCGAAGTCGGGCAGTCCCAGCACTTAGCCGTTTTCTTCAAGTGAGCTGCCCAACTACGCACGAATTTGAGGGCGCAGCCCGACTTCGCTGCGAAGTCGGGTTGCGCACCCAACACTTAGACTTTTTTGGGATGTCCTTCACTAACAATGCCCAGGTGCGCACAAAACTGAGAGCGCAACCCGACTTCGCAGCGAAGTCGGGGTTCGCTCAATACTTAGTCAAATTTTGGGCTTAGCTCTCTGCACGTCGCCTTCCCAAGTGCGCACAAAATTAAGGCGCAGCCCGACTTCGCTGCGAAGTCGGGTTGCGGCAACACTAACACTTAGAAAATTTTGGGCCTTTGTATGAGCGCAGTCGGGCGGGCCCGACACTTAGTCAATTTTCTGGCCCAAAATTGAGCTTCTTGGTCCTGCTTCCCGGGGCCATAACTTTTGATCCACTGACCCGATCACCTGTTATAATATATCGTCGGAAAGCTAGCGAGAAGATCTGCAATGATGAAATATCCAAAGCTCATTTCATCCATTTTATCGCCCCCGTTTATGGCCCGTGAAGACCCGAACACCTCCGCATGCTCCTTGTCGCTTTAAAGCTCCATACGTAGGCCAAAGTTTATCAAAAATTTAATGTGGCAAAAATGCCAACATTCCTGGCGGCTCGAGGGCATTGAGCTTGCCTCAATGTGAGGACCCAGGCCTTTATCCATTGGGCAACAGAGTCACCCTCGCTGTCCTCTTGATACTCACTGCCGGTAGCAACCTCTTTCTCAAACCCTTGGCACCCATGGCCCTCTTGGAACACTAAAAAAAAACACTGCACAAACTAAACTAAGAAAACAACTAGAACTTTGCATACTAGCCGGCTTATTTATATTATTTACACAAAAGTTTGCGGCATGATTGACATGCCGCCAACACAAATCTAGCTTTGGTTGCCTATCCGGTGAACCTGCAGTGTCCGGACTAGATCTGATTGTACTTCAGTTGATCTTTGAAGTCTGGCTGGCCTCCCAAAGTTTGGCAGGTCGCGAACATGGTGCAACGTGGCAGGTTATCATTCATGTCGATACCCATACAATTGATGAACAATGTGGCAAGGAGATTTTCCATACAGGAGCCCTCTTCGGGTACCGGTTGCGGTGATGGTTGGAGCCAATACCACCACTCTAGAGAGTCCACCACCTGTGGGCTTTCGAGCACGAGTTCCTCCAACTCCTTGATGCAATAGCAAGAGCTTTCCGGCGATAGGCCTTCTGCCGGGGTCTCCTCAGGATCAGCCTCCTGGTGAGGCATGCTTATTGGGCTTTGGCTGAATGCTTGCGTACTATGCCCTGGGACACAAAAGGGTGCAAAAATGTGCCCTCTTTGTGTTCAGAATTTGCCACTGGATTTTGTTCCTCCTCTTGGCCCGTATCCCGATAGAAACTGCAAGCAACCAAATTATTCATCGCTTGGGTGGTGTTTGCATATTCCCACTGGTGACTTTGGACGAGATCTGCCTCTCGAGCTCCACACAGCTGCATTAGAGGTATTTGCATAGTATCAGGGATTTGCCATGGTGATTTTGCTAGATGAAGGCAAGCCAGAGATTCACCAACTCGGGCTTCCATATTTCAACTCAGTTAGAGTCGCCAGGTGATTTTGCCAGATGAAGGCAAGCTAGAGATTCACCAAACTCGGGCTTCCTGAAAAAATGGATACTGTAGGTGAACATTCATTTCTCCGCTTGTGAGGTCAAGGCTGCTCACCAAACCTTGATTCCTCCGAGGTGTCTTCTATTAGCTTAAAAAAATGGGTGCCTGCAATCAAGAAAACTGGATCTTCAGCTCAGTCAGAGTCGCCAGGTGATTTTTCCAGATGAAGGCAAGCCAGAGATTCACCAACTTAGGCTTCCTTAAAATATGGAGACTGTTTGTCCCACCGGGCGTGCCAGAAACTGTTGGTCACGGATCCGCCACCTGGGAAGGACTTGGTGTGTCAATGCGCCCTAGACCCACATACCAACATTGAAAGGCCGGGAGGAAGGGATGCCCCCCGTACCGATCTCCGGAGAAGGCCGGCTCCTTTCCTAACCTACTTGGGGGTTTTTAGATAAGAGTGCAGGAACAGGGTAAAGGGAACTAGAAAGAGATTGAAAAAGTTAAGGGAACAGGAAAGAGATGTAAATATCATGCGTTTCGGGTGGGGGGAGAACAAGCAACACGATTTGCATCCGAACCAACAACAATTAAAACAAAGCATGTAACAGAAATTGCAACTGCGATTCTATCCTATGTATCCTTCTGTTTTGTATTCCAGATCCAAATAATCACCAATGCTAAAATCCAGAATATAGAATTCAGACAGCATGTAAATATAAATGGACATGAAGCAGAAATACTAGCAGAAGGCAAGCATAAAAGACAGAGACAAGAAGTAGAGCCAAGGATGCTTTGAATTAATTAGAAGGTGGTCCGTCACAGCAGAGTCCTCTAGCAATATGCCCCCCTCCACCCTTGTACAATGAAACGAGGCTGCTATTTATAGCGCAATTTCCCCCCCCCCAATTACATTTTGGGCACAGAATCCCAGACCTGACAAAAGCTGCAAAAGCTGACAAAAGCGGCTGCTGTTGACCTCTGCGGGTAATGAATGTACTTGCAGCAAGGTCCTCTTGAAAACGTGGCAGCTCTGTGGAAATCCGGCAGGTGGGAAGTTGAGTCAGTTTGAATGGGGGCAGATGCGGTACAATCTGTCAGTTCACGCTCATCTGTCCGGTACCCTGGCGGCACACCTTCTGTCACATATTTGACTCGAATCTCGAGGCTAGACACCTGTCAGCATCTGATGGAGGGGGAAGAAATCGTCTTTAAGCTCAGCCTTTGTATGAGCGCAGTCGGGCGGATGAGCGCAATCGGGAAGGCCTCCGTGCCTTAGAAAATTTCTGGGCGAGTTTCAACGTTCTTTGCCCGAGTGCACACAGAGTCAGTGAGCGAAGCCCGACTTCGCTGCAAAGTCGGGCAACTCAACACTTAGTCGTTTTTCTGGAGATACCATGATGGGCTGTCCAACTGCGCTCTTCTTCCAGGGCGCAGCCCGACTTCGCTGCGAAGTCGGGCAGCCCCAACACTTAGCCGTTTTCTTCAAGTGAGCTGCCCAACTACGCACGAATTTGAGGGCGCAGCCCGACTTCGCTGCAAAGTCGGGTTGCGCACCCAATACTTAGACTTTTTGGGATGTCCTTCACTGACAATGCCCAGATGCGCACAAAACTGAGAGCGCAACCCGACTTCGCAGCGAAGTCGGGGTTCGCTCAATACTTAGTCAAATTTTGGGCTTAGCTCTATGCACGTCAGCTCCCCAAGTGTGCACAAAATTAAGGGCGCAGCCCGAATTCGCTGCCAAGTCGGGTTGCGGCAACACTAACACTTAGAAAAGTTTGGGCCTTTGTATGAGCGCAGTCGGGCGGGGCCCGACACTTAGTCAATTTTCTAGCCCAAAATTGAGCTTCCTGGTCCTGCTTCTCGGGGCCATAACTTTTGATCCGCTGACCCGATCACCTGTTATAATATATCGTCGCAAAGCTAGCGAGAAGATCTGCAATGACAAAATATCCAAAGCTCATTTCATCCATTTTATCGCCCCCGTTTATGGCCCGTGAAAACCCGAACACCTCCGCATGCTCCTTGTCGCTTTAAAGCTCCATACTTAGGCCAAAGTTTATCAAAAAATTTAATGTGGCAAAAATGCCAACAGGATACCTTCCTTAAGGTATAGAGCCAAGCATCTTTAGTCAGGATGATTGAAAAATGTTGCAAGCGATCCATCTAAGTCTCTATACAAGCAATAGTACCTCCCTTGGATCTAATAGAAAACAAGACACCTAAAGATGAAATGTTCTTCAGTCTCCACCAAATGAAGAGAGCAAAGATGATATAACCTATCCTCTTGAAGAATAAGCACCTTTGGTTAAGATAACTGAAAAATGTTGCAAGCGATCCAGCTAAGTATCTATACAGGCAATAGTTCCTCCTTCGGATCTATTAGAAAACAAGACACCTGAAGATGAAATATTCTTCAGTCTCCACCAATTGAAGAGAGCAAAGATGACATACCCTATCCTCGTGAAGAATATGGTGTTTTGTCTCCATTCGCAACCGATGTGAGCACACTTTGAGTTGACTAAGAGGAATATTAAGGATGTGTCCAATGTTGTTGGACATAATAAGGAAGAGTAATAATGCCATTCTCAATTCTCATAAAATGTTTATTGTAGAATGCCAATTAAGAGATTAAGGTAAAATGATTTGAATATATTGTCGATAAACATCATCTCTAATTGCTTGATTAATCACCCTCTTATCAGAAAGAAGCTGAGGAGGAGCATTTAAAGAGTATTTGAATGAATGTAATTGATCAAAGGATATGTGAAGAGGAGAGATAAATTTTGAGTACCATCCATAATGATGATCAGAAGTGCTCCTAAAGGTAATCCTTTTTGAGGAGTAGAGCACCATGGGTGTCACTCTAGGGCTAACGTGCAGTCACCAATGGATCTGACGTGATGAAGCAGAAAAATGATTTTGAAGATGCTCTCAAGGCAAAGAGGATGAATGCCAAACTCAGCCTGAACAATAGATTGGAGAACTATTCTTTCATAGTTTGGACCCTCTTAATATGAGCCCAATCAACACACCCAAGACTTGGACCCCAAATCTCAGATCTATAAAAGACTAGGTGATGATGCAATCAAAGAGGTGCATCTTTGTAGGTAAATGTTGGAATTGTTGCTGGAATCATTGGCATTCCAATACAGAGAGAGATGTGTACCTCTTGCAAAGACATGATTGTGAACCTGGACGAAGATTAAGGGAAGGATTTGTAAACTGAACCCCCAAGTATGTATAAATCTCAATCGAGTCACCTTTAAAAAAGAACTAAAACTTAGATAGGATACTCTTTGATGTGTTGAATATCATCTCCGTAGTCTTATGGAGATTGGGTGCTAGTTGTTTTAAGTCACATAAGCGAGCAAGAGCATCCAACTATCTTTGCAAGCCATGAAGAGTATAAGCAAGAAGAAATACATCATTTGCAAAAAACAACATAGCTATCAAGACATGATGTAGAAGGCAACCATCATCAACATGTGTGTTTTGACAAATAAGTTCTTCAAGCTTCTTAATGTAGATCCCAAAGAGTGAAGGAGGAAGGTAAGATAATTCTATTATTGTCCACAAATGGCTAGAGTAGGCCAATCGGATTTGAAAAAGAGCTGTTACAAATTACAATGCATTGTAGTAACCAAAAAGTGTTGTAAAATTAATCTAAATTAGAAGAATCTGGTGTAAACTACTCTAAAGTGGTATGACTGTATAGCATAAAATTACAGCCTCGAGGGTTACCCAAAATGAACAAACCATAACACGCTAAAAGTAACGATTAAGAAAAAGTTATAAGTCGAGGTACAACAGAGATAGAAAGGAGCTCCAGTGGATCCAAGTGCCAACATTAATCTATAGTGGGATGTAAAGTAGAAGCATAGTCGTTGTTGTCACCAACTATCCCAAAAAGGCCAACACAAGATCTAATGATGCTCCTAGGAGAATGGCCAGGTCTAAGAGGGCCTGGTTAGATAATCCTAGGAGAACATAGAGTTTGACCCCTCAAGACTCTTCTAGCATCCATGGCTGTAGAACCAATAGAAGAGGAGAAGAAACTGGTAAGCTGCCTCTGTCTAAGAGAGAGAGAAATGAAATGAAATGAAATATTATTAATGTCCGTGGTGGGCCAAAATAAGACCCAAGGGACTATAAGAAAGACAATAATGACTGCCAGCTAGCAGGCTAAAAAGCCCAACAAAGAAAAGAACTAAGATAAATGCAAGATGAAACCCGACAAACGGGCCAAAGAGAAAGGGAAAAGAAAAGAAAAGGGAGAGCAGAGGGGGGGGAGGGCTGCAGTCCAACAGAGAGGAGTGCACGCCAAGAAGAACGGAGAGAGAGAGAGCTGATTGTAGTTGATCTATGGCATGTTAAAGAATTTGGGTAAAATTTGAGGCATATTTTGTTTTTTCCCATTTAAAGAGAGAGAGAGTTGATTGCAGTTGATCTATGGCATGTTAAAGAATTTGGGTAAAATTTGAGATATATTTTGTTTTGTCCCATTTAGATAGGGTTAGAAATTGTCCAAAAAATAGTTGTCTGCTTGGCAAAAAAAACATTTCGTTAATCACCCATCTCTATATATGTTTGCACTGATGTAGGGCATTCTTTTATATTTATCAGGAGGGACTGCTTTCAATGGAGTTGTTGAAGAACTGAAGAAGGTGACAACTCGTGTTATACATGTTCTTCCTGTTTCTGATGATGGAGGAAGCACTGCTGAAATTGTTCGTGTGCTTGGTTAGGGACAGATTACTCTTACTCTTGTAAACTTGATTAATGGAATATTCTATTTGTTTGTTATGAAAGAATATCTAAATTTACGGCATGTGTTTTAGGTGGTCCGGCTGTTGGTGACATTAGATCAAGATGCTTAAGATTGTCGGATGAAAGTACATCTGAAGCTTTGGCAGTTCGAAGATTGCTTGGTCACCGTTTGTCTTTGGACCCTCTAAAAGCAAAAGCAGAGTGGTATGCATTTTGTATTATTTTTAATGTATTTATGACCTTGTATTGATTGCCTCTATTATTGTAAAGCACTGTGGACAAAGGAAGTTCCAAAATAAGGACAAGCTGAAGCAAGAGAAGGGAAGGTGTTATGGGGAAAATGTAAAGAGTAACTTGTTCTGTTCTGGTTGGTCCAGCACATGGGGTGTTGTATATATTCACAGCCTTGGCAGGGATGAATATGAAATTGAACCTGGTTCTCAATGAATTGATTCTATCTTAATAACAAGACGGTGAAATTTGCAGTGTTTAAGCTTGTCAACTTGATTTTTTCCCAAGACAAGTTAACTGGTAAGACTTCATCAAACATGGAAGGACTGGTTAAACTGATTTGGCAAAAACTTTGTTTGAAACTTGAGAAAAGTTGCAGACGAACATCATTTGGTCAAACTGAGCAAAATATAATCTACAAAGAATATTTAGAATTTAGAATACTTGGAGTGGCAAGTTGACTGCTATCTTTTGGCTTGCAAATTGTCCCAAGTCTGAGTTATGTAACTTGGGAGCATATATAAATATTCTAGCACACTTTGAAAACCCACTTATATTATTTGAGACAATGTTTAGTAAGATGCTTCTTGAGGACATTTTATGGCTGGTCTGGCTTGCTTGAAGTACAGCTTTCAGAAAAAAACAGCACTTGAGTTTACGATGAAGTTCTATTCATGGTAATTCTTATATACCTTGTTCAGAAAAAGTCTGGCACAGAGTAGGCCATGGAAGACATTATCTTCATCGATTGTAAGTGGCAATGTTGAGTTAGAAGCAGCACTAACTCTTGTATAAGAACACTGCAGAAAACATATAAAATTTTGGCCTCTCACCTGTCTTTACATTGTTCTTATGTATAAATTGTCTTTTGCCACCTTTCTCTACATTAGACAAGGTTATGAGTTTGATTTGATTCTATATGTTACTAGTTGTCGAGTCTGAAGTTCATCTCATGTGGTGAATTGTAGTAGTGCTTGGGATGGAAAGTTCAGTGCATCACCAAATGCAACTTTTGCAATGGCTTTCTGGAGGCAAAGAATTTCATGACATCATTTATTGGCATCTCTTTGTCTTTGTTTCTTTGACCAATTGATTGATGACATGACTTAGCATTCTTTTCTAATTAAGTAGTATTATCCTTGAAGTCCTTTTTCCAGTGTTATCAATTTATTCCAACTCCCCATTCACTTTCAAGCACTCTGAAATCTAGTACTAGCAGAAAAACATTAATGATGCTGATATTTGATTGTTGCTTTGTTCTGTTTATGATTTTACATGAAAAATTTGCTTTTTGTCAGGTATGAGATTGTTGAAGGAGAGCATATGCTTTGGAATGGTGTATCTAGGCCCTATAGGGAAGCTATTCGTGCTTTTTTAGTATATTTTCAAAATCAGGTACTATTTTTGAGCAATCTTATTTTCCTTAGAGATATTCATGACTTGTTTCATTTGGCAGTGCCTCATTGAGTATCCTTAAAAATTTATTCAATCAAATAGAGTTTCTTATTTTGTTCTCCTGATGTGAGTTAGATTGATTATCTTTGTATCAGAAATAGTATGGGTAAATTGGGGGGTTGAAATGGGACTTCTCCCCTATTACAACATAACTGCATTATAATGGGTCACCTAATTGCAGAAGCGCCCATAAGTATGGGCTGCTTTATCATAGCATAGGGATTTGAACCTGTGTTGCAATCGTATGAATGCATCTCATTTACTGCCATTAGACAATATGCTTTGGACTAAAATATCAAGGTAAACATTGGGACAGAACTCAGAGAACAGGAAGATGGGGTTGGATTCAAACGTGCTCGTATGAATGCATCTCGTTGATTATTGGAATCTGGAACTACCCCATGAAATATGCTACCATAAGTTCAACCCCTACCATTGGGTGCCCTCGTGGCTCTACATGGTCACGGGATTGGAACCTTGGCTTATGGTGTGAAACTTCTTGCTCCCCACCATTTACCCCAAACCCATTAGACAAATTTTATTAATTGCGTTGTTAGTTAATAAGAAATAATTTCTCCATCAATGCAAAAGGACAGTGTAACTCTTGTTAATAATATGTCTTTTTTTCTTTTCTTTTATATGTAAATCACAAACTGCTAGTAGATCACAACATATTATGTGATTTAAGTCATTTTAGACCATCAATTAATGTATATATAGGCTATGTAGCATAAGCATTTTGCCATTTAGATATCGATCTCCACTTATATATAGATAGCTCACAGTTTTTGAATATCAATGTAATACAATGCATTTGAAAGCCTGAAATAGGACTTGATAATATCTTAGTTTTTTTTTTTAAATAATTTATACGGGATTGAAACAGTTCCCCATCCTTATTACAGTATGATCACATAGTGGTATTATAACAACTTAGCCATTACACATGTATCAATTGGCAAGATTTGAACCTCTACCTCCTCCTTGAAAGTCGAGAAATTAAATGGTTGAGCTGATGCCTTTTGATGATAATGTCTTAGTTTTAGTCCTTACTGTTTTCTCACTCTTGAAGTGTTTCTTTTCTATATTCTCCTATTTTCTATTGTTTCAGGCTGTAGTTTTGAGTCCCATTGACTTCAATCATTTGAGAATATAAATATAATTTTCTTTCATTTCTATTTGGTTCCATAGGGACGCGTCCTTGGGCTTGTATACCCATGGGGATGCATCCTTTAGGAGGTGTGGACAAGAGAACATGGTGAGGACGCCACCCAGCTGTGCCATCTAAAAGGGGACGATTGGGGAACGTCTCCATTATGTCACCCCCTACGGGTATGGGAGAGGGAACGGTTTGGGGATATCCCCATCATGTTTCTCCTTACCCTCATCTGTACGGGATGCACAAGGAACACCTAGACATCCCCTACATAATATACTATGTTCCATAGTGAAATTTGGAGCATACAAATGGATGGTTGCCTTCATAGCTGAAATATGGAGAGTTTCTGTGTACAATAGAGATGTCAGATTAGGTAAACAACTGAAATCTAGAAACTTAACTCCGTCATATTCCAAAACTAAAGACATTTTAGCGAAACAGGAATACAAATATATGGGTACCTGCATAGCTTGTTTTGAAAGTTGAAACACACAACTCAAGTGTCTTTAAAGAAGTTATGCAATCCATTTATGTATACGCTGTGATTGCATGACATTGCTACAAATTTTTTTTGGATGTGTCAAGACAACTACCTATAATCAATGCATCATTCAAAAAGAGAAGTTGAACACAATATTTTGAAGGGCATCCTTGGTAGTCTAATGGCCCAAGCACATTGAACGAGTCATTACACTCGACTTTCTCCAAATAATGAATCATTGGATTTCCATTTTTTTTATGATTAGTAGCGTTGAACCAATGGTCAACTCAAATTTGTGCTTGCTAAAATATTTTTCGTTTTATTATTATTATTATTAATTGGTTAAAAGGGATTGAAATGACCCTACCTGTATTACATAATGATCACATAGTGGTAGTATAACAGCTTGGCAATTATGCACGTATCACTTGGCAATATTTGAACCTGGGTCTCCTCCTTGAAAATCGAGGAATTTAACTGGTTGAACTCATGCTATTTGATTTTTTTTTTAATTATTTTTATTACTGTTAAAAATATATTTCTATATTTTTTATAGCTGCCCTCTTTTTGCGAAATTTGGGGGTGTCTTCTAGGTGTCCCCTTTTTACATCCCTGCATTTCCCTGTTCTAGGGAACAGGGTGCTCTATGCAACCTAGCATTACTGGTATGTGCTACAAAGTACTAATCTACTATTTCATTTGAAATCCAAATTATTAATTCTATTAATTTGTTGAAGAAGTTATAACCATTTTGGAAAGTCCTTCTGTAATAATATATAATACTTTTCAGCAAGCGATTTGGACCCCTTTGGATCTGGCTAGTTGTGGGACCCTTTGTATTGTAGATTGTATAGCATCAAATATGAGTTACAACTTTCTTTCAATGACCAATATGGCTTCCAAAGCCAGAATGGTTCCTCTGCCTAGATACTATCACGAAGTACCTTATTGCTACATCATGACGATAGTTGGCAGTTTGATTTATTGCTCAAGAAAGTCAAATATGATTCCTTAAACAATTGCCCGTTAGTTTAAGGGTCTGGTTGAGTGGAGTCTGACCAAACTCTCTTGTTAGAAAAGGTAGTAAGTAGTTGTTCAACTTTTGTAGTATGCTTTACTCACCAATATTTTCATTACAAGTGGAATTCTTCTCCCAGCAAATAATATCTGTTTGTATCTTCTTGCATTTTTTAATATTTCGTGTGTAACCAAATAAACATTGCAAGGTGTTTATTTTTTCTGATAATAAAATTATATTGAATATGCATGTGACCGTTTCAAGTTTATTTAGAATCTTAGTATCTAAATTCATACAACCAATCCTGAATTTTTGGTTTTCAATTCAATAAACATCATTGTAAAGTTTCTATACCATTGTTGGGAACATTTGATGCAGATTCTTCGGCGAGCAGCTGAAAAATTTTGTTTCAGAAATGGGAGGTATTTGCATCACTCTCTAAACTAATATCTTGATGTTGTCTGTTTCACTTAGTAAATGCATGACAGAAAAAGTATGTCTTTAAAGTTATTTCCTCATTTTAAAATAAAATGGTGCATATCCAAACCTATTAGAATGTGTTTAATTCCTTTTTCCAACTGAAATCTGCTCCTATAGGAAGTGCCACTTATTCCTTGTGTTCACTTGGTAATTGTGTCATGAATCAAATTCCATATCTCTGCATATTATCATTTTTTTTAAAGCTATATGTGGCTTTTATTGGGGGCCACTCCATCAAAATACCAAAATGTTACATTTGCTGTCAAGTCAATTAAACCATATCCAACTTGTCCTTTTCTCAAAGATTTCTTCATTTCCTTTTCTATCAAATATATTCTTCTTCTTCCTTTAAGTGCTATGCGTCTGCCATAGTTACGAAACTCGGCGAGTTTTTGAAAAACTCCCAAGTCTGCGCCCAAGTCAGCCCACCTGGGTGTTTTTTTGACTTGGCTCTGCGAGTTTTCTTGGACTTGCCGATTTTTTTTTTACTCATGAGACCGAGAAAAAAACTCGGCTGTGGTGGCAGAATGACAGGAAAACATCATAAATACTTATTTTTTAATAAATTGGCCTTATTTTTGCTGTTCTCACTTGCAGAGAGAGCAGAGATAAGGTGAAATCAGACCCACAAAAGCACTCATTTGCATCCTAAACCCAATTTTTTTCTAGTTTTCAAGAATCTAACAGCCACCCAACAATTACATTTGAGGTAAAAAAACAAAGTTTCAGCTATCAATGCTTAAACCCTAGGGTTCTTTTTTTCTTTTTTAAAGTTTCTAACTACTTGATTATCATTTCCATCTGCAGCCACATTGAAATAAAATGACGGGAAAAAGAGACCTAGCTTGGAAGTGTTGTCACATTTTGCACGGGGTGCAATGTTTTCAATTTTGTAATAGTGCTGCTCTTCTTTTTCCCTCTTCCTCTATTTTCCTTCCTTCTTCTCTCCCTTTCTTTTTCTTTCCCACATTCTCTTTCTTCCCCCCTTTTCTTGGAGCCCCTCAGTTGAATTTTAAACTTTCCAGCAAGTTACCTGAAAAATGGCTAAGTGTTGGTGCGAAGTTCGCACTTCGCCCAGTTTTGGTGCGAAGTGCGCACTTCGCCCCTCTTCTGGGCGCACCTTGTAACTGACAGGCTGGCAGGCTGACAAAAGAGTGATAAGTGCTGGGGCAAAGTCCGTACGGCGGCAGATACCAGTTTTCACCTGTGCGCAGTCCGACTTCGCAATGAAGCCGGAGTGCGCCCTTGACAAGGTGCGCAGTAGGGGAACGAACTCAGAAATACACCTACGGCATGAAGGCCTTCCCGATCGCGCTGTTTTCTGCCCGCGCAACCCGAGACGCTCTGATCCCAAGCGAAGTTGGACAAACTGCCTTTCAAGGCAGACACGTGTCAAACAACATCATCCATCATCTGACAAGTGTCCAGCTTCGGGATTTGAGCCAAGACGTGCCGAGCAAAAGGACGAGCATGGGTTGCACTACCTGTGCCAGTGACCTCATTTAAAGCCGATTGGAGGTTCTACCTGCTCCAGCTACCCGCATACCGCCGAGAAGAAGTTCTCGCCCAACACACCGCCACGTAGCCGTCCAGCTTCCAGGAAGACCATGCTGTGGGTACAGTCCGATCCGACAAAAGGTCAGCATTTGCAGCTCTTTCGCCGCTTTTGTCGCCTATTGTTTGATCGGGACTTTGTGCCCATTAATGTAACGGGAGGGACTCGGGCTATAAAAACCCACCATGAATTCATTGTAAAGGGTGGAAGGGGAATGTCTCTTAGGGAACCAATGTAACCGTGCTTCGGCTTATAAATATAATTTGTATGCCCGGTTCTGTTCTCGTCGCTTTTATTTCTTTACGCTTTATGCTTTACGCTTCCCTGTGTCATGGCTCGTTGATTCGTTTCAGCATTTGATGATCAGGCGCCTTTAGCATTGTTTGTCCCATGGCTTGTTAATTTTAACATTTGATGGTCAAGCACTTCTGAACCTCATAGACTAGATGTGGTAGCAGTTCCATCAGTTGTGTGTTATGTTGTTGTCCGTAGTGGTGATTGATGCGCTGCCGTGCTGTTAGTTCTCCTTATAGGGAGAATGTTTGCTAGGGGGCCATTGTAGCTGTGCGGTTAAAATCTTTGCATGACACATATACCTGGTTCTGACATCTCTTAGTTACTTTCTGTTTTGAGTTTCCGTACGTAGTGGTGATTGATGCATTGCCGTGCTGTTAGTTCTCCTTATAGGGAGAATGTTTGCTAGGGGACCATTGTAGCTGTGCGTATATTGCTTAGTACAGAAAGTGTCTTTAGACTTTGCAGTTCTCAGTCATGCTTTGTATTTATAATGCGGTAAGTATTGGTGATTGCTGGTTGCCGTACTGTTAGTTCCCCCCCCCACCAACTCCAAGTATATTTGTATATTCTTTCTGTTTATTTATCTCTTTCCTGCACTTTTAACTTGAACATAAACCCCCCCCAAAAGGAGCCGGCCTTCTCCGGAGATTGGCACGGAAGGCATTTCTTCCTTCCGGCCTTTCATGCTGGTGGGTGAATCTGGGCGCATTAACCCAAAATCCTTTCCTCATGGCAGATTCAGTAACCAACAGTTTCTCTGGCACGCCCGGTGGGACACGGGTCCCACATTTGAAGAGAGATTTTCTGATCAGTCTCCACCTGGCGCTGACAGTGGTTTCTGAGCACTTGGTGAGACAAGGAAGTTTCTCACCCCCAACAGAATTGAAGCACCGGTGTTCGCTTCATTGCTGTTCTAAATCTGAACACCTGGCGACTCGGCACGAACAAATCCTCTGAGTCCGAAAGACCGGTCCCAGCACCTTCATGCACACAAGAAGGTGGCAAGAAAGGGATCCGAGAAGCCCGCCTGACTTTTACGAACTGGACATCAACGCTCGAGGCGAAGTTCCCAGGCTGGCTGATCCGCGAGCTCGTGTCGACGAAGCCGAGGCTGAAATCCAAGAAGCCGAAGCCGAAGTCGGAGGAGCTGAGTACGAAATAGAAGAGGCCGAGGAAGAAGAAGCATCTGCATCCTCGGAAAGTACTGACATTGAGTACACAACCGACGGCGGAGAAGAAGAAGAAGAAGAAATGGCTGCTCAACAGCAAAATGACGATGATCTCTTTCCGGCGGTGGACTCTACGGGGCCCTTGGCCCTGGTCGGACAGCAAGTCGTGCCCCCGCCTGCTTTAAAGTCTATCCCTACATACGACGACTACGGCAAGACGGCGTACGAGCACATCCAGGACATCCTTGCCCCGGCCGCATTACATACCATTACCGATGAGAGTGTGAAGACCCGTCTATTGGCCCTTTCCCTAAGGGGAAAGCTTCTCTACTGGTGGAGATCGCGCCGTAGGGATCCATCACGGAGGTTGCCCCAGCTTGCCAGAAGGCTCGTGAAAGGATGCAACGAGTCTGCTGACCCTACTTCTTTGCTGCATCAGTTCCAAGCTATCCAGAGACATCCTCAAGAGGAGGTGTCTGATTTTAACATCAGGTTTGCGAGATCCTGGAAACGGGTACCTCGCGAACTTCGGCCTTCAGCTGGCATGGCTGCTCACTACTATCTGAGATCCTTCAACTCAGACATATGCTTATGGCTGAAGATTGCCCGAATTGACGAGTTTCCTGCGCTGTACGAGGCTGCCCAGCAAGCTGAAGCTGACATTATTTCCATCGGCAGACTCCCGTCCAGGGTGCAGGAACCCATTCATCCCGACTTCCCTAGATCCCAGTATCCTCCCGCTTCTGGTGGTGCGCCGTCCACATCGAGGCAGCAACCCCAAGCAGAGTGGAATCCAGCGCCGGTCGTAACTCCTTACGGCCCGCCTCAATTACATTACCCTCACCCGCCTCCTCCCGCTCCGCATTTTCCAGCACTTCCTGCTCCCCCGCAGTACACACCTTATTCTAACCCTCCTCCATTAGCCGCATTGCCTCCACCGGCACAGTTGCCGCCTCCTGACAGTAGCATTCAGAACACAATTCTCCAGGAGGTGCGGGCTTTGGCCTCGGGATATCATGCCATGTCCAATGACATGACCGCTCTGAAGAAGAAGCAGGCCCAGATGGACCTTGCTCCTAGGAGGTCATATGCGCCCCCGGCGCTAACGAAAGACAAGCCCTCGGAACACCAGCCGCAGAGGCGTCCGCCTCCGAGAAATGCTGCTATAGAAGACCCGCCTGGTCCTTCCGACCAGGTCAACTGGTGCACTACGTGCAATGACCCGCATTCGGAGGAAGATTGCACTTTGCACCAGCACTACATCCAGACCTTGGCCGGTAGCGCCATAGAGGACGACGAACTGTACATGATCTTGGACGGCGAAGCCAACTTTGCCCTCCCAGAAGAGAATCTAGTGCCGCCCGCCAAGGAAGAAAAGAAAGCTGCGGATGCGGCCAAGCCTTTGCAAGTCTACGCAAGAAGAGAAAAACCGCAGCCCGGCGGGCTGCCACCGTACAAGCGGCTGTGGCCTTACACAGCCCAGGAGAAGGCATCCAAAGATAAAGCTCCAGCCAAGCCTTCTCCGGCAAAGGCTGCCCCTGTTCCAGCCAAGCCTCCTCCAGCAAAGGCCCCAACTCCGGCTAAAGCTCCCGTACCTCAGCCTCCAGCTGAAACCAAAGAACAAGCCCAGGAGAAGCTGAAGTACCCGTCTCTGACCAAGAGACAGCGAGTTGAGGCCACCCAGCAGTACCGGACGAAGTATGAGCCGGCTAAACAAGCAGAAGGAGCTAGTACCTCGGGCTACAGCATTGTAGACGAGTTGAAAAGAACACCTGCTAGAATCAGCATGTACGATGCTCTTTCGCTCCCAGTGCCGGTGGATCTCGCCGCAAGAATCACCGAAGAACATGAAGAGCGGCAAGCGATACATGCCCCGCTGTCCCGGTTCAACCTTTGACAGCCTCGACCACTGAGAAGAACAGACCGCCACCCTTTTATCTGTCTTTACGGATGCAAGGGCACATAGTTCACAACTGCATGGTGGATTCTGGTGCTTCCTCGACTGTGATTCCGAAGGCCGTCTGTGATGAGATCGGGATGGAATACACACGTAGCAGCCAAGGCATGCTGCAATTAGACGACACCCCTGTCAAGACAGTTGGTGTCATAAAGGACATCCCTATCCGGCTGCACAAGGCTCTCGACATCGTGGTCATCCAAGAGGTCGTGGTTGTTGACTCGGAACCTTACTTCGGCATGTGTCTCTCTTGGGAGTTCACTGCGAAGTTGGGCGGGTACCTGTATCTAGACTATTCACACATGGAAGTGCCCTTCAAAGGAAGGAGACTGAAAATTTTCAATGAGAAGCCTTCCACCTTCCTAGTGGAGAAGATACCCGGAGGAGAGTTGGACTGCATGGTCCAGTTGTCAGAGGAAGAGCTGGTGACAGTGGAGCTGACTGAGCAAGCCTTCGAAGTGCTACAGCTTGAATATGAGTTCTCGTTGCGGGACTTCAATGCCGTAATTGGGACAGAGCAGGCCTGTTACTCCATTGTACAGCCCGAGAGGCTTGACAAGTCAGCTGCGAAGGAAGTAGGACCTGCATCCGAGAAGCTGTGGGAGCTTTTCTTTGACGGCGCGCGATGCAAGAAGGCGCCGGTGCAGGGGTGCTGCTGGTTTCTCCAACCGGAATCCAGAAGGACTATACCTACAGGTTGGCCTGGAGCTGCACTAACAACTCGGCAGAATACGAAGCCCTGTGCTTGGGTTTGCGAAAGGTGGAGAGGCTGGGAATCAAACACCTGCAAATTTTCGGAGATTCAGAGCTGGTGTGTCACCAAGTTACGAAGAAGTGCGCCTCCAAACAGCACTATCTTAGAGCATACCGCAATCGGGTGTGGGACCTGATGGAGTCATTCGACTCATTGAATGTCAAGGCAATATCGCGTGAGAAAAACAAACACGCTGATATTCTGGCGTCCGTTGGAGCCAGGTACGTTCCGGCTGACGACGTTGTCCGTAAACCGAAGCCGGTTCGCACTATTTACAGGCCTTCTGTGCCTGATAAGGACACCCACTGGCAGGTGTTCAGTTGTGACGAGGAGATCGTCACATTCTTGGTTAACGAAGTATGTGTAATCGAAGGTAGAGACCCTGATGACTAGCAATATGAGGGGTTGATACAGTTAAGAAATAATCATGTCCCAAAAGGACTGATTACATTGGAGAGTCTCTTTGATCAAAATGACAGAGCAATATCTCACAGGATCAAAGTAGACCCGAGGCAGTATGCTGACCTGGAACTTGAACCTGGTAAAAATATCAAGGTCGAAACAGACTGCACGTTGGAGGAACTTGAGCAGATCAGATCACTATGCCAGGAGTTCCCCATCGTGGCCTGGTGCTACGAGGATTTGAAGGGGTATGACAGAACTGTCATCCAGCATACCATTGAGCTAGAGGATGGCGCCAAGCCATTCCGACAGAAACAGAGGGCCGTGAATCCGAAGGTTGAGGCCATGATGAAGGCCGAGCTCTTGAAGATGCTGGAGGCCAAGATCATCTACCCCATCAAACATTCATCCTGGGTCGCGAATTTGGTGCCCGTGAGGAAAAAGAATGGCGACATTCGTCTCTCTGTCGACTTCAGAAACCTAAATCAGGCTTACCTCAGGGACCACTATCCGCTTCCCCAAATCGACCAGATTCTACATATCGTTGCTGGAGCCCAGAGATTTTCACTTTTAGATGGATTTTCCGGCTACAACCAGATTTGGGTCAAAGACGCGGACTAGCATAAGACGGCGTTTACCACCAAGTGGGGGATGTTCGCCTATCAGCGAATGCCGTTTGGCTTATCCAATGCTGGTGCTGTTGTCACATTTTGCACGGGGTGCAATGTCTTCAGTGTTGTAACAGTACTGCTCTTCTTTTCCCTCTTCCTCCATTTTCCTTCCTTCTTCTCTCCCTTTCCTTTTCTTTCTCGCATTCTCTTTCTTTCCCCCCTTTCTTGGAGTCCCCCAGTTGATTTTTCAACTTTCCAGCAAGTTACCTAAAAAATGACTAAGTGTTGATGCGAAGTTCGCACTTTGCCCAGTCTGGGTGCGAAGTTCGCACTTCGCCCAGTTTTGGTGCGAAGTGCGCACTTCGCCCAGTCTTGGTGCGAAGTGCGCACTTCGCCCATTCCTGGTGCGAAGTTTGCACTTCGCCCAGTTTTGGTGCGAAGTCTGACTTCGCCCCACTTTCTGGGCGCACCTTGTAACTGGCAGATTGACAGGTTGGCAGGCTGACAGAAGATGACAAAAGGTCGGAGCAGAGTCCGTACGGCGGCAGACACCGCTTCCACCGTGCAGCAGCCCGACTTCGCAGTGAAGTCGGAGTGCGCCCTTGACAGGTGCGCAGTAGGGGAACAAACCCAGAATTTGACCAAGGCATGAAGGCCTTCCAACTGCACTGTTTTCTACCCACGCAACCCGAGACGCTCTGATCCCAAGCGAAGATGGACAGACTGCCCTCCAAGGCAGACACGTGTCACATAGCATCATCCATCATCTGACAAGTGTCCAGCTTCGGGATTAGAGCCGAAATGTGCCGAGCAAAAGGACAAGCATGGGCTGCATTGCCTGCGCCAGTAGCCTCATTTAAAGCTGATCTGAGGTTTTACCTGCTCCAGCTACCCGCATCATGCCAGATTGGAGTTCTGCCCAGCGCACCGCCATGCAGCTGTCCAGCTTCCAAGAGGACCATGCTGCAGGTACAGTCCGGTCCGACAAAAGGTCAGCATTTGCAGCTCTTTCGCCGCTTTTGTCAGCTTATGTTTGACCGGGACCTTGTGCCCATTAATGTAACGGGAGGGACTCGGGCTATAAAAGCCCACCATGAATTCATTGTAAGGGGTGGAAGGGGAATGTCTGTTAGGGAACCACTGTGCCCATTGTAACCGTGCTTCTGCTTATAAATATAATTTGTATGCCTGGTTCTGTTCTTGCTTCTGTTTTTTATGCTGCCTTTCTTTATATTCATGCCTTAGGCTAACTCGTGTCATGGCTCGTTGATTCATTTCAGCATTTGATGATCAGGTGCCTCTAGCATTGCTTGTTTAAAGCACCCCCTGTACTTCATGAATTAAAAGGATACATAGAATAGATGTGGTAGCAGTTTCATAAGTTGTGTGTTTTGTTGCTGGTCCGTATCTGGTGATTGGTGCGCTGCCGTACTGTTAGTTCCTTGTAGGGAATGTCTGTTAGGGAGCCATTGAAGCTATGCGGTTAAATTCTCTACATAAACACATATACCTGGCTCTGATATCTCTATGATTGCTTTCTACCCATGTTAGTGTCCGTAGGTGGTGATTGACGTGTTGCCGTACTGTTAGTTCCTTGTAGGGAATGTCTGTTAGGGAGCCGTTGTAGCCGTGCGTACACTGCTTGGGTATCGGAAGTATACGTTAGATTTTGCAGTTCTCAGTCGTGCTTTATATTTAATGCAGTAAGTATTGGTGATTGGTGTGTTCCCGTACTGTTAGTTCCCCTCACCAACCTTTGAATATATTTGTAAATTCCTTTCTGTTCATTTATTTCTTTCCTGTACTCTTAGCTTGAACATAAACCCCCCAAAAAGGAGCCGGCCTTCTCCGGAGATTGGCTCGGAAGGCATCTCTTCCTTCCGGCCTTTCATGTTGGTGGGCGAATCTGGGCGCATCAACCCAAAATCCTTTCCTCATGGCAGATTCGTAACCAACGGTTTCTACGGCACGCCGGTGGGACACTGGTCCCACGTTTCAAGAGAGATTTTTTGATCAGTCTCCACCTGGCGCTGACGGTGTTTTCTGAGCACCTGGTGAGACAAGGAAGTTTCTCACCCCCGACAGAATCGAAGCACCGGTGTTCGCTTCATTGCTGTTCCAAATCTGAACACCTGGCGACTCTGCACGAACAAATCCTCTGAGTCTTGAAGACCGGTCCCAGCACCTTCATGCACACGAGAAGGTGGCAAGCAAGGGATCCGAGAAGCCCGCCTCGAGTTCTACGAACTGGACATCAACGCTCGAGGCGAGATCCCCAGGCTGGCTGATCCGCGAGCTCGTTTCGACGAAGCCGAGGCCGAGATACAAGAAGAAGCCGAAGCCGAAGTCGGAGGAGCCGAGTACGAAATAGAAGAGGCCGAGGAAGAAGAAGATCCTGCATCCTCGGAAAGTACCGACACTGAGTACACAACCGACGGCGGAGAAGAATAAGAAGAAGAAATGGCTGCCCAACAGCTGAATGATGATGATCTCTTCCCGGCTGTGGACTCTACGGGGCCCTTTGGTCGGACAGCAAGCTGTGCCCCTTGCTGCTTTAAAGTCTATTCCCACATACGACGGCTACGGTAAGACGGCGTACGAGCACATCCAGGACATCCTTGCCCTGGCCGCATTGCATACTATCACCGATGAAAGTGTGAAGACCCGTCTGCTGGCCCTTTCCCTGAGGGGAAAGCTTCTCTACTGGTGGAGATCGCCGCGGAGGGATCCATCACGGGGTGGCCCCTGCTTGCCGGGAGGCTCGTAAAAGGATGCAACGAGTCCGCTGACCCTACTTCTCTATCGCATCAGTTCCAAGCTATCCAGAGACATCCTCAAGAGGAGGTGTCTGATTTTAACATTAGGTTTGTGAGATCCTGGAAACGGGTACCTCGCGAACTTCGGCCTTCAGCCGGCATGGCTGCTCACTACTATCTGAGATCCTTCAACTCAGACATATGCCTGGCTGCTGAAGATCGCCAGAACTGACGAGTTCCCTGCTAGAATCAGCATGTACGATGCTCTTCTGCTCCCAGGCCAGGTAGATCTGCTGCAAGAATCACTGAAGAACATGAAGAGAGGCAGACAGATACGACCCGCTGTCCTGGTTCAACCTTTGACAGTCTCCGCCACTGGGAAGAACAGACCGCCACCCTTTTATCTGGTCTTTACGGATGCAAGGGCACATAGTTCACAACTGCATGGTGGATTCTCGGTGCTTCCTCGACCGTGATGCCGAAGGCCGTCTGCGATGAGATCGGGATGGAATACACACGGAGCAGCCAAGGCGTGCTCGCAATTAGACGGCACCCCCGTCAAGACAGCTTGGTGTCATAAAGGACATCCCTATCCGACTGCACAAAGCTCTCGACATCGTAGTCATCCAGGAGGTCGTGATTGTTGGCCTGGAGCCTTACTTCGGCATGTGTCTCTCTCGGGAGTTCACTGCGAAGTTGGGCGGGTACCTGCCTCTAGACTACTCACACATGGAAGTGCCCTTCAAAGGAAGGAGACAGAATTTTTAATGAGAAGCCTTCCCCCTTCCTAGTAGACAAGATACCCGGAGGAGAGATGGACTGTATGGTCCAGTTGTCAAGGGAAGAGCTGGTGACAGTGGAACTGACTGAGCAAGCCTTCGAAGTGCTACAGCTTGAAGATGAGTTCTCGTTGTGGGACTTTAATGCCGTAATTGGGACAGAGCAGGCCTGTTACTCCATTGTACAGCCCGAGAGGCTTGACATGTCGGCTGCAAAAGAAGTAGGACCTGCACCCGAAGAGCTGTGGAAGCTCTTCTTTGACGGCGCGCGATGCAAGAATGGCGCCGGTGCAGGAGTGCTGCTGGTTTCTCCAACCGGAATCCAGAAGGACTATGCCTACAGGTTGGCCTGGAGCTGCACTAAAAACTCGGCGGAATACGAAGCCCTGTGCTTGGGTTTGCGAAAGGCGGAGAGGCTCGGAATCAAGCACCTACAGATTTTCGGAGATTCAGAGCTGGTGTGTCACCAAGTTACGGAGAAGTGCGCATCCAAACAACACTATCTTAGAGCGTACCGCAATCGGGTGTGGGACCTGATGGAGTCATTCGATTCATTGAATGTCAAAGCGATATCGCGTGAGAAAAACAAGCACGCTGATATTCTCGGCGTCTCGTTGGAGCCAGTGCACGTTCCGCCGAAGACGTTGTTCGAAACCGAAGCCGGTTCAGTACCGTCTACGAGCCTTCCGTGCTCGATAAGGACACCCACTGGCAGGTGTTTGACTATGACGAGGAGATCGTCACATTCCTGGTTAACGAAGTGTGTGTAATCGGAGGTAGAGACCCTGATGACGAGCAATATGAGGGGTTGATACAGTTATGGAATAATCACGTCCCAAAAGGACTGATTACATTAGAGAGTCTCTTTGATCAGAATGACAGAGCAATATCCCACAAGATCAAAGTAGACCCGAGGCGATATGCTGACCCGGAACTTGAACTCGGTAAAACTATCAAGGTCGGAACAGATCGCACATCGGAGGAACCGGAGCGGATCGGATCACCGTGCCAGGAGTTCCCCGACATCGTGCCCTGGTGCTGCGAGGATTTGAGGGGGTATGATAGAACTGTCATCCAGCATACCATTGAGCTAGAGGATGGCGCCAAGCCATTCCGACGAAACAGAGGGCCGTGAATCCGAAGATTGAGGCCATGATGAAGACCGAGCTCTTGAAGATGCTGGAGGCCAAGATCATCTACCCCATCAAACATTCATCCTGGGTCGCGAATTTGGTGCCCGTGAGGAAAAAGAATGGCGACATTCGTCTCTGTGTCGACTTCAGAAACCTAAATCAGGCTTCCCTCCAGGACCACTATCCGCTTCCCCAAATCGACCAGATCCTACATATCGTAGCTGGAGCCCAGAGATTTTCACTTTTAGATGGATTTTCCGGCTACAACCAGATTTGGGTCAAAGATGAGGACCAGCATAAGACGGCGTTTACCACCAAGTGGGGGACGTTCGCCTATCAGCGCATGCCATTTGGCTTATCTAATGCTGATGCCACGTTCCAAAGGGCCATGGACCTGGCCTTCCGAGAGCTGCTCAATAAGATTATCGTCATCTACCTTGATGACATGACCGATTTCTCTCACCAACGAGGAGATCATGTTTCGCACCTACGACAAATATTTGAGAGTTGTCGAGAATTCGGCATTTCTATAAACCCGAAGAAGTCTGTCTTCGCGGTAAAAGAAGGAAAGTTGCTGGGACATGTCATCTCCGAGGAAGGCCTCGCCATTGACCCTGACAGAGCAGAAGCCCTCGTTCGCTTGCCAGCCCCCATCGACAAAAAAGGGCTGCAGTCCTTCGGTCAGATTAACTTTGTGCGGAAGTTCATCCCGGACTTCGCACAGGTGATCAAGCCTATGGCCGAACTGCTCAAGAAAGATACACTTTACGAATGGACTGATGAGAGAGAGCAAGCCTTCGAGGAAATCAAGGCTCGAATTGCACAAGCTCCGGTGTTGACAAACCCGGACTACTCCAAAGACTTCATCCTGTATGCAGTGGGAGAACCCGAAAGTTACGCTGCAGTCCTAACTCAGAAGGGAGACGATGGTGAGGAGCGCCCCATAGCATTCCTCAGCCAAGTGATTCTGCCGCATGAAGAAAAGTACAATTTTATAGAGCGGCAGGTTCATGCTGTTATGAAGTCCCTTCGAAAGTTCAGGCACTTTGTCTCCCAGAGCAAGACTACTGTCTTTGTGATTCACCCGGATGTTCGAAGCTTCATCTTGCAGGGAGAACCGGGTCACAAGAGAGCTGGATGGGTTGCAAAAATCCATGAGTTTGACATTGAAGTGCGGCCCACCAAGCTTATCAGAGGCCGAGCCTTGTGTCAGGAATTGGCCCGAAGCGCTGTAGCCGGCATCTCTGCCTGTAAGTGGGAGGACACAACGACACGCATCTACCTAGCCGACTCCTTATCGGAGGGGGAGTGATTGGACAGATGAACTGGTGAGATACTTCTGCACTGGAAGATGTCCCGATCACCTGACCGCCTCACAACGAAGGAGATTTCGGCTAGGTGCACTTAAGTACACTCTTCGCCCCGAGGGGATTTACTTCAAAAACATTTACGGCATCCTGTTGCGGTGCGTCTTAAAATCTGACCAGCCTAGGGTCCTCGGAGAATTTCATTCCGGGATGCCTGGGGGTCACCATTTTTCAAGGCCAACGGCCTTAAAAATAATAAGGGCTGGGTACTATTGGCCCACTTTGTTCGCAGGCGCACATGCGGTCTGCTCTAAATGTGATCAATGCCAGAGGTTTGCTGGCCGAAACAGAAAAGCACCCCTGCCCCTTCAATCGATTCAAAGCCGAGACTCCGTTCCAAAGAATGGGGTTTAGACTTTATTGGGGTGATTTCTCCTAACTCCTCTGCCGGCCACAAGTTTATTCTTACGGCTACCGACTATTTCACGGGGTGGACAGAGGCGATCCCGACCAAGAACGCAGACCAAGAAACGGTCATCAGGTTCATTGAGAGCCTGATTACCCGCTTCGGGGTTCCAGAGTCGATTGTGACAGACAACGGTCCGGGATTTGTAGGCGCTGTACTCACGGAGTACACCGGCAGACTTGGCATTTATCACAAGATGTCTTCTAACTACTACCCGCAGGGGAATGGCCTTGCCGAGTCCACTAACAAGAACCTCCCGAAAATCATCCGGAGGACCATTGACGGAAACAAGCGGACTTGGCACTTGCTCCCGAACCGGCGCCGTGGGCGGACAGAGTTGCATTCAAGAAATCCCTCAGAACGTCCCCCTATGCGCTCGTCTATGGCAAAGAGGCTGTCATGCCATCACACATCGAGATCCCTGCCCTGTGGATGATCGACGAAGACAGATGCAGCGGAGACCCGGTGGACGACAGACTGTGCCAACTCCTGCAGTTGGAAGAAGACAGAGAAAGTGCATACCAGGCCTTCGCGGATCACATTGCAGCCACCCAAGGCTGGTTTGCCAAAGGCACCACTGCCCGAGTTTTCGAAATCGGGGACTTGGTGCTGAAGTGGGACTCATATAAAGCAAAACCGGATAATCACGGGAAGTTTGATGCCCTCTGGGAGGGCCCTTATCAGATTGTCCGGGTAAACCAGTTCAATGCCTACATACTGCGGGATATGGAGGGTCAGCTCCTACCTATCCCTGTCAACGGGTTCCACTTAAAGATTTACCGCCGTCGAAGGTGCCCGAGTGGCCCTTCCTTGTAAAAAATTTTCCTTATGCTTTTTATTTCCCAGCATGTACAGTTTCCAGTTTTCAGCTTTTAAATTGTTTTTCTTCGTTATTTGAGCTTAACTGCGGCACAGGAGAGAAAGACGGACTTCGCAGCGAAGTCCGTCGTCGCCCCTCAGGAGGGTCGAAGTTCGGCTGTGCAAAGAAAAGAGAAAAGGAAAAAAGGCAAAAAATTGGCTAAGGGTTGGCCGAAGTCCGACTTCGCAGCGAAGTCGGGCTTCGGGCCAGCCACGGTGCGAAGCGCGACTGAAAGGGAAGCCACGAGGGCACACTAAAGACAGGCTTCGCTAAGCTTTGGCCGAAGACTGACTTCGCGCGCGAAGTCCGACTTCGGCCAACTTCCGCACGAAGTCCGCGCTGCGCCCAACTTTCGTGCGGAGTGCGAACTTGGCGCGCGAAGTTCGCACTTCGCACGAAAGTTGGGCGCAGCGCGGACCCGCCTCAGCGTTTGCACTGCGCGGCTTGTCCAGGATCAGTCTAAAGAAAAATGATAAGTGTGGTCAAAGGCCCGAAGGTTGCAAAGGACCCAGACTGCGCCCAAACCTTGGGCGCAGCAAGCAAGAAAGAAGAAGGAACAGTTCGAACGCGAACTTCGAACTTCGCCCGAAAGTCGGGCGAAGTCCGACTTCGCCGGCGAAGTCGGGCCTCGCCCAACTTTGGGCGAAGTCCGGCTGCGCCTCGTTTTCTGGGCCAGTTTGGGGCAACGTTTAAAAATGAATAAAAAAAAAAAAAAAATCCTAGCTGGGCCCAAGGCGCGTTTGTAGCCGTTCCAAAGTGGGTTTCCGCACCAATGATCCTTTCTTGAGCAGTGTGCCCGCGCTCCGGCAGTGAGGTCAGCCATGGCGCAACGTCCAAGACAGAATTGATGATTGCACGTTCCTCAACGAAAGTGCAAGCAAAAGAGCATGGCACGTTTGCCGGAGCGCGCTTTTTCCAAACATTCTCCTGCGCAGCCCACCAAAGAGCCTTAACTCACCCGACCTACCTCCTCCCGCGCGGCATTAATGGCGCTGTCTTTATCTAGAAAAGGGGGTCAGATGTTTTTAAACATTCCAAACTATGCAGATTATTCCTCGGACAGCGAAATTTGCTGCAGACGCCTTGAACTTGCAATTATTGCTGATTCGGAGAGATGGACAGAGGAAAGATGCCAGTGTCAGCGCAGTCCAGCGAAAGTGGCGAACCAAAGGATTTACCGCGGCCGGGCGTTTTCAGAAGCGAAACCCCGCCAGAGAGAAAGTCAAAGTCCCGGACGAAAAAAGTACAGCATGGGCAAGCCCCACCACCTCCGGTGAATTATTTATAGGGATACAAGGACGGCTCTTTTTCTATGAGCCTAACGAAGCTGCCGGCAAATGTGGAAAGTTGGGCTGACAAAGTTTCGCCCTCCCACCATTTCGGAGCGGCGTACAAATCCAATATGTTCAGATTCTTGTGCCCTCCTGTCCACCAATGCCCGGAACTGGTAGACCTAATTGTCAGACACTACAGACCAGCTGCCCGGCAAATTTGCAGCTCCAGCGTTAAACCCTTGTTCACATTGCGCAGGGAGACAGTCCAGCCAGCTTTCGCCCCAGGGTTGGAGTATGACTCCAACGCCATTCTCAGAAAGATAAATTTGGTCGAGCAGGCGGGACGTTTCACGCCAACAAAACAGATGAGGGATTTCCTCAATTCAGAGCTGAACACCCCACTTGCAGTTGGACAGTGGCCAACCGGCCCCATGCCCTTGGCACAATTCCAGAACAAATACTTGTACATCATTTTGGCATCTATTCTTGGCTGCGATTCTGATGAGCTGGTACAGCCGTACCAGCTAGCGCCGTGCGAATGTCTCCTATGTGGAGAGTCCTACGAACCGGCAAAGACAGAGAAGTGGGAAGCGTCCCATCTCTTTCGATCGGGCAGACCGGTCGGCTTACGCCGTTCATTCCACCCTGGTAAAAATCCAGAAGAGGCAATCTACCGATTTTCGTTTCAGTTCCGTTCTAGCCTGGCTTTGTTTGTACCATCTGCACCCCCTGATGCCGATCCTGAACCTGAAGAAGGTCAACGAGAGGGGAGAGCCACAGCCCGTCTATAACTGGACGGATGACTTATACCGGAAAGGGTCCTACTACAAGTTCAACTTCAACTTTCTGGGATTCGTCATGTCAGTCTTCAGTGAAAGCGAAATTCCCCGTCCCCCGAGAGAAATGACGAGCGCTTTGATAAATCAGAAGCTCGGGGACGTTTTCAGACTGACGCAGGGAATTGTGGTCAGCCCATTTGCTGCCCTACTGGTGCTCGGAGCATATGTTCGAGATGGAGGTTGCCCGACAAATGGACTATGTTGAAGAGGAGTTCGGCCTAGGAAAGAAGAGAGGACAGATTTTTCAATACCCTCTTTCCTGGGCAAATGTTGAGATTTTTGAGGTAGGACAGCATGTCTACCTTGAGCAAGAGTTTTCCCGGATTGGCTTGGTTTTGTTGCCGCAACGCTGGAAGTATGACCCATATGGAATAAGGGGAAAGTTCACACATCTCTGCCCCCGGGCAGATATAACTGAAGATAAATGCGACGTGGTCCATGTGGATCTTGACTGGGAAATCGAATTGATGGAAGCTTCTCCTCCCTGGCAGGATTTCTACTGCGAGGAGGTGACATATGACCCCAAGCGAAACCCGGACCACCAGTTTTCATCTCCAGGGTTCAAAAAATTTCTATCCAAGATAGCAGGCCTTAACTGGTCTAAAGAAAAGATTACTGAATGCTGGAAGATGAGATGCCGCACGCAGCACGACAAATCAACAAGGAGAAACCTGGCCGTAGATGACTTTTCGGTTCTCTATGACCAGCATCATGACAGCTGGCGGCCGTTCGCATATCAAGGTTACGTTCCTCGAGGTCCCTTTGAAGGCTATAAAGGAGGGTCTCCCTCCCAACAGTTGTACACTTCGGCAACTACCAGCGCGGGCCCGGCAGACTTCCAGGTCGATCCAATGCAGCCCGTGGCTTCCAAGACGGCGCCTGAGAAGGCGAAAGAATTAGTCAAGGCAACGCCCGAGGCAATCCCTCAGGCACGAAAAATGCCAGCGCCGTCAGAGGGCAGACCGGCTATGCGGCAGACCTTCTGCAAGTCAAACCCCGGTACAAGTTCACCGTGGGAGCCTCCGCGATTGCTTCATATCCTTCCCCTGATCCAACCGTTATTCCAGAAGAAAAGAAGCGGAAGAGAGTTGAGAAAATCAGGCGACCTAGCCTGATAGTGCAGCAGCCAGTTGCAGAGCCGCAGCCGCGTCCTGCCGCCGCAGAGACAGTGTCTCTGGGCAGTCCTAAGCCAGCCGTCGAAATCAGAAGCACAGACATCCATCCGGCATCGGCTCAGGCGGAGCCCGCAGGTACGTTTGTTGCCCGTCTCCTTGGTCTCATCCAGTCCTACTCCCACTCCGTCTCCCGCTCAATCCGAGCAGGTCATGGCCGCATCCCCCTCCCCGTCTCCACGTCCTTCTAGCGGACCCCATTCTTTTGATCAGTTTGCTCAGAACCCTAACGTTTCTCTATCTCTGAGCACAACTCCAAACCCTTCGCCTGAGGCTAGTGCTGAGGCTGTCCGTTCACCGTCACATCCTCCGTCTCAGCCGCTTCAAACCCTCACAGTTTCAGCCGCTCCCATCTCCATTTCCCGGTCGCCCCCACAAGCGGCCGATTCTTCCAAGGTCTGTCCGGTTCCTCCTGGTCCCATCCCCGCAGGAGAGACGTCTCAGCAGAACCCTAGGCTGGGGGAACCAGATTTTATGGACGACCTCCAGAATACAGACGACTTGCCCCTGGCAACGAGGGCTGTAGAGTATTCTGTCTCTTTCCTCCAAGACCTGAAGCGGAGGAGACATGAAGAGATAGCCGCCCCGGTAAAACGCGCAAAGTACGATTTCGGGAGGAGAGTGATTACAACAGAGAAGATAATCCCAAAAGTAAAGAAACCTCTCCGGGAAATGACCAGGGCGGACTACGAGCTCCAGACAAAGGAGAAGAGCTTTGACGACATTAACAAGCAATATGAGATTCAGTCGATCATGCGCAAAGCTGATAATCTCTTTGTCAAAAGTCTGGAGGAACAGGAAGAACTTTTTGGGTTGCAGGATAAAACAAGGCAGCTTGAAGAGGACCTGTCTAGGTCCACTGAGCAACTGGAAGCGGCGCGGCAAGAAATAGATGAACTCAAATCCCAGCTGGCCGCTTCTCAGCAACAAGCCGCGACCGAAAAGCAAGCAGCCTCGCAGCAGATTTCTCAGCTCCAAGAGTCTTTGAAGCAGGCGCAGTCGCAACTTGCAGAGAGAGCATCTCAAGCGACGGTCTTTTCAAAGACAAAGGTTAAGGAGATGAGGGCTGGTTTGCTGCGGGAATGCAAGCCCCACACCTACAAGGCGATGGCAGTTCTGGATTTCGCATCCAGAATTCAAGAAGTTTCTGCCCAGGGAAAGCCTGTGGTAGAGGAGGCCGAGCGCCGTGCGAAGCAATGGCCGGACTTGGCGGTAAATCTTCAGGAGCGCGAGTGCAACGGCCTCCAATTTTCTCCCGTGTCCTCATTCGCTGCAGAATGGGCAGGTGCAAGGGTGACCTTGCACAAATATTTCAAAAAAGTTGAAGAGGTGAGGGTTGCCAGACGAATGCTTGATGCATTCGGACATGAAAGGGATATCTGTCTGGCCCCCTTTCACGCTCTTTCTGAACTAGGGTGCCCAGGTTTTGTTGAAAATGGCGAGCTTCTCACCCTAGATCGGGTGAAAAAGAATTGGCAGTCCTTCGAAGCAGATACAGCTGAAATTGACAACTGGGCTAAGCCAATTCAAGACAGTCAGGTCACTCAGATGGTGGCCAAATATTCCAAGATCAGCTCCTACTTCCAGGAGTTAGAAAAAGATACCTCACCATCGACCTGCACGCGGTCGCTGCTTTCCACGCAGCATTAGAAGATGTAGCCGACCGCCGGCCATTTGAAGCGAAGCTTGGCGCCCACCCAGAGCCGCATACGATCGCATTTGCGAAGCGTAGCGACGAGATGGAGAGCTTTCGGAAGGTAACTCTGAGGGGGCAACTGACCAAGATGAATCTGAAGAACAGTTGCCACAGGGCGAACAGCTAGAGCAGCAAAAGGCAGGGGAGGCAAGTTCCTCTGCACCCAAATGATGAAGGCATGGATTCTTTGCGCCGAGGCGAGCTCGACACCCCGCGAGCCGCCAGAAATGTTGTCACATTTTGCACGGGGTGCAATGTCTTCGGTGTTGTAACAGGATATTGCTCTTCTTTTCCCTCTTCCTCCATTTTCCTTCCTTCTTCTCTCCCTTTCCTTTTCTTTCCCGCATTCTCTTTCTTTCCCCCCTTTCTTGGAGTCCCCCAGTTGATTTTTCAACTTTCCAGCAAGTTACCTAAAAAATGACTAAGTGTTGATGCGAAGTTCACACTTCGCCCAGTCTGGGTGCGAAGTGCGCACTTCGCCCAGTTTTGGTGCGAAGTGCGCACTTCGCCCAGTCTTGGTGCGAAGTGCGCACTTCGCCCCACTTTCTGGGCGCACCTTGCAACTGGCAGATTGACAGGCTGGCAGGCTGACAGAAGATGACAAAAGGCCGGAGCAGAGTCCGTACGACGGCAGACACCAGTTTCCACCTGTGCGCAGCCCGACTTCGCAGTGAAGTCGGAGTGCGCCCTTGACAGGTGCGCAGTAGGGGAACAAACCCAGAATTTGACCAAGGCATGAAGGCCTTCCGACTGCACTGTTTTTTGCCCACGCAACCCGAGACGCTCTGATCCCAAGCGAAGATGGACAGACTGCCCTCCAAGGCAGACACTTGTCACACAGCATCATCCATCATCTGACAAGTGTCCAGCTTCGGGATTAGAGCCGAAACATGCCTTGCAAAAGGACAAGCATGGGCTACATTGCCTGCGCCAGTAGCCTCATTTAAAGCTGATCTGAGGTTTTACCTGCTCCGGCTACCCGCATCACTGCCAGATTGGAGTTCCGCCCAGCGCACCGCCATGTAGCTGTCCAGCTTCCAGGAGGACCATGCTGCGGGTACAATCCGGTCCGACAAAAGGTCAGCATTTGCAGCTCTTTCGCCGCTTTTGTCAGCTTATGTTTTACCGGGACCTTGTGCCCATTAATGTAACGGGAGGGACTCGGGCTATAAAAGCCCACCATGAATTCATTGTAAGGGGTGGAAGGGGAATGTCTGTTAGGGAACCACTGTGCCCATTGTAACCGTGCTTCTGCTTATAAATATAATTTGTATGCCTGGATCTGTTCTGCTGCTTCTGTTTTTTATGCTGCCTTTCTTTATATTCATGCCTTAGGCTAACCTGTGTCATGGCTCGTTGATTCATTTCAGCATTTGATGATCAGGTGCCTCTAGCATTGCTTGTTTAAAGCACCCCCTGTACTTCATGAATTAAAAGGATACATAGAATAGATGTGGTAGCAGTTTCATAAGTTGTGTGTTTTGTTGCTGGTCCGTATCTGGTGATTGGTGCGCTGCCGTACTGTTAGTTCCTTGTAGGGAATGTCTGTTAGGGAGCCATTGAAGCTGTGCGGTTAAATTCTCTACATAAACACATATACCTGGCTCTGATATCTCTATGATTGCTTTCTACCCATGTTAGTGTCCGTAGGTGGTGATTGACGTGTTGCCATACTGTTAGTTCCTTGTAGGGAATGTCTGTTAGGGAGCCGTTGTAGCCGTGCGTACACTGCTTGGGTATCGGAAGTATTCGTTAGATTTTGCAGTTCTCAGTCGTGCTTTATATTTAATGCAGTAAGTATTGGTGATTGGTGTGTTCCCGTACTGTTAGTTCCCCCCACCAACCTTTGAATATATTTGTAAATTCCTTTCTGTTCATTTATTTCTTTCCTGTACTCTTAGCTTGAACATAAACCCCCCAAAAAGGAGCCGGCATTCTCCGGAGATTGGCTCGGAAGGCATCTCTTCCTTCCGGCCTTTCATGTTGGTCGGCGAATCTGGGCGCATCAACCCAAAATCCTTTCCTCATGGCAGATTCGTAACCAACAAGTGCCACGTTCCAAAGGGCCATGGACCTGGCCTTCCGAGAGCTGCTCAATAAGATTAGTCATCTACCTTGATGACATGACTGTTTTCTCTCATCAACGAGGAGATCATGTTTCGTACCTACGGCAAATATTTGAGAGGTGTCGAGAATTCGGCATTTCTATAAATCCGAAGAAGTCTGTCTTCGCGGTAAAGGAAGGAAAGCTGCTGGGACATGTCATATCCGAGGAAGGCCTCGCCATTGACCCCGACGAGAGCGAAGCCCTCGTTCGCTTGCCAGCCCCCATCGACAAAAAAGGGCTGCAGTTCTTCTTCGGTCAGATTAACTTCGTGCGGAAGTTCATTCCGGACTTCGCACAGGTGATCAAGCCTATGGCCGAACTGTTGAAAAAAGATACAAATTACGAATGGACTGATGAGAGAGAGCAAGCCTTCGAGGAAATCAAGGCTCGAATTGCGCAAGCTCCGGTGTTGACAAACCCGGACTACTCCAAGGACTTCATCCTGTATGCAGTGGGAGAACCCGAAAGTTACGCTGCAGTCTTGACTCAGAAGGGAGACGATGGTGAGGAGTGCCCCATAGCGTTCCTAAGCTAAGTGATTCAGCCGCATGAGGAAAAGTACAACTTTATAGAGCGGCAGGTTCACGCCGTTATGAAATCCCTCCGCAAGTTCAGGCATTTTGTCTCCCAGAGCAAAACTACTGTCTTTGTGATTCACCCGGACGTTCGAAGCTTCATCTTACAAGGAGAACCGGGTCACAAGATAGCGGGATGGATTTCAAAAATCCAGGAGTTCGACATCGAAGTGCGGCCCACCAAGCTTATCAGAGGCCGAGCCTTATGTCAGGAATTGGCCCGAAGCGCTGTAGCCGGTATCTCCGCCTGTAAGTGGGAGAACACAGCGACACGCATCTACCTAGCCGACTCCTTATCGGAGGGGAGTGATTGGACAGATGAACTGGTGAAATTTTTCTGCATCGGAAGATGTCCCAATCACCTGAACGCCTCACAACGAAGGAGATTTCGGCTAGGTGCACTTAAGTACACTCTTCGCCCCGAGGGGCTTTACTTCAAAAACATCGACGGCATCCTGTTGCGGTGCGTCAGAAAATCAGACCAGCCTAGGGTCCTCGGAGATTTTCATTCCGGGATGCCTGGGGGTCACCATTCTTCAAGGCCAACGGCCTTAAAAATAATCAAAGCTGGGTACTATTGGCCCACTCTATTTACAGACGCTCATGCGGTCTGTTCAAAATGTGATCAATGCCAGAGGTTTGCTGGTAGGAACAGAAAAGCACCCCTGCCCCTTCAATCGATTCAGGCCGAGACTCCGTTCCAGCAATGGGGTCTAGACTTCATTGGGGTGATTTCGCCTAATTCTTCTGCCGGACACAAGTTTATTATTACAGCCACCGATTACTTCACACGGTGGGCAGAGGCAATCCCGACCAAGAACGCAGACCAAGAAACGGTCATCAGGTTCATTGAGAGCCTGATTACCCGCTTCGGGGTTCCAGAGTCGAATGTGACGGATAACGGTCCGGGATTCGCGAGCGCTGTACTCACGGAGTACACCGGCGGACTTGGCATCTATCACAAGATGTCTTCTAATTACTACCCGCAGGGGAATGGCCTGGCCGAGTCTACTAACAAGAACCTCCTGAAAATCATCCGGAGGACCATTGACAGAAACAAGCGGACTTGGCACTTGCTCCTGAACCGGGCGCTGTGGGCGGACAGAGTTGCATTCAAGAAATCCATCGGAACGTCCCCCTATGCGCTCGTCTATGGCAAAGAAGCCGTCATGCCATCCCACATTGAAATCCCCGCCCTATGGATGTTGGACGAAGACAAGAGCAGCGGAGACCCGGTGGATGACAGATCGTGCCAACTCCTGCAGTTGGAAGAAGACAGAGAAAGTGCATACCAGGCCTTCACTGATCATATTGCAGCCACTCAAGGCTGGTTTGCCAAAGGCACCATTGCCCGAGTTTTTGAAATCGGGGACCTGTTGGTCACGAATCCGCCACGAGGAAAGGATTTTGTCGCTATTGCGCCCTGGACCCGCGAACCAACATTGAAAGGCCGGAAGGAAGGGATGCCTTCCGGGCCAATCTCCGGAGAAGGCCGGCTCCTTTCGGGGGTTAGTAAGATGAGAGTGCAGGAAAGAGATAAAGGAACGGAAAGAATTTACAAATGAGAGTGGAGTTGGGTGGGGGGAACTAACAGTACGGGAACACACCAATCACCGCTACTTACTGCATACAAACACAAAGCATGACAAAGAACTGCAAAACCTAGGCGTACTTCCGATACACAAGCAGTGTATGCACAGCTTCAATGATCCCCTAGCAAACATTCCCTACAAGGAACTAACAGCACGACAATGCATCAATCACCAGATACGTACACTGACAGGGGTAGAAAGTAAACCTAGAGATATCAGAGCCAGGTATATGTGTTAGGTAGAGAATTTAACCGCACAGCTTCAATGGCTCCCTAGCAAACATTCCCTACAAGGAACTAACAGCAGGGGATCGCATCAATCACCAGATACGGGCCAGCAACGTCACACATAACTGATGGAACTGCTACCACATCTATTATATGAAAATTAAAAGTACAGAAATAATGCTAAAGGCGCCTGATCATCAAATGCTGAAATGAATCAACAAGCCATGACACAGAATCGCGTAAAGCATAAGCATAAAGAAATAAAAGCGGCAGAACAGAACCAGGCATACAGATTGTATTTATAAGCAGAAGCACGGTTACAATGGGCACAGTGGTTCCCTAACAAACATTCCCCTTCCACCACTTTACAATGAAAACGTGGTGGGATTTATAGCCCAAAGTTCCCCCCGTTACATTAATGGGCACAAAGTCCCAACCAAACATTAGGCGACAAAAGTAGCCGCGGAACTGCTGATGCTGACTTCTGTCGGGCTGGATTGTACTCTCGGCATGGTCTCCCTGAAGGTTGAACAGCCACGTGGCAGCGCGTTGGGTAGAACTTTATATTGACGGAAATGCGGGTAGCTGAGGCAGGTGGAAACTCACGTCAGTCTTAAATGAGGCAGTTGGCATAAGTAGTGTGGCCCATGCTTGTCCTTTTGCTCGGCATGTCTTGGCTCAGATCCCAAAGTTGGACACTTGTTGGATGATAATGCTTGACACGTGTCTGCCTTGCAAGGCAGTCTATCCAACTTCGCCCGGGATTAGAGCACAATCGGGTAGCATAGGTGAAAAACAGCGCAGTCGGGTAGCACTATTTCCCTACTGCGCACCGGTCAAAGGGCGCAGTCCGACTTCGCTGCGAAGTCGGGTTGCGCACCGGCACTTGCTGATTCTCACCGCCGTTCGGACTTCGCTCCAGCACTTAGTCGTTTTTCTGCCAGCCAGTTACAAGGTGCACCCAGAAAGAGGGGCGAAGTCGGACTTCGCACCAAAACTGGGCGAAGTGCGCACTTCGCACCAAAACTGGGCGTAGTACGCACTTCGCACCAAAACTGGGCGAAGTGCGAACTTCGCACCAAAACTGGGCGAAGTGCGAACTTCGCACCAAAACTGGGCGAAGTGCGCACTTCGCACCAAAACTGGGTTTCCTGGTTCAGCTTCCCGGGGCCATAACTTTTGATTCGCTGACCCGATCGCCTATTATAATATATCGTTGGAAAGCTTGCGAGAAGATCTGCAATAATAAAATATCCAGGGCTCATTTTGTCCATTTTATCGCCCCTGTTTATGGCCCGCAAAATCCCGAACACCTCAACATGCCCTAACACTTAGCCATTTTTCAGGGCAACTGCTGTCAATTTTGAGAAGAATGAGAATGTAGGGAAGAGAGAGAAAGGGGGAGAAGGAAGAGCAGCCCTCTTACAAAAAATTGAAAACATTGCACCCCGTGCAAAATGTGACAACATTTCTGGCGGCTCGCGGGGTGTCGAGCTCGCCTCGGCGCAAAGGACCCATGCCTTCATCCATTGGGCAACAGAGTCACCCTCGCTGGCAACTGCTCTTCAGATCCACCTCCGGCAACTGCCTCCTTAGAACACTTAAAAAGAAAACACTGCACAGACTGAAATAAGAAAAACAACTAAAACTTTAAATAATAGCCGGATTATTTACACAAAATTTTGCGGCATTATTGCCACGCCGCCAACACAAATCTAGCTTCGGTTGCCTATCCGGTGAACCTGCAGTGCCCGGACCAGATCTGATTGTACTTCAGATGATCTTTGAAGTCCGGCTGGCCTCCCAAAGCTTGCCAGGTTGCGAACATGGTGCAACGTGGCAGATTGTCATTCATGCCGGTACCCGTACAATTGATGAACAATGTGGCAAGGAGATTTTTCAGACGGGAGCCCTCTTCGGGTACCGGTTGCGGTGATGGTTGGAGCCAATACCACCACGGTGGAGACTGTAGGTGAACATTCATTTCTCCGCTTGTGAGGTCAAGGCTGCTCACCAAACCTTGATTCCTCCGGGGTGTCTTCTATCGGCTTAAAAAAAGGGCGCTCGCGATCAAGAAATTTGGATCTTCGACTCGGTCGGAGTCGCCGGGTGATTTTGCCGGATGAAGGCAAGCCAAAGATTCACCAACTCGGGCTTCCTTAAAATATGGAGACTGATCGTCTCACCTCACTGATTCGTCTATGCGAGCTTGGTAATCAGCCGGCCTGACGCGCTCGCCTGGAGCGTTGATATTAATTTCGTAAAGTCAGGCTGGTTTCCCGGGCTTCTCGGTCGCCACCTTCTTGCTTGAATGAAGGCGTTAGGACCGGTCTCTTGGACTCAGAGAATATGAACGTGCAGAGTCGCCAAGTGCTCTGATTTTGAACAGCAATGAAGCGAGCACTAGTGCTTCAATTCTGTTTGGGGGTGAGAAACCTCCTTGTCCCACCGAGCATTCGGAAAGAAACCGTCGACTCGAGCGAGGACGAGCTTGAGATCTTCCAAATGCGAGACAAAGAGTCCCACCGGGCGTGCCAAAAACTGTTGGTCACGAATCCGCCACGAGGAAAGGATTTTGTCGCTATTGCGCCCTGGACCCGCGAACCAACATTGAAAGGCCGGAAGGAAGGGATGCCTTCCGGGCCAATCTCCGGAGAAGGCCGGCTCCTTTCGGGGGTTAGTAAGATGAGAGTGCAGGAAAGAGATAAAGGAATGCGGAAAGAATTTACAAATGAGAGTGGAGTTGGGTGGGGGGGAACTAACAGTACGGGAACACACCAATCACCGCTACTTACTGCATACAAACACAAAGCATGACAAAGAACTGCAAAACCTACGCGTACTTCCGATACACAAGCAGTGTATGCACAGCTTCAATGATCCCCTAGCAAACATTCCCTACAAGGAACTAACAGCACGACAATGCATCAATCACCAGATACGTACACTGACAGGGGTAGAAAGTAAACCTAGAGATATCGGAGCCGTGTATATGTGTTAGGTAGAGAATTTAACCGCACAGCTTCAATGGCTCCCTAGCAAACATTCCCTACAAGGAACTAATAGCAGGGATCGCATCAATCACCAAATATGGGCCAGCAACGTCACACATAACTGATGGAACTGCTACCACATCTATTATATGAAAATTAAAAGTACAGAAATAATGCTAAAGGCGCCTGATCATCAAATGCTGAAATGAATCAACAAGCCATGACACAGAATCGTGTAAAGCATAAGCATAAAGAAATAAAAGCGGCGAGAACAGAACCAGGCATACAGATTGTATTTATAAGCAGAAGCACGGTTACAATGGGCATAGTGGTTCCCTAACAAACATTCCCCTTCCACCACTTTACAATGAAAACGTGGTGGGATTTATAGCCCAAAGTTCCCCCCGGTTACATTAATGGGCACAAAGTCCCAGCCAAACATTAGCTGACAAAAGCAGCCGCAGAACTGCTGGTGCTGACTTCTGTCGGGCTGGACTGTACTCTCAGCATGGTCTCCCTGAAGGTTGAACAGCCACGTGGCAGCGCGTTGGGTAGAACTTTATATTGACAAGAATGCGGGTAGCTGAGGCAGGTGGAAACTCACGTCAGTCTTAAATGAGGCAGTTGGCATAAGTAGTGCGGCCCATGCTTGTCCTTTTGCTCGGCATGTCTTGGCTCAGATCCCAAAGTTGGACACTTGTCGGATGATAATGCTTGACACGTGTCTGCCTTGCAAGGCAGTCTATCCAACTTCGCCCGGGATTAGAGCACAATCGGGTAGCATAGGTGAAAAACAGCGCAGTCGGGTAGCACTATTTCCCTACTGCGCACCGGTCAAAGGGCGCAGTCCGACTTCGCTGCGAAGTCGGGTTGCGCACCGGCACTTGCTGATTCTCACCGCCGTTCGGACTTCGCTCCAGCACTTAGTCGTTTTTCTGCCAACCTGCCAGTTACAAGGTGCACCCAGAAAGAGGGGCGAAGTCGGACTTCGCACCAAAACTGGGCGAAGTGCGCACTTCGCACCAAAACTGGGCGAAGTACGCACTTCGCACCAAAACTGGGCGAAGTGCGCACTTCGCACAAAAAACTGGGTTTCCTGGTTCAGCTTCCCGGGGCCATAACTTTTGATCCGCTGACCCGATCGCCTATTATAATATATCGTTGGAAAGCTTGCGAGAAGATCTGCAATAATAAAATATCCAGGGCTCATTTTGTCCATTTTATCGCCCCTGTTTATGGCCCGCAAAATCCCGAACACCTCAGCATGCCCTGACACTTAGCCATTTTTCAGGGCAACTGCTGTCAATTTTGAGAAGAATGAGAATGTAGGGAAGAGAGAGAAAGGGGGAGAAGGAAGAGCAGCCCTCTTACAAAAAATTGAAAACATTGCACCCCGTGCAAAATGTGACAACAGGACCTGGTGCTGAAGTGGGACTCATATAAGGCAAAGCTGGGCAATCACGGGAAGTTTGATGCCCTCTGGGAGGGCCCTTATCAGATTGCCCGGGTAAACCAGTTCAATGCCTACGTACTTCGGGATATGGAGGGTCAGCTCCTACCTATCCCTGTTAACGGGTTCCACTTAAAACTTTACCGCTGCTGAAGGTGCCCGAGTGGCCCTTCTTTGTAAAAATTTCCCTTATGCATTTTTGTTTTCCAGCATGTATAGTTTCCAGCTTTCAGCTTTTAATTTTTTTATTTTTTGAGCTTAACTGCGACATGGGAGAGAAAACAGACTTCGCAGCGAAGTGTGTCGTCGCCCCTCAGAAAGGGCGAAGTTCGGGCTGCTTGGTTAAGTGAAGAAAAAAGAAAAAGGCAAAAAAATGGCTAAGTGTTGGCCGAAGCCCGACTTCGCAGCGAAGTCGGGCTACGCGCCGGCCAAAATGCGAAGCTTGAATGAAGGAAACAATCAAAGACACAAAGAAGAACGGACTGCGCCCAACTTTGGGCGAAGTCCGACTTCGCGCGCGAAGTCCGACTTCGGCCGGCTTGCGCGCGAAGTTCGAACTGCGCACAACCTCCGCGCGAAGTGCGAACTTCGCGCGAAGTTCGAACTTCGCCCGAACTTCGGGCGAAGTCCGAACGCGCTACATTTCCAAAGCGCAGCTCGAACAGTCCGGTCCGAAGGAGGCAGTAAAGTTCTAAGGTTTGCCTCTCCTCCGAAGGTTGCAAAGGGCCGGACTGCGCTCAACCCTTGGGCGCGTGGAAAAAGAAAAGAAAAAGCAGGAACAGTTTCAATGCGCACTTCGCGCGAAGTTCGGGCTGCGCCAGATTTTCTGGCCAAGTCCGATTGCTCCGGCGAAGTCGGATCGCGCCCACCTTCGGGCGAAGTCGGATCGCGCCCAACTTCGGGCGAAGTCCGACTGCGCCTCGTTTTCTGGGCCAGTTTGGACAATGGTTTAAAAAAATGAATAAAATATTCAAAAGGTTCCAAGCTGGGCCCAAGGCGCATTGTGACCGTTTCAAAGTGGGTCTCCGCACCAAGGGTTCTTTCTTAAGCAGTGTGCCCGGATTGCTGCAGTGACGTCAGCCATGGCGCAGCGTTCAAGGAAAAGTTAATGATTGCACAGTCCTCAAGGAAAAGTGCAATAAAAAGAGCATGGCACGGCTGTCGGGGTAACTTTTTCAAACATTCTCCTGCGCAGCCACCCAAGAAACTTAACTCCAGCCGACCTACCCCCTTCTGCGCGGCATTAATGACGCTGTCGTTGTCTAGAAAAGGGGGTCAGATGCATCCAGACAAGCCAGACTGCGCAGATTATTCCTTGGACTGTGCAGATTATTCCTGTGACAGCGAAATCTTCTGCAGACGCCCGAACTTGTAATTATTGCTGATTCGGAGAGATGGACAGAGGAAAGATGCCAATGTCAGCGCAATCCAGCGAAAGTTGCGAACCTGAGGATTTACCACGGCCAGGTGTTTTCAGAAGTGAAACACCGCCGGAGCGAAAGTCAAAGTCCCGGCCGAAAAAAGTACAGCGTGGGCAAGCCCCACCACCTCCGGTAAATTACTTGGCGGGATACGTGGACGGCTCATTCTCTATGAGCCTGACTAAGCTGCGGACAAATGTGGAGAGCTGGGCTGACAAGGTTTCGCCCTCCCACCATTTTGGAGCGGCGTACAAGTCCAACCTTTTCAGATTCTTGTGCCCTCCTGTCCATCAATGCCCGGAACTGGTAGACCTGGTTGTCAGACACTACAGACCAGTTACCCGGCAGATTTGCAGCTCCAGCGGTAAACCCTTGTTCGCGCTGCGTAGGGAGACTGTCCAGCCAGCTTTCGCCCCAGGGTTGGAGTATGACTCCAGCACAATTGTCAGAAAGATAAATCTGGGTGAGCAAGCGGGACGCTTCACGCATACCAAACGGATGAGGGATTTCCTCAATTCAGAGCTGAACGCCCCGCTTGCGATTGGACAGTGGCCAACTTGCCCCATGCCCTTGGCGAGGTTTCAGAGCAAATATCTATATACCATTCTGGCATGGATCCTCGGCTGCGACTCTGATGAGCTGGTACAGCCGTACCAGCTAGCGTTGGTAGAATGTCTCCTGTGTGGGGAATCCTACGAACCAGCGGCGCAAAGAAGTGGAAAGCGTCCCATATTTTTCGACTGGGCGGACTGGCTGGCCTACGCCATTCACTCCAGCCTGGTGAAGATCCAAAAGAAGCAGTCCACCGAATTTAGTTTCAGTTCTGTTCTAGCTTGGCTTTGTCTGTATCATTTGCACTCCCGGATGCCGATCCCGAACCTGAAGAAGGTCAACGAGAAGGGAGAGCCACAGCCTGTCTATGCCTGGACGGATGACTTATACCGGAAAGGGTCCTACTACAAGTTTAACTTCAACTTTCTGGGATTAGTCATGTCAGTCTTCAGCGAAAGCGAAATTCCCCGCCCCCCGCGAGAAATGACGAACTCTTTACTGAGTCAGAAGCTCGGGGACGTTTTCAGACTGACGCAGGGGATTGTGGTCAGAATCTACGGATTCAAGGGCAAACCTCATTTGCTGCCCTACTGGTGCACGGAGCATCTATTTGGGATGGAGGTTGCCCGACAGATGGACTATGTTAAGGAAGAGTTCGGCCTAGGAAAGAAAAGAGGACAGATTTTTCAATATCCTCTTTCCTGGGCGAACGTTGAGATTACTGAGGTAGGACAGCATGTCTACCTCGAGCAAGAATTTTCCCGTATTGGCCTGGTTCTGTTGCCGCAGCGCTGGAAGTACGACCCGTACGGGATAAGGGGAAAGTTCACACATCTCTGCCCCCGGGCGGATATAACCGAAGATAGATGCGATGTGGTCCATGTGGACCTTGACTGGGAAATTGAATTAATGGAAGCTTCTCCTCCCTGGCAGGATTTTTACTGCGAGGAGGTGACATATGACCCCAAGCGAAACCCGGACCACCAGTTCTCATCTCCAGGGTTTAAAAAATTCCTATCCAAGATAGCTGGCCTTAACTGGCCAAAAGAAAAGATTACTGAATGCTGGAAGATGAGGTGCCGCACGCAGCACGACAAATCCACCAGGAGAAATCTGGCCGTAGATGACGACTTTTCAGTTCTCTATGACCAGCATCATGACAGCTGGCGGCCATTCGCATATCAAGGTTACGTTCCCCGAGGCCCCTTTGAGGGTTATAAAGGAGGGTCTTCCTCCCAACAGTTGTACACTTCACAGAACTGCCAGCGCGGGCCCAGCAGACATCCAGGTGGATCCAATGTAGCCCGTGGCTCCCAAGGCGGCGCCTGAAAAGGCGAAGAAATTAGTCAAGGCAACGCCCGAGGTGATTCCTCAGGCACAAAAGACGCCAGCGCCGCCAGAGGGCAGATCGGTTGCGGCAGACCTTCTGCAAGTCAAACCCCGGTACAAGTTTACCGTGGGAGCATTAGCGCCTGCTGCACCTGCTTCATCTCCTTCCCCCGATCCGACCATTGTTCCAGAAGAGAAGGAGAGGAAGAAAGTTGAAAAAATCGAGCGACCCTAGCCTCGACAAAGGCAAGCGACCGGTCGCAGAGCCGCAGCCGCGTTCAGCCGCTCCAGAGACAGTTTCTCTGGGCAGTCCCGAGCCAGCCGCCGGAATCAGAAGCGCAGACATCCACCCAGCATCGGCTCAGGCGGAGCCCGCAGGTACGTTTGCTGCCCCAGTCTCTTTGGTCTCATCCAGTCCTACCCCTACTCCATCTCCCGCTCAATCCGAGCAAGTCATGGCCGCATCTTCCTCCCCGTCTCCACACCCTTCTAGCGGCCCCCATTCTTTTGATCAGTTTGCTCAGAACCCCAACGTTTCCCTATCCCTGAGTCAAACTCCAAACCCTTCGCCTGAAGCTAGTGCTGAAGCCATGCATTCACCGTTACATCCACCGCCTCAGCCGCATCAAACCCTTTCAGCGTCAGCCGCTCCCATCTCCACTTCCCGGTCGCCCCCAGAAGCGGCCGATCCTTCCAAGGTCCGTCCGGTTCCTCCTGATCCCGTTCCCGCAGGAGAGACGTCTCAGCAGAACCCTAGGTTGGGGGAACCAGACTTCATGGACGACCTCCAGAATACAGACGACTTGCCCCTGGCAACAAGAGTTGTAGAATACTCTATCTCTTTCCTCCAAAACCTGAAGCGGAGGAGACCTGAAGAGATAGCCGCCCCGGTAAAGCGCACCAAGTATAATTTCGATAGGAGAGTGCTTACAACAGAGAAGATAATCCCTAAAGTGAAGAAGCCTCTTCGGGAAATGACCAGGGCGGACTACGAGCTCCAGACAAAGGAGAAGAGCTTTGATGATATTGACAAGCGATACGAGATTCAGGGAATCATTCGTAAAGCTGACAATCTCCTTGTCAAGAGTCTGGAGGAACAGGAAGAACTTTTCGGGTTGCAGGATAAGACAAGACAGCTTGAAGAGGACCTGTCCAGGTCCACTGAGCAGCTGGAAGCGGCGCGGCAAGAAATAGATGAACTTAAAGCCCAGCTGGCCGCTTCCCAGCAACAAGCCGCAACCGAAAAGCAGGCAGCCTTGGAGCAGATTTCTCAGCTCCAAGAGTCTTTGAAACAGGCGCAGTTGCAATCCGCAGAGAGAGCATCTCAAGCGACGGTCTTTTCGAAGAAGAAAGTTAAGGAGATGCGAGCTGGTTTGCTGCGGGGATACAAGCCCCACACCTATAAGGCGATGTCAGTTCTGGATTTCGCATCCAGAATTCAAGAAGTTTCTGCCCAGGGAAAGCTTGTGTTAGAGGAGGCCGAACGCCAGGCGAAGCAATGGCTGGACCTGGCAATAAATCTTCAGGAGCGTGAGCGCGATGGCCTCCAATTCTCCCCCATGTCCTCATTCGCTGCAGAATGGGCAGATGCAAGGGTAACCTTGCATAAATATTTCAAAAAAGTAGAAGAGGTGAGAGTTACCAGACGAATGTTAGACGCATTCGAACATGAAAGAGACATTTGTATGGCTCCCTTTCGCGCTCTTTCTGAACTAGGGTGCCCAGGTTTTGTTGAGAATGGCGAGTTTCTCACCCTCGATCAGGTGAAAAAGAATTGGCAGTCCTTTGAAGCAGATACAGCTGAGATTGATAGTCGGATCGAGCCAATTCAAGAGAGTCAGGTCACCCAGATGGTGTCCAAATGTTGCAAGATCAGCTCCTACTTCCAGGAGCTAGGAAAAAGATACTACACCATCGACCTGCACGCGGTCTCTGCTTTCCACGCAGCATTAGAAGAAGTTGCTGACCGCCGGCCATTCGAAGCAGAAGCCTGGGGCCAAGCCCAGGCTGCATACAACCGCATCTGTGAAGCAGAAGCAAAAGCTGGAGAGCCTTCGAAAGGTGATTCTGAGGGGGCAACTGACAAAAGTGAATCTGAAGAACAGTTGCCGCGAGGAGAACAGCTAGAGCAGCAAAAGGCAGGGGAGGCAAGTTCCTCTGCACCCAATGGATGAAGGCATGGATTCTTTGCGCCGAGGCGAGCTCGACACCCCGCTTGCCGCCAAAAATGTTGTCACATTTTGCACGGGGTGCAATGTTTTCAATTTTGTAACAGTGCTTCTCTTCTTTTTCCCTCTTCCTCTATTTTTCTTCCTTCTTCTCTCCCTTTCTTTTTCTTTCCCACATTCTCTTTCTTCCCCCCCCTTTCTTGGAGCCCCTCAGTTGAATTTTAAACTTTCCAGCAAGTTACCTGAAAAATGGCTAAGTGTTGGTGCGAAGTTCGCACTTTGCCCAGTTTTGGTGCGAAGTGCGTACTTCGCCCAGTTTTGGTGCGAAGTTCGCACTTCGCCCAGTTTTGGTGCGAAGTGCGTACTTCGCCCAGTTTTGGTGCGAAGTGCGTACTTCGCCCCTCTTCTGGGCGCACCTTGTAACTGGCAGGCTGACAAAAGAGTGATAAGTGCTGGGGCAAAGTCCGTACGGCGGCAGATACCAGTTTTCACCTGTGCGCAGTCCGACTTCGCAGCGAAGCCGGAGTGCGCCCTTGACAGGTGCGCAGTAGGGAAACAAACTCAGAAATACACCTAAGGCATGAAGGCCTTCCCGACTGCGCTGTTTTCTGCCCGCGCAACCCGAGACGCTCTGATCCCAAGCGAAGTTGGACAAACTGCCTTTCAAGGCCGACACGTGTCAAACAGCATCATCCATCATCTGACAAGTGTCCAACTTCGGGATTTGAGCCAAGACGTGTCGAGCAAAAGGACGAGCATGGGTTGCACTACCTGTGCCAGTGACCTCATTTAAAGCCGATTGGAGGTTCTACCTGCTCCAGCTACCCGCATACCTGCCGAGAAGAAGTTCTGCCCAACACACCGCCATGTAGCTGTCCAGCTTCCGGGAAGACCATGCTGCGGGTACAATCCAGTCCGACAAAAGGTCAGCATTTGCAGCTCTTTCGCCGCTTTTGTCAGCTATTGTTTGACTGGGACTTTGTGCCCATTAATGTAACGGGAGGGACTCGGGCTATAAAAACCCACCATGAATTCATTGTAAAGGGTGGAAGGGGAATGTCTGTTAGGGAACCAATGTAACCGTGCTTCTGCTTATAAATATAATTTGTATGCCCGGTTCTGTTCTGCTGCTTTTATTTCTTTACGCTTTATGCTTTACGCTTCCTTGTGTCATGGCTCGTTGATTCGTTTCAGCATTTGATGATCAGGCGCCTTTAGCATTGTTTGTCCCATGGCTTGTTAATTTTAACATTTGATGGTCAAGCACTTCTGAACCTCATAGACTAGATGTGGTAGCAGTTCCATCAGTTGTGTGTTACGTTGTTGTCCGTAGTGGTGATTGATGCGCTGCCGTGCTGTTAGTTCTCCTTGTAGGGAGAATGTTTGGTAGGGGGCCATTGTAGCTGTGCGGTTAAAATCTCTGCATAACACATATACCTGGTTCTGACATCTCTTAGTTACTTTCTGTTTTGAGTTTCCGTACGTAGTGGTGATTGATGCATTGTCGTGCTGTTAGTTCTCCTTGTAGGGAGAATGTTTGCTAGGGGACCATTGTAGCTGTGCGTATATTGCTTAGTACAGAAAGTGTCTTTAGACTTTGCAGTTCTCAGTCATGCTTTGTATTTATAATGCGCTGAGTATTGGTGATTGCTGGTTGCCGTACTGTTAGTTCCCCCCCCCACCAACTCCAAGTATATTTGTATATTCTTTTTGTTTATTTATCTCTTTCCTGCACTTTTAACTTGAACATAAACCCCCCCCCAAAAGGAGCCGGCCTTCTCCGGAGATTGGCACGGAAGGCATCTCTTCCTTCCGGCCTTTCATGCTGGTGGGCGAATCTTGGCGCATTAACCCAAAATCCTTTCCTCATGGCAGATTCGTAACCAACAGGAAGTATGTGAAGGATGCTTTGAAGAAAGGGGAGGTCTATTGTAACTTTTGTGGTGAAAAAGTGCAGAGGCATAAACCGCCTCAAATACCACTCGGCGAAGATAGCTAGTCATGATGTCAAGCTATGTGATAACGTGGAACTTGAACTACAGAGGGAATGTGATGCCCTCCTAGCACATTATGAAGAGAAGAAAGAAATAAAAAGAAAAACAAGCAAAGCTGTGGCTGCTCCTCCTTCTCGGTCTCATATAGAGGGTAGCAGAAACACCTTTATCCGTTTTCAACAACGTCGTAGTGGATTGAGTCCATTTGTGGCAAACCTAGGGAGTGTGATAGAGGAGTAATTTTTTGTGGAACGTTCCATGCGAATGTCACAACCCACGCTTCAGGGTATGACTGCATGGAACCAAGAGAGGCACAAGGCTGTGAGGAAGGCTTGTGCAAGCTTTTGGTATTTTTCCGACATTCCCTTCAATGTGGTGAGGTCTCCATCATAGTAGAGAAAATTGGAATCGGCTCGGAATTGGGTTGGAAAAAGAAACGGTAAAAATTGGGAATCAAGAGAAAATTGGCAAAAAAAACCCAAAAAAACACAAAAAAACACAATTTTTAAAACTACAACAAATGACCTCATTGAATAGTAGTGCAATTACCCCATATTTTAGAAATTCAACCTGAATATGACTTCTAAATATTGTAGATGAATAGCTCTAAACGTGACTTCTTTTCATAGTTAGCATAGCCTCAAATCCTCCCTGAAAAGTTTATTACTTCTCTCGTTCAAAGCATCAAAAGTCATTAACTGAAAACACAAACTAAAACTTGGACAGGAACCGAGAATTGAAATTAGTAAGGATTGCAGACTTTATATTATTCCAATATTTGTCTCTTTCAATTAACTAATCCAAGTCCAAACCAAAAATAACTGCAAGTTTGCATCGAAGGCATTAATTTCATATTCTTAATTAAAGTCATATTTTTTATAGCTGACCAATCTACTGTACATATTTAAAATGAATAGTGTTTTCAACTGTTGATGTTGACTATTTTAAATGTGTCAAATATATGTAAGATGCATTCTGGATAAGCAAATTTTTATTCAACTTTGTGTCATATGCAGAGATCTCAATGGTTTAATACCAACACCCAACTCAACCTATTAGCAAATGCAAATTGTTTTCTCTTGCATGTTGCTAAGTTTTTCCCTTAATGCTTTGGGCATCATACAAGCCCAAATTTTTGACTATCTAAAAAAAAAATGACCGGTGTTACATATATTGGAATAAATACACAAGGATCTGTTGAAAGCTTCTTGTTTTTCTCTCATTCTTGTTGGAATTTTATTGCATCATTATCTAATTTCATGTTTTTGCAGCATTGGTAACTTCTTCTTTGCTGGAGCCCGGATATTTTTTCAGTCCTTGGATGCAGCCATTTTTTTGTTTTCCCGAGTTTCCCATATTCCTGCAGATAGCCTTGTGCTTCCTGTGGTGTGCACAAATGATCGACTCACTTTGGGTTGTGAACTTTGGGTGAGTTGTCCTCGAGCATTATATCAATATTTAGAAAAGTTCATTTTATGCGAGCATGTGCCATTCTTCGAGCTTCAAAAATGCATTACAGGGTCAAGGCCAGTCAATAGTTTCAAATTTATTTTATGCATGCAGACTGGGTTGGGAGTAATTGTCGCAAGAATTATTAAATAGAATACTAATTCAAGCGTAGAATATTTTGAAGGATGACCAAGGACATTGCACAGATGATTTTCTCAGCTGTACGTTTTAAAATCTTATTACAATCTAATACCTTCCACAGGGCCATTTACGTAGGAAACTTTAGTGGGTAACATTAAAATGAGAGGTATTGTTGCTTTTAGAAAATATTCTGCCACAGGTCTTGGATAGTTTGGATTAATGAGTAAAACCATGAAAGTTTCTACCTTCGATTTTTTTTCTTTCATGCCAGTCCTTTTGTAACATGGTTATGTGGGGTGCCTCTCCTTGAGATCCATTAGTATTTGATTTCATGTCATTGTTTTGACCTAATTCCAGGAAAATTCTTGTGTTGCAATTATGCTAAAATGGTAGTAGACATCAGAAATTAGGAAAACATACAATTTTTACTAGGTATGGCTAATCAGTAACTGTGTAGTCAAGGTTTCACGCAATAGGACTGATAGCTACATGAATAATTAAATGAGTACGTGTCTAAATAGATTTTAGTTTATTTTATTCTTTTGGATATGATAGTCCTTTGGTAACATGATTATGTGGGGTGCCTCTTCTTGAGATCCATTTGTTTTTGATTTCATGCCATTGTTTTGACCTTATTCAAGGAAGCTTGTTACATTGCAATCATGTGTCTTTGTATATAATTGTAGTTTATCGTTTGATGTACATGACACGGGGTTCTTGCATGTGTGTGCACTATACCCTTGCATCGTAATAATATACATTGTATGGTAGGTAAATGTCAAATTTTATGTATATTGTTACACATCTGGGTAGAAGATGGTTAGGTGGTTGCAACCACATCCCTGTTATTCATATTTGTATATATTCACCCCCCAGGCCAATCCTTAGAGAGGCATAGATGTGTGGTTGTTCATTTTTGTGTATGTTAGTATTGTGCATCGTGTGTTATCCTGTCAGAGATAATTTGCACGTAGTTGTTGTCATACAAGACTAGTTCAAGATGTATTATTTGGAGAAAGTAATAAAATACCTTTGTGGTTATGAACTATTTTATTCTTGTGCATTTATTTCATTGTGCATTACTTTCTTATTAATTTTGCTCTTTTCTGCAACGAGTCTGAATTTAGTAAATGCGGTTACAAAGAACAGGTGCAACAACCACAACATGCGTGTGGACACAGACATAGACATTGATAGCAACGGTAAAGCCGATGCGCAGGTTGGAGCAGATTGTGCAGCATGCAACAGACAATGAATATGGTGACAAAGACGTGCATGTACAAGCTCAGTGAAGTCCAACAAAGCCCCATTCGCATACGGAAGGAGTGTAGAAGGGGGACCTTCTACAAAGGTCTCTTGTGACAAGGAAAGAGAGGTTGAGCAAACACCTTTGTCAGTCTTCCTTTTTGGATGAAGATGTGCAAATACTCGTGATAATGCTATTTTGACTGTCATTGGAAATCCTATGCGTGTGGCACCCTTGGAAGGGTGCAAGTCCTTAAGCAACAGTAGAAGTTGCTATGTAACCTAAGTCATTTCTTGGGTTTTGTAGCTTTCCATCCTGATCAGTACTCAGCCGTTTGTTTAACAAATGTGCCTTGGTCCTGGCCAAGTCATTTTGCTCAGGCATTGGATCTTTGGTGCTCACTAGAAATTCTTTTTTGCATGGGTGTATTTGCTTTGAATTTCACTGCATAAGACTGGGATACTGAGCAACCTCTACGTCCAAGCATCTTCTGTTTTGCATTACCTCGGTGATTCAAACCTTCAAAATTGTTGCCTTGGAAACCCTTATACATTTGTGAAGGCATTTGGAAACATGCTTGAGACGATGAGCTTTCACACTAAAGTTATGAATTCAAGAACCAATGCTTTAAGAATTACGCAAAAATGAGATTATCTCCCCTTCTTCTTGCTTATTGTTCTAAAACTTGTAGCTAAAATAAATGGTATGTTTTTCTACAATGGGCTTCTTCAGTCTTCCTTGGAGCATAGGGTCTTTTGACAATGACAAAGATGTTCTTCAGAATATAGGTTAGGACAGCTTTGCCCTCCTTCAATAAACCCTTTTCCCTATGTGGTTCTCTTTTTATATGAAAGGCTCTGCTGGGGATAGATCTGTTCCACTTAGAATGGCTCTATCCTCCTTCACTAAACCTGTATTTATTCACTACCCTACTGAACAGTCCTCTAGTTCTTTTATACAGGGGCTTTTGCTTTGATTTCACATGTTCTCTTCTTGGCAGGTGCAGTAGGGCTCTTGATAGGTAATCTCCTCTGTTTCATTTTTGACTCAGCAAGTGGTCTGCTTTTGCAGATAATCACCTTAGTCTCATCTCTGACTCTGCAAACAGATTGCTCTTGAAAACTTACATAGGCTTGCCTGTATGAGTTGGGGGCTGCTATCTTTGGTCCATGCCTACCTTCTTGGCTCTGTAGTTGGACTTTAGGGAAGCAAGGTTTCTATTGGTTCATGGATCTCCAAAAGCCCACCAGAACATTATCTCCTTGCAGATGAAGGTGTCTTTCTTCTATACTCTGGTATTCCTGCTATTATTTGGTTGAGGCCATTCACTGGATAAAGATCTTGTGTGTTAATGGTGGGTTCTGATACCATAACAGCTTAATGGAGTGAATTGAGAGATATATGTTTTTATTTTTAGATCATGCTTGTCATAGATATGTAGAGGAGATGGGGTTTCATTGAAAACAGTTGCAATGGCCCCAAACATTAAACTTCATTAGCCTAGACATTAAACATCAAATTTTATCTCATTACATTATGATCACACACCACTTAAGTTTCTGATTGATTTTGATTATTGGAATAGTCTTTAGCAAAATGCCCCCACATACGACATTACGGACAGGTAACCAAAGTCCTAACCGTATTATCTCTTAGGTGACGTCGTGTGTTTATTACGGTTGTCAAAATCAGAGTGTTGATTTTGATTATTTTTACAACCTTCACTAGTTGGTACCTTACAAGCAAACAATTTTGAATACAACTATTTTTTGTAATTTTTTTAAAAACTGGTTATATGGCATTGAAACGGGCTTTACTCATATTACATTATGACCACATAGAGGTGTTACAACAGCTTGGCTATTATGCATGTATTGCTTGGCAAAATTCGAACCTGTGCCTCCTCCTTGAAAGTCGAGGAATTTAACCTGTTGAACTAATGCCATTGATAAGTATATTTTGTAATTTGGTGTTTGCAATATATGTAGATTTTCCTTGGAACTTCTCAATCCCTTCACAATGTTTATTTATTTCATTCTGCCCCTCATGGGTTTCTCAAAAATATGGATTAAATCTAACACTTTTCAATGATAGCTTTTTTGACTCACCGTTTCCTTGCTGGAGATGTTCAAATCCATTATAATTATGGGCATCTGTTTGCTAGCACTTAAATCTTTTTCAAATTCTGCCTTTATGCTTTTCCAAGTTTCTTCTTTCTAGGCTCTACCTGATCATACCACTTAATGATGTATCCTTGCAATGTGCTTCGAAATAGGTTCACCCATAGCTTATCATTCTTCATTTATTTGACTTTGGAATAATACTGTTATCTAAGATGATGATGGATTTGATGTTCTTTGTTTTTTCCTTAAAAACTTGTGGACTTTGAGGGAGTGCTTATGCTCCATTTTCTATCCTTTTAATGGTCTCTCTCTATGGTTCAACCATTTTTATTTTCTCCATTAAGTGTACTCTTCCAGTGCAAATATTCTTCTTCCTATCCTTTTAATGGTCTCTCTCTATGGTTCAACCATTTTTATTTTCTCCATTAAGTGTACTCTTCCAGTGCAGGTATTTTTCTTCCTTATATAGACAACGAGCTTCAAATCTTGCCTGGCAGCTACACTTGTTTCATAATAAAAAAATGGACCCTCTTTCACAATGTTAAATTGTCACAACTGCGTGGAGACGATATTTGCATCAATTTCAGAAATTCGAATTTGGTTTGTATCAATCTTGTGAATGATTTTATTTTTAAAGCATAGCTAATCTAACCTTTGAACTTCTCTTGCTCTTTATTTGTCTGTTGCTTTTTTCTTGCATGTCTGGAATTGCTAGCTTAAAAATTCAAAATCGCCATTTACATAAATGGGCATACACTGAATATAAACCTCGCTGTGGGGTTTACCAGTGTTCATACATCACATCCAAAGCGTTCTTTAGCAGCAAGGATAATAGATTGGTGCTGCCTACAAATATTGCTTCTCCACTCGAACACCTCCAAAGGTATTTCTTTGTTGCCTTCATCTCCATCATTAGTCCACATCCTAGTGGATTTCCTAAAGTGTTATGCCTGCTATCAGAATAGAAGGCAAATATTTGTGTGAACATAAGCCAAAATTTCAACCATTCTAGAGGTTAGGCTATTTCATTTCACAGGTAGAATGAGAAGTACTCCCAATTTTTACTCACCCTCCAAAGCTGATCAAAGGAGGGACAAATTTAAGGTTTGTTTAGAGTTTTGGTGTAGGACCCCCACCAATTTTTTATAAAATATTTTAAGCTTGATTTATTTATTTGGTTAGTTATGTTTTTAACTGATTTGGCAGCACGTTTGTCACAATCTGGAAATGGATAAATGGTCACCGTTTCTTGAGAAAATTTTCAAGCAGATAAAAACAACAAAGATTACCCAGAAATGTCTACTTCTGTTCTTCTTCCATTTCTGGCTCACTTTAGAATGTAACGGCCCCTAGCTATCATGTTTCTGGTTATATAGATTATGAAGGTGCTATAAGGAATTGCCTTCATATTGTGTTTCTATGAGATGTGGGGGTACTCTAAATTAGAGATTAACACAGCCTAGAAAGGAGAAAACAAACCGAAAACTAAATTGCACAAAAACCCTCCAATAAACACTTCATCAATCTTGAAATCTGTACATTCTACGTCAATACAATGCCCTGTACTTATACAATAAGATGTCTCTTGGTTGTCTTGAGTCTCTTTGTGTTTCACATTCTCTCTAAATCTGGGTGAGAATGTATTTTTGTTCCTTTGTTAATTTCCACTTTCCAATTCTGCCATGTTCTGATTCTTTGTCTCATTCTTGTCCTGTTCTGTTTTTTGTCTCTTTCATGATCACAATTTTCAACATTCTCGCCCTTAGATTGAATGGGAATATTTTAATTGTATCTCTGAATGAATAAATTGATTCTTTGCAACTATCTTTGTAAAAATGTGATCTTTTGAATTGCAATGTTTCAATTCAACTTCCTTTTGCTGAACTAAGTCTCTAATAAAATGATGCTTCAAATCAATGTGCTTTGATTTTGTATGAAAAACAGGATTTTTAGTCATTTGAATTGCACTTGGGTTACAAAGTATGGTAGTTGGTCTTTCATGCTTTTGACCAAGGTCTTCTAGGATTTGCCTTAACCACACTACTTGTGTGCTTGCTGATGTTGCTGCTATTTATTTTGCCTTTGCAGTTGAGAGTGCAACTGTTGCTTGTTTCTTCAAACTCCAAGTTCCCAATCAATTTCCCAATAAAAAGCAATATCTTGATGTATATTATCATCAATTGAGCCTCCCCAATCTAGATCACTGTATCCAACCAACTCAATCTTATTGGATGAAGCATAGTAGTCAGACTCTTTTGGACTCCCAAGTACTCGGCCGAGTCCGAGTCCGAGTGGGCTCAGCCGAGCCGAGCCCACTCCTACTCCTTTTTTTTCTGGACTCCTCCGAGTCCGGCCGAGTCCGAGTCCGACCCGGACTCCCGAGTCTCGACGTCGGAACTCGGCTGGCCCAAAAAAAATGGAAGTTTAAAAAAAAAAGAAAAATTACGTCTAGGGAGGTTAAGCGTTGATGATGCTTCATGACTTAAGCATCCACGTTGGCCAGTGTGCAATCACGAACAAGACGCTGAAATCTTTGTTTATTATATTAACGAGAGAATGTGCAATTTTGCTTCTCAAACCTTCAGAATGCTTATCTCTCAATTATAATTTATTTTAATACAAATATATCTTTCTCCAATGGATACATCATCTGCGTCTTGTTTGGGAATGAGAACCGCTTCAGAATGCACGTATGCATGTCCTATGGGGTGTGGCGGTTCGGGCGGAGAATGGCATGAGTTTTGGAGGCGTTCGATCAAGGAAGGCTTGAGGCCGCCAGTGCTGAGACCTCTTCTAGAAAGTTCGTTGCGCAGTTCTTGCACCTTCATTTTCTTCCATTCTTTTCTCTCCTTCAATGCACCCTCTCCCGTCGTCGTCACTGCCACCGTCGCCATTGCAGCCAATACACACCATCATGCGGCAATGGAAAAAAATTAAAAACAATAATTTATTTCGCTCTGAAACCCTTGATCGCCAACGAAACAATTGCTATGCACAAAGCTCCCCCAGAATAATGAATGTTGCTTCTACCTTGAATTTTGGTAAGCAGTTTTAAAAAACGGCTTCCTATTCTAAAACCGGAAAAATGGCTAGGATTAAATATTAGCTTTATTAATATATGAAGAATTTTTTTTTCAATTTTTTTTTAATAAAAGTAAAGTTAATAGATCCCAACCAACCATCTAGGAAATCGAATCTAGACAACCCATTGATTATAATTAACCATGGTATTTGAATATTTTATTTATTAAACATGGTGGACTAAGTTAGGGTGATTTTGTCATATAGTAAAGTTTATTATTATTTAATGTTTTTATTATTATTTAATGTTTTGTAAAATATTAATAATGTTTTTGAACTTTATATATTAAGTTTTATTTTATCATTATATTATTTATTTATAATTTTATAAACCAAAGTGGTCATGCTTGCAAAGGTCATAGTCCCGTTCCGAATCCTCTGAGTGCACGTCGGACCGACAACGATGTTATGAATCTCGAGTGACCGGTGGTCCTCTTCATGTTGGGTTATAAATAATGAGGTGGTATAGGCTTGTTGGGGGCAGTCCTTGTAGTTTGAACCTTGTACTTGGCAGTTACTAAAAATAGTGTGAATGTAACCAACTCCCTATGTATCCAAAAAAAAAATTATAAAACAAAATTATTAGCTTGCTATTAGAATATGGTCCTTCCTCTTGTTAATTTCTTATTTGTATAATGTTGAATGTTGAGTAAGTGTGTTAGAATATACTAATAAGTAATATGCATGAAAAACTTATTTTTTTAATAAAAATTTGTCTTTTTTTTCATTTTTTTCTTTTTTCCGAGTTTTAACCGAGTCTTGCCAAGTTTTTTTGCCGAGTCCCGAGTCCAACTCCCGAGTCGAACTTTCCGAGTCCGAGTCGAGTCCGAGTTTTGCTACTATGGGATGAAGCATAGTTCAAGGCTGACTTGGGAATCGACAAAAAAAAGAGGAAGAAAATGCAAATTTTCATTGAAAATAATAAATTTTTATCATGCATATCACAATTAATTAACATTATACAAATAAAAAATAATATTGTAAGTGATACAAGCTTAAACTACACATGAAAATGACAAAACACGCTACAATTAAAAAAAATTTAATGCGTCCAAAATTCAAATATTTTTGTATTGCTTATAATATAAACAAGGTACAAATTAGAAAATGTGTCATGCCAATGGCTGAGTAGGCTCACTATCCATGTCTTGCAATACCTTTGCCCTTTAATATAAACAAGGTACAAATTAGAAAATGTGTCATGCCAATGGCTGAGTAGGCTCACTATCCATGTCTTGCAATACCTTTGCCCTTTGCCCTAGCAGGAGCTCTAGTCACTCTTTGTTGTTGTGCCTGTGCCCGTGCCTCTTGGGCCTTGGCTGCTAAGTCCTCCGCTAGGTTTTCAAAATCATCCATGGAGAAGACAGGCTATTGCTGCTGCTGCTGCTCTTGCTCTGTAATCCATTCAGATGATGGATCAATCTCATCTAGGTCAATGGCCTTGTTACTGTTGGCCACGAATCCGCCTCCTGGGAAGGACTTGGTGTATCAATGCGCCCTAGACCCGCGGACCAACATTGAAAGGCCGGGAGGAAGGGATGCCCCCCGTGCCAATCTCCGGAGAAGGCCGGCTCCTATGTGAACTTTCGGTTTTAAGATAAGGGTGCAGGAAAGAAATAAAAGGGATAAGGGTTAGAAGTGGTGCGTTATCAACTTTGGGTAAGAGCACTCAGCACGGTAACTACTAGCAACTAAGCCTAACAACATTCAAAACAATACATGTAACAGAAAGCACTTGTGCGATTCTCCCCTATGTATCCTTGACCTTAAATTCCAGGCTCAGATAATTGCCAATGCTGAAATCCAGGATGCAGAATAATCACCAAGCAGCAATATAAATGAGTAAATGCAGAAATAAAAGCGACAAGGCAGCATAAAGAGAAGAGACACAATTGAAGCCAAAGGATGTATTATCAGAGGCAAACGGTCTTAGTTACAGCAGCTTTCCTAGCAATATGTTCCCCCCTTATTACAATATCAACTGCTATTTATAGCAGTGCAGACCCCCCGATTACAATGCGGGCACAGATACCCAGACCTGCAAAAGCTGCCAAGGTGCCTGCAAAAGCTGCCAGGCTTGACCCTTTTCGTCCTTGGCTGTACCTGCGGCGTGTTTTTCCTTGTCGTCGGAAAGAAAAGGGTGCAACATCGGGATTTCCCAGGAGGTCACCCATCCCAGTACTACTCCGGCCCAACTTGCTTAATGACGGAGTCTGATGGAATCCGACACACTAATGTCGGTATGGCCGCACCCAAATGCATCTCGGGGTAGGTGTCGGCCATATCTGTCCTCGCAGCATGCTCTTCCCTGATTCTGGTACGGCTTCTGACAGATTTGGTAGCTGGAAGGGGATGGCCTGTTAATGCGGTGGGTGCGGCGTAATTCGGTCTTGAATGTCCGCCACTGTTGCCTTCAATGGTCACCCACCCCGCTGCTTGAGCATGGCCTTGGTTGTACCTTAACGGGCCCGGTCCTTGAAAACCCTAACTTTTCCGCCTCGGGAGCCGCTCTGCTTAGCTGGCTGGATTCGGGCGGGAAACGGCCTTGAAGACTCAAAAATGGAAGACTGCTGCCCTGGAGCCGCCCTGCTGTCACAAAACCCTGAAATCTTCTAACTGCCGGAAATCCTCCCTGGAGCGCTCATTTTGTCATTTTTCTCCTTCTTGAAGGCGCCAGCAATTTCGGCCCTTGAGCGCTCGTGAAATGTCTTTTAACCCTGACGCGCTCCCAATTTGCAATTTTGCCCTAGAGCGCACATGCCTTTTAGCGCTCTAGGGAGATTTTTTCACTTAGGCAAAAAGGACAAATTAATCACTTTTTTTCATATTTTCCCTAGCGCGCACATGAGTGGGAAATTTTCCCCAAAGCGCACATGCTTTTTAGCGCTCTAGGGAGTATTTGGCCCTTTATAAAATCTCCACCCGTTTGCATACTTTCCCTACGGCGTACGTGAGATGGGAATTTTCCCTAGGGCGCACATGACTTAGAGCGCGCTAGGGAGGATTTTGCATACTTAGGGTTTTTCAGCCCCTTTTCGCCCTAGCTGCTCGGAATCTGCTCCAACGCGCCCTGAACTGGCCGATTTGCTCCATAGCGCTCCCGGGCTGCAGCGACCTAGGGCGGGTCTCATACTTAGAAATTTTTTCAAATTTTCAAATTTTGCCCGGTTGCTCCGGAACTTCCGAGGAGGTGTCCTTGGCCCTAAAAACTGGATCTTAGGCACCGAAACTGGCAAATTGACAGGGGAAGGAGGTCTGCTCGGACTTTTTCAAAATTTTCAAATTTCTCAACCCCGAACAAAATGTGGCAACAAGTTACTTGATCCTGCAATTTTGTTATGGTGGAGGTGAAGGTTGTAATGAACAAAAACAAGATCATTTAACTTTTGCTGTGTAAGCCTATTGCGCTTCTTGGAGTGAATGTGCTCAAACATACTCCAATTGCGCTCACAACTTGAAGCGCTACATGGCTGACATAAAACTTTTATCGTGAAGCGCTATAGATTGGGTGTATATGCACCAAAATCCTCCCACCGTAAATCTAGAAAAAGCCAAGAAAAGGAAATTTAATAATTCAGGTTTAAAATTGAAAATTGAGATTATTTTAAAAACAAAATCAAAAGACAAAATAGATAATAATTCGATGAGGGTTACTGTTGTCACATTTTGCACGGGGTGCAATGTCTTCAGTGTTGTAACAGTACTGCTCTTCTTTTTCCTCTTCCTCCATTTTCCTTCCTTCTTCTCTCCCTTTCCTTTTCTTTCCCGCATTCTCTTTCTTTCCCCCCTTTCTTGGAGTCCCCCAGTTGATTTTTCAACTTTCCAGCAAGTTACCTAAAAAATGACTAAGTGTTGGTGCGAAGTTCGCACTTCGCCCAGTCTTGGTGCGAAGTTCGCACTTCGCCCAGTCTTGGTGCGAAGTTCGCACTTCGCCCAGTCTTGGTGCGAAGTTCGTACTTCGCCCAGTCTTGGTGCGAAGTCTGACTTCGCCCCACTTTCTAGGCGCACCTTGCACGTAGCGATTGAGGAGCCGGCAGGCGACGAGAAGATGACAAAAGGCCGGAGCGAGAGTCCGTACGGCGGCAGACACCAGTTTCCACCTGTGCGCAGCCCGACTTCGCAGTGAAGTCGGAGTGCGCCCTTGACAGGTGCGCAGTAGGGGAACAAACCCAGAATTTGACCAAGGCATGAAGGCCTTCCGACTGCACTGTTTTCTGCCCACGCAACCCGAGACGCTCTGATCCCAAGCGAAGATGGACAGACTGCCCTCCAAGGCAGACACGTGTCACACAGCATCATCCATCATCTGACAAGTGTCCAGCTTCGGGATTAGAGCCGAAACGTGCCGAGCAAAAGGACAAGCATGGGCTGCATTGCCTGCGCCAGTAGCCTCATTTAAAGCTGATCTGAGGTTTTACCTGCTCCAGCTACCCGCATCACTGCCAGATTGGAGTTCTGCCCAGCGCACCGCCATGTAACTGTCCAGCTTCCAGGAGGACCATGCTGCGGGTACAGTCCGGTCCGACAAAAGGTCAGCATTTGCAGCTCTTTCACCGCTTTTGTCAGCTTATGTTTGACTGGGACCTTGTGCCCATTAATGTAACGGGAGGGACTCGGGCTATAAAAGCCCACCATGAATTCATTGTAAGAGGTGGAAGGGGAATGTCTGTTAGGGAACCACTGTGCCCATTGTAACCGTGCTTCTGCTTATAAATATAATTTGTATGCCCGGTTCCGTTACTGCTTACTGTTTTTTATGCTGCCTTTCTTTATATTCATGCCTTAGGCTAACCTGTGTCATGGCTCGTTGATTCATTTCAGCATTTGATGATCAGGTGCCTCTAGCATTGCTTGTTTAAAGCACCCCTGTACTTCATGAATTAAAAGGATACATAGAATAGATGTGGTAGCAGTTTTATAAGTTGTGTGTTTTGTTGCTGGTCCGTATCTGGTGATTGGTGCGCTGCCGTACTGTTAGTTCCTTGTAGGAAATGTTTGTTAGGGAGCCATTGAAGCTGTGCGGTTAAATTCTCTACATAAACACATATACCTGGCTCTAATATCTCTATGATTGCTTTCTACCCATGTTAGTGTCCGTAGGTGGTGATTGACGTGTTGCCGTACTGTTAGTTCCTTGTAGGGAATGTCTGTTAGGGAGCCGTTGTAGCCGTGCGTACACTGCTTGGGTATCGGAAGTATACGTTAGATTTTGCAGTTCTCAGTTGTGCTTTATATTTAATGCAGTAAGTATTGGTGATTGGTGTGTTCCCGTACTGTTAGTTCCCCTCACCAACCTTTGAATATATTTGTAAATTCCTTTCTGTTCATTTATTTCTTTCCTGTACTCTTAGCTTGAACATAAACCCCCCAAAAAGGAGCCGGCCTTCTCCGGAGATTGGCTCGGAAGGCATCTCTTCCTTTCGGCCTTTCATCTTCGGTGGGCGAATACGGGCGCATCAACCCAAAATCCTTTCCTCATGGCAGATTCGTAACCAACAGTTTCTCGCACGCCCGGTGGGACACTGGTCCCACGTTTCAAGAGAGATTTTTTGATCAGTCTCCACCTGGCGCTGACGGTGTTTTCTGAGCACCTGGTGAGACAAGGAAGTTTCTCACCCCCGACAGAATCGAAGCACCGGTGTTCGCTTCATTGCTGTTCCAAATCTGAACACCTGGCGACTCTGCACGAACAAATCCTCTGAGTCTTGAAGACCGGTCCCGTCACCTTCATGCACACGAGAAGGTGGCAAGCAAGGGATCCGAGAAGCCCGCCTGAGTTCTACGAACCGGACATCAACGCTCGAGGCGAGATCCCCAGGCTGGCTGATCCGCGAGCTCGTTTCGACGAAGCCGAGGCCGAGATACAAGAAGAAGCCGAAGCCGAAGTCGGAGGAGCTGAGTACGAAATAGAAGAGGCCGAGGAAGAAGAAGATCCTGCATCCTCGGAAAGTACCGACACTGAGTACACAACCGACGGCGGAGAAGAAGAAGAAGAAATGGCTGCCCAACAGCCGAATGATGATGATCTCTTCCCGGCTGTGGACTCTACGGGGCCCTTGGCCCTGGTCGGACAGCAAGCTGTGCCCCCTGCTGCTTTAAAGTCTATTCCCACATACGATAGCTACGGTAAGACGGCGTACGAGCACATCCAGGACATCCTTGCCCTGGCCGCATTGCATACTATCACCGATGAAAGTGTGAAGACCCGTTTGCTGGCCCTTTCCCTGAGGGGAAAGCTTCTCTACTGGTGGAGATCGCTGCCAGAGGGATCCATCACAGGGTGGCCCCAGCTTGCCAGGAGGCTCGTAAAAGGATGCAAAGAGTCTGCTGACCCTACTTCTCTACTGCATCAGTTCCAAGCTATCCAGAGACATCCTCAAGAGGAGGTGTTTGATTTTAACATCAGGTTTGCGAGATCCTGGAAACGGGTACCTCGCGAACTTCGGCCTTCAGCCGGCATGGCTGCTCACTACTATCTGAGATCCTTCAACTCAGACATATGCCTGCTGCTGAAGATCGCGGAATTGATGAGTTCCTACGTGCTGTACGAAGCTGCCCAGCAAGCTGAAGCTGACATTATCTCCATCGGCAGACTCCCGTCCAGAGTGCAGGAGCCCATCCATCCGGACTTCCCCAGATCTCAGTATCCTTCTGCTTCTGGTGGTGCGCCGTCCACATCAGGACAACAACCCCAGCAGCAGTGGAATCCGGCGCCGGTCGTAACTCCTTACGGCCCGCCTCAGTTGCATTACCCTCACCCGCCGCCTCCTGCTCCGCATTTTCCAGCACTTCCCGCTCCTCCACAATACGCATCTTATTCTAACCCTCCTCCATTGGCCGCATTGCCTCCACCGGCACAAATGCCGCCACCCGACAGCAGCATCCAGAACACGATTCTACAAGAAGTGCGGGCTTTGGCCTCCGGATACCACGCCATGTCCAATGACATGACCGCTATGAAGAAGAAGCAGGCCCAGATGGACCTCGCTCCTAGGAGGCCATATGCGCCCCCGGCGCTAACAAAAGACAAAGCGCCAGAAAACCAGCCGCAGAGGCGTCCGCCTTCGAGAAATGCTGCTATAGAAGACCCGCCTGGTCCTCCCGACCAGGTTAACTGGTGCACTACGTGCAATGACCCGCATTCGGAGGAAGACTGCACTTTGCACCAGCACTACATTCAGACATTGGCCGGCAGCGCTATAGAAGACGATGAACTGTACATGATCTTGGATGGCGAAGCCAACTTTGCCCTCCCGGAAGAAAATCTAGCGCCACCCGCCAAGGAAGAAAAGAAAGCCGCGAATGCGGCCAAGCCTTTGCAAGTCTACGCGAGAAGAGAAAAACCGCAGCCCGGAGGGCTGCCACCATACAAGCGGCTGTGGCCCTACACAGCCCAGGAGAAGGCATCCAAAGATAAAGCTCCAGTCAAGCCTTCTCCGGAAAAGGCTGCCGCTGTTCCAGCCAAACCTCCAGCAAAGGCCCCAACACCGGCTAAGACTCCGGTAATTCAGCCTCCAGCTGAAACCAAAGAACAAGCCCAGGAGAAGCTGAAGTACCCGTCTCTAACCAAGAGGCAGCGAGTTGAGGCCACCCAACAGTACCTGACAAAGTATGAGCCGGCTAAACAAGCAGAAGGAGCTAGTACCTCGGGCTACAGCATTATAGACGAGTTGAAGAGAACACCTGCTAGAATCAGCATGTACGATGCTCTTCTGCTCCCAGGCCAGGTAGATCTGCTGCAAGAATCACTGAAGAACATGAAGAGCGGCAGACAGATACAGCCCGCTGTCCTGGTTCAACCTTTGACAGTCTCCGCCACTGGGAAGAACAGACCGCCACCCTTTTATCTGTCTTTACGGATGCAAGGGCACATAGTTCACAATCTGCATGGGGGATTCTGGCGCTTCCTCGACTGTGATGTCGAAGGCCGTCTGCGATGAGATCGGGATGGAATACACACGGAGCAGCCAAGGCGTGCTGCAATTAGACAGCACCCCTGTCAAGACAGTTGGTGTCATAAAGGACATCCCTATCCGACTGCACAAAGCTCTCGACATCGTAGTCATCCAGGAGGTCGTGATTGTTGACCTGGAGCCTTACTTCGGCATGTGTCTTTCTCGGGAGTTCACTGCGAAGTTGGGCGGGTACCTGTCTCTAGACTACTCACACATGGAAGTGCCCTTCAAAGGAAGGAGACTGAGAATTTTTAATGAGAAGCCTTCCCCCTTCCTAGTAGACAAGATACCGGAGGAGAGATGGACTGTATGGTCCAGTTGTCAGGGGAAGAGCTGGTGACAGTGGAACTGACTGAGCAAGCCTTCGAAGTGCTACAGCTTGAAGATGAGTTCTCTTTGCGGGACTTTAATGCCGTAATCGGGACAGAGCAGGGCTGTTACTCCATTGTACAGCCCGAGAGGCTTGACATGTCGGCTGCAAAAGATGTAGGACCTGCACCCGAAGAGCTGTGGAAGCTCTTCTTTGACGGCGCGCGATGCAAGAATGGCGCCGGTGCAGGAGTGCTGCTGGTTTCTCCAACCGGAATCCAGAAGGACTATGCCTACAGGTTGGCCTGGAGCTGCACTAGCATCTCGGCGGAATACGAAGCCCTGTGCTTGGGTTTGCGAAAGGCGGAGAGGCTCGGAATCAAGCACCTACAGATTTTTGGAGATTCAGAGCTGGTGTGTCACCAAGTTACGGAGAAGTGCGCATCCAAACAACACTATCTTAGAGCGTACCGCAATCGGGTGTGGGACCTGATGGAGTCATTCGACTCATTGAATGTCAAAGCGATATCGCGTGAGAAAAACAAGCACGCTGATATTCTGGCGTCTGTTGGAGCCAGGTACGTTCCGGCTGAAGACGTTGTCCAGAAACCGAAGCCGGTTCAGTACTGTCTACAGGCCTTCTGTGCCTGATAAGGACACCCACTGGCAGGTGTTCAGTTGTGACGAGGAAATCGTCACATTCCTGGTTAACGAAGTGTGTGTAATCGGAGGTAGAGACCCCGATGACGAGCAATATGAGGGGTTGATACGATTCACGGAATAATCACGTCCCAAAAGGACTGATTACATTAGAAAGTCTCTTTGATCGGAATGACAGAGCAATATCCCACGGGATCAAAGTAGACCCGAGGCGGTATGCTGACCCGGAACTTGAACTCGGTAAAACTATCAAGGTCGGAACAAACCGCACGTCGGAGGAAGCTGGAGCGGATCGGATCACCGTGCCGGGAGTTCCCCGACATCGTGGCCTCGTGCTACGAGGATTTGAGGGGGTATGACGAAACTGTCATCCAAACATACCATTGAGCTAGAGGATGGCGCCAAGCCATTCCGACAGAAATAGAGGGTCGTGAATCCGAAGATTGAGGCCATGATGAAGACCGAGCTCTTGAAGATGCTGGAGGCCAAGATCATCTACCCCATCAAACATTCATCCTGGGTCGCGAATTTGGTGCCCGTGAGGAAAAAGAATGGTGACATTCGTCTCTGTGTCGACTTCAGAAACCTAAATCAGGCTTCCCTTAGGGACCACTATCCGCTTCCCCAAATCGACCAGATCCTACATATCGTTGCTGGAGCCCAGAGATTTTCACTTTTAGATGGATTTTCCGGCTACAACCAGATTTGGGTCAAAGATGAGGACCAGGCATAAGACGGCGTTTACCACCAAGTGGGGGACGTTCGCCTATCGGCGCATGCCATTTGGCTTATCTAATGCTGGTGCCACGTTCCAAAGGGCCATGGACCTGGCATTCTGAGAGCTGCTCAATAAGATTATCGTCATCTACCTTGATGACATGACTGTTTTCTCTCACCAACGAGGAGATCATGTTTCGCACCTATGGCAAATATTTGAGAGTTGTCGAGAATTCGGCATTTCTATAAACCCGAAGAAGTCTGTCTTCGCGGTAAAAGAAGGAAAGCTGCTGGGACATGTCATCTCCGAGGAAGGCCTCGCCATTGACCCTGACGAGAGCGAAGCCCTCGTTCGCTTGCCAGCCCCCATCGACAAAAAAGGGCTGCAGTCCTTCTTCGGTCAGATTAACTTTGTGCGGAAGTTCATCCCGGACTTCGCACAAGTGATCAAGCCTATGGCCGAACTGCTCAAGAAAGATACACTTTACGAATGGACTGATGAGAGAGAGCAAGCCTTCGAGGAAATCAAGGCCCGAATTGCACAAGCTCCGGTGTTGACAAACCCGGACTACTCCAGAGACTTCATCCTGTATGCAGTGGGAGAACCCGAAAGTTACGCTGCAGTCCTAACTCAAAAGGGAGACGATGGTGAGGAGCGCCCCATAGCATTCCTCAGCCAAGTGATTCTGCCGCATGAAGAAAAGTACAATTTTATAGAGCGGCAGGTTCATGCTGTTATGAAGTCCCTTCGAAAGTTCAGGCACTTTGTCTCCCAGAGCAAGACTACTCGTCTTTGTGATTCACCCGGATGTTCGAAGCTTCATCTTGCTGGGAGAACCGGGGCACAAGAGAGCGGGATGGGTTGCCAAAATCCAGGAGTTTGACATTGAAGTGCGGCCCACCAAGCTTATCAGAGGCCGAGCCTTGTGTCAGGAATTGGCCCGAAGCGCTGTAGCCGGCATCTCCGCCTGTAAGTGGGAGGACATAGCGACACGCATCTACCTAGCCGACTCGTTATCGGAGGGGAGTGATTGGACAGATGAACTGGTGAGATACTTCTGCACCGGAAGATGTCCCGATCACCTGAACGCCTCACAACGAAGGAGATTTCGGCTAGGTGCACTTAAGTACACTCTTCGCCCCGAGGGGCTTTACTTCAAAAACATTGACGGCATCCTGTTGCGGTGCGTCTTAAAATCTGACCAGCCTAGGGTCCTCGGAGAATTTCATTCCGGGATGCCTGGGGGTCACCATTCTTCAAGGCCAATGGCCTTAAAAATAATAAGGGCTGGGTGCTATTGGCCCACTTTGTTCGCAGACGCGCATGCGGTCTGCTCTAAATGTGATCAATGCCAGAGGTTTGCTGGCCGAAACAGAAAAGCACCCCTGCCCCTTCAACCGATTCAGGCCGAGACTCCGTTCCAGCAATGGGGTTTAGACTTTATTGGGGTGATTTCTCCTAGCTCCTCTGCCGGCCACAAGTTTATTCTTACGGCTACCGACTATTTCACGCGGTGGACGGAGGCGATCCCGACCAAGAACGCAGACCAAGAAACGGTCATCGGGTTCATTGAGAGCCTGATTACCCGCTTCGGGGTTCCAGAGTCGAATGTGACAGACAACGGTCCGGGATTTGTAGGCGCTGTACTCACGGAGTACACCGGCAGACTTGGCATCTATCACAAGATGTCTTCTAACTACTACCCGCAGGGGAATGGCCTTGCCGAGTCCACTAACAAGAACCTCCTGAAAATCATCCGGAGGACCATTGACAGAAACAAGCGGACTTGGCACTTGCTCCTGAACCGGGCGCTGTGGGCGGACAGAGTCGCATTCAAGAAATCCCTCAGAACGTCCCCCTATGCGCTCGTCTATGGCAAAGAGGCTGTCATGCCATCACACATCGAGATCCCTGCCCTGTGGATGATCGACGAAGACAGATGCAGCGGAGACCCGGTGGACGACAGACTGTGCCAACTCCTGCAGTTGGAAGAAGACAGAGAAAGTGCATACCAGGCCTTCGCGGATCACATTGCAGCCACCCAAGGCTGGTTTGCCAAAGGCACCACTTCCCGAGTTTTCGAAATCGGGGACTTGGTGCTGAAGTGGGACTCATATAAAGCAAAACCGGGTAATCACGGGAAGTTTGATGCCCTCTGGGAGGGCCCTTATCAGATTGCCCGGGTAAACCAGTTCAATGCCTACATACTGCGGGATATGGAGGGTCAGCTCCTACCTATCCCTGTCAACGGGTTCCACTTAAAGATTTACCGCTGCTGAAGGTGCCCGAGTGGCCCTTCCTTGTAAAAAATTTTCCTTATGCTTTTTATTTCCCAGCATGTACAGTTTCCAGTTTTCAGCTTTTAAATTGTTTTTCTTCGTTATTTGAGCTTAACTGCGGCACAGGAGAGAAAGACGGACTTCGCAGCGAAGTCCATTGTCGCCCCTCAGGAGGGGCGAAGTTCGGCTGTGCAAAGAAAAGAGAAAAGGAAAAAAGGCAAAAAATTGGCTAAGTGTTGGCCGAAGTCCGACTTCGCAGCGAAGTCGGGCTTCGGGCCAGCCACGGTGCGAAGCGCGACTGAAAGGGAAGCCACGAGGGCACACTAAAGACAGGCTTCGCTAAGCTTTGGCCGAAGACTGACTTCGCGCGCGAAGTCCGACTTCGGCCAACTTCCGCGCGAAGTCCGCGCTGCGCCCAACTTTCGTGCGAAGTGCGAACTTCGCGCGAAGTTCGCACTTCGCACGAAAGTTGGGCGTAGCGCGGACCCGCCTCAGCGTTTGCACTGCGCGGCTTGTCCAGGATCAGTCTAAAGAAAAATGATAAGTGTGGTCAAAGGCCCGAAGGTTGCAAAGGACCCAGACTGCGCCCAAACCTTGGGCGCAGCAAGCAAGAAAGAAGAAGGAACAGTTCGAACGCGCACTTCGCGCGAAGTTCGAACTTCGCCCGAAATTCGGGCGAAGTCCGACTTCGCCGGCGAAGTCGGGCCGCGCCCAACTTTGGGCGAAGTCCGGCTGCGCCTCGTTTTCTGGGCCAGTTTGGGGCAACGTTTAAAAATGAATAAAAAATAAAAAAAAAATCCTAGCTGGGCCCAAGGCGCGTTTGTAGCCGTTCCAAAGTGGGTTTCCGCACCAATGATTCTTTCTTGAGCAGTGTGCCCGCGCTCCGGCAGTGACGTCAGCCATGGCGCAGCGTCCAAGACAGAATTGATGATTGCACGTTCCTCAACGAAAGTGCAAGCAAAAGAGCATGGCACGTCTGCCGGAGCGCGCTTTTTCCAAACATTCTCCTGCGCAGCCACCAAAGAGCCTTAACTCAGCCGACCTACCTCCTCCTGCGCGACATTAATGGCGCTGTCTTTATCTAGAAAAGGGGGTCAGATGTTTTTAAACATTCCAGACTATGCAGATTATTCCTCGGACAGTGCAACTTATTCCTGTGACGACGAAATCTGCTGCAGACGCCTTGAACTTGCAATTATTGCTGATTCGGAGAGATGGACAGAGGAAAGATGCCAGTGTCAGCGCAGTCCAGCGAAAGTGGCGAACCCAAGGATTTACCGCGGCCGGGCGTTTTCAGAAGTGAAACCCCGCCAGAGAGAAAGTCAAAGTCCCGGACGAAAAAAGTACAGCGTGGGCAAGCCCCACCACCTCCGGTGAATTATTTATCGGGATACAAGGACGGCTCTTTTTCTATGAGCCTAACGAAGCTGCGGGCAAATGTGGAAAGTTGGGCTGACAAAGTTTCGCCCTCCCACCATTTCGGAGCCGCGTACAAATCCAATCTGTTCAGATTCTTGTGCCCTCCTGACCACCAATGCCCGGAACTGGTAGACCTAATTGTCAGACACTACAGACCAGCTACCCGGCAAATTTGCAGCTCCAGCGGTAAACCCTTGTTCACACTCGCGCAGGAGATCGTCCAGCCAGCTTTCGCCCCAGGGTTGGAGTATGACTCCAACGCCATTCTCAAAAAGATAAATTTGGGCGAGCGAGCGGGACGTTTCACGCCAATAAAACGGATGAGGGATTTCCTCAATTCAGAGCTGAACGCCCCGCTTGCAGCTGGACAGTGGCCAACCGGCCCCATGCCCTTGGCACAATTCCAGAACAAATACTTGTACATCATTTTGGCATCTATTCTTGGCTGCGATTCTGATGAGCTGGTACAGCCGTACCAGCTAGCGCTGGCAGAATGTCTCCTATGTGGAGAGTCCTACGAACCGGCGACACAGAGAAGTGGGAAGCATCCCATATCTTTTGACTGGGCAGACTGGCTGGCTTATGCCGTTCATTCTAGCCTGGTAAAAATCCAGAAGAGGCAGTCTACCAATTTTCGTTTCGGTTTCGTTCTAGCTCGGCTTTGTTTGTACCATCTCGCACCCCCGATGCCGATCCCGAACTCGAAGAAGGTCAACGAGAGGGGAGAGCCACGACTGTCTATAAGCTGGACGGATGACTTATACCGGAAAGGGTCCTACTACAAGTTCAACTTCAACTTTCTGGGATTCGTCATGTCAGTCTTCAGTGAAAGCGAAATTCCCCGTCCCCGAGAGAAATGACGAGCGCTTTGATAAATCAGAAGCTCGGGGACGTTTTCAGACTGACGCAGGGAATTGTGGTCAGCCCATTTGCTGCCCTACTGGTGCTCGGAGCATATGTTCGGGATGGAGGTTGCCCGACAAATGGACTATGTTGAAGAGGAGTTCGGCCTAGGAAAGAAGAGAGGACAGATTTTTCAATACCCTCTTTCCTGGGCAAATGTTGAGATTTTTGAGGTAGGACAGCATGTCTACCTTGAGCAAGAGTTTTCCCGGATTGGCTTGGTTTTGTTGCCGCAACGCTGGAAGTATGACCCATATGGAATAAGGGGAAAGTTCACACATCTCTGCCCCCAGGCAGATATAACTGAAGATAAATGCGACGTGGTCCTTGTGGATCTTGACTGGGAAATCGAATTGATGGAAGCTTCTCCTCCCTGGCAGGATTTCTACTGCGAGGAGGTGACATATGACCCCAAGCGAAACCCGGACCACCAGTTTTCATCTCCAGGGTTCAAAAAATTTCTATCCAAGATAGCAGGCCTTAACTGGTCTAAAGAAAAGATTATTGAATGCTGGAAGATGAGATGCCGCACGCAGCACGACAAATCAACAAGGAGAAACCTGGCCGTAGATGACGACTTTTCGGTTCTCTATGACCAGCATCATGACAGCTGGCGGCCGTTCGCATATCAAGGTTACGTTCCCCGAGGTCCCTTTGAAGGCTATAAAGGAGGGTCTCCCTCCCAACAGTTGTACACTTCGGCAACTACCAGCGCGGGCCCGGCAGACTTCTAGGTTGATCCAATGCAGCCCGTGGCTTCCAAGACGGCGCCTGAGAAGGCGAAAGAATTAGTCAAGGCAACGCCCGAGGCAATCCCTCAGGCACGAAAAACGCCAACGCCGTTAGAGGGCAGACCAGTTGCGGCAGACCTTCTGCAATTCAAACCCCGATACAAGTTCACCGTGGGAGCCTCAGCGCCTGCTGCACCTGCTTCATCTCCTTCCCCTGATCCAACCGTTATTCCAGAAGAAAAGAAGCGGAAGAGAGTTGAGAAAATCAGGCGACCTAGCCTGATAGTGCAGCAGCCAGTTGCAGAGCCGCAGCCGCGTCCTGCCGCCGCAGAGACAGTGTCTCTGGGCAGTCCTAAGCCAGCCGCCGAAATCAGAAGCACAGACATCCATCCGGCATCGGCTCAGGCGGAGCCCGCAGGTACGTTTGCTGCCCCTGTCTCCTTGGTCTCATCCAGTCCTACTCCCACTCCGTCTCCCGCTCAATCCGAGCAGGTCATGGCCGCATCCCCCTCCCCGTCTCCACGCCCTTCTAGCGGCCCCCATTCTTTTGATCAGTTTGCTCAGAACCCTAACGTTTCTCTATCTCTGAGCACAACTCCAAACCCTTCGCCTGAGGCTAGTGCTGAGGCTGTCCGTTCACCGTCACATCCTCCGTCTCAGCCGCTTCAAACCCTCACAGTTTCAGCCGCTCCCATCTCCATTTCCCGGTCCTCCCCACAAGCGGCCGATTCTTCCAAGGTTTGTCCGGTTCCTCCTGGTCCCATCCCCGCAGGAGAGACGTCTCAGCAGAACCCTAGGCTGGGGGAACCAGATTTTATGGACGACCTCCAGAATACAGACGACTTGCCCCTGGCAACGAGGGTTGTAGAGTATTCTGTCTCTTTCCTCCAAGACCTGAAGCGGAGGAGACATGAAGAGATAGCCGCCCCGGTAAAACGCGCAAAGTACGATTTCGGGAGGAGAGTGATTACAACAGAGAAGATAATCCCAAAAGTAAAGAAACCTCTCCGGGAAATGACCAGGGCGGACTACGAGCTCCAGACAAAGGAGAAGAGCTTTGACGACATTAACAAGCAATATGAGATTCGATCGATCATGCGCAAAGCTGATAATCTCTTTGTCAAAAGTCTGGAGGAACAGGAAGAACTTTTTGGGTTGCAGGATAAAACAAGGCAGCTTGAAGAGGACCTGTCTAGGTCCACTGAGCAACTGGAAGCGGCGCGGCAAGAAATAGATGAACTCAAATCCCAGCTGGTCGCTTCTCAGCAACAAGCCGCGACCGAAAAGCAAGCAACCTCGCAAAGCGATTTCTCAGCTCCAAGAGTCTTTGAAGCGGACGCGATCGCAACTTGCGAGAGAGAGCATCTCAAGCAACGGTCTTTTCAAAGACAAAGGTTAAGGAGATGAGGGCTGGTTTCGTTGCGGGAATGCAAGCCTCACACCTACAAGGCCATGGCAGTTCTGGATTTCACATCCAGAATTCAAGAAGTTTCTGCCCAGGGAAAGCCTGTGGTAGAGGAGGCCGAGCGCCAGGCGAAGCAATGGCTGGACCTGGCGGTAAATCTTCAGGAGCGCGAGCGCAACTGCCTCCAATTTTCTCCCGTGTCCTCATTCGCTGCAGAATGGGCAGGTGCAAGGGTGACCTTGCACAAATATTTCAAAAAAGTTGAAGAGGTGAGAGTTGCCAGACGAATGCTAGATGCATTCGGACATGAAAGAGATATCTGTCTGGCTCCCTTTCGTGCTCTTTCAGAACTAGGGTGCCCAGGTTTTGTTGAAAATGGCGAGCTTCTCACCCTAGATCGGGTGAAAAGGAATTGGCAGTCGTTCGAAGCAGATACAGCTGAAATTGACAGCTGGGCTGAGCCAATTCAAGACAGATCGGGTCACTCAGATGGTGGCCAAATATTCCAAGATCAGCTCCTACTTCCAGGAGTTAGAAAAAGATACCTCACCATCGACCTGCACGCGGTCGCTGCTTTCCACGCAGCATTAGAAGATGTAGCTGACCGCCGGCCATTTGAAGCAGAAGCTTGGCGCCCAGCCCAGGCCGCATACGATCGCATTTGCGAAGCAGAAGCAGCAGATGGAGAGCTTTCGGAAGGTAACTCTGAGGGGGCAACTGACAAAGATGAATCTGAAGAACAGTTGCCACAGGGCGAACAACTAGAGCAGCAAAAGGCAGGGGAGGCAAGTTCCTCTGCACCCAAAGGATGAAGGCATGGATTCTTTGCGTCGAGGCGAGCTCGACACCCCGCGAGCCGCCAGAAATGTTGTCACATTTTGCACGGGGTGCAATGTCTTCAGTGTTGTAGCAGTACAGCTCTTCTTTTCTCTCTTCCTCCATTTTCCTTCCTTCTTCTCTCCCTTTCCTTTTCTTTCCCGCATTCTCTTTCTTTCCCCCCTTTCTTGGAGTCCCCCAGTTGATTTTTCAACTTTCCAGCAAGTTACCTAAAAAATGACTAAGTGTTGGTGCGAAGTTCGCACTTCGCCCAGTCTGGGTGCGAAGTTCGCACTTCGCCCAGTCTGGGTGCGAAGTGCGCACTTTGCCCAGTTTTGGTGGGAAGTCTGACTTCGCCCCACTTTCTGGGCGCACCTTGCAACTGGCAGATTGACAGGCTGGCAGGCTGACAGAAGATGACAAAAGGCCGGAGCAGAGTCCGTACGGCGGCAGACACCAGTTTCCACCTGTGCGCAGCCCGACTTCGCAGTGAAGTCGGAGTGCGCCCTTGACAGGTGCGCAATAGGGGAACAAACCCAGAATTTGACCAAGGCATGAAGGCCTTCCGACTGCACTGTTTTCTGCCCACGCAACCCGAGACGCTTTGATCCCAAGCGAAGATGGACAGACTGCCCTCCAAGGCAGACACGTGTCACACAACATCATCCATCATCTGACAAGTGTCCAGCTTCGGGATTAGAGCCGAAACGTGCCGAGCAAAAGGACAAGCATGGGCTGCATTGCCTGCGCCAGTAGCCTCATTTAAAGCTGATCTGAGGTTTTACCTGCTCCAGCTACCCGCATCACTGCCAGATTGGAGTTCCGCCCAGCGCACCGCCATGTAGCTGTCCAGCTTCCAGGAGGACCATGCTGCGGGTACAGTCCGGTCCGACAAAAGGTCAGCATTTGCAGCTCTTTCGCCGCTTTTGTCAGCTTATGTTTGACTGGGACCTTGTGCCCATTAATGTAACGGGAGGGAATCGGGCTATAAAAGCCCACCATGAATTCATTGTAAGAGGTGGAAGGGGAATGTTTGTTAGGGAACCACTGTGCCCATTGTAACCGTGCTTCTGCTTATAAATATAATTTGTATGCCTGGTTCTGTTCTGCTGCTTCTATTTTTTATGCTGCCTTTCTTTATATTCATGCCTTAGGCTAACCTGTGTCATGGCTCGTTGATTCATTTCAGCATTTGATGATCAGGTGCCTCTAGCATTGCTTGTTTAAAGCACCCCCTGTACTTCATGAATTAAAAGGATACATAGAATAGATGTGGTAGCAGTTTCATAAGTTGTGTGTTTTGTTGCTGGTCCGTATCTGGTGATTGGTGCGCTGCCGTACTGTTAGTTCCTTGTAGGGAATGTCTGTTAGGGAGCCATTGAAGCTGTGCGGTTAAATTCTCTACATAAACACATATACCGGCTCGATATCTCTATGATTGCTTTCTACCCATGTTAGTGTCCGTAGGTGGTGATTGACGTGTTGCCGTCATCGTTAGTTCCTTGTAGGGAATGTCTGTTAGGGAGCCGTTGTAGCCGTGCGTACACTGCTTGGGTATCGGAAGTATACGTTAGATTTTGCAGTTCTCAGTCGTGCTTTATATTTAATGCAGTAAGTATTGGTGATTGGTGTGTTCCCGTACTGTTAGTTCCCCTCACCAACCTTTGAATATATTTGTAAATTCCTTTCTGTTCATTTATTTCTTTCCTGTACTCTTAGCTTGAACATAAACCCCCCCAAAAAGGAGCCGGCCTTCTCCGGAGATTGGCTCGGAAGGCATCTCTTCCTTCCGGCCTTTCATGCTGGTGGGCGAATCTGGGCGCATCAACCCAAAATCCTATTCTCATGGCAGATTCGTAACCAACAGTTACCTGGACTCATAGTTGACCTTGCTTGAATGCACTGCGAGAATGGGAAAAGGATATCCTCACATCTCTTATAGTGTTGCATCTCATCTTGTATCTTAGTGCCCATTTCCTCATAATGAAACATGTGGTCAACGCATTGTCGAAGGCCCAACATCACCTCATAGTCGGCCTAGAATGAATCAGCATAAAAAAGTTTGGGGTTGAGGTAGGACCCTGCTGTATGAAGAGGGTTGTGGAGCTGAGATGCCCATCTCCGGTCGATAATTTCCTAAATGGGACTGTATTTTGGCTGGGAATATTTATAAAATAAAGCAATTGCCTTTTTTTCCCTTTCCATAGCCACATATATATAGTCCTATCAACAAGATGGAGAACCCTCACTAAAGGCTCTGACACCTGAAAAAAAGAAAGGAAAAATAATTTACAATAAAAAAGTTTAGAATGTTAGTTTTTGAAGCTAAATACTAAAGATAAAATAACTTCAAGATCTTCTAAATATGTAAAACTCATAAACATAGTTGAGAAATCCTGCAAAAAATCTACAAAATCTTGATTTTTTGCCGATTTTTTAAAATGCTGATGCAATCGGCAAACTCTCGGCAATGCAAAAATTTTTTGAAGATTTTTTGCCGATTCTTTGAAAAATCAGCATCGCCAATTTTTTCAAAAAAAATGCAATGTCGATTAAGGGTTTTTTTATGCAAGCCCATTTTTCAGCTGTTACGAAGTTTAAAGTTTAAATCCTAAACCCGAAACCCTAGTCTAGGGTTTCGAGTTTTTTTTTTTCCTCCTCTTTTTAAGTAAATATTGCTGCCTGATAACTATGTATGTAAGCCCATTTTTCAGCTGTTAATGTTTGAAACTTTGGACTTTGAAGTTTAAACCCTAAACCCTAGGGTTTAGGGTTTTGTTTTTTTTTCCTCCTCTTTTTAAGTAAATATTGCTGCCTGGTAATTATGTATGCAAGCCCATTTTTCAGCTGTTAATGTTTGAATTTGAAATTTTGAACTTTGAACATGAAGTAAACCCTAGTCTAGGCCCTAGGGTTTTGGGTTTAGTTTTTTTTTTTCCTTTTTTTAAGTGAATATTGCTGCCTGATAACTATGTATGCAAGCCCGTTTTTCAGCTGTCAATGTTTCAATTTTAAACCCTAATCCCTAACCTTTTGGTTTAAGGTTTAGGTTTTTTTTCCTTTTTTCAAGTGATTGTAACTTTGTTGTTACTTGTTTCCATGGGCAGGCACATAAAAAACGAAACCCTTTTTTCCTTCTTGTTACGTGTAACTTTGTACCTTTTCATATTATAAGCAATACAAGATGTGTTTTGTCACTTTCATGTGTACTTAAAGCTTGAGCCTCGTATGATGTCTTGACATGTAATTGATTTGCATAATGTTATTCATTGTAATGTGCATGAAAAAAACTTTTTTCAATGAAAAATTTCGTTTTCTTCGATTTTTTTTTGTCGATTTTTTGCCAATTATTTCTCTGATTTTTTGCCGATTCCCGATTTTTGCCGACTTTTAAGAATGCCGATTCTTTGCCGATTCCGATTTTCTTAACTATGCTCATAAATAACTTCAAGAATAACTCATATAACTGCCATTAACAAATGCTCACGAAAATTGTATCTCTATTGAATAGAGATCAAGTACTCATACTTACAATCACTCTCCAACTACAATCCATGTATCTTGCACACACATAGATACATATACAATGGAATGTGACTCTTCATATGGTGCACCCTTTGGCCTTCACTCTTCTAGAGACTCCATCTTCCTATTCTATGGACTCATGTGCACATGGACTATTATGCACATTTACAATACCAAAATACTTTGCACACTTTAATAATACTTGTGCATTTATTACATTGCATAAAGTAAATACTCATCCTCTAATCTAGAAAACTCTTTCCTAATCTAAAGATGTACCAAAGGTGGTACATTAGCATGTACCAAATAATGTAATATATTCCAACACCCCCCTGTATTACATTATTTGGTTATTGAAGACTTTAGTCTTCAATATGGATCTTCATCTTGATTCTTCAATTTACCTCTTTAAGATTGATTTTTGAACTTGCACGAAACAATTCCTATTTTACCTTTCTAATGTGACTTCTTCTATTCTTCTTTTTCTTTTGTATCTTCTTTGATGATACATCTTCTTTCTTGATCTGACTTCTTTCCTGGTTTTTGTTCCTTCCTTGCTTCTGCACTCTTACTAAATATTCTCCTTCAATATGATGATTTAGTAGATCATAATAATATTGACTTGGATTTGATGATTCTTCCTTAAGATAATCATATGAAGCATTTCTTTCAACCTGTATCTTTCCTTGAAAGAGTTCAAAAACAATTAATGAAAGATACATCATTAAACACTCTTTTGTAGTGAATACAATGATGTCTTGAGATTCCCAACAAGACTTCTTTCATGAAGATATCCTAAGGTGGTAAATTTCCCTTAGCTTCCTTGAGGAATAAGCTCAATTTGTCTTTTAGAACATTAAATATTCGATCTCCATCAATATTGGGTATTAACCCATGTGAATAAAATCTGAATGCATGTAGTATTTCTTCACTATCTTCATTAAATACCTTCTTCACTATTTCATCCATAGTTTTTCTGAGTAAGATAGCTTTGATAAAAATTACTTAGTTTTCTAAGTTTTCCTTTAAGTTGAATTCCTTATTTCTCCCTAATTATGAATAGTAATCTAAAGACAATTTTGAATGCAATTTCAAAATCTCTAAACCTTTGAGGTTGACTACCTTATGACTCCCTAATTTCAAAAAATATAATTTCTTTTAATTCTAAATTTCTCAATCCTATGTTTGTGTTGAATTCCTTATAACTCCAAACTTAGAAATTTAGAAATTCCATAAAAAGATATTTGCAAAATTTATAAATTTAATTTTATGTAGAAAACCTTATTACTCCAATCTAATCAAATTGCAAATATTTCAAAATGTTTTGTAAATTCAAATAATCAAATTACAAAACTTTAAATTTATTCCTTCAACTCCTTCAAACCAAATTTCAAACCTTTATAAAATTTTCAAATAGCATTAATCTTATTTCTAAGGTTTCAAAATTTAATTCTTATCCCTCCAAAATAAATAGTTTCACTTTTAACCTTAGAAAATAATAATTGTAAGCAACCTTATACCTCCTATCTTGAGCATATAAATAAATTTAAATAAAATGAATTACCTTCAGCCTTGAATGTGGTAATTCTCTTGGTCAATAGTGTTTGACCGACTTCTAATAGGCGCTCTTCCTTCTATGTTGTACGTATGGAATCTCTGCTATACTTTGGCCTGCCTTGGAAAGATTATTCTCTCTCCTCTTTGATTGGTCAATTGACTTCAACCTTTACAAAGGTGCTCTAATTCACACCTTATCTGATGCAGGAGCATCCAGTGGTGTAAGAGTGATCTTGCATCATCCAAATTTGTATATGTTTTATTATGTTCTAAAGTTTGTTTAGTTGTTTTAGGGGATGGAGAAATAGACCTAATGGTGAAAGAATCACCCTAATATCCTGAGCGGTTTGGGAGATATGTAAGTTTTATGGTAAAAACCCTGTCAAAATGGTGAAAATCCTACCACTAAAACTTAAAGGTGAATTTTGAAGGCCTTAGAGGCCTCGTAGAGGGATGAAAATTAGGCGTAATATCCCTTAGGACATTACGCCGTTGTAGGTCTTTTCGAGAGCTTTCCGAAAACATGCACTAATAGTCAATCCGAGCAACGATCAAGGAGTTATGACCCCGGGAACATTTGCCTCCAAAATTCAAATTTCAAATGAATTGCCCTAGGTGGGAAAAGGGAAAACAAGGTATTATAGGGGAATTTCGAAATGGTAAAGGGGTTGGTCTCTGTAACTCCATTTTTTGGAAAAGTAATACAAGAAAGCTTTGGGCTCCTATTGCATTTCTCTGTTTTTCAGTAGATTGTTTGTGTCATGTTGATTCAGTTCTGCTTCATTATCCTTGCTGCTGCAACGTATTTAGCCTTTGACCCTTTGACTCCCTTGTTGCACGTAACTTGAATGTCTCTCTTGCAATGCCAAGTGGTGTATCTCCTTCTTACTTGCACTCAGACTTCAATTAATGAACATTCTCCTATTTCCAGCGCTTCTCTGCAAATGCTCTTACACTTTGCTATCTTAGGTTCCTTGAAATACGTTATCTTCCTTGCTATGGGTGCTTGAAATGCTTCTAACCTGTTGACCTTCCAGTTTACATGTGCCACATGGCACTCAAACTCTTCCAATGCTCCAAATCCGCTTCCCTTACTCTCCTCAAGCTTTTATAACATAAATTTGCCTTGTTTGATAATATTATGACACTGTGAGCATTACTATTTACAAGTGTCTCACTTCCAATGAAGATTTAATGTCTCCTTTCAGCCCTGGCGCAATTTTGGCACCCAAAATTTTTGCTAGCTTGTCCTTTCACATGCTTTGTCTTCTTAACACATGTCCATTGCATGTAACATTTCCTCCAATCCTTGACACTTGGAGTTTGCCCTAATTTTCAACCTTCTATCTTCTCTACGTATGCTCTTTCACTTTCTTTTGCAGAAACATCTCAGTTACATTCGTTTGGACTCCTTGGGCAAAATTATGGCATTGGACCTTCAAATTTGATAGCTTTGCTTTATGTTTCTGGTGGTGGCTCTTCCTTGAGCAATAGCGGCGCTTCCTTGGACTGTGGTGGCTTTTCCTTGAATAGTGGTGGCTCTTCCTTGAGCTATGGTGATGCTTCACTACTCCAAACGGATGCTTTCACTTCTCCTTTGGACTGTGGCTTCTTAGTGTCTTTAGACACTTAAAAATCTGCTCTACTTTTGAACCCTTACTTGGTCTTCAATTTGCTTAGAAAAATACTCTTGCTCTATTTCTTTTTACTCTAATAAATTTGCACTTTTATGAGCTAAAAAACAACATTCAATATTAACGTTATTCCCTTCTTATTTCTCCTTTTCAAGTAATCTTTAACTTAGATCTTTGCTGTTTTAATCTTGCAGATTTTAAGATGCAAATACTACCAACTCCTTTTGCTTGAAGACTCTTTTTTCAACTTCCTTCTTCAGATTTTAATAAAGCTAATATGGTGCTCTCAAATACTTAATGTAGACTGGTTTTAATACTCCAATAATAAACTTATGTAGCACCAAAAATGCATACCTTTTTGATCTCCTTTTTCAGCTAATTTTTTTGGTGATTTGATTCACCCTTTTGCTATCTCGATCTTGTAAGTTTTGCAGCTTTACCTCCTTTCACTTTGCTGCTCTAAACTTATCAATTTTGCAGCTCTAATTGCTGCTCAAATACCAACTTTCTCGCTGCTCAAAAACTCTCTCAAATCTGCCCCAAATTTCTCCAAAAACGCAGCTCTTTCTTCTCCTAATGCTGTCCACAAATCTGATTTTTGTGGCTTCAAAACTCCTCCGAATTTGTTTTCTCGATGTAATATACACCCCTTGATGTATATTTGTTTGAGTTTGATGTGTTTGTTTGATTTGTTTTGAAAATGATGTCTTGCTGGTATTTATGAATTGCAATAGATTTTTGAAACATAAACCATGAAATACAATGCTAAACTAATTGCAAAACATATACAAGGCAAGATAGAGCAACTGCAACACCTTATTAATCCCAAATGAAATAACTACAAGTTCTGATTTTTAATTTTCAGACCTGGTATACTTTGTCTTCAGACTTGTAAGAGTGTGCAAACAATGATCAAACGCTCCCAAAATCGCTCTAGGTATTATATGTGAAGTCCACTATCAATGGTCAATGAATGGAGACCACAGTGAAGCCAAGCTTTTGAAGATGCAAAGTCTGATCTGAGAAGTCTGCGGACTGTTATGTGTACTTCATACTTGTTAGGTGTAGCAAATGATGGAGAAATGACAATCAAAAGGATGCAAAATGATCTTCAATGCTAGCCGCCCAAGTTGCAACCATAAGACCTCCAAATCGCCCCTTCTAACATGCCCAAAGTGTCTCAAAAGGGTGGCGGACCTGTAGGTAGTTATTCCTCTTCCAATAAATAATATCTCAACTGAAACCCTTCAAATTTATACTTGTTCTCTTTGTCTTTAATAGGAAATTCGTTTGGTGAAGTACCCACAAAATTCTGCCTCAAAAATCTGAAGTTGTGAATGAAATTGTCACCATGGCAAGATATGACCAGCAAACCCTACGACCTGCAAATTAAAATAATTCCTCCTCCAAAGTACCCCAAATTGGTGCTTGAAACAAGTCACAAGGAATCCAATGCAAAAATACCCACAATCATATGATGCCAAAATCTAAAGTTATGAGTGAAAATATGGATCAGCTGTAGGAAAACCAGTCATGAATGAAAGTCTAAAATTACCTCAATAGGTCCTTAGTTCTCCAAAATAACTATGGATTCTTGTATGGCTGATGAAGACCAACAAAACCTAGAAATGGTTTGCCAAATGATTGACCCTCCAAAATATGCAAACCCTAGATGAAATCTCTGAAGCACAAATGAGAGTTCTGAAGTAAACTCTCCTCAATAATGGCTAGGTGTGATCTTTCACCCACGAAACCACTGTTACTTATGGAGGTGTACGTCTCCACAAGCCTCAACAATGCAATCTTCAGCAAGACCTGCAATGTCTTCAGAAAATAGACTCAAATGATATAAAAAATGGATGCTACAAATGTCCCATCTCACCTCTATTTATCTTTTTTGCTCCACAAGGTCGGCCAAGGTTTATTTTATTTTTAATCCTTATCTCTCCAAAAGTGGACCACCATGTCCTAGTAGCCACAACGTTGTTTTAAAACACTTTTGGCCTTTTTTAAACTTTATATTATAATTTCCCTTTATATTTTAATATTATAAAATTACATTATAATAAAGGGAAAATAAACTCATACTTATCCAAATTATGCATCCACACAAGAATATGACATTGCAACTGAAAACTCCATGCTGAAGCTCACCAAATTATTACCTCCATAGCATAATGAGACCCTTAAAAACTGGATGATCAACCTACAGGGACTCTGAATAGGTTATCATCATCTAACTCATCTCCATCACCGAAGAGGGGACATTACAGTCCTCTCTTCCCAAGATTGCTTGTCCTCAAGCAATCGCTCAACAAGTCCCAATGCAATTCCTGGGTCCCATATCCACATTATAACATCAATACTGTCTCCTGAACCAAGTGTCTCCTGGTCCTGTTGCCACATTTTGCACGGGGTGCAATGTTTTCAGTTTTGTAGCAGTGCTGCTCTTTCTTTCCCCTCTTCCTCTCTTTCCCTTTCTTCCTCTCTCCTTTTCTCTCTTTTTCCTACATTCTCTCTTTCCCCCCTTTCTTGGAGCCCCTCAGTTGAATTTTGAAGTTGACAGCAGCTTGCCCTGGAAAATGGCTAAGTGTTGGTGCGAAGTTCGCACTTCGCCCAGTTTTGGTGCGAAGTTCGCACTTTGCCCAGTTTTGGTGCGAAGTTCGCACTTCGCCCAGTTTTGGTGCGAAGTCCGACTTCGCCCCTCTTTTTGGGCGCACCTTGTGGCAGGCTGGCAGGTTGGCAGAAAAACGACTAAGTGCTGGAGCGAAGTCCGTACGGCGGCAGAGATCAGCTTTCACCTGTGCGCAGTCCGACTTCGCAGCGAAGTCGGAGTGCGCCTTGACAGGTGCGCAGTAGGGAAACAAACTCGGAAATACACCCAAGGCATGAAGGCCTTCCCGATCGCGCCGTTTTCGCCCGCGCAACCCGATGGCGCTCCGATCCCGGGCGAAGTTGGATAAACCGCCTTTCAAGGCGTACACGTGTCAAACAAAGATCATCCATCATCCGACAAGTGTCCAGCCTTCGGGATTTGAGCCAAGACATGCCGAGCAAAAGGACGAGCATGGGTTGCATTACCTATGCCAGCGGCCTCATTTAAAGCTGATTGGAGGTTCTACCCGCTCCAGCCTACCTGCATTCCTGCCGATAAGAAGTTCTCGCCCAACACACCGCCACCTAGCCGTCCAGCTTCCAGAAGACCATGCTGCGGGTACAGTCCAGTCCGACAAAGGTCAGCATTTGCAGCTCTTTCGCCGCTTTTGTCAGCTATTGTTTGACTGGGACCTTGTGCCCATTAATGTAACGGGAGGGACTCGGGCTATAAAAACCCACCATGATTTCATTGTAAAGGGTGGAAGGGGAATGTCTGTTAGGGAACCATTGTAACCGTGCTTCTGCTTATAAATATAATTTGTATGCCTGGTTCTCGTTTCGTCGTTTTTATTTCTTTATGCTTATGCTTTACGCTTCCCCGTGTCACGGCTCGTTGATTCATTTCAGCATTTGGTGGTCGATGCGCCTTTAGCATTGTTTGTGCCATGGCTTGTTGATTCATTTTAGCATTTGATGGTCAAACACTTCTGAACTTCATATAATAGATGTGGTAGCAGCTCCATCAGTTGTGTGTTACGTTGCTGTCCGTAGTGGTGATTGATGCGTTGTCGTGCTGTTAGTTCTCCTTGTAGGGAGAATGTTTGCTAGGGGACCATTGTAGCTGTGCGTATAAATTCTCTCGCATAACACATATACCGGCTCGATATCTCTTGGTTGCTTTCTCATTTATGTTGTTGTCCGTAGTGGTGATTGATGCATTGCCGTGCTGTTAGTTCTCCTTGTAGGGAGAATGTTTGCTAGGGGACCATTGTAGCTGTGCGTACACCGCTTAATATAGAAAGTATACTTAGGTTTTGCAGTTCCTTGTCATGCTTTGTATTTATGATGCAGTAAGCAATGGTGATTGATGTGTTGCCGTATCGTTAGTTCCCCCCCACCAAACTCCAATCTCATTTGTAAATTCTTTCCGTTTCTTTATCTCTTTCCCCGCACTCTTAGCTTAAAACCCCCCAAAGGAGCCGGCCTTCTCCGGAGATTGGCACGGAAGGCATCTCTTCCTTCCGGCCTTTCATGCTGGTGGGCGAATCTGGGCGCATTAACCCAAAATCCTTTCCTCATGGCAGATTCGTAACCAACAGTTTCTCTGGCACGCCCGATGGGACCAGGGTCCCACATTTGAAGAGAGATTTTCTGATCAGTCTCCACCTGGCGCTGACAGTGGTTTCTGAGCACTTGGTGAGACAAGGAAGTTTCTCACCCCCAACAGAATCGAAGCACCGGTGTTCGCTTCATTGCTGTTCGAAATCTGAACACCTGGCGACTCTGCACGAACAAATCCTCTGAGTCCGAAAGACCGGTCCCAGCACCTTCATGCAAACAAGAAGGTGGCGAGCAAGGGATCCGAGAAGCCCGCCCGACTTTTACGAACTGGACATCAACGCTCGAGGCGAAATTCCCAGCCGGCTGATCCGCAAGCTCGTGTCGACGAAGCCGAGGCTGAAATTCAAGAAGAAGCCGAAGCCGAGGTCGGAGGAGCTGAATACGAAATAGAAGAGGCCGAGGAAGAAGAAGCATCCCGCATCCTCGGAAAGTACCGACACCGAGTACACAACCGACGGGAGAAGGAGAAGAAGAAGAAATGGCTGCCCAACAGCGAAATGATGATGATCTCTTCCCGGCGGTGGACTCCCACAGGGCCCTTGGCCCCGGTCGGACAGCAAGTTGTGCCCCCTGCTGCTTTAAAGTCTATCCCTACATACGACGGCTACGGCAAGACGGCGTACGAGCACATCCAGGACATCCTTGCCCTGGCCGCATTGCATACCATTACCGATGAGAGTGTGAAGACCCGTCTGCCGGCCCTTTCCCTGAGGGGAAAGCTTCTCTACTGGTGGAGATCGCTGCCAGAGGGATCCATCACAGGGTGGCCCTAGCTTGCCAGAAGGCTCGTGAAAGGATGCAACGAGTCTGCTGACCCTACTTCTCTGCCGCATCAGTTCTCAAGCTATCCAGAGACATCCTCAAGAGGAGGTGTCTGACTTTAACATCAGGTTTGCAAGATCCTCGAAACGGGTACCTCGCGAACTTCGGCCTTCACCCGGCATGGCTGCTCACTACTATCCGAGATCCTTCAACTCGTACATATGCCTCGCCGCCGAAGATTGCCCGTAATAGACGAGTTCCTCGCTCCGTACGAGGCTGCCCAGCAAGCCGAAGCCGACATTATCTCTATCGGCGGACTCCCGTCCGGGGTGCAGGAACCCATTCATCCCGACTTCCCTGCATCCCGCATCCTCCCCGCTTCGGTGGTGCGCCGTCCACATCAGGACAGCAACCCCAGCAGCAGTGGAATCCGGCGCCGGTCGTAACTCCTTACGGCCCGCCTCAATTGCATTATCCTCACCCGCCTCCTCCCGCCTCCGCATTTTCCAGCACTTCCCGCTCCTCCACAGCACGCACCTTATTCTAACCCTCCTCCATTAGCCGCATTGCCTCCACCGGCACAAATGCCGCCTCCCGACAGCAGCATCCAGAACACGATTCTCCAAGAGGTGCGGGCTTTGGCCTCCGGATATCATGCCATGTCCAATGACATGACCGCTCTGAAGAAGAAGCAGGCCCAGATGGACCTCGCTCCTAGGAGGCCATATGCGCCCCCGACGCTAACAAAAGACAAGCCCCCAGAGCACCAGCTGCAGAGGCGTCCGCCTCCGAGAAATGCTGCTATAGAAGACCCGCCTGGTCCTTCCGACCAGGTTAACTGGTGCACTACGTGCAATGACCCGCATTCGGAGGAAGACTGCACATTGCACCAAACACTACATCCAGACCTTGGCCGGCAGCGCCATAGAGGACGATGAACTCTACATGATCCTGGACGGCGAAGCCAACTTTGCCCTCCCAGAGGAGAATCTAGTGCCGCCCGCCAAGGAAGAAAAGAAAACCGCAGATGCTGCCAAGCCTTTGCAAGTTTATTCAAGAAGAGAAAAACCGCAGCCCGGCGGGCTGCCATCGTACAAACGGCTGTGGCCCTACACAGCCCAGGAGAAGGCATCCAAAGATAAAGCTCCAGCCAAGCCTTCTCCAGCAAAGGCTGCCCCCTGCTCCAGCCCAAGCCTCCTATAGCAAAAGCTCCCTGTACCTCGGCCTCCAACCGAAACCAAAGAACAAGCCCAGGAGAAGTCAAGTACCCGCCTCTCGACCAAGAGACAGCGAGTTGAGGCTACCCAGCAGTACCGGACGAAGTATGAGCCGGCAAAAGAAGCAGTAAGGAGCTAGTACCTCGAGCTACAAAGATAGTAGACGAGTTGAAAAGAACACCCGCTAGAATCAGCATGTATGATGCTCTTCTGCTCCCGTGCCAAGTGGATCCGCCGCAAGAATCTCTCGAAGAACATGAAGAGCGGCAAGCGATATGCACCCGCTGTCCCGGTTCAACCTCTGACAGTCTCAGCCACTGGGAAGAACAGACCGCCTCCCTTTTATCTGTCTTTACGGATGCAAGGGCACATAGTACACAACTGCATGGTGGACTCTGGCGCTTCCACGACTGTGATGCCGAAGGCCGTCTGCGATGAGATCGGGATGGAATACACACGTAGCATCCAAGGCGTGCTGCAATTAGACGGCACCCCTGTCAAGACAGTTTGGTGTCATAAAGGACATCCCTATCCGGCCGCACAAGGCTATCGACATCGTGGTCATCCAAGAGGTCGTGGTTGTTGACCTCGCTCCCTACTTCGGCATGTGTCTCTCTCGGGAGTTCACCGCGAAGTCGGGCGGGTACCTGCCTCTAGACTACTCACACATGGAAGTGCCCTTCAAAGGAAGGAGACCGAAAATTTTCAATGAGAAGCCTTCCACCTTCCTAGTAGAGAAGATACCCGGAGGAGAGTTGGACTGCATGGTTCAGCTTGTCGGAGGAAGAACTGGTGACAGTAGAGCTGACTGAGCAAGCCTTCGAAGTGCTACAGCTTGAAGACGAGTTCTCTTTGCGGGACTTCAATGCCGTAATTGAGACAGAGCAGGGCTGTTACTCCATTGTACAGCCCGAGAGGCTTGACATGTCAGCTGCAAAAGAAGTGGGACCTGCACCTGAGAAGCTGTGGAAGCTTTTCTTTGACGGCGCGCGATGCAAAAATGGCGCCGGTGCAGGGGTGCTTCTGGTTTCTCCGACCGGAATCCGTAAGGACTATACCTACAAAGTTGGCCCGGAGCCGCACTAACAACTCGGCGGAGTACGAAGCCCCGTGCTTGGGTTTGCGAAAGGCGGAGAGGTCGGGGATTAAACACCCGCAGATCTTTGGAGATTCGGAGCCGGTGTGTCACCAGGTTACGAACAAGTGCGCCTCCAAACAAGCACTATCTTAGAGCGTACCGCAACCGGGTGTGGGACCTGATGGAGTCGTTCGACTCGTTGAATGTCAAGGCGATATCGCGTGAGAAAAACAAACACGCCGACATTCTCGCGCCTCGTTGGAGCCAGGCACGTTCCGGCTGATGACGTTGTCCGAAAACCGAAGCCGGTTCGCACTATTTACTGTGCCTTCGTGCTCGATAAGGACACCCACCGGCAGTGTTCGGCTTGTGACGAGGAGATCGTCACATTTTTGGTTAACGAAGTTGGCTTAATCGAAGGTAGAGACCCTGATGACGAGCAATATGAGGGGTTGATACAGTTAAAAAATAATCATGTCCCAAAAGGACTGATTACGTTGGAGAGTCTGTTTGATCAGAATGACAGAGCAATATCTCACAGGATCAAAGTAGACCCGAAGCAGTATGCCGACCTGGAACTCGAACCTGGTAAAACTATCAAGGTCGGAACAGACTGCACGTCGGAGGAACTTGAGCAGATCAGATCACTGTGCCAGGAGTTCCCCGACATCGTGGCCTGGTGCTACGAGGATTTGAGGGGGTATGACAGAAATGTCATCCAGCATACCATTGAGCTAGAGGATGGCGCCAAGCCATTCCGACAGAAGCAGAGGGCCGTGAATCCGAAGATTGAGGCCATGATGAAAGCCGAGCTCTTGAAGATGCTGGAAGCCAAAATCATCTACCCCATCAAACATTCATCCTGGGTCGCGAATTTGGTGCCCGTGAGGAAAAAGAATGGCGACATTCGTCTCTGTGTCGACTTCAGAAACCTAAATCAAGCTTCCCTCGTGGACCACTATCCGCTTCCCCAAATCGACCGTATTCTACACATCGTTGTCGGAGCCCGTAGATTCTCACTTTTAGATGGATTTTCCGGCTACAACCAGATTTGGGTCAAAGATGAGGACCAAGCATAAGACGGCGTTCACCACCAAGTGGGGGACGTTCGCCTATCGCCGCATGCCTTTTGGCTTATCCAATGTCGGTGCCACATTCCAAAGGGCCATGGACCTGGCCTTCCGAGAGCTGCTCAATAAGATCATTGTTATCTACCTTGATGACATGACCGTTTTCTCTCACCAAAGAGGGGATCATGTTTCACACCTACGGCAAATATTTGAGAGGTGTCGAGAATTCGGCATTTCTATAAACCCGAAGAAGTCCGTCTTCGCGGTAAAAGAAGGAAAGCCGCCGGGACATGTCATCTCCGAGGAAGGCCTCGCCATTGACCCTGACAGAGCATAAGCCCTCCTTCGCTTGCCGCCCCCATCGATAAAAAAGGGCTGCAGTCCTTCTTCGGTCAGATTAACTTCGTGCGGAAGTTCATTCCGGACTTCGCACAGGTGATCAAGCCTATGGCCGAACTGCTGAAAAAAGATACAACTTACGAATGGACTGATGAGAGAGAGCAAGCCTTCGAGGAAATCAAGGCTCGAATTGCGCAAGCTCCGGTGTTGACTAACCCGGACTACTCCAAGGACTTCATCCTGTATGCAGTGGGAGAACCCGAAAGTTACGCCGCAGCTCCTAACTCGTAAGGGAGACGATGGCGAGGAGCGCCCCATAGCGTTCCCCGAGCCAAGTGATTCAGCCGCATGAGGAAAAGTACAACTTTATAGAGCGGCGTGTTCACGCTTGTTATGAAATCCCTCCGAAAGTTCAGGCACTTTGTCTCCCAGAGCAAAACGACCGTCTTTGTGATTCACCCGGACGTTCGAAGCTTCATCATACAAGGAGAACCGGGTCACAAGAGAGCAGGATGGATTGCAAAAATCCAGGAGTTCGACATCGAAGTGCGGCCCACCAAGCTTATCATGGGCCGAGCCTTGTGTCAGGAATTGGCCCGAAGCGCTGTAGCCGGCATCTCCGCCTGTAAGTGGGAGGACACAGCGACACGCATCTACCTAGCCAACTCCTTATCGGAGGGGAGTGATTGGACAGATGAACTGGTGAGATATTTCTGCACCGGAAGATGTCCGGATCACCTGAACGCCTCACAACGAAGGAGATTTCGGCTAGGTGCACTTAAGTACACTCTTCGCCCCGAGGGGCTTTACTTCAAAAACATCGACGGCATCCTGTTGCGGTGCGTCAGAAAATCCGACCAGCCCAGGGTCCTCGGAGATTTTCATTCCGGGATGCCTGGGGGTCATCATTCCGCAAGGCCTACGGCCTTAAAAATAATTAGAGCCGGGTACTATTGGCCCACTCTATTTACAGACGCTCATGCGGTCTCGCTCCAAGTGTGATCAATGCCGGAGGTTTGTCGGCAGAAACAGTAAAAGCACCCCTGCCCCTTCAACCGATTCAGGCCGAGACTCCGTTCCAAAGAATGGGGTCTAGACTTCATTGGGGTGATTTCGCCTAATTCCTCTGCCGGACACAAGTTTATTCTTACAGCCACCGATTACTTCACACGGTGGGCAGAGGCAATCCCGACCAAGAACGCAGACCAAGAAACGGTCATCAGGTTCATTGAGAGCCTGATTACCCGCTTCGGGGTTCCAGAGTCAATTGTGACAGACAATGGTCCGGGATTCGCAGGCGCTGTACTCACGGAGTACACTGGCAAACTTGGCATCTATCACAAGATGTCTTCTAATTACTACCCGCAGGGGAATGGCCTTGCCGAGTCTACTAACAAGAACCTCCTGAAAATCATCCGGAGGACCATTGACAGAAACAAGCGGACTTGGCACTTACTCCTGAACCGGGCGCTGTGGGCGGACATAGTTTCATTCAAGAAATCCATCAGAACGTCCCCCTATGCGCTCGTCTATGGCAAGGAGGCTGTCATGCCATCCCACATTGAAATCCCTGCCCTATGGATGTTGGACGAAGACAGGAGCAGTGGAGACCCGGTGGACGACAGACTGTGCCAACTCCTGCAGTTGGAAGAAGACAGAGAAAAAGCATACCAGGCCTTCACTGATCATATTGCAGCCACTCAAGGCTGGTTTGCAAAAGGCACCACTGCCCGAGTTTTTAAAATCGGGGACCTGGTGCTGAAGTGGGACTCATATAAGGCGAAGCCGGGCAATCACGGGAAGTTTGATGCTCTCTGGGAGGGCCCATATCAGATTGCCCGGGTGAACCAGTTCAATGCCTATGTACTTCGGGATATGGAGGGTCAGCTCCTACCTATCCCTGTTAACGGGTTCCACTTAAAAATTTACCGCTGCCGAAGGTGCCCGAGTGGCCCTTCTTTGTAAAAATTTCCCTTATGCATTTTTGTTTTCCAAAGCATGTACGCTTTCCAGCTTTTACTTTTTATTATTTTTTGAGCCTAAACTGCGACATGGGAGAGAATACAGACTTCGCAATGAAGTCTGTTGTCGCCCTCGAAGGGGCGAAGTTCGTGAAGGGGCTGCTTGAACGAAGAAAGCAAAGCAAAAAACGTCTAAGTGTTGGCCGCTGCCCGACTTCGCAGCAAAGTCGGGCTGCGCGCCAGCCAAAGAGCGAAGCTCGAAGGGAGGAAAAACTGCAAAGGCACCAAGAGATCGGACTGCGCTCAGTTTTGAGCGAAGTCCGACTTCGCGCGCGAAGTCCGACTTCGGCCGGCTTGCGCGCGAAGTGCGAACTGCGCGCAGCTCGCGCGCGAAGTGCAAACTTCGCGCGAAGTTCGAACTTCGCCCGAATTTCGGGCGAAGTCCGAACGCGCTTCATTGTTTAAGCGCAGCTCGTGCGCCCGGTCCCGAGAGGCAGTAAAATTCTAAGTGTTCGCCTCTCTTCCGAAGTTTGTAAAGGGCCGGACTGCGCTCAACCCTCGGGCGCGGTAAAGAAAAAGGAAAAGAAACAGTCTCAATGCAAGTCGCAGCTCACGCGCGAAGTGCAAACTTCGCGCGAAGTTCGAACTTCGCCCGAATTTTGGGCGAAGTCCGGCTGCGCTGGCGAAGTCGGATCGCGCCCAACTTTGGGCGAAGTCCGACTGTGCCTTGTTTTCTGGGCCAGCTTGGACAGTTGTTTAAAAAATGAATAAAATATTCTAAAAGCTCCAAGCTGGGCCCAAGGCGCATTGCGACCGTTTTGAGACGGGTTTCCGCGCCAAGGGTTTTTTCTTGAGCAGTGTGCCCAGATTGCGGCAGTGACGTCAGCCATGGCGCAGCATTCAAGATAAATTTAATGATTGCACGGTTCTCAATAAAAAGTGCAATCAAAAGAGCATGGCACGGCAGCCGGAGTACCTTTTTGGAAACATTCTCCTGCGCAGCCACCCAAGAAACTTAACTCCTTCACTTGCCAGCCGACCTACCCCCTCCTGCGCGGCATTAATGACGCTGTCGTTATCTAGAAAAGGGGGTCAGATGCATTCAAACATGCCAAACTGCGCAGATTATTCCTGTGACTGCGAAATCTTCTGCAGACGCCCTGAATTTGTAATTATTGTTGTTTCGGAGAGATGGACAGAGGAAAGATGCCAATGCCAGCGCAATCCAGCGAAGGGTGCGAACCCGAGGATTTACCGCGACCAAGTGTTTTCAGAAGTGAAACACCGCCGGAGCGAAAGTCAAAGTCCCGGCCAAAGAAAGTACAACGTGGGCAAGCCCCACCACCTCCGATAAATTACCTGGCGGGATACAAGGACGGCTCGTTTTCTATGAGCCTGACTAAGCTGCGGACAAATGTGGAGAGTTGGGCTGACAAGGTTTCGCCCTCTCACCATTTCGGAGCGGCGTACAAGTCTAACCTTTTCCGGTTCTTATGCCCTCCCGTCCATCAATGCCCGGAGCTGGTAGACCTGATTGTCAGACATTACAGACCAGCTACCCTGCAGATTTGCAGCTCCAATGGTAAACCCTTGTTCGCGTTGCGCATGGAGACTGTCCAGCCAGCTTTCGCCCCAGGGTTGGAGTATGACTCCAGCACAATCGTCAGAAAGATAAATCTGGGCGAGCAAGCGGGACGCTCCACGCATACAAAACGGATGAGGGAATTCCTCAATTCAAAGTTGAACGCCCCGCTTGTAGCTGGACAGTGGCCAACCGGCCCCATGCCCTTGGCAAGGTTTCAGAGCAAATATTTATACACCATTCTGGCATGGATCCTCGGTTGCGACTCGATGAGCCGGTACAGCCGTACCAGCCTAGCGCCGCGTGAATGTCTCCTATGTGGACAATCATACGAACCAACGACGCAGAGAAGTGGAAAGTGTCCCATATTTTTCGATCGGGCGGATCGGCTTGCATACGCCATCCACTCCACTCGGTGAAGCTCCGTAAGAAGCAGTCCACCGAATTTCGGTTCAGTTCTGTCCTAGCTTGGCTATGTTTGTACCATTTGCACTCCCGGATGCCGATCCCTAACCCCGAAGAAGGTCAACGAGAAGGGAGAGCCACAGCCCGTCTATGACTGGACGGATGACCTATACCGGAAAGGGTCTTACTACAAGTTTAACTTCAACTTTCTGGGATTGGTCATGTCAGTCTTCAGCGAAGGCGAGATCCCTCGCCCCCCGCGGGAAATGACGAACTCTTTGCTGAGTCAGAAGCTCGGGGACGTCTTTAGACTGACGCAGGGGATTGTGGTCAGAATCTACGGATTCAAGGGCAAACCTCATCTGCTGCCCTACTGGTGCACGGATCATCAGTTTGGGATGGAGGTTGCCCGTCAGATGGACTATGTTGAGGAGTTCGGCCTGGGAAAGAAAAGAGGCCAGATTTTTCAATATCCTCTTTCCTGGGCGAACGTTGAGATTTCTGAGGTAGGACAACATGTCTACCTCGAGCGGGAGCTTTTTGACATTGGGCTGATTCTACTGCCGCAGCGCTGGAAGTACGACCCTTACGGGATAAGGGGAAAGTTTACGCATCTCTGCCCTCGGGCAGATATAACCGAAGACAGATGCGATATGGTCCATGTTGACCTTGACTGGGAAATTGACTTGATGGAAGCTTCGCCTCCATGGCAGGATTTTTACTGCGAGGAGGTGACATATGACCCCAAGCGAAACCCGGACCACAAGTTTTCTTCTCCTGGGTTTAAAAAATTCATCTCCAAGATAGCAGGCCTTAACTGGCCAAAAGAAAAGATTATTGAATGCTGGAAGATGAGGTGCCGCACGCAGCACGACAAATCCACTAGGAGAAATCTGGCCGTTGATGACGACTTTTCGACTCTATATGACCAGCATCATGACAGCTGGCGGCCGTTCGCATATCAAGATTACGTTCCCCGAGGCCCCTTTGAGGGTTATAAAGGAGGGTCTTCCTCCCAACAGTTGTACACTTCGGCAATTGCCAGCGCGGGCCCAGCAGACATCCAAGTGGACCCAATGCAGCCCGTGGCTTCCAAGGTGGTGCCTGAAAAGGCGCAGAAGCTAGTCAAGTCAACGCCTGAGGTGACCCTTCAGGAACAAAAGGCGCCAGCACCACCAGAGAGCAGACCGGTTGCGGCAGACCTTCTGCAAGTCAAACCCCGGTACAAGTTCACCGTGGGAACATCAGCGCCGTCGCACCTGCTTCATCTCCTTCCCCCGATCCGGCCATTGTTCCAGAAGAGAAGAAGAGGAAGAGAGTTGAAAAATCGAGCGACCTAGTCCGACAAGGCAGCAGACCGGCCGCAGAGCCGCAGCTCGCGTTCAGCCCGCTCCGTAGCGCGTTTCTTTGGGCAGTCCCGAGCCAGCCGTCGGAACCAGAATCGCAGACATCCATCCAAAGATCGGCTCAGGCGGAGCTCGCAGGTACGTTTGTTGCCCCACTCTCTCTGGTCTCATCTAGCCCTACTCCTACTCCATCTCCCGCTCAATCCGAGCAAGCCATGGCCGCATCTTCCTCCCCGTCTCCACACCCTTCTAGCGGCCCCCATTCTTTTGACCAGTTTGCTCAGAACCCCAACGTTTCCCTATCTCTGAGTCAAACCCCAAACCCTTCACCTGTGGTTAGTGCTGAAGCCACGCATTCACCGTTACATCCACCGCCTCAGCCGCTTGAAACCCTTTCAGCGTCAGCCGCTCCCATTTCCACTCCCCGGTCGCCCTCAGAAGCGGCCGATCCTTCCAAGGTCCGTCCGGTTCCTCCTGATCCCATTCCCGCAGGAGAGACGTCTCAGCAGAACCCTAGGCTGGGGGAACCAGACTTCATGGACGACCTCCAGAATACGGACGACTTGCCTCTGGCAACGAGAGCTGTAGAGTACCCTATCTCTTTCCTCCAAAACCTGAAGCGGAGGAGACCTGAAGAGATAGCCGCCCCGGTAAAGCGCACCAAGTTCAACTTCGAGAGGAGAGTGCTTACAACAGAGAAGATAATCCCGAAAGTGAAGAAGCCTCTCCGGGAAATGACCAGGGCGGACTACGAGCTCCAGACAAAGGAGAAGAGCTTTGACGATATTGACAAGCAATACGAGATTCAGGGAATCATTCGTAAAGCTGACAATCTCCTTGTCAAGAGTCTGGAGGAACAGGAAGAGCTTTTCGGGTTGCAGGATAAGACAAGACAGCTTGAAGAGGACCTGTCCAGGTCCACTGAGCAACTGGAAGCGGCGCAGCGAGAAATAGATGAACTAAAAGCCCAGCTGGCCGCTTCTCAAACAACAAGCCGCAACGGAAAAGCAGGCAGCCTTGGAGCAGATTTCTTAGCTCCAAGAGTCTTTGAAACAAGCGCAGCCGCAACTCGCAGAGAAAGCATCTCAAGCGACGGTCTTTTCAAAGAGCAAAGTTAAGGGGATGCGGGCTGATCTGTCGCGGGGATGCAAGCCCCACACGTATAAGGCTATGTCAGTTCTGGATTTCGCATCCAGAATTCAAGAAGTTTCTGCCCAGGGAAAGCCTATGGTAGAGGAGGCCGAACGCCAGGCGAAGCAATGGCTGGACCTGGCAATAAATCTTCAGGAGCACGAGCGCGATGGCCTCCAATTCTCCCCCATGTCCTCATTCGCTGCAGAATGGGCAGATGCAAGGGTAACCTTGCATAAATATTTTAAAAAAGTAGAAGAGGTGAGGGTTGCCAGACGAATGCTAGACGCATTCGAACATGAAAGAGACATTTGTATGGCTCCCTTTCACGCTCTTTCGGAACTTGGCTGCCCGGGCTTTGTTGAGAATGGTGAATTTCTCACCCATGAGCAGGTGAAAAAGAATTGGCGGTCCTTTGAAGCAGATACAGCTGAAATTGATAGCTGGACTGAGCCAATTCAAGAAAGTCAGGTCACCCTTTGGCCTCCACTCTTCTAGAAACTCTTCATCTTCCTATTCTATGGACTTGTGCACATGGACTACTATGCACATTTACAATACCAAAATACTTTGCACACTTTAATAATACTTGTGCATTTATTACATTGCATAAAGTAAATACTAATCCTTTAATCTAGGACACTCTTTCCTAATCTAAAGATGTACCAAAGGTGGTACGTTAACATGTACCAAATAATGTAATATATTTCAACACAGAATACAAAATTTGCAAATGGAAAAATAATTTAAATTAAAAAAAATAATAATAAAATAAAATAAAAAACTTAGTCCTATACCTGGATGGCCTCATCCATGGCTGACCATAAGGACTCAAAAATATATTCATACACCTTCCGCCCCTCACTGGAGAGTCGTATCTAGTAGTGTTTCCGATAGTCCACTCATTGCTCACAAACATCCTCTTCAATGCCCCTTTTGCATCAAAGAGGCTCTGCAATGTCACGAAGTTTGTGGCAAAGCGTGTAACTCTAGCCCGCACTAGCTCCCTCCCACTAGTAAATTGCCTCATGAGCTAGAGGACCCATGAATGGTTGTAGATAAAATTTGTAATAGACTTGGCCTTTTGTACAATCTTTGATACCCAAGGTAATTTTGCAATGTCTTCAAGTAGCAAATCGAGACAATGGGCTGCACATGGGGTTCAAAAAAGGGTGGGGAATCTCTCCTCCAACATCCTGCCAGCTATGACATATGTTGTTGTGTTGTCCATGATGACTTGGACAACATTCTCCTCTCCCACCTCTAAGACAACCTCCCCCAACATCTGTGCAAATGTATCGACACTCTTAACTTGCACCGATGCATCCACTGAATTGAGGAATACAATTCCTCCTGTAGAAGCAACCAAAAAATTAATTAAAGTTTTGCCCCTCCCAATGGTCCACCAATTGGACATGATAGTACAACCCATCTTCCTCTACATCTTGTGCTGCTCATCAATTAAAACCTGAGTATCGTCCATGGATTCACAAAGTAGAGGGCCCCTAAGATCATTATAAGTTGACGGCCTAAATCCTACATCGCAAACTGCGATGGCATCTACCATTCCCCACCAGTATGGAGAGTTTGCCACATTGAAGGGAAGGTCAGAAAAATACCGAAAACTTGCAACAACCTTCTTCGCTGCCTCGTGCCTCTCGTTCCATGTGACCATACCCTCAAGTGTGGGTTGTGACCCTGGTGAGGAACATTCCGCAAAATAAGACTCTTTCATCCCACTCCCTAGGTGTGCAACTGATGGACTGGAACTTTGGTGGTAAAATCGGCTAAAGGTGCTGCTGGTAGCCTCTGTATGAGGTCGAGAAGGGGGATTTGCCACGGCCTGGCTTTGTCTTTGTTTGAGATCTTTTTTCTCCTCATACTTTGAGAGGATAACATTGCATTCTCTCTAAACATTAGTCAGCACCTTTGGGCATTCCCTAACATCTTTCCCTTTTTCCTTGCCAAGTGGTATTTGAGGCAGTTTATGCCTCCATGACCTCCCCTTTCTTATCCCCTTCCTTTGCATACTTCCATGTTGGATCTCTTTTCATTGACATTTTCTTGTGGCTGCACATGGAAACAAGTAACAAAAAACATTTACTATTAAAAAAATGCCCTAGGGCTTAAACCCTAGTTTAACTTTAAACATTGGTAGCTGAAAAGATGGGCTTGCATACATGGTTATCAGGCAGTATTACTTATGAAGCATTACTTAAAAAGAGAAAAAACAAGAGAGCTAAAAGAGAAAAAAAAAGACTGCTGAAAGAGAAAAAAGAAGCTCAAATGCAACTGTTAAGTGGTTGTTGCATTTGGTTTGAATCTTAAAAAAGAACAAAAAACATGCTTGAAACTGAAAAAAGAGAAAAAAAAACAGTTGAAAAGAGTTTTTCTTACCTTAGATGAATCAGTTGGGCAGTTGTTGGTGGCTGCTAGATTCCTTCAAACTGCAAAAAATCTCCTCTTAGGATGCACTTTTGTGTTTTCTTTGGTTTGGTAGCAGGTAGGCAATGCTCTCTCTCCAATTTGCAACAAGAGAAATGAGGCAAAATGAAAAAAAAGAAGTTTTTATTGCGTTTCCTTAACCCGTGGGGCGTTGACTGAGGTTTTCAAAAACTTGTGAGTCTTGAGTACTCGGTGAGTTTTTGAAAAACTCGGTCGAGCTTGGAAAAATCGCGAGTTTGGGCCGGAGCGACTCAACAAGGCACTCTCAGACCCAGACTCAGCGAGTTTTTCAAAAACCTGAGTTTCACAACTATGGGATGAAGTATAATGGATTCCATAATTTAAAATTCCTTTCACATACCTCAAAATTATCTTAGCTGCTTTCGTATGATGTTTTCCTATTGTGCAACCTTCACCAACTTCACTTCTTGCTTCTACACAAGGCAGTCCATAGACCATTCCTTTATCATTCAACAAATACAAGCTTCAAAAATTTAGGTGACCATAACTTTGGTACTATAACTAGTTGTCCTAATTGGCTTAATGGCACAAATTGCTCTTTTCTCCTCCAAACTTGAAAGGAAACACTCTGTTCTTTTTCATAGGCAAAACAACCACAGCTTGGTTCCCATTTGTTTTGTTATAGATGATGCACTTATTATTCTCAAACACCACTTTGTAATTTTTCTCTACAAGCTTCCCCACACTCAACAAATTGTGCTTCAATCCTGGTATGAAGTAAGTATTTTGGATATTTTTCTTAACATCTTTTGTGTCAATTTGTAAGGTTCCTTCAACCTCCAATGTTTCTTTGTCTCCAAATTTCACCTTGCTCTTGTATGAGTCAACCAACTCCACAAACAACTCCTTATTACCGGTCATATGATTTGAAACCGGAATCTAAGTACCAATTCTCTTTAGTTGAAACTTCTGCCACATTACATGACAAGAAAATATTTTTTAAACTTTCACCTTCTTCATGTGAAAAGTTTGCTTTTTTTCCTCCTTTATTGCTTGCCTTTATTCTACATTCTCTTTCATAATGGCCATACCTTTTGCAATGGTGACATTGAACATTCCTCTTATCCACAAATCTGCCTTTACCTCTTCCACTATAGCCTTCTCTTCTGCCATAGCCTCTTCCTCTTTTAGATTATTGATTTTGTTGCTCCCCTCTTTGACCTTAATTGGAGCTTGGGATAGTCCCATTATTGTTTGGCACTCTTGCCTTGGAAGCAAAAGCTTACTTAAAGTTTTCTTCTTCACTATTTTTAATTCTTTTTTCATGGGATATAAGTGATCCCACCAATTCATCAAACTCTAACTTCTTCAAATCCTTACTTTCTTTAATAATCATTGCACAATTGTTCCACTTTGGTGTCGATGTTCTCAACATATTTTGACAACATCTCCTGATGTTGGTTCTTCACCATAGATTACCTATTTTGTGCACAATGTCATGCACCTCTACAAAATAATCTCCCACATTCTCATTGTCCTTCACATAGTAGAGAAAAATGGAATTGGATCAGAATTGGACTAGAAAAAGAATCGGAAAAAATCAGGAAAAAAGCAAAAAAAAAACCCAAACGAAATGCAAATTTTCACTGACTAAAAAAGCTTTTTTCATACATATCACAATGAATTAACGTTATGCAAATCAAATACTAATAGTGTAAGAGATACAAGCTTAAACTACACATGAAAGTGGCAAGTGATACAAGCTTAAAGCCTTAAACTATACATGAAAGAGATAAAACAAATCTTAAATAAAGAAATTTTAATGCGTCCAAAATTCAAATATTCTTGTCTTATAATATAAAAAGGTACAAATTACAAAATGTGTCATGAGTCATAACAAATACAATGTCTCAAGATCTTTGAATGCCTTTGAGTTTGCCCTTTGCCCCAGCAAAAGCTCGAGCCTCTCTTTGTTGTTGTGCCCGTGCCTCTTCTTGTGCCTTGGTTGCTAACGCTCGTCGTCACCTGTGTTGGGGGTCAAGGGGCAGTGTCCTTCGAACGTACCCATGTGGTCTAATAAAACACCAACAAATTTACTTAAATGATGATTGCGATTGGTTTTAACTTTTTACTCTCTTAAGACTCATGTGGTCTAATGAACCTACTAAACAAATAATCACTTGTGCTTTTAAATATTACTTCTATATACAAGCATATTGAGCAATAAGTTTGGATTAATAGTTCAACATTTTTTTATGGACAATTTAATCAGTTAATAATGTATAGCATTACTGTTGGTGGTTGTTAGTGGCTGCCGAATTCCTTCAAACTGCAAAAAATCTGCTGTTAGGTTGCTCTAACGTGTTTTGTTTGGTGTGGTAGTAGGTAGCTAGACCCCTTTCTTCAATTTGCAACAAGTAAAAATGAAGGAAATTGGGGGAAAAAAAATTAAGTGTTTTCTCTACCTGTGCGGTTGCAGCCAATTTTTCGTTGCGGGAATCCTGATTTTTTGAAAAAATTGGCAAAAATTGCGATTGCCGATTTCTGATGCAATTCGTATCGGAATTCTGGCAGTATCAGAAAAAAATCGAATAAATCACGATTTTTTGGCAATTTTCATAACTATTGTTTCCTACCTTCATTCTCAGCTTTTCATATTCTTTCTTCAATGCTTGTAACTTCACTTATTTCATTTTAGTAGACCCTTGATAGGCTGTCTGCAAGGTGTCCCAAGCTCCTTTAACAGTCTTGATACTTGCAATTCTTGGAACAATCCTTGTATCAAGAGCTGCTTGCGTGTAATACAAAGCCAAGGCATATTTTCTTTGTGCTTCGTTCATATTCCTTTTTTTTGTGGGTGAAAAAATACTCAATCTGCAGGTTCCTCGTAACCATTTTCCACAACACTCCACACCTCCTTGGAAATCAACAAAGTCTTCATCTTTATGCATGAATAATCATAATTATCTTCTTTAAATTCTGGGATGGGCAGTGAAACATTACCATGTGCCATGACAGCTATCACAATAATGTATAAAGTTTTCCTCCTAAAACTTGAATTCTGATCTCTCTAATTAAAAAAATTCAATTCCTTGAGCTCTCCACTTCCACAGTCTCCAATTTCCAAGCTTTGATACTAGTATGTGAGATGTGGTGGTACTCTAAATCAGAGATTAACATAGCATAGAAAGGAGAAAATGAATAGAAAATGAAATTGTACAAAAACTGTCCAATCAATACGTCATCAATCTTGAAATTTGTACATTCTACTTCAATAAAATGCCCTATACTTATATATACAAACGCACACAATAGGATGTCTCTTGGTTGTCTCAGGAGTCGCTTGGTGCTTCACACTCTTTTCAAATCTGGGTGAGAATATTTCATTTTTCCTTTTTTGGTTTTCACTTGCAATTCCAATTCTGTCCTGTTCTGATTTTTTGTCTTATTTTTGTCCTGTTCTGTTTTTGTTTTATTCAGTATCACAATTTCCAACAGTTTCCAATATGTATGCTGTATTAGTTTTTCATGTTGATTATATGAGCAATGCTAACTAGTAATTGACAGAAGACTCTACTGTGTGAATAGCCTTATGTTAAACATCTTCTATCAGCAATGAGCATGTTGATGTTTTGTTGGTCTAAGATGTCCTGTTCTTATAGTCTTGCTGCTTGTAAAACCCTGCCAATAGTTAGCCGTGTCTTGCTAATTTCTTTATGATAGTTAAATTGAATGTTGCTCCTATACTTTCTGTGTTCAAATATTGTGGTGTTTCCCACATCTTTGCTTTATCCTTAACTAAATTACCTATTACATTAGGACGGTTCTAGACACAACTTAGTGTGTTTTTAATATATGCTTACTTGTCCTCTCTCTATGCTCTTAAACAATAAGTAAAACTTCTTTTTTAATTGGTATGGAGATCTGTCTTAATGAAATATCCAGGCTTTTTAAGCTTTTTTGTGAGTTGACTGGAGACAAAACGAAAGGCGTAATATATTGTAAAAGTGATTGTTGGTGGTACTAGAAACTTTTGTTGTATTCTATAACACTGTTTTGAAATTAACTATTATTTCACTCCTTTGGTTTACCAAATAGAACCAATGTGAGTAATCCATAGAATCCATTGTAGTTTTTAATGATTTTGTTTGGTCCTTAAATTTTTATTTTTACTTGTGATGTTTTATAATGTATATGCTGGATATTTTTCTGATTGATGTCAACTTGTTTGGTTTTCAGAATGGAACTGTCATAAGGGGTCAGAATGAAATCTCTCACCCAACAAGTGGATCTGTCGAACCTATAAATAAGGTTTGATCTTCTAAATGTTTGACCTGTTATCAAACTTATATATGAAGTAGTGTCTTTATTAAATTTTGTTTATAATGTATTTTTCTAAACAGTACATAGAAGTCAGATTTATTTATTGAAACATATTATAACACAGGAAGTTTTGTGGACCACCCTTTATAACTTATAAAAATTGGACATACTAAGCATTTTGTCTCTCAGTGTTGGCTAGTTGGTGAAGTTGTTCTAAATATTCTTGCTATATCTGTATGCTAGCCACACAATGCTGGATTAGATGGGTGAAGTAGTTAAGTTGCCAAAATGGCACATCCAGCTGCTTGGTGTTTGCGTACCTCTTCACTGTAGGTCGTGCCTGAAACCCCTCTACCTGCTCTGCTATAAAGTACACTGTAAGGGGTTGGCAACATAGGATCACTCTGCCCAATGGAAACTCTGGCAGCTGAAGCAATCTATGCACTCACACTCCCATGGAAAAAGATTCATAAAACTCCCTATCAGTGTCTATCTATCATTTTCTTGATATCATTTATATGACTTACTGGTCTTGTATGTGAGTCTCACTGCCCATAATCTCCACTAGTGATGAGACTTATCAAAAAGTCCTGTGCATTTGCTATCACGTCACTAAGTTGATCGAAAAAACAGCTGTACATGTCTCCTTTGTGCCCTACAATACATCCTGATCAACAAGCTTGGGTAAGCCCGCCACTCCCTATAAGATGGAAGTACTTCGTCTTACCTTCATCTGCTGTTTGAGTTTGCCCCCCCACAATGATGGACCATCCTCCTTAGTGGCAACCACCTTTCTTTTGCACAATGCCTCTTGCCAAATGCTACTACTCTTTGACATGCTAATGAGGCTCAGTCTCCGGCTATGGTACTTCTCCTTGTGCAGTAGGTACAAGTAGATATGCTTGTTGCTTGTACTCCTCAAAAGGAGGAGTCACCATGAATGGCCAGGCATATTCCACATATTTCTCCCATACTGTTGTAGAGGTGATTCGAGTTCCCACTCAAATTCCTTTGGTCCACCAATTTCCATGGACTAAGCTTCATTGAACTTCCTCCCTAACCCACCCTCTCAATTGACAGATCTTTGACTTCTAGCTAAGGGAGTTGAAGTGGAATAATTATGATCGAGTGCCTGGGGTGGTGTGAGGTTTGCTTTGAACTACTAATTCATCGTCATCCTTGTCCATTTCATCCTCCTCTTCCTCATCCTTGGCGGGGTTCTTCCTTAGAAGACTCCCTTCATGGGTTCTTTGCCTTTTTTTAGAACCCACCTACTCCACCTATACTACTACCACAACTTGCGCCCTGTGTCTATTGTTATGAAGAGGGCACAATGACTACCCAATAGAACACTGTGGGCATCCCTATTGTGATGTCAATTAGGTGCTCCAATTCTGTATATACATAGGTTGTAGTCACACTACATCTAACATCAAGGTGATAACATGGAATGCCATTGAGAAGTTCTTTATCTCTCATTACAAAATTACTCGTGCATGCTCTAACAAGTTGATTTTGATGACCGGCTCAAAAAATAGCTGCCTTACCTCAATGCCAATATTCCAACTCATGATCTTCCAACACCTATGCAAACAAAGTAGGTCGGACAGCATTATTGGCATATTGCAAAGAAGTCTTCCCCGACTTGGAACTTTGTGGATGCCCTCTAGTGAACGATATACCCCCTATTCAAAGGATTGTGCAAATTTGAAAGCAAAAAACGAAGGTTTGGAAACTAAGGCAACCTTTGCCCTTTTGATTTCTCCCTAATCTAAGACTTGATACCAGATGTCTAGAGGAGAATATTCCCTTTCGGCCTTGAAGTGGTTGGAAGTGAGGGTGGATGCATGAACTTTCACGATTATGACTGCTTCCTTGCTTCTCATCTCATCCCATGGTGGACTTTGGTGTCCATAACGAGTTTGAACCCTTATTCCCATGTGGCCAAATGACAGATCATTACTAAGCTATCGTGATTTCTCTTGATGCTGTTCTTCAACAAATTTGCTATCATCCTTCACAGTTTCAAACTTTTGGAATGTGAGCCCTACCCCAACTATACACCCCAAAATCGTAGGAAACCGCATCATTCTTAGAATTATGATCTCTCATTGCTTAATGTGGTTTCTTCATCTAGACTCATTTGAACACCTTGGGGCTTGCGGGTGGATCCATACCCATTGGCTTAATGATATCTGCTTTTGAAATTTCCTCTTCGAGGAGGTAGAATCCTTCCACAGGAAGTTTTTTCTGTCATAAATTCTTTGAAACTCAGATTCTTTTCCCTCTAGAATAAAACTAAATGTTTTGTATTCTGGTTGAAAATTTTTTTCCATTGCTCCTATAGGCTCTTCCTCTTCTAGTGGAAACATGAATGCCACATATTCTGCTTCGACCTCTAAATCCTCAACTTCCAAATCTTCGCTTTCCACTTCAGTTTCTTTTTGGTTCACAAGGTGTTCTATGAATTTTGTAGCCTTCTTTTGGGATTTCTTCTTTGACGAAGGTGAACACTTTTGCAAATGGGGGCTCCTTTAATAGCTATTTCAGTCTTGTAGGCTTTCTTTCCTCCGGCATTGTTTTGGTAGGGCCTAGTATAATGGTCTCATGTTCTGGTTGTGGACTTGTCTCCATCACCCCTATATACCCTCCTCTTCTATCTAGGAGGGCAAATACCTTACACTCCTTTATAAGTTCTGACCCTTTATCTTTGGAATCTTCATTTACTATCTTGGGTTCTATCACTGGTTGAGGGAGGGTATGGTTCTTTATGATTAGATAGAAGATCCTTAGGAGGGGTTGCCAATCTACTAGAATGATTACTGCGCATGGCCATGCTTTGGGGAGTCGAACAATTTTCATCCATTGGGAATGTTTCAGGCATCGCATAGACTTGCATGACATCAACTTGAGGTACAATGACTTGACCCATTAGTGGTTGGTTCATCATGAGTTGATCAGCTATTGGTTGATTGACCTCAGTGGGCCAAATCACCATATAGTTTTGTACTCGCTTGGTCATGTGAAAGTTTCCCTGTTAGGATATCGACCAATTCTCCTCTCCAAATGCATGAATTTATGCCATAGATGCATCCTATGCACGAAATAACTGATTGAAGGCTGAGATCAATTCATTCCACTCATTGATGGTTGAAGAGGCAGACAAGGTCTCTGACTGAGTGCAATTTGGTAGATTTTGCTGTTGGATTATAGGCTGTTGAGGTTCTTGATACCCTTCGTATGTTTTAGTCGGAGATGGAAATGAGGCCAACACTGGTTATTGAGAGATCTGCATACCTTGATATGAGGGGTTTGACAATGGCGCAACTTGCGTTGGGAAGGGTGTTGGAATTGTGGGATAGGTGTTTGGGCCATATAGGCAAAGTATCCTTGTTGAGTGAATGCTACAATGTTTTGTTGGTAAATGAGTTGAGATGACTAAGGTTCTCTCCCATACGTTATATGGTATATAAATGGCCCTATTGGGTTATAGGCTGACTGTTGGGGGATTTAATATTTTCTTCTTTGCATGTTGTGCAATGTGGTAATACCTTTACATTGGTTCACCTTAATGTCGTCTCTGCATGTGTTTGTGTCTGCATGCATGATGTGGTGCATCACTCATTCACTTCTTTTCAAGTTTTCTCTTTGTAACTGTTGCCACATTTTGCACGGGGTGCCATGTTTTCAAATTTTGTAAGTATGCTGCTCTCCCTTCCCTCCATCTCCTTTCCCTTTCTCCACTGTTCCCTTTCTCCCCTTCTATCAGTTGCATTCCTCCCTTTTTCCCCTTGTTCTTTCTTCGGTCAGAATTCCCAAAACAGAGCAAACATTCCCTGAAAAATTCTAAGTCTAAGAGCGCAACCCGACTTCGCAGCGAAGTCGGGGTGCGCCCTTAAGTTCGAGCGCACTCGGGAATGCGAAGTGCGGAAGCAGACCGAAAATGAACAGAATTTGGCTAAGTATGGGAGCGCAATCCGACTTCGCAGCGAAGTCGGGGTGCGCTCTTCTTCCTGTGCGCACTTGGGAAGCAGTATCCAGAAAATCAGCTAAGTGTCAGAGCGCAACCCGACTTCGCAGCGAAGTCGGGCTGCGCCCTGATTCCTGTGCGCAGTCTGAACAACGGCCAAATTGACTAAGTGTCGGAGTGCGCAACCCGACTTCGCAGCGAAGTCGGGCTGCGCCCTCTAGCTTGTGCGCAGTTGGGCAATATCTTTCAAGCAGCCCAAAACAGACTAAGGCACGGAGGCCTCCCCAACTGCGCCGTTCCCCACTTGCGCTGTCCAGTTGCGCTCCGATTCCGGGCGAAGTAGGACACAAGAGAGAAACTGCCTTCCAAGGCAGATGCGTCCCTCATCAGAACTTGACAAGTGTCCATCCTCGGGATCCGAGCCGAGATGTGATGGGAAAAAGGACAAGCATGGGCCAAATTACCTACTCCAGCTGCCCATTTGCCGACCAAAGTCCATCTACCGCAGCTACCCGCATTCATGCTGACTCGAAGTTTCATCAACCGCACCGCCACGTAGCTGCCAAGTCTTCAGGTGGACCTTGCTGCCAGTACAATCCTTGTCTGCAAGAGTCAACATCATCAGCTCTTTCGCCGCTTTTGTCAGCTTTTGTCAGCTCTGGGATTTTGTGCCCAGGATTGTAATTGGGGGGAAACTGCGCTATAAATAGCCGCACCACATCATTGTAAAGGGGTGGAAGGGGGATATCCTGCTAGGGAACCATTGTAGCTATACGTTTGCTTCTGAATGCAAGACACACACTTGGCTCTATTTGTTGTTATCATTCTTTATGCTGCCTTTACTTAGCATTTCTGCCTCATGTTGCTTATTTCATTGCTTACTGTTATTCTGAATTCTGGATTCCGGTATTTGATGATTAAGTATTCCTGGAATGTATAGATAGAGGATACATAGGATGTATGATAGTTATAGTTTCCGTAGTGTGTTCTGTATTTAATTGCTGTTAGTAGTGGTGATTGATCGTTGCCGTGTTGCTTATCTCCCCCACCCAACTCAAATCACATTTGCATCTCTTTTCGCATTTTAATTTCTTTCCTGCACTCTTAGCTTAAAACACTTGAGAAAACCCATAGGAAGCCGGCCTTCTCCGGAGATTGGCACGGAAGGCATTCCTTCCTTCCGGCCTTTCAATCTGGTGGGCGAATCTGGGGCGCATTTCACCAAATCCTTTCCTAATGGCAGATTCGTAACCAACAGTTTCTCTGGCACGCCCGGTGGGACCCGAAAGTTTCCCACCCAAAACAGAATCGAAGCACTGGTGTTCGCTTCATTGCTGTTAAAATCAGAACACCTGGTGACTCTGCAAGTACCTGAATATTCTCTGAGTCCGTGAGACCGGTCCAAGCGCCTTCATGCATACAAGAAGGTGGAGAGCAAGGAATCCGGGAAACCAGCCTGATCTTTACGAAATTGACATTGCCGCTCCAGGAGAGCGCGTCAGGCTGGCTGACTACCAAGCTCGCATAGACGAATCCGAGCCCGAAATCGAAGAGGCCGAAGTCGAAGAACAATCTACATCTTCGGACGGTACCGATACCGAGTACACTACCGGAGGAGAGGAAGAAATGGCTGCTCAGCAGAATGATGATGATCTCTTCCTGGCGGTCGACTCCACGGGGCCCTTGGCCCTAGTCGGACAACAAGCTGTACCCCCCGCTGCCCTGAAGGCCATCCCTACTTACGATGGCTACGACAAAACGACGTATGAACATATCCAGGACATTCTGGCCTTGGCTGCGCTACACTCTATTACTGACGAGAGTGTCAAGACCCGTCTACTGGCTCTTTCCCTAAGGGGGAAGCTTCTCTATTGGTGGAGATCCTTGCCAGAAGGATCTATCACGGGGTGGCCTCAGCTGGCAGGCAGGCTTGTAAAAGGATGCAACGAGTCTGCCGATCCCTCTTCGCTGTTGCATCAGTTCCAAAGCATCCAACGACACCCACAAGAGGAGGTGTCAGACTTCAACATAAGGTTTGTGAGGTCTTGGAAGAGAGTACCTCGCGAACTGCGACCTTCAGCAGGTCAGGCTGCACACTACTACCTGAGGTCTTTCAACTCAGATATTTGCCTACTTCTGAAGATAGCCCGAGTCGACTCTTTCCCTGCCCTATACGAAGCTGCCCAACAGGCGGAATTAGATATAATCTCCATAGGCAGACTCCCGCATAGAGTGCAGCCCCCTATTTATCCTGATTTTCCTCAGTCCCAGTATCCGTCGGCCTCTGGTGTGATGCCCTCATCATCAAGTCAGCACCCCCAGCAGCCGTGGAATCCGGCACCAGTTGTAAACCCCTACGGCCCCCCTCAAATCCATTATCCTAACCCGCCACCTCCGCCTCCGCAATATCCCGCACTCCCTGCTCCCCCCGCACGCGGCGTATTCTCGCCCCCCGTCATTGGCTGCATTACCTCCGCCGGCTCAGCTGGCGCCTGCAGACAATGATATACAAAATAAAATCCTCCAAGAGGTACGGGCTCTGGCATCTGGGTATCATACCATGTCTAATGACATGACAATAATGAAGAAGAAGCAAGCCCAGATGGAGTTCCTTCCAAGGAGGCCGTATCCTCCTCCGGCGCTAACGAAAGACCAAGCCGCAAAACGGCAAGCTCAAAGGCAACCCCCTGCAAGAAATGCTGCCATTGAGGATCAACCTGGCACTTCTGACCAGGTCAACTGGTGCTCCACGTGCAACGATCCACACTCTGAAGAAGGGTGCACGCTGCATCAGCATTACCTCCAGACCCTGGCAGGCAGCGCCATAGAGGATGAATTATACATGATCCTGGACGATGAAGGCAACTTTGCCGTCCCAGAAGAAGATCCTGCGTTGCCCCTGCCTAAGGAAGGCAGAAAGCCTGTTGAAGCTGCCGCGGCCCAACCAAAGCCATTAAAGGTATACGCCAGAAGAGAAAAGGCGCAACCTGCTGGGCTACCACCTGGCAAGTCACTGTGGCCTCATGCAGCCAAGGAAAAGTTTCCTGTGCCCAAAGCTCCCGCAGTAAAAGCCCCCGCAGCTCAATCTCCAGCTGAAACAAAAGAGCAAGCTCAGGAGAAGCTGAGATATCCGTCGCTGACGAAGAGACAGAGAGTCGAAGCCACGCAACAATACCGGACTAAGTATGAGCCTGTGAAAGAAACGGAGGGAGCCAGCACTTCAAGCTACAGCATAGTTGACGAGCTAAAGAGGACTCCCGCAAAGATAAGTATGTACGAGGCTCTTCTCGCTCCCGGGCAAGTTGATCCGTTGCAGGAATCTTTGAAGAACATAAAAGACGGGAAGCCAACATAGCCTGTTGTGTTATCTCAACCCCCGACAGCCTCCGCCACCGGAAAAACAGACCACCTCCTTTCTATCCGTCATTACGGATGGAAGGCTATATAGTTCACAACCGCATGGTGGATTCTGGTGCCTCCACAATTGTTATGCCGAGAGCCGTCTGCGACGAGATCGGTATGGAGTATACAAGGAGCAGCCAAGGTGTGTTGTAGCTAGACGACACCCTTGTCAAGATAGTTGGTGTCATCTAAGATATCCCGATCCGGCTGCACAAAGCTCTTGACATAGTGGTCATACAGGAAGTCGTGGTTGTCGACTTGGAACCCTACTTCGGCATGTGTCTCTCCAGGGAGTTCACTGCAAAGCTGGGTGGGTATCTGTCTCTGGATTACTCACATATGGAAGTGCCCTTCAAAGGAAGGAGATTGAAGATCTACAATGAAAAGCCTTCCACATTTCTAGTAGAGAAGATACCCGGAGAAGAGTCATAGAACTGCATGGTTCAGCTGACGACTGAGGAACTGGTGGTGGTGGACATGACAGAGCAAGCTCTTGAGCTGTTACAAGTGGAGGATGAGTTCTCCTTGCTGGACTTCAACGCCATGATCGAGACTGAGCAAGGCTGCTACTCCGTCACTCAGCCTGAGAGACTTGACCAGTCAGCCAAGAAAGAGGTAGGACCTGCACCAGAAAAGCTATGGCAGCTCTTCTTTGATGGCGCCCGATGCAAAAATGGCGCCGGTGCAGGTGTACTCTTGGTTTCCCCGTCCGGGATCCAGAAGGACTACACCTACAGATTGGCTTGGAGCTGTACTAACAACGCGACGGAGTATGAAGCCCTGTGCTTGGGTTTGAGAAAAGCGGAGAGACTGGGGATAAAGCATTTGCAGATCTTTGGCGACTCAGAGCTGGTGTGCAACCAGATTACGAATAAGTGCGCCTCCAAGAAGCATTATCTCAAGGCGTATCGTAATCGTGTCTGGGACCTGATGGAGTCATTCGACTCGTTGAATGTCAAAGCCATATCACGTGAGAAGAACAAGCACGCTGACATTCTGGCATCTGTTGGAGCTAGGTACGTTCCGACTGATGACACTATCCAGAAGCCGAAGCCGGTTCGTACCATCTACAGGCCTTCTGTGCCTGATAAAGACACCCACTGGCAGGTGTTTGATTGTGACGAGGATATCGTCACTTTTTTGATTACCGAAGCATGTACAATCGAAGGTAGAGACCCTGATGACGAGCAGTACGAGGGGTTGATACAGTTGAAGAATAATCATGTCCCGAAAGGACTGATTACCTTAGAGAGTCTCTTTGACCAGAACGATAGAGCAATATCACACAGGATCAAAGTAGACCCCAAGCAGTACGTAGACCTGGAGCTAGAACCTGGAAAAACAATCAAGGTCGGGACGGACTGCACTGAAGAGGAACTCGAGCAGATTAGATCATTATGCAGAGAGTTCCCCGATATTGTAGCCTGGTGCTACCAAGACTTGAAGGGGTATGACAGACAGATGATCCAGCATACCATAGAGCTAGAAGATAATGCAAAACCTTTCCGGCAGAAGCAAAGGGCAGTAAACCCGAAGATTGAAGCCATGATGAAAGCTGAGCTCTTGAAGATGCTGGAAGCCAAAATCATCTACCCCATCAAGCATTCATCTTGGGTCGCGAATTTGGTCCCTGTGAGGAAGAAGAATGGAGACATCCGTCTCTGCGTGGATTTCAGAAATCTAAATCAAGCCTCGCTAAAGGACCATTACCCGCTTCCCCAAATCGATCAGATCCTCCACATAGTTGCTGGAGCGCAGAGGTTCTCTCTCTTGGACGGATTCTCTGGATACAACCAGATATGGGTAAAGGACGAAGATCAGCACAAGACAACGTTCACCACCAAATGGGGAACGTTTGCATATCAGCGCATGCCCTTCGGCCTGTCTAATGCCGACGCTACATTCCAGAGAGCCATGGACTTGGCCTTCCGAGAGCTGCTCAACAAGGTCATTGTCATCTACTTGGATGATATGACTGTATTTTCCCACAGAAGAGAGGACCATGCTTCCCACCTGCTGCAGATATTTGAGAGATGTCGTGAATTTGGCATTTCCATCAACCCGAAGAAGTCAGTCTTCGCGGTAAAATAAGGTAAGCTGCTGGGACATGTCATCTCCGAGAAAGGACTTGCAGTGGATCCTGACAGAGCAGAAGCCCTCCTCCGCTTGCCCATCCCACTCGACAAGAAAGGGCTACAGTCATTCTTCGGCCAGATCAACTTTGTAAGGAGGTTCATACCGGACTTCTCACAAGTGATTAATCCCATGGCCGAACTATTAAAGAAGGATGCTGAATTCTTGTGGACTGACGAAAGAAGGCAGGCCTTCGAGGAGATCAAGGCGAGAATTGCGCAAGCTCCGGTGTTGATTAATCCCGACTATTCCAAGGATTTCATCCTGTACGCGGTGGGAGAACCCGAGAGTTACGCCGCAGTCCTAACTCAGAAGGGAGACGATGGCGAAGAATGCCCCATAGCGTTCTTAAGCCAGGTGATTTCATCCTGTATTTAATTGCTGTTAGTAGTGGTGATTGATCGTTGCCGTGCTGCTTATCTCCCCCACCCAACTCAAATCACATTTGAATCTCTTTTCGTATTTTAATTTCTTTCGTGCACTCTTAGCTTAAAACACTAGAGAAAACCCATAGGAAGCCGACCTTCTCCGGAGATTGGCACGGAAGGCATTCCTTCCTTCCGGCCTTTCAATCTGGTGGGCGAATCTGGGGCGCATTTCACTAAATCCTTTCGTAATGGCAGATTCGTAACCAACAGTAACCTCATTCTCTTGATCTAAATTCATTGCTGCAACGACACCAAACATAGTATAATTTATGTATTCCACAAAACAAAGCAAAAGATAACAAGAAGAATACACCATAAAAAAATTAACACCGATAAAAATTTGATCCACTAAGATCATTTCATACTTTCATCATGCTTTACATCATGAACTAGTCATAGCATATATGATTAATCTCTCTAATCAACACAACCACACAGCTCAACTCTTATGCATACTCTTGTCTCTTTCATCATGCTTTACATCATGAACTAGTCATAGCATATATGATTAATCTCTCTAATCAACACAACCACACAACTCAACTCTTATGCATACTCTTGTCTCTTCATAAGATACCACCAGACTGGTTTAATGTGAAATATATACAATAAGTGAGGGGGGAAAGCAGTTGCAAGTACAACTACTTAACTGCAGCATACCTCAAACCCAACTACATGCATCAAATTTTTTTATTTTTTAAAAATTGGTTATATGGAATTGAAACAGGTCTCCCCCATATTACATCATGACCACATAGTGGTATTACAACAGCTTTGCAATTATGCATATATCACTTGGCAAGATTCGAACCTGAGTTTCTTCCTAGAAAGTTGACGAACTTAACTAGTTGAGCTCATGCCATTGATACATGCATCACAATTTTTAAAATACTATGCATGATGTACATTATTATTAAGTTTGAGTATTGCGAATACACGACCCCTCGTGACATGTACCCTATGACAAACTACCAAAACAACATATGTACAACAATTTGCTCATGGACAGCTCACTTGGGTGGCAGCTGAGCTAGTCCCACATCCATCTGACTGGTTTGATCAGTTTGACCACCTACGAATACTCCCATTGTCTACATTTACCTGATATGTCATCTATTGTGGGCTGTAAATCAAAGTTTTTGTATAATGTTTTGAAATGGTTTCAAATTGGAGAAAATAGATGATGTTCTCCTGTCTCTTTTGGAAAAGTTTGATTAATCACAAATCCATTCAAAGGATAAGGGAAAGGAAAGTTTTCCTTCCTGTGAAAAGGCAAGGACACAAGGGCTCATCACAAGTACACATCCTCAAGGCTTATTTGAAGATAGAAAATGTGATGCAAGAGTATGCTATTAGTATTTTTGATCATGCGTCATTTCCCATTAATTGTAGCAGAATCCTTAGGGCTTGCAAATGTTTTATGTTTGTATATCGGATATGCACATATATCATATTGCAACTGATAATGGAAACCTTGTTAGAGCTCATGGAGAAGGCATTCCAAGAAGTCCTTAAGGAAGTGGAAAAGTCATTGTGGCTGTGGACCTGATTGTTACACATTTTGTGAAGCTGAAGAGCCAGAAAAGCATCTGCCATATGGAAAATGATAATCAGTCATTGTAGCTTTAGAGTCCCTCTATGTACTGAACTGTTGATTACGAATCTGCCACTAGGAAAAGATTTAGTGAAATGCGCCCTAGATTCGCCCACCAGATTGAAAGGCCGGAAGGAAGGAATGCCTTCCGTGCCAATCTCCGGAGAAGGCCGGCTTCCTATTGAGAAAACACATAGGAAGCCGGCCTTCTCCGGAGATTGGCACGGAAGGCATTCCTTCCTTCCGGCCTTTCAATCTGGTGGGCGAATCTAGGGCGCATTTCACTAAATCCTTTCCTAGTGGCAGATTCGTAACCAACAGTTTCTCTGGCACGCCCGGTGGGACCCGAAAGTTTCCCACCCAAAACAGAATCGAAGCATCGGTGTTCGCTTCATTGCTGTTAAAATCAGAACACCTGGCGACTCTGCAAGTACCTGAATATTCTCTGAGTCCGTGAGACCGGTCCAAGCGCCTTCATGCATACAAGAAGGTGGAGAGCAAGGAATCCGGGAAACCAGCCTGATCTTTACGAAATTGACATCAACGCTCCGGGAGAGCGCGTCAGGCTGGCTGACTACCAAGCTCGCATAGACGAATCCGAAACCGAAATCGAAGAGGCCGAAGTTGAAGAGCAATCTACATCTTCGGACGGCACCGATACCGAGTACACGACCGGAGGAGAGGAAGAAATGGCTGCTCAGCAAAATGATGACGACCTCTTCCCGGCGGTCGACTCCACGGGGCCCTTGGCCCTAGTCGGACAAGAGGCTGTACCCCCCGCTGCCTTGAAGGCCATCCCTACTTATGATGGCTACGGCAAAACGGCGTATGAACACATCCAGGACATTCTGGCCTTGGCTGCGCTACACTCTATTACTGATGAGAGTGTCAAGACCCGTCTACTGGCTCTTTCCCTAAGGGGGAAGCTTCTCTATTGGTGGAGATCCTTGCCAGAAGGGTCTATCACGGGGTGGCCTCAGCTGGCAGGCAGGCTTGTAAAAGGATGCAACGAGTCTGCCGATCCCTCTTCGTTGTTGCATCAGTTCCAAAGCATCCAACGACACCCACAAGAGGAGGTATCCGACTTCAACATAAGGTTTGCGAGGTCTTGGAAAAGAGTACCTCGCGAACTGCGACCTTCAGCAGGTCAGGCTGCACACTACTACCTGAGGTCTTTCAACTCAGATATCTGCCTACTTCTGAAGATAGCCCGAGTCGATTCCTTCCCTGCCCTATACGAAGCTGCCCAACAAGCGGAATTAGATATAATCTCCATAGGCAGACTCCCGCATAGAGTGCAGCCCCCTATTTATCCTGATTTTCCTCAGTCCCAGTATCCATCGGCCTCTGGTGTGATGCCATCATCCTCAAGCCAGCACCCCCAGCAGCCGTGGAATCCGGCACCAGTTATAAACCCCTACGGCCCGCCTCAAATCCATTATCCTAACCCGCCACCTCCGCCTCCGCAGTATCCCGCACTCCCTGCTCCCCCTCAGTACGCGGCGTATTCTGCACCCCCGCCATTGGCTGCATTACCTCCGCCGGCTCAGTTGGCACCTGCAGACAATGATATTCAAAATAAAATCCTCCAAGAGGTACGGGCTCTGGCCTCTGGGTATCATACCATGTCTAATGACATGACGATAATGAAGAAGAAGCAAGCCCAGATGGAGTTCCTTCCAAGGAGGCCATATCCTCCTCCGGCGCTAACGAAAGATCAAGCCGCACAAGCTCAAAGGCACCCCCTGCAAGAAATGCTGCCATTGAGGATCAACCTGGCACTTCTGACCAGGTCAACTGGTGCTCCACGTGCAACGATCCACACTCAGAAGAAGGGTGCACGCTGCATCAGCATTACCTCCAGACCCTGGCAGGCAGCGCCATAGAGGATGAATTATACATGATCCTGGGCGATGAAGGCAACTTTGCCGTCCCAGAAGAAGATCCTGCGTTGCTCCTGACCAAGGAAGGCAGAAAGCCCGTTGAAGCTGCCGCGGCCCAAGCAAAGCCATTAAAGGTATACGCCAGAAGAGAAAAGGCGCAACCTGCTGGGCTACCACCTGACAAGTCACTATGGCCTCATGCAGCCAAAGAAAAGTTTCCTGCGCCCAAGGCTCCCGCGGTGAAAGCTCCCGCAGCTCAGTCTCCGACCGAAACAAAAGAAAAAGCTCAGGAGAAGCTGAGATATCCGTCGCTGACGAAGAGACAGAGAGTCGAAGCCACGCAGCAATACCGGACCAAGTACGAGCCTGCGAAAGAAACGGAGGGAGCCAACACTTCAAGCTACAACATAGTTGACGAGCTAAAGAGGACCCCCGCAAAGATAAGTATGTACGAGGCTCTTCTGCTCCCCGGGCAAGTTGATCTGCTGCAGGAATCTTTGAAGAACATAAAAGACGGGAAGCCTACGCAGCCTGCTGTGTTAGCTCAACCCCTGACAGTCTCCGCCACTGGAAAAAACAGGCCACCTCCTTTCTATCTGTCATTACGGATGGAAGGCTATATAGTGCACAACTGCATGGTGGATTCTGGTGCCTCCACGACTGTTATGCCGAGAGCCGTCTGCGATGAGATCGGTATGGAGTATACAAGGAGCAGCCAAGGTGTGCTGCAACTAGACGGCACCCCTGTCAAGACAGTTGGTGTCATCAAGGATATCCCGATCCGGCTGCATAAAGCCCTCGACATAGTGGTCATACAGGAAGTCGTTGTGGTCGACTTGGAACCCTACTTCGGCATGTGCCTCTCCAGGGAGTTCACTGCAAAGCTGGGTGGGTATCTGTCTCTGGATTACTCACATATGGAAGTGCCCTTCAAAGGAAGGAGATTGAAGATCTACAATGAAAAGCCTTCCACATTTCTAGTAGAGAAGATACCCGGAGAAGAGTCACAGAACGGCATGGTTCAGCTGACGACTGAGGAACTGGTGGTGGTGGACATGACAGAACAAGCCCTTGAGCTGTTACAAGTGGAGGATGAGTTCTCCTTGCTGGACTTCAACGCCATGATCGAGACTGAGCAAGGCTGCTACTCCGTCACTCAGCCTGAGAGACTTGACCAGTCAGCAAGGAAAGAGGTAGGACCTGCACCAGAAAAGCTATGGCAGCTCTTCTTTGATGGCGCCCGATGCAAAAATGGCGCCGGTGCAGGGGTACTCCTGGTTTCCCCGTCCGGGATCCAGAAGGACTACACTTACAGGCTGGCTTGGAGCTGTACTAACAACGCGGCGGAGTATGAAGCCCTGTGCTTGGGTTTGAAAAAAGCAGAGAGACTGGGGGTGAAACATTTGCAGATCTTTGGCGACTCAGAGCTGGTGTGCAACCAGATTACGAATAAGTGCGCCTCCAAGAAGCATTACCTCAAGGCGTATCGTAATCGTGTCTGGGACCTGATGGAGTCATTCGACTCGTTGAATGTCAAAGCCATATCACGTGAGAAGAACAAACACGCTGACATTCTGGCGTCTGTTGGAGCCAGGTACGTTCCGGCTGATGACACTGTCCAGAAGCCGAAGCCGGTTCGTACTATCTACAGGCCTTCTGTGCCTGATAAAGACACCCACTGGCAGGTGTTTGATTGTGACGAGGATATCGTCACTTTTTTGATTACCGAAGCATGTACAATAGAAGGTAGAGACCCTGATGACGAGCAGTACGAGGGGTTGATACAGTTGAAAAACAATCATGTCCCAAAAGGACTGATTACCTTAGAGAGTCTCTTTGACCAGAACGATAGAGCAATATCACACAGGATCAAAGTAGACCCCAAGCAGTACGTAGACCTGGAGCTGGAACCTGGAAAAACAATCAAGGTCGGGACGGACTGCACTGAAGAGGAACTCGAGCAGATCAGATCATTATGCAGAGAGTTCCCCGATATCGTAGCCTGGTGCTACCAGGACTTGAAGGGGTATGATAGACAGATGATCCAAGGATACCATAGAGCTGGAAGATAATGCAAAACCTTTCCGGCAGAAGCAAAGGGCGATGAACCCGAAGATTGAAGCCATGATGAAAGCCGAGCTCTTGAAGATGCTGGAAGCCAAAATCATCTACCCCATCAAGCATTCATCTTGGGTCGCGAATTTGGTTCCCGTGAGGAAGAAGAATGGAGACATCCGTCTCTGCGTGGATTTCAGAAATCTTAATCAAGCCTCGCTGAAGGACCATTACCCGCTTCCCCAAATCGATCAGATCCTCCACATAGTTGCTGGAGCGCAGAGGTTCTCTCTCTTGGACGGATTCTCTGGATACAACCAGATATGGGTAAAGGACGAAGATCAGCACAAGACAACGTTCACCACCAAATGGGGAACGTTCGCATATCAGCGCATGCCCTTCGGCCTGTCTAATGCCGGCGCTACATTCCAGAGAGCCATGGACTTGGCCTTCCGAGAGCTGCTCAACAAGGTCATTGTCATCTACTTGGATGACATGACTGTATTTTCTCACAGGAGAGAGGACCATGCTTCCCACCTGCGGCAGATATTTGAGAGATGTCGTGAATTCGGCATTTCCATCAACCCGAAGAAGTCAGTCTTCGCGGTAAAAGAGGGTAAGCTGCTGGGACATGTCATTTCCGAGAAAGGCCTTGCAGTGGATCCCGACAGAGCAGAAGCTCTCCTCCGCTTGCCCATCCCAGTCGACAAGAAAGGGTTACAGTCATTCTTCGGCCAGATCAACTTCGTGAGGAAGTTCATACCGGACTTCGCACAAGTAATCAAGCCCATGGCCGAACTGTTAAAGAAGGATGCCGAATTCTTGTGGACTGACGAAAGAAAGCAGGCCTTCGAGGAGATCAAGGCTAGAATTGCGCAAGCTCCGGTGTTGATTAATCCAGACTATTCCAAGGATTTCATCCTGTACGCGGTGGGAGAACCCGAGAGTTACGCCGCAGTCCTGACTCAGAAGGGAGACGATGGCGAAGAACGCCCCATAGCGTTCTTAAGCCAGGTGATTCAGCCGCATGAAGAGAAGTACAATTTTATTGAGCGGCAGGTTCACGCAGTCATGAAATCTCTCAGGAAGTTCAGGCACTTCGTCTCCCAGAGCCGGATAACTGTCTTCGTGATACACCCGGACGTCAGGAATTTCATCATACAAGGGGAGCCTGGTCACAAGAGGGCAGGATGGATTGCCAAAATCCAAGAATTTGACATCGAGGTACGGCCAACAAAGCTGATCAGAGGCCGAGCCTTGTGCCAAGAGCTGGCCCGAAGCGCTGCAGCTGAGATCTCTGCCTGCAAGTGGGAAGATCCGATAGCGGAAACCAACCTAGCCAACTCCTTATCAGAGGAAAGTGATTGGACAAATGACCTGGTGCGATATTTTAGCACCGGGAGATGCCCAGATCACCTCAATGCCTCACAAAGAAGGAGGTTTAGGCTAAACGCCTTGAGATACGTACTTCGCCCCGAGGGGCTTTATTTCAAAAACATTGACGGCATCCTGTTGCGATGCGTCAGAGAGACAGACAAACCCAGGGTCCTCGGAGAATTCCACTCCGGGATGCCTGGGGGACATCATTCTGGAAGGCCTACGGCCTTAAAAATCATCAGAGTTGGGTACTATTGGCCCACTCTCTTCACAGACGCTCATGCGGTCTGTGTCAAATGTGATAAATGCCAGAGGTTCGCTGGCAGGAACAGAAAAGCACCCTTGCCCCTCCAGCCAATTCAAGCCGAGACTCCGTTTCAGCAATGGGGTCTAGACTTCATCGGGGTCATCACGCCTAACTCTGCAGCGGGACACAAGTTTATCCTTACAGCCACCGATTATTTCACTCGGTGGGCAGAGGCGATCCCCACTAAGCATGCGGACCAAGAAACGGTCATTGGGTTCCTCGAGAGCCTCATCACCCGTTTCGGGGTCCCGGAGGCAATAGTGACAGACAATGGTCCGGGGTTCGCAGGCGCTGTACTCACGGAGTACACCAGCAAATACGGCATCTATCACAAGATGTCTTCGAACTACTACCCGCAGGGGAATGGCCTGGCTGAGTCCACCAACAAGAATCTACTGAAGATCGTTAAAAAGACAGTAGAGAGAAACAAGAGGACATGGCACCTACTCCTGAATCGGGCGCTGTGGGCGGATCGCATATCATTCAAGAAGTCTATCAAGACATCCCCCTACGCGCTCGTGTACGGCAAGGAGGCAGTTCTGCCTACCCACATAGAGATACCCGCACTCTGGATGCTAGATGAAGAAAAAGGCGACGGGGATCCAGTGGACGCCAGACTTTGCCAACTACTGCGGTTAGAAGAAGAAAGAGAAAAGGCATACCAGGCCTTTACTAAACATGCCGAGGCGACCCAAGGCTGGTTTGCGAAAGGCACCACCGCCCGAGTTTTCAAAATCGGGGACCTAGTGTTGAAGTGGGACTCACTGAAAGCAAAGCCGGGCAACCATGGTAAATTTGATGCCCTCTGGGAAGGTCCCTATCAGATTGCTCGGGTGAACCAATTTAATGCATTCGTGCTTCGGGACATGGCGGGACAACTTCTCCCCATTCCTGTCAACGGGTTCCACCTGAAGATTTACCACCACTGAAGGCACCCAAGGGGTCCTTCCTTGTACATATTTCTTTTCTGCATTTTAGTTTATCACAATGTACATATTTATTTCAGCATTCAGCTTTTAGTTTTCAAGAGCCTAAGTGAAGCCTAGAGCAAACCCCGACTTCGCAGCGAAGTCGGGCATCGCTCCTTGAATAGTGCGACATCGGGAGTTTGAGAGAAGGCAGCTGACAAAAAAGCCAAAAAATGACTAAGTGCTGGGTGCGCAACCCGACTTCGCAGCGAAGTCGGACTGCGCACCGTCTTGGGAGCGCAGTGGGAGCGCAGAGCAAAAATCAGCTAAGTGTCGAAGTCAGACTGCGCAACTTTTCTGGGCGAAGTCAGACTGCGCAACAAAGTCTGGGCGAAGTCGGAGTGCGCACGTTTTCCGGGCGAAGTCCGAGTGCGCCCTCAATTTCGGGCGCACCTTGGACGACCTGTCGCGGGAAACGAGGGACATAATGATAAAATATTTCTAAGTGTGGGCCCAGGCAGCGCAGTGTGGCATAGTGCGAAGTTGGGTTGCGTCCCTCCTTAAAACCCTGGGCCAAAAGTTCTCCCTCGAAGTGTGTGCCCAGGCGGCGGCTGTGACGTCATTGGAAGCACGAGGTCCGAAATTTTTTTAAAAATAATGATTGCGCGTCTTTCAAAGCGAATGTCATTAAAAGAGCAGGCGCATTAGGACCAACCGCAACCAGGGTACGCTTTCCAAAGAAAAACCCACGCACGGCCGCCAAAAAATTATAACGCTTCCACCTACTTCGGGTAAATCACCTTAACCCCCTCCCTTGCGCCATTAATGCTGTATTTCTTGCCTAGAAAAGGGGCCCTGGCATACTCAGAACATCCAAATTGTCAAGTCAAGTCTGAGCTGCAAGGCGCAGAATTGAGCAATTAGTAGCCAGAATCCTCGTCTCTGCCACCTCGAGCAGAAAAGAGAGAATGGACAAGGGAAAAGCGCCAATGCCGGCACAGTCCAGCGACGCAGAACGCGAAGCTGAAGAACAGACAGAATCCAGCGCTCATGAGAGCGAAGCGCCGCGGGTGCGAACAAGGAGAACCAGGTCGAGGAGAAGCCAAGGGCAAGCTCCACCGCCGCCCATCAATCGCCTGGCCGGGTATAGAGACGGCGAGTACTCTATCAGCCTCACCAAGCTGCGGCCAAATATAGCGAAGTGGGCTGACAAAGTTTCACCCTCGCACCATGTCGGGGCTGCATACAAATCGAACCTATACTGGTTCTTGTGCCCTCCTGTCCACCAGTGCCCGGAGCTGGTTGAATCCATTGTGGCATACTACAAGCCAGCTGCCCGACAAGTCTGTGACAACCACGGAAGAGTATTGTTCACACTCTTCAGGGAGAGCGTCCAGCCAGCCTTCGCCCCGGGGCTCCAGTACGACCCCAACGCAATTGTCAGGAGAATTAACCTGGACGAACAGGCGGGCAGATTCGCCCAGACCAAAAGGATGAGAGAGTTTCTCGACTCAGAGCTGAAAACCCCGCTACCAGCCGGACAGTGGCCGACAGGCCCTATACCCCTGGACAGGTTCGAAAATAAGTACATATATATCATCCTGGCATGGGTACTCGGCTGCGACTCCGACAGAATGGTGCGCCCGTATCAGCTGGCGCTCGCAGAATGCATCTTACATGGGGAGTTTTATGACTCCACGGCACAAAGAAGCGGGAGGCGCCCTATTTTCTTTGACTGGGCAGATTGGGTGGCGTACGCCATACATTCGAACCTGGTCAGGTTGCAGCAGAAGCAGACAACAGAATTCCGACTCTGCTCGTTCCTCACATGGTTGTGCTTGTACCACACGCACTACCAGATTAAAGTGCCTGACTTGAAGAAGGTGAATGAAAAGGGAGAGCCGCTGCCTGTGTACGAATGGACGAAGCCCTGTACAGGAGAGGGTCATACTACGAGTTCAACTTCAAATTTCTAGGTATGACCCTGGCGCTGTTCAACGGCGAGGGATCCCGCCCGCCACTTGCCATGACGAACTATCTGAGGAAGTACAAGTGCGGGGATACCTTCCGGTTGACGCAGGGCATTGTGGTCAGAATCTACGGATTCAAGGGGAAGCCGTTCCTGCTGCCCTATTTCTGCACTGACCATCAGTTCGGTATGGAGATATCACGCCAGATGGACTATGTCGAGGAGGAATTCGGCCAGGGAAAGAAGAGAGGCCATATTTTCCAGTATCCTATTACCTGGGCGAACATCCAAGTGCACGAGATTGGACAGCATGTCTACCTCGAACAAGAACTCCTCATCATGGGCCTGATACAGCTACCTCAGCGCTGGAAGTATGACCCAATTGGGGTCAGGGGAAAATTTGTGCACATCTGCCCCCGAGCGGAGATCATGCAAGAAAGGTGCAATAGAACGGGTGCAGACCTGGAATGGCACATTGAGCGGATGCAATCATGGCCGCCATGGCATGATTTTTACTGCGAAGAAGTGGCGTTTGATCCGGAGCGCAATCCGGACCACCGGTTAGACTCAGCGGGCTTCAAGAAATTCCTCTCCAAGGTGGCGCCCCTCAACTGGCAAAAAGACAAAATCATTGAATGCTGGAAAATGAGGTGCCGCACGCAACACGATAAGTCTAACCGGAAGACGTTGGCCGTTGATGATGAATTTTCGGCCTTATATGATCAATACGCCGACAAATGGCAGCCGTTCGCATTCCGAGATTGCGTTCCCCTAGGCGCCAAAAAAAGGTATAAAAGGAGGCCCCCGTCCCAGCAATTGCCTACTCCAGGGACTTCCAGCGCGACACCAACAAGCAGCCAAGTGGGCCCAATGTTGCCTCCAGCTCCTGAAGCGTTACCTCAAAGGGTACAAGAGCCAGAAAAGTCAACTCCTGAGGTGGCCCCCCTAAAGGAAAAGGCGCCAGAAGAGCCAGCCAGTGGAACGGCCGCAGCAAGCATTCTCCCGTCAAAACCCAGGTACAAGTTTACCGTGGGAACATCGCTGCCTGCCGCCCCAACCTCCTCTGCCTCCTTCGAACCAGCTGCAGCTCCAGAAGAAAAGAAGAGGAAGAGGAGCGAAAAGGCCAAACGGCCTAAGGAGTCTGCGCAGCAAACGGCCGCAGCACGGACGGGGACAGCCGCGCCGGAAATCATCTCATTGGACAGCCCTGGGATAGAAGCAGAAGCTTGGGCTGCAGGCGTCCTTCAATCAGCGGCTCAGGCGGAGCCCGCAGGTACGTCCTCTTCCCCGGTTCCCCAAATCCCAGTCGGCCCTGCCGTAACACCGTCCCCCACTGTATCAGGGCAAGCCCTAGTTGCATCCTCTTTGTCTCAAACCACCCAACCCTCCCACAGTTCCCATTCCTTCGATCAGTTCGCCCAAGACCCAAATGTTTTCCAGACCCTCAGTCAAACCCTAGACCCCTCGCCTGCGGCCAGTGCCGAAGCTGTGCCTACATCGCCGCGCCGCTCACCTCCCTTGTTCAAAACCCCGCCTACACCTTCCACTCAGCCGCTCGCTTCCCCTAGGACCCGGTCGCCCTTAAAAGCGACCACGCCTTCTGGAATATCTCCTGCTTCACTGTTTGCAGGAAGAATGCCGCAGCAAGACTTAGTCTCGGCGTATCCGATGCTGGCGGAGCTTGACTTCATGGGAGAACAGCTGCAGATCACAGATGATCAGCCTCTGGCAGCGAAGGCCGTAGGGTGTTCCGCCTCTTTCCTCCAGGGCGTCAAACGGAGAAGAGCCGAGGAGATAGCTGCCCCGGTGAAGCGCACCAAGTTCGACTTGGACAGGAGAGTGCTGCGAACTGAGAAGCTGATCCCGAAAGTGAAGAAGCCTCTCCGGGAAATGACCGAGGCAGACTATGAACACCGAGTCAAGGAGAAGAACTTTGACGATATAAACGAGGAATACGAAATCAACGGTATTCGTCGCAGAACTGACAATCTCCTTGTCAAGCGACTCGAAAATCAGGAGACGCTGTTTCGGCTGCAAAATGACTCAAGGCAGCTGGAGGAAGATTTGGCTAGGGCCACCACGCGGCTGGAGTCTGCCCAACAAGAAATCAATGACCTGAAAGCACAGCTCGCCGCCTCTCAACAGGAGGCTGCAGCACAAAGAAAGACGGCCGAACAGCTGTCAGAGGAGAAGAAGGCAGCGTTGGAGCATGTCTCTCAGCTGCAGGATTCGTTAAGGCAGGCTCAATCTCAGCTCGAGGAGAAAACGTCCCAGACGGCGGCCTTTTCGAAGAATAAGGTCAAAGAGATGCGGGCTGGTTTGCTGCAGGGTTGCAGAGCTAACGTCGTCAGGTCCATATCCGTCCTGGATTTCGCATCCAGGATCCAAGAAGTATCTGCCCAGGGAAAGCCTGTGGTAGAGGAGGCCGAACACCAAGCGAAGCAGTGGCTGGACTTGGCAATAAAAATTGAGGAGTTCGCGCGCAAAGGCCTCCGATTTCCCCCAATGTCCCGAATTGCCTTAGAGTGGGCAGATGCAAGGGTAACCTTGCACAATTATTTTGAAAAAACAGAGAAAACAAGGGCCGCCAGGAAAATGCTGGACGCATTGAACCACGAAATGAACATTTGCCTGGCCCCCTTCAACGCTCTTTCTGAGCTCGGTTGCCCGAGCTTCGTCAAGGATGGGGAGTTTCTGCCCCTTGAGCAAGTGAAGCTGAATTGGCTGTCTTTTGAGGCAGACACGTCAGAAATTGACAGCTGGGCCGAGCCAGTCCAGGAAGCTCAGGTCACTCAGATGGTGTCGAGGTATTGCAAGATCAACACCTCCCTTCAGGAGTTGGGAGAGAGATATAACACCATCGACGTGCATGCGGTTGCAGCATTCAGAGCAGCGCTGAGAGATGTCAGCGATTTAGGGCCCTTTCAGGCAACGGCCTGGGACCAGGCCAAGGCCGCGTACAATCATGTCCGTGAGCGGGAGCAGCCGGCCGAGCAAGAGGGTGACAGTGGTGACCATTCAGACTCAGAAAGAGGAGGAGAAACAGAAGAGGCAACTGCCGAAAGTGAATCCGAAGAGGAGCAGTTGCCCAAGAAGAAGCCGTCAGAGCAGCGGAATGCAGGGGAAGGGAGTTCCTCTGCGCCCAAAGGATGAAGGCCTGGTTCTTTGCGTCGAGGCGAGCTCGACACCCCGCGAGCCGCCAGGAATGTTGCCACATTTTGCACGGGGTGCCATGTTTTCAAATTTTGTAAGTATGTTGCTCTCCCTTCCCTCCTCCTCCTTTCCCTTTCTCCACTGTCCCCTTTCTCCCCTTCTATCAGCTTCATTTCCCCTTTTTTTCCCCTTTGTACTTCCCCTGGTCAGATTCCCAAAACAGAGCAAAAGGTCCCTGAAAAATCCTAAGTCTAAGAGCGCAACCCGACTTCGCAGCGAAGTCGGGGTGCGCCCTTAAGTTCGAGCGCACTCGGGAATGCGAAGTGCGGAAGAGGACCGAAAAGGAGCGAAATTTTGGCTAAGTACAGGAGCGCAACCCGACTTCGCAGCGAAGTCGGGGTGCGCTCTCTTTCCTGTGCGCACTTGGGAAGCAGTGGATCCAAAAAATCGGCTAAGTGCCAGAGCGCAACCCGACTTCGCAGCGAAGTCGGGCTGCGCCCTGATTCCTGTGCGCAGTCTGAACAGCAAGCAAAGCTAAGTGCGGAGTGCGCAACCCGACTTCGCAGCGAAGTCGGGCTGCGCCCTCTAGCTTGTGCGCACTTGGGCAGAATCTTTCAAGCAGCCCAAAAACAGTCTAAGGCACGGAGGCCTCCCCAACTGCGTTGTTCCCCACTTGCGCTGTCCAATTGCGCTCTGATTCCAGGCGAAGTAGGACACAAAAGAGAGACTGCCTTTCAAGGCAGATGCGTCCCTCATCAGAATTTGACAAGTGTCCAGCCTCGGGATCCGAGCCGAGATGTGATGGGAAAAAGGACAAGCGTGGGCCAAATTATCTACCGCAGCTACCCTCATTTAAGCTGACGCAAAGTTCCATCTACCGCAGCTACCCGCATTCAAGCTGACTCGAAGTTTCATCAACCGCACTGCCACGTAGCTGCCAAGTTTTCAGGTGGACCTTGCTGCAAGTACAGTCCCTGTCTGCAGGAGTCAACATCAGCAGCTCTTTTGCCGCTTTTGTCAGCTTTTGTCAGCTATTGTCGGGTCTGGGATTTTGTGCCCAGGATTGTAATCGGGGGGAATTGCGCTATAAATAGCCGCACCACATCATTGTAAAGGGTGGAAGGGGGATATCCTGCTAGGGAACCATTGTAGCTATACGTTTGCTTCTGAATGCAAGATACACTTGGCTCTATTTGCTGTTATCATTCTTTATGCTGCCTTTACTTAGCATTTCTGCCTCATGTTGCTTATTTTATTGCTTACTGTTATTCTGCTATCTGGATATCGGTATTTGATGATTAAGTATTCCTGGAATGCATAGATAGAGGATACATAGGATGTGTGACAGTTGTAGTTTCTGTAGTGTATTCTGTATTTAATTGTTGTTAGTAGTGGTGATTGATCGTTGTCGTGCTGCTTATCTTCCCCACCCAACTCAAATCATATTTGTATTTCTTTCCGCATTTTTAATTCCTTTCCTGCACTCTGAGCTTTAAACATCCGAGAAAACCCATAGGAAGCCGGCCTTCTCCGGAGATTGGCACGGAAGGCATTCCTTCCTTCCGGCCTTTCAATCTGGTGGGCGAATCTAGGGCGCATTTCACTAAATCCTTTCCTAGTGGCAGATTCGTAACCAACATGAACTAGAGCCTCAATTTTGTTCTTCTTCAAGCTAGAGAAAGGTTGAAAATTTTAACAATATTTTGCAGTTATGTAATTGATATGTCGTGTGCATTTCCTTTTTTCATTATGAATTGCTATTATGATTATTTTTTAATGCACAGTTCTGTGAAAGTGAAAGCCATAGATGGTTCCCTTTTAGGTAACCCTATGTTGGCAGTTATCTGGGATGTAGAGTCAGGATATGAGGAGATTTATCAGGTCAGAGGAGGATAACTCCTTCTGTTAGTCACACAAATAAGTGCCTTCCAGTTAATCTTGGACCTAGCATTTTGTTCTTTTAGTGACAATAGCAATGACATGATGCATTTCTGTCCTAGTTCTGTGTAGCTTTGCTTGTTAGACTAACATAGCTAGCATGAGTGTTATCCCAAAATTAAATTCAAGGTTTGAATATGTGATTGCATTTGCATGTTTTATGGTGTATATTGGTGTGCATGGTTTTATTATCTCTTATGACCTGTAAGAAGGTTTTGCAGCGATCGTGTTAAGTTCTAGCTAGAGGAGGTAGTTATTAGTCTTGTGCTTTTTGGTATGGAATCCTCTTTAATGTCCTAGTGATACCATTTTTTTCAAGTGCTTAAAGGCACTGATGGAAATCCTCATGTCCTTGAAGAATTAGAACAGAGGGTTGGAGACATTTTCAAGTGACTGCCAGCTTAGGAATGACAATGATTTTAAATGGCATCAACCTTGGAGGAGGGTTCGCTGGAAGGTTTGTGATGGATAATTCCTTCCTTAGAGGGCTGGTATGGCAGTTATGTAATTGATATGTCGTGTGCATTTCCTTTTTTCATTATGAATTGCTATTATGATTATTTTTTAATGCACAGTTCTGTGAAAGTGAAAGCCATAGATGGTTCCCTTTTAGGTAACCCTACGTTGACAGTTATCTGGGATGTAGAATCAGGATAGGAGGAGATTTATCAAGTCAGAGGAGGATAATTCCTTCTGTTAGTCACACAAATAAGTGCCTTCCAGTTAATCTTGGATCTAGCATTTTGTTCTTTTAGTGACAATAGCAATGACATGATGCATTTCTGTCCTAGTTCTGTGTAGCTTTGCTAGTTAGACTAACATAGCTAGCATAAATGTTATCCCAAAATTAAATTCAAGGTTTGAATATGTGATTGCATTTGCATGTCTTATGGTGTATATTGGTGGGCATGGTTTTATTATCTCTTATGACCTGTAAGAAGGCTTTGCAGCGATCGTGTTAAGTTCTAGCTAGAGGAGGTAGTTATTAGTCTTGTGCTTTTTGGTATGGAATCCTCTTTAATGTCCTAGTGATACCATTTTTTTCAAGTGCTTAAAGGCACTGATGGAAATCCTCATGTCTTTGAAGAATTAGAACAGAGGGTTGGAGACATTTTCAAGTGACTGCCAGCATAGGGATGACAATGATTTTAAATGGCATCAACCTTGGAGGAGGGTTCGCTGGAAGGTTTGTGATGGGTAATTCCTTCCTTAGAGGGCTGGTATGGCAGTTATACCAGTTAGTACAGTCCAACTGGGTCTGATGGTGAAGGCTTGATACTCCAGATAGGATGTCCAAGGTTCAAATCTGAAAGGAAGTAGCGTGTGTACCGCCTATAGGCAGATAGCACAACACGAGTGCCTTCTTCCACGCCTAGTGGACCCAGAAGCATATGGGGTGGTCTGATATGCGCAATGCTCGTGGACCCTAAAAGTTAACTCTTAGATCTGCATTTAAGGACTGCCTTTGTGTGCTAACCCATTCCATATCAATTGCTTTTTGCAACTGTGGTTTTTTGTTCCATGTTATGTACTAGAATGCATGCAGTATTCATTTGTTATTTTTGGACTTTTTAAAAATATTTAAGTTAATTTTAATTCCAGATAAAAAATAGAGGCACATTCCAAAGGAAGCATTATGATGTTTTTGTTTGTGTCAACATTCATTTTGAAGTTGTAATCTTATCTCATTTTTTATTGTTCAATTTTTCATTAGTTTTGATTCTTTTGAATGTAAGCAGTTCTGTTCTTAGTCTCATGTGACTAATTACTGGCCTTGTTCATTTGTTATTGTGGACATGAATTAATAATTTTTTTTATTTTCACTTCTGTATAAAAATACAGGCATACACCAAAGAAAGTATTGTAAGGCTTTTGTTCCTTCCATTTATAGTGTAGGTTTTGTTCTATCATTTCTAAAGCAAGATGTAATACTTCAAGGAAAAATGTGACGTTATGTTTTTATTTTTCTTTTAGTTCTCATTATTATTGATGGATCTTGCTTCTTATTTTCAATTTCTATATCACTCATGTTTTTTCGATTTTGGGATGAAACAATAATTTGCTATATTTGATATCCAGGCTGTGTCTTCAATACCATTGCTACCAGCAAGAATAAAGCGAATCTTCTACATGTCAAGTGAGGGTACAAATCTTTTACATGAGGTCAGCATATTCTTTTTGAACTTGTTTATTCCTCCATTATTTTCTTTTTCTCATGTTTGTTTTTGTATAGAATGACACTAAAGCAAACCAGGTTTTTTTTTTTTTTTTAAATTGTAAAGCCGTGAGAGATATTACTTATGGTTTTCAATCTTTATTTTTGTGGGACTTGATGGGATATTCTTTTGATGAGTGGAAACCAATGGTGCATGCAGGAATTACTTGTGGAAAACTAGTGGTGGTTGTGAAATTGAGGAAATCCATATATTGGTTTTATGGTTTAGGTTTGGCTTCAAACATTTATTGGCCATAATAAGCGAAGTTGGTATACAACCCATTTTTTGTAATAATCTAAATGTGCCTATTGGGGTCCAATCCCAACAAAAAAACATTATATTACATCTGTTATTAGGCCAATTAGATCATATCTGGTTTTCCTTTTTGTCCAAAATATTTTCCAACTCACAAACCACTAGTTTCTCTATCAAATTGTTGATATCATTTTCATTAAGAGAATTTTTTTTGGCTAGTTGCCCTCTAAAATTTGAATTTCACCAAGATGAGATCAATTCCGCAGTTTGCCAAATTATCTACCACCCTCTTTCCTTCTCTGTAGATATGTTCTCATTTCTAAGATACTGCCTCTATCAATAATTGATGGATTATTGTTGGTCCAATCCCAACATCCTTTTTTTGACAGCACTAAATATGATCTCTAAAAACCCCTCAATTGAATGTGTCTCCATCGTTTTTTTATGTACATCTTAATCCCTGTAAGAAGTGCCTTGGCCTCTGCATAGTTGTTTGTTGAAGTTCCATATGATTTTAAGTTTAGCACAGCAGTGGTATTCCACAATTGATGCAACAGAGAAAGGATGACAGGGGAAATCAACAATACATAACATCAACATGCAATTGGAAAAACAACCAAACAGTCTTATATTTTTCCTCAGACAGCCTGCACAACTCAGTCATATCATGCCTGATAGCCCTGCACACACAAACAAGCTAGATGACCTTGTTCAATAACGGACGGCTTGGTTCAGCAGTCTAGATGGCCCAGTGTCAGTCAGATGACCCTGTCCATACAGCCACAACAAACATACCAAGGAAATAGTCTAGATGGTCAACTACAACAATAACAATCATTCATAGAAACATGCACAATGCTCACATAAGTCTGCACAACAATGGCTGAATGGAAGTATTCTTATTATCTGCAAGAATACATGTCTGGTATATCTTTGTACAATGCAATTATCTCTTGATGTGCACACATGAACATACAACTATACCTTATTTATACAACTTGGGAGCTATTTACTGCCCCAGCTTCCTAAAACTACCTACCTGACACCTCATTATTTTCTTGGATTACATTTGTCATGCATTTGACTTATATTTCATTTCACGACTTATTAATTATACGTACTGCATTTTGTCAAACTCTTCTCATACGTAAAATAAAACAACTCAAAATATTAAAACTATACATAGCAAAATTGCACGTGCATGTAATTGACTTCCGACGCATTAAATTAAGTCTGAGATGGCGCCACACCTGAACTAGCGTCTACATCTACGCTCCCCTCTAGATTGGTTGATGTCCTCATTGATGACTATTGCTGCCCCTGAGGGCTCTGACTTTGTTGTGCTTGAGGCGTTGGTGCAGGTACTTCTCCCAACTGCTGAATCTGCAACTTCAAGGCTCCATTTCCCCCCTTCCATCTCTTCGTCTAGGCTTGGTAGTCAGTCTTCAATTCTACCTCTCTTCTAGCTGCTTCAGCCTTCTTTGCCGCTTCCACTAGTTGCTCATCACATTCTGTAATCATCTTGTCTTGGTGGGTGATCTTTTGCATCTTTGCTTTAAGCGCTTGTTGCCTCACCACGCACTCCAACTTCAACTGACCAATCAACTAATTCTGCTCCTCCTGCGCTTGCCTCATATTATCCATTTCCTGTCTCATATGTGCTAGTTTTGCTTTGGCCTCTAGCTGCACCTGCTGAAGTTGTCCTTCCACTTGCTGCAACTGGTTGTCTTGTTCCTCCTTTAGTTTCAGGTTATTGATCATCTCCTGAAACGTCTCTAGGCCAGCAGCCAACCATTGAATTCAGAATGCCAAGAAATTCATTCTGGCATAAGATTTCTCCCACTTTTGTGCTAGTTTGATTCTCTTGACACCCAGTAGTTCAGGAAATTCATCTATTCTTCCCTTGCCAATATAAACACATGGTGGGTGTCGGTGTAAGGCCAGAGTTCCTTCTAGCAGCTCCCTCACTCCTAGCATTGACTGTATGTTGTGACTGCCAACTCCAAGCTCTCATGACTGCGCTTGATGGATCTCTACAAATATTCTAATTCGCTCTTCGTCTTGGGACCAACTTATCAACTGCCAATTCCGACTCCATCTGTAGATGCCATAGCTGCCATTCACCAACACATCCTACACAAAACTCACTTCTCACCTTGTCAAACAATCGATTTACCTTCTCCCCTGTCAAACAACTGACTTACATTCTCGAAAAATTTATCAACCTACTCATTGATCCTTTCACCTGAACTAGAGGCTGCCTCAAATAACTTAATTGCATCTCCTGCAGTCTGCACGTCCTCACCTACATCTACGACTACTGCTATTGCCTATGCTTCTGCCTGCATAGTTCTCCTTCTAGCTACTATGCTTTCTCTTCCACGCAATGTACTCCTTACGTAGCTGCTCCTGCTTGCTTAGGCTATTGTCTTCCCTTGGCAGCCTCTGTTGAAGCCACTTTCCGGTACCTACAATGGCACCTGCAGTGCCTCCTTGCACAGTCTAGCCTCTTGATTTGTGGGAGTGCCCAATGGCATTGCAACATTTCATCCCATTAAACTTGTAATGTTGACCCGCCACCAGTCCTTGTGGAATCCTACTAGTTGTCCCTATGATGGTGGCATCTTGTTGGGGTCCCCAAGGTGGAAATACCTTGATATTCTAATTCTTCGACTGATACTAAGGATGCTGCTGCTAGGGTTGCTATTGTTGCAGTTATTGTTCCATTTGTTGCCACTGCTGCCTCAATTGCTTTTGATGCTTTTCCTCTCTTGTTGAATCCATTGCACTTGGAAATTGTTCCTTTGCTCCATCAGAATCTGCACTCTCAGCCAATGCATTTGTGTCTCCTCCTTCTTCTTAAGACGACTCCAATGACAAGACCTTCATTGCCTTTCTCTTCTTTGTTGTCATCTTCTTCTTCTCTATTGTTGTTTTTCTTGTTGGTCCAATCTATGTTAGTGGGCTACATATACCCAATGGAAAATAGTGGGCAATCCTTCTGGTATCGTCTGAGGAAGATCCAAAGCAGGGAACTGAATCTTTTAATATGCCATCGCATCCAAAAGTAACACAATGGCATGAACTGCCATTGAAAAGTTCTGTGTACTACAATAGAAAATTCTATATGCGGTTTGACATTAAAGTTGCCCAATCATACTTTTCTCCGACCGTAACTCCTTCCAAGTATGGTATGAGCCAAGTGGGCAAATCCAAGGCTCTTTACTCGCCAGATTACCTAGACATGATTACGTTCATTGCACATTGGAATTCATTTGATTTCAAGTGCTCCATCTTTAGTCCGTAACTCCCATGCTTGGTCAGCTTTGCGACTCAGGATTGAGGTGGTAACCTTGTCAACCAAATTATTCAACCAGTAGGGCTCAACTTCCTCCTTTTTCACCGGTTTGCTGTTATTCGTAGCAGGTGATCCAAAAACTCTCCAAAAAATGTTTGGGGAGAACAATACCCACACCTCCTTATCACCCAACATCACTCTCCTCCATTTCTTTTTTGCATCATAAGTTTGCAGCATTTCGAGCAGGTACATCTTGAAAAAGTCTTTATCAAAACTAGGAACCTGCAAAATGTATTGAACTCCCATGTTCCACGCTCAGACACATAGTGGAAAAAATATGGGACAAAAAAGAGGAGGCTTTTTGTTGTTTTGTAGACTTCAAAAAGGCATTTGACACAATGCCAAGGAAAAAATTATGGAGCAGAATGGAAGAGATAGAGGTTCCAATTCACTACAGGGCAGCAGTTCACAGACTATATGAGCATGTAAAGGCTAGAATCAGAACACAGGAAGGGTTATCTGAATGTTTTGGTAGTGACATAGGTGTCAAACAAGGTTGCCCTCTATCTCCGACCTTATTTGGGCTGTACATTGACAAGTTAGAAGAATGGATAAACAAATTTGGGGGAGAGGGTGTGCACTTAGCCAAATATGTGGTAAAACTCCTCATGTATGCAGATGATGTAATTCTTGTGGCCAAAACAGCCAAAGATCTAGAAGATCACCTTCAAGCTCTAGAACTCTTTTGTAAAGAAGTTGGGATGCAAGTGAACACGAGCAAAACAAAAATTATGATTTTTTCAACAAAAAAGAAGAAGCAACAACTTGAATTTCAGTTTGCAGGAGAACCGCTTGAGGTAGTAGTAGAATACAAATACCTGGGCATAGACTTTCATGACAAACTTAATTGGAATACATGTAGGATGAAAAGAACTCAAAGTGGTTGGAGAGCACTATATGCACTTCAAAACAGGTGTAGGAATGCCGAGTTGTGGGACTGGAAGACCACCAAGGTCTTATTTGGCCTACTTGTTACACCGGTTTTGTTGTATGGTTGCGAGGTGTGGGCTAGTGGCACAACAAATGCAAAATGGAGGCAAATAGAAAGGATTCAAAAATATCTAATCACAAATTTTCTCAAAATTAAGGCCACAACCCCTTATGAAATTATTCTAGCTGAAACTGGAATGTTCCCTTTAGAAGCAATTGCTATGACCAAGCTGTTATGTTACTTGAAAAAAACAGAAAACATGAAAGATGATAGATGGCCTAGGGCAGCTAGGGACGAAGAGTTGCATAGGCGAAAGAATACATGGATGAAACAAAATCAGAAATGGATGAAACGCTGGGAAATCAACATAAATGAATGCCCAAATGTCAACAAAGACATAAAAAATTATGTGAATGAAAAGTTCAGAAGTGGAATGTGGAAAAATGCAAGCAGGAAAAGACAATATTATATTGCAAATTTTAACCCAACGTATGACCACAAGGAAAAAGCGTATATAGGCGCTGAAATCAAGTGGAAGGAAAAAATCCTCATTGCTCAGATAAGGACTAGCTCTCATAGGCTTAGATGTGAAACAAGGAGATGGACAACGCCCAAAGAACAATGGGAAGAAAGGATATGTACTCTATGCAGCACAGGGGCAGTAGAGACAGAGGAACACTTCATCTATAAATGCCCGAGTTTTTCAGATATCCGTGACAAATACAAAGAAACACTTGGGAACGGGTTTATGGCAGATTTATTTGAAGACAAGGAAAATAAAAAAAGTTGGAGAATTGCTAACCCAAATCAGCAGGAGAAGGAACAACCTTCTCAAAGATATTAAAGATCATATGATATGATTTGAGTAATTGTACTTCCATATTTGAGGTCCCATAGACCATATTTGGGTCTCATGGACGTAATTAAAATCTTTCATTCATTCATATTCAAAAAGCTATCTTTTGGTGGTCCTATTAATTTTCCAACCACCATGTCCTTTAAAACGCACCTGCAAGTGTTGTCTAGGTAATTTCCTTCAAGGGAATTTGCATTTACTCCTTTTTGCTTCTTTGCTGTGGTGAAGTTGCTACTAGTAACTTTCCTCTTCCTCGTTGGGCTCCTGGAGTTTTGGTTTTGGACCTAGATCTAGATTGGCCTCCTCCATGCTGTCGCGTCCTCCCTCGTTCGACGTCCATCTCACGCACTTCTCGCTCTCTATTGCGTATGCGCTCATGACTCCTCACAACACCAACATCTGACTCCCCAAGTTCAAGGTCCTTGCCGCGCAATACTGCTTCTAGCACAAATCTCGGAGGATGCCTTCTTAACTCCACTTGCTCAATGTGCTCAACAATCCTTGGTCATCGTTGCATTCCCTCTATAGTCTACTTCCTCGGCTTTGGATTTTAACTCCTTTGGCAGCAGTTACTCCCAACTACCCCAACCATTTTTCGGCTAACTTAGCTCCCAATCGTAGCTCCATGTGGCATGCTTGCACTCCATGCTACTCGTTTTCTTGATCCATGTGTGTCTCTTACTAACTGTCCAAATGGTTATGGTGGTTCGAACAACTTGATTGTTGACGACCTGACTCCAAATGGCACAAATCTAGACGACCCAACTTTAGATGGTTGCAACCTTGACAACTCGGTCTCAGAAGGCTTGGTCTTGGACGACCTAGACTCAATCCGATTTTGGACGGATTGCCTCTTATTGAATAGCTTTTTTATGGCTTGACTTTGGATGGTCTACCTCTAGATGGCCTAGACTGTGTAGTGTACTCTTTGTGGATGGACTCGTCTTCGGACGACATCCGTTTTTCTCCTTGTTTGTACGACCTCTCCCCAAATGATCTATTCATCTCAATACAATAGTTAGTTTGCAGAAAATGAAAACTAACTATTGTTGCAAAATTTAAACTGATAGAAATGAAATGATGTAGAAATTGAAATATCATAAATGAAACTTGCAGAATTGAAAATCACACCTTGCATAAAGCAAAATCTAGTTACAGTAACAAAATTCAAATAACAGAAATTAAATGTTGCAAAACTAAAACATTAGGAAATTCTCTGATGCAAACTGGAAATGCCAAGATCTGGAAATGCAAACTGGGAACATAAAATGTTGTATGTTATAAGATGCATGAAGCTACCCTAAGTGATCAACTGATATGCACTAACCATTTGTAGTCTAACACAACTAGTAATATGCAAGAAATACCAACATAAATGAACAAGAAATGCACTAATAAGAACTGTCAGGTTCCTGCTAATCTGCTGCAGCAAGAAATAGGCAGAAAACCTGTCTATGCTGTCCCTTCTCCTAGGCCTGGAAGTGGCCCTTGCTCCCTGAACTAGAAGAAGGTGAAAAGTACCTGTTCTAAACTATCTAAACTTTACACATTCACTCAGAACGCCAATGGAATGGAAAATTGGACCTTTTTATTAATTCTGCAACAGCATTTTAGTATTGCAGGAAAAGGCTTGCACAATACTGTTCTGCTGTAATTACAAAGAAAGCTTATGAAATTATGCTACCTCTATACCCTCTAGCTCCTATATCTCCGTATATGCTCAACCAAATGGGAGCACTTTATTTATACTAGCAAGGTACAACAATGATAAAGTTTGGTGCTTCAATACAGGACTATTACAACCGTTGCAGGACTATGTTTCCCAAAAATGCAGGGATCTGATCCATCAAACCTTATCCATTCTAGCTGCTAGCTTTATCTGGTGAGGGACAGGTGTTGGAAAGGATAGGGAGGCCCCTAGAATAGTTGCAACCACCGTTTACCTTCCTTTTACTGCAATTAAAGACGCATTTGACCAAATTTATGTCTTCTGTGCTCATTCCGGAGCTGCTCCGGAATATCAGGCAGCAGAACAGAGTTGGCGTTAATTCATGCAACAGAAGCATGTGTGACCAGTTGTGACGGCATAAATAACCTCCATAGGTACCCAGATGACTGATTCCACCTTTTGTATGAGTTGGAGTGGACAAATTCCAAGCCATGCTGTATATGTACAGCTGGCTGGAATTTGTATGGAAAAATTCCTGTTTTCTACACAGTCAACTGCTGACAAAGTATTTGGCGCCTTTAGGTTATTCAAAAATGGGTGAGTGGTGGGTAAACTTTGTAAAAGAAGCACAAAACTAAATAGATAGCAGTACCTTCATATTACAATTCTATTTTAATGCAAAATATACTAAAACATACAGCTGAAACAGATTATAAAACATAGATAAATTAGTCAAAATAGGTCATATGCACTTTATCATTCCAATATGCAAACATCATCATATAATGCATAGTATCACTAAAATTAGTACAAAAACATATCATAAGTAGTTCCAAATAGTTTAATAAGTTATCAAAAACAATCTTTGTATGAGGCAATGTTTTGCCTCATCATACCTTTTCATATTATAAACAATACAAGATGTGTTTTGTCACTTTCATGTGTACTTAAAGCTTGAGCCTTGTATGATGTCTTGACATGAATTATTGTTTTTATTGCAATATTTGATTTGCATAATGTTAATTCATTGTAATATGCATGAAAATAACTTTTTTTCAATGAAAATTTTTGTTTTCTTCGGTTTTTTTTGCCGATTCTTTCCCAAATATTTTTTGCCGATTCGCGATTTTTGCTGATTTTTAAAAATGCCGATTCTGATTTTCTCAACTATGGCCTAGATGACCCATCCTACTAGCTAGATGGCCTATGGGCTGTCTGCGGCAAATTGATCCCCCCCAAACGATCGGGATAGAGGCTATGTGACCTCCCCCCTTGGTTAGACTAACCTAGATAGTTTGGGGGTCTTGATGGCCCACCCAAATTTCCTGAGCAGTCTCTTTCATATACCTGCCTTGAGTTGTTAGGTGGCCCTCATGGACCACTCAAATTTCTTAAGAAACCGTTCAAATTGTTTAGTAGATTCCTGTAACTAGTACTTTGTCTTTTGTTGTTCATTTGCCCCCTTACTGCTTCTTCTATGTCCTCATAAGTATTTTGAGGTTCTTGCCAAGGTATTTACTGCAAAACAACATTTGGTAGTGGATTAACATTACTTGTCAATTGGTCAACTCGTTGCCACCTTCTTAATGTTCCTTGTCTACCCTTCTTTCGAATTCCGAGCTTGAACTGGCACTACTCTAGTCTTCCCCCTCATTGTTCAAACTTGTTAGGGACATACTATTGGACTTGTTCTCTGAGTTGCCGATGCCTGTCTCTTCTCCTCTTGTCTACCCCTTCTTGTTGATTTCCGATACTCTGTCTTGGTGAGATTCTATTGCTTGGACTGGTAGTTTTCTTCCAAAATTTCAACTTTCCTCACACAGATATTAGCAGTTCCTAAAACTTGCTTGTCTGCTATGCTTTTCTTGGAGTCTCTTTCGGACTTGTCCCTTCTTTGGAAAAACTCCTACTAGTTGCTTGCATATCTTGTTGTAGCCTCAACAACTCTTTTGCACATTGTCTCTACAATTCACCTATTTGGATATTCAATGGCTCACTCCTTTCACATAATTGATGCATCTTAGCATGCATTCTTTGCTGTGCATGTCCGATGGCTGCTAACAAGCTCATTTCCTTGTATTCACTTCTGTCACACTGAGGCTCGTGTTTTGGCGGTACCTCTTGTCCAACATGCATCGTTGCCATCTGTTGGATGTTCTCAACATTAAGTGACCTCAATCTTGGTTCTTCGTCCACATTTGGAAACCTGACATGGACATGCACCCTCTTACGTACAGTGGGTCTAGGAACGAATTCTTCTTGCTTCACTGTCGTTTGCATGTCCACATCCTGTTTACTTGCAATTTCCTCTTCATACAACCATGCTAGTTGCTTTGCCAGTTCACTACCATCGGGGTCACTTATATATTTTGCACCATCACCTTCTTTTCTACGACTTGATTCTCCAACTTCCCTTGTTGAGATTCCTTGAAAGGATCCCAAAGACTAACTTGGTGCAATCGTCAGTCTGCCCATATTCGTGTCTTTAGTACTTGGTTCGAAGTTTACAAAATTTACCTATGCCCTTACTTTGTATGACTTCAACTTTGAACCGTTAATTGTCTTAGGACATTGTGTCCTGTCTAGTCTCTTCAACCTTACTCCGCCATTATCCATCACTTCGTCCACTTGGAAGGATCCAAGCCATAAAGTCTTCAACTTCTTTGGCTAGATCTCACGCTTGCCATTAATTTCAACACCAAGTCATTTGCCTTCAACTTCATCTTCCTAAGGTGTTGGATTGTATCACAACTTCCGATGATGTTGGGCAACCTCTGTGGCTGAATTTGCCATCACCCTCTTCTCATCCAGTTTGATGTGTCGTCAACCTCTCCTCCATGCTCTCTTGGTCACCAGGACGGTTCTACACTGCCACTCTCAGACTTGGTACCAATAACTCCACTGGCACAATTACCTTTTGTCCATACATCAATTGGAATGGTGTATTACTTATCGTTGGTTTGTACAGTGTCCTGTATGCCCACAGGATCGCTGGAAAATTCTCCTCCCAATTAGCATATTCAACTCCACACATCTTGTATGTTATGGATACTAAAATCTTGTTTGTTGCTTTTGCCTGTGCATTTGCCCTGGGGTAGTACAAACTTCACAATGAATGCAAGATTTTAAACTCCATTAAGTAATCTCATTGACAAAGTGTCCTTTGCAATCACTTGTCAATTGAAGAGGCACTTTGAATCTCGTAATAATTTGTTCATACAAGAATCGTGCAGTGCTCTTTGGAAAATTATCTGGCAATGCTCTTGCCTCCATAGACTTTATCAAATATTCTATTGCTACCACAATATACTTGCATCTCCTACAATTGGTTTTCAATGGTCCAACAAAATGAAGACACCATCTCTCGAACAACTCGTGTGATTGAGATGGATGCAATGGCATGAAGTCCCTTCTGTAATGTCCCCTTCTAATTAGCTAGTGGGAGCACATAGAGACTAGCCTATACACGGGTTCTCGTAGGCTATGTCATATGGATGAGAGCCTTTGGAGATATTTGAGACAACTTTTGAATTCTTAGAGCTCAGTTTTGGTGGTCGTTCGGGGTCAAACGCAGCTAGGATGCTGAAATTGATATTTTTAACAGTGTCGGGTTTTAGGGTTTCTTGCCGAGCGGACAGGGGGATGTTGTTCTACAACGAAATGGGTATCCGAAACAGGTTTCAGTTGGTCATTCGGAGTTTCATAAGGCAAAGTTTTTAAAGCGCAAAGCTTGGCTTTATTAAGTGAACTATTAAATTCATTTTATAAAGTTAAAACTTTATATTATAATTGAAGGGGAAGAAATATGTTTATCCCACATTGAGCGCGAAAAAGAGAGTTTGCCAAGGAGGAGCCTATTTATTCAGTGACTTGGTCTCATTTTAGATATTATGGATTTTAGTTATTTCCTCTAGAGTTTGAGGCCAGTGGCTGAGACTTCTTCTCCGAAGGGACGGAAACCCCAACGGTGTGGCTGAGGACGAAACCCCTCAGATTTTTGGAGCTGGACGAAACCCCAGTTCTCCGTTGGTGAATTCACATAGGATTCACGCTTTGGTGCTTCAACGATTTCGAGGTACTTTGGTATTTGCTGATTTAGTATATTTCAAGGGTTTGCAGACATATTGTGGAAAGATTATATTTTTAAAATATTGTAATCTAAACCCTATTTTGAAAGAAATTTGAAAAATAAAATTGTTAGTTATTTCCTGTTTCTTGGAGTTGTATTTTCTGATTTTAAGAAACAGTATAGTGTCCCAAATATTAAAATATCAGAACAGGGGGGGACATTACAGTGGTATCAGAGCGGGTTTTTCCTGCCTGCCTGTTAGGGTTTGCTTGAAGCATAATGATGGTAAATTGGATAAATTTATGAATCCTGTACGAGGATAAATTTCAAAAATTTAACGTGCCAACATACTGTGTGGAGCAACGGTGTAATACTGGAGGCATCGACTCCACAAAAATCTGGTGGCCAAATAAAATATTGGCATTCTTTTAAAAAATGCGATTCTATATGAATCTTTGTGCCCGCAGGAATATAGTCGCTACTTGTGAATTTATATTTATTTGTCAGGGGTCGTGGGAAATGAATATAATTTGAAGAAAAGCTGCGGTTGAAGATTGGTTTAAGTTGAGCAAATACGAAATAATAAGATTCTTTGTTTGCGCTGATGAATGGGGAGTTTGACAGATATTGACTGTTTTTTTTTAAATCCATTGAAAAAATTAACAGTTTGGTAATGAACAATATCGGCGATCACATTATTTTGTATCTACAAGGGGCAAAATATTCTGTCATAACTGATGATGACTCCTTTGAGAGACATGACACTTTTTGGACTGTAGTGTTGAAACTTCCTCGGCTATGACTGAATAACATAATACCTGGGACATACCATTATATCACTGAATATTCAGATTACCTGCAGTCGAAATAACAGAGTTTGATTAAGTCACAATAACTAATCTTCCTTCATAGGGCAACTTCATTTTGAAGCCTATGTATAGAGGTATTGGTGAAGACCCTTTGGTTGCATCTGTTGTACCTTTTAAAGGAACAAATAATCAATTCGGTTCTAAAATTACACAGTCCTACACTATTCAACAATCTGTGCCGTACCATCTGTGGGTGGCAGAATTAAGGAATGTGTGAAGTCTTGCTTCAAACTAAGCAGTAATTCTTAGGGGGACAGTTCAAGATTTATACATCAGCAGACAGTGAGCAAAGACGAGACTTCACATATCCGGAGAGAATAAAATCATGGACCCGCACGGAGATCGGGTTAGAAATCAGCAGGAAATGATACACCTATTGGACAAGATGAATGCTATTTTAAGTGATCCTGTTTATCTTAATGGGATGACACAGTTGGCGACCAGGTTGTGGAGAAAGAAAAACAAATCAGCAAATTGTGAGAATGAAGAGTCCTCTTCCCATGAGGTATGCGGGGTAGGATCACAGGTTAGTTCAGCTGATATACAGGTACACACTACTGATGAGCCAAAACATGAGGTTGAGACCCATTCAGAGGGAAGTGTTATGGATTCGGGTTCACAATCGGAACAGGGTAGGATGCATGCACTGGATAACTACATCTTCTTCGGAGATTTGCAGAGTGAGTTGCATATGGAGTCCGTGGTGGATGATACACATGATGGTGATGTTACAGAATTCATAGCAGCCCCTTTTGAGGAGCACACACATGAATTTTCAGACCATAACACAGTTGAGATTGCTGCTGATTTAAAATCAGATTATAAGGATATTTTATCTCTTCAAGACAGCCATGAGGACTCCACGGATGTTGAGTTTATTGCTGGTTATAATCCCATTTCAGATTGTATTCATGATAAGCTTAATGAGGATCCGAGTGGATCAGCACCTTATTATGGTCATCCCCTTGATGATCTGCCTACTACATCTTCATACAGGGAGCCAAACACCAAGAGTTGTGAAGAGGGAGACCAGATGCATAATTTTGAAAACTTGGTACATAAATCTGATTTTAGTTCCAGGTCTGATGAGGACAGAATTGCTGCAGCCTTATCTCGTTTTGATGCCACCCATAAGTTCACCGAAGAACTATATTGGAGGGCACAAGTTGAGAAGAGACAGAAGGGTGTAGAAGGAGTAATCTCCAGTGCTGATTTACAGAATTTGAGGGCAGCCTTAGAAACTATGAAGTTAGACTTCATGAACACTCTTGCAGACAGAGATCACTATGCCAAGCTCCTCGAAGAGACCCTTAGTGCATACAGGAGCAAAGAAGAAGAAGTCAATCAGCTAACTGAAGAGCTTGAGTGGACTAGAAGCTCTTTGTCAAAGGCACACTTTTCATTGCATGAGACAGAGTTGAAACTCAATTTTGTTTTAGAATCTACTGAACAGCTGAATCGAGAGAGAGCCAGGAAGATTGGGCAGATTGTTGACGAACTAGATTGCATTCAGGAGGACTATGACTTATCACATTGTCCCATGAAAACAGATTACACAATTTGGGATCAGCAAAATAACCTTGATAAGCACAAGGGAGATAATTGTTTCCGATGGACTGACAATCCGTTATATGAGATGGATCATGTGACATTTTTGGGCAATCCGCTTTTTGAGATGCAGAGTGCTGATTCATTTACTGTAATAGATCATCAGGATACATTGTTTGAGACAAGGTGTCTACTCCGACATGAGTCTGAGGGTGATTCCATGAGCATCCTCCAGCCTAATCCGGATGACCAGGAGTTGAGTTCTCTTACCCAGGATCGTATGTTTGCCTTGATGGGCATCGAGGGCGATGGTAGGAGCATGTTGTGGGCAATAGTTGATCATGGGTATGAGAGATATGCCGCTGTTCGCTTTTCGGACAGCCATAACATTTACATGATGGAGATGGGTCCACAATTTGGTTGGCATTACATGGAGTATCTTACTTCTTATTTGAACACAGTGCCCTCTCAAGGGGTCAGTTTAATCAGTGAAAGTGCAGAGATAGGCCTGGTTGAGTCACCTATGCATGAGATGTTACTTGGCACAGGGTGCAGTCATAATGGGCATACCAGTTTTGATGGTGAGGCTGAGCTTCTTATTGAGTTGCCAGAGTGGAGTGTGGTTGATCTTTCAGGAATTATACAGATACATTTACACCCTACTTGGTTGAGTATGATGAGGGACATCATATTTCCAGAGGATATTACATTGACTGCAGTAGATTGGGCTACATGGGATTATCTGGGAGATTCCAGGAGTGTGAACGCCGAGTTGAGCTGGTTAGGTGATGACTATGGAGGCACTTCCAGCATTGTGTTTGCAAGTAATCTATGATGTTGATTCCTTCGGTATATAGTGGTACATGATATTACATCTCATCTCAGACAGACATGTCAGTGCCAGACTGGAGAGAGATTTCATCATGCTATTGCAGTTGAGACTTCTGCCACTTAACCATGTCAGAGGGGTAGTGATGATCAGAGTGGCGCAGCGTCAACGTGGCGGTTCCTTTTTGAGGTTGCTATGGGATCCAGGGGATTTGATGTGATCTCAGCCGGGATGTAGCATCTGACTGGAGTATGTATACGTATTGCTTGAGGACAAGCAATCTTTGGGAAGGGCGGATTGTAATGTCCCCTTTTCTACGCAGTCAGGTGCAGAGCAGATTAGCCTATACACGAGCTCCCGTAGGCTAAGTCGGATGGAGGGGAGCCATTGGAGATATCAAAATCTTTGTCAGTACCCAGAGAGCTATTGATTGATGGTCGTTTGGGCTCATTCGGAGATTTGTTTGATCATAGTTACTATTTTTAGCCATGTCCGTTTTTAGGGTTTCGGTGGACAACAAACAGTGCAGTGATATTCTTCAGTGAAATGGGTGTCCAAAACCATTCGCGGATTTCAATTCGGATGGGCAGAGGTTGGAAATTTTAATGGTCGAAGATAAAATTAATAAAGTGATTATTTAATTTAATTTTGTAAAGTCAATGACTTTATTTTATTATAAAATCATTTTATACTTAAAAGGGGCCATTTTAAGTGACGACTTAAAAAGTCGTTAAGCCTAGGCATAAGGGGGTGAATAAATTAAGAAGGAAATGAGGTGGAATTAAAAATTGATAAAATTATATTTGCTCACCCTAAAAGTGACCTAACCCTAGGTCGACCTATGGAGGAGATAAAAGGAGGTTTTGAGTTCATTTGGAGATATGCGAAGATTATTATTTTTCTCTCTGGTTTTTTGGAGGACTCTCTGGCAGAGCCATTTACAGAGATTCTGGAGCTTGTGAGAGACGACAACCTCTTACAGGGACATTGGCTTCGGGGTTGCAAGATTACCCTCAAGTCAATCTGGGCATTTCCACACAGGGATTGTAGTTGGACTTCAGTTTTAAAGACTTCTGGAGTTGGGTTACCACACAAGGTCATTCAGAGATTATACAGGGAATATTTGGAGCTAGGACACCACACAGTATTCACATCAGAAGGGCTGAGCCTTCATCATCATTTATAGAGTACGGAGCAGCTAGGGTTTCATCAGCATTTGAGGTATTTGCATTGTAATTTGTGCCCTAGTTTTGATATAAGAATAAAGCAATATTTTCGAGAATTCTGGATTGCTCTGTGTTTGTGATTTTGTATATCAAAAATTCACGAAAAAGGTTAAGAATTGGCAAACCCCTAGAGAACTAGATAGGGAGGGTTATTACGAGTGGTATCGGAGCTGGTTTTCTCCCTGCTCAGTCGGTTTCTCATTTGAATCTTCAAAAAAAAAACTCAATTGTTTAGGGTACCGCCTTGCTTGAAATTTCTTCGAGAAGATAGATTAGCGAGCTAGGGTTTTGTGTGAAAAAAAAAAAAAAAAATTCAAAAGCCGTGAGTATTTTTTAGACTTGGAAGTTAGGGTTTGGTTGCCGTTTTCAAATCTAGGGTTTCCAGTTTCTGGGTATTGGTGATTTGAATACCCATTTGGTTGATTTGGGCTTTAAGAGTTCTGGGTATTGTTAATTCAGAACTCAGTCTATTCTGCCAGCCTGTGGAAGCCTAATTAAATTTCAGATTCATGGAGTCTTATAATGATTGTTCTAGGAGACAACGTGATTGGGATAGGACTCAGAGTGAGATACAAAAATCCATCAGTCAATTAACTGCAATGATGCAAATTTCTCTACCTTCAGTTTTTCCTCAGGATAAGGTTGATTTTTCATTCATAAAGTTGCCGAAGAAAGTTGGAGTTGAACAAAATACTTTACAAGATCCTAAAATTGCAGCTAATATTGCGGCTAATAAAGTTGAGCTCGTTGTCCTAGAAAAGTTGGAAAAGCAGTTGACAGTAGCTATGTCACCTAAGTCAGCACCTATGGTTCCCTCTAAGGCTAAGGTTGAGCATCACACATCCAATAACAGAAAACAGATTCAATCGCAGAACATTTCAAGTAAAAGAATGGATGTAAGTTGTAAGCTCTATGCTTTGGGGAAACAACTTGAGTCCCAGAAATTGTCAAAAGATGTTCTTCTTGATAGTCTAAAGGAAATAAATACATGTCTAGTTGAACTAGATCAATCTGATCGTGAGGTTTTGAATTGGGCAGCGAAAGTACCTATAATTGCATTAGGCCAGCATTGGATTATGAGACATGCAGACAGGGATGTGAGACTTGCAGTCACCTCTTGTCTCAGTGAGATCATAAGGATTACAGCTCCAAAAGCACCCTACAATGACGACATCATGAAGGAGGGATTACAGCTGATGGTTGACAGTTTTCATGGTTTGAATAACATCAAGGACCGATCCTATGGTAAGAAGGCTAGAATTTTGGAAGTGATGGCAAAAATTAGAATATATGTCTTTTTGCTTGATTTAGATTGTGCTGATCTTAGTCTCCAGATGTTTCGACATTTTATGGCTTCTATCAGTGAAGATCATGAAGACATTATATCCTCTTACATGCAAACCATCATGGTACGCATCATTGAGGAAAGTGATGACTTTACCCAGCCCATCTTGCCCAAGTTGATGGCTGTTTTGAGGTAAGGACAGATTACCTCTTCAGCTGCACGTAAATTAGTTGACAATGTTTCCAAGCAGTGTGAGAAGAAGCTGAAACCTCTCTTGGTACAGGAGGAACAAGAGAAGGAAAAGAGACCGAGTGACTTACAGATGCTAGGACTACCTCTCAAAAGCAAGAATCAGTTGAGAAGAAAACAGCGTTGCTTCACTTGCCAAGAAGAGTGGTCACTTGGACATATATGTGGGCCTATAACCCACAAGTCCTAGGACAACTATAGTACCGAGGGTAATGACAAGACAACAGTTGTGGAATTGCTTCCAGAGCAATCCAGTGAGGTTTGTGAGACCTTGGACATAAGGTATGATGAGCCTTGCATTTTTCCTGGCAACAGTTCATTGTTGCATGGTGTTTTTTTTCATGGTGAAGACTCCAAATTTGATGAGGAGATCAATGTCGATGAAGATGTCTCCTGGTTAAAGTTAGAAACGAAAACAGACCAGCAAGTGGTTGGATGGTGGCTTTCCTGATGAGTTGGAGAGTTATTCTGATGAAGTAAATGAGAAGATTGATAGAGACAAATTTCCTTTTGATCAGGGTGCTGACTTGAACATTCAGACTGCTGAAATTCAAAATATAAACATGCCACCTCTTCAAGAAACTTGTGTGGAAGTACAGGAGGGCAAAATTGATGAAGATGAAGTTAATTCATCTTGTGGATCTCATTTTGGTGAGGGGCATAATGAATTTCGTGATAGTGGTGAGATCATAGAGCAAGCTGATTTTGACATTGTTAAATCAGCAGCTGGTGAGGATGTGCATGCAGTTGATAATTCTTGGGTTGAGCATGAGTCAGTCCTAACTTCAGTGCACGAAGTTGGAGAGTGTAGTGTCAAAAGGAATGCTGATTATGATCATTATGCCAAAGATGGTAAATCAGAAACTTTATTATGTGCTGCTGATCACAATCCAGAACTTGAAACAATGCAAAGTTGGAAGGATAAGTTGCAGGTTACAGAAGAGAAGATTGTCCAAACATTAACCCATTTGGATAGCACACGCAAATTTGTTGAATATCTTCTATGGACAGCTCAGCTCAAAGATAGGCAGATAGAGTTGATTGATGTCTCCTCTGCTGAAAGCGTGCAAACTATTAAGGTAGAAACTATCAAGCATGCTTTGGAGAAAATAAAATCTGATTACTTGCAATTGTTACCTGACAGGGATTTGGCTATCCAAACTGCAGAAAAGATGTACCAAGAACTCACCAAAAAGGAGAAGATAATTAACAAACTTAACCTTGAGTTAAGTTTTGTTCACAAAGAAGAAAATTGGTCAACTGTTACAACCACTCAGAAGGAACAAACCGAGTATGATGCTGATGCAGGTTCATTTCCTTGTGTTATGATTGGCGAAACATCTCCTGACTTCTGTGTGCAGAATGTTGAGAGTTGTAGCACAGTTGATTGTATAGACCCTTCCATGGAACCAGTTGGTGAAGTTCAGATGGACTGTATAGTGAGGTATGCTCATAGTTTTTCTTTCAGTCCACATGTTGATGATTTGACCATGTCATATATGAATGGGAAGAAGGGTTGGTATAAGGAGTTATATGTATCACCTTGGCATGAGGTGCTCTTCCCTATAGTTGTAGAATCAGTTTCTTGTTGGGTTCTGTTGGTTACGAATCTGCCATGAGGAAAGGATTTTGTGTTGATGCGCCGCATTCGCCCACCAGATTGAAAGGCCGGAAGGAAGGGATGCCTTCCGTGCCAATCTCCGGAGAAGGCCGGCTTCCTGTGGGGTTTTTATAGTTCAGACAAGAGTGCAGGGAAAGAGATTAAAAATACGGAAAGAAATTCAAATAAGATTGGAGTTGGGTGGGGGGAACTAACAGTACGACAATACATCAATCACCACTACTAACGACAATATTATCATAACATATAAACATAAGAACTGATCCCAACAGCCAAGTAAATGCTTTGCATAAATAACCAGAAGCACAGCTACAATGGTTCCCTAGCAGACATTCCTCACGGGAACTAACAGCACGGCAACACATCCATCACCACTACTAACAGCAATATTAGTACAAAGCACAACCTATAACTGCAACTAACTTTTATCTTATGTATCCTCTAATTAGTGCATTTCAGTAATTCCCGACTACCAAATGCCGGAGTCCAGAGTTCAGTACAACAACAAGCAATAGTACAGGAAGAACGGGACAGAAATGATAAAGAGAGGCAGCATAGAAAATAGAAGAAGTTAGAACAGCACCAAGTATATATCTGTATTATGCAAAAAGCCAGAAGCACAGTTACAATGATTCCCTAACAGACATTCCCCTTCCACCCTTTACAATGAGAATGTCAAAGATATTTATAGACTGAATCCCCTCCCGTTTACAATCCATGGGCACAAGGTCCCAGACAAACATGGGCTGACAAGAGCGGCGGTGGAGCTGCTCAGGCTGACCTTTGTCGGACGGAACTGTACCCGCAGCATGGGCTCCCTGAAGGCTGTACAGATATGTGTCAGTGCGCTGAGTAGAACTCCACTAACAGCAGAACTGCAGGTAGCTGAAACAGGTAGGGTTTTTAATTATCTTCAAAAGTGGCAGCTGGTATAAAATAGTGCGTCCCATGCTTGTCCATGTGCTCGGCATGTTTTGGCACGGATCTCGAAGTTGGACACCTGTCGGATGATGCTGCCTGACGCGTGTTTGCCCTGAAAGGTAATCTGTCCAACTTCGCCCTGAAAGGGGGCGCAGTCCGACTTCGCCCTGAAAAAGGGGCGCAGTCCGACTTCGCCCTGACACTTAGAATTTTTTCGAGGTAACTGCTGTCATTTTGGAGATCTGTTTGAAGGGCTTAAGGGAAAGAGGGAAGAATAAAAATGGAGGGAAGAGAGAGAATGGGAGAACTGAAGAAAGGGAAAGAGAGAAGAGGGGAAAGATAAGAGCAGCTTACTTGAAAACATTGCACCCCGTGCAAAATGTGGCAACATTTCTGGCGGCTCGCGGGGTGTCGAGCTCGCTCGGCGCAAAGAATCCATGCCTTCATCCATTGGGTACAGAGGAATTTCCTTCTCCTGCCTCCTGCTGCTCTAACTGTTCCTCTTGCGGAAACTGTTCATTTTTAGATTTGCTTCCGACAGTTGCCTCAACGGATTCTCCTTCCGGATCTGAATGCTCTCCATCATCGGCTTCTGACTTGCAGATGCGCTCATATATAATTTGGGCCTGATCCCAGATTTCTGCTTGGAAGGGCCGAAGGTTGGTGATTTCCTCTAACGCTGCGTGGAATGCAGCGACAGCGTGCAGGTCGATGGTGAGATATCGCTTTCCCAGCTCCTGGAAATAGGAGTTGATCTTGCAGCACTTGGACACCATCTGGGTAACCTGGGCTTCCTGAATTGGCTCGGCCCAGCTGTCGATTTCTGCTGTATCTTTCTCAAAGGCCAGCCAATTCTCTCTTACCTGCTTAAGAGTGAGAAACTCACCGTTCTCGATATAGCTCGGGCATCCTAGTTCAGAAAGAGCGCGAAAGGGGGCCAGGCAAATGTCTCTTTCTTGCTCGAATGCATCTAGCATTTGTCTGGCAGTTCTCACCTCTTCTGCTTTCTTGAAATATTTGTGCAAGGTTACCCTTGCATCCGCCCATTCTGCAGCGAATGGGGACATAGGAGAAAATCGGAGGCCATTGCGCTCATGTTCTTCAAGTTTTATAGCCAGGTTCAGCCATTGCTTTGCCTGACGTTCGGCCTCCTCTACTACAGGCTTTCCCTGGGCAGCAATTTCTTGGATCCTGGATGCAAAATCCAGGACCGGCATGGCTTTACAAACATGGGGTGTGCATCCCCTCAATAGATCAGCCCGCATCCCTTTAACTTTATCTTTTGAAAAGACCGCCGCTTGTGCTGCTTTCTCTGCAGATTGCAACTGCGCCTGTTTCAAAGATTCCTGGAGCTGAGAAATCTGCTCCATGGCGGTCTGCTTTTCTGTTGCGGCCTCTTGCTGAGAAGCGGCCAGCTGGGCTTCTAATTTGCCTATCTTTTGTTGCGCTGATTCCAGCTGTTCGGTGGACCTAGCCAAGTCCTCCTCAAGCTGCCTTATCTTGTCTTGCAGCTTGAAAACCTCTTCCTGGTCCTCCAGATGTTTGACAAGGAGAGTATCTGCTTGACGATGGATCCCATGAATCACATATTGTTGGTTGATATCGTCAAAGCTTTTCTCCTTCCTCTGAAATTCGTAGTCCGCCCTGGTCATCTCTCGGAGAGGCTTCTTTACTTTCGGCGTTATCTTCTCTGACATGAGCACTCTCCTCTCAAAGTCAAACTTGGTGCGTTTTACCGGGGCGGCGATCTCCTCAGGTCTCCTCCGCTTCCAGTTTTGGAGAAAGGAGGAAGAATATTCTACAGCTCTTGTTGCCAGAGGTAAATCGTTCGTGTTCTGGAGGTCATCCATGAAGTCTAGTTCCTCCGACCTAGGGTTTTGTTGCGGCATTTCCCCTGCGAACAAGGAAACAGGAGAAACAGGGATGACTTCGGAAGGGGTGGCCGCTTTTGAGGGCGACCGGGGAGCGGGCAGTGGAGCGGGTGACGTTGGAAGGGTTTCAAGCGGCTGAGGGGATGAGTGAAAGGGGGAATGTGCAGCTTCGGCACTAGCTGCAGGCGAAGGGTTTGCGGTTTGACTTAAGGGCAGGAAGGCATTGGGATCTTGCGCAAACTGGTCAAAAGAGTGGTGGCTGCTAGAAGGTTGTGGAGATTGAGAGGAAGATACGGCCACGGCTTGTTCGGACTGAGCGGGGGATGGAGTTGGAGTGGGGTCCGATGAGACTTGAGGGAGTGGGGCAGTGAACGTACCTGCGGGCTCCGCCTGAGCCGATGTTGGATGGACGTCTTCAGTTCTGGTTCCCGTGGTTGGCTCGGGGCTATCTAGAGAAACTACTTCTGAAGCCGCTGGTCGCGACTGTAGCTCCGCCACTGACTGTTGTACCGCCTGACCAGGTCTTTTAACCTTCTCAACTCTCCCTCTTCTTTTCTCTTCTGGTGCAACGGCTGGTTCGGAAGGAGACGACAAAGAAGGCGCAACGGGCGCTGATGTTCCCACGGTAAACTTGTACCGGGGTTTGACTGTTAGAGGATTTGTCGCTGTTTGCCCGATTGCTGACGGCGCTGGCACCTTTTGTGTCTGAGGGGCCACCCCGGGTGTTGACTTTGTTGATGTTGGCGCCTTTTTGGGCGCTGCTTTAGAGGTGAAGGGCTGCATTGGGTCCATTTGGATATCTGCCGGACCTGCGCTGGCAGTTGCGAAAGTATACAACTGCTGGGAGGAAGACCCTCCTTTATAGCTCTCAACCAGACCTCGGGGAATGTAATCTCGGAATGCGAAAGGTCGCCAGCTGCCAACGTGTTGGTCATATAAAGCCGAAAATTCATCATCAACGGCCGGGTTCCTTCTACCGGACTTATCGTGCTGCGTGCGGCACCTCATCTTCCAGCATTCAACGATTTTTTCTCTCGGCCAATTAAGGCCTGCTACCTTGGTGATGAGTTTCTTGAATCCCGGAGAAGAGAAATTGTGATCCGGGTTCCGCTTGGGGTCATATGATACCTCCTCGCAGTAAAATTCCTGCCACGGAGGCCAAGCTTCCATTAAGTCAATTTCCCAGTCTAGGTCAACATGGACTACATCGCACCTGTCTTCGGTTATATTTTCTTGAGGGCAAACATGTGTAAACTTCCCCCTTATTCCGTATGGGTCGTATTTCCAGCGCTGCGGCAGCATTATTAGGCCAATGTCGTAGAGCTCCCGCTCGAGATAAACATGCTGTCCTATCTCTCGATATTTCGACGTTCGCCCAAGCAAGGGGATATTGAAAAATGTGGCCCTTTTTCTTTCCCTGGCCGAACTCCTCTTCGACATAATCCATCTGCCGTGCAACCTCCATTCCAAACTGATGACCCGTGCACCAGTAGGGCAGCAGATGAGGCTTGCCTTTGAATCCATAGATTCTAACCACGATCCCCTGCGTCAGCCGAAAAACGTCCCCGAGCTTGTGGTCTAGCAGATAGTCTGTCATTTGCTGCGGGGGACGAGGGATCTCTCCGTCATTGAAGACTGCCATGACCTTGCCCAGAAAGTTGAGATTGAACTGATAATAAGACCCTTTTCGGTATAGGTCGTCCGTCCACTTATAAACTGGCTGCGGCTCTCCCTTCTCATTTACCCTCTTCAAATTAGAAGCTTGCATATGGGGGTGCAAGTGGTATAAACAAAGCCAAGCCAAGAAGGAATTGAATCGAAATTCAGTTGACTGATTTTTCTGTAATTTCACCAGGCTGGAGTGAATGGCGAATGCTAACCAGTCCACCCAGTCGAAGAAGATTGGGAGTTTACCACTTTTCTGCGCTGCTGGTTCATAAGATTCTCCGCATAGAAGACATTCTCGCGGCGCTAGCTCGGTACGGCCGTACTCGGTTCGTCGAGTCACAGCCTAGGATCCACGCCGGGATGGTGTAAATATATTTATTCCGAAACTTCTCCAGGGGCATGGGGTCGGTTGGCCATTGTCCAGCTGCAAGCAGGGCGTTCAGCTATGAGTTAAGGAAATCCCTCATTCTTTTTGTTTGTGTGAAGCGTCCCGTTTGTTCACTCAGACTTATCCTTTTAATAATGGCACTGGAGTCATACTGCAACCCTGGGGCGAAAGCTGGCTGGACGGTATCTTTGCGGAGCGTGAACAAGGGCTTTCCATTACAGTTGCAAATTTGACGGGTAGCTGGTCTGTAATATTTGACAACGATATCAACCAGTTCTGGGCATAGGTGGACAGGAGGGCACAAGAACCAGTATAAGTTTGATTTGTACGCTGCACCAAAATGATGAGAGGGCGAAACTTTATCAGCCCAATTCTCCACATTTACCCGCAGTTTGGTAAGGCTCATAGAAAATGAACCATCTTTATACCCGGACAGGTAATTCACCGGTGGTGGTGGAGCTCGCCCACGCTGTACCCTCTTCGTCCGGGACTTTGACTTTGGGTCTTGCAGCGTCTCATTCCTGAAAACGTTCGACTGCGGAAAATCCCCACTTTCAGGCTCTTCGCTTGACTGGGCCTGCACTGGCATTTTCCCTTTTTCCATTTCTTCAGAAGGACAAGAATCACGACTTTCTGGATATTAGTACGGAATTTCGCTATCACAGGATCAGTCTGTACGATTTGAACTTTCTGGGGGCGCCTGACCTCCTTTTCTAGACAATGACTGTGCTATTAACGGTGTGAAAAAGGGGTAGGTCGGCTAGCTGGTGGCAGCGTAGCTTTTTCCGTTGGCCGTGCAGGGAATGTTTTTTGAAGAACGCACCCTGGACGCTGCGCCTTACTTTAATTATTGTTCGTTTTGTTGAAAACCGTGCGATGCCTTGAAACAGCCTTCGGAAGTTGTGCCCTTGCTGCCGTTACTGCCACCACCTGGGCACACCTTTTGAGATAAACCCCTTTTGGCACGCATTCCAACTTAGGGCATCTTTGTTTTCCGTGATGGCCCGTCCGAGTTGCGCCCGAAAAACGGGCGCAGTCCGGATTTCGCCCAAAAGAAAGGCGCACTTGGGTTTGCGCTTGGAACACGGGCGCTGTCCGGTTTCGCCCCAAAAACGGGCGCTGTTCGGTTTGCGCCCCAAAAACGGGCGCTGTCCGAACTTCGCCCGGAACACGGGCGCTGTTCGGTTTGCGCCCCAAAAACGGGCGCTGTCCGAACTTCGCCCGGAACACGGGCGCTGTTCGGTTTGCGCCCCAAAATCGGGCGCTGTTCGGTTTGCGCCCCAAGATCGGGCGCTGTTCGAACTTCGCCCGGAACGCGGGCGCTGTTCGGTTTGCGCCCCAAGATCGGGCGCTGTTCGAACTTCGCCCGGAACGCGGGCGCTGTTCGGTTTGCGCCCCAAAATCGGGCGCTGTTCGGTTTGCGCCCGGAAGACTTAACTTATTTTGCTTCCGCCCTTCATTAGATCGTGCCCTTTGGATGGTGCGCAGCCCGACTTCGCTGCGAAGTTGGGTTGCGCACCCAGACTTGGCCGTTTTTCTGCTCTTCTTGCCAGCGCTTCATTACGGACCGGATTTTTCTCTTTCCTGGGGCCGACGCCTGACTTGCTGCGAAGTCGGTGTCTTCACCCTGTCTTACTTGGGCTCATTCAAAACGGAAAAAACTGAAGGCGAAAAAACTGTACATGCTTTGAAAAATAAAATGCAGAAGGAAAATTTGTACAATGAGGGGGCCCACTGGGCACCTTCAACAGCGGTAGATTTTTAAGTGGAACCCGTTAACGGGAATAGGTAGGAGCTGACCTTCCATATCCCGAAGTATGTAAGAGTTGAACTGGTTTACCCGGGCGATCTGATAGGGGCCCTCCCAGAGGGCATCGAACTTCCCGTGGTTGCCCGGCTTCGCTTTCAATGAGTCCCACTTCAGCACCAGGTTCCCGATTTCGAAGATTCGGGCGGTGGTGCCTTTTGCAAACCAGCCTTGAGTGGCTTCGGCGTGTTTGGTGAAGGCCTCGGTATGCTTTTTCCCTGTCTTCTTCCAAGCGCGGGAGTTGGCACAACCTATCATCCACCGGGTCTCCGCTTGCTTCTCTCTTCGTCTAGCATCCAGAGAGCGGGGATCTCAATGTGGGATGGCATGACAGCCTCTTTCCCATAGACGAGTGCATAAGGGGACGTTTTAATGGACTTTTTGAATGAAACTCTGTCCGCCCACAGCGCTCGGTTCAGGAGGGAATGCCAAGTCCGCTTGTTCCTTTCAATTGTCCTCTTGATGATTTTCAGGAGGTTCTTGTTAGTAGACTCAGCAAGGCCGTTTCCCTGCGGGTAGTAATTAGAAGACATCTTGTGATAAATGCCAAGTCTGCCGGTATACTCTGTGAGTACAGCGCCTGCGAACCCCGGACCATTATCCGTCACAATTGACTCTGGAATCCCGAAGCGGGTAATCAGGCTTTCAAGGAACCCAATGACCGTCTCTTGGTCCGCGCTTCTGGTGGGAATCGCCTCTGCCCACCGTGTGAAGTAATCGGTGGCTGTCAAAATGAACTTGTGTCCGGCGGAGGAATTAGGTGAAATTACCCCAATGAAGTCTAGACCCCACTGCTGGAACGGAGTTTCGGCTTGGATTGGTTGGAGGGGCAGGGGCGCTTTTCTGTTTCTGCCAACAAACCTCTGGCATTGATCACACTTGGAACAGACTGCGTAAGCGTCTGTAAATAGAGTGGGCCAATAATACCCGGCTCTAATTATCTTTAAGGCCGTAGGCCTTGCAGAATGATGACCTCCAGGTATCCCGGAATGAAAATCTCCGAGGACCCAGGACTGGTCTGATTTTGTGACGCATCGCAACAGGATGCCGTCAATATTTTTGAAATAAAGCCCCTCGGGGCGGAGAGTATACTTGAGTGCACCTAGCCGAAATCTCCTTCGTTGTGAGGCGTTCAGGTGGTCTGGACATCTCCCGGTATAGAAATATCTTACCAGTTCATCTGTCCAGTCACTCTCCTCTGGTAAGGAGTTGGCTAGGTTGATACTTGTTGCTGTGTCCTCCCACTTACAGGCGGAGATACCAGCTGCAGCGCTTCGAGCCAGCTCTTGACACAAGGCTCGGCCTCTGATAAGCTTGGTAGGCCGTACTTCGATGTCGAACTCCTGGATTTTTGCAACCCATCCTGCTCTCTTGTGGCCCGGTTCTCCTTGAGTGATGAAGCTTCGAACGTCCGGGTGAATCACAAAGACGGTCGTTCGGCTCTGGGATACAAAATGCCTGAACTTTCGGAGAGATTTCATGACTGGCATGAACCTGCCGTTCTATAAAGTTGTACTTTTCTTCATGCGGCTGAATCACTTGGCTTAGGAACGCAATGGGGCGCTCCTCGCCGTCATCCGTCTTCTGTGTCAGGACTGCGGCGTAACTTTCCGGTTCTCCCACCGCGTACAGGATGAAGTCTTTGGAGTAGTCCGGGTTTATCAACACCGGAGCTTGTGCAATTCGAGCCTTGATCTCCTCGAAGGCTTGCTCCCTCGCATCAGTCCATTCGTAAGCTGTATCCTTTTTTAGCAATTCGGCCATTGGCTTGATCACTCGTGCGAAGTCTGGAATGAATTTCCGCACGAAGTTAATCTGGCCGAAGAAGGACTGCAGCCCTTTTTTGTTAATTGGGGCTGTCAAGCGAAGGAGGGCTTCTGCTCTGTCAGGGTCGATGGCGAGGCCTCTCTCAGAGATGACATGTCCCAGCAGCTTACCTTCTTTTACCGCGAAGACGGACTTCTTCGGGTTTATAGAAATGCCGAACTCCCGACACCTCTCAAATACTTGCCGCGAGTGAGAAACATGATCCCTTCTTTGGTGAGAGAAAGCAGTCATGTCATCAAGGTAGATGACAATGATCTTGTTAAGCGGCTCTCGGAAGGCCAGGTCCATGGCCCTTTGAAATGTGGCACCGACATTGGATAAGCCAAAAGGCATGCGCCGATAAGCGAACGTTCCCCATTTGGTGGTGAACGCCGTCTTATGCTTGGTCCTCATCTCTCGACCCAAATCTGGTTGTAGCCGGAAAATCCGTCTAGAAGTGAGAATCTCCGAGCTCCGACGAACGATGTGTAGGATTTGATCAATTTGGGGAAGCGGATAATGATCCTTGAGGGAGGCTTGATTTAGGTTTCTGAAATCCACACGAGAGACGGATGTCTCCATTCTTCTTCCTCACGGGCACCAAATTCGCAACCCAGGATGAATGCTTGATGGGGTAGATGATTTTGGCCTCGAGCATTTTCAGGAGCTCGGTTTTCATCATGGCCTCAATTTTTGGATTTACGGCCCTTTGTTTCTGCCGGAATGGCTTGGCGCCATCCTCTAGCTCGATGGTATGCTGGATCACCTCTCTGTCATACCCCTTCAAGTCCTCGTAGCACCAGGCCACGATGTCAGGGAACTCTCGGCATAATGATGTGATCTGCTCGAGTTCCTCTGAAGTGCAGTCTGTCCCGACCTTGACAATTTTCCCAGGTTCAAGCTCGAGGTCGGCATACTGCTTCGGGTCTACTTTGATCCTGTGAGATATAGCTCTATCATTCTGATCAAATAGACTTTCAAGAGTAATCAGTCCTTTTGGGACATGATTATTTTTCAACTGTATCAACCCCTCATATTGCTCGTCATCAGGGTCTCTACTCTCGATTGAACACGCTTCATTTATCAAAAATGTGACGATCTCTTCGTCACAATCGAACACCTGCCAGTGGATGTCCTTATCAGGCACAGAAGGCCTGTAAATGGTGCGAACCGGCTTCGGTTTCTGGACAACGTCGTCAGCCGGAACGTACCTGGCTCCAACAGACGCCAGAATATCAGCGTGTTTGTTTTTCTCACGCGATATCGCCTTGATATTCAGTGAGTCGAATGACTCCATCAGGTCCCACACCCGGTTACGGTACGCCTTGAGATAGTGCTTTTTAGAGGCGCACTTGTTCGTAACCTGGTGACACACCAGCTCTGAATCTCCGAAGATCTGCAGGTGTTTAATCCCCAGTCTCTCTGCCTTCCGCAATCCCAAGCACAGGGCTTCATACTCCGCCGCGTTGTTAGTGCAACTCCAGGCCAGCCTGTAGGTATAATCCTTTTGGATCCCGGTTGGGGAAACCAAGAGCACCCTTGCACCAGCGCCATTTTTGCATCGTGCGCCGTCAAAGAAAAGCTTCCATAGCTTTTTAGGTGCGAGTCCCACTTCTTTCACAGCTGACTTGTCAAGCCTTTCGGGCTGTACAATGGTGTAACAGCCTTGCTCTGTCTCGATTACGGCATTAAAGTCCCGCAACGAGAACTCATCTTCGAGCTGCAGCACTTCGAGGGCTTGCTCTGCCAGTTCTACCGTCACCAGTTCTTCCTCAGTCAGTTGGGCCATACAGTCCTGCGACTCTTCTCCGGGTATCTTCTCTGTTAGGAAGGTGGAAGGCTTCTCGTTGAAGATTTTTACTCTTCTTCCTTTAAAGGGCACTTCCATATGTGAGTAGTCTAGAGACAGGTACCCGCCCAATTTCGCAGTGAACTCCCGGGAGAGACACATGCCGAAGTAGGGAGCCAGATCAACAACCACGACCTCTTGAATGACCACGATGTCGAGGGCTTTATGCAGACGAATAGGGATGTCTTTAATGACACCAACCGTCTTGACAGCGGTGCCGTCTAGTTGCAGCACGCCTTGGCTGCTCCTTGTGTACTCCATCCCGATCACATCGCAAACGGCCTTCGGCATAAGAGTCGTGGAAGCACCAGAGTCCACCATGCAGTTGTGTACTATGTGCCCTTGCATCCGTAAAGACAGATAAAAGGGAGGTGGTCTATTCTTTCCAGTGGCTGAGACCGTTAGAGGCTGAACCAAGACCGCGGGCTGTATCTGCTTGTCATTCTTCATGTTTTTAAGAGACTCTTGTAGCAGATCCACCTGGCCTGGGAGCAGAAGAGCATCATACATGCTGATTCTGGCGGGTGTTCTTTTCAACTCGTCTACTATGCTGTAGCCCGAGGTGCTAGCTCCTTCTGCCTCTTTTGCTGGCTCGTACTTCGTTCGGTACTGCTGGGTGGCCTCAACTCTCTGTCTCTTGGTCAGAGACGGGTACTTCAGCTTCTCCTGAGCTTGTTCTTTGGTTTCAGCTGGAGGCCGAGGTACAGGAGCTTTATTCAGAACTGGAGCTCTTACCATAGGTGGCTTGGCGGGAACGGGGGCTACCTTTGCTGGAGGAGGCTTGACTGGAGTTTTGTCTTTGGATGCCTTCTCCTGGGCTGTGTAAGGCCACAGCCGCTTGTATGGTGGCAGCCCTGCAGGTTGCGCCTTTTCCCTTCTGGCGTACACCTTTAAGGGCTTTTCGGCAGGATCCGCAAGCCTCTTACCTTCCTTGGCAAGCGGCGACACCAGATCTTCCTCTGGGAGGGCAAAGTTGCCTTCGTCATCGAGGATCATGTAGAGTTCATCTTCCTCTACAGTGCTGCCGGCCAAAGTCTGAAGATAGTGCTGGTGCAAAGCAGGCGTCTTCCTCAGGATGCGGGTCATTGCACGTAGTGCACCGGCTTGACTCGGTCGGAAGGACCAGGTTGGTCTTCAATAGCAGCATTTCTGGGAGGTGGACGTCTCTGCAGCTGTTGTTCTGGATGTCTGTCTCTTGTCAGCGCCGGGGGCGGATATGTCCTCCTAGGAGCAAGGTCCATCTGGGCCTGCTTCTTTTTCAGAGCAATCATGTCGTTGGACATGGTGTGATAACCCGAGGCCAAAGCTCGTACCTCCTGGAGGATTGTGTTCTGAATGTTGTTGTCGGGAGGCGGCAAGCTCGCGCCGATGGAGGCAATGCAGCTAATGGAGGAGTGGAATAATGCATATCTTGCGGGGGAGCGGGAAGTGCTTGGAAAATGTGGAGGAGGAGGTGGGTGAGAATAATGTATTTGCGGCGGGCCATAAGGAGTTATTACTGGCGCCGGATTCCATTGCTGCTGGGGTTGCTGCCCTGATGTGGAGGGCGCACCACCAGAAGCTGAAGGATACTGAGATCTGGGAAAGTCAGGATGAATGGGTTCCTGCACTCTGGACGGGAGTCTGCCGATAGAAATGATATCTGCTTCAGCTTGCTAGGCAGCATCGTACAAAGCAGTAAACGTGTTTATTCTGGCAATCTTCGATGAAGGCATATATCTGAGTTGAAGGATCTCAGGTAGTAGTGGGCAGCCATGCCGGCTGAAGGCCGAAGTTCGTGAGGTACCCGTTTCCAGGACCTCGCAAACCTGATGTTGTAGTCGGACACCTCCTCTTGAGGATGTCTCTGGATACTTTGGAACTGATGCAGCAAAGAAGTAGGGTCAGCAGACTCGTTGCATCCTTTTACGAGCCTACTGGCAAGTTGGCGCCACCCTGTGATAGATCCCTCTGGCAGAGATCTCCACCAGTAGAGAAGCTTCCCCCTCAGGGAAAGAGCCAGCAGACGGGTCTTCACGCTTTCGTCCGTGATGGAGTGCAATGCAGCCAGGGCAAGGATGTCCTGGATGTGCTCGTACGCCGTCTTGCCGTAGCCGTCATACGTAGGGATAGATTTTAAGGCAGCAGGGGGCACAGCTTGTTGTCCGATCAGGGCCAAGGGCCCAGTAGAGTCTACCGCCGGGAAGAGTTCATCATCAATATGCTGCTGGGCAGCCATGTTTTCCTCTTCTCCTTCGTCGGCTGTATACTCAGTGTCGGAACTTTCCGAAGATGTAGATTCTTCTTCTTCTTCGGTCTCTTCTAGTTCGCTCTCAGCTTCCTCGATTTCAGCTTCGGCTTCTTCTTGGATTTCAGCCTCGGCTTCGTCAACACGAGCTTGGCGATCGGCCAGCCTGATATTTTCGCCTCGAGCGTTGATATCTAGTTCGTAAAAAGCAGGCGGGTTTCTCGGATCCCTTGCTCGCCACCTTCTTGTTTGCATGAAGGTGCTAGGACCGGTCACTCGGACTCAGAGAATATGTTCGTGCAGAGTCGCCAGGTGTTCTGATTTTGAACAGCAATGAAGCGAACACCAGTGCTTCGATTCTGTTTGGGGGTGGGAAACTTTCGGGTCCCACCGGGCGTGCCAGAGAAACTGTTGCGCCAGGTGGAGACTGATTAGAAATTCACTCTTCAAACGTGGGACTGGTCCCACCGGGCGTGCCAGAGAAACTGTTGGTTACGAATCTGCCATGGGGAAAGGATTTTGTGTTGATGCGCCCGATTCGCCCACCGATTGAAAGGCCGGAAGGAAGGGATGCCTTCCGTGCCAATCTCCGGAGAAGGCCGGCTTCCTGTGGGGTTTTTATAGTTCAGACAAGAGTGCAGGGAAAGAGATTAAAAATACGGAAAGAAATTCAAATAAGATTGGAGTTGGGTGGGGGGAACTAACGATGACGGCAATACATCAATCACCACTACTAACGACAATATTATCATAACATATAAACATAAGAACTGATCCCAACAGCCAAGTAAATGCTTTGCATAAATAACCAGAAGCACAGCTACAATGGTTCCCTAGCAGACATTCCTCACGGGAACTAACGAGGCACGGCAACACATCCATCACCACTACTAACGACAATATTAGTACAAAACATAACCAGTAACTGCAACTAACTTTTATCTTATGTATCCTCTAATTAGTGCATTTCAGTAATTCCCGACTACCAAATGTCGGAGTCTAGAGTTCAGTACAACAACAAGCAATAGTACGGGAAGAACGGGACATAAATGATAAAGAGAGGCAGCATAGAAAATAGAAGAAGTTAGAACAACACCAAGTATATATCTGTATTATGCAAAAATCCAGAAGCACAGTTACAATGATTCCCTAACAGACATTCCCCTTCCACCCTTTACAATGAGAATGTCAAAGATATTTATAGACTGAATCCCCTCCCGTTTACAATCCATGGGCACAAGGTCCCAGACAAACATGGGCTGACAAGAGCGGCGGTGGAGCTGCTCAGGCTGACCTTTGTCGGACGGAACTGTACCGCAGCATGGTCTCCCTGAAGGTCGTACGAGATATGTGTCGCGTGCTGAGTAGAACTCCACTAACAGCAGAAGCTGCGGGTAGCTGAAACGGGTAGGGTTTTTAATTATCTTCAAAAGTGGCAGCTGGTATAAAATAGTGCGTCCCATGCTTGTCCATGTGCTCGGCATGTTTTGGCACGGATCTCGAAGTTGGACACCTGTCGGATGATGCTGCCTGACGCGTGTTTGCCTTGAAAGGTAATCTGTCCAACTTCGCCCAGAATCAGGGGCGCAGTCCGACTTCGCCCTGAAAGGGGCGCGGTCCGACTTCGCCCTGAAAAAGGGACGCAATCCGACTTCGCCCTGAAAAAGGGGCGCAGTCCGACTTCGCCCGAAAAGGGGCGCAATCCGACTTCGCCCTGAAAAGGGGCGCAGTCCGACTTCGCCCTGACACTTAGAATTTTTTCAGGGTTACTGCCGTCATTTTGGAGATCTGACTGAAGGGCTTAAGGGAAAGAGGGAAGAATAAAAATGGAGGGAAGAGAGAGAATGGGAGAACTGAAGAAAGGGAAAGAGAGAAGAGGGGAAAGATAAGAGCAGCTTACTTGAAAACATTGCACCCCGTGCAAAATGTGGCAACAGGTTCCTCGTTTTTCAATCCAGAATGGGTTCTCCTTTGAGCTGCAGAATAATTCAGTTGTAGTCAGAGTGGCACAACAGAAATTATTAAAATTCGGGAATGACAAAATCCCCATTTGGCTATGGGATCCAGGAATTCCTCTGAGGGATGGATTGTTTTATAGAGTGGCAGAGCTCGACAGAGTTACTGGGACTGGTTGTATCAGTTTGGTGACAGAGCTTGACAGTGTTTCAGCTTTCGGAATGACAGTTCAAGGCAGTGTCTTCATCATGAGACATTCTTCGATTTATTTGGGATCCTGGCATACAGATCATATTGCTTGAGGACAAGCAATATTTGGGAAGGGCAGACTGTAATGTCCCCTTCTAATCAGCTAGTGGGAGCACATAGAGACTAGCCTATACACGGGTTCTCGTAGGCTATGTCATATGGATGAGAGCCTTTGAAGATATTTGAGACAACTTTTGAATTCTTAGAGCTCAGTTTTGGTGGTCGTTCGGGGTCAAACGCAGCTAGGATGCTGAAATTGCTATTTTTAGCAGTGTCGGGTTTTAGGGTTTCTTGTCGAGCGGATAGGGGGATGTTGTTATACAACGAAATGGGTATCCGAAACAGGTTTCAGTTGGTCATTCGGAGTTTCATAAGGCAAAGTTTTTAAAGCGCAAAGCTTGGCTTTATTAAGTGAATTATTAAATTCATTTTATAAAGTTAAAACTTTATATTATAATTAAAGGGGAAGAAATATGTTTATCCCTCATTGAGCGCGAAAAAGAGAGTTTGCCAAGGAGGAGCCTATTTATTCAGTGACTTGGTCTCATTTTAGATATTCTGGATTTTAGTTATTTCCTCTAGAGTTTGAGGCCAGTGGCTGAGACTTCTTCTCCGAAGGGACGGAAACCCCAACGGTGTGGCTGAGGACGAAACCCCTGCATTTTTGGAGCTGGAGGAAACCCCAGTTCTCTGTTGGTGAATTCACACAAGATTCACGCTTTGGTGCTTCAACGATTTCAGAGGTACTTTGGTATTTGCTGATTTAGTATATTTCAAGGGTTTGCAGACATATTGTGGAAAGATTATATTTTTAAAATATTGTAATCTAAACCCTATTTTGAAAGAAATTTGAAAAATAAAATTGTTAGTTATTTCCTGTTTCTTGGAGTTGTATTTTCTGATTTTAAGAAACAGTATAGTGTCCCAAATATTAAAATATCAGAACAGGGGGGGACATTACACCTTCGTAGTGGCTTCCTAGCTCTTTGGCATGTATCGCATGCAATAACAAACTTCTTCGCATCAAGATAGAGGGTGGGCCGCCATAGCCCTACCATGAGCACCTTTGTCGTGGTTGCATCTGACCCCATATGCCCTCCTGGCAATCCTTCATGAGCCTCCTTCAATATTGTGTTCACTTCCTCGTCCATCACACATCTTCACAGAATCCCATCAAGTCCAATTTTGAATAAAAAACCAGCTATTCATTAGAATGGTGTTGATTTAATGATGATTTTCTTTTTTTCTGTTGTCACCAACTCCTTTGGTAGCTTCCCCGTCGACAACTATTCTCCAACGTACTTGTACCATGATGGTAGTGCAGTGATTGAAAACAAATGAGCATTCAAAAATTCATCCAATACTCCTCCAGGTTCTTCTGAGTGAAACCTTGACAATTGATCCGCTATCATGTGTTTCTTCCTAGGTCTCACCACCACTTGAAACACAAAGTTACAAGCTCTTGCAAGATCACGAGCCAACTACTAACTCATCCATGAATGGTTGGCTTGTTGACTAGGTACAACAATGCGTGATGATCTATGTAGAAGGCAAAAGGATTGGCATGTAGCTTGGTGGTGAGTATTCCAACGCTTGGAGCATAGTTGAGAAAATCGGAATCGGAATGGAAAAAGAATTAGGAAATATCATGAATTGGCAAAAAAGGGGTAAAAATCGACAAAAAAGACCTGAAGAAAATTCAAATTTTCATTGAAAAAAAGATTTTTTCATGCATATCACAATTGTTTTTGAAAAAACTGGGATTCCGATGCGATTTAAATCGACAACCCTACTGAATCAGAAAAAATCGGACGGACCGAGATTTTTGTAGGTATGGTTTGGAGGAACAATTTGATATGATAGATTCAATGGTGAACCAAAACTGCAATCATCAATCTCCACTTGTACAACATCTCAATTGTATGACAACTTGCTTGTAAGACAAGTGACCTGTACGGTAGTCACTTGTACAATTTGCTTCCACTTGTATGGCAAGTGACTTGTATGATAGTCACTTGTACAACTTGCTTCCACTTGTACGATAGTGACTTGAACAACAATAACTTTAATTGTACGACAACCTTCGTCGGCAAGACTTGTACGATACTCCTCATCAACACTCCTTGTATGACACTCTTTCGACTACACTCTTTGTACAACACTTCTGGACTGCAACTACTGCTTTGATCTTGCACATAGAACTTGGAAAGAACACCTACAAATCTACTTTGCTATAGCAATGACATCATACACAATATACACAATCACATAGATGAAGGATGAAATGGATAGTATTGCATTCACTCCTGCTTGTACGACACTTGCATTAAATATCTGTCTACGATAGCCTATGATAGATACACGGTAATCACTCAAATGAATGGGAGGTTCTATTTATCCTTGAGGGCTGGTAGTTAACAACAACTACCGCCCAAACACATCATGTAACTACCCTTCATTCACACATAATTAGATGCATTTTGCCGTTAGAGAAAATCAGAATCAGGTAGTAAATCGGCTGGGGAAAAAATCGGCAAAAAATCGGGATCGGCAAAAAATCGGGGAAAAAAAAACGAAGAAAACGATTTTTTTTTTTTTTTTTTCATGCATATTACAATGAATTAACATTATGCAAATCAAATATTGCAATAAAAGCAACAATTCAAATCAAGAGACTCAGACATCATACAAGGCTCAAGCTTTAAGTACACATGAAAGTGACAAAACACATCCTGTATTGGTTATAATATGTAAAGGTACAAATTTACAAGTAACAAGAAGGAAAAAAAGGTTTCATTTTTTATATGCCTGCACATGGAAACAAGTAACAACAAAGTTACAATCACTTGAAAAAAAGCCTAAACCCTAAACCAAAAGGCTAGGGTTTAGGGTTTAAAATTGAAACATTGACAGCTGAAAAATGGGCCTGCATACATAGTTATCAGGCAGCAATATTTACTTAAAAAGAGGAGGAAAAAAAACCCTAAACCCAAAACCCTAGGCCCTAGACTAGGTTTTAGGGTTTAAACTTCAAATTCAAACACTAACAACTGAAAAATGGGCTTGCATACATAGTTACCAGACAACAATATTTACTTATTTACTTTAAAAGAGGAGGAAAAAAAAAAAAACCCGTAGGGCCTAGCGTAGTGTTTAAACTTCAAAGTTTCAAACATTAACAACTGAAAAATGGGCTTACATACATAGTTATCAGGCAGCAATATTTACTTAAAAAAAGGGGAAAAAAAAACCCAAAACCCTAAACTAGGGTTTCAGATTTAGGGTTTAAACTTTAAACTTCGAAGTTCAAACATTAACAGCTGAAAAATGGGCTTGCATAGAAAACCCTAAATTGGCCACAGCTTGAAAAAAAAAAAAAAAAAAAAAATTTGCAGATTTTTTTGCCGAGTCACTCGTTTCGCGAATGACTTGCGATTAACTCGCGACTTTTTGTGATTTTTTGCCGATTTTCGTAACTATGGTACAAACTTTAAATTATCAATTGCATACATCATCATCCTTGATGTCAAACATTACAAAATTGCATTTCATTTACATTTATCTGCATTGCACTTATTTGACTTTCTACAATATTTCTTTATTTGAGGCTGATCAGAACTAGCTCCTACATCTGCCTTCCCCTTTAAATTGGTCGACGTCCTCGTAGATGACTGCCTTTGCTCCTAGGGACTTGGGTCCTATTGAGGTTGAGGCTTGGGAATAGGTACATCTCCTAGCTCCTAGATTTGCAGTTTTAAGGCCTCTGTCTCTCCCTTCAATCGTTTTGTGTAGGCCTGGTATCGAGCCCACTGTAAGCTGTAATGATTCGACTTCTACTTGAACTCTGCCAGCCTAGCCTTCAGTTTGACCTCTTTCTTCGCAGCTTCAGCCTCCCTCTTGATGATGGTTTTTCAGTTACAAATAACTAAGGCCCAAGGATGTAATGCTTATGTATCTACTAAGGATGCTTATTTTGAATGACCAAGGATTTAATATTTATGAATAACAAGTAAAACCTATATTTTTGGCAATCAAATGAGGTTCGTTATTGCTTACTCACTGTTGGAATATATTACATTATTTGGTACATGCCAATGTACCACCTTGGGTACATCTTTAGATTAGGAATTTTGTCTTAGATTAGGATTTGAGTATTTACTTTATGCAATGTAATAAATGCACAAGTGTTAGAATGTGCAAAGTACTTGATAATGTAAATGTGCATGTAGTCCACATGTACATGAGTCATAGAATAGGAAGATGAAGAATCATAGGTAGGTGAAAGGCCAAGAGACATATCTTTATATATAGGCCTTTGATAGAGTGATAATGAGGAGAGAGGAGCATAAGATAGACTAGAGTAGATACAATGTAGAACTTGTATGAAGCATGGAGCATTTGAGATCTCCACATTTTGTATGAAGTTTCTATTTTCGTGAGCTTTCATTAATGGCAGTTTTATGAGTTATTTCAGAAGTTTCTCATGCTATTTACATGCTTAGTATATTGCCATTATCATATAGATTTAATATTGTATGCTCATTTTAGTCCTTGTGGTTGCATTTCCTTAAATATATAGCATCAAAAGCTAACACTCACAAGGTTTCATTCCCATTTCATTACCACTGATAACGCACAACTTACAGTTAGGTTGAATGATATATTAGTTCCATTTCCTTAGACAACAACACCGGGACTCCCAGTTAGATTAGTGAACATTTAAGGTAGCCTAGTTTTTGACAAGTTTACTGATGTAACATCTCTGTTGTGAAAGCCATAAGGTGAACTTATGAAATGAATTTGCTCAACCTGTAACTTTTCTTTTTCAATAATTGTAAGATTGGATGTATTAATTATGGCTGTCATTGTTCAGATATTAAAGGAATTGTTATCTGTGCAGTTTCTGATTGCTTTTTTTGTGTCTGTATAACAGATTTTCCCAACGGTTAATGAGACAGTGCTGGAGCAGTTAAATCAAGTGGATTGTATTGTTTATGCAATGGGATCTCTTTTTACTTCTATTTGCCCCTCACTGGTGATCTTTTTATCACCTATATGATTTACCATGTATTTTTATGCATGCACATGAGAGAACATAAACATATACATAGTTCTCAACTAAATTAATTTCCATGGAGAAGACTATACAAGATACAGTAGTGTCATTTGGCTTGTTTTTGTTTTTTTATATTGAAAAATACATCTCATATTGCATTAAAAGAAAGGATTTCAGATCAGTTGAACAATTAGTTTACAAGGAAACTATTGTTCGTGGCTAGGTTGGAGGACATGAGTGTGAGGTGTGTTCAAGTATGTGAATGGTGTGATGATATTATGATTTGTTATTATATTATGTTTTATTGTATTTGGAATAAATGATGTAATGATCACATGATTTGTATATACCATAAAATTGTTGTTAGGGGTACATTTAACTTTTGTTAGTGTGTGTGGGTAGTTGGAGGGGTGCGATGTTTGCACTCTGCCACACTTTGCCTGGGGGACTACATTTAACCAGCTGTTTGGTATTGAGCAGCATGCATGCTTGACAATGACTATTCTCCTAGATTGTGCTGTACATTTGTTAGTGAATATAATTTATGCATGCCTCAATTGCACACTTCTTTGTGTATGTGGGTTGATCTTCAACTATGTTGTCTTTCTTTTCTAAGGCATAGGATTTCATTGTATGGTTATTTTATTTTATTACTGAGAGGAGATGGTTGGTTGGAGGTGGATACCAATGGGTTAGTAATGGCGGGTGTAGGTTAAGGTGATATGGATGGCGTGAATGAGAGTGACTGAGGGCCTGTATAAGGAATTGGTAGGTAGCCCCACTTCTGCTATTAGGACAATTGCGCTTGATTGAGATGTGCTAGGTGCAGTAACAGAAATAACGGGGATAAAAGAAGTGGGTGAGAAGAAGAGGGAGAGAGAGAGAAGTAGCGGGAGTCGAAGAAAAAGTGGGTGGAGTGAAAGTGTCAAGATCTTAAGTGCTTGTGATAGGAGTATGTGCGGGCCTTTGAAACAATTACTCTTGTCTTAGCTGTTTCTTCCTTGGCAGGATTGTTTATGACCAACTCTAAATCTTTGCTGATGATTTCCATCTATGATTGACTTATATGGCACTTGACTTCCAAAACCTGTTTGTTGCCCACTTCATCGTATTGACCCTGAGGCTCTTTCGGCATCTCACCTTCTTCCTCGCTTTCTTGTATAGTTTGAGTCGTTGATGGCACCAAATAGGCGGGCTTCTTCCCCTTTTTGTTGACTGTATGCCGAGATGAGTCTTGTTCACATCCCTATGTTGGAGTGTTGGCAATTTTTATCTTGATTCTTGGGCAAGCAGTATTACTGTCTATCATTTCAGACATGTCCTTTGTATCTCGTTTATTAGGGTGACACTGGTCCTAGATTTTTGAAAATTCCTTGTCTTTGTCATCCTTAGACAATGAAGTCCCAACTGTACATAGCTCATGTCTCATGCGTCGCCATGCTAGAATCTTTCCTAGGCTCCATTTGTGTTTGTTCAATAGGACGTCCATTATTCTAGAGTTAATGAATGTATTTGGTTTGAAATAATTGTGAGCCCTATTATAAAATGAAACCATGGGGGTGGATCCTTGTAGCATTTATCGAGCTCATATTCATATAATTTTGGAGCGTTTATCCTAGCTTTTGCAAGCTCCTCATCCAGATTTCTTTTAGTCTCCAAATCTAGTCTCCTTTCATGTGCATATTTACTCTTCACCTTGTTTATCAACAAGGTTTCCATAAATACTTTGTCTAAGTCATAGGACAATTAATCAGACATTTCCCACAGTCCAAGTTGTTCCAATCTATTTGCTAGTTGCCGATTACACTCTTTGTACACTAGAGTGATGCTGAATTGCGGAAAAGTCTAACTTCTAATGTGCCTCACAATTCCGTTTCAAAAAATTGGAAGAGAGAGACAATGCCGCTCTTGACCTTTGTATTTAGGCCGGTTCCCCACTATCCTTGCTTAAATCTAACTAATCTAAGCTAATTGCATGAAATTAAGTGTGGAAATTTCAAGTGCAGAAAATAAAATGCATGAAAAGTAAATTTTGAAATTTAGGGTGTGAGAGATTGAAAGTAGTTACGATTGTATTTGTAGCAAGGAGAGTGTGTGATCAATCAACACCTGAGAAGATCAAATGACAACAATGGGATCCCTTGTGTATGATATGAATTTAACAAGGAATGAAAAGAGCACAAAAGGGTTGTGCTCTCATTCCACAATCCTAGAGGGCAATGCCATTTATGGAAAGCAAAAAGTCTCATCAATTTCTTATTAATCTCAAAACGAAAGAGCATGTACAATGTGGGTCTCACAAAGTGTAGCTCTGATTTGCTCAAGGCCAAAAGATGTTTACAATGGATCCCATGGCTCCTATTTATAAGAAGAATTCACCCCTAAGTTACCTCGGGTGACAATTTTACTTCCTAGTAAAAGTAAAGATTTGGGGTTATCCTTAGCAAATGATTCACCTTCAAATATTACATACCTCTAAATACATCTTAAACTACATGAAAGCCCTCTAGGATGCTTGGTGGTGCCGCTACATGTCAAAATGTTGCTTTCCAAAAATCTTCCTGCAGATACAGCTGAAATTGATAGCTGGACTGAGCCAATTCAAGACAGTCAGGTCACTCAGATGGTGTCCAGATATTCCAGGATCCGCTCCTATTTTCAGGAGTTAGAGAAAAGATACCTCACCATCGACCTGCACGCGGTCGCTGCTTTTCACGGAGCATTAGAAGATATAGCTGACCGCAAGCCATTCGAAGCGGAATCCTGGCGCTCAGCCCAAGAGGCGTACACTCGCATGTGCGAGGCAGAAGCAGGAAATGGAGAGCTTTCGGAAGGAGATACTAATGAGGCAACTGACAAAGATGAATCTGAAGAACAGTTGCCGCAAGGAGAACAGTTAGAGCAGCAAAAGGCAGGGGAGGTAAGTTCCTCTGCACCCAAAGGATGAAGGCATGGATTCTTTGCGCCGAGGCGAGCTCGACACCCCGCGAGCCGCCGTAAATGTTGTCACATTTTGCACGGGGTGCAATGTCTTCAATATTGTTTTGTAACAGTGTTGCTCTTCTTTTCCTCCTTCCGTTTTTCTTCCTTCTCTCCCTTTCCTTTTCTTTCCCATTCTCTTTCTCTCCCCCTTTTTTTCCTTGGAGTCCCCTAGTTGATTTTCCAACTTTCCAATAGGTCTATCTGAAATTGGCTAAGTCTGGGTGCGAAGTTCGCTCTTCGCCCGTTTTGGTGCGAGTTCGCACTTCGCCCGCTCTGTGCGAGTGCGTACTTCGCCCAGTTTTGGTGCGAAGTGCGTACTTCGCCCCACTTTCTGGGCGCACCTTGCACTGGCAGACTGGCAGGTCAACGCAGAAGAAGATAAAATGCCGGAGCAGGTCCATATGGCGGCAGACACTAGTGTTCGCCTGTGCGCAGTTCGACTTCTCAACAGAGTCGGAATGCGCCCTTGACGAGTGTGCGGTAGGGGAACAAACCCGGAATTTGACCAAGGCTTGAAGGCCTTCCCCGACTGCACTGATTTCTGCACGCATCCCAAGGAGCCCCGATCCCAAGCGAAGATGGATAGACTGCCCTCTAAGGCAAGCATGTGTCACACAGCATAACCCATCATCAGACAAGTGTCCAGCTTCGGGATTTGAACCAAGACTGCCGACCAAAAAGGGATAAGCATGGGCTGCCCGCACCGCCTGCGTTAATATCCTCATTCAAAGCTGATCTGAGGTTTCACCCGCTCCAGCCTACCGCCGAGCCTGCCGACTTGAAGTTTTGCCCAGGACTCCGCCACGTAGCCGCCCAGCCTTCCAGGAAGACCATGTCGCGGGTACAGCCCGGTCCGACAAAAGGTCAGCATTTGCAGCTCTTTCGCCGCTTCTGTCAGCTTATGTTTGACTGGGACTCTGTGCCCATTAATGTAACGGGTGGGACTCGGGCTATAAAAGCCCATCTTGAATTCATTGTAAAGGGTGGGAAGGGGAATGTTTGTTAGGGAACTACTGTGCTTACTGTAACCGTGCTTCTGCTTATGAATACAATCAGTATGCCCGGTTCTGTTTCTACCGTCTTTATTCTTTTATGTCTGTCTTTCATTATATGCCTTAGGCCCACCTGTGTCACGGCTCGTTGATTCATTTCGGCATTTGGCGATCAGGTTCCTCTAGCATTGCTTGTTTAAAGCACCTTCTGTACTTCATTAATTTAAAGCATTCATATAATAGATGCGGTAGCAGCTCCATCGCTATGTGTGACGTTGCTGGCCCGTATCCGGTGATTGATGCGATCCCTCGCTGTTAGTTCCTTGTAGGGAATGTTTGCTAGGGAGCCATTGAAGTCGTGCGGTTAAACTCTCTCGCCTAACACATATACTCGGCTCTAACATCTCTAGGTTTACTTTCTACCCCCGTCGGTGTAAGTATCCGGTGATTGATACGATCCCTCGCCGTTAGTTCCTTGTAGGGAATGTTTGCTAGGGAGCTATTGAAGCTGTGCATACACTGCTGGTGTATCGGAAGTACGCCTAGGTTTTGCAGTTCCTTGTCATGCTCTGTGTTTGTATGCAGTAAGTAGCGGTGATTGGTGTGTTCCCGTACTGTTAGTTCCCCCCCACCAACCTTTGGACATATTTGTAATCTCTTTCTGTACATTTGTCTCTTTCAGTTCATTTATTTCTTTCCTGTTCCCTTTGGCTTAAATCAGCCCCCCCCCAAGGAGCCGGCATTCTCCGGAGATTGGCTCGGAAGGCATCTCTTCCTTCCGGCCTTTCATGCTGGTGGGCGAATCTGGGCGCATTAACCAAAAATCCTTTCCTCATGGCAGATTCGTAACCAACAGGTACAACACTAGAACTTAAGCTTTCTCTGATTAGTCCTTTGTCAGACAACTCTTTCACTTGTTGCTTTACCTCCTCATTCTCCACGGGAGTTAGCCTATACATTGCCTTATTTGGAAGACTTGATCCTGGTAGCAAATCTGTGTGGTGACTAACACTCCTCATTGGTGGGAAACCTTCCAAAAGATCATTGGAAACGATCTTCTCATACTCTTCAAGCAACTCACCCACTTCTTTTATTTCACTTTCCTTCTCTGCTGTCGCAATATTTGTTTATTTGGGAATGATGGGATAACATTATTTTGTCTTCTTGGCTATTCTCAAGAACTTTTGGCCTATCACTAAATGAACTTTTCTACATTGGCTTGCTCTATTTTCTTTTTCCTTCAAAGGACTCAAGGTGTATTTATGACCACTCTTCTTAATCATTATGGTCTTTGCTCTTGCATTATGAATGGCCTTCCTATCATATTGCCATGGTCTGCCCAACATGATGTGACAAACGTCCATGGCATTACATCACACCAAATTTTTTCTTTATAAGACCCAACCTTAAAATTAACTAGTCCAAATTTTACTACTGTTACTACCAAATCAATACCCTTATGAAGGATTGGGATACACTACTGTTACTAGTCCAAGTTTTACTACTGTTAGTACTACCAAATGGTTCGAAATAGACTTTTTCTTTGCTCTAGTTTTTTCTCTTTCTTTGGGGTCAACAAAATCTTCCTCAACGTGAGGCTTTCTCCTTGCTTAGGCTCCTCCATGTGAACCGGTTAAGCCACTGACTCTTCTTTTGCTTGCATCGCTTGTATGCTTGCCTCATTTCTTTTTTCTGTTGTTATCTTGATGAGATTGAGGGCATTCAGAATGCCCTATGATCAGCTTGATGACATTAAGAGCAACTTTCACCAAATGTTCTTCCTCTTCCTCTATTGAAATTTCCTATACTAGATGGATGATTTTGGGTTTGTTAGGAACTTAATTCACCACCCTCTTGCCAACTTTGTCCTCCTCCAGTGCCTTTCTGGTTTCTTTCTCTACCAAATATTCCTCTATCTCTTGAGGAGTTCTGATGCTTTTGAGACAACTTTTCTTTTGCTTTCAAAGCATATCGGTAGGCTTCTTTCAATGTGTGCAATTTTATCATGCTTATCTCATATTTAATGTTCATCTGCAGTCCGTTGACATACCTTGCCACCTTTTCTTGGTCTACTTCACTGTGACCAGCTTGAATGGTGATCTTATAAAACTCCTTTGTGTAGCCTTTTACACTCAATTCTTTCTGCCTTAAATTCTGAAATCTCTTCCATAAATTCTTTAAGCAGCTGGAAGTTTTATCTTATCTTGGGATCCTCCATGTCATCAAATTCAAGACTCTTCCATATTTGTGATCCAATCAATGAGCTCTTCTGGGTTTTGGCACTTCCATATTAGTACTTTTCCCAAGCTTCCAAATGGCCTTGATAAATCTATCCTCATCTGCATCCAGCTATTCTTCATCTTTCAGGGCTGGTGCATTTCCTTCACAGTTCTTCATCGCTGACATCTCTTCTTGGCACGAAGCCCCTTCTTCTGTCTTCTCCCATTGCTTCCAACCTGGTTTGCATAGCCCTCAATAGACTTGACATGTCGTCTATTCTAACAGCCATATTGGCAGCATTAGCTTCTCCAGTAGCACCAATGTTTACTCCTCTTCTCGGAGGTATATTTCCTTTTGCAGCAGTCCTACGTAGGTGGTTTTCTTTTTCTCAGGTTCTCCTGGCTTTGAATCCAAATTGATGCAGACAAGAAATTCCTTTAGGAAACAACATGAAACCAAAGGAAAAAAATAAAAATAAAAACAAACTCCACATTGATGCAATCAACAATGGGGAGGAAATAAAAACCAAACTTTTTATTAAATTTTCAACTTTTCAATCCGGCAACCTGGAGAAAATTACAGCCAAACTCGTTATTCATTCTTCACCTTCCTTCTCCCCACGTCCCCCACCAATGCAATTACATAACCTGGTATTTAAAAGCTTACTACTTCCATATTTACTTTTCTTAATGCCTAACAAAACCTTTTTTCTTTTTGTTTAAATTGTCAACATGCATTAAGAAAACATTTTTCTCTATGCGCAAGAAAACATTATTATTTTTTTTATATAAAATTTCTCAACATGCTCAAGAAGACATTTCTTTTTAAAGATGTATCTTGTCTTACCCCATCAATCTTATCCATTGGGTAAGTGTTTCTAAAGTTGTCTACATGCATGTCTCTGGCTAATTTTAAAATTAGTTTATTTTTTTGGTTTTTTGGGTGATGCGAATTGCACTACTCCTAGGATGCTTCCAACATCACCACTGAATATCAAATATTATCTCAGGAATACTGTTAAAATTCCAGCTATTCATGCTTAAAATCCATGCGTGTAATAGAAGAAAATTTAGAACTTGTACCATATAAAGCACCAAGCAGATCACCATCAAACAGAATGAAAAATTGAATAGCAGATTGTATATTCGTGTCTCCAACCTTGTAAGTAGATATCCTTAAAGGCAATTGTAAGATTCTTGAAGATGTCTCCAAAATATGAGGGACCGTTCCAAATATAGAAAAACAGGTCATTTTGGACCTAATCAGATCAAACACTTGAGGTGCGTACCATCATATTTTGAGCTTAAAGAGCTTATGACATGACGGTGTAAAGAGATTATTTTCCATAACAACCTGCACTGTTCTCAATGGACTGGTTCAATTACTTGAAAATCTTGAGATGCTACTTAACAGATGGGTTTGGTATAGAGAATCCTTCTTATGGTAGAATTTTTGCTCTCATTTTTGCCTAGCATTCTTGACATGCATGAATAATAGATTCGTAGTTGCAATTTGGTTGCAATTGTCAAATATATTTGGGATTTGTTTGAGTGCATTTAGTTGTGCAACAGTCACCATATTTTTTGTTTCTTGTTTCATATCTTCTTGAAAGGATGTATTTCTGTGCTTTAATAATACAGACATATAAATTAAAATCAAGTAGTAGACACTGCCTGTGTCTGTACATTCTTTGACTAGATTTGGGATATGATCAAAACCTTCCAACATTATTTATGACAACTTCAAAGTTACATAAAATTGCGAAGTCCTCCAGTGTAGTGTGAAATCAACTCCTCTGTTGGAGGAATAATCCTATTAACTGTTAGAAGCTTGATATATATCTTTTTTCCCTTTATCGTGGTTTTATTCTTCTCCTTGGGTATCTCCTTTTTGTCACGTGAACTTTTGGGTATTTTCTTGTACTGACAGATTTAAAATTTTGTGGCACAGGTATTGCATGGAGTGGGTGAGGTCATATCTAGAAGAAATTGCCTTAAGGTAACACTTCTAAAAACAAAATTAAAAAAGAAGGGAAAAGAAAAATGATATGACAAGGAACAATAAGTGAAATAGCATATATTGATTGTTGCTTCTGGCATTAAAACATGTAATGTCCTTGATGAAGCAAAGGTGGTTATGATTTTTTTTTCCCGTTTATTTATGTGTGTAGGTATATTTCTTTCCTAGCTGGCATATTTGAAATTTGTGAATATATGAATTAGTTTTATCTGATTCAAAAAGTCTCCTCTGTTACTTATCGGTTGGATTTCACCAGTTGTAAAATAATTTCTTTCATGTTTGTTGATTAGTGTTATACCTAGTGTTATTTTACATTGGTTTCTTTGTTAAGATACTGGATAATTTAGATGTTTGTTGTGGAGCCTGATAGACTACAGTGTTTGACTCATTAAAATATAGGTTCTTCTGCTAAATGGTTCACATGATAGAGAAACAGCAGGCATGACTGCTTCAGACTTTGTGATCGCCATCTGTGATGCCCTTAATCGGAAACACGGAGATCCACAGAAATGCCTAAACAATCCAGTAAGACAGTTATATTTCCTGCAAGTTCAAATGCAATGCTTTACAGTATCTCTGTAATGCACGATGTCATGCAATGAGATGTGTAGATTGGAAATTGGTGTGCTTTTTTTTCAGGTGCTTCCTAAGAAGTATTGTTTCTCATTTTTAACTGTGGTATCAGATGCATGTAGCGAGCGCTTTATTTTGGCTTTGTGTCAAATATGTTTTAGGATTGCTTTGGTTCTAGTTACTTCTGTAATGCAGTAGGATTGCTTTGGTTCTAGTTACTTCTGTAATGCAGCGCTTGGTTGTTTAGCAAATATGCACATACAAGTTTGGTGATGATGTAAATGGTGTCATGGGCCTGTCTTTCACAACAGAGAAGCCAGGCCAAAGAAATATTCTACTTGTTTGAACTATTTAAACGCTCAAGTCTGTATTCTTATAGGGGATTGTTTCTTTCATTCCTTTGTTTGGGAAGCATTTTCATGCACAAATGTAGCTGTACAATTTCCTAGCATTGTCTTGTGATCTTCAAACTTTTGGATATTCATTCCTTTGTGTTTGCTGCGCCTACAAGTTCGCTATATAAAAAATGTTAACATCATATTCATCTTGCTATTATTTTCTTTTGCATATGTCTAAATAGTTATGCACTTCAGGAATCTCTTACAAATTTAACACGTTATATCAAAGCTGAGAATTCTATCCTAATGCTAACTTAGAGTGTTAGGACATAGCATAATAATTGCCAACACTATCAACAGTTTGAGTATCTGCCAATATTTGGATTTAGTATTTTCTTTGATCAACCTCAAACAACCAGCCCTAAATTTTTTAGATATTTCAAAGTTGATCTCGGAAGTTGGTTGACCTAAATCATTTTGTAAAATATGTTGTGATATGCTTCTCCATGGTGAGTATAGTTTTCAGGGAAGAGTATAGTTTTTACTCAGGGAAAACTATTAGATTTATTGCATAACTGAGTTGACAAGCACTGGTGAGTCCACAAGTTGGGCAACCTAGATGAGTCACTTTGACCCCACAGCCATAATCTCTTTTTGCAAAATCTATTTTGATGTATTTCGTATTTGCTGTCATTCTGAGTTTTTTTAAGCCTGGTCTGGATCAAAAGAACAGGCTTGCTAAATCGGAGACGAGTTTGAACCTTGCTATTATGAGAACAAGAAAGAAGTTACGATTATTCCATTTATGGAGTTTGATGAGGAATTGACTCTTATGTATCGAATGGTATTGTTGAAATTTGCTTCTTTGTAGAAAGTATTGGCCACTAGATTCACCCCTTTTATGGGGGTGCAACTCACATAGTTGCCATTCAATTTTCATGCCATGCCCCTGTAATAGGGCTTTATTTTCTAGTGGCTAGTTTTGTAATGCCTGGCCATGATCTCAATTTCAAATAAGACTGTCTTTGTGCTTGATACCTCTAGATTACTTCCACTTTAATCTTGGAAATTCCCTCTATTGCTCCAATGCCCTTGGCAACACAGGTTTAAACTGGAAGAGAACAAGGGAAAGCTGTTGTAGTGGGCATATAGCACAAAGTAGCGGAGCACTAGAAGGCAATGACCTAGACCATTACAAGTGGAAGATCAAGGACATACAGATCTAAGACATTTTTTCCATGGTGGTAGAATTACAACACCTAGATGTGACTTGATGGATTTTAGAGTTCAGGCTAACAAAAGCAAGTTTTTGCTCAAGATTCTTAGAAATATGTTGTGAAGGGAAAATGGAGATCTGCAAAAGGTACAACACAAAAAAGTTTGTATAGAGAGCGAACAACGATACAGATTTTCTAAGGGGTTTGGAATGTTTTGCTAATAAAGTGGAATGCAAAATTTGTGAAATGAGAACTTTGTAATTTCTTGCAATTTAACTGTTTGACACCTTGAAAATCATTGAATTTGAAAAATTTCACACTTCTTGAGGCTAGAATTGTAGGCAGACGAGTTGGTGCATGAACGAGTTAGCGCATGAATGCATGAGTGGACACACAAACACGAGTGTTGATGTGATCATGAATGTTGCAATCTCATTGAGTTGTTTATAGTCGTGTTGTATGTCATATTGTGGAGTTTGTCGTCACATGGTTGTCACCACATGTCGTTTTGTGTAGCTTTGACGATATATGTTTGTAATAAATATCATGTAATGTTTTATGGGGTATACTTCATTGTTTGTATGTATATGGATAGTTACGTAGGTAGGGGTGTTGCCAACCAGCTATTGGTTCTCGTGGATGTATGCCGTCTACCATGGTCAAGGTATGATGTTGGTGGAGGTCTGGTCATTGTGTGTGGTAGTCTATATGGAGATTTGTGGTCTATGTGTTGTATGCTTGACTAGATCATGATTTATGCTTGGCTTTATATCTTAGGGAAGTTATCACTCTTTGGCATCAGTTATTAAAGGGGAGACAAATTACTACTCGACAAAACATCTCATTCCTTCACTTTATCTCTATAGTCAAGAGTAATAGGTATTCATTTGAAGCTATAACTATCCAAAATTTTAATGACAGATTTGTATGCTCTTGTCTAGATACAAGAGTTGCTACTAGGGTTTCATTTTTTTCTTCTTGCTTGCCATAGGACAAGACTATGGTTCTCAAGCGTCAGGTTTCGACCACTGTCCACATACCGAGTTGTAGACAAATGCAAACTTACCAGTTTCTTGTCCTCTTGTAATGGTTCCACAATCATGGATGTTAGAAGAGTCTTGAGGGGTCGAACTCCATGTCCTTCTAGGATTATCCAACCGGGCCCTCATAGTCTTGGCCATTCTCTTGGGAGCATCATTAAATCTTGTGTTGGCCCTTTTGTGATTGTTGATGGAGATGACGACAATGCTTCTACTTCACATCCCAATATAGATTAATGTTTGTGCTTAGATCCATTGGAGCTCTTTTCTCTTTGTTGCATGTCTCTTCATTATTACTTTTAGTATGTAAGGGTTTATCCATTTTGGATAACACTCTAGGTTGTAGTTTTATGCCATACAGTTGTTCCATTGCAGTGTAGTTTACACTAGATTCTTCACTCTAGTTTAGCTTATGTTGTAGTACTTTTTGGTTACTATAGTGCATTGTAAAAACTCTTTTCAACGAGTCCCATTGGCCTACTTTGTCCATTGGTGGACATTAATAAAATTATCTTATCTAGATGATTGAAAATAGGAAAGATATATGTTGTGCATTGTGTATTTACATGTATGTATGAGTTCTTCCATTGTGTTTCTTTATATATAAAGGAATCATATTGTACTATCGATGTAGTACTTGACCACTACCATTGCTTCTAGAACTAGTTTTGTCATGCAATTAGTATGAAAAATGTGAAGGGACTTGTTGCCACATTTTGCACGGGGTGCCATGTTTTCAAATTTTGTAAGTATGCTGCTCTCCCTTCCCTCCATCTCCTTTCCCTTTCTCCACTGTTCCCTTTCTCCCCTTCTATCGGTTGCATTCCTCCCTTTTCCCCTTGTTCTTTCTGCGGTCAGAATTCCCAAAACAGAGCAAAAGGGTCCCCAAAAGTTTCTAAGTCTAAGAGCGCAACCCGACTTCGCAGCGAAGTCGGGGTGCGCCCTTAAGTTCGAGCGCACTCGGGAAGGCGAAGTGCGAAAGGGGACCGAAAAGAGCAGAATTTGGCTAAGTATGAGAGCGCAACCCGACTTCGCAGCGAAGTCGGGGTGCGCTCCCCTTCCTGAGCGCACTTGGGAAGCAGCCTATCCAGAAGATCAGCTAAGTGCCAGAGCGCGACCTGACTTCGCAGCGAAGTCGGGCTGCGCCCTGATTCCTATGCACAGTCTGAACAGCGACCAAATTGACTAAGTGCCGGAGTGCACAACCCGACTTCGCAGCGAAGTCGGGCTGCGCCCTGATTCCTGTGCACAGTCTGAACAACGGCAAAATTGACTAAGTGCCAAAGTGCGCAACCCGACTTCGCAGCGAAGTCGGACTACGCCCTCTAACTTGTGCGCAATTGGGCAATATCTTTCAAGCAGCCCAAAAACTATCTAAGGCACGAAGGCCTCCCCAACTGCGCTATTCCCCACTTGCGCTGTCCAGTTGCGCTCCGATTCCGGGCGAAGTAAGACATAAAGAGAGACTGCCTTTCAAGGCAGATGCGTCCCTCATCAGAACTTGACAAGTGTCCAGCCTCGGGATCCGAGCCGAGATGTGATGGGAAAAGGGACAAGCGTGGGCCAAATTATCTACCGCAGCTACCCTCATTTAAGCTGACGCAAAGTTCCTGTTGGTTACGAATCTGCCATGAGGAAAGGATTTGTTGTTATTGCGCCCAGATTCGCCCACCAGATTGAAAGGCCGGAAGGAAGGAATGCCTTCCGTGCCAATCTCCGGAGAAGGCCGGCTTCCTATGGGGTTTTTAGTGTAAGATAAGAGTGCAGGGAAAGAGATAAAAGTGCAGAAAGAGAATCCAAATGAGATTGGAGTTGGTGGGGGGAATAAGCAACACGACAACGAATCAATCACCACTACTAACAACATTCATCTACAAACATACATTGAAACTACAGCTATCATTCATCCTATGTATCCTCTATCTATGCATTCCAGGAATACTTGATCACCAAATGCCAGAGTCCAGAGTTCAGTACAACAACAAGCAATGACACAAGAAACATGAGGCAGAAATGACAAGGAGAGGCAGCATACAAGATGAAAGACAGTAAGCAGAGCCAAGTATATGCTTGTATTAGAGGCAAACGCACAGCTACAATTGTTCCCTAGCAATATATTCCCCTTCCACCCTTTACAATGAAGACGAGTGGGCTATTTATAGCCCAAGTTCCCCCCGATTACATTCATGGGTACAAAGTCCCAGACAAGACAATAGCTGACACGAGCGGCTGAGGAGCTGCTGATGCTGACTTCTGTCGGGCAGGACTGTACTCGCGGCATGGTCTCCCTGAAGGCTGTACAACTACGTGGCGGTATGTCGGGTCAAACCTTTGGTCAACAGGAATGCGGGTAGGTGCGGCAGATGGCACTTTACATCAACTTAAATGGTGGCAATGGCGCAGATAGTGCAGCCCATGCTTTGTCCTTTTCCCGGTCATGCCATGGCTCAAATCTCGAAGTTGGACACTTGTCAGATGCTGATGAGTGACACATGGCTGCCTTGAAAGGCAGTTTATCCAACTTCGCCCAGGATCTGAGCGCTGTCGGGTTGCGCAGGTAGAAAACAGCGCAGAGGGAGGGTCATCTTGCCTTAGTCATTTTCTGGTCTTGCTTCCCCAATCGCAGCCGGTCGAGGGCGCACCCGACTTCGCCGCGAGTCGGGTTGCGCACCGGCACTTGCTGTCTTCTACCGCTGTTCGGATCGCAAGCACTAAGAGGCGGGCGCACCCGACTTCGCTGCGAAGTCGGGTTGCGCCCCAACACTTAGTCTATTTTCTGCCATACTGTTTCCCAAGTGCGCCCAGGAAGAAGGGCGCACCCCGACTTCGCTGCGAAGTCGGGTTGCGCCCCAGCAGTTAGTCAAACTTCGCTCATCTCCTGTCTTGTTGTCGCACTTCGCCTTCCCTGCTGCGCTCCAGCCTGAGGGCGCACCCCGACTTCGCTGCGAAGTCGGGTTGCGCCCTGACACTTAGAAACTTTCAGGGAACACCTCTGTTCTGGAAACTTTACGGGGGGAAAGAAAAGGGGAGGAAGGAAGAGGAATGAAGATTGCAAGGAAGAGGGAGAAAGGGAGAGATGAAGAAAGGGAAAGAGAGGAAGGAAGGAAAAGAGCAGGTTACTTACAAAAACTGAAAACATGGCACCCCGTGCCAAATGTGGCAACATTTCTGGCGGCTCGCGGGGTGTCGAGCTCGCCTCGACGCAAAGAACCATGCCTTCATCCATTGGGTGCAGAGGAACTTCCTTCCTCTGCCCTCTGCTGCTCTGACCGCTTCATTCCGGGCAACTGCTCTTCTTCAAGATCGCTTCCAGCAGTTGCTTCCTCAGTCTCTTCTTCTGAACCTGAATGTTCTCCACTGTCAGCCTCCCACTCGCTGATGCGTTGGTATGCAGCCTTGGCTTGGTCCCAGACTGCTGCTTGGAAAGGTGCGAGGTCGCTGATCTCTCTTAGTGCTGCGTGGAATGCAGCGACCGCGTGCAGGTCGATGGTGTTATATCTTTTTCCCAACTCCTTTAGGGAGGAGTTGATTTTACAGTATTTCGACACCATCTGGGTGACCTGAGCTTCTTGAATTGGCTCTGTCCAGCTATCGATTTCTGCTGTATCTGTCTCGAAGGACAGCCAATTCTTCTTAACCTGCTCAAGGGTCAGAAACTCGCCATCTTTGACGTAGCTCGGGCACCCGTGTTCGGACAGAGTGTGAAAGGGGGCCAGGAGAATGTTCCTTTCATGTTCTAGGGCGTCCAGCGCCTTCCTGGCGGTTCTAATCTTCTCTGTCCTATCAAAATAAATATGCAAGGTTACCCTTGCATCTGCCCACTCTGAGGCAAGTTGGGACATAGGGGCAATTTGGAAGCCTTTGCGCTCAAACTCCTCAAGTTTTATAGCCAGGTCCAGCCATTGCCTCGCCTGGTGTTCGGCTTCCTCTACCACAGGCTTTCCCTGGGCAGATACTTCTTCAATCCTAGACGCGAAGTCCAGAACTGATAAGGACTTGACAAGGTTGGGCTTGCAACCTTGTAGCAGACTAGCCCGCATCTCCTTGGCCTTGCTCTTTGAAAAGGCCGCAGCTTGTGATGCTTTCTTTGTAAGCTGCGTCTGCGCCTGTTTCAGCTGATTCTGAAGCTGAGAGACTTGCTCCAGCGCTGCTTTTCTCTCTTCTGACAGCTGTTCGGCTGTCTGCTTCTGCGCTGCGGCCTCCTGCTGAGAGGCGGCCAGCTGAGCCTTAAGCTCTTCTATTTCTTGCTGTGCTGACCCCAGCTGCGCAGTAGCCCTAGCCAAGTCCTCCTCGAGCTGCCTTGTGTTGTTTTGCAGCTGGAAAAGCGCCTCCTGGGTCTCGAGATGTTTGACAAGGAGATTGTCTGTCCTACGACGAATACCACGAATTTCGTATTCCTCGTTGATGTCGTCAAAGCTTTTCTCCTTTGTCTGGTGCTCGTAGTCCGCCTCGGTCATCTCCCGGAGAGGCTTCTTCACCTTTGGGATCAACTTTTCTGTTGTGAGCACTCTCTGGTCTAGGTCAAACTTTGTGCGTTTTACCGGAGCGGCTATCTCTTCGGCCCTTCCGCGCTTCACGCCCGGAGAAAGGAGGCGTAACCCCCGTGGCTTGTACTGCCAGAGGCTGGTCCTCTGTGATATTCATGAAGTCGAGGTCCTCCAACGTCTAGTCTTGCTGCGGCATTTTCCCTGCAAACAACGAAGTAGGAGGGATTCCGGAGGGGGTGGCCGCTTTGGTGGGCGACCGGGTCCTAGGGGAAACAGGGGTCTGAGTGGATGGCACTGGTAGGGCTTCAGACGGCTGGGGCGAGGAGTGCGGCGATGAAGGAGCAGCTTCAGCACTAGCTGCAGGTAAGGGTTCTAGGGTTTGGCTCAGTGACTGGAAGGCGTTGGGGTCCTGAGCAAACTGGTCAAAGGAATGTGGGCCGCTGAATGGCTGGGTAGCTTCGGAAGAGGGGGACGCGGCTATGGCTTGCCCTGATGAGATGGGGGATAGGGTTTTAGCAGGGCTGACTTGGACTTGGGGAAGAGAAATAGTGGACGTACCTGCGGGCTCCGCCTGAGCCGCTGTTGGAGGGACGCTTGCAGCCTGGGTGCCTGCTTCTGGTTCAGGGCTGTCCAAAGAGACAACCTCCGGCGCTGCCGCTCCCGACTGTTCTGCGGCTGACTGTTGTACAGGCTCTTTAGGACGCTTGGCCCTTTCAACCTTCTTTTTCTTCTTCTCTTCTGGCGCAGCGGCTGATCCAGAGGAGAGAGATAATATCGGGGCGGCAGGCGCCGATGTACCCACGGTGAACTTGTACCTGGGTCTGGCTGGAAGGATGCCTGCCGCACTTGGTCTGCTAGTTGGCAGCGCGGATGCTTTTTCCGCTGGAGGGGCTACCTCAGGGGTTGACTTCTCTGAACTTTGCGCCCTTTCGGGCACTGCCTCAGTAGCTACAGGCTGCATCGGGCCCACTTGGCTGCTTGTTGGAGTTGCGCTGGAAGTCGCAGGAGTTGACGATTGATGGGAGGTGGACCCTCTTTTATACCTTATCTTTGCGCCTCGGGGAACGCAATTGCGAAATTCGAAGGGCCGCCACGTGTCGACGTGCTGGTCATATAATGCCGAAAATTCGTCATCGACAGCCAGGTTCCTCCGGCTGGATTTATCGTGCTGTGTACGACACCTCATCTTCCAGCATTCCATGATTTTGTCTTTATGCCAGTTGAGCGGCGCCACCTTGGCGAGGAATTTTTTGAAGCCCGCCGACTCCATCCGGTGGTCCGGGTTTCGATCTGGATCGTACGTCACCTCTTCGCAGTAAAAATCATGCCATGGTGGCCATGATTGCATCAAGTCAATGCGCCAGTGGAGGTCTGCACCTGTCCTGTTTCTTCTTTCCTGCATGATTTCAGCTCTGGGACAGATGTGCGTGAATTTTCCTCTGACCCCAATTGGGTCATACTTCCAGCGCTGCGGCAGCATTATCAGGCCCATGTCAATGAGCTCCCGCTCGAGGTAGACGTGTTGCCCGATTTCGAACACTTGGGTATTTGCCCAGGTCATAGGATACTGAAATATATGACCTTTCTTTTTGCCCTGGCCAAACTCCTCTTCAACGTAGTCCATCTGCCGCGCAATTTCCATCCCGAACTGATGGTCAGTGCAGAAGTAGGGGAGCAAGAACGGCTTCCCCTTGAACCCGTAGATTCTAACTATGATGCCCTGAGTCAGCCGGAAGGTGTCCCCGTACTCATTCTTCCACAGGTACTTTGTCAGGGCCTCCGGTGGGCGGCACGCACTCCGGTTGAACAGCCCCATGACCTGGCACAGAAATTTGATATTAAACTCATAGAATGAGCCTTTTCTGTACAGAATCTCTGTCCATTCGTACACGGGGAGCGGCTCTCCTTTTTCATTCACCTTCTTTAAGTCTGGGACGTTCATCCGGTAATGCATGTGATATAGGCACAGCCATGCGAGGAAAGAACAAAACCGGAAATCCGTTGACTGCTTCTGCTGCAGTCTAACCAGACTTGAATGTATTGCATACGCCAGCCAGTCCGCCCAGTCGAAGAAGATAGGGCGCTTTCCACTTTTCTGCGCCGTGGAGTCGTAGAACTCTCCATGCAGGATACATTCTGCCAGCGCCAGCTGGTAAGGCCGTACCACTTTGTCAGAATCGCAGCCGAGGACCCATGCCAGGATGATGTAGATATACTTGTTTTCAAATCTGTCCAGCGGTATGGGGCCGTTGGCCACTGTCCAGCCGCCAGTGGAGTCTTCAGCTCTGAATCCAGAAACTCTCTCATCCGCTTCGTCTGTGTAAATCTGCCGGTCTGCTCATCTAGGTTCACCCTTCTGACAATTGCGCCGGACTCGTACTGGAGCCCTGGGGCGAACGCTGGCTGGACGCTCTCCCGGAAGAGGGTGAACAACACCTTTCCTTTGTTGTCGCAGACTTGCCGGCAGCTGGTTTGTAATGTTCCACAATTGCTTCAACCAGCTCCGGACACCAGTGAGTCGGAGGGCACAAGAACCAGTACAGGTTCGATTTATACGCAGCTCCGAGGTGGTGGGAGGGCGAGACCTTGTCTACCCACTTTGCAATGTTCAGCCGTAGCTTGGAGAGACTGATGGAGAAAGAGCCGTCCTTGTACCCGGACAGGCGATTAACTGGTGGCGGCGGAGTCTGGCCAACTACGCGCCTCTTCGTTCGGGATTTTCTTTTCTGGTCCTTCTGCGGCGCTTCGCTCTCATGAGCGCTTGACCTTGGTGATTCTTCAGCTTCACGCCGTCCTTCACTAGATTGCGCCTGTACGGGCGCTTTACCCTTGTCCATCCTTTTCGAAACAGCAGAGGCAGGAATTACGGCTTCTGAGTTTGTCAGCTTTATTCCTTACAGTCAGGGAGTCAGCTTGACAATTTGAATTTTCTGGTTGCGCCAGGGCCCTTTTTGTAGACAATGACTGCAATCATTAATGGCGCGAGGGAGGGCGTTAGGGCGGTTAACTTGGAGTTGGTGGAGGCGTTATGATTCTCGGCGGCCGGGTATGGGTTTATTTTCGAAAAGCGTACCCCATTGGCCGTTGGTCCAGGCGCACCTTGCCCTTTTAATGCATCATTCTTGAAAGGTGCGCAATCATTAAAGCCTCCTTGGACGTCGTGCCAATGCTGACGTCATCGCCGCCGTTTGGGCACACTTTACAAGGGGAATGTTTGGCCCATGACCCAACTTCGCTCCATGCCATCCTGCGCTCTGGGCCCACACTTTGGATTTTCAACGTTTTCCACGGTGGGTTATTCGAGCAGCGCCCAAAATTCGGGCGCACTCGGACTTCGCCCGAAAAATGGGCGCACTCGGACTTCGCCCGGACAATGGGCGCACTCTGATTTTTTTACTTGGCCGTTTCCAGCTCCTCGCGCCGGATCATCCAGGATGCGCCCGAGAATGGGGGCGCACTCCGACTTCGCCCGAAAAACGGGCGCACTCGGACTTCGCCCCGGTTTGTCTGCGGAGTCTGAGACTTGGCATTTTCTTGCCGTTTCTTACCCAACTGCGCCTTTTGGAGGGGGCGCAGCCCGACTTCGCTCCGAAGTCGGGTTGCGCACCCATACTTAGTCATTTTAGCCCCTCTCTTCAGCTGCCTCTTTCCGAACTTCGCACCGTTCAAGGAGCGCCACCCGACTTCGCTGCGAAGTCGGGTTTTTGCCTCGGTTTTACTAGGGCTCTTCAAAAAATTAAAAAACTGAAACTGAATGCTGAAATATGTACATTCCGAAAACTAAAATTGCAGAAGGGAAATTTGTACAAGGAAGGACCCATCTGGGCGCCTTCAGTGATGGTAAATTTTCAAGTGGAACCCATTGACGGGAATGGGGAGAAGCTGTCCCTCCATATCCCGGAGCACGAATGCATTAAATTGATTTACCCGGGCAATCTGATAGGGGCCCTCCCAGAGGGCGTCAAATTTGCCGTGGTTGCCCGGCTTCGCCTTTAGCGAGTCCCACTTTAGCACCAGGTCCCCGACTTTGAAAATTCGGGCAGTGGTACCTTTTGCGAACCAGCCTTGTGTCGCTTCAGCGTGTTTGGTGAAGGCTTGGTACGCTTTTTCTCTGTCTTCCTCTAACTGCAACAGTTGGCAAAGTCTGTCATCCACCGGATCCCCGCTGCCTCTCTTTTCATCAAGCATCCAGAGAGCGGGAATTTCTATGTGCGTCGGCAGAACTGCTTCTTTGCCGTATACGAGCGCATAGGGGGACGTCTTGATTGACTTTTTGAAAGATATCCTGTCCGCCCACAGCGCCCGATCCAGGAGAAGGTGCCAAGTCCTCTTGTTTTTCTCTACCGTCCTTCTGATGATTTTCAGCAGATTTTTGTTGGTGGACTCGGCGAGACCGTTCCCCTGCGGGTAGTAATTGGAAGACATTTTGTGATAAATGTCGTATTTGCTGGTGTACTCCGTGAGTACAGCGCCTGCGAACCCCGGACCATTGTCCGTTACTATTGACTCAGGGACCCCGAAACGGGTAATGAGGCTCTCAAGGAACCTGATGACCGTCTCCTGGTCCGCGTTCTTGGTAGGGATCGCCTCTGCCCACCGTGTGAAGTAATCGGTGGCGGTAAGGATGAACTTGTGCCCGGCTGCAGAGTTCGGCGTAATCACCCCAATAAAGTCTAGACCCCATTGCTGGAACGGAGTCTCGGCTTGGATCGGTTGAAGGGGCAGGGGTGCTTTTCTGTTCCTGCCAGCAAATCTCTGGCATTGATCACATTTCGTACAGACCGCATGCGCGTCTGTAAATAGAGTGGGCCAGTAGTACCCAGCTCTGATTATTTTCAAGGCCGTAGGCCTTGCAGAATGGTGACCCCTAGGCATCCCGGAGTGAAATTCTCCGAGGATCCTGGGTTGATCTGTTTTTCTGACGCACCGCAACAAGATGCCGTCAATGTTCTTAAAGTACAGCCCCTCGGGGCGAAGAGTGTATTTCAAAGGCACCTAGCCGAAACCTCCTTCTTTGTGAGGCATTCAGTGGTCTGGACATCTTCCGGTGCAGAAATATTTCACCAGGTCATCTGTCCAGTCGCACTCCTCGGGTAAGGAGTTGGCTAGGTTGGTGTTTGTTGCTGGATCCTCCCACTTGCAGGCGGATATCTGGGCTGCTGCGCTTCGGGCCAGCTCCTGGCACAAGGCTCGGCCTCTGATGAGCTTGGTTGGCCGCACTTCAATGTCGAATTCCTGGATTTTAGCAATCCATCCTGCTCTTTTGTGGCCCGGCTCTCCTTGTATGATGAAGCTTCGGACGTCCGGGTGTATCACAAAGACAGTAGTTCGGCTCTGGGAGACAAAGTGCCTGAACTTCCGGAGAGATTTCATGACTGCGTGAACCTGCCGCTCTATAAAGTTGTACTTTTCTTCATGCGGCTGAATCACTTGGCTCAGAAACGCTATGGGGCGCTCCTCGCCATCGTCTCCCTTCTGTGTCAGGACTGCGGCGTAACTCTCGGGTTCCCCCACCGCGTACAGGATGAAGTCCTTGGAGTAGTCCGGGTTTATCAACACCGGAGCTTGTGCAATTCGGGCCTTGATTTCCTTGAAGGCCTCGCCCCCTCTCATCAACCCATAAGAATTTTGTATCCTTTTTCAGCAGCTCGGCCATGGGCTTGATTACCTGTGCAAAGTCCGGTATGAACTTCCGCACGAAGTTTATTTGGCCGAAGAAGGACTGCAGCCCCTTCTTGTCAATTGGAGCGGGCAAACGGAGGAGGGCCTCTGCTCTATCAGGGTCCACGGCTAGGCCTTTCTCGGAGATGACATGCCCCAACAGCTTACCTTCTTTTACCGCGAAGACAGATTTCTTCGGGTTTATGGAGATGCCGAATTCACGACACCTTTCGAATATTTGCCGCAGGTGGGAGACATGATCCTCTCTCCTGTGAGAGAATACAATCATGTCATCCAAGTAGATGACAATAACTTTGTTGAGCAGCTCTTGGAAGGCCAGGTCCATGGCTCTCTGGAATGTGGCGCCAACATTGGATAAGCCGAAAGGCATGCGCTGATAGGCGAACGTTCCCCATTTGGTGGTGAACGCCGTCTTGTGCTGGTCCTCATCCTTGACCCATATCTGGTTATAGCCGGAAAAGCCGTCTAAGAGGGAAAATCTCTGGGCTCCAGCAACTATATGTAGGATCTGATCGATCTGGGGAAGCGGATAATGGTCCTTGAGGGAGGCCTGATTCAGATTTCTGAAGTCCACACAGAGACGAATGTCTCCGTTCTTCTTCCTCACGGGAACCAAGTTCGCAACCCAGGATGAATGCTTGATGGGGTAGATGATCTTGGCTTCCAGCATCTTCAAGAGCTCGGCTTTCATCATGGCCTCGATCTTTGGATTTACGGCCCTCTGCTTCTGCCGGAATGGCTTGGCGCCATCTTCTAGCTCAATGGTATGCTGGATAATATTTCTGTCATACCCCTTCAAGTCCTGGTAGCACCAGGCTACTATGTCAGGGAACTCTCGACACAATGTTCTGATCTGCTCGAGTTCCTCTGTGGTGCAGTCTGTCCCGACCTTAATTGTTTTTCCGGGTTCGAGCTCCAGTGTCGGCGTATCGCTTCGGGTCTACTTTGATCCGGTGTGATATTGCTCCGTCATTTTGATCAAATAGACTCTCAAGTGTAATCAGTCCTTTTGGGACATGATTATTTTTCAGCTGTATCAACCCCTCATATTGCTCGTCATCAGGGTCTCTACCTTCGATTGAACACGCTTCGTTAACCAAAAACGTGACGATCTCCTCGTCACGATCAAACACCTGCCAGTGGGTGTCTTTATCGAGCACAGAAGGCCTGTAAATGGTACGAACCGGCTTCGGCTTCTGGACAGTGTCATCAGCCGGAACGTACCTGGCTCCAACAGACGCCAGAATGTCAGCATGCTTGTTTTTCTCACGCGATATAGCCTTGACATTCAATGAGTCGAACGACTCCATCAGATCCCAGACCCGATTACGGTACGCCTTGAGATAGTGCTTCTTGGAGGCGCACTTGTTCGTAACCTGGTGGCACACCAGCTCCGAATCACCGAAGATCTGTAGATGCTTAATCCCCAAGCACAGGGCTTCATACTCCGCCGCGTTGTTGGTACAGCTCCAAGCCAGCCTGTAGGTGTAGTCCTTCTGGATCCCGGTTGGGGAAACCAAAAGTACTCCAACACCGGCGCCATTTTTGCATCGTGCGCCGTCAAAGAAAAGCTTCCACAGCTTTTCAGGTGCAGGTCCCACTTCTCTTTTGGCCGACTTGTCAAGCCTCTCAGGCTGAACAACAGTGTAGCAGCCTTGCTCAGTTTCAATCACGGCGTTGAAGTCTCGCAAGGAGAATTCATCTTCTACTCGGAGCAGCTCAAGAGCTTGCTCTGTCATGTCCACCACCACCAGTTCTTCCTCCGTCAGCTGAACCATGCAGTCCTGCAACTCTTCTCCGGGTATCTTCTCTACTAGGAAAGTGGAAGGCTTCTCGTTGTAAATCTTCAGTCTCCTTCCCTTGAAGGGCACTTCCATGTGTGAGTAGTCCAGAGACAGATACCCTCCCAACTTCGCAGTGAACTCCCTGGAGAGACACATGCCGAAGTAGGGTTCCAAGTCGACGACCACAACTTCTTGGATGACCACGATGTCAAGAGCTTTGTGCAGCCGAATAGGGATGTCTTTAATGACACCGACTGTCTTGACAGGGGTGCCGTCTAGTTGCAGCACGCCTTGGCTGCTCCTTGTGTACTCCATCCCGATCTCGTCGCAGACGGCCCTCGGCATTACGGTCGTGGAAGCACCAGAATCCACCATACAATTGTGCACTATGTACCCTTGCATCCGTAATGACAGATAAAAGGGAGGTGGTCTGTTCTTCCCAGTGGCTGAGACCGTCAGAGGTTGCACCAGAACAACGGGTTGTATCTGCTTGCCATTCTTCATGATCTTCAGAGATTCCTGCAGCAGATCAACCTGGCCTGGGAGCTGAAGAGCATCATACATGCTGATTCTTGCGGGGGTCCTCTTCAGTTCGTCTACTATGCTGTAGCCCGAGGTGCTAGCTCCTTCTTGTTCTTTTGCCGGCTCATACTTCGTCCGGTACTGCCGAGTGGCCTCAACTCTCCGCCTCTTGGTTAGAGACGGATATCTCAGCTTCTCCTGAGCTTGTTCTTTGGTTTCAGCTGGAGGCTGAGCAGTGGGAGCTTTAGGCGCGGGAGCTTTCGCTACGGGAGGCTTGGCTGCAGGAGTCCTTGCCGGAGGAGTCTTATCTTTGGCTGTGTAGGGCCACAGCCTCTTGTCGGGTGGTAGCCCAGCAGGTTGTGCCTTCTCTCTTCGGGCGTATACTTTCAAGGGCTTTGCAGCGGCTTCGGCAGATCTTCCGTCTTCCTTGGCAGGCGGCGGCAACGGATCTTGCTCTGGGACGGCGAAGTTACTTTCATCGCCCAGGATCATGTAGAGTTCTTCGTCCTCTATGGCGCTGTCGGCCAAGGTCTGGAGGTAGTGTTGGTGCAGTGTACAGTCATCCTCCGCATGCGGGTCATTGCACGTGGTGCACCAGTTGACCTGGTCAGAAGTACCAGGTTGGTCTTCAATGGCAGCATTCCTCGGAGGAGGCCGCCTTTGCAGTTGTTGCTCAGGGGTCCTGTCTTTTGTCAATGCCGGGGGAGGATATGGCCTCCTTGGAGCAAGGTCCATCTGGGCCTGTTTCTTCTTCAGGATGGTCATGTCGTTGGACATGGTGTGATATCCAGAGGCCAGAGCCCGTACCTCCTGGAGGATTTTATTCTGAATATCATTGTCAGGAGGCGGCGGCAACTGAGCTGGGGGAGGCAATGCAACCAATGGAGGATGGGACTCTTGCACCACATTCTTCCATGCTGTTAAGAATCATATGGGCTGCATGTTTTTGGATAGTTGGAGCACTTGATGGGACTGTATTAACAAAGGAAGCACTCACAGTTGGTGATGATATGATGCTTGTGTATAAAACTGATTACATGAATGAGGAGACAGAGATTGTTGACTCAAGATTTAAACTCTTTCTCACTCATTTCTCCTCAATGTTTGATGGTTCTATTCATTTTTTGCATAGTACAGTCTTTGATAGAAGTAGTAAACTAAGTTCGGTTGACGTTAAGGACATTGAACAACTTTTACACATTGTTGTTCATGGGATTCACAATGAGCACACTTTGTCAGAAGGAAGGCATCAGCCCTTAAATGCATGGAATCCAGGTGTAAAATTCAATTATGTGTTAGTGGCAACCATGTATATAGATCAGTCTTCAGATTTGTTCATCACCATCACTGATTTTGTCAGAGTTTTACATTTCACAGCCATAGGAAATGATGAGGAAAGATGTCACATTGTTGTTAGAAGGTTTGTGCCACATATGAAGACTGTTTATGATACACAAAAGATACAATATTTGCTTATTTCAGAGGATGCATTTGCAAGAACAGTCTTAGCAGGGACGTTGGGTCAATTGGAACCTTGTACCACTCAACTTGGTGCACTACATGCCTATGATGAGACGTTGTTGTATAGGAGTTATTGGATGGTTGTGTTGGAATTTGTTACATTACTTGGTGCAATTTGGGCTGCACATGTGAAGACAACTGAGGAGGCAGTATACAAGGAGTTTTGCGCAGCTTTGTGGAGGAAATTTGATGACCAAACAATGTTGTTTTGGACAAACACTTCGCTGATTTTCAAGATTGATTTTGGGACTGTTGTGAGGGAGAATTTTGGTACCAATAGGACTGATTGTCTGCTGATTTCAGAAGCGGCATTTGGGAAGGCTATGAAGGAAGGAACGATGGAGGAATTGAGGTCTCATTTGGCAAAAAAAAGAGTTGCATCTTTAACACCTTGTGAGACAGAATTGGAGACAATATGGGTTTTACGTAGACTGATCGGTAAGGCACCAACGACTGCACATCACATCAGGTCTGATTTACTTACATTCGCTGAGTTTTTGGTGACAAGAGGAATTGCTACACCACACGTGTTTTCAGTTTTGGGTGAGAATTGTATGAGGCCTATGTTAGTCCATTTTGGGAGATATAATAAGGTGTCTTTCATAATGTTAAAGGCTGTTCTTAGAGCTGAGTATGAGCATAAGTTAGTATTTTACAGGTATGCTCACTTGCAAGACATGAAGAGGGAGCATTGTCAGTTTTTGAGGAAGTTGGAGCAGCTGTTACACTTGGATTTGATGGCACATAATGGAGATAAAGTTGCATTTTCAGTTTTGATACATTTGGGGGCAAGTTGTTTTGGAGTTGGAAACATGGGAAAAGTAGAGCTTCAGCCATTGACATGCACTTTCAGTCCCATTTTGGAACAGCAGTTAAGAAAAGCATGGAGTGAGGTATGTAGGAGTATTTTGGTCATAAAACTTGACATTTATGATGTTGATAATGTTTCTCAAGGTTGGGGAGTATTGGATTTCCCTTGGGGAAAGGAAGAGGTGATGTACTTGACTTATGCATATGGAGAGCCAGAGTTTGTTGATTATAGTTTCCTTTTCACTCTCTTTGGTGTTGATTCATTCATTACCTTTGCTAATTTGATTACACTCTTGCATAGTACAGCCATTATAAATAAAGGAGAATTCAGTTTACACATCTTTGAAGAGATTAAACAGTTATTTACCATTGTTGTACATGACAAATCAGAACTGCTATGCATCACCTCAGATCTGGTCTGTGAGAGTTTGAGCCTATTTCCACTCAGTTTTTGCACAATTGCAGCCTTTGGACAGTTTTGGAATAGCATGAAGACAATCTTTGGTCAGCTTGAAGCAGGTTTGGGAACAGTCTTGGATGAATGTTTGAGGCAACCTTGGGTCCACGCATTGTTGATTTGCATCTTGGCCTCACACTCAGATTTTTGTTTTGATTTTTATATAGAAGTGGCAGCTGTAATAATTGTGTTGAGATTGGTTTGGGACCCTGGAATCACAGGTGGTTCTGATTAGGTGATTCTGATGATGCTACCTGGGAACATGAAGACATTCTACAGCATCCGGCACTAAGATTGCTTGGGGACAAGCAATTTTTGGGAGGGAGGACTGTCATGTCCCCTTTCTGAGCTCGTCAGCATTGGCACAGTGCATAGCCTATTCACGCGATCCTGTAGGCTATGGGAGCAGTTTAAGGATCTTGGAAGTCAGTTGGAGCAGTTTCCTATTTTTTAGGGCCGTGCTTTTCTAGAACAGTTTCTATATTTGGACAGTTCGACCAAAAGGGTATCCAAAAATGCTATCAGATGTTGGCTTGGGTCTTCTGGTGCAATTATTTTAATACTCGTAATTATTTAATTATAAAGTCGTATTTAATTAAATAGACTTTATATTATGTGTGCACATAAGTCACTTAAGTGAATTATTAATTATTTGATAAAGTGACTTAAGGAGACAAGGATTTATTAAAAAGGGGGTTTTTATCCCACATTGGTTATGTTATGATACAGCCAGACCCGAGTCAATAATAAATAAAGTGGTCGGGCTCTCATTCCAACATCCTTGAACATTGAATATATTGCTTGATGCATTTTGGAGAATTTGCTTGCAGATTCGAGCTTGTTGAGAACGGAAACTCTCGGCAAGGACATCCACTACGGCTGTGAAAGATCAGCTCTATTGGATTTTGGTTGTCTTCATTCAGAGGGCAAATTGGAGATCAAAGAGAATTTCTGGTTCATCATTGATATCTTGTGTGTTGGGAGATAGCAGCGATTTATACCTGTAGACGGTACTTATTTGGAGGCTGTAGCAGTTTACTGTTCATGCAGTACTGTAGCAGTTTACTATTCAAGCGGCACTGTAGCAGTTACTATTCACGTGGTACTGTAGCAGTTTACTATTCATGCGGTACTGTAGCAGTTTACTATTCAAGCGGCACTGTAGCAGTTACTATTCACGTGGCACTGTAGCAAATTACTATTCACGCGGCGCTGTAGCAAATTACTATTCACGGCACTATTCACAAACTATTTCCAGAACGTGGATTGCTACGATTTGTTTTCAGACTTGAGGAAAATCGGGTATTTTCAATGTTGTTCATCATTGTAATTTCCCTTGCAATTAAGTTGTTCCAGTTTGTGAAGCTTTCTTTTAGCAGTTTACTGTATGTTTAAATCCCATAAAAATACCAAAAAAAAGAGCATATATTTGAATTAAAAGAGCAAGAAATTTGTGTTTTTTTTTTTACTAGTCAAAATAGATAGGAAACAATCCAGAATAGGGTGGGTTGTTACAAGCGCTGGCAGAATGTCTCCTGTGTGGAGAATCCTACGAACCAGCAGCGCAGAGAAGTGGAAAGCGCCCCATATTTTTCGACTGGGCGGATTGGCTTGCATACGCCATCCACTCCAGCCTGGTGAAGCTCCAGAAGAAGCAGTCCACTGAATTTTGGTTCAGTTCTGTCCTAGCTTGGCTATGTTTGTATCACTTGCACTCCCGGATGCCTATCCCGAACCTGAAGAAGGTCAACGAGAAGGGAGAGCCACAACCCGTCTACGACTGGACGGATGACCTATACCGGAAAGGGTCTTACTACAAGTTTAACTTCAACTTTCTGGGATTGGTCATGTCAGTCTTCAGCGATGGCGAGATCCCTCGCCCCCCGCGGGAAATGACGAACTCTTTGCTGAGTCAGAAGCTCGGGGACGTCTTTAGACTGACGCAGGGGATTGTGGTCAGAATCTACGGATTCAAGGGCAAACCTCATCTGCTGCCCTACTGGTGCATGGATCATCAGTTTGGGATGGAGGTTGCCCGTCAGATGGACTATGTTGAGGAGTTCGGCCTGGGAAAGAAAATGGGTCAGATTTTTCAATATCCTCTTTCTTGGGCAAACGTTGAGATTTCTGAGGTAGGACAACATGTCTACCTTGAGCGGGAGCTTTTTGACATTGGGCTGATTCTGATGCCGCAGCGCTGGAAGTACGACCCGTACGGGATAAGGGGAAAGTTCACGCATCTCTGCCCCCGGGCGGATATAATCGAAGACAGATGCGATGTGGTCCATGTTGACCTTGATTGGGAAATTGACTTGATGGAAGCTTCGCCTCCATGGCAGGATTTTTACTGCGAGGAGGTGGCATATGACCCCAAGCGAAACCCGGACCACAAGTTTTCTTCTCCAGGGTTTAAAAAATTCATCTCCAAGATAGCAGGCCTTAACTGGCCAAAAGAAAAGATTATTGAATGCTGGAAGATGAGGTGTCGCACGCAGCACGACAAATCCACCAGGAGAAATCTGGCCGTTGATGACGACTTTTCGACCCTATATGACCAGCACCATGACAGCTGGCGGCCGTTCGCATATCAAGATTACGTTCCCCGAGGTCCTTTTGAGGGTTATAAAGGAGGGTCTTCCTCCCAACAGTTGTACACTTCGGCAACTGCCAGCGTGGGCCCAGCAGACATCTAGGTGGACCCAATGCAGCCCGTGGCTTCCAAGGTGGTGCCTGAAAAGGCGCAGAAACCAGTCAAGTCAACGCCTGAGGTGACCCTTCAGGCACAAAAGGCGCCAGCACCACCAGAGAGCAGACCGGTTGCGGCAGACCTTCTGCAAGTCAAACCCCGGTACAAGTTCACCGTGGGAACATCAGCGCCTGCTGCACCTGCTTCATCTCCTTCCCCCGATCCGGCCATTGTTCCAGAAGAGAAGAAGAGGGAGAGAGTTGAAAAGATCAGGCGACCTAGCCTGATGGTGCAGCAATTAGTCGCAGAGCCGCAGCCGCGTCCAGCCGCTCCAGAGCGTGTTTCTCTGGGCAGTCCCGAGCCAGCCACCGGAACCAGAATCGCAGACATCCATCCAGCATCGGCTCAAGCGGAGCTCGCAGGTACGTTTGCTGCCCCACTCTCTCTGGTCTCATCTAGCCCTACTACTCCATCTCCCGCTCAATCCGAGCAAGCCATGGCCGCATCTTCCTCCTCGTCTCCACACCCTTCTAGCGGCCCCCATTCTTTCGACCAGTTTGCTCAGAACCCCAACGTCTCCCTATCTCTGAGTCAAACCCCAAACCCTTCACCTGTGGTTAGTGCTGAAGCCGTGCATTCACCGTTACATCCACCGCCTCAGCCGCTTGAAACCCTTTCAGCATCAGCCGCTCCCATTTCCACTCCCCGGTCGCCCTCAGAAGCGGCCGATCCTTCCAAGGTCCGTCCGGTTCCTCCTGATCCCATTCCTGCAGGAGAGACGTCTCAGCAGAACCCTAGGCTGGGGGAACTAGACTTCATGGACGACCTCCAGAATACGGACGACTTGCCTCTGGCAACGAGAGCTGTAGAGTACCCTATCTCTTTCCTCCAAAATCTAAAGCGGAGGAGACCTGAAGAGATAGCCGCCCCGGTAAAGCGCACCAAGTTTAACTTTGAGAGGAGAGTGCTTACAACAGAGAAGATAATCCCGAAAGTGAAAAAGCCTCTCCGGGAAATGACCAGGGCGGACTACGAGCTCCAGACAAAGGAGAAGAGCTTTGACGATATTGACAAGCAATACGAGATTCAGGGAATCATTCGTAAAGCGGACAATCTCCTTGTCAAGAGTCTGGAGGAACAGGAAGAGCTTTTCGGGTTGCAGGATAAGACAAGACAGCTTGAAGAGGACCTATCCAGGTCCACTGAGCAGCTGGAAGCGGCGCAGCGAGAAATAGATGAACTAAAAGCCCAGCTGGCCGCTTCTCAGCAACAAGCCGCAACGGAAAAGCAGGCAGCCTTGGAGCAGATTTCTCAGCTCCAGGAGTCTTTGAAACAGGCGCAGTCGCAATCTGCAGAGAGAGCATCTCAAGCGACGGTCTTTTCGAAGAGCAAAGTTAAGGGGATGCGGGCTGATCTCTGCGCAGGATGCAAGCCCCACACGTATAAGGCTATGTCAGTTCTGGATTTCGCATCCGGAATTCAAGAAGTTTCGCCGGGGAAAGCCTCGTGGTAGAGGAGGCCGAACGCCGGGTGAAGCAATGGCCGGACACCGGCAATAAATCTTCGGGAGCGCGAGCGCGATGGCCTCCAATTCTCCCCCATGTCCTCATTCGCTGCAGAATGGGCAGATGCAAGGGTAACCTTGCATAAATATTTTAAAAAAAGTAGAAGAGGTGAGGGTTGCCGGACGAATGTCGGACGCATTCGAACATGAAAGAGACATTTGTATGGCTCCCTTTCACGCTCTTTCGAACTAGGCTGCCCGGGCTTTGTTGAGAATGGTGAGTTTCTCACCCACGAGCAGGTGAAAAAGAATTGGCGGTCCTTTGAGGCGAGATACAGACTGAGATTGATAGCTGGACCGAGCCGATTCAAGAAAGTCGAGTCACCCGGATGGTGTCCAAATGTCGCAAGATCAGCTCCTACTTCCGGGAGCTAGGAAAAGATACCTCACCATCGACCCGCATGTGGTCGCTGCTTTCCATGCAGCATTAGAAGAAGTTGCTGACCGCCGGCCATTCGAAGCAGAAGCCTGGGGCCAAGCCCGGGCCGCATACAACCGCATCTGCGAGGCAGAAGCAAAAGCTGGAGAGCCTTCGGAAGATGGTTCTGAGGAGGCAACTGACGAAGGTGAATCTGAAGAACAGTTGCCGCGAGGAGAACAGCTAGAGCAAGCAAAAGGCAGGGGAAGCAAGTTCATCTGCACCCAATGGATAAAGGCATGGATTCTTTGCGCCGAGGCGAGCTCGACACCCCGCGAGCCGCCAGAAATGTTGCCACATTTTGCACGGGGTGCAATGTTTTCAATTTTGTAATAGTGCTGCTCTTTCTTTCCCCTCTTCCTCTCTTTCCCTTTCTTCCTCTCTCCTTTTCTCTCTCTTTCCTACATTCTCTTTCTTCCCCCCTTTCTTGGAGCCCCTCAGTTGGATTTCAAAGTTGACAGCAGTTGCCCTGGAAAATGGCTAAGTGTTGGTGCGAAGTTCGTACTTCGCCTAGTTTCGGTGCGAAGTCCGCACTTCGCCCAGTTTTGGTGCGAAGTTCACACTTCGCCCAGTTTTGGGGCGAAGTCGGTGCGAAGTCCGACTTCGCCCCTCTTTCTGGGCGCACCTTGTAGCAGGCTGGCAGGCTGGCAGAAATAATGATAAGTGCTGGAGCGAAGTCCGTACGGCGGCAGAGATCAGCTTTCACCTGTGCGCAGTCCGACTTCGCAGCGAAGTCGGAGTGCGCCCTTGACAGGTGCGCAGTAGGGAAACAAACCCGGAAATACACCCAAGGCATGAAGGCCTTCCCGACTGCGTTGTTTTCTGCCCGACCAACCTGATAGTGCTCTGATCCCAGGCGAAGTTGGATAAACTGCCTTTCAAGGCAGACACGTGTCAAACAGCATCATCCATCATCTGACAAGTGTCCAGCTTCGGGATTTGAGCCAAGACGTGCCTGTTGGTTACGAATCTGCCATGAGGAAAGGATTTTGGGTTAATGCGCCCAGATTCGCCCACCAGCATGAAAGGCCGGAAGGAAGAGATGCCTTCCGTGCCAATCTCCGGAGAAGGCCGGCTCCTTTTGGGGGGGTTTATGTTCAAGTTAAAAGTGCAGGAAAGAGATAAATGAACAGAAAGGAATATACAAATATACTTGGAGTTGGTGGGGGGGGAACTAACGATACGGCAACCAGCAATCACCAATACTTATTGCATTATAAATACAAAGCATGACTGAGAACTGCAAAATCTATGTGTACTTTCGATACCTAAGCAGTGTACGCACAGCTACAATGGTCCCCTAGCAAACATTCTCCCTACAAGGAGAACTAACAGCACGGCAATGCATCAATCACCACTACGGACACTAACATAAGTAGAAAGCAACCTAGAGATATCAGAGCCAGGTATATGTGTTATGCAGAGAATTTAACCACACAGCTACAATGGTCCCCTAGCAAACATTCTCCCTACAAGGAGAACTAACAGCACGGCAACGCATCAATCACCACTACGGACAGCAACGTAACACACAACTGATGGAACTGCTACCACATCTAGTCTATGAAGTACAGAAGTGTTTAACCATCAAATGCTAAAATTAACAAGCCATGGCACAAACAATGCTGAAGGCGCCTGATCATCAAATGTTGAAACGAATCAACGAGCCATGACACAGGGAAGCGTAAAGCATAAAGCGTAAAGAAATAAAAGCAGCGAGAACAGAACCAGGCATACAAATTATATTTATAAGCAGAAGCACGGTTACATTGGTTCCCTAACAGACATTCCCCTTCCACCCTTTACAATGAATTCAAGGTGGGTTTTTATAGCCCGAGTCCCTCCCGTTACATTAATGGGCACAAGGTCCCAGTCAAACAATAGCTGACAAAAGCGGCGAAAGAGCTGCAAATGCTGACCTTTTGTCGGACCGGACTGTACCCGCAGCATGGTCTTCCTGGAAGCTGGACAGCTACGTGGCGGTGTGTTGGGCAGAACTTCTTCTCGGCAGGTATGCGGGTAGCTGGAGCAGGTAGAACCTCCAATCGGCTTTAAATGAGGTCACTGGCACAGGTAATGCAGCCCATGCTCGTCCTTTTGCTCGGCACGTCTCGGCTCAAATCCCGAAGCTGGACACTTGTCAGATGATGGATGATGCCGTGTGACACGTGTCTGCCTTGAAAGGCAGTTTGTCCAACTTCGCTTGGGATCAGAGCGTCTCGGGTTGCGCGGGCAGAGAACAGCGCAGTCGGGAAGGCCTTCATGCCTTAGATGTATTTCCGGGTTTATTTCCCTACTGCGCACCTGTCAAGGGCGCACTCCGGCTTCGCTGCGAAGTCGGACTGCGCACAGGTGAAAACTGGTGTCTGCCGCCGTACGGACTTTGCCCCAGCACTTAACACTCTTTTGTCAGCCTGCCAGCCTGCCAGTTACAAGGTGCGCCCAGAAGAGGGACGAAGTCGGACTTCGCACCAAAACTGGGCGAAGTACGAACTTCGCACCAAAACTGGGCGAAGTGCGAACTTCGCACCAAAACTTAGCCATTTTTCAGGTAACTTGCTGGAAAGTTTAAAATTCAACTGAGGGGCTCCAAGAAAGGGGGAAGAAAGAGAATGTGGGAAAGAAAGAGGAAGGGAGAGCGGAAGAAAGGAAAATAGAGGAAGAGGGAAAAAGAAGAGCAGCAACTGTTTCAAAATTGAAAACATTGCACCCCGTGCAAAATGTGACAACATTTACGGCGGCTCGCGGGGTGTCGAGCTCGCCTCGGCGCAAAGAATCCATGCCTTCATCCATTGGGTGCAGAGGAACTTGCCTCCCCTGCCTTTTGCTGCTCTAGCTGTTCTCCTCGCGGCAACTGTTCTTCAGATTCACTTTTGTCAGTTGCCCCCTCAGAATCACCTTCCGAAGGCTCTCCAGCTTTTGCTTCGCCTTCCGAGATGCGGTTGTATGCGGCCTGGGCTTGGCCCCAGGCTTCTGCTTCGAATGGCCTGCGGTCGGCAACTTCTTCTAGTGCTGCGTGGAAAGCGAAGACCGCGTGCAGGTCGATGGTGTAGTATCTTTTTCCTAGCTCCTGGAAGTAGGAGCTGATCTTGCAACATTTGGACACCATCTGAGTGACCTGACTCTCCTGAATTGGCTCAGTCCAGCTATCAATCTCAGCTGTATCTGCTTCAAAGGACTGCCAATTCTTTTTCACCTGATCTAGGGTGAGAAACTCGCCATTCTCAACAAAACCGAGGCACCCTAGTTCAGAAAGAGCGCGAAAAGGAGCCATACAAATGTCTCTTTCATGTTCGAATGCGTCTAACATTCGTTTGGCAACTCTCACCTCTTCTAATTTTTTGAAATATTTATGCAAGGTTACCCTTGCATCTGCCCATTCTGCAGCGAATGAGGACATGGGGGAGAATTGGAGGCCATCGCGCTCGCGCTCCTGAAGATTTATTGCCAGGTCCAGCCATTGCTTCGCCTGGCGTTCGGCCTCCTCTACCACAGGCTTTCCCTGGGCAGAAACTTCTTGAATTCTGGATGCGAAATCCAGAACTGACATCGCCTTATAGGTGTGGGGCTTGCATCCCCGCAGCAAACCAGCCCGCATCTCCTTAACTTTCTTCTTCGAAAAGACCGTCGCTTGAGATGCTCTCTCTGCAGATTGCGACTGCGCCTGTTTCAAAGACTCTTGGAGCTGAGAAATCTGCTCCAAGGCTGCCTGCTTTTCGGTTGCGGCTTGTTGCTGGGAAGCGGCCAGTTGGGCTTTTAGTTCATCTATTTCTTGCCGCGCCGCTTCCAGCTGCTCAGTGGACCTGGACAGGTCCTCTTCAAGCTGTCTTGTCTTATCCTGCAACCCGAAAAGTTCTTCCTGTTCCTCCAGACTCTTGACAAGGAGATTGTCAGCTTTACGAATGATTCCCTGAATCTCGTATCGCTTGTCAATATCATCAAAGCTCTTCTCCTTTGTCTGGAGCTCGTAGTCCGCCCTGGTCATTTCCCGGAGAGGCTTCTTCACTTTCGGGATTATCTTCTCTGTTGTAAGCACTCTCCTCTCGAAATTATACTTGGTGCGCTTCACCGGGGCGACTATCTCTTCAGGTCTCCTCCGCTCAGGTTACGGAGGAAAGAGATAGAGTATTCTACAGCTCTCGTTGCCAGGGGCAAGTCGTCTGTATTCTGGAGGTCGTCCATGAAGTCTGGTTCCCCCAGCCTAGGGTTCTGCTGAGACGTCTCTCCTGCGGGAATGGGATCAGGAGGAACCGGACGGACCTTGGAAGGATCGGACGCTTCTGGGGGCGACCGGGAAGTGGAGATGGGAGCGGCTGATGCTGAAAGGGTTTGAAGCGGCTGAGGCGGTGGATGTAACGGTGAACGCACGGCTTCAGCACTAACTTCAGGCGAAGGGTTTGGAGTTTGACTCAGAGATAGGGAAACGTTGGGGTTCTGAGCAAACTGATCAAAAGAATGGGGGCCGCTAGAAGGGTGTGGAGACGGGGAGGAAGATGCGGCCATGGCTTGCTCGGATTGAGCGGGAGATGGAGTGGGGGTAGGACTAGATGAGACCAAAGAGACTGGGGCAGCAAACGTACCTGCGGGCTCCGCCTGAGCCGATGCCGGGTGGATGTCTGCGCTTCTGATTTCGGCGGCTGGCTTGGGACTGCCCAGAGAAACTGTCTCTGGAACGGCTGAACGCGGCTGCGGCTCTGCGACTGGCTGCTGCACTGTCAGGCTAGGTCGCCTGATTTTCTCAACTCTCTTCCTCTTCTTCTCTTCTGGAACAATGGTCGGATCGGGGGAAGGAGATGAAGCAAGGTGCGACGGCGTCGATGCTCCCACGGTAAACTTGTACCGGGGTTTGACTTGCGAAGGTCGCCGCAACCGGTCTGCCCTCTGGCGACGGCGGCGTCTTTTGTGCCTGAGGAATCACCTCGGGCGTTGCCTTGACTAATTTCTTCGCCTTCTCAGGCGCCGCCTTGGAAGCCACGGGCTGCATTGGATCCACCTGGATGTCTGCTGGGCCCGCGCTGGCAGTTGCCGAAGTGTACAACTGTTGGGAGGAAGACCCTCCTTTATAATCCTCAAAGGGACCTCGGGGAACGTAACCTTGATATGCGAACGGCCGCCAGCTGTCATGATGCTGGTCATAGAGAACTGAAAAGTCATCATCTACGGCCAGATTTCTCCTCGTGGATTTGTCGTGCTGCGTGCGGCATCTCATCTTCCAGCATTCAATAATCTTTTCTTTTGGCCAGTTAAGGCCTGCTATCTTGGATAGGAATTTTTTGAACCCTGGAGATGAGAAGTGGTGGTCCGGGTTTCGCTTGGGGTCATATGTCACCTCCTCGCGAGTAAAAATCCTGCCCGGGGAGGAGAGGCTTCCATCAATTCAATTTCCCGAGTCAAGGTCCACATGGACCACATCGCATCTATCTTCAATTATATCTGCCCGGGGGCAGAGATGTGTGAACTTTCCCCTTATCCCGTACGGGTCGTACTTCCAGCGCTGCGGCAACAGAACCAGGCCAATACGGGAAAACTCTTGCTCGAGGTAGACATGCTGTCCTACCTCAGAAATCTCAACGTTTGCCCAGGAAAGAGGATATTGAAAAATCTGTCCTCTTTTCTTTCCTAGGCCGAACTCCTCCTCAACATAGTCCATCTGCCGGGCAACCTCCATCCCAAACAGATGCTCCGAGCACCAGTAGGGCAGCAAATGGGGTTTGCCCTTGAATCCGTAGATTCTGACCACAATTCCCTACGTCAGTCTAAAACCGTCCCCGAGCTTCTGACTCAGCAAAGAGTTCGTCATTTCTCTCGGGGGGCGGGGGATTTCGCTTTCGTTGAAGACTGACATGACAAATCCCAGAAAGTTGAAGTTAAACTTGTAGTAGGACCCTTTCCGGTATAAGTCATCCGTCCAGTCATAGACGGGCTGTGGCTCTCCCTTCTCGTTGACCTTCTTCAGGTTCGGGATCGGCATCCGGGAGTGCAAATGGTACAAACAAAGCCAAGCTAGAACAGAACTGAACCGAAATTCGGTGGACTGCTTCTTCTGGATCTTCACCAGGCTGGAGTGAATGGCGTATGCCAGCCAGTCCGCCCAGTCGAAAAAGATGGGACGCTTTCCACTTCTCTGCGCTGCTGGTTCGTAGGATTCTCCACACAGGAGACATTCTGCCAGCGCTAGCTGGTACGGCTGTACCAGCTCATCAGAGTCGCAGCCGAGGATCCATGCCAGAATGGTGTATAAATATTTGCTCTGAAACCTCGCCAAGGGCATGGGGCCGGTTGGCCATTGTCCAGCTGCAAGCGGGGCGTTCAGCTCTGAATTGAGGAAATCCCTCATCCGTTTTGTTTGCGTGAAACGTCCCGCTTGCTCGCCCAGATTTATCTTTTACGACAATGGTCCTTGGAGTCATACTCCAACCACAGGGCGAAAGTCGGTCGGACGAGTCTCCTGCGCTAGCGCGAACAAGGGTTTACCACTTGGAGCTGCAAATCTGCCGAGTAAGCGAGTGCCGTAGTGTCGACAATCGATGTCTACCGGTTCCGGGCATTGATGGACGAGGAGGGCACAAGAATCTGAAAAGGTTGGACTTGTACGCCGCTCCAAAATGGTGGGAGGGCGAAACCTTGTCAGCCCAGCTCTCCACATTTGTCCGCAGCTTAGTCAGGCTCATAGAAAACGAGCCGTCCACGTATCCCGCCAGGTAATTTACCGGAGGTGGTGGGGCTTGCCCACGCTGTACTTTTTTAGGCCGGGACTTTGACTTTCGCTCCGGCGGTGTTTCACTTCTGAAAACACCCGGCCGTGGTAAATCCTTGTGCTCGCTACTTTCGCTGGATTGCGCTGACATTGGCATCTTTCCTCTGTCCATCTCTCCGAATCAGCAATAATTACAAGTTCAGGGCGTCTGCAGAAGATTTCGCTGTCACAGGAATAATCTGCACAGTTCAAGGAATAATCTGCGCAGTCTGGCTTGTTTGGATGCATCTGACCCCCTTTTCTAGACAACGACAGCGTCATTAATGCCGCGCAGAAGGGGGTAGGTCGGCTGGAGTTAAGTTTCTTGGGTGGCTGCGCAGGAGAAGCTTGAAAAAAGGTACCCCGACAGCCGTGCCATGCTCTTTTTATTGCACTTTTCCTTGAGAACTGTGCAATCATTAACTTTTCTTTGAACGCTGCGCCATGGCTGACGTCACTGCCGCAATCTGGGCACACTGCTCAAGACAGAACCCTTGGTGCGGAAACCCACTTTGAAACGGTCACAATGCGCCTTGGGCTCAACTTGGAACCTTTTTGAATATTTTATTCATTTTTTTAAACCATTGCCCAAACTGGCCCAGAAAACGAGGCGCAGTCGGACTTCGCCCGAAGTTGGGCGCGATCCGACTTCGCCGGCGAAGTCGGACTTCGCCCGAATTTTCGGGCGAAGTCCGAACTTCGCGCGAAGTTCGCATTGAGACTGTTCCTGCCTTTTCTTTTTTCTGGCTGCGCACAAGGGTTGAGCGCAGTCCGGTCCCTTACAACCTTCGGAGGAGGCGAACACTTAGCATTTTTACTGCCTCCTTTGGACCGGACTGTTCGAGCTGCGCTTTGGAAATGCAGCGCGTTCGGACTTCGCCCGAAGTTCGGGCGAAGTTCGAACTTCGCGCGAAGTTCGCACTTCGCGCGGAGGTTGTGCGCAGTTCGAACTTCGCGCGCAAGCCGGCCGAAGTCGGACTTCGCGCGCGAAGTCGGACTTCGCCCAAAGTTGGGCGCAGTCCGTTCTTCTTTGTGCCTTGCAGTTTTCCCTTCATTCAAGCTTCGCATTTTGGCTGGCGCGCAGCCCGACTTCGCTGCGAAGTCGGGCTTCGGCCAACACTTAGCCATTTTTTTGCCTTTTTCTTTTTTCTTCACTTAACCAAGCAGCCCGAACTTCGCCCCTTCTGAGGGGCGACGACAGACTTCGCTGCGAAGTCTGTCTTCTCTCCCATGTCGCAGTTAAGCTCAACAAAATTAAAAAATTAAAAGCTGGAAGCGTACATCTTGGAAAACAAAAATGCATAAGGAAATTTTACAAAGAAGGGCCACTCGGGCACCTTCAGCGGCGGTAAATTTTAAGTGGAACCCGTTAACGGGGATAGGCGGGAGTGACCCTCCATATCCCGAAGTACATAGGCATTAAAGCTGGTTCACCCGGGCAATCTGATAAGGGCCCTCCCAGAGGGCATCAAACTTCCCGTGATTGCCCGACTTTGCCTTATATGAGTCCCACTTCAGCACCAGATCCCCGATTTCAAAAACTCGGGCAGTGGTGCCTTTGGCAAACCAGCCTTGAGTAGCTGCAATATGATCGGTGAAGGCCTGGTATGCAATTTCTCTGTCTTCTTCCAACTGCAGGAGTTGGCACAGTCTGTCATCCACCGGGTCTCCGCTGCTCCTGTCTTCGTCCAACATCCATAGGGCAGGGATCTCAATGTGGGATGGCATGACAGCCTCTTTGCCATAGACGAGCGCATAGGGGGACGTTCTGATGGATTTCTTGAACGCAACTCGGTCCGCCCACAGCGCCGGTTCGGGAGTAAGTGCCAAGTCCGCTTGTTTCTGTCAATGGTCCTCCGGATGATTTTCAGGAGGTTCTTGTTAGTAGACTCGGCAAGGCCATTCCCCTGCGGGTAGTAATTAGAAGACATCTTGTGATAGATGCCAAGTCTGCCGGTGTACTCCGTGAGTACAGCGCCTGCGAATCCCGGACCGTTGTGCTGTCACAATTGACTACGGAACCCCGAAGCGGGTAATCGGGCTCTCAATGAACACGATGACCGTTTCTTGGTCTGCGTTCTTGGTCGGGATTGCCTCTGCCCACCGTGTGAAATAATCGGTGGGTGTAAGAATAAACTTGTGTCCGGCGAGAGGAATTAGGCGAAATCACCCCAATGAAGTCTAGACCCCATTGCTGGAACGGAGTCTCGGCCTGAATCGGTTGAAGGGGCAGGGGTGCTTTTCTGTTTCTACCAGCAAACCTCTGGCATTGATCACATTTTGAACAGACCGCATGAGCGTATGCAAATAGAGTGGGCCAATAGTACCCAACTCTAATTATTTTTAAGGCCGTTGGCCTTGAAGAATGATGACCCCCAGGCATCCCGGAATGAAAATCTCCGAGGACCCTAGGCTGGTCTGATTTTTCGACGCACCGCAACAGGATGTCGTCGATGTTTTTGAAGTAAAGCCCCTCGGGGCGAAGAGTGTACTTAAGTGCACCTAGCCGAAATCTCCTTCGTTGTGAGGCGTTCAGGTGATCGGGACATCTTCCGGTGCAGAAAAATCTCACCAGTTCATCTGTCCAATCACTCCCCTCCGATAAGGAGTCGGCTAGGTAGATGCGTGTCGCTGTGTCCTCCCACTTACAGGCGGAGATGCCGGCTACAGCGCTTCGGGCCAATTCCTGACACAAGGCTCGGCCTCTGATAAGCTTGGTGGGCCGCACTTCGATGTCGAACTCCTGGATTTTTGCAATCCATCCCGCTCTCTTGTGACCCGGTTCTCCTTGTAAGATGAAGCTTCGAACGTCCGGGTGAATCACAAAGACAGTAGTTTTGCTCTGGGAGACAAAATGCCTGAACTTTCGGAGGGATTTCATAACAGCGTGAACCTGCCGCTCTATAAAGTTGTACTTTTCTTCATGCGGCAGAATCACCTGGCTCAGGAACGCTATGGGGCGCTCCTCACCATCGTCTCCCTTTTGAGTCAGGACTGCAGCGTAGCTTTCGGGTTCTCCCACTGCATACAGGATGAAGTCCCGGGAGTAGTCCGGGTTTGTCAACACCGGAGCTTGCGCAATTCTAGCCTTGATTTCCTCGAAGGCTTGCTCTCTCTCATCAGTCCATTCGTAATTTGTATCTTTTTTCAGCAGTTCGGCCATAGGCTTGATCACCTGTGCGAAGTCCGGAATGAACTTCCGCACGAAGTTAATCTGACCGAAGAAGGATTGCGGCCCTTTTTTATCAATGGGGGCTGGCAAGCGAACGAGGGCTTCTGCTCTGTCAGGGTCAATGGCGAGGCCTTCCTCGGAGATGACATGTCCCAGCAGCCTTCCTTCCTTTACCGCGAAGACAGACTTCTTCGGGTTTATAGAAATGCCGAATTCTCGACACCTCTCAAATATTTGCCGTAGGTGCGAGACATGATCCCCTCGTTGGTGAGAGAAAACAGTCATGTCATCAAGGTAGATGACAATAATTTTATTGAGCAGCTCTCGGAAGGCCAGGTCCATGGCCCTTTGGAATGTGGCACCGACATTGGATAAGCCAAACGGCATGCGCTGATAGGCGAACGTCCCCCACTTGGTGGTAAACGCCGTCTTATGCTGGTCCTCGTCTTTGACCCAAATCTGGTTGTAGCCGAAAAATCCATCTAAAAGTGAAAATCTCTGGGCTCCAGCAACGATATGTAGAATCTGGTCGATTTGGGGAAGCGGATAGTGGTCCCTGAGGGAAGCCTGATTTAGGTTTCTGAAGTCGACACAGAGACGAATGTCGCCATTCTTTTTCCTCACGGGCACCAAATTCGCGACCCAGGATGAATGTTTGATGGGGTAGATGATCTTGGCCTCCAGCATCTTCAAGAGCTCGGCCTTCATCATGGCCTCAATCTTCGGATTCACGGCCCTCTGCTTCTGTCGGAATGGCTTGGCGCCATCCTCTAGCTCAATGGTATGTTGGATGACAGTTCTGTCATACCCCTTCAAATCCTCGTAGCACCAGGCCACGATGTCGGGGAACTCCTGGCATAGTGATCTGATCTGCTCAAGTTCCTCCGACGTGCAGTCTGTTCCGACCTTGATAGTTTTACCGGGTTCAAGTTCCAGGTCAGCATACTGCCTCGGGTCTACTTTGATCCTGTGAGATATTGCTCTGTCATTCTGATCAAAGAGACTCTCCAATGTAATCAGTCCTTTTGGGACATGATTATTTCGTAACTGTATCAATCCCTCATATTGCTCGTCATCAGGGTCTCTACCTTCGATTACACACACTTCGTTAACCGGGAATGTGACGATCTCCTCGTCATGGCCGAACACCTGCCGGTGGGTGTCCTTATCGAGCACGAAGGCTCGTAGATAGTGCGAACCGGCTTCGGTTTATGGACAACGTCGTCAGCCGGAACGTACCTGGCTCCAACAGACGCCAGAATATCAGCGTGTTTGTTTTTCTCACGCGATATTGCCTTGACATTCAATGAGTCGAATGACTCCATCAGGTCCCACACCCGGTTGCGGTATGCTCTAAGATAGTGTTGTTTGGATGCGCACTTCTTCGTAACTTGGTGACACACCAGCTCTGAATCTCCGAAAATCTGCGGGTGTTTGATTCCGAGCCTCTCCGCCTTTCGCAAACCCAAGCATAGGGCTTCGTATTCCACCGAGTTGTTAGTGCAGCTCCAGGCCAATCTGTAGGTATAGTCCTTCTGGATTCCGGTTGGAGAAACCAGGAGTACTCCTGCACCGGCGCCATTCTTGCATCGCGCGCCGTCAAAGAAAAGCTTCCACAGCTTCTCGGGTGCAGGTCCTACTTCTTTCGCAGCTGACATGTCAAGCCTCTCGGGCTGTACAATGGAGTAACAGCCCTGCTCTGTCCCAATTACGGCATTGAAGTCCCGCAACGAGAACTCATCTTCAAGCTGTAGCACTTCGAAGGCTTGCTCAGTCAGCTCTACTGTCACCAGCTCTTCCTCCGACAACTGGACCATGCAGTCCAACTCTCCTCCGGGTATCTTCTCTACTAGGAAGGTGGAAGGCTTCTCATTGAAAATTTTCAGTCTCCTTCCTTTGAAGGGCACTTCCATGTGTGAGTAGTCTAGAGACAGGTACCCGCCCAACTTCGCAGTGAACTCCCGAGAGAGACACATGCCGAAGTAAGGTTCCAAGTCAACAACCACGACCTCTTGGATGACCACGATGTCGAGAGCCTTGTGCGACCGGATAGGGATGTCCTTTATGACACCAACTGTCTTGACGAGGGTGCCGTCTAATTGCAGCACGCCTTGGCTGCTCCGTGTGTATTCCATCCCGATCTCGTCGCAGACGGCCTTCGGCATCACAGTCGAGGAAGCACCAGAATCCACCATGCAGTTGTGAACTATGTGCCCTTGCATCCGTAAAGACAGATAAAAGGGTGGCGGTCTGTTCTTCCCGGTGGTTGAGGCTGTCAAAGGTTGAACCAGGACAGCGGGCTGTATCTGCTTGCCGCTCTTCATGTTCTTCAATGATTCTTGCAGCAGATCCACCTGGCCTGGGAGCAGAAGAGCATCGTACATGCTGATTCTAGCAGGTGTTCTTTTCAACTCGTCTACAATGCTGTAGCCCGAGGTACTAGCTCCTTCTGCTTGTTTAGCCGGCTCATACTTCGTCCGGTACTGCTGGGTAGCCTCAACTCGCTGTCTCTTGGTCAGAGACGGGTACTTCAGCTTCTCCTGGGCTTGTTCTTTGGTTTCAGCTGGAGGCTGAGGTACGGGAGCTTTAGCCGGAGTTGGGGCTTTTGCTGGAGGTTTGGCTGGAACAGGGGCAGCCTTTGCCGGAGAAGGCTTGGCTGGAGCTTTATCTTTGGATGCCTTCTCCTGGGCTGTGTAGGGCCACAGCCGCTTGTATGGTGGCAGCCCGCCGGGCTGCGGTTTTTCTCTTCTTGCGTAGACTTGCAAAGGCTTAGCCGCATCCGCAGCTTTCTTTTCTTCCTTGGCGGGCGGCACTAGATTCTCTTCTGGGAGGGCAAAGTTGGCTTCGCCGTCCAAGATCATGTACAGTTCGTCATCCTCTATGGCGCTGCCGGCCAAGGTCTGGATGTAGTGCTGGTGCAAAGTGCAGTCTTCCTCCGAATGTGGGTCATTGCACGTAGTGCACCAGTTAACCTGGTCGGGAGGACCAGGCGGGTCTTCTATAGCAGCATTTCTCGGAGGCGGACGCCTCTGCGGCTGATTTTCCGGGGGCTTGTCTTTTGTTAGCGCCGGGGGCGCATATGGCCTCCTAGGAGCAAGGTCCATCTGGGCCTGCTTCTTCTTCAGAGCGGTCATGTCATTGGACATGGCATGATATCCCGAGGCCAAAGCCCGCACCTCTTGGAGAATTGTGTTCTGAATGCTACCGTCGGGAGGCGGCAAGCCGTGCCGGTGGAGGCAATGCGGCTAATGGAGGAGGATTAGAATAAGGTGCGTATCGCGGGGAGCGGGGAAGTGCTGGAAAATGCGGAGCAAGAGGAGGCGGGTGAGGGTAATGTAATTGAGGCGGGCCGTAAGGAGTTACGATCGGCGCTGGATTCCACTGCTGCTGGGGTTGCTGCCCTGATGTGGACGACGCACCACCAGAAGCAGGAGGATACTGGGATCTAGGGAAGTCGGGATGAATGGGTTCCTGCACCCTGGACGGGAGTCTGCCGATAGAGATAATATCAGCTTCAGCTTGCTGGGCAGCCTCGTACAGAGCAGGAAACTCGTCTATTCTGGCAATCTTCAGCAGCAGGCATATTTCTGAGTTGAAGGATCTCAGATAGTAGTGAGCAGCCATGCCAGCTGAAGGCCGAAGTTCGCGAGGTACCCGTTTCCAGGATCTCGCAAACCTGATGTTAAAATCAGACACCTCCTCTTGAGGATGTCTTTGGATAGCTTGGAACTGATGCAGCAAAGAAGTAGGGTCAGCAGACTCGTTGCATCCTTTTACGAGCCTTCTGGCAAGCTGGGGCCACCCTGTGATGGATCCCTCTGGCGGCGATCTCCACCAGTAGAGAAGCTTTCCCCTCAGGGAAAGGGCCAGCAAACGGGTCTTCACACTCTCATCGGTAATGGTATGCAATGCGGCCAGGGCAAGGATGTCCTGGATGTGCTCGTACGCCATCTTGCCGTAGCCATCGTATGTGGGAATAGACTTTAAAGCAGCAGGGGGCACAGCTTGCTGTCCGACCAGGGCTAAGGGCACTGTAGAGTCCACCGCCGGGAAGAGATCATCGTCATTCTCGCTGTTGAGCAGCCATTTCTTCTTCTTCTCCTCCGTCGGTTGTGTACTCGGTGTCGGTACTTTCCGAGGATGCGGGTGCTTCTTCTTCCTCGGCCTCTTCTATTTCGTTCTCAGCTCCGCCGACTTCAGCTTCGGCTTCTTCTTGGATTTCAGCCTCAGCTTCGTCGACACAAGCTCGCGGATCAGCCAGCCTGGGAACTTCGCCTTGAGCGTTGATGTCCAGTTCGTAAAAGTCAGGCGGGCTTCTGGGATCCCTTGCTTGCCACCTTCTTGTGTGCATGAAGGTGCTGGGACCAGTCTTTCGGACTCAGAAGATTTGTTCATGCAGAGTCGCCAGGTGTTCAGATTTAGAACAGCAATGAAGCGAACACCGGTGCTTCAATTCTGTCGGGGGTGAGAAACTTCCTTGTCTCACCAAGTGCTCAGAAACCACTGTCAGCGCCAGGTGGAGACTGATCAGAAAATCTCTCGTCAAATGTGGGACCCTGTCCCACCGGGCGTGCCAGAGAAACTGTTGGTTACGAATCTGCCATGAGGAAAGGATTTTGGGTTAATGCGCCCAGATTCGCCCACCAGCATGAAAGGCCGGAAGGAAGAGATGCCTTCCATGCCAATCTCCGGAGAAGGCCGGCTCCTTTTGGGGGGGGGGTTATGTTCAAGTTAAGAGTGCAGGAAAGGGATAAATGAACAGAAAGGAATTTACAAATGTACTTGGAGTTGGTGGGGGGGGAACTAACAGTACGGCAACCAGCAATCACCAATACTTACTGCATTATAAATACAAAGCATGACTGAGAACTGCAAAATCTATGTGTACTTTCGATACCTAAGCAGTGTACGCACAGCTACAATGGTCCCCTAGCAAACATTCTCCCTACAAGGAGAACTAACAGCACGGCAACGCATCAATCACCACTGCGGACACTAACATAAGTAGAAAGCAACCTAGAGATATCAGAGCCAGGTATATGTGTTATGCAGAGAATTTAACCGCACAGCTACAATGGTCCCCTAGCAAACATTCTCCCTACAAGGAGAACTAACAGCACGGCAACGCATCAATCACCACTACGGATAGCAACGTAACACATAACTGATGGAACTGCTACCACATCTAGTCTATGAAGTACAGAAGTGTTTAACCATCAAATGCTAAAATTAACAAGCCATGGCACAAACAATGCTGAAGGCGCCTGATCATCAAATGCTGAAACGAATCAACGAGCCATGACACAGGGAAGCGTAAAGCATAAAGCGTAAAGAAATAAAAGCAGCAGAACAGAACCAGGCATACAAATTATATTTATAAGCAGAAGCACGGTTACATTAGTTCCCTAACAGACATTCCCCTTCCACCCTTTACAATGAATTCAAGGTGGGTTTTTATAGCCCGAGTCCCTCCCGTTACATTAATGGGCACAAGGTCCCAGTCAAACAATAGCTGACAAAAGCGGCGAAAGAGCTGCAAATGCTGACCTTTTGTCGGACCGGACTGCACCCGCAGCATGGTCTTCCTGGAAGCTGGACAGCTACGTGGCGGTGTGTTGGGCAGAACTTCTTCTCGGCAGGTATGCGGGTAGCTGGAGCAAGTAGAACCTCCAATCGGCTTTAAATGAGGTCACTGGCACAGGTAATGCAGCCCATGCTCGTCCTTTTGCTCGGCACGTCTCGGCTCAAATCCCGAAGTTGGACACTTGTCAGATGATGGATGATGCCGTGTGACACGTGTCTGCCTTGAAAGGCAGTTTGTCCAACTTCGCTTGGGATCAGAGAGTCTCGGGTTGCGCGGGCAGAGAACAGCGCAGTCGGGAAGGCCTTCATGCCTTAGATGTATTTCCGGGTTTATTTCCCTACTGCGCACCTGTCAAGGGCGCACTCCGGCTTCGCTGCGAAGTCGGACTGCGCATAGGTGAAAACTGATGTCTGCCGCCGTACGGACTTTGCCCCAGCACTTAACACTCTTTTGTTAGCCTGTCAGTTACAAGGTGCGCCCAGAAGAGGGGCGAAGTCTGACTTCGCACCAAAACTGGGCGAAGTACGCACTTCGCACCAAAACTGGGCGAAGTGCGAACTTCGCACCAACACTTAGCCATTTTTCAGGTAACCTGCTGGAAAGTTTAAAATTCAATTGAGGGGGCGAAGTGCGAACTTCGCACCAACACTTAGCCATTTTTCAGGTAACCTGCTGGAAAGTTTAAAATTCAATTGAGGGGCTCCAAGAAAGGGGGGAAGAAAGAGAATGTGGGAAAGAAAGAGGAAGGGAGAGCAGAAGAAAGGAAAATAGAGGAAGAGGGAAAAAGAAGAACAACACTGTTTCAAAATTGAAAACATTGCACCCCGTGCAAAATGTGACAACAGTGTCGAGCAAAAGGACGAGCATGGGCTGCACTACCTATGCCAGTGGCCTCATTTAAAGCTGATTGGAGGTTCTACCCGCTCCAGCTACCCGCATTCCTGCCGATAAGAAGTTCTGCCCAACACACCGCCACCTAGCTGTCCAGCTTCCAGGAAGACCATGCTGCGGGTACAGTCCGGTCCGACAAAAGGTCAGCATTTGTAGCTCTTTCGCTGCTTTTGTCAGCTATTGTTTGACTGGGGCTTTGTGCCCATTAATGTAACGGGAGGGACTCGGGCTATAAAAACCCACCATGTTTTCATTGTAAAGGGTGGAAGGGGAATGTCTGTTAGGGAACCATTGTAACCGTGCTTCTGCTTATAAATATAAATTGTATGCCTGGTTCTGTTCTACTGCTTTTATTCTTTATGCTTTACGTTTCCCTGTGTCACTGCTCGTTGATTCGTTTCAGCATTTGGTGGTCAGATACACCTAAAGCATTGTTTGTGTCATGGCTTGTTGATTTATTTCGGCATTTGGTGGCCAAGCACTTTTAACTTCATAATAGATGTGGTAGCAGTTCCATCAGTTGTGTGTTACGTTGCTGTCCGTAGTGGTGATTGATGCGTTGCCGTGCTGTTAGTTCTCCTTGTAGGGAGAATGTTTGCTAGGGGACCATTGTAGCTGTGCGTATAAATTCTCTGCATAACACATATACCTGGCTCTGACATCTCTAAGTTACTTTCTGCTTATGTTATTGTCCGTAGTGGTGATTGATGCATTGCCGTGCTGTTAGTTCTCCTTGTAGGGAGAATGTTTGCTAGGGGACCATTGTAGCTGTGCGTACACTGCTTAAGTACAGAAAGTATACTTAGGTTTTGCAGTTCCTGGTCATGCTTTGTATTTATGATGCAGTAAGCAATGGTGATTGATGTGTTGCCGTACTGTTAGTTCCCCCCCACCAAACTCCAATCATATTTGTAAATTCTTTCCGTTTCTTTATCTCTTTCCTGCACTCTTAGCTTAAACCCCCCAAAGGAGCCGGCCTTCTCCGGAGATTGGCACGGAAGGCATCTCTTCCTTCCGGCCTTTCATGCTGGTGGGCGAATCTGGGCGCATTAACCCAAAATCCTTTCCTCATGGCAGATTCGTAACCAACAGAACCGGCGACTGTGGCTATTGAAGATCGAAGAAAAGTTGGGAAATTGGTGAGTTGGGGTCGAGATGAAGAGCGAATGAGGAAGTTTGCAGAGATTGATCAAATGCAACCATGGGAGCTAGGTGCTGGTAGTGATAGTATCCATTCGATGCTGGAAGTGAGGAAAATGCTAGAAGGAACTTTGGTCTTGTATCAACATCCACCATGTGCCTATGTTGGTGAGGGAAATATGGCACCATATCTTGAATTTCTAAGTGTCAAGACAATGAAACTGGCACCTGAGTTGGTGAAGTCGTATGCCAGAATGAACTTCTTGGCATATCTTGTTCATTATTTAGCAGTGGGATTGGAAACATTTCAGCAGATGGATCGTAACTTGAAGCTGAAGGAGGAAGAACAAACTAACTGACTAAAGATGGTGGAAGGACAAGTTTGGCAAGTGCAACAAGATGCTGAAGCAGAACTAATGGTGTTGAAAACAAAGATAAAGAGCATGAGGCAAGTGCAAGAACAACATGATTAGTTGATTGGTGAGTTGAATTGGATTGTGCGGTTAGGGAACAAACTCTTAAGGCGAAGATGCAGGGGATTGCTTAGCAGGATCAACTGATTGTGAGCGTGATGAGCAATTGGTAGTAGTTGCAAGAAAGGAAACTGAAGTAGCAAGAAGGGAGGCGGAGTTGAAGGCTAAATCACATCATTATGGCTTCTTGTGGGCTCATTACCAAGCCTACACAAAGCGGTTGAAGGGAGAGACCAAAGCCTTGAAGCTGTAGATTTAGGAGGTAGGAGTGCTTTTTCCAATGCCTTATCGTCAACACAGTCAGAGCCCTTAGGAGCAACCATACTCGCCGATAAGGATGTCGACCAATCTAGATGGGAGGGCAGATGTTGATGTTAGTTTTGACTTACAACCTCAAGTCCAGAAGTAGGAATAAGTCTGTTGGAAGTCAAGTATACACACGATAAAGTTTTGATGAAGTTTTGATATTATAAAGTTGTGATGTAATAGTTTCATGCAATAATGTGTAATGTTGAGTGAAGTGTTAGTTATGTACGGATGAGTCATAAGTTGTTTAGTTGTCATGCAGTTTGTCATGTAGTTGGAAATGAAATGAAATGTAAATGCATGACAAATGTAATGTAAGTTGGTGAGGTGTGGGGTTGGTAGTTGGGAATAACTACCTTCCCATCAGTTTAAATAGACCCCCTCATTCGTTTGAGTGGGTATGTTGTACACATGATAGATATTGTACACATAAGGTAGATATTGTACATAGAGAAGATTCTAGGGAGTGCATCCGTACAAGCATAAGTGTAATACACAGATGTATCTTTGGTAATATCAATAACACCATTTAGCCATTGCTATCGTGTATGTTTATTGCATGTGTTGTATCTAAATGTTATTTCTGTAGATAGAGATTTTCAACTGTTTGCATTCAGCTAGTAGTTGCTGTAGCAAATCCGTACAATGCTGTCTAGATCTGAATCCAAGCTGTCCTATGCAAGCCTGAGCCCTCTGACCTGAAGGGCAAGCTGTCTGACTGTTGTACCTAGCTGTTTGGACAGCAGACTGGGTCATCTGACTGCTGTGTTGTGCAAAGTCGTTGGAGATATCGTATTGCAGGCACTGCATGCTGATGATTTGTTTGGTCAACCTACTCTGTCATTCATAATTGTTCCTCCAACTGCGGAATACCACCACTGCCATACAAGACTTTGTTTCTCCTCCTCCATTGCTTATTAAATTTATAATAAATAAACAAACAGACAGATATTTATAAAAAAATGCACATTGCACTACATGATGTCCTTTGCTTGTGTGCAAAATAGCATCTCAAAATTCCTCAATTTGATTGACCTAAGGGTGACCAGGCATAGACATACACCTTTTTTTTTTCGGTTAAAATGTTATTGTTGTAAGTTGTCAAAATAATCTACTTATCCTATATATTCCCCCTTGCCCTCTTTTTTTTTTTTTTTTGTTAAAATGTTATTGTTGTAAGTTGTCAAAATAACCTACTTATCCTATATATTCCCCCTACCCCAAACACACACCCAAAAAAAGAAAAAAAAAACACAAACTAGATTGAAAATGCTATGACTCATCATTTGAAGTGCAAATGACTAGAGCCTGTTTTTTTTTGGTTAAAATGTTATTGTTGTAAGTTGTCAAAATAATCTACTTATCCTATATATTCCCCCTTCCCCTCCTTTTTTTTTTGTTAAAATGTTATTGTTGTAAGTTGTCAAAATAACTTACTTATCCTATATTTTCCCCCTCCCCCAATCACACACCCAAAAAAAGAAAAAGAAAAAACACAAACTAGATTGAAAATGCTATGACTCATCATTTGAAGTGCAAATGTTGAGTTATTCGTCCAATTTTTGGTAATCTGTTTGTTGGGGTTTTGGTGTCCACTTATGAACCACTTTTAGGACCCAATTTCCTAGACCTGCTCAAAGCACCTGGTACTAATCACAAACAGTAAAGAATCAACATCGTTTCGAAACAAAGCAAAATTGGATTTAATGAGAAGGGCCAAATCTTGCTTAAGCATCTTTAAGTCATCTGGGTGAAAGTTTAACCATTGGTATGTTTTCTTCAATAGCTACCCCTACGATGATTGTTTGCATAAAAGCTAATGGAAGCCAATTAGAAGGGATGCCAAATAGTTTTGCATCCCTGCTTATCCATCCAAGAAACCCCAAAGAGAGCCAAATCGTGATAAAAGAGCCACAAATATGAAATGATGTTCTCCTTGAAATCAAGACCAAATCTCTTGGTTGCAAAACATTGCCAGGAAATATGGCCGATTGTTTCTTGATGCCCACACCAAATAGAAAATGAATCTGAAATAGCAATATTAGCAATATTCCCAAGTCGAGTTCTTAGAGCTAGCACTTGATATGGTAGGAGCCACCCCAAAGCTGTGTTTAACAGAAGATCAATTTTTTCCAAATTGATTAACAAAGTTTTTACCATCTAACCTTTGTGTCATTACCTTTCCATGGGAAGCTTTTTTGCCAAGTTGCTCCAGTAATTTCATTACAGTTGACCATAAAACTATCCATACAGGTACGTTTCTCTTGGTATGGAAAATTGACCCTTCAAAACACATCATATATCTGATTTCTTTCTCAAGTAATGCACATACGATATCAAATTTTCGAATGAAGCCAGAAAGTTTGCAGCTTGTTTCAGCCATTATTATCACTTTTTTGTTGGCCAACGGTTATAGCCTACTTTGGGCATTCAACTGTGCCTTTTATCTAAAGGTTATTCTAATTAATTGTTGTTACTTTGATGTGCTAAATTTTATAATATTGAAGTCATAATTCTATTATGAATAAATATATCCATGAACCTTCGATGCTTGGCCTAGAATGTTCTGTGTCTGACAGTTGCACTCTTCTGTAAATATTTGAGAATCTTTGGAGAAACAACATATCATATATCTGTCCCATCCAATGAAAAGAAGACACTAAAAATGTGGTCTTTGGCTTATAATTTCCCATTAGTCTCTCCTAGTTAAGTGATTTGGATTCTTATTTTTTTATTTTTATTTTTCTTTTGACTGGTAAATTCTTCCTTTGGTGGGGATAACCTTCAGCTTAGCTGCCATGACTCTGGTGTATCTATTTCACTACATTTGTCCAGGACTTGCACCTAGTTTGCCACACCCAGACTTTGATATGATAATTTATTCAATTTTCCACTTAAACATTTTTGGCAGTTATGCACTTATTGCCTAACAAGATTGGAATCTGGGTGTCAACATCTTTAACCACTTGGGCTCATGATATTTGATAAATGGTTTGGTATGTTGTTTAAAGTGTCATGGGGAATGTTGGAATCACAACTAGATTATTGGGTGGGAAGATCGTTGTAGCCATGAACTAGGGAGCCTGCTTCCCATTAGTATGACATCAACAAATATAAAATCACTCCTATCTAGAATTGTTTGCAGAAGGGTCAGTTGCTATCATACTTATTCCTCACCTTGAGGGGTCAAGATGTAATGTCCCCATCCTAGTCAGCTAACAGAGCGTAATATGGACTTGCCTATTCATAAGGTTTCGTAGGCAATGTCGAGTGTTTAGGAACCACTAGGTGTTATGGAGATATTGTTGGACGATCTGCATTCACAGCTTGTCGACTTGCAGGACCGTTTTCGGCAGTATTTTCAGAGACTTACTATTTTTAGTAAGTCAGTTAGGGTTGGATTCTCGGGAAACGGAAAGTACGATTGGCATCTTCGGCTTAATGGGTATCCGTTTCCGTAAGTTGTTTGGTGGTTGGATGTTGGGAGAGCAATAATTTTAATGCCCGAAGATTTATAATGTTATTGAAAGTGGCATTGAAGAGTTGATTGTGACATCTTTGGCTATTCATTCTCTTGGAGCAATTTTGAGGAGTTCTTGCAGAGTTGCAGGGGTTTCGAATTCAGCTTGTTGTGTGACGAAAATCACCAGCAGGGACAACATCTTCGGAGTTGAAAGATATTCTCAGGGTGTTCATGAGCAACTCTACTTCAGGGGTTGCATTGGAGCTTTATATCCGTAGATTTCATTGTGGTTTTCAAGGGGTTTGGAAGAGATTTCGAAGCATATTTTGCATACATTGTTGTAGCATTCATTCCTCAGCATAGCCGTACATGTGGAGTCATTTATTGTATGTGATTCCATGATTTGAGTTGGGGTTTCAAGGTGACTTGGTTTTTTTGCTTCTACAGTTCCAGCTGTTTCATTTAGAGTGGATTTCTTATGGTTTTAGGGCAGATTTCAGACATTTCTTGCTGGCCATAATTTCCTCTAGCCTGGCCGTACCATATCTTGCCTGGCATTGAAGGTGGTTTTTAATATTCAGAGTTTGGCTGCCAATTAATGATTGTGATTGAGGCGTCTAAGGATTGGAAGCTTTCCTTTGCATTGATATTGTAAAAAGACATCTTTTATTTGTTGCTGGGAAAGAAATACATATATTCCTGTGTTGCTGTTCAGCTATAAAGTCGCCATTTTCAATCTTGTAGAGCTTCCGGGCAGAAATTTCGTATCTCAGCTTGGGTGGGATATTACACAAGAGGATAGTTCTTCATTGTTGGCCCCTTGTGCTTGACTAGTGCATTGTATAAAACTCTCTCTTTCTCATAAACGGGTTATTTGCATGTGCATTTGGAAGACAAAAGCTAGTCCACCACACCTAGTGATATGAAGTGAGAATGGAACTAAACTATGGTTCGATAGATATGTTGGAAAAACAAAAAGGGAGATATGATGCATCCCTTAGTTTTTGTTTTAATTTATTTTCAGTCATAAACATGAATCTTAGAAACATCTTGCCTCGTAAAAATATTACAATATGGTTCCACATTCGTAAAATGTATGGACGAATGAATTCCAACACAAGATATGCTACAACTTGTATTGCTTTCATCTTTATAACAGGTTACAGTATACTTACAAAATATTATATAATCAAATGCTATATATGAAGAATCTATTAAAATGGATCTGTCTGTATAGATTTATGCTATTTTTGACCAATCATGATTTAAAGGTGGTATATGCTATTGTTCAGTGTATCTCTACATGTGATGGCCTAATATTCCTGTTAAAGCACGCAAATAGCAACTAATAGTAAAACAAAAACGTTTAATATGTCAATAACATATATAGCCTTCCTCGACTTTGCAACATTTTGTATTGTTCAATTTGGCACATAATGTGTTGAGTCACAACTTCATTATCTGTGGATATATACCATTGCCTATAGCAAGGCCTTAATATTTTATTTTTACAATTTTCAAATTATATAGTGTAGGACCTTTAATTATTAGAAAAAATACCAAGGCAAAATTTATTGTTTTAGATATGTTGCTGAACGATTTTCTGGCCTGTGTCACAGCCCAATGCATATGTAAATGTCATGTTGGTGCCTAGAGGAGGACAAGTTCCAGTTGATATACAACTTTTGGCAGATCAAGCAATACGTCATGTGGTACTGAAATATAAAATCCCATAACTTGTTTTGCTTTGACATTCCTTCAATATTATTTTTTTTGCATTTATTTTGAAAACAACTTATTAATATGAAATTATACTTTACAAGTATCTCATCTAGAAAGAGTTGGCCATTTTTCATCCTCGAAAATGTAAAAATGAAATGGCATAAATAATAGCTAGTGATCATCAAATATATTGCAAGGTCTATTTATTGTAAATTTCTGTGTAGAGATTAATTAGTATTTGGCTGTTGAATACTGCATTGAAAGCATAGACAAGGAAGATTTAAGTAGATCTCACACCTAATGCCTTTTCTAACATTTCATAGCCCATTGGAATAGGAATATCTCTAAATTTTTGTTGTGGCTTTCTTTGAGGCTAGGAGTTAGTGGAAAGGGTTGTAATCTCTGTGAAATCCTGAAAATCTGTTTCGTAGGCGGTAAATCTGCCTCTCAAAAAAAGAAGTAAAACTTTGTATAGATTGCAAGTTTTGAAGTTTTTTCAAGCAAAATGTGAAATGAAATTTGGATTAAATTAAAGGTAATTATCCAAATGAAATTAGAATGAAATTAGACGAAATGAGGGAAATGTAAATGGAATTCAGTTTACTAAAAATCAAATTAGACTTTAGAAAAAAGTAAGTTGAACTATGAGATGACGGTTGCGAGGTGGCAGTTGTAAATAATGCATTGCCCCAGTAACCGCTTGGAACGACCTGGACAGGCATTATAAGGCCCCCTTCATTTTTGAAATGGTTATTCCTGGAGAGATTGAGTGCATAGAATAGTGCTGCCGTAGGTATACAGTTGCAAAGGTGAATACGTTCATATGATTGCCAGGGTTGTTAGACCTGGTGTATCTTGTACTGCACATTTGTATTGCTAGTTACAGAAACTGTTAATGCAATTGCAGCCATTGAACAGGTTTGTCTGTGCATGTGTTGGTAAATGCAGTATCCTGTGGTTATAGTTTTGTCTGTGTTATTGCAAATTGTGTATGTTTGATAGTCTGCAGGTACAAATCGTGTTGTTGGAAGATTTAGCAGTTGCAGGTTCTGGAAAGTCATAGATGTTGTAGGAGTTGTATGGAGGATTATGGCAGAATATCATGGTGATTGAAGTATCCTAGGAAAACACTCTGTAATTGCTACTTAACAGCTTGATCGTGGTAGAAACTGTGCCATGGTGAGTGTGTTTGTTGATGGCCTTACAGTGTTGTTGATGATTGTGCAATGATAAATTACCTTTACGGAATGATCACTACCTGTGAGAAATCGTACAGGAGTTAGATGGATTGACAATTACTGAGTAAGCTAAACGTTTTGGCAAGCTATACATTTTGGGAAACTGTATGATTGGCTAAACGTACAATCGTTCATTGTATGATTAGTGTCATTGTACGATTGTTTTAGTTGTATGATCTAGAGAGCGTACAATAGGAAATTGCACATTTGATATGATGAACAATTCTGTGTTCCATCCCTGAATCTGTCGCCACCTCCCTTATTGGGAATACCGCTGCTCGTGCTACAATGTTGTATTTCATATATTTGAAAGTTGCAAAATGTTTTGTTATTATTCAAATTTTTCGAGAGAGAGTACTTCATTTTTGTCATGACCATGTCCCTTTAATACGTTTGCCTGATTTTTGAGATAAATTTTAGTCTTTAGATCCTTAAAAAGCTATTTTGTAGAGTTCAAATAAGTTACCAAGATAGCAATATGTATACGGATGTAGATATGGAGTTTTATTTGAGACTGTAGGAAACAATACAATATGTATTTTTATATAAGTTACCAAGATAGCAATATGTATACGGATGTAGATATGGAGTTTTATTTGAGACTGTAGGAAACAATACAATATGTATTTTTATTTTGGGTAAAAAGGATTAATAAATTAAATTAGTTGAAAATTAGATTACATTTTCAGGCTTTCTAGGATTAAATTTTTTTAAGCCAAATTTTAATAGAGGATGTGAGACTATTCTCCCTCACATCTAATCTACTAAAACTATTTATGCAAAAAAAGAGTAACCATGTAATGCAAGGATATATAAATCTAGATATAAGAAGTAGTACTATCATCAATGTAAGAATGGGAAAAAGAGCTTCCTTGGTCCGCTGAGGCCACCATCTGAGAGGATATCCATAGCAAGTGAAGTCTCCTCGATCAAGAGCCCAATTAGCCATCGCATCTGCCACCCTGTTCTGATCTCTAAAGATATGTATGAACTCCACCGTCTCAAAGCACTATTGGGTCATCTGTATTTGCTCAAGTATTCTCTGTATTCTCCAATATGGATTCTTTTGCTTGATTGGTCCTTTTAAGTGGTTATTCATAATTTGGGAGTCTGATTCCACCTGAATTTTCCTCCACTCCACCTTCAGAGCCTCTTATAATCCCCTTAAAATGGCATATCCCTCTGCCAGGTTATTGGATAAGATACCAAGATATTTTGCAAAGATAAAAGCAGGTGCACCATTCGAGAGGCGGCCTATTCCCCCCATACTCTCTCTTCCTGGATTTCCCCTTAAGGCTCCATCTGTATTAATTTTATCTAGTCCCTCTGGAGGAGGTTTCCAATTCTTAGTTCTAATTATTTGTGCATGATTTGGGGTTACCCTTTTTGATGTGACCACTGTTGGAGACACTTGTAATTCGGATATTATCTAAATACATTTTTGGTTAGGATTTTGGGGCTCTTTTAACAGGTATTGGATTGACTCCCTCCTATTGGCTGTGATCCTTTGTTAGACAAAGTGGTTGTCTTTGTATTCCCGGTTGAAGATATGTTTTTTTCTCTCCTTCCACAAATTCCAGAAAAGGAGAATCGTCCCAACTCAAAAAATCTGTTGAATGGGTTGGTCCATTTCCTCCTATTTAGGCCACTCCCTCCAAAGTTGTTCTATAGAAGATATCTCAGACCAATGGATGCCTAGCAAAGCTGCCATCTATTTCCATAGTTTGATTGTGATGGGGCATTCTATAAAAATGTGAGAGATTGTTTCCTCATTCTCCCAACACATCTCACATCCGAAAGGCCCATGCATCCCTCTTTTCATCAATTGTTCCCCTGCAAGCACCCTTCTATGAAGTAGAAGCCAAATGAAGAATCTAACTTTGGGCCAAAGGTTCTATGCCCATAGTTGCATGAATATATCACTTAATAGGCTTGGGGTACTCTAATAGAGGGCTAAGTATCCAAAGGCAACTATATATTCACTTTGACTTTTCCTGCCCCAACCAAGAGTATCTTCCTCTTGAGACCATGAGAGTGATCTCGTCTGGATGGTCCTATAGATTTCTCTTCTCTGATCCTTTGGGATTTGGATAGGCCACTCCTCTATTGGGATCCATTGCCTTCCTACCTCCTAGCTATTGCTTTGAGGCTTACATTATTTGGCTACCTTAACCCAATTGTTTTTTTTCCTCTTAAAAGAAAGTGTGTTTGGCCCTTTCATAAGTTTTTAGAAACTCGTTGGTGACGCATGCATTTCCTGTAAGATGAATTCCTGCATTTGTGAATTTTGAGGGACAACAAGTCGATCATTACATCTCAAGTCTTGACCATCCCAGATGTATCCAGGACATGAGTTGGGCTTTGCTTGAAGTTTGTGGATCAGGGTTTGCAAATTGGAATCCTTTGTCATTTCCTCTTTGAGCTAATTGGTCCATCGAGGAAGTGGTGTGGATATAGCATTTAGCATACCCTAATCTTCATACTGTCAGGACAGTGCATCCGCCACTATATTCTCCTTTAATTTTTTATATGTGATTTTATAATCATAGCCCAACAATTTAGATACCCACCGTTGTTGTTTGGGTGTGGCTACTTGTTCCAAGAAATACTTAAGACTTTGATGGTTGGTTTTGATTGAAAAATGACGCCCAATGAGATATAGCCACCAATGATTAAGAACATGTAAAATGGTTAGCATCTCCTTCTCATAAGTGGATATGCCCAAATTCCTACCTGACAGTACTCCATTGGTGAAAGCCAATGGTCGTCCTTCTTGCATCAAAACTGCCCCAATCCCATTGCCAGAAGCATCACTTTCAATTACAAAAGGTTTAGAAAAATCGAGCATTGCTAACATCGGGGTGGTTGTCATAGCTTGTTTTAATTCCTTGAAAGCTTGATCTGCTGGTTCTGATCAAATAAATGAATTCTTTCTCAACATGGTTGTTAAAGGGGTCGGTTTCTTTCCATAGTTCTGCATGATTTTTCGGTACAGTTTCGTGAAGTCCCTTGAGGGTTTGAGGCTTTGGCCATTCCTAAACAGCCTAAATCTTTTTAGGATCCACTTTAACTCCTTTGGAGACGTGACCCAAATACTTTACTTCTTGCATGCCAAAAGAACACTTTGATCGCTTGGTATAAAGTTGATTCTCAGACAAAATTTGCTAGGCTTGATCCAAATGTTGGAGATGCTCCTCCCAAGTGCAATTATAAATCAAAATATCATCAAAGAAGACTAGAATAAATTTGTGAAGGAAGGGTTGAAAAACGGCATTCATCAAACTTTGAAAAGTGGAAGGTGCATTGGTCAAACCAAATGGCATAAGCATAAATTCATAACACCATTCACGAGTCCTAAAGGCAGTTTTAGGAATGTCGTCTTCCTTGATTCGAATCTGACAATATCCAGACCGCAAATCCAATTTTGAGAAAAATTGGGCTCCATGCAACTCATCTAACAACTCATCAATTACCGGAATGGGAAATTTGTCCTTAACGGTTATTTTATTGAGTTCTCTGAAATCCACACACAAATGCCAAGACCCATCTTTTTTCCGTACCAACAACACTGGGAAGAATAAGGACTAACGTTGGGGCAAATAACCCTTGCAGTGAGTAGTTCTTGCACCATCTTCCCAATTTTTTATTTTGAGACATATGGATACCTGCAAGGGTAGATATTTGGAGGAAGACTACCTGGTATGAGCTGGATTACATGATCATGAGTACGACGAGGGGCTAGTTCTTTGGGTTCCTCAAAAACTGTGCCATGTTTTTGCAATAAAAGTTGTAATTCCTCCTGTGGATCCTGTTGGTTACGAATCTGCCACTAGGAAAGGATTTAGTGAAATGCGCCCTAGATTCGCCCACCAGATTGAAAGGCCGGAAGGAAGGAATGCCTTTCGTGCCAATCTCCGGAGAAGGCCGGCTTCCTATGTGTTTTCTCGGATGTTTTAAGCTTAGAGTGCAGGAAAGAAATTAAAAATGCGGAAAGAAATACAAATATGATTTGAGTTGGGTGGGGAGGATAAGCAGCACGGCAACGATCAATCACCACTACTAACAGCAATTAAATACAAAATACATTATAGAAACTACAACTGTCATACATTCTATGTATCCTCTAGCTATGCATTTCAGGAATACTTAATCATCAAATACCGGTATCCAGATAGCAGAATAACAGTAAGCAATAAAATAAGCAACATGAGGCAGAAATGCTAAGTAAAGGCAGCATAAAGAACAATAACAACAGATAGAGCCAAGTGTATCTTGCATTTAGAAGCAAACGTATAGCTACAATGGTTCCCTAGCAGGATATCCCCCTTCCACCCCTTACAATGATGTGGTGCAGCTATTTATAGCGCAATTTCCCCCCGATTACAACTCTGGGCACAGAATCCTAGACCCAACAATAGCCGACAAAGTCGACAAAAGCGGCAAAAGAGCTGCTGATGTTGATTCCTGCAGACAGGGACTGTACTTGCAACAAGGTCCACCTGAAAACTTGGCAGCTACGTGGCAGTGCGGTTGATGAAACTTTGAGTCATCTTTAATGCGGGTAGTTGCGGTAGATGGAACTTTGAGTCAGCTTAAATGCGGGCAGCTGCGGTAGATAATTTGGCCCACGCTTGTCCTTTTTCTGTCACATCTTCGGCTCAAATCCTGAGGCTGGGCACTTGTCAAATTCTGATGAGGGACGTATCTGCCTTGAAAGGCAATCTATATTTCATGTCCGACTTTGACCTGGATCAGAGCGCAATTAGACAGCGCAGTTGGGGAGGCCTCCGTGCCTTAGACTGTTTTTTGGGCCGCTTGAAACATCTTGCCCAAGTGCGCATAGGAAAGAGAGCGCAGCCCGACTTCGCTGCGAAGTCGGGTTGCGCACTCCAAACTTAAGTCAGTTTTACTTGTTGTTCAGACTGCGCACAGGAATAAGGCGCAACCCGACTTCGCTGCGAAGTCGGGTTGCGCTCTGGCACTTAGCCGATTTTCAGGATCCGCTGCTTCCCAGGTGCGCGCAAGAAAGAGAGCACACCCCAACTTCGCTGCGAAGTCAGGTTGCGCTCTTGTACTTAGCCAAATTTTGCTCCTTTTCGGTCCTCTTCCGCACTTCGCATTCCCGAGTGCGCTCGAACTTAAGGGCGCACCCCAACTTCGCTGCGAAGTCGGGTTGCGCTCTTAGACTTAGAATTTTTCAGGGATATTTTGCTCTGTTTTGGGAATTTGACCGGAGAAAGTACAAGGGGAAAAAGGAGGAATGAAACTGACAGAAGGGGAGAAAGGGGATAGTGGAGAAAGGGAAAGGAGGAGGAGGGAAGGGAGAGCAGCATACTTACAAAAAATGAAAACATGGCACCCCGTGCAAAATGTGGCAACATTCCTGGCGGCTCGCGGGGTGTCGAGCTCGCCTCGACGCAAAGAACCGAGGCCTTCATCCTTTGGGCGCGAGAAGAACTCCCTTCCCCTGCCTTCCGCTGCTCTGACTGCCCTTTCTTGGGAAACTGCTCCTCTTCGGATTCACTTTCGGCAGTTTCTTCTTCTGTTTCTCCTCCTCTTTCTGAATCCGAATGGTCACCACTGTCACCCTCCTGCTCGGCCGGCTGCTCCCGCTCACGGACATGATTGTATGCGGCCTTGGCCTGGTCCCAGGCTGCTGCCTGAAAGGGCCCTAAATCGCTGATATCCTTCAGCGCTGCTCTAAATGCTGCAACCGTGTGCACGTCGATGGTGTTGTATCTCTCTCCCAACTCCTGAAGGGAGGTGTTGATCTTGCAATATCTCGACACCATCTGAGTGACCTGAGCTTCTTGGACTGGTTCGGCCCAGCTGTCAATTTCCGATGTATCTGCCTCAAAAGACAGCCAATTCAGCTTCACCTGTTCAAGGGGCAGAAACTTCTCATCCTTGACGAAGCTCGGGCATCCGAGCTCAGAAAGAGCGTTGAAGGGGGCTAGGGAAATGTTCATTTCGTGGTTCAATGCGTCCAGCATTTTCTTGGCGGCCCTTGTTTTTTCAGTTTTTTCAAAATAATTGTGCAAGGTTACCCTTGCATCTGCCCAATCTAGGGTAATTCGGGACATTGGGGGAAATCGGAGGCCTTTGCGCACGAACTCATCAATTTTCATTGCCAAGTCCAGCCACTGCTTCGCTTGGTGTTCGGCCTCCTCTACCACAGGCTTTCCCTGGGCAGATGCTTCTTGAATCTTGGATGCGAAATCCAGGACGGATATGGACCTGACGCCCTGCATCCCTGCAACAAACTAGCCCGCATCTCTGACCTTGTTTTTCGAAAAGGCCGCCGTCTGGGTCGTCTTCTCCTTGAGCTGAGATTGGGCCTGCCTTAACGAATCCTGCAGCTGAGAGACATGCTCCAATGCTGCCCTTTTCTCTTCTGACAGCTGTTCGGCCGTCCCTCTTAGCGCTGTAGCCTCCTGCTGAGAGGCGGCGAGCTGTGCCTTCAGGTCATTGATTTCCTGCTGGGCAGACTCCAGCTACGCGGTGGCCCTAGCCAGATCTTCCTCCAGCTGCCTCGAGTCATTTTGAAGCCGAAACAGCGTCTCCTGATTCTCGAGTCGCTTGACAAGGAGATTGTCAGTTCTGCGACGAATATCGTTGATTTCGTATTCTTCGTTTATATCGTCAAAGTTCTTCTCCTTGACCCGGTGTTCATAGTCTGCCTCAGTCATTTCCCGGAGAGGCTTCTTCACTTTCGGGATCAACTTCTCAGTTCGCAGCACTCTCCTGTCCAAGTCAAACTTGGTGCGCTTTCTCGGGGCAGCTATCTCCTCGGCTCTTCTTCGTTTGACGCCCTGGAGGAAAGAGGCGGAACACCCCACGGCTTTCGCTGCCAGAGGCTGATCATCCGCAATCTGCAGCTGTTCTCCCATGAAGTCAAGCTCCGCCAGCATCGGATACGCCGAGACTAAATCTTGCTGCGGCATTCTTCCTGCAAACAATGAAGCAGGAGATATTCCAGAAGGCGTGGTCGCTTTCAAGGGCGATCGGGTCCTAGGGGAAGCGAGCGGCTTAGTGGAAGGTGTAGGCGGGGTTTTGAACAATGGAGGTGAGCGACACGGCGATGTAGGCACGGCTTCGACACTGGCCGCAGGCGAGGGGTCTAGGGTTTGACTCAGGGTCTGGAAAATGTTCGGGTCTTGGGCAAACTGCTCGAAGGAATGGGGACTGTGGGAGGGTTGGGTGGTTTGAGACAAGGAGGATGCAACTAGGGCTTGCCTTGATACAGTGGGGGATGGTGCTACGGCAGGGCCAATTGGGATCTGGGGAACTGGGGAAGAGAACGTACCTGTGGGCTCCGCCTAAGCCGCTGATTGAAGGACGCCAGCAACCCAAACTTCCGCTTCTTTCCCAGGGTTGTCCAATGAAATAATTTCCGGCGCGGCCTTCGTTGTCCGTGTTGCGGCCGTTTGCTGCGCAGACTCCCTAGGCCGCTTGGCCTTTTCGCTCTTCTTCCTCTTCTTTTCTTCTGAAGCTGCAGCTGGTTCGAAGAAGGCAGAGGGAGTTGGGGTGGCAGGCAAAGATGTTCCCACGGTAAACTTGTACCTGGGTTTTGATGGAAGAATGCTTGCCGCGGCCGTTCCACCAGTTGACTCTTCTGGCGCCTTTTCCTTTTGGGGGACCACCTCAGGGGTTGACTTTTCTGGCCCTTGTACCCTTTAAGGTAACGCTTCAGGCGCTGGAAGCAACATTGGGCCCACCTGGCTGCTTGTTGGTGTCGCGTTGGAAGTCCCTGGAGTAGGCAATTGCTGGGACGGGGGCCTCCTTTTATATCTTTTTTTGGCGCCTAGGGGAACGCAATCTCGAAATGCGAACGACTCCCATTTGTCGGCGTATTCATCATATAAGGCCGAAAATTCATCATCTACGGCCAATGTCTTCCGGTTAGACTTATCGTGTTGCGTGCGGCACCTCATTTTCTAGCATTCAATAATTTTGTCTTTTTGCCAGTTGAGGGGCGCCACCTTTGAGAGGAATTTCTTGAAGCCTGCTGAGTCTAACCGGTGGTCCGGTTTGCGTTCCGGATCATATGCCACTTCTTCGCAGTAAAAATCATGCCATGGCGGCCATGATTGCATCCGCTCAATGTGCCATTCCAGGTCTGCACCTGTTTTATTGCACCTTTCTTGCATGATCTCTACTCAGGAAAACTTTCCCCTGACCCCAATCGGGTCATACTTCCAGCGCTGAGGTAGTTGTATCAGGCCCATGATGAGGAGTTCTTGTTCGAGGTAGACATGCTGTCCAATCTCGTGCACTTGAATGTTCGCCCAGGTAATAGGATATTGGAAAATATGGCCTCTCTTCTTTCCCTGGCCGAATTCCTCCTCGACATAGTCCATCTGGCGTGATATCTCCATACCGAACTGATGGTCAGTGCAGAAATAGGGCAGCAAGAACGGCTTCCCCTTGAATCCGTAGATTCTGACCACAATGCCCTGCATCAACCGGAAGGTATCCCCGCACTTGTACTTCCTCACATAGTTTGTCATGGCCAGTGGCGGGCGAGATCCCTTGCCGTTGAACAGCGCCAGGGTCATACCTAGAAATTTGAAATTGAACTTGTAGTACGACCCTCTCTTGTACAGGGCTTCTGTCCATTCGTACACAGGCAGCGGTTCTCCCCTCTCGTTCACCTTTTTCAGGTCAGGCACTTTAATCCGGTAGTGCGTGTGGTATAGGCACAACCATGTGAGGAACGAGCAGAGCCGGAATTCTGTTGTCTGCTTCTGCTGCAACCTGACCAGGTTCGAATGTATGGCGTACGCCAGCCAATCTGCCCAGTCAAAGAAAATAGGGCGCCTCCCGCTCCTTTGCGTCGTGGAGTCATAAAACTCGCCATGCAAGATGCATTCTGCGAGCGCCAGCTGGTACGGGCGCACCATTCTGTCAGTGTTGTAGCCGAGTACCCATGCCAGGATGATAAATGTACTTATTTTCGAACATGTCTAGGGGTATGGGGCCTGTCGGCCACTGTCCGGCTGGTAGCGGGGTTTTCAGCTCTGAGTCGAGAAACTCTCTCATCCTTTTGGTCTGAGCGAATCTGCCCGCCTGCTCATCCAGGTTAATTCTCCTGACAATGGCGTTGGGGTCGTACTGGAGCCCCGGGGCGAAGGCTGGCTGGACGCTCTCCCTGAAGAGGGTGAACAACACCCTTCCTTGGTTGTCGCAGACTTGCCGGGCAGCTGGTTTGTAGTATGCCACAATGGATTCAACCAGCTCCGGGCACTGGTGGACAGGAGGGCACAAGAACCAGTACAGGTTCGATTTGTATGCAGCCTCGACATGGTGCGAGGGTGAAACTTTGTCAACCCACTGCGCTATATTTGGCCGCAACTTGGTGAGGCTGATAGAGTACTCGTCGTCCCTATAGCCGGCCAGGTGATTGATGGGCGGCGGTGGAGCTTGCCCTTGGCTTCTCTGCGATCGGGTTTTCCTTGTTCGCTGCCGCGGCGCTTCGCTCTCATGAGCGCTGGATTCTGTATGCTCCTCAGCTTCGCGTTATACGTCGCTGGACTGCGCCGGCATTGGCGCTTTTCCCTTGTCCATTCTCTCTTTCCTGCACGAGGTGGCAGAGACGGGGATTCTGGCTACTAATTCTTCAATTCTGTGCCTTGTAGCTCAGACTTGGCTTGACAATTTGGATGTTCTGAGTATGCCAGGGCCCCTTTTCTAGTCTTCATGCAGCATTAATGGCGCAAGGGAGGGGGTTAAGGTGATTTGCCCTGAGTAGGTGGAAGCGCTATTATTCTTTGGCGGCCGTGCGTGGGTTTTTCTTTGGAAAGCGTACCCTGGTTGTGGTTGGTCCTAATGCGCCTGCTTTTTTAATGACATCCGCTTTGAAAGATGCGCAATCATTATTTTTAAAAAACATTCGGACCTCATGCTTCCAATGACGCCACAACCGCCGCCTGGGCACACACTTCGAGGGATATTTTTGGCCCAGGGTTTTAAGGAGGGACGCAACCCAACTTCGCACTATGCCTTACCGCGCAGCCTGGGCCCATACTTAGAAATATTTTATCATTGTTCCTTGTTTCCCGCGACACGTCATTCAAGGTGCGCCCGAAATTGAGGGCGCACTCAGACTTCGCCCAGAAAACGTGTGCACTCCGACTTCGCCCTGAATTTGCTGCGCAGTCTGACTTCGCCCAGAATTGTTGCGCAGTCTGACCTGAACACTTTGCTGATTTTTGATTTGCACTGCCCGACTGCGCTCCCAAGACGGTGCGCAGTCCGACTTCACTGCGAAGTCGAGTTGCGCACCCAACACTTAGTCAATTTTTTGGCTTTTTTGTCAGCTGCCTTCTTCAAAACTCCTGATGTTGCACTATCCAAGGAGCGATGCTCGACTTCGCTGCGAAGTCGGGGTTTGCTCTAGGCTTCACTTAGGCTCTGAAAACTAAAAGCTGAATACTGAAATAAATATATACATTCTGTGATAACCTAAAATGCAGAAAAGAAATATGTACAAGGAAGGACCCCTTGGGTGCCTTCAGTGGTGGTAAATCTTCAGGTGGAACCCGTTGACAGGAATGGGGAGAAGCTGTCCCGCCATGTCCCGAAGCATGAATGCATTAAATTGGTTCACCCGAGCGATCTGATAAGGACCCTCCCAGAGGGCATCAAATTTACCATGGTTGCCCGGCTTTGCTTTCAGTGAGTCCCATTTCAAAACTAGGTCCCCTTTGTGATAGATGTCGTATTTGCTGGTGTACTTCGTGAGTACAGCGCCTGCGAACCCCAGACCATTGTTTGTCACTATTGACTCCGGGACCCCGAAACGGGTGATGAGGCTCTCGAGGAACCTAATGACCGTTTCCTGGTCCGCATGCTTAGTGGGAATCGCCTCTACCCACCTAGTGAAATAATCGGTCGCTGTATGGATAAACTTGTGTCCAGCTGCAGAGTTAGGCGTGATGGCCCCGATGAAGTCTAGACCCCACTGCTGAAACGGAGTATCGGCTTGAATTGGCTGGAGGGGCAAGGGTGCCTTTCTGTTCCTACCAGCGAACCTCTGGCATTTATCACATTTAACACAGACCGCATGTGCGTCTGTGAAGAGAGTGGGCCAATAGTACCCAGCTCTGATAATTTTTAAGGCCGTAGGCCTCCCAGAATGATGTCCCCCAGGCATCCCGGAGTGGAATTCTCCAAGGACCCTGGGTTTGTCTGTTTCTCTGACACATCGCAACAGGATGCCGTCAATGTTTTTGAAATAAAGCCCCTCGGGGCGAAGTACGTATCTCAAGGCGTTTAGCCTAAACCTCCTCCTTTGTGAGACATTGAGGTGATCTAGACATCTCCCGGTGCTAAAATACTACACCAGGTCATTTGTCCAATCACTTTCCTCTGATAAGGAGTTGACTAGGTTAGTTTCTGCTATCGGATCTTCCCACTTGCAGGCGGAGATTTCAGCTGCAACGCTTCGAGCTAGCTCTTGGCACAAGGCTCGGCCTCTGATCAACTTTGTTGGCCGTACCTCGATGTCAAATTCTTGGATCTTGGCTATCCATCCCGCCCTCTTGTGACCTGGCTCCCCTTGTATGATGAAATTCCTGACGTCCGGGTGTATCACGAAGACAGTTATCCGACTCTGGGAGACGAAGTGCTTGAACTTCTTGAGGGATTTCATGACTGCGTGAACCTGCCGCTCAATAAAATTGTACTTTTCTTCGTGCGGCTGAATCACCTGGCTTAAGAACGCTATGGGGCGTTCTTCACCATCGTCTCCCTTCTGAGTCAGGACTGCGGCGTAACTCTCGGGTTCTCCCACCGCGTACAGGATGAAATCCTTGGAATAGTCTGGATTAATCAACACCGGAGCTTGCGCGATTCTAGCCTTGACCCCTTCGAAGGCCTGCTTTCTTTCGTCGGTCCACAAGAATTCGGCATTCTTTTTTAACAGTTCGGCCATGGGCTTAATTACTTGTGCGAAGTCCAGTATGAACTTCCTCACGAAGTTGATTTGGCCGAAGAATGACTGTAACCCCTTCTTGTCGACTGGGATGGGTAAGCGGAGAAGGGCTTTTGCTCTGTCAGGATCCATTGCAAGGCCTTTCTCAGAAATGACGTGCCCTAGCAGCTTACCTTCTTTTACCGCGAAGACTGACTTCTTCGGGTTGATGGAAATGCCGAATTCACGACATCTTTCGAATATCTGCCACAGGTGGGAAGCATGGTCCTCTCTCTTGTGAGAGAATACAGTCATATCATCCAAATAGATGACGATGACCTTGTTGAGCAGCTCCCGGAATGCCAAGTCCATGGCTCTTTGAAACGTAGCGCCGGCATTAGACAGGCCGAAGGGCATGCGCTGATATGCAAACGTTCCCCATTTGGTGGTGAACGTTGTCTTGTGCTGATCTTCATCCTTTACCCATATCTGGTTGTATCCAGAGAATCCGTCCAAGAGAGAGAACCTCTGTGCTCCAGCAACTATGTGGAGGATCTGATCGATTTGGGGAAGCGGGTAATGGTCCTTCAGCGAGGCTTGATTAAGATTTCTAAAATCCACGCAGAGAAGGATGTCTCCATTCTTTTTCCTCACAGGGACCAGATTCGCTACCCAAGATGAGTGCTTGATGGGGTGGATGATTTTGGCCTCCAGCATCTTTAAGAGCTCGGCCTTCATCATGGCTTCAATCTTCGGGTTTACTGCCCTTTGCTTCTGCCGGAAGGGTTTTGCATTATCTTCCAGCTCTATGGTATGCTGGATCATCTGTCTGTCATACCCCTTCAAGTCTTGGTAGCACCAGGCCACGATATCAGGGAACTCTCTGCATAATGATCTGATCTTCTCCAGTTCCTCTTCAGTGCAGTCCGTTCCGACCTTGATTGTTTTTCCAGGTTCCAGCTCCATGTCTACGTACTGCTTGGGGTCTACTTTGATTCTGTGGGATATTGCCCTGTCATTCTGGTGAAAGAGACTCTCTAAGGTAATCAGTCCTTTCGGGACATGATTGTTCTTCAACTGGATCAACCCCTCGTACTGCTCGTCATCAGGGTCTCTACCTTCTATAGTACATGCTTCATTAATAAAAAAAGTGATGATATCCTCGTCACAATCAAACACCTGCCAATGGGTGTCTTTATCAGGCACAGAAGGCCTGTAGATGGTACGAACCGGCTTCGGCTTCTGGACAGTGTCATCAGCCGAAACGTACCTGGCTCCAACCGATGCCAGAATGTTAGCGTGTTTGTTCTTCTCACGTGGTATGGCTTTGACATTCAACGAGTCGAATGACTCCATCAGGTCCCAGACACGGTTACGATACGCCTTGAGATAATGCTTTTTGGAGGCGCACTTATTCGTAATCTGGTTGCACACCAGCTCTGAGTCGCCAAAGATCTGCAAATGTTTCACCCCCAGTTTCTCTGCCTTCCTCAAACCCAAGCACAGGGCTTCATACTTCGCCGCGTTATTAGTACAGCTCCAAGCCAGCCTGTAAGTGTAGTCCTTCTGGATCCCGGATGGGGAAACCAGGAGTACCCCTGCACCGGTGCCATTTTTGCATCGGGCGCCATCAAAGAACAGCTTCCATAGCTTTTCTGGTGCGGGTCCTACCTCTTTCCTCGCTAACTGGTCAAGCCTTTCAGGCTGGGTGACGGAGTAACAGCCTTGCTCAGTCTCAATCATGGCGTTGAAGTCCAGCAAGGAGAACTCATCCTTCACTTGTAAAAGCTCAAGGGCTTCTTTTGTCATGTCCACCACTACCAGTTCTTCAGTTGTCAGCTGAACCATGCCGTTTTGTGGCTCTTCTTCGGGTATCTTCTCTACTAAAAATGTGGAAGGCTTTTCATTGTAGATCTTCAGTCTCCTTCCTTTGAAGGGCACTTCCATATGTGAGTAATCCAGAGACAGATACCCACCCAGCTTTGCAGTGAACTCCCTAGAGAGGCACATGCTGAAGTAAGGTTCCAAGTCGACCACAACGACCTCCTGTATGACCACTATGTTGAGGGCTTTATGCAGTCGGATCGGGATATCCTTGATGACACCAACTATCTTGACAGGGGTGTCGTCTAGCTGCAGCACACCTTGGCTGCTCCTTGTATACTCCATACCGATCTCTTCGCAAACGGCTCTCGGCATAACAGAGTGGAGGCACTAGAATCCACCATGCAGTTGTGCACTATATAGCCTTCCATCCGTAATGACAGATAGAAAGGAGGTGGCCTGTTTTTTCCGGTGGCGGAGACTGTCAGGGGTTGAGCTAACACAGCAGGCTGCATCGGCTTCCCGTCCTTTATATTTTTCAAAGATTCCTGCAGCAGATCAACTTGCCCGGGGAGCAGAAGAGCCTCGTACATACTTATCTTTGTGGGGATCCTCTTTAGCTCGTCAACTATGTTGTATGTTGAAGTGCTGGCTCCCTCTATTTCTTTCGCAGGCTCATACTTAGTCCGGTATTGCTGCGTGGCTTCGACTCTCTGTCTCTTTGTCAACGACGGATATCTCAGCTTCTCCTGAGCTTGTTCTTTTGTTTCGGCCGGAGACTGAGCTGCGGGAACTTTCACCGCGGGAGCCTTGGGCGCAGGAAACTTTTCTTTGGCTGCATGAGGCCACAGTGACTTGTCAGGTGGTAGCCCAACAGGTTGCGCCTTTTCTCTTTGGGCGTATACCTTTAACGGCTTTGCCTGGGCCGCGGTAGCTTCAACAGGCTTTCTGCCTTCCTTGGTCGAGCAACGCAGGATCTTCTTCTGGGACGGCAAAGTTGCCTTCATCGTCCAGGATCATGTATAATTCATCCTCTATGGCGCTGCCCGCCAGGGTCTGGAGATAGTGCTGATGCAGCGTGCACCCTTCTTCTGAGTGTGGGTCGTTGCACGTGGAGCACCAGTTGACCTGGTCAGAAGTGCCAGGTTGATCCTCGTTGGCAGCATTCCTTGTAGGGGGTGCCTTTGACCTTGTGTGGCTTGATCTTTTGTTAGCGTCGGAGGATACAGTCTCCTTGGAAGGAACTCCATTTGGGCTTGCTTCTTCTTCATTATCGTCATGTCGTTAGACATGGTATGATACCCAGAGGCCAGAGCCCGTACCTCTTGGAGGATTTTATTTTGAATATCATTGTCTGCAGGTGCCAACCGGGCCGGCGGAGGTAATGCAGCCAATGGCGGGCGTGCAGAATACGCCGCGTACTGAGGGGGAGCTGGGAGTGCGGGATACTGCGGAGGCGGAGGTGGCGGGTTAGGGTAATGAATTTGAGGCGGGTCGTAGGGGTTTATGACTGGTGCTGGATTCCATGGCTGCTGAGGGTGCTGACTTGAAGATGAAGGCATCACACCAGAGGCCGATGGGTACTGGGACTGAGGAAAATCAGGATAAATAGGGGGCTGCACTCTATGCGGGAGTCTGCCTATGGAGATTATATCTAATTCTGCTTGTTGGGCAGCTTCGTATAGGGCAAGGAAGGAATCGACTCGGGCTATCTTCAGAAGTAGGCAGATATCAGAGTTGAAAGACCTCAAGTAGTAGTGAGCAGCTTGACCTGCTGAAGGTCGCAGTTCGCGAGGTACTCTTTTCCAAGACCTCGCAAACCTTATGTTGAAGTCTAATACCTCCTCTTGTGGGTGTCGTTGGATACTTTGAAACTGATGCAATAGTGAAGAGGGATCGGCAGACTCATTGCATCATTTTACAAGCCTGCCTGCCAGCTGAGGCCACCCCGTGATAGATCCTTCTGGCAAGGATCTCCACCAATAGAGAAGCTTCCCCCTTAGGGAAAGATCCAGTAGACGGGTCTTGACACTCTCATCAGTAATAGAGTGTAGCGCAGCCAAGGCCAGAATGTCCTGGATGTGCTCATACGCCGTTTTGCCATAGCCATCATAAGTAGGGATGGCCTTCAGGGCAATGGGGGGTACAGCCTCTTGTCCGACTAGGGCCAAGGGCCCCGTGGAGTCGACCGCTGGGAAGAGGTCGTCATCATTTTGCTGAGCAACCATTTCTTCTTCCCCTCCGGTCGTGTACTCGGTATCGGTGTCGTCCGAAGATGTAGGTTGCTCTTCAACTTTAGCCTCTTCGATTTCGGTTTCGGATTCGTCTATGCGAGCTTGGTAGTCATCCAGCCTGACGTGCTCTCCCGGAGCGTTAATGTCAATTTCGTAAAGATCAGGCTGGTTTCCCGGATTCCTTGCTCTCCACCTTCTTGTATGCATGAAGGCGCTTGGACCGATCTCACGGACTCAGAGAATATTCAGGTACTTGCAGAGTCGCCAGGTGTTCTGATTTTAACAGCAATGAATCGAACACCGATGCTTCGATTCTGTTTTGGGTGGGAAACTTTCGGGTCCCATCGGGTGTGCCAGAGAAACTGTTGGTTACGAATATGCCACTAGGAAAGGATTTAGTGAAATGCACCCTAGATTCGCCCACTAGATTGAAAGGCCGGAAGGAAGGAATGCCTTCCGTGCCAATCTCCGAAGAAGGTCGGCTTCCTATGTGTTTTCTCAGATGTTTTAAGCTCAAAGTGCAGGAAAGGAATTAAAAATGCGGAAAGAAATACAAATATGATTTGAGTTGGGTGGGGAGGATAAGCAGCACGGCAACGATCAATCACCACTACTAACAGCAATTAAATACGGAATACATTACGTAAACTACAAATGTCATACATTCTATGTATCCTCTAGCTATGCATTCCGAGAATACTTGATCATCAAATACCGGTATCCAGATAGCAGAATAACAGTAAGCAATAAAATAAGCAACATGAGGCATAAATGTTAAGTAAAGGCAGCATAAAGAACGATAACAGCAGATAGAGCCAAGTGTATCTTGCATTCAGAAGCAATCGGGGGGAAATTGCGCTATAAATAGCTGCACCACATCATTGTAAGGGGTGGAAGGGGGATATCCTGCTAGGGAACCATTGTAGCTATACGTTTGCTTCTGAATGCAAGATACACTTGGCTCTATCTGTTGTTATCTTTCTTTATGCTGCCTTTACTTAGCATTTCTGCCTCATGTTGCTTATTTTATTGCTTACTGTTATTCTTCTATCTGGATACCGGTATTTGATGATTACGTATTCCTGGAATGCATAGCTAGAGGATACATAGAATGTATGACAGTTGTAGTTTTTGTAATGTATTCTGTATTTAATTGCTGTTAGTAGTGGTGATTGATTGTTGTCGTGTCGCTTATCCTCCCCACCCAACTCAAATCATATTTGTATTTCTTTCCGCATTTTTAATTCCTTTCCTGCACTCTGAGCTTAAAACATCCGAGAAAACACATAGGAAGCCGGCCTTCTCCGGAGATTGGCACGGAAGGCATTCCTTCCTTCCGGCCTTTCAATCTGGTGGGTGAATCTAGGGCGCATTTCACTAAATCCTTTCCTAGTAGCAGATTCGTAACTAACAGATCCTTGTCCTCGTCACATGGAGCTTGTATAGCAAATAGTTGGGCCACAACTCCATGGGATGACTTTTTTAATAGTTTCTCCATTCTATGAGATGAAACAAGTTGAGTAGCCCCATCTTTCATTCCCCGTAGAGTGTACTCAGTTCCTTGCTAGCTGAATTTCATCCATAGCTCAGAAAAATCCCACAATACTGGGCCCAATGTTCTAAGCCATTGTGCTCCCAATACCACATCACACCCACCTAGGGGTAAGGCAAACATATCAGCCTTAAGATTATATTCCCCTATTTGTACCTTGACATTTCGACACTTTCCCTTACAAGGCAAAGTTCCTCCATTGGCAATCATGACTTCAAAGGAATTACAAGTATTTATATAACAATTTCCCTATTTTGTCACTCTAGGGTCAATAAAGTTTTGTGTGCTTCTGGAGCCAATGAGAATTATTACTTGTCCTTTGAAGTGCCCTAACACCTTCATGGTTTGGGGAGTTGATATTCCTGCCAAGGCATGCACCCAGATTTCTGGTTGGGTTTCTTTCGGGGCTTCTGGTTGTTTTGTTTGTTCCTCTTCCTGATGATCCTCTTCCACCTCTTGAGATTTTGTGGTTGTTGTCTCATCCACATCAAGCAAATACAATTTTTGTTGCACACATTTATGTCCCGGGAATACTTCTCATCATAGTTATAACATAGCCCTTGGGCTCTTCTAGCTTCCATCTCTTCTCGAGTCAAATTTTTGATGGTAGGTGATTTATTGGCAAGATTTGATGTTGGCTTGGGCGAAAAAAGTGGCTGGGCTTGTGAAAAATTGGAGGTGCGTCTTTGAGCCTTAACTTTATCTCTTGCCAATATAGCCAATCCTATTGCTTGCTATAATGTTTGGGGCTTTAACATTTTAAATTCAGCTTTAGTGTCATCCTTCAAACCACTCACAAAACAACTTTGGAAGAATTCTTCATTCAAGCCAGTGGTATGGTTGGCCAATTTTTCAAACTGAGCTTGATAGTCTCAAATAGTTGAAGTTTGTTTCATTTTAGTAATGGTTCCTTAAGATCTTCATACTCACTAGGGCCAAATTGAGTGAGTAGTTGTTTCTCAAATTCATCCCAAGTAAGATCGGAGTGAGCTTTTATGAACCTTTGATACCATTGCAGGGCATCCGATTCTAGATTAATAGATGCAACTTTGAGACATATGTTGTAAGACATTATGAAGACTGAAATATAGTTCTGCTCGACACAACCATCCATTTGGATCTTTCCCATCAAATTTTGGAAAGTCTAATTTGGGCAGTTTGTATGCATTATTATTCTCCCATTTCGGATTGCTTGATCCTTCGCCCTTATGGTCAAAAGAACTATATCAGCCATATGTGTGGGTGTTACTACTTAAACAACTTTCCATGTCTGCAATTATTTCATTTACTCCCTCCATCTCCTTTTGTTCCCTTATCACATAGGTTATGGAGTCATGTAAAGTTTTGATTTCAGCCCTTAACTGGTTTAGACCATTAGTTAATTGATTTCCCAAATGCTCCCCCCATTGAGTCACTTTTGTAATGATTTTTTGCTCCATTTGTTGTCCCCTAGTGCCTGTAGCCATACACTATGATTTTAGACCTTACAAGGATACTTACTAAAAATAGAAATGCTAATTTGGTAGTTGTTACTTTTAGTAATGATCTCGAAAAAGTGTTTGGGTGTTGTATATCAACACGATCACCTCAAAAGGACAATCACAATGGACTAGGTCTCTAGATGACGTTTCCCGACACCCTATACTTTTTTTTTGGTCTCGTGTCTATTTTTCTCTTAAAGTCTTTTTTCACCAAGAAAATTGTCATTCTTCTCTATTCTCAACAAATGCTTTGTTTGCTACGGTTAGTCTAACAATTACCTTGATAGGCTCTGTCTTGTTTGTTACTGACAACTACCCAATCTGACTCTGTTCCTCACTGTTATTGACCACTATCTTGGCAGACTTTGTTTTGACTGTTACTGACAATTGCCTTGTTTGATATTATTCTCTACTATCCTGAAAATTGCCCTGGCAAACTGTCTTGATTGTTACTGACTCCCAACAGTTACCTTCGTCTATTACAATATGGTCAATTCTGTGATAGGGTATTCTCCTCTGTATGCTCAATTTCCATGGTTAAGGTTCTTGAAGTTTGATGGTTGATGTAAGGGTTTAACATATGACAAAAAAAGGGTAACTCTAGGCCAAGGTGTGTGCATTGTCTATAGCCCTCTATTATACCGCAATGACGAATGATAATGCTTTGACCAATATTTCAAGCCACTACTCAAGAAGGATTCCACACATACCCTTGAGTGCACTACCTGCCTCTTTGATAGTACGGGAGAGTAATCTTCCTAAGCGCTGTGCTCGGTGCACTTTGGATAGATACATGGTTGAAAAGCTTCCTATTGTTAAAGGTCTCTCCTAAACCTAGGGGTATCTCCCTATATACCCGAAGATATGTGGGAGCTCAAGTCCGTATACAGGTGTTGTTTGAGGCCTAGGTATTGGAGTCTAATCACTCCTCACTTCACTAGATACTTTATGGGCAATCTAGCTTAGCCATTAACAACTCCTTTGCGATATTGTAAAACCCCCGACACAGGGTTTCTAACCTATTAAACTAGAATAGAAAAAAGTATGGCTTGATTTTCTTTTTTTTGCAGTCATTACAGTAAATAAAAATGAAGGAAAATTATACCTAACATGTCAAAAAGGCAAGACAGGAACTATTGCACTCATAGCAGGATGCAGCCTTGGAAAGCTTTGATACCACTTTTTAGGAACCTTCCAATTAAAATAAGCACATCCACATAAATATTTCAATAAAGACAATAAATCATGAAAGAATGAAAAATATTGAAATACAAAATGGAAATGTAGCAATTATATTAATCACAACAAAATCACAATATGAAATTGCAGGCCTCTTTGAGGGGGCAACCTCCTAAATAGATCTTTGATTCAATATGCAAAAAGAGATTCAAAGTTGAGCTTTCCGGCCCTGGGCCGAAATTGAGCTTTGCATGTGCCTTAGCCAAATTTTGAAGCCCGAAATTGAGCTTTCTAGCTCTGCTTCCTGGGGCCATAACTTTTGATCTGCGGCCCAGATCGCCTATTATAATATATTGCCGGAAAGCTTGCGAAAAGATCTGCAATGATGAAATATCCAAAGATCATTTCATCCACTTTATCATCCCCTTTTAAGGCCTGCGAAAATACCAACACTTCTGCGTGTGCTTTGCCGCTTTAAAGCTCCATACTTGGTCAAAATTTTGTCAAAAAATTTAATGTGGCAAAAATGCCAACATTTCTGGCGACTCGCGGGGCATTTAGCTTGTTTGAATGCAGATCGATCCCAGGCCTTTATCCATTGGGCAACAGAGTCATCCTCGCTGTCCTCCTCTGAGTGTTCACTGACGGCAGTAAACTCTTCCTCCAACTTCTCCCCTTCTGCCTCTTCCTCCTCTCTTTGGCACTCATGGTCCTCTTTGGCGCACAAAAATGCATGAACTAAACTCAAAAAAACAACTGAAACTTTACTCACCAGCTGGCCTATTTACATTATTTACACAAAAGTTTGCGACATGATTGGCATGCCACCACCACAAACCTAGCTTCGGGTGCCTATCCGGTGAATCTGCAGTGTCCGAACCAGATCTGATTGTACTTGAGTTGATCTTTGAAGTCCGGTTGGCCTCCCAAAGTTTGCCAGGTTGCGAACAGGATGCAACGTGGCAGGTTATCATGCATGCCAGTACTCATATCATCCATGAATAACGTGGTGAAGAGATTTACCACATGAGAGCCTTCTTCGAGCACTGGTTTGTAATGTCCCCATTTTTCATATTTTTTATTATACATAGTTGTGGAGTGGAGTCTTGATGTGTTTTGGTGTGTTAAGAGTATTTTTGGTGAAATTTGGAAATTAAATAATAAAAAGGGGGAAATGAGGGTGTATGCCCCATTAGGAGAATAAATATCATTTTATTATTATTTTCTAAGGTATTATTAAGTGAAATCAAAAAGTGCAACCTCAATAAAGAATTAAAAGAATGTCTATATAAAGAGGAGTAGGGGGCTCATTTGAGGGAGCTTGGATCATTTTATCTCTTCTACATTGTTGTATTTGGCTTTGCAGCTAATACACTTTTCTCTTGTGGACGAAACCCTACGAGAGAATTCTCTCTTGCGGACAAAACCCTGCAAGGGATAGCTTTGAGGACGAAAACCCTCTTGGCTAGAAACCTAGGACGAAAACCCTAGAGTTTCTTTGAGGTAAATCCAGCCAGGGTTTACAATTGGGTTTATTGAGACATTCTGCATCATTTATTGAGGATTTCTTCGGCAGCATTCATATCAGATTTGGGGAGATCAGATTTGGGGTTTTGGGAACCCTTCTTGGTGTGGTATTTCAGATTTGGTGTGGCATTATAGTTTCAGATTTTTGCAGCAGAGTTTAACAGTTTTGTGGCTGGGCATTTGTGAGTTGTTTTCATTCAATAATTTAGTAGAGGTTGTGTTGTTTGTTCAGCATCCAGGGTTTATATTAATGTTTTGGGTATGATCTATGTAATTGTGATTCCATAAAAGATAATATAAAATATTGTGGTGTATTTGTGACAATCTTAGGGTTTTATGGTGTATTTTTCTCGGGTTATTTATAGATCTGATTTTTATTTGCATGGTTCAAAATTTTAGTCAGGAATATTACCATATCTACAGCAAGGGTTTGAAAACTCAATTTGGGGATGAGCATTTACTATTTTTTCTATATGAGAGTTCTTGCTGTGAGCAGGAGTTCGAAGCTTCAGCTTGTTGGTGACGTAGCCCACCCTCAAGGACAGTGTTGTTGTGGTTGAAAGACACCATCACAATGCTTGGATTTTCAGTTTACAGGTGAAGAAGACATTGAAGGCAGTTTTCTAATAAATGTGTGAAGTTAGCTCAGATCATATGCAGAGTTATTATCAAGTTTCCAGCTTCAATCTCTATTGGGCATTTTCCCCAGCTGGCCGAACAATTTTGGAAGGGTTTTGGTGAGTTCGAGTTGCATATCACAAGAAAGACATTGGCATTGCTTACCAGCAGTTTGCAGACTATAATGAGGGTTCTAAGTCAGTTTTGAGAAGCATTTTAAGAGCAGCAAATAACCTACAGGGCAGCCGTGCCTCTGCAACATTGGGTCGTACATTTACAGCCCCACGTGGGTGTTTGGGTCCATTCCTCATCGATTGCACTGGAGATACTTAGTGGAATTTGTTAAGCAGCAAAAAGGGGTATTTGTAACTATTTTCCAATCAATGGAGAAGTCAATATTTTATAAGTTATGAGCAAAACATGTTTTTCTGTAGCTGATGCAAATTTCCAGTTTAATATCAGACCGGATATTTTTACGGGTAAACTTATCTTTCTACATTTTCCTTCATTGGGTTTATGTATTATGATAAAAAGAAGTTTGTGTCAAAATTTCATTGTATTTGGTTAAGTAGTTTGAAAGTTACGATAGTATTCATTTCCAGCTGTGTTATCATTCTCAAAAGAAAAAAAAAAACATATATTGAAAAAACTACAAAAAAATTACAAAATACCAACCATTACCAAAAACAAAGCAGAGTATCAGTTCTCTCAGATTGTGGTTAGTCACTACAGTGGTATCAAAGCCAAAGATTCTGCCAGCCTATCTGGGTTCTTTATCTAGTGTGTTTCCTCATAATAGTTGCAACTGAGAGTTGGTTAGTTCAATGTGAAGATGGAGCCACACAGTGATTGGGATAGGTTTCGGCGTGAGTTTTGGCAAGGTCAGAGAGAGTTGCAGCAAACTCTCAAGCAGTTGACAGCTGCTATGTCACCTAAGTTAGCACCTACGGTTTCCTCTAAGGCTAAGGTTGAGCCCACCATCTCAGAGTTACGGGATCAGTTTGTTCAGGAATGGACCAATGCTAGTGGGAAATTCAAAGAAATGATGTCTCTTCATGATTGGGTGGACATGAGGATGAGGCAACAACCTAATCGGAGAGGTAAACATCATCAACAGAAGTTGCACAAGAAGGAGAGAAAATATGAACCAATGTCTCCCACCTCGATTCCTATACAAAGAAACGTTGATGGGTCCAAGAAGGTCGAGATGATAGAAGAAGAACTTGCTGTTCCAGAAAAATTTAAAAGGCAGTTGGCAGAAAAAGAAATGGTTTCTAGTGGTTTACAGGTCGCAGGACCTCTATCAAATATGGATACAACAAATTCTGTTTTGCAGCAGAATAATATTTCTTCTGGATACCTTACAAGTTCAGCTCCTTTGTCTCAGATATTAGTACCAAATGCAATTGATGAAAAATTAGCAAGGCAACAAATTGATGGCATAGTACAACAGTATGAATATGAAGTAGACAGCTTTGTGGAATCATATTCTGCTCTGGACATTGATGTGTTCAATGAAACACAAGTGACATTCAAAGCCCTTGAAGAGCATGATGGAGAGTATGATGAGAGTGAACACATAGGAGTTTACAAATTAGATTTCAGTAATGATAGAGTTGGTGAGTATTGGTTTGATTTGGAAAATGAACATGAGATTTACAATAAGCATGCAACACCAAAAATACATCAAGCCATTAGACGCATGGGATCCAAGTATTTCAGCACCTAGTTATGATGAGGAATCGGTTTGGGATGAATTGCATCTTGAACAAGGAGCTGCCCAAAATTTATTTCAAAAATCATGCAAAGGAAATGACATTGAGATGGTTGATCCTTGCATTAAAGACAAATCCAAACTGTTATTTCATAGGGCTGATTATGATCAAGAAGAAGAGGAGGTAAATTTTGAAGGAGTAACTATGTCAGCCTTAAAACAAGGAAACATGCCCATGGATTACATCACCAAATTGGCCAAAGATAGAGGTAACAATTATATGAGGGTTGTAATGAATGAATTTGCTCATTTCCCTATTGTTACAGTCGTCTTAACAATAATAGAGGAGTTTCATTTGTTCTTTGGAAGGGTATGTAGATCTCATAGCATACATGGGGATATTGTGAATATTTGGGACAGTAGATTCACACCTTGGGATCCGGGTATATTGGCACCCAGATGTGAGGAAGTACCCATGGGGAATGAACGCCCTATTGACTTCAATACCATCCACATTTCATTTCAGAGTTCCAAAAGCTCAGTTTCGAATTTCCAAGAAGTTCGTCCTATTTTTGAGAGTCTTTGGGTGAGCTTGGGAAACATCCCCCCCTTGGAGCCACTCTTGAGCCATGGGGAGGCACAAAGCAGCCTTAAGGAAGTTGCAAGAAGGTATGTTATCAGTTCTGATTTTTGTTGGCAATATAACAGTAGTTCTCCATTTATGGGCAGCATTAGCATTGTGGAAAAAGACACATTGATGGCACCTATGGTTGCATTCTTGTTGAGACCTAAGACTGCATTTTTGGTAATGAATGAGGATGCATCTTTGATGATAGAATGGACTGAGTTTTTGTTCAAAATGACTACATCACTGATGGAGATTGAGGCTGCACATTTCATGTCCTATGAGGACATACACTTCTTGATAAAAGAGGCTGTGTTTGTGACTTCTGTGTCTAATCTTACCACTCTGTTTGAGACCCCTTGGTCTGCATCTTTCATAACTAATGAGGCTGTTTTTCTAAGGGCAACTTGGACTGATTGTTCACTGATTTTTGAGGTTGCATCTTCTCTGTCTTTTAGGACTTTTTTTGTGATGAATTCTGGGACAGAGTTGGAGATGTATGGGACTACATGTTGGTTGATTTGTGAGACTGCATATTTGTCTTTGGAGGCAACATCTATTGAGAGAGTTAAGACTGAAATGTTGACAACATACTGGACTGCATTTTTTATGACGGATGGGGCTGTGTTTTTGACTCATTGGACAGCACTTTTGAGGGAAGCTTTGGCCAAGTTTTTTATTAAGAATACTGCAAAATCCATGACAAATAGGACTGCAATAATGATGACTGATGCAGCTGCGTTGACAATGAGTTTTGGGGCTACATGTGACACATTGTTTGGGACAATTCCTCCCAAGCTAATTGAGATCTTCATGAGGTTTGAATTGGCACTTTACATGATGTATAAGAAGGTGTTTTGCATGTTGTTTAGGACTGTCTTTTATTCAAAAATTAGAGCTGTGTTTCTTGAGGAGCTATTTTGGGCAGCATTGGTAAGGGCATTTGAGGTAAATGGCAAGTTTGGCATTGGTATTATCACATTGTGGGCCTTAGAAACATTCATAGGATGGAAAATAGGGACTGCAAACATTGGGAAGATAGACGTTGCCTCCCGAGAGCCTTGGAAGGTTGCTAATGGCGTCCTGAAAGCAACCATAATTTATTCTGTTGATAACACATTGATGGCTGCCATTTCTATAAAGACAGCAATTTTGATCAGCCATGGGACATTACATTCTGATCAGCCTTGCTTAGATTGTTTTGATAAGGAGGAGGAAGATACCATTTCATTCTTGGATAATCTTGGGAACACATCTTCAGTATTGGGGTGTTTGGGAGAAAACGTTCTTCTCTTGGGGTCACTTTTACACCACTTGAAGACATGGATCAGCCATGATACTACTTACATAAGGTATGACATTCATTCTGATTTTTATGACAGCTGTTTGAAGAGTTTTGGCATTCATGAGTTGGTTACATTGATAAGTTATGGGAATGAAAGATTGATGATGGATGGAGCTGGTAATTGGTATGGCATAATCACGTCATGTGGAAGAAATTGGGCTGCATTATTGAGTATTTTTGAGAGCAGGACATTAGCATTTGGAGATGATATCTTGCTAATTCTCAGAACTGATTTTTGGGCAGCCATTGGAACTGTTTTTGGGAATAAAAAGTTGGCATCGCTGGTAATTCATTGGGATTCATTTTGCATTCAAACTATGACTGCACCTACAACACTTTGTGAGACAGAATTGGAAACAGTTTTCACTTTGTATAGGCTAATTGATGAGACATTAGGGGCTGCGCTTCATATCAGGTCTGATTTTCTCATATTTGCTGTGTTTTACTTGATTAGAAGGGCTGCTACATCACACCAAATTTCAGTTTTGATTGAGAGGGGGAATGAAATTGTTCATGATAGAAAGTGTGCAGGAATGTTTTTCATGATGTCAAAGACTGCTTTTCATTCAGAAATCAGAACTGAGTTTGTTTCGAAAAGGGAAATTGAGGAACATGAATTGGTAGATGTTGGTTACGAATCTGCCATGAGGAAAGGATTTTGGGTTAATGCGCCCAGATTCGCCCACCAGCATGAAAGGCCGGAAGGAAGAGATGCCTTCCGAGCCAATCTCCGGAGAAGGCCGGCTCCTTTTGGGGGGGGGTTTCTGATTTAAGCTAAAGGGAACAGGAAAGAAATAAATGTACAGAAAGAGACAAATGTACAGAAAGAAATTACAAATATATTCAGAGGTTGGTGGGGGGGAACTAACAGTACGGGAACACACCAATCACCGCTACTTACTGCATACAAACACAAAGCATGACAAAGAACTGCAAAACCTACGCGTACTTCCGATACACAAGCAGTGTATGCACAGCTTCAATGATCCCCTAGCAAACATTCCCTACAAGGAACTAACGGCACGGCAATGCATCAATCACCAGATACGTACACTGACAGGGGTAGAAAGTAAACCTAGAGATATCAGAGCCAGGTATATGTGTTAGGTAGAGAATTTAACCGCACGACTTCAATGGCTCCCTAGCAAACATTCCCTACAAGGAACTAACGGCGAGGGATCGCATCAATCACCAGATACGGGCCAGCAACGTCACACATAAGTGATGGAACTGCTACCACATCTATTATATGAAAATTAAAAGTACAGAAATAATGCTAAAGGCGCCTGATCATCAAATGCTGAAATGAATCAACAAGCCATGACACAGAATCGCGTAAAGCATAAGCATAAAGAAATAAAAGCGGCAAAACAGAACCAGGCATACAGATTGTATTTATAAGCAGAAGCACGGTTACAATGGGCACAGTGGTTCCCTAACAAACATTCCCCTTCCACCCTTTACAATGAATTCATGCTGGGCTTTTATAGCCCGAGTCCCTCCCGTTACATTAATGGGCACAGAGTCCCAGTCAAACATAAGCTGACAGAAGCGGCGAAAGAGCTGCAAATGCCGACCTTTTGTCGGACCGGACTGTACCCGCAGCATGGTCATCCTGGGAGCTGGACAGCTACGTGACGGAGTGCTGGGTAGAATCTTCAAGTCGGCAGGTACGCTGGTAGCTGGAGCAGGTGGAACCTCAGATCAGCTTTGAATGAGGCTACTGGCACAGGCAGTGCAGCCCATGTTTATCCCTTTTTGTCGGCACGTCTTGGTTCGAATCCCGAAGCTGGACACTTGTCGGATGAAGGAAGATGCTGTTTGACACATGTCTGCCTTAGAGGGCAGTCTATCCATCTTCGCTTGGGATCGGAGCTCCTTGGGATGCGCGGGCAGAAAACAGTGTAGTCGGGAAGGCCTTCACGCCTTGGTCAAATTCCGGGTTTGTTCCCCTACTGTACACCTGTCAAGGGCGCATTCCGACTCTGCTGAGAAGTCGGACTGCGCACAGGTGAACACTGGTGTCTGCCGTTGTACGGACCTGCTCCGGCACTTATCATTCTTCTTTGTCAGCCTGCCAGTCTGCCAGTTGCAAGGTGCGCCCAGAAAGTGGGGCGAAGTCAGACTTCGCACCAAAGGCGGCGAAGTGCGCACTTCGCACCAAGCGGGCGAGTGCGCACTCGCACCAAAGCGGGCGAAGTGCGCACTCGCACCAAGCGGGCGAAGTGCGAACTTCGCACCCAGACTTAGCCAATTTTTTGGGTAACCTGCTGGAAAGTTGAAAAATCAATTGGGGGACTTCGAGAAAAAAGGGGGGAAAGAAAAAGAATGCGGGAAAGAAAAGGAAAGGGAGAGAAGAAGGAAGAAAGATGGGGGAAGAGGGAAAAGAAGAGCAGCACTGTTACTTTACAACATTGAAGACATTGCACCCCGTGCAAAATGTGACAACATTTCTGGCGGCTCGCGGGGTGTCGAGCTCGCCTCGGCGCAAAGAATCCATGCCTTCATCCTTTGGGTGCAGAGGAACTTGCCTCCCCTGCCTTTTGCTGCTCTAACTGTTCTCCTTGCGGCAACTGTTCTTCAGATTCATCTTTGTCAGTTGCCCCCTCAGAAATGCCTTCCGAAAGCTCTCCATCTCCGGCTTCTGCCTCGCAGATGCGAGTGTATGCCACCTGGGCTGGGCGCCAGGCTTCTGCTTCGAATGGCTTGCGGTCAGCTATATCTTCTAATGCTCCGTGGAAAGCAGCGACCGCGTGCAGGTCGATGGTGAGGTACCTTTTTTCTAACTCCTGGAAATAGGAGCGGATCTTGGAATATTTGGACACCATCTGAGTGACCTGACTGTCTTGAATTGGCTCAGTCCAGCTATCAATTTCAGCTGTATCTGCTTCAAAGGACTGCCAATTTCTTTTTACCCGATCTAGGGTGAGGAGCTCGCCATTCTCAACAAAACTTGGGCACCCTAGTTCTGAAAGAGCGTGAAAGGGGGCCAGACAGATATCCCTTTCATGCGTGAATGCGTCTAGCATTCGTCTGGCCACTCTCACCTCTTCAACTTTTTTGAAATATTTGTGCAAGGTCACCCTTGCACCTGCCCATTCTGCAGCGAATGAGGACACGGGAGAAAATTGGAGGCCGTTGCGCTCGCGCTCTTGAAGATTTACCGCCAGGTCCAGCCATTGCTTCGCCTGGCGCTCGGCCTCCTCTACCACAGGCTTTCCCTGGGCAGAAACTTCTTGAATCCTGGATGCGAAATCCAGGACTGCCATCGCCTTGTAGGTATGGGGCTTGCATTCCCTCAGCAAACCAGCCCTCATCTCTTTAACCTTTGTTTTTGAAAAGACCGCCGCTTGAGATGTCCTCTCTGCGAGTTGCGACTGCGCCTGCTTCAAAGACTCCTGGAGCTGAGAAATCTGCTCCGAGGCTGCTTTCTTTTCGGTTGCGGCTTGTTGCTGAGAAGCGGCCAGCTGGGCTTTGAGTTCATCTGTTTCTTGCCGTGCCGCTTCCAGCTGCTCAGTAGACCTAGACAGGTCCTCTTCAAGCTGCCTTACTTTATCCTGCAACGCGAAAAGTTCTTCCTGCTCCTCCAGACTCTTGACAAAGAGATTATCAGCTTTGCGCATGATTGTCTGAATCTCATACTGCTTGTTGATGTCGTCAAAGCTCTTCTCCTTTGTCTGGAGCTCGTAGTCCGCCCTAGTCATTTCCCGGAGAGGCTTCTTTACTATTGGGATTATCTTCTCTGTTGTAAGCACTCTCCTCTCAAAATCGTACTTGGCGCGTTTTACCGGGGCGGCTATCTCTTCATGTCTCCTCCGCTTCAGGTTCTGGAGGAAAGAAACAGAACACTGTACAGCCCTTGTTGCCAGGGGCAAGTCGTCTGTGTTCTGGAGGTCGTCCATGAAATCTGGTTCCCCCAGCCTAGGGTTCTGCTGAGACGTCTCTCCTGCGGGAATGGGATCAGGAGGAACCGGACAGACCTTGGAAGAATCAGTCGCTTGTGGGGGCGACCGGGAAATGGAGATGGGAGCGGGTGATGCTGCGAGGGTTTGAAGCGGCTGAGGCGGAGGATGTGAAGGTGAATGAACAGCCTCAGCACTAACTTCAGGCGAAGGATTTGGAGTTGTGCTCAGAGAAAGAGAGACGTTAGGGTTCTGAGCAAACTGATCAAAAGAATGGGGGCCGCTAGAAGGGCGCGGAGACGGAGAGGAGGATGTGGTCATGGCCCGCTCAGATTGAGCGGGAGACGGAGTGGGGGTAGGACTAGGTGAGACCAAGGAGACAGGGGCAGCAAACGTACCTGCGGGCTCCGCCTGAGCCGATGCCGGGTGGATGTCTTCGCTTCTTGTCTCGGCGGCTGACTTGGGACTGCCCAAAGGAACTGCCTCTGCGGCGGCAGGACGCGGCTGCGGCTCTGCGACTGGCTGCTGCACTATCAGGCTAGGTCGCCTGATTTTCTCGACTCTCCTCCGCTTCTTCTCTTCTGGAATAACGGTCGGATCAGGGGAAGGAGACGAAACAAGTGCAGCAGGCGCTGATGCTCCCACGGTAAACTTGTACCGGGGTTTGACTTGCAGAAGGTCTGCCGCAACCGGTCTGCTTTCTGGCGGCGCTGGCGCTTTTCTTGCCTGAGGGATTGCCTCGGGCGCTGCCTTGACTGACTCTTTCGCCTTTTCAGGCGCCGCCTTGGGAGCCACGGGCTGCATTGGATCGACCTGGGTACTTGCTGGGGCTCGCGGCTGGCAGTTGCCGAAGTGTACAACTGTTTGAGGGGAGACCCTCCTTTATAATCCTCAAAGGGGCCTCGGGGAACGTAACCTTGATATGCGAACGGCCGCCAGCTGTCATGATGCTGGTCATAGAGAACCGAAAAGTCGTCATCTACGGCCAGGTTTCTCCTTGTGGATTTATCGTCTCTGCGTGCGGCATCTCATCTTCCAGCATTCGGTAATCTTTTCTTTAGACCAGTTAAGGCCTGCTATCTTGGATAGAAATTTTTTGAACCCTGGAGATGAGAAGTGGTGGTCCGGGTTTCGCTTGGGGTCATATGTCACCTCCTCGCAGTAGAAATCCTGCCAGGGAGGAGAAGCTTCCATTAATTCAATCTCCCAGTCAAGGTCCACATGGACCACATCGCATCTATCTTCGGTTATATCCGCCCGGGGGCACAAATGTGTGAACCTTCCCCTTATCCCATAGGGGTCGTACTTCCAGCGCTGCGGCAGCAAAACCAGGCCAACCCGGGACAACTCTTGCTCTAGGTAGACATGCTGTCCTACCTCGGTAATCTCAACGTTGGCCCAGGAAAGAGGATATTGAAAAATCTGTCCTCTCTTCTTCCCTAGGCCGAACTCTTCTTCTACATAGTCCATCTGCCGGGCAACCTCCATCCTGAACAGATGCTCTGTACACCAATAGGGCAGCGAGATAAGGCTTGCCCTTGAATCCGTAGATTCGACCACAATCCCTTGCGTCAGTCTGAAAACGTCCCCGAGCTTCTGATTTATCAAAGCACTCGTCATTTCCTTCGGGGGACGGGGGATTTCACTTTCGGTGAAGACTGACATGACGAATCCCAGAAAGTTGAAGTTGAACTTGTAGTAGGACCCTTTCCGGTATAAGTCATCCGTCCAGTTATAGACGGGCTGTGGTTCTCCCCTCTCGTTAACCTTCTTTAGGTTCAGGATCGGCATTTGGGGGTGCAGATGGTACAAACAAATCCAGGCCAGAACGGAACTGAAACGAAAATTGGTAGACTGCCTCTTTTGAATTTTCAACAGGCCGGAATGAATGGCGTAAGCCAGCCAGTCTGCCCAGTCGAAAGAGATGGGGCGCTTTCCACTTCTCTGCGCCGCTGGTTCGTAAGATTCTCCACACAGGAGACATTCTGCCAGCGCCAGCTGGTACGGATGTACCAACTCGTCGGAGTCGCAGCCGAGAATCCATGCCAGGATGGTATATAAATACTTGCTCTGAAATTTCGTCAAGGGCATGGGGCCAGTCGGCCACTGTCCAGCTGGAAGCGGGGCGTTCAGCTCTGAATTGAGGAAATCCCTCATTCGCTTGGTGTGCGTGAAGCGTCCCGCTTGTTCGCCCAGATTTATCTTTCTGAAGATGGTGCCGGAGTCATACTCCAGCCCTGGGGCGAAAGCTGGCTGCACAGTCTCCCTGCGCAGCGCGAACAAGGGTTTACCGCTGGAGCTGCAAATTTGCCGGGAAGCTGGTCTGTAGTGTCTGACAATTAAGTCTACCAGTTCCGGGCATTGATGGACAGGAGGGCACAAAAATCTGAAGAGGTTTGATTTGTACGCCGCTCCGAAATGGTGGGAGGGCGAAACTTTGTCAGCCCAGCTCTCCACATTTGCTCGTAACTGAGTCAGGCTCATAGAAAATGAGCCGTCCACATATCCCGCCAGGTAATTCACCGGAGGTGGTGGGGCTTGCCCACGCTGTACTTTTTTGGTTCGGGATTTTGACTTTTTCTCTGGCGGGGCATCGCCTTTGAAAACGCCTGGCCGCGGTAAATCCCCTGGTTCGCTGCTTTCGCTGGACTGTGCCGACACTGGCCTCTTTCCTCTGTCCATCTCTCTGAATCAGCAATAATGATAGGTTCAGTCTGCAACAGATTTCGCTATCACAGGAATAATTTGAACTGTCCGAGGAATAATCTGTGCAATCTGGAATGTTTGCATGCTTCTGACCCCCTTTTCTAGATAAAGACAGCGCCATAAATGCAACGCAGGAGGGGGTAGGTCGGCTGAGTTAAGATCCTTGGGTGGCTGCGCAGGAGAATGTTTGGAAAAAGCGCGCCCCGGCAGACGTGCCATGTTTCTTTTGTTGCATTTTCCTTTGAAAAACGTGCAATCATTAATTCTGCTTTGGAGATTGCACCATGGCTGACGTTGCTGCCACCACTTGGGCACACTGCTCAAGACAAAACCTTCGGTGCGGAAACCCACATTAAAACAGTTGCAAACGCGCCTTGGGCCCAGCTTGGGGATTTTCGAATTTTTTATTATTTTTTAAACAGTGTCCCAATACTGGCCCGGAAAACAAGGCGCAGCCGGGCTTCGCCCGAAGTTGGGTGCGGCCCGACCTTGCCGGCGAAGCCGGACTTCGCCCGAATTTCGGGCGAAGTACGAACTTCGCGCGAAGCGCGCGCTTGAACTGTTCTGCTTTCTGGCTGCGCCCAAGGTTTGGGCACAGTCTGGGTCTTAGCCGCCTTCGGGCTTTACCAACACTTAACGTTTTTGCAACCTTTGCTCTTTGGTCTTACTGCGCATTGCGACGCTGGGGCGGGTTCGGACTTCGGCCGAAGCTTGGAGCGAAGTGCGAACTTCGCGCGAAGTTCGCACTTCGCACGAGAATTGAGCGCAGTGCGCACTTCGCGCTGATGCTGGCCGAAGTCGGACTTCGCTGCGAAGTTCGCACTTCGCGCAAAAGTTGCGCGCAGTGCGTACTTCGCACGGAAAGTATGCGCAGTGCGTACTTCGGTCAAAGCTGAGCGGAGCTTCCCTTTAGTGTGCCTTAGCATTTTTCTTGATCAAACTTCGCAATTTGGTTGGGCCGAAGTCCGACTTCGCTGCGAAGTCGGGCTTCGGCCAACACTTAGTCAATTTTTTGCCCTTTTTTCTCCCTTCTTTCTTTGCATAGCCGAACTTCGCCCCTCCTGAGGGGCAACGACAGACTTCGCTGCGAAGTCTGTCTTTCTCTCCCATGCCGCAGTTAAGCTCAAAAAAGAAGAAAAACGAATTGAAAGCTAAAACTGGAAACTGTACATGCCGGGAAAAATAAAAAAAAACACAAGGAAAATTTTTACAAGGAAGGGCCACTCGGGCACCTTCAACAGCGGTAAAGCTTCAAATGGAACCCATTAACAGGGATAGGCAGGAGCTGACCCTCCATATCCCGCAGTAGGTAAGCATTGAACTGATTCACCCGAGCAATCTGATAAGGGCCCTCCCAGAGGGCATCAAACTTTCCGTGATTACCCGGCTTTGCTTTGTATGAGTCCCACTTTAGCACCAGGTCCCCGACTTCGAAAACTCGGGCAGTGGTGCGTTTGGCAAACCAGCCTTGAGTGGCTGCAATATGATCCGCGAAGGCCTGGTATGCACTTTCTCTGTCTTCTTCCAACTGCAGGAGTTGGCACAATCTGTCATCCACCGGGTCTCCGCTGCTCCTGTCTTCGTCAATCATCCACAGGGCGGGGATTTCGATGTGTGATGGCATGACAGCTCCCTTGCCGTAGACGAGCGCATAGGGGGACGTTCTGAGGGATTTCTTGAACGCAACTCTGTCCGCCCACAGCGCCCGGTTCAGGAGCAAGTGCCAAGTCCGCTTGTTCCTGTCAATGGTCCTCCGGATGATTTTCAGGAGGTTCTTGTTAGTGGACTCGGCAAGGCCATTCCCCTGCGGGTAGTAATTAGAAGACATCTTGTGATAGATGCCAAGTCTGCTGGTGTACTCCGTGAGTACTGCGCCTACGAATCCCGGACCGTTGTCTGTTACAATCGACTCTGGAACCCCGAAGCGGGTAATCAGGCTCTCAATGAACCTGATGACCGTTTCTTGGTCTGCGTTCTTGGTCGGGATTGCCTCCGTCCACCGTGTGAAATAGTCAGTAGCTGTAAGAATAAACTTGTGGCCGGCGGAGGAGTTAGGAGAAATCACCCCAATGAAGTCTAGACCCCATTGTTGGAACGGAGCCTCGGCTTGAATTGGTTGAAGGGGCAGGGGTGCTTTCTTGTTTCGGCCAGCATACCTCTGGCATTGATCACATTTAGCGCAGACCGCATGCGCGTCTGCGAACAGAGTGGGCCAATAGTACCCAGCCCTTATTATTTTTAAGGCCGTCGGCCTTGAAGAATGGTGACCCCCAGGCATCCCGGAATGAAAATCTCCGAGGACCCTAGTCTGGTCAGATTTTTTGACGCACCGCAACAGGATGCCGTCGATGTTTCTGAAGTAAAGCCCCTCGGGGCGAAGAGTGTACTTGAGTGCACCTAGCCGAAATCTCCTTCGTTGTGAGGCGTTCAGGTGATCGGGACATCTTCCGGTGCAGAAGTATCTCACCAGTTCATCTGTCCAATCACTCCCCTCCGATAAGGAGTCGGCTAGGTAGATGCGTGTCGCTGTGTCCTCCCACTTACAGGCGGAGATGCCGGCTACAGCGCTTCGGGCCAATTCCTGACACAAGGCTCGGCCTCTAATAAGCTTGGTGGGCCGCACTTCAATGTCGAACTCCTGGATCTTGGCAATCCATCCCGCTCTCTTGTGACCCGGTTCTCCTTGCAAGATGAAGCTTCGAACATCCGGGTGAATCACAAAGACAGTGGTCTTGCTCTGGGAGATAAAGTGCCTGAACTTTCGAAGGGACTTCATGACAGCATGGACCTGCCGCTCTATAAAATTGTACTTTTCCTCGTGCGGCAGAATGACTTGGCTCAGGAACGCAATGGGGCGCTCCTCACCGTCGTCTCCCTTCTGGGTCAGGACTGCAGCGTAACTTTCGGGTTCTCCCACTGCATACAGGATGAAGTCCTTGGAGTAGTCCGGGTTTGTCAACACCGGAGCTTGTGCAATTCGGGCCTTAATTTCCTCGAAGGCTTGCTCTCTCTCATCAGTCCATTCGTAAGGTGTATCTTTCTTCAACAGTTCGGCCATAGGCTTGATCACCTGTGCGAAGTCCGGGATGAACTTCCGCACGAAGTTAATCTGACCGAAGAAGGACTGCAGCCCTTTTTTGTCGATGGGGGCTGGCAAGCGAACGAGGGCTTCCGCTCTGTCAGGGTCAATGGCGAGGCCTTCCTCGGAGATGACATGTCCCAGCAACTTTCCTTCTTTTACCGCGAAGACAGACTTCTTCGGGTTTATGGAGATGCCGAATTCTCGACAACTCTCAAATATCTGCCGCAAATGCGAAACATGATCTTCTCGTCGGTGAGAGAAAACAGTCATGTCATCGAGGTAGATGACAATAATTTTGTTGAGCAGCTCTCGGAAGGCGAGGTCCATGGCCCTTTGGAACGTAGCACCAGCATTGGATAAGCCAAACGGCATGCGGCGATAGGCGAACGTCCCCCACTTGGTGGTGAACGCTGTCTTATGCTTGGTCTTCGTCTTTGACCCAAATCTGGTTGTAGCCGGAAAATCCATCTAAAAGTGAAAATCTCTGGGCTCCAGCAACGATATGTAGAGTCTAGTCAATTTGGGGAAGCGGATAGTGGTCCCGGAGGGAAGACTGATTTAGGTTTCCGAAGTCGACACAGAGACGTATGTCGCCATTCTTTTTCCTCACGGGCACCAAATTCGCGACCCAGGATGAATGTTTGATGGGGTAGATGATCTTAGCCTCCAGCATCTTCAAGAGCTCGGTCTTCATCATGGCCTCAATCTTTGGATTTACGGCCCTTCGCTCTGTCGGAATGGCTTGGCGCCATCCTCTAGCTCAATGGTATCTTTGGATGACGGTTCTGTCATACCCCTTCAAATCCTCGTAGCACCGGGCCACGATGTCGGGGAACTCCTAGCACAGTGATCTAATCTGCCCCAGCTCCTCCGACGTGCAGTTTTTTCCGACCTTGATGGTTTTACCAGGTTCGAGTTCCAGGTCTGCATACTGCCTCGGGTCTACTTTGATCCTGTGGGATATTGCTCTGTCATTCCGATCAAAGAGACTTTCTAACGTAATCAGTCCCTTTGGGACGTGATTATTCCGTAACTGTATCAACCCCTCATATTGCTCGTCATCAGGGTCTCTACCTTCGATTACACATACTTCGTTAACCAGGAATGTGACGATCTCCTCGTCACGGCTGAACACTGCCAGAAGGTATCCCTATCAGGCACGGAAGGCCTGTAAATGGTGCGGACCGGCTTCAGTTTACGGACAACGTCTTCGGCGGAACGTACCTGGCTCCAACAGACGCCAGAATATCTGCGTGCTTGTTTCTCTCACGCGATATTGCCTTAACATTCAATGAGTCGAACGATTCCATCAGGTCCCAGACCCGATTGCGGTACGATCTAAGATAGTGATGCTTGGACGCGCATTTATTCATAACTTGATGACACACCAGCTCTGAATCCCCGAAAATCTGGAGGTGCTTGATTCCGAGCCTTTCCGCCTTTCGCAAACCCAAGCACAGGGCTTCGTATTCTGCTGAGTTATTAGTACAGCTCCAGGCCAGCCTGTAGGCATAGTCCTTCTGGATTCCAGTTGGAGAAACCAGGAGTACCCCTGCACCGGCGCCATTCTTGCATCGCGCGCCGTCAAAGAAAAGCTTCCACAGCTCTTCGGGTGCAGGTCCTACTTCTTTCGCAGCTGACACGTCAAGCCTCTCGGACTGTTTAATGGAGTAACAGCCCTGCTCTGTCCCGATTACGGCATTGAAGTCCCGCAACGAGAACTCGTCTTCGAGCTGTAGCACTTCGAGAGCTTGCTCGGTCAGTTCCACTGTCACCAGTTCTTCCTCTGACAACTGGACCATGCAGTCCATCTCTCCTCCGGGTATCTTGTCCACTAGAAAGGGGGAAGGCTTCTCATTGAAAATTTTCGGTCTCCTTCCTTTGAAGGGCACTTCCATGTGCGAGTAGTCTAGAGACGGTACCCGCCCAACCTCGCAGGTGAACTCCCGAGAGAGACACATGCCGAAGTAAGGCTCCGGGTCAACAATCACGACCTCTTGGATGACTACGATGTCGAGAGCCTTGTGCGATCGGATAGGGATGTCCTTTATGACACCAAGCTTGTCTTGACGGGGGTGCCGTCTAGTTGCGACACACCTTGGCTGCTCCGTGTGTATTCCATCCCGATCTCATCGCGAGACGGCCTTCGGCATTACGGTCGAGGAAGCACCGAGAATCCACCATGCGGTTGTGAACTATGTGCCCTTGCATCCGTAAAGACAGATAAAAGGGTGGCGGTCTGTTCTTCCCAGTGGCTGAGACTGTCAAAGGTTGAACCAGGACAGCGAGCTGCATCTGCTTGCCGCTCTTCATGTTCTTTAGTGATTCTTGCAGCAGATCTACCTGGCTTGGGAGCAGAAGAGCGTCGTACATGCTGATTCTGGCAGGAGTCTTCTTCAACTCGTCTACAATGCTGTAGCCCGAGGTACTAGCTCCTTCTGCTGGCTTAGCCGGTTCATACTTGGTCCGGTACTGTTGGGTGGCCTCAACTCGCTGTCTCTTGGTCAGAGACGGGTACTTCAGCTTCTCCTGGGCTTGTTCTTTGGTTTCAGCTGGGGGCTGAGGTATAGGAGGCTTAGCGGGAGTTGAGGCCTTTGTTGGAGGCTTGGCGGGAACAGGGGCAGCCTTTGCCGGAGAAGGCTTAACTGGAGCTTTTTCTTTGGACGCCTTCTCCTGGGCTGTGTAAGGCCACAGCCGCTTGTACGGTGGCAGCCCGTCGGGCTGCGGTTTTTCTCTTCTTGCGTAGACTTGCAAAGGCTTAGCCGCGTCTGCAGCTTTCTTTTCTTCCCTGGCGGGCGCCACTAGATTCTCTTCTGGCAGGGCAAAATTGGCCTCGCCGTCCAAGATCATGTACAGCTCATCGTCTTCAATAGCGCTGCCGGCCAGGGTCTGGATGTAGTGCTGGTGCAAAGTGCAATCTTCCTCCGAATGCGGGTCATTGCACGTGGTGCACCAGTTGACCTGGTCGGGAGGACCGGGTGGGTCATCTATAGCAGCATTCCTCGGAGGCGGACGCCTCTGCGGCTGGTTCTCTGGGGCTTTATCTTTTGTCAACGCTGGTGGCGCATACGGCCTTCTAGGAGCGAGGTCCATTTGGGCCTGCTTCTTCTTCATAGCGGTCATGTCATTGGACATGGCATGATATCCGGAGGCCAAAGCCCGCACCTCTTGTAGAATCGTGTTTTGGATGCTGCTGTCAGGAGGTGGCAACTGTGCCGGTGGAGGCAATGCAGCCAATGGAGGAGGGTTAGAATAAGGCGCGTCCTGCGGGGGAGCAGGGAGCGCTGGAAAATGCGGAGCGGGAGGAGGCGGATGAGGGTAATGCATTTGAGGCGGGCCATAAGGAGTTACGACCGGCGCCGGATTCCACTGCTGCTGGGGTTGCTGCCCGGAAGTGGACGGCGAACCGCCAGAAGCAGAAGGATACTGTGATCTGGGGAAGTCGGGATGAATTGGTTCCTGCACTCTGGACGGAAGCCTGCCGATGGAAATAATATCAGCTTCAGCTTGCTGGGCAGCCTCGTACAGCGCAGGAAACTCGTCAATTCTGGCGATCTTCAGCAGCAGGCATATGTCTGAGTTGAATGATCTCAGATAGTAGTGAGCAGCCATGCCAGCTGAAGGCCGAAGTTCGCGAGGTACCCGTTTCCAGGATCTCGCAAACCTGATGTTGAAATCAGACACCTCCTCTTGAGGATGTCTCTGGATAGCTTGGAACTGATGCAGTAGAGAAGTAGGATCAGCAGACTCGTTGCATCCTTTTACGAGTCTCCTGGCAAGCTGGGGCCACCCAGTGATGGATCCCTCTGGCAGCGATCTCCACCAGTAGAGAAGCTTTCCCCTTAGGGAAAGGGCCAGCAGACGGGTCTTCACACTTTCATCGGTGATGGTATGCAGTGCGGCCAGGGCAAGGATGTCCTGGATGTGTTCGTACGCCGTCTTACCGTAGCCGTCGTATGTGGGAATAGACTTTAAAGCAGCAAGGGGCACAGCTTGTCGACCGACCAGGGCCAAAGGCCCCGTAGAGTCCACCGCCGGGAAGAGATCATCGTCATTTGGCTGTTGAGCAGCCATTTCTTCTTCTTCTTCTCCGCCGTCGGTTGTGTACTCAGTGTCGGTACTTTCCGAGGATACAGGATCTTCTTCTTCCTCGGCCTCTTCTATTTCGTACTCGGCTCCTCCGACCTCAGCTTCGGCCTCTTCTTGGATCTCAGCCTCGGCTTCGTCGAAACGAGCTCGCGGATCAGCCAGCCTGGGAACTTCGCCTCGAGCGTTGATGTCCAGTTCGTAGAACTCAGGCGGGCTTCTCGGATTTCTTGCTTGCCACCTTCTCGTGTGCATGAAGGTGACGGGACCGGTCTTCTAGACTCAGAGGATTTGTTCGTGCAGAGTCGCCAGGTGTTCAGATTTGGAACAGCAATGAAGCGAACACCGGTGCTTCGATTCTGTCGGGGGTGAGAAACTTCCTTGTCTCACCGAGAGCTCAGGGACTGTCAGCGCCAGGTGGAGACGGATCGGAAAATCTCTCTTCAGATGTGGGACCCGAGTTCCTCCAAGCGGGTCAGAAAAACTGTTGCGCTAGGTGGAGACAGAACGGGTACCTCTTCTTTTAAAACGTGGGACCAGGGTCCCACCGGGCGTGCACGAAGCTGTTGGTTACGAATCTGCCATGAGGAAAGGATTTTGGGTTAATGCGCCCAGATTCGCCCACCAGCATGAAAGGCCGGAAGGAAGAGATGCCTTCCGAGCCAATCTCCGGAGAAGGCCGGCTCCTTTTGGGGGGGGGTTTTCGATTTAAGCTAAAGGGAACGAGGAAAGAAATAAATGTACGAAAGAGACAAATGTACGAAAGAAATTACAAATATATTCGAGAGGTTGGTGGGGGGGAACTAACGATGCGGGAACACACCAATCACCGCTACTTACCGCATACAAACACAAAGCATGACAAAGAAGCGCAAAACCTACGCGTACTTCCGATACACAAGCGGTGTATGCACGACTTCAATGATCCCCTAGCAAACATTCCCTACAAGGAACTAACAGCACGGCAATGCATCAATCACCAGATACGTACAATGACAGGGGTAGAAAGTAAACCTAGAGATATCAGAGCCAGGTATATGTGTTAGGTAGAGAATTTAACCGCACAGCTTCAATGGCTCCCTAGCAAACATTCCCTACAAGGAACTAACAGCAGGGGATCGCATCAATCACCAGATACGGGCCAGCAACGTCACACATAACTGATGGAACTGCTACCACATCTATTATATGAAAATTAAAAGTACAGAAATAATGCTAAAGGCGCCTGATCATCAAATGCTGAAATGAATCAACAAGCCATGACACAGAATCGCGTAAAGCATAAGCATAAAGAAATAAAAGCGGCAGAACAGAACCAGGCATACAGATTGTATTTATAAGCAGAAGCACGGTTACAATGGGCACAGTGGTTCCCTAACAAACATTCCCCTTCCACCCTTTACAATGAATTCATGCTGGGCTTTTATAGCCCGAGTCCCTCCCGTTACATTAATGGGCACAGAGTCCCAGTCAAACATAAGCTGACAGAAGCGGCGAAAGAGCTGCAAATGCTGACCTTTTGTCGGACCGGACTGTACCCGCAGCATGGTCATCCTGGGAGCTGGACAGCTACGTGACGGAGTGCTGGGTAGAATCTTCAAGTCGGCAGGTACGCTGGTAGCTGGAGCAAGTGGAACCTCAGATCAGCTTTGAATGAGGCTACTGGCACAGGCAGTGCAGCCCATGTTTATCCCTTTTTGTCGGCACGTCTTGGTTCGAATCCCGAAGCTGGACACTTGTCGGATGAAGGAAGATGCTGTTTGACACATGTCTGCCTTAGAGGGCAGTCTATCCATCTTCGCTTGGGATCGGAGCTCCTTGGGATGCGCGGGCAGAAAACAGTGTAGTCGGGAAGGCCTTCACGCCTTGGTCAAATTCCGGGTTTGTTCCCCTACTGTACACCTGTCAAGGGCGCATTCCGACTCTGCTGAGAAGTCGGACTGCGCACAGGTGAACACTGGTGTCTGCCGCTGTACGGACCTGCTCCGGCACTTATCATTCTTCTTTGTCAGCCTGCCAGTCTGCCAGTTGCAAGGTGCGCCCAGAAAGTGGGGCGAAGTCAGACTTCGCACCAAAACTGGGCGAAGTGCGCACTTCGCACCAAAACTGGGCGAAGTGCGAACTTCGCACCCAGACTGGGCGAAGTGCGAACTTCGCACCCAGACTTAGCCAATTTTTTGGGTAACCTGCTGGAAAGTTGAAAAATCAACTGGGGGACTCCGAGAAAAAAGGGGGGAAAGAAAGAGAATGCGGGAAAGAAAAGGAAAGGGAGAGAAGAAGGAAGAAAGATGGGGGAAGAGGGAAAAGAAGAGCAGCACTGTTACTTTACAACATTGAAGACATTGCACCCCGTGCAAAATGTGACAACAGATAGACTTCATATACACTTATTTGCAAAACATGAAAGATGAAGCATATATGGCAAAGATAGTACTTCAGAAATCAGCATGTATGACTGTTGTCACATTTTGCACGGGGTGCAATGTCTTCAATGTTGTTTTGTAACAGTCTTGCTCTTCTTTTCCTCCTTCCGTTTTTCTCGCTTCTCTCCCTTTCCTTTTCTTTCCCATTCTCTTTCTCTCCCCCTTTTTTCCATGGAGTTCCCAGTTGATTTTCCGGCTTTCACGGCGGAAGTCTATCCTGAAATTGGCTAAGTGCGGGTGCGAGGTTCGCACTTCGCCCGATTTTGGTGCGAAGTGCGCACTTCGCCCAATTTTGGTGCGAAGTTCGTACTTCGCCCCACCTCCGGGCGCACCTTGCACGCTGGCGATCGACGAGTCAATGCAGAAGAAAGGTAAAATGCCGGAGCAGAGTCCATATGGCGGCGAGACACCGGTGTTCGCTCGTGCGCGATTCGACTTCTCAACGGAGCGGGAATGCGCCCTTGACGAGGTGTACGGTAGGGGAACAAACCCGGAATTTGACCAAGGCTTGAAGGCCTTCCCCACTGCACTGTTTTCTGCTCGCGCATCCCAAGGAGCTCCGATCCCAAGCAAAGATGGATAGACGGCCCTCTAAGGCAGGCATGTGTCACACAGCATAACCCATCATCAGACAAGTGTCCGGCTTCGGGATTTGAACCAAGACTGCCGACCAAAAGGGATAAGCATGGGCTGCCTGCACCGCCTGCGTTAATAGCCTCATTCAAAGCTGATCTGAGGTTTCACCTGCTCCAGCTACTAGCAAGCCTGTCGACTTGAAGAATTACCCAGCACTCCGCCACGTAGCTGTCCAGATTCCAGGAAGACCATGCTGCGGGTACAGCCCAGTCCGACAAAAGGTCAGCATTTGCAGCTCTTTCGCCGCTTTTGTCAGCTCATGTTTGACTGGGACCTCTGTGCCCATTAATGTAACGGGTGGGACTCGGGCTATAAAAGCCCATCCGAAATTCATTGTAAAGTGTGGAAGGGGAATGTTTGTTAGGGAACTATCGTGCTTACTGTAAGCGTGCTTACGCTTATGAATACAATCTGTATGCCCGGTTCCGTTCTACTATCTTTATTCTTTTATCTTGTCTTTCATTATATGCCTTAGGCCCACTTGTGTCGTTGCTCGTTAATTCACTTTGGCATTTGGCGATCAGGTTCCTCTAGCATTGCTTGCTTAAAGCACCTTTTGTACTTCATTATTTAAAGCATTCATTATAAATTTGGTAGCAGTTCCATCAGTTGTGTGTGACGTTGCTGGCCCGTATCTGGTGATTGATGCGATCCCTTGCTGTTAGTTCCTTGTAGGGAATGTTTGCTAGGGAGCCATTGAAGCTGTGCGGTTAAACTCTCTACCTAACACATATACACGGCTCCGACATCTCTAGGTTTACTTTCTACCCCTGTCGGTGTATGTATCACGGTGATTGATACGATCCCTCGCTTGTTAGTTCCTTGTAGGGAATGTTTGCTAGGGAGCTATTGAAGGTGTGCATACGCTGCTGGTGTATCGGAAGTACGCCTAGGTTTTGCAGTTCCTTGTCATGCTCTGTGTTTGTATGCAGTAAGTAGCGGTGATTGGTGTGTTCCCGTACTGTTAGTTCCCCCCACCAACCTTTGGACATATTTGTATCTCTTTCTGTACATTTGTCTCTTTCCGTTCCTTTATTTCTTTCCTGTTCCCTTTAGCTTAAATCAAGCCCCCCAAAAGGAGCCGGCCTTCTCCGGAGATTGGCTCGGAAGGCATCTCTTCCTTCCGGCCTTTCATGCTGGTGGGCGAATCTGGGCGCATTAACCAAAAATCCTTTCCTCATGGCAGATTCGTAACCAACAGTTTCTCTGGCACGCCCGGTGGGACGCTTGTCCCACGATTTAAAGAAAGAGTACCCATCCAGTTTCCACCTAGCGCAACAGTTTCTCTGCCACGCTCGGCGGAACACGGGTCCCACATCTGACGAGAGATTTTCTGATCAGTCTCCACCGCGGCGACAGGTTCTCGAGCTCTTGGTGAGACAAGGAAGTTTCTCACCCCCGACGAATCGAAGCACCGGTGTTCGCTTCATTGCTGTTCCAAATCCGAACACCGGCGACTCTGCACGAACAAATCCTCCGAGTCTAGAAGACCGGTCCGGTCACCTTCATGCACACGAGAAGGTGGCGAACAAGAAATCCGAGAAGCCCGCTTGAGTTCTACGAACTAGACATCCACGCTCGAGGCGAGATACCCAGGCTGGCTGATCCGCGAGCTCATTTCGACGAAGCCGAAGCTGAGGTCGGAAGAGCCGAGTACGAAGTAGAAGAGGCCGAGGAAGAGGAAAATCCTGTATCCTCGGAAAGTACCGATACCGAGTACACAACCGACGGCGGAGAAGAAGAAGAAATGGCTGATCAACGGCCGAATGACGATGATCTCTTCCCGGCGGTGGACTCTCTGAGGCCTTTGGCCCTGATCGGTCAGCCAGCTGTGCCCCCTGCTGCTTTAAAGTCTATTCCCACATACGACGGCTACGGTAAGACGGCGTACGAGCACATCCGAGGACATCCTTGCCCTGGCCGCACTGCATACCATCACCGATGAAAGTGTGAAGACCCGTCTGCTGGCCCTTTCCCTGAGGGGAAAGCTTCTCTACTGGTGGAGATCGCTGCCAGAGGGATCCATCACTGGTTGGCCCAGCTTGCCAGGAGGCTCGTAAAAGGATGCAACGAGTCCGCTGATCCTACCTCTCTATCGCATCGGTTCCAAGCAATCCGGAGGCATCCTCAAGAGGAGGTGTCCGATTTTAACATTAGGTTTGCGAGATCCTGGAAACGGGTACCTCGCGAACTTCGGCCTTCGGCCGGCATGGCTGCTCACTACTATCCGAGGTCCTTCAACTCGGACATATGCCTCTTCGCTGAAGATCGCCCGAATTGACGAGTTCCACCGCACTGTACGAAGGCTGCCCGACAAGCTGAAGGCGACATTATCTCCATCGGCGGGCTTCCGTCCGAGTGCGGGAGCCGATTCATCCCGACTTTCCAAGATCGCGGTATCCTTCCGCTTCGGTGGTGTGCCGTCTACTTCGAGGCAGCAGCCCCGGCCGCGATGGAATCCGGCGCCGGTCGTAACTCAATACGGCCCGCCTCAGTTGCATTACCCTCATCCGCCTCCTCCCGCTCCGCATTTTCCGGCGCTTCCTGCTCCCCCGCAGTATGCGTCTTATTCTAACCCTCCTCCATTGGCCGCTTTGCCTCCACCGGCACAGTTGCCGCCTCCCGACAGCAGCATCCAGAACACGATTCTACAAGAAGTGCGGGCTTTGGCCTCGGAATATCATGCCATGTCCAATGACATGACAGCTATGAAAAAGAAGCAGGCCCAAAAGGACTTTGCTCCTAGAAGGCCGTATGCGCCGCCGGCATCGACAAAAGATAAAGCCCCGGAGAACCAACCGCAGAGGCGTCCGCCTCCGAGAAATCTTGCTATAGATGACCCACCTGGTCCTCCCGACCAGGTCAAGCCGAGTGCACTACTTGCAATGACCCGCATTCGGAGGAAGATTGCACTTTGCACCGAGCACTACATCCGGACCTTGGCCGGCGGCACTATAGAAGATGATGAGTTGTACATGATCTTGGACGGTGAGGCCAATTTTGCCCTGCGCGAAGAGAACCCGGTGACGCCCGCCAAGGAAGAAAAGAAAGGCTGCGGACACGGCTAAACCTTTGCGGTATACACGAGAAGAGAAAGACCGCAGCCCAATGGGCTGCCACCGTACAAGCGGTCGTGGCCTTACACGGCCAGGAGAAGGCATCCAAAGATAAAGCTCCCGCTAAACCTTCTCCAGCAAAGACCGCTGCTGTTCCAGCTAAGCCTCCAGCAAAGGCCCCAACTCCCGCTAAGCTCCCTGTACTTCAGCCCCCAGCCGAAACCAAAGAACAAGCCCAGGAGAAGGCTCGAAGTACCCGTCTCGACCAAGAGACGGCGAGTTGAGGCCACCCAACAGTACCGGACCAAGTATGAACCGGCTAAACCAGCAGAAGGAGCTAGTACCTCGGGCTACAGCATTGTAGACGAGTTAAAGAAGACTCCTGCCAGAATCAGCATGTACGATGCCCTTCTGCTTCCAGGCCAGGTAGATCTGCTGCAAGAATCACTAAAAAACATGAAGAACGGCAAGCAGATGCAACCTGCTGTCCTGGTTCAACCTTTGACGATCTCCACCACCGGGAAGAACAGGACCGCCACCCTTTTATCCGTCTTTACGGATGCAAGGGCACATAGTTCACAACTGCATGGTGGATTCTGGTGCTTCCTCGACTGTGATGCCGAAGGCCGTCTGCGATGAGATCGGGATGGAATACACGCGGAGCAGCCAAGGTGTGTTGCAATTAGACGGCACCCCTGTCAAGACAGATTGGTGTCATAAAGGACATCCCTATCCGGTTGCACAAAGCTCTCGACATTGTGGTCATCCAAGAGGTCGTGATTGTTGACTGGAGCCTTACTTCGGCATGTGTCTCTCTCGGGAGTTCAACTGCGAAGTTGGGCGGGTACTGTCTCTAGACTACTCGCACATGGAAGTGCCCTTCAAAGGAAGGAGACTGAAAATTTTCAATGAGAAGCCTTCCCCTTTTCTAGTAGACAAGATACCCGGCGGAGAGATGGGTCGCATGGTCCGGTTGTCGAGAAGAAGAAGCGGTGACGATAGAGCCGACCGAGCAAGCTCTCGAAGTGCTACGGCTAGAAGACGAGTTCTCGTTGCGGGATTTTAATGCCGTAATCGGGACAGAGGAGGGCTGTTATTCCATTAAGCAGGCCGAGGAGCTTGACGTGTCCGTTGCGAAGGAGGTAGGACCTGCACCCGAAGAGCTGTGGAAGCTTTTCTTTGACGGCGCCCGTTGCAAGAATGGCGCCGGTGCAAGGGTCCTCCTGGTTTCTCCAACCGGAGTCCAGAGGGACTATGCCTACAGGCTGGCCTGGAGCTGTACTAACAATTCGGCGGAATACGAAGCCCTGTGCTTGGGTCTGCGAAAGGCGGAAAGGCTCGGAATCAAGCATCTCCAAATTTTCGGAGATTCAGAGTTAGTGTGTCATCAAGTTACGAATAAATGCGCGTCTAAGCATCACTATCTTAGAGCGTACCGCAATCGGGTCTGGGACTTGATGGAATCGTTTGACTCATTGAACGTTAAGGCAATATCGCGTGAGAGAAACAAGCACGCTGATATTCTGGCGTCTGTTGGAGCCAGGTACGTTTCGGCTGAAGACGTCGTCCGAAAGCGAAGCCGGTCCGCACCATTTACGGGCCTTACGTGCTCGATAGGGATACCTTACGGCGGGTATTCAGCCGTGACGAGGAGATCGTCACATTCCTGGTTAACGAAGTGTGTGTAATCGAAGGTAGAGACCCTGATGACGAGCAATATGAGGACTGATTACACTAGAAAGTCTCTTTGATCGGAATGACAGAGCAATATCCCACAGGATCAAAGTAGACCCGAGGCAGTATGCTGACCTGGAGCTCGAACCTGATAAAACCATCAAGGTCGGAACAGACTGCACGTCGGAGGAGCGGGTGCAGATTAGATCACTGTGCCAGGAGTTCCCCGACATCGTGGCCTGGTGCTACGAAGATTTGAGGGGGTATGACAGATCTGTCATCCAGCATACCATCGAGCTAGAGGATGGCGCCAAGCCGTTCCGACAAAAGCAAAGGGCCGTAAATCCAAAGGTTGAGGCCATGATGAAGACCGAGCTCTTGAAGATGCTGGAGGCCAAGATCATCTACCCCATCAAACATTCATCCTGGGTCGCGAATCCGGTGCCCGTGAGGAAAAAGAATGGCGACATACGTCTCTGTGTCGACTTCAGAAACCTAAATCGGGCTTCCCTCCGGGACCACTATCCGCTTCCCCAAATCGACCAAATTTTGCATATCGTTGCTGGAGCCCAGAGATTTTCACTTTTAGATGGATTTTCCGGCTACAACCAGATTTGGGTCAAAGACGAAGACCAAGCATAAGACGGCGTTTACCACGAAGTGGGGGACGTTCGCCTATCAACGCATGCCGTTTGGCTTATCCAATGCTGGTGCCACGTTCCAAAGGGCCATGGACCTGGCCTTTCGAGAGCTGCTCAACAAGATTATTGTCATCTATCTTGATGACATGACTGTTTTCTCTCACCGACGAGAAGATCATGTTTCGCACCTGCGGCGGATATTTGAAAGTTGTCGAGAATTCGGCATTTCTATAAACCCGAAGAAGTCTGTCTTCGCGGTAAAGGAAGGAAAGTCTGTTGGGACATGTCATCTCCGAGGAAGGCCTCGCCATTGACCCTGACAGAGCACAAGCCCTCGTTCGCTTGCCAGCCCCCACTGATAAAAAAGGTCTGCAGTCCTTCTTCGGTCAGATTAACTTCGTGCGGAAGTTCATTCCGGACTTCGCACAGGTGATCAAGCCTATGGCCGAACTGTTGAAGAAAGATACACCTTACGAATGGACTGATGAGAGAGAGCAAGCTTTCGAGGAAATCAAGGCTCGAATTGCGCAAGCTCCGGTGTTGACAAACCCGGACTACTCCAAGGACTTCATCCTGTATGCAGTGGGAGAACCCGAAAGTTACGCTGCAGTCCTGACTCAGAAGGGAGACGACGGTGAGGAGCGCCCCATTGCGTTCCTAAGCCAAGTGATTTCGCCACACGAAGAGAAGTACAATTTTATAGAGCGGCGGGTCCATGCGGTCATGAAGTCCCTTCGAAAGCTCGGGCACTTTGTCTCCCAAAGTAAGACCACCGTCTTTGTGATTCACCCCGATGTTCGCAGTTTCATCTTGCAAGGGGAACCGGGTCACAAGAGAGCGGGATGGATTGCCAAGATCCAGGAGTTTGACATCGAAGTACGGCCCACCAAGCTTATCAGAGGCCGAGCCTTGTGTCAGGAATTGGCCCGAAGCGCTGTAGCCGGCATCTCCGCATGTAAGTGGGAGGACACAGCGACACGCGTCTACCTAGCCAACTCCTTATCGGAGGGGAGTGATTGGACAGATGAACTGGTGAGATACTTCTACACCGGAAGATGTCCCGATCACCTGAACGCCTCACAACGAAGGAGATTTCGGCTAGGTGCACTAAGGTACACTCTTCGCCCCGAGGGGCTTTACTTCAAAAACATTGACGACATCCTGTTGCGGTGCGTCATAAAATCTGACCAGCCTAGGATCCTCGGAGATTTTCATTCCGGGATGCCTGGGGGTCACCATTCTTCAAGGCCAACGGCCTTAAAAATAATAAGGGCTGGATACTATTGGCCCACTCTGTTCGCAGACGCGTATGCGGTCTGTGCCAAGTGTGATCAATGCCAGAGGTATGCTGGCCGAAACAGAAAAGCACCCCTGCCCCTTCAATCGATTCAAGCCGAAGCTCCGTTCCAGCAATGGGGTCTGGACTTCATTGGGGTGATTTCTCCTAACTCCTCCGCCGGCCACAAGTTTATTCTCACAGCTACTGACTATTTCACACGGTGGACGGAGGCGATCCCGACCAAGAACGCCGACCAAGAAACGGTCATCAGGTTCATTGAGAGCTCGATTACCCGCTCGGGGTTCCGAGTCGATTGTGACAGACAACGGTCCGGGATTTGTAGGCGCTGTACTCACGGAGTACACCAGCGGCCTTGGCATCTATCACAAGATGTCTTCTAATTACTACCCGCAGGGGAATGGCCTTGCCGAGTCTACTAACAAGAACCTCCTGAAAATTCTCCGGAGGACCATTGAAAAAAATAAGCGGACTTGGCACTTGCTCTTGAACCGGGCGCTATGGGCGGACAGAGTTGCGTTCAAGAAATCCCTCAAGACGTCCCCCTATGCGCTCGTCTATGGCAAGCAAGTTGTTATGCCATCACACATTGAAATCCCCGCCCTGTGGATGATTGACGAAGACGGGAGCAGCGGAGACCCGGTAGACGACGAGGTTGTGCCAACTCCTGCGGTTGGAAGAAGACAGAGAAAGTGCATACCGGGCCTTCGCCGATCACATTGCAGCCACTAAAGGCTGGTTTGCCAAAGGCACCACTGCCCGAGTTTTCGAAGTCGGGGACCTGGTGCTGAAGTGGGACTCATACAAGGCAAAACCGGGTAATCACGGAAAATTTGATGCTCTCTGGGAGGGCCCTTATCAGATTTGCCGGGTGAATCAGTTCAATGCCTACATACTTTCGGATATGGAGGGTCAGCTCCTCCCCATCCCCGTCAACGGGTTCCACTTGAAGCTTTATGGCTGTTGAAGGCGCCCGAGTGGCCCTTCCCTGTAAAAATTTTGCCTTGTGTTTTTATTTTTCCCCGCATGTATAGTTTCCAGTTTTAGCATTCAGTTTATTTTTCCTTCTTTGAGCTTAAATGCGGCATGGGAGAGAAAGACGGACTTCGCAACGAAGTCTATCGTTGCCCAGCAGGAGGGGCGAAGTTCGGCTATGCAGAGAAAGAAAGGAGAAAAAAGAGCAAAAATCGACTAAGTGTTGACCGAAGTCCGACTTCGCAGCGAAGCCTGACTTCGGCCCAGCCGAATTGCGAAGTTTGTCCGAGAAAAGCTGAAGCAGACTAAAGTCCGCACTGCGCAACCCTTCGTGCGAAGTACGCACTACGCGCAAAGTTTGTGCGAAGTACGAACTTCGCACCGAAGTCCGACTTCGGCCAGCGCCCGTGCGAAGTGCGCGCTGCGCTCAACACTTGGGCGAAGTGCGAACTTCGCGCGAAGTTCGCACTTCGCATCAAGCTTCGGCCGAAGTCCGAACAAAGCGGCCAGCGCCCGTGCGAAGTCCATCTAAAGATCAAAGGCGGCAAAGACCCAGATCGCGCCCAAACCTTGGGCGCGACTAAAAACGAGGTAGAACGAGTTCAAGCACGCGCTTCGCGCGAAGTTCGAATCACTTCGCCGGGCGGGCCGTGCCCAACTCGGGCGAAGTCCGGTCTGCGCCTAGTTTTCCGGGCCAGTATTGGGACGCGGTTTAAAGAATAATAAAAAAATTTCAAAAACCCCAAACAGGCCCAAGGCGCGTTTGCACTTGTTTTAATGTGGGTTTCCGCACCGAAGGTTTTGTCTTGATCAGCGTGCCCAAGTGGTGGCAGCAACGTCAGCCATGGTGCAGTCCCCAACGCTGAGTTAATGATTGCGCGTTTTTCAAGCGAAAACGCAACTAAAAAAGCAAGGCACGGCTGCCGGGGCGCGTCTTTTCCTAAACGTTCTCTTGCGCGGCCACCAAGGGTTTTAACTCAGCCGACCTACCCCTCCTGCGTTGCATTAATGGCGCTGTTTTTATCTAGAAAAGGGGGTCAGAATCATGCCAACATTCCAGATTGCAGAGATTATTCCTCGGACAGTGCTAATTATTCCTCTGATAGCGAAATTTGTTGCGACGAGCTGAACCTGTCATTATTGCCGACTCGGAGAGATGGACAAGGGAAAAATGCCTGTGTCAGCGCAATCCGGCGAAGACGACGAACCGGGCGATTTGCCGCGGCCGGGGAGTTTTCAAAGGCGATCCTCCGCCGGAGAAAAAGTCAAAGGCCCGGACGAAGAAGGTACAGCGTGGGCAATCCCCACCACCTCCGGTGAATTACCTGGCAGGATATGTGGACGGCTCGTTTTCCATGAGCCTAACTCAGCTGAGAGCGAATGTGGAGAGCTGGGCTGACAAGGTTTCGCCCTCCCATCATTTTGGAGCGGCGTACAAATCAAACCTCTTCAGATTCATGTGCCCTCCTGTCCACCAATGCCCGGAGTTGATAGACTTAATTGTCAGACACTATAAACCAGCTTCCCGGCAAATCTGCGGTTCCAGCGGCAAACCCTTGTTCGCACTGCGCAGGAGACTGTGCGGCCGACTTTCGCCCCGGGGTCGGAGTACGACTCCGGCACCATCCTCGAAAAAATCAATTTGGGCGAACAAGCGGGACGTTTCACGCACACCAAGCGAATGAGGGATTTCCTCAATTCGAGCCGAGCGCCCCGCTTCCAGCCGGACAATGGCCGACTGGCCCCATGCCTTTGGTAAAATTTCGAGCAAGTATCTATATACCATCTTGGCATGGATCCTCGGCTGCGACTCCGATGAGCTGGTACACCCGTACCAGCTGGCGCTGGCAGAATGCCTCCTGTGTGGAGAATCTTACGAACCAGCGGCGCAGCGGAGCGGAAAACGCCCCATCTCTTTCGACTGGGCAGATCGGTCGGCTTACGCCATTCATTCCAGTCTGCTGAAGATCAGAAGCGCCAGTCAACCAATTTTCGTTTCAGTTCCGTTCTGGTCTGGCTTTGTTTGTACCATCTGCACCCCCAAATGCCGATCCTGAACCTGAAGAAGGTTAACGAGAAGGGAGAACCCCAGCCCGTCTATAACTGGACGGATGACTTATACCGGAAAGGGTCCTACTACAAGTTCAACTTCAACTTTCTGGGATTCGTCATGTCAGTCTTCACCGAAAGTGAAATCCCCCGTCCCCCGAGAGAAATGACGAGTGCTTTGATAAATCAAAGCTCGGGGACGTTTTCGATCGACGCGAGGGATTGTGATCAGAATCTACGGATTCAAGGGCAAACCCTATTTGCTGCCCTATTGGTGCTCAGAGCATCTGTTCGGGATGGAAGTTGCCCGACAGATGGACTATGTGGAAGAAGAGTTTGGCCTAGGGAAGAAAAGAGGACAGATTTTTCAATATCCTCTTTCCTGGGCCAATGTTGAGATTATCGAGGTAGGACAACATGTCTACCTAGAGCAAGCGCTGTCCCGGATTGGCCTGGTTTTGCTGCCGCAGCGCTGGAAGTATGACCCTCATGGGATAAGGGGAAAGTTTGCACATCTGTGCCCTCGGGACATAACCGAAGATAGATGCGACGTGGTCCATGTGGACCTTGACTGGGAGATTGAATTAATGGAAGCTTCTCCCCCTTGGCAGGATTTCTACTGCGAGGAGGTGACATATGACCCCAAGAGAAACCGGGACCATCACTTCTCATCTCCAGGGTTCAAAAAATTTCTGTCCAAGATTGCAGGCCTTAACTGGTCTAAAGAAAAGATTATTGAATGCTGGAAAATGAGATGCCGCACGCAGCACGATAAATCCACAAGGAGAAACCTGGCCGTAGATGACGACTTCTCGGTTCTCTATGACCAGCATCATGACAGCTGGCGGCCGTTCGCATATCAAGGTTACGTTCCCCGAGGCCCCTTTGAGGATTATAAAAGTGGGTCTCCTCCCAAACAATTGTACACTTCGGCAACTGCCAGCGCCGGCCCAGCAAGTACCCAGGCCGATCCAATGCAGTTCGTGGCTCCTAAGGCGGCGCCTGAAAAGGCGAAAAAGTTAGCCGAGGCAGCGCCGAGGCACTTCCTCAGGCAAGAAAAGCACCAGCACCGCCAGAACGCAGACCGGTTGCGGCAGACCTTCTGCAAGTCAAACCCCGGTACAAGTTTACCGTGGGAGCATCAGCGCCTGCTGCACCTGCTTCGTCTCCTTCCCCTGATCCGACAGTTGTTCCAGAAGAAAAGAAGCGGAGGAGAGTTGAGAAAATCAGGCGACCTAGCCTGATAGTGCAGCAGCCAGTCGCAGAGCCGCGGCCGCGTCCCGCCGCCGCAGAGGCAGTTCCTTTGGGCAGTCCCAAGCCAGCCGCCGAGACAATAAGAGAAGACATTCACCCGGCATCGGCTCAGGCGGAGCCCGCAGGTACGTTTGCTGTCCCTGTCTCTCTAGTCTCACCCAGTTCTACTTCCACTCAGTCCCCCGCTCAATCTGGGCGAGCCATGACCACATCCTCCTCCCCGTCTCCGCGTCCTTCTAGCGGTCCCCATTCTTTCGACCAGTTTGCTCAAAACCCTAACGTCTCTCTTTCTCTGAGCACAACTCCAAACCCTTCGCCCGAGGTTAGTGCTGAGGCTGTCCATTCACCATCACATCCTCCGCCTCAGCCGCTTCAAACCCTCACAGTGTCAGCCTCTCCCATTTCCGTTTCCCGGTCGCCCCCACAAGCGACCGATTCTTCCAAGGTCTGTCCGGTTCCTCCTGATCCCATCCCCGCAGGAGAGACGTCTCAGCAGATCCCTAGGCTGGGGGAACCAGATTTTATGGACGACCTCCAGAACTCAGATGACTTGCCCCTGGCAACAAGAGCCGTAGAGTATTCTCGTCTCTTTCCGCCAAGACCCGAAGCGGAGGAGACATGAAGAGATAGCCGCCCCGGCAAAACGCGCAAAGTATGATTTCGGAAGGAGAGTGATTACAACGGAGAAAATAATCCCAATAGTGAAGAAGCCTCTCCGAGAAATGACTAAGGCGGACTACGTGCTCCAGACAAAGGAGAAAAGCTTTGACGACATTGATAAACGATGATGAGATTCGAGACGATCATGCGCAAAGTCGACAATCTCTTTGTCAAGAGTCCGGAGGAGCGGGAAGAACTTTCGCGTTGCGGGACAAAGTAAGGCAACTTGAAGAGGACCTATCTAGGTCCACCGAGCAGCTGGAAGCGGCGCGGCGAGAAACAGATGAATTCAAAGCCCGGCTAGCCGCTTCTCGACAACGAGCCGCAACCGAAAAGAAATCAGCCTCGGAGCAGATTTCTCGGCTCCAGGAGTCTTTGAAGCGAGCACGATCGCGACTTGCGGAAAAAACATCTCAAGCGGCTGTCTTTTCAAAGACAAAAGTTAAGGAAATGAGGGCTGGTTTGCTGAGAGAATGCAAGCCCCATACCTTTAAGGCGATGGCAGTCCTGGACTTCGCATCCGGGATTCAAGAAGTTTCTGCCCAGGGAAAGCTCGTGGTAGAGGAGGCCGAGCGCCAGGCAAAGCAATGGCTGGACCTGGCGATAAACCTTCAAGAGCGCGAGCGCGACGGCGTCCTTTTTTCCCCCGTGTCCTCATTCGCTGCAGAATGGGCAGGTGCAAGGGTGACCTTGCACAAATATTTTAGAAAAGTTGAAGAGGTGAGAGTGGCCAGACGAATGCTTGATGCATTCGGGCATGAAAAAGATATCTGTCGGGCCCCCTTTCACGCTCTTACAGAACTTGGGTGTCCAGGTTTTGTTGAGAATGGCGAGCTCCTTACCCTAGATCGGGTAAAGAAGAATTGGCAGTCCTTTGAAGCAGATCTGACTGAAATTGATAGCTGGACGGAGCCAATTCAAGACAGTCAGGTCACTCAGATGGTGTCCAGATATTCCAGGATCCGCTCCTATTTTCAGGAGTTAGAGAAAAGATACCTCACCATCGACCTGCACGCGGTCGCTGCTTTTCACGGAGCATTAGAAGACATAGCCGACCGCAAGCCATTCGAAGCGGAAGCTCGGCGCTCGGCCCAAGAGGCGTACACTCGCATGTGCGAGGCGAGACGAGAAATGGAGACCTTTCGGAAGGAGATACCGATGAGGCGACCGACAAAGATGAATCGAAGAACGATTGCCGCAAGGAGAACGATTAGAGCGAGAAAAAGGCGGGGAGGCAAGTTCCTCTGCACCCAAAGGATGAAGGCATGGATTCTTTGCGCCGAGGCGAGCTCGACACCCCGCGAGCCGCCAGAAATGTTGTCACATTTTTGCACGGGGTGCAATGTCTTCAATGTTGTTTTGTAACTGTGTTGCTCTTCTTTTCCTCCTTTCGTTTTTCTCGCTTCTCTCCCTTTCCTTTTCTTTCCCATTCTCTTTCTCTCCCCCCTTTTTTCCATGGAGTTCCCCGATTGATTTTCCAGCTTTCCAGCGGGTCTATCTGAAATTGGCTAAGTCTGGGTGCGAAGTTCGCACTTCGCCCAGTTTTGGTGCGAAGTGCGCACTTCGCCCAGTTTTGGTGCGAAGTTCGCACTTCGCCCAGTTTTGGTGCGAAGTGCGCACTTCGCCCAGTTTTGGTGCGAAGTTCGTACTTCGCCCCACCTCCTGGGCGCACCTTGCACTGGCAGACTGACAGGTCAATGCAGAAAAAAGGTAAAATGCCGGAGCGGGTCCATATGGCGGCAGACACCAGTGTTCGCCTGTGCGCAGTTCGACTTCTCAACGGAGCGGGAATGCGCCCTTGACGAGTGTACGGTAGGGGAACAAACCCGGAATTTGACCAAGGCTTGAAGGCCTTCCCCGACCGCACTGATTTTTGCACGCATCCCAAGGAGCCCCGATCCCAAGCAAAGATGGATAGATTGCCCTCTAAGGCAGCCATGTGTCACATGGCATAACCCATCATCAGACAAGTGTCCGACTTCGGGATTTGAACCAAGACTGCCGACCAAAAGGGATAAGCATGGGCTGCACCGCACCGCTGCGTTAATAGCCACATTCAAAGCTGATCCGAGGTTTCACCTGCTCCGACTACTAGCAAGCCCGCCGACTTGAAGAATTACCCAACACTCCGCCACGTAGCTGTCCGGATTCCGGGAAGACCATGCTGCGGGTACAGCCCGATCCGACAAAAGGTCAGCATTTGCAGCTCTTTCGCCGCTTCTGTCAGCTCATGTTTGATCGGGACCTCTGTGCCCATTAATGTAACGGGTGGGACTTGGGCTATAAAAGCCCATCTGAAATTCATTGTAAAGTGTGGAAGGGGAATGTTTGTTAGGGAACTACTGTGCTTATCTGTAACCGTGCTTACGCTTATGAATACAATCCGTATGCACTGGTTCTCGTTCTACTATCTTTATTCTTTTATGCTTGTCTTTCATTATATGCCTTAGGCCCACCCGTGTCGCTGCTCGTTAATTCACTTTGGCATTTGGCGATCAGGTTCCTCTAGCATTGCTTGCTTAAAGCACCTTCTGTACTTCATTATTTAAAGCATTCATTATAAATTTGGTAGCAGTTCCATCAGTTGTGTGTGACGTTGCTGGCCCGTATCTGGTGATTGATGCGATCCCTTGCTGTTAGTTCCTTGTAGGGAATGTTTGCTAGGGAGCCATTGAAGTCTGTGCGGTTAAACTCTCTACCTAACACATATACCGGCTCCGACATCTCTAGGTTTACTTTCTACCCCTGTCGGTGTATGTATCCGGTGATTGATACGATCCCTCGTTGTTAGTTCCTTGTAGGGAATGTTTGCTAGGGAGCTATTGAAGGTGTGCATACGCTGCTGGTGTATCGGAAGTACGCCTAGGTTTTGCGGTTCCTTGTCATGCTCTCGTGTTTGTATGCAGTAAGTAGCGGTGATTGGTGTGTTCCCGTACTGTTAGTTCCCCCCCACCAACCTTTGGACATATTTGTATCTCTTTCTGTACATTTGTCTCTTTCCGTTCCTTTATTTCTTTCCTGTTCCCTTTAGCTTAAATCAAGCCCCCCAAAAGGAGCCGGCCTTCTCCGGAGATTGGCTCGGAAGGCATCTCTTCCTTCCGGCCTTTCATGCTGGTGGGCGAATCTGGGCGCATTAACCAAAAATCCTTTCCTCATGGCAGATTCGTAACCAACAGGACCTTGGAGTGGCCTTGATGGATACTTGGAGAATTGTATCTCTACATGATGATGCTGCCAAGAAGAAGACAGTGGCGCAGCATCAGCATGATGGACCTACTCCTTTAACATTTATTTGGGATCCTAGAATCACCATTGGTTTCAGCTTGATGATGAGAAGATGGTGTTGGAATTGCTTGAGGACAAGCAATTTTGGGAGGGGTGGTATTGTAATGTCCCCATTTTTCATATTTTTTATTATACATAGTTGTGGAGTGGAGTCTTGATGTGTTTTGGTGTGTTAAGAGTATTTTTGGTGAAATTTGGCAATTAAATAATAAAAAGGGGGAAATGAGGGTGTATGCCCCATTAGGAGAATAAATATCATTTTATTATTATTTTCTAAGGTATTATTAAGTGAAATCAAAAAGTGCAACCTCAATAAAGAATTAAAAGAATGTCTATATAAAGAGGAGTAGGGGGCTCATTTGAGGGAGCTTGGATCATTTTATCTCTTCTACATTGTTGTATTTGGCTTTGCAGCTAATACATTTTTCTCGTGGACGAAACCCTACGAGAGAATTCTCTCTTGCGGACGAAACCCTGCAAGGGATAGCTTTGAGGACGAAAACCCTCTTGGCTAGAAACCTAAGACGAAAACCCTAGAGTTTCTTTGAGGTAAATTCAGCCAGGGTTTACAATTGGGTTTATTGAGACATTCTGCATCATTTATTGAGGATTTCTTCGGCAGCATTCATATCAGATTTGGGGAGATCAGATTTGGGGTTTTGGGAACCCTTCTTGGTGTGGTATTTCAGATTTGGTGTGGCATTATAGTTTCAGATTTTTGCAGCAGAGTTTAACAGTTTTGTGGCTGGGCATTTGTGAGTTGTTTTCATTCAATAATTTAGTAGAGGTTGTGTTGTTTGTTCAGCATCCAGGGTTTATATTAATGTTTCAGGTGTGATCTATGTAATTGTGGTTCCATAAAAGATAATATAAAATATTGTGGTGTGTTTGTGACAATCTTAGGGTTTTATGGTGTATTTTTCTGGGTTATTTATAGATCTGATTTTTATTTGCATGGTTCAAAATTTTAGTCAGGAATATTACCATATCTACAGCAAGGGTTTGAAAACTCAATTTGGGGATGAGCATTTACTATTTTTTCTGTATGAGAGTTATTGCTGTGAGCAGGAGTTCGAAGCTTCAGCTTGTTGGTGACGTAGCCCACCCTCAAGGACAGTGTTGTTGTGGTTGAAAGACACCATCACAATGCTTGGATTTTCAGTTTACAGGTGAAGAAGACATTGAAGGCAGTTTTCTAATAAATGTGTGAAGTTAGCTCAGATCATATGCAGAGTTATTATCAAGTTTCCAGCTTCAATCTCTATTGGGCATTTTCCCCAGCTGGCCGAACAATTTTGGAATGGTTTTGGTGAGTTCGAGTTGCATATCACAAGAAAGACATTGGCATTGCTTACCAGCAGTTTGCAGACTATAATGAGGGTTCTAAGTCAGTTTTGAGAAGCATTTTAAGAGCAGCAAATAACCTACAGGGCAGTCGTGCCTCTGCAACATTGGGTCGTACATTTACAGCCCCACGTGGGTGTTTGGGTCCATTCCTCATCGATTGCACTGGAGATACTTAGTGGAATTTGTTAAGCAGCAAAAAGGGGTATTTGTAACTATTTTCCAATCAATGGAGAAGTCAGTATTTTATAAGTTATGAGCAAAACATGTTTTTTTGTAGCTGATGCAAATTTCCAGTTTAATATCAGACCAGAGATTTTTACGGGTAAACTTATCTTTCTACATTTTCCTTCATTGGGTTTATGTATTATGATAAAAAGAAGTTTGTGTCAAAATTTCATTGTATTTGGTTAAGTAGTTTGAAAGTTACGATAATATTCATTTCCAGCTGTGTGTTATCATTCTCAAAAGAAAAAAAAAACATATATTGAAAAAACTACAAAAAAATTACAAAATACCAAGCATTACCAAAAACAAAGCAGAGTATCAGTTCTCTCAGATTGGGGTTAGTCACTACATGGTTGCAGTGATGGCTGGAGCCAATACCACCACTTTAGAGAGTCCACTGACTGCGGGATCCTGAGTACGGGTTCCTCTAACTCCTTGATGCGATAGCAGGATTTTTCTAGTGATAGGCCTTCTCTCGAGATCTCCTCAGGATCAACCTCCTGATGAGGCGTGCTTATTGGGTTTTGGCTGAATACTTGTGTGTTATGCCCTGGGACACAAAAAGGGTGCAAAAATGTGCCCTCTTTGCTCTCAGAATCTGCCACTTGAGCCTGTTCCCCTTCTTGGCCCATTTCCTGATGGAAATTGCAAGCAACCATATTATTCATCGCTTGGGCAGTGCTTGCATATTCCCATCGTTGGCCTTGGACGAGATCCGCCTCTTGAGCTCCACACAGCTGCATTCCAGGTTTCTGCACAGTTTGAGGGATCTGCCATTGTGACTATTGCGCAGGATAGACGAGAGCAACAACTACTGGAGAAAGTGATGGAAAGGCAGTTTCTCCCCACTGTATTTTTCCTGATAGGAGTAGAAACCGCTCCACTTGCACTGCATCCTAAAAGACTTGAGGGAACCTCTATCCCCTGATTGCAGTAGGAGGATTATATCCGGGTGGAAAACCTGAACATAGAAGAGGTGGGCCTGGGCGGGTGTCGGCTGGATTTCCTCTGGAATTCTCCTCCAACTCCTCCAAAATTGGACATTGAAGTCCTTGATGCCCTCTAGAGGTGCTCTCGTGATGGTGGAGAGATGCATCAAGAGTTGAAAGGGATCTTGAGAACCATCAAATGTGTCGACTAGTGCTCCTTCCAAGTCCACCCATGAACAGATGCTCTTATGCCCAAGTATTTTGTACCACTGCAACGCCCTTCCTTCCAAAGGCAGGACCAGAAGTCTGATCATGACATCTTCGTAGGCTATGTCATAGAGGGTCACTACAGCAACAATATCTTCAAGGTGCTCTCGGGCCATTCCCTCGGTGCCATTGTATTTTGTTAGGGTCTTCAGGGCACTTTTGGGAATCTCATGCCAACTTTGGAAATTTAGAGGGCCAGGATCATCCTAGCTGGGATAGCACGCCTTTGCCATTATAGCAATGGTCTGCAGAAATCACGGTCCTTGCCACTAAGTCAGAGTCGCCAGGTGAACATTCTTTTCTCCGCTTGTGAAGTCAAGGTTGCTCACCAAACCTTGATTCCTCCGGGGTGTCTTCTTTCAACTGAAAAGGCGCTTACGATCAAGAAATCTGGATCTTCAGCTCAACAGAGTCGCCAGGTGATTTTTCCAGATAAAGGCAAGCCAGAGATCCACCAAACTCTGGCTCCCGTAAAATATGGAGACTGTTCGTCCCACCGGGCGTGCCAGAAAAACTGTTGGTTACGGATCTTCCATGGGGAAAGGGTTTGGTTTATCTATGCGCCCCAGACCCGCCCAACAGATTGAAAGGCCGGAAGGAAGGAATGCCTTCCGGGCCAATCTCCAGAGAAGGCTGGCTCCTTTACTACACTGCACTGGGTTTTAGATTAGAGAACTGGAAAGAAATTGGGAAAGTGCTGAAAGAGATGAAATAACTGAAAGAAATAGGGAAATATGGCCATAGGCCAGAGGAATCGGAAGGGGAAGAACAAGCAGCACAATCACTTACTTCTACATAAATCAGTAGCAATCAATATCATGAATATAACAAAAACTAAAACTGTAACACTTTCTGATATGTATCCTTCAATAATTCCAGATTTCGCCCTTTATCACACACTTAAATCCAGATTGCAGAATTTACGGTATGCAAATAAAGAAACAGAATTAGCAAAAATACTAATAAAAGGCATCATACACAGAAAAGGAGTCCAGAATTAGAACCAGGAGTCTTAATATTGATGCAGAATCCAAGTACAACAACTTTCTAGCAAAATGTTCCCCCTCGATTACATTACATGGAGTGGCTTTTTATAGAAGAATTTCCCCCTGATTACATTAATGTCCAAACCCTAAAACTGGCGGAGCAGCTGAGATTTGACCTCTGCCAGATGACAGAGCCTCCATGGAATGCGGCTCACTCGTGTTTGCAGCGGCTTCGGACAGTCTTTGCAGCTGGGGGAGCATGTCTCATTACTGCAGTAGGTGGAGCCTGCCCTAGGGGGCTTTCCCGGACCTGACAGCGCCGTTTTGATGGGATGGGCAGGAGACCTAGATTCGTGTGCCATGAAGGCGCCTTAAATTCCCACCTAACTTCTCTTTCTCGGGACGTGCGCCCTCCGGATGCAGTCTTAGCGTTAAAAAACGCTCGACGAAACTTCGTTGGAAATCGGACCCGAAATGCAGTTCTTCGCTTTTGGCATGGTCCGGCGGGAGGTTCGCTTGAATTGAGCCCGAAACGCAGCTTCGCTGGAGTTGTTGCCCGAAGCTGGGAGTTCGCTGGATTTCTGGGCAAAGCTGAGCTTCGCTGGATTTCGGGGCAAAGTTGAGCTTTCTGGCTGAAGTTGAGCATTCTGGGCCGAAATTGAGCTTTGCCTGTGCCTCAGCCAAATTTTGGAGCCCGAAATTGAGCTTTTTGGCTCTGCTTCCTGGGGCCATAACTTTTGATCCGCTATCCCGATCGCCTATTATAATATTTCGCCAGAAAGCTTGCGAAAAGATCTTCAATGACGTAATATCCAAAGATCATTCCATCCACTTTATCATCCCCTTTTAGGGCCTGCGAAAATGCCAACACTGCTGCATGTGCTTTGCCGCTTTAAAGCTCCATACTTGGGCAAAATTTTGTCAAAAAATTTAATGTGGCAAAAATGTCAACACAACCATTTAATGGCAAGATCAAGTTCTCTCTGGACCGCCTCGCTTTATATCTCAAGAACATGCGCATTATTTTAAAGCTCCTCTCTCTAAACTGCCAAGACCTTTTAAAGTAAAGTTCAGTTTAGTTCTTTATGAAGGGAATATCTAAATAGCAATTTTACATTTACAAGGGAGAAGAGGGGCTTTAGTTTTTAAAATAGAGGGGAGAGGTCGGGTCAACCGTCACTAATATAAACGCTTTTATCGATAGCTAGGGCGAGGTACGGTTCTTTAATAAGAACTATTGTGATAATTTTTTTGATGCCAACCTTTAGTCCCCATCATGATGCTCCATTAAAATCATTTTTGCATTTTCACCCTCTTTGTGCTTATGTTGGATTGCATGGTTCACTAATGATATTATTAGAAGTCTTTGGTTTCTATGTTGCCATGCATGCATAGGGAGGGCAGTCAATAATGTAGCTCATTTGGGATTACCTTAATGGCAAGCCTCTTTAAGGGCTTTGTATTTTGCAAATTGTTGGTCAAATATCTGCCTAATCAATAAACACTACGTTTATGCGCCCTAGATACGACCAACATTGAAAGGCCGGAGGAAAGAGATGTCCTCCGTGCCAATCTCCAGAGAGGGCTGGTTCCCGAACTAATTCTAAAACTGGTTGAAGACTAGAGATGCAGGAAAGAAATTGCAAATTGCGGAAAGAAATAAGAAATATGGCCACAGGCCAAAGTGCAGGTTTCGGGTCAGACTAAAAGTAGGAAAACACTCAAGCACAAAACAACATCGAATAGAAGGAAAGGCAGCAGAATAAACTTGCAATCTTGCAATAATAACTTTTAACTCAACACCTCGGTACTCACTCTTCCACTGGCAACACTTAAATCCAAATATAGAATTTAAACTATATAGCAAATAAAAAGAGTGAATGTTAAAAGAAGTGCACTACACAGAAAGAAATTATACGCAGAATCACTTATCAATTCAGAAACCTGATGTCTTTCATTAATGCAGAGAACTTAGAGAGTATTCTCGCAAAGTGTCTAACCTCCCTTTACAACAAGATTTGCTTAGTATTTATAGAGGTTCCCACCTCTTTCATTTAATACATGTGAGAGAAGAATGTTCTGGGATCAAAGACAACAACCAAAAAAATCTCCTCGATTTCTTGGAAAATCCGTGCACTTGAGAAACAAATTCCAAAAAATCTGAAATTCGGACATAGATGCGCATGACAGGAGAAATCATTAAATTCTTTAAACAACTCTGATACATTGGAAATCATGAAAACTTATTTCTCCTCGCCTTTGTCCTTGCGATTCACAAAACAGAGTTACTGAGGGCGCCCTTCATTAAATACACACAATTCAATATTTGACCATTTTCTTGTTCGCCTTAAATTCATCTTCGCCATATCAAACGCGCGTGCGATCTTCATTAGGAACGTTCACCCCAAAGGAAGGGCGAACGGGACGTTCCCCCTGGGATGGGCGAACGCGATTCTTCATTATTGAAAGGAAGTTCACCCCTGGGATGGGCGAACGTCATGTTCGCCCCTCGACCAGGGCGCACAACATTTTTTAGGCGCGCGGGCAACCAAGTACCCCAAGGCACGTTCGCCCCAAGAAAGGGCGAATGACATGTTCGCCCCTAAGGAAGGGCGAACGCGATTTCATACTTAACGTTTTGCCAATACATTTTCAAAATAGGTTCACCCCAGGAAAGGGCGAATGAGGCGTTCGCCCCTCCTTAAGGGCGAACGTGAATATCCATAAATACATAAAGATTTTTTTTAAAAGTGTCTTCGAGATTTTTCTTTGTGTTTTCTGGAATACAATATATCAGACTTCTACATACTGAATGGAAAGTATATTATCACTTCTTATAGAAATTAATACAAAATTTTCCCAAAATTCCAATGAAATACAAAATGGCCAACATTTCTTGGCGACTCACGGGGTATCCAACTCGCATGGATGCAAGCGATCCCAGGCCTTTATCCATTGGGTGCAGAGTCTATGCAAAGGATGCAAACATCTTATCTTCTGGGGGCCACCTGTGCACGCTCTGCTTCTTCTGCTTCCGCTGCGACCCTAAGCACTTCAACACGTTCAACTTCTTCCATCGCCTTTTCTGTTGCTTCACGATCTGCTGCCGCCTTCGCTTCCTGTTCTGTAATAACCTCCGAAAGGGCCTCGTATGTGCGTACAACATCATGCCAAGCTTCAGTGGTAAACAAGCAACGAGTACTGAGAGATTCATAAACGAAGCGAAGACTTTGTACATCTATCAAGCTGAGGCGCTTCGAACGCTGAGCCAACTCGTAAAGGGAAAGCTCCAAACGTGTATATTTCTCCATCAGCGGCAAGACCTGTGCTTGAGTGAGAGGCTCGGCCAAGGCATCAATGTCTGCAGTATCTTCAATAAACACACTCCAGAGCTCTTGCAACTGCTCCATCGAAAGAGGCTCGCCCCAATCATCTAGGAAGGTGGTGAAACCCAACCGGCCGATAGTCTCAAAATGAGACATCGAAATAGTATGCTCCCGCTCAATAGTATTGAGGATAGCCCGCCCCTCATTTACAAGGTCCATACGCTGAAAATAGCTTCGTAGAGTTACCCGCGCTCGGGACCAAGCATAGTCCATCTCGCTGAGAGGGCGAATATACAGGGACGTATTCAACAAAGCTTGTATCTTCACAACCGTCTCCATATGGGGTGATAGCAACTCCTCCACTGAGTCAATCGTTTGTTGCCCAAGCTGGATTTGTATCCCTGCTTCCCATAAGTATTGCAACACCTTGACTGCGTGCATGGCCAACTTTGTGGAATTTCGTACAGAGCGAAGGCGAAGGTCTCTTATGCTATCACGCGAAAACCCCGCAACAGGTGCGGCCTTAGCTTCAAGCTACTTTTTGAGTTCTTCGACCTGTTGTTGCAGGTTATGCATCTCAATCCGAGTGGCATCACGCTCCTTTAAGTGCACCTTGACTTGATTGCAAAAATATTCCCTTTCAGTGGCCATTTTTTCTTCTGTTGCCTTGCTCTTAGCTAACGCACTCTCCAACTCAAGTACCCTATCTTGCAGCTCAAAATATTTTTCTTTATAATGCTCCCCGTGCAAATACAAAGAGCTCATATCTACTTGCATATTGCCCATTTTTTCAATGGGATCAATCCGCGTCAGATCTTCAGTTATAGTCTCAGAAACATAGTCCTCAGGCTGCAACTCGCCTTGAGGTTTCTGAACCATCGGAGTGAATGTTGTCACATGAGCCTCCTTGGCAATTGGATCAAAGGCCACCTTCTTGATCGGTCGCATTGGTGCCAAAGCTTCTTTCCGCCGCATACTCTTCAACCATTGAGAGGAGCTCAAGTGCGCTCGATTTAATTTTTCAACATCCGGCTACGTGCGGGCCACCTGCACGTCTGGAACAGTCTGCAGCTCCAAAAATGGGGTAAATGGAACAAAAATCTTTGAGCGACTAAGCCCAGTGGACACGGATGACACAGACTGAAGTGGAGGAATGAACACAGGGATGGTGGAAGAGAGGGAAAGAGTGGATGAGATGGAGGACACAGAGGACACAGATGCAGCCGTGGTTACGCTAAGCCTAGATGGAGCTTGCATACTAATAGCCGCAATGGTGGAAGAAATGACGACCGAGGGAAGGGGACGCGAAAAAGGATTAGTCCCTGACGCATAAGAACTAAAAGAAATGGAGGGCGAGGAAGCGGGAATGAAAGGAGCAGCAGTGACTTCAAAAATGGAAATAGCAGAAGCGGAAGAGGGAACCATAGAAAGAGAAACGGAAGGAAGACCGAAGGGCGGGAAAGTAGAAAATGGAGGGGACAAAAATGAAACTGAGGGGACCGAAGAAGAAATCACTGCATGCCCGATGAGGGAAAGGGAAGATGAAGGAAGAGATGACGTACCTTGGGGTGCAAGCGCCACTAGTTCTATGGATGTTGGAGGTTGTGCAACTACCTCCTTTCCCCGCTCTACCTCCTGCTCGCCAACATTGAGGGCTACTTCTTCATCCAAAATCTCAACATGAGAATCTTTCGAAAGTTGCTCCTCCTCTGGTTGCGCCATCAAAAATATTTGTGCTACTGATGTAGGGTGCTCACTATTGAGGACAAGGTTCGCTACTGGTATAGAAGCAACTGCGGAACTCGATGTAACAGGAATCGTAGTACCCAAAGACATGGGTGTTGTAATAGTTGAAGTAGTGGCCGTGCCAGTTCGGGGCCGCTTAGCTGCTTTAGGAAAAGGGGGCGCCACCGACCGCTTTTGTTGCTTAGGCGAAGGAACTTCTTCAGGAGGGCGCTTCACCCTTTGAGTCCACTTTTGAAAAACATGTGAGTGTTCTTCTTCTTCCTCTTCTTCTTCAGTGTTGTCCTCAACCATAGGACTCTCCTCCTCTGGTTCACTTTCGCCACTTTCGGACTGCTAAAAACTTTGTGGCAAAATGGTGGCAAAGGCGACAGGTTGATAAGAATCCACAAACCTATCATAAACCTGAGAGAACTGGGTATCAAGCTTCAATCCATAAGTAGCATAGGGCTTCCTTCGATGAATGCGCATTACCCACCAGTTCATAATTTTCTCCTCCTTCCAACGAGGGTTTGCCTCTTGGACAGTCCCAAACAGGCCTGGAGGAGGAATATGCATTTTATTCTTTCCTGGATTATACTCCACTTCCTGCTCATAATAATCATGCCATGGAGGAAGGGAGGACATTTTTTCCACATGCCAGTTCATGTCTGGCCCATCAAAATTGTTTTGGCGCTTCTGAATATCTAGGTGCATGGGCAACAATGAAAGGTCTTTGCCTTAATAAATGCCAAAAATTTTCCAAGTGGATCATACCGCCATCATTGTGGCAACTCAATTAGTCCCAGGTCTTGAAGCGCCACCGTCAAAAGGTGATTTTGCCCAACCTGGTTCACTTCTATACTCCCGAACTTAAGAGGCATAGTACAGGTCATTTTCTTCCCTCGTCCGGAGCCATATATATCATTAATATAATCCATCTGGTGCACAACTTCCATAGCAAAAATGTGCGTAGTGGCAAAATAAGGCAACAAAAAAGGTTTACCTGTATATCCAAAAATTCGAACAACCACGCCCTGAGTGAGCAAAAATATGTCGCCCTTCTCCTCTGAAACAATGACATCTCTCAGGTCGCGAGGCACTCGATCACAACTACCACAAAGTAACTCAATGGATGGGCCCAAAAACTAGCTATTAAAGCTATATATAGACTCCTTCTTAGTCAATACTTGAGTCCACTTATAAACTGGCAGAGGTTCATTCTTTTCGCCTATCTACGTAACAAAAATAAAAGAAAAATGTCGTTGCATCTAAAAAAAGAAAAACCATACCAGCAGCGAAGTATGCCGAAATGCCCTAGTCTTTCCTTCTTGCAACCTCTGCAACTACGAATTAATTCTCCGAGAAACAAATTCAGCCCAGTCAAAATAAATTGGATTCCCCCCTGCCTCATAGCCATGGGAGAATAAAATTCTACCTTGCAAATACATTGGGCCATAGTTGCCTGCCACTTGTGCATAGTTTCATCAGAAGGCAACCCAAAAACCCAGGCAAGCATAGAATAAATATCCTGGCACTTGAATTCTGAAAGGGTTTTAGGCAAACTCGGTAGCTGCCCCATTTGTGGCTCCTTGACGAGCTGCGTCTCCATAAATTACCTCATAGCAACAGTGGAAACATACTTTTCCTCTTGCTCATCCATATGAATTTTCTTATTTACTACATAGCTCGACGTGCCCACCCCACAGGCAAAAGCCTCTCGGACCTCATCCGGTGTAATCGTAAAAAGAATCTCATTTCGGGCATTTCAGACAGCCCTAGTGGAGGAGTCATAAAATTGTGCAATTAATCGAATGAGTTCGGGGCATGGATGCACAGACGAGCAAAGATACCATGAAAGTTGTGCATGGTGAGGCGTCATGAGCCAACTATTATGGGAAACCCCTTGATCGACTGCAGCTTCAACCTCTTGCCTTAATCTATCAATTCCCTTATGTGTGATCAAACAATCACCAATTTTGGCCATTTCATCTTCATAGGGATCCAAATCAACATAGTCATTCTGTCGGGCCTTTTTAGCCCTCGAACTTCTCTCTCATTTCTTGGTTGGTTGTACTTCAACATCCTCCGATGCCTTTGTCTGTTCTTTGCTACGTCTTCCCATCTTGTCAGATAAAAACTGTAGCTTTTTTTGCAATTCCCTGCTTAGCAACTTCTGAAAATTCCTCTGTACCTTGGAAAATAGGATACAACGCAACACGAAAAGAAAAACAAATAAGGAAAACAAGACTTGCCTTTTTTCTTCGGAATTTTATAGGAGCGTTACCAACTACCACAGTAATTACAGAATTAAATGCAGATGCGCCTTCGGAGAGAAATATTCTTTGAAAATCGCTCAGACTCCTTTCCCGAAGCGCAAAAAAAAACTTCCCTTTGGTTCACCATCGGATTCTTCTTGGAAATCATGCCCACAATGCAGCGCAATCCCATAGAACAACGTGCCCTGATGCCAGCAGCTCACTAGGAAGATCAAACCTGTCGTTAATCATCAATCATTAATTCTGTCAGCTGCCTTGAAAAGCTCAATCTGAGTGCCTCCCATGTTTGAATATCATCACTTCAAGTTGGCACCGGCTACTTCCGATGATCGCCACGTAACCTTTGGGTGAAATTAATTGCTCCGAATGTGCGTCTTAAGAAAGCTTTTCCAATGAAAGTGTCTCTTAAAACTCCATGGCGCGCCTTCTTTTTCTAAAGCAATCTTCACTATGTTTTTCTTTCTTTTTGTTTTGTGTTTTTTTCCCTTTTTTTTTTAGAAAAAGCGCCATGCACAACGCCTTTTTTTTTTTTTTGGTGACGTCAACAAGACGCGTTCACCTTAAAAATGGGTGAACGTGATGTTCGCCCCTTCCAAGGGGCGCGCGCGAACCTGTGTTATCACTTTGTCATCCTTGAGTCTCATTTTTTTTTCCTCTTTTTTTCTTTAAAAAAAACAACATATATTACATATGTACAAGGTACTACCTTCGATTTAAAATCATGAAATATAGGCCTTCAAATGAAGGCCATTCACTAGAATGGGGAGCTCGCACCCTTCCATATCATAGATTCGAAATGCATTAGAAGAAGTGACAGCCGAAATCCGAAAAGGTCCCTCCCAAATTGCATCAAACTTATGATGTTTCCCAGGCTTAGATTTTTTTTCGTTCCATTTTAATACCAAGTCACCCACCTGGAAGCTTCGATCAGTGGTTTTACTCTGGAACCACTTCTTCATTTCAGCAGCATGTTCTACAAAAGCGTGATAAGCTCGCTCCCTTTCTTCTTCTAATTGTAGCAATTGTGCCAACCTTGCCTCTATGGGATTATTTTCTTCGTTTTCATCTTGAAACATCTGCAAAGTTTGAAGCACAGGAAGTTCAATATGGGTAGGAAGGACAACTTCTTTCCCATAAACCAAAGCATACGGGGATGTTTTAATGGACTTCTTTACCGAAATGCGATCGGCCCAAAGCGCCTGATTTAACAACAAATGCCAATTTCTCTTATTCTCACCCATTATCCTCTTCAGAATCCGAAGCAAATTTTTGTTGGTTGACTCAGCTAATCCATTTCCCTGTGGGTAATAATTGGAAGATGTCTTCAAATAAATACCATACCTACTGGCGAATTCGGTAATTTTGGCCCCAATGAAAGGAGTACCATTATCGGTAACCAAGGAATCGGGTATACCGAAATGGGTGATGAGGCTCTCTAGAAAAGAAATAATAGTCGCTTGATCAACCTTTTTGGTGGGTATAGCTTCTGCCCATCTGGTGAAGTAATCTGTTGCAGTCAGGATATACTTATGCTCTACAGAGGAGTGTGGATCAATAACACCTATAAAATCAAGACCCCACTGTTGAAAGGGTGCCTCTACCTGAATCGGATGCAATGGCGATGCTCCTTTTCTCATTCGTCCCACATATCTTTGACAACTGTCGCACTGCTGACTTATCTTGTGCGAATCGACAAATAGAGTAGGCCAATAATAGCCTACCCGAATAATTTTTAGAGCCATAGGTCTACCGGCATAGTGCCCTCCTGACAACCCGAAATGGAACTCCTCCAAAATTTTTGATTTTTTAGAATCTTTCACACATCTAAGGAGTATGCCATCAATGTTCTTATAATATAGGTCGTTGGGCAATGACACATACCTGAGTGCCTGCAATCTGAACCTTCGACGTTGTGAGGGGTTAAAGTGGCTAGGACACCTTCCAGAAGTAAAATACTCAAGGAGTTCCTCGATCCATTCTTTGTCGCCCGTTGCATGATTCGCATAAATTACATCTTCAAGATTTGTCTCAACAACCGTGCTTTTGGCCAACTCTTGACATAGAGCGTGCCCACGAACCAACTTCGTCGGCTTGATCTCTACATCATACTCCTGGATCTTTGAAACCCATCTGACTCTCTTATCACCCAACTCTCCTTGAATTATAAAATTTTGAACATCAGGGTGAATGACGTAAACCACAGTTCTACTCTGAGAAACGAAGTGGCAAAACTTCTTCAAGGCTTTCATAACTGCATAAACTTGCTTCTCAATAAAATTGTACTTCTCCTGGTGTGGCGCAATAACCTGACTTAGAAAAGTGATAGGCTTTTCTTCGCCATCATCTTGTTTTTGTGTGAGCACGACAGCATAGCTCTCCTGCTCACCTACTGCATATAGTATAAAATATTTGGAGTAGTCAGGATTGATCAATACTGGCGCCTGAGTTATCCTCTCTTTGATTTCTTGAAAAGCTCACTTCCTGGCCTCCGTCCATTTAAACTCAACATTCTTTTTCAAGAGCTCTGTCATTGGTTTGATGACTTGGGAAAAATCAGCAATAAACTTGCGAATGAAGTTTATTTGTCCGAAGAAGGACTGCAAGTCTTTCTTATTCATAGGTAGCGGCAATTTCATTAGCGCTTCAGCTCACACGGGATCTATGGCCAGTCCTTCCCATGAGATCACATGGCCCAGTAGCTTCCCTTCCTTGACCGCAAAAATTGACTTCTTCGGATTTATGGAAATCCCGAATTCTCGGCACTTCTCAAATATTTGCCTTAAATGAGAAACATGATCTGTTCTGCAATGTGAAAACACCGTCATATCATCAAGATAAATTACAATGATTTTATTTAGCAACTCACCGAAGGCGACGTCCATGGCTCTTTGAAAAGTTGCACCAGCATTTGAAAGCCTGAAAGGCATCCGCTGATAAGCGAATGTACCCCACTTAGTTGTAAACGTTGTCTTGTATTGATCCTCTTCCTTAACCCAAATTTGATTGTACCTAGAGAAGCCATCTAACAAGGAAAATCTCTGAGCACCAGCCACAACATGAAGAATATGATCTATCTGGGGAAGAGGATAATGATCCTTAAGTGATGCCTGATTTAAATTTTGAAAGTCAACACACAGACGTATATCTCCATTCTTCTTTCTTACAGGAACCAAGTTCGCTACCCAGGTGGAATGTTTAATAGGATAAATGATCTTTGCTTCGAGCATCTTTAATAATTCTGCTTTCATGAGGGCTTCGATCTTTGGATTGACAGGACGCTGCTTCTACCGAAAAGGCTTCACCCCTTCTTGCAGCTCGATGGTGTGTTGGATCACATTTTTATCGTACCCTTTCAAGTCTTGATAACTCCATGCTACAATATCTGGGTATTCATAGCATAAACTTTTGATGCCCTCAATTTCGTCAGATTCGCAATCGGTACCAACCTTAATGACCTTTCCTGGCTCCAACTGCAATTCTCTGTATTCCTTGGCATCCACCTTAATCCTATGTTTATCAACTCTATCACTTTGATCAAACAGGCTTTCTAGAGAAATCAAACCTCTGGGGATATGATTATTTCTCAACTAGATCATCTCTTCTTTTTCTTCTTCCACAAGAACTTTACTTTCTATGCTGGCAGCTTCTTTGAGGAGAAAATTCACTATTTTCTCATCATTATCGAACACCTGCCAATAGAGGCCCTTATCTGGAATGGAAGGTCTGTAGATTACCCTCACTGTCTTGGGTTTTCGGACCACTTGCTCAGCAGGAGAATAATTAGCACCCAAGGAAGCTAAAATGTCAGCGTGTCTATTTTGCTCCCTAGGAATTGCTTGAATATTCAAAGCTTTAAATACTTCAAAAATATCCCATACCCTATTGCGATATGCCTTCAAGTAATGTTGCTTAGACACACATCTGTTTGTAACTTGATTGACTATAAGCTCGGAATCGCCGAAAATCTGCAACTGCTCAATTCCCAATTTCTCGGCCTTTTTCAAGCCAAGGCATAATGCTTCATATTCAATGACATTATTTGTACAACTCCAGGTCAATATGTAGGAGTACATTTTTTGTATACCTTCAGGAGAGACCAATACCACACCTACCCCTGCACCATTCTTACATCGAGCGCCATCAAAGAACAACTTCCATAACTGATGCGAACCAGGTTCTGAGGGCTTAAGGGCTTGTTCTTGAGGCTTTTCTACCTTCTGGATGGAATAACAACCAATGTCCATTCCGATCACAACATTGAAGTCTGTCAACAAAAACTCATCTTCTAGGTGAAGCTCCTCAGGTACTTCTTCAATCGGACCAACTTCTTTCAATTCTTCGGTCATCATATTTACCATGCCTGGGGCTTGTTCTGCCTCCTCTATCTTCTCGATATGAAAAGGGGAAGGTTTCTCATTATGAATGTGAATTCACCTACATTTGAATGGAATCTCCAAATGTGAATAATCTAAAGACAGATAACCTCCCAGCTTAGCTATGAATTCCCTTGAAAGGCACATGCTAAAATAAGGTTCTAAATCAACAACCACAACCTCCTGAATGACAGTGATCTGTGGCATGCTATGAAGCACAATTGGAATATCTTTGATTACTCCAACCATTTTAACTGGGGTACCATCCAATTGTAACACTCCTGGACTGCTCCTTGTATACTCCATTCCCATCACTTCGCATACCGCCTTGGGCATAACAATAGTGGCAGCACCAGAGTCTATCATGCAATTATGCACAATCCACCCTTCCATTCTCAAAGATAAATAAAATGGAGGAGGACGATTTTTACCTATCACTGAAGTGGGGAGCGCTTGAGCCAAGACTGTTTGCAAACGATATTTCTTTTGGTCTTTGGCGCTCTTCAGGGATTCTTGCAACAAATCAATCTGCCCTGGCAGCTGCAATGCATCATACAAGCTAATCCTAGCTGGGATTTTCTTCATTTCCTCCATGATACTGTAACTATAAGCAGGTGGGACCTTTTCTTCTAAGGACCGCTCGTACTTATCTCGATACTGCTGCGTAGCTTCTACTCTTTGCCTTTTAGTCAACGAAGGATATTTGAGTTTTTCCTTAGCTTGCTCTTTCGTTTCACCGAAGGCTGGAGCAGTGGCCATGTGTTGCGAAGTTGAAGGCTGAGCTTGCGCTTTACCTTGTGCTTGCCCAGGTAGTGAATATTTTGACTTGACAACCTCAGGGGTCTTCATCTGGGACGTTTGCTTTTCTTCTGGAGCTTTTGGAACCATGGGTACTTTCAACGGCTGCAATTTCGAGGGATCCACGGTCACTGGCCTCTTTCCAGACCTGGTAAGAACTGAAACCTGCTCGGGAGATGACACCATACAATTATGTTCCGCTTCTCGAATCATGTTAACTTGCCCAGCCGAAGAACTTTCTGCCAGTGTCTGAACATAGTTTAGATGGACCATACATGTGTCTTCGCCATGAGGATCATTACAAGTAGAACACCAATATGTCTTTTTGGATGCATTAATCTCATCATTTTCCTGCATCATATTATTCTTCTCAGGCCCCCTGTTGGTGGATGCTTGCTCTCGGGTGATCGGCGGAGTCTGGAACCTCCTCGATCGGAACTCAGCTTCAGCTTGCTTCTTCCTCACAGTTGTCAACTCATTGGATATTGTCCTCAAAGCCGCATTATTGGATTTTACTTCTTGTAACAAAACCATGAGGGGGTCCATACTAGATGATGGAATGGGCGCGGGTAATGGCAAGGGCGCTTGCGGTGCGGGCAAAGGTAAAGGGGCTGGAAGTACTGGCAATGCTGGAAAAGAAATGGATGAAGGCTGTGATGATACCGTTGGAGCGAAAAAATGTGGAAAGCTTATAGCAGATGACTGTGGGGCAGGGATAGGAGCTACTTGAGGGGAGCCTAAATTCCATGAGGGAACAAGATACATCGACGGCATGGGCTGCAAAAATGCATTGGAATAAAGATATTGTGGTAGGTCCGAAAGAATAGGCATTGTCGCCTTCGGAGGAAGCCTTCCTACAACAATCAAATCTGATTCGGCCTTTTGAGCTTGTGTATAGAGATCCGGGAAGGTGGTCACATTAGCCTGGCGCACCGCCATACCAATATCAGTACTGAGCGCACGAAGATAATAAAACACCGCTTGTTCATGGGTCGGTCGCAAACCATCTGGAACCCGCTGCCAGCTTCATGCAAATCGCACATTGAAATCTACAAGCTCCTCTTGAGGATGTCTTTGAATCGAGGTGAATTGATGTAGCAGCGAATACGGATCAGCTTGCTCATGAAAGTTCTTAATTAGTAATTCCGCCAATTGATCCCATGAAGTAATTGTGCCAGGTTGCAAAGATCGATACCAATAGAGCAATTTTCCTCTTAATGACAAAACCAAAAGCTTTATCATCACATCTTCATCAGTTATATCATGAATAGTTGCAAGAGATGCTACATCTTGGATATGCTCATACGCAGTCTTTCCAGTACCATCGTATGTTGGCAAAGCCTTTAGAGCAGCTTGAGGTACTGGGTTCTGCGCTTGCAAATTCAGCGCGCCCGAGCTATTCCAAGCCGAAAACTGTCTAGGAAGTTGTTGTTGATGTGGTGGGGGATTCTGAGCCATATGCACCAGAATATGAGGAACAGGTCATGAAGCGTTAGTGGTTGTAGTAGATGAAGGCTGGGGAAAACTAGTGGCGGTACTTACAGGACTTACGGGAGCGGAAAACACACCGGCTAATTGGGAAGATGAAATAGTTGGTATGGATGGAATATAAGGAAGTGAGGACGTTCTTCGAAAAGTGGCTACTTGAGGATGCTCTCCTAGCCTTTGGATGTCTAATTCATAAAAAAATTGATTATCAGGATTCTTGGCTTTTGATCTTGTATTCATGAGAGACAACTTTCGCCGCTCTCACGCCTACGGAGTTCTGGGTAACAATTGAGTCGCCAGATGTTCTATTCTCAAGCAGGGAGGCGAACACCGAACCTAGCGCTGCTGAAGGTGAAACCTTGAAAAAGTCCCACCGGGCGTGCCAAAAATTATTGGTCAAATATCTGCCTAATCAATAAACACTACGTTTATGCGCCCTAGATACGACCAACATTGAAAGGCCGGAGGAAAGAGATGTCCTCCGTGCCAATCTCCAGAGAGGGCTGGTTCCCGAACTAATTCTAAAACTGGTTGAAGACTAGAGATGCAGGAAAGAAATTGCAAATTGCGGAAAGAAATAAGAAATATGGCCACAGGCCAAAGTGCAGGTTTCGGGTCAGACTAAAAGCAGGAAAACACTCAAGCACAAAACAACATCGAATAGAAGGAAAGGCAATAGAATAAACTTGCAATCTTGCAATAATAACTTTTAACTCAACACCTCGGTACTCACTCTTCCACTGGCAACACTTAAATCCAAATATAGAATTTAAACTATATAGCAAATAAAAAGAGCGAATGTTAAAAGAAGTGCACTACACATAAAGAAATTATACGCAGAATCACTTATCAATTCAGAAACCTGATGTCTTTCATTAATGCAGAGAACTTAGAGAGTATTCTCGCAAAGTGTCTAACCTCCCCTTACAACAAGATTTGCTTAGTATTTATAGAGGTTCCCGCCTCTTTCATTTAATACATGTGAGAGAAGAATGTTCTGGGATCAAAGACAACAACCAAAAAAATCTCCTCGATTTCTTGGAAAATCCATGCACTTGAGAAACAAATTCCAAAAAATCTGAAATTCGGACATAGATGCGCATGACAAGAGAAATCATTAAATTCTTTAAACAACTTTGATACATTGGAAATCATGAAAACTTATTTCTCCTCGCCTTTGTCCTTGCGATTCACAAAACAGAGTTACTGAGGGCGCCCTTCATTAAATACACACAATTCAATATTTGACCATTTTCTTGTTCGCCTTAAATTCATCTTCGCCATATCAAACGCGCGCGCGATCTTCATTAGGAACGTTCGCCCCAAAGGAAGGGCGAACGGGACGTTCGCCCCTGGGATGGGCGAACGCGATTCTTCATTATTGAAAGGAAGTTCGCCCCTGGGATGGGCGAACGTCATGTTCGCCCCTCGACCAGGGCGCACAACATTTTTCAGGCGCGCGGGCAACCAAGTACCCCAAGGCACGTTCGCCCCAAGAAAGGGCGAACGACATGTTCGCCCCTAAGGAAGGGCGAACGCGATTTCATACTTAAACGTTTTGCCAATACATTTTCAAAATAGGTTCACCCCAGGAAAGGGCGAATGAGGCGTTCGCCCCTCCTTAAGGGCGAACGTGAATATCCATAAATACATAAAGATTTTTTTTAAAAGTGTCTTCGAGATTTTTCTTTGTGTTTTCTGGAATACAATATATCAGACTTCTACATACTGAATGGAAAGTATATTATCACTTCTTATAGAAATTAATACAAAATTTTCCCAAAATTCCAATGAAATACAAAATGGCCAACACAAATTCATTGAACTAAGTTGGGATTGCCCTTTGAAAGGCGATCTTTACTTGAAAATAACATGTAGATTTAGAATTCCTTTCCCCTTTTGTCAAAAATTCATATGACTTGACCCTAGGAAAATTATTAGGAGCCTAGACCATGATGTTACATTATATAGGATGGTTATGGTAGAATTGGAGCCATGAATCAGCGAACCTAATATCCAATGGGATGCCGAAGATGAACGTTAAATAGCACCTATAAAAAAGTCCCATGATAGATGTGGTGATGACGAAACTCTATTCCTCACAATAATGGTTGAGGTCACTTTTTTATTTTTACCTTGTTAGTGCTTAGTAGGATTGCATTGCACCCTAATATTGTTAAAGTCACTGGTTCAATGTCATCATGTAAGTACAAGGAATGCAGTACATCATTCTACTCATTTTGGATATACTCCAATGCAATCTACCCTCATGCAGGTGAACATTTTGGGGGTAATTTTCAACCCCTATTGTTCAAGTTGGTATAAATGGCCTCTTTTAACTTGGATTTTGAACTGTTAAATTGGTATATTTTGCTTGATGATGTGGACTTCAGTTTAAGACTAAGAAATGCCTTCAAGAGAGTCTGTGCTAGTAACCCTGTAATTTTACAATCCATTACAAGCCCAAGATAATCCATCTTGTAATCGTTTTTCTGGATGTTATAAAGATGCACAACCTACATGCTTTATACAGTGTTGTCTTCCTATGTAGAATTCAAACTGTCAAAGCATGTTCATATTCATAGAAGTTGGAAAAAAATAATGGCCAAATAATTTGATGCGAAGGATAGAGTTGGTATCACATGGGATCCACCTAAAGAAGGATGGATATAATAAAAGTTTGATGGAGACTTTAAGAGCAAATCCCAGAATATTGGGTGGGGTGTCTTCATGAACTACAAAGGGAATTTAACACTTTAAAGAAGATAGAGAGTTTCATCAAATAGTATAGCTGAAGCAAAAACACTATTGAAAAGCATTTAGATTTCCCTTCTGCATGGATGGAACAAACTGGAGATAGAAGGGGATTCTAAAATCATAATAGATGCACTCAGAAAGAGAATCCAATAATGGCAGATGGATAGGATTATCAACATATATCCTTTCTTTTTCCTCAAATTGAACAATTCCTGATCACTAGTGTGTTTTTCGAAGGCTAATCATACTGCAAATTGTTTAGCAGATATGGATACAATTCTCTTATGCCACCATGGAATCATATGGATATAGTTGGTAGAATGAGTTTCCTAGGACCCTAGCAAATTTGAACAAAGAGGAAGCAAAAGTCATTTTAAAATCAAAACTGCTCGTTTGGCCTTACCTAAAATCAACAGCCCAACTCTTGTCATGATTCAAGGAACAAGGTTTTGCTTGGTTTCAGCACTTGCTAAATGTTTGCAGAAAGCTTATATCTTGTCATATACTCGAAAGCTAATTTAAAATTATTGGTTCTACAATTTTCGAAGTGTATTGTCCGCTTCTGGCCTCCAGGACTGGTGAGATGTTTCATTTGCTTGAACAAATGGCACGACACATACATACACTGAAATATCTCCATGGGATTGAGATCATCATGTCTAGTTGTCTATCTTAGCAATAAAAAGAATGTGGGCAATGCTTAAGAAGGGAGTGCATGACATGCTTGACATATATTCTGTTTACAAAGTGATCCTCAATTATCGTGAAACTAATGAAAATGAGATTCATTCTTGTAGCATTGCTTTTATGCATGGTGAAATATCATGGATTTTGACATTTATTTTTTACTGGTGGGACATTGTTTGCTGGTCTGATTTCATGTTAGCAGGTTGGGTACCCAATAACCACCCGATTTTTACCTATTAACAACAGTAATAACTGTTTGATCAGTAGTCGTTTTATTTAGCATTGTCAGTCTGTTGATAGTGAAATGCAAATAAACCTCCTTAGGAGATATCTAGATTATTCTAGTATGCAAACTATTATAAGGGAATCAAATTAAAACTTCCAGTTTGGATGCAGATGGATTATTAGCACTGTAAAAACTGACAGATTGTTTAAATGGCAGGTTCTGGTAGATTCTATTTCTGATGAAAAAGTAGGGACAATATTTGAACCAATGGCATTGATGCAAGTGCTTGCAAATCTAATGAATGGTTTTACATCTCAGTCAAATAACACTGTAAACTGCAACAATGGAATGGATATTACTTCATTATCAGAAGATCCAATGAAGAAAGGATAAACAATTGTGTGGCACTAACTCGTGATATTAATGCGGTGTCTTCCTTCACTCAATCAAGGAAGGTATCCATGCACAAATGAAAAATATTGATATATACATAGAAACTGGCTCGGAAGCCTGCATGAAAGAAAAATTGATTTCAACAGTGGTGCTAACTTTTACTAGTTTAAATGATAATAAGCATTTGCATTTTTAATTATTCTTTTTATATGGTGATTGGAATTGTCAGGGAAACCTTGTCTACCTGACTGTCAACATTGTGAATAAATATGTATACCATTTAAATCTGGGTATCTGAAGATTTTTCTCTTGAATGTTTTAGTTTTCATGTAATTTCGGATTAAGTTAAATTCAGATTTCTTACAGGTGAATTCTTACTTTGAGTTTTTGATAGCAGTTAAGTTCATTAAATCAGATTCAAAGTTATTTTCTATGGATTATGTTGTTGCTAATAGAAATGTTATTTCTAAATTAATTGAAATTTGGATACTGGTAACAATGCCTAATATTGTTACCAGTATAATACTCTACTAAACTTTTATCACACAGCACATCCTTTGCTTTGGACTGTGTAATGGTCCTCTTGAACTAGTAGGTAACTGGAATATACTAATGAGGTATGCTTAGCTAATTTCATTTTATTCATAAATAAACTAGATGGAGAAAATTATATATTCAAAGCTAGTAGATAACTGGAATATACTAATGAGGTATGCTTAGCTAATTTCATTTTATTCATAAATAAACTAGATGGAGAAAATTATGTATTCAAAGGTTAAAGTACATGTAAGATTTCTCCAGTTTTACTACACAATACAATTATATTGCTTATTTTTTCTTGGAAGAATATCTTATGAAGGTCGCTTATTTTATAATCAGTAGTAACAAGCTAATTACTACTAATAATTTTCAGTTGTCCATTATATTTTCCTACTTGCCTTTGTGAATTTGATTAAATTTTGAGGTTGGCTAGTTTAAAAAATGTTATTAAAGAAAATAAGCCTAATGATAGTCATTTTGTTAATTGTCTCTATTCTCATAGGCAGTAGGATTAAAGTCTGTTACAGATTCAATGATAAATTTGAGTTGGTGAAGGAGACCTTGAATATGGAGGCCTTAATGAACATTCTATAAACACCAATGGCCATGGCAATGTTAGCAATTTCAATATATCTTAAAAATGATCAAGGACTTCTATTTTGGTATGTGTTTGTACTCCGTCATTTTGGATGAGCAAGTTACAAATGTAGCAAATTTAGTTTCTAATATATTCTTCATGATTAGTACTTATTTTCTTAAGAGACGGAAATAATATTTGAGAAGAAATGAAAACAAATTGGAGGTGTCTTTCCACGATCAAATTTCCTTTTTAAAGTAAAAAAGGTTCTTAGATGGTTTCTTTACGAAGCAACACAAATGTATTTTGATCAAATCTGCTTAATAATGGTTAAGAAATTAAAGTAAAACCTTATTAAAAAGAAACAAATTGAACTAAATGAGAGAATAAATTTGATTTTGTAGGCCGGTGAATCATCATAAATTTATAATATGCCCCTTGCCTTCTCGCATGTCATTCTAACATTATAACATATTGTAAAACAGGGTTATTTGGGTGTGTGGTTGCAAGGCATATAAGGAGTAAAGTTTACAAATGTAATATTTTGATATTTTGAATTAGCTCAACTGGTTAGATTCCTCAACATTCAATGAGGAGACCTAGGTTCAAATCTTGCCAAGTGATACACGGAGAATATCTAAGATGTGTTGTAATACCACTACTTGGTGATGATGCGGTGATGTACTACAAGTGGGGCCCGTCTCAATTCCATATAACCAATTGAAAAGAATTATTTTGATATTTTGATCTCAATCCTATATAACCAATTGAAATAAAATATTTTGATATTTTGATGAACCTGGCTCCAATAGAAGACATATAACTGCTTCTTTTTAGATCGATTATATGGGATTGAAATGACCCCATACATGTTACATCATGGCCGCATTACCATGTATTACAATATCTTGGCAATTACATATGTGTTGGCAAGGCTAGAACCTTGGTCTCCACCTTGAAAGTCCACATATTTAACCAGTTGAGCTCTTGTTATTTGTTAGCCACATTTAGCGTGTATGTATGTATATATATTACAATCATCCATAAACATATAGAATGACCATTGAAATCCAAATACTACTTTTCTATCTTGATGACAAGCTATAAATCATATTCTATCATGATTGACTAAGTATAGATTGTTATTCATCAAATGGTTGTAGAGAGTCTACCAGTAATATTTTGAGGATTCTCTTCCACCTCATGGAATCACTTGGTAGTAGACTATTCATTACACTCCCCAACGAAATTGTATAGTTGAGTTGAAGATTAGAGTCATTCTAGATATGGCTTATATAAGAAACTATATGTGTTGTCAAATAGCAAGAGCTCAATTGGTTAAACATATGGACTTTCAAGGTGGAGTCCAACGTTCTAATCTTGCCAAGTTAGATATACGTAATTGCCAAGATGATTTGAACATGATAATGCAATCATGACGTAATATAAGTGGGGCTCTAGTTTGTTTTTCTATCAAATATATTCTTCTTCCTTGAATTGTTTTATTTCCTCTATCCAACTCCTTGATATCATTTTCATTAAGAGAAATCTCCCTTGGCTAGTTACTTTCTAAAATTTGAATTTTGCCAAGACAGAGATCAACATTGTGATTGGCTAAATTATCTATTACCCTATTTCCTTCTCTATAAATATGCTAACATTTTCAAGATATTGCCTTCAACAACAGTTGATGGACATAGAAACAATGGTAATCTCGATGTCTATTTTTCTTGACAACATTAATAGTAATTTGGGAATCCTTTTGTAGAACTTGCATAATGGTATACACTTGCAAGGTTGTGTTTCAACAATTGGAAGGAAATAATTGATGGGCCCTTGTTTTGGTCCCTTGTGTACACCTTTTTTACATTAACTAAGAATTGTTTCCATGTTGCATGAACTATACTATTTATATAATATGCCCATTGATACAATGCTTTGATATCCAAATTTGTTTGATGTTCATTACTTGCATCTTGGTATGATTAAATATGTTATTTGGATAGTGTTAGTGCTAATTAGTAAATTATGTTGATTGAGCTGATGCTAGGCTAGCTCTTTGGGCAAGGTAATTATAACATGTCTTTTTGTAGGACTATTTTTTTTTCCAACATTCATGCTCTGTTATCACAACATGAAAGGTTGTTGCAACAACAATAGCATAGACCACTATAGCAATAATGGTAGCTACATCCACAACAATAATCGCAACATGAACTATAGCAATAGTAACAAGTTAACAACTATAACAACTACAACAAGTGTTCATGCTATAGTGAGGAGTGCTTCATTACATTGATGTTGTGACTATAGTAGCTCGAAAACATGAGCACCCCGTGTATGAGTCATCAATGAGCAGAAGTGCCCAGGTTATAATAGAGTGAGTTATTGCAGTAGCACATGTAGTGGCATTAGCCATGAGTGTTCCACATGGCAACACATATGTTCTAGGGCATTAAAGTTTTGACACCCTTGTTATATTCCTATATATGTGGCAGTCAATAAGTTGGGAAATATTATTTATTAGTCAAACTTGTCTTCAATAGTCTATTGGTTGAAATATCCCAAGTAGTTAGGGCATTGACAAAAGATGACCTTGGGCGTTAAGAAGAATCGTTGCCAGATGAAAATGACTCTTCATTCCCTTCTTTCAGTGATGATGCTAGCTAGGAACACAATTAACAAAACCTCTTATCTTGTTCCTATTGCCAATCTCACGAATTCAACCACAATGTAGCCATGGTGAATGACTAAAGAAACAACATGCATTGGTAATAGAATCAGGAAAAATGGTTCCAACTCTTCAAAACACCATCGTTGCCTTTTCTTGTAATTGACACAATTCTAAGATTGATAAGTGTATCGAGTTAGTCTAGAATCTCATGAATTTGAAGATGTACAACCCATATGAAATTCAAAACTATAAAATGTATTTAGAGTTCTATATAGTTTAGTTGGAAATTATAACTGAGTATCTATTAGAGATTGTAAGCATTTGATTCAGCTTAAAATCAACACATTACTGTGATGTCTCCATTTTGATTAATAATAAATATAAAATATAGTGTTGTTTTATGAGTTTGTGTAGAGAAGTCAACCTTGGATGTTACTAGAGTCAAGGCTTGCTCTCGAGGTATGCTAGTACAATTGATACCTCTTGCGTAGATGAGGAATTTGTACATTTTTAATTCAAACTCTACTATGTTTTGAGGGTTAGAGATTAGTAGTGAATCATTACAATATTTTATCTAGGAGGGCTTCTTAAAATCTCAAGTTTGCTACATTCATTGTCTAGTAAACAATTTAGGACTTAGAGTCATGGCTTGACTAAGTTGGTCTACTAGAGAGACAACCAATGAAGCCATGGTAAATTGTCCTGGTGAGTTACTCTTTTGTAGGCTAAAGGATCGTTCTTGGCTACACAATTTGTTGTAGGAAGGATAAGGCAAGGCTAGGAATTTATATTCCCATGTGCACGAAGAAAATTATAGGACCTATCCCCAATGGGAAGGTCAGTTGCTCTTATCCTTGGCAATTTTTGAATGCAGAGTTATATCTTGATTACTTTATGAAGTTTTGTAGGTTTAGATCATAAAGCTTAAGTCTCTTTAGTCCTATTGTTCCATACTATTGTGTATACAGTGTAGGTGCCTTTGAAGCCCAAAACCCCAAATTTAACAAATGGATAAATGTCTTCACAATTTTTTCATCTTTGTTGAGGAAGGTGCCAAGTTGTCATTGCTCGAGTATACACAAGAATAGAATTTAGGAGGTTCATAGGAGGAAAGAAGAGTGGATAGTTGACATATCACAACTATTGTCTTTTTGTAGTGTTATTGTAGAATAAGTACTTTTGTATGAATTATAGGAGGGATAGTAAGGGAAGCTTTTTTACCCAATGCCACTAATAAGGGTGTAGAAGAAGCAAGGCAAGTGAGTGGAACTAGACGCATGAAGAAATCAACTAGTGTCAAAAGTACAAAAAGAAAAGACAAAAACTTGGTAGGGTGTAGCAAGGTATACTTAATCTCATTTAGAGGTTGTTGCAACCCATTTTTCATAAGCTGGAGAAGTTGTACTAACCAGCAACGTAGAGAAGATTGCTAAAGTTTACTTTTAAAGGAGTAGGAGACTTGTTTCACATTGTTGTAGAGACAACTAGACTCATCCTGCTCAAGTCCTTTTGTCAGAATAATATCCACTTCTCCTATGAATCATTCTTACTTTCAACAAGGCACTACAATCTAGGAGATGAAGGATGAGTTGTAGTGGACTTCTTGGGTTTTTGACAATATTTTAGAAACTAATGGACAAAGCTCAAAGAGAAACCCTGTACATTGTCTTTCTAGTTTCCATGCCATTGGGAGTAGTCCCTATGAACAAAATCTTGCCTACTATACTCCCATATTTTCATGGCAAAGATCTAGACACTTTCTTACTTGAGTTTGATGTTTTAAATGATTATCACTATCTATCTAATGCTCAAAATTGAAGTTATTCCTTTTCACCCTAAAAGAAGCAACCCTTTGGTGGTTCATAGATATTGGAAAGGATAATATAAACTCATGGGAATAGATGAAGTTGGAATTTTTGAAGAAATACCAAGACTACTATAAAGGACAAGAACCGAGGGATTGAATTTTCCTATGACGTAAAGAGTAGTAGAATCACTAGAGAATTATGTGGAAAGGTTTTTGTATAACTTTCAAAGGTTTAAATAATGTGTGTTGAAGGATGAATTCATTGAACTAATCTTTCTAATAGGAGTTTGTGAGGACTATCTTGAGTTCTTGAACTTGATGGCAATGGACGATATTTCATAACACTCCTTGACTGACATCTATAAAAAACTATTCAAGGTCACTAATGATAAGGGGTAAGATTTATATGATAGTTTTTAAAGTGTCCGTTAGAGGGAGTAATGAAGACTAAACCAAAAATTTGTTGGAAGATTTCAAAGCAAAAATATTCAATTTAATGGCATCCTAGATTGATCTATTGCAACTACAACAAAAGGACGAGAATGGTAAGGTACTTGGAGTATTCATCCTTCATTGCTGTAAAAGGCATCCACTTAGTGAGTTTCCAATGAAGATAGATTCTTTAGCATATGTGATGAATTCCATGATACAGAGGAATTCCTATCTCTACTAGGGTTTAAGGTAATACTTAAAGGATAAAGAGAAGTAAAGTAGGTATATTTCATATAATAAAAACCATGAAGACTATGAACACTAGTATGCCTCAAGACTTTGCTCCATATACTTTCTAGTATAATTAAATGTATACTCTATTTTCTCCTCCAAATTGACACCCTTGCACTGGTTGACAATGATAGTGGAAGCCAAAATGATGATTGCCTACTGAATCAAGGGTGTCATTCTATTTTATTCATGCATTTAAAATAATAGCAAAATATGGATGTTGTAAGGCATGTGTTCTCCTCCTTGTAATTTAGGGTGGGGTAAGTGTTTTAATATTTATTTATTGTGATTAGCGTATGTTGGTATTTGCCTACCCACAATGGCATATTGTATAAGGTTATAAAACTTATATAAAACAAAAATACATAAATAAATAATAGATTTTTGTTGTTCTCCTCTATTAGTGCCAAAATGATTGCCTTCCTTCCCTTGTAGATTAAAGACTCTCATTTAAGGGCATGCATTTCTTTGTAATTCTTGTTTTCTTGTGAGGAACAAGGGGTTGTAGGGTTTGTTCTTGAGTGGAAATTCTTGTTATCCATTCCCTCTCCACTTAGACCAAAGTTGACATGGTAAATCTTGAACCCCCTCTAAAACACTTAGGAATGCCTAATTGTAAGACTTGATGGAAACAAAAGGAGATACATTCAGAATACTTTTGAGAATGGGTTTAAGGGACCTCCTCGATTGTCATTAGGAAACATAGTTTAGGAAATAAAAGTGAAAGCTTATAAAGCATTAGCAAGAAATGTAACTAGTTTATGATATTTTGATAGAACTCATTAAATTTCTTTAAAACTTTTTTATGCTTTGGAAAAATTAGAATGCTTGCATCATTCTTGCCTTTACCTTAATCAGTATCTTGCATGGATGTTGCATGCCTTATTTGAGCAATACTATGTTGATTTTTGCCATTATCATCATAGGCATTTTTACGTGGAAGCTATAGACCTTGTTTGAGCAATATAGTAGTGATTTTTGTCTTTATTGTCATGGGTATTGTTGCATGGAATCCATAGGCCTTGTTTGAGCAATATGTTATTGTCTTTACCATCATGGGCATTTTCCATAGAAGTCCTAACCCTATATTTACCTTTATGGGTATTTTGTATGGAAGCATTAGACTTTGTATTAACCATCATTTCTTGAATGTTGCTATTTTTGTTATGAGTACTTACATAGAAATCATAGACAATGGGTTGAGAAAATTTAATGTTGCTTTTCTTGCTTTCTTATGTGGCCAGTAGGTCCTATTATAACCTTGATTGGATAAGGAAAGCAATTGTATCCACAACCTCGTGAAGAGTGAGAGTGTTGAGTTTCAAAACTAGAAAAATACCTTTACATATTTTAGACTAGAATGTGCTTTGCTTTACTTGGATGGAAATGAAAAGAGTATTATTTTTTCCTAGTACTTTGATCCAATTATATTATTAGGGGTAAATTGAATAGCATAGATGTATAACTATTTCTTGCTCATGAGCTTGTAGGGTTGCATTTGGTTGAATGTATGAAGAATGTGGTTGTTAGCTTTTGAGGATATATGCAGTGGGAGAGATCTAACACAGGTCCTGATAAGATGAAAGAAAGTGAGTCTGCAATATGACTGAAATATACTATAAATAGAAAGTGGTAAAAATACAATGCAGTATGGAGGATATGGTCACTCCATTAATATAAGCTAAAGAACTACATTGTGCTCCATACAGGAGCTCTACCACTATCTACTACTCTCTACTACAATGCTCTTGATATCTATATGCTACGTCTTATGATCTATCACTATGAGGCCCTTTATATAGGAAAATAGATTCCTTGGCCAACACTCTACCTAGTTGTACAAGTGGACACCTTGCACATTACAACATGCACATTGACACTTGTGCATTTATTACATTGCTTGAAGTAAGTAGCTAACTTCCCCCTAAAGTAATCTCTACTCTAACTATGTACCAAAGGTGGTACATTTACATGACCCAAATGATGTAATATACTCTAACTCTAACACCCCCATGTATTACATTATTTGGGTATTGAAGATTTCAATCTTCAATATGGATCTTCTTCTTGTGGATGCTCTTTGGCTTGCTCAGGTTCTTTCATCAATGGACTTTTGCACTGTAATCCTCCTTGATCTAGTTCATCTTCCTCTTCCTCTTTAGCTTTGCCTTTGAATCTAGTCTCTGTGTTCTTATGGGTGGTAGTACTGTTGCTTGATTCCTGCAAAGATGTTTCTCCTCCTTTGTCCTTACTCTGTACAGAAGCTTCCAAACAACCTCTCACGACATCAAGATAAGATCTTGAATTAGTAGATTTTGAAGTACCAATATTGCATGAGGATTGAAGTATCTTTTCTAAGTATAATTCATTCGGTTCTGATTTCTTTTTATGAGCTACTATCAATCCTTGTAGTTCTGCATTCTCATTCTTATAGCATTTGTATGTAAGTAATGCCATATACAATATGCTTACAAAATCTAAGGGAAGTGGAATGTCATCCTTTCCATCTATAATTGCTTCATTGAGTCATGCTTGTAGATAATGTTCCATGGTATCAAAGTCATCATTTAAGGCTTCACTATGAATCACTTTTGAAGTAAGATCTAAACATGCTTCTCCCTTTATAAGTAGATTCATGATTCCAATTTTTATGGCACTTGCTTTTTCCTTTCTAGAGAGGTTATTCATATCATTGTTTACTGTCTTACTTGAGGTAGACATTCTTATAGCTTCCTGGATTGGAGTATAAAGTGCTTTGATAGAGCTTGTATCTTATAATTCCTTAGTTTAGAGTATATGAGCTTGATTCGTTTCAGCTTAGTTTTGTAGACTTCCTTATGTCTCCCTAGTTTAAGAGATTTGATTTAATATAATCCTTGTAGGATTTGTATAGACCTTGTGATTCCCAAATGGATTAAGTACTTGATAATTTTTTATGAATGCTATTATTATCAAGTTTTGTAGAATGCCTTATGACTCCCTAGTGTTTTTGGATATGCTATATGATAGATAAAGTGCTTTTTGAGAATAGTAGTTCAATTTTGAGTTGATTTTGTAATGTTTTGTAAGTAGCAAAAATCAACTTCTATTACACCTTATTACTCCTATTGAACTTAAGCACTTTCTAATTTGATGAGGTTCTATTGGTTGGATTTCTTTTGTCCCTTTAATATGGTTTGAGACAAGTATGCCAATTTATTTCCAACTCTTGATTTTCCTTAATAGACCTCCTTTATAGCCTTTGATATTTAATATTTAATGTTTCTAAATTCCAATTACCTACTTTGATGTAGTATTCCTTATAACTCCCTAATATGGAATATTAGAAAACAATATAATATTTGCAATAATAGGATTTTTAATTTCCAAGTTGAAATCCTTATTCCTCCTACTTTATTATTTGCAAATATAAATATTTTGAAATATGCTTGCTTAATATATTACTAATGCTAAGTGAATGAATTGCAATAGTAAATATAATGTGCCCTTATAACTCCAATATATCCTTAGTCTATAGCAAGCAATAAATAGTATATGATTTACCTTCGTATTCCTTTGCCTTGACGTTGTGAGGTGGCAGATTTGAATCCTTTGAAATGGCAATCAATGCCTTCTTTGATCGGTGTTGAATTCTCCCTTACATAGCACTTCTTTTCTCTGTAATCGGTGTTGGTATTTCTTTAAAGAATGCTCGGTCTTATCCTCTACGAATTGAACATTGGTATGGTTGGTTTTATGATGTATTCCTTCCACGAATGAGATGTTGGATTGTTGATCGAATGAGGTGTTGTATTTGTTGATCTTATGATAACTTCTTAAATGTTGGCTTTCTCCTTCGAATGGTGCACAAGCTTGAATTAGCCTTCTTCCTCTGAATATGCTTCACACCATTCAATGCTAGTCTTCTCTTTGACCTCCAGTGCTTTTCCTTCTTCAATATGGATGCCTTAAATAGGACTTCTTCCTTGTAATTTTTGAACAAGTGTCACTTGAGTGTTACTTAGTAGGCATTGATATTCCAATGTATGCAATGATGAGTTTGGTGGTAACCTCCCAAAGACTTGTAACTCCTCTGGCTGGAGCATTGGATTATTTACGAATGTTGGATGCTTAGAGCTCTTGTGCCAAGTGGCACTCATGGCTTGTGCATGTAAACCTTTCTTCTAACGCTCCAACGATGGGCGTTGATGCCCTATCTTTACCTATATATTTGAAATGTGCGTTGGCTTGCTATGTTTCTTGAAATGTAAGCATTCCCTCTTCTCTATTCGCATGATGTCTTGATGAGGATAATGGATGGCACCAATTGTATTGCTTCTTGGTTCTATGGCGCTCTCAATGGCGGTCCTATGGCAGCTTCTTGTGCTCTTCAATGGTGGTCGTTCTCTCCAAGTAGAAACCTTGGGTATAGCACTTCTTCCTTTGTATCTTTACACCTGTAATATGTTGTTTGTATGTCTTTTATAACAACTGATTGCTAGCCTTTTTGCTTGGCTTTGATAGCGCTTCTTCTACGTAGATGATCTCCCTCTGTATGCTGCCCTTTTCTCTACGTAGACTCGGATGGTAATGGCTTCTTATAATAGCTCCAATGTTGCAGGTGACACGCTTGCTTCTAGGGCTAGATTGGACGTGGAGAAATGGTGTTTTTAAACACCTTGATTCTTAGACGTGTGAGCTCTTCGGTGGCTCCTTCCTCTTGCTCGAACTCTACCCTTCAACCTGCAAAATATGACGTTTGCGTTGCTTCCTGTAAATAGGATTACTTTTGTCCTTTCAAAGGAAAAAAAGAGGTGCTTTGTAATAGTTATATTTGCACCAATACGAAGGACCTTTTTATGAAATCCTTCTTGCCTCTTTTAATCTGCTTCCTTGGATCTTTTAATGATAGTTAATCCAAGCTAATGAGATGTTGTTTTTGAAGTAAGGATTTCTACACTCTGCACTTAAATGAAATCCTTATATTCTCCTTGAATCTTGAGACTCACCAAGTCTCGATTTGAGGCTTCCTTCAAGGATATTAATGGTGGCTTCCTTCTCCACCTTTTTGCTTGTATTGGTGGCTTCCTTTGGCCACGCAGTGTTGTAGATTTTTGTGCTAGTTTTGTGCCTTTAACAACACAAACTAATTTCTTGAGAGTAACTAGTTAAAGATCAACTAGTATAGTGCTTAATGGATTAATAATGCACTTTTAATGATAATAAACTCTCAGAATGAATTCTAATGCACTCAATAATATTCTGCAATTCTTAAGAGTAATCTGTAAAGAACCCTTAATGAATATTCTGCAATTTTTCACTACAATCAATATTGTAGGATGTAGTCTTCTTGCTTTCTAGATAGATAATAGGTAGATGATAATTTTCTTTCTTTCAAAAATATCCAACTCCTATTAATGTGCAAATATATCTTAAAATGAATTCTCCTTTTTGCACTTTCTGGAAGACTATAATATGAGCCCTTCTTCTTGCAACTTTAATCCAAATATGGTGCTTAATGGAATTTGATAATGAACCCTAATTTAAGTTCAACTAATTGCACCCTAGTTGCTTACCTTTAATGGCTTTTGTAGTAGATGTAGATCTTGGTGTTTTGTTTCACCAAGTTGTTGCCTTGTAGTGGATGAATTCGTAGCTTCTTGTTGGTTGTCTAGAATAGCTTCCTGCTTCACCAAACTGTGGTCTTGAACTTTCTATCTTGAGCCTTAGGTTTGGTGGCTTGATCCTTCCAATGATCTTCTACCTTCTACTGTAGATTCAGAGAACTCCTTTCTATAAACTTGTACCTTCTTGCTGTGAGAGGTAATCTCCAAATCTCCTAGATTTGGTAGGCTTCTTCTATCTGAATCTTCCTTCAATATTCTTGTCAAATTTTGACTTCAAACAAGATCTTCTTCTTCTCAAGATTTTGAATATCTTGAGGTCTTCACTAGATTCTTCTTCTAGATTTGGCACTCCTTGCCAAATTCTTCTTCTCTTGGGCTTGTTGTCAGATGGTGATAATTGTCCCAAGTCCTTCACTATCAGGAGCTTTCTCCTTAGTAGTGGATTTCTCCAATGAGTTCTCCTAGGAACTCTTTTAATGATGCTTCTACGAGCTCTGCAATAAGGCTCTCCAAGCCTTCTTTTTCTGCTTGAGACCTCTCCTAGGTCTTCTATATTGCAGCTTCTCTGGTCTTCCAACTGAGACCTTTTCTTCAACCTTCTACTTCTGGAAGTGTTGGTGATGAGATCTTCTTCTTGGATCTCTGATTCTACTACTTCTGGATTCTGGAATGGGACTTCACTGGTCCTTTCTCTTTCTTCTACAATTTGTAAGCTTTGATGGAGATCACCAATCTCCTATTTCTTGGACTCTTCTCTAGAGTCTTCTTCAGAAACTCTTCTCTAGAGTCTTCTTCTAAATCAGGAACTTTATCTTCTGAATCAGGAATTCTTTTCTAAAATTTTCTTCAGAATTAAGGCTTCTATGGCCTTCTTTTTTGGATCAAGGCTTCTCTAGCCTTTTCTTCTTCAAGGCTTCTTTGGCATTTTCTTCTTCAAGGCTTCTTTGGCATATTCTTCTTCTAGGATTCTTTAGCCTTTTCTTCTTCTACACTCTGTAGGTATTGATCTTGAACGGAGATCACCAATATCCTATCTCCTCCTTGACTCATCTTCTGGAGTCTCTTCTTCCTTGAGTCTACTATAAGGCTATTATGGCCTTTTTCTTCACTTATGCACTTCGTAGGATTGCAACTCTTGTAATGGGACCTTTCTTGAGGTCTTTGAAATATTTAGTCTTCTTCCTTGTTGCTGCAAGTGCTGGAATGATTCTAAGAAGATATTCTTCCTAACTCTCTTGTAGGAAGCTTCCCAACCTTTTTCTGAATCTCCTTTTCCTACAACAAGTTGTTAGAAACTAGAATGGAAGAACTTATAAATCTAGAGATAATAATCTTCACTAGTTGATTTGTCAATCTAGTGGTATGAATGTTGAGTCCTAGTCTTCATGAGTTTTTTTGCAACTCTATGGAAAGACTCTAGCCAGATGTAATCTTAGAATTTTTGTAACTGAGATTTTATTTCAATCCTCACTTGTGATTCTCTTCCTATTCCACCTTGACCTATTTCTAGGACTATCTCTTATGATAACTTTTGCAAGGAGTGGTGCACATTGGGTAGTCTAGTTTTCAAAATTCCAAAGAGGAACTATGATGGATGTAGGCCCTCCTATTCCTATCTCGATTCACTATGGCTCTGATACCACTATTAGCTTTTGAGGATATATGTAGTGGGAGAGATCTAACACAGGTCCTGATAAGATGAAAGAAAGTGAGTCTACAATATGACTGAAATATACTATAAATAGAAAGTGGTAAAAATACAATGTAGTATGGAGGATATGGTCACTCCATTAATATAAGCTAAAGAACTACATTGTGCTCCATACAAGAGCTCTACCACTATCTACTACTCTCTACTACAATGCTCTTGATATCTATATGTTGCGTCTTATGATCTATCACTATGAGGCCCTTTATATAGGAAAATAGATTCCTTGGCCAACACTCTACCTAGATGTACAAGTGGACACCTTGCACATTACAACATGCACATTGACACTTGTGCATTTATTACATTGCTTGAAGTAAGTAGCTAACTTCCCCCTAAAGTAATCTCTACTCTAACTATGTACCAAAGGTGGTACATTTACATGACCCAAATGATGTAATATACTCTAACTCTAATAATGGTCATGTGAATAATTGATTTTTCCATATTTTATTAGGGCTAGATAAATCAATAAGTAGTGAATAAGGAAGGGACCTGTGGATGTAACTCTATTTTACATGATTGTTTTCCTTTTGGATGTAGATGTAGAAAATTGTAAGAAGGTAACTTGGTAATTGTTGTAGTTGACATGTAAAAATGCCTCTACATAATTTGTACTATAGTGTGTTTTGCTTTACTTGGATGGGAATGAAAAGAATATTGATTTATTTCCTAATACTTTTCTTTAGTTACATTATTCGAGATATACCAAATAACATAAATGTATAACTTATTTTATCTCATGAGCTGATAGGATTGCATTTGGTTGAATGTATGAAGAATGTGGTCATGTGTGTTTTGCTTTACATAAGTAGTCATGTGAGTAATTGATTTTTTTATATTTTATTGGTATTAGCTAAATCAATAAGTAGTGAATAACAAAGGGACATATGGATGTAACTCTATCTTGCATAATTGTTTTCCTTTTGGGTGTAGTTGTTGTAGTAAACTGTAAAATAGTAACATGGTAATTGTAGTTGACTTGTAAAAATGAAATGCAATTGTCAATAAAAGAGTCACTTGGGCATACTTTAAAACTAGAGTGGTACCCTTGATTGTTAATGAATAGTTGTAGTTTTCCAAAGATGATGGAAATTAAATTATTTGAATTTGAGAAATTTTGGTTACTATAAAACACATATATGACTGAGTAGTTATTGCATTATGGATGTTATTTCTTAACTATAAATGGAAACTATTGATGAGAAGGGTTGTAATAGTGTTTTAAGCATCCATTTTCTTGTATTTTTATGCACTTGATTTGTTGCTTCTTGAAAAGGGAATGTAATAGCTAGTTCTAAAGTGGTGTCATCCAATCATCACCTCATGCCTACGATCATGTTACAAACATGAGTATACAAATAATATTTTGTTTGTATAGTTTTTCTGATCATATTACAAATAGCATGGTTTGTACACAAAGTTTGAAGAAAGTTTTCATGTTGTTTTAGATGGAAAATATTTGTCATTATGTGTGTACAAATTTTTTCTTGTCAAATAGTAATCATTGTCATGTAATGCATCATTAGTTTTGAGTTGGAGGATATCAAATTATTTACTTTTAGGCCCATTACATTTCAATAATAGATATGCATAAATATGTGTATGATGTATGTCATAGATGACACTGTTATGGATTTTACACACATTTTGATGTTCATATTTTTAGTATATCAATCTCAATGTGTATTTTCATGTGATATCTTGTCTCTAATATTTCTTTGTCCATGTATGGTAACAATTGCTTGTAATTTGCTTTTTCTTATTATTTCAATTAGATAGACACTCACCATACTACATTTGTTGTCATTACTACATCAAGTTCAAATATATGATCATGGTGACATTTGAAGAGGTAAGAACATGAATGATATACAATGCTATGTGAGGATGTGGTAGTTGTTGGCATGGAATAACGAGAAGAGTAAATGAGAAGAAGCTAGAGACTCCCATGTCAACAAGGAATAAATAAGAACAAGCAAGCATGGCAAGAGCTTTATGACCAACTTATCAATGTAGAAAATATTGCAAATGACTTGCTAACCTAGAATTTTAGCCACAAATACAAAAATAATGCATGGAAGAGAACGATGTTTGTATAATTTCATACTAGAGTTGGAGCACATGTGGCCCTCTCAAGAGAAGGAAATCCTTAATATGGAAGGGATAAGACAAGGTGACAAGTAGGAGATATTGCTCTTGGTGTCAAAGGGAGATAACACATGAACAATGCCATACAAAAATGTGAACCAAGTTGAAGATATTTGTGCATGGAATGAATAACTCCAACATGATTCATGATAGAGAAGATTGCATAGCACAATACGAGTCTGAGAAAGTGGTGACTTCAATGATGACACAAACATGAGGAGAGTTCCTAGAGGAGTGGAGTATGTGAGTGGGAAATTGTAAGGGGTATTTGGGAGACCAAACTTGATTCTCATATACACATGAAGGTGATCATATAAATTTTTTCAAAAAAAATCATTATTTCTATTCCAATAGAAAAGAATATTACATAGCATAGTTTTCCAAGGCATACAAACAAAACAAGAATAGTGAGAACTTCCCCAATATAAAAAATGAATACAACTTTAGAACCATCAAACAAGAGCTACAACAATGAAGTAAAAACGAATTGGAATAACAAAGTCAAAATCTCAAAACACTGTCACAAAGAAAATAATAGAAGGAAAACCAATCTGAGTTCTAGTTAATCCCCGAATAAATTTGAGAACATAATCAACAAAATTTTTACCACTGGATGGTTACCATAAAATATTAATGATCAAAAATAGAAATCTTAATCTCATAAAAAATAAAACCATTTTTTATTTCAATCTTCTCCCATTAGCCTTGTGCTAACAACAATCTTTTTTATAAAGCACCCACAAGAGTATTTGGTTCTCTATATACATGTTTGTAGGTGATGAGATTGAACAAACCTAAAATATTCACCTACTCAAAGATAGGTTGCAAGAGTAAGTTCTCCGTTTTATATAGATCCTTCATTCAATTGATAAGAACAAGTGAATCCCCCAACACTTGAAGATGAAAAACATTGTGATCAAGTGCAATTTTCAAGAGAAAATTCAATGCAATTAATTCAAATTAGTATAAGCATAGCCAACCAATAAATGGTTGATAGTTTCCAGCTCCACACGACAAAGAGTACACCTCCCAGGACCTTGAAACCCCCTCTTCATTAAAACATCCCAAGTTAAAACTCTATTATTAAGAGCCAACCACAAAAAAGTTTTAGTTTTTAAAGGTGTCTTGACCTTCCATATAGGTTTCCACCACCAAACATGTTCCCCATGCCTATCATGAGCAAACATGGCTTTATAACCCATCTTAGCAGTATAAACACCCTTCATAGGATTTTTTGTCCATACCAGTTCATCCTCCTCATCCAGTCTGATCCTAACATGACTGGCAATGAGTACCCTCACATAAGCATGCCATAACTCGCCATTCCTTCCTTCAAGACCAAGTTGATGAGCACTCTTCCAACCTTTCTGCCACAAAGAAGAAGAATCATTGTCTACCACTTGAGAGAGAGTTAAAAAACTAGCATATTGTAGAGGTAGTAAAAGATCCTTAGGAAGTTTGTACTCATTACCGCTTCCAACCCAAGGGTCAACACCAATTCTCACCTTAGCACCATTACTAACTTTCCAAGCAAGCCAATTGCCTATAAGTGGAAAATCTTGGACAATCACTTTCCAAAATATGGACACCTTGCTTATAGACTTGTCAGGTTTCCTTATCCACTCCTCCATTGAAAGTGGTTCAATATATTTGGTCATAATGACCTTTCTCCAAATATTATCTTGAGTAATCAGTCACCATAAACTCCTAGCAGCCAAGGCTTTACCAAAATGGTGTATGTTCTTTAACCCCCAACCACTCTCTTCCTTAGGTTTTGCTATAAGTTTCCATTTGGCTAACACTATGCCAACTTTATCTCTTTTTCCAGTCCATAGGAATTTAAAACATATTTTTTATTTTTTCTAGCACCCCAACAGGCATGAAAAGTAGCCCATGCCAATAGATAGGAATAGCCTCCAAAATAGATTTAACAAGTGTCAGTCTACCCCCAATAGATAGCCACCTATTGCACCATAAAGATATTCTTTTGTCAATCTTATCCACCAACCAATCCTAGTCCCTAATACCATAGTCATTTGGCTTCAACAAGAAACCCAAATATTTTATCCCTACCTGTAGCTCAATCTTGGAAAAGGAAAGTACCCTCTAAAAAGGCTTTCCTCTTCAACCATAAGACCAAAACAGGACATGGTGGACTTCTCCAAATTAACTTCCATATCGGTGGCAATACAGTAGATCCTTAAGATATCCTTGAACTTGTTAACATCCCTGAGAGATCCATCACAAAACAACAAAACATCATCCACAAATAAAATATGAGTTAAAGAGAGTGATAAACCCACTTTGATCCCTTTAATAAGCCTCATTCTTCTAGCTTCCCTGATAGCCCTACTCAAGCCTTCTACAACCAAAAGAAACAAAATAGGAGATAAAGGACAACCTATTTGAGACCACACTCAGAGGAAAAGAAGCTAGAAGTAGAGCCATTTATAAGTACAACAAAAGACATGGAAGTCACACATCCCATAATCCAATTAACAACTTGAAGATTGAACCCAATGTGGAGAAGCATGATCCTCAAATACAACCAACAAACTCTATCATATGCTTTGGAAAGATCCAATTTTACAACAATAGCAAGAAGCCTCCTCATCTTTATAGTGTGCATGCCTTCTTGTGCCACTCCCACAACATCATGGATCTGCCTACCATTAAGAAAACCAAATTGCTCACTAGAAATGGAGTCTGAGAAAACTTGTTTTATCCTTGAAGCAATGATTTTGGCAATAATTTTGTAAAGGCAATTGCACAAAGATATCACTCTAAAATCATCAAAAGAATCAGGAGTGTCCTTATAAGGGATCAGGACAATGAAGGTCGAGTTGATGTCCACAGGGATCTTCCTAGTAGCTTTAGTTTCTTCCACAACCCTAAGCAAATCTTCCCCAATCAGCTCAAAGAAACCCAAAAAGAACTCAACACCCCAACCATCTAGCCCAAGACTTTTATTCTTTTGAAAGGTAGAAAGAAATTTTTTCAATTCATCTTTGGAAATTCCTTCCAAGAGCATCTCATTGGTAGCATCATCAACAAAGCTAGGGAAGTAAGAGGTAAGTTTTAGAATCTTAACCAAGTTAACCCTCTCAGGTTCTTTGAACAAATTCTTAAAGTGCTTAATACCAAGAGCTGCCAGGTCTTTGAAAGTCCTAGCTTTTGACCCATCTCCATTGGGCATATCCCAAATGGTATTAATATTTCTCCTATGATTGGAAAAATTGTGAAAGAAATTTGTATTTTCATCCCCTAAATCCAACCAGATAGCTCTACTTTTAAGCCTCCATTGAGCCTCTTAAGCTAGCAAAATATTACATTTTTTCTCTTCAAGTGCTTTGATGACTTCTTTTGACTCCTCTGAGAAAACACCCTCATTCACTACCTCATAAAAGTTAGCAATCTACCTCTCTAAAAGAGTAAGTTCCTGCATCTACTATCTAGACTTGTTGAAAGCCCACTTAGAAGCAACAACTTTAACTTTTCTCAAACTACTAGCAAATTGAAAACATGTAGAGCTTCCCAAATTAGCATCAAAAGTGCTCCATTATTTTTTAACCAATGCCTGGAACTCCTTATCCTTCAACCAAGTTGGATTAAACTTGAAAGGGTTGGAAGGTTTCCTATCCTTATTGCCAATTTGAAGAAAGATAGGAAAATGATTTGAGTTACCTCCAGGATCCACCCATGATCTAATTCTCTCACCATCCATCAAAAGGTAACCAAAGACTAAAAATTTATCCAATATTTTAGCAACATAATCCTCTCCCACCCTATTATTATGCCAAGTAGGGATAATTTTGATAGGCTCCACATCAACCAGATCAACCTCTTCAAATTTATGTGTAAAATAACCAGCTTGTGAGTCACATCTAGCTGTAGTCCCCCAAACCTCAACTCTATTCAAAGTAAAATTTAAGTCTCCCCCTACTATTATATTCCCCTACTGCAAAAATTCATTTTCCAAGAGTGTATCCCAAAACTATATTTTGTTCTCATAAGGCCCATAGATGTTGGCCACCACAAAGGATTTTCCTAGCTCCAGCGAGAAAAGCTCAACTCCTATCCCAAAGGTAAAAAAATAGAATTGATAAGCCTGAAAGCCCTCTTCTTCCAACCCAAAACTAGACCTCCAGATCTGCCCTTAGAATCCAAAGAGAGAAGATCCCACTCTTTTAAAAAAGTTTGAAGAATACCTTCAACTTTCGTACCCACACCCATAGTCTCTTGAAGCAACAAAATATTTGGTTGTTGTAACTGCATTAACCTACATAGGGCAATATTTTTAGAGTCACTACCCAAACCCCAAATATTATGAGAAAGGATTAACATTAATTAACCAATTCTGGGGTATGGCATGCTCTAAGTGCCCCAACTATAGATTTTTGTTTCCCACTCTTAACCTCCCTCAAAGCTTTATCCTTGGCAAGTTGGATATTAGATTTTCTCCCCAAAATAGGAGTGGTACCAACATCCAGGCCAAGCCCTCCTACAACTATAGACTCCTCAAGAATAGCTGTTGATTTATGAGATCTAAGAAAATATCTATTAGGCCCCTTGCAAGACTCTTTGCCCATAAAAGAGGATGAAAGTAGAGATGTAGATCTTGATAGTGAAGATATTTTAGGAATGATAGAAGGGTGACTAGTAGGGAGCTTATGGAAGTCTTTCAACCTAGTGCTAGTTCCCTTCAAGAGATACTTATATTTTCCTACCTCCAAAGTCGAGGATTGAAAGGGGGTAATTGAATCCTCCCTAGGAGTCATCCTAAGATCAAAAGAGTGATTCAAAGAACTAAGAGAATTATTATGTGGTAGGGGAACCACCTTCGACACAGGGGAAGGACCCACCTCCCTTAAGTGTGTAGGTACAAACAAGCCCTCATTCTATCCTATGTTTGAGTCCCTACCAACTCCATTATCCTAAACATTTGGTAAATGAAGATCTTCTACAACAATGTTATGACCTTTCTCCAATCCCCCATTGCCATCCAAGGAGGTTCGTGCCCCAACTTCCTATATTCTTATGCCTCCCTCCACATTATTGTCCAATCCATCCACTCTCACCCTAGAACTATGATTCTCCTCAAAATTTCTTCTCCAATCCCTTCCTATGAATTTTAACCCACAATATTTTGCCAGGTGGCCATACACATGACACCATGAGCAATGAAAAGGTATCTTCACATAGTCAAGAATCTGAACATAATACCACTTTCCAATCTCAATCTCTATAGTCTCTGAAAGACCCTCCTATAGATCCAAATCCACCATAATCCTAGCAATAGAATGAGAGGAACCACTCAAGCAAGCTTGGTCCAAATCCACACATGTCCCTAAATAATTACCAATTTCCTTCAAAATCCTAGAAGACCACAACTCCAAGGGTAATCCTGGCAACTTGACCCAAATGGGTTGAATCAATTTAGACTCCCTTCTTAGATCGAAACAAGGGGACCACTATTTCAAATATAGAGCATAAGAACCCCAGTACCATCTTCTCTAGAGTATTCTACCTGCATCCTCCATTGATCTGAAGGAAAAGGCTAACCAACCTCTGACCAATACATGAAAACTAGGAGTATATCCTAAAATAGGGCTCCACACCCTCTCTAACCACTGAGCAAGTAATTTTTCTGAGTATAATCTACCATAGAACTTATTAGGAAAATTAAAATAAGCAAGCTAAAACAACAATAAACAATACACAAGATTTTACGTGGAAACCCTATAATGTGCAGGTAAAACCACGAGGTAATGGCAGCTTTTCTCTTTTTTATTCTCAACAAGATTTCATACATTTGCACTATTCAAATGCAAGGGGTATTCCCATTTTTTATAGAAATACAAAGGAAGATTCCAAAAAACTATGGCACATTCCAGATAAAAGTGCTTTATTAACTACATTTTATAAAAAATGCACTTTTACTGCGTTTTATAACAAATATGCTTTACTGAATTTTATAGAAAATGCTAAGTTTTAGAAATTGCATAGGTCTCATATCATACAAATATACAGATGTAAATATTTGGATCGAGGGTAGAGCCCTCAAACCCCCAGGTAGGGGTGAACCTGGCTGGTTCTCTCCTACGACCCCCTCGGTGTGCTTGACGCATATGAGTAGCACATAGGATTGGGTTACTATATGCTACACCACCATGCTCCACTATATTGAAGAACATCAAAGATTTGGATATTGAATTCACCTCCTAACATTATCCCACTTGAAGTTGAAATACAAGAGTTCTTTGCCTTTGTTTTCCATCAAAATGCTAATTTCCCAATGTTGCCCTTATCATATTTTTAGCAAGCCCAGAGAAGTTTTGCACCACTCAAACTTCTCTCTCTTGATTGGATTTGTAAGCATATCTACAGGATTCACTTCAATATCAATGTTCTCTAACTGGATCCTACCTTATTCCACCATATTTCTTATAAAATGGTACTGAACATCAATATATTTTGTGTAATCATGGAATGTTGGTTTCTTCACTAACTGAATAGCACTTTGAATATCACAATGCAACTTGATCTTCCCCTGCATTATATTGAAGTCACTCAATAGTTTCTCTAGCTAAATTTTCTCTTTGCTAACTTGAGTTATTGCAATATATTTTGCTTTAGTGGTTGATAAAGCCACAATAGTCTGCAACTTAGAAGTCCAAATCATAGCTCCACCAAAAAAGAGTGAAAGTATATCCTATAGTGGAATTTCGCCCATCTCTATCTCCACTATAATCAAAATCCACAAAACCTTTAACTTGAAAATTTATCGATTCGAAGTAAATGGAAACATTTTAAGTGCCTCTTAAATATCTAAACATCCACTTCATTGCATGCTAATAATCCTTACTAGGATTTACCATGTATCAACTGACTTCTCCCACTTCTTGGAAAATATCCAGTCTGGTGCTCACCATGGCGTATATGAGGCTTCCTACTACTGATGAATATGGTACACAAGACATGCTTGTCTTCTCTACTTCTATTATAGGACACTATTTGGAAGATAAATTGAAGTGTGGAGGGAGTGGGATACTGATTGGTTTTGCATTTTGCATATTGAAGCGTTGTAAATTTTTTCTATATATATCTTTTAACATAACCAGATCTTCCTTCCTATTCTATCCTTGTGTATCTTCATCCCTAAAATGTGGTTTGCTACTCCTAAATCCTTCATATCAAACGTCCTAGCCAACTAAGCCTTAAGATCAATTATTTTCTTTGTGCTAGGTCTTGTAACTAGCATATAATCTACATACAATATCAAGATAATAAAAATACCATCATCAAATTTCTTATAGTATGCACAATGGTCAGTTTCACTTCTACTAAAACTTTGGCTCTTCATGAAGGTGTCAAATTTTTTGTACCACATCCTTGGTGGTTGTTTTAATCCATATAGGTATTTCTTGAGTCTGCAAATCAAATGCTCTTTATCTCTTTCTTCATAGCCCTCAGGTTGACCCATATAAATCTCCTTCTTGAGATCACCATGCAAGAAAGTAGTTTTTACATCAAGTTACTCCAACTCTAAATCTTGTGCTACCACAAGTGCAAGTAATACTCTAATAGTAGTTAGCTTTACAATTGGAGAGAAGATTTCATTAAAGTCTATACCTGACGTTTGCACATAATATTTTGCTACCTAGCAAGCGTTATATTGTTCCAACAACCCATTACTATTCTTATTTACTTTGTACACCCACTTGTTACCAACAACCTTTCTTCTAGGTAGGATATCCTTAAGTTCCCATGTTTCATTCTTCCACAATGATTTCATCTCCTTGTCCATGAATTTACTCCACTTATCTGCATTATTAGATTCTACAACTTCCTAAAACAAGCTAGGCTCACCATCATCAGTTAATAAAGCAAAAGAGAACTGAAAATTAGGAGAAAACCTATCTAGATATTTTTGTGGATGTGTAGATATTCTAACCCAATATTTTGTTGGTTGTGGCTCTAGGTCTTGTGACTGTTCAGGCTACTGAACTTGCTAATATACATGTTTATCAAAAACTCCAACATCCTTATCTTCTTTTTTAGCTTTGTTCATATCCACTTCAATAGGAACAACTTTAGGTGTTTGTTGTACCTCCTTCCTTTGCATGAATTTCATTAAAAATAACATCCTGGATAATAATTACCTTGTGGGCAGTAGGATCTCACACTTTATACCCATTCATTGTATCTCCATAGTCAAGAAAAATATACTTCCTTGAATTTGGGTCAAGTTTGGACCTATTTTATTTTGGCACATGGGCAAATGCATCACAACCAAAGGTACGCAAATGAGATTAATTAATTAGCTTACCATGCCAAACCTCCTATAAATTTTATCCATAAAACACAGTTGTAGGTGACTTGTTAATAAGGTAAGTAGTTGTATTAACAACCTTTGCCTAGAACCTTTTATTAAATCCAAATGTTCTAAGCATGCTTCTTGCACATTCCATGATTATGCGATTCATTTGCTCAACCACACCATTTTGTTGTGGAGTATATGGCACAGTCTTCTGGTGCTTAATCCCTTCCTGCGTATAAAATTGATCAAACTACTTGGAGTAATATTCTCCCTCATTATCTAACCTGAGGCATAAAATAGGTTTACCCAAACTTTTCTCTACTCGTGCCTTGAAATATTTGATTTTTTCCAAAGCTTTCAACTTCTTTGTCAGAAAATAAACCCACAATCTTCTAGAATAATCATCTATAAATGTTAAGAAATATCTAGTACCTTTTAAGTACTGAGTGGGGACCAATCCAAATATATCAGAATGTATAAGCTATAGAAAATCAGAACTCTTACCAGAACTTGCAGTAAATCAAACCCTCTTTTGTTTGCAAAAAAATAGTGCTCACAAAAGTCTAAATTGCAAGACTTAATCCCAGACATCTGATGGCGGACGAGAAAACGCAATCACACAAATCCAAAATTTTCATTCATTAACTGTGAATCTCTTTACAAATGCAGCCCGCAGGCTTTACAACAACCAGCGCTCGGCTTGGTTTCCTCAAACTACACTCTCAGTGCGTTCTCCAATCCACCACCTCGATCTATTACAAAAACTAAGTTTTTATCGAGGTCTCGACCCTCTAGGCCATTAATGACCCACCTGGTAGAATTCATTACAAAAACCTGCAAATTCGGCTTCCCCGACCGCGTTTTCAATTTTCTTTCCATAAATGGGCAACTGCCCCGATCCGCCATGAATGCATGCATTAAAGAGGCCCTTGACCTGCAACCGTCATTTTGTCAGACTGTTCTTCTAAATTGTTGCCTCTTCTTTCGTGCGCATGGCCGTCCGTGTGTTCATTTCTTATTTGCTTTCTTCTGGTCGCGATATCGCGATAGGTCGCGATATCGCGACCTCCCCGCCTTCGAGCCTTGATTTCAAATTCATGTCGCGATTTCATGACGTCGCGATATCGCGACCTCCTCGCTTCCCTGCCTTGACTTCCATTTCATGTCACGATTTCATGACGTCGCAATATCGCGACCTCCCCGCTTCCCTGCCTTGACTTCAATCTCGTGTCACGATTTCGTGACGTTGCGATATCGCGATGTCACGATATCATGACGTCACGATATCGCGACCTCCCCGCTTCCCTGCCTTGACTTCCACTTCTTGTCGCGATATCGTGACATCGCGATATCGCGATCTCCCTGCTTCCCTGCCTTGATTTCCATTTCTTGTTGTGATTTTGAGACGTCGCGATATCGCGACCTCCTCGCTTCCCTGCCTTGACTTCCATTTCTTGTCACGATTTCATGACGTTACGATATCGCGACCTCCCCACTTCCTTGCCTTGCCTTCCATTTCACGTCATGATTTCACGACATCGCGATATCGTGACGTCACGATATCATGACCAACTTCAGCCTTGTCAAAAACAAAACACCTAGAAAAACTCTGGATGATGCAAGATTGCTCTGTTGTCGCCGGATGCTCCTACATCAGACACCCGGGGTAAATGGAGAAGTGACCTTCACTTCTGTGTTGTTCGGTCCATGTATTTTGTAACACCTCCAAATGTGCACCCGCCTCTATAGCCCGCTTGAACCCCGTCTCCTGGAAATTTTTTTTTTGCCTTCTACCAGACAAATTCTGGCACTGCTGCACACCTTCTTGTCCACTACCTGTAATGGCTTTAACTTGTGGCGCACTTCATCTTTCATCAAGGAGTACGTATTTGCATGACCATCATGCACTGCACTCCGATCAAACTGCCATGGCCTTCCTAACAGCAAATGGCAAGCATCCATGGGAAAAAAATCACACAGGACTTCATCCTGGTATCTCCCAATATTGAACGTGACTAAGCACTGTTCACGGACCCATGCTCTGTGGTCCTTCCACAACCACGCAATCCGGTATGGATGCGGGTGTCTCCTCCTTTCCAGCTACAACTTAGTGACCATTTCCTCGGAGACTAAGTTATCAGTACTTCCATTGTCTATAATAACATTACAGACTTTACCTATGCTTTTGCACCTCGTGCGAAACAAGTTTCTCATCTGCTTTGGCTTTTCTTCCTCAATAAGCATGGCTCTCCTTGCGACCATGACTTCTCTTCTCTTTGCCTCCTCAGAGTTTTCTGATTCAGCATCTTCACCTGCTACAGCAGCTCTGGCAGGACCCTCAGGTCTCTTGTTCGTCCTCTCTTGGCATTCAGGACACTCATACATCATATGTCCTTCTTCGCCACAGTGGAAACAGGTTCCACAAAACACTCCTCTTTTTCCTCGTCCAGATCTACCTCTTCCTCTTGGGTAGTTATTCTGGCCACTGGATCTGGGTTCCTCATCTTCCCTCTGATCCCGGCTACTGCTAACTTCTTCTTTCTTCTCCTCTTTTCCTTCATCTTTTCTTCCACCAGTCTTTCCTCCATGACCTCTTTTGTTCTGCTTACTCTCAAACCTTCTGTTCAGTTTCTCTTCAAATTTCAGAGCAAACTGGTAAGCATCTTCAATGGTGCTTACCCGAACTAGGCTAAACTCTTCTTGGATACTGGGTCTCAACCCATTGATATAATGGGCCACCTTCTCCTTGCTTGCCTCTAAATGGCCAGTTCTGATGGAGATCTTATAAAACTCCTCTGTGTACTCTTGGACAGTTTTGTTCATCTGTCTCAAACTCTGCATTTTTCTTAGCAGATCCAGTTCGTAATCACCTGGGATGAACTGCCTCTTCAGCTTCTCCACCATTCGCGCCCATTTTGTTATCCATTCTTTTCCTCTTCTGTTCCGCTCCAGCTGCACTCCCTTCCACCATATGCTGGCATGACCCTTCAGCTTGGTCTTGGAAAATCTGACCCTCTCAGGATCTTCAACTTCTTCATACTCAAAGTACTCTTCCAGATCGTTGATCTAGTCGATCAATTCCTCTGGATCAAGATTTCTTGAGTACGTAGAAACCTCTATCTTTGGCCTCTTTCCAATCTAAGAAATGGCTTTGTACAACCTGGCTTGTGCAGGATCTACAACCTCTTCTTCTTCCTCAAACTGGTTTTCTTCTTCATCCACTTCGTCTTCACTACCTTCATCTCTTCTTGGCTGTAGTCCTCTATGCACCACTTCTTGCAGGGCTTGCATTTTCCTCTGCAAAGCTCAAACATCTTCTGCTGACGCAACGCCTCTCCCACCAACAGGGTTTCTCCTTGGAGGCATTCTGCTCACTCTCTCACAAGCCCTTCCATAGATCCTGGTGTAACTGCCTCACGTCCGACGATTTGTTACACACTCAAGAAATTTTGGCTCTGATACCACTGATGGTAGATGGGAAAACGTAATCACACAAATCCAAAATTTTCATTCATTAACTGTGAATCTCTTTACAAATGCAGCCCATAGGCTTTACAACAACCAGCGCTCGGCTTGGTTTCCTCAAACTACACTCTCAGTGCGTTCTCTAATCCACCACCCCGATCTATTACAAAAACTAAGTTTTTATCGAGGTCTCGACCCTCTAGGCCATTAATGACCCACCTGGCAGAATTCATTACAAAAACCTACAAATTTGGCTTCCCTAGCCGCGTTTTCAATTTTATTTCCATAAATGGGCAACTGCCCTGATCCGCCATGAATGCATGCATTAAATAGGCCCTTGACCTGCAACCGCCGTTTTGTCAGACTGTTCTTCTAAACTGTTACCTCTTTTTTCATGCGCGTGGCCATCCGCATGTTCATTTCTTATTTACTTTCTTCTGGTCGCGATATCATGACAGGTCGTGATATTGCGACCTCCCTGCCTTCGAGCCTTGATTTCAAATTCATGTCGTGATTTTGCGACGTCGCGATATCGCGACGTCGCGGTATCGTGACCTCCCCGCTTCCCTGCCTTGACTTCCATTTCATGTCACGATTTCATGACGTCACGATGTCGCGATGTCACGATATCGCGACCTCACCGCTTCCCTACCTTGACTTCAATCTAGTGTCGTGATTTCACGACGTTGTGATATCGCGACGTTGCGATATCGTGACATCCTCGCTTCCCTGCCTTGGCTTCCACTTCTTGTCATGATTTCACGACGTTGCGATATCGTGACCTCCCCGCTTCCCTGCCTTGACTTCCATTTCTTGTCGTGATTTTGTGACATCATGATATCGCAATGTCGTGATATCGTGACCTCCCCACTTCCCTGCCTTGACTTCCATTTCTTGTCATGATTTTGTGACGTCGCGATATCACGACGTCACGATATCGTGACGTCACGATATCATGACCTCCTCGCTTCCCTGCCTTGCCTTCCATTTCACGTCGCGATTTCATGACGTCGCGATATCGCGACGTTGCGATATCGCAACCAAATTCTGCCTTGTCAAAAACAAAACACCTAGAAAAACTCTAGATGATGCAAGATTGCTCTATTGTCGTCGGATGCTCCTGCATCAACATCATACCTCGATCATGTAGAATTTTTAATACTTTTGTACTCATATGCCCTAGGAGTTGATGCCATAACATTAATACATCCTAATAATTGCCTGAAGTTGTTGTTGCATGGTTTACCACTGTATCACTGCACAAATGATATAGGATTCTATAAGATTTTTATTTTTCTACTACTAGGGATCGTCTGGTAAATGTGCAATAATTGTTACCAAAAGTAGTAAAATACCCAAGCTTATCCATCATCTTGATTGATAGTAAATTTTTTCACAAAGCAAACACATGTCATACATCACATAACATCCTTTCTCTACCATCGTCCAACCTGATCCTTATGTACCCTCTTACCATAATTTCTAAAGGATGATGATCACCTAAATAGACCATCCCTCCATTATAGGACTGATATTTGCCAAACCAGTCTCTATGGAGAGACATGTGGAAACATGCACCCGAGTCCAAAACTTAGGTATATAAAATAGATCTACTACTAATATAGAAGGCCTCACAGGTTACCATATCTAATGCATCTAATGTACTAGCCTCAGCTAGTGGTTGATGTTGCTTTTCACCAATTTTCTCCTTTTTTAGATACTAACAATCCTTCGAGTGCCTTGGCTTCCCATAATACCAACACCTCCCTTTCAGCTTGCATTTTCTTGACTTAGATCTGGACTGTGATCTACCTTGTTGACTCCTTTTATTAGATCAAACTCTCATAGCTAGGGCTTCATTGGTTAAGGGTTCCAAAGATAATTTTTGTCTCAAATTTTCTACCAATAAAGTGGCTATGACATCATCAAATCTTAGAGCTCTTGATGATACATTGTTGATGGTCATCACCAAATGATCCTAGGTGTCTAAAAGAGAATAAAGTAGGGTGATTGCTTTATCTTCATCCTCCATATTCACATTAACAAATATCAACTTACTAATTAGAGTATTAAACTCATTCAAATGATCCGCCACATATGAACCCTCCTTCATCCTCAGGCTATAAAGCTATTTTTTCAAGAAGACCTTATGTGTTGTTGTTTTAGTCTCATATAACTTCTCAAGCTTGTCCAGAGGGCTTCCACGGTCGTTTGTTCAACAAAATTGAACAAGACAGAGTCTACTAGGCAAAGACAAATTGTAGACATCACCTTCTTATATAGCTTTATCCACTTCACATCTATCATGTTGTCAGGTTTACCTGCGAGCCCTTCCAAGGCTAGGGCTTGGTTGTTCTCAACCAAAAAATCCTCCACTTTCATCTTCCATAGGGTGAAGTTCCTACCATTAAACTTTTCAATATTGAACTTGGTTACATCTCCTATCATTGTTGTAGCTCCCACTCGCACAAAACCCTAACCAACAAATTTTCAAAAGAACCTTACTCTGATACCATATGTTAGAAAATTTAAAACAAGAAAGCTAAAACAACAATAAACAACACAATATTCTATGTGGAAACCCTATAGTGTGTAGGTAAAACCACGAGGTAATGTAAAATTTTATCTTTTATTATTCTGAGCAAGCTTTCATACATTTGCATTATTCAAATGCAATGGGTATTTCTCTTTTTTTTATATATAGAAATATAAAGGAAGATTATAAAAAAATGTGGCACATTCCAGATAAAAGTGCTTTATTAAAAAATATGCTTTATTAACTATATTTTATAACAAACATGCTTTTACTATGTTTTATAACAAACGTGCTTTACTACATTTTATAACAAACACACTTTTACTACATTTTAGTAATCACAAGGGTCTCGCATCATACGAATGTACAAACATAAATTTCTGGGTCAAGGGTAGAGCCCCCAAATCCCTAGGCAAGGGGGAACCTAGTCGGGTCACCCCTATGACCCTCTCGGTGTACCCAGTGCACACAAGCAACACTTAGGGTTGGGTTACTATATGTTGCACCACAATGCTCCACTCTGTTGAAGAACCTTGGATATTTGGATATTGACTTCACCTCCTAAAAAAATATCCTAGTTAGTGTTTTGCCTTCCATATCTAGAACTTTATCCGTAGAATGTCTTCACCTAAAACCAAATTTACTCTCCCCTCTTTGAGCTTAACACATTTTTTTTTCTTTCTTTGAGTAGGATATGTTATCAGTAACTGAAGCATTCACCTCCTTACAAAAACCTAGCATCTCTCATCTCTCCATAATCCCTTCCAAGAATCCTATGCCAAAAATAAGTCCAAAATGCCCACCATCAAGCTCATAAGAACTTATCTTTGTATAAAACTCCCAAGACTGCACTTCCATAAAGCCTAAATCACCATCCAAAAAGCACATATCCATGGGGCAAGGTAAAAACTCTATCGACATGTTGGTAGGGTAGGAATTAAAGTCTAAAGAACCAACACCCTGATCAGGTACTCTCCCCGATAGAGAACTACCCAAGCTAGGAAGACTATCCACTAATGAATCTAGATAAAAAGGATGATTTGCATCATGATTCCTAATAGAAAACACAATTGAAAGCAATTCCTTCTAAGAAGAGGTCTCTAAAAAGTTGGAAACAAGTCCTCCAAAGGCTTTATCTTTGAGTTTTGACCAGGGAAAGCATAAAAAAAAGAGCGAACACCCTCTATGACTTCCACTTGGATCTCAAAAAATATTTCATAGGGGATATAGAGATATCTGCCACTAGATCTAGAGTATAGTCCACTAGATTGACCATATCCTCCATCATTCGCTTCAATCCACTGTTATGTTGATGACCACCTTCCAATAGTTAGCCTTCTTTGAGGGCACCACTCCCAAACATGTTGACTAAAGCTATTACCTTACCAAACATGATACATTCTATGTCTATTACGTATCTCAAGTGAAACTATTATGTGCTTGCTCCTCTTGATCTTACTTATAGTGGGTGATATTTAAGTAAAAAAATAATGCAAACATTGAGAAAGCTAGTTCAACATTTCATGTCTTAATGCATAATTTAGTCTTTTGCTCCTCTCCTCCTCCTATGAGACATCTTAAAATTTTTAAACCATTCTAAAATAAGCTCTAAGTCCTTGGAAATCACATAAAATGGCGATAGTTTTCTCCATATTTCATGTCAGTCATTGATTTTTATCTGTCACATCAAACCTGCAAAATCGGTTAGTCTTGTCTTCTCCATTATGTTTGAGGTGAAAGCAATTTGAATTCCAACACAAGAAGTAACAATATCCACAAACCTCCTACACTAAAAAAGAAATAGATAACCTTAACCCTAACTCTAATCCTAACCCTCTTCCTGCTCAATCAAAATATTTGAGAGACTAAAAGGTGGATCAATTTACTGCTCTATGGGAGGCCCTCATCCAATCAAGAAATTAAAAATTTGATAAAACCAAGAGGAAGTACATGCCATGAAAAATTAATTTTTTTACTTTTCTTAGTAACTCTTCTCCAATATTCAACCATATTGCATCAGAATATTGACATAAATTATAATAATTCTTGCTCTTATATTGTAGAAGCCAAAAGCATAGGAGTGTGCTACGAATAAGTTATCGATAATATGCCCCCTTCGTAAGAATTCATAGAGATGTACAAGTCTTATAAGATAAAAAAAATGAGAATGTTCAACCCAAATGCTTCTATTCTCAAGGTCTTCAAATATTCAGGAATTAAAGTTATTAGGTGATCGTGTAACACAAGTGCAATAGGAACCTATTGATGATTTCTTGTATAAGAGGAAGATATTCATTAGATAAAACAATTTCATGTGGAGGAGAGTTTGGTGAGCAGTAAGTACCAAAGCTAAAATTAATAGTAATGACTACATTAGTGGAAAAGTAGAAGTGCCCAAAGTTTATGGTAGATGAAAATGAGGATCCTAAATAACATATTGAAATATGTGAAAAATATGTAAAATAAATGGTATGATAGATGAAGATGCATGTGGTTGGTTATTTCCAACCATTTTGAGAGAATTTGCAATAGAATGGTACCTAAAATGAGAACTACCATTTACTATTTCGAATAACTTGTAGGAGGAGTTCAATGAATAATTCAATATTCTTTGAAATGATATAGATATCATTGGGGAATATACGTCATGAGGAAAAGACAACAAAAAGATCAAGTTAAAAAGTCATCGCTTGAAGGAATTAATTAGGAATATGGAAGTGAAACTATTATATGGATCATAGACATGGTAGTTCATGAATGGACCAATTCTATGTTACAAGAAGAAGATGAAAATAGGACCATCAATAATGTATTAAAAGGCATTTGGTCGAGCATTGAATCTTGCAAGTAAAATGAATATGGTAGTGATAGAAAAAAGTGTGATTCATGAGAAATATTATGTGGGGGTTGACACTAATAAGGAAGATCTAAGTGCAACCATCCAAGCAATGATAAAATACCTAGAGAATGATCAATTATGTGAAGTCCAGAAAGAAGTAGAACAAAGATATTTGGTGTTTAGACTGCAAGGCAGAAGAGAACACAAACAGTAACTACCCAAAGAAGTTATACTATCATATTTATGAAGTAAAGAAAATATAATTATTAAGTGTCCATTTGATTTGAGAAGTCTATGGCACCAAACATTGGCAGTACAAAATGAAGAAACAAAGCAGAATCCCAACACTTTGAAAATATTTATAAAAATAATCACCAAGGAAGAAGATAAAATATATGTTCTAGAAATAAGTCCAAAGGTGGTGGCAAGAATTTATTGTAGTATGATTCAAATGACAAACCAATCATTGAACATGAACACTAACTACCTAAATAAATTATACTATCATATCTATGAAGTAACAAATATTTAATTTTTGAGTGGCCACTAATTCTAACAAATATTGTGATTGAGAAGTGTGTGGCACTAATCATTAATAGTGCAAAAGGAAGAAACAAAGAATAATCCCAACACTTTGAAAATAGTTATCACACTAATCACCAAGGAAGAAGAAAAAATACATAGTCTAGAAATAGGTCCAAAGGTGATGGTGAGAATTGATTGCAATATCATTCAAATGACAAATCAATCATTTAGTATGTCAAGAGTGGGGACACTTTGCATAAAATATAAATTCACTACTTAGATGTGGTGGAAATAATACAATAACGATGTGCTTATGGTGTGGTATCAAACTCACAATAAAGTAAACTATGCAAAGAAGATGAATAACAACTTATATAGTGTCAATCTCATTAACATTGAAGAGACAGTTGGACAAGAAGGAAAACATAAAGATAGAAATGCAACAGTTTAGAAGAGAGATAGGGGTTAGAAATTGATTGAAAAGCAGCCAAAATTAGACTACAACAAGAAGCAATATTTTAAAATGCTCTAGAAGTATATTTCAATCAGAGTCTAACAAACTAGCTACAAAATAAATCATTCAGGATCCATTATTAACTTACACCATGTCTTATTTAACATTCCAAGTGCTCCATGAAATAAAATCCAAACAAATATCCAGATAGCAAAATTTTCTTAACAAAATTATTCGTATGCATAACATTAACAAAAATGATTAAACATACATAAATAAAATATACTCATCATTTAGAACACAATTGTGAGTAGGAGCCAATCAAAATTTGATTTTATTAACTTGCAAAGCTGAATACAAAGTATATAACAAGCAAACTCTAAAATGTTGACCCTCAAATTGAGGTAACTTGAGCTATTTATAATTTTATAATGAATATCCCAATCATTACATTATCAATTTGTTGTAGACATGATAGGTACATCTTGGACATGATGCTTTAGGGGCATGGATGTCACTTTTCCATTTTTTCTAATCTAGATCAACTTAACTATTTTGATTCTACTATGATGACATGACCATTTTAGATCTCTTCCACAAGCTTGTCATCCATGTGTTCTTAGTAGGCCTAAAGATATTTGGATGGTTTACTTTTTTCCACTACATCTCATTGTTGCACTAGCAAATCAAAATTGCCAACTTAGCTTAATTATTTTGATTTGGGTGGTTGAGGATTGACCAAGAGGTTCAAGCTTTTCACGTGCATGATCTCTATCAGAGGTGTTGCTAGGATATTTTGACTACTACAGAGGCCTCAAAGGTTGAGCCAAGATCTTTAAAGACCTTGGCTGACTTCATTGGCTGAAAATATTGGGCTTTATGCTTTATCAGGTCAAGTTTTTTAAAGGTTGGAAGCTCAGTTGCACTCTGTAATCTAGACTTTTTATCAATAAATTTTTACCCCTTTATTTAAAGGTCAAGCTTTTTAAAGACCTTGGATTATGTCATTAGTTGAAAATCCTGGGCTTTAGGATTTAATGGGTTGGGATTTTTAAAGACTTTGACTTATGTTAGCACTTAAAAATCATAACTATTAGAGTTAGAGTATGTTACATCATTTAGATCATGTACATGTACCACCTTAGGTACATAGAGTAAGAGATTACTTTAGGGGGAAGTTAGCTAGTTACTTCAAAAAATGTAATAAATGCACAAGTGACAATGTGCAATTTGTAATGTGTAAGGTGTCCCCTTGTACAACTAGGTAGAGTTTTGGCCAAGGAATCTATCTTCCTATATAAAGGGCCTCATAGATCAAGTTAGTATGAAGTCAAGTTTTTATCTAGTGTAGTGTAGTAGATAGTGGTACTCTTGTATGGAGCATAATGTAGCTATTTAGCTCATTGTAATGGAGTGACCATTTCCTCCATACTACATTGTAATTTCATAATTTCTATTTATAGTATATTTTAGTCATATTGTAGATTCACTTTCTTTCATATTTATTGCATATTATTAGGATTTGTGTTAGATATCTTCCATTGCATATATCCTCAAAAGCTAACAGTGGTATCAAAGCCATGGTGAATCAATATAGAAGGGCCTACATCCATCATAAGAGAAGTCCAGTAGATCAAGAGGAATAGGGAGAGTCACCATTGCTACTATTGACATACATATTTACAAACTGGATTTGCTATTGTGCACCGTTGCATGTAAAAACTGCCATTAAGAATCAATTGATATAAATAGCCATAATAGTCAATAGGATTAGAAAAATGAGGACTGAAATAAATCTCAATTGCACAAATTTTGAGATTATATTTGGCTAGAGTCTTTTCACAGAGTTGCAGAAAAACTTGTGAAGACTAGGACTCATCATTCATACCACTAGATTGACAAATCAACTAGTGAAGATTATTATCTCTAGATTTATAAATTCTTTTGTTCCAGTTTCTAACAACTTATTGCAGGAAAAGGAGATTCAACAAAAGGTTGGAAAGCTTCCTAGAAGAGAGTTAGAAATAATATCTTCTTAGAATCATTCCAGCACTTGCAACAACAAGGAGAAGACTGAAGATTTCAAAGACCTTAAGAAAGGTCTCATTACAAGAGCTGCAATCTTGCAAATTGTAGAAGTGAAGAAAAAGGCCACAGTAGCCTTATAGCAGACTCAAGGAAGAAGAGACTCCAAAAGTTAAGTCATAGAAGGAGATAGGAAATTGGTGATCTCCATCCAAGATTAATACCTACAGAGTTGTTGTGGCCATTTCACAACTAGCCCCAAATATTGGGGACCCACCTTAAAATTTTGATTTTTAGGATTTTGATCTTGTTGGAGTGATTGTTTTGATAGATGTGTTTTTTGGTTAGTGTCTCTTGTTTTGTATTCGTTGAGAAAGTCTTAGGTTTTGGTATGATTTATAGTCCTTAGATTCTTTATTTATTTTAGTGTTTGGTTCGGTTTAGAAAATTTTGATTAATTTCAATGGTTGGAATTAAAATTTAAACATGTGAAATTAAATCAAATTTAATTGAATAAAAAAATAAATAAAAATATATATTTTTATTTATTTTTAAATAAAAATAAAATAAAATTAAAAATAATAATAACAATAAAAAAAAAATATATATATATATATATATATATATATATATATATATATATATATATTTGTTCATGTATTTATGTTAATAAAGGTTAAATTATGCATTAAGCTTTGGGCAGGAGAAAGTTCATTTTAAAGTCCTAAGAGTGAGTTTATATTAAAAGGTTAATCTCTACTAAAGGCTAATTCTTACGTTGTTTCATTGGTTGCAGTATAGCTACGAAGACGCACGAGGACCATGGGTGGCACAACCCCCGAGAACTCCTGAGATCGACGTCAACATGACTACGTTGATTGGTTGGCAGTGGTGATATGGCAAAGTGAGTCGACGTGGCTTATCCGAACAGCGTAGACTGCATGGATTTAGACAACACGCTACCATGGACGGCGATGAGAACCACATAGGATGGACTAAAAACATGGAATTTATACGGCGAATGGCGACGTGGCCAGGAGGGTGCACTGTGGAACATCGTGAACGATAGAGATTAAGCAACGATGATGATTTGGAACTAGATTTCATGCGGATAGACAACATTGGTCTGACAAAAGGTGGCTCCAGTATTTTGTTATGCTAGGCCGAATAAAAAATCGTATCTTTGGCTTGATATGTTGTGGACGACACATTACTAGCAAACAGGACGATGCAGAGGCTAAGGTTTATGTTGATGCGGATGCTGAGGAGCCCCATGGAGCGGTAACAATGACCAGAACGGGGAACTCCAGGTGACGCGGTAGTACATTCAGACAGATGGTGACGAGGCAGTAGACAAGGATGATTGCATACATGACATCTTTATGGTGATGTAGATGGTCCTCTAGGAGCAGACGCAGACATTTTTGACCAATCATGTGGTAATAACTCTAACCGAGGATGTGGCAATGAAGAAGATAGGGCATCGATTTGATGCAGCAGTGACGGGGGCATGAATCACTGGATGAGATTGGATGTGAGCCACCAAGGAACAAACTCGTGATGTGGACCCCAACTATGTGAACTATCCAAAGCATCGCTTATATGGAATTGATAAGATGGTCATCATCGACAAAGAAGGAATGATTGTCCAGGGCACACATCATTTTGATATTACTGGAGTGGCAGCACGAAGGCAGGCTAGTCTTAAACAGAGCCTAATTCTTTATGGGTGGTCGTGAGTGTGTTTTCATGGGATTTCGTAAATATAAAAAAAAATGATGTCCAATGAGGTGTAAGGTAATCAATGCAATGTGGGACTATGTGGGTTTGAAGGGCCAGGGGTACTAATGATGAGAAAAGACGCGGAGCTTTCAACAGATGGATTGGGAACACTCCATGAAGAGCTACGGATGCAATGATTCAATTGACAGCACAGTGCTAATGACGGGTAGACAAAGGTTGAGAAAGAAAACATATCTATGCAGTGGTTACGTCGGTAGAGGCAGTCTAATCGCATGAAGTGGCAAACTGTGATGGTGTGGTGGTAGACTGGTCATAAGGATAGTAAAACCAAGCTATGTGATGAAGACCCGCACGAATATTGCGAATGTTTAAAGCCGAAGACCGAGTTATAGATAGTCATCATTGGATCTGCTATTTTTAATGCTGGCAGCCAAGTTGAATTTGTAATAGTAAAACAACAAAATGTTGGCAGACATAATAATTTATGGATAATTATTAATTCCAGGTTCACCCATGATGTTAATAATCCATTTAATATAAGTAAATGTTCGTAGCATCATAATAGAGAAAAAGGAAGAGGAGCGTTACCAAAGGGACTACAAGGATCTAAACTATCGACAACCCTCTAGAGCATAGGTTGTTCAAAGTAAAACTGTCGAAAATGCACAAGCGTTATAGAAAGGGTGGAAATAGAAAGCGTTACAAGCCAAACGAGGAAAAGGAAGGGAAGCCAAACAGTGGAGGAAAAAAAAAAAGAAAAGTCAGGTGAGGTGTTCATTGCGAAAACTTTAAAAATAAATTGAAGTTCGGGAAGAAGGGTTGGAAGTCTGTCCAATGCCAAGGGTTGGACATTTTGGAAACATGCTGCTGGAAATATGTTGTAACAAGGATTGTAGTTTATGCTGTTTTTAATTCAAATAATGTTAGAAATCTACACTTTATAAACAAGACTTGAGGAGAATCATTTTTGAATGTCTGGATTTAATGTTTATTTTTATTTTCTCTGTTTTTAGGTTTATAGGTAATGTTTAATACATTTCTCGATTGTATTTTTGAATACCTAGAAATTGAGAATTTAATTTTGTTTCTTAGAAGTTTTTACTGAGTTTATTTCAGAATGTGCAAATGCAGCTTCAGATAGACTCGGTTATATCCAAAAACTGACAAAGCTTTGCATGTTTATATTTTCAACATTCTGGTCCATTTCTATATTTTATTTTTATTTTTCTAACCTTTCATTTTTGCAGATTTTTTTTAAAACTTCAGCGATTAAAATAAAAATCTAAAAAAATTAAAACTCCAAAAATAAATGCACGAGTGTGAAGAATGAGCTTCAATATTTCATCCAAAATAATTTTGATCTCATTTTGAAGCCATTTTGAAACTATAAAATTTATTGAAAATTGTTATTTTATGGGGATTTTTATAATTTTAAAATTCTACATTATTTCATATTTTGAAGGTAAATCAATTTTTGAGTTTTCATTTTTATTCACAAGCAATAAATTAACTTTCCTTAATAAAAATTTTAATTTCATTAAAGGGGAGTGATTTATATGGCATTTCAAAGGCCATTATAAATTAAAGCAATAAATTGGGGAACTTTATGAAAATTCTGATTTCATTAAAGACATGTAATTTCTAAAGACATTTTAAGGCCATTACATTTATAGTTAGTCATGCATATTTGTTTCCTTTTCATTCATCAAACAATAATTAAAGGAATTCAATCTTCATTTCACATTCACATTTAGAGATAGATTTTAATCTTTATTTTCATGTTCAAAGTAGGGTTTAAGGAAGATAAAACTTATCTAAAATCTGCTTAACAAGAAGAAGATAAAATCTACCTAAAATTCTTCAAGATAAAAGGAACTAAGGCTTTACATTGTGGTCATATGAGGGCCAATCACAAGTTTCATGAACAATCAATAGCATAGCATAATAAAATAAATCAACACAGGTCCCTTGTTAATAGTTACTTGCAAATCACTAAGGTATTCCTAGCACTTATTTGATACACTTTCATGAAATTACAAATACACATGTGCAATGCTTATATAGCGAAACATTGGCACCCAGGTGTTGTAGGTGAGTTGGAGAGGAGAGGGCAATCCTCCAAGGGAGGTCCCAGGTTCAAATCTCCATCCTACCAAAAAGCTAAATTGGGTATCCAAAATCCAATTGATAATGTTGGTGCGGGCAGGGTCGGGTGCGACTCCCGGGTGACTTTGACGGTGTAGAACCCCCTGTTCGTGGTCTCTCAGACCAAGGCGGCTCCGTAAGGGGTTTTTCGCTTATATATATATATATATATATATATATATATATATATAGCGGAACCTTGGAGAAGTTGTTTTTGTTTTTAACTTCTTTGCAAGAGAGGGTTTTGTGATCAAAATCCTAAGTGTGAGTGTGGTTTTGCAATTGGGTAAAATTACCATTCAACAAGAGTGCAGAAGAAGAATAGGCCAAAGAAGCCTAGAAGAAGAATACGACAAAAAAACCTAGAAGAAGAAAAGGCCATAGAAGCCTTGATCAAGAAGAAGGTCATAAAAGCCTTAATTCTAAAGAAAACTTCATAGAAGAATTCTTGGTTTAGAAGAAGAATTCTTAATTCAGAAGTAAACTCCAAATAAGATTTTCTAAAGAAAATCTCAAAAAAAAATTCTTAATTCAGAAGATAAATTCCTAATTCTAGAGAAGACTCCAAAGAAGAGATCTCTGAAGAAAATTCCAAAAGAAATTCTTGATTTAGAAGATAGATTCCTGATTCAAAAGAATACTCCAAAGAAGAGTTCCTAAAGATATCCTAATTCAGAAGATAAATTCCTAATTAGAAGAAAAATCCATAAAGGATATCCTGAAGAAGACTCCTGAGAAAAGTACAAGAAATAGGAGATTGGTGATCTCCTTTACTAATTAAATATTTCCTCTAAGAAGGAGTTGAAGATATCAAGAGTATATCTCATTGAATAAATTTCATTCTCGAAAGAAAGAGGACTAGGAGAGTCCTATACAAATCTAGAAGTAGCAGAATCAGATATCCGAGAAGAATATCTCATCATCAACACTTCCAAAAGCATAAGGTTGAAGAAAAGATCTTAGTTGGAAGACCATAGAAGCTACAAGATATAAGACATTGGAGAGGTCTCAAGGAGGAAAAAGAATAAGGCTTGGAGAGCCTTGTTGTAGAGCTCATAGAAGCATCATCAAAAGAGTTCCTAGAATAACTCATTAGAGAAATCCACTACCAAGGAGAAAGCTCCTGATAGTGAAGGACTTGGGACAATTATCACCATTCGATAATAAGCCCAAGAGAAGAAGAATTTGGCAAGGAGTGCCAAATCTAGAAGAATAATCTAGTGAAGATCTCAAGACATTCATAATCTTGAGAAGAAGAAGATCCTATTTAAAGTCAGAGTTTGAAAATAAGCTTGAAGGAAGATTTATATAGAAGAAGCCTATCAAATCCAAGAGATTTGGATATTGCCTCTCATAGCAAGGAGGTATAGTTCAAAGAAAGGAGTTCTCTGAATCTACAATAGAAAAGCAAATATCATTGGAAGGATCAAGCCACCAAATCCAAGGCTCAAGACAAAAAGTTCAAGGCTATAGTTTGGTGAAGTAGGAAGTTATTCTGGATAGCCAACAAGAAGTTGTGAATTCAACCATTGCAAGGCAGCAACTTGGTGAATCAAAAATACCAATATCTACATCTACTTTAGAAGCCATCAAAAATGTAAGCAACTAGGGTGCAATTAGTTGAACTTCAAATTAGGGTTCATTATCAAATTCTATTAAGCACCATATTTAGATTAAAAGTTGCATAAATATAGATTGCATTATAGTATTCAAGTGCAAAAAGGAAAAATTTATTTTAGGATTATTTTCACATTAAATAGGAGTTGGATATTTTTGAAATAAAGAAAATTATCATCTACCTATTTGCTATCTAGAAAGTAAGAAGACTATATCCTACAATATTGATTGTAGTGAAAAAATGCATAATATTCATTAAGGGTAAATTACAGATTACTCTTAAAAGTTGCAAAAATTATTAAGTGCATTTAGAATTACTTTGAGAGCTTATTATTAGGATGAATAAGGTGAGATTATTAAAGTGCAATAAGATATTCATTGGACTAAACTAGTTGATCATTTACTCTCAAAGGATTATTGTGTGTTTTGATTGTTAAATATCGAAGGGCACAAAATCAACATATTATCAAGGTGTCTAGAAACACCATTTGATGCACAAAATCTGCAGCATTTTATGGCCAAAAGAAAGCCACCATTAAAATCAGCAAAGGAGCTAAAAATCGAGACTTGGAGAGTCTCATATTTAAAGTGCACTTAGGGTTTCATTAAAATAATAAGTGCAGAATTTTCTACTTCAAAAGGGTGCATATTATTAGCTTGGTTTTATTCTTACTAAATTTTCTAAGCAAAAGGAATTACTAAAGGCAAGGAGTTGCCTCATTAAAAGGAAAATGAGCATTTCAAAAAGAGATATTCAACCTATCATATTGGTGCAAAATCTAATACAAGCTTCATTCTTGTCCATTCAAGAAGGACAAAAGATCTTATAATACAAGAAAGAGAATGATTTTCATCTGAGTAGGTATAAGGGTAGGTTTCACACAAGAAAAGAAATCCATCGAGGAGCATATATTGCTCAGGATTTAAGGTGTCAAAAGACACCATTGCTCCACATCAAAGCATCTAGAAGCAAGCATTCACCTACAATATAAAATCCCACATAAGACCATTATCAATATACATATACGTGGATAAAATGGATAACATAAAGGCCCATATTAAAGGGTGCTCATCTATGTAAAAAGGTATCAAAATCTGCACTACAAAGGAGCACAAAAATCAACACATTGAAAACATAGAGAATAAAAGGAAAAGGTGCTACCTATGAGATCTCAAACTTGGAGAAGAACGTCCACCAAAAGAAGCACCAAGATTAGTTATAAAACTACCATTAAGAGCTCCATAGAACCAAGGAGAATCACAGCTAGCACCATCCAACGTCCTCATCAAAAATCCTACAAAATAAAAAGGTTGCTTACTGTCCAAGAAACAAAGCAAGCCAAGAAAAAAGCATACGAAAGGACAAGAGGAGTTATAACATTCTTCCTAGAGCATTATAGTAAATATCTACATGCAAAGACCTTGAGTGCCACTTGTCATAAACATTCTAAGGTGCCATCCCAACTCTTAACACTCAAGAAATTTCAAGCACCTAATCAAGAGGAGTTACAAGAAATATTGAGGAGGTTACGTATGTTATCATTGCATGAGCATTAAAAGAATTTAATTTGTAGCTCCCATTCACCACTTGTCCAAAAGGAGGAAGATTCCATTCTATTTAGAAGTGTCCATCTTGGAGAAAACATCAGAACGAAGAAAAATAAAAGTAGAGCATTGAAGGTTGAGTTCATAGCGACATCAAAATATAAGCTCATGGTAGAATTACATAGCAGCATCGCTATCATAGCAGCAGAAGGAAGAGAGAGCATTGAATGCTCCTAGTCAAAGTGGTTAGACAAAGTATCCATTGTCCAAGCAGTACCATCAAAGAAACCAGCCACCATCCAAGTTAAAGAGAAACTTAATTCTATGCCCATACGTTGGAGATAACGATCAAAAGAGCATTAAAGAGTGATGTCATCTACATCTAAGAATCAATGTCAGATACGAATGAAGAACACTAGCTTATACTGAGAGGGGGGGGTGAACAGTATAAGACCTCTTTTTACTTTTTCCTTTATACTTCAAAATAGTAAAGCAATATACCCAAAGCAATATCAAAGCAATGCACAAAATCATCCACAAAGTGACACCAATTTTAACGTGGTTCACCCGGAATGCCTGGGCTACGTCCACAAAACTTTTCTCTAAAAGTTATCTCAAAGTTCTTTGGGAAACCTTCCCAATTACAATGTTTATGAGCCTCGGCTCAAAGGAGATACCTTCCCCCAATCTGAATTTATGAGCCTCTACTCAAAGGAGATACCTTCCCCCAATATGAATTTATGAGCCTCTGCCCAAAGGAGAAACCTTCCCCCAATCTGAATTTATGAGCCTCTGCTCAAAGGAGATACCTTCCCCTCTCGCTCTGGATATGATCCCTCGGAAGATCAACTGTCTCTACCTCTTGCCAGCATGTGGAACTCCTTTCCACCGAAGACCTCCTGTCCTCAATGCTTAGCCTAAGAGACCTCTGCCTTCTATGATCACGTCCACAACAGCTCAACAACCTGTACCAAACACAGTCAGTCGGTCTAGTACAAGTCTTCCTCTGTCTAGTCGGATCTGTCCAACTCTTGAACAAATCAATCCTCTATCCACAAGCCTTCTCAAAGACTTGCCAAATCTGTCCTCGGGTTCTCCGATAGAACCAATGTACCTCTGTCCTCAAGTTCTCCGATAGAACTATCAATCTCAGCTCACAAGTCCTCTCGCTAGGACCTGTCCAAATCTGCTCACAAGTCCCCACCGGAACCTCGTCCAAAACCTGCTCACAAGTCCCCAACGGAACCTGTTCAAAACCTGCTCACAAGTCCCCAACGAAACCTGTCCAAAACAGCTCACAAGTTCACCAAGAAAAACTTGCTTAGCATGAACCCACAAAGAGAATTGTTAGAGACCCAATGTGATTCATCAACCTCATAGAAGCATAAAGAGAATTGTTAGAGACTCAATATGTTCTATACTTAACTCCCAATCTCAATCTCAAATCTCATAGAAACATAAAGAGAATTGTTAGAGACTCAATATGTTCTATATTTAACTCTCAATATCAATCTTCAACTCAATCTCAAATCTCATAGAAACATAAAGAGAATTGTTAGAGACTCAATATGATCTATACTTAACTCCCAATATCAATCTCAACTCAATCTCAATCTCAAAAGAATAAGATAGATGTAGTATGCTTTTCTCAAGAACATGAAACACAACCCAACAATTGCCAAACATGCAATATCTCATATAACAATGCTACTCATGTTCTTTCCACAACCAATATCTTTTCTCAACCAATTAGGGCTTTAACAACAATGCTTATAGACAAGGTTTAACCAACATCATTCAACTCAACATTAACCTTGAAGCATTCAACCAATCATCACAAGAAAAGGAAACAAGTAGAAATCCTTTTCCCTCCAAAGATATTTGAACAAAACAACCACCAACACAATATCACCAAATGCAAAGAATAACTTGCTCAAATCAACTCAATGGAGTAAGCCCAATATCATGAATCAAGTAAAGCAATAACTTGATCAAACAACCTCTATGGAAGCAACTCAACCATCAAACTCAAAACAACCAACCAAGGGTTCCACCAACTCAATGCAAGTAGCTTGACTCACAAATACAAACCCTAGTGCACAAAGCTTCCACTATCTCAAACCAAAAATTATGCATTCATCAAAAACTCTCCTTAAGGATAACAATGCATAAGTAGTCTTCAACAAACCAGAAAATAGGATTTACACCCAATCAAAGAAAACCTAGTTGAAAACCTTTTCACTCCAACCTTATTTCAGAAAACATACACCAATCATACTCATAAGAAGAATGTGCCCATACCTTATTGGAGTAGAAGAAACTTGACCCTTAAAGTTGTCACCACACACAACCCTCAAACTTCCAACCAAGTTAGGGTTAGAACCAAGATAAATGAGCATATATAAAAACTTTCCTTAGTACACCTTTTAGCTTCTCTTCTTTTGAAAACAACCACCAAAGAAGCCAAAAACACAACAACCAAAACTTACACCTTATATCTCCATTTTAAACTTTAGCATAGCAAAAGACTAATCTCAAAAATACAACCAAAGAAATATCCCCTTATTTCTCCTATGTCTTTTAAACAATGCTAAACAATGCCAAAAATTATATCAAGAAATTAATCACACCTTAGAATGGCTGCCCTTGAAGAATCCAAAAATCGCGGAATGGCTGCCCTTGACGAATCCGAAAATCGTGGCACAAAATACGTTTTAACAAAAACGTGACTTAATCCATGCATAGCTTCCTCCGCGGGAATCGAAACGCAGACCTCCGCCTACGCAAAGCCCAAACGCAGCCTATGCTGCCACTAGCCCACAAGGGGCTAACGAAGTCTAAGACAGACTTCCTACCACTTCAACGAACAAGCACTTCGTAAGTTTTTCAAACGCGAGCTCTCTTCTTCCGCGGCGTCAACGAGCATCGATCGCAGCCAAAAATTAATGCATTCAAAATTCTCAAGAGGAGTTAAACCTTAGGATCCTTCCCATATTTATAGTCCAATCGTGGACTTTAGAACACGTCGACGGTAGAGAAACGTAATTTCGAATTTAATCGAAATTGCTTTCTAAAGGGTTTAAAAACCCTTAATTAATTTTAATAAATTAAGAATAAAAAGGTTTAAAAACCTTTAAATATTTTTAATAAATTAAAAATAATTTCTCCCTTAATTAATTAAATAATTAATTAATTAAAACCTTGAAGGGTTTTAAATAATAATTAAATAATAAAGAGAACCTCCATTGGTTTTAATAAAAACCATTTAACTTGGTTTTAATAAAAACCCTATCCAAAAACCTTATCCAATGGAATCTCTTCGGATTCTCTTAAGAATATTCTCTTGGAATCTTTCACCTTTGAAGCCAACACATCCTCTTAACATTAATGCCATTTCCTTTTGACATCAATGACAACTCATAGACAAGGAGCTAGGATCTCAAACCCAAAATTGCCAACAATCTCCCCCTTTGTCATTGATGGCAAACCATGCTTCTCAACAACAAAAACTCAACATAAACAGCTCCCCCTGTCTTGAGGCTCTCCCCCTTACTCAAATCTCTCCCCCTTTGTCATCAATGGCAAAGGGTCACCTTTGGGGCTCGGGACTAAGAATGAGCCTCTTAGCTTAGTCCCTCCCCCACCTCCTGATGAGGTGATTAATTCTAGGGTGGGAGTAAAACTCCCATTAGGCACTGATCATCATCAGCGTCTATAACTTCCTTGTCGGGCCTTCTCTTGAACTCTTTGTCCATATTCCTATTCCTGTCACTGTTCTTGTTCTTGTTCTCATCCCTGTTCTTGTCCATGCCTTGATCCTTGGACCTGATCATGCCACTGTTCTTGTTCTTGTATCCTAGAATTTCAGCTCTACACTGTCTAGCTATGTGACCTTTATTGTTGCACTTATAACAAGTAACAATGTTATTTCTCTATGGTAAACCTGATCTTTGAATCCACCAGTTCTGACCAAACCTGTTTTGGCCAACCCTGTTTTGACCAAACCTGTTCTGACCAAACCTATTCGACCAAACTTTCTGCCAAACCTTCCCAAACCTATTCTGACCAAATCTGTTCTTGTTATTTGCCTTGCAATAAACTGCCTTGTGCCCAAACTGTTGACAAGAGTAGCAATACCCTTGAAAGTAACTAGCACTTCTGAAACTGTCATTTACCTTCTTCACTTGAGCCATGCAATGTGAAGCCATGTGACCAAACCTGTGACAAGCAAAACATCTCCCTTGAAACTTTCCTTTATTTGACCTCTTGGGTCCTGAAAACTTCTTCTTCTTCTCATTCTGAATTCTGTTTTCTATTTATGTGCATCTATCATTCAAGGAATCATGATTTGAAATACTTTCCTCATCGGAACTCTCTTCCTTTTGGAGTCTCTTACTAGACTCTTCAACTTGTTCCTTGTGTGACTTAACAAAACCAAGGCCTGTTTTATCTCGTTGTCTTTCTTTGACCTTTGATGAGTGACTTAACCTTTTTGGAGCTATCTTGAAACCTCGTAAAGCTTATCCTTGTACTCTTTAGTTTCCTCTTTCAAAGAAGCCATTTTCTGTTCTAACTCACTATACTCAAGAACCTTAGACTCTAACTCATCCTTGAGTTCTTGTGTCTTAGCTATAGAGAAATCAAGATTTTCAATAAGATCATCTCTCTCCATACAACATTCATCTAACTTATCCTTGAGTCTAGCATTCTTCTTTCTTTCCTTTTTCAAAGCACTAAGAGCACTAATAAGTTCACTTTCAAGATCCTTTATTTGATTTCCTTTTGAATCATCAAAGCCTTTTTCAGATTTCTTATCACTAGAGGTGCTACCCTTTTCAAAAACCATACATGCATCTTCCTTATAGTTTTCTGAAGCATCCTCATACATACTAGAAACCAAATCATTATTTGTGCAATCATCCTCAAGGTGACCAAAATTTCCACATCTAAGACATTTCATGATAATGAATCTATGTTTCGGTTCTTCCTCTTTTTTCGATATGAACAACATCTCATTTTCATTATCACTTGAAGAACTTTCACTATCACTACTAGAACACTTACTTGCTTTGTCTAGGTAGAAACTCTTCTTGTGCTTGTGAGAATACCTCTTTCCTTGATTGTTGTGCTCATCTTTGATTTTAAGATTTGTATTGGCCTCTTCTAGTTGTTTCTTCAATGAAACAATCTCTTCTTCTTGTTTGCAAGCAAACAGTCTCTTTCTCATTGATCCGAGACCCGAGAGTTTCTTCACTCCTTTTGGACTCTTCTATTTGCAGCTTCAGATTGCTAACAACTTTGTTAGATTCCTCTTCATGTTTGTCTGCATATATCGACTTTATTACTCATTTCTTCTATCTGCATTCTTAAACCATCAATTTCTTTTTCTAGCTTACTGCAATACTCTGTTTTCCTGGTTAATTGCATTTCGAGATCTTCAAAAATTTTCTTGTATTCTTCTATTTGTACTTTCAAACTGGTGATTATATCTTCTGCATCCTCAACCTTTTTACTCAGAGCTAAAATTAGTTTATGTTTCCAATTTGCTTCTGCATCACTTCCTTCTTCATCACATCCTATTCTGAATCTGTTTCTTCACCAATTTTGAATGGATCATCTTCATCTTCACTGCTACTAAACCCATGGCAATGACGTTCATTATGACCGAGTTGACCACAAACAAAACATTCTCTACCTTGTGAGCAATCAGCTACAAAGTGACCGGTCTTCCCACATCTGGTGCAAAACTTTATTAATCTGGACTGTTCTCCACTGTTTGATTCATCTCTTGAATCTATTTCCATTCTTCTTCCCAAAATAGCAACATTGAGTTCATCTTCATTTTCTTTCATGACCATGTGTGTTTTCTTCTTCTTGTGTCTTATGGTTTTGCTTTTGCCTTTCCTTGCCATTTGTGTTCTTGTAAGATCTTCCTTCAAGCTGTTAAACTTTTCGAAGGCACCGGCTCTGATACCAATTGAAGAACACAAGCTTATACCGAGAGGGGGGTGAACAGTATAAGACCTCTTTTTACTTTTTCCTTTATACTTCAAAATAGTAAAGCAATATACCCAAAGCAATATCAAAGCAATGCACAAAATCATCCACAAAGTGACACCAATTTTAACGTGGTTCACCCGGAATGCTCGGGCTACGTCCACAAAACTTTTCTCTAAAAGTTATCTCAAAGTTCTTTGGGAAACCTTCCCAATTACAATGTTTATGAGCCTCGGCTCAAAGGAGATACCTTCCCCCAATCTGAATTTATGAGCCTCTGCTCAAAGGAGATACCTTCCCCCAATCTAAATTTATGAGCCTCTCCCAAAGGAGAAACCTTCCCCCAATCTAAATTTATGAGCCTCTCTCAAAGGAGATACCTTCCCCTCTACTCTGGATATGATCCCTCAGAAGATCAACTGTCTCTACCTCTTGCCAGCATGTGGAACTCCTTTCCACCGAAGACCTCCTATCCTCAATGCTTAGCCTAAGAGACCTCTGCCTTCTATGATCACGTCCACAACAGCTCAACAACCTGTACCAAACACAGTCAGTCGGTCTAGTACAAGTCTTCCTCTGTCTGTCAGATCTGTCCAACTCTTGAACAAATCAATCCTCTATCCACAAGCCTTCTCAAAGACTTGCCAAATCTGTCCTCAGGTTCTCTGATAGAACCAATGTACCTCTGTCCTCAAGTTCTCTGATAGAACTATCAATCTCAGCTCACAAGTCCTCTGCTAGGACCTGTCCAAATCTGCTCACAAGTCCCCACCGAAACCTGTCCAAAACCTGCTCACAAGTCCCCAACGGAACCTGTTCAAAACCTGCTCACAAGTCCCCAACGAAACCTGTCCAAAACAGCTCACAAGTTCACCAAGAAAAAACTTGCTTAGCATGAACCCACAAAGAGAATTGTTAGAGACCCAATGTGATTCATCAACCTCATAGAAGCATAAAGAGAATTGTTAGAGACTCAATATGTTCTATACTTAACTCCCAATCTCAATCTCAAATCTCATAGAAACATAAAGAGAATTGTTAGAGACTCAATATGTTCTATATTTAACTCTCAATATCAATCTTCAACTCAATCTCAAATCTCATAGAAACATAAAGAGAATTGTTAGAGACTCAATATGATCTATACTTAACTCCCAATATCAATCTCAACTCAATCTCAATCTCAAAAGAATAAGATAGATGTAGTATGCTTTTCTCAAGAACATGAAACACAACCCAACAATTGCCAAACATGCAATATCTCATATAACAATGCTACTCATGTTCTTTCCACAACCAATATCTTTTCTCAACCAATTAGGGCTTTAACAACAATGCTTATAGACAAGGTTTAACCAACATCATTCAACTCAACATTAACCTTGAAGCATTCAACCAATCATCACAAGAAAAGGAAACAAGTAGAAATCCTTTTCCCTCCAAAGATATTTGAACAAAACAGCCACCAACACAATATCACCAAATGCAAAGAATAACTTGCTCAAATCAACTCAATGGAGTAAGCCCAATATCATGAATCAAGTAAAGCAATAACTTGATCAAACAACCTCTATGGAAGCAACTCAACCATCAAACTCAAAACAGCCAACCAAGGGTTCCACCAACTCAATGCAAGTAGCTTGACTCACAAATACAAACCCTAGTGCACAAAGCTTCCACTATCTCAAACCAAAAATTATGCATTCATCAAAAACTCTCCTTAAGGATAACAATGCATAAGTAGTCTTCAACAAACCAGAAAATAGGATTTACACCCAATCAAAGAAAACCTAGTTGAAAACCTTTTCACTCCAACCTTATTTCAGAAAACATACACCAATCATACTCATAAGAAGAATGTGCCCATACCTTATTGGAGTAGAAGAAACTTGATCCTTAAAGTTGTCACCACACACAACCCTCAAACTTCCAACCAAGTTAGGGTTAGAACCAAGATAAATGAGCATATAAAAACTTTCCTTAATACACCTTTTAGCTTCTCTTCTTTTGAAAACAACCACCAAAGAAGTCAAAAACACAACAACCAAAACTTACACCTTATATCTCCATTTTAAACTTTAGCATAGCAAAAGACTAATCTCAAAAATACAACCAAAGAAATATCCCCTTATTTCTCCTATGTCTTTTAAACAATGCTAAACAATGCCAAAAATTATATCAAGAAATTAATCACACCTTAGAATGGCTGCCCTTGAAGAATCCAAAAATCGTGGAATGGCTGCCCTTGACGAATCCGAAAATTAACGTGGCACAAAATACGTTTTAACAAAAACGTGACTTAATCCATGCACAGCTCCCTCCGCGGGAATCGAAACGTAGACCTCCGCCTACGCAAAGCCCAAATGCAGCCTATGCTGCCACTAGCCCACAAGGGGCTAACGAAGTCTAAGACAGACTTCCTACCACTTCAACGAACAAGCACTTCGTAAGTTTTTCAAACGCGAGCTCTCTTCTTCCGCGACGTCAACAGAGCATCGATCGCAGCCAAAAATTAATGCATTCAAAATTCTCAAGAGGAGTTAAACCTTAGGATCCTTCCCATATTTATAGTCCAATCGTGGACTTTAGAACACGTCGACGACAGAGAAACGTAATTTTGAATTTAATCGAAATTGCTTTCTAAAGGGTTTAAAAACCCTTAATTAATTTTAATAAATTAAGAATAAAAAAGGTTTAAAAACCTTTAAATATTTTTAATAAATTAAAAATAATTTCTCCCTTAATTAATTAAATAATTAATTAATTAAAACCTTGAAGGGTTTTAAATAATAATTAAATAATAAAGAGAACCTCCATTGGTTTTAATAAAAACCATTTAACTTGGTTTTAATAAAAACCCTATCCAAAAACCTTATCCAATGGAATCTCTCCGGATTCTCTTAAGAAGATTCTCTTGGAATCTTTCACCTTTGAAGCCAACACATCCTCTTAACATTAATGCCATTTCCTTTTGACATCAATGACAACTCATAGACAAGGAGCTAGGATCTCAAACCCAAAATTGCCAACAATCTCCCCCTTTGTCATTGATGGCAAACCATGCTTCTCAACAACAAAAAACTCAACATAAACAGCTCCCCCTGTCTTGAGGCTCTCCCCCTTACTCAAATCTCTCCCCCTTTGTCATCAATGGCAAAGGGTCACCTTTGGGGCTCGAGACTAAGAATGAGCCTCTTAGCTTAGTCCCTCCCCCACCTCCTGATGAGGTGATTAATTCTGGGGTGGGAGTAAAACTCCCATTAGGCACTGATCATCATCAGCGTCTATAACTTCCTTGTCGGGCCTTCTCTTGAACTCTTTGTCCATATTCCTATTCCTCGTCACTGTTCTTGTTCTTGTTCTCATCCCTGTTCTTGTCCATGCCTTGATCCTTGGACCTGATCATGCCACTGTTCCTGTTCCTGTATTCTAGAATTTCAGCTCTACACTGTCTAGCTATGTGACCTTTATTGTTGCACTTATAACAAGTAACAATGTTATTTCTCTACGGTAAACCTGATCTTTGAATCCACCAGTTCTGACCAAACCTATTTTGGCCAACCCTGTTCTGACCAAACCTGTTCTGACCAAACCTGTTCTGGCCAAACCTGTTCTGACCAAATCTGTTCCTGTTATTTGCCTTGCAATAAACTGCCTTGTGCCCAAACTATTGACAAGAGTAGCAATACCCTTGAAAGTAACTAGCACTTCTGAAACTGTCATTTACCTTCTTCACTTGAGCCATGCAATGTGAAGCCATGTGACCAAACCCGTGACAAGCAAAACATCTGCCTTGAAACTTTCCTTTATTTGACCTCTTGGGTCCTGAAAACTTCTTCTTCTTCTCATTCTGAATTCTGTTTTCTATTTCTGTGCATCTATCATTCAAGGACTCATGATCTGAAATACTTTCCTCATCAGAACTCTCTTCCTTTTGGAGTCTCTTACTAGACTCTTCAACTTGTTCCTTGTGTGACTTAACAAAACCAAGGCCTGTTTTATCTGTTGTCTTTCTTTGACCTTTGATGAGTGACTTAACCTTTTTGGAGCTATCTTGAAACCTAGAAAGCTTATCCTTGTACTCTTTAGTTTCCTCTTTCAAAGAAGCCATTTTCCTGTTCTAACTCACTATACTCAAGAACCTTAGACTCTAACTCATCCTTGAGTTCTTGTGTCTTAGCTATAGAGAAATCAAGATTTTCAATAAGATCATCTCTCTCCATACAACATTCATCTAACTTATCCTTGAGTCTAGCATTCTTCTTTCTTTCCTTTTTCAAAGCACTAAGAGCACTAATAAGTTCACTTTCAAGATCCTTTATTTGATTTCCTTTTGAATCATCAAAGCCTTTTTCAGATTTCTTATCACTAGAGGTGCTACCCTTTTCAAAAACCATACATGCATCTTCCTTATAGTTTTCTGAAGCATCCTCATACATACTAGAAACCAAATCATTATTTGTGCAATCATCCTCAAGGTGACCAAAATTTCCACATCTAAGACATTTCATGATAATGAATCTATGTTTCGGTTCTTCCTCTTTTTCTGATATGAACAACATCTCATTTTCATTATCACTTGAAGAACTTTCACTATCACTACTAGAACACTTACTTGCTTTGTCTAGGTAGAAACTCTTCTTGTGCTTGTGAGAATACCTCTTTCCTTGATTGTTGTGCTCATCTTTGATTTTAAGATTTGTATTGGCCTCTTCTAGTTGTTTCTTCAATGAAACAATCTCTTCTTCTTGTTTGCAGCAAACAGTCTCTTTCTCATTGATCTGAGACCTAAGAGTTTCTTCACTCCTTTTGGACTCTTCTATTTGCAGCTTCAGATTGCTAACAACTTTGTTAGATTCCTCTTCATGTTTGTTGCATATATCGACTTTATTACTCATTTCTTCTGTCTGCATTCTTAAACCGTCAATTTCTTTTTCTAGCTTACTGCAATACTCTGTTTTCCTGGTTAATTGCATTTCGAGATCTTCAAAAATTTTCTTGTATTCTTTTATTTGTACTTTCAAACTGGTGATTATATCTTCTGCATCCTCAACCTTTTTACTCAGAGCTGAAATTAGTTTTTGTTTCCAATTTGCTTCTGCATCACTTCCTTCTTCATCACATTCCTGTTCTGAATCTGTTTCTTCACCAATTTTGAATGGATCATCTTCATCTTCACTGCTACTAAACCCATGGCAATGACGTTCATTATGACCGAGTTGACCACAAACAAAACATTCTCTACCTTGTGAGCAATCAGCTGCAAAGTGACCGGTCTTCCCACATCTGGTGCAAAACTTTATTAATCTGCCTTGTTCTCCACTGTTTGATTCATCTCTTGAATCTATTTCCATTCTTCTTCCCAAAATAGCAACATTGAGTTCATCTTCATTTTCTTTCATGACCATGTGTGTTTTCTTCTTCTTGTGTCTTATGGTTTTGCTTTTGCCTTTCCTTGCCATTTGTGTTCTTGTAAGATCTTCCTTCAAGTTGTTAAACTTTTCGAAGGCACCGATCTAATACCAATTGAAGAACACAAGCTTATACCGAGAGGGGGGTGAACAGTATAAGACCTCTTTTTACTTTTTCCTTTATACTTCAAAATAGTAAAGCAATATACCCAAAGCAATATCAAAGCAATGCACAAAATCATCCACAAAGTGACACCAATTTACGTCCACAAAACTTTTCTCTAAAAGTTATCTCAAAGTTCTTTGGGAAACCTTCCCAATTACAATGTTTATGAGCCTCGGCTCAAAGGAGATACCTTCCCCCAATCTGAATTTATGAGCCTCTGCTCAAAGGAGATACCTTCCCCCAATCTGAATTTATGAGCCTCTGCCCAAAGGAGAAACCTTCCCCCAATATAAATTTATGAGCCTCTGCTCAAAGGAGATACCTTCCCCTCTACTCTGGATATGATCCCTCAGAAGATCAACTGTCTCTACCTCTTGCCAGCATGTGGAACTCCTTTCCACCGAAGACCTCCTGTCCTCAATGCTTAGCCTAAGAGACCTCTGCCTTCTATGATCACGTCCACAGCAGCTCAGCAACCTGTACCAAACATAGTCAGTCGGTCTAGTACAAGTCTTCCTCTGTCTGTCAGATCTGTCCAACTCTTGAACAAATCAATCCTCTATCCACAAGCCTTCTCAAAGACTTGCCAAATCTGTCCTCAGGTTCTCTGATAGAACCAATGTACCTCTGTCCTCAAGTTCTCTGATAGAACTATCAATCTCAGCTCACAAGTCCTCTGCTAGGACCTGTCCAAATCTGCTCACAAGTCCCCACCGGAACCTGTCCAAAACCTGCTCACAAGTCCCCAACGGAACCTGTTCAAAACCTGCTCACAAGTCCCCAACGGAACCTGTCCAAAACAGCTCACAAGTTCACCAAGAAAAACTTGCTTAGCATGAACCCACAAAGAGAATTGTTAGAGACCCAATGTGATTCATCAACCTCATAGAAGCATAAAGAGAATTGTTAGAGACTCAATATGTTCTATACTTAACTCCCAATCTCAATCTCAAATCTCATAGAAACATAAAGAGAATTGTTAGAGACTCAATATGTTCTATATTTAACTCTCAATATCAATCTTCAACTCAATCTCAAATCTCATAGAAACATAAAGAGAATTGTTAGAGACTCAATATGATCTATACTTAACTCCCAATATCAATCTCAACTCAATCTCAATCTCAAAAGAATAAGATAGATGTAGTATGCTTTTCTCAAGAACATGAAACACAACCCAACAATTGCCAAACATGCAATATCTCATATAACAATGCTACTCATGTTCTTTCCACAACCAATATCTTTTCTCAACCAATTAGGGCTTTAACAACAATGCTTATAGACAAGGTTTAACCAACATCATTCAACTCAACATTAACCTTGAAGCATTCAACCAATCATCACAAGAAAAGGAAACAAGTAGAAATCCTTTTCCCTCCAAAGATATTTGAACAAAACAACCACCAACACAATATCACCAAATGCAAAGAATAACTTGCTCAAATCAACTCAATGGAGTAAGCCCAATATCATGAATCAAGTAAAGCAATAACTTGATCAAACAACCTCTATGGAAGCAACTCAACCATCAAACTCAAAACAACCAACCAAGGGTTCCACCAACTCAATGCAAGTAGCTTGACTCACAAATACAAACCCTAGTGCACAAAGCTTCCACTATCTCAAACCAAAAATTATGCATTCATCAAAAAACTCTCCTTAAGGATAACAATGCATAAGTAGTCTTCAACAAACCAGAAAATAGGATTTACACCCAATCAAAGAAAACCTAGTTGAAAACCTTTTCACTCCAACCTTATTTCAGAAAACATACACCAATCATACTCATAAGAAGAATGTGCCCATACCTTATTGGAGTAGAAGAAACTTGATCCTTAAAGCTGTCACCACACACAACCCTCAAACTTCCAACCAAGTTAGGGTTAGAACCAAGATAAATGAGCATATAAAAACTTTCCTTAGTACACCTTTTAGCTTCTCTTCTTTTGAAAACAACCACCAAAGAAGTCAAAAACACAACAACCAAAACTTACACCTTATATCTCCATTTTAAACTTTAGCATAGCAAAAGACTAATCTCAAAAATACAACCAAAGAAATATCCCCTTATTTCTCCTATGTCTTTTAAACAATGCTAAACAATGCCAAAAATTATATCAAGAAATTAATCACACCTTAGAATGGCTGCCCTTGAAGAATCCGAAAATCGTGGAATGGCTGCCCTTGACGAATCCGAAAATCGTGGACACAAAATACGTTTTAACAAAAACGTGACTTAATCCATGCACAGCTCCCTCCGCGGGAATCGAAACGTAGACCTCCGCCTACGCAAAGCCCAAATGCAGCCTATGCTGCCACTAGCCCACAAGGGGCTAACGAAGTCTAAGACAGACTTCCTACCACTTCAACGAACAAGCACTTCGTAAGTTTTTCAAACGCGAGCTCTCTTCTTCCGCGGCGTCAACAGAGCATCGATCGCAGCCAAAAATTAATGCATTCAAAATTCTCAAGAGGAGTTAAACCTTAGGATCCTTCCCATATTTATAGTCCAATCGTGGACTTTAGAACACGTCGGCGACAGAGAAACGTAATTTCGAATTTAATCGAAATTGCTTTCTAAAGGGTTTAAAAACCCTTAATTAATTTTAATAAATTAAGAATAAAAAAGGTTTAAAAACCTTTAAATATTTTTAATAAATTAAAAATAATTTCTCCCTTAATTAATTAAATAATTAATTAATTAAAACCTTGAAGGGTTTTAAATAATAATTAAATAATAAAGAGAACCTCCATTGGTTTTAATAAAAACCATTTAACTTGGTTTTAATAAAAACCCTATCCAAAAACCTTATCCAATGGAATCTCTCCGGATTCTCTTAAGAAGATTCTCTTGGAATCTTTCACCTTTGAAGCCAACACATCCTCTTAACATTAATGCCATTTCCTTTTGACATCAATGACAACTCATAGACAAGGAGCTAGGATCTCAAACCCAAAATTGCCAACAACGAAGAGGTTTGGGGTGTCACAAAGGTAAGACTATATCTTATTCCAACTTGCTTTTATTAATAGGGGGATATAAGGTATAATATAAGGTTGAAACATTAAGAGAAATCAATCATATTTGAAAGCAATATTAAAAAGGATTATATATATATATATTAAATGGCCTAATATATACAATCTAAAGCATAGGAGAAATAAGGATTTCTACCTGGATAGATTAATTATCTAACATTGCAAATATCATTGTTTTCTAAAATTCAATATTAGGGAATTCTAAGAAATACTACACCAAAATAGGTAGTTGGAATTTAGAAACAATAAATATCAAATTATCAAAGGCTATAAGGTTCTATAAGGAAAATAAAGAGTTTGAAACTAATTACTATAGTTTTCTAAAACTTATATTAAAGGGATAAAATAATTCCAACAAATAGAACCTCATTAAACTAGAAAGTGCTTAAGTTCAATAGGAGAAATAAGGTGTAAAAGAAGTTGATATTTGCTATTCACAAAAATTTACAAAATCAAATCAAAATTGAACTACTATTCTCAAAAGCACTTTATCTATCATTCAACATATCCAAAAATTACTAGGGAGACATAAGGCATTCTACAAAATTTGATAATAATAGCATTCATTCAAAATTTATCAAGTACTCAATCCATTTGGAACCATAAGGTATCTACAAATCTTACATGGATTTTCTCTTAACTAGGGATTTATAAGGAAGCCTAAAAACCTAAGCTCTAAAATGTTCCATCAAATTCACATACTCTAAACTAGGGAGTCATAAGATAGATTACTTCAAAGATTCAATTCAGAGTATTGAAAGGACTACTATCAAATCCATATTTACAATTCTAAGGATTAATAAGAAACACTATCTCAAAAACTATCAAGAAGGAATATGGATGAAATAATAAGAAATACCTTTATCAATAAAGAATTATTTCATGAAATGGAATTATATTCTCAAAAATTGATAGATACCCTTGAGAATCTATAAACTAGTGATAAGGAAATATTCTCCTTATTTATTAAAGAAACAAAATAGGGTAGCTTTGAAGCATTAATTGATTATATTCATGAAAACCTCTTCAAGGCATGGTGGAATTCACAAAAGATAGTTATATTCACATCCGAGGAGTGTTTGATGATTTACCTATCATTAATTGTGTTTGTACTCACTCAACACATGAAGCAAGCTAGCAATACAAATCAATATTATTGTGATGATAGACTAACTCCTCATGAAGCAAAAATTCCACTAGAATCAATGAAAAATTATAGGAGAAGGAGGAGGAAAAGGAATATATGCTAAAATATATCTTAGCAAAGAAGACATGAATAGCAAAGAAATCATAAATACTAAATAACCCTCAACTACAACTCTCTTTGCATCATATGAAGACACTAACTACTTGCTTGATCAAATTACAATAAGCAATGAAGAATAATACAAGAAATGAAGAAGAATACAAGTTCTAATTTTTACTCCAATAAGTAAGAGAAGAATAACCAATGCAATCAGGCATACAATGTAATGTGAATTAAAGAGGACCATATCAAGCTAAAGATCATATGAAGACAAAGATCCATATTGAAGATTGAAATCTTCAATATCCAAATAATGTAATACAAGGGGGTGTTAGAGTTAGAGTATATCACATAATTTGGGTCATGTAAATGTACCACCTTAGGTACATAGTTAGAGTAGGAGATTAATTTAGGAAGAATTTAGCTAGTTACTTCAAGCAATGTAATTAATGCACAAGTGGCAATGTGCAAGTTGTAATGTCCAAGGTGTCCCTTTGTACAACTAGGTAGATTGTTGGCCAAGGAATCTATCTTCCTATATAAAGGGCCTCATAGATCAAGTTAGTATGAAGTCAAGTTATTATCTAGTGCAATGTAGTAGATAGTGGTGATCATGTATGGAGCATAATGTAACTCTTTAGCTCATTGTAATGGAGTGACCGTTTCCTCCATACTGCATTGTAATTTCATCATTTTTATTTATAGTATATTTTAGTCATATTGCAGACTCACTTTCTTTCATATTTATTGCATCTTGTTAGGACCTATTTTAAATATCTTCCATTGCATATATCCTTAAAAGCTAACAATAACTTTCTCTTGTTTTGGGATTTGCTTTACCAAAATCTATGACCTTCCTTTTTTCCAGGATTCTAATTTACTAGGATGGGTTTTGGTAACACTATTCTTGATGTCATCACTTGAAAATCTTAGGCTTTTTCTTTATTGGTCTAGACTTCTTGAAGACTTTGGATGAAATTTTGTTTTGATTTATTAGATAAGTGGGTTTTTAAAGGGCCCCAAAACCTTATTTCCAAAATGGAGATAAACTCGAGTAGGTCATGAAGACTGATTACAACAACTGGCATTCGAATATGCCACCAAGATAATAAAATAAGATAAACAAATAAGAGGGTCCACAGAGGCCACCTCAGCAAAAAGAAATAGGTCACCTCAACAAAAATGAACATGTCAGTAGATTTAACAACAAGATAAATATGAATGTTGTACAGACGATTGCAGGAAGATAGAGGAAGGACACCAAGTTATTCAGAGTCAGCGCTATTAGTAGGATTCACTTCCCCATTATTTTGTAGGTCCTTAAGCTAGTGATACAATTCATCCAGGACCTTAGCAACTTTATTGTGTAATGTCCACGTAGCTGGGTTGCACTCACAACCATGGAAAGGGTCACCACAGTCCCTGCAAGTGGGTCAAGAATGGTTTTTTAGAATAGGATTTATGGTAAGCTCACCCAGGGGCTCAGAGAACTTCATGCTGGGAAGGTCATCCTCAATCGTAACTTTGACAAGTAAATTTTCCACCTTGATTTGCTTGAGCTTGGGAGACTCCCAAATGGCATACAAACTATCTTTACATTTAGTCCCTACCACATTGGTTCGAGTGGACCGACATTGAATGGTAGAATACAGAGTGGATCCAGGTGAAGGACTAGAGAGAGGCTTATCCTATTTAGAATAAACAAGGGATTCAATGTTTGGATCATCATCACTGGAAACTGTAATATCTAGGGTTTCTTAGCTTGAATTGAGGATAGGGGATTGCACAAATGGGATTACAGTGATGATAAATTTTTGGAACTGTTTGTTGAGGATATCACGATAAAAAATCAAGTGAAGGCCTTGATGGATGGGTTGGAAAGAATTATTTTTTTGACACTCCATGGATATTTATATGGAACGGTACAGGTAGTCAGGAATATTGATGAGCTTCATGTCCCTTAGGTGGTTTAGGAAGGTGAGGTCGAAGTTGTAGAGGGTGATTCAATCTTATCCATGATGAAATATTGCATCACTGAGATCATGACTCTATCCCAAGGGCTAAGGAGGGACCTCCTAACAATTCTACCATTCTCCTAGACCAGCTTGATGATTTTGGTCACCCTGGCATCTGTCATTGAAGCAAAATCCATCAAGACCATCCTTAATATCTATGAAGAAGCTATTGGATAGGTGGTCAACTACATAAAAAATAAAATATATTTCATAAATATCCCTATGGCCAAAAAATTAAAATTTGTTTGAGTAAGAGCTACAAGCTTACTGTAGTGGTAAGGGCTTTGGCCTCTCTTTGAGAGGTCAAAGGTTCAAACCCCACTCACTATGAGGGGACCATGAAACCTCATAAAAACATGTGTAAACTCAACGAAAAACATTTCTTGAGTCATTGGTTGTACCATCTCTGACTTGCCATCCTCATACCTTGGCCTTCCCTTCTTCACTAGTAATCCTGCTAAGGGTATGTGGAATAATGTCTTTGAAAGACTTCATAAAAAACTTATCGGGTGGAAAGGGGCACTCCTAAGCCAAGTTACCAAAGAAACGTTGGTGCACGCATGTCTCCAAAGCATCCTTTTGTACTTCATGTCAATATTCAAATCTTTAGAAATAATATATCACAAAATTGAGCAAATTCAAAAAATATTTTTATGGACAGGACTTGAGAACAAGAATATATTTCCCCTAGTCACTTGGGACAAATTTTGCACCAAGAAGACCCAAGAAGGGTTGAGAATCATGAAAGTTAGTAAGATGAACATGGCTCTTATCACCAGGATGGAAGATATTCACCAATGCTAGCTTAGAGTGGGTTTCCATCATCAGAAGAAAATACTTGCAAAATCATAATTTCTTGGATGAAAATGTGCCCCATGGAGGGTCTGCATTTTGGAACTCTATCATCAAGTCTAGATTTATAATCTAGAAAGGCACAAGGTGGAAAATCGGTAGTGGTCACCTCATTAATTTTTGTAGGGACCCCTGGATCTATGACCATCCATTAATTAAGGATCCCAACTTTGCTATTCTAAAGCCCATTACTGACCATCTCTTTGGTGCCAAAGTTTTCAACTTCCTTAATGGCCCTTCTTGGAAACCCATCCCTGTTAACCTTATCGATCCCAATCTTAGGGATACCACCAAATTGCTCCTATCCTTAATTCCTGCATCATTCCCAATAAATATCACCCAGATATCCCTATTTTGAGAGACTGCAACAGTGGGCAATTCTCAGTCAAAATGGCTTACTTCCTACAGGATGACCCTATTCCATGCCCTCTCCTAGCCAAATCCATTTGGTCCAAAAGCCTCATCCCTAAAATTATTTTTTTCTCATGGATGGGTGCCCAAAGTAAAATTATGACCATTGATAATCTCTTGACCAGAGGTTTAATATTTCCCAATTGATGCTACCTATGCCGATCCAATTGGGAATCTACCCATCACCTTTTTCTTGATTGATATTTTTTGAGAGCTGTGTTTAAATTCATTTTGACTACCTTTAGAATCAAGTGGGTTCAACCAAATTATATCCCTAATATTTTCACTCAATGGCCCAACCCATTTCAGCATAGTCACCTCAAATTCCTGTGGTCCTTTTGCCTACACCATTATTTGTGGTAAGTGTGGCTTAAACATAATAGTAGATATTTATCCAACTTCTCAAAGGACCCTCTTTCTATCAGTGCCAGAGTTTTATGTGCCACTATCGAGAATGCGTAGTTTGTCCCTTATTCAAAAACTCCCGATCTTGGCCTCAAAGCATCCATTGCTTCATCCTTCAATATTTCATCGAATCTAGTGTAACCATCCATCCCGTCAAGAGATTCTATCAGATGGATTTCCCCTCCAACTGGATGGTTAAAGATGAACTTCAATGGTGCTGCAAAAGGAAATTCTAGGAAAGCTGGAGGTGGTGGTCTCATCCATGATCACAATGGGAACATTATCCTTGCCTATACCAAGAACTTAGGTAACCAAACTAATCATGTCACCAATGCTAGAGCAGTGTATAGAGGTCTCTCTATTCTCAGTGGCCTTCCCCACAAGCTCATCATCGAAGGTGACTCTCTAAATATCATTGGTTATCTTATAAATGATAAGGTCTCAGCTTGGAGAGTTGCCACTCTCATCCATGAATTTAAAAGGTTCATAAACGTCCACGATAGTTTCACCATTCAACATATTTTTAGGGAAGGTAATCGCACTATTGACCTAATGGCCAATATTGGTCTTCATTTGGAGTCTCTCTAGATTTAACGAGCAAATTTCATCTAGTATCTTATTGGTGTGTCCTCCAATGATTGACCCTCAACTGTGTAATTTACCTCCATGGTCCCCTTTAATCATTGGCCACCATGCCTTAATTTGCATCACTACCATCATCCCTAACCCCATTCATCATGTTGCCACATGTCATCTCCATCCAAGTTCCTTTACCCACCCCAACCCTATCACCAACATTTTCCATCCCTTCTCCTTTGCCCACCCTACCCCTACCACCTGTCACCCCTACCCCTGCTCCCTTATCAATATTTCCAAATATCTCACACCTAAAGCCCATCCATGTCCCTCCACCACCTATCAACCCTCCACTATGGTTTTATTTTTTTCTAACCATTGCATCAAAACACTCAACACCTTGATGGGTTTTATGACCACCTTCAGATCCTTACATTCGAATTAGTTCCATAACACTTGGTTCACTAACCTATGGTTTATTCATTTTCAATATGATAATTTCATCGATAACTTGAATTGATTCAATCTTGGGCATACATTTCCCATGCCTTGAGACCCTTGTATGGTAGATCTAATAATTTCCAAGATGCTCATGTCTTCGATGACAATTTTGGGTTGGATCAACCATGGGAGTCCCTTCCCCATGCCATGATTTTCTTGCATGGTAGAGATCACACCTCCAATATTGATAACATCAATAATATTCAATGGCTCTTGAAGCATCTCATCTCCAGAAGCTTTGAAATGCATCTCGTGCAAGCCTCTCTAGGCTTCTTCACCCCGTGGAATTATAAAGAGGCTTCCAGGGAATCCTATCTCCATATCAACTCAAGTTCCCTGGCCTCCCATAGACTAAAATGTAATCTTATCCTCAAATTTTTCCCTTTCTAGTTGAGAATGGCCACCTTGGAGCCTAAAATCCTACAAATCAACCCAACTATTGAAGACATCATGGACAACCATGGGTTCCTCCCATTCCTAAAGAAATTCAACTACAGCAACATTGATGTTACTAAGGATTTCATGAAGACCTGGAACCATGGATATGTCACTGTCTGAGGCCTGTAATTTAAGTTGAGCATCAAGCTTCTAGCAGAGATTATAGAATTGACGAATGATGGCAAGGTCATCCGACGAGAAAGACTTTGGATCATATTATTGTTTAAAAAATATGGCATTTTTCTTGTTTGGAATTTTGCTTTATTAGAACCTCAAACCTTCCTCTATTTCAAGTTTTATTTTATTGGATCCAACTTTTTAGACCTTTTGCCAGATGTAAATGCTAAACATCTTGGCCTTCATATATTCCATGAAGAACACAAGCTTATACTAAGAGGGGGGGGTAAAAAGTATAAGACCTCTTTTTACTTTTTCCTTTATACTTCAAAATAATAAAGCAATATACCCAAAGCAATATCAAAGCAATGCACAATATCATCCACAAAGTGACACCAATTTTAACGTGGTTCACCCGCAATGGTCAGGCTACGTCCACAAAACTTTTCTCTAAAAGTTATCTCAAAGTTCTTTGGGAATCCTTCCCAATTACAATGTTTATGAGCCTCGGCCCAAAGGAGATACCTTCCCCCAATCAGAATTTATGAGCCTCTCCTCAAAGGAGATACCTTCCCCTCTGCTCTGGAAATGATCCCTCGGAAGATCAACCGCCTCTACCTCTTGCCAAGCACGTGGAACTCCTTTCCACCGAAGACCTCCCGTCCTCAATGCTTAGCCTAAGAGACCTCTGCCTTCTATGATCACGTCCACAGCAGCTCAAAGAACCTGTACCAAACATAGTCAATCGGTCTAGTACAAGTCTTCCTCTGTCTGTCAGATCTGTCCAACACTTGAACAAATCAATCCTCTGCACACAAGCCTTCTCAAAGACTTGCCAAATCTGTCCTCAGGTTCTTCTCAAAGAACCAGTGCACCTCTGTCCTCATACAACAACACTCCATGTTCGTCTTTGCCCTTTGTGCTCTCTACGCCCTCTGCTCTTTCTGCACACTCACAACCGCACTTGGTCGAACTTCAACCTTTGCACTATCTGCGCAATCACAACGGCACTTAGAACAATTCACCATGACTCTTCGCTCACTCTGCACACTTCGATCGAATTTTGCACTCTGCTCTCGGTGATCAAACTTCTCACTTTGCGCTCTATCTACGAACGTCACAACTAACAACACCACCAACTCTTCAAAACAACCTGCCTTTTATAATAACACTTTCAAGATCAAAACCTTAATCTTAGTCAGCTGTAACCCTGATCTTTAGTCGGCTGCACAACCCTAAACTTCATCGGCTACAAACCCTAATCTTCATTGGCTCACATTTAACTTTGTCGGCTTCAACTACCTCTGTAACTCTTCTGTAGCTTTTGTCGCGAAACTACAACATGTCACGATATCACGACACCTTTGCAACCGTACACTTTCTTTTGGCTTTTGTCATGATATCGCGACACTTCAGCCTTTGTCGACTTCAACTAAGCTCTTGTCGCGATATCACGACACTTTTGTCTTTGTCAGCATCAACTTTGCTTTTGTCATGATATCGTGACACTTCTCCCTTCGTCGACCTCCTTTCTACTTTTGTCATGAAATCGTGACACTTCTGCCTCTGCAGACTTTGTCTTCACTTCTGTCGTGATATCGTGACACTTCTGTCTTCATAACCTTCCTCTCTGCTTTTGTCATGAAATCATGACACTTCTCCTATAGAAGACCTGCTTTCAGTTTTTGTCATGAAATCGTGACACTTCTACTTTCGTCTGCTTTCTTTTCTGCCTATCGCGAAATCGTGACACTTTTTGCATCCGTACGCATTCTTTGCAACCCATCACGAAATCGTGACGCTTTCAGCTTCCGTACGCTTTCCTTGTAACCCATCACGAAATCGTGACGCTATCAACTTTTCATACGTTTTCTTTGCTCTTTGAGTCACGAAATTGTGACATGTCGCGATATCGCGACACTTTTCTAACTTGCTTTCTCTCTCCTGCTTAAGTCGCGAAAATGCGACATGTCGCGATATCGCGACACTTTTCCTCCTTAGCTCTTTTCTGTTCTTCGGGTCACGAAAACCCGACATGTCGCGATATCGCGACACTTTTTCTCCTTAGCGCTTTTCTTTTCTTCGGGTCATGAAAACCCGACATGTCGCGATATCGCGACACTTTTTCACTGCGAGCTCTTTCTCTCGAACCTGTCGGCTTGGGGTTTGCAAAAGACCTTTGAAACTGTCATGCCGTAACCTTCATCAAAACAAATTATTTGACATCAAATCAAATTCCTTCAAAAGCTTCTTGACATCAATGACAACTTATATACTTGAGCAAAGGCAATGTACCCAAAGTACCCAAAATTGCCAACAATCTCCCCCTTTGTCATTGATGGCAAACCTTTACTGAAAACACTTCTCAAGAGCCAAAACTGAAACCAACTATGCTAACAACTTAGAATCTTCCTTTGAAGTTTTGCTCCCCCTGACTTGAAGCTTTCCTCTTCACTTTGAAGCTCTCCCCCTTACTCATATCTCTCCCCCTTTGTCATCAATGGCAAAGGGTCACCGTTGGGGCTCGGGACTAAGAATGAGCCTCTTAGCTTAGTCCCTCCCCCACCTCCTGATGAGGTGATTAATTCTGGGGTGGGAGTAAAACTCCCATTAGGCACTGATCATCATCAGCGTCTATAACTTCCTTGTCGGGCCTTCTCTTGAACTCTTTGTCCATATTCCTATTCCTGTCACTGTTCTTGTTCTTGTTCTCATCCCTTGTTCTTGTCCATGCCTTGATCCTTGGACCCGATCATGCCACTGTTCCCGTTCCTCGTATTCTAGAATTTTAGCTCTACACTGTCCGATTGTGTGACCTTCATTGTTGCACTTGAAACACTTGACGATGTTGTTTCTCCGAGGTAAACCTGATCTTTGAATCCACCATTTTTGACCAAACCTGTTCTCGACCAAACCTCGTTCTAGCCAAACCTCGTTCCGACCAAACCTCGTTCTCGGCCAAACCTGTTCCGACCAAACCTCGTTCTCGTTATGTGCCTTGCAATAAACTACCTTGTGCCCAAACTGTTGACAAGAGTAGCAATACCCTTGAAAGAAACTAGCACTTCTGAAATTGTCATTTACCTTCTTTACTTGAGCCATGCAATGTGAAGCCATGTGACCAAACTTATGACAAGCAAAACATCTGCCTTGAAATTTTCCTTTATTTGACCTCTTGGGTCCTAAAAACTTCTTCTCATTCTGAATTCTGTTTTCTATTTTTGTGCATCTATCATTCAAGGACTCATGATCTGAAATACTTTCCTCATAAGAACTCTCTTCCTTTTGGAGTCTCTTACTAGACTCTCCAACTTGTTCCTTGTGTGGCTTAACAAAACCAAGGCCTGTTTTATCTCGTTGTCTTTCTTTGACCTTTGATGAGTGACTTAACCTTTTTGGAGCTATCTTGAAACCCGTAAAGCTTATCCTTGTACTCTTTAGTTTCCTCTTTCAAAGAAGCCATTTTCTGTTCTAACTCACTATACTCAAGAACCTTAGACTCTAACTCATCCTTGAGTTCTTGTGTCTTAGCTATAGAGAAATCAAGATTTTCTATAAGATCATCTCTCTCCATACAACATTCATCTAACTTATCCTTGAGTCTAGCATTCTTCTTTCTTTCCTTTTTCAAAGCACTAAGAGCATTAATAAGTTCACTTTCAAGATCCTTTATTTGTTTGCTTTCTGAATCATCAAACCCTTTTTCAGATTTCTTATCACTAGAGGTGCTACCTTTTTCAAAAACCATACAAGCATCTTCCTTATAGTTTTTTGAAGCATCCTCATACATACTGGAAACCAAATCATTATTTGTACAATCATCCTCAAGGTGACCAAAATTTCCACATCTAAGACATTTCATGATAATGAATCTATGTTTCGGTTCTTCCTCTTTTTCTGATATGAACAACATCTCATTTTCATTATCACTTGAAGAACTTTCACTATCACTACTAGAACACTTACTTGCTTTGTCTAGATAGAAAATCTTCTTGTGCTTGTGAGAATACCTCTTTCCTTGATTGTTGTGCTCATATTTGTTCTTTCTGTGATGCTTATGCTTTTCAGAAACCTTGCTCATAGAATCCTGTTTATCTTCATCACTTTCATTCTTGGGAACAGTACAATCAGTAGCATAATGACCAAACTTTCCACAATTGAAACATCTTATATTTTTCATGCTTTTGTGCTTTCTAGAGAACTTGCCTTTCTTGCTGTAATATGCCTCTTCATCACTAGAAGACTCATCACTATCTTGAAGTCGTTTACCCTTGGATTTCTTGGTAGCCTTGAAAGTCGCCTCTTTCTTGACATCAACCTTCACTTGAGTTCTCAACTCAAATGCTGCAAGTATACTATGGAGCTCATCCTTTTTCAACTTATCCAAATATTTAGCTTCCTCAATAGCAGAAATATTTTCACTAAATCTATTAGGAAGAGATCTTAAAATCTTATCACAAACATCATTTTCAGCAAGCTCAAGACCTAAGTCTTTCATGGAGTTAACAACCTCATCCATACGAAGCATGTAGTCACTAATATTTTCATCATCATTCATCTGGAGTTGTTCAAACATACCTTTGAAGTGTCTCAACTTGGCCTTTCTGACATTTGTATCACCTGTATGAACCACCTTCAACTATTTCCACATTTCACTAGCTGTCTTGCAGTGAATCACTTTGGTGAGATCTGCTTTCTGTAAGCCTTTCAAGATTGCATTCATTGCTTTTGAAATGTAGGAGCCTTTCTTCTTTAGTATTAGGACCATGTACAGGAATAGTGTACTCATCTTCAATCACTTCCCATACCTCATTACCAAGTGCCATTAGATGAACCTTCATCCTTGCACTCCAAAGACCAAAATCTGACCCATCAAGAATAGGTGTTGCATTGCTACTTGAATGATCCATTGTGTTCTTTACTAGCTTTTCCTTCAAGCTGTTAAACTTTCCGAAGGCACCCGCTCTGATACCAATTGAAGAACACAAGCTTATACTGAGAGGGGGGTGAACAGTATAAGACCTCTTTTTACTTTTTCCTTTATACTTCAAAACAGTAAAGCAATATACCCAAAGCAATATCAAAGCAATGCACAATATCATCCACAAAGTGACACCAATTTTAACGTGGTTCACCCAGTAATGGTCGGGCTACGTCCACAAAACTTTTCTCTAAAAGTTATCTCAAAGTTCTTTGGGAATCCTTCCCAATTACAATGTTTATGAGCCTCGGCCCAAAGGAGATACCTTCCCCCAATCAAAATTTATGAGCCTCTGCTCAAAGGAGATACCTTCCCCTCTGCTCGGAAATGATCCCTCCGAAGATCAACTGCCTCTACCTCTTGCCAAGCACGTGGAACTCCTTTCCACCGAAGACCTCCTGTCCTCAATGCTTAGCCTAAGAGACCTCTGCCTTCTATGATCACGTCCACAAAAGCTCAAGCAACCTCGTACCAAACATAGTCAGTCGGTCTAGTACAAGTCTTCCTCTGTCTCGTCAGATCTGTCCAACACTTGAACAAATCAATCCTCTGCACACAAGCCTTCTCAAAGACTTGCCAAATCTGTCCTCAAGTTCTTCTCAAAGAACCAGTGCACCTCTCGTCCTCATACAACAGCACTCCACGTTCGTCTTTGCCCTTTGTGCTCTCTACGCCCTCTACTCTTTTTGCACACTCACAACCGCACTTGGTCGAACTTCAACCTTTGCACTGTCTGCACAATCACAGCGACACTTAGAACAATTCACCATGACTCTTCGCTCACTCTGCACACTTCGATCAAATTTCACACTCTGCTCTCAACGATCAAACTTCTCACTCTGCGCTCTATCTACGAACATCACCACCAACAACACCACCAACAACACCACCAACTCTTCAAAACAACCTACCTTTTATAATAACACTTTCAAGATCAAAACCTTAATCTTAGTCGGCTGTAACCCTGATCTTTAGTCGGCTGCACAACCCTAAACTTCATCGACTGCAAACCCTAATCTTCATCAGCTCACATTTAACTTTGTCGGCTTCAATTGCCTCTATAACTCTTCTGTAGCTTTTGCCATGAAACTACAACATGTCGTGATATCGTGACACCTTTGCAACCATACACTTTCTTTTGGCTTTTGTCATGATATCATGACACTTCAGCCTTTGTCGACTTCAACTAAGCTCTTGTCATGATATCACGACACTTCTGTCTTTGTCAGCATCAACTTTGCTTTTGTCACAAAATCACGACACTTTTGCCTCTGCAGACTTCGTCTTCACTTTTGTCACGATATCATGACACTTCTGTCTTCATAACCTTCCTCTTTGCTTTTGTCATGAAATCATGACACTTCTCCTATAGAAGACCTGCTTTCAGTTTCTGTCACGAAATCGTGACACTTCTGCTTCCGTCTGCTTTCTTTTCTGCCTATCATGAAATCATGACACTTTCTGCATCCGTACGCATTCTTTGCAACCCGTCACGAAATCGTGACGCTTTCAACTTCCGTACGCTTTCCTTGTAACCCGTCGTGAAATCGTGACGCTATCAACTTTCCATACGTTTTCTTTGCTCTTTGAGTCATGAAATTGCGACATGTCACGATATCGCGACACTTTTCTAACTTGCTTTCTCTCTCCTGCTTAAGTCGCGAAAATGCGACATGTCGCGATATCGCGACACTTTTCCTCCTTAGCTCTTTTTTGTTCTTCGGGTCACGAAAACCCGACATGTCGTGATATCGCGACACTTTTTCTCCTTAGCGCTTTTCTTTTCTTCGGGTCGTGAAAACCCGACATGTCGCGATATCGCGACACTTTTTCACTGCGAGCTCTTTCTCTCGAACCTGTCAGCTTGGGGTTTGCAAAAGACTTTTGAAACTGTCATGCCGTAACCTTCATCAAAACAAATTATTTGACATCAAATCAAATTCCTTCAAAAGCTTCTTGACATCAATGACAACTTATATACTTGAGCAAAGGCAATGTACCCAAAGTACCCAAAATTGCCAACATTCCAGTCTTTTGATTTACTAGAACCTTTGACATCTTTGGAAGCCTTAGATACATGAGGAAAATGACCATACTTATTTGTTTTGGCCAATTTTTGAGCCTGACAAGGTGCTTCTAAATTCCTAGTTGCTTTTTAATCCCGACCATTCTAAGAATACCTAGATGATTTGAAATTGGGACTCAAGAAAATGTATCTAGACTTCTAACAATTTACATATAAAAAATAATAAGCCTAGCCATGTGTCTAAACTCTTGCCTTAGAAAATTTGAAAAATTCATAGTTTGGCCTTGATTTGCAAGGAATTATATATGTGGGCAATTGCATTGACCCACATTATTGGTGCCTCCCAGGGATTTATGCTTGTAGAAGTAGAGAACCTAATGGCCTTATCTATTTGGCATGGAGTCAATATTAGAGGCAAGAAAATGAAAGAAAACATGAAGATGTGAAGAACGCGAAGGTTTGGGCGCTTAAATGGGTTTGGATTCTATACTTTTAATAGGGATTTTAGAGCATGCATTGTAAAATAACCTTGGTTACATAATATACCATTTGTCTATATAATATGGGATTTTTTGTAGAATTTAGAGCAGGAAAAATACCAAAAGAAGTAGGGAACAACAAGAAATGACTATGGGAGTGGTGTAAGAAAATGGAGTGATGGTGGAGAAGGTAGTGATTTAGTGCACAATGAATAGTAAGGAGATGAAGAGGGAGAAGAGGAGTGTGGGGAAATAGGAAGTAGAGGAAGAAAGAGGAGTAAGATATGAAAAGAAGAAAAGAAAAGAGAAAAACAGAGATACTTGTTTGGTTGTACCTTTGGCAAGACTGGATACCTTTTGATAATCTATAATAGTTGAGGGTTGTTTTAGAAAAAGGCAACCTACCTTAGGTAAATGTTCCAATAACTTGGAAACTGGGGCCCTTCATTGCTCTCTATTTTCTTCTTTGTAAAATTTTGCAGGTATTCTTTCTTAGAATTGTAGGTAGTTGTAAAGCATTTTGATGCTCTGGAGGTATGCATGGCTGCTTTCTACTCAAAAAAAACACTTAGGCCAAAATATTGTGTGCATTATTATAGGCTCACATATCCTTTTATAATATTTATTAATAATTATTGCAACTAGAATTTATAGTGGTCTCGGGTCTCTTGTCTAAGCTAACACACTTTTCCAAAAAATTACATTTTGTGCGATTGGTTTGCTCATGTACCTTCATTTTCTCATATCCAATAGCTTTTAGCCAACACAGTCCTTATTTTCATATGCATTATGTTTATTTTCACCATAAAAATATTGAGGTATAATGTTGAGTACTTTTGCACATGATGTATTATCCTTTTCCTATGTCTAGGTGTCACTTGTTGTCTGGCAGAGTTAAGTCCCCTAGGTCTCAGTAGTTGAGTTTTTGGTAGTCTCACCTTGTTCCTATTATCTTTGCTCTGTTGGAATTGACCTTCCTACCAATTCATATCTATTGGTTCTTTGGTCCACTAAGGATCCCTCTTTTAGCCACAATACTTGGCAAGCTATATCCTAGGTCTCCTTTGATGGGGTCATCATTTTTCTAACCCTATTGTGAATCATTTTTAATTGGCAGGCATTATTATATGAAGGGTATTTATATTTTATATCCAAATCTTGAAGTTTAGTATCATGGCCAACCCAATTAAAATGGTAAAAAAAAAATCTCCAATAGGCTTCAACTATATATCAAACTCCTTTTCATAATTTCCAATCATTTGCAACTGGGTTTTGAGCTACTCCATAATATAGGGAAGTCCTTGCTAATCCCAAAAACCTAGGAATCCAAACTATCTAGTTTCTTACATTGGGATAATTATTTTCTTCCATTTTTTGCTGATTGCAATAACTAACTCCCATCCCTATTGTAACAATTGGTAGTCTTTTATTAGCCCCTAGGCCAGGTACATTGTCTCATCCAAATTTTTTCTTATGAATATGGCTAGTTGTGAGTTGTATTTTTTATTTATATTTTGAGTATGGCATCCACTTTTTCTAGCTTGTCATCCATATTTCCCTATACTATATTGAAAAAGTCTATATTGCTTTAATAGCTTGTATGCTATAATTAAGATATTCCAAAGCAGGGTATAAGTGTAAGGATACTTCAAGGATTTTTATTTAACTATCTCTTTTAATTTGCACTAAAAATTCCTAGGAGAAGCAAGGAGCTTGTACCTTTTTCTTTCTTCATATAAATCTAGTTGTATATTATTCATTTGTTCTTCTAGAACCTAGAGTTTTTCATCTCTCTACTGCAATTGCTTTGGCATTGGAGCCTCAAGGATTTGCTGCAACTGCTTGATTTGTCTACTCTTGATCTAAGGTTTTGGCCAAGTGATCTATCTTATCCTTCTCCTTATTATTCTTTATTTCAAACCTATATCCTTGATAATACAATGTGTCAACTTGGGTTTGGACAACTTGAGCAATATCCTCTAGCAGGACCTTGGCGATATCCACTTCTCGCATCTCCATTTTATAGCCTACTTTAATTGTTTAAGAGGTAGGCTTATTCATAGTTGGGATAAAGACCAATGGTATTTTCTTATTTGCAATTAGGCCCACCATTCCTATTTATCTTGGTGGTACCTTCTTTTTCTCCTTCCTAGGCAACAACTCCAACCATTTCTTAGCATTTTCTTTAGCTTGTTGAATTTGTCTTAGGATGTCTAGGGCTAGATGACTAAAAAGGGGGGTTGTAGCAAAGAATTATTGGATAATAAGAAATGAATATAGGGGAATTTTTGGACTAAGGGAGAAAAACATATAGGAGTTTGAATATAGGATCATCTAGAAGTTTATCAATTCTCATGGGGAGTGACTAAATTATGCTTTTTGTGGAAGATATATTTGATGCTACTTCTTAGGGAGTTTGTCTTGGAGGAGAGTGGGGTGGAAGAGGGACTAGAAGAGATGACAATAGGAATTTGAAATGACATACCTATGGCTTGTGCCTAGGCTTACTCCTAAGTAGCTACCACTATGTCCTAAGTTTTTAGGGCTATATATTGACTCCCGGTTTTTTTAACCTCTTTCTCTTATTGGATCAATGGGGAGCCTTTCTTTTTTGCTTGTTCCTTATTCAGTTGGCTAGTACTGGTAAGTATCAATTTATGTTGCTCTTGTTAGGCTAGCTTTGAAATTCTATTCTACTAATGCATCCTATAAAATATATCATTCTTTGCATGATCTCAACCTCCACTATACCTTTTAGTTGTAGTTCTTCTAGTGAAAGTAGAGATATCTCTTACTACCAGGTGGGATTCCTTCCAAAGGTTGTTGTTCTCCTAGAATCGCTCCTTTTAAAATTTTAGTCTGCTTTCTTATTATTAGTGGAATTTCTTCTATAGCTAGTTCCACTTCTAATTCTACTTGTTATAGAGTGTGTCTTCCACCTTCCTCATTATCCTCTTTAGAGTAGTATTCTTCCTCATATCTTTCATCCTCTTAAACCAAGATAATATTTTGTTCATATTTGTCCACCCAGGTTTTTAAATGTTCATTGTAGAGGTTTAAAAAATCATAATCCATACTAAGCCCAAACTTCTTTTCCTGTTGGTTGTGTTCACATTTGAAAGTCCACCATTCCAATATTTTTGCTTCTAACTATCCTGGCTTCATTTCCATCACTCTAATTAGATTTTCATACAAAACTAGTATTTGTCATTATTTGGATCAAATGCCTTCACTATATCATAAAAATCTCTCCAAGGAGGCATTTTCTAAAATATTTTTATGTCAAGATCTTCCTCCTATTCCTCTAGATTATTCTAGATTTTTTCTATCTCAAGCCTTAAGATATAGTTAAATGTTGAAGGTTTATTATTTAAGCTTTTTAGCTTGGCTTTAAAATTACCCTTTGGGTCATACTTCCATTCATATGGCACCACTCATAGATTGAAGCATTTGAGCTCAGATTTTAGAGCTTTATCCCATATTTTTCTAGTTAATGTAATTGTCATAAAATTGAGTGATGTATCATATGTGCCAACTTTATTTACAACTATGCCAAATTTTGTATTCGTCCCATCTACATATCGATAGATATTCATCTCAAAACCTACTCTATTATATATAATAAAGGAGTAAAAAAGGGTTTCCCATGAAATTGTACACCTTTATCATGGTACCCTCCTTCAATAAATACTAATATCTAGCCTCTTATTGAGGATTAAGGAGCTAATTTTTGTGTCTTGAGATAATCTAAGAGCTCTTTCATATATGTAATCCAAGATCAAATCCAAAAATTGTCTATTGAACTCCATGTAGGAGTTAGAGGCTAGGAGAATGTATGTCTAGTCTAGTACTAATAGGATAACTCTCTTTGGGATATGCTTATTTATTTCTATCCATGAAATTATTTCTATTGTAAAGTAAATAAAGAGATATGCCAAGTGCAATGGATATCTAAATACCCCATACCCTCTTTTCTAAAATTCTATTAGTTTTTCATGTATTATTGAACATAGAAATTGGCCCAATAAACGAAAATAGGGATTTGTGGGTTGGTGGCATAATAGTTATGAGGGTTAGTGATGGCATATTCCAAGTCTGTTTGATAGTCATAGGCATACTTGTCACTATCTAGACCAAAGATAAAAACTAGCATGGAGAAAATTTGCTATAAGTTTTTGAAGTCAGCAAGCATGAGTGGGCACATTGGAAAGCCAAATATGGGATGTGTCAATTTTCTATTAAGCTAGTATTTCAAATTATTACCACTATAATAGGGCTTTTTATTTTTAACACTAAAAAATATAGGGGTTATGTTAGGATGAACAACTACTGTAAATGTATCTATAAAAGCTTGAGGTGTAAAAGCAAAAATTACTTGGCATGTTGTGTTGTGTACCATATTGGTTTTGAGATTCTAATTTTATACTTCCACCTTGAATAGCTAAAAATAGGCATGCATGGACCTAGGTATGTATAATGATAACAATGAGTGCCACACAACCACACCCAGGTTTTGGGTTGAGATTTTAATCCCCTTTTGCCCTGTTGCATCCCTAAAACCTTTCAACTTAGATTTTATGGTGAGCATCAGGTCATGAATATATTTTGTGTGGTCCTATATCTCCTTCTACTCTTTTTTATCCTTATTTTACTTCTTCTTCTTCTTATTGGAGGCCTTAGAGCTCCCTTCCATAGTTGCTAGGCTTGAACTATGACACTAACTGCAACTTGACCTATCAAATACAACACACTTAAGCTCTCATGTAAAATTATCTTTACTTTTTTCTTAAAATACCCTAGTTATCAAAATGCTCAATTATCCATCTACTTAGCATGTGAAATGGACCCATAAGGATTTGATTTTATAATGGAAAATTGATTATTACCATAATTAATATCAAATTATGTACAGTCTTTCCTTTATTGGTAATATCAATCTTGAAATTCATTGGTATGTGCGAGCACCATGGTATGTTTGCTAGTTTTAATACCACTTATTTTTTTTCCAATAAGATTTCTCCATTTCAAAATTTATCTTTTTCCAACTTTTGCTTTAGCCAATTGACTTCTTGTAATTCAAAATTGTTATGGCTTATTTAGTTATGTACATTTCTATTTACATATGATACAATATAGTGAAATGTAGGTCAAATTCATGCCCTCATTTACAAGTCCCATTTTTTCCAAAATATTCTAAGTTGAATCATAAGAATAAGATTCAAAATGATCATACATTCCCTCAAAAAAGCGGCTAAGTCCCTAAAGAAGTTCTAGGATCGCACAAATTTGGAACGTAATAAAACTAGACTATTTTTGGCAATGACATCAGTGTGGCATCCCAAAGGTATGAAAATAAACAAGAAAAAATCAAGGTGGAAAAAATTGGACATCCCAAAAATGGAAAGTGCATCTTTGACGTCGAGAAGCTGCACAAACCTAGAATGGAACAAAGCCAAAACATTTTGGGCAATGACATCAACATTTTTATAACAAATTTTGGAATTATGTAAAAGGAAATCACATTTGAACAAAGCCAAAAATATTAATGCTGAAAGTGCTAACCAAAGAATGCATAAATCCAAAGTGGAAAAAATTCAAGGTTCTTCCAAGAGTGACATCATCAAAGCATCTCCAAGGTCTGGATTCATTCCAATAGACTTTTTAGGCAAAGTGAAAGCCTGACTTTGATACATGGTGCCCTGGAATATTTCTTTCAAACTCACAACTACCCTAGTGCCTCCCAAATATTCAAAATAACACCATAAAGACACAAAAATGATATATCTATCAAATCAATTGTAGTGGTTCAGCCATTTATAGAATATTATTAGATATCTATGGAGCAAATGACGAAAAAAAATCAAATTTCAAACACAATATGAAAGTAGAGTAAGCCACATCAACAATAAAACAACATGATATAAAAATAACAAACTCCCTAGAGTATTTTTGCTAGGCTGTTTTACATAATAGACCTGTAATTATATTGTAAATCTTATGTTGTAAGATTCAAGAGCATCTTATAAATAGGGAGGTAAAACTCTAAACAAGGGTTGACTCTGTAGCATTTTCTTGGGTGCATATTGTATTATTTTTGTTGCTAATCAAATTAGAAGTGATAGCTATTTGACCTCCATTTCTGGTGTTTTCACAAATTTTTATGAATGAATTTACGTTTTCATTCATTTCTGTTACACTTTATGATTAGTTTATTTTGTAAAAACAAATTCTGCTATTTGGATAGTTGTTGGATTACTCTTCATTAAAGTACTTAGAATGATTAAGGCACATAATTGGTAATTACTTAACTCTGTTTTGCACTTGAAAATGTCTAGTCTATTAAGTATCATTGTTAGTTGATTTTAGTAGGCTCTATAGATCTACCCAATGATATTACGCTATACCCCATCCACCATTTATTCATTTCTCTATACCCTTACCTTCTCTCAACTCTTCCTTTTTCTTACCCTCAACTTAAACCCTTATTTTAGTTTTTTAAGCATATCTAGGATCCAACCTTCTCTAGAGATTAAATTGAGATAAATCTCATTCATCCAAAACATTAGCTAAAGTCTAGGGTGCATTCTATAGACTAGGCAAATTTTACGCCAATAATTATTTTTGGCATGCCCGATGGGACGAATTGTGGAAATTGACCCATCTATCTGATTAAGTAGAATAATGGTGAATTTTTTCCTCATAAGATAATATAAACTTTTCACTTGGAAACTCCATTGATTTACAAGTGATTAAAAAATATCCAGTTGCCACTTCATTCAAGCTTATTGTATTTTTTATGTTGATGATATTTGTAGCCAAGAAGCTAGAAAACCCATTACTGTTTCTTAAATTACCATATTTTAGGTCAAGAGAAAATAAGTATCTACCTCTAGAGTATTTGTCAGAAAGTGTAGATTCCATGTACTCTACCTCTCTAGAATTATTAGAAACATCTAGTTTTGAAGTCATGGCTCAAAATTAGCAACGTGTCCCTCAAAATTTCCTTGAATGGAATACCACTAGACCATTAGGTTTGACACACCTTATTTATATTCCTTATGAAACACTCAAAGAATTACCTACTTATGATGGCATGGGAAAATGGTATATGAACATTACCAAGATTTTGTCTCCTTGGATACAATTCATAACATATGGAAGGAAGATATTATGGTTAGGATCCTTGCCTTATATTTTAGAGGAAATATATTACATTGATATCGTGCTTTAGAATATGGGAGTATTCATTCATGGGCTTATTTGGAAAAACCCTTTGTTGAGGAGTTTAATGAGTTGGTTGATCCCTTTTCATTACTTACTCAATTCATAGTTATTTAGTGATATTTGCAAGAGGTCATCACTAATTTCAATATTAGGTTCAAAGAACTTGGAAAATAATTCCTCAAGATATTATACCCCTAGACCATTGTCATACATTTATTATATCAGAGTCCTAGGTCCTGATTTGGGACTCCAAACACAATAGTCTAATGTGATGAATTTTCCCCAAGTCTATCAAGTTGTTGTCATTGTAAAGAATACATTTATTTCTATGGGAAGGTTAACTCCTAGAGTTGTAATACCATATTTTCTAGAGATTTTTCAGCCCACTCAATAGAAGTAAACTCTAGTTACAATCACACACCTTCCTTCAATTGATCCTATTCCTACTCCCAAGGCATTACCTTCGATATCAACTTTACCAAAATTACCAATCCCAAAGTTGAAGGAGTTTTTAATAATGATAGAGGTACTAACTACCTTGAAGATGTTTAATAACAAGGTAACAACTATTTAAAAAAGAGAGGCCAAAAGGTACCAACCCAAAATATTCCCCTATGTTGTTAAATATCAAAAGTCTTCCACTAACAATATAGTTGAGAAGGTCAATAATATTTGCAATGATCAGGAACTAGAGTCAATGATATCAGATTTAGAAGGTCATCCATGGTGTATGGTTTGTAGTGATCCCCATAATATTGACACTTGTGTAATGTATCAGGACCAAGCCTAATTGGCTACTGCTAAAAAGGTAAAAAAAGGCCAAGTAAATATATTTTGGGAACTATAATAGGTCATGATTACAGATAATTATTTATAGGAGTGTATAGTAGTGTTAACCAAGTATGGAAAGAAGCCATTATAGATAAATACATAAAATTTAGGACCCTTTTGAGTCCTAGCTTAGTCGTAAAAACCCAAAGAATAAATGTTGCATGATTTCAAAAATGTTCTAGCCCAACCAAAACCAATAAAGGTTTCCCATCCATCGAAGCCACATAAAGAATTACCAAATCTAGAATAAGAAGAGAAGGTAAAAAAAAAATTTCCTGAGTTAAAGGAGTAAGCTTAAGATAAACTAAAATATCCATCTGTAACCAAGATAGAGGATAGAAACCACTCAAGAATATATAATGAGATTAGACAAAAAAAAGAAACAACTAGAATCATTTGGATTCAACATTGTTGAAGAACTAAATAGAACTCCCTCCAAAGCAAGTATGTATGACACCCTAATGATGCCTGGATAAATTGACCTACTTAGAGATTCATTAAAAAGGAGCAACTTTAGAGGTGTGCCAAATTTGGAGTGTAATATTGCCCAAGATTTGTTAGTTATTGAGACAAAAAAGAATAGGCCATTGCCCTTTTAAATGTCCTTAAGGATGGAATGGTGGATCATACATAATTGCATGATCAATTTTGTATCTATGACTACCATGATGCCTAAAGTGGTATATGAAGCTATGGGTATGGAATACATATGCTTGTGCTAAAAGTTTTGTAATTGGATGATACTCTTGTCAAGATAGTTGGAGTTATCAAAGATATTTCTATGATGTTGCATAGGGCATCGAATATTACTATAATACAAGTGGTAATTGTAGACCTTGAGCCATACTTTGGAATTTATCTCTATCAAGAATTTATAGCAAAATTGGGAGGTTATATGTACCTAGACTATTTCCATATGATAGTCCCACAAAGGGAGATGAATTAAAATCTATCCAAAAAATACCACAACAAATAATATAGAAAAGACGGAGGACGAATGTATCAACATGGTTAGTGAAGAGATAGATCCTCTGGAAGACATTCTTGAAGAGTTGCATATTGAAGATAAATTTTCTTTGAAATATTATAATGCCATGATTAGAATAGAAATTGGTATGTATCACATAGTGGAGCTAGAGCAATAAAAATTCCTAGCTATGACTAACCAAGAACTATAAGAAATAGAGCTTTGGAAGCTTTACTTGGATAGGGATAGATGCAAGAATATGGTTGGAGCTTGGATAGTGATAATATCTCCTTTAGAAAGAATCAAAAGTTTCTCCTACAAGTTAACATGGAGCTGCACAAACAATGCAACCAAATACGAAGCCTTGTGTCTTGGCTTGATGCAAGTAGAAAGAATGGGCATTAAGTTACTTTCTATCTATGGTGACTCTTAAATTTTAGTCAACCAAGTAACTAAGAAATGTAGCAATAAATATAATTACTTGAAAGCATACTATAATAGGATGTGGGACTTGATGTAGAGTTTTGAAGCTTTAAGCATAAAATCCATTCCTAGAGAACAAAATGAATTAGCTAATGCACTAGATTCTTAAGAAACAAATTTCATGCCAATTGATGATTACGGTAAAAAAATGAATAGAGTAAAAATGATATTTAGGCTGGCAATCCCAGATAAAGAAATGTTTTAGTAGGTGTTTGAATATGATAAACAAATTGCCAATTTATTAATGAGAGATACAATATACGCAACATAATAGGAATATATGCTATAGGATATTGACCAAGAAGTCATTCAACTAAAAAAAAATCATATCCCAAGATGACTGATCACATTAGAAAGCTTGTTTGACAACAATGATTGAAATATAGGGTTGAACTAGGTAAAGGTTTGAAGATCAAAATTCATTGCTCCACAAAATAAGTGGATGAATTCATGTCGCTATGTAAATAGTACCAAGACATAATAGCATGGAGCTACGACAATCTTAGGGTTTATGACAAGAAGGTTATCCAAAATACCATAGAGATGACACCTGATGCCAATCCATTTAGGTAAGAGCAAAGGCTAGTTAATCCCAAAATAGAGGCAATGATGAAACAAGAGCTTCTCAAATTGCTAAATTCTAAAATCATATATTCGATCAAATATTCTATGTGGGTGGCCAACCTAGTACCAATAAGGAAGAATGGAGATGTCTACCTCTGCATTGATTTTTGAAATCTAAATAGAGATTCATTAAAATATCATTATCCTTTGCCATAGGTTGATCAAATCTTATAGGCTATAGCAATAGTAGAAATATTTTCACTTCTCATTGGTTTTTTAGGATATAATCAAATATGGGTCAAATATGAGGATCAACACAAAACAATGTTCACCACCAAATGGGGAACATTCGTGTACCAGAGAATACCTTTTGGTTTATCTAATGCCAAAGCATATTTTTAGCATGTAATGTACTTTACTTTCAATAAATTTGTTAACAAAATTATCCTAATTTACTTAGATGACATGATTTTATGTCATGATAAGTGAAAGCACTTAGAGCATGTAGATATGGTATTTCAAGAGCGTTGCAAGTTTGAAATATCACTGAATCAAAAAAATCAATATTCGCTATGCATAAGGGGAAACTATTGGGATATGTCATCTCTAAATAAAGAATGACCATTGATCTAGAAAGAATTCAGGCTATTCTAGCATTATTGCTTACCTTTAGTAAGAAGGCTTTGCAATCATTCTTTGGGTAGATCAATTGTTTTCAAAATATTATTTCAACTTTGCACAAATAGTAAAACCTATGACAAAACTCCTAAAGAAGAATATATCATTTGAATGGAACCCTGAGAAGAGAGAAGCATTTAAATAGATTTAACAAGCTATAATGAAGGCTTCAATCTTGATAAACCCAAATTTTAGTAGAGTCTTTATTTTATATGAGTATGGGTTTGAAGACAACTATCCTATAGTTTTAACTTAGAAAGATGATAATCAAGGAGAACACCCAATGTATTTCTTGATTCAAACATTACATGATTATGAAAAGAACTATTTCATAGGAAAGTAGGTATTCACCATCATTAAGTCATTGAAAAAGCTCAAACACTATGTATCTTAGATCAAAACTATTATCTATGTACTTCACTTAGAAGTAAAAAATTTCATCCTCCAAGGATAATTAGGGGAGAAATATTTGGGTGGGTTCTAAAATACAAGAGTATGACATTGAGATACACCCTAATAAATTGATAAAATATAGATCCTTATGTCAACATCTAACTACAACACCAGAGGATAATTGCAATATGTGTATAGAAGAAAACATTGAGGTGCACTCTTGGAATGAGCAACACAAGAAAGAATTCGATTGGGTGAACAAGTTAATGAACTATTTCCAAATAGGTAGATGCCTAAAAGGATTAAATGTTTCACAAAGGTATAGGTATATATTATAAGAATTGAAGTACATATTATTGTTGAAAGGATTATACAAGAAGAATTTTGATGGAATTCTCTATTGCATAAAGCCAAAACAAGTTGAAAAGGTACTAAGAGAGTTTCATGTGGGCTTATCTGTAGGACATTACTCAAGAGAAATCACCACCACAAAAATTCTTTAAGTTGAATACTACTGTACCACCATATTTGTAGATGCTTTTAAGATAGATAAAGCATTTGAAAAATGTCAACGGTTTGTCAGAAGAAAAAAAAAATCTTGTGCTTCCACTACAACCAATCACAATGGAATAAACTTTTTCAGTAGTGAGGATTAGATTTCATTAGAGTCATAAAACCAAATTCATCATCAAGGCATAAGCATATTTTACTAGTGACTAGTTATTTCACCAGATGGACAAAAGCGACAACTACAAAATCAACCAATTAGGACATGGTAATCAAATTATTAGAAAGTCTAATCATAAGGTTCAGTATCCGAGACACTTTGGTGACTGACAATGGATCTACTTTTATATGGGTGAAATTCATTAATTTTTCTAGTAAGTATATAATTTACTTAAAAACATCATCAAACTACTATCCATAGGGAAATGGATTGGCTCAATCTACTAATAAGAATTTGTTAAGAATTATCAAGAAAAAAATTGGTGAGAACAAAAAAATTTGGCATTTGTTACTAGATCAAGTATTATAAGTAGACCGAATAAAACTAGAAAAGGCACTACAAGCTTTACCTTATTTCTTGGTTTATGAAAAATAAATTGTTCTCCCATTACACCTTGAATTGCCTGCGATAAAACTAATAGAACAAGAAGAATTCTCAGATATTGGGGCAATAGAGGCTCAATAACACAACTTCTACCCTTGGAGGAAAAAAATAAAAGACAGTAATTTTTAAAAACATTTAGCTAGAATGAAGTGTTGGTTTGATAAGAAAGGCACATTATACATTTATCAAATCAATGAAATTGTACTAAAATGGGATGAGGATAGGTCAAAACCTAGGAATCATCAAAAATTTGATTCATTTTGGTTTGGGCCATGTCATGTAGAAGCTAAATATGAACATAACACATATGAGTTGTCAGACGTGAATGACCAGATTTTGTCAATACTAGTAAATGACCTGCATTTAAAGCACTCTGCATAGGGTGCCACCACCCTTTGTATTATATGCACATAAAAATGCAAAAAGATAAATAAGACATGGAAATTTTAAAAGAAGCTCAAAATCAAATTGGTTAAAACGAAAACTAGCTAACAACAACTTTGAAATCTCACACATTCATTCACCAAACGATTGCAGCAACCACAATTCAACTGACATGCAATTTGTTTTGCATGACTATCCAAAATGTAAAATTTGATTCTCAAGAAGAGGCAAAAGCATGTGCCCTAACCACCACATTAACTACTCAACAACCAATTTTGCATTAAATAAAATAAATAATCTAACAATTTATTAGTTTACAAAATTGCTAAAAATGCATGGATTGATAGAGTATTCTAGATGAGAATTGTGTACACAACAACATAGACAATCAGTTGAGTACCAAGCAAAGATACTAAGTTGCAAAATTAATATCAATGGTCAATAACACAAAGACCTCTACCCAACAAGCAACAAGAACCCATAAGGTCCAAAAAGAAAATAAAATATTGCAATACCACACTTGCTAGATTGGAGATACAAAAATTACCTTATGGATTAAGAAAATAATTTTCAAGAAGCTACTGAGCAATGAGCACAAGGAATGTCATCCAATAACCTAGGTTTGTTTACATGTCACTTGTTTCTATATTCGTACATTTATAAGCTAATACATCCTCATATTGAACTTATGTTAGCTATTGCCCAACACTATAATCCTCAGTTGAAAGCTATTTAAAATTGTAAAGGCCAAATATTGTTCTACCTTACACCTAAAATCCTTATTGATACATTTTCCTTAGAAGCTAAAACTAGGACATCCTCAAATACTTCACTATAGGGGAGCAAAAAAGATACTATGACCTTAGAATGCATAAGGATAGAGGTAGGTATTTCAATATTTGGTTGGACCAACAACTATCTCATCCTAAACTTGGTGATAACCTCCCCAAAACCCCGATTCCTATCTTAGAATTCAAATTTCCAAACATGTTTCCTATGCTAGCTATTATATTTGGGTTACCCATAGACAAATAAGTCTACAACTACCAAATTTCCATGGTGTATGCTATCTCCAATCCCCACCATTATAGTAAACCTCATTCTCACCAGATAGTTAACCCCCTTTTCTCTAACTGGGCTAGGTTTTTGTGTGAAAAACACATGAGCAACTCACATAGTTACAAATCATAAAATATAGAACTTTCTGGTATCCTTCATACTTGGCTTGGCTATTCTTGTATAGCATGATAGTAAATATGCCATGGATAGGCATGAACAAGATGAATGATTAAGGAAGAGAAACGATAGTAGTAGATTGGACAACATTGATTAGGGATTTTGAGTCCAATTATGATTTCAATAGAGAATTTCTAGGGCCCACATTGAATTTGATATATGGAAAGATTCCCTAGTTGTCCCAAATAATAGTAGAAATACTATAGATTCATCAAATAGAAGAAGCAAATTGTTATTTATTGATTTAAGGAACCATGATAAGGCTATATGGATTCATTGAAAAACCATTTCTACTACCATATTATGCCATCGACTAGGTGTTCGCTATGGAATACTATTAAATGTAGCATTTTGCTCAAGCATGAATAAGGTTGGTACTTGCATATATCCATTCACTTTTGAATTTATTACAATAAAAACAAAAGGAGAAGGAGAGATTCTAACAAATACGCTTGAAAATTTGAAATTGTGGGTGATACCACATAAGTAGAAGTATGATCCTTTAGATAAACTTAAGAGTAGATTAATGGAGTTGAACAAAGGAAATATGCTAGCTTTCAAGAAATTTAGTTGAACTAATATTGAACATATTTGAAACAATTTTGAAGAGAATGAATTAGCCTAGAACATTAGTAAAATGCACAAGTTTCCCCTTGGAAGGACTTTTTTGAACCCAAATGCGATTATGACCCCGATAAGCACAAAGATCACAAACTAACCTAGGATAAAATAGACTCTATGGAAAATAAAATAGGCTAGAGTGAAGCCAAAATTATATAGTGGTGTATCTTTAGATGTGAACATGACACACAAATATCTAGGTACCCACTGTGAATGGATAAAATATTCTCCAAGAAATATGATGAGAATATAAAAAATTGGAAGCCAGAGGAAGAGCTATTGAAAACTAAAATTATTAATAGTAAAGGCAAAGAGGTACCATAAGAGACATACCCGAAACAAGAAGAAAGAGAAAAAAATAAGTCAAACAAACAAGCCCCGGGGGAGATCCTACAAAAGAAGTTGTACCAATGCTAGGAGAAAGACAAGTAGATGACATTATGGTGATAGACTCAATAATCCAAATGCCTATACAAGAAACTCCAACATCATGTCAAAAGGCACTAAAGTTTATCCCAACTGAACTTTAGAAAGAGATATATCCAAAAGCAGTCAAAATAATTTATAAAATGGGGTACACTAGAGGAGGCTTAGGGAAAGAAGCCACATGGCCACAAGAATTCTTACAAGCACAATAATGATCTTAGAATATAACCTTAGGATCTCCATTCCTTAAGTCTTTTATTTCTAAAATGAAAGGGAAAATAAGTATATGATCAGTGCTCAAACCTCCATTATAACCACTACCTAAGTTTGTACCAATATTTTCAAAATATCAATGCCACCCAAAGTAGGAGGTGCCAGCAGAGATCATGCAAGGTGCAAGCCAAGCTACCAAAAGTAGTGAAGGTTTTGAAAAAAATATAAGGTCATATATGTAGTAATTTCCAGGAAAACCATAGTCTAGTTACTTGAATTTGATGAAATAATTAGGGGCTAAAAAGAGAAAAACCAATCCTTTTAGAGAACTACATGAAAGAGCCAACAAAAAGTGCAAGACTCAAGGGCCACCCTAGCAATAAAACTAGTAACTTAGATACAAAATAGTTACAAATGATGAAATCATGTATGATTTCTCAAATCCCTATGATTATTTCCTCTCCTCCTCTCGTTCCCATTGATACTCCCTCCCCTTCTCTACCACCACAAAGTAACCCACCAAAGGACTACCACTCAAGAGACCGTAGTATCTCAACCTCATCCAATCATATCCACCCCACAAACACAAATACCCATGAAAATTATCAATTCAACCATTAATGAAGTTTTCCCATCCCCATTTCCTATTTTGTAATCCTTTTTTCCAATATTACCACCATATGACTATCCATACACATATACTATCAATAGGTTCAAAAAGATGATCCAGAATGTACAAGATTGATGAAAAATAAGACACCAAGACCAATAGAGGAGCCAAAACCTTACAGGATAATGACCATGGTTGATGTCACTACTTATCAATAGCTAAGAGTCACAACCACCCCAAAGGTAAACAAGCCAATATCAAAGATGACACAAAATGATTATAAGTGGAAAAATATATAATATATATTACTCGACTGTCATTTTACAAGACTTCCTATTCAGTGTATAGACCCATGTTAGCATCATATAACTTCAAGGTGATAGGCTGAGAGATCAAAGGAAGAAGTTGTAGAAAGTAAAGAATCTAGAAACAATAGAAAAGAAGAGCAAAATATGAGAAAATATTTGGAAAATGAAAATCAAAAGTTAAAAAGAAATATCATGAAACTCTACACTCCTCAATAGAAAATAGGAAAAAGAGGAAATGAACCAAGTGCTAACTCAATAAGTCTAAGACTTGCAACAACTACTAGAAAGAGAAAGAGAATAATATCTAGCCTCTTGCTTATCCTACAAAGCATTAAAGCAATTAAGAAAATATAGATGGAATAAAATCCTTTAGGGTTCCCTTGAAGCATACCCTATCATAGACTACTTGAACTTTAGCGTAAAAGTCACATAATATTCAAAAATAGATTTGGCACAAGTTCAGAATGGGTTGGAGAATAAATTAGAACATGAAGAACATAGTATTATACTGAGAGGGGGGTGAACAGTATAAGATCAACTTTTATTTTTCTTTCCCAAACAATATTATCCAATATTATCAATGGCAATATCAATAGTAGTAATCAAAGCAATGCACAAATCATCACACACAAGAGAGACATAAATTTAATGTGGTTCACCCAATGTGGGCTAATCCACGAAGAAAATATTTCTACTAAATTTTCTCAACAAATATTTTTGGAATCAATTCCCTATTACAATGTTTATGGACCTTTGTCTAAAGGAGACACCAATTCCCTATTCTCTAATTTGTGGATATCTCTCCATAGGAGAAATACTTACCCTTTTATCTAGTTCATAGAACTTGATCTAGGAGAACTCTATCTCCTCAACTGGTTCATGGATCTCTCTCTATATAAGAAATCTATCTTCCCAGTTGGTTCACGGATCACACTCCACAGGAGAACTCTTTCCCCTTGCTCTGGTTTATGGATCTCACTCAACAGAAGAACTCTTTTCCCTTGCTTTGGTTTGTGGATATCTCTCCACAAGAGAACTCTATCCCCTCTACTTTAGTTCATGGATATCTCTCCATAGGATAACTCTATCCCCTCTGCTCTAGCTAGTGATCTTCTACAATAATTTTGCCCCACTACTCTGGCTTATGGATATCTCTCCATAGGTGACCTCTGTCCCCACTGCACTGGTTGATGGATCTCTATCCACTAGAGACTGTTGTCCTTTTTTATTTGTCACCTCCAAATATTTCTCTCTACTTTGTATCAAATATGAACCAAAATATATCCCAAATCTAGCACAAATCTTCTCAAACTCTACTCACAAATCTATACCAAACTTTGTCTCAAATATATCCCCAAGCCCTAACACAAAGCTTGAACAAATCTCTTCTCAATTCTGTTTCAAATCTATCCTCAAGACTTCTCAAAGACTTGCTCAAATTTACCTTCAAGTCTTCTTGAAAGACTTGCTCAAATCTACCCTCAAGCCTTCTCAAAGACTTTATCAAATATACCCTCAAGCCTTATCAAAGACTTGCTCAAATATGCCCTCAAGCTTTCTCAAAGACTTGCTCAAATCTGTCCTTAATATTGCTCACAAAAATTGTACCAAATATTTCCAAACCTTGCAAACAAACACAACTTATATATTTTTTAGAAATTCTTTCTTCAAATAGATATATTCTACTCAGAATTCATTTAACCTTTGGAACATATAGAGAATGATATGCACTTGCAAATATCTCAATATGTTCTACTCAATCATTAAGTCTATCGCTTTCACATGTCTCACATTTATTGCTCTTCTAGCATATGACACCTATCTTCTTGATGCACACACTTGCTTTCACAAATCTTATTTCTAATGTTTGCACACTTTCAATATCAATCAAAACCAATGCTCAAGAGTTTCACACAATCATTCAACCAATGAAGCACAACTTGCTCAAAAAACCTAACACAGGTGTTTCCACTTTCTTTCAACAAGGATGCACAATATAGATTTTGAAACCTAACTCAAATATTTCCAAAAATGCTTATCAAACAATCATTTTCTCTCCACCTTATATTCCAAGACATTCACTTCAACAAAACACTTTAAACAAGGATTGATGTGCCCATACCTCTTTATTTGCTTTGATGGAGATATGTCTTCAAAACCTGTCTTACCAACAACCAATTATTTTTGTGCCACTTCAAGGATTAGATAACAAGATTCTATCTCAAAAATATCCACATGAATTTTCTCTCAATTATGTGCTCAATAAATTTTGAAAATAATGTTCTAGGACTCTTCTTTTGTTCTCAAGGACAATGCATTAAACCTCAACAAAATTCTCTCAACAATTTCCCTTTTTATAAAGCAAGAATTACAAACAATAACATCGCCCTTTACACCTTTTATCTCCCTCTAACATAAAATAATTTCCACTTTATTTTAATGTCCAAGAACCAAGAATTAAAATTCTAAATAAACCATTTACAGACTTATCACTGCAACCTTTGTATTTAAAATAACTAGCAGCAATATTATTTAAATATTATGCAAAAATTTATTTCTCCTTATAACTCCTATATGCCAAACTATACACCAAATCACATCTGCCAAACATAAACCATAGCCACCATTAAATTAAATTTGGAGCATACCTTATAAAAAATACTCCTTGCTATCACAGATGGGAATCAAACCTTCGACCTTAAGCCACTAAGTGCAACGCTTGGATGCTTGTGTTAGCCAAGCGATTGAGACCAAACCCTTGGCCTCCATCTTTTATTTCTTGCTACCTATGATGAAAGTAAAAATAAACACTTCAAATGGTGCTAGGGTGAATCGAACCACACACCTTTCCTCTTCCAGCACCTTACGCAGGACCCACCTACGACTTGGGCTACCAACCCTCGTTGAAACAAAATGTTTGCCGCCTTGTCCTTATCTCCTGTCGCTTTCTCAATGAATGGGTTTCCAAAACATTTCACTATACTCCATGATCAATTTATTCATGCACATAGACTTTAGATTCATTTGAAAATAATTTTAACTCCTCCCTTTATATGCTTTTGAAGCATTTTTATGATGTCGGTGAAAACCTTTATTTGCCTTCATTTAAATTTGAATTTTGGTGCCCTTTGCCAATTTCAAATTTAATTTTATATTTAATATAATATTTAACTTTATTTAAATATTATATTATTTAACTTTAGTATTTAAACAATACTTTTGCATGGGTGCCTTCATCAAATTTTTATTTTCCTTTTAATAAGCCCTTTTGGCTTAATTATTAAAATATTTTCTTTTTCCTTTTAAAACCTTGGCGTAAAATTTTACCTTCAACCCTTTAACCAACCTCTTTGGCTTATAATAAAAATATTATAACGATTTATTTTTACCAATTTTCTTGTATCATGATGAACTTTACCTTGCATCAAACAATTGACATTAATGACAACATAATTACTCAAAATTTCCAACAATCTCCCCCTTTGTCATTGATGGTAGCCCTTTTCTAAAAAATCCTTTTCCCTTCCTTTTCCAAATATTTCCCCATGAGAAACTGCTCCCCCTAATTGAATTATCTTCCCCTTACTCAAATCTCTATGCATTTGAAATCAATGGCAAAGGGACTCCTTTGGGGCTAAAGATAAGACTCTTAGGTCAGCTCCCTCCCCACCTCCTCTCATTAAGGTGATTAATTTTGGGGTGGGAGTGAAACTACTCCTAGCAAACACTACTCTTTTTCTTTGTCAACCTTCTTTCTCAACATACCCATTTGATATTTTTGAGTGTCCTTGTTCTTGCTTGTTTTTGGAAGCTCTGTAAACTCCATTCTGCATGACTTGGCCTTATACCCTCGATTATTGCACTTGTAACACTTAATGTTGTAGTTCATAGAAGGTACAAATGTATTGAAGTTCCTACTAGTGAAGCCATACTTCTTTTTGTCATGAACCCTGCGTTGGATTCCTTTGTGATCAAATCGATTACAAGAGTAGCTATACCCTTGAAAGATATGTCCATATTTGAAGTTCTTCCTGGTAAAACCATATTCCTTCTTTTCATGAGTCCTACAATGCATAGTCTTGTGACCAACCCTATTACATGAAAAATAATTTCCTTTGAAGAAATCTTACCTTGAACCCACTGGTCTCTTAGTCCTTTCTTCTTTGTAATGATCCCTGTACCTTGTTTGTGCATTGTTTCCTTTATAATTGAAGCTTTTATTCTTCAACTTATCTTCATAAGTCTCAATTTCTTCTTCACTCTCTTCCTCTAAAACTTCTTCTTTTGAGCTTAAGATTGACCCTTCTTGTTTTCCTTGTCCTTCTTCAAAACCAGGTCCTGTTTTGATAGATGAAGATCTTTGTGAATTGATAATCTTGTCAAAAGTCTTTGAACTTTTCCCAAACCTATGTAGGTTGTAATTAGACACTTTCACTTCCATCCTTAATGAAACTACCTCATGTTCTAATATTTCACATTCTAAGACTTTTACCTCTAAATTTTCTTTAAATATCCTTGTCTTAGCTATTGAGTTTTTTAGGTCTTGTATAAGCTTTTCGTTTTCTTCATCACATTATTCAACTTGAGCCTTGAATTTTGAATTCTACTTTCTAACATTTTTCAAATTTTAAGAGCAGAAATAAGTTCTACTTCTAGATCTATTGTGCCTTCCTCTTCATTTTCTGAATCTTTTTCTACTTCTTGGTCTTCAAGAGCATCTTCATACTTTTCAACTTTACATTTAATAGGAGCATTTTCTTCCTCTTCTATTGCTAAAAATAGAAAATTTTCCTCTTCACTATCTTAGGATCTTCCATCACTATCACTTGAAGCATTTCTTCCCTTCTCAACATAGAAACTCTTCTTGTGCTTTTGAAAGAACTTATTTTCATGCTTGTTTTGACCATACCTATTTTTCTTTTCATAACTGGATTTTCCTCATTGATTTTTCTTATGATCCTATTTTTCTTCATTGCTACTGCTTCCAGATTCTGGACAATTAGATGCATAGTGATAAAAATTTCCACAATTAAAATATTTCATTATTTTCATACCTTTGTGCTTTCTTGAGTCCTTCTTGTTTCTTCTACCATAGTTAGTTTCTTGATCACTACTTGACTCTCCACTTGATTCTAGCTTCTTATCCTTTGTATTCTTTGATTCTTTGAAGCCTGCCTCTTTCTTGGAGTTGGGATCCTTTACTATTCTCATATCATAAGGTATGAGAATTGTTGCGGGCCAAACAAGGTGAATGGTTTCCTATTTTTGTCACATGCCCGTGCATTTAATTATCAACCCAAGGAGCTTCGTAAACTTGCGAAGAGTCAGAATTAGGTTACTACAATACCACTTGAGGTGAATCTGCTAATCCTACATTTTGGGGGGTGTTCTTGAAATGGTTTGTCAATCATTCCCGCACTCCTCAATGATTTACGTAAGAAGAACATAATTAAACCTACAGAAAATAAATCATGTACGCATTCCTGAAAATAAATCTACTGCAAATGCTGGAACTAATAAACTAACAAACGTTCTTATGAAAGCAATAAACTAATTAAAATTAATAAACGAAAAGGAAATGGGGAAGAAATACTGGCTTGGAGTGGGCCCAGGCTCCAGCAGCTTCTTCCCGATCGAACACGCGCTTAGAACTTCTGGAACTTTAATATATTCGTCAACACACTACAATTTATCTCTGTACGTCTAAATGGATCTTTATTTTATTTCTATATATTTCTCAGAACGATCTGCGTGTGTTTATATAACACACCCACAGAACTTCTATTACAGAAGTAGTTACAACAGTCGATCTGTCCCAGACTAAATCAAGACAGTCTGGTAAATGCAATCGACATCTGGCATTCTGTTCTAATGGCGGCGTGTTCGTTGTTCGGTTCGTGCTTTGCCTGGCATCAGTAAGACGTTTCGATACGTTGGTGCAATCTCCAATTTAGCTCTGCATGACGCAGAGCTGGAACTGCACCAGCCGTTGCCATCCACGTCGTTCAAATCTGGTCAACGGGCAAAGAATCAGTGGCGCCTTCTGGTTGTGGGGAGGCGCTTGCCTTTTGCTAGCGCCTTTCGACTATGGGGAGGCGCTTGTCTTTGGTTGGCGCCTTTCGGTTGTAGGGAGGCGCTCATCTTTGGTTGGTGCCTTTCGATTGCAGGGAGGCGCTCGTATTCAGTTGGTGCCTTTCGATTACAGGGAGGCGCTCGTATTTAGTTGGCGCCTTTCGACTATAGGGAGGCGCTCGTATTCAATTGGCACCTTCCATGCAGGGAGGCACTGGTATTCATTTGGTGCCTTCGACTGTAGGGAGGCGCTCATATTCTCTTCATTAACCCTCGATGAAATAAAGTGCCAGGTCCATCAAAAGGACCTCGACCATTCCAAATCTAACTAAATCAACTGCAATTCCACAAAACATACTAAAAACACACAAATTAGATAACACGCATAATTATATCAAATATCTATATAATCATTCATAAAAGTACGCAATCCTTATTATACAACCGCATATTGATCAAAGAAATATGTACAAAATATGAGCATTTATGGTGCTCATCATCCCCCCACGCCTAACATATGCCATGCCCTCGTGGCATCCAAGCTATAGGTAGCCCTCTGAATTTTCATCGTCGCCATCTCTTGGAGGATTCTGCTGCCCTTACGGCCCGAGTCTATCTTTTCATGCCAAAATTTGAAGGTGTGGTTCACCTTTGCCTATGGGAAACTACAGTTGTCAATTGTCCTCTTCTTGTTCTGGCCGCTACTGGTGGTGGTCTAGCCAGCGTTGTTCCTATCGATTGAAATGCAGCTTCGACAGCTTGCCAGAGGTCGACGTCTGGAGGTTTGACCACTGCCAGAGGGATATCCGAGTTATCCCCTCTGGAAGGCACTACTTGGGCCTTGTATAATCCGGCCGCTTTAGGGGTAAGCCCTGCATTCTCCTTTGCAATCGCAGTGGCCTCCAATTGTGGGCCATATACTCCCCACCATTCCAAGTACTTCCTCATCATGGAAGGCCACCCTCGGGATGAACCATAGATGTCCCAAAACTGGTTGTCTTCTATCGGATTGACGTAGATGCCAGAATCTCCTTTTACCCTCGAGGATGCCTTCCTGGCCTCCTTGGCTGCTTTCATTTCGTTGTGCCACTGCTCAAAATATTTTTGCCTTTCGACGAATGGTTGCATGTCCCATTCATCCTCTTCGAAGTCGATGAAGGTCACTTTTGCCTTCTGTCGAGCCGTCCTGGGCCTCTTTGCCTTGGCTTCTATAGAAAATGTGGTGGCTTGGACAGGGGTCTCTCCTTTCTCCTTCGGGGACTTCTCCTTGCTCTGAAGGATCGGTTGTGCTGCTATCTCCGGGGGTGATCCTTCGTTCGCCTGTCTACCTGGTGTCGACCCCTCAGGCTCTTCTCCTTCTTCAGGCCTAGGGAGGTCCTCCTTATCCTCTGGTCTTATCTATTGCTGGAGACCTTCGTCCTGCTCTGTGTCACTCAGGACAATGACAGGGGGCATGGTAGGACTTCTTTTCTTTTCACCCCTAAAAATAGAGGAATCCTCCCCTGCCTCGGGCTGCTCTGTCGGGCGTCCGATCGAATCTCCCCCGAAGAGAATACTCATTCGACGGATGTGGGAGAGTTCATCGGCACTTCTTCTGCCCAATCAGTCTGAGTGGATGCCTCCTGTCTTGTTGTTCCTCTATCCTGGAGCATTTGATTTTCCTCCTGCAACTGCTGGACCAGCTGCTCGAGCTGAGCAATTCGCCTATCTCTTTCCTCCAATTCCCTTTTATGTTGGTTCTAGCAATCTTCCAGAATCTGTTGTGCCATCCAACAATCGGTTTGCCATTCGAGTGCCTCCTCCAAGGCCGCATCGATCTGGTCATTACTCCCAGAAGTTCCTTCATTTCGTGGGCTTCGGTTCATTAATTCTCGGAGGGTTTGGGTGGCAACGTCTATCTTTGGGTCACTCTGTCCTTCCTCTATCGAGAGGAATCACCGTAGACATTTCCTCCTAGGGATTGGTTCATCCTCACCACCAGCGAGTGGCGCTCCTTCCTCCTCATACTCGGGCACTAGGGAATGCCCTCTGTCCTCTATGTCTTCGGGCATCGGTGACTGCTCTGCTCCTCCTAGAAAATAGGGCAATGCCAATTGCTCGATGTTTGTTATCTCCTCTATAGGGGATGCTTCATCTTGCCCTAATTCGGCAACCGCATTGTGTTGCTCTATTTGGCCGCCATCTCCCTCTGCGTCATGGTTCTATCCTTGTGCTTCTGCGTGGCGGACCAATGCCGATATCAGCCCATGGTGGGCTAAGGCGGATGGTGCCCCCTTCTAGTACCGAGCCGCTTCATCTTTCAGAGCATTCGCCAGGTAGAAAGGTATGTTTAATTTCCTCCCATGCACTAGGTGATTGATGAAGTGCACATGATTAATGTGCGAGATGGGTATACTTTCCTGTGCATGTGAAAAATCGAGCAATCTGCTCGAACATCTTTCGCATATTCATGGGGAGACTATTTTTGAGTAACCCCTCCCCGTCTATCTGCACATTTCCTCCTGGCGAGCAGTATTTCGGCGTATAGTTTTAACACTCCGCCCTTGTATGTACATTCCCCCGTGAGAGGCAATCCAGTCGCCTGTGAGATGAACTCAGGGGTGACTGGAATTTCCACCCCTCGTACTTGGGCCGCATCGCCCCTCAAAGAGGTGGTGAATTCTCTAGCTGCCTCCATGTCCTGGCCCTGACTGACCAGGGTGCAGTATTCGAGCCACCCCTCGGCTTCGAATTGGGTCTTCATTGCCCCTCTGATCCCATCAGTATCACTGGGTTCATTCTTCTTGATCGCGTGGTTCTTGGACCTTCCTCCCATGGCGCCTTCTACTGTTGTATATTTTTTTCTGTCCTTCCTTCTTCAGGAAGGTGCCTTCTTATAGAAAAGATGCCTAACCCTAGCAGTTATGGAAGATGCCCTATCATTGGCACGTGATTTCGGCTATGGGGGGATACGATCTCTATGATGACGGTATCTTTTTTGGTACTACATATTTATAAATAATTATATAAATGATTTGATTTAGTATGCGCGTACCTGATTCGTCATTCCAGTCATCATGGTAGCCGCTGATTTGCTGACTTGTGACACGAGGGAGGGGTATGGTCCTTTGATGCCGCTCATTCGTGCGATGCTTCATTCCGCTCGAGGCATCCGGTAGATGTAAATGTTGCACGTGGGAGGCATTCTTTGGTACCTTTCCCATGTGGATGGTGTCCTTGTAGCGCCTTTTCGACGTTGTCGATGCTCTTCTTCGAACGAATGCGCCTTTCGATGCTACGAGGTGCCTCTGATTGGTGGGAGGCGCTTTTGCCTGCATGCGTCTTCCCAATGTGGGAGGCGCCTCCTTCTGGTTCGTGCCTTCCCGATGTTGGAAGGCGTTCGTCTTGATGAATGTGCCTTCCTGATGTTGGAAGGCGTATTCGGCTGGATGAATGCGCCTTCTTGATGTTGGAAGGCGTCTCGGCTGGATGAATGCGCCTTCTTGATGTTGGAAGGCTATATTAGAAACCTTCAGAATTTTTTTTAAGACTTGGTGCCTTCCTGCCACGGAAGGCGCCTACATATGTATATATATATATATATTTTAATAGAACTTCTGAATGGATGGAAGGCATTGTCTTCCGATTTGTGCACCTTTCGGATGCAGTAAGGTGCCTTCTTCTGGATGGGCGCCTTTTGGGTGTAGTAAGGCACCTTCTTGTGGACTTGGCGCCTTCTTCTAGATGCAGTAAGGCACCTTCTTCTAGATGGGCACCTTTCGGGTGTAGTAAGGCACCTTCTTGTGGACTTGGCACCTTCTTCTAGATGCAGTAAGGCACCTTCTTCTGGATGGACTTGGCGCCTTCTTCTGGACTTGGCGCCTTCTGGATGTAGTAAGGCGCCTTCTTCTAGACTTGGCACCTTCTCCTTACCTTCTAGATGCAATAAGGCGCCTTCTTATGGATGGCGATTTGATTGGAAAAAGGGTGATCAAGCCTTCCCAGTTTTTCATGTTGCCCAGATTCTACCTACGAGCCGGTGTCGGAATGCTGAGCCGAATCAGGCCTGGTTTCCCAGATACCTATCCCTCGTGCTGTCAGGTCCTCCACCTACAAAAAGCAACCAAAAAAGAAAGGAAAATAAAGGCAGTTAGATGCGTTCCATGCCTGTTAGGCCCTGGATTAGGATGCCTGCAGCTTGCATGCGGGCGTCGTCCCTGCAAAAACACACATTACAAAAAAACTATATTAACTAAAAAATTTTGGGTGAGCACTTTCGTGCCCACCATTTCACCTGTGAGAGTTCGGTCCAGATCTAGCAAGATGGGGTCTCCCCCATGCCTACTCTGGATTCCACCTGTAACGTTTTGGACGTATTATAGGGGCGTAGTCGGTGGCCATTGACTGTGAACATGGTGTTGCTATCGTCAATTGTCTTAACGTGCATCGCCCCATTCCTAATGAGCTCTGCCACCTCATACGGCCCCATCCACCTCTGCATAAGTTTGCCCTTCCTTTCCTGGAACCGAGAATCGTACAACAGTACCCATTCCCCTACCTGGAACTTCTTCAACTTGATGTGGTTATCATGCCACTTCTTTCTCTGCTTTTGTATAATCTCTGTCCTCTGCAAAGCATCCAGTCGGATTTCGTCCAGCTGATCTAGCTGGCGAATCCTCTATTTTTGAGCTTCGTCCAAGCTCAAATTTAATTCTGAAGCCGTCCTCAGAGTTTTGATTTCGAACTCGATGGGCATCATCGCATTTTTTCCATAGACCAGTTGGAAAGGTGTGCATCCTGTGGTGGATTTCCACGTGGTGTTGTATGCCCAAACTGCCTCCGGCAACCGTGTGGCCCAATATTTCTTGTGTTGCTGCACGGTTTTGGTCAGGATGTTTTCTATCTCCCTGTTTGTCACTTCTACTTGCCCGTTCGCCTGTGGATGGTAGGGCATGGTTTTATTGTGCCGAACTCTATCTTGCTCCATCAGCTCCTCAATCAATTTGGAGGTGAATTGGGGCCCTTGGTCTATTGTTATCTCTCGAGGAACCCCAAATCATGTGAAAATATGGGCAAATAAGAAATCGGTGACCGTTCTTTCCTTTGAGTCCCTTAATGCCTGCACTTCCACCCATTTGGTGACGTAATCCGTGCAGACCAGAATAAACCTCCTTCCCATCGAAGGTGGATTAAATGGTCCCACGAAGTCCATGCCCCATTTATCGAAAGGTTCCAGGTGTACCTGGGGCTGCAGGGGCATTTCATCTCGGTGGGTTGGTCTACCCATCCTCTGGCACTCGTCACACTTGCTGGTATACGCTGCCGCGTCCTTGAACAGAGTGGGCCAAAAATACCCAGCCTGCAGGATTTTGTAGGCAGTTCGTTTCCCTGCAAAGTGTCCTCCGCATGGCTCATCGTGACATGCCTTGAGCACTTCTGAAAACTCCTGTTCTGCTATGCATCTTCTTATAATTTGGTCCCATCCTATTTTAAATAGGAGACCATCCATCCAAAGGAATGATGCGCTCTTCTCTATGACCGCCTACTTTTCTCGGTAGGAGAGAGCAGGTGAGGTCCTTCCGATGGCCAAGTAATTGGCTATGTCTGCATACCACGGAGTTTGTTCACTAATAGCGAATAGATGTTCATCCAAAAACTGATCTTCCACTGCTTGATGATCTGCTTGGTATCAATCTGGACAGAAAATCTGCCACGACGTTGTCCTTGCCCGGTTTATCGACTATAGTGATGTCGAATTCCTGCAATAGCAACAACCATCTGATAATTCTGCCACCAATGGCCGGCTTGCTCATCAGATACCTGATAGCCACGTGGTCCGTATGGATGAAGACCTTGTATCCCGTTATATAGTGGCAGAATTTGTTTATTGCATGGACAACTATGAGGAATTCTTTTTCTATCACTGTATAGTTGAGCTCTGCTCCCGCCAAGTTTTTACTGACATAATAGATGGCGTAAAATTCTTCATCGTCTTTCTGCTCGAGGACTGCTCCGATCGCACCGTTAGATGCATCACAGTAAATATGGAATGGTATGGCCCAATTCGGTCCTCTCAAGACCGGTGCAGATATCAATTTTTCTTTCAGCAATTGGAATGCTTCTTCGCAATCTCCCATCCAATTGAACTCTACGTCCTTAGAAAGTAGGGTGTGCAGTGGTTTGGCAATCTTACTAAATTTGGTGATAAATCATCGGTAGTACCCGGATGATCCAAGGAAACTTCTTACCTCCTTCTACGTTCTGGGGCTAGGTAGGTCTCTGATGACCTCGATCTTCCTCTTGTCTACTTTTATTCCTTCCGCAGAGAGGTGGTGTCCCAACACGATGCCTTCCTGCATCATCATAAAACATTTTTCATTACTTAGGGACAAATGATTTTCCTTGCTCCTGTCGAGCACTCTTTCCAGATTTGTCATTGCCTCCTCGAAGGTTTCTCCATAGGCGGTGAAGTCGTCCATGTATACTTCCACCCCGTCTCCTATCATATCAGAGAATATGCTAAGCACCGCCCTTTGAAAGGTGGCCGGTGCGTTGCACAATCCAAAAGGCAATACCTTATAGGCAAACGTTCCCCATGGACAGGTGAACGTTGTTTTATCTTGATCTTCTTCCCCTATCTGGATCTGGTTGTAACCACTGAAACCATCCAGAAAGGAGAAGTATTTTCTTCCTGAGAGTGTGTCCAAGACCTGATCGATGAACGGGAGTGGGAAGTGGTCTTTCTTAGTCGCCTTGTTCAACGCCCGGTAGTCCACGTAGATCCACCATTTCTCATTCTTTTTGGGGACCACCACTAATGGTGATACCCATTCACTATCAAAAATTGGATATATGAATTCGGTAGCCAGAAGTTTGTGCAGTTCTTCTCTGACAATGTCTTTCATTGCTGGGTTCATCCTTCTCTATGGCTACCGACTAGGAGTTGCCTGGTCATCTAAATAAATCCGATGGGTACATATTTTTGGGCTGATGTCATGCATATCTACGTAGTCCCATGCAAATGCTTGTTGGTGTTTTACCGAAGCTCTTCCAAATTTTCTAGTTGTGTGGGCGTCAACCTGTTGTTGACGTTTAATATCCTCCCTGGCCCAACGTGTATTTGTCGGATGTGCTGATCTTGGGCGCCAGTCAACGGTGATCCAGGTGTGGGGGTGGATGATTCTCCATGGAGAAACTCCATGATAGCACCATCCTCGTCCTCTTCTGCCACCTCCTCCAAGGTCATCACCGGCTGGATTATGGACAACTCCGTAGTTCCATGCTCGGTGATCCTGGGTTCTTCTACCGAGTCCATAGACTAAGCTGGCGGTGAAATGGTCAGCCTTTTGATGTTTTGCCCATTGGAGATGGTCATTAGCCCATCCCGATAGCTGATGTAAGCATCGATGTTGCCAACCATGGCCTCCCCAAAATGAGCGGGTAACCGCCTAGCCTGGTCTTGGTTTGCAAAACTAAAAAATTGGCTGGATATTCCCATGCACTGACTATTACGATCACATCTTCCAACATCCCTTTCGGTGACACGGTTGATCGATCGGCTAACTGCAGCACTATCATGGTTGGCTTCAGGTTCATGAGCTGCAGCCTCTGCATGGTCTCTTGAGGCATCACGTTGATGGCTGCCCCGAGGTCAACCAATGTGTTGGACAGGGAATGTCCTCCAATTTTTATGGTCAGACCTTGGGCTGCCTGGATCTGCATACTTCGGATGACGTGTTCCACCCATCATTAGATCTGCCAGTTTACCCATGACGTTGATAGTCTGGGTAGCTTTTCATCCCGGTCTCCTTAGACACATTTCTCTAATTGCCTTGGTGTAAATGGGGACATCTCGAATTGCTTGAAATAATGGGATTGTCACCATGAGATTCTTCAAGCTCGACAAGATGTCAAATTTTGGCTGTGTTGTTTTTCTTTGTTCCTGTAGTCGGCTAGGAAATGGAGCCTCCGCTCTCTCAAGTGCTTTTCCCTCTTCTACCAGAGGTGTCTCCTCTATTTCTTCCTCCTCTTCTACCAGTGGAGGTGTCTCTACTATTTCTTCCTCCTCTTCTACCAGAGGCGGTGTCTCTACTCCTAGCTGCCTACCTGATCTAAGCTGAATATTGTACATATGATACATCTCACCTTCTACGTTGTATGTCGACTGATTTACTCTGTTGTTCGGGTTTGCTGTCGGTTGTGCTGGTAGCTGCGCAGGTCTCACTGCTGGCAATGCTGGTAAGTTCTATTGGATGTGAGTAGGCGCTGCACTCTATGGAGTCTGATTCCATGCATTGTGGCCTCTCCACTACTGCCCAGGATATGGATATGGCATCCATGGCTGCTGATTCGGAAATGCTGCTGGGGGTGCGTTAGTCCAGGGTGATGGTCCCCACCACCCCATATTAGGTGGTTGAGGGGGTCCTTGGTGCATGTATGGCCCTCCCCCATATGATGGCATTCCGGTTGGTATATTCCCCATGGGGGGCTATGGCCAACTCTTCCTATTGCCTATGAAGTAGGCCTCCGTGCTCTCAGTCGCTTCCTAGTTACTGGGCAGTTGTGGGCACAATCGAGTTTTATGATTCAGCCTACAAACTATGCATACTCTGACCTTGTTTTTTGGACATGCATTCTTTGCATGCCTTCCTCTACATTTTGGGCAGAAATAGGCTAATGCTATGTCATTTTCTTGTTTCTTCTTTTCTAACAACAGCGTATCCATCTGCAGTGCTAGAGATGAGAGCATTTCGCTCTTCAAATCCTCCAACATGTTGCCTATTTCTATTTTGGTGACTGAAGCAGTCGCCTTCATGGTCCTGGCGATGATTTTGCCTCGCCTTCTCGAGTAGTTCCGACATAATTTTTGGATGTCATCCATAGCATGCTGATAGACATCACCTCCAGAGATCATGTTGAGAGCCTCCAGTGACTCATTGGTAAGTCCCCTCAAGAAGATGCTTTTGAGGGACTTATCAGATAGCTTCGAGTGAGGGGACCATTGAAGATTAAAGCTGAATCTCTCCCAATACTCCTCGAGAGACTCATCTTCTCTTTGTGTCATGCTCAGGACCTCCTCCCTGGAGTCTCTTGCTCTCCCAAAATCTTGATATTGCTCTAGAAAGAGCTTCTTCATCTGGTCCCAGGTGGTGATGTGTTTGTCTCCCAGGCCGATGAACCATCGCAGAGCTGCATCGTCTAATGTAGAAGGAAATAATTTCAACTTCTGCGTGTTTGATTTGTAATCCATAAACCTGCACAAAACATCAAAATTGAATAAAAATAGGTCAGGGTCCTCAGTCGAGTGTCCTTTGAAGGACAGAAGGTGAGCGGGGGATATATTTTTCATTTTGGTATCTCCTACTCCCTCCTCTATTGGGAAACTAAATCCAGATGAGACTTCATCATTATCTACCATTTTTTTAGGAAATGTGGTTTCTAATGCAGCGTTTATGGCCTTCCGATCATTTAAAACTTTTTGAGTCAATGCTCTAAGGTTGTCTGGCGAGATCGTCTGATCCTCCATAGCCTTCCACAATAGGGCTTCCTCTAGAGGAGTCCTATTAAATAGGGGATTTATGATGATTCATTCATCCCCTTGTTGATGGGATGAGGTGGCACTTTGCACAAAGTGCGGTTCCTCACTCCAATGGACTCGTTGGTAGGTCGGGCGAGTCTAACTCAAATCCAAAATGCTCGGTTGACTCAAGTCCTGATGGATTAGTTCTTATAAAGTGACCGTCAGGTCCTCTTCTTCTCGAAGAACTCATACAAGGTCAGATGGAAGGTTTCAGGGTATTGTAAGTAATCTAATTAAGACGCTTCCCCGACAACGGTGCCAAAATGTTGTGGGCCAAACAAGGTGAATGGTTTCCTATTTTTGTCACATGCCCGTGCATTTAATTATCAACCCAGGGAGCTTCGTAAACTTGCGAAGAGTCAGAATTAGGTTACTACAATACCACTGGAGGTGAATCTGCTAATCCTACATTTTGGGGGGTGTTCTTGAAATGGTTTGTCAATCATTCCCGCACTCCTCAATGATTTACGTAAGAAGAACATAATTAAACCTACAGAAAATAAATCATGTACGCATTCCTAAAAATAAATCTACTGCAAATGCTGGAACTAATAAACTAACAAACGTTCTTATGAAAGCAATAAACTAATTAAAATTAATAAACAAAAAGGAAATGGGGAAGAAATACTGGCTTGGAGTGGGCCCAGGCTCCAGCAACTTCTTCCCGATCGAACACGCGCTTAGAACTTCTGGAACTTTAATATATTCGTCAACACACTACAATTTATCTCTGTACGTCTAAATGGATCTTTATTTTATTTCTATATATTTCTCAGAACGATCTGCGTGTGTTTATATAACACACCCATAGAACTTCTGTTACAGAAGTAGTTACAATAGTCGATCTGTCCCAGACTAAATCAAGACAGTCTGGTAAATGCAATCGACATCTGGCATTCTATTCTAATGGTGGCGTGTTCATTGTTCGGTTCATGCTTTGCCTGGCATCAGTAAGACGTTTTGATACGTTGGTGCAATCTCCAATTTAGCTCTGCATGACGTAGAGCTGGAACTGCACCAGCTTGCCATCCACGTCATTCAAATCTGGTCAATGGGCAAAGAATCAGTGGCGCCTTCTGGTTGTGGGGAGGCGCTTGCCTTTTGCTAGCGCCTTTCGACTATGGGGAGGCGCTTGTCTTTGGTTGGTGCCTTTCGATTAGGGAGGCACTCGTCTTTGGTTGGCGCCTTTCGACTGTAGGGAGGCGCTCATATTCAATTGGCACCTTTCGACTGCAGGGAGGCACTCGTATTCAGTTGGCGCCTTTCGACTGTAGGGAGGCACTCGTATTCAATTGGTGCCTTTCGACTATAGGGAGGCACTCGTATTCAGTTGGCACCTTTCGACTGTAGGGAGGCGCTCGTATTCTCTTCATTAACCCCCGATGAAATAAAGTGCCAGGTCCATCAAAAGGACCTCGACCATTCCAAATCTAACTAAATCAACTGCAATTCCACAAAACATACTAAAAACACACAAATTAGATAACACGCATAATTATATCAAATATCTATATAATCATTCATAAAAGTACGCAATCCTTATTATACAACCGCATATTGATCAAAGAAATATGTACAAAATATGAGCATTTCTAGTGCTCATCAAGAATTCCATGTAACTCATCCATACTCAACTACTCAATATATTTCATATCTTCTATAGCTGAATTTTTTCCATCATACCTTATGGGAAGTAACCTTAAAAGTTTCTTAGCAACATTAGATTCTTCAATTTCAAATCCAATTCCATGCATGGTATTAACAATATCATCCATATTAAGTAAGTATGTAGCAATGTCTTCCTCATCATCCATATTTAAATCTTGAAACATTTTCTTGTGGTTTTATAGTTTTGCCATCGTGACCTTTTTATTTCCCTCATAGGTTTGCTTCAATATTTTCCAAATATCTTTTGTTGATTTGCAATGCATAACTTTCATAAATTCTACTTCACGTAATCCACTTAATATTGCATTCATAACCTTGGCATTATTCACATGCAAGAGCTTACCATATTTATCATGTGGGAGGATTAGCTGTAGGTGTGAACCCATCCTCAACTGCTTGCCATATCTCATATCCTTGTGCCATCAATTAAGTCCTCATTATTATGCTCCAAAAAGTATAATTGTTCCCATTGAATAATGGTGCTTTATTTGATGAAGATCCATTTTGAGATGTCATCATATTCCACATAATACTCTATAAATAATCCTTCAATTCCTTTTAAAAACTATTTCAAAGTTAACAACTCTAGCTATACCAATTGAAGAACACAAGCTTATACTGAGAGGGGGGTGAACAGTATAAGATCAAATTTTACTTTTCTTTCCCAAACAATATTATCCAATATTATCAATGGCAATATCAATAGTAGTAATCAAAGCAATGCACAAATCATCACACACAAGAGAGACACAAATTTAACGTGGTTCACCCAATGTGGGCTACTCCATGGAGAAAATATTTCTACTAAATTTTCTCAATAAATCTCTTGGGAATCAATTCCCTATTACAATGTTTATGGACCTCTATCCAAAGGAGACACCAATCCCCTATGCTCTGATTTGTGGATCTCTCTCCATAGGAGAACTCTTTCCCTTTTCTCTAGTTCGTGGAACTTGATCCAGGAGAACTCTATCTCCTCAACTAGTTTGTGGATCTCTCTCCATAGAAGAACTCTATCTCCCCAGCTGGTTCACGGATCACACTCCATAGGAGAACTCTTTCCCCTTGCTCTGGTTTATGGATCTCTCTCCATAGGAGAACTCTTTCCCTTGCTCTAGTTTGTGGATCTCTCTCCATAGGAGAACTCTATCCCCTTACGTGATCTCTTCAGGAGAACTCTATCCCTCTACTCTGTTGGTGATCTTCTAGAAGACTTCTACCCCCACTACTCTAGCTTGTGGATCTCTCTCCACTAGAGACCTCTATCCCCACTACACTAGCTGATGGATCTCTATCCACTGGAGACTACTATCCTCTTTACTCTATCACCTCCAAAGCTTACTCTCAAATCTATCTCAAATATACACCAAACTCTATCCCAAGTCTAGCACAAATCTTCTCTAACTCTACAACTCTCAAATCTATCCCAAGCCTTAACACAAATCTAACAAATATCTCTCAATACTCAAATATCCTCAATCCTTCTCAAATACTTCTCAATATCTTCAAGTCTTCTCAAAAGACTTGCTCAAATCTACCCTCAAGTCTTCTCAAAATACTTTCTCAAATCTACCCTCAAGTCTTCTCAAAATACTTTCTCAAATCTGCCTTCAAGTCTTCTCAAAAGACTTGCTCAAATCTATCCTCAATACTGCTCACAAAACTATACCAAATATTTCCAAACCTTGCACACAAACAAAGCTTATATCTTTTTCAGAAATGCTTTCTTCAAACAAATATATTCTACTCAAAATTCATTTAACCTCTGGAACATATAGAGAATGATATGCACTTGCAAATAGCTCAATATGTTCTACTCAATCATTAAGTCTGTCGCTTTCACATGTCTCACATTTATTGCTCTTTTAAAGGTAGATCTAGTCTAGCATATGACACCTATCTTCTTGATGCACACACTTGCTTTCACAAATCTGATTTCTAATGTTTGCACATTCACTTTCAATATCACTCAAAACCAATGCTCAAAAGCTTCACACAATCATTCAAACAATGAAGCACAACTTGCTCACAAACCCTAACACAGGTGTTTCCACTTTCTTTCAACAAGGATGCACAATGTAGATTTCAAAACCTAACTCAAATATTTCCAACAATGCTTATCAAACAATCCTTTTCTCTCCACCTTATGTTCCAAAACATTCACTTCAACAAAACACTTTAAACAAGGAATGATGTGCCCATACCTCTTAATTTGCTCTTATGGAGATATGTCTTCAAAACATGTCTCACCAACAACCAATTCTCTTTGTGCCACTTCAAGGGTTAGATAGCAAGATTCTATTTCAAAAATATCCACATGAATTTTCCCTCAAAAAGGTGCTCAATGAATTCTGAAAATAATGTTCTAGGACTCTTCTTTTGTTCTCAAGGATAATGCATTAAAGCTCAACAAAACTCTCTCAAAAATTTCCTTTTTATAAAGCAAGAATTACAAACAATAAAATCACCCTTTACACCTTTTATCTCCCTCTATCATAAAATAATTTCCAATCCACTTTAATGTCCAAGAACAAAGAATTACAATTCTAAATAAACCATTTACAAACTTATCACTCCAACCTTTGCATATAAAATAAATAGCAACAATACCCTTTAAATATTATGCAAAAAATTATTTCTCCTTATACCTCCTATATGCCAAACTATACACCAAATCACATCCACCAAACACCAACTATAGCCAACATTTAATCAATTTGGAGCATACCTTATAAAAAATAATTCCTTGCTTGTCATGGATGGGAATCGACCCTCCGACCTCAAGCCTCTAAGCGCAGCGCTCGACCGCTTGCGCTAGCCAAGCGGTTGAGACCTAACCCTTGGCCTCCACATTTTATTTCTTGCTACCTCCAATAAAAATGAAATAAAACACTTCAAACTGGTGCTAGGGAGAATCGAACCATGCACCTTTCCTCTACCAACACCTTACGTAGGACCCGCCTACCACTTGGGCTACCAACCCTCAATGAAACACAACATGTACCTCCTTGTCCTTATTTGCTGCCACTTGCTCGATGAATGGTGTTTCGAACACTTTTCTCTACACTCCTCGATCGATTAATTCTTGCGCATTAACATTGGATTCCTTGGAAAATAATTTAGCTCCTCCCTTTTATATGCATTCGAAGCATTGCTATGACATCGGTGAAAACCTTTATTTACCTTCATTTAAATTTGAAATTTGGTGCCCTTTGCCAATTTCAAATTTAATTTTATATTTAATATAATATTTAACTTTGTGTTAAATATTATATTATTTAACTTTAGTATTTAAACAATACTTTTGCATGGAGTCCTTCGTCAACTTTTTCATTTTCCTTTTAATAAGCCCTTTTGGCTTAATTATTATAATATTAAAATATTATAATATTTTCTCTTTTCTTTTAAAAACATGGGCATAAACTTTTGTCTTCAACCTTTTAACCAACCTCTTTGGCTTATAATATAAAATATTATAACCATTTATTTTACCAATTTTCTTGTATCAAAATGAACTTTACCTTGCACCAAACACTTGACATCAATGACAACATAATTACTCAAAATTTCCAACAATCTCCCCCTTTGTCATTGATGGCAACCCTTTTCTAAAAATTCATTTTCCCTTCCTTTTCCAAATCTGCTCCCCCTGAGAAACTGCTCCCCCTGACTGAATGCTCTCCCCCTTACTCAAATCTCTCCCCCTTTGACATCAATGGCAAAGGGACTCCTTTGGGGCTAAATATAAGACTCTTAGCTCAGCCCCCTCCCCACCTCCTCTCCTTGAGGTGATTAATTTTGGGGTGGGAGTATTTCTACTCCCAGCATACAATGCTCTTTTTCTTTGTCAACCTTCTTTCTCAACATACCCTTTTGATCCTTTTGAGTGTCCCTATTCTTGCTTGTCTCTGGAAGCTCTGGAAACTTTGTTCTGCACCACTTGGCCTTATGCCCTAGATTATTGCACTTGTAACACTTAATGTTGTAGTTCATAGAAGGTGCAAATATCTTGAAGTTCCTCCTGGTGAAGCCATACTCATTTCTGTCATGAACCCTGCAGTGGATTGCTTTATGACCAAATCGATTACAAGAGTAGCAATACCCTTGAAAGAGATGTCCATATTTGAAGTTCCTCTTAGTAAAACCATACTCCTTCTTTCCATGAGTCCTGCAATGCATAGCCTTGTGACCAAACCTGTTACATGAAAAACAACGTCCTTTGAAGAAATCTTACCTTGAACCCACTGGTCTCTTAGTCCTTTCTTCTTTGTGATGATCCATGTTCCTTGTTTGTGCATTGTTTCCTTTCTTAGTGAAGCTTCTATTCTTCAACTTATCCTCATAAGTCTCAATTTCTTCTTCACTCTCTTCTTCTAAAACTTCTTCTTCTTTTGAGCTTGAGCTTGACCCTTCTTCTTGTTTCCCTTGTCCTTCTTCAAAACCAAGTCTTGTTTTGATAGATGAAGATCTTTGTGCATTGATAATCTTATCCAAAGTCTTTGAACTTTTCCCAAACTTGTGTAGCTTGTCCTTAGAATCTTTCACTTCCATCCTTAGTGAAACTACCTCATGTTCTAATCTTTCACATTCTAAGACTTTTACCTCTAAATTTTCTTTAAATCTCCTTGTCTTAGCTATTGAGTTTGTCAGGTCTTGTATAAGCTTTTCTTTTTCTTCATCACATTCTTGAACTTGAGCCTTGAATTTTGAATTCTGCTTTCTAACCTTTTTCAATTCTTTAAGAGCAGCAATAAGTTCTGCTTCTAGATCTACTATGCCTTCCTCTTCATTTTCTGAATCTTTTTCTACTTCTTGGTCTTCAAGAGCATCTTCATACTTTTCAACTTTACCTTCAACAGGAGCATTTTCTTCCTCTCCTATTGCCAAAAATAGAATTTCTTCTTCTTCACTATCTGAGGGTCTTTCATCACTATCACTTGAAGCCTTGCTTCCCTTATCAACATAGAAACTCTTCTTGTGCCTTTGAAAGAACTTATTTTCATGCTTGTTTTGACCATACCTATTTTTCTTTTCATACCTGGATTTTCCTCCTTCCTTTTTCTTATGATCCTATTTCTCTTCACTGCTACTGCTTCCAGATTCTGGACAATTAGATGCATAGTGACCAAAATTTCCATAATTAAAATATTTCACTATTTTCATACCTTTGTGCTTTCTTGAGTCCTTCTTGTTTCTTCTACCATAGTTAGCTTCTTCATCACTGCTTGACTCACCACTTGATTCTGGTTTCTTATCCTTTGTCTTCTTTGATGCTTTGAAAGTTACCTCTTTCTTGGAGTTGGGATCCTTTACTATTCTCATCTCATAAGATGTGAGAATTCCATGTAACTCATCCATAGTCAACTGATCAATATCTTTCATCTCTTCTATAGCTGAAACTTTTCCATCATACCTTGTAGGAAGTGACCTTAAAACTTTCTGAGCAACATTGGATTCTTCAATTTCAAATCCAAGTCCACGCATGGTATTAACAATCTCATCCACACGAAGTAAGTATGTAGCAATGTCTTCCTCATATTCCATATTCAAATCTTCAAACCTTTTCTTGTGGTTTTGTAGTTTTGCCATCTTGACCTTTTTATTTCCCTCATAGGTTTGCTTCAATTTTTCCCAAATCTCTTTTGCTGATTTGCAATGCATAACTTTCACAAATTTTGCTTCACGTAATCCACTTAAGATTGCATTCATAGCCTTGGTATTATTCACATGTAAGAGCTTACCATATTTATCTATGGGAGGATTAGTTGTAGGTGTGAACCCATCCTCAAATGCTTGCCATGTCTCATATCCTTGTGCCATCAAGTAAGTCCTCATTCTTATGCTCCAGAAAGCATAATTATTCCCATCGAACAATGGTGCCTTATTTGATGAAGATCCATTCTGAGATGCCATATGTGTTCCTGTAACCTCTTCCTTCAAGTTGTTAGACTCTTTCGAAGGAACCCGCTTTGATACCAATTGAAGAACACAGGCTTATACTGAGAGGGGGTGAACAGTATAAGACCAACTTTTACTTTTCTTTCCCAAACAATATTATCCAATATTATCAATGGCAATATCAATAGCAAGTAATCAAAGCAATGCACAAATCATCACACACAAGAGAGACACAAATTTAACGTGGTTCACCCAATGTGGGCTACTCCACGGAGAAAATATTTCTTCTAAATTTTCTCAACAAATATCTTGGGAATCAATTCCCTATTACAATATTTATGGACCTCTATCCAAAGGAGACACCAATCCCCTATGCTCTGATTTGTGGATCTCTCTCCATAGGAGAACTCTTTCCCCTTTTCTCTAGTTCATGGAACTTGATCCAGGAGAACTCTATCTCCTCAACTAGTTTGTGGATCTCTCTCCATAGAAGAACTCTATCTTCCCAGATGGTTCATGGATCACACTCCATAGGAGAACTATTTCCCTTGCTCTAGTTTATGGATCTCTCTCCATAGGAGAACTCTTTCCCCTTGCTCTAGTTTATGGATCTCTCTCCATAGGAGAACTCTATCCCCTTACTCTAGTTCATGGATCTCTCTCCATAGGAGAACTCTATCCCCTCTACTCTATTGGTGATCTTCTAGAAGACTTATACCCCACTACTCTAGCTTGTGGATCTCTCTCCACAGGAGACCTCTATCCCCACTACACTAGTTGATGGATCTCTATCCACTAGAGACTACTATCCTCTTTACTCTATCACCTCCAAATCCTACTCTCAAATCTATCTCAAATCTACACCAAACTCTATCCCAAGTCTAGCACAAATATGCTCTAACTCTACTCAAATCTACCAATATCTCAATTCCCAAGCCTTTATTAAATACCTAACTTCTCAAATCTACCAAGCCTTCACAAAACTTCTCAATCTACCTTCAAGTCTTCTCAAATACTTGCTCAAATCTGCCTTCAAGCCTTCTCAAAGACTTGCTCAAATCTACCCTCAAGTCTTCTCAAAAGACTTGCTCAAATCTACCTTCAAGTCTTCTCAAAAGACTTGCTCAAATCTACCTTCAAGTCTTCTCAAAAGACTTGCTCAAATATATCCTCAATACTACTCACAAAAATTATACCAAATATTTCCAAACCTTGCACACAAACAAAGCTTATATCTTTTTCAAAAATGCTTTCTTCAAATAGATATATTCTACTCAGAATTCATTTAACCTCTGGAACATATAGAGAATGATATGCACTTGCAAATAGCTCAATATATTCTACTCAATCATTAAGTCTATCGCTTTCACATGTCTCACATTTATTGCTCTTTTAAAGATAGATCTAGTCTAGCATATGACACCTATCTTCTTGATGCACACACTTGCTTTCACAAATATGATTTCTAATGTTTGCACATTCACTTTCAATATCACTCAAAACCAATGCTCAAAAGCTTCACACAATCATTCAAACAATGAAGCACAATTTGCTCACAAACCCTAACACAGGTGTTTCCACTTTCTTTCAACAAAGATGCACAATGTAGATCTCAAAACCTAACTCAAATATTTCCAACAATGCTTATCAAACAATCCTTTTCTCTCCACCTTATGTTCCAAAACATTCACTTCAACAAAACACTTTAAACAAGGAATGATGTGCCCATACCTCTTTATTTTCTCTTATGGAGATATGTCTTCAAAACCTGTCTCACCAACAACCAATTCTCCTTGTGCCACTTCAAGGGTTAGATAGCAAGATTCTATTTCAAAATATCCACATGAATTTTCCCTCAATAAGGTGCTCAATGAATTCTGAAAATAATGTTCTAGGACTCTTCTTTTGTTCTCAAGGATAATGCATTAAAGCTCAACAAAACTCTCTCAAAAATTTCCCTTTTTATAAAGCAAGAATTACAAACAATAAAATCACCTTTTACACCTTTTATCTCCCTCTATCATAAAATAATTTCCAATCCACTTTAATGTCCAAGAACAAATAATTACAATTCTAAATAAACCATTTACAAACTTATCACTCCAACCTTTGCATATAAAATAAATAGCAACAATACCCTTAAAATATTATGCAAAAATTTATTTCTCCTTATACCTCCTATATGCCAAACTATACACCAAATCACATCCACCAAACACCAAATATAGCCAACATTTAATTAAATTTGGAGCATACCTTATAAAAAATTATTCCTTGCTATCATGGATGGGAATCGACCCTCCGACCTCAACCTTCTAAGCGCAGCGCTCAACCGCTTGCGCTAGCCAAGCGGTTGAGACCTAACCCTTGGCCTCCACCTTTTATTTCTTGCTACCTTCGATGAAAATGAAATAAAACACTTCAAACCAGTGCTAGGGGGAATCGAACCGCAAACCTTTCCTCTATCAACACCTTACGTAGGACCCGCCTACCACTTGGGCTACCAGCCCTCGCTGAAACAAAATGTCCATCCTCCTTGTCCTTATCTGCTATCACTTGCTCGATGAATGGGTTTCGAACACTTTTCACTATACTCCATGATCGATTAATTCTTGCGCATTAACCTTGGATTCATTTGAAAATAATTTAGCTCCTCCCTTTTATATGCATTCGAAGCATTGCTATGACATCGATGAAAACCTTTATTTACCTTCATTTAAATTTGAAATTTGGTGCCCTTTGACAATTTCAAATTTAATTTTATATTTAATATAATATTTAACTTTGTGTTAAATATTATATTATTTAACTTTAGTATTTAAACAATACTTTTGCATGGAGTCCTTTGTCAACTTTTTATTTTCCTTTTAATAAGCCCTTTTGGCTTAATTATTATAATATTATAATATTTTCTCTTTTCCTTTAAAAACATGGGCGTAAAATTTTGTCTTCAACCTTTTAACCAACCTCTTTGGCTTATAATATAAAATATTATAACCATTTATTTTTACCAATTTTCTTGTATCAAAATGAACTTTACCTTGCACCAAAAACTTGACATCAATGACAACATAATTACTCAAAATTTCCAACAATCTCCCCCTTTGTCATTGATGGCAACCCTTTTCTAAACAATTCATTTTCCCATCCTTTTCTAAATATTCGCTCCCCTAAGAAACTGCTCCCCTTGACTGAATGCTCTTCCCCTTACTCAAATCTCTCCCCCTTTGACATCAATGGCAAAGGGACTCCTTTGGGGCTAAATATAAGACTCTTAGCTCAGCCCCCTCCCCACCTCCTCTCCTTGAGGTGATTAATTTTGGGGTGGGAGTATTTCTACTCCCAACATACAATGCTCTTTTTCTTTGTCAACCTTCTTTCTCAACATACCCTTTTGATCCTTTTGAGTGTCCCTGTTCTTGCTTGTCTCTGGAAGCTCTGGAAACTTTGTTCTACACCACTTGGCCTTATGCCCTAGATTATTGCACTTGTAACACTTAATGTTGTAGTTCATAGAAGGTACAAATATCTTGAAGTTCCTCCTGGTGAAGCCATAATCATTTTTGTCATGAACCCTACAGTGGATTGCTTTATGACCAAATCGATTACAAGAGTAGCAATACCCTTGAAAGAGATGTCCATATTTGAAGTTCCTCTTAGTAAAACCATACTCCTTCTTTCCATGAGTCCTGCAATGCATAGCCTTGTGACCAAACATATTACATGAAAAGAAACATGTCCTTTGAAGAAATCTTGCCTTGAACCCAATGGTCTCTTAGTCCTTTCTTCTTTGTGATGATCCATGTTCCTTGTTTGTGCATTGTTTCCTTTCTTAGTGAAGCTTCTATTCTTCAAATTATCCTCATAAGTCTCAATTTCTTCTTCACTCTCTTCCTCTAAAACTTCTTCTTCTTTTGAGCTTGAGTTTGACCCTTCTTCTTGTTTCCCTTGTCCTTCTTCAAAACCAAGTCCTATTTTGATAGATGAAGATCTTTGTGCATTGATAATCTTATCCAAAGTCTTTGAACTTTTCCCAAACCTGTGTAGCTTGTCCTTAGACACTTTCACTTCCATCCTTAGTGAAACTACCTCATGTTCTAATCTTTCACATTCTAAGACTTTTACCTCTAACTTTTCTTTAAATCTCCTTGTCTTAGCTATTGAGTTTGTTAGGTCTTGTATAAGATTTTCTTTTTCTTCATCACATTCTTGAACTTGAGCCTTGAATTTTGAATTCTGCTTTCTAACCTTTTTCAATTCTTTAAGAGCAGCAATAAGTTCTACTTCTAGATCTATTGTGCCTTCCTCTTCATTTTTTGAATCTTTTTCTACTTCTTGGTCTTCAAGAGCATCTTCATACTTTTCAACTTTACCTTCAACAAGAGCATTTTTGATGCGTAGTCATTATACCATCATTAATTCTCAATGAATTTGTCAATCCAGGGCAGTGTACAAGGCTATCTACGGAAGAAGAAGTGAAACAACTATAACTTAGGTCAATCTAGAGCAACAGGTCTTATTGGTGGAACCGGTTGTGTGGGGGGTTTTAGGACATTCCTATCTCTAAATTGCATGAATTAAACCTTAATCTAAGTTGCAGAATTGGAAACTAATCATTAACTACAGAAATAAAGTCCTAATTACAATTGCAGAATGAGACCTAATTATATTGCAGAAATAACGAGTTGCAGAATTGAAAGTCTGATCCTAATTGCGAAAGGAAATCTAATTACTTTTGCAGCAATGAAAGTCTAATTCTAACATGGAAATGAAAACTGTCAAGGTTCTGTAATAGAAGGTTGTCAATCTTCTATGCAGGATTTGACAACAAAACATAAAATGCAGGAAATTGCTGAAAAATAGTAAATTTTGGGAATAACAGTCTGAAATAAAGTGGAAGCTTTGCTGAAAGTAAAGATTACAACTAAAACATTAAGCACAAGATTAATCTAAGCATAAATAAACTAAGACTACAGATATTGTCAGTTGTTTACAAGCAATTGAAATAACAAGTTCTACAACTCATTCTGTTGTAGCAAAATCAGAATAAAAACCTGCTTGTTAGTCCTCCTCCTAGGTCTGGAAGTGGCCAGCCTCCTTGTCCAGAAGAAGGTATAAGTCTCTCTCTCTCTCTAGATCTTAATCACACTCATTTACAAGCAATATGAAATAGAACTGGTGCACTTTATTGATTAAAGAACATGATTACAATAATTCTGCTGAAAACCTGTTACAGGACTGTAACAGTCAAATTCTACCTATTTTTTGCTTCTTCCTAGCTTCCTTACTTTCTACTTCCTGCTGCTACTACTACCTAGCTCAACCTGAATGGGAGCAATATTTATAGATGTCCTAAGGTCTGATTACAAACAAAGAATATCTCAAAAGATCTAATCCTACAATGCTGCAACAAATTCTGGTTTTATCCTAGAAGAAGATTAAAACTTGATCTTTCCCTTAATGATGGCTTTGGTCGGCAATGACGGCAAAGACAGATGGAAGATCTTTTCCTTTACCTTTTCCAACCTTTATTTCCCTTTTTCGGCTTCAAAAATTGGTCAACAAGTCAAAAAGCACATTCTATTTTCATTTCGAAGATAAGTGGCTTCATTTCGAAGACAATGCAATTCTCATTTCGAAGATCGCTCATTTCAAAGATACTGCAATTCTCATTCTAAAGATACTGCAATCCTTCATTCCGAAGATCCGCTCATTCCGAAGATAATGCATTCTTCATTCCGAAGATCCGCTCATTTCGAAGATATCTGTTCATTTCGAAGATACTTCAGAATGAACAAATGTGTGCTTTTCCAGTGATTTCTTCTGCATCTCTCAGGTGGGTTATCTCCTAAGATCAAATTCCAATGGTCTTCATCTCTTTCCACATGTGAATTCCATGCCTTGCTATTTATGGACAGTTGGTTGGAATTTACATGGGAAAGACCATTTTTTTGCACAACAATAGTTTGCTTGCACTGTTGCTAGATTTAGGTGAAATAATTGCTTGAGACAAATCAAAACATGATTAGTGAAATGTTGCTATTATTCTAAGCATATCCCATTTTAGCAAATCATAGCAAAAAGAACACAAAACTATGCAAAAAGTTGTAAAATCAGCATATAATATTCCAAATACATTGATCATGCAAAATGGTTAATATACAACATATTGAATCAACTTAACTAACATATCAGATAAAACATAAGAGTTTATAGGCATTTTTAGTGTTCAAAACATGTTATGATTGAGGCATTTCCAGGCCTCATCATTTTCCCCTAACTTATATTAATGCATGCCCTCATGCATTACGTTGGGCTATGGAATCACATATGTCCATGTTTAGATTCCATGACATGTAGAATAATTTCTTGCCTATATAATACCCCCTATTTTCCTGAATGTTTCTGAGCCAGTCTTCAAATTGTTCATCAGGTTGGGCATCTTCCTCAAAGTAGAATGGAACTGGAGTAATGATGGTTGGAGGCCTAAACCTGAGACCTATCCAGTTATGTTGCATGATTTGAATCAGTTGGATTACACCTTCTGCTCTTCTTCTGGACCATTCTAAGTTGATGGGGGAGATGGGTTCTCTTTTCCTCAAAGACATGGAAAGTTCAGCCCATCTATCTCTACACACTGACAATGTTGGGAAAAAATTATGATCACAGAAATTATTGAACCTGGCCACAGAGTCCCTTAAGTTGTTCAAGTACATCCTCTTTATATCATCCCTATTCATCATTGAGAAGTGTTGTCTAGTGATAACTAGGTGATTTGGCTGGATTGCTCTAACTAACAACTCAGCCCTTGTTTCAATCTCTTTATTCTGCTTTTTCTCTTGATCCCAGTAAAGTTGATTCTGCAAAGTAGACATAAATGCTCTCAACTGAACATCTCCAATGTAGATTTGAGGATGAGACTCAACTTCCTCTGGAATGAAGAAACTGTGTAAAAATAGTTCACACAGGAGATTTTTCTGCTCAAAAGGGCTGTCAAAGTATGCCTCCAGGAAATCTGTAGTTGTGTCCAATTTATATGGGAGGTTTGAACTAATCCTCATGACCTGCCATCTGAGGTATTTTTCCTTCAAAATAAGGCTGTAAAATCTGGCTGGTCGTCTAAATTGGACTAAAAATTCAGCAATTTGGCATAAGTCAGACACCTTTTCTTTCAATGCCTAAATTTCTGTTTCCTTGGCTTCTAGCTATTTTGCTTCCAATTTGAACTTTTCAGTTTTAGTGGCAAGTTGCTCATATCTAATCATCCAGCTAGCTATGTCTGCATTGTACTGCTCTAGAGACACAGTATTAGGTGGTCTGACTATAGGTGGAATCCTAGGTAGCAGATCAACTTGAACTCCTTTTCTGCCACTTCTATTTGGTTGATCATCTATCAATAATTCTACCTGTACCTCCTTATTTGCTATTTCTATGGGGTTGTCATCAGATAGTATTTCTACTTGTACCCCCTTATCTGTTGTTTCTACTGAAAGTGTAACAGTTTGAAATGCAGGGACCTCAATAGGAGTACTTACTTGAACATTTTCTTGTTGTTGGGACTGTTCCTGTGTTGGTGGCTCATCTTCAACATCCTCTGCTATGCTCTTTACCATTTCTGAAGCATCTTCAGAACAAGAAGGCAATGCTTCAGAATGAGATGGTGCTGCTTCAGAATGAACAGGCACTTCTTCAGAATGAAGGGGTGCTACTTCAGAATGAACACCCATGTTTGTCTCAATAGAGTCATCTGCCCTTGATAGACCCAGAAGCAATTGAGCCAAATTGTCTTCATCAATGGATACAGCTGGCTATTTTTCAGTTTGTGACAACATTTTTCTCAATTCTGCCACTTCCTGCTGAAGCTCTACAATTTTTCTTTCCTGTATCTCAATGATGCTTTCTTTCTCCTCAATCCACTTGGTTTGTGTTCTAACAACACTTCTTGCTGCTTTCAGCTGCTCTGTGATGTCTTCCACTTCTATTTCTGCTTCAGAAGCTGATGCAGACAAATCAGCTACAGTTGGCTGCTCAACCAATATCTCTTCTTCTGCAACAATTTGTTCTTGTTCAGGAGGCTCTATAAAACTGTCTATAAGGGTATCTACCATATCTATAGCCTGTTGAACTGTAGCCTCCTCCAAATTATCCTGCTCAGTTTCTGTCTCAGCTATCTATTCAAGGAATTCTAGAAAGTTTTCAGAGGCTGGTTGTATCTCTGTGACATATGGGCTGCTTGGTCTATCTTCTTCCTCCATAACCTATTCTGTTATTTCTTTCAAATGGATTCTTGTAGACCTCCTAGTTCCAGATGCAAACTTCTTCTTTTTGCTCTATTTTTTGGTGACAGTAGGGGTTATGGGGTCAGTTTTAGATGCCTCTATTTCCCTTGTTGTTTTTGCCTCTGTTTGGTTAAGTGCTTCACTTCTCTATTCTATCAAATTAGTGGTCACTCCAGAAAAATGAACCTTCTTTTGTTTTTCTGCTCTGCTGCCAGTTCCAGATCCTCTTCTCTTTTGTTTCTTGGTTCGTGAAGTTGAGGGTTCAGGAGCAAGGTTTTCTGCTATTGTTGTTGGGTGTGGTTCTGTAACAGCTTCAAGGGCACCTTCTACAGTTTCCTCTGTAGCATCTTCTGCAACATTTTTTGTAGCAGTTGTTTCTTCTTCTACAGCAACATCAGTAGTATCTGGTTCTTCTTCTTCCTCATCTTCATCCCTAAAAATGACATCATTTAGGGTAGAGTAAAACCTATCAAAACTCCTAGGGTTTCCTCTAAAATGGTGTTGGCAAACTAGTTTGATGAGGCCATGATGGCGAAGGCTTCCTTTACCCTCCGATATCTCTTTGCCATGTTTTTTAATTCTTGATACAGATACAGGGGAAGATTTACCCTAACTTTCGATTGTTGCTCACCATGTCTGAGATGGTTCAAAATTCGTAGATGATGCCCTGATAACGACACATACTGCCCTTCACGAGGTTAGGAATTTAATTACCCAGGTGGCTACTTCATCCCAGGGTTCCTGCAGGTTGGCCCTTTTTAACCCTTTGCATGTGTTGTTATGGGTTAAATACTCTAGCTCTCTATCATTTTCTTCTACAAACTGATTAACTACATTTGCCAATGTATTCTTGCCAGATCTAGAAATTGAAATCCCTTCTAATGGCAGCTCAGTAATCTGACTTAAAATTTTAGGGGTTACCTCAATAGTCATGTCGTTTACATGTGCTCGGTTGTTTCTGAATGTATGGGCGAACATGCCAGCCAAATCTTCAGAAGACCCATTAAACTTATCCAGAAATGGCATAAACCCTCCATCTTCAAAAATCTGCATGACTGCCAGATTTTCTCGGAGGTAGGTGGTATCTACAGGTTCTGTTCTGATCTTTCGCCCCATATTTTTTGTTCACTGCTGCTGCTATTTCTCTGTTGGATCTCTGGTTTTTTTATGTTGCAGATTTGTAGAGTTTTAGTTTGAAACCTTCGTTGCCCTGTTTCTCGTCTTCTTCTTCGAAATGAACCGTAACCTGAGCACTGTACTTCACAAACACGTCTTCGAAAAGAAAGGTGGCACACATTTCTACTATTGCATCGAACACCTATCCGTCAATGATTGCTTGGACGTCCTTGCCATCAGATCCACCTCATTTGGTTTTAATTTTTCTATTTAGTCCATAGATTCTCACGTGCATGTTTATTGGCATTAAAAATTGGTGGCATATGGTTGGTCACGTCCTCCATAATTCTGGTACTTTCCAATGGGTGCAAAAACAAACCATGTGCTGGTTGACACGTGTTCCTTTATCGTATGCAACTAAAAGAGTTTGATTTTGTCGTACCTTGTCTTCTTGGATGCCACGTGGAAATGCTCTTTTCGAAGATTATAACTTATTGTGCAAACAAAACTTCATTCCGAAGATTATGACTTCATTTCGAAGACGAGTCTTCATTCCAAAGACAAATCCTCATTTCGAAGATTATAACTTCATTTCGAAGACAGGTCTTCATTCCGAAGACAAATCCTCTTTGCAAATTTAAATCTTCATTTCGAAGATTAATCCTCATTTCGAAGATCAATCCTCATTTCGAAGATCAGGCTGTATTGCGAAGGTAAATCGTCATTCCGAAGACAGATCTTCATTCCAAAGACAGATCTTCATTTCGAAGATGATGCAGCAAGTCGTCATTTCGAAGATCAAGTTTCATTCTGAAGACAAATTGTCATTCCGAAGACAAAGTTTCTTTACGAAGACAAAGTGCAACATTCATTTTGCTGTCATTCTGAAGACAATTTCAATCCGAAGATAATACAACAGGCACTATTTTTGGCATTCTTGTTTCGAAGATTAGGCAGAAATCAATATTTTCATTCTCAAAACATGTTTTAAGTATGCCAACTCTTATGAATACCTTTTATGCTAATGGTTAATTTTCATATACTATATACCAATCATTTTACAATGAAGAAATGTAAGAAATATATATACTTGATAAAAATAGTTAATGCCAGTTTTGAAGAATGACTGCCTTTGTTGATATTCTATTGAGATTTTTTGCAACATTTCAAAACAAGTGCACTTGGTGAATTTGTACAATGATGGTTCAGAAATTTCTCAAGGTTATGCATGCCAGAAAACTGGTTTTCATGCATACCAACCCAATAGTGCCTTAAGAAAAGGTTTTCACTGCTGAGTTATTCATTTTTCTCTCTTTTTTTTTCTTGATTTTCCCTTTTTTTTTTACCTCTCCTTTTCTTTTTTTCTTTTTTTTTCTTGATCCTGACTATGCCCATGAAGGAATTTCATGATTTCCCTTGAAACCATGCCCATGAAGGAATTCATACTCAGAATTTATTCATCTTTTTGTTTTCTATTTTTTCTAATTTTTTTGTATTTTTTGCTTTTTCTTGAAATCCATGATCATGCTGATTGTTTTGAAGTGGAAGAGGGAATCTCTTCCACCTATTGTGTATCCAAACTATCAAGTTGCTGCAAGAATTCTTCTTTAGTCAGAGGTGTATGGTACACTCTGAGGCGATGTCCATTCACTACCAACTTTCTTTGTGATCCATCAATAGGAGATAGACGAGCTGCTCCATTGTCAAATACCTCCTCAATCCAGTAAGGTCCCAACCATCTAGTTCTCAGTTTTCTAGGGAAGTCTTCATAGCGAGAATCAAACAGTAAAGCCCAATCTCCTTGTTGAAGTTTCCTCTGCTGAATGTGACTGTCATGCCACAGCTTCCTCTGCTCCTGAATTACCTCAGTTTGGTGCAGAGCATCCAATCTAAGTTCATCCAATGCATTCAGCTATAGAATCCTATATGTCTGTGCCTACGACAATTCAATTCCAATTTCCAGTGTTGTGCGCAATGTTAGTAGCTCAAATTCAATAGGCAAGAGAGGCTTTTTACCAAAGACTAGTTCATAAGGTGTGAATCCAGTAGTGGACTTCCAAGTAGTATTGTAGGCCCAAGCTGCTTGAGGTAATTTATCTAGCCAATTTCTCCTATGAAAAGCTACTATTTTTGTCAAGATGCGTTCTAGTTCCCTGTTTGTTACCTCAACTCTGGCCATTTGCTTGTGGGTGGTAAGGTGATGATTTCCTATGTTTGATTTCATACAATTCTGTAAATGCCTTTATGACTTTGGATGCAAATTGGGGTCCTTGGTCTGTGGTGATAGACCGTGGAGCTCCAAATCTCTAAAAAATCTGAGTATACAAGAAATCAATGACCTTCTCTTCACGAGCATGTTTGAAAGCATGCACCTCTACCCACTTTGTCAAGTAATCAGTGCATACTAGAATATGCACCTTTCCTTGAGAAGGTGGATCAATAGGTCCTACAAAATCAAGCCCCCACCTCTCAAATGGTTCTAAAACCATTTGAGGCTGTAGTGGCATCTCATTTGTATGAGTGGGTTTCCCCATTCTTTGGCATGCATCACAATGCATGATGTACTTTTTCACATCCTTGTGAAGAGATGGCCAATAATATCCTGTCCCTAAGATTTTCCTAACTATGCTTTTTATAGAATAGTGTCCACCCGAGGGTTCATCATGACAAGCTCTAAGGATATCATACACTTCATCCTTTCGGATGCACCTACGTAACACATGGTCAGGACTGCACTTAAAAAGCATACCCTTAATCCATTCAAAAGAAGAACTCTGTTTGATCAATTGTTTTTTTATTTTGAAGTGAAATGTGGAGGAACTTTCCCTGTGACCAAATAATTGGCTATATCTGCAAACCAAGGTGATTGGACTGATATAGCAAATAGTTTTTCATCGGGAAAAGTGTCATCAACTAATTCCCCTTCATCGTGTTCTGTAACCTGGACAAGAAATCTGCCACAACATTAGCTTTTCCTGGTTTGTTGATTATAGTGATATCAAATTCTTGCGGCAACAACAACCAACGAATAATTCTTGCACTTACCATAGGTTTATTCATCAAATACTTAATGGTTGTATGATCTGTGTGAATAAATATTTGATAACCTGTGATGTAATGCCTGAATTTGTTGATGGCATATATTACTGCTAGGAATTCCTTCTCAGTGGTTGTATAATTTTTCTTGGCTCCTGTCAAGTTCTTGCTAATGTTGTAGATGGTATAGTGTTCACCATTGTCAATTTGTCCTAATGTTGCTCCAATTGCTGTATTGGAGGCATCAGTTTGTATGTGAAATGGTAATGTCCAATTAGGTCCTCTGAGCACAGGTGGAGTTATCAATTTCTCTTTCAGAGCTTCAAATGCTTCCTGACACTTTGCAGTCCAGGAGAATTCAGAATCTTTAGTCAATAGGGCAAACATAGGACTGGCTATTGTACTAAAGTTGGGAATAAACCTGCGGTAAAAACCAATGTGTCCTAGGAAGCTTCTGACATTAGTCTGAGTTTTAGGAGGAAGGAGATTCTTGATAATTTCCACCTTCTTTGGATCAACTTGGATCCCTTCGGGAGAGATGTGATGACCAAGAACTATCCCTTCCTTCATCATCATGAAGCATTTTTCTGGATTCAAGGATAACTGGTATGTTTCACGGCGAGTTAAGACTTTGTCAAGATTTTCCAATGTAAAATCAAAAGTTTGTCCACATACTATGAAATCATCCATGTATATTTCAACACTTTTGGTGGTCAGATCAGCAAAAATTGCTAGGACTGCTCATTGAAAAGTTGTTGGGGCATTACACAAACCAAAAGGTAAAACCCTATAGGCAAATGTTCCCCATGGACATGTAAAAGTTGTTTTCTCTTGATCTTCAGGTGCAATCTGAATTTGATTATATCCACTAAATCCATCAAGAAAACAAAAGTATCTTTTTCCAACAAGAGTATCTAACACTTGATCTATGAAAGGTAATGGAAAATGGTCTTTGTATGTCACCTTATTCAACTCTCTATAGTCTACACATACTCTCATTTTTCCATTTTTCTTAGGAACTATAACCAATGGAGAGACCCATTGGCTATCAGAAATTGGGTAAATGAATCCTACTTCCAGAAGTTTTTCAATTTCTTCTTTCACAATATCTCTTAAGGCAGGATTCAATCTTCTCTGGGGTTGTCTAACTGGCTTGACTTCTTCAGTATAGATTATATGGGTACATATATCAGGATGAACTCCTGACATATCTTTGTAGTTCCAAGCAAAAGCATGAACATGCTTATGCAAGACAACTATCAATTTTTCTTCCTCTTCCCTAGTAAGCTGGCTATAAATGTTCAAAAATTTGCCTGGTTGGACTTCTATTTGTTTTGTATTTAGAAGGACTGAATTCACTCCTTCATACCTAGTGATTAAGGGATTAAGAGGACATTCCTGAGATGGGAGAAAAGAAGCAGTTTCTATTTTATTGCTGCTTGAGGGAAGCATATCTTGTATGGAACAGTGAGAAGGAAAAATCAGATGATGGTGCCATCCATGTGGTAGTGAAACAGAGTTTCCCTATGATAGTACAGATGGTTCATCTTCAGATTTTTGATTCTCCTCATTACTTAACTGTTGGATATTTGTTGCTTCCCCTTCTAAACCTTGTTCATGCAGAACATTCATCAGGATTGTTTCATTTTCTAAATTTTTTGTGTCATTGAGGTCTTCTGTGTGTTCTCTTACTACTAAGGTAGCTAGTGTAGAAATGACCTCTTCTGGTTCTTCATCTGAGTCAGAAAACCATAACTGACCTAAAAATTTGCTAGATGGTTTTGCAGGAGGATATAAAGAAATCTGTTTCAGATCAATACCATTTGAAATAGTCATATTTCCAGATCTACAGTCTATGAAGGCTGCTGCAGTTGCAAGCCAAGGTCTTCCCAAAATAATGGGATATCCATGTGCTGAATTTCTTGGTTATAAAACCAAAAAATCTATAAGGAATTCCCAAGAAGAAACTTCTATAGGGACATCTTCAATGATACCTTCAGGTTTTGCAACTGACCTATCAACCATTTCTAAAACTGTAAATGTGGGGCTGAGATGTTTGAGCTGTAATTGTTCCATTGTATCCTTGGTCATGACATTTATTGCAGCTCCTAGATCTACTAAAACATTTGATATTGGTACTGAACCTATGGTAACTGTGATAACTGGACTTCCTGGGTCACTATACTTTGGAGGTACTAGTTTTCCAGATAAGAGATCAGCTATCTTTCCTTCAACCTGCACAGTCTTGGGAAATGCCTTTCTTTTTCTTCTTGCTCTTTTAATGCACAAATTTTGGACAGTACTATTAATCTCTGGTATTTCCTTAATAGCTTGCAATAAGGGCAATGATATAGTCAACTTTTTGAGTTCTTTGACCAATTATGACTCAGAATTTTTTGGTATTGCATTAAATCTTTCAGGATATGGAATTATCCTTGGTAATTGTTCGCCTGTGGTTCTATTTTTGTCTCTTTCTCTATTGTTGGTTGGATTTTCTCTGGTTCCAATTTTTCTTCTGTCTCCATTGTTGGTTGGACTTTCTCTGGTTCCAATGATTCTTGCTCTTCATTTTCTTTGATTTCATTTGAAACTGGTTTAGGTACAACTTTTCCTGAACGAAGTTGGATGTTACTACAATCAAGAACATTAATTTCAACATTTTCTTCAGCTTGAGCCACATAGACAGGAGGTGTCTGTCTCATGCTATTTGGATTAGTGACTGGTTGAGCTGGCAATTGAGGTTGTTTCACTTGCTGTGTTTGCTGCTATTTTTCTTGAAAATTTTGATTAGGTGCAGGCAACAAATGCTGAGTTTGACCTTGATTCCTTTGCTGCCTTGGATAGGACTGGTATTGTTGACTCCACTATGGTTGGTTTTGCATCCAATGTGGATTAGTCTGATTTTGATTCCAGGCTGGATTGTTTTGATTCCAAGATGGGTTGTTTTGATTCCATGAGGGGTTGTTTTGATTCTGATTCCAGGTTGGGTTACTCCAATTTGCTTGTGGCCATTCTTGGGAATTTGTCCATTGAGGATAATTCCAAGGACGTTGGGGTGGTTATGATTGTCCCCAAGGCATAGTACTAGGATTATGCCCCCAATTTGTAGGAAAACGAGGAGGATTTTGGTATTGAGAGAAATTTCCCCCTTGTTTTGGTCCAATATAGTTGAGTTCCTCAATCTGATTTTCTAACATAGTTTTGAGTTGTGGTAGCAGGTGGCATTGATCAGTTGAATGCCTTTTTGAACAGATACTACAAATGGCTGAGATAGATGTTTTATTCAAAGGACATTCCTGCAAAGCATGTTTATTTCTACATCTTGGGCAATAAATTGCCAAAGGTTCTATGTTTTTTGCTTTTGTAGACATTTCCCCCAAAGTAGTGTTTAGGTGCACTAGAATATCAGTTTTGAAATTTGCAAGTTCCTCTATCAGGTCCTTCACATCAGTGCCATTTGTGCGGCTTTTTCTTCTTCTCTACTTAGTGCGAGAGTAATTCCTATAGAGATCCATAATTTCATCATTACTGAGAGTGGTTACATCCCCTTTTCCCATCAAATCCAGAACTTCTCTGGATTCATCTTGCAATCCTCTCAAAAATATGGTTTTACATAATTCTGGTTCTACAAGTCCACATCTCCTTTGAACAAAGGAGAACCTATCAAGATAATCTTCCAATGTCTCATCATCTTCCTGCTTGATTCTGAATAACTCATCTTTCCTATTCCTTACATGGCAATATTCTTGATATTTGTCTAAAAAGACAGTTTCCATTTGATCCCAGGTTCTTATGGAATTAGGCTCTAAGCTCATGAACCAGTGCAATGCTGAATCCTTGAGTGTTGAGGGAAAAACCTTAAGTTTTTGATTGTCATTTATATAATCATAGGTCTGACACACTACCTTGAATTCAAACAAAAACTGATCAGGATCTTCAGATACAACACCTCGGAAGGTTGGAAGTACTGAAGGTGAAATGGTCTTCATGGGAGAGTTTTGTGTTGGATTCAGATGAATAGGATATTCAAATGTTCTGGAAGGTTGGGGCATATCCTGATCATCTCCTTCATTATGGACATAGCCATGTTGGCCATCTATATTGCCTCCCTCTGCCATAGTTTCCTGTTTGTTGGGAGAAGTTAAAGCTTTCCAAATTGTTCTCTCAAGAGGTCCAAGACCCTCTGTTGATAATGAGTCTGATGAATTTTCTTCCTTAGGATATTCTGATGATGATAAAATTGGTGATTTTCCTTTCTCAAAATGTTCTAATGATGGTGAGACTGGTGATTTTTCTATCAATCTTTCTGGTAGTTCAAACACAGGTGATTCACCCCTTAGGCGTGAAGATCTCCTTAATGGAACAAGCTGGGGATCCTTTGGGGTAGTTCTACCTTTTTCATCCCTAGACTTACTCATTCATGTTTACTCTTAAATGACATAAATTAAGTCAATAGTTGTTATCTTCCTCAGTTGTTGTATTCAGATTTTAACCTGAATTTTCATAGCTTAGTCTGATTACAGCTATTGGACTATTTGTTTTCTTTTGGCAACACTATTCCCCGAAAACGGTGCCAAAATGATGCGTAGTCATTATACCATCATTAATTCTCAATGAATTTGTCAATCCAAGGCAGTGTACAAGGCTATCTACGAAAGAAGAAGTGAAACAACTATAACTTAGGTCAATCTAGAGCAACAGGTCTTATTGGTGGAACCGGTTGTGTGGGGGGTTTTAGGACATTCCTATCTCTAAATTGCATGAATTAAACCTTAATCTAAGTTGCAGAATTGGAAACTAATCATTAACTACAGAAATAAAGTCCTAATTACAATTGCAGAATGAGACCTAATTATATTGCAGAAATAACAGTTGTAGAATTGAAAGTCTGATCCTAATTGCAGAAAGGAAATCTAATTACTTTTGTAGCAATGAAAGTCTAATTCTAACATGAAAATGAAAACTATCAAGGTTCTGTAATAGAAGGTTGTCAATCTTCTATGCAGGATTTGACAGCAAAACATAAAATGCAAGAAATTGCTAAAAAATAGTAAATTCTGGGAATAACAGTCTGAAATAAAGTGGAAGCTTTGTTGAAGGTAAATATTACAGCTAAAACATTAAGCACAAGATTAATCTAAGCATAAATAAACTAAGACTACAGATATTGTCAGTTGTTTACAAGCAATTGAAATAACAAGTTCTACAACTCATTCTGCTGTAGCAAAATTAGAATAAAAACACCTTGTTAGTCCTCCTCCTAGGTCTAGAAGTGGCCAACCTCCTTGTCCAGAAGAAGGTATAAGTCTCTCTCTCTCTCTAGATCTTAATCACACTCATTTACAAGCAATATGAAATAGAACTGGTGCACTTTATTGATTAAAGAACATGATTACAATAATTCTGCTGAAAACCTGTTACAAGACTGTAACAGTCAAATTCTACCTATTTTTTGCTTCTTCCTAGCTTCCTTACTTTCTACTTCCTACTGCTACTACTACCTAGCTCAACCTGAATGGGAGCAATATTTATAGATGTCCTAAGGTCTGATTACAAACAAAGAATATCTCAAAAGATCTAATCCTACAATGCTGCAACAAATTCTGGTTTTATCCTAGAAGAAGATTAAAACTTGATCTTTCCCTTAATGATGGCTTTGGTCGGCAATGACGGCAAAGACAGATGGAAGATCTTTTCCTTTACCTTTTCCAACCTTTATTTCCCTTTTTTTGGCTTCAAAAATCGGTCAACAAGTCAAAAAGCACATTCTATTTTCATTTCGAAGATAAGTGGCTTCATTCCGAAGACAATGCAATTCTCATTTCCGAAGATCGCTCATTTCGAAGATACTGCAATTCTTCATTTCGAAGATACTGCAATCCTTCATTTCGAAGATCCGCTCATTTCGAAGATAATGCATTCTTCATTCTGAAGATCCGCTCATTTCGAAGATATCTGTTCATTCCGAAGATACTTTGGAATGAACAAATGTGTGCTTTTCCAGTGATTTCTTCTGCATCTCTCAGGTGGGTTATCTCCTAAGATCAAATTCCAATGGTCTTCATCTCTTTCCACATGTGAATTCCATGCCTTGCTATTTATGGATAGCTGGTTGGAATTTACATGGGAAAGACCAATTTTGTTGCACAACAACAGTTTGCTTGCATTGTTGCCAGATTTAGGTGAAATAATTGCTTGAGACAAATCAAAACATGATTAGTGAAATGCTGCTATTATTCTAAGCATATCCCATTTTAGCAAATCATAGCAAAAAGAACACAAAACTATGCAAAAAGTTGTAAAATCAGCATATAATATTCCAAATACATTGATCATGCAAAATGGTTAATATACAACATATTGAATCAACTTAACTAACATATCAGATAAAACATAAGAGTTTATAGGCATTTTTAGTGTTCAAAACATGTTATGATTGAGGCATTTCCAGGCCTCATCAATTTTCTTCCTCTTCTATTGCCAAAAATATAAATTTTTCTTCTTCACTATTTGAGGATATTCCATCACTATCACTTGAAGCCTTGCTTCCCTTATCAACATAGAAACTCTTCTTGTGCTTTTGAAAGAACTTATTTTCATGCTTGTTTTGACCATACATATTTTTCTTTTCATACCTGGATTTTCCTCCTTCCTTTTTCTTATGATCCTATTTTTCCTCACTGCTACTGCTTCTAGCTTCTAGACAATTAGATGCATAGTGACCAAATTCCACAATTAAAATATTTCACTATTTTTATACCTTTGTGCTTTCTTGAGTCCTTCTTGTTTCTTCTACCATAGTTAGTTTCTTCATCACTGCTTGACTCTCTACTTGATTCTGGATTCTTATCCTTTGTCTTCTTTGATGCTTTGAAGGATGCATATTTCTTGGAGTTGGGATACTTTACTATTCTCATCTCATAAGCTATGATAATTCCATGTAACTCATCCATAGTCAACTGCTCAATACATTTCATTGCTTCTATAGCTAAAAATTTTCCATCATACCTTGTGGGAAGTGACCTTAAAACTTTCTGAGTAACATTGGATTATTCAATTTCAAATCCAAGTCCATGCATTGTATTAACAATCTCATACACACGAAGTAAGTATGTATCAATGTCTTCCTCATCATCCATATTCAAACCTTCAAACATTTTCTTGTGGTTTTATAGTTTTGCCATATTGACCTTTTTATTTCCCTCATAGGTTTGCTTCAATATTTCCCAAATCTCTTTTGTTTATTTGCAATGCATAACTTTCACAATTTTTGCTTCATGTAATCCACTTAAGACTGCATTCATATCCTTGGCATTATTCACATGCAAGAGCTTACCATATTTATTTGTGGGAGGATTAGCTGTAGGTGTGAACCCATCCTCAACTGCTTGCCATGTCTCATATCCTTGTGTCATCAAGTAAGTCCTCATTCTTATGCTCTAGAAAGCATAATTTTTCCCATTAAATAATTGTTCTTTATTTGATGAAGATCCATTCTGAGATGCCATATGTATTCCTATAACCTCTTCCTTCAAGCTGTTAGACTCTTCTGAAGGAACCCGCTCTGATACCAATTGAAGAGCATAGGCTTATACTGAGAGGGGGTGAACAATATAAGACCAACTTTTACTTTTCTTTCCCAAACAATATTATCCAATATTATCAATGGCAATATCAATATTAGTAATCAAAGAAACGCATAAATCATCACACATAAGAGAGACACAAATTTAAAGTGGTTCACCCAATGTGGGCTACTCCACGGAGAAAATATTTCTATGAATTTTTCTCAACAAATATTTTGGAAATCAATTCCCTATTACAACGTTTATGGACCTCTGTCCAAAGGAGACACCAAAACCCTATGATCTGATTTGTGGAGCTCTCTCCACAGGATAACTATTTCCTATTATTTTTGGTTCGTGGAACTTGATCCAGGAGAACTCTATCTCCTCAACTGGTTCATTTATCTCTCTCCATAGAAGAACTCTATCTTCCCAGCTAGTTCATGGATCACACTCTATAGGATAACTCTTTGCCCTTGCTCTAGTTTATGTATCTCACTCCATAGGATAACTCTTTCCCATTGATCTGGTTTGTGGATCTCTCTCCATAGAAAAACTCTATCCCCTCTACTCTGGTTCATGGATCTCCCTCCATAGGAGAACTCTATCCCCTCTAATTTGGCTGGTGATCTTCCAGAAGGCTTCTATCCCCACTACTCTGTCTTGTGGATCTCTCTCCATAGGAGACATCTATCCCCACTACACTGGCTGATGGATCTCTATCCATTGGAGACTATGGTCCTCTTTTATCTATCACATAAAAATATCGCTCTCTACTCTATCTCAAATTTACACCAAACTTTGTACCAATTATAGCATAAATTTGCTCCAAATCTGCTAAAAAAAATCTATACCAAAATTTATCTCAAAATTTTCCCCAAGCCTTAATACAAATATTGAACAAATATGCTCTCAATTCTATCTCAAATCTGCCCTCAAGCCTTCTCAAAGACTTGCTCAAATCTGCCTTCAAGTCTTCTCAAAAGACTTGCTTAAATCTGCCCTCAAGCCTTCTCAAATACTTGCTCAAATCTGCCCTCAAGCCTTCTCAAAAACTTTCTCAAATCTGCCCTCAAGACTTCTCAAAGACTTGCTCAAATATACCTTCAAGTCTTTTCAAAAGACTTGATCAAATTTGTCCTCAATACTGCTCACAAAAATTATACCAAATATTTCCAAACCTTACAAACAAACACAACTTATATAATTTTAGAAATGCTTTATTCAAACAGATATATTCTATTCAGAATTCATTTAACCTCTGGAAAAAATATATAATGATATGCATTTGCAAATATCTCAATATATTCTACTCAATCATTAAGTCTGTCGCTTTCACATGTCTCACATTTATTGCTCTTCTAGTATATGACAACTATCTTCTTGATGCACACACTTGCTTTCACAAATATGATTTCTAATGTTTGCACATTCGCTTTCAATATCACTCAAAACCAATTCTCAAGATTTTTACACAATCATTCAACCAATGAAGCACAACTTGCTCATAAACCCTAACACAAGTGTTTCCACTTTCTTTCAACAAGGATGCACAATATAAATTTCAAAACCTAACTCAAATATTTACAACAATTCTTATCAAACAATCCTTTTCTCTCCACCTTATATTCCAAGACATTCACTTCAACAAAACACTTTAAACAAGGACTGATGTGCCCATACCTATTTATTTGCTTTGATGGAGATATGTCTTCAAAACTTGTCTTACCAAAAACTAATTATTTTTGTACCACTTCAAGTATTAGATAGCAAGATTCTATCTCAAAAATATCCACATGAATTTTTTATCAATTAGGTGCTCAATGAATTCTGAAAATAATGTTCTAGGACTCTTCTTTTGTTCTCAAGGACAATGCATTAAACCTCAACAAAATTCTCTCAACAATTTCCCTTTTTATAAATTAAGAATTACAAACAATAACATCACCCTTTACACCTTTATCTCCCTCTAACATAGAATAATTTCCAATTTATTTTAATGTATAAGAACCAAGAATTACAATTCTAAATAAACCATTTACAGACTTATCACTCCAACCTTTGTACTTAAATAACTAGCAGTAATATTCTTTAAATATTATGTAAAAGTTTATTTCTCCTTATACCTCCTATATGCCAAACTATACACCAAATCACATCCGCCAAACATAGACCATAGCCAACATTAAATTAAATTTGGAGCATACATTATAAAAAATATTCCTTGTTGTCATGGATGGGAATTGACCCTCTGAACTTAAGCCACTAAGCGCAACACCTGAACACTTGTGCTAGCCAAGTAGTTGAGACCGAACCCTTGACCTCTACCTTTTATTTCTTGCTGCCTCCAACAAAAGTGAAACAAAACACTTCAAATGGTGCTAGGGTGAATCGAACCGTACACCTTTCCTCTGCTAGCACCTTACATAGGACCCGTCTGCCACTTGGGCTACCAACCCTCACTGAAACAAAAAATTTGTCACCTTGTCCTTATCTCCCACCGCTTTCTCGATGAATGAATTTCCAACACGTTTCACTATACTCCAAGATCGATTCATTCATGCACATAAAATTCAGATTCATTTGAAAATAATTTTAGCTCCTTCCTTTTATATGCTTTCGAAGCATTTTTATGACGTCGACGAAAAGCTTTATTTGCCTTCATTTAAATTTGAATTTTGACGCCCTTTGCATTTTTAAATTTAATTTTATATTTAATATAATATTTAACTTTGTTTAAATATTATATTATTTAACTTTAGTGTTTAAACAATACTTTTGCATGGGTGCCTTCATCAAATTTTTATTTTCCTTTTAATAAGCCCTTTTGGCTTAATTATTATAATATTAAAATATTACAATATTTTCTTTTTCCTTTTAAAACCTTGACGTAAAATTTTACCTACAACCTTTTAACCAACCTCTTTGGCTTATAATAAAAAATATTATAACCATTTCTTTTTACCAATTTTCTTGTATCATGATGAACTTTACCTTGCATCAAACACTTGACATCAATGACAACATAATTACTCAAAATTTACAACAGAATAGGCAAAAAACTTGATTAGCTTGGCTGAAAGAAGATTCAAACTATCCACAAGAGTGATACCAAATAGGCAATGGAATGCAACAATGCATATTTCCTAGAATATAATAACAATGAACAAAGTAGTCTAGTAAGGGTGGGATATGATAGGTAGACTATAGCTAAAATTAGAGAAAATAATGGATCTAGCAAGAAAATCCATAGATCTAATATTTCCAAGGTTCTAGGATGAAAGATCTCAACTTTGTACTAGGGAATAGCTCTAGGTGTAAAAATAATCAATGGAAAAAAATGAGAAAGAGATAGATCAATGAAAAGAGCCTATTGACAAGACTCAAGTGCTTGAGTTCCTAAACAAGATGACTGCCATACAAGCTAAAATTTAAGATATGGCTAGGAGATACAAGGACCCTTATAAAAAAGCCTATCAATTAATGAAGATACATGAACAAAATATGGAAATTAAATAACCTACTCCACAAACTTGGATTATGGTTTTTCAAGTATTACAAAGGGTAAAAAGCATCCTAGTCAAAGAAGAAAATCAGGGGAATGGGTGAAGAGAACAATATACTACTACAGAAACCCCCACCTCCAAGAATATAAGGGTAGAAGAAGTTCAAGAGACACTTGGAATGTAAGAACAATAGAAAAATGATGAATAATCTAGGCATGACACCTCATCCCTTCATATGGAAAGAAGACACCTACACAGTTGGAATTTTTTGAAAAGAGCACCGTCTCACCTAGAAAGTTCATAAAAAGCATAAATCCATATGAATCCCACTTCAATATCCACTTCACCTCATTCCATAAGTTATACACATCTTTCCATACCATCTAAAACCACTCATCCACCACATATTTCATACCCTAAAAAAATTCTTTATCATAACCGCTTCACTTATATTTTTATAAACCTTTTAACTCCATGCCCAATGGAATAAGGCTTTCTAGGTTCTTAATTTTTGTGAGCAAAAATTCCCTAGAGGTGCCAAGAATGTAGGTCAAATTCATGCCCTCATTTACAAATCCCATTTTTTGTCAAAGTATTCTAAGTTGAATTATAAGGAAAATATTCGAAATGATCATATGTGGCTAAGTCCCTAAAGGAGTTTTGGGATTGCACAAAGCCAAAATGTAACCAAATTAGACTATTTTCGGTGATGATGTCAGCATGACATCCCAAAAGTCTAAAAATGCACAAGGAAACATCAAGGTGGAATAAATCCCATCATATTAAAAATAGAAAAGCATATCTTTGACGTCAAGCAGCTACACAAAGCCAAAATGGAACAAAGCCAAAAAAAATTGGGTAGTGATGTCAGCACTTTCATGAGAAAGTTTAGAATCATGTAATAGAAAATCATGGTTGAACAAAGCCAAAAATATTAATGCACAAAGCACCAACCAAAAAATGCATGAAGCCAAAATAGAACAAAGTTAGAGTTCTTCCAAGAATGATGTCATCAAAGCATTTATAAGGTCTAGATTCATTCCAATAGAAATTTTAGGCAAAATGAAAGCCTAAATTTGATACATGGTGCCATAGAACATTGCTTTCAGAGCCACAAATTTCCTAGTGCCTCTCAACTATTCAAACTAATTCTATCAAGACATAAAAATGATATACCTAATAAATTATTTGTAATGCTTCAACCATTTGTAGAAGACTATTGGAGATCTACAGAGAGGATTGTAAACAAAATAAAATTTTAAACACAAAATGAAAGCAAAGTAAGCCATATCAGTAATAAATTAACATGATCTAAAAATAACAAACTCCCTAGAGTATTTTTTCTAGGTTGTTTTGCATAATAGAACTATAACTATATTGTAAATATTATGCTACAATATTCAAGAGCAACTTATAAATAGGGAGATAGAACTCTAAATAAGGGTTGGCTTTGTAGAATTGCTTGAGTGTATGTTGTATTATTTTTGTTGCTTTAGCATTAGAAGTGATAACTATTTGGCCTCCATTGCTGGTGTTTTTATGAATGAATTTATGTTTTCACTCATTTTTGTTACACTTTATGATTATTTTATTATGTAAAAGTAAATTCTGCTATTTGGATCATTGTTGGATTACTCTTCATTAAAGTCCTTGGAATGATTAAAGCACATAATTGGTAATTTCTTAACTCTATTTTCCACTTGACAATGGTTAGTCTATTTAGTATCATTGTTAGTTGATTTTAGTAGGCACATAATTGGTAATTGCTTAACTCTATTTTGCACTTGGCAATGGTTAGTCTATTTAGTATCATTGTTAGTTGATTTTAGTAGACTCTTACAGATCTACCCAATGTTGTTACGCTATACCCCATCCACCATTTACTCATTTCTCTAAACCCTTACCTTCTCTCAACTCTTTCTTTTTATTACCCTCAACTTAAACCCTTATTTTAGTTTTGTAAGTATATCTAGGATTTGACCTTCTCTAGAGGTTGAATTGAGAGAAATATCATTCATCCAAAAAATTAGCTAAAGTCTAGGGCATATTCTATAGACGGTAGATTTTACACCAAAAGATACTTATTTCTATACAAAGTGCTTTAATAGATTCTAAACATTTACCAGAATTAGTGTTGGTCAAATATCTGCCTAATCAACAAAAACTGCATTTGTGCACCCTAGATACGACCAACATTGAAATGCCGAAGGAAAATAATGTCCTCCATGCCAATATCTAGAGAGGGTTGGTTCCCTTACTAATCCTAAACTAGTTGAAGACTAGGGATGTAGGAAAGAAATTAGAAAAATAATAGAAAGAAAGGGAAATATGGTCGTAGGCTGGAATGTACGATTTGGGGTAGACTAGTATCAAGAATTCCACCAAGTGTTATAACAACATGTAACATAAAGAAAGCAGTAGAATTTTACTTACACTTTTGCAGTAACAACCTCCAGATTGTATTCCAAAACTAACTCATTCACCAACAATATTTTAAATCCAAAAATAAAATTTTAAACTTAATAGTAGGAACATGAGCATAAACATAAATGCTTAAGAACGGAAGGAAATCACACACATAAGAATGCTTGCAAATTTTAGAAGCCAAGTCTCTTCTATTGATGTAGAATACTTAGAAAGTTTTCTTGCAGAATGTCCAACCTCATTTACAATACCAATTTCATTAGTATTTATAGAGGATTTCACCTCTTTCATTAAATGCACATGAGAACAAAATGATCACAGATCAGGAACAGGAGTGAGGAAATTCCTCCTTGGAATCATTAAAAATCCATCCTTTTGGGGCAACGATCCGTATTTCGAGAGAACATTTCCAGGAAATCAGTAACTTGGGCATCGGTGCACATAGAATCATGAGACATTAAATATCTTGGAAACACACTCCTACCTTGAAAATCATGAAAAATACTCCTTGCGTTCCCATACAAATTTCTCCTTCACTTGGGATCCACAATTCGAATTACTTATTGCCACCATTATTTAATGCTTGCAAATCTGACACTCTTGAAATTCTGACCATAATTCCTTTTATCAAAAAATTACAGTTGCTCTCTTGACAAAAAATAGCTTCGCCCGCTCGTGTATAATCTAGCATGCTTGCGTGACTTTCCTTTAAGAACGCGTTCACCCATGGGAGGGGCAAACAGGATGTTCACCCTTCAACTGGGGTGAATGCAATTACGTTTTTCTTCCAAGGTATGTTTGCCCATGGGAAGGGCGAACGGGACATTCACACCTCAATCGGGGTGAGCATACTTGCACTTTATATTTGGGAAAACACAATCATGTTCAGGTGTTGGAGCGCATTCACCCATGGGAGGGGCGAACGGTACGTTCACCCCTCAATTGGGGTGAACACGACTACATTTTTACGCACCCATTCCTTGAATCCTTGAACTACTTTTGTCTTCATTTTTGATATTTCATTCACCCCAACATGGGGTGAATGGGGTGTTCGCCCTACCTTTGGGGTGAACGTGCAGCCAATTTCAAAAAATTTAAGCCCTTCAAATTTTTGAACTTGATATTTCATTATTTTCTATTTTACAAGCCTACAGACTCCTTCATTTTAAAGGTATTCACAGTATGGCAAACTCGAATCTGAATGAAGTTTAAAAAACATTTATAACACAAAAAAAGAATACATATGTAAACAAATTAGGAACATATGAAATTATTTTTGAAATAAAAACCACCATATACAGTCAAAATATTCATCAAAATATTGCATCAAAATACTCTAACAAAATTGTCTCAATGTGGCATAGTGCAAAATTGCCAATAGTTTTGGTGACTCACAGGGTATCCAGATCGCATGTATGCAATCGATCCCAGCATTTATCCATTGGGTAATAGAGTCACAACCGCATGTTGCATCAAACTATTTACTGCTTGCATCAACTTCTTCCTACACTACCTGATATTGTTCAGTCATCTGTTTGTATTTTTCATCCAATGCAAGGCACTTCATCGAGCTTGACTGATTTTTTTTTTTGCTTCAAGGTGCTTTAGTAAGACTTAAATTTCTAATGCCAATGGCTCTTGTAATCCAAAAAAATGGAAAAAACAAAAAGGAAATAGATGTTGCTAAGGATTTGGCTCAACGAAAGGAGCAGGAATGGATGGGGGCACAGTTATGCTTACCCTTGACAGAGTCAGTGTACTCACAATGATGATGGAATTAACAGGGGTGAAATATGAGGCAGATGATGGTGGAATGGAAAATGAGTTAGGGGTAGAGGCAAACAAACTAGAAGCTGAAGGAATGGAGGAAATAGGAATGGTGGAAGGAGCAATGGTGACTGATGACTATGAAATGGGGAGGGGAATAGAAGTGGTGGGTACAACGAATGAAAGCATCAAGGGAAGATAAAATGCGTACCTGTAGGCTCCGACACCATGCCCTTAGCACTTTATTTATTAGCTGGCCTATTTACAATATTTACACAAAAATTTATGACATGATTGGCATGCCGCCACCACAAACCTAGCTTTGGGTGCTTATTCGGTGAATCTGTAGTGTTCATACCAGATCTGATTGTACTTCAAGCAATATTTTAAGTTTGGATGTCCTCTTCCCAAATTTTTCTAGGTTGCAAGCCAGCTACAATATGGCAGGTTATCATGCATACCAACACTTATACAATTACTGAATAATATGGCAAAAATATTTACCATATGGGAGCCTTCTTCGAGTGTTGATTACGGTGATGGTTGGAACCAATGCTACCACTTTTGAGAGTCTATTGGCTGTAGGATCTTGGGCACGTGCTCCTCTAACCCCTTGATGTGATAGCAGGATATTTTTGGTGATAGCCCTACTATCAGGATCTCCTCAAGACCAGTCTCCTGATGAGGTATGCTTATTGGGTCTCGATCAAGTACTTGCATGCTATGCTCAGGGATACAAAAGGGTGCAAAATTATACCCTTTTTGCACTCAAAGTTGACCTCTTGAGCCTATTCCTCTTCTTCTCGGTCCTTCTCCTAAATAAAGTTGCAAGCTACCATATTGTTCATTATTGGGGTAATGCTTACATATTTCGTCTATCGGTATTGGGAGATATTCACCTCTTCTTGCTTCATCTCCTGATGGAAACTATAAGCAACCATATTGTTCATTGTTGGAGCAGTGCTTGCATATTCCCTTCATTTTCACTAGAGGAGATTCACCTCTTGTGCTCCACACAGTTGCATTTCAGGTATCCGTACAGTTTGAGGGATATACCATTTTGAATATTGTACAAGACATACGGGAGTAGCAACTGTCAGAGAGAGTGATGGAAAGGTAGTTTCTATCAACTGTATTTTTATTGATTGAATTAGGAGTTTCTCTACTTGTATTGCTTCTTGAAATATTTGATGGAATCTCTGTTCCTCAGATTATAGCATGACGTGGCCTATGTCTGGGTGAAAATCCCGAATATAGTAGAGGTGGTCCTGGCTAGGTTTCGGCTAGATCTTCTATGGAATTCTCCTACAAATCCTCCAAAATTGGATATTTAAGTCTGTGATACTCTCTAGAGGTGCTCTCTTGATGGTGGAGGGGTGCGTCAAGAGTTGAAAGGGATCCTGAGAGCCATCAAATGTGTCAACTAGTGCTCCTGCCAAGTCTACCCATGAGTAGATGCTCTTACACCCAAGAATTTTGTACCAATGTAGTATCCTTCCTTCCAAAGAAAAGACTAGAAGTTTTATCATGACATATTCATGTGTTATGCCATGGAGGGTCGCTAGAGCAGCAACATATTCAAGGTGCTCTCGGGCCATTTACTCAGTGCCATTGTATTTTGTTAGAGTCTTCAGGGCACTTTAGGAATCTCATTCTGACTTTGGATATTCAGAGGGCTAGGATCATCCTAGTTGGGATAGCATACTTGTGCTATTATAGTAGTGGTCCTCAGAGATCACTATCCTTATCGCTAAGTCAGAGTCACCAGGTGAACATTCTTTCTCCACTTGTGAGGTCAAGGCTACTCACCAAACCTTGATTCCTCTAGGGTGTCTTCTTTCAGTATAAAAGGCATCCACGATCAAGAGATCTAGATATTTAGCTCAATGGAGTCACCAAGTGATTTTACCAGATAAAGTCAAGCTAGAGATTCACCAAACTTGGGCTTTCTTAAAATACAAATACTATGAGTCCCACTGGGTGTATCAAAAACTGTTGGTCAAATATCTGCCTAACAAAAACTACATTTGTGTGCCCTAGATACGGCCAACATTGAAAGGCCGAAGGAAAGGAATGTCCTCCATGCCAATATCCAAAGAGGGTTGGTTCCCTTACTAATCCTAAACTGGTTGAAGACTAGGGATGCAGGAAAGAAATTAGAAAAATAATAGAAAGAAAGAGAAATATGGCCATAGGCTGGAATGTAGGATTTGGGGTAGAATAGTAGCAAAAATTCCACCAAGTTTTATAACAACATATAACAGAAAGAAAGAAGTAAAATTTTACTTACACCTTTTTAGTAACAACCTCCATATTGCATTCCAAAACTAACTCATTCACCAACAATATTTTAAATCCAGAAATAGAATTTTAAACTTAACAACAGGAACATGAGCATAAATAGAAATGATTAAGGACAAAAGGAAATCACACACATAAGAATGCTTACAAATTTTAGAAGCCAAGTCTCTTCTATTGATGCAAAAGACTTAGAAAGTTTTCTTGCAGAATGTCCAACCTCCCTTACAATAGCAATTTCATTAGTATTTATAGAGGATTTCACCTCTTTCATTAAATGCACATGAGAACAAAATGATCGCAAATTAGGAATAGGAGTGAAGAAATTCCTCCTTGGAATCATTTAAAATCCATACTTTTTGGGTAGCGATCCAGATTTTGGGATAACATTTCCAGGAAATCAACAATTTAGGCATCGGTGCACAGAGAATTAGGAGATATTCAATATCTTGGAAATACACTCTTGCCTTGAAAATCATGAAAAATACTCCCTGCGTTCCCATAAAACTTCCTCCTTCACTTGGGATCCACAATTCAAATTACTTATTTCCACCATTATTTAATGCTTGCAAATCTGGCGCTCTTGAAATTCTGACCATAATTCCTTTTACTGGAAAATTACAATCTCTCTCTTGAAAAATAGCTTCGCCCAATTGTGTATAATCTAGCATGCTTGCATGAATTTCCTTTAAGAATGCGTTCACCCGTAGGAGGGGTGAACATGATGTTCACCCTTCAACCGAGGTGAACGTGATTATGTTATGCTTCCAAGGTACATTCACCCATGGGAGGGGTGAATGGGATTTTCACCCCTCAACTAGGGTGAACGTGATTGCACTTTATCTTCATGCGAACACAATCCTGTTTGGGTGTTGGAGTGCATTCACCCATGGGAGGGGTGAACGAGATGTTCGCCCCTCAATCGGGGTGAAAACAACTACATTTTGCTGCACCCGTTATTTGAATCCTTGAACTCATTTTGTCTTCCTTTTTGATATTTCGTTCGCCCCAACATGAGGTGAATGGGTTGTTCACCCTACCTTTGGGGCGAACGTGCAGGTACTTCCAAAAATCTTAAGCCCTTCAAAATTTTCAACTTGATATTTCATTATTTTTTGTTTTACAAGCCTATAGACGCCTTCATTTTAAATGTATTCATAGTATGGTGATCCCGAATCTAAATAAAGTTTACAAAACACTTATAACGTCAAAAAATAATACATATGTAAAAAAATCAAGAACAGATGAAATTATTTTTGAAATAAAATCTACCATATACAGTCAAAATATTCATCAAAATATTACATCAAAATTTTCAAGAAAATTGTCCCAATGTGGCATAGTGCAAAATTTCCAACAATTATTAAGATTTAGCCTTCAACCCTAGCTAGCTCAAATGCATTGGAGTCACACTTTTTAGAAATTTGGTAATGGTTAGATAGTAATGAATCAAAATTTTGGTGTTTGCTTGGCTTGGCCCTATCCTCATCCTATTTAAAAATTAAGTCACAAATTTGAAACTCCCATGAAGAAGCCTTTTTATCAAACTAGTGCTTCATAGCGGCTTGGTGTTACCAGAAGTTGTAAGCCTTTTCTCTCACTCCTCTATGAAGAGCAATTCTACCATTATTTCCTCCATTGGATTTACATCTAGAAATTTTCCTTTTTTTATCAACTTCATTGTTGATCATTCTAAATGAAAAGGTAGGAAAATCTCCTTACCATAAACTAGAGAATACAATGAGGTCTTCATGAATTTCATTATGGTAATCTAGTCATCCCATAGGGCTTGATATAGCATTAGGTGCCAAATTCATTGATTTTCACCTTTAACCCTTTTAACGATTCCTAATAGATTCTTATTTGTAGACTCTGTCAACCCATTTCATTACAAATAGTAGTTGGATAAAGATTTTAGATAAATATCATATTTGTTTGAAAAGTCTATGATCTTGACACCTATGAAGACAATCCCATTATTTGACACTATGGTTGCAAAAATACCAAATTTGGTGGTCAAATTTTCCAAAAATTTAAATATAATATCTTGATTTTCCATCTTCGTAGCCACTAACTCAGACCATATTATGAAATAGTATATTGTAGTTAGGACAAAGTTATGTTTGACAGAGGAATTTGGATTAATGACATCAGTAAAATCAAGCCCCCATTGCTAGAAAGGCTCATCTACAATGATAAGCTATAAGGGAAGTGCTAGAATCATTCCCACAAATATATGATATTTTTCACATGCTTTGGATACTTTGAAAGCATCTACAAGTATAATAGACCAATAGTATCTGACCCTCAAAATTATTATTATAGTGGTCTACCTGAAATAATGGTCTCTAGAGAAGCCTACATGAAATTTATTTTATACCTTTTTTACCTATTCTAGGTTGATACAATGGATAAGGACTCCAATTTTATTTTTGAATAATCCTTCTAGTAATAAAAAATAATTCAAGACCTATAACCTATATCTCATCCTTTAAGAAGCATTCAATCCATCCAAACACCTACCCATTCAAAAATATGCAATCAAGTATATCACTCAATTTTCTTTTTCTATCCACTCATCCTTATCAGACTCAAATTTAGGGTAGTCTTAAATGAATAAATTGTGTTATGCTTCTACTACACTTGCTATCTTCTCACATAGTGCTCTCTGTAATAGCAACTTGGTTGGATGGATCTCAACATCATCCTCTTGTATCTTCATAATCCATATGGTTCTTTTTTTGCCTAATTTTCTCTATAGGAAAAAGTTCCTAATGTCTGGGTGCACCACATAGACCAAAGTTTTGCTCTTAAATATATAATGCTTTATCTTATTGAGGGATTTCATGGGAAAAAATACCTATCTCTCAATGAAATTATAATTCTTTTGGTATGCATGCAATATCTAGATTATAAAGGCTATTGAATGCTCTTCTTAATTATCATCTTCTTGAGTTAAACAACAACAAAATTGTCATCTTCCTGATAAACATATAAAATGAAATTTTTTTTACAATCTAGATTTACCAAAATAGGTGCTTTAGCTATTTCTTGCTTGATGTTTTGAAAATCTATCCTTATATATGGAATCCATAGAAATGGTACATCCTTCTTTAGAAGCTCAATCATGGGTTTGACTATTTGTGTAAATTTAGGTATGAATTTATGGATAAAGTTGATTTGTTTAAATAAGGATTGTAGAGATTTCTTGTTTTGAGGAATTGATAGTGCTAATATTTCTTTGAACCTATCCTAATCAATGGCTAGTCTCTATTTTGAAACAACATGTCCCAACAACTTACCTTTGTGCATAGCAAACACTAATTTCTTAGGATTGAGCGAGACCCTGAATTCCTAGTATTTTTGGAATACCAATATGAGATCATCCAAATGCTACTCCTTGTGATGCAAAAATATTATCATATCATATATATAGATTAGGATTATTTTTTTCACCAGTTATCCAAAGGTGAGGTCTATGGATCTTTAAAAGGTTGTCCCTGCATTGGATAAACCAAAAGGTATTCTATGATATGCAAATATCCCTAATTTTGTGGTGAACATAGTCTTATATTGGTACTCATCCCTTACCCATATATGATTAAAGCTAGAGAATATATCTAGCAGAGAGAACCTCTCAACTCTGATAATTTTCTATAGGATTTGATCTATTTAGGAAAATAAATAATGGTCTTTCAGGGATGCTTGGTTTAGGTTTTTAAAATCTACAAAGAGTTGAATATATCCATTCTTTTTCTTGATCGATATCCAATTAAACATATTTATGGAATGCTTAAAGGGATAAATAATTTTTGTATTAAGTAGCCTCTTGCTTCATGAAGGACTCATTTTTGGGTTTATCGACCTCTACTTTTGCCTAAATGGCTTGACATTGAAGAATAACTCTATGGTATGTTGTATGACATCCCTGTTATAGACCTTGAGATCTTAATAGCTCCATGTTATTGTCTCCATATTCTCTACAAAATGATATGAGTTTATTTATTTCTTGCTTAGTACATCATACTCCAACTTTTAAGTTCTTACCAGGCTCCATCTAGACCTCTTTATATTCATGTTGATCAATGCTCATCCTCTAGGAAGTTGTCCAATCATTATTATCAAAGAGTCTCTATAGGGTTATTATCAATTTTATAATATTATTTCTCTTTAATTATAATACCTCATCTTGATTATTGTGATCTACCATTTCCTCTAGATGGGATGCATAGAAAACTTCTCTAGTCAAGAAACTAACTATTTGCTCATCATTATCAAATACTTGCCAAAATATATCCTTGTTTGGGATAGATGGTGTGAAGACCATTTTGATGACTACCTTTTATTATTTTCAAGAGTCAAAATCTAGATCAAAGTTTACCCCCTATGAGGCCAATGCATTAACTATTGTATTTTGGCTTCTAGGTACTACTTTTATATTTAAGATCTTGAAGATTTCTAGAAGGTCCTAGACTCTATTTTGGTAAGCCTTCAAATAATGATGATTGCTATTGCATATTTTTATCACTTGATTGACTAATAGCTTTGAGTCACCAAAGATTGACAATATTTTGATTCCCATTTTTTCTACCTTCATTAGACCTAGACATAGAGCTTTACACTTTGCAATATTATTAGTAGAAATCCAAGTTAGTTTTTATGAGAACTTTTTAATTCCCTTAGAAGGGGAAATTAAAACCATCCCAAGTTTAGCTCTATTTCTGCATCTAGCTCCATCATTGTAGACATTCAATAGTTCTATATTATAAATTTCTTGATTTAATAAGGTTGGGAGTTTCTATCCTTCTGGATCTATTATGCAATATGTGCCTAGCCTATTATTAATTATCACATTGAAATCCTTATGGAAGAACTCATCCTCCATCTATAATTCTTTAGTGACTATCTCTAGGTAGTCCAACTCATCATTTATTAAGTTAACACTATCTTCCTCAATATTTTCAAGGTGGAATGTACATGGATTCTCCACATAAATTTTTGATTTCTTTTCTTTATGAGGAATGACCATGTGTAAATATTCTAAGAAGGTAGCCACCCAACTTGGTAGTAAATTCACTTAAAATATAGAGGCCAAAGTATGGAACTAGGATGGTAATATTTTGTGTCTAAGGTTGTAGTGTGGCTTGGATTCATACAGGTGGTAAGCTCTCTGGCCCTAGTTCCAAGTTAGTAATATCTCTCAACTCTTGATGACCCATTTGGATGAGCAAAGGTGGGATAATTTCTTGAGGATGAGGGGTTTTTTGACACCTCAAAAAGTAGATTTTTTTAATTTATTATCTTTAGTCCTCTCTTTCTTTCATGTGGCATTCATGCTAGAATATTTTTTTTAGATCTTCAAATCTATTAGGCTCTCTTATCATGATTACCCAAGCCATAATTAGACTATCATGCCCTTCTCACCATGTACCATGTTTTTATTATCTGAATCCTAATAATGTAAGACTTGAGAGGTGGTGGCAAGTTTCCAAGAGGCCAAAGTACATCCAAGAGCATGTGAAGGATGACTCAAATCTACCGTATGATCCTATTAATCTCACCCCATCTCAAAATTATGATTCTCCCAACCTCGTCACTAATTTCTTGATGCAAGACAAATTTCATCCAAATTCTCATTGGAGGAGTTACCTACATGTCAGACCTCATGTTAATTTGTTGAGGTGGCTAAAATATTCTAGGCATAGTGAGAGTGTTTGGGATGTGAAACCATAATTTCTTGGAGAAGCTTATAGAAGTAAGTAGACTATTGATATGCAAATGCATTTGGATTATCTTTCTACCTCTCTACAAGCCAACCCCTGAAGCCTAAACTATTTAAATTTTTTGTAAAGTATGGAAGTTGAAATAAAGGGAGTAGAATTGGGTTTCTTGTCTATGGATGATGAAGTGATATGAATTCTTGAGAAATGGAGACTTCTAGATTTCTTAATGAAATTTAATGGGTTTGATCTTGAGCTATCCATGCAAATTTTTCACTTGGGATGAAGGGAGAGTTAGGGTGAAAGGGATGGACTTCACCATTTAAATTCCCCTAATTATTGAGGTCTCAGGTCTCCCAATAGTTTGTGATTATATTAATAGGGACAAAAAATCACTAGCCAAAGAACTTAAGAATTTTAAAGGTAAAGGTGGATACCCAATGAAGTGTCAAAATGGATATCTTCATCAGTCTTTAAAGGTACCATGGGATAGGATGGAACTAGTGGTGATGCAATATTTTACTCTAGATAATCAAGATACAATAGTGAGAAGCTTTCACATGGATTTATTGAATCACCTACACTAGAAAATGATGATGAATATTTTAGTATTTCTCTTTAAATATCTAGAAAAAATGATATCACAGGTGCAAGCGGGTGATTACTCCTACCCTCTTCATCAATGGATGATGAAAGTGTTGTTTGATCATGTGGTTAAGCATGGGAATAATGCGAATTTGAATAATATTAGTTTGGTCAAAAGCCAACTAGAGGTGGACATTAAGGAGAAGTCACCTAGGAAGTTAGAAAGTAAGGAACCTAGAACTTTAACCCCAACCTCCTTAGAGTGCTTGACTGAAGAAAAAGAAGATTTATTGAAAGAGGAAAAGGTTGAATAGTTAGTTATGCTAGTGGAAAATATTTATAACTAGATGCCCTTTAGAGAAAAGGGTGAGTCTACAAGGTACTCAAAGCAATTAATGTCCAAGATGGTTAAGGGTGAGCAACCTACACAAGAAATCTTTGAATCTAATAATTTAGAGGATTATGTCCCTATTCTTTGAAATAAACCAAGAAATATTATTAAAACCCCTATTGGGAGAGAGAAAGAGCACTTGAGGGCATGGGACCCTCTCAAAACCTCTAAAAATACGAGGAATATGATGGGTGATCTTCTCAAATCCTTGAGCAAGTCTGTTAAAATGATTGCAATGTATGTTGAGAAAATTACATGGATGATGAGGTATTTTAGTTTTAAAGAGGATTTGGAGGTTCCCAAAGTCAAAGTTGAATGACTAGGTTGGTTAGCCCCTCCTATTCCTAATGCTCTCTATTATTCTGCTCCTTGTTCATTTTTGCTAGGCTTTCCTTTCTGTTCCTCATGGTCCCTTAAGTTAGGCCCTGTTCTCTTTTTAGTCTATCAAAATTTTTGGTTGTTTGGGCCTCCTCTTGATGCCCAGTTTGTAAATATGTAAAAGGTTCAGGGAACCTTTCAAAACCCCTTCTTTTTACATATAATAAAAAAATTATGGTTTTAGATCAACTACCACCACTTCCTAAATTAATGTCACTTTCGATACATTATGCAGTACCATCGTATGTCTTTGGTTATCCCAACTATTTTGACAGTGGTGATATCTAACTACTTACTAACTTTGGCATGTTAATAGCTGTTACTCCAAAGTCAACCATGTAATTTTACATGATCCATACTTCTATATGTAGATACATATAGAAGGGAAGTAGCCTATTCTTGCCCATTCCTAGGATAGGTTTATTTTAAATTAAATTTAGATTCAAACATGACAAACATTTTGAAGATATACTTTTCAATGAATCCATGACCAAATAAATTTGTCTAAGAATTTGTAAAGCATTATACATGCTCACTTTTGAAGGATTTTTATTTTATTCCTCAACTATATTGATTTTTTATTCTTTTGAATACCTCTTTTCCTTGTAAGGCTCATAAAAAATCTTTTATTATTGAGTTGCTTCTAGTCTCTACCATTTCATCATGGAAGGATAGTGGACCTTGTTCATAACTTGTTCTTTAAAATCTTCTTACTTTATTTTATGCTTTGGATTAGGTTACTCCTTTTTTAACTTTTACTATGGCTAAGTAGGCACTTTTAGAATCTCCAACTTCTATAGATTTACTTGTAAAGGCTTCTTACTAGACCTTTTCAATACTGATATGCACTCATCTTCTGAGGGTTATTTTATTAGAATATTTTGGTATGGGTCTAATAGTATATTTACTATCTCTTTTGTGCCTTTTCAACTTTTTTTGCTACTACTAGTTGGGATTGGTGCTAGTAAATCATGTAGATGTTTACATTATATGGATTGATATAGGCTAAGCACCATTAATTTCCTTGGATTAGGAAGTAGATGGCCCATACTCTTTATTATTGTATACTATATTGAATCTTTTGGCTACATTGCTTGTAGAGGCCTCTTGATATCTTATGACAAAGGAAAATTTCTTGGGATGATAACCTTCAAATCTCCTCTCAGCATTTTATTTTTTTTATGATAGTGACTTCATTTCTTAGATTCTTCATCATTGTTAGTAAATCTTGCATTGCTAGGGATTCTTTAGGTTTGAAAATAAGCAATGAAGGCAATATGGGTATCAAAGGATGACTATGAGCCTTAGGCATTAGAATAAGGGCTAGTGAACGTGTTGATATGGCTAGGCCTATAGTTTGTTGGAGAGGTTGGACTATCTATGGTAAATATGGCATTACAACTTTGGGGGGTAGTTTTCCAACATATATTAAGGTATTCTCTATAGCTATTATATCCTGGTACACATGAAAAAACCTCATTTAATTAGACAACCATATTTTCAGTCCTAAATTTGAAGTGAATGCATGTAGATAATAAATGTAAACTTGATTATGATATGGACTAATAGCCTATGGGATTCACCTCCAAGTTTTAATAAAATTGATATTGAAGTCTATTATGGTTTCTTGTGGATGTCTTTGGATAGCAGTAAATTGAGTGAGCAATGAAAAGGGGCCTACTAGCTCATTGAATTCTAAAATAAATGGTTTAGCTAATTGTTCCCATGAGCTAATACTTCTCTCTTCAAGAGCCTAGTATTATATCAATATTTTCCCTTTGAATGATAGTGCTAGCAACCTTACCATCACATTATCAAAGTGAATGTTATGAATAGTAGTTAAAGCAACCACATCTTAATAGTGTTCATAACAATTTTAACAATGCCATCATAGGTTGATAAAGTTTTAGAGATGCCTAAGGGATTTCATGGAGATCTTCCAACTCTAGAGGTTTGGTGCGATTCCATTCAAGATATATTCATCCAACCATACTTTCTAAAAAATAATTATCAAAAAATTCTTGATAATCTATTTGCAAAGAGATAATATTCCCAACAAGGGAATATGGAGAGGAGACAAGAATTTGTCTTGTATAGATCTAGAGGTTGGTAACTCAAAAAATTGTAAAAGGTTCTTTAAGCTTTTTAGTTGTTGAAATCGTGATCATAAGCTTTTAAGTAGGATGGAATTTGGGTCTTTACTGACAAATTATTATCAGTGGAGTTGCCAAGTGATGATATTTATTTGATCTTAGAGAATATAACTTCATTGAGGTTCTATTCAATTAGGATTTGAATATTGTTCTTAATTTTTTATGGAAACAAACCATCGGGTGTGCCAAAAACTCTTAGTTATCAATCTACCTAATGTGTAACATGCACCATAGACTAAAACTATTGGAAATGTTGAGTACATTGAGTTGTCATTGAAGTCAAAGGTTTGATGCCAAAATATGCAATGATAATTAAGGCAAGAATATTCTTCATGGTTGATGCATTTATGAGGTTGGATAGTTTCTCAAGGAAATATTTTTAAAGGAAAATATTATAATATTTAAATATCATGTTTAAATATTATAAAGAAAAGGTTTAAGAAATTTGGACCAAGAGGTTTAAATACTTGAGACAAGGGATTTAAAATATAAAGGTTTGAAAGCATGGGTCAAAAAGGTTTTTGATCAAAAAGGTTTAAAAGTTTGAGGACCAAGGTTTACATGGGACACAAGTTGGCATTATTTATTTCCAAAGGTTTTAAGTATTTATGGGCCTAAAATATTATGTTATAATATTTTAATTAAATATTATAACTCAAATTTCAAACGGGGACTTAGGCACCAACGTATAAGTCTATGTTATAATATTTTAATATTATAACCAAAGTTTAAAAGGAACTAAGGTGCAAACATGTGGGAGTTATTCGAAATGCAAGCCGACATCGTGGAGTTTTGAAGACTTTGTCTTATGCATATAAATACCCATTATTTCTCCTTCATTTAACTAACACAAGCTTTGATATGTTATGATTTGTGAATATTTTATGTGAATGATAGACTTTAGAGATACAACAAAATATTAAGGTGTGCATGAGCTGAAAGCATCTTATCCAAAGTGTGTGCCTACTATGTTACACCCGACTGGGGTAGCCCAGTGGTTGGTTGGCTTGCATGAGCATTGTTAGAGGGAAGGTCACAGGGTCAAAACCCCTGGATATCATTTTTCTGGGAGACAAGGTTTTGAATTGCGTGCAGAGAATAGTGATAAAGTTTGGAGGTGCTCCTTTTGGTTTCAGTGGCTGCACTAGTGCAGTTGGTCATAGGCACTTTGGGAAGGCACTACGCTAGGGAGGTCATGGTTTTGAATCACGTCATGCATGAGGTACTTGAAATTTTTAATATTGCATTGACTTGATTGAGGTGGTCGTGGCAGTTTACAAGGAGCATTAAAATAAGTTGATTTTTATTTTACCTTGGACTTAGTAGAGGCTATAAGGTGTGAAATTATTATTTTTTCCTGCATTGTGCATGAAGGCATTATCCTTGTAAATTTCAAGTGGGAGTTTTATGGTGTATTGAGATATTGGAAAGTTGTATTTTTCTTAGTGTATAAGAGGGTTAAGGTTGCATGATTAAAGTGGGAGTTTTATGGTGTATTAGGATTTGAAAATTGTACTATTGTCTAAGTGTGTTAAGGGCTTTCTTTTGCTATATTAAAAGAGGGAGATAAAAGGTGTATTATGTTCTATTGTTGATTGTATTTATACTTGACATTTTTGAAAGGCTTGGTTTATATTTAAAGGCTTTATCTTGTGAAACCAAGAGGAGTTATAGAGCATTACTTTGGGACATTATTGTGCACATATTTTTGAGAAGGTTTTCAATGTATGAATGAAATATTTTCTAATCTATTTTTGAAGTGGCAAAAGAAATGAAATTATTTTGAGATAGGTTTTTGAGGGCACATCTTCATCAAGGAAGCTTTTAGAGGTATGATGTTTTAACTCCTTATCAAGGTGGTGTTGCTTTGAGGAAATTGTTATTAAGTCATAAGGTGGAGATATAAGGTTAAATTTTATGTGCATTGTTGGAAATATAAGAGATAGGGTTTGAGAACAAGTTGTGCATTATCATTGAAAGAAATTGGAAACACTTGTGCTAGGGTTTGAGAAAAAATTTGTGCATCATTGTTAAATGAATTTGTGAAGCATTTGGGCATTGGTTTGAGTGACATTGGAAGTGAATATGCAAGTGTTAGAAATCAATTGTGTGAAGTAAATTTATGCACTAGCTTTGATTGATATTGAAAAGAAATTTGCAAGAAGTAGAAATCAGATTTGTGAAGCAAGTGTGTGCATTGATTTTGTTTTGGGATATACATAAGAAGGTCAACAACTAAAGAGCTATACTAGAGATATCTTGTGAATGCAAATGAATGTGAGAAAAACATATTGATTGTGTTTAATGCATATCATTCTCTATATGTTTATGAAGAAAATAATTCTAGGTAGAATATGTCTGAATTACTTTAATTGAAGAAAGCATTTTGAAAATGATATAAGCAGTATTTGTGTGCAAGTTTTAGGAAAGATTTGAGCAGGTTAGTGAGTTGTATTGTGAGCTATTTTGAGTATGAATTTTGATAAGGCTTGTGAGGTAGAGTTGAGTAGGTTGTGTGAGCAGGTTTGAGGTAGAGTTGAGCAGGTTGTGTGAGCAGGTTGTTGAGCAAATTTGAGCAAGCCTTGTGAGTAGGCTTGGAGTAGATTTGAGGTAGTATTTAAGAGCAGGTTTGAGGTAGAGTTGAGCATGTTGTGTGAACATGTTGTTGAGAATATTTGAGCAAGCCTTGTGAGTAGGCTTGGTGCAGATTTGAGTAAAGTTGATATTAGGTTTGAGAAAGTTTTATGAGTAGGTTTTGAGCAGATTTGAGCAAGCCTTGTGAGTAGGTTTTGGAGTAGATTTGAGTAAGCCTTGTGAGTAGGCTTGGAGCAGGTTTGAGCAGTGATTGTGAGCAGGTTTGAGCAAGCCTTGTGAGTAGGCTTGGTGTAGATTTGAGTAAGCCTTGTGAGTAGGCTTGGAGTAGAGTAAATGAGATTAAGGTCTCCTATGGATAGAGGTCCATGAACCAGAGTTGAGGGGATTGAGGTCTCCTATGGATAGAGGTCCACAAACCAGAGTTGAGGGGATTGAGGTCTCCTATGGATAGAGGTCCACGAACTAGAGTTGAGGGGATTGAGGTCTCCTATGGATAGAGGTCCATAAACTTGAGCATAGGGGATTGGAGTCTCCTTTGGGTAGAGGCCCATAAACATTGTAATAGGGAATTGGTTCCCAAGATATTGGTTGAGAAAATTTATAAGAAATATTTTCTCCATGGACATAACCCACATTGGGTGAACCACATTAAATCTATGTCTCTCATGTGTGTGATGATTTGTGCATTATTTTATTACTACTATTGATGATATTGGTTAATACTGCTTTGGAAAGTTATTACAATTGATAATATTGGATAATATTGATTTGGAAAGAAAAGTAAAATTTTTATCTTATACTATTCACCCTCCCTCTCAGTATAATCTTGTGTTCTTCAATTGGTATCAGAGTGGGTTCCTTCAGGGAAGCCTAACAGCTTGAAGGAAGATCTTACAGGAACACAGATGGCTCATCAGGAAGGATTTTCAACACACAGAGCTCCATTGTTTAATGGGACTAACTATACTTTTTGGAGTGTTAGGATGAAGATATTTTTGATGGCACAGGGAATTGATATATGGAAATTAGTTGAGAATGGGTACACAACACCTGCAACTCCTCCAACAGATATAAGTGGTAAGAAAATTTATGAAAATAATGCCAAGGCAATGAATGCAATTTTAAGTGGTTTACAAGAAACAGAGTTTGTGAAGGTTATGCACTGCAAATCAACAAAATAAATGTGGGACAAATTATAGAATACATATGAAGGAGATGACAAGGTTAATATGGCAAAACTTCAAACTCATAGGAGGAATTTTGAGGAATTGAAGATGAAATATGAGGAAGATATTGCTAGGTATCTACTTCGTGTTGATGAAGTTGTTAACACCATTCGTGGACTTGGAGAAAATATTGAGGACTCTACTATTGTTCAAAAAATTTTAAGGTCACTTCCCATGAGATATGATGCAAAGGTTTTAGCAATAGAAGAGATGAAGGATCTAGCAACTTTGAGGATAGATGAACTACATGGAATTCTCACAACTTATGAGATGAGGATAGAAAAAGAGCAAACATCCAAAAAGGAGGCAACATTCAAAGCTTCAAAGAAGGTGAAGAATAAAGAACCAGAATCAAGTGATGAGTCAAGCAGTGATGAAGAGGCTAACTTTGTGAAAAGAAATAAGAAGGGTTCAAGGAAACCAAAGAATATGCAAAATGTGAAATATTTTAGTTGTGGTAATATTGGTCACTATGCAACATATTGTCCACAAAATGGGTATAGTAGCAGTGAGGATGAACAAGATTACAAGAAAAAGAAAGAAAGAAAATTTAGGCATGAAAAGAAAAATAGGCATGGTCAAGGCAAGCATGAGAAGAAGATTTTTCAAAGGCACAAGAAAAGTTTCTATGTTGAAGAAGCAAGCAGTGCTTCAAGTGATAGTGATGAAAGTTCTTCAGATAGTGAAAAAGAAGAGGTTCTATTTTTGGCAATAGAAGAGGAAAATAATACTCCTTTTGAAGACCAAGTTGAAGATGCTCCTATTGAAGTTCAAGTAGAAGATGTTCTTATTATTGAAGACCTAGAGAAAGAGAAAAATTTAGAAAAGGATAAAGAAACCACAGTTGATATGGAAGAGGAATTTACTGCAGCTCTTGAAGAATTGGAAAGAGTTAAAAAGGAAAACTTAATATTAAAGGCTCAAATACAAGAGGATGAGAAAACAAAAGCAAAGCTTATACAAGATCTCAATGACTTGAAAGTTAAAGTTGAAGAGGCAAAAAGAGTTGAAGAAGTTATGGTTGAACAGTTAAAGGCAAAAGAGCTAAAATGTGAAAGACTAGAAGATGAAGTTCATAAGGGTCTTGGAACATATCTTAATGCATTATCACGATTCAAGGAAAGCTCAAAAAATTTGGATGATATTCTCAAGGTACAAAGATCTCCATTTATCAAGATAGGACTAGGTTATGAAGAAATTCAAGAGGAACAAAAAGGAGAGTCAAGCTCCAAAGAAAAGGAAGTTTCAAAGGAAATAGTTGAAGAAGAGACTAAGACATATGTTGATGAGTTGAGAAGTGGAAGCTTCAAAGAGGAAGAAGACAATGCACAATCAAAGAACAAGGATCATCACAGGAAAGGCAAGGAAAGGATCATGAGACCACACTCTCCAAGGCAAGACAAATATTTCTTCAAAGGTTATTGCTACTCATGTCATCATTTTGGTCATAGAGCTATACATTGCAGGGTTCATGGTAAGAGTGATTTTGGCTTCACCAAGAGGAACTTCAATTCATTTGCACCTTCCAAGCACTACAACATCAGATGTTACAATTGCAATAAGTTTGGGCATAGAGCAAAGTGGTGTAAAACAAAATTTTAGGAATCTCCAAGGACAAGCAAGAATAGGGAGGATCAAAATGCTCAAAATGTTCAAAGAGGTATGGCTACAAAGGTATGGAAAAAGAAGATTGAAAAAGGAGAAGAGCATTGTAAGTTGGGAGTAGTCTTACTCCCATCCCAAAATTAATCACCTCAAGGAGAGGAGGTGGTGTGGGGGCTATGCTAAAATATCTTATTTTTAGCCCCAAGGAGCCCTTTGCCATTGATGTCAAAGGGGGAGAGATTTCAGTAAGGGGGAGAGATTTCAGTAAGGGGGAGCAGCTTCTCAAGGGGAGCAATTTTGGTATCCAATTGCACTAAAAGAATATTTTTTGAAAGGGTTGCCATCAATGACAAAGGGGGATATTGTTGGAAATATTGAGTACATTGAGTTGTCATTGATGTCAAAGGTTTGATGCCAAAAGATGCAATGATAATTAAGGCAGGAATATTCTTCATGGTTGATGCATTTATGAGGTTGGACAATTTCTCAAGGAAATATTTTTAAAGGAAAATATTATAATATTTAAATATCATGTTTAAATATTATAAATAAAAGGTTTAAGAAATTTGGGCCAAGAGGTTTAAATACTTGAGACAAGGGATTTAAAATATAAAGGTTTGAAAGCATGGGTCAAAAAGGTTTTGATCAAAAGGTTTAAAATATTGAGGACCAAGGTTTACATGGGACACAAGTTGGCATTATTTATTTCCAAAGGTTTTAAGTATTTATGGGCCTAAAATATTATGTTATAATATTTTAATTAAATATTATAACTCAAATTTCAAAAGGGGACTTAGGCACCAACGTATAAGTCTATGTTATAATATTTTAATATTATAACCAAAGTTTAAAAGGAACTAAGGCACAAATGTGTGGGAGTTATTCGAAATGCAAGCCGACGTCGTGGAGTTTTGAAGACTTTGTCTTATGCATATAAATACCCATTATTTCTCCTTCATTTAACTAATGCAAGCTTTGATATGTTATGATTTGTGAATGTTTTATGTGAATGACAAACTTTAGAGATACAATAAAATATTAAGGTGTGCATGAGCTGAAAGCATCTTATCCAAAGTGTGTGCCTGCTATGTTACACCCGACTGGGGTAGCCCAGTGGTTGGTTGGCTTGCGTGAGCACTATTAGAGGGAAGGTCGCAGGGTCAAAACCCCTGGATGTCATTTTTCTAGGCAGATAAGGTTTCAAATTGCGTGTAGAGAATAGTGATAAATTTTGGAGGTGCTCCTTTTGGTTTCAGCGGTTGCACTAGCGCAACTGGTCACAGGTGCTTTGGGAAGGCGCTGCACCAGGGAGGTCATGGTTTTGAATCACGTCGTGCATGAGGTACTTGAAATTTTTAATATTGCATTGACTTGATTGAGGTGGTCATGGCAAGTTTACAAGGAGCATTAAAATAAGTTGATTTTTATTTTACCTTGGACTTAGTAGAGGCTATAAGGTGTGAAATTGTTATTTGTTCCTGCATTGTGCATGAAGGCATTATCCTTGTAAATTTCAAGTGGGAGTTTTATGGTGTATTGAGATATTGGAAAGTTGTATTTTGCTTAGTGTATAAGAGGGTTAAGGTTGCATGATTAAAGTGGGAGTTTTATGGTGTATTAGGATTTGAAAATTGTACTATTGTCTAAGTGTGTTAAGGGCTTTCTTTTGCTATATTAAAAGAGGGAGATAAAAGGTGTATTATGTTCTATTGTTGATTGTATTTATGCTTGACATTTTGAAGGAAAGGTTTTGGTTTATATTTAAAGGCTTTATCTTGTGAAACCAAGAGGAGTTATAGAGCATTACTTTGGGACATTATTGTGCACACTGTTTTTGAGAAGGTTTTCCAATGTATGAATGAAATATTTGCTAATCTATTTTTGAAGTGGCAAAAGAAATGAAATTATTTTGAGATAGGTTTTTGAGGGCACATCTTCATCAAGGCAGCTTTTAGAGGTATGATGTTTTAACTCCTTATCAAGGTGGTGTTGCTTTGAGGAAATTGTTATTAAGTCATAAGGTGGAGATATAAGGTTAAATTTTATGTGCATTGTTGGAAATATAAGAGATAGGGTTTGAGAACAAGTTGTGCATTATCATTGAAAGAAATTGGAAACACTTGTGCTAGGGTTTGAGAACAAATTTGTGCATCATTGTTAAATGAATTTGTGAAGCATTTGGGCATTGGTTTGAGTGACATTGGAAGTGAATGTGCAAGTGTTAGAAATCAGTTGTGTGAAGCAAATTTATGCACTAGCTTTGATTGATATTGAAAAGAAATTTGCAAGAAGTAGAAATCAGATTTGTGAAGCAAGTGTGTGCATTGATTTTGTTTTGGGATATACATAAGAAGGTCAACAACTAAAGAGCTATACTAGAGATATATTGTGAATGCAAATGAATGTGAGAAAAACATATTGATTGTGTTTAATGCATATCATTCTCTATATGTTTATGAAGAAAATAATTCTGGGTAGAATATGTCTGAATTACTTTAATTGAAGAAAGCATTTTGAAAAAGATATAAGCATTATTTGTGTGCAAGTTTTGGGAAATATTTGAGCAGGTTAGTGAGTTGTATTGTGAGTAGTTGTGAGCTATTTTGAGCAGGCATTTTGAGAAGGCTTGTGAGCAGAGTTGAGTAGGTTGTGTGAGTAGGTTTGAGGTAGATTTGAGTAGGTTGTTGAGCAGATTTGAGCAAGCCTTGTGAGTAGGCTTGGTGTGGATTTGGGTAGATTTGAGAGCAAGTTTGAGGTAAAGTTGAGCAGGTTGTGTGAGAAGTATGTTGAGAAGATTTGAGCAAGCCTCATGAGTAGTCTTGGTGTAGATTTAGGTAGATTTAAGATCAGTTTTGAGTAGGCTTTGTGAGTAGGTTTGGAGAAGATTTAAGCAAGCCTTATGAGTAGGCTTGAAGTAGGTTTGAGCAGTGATTGTGAGAATTTTTGAGCAAGACTTGTGAGTAGGATTGGTACATATTTGAGTAAGCCTTGTGAGTAGGCTTGGGAAGAGAAAATGAGATTAAGGTCTCTTGTGGATAGAGGTCCATGAACCAGAGTTGAGGATATTGAGATCTCCTATGGATAGAGGTCCACGAACTAGAGTTGAGGAGATTGAGGTATCCTGTGGATAGAGGTCCACAAACCAGAGTTGAGGGGATTGAGGTCTCCTATGGATAGAGGTCCATGAACTTGAGCATAGGGGATTGGTGTCTCCTTTGGGTAGAGGTCCATAAACATTGTAATAGGGAATTGGTTCCCAAGATATTTGTTGAGAAAATTTATAAGAAATATTTTCTCCGTGGACGTAACCCACATTGGGTGAACCATGTTAAATCTATGTCTCTCATGTGTGTGATGATTTTTGCATTGCTTTATTACTTCTATTTATGATATTGGTTAATAGTGCTATGGAAAGTTATTGCAATTGATAATATTGATTTGGAAAGAAAAGTAAAAGTTTTATCTTATACTATTCACCCCCCTCTCAGTATAAGCTTGTGTTCTTCAACAACTAAGATTGGATGACTATGAATTTATTATGAGTCAACCTCTAAAGGAGGTTGGTTCCTTATGGGGTTTAAGACTAAAGACAAAGGTGCAAGGGTTTATAAGAGATATAGGGGTTAAAAATTGATTGAAAAGTGGCTAAAATTAAATGATAGTAAGAAGTAATCTCTACAAATATTTTTAAAGTTGATATCAATCATAGCCTAATAGACTAGCTACATAACAAAGTATTCATGATCTATTGCCAACTTACACCATGTAATTTTTAACATTCCAAGTGCTCTATGAAAGATAATCTAGATAGCATAATTTTCTTAACACAATTACTCTTACACATAGCACTAATAGAAATTATTAAACATACATAGATAAAATATGCACATCATTTAGAATGAAATTTCCAATAATATCCAAGCAACATTTAATTTTATTAACTTGAAATGCTAATTACAAAGAATACAATAGATAAAATCTCAAGTGTAGGACCTCATACTAAAGTAACTTGAGCTATTTATAATCTTACAATGAATTTTCTAGCCCAATAATTACATTGTCCATCTATTGTAGGCTTGACAAGTATAGCTTAAACATGATGCTTCAGGGGCATGGATTTCACTTTACCATTATATCTTAACCAGCTTAGCTTAATTTTTTTTATTCTATTATGTTGACATAGCCAGTATAGATCTCTTCCACAAGATTGAAATACATGTATCCTTAGCATACATAGGGATCTTTGGATGGTTCATTTTCTTCCACTATGTATTATTATTGCAATGTCTTATTAGAGCTACCCACTCAACTTAACTATTTTTATTTGGATGGCTCATGAGTGGTTGAGAGGTTTAGGCTTATGATATGCATGATCTATATTGAAAAGAACATGTCCAAGAGCTTTCTACTCATTGCCCTATGCTCATAGGTGTTGTCAAGATATTTTGACTACTACAAAGGCCTTATAGGTTAGGCTAGGATTTTTAGAGACGTGGGTTGACATAATTAGTTGAAATTTAGAGCTTTAGGATTTACCATGCTTAGATTTTTAAAGACCTTGGCCGATGTCACCAATTGAAAATATTAGGCTTTAGGCTTTACTAAGTCAGTAGATTTAAAGACTTTGGCTTACATCAGTGCCTAAAATCCCTGACATTCTCTTATTCTAGGTTTTGCTTTACTAAAACCTTCAACCTTCCTGTGTTATGAGATTTTGATTTACTAGGATAAGTTTTGGGAACATTATTCTTCATCACTTAAAAATCCTAGGCTCTTTCTTTATCAGGTTGAACTTGAAGACTTTGGTTAATGTCATTGTTTGAAAAGTCTAGTAATTTTCTTATGTAGAATTTTTCTTTATCAAAACCTTTGACCTTTCTCTATTCTAGGCTTCATTTTACCAGACTAGAATTTTTAAACCTTTTTCCTGATGTTGATGCTTAAAAATATTGGCCTTCATTTTTTCTAGTATTTTTATTTACCAAAACCTATGACACATTTGGAAGCCTCAACCACTTGAATAAAATGATTGGACTTCTTTGTCTTAACCTATTTTCAATCTTGGCAAGGTACTTCTGATTTCTTGGTCATTTTGAGAAGACCTAGATACTTTTAAAGTGGAACATAGGTAGATGTATCTGGATTTTTTATAGCTTACATATAAAAAAATATTAAGCCCAACCATGTGTCCAAACTCTTACCTTAGCAAATTTTTAGAAAAATTCATAGTCTAGTATTACTTTGTAAATACTAATGTAACTGTGAATTTGCAATAACCCACATAAACTAGAACCAAGTGTGAAGAATTTTTGTAAGAAACAATGAACAATAAGTTCTAAAATTGAGTAGTTATGAAGAAAGAAATCTTGAAACTCTTACAAACCCAAGTCATATTTTTGATTAACCATTCCATCCAGGTTACTAATTTGGTGTTAGTTTGTAAGAAGAATGATGATATTAGACTATGCATGAAATTTTAGAATCTTAATAGGGCATCATTGAAAGAACACTAGCTGCTACTTTGCATAGTTTAAATTTTGCAAAAAGAAGCAATGTCACAAATGTTGTCACTCTTGGATGGTTTCTCAAGGTATAACTAGATCTAGTTCAAATATGATGATCAAATAAGGAAATATTATTTACCACATGTGGAACCTTTTTCTACTAGAGAATGTGGTTTATATTATCAAATGTAGGAGCTACCTTGTAATGAGCTATGGAATTTGCTTTCCCAAGACTATTCAATGAGATCATTCTCATATACCTTTATGATTTGACTATATATTCAAAATATAGGAATAAGAATATTAAGAACATAGAGTTTATCTTTCATAGGTGTGGGAGATATGGTATCTCACTCAACAATAAAAGACCATATTTATGGTCTAATAATGAAAATTATTAGGACATGTAGCATCAAAACATAGTATAGCCATAGAACATGATAGGATAAAATTTAATCAAGACCTTTCTATACCCACATTACTCATATGGATCTTGTCCTTCTTAGGATAAATCTAGTTTGTTGGTAAATTTATAACCAATTTTGCACAACTGGTTAGACTAGTCACCAAAATGCTAAAAAAGGATGCTACTCTAGTATGGTTTGACAAAGGTAAAAAAGTCTTCCAAGATATAAAAGATACCATCACCAAGGCCCTAGTCCTAGTCAACCCTAATTTATGTAGGAACTTTAGGATCTATATGTTTGGAATAGATAAATGTAATTTCATAGTCATAACTAAAAAAATGATAAGAATGAGGAGTACACCATCTCATTCATGAGCCATATCTTTTAGAAGTATGACGAGAAATATAAATTTATTGAAAATAGGTATTTGCCATCAATAAAGCTCTTAGAAAATTTTAATATTACCTATCACAAAGAAAGACAACCATCTTCATAGTACACCTCAATGTATAATTTGACATATTTCATGGTGAATTGGAGGAAATGAGAGTAGGGTGGATAAATAAGATTCAAGAGTTTAAAATAGAAATTAAACCCACCAAGCTCATCAGGGATAGAAAATTGGGTAGAAATCTAATAATGTATACTCCTAAGGATAAAATTTCCTTAGTAGAACTCAAACCCAATGATTAAATATAATGGATGGGATATATTTATGAGTACATAATAATTGGACAAGTTCCTAAGGGACTCAAACCTAAGGAAAGAGTCAAATTCCATAAAAAATCAATACATTGTACATGGCTAGATGATATTTTTCTTAGAAAGGGATATGATGATATTCTATTAAGGTGTACCAAAGAAGAAAAGGTAGAAGCTCTAAATAAAAGTATCATGATCAGGGAGGGTATTACTTTATGCCCACCAAAGAATATAAAACTTAAGGGCTATATACTATTGACCTTTCTTCTTCTCTAAATATTTTTTATGGATCAAAAGTTGCAAATGCTATTGTATGTTCATGGGAAGGAGAAGAAAATCAAATATGCCATTAAAACATGTTATTGTTATAGAACCATTCCCATAGTAGGACCTAAATTATTAAGCAAGATGAGCCCTTTTTTCTAGTGTAGGGCATGGATGGGTTGTCACCATAATAGACTACTTCACAAAGTGGGTCAAAGCAATTCCAATTAAATTAGCTAATAAAGAAGCAACCATCTAGCTACTAGAAGACATTATCACTAAATTTGGGACAATATCCATAATAGGTATTGGAAATTTTACCACATTCAAGGATTTTAAAGTGATGAAGTCTGAATTAGAATATGGATTTGTGATCAATACATCCTCCAACTATTACCCCTAGGTAAATGGACTAGTAGAATCCAATAATAAAAAAATAGTGAGAATCAAGAATATCATCATCAAAAGGGTTTGGCATACCACACTACAAAAATTACTTTGGATAGATTGAGTGATGCCTAAAGCCTCTAGCAAGTCATATTCTTAAAATATGGTCTAGCAAGTTATATTCTTCCATTTGAAAGATAAAATGTCTATCAAAATGTTATGAAATATATAGAAGGTGAAGGTAAACATAAAAAGGATGTAATAGATACACTTAAGAAAGGGAAAAAATACAAAAGGATACTAATGTTAGCTTTTGTTGTAACGATCATTGGGAGATACCAATCACAAGATGCTGAATATGAAAGAAAGTAAATTTGTTGGATGACTAAAATATGCAATAAATAGAAATGATATAAAAGAATACAATGTAGCTATGGAGGATATGAACACTCCATTAATAAAGTTATTGTAATGCATTGCACCCATCACCAATGGATGGTGATACACATAGAATTGTACTATGCACTAAGCTACACTATCATACTATGTCCCCCGAATCTATATCTATCTAACAGTGAGACCTTCCTTATATAGGTAAAATAGGTTACTTGGACAACACTCTACCTAGTTGTGCAAGGGACAACTTGCACATTGATCCTTGTGCATTTATTACATTGCATGAAGTAACTAGATAAATTCCCTCTAAAGTAATCTAATGTCCTAGGTATGTATCTTGGAAGATACAATTACATGAGCCAAATAATGTAATATACTCTATTTCTAACACCCCATGTATTACATTATTTGGGTATTAAAGACTACAGTATTCAATATGGATCTTCTTCTTCTTCTTCCTCATATTCTTATGCATTATTTGTAACTTGTTCAAGCAAATAATTAGTTTCTCTATAATATGTAGCATTTGATGATAAATATTTCACCTCATGGGTGTCTATGGGTTCTTCTAGTTTTTCAATTTCTTCTATCCTCTAAACCAGGTGTCCCTTCTATTTCTATTATGATATTCTAGTTGAGGATAATTGGTTGGTGTTGGCCATTTTGTATTCATTGGAAATTTTGTATAAAGCGATAATATATTTGTCTCTTTTATTTTTGGATAAGTTGTAATAAGTTGAAACAATTTTCTGAAATCCAATGCATTTAATGATTAATGGGGAGATGTCCTTCGGAGTCCAAAACAATGGAGAGAATGAGTTTCATAAAAAGTTTGAAGTGAAATCGCCAAAAAATCTTGTGCATTGATGTTCACCCTTCCTTAGGGGCGAACGTCCCTTGCGCCCTTTCTAAGGGCGAATCAGTTTTGAAAGCAGAATGAAGAAAAATTAAAAGGTGCCAAATCGCGTTCACCCTCCCTTAGGGGCGAATGGGCCGTTCACCCTTTTTAGGGGTGAACGTGCCTTGGCATCACCAAGAGCGGTCGTGCGTTCGAATCAAATTACGTTCGCCCTAGTCGAGGGGCGAACACACCGTTCGCCTCTCCTATGGGTGAACCACTTAGTGCATGCACCTGAATCAAATTACGTTCACCCTAGTCGAGGGGCGAACACACCGTTCGCCTCTCCTATGGGCGAACCACCTAGCGATGGCAGAAAATCATGTTCGCCTTCCTTTAGGGGTGAACGTGCCGTTCACCCTTGAATTGGGTGAACCTGTTTGTATCAAGATCGCGCGCGTCTGAAGGGGCAAAGATAAATCGAAAGAATGGAACTTTAGTCAAGATGTTGAATTTGGCATTAAATGAAGGGCGCTCTCAGTTACTCCATTTTGTGGATCACGAAGAGGAAGGCGAAGGGAAACGAGCCTTCATGATTTCCAATGTATTAGAGGCAATCCGAAGAATTTAATATTTTCTCCTAACAGGCGCACCTCCGTCCGAAGTTCGAATTTTCAGGAATTTGTTCCCCTGGCGAATGTATTTTCCAAGAATTCAAGGAGGATTTTGCTGATTTTGTCTTTGATTCTCAGACATTCTTCCCTCGTATGTATTAAATGAAAGAGGCGAAAACCTCTATAAATACTAGGTAAATTTCATTGTAAAAGGGGGTTAGACATTTTGCGAGAGATCTCTCCAAGCTCTCTGCATTAATACAAGGCATTCAGGCTTCTGAATTTGTGAGCGATTTTGTGTATGATATCTTTCTGTGTAGTGTGCTTCTATCTTCCATTCGTCTTTCTAATTTGGCTGTTAAGTTTAAATTCTATCCTTGGATTTAAGTAGTTGCTATGGAGAGAGGGAATGTTGGAGTAACATTTTGGATAGTCATTAGGGCAAGATCGTAAGCTTGTTCTATTTTGCTGCTCTTCCTTCTATTAGGTGTTGTTTCTTGCTTGGGTTTTTTCCTGCTAGTTAGTCTAACACCAATTCTGCACTTTGGCTTGTGGCCATATTTCCCATCTCTTTCCATTATTTCCAATTTCTTTCCTGCATCCTTAGTCTTTTACCAGTTTTAGAATTAGTTCGGGAACCAGCCCTCTCTGGAGATTGGCATGGAGGACATCTCTTTCCTTCGGCCTTTCAATGTTGGTCGTATCTAGGGTGCATAAACGCAGTGTTTATTGATTAGGCAGATATTTGACCAACAATTTTTGGCACGCCCGGTGGGACTTTTAAGGTTCCACTTCCAGTAGCATTAGGTTTGGTGTTCGCCTTCCTGCTTGAGATTAGAACATCTGGCGACTCAATTTTTACCCAGAACTCCGTAAGCGTGAGGACGGTGAAAGCTATTTTCTCATGAATACAAGATCAAAAGCCAAAAATCCTGATAATCAGATTAGATTTTATGAACTAGACATTCAAAGGCTAGGAGAGCATCCTCAAATAGCCACTTTTCGATGAACATCTTCACTTCCGCATATCTCATCCATACCACCTGTTTCATCTTCCCGGTTAGCTAGTGTGTTTTCTGCCCCTGTGAGTCCTGTAAGCACTGCCACCAGTTTCCCTCAGCCTCCACCTAGTACAACCGCTAACGTCTCGAGGCCCACTCCTCATATTCCCATCCACATGGCCCAGAATCCTCCACCACATCAACAACTTCCAAGGTAGTTTTTGGCTTGGAATAGCTCAGGAGCGCTGAATTTGTAGGCACAAAATCCCATACCTCAAGCTGCTTTGAAGGCTTTACCCACATATGATGGTACTGGGAAAACTGCCTATGAGCATATCCAAGATGTAGCCTCTCTTGCAACTATTCATGATATAACTGATGAGGATGTGATGATAAAACTTTTGGTCCTATCATTGAGAGGGAAATTGTTGTATTGGTACCGATATTTGCAGTCGGGTACCATTACCTCGTGGGATCAATTGGCAGAGTTGTTGATTAAGAATTTCCATGAACAAGCTGATCCGTATTCTCTATTGCACCAGTTCACCTCAATCCAAAGACATCCGCAAGAGGAACTTGTAGATTTCAACGTCTGATTTGCACGAAGTTGGTAGAGGGTCCCAGATGGTTTACGACCAACTCATGAGCAAGCAATATTTTATTATCTTTGAGCACTCAGTACCGATATTGGTATGGTGGTGCACTAGGCCAATGTGACTACATTCCCCGATCTCTATACACAAGCTCAAAAGGCTGAGTCAGATTTGATTGTTGTAGGTAGGCTTCCTCCGAAGGCGATGATGCCTATCCTCCCTGATCTGCCATAGTATCTTTACTCTAATGCATTTTTGTAGCCTATGCCATCGATGTATCATGTTCCTTCATGGAATTTGGGCTCTCCTCAAATAGCTCCTATCCCTGTTCCACAGTCATCTACTATGAGCTTTCCATAATTTCCCGTCTCGTCAGTAACATCATAGCCTTCAGCCATTTCTTTTCCAACACTGCCAGCACCCCCAATGCCCTTACCATTACCTGCACCACCAACGCCCTTGTCGTTGCCAGTGCCAACTCCATCACCCAATACAGATCCTCTCATAGCCTTGTTACAAGAAGTAAAATCCAATAATGCGGCTTTGAGGATGATATCTAATGAGCTTACTACTGTGAGGAAGAAGCAGGTGGAGGCTGAGTTCTGATCAAGAAGGTTTCAGACTCCACCCATAACCCGAGAACAAGTATCTATCAACAAGGGACCTGAGAAAAACACCATGATCCAAGCAAATGATGAGAGTAATGTATCCGAAAGGACATATTGGTGTTCTACATGTAATGATCCTCATGGTGAAGACACATGTATGGTACATCTAAACTATGTTCAGACATTAACAAAAAGTTCTTCGGGTGGGCAAGTCAACATGATTCGAGAGATGGAGTGTAATTGTATGGTGCCATCCCTAGAGCAAGTTTCAGTCCTTACTAGGTCTGGAAAGAAGCCAATGACTGTTGATCCTGTAGACTTGCAACCTTTGAAAGTACCTGCGGCTCCAAAAGCGCAGGAAGAAAAGCGGGCATCCCCGACAAATATTCCTGATGCTGACAAATTTAAAAACTCATTACCTGATCAAGCGCAAGATAAGGCGCAGGTTCAGCCTTCAACTTCGCAACGCATCGCTACTGCTCCATTTCCTAGAGAAACTAAAGAGCAAGCTAAGGAAAGACTCAAGTATCCTTCATTGATGAAAAGGCAAAGAGTCGATGCTACGCAACAGTACCGAGACAAATATGAGCGGCCTTTAGAAGAAAAGATCTCACCTGCTCGTGGCTACAGTATCATGGAAGAAATGAAGAAAATTCTGGCAAGGATTAGCTTGTTTGATGCATTGCAATTACCCGGGAAGATTGATTTATTGCAAGAATCTCTGAAGACTACCAAAGATCAAAAGAAGGATCATTTACAAATAGTCTTGGCTCAAGCGCTCCCCACTTCAGCGATAGGGAAGAATCGGCCTCCCCATTTTACTTATCTTTGAGAATGGAAGGGTGGATCATGCATAATTGTATGATCGACTCTGGTGCTGCCACTACTATCATGCCGAAGGCAGTATGCGAAGTAATGGGAATGGAATATACAAGAAGCAGCCCAAGAGTTTTACAATTGGATGGTACACCAGTTAAGACTATTGGAGTAATCAAGGATATTCCAATAGTGCTCCATAGCATGCCATAGATTACCATCATCCAGGAAGTGGTGGTTGTTGATTTAGAGCCCTACTTTAGCATGTGCCTTTCAAGAGAATTCACAACTAAGCTGGGAGGTTATCTTTCCCTAGATTATTCACATCTGGAGATTCCATTCAAAGGTAGGCGAATTCGCATTCATAATGAGAAGCCCTCCCCTTTTCATATTGAAAAAATTGAGGAGGCAGAACAAGTCCCAAGCGCGATGAATATGATGACCGAAGAATTGGAGGAAGTTGACTTGGTTGAAGAAATACCCCAGGAGCTTGGTCTGGAAGATGAGTTCCTGCTGATAGATTTCAACGCTATGATCGAAACAGATATTGGTTGTTATTCAATTCAGAAGACAGAGAAGTCCCAAGAGCAAATCCTTGAATCCCTAGAACCTATTTTGCATCAGTTATGGAAGTTGTTCTTTGATGGCGCTCACTGTAAGAATGGTGCAGGAGCAGGTGTTGTGTTGATTTCCCTTGAAGGCATACAAAAAACTTACTCCTACAGATTGACCTGGAGCTGTACAAATAATGCGGCTGAATACGAAGCGTTATGCCTTGGCCTAAAAAAGGCCAAAAAATTAGGAATCGAACAACTGCAGATTTTTGGTGATTTAGAGCTTATTGTTAATCAAGTTACAAATAGATGTGTATCAAAGCAACATTACTTGAAGGCTTATCGCAATAGAGTATGGGATCTTTTGGAAGCATTTAAAGCTTTGAATATTCAGGCAATTCCTCGAGAAAAAAATAGACATGTTGACATTTTAGCTTCCTTGGGCGCTAATTATTCTCCTACTGAGCAAGTGGTTCGCAAGCCCAAGATAGTAAGGGTGATTTACAGACCTTCCATTCCTGATAAGAACCTCTATTGGTAGGTGTTTGATAATGATGAGAAAATAGTGAATTTTTTGCTAAAAGAAGCTGCCAACGCAGAAGATAGGATTCTTGTGGAAGAAGAAAAGGAAGGTATGATTCAATTAAAAAATAATCACATTCCTCGAGGTTTGATTTCGCTAGAAAGTTTATTTGATCAAAGCGATAGGGCTGATAAGCATAGGATTAAGGTGGATGCTAAGGAATTCAGAGAATTGCAGTTGGAGCTAGGAAAAGTTATCAAGATTGGTACTGATTGTGAACCAGATGAGATTGAGGGCATTAGAAATCTATGCTCCGAATACCCAGATATAGTAGCATGGAGTTATCAAGATTTGAAAGGATACGACAAGAGCGTGATTCAACATACTATCGAGCTACAAGAAGGAGTTAAGCCTTTTCAGTAGAAGCAACACCCTGTTAATCCCAAGATTGAGGTTCTCATGAAAGTAGAGTTACTGAAGATGCTTGAGGCAAAGATCATATACCCTATTAAGCATTCCACCTGGGTGGCAAACTTGGTTCCTGTAAGGAAGAAGAATGGGGACATACGCCTATGCATCGATTTTCGAAATTTAAATTAGGCATCACTTAAAGACCACTATCCTCTGCCTTAGATAGACCAGATTCTTCATGTCGTGGCTGGTGCTCAGAGATTTTCCTTGCTGGATGGCTTTTCTGGGTACAATCAAATTTGGGTTAAAGATGAAGATCAATACAAGACAACGTTTACAACTAAGTGGGGCACATTTGCTTACCAACGGATGCCCTTTGGACTTTCAAATGCCGGAGCTACTTTTCAGAGAGCCATGGACGTCACCTTTGGTGAGTTGCTAAATAAAATCATTGTGATTTATCTTGATGATATGACAGTGTTTTCACATTGCAGAACAGATCATGTTTTCCATCTAAGGAAAATATTTGAGAAATGTCAAGAATTTGGGATTTCTATAAACCCGAAGAAGTCAATTTTTGCGGTCAAGGAAGGGAAATTGTTGGGACATGTGATTTCGTAGGAAGGATTGGCCATAGACCCTGCACGAGCGGAAGCGCTTATGAGTTTGTCATTACCAGCTAATAAGAAATATTTGCAGTCCTTCTTTGGATAGATAAACTTCGTGCGTAAGTTTATTGCTGATTTTGCCCAAGTTGTCAAGCCCATGACCGAGCTCCTAAAGAAAAATGTGGAATTTAAGTGGACAGAAGCCAGGAAGTGGGATTTTCAAGAAATCAAAGAGAGAATTACTCAAGCACCAGTGTTAATCAACCCTGATTACTCCAAAGACTTTATACTTTATGCAGTGGGTGAGCAGGAGAGCTATGCTGCAATACTAATGCAAAAGAAACATGATGGCGAAGAAAAGCCTATCACTTTTCTAAGCTAGGTTATAGCACCACATCAGGAAAAGTACAACTTTATAGAGAAACAAGTTTATGCAGTGATGAAGGCCTTGAAGAAGTTTCACCACTTTGTTTCTCAGAGTAAAACTATGATTTATGTCATTCATCCTGATGTTCGAAACTTCATCATTCAAGGAGAACTGGGTGATAAAAGGGCTGGATGGGTCTCGAAGATCCAGGAGTATGATGTAGAAATTAAACCGATGAAACTGGTTCGTGGACGCGCTCTGTGTCAGGAGTTGGCCAAAAGCACTGTTGTTGAGACAAGTCACGAAGATGTAATTTGTGCAAATAGTGCAGCAGTCAGCAAGGAATGGACCGAGGAACTCATTGAGTATTTTGTTTCTGGAAGGTGTCCTAGCCACCTTAACTCCTCATAGCACCGAAGGTTCAGATTACAAGCGCTCAGGTATGTATTGTTGCCCAACGGCCTATATTATAAGAATATTGATGGTATACTTCTTAGATGTGTAAAATATTCTGAGAAAGAGAAGATTCTGGAAGAATTCCATTTTGGGCTATCAGGAGGGCATTATGCAGGTAGGCCTATGGCCCTAAAAATTATTCGAGTGGGGTATTATTGGCCCACTCTGTTCGTCGATTCACATAAGATAAGCCAACGGTGCGATAGTTGTCAAAGATATGTGGGTCGAGTTAGGAAAGGAGCATCACCGCTGCATCCGATCCAGGTGGAAGCGCCCTTTCAACAGTGGGGTCTCAATTTTATAGGAGTTATAGATCCACATTCCTCTACCAAACATAAATATATTATGACGACGATAGACTATTTTACCAGATGGGTAGAAGCTATACCTACCAAAAAGGCAGATCAGGCGACTGTTATTTCTTTTTTGGAAAGCCTTATTACTCGTTTTGGCATACCAGATTCTTTAGTCACCGACAATGGCACTCCCTTCATTGGAGCCAAAATTATAGAATTCGCCAGTAGATACGAAATTTACCTGAAGACCTCTTCCAACTATTACCCATAGGGGAATGGATTGGCTGAGTCAACTAATAAGAATTTGCTCCAGATTTTGAAGAGAACAATGGGCGACAATAAGAAGAGTTGGCATTTGTTATTAAATCAGGCACTTTGGGCTGACCACATTTCAGTGAAGAAGTCAATAAAGACCTCCTCGTATGCTTTGGTGTATGGGAAAGAAGCTATCCTTCCTATGCATATTGAGCTCCCTGTGCTCCAAGCATTGCAGATGTTTCGTGATGATAATGAAGAAAATGATTTAATGGAGGTTAGATTGGCGCAATTGTTGCAATTAGAAGAAGAAAGGGAGCGTGCCTACCATACTTTCATAGAACATGCTACTGAGATGAAGAAGTGGTTCAAGAAAAAAATGACTGATCGAAGCTTCCAGGTGGGTGATTTGGTATTGAAGTGGAACGAGAAAAAATCGAAGCCAGGAAAACATCAAAAATTTGACGCAATATGGGAAGGACCTTTTCAAATTTTTGTTGTTACTTCTTCTAATGCATTCCGACTTTGTGACATGGAAGGGTATGAGCTCCCTATCCCAGTGAATGGCCTTCATCTGAAGGCTTATGTTTCGTAAGATTTTGGATCAAAGGTAACATCCTGTATATATGTAAATATTTTCATGCATTTTAAACAATTCTACATAGGCATAAATTTAAAAAAGAAAGAAAAAAATTGTTTTTCAGGAGGCACGCTACGAGATTTTAAAACTCATGAACCCATGAATTTATAAGCGTGTGAGAGGGTTTTGCTGAAGAAGATATTCCCAAGGAGTATGTGGCAATAATTGGATGTAGTGGGCGATAAATTCGAGTAATGAATTACGAACATGGGAAGCATTCGAATTGATTTTTCCAAGGTAGCAGTCAAAATTAATGATCGAATGAGTAATGGACGGGTTGGTTTTCCTAACAAGCTTCTAGCACCAGGCACATTTTTCTATAATATTGCACAACACAGAGGGCACATTTTTTTAGGAGGATCAGACAGTGAACCGAAAAAAAGAATTTTTGTGCCTTGGAAAGGACATTTGAGTAGTTTTCGAAGAATATTTCTCCTCGAAGGCGCACTTGCATTTAATTTTGTAATTACTGTAGCAGATGGTAGCGAATCTATAAATCCTGGAAGGTAAAAGGCTAATTTTGTTTTTTTGCCCTAATTTTTTAAAGTGTTTGCTTCTTTGTATCCTGTGCTTTGAAGTGTAGAAGAATTTTTGAGATTTCGGAGTAGGGAATTGCAGAAGATTCATTGCTTTTCTTTAGTAAAATGGGTATACGTGGCAAATAATCAGTAGAGGCACAGGGGGTCACAGAAGTGAAGCCCGCTAAGAAAAGAGAAAGAAGTTCAAGGGCCAAGAAAGCCCGACAAAATGATTATTTTGGCCTAGATCCTTATGAAGATAATATGGCTGAGATTGGTGATTGTTTGATCATATGCATAAAGGAGTTGATCAGTTGATGGAAGAGGTTGAAGCTACAGTAAGTCAGGGAGTTTCCTATAATATTTGGCTCATGACACCTCATAATTCATAGATTTCATCTTATCTTTGTTTTCTTGTACATTCGTGCCTCAAGCTTATTCAGTTAACCACACAATTTTATGACTCCTCTACTAGGGCCATCCGAAATGCCAGAAAAGAGATTCTATTCACAATTACATTGGATGAGGTCTGAGAAGCTTTCACTTGTGGGGTAGGCACGCTGAATTATGTAGTAAAAAAAAAAGATCCATACGAACGAACAAGAGGATAGGCATGTATCCACAATTACAATAAGACAATTCATGGAAACTCAGCTTGTCAAAGATCCACAGATGGGGCAGCTACCGAGTTTGCCTAAACTTCTTTCAGAATTCAAGTGCTAGGACATCTATTCCATGTTCACCCAGATTGCTAGGTTTCCCTTAGATGAAATGGTGCATAAATGGTAGGTAGCTATGGCTCAATGCATTTCCAAGGTGGATTTTTATTCGCATGTTGCTATGAGGGAGGGCAAAAATCTGATTTATTTTGATTTGGCCGAATTTATTTCATGAAGAATCAATTCACAACTACAGATATTGCAGGAAGGGAAATCTAGGTCATTCTGGTATACGTCATTGCTAGTATGGTTCTTTTTTTGGATGTAGCAACATTTTTATTTTATCGCTGTTACATAGATGGACGAAAAGAATGAGCCTCTGCCTATTTATAAGTGGACTCAAGTGTTAAAAAATAAAGAGTCCGTCTACAGTTTTAATAGCTGGTTTTTGGGCCTTGCCATCGAATTGCTCTGTGGCAGTTGCGACCGAGTGCCTCGCAACTTGAGAGATGTAGTTGTTTCGAAGTAAGAGGGTGATATGTTTTTGCTTACTCAGGGCGTGGTAGTTCAAATTTTTGTATATATAGGTAAACCATTTTTTTTGCCTTATTTTGCTACTACACGCGTTTTTGCAATGGAAGTGGTGCACCATATGGATTATATCAATGATATATATGGCTTTGGACGAGGAAAGAAGACAACTTGTATTATGCCCTTCAAGTTCAAGAGTATAGAAGTGAATCAGGTTGGGAAAAATAACCTGCTGACGGTGGCGCTTCAAGACCTGGGTTTAATTGAGTTACCACAGCGTTGGCGCTATGACCCACTTAGAAAGTTTTTGGAGTTTATTAAGGTGAATTCCTTTCATTGTTGCCCGCACCCAGATATTTAGAGGTGGTGAAAAAAAATTTATGGGCCAGACATGAACTGGCATATAGAGAAGATGTCCTCCCTTCCTCCATGGCATGATTACTACGATCAAGAAGCGGAGTATAACCCAAAAAAGAATGCAATGCATATTCCTCCTTCGGGTTTGTTCACAACTGTCCAAGAAGTGAATCCTGATTGGATGAAGGAGAAAATTATGAATTGGTGGATGATGCACGTTCATAGGAGGAAGCCATTTTCTTTAATTGATCTACTTTATTTTTTGAAATTTTATTACTAGGATCCACCATTCCTTTTGGTTTGAGAAGATCAAACCAAGGTTCTAGTTGCTTATCGAAATTCAATAAATCCTCCTTTTGAAGTGGCATATAATGGTATTCTTTAGGACTCCAATGGAGCTCTACCTTGGTACACCTTTGGGGTGTGAACTTATTCATATTTATAATCATAGATAAACCATTACTAAAAAAATCCTTCTGGATCATTTTCCCATGGATCATCAAGGGTTTCAAGTCTAAGGTTCTTAATTTTTTCTTCTAATAAGGGGGTGACCCTTCTCTTCAAATTATTGATTCCTCCTAATTACATGAGAACCTTATAATATCTAGCTTTACTTTATCTCAGTCCATATGCAATATCCACCATGTCAAGTTGTTAAAAAATTTTGAGGGTAAAGACTCTTTCTAATATGAACCAAGGTAGCAAATGCACCAACTTGGAGAAACCAGGGATACAGATAATAGTATGCTCCTCTACGAAAAACTAGTATCCCCTATAGTCTCAACATATTTTTCTAGCACATTCCTCTAAAATATTTTATGACATTTACTTCTCTAAGGTACAAATGGATGGCATTAGAAACCTATCTACAAAATCATAGTAGGAGGGCCCTTGAAAGAGGGCTCAAGTCCAAAGTGATACCAATTGCCTTCAACCATATTTTTTAGTTATTTTGAGCTCTAGGATTGTAAAAAGTCTTGGGTTCTATAATAACACTAGGTGTACTAATTATGAAGGGTATTTGAAAGCCAATATCTTACTAAAATCCCCTAAACCTTCCTGAATCCATGAAGGATTACTTCATGGTTGGATTGTGTGTAGCTCAGAGTGTAGATGACTACTAGCTCTTTTGTACCCACCTTCTTATCCTCATCTCTCCCAAAGAAAACATGGACATACTCAAAGCATATTTTACATTATCGTTGAATGAGTTGAGTGGCATAGGAAAATTTGGCATGGTGCTCAACTACCTATTTTAAGGGATTTCTACATTTAGGGCCCCCATTTGATCAGGGTACTTGTTATAAAATAATTTGGTGATAAAAGGATAAATTTCTAGACCTTAGGAAATTATCAACATGTCCCTTATGGATTTAGGTGAACATATGATCTAAAAATAGCAATTGCCTCCTTTTACCACCCCTTGCTCCCAGTCGAATATGTCAATGTATGCTTCTATGAACTCTACACATTGATAGATCTATGAAACCATATAATGGGCTAAACACAACATCAAAATTTTGGATGAAAGGATCTTAGGGATCTTTACCTCCTAATTTATTTGAAAGTATCCCTCTAACAAGGCTTTAGTATTAGTTGATATGTGTGGATCTACTACCTTGTCTACTTTATCTATCAAGACAACTATTGATTCATGGGCTCTGGAAATTTTAGGTGTCACTTTCTTGGTGTTTGACTAGGTAATACAAGAAAGGATAATATTATTAGCTAACTCCATGGTTCTCAAACACTTCCTAGATCTAATCCAAATGAAGTTTTCTACCTCTTTAGCTATTTTAGACCCTTTTATCCATTCTATATTTGGTGATGGTGGGAAAATAAAATATAAAGGACTATATAAGAAAGCATCATAGCTTACCTATCTCACACATAGCTCTATCTCTTTTACCTTATTGGTTGAGGTGACACCTTTTCTTTTCCTAGATTTTCCTTGAATAGTGTGATACTTTCTTATGATAGGATCATTTTGAATTTTATTGCCTAAGTGACAATAGGTTTGAGAAATGATGATTACCATGAATTTAGTCACTACCCCAATCTTAACCATTATGGTTCAACCAAATATTTGGATCCCAAATTCTCTAATTAATACCACTATCTGGAATGAGGACATGGAATAGGCATCTATTTTGGATTCTACCATCGAAGAATTTTGTGGCATGACACCTTCTCCCTCTTTTTTTCTTTAATATATATTTAGATAGCTTCCGTTAACTAGGGTTGAGAGTGTCTGCTCATTTGGTTTAGTGAGATATATAATATTTTTTTGCTTATAGCTTGGTAATCACATAGGATACACTCCACATAGTGTCAAACTTGGTATGTTTTCTCAGTTTGTTTTGATCTTCATCCCATTTGAGAATCAAATCTCCAATTTGAAATCATTGTATGTATTTTTGTCAAACCACTTTTTCATATCTACTTGATGCTTGCATGGGTGTATTATGGATTTTTCTCTTTGCTCCTCCAGTTGCACCAATTCCCACATTATCAAGGATATAACATCATATTATTGGATTTTGGAGTTCAAATTGGTGAACTATAGTGCCCGTAATTCAATGGAGATGGGCAGTCAGGCCTCCCAACCATAAGATAAGGAGAAATGGAAACAACCAATTTATTTCTTGGAGGTTATTCTATCTTCCCATAAAGATTTATGAATATATTGATACCATAATCTTTGGCTGTTAGTCCCCATTCTTCTCAGGATCCTTAAGATATTTTTGTTTGAGTATTTTTCTAGACCTTACCTATAGGTAATAATTGGATGAGTTTTTCATATAATTACCATGTTTAAGAGCAAATTATCTTACCTCATTCTTTATGAATGTGAGTACATTATTTTTTATAATGGTATATGGTACTTCAAAACTGGTGATGATCTCTTCCAAGAAGTTGACAATGACCTTCCCGGTATCTTGCTTAAGCAACATTGCTTCTATCCACATTGGGAAGTAGTCAATGACAATGAGGATCCATTGGTATAGGTGGATTTATTAGCCCTATAATATTTAAACCCCATTGTGAGAAAGGATAATTAGCAAAAAATGGCTTTAGGGACAACGTGGTGTCGTCATTTCTTGTGATTAATAACTTACATTTATCACATTATCACACCCATTGGTATGCATCATTAAACATAGTGGACCAAAAATATTTGACCCTCATTATCTTTATCACTATGGTGTGAGCTGAATAATATCCACTAGAGAATCCTTGGTGGGACTCCTACAATAAGGAGGTAATCTTCTCTATTTGTACATACCTCAAGATTCTCCCATAAAAATTCCTCCAAAATAAAATTTCTTCAATGAGTGTAATGGATATTCTACAACTTGTATGCCCTCATTTTTAAATGAATTAAGTTCAATGGATATTGGTTATTCTACATGTAATTCAAATGGTCTTGGACCTAATCCTCACCTCGCTAAAAATGATCAGGTATTCTTCCTTTCCCTTGTCTAATTGTTCTTCTTCCTAGGCTAGCCTTTGATAGAGTGCTCTATCTTTAATAAACTTGATGGCCTTGATATCAATATCATATTATAGTATGTGAGTGACCCATATGGACCTCTTATCACTAATTTTTCCTTTCATGATATAGTCCTTGACACCAGAGTGGACAACATTAGCGTTGATTTTTATTTCGGAGAGCATATACCTAAAATATTTTAAGCTTCAAATCAAAGAATACACTTGTTGATCAATACAATAATAGTGCTCTCTATAGTCCTTGAGGGTTTAGCTAAAGAAGGTAATTAGATGCTCATCACCCTAGTCATTCTTTTGGGTTAATATTACTACAATACTGGACTCCCCCCATAACTGTATAGGATGAAATTCTTGTCAAAATCTGGATTGGCTAATTTTAGGGCCTCTATAATGGATCAAGTGATTCTATTGAAAGACTAATTTACTTATTTAGTCCATTGGAAGGATTGACCCCTTTAACATTTTGGTGATGCACCTAACAATGGAGGCAAAGTTTAGGATAAATATTTAAACAAAATTAATCTGCTTGAGAAAATATTGGATATCTTTCTTATGTTGAGGTAGGGATAATACCAAAATAGTTTTTATTCTTTCAAGATATAAAGCTATTCCTTATTTGGATACCACATGCCCAAGATTTTCTCTTATGTGGTGTAAAATACACATTTCTTAGGGTTAAGGCAGATGTTGAACTCTTGACAGTGCTTGAATACCATTTCCAGGTGCCCCAAATGGTCTTCCTTCCTTTTGAAATATATTTTGAGGTCATATCGATAGACAAGGATGATTCTATTGGTAAGATCATGAAAAGAAACATCCATACCTCTTTGGAATGTTGCCCCATTGTTTTATAGGCCAAAAGGCATTTTCTAGTAAGTGAAAGTGCCCTACTTAGTAGTGAATGCTATGTTATGCCAGTCTTCCTCTTTCACGCAAAATTTATTATAGCCAAATAAGCCATCTAGAAGCAAGAATCTCCCTTATACTACTATAATATATAGGATCTAATCCATGGAGGGTAGTGGCTAATGATATTTAAGTGAAGCTTAATTAAGGTCTCTAAAATCAACACATAACCACATATCTCCATTATTATTTCTAACCAAGACCGGATTGAATACCCATGTGGTATGCTTTAATGGGTAGATGATTTTTTCTTCTAGAATTTTGATGAGCTCTTGATTTATAAGTGACTCTATCTTGGGGTTTATCGACCTTTATTTTTATCTTACAACCCTAGAATTTGGATCAAGCTCTATGGTGTGTTGGATAATATCTTGATCATATCCTCCTATGTCTTGATAGCCTTAGGCCACCACACCTATATATCTTTGGCATAAATAAATTAATATTTTTTGTTCTAGGTGGCAACCTTTGCTATTCATAAAAAATTCTTGGCTTTGATATCCGCTTCATGATAATAATTAATAACGCATTTTTAGGTTTATAGCAACCATAAAGGGTGCAAAGGGACTCTAGAGTAACAAACCTCTTAGGTATCTTGTTGCTATTGATTTGGATAACATAGTCCTCATAGGATTCCTATTTCCTCAAGGTTTGTTTCTCAATAAATTTAGCCTGTTGTTGTATGAAATAGATGATATGCTCATCATATTCAAATACTTGCCATGCAATATCATTATCTAGAACTATCAACCTAATAATAAATTTAATGTTATATTGGTTGTCCTATAAATCCTTAGGTGGGTCAAACTGGGCCCCTATGAATGCCATCCGATCTGCATCTATATTCTAGTCTCAGGAAACCACTATTATATTGACAACACCAAAGTCTTCCAATAAACCCTAAATAGTAGTATCAATATTCCTAAATAATTCCTCCAATCCTCCCCCATTTCCTTCAATAATCACCCCTTATGTCAACCCAAAATGAGTTTTGTTGAGCCAAACACCTTGGAGTTGGAACCCATTGTAGAGGCCATTATTTATGAGAGAGGTTTTATCTCCTTTTTAAAGAAATTTTTAGGATATGAGCTTGATATTACTACGATGATTCTGGGAAGTTGGGATGGGGTCAAGGTCAATATTCATGGCAATGATTATATAATTGACATTAAACTGCTAGTTGAGCTCACTGGTACTAAAGGGTGGTCAATCCATCATGAAAAGCACAATTGGGAAGCTGAGTTAAAGGAATTCAAGGACCAAATCAAGTTATGCAAGCAAGCAAAGGTAAGAATACACCATGCTAATATCCCCACCCATGGAACAAGGTAATGTAACCTGTCATGGAGTACATAACCGTAGATGATCCTGAGAAAATTTTATGTAGCTTCCATTTTACCTTTGTAAATCATTTCAAGGATTAGCATCCCCCCGTTCATGTTGAATTCTATCAGTTATTCCATAGAGACTTGCAATAAGAAGAAGGGATATGACCTCCCTTCCCACCAAGACCTATTTAAAGTTTTCTTCAATCACTAGCTAGTCCATTGCCCTAATGGCATAACCCTTCCTACTACACATAATGTTGCTCCTAAAGGAAAACCTAGCCCTACCCAGGTTAAATCAAACCCACCCGTATCCTCTACCTCTTCCTTAACCTTGTCTACCAAGAAGAGAGTGGTTGTGGAGGTATTCATAGGGCTACTTGCGAAGAAGAAAATCAAGTGTGAGAAACTCAAGGGTGCCATAATATTTTCACCTCGCCTGAGAAACAAGTTCATTTAGAACAAGCAAAAAAATCTAGAAATTGAATATGATGAGGATGACTGTTACATTAAATCTCAACTTCTACAATAGTTCATCATCAAAACTACCTCTAATGGTATTTCTCAAATGAAAAATGGCATTTTCCAATTGAAATATCTGGCGGACACTCTCACAGATCTTCACAATGCCTTACATCTCCTATTTTTCATGAAAAGTTCATTGAGGCAACTCTAGAGGATACAGAGGCATTTGAGATCAACACCAAGGATGAGGTAAAGTATGATACAAAGTATGAAGGTGTCAAAGTAGGCGAGGAGGACTAATGTCTTCCTTTCTTTGCTAGTTTTTGGTTTTGGGGCTTCCCTGCATGGGTTCTTTTTATCTGATGCTATGTTACTGTTGCTCTTTCCTATTTAGGGCTGCATCCCTCTCTTTTCTTTTGTTTCTATTTTTTTCAGAATCCTTAAGTTGTGGTTGTAAGCAGGTTTTGGGATTTCCTATCAAACCCATTTGAATGAAAAATTAAATAATAAAAAATAAACCCTAAATATGATTTCAATAATACCTCATCATTTTTTTCCATGTATAATAATATTACCTATTAGACAAGGAGCTTGGTGTCCCCAAATATTTGTAGCTCCTTTAACCTTTTCTTAGAAGCTAATGAAAGGCCACATGCAAGAGCTTCATATTCTACATAATATTTGAGCACTTGAATTACAACCAAAAATATTGAAGGGTTTTCTTTCTTTGTGGTGAAATGAGGCATGCACTACTCTTGCCTTGGATCTTTGCTTCAATCCATTAAATTAGATATTCTAGAGTTCAATAGGGTTTTATTCTATCATTATGATTATAGGGAAAATATTTCATCTTGTATAAGATAGGTTCCAATCCCTATTGGTCTCATCATGCTATGTTGGTCTAGGTCCCTTGACTCAACAACTTCATCATAATTCTAATTTCTTAGATTCTTTATGAGATCTATCTTTTCTATACTATGACCCTTATTGGCTAACTCTATTCCTTGGGAACCAAGGCTATCTTCCTATAATGGCCTTCATTTTTTGGTTTTTTGTGGGTCTCTCACCTTTATATTAAGGACACTTTTAACTTTTTTATTTGTTCTCATATAGTGAGTATATCCCATAGCGGTAAAGGTATGGTGTACTTCCTTAAAACTTCCACCATGCTAAAGGACTCTGGTAGCTTATCTTCTATCCTCTTGAGTTTAGGTACTAGTGGCTACTTCTCTTTAGTTTCCTCTACCTCCCTAATTTTAATCCTTGTGAGAATAATACCAGATTAGGATTGAGCTTGGTTGTCTAGTTGGGTGCTTCTTCCTCATCCCATATTACTAAGGTTTGCCCTGATGTTATGGTTTCTAGTACCAAGGAATTCTTCAATGGCAAGCTTTGTGTAGTTGGACCCAATGTTTAACCAAGATAATTCTAAAATACAGGTAGAGGTAGTGGAAATATGGCTTGCTAGAGCATTTTTTAGTCTCGGTAAAAGGAATCCAGGTAGTATCATAGCTATCCGTAAGGATCTCCTATGTAGTTGTTTTGTGCTAGGATCAAATCTCTTACTAGTTTAGTAGGAGTTGATTGTATAGGGACCTAGATAGTTATTTTTTACCTTCAAAACTTTGAAAAGAACTAGATTCTATTTTAGGAGTGTATTTCTAATATCCATTCAATAGAGGTTGGTATTCTTTATTATTTTGGCAAAAAAAGGGGAAAGGGTACTTCTGGTAGCCAAACCTATGAAAATTTTGTTGGAAATTGAGGGATATTATTTCATTATTCATGTCCCTCATAATATTTTGCATTCTTTCCATCTTAAAGGATTGTAATTTTAGGGAGATGGTGGTGGTGGATGATGAGTGTGGAATTGTTATCATATTATGTAGTTTTTTATCTAGTTTTTATATGCAAATATGACAAATATGGATGTGTTTTGATGACTGATACATCTTATTTACATGATTTGTGATGAGTATGATAATAAGGAATTAAGTGATATATGCCTATTATTTTATGCAAAACTGTACAATAATATTGTATTTTTAGGGAGTGTATGTTATAGGAATATTTAGGGAGATTTTACAACCAAATACAAAACAAACACAGATGAACTATTTGGTGTGGAAGTGCATTGAAGATATGTCACAAAATTATCTACATATATTATCTATGGATACCACCTCGGATACTACATACGAAAAGTATCTACGAAAAGGCATTATAGGAAGGAGTTATAGGAAGTAGTTGACTATGCAAATTTTGTTGACATGTTAGAAATCCCATGTATGTTGATAGCTTAATGAGTGAAATGTGTCATACATAGTCAACATGGTCAGTGTTGTGTTGCATTAACATTTGGAATATATTCTAATGATTATTACGTAATTTATTATTAATATGTAAGTTGTTCGAGATTACATAATTTGAATGTAATCCATTTGTTAGTATTTTGTTAAATTAGTTATAGGTATTTTTTATGTGTGTTTGGCATTATGCCACTTGGAAAAATTCATTTGTAATAAATCCAAAGTAGTTAGCGGGATGCCTTAATTTTAGATTATTTTTGTTATGTAAAATTGACATTCAATCTTCAAAGTGTTCGAGACATAACAAAAAGGCATAAAAGACTTCTATTGAAAATGTCCAAGGTGACATTATAAAATACAATGTAAAAGCCTTTAAAAAGGTCTACCATCTATTGTATATTAGTCTACAGTATGCCATTTATTATCTACCATTTGAACATAGTCTATCATTTAATGATTTGGATCAATAAGTCTTTATAATGGATAATCATGCATTTAATGTGATAAGGATCAATAAGTATTTCTAGATAAGCATGAGATTAACTATTGTATAACATTAAATGCATGTTTATCCATTGTAAAGACTTGGCATGTCTAAAAATACGGTTGTTTTATAATGGAATCTAGAATCTAGAATTTTACCTTTGAATTCTTAGCATCTCAATCCTTATCATTTACATTGTACAAATCAAGAATTTAAGTCAAGCAATAAAATAGTAGTATTTTATTCCATGGATTTGGTAATTGTATCTTGTACTTCTGCATGATCTATTCATTTCTATAACTTTAAGCTATTTTCTTGCAAATATGAATTGAATAGTATTTAGTTTAATGAACTATTAATTGCTGAAATAAAGTATAGTAGAAAGGAGAATAGAATTACACTGACCTATAAGAGGCAGGGCCCACTCTGAATAGTCAGTCCCTTGCTCTCTTCCTCCTAAATTACAGTAGGATTAGTTAGAATATAGAATAAGTCTTAGAGCATAGAATTAATTAAATTTACATAAGATAGAATTATAAAATCTATTAAATAATTGTTGCATTATTAGATCATACATGGATCCACACACATAGACTTAGTCATAAATTGCATCTTTAAATTAAGCATAATTTTATTTAATTTCATTTTTTGTAACCTTTATTTCCTACAAATGAAACTAAGAAAATAGAATAAAGTCAAATATTAAGAATTGTGGAATAATCTATATAGGATTTATATTCTGTAAATCTAACCTAGATTGACAATTAAATGTGAGACATTACAGCTCGACATTTTGGCACCATTTTTGAGGAGAACAATGCTGTAATTTTTTATTAGATACTTCTAGTGTGAGAGGGAGGCTTACCTACGTGATTGGCAAGAAGTTCCAAGTGCATGCAGGTCAAAGTTGGCACAAGGAGTTCCAATAAGTATCTTCATCTCAATACTTCCAGGTTCCATTTTCTTAGGTTCAAATTTATTGCTTTTCTAGTTAGCATTTTATTTCAGCATTTCTGTTTTCAATAAATTTACTTTCAAGCATTGGAATTGATTGTTACCTACTTAGGTCTGGGTTCTTTAACTTGTGAAAATAAGGGAGTAGGTGCGACAAAATCAAACCAAAGTGTTCCTTAAAATCAAGTAGTAACAACAATCCAACCTTTATTTCAACATTTTTGTTTTTAGCAAATTTACTTTTTAGCATTGTGTGGTTGTTACCTGCTTAGGTCTAGGTTCTTTAACTTGTGAAAACAAGGGAGTAGGTGTGATAAAATCAAACCAAAGTATTCCTTAAAATCAAGTAGTAACAACAACACTTTACTTTTCCTTGTGTTAAAATCAACTGTTGTAAATCAGACTAGGGTTAAGTGGTAGTGAGACTATTTTAGAATATTAATTTTGCTTTTCCTTGTTAAGATTGATTGTTGTATTTCAGATATAGTCTTAATAGCAGTAATATTGTTCTGTTTGAAAAAATAAATATTTTTGAAAATTACATTCTACTCAAAAACAAAAACAAAAAGAAAAAAGAAAACAAAACTGTGAAAACCAAAAAAAGAGAAGTAAAAGTTTCTAATGGTGGAAAGTTACATTCAGTCTACATTAATAGACCTTAGAAAACTATTCCTAGAACAAAAAATCAACCTAATTTTTGAGCAAAGACACAAGTCATATCGAAAAGAGTGGAACTATTTGTGGGAACACCTTGATCTCATTAGGGAAGGTCAAAAGAGTTGGATAAAATTAAGAGGATTGATATAGCTAAATCTCTAGGACTAGATTATCATTCACCCTATCTTGACCTTGTGAGGAGTTATAAGAATTGGCTAGGGGATAGGATAGCAAGTGTAAATTCAACTACATATCCTTGGGGTCATTATTTTGAGGATTCCCTTGCTATCCATAATTTCTTAGCTGACATAGAAAATAGGGAAGTGAGCCTAGAATATAGCAAAATATTTAAATAAAGCACCCAAAATTGTGCACTTAAGAGATTTATGCCATGATTTACGTTACGAGTTACAGTTTGAAAGTCCTATCTCAAATAAAAAACAAGATTTTATTGTTCAATTGATTCTTCTTGTGAAAAAATATTTTGAATTTGAGGAGGAACATTACATGACTCCTGAATAGTTAGAACCAATTAATGATATCCATAAAATTTTTAAGGAGGAATGAATGATTTTTGTTGCAAAAATTAAGATCTTTGTAAATTTATGAGTAGACCTAGAGATTCAAAAGGAATATTCATCAAAGTCTGCTAGTGAAAAGCTTGATATTTCTAGATTAAAAGAGACTAAGATTTCAATAACTAAGGATTCTTCAAAAGAGCCAATTGAACTACCATTGACTCTATTATATCAAAATATTGAAACATTTCTATTGCCAAAACCTGAATTTGATAATCATATAGATCCATCAACTATCTTTTATGAACCTATACCAGGTCCAATATTAGAATTTATTCAATCAGTCATGGATGACCATATTAGTGAACATGGGGAAGTAGATGGAAACCAAATGGGGAATATGTAAAGGAATGGTGATCATAGAGAAGTAGAATAAAACCAGAGAAGAGGTAGGTAAAGGAAAACTTTTACCTTTCCAATTTCTTCTCTAGTAGATAGACTAATAAGAGAACCAAAACTGATCTTTGTTGCTATTTTTCCTACATTCCATGGAAAAATACATTAAGATCCTAAAGCTTTTATTTTTTAGTTTGAAGTGGTATGCCAAGCCTATTTTTATACCACTGATGAATAAAAACTAAGATTATTTCCCTCTACACTTAAGGATGCAACTTTAATATGGTTCATGGATCTAGGTGAAAGTGTTTGTAATCAATGGGATGAATATCATGGATTGAAAGACATATTCCTTGAAATATATCAATATTATTGTAGATTTAGGGAAAAGAAAACTAAGCTATTCGTATGAACTAATGAGAAGAAGAATCCCTTGAAGACTATATTGAAATATTTTTGTTTATAGGATCTAGAGTAAATATTGATCTAGATGAAGAAATTTTAAAAGATCTTTTTATAAAAGGATTTAAAGATGTTCTTGATGTACTAAACCTTATGGATAAGGGATATATTCATCTAATGGTATTTGAAGAGATTGTGAACCTTTGCAAAAACTATTCAAGGAATAAGCCTATTAGGAACACCAAATACTCATCTGTAGGAGGAGTGACAAGGGCAAAAATTGGTAACATGTTGGAGAGCCTAAAGACTGATTTGTTAAGCACATTAACCACATCTCTTGACCTCATGGATAAGAAACCAAAAGAACAAGATATTGAGGAGATATATTGTCATAGATGTAGGAAAAAACACAATCTAAGATAATGCCCCCTTAACATCACAAATATCTCCAACATTTTTGCTAGTTGTAAAATTTGTGACAAGAATCATAGTACTAAAAATTGCAAGTATATTTCAGCTATGAAATCTGCTATAAAAGAACCTAAAGTTGAGGAGGTAGAAATTTTTTATTTTGTAGCCCAAAGAAGAAATGGCTCATTCAATGGTCCACCTAATTGGTCAAAGTCTAGTTATTCCAACCAAAAAAGACCTAATTAGTGGTTAAATGCATAAAATTGGACAAATTGAAATCCATACCCAAAAAATCAAGAATGGAATATATCTCCATGGGCTCAATTTATGGCCAACTCATATGGGAGTCCACCTCCATGGACTCAAGGAATGTTAGGTCAAAACATGTCTAATTGGAATATGAATGGCCAATATAATCAAGGAGGACCTAGCTAGTCTCAAAGTCCACCCCAACAATAAAATTTCCAAAACCAATTTAGGGGACAAGCCCCTCAAAATCAACCTTAAAATTGACTTCTCCCACCTCCAAATAATACAAACAACCCTCTTAAGCAACCATCCTTACCAGATCAACCAGTACCTAATCCTAATAACAACAAAAAAGTTCAACAAGTCTATGAAAATAATGAAACATGTTCAATATTTGTGGTACCTTACCAAAAGATCCATCTAAGGCCTGGAAAAGTGTTGGACAATAGTAAAATGACTTTTATAGAAATTAAGGAACCCACCCAAAATTTTTTTGAAAATGTAGAAAAATATGAAAAACCTAAAGATGAGATAGAAACCTCACTAGAGAATGTTCTAGCAAAACAAAAAGAGGTCCAAATTCCTCAAAGGAAAGAAATAGAAATCCCATTTCCTGAAAGACTAACAATAACTAAAGAACCTTCCAAGCCAACTTTTAATTTCCTTCAAGAATTAGAAAATTTTACCATTAAAATTCCTCTTTTGCAAGCTATCAAGGATGTTCCTATTTATTATAAATCAATAAAGAGTATGTGCACAACTAATTTAGGATGGAAAAAGAAGATTGAATCTCAAACCATCCAAGTTATTGGATAATTATCTGAGATAATGATTGGAGGAAAGGTACTACCAAAATATATAGATCCTAGAAAACCTATACTCAGAGTTCATATTGGTAATACAACATTGCATATTGTCTTAGTAGATTTAGGACATTCCATCAATGTTATTACCAAGGAAATAGTAGAGTCTTTAGGGGTACACAAATTACAACCAACCCTTATAGTGCTTCAACTTGCAGATAGATCTACCATTAAACTAGAAGGAAATTTAGAAGATGTTATAGTTTCTATAAGTTCATGGGAATATCCTATAGATTTTGTAGTCTTACATCCAAAGAAGAAGTTAGGGGGACATCCCTTTATTCTAGGAAACCCATGGCTTGCAACAAATGATGCCTAAATTAGTTGTAGATATGGAAATATGACTATTTATAATGGTAAGCACACTAAAGGCCTTAGCCTATTTCTTGACTCAACATTAGATGAAGGTTTTTCAAAAAAAATTGGTATGATTTTCCTAATAACTTGGATGACATTAAGACTATATCAGTCAATGTATTGAGTGAACATTTACAAGAAGAGATTGAAGGACCACTATCACTACTGCTAAATGAGTGTTATATTTTGATGCTATATGCAATATGAGATAATAATCACAAGATGTAGAAATAATAATATGAAAGAAAGTAAATCTGCGAGATGATTGAAAATATACTATAAATAGAAATTATGGAAATGAATACAATGTAGCTGTGGAGGAAATGAACACTTTATGAATAATTCTACTAGACTACATTGCACCCATTTCCAGTATGGGTGAATTTATCTATGTCCTATGATGCACTCTCTATGACACTATGCTACATATGTTCTCTATATATATGACTATGACAATAAGGCCATTAAATAGGAAGATAGGTTTCTTGGCCAACACTCTATCTAGCTATGCAAGAGATAACTTGCATATCATGGTTATGCATAGCGGCTATTTATCACCAAATTGGCTAAAATTAGGATTTTCAAAATTTGGAATTGGCTAATATTTGGGACCCTTGACCAGGGCCCATTAGCCAAACATTTTTGGGTGCAATTTTTTTTGGGTCGATTCACCCCAATTTTATAATAATTTGACCATTTTAAGTTTAAATTTCCAACATTGCCCCTAATAATAGTGAACCTTCTACATACATTTGGACACTATTCACCTAAATTTTGAAACTGATTCACCAAATTTTTATAAATAAATTTTGGGGCCAGCCCCATATGCATAACCCTGTTGCACATGTACAACTTATGCATTGACACTTGTGCATTTATTACATTGCATGAATAAACTAAGTAAATTTCCCCTAAAGTAATCTAATGTCCTAAGTATGTATCTTCATAGATACATTTACATGACCCAAATAATGTAATATGATCTATTTCTAACACCCCCTGTATTACAATATTTGGGTATTAAAGAATTTCAATCTTCAATGTGAATCTTCCTCCAATGAATGATCTTTTCTTTTTCAAGTTCTTCTATAGTTGCTTGAGTCTTCAAATGATGCAAAAAATAGGTTGAATTTGTAGGTTCTTATTTCAATTGACCTTGCACTGTATTCCTTCTTCTTTGGATTCAACTTCTTCTTCTTCTTCTTCTTCATCTTCTTCTTCTTGGTCTTCTATCCAACCACCTTTATTGAATTATTCATGAGTATATTTATTTGATTCTAATTGTTGATGAATGAGTAAAGCATGGTGTAATTTTCCTCTCATCTTCTTGATTTTTCTATGCTTGCCCTTTTGGTGTACTAGTCCTTCATTTTCTTCAACCCGTTCCTTTGAAAAAATGTTAGTATCATTTTGAAACATCACAATATCTTGTAAAATTTCCATTGAATACAGGATATATGTATCTCCATGGATTGATCTTGTTGCCTTTATTTCACCTTGATTCATGATGAGACATGTATTGAATCCATCCATGTATCCAAAGTTGATCATGTAGTTGTCTTCTATTAATTTGATCACAAAGATAAGATTGAAGGTTAATCTTGGAATATACAATACTTTTTGTAGTAGAAGATTTGAAAATGATCTGTTATGTGTTACACATGCATAACCATGTATGGGATAAGTTTGGCTATCTACAATTCTTAGTCTGTAGCCTTTAGCACCTTCAATATAGTCAAACCATTGTATATTTTTGGTCATATGATGACTGGCTCCTAAATCAATGTACCACATATTTTCATGTTTCATAGATTGGTTGAGGTAAGTTTCACATTCATTGTATGACACTATTTTTCCCATTTGAAGAATTAAAAATGGAGAAATGAGATAGGACTTAGAAACTTGAAGTATATAAGCTTGATTTTGATGAAACCTTTATTGTTCCTTAGGTTGTAGGCTTCCTTATGTCTCCCTAGTTATGAGAGTATATACACCTAATGGAATTTTAGGTTTTGTAAAAGCTTATATTTTCCCAATGGATTTGCAACTTGATAATTTATGATCAATGTTGATATTACCAAGTTTTATGGAATTCCTTATGACTCCCTAGGTATATAATATAGTGCTTTTGAAAATATAGTTCAATTTTTGGTTGATTTTTGATGCAAGAGCATCCAGAGGTGTAAGAGTGATCTTGCATCACCAAAATTTGTATTTGTTTCATTTTGTTCTAAATTTTATTTAGTTTTTTATAGGATGGATAAATAGACCCAACGTCGAAAGAATCATCCCAATATCTTGAGCGGTTTGGGAGATATGTAAATTTTAAGGTCTTCTACCCTGTCAAAACTAGTGAAAATCCTACTAGTAAAACTTGGAGGTCAATTTTGAAGCCCTTAGAGGCATTTTTTAGGGATGAAATATGGTGGTATTGTGTGTAAATGAAATTATTTGGTTGCAAATCCCTTCGAGATATTTTCAAAAACATGCGCCAATAGTCGTTTTGAGCAATGAGCAATGAGTTATGACCTCGGGAAGTTTGCCCCCAAAATTCAAATTTGAAATAGATGGTTCTAGGAGGGAAAAGGGAAAACAGGGTATTTGAGGGGGAATTTCGAATTTGTAATCAGTTGGTCTCTATAAGCTCTACTTTCAAAACAATAATACAAGAAAAAATTTGGCTCATTTTGCATTTTATTTGCTTTCTATGGATTGTATGTGGTTTGTTTAATGCAACTCTGCTTCAATTTTGTAAGGCTTTGTAAATATCAAAAATCAACATTTATCTATCCCTTATTGCTCCTATTTAACTAAGTAATTTTTCTCAATATGTAGAGGTTTTAATGTTGAATTTTTTGTCCTTTTTTGATGTGTTTGAGACAAGTATATATATATATATATATATATATATAAGTTTCCAACCTTAACCTAAAGATTTTGATAACCTCCTTTTAAATATCCCTTATGTTTTGATTGAAGTGTATCTAATTTCCAATAAGTTAATTTGAAGTAGTAACCCTTATAAATCCCAAATGTTGGAAAATTAGATCACAATAATATTTGCAAATATTTTAAATAAATTCCAGTAGAAGTCCTTATTGCTCCTGTGTTAATATTGCAAATATTTTATTGATATGATATATTATTCCCCTTTTTGGATATTGCTTTCAATGTAGTTGAATTCTTTTAATTTCAACCTTATGACTCCCAATTAAAAGAAAGCATATTATAGTGGAATAAATCTTACCTTATATCATTCAATATTCAACGTTGTATTTGTTGTGCATGCGTTGCTATATGGATGTTGATTTTTGTGGCTCTGCTTTCAATGATTTGCTTGGAACCTTGGTGACAAATAGACATTTCAAATGTGGCCCTTCCATCAACGATTTGCTTGGAACCTTGGTGGTAAATATACGTTCCAAATGTGGCCCTTCCTTTAATAATGTGCTTGAAATCTTATACATTCCAAATGTGGCCCTTCCATCAATGATTTTCTTGGAACCTTAGATGTTCTAAATGTGCCATCACTTAAATTTGCTCTTGACCTTCCTTATTCAGAGCATTGAAGGCTCTTCTACGCCTTGCTTCCACTCTGCCACTGTGCCCTATGATTGTAGAATTTATACATAAATTGCATTCCTTTCGCTCTCCCTTCGTTGCATGTAATGGCGGTCAATTATGGACAAGTGGCACCTGTGTTTCTTGAGAGTGCTGCCACGTCTTCTTGTAATGTTATTGCACCAAAAATTACTTCTTTGTAACGTATGTGAACTTTCTTTGAGCACATGTAACTCCTCAATGCTGGTCTCTTGAGCATTAGAAATATGATAGGTGTTAGGAAATATTATGCCAAGTGGCATATGGACTTCATGCATGCAGTTTTTGATGTAACACCTTCAAGAATGAGATTGTAACTCCATTATTCTTCTCCTTAGCTTTCTATGCTTTCTTGGGCAGCAAGCAACATGTTTTTCTCTACAAGAAATTTGTGAGCCGTATTGGAGCTTCGAAAGAGGATGGGGTAGCTCTTTTGCTTTTCTCTATTGATGATATTCCGAACATAGCATCTATCCTTCCCTTTGTGCGTATGCATTCAATATGCTCCCTGTTCACATTGATAGAAGTGAAGCTTGATGTGCCTATTTTTTGGATATGCTCTATCCTCTTTTTTATGTAACTAAATTCTTCTTGTCCTTGCAAATGTCGATGATGAACTTGCTATGATTTACATAAATAATTTTGATAGACTTCCTTTGGATTATGTAAATAACCTTGGTATTCTTATTGTCATTTATGTAAAATATTCCTTTGTCTTGTAGGTACATTCCTGGAGAGAATATCCTTTCATTGTACGCTCAATCCTTTGGCCCTTATTTTGGCTACCTTTTTCATGTACCTGTTGTTCCTATTGTGGCACCTTTAAATATGCTCCTTTCCCTGCATTTAATATATTGTAGAAGTACAATAACATGTAACATTTACATTTATATAGAACCTTTTTATTGCACATTTTATTGCACTCTTTTGCAGGCTTGAGTTTTTTATTTTTGTGGCAAATTAGTGAATGCAAAATGAGGGTTTTGAGGATGTCTCTTTGGCTAGACTCCTTTCAATTTTTGCTTGGATGATTGATGGTGAATCCAAGACTTGTAAATGCTATAAAATAAAGCTTTCTTTTAGTTTCACTAATCCCTAAGTGATTTTTATTTGAGATTCACCAAATCTCAATATTTGAAGCTTCTTTTGGTTAGTTTTATTTTGCATGTACTAACCAATTTTGGTGGCTTCTATTGGCCACTTAGAGTTGTAGGTTTTATGCTTTCAAGAGTGTATTTAGACACTTGATTCAAACTATATTTTTTAGCCTTTTTTAAAGTACAAAAACTAATTTATTTTGAAAGTAATAATAGTGCACATGAATCTTAAAAAATTTCACTTTTCAATGCACTAACAAATTACACCTTATCACTCCAATTTACTCTAAAAAATTAATGCACTCAATCAATTTACTGCAACTAATCAAGAATAATATAGAATGAATCTTCAAGACTTATTATGCAATTTTTTTATAAGAAAAGGTAATAGGAGCTAGTCTTCTTTTGCTTTCCAAAGTAGATGAGAGGTAGTTGATAGATAGTTGGAATTATAAATATAATCAAATCCTAAAGTGCAAATGAATCTAAAAAGAACCTTTCTATTTTTGCACTTTTTGAATACTTTAATTCAATTATACTATTTACAACTTCAAATCAAATTAAGGTGCTTAAACAAATCTAATAAGTAATCCAATTAATGAATATACTTGCACCAATAGTTGCATATATTTTTCTGAAAGCTCTTTTGCCACTTTTGTAGATGATGTAGATATTTGTGTCTAGGATCACCAAGTTGTTGTCTTGTGTAGGATGTTGCAGCTCTTTGTAGGTTGCCTTGAATAGCTTCATATTCACCAAAATATGGTCTCAAAACTTTCTTTCATGAGCCTAGGATTTTTGGTGGCTTGTTATCCTTTTGTATTCTCCTTCTTTTACTGTAGATTTGAAGAGATATTCATTTATGAAGTGGTACTTTTTGCTATGAGAGGAAATATCCAAATATCTTGGATTTGGTAGGCTTATTCTATACGAATCTTCCTTCAAGCTTCTTATCAAATTCTAACTTTAAACTGGATCTTCTCCTTAATATTCTAAGTGTCTTGACGTCTTCATTGAATTATTCTTCTAGTATTTGGCACTCCTTGACAAATTCTTCTCCTCTTGGGCTTGTTGTTATATGGTGATAATTGTTCCAAGTCCTTCACTATCAGGGGCTTCTCCTTGGTAGTGGATTTCTCCAATGAGTTCTTATTTGATGATTTCTTTAGTAAGGCTCTCTAAGCCTTTTACTGGATTCTTGTTGAGACCTCTCCAAGGTCTTTGATCTCACAACTACTTCTATGTTTCCTTGAGACCTTTTCTTCAGCCTTCTACTCTTGGAAGTGTTGGTAGTGAGATCTTCCTCTGGATATTCACTTCATATAATTTTGGATTAAATCAGTGCTCTCCTAGTCATTCTTATTCCAAGACTAGAAGTTCTTCTCTTGATCTCTTTTCTTGTAGGTGTTGTATTGATTCTAAAGAAGATACTCTTCCTAGCTTTCTTGTAGGAATTTTTCTCGACTCATTAAATCTCCTTTCCTTGCAACAAAGTATTAGTAATAAAACCTTAATGTCCTTATGAATTAGATACTCTCTTCTGGAGTCTTATTCAATATCAAGGCTACTATGGCCTAATTTTAGTATCAAGGCTCCTATGGCCTTTTTCAGGATCAAGGCTTCTGTGGCCTTTTTCTTCAATATCAAGGCTTCTATGGCCTTTTTTAGGATCAAGGCTTCTATGGCATTTTTCTTTTGTATTTAGGCTTCTATGGCCTTTTCTTCTTGATCAAGTCTTTTATGGCCTTTTTCTTCTAGATCAAGGTTTCTATGGCTTTTTCTTCTTGATCAAGGCTTCTATGGCCTTTTCTTCTGGATCAAGGTTTCTATGGCCTTTTCTTCTGGATCAAGGATCCTATAGCATTTTATTATTGTGTGAAGTTTTCAATTTTGTAATGGAGATCTCCTATTTCCTAACTTCACCATAACTATTTTCTAGAAATCTTATTCTGTAGTATCTTTTCTTGGATAAGAAACTAACCTCTATGCTATGAAGACACATTGACCTTTGGGTAATGAAGTTGAAGTCTCCTAGCTTTCTATTGTATGAGGAATCTCAATATTCTAAGAATTAAATTTATGCAACAAACAAAAACTATGGGTCAATAGTTAAGAAATTCTAGATATCCTAACTTCACTAGTTGATTTGTCAATCTAGTGGATTGAATGCTAAGTCCTATTTTTCATGGGTTTTTACTACAACTCTATGGAAAGACTCTAGCCAAAAATAATCTTAGTATTTTTGAAACTAAGATTTCTTTCAGTATTCACTTGTGGCTCTCCCTGTTTCTACCACCTAGAATCTTTTGAGATTTTTTTATAGTGACTGGTCCATAGGCACATAAGATTGAAAAACAAACTCAGGCTCGTTTATAATGGTGGCTTTCCTATGACTAGATCTACCATAGATCTGATACCACTGTTAGTTTTTATACTATATGCAATGGGAGATAACAATCACAAGATGCAAAAATAATAATATGAAATAAAGTAAATCTGCAAGATGACTGAAAATATACTATAAATAGAAATAATGAAAATGAATACAATGTAGTTGTGGAGGAAATAAACACTCCATGAATAATGCTACTGGAATACATTTCACCCATATCCAATATGGGTGACTTTATCTATGCCCTATGATGCACTCTCTATGACACTATGCTATATTTATTCTCTATATCTATGACTATGATAATAAGGCCATTATATAGGAAGATAGGTTCCTTCACCAACACTCTATCTAGCTGTGCAAGGGATAACTTGCACATTGACATTTGTGCATTTATTACATTGCATGAAGAAAATAAGTAACTTCCCCCTAAATTAATCTAATGTCCTAAGTATGTATCTTGGTAGATACATTTACATGACCCAAATAATATAATATGATCTATTTCTAACAATGAGCAAGAAAAAAACCAAGATCAAAACACTAGTTTTCCACTTGAATTTGCCATGTCTAGTGATGAAGAAAGTATAAGTTAATACCATCAATTGGTACCTTATAACTATCAATTAAATGTTCTTGAACATGAAATAATGGGAATAGATGCAAATACTAAAAATTGCAAGCATATAGACATCACACCTAGAAAAACTTTAAACATTAATAATGCACTTACAAATATTTAGGAATCACAACTAATAGATGTACTTAGAAAACATCAAACAACATTTGCATGGAACTATGATGATATGAAAGGAATACATCCAAATATTTGTACCCACCATATATTCATCCAAGAAATATTTCATCCAGTAAGACAACCTCAAAGAAGCCTAAATATAGCTATGAAAGACAGTTCAAGATGAAATTATTAAGCTATTGAATACAAGATTTATATATCCAATTTCTAATACCCAATGGGTGTCACCACTTGTGATAGTTTCCAAAAATAATGGAAAATAGAAAATTTGTGTATATTATAGGGAACTAAACAAGGTAACAAAGGACTATTTTCCTTTACCCTTTATTGATCAAGTTCTTGATACCTTGGTTGGAAAGAAATATTTTTGCTTTTTGGATGGTTTTAGTGGGTACAATTAGGTCTCAATAGCAAAAGAAGATCAAGAGAAGACAACTTTCACATGTCCTGTAGGTACCTATGCTTAAAAAGTTTTACCTTTTGAATTATGCAATGCACCTGCTACTTTTCAAAGGGTTTTTTAGCTATTTTTGCTGATTTAATTAATGAATGTGTAGAAGTCTATATGGATGACTTCATAGTCTATGGTAACACCTTTGAAGAAACCTTGTTGAGCTTACAAAAAGTTCTTGTTAGATGCCAAGAACATAATATTTTCTTGAGTCATGAAAAGTGTTTCATGATGATGAAAGGAGGAATTGTCTTAGGGCGTTATATATCTGAGGAAGGTGTTAAAGTAGATCCTACAAAGATACAAGTTATTCAATCCCTTCGACCTCCAAAGACACAAATTAAGGTAACAATATTTTTAGGACATGCAGGATATTACCGTAGATTCATTAAGGACTTCAGTAAAGTTACCTCTTCTATGCTTAAGCTCTTAACAAAGGAAAGTGAATTTAATTGGACAAAAGAATGTCAAAAATCCTTTGAAATTATAAAAAATAAATTGACTACCGTTCCCATTTTAAGAGGACCAAATTGGAAATTTCCCTTTCATATACATTGTGATGCTTCAGGTTATGCAATAGGAGCAATACTTTAGCAAGTTGAGAATAAAATACCTTATGCTATCTACTATTTGAGAAAAAATTTGCATGAGGTAGAACTTAACTATACAGTTACTGAAAAAGAATTCTTAGTTGTATTCTTGCCATATAAGTTCAAACATTATATAATAGGGTATGAAGTATTTGTTCATAATTATCACTCTACCATCAAATATTTGTTGAAATATGTAATGCAACATTGTGTAAATTATTCTTAGACTAAAATATTACGTCTAAAGAATAATATTTAGAAAATAATTCTATGTAAAAATATTCCCACCCAATTAATAAATAAAATAAGGGTGCTAGGAATATTTAATTTATGAAAAAATGTTATTCCCCCTTTTCTAGAAAATATTAGAAAGTAACTTGTGTGATGACAACTTCATCCTTATGAGGTGTTTTATGCTATATATGAGTTGATCTTTGGTGGTATAATTGCTTTTTGCATCTTTTTTGAACATGGTACTTTCTTTTTTGCCTTGTGCAACTTTTTTACATGTTACTTTGTAGATGGCATTGTGCAATTATGGTATATGATGCAATTTCTTTATGCGACTCTTTTACATGGTACTTTCTTGTTGTTTTGTGCAACTTTGTACATGTTTTTATGTAGTTGGAATTATGTAATTGGTTTATCATGGTACTTTCTTGTTAGCATTTATGCTACTTTTGTACATGATATTTTATGGTTGGCTTTATGCAACCGGTGTACACACTTTATTATTTTCATATACCTTATGCAAATCTTGTACATGGTACTTTTTTGTTAGCCTTGTGCTACTTTTTTACATGGTACTTTAGAGTTTACATTATCATGGTACTCATTTTTTGCTTTATGCAACTTTGTACATGATATTTTTTGATCAACTATATAGCACGTGACTATAAGTATGGCTTGGCATCTTTTTGGGATGACTTATAGTTCACTATTTGTTAGATCAGTTTTTTTATCATCTTTGGATATTCATATATGCTGTGGTGAATATATTTATGATGATGTATCTAACAGATCTTATGTTGAGCTGCTTGTAGCTTGTAGATACTTTCGTTTGGGGTTTTGCAGGCTTACTGAAGACACCCTTGTGATGTTTTCTTCTTGTCATTTGCAACCACTTGTGGTTGATGGATGGATTTGTAAGCTGCTTGTATCTGAAGCTACTCCGTTGGGGGCTTGCAGTCTCATTTTGGACCATTTTGTATTGGTGCCTTATTATAGACCATTCTTGGTCATAGAAGCTCATTGTAACTATATTACTCATTTGATTCTCATCCTCATTTTTATCTTTAGGGGGAGAATGTTTCTTTGTCTCATAATTCTTTTCCCCAATATTGCATTAAGGGGGAGTGTTGGAATATGTAATGCAACATTGTGTAAATTATTCTTAGACTAAAATATAAAGTCTAAAGAATAATATTTAGAAAATAATTCTATGTAAAAATATTCCCACCCAATTAATAAATAAAATAAGGGTGCTAGGAATATTTAATTTATGAAAAAAGTTATTCCCCATTTTCTAGAAAATATTAGAAAGTAACTAATAACTTTCTAATATCTTATAGATACCACTTATCACATATCTCAAATATTAGATTGTGATAAAATTAGAAAGTAACTAAAGAACTTTCTAATATTTGATAGATTGTGATAATATTGGATTGTGATAAGATTTAGGGTTGTAGTAGAAAAGCTTCTCTTTAAATAGGGGTGTTTTCTACTACATATCATCGTATCTTGTCATATTGACTTGTGTTGTAGGTTATGTTGATGCATATTGTTGCATAACATTGAAGCATTCTTGTACTATTGAATCATTGAGTAATATAGTGAGCTTCATAGTGGATGTTTCCCTTCTTCATTTGAAGTAGGGTTTTACCACTTAATATTGGTGTTGTGGTTTTTTCCTTTTTTGTGTGTGATTGATCTTGTGGAGCATTCTTCTATCTTGGGGAGACTTTGCTTGTCTCACAATATTTAATGAAAAAAGCTACAGTAGAAGGAATAGAGGTTAGATGGCTTCTCTTATTACAAGAATTTAATGTCACAATTATAGATAAAGCAGGTAAAGATAATGTTATTGCAGATCATTTGTCTCATATGCATATATTTTATGATGAAGAGTTAATTCTTGATAATTTTCTAGATGAACATTTGTTTGCTCTTTCTATTTTTTCTCCTTGGTATGTTGATATTGTAAACTATTTGGTAACAAAAAAATACCATAAAATTTCACACTATATGAGTGTATAAAGTTAGTTCATCGAAGTTCCTCTTATACATGGACTAATGGAATTTTGTTTAAATATTTCCTTGAAAATATAATTAGGATATGTGTGTAAGAAAATGATGTATATGACATCATTTGGGTAACACATGAAAAACCTTGTGGAGGCTATTATTCCTCCCTAAGAAAAAATAGTAAAATATTTCAAACAAGTTATTCTTGGCCTACCATACGTAAGGATGCCCATATGTTTGTTGATAGATGTGATGCTTGTCAAAGGGCTAGTAAACCTACACCTACTATGGAGATGCCTTTGGTACCACAAATAATATTTGATATTTTTGAGAAATTGGGAATTGATTTTATCGGGTCAATAGACCTTCCAAGTAAAGGCAATAAGAATATACTTGTGTGCATAGATTATGTCACCAAATGAGTTGAAGTAAAAGCCTTACCACGAGCACAAACTGAGCCTATAGCTGATTTTATTTACACAAATTATGCAATGCTTTGGAGCACCTAAAAAATTAGTTTCAAACCATGGATCTCAATTCATCTCCAAAATGATTGAGCATTTTGTTAAAATATATCAAATAAAGCATTGGAAAACATCACCATATCATCCTCAATCTAATGGACAAGTAGAAGTTATAAATAGAGAACTTCAAAATATTATAACAAAATTGTAGTTGTTAATAGGGTTGATTAGGCAAAAATACTAGACGAAGCTACATGGGCATATAATACAACTTGGAAAACTACCGCAGGACTATCACCTGATGAGATGATCTATGGAAAGTAAGCTATCATTATTATTGAATTTGAGATAGAAACTCTTCATACAATGGTTTAACTTAGTATGAATTTGGATCAAGCACAAAAAGCTATATTGGAACAATTAAACATTCTAGATGAAATAAGACTAGAGGTATTTTACATAGGACTGAACTATCATAAGTACAAAGGAAAAAATGGTATGATAAACATATTGTACCACAAATATTTCAACCAGGATATTGGACCTTGCTATTTGACTCCTGCTACCAAGATTTCCAAGGAAAGCCAAGGATGCAATGGCTTGGACCCTATGAGATTTAAGAAATGATTGGGAATGGTACAATTAAACTTAAGCCTATTGATGATTCAACAAGAATATTATTTTTTAATGGACATTGGCTTAAAATCTATAGGAAGCCAGTATCTAAATAAGAGTTTGTAAACCATATTAAGCAACAAGTTGATTTGCAATGCATTTTTGAAATGCAATCAGCTCCTATTAAATATGAACTTCTCTTTTAAAATATCAAGCAACAAAACATTATCTACTAAATAATTTATCGCTCTTTAATATAATATATATTAAACAAATAAGAGCAGTTATTAAAAAGAATGTAGTCTAATCAGTCCTCTTGTTTGGATGTATAAGTACCAGTATATAATATGGATGACAAATATCTTTACACTACTTGGCCAATGAAAGAAGGTTGTTATGGACTAATAATATTTCTTGAAAATAAACTAGAGAAGATCACTCAATGTTATTTAAAGTATACTTCTTTTATTTCATGATGGAGTTCTATCATACAATTTTTATTCATATTATCATTCATCACATTTCTATCATAATTTCAAGTTCAGGGAAGAAGTCGAATTCAGTGTGGGAAGACATATTTTCATCATAAGGAAAGGAAGTTATATAGTCATCATGGTATCACAAAAGACAAGGAAGTAAAAGAAGTTGTTTTATATGATCCCACAAGAAATAAAAGGAAGAAAAGGATAGTAAGTATAGGATTATATTTCCATCGATATGGTTATGTATTTCGAATCCCCAAAGTTCTAAATTTCTTCTCCAAATAAAAAAGAAGGTAGTAAGGATAGAATTAAATTTTCATCCATATGATTATGTAGTCTGATTCCCAAAAGCCTTAACTCTTATTACTTAAAGGGATAGAGTAGTAAGGATAGGATTACATTTCCATCTAGATGGATATATAGTCCGAATCCCCAAATCTCTGCACCCCTAAAACCTAAAATTATATGTATATGAGAAAAATGAGCAATAAAATGATGAAACAAAATAATACCAAAATGACTATCTTACTATCTTCTTCCAGAATAGGTTTAAGTATGTCCAACCATTGATGAGGTCTATTTCTATAAACCAAAATATTGTTGACTGATATCTATTTAAAATAATTATGATTTTTCTCTCACAAAGGACTCCTCAATGATGCCAAGGGAAGTAGAACAAATAAATCGATCTCTCTGGGACATTAGAAATATTTATTATGAAATCCATGGAATATTTTATTAAAAAGTCAAGGAAGACATCAATAATTTTGCATAACATCTTTACTATTGGAAACAAATAATTCCACTCTAAAGAATATTTATTAGAGAGATGTTTTTCACGGGACTTCCCAAACTGCCGAACTCGTTTCGGCCATATCTCACTCATCCGGACTCGGATTGAGCTAAAATTTTGAGGGTAGATGCCTGAAAAACCCTAGAACGTCTCCACCAATTTTCATATCATTTGGAGCAACACAGATCCTAGCGCATCCCTATGTGTGAACGATATATTTGGCAAGCGGCTATGCGAGGGTTTCATCTGGGTTGAGTGCAAGCAGCTCCAGAGGTTGGTTTTTAGGGCCTTTGGGCCCTAGCGGCCAATATTTTTGTGGTTTATGCTCAATATTTTAGCAGGAAATGTTGCAGGGGATACAATATGGGTTAGAAATTTGTCTTTCAATAGATCATACTCGTGAACTTGAGTGACAACGACTTCCAATTTGCTGCACAAAAGAAAAGTGAAAACCATACCTTTCCACGACGTCTAGGGCAAGGATTAAAGAGATCACAAAACAAGTTTCAAGCAAGTTGATCAAAAAATGGCTCATATCTCAAGTGAATCTGGTGCTAAGGTGCACCCACAAAATAATTCTACTATGAAAACCCCTGTCAAGGGTAAGAATTTTGAAGACTCAGTCCCAAAAATGAATTTTAGGGATGCCCTTCATGGTGGACAGACTCAGCCCAATGCTAATATCAATATTAGGGCTTCCCATAAACCTCTAAGAATGCCTAAGATTGATCCCAGGAAAACGGAGTCAGGATGTCTTAAAGCAGCTGATGGAACTCCTATTGTTAAGCTTGATATGGGTAACATTCAGACCGGCATTGAAGATTTGGAAAAAAGAGGACTAATTTGTCGGTTCGTGGGTTTTCGTCCGAGTCTATCTACTTTCAAAGTCTGGGCTGCAAAAAGCTAGAAAACTAAAGGTGAGTTACAAATCTCTATTTATCCAAATGGTTATTTTCTTGTTTTATTTGCTAATAATGAAGATAGAGAGAAAACTTTTCAAGGGGGTCCTTGGTTTTTTGGAAGGGCAGGGCTTTTCATGAAGCCCCGGCATACTAAATTTAAAGTCGAAGAAGAGATGCCTTCTATAGCTCCCATGTGGGTTAGACTCTTTGGCCTCCCTATTGAATTTTGGAATCCTACTATTTTTTCTTCAATTGGAAACTCTTTAGGAACTTTTATGATGACTCGCTGATTGTACTCAAAATTTTGAACATATTATTTATGCTCGGATTTGTGTTTTAATGGATTTTGACAAACCCCTACCTAAAAAGATCACATTACAATTTGGGGAAGACACTTGGGAGCAAGTAGTGGACTATGAGAACATTCCTTTTCGTTGTAGAATTTGCCATGAATATGGTCATTTGGCCGATGCTTGCCCAAATAAAATTCCTGATCAAAAGAAAGAAGATATAAACTCAACAAGTTTCCAAATACCTAAGAAGAAGAACACTCATAAAAAACTAGTTATGAAGGATCAATCAAAGTCATCTGCTAATATGTTTGAAATCCTTTCCACAAATGATGTCCCAAGTGAGGAAGAGGAAATAATGGAAACTGAAATCTTAGAAACACAATTTAAATATGAAGGGAAGAACTCAGAGACAAACCAACAAATCAAAGGTTTTCAACAGAAAAAAAGGAGAAAATTTACACAAGAAAAACAATATTTCAAATGTCAAAACTTCAAATAATGCAGGTCCCAATATAGACTCCGTTGAACCATCTAGTAAAATTTTGGTTGTGTACGAGCATTCTTCAAGGTTAGAAGCCATCTCAGATTCAATTGGAATAAGTCAAGAAACAGGGAAAAAAAATTGAAGATGGATTCTAATCAAAAAGTAGGTCGCAAGACCAATCAATATCATATGGTAAAAGAAGGTGAAAAGCTTGTAGAGGAAGGTAAGATTAATGCCCTTCCCAACTTTTTTAGCCCTGGTATTAATGAAGATCATCACTTGGAATATTAGAGGACTCAAAGGGAGTCTTTCAAAACAAAATGAAATTAGAAGAATGATTCAGATAAATCATCCACATCTTGTTTTCCTTCAAGAAACAAAGATGTCAATGGAGGATATGGACTTAATTGCCAGTAAAATTTGGCCAGCTGGAAAAGTGGTTTCCCTCAGCTCCCAAGGGACTTCGGGTGGCATTGCTTGTCTTTGGGACCCAAAAGAGGTAGTTATTCACCATATGGTTGGCAGTTGGGGTTTGTTGGCTATAGCTATTCAAAGTAGACATTCCAACCAGATTATGCTCTGCATTACTGTTTATGCTCCGACTTCTTTGGAGGAAAAAAGAAGACAGTGGAAGGATATTACTCATATTATCTCTCATTTTCCTAAATCTTGGATCTTGATCGGAGGAGATTTCAATACCATCCTCTCTCTGGATGAGAAAAGGGGGGGAAATAGAAATTTGGACAAAAGCACTGACCTCATGAGCGAATATATTGCAAACCTCCATCTTGTGGATATCCAACCAGATAATGGCCTTATGACTTGGTCTAACAGAAGGCAAGGCTTAGCTTGTATAATGGAGAGATTGGATAGGTTTTTGCTCTCTGAAAATTTCTTAATCCATGGTCACATTCCTAAAGTGAAGACTCTTAATAATGCTGGTTCGGATCATTGGCCACTCATGGTGGAAATGTGGAAAACCAATGTGAGTTTCTCTCCTTTTCGTTTTCAATTAATGTGGCTTAGAGACATTTCCTTCAGACCTCATGTGCAACAATGGTGGAAGGAAGGTAAACCTAGGCATGGGACTAAGATGTTCTGTTTTGCCAAAATACTCCAATACATTAAATCCAAAATCAAGACTTGGAACTGGAAAGAGTTTGGGGATGTTCATAAAAAAAACATGAAGTTATTGCTCATCTTGAAAATTTGAATAAGAAAATCCATTTAGATGGCCTCACAGAGAAGAGAAGTGCAGATGAAATTAAACTCACAACTCGGTTAGAGGAATGGGAAAAAAGAGAAGAAATCTTATGGAAGCAAAAATCTAGAATTCAATGGCTCAAAGAAGGAGATCGAAACACAAATTTCTTCCACAAATCTCTTCTAGCTCGAAGATCTCACAACTTTATTTCTTCCTTAAAATCAGATTCTGGAGATGTTGTTTATACTTGGGATGGCATGAACTCTATTGTTGTTGATTACTTTTCCAATATTTTTGTTGCTACTCCTCTTGACTCAGATTTCTCAACATAATGTTCTTCAAGCAATCCCTTCTCTTATCACTTCGAGGAGAACTCTATTTTGACTGCTCCTCGTTACTATCAATGAGCTTCAACAAGTAGTTTTTAAAATGCAAAAAGGGAAAACCCCGAGTCCCGATGGTTTTCCTATTGAGTTCTACCAAGAGTTCTGGGATATCCTTCATGTTGATTTATTAGAGGTGGTGGAAGAAGCCAGGAAAGCCAAAGAAATTTTGAAGGTTATCAATAAAACTTATATTACTCTTGTTCCAAAAGCTCAAGAGGTTGATCATATCTCAACTTTTAGACCTATTGCTTTATGTAATGTTCTTCTCAAAATCATTACTAAAATCATGGTAGAAAGGTTGAAGCCTCTTTTGCATAAGATTATTTCCCCAGAGCAAGGGGGTTATGTGGAAGGACGTCAAATAGTAGATGAGATAGTTCTTGCTCAGGAAGCCATCCATTCCATGGATATGCAAAATTCTCCTTCCATGTTCATTCGGTTAGACTTATCCAAAGCTTATGACAGAGTGGATTGGCACTTCCTTATCAAAGTTTTGAGGCAATTTGGTTTCTCTAAGGATTGGATGGATTGGATTATGGGATGTATCTCTTCAGTTTCCTACTTAGTTCTTATCAATGGTAGGCCTTCTCAGTCTTTCCCAGCTTCCAGAGGTATTAGGCAAGGTGACCCGCTATCCCCTTATTTATTCATCATTCTTGTTGAATGCTTGGGTAGGACTATAACCAAAAAGAGGGAAAACAAAACCCTTGAGGGAGTTACCATTGCTCATGGAGCTAGACCTATCTCTCATCTTCAATTTGTGGATGACTCTACTCTTTTAGGTAAAGCTACTATTAAGGAAGCTTCTAATATTAAGCAAATCATTAGCTATTTTTCTAAGGCTATCTGGGCAGTTGATCAATGAAGACAAATCTAAAGTTATTTTCTTTCACTGCTCGCTAGACAGGAATCCATGGTCTTGGATAAATTAAGATATAAGAAGACCTCTCTTCCAATCACTTATTTAGGTATTCCCATAAATATTCAAAGGCAAAAAAATAAATATTGGAATTGGTTGTTGGACAAAGTCAAGAAGAAAATTGGAAAGTGGACCAACAAGTGGCTTTCTTCTGGGGGTAGAATCACCTTGGTAAAATCAGTCCTTCAAGCTATTCCTATTTATGTTTCTTCCATTTTGAATATCCCAAAGGCTGTTCTTCGAGAATTGGATCAAATCAGTCATCGTTTCCTTTGGAGTGGTACTAAGGAGAAAAGAAAATGGGCCTTGGTGAAATGGGATACTTTATGTCTTCCTAAGAGTGAAGGGGGGTTAGGATTCCGGTCTTCAATTAATAACAACAAAGCTTTAGCTGCTAAATTATATTGGAGGATGTTGCATAACCCCAATGCTCTTTGGGCCAATAATCTCCGTGCTAAATATGCTGAGAACAAAAGTCCTGAAGACCTTGTTCGCTATCAACTTCCTACCAAAGGTTCTCCCATTTTAGCAGCTTCTTAAGACTCGGTGAGGATTTGATAAAGAAAAAATTATTTTGGATCATTCATAATGGTCAACATGCAAATTTTTGGACAGATTCTTGGGATGGTCACAAGCCTTTGATAACTCGGCTTCCCGATTGGAGGCCTTGGATGGAGGAGCTTCACCGAGCTAATTGGATAAAGGTGGCTAATTAACTGTCGGTACCATACTGGTAATTCAAATGTTGGTAGATATTGGATCCCTATTGAGGACTGGCCTATTCAAATCCTAGAAAGGCAAAGACAAGATATCCAAGGCATCCTTCATATGAGATCCCTCTCTTGGTCCCATGAAAAATATTGTTTTGGATGGAACAACACTACTAAGGGTGAGTATTCAGTTGCTCAAGGTTATTTGACCTTATGCCATAATAATCCCAACCATTCTTCTGACATATTTTCTCGATTGTGGGCTCAAAAGCTCTGGCCTAAGGTGAGGTTCTTTAATTGGCTTTTATTGCATCGTAGGGTGCTTACTCGGTGAGCAACTTATGAAGCGTGGTTTTCATGGCCCTTTTAGATGTGAAATGTGTGAAGAGAATGTAGAAAATATCAACCATATTTTTATTGAGTGTACTTTAGCCTCTGAGCTATGGAGGAGAATGGCCACTTTACTTGGCTTATAGTGGTCCAATTTTTTTACTTTTGAACAACTTTGGAGGGATTGGCCTAATCAAGAGGGTGTTGATCATTTTATTAGGCAGCTAGTTTGGATGGGTTCTACCATTCTTCTTTGGAATATTTGGAATGAAAGGAACAACCAAATTTTTAATCAAGATAGGAAGGATATTCACTATATTTGGCAAAATACCATAGCCAACTTAGTTGAATCAGTCCATCAACTCCTTAATCACCCCCAAAACTCCCACCAAAGATGGGATCAAGTGATGCAAATATTGAAGATTAAACCTTCTAAGGGCAACCAACTTAAAGGGAATGTGAGTATTAGTAAGATGGATAGGACTAGAAATTGGCAACCTCCTCCTAAGGATTTTGGAAAAGTCAATACCGATGGAGCCTCTAGAGGGAACCCTGGAAAAGCCAGTGTGGGAGGAATTGGTAGACTTTCAGATGGCTCCTCGGTTTTTACTTTTGCTGAGAATTTGGGTATTCTTTCCAATAACCTTCTTGATGGGTATGGTATCCTCAGAGGTCTTCAGGAGGCTACTAAGGTTGGATGGGAAAAGGTGTTAGTTGAGTCCGACTCTCAACTTATGATTAATCTCTTGAAGACTCCTTCTAAGAATCATAAGGTGGATTGGAGAATAAAAAGAATTATTGAGAAGATTCAGTTAATCCAGATGGGATTTTTGAAAGTTGATTACAATCATGTGGTTAGAGATCAAAACAAGAGTGTTGATGCTTTAGCTAATTGGGCTTTGGACAAAGGTGATCTTACTTGTTATGGCCACCCTCCTATATGGTGGGCTTCTCAAATTAGGGAAGCTCTTCTTTCTATCATTTCTTTGGATGGCTCCAGTTTTTCAAGGTACCTAGTTTCTTCTTGTTTTTTTTTTTTTTGCTTCTCTTTGGTTCATTCAGTTTTTTTTAGTTCCCTAGCTCATTCTATTCTTTATTTTGTTTCCTCTGTTGATTCTTGCCTTAATAGTCTTCTGGTCTAGATAGGTCATTGTTTTGTTCATTTTTTTCTTTTTTCTTTTTTTTTTTTTGTTTAGTTTTTTAAGGTGGGTGGGTTCTTTTGTTTTGTTTTGTTTTTGTGTTCTTTGTGTTGTTTTTTGTTGTTCTTGTGTTTTTGTTGTTTTGTTTTTTTTTTATGTTTTTTGTTATTGTTCTTGTGTTTTTTTCGTTCTTGTTCTTGGGTTTCTCTTTGTTTGTGTTATTTCATGTTTTTATGTGTGAGTGTTTTCTATGTATTTTGTTTTTGTTTATTGTCTGTTGTTGGTTGTTTTTTATTTTATTATTTTATTTTTTTAATTTTTTAGGTTTTGGTTGTGTTTATTTTTCATGTTTTTTTTGGGTTATGTCTTTGTAGTGTTCTGTTGTTTTTGTCTTGTTTGTGTTTTGTTATGTGGTTCTTGTGTTTTTCTATGTGGTTTGTGTTGTGGTTTCTTTTATCTTATTGTGCGTGTTTGGTTGTGCTTTTGTTTTTGACACACTCAAGGAGCATGTTTTTTATTTTATTTTATTATTTTTGTTGTTATTTACTTATTTTTAAATTGGTTTTGTGTGTTTGTTTGCTCCTTGAGTATGTCAAAGGTGGTAGGCCAGGTCCGAGTCCCGGGCATTTTTGGTGGAATGGATACCCCTGCCTCCTTGGGTCTTACCCGAAAGTGGCATCCCTTTTGGGATGTTTTCCACAAATAAAAAAAAAAAATATTTATTAGCCTACAACCTTATTTGATGACTTAGCTTAACAATAAATAATTGATAAATAAGTAAAAACTCCCATATTCCTAATATATATATATATATATAAAGACCCTCATGAATAAAAATTTCTCTCCTTAGTCTTATTTTGGCTATATAGCCAAAAATTCAGTTTAGGGGAGAAGCAAAGGATTAATACGATAATATAGTTTGGGGGGAGAAAAAAGAAAAAAATGGAAGAAAATCAGGTAAAGTATTCCTATGTTTCTATAACTAGCTTTTCGTAACTAGTTTTTGTAGTCATTTGTTGTAGTATATTTTTTGTAGTTACTTTCTATAGTATTTTTTTCTATAGTTACTTTCTATAGATATTTTTTGTAGTTATTGTCTATAGTTATTTTTTGTACAAATTTCAATAGCCTATTGCTATGTAGGGTGGCAGGTCATTCGCATGCTATGTTAAGCATGCAACATATATTTTTGAGGTAGATGATTGCCTTGCAAGGATAATTCGATCAACAAAATCTAGCTACACGGAGCAATGAAGGTAAGTGATATATTGAGCTTAGGGATCTTTGATCAAAACTTTAATCGATGGCCTTGTTCATTTAACCTCAATGCTATGAAAAACATAGAAACAACCCTAAAATTTGAAAATCATCCAAGTTAGGGTAAAATTGAGGTAGACAAATGATCGAACTTAGTGAAATTCAAGCTGCAATTAGGCTAAAGACGCTATGTAGTGGATAGAGCTAAAGCAACAATGGTTTGATAAGGGGAACAATGAAGAATTGCAGTTAAACATTGAAGTAAGAGTGGTAAGGATAGATCGATGGTAGAAACTAGGATTGTGATAGAATCTAGATTGTAAGTGATTGAATCTTTTGAAATGTTTATGAAGGAAATTGTAGGGGAAATATACCGAAATATTCTAAGATGTAATGAATTTTTTATCCCATTATTTGGAAGAAATTATGCAGTGTTGCAAAAATGTGTATAATGAAATGTAATAAAATATAATGCTAGGTTTTCCATGTGAAAATTTGAAGCATAATTTCTTCGTGTAAATTATCATTTTTCTGTGTAATCAACGTATACATGCATGTAATTATTTCTGTAAGGTTTTTATACATTTTCATCTGAGCATAAACCTATAAATCCAAACTAGAAAAAACCAGTCCATAATTATTTATTTCCCTTTGTCTACCATACCCTTGTCACCATGTCGAAACCCACTTTACACAAATGAAGTGAGCCATATTTTGTATATACCTAGAGCTTGAGTGATTTCGTCAAGAAATTATTCCAAGATCTAAGATGGTGGAAAACCCTAACACAATTTCAAGGGCATGACCAGAGCATGGCTAAACAATTCATCTTGAACTATGACCCCACAACCATGGTCACCCATGTGGGTGGGGTAAAAATTGAAGTCACCCCTAGCTTGATTTCAAAGGTCTTGAATCTACCCAAAGTTGGCCAAATGTATTACAAGTCTACTTATAAAGGATTCAATTAGATGATCGATAGACTATGGGAATATTGTGTTGTTATTAGAGATCAGGAAGGCTAGATCAAGGGGGTAGCAACCTCTCTCCTTTCCTTGAAGTGGCAGGAGACCGCCGCCATATTAATAAAATTATTCACATTGGAAGGAAGACTATCTATATCTCGGGGATACCATTTGAAAATGATGCTTAACCTAAAATATCTTGAATGAGATGATTGTGTCATAAACCTTCCCTATTTCCTCTATAGATATTTAAAAGTTTTAGTTACTAGATTTCAACCTAAAAATCCTGGAGATGAACCCAAGATGCATCTGATTGCCCATAACAAAATTATAAAACTACTTGTCCTTCATAAAACATCCAAAACTAAAATTGCATGGGAAAAAATGGAGGAGGAGGTAAACCTATCATTTCAATATAAACTAAGCCAGTCTGAATCTAGTGAGGATACTGCATCTAAGGAAAACCATGAGTTTGATATCCAAGAAGAAGAGGAAGAGGAGTCTCCTACGCATAAAATACCTACCTGTACCAAATCTAATAGACCTTCCAAGCATCCTTCACCTACAAGAAAAATGAGATATGAGGAATATAACCCAAGAAATGAGGAAAAAGGAGGAACATTCAATTCTCAAATGAATCCACTTGCCTCAAACCTATCTACTAAAACCTTAGTCTAGATCCAAACCCAACAAAGTCTACTACAAATCAAGTTGGATGGCCTCCAAAGGGAATTTTCAGATCATGTAGCCTTGGTAAAGAGGGCCTTTACCACCCAGTTTGACCTCCTAAAGTAGATAGCGATAGAAAGGGTGACCAAACGGATTGAGCTAGTGTCTCAACCAATTATTACCGGTGCATCCTCAGACAAAAGTTCCACATTAGGGAAGAAATGAAAATTTTGGTAAACTTTTATAAATACTTTGAGATGTCCAAGATACTTGTTGAGGACAAATCACTTAACTTATTCAAATTTAGATTTCAGAAGCACCCTACACGCAGTGCTCAAAAACTAGAGTCACCAATTGAGATAGAAATTGCCCTCGAGGTGGAGAAGGCGATCAACAACATCATTGCATATACAAGGTAGTTGTACCCAACCACATAGTAAGGATCACCACCTGGAATGAAATACATGGGAGGAGAACCTAAAGAAGTCACTTATTTGAATACCATGGCTATTGAATAACCACCAAATCCAGAGAAAACCAAGGTGAAGATGAAAAATGTGAAACATAAGAAGATGCCTACAGCAGATCCTTCTATTCCTACCAGAGTTTTAGTCCGAATTAGATTTAATAAATTTAAACTTTAAACATTGAACATTGTCAGATTTTTATTCACAAACTTGCATATTTTTTGGTGTTATGTTATAATCTGCAATATTAATTTTGTATGCATGGGGACATGCATTCCCTGCAGTTTGGGGGAAATTATGAGTGTGGAAATGTTATCATATTATGCAATTTTTAATATGGTTTATATATGTAAATATGAAAAATATGGATGTGTTTTTATTACATCTTATTTACATGCTTTTTGATGAATCTAATTCATAAGAAATTAAGTGATATATATTATTTTATGCAAAATTGTGCAAGAATATTGTGTTTTTAGGGAGTTTATGTTATAGGAATATTTAGGGACGCATTACAACCAAATACAGGTCAAACACAGATGAACCAACTGGTGTGGAAGCATGTTGAAGATAGGTCATGAAGTTGTCTATGGATACTATCTATGGATACTACCTACAAAAAATATCTACAGAAAGGAATTACAGGAAGGAGTTACGAGAAGTAGTTAACTATGCAAATATGGTTGATGCATTAGAAATCCCACGTATGTTGACAACTCAGCGAGTGAAATGTGTCATACACAGTCAACATGGACATTATTGTATTGCATTAATATTTAGAATATATTCTGATGACTATTATGTAATTTATTATTATATGTAAGTTGTTAATATGCCAATTGTTCAAGATTACATAATATGAATGTAATCCATCTGTTAGTATTTTTTAAAAGTCAGTTAAGTATTTGTTATGTGTGCTTGGCACTATGCCACTTGGAAAAATTCAATTGTAATAAGTCCAAAGTAGTTAGCGGGATGCCTTAATTTTAGATTATTTTTGTTATGTAAAATTGGCATTCAATTTTCAAAGTGTTCAAGATGTAATAGAAAGGCATAAAAGACTTCTATTGAAAATTTCCAAGGTGACATTATAAAATACAATGTAAAGACCTTTGAAAAGGTCTATCGTCTATTGTTTGTTAGTCTACAATCTACCATTTATTATATGTCATTTGAGCATAGTTTATCATTTACATTGTACAAATGAAGAATTGAAGTCAAGCAATAAAATAGCAGTATTTTCTTCCATGGATTTGGTAACTGTATCTTGTATTTCTACATGATTTATTCATTTTTGTAACTTTTAGCTATTTTCCTACAAATATGAATTGAATAGTATTAAGTTAGTTTAATGAAATATTAATTGTTGAAATAAAGTAGAGTAGAAAGGAGAAGAGAATTACACTAACCTGTAAGAGGCAGGGCCCACTCTGAACATTCAGTCCCTTGCTCTCTTCCTCCTAAATTACAGTAGGATTAATTATAATAGATAATAAGTCTTAGAGCGTATAATTAATTAAATTTACATAAGATAGAATTATAAAATCTAGTAAATAATTACTGCATTATTAGATCATACGTGGATCCACACACACCCATAGACAGTCATAAATTGCATCTTTAAATTTAGCATAATTTCATTTAATATCATTTTTTGTAACCTTTATTTCTTGCAAATGGATCTAAGAAAATAGAATAAAGTCAAATATTAATCATTATGGAATAATATATACAGGATTTTTGTTATTTAAATCTAACCTAGATTGACAATTAAATGTGAAAAATTACAACTTGACAATGGGAGATGGTGATACTTATGGAGGCTGACTGAACACTAAGGCTAGTTGGAAGGTGGTTGCTTGGAAAATCAAAGGGGGGTGGTAGGATGATTGAACATTTAGGAAGAGGGGTGTAGGTGGCCTAGGAACTAACCTTCTAATTTGTATGAGGTCTCTTTTAGCTTGAGTGGCTATCCTATAGGCTATTGGTAATGAGTTACCTCCCAAGGTTTTTACCATCATGGTTATTTTAAAATTGATTACTTTAAGGTAGTAGATGAAATCCATACCATGTATCATCTAGATTTCTTCTAGAATCCTCTACCAAGACTTTTGGAATTTAGCATTGAAATTGTCCATGGATTCCATATGGGCCTGTTTGATGGTTGCCAATTATTCTTAGAGTGATTCTCCATAAGTCTAAGGGTGATGCCTTGTTCTCCAATGCTATAAAGTGCATACAAACTGATCATGTGTTGAAGATGCTCTATTGGAGTGCTTGTGTCTTCTCTAGTAAAATATAGCAAGGAATTCACCAAAGAAGTTGGGACTGGGACTTGGTTCCATGTAGTTGGTGCTATTAATAGCCATAAAGTACCTCCATTATTCTAAGTTGGAAGTGTTCTTTGATTTTTGTTTTCCAAGGAAGCCATCCTTTGTCATCAATATCTTTGTTAATTACCAAGATTTAGAGGAGGGAGGAGCAATTGAGAATTTTCTCTTGCTAAAATCTGGTGGCTGGTCTTGTGCTCATGTAACTATGGACCCATATTTATCCACCTTGTCTAGGGATCATTTTCTTCTTTATCTAGTGGAGTCACCATGTGGTAGGTTTTTCTAGCTAGAGAGAGGTTTCCATCACAACCTTGGTCTAGGGATGGTGACTCCTTCTAAGTTTTTTATTTAGTAGTAAATTCACCATGTGAATTTCCTAAGAGCTTAAAAAAGTTGATGACAATGGCTTTTATTGAAACCATGACCTAACTTCTAAATTAGGGGATAAAATATTTTAAATTTGTGTCCTACTAAGCATGTCAATTTGAACTATTGGGGGCCAAATGTGACCCCTATATGCCTTAAGTGCTATGACCCCCTATGGTTGTAGTTTAACCCTTTATCTCCCAAAGTGGGTGCATCGATACCCTATACCTCTAGAAGGGGCACTAGTCTTGGGAAGTCTGAGAAAGCATGGGATGCAACTCCCACTAAATGATCTCTAGGATTTTTTACCCAAGGTCAACTCCTTGCTTTGGATGTGATATTTGATGCTCATCTTCCTAGTTCTATACTAGCCTACTCTAATTGACTCCTTCAAGGAAAATGGAAAAGGAAAGAAAATATGAAACAATGTGAAATATAAATTGTAGATAGGTAAATCTACCTAGCCTATCTAAGGGTGGTGACGCACCAAAGAGAATAAAATTTCCATCTTACAACTCAATGGGATGAAAAAACACATGAACCAAGCAAGACAACAAATTGAATACAAATTTGACCATACACTCATATAACATATGCATAACCAAAAGAGGGTTGATGACCTGTACATGCAGCTAGCCCAAGTCTTGAGTCCAAACTAAACAATAGATTGGAAAAGGAAGAGAGAAGATGTCATAGGTTAGATGTTTAACACAATAACAAATCCAAATTCCCTTATTTTTGCTCTAAAAAATAACATTTATAATGTTCATATTAAATTTAAAATTCAAATTTCCCTCCTAAAAGTGGAGAGAAAGGAAAAGACTCCGCACTTTGATAAATAATTTTAGTAGAGAAATAATGTTGTATAAAACAAATATATATTATGTTTCAGTACGTGTAGGTGTCATACTAACAAAACTATCTTCTAAAAATGTGTGTCAATGGTCTTGTACATTGACCCTTCTGGTGGGATGGTCTTTACTTTTGGTTATCGGGTTTTAGTGTTGTATCATTTTAGTATTCCTAGTAGGAGGTATGGTTGGTTTGGTGGATATTATTTCTAATGTAGCTTCCCTCATTAAAATGTGGTCATTTCTACAAAACTTGACTGTAGTAAAAAATTCACTACAAGCACCTTCAAGGTTTTTGAGTTGCATGCCACGACATCAAATATGATGAGATGTTGTTATTAAAGGTATTCCTTACAAGACTTAGTGGTGAGGCCTTAGAATGGTTTTTCCAACTGCCCCACCACTCAATAAATATTTTTTTTGATATGGATGAAATATTCATTCAATATTTCATTTCCCATTATAGAAATATGCACAATTGATGACCTATATCAGCTAAAGCAAGGGAGAAATAAATCCCTTAATGAATTCTTACCTTGATGGCAGACATTGTTTAGGAAATTTCCTTTTCTCTTCCACCTAGATAAAATTTCTATATATTTACATGAAATTTACAATAAAATCTCTCATATCCCCTAGAGATGTCATATGTTGTATCTTTTGATGATGAAATTGATCTCATAAAGCAAACGGAAGCCACCCTTCAGTGTAGAGGGAAACTAAAAATTAAGAAAGAAGATAAGAAGCCATCTTCTTCTAACACTAAAGGATAGTATAAGAATAAACATATTATGAGTGATGGTGTAAATAAATCTCATATCAACAAAAATTCTAAAATAGGTAATGTCAATACCACTACAACATTACAAAAATTAATTCTAGCTAAGACTCAAGAAAAGCCTCCTACGAAATTTAACAAGTTAGATCAACATCTATATTTTGTACTGACACAATTTTTGGATGCTAAGATGATAGAAATAGCTCCTATAAGGTAGCATGAACATAATAGGGAAAAACATTATTGGTTCATGAAAACAACCATAACACAAAAAAATGTATCTCTTAAAAATATGGTATAAGACCTTATCAATGAAGGTCATCTAGTAGTCGGTGGTATTCAGTAAGCAGCATCATATAACAAATATTTGGGGATTTTTTAGGATCCCTTACCCAAACATGGATAAAATTCTACTAATCACATTCAATACAGGAATTCCCCCCACTAGATCAAAACATGGTATGGATAATTTATGTCAGCACTATGACTAGACAACCAACCAAAGAAAAGGGTAAAACCTATAAACCACTTACCTAACCTCCCTTGGTTTTGTGGTCTAGACATGTTACTACTTCTAAAGAGCCATATTTAGTTCTAAAACCTTAAGAAAACAATAAAAGATATTTTAACCTCCAACAATAATTAGAGGATACACCAGCTCAAATATCTATACTTTAGTTATTGTGAACTTCTCCAAGTCATAAAGAGAATATTTTTAAGTTTCCAAGTGAAAAAATAGTACCTAAAAATGTAAGTCCTAACAAATTGGCTAATGTGGTAGGGTCACTTAGAGTGAATCATACCATCATATCATTCTTTAGGGATGATATTTCAGTTGCCTCTATGCTTGGAGAGATCCCTTTATATATCACCAATAACATTGGTGAGCAATCCATTAAAATGTTTCTCATCAATAATGGTTTATCAATCAATGTTTGCAGCCTTAGATTAGTCCATAAAATAGGTCTTAATAAGGAAGACTTAAAAAAGTTAAAAATTATCATAAAGGCCTATGACAATGAACAATGAGAAGCTATTGGAACTATACTTCTTCTAATTAGAGCAGGACATCACATTTTAAACATGTTTTATATTTTTCCCTATAATCTTAACTATAATCTTCTTTTAGATGGCCTTGGATCCATGTAATGTAGGCTACCTCCCCAACCTACTATCAATATGTCAAATTTGAATATCAGGGTAATTTGTATGGCATAGTGGTCGATAGAGATCCTTTTTCTTATTTCCATAATATACAATCAAAAACCAAAAATATTGTCTATGCCATTTTTTGAGTGCTTCTCATACTTTCATAGGTAATACCTTAAGGTCTATTCCATCTAAGAAAGTAATCATTAACCACGGAGAAGATACCAATAGTCCAGCCATATCAAAAGGTAAAGGAAAGGTTGAAGATATCAACAATATAAATCTTAGCAACCAACATCATGAACTATTAGCCTTGTACTTGGTTAGGTTTCCCCCATAAATTCATGCTTTAGGATTATATTTTAGGTGGGGGATGATTGCGCAAATAGGAACTTACACCTTTCTTTTTTTAGGAAGAACCAATGAGGAGATAATACATAGAACCAATCCATGACCAATAGAGTGGAAATATACTTCATGTTATCTCTCTAATATTTACCCTATCTTGAAGAAAATTCTTTATAACTTTGGATACAAAGTAAAGGGATTGGAACTTCGATAACAAGCATTAAGAAACCTTTAGAAGCCAAAAATTGGCCCAAATATTACAAGTTGTGATATTTTCCCATAATAAAAGGACATCTTTCTCCTCTTTAGAAAGTAGTGATGATGAAGAGGTGTACCTTTTCTCATCGGAACCTCAAAAAGAAATAAACTTAACAAAAGGTCTAGATTAGGATGAAGAAGAGGATAATGAACCTTTCCCCTTATTTTTTAATTTATTTTTGAAATACACACAAATGAACACCATAAGTAGTGAGCCTATTGAGAATATTAGTCAAATCTCCAATGATAGCCTTGACAATGACCATATAATATTTTCATCACAAGAATATAATAATATGATATACAGTCAATAGTAAACCTGGTATCAACATTAAATATAAATGATTGTGAGGTGAAAATATTACCCCACAAGCCTCTTAGGGATAATAACAATGATGTCCCTTATCAATAATATATCCCTATTTAAGGACATCTTTCTTTAGTCACATATCCCTCATAATCATCCAATATTGAACAATGGACTTTAGATGTCAATGAGCTTCAAAGTCTAGGGACCTTACCTTCCCCTCCATAATATGAAGATGAATCTCATATTTTAACAGAAGAGACCATAGACATTAACATAGGATCAGATGACAACTCAAGAAAAATTTAGGAAGTTTTCTAAATTTAAAAGAATGATAAGAGTATATAAAGCTTTCAACCAAATTTTATGATATCTTTGCATGGTCCTATGCAAATATGCCTAGATTAGATCCAACCCTGGTTGTTCATCACTTAGTAGTCAAGCTAGATGCTAAGTCAATGAAATAATAATTGAGAAAGATGCACCCTAAGGTTTCTCTACTAGTAAAAGAGGAACTTCAAAAGCTTTTAGAGGCTAAGTTTGTTGGTTATTGAGCCTGATTAATTCAAAGGTCTTATTTTTAGCTGCATTTGGACCCACTCCATGAAATGGAGGGTGTATGGTGGAATCAACCCCCTGCTATTGTCACCATGGGGGGTGCAAGGGGGGCAGTGCCCTCGAAGCCAAAAATAATGTTTTTTCCTCTATGTAACTCTGGACCATTTTTTATTAGCTCACAGATTGAACAACAGATTTTAGACAGACTTTTTGCCCTAAAATTATAATGTACTTTTATAAGAGGATGATGTATGGCAGATTATGGTAATGTTCTGTGCACGACTATGTATGTATATATTTTCTAGATGGAATTCCTGGTTAATTTCTTTGTGGATGTAGCCCATATTGGGTGAATCACATTAAATTTGTGTCTCGTGAATTGCTTTATTATTCTATGTTTTTATTTTTGTATTTAATTATTGCTTGATTTTGTTGATTTAATCCTAACAACTGGTATTAGAGCCCAGGGTTTGAAAAATGTACTTGAAAGGAGGGTTTTTGATTTGAGTGGGAGCAACGGTAGAAGAAGGTAATTTTAGGGTTGATAAGTTTAATGGTCAAAATTACCAGCTATGAAATATGTAAATGGAGTACTATCTTTATCAGAAGGATCTTTACCTACCATTAGGTAGAATAGCAAAGAAGCCAAAGAAGACATCAGGAAAAGAATAAGAAGTTTTGGATAGAAAGGTACTAGGAACAATACGGCTATGCCTAGCATCGTTAGTGACCTTCAATTTTTCAAAGGAAAAGACAACGAAGTTTTTAATGAATGTGTTGGCTAAACTGTGATGAGCAAGGTGCAACCAAAGTATTGTCATTGTTGTCAACACATTCAGGTTGATCAGTTGATGCAATGGATAGGAGTTCATTGATGAGCAAGGTGCAGCCAAAGTGCAATGGATAGGAGTTCATTGATGAGCAATAGTCAGGTTGATCAGTTGATGCATTGGACAGGAGTTCATTGATGAGCAAGGTTCAGCCAAAGTGCAATGGATAGGAGTTCATTGATTTGCAAGGTGCAGCCAAAGTATTGTCATTGTTGTCAACATAGACATAGGATCGGTTGATGCAATGGATAGGAGTGTAGAGGTCATTAGATAGATCGATTGATGAAGTGAACAAGAGTTCAGAGTAGTCAGAGCATGTACAGTGAATTTCCAAGAAGAACGTAGTGGCCCATATGCAAAAGCTCAAAGAAATAGACAAGTAAGAAAAGTGTCACGATATCGCGACATGTTGAGCAAGCATGAGAAACTATCGCGATATCATGACATGTTTGGCCGAAAAGAAAAACTGTCACGATATCGCGACATGTTTGGCCAGAAAGAAAAACTGTCGCGATATCGCGACATGTTGGGCAAGTGGAAAAACTGTCACGATTTCACGACAAGTTGGAAGCAAAGAAGCCAAGTAGAAAAACTGTCATGATTTCACGACATGTTGAAAGCAAAGAAGGCAAGTAGAAAAACTATCATGATTTTGCGACATGTTGGAAGCAATGAAGGCCAGTAGAAAAATTGTCGTGATTTTGTGACATGTTGAAAGCAAAGAAGGCAAGTAGAAAAACTGTCGCGATTTCACAACATGTTGGAAGCAAAGAAGGCAAGTAAGAAAACTGTCGTGATTTCGTGACATGTTTGAAGAAGAAGCGCATGCAGGAAAAACTGTCGTGATTTCATGACATGTTTGAAGAAGAAGCGCATGCAGGAAAAACTATCATGATTTCACGACATGTTTGAAGAAGCTTCGCATTCAAGAAAAACTGTCATGATTTTGTGACATGTTTGGAGAGAAGGCGCAGGCAAAGAAAATTGTCGCAATTTCATGACATGTTTGGGGAGAAGGAGCTTGCAAAGAAAAGTGTCATGATTTCACAACAATCTGCAAGAGAGGCAGTATGGACGAAAATGTGTCATGATTTTGTGACATGTTTGAGAGAAGAAGCTCGCAAAGAAAAGTGTCATGATTTCACGAAAATCTGCAAGAGAGGCAGTACGGATGAAAATGTGTCACGATTTCGTGACATGTTTGAGAGAAGAAGCTCGCAAAGAAAAGTGTCATGATTTCGTGACAATCTATAAGAGAGGCAGTACGAACGAAAATTTGTCACGATTTCATGACAATTTGCAAGAGGAAGCGCTAAGGAGAAAAAGTGTCACGATTTCGCGACATGTCGGGTTTTCGCGACCCACTGAGAAGAAAAGTGCCAAGGAGAAAAAGTGTCACGATTTCATGACATAATGTAGGAGAGAGAGTCCGAAAGAAAAAGGTGTCACGATTTTGTGACATGTTTCTTTTTCGTGGTCCAAAGCGAAGAGAAAGAGGAGAGAGAAGAAAGTGTCGCGATTTCGTGACATGTTATGTTTTCGCGGGTACAAGCGAAGGAAAGTAGCAAGGCAGCGAAAGTGTCACGATTTTGTGACATGTTCCATTTTCACGGGGCAAAGACAGAGAAGAGCACAAGGCAGCGAAAGTGCTACGATTTTGTGACATGTCATATTTTTGCTAGTGCTTACAGAGAAGAGTGTATGGAAGCGAAAGGTGTCATGATTTCGTGACATGTCATGTTTTCACTAGTGCAAGCAAGGAAGAGTGCAAGGAAGCGAAAGTATCATGATTTTGTGACATGTTCTATTTTCACGGGAAAGAGACAGAGAAGAGCTCAAGGCAGCAAAAGTGTCACGATTTCGTGACATGTTCTGTTTTCGCAGGTGCAAGCTGAGAAAAGGACAAGAAGGCGAAAAGTGTCGCGATATCGCAACATATCATGTTTTCATGGTCAACTGCCAAGAAAAAGTCAAAGGGGCAGAAATGTCGTGATATCGTGACATATTGTTTTTGCATGACGAAAAGCAAAAATGAAGAACCCAACCGAAGTTAAGTTAACTGGAGTAGAACTGCAGCTGCAGGGGGTGTTGCAAAGAAAATCATGCAGGCAAAATAAGAAGAGTTAACTGAAGTTAGTACAATAGTTACAGGTGCAGTTATAGATAGAAATCATGTAGCTAGAATAAGAATAGTAAACTAAAGTCAGAATGGAAGGTACAGGGGTAGTTACAATGACAGTAAACAGAAGTCATTACTGTAGTTACAGGGTCCATTACGGAGTCAATTCGTCGAGCGGTGGCTATACCGAGAATACCAATTAAAGAGACAAATCCATTAATAGGTTGCATATAAGAATAGTGTGTCAGAAAGGAGTTACTTATAGGAGTGGCTATTAATAGGCTACATGCGGGATTATGGTAGTTACAGAAGACTTAGGGTTTCAAGATGAAAATATTGTTATAAAAAGGGCAGTTGCGTGCAGAAGTGAAAGTGTAGCTCAAATTGAAAAGTGAGCAGAGAAGGTTGTCAAAGCACAGTAAATAGAGCACGTCAGAAAGAGAGCGGCTAAAATACAGAGTGCGTCAGAGAGAGAGTGTGGCAGAAGGAGAGTGGCTGAGAAAGCACGACAAAATGAGATAAAGGTAGAGATGTAATAAGTGAAGGAAGAGAACTATAAAAGGGTCTCTAGGTGGAGAAGTTAGCATGTTGCACAGCAGGAAAGAGCGATGTTGTATAGAGGGATAGTGTTGTGGGCTGTTACAAAGCTGGAAGAATGCTGTAAGAAGTACAGAGCTATGAGAGCTACAAGAGTAAGCCATAATAAAGGGGTGTAAGTGTGCAGTAAGTAGAGCTGTGAAAGAGTGTATGCTTTGTGGACAGGGAGTTGATATTGAGAGTTAGAAATAGAATATATTGAGTCTCTAACAATTCTCCTTATGCTTCCATGAGATTTATTTGAGTTAAGATAGACCAGTGAGGGTCTTGTAACATAGAAGGCATTTTTATGTCAATCAAGATTTAAAATAGAAGTCCAAGTTGGTGCTTGGAATTAGGGGTTGGTGCTCCTTTCTATTGGTGCAGATAAATCAGGGGTTGGTGCTCCTTCCAGTGGGTGCTGGTAAACTGATTGTGAAGTTGGTGCTTTGCAAAGGCTAGATTTGGATGGGAGTCCAAGCAGTCTATTTTTGAGGAGTAGCCAAAACTGGTGAACCTCGTTAAATCTTGTGTTATGTGTTGCCATCTTGTTACACTTGCTGCATCTAGTTTTAAGCATTCATTAGTTCTGAATTAAGAGATGAAGATTTAAGTTTTTAATTAGCTGCACTGATTCACCCCCCCCTCTCAGTGCCATTGTAATACTAACAAACTGTATGAAAAAATCTCAACTTAAAACAAGGTATTTCTTATGAAGATTTTATTTAATATGCAGATGTCATAAGGTGGGTATTTTATTGATCACTTAAATGTGTTTGACACGGTTACTAATCAGTTAAATTATGTTGCAGTAAATTTTTATGATGAGGTTAGGGCTCTTTTGATTTTATGCTCATTGCCAGAAAGCTGGAATGGCTTGGTCATGGCTATAAGTAATTCTTTTTCCGATTCAAATACTTTAAAATTTGATGATGTTATTGGTGTTATCCTTAGTGATAAAATGCAATGAAAAAGTACAAGTGAGACATTGGGTAATGCATTGACTATGGAAAATAGGGGTAGACAAAAGGAGAGAGGAAAGAGTCCAGGAAAACATGAAAAATCAAAGAAAGGTAGATCCAAATACAAAGGGAAGCAGTTGGAATACTGGCATTGCAGGAATAAAGGACACCTAAAAAGATATTGTTGGACTCAAAAAGAAAAACAGGGAGAAGAAAAATAGGATAATCAAGAAGCAAACATAGCAGGTGATGTATTGAAAAATAATTTAATCCTTTCACTAGATAATATTAATGATTGTTGGGTGCTAGACTCAGGGGCTTCATAACATGCCACATAACATAGGAAACATTTTCTAGATTATGTTCAAGGTGATTTTGGATAGGTTTATTTGGGTGATGATAGACCATGTAAAATCATTGGAAAGGGTAAGATACATATAAAATTACCGAATGGAAACCAATGGTTTCTAAAAGAGGTAAGGCATATTCCTGATTTGAGAAGAAATCTAATTTCCACAGGGCAATTGGACAATGAAGGATGTACAGTTACATTCTTAGAAAATTCATGGAAGGTTGCTAAAGGATCATTATTATTAGCAAAAATAAAGAAGGAAGGTACATTGTATGTATGTACTGGCAATACTGATCTTTCTATTGCTTTAGCTTCTACAGGAGTAGATACAATTTTATGGCATCATAGGCTTGGGAACATGAGTGAGAAGGGGATGCAAATTATCCATGCAAGGAATTTGTTACCAAGTTTGAAGTAGGTTTATTTGGACTTTTGTGAGCACTAAGTTTATGGAAAATAGAAAAGAGTCAGATTTCTTAGAGTTGGAAAAGAAAAGAAGAGTGAAAATCTGGATCTTGTGCATATAGATGTATGGTAACCTGCTCAAGTATCATATCTTGGTGTCTCTTGTTATTATGTTACATTTATTGATGATGCAGCTAGAAAAATTTGGGTATATTGTATTCGAAAGAAATTGGATGTCTTTGATACTTTTAAGAAATGGAAAGCTTTGGTTTATAATGAGATAGGAAATAAGTTGAAGTATATCAAATCAGATAATAGAGATGAGTATTGTAGCAAAGAGTTTGATAGTTACTGTTCATACCATGGGATTCATAGAGTGAAGACAGTTTCAGGAACTCCATAATAAAATGGTGTGTTAGAAAGGATGAATAGGACTATCATGGAATGTGCTAGGTGTATGAGATTACATGCAAGATTGCCCTTACATTTTTGGGCAGATGTTGTGGATCCTATAGTTTATTTAATAAACAGAGGAACTTCAAGTTCCCTAGATGGTGGGATTCCATAAGAGGTATGGACAGGTAAGCCTATTAAATACTCATTTATGAAGACTTTTGGTTTTGAAGCATTCGTGCATATTAATAAATAAAATAGAACTAAACTTGAGGTAAAATACAAGTGCACTTTCATTGGATATGGAGTTAATGATTTTGGTTATTTTTTTTGGGATTATGAAAATCACAAAATCATTAGGAGTAGAGATGTGGTATTCAATGATAAAGTCATGTATAAATACCACTTGCAGCAAAAGAAACATGAAAAGGTAAACACAAAATACATAGTGCTTGATAAAATTGAAACTCCAAAGGTGCTAGAAAATCAACAACAACAAAATCAAGTACCTCAAACTCTTGTAAGTGTTGTTAGAAAATATACCAGGATAAGTAGACCTCACGATAGTTACTCTCCTTCATTATATTATGTATTATTGTCTGACTCTGGTGAACCAAAAATATATGAAGAAGCAATGTTGGTAGAAACCAGAAAGAAGTGGGAGCAAGGCATGAAAAATGATATGGACTCCTTGGTACACAATCAGACTTGGCAGCTAGTTCGATTGCCTACAAGAAAAAGAGCATTGCAAAATAAATGGGTTTACAGGGTGAAAGAATAATATGGAGGCAAAAAGAGGTATAATACTAGACTAGTTGTAAAGGGGTTTTCATAGAAGAAAAGTATTTATTATGATGAAATTTTTCTCCTGTTGTTAAAATGAATCAATTAGAACTATTTTAAGCCTAGTGGTTGTTGAGGATTTGCATCTTGAATAGTTAGATGTAAAAATAGCTTTTCTCCATGGGGATTTGGAGGAAGATATTTATATGTAGCAACCACAAGGGTATGAGGTCAAAGGGAAGGAGGAATTAGTATGCAGGTTGAAAAAAAAAATCTTGTATGGCTTGAAGCAAGCTCCAAGGCAGTGGTATATGAAATTTGACAAGTTTATGTCAGAACAAGGTTATAGTAGATGTTATTATGACCACTGTGTTTATTTTAAGATATTGGATAATGGTAACTATATTATCATATTATTGTATGTAGATGACATGCTTGTTGCAGGGTCTAACATGCAAGATATAATTATGCTCAAAAGAAAATTGGCAGAGTCATTTGCAATGAAGAATTTGGGTGTTGCAAAGCAAATCCTTGGTATGAGAATAACAAGAGATAGAAAAAATTGTAAATTAACATTGTCTCAGGGTGAGTACATTGAGAAGGTGTTGGAAAGATTTAATATGCAGGATGCCAAACCTGTTAGTACACCTTAGGCCAATCATTTCAAACTGACCAAAGAGATGTATCCCAAGACACAGGAGGAGATTGACTATATGTCCAAGGTTCCTTATTCATTAGTAGTTGGCAGTTTGATTATGTGATGGTGTGCACAAGACCAGATATTGCACATGTAGTGGGAGTTGTGAGTAGGTTTATGAACGATTCAAGAAAATAACATTGGGAGGTAGTGAAGTGGATTCTTAGGTATTTGAGAGGTACAATCACTCAAGTATTATGCTTTGGAGGTTCTAACACTTCTTTATAGGGATATGTTGATTTAAATATGGCAAGTGATATAAACAACGTGAGGAGTAACACAGGGTATGTTTTTACTGTAGGTGGAACTGCAGTAAGTTGGATTTCAAAATTACATAAGGTTGTTGCACTTTTAACAATGGAAGGAAAGTATGTTGCTATTATAGAGGCTATTAAGGAGATTATTTGGTTACAAATATTTATGGAGGAGTTGGAAAATAGCAGGAGAATAGCATATTATACAGTTCCAGTCAGAGTGCCATTCATCTTGCCAAGAATTCAGCCTTTCATTCTAGGACTAAACATATACAGACCACGTACCATTTTATACGCTTAGTGTTGGAATATGGATAGCTAAAACTGGAGAAGATACACACTAGCTATAATCCTGTAGATATGTTCAAAAAGGTAGTAACCAGGAAGAAACTAAGTTCTTCCTTAGTTTCAGTTGGTCTTCAAGCATGATAGTAAAAGGTGAGAAAATTTCTAGGTCCACAATTGAAGCATAGTCCAACAGGTGCAGTAGTGGTGAAGTTACTATGATCAATCTCCAAGTGGGAGATTGTTGGTTGTGGAGCTTGATTAATTCAAAGGCCTTGTTTTCAGCTGCATTTGGACCCACTCCATGAAAGGGTGGGTGTGGGGGGCACTCCCCCCCTACTACTGTCACCATGGGGGGTCTAGGGGGTAGCGCCCTTGAAGCCAAAAATATATATTTTTTCCTCTATGTAAATCTGAACCATTTGTTATTAGGTCATAGATTGGATGACATATTTTAGGTGAGATTTTTGCCCTAAAATTGTAACACACTTTTATAAGAGGATGATGTATGGTGGCTTATGGTAATTTTCTATGTGCGGTTGTGTATGGAAAGGTTTTTTGGATGGAATAAAAGGCCTGGTTAATTTCTCCATGGATGTAGCCCATATTGGGTGAACCACATTAAATCTGTGTCTCATGAATTGCTTTATTCTTCTATATTTTATTTTTGCATTTAATTATTACTTGAGTTTGTTACTTTAATCCTAATAAATTTTATTAAGGCTATTGAATATTCTGATTGGATTTCAAACATAGTTACTGTCACTAAGAAAGAGGGTATTGTGTGAGTATGCACATAATTTTGAGACATTAATAAAGCCTATCCTAAGGATTATTTTTCATTTCCCAATATAGACATGATAGTCTACTTTACTATCGATTGCAAAATGTTATCCTTGATGGATGGATTTTTTGGTTACAATGAAATTTTCATAGCACCAAAAGATCAAGCCAAAACAACACTCACTACTCCTTAGGGTACCTCATACCTTCAAATTCAATAATGATAACACACCTTACCAACATGCCATTATATATATCTTTCATTATATGATGCATGATATCATGGAATATTATGTTGATGATCTTCTTGGACGTTGCATGAAAAGAGAAGACCATGTCAAATACTTAAGGTAAATTTTTGAATGGATTAGGGAATATAAGGTTCGTCTTAAGCCTCTAAATGTATTTTTAGGGTAAAATACAATAATTTATTAGGATTTATAGTGTCTAGACATGGTATTTAGGTAGATCTTGATAAAATATCAACAATAACTAACATCCCACCACCTCAAAACCTAACTAAGCTTCAAAGTCTACAAGGCAGACTACAAGCAATCCAAAGATTTATATCCTAATTGGTAGATAAATATCAAACCTTTTTGAGACTATTATAAAAAGGGATCAATTTTAATTAGTATGATTAATGTCAAAGAGCATTTTATGCTTTGAAAATATACCCTTTATCTCCAATTTTTATTCCACTAGATCTCCTCAAGCCACTCTTGCTATATATTGCAACAACAGTTTATGCCATAGGCACTATGTTAGCACAATATGATGACCAATATAGAGAATGGTCTATCTACTATATTAGTAGGACTATTATTAGTTATGAAACTAGATATACCCCTTTGGAAAATATGTTCCTAGAAGTGGTCGTTGCTTCTCAAAAGCTAAGACATTACATGTTGAGTCATAAAACAGAGTCATAACTGAAGTTGTTTTGTAATGATACCTCTTGGGTAGGATAGCTAAATTAGTTACGGACCTTAATGCATATTATATTTATTTCATTAGTCAAAATTTATAAAGGGACAATTGATAGCTGACCGAATAATAGTGGCACCTTTACTAGTTAGTCATCCCTTATAAATTGAATATCCTGATAAAATAGTGTGCACTCTTGAAGCATCATACAAGATTCCTGGACTCTCTTCTTTGATGGTGCAAGATGAGTTAAAGGAGAAAGAACAAGAATATTTTTGGTATCACCATAGTAAGTTTTCATCCCCTTGTCTTTAAGCTTCAATTCTCATGTACTAATAACATGACTGAATATGAAGTGCTCGTCATTGGGCTTTGGACATCCCTAGATTTAAAATTCACTATCCTATCTATCTTTAGATATTATCAATTAATAGTCAACCAAATTAATGATTTTATGAGACCAAAAATGATAAAATCAAACCATACAAAGATATTGTGGATAAATTTATGGTTTCTTTTAAGAAGGTCACCATTGATACTATTCCATGCTCTAGCAACTGTCAAGCAAATGCAATGGCTACAACTATGTATATTATATCTATAGAGTTGGAAGATGAACAAGAAATTATTACCATACATTAGATAAGACAACCTACAACCTTATAATCCAATCAAGAACCACTATCTATTTTTTCCATTGAACAAGCACACATCCTTGATTCTTGATACAAGAAAATATATGATTTCCTTAAAAGAGGTTTTATATTTGAAGGATTGAATCATAAAAAGTGGAAGAACCTTAGGTAATTCACTTGCTGATATATGATAATCAAAGATATCTTATATATGGTGATATTTGATGGCATTCAATTAAGATACCTAAATTTAGATGAAACCAAAATAGTAGTTTAAGATTCCCATGACAAATCTTGTGGTGGACACTTCAATGGAAGTGCCATCACTAAGAAGATCATTCATATTGGGTATTACTATATGAGTATGGAAAGAGACACTATAATTATATGCACTAGTGTGAAAAAATTCAATAGCACAATAATCTCATCCATACACCGTCCCAAGAGCTTCAATCCATCACATCTCCTTAGCCCTTCTCTATTTGAGGACTGGATATTATCGAGAGAGTAAATCCAATGTCATGTGATTTTCTTACTACTTCAAATACTCACAAGGAGTTTATCAATGAAGTCAATATAATAGCTTTGCTACAACATAAAAATTTATGCAAATTAATTGGTTACCATACCTGGGAAAATGCTTGTGAATGAATGTTGGTTTATGAAATGGCTCCACATGGAAGCCTGGATTAATTTATCTATGGCAGAGCTAATGGACCACCTATTAATTGGTCTTTAAATATGAGAATTGCTCTTGGTGAAACCCAAGGACTTGCTTACTTACATGAAAAGGAACCTTTCCAGGCTATGTATAGTGATTTTAAGGCTACAAATATCCTAATTGAAGAGGATTTCAGTGCAAAGCTTATTGACTATGGATTTTCTAGCCACAGTCAGGATATGGATTCTACCAGTAATTCATCCATGACCTCAATATATCTAGCACCTAAAAATTTGGCACGAGTATTATTGACACCCAAGAGCAATGTGTGGCGTTTTGGGGTAGTTCTTTTAGAATTATTGACTGGCCAACAGAACATGGGGAATGCTTATCCAAAGGAGTAGAGGAATCATGTTAAATGTACAAGGTTATTCCTTACTTATGATTATAGGATCTCTCTAATTATGGATCCAAGGTTGAAAGGTTATTTCGTAGGGAAAGTAGGTAAGATAGTTATCAACATAACCCCAAGGTGTTTGTTTGTAGAAGGAGCCCCACAAGAGGTCAACAATGAGAGTAGCTGTGGAAATGCTAAAGTCAGTTCAAGACATGAAATAATTGTCAAAGTTCCCTCTGAAGGAACAAAAAATCCCTAATAATGATGATTCATAGAAATTATCTAAATAATTAGCATTATCTCCTCCTTGGACATCATCATTGGCTACCTCTCCTTGTATTGCTTCGGCCTCCTTGAGACGTAAAAACCGCTGCTTAACCGGTGGGATGGATTTCTCATCCCCATATTTCTCTTCTCAAACAATGGTGCTTCAACCTAAAACAAGAAAGCAAGATAAAGCAACAAAGCTTCACTGTGATTACAAATCTGAGTGGGTTAATTTTGTGTATCCATACGTGTACTAGGTGAAGAGACAATCTACGTCTCTACTTGTATTTAGCAGTCTAAAACCAAAGCCTATCTTGGCAAAGGAGAGAGACAAGGGAAAATATTGCAATAGATGCTCTCATCGTCATTAGAAAACCAATGTGTTTATGGAGATATTTTCACCATCCAAACAATGCAGACTTAACTACTCTTGCACTAAAAAAAAAATCTAGTTGAGGAATCTAACAATCATCAGATATAAAGGCTATTAATTAAAAAAATAAACAAGTTGTGGCCACATATTGGTACCTATGGATAATATTTCCTTAATAATATGTTCAATGTATTATGTTTCAAACCAAATGATATTTAATATTTTTCAAGGGAAGATGCTTGATGAAAAATATTATAGAAAATAAATGGACATGATGGTTACAAGAAAGAATACGTTACGAAACTAAACAAGGAGGAAGAGAAAATGATGAGTTTTGTTGTGAAGTTTTAAATATCCAATTGAATGCACAAGAGAAGGGTCAAAGAATTGTTAGTAGCGAACGCATATTGGATTTTTTATTTTGTTGAAGAAACCTCTCCTCCCAAGTTGTTGGACTACACCAAGTTTCATCATTGTAATCTGTGAAGCTAGGTATTCTGCAAATGTATTCATAAGAAAATCTTTCATGTTGGCAATATATTGGAAATTTTAGTAAGTTTTATGCATGCGAATGGTAGACTTATTTAGTTTTTCTTAATATATTGTGCCCTCTTTCCCTTTGAATATTGCACCACATTAATGTTGGACTGCATGAAGACGGGTCAAACTAATGTTGGTTTAGTGCAGGATATTGGTGTATGCAGATTCGGGTGGAAATTTTAAAAGTTTCAATGACTTGCTATTTTACTTTATTTTTTCTAACCCTAGCCCTTTTCTATTTTTTTAATTGCATCAAATACAAAATACAAAAAAAAAGATAAAATTTAAAACCCAAAAATGAAATATGACAATTCCAAGAATTAAAATTCAAACTTCCACATTTATGCAAATTCACATTTTTTTAATGGAAATTTGAAGTTGAAGCTTTGCACAATTTTCCAAATAATCAAATTAATTTCATTTTATGTAAAAATGGAAATTTCAATGAATTCCAACTTTTCATTAAAATGAATAATTAATATGACATTGCAAAGTTAGATTTAGTCATTCCATTTTTATTTTCCAAGTGCATCTTAACAAAAGAAGATAAAATTTGGTTAACAAAATAAGATAAAATTGTTTAACAAAAGAAGATAAAATTTGCTAACAAAAGAAGATAAAAATTATCTTAACAATCAAAGATAAAATCAAATTAACAATTTGAGATAAAATTGATTAAATCATTGTTCAAAGATTGTTATTTCAAAGTAGATAGTTGATCAATAATTTCACATTTTCATAAATTCCATGAACAATAAAATCATTGTAAATCAAATCAATACCAAAAATGGGCCCCTTGTTAACAGGTATATGCTACACTAAGGTATCCGATTAATTTTTTGCATTTCACATTTTACTAAGCATTGCAAGTAATATTAACACATTAAAAGAACCTTGGGAAATTACAATATTTTATTGCAAGAGAGGATATCCAGGTGAAATCCTAACTATGAGTATAGTTTTACAATTGGGAAAAAATATCATGAACATATAGTTCCATATGGATCAATGTGATCAAATGAACATAAGCTAAGTGAAATAAACAAAAAATATGGAGCGGAATCCTGTAAGGATGTATGCTCACAAATGGTCGAGAATGGAGTGAAAACCAGTTATGGGTGTGATGATCATGAGTAACCATGAAATTATCCTATGAGGGTATAATGCTTGCTAAAGATAATGAGTGCAAAGGAATGTTACTCGCTATGGGTGTGTGCTCACTAGTGATCAACAAATGGAGTAAAAACTTTCTATGGGTATGTGCTCACTAGTGTTTGTATGTGGAGAAATACCTTCTAGTATGTGTACTCACAAATGGCTTAAGTGGAGGTTGATGCTTACTAGCAGCCATAAAGCTATCTTGTATGGGGTGTAGTGCTTGTTGAGCCAAAAGGAGTGTAACCTGATAGGGGTGTAATGTAGATTTTCAAAAGGAGTATAACTCAATAGGGGTATTAGCTCACTTAAGAAGAGAAGAATATTTATCAAAGTAAATCAAGAAGGTGTTGTGTGTGCATGTGGTAGAGAAAAAAAATATAGATAAGAAGAACAAGGTGATGAAAAGCAATGTGTATGTGTGTGTCCTTTTTGAAATTTCAAGAGCTAATGGATGTGTTTAGAATAGTCAATGGTCATATGAACACCATAAATAATATTTATACCATATATATCCTATCCTATGAGGACCCCTTAACTATCAAAATATCAATAAGGAAAAGTGCAAGCAAAATAAGATGTGTATATAGAAGAAGGAATGTATATCCTTTGTCTTGGAGAAAAGAAAAAATTATTGAAATTTTTCAAAGGACAAAGGACATACAAGAGATGAAGAACCATATCCCTTGACTTGGAGAAATTTAGAATTATTGAAATATTCAAGGTCAAGGAACATGCCCTAGGTTAGGGATTTGCTAAGCATCAGTGACCTAGTATGAGTGTAATGCATATGAGCTAAAACCTAACTAGATTTCATCACTTATATCATTGTATAAGTACCCAAAAATCTATATGATCAAGTAGCCATGCAAGTATAATAAAGCAATCAAGTAGTTATATGACAAGCATAAGTGCATACATAAGTATGTCAAGTATTCCATGCAATTTATTATAGGTAGTCATACAATATCAGCAAGCAAATTATGCAAGTTGGCATAAGAAAAAGAGAAAAATAAAAGGATGAGAAATAAGAAAACAAGAAAAAAAAGAATTAAAGAGAGATTATGTGAATCCATATATAATATTATTTTAATTGCATTATGTTCATTGGTTATTTAATATATTTGCCATCTAATGTTTCTAAACAATAGGCTCCTAAGCCAAACTTGGCCACTATGACAAAAGGGCCTAGCTAATTGGGCTGAAAATTGCCCTTTATATTTGTATGAGCATTTGTGTTCTTCTAGTTTTCCTTGAGAACAAGGTCCCCAACTTCAAAAGAGCAAGTGCAAAATTTCTTAGAGTAAGTTTTCTTGAGCCTATTTTGATAAGCTCAAATATGTTCTAAGGCATGAATGCACTTTTCATCCAACAACTCTAATTGGTTCAAATTATTTTAATGATACTCATCTTTGACTGATGCATCTTGCAATAATATGTGCAAATATGGGACTTCTAGCTTAAAGGAAAAAGCTATCTTAATTCCATAGATTAAGACATAAAGGATTGCACCCATAGGATTTTGTATGCTAGTACGATAGTCCCACAAGGTAAGGTACAACTAGATATGCCAGTCATGATCAATCTTACTTACCAACTTCTTTAGGATCTTAACTAAGGATTGGTTGGATGCTTTGGCTTGACAATTACCGTGAGGGTGATATAGAGTTGACCATTTGTGTTGAATCTTATACTTAGCACACATTTTATGACAATATTGTTCTTGAAAGGAGTTCCATTGTTAGAGATGATTACCAAAGGAATCCCACACCTACAAAGGATATGGTTAAAGATGAACTTGGAGACTTGAGCTCCAATCACCATGGCCAAGGGCAAGGCTTCTACCCACTTGGTGAAGTACTCTATTTCCATGATGATAAAATTATGACCATTATATGATGTGGGGTTAATCTTCCCTATAATTTCCAATTACCACATGGAGAATGGACAAGGAGAAGAAATAACCTGAAGGTTTTGACTCTTTGAGAAGGAGCATGAACAAGGTTTTCATGGTGTTGACAGTTATCATAACATTGAACATATTCACATGCATATTTCTCCATGGAAGGCCAATAGTAACCAATCCAAAGGAGATTTTTGGAAATATCATTACCACTAAAATGGCCTCCACATGCTCCTTCATGTGCTTCACTAAGGGCTTCTCAGGCTTCATCGAAGTTAAGGGATCATAAGAGGATACCCTTAAAATAACATTGATATAAAGTATTGCCAATTATGATGAATCGACATGCTCTTTTTGGAAAAATATTTTATTGATTGTAGTCTAAGCCATCATACATTGAACCATCCTTAAGAAAATTAAATATGTATGTGTACCAAGGCTCAAATTGAGAAAATTTGATTTTTAGGACATCTAACAAAATAAGGCTAGAGCTAAGGGTTATGGGCTCTCAAAGTTGTTGAATAATAATCATTTCTTGATCATATTATAACTCCAAGGGGATAAGGGATGCAACAGTGGCCATGGAATCTACATGGTGATTGGAGGATCTAGGAATATACTCTATGGTTACCCTGTCGAAAGAGGACAAGAGCTTTGTGACATTGTCCTTATAATATTTTAGTTTATCATCTCTACTTTGATAAACATTGTTGATATGATTAACCACAAATTGAGAGTCACCAAATATTAAAATAACTCTAACCTTTAAGGCTAAGGCTTCCCTAAGACCTAGGATCAAGGCTTTTGAAATATTATTAGTGCAAGAGAAATAAAAGCTTGAAGGAAAAGGGGATAAAATATTTTTTAGGGGTAATTAGAAGGATTCCAACCTTGGTGCCCTTTAAGCAATAGGATCCATTAAAAAATAATAACCAAGAATTAGGATCTTCTAATTCGAAGTTAAGGCACTCATCAAGAAACTCAATGACTAAGGTATGGGCAAATTCTATGGGAGTAGTGGCTAGCTGATCAGTAATCACTTGACCTTTTTTACCCTTTTGACCTATGAAGGTTAAGTCAAATTCACTAAGGGCTAGGATTTTGACCTAAATAGTGGGGCTTCAACATTAATTAGCGAAGAGAATCAAACCTTGAGACTATCAATGTCTTATGGCTAAGCATGTAGTGTCTCAAATTTTGAGAGGTAAGTACTACAACAAGGCAAATATTCTCTAAGGGAGTGTATTGAGTTTTATAGCTAACCAAAGTTCTACTAATATAGTAGATTTCTTGCTTTTTGTTTTGATCATCATGTTCAACTATCATAGCCCCCAAATATTGGCTTGTGGCTACTATGTAAAGCATTAAATACTTATCCAATATAGAGGGAACAAGGACAAGTGAGGAAGTGATATACCTTTTGAGTTCATCAAAGAATTTTTGACACTCAATATCCCACTTGAATAGTACATATTTATTAAGAAGCTTAATAAAGAGCTAACACTTATCAGCTAGCTAAATTATGAAGATATGAATAGCTTAAAGTTTTCCTTGCAAGCTTCACAACTCGATTACGATACGAAGAAGGAGACATGTCAGTAATAGTTGTTACCTTAGCAGGATCCACTTCAATACCTCACCTAGACACTCTGAAGCCTAAAATATTTCTATCTGTGACTTGAAACATACACTTAGAGGGTTTAAGATGGACTTTGTATTGTCGAAGTATTTCCAATATCTATCTTAAATCTTGTGCATGAATTTATTTATTTAAGGAGCAACCAAGAAGATCATCCACATAGTCTTCAACAATATCATGAATCAAATTGTGAAAAATATATGTCATGGCCCTTTGGTATGTAGAACCAGCATTCTTCAAGCCAAAATACATTACTTTATAAAAAAATTTACCCTATGGAGTTATGAAAGTTGTTGACTTGGTGCTCTAGGACAACCTGATCTAATTGTATCCTGGGTACCATCCATAAGCAATAGCATTCCACATCAAGAGATAAAATATACAATCATGTCTATGTTGGGTAAGGGAAAGTCATCCTTGGGACATGTACCAAAAGTTGGTACATATTCTAATTATTCCTTCCTTCTTAGCTACAATAATTTTGTTGGATATCCAATCAGAATAGTTGATAACTTTGATAAAACTAACATCAAGGAGTTTTTGGAGCTCCTCCTTAACTAGTAGGGTGACTTTAGGATTCATCTTCCTAAGCTTCTACTTAATAGGATTGACATTGGGTCTAAATACTAGGTGATGCATAACTAAGGAGGGATCAAGCCTTGGCATGTCAAAATATGAAAAAGCAAAAATATTGTGAAATTCTATCAAATATTTGGTCAATTGATCCTGCTCATCCATAGACAAGGTTTTTCCTAAATTAAGGAGTCTAGGGCTTTCCTCAGTTTCTATATTAATGTTGAGAGTCTCCTAAATGAAGATATGAGATTCATAATTATAGTGAGGAGGGGTAGGGATCACTCCTAGTTGCTAAAGGCCTTCAGGAGACATATGGATAGGATCCACTTGAGAACTAGAAGACTCAACATGGATGACACAAGGGACTAACTCATCAAACAAGAAGTTATTTTGGATGATTTCTTCATGATCCATATCATAAATATTATTACCTTAAACATACTCCCCTAGGGTCACAACTAACTTGGGGTGCACCAAATTTATCACATTGCAAAACAATATGTTAGAGGGAGAAGGTGGTCCCTCATCCTCATTACTCCACTCTAGGCCATGATGATCCATGAATTCAATGAAGGTGATAACTTGATCATCATTGGTTGGTAAGGGTTGGTTTTTTTTAGGGATGTAGCCTATACCACATATTCCATATCAAATATCAGCTTACAAAGGCTATTGAATGCCTTGTTGTTGTGGCCCCAAACCCTTACCTGGATATTTCATACTTGATAGGATTTGTTTAGGAAGTGGGTAATCATTGGATAGATAACAATGGGAAAATTTTCTCTCTATAAAAAAGGGGTTTCTACCATTTCTTCATGGGAAATTTCCATGTCAAAAAAGGTGCACGTACCTATGTGTACTACTTCACCCTTTTTATGGGGAAAACCCATAGTTTGGGGTGAATATGGTAGTTTGGCTAGATCTAGAAGAAGATTTTTAAACAGGTGATTGGCTTGATCTTGTGATGAGACTATGATTGATGTTTCTTTACATATTTTAAAATTTTAAAACTTCTTGGTGATTTGAGAATAATTTTTAGGATAAACAGATGGACAAAAATTGATGTTATATTAGGCTTTATTAACCATTGAACAATATTGGAATGGATGAGGGTCACTCTAGATGGTGATAAGCTAATTTTTAAGTTCATACTTTAATCATTGATGAAGAGTAGAAGGGACAACCCTCATGAAATGAATCCAAGGTCATCTGAGAAGAAGATTAAAATATATTGGGCAAGATACCACATAAAACAAAGTGCCTAAGATATTAGGTCATACCCTAAGGAGAAGGGATAAAATGTCGCAAGCCTCTTGGGACTCATTTCTGAAAGATTTTATGATAATATCAAATTTGATTAAATATTACTCCCTTAATCCAATATTTTGGAATTATAAGTGCATATATTGAAGAAGGAACCATTGTCTACCAAAATCCTTTTGATAAAATTCTCCCCAATATATCTAGTAATATAAAGAGGAGAATCAACTTCTGGAAGGTACTAGTAGCATTGATGTTTTTGGTTTACCTATTATCTGTTACCCCTTCATCAACTACATTCTTGTTCTTGTATTGGGTTTTCGTGGTCTTTTCATCTTCTTTCCTTGGTTTGAGCTTACCTCTTTGAATAAGAGCCTTCTCTACTCTTATTACAAGATTTATTGCTTGTTAAAAATAGGTAATGGTTGTTGTTTCCAACTCATATGAGATCTACTCTTTTAAGTTACCAATAAATATCTCTAACATATCTCAAGTATGTAGGGTGTATCTTAATCATCTGACTAAACTTCTCCATTGAGATAAGAATTCCAAGAAACTTTTATCTTTTCATTGATTTAGGAGATACAAATATTGAATGGTTACTCCTTTCTCCACTTAGGCTCCAAATTGTTGGACAAATAACTCGGTTGTTTCCTCAAAATTTCTAAAATAATGATGGGGTAGTTTATAATACCATTCCAATGCCATACCACCAAGTATTTTAGGGAATGTTTTTAGCAATAACATATCATCATATATAATATCATGGCATGATGTTCTAAATATTCTTAAATTTTCTATAGGGTCCTTTATTCCCTTATAAATGGGTAATATTAGAATTGGAAAATGCTTGGGATAGGTCCTTGAGGCTACCATAGGATCTAGGGGTTGATTGCACATTTCCTTATAGTTATAAGTGAAACTCGAATCTTGAAGTATATCCATTCTTAATGCCAATTTTTTCACTATAGTTGTCAAACTTTGCATGTTTGGATTGGTGTTATGCAATGCTGAATGCCCCTAGATTCCATAAGGGTAGGTTATAGGTAGGTTTTTGAAAGGACACTTGGTTAATTTTGGAGGTATTAACACTCTTATAATACGTGTTGTATAATGGGATATTTTGTGTAGCATATTGTTGTGGGATAAAATTTACATTTGGTGAAACAAAAGGAATGTTAAGAGGAGGAACATTATTAGAATAAGAAGGAAATTGAATGTTATTTTGGGATGCACTACTAATTGGAGGAGGTTGTGAAATTCCCCCAATATTGGTGGTTGTTGTAGTAGAATATGTGGGTTTATAAAATTGAATAATATTATGAGAATATTGAAACAATGGATTCATATGAATTTTTTGAGGAGAATTGACATGATGATTAGACATTCCAAATTTATTGAAGTGGATGTATCTATCCAAGGCTTCATTCAGGACTTGCCTATTTTGCCTAAAGAAATTCAAGATATGATTATGTAATTTGAAAGTGACCTGACCATGAGGTCCTTCAATAGGATCAAAATCATCACCAACCTCTGCATCCTCTTCTTCTTCTAGATTGGGATTCTCCATATCAACTTGATCATACTTATGGCATAGAGGATTATCTTTTGGCTCTATCATATTTCACTTATTCCTAAGGTTTGGGACCATATTATTAAGAGAAAGAGATAAGGAGAAAGGGGGGACAAAAAATTAATGCAAAAATGCACAAGATACAAAAAGGAAATTTTTAAAGTTTTTCTTAGTTTTCTAACACTATGCCAACAAATTTAATGGTATTATTTATAGTTTAATATCTAAAACAAAATGAGCAAAAGGAAAGGATTCCTAGATGGCCACTAAGGACATGTTTCACATTAGGTTCACCAAAGATATAGACGGAGAAAATAACCCACCGTGTATAATTCTCAATGGATCTGCTAGGAGCCAAGGTGACCACAAGGCTATATTTCTCTACACTCGAAGGATTGGGTATCAAAGGGTTCACCAGAAGTGGTTTTAGGTCTCACTCCAAGTCTAGGATAGAAGGTTTGATGTGTTTACTAAGCAAAGTATTTAAGTTTGGTCTTGACTAAGATTTAAGCTAGAAATAAAATAACAACAATGCAAGGTAGATAACATTGCAAGAAAACAAGGAGCTATTCATAGAATGATTCTTGTTTTCAATGAAGACTATCCCTAAAATTGTAACAAACAAGCTTCTCTTTTATTTGATTTTATCCTTGTAGTTAAAAAAAATAGATAGGAGACACAAGTACACAACAATCAACCTAAAATAGCTATATAAACACTTTATTGATTCAACAATTGATCCTAGCCAAATTTGCATGCTAGAATATCCAGTATTGAATCTAAATTCACACCCAAAAACACCAACCATGAATTCACTCAGACCTACAAAACAAATACAAAACCTTGGAAAAAATAATCAGTGTTTGGGGGCTTGCTTATGCCACTATGTGACTGAGCTTGGAGGTGTAGCAGTCAAGCCCCCTTGGTCCTTTTAACTGGCCATTCAAAAATGAAAAATATTGTTGACATTTAGGAACAAGAAAGACAAGATATAACAAGAATGAAATAGTGAAAACATAATGCAGACAGAAGGAATATGACATAAATAAAGTATGCATGCAGTGAGCTAGGGTTTTTTAATTAAAAAATTACCCCTAAGTCCTAGTTACCAAATTCACACCCCATAAGGGATGAGCATGAATTTGGCTCACCAAATTTTCCCCCTGTAAGGAAAAGGCATGAATTTTCAATAGAGCCCTTATCTATTCTACAAAATGTAAAAATGCAATGCAAAACAAAATATTAATGATCTAAAAAAATTAATAATGCAAGAAAAACCTGATTAGCCTATGGTGGAAGCAAAATAGCAATGAAAGAGTGAAGGAAACAACCAAAATGGTAGACCTCTCCTCCTTGCACAAGATTTTTCATCAAGGCTCCTCCACTTGCTCACCAAAAGCAAATAAACACAAGAAGCACATAAAGCAGAACAATAGAGCATAGATTGATAACTATAATGAGCGTGAAGATCATGGATGAGCTTAACATGAAAAGGGAGTCCAATCCTTCTATTTATAGGAGGTTTAGAGGTCTTTTAGATAGTAAAAACAAAACTTAAACTTGGGCAAGTCTCGACATCACAAAGAGTCGACACAAGACTAGGGTTTTTGAGAGAAAAATCCAAAATTGCTAAATTCGTACCCCATACATAGCGACTATGAATCTGGAATGCCAAATTCATACCCTATCTTGGATGACCATGAATTTGGTAAGGCTAGGAAAAAAAGGCTAAAAAAATGGAAAAGGAGCTCAAACTTACATTTAGAAATTTTGAGGGGATTCCTAGGGATCTAAGGGAAAATGACTCATTTTGATGGGTCAATTTTCCATGTCTATAGGTGGAAATGTCATAAATGCTATTATTGCTTGATAAATTTCTAGAATTAACCTAATTTGGGTTAAATATGAATAGAAAATCCTTGAAATATCATTACCTACTATCATCAATGGAATACATGTTACCAAATATGACAAGGTCATAAATGTTATTGTTGCTTAAATTTTTTTTAGGTTATAACTAAATTTGGTTCAAATATGATGATGAGCATAAGCTAACATTTACAACCAAGTGGGGCACATTTACATACTAGAGAATGCCATTCAAATCATCCAATCCATGGAATAATTTTTATATACTAATTAATATTGCATTTTTGGCCTAATTGATAAAGTCATTATCATATATTTTGATTATTTAACCATATTTTCTAAATATAAAAACAAGCACATTTAGGATCTAAAATATATTTTCAAATTATGCAAGAAATACGAGATATATTTGAACCCTAAAAATTCCATCTTATTTTTTCAAGAGAGTAAACTATGATGGGGTTACTTTATTATTGTCATTTGAAGGTCATAAAGGCTTATGAGGTGTCATACACTATATGTGTGGATAATATCCTTTTTAGGATATGAAGTCTATGTGTACTCCTAACATGATTCTACAGCCTAACTTTATGATCCTAAACTCCAAGCCCACACCTTCTATCTTGGAATGTATTCTAAGGGTAATCCTAAACATAATTTACCTTCCATAATCATATTCTATAGTGTCTAGTAAAGTTCATTGTTATGAGGTATTGCTTTGGTTCTCACTATTGGTATTACTTGGTAGTCTTACTAATTACTTGGAAACAAATGCTTAAATAGAATTCTAAAAGTAATTACTAAATAGAAAATAAATTTATAAATGATATTTGTTAATAAATAAAATTTGATAGGTATTACAACTACATTAATCAATAGGACACACAACATAAGTGCAAGAAATAAAACTAGAAGGGAATCAACTACCTACAAGTACTCCAAAATGGGCCCTTGTTTTCAACAACCGAGGTGTGACTACCTCTTAATAAAAAATACTAAACTCAAATAAGCATACTTTTATTCATAAATGAACCATAAATACAATCATAAGGTAAAATTATTGCATCAAAGAAGAGTACTACAACACTTTATTCCTATTTTAGACTATTATTGCAACATTACAATGTTACAATAGTCTTATTCTCACTCCTACAATATTATTTCACATATACATAAATGGAATGCATATATAGATGGAATGATGTACCCATATGAATTTTACCTTCTTATCCTTATATTGGGGGAGGCGCAACCTAATAGCTATTTTAGTTACAACTATTAATAGGACTAGACAAAAGACAACTACATAGAAAGTTGGAAATAGCTTTCTATTGTAAATGGTTTATCCTCCTTCTAACCCTTCCTTGGATTCACTTGAGAAAATAGATATGTGTTGATGGCTTGGTTATTACTATATTTTTTATGTATTCCACAAATATATCTAGGAATAAAAACTTTTGTCCTCTTTCTCTATAATCTATTCAGAAGATTCTTTCTTTAGCTAGGAACATGACAAATTTGTTATGTTAGAGAATTGTACTATTCCTTTGACCAAATATGGGTGAAAAACATATTCTAACAATATTAATAATATAATGGGTAGTTTAGGAATATTTTTTCATTTTTTTGATTGGTAAGATAGTGTTTTTGTAGTATCTTGTAGCTACCATGTGTTTGTTACAATTTTTTGCAACAAACTTGTATATACTCTTTTATTACTACAATATAAAAAAAAAATTGTTGTAGACTCTAATTTTCTATAGCAATGCTATAAAATGGTTCTTTTTAGTTAGAAAAATATCTCTAAGGTAGTTATAGGTCTTCTTCAACTTCCTCCTTCCTAGATGTCCCTTAAATCAATAGAACTCAACAACGAATATCTTTTTCAAGGATTGGTTAGAAAACTCAAAATATAAAAGTAACAAAAAAACCAGTCAACCATAAAATAGTAAAAATAAAAATAAAGCACGAGATTAGTTAACAGAGCTAATAATATTAATTTATGTCTTTTAATGCAGAATTAGGGACATCCATTAGCCAAAACCATGATACAAGTGTTAACATGGCTACCAAAATAGTACTATTCCAACCCCTATCATTACCCCCTTATTGAAGCCATTGCATGTCCTCATGTAATTTGTTATTGGTTTTTGGGTTCCTCTTAGAACCATTCACCATATAATAGTTTGAGATCATAATTTTATGGGCATACCTTAACCAATAGTGGATAAGACCTATCTATTTTTTGTAACTTAACCCACTTGGTATCTTCATCAATCCCACATATAATTCCCTTTGTTAATCTATGATTGTCCAACATAGAAATAGATATATAAACCTAAGCCTTACCTAGTTTGTTCATATAACCAAAAGGTAATTCTCATATCTCTTTGATTTTTTAGAGGCTACTCTAAAAGTATAGGTGTGGGACACTTTCTTCTATAATGACATAATGAATACATTCCACCTTATATTGTTGGCTTGTCGGGCTAGCCTAAGGAACCTTTCCAAGAAACCCTTAAACTCACTTATTGTGTCTCCCATAATTTGACCCTTCTATTCAATATCATGCTCACCACCAAGAATTCTATTAATGGATTTATGAACATCATAGGTCCTACTGTATTCTACTCTAACCCATAATAGTGCCCTCTATTCCTATTGACGTTTTAAGCTTTACTATCACAAAATATCATAGGTCCCAATATAAAATAACCACAATATTAAAGGTCAAAATAATAATAATAAGAGTAGAATAATATATGAGCAAATTAATATGTATATCAAGGCTTATATAATACTAAAATAAACATTCACTTATATAATCAAATATGAATGTAAATAGTCTGAATCATTCATGAACTATGTATGAAGAAAACTTACAATATTAATTGATCAATACATATACAAGTTCTATTAAAATTAGATAATACAATATATGAATATCATATTGTTTTCCTATGGAGCATTATCTCCATAAAATAGCCATACTAATGTCACTCTTCAAGTACTCGACTATTGCTCTCCATATGCCGAGTCTCATGACTCTTGGTTTATCATATTGCCACTTACATACTTTATGGACACTTGATTCTAAGACACTTGCACACATCTACATTAATCTTACCCTTCTACTTGCACTACTAATATAGGATACTTATGCACATCCTCATATTACATATTTACACTCTTACACTTGTGCACATTCTCTCAATCTACACTTGTACTCTAACTTACATGACACTTGTGCATTTCTTACACATTGCACTCTTACATGACAATTGTGACTTTCCTACACATTGACACATAAAAAGAAAATATAAATCACACTTCTAAACTATATACTCAAAACTAATCTATTACAAAAGTATAATTTTACCATAAAGGTACCATGGGGTACATTAGCATGTACCAAATAATGCAATATACCTCAACAATTTCTCTTCCTCATATTATACCATTTCATGATATATCTAAATTTTATTTTGAAGGAATGTCATCAAGGCCCTCAAATTGATATCCCCAATATAGATATTAGAGGTCCAATCAACTCCATGGATAGAATGTAGTTGTGGATATACAATTCACAAAAAGGTTCTTTGAATGTATCAAACTAGAGAAAAATGTAGTAGTAAAAAGTGTAGTCCTTGAGATATCAGTTGGAAAATCTAAAGTTATCCTCTTTATGTTGAACTTCAAACACTAATCCTTTAGATACAAGGAATAGACTCTAATATATGACCTACAAGTAATAATTTTATGTTCTCTATCATGGACTTGTTGAAGTCTACATTCAAGCTCTGAAATCTTAACATATTTTGTTTGAAGTTCCCCTCTAAATTCCTATTATTTTTATACCAACTATATTATAATGGATCCAAACTGATCCTTTAGTTTTATAATCCTCTCCTCCTTCATATCATATTACCAAACACCACCTCTCCCTTATATTTTTGATCTCATATTCATGAAACAATTTGGTGATCATAGGTTCTTGAAAGGGTGGTTTCTATTGGGGCCACTTCCTAAATTTTTATATCTTCATTCCCTTATTCTATGTATGTAGGAATATCCTTAGTTTTATTGAGGAAATTTATATAGTTTCCATATATACAATAAGGTTTTTAGGGCTTTCTACAACATTTGTATATTTTTCAATAGAAGACCTATCTATAGTCTTAACCTAATTGTATATAAGACTCTCAAGCTATGAAATTTGTTCCATTAGGTCTTTAAGATCCATTTCTCATTTATGAATGTTCAATTTGGCTACTACAACCTCTTTTTATATGGGGTTATTTAGGATTTTTTAATAGGAGCTTGGGTAGGTTTGGCCTTGGTAACCCTATTTTATCGCTTCTACATCTTCTTAATGCACTTATCTAGAGTGTTGTCGATCCTTAATAGAACTCTATATTTTCTCTTTCTAAGATTCTAGGATATGTCATTCTATTTCCTCAATCAATTTAGTATCCCTAGAGTGTTGTGTTGCCTCCTCTCCTATAGGTTCTATGTTTCTAGAAGCCTAGTTTAACTCTATATGGGTATTTAGCTTATTATTCATATTATATTATAATACCTCCATAATTATCTCATTCACATCTCTATCATATATCTAGTCATAAGCCTTGTCCTCATCCTAAAGAAATTCATGTATAAACTCTTGCTTAAGGATTTGAATAAAATATTGTTTTAGAGTTTGGACAAAAGTAGCTAAAACCTCTTACTTTAATTATTAAAAAATATTTTGGTTAGATCTATGCATGGATGCTTATTTAGGTTCTTCTTTAAAAGTATTTTTTATTTCAAGATCTTCAACCTATATTTCTCCATGTGTTTCATATACCCTAGGGGCTTTAGTTTCTATTTCCTTAAATGTTTTTTTAGTCTAAGAAATTTGGGCCTCCTTTTATTTAGGGTTTATCTCCATTCCTTGTTTATTTACTTCCCATTCCTAGGATTCTTCTTTAAGAGGTTCTTCTTTAGGTTACACCTTTGGTTATTCCTTAGGTTCCATCACCCTATACTCATATTTTGGGCTTGATACCTCTTTAGGTTTATTCCCAAAATTGAACTCAAATATTTCTTTGATTAGATTCCTAAGGATAAATTCCACATCCAATTTAGTGGAAGAATCACTATCATTTAAGGATGAGCTTCATTCTCTTTAGGGTCTTTCACATCCCTCTTTTAGAACTTTCCCCCTCAACAATAATATCTATAAAAAATCCTTTATTAGTAGACTTTATAGCATGTCCTTCAATAATTTCTATAGCCACTTCTTTAGATTCACAAATTATCATGGCTATAAGTGGTTGAGTTATTTTAAGCTTTATATTCTTGGAAGACAATATTAGAGTCCTCCCTTTCTCAAGGAGGGTTGATACTTTATTTTCTACTATATTCACCATGGTACCCCTTGAGGTCTATCCTTATTCCTTAGACCCCTGCATTATTTTTGTTGTAGGTTTATTTTTAAAATTCTTCCCTTGTCTAGAGGATATTTATTATTATGATGATTCTATGATAAGGTTAGCTTAGAGATTTTATTATAATAATAATTATCCTAGGTATAAATGTGAGAATGCACCATAGCTCACATTGGTTTTCTAGAATACTATATTAGTTTTAGGTTGTTAGCCTAAGTTAGTGAGTTGTTAGTTCAAGTTAGCTAGCTCATATATTATTTTGGGCTAATGCTACTTGCTCTTCCCAACAAAGAACTTCACACTTGATTTGGGTGATTTAAAAAATATTGCATATTTGTATTATTGGCATTTTGAATACCTATAAAATATTTGTAAATTAATAAAGTTGGTATCTGGGTTTTAATACCCTAACATTGGTATCAAAGCCTTGTAATACTACCTTATGAGGGGGAATTTACCTCATGGAAATTATCCATTTTTGTCTCATAGCCTTTGGCATGCTCAAAGAATTCAATAAATATTAAATGAGGGTGATTTACATTCAAGTGATTACCTTCGAGGTCTCCATGGCTGACCCACATGTCCATAATGTGTTCATTATGAAAGGATTTGAGAATGAGGATAGAGAAGAGGTACTATATGATGACTAGCTCAATAATGGCATTACTAGATTCAACTGGTTATGGTGAAAGAAACCTTGATGCATGAAAAGTTGCTTCAGTGGATTAATAACTATTCATCCATAATATTTTGGGTTGACATTTATAAGTACAAATAATCAAAAGAATGATCTAATATATTGGCTTAGTGTTTTTGAAAGGGCTCAACTTGGATTTAATTTAAATTTAAAAGGGTTCAAACAAAACTTTAAAAGCAAGACCTCTATATGATTGTGTTGGTCAAATAAACCACCAGTAATGCACATATTCATCTGCCTATCTAGTGACTATGACATCACCCTCAGGTGATGTGAGCTTGTAGACCTTAATGATTCAAGGCTAGTCATCATATAATAACTCCTAGCTCACCATCGGGATTTTGGTGATGCATGGCATCTTCTATTTTCTATGTACATGAAATTTTAGGACCATTTGAGGGTGGTTTGATCATTTTATGCATGCATGAGTGGAACCAAAGGTCTAAAATAAAATATGATGGATATTCTAAATTTAAGGGTGGATCTTGGCATCCACCACTAGAAAATGTAAAAAAACATGCAATTTGGCCAAACATTGTGTAGGAAGTGGTATGTTTCTATTGTGGGTCAGTCCATATTTGTTTAAGGTTCGTAAACAAATAATTGCTTCATCGTGGTGATTTACAACCTACCTTAATTGTACTGCATTTGAGAAAAGAATTCCTAACAATGTTGAACCTACTAATGTGGAACATTGTCCAAGTAGCCAACAAGTTGATGCATTTTGCATTGATATTCCTCAATGCCTAATTTAATGGAATATCCATGTGGAAGGATTGAGGTATATTTGGATAGTTGGTGATTATGTTTACATTTCTAGACAAAGAATTCACATATTGGACATGTGAAAGGAGAATGAAATTCATCTAGGTAAATATCTTTATCAAATTGTCCAATAGTAGCCCCTCTAAATTCATATTTCAACTCATTGCAAGAAGTGCGTGTTAAAAATATACCAATGGAATTTCTTCTTAATGTTTGGCTATTTTTACCTACTGATCTATATTTTTGGCTCTATTTTTTGATGAGGACTCATGTCAATTCGATGGAAACCATTGAAATTTTTGGTTAAAAGCATGTTTTCTAGTTTCATAAGTGCACCCATCCACAATCATATTGTAGACACCAAAATCTAGCCACTTGTCATCCATATGTGTCCTCCAATCACAACCATCCATTATATATATATGTATTTATTTAATATATGCATAAATATTAATATTTTATATTTATATTTATATATATATATATAATAAATATATATGTATTTATATAAATTAATACTAGTCATCTGCCATGTTTTAATCTCAGCCATATATCCATCTCAAGCCATGTCACTTGCCCAAGCTTAATCTCCACCCTTTCTTATGTTTTAATTTCAACCACTCATTCTGTGTTGTCAAAACCCTAACATGTTCAAAGGTAGATTATAAAAGATGAGTCATTTTAATGAATCAAATCCTTAAGCACCTTAGAATATTAATCCCTTAATCCTTGGAGCTATTTTTGAATCTAGAGAGAAATCCTTAAGCCCTTCTGCCCTAGCCACTTTACCATCACTTTTGTCGTTCATTACCACCATCGCATCACCCATTTTCACCATTTCCAAACCCTTGTGAACCAGATCTGGTTCTGCCTCCCTTCCCTCAACCCCGAACACCCTCCAGAGTTCATAGAATACCTCTAGCTATTTTTGTAATCCTTCTAGGAATTTGTAGCCATCACTAAACACATCTGGGTATTTCACACAGTAGATTTGCAGTCCTAGAATCCTCAGGCACCATTCAGGCATTCTTACGACCAATATTTGATAGAAGTAAAGATATAAATTAGCATGTTGACAAGGTAAGAAGTTATTTGCACTTATTTTATATTTTTGTACTTTTTGTTTACAGTATTATATTGCAGCATCTAGGGTTTTAGTTGTTTTTATATTTCTAAGGGCCTCACACAGTGGAGCCCTCGCAGGTGCTTCTAATCCCTTTTTCTTTTTTTCTATTTGTAGGTACAGGAATCATCTTTCTAGAAGCTGTTGCAGCTAGGGTGCTCCCGTAGGGATACACAAGCCCACTTGCCACTCTTGTTTGGATTGAAGATGAGTTGAAAGACAAATTATTCTTTGAAACTAGGGTTTTTTTAAACCCTATATTTGTAACACTTGTATCAATACCAAATCTTGTTGTAAACATTGGAGATCAAGGCTCCATTTATATCAATAACAAATTATATCTATTCATTGTGCAACATCTTGTGTATTGGTTCTATCTATTACTTTGGTGTTGTTCATTTTTTTATTTACACATATGGTTTTCACCAATCGCTCATTAAAATGGCCATTCAAAACACTCTAGTTGTAGATGCTTGTGGCCCCCACCTTATTCTATCTTTCATTCCTTTGAGCATGTCATTCAATTTGAGAACTTTTTCCTACATATTAGTACCATATGGCATCAAGAACCATCCTACTTGAACCATAGACAGTGCAGGTTTGATGATAAACATGTGATTTTTGGTGTAAAGACACTCTTTCTCAAAATGGCCCATTAATTATTTTTTGAATTTACATGGTGGAAAGCTGCTGCAAATTCGGGTAGGTTGTTTGGATTTTATGGCTTCCATAGTATTCTGTGTTGTCCACCCCAAAATCTGACACATAGATCTTCATGCAGTCCACCCCTATAACCACCATGCCATAATCATTTTAAAACTTTTACACTACTGAAAGCACCAGGAAAGGGACAAACATTCAGTCTGACAAGGCCCGAGACTTGAAACTTGGACCTTTACCCCCCTTACGAGATTTGGTCAAACCATTTGGTTTACACCTCAGACCTTAAAATGGCCCATTAATTAACTTTTGCAAGGCTTCTATTTAAATCGATTAATTTATTTAATTAATTTAACATCAAATTATTTTAATTAATTAATTAAAAATCTAATAATTAATTAATTTTATTCTCATGCATCTTTTCATTAATTAATTATCTTAGAATAATTAATTATTTTTAGAAACCTTGTATTAAGGTGCATCAAGTCCTATTTTGGACTTTATTTTGGCTAAAGCTATTTGTATGCTTGAAAGCATTTGTATCCACTTGAATAGAATTATAATATGATCCGTTGGATCATTTGAAGGATTTGACTTGTATTTTCAATCCTCCAGTTTAGGTTCTTGCAACTTTCTATGTACACTTCCTTGAAAGTGTTATGATTTATGGATTTGTAATATAGAGTGCAAGCTCAGTGGTACTCGACACTCCATCCTATTGTTCCAATCCACTTATATATGCCATTTAGGAATTTTTATACTCTCTCAATAGGATTTAAAGTCACCATTATGACTTTTTTAAGGCATCACTTCATTCCATGTCTTCTTCCCAAAATTTAGCAAGCACCTTGCAAGTCACTTTCACCTTCCACATTAACATCTTTGTCTTATCTTCATATGATTACTTCAACCTCAAATTTGAGTGATTTAGCCATGGTGGGTATCTTAACAAGATGTTCTTCATTATTGGTGACATCCTTTACCTCATTTTTCTATAGTTACTTGACTTCAACCTCAAGTATATCATCCTTAGTGGGTACCATGAAGATACATTGGTCATTCCTAGGCACAAGGGTTTATGCCATGTATTTTATCATAAGTTTTTTTAGTTTTTTCTCTCTTTGTTGAAAATTTTTCCTTACAGTGAATCTACTACAGTTTTGAGGTTCCTGAATGGCAAAAATGTGAATTGACTATTATTTTGAGGTGCATGCTTATAGTTTTGAAGCATAAATGATGTGAGGAGCAAGCAATATTTTGTGAAAATTATTGAAGACATGTACTAGCAAGGTCCTTTTATCCTTGTTTGCTTATGGGTAATCCCTTTGTAGGAGTAGTAGTCTCTTCTCCATATTGGGGTAATTGTATGCTCTCAAGCAGAGTCTCTGGTGATTGTATACTCTTTGTGATCAAGCAAAGCTTAAATATGATTGTATGTTTCTATTATCAAGAAAAAATTTCCATAGAGTCTCTCTCTTCTTCATCATGTTCGAGGATTGCATTTTGGGCACTTGTACATATTCTTTCCCACTTTCTTGTAAAAGTATTAGAGTCCAATATTTTTATAGTGGGGATAAATGATAAGGTTAGCTTAGGGATTTTATTATTATAATAATTATCCTAGGCATAAATGTGAGCATGCATCTTAGATCACATTGGTTTTCTAGAAAACTATGTTATTTTTAGGTTGTTAGCCTAAGTTAGTGAGTTGTTAGCTCAAGTTAGCTATATTGTAGATTATTTTAGGCTAATGCTACTTGCTCTTCCTAAAAATAACTTCGTGCTTGATTTGGGTGATTTGAAAAATATTACATATTTGTATTATTGGCATTTTGAATGCCTATAAAAGCTTTGTAAATTAATAAATTTGGTATCTAGGTTTTAACACCTTAACATTCTATATTGGCCCAATCTACAAAGGTATGTCATGCATATCTAGCTCTTATCTACTATAGGGTGTCTAGTACTATCAATTCTATCATCCCATGGTGGAAAAATATTATATTTTGCATCTTTCTTTAATATTTTGAATATAAGATAGGTATTGTTACTTTAATGCTTATGCCTTAGATATGATAGAATATTAATTTCATACACAAAGTGAAGTCCAAACATACCCTTTCATGTGATATATATTTGGATTGTGAGTCCAAATTTAGGCCATGCAGCTAGAAAGTACTATATAGGTACCCCCTTACCTATGTCTTGCATAGTCCCTCCATCCTCTAGAAATTTTCCTTTAACCTTTCTAACTTTGGTGTAGTGGTAATACCACCTCTATCCTATTGTAGATATGCAATTCACCCTTGCAATTGATTCTTCTAATATGGTGACTATAATTTCCCTAATACTGATTGTATCTTCATGGAAGTACTTAAAAATTCTTCTATTATGTCATCATCAAATTTTTAGGATCCCATCTTAACGTTATTTTCTAATTCTCATTTCTTATGTAATGACCCACTTCCAACATGGGAGATTCCATCTATGATGTTATTTTTTAATATTTTGTAATGTATGTGGCAAGTAAGGAACCTAGCCAAGTGGGGCCATTTCATGTAACCTTTATCAAGATTGTAGCTGATGTTTGGTAGAAGATTCTAGCTCGAGTGGTATTTTGCATGTAAGCCAAATCTTGAGCTTAGGGTTAGGGTTGCATGAAGTCTTTTATTTAAAATCTATGAAGCCATGTACGAATGCATATTTTTGTAAGTGAATCAAATATTGAAGGAGGTTGCTCCCTCGAAGAGGCCTATGATTCAGTGTTTATTTTGAGAGTGTTTATTTTTGCATTTACTTTCTGCATCGTGATATTGCATGATTTTTTTCTTAATTTTAGTATTTTGTGTGAGATTTCTTATTTTTAATAGTAGGTTCTTAAAAAGTGGTATCAAAGCACTTTCTAGGGCCGAGTTTTACAACGACTGCAAAAATTCTTGCCCATCCATTCTTCCTGTTAGGTATAATTTTCTTGTGTTTTTTATTTCTATTTTCCTTTATTTAAAAAACAAAAAAATTAAAAAAAACTAGAAAAAGCAAAAAAATACAATCTTTTTTCTACAATAGTTGAGTAGGTTAGAAACCCTGTGTTGGGGGTTTTAAAATATCACAAATAATTTATCACTATTGGCTAAGCTAGATAGCCCATAAAGCATCTAGTGAAGTGAGGGGCGATCAGGATCAATACCTAGGCCTTATAAAACACTCGTGCATATAATTGAGCTCCCATGAATATTTAGGTGTATCGAGAGACCATTTAGGCTTAGAAAAAAATTTATCCAATAGGAATATTTTTGGCCTTGTATTATCCATAGTCCATGGGACACAACATCCTAGAAGATTACCCTCTCGTACTATTAGAGAGGCAGATAGTGTGCTCAAGGGTATGTGTGGAATCCTCCTTGGGTAGTGGCCTAAAATATTAGTCTAAGCACTATTGTTCGTCACTACGGTATAATATAGGGCCGATGGGTATTACATACTTCTCTGCCTAGCATACCCTAGTTCTATAAAAACTTCATTATGCAAAAATAAAACCTTCTTGTTCTGCTAAACCTACATTTACGACTAACAAAAGTGAGCATACTAATGACTTCCCTATCATCGAAGAACAAACTTTTACATGCACTAAATACTTAGGATAAATTCTATAAGCATCTGTAATAGTCAGCAATATTCTAGTACCATCTAGGTCAATGGTAGTAACATTTAAATCAATAATAATAACTGTCAAGTTGATAGTGGTAGTAACAATTGTTTGTACCAATCAAATATTATAGGTTGTTAGTGTCATAAATAGAACTGTTAGTATCAGCAAATGCACAAAATAGAGAATCCTAAAGTCAGGGAAGTGAATAGTGTTAATAACTATAGTATAGGTGATAGGGATAGGGATAGGATAGTGACATGAGGGTTAGTATATAGAACACAAAGGTTAGATATAGTTGATCTAGTACCCAACTATTGAACCGAATATCCAAATAAAAAATCGACCACACCAATAGACTCATCAAAACAAAGGATTAAAAAAAAGAAAAAGTTTTAGGTGCCCAAAATTAGTGTTGTGGGATATAGCTCATTGTGATTGTATTTTTGAGATGATCATTTTAATATATAACACCCAAGCACTTTTTGGACTCCTTACTAAAAATTGTAACTCCTAAAACCACAATTCTATTTTTAGTAATTCAGTAAAAGAGGTTCAAAACTGTCCAAAATGGTTGTTGGCACTCATGGACATCAAAAAGAGATAGATCAAACCACCTCATTATTGGAATACCTAAAAATCTCCATTGATAGCATGCACATAGAAAATCAATCCATGAAGGAAGAGCTTCAAAATTTTAGAGATGATTACAATACCTCTAGAACATGCTTAGAATAACACCTTGTAGATGTTGAGTCTAAATTACAAGGTGGTCCAAGCAAGTCTGAGTACCATACTAAACAATCACAATCTGATCGAGGTAAAGGAAGATCAATAAATGAATCTCACCCTCACTATGATCATGATCCTATGTTTAAGATGCCTAAATTAGACTTTCCTAAGTTCAATAGGAATGACATAGATGGGTGGTTGTGTCATGTTGATCAATTATTTAAAATCCATGATGTCCCTAGATATTATTGAGTTTAAATGACTTCCTTCAACTTGGAATCTAAAGCTTTATAGTGATACAAATGGTTGCAAAACACTACCCCTGATCCTTCTTGTGAAGACTTTGATTCTCAATTACTCACTTTATTTGGCCCTAGCGAGTATGATGATTTTACAGGAGCATTGAAAAAGTTGAAATAAAATTTTATAGTTCAATATTACCAAATGCAATGTGATAAATTGGCCAAAAAAGCTAGAGGATTGAATGAATGGTTCTTTATGAGTTGTTTCATTAGTGATTTGAAGGATGATCTCCAAGCTAAGATCAATATGTTTAAACCATAATCTATGATGCAGGCTATCAGTTTGGCTCGTTTGGCCAAATCCAAATTTTTAGCTCAAAGGCAAACATCTAAATTTCCAAAATCATAATGAACAAAAACTTGTTGCACCCAAATTTCTAACTATCGAAGAAATGGATGTGTGATGCACCCAAGGGTTGTGCTATAATTGTGATGAAAATTTTACTCGTGGGCATAGGTGCACCCAAAATAAGTTGTTCCTCATAGATTTTGATGAGTATGACACCAGCGACCAAAGTAATGATGACATGAAACTAGTATAGGAACCCCTCCAAGCTGAGGAAGAAATCTAGGAAGAACCATAGGCTGAAATTTTTGTTCATGATCTTGCTGGTATTACTACTCCCCAAACCATGAAAGTTATGGGTTATTTCAAAGACCTACATCTTACCATCCTGATTGATTTTGGTAGTACACACAAATTTATTGATCCCCACATTGCCAAGCAGGCAAATTGTTGCGTACATACATGTAATTTCTTTGAGGTTATGGTAGCTAATGGAGGGACCTTACCTTGTGAAGGTAGATGTCATAATATTAAAGTAAAAATTAGGGAATATGAACTCAAATAAGATATGTTTGCTCTTAAATTAGGGGTATGTGATATCATTTTGGGAACTTGATGGTTGGGCACATTGGCAACCATCTCATGGAAATTTGCCAAGATTTGGATGCAATTTTCATAGAATGGACAATCCCACACTATCCATGGCTCAAAAGTAGGGCCTTTATAGATTATTGATTCAAGCTAGATGGAGAAATTAAAAAAATCATCTTGGGAAGTCATAGCTTAGATATTTGTAACCCAATATCACCCTTCCGAGGAGGATTCTGTTCTCACATATTTGCAACTTATTTTGGTCAAGAACAATTTTATTTTTGCTGAACCCTCGAAATTACTGCCTTATCATTCTCATGACCATGTTATTCCATTGTTACCTGGAAATGCATACAACATTAGACCGTATCGGTATCCTCATGCTATTAAGTTAGAAATTGAGAAGTTAGTACAAGAATTGTTAAAATTCAACATCATTAGGCCAAGTAACAGTCCTTACTCTTCTCCCATTTTACTAGTGTGCAAGAAAGATGGATCCTAGTGGTTGTGTATTGATTACCGTGAGCTCAATAAACTCACCATCAAGGATAAGTTTCCTATTCCAGTGGTGGATGAATTACTAGATAAACTACATGGGACTATGTCCTCCAAATTAGACCTTCACTCTGGGTACCATCAAGTTAGGCTCAAGGATGAGGATATTTCCAATACTACTTTCTATACTCATGAAGGTCACTATGAGTTTTTTGTGATGCCATTTGGCTTGACTAATGCTCCTTCCACTTTTTAAAACCTCATGAACAACATATTTCACCCATTCCTTCAAAAATTCATCTTAGTTTTCTTTTATGACATTCTAGTTTATAGCCATTCATGGGAAGAGCATCTTGTTCATGTGGATCAGACTTTATAGTTGTTGCAAAGCAGTCCAAGTGTTCTTTTGGGTTGAAAAAAGTAGAGTATTTGTAATACATTATCACCAAATATGGCATCAAAGTTGACCCCAAGAAGATCCAAGTAGTTTAGGAATTTTTGAAACCTCTCACTCTCAAGGGTCTTCAAGGATTTTTAGGGCTTACATGTTATTATCGTAAGTTTATTTGTAACTATGGTAAAATTGTAGCTCCCCTCACTTCCATGTTAAATAAGGACTCTTTTACTTGGACGAGACCCACTAAACAGGATTTCCTAGAATTCAAGTATGTTATAACCACTACACTAGTTTTGGTCATGCCGAATTTCTCCAAATATTTTGTTATTGAAAGTGATACTTCTGGTCGTGGTATTGGTGTAGTGTTGATGCAAGAAGGAGACCCCTAGATTTCACTAGTAAAGCACTCTCCAGTTATAATATGGAAAAATATACTTATGCTAAGGAAATGCTAGAAATTTTGCATGTTGTAACCCATTGGTGACCGTATCTCATTGGGAATCATTTATCCATTAAAAATGACCATAAAAGTCTCAAATACTTTTTGGAGCAATAGGTTGCCACCCCTAAACAACAAAAATGGGTTTCTAAGCTCATGGGCTATGATTATGATATCACTTATAAGAGTGATAAGGATAAAATTATGGTTAATTCTCTCTCTCACCATTTTGAGGCTCATAGTATGTTATTCATTATTTCATCACCCATTCCACAATGGATCGATTCCTTATGATAGGAGGTACTTCAGGATTTAAGCTTGTAAAATTTTGTTGCCTCTCTATACACTGACTCTACTTCATGTCCTAGCTACACTTGGGATGGCCATGATTTGCATTACCACCAATGCCTTGTTGTTCCCCACACATCGTCCCTACATGAAATTATCATGATGGAACTACACGCCACCCCATATGCTGACCATTCAAGATTTCTCAAAACATATGAATGACTAAGAACACTTTTTCTAGAAGGGCATGAAAAAGGACATTCAAAATTTTATGGTAGCTTGTGATACTTGTCAATAGATGAAAGGAAAAATAGTGCATTCTTCAAGAAATCTCCAACCCTTGCCCATTCTTGACCAAGTTTGGACCAATATTTCCATGGATTTTATTGAAGAGTTACCTAAGTTTGGAGGTAAATCCATTATTTTCATGGTAGTGGATCTACTTTTGAAGTATGCTCACTTTTGTTTCCTCTCCCATCCTTACAAAACCTCCACCATTATCCATATTTTTCTTGATTATTATATTTCACCTTCATGGCATCCCACCTCCATCATGTTCGACCATGACCCCACCTTTACTAGTCACTTTTGGAAAGAGTTATTTAAGTTGTAGGGAACTTAGCTCAAAATGAGTTTAGCTTATCATCCATAAAATGGATGGCGAGATGAAGATTTTCAATAAATGTTTAGAGATATAACTTCGTTGCTGATCAGGATTATGTATAGTGGTGAATATTCATAAATTGGGTGAATATTAAGATTTCTAAAATTGGAAATTGGCAAACATGAGGACCCTCAACGTTGGCCCATTCACCTGAATTTTTTAGGACCAATTTTTTCTTAGGGTCAATTCACCATAATATATCCAGACATAGGCATATTTGTACTCGTTGGAAAGCTCTTTTTAAGTCTGATCTAATGGTGGTGTTTTTATGAAGTTATAATATGATTTAATAGGTCAAAATTTGCTCCAAATATGACCTTAATTTTTAGGGCTTCAAATGCCCCAAATTTTGGTGTGAATATGATTGATTTGATTTTCTTAGGATTCACATTGATTTTGATTAGGATTCACCATTTTTTTACAAGTACATTTCAAGTCCAACCCCTTATGCATAACCCTACCTCTTATCATACTACTCAATGGGTGAAGTGGCTTCCTTTGGCCAAGTGGTGGTACAACCGAAGAACACAAGCTTATACTGAGAGGGGGGGTGAACAGTATAAGACCTCTTTTTACTTTTTCCTTTATATTACAAAAATAGTAAAGCAATATACCCACAACAATATCAAAACAATGCACAATATCATTCACAAAGTGACACCAATTTTTACGTGGTTCACCCAGAATGGATGGGCTACATCCACAAAACTTTTCTCTAAAAGTTATCTCAAAGTTCTTTGGGAATCCTTCCCAATTACAATTTTTATGAGCCTCGTCCCAAAGGAGATACCTTCCCCCAATATGAATTTATGAGCATCTTCTCAAAGGATATACCTTCCCATCTGCTTTGGAAATGATCCCTCAGAAGATCAACTGTCTCTACCTCTTGCCAGCACGTGGAACTCCTTTCCACTGAAGACCTCCTATCCTCAATGCTTAGCCTAAGAGACCTCTCGCCTTCTATGATCACGTCCACGGTAGCTCAGCAACTCCGTACCAAACATAGTCAGTCGGTCTAGCACAATTCTTCCTCTGTCTGTCAGATCTGTCCAACACTTGAATAGATCAATCCTCTGCACACAAGCTTTCTCAAAGACTTGCCAAAACTATCCTTAGGTTCTTCTCAAATAACCAATGCACCTTTGTCCTTAAACAGCAGCACTTCACATTCATCTTTGCCCTTGTGCTCTCTGCGCCCTCTGCTCTCTTTGTGCAATCACAGCCGCACTTGATCGAACTTCAACCTTTGCACCTCTACGCAATCACAGCGGCACCGTCTTCGCACACTCTGCTTCCTTTGCAATCTTTCACACTTAGAATGATTCGACAAAATGCACTCTACAAACTATGATCGAATTTCGCACTCTGCTCTCGGTGAGCGAACTTCTTGCTCTACGCACTATCTCCAAACGTCGTACACAACACACATACTCATTTCATCTTCAACTCTCCAAAAAGTCCTCCTTTTATAACAAATTTTTCATGATGAAAACTTTAATCTTAGTCGGCTGTTATACCAAAAACAAACCCTAATCTACGTCGGCTACAAGCCCTAATTTTTGTTAGCTAAAATTTAACTTTGTCGGCTCCACTGCCTCTGTAACTCTTATGTAGCTTCTATCGTGAAACTACAACATGTCATGATATCGCAACACCTTTGCAACCGTACACTTTCTTTTGGCTTTTGTCACGATATCGCGACACTTCAGCCTTTGTCGACTTCAACTAAGCTCTTGTCGCGATATCACAACACTTTTGTCTTTATCAGCATCAACTTTGCTTTTTTCGTGATATTGCGACACTTCTCCCTTCGTCGACCTCCTTTCTGCTTTTGTCGTGAAATCACGACACTTCTCCCTTCGTCGACCTCCTTTCTACTTTTGTCTCGAAATCGTGACACTTCTCCTATAGAAGGCCTGCTTTCAGTTTCTGTCATGAAATCGTGACACTTTCACTTCCTTACACTCTTCTCGGCTTGCACTAGCGAAAACATGACATGTCGTGAAATCATGACACTTTCGCTGCCTTGTGCTTTTCTCTGCATTACGCCTATAAAAATGGAACATGTCACGAAATCACAACGCTTTCACCTTTGAGCTCTTCCTTCTTGAATTTATCGTGAAATCACGATGCTTCTTTTTCCATGCTATTTAGTTTTGCTTCTATCATGAAATCGTGACTCTTCTCCTGTTGAAGACCTGCTTCCTATTTCTGTTGTGAAATCGTGACACTTTCTGCATCTGTTTGATTTCTCTTCAACCTGTCGTGAAATCGTGACACTTTTTGCATCCATACGCTTTTTCTTCAACATGTCACGAAATCACGACATTTCTTACTTCGAAACCTTTCCTTTGCTGCATGTCACGAAATCATGACAGTTCTTACTTGGAACATTTTCATCTGCAGCATGTCATGAAATTGTGACAGTTCTCACTTCGAACTCTATAGCATGTCACGAAATCGTGACACTTTTTGTGTTATTTTCTCTCTTTTCGAACTTGTCACAAAATCGTGACAATTCACACTATGGAATCTCTCTTCTGCATTATGTCACGAAATCGTGACACTTTTCCTTTTGGACTCTCTCTCCTGCAATATGTCGTGAAATCGCGACACTTTTTTGTCCGTACAACCTTCCTTGCAATATGTCATGAAATCGTGACATTTCTAACTCCGAACATTCTCTCTCCTCTTTGAGTCACGAAACTGCGACATGTCGCGATATCGCGACACTTTTCTAAAATGCTTTCTCTCTCCTACTTAAGTCACGAAAATGCGACATGTCGCGATATCGCGACACTTTTCTAACTTACTTTCTTTCGAACCTGTCATGCCGTAACCTTCATCAAAACAAATTATTTTGCATCAAATAAAATTCCTTCAAAAGCTTCTTGACATCAACGACAACTTATACACTTGAGCAAAGGCAATGTACCCAAAGTACCCAAAATTGCCAACAACAACACTTCCTATCACACAACAACCAAGGTGACCCCTTTCAAGGTAGTTTATGGGTGTCCTCCACCTACGCATTTATCCTACATTCTAGGTAGCTCTAGGGTCCATGTAGTCGACACTACTCTCAATTAGCATGTCGATGTCCTCTGCCAACTAAAGATAAATTTGGATGCAAACCAAAATTGGATGTGCCAATAGGTTGATCAACACCATTTCAAGTGTATCTTTGATGTGGGTGATATAGTTTTCCTTTTCTTGGAGTCATACAAATAGTTGTCCCTACAACTTCGCAAGTGCTAGAAACTTACTACAAAATACTATGGGCCCTAACAATTTTTATAGTAGATTGGTGCCACAATCTACAAATTGTCCCTCCCACCTACATCCAAGCTCCATCATATTTTTCATGTCTTTATCTCAAAAAAATGGTGGGCACTCAAGTACAGGTTCAATTTGCACTCCTAGAATCAGACGAAGAAGGTTCTATCTTTCTTAAGCCATAATATTTTTTGGATCATAGAACTCACACTCTCTGCAACCACACCATTACTAAGGTCCTTATTCAGTGGCATGTATTCCAGCTAGAATATGCTACATGGGAGTCTTCCCAAAAGCTCCAACACCAGTTTACTCATCTTCAACTTTGAGGATAAATGTTTTTGAAGGGGAAGGACATGTTAGGATCCTATCCTAACGTTATTTTATAATTCTCATTGCTTATGTAATGATCCACTTTCAACATGGGGGATTCTATATATGATGTTATTTTATAATATTTTGCAATTTATGTGGCAAGTAAGGCACCTATCCAAGTAGGGCCATTTCATGTAACCGTTATCAATATTGTAAACAATGTTTGGTAGAAGATTCTAGCTCGAGTAGCATTTTGTATGTAATCCAACTCTTGAGCTTAGGGTTAGAATTGCATGAAGTATTTTTTTTAAAAGCTATGAAGCCATGTATGAATACATATTTTTACAAGTGAATGAAATATTGAAGGAGGTTTCCCCCTCGAAGAGGCTTGGGATTCAATGCTTATTGTGAGAGTATTTATTTCTGCATTTACTTTTCGTATTGTGATATTTCATGAGTTTCTACTTAATTTAAGTATTTTGTGTGAGATTTCTTATTTTAAATAGTAGGTTCTTAACACAAATCCTTTAAACCCATAAAAAAACTACACCTATCTAACTGCCTCAAAAATCTTGATGATATTTGAGTTTGCTCTAATTTTCTCCATGGTAATTGGATCTCATTGATTGAGGTCTTCACCCAAATTGTTTTGTGATTATTTAGTAGTTTTAGTATCTTGATATAGATGCGTCATCAAGAATATAGTTACAAAATGCCTTAATTTGGTAATTTAAGTTATTGAACATGCAAATTTCCAATTTTCATATCCTAAATATAGACACACCATCTAATTTGATCATGGAAATATTGTATAGCATGCATAGATTTTCATTGGTTGTAATTGAATAACCAAGAATTAAATTTTTATTAACTCCCCTTATGTAATGATTGAAACCATTCCCAATATCATAATGTATGGACATATAAACTTGAGTTTTCACATAGTTTTTTTGGGCTAGTTTGGCAGCTATGTCTAGATAGGATGGCATTTGTGTCTAAATAATTTGGTGATTGTGTTTTTTTATTGGTAAGAGGGGTTTTGAAAGGACCCCATAACATTTTACAAAAAAATTCTAGTTAGTAAAAATGCTCCTAACCATCTAAAATAAAAATAAAACACCTTCTTCAAAAAAACCAAGAAGAAAGATAAAAATATAGAGAAACCCTTGTAGGTATAAAAGAGAAATCCTCAACGGGATCATGTAGAGCCTACTCACGTGTCTAGGTAAAACAACATATGAATCCATTTTGTCATCCATCACACAACAAAAAACTTGTAGGAGGTGTTCATTGAAGATGGTGTAGTACAATGTCTCCACGTATGGCTCACAAAGATATTCTCCATGTTGAGCCACAAGCTCCACGTGCCCCGAACATTCATTTTTTCAAGGTGAAGCCATGCATGAAAGTGTATGTTGAAAATAGATCCTATGAACTTAGAAAAATTCCAGGGATTGATGAAACCTCCAATGCTATCCAATCTTAGGAAGATTCCCATAACATGGAGAAGATGTAGCTACCCAAGAAACCCGAATCTTGGGAAAAATCACAAAATATATATAGGTGTGGGATTTCCATTGACTAGGGGAGGAGGAGAAATTTCATTCCAAATAGTGAGGTTAGGCAAAGAAACCCCCATGTTAGCTAGAAAGTCAGCAGTTTGGTTTCCTTCCCTAAAGACATGTTGGACAATGACATTAGGGGAAGAGCTCAGAAAAACTTTGCCTCAAATATTAAATTGGAGATGTTCTAAGATGCTGATTGGGTGCCTACAAATTCTTCTAATAATGTTCATAGAGTCACCTTCAACAATAAGGTTAGGGTAATTTATTCTGGACAAGAGAGATAAAACTTGGAAGAGGGCTCAAGATTCAAAAAAATGGTTGGTTTGGATGCCAATATTTTTTGTAAAGGCCAAAATTATCTTCCCTGCATGTTCTCAAAAGATATCTCCTACCCCAGTCAACCCTATGTTTCCCTTGGCAGCACCATAAAAATTATACTTGATCCATCCCAAATGTGGAGGAGACCACTTGATAATTGAGCGATCAACCACATAAGATGGAGAGGAAAGATTGCAGGAAGGGAGCTGGAGGGACTATTTGGTGATTGTTTTTGGTTGATGGTGGTTTATTGGATAATTGATATTAGAAATGGTTTACTAGATAATAAGTTTCCATGGTGGATTTTCATCGATCAACCATGGACTATCCCTTTTTTGTAAATTGAGAATCAATAAAAATTCCTACTATTTCCTATGTCTAGTAATCTAATTTTCAAACTATGGAGAAGAGTCATACTTGGGCATTACCTTGTGTTATGAGCATTTCCATGCATGGGATTTATCCATTGTTGTAGTGTTTATGGCTAAAGATGATGAGTGATGATGGTAGTGAGCTATAGTATCTCATCATATAGGTAAGTTACCTTTGTCTACAATATGTTAAAGTGGTTCTACAACACTTCAACTACAAAAAAGTGTAGACTATTGGGTAGGTATTGGGGCCTACTAGTTGCCCAATTTTTGAGTCCTCTATTTTTTTATAAAATAGGAGTCCTATTAGTTGCTTGATTTTTTAGGACTCCTAGGTTTTGGTAGTGCCCAAGTTTTTTCACTACTATAACTTTGATTTTTTTACTTTTCTTGACCAGGACCATGTTCCCTCTTGGAAGAGGACTTTTATAGTGTCCACTTTCTAGGTACACAACATCTTGCCAAAGTCCATATTAATACATATAATTTCCACTTTTATAATTGTATTTAATACATATTTAATTGGTGTTCATTAACCATTAATGGCATGCAGGCTAAATCCATAGTGTTAAGTTTGACAACACCATTTTCAAATACCTTATCAATTTTATGTGGTCCTAGTCATCTTGTGTATATCTTATCCTTGTGGTCCTTATACCTAGAGTTATACAAAAATATCCAATCACTTGGTATGAAATTTTGTATTTTGATGATGTAGTCATATCATTAGGCTCACTGCTATCCCAGTAGTTTAGTTTGGAATAAGGCTTGGTGGTCCTAATCCAATTTTTTGAGCTAGTCTAGTTGGTTCTTTGGTGCTACTAAGAGATCCATTCTTAGTTAATAGTTGTTCTCAATTTCTTGATTTCAAACTTTATTGGTAGGACTAATTTATTTCCATAGACTAAATCATAGGGTGTGAATCATGCGGTGGTCTTCCAAGTTATCTTGTGTGCCCATACAACTTTCAATATTAAAGTTGCCCAATAAATATAGTGAAGTGTAGTTGTCTTTGTTAATATATTTTCTAGCTCTTTATTTATGACTTTCACTTGGCCATTTTCCTATGGTGGTATGGTGTAGACTTCCTATGCCTAATATCATATTGTTTTTCTAAGTATAATATGATATTGAAGGTGAATTATGCTCATTGATATGTAAATGTGTCTCAAGGTACACCAAACCTTATGATTGTATCCTCATAGAGAAATATCACAACCTATTCATATCTTTCTTGCTTCAGTGGTTTGAATTCCACCCACTTGGTGACATAGTATATGCATACCAAAATATGTTCTTTCTAATTTGACAAAATGTCAATAGGAATGATAAAGTCTAGCACCCACTTCTAAAATGGTTCAGTCACTGTAGCACCCTAAAATTGGTGCAGTAAAACTTAGTAAATAATTAAAATTACCTTAGTAATAATTCAAATTCAAATTTCAACCCCAAAACCGCTCCCAAACCACTTGTTTCCTTGTTTTTTGTGCCATTTTTAGAGTTTGTTTTATCCATTGGACGATATCGTCTTCGATCAGATGATATCGCCTCAGATCGGATGATTTCGTCTCGGATCAGAACGTCCGGACGATTTCGTCCCAAAACTAATTTTTCATAATTAGCTTCTGTTTCAACAGACTTCTCTAACTCGGGCAGAGACGCGTCTCGCACCGTTAGAGTCTCCCCCCATTGGAGATCTCCCAAAATGGGATGATCTCCAACCTCCCAACCTCTTTCCTATGCCTATTTAATCTTAGGCCCTCCCCTTGACATTCCCCTGGCTGAATTTTTTTGTACTTTAAGTTTTACATGCTTCAGGATATCCTAGATTATTGTTCGCCTTTGTCCCTTTTTGAATTTTCTTGCAAGAACTTTGTTATTCTTCAGCCAGAGCAAAGCTCAGATCGTCGCAGATGATCCTGTCCAATTCGAGATGATTTCGTACCAATCCGAGATGATTTCGACTACAGTCAACATTGGGGGCAATCAGTGCCCAAAGTTTGCATTTCTTTACTCTTTTTTGTTGTTTTGCTTTGCATTAGTTAAGCTTATTACTGCTTTGCATCTTGGAGTTCACCTCATGTAGCCTAGATGCATAATAAAGTCAAAGTTAGTCATTAAAACCATGCATTTTACTTAATTTGTTATCTAAAGTTGTCATTCTAGCATTCATACTTTCATTTCTATCATTTTCCCTTGCTTTTGCAATTGTATTTTTTGTTCTTGGTATCCATTTCTACAATTGCAGGTCTCCGACGAATTCGTCTGATGAATTCGTCAGATCTCAGATGATCCTGTCAGATCAGAGATGATCCTATCAAATTCCAGATGATCTGGACTGCTTCAAAAATTAGAATCTCCATCAGACATCCGGATCAGGTATGGCTCTTTAATCTAGCTTATTCTCTCTATTTTCTGTTCAAATCTATTTTTTGTATTCATATAATCAGCATTTCATATAGCTTAGCTTAGATTCATTTGGCCAAACCTAGGACTTGGATGTTTAAAGCTAAAATTGAACACATTAAACTCATTCCCAACCTAGGCATGGAAACTGCCACTAAACGTTTCCTGGTGAACCCCACCATCCGTCAAAAAATCACCTTAATACCCCTCCCCCGAGAGGCGGGACCTTCAAAGGGCCTCTCAATCCGAGGTACCGTCCCATCCTTTTCCCATCCTCCTTTCGAGCATGGATCCTTTAGCCTGAAGGTAAGGATGCAAAAAATTTGGAGCGATACATTTTGGTGAACCCGACGTGAAACTAAAACCTTTTGAAAAAAAAAAAACAAAAACCAAAAACATAGATGCATTTAAAATCATTAGAAAACTACTAAGTTGCATATCATGTCTAGATGGTAGCTCCTAAGAAAAGACTAGCAGTCACTATAAATGTTGCAAATCAATTAATAGCCATAGAAGTTAATTTTGTGCTTAGTGTGCCTGAAATAGATAGAAACCAACTTCTGTGGAAAGAACTTGATAGGAGGCTAGGTGTCATTTCATCTAAATCAACCGAACTTAGACAAATCAAGAGGTTTGCCCTAGATAGGATCCTGGATCCTCATCAACTCATTTTTTATCATGAACTTCAGAGAGCCTGCCATAGGTGGTTAGCTTATAGGAGAGCTCTTGTGTCTTCAGAATTGTTCACCTTCGAGGAATACCTCGAGAACGCAACTGTTATACACCAATTCCTAGGTCATGTAGAAGATCAAGAGGTCATTCTTACGGATAGGGAAATATGGAATAGAGTTCCTAGGGCTGTGTTATATCGAGAGTATTGCCACGAACTTTATTTCTACCAACCAGAATCTGAGACAGATAATATCACTATAGCACTTTTTGTCAAATTCTTGAAAGAAAATTTTCAATTTGAAGAAGAACACTTCATGACTCCTGAAGAACTCGAGCCCATTAATGATATTTATAAATTGTTTATAGAAAACTAGATCATTGCTTTCATTATTATTATTTCTTGCATTTAGTGTGTTGTTTGTTATCTTTATAATATTGTTACAAAAACAAGAAAAACCAAAACATAACAAAAACCAAAAACATTTTATTTCAAATACTATAGTAGGTATATAATTAAAATATATACCTCTTAAGCTTGTTGCATATATATATATATATATATATTTTATATATATATATTTGCTGAAATCTAAATTTAACCACAATGCCTAAACTTAGGAGTGGTAAACAAATTGAAGAAGAAGGAGAAGATTGGTTAGGAGACAAAACAAAAAACCCAAATGTCCTTCCTGAGGAATCAATTTCGGAAGGAGAAACTCTAGAACAGCCAGAAGATGACCTGGCTGAAGAAAATGAACAACAAGAAAATCTTAAAGAGGAAGGATCCTCATCCCCTAGAATAGCTCTAGATGGAACTATTGCTTTTGATAATTTAGATCATTTCTGGAAATTTTTCAATAATAACATTGGTGCTCTTAATATGGCAGTTCGTATTGATAAAGGACAAATTAGTGACACTCAAGCAGCCATGGAACATATGTTTGACATACACACTAATCCCTTGTCTTTCATTGATCAAGAAAGTGATAAAGTTGGACCATCCAATAGAGATATGGTCACTATGATTCAGAACATGCCAAAACAACAAGTTACCCAACCCCCTAAGGAACCTGTTATTGAGCCTAAAATCATTCCCACACAAAAGAAACCTTCCTTCACTGCTTTACTTCGCCAAACTATTGATCAATATGCTTCAAGTAGACAAAAACCTAAAATGAAGCCAAACACCAATTTTCAACAATCGGGCATACAACATAATACAACTTCAAAATTTCTTCATAACACCCTTCCTACCAACAATTTATACAATAGCAATATAGCATCTAATCTCCATGTCCCTCCATCATATGCTCACAAATCCCATATTAATGCCCTACCGAATCAATATGGTGGGCAAACCAGTAATCTGGAAGCCATGGTGAAACAGTTAGCTTCACGCATGGACCAGATAGATCCCTACCGTCCCTCGTACAATTATCGAGAGATATGTAGTCAACCTCTGGATCCCATAGTTGTAGCACAACCATACCCTAAACACTTTCCCATGCCCGTCCTGCCTATATATAAAGGAACTGAAGATCCCATAGAGCATCTTCGCATGTTTAGGATAGCATGTCATGATATATCACATGATGACTTGCTATTACTAAAAATGTTCCCGAAAAGTTTAGGAGGAATGGCATTAGAGTGGTACTATCAATTGCCCACTCATTCTTTGAGAAATTTTGAAGAAACAACTGAATCTTTTGTCCATCAATTTAGTGCCTACATCGAGAGGCATGTCACCATTAAAGATTTGTACAACTTAAAACAAGACAAAGATGAATGTTTTGCTGATTTCTTAGCTAGATGGAGGCAGTTGATAGGAAAACCGCACTTTGTGCTACCTTATAGGGAAATGTTGGACATTTTTATTAATAATTTACAAGAACAAATATCTTATGAGTTATCAATCTGCCACCTTAACTACCTTCGATCAAGCTATAGACTTAGCTCGAAGGGTAGAAGATGCTCTCATTAGAAGAGGTCAGCTCAAAAAGAAAGATGATGAGAAAACATCTAGAAATCAGTATAAAAACAAACAAGTTGTAGGTGACGGAGTCACTGATAGTAGAAACGTTGCTAATATCAATACAACGAAGACAACAGAAAAATTTATATTAAAACCTCCCGATAAACCTCCTCGATAATTTACTAGATTGAATCAACCTTTATCAACCATTCTTCCTCAATTATTAGCACGAGGCTTGATTCAATTACCAGCTATCCGGGAACCTGATCCAACTATACCCGGATACAGAGCTGATTTACATTGTGACTTTCATAGAGGACCTGGACATGCTACAAACTCTTGCAAAATATTGAAACATAAAATACAAGATCTGATTGATAATAATGAAATGGAGGTGCAAGCCTTCCAACCTAAACAAAATGCTCCTAATAATGCTCAAAAGACCATTCCCCAAAATCAGAATCAAAATGCTAATCAATCATTAGATATATTTCAACATCCTTTACCAAAACATGGTAAAGAAGTGGCCAATCAAATCGAACATCATAATGTTCCCCCTCCTACCCGATATGTAGGGACTATTAGCGGACAATTACCTGTTCAGGATCCTCAAATATTTGGCACAACCTTATCCATGGTCACGACTAGACCCCTACATAATATTCAAACTCCCGATCCTAGTGATGTAGAATCAGATATTGAAAGTGAAATAGACATCACCTCAAACCAATCGAATAGTTCTGAAAATGAATCAGATCCTATTCAACCCATCACAGATGCTATGGTTCCAGAAGAACCATTTCCTAGAAGAGTTACTACTCGACCCTCTTCTAATCAGTTCCTTCCTAATGAACAAGCCATAAACGCTCAACCAAGACCAGTTCAACGTCTTCAATATAACATTGTGGGTACCATCGGAGTTGTTACCAGACAACAGGCTCAAAACTCTCAACAAGATCAAACTCAGAATGATGGATCAGCTCCATTTATTTTGAAAAATCCCAATAAAGGGAATCATATGTCTAATGTTCAACCAAAACCTCCTTACAATATTAATGAACAATTATCCAATACTACGAGCTAGAATTTCCCTTTTGGACTTGTTAAGATCTTCTCCTACCCATAGGGATGAGTTAATGCTTACATTAAGCCAAATGATGGTACCTCAAAATATTCAACCCGAAGCCATGTCCAATACTATCATCACTCGAGAAGTTGATTGTATTGACTTTCGAGATAAAGATATCCCACAACATAGTTTACATAAGGATAACCCCTTATATATTACTGCTCTAATTGGAGATGTAGTTGTTAAAAGAGTCTTGATTGATAATGGTTCATCTCTAAACATTTGCACTTTTGACTTCTACCAACGATTTGGGTTTAGAAGTGATGAAATGAAGAAAACTGACATGATTATCAAAGCTTTCAATGACGAGACACAAGAAACGTGTGGAGTCATTACCTTACCCTTGCAAGTTGGTCCTAGAACCCTAGATACAACCGTGTTTATTGTACATTGCCCCGCATCATACAATATACTTTTGGGTCACCCTTGGATCAATGCGATGCGAGCGGTTCCTTCCACTTTACATCAGTGTGTTAAATTTGAATTTAAAAATCAGTTGGTCACTATCCATGGTGACCCTAGACCCTTTGATATGTGTGCTTTGGCAGAACCTGTTGGAGTGCAATTTTTCCCTGCTCTGTCATCCACACATCCTAATGCTTATTTTTCATCTAAACGTGTGAAACACACACACATAACATCATCTACCCCATCAACTACACCTATACATTTAACTCAACCATCTTCTGAACAAACCACACTAAAACCTCAAAAAGATCTTCAATCCACAACCAATCCTTCATGTTCTATCCCTATAATTTCAAAACCTATAGACCCATTTATTGACACCTCCACATTATCAACATCTATCATACCTTCCACATCTAAAGATATAGGGAATGATCCTTCTACATCTTATGCTCTTTCTCGATGAACTTTTACCGGATTTATCCACAATCTTAATATCAGAAAAAACAAATGCTTTTATGCAAGATTCAATTCTTTTAAATAACTTGCCACCATCTCCTCGTACTTTGGGCCTCCCACAACCTATGGGAAGTACTTACCAAGTCGGGAGTTGTGCTTTTATTTATAAAGGATATGATTGGGGAAGAATACCCAGGAATATCAAAACTCATCATGAGGGATATGCCCGATGTTATTTTGCTAATGAATATATTAAAGCTAAGCCCATAATGCTTAAAATGGGCTATAAAGGGAAAGGCTTGGGACCTTTCCAAAATGGTATGAAAGAACCTATTGAGGTAGAGCCATGGCCCGCCCGATGTGGTGTGGGCCTATTTCCTAGTAAGGGTCAACCCTTCCCTTTTGAAGATGATGATCAACTCATATGTTATCAAGATTATCTAGATAAACAAGATTCTTTGTGTTCAAAGAATAATCCCTTTACCCGCAATATGCTATCCATAGCTTACCCCGAATTGATTGTTGAATCCGATGAGGAGTTGGAAGGAGATATTTTCCATGATATCTCCGTTGAAGAGTTGTTACACAATGGTTTTTATTTTGATGGTTCTATACCAACTATAGCCCAACTTGAGGCCACCACTCATCAAGACGAATTATCCAACTTAACCTTAAAAGAATTACAAGAATTGGGCGTTTCACCCGCCCCACCTAATTTTGAAAGAGATCTACACATGGAAGTAGAAAACGTCATTAAAGTTAACATTGGAACTGAGGATAATCCTCACATAATCAATATTGGATCAGCATTAAGTCAAGAAAAACAAGATGAATACATTGCATTCCTTAAAGAATATGAAGATGTCTTCGCTTGGACATATGAAGATATGCCAGTGTCCGGACCCTTCTGTAGTCATGCATCATCTAGTAGTCCATCCTGGATGCTAAACCCGTTAAACAGAAACTTAGAAAAATGCATCCCAAAGTGGCCCTGCTAGTCAAAGGGGAGTTAGAAAAACTCCTAAATGTTATTTTCATACAAGCTATTGATTATGCTGAATGGATCTCGAATGTAGTTCCAATCACCAAGAAAGAAGCTACCAAAGTTAGGGTTTGCATGGACTTTAGAGATATTAACGCTGCATGCCCTAAAGATGATTTTCCTCTTCCAAACATGGACCAAATCATTGACTTTACCATCGGGAGTGGAATGATGTCCCTAATGGATGGATTTTCCGGCTATAATCAGATCAAGATAGCTCCTGAAGATCAGGCTAAAACAGCCTTTATTACCCCTTGGGGTACCTTTTGTTGGAAAGTGATGCCATTTGGTTTAAAGAATGCAAGCGCAACATATCAACGAGCTATGACTTATATCTTTCATGATATGATGCATGATATCCTACATGATTACGTAGATGATATTATAGCTCGCTCTATTAAAGAAGATGATCATTTAGATGATTTGAGAAAAGTATTTAATCGGTTAAGAGAATACCTTATTCGATTAAATCCAGCCAAATGCATATTCGGAGTTAAGTCCGGTAAACTATTAGGGGTTTTAGTTTCTTTACGTGGTATCAAAATCGACCCTCTCAAGATTGCGGCTATCACTGATATGCCCGCACCTACCAATATATCTGAGTTACGAAGTTTACAAGGTAAGCTTCAAGCCATCCGTCGCTTCATCGATAAGCTGGCGGACAAAACCACTCCCTTTCTTAAGCTCCTTAAGAAGGATGTCCCTTTTAATTGGGACGACGAATGTACAGAAGCTTTTGAACTTCTCAAACAATACCTCCTTAACCCACCTGTGCTTTCACCGCCTAGACCTGATCGCCCATTTCTCCTGTATATTTCAGCTTCAGATTTTGCTTTAGGAGCTATGTTAGCTCAGCTTGATGATGAGAAGAAAGAACGTGCTAATTATTACATTAGCCAAACTTTAATCAGTTATGAAACTCGTTATACCTCATTAGAAAAACTATGTCTAGCAATCGTATTTTCTACGCAAAAATTATGCCATTATATGCTTAGTCAAAAAACATATGTCATTGCTAAATATGATCCCTTGCGGTATCTTATGAGTCGACCTTATTTATCGGGTCGCACAACCAAGTGGGTTCTTGCTCTAAGCGAGTTTGAACTCACATTCATAGGACAAAAGTTCGTTAAGGGTCAAATCATAGCAGATCGCTTAGTCGTTGCACCCTTAGAGTCTACCCATCCCCTCATCATTGAGTTTCCTGATGAATGCCTTCAATTAGAGGCAGACCATGTTGAACAATGGTCCTTATACTTTGATGGAGCCCGATGCATGAGTGGGGCTGGTGCGGGTATTATTTTAATATCTCCACAAAAACACATTATACCTTTGTCTTTTAAATTAACATTTGCTTGCACCAATAATACTGTCGAATATGAGGCTCTAATCCTTGGATTACGAGCTGCCTTGGCATTAAAAATCAAACATCTGCTAGTTTTTGGTGATTCTCAACTTGTCATAAATCAAATTAATGAAGTTTATCAGACCAGAGATGATAAATTGCGCCCATATAAAGCATATGTTTTGCAATTGTTATCCTTGTTTGATAAAGTTACTTTGGAAGCTATTCCATGAACTAGCAACCGTGCGGCTGACGCTATGGCCGCAATTGCATCTCTTCAGCCCTTGGAGTTAGATGACGAATATGCCACCATCATTATTCGTCGACTCCAGGAACCCGCTTCAAATAAGTCATGTTTAGAACCTTTGGATGTGTTTCTAATCAATGAAACTACTCCTGACCCTTGGTATACAGATATATTTGATTTTCTTCACAATGGGACTTTCCCTGCCAATTCTAATAGAAACCAACGTCGGTTATTACGTAGACGAGCAAGTCGATTTGTAATAATTGGCAATACTTTATATAGGAGATCTTTTGAAGGTATCCTATTGAGATGTTTGAATCTAGAAGAATCCAAATCAGCTTTAAGTGAAGTCCACGATGGATCTTGTGGAGGACACTTCAGTGGTAGTGTCATTGCTAAAAAGCTCCTTAGGATAGGCTACTTTTGGCCTACCATGGAAAATGATGCACATGAGTATGTGCGCCATTGCGACAAGTGCCAAAAACATGCTGACCTTGTCCATGCCCCTGCACAAGAGCTGCAAGCTATTTCATCTCCTTGGCCCTTTTCAAAATGGGGCTTAGACATTATTGGCAAAATTAATCCTGTGTCATCTGATGGACACAAATTCATCATAACCGCCACCGAGTATTTCACGAAGTGGGTTGAAGCTATGCCTTTAGCTTCCCTGCACTGGAACACAAGTCTCCAAATTTATTTTTAATCAAATCATTTGTAGGTTCGGAATTCCTGCAAATCTCATCTCAGACAATGGAACTTGTTTCAAAAATAAAGATGTCAAGAAATTATGCCAAAAATATAAGATTCAACATCGATGGTCCACTCCCTATTATCCTCAGGGTAATGGCCAAGCAGAAGCATCTAACAAAACCTTAATCAAAATTCTTAAAATATTGGTCAATAAATCTGGCCGCGACTGGCACATTCAATTATATCCAGCTTTGTGGGCCTATCGAACTAGTGTTCGAACTCCCACTGGAACTTCACCTTTTGTCTTGGTTTATGGCGCTGAAGCCATTTTTCCTTTTGAATTAGAAGTTCCTTCTTTGGCTCTACTACTTCAAGATACCGAAGTAGGAGATGAATATCGAGCTGGCAGACTCAACCACTGGAACTCCTAGATGAAAAGCGCATCAATGCTTTGGAGCATCTTCGTGCTTACCAAAACAAGCTTAAAAGATCATATGCCAAGAAAGTTCGTCATCGATCCTTTGAGGTCGGCGACCTTGTTTTAAAAGAAAATCAAAAAATACTAATGCAACTAAAGACCTTAAAGGTAAATTTGAGCCCAACCGGCTTGGACCATATATTATCACTGCTAAATTTGAATCGGGAGCATACAAATTAGCTACCTTAGATGGTAAATATTTAAAAGAACCTATGAATATTATGCATCTTAAGCGATATTACGCATAAAATTTGGTCATTTCATCATTTGTACATATTTTGCATGTTGTCTCATTTTAAAAATATATATATAACTCTTTAAACAAAAACAAACAAAAAATAATAAAAATAAAAATAAAAGTCAAAACAACAATATTATTGACTCTTTTCAAAACCAAAAAAATAAAGAAGAAAGAGAGAGTCAAAATCATCAAACTCCTCAAAAATATTTGTTGTATATATTTCTTCTTCAAGTATTGCAGTTATATTTTCAAGTTATTTTGGATAAATTAGCATTTATTTGGAATCCCTCACTATCACAAACACAAAAATAAATATCTTGATTTTATCTCGCATGATTACTAATCTCTCTTATATCAAAGTCCACAAAATTCAATTAAATAAAGTTTGAGCACAGAGAATTGATCTTGTTATTTACTTAAACCAAGCATATCCTTTCACAATAAAATGATTATATTTGTAATGTCCATGCTATGCTACATAGTAGAAGTGGTTTCTTGAGCGAAAAGTTTCCCCGCTATCCTATCATGCACATGGTCTAGAATCTTTGAGAATTGACAAAAGGACAAGCTCACCCCTACCCGGAATAAAAATCCCTTGCTCTACAGCTAATCCGAGCAAGTATCCCTAGTATAGGAAGAAAAGAAAAGTTCAAGAAAAAGAGAAAAAGAAACAAGTTATTTCAGCATTATCTCAAATATCAAGCCAAAATACAAAAATACAAAAAAAAAAAAGAGAAAAAGAAAAGCAAAAGCAAAGAAAAAGAAACAAACAAAAGCAAAAGCAATAAAATCCCTTTCCCTACCCATTGAAAAGAAAAGAAGGGTTGATGAGCTTGAATCCCTGGAATTCTCAATTATTCGAAAACTGTGAGGTAAGCCCCATAACAGGTGGTTTGTGCCCAACCTACTTGGCCTTGGGTAACTCCTAGCGTGGCGATATGTCTGTCACATTAGCGACCTTCTTTTGTACAGACCTATGTCTCGCTTATGGATTAGCTAGCTCTTGATAACCCGACCTACATAGTAGTCTGGTATGGTTATATGCATCTAAATCATGGTTAACGAACACTTATTTGGTTAATTCAAATCACTTGTATCATAGTATCTTGCTCAAACCTGGTCAATGAACAATGCAATTGCACACACATTTTGTCTTTGAGAGATTTTGTGTATCATTATGATAAATCAAGATTGGTAATGAACTCACCTACGCACATGGGATTCCTTATAAATCTAACTTTTGTCTTTAAGATACTTTGAAATATTTTTGCAAATTGTTTGGAATAAATTCATTTTCCTCTTTGAAGAACAGTTGTTTAGTATAAAGACAACTATATGCATTATCAAAAATCAAAATCATTTTCAAAACATGCAATAAAGTTACATTTATATATAACTTTTGACTTTCGCGACGATGGTATAGTTCCAAAACCAAAATTGGAATTTTATGCCTAGCGCAAGTCCTCATCTTCATATTTTTTGACTATTTTCAAAAATTAAAAAAATCAACCATGCAATAAAACTATTATATTATTTTCTTCTTTGGATTTCGCGATGATGGTATAAGTCTATACCTAAATATTCTATGCCTAGCGCAAACCATTGTACCAATTTTATTTTCCATTTATTCAAAATCATAAAAACATATGACTTAAATCATTATGTTACACAATTATGCTTTAAAACAAAACAAACACTTACTCTATTTTCATGTCATTATGTCAAACTTCAATTTTGCAATGATGGTATAATTCCTAGGGAATTATCCAAAAAATTTATCACACTTAGGAATTTATGCCTAGCAAAAGTCATTTTAAAATATTTCATGCATAATATTTTCATGAAAATCTGAAAACAAATCATCATCATCATCATCATCATTTGCATCATCACACCAAAGTCTTAAGACAATCTCTTAAGCACTCTTTTACTTTTAACAATATTTCTATACTGGGATTAGCTTGACGACCGAGTGAGCGGCGACTCCATGAAATGGTCTATAATAGCGACAATGTCCTTTGAAATTATTGTTAGAAGTCCCTTTTCTTTTTTATCAAATCACATCACAAACAACCAATTTGTTTACATCAGATTATTTCATTTAAATTTTAAAAAACATGACATTCAAACCATAATATTTCCAACCGACATAATTACATGAATCATCAAATCAATCACACCACAACAATAAAGCATCATACAAACACATAAGACAAGTCATATGATCAAAAATATCATATATATATATATATATATATATATATCTCAACAATATATGTACATCATATCAAAACTAGATTGGTATGCCACAATCTACATCTTGGCATACTCAATCCTCTCAAATCATATAATCAGTCTATACAGTGCAGTAGCCTAGCCTCGAGAACCCCTCGAGCTCTCAGCCTCATCTCCTCCCCAGCCCTGAGGTGGACGAGGTGGCCCCATCGTAGTATGTGTGGTACTACGAGTCCTAGTCGTCGATCGGGATGAAGTCCTCGATGACCCAACCCTGATCGGATCCGCAATGCCTTGAGCTGTACCCTCGGCCCTCTGCACCATCTAGAAGTAGATACCCCGATAGAACGTGGTCGAGCAATCGACCGTGCTAGCTCGAGCGCTCGCTCCTCCGCTCCATGCTCGAGGTGCAACCTCATCTTTGAGCTGTGTAGCCTTAGATCAGTGGCATGTAGCCTCATCCTATAAAGTCCGCACAGAGAGAGAACATCTCCGAAGAGTATCCATCTCACTACTCTCTCCTATGTCCACACCCTTGCCCTTGTCGGGCGATGGTGGCCTCTCTCTCCGTGGAACAGTAACAATGAATTAGGGTTTTTCCCTATTTTCTTAATTTTATTCAAAAACAATTAAAAACATTTTAATTTTTTTGCTTTTCCATGTTTTTACCTCAAACGTTCGATTTGGGTAAAAACACGGAGGGGGCATCATAGTAAGTTGTCGTACGATTCGACCAAGAATCGTCGCCTAAAAATGGGAATAATTTTTGCTTTCTCGTAAATCGAGAAGAACTCATCTTTAACGCATTTTCTTTGAAAAATTCGCTAAAGAGGGGGCAAAATGTAGCACCCTAAAATTGGCGTAGTAAAACTTAGTAAATAATTAAAATTACCTTAGTAATAATTCAAATTCAAATTTCAACCCCAAAACCGCTCCCAAACCGCCTGCTACCCGTTTCCTTGTTTTTCATGCCATTTTTAGAGTTTGTTTCGTCCATTGGATGATATCGTCTCCGATCAGACGATATCGCCTCAGATCGGATGATTTCGTCTGGAGCAGAACGTCCAGACGATTTCGTCCCAAAACTAATTTTTCATAATTAGCTTCTGTTTCAACAGCTTCTCTAACTCGGGCAGAGACGCGTCTGCACCGTTAGAGTCTCCCCCCATTGGAGATCTCCCAAAATGGGATGATCTCCAACCTCCCAACCTCTTTCCTATGCCTATTTAATCTTAGGCCCTCCCCTTGACATTCCCCTGGCTGAATTTTTTTGTACTTTAAGTTTTACATGCTTCAGGATATCCTAGATTATTGTTCGCCTTTGTCCCTTTTTGAATTTTCTTGCAGGAACTTTGTTATTCTTCAGCCGGAGCAAAGCTCAGATCATCGCAGATGATCCTGTCCAATTCGAGACGATTTCATACTACAGTCAACATTGGGGGCAATCAGTGCCCAAAGTTTGCATTTCTTTACTCTTTTTTGTTGTTTTGCTTTGCATTAGTTAAGCTTATTATTGCTTTGCATCTTGGAGTTCACCTCATGTAGCCTAGATGCATAATAAAGTCAAAGTTAGTCATTAAAACCATGCATTTTACTTAATTTGTTATCTAAAGTTGTCATTCTAGCATTCATACTTTCATTTCTATCATTTTCCCTTGCTTTTGCAATTGTATTTTTTGTTCTTGGTATCCATTTCTGCAATTGCAGGTCTCCGACGAATTCGTTTGATGAATTCGTCAGATCTCAGATGATCCTGTCAGATCATAGATGATCCTATCAAATTCCAGACGATCTGGACTGCTTCAAAAATCAGAATCTCCATCAGACATCCGGATCAGGTATGGCTCTTTAATCTAGCTTATTCTCTCTGTTTTCTGTTCAAATCTATTTTTTGTATTCATATAATCAGAATTTCATATAGCTTAGCTTAGATTCATTTGGCCAAACCTAGGACTTGGATGTTTAAAGCTAAAATTGAACACATTAAACTCATTCCCAACCTAGGCGTGGAAACTGCCACTAAACGTTTCCTGGTGAACCCCACCATCCGTCAAAAAATCACCTTAATACCCCTCCCCCGAGAGGCGGGACCTTCAAAGGGCCTCTCAGTCCGAGGTACCGTCCCATCCTTTTCCCATCCTCCTTCCGGGCATGGATCCTTTAGCCTGAAGGTAAGGATGCAAAATGGGAAAAGGATGGGACGGTACCTCAGACTGAGAGGCCCTTTAATTTTTTTGTTTTTTCGTGTTTTTACCTCAAACGTTCGATTTGGGTAAAAACACGGAGGGGGCATCATAGTAAGCTGTCATACGATTCGACCAAGATCATCGCCTAAAAATGGGAATAATTTTTGCTTTCTCGTAAATCGATAAGAACTCATATTTAACGCATTTTCTTCAGAAAATTCGCTAAAGAGGAGGCAAAATGTAGCACCCTAAAATTGGCGCAGTAAAACTTAGTAAATAATTAAAATTACCTTAGTAATAATTCAAATTCAAATTTCAACCCCAAAACCGCTCCCAAACCGCCTGCTACCCGTTTCCTTGTTTTTTGTGCCATTTTTAGAGTTTGTTTCGTCCGTTGGACGATATCGTCTCCGATCAGATGATATCGCCTCAGATCGAATGATTTTGTCTGGAGAAGAACATCCAGACGATTTCGTCCCAAAACTGATTTTTCATAATTAGCTTTTGTTTCAACAGCTTCTCTAACTCGAGCAAAGATGCGTTTGCACCGTTAGAGTCTCCCCTCATTAGAGATCTCCCAAAATGGGATGATCTCCAACCTCCCAACCTCTTTCCTATGCCTATTTAATCTTAGGCCCTCCCCTTGACATTCCCCTGGATGAATTTTTTTGTACTTTAAGTTTTACATGCTTTAGGATATCCTAGATTATTCTTCGCCTTTGTCCCTTTTTGAATTTTCTTGCAGGAACTTTGTTATTCTTTAGTCGAAGCAAAGCTCAGATCGTCGCAGATGATCCTGTCCAATTCGAGACGATTTCGTACCAATCCAAGACGATTTCGACTACAGTCAACATTGGGGGCAATCAGTGCCCAAAGTTTGCATTTCTTTACTCTTTTTTGTTGTTTTGCTTTGCATTAGTTAAGCTTATTACTGCTTTGCATCTTGGAGTTCACCTCATGCAGCCTAGATGCATAATAAAGTCAAATTTAGTCATTAAAACCATGCATTTTACTTAATTTGTTATCTAAAGTTGTCATTCTAGCATTCATACTTTCATTTCTATCATTTTCCCTTGCTTTTACAATTGTATTTTTTGTTCTTGGTATCCATTTCTACAATTGTAGGTCTCCGACGAATTCGTCAGATCTCAAACGATCCTGTCAGATCAGAGACGATCCTGTCAAATTCCAGACGATCTGGACTGCTTCAAAAATCAGAATCTCCATCAGACATCCGGATCAGGTATGGCTCTTTAATCTAGCTTATTCTCTCTATTTTCTGTTCAAATATATTTTCTGTATTCATATAATCAGCATTTCATATAGCTTAGCTTAGATTCATTTGGCCAAACCTAGGACTTGGATGTTTAAAGCTAAAATTGAACACATTAAACTCATTCCCAACCTAGGCGTGGAAACTGCCACTAAACGTTTCCTGGTGAACCCCACCATCCGTCGAAAAATCACCTTAATACCCCCTCCCCCGAGAGGCGGGACCTTCAAAGGGCCTCTCAGTCCGAGGTACCGTCCCATCCTTTTCCCATCCTCCTTCTGGGCACGAATCCTTTAGCCTGAAGGGATCAATAGGAATGATAAATTCTAGCACCCACTTCTAAAATGGTTCAGTCACCAATTGAGGTTGTAATGCCATTTCATAAAATTTAGTAGGATTTTCCATTCAATGATAGCTATCACACTTATAGATGTAGCTTTTGTCATCCTTGTGGATGGAAGACCAGTAGTATATGATATGGAGAATATTATTGATAGTCCTCCTTACTATAAAGTAACCACCACATGGTTTGTCATGATAGGCTCTTGGGATGCAATATATCTCATCCTCTATAATGCATATATAGGTTATGTTTTCTAGTACTATGTGGAAAATAGATCCATAAATCCATGAGAATGGTGCACTCCTTGCCACCAATATTTATCTCTCTTATGGTGAGAATAATTATGAAAACAATATGGCAACAAAAATGTTAGCAATATCTAAATACCATAGAGTATTAGTATATTCATGAAAATAAGTCAACAACCACATTCTCCTATCCTAGTTTATCAACTATTGTTATATAAAATTATTGCAAAAACAACAAGTGTATGATACACCTATTCAAGACTAGCTAATTCATCAAATATTTGAGTGCAAAATGGTCAATATCAATGAATATAGAGTATCCATCGATGTAATGGTAGAACTTATAAATGTCATAGACAACTACTAAGAACTATTTTTTAGTGACAATGTAGTTAAGTTAAAAGCAAGACATGTTTTTGTTCACAAAGTAAATGTCATTGTTATCTTGCCCATATTTCTAGCTAAGGACTACACATAGGGCTATGTATAATGCATAAGTTTATATGTGGAAGGCTGAATTCCAATTTTGGACTCTAAGGATAGGCATGTCTATCAGTTTATCTTTGAGTATTTGGAATGCTTGTTGACAAGAATGTGTCCATTTGAATTTGGTATCCTTGGATAGTAGGCCAAAAAATTGGACTACTACCTTTATAAAGTATTTTATGAACCTATGGTAGTATCCTACATATATGAGAAGAATCTAGAAATCCTTTTATATATCAATTTTAGGAAGATTCATAATAACTTCTACCTTAGTAGGATTGACTTCAATGCATTTTGGAGATATATAGTGTCCTAAGAGTATGTATTCTATAAATAGCATATAACATTTTTCATGGCTTAGGGATAGGTTGGTTTCTTGAAATATATTTAGCACCTTATGAAGGTTACCTAAGGCTTCTTCATAAGAATTATGCATTAAAGAGAAGAAGTTCAAATTCAACATATGTATAGAGAAGGAAACAAAGTGATGAACCTAATGATAAATATTGACCTTTCTTAACAAGGGCTATCATTTTAAAACTCCAATTTCCCTTAGAACCTTCAAATATTGATAGATGATAATAAGGGCTAAGATATGATCCTTGTGGGTCAAGGAAACTGATGGGATGTGCAAATATATTATTTTGATTTCTCTTTTTCTTGATTCAATTTGGTGTCACATATGGATGGGAGTATTATGTTTAGGTGTGCTTATGTGGTTTGATCAACTCAAAGACTTATTTAAATTCAAATTCCATTTATTACAATTTTGGCATTATCATTTTCTTTCTCAAGACTTTGATTCATAAAGGGGTCAACAAACCTAATTAGACTAGGTGATCTTGCAGTTAGGTGTATTTCAAGTGGATGAACATCCTAGTCACCTTCTTTTATTAAGCTAGTAGGTGTTCCCTTAGGCTTGGTTTATAGATTGGTTGATTTAGTGCTAATCAGGTATGGACTAGAGTTGAATACCTCTTCCTTCTAAGCTGGTGGGCCTCCAATGTGAATGTAGAGAAGTTTGGTTGGCACAGTTGGATTTTGTGGATATCTCTTGATTGGATCACTTGGATGATGATGAATCACCACATAGACCATATTGATTTCATGCTTGTTAATCATTCTAAGTCTTGACATAAGTTTTACTCATGGCACTATTATGCTTCTCATAAAGTTTCAAGGATGTTTTTTCCCTAGAGACTCAGTGACAACTATGTGACCCTGGATTGGTTTGGAAACTATCATCTCCACCCATGGAAATCACATGGGAAAGGAAACCACATTATTATTTGGTTAGTGGGAAATGATTTCAAGCCTGATATCCTTTCATTGAATTAGGAGTTCTAGTGTGAGCCCTTTCAACGATGTTGTCTCAAAAGTCCATCTCTTAATTTATGGTATTGTGGCCTTCGACAATATCTTCAAACTCTCATTGAAGCTCACTACCTAGGAATTTGCACTCCCTCTAGGATGTTCTTTCATTTTAAAGGGATAACTCTCAACTCTAGGTGTTGTGGGAGTGTGGTTTTGTATTCTTGTTCTCTTGGTGTGTGGTGGTGCATAATGGGCCAAATATCTATGTAGAAGGATATAAAAATCCCATTAGAGCCAAATGAGTTAGTGGTAGATGATGATGTGAAGAAAATTTTGCATAGAGGTGGCCTCTTGGATTGCCTTCAGTCCTTTCATGGACATCATAGAGGCCTTTCAATAATGCTAATGCACTCATGGAGAAAGGGTTAGGTTCAAGCTAATGATATTAAGTTTTAATTTTTAGTGGCTCTAATGGGTGAGTTGATTGATCTGCCAATTGATGGTGGTTGCCACAATCAACCAAAGTATTACCTAAAGAGGGAATAAAATTTTCCTAGATAATGGGGAATATCTAGCAAAATTGAAAAATGGCTATGATGCGAAGGCTCTCAAGGCTTTTGGAATCATGTCATTTTGGTGATAATGGACTATTTTACCTTGGATACGAATAGGGAGGTGATTCACAACTATCATATGATGTTTTTGAACCAGATTAGGAGGAAAAGACTCATGAACATCCCCTCATTTCTTTACCACTCTCTAGAAAAATGTCTAACATATGTGATGGGAGGGAAAGGGTTGGACCTAATCCATCAAGGCATGATATTTTTAGTGTTTGAACACATGTCCAAGTCTAGAGACATTGCAGTAGAAGAGACACTAGCAAAGATTAAATTTTAGAAAATTTCCCTAGCCTTCGACCTGCCTTTGATGTATTTTGGATCTTCAAGTAATTATTTTGATTCTGAGTATGATGGTTTCAAGACTCCCTTCTATTTTTCAAAAGGGAAGGCTAATGTTGTGATTAAGATGGTAGTTTCTCTTGGTTCCATCTGAAGAACACAAGCTTATACTGAGAGGGGGGGTGAATAGTACAAGATCACTTTTTTCTTTTCTTTCCCAAACAATATTAATCAATACAATCAATGGAAATATCAATAGAAATAACCAAAACAATGCTTAAATCATTACACACAATAGAGACAGATTTTAATGTGGTTCACCCAATGTGGGCTACCTCCATAGAGAAAATATTTCTTCTAAATATTTCTCAAATAATCTTTTGGGAATCCTTCCCAATTACAATGTTTATGGACCTCTATCCAAAGGAGATTCTGATCCCCTAATCTTAAGTTCATGGATCTCTTCCATAGGATAAATCTTTCCCCTTATGCTCTGGCTAGTGATATTCTAGAAGACTCTATCTCTATGATGCACTGACTGGTGGATCTGTCTCCACTTGAAGGCTCCTCACTCAGATTTATCTTCAATTGTCCTGGCTACTGGATCTCTATCCATTGAGACTTTGTCCTCTATACTATATCACCTCCAAAGATCTGTATCAATACTGTACTAAACACAGTTCAGTTGGTCTAGCACAACTCTGCTTAATATCTTGCACTAAACATAGTATATTCGTTCTAGTATAATTCTGCTCATTAGGTCCACACAGAACCTTCTCAAATCTTCTCAATAGGTCCACACAGAACCTACTCAAATCTACTCAATAGGTCCACACAAAACCTACTCAAATCTTATCAATAGGTCCATAGAACCTGCTCAAATATGCTCAAAAGGCCCACACAAAACCTGCTCAAATCTTCTCAATAGGTCCACACATAACTTGGTCAAATATGCTCAATAGGTCCACATAGAACTTGGTCAAATCTTCTCAATAGGTCCATACAGAACTTGCTCAAATATGCTCAACAACCTCACTTGAAACTTGTCCAAAGCTGCTCAACAAGCTCACTCAAAACTTGTCCAAATCTGCTCAACAATATCACTCAACAAGCTCACTCAGAACTTTTCCAAATATGCTCAATAAGTCCTCTCTAGGACTTGCTCAAATCTGCATAGCAAGCTTCCATGAAAGCTTACTCAAAATCAGTCCACAAGCCTTCTCAAAGACTTGTCTCAAATCTGCTTAACAAGCTCACACAGAACTTGTCCAATCTCATAGAATCATAAAGAGAATTGTTAGAGACTCAATATGTTCTATACTCAATGCTTAATCAATATCTCAATTCAATGTCATAGAAGCATAAAGAGAATTTTTAGAGACTCAATATGTTCTATACTCAAATCCCAATCTCAACTCAATTAAATCTCATAGAAGCATAAAGAGAATTGTTAGAGACTCAATGTGTTCTATTCTAAAATCTCAATCTCAACTCAAATATAGAATATAGAATAGTTTGTTTCATGTAACTTGAACAACCACATGCATCCACTTGACTAGGCTCAATCAACTCTACTCAACCAAACACCTCCAGGAACAACCATTTCTCACAAACCCTAGTACAAGCATACATCAACTAACTCAAAATGTTTCCAACAATGCTCAAGCACAAATCTTACATAACAATGATACTCATGTTATTTTCTAACTCAAGTTCAAGTTCTTTGCACAACAAATGGGCTTCAACAACAATGCTTATAAAACAAGGTTTAATAACAACTATCAATCCAAAAAAACTTGAAGCATTTAACCAATCACTTTTGAAAGGAAACCACAATCAATCCTTTTCACTCCAAAGGTATTTTATAATCGACCACCATAATCAATCAATAGGAGAATGTTCCCATACCTTTTATGAAGATGAAAAAGCCTCTTTGGAAATATGCCACAATCACAATATTCTTTTGCCAATCCTCACAAGGGTTAGAAGATAACAAAATAATCAACATTACTCCACTTCACAATAATATTCACCAAGTCTTTTAATTATAAAACCTTCTTAAGAATTAATGCACAACTTCCTTATCACTCATAAAACCACTTGTACCATAAAATAAAATAAATCAAAACATTGCATAACCTTGTCACTCCAAAAACCACTTATACCATAAAATAAAATATATCAAAACATTGCATAACCTTGTCACTCCAAAAACCACTTATACCATAAAATAACTCAAATATTTTATATCCTTCCTTTCAACACTTTTGCACTTAAAAAATAATCACAAAGCCTTCTTAGGAAATATCCCACATTAATCAAATATCAAACCTTAGCCATATGCAAAAATTAAATCCACTATACTCTCTATGAAAGTTGACGCTTAACACAACCTTAGCAAATTCAAAATATTTTATGCACCCAAAAATTTTGGCGATCGAATTATGGCATACCTTGCAAAATGGCTTCGGGTGGTTTCAACCCTGCGTTCCTCCTTGTTGTGTGCCTTAGCGCACTCTCTGCCCATTGTGTGGGCTAGGTCTCCCACGTGAAGGCTTTAAGCCCTTGAGGCTTATATTTCCATCCTCTCCACCTATGCCTTGAAACTTGCTCCCTTGTTCCATGTGCAGTGCACAAACAAAATCGAAAGGGGGGTATTGACGATTGTGAAGGAAGGGATAATCAAATGCGGATAATATTTCTTGTCACCTAATTGGTTGATAAAATCAACCCCTTTAAATATTCAAACCTTTACATGATAAAATATATGACGTCGGCAGACATGGCAGGAAAAATATTTTATTTAATTTTTAGAATTTAAATTTAAATTTTAAATAAATTAAAATTTAAACTAAACCTTTAAAATTAAATTTCTCCATCACTGAGGCACCTTTTTCGATGAAATGAAAAGCCAACTTAGGTTTTAATACAAACCCATTTCGAATCTATCATTCATGGTTTAAATAAAACCTTTCCTTACCTTCCTTGGTTTTCATAAAAACCTTTTGCTAAGCTTCCCTTGAAGCTCCTTTTGGAACCAAATGCCATGCATCCCTTCTTGAACCTTTGATCAAAAACTTTACTTCTCATGAAGCTCTTTGTGGAGCAAAATCATAGTGCTTACTTACATAGGTCCTTTTGACATCAATGATAACTTTTAGCTTATGGACTCAAAATGTCCAAAACCATCACAAGGGGCCAAACGTGTTGTTCAAAATACATCTCTTCATAGTCATTGAAGTCAGAAACCTCCCATATTTTGATGGAGGTGATTGATTCGAAAGAGAGTCTGTCAAAAAAGAAAATTTCAAAGTGTTTGGAGGAATCAAAGGATGACAAAGATATTTTCCCTCCTTGAGACCTGAGTCCCTTGATGTCCAGCCTTTCAAAAGTAAGATTGATGAAAAACATTAGGTATTGCTAGGTTCTGTCAAAGTTGTGATCTCTTTCATTAATGAGATTCATGGAATGGCATAGCATCAAAAGGATGCGTTAGATCCCAAGTAGTATATGAAGACCTAGTTATCTAGTGAATGGTCATTTGCAAGCTGAGATATAGGTTCTATTTTATTTGGTTTATTTTTTAGTCCTTGTCCTATGGGGTTTTGTGCTCCCCCTTTTTGGCTTATGGTTTTGGATGAACTTTTGTTAAGCAATTTTTTATTTTGTTTTGGTGTTATTTTTTATTGGGCTCTAGGGATTGGCCTAGAGCTCTTTCAGCTTCTTTTATAAAAAGGTTTGGGATCCCTTTCAAAACTTCTTCTCTTATCTAATAAAAAAAAGAAATGTCATATACTATGAAGTCATCCATGTATATCTCTACATATCATGGTTGAGATCTACAAAAATGATTAGGACAGTCCTTTAGAATGTTTTTGGTGCATTATACATATTCAAAGGGAAGTACCCTATATGAAAATATCCCTTTAGATAGGTAAATCTAATTTTATTTGTTAGAGATATTACATTATTTGGTAGCATGTGGTGCATTTGTAAATATTATATTAGGGGGTGTGAGTTATATTCTAATGTATGTGTCAATGTGTGAGAAGAGTCCAAGTGTTATGTAAGAAAGTGTAAAACTATGAAAGGGTGCAAAGTGTCATATAAGTTAGACAAGAGTCATAGGAATTATATGTCAAATATGCAAGTGAAGAGTCACATGATATTTGACAAGATGTAAAGTGAAGAGTCATACAAGTTTTATCATATGTGAGGAATAGGAAAGGATGCATATTCTAGATTTTTAAGGAGATAAATAGTTGAGTATTGAACAGTCATCTTATAAGGTTATATTATGGAGACATGATGGTTTTTTAAGCCTTACTACCACAAAATATTGCAAAATATCACATAGGTCTCAAATATAAAATAGCCACAATATTAACGGTCAATGTAATAATATGATGAGTAGAATAATATGAGAAAATTAATGTGTATATCAAGGCCTATATAATAAAGAAAATAACATTTATATATATACTAAAATATGAATGTAAATAGCCTGAATCATTCATGAAATATGCATGAAAAAAACTTACAATATTAATTGCTCAAAAATTTATATACAAGCTTTATTCATTTTCTCCCTATTACAACTCTATAATATCACTTTAATTGTTCTCTTTGGATTACTTTCCAATGGAGCATTGTATCCACAATATAGCCATATTAATGTGACTCTTCACATACTTGACTACTGATCTCCATATGCTAAGTCTCACGACTCTTGGCTTATCATCTTGCTACTTGCATACTAGATGGACACTTGACTCTAAGATACTTGCACATATGAATCTTACATTTCTACTTGCTCCTAATCTAGGACACTTGTGCAAATCATCACATTACATATTTTCACTCATACATACAAGACACTTGTGCATATTCTCTCTTACATGACACTTGTGCATTTCTTGCACATTGACACTTACATAAAAGGAAATTATAAATCACACTCTAATCTATTGACTCAACCCTTATATATTACATATTTAAAAATGTACCATAAAGGTACCATGGGAGTGCATTAGAATAATTCAAATAATGTAATATATCTCAACAAGACAAAGGTCCATGTATTGTATTGAGTATTGAGAATCAAATAAAATATATATTTCATTATTTATAAATATATGTGTGAGTTTTATATTGTGAAATATTACTGTGATAATTATGTCGGCCATTGAGTTAAATTCTTTAATACTATGATTAATATTTAATCCTAGTAAAGGTACCTATGATAAAATCTAGGAAAATTCCTAGAAATGTTATCAGAACTACACTCTGGCCAAGTGAGAAGTGATCGGATGAATAATTTTCTATGAAAGGGAGAATAAGTATGGGTTGATAAGTGCACCCAAATATTTGAAGAAGATATAAAAGTGATGGTTGATATTTCATTGTGAAAGATAAGTTGAATAGTACATCATCCAATGAATATTTGGAGAACAAGGAAGATTGAGAAGTATGTATTGAGTTTACTAAAAGCTAGAGGATGAATTTTGCATGACGATAAAGATAAATCCACCTAAGAAAGTGAATATTCAAATAAGTTGAATGTTGTTAAGGAGGAAAGAAACCAACGACTAAAGTAAGTTTGGATGAAAGAGCCTTGAGTACGAGAAAAGAATGCTATTTTTTTGGAGTCTAAAGTCAGAATAAAAAGAAGGACATCTAGTATGAAGACATATGTTGACTAGACTATGAGTTGTAGAGGATAAGAATGTGCAAGGAGTCAAGAAATCAAGACAAATAGAGGAAAGTGACTAAAATTATTTCAAATCTATATTATGTTCAAAGAAAGGAAGCATCTAAGAGTTGAGATCATATGTGAAGCCTAAACCAGAAGATGAAATTTAAAGAAGGAAAGTTGTGAGCATAATCTAGAAGATGAAATTTGGTTGTAGAAGCCTTGAAGAAGACAAAGCATGGAAGGAAAATCAAAGGTGAAAGTAATAGTTTATAATAAATTTTAAAGACATCTTGACAAACCCTGATAATTTTACCTTGACATGGAGTGTTACCTGAGTGCTTTGACATATTCTACCTGATTAAGTCATTTTTGACCAAGTTCCATATGAGGTAAAGAATTCCTTCTGACATTTGAGCCTCAAATATTTTTAAAGTTGATAATTGGAGATATAATGTGAAGCATGAATATCTATGGAAATATAATATTAATGAAAGGATTAATGAATGGAGAGAAAAGTTAATAATTAATTAATGATATTTAAAGATATAATGGAAAAATAAATCGTTTTATTGATTAATTAATTGAAGGAAATGAATTAATGAATTAGGAGACATAAGTAAACCTAATTTTTAATTTTTAAATTGAATATTGAAGTGAATGGTGTAATAATTAAATTAAAATTTGGAGGAATTATGAATTGAATTGGAATATATAAGAAGATAAAATTGAATGAATGATTGAAGAAGTTTGAACTTTGAAATTTGAGAGATATAAAATTTCAAAATGGGGAATATCTACCAAAATTGCAAAATGGCTATGATGCCAAGTCTCTCAAGGTTCCTGGAATCATGTCATTTTGGTGATAATGGACTATTTTACCTTGGATACGAACATGGAGGTGATTCACAACTATCATATGATGTTTTTGAACTAGCTTAGGAGGAAAAGACTCATGAACATCCCCTCATTTCTTTACCACTCTCTAGAAAAATGTCTAACGGATGTGAGGGGAGGGAAAGGGTTGGACCTAATCTATAAAGGCATGATATTGTTAGTGTTTGAACACATGTCCAAGTCTAGAGACATTGGAGTAGAAGAGACACTAGCAAAGATTAAATTTTAGAAAAATTCCCTAACCTTCGAACTGCCTTTGATGTCTTTTGGATCTTCAAGTGATTCTTTTGAGTCTGAGTCTTATGGTTTCAAGACTTCCTTCTCTTTTTCAAAAGGGAAGGCTAAGTTTATGATTAAGGTGGTAGTTTCTCTTTGTGCCATCACAAGGTGACAAACGTGTTATTCAAAATACATCTCTTCACAGTCATTGAATTCAGATACCTCCCATATTTCGATGGAGGTGATTGATTCGAAAAAGAGTCTGTCAAAAAATAAAATTTAAAAGTGTTTGGAGGAATCAAAGGATGAAAAATATATTTCCCCTCCTCGAGACCTGAGTCCCTTGATGTTCATCCTTTCATAAGTAAGCTTGATGAAAAACATTAGACATTGCTAGGTTCTCTCAAAGTTGTGATCTCTTTCATTAATGAGATTCATGAAATGGCATAGCATCAAAAGGATGTGTCAGATCCCAAGTAGTCTATGAGGACCTAGTTCTCTAGTGAATGGTCATTTACAAGCTGAGATCTAGGTTCTATTTTATTTGGTTTATTTTTGAGTCCTTGTCCTATGGGGTTTTGTGCTCCCCCTTTTTGGCTGATGGTGTTGGACAAACTTTTGTTAAGCAATTTTTTATTTTGTTTTGGTGTTATTTCTTATTGGGCTCTAGGGATTGGCCTAGAGCTCTTTCAGCTTCTTTTATAAAAAGGTTTGGGATCCCTTTCAAAACTTGTTCTCTTATCTAATAAAAAAAACAAATATCATATAATATGAAGTCATCCATGTATATCTCTACATATCATGGTTGATATCTACAAAAATATTTAGGACAGTTCTTTAGAAGGTTGTTGATGCATTATACATATTCAAAGGGAAGTACCTTATATGAAAATATCCCTTTAGATAGGTAAATCTAATTTTATTTGTTAAAGATATTACATTATTTGGTAGCATGTGGTGCATTTATAAATAATTAATTAGGGGGTGTGAGTTATATTCTAATGTGTGTGTCAATGATCTGCTTGTTGTGGTGCAATGGTAAATGCCCTAGGTACTGGTAGAGGCCGACCTAGGTTCCATTTACGTTATCTCCATCCTACATATATATGGTATAGTTAGGAATGTCCTATGTGCTAGTAGAGGCCGACAAGGCTCCATTCCTCCTATGTCCAACCTGTTGAAAGTGGCACCTCGAAAGGGGTGTTTTCCATTATAAATTAGTTTTATCTACTTATTGTGGTGCAGTGGTAAATGCCCTGGGTGCTAGTAGAGGCCGACCCAGGTTCCATTCCCTTTGTCTCCATATTGTAGATATATGGTATAGTTAGGAATGTCCTATGTGCTGGTAGAGGCCGACAAGGCTCCATTCCTCCTATGCCCAACTTGTTGAAAGTGGCACCTCAAAAGGGGTGTTTTCCACTATAAATTAGTTTTAAACCTAGGTGTTGTAGGTGAGTTGGAGAGGAGAGGGCAATCCTCCAAGGGAGGTCCCAGGTTCGAATCTCCACCCTACCAAAAATCTGAATTGGGTACCCAAAATCCAATTGATAATGTTGGTGCGAGCAGGGTTGGGTGTGACCCTCGAGTGACTTTGATAGTGTAGAACCCCTTGTTCATGGTCTCTTAGACCAAGGCGGCCCCGCAAGGGGTTTTTCACTTAAAAAAAAATGTATGTGTCAATGTGTGAGGAGAGTCAAAGTGTTATGTAAGAAAGTGTAAAAATATGAGAGGGTGCAAAGTGCCATATAAGTTAGATAAGATTCATAGGAATTATATGTCAAATATGCAAGTGAAGAGTCACATGATATTTGACAAGATGTAATGTGAAGAGTCATAAATATTTTATCATATGTGAGGAATAGGAAAGGATGCATATTCTATATGTTTAAGGAGATAAATAGTTGAGTATTGAAGAGTCATATTGTAAGGTTATATTATGGATACATGATGGTTTTTAAAGCCTTACTACCACAAAATATTGTAAAATATCACATAGGTCCAAAATATAAAATAGCCACAATATTAAAGGTCAATGTAATAATATGATGAGTAGAATAATATGAGAAAATTAATATGTATATCAAGGCCTATATAATAAAGCAAATAACATTTATTTATATACTAAAATATGAATGTAAATACCTTGAATCATTCATGAAATATGCATGAAAAAACTTCCAATATTAATTGCTCAAAAATATATATACAAGCTTTATTCCTTTTCTCCCTATTACAACTCTATAATATCACTTTAATTGTTCTCTTTGGATTACTTTCCTATGGATCATTGTATCCACAATATAGCCATAGTAATGTGACTCTTCACATACTTGACTATTGATCTCCATATGCTAAGTCTCACGACTCTTGGCTTATCATCTTGCCACTTGCATACTATATGGACACTTTACTCTAAGATACTTGCAGATATGAATCTTACATTTCTACTTGATCCTAATCTAGGACACTTGTGAAAATCCTCACATTACATATTTTCACTCATACATACAAGACACTTGTGTACATTCTCTCTTACATGACACTTACATAAAAGGAAATTATAAATCACACTCTAATCTATTGACTCAACCCTTATCTATTATATATTTACAAATGTACCATAAAGGTACCATGGGGGTGCATTAGAATATTTCAAATAATGTAATATACCTCAAAAAGACAAAGGTCCATGTATTGTATTGAGAATTGAGAAGCAAAGAAATTATATATTTCATTATTTATAAATATATGTGTGAGTTTTATATTGTGAAATATTACTGTGGTAATTATGTTGGGCATTGAGTTAAATTATTTAATACTATGTTTAATATTTAATCCTAGTAAAGGTACCTATGATAAAATCTAGGAAAATTCCTAGCAATGTTATCAGAACTACACTCTGGCCAAGTGAGAAGTGATCGGATGAATAATTTTCTATGAAAGGGAGAATAAGTATGGTTTGATAAGTGCACCCAAATATTTGAAGAAGATATCAAAGTTATGCTTGATATTTCATTGTGAAAGATAAGTTGAAGAGGACATCATCAAATGAATATTTGGAGAACAAGGAAGATTGAGAAGTATGTATTGAGTTTACTAAAATCTAGAGGACGAAGTTTGCATAATGATAAAGATAAATCCACCTAAGAAAGTGATTACTCAAAGAAGTTGAATGTTGTTAAGGAGGAAAGAAACCAAATACTAAAGCAAGTTTGGATGAAAGAGCCTTGAGTATGAGAAAAGAATGTTTTTTTTTTGGAGCCTAAAGTCAAAAGAAAAAGAAGGACATCTAATATGAAGACATATGTTGATTAGACTATGAGGTTGTAGAGGATAAGAATGTGCAAGAAGTCAAGAACTCAAGCCAAATAGAGGAAAGTGAATAAAATTATTTCAAATCTAGATTATATTGAAATAAAGTAAGCATATAAGAGCTAAGAGCATATGTGAATCCTAAACCAGAAGATGAAATTTAAAGAAGCAAAGTTGTAGCATAATCTAGAAGGTGAAATTTGGTTGTAGAAGCCTTGAGGAAGACAAAGCATGGAAGGAAAATAAAAGGTGAAAGTAATAGTTTATAATAAATTTTAAAGACATCTTGACAAAACCTAATAAGTTTACCTTGACATGGAGTGTTACCTGAGTGCTTTGACATATTCTACTTGATTAAGTCGTTTTTGACCAAGTGCCATATGAGGTAAAGAATTCCTTCAGACATTTGAGTCTCAAATATTTTTAAAGTTTATAATTGGAGATATAAGGTGAAGCATGAATATTTTTGGCAATATAATATTAATGAAAGGATAAATGAATGGAGAGATAAGTTGATAATTAATTAATGATATTTAAATATATAATGGAAAAATAAATCGTTTTATTGATTAATTAATTGAAGGAAAATAATTACTGAATTAGGATATATAGTTAAACCAAATGTTTAATTTTTAAATTTAATATTGAAGTGAATGGTGTCATAATTAAATTGAAATTTGGAGGAATTATGAATTGAATTGGATGATATAAGAAGATAAAATTGAATGAATGATTGAAGAAGTTTGAACTTTGAAAATTGAGAGATATAAAATTTGCAAATGGGGAATATCTACCAAAATTGCAAAATGGCTATGATGCCAAGGCTCTCAAGGCTCCCAGAATCATGTTATTTTGGTGACAATGGACTGTTTTACCTTGGATGCAAACATGGAGGTGATTCGCAACTATCATATGATGTTTTTGAACCATATTAGGATGAAAATACTCATGAACATCCTCTCATTTCTTTACCACTCTCTAGAAAAATGTATAATAGATGTGAGGGGAGGGAAAGGGTTGGACCTAATCCATCAAGGCATGATATTGTTAGTGTTTGAACATATGTCCAATTCTAGATACATTGCAATAGAAGAGACACTAGAAAAGATTAAATTTTAGAAAATTCCCCTAGCCTTCGACCTACCTCTGATGTCTTTTGGATCTTCAAGTGATTCTTTTGATTCTGAGTCTGATGGTCTCAAAACTCCCTTCTATTTTTCAAAAGGGAAGGCTAAGGTTGTGATTAAGGTGGTAGTTTCTCTTTGTGCCGTCACAAGGGTCCAAACGTGTTGTTCAAAATAGATCTCTTCGTAGTCATTGAAGTTAGAAACCTCCCATATTTCGATGGAGGTGATTGATTCGAAAGATAGTCTGTAAAAAAAGAAAATTTTGAAGTGTTTGGAGGAATCAAAGGATGACAAAGATATTTCCCCTCCTCGATACCTGAGTCCCTTAATTTCTAGCCTTTCATAAGTAAGCTTGATGAAAAACATTAGGAATTGCTAGGTTCTCTCGAATTTGTGATATCTTTCATTAATGGGATTCATGGAATGGCATAGCATCAAAAGGATGTGTCAGATCCCAAGTAGTCTATGATGACCTAGTTCTCTAGTAAATGGTCATTTGCAAGCTGAGATATAGGTTCTATTTTATTTGGTTTATTTTTGAATCCTTGTCCTATGGGGTTTTGTGCTTCCCCTTTTTGGCTTATGGCATTGGACGAACTTTTGTTAAGCAATTTTTTATTTTGTTTTGGTGTTATTTTTTATTGGGCTCTAGGGATTGGCCTAGATCTCTTTCAGCTTCTTTCATAAAATGGTTTGGGATCCCTTTCAAAACTTCTTCTCTTATCTAATTAAAAAATAAATAAATTTCATATAATATGAAGTCATCCATGTATATCTCTACATATCATTGTTGAGATCTACAAAAATGATTAGGATAGTCCTTTAGAATATTTTTGGTGCATTATATATATTCAAAGGGAAGTACCCTATATGAAAATATCCCTTTAGATAGGTAAATCTAATTTTATTTGTTAGAGATATTACATTATTTGGTAGCATGTGGTGCATTTGTAAATATTATATTAGGGGGTGTGATTTATATTCTAATGTATGTATCAATGTGTGAGAAAGAGTCGAAGAGTTATCTTAGAAAGTGTAAAAATATGAGAGGGTGCAAAGTGTCATATAAGTTAGACAATATTCATAGGAATTATATGTCAAATATGCCAGTGAAGAGTCACATGATATTTAACAAGGTGTAAAGTGAAGAGTCATAAAATTTTTGTCATATGTGAGGAATAGGAAAGGATGCATATCCTAGATTTTTAAGGAGATAAATAGTTTAGTATTGACGAGTCATATTGTAAGGTTATATTATGGAGACATGATGGTTTTTTAAGCCTTACTACCACAAAATATTGAAACATATCACATAGGTACCAAATATAAAATAGCCACAATATTAAAGGTCAATGTAATAATATGAGAAAATTAATGTGTATATCAATGCATATATAATAAAGCAAATAACATTTATATATATACTAAAATATGAATGTAAATAGCCTGAATCATTCATGAAATATGCATGAAAAAACTTACAATATTAATTGCTCAAAAATTTATATACAAGCTTTATTCCTTTTCTCCCTATTACAACTCTATAATATCACTTTAATTTTTCTCATTGGATTACTTTCCTATGGAACATTGTATCCACAATATATCCATAGTAATGTGACTCTTCACATACTTGACTATTGATCTCCATATGCTAAGTCTCACAACTCTTGGCTTATCATCTTGCCATTTGCATACTAGATGGACACTTGACTCTAATATACTTGCACATATGAATCTTACATTTATACTTGATTCTAATCTAGGACACTTGTGAAAATACTCACATTATATATTTTCACTCATACATACAAGACACTTGTGCACATTCTCTCTTACATGACACTTGTACATTTCTTGCACATTGACACTTACATAAAAGGAAATTATAAATCACACTCTAATCTATTGACTCAACCCTTATCTATTACATATTTAAAATTGTACCGTAAATGTACCATGGAGTTGCATTAGAATATTTCAAATAATGTAATATACCTCAACAAGACAAAGGTCCATGTATTGTATTGAGTATTGAGAATCAAAGAAATTATATATTTCATTATTTATAAATATATGTGTGAGTTTTATATTGTGAAATATTACTGTGATAATGATGTTGGGTATTGAGTTAAATTCTTTAATACTATGGTTAATATTTAATCCTAGTAAAGGTACCTATGATAAAATCTAGGAAAATTCCTAGCAATGTTATCAGAACTACACTCTGGCCAAGTGAGGAGTGATCAGGTGAATAATTTTATATGAAAGGGAGAATAAGTATGGGTTGATAAGTGCACCCAAATATTTGAAGAATATATCAAAGTGATGGTTGATATTTCATTCTGAAATATAAGTTGAAGAGGGCATCATTCAATGAAGATTTGGATAACAAGGAAGATTGAGAAGTATGTATTGAGTTTACAAAAAGCTAGAGGATGAAGTTTGCATGACGATAAAGATAAATCCATCTAAGAAAGTGAATATTCAAATAATTTGAATGTTGTTGAGGAAAGAATCCAAAGGCTAAAGCAATTTTGGATGAAATAACCTTGATTAAGAGAAAAGAATTTTGTTTTTTTGGATCCTAAAATCAGAAGAAAAAGAAGGACATCTAATATGAAGACATATGTTGACTAGACTATGAGTTGTAGAGGATAAGAATGTGCAAGGAGTCAAGAAATCAAGCCAAATAGAGGAAAGTGAATAAAATTATTTCAAATCTAGATTATGTTCAAAGAAAGGAAGCATCTAAGAGCTGAGAGCATATGTGAAGCCTAAACTAGAAGATGAAATTTAAAGAAGCAAAGTTGTGAGCATAATCTAGATGGTGAAATTTGGTTGTAGAAGCCTTGAGGAAGACAAAGCATGGAAGGAAAATCAAAGGTGAAAGTAATAGTTTATAATAAATTTTAAATGCATCTTGAAAAACCCTAATAATTTTACCTTGACATGGAGTGTTACCTGAGTGCTTTGACATATTCTACCTGATTAAGTCATTTTTGACCAAGAGCTATTTGAGGTAAAGAATTCCTTCAGACATTTGAGTCTCAAATATTTTTAAAGTTTATAATTGGAGATATAAGGTGAAGCATGAATATCTATGGCAATATAATATTAATGAAAGGATAGAAAAGATGATAATTAATTAATAATATTTAAAGATATAATGGAAAAATAAATCATTTTATTGATTAATTAATTGAAGTAAATGAATTAATGAATTAGGAGACATAAGTAAACCAAATTTTTAATTTTTAAATTGAAGATTGAAGTGAATGGTATGATAATTAAATTAAAATTTGGAGGAATTATGAATTGAATTGGAAGATATAAGAAGATAAAATTGAATGAATGATTGAAGAAGTTTGAAATTTGAAATTTGAGAGATATAAAATTTGAAAATGGGGAGTATCTACCAAAATTTCAAAATGGCTACGAGGCCAAGGCTCTCAAGGCTCCCAGAATCATGTTATTTTGGTGACAATGGACTATTTTAACTTGGATATGAACATTGAGGTGATTCACAACTATCATATGATGTTTTTGAACCATATTAGGATGAAAAGACTCATGAACATCCTCTCATTTCTTTACCACTCTATAGAAAAATTTCTAACAGATGTGAGGGGAGGGAAAGGGTTCGATCTAATAAATCAAGGCATGATATTGTTAGTGTTTGAACATATGTCCAAGTCTAAAGACATTGCAGTAGAAGAGACACTAGAAAAGATTAAATTTTAGAAAATCCCCCTAGCCTTCGACCTGCCTCTGATGTCTTTTGGATCTTCAAGTGATTATTTTGAGTCTAAGTCTAATGGTTTCAAGACTCCCTTCTCTTTTTCAAAATGGAAGGCTAAGGTTGTGATTACGGTGGTAGTTTCTCTTGGTCCCATCACAAGGGGCCAAACGTGTTGTTCAAAATACATCTCTTCGTAGTCATTGAAGTTAGAAACCTCCCATATTTCAATGGAGGTGATTGATTCGAAAGAGAGTCTGTAAACAAAGAAAATTTAAAAGTGTTTGGAGGAATCAAAGGATGAAAAATATTTTTCCCCTCCTAGAGGCATGATTCCCTTGATGTCCAGCCTTTCATAAGTAAGCTTGATGAAAAACATTAGGCATTGCTAGGTTCTCTCAAAGTTGTGATCTCTTTCATTAATGAGATTCATGGAATGGCATAGCATCAAAAGGATGTGTCATATCCCAAGTAGTCTATGAGGATCTAGTTCTCTATTGAATGGTCATTTACAAGCTAAGATATATGTTATTTTTTATTTGGTTTATTTTTGAGTCCTTGTCCTATGGGGTTTTGTGCTCCCCCTTTTTGGCTGATGGTGTTGGACAAACTTTTGTTAAGCAATTTTTTATTTTTTTTTGGTGTTATTTTTTATTGGGATCTAGGGATTGGCCTAGATCTCTTTCAGCTTCTTTTATAAAAATGTTTGGGATCCCTTTCAAAATTTCTTCTCTTATCTAATAAAAAAATGAAATGTCATATACTATGAAGTCATCCATGTATATCTCTACATATCATGGTTGAGATCTACAAAAATGATTAGTACAGTCCTTTAGAAGGTTGTTGGTGCATTATACATATTCAAAGGGAAGTACCCTATATGAAAATATCCCTTTAGATAGGTAAATCTAATTTTATTTGTTAGAGATATTACATTATTTGGTAGTATGTGGTGCATTTGTAAATATTAAATTAGGGGGTTTGAGTTATATTGTAATGTATGTGTCAATGTGTGAGAAGAGTCCAAATGTTATGTAAGAAAGTGTAAAAATATGAGAGGGTGCAAAGTGTCATATAAGTAATACAAGATTCATAGGAATTATATGTCAAATATGCAAGTGAAGAGTCACATTATACTTGACAAGATGTAAAGTGAAGAGTCATAAAAGTTTTGTCATATGTGAGGAATAGGAAAGGATGTATATTCTAGATGTTTAAGGATATACATAGTTGAGTATTTAAGAGTCATATTGTAAGGTTATATTATGGATACATGATGGTTTTTTTAAGCCTTACTACCACAAAATATTGTAAAATATCAAATAGGTCCCAAATATAAAATAGCCACAATATTAAAGGTCAATGTAATAATATGATGAGTAGAATAATATGAGAAATTTAATGTGTATATGAAGGCCTATATAATAAATCAAATAACATTCATTTATATACTAAAATATGAATGTAAATAGCCTGAGTCATTCATGAAATATGCATGAAAAAACTTACAATATTAATTGCTCAAAAATTTATATACAAGCTTTATTCCTTTTCCCCCTATTACAACTCTATAATATCACTTTAATTGTTCTCTTTGGATTACTTTCCTATGGATCATTGTATCCACAATATAGCCATAGTAATGTGACTCTTCACATACTTGACTATTGATCTCCATATGCTAAGTCTCATGATTCTTGGCTTATCATCTTGCCACTTGCATACTAGATGGACACTTGACTCTAAGATACTTGCACATATGAATCTTACATTTCTACTTCCTCCTCATCTAGGAAACTTGTGCAAATCCTCACATTACATATTTTCACTCATACATACAAGAAAATTGTGCACATTCTCTCTTACATGACACTTGTGCATTTCTTGAATATTGACACTTACATAAAAGGAAATTATAAATCACACTCTAATCTATTGACTCAACCCTTATCTATTTCATTTTTACAAATGTACCATAAAGGTACCATGGGGGTGCATTAGAATATTTCAAATAATGTAATATACTTCAACAAGACAAAGGTCCATGTATTGTATTGAGCATTGAGAATCAAAGAAATTATATATTTCATTATTTATAAATATATGTGTGAGTTTTATATTGTGAAATATTACTGTGATAATGATGTTGGGCATTGAGTTAAATTCTTTCATACTATGATTAATATTTAATCCTAGTAAAGGTGCCTATGATATAATCTAGGAAAATTCCTAGCAATGTTATAAGAACTACACTCTGGCCAAGTGAGAAGTGATCGGATGAATACTTTTTTATGAAAGGGAGAATAAGTATGGGTTGATAAGTGCACCCAAATATTTGAAGAAGATATCAAAGTGATGGTTGATATTTCATTGTGAAAGATAAGTTGAAGAGGACATCATCCAATGAAGATTTGGAGAACAAGAAATATTGAAAAGTATGTATTGAGTTTACTAAAAGCTAGAGGACGAATTTTGCATGACGATAAAGATAAATCCACCTACGAAAGTGAATATTCAAAGAATTTGAATGTTGTTAAGGAGGAAAGAAACCAAAGACTAAAGCAAGTTTGGATGAAAGAACCTTGAGTAAGATAAAATAATGTTGTTTGTTTGGAGACTAAAGTTAGAAGAAAAATAAGGACATCTAATATGAAGGCATATGTTGACTAGACTATGAGTTGTAGAGGATAAGAATGTGCAAGGAGTCAAGAAATCAAGCCAAATAGAGGAAAGTGAATAAAATTATTTCAAATCTATATTATTTTCAATGAAAGGAAGCATCTAAGAGCTGAGAGCATATGTGAAGCCTAAACCAGAAGATGAAATTTAAAGAAGCAAAGTTGTGAGCATAATCTAGAAGGTGAAATTTGGTTGTAGAAGCCTTGAGGAAGACAAAGCATGGAAGGAAAATCAAAGGTGAAAGTAATAGTTTATAATAAATTTTAAAGACATCTTGACAAACCCTAATAATTTTACCTTGACATGGAGTGTTACCTGAGTGCTTTGACATATTCTACCTGATTAAGTCATTTTTGACCAAGTGCCATATGAGGTAAAGAATTCCTTCTGATATTTGAGCCTCAAATATTTTTAAAGTTTATAATTGAAGATATAAGGTGAAGCATGAATATATATGGCAATATAATATTAATGAAAGGATAAATGAATGGAGAGAAAAATTGATAATTAATTAACGATATTTAAAGATATAATGGAAAAATAAATCATTTTATTGATTAATTAATTGAAGGAAATGAATTAATGAATTAGGAGACATAAGTAAACCAAATGTTTAGTTTTTAAATTGAATATTGAAGTGAATGGTGTGATAATTAAATTAAAATTTGGAGGAATGATGAATTGAATTGGAATATATAAGAAGATAAAATAGAATGAATGATTGAAGAAGTTTGAAATTTGAAATTTGAGAGATATAAAATTTGAAACTGGGGAATATATACCAAAATCACAAAATGACTATGATTCCAAGGCTCTCAAGGCTCCTGGAATCATGTTATTTTGGTGAAAATGGACTATTTTACCTTGGATACGAACATGGAGGTGATTCACAACTATCATATGATGTTTTTGAACCAGATTAGGAGGAAAAGACTCATGAACATCCCCTCATTTCTTTACCACTCTCTAGAAAAATGTCTAATAGATGTGAGGGGAGGGAAAGGGTTGAACCTAATCCATCAAGGCATGATATTTTTAGTGTTTGAACACATGTCCAAGTCTCATTGCAATAGAATAGACACTAGCAAATATTAAATTTTAGAAAGTTCCCCTAGCCTTCGACTTGCCTTTGATGTCTTTTGGATCTTCAAGTGATTCTTTTGAGTGTGAGTCTGATGGTTTCAAGACTCCCTTATATTTTTCAAAAGGTAAGGCTAAGGTTGTGATTAAGGTTGTAGTTTCTCTTGGTGACATCGCAAGGGTCCAAATGTGTTATTAAAAATACATCTCTTCGTAGTCATTGAAGTTAGAAACCTCCCATATTTCGATGGAGGTGATTGATTCAAAAGAGAGTCTATCAAAAAAGAAAATTTCAAAGTGTTTGGAGGAATCAAAGGATGACAAATATATTTCCCCTCCTCGAGACCTGAGTCCCTTGATGTCCAACCTTTCATAAGTAAGCTTGATGAAAAACATTAGGCATTGCTAGGTTCTCTCAAAGTTGTGATCTCTTTCATTAATGAGATTCATGGAATGGCATAGCATCAAAAGGATGCATTAGATCCCAAGCAGTCTATGAGGGCCTAGCTCTCTAGTGAATGGTCATTTGCAAGCTGAGATCTAGGTTCTATTTTAGTTGGTTTATTTTTGAGTCCTTGTCCTATGAGATTTTGTGCTCCCCCTTTTTGGCTGATGGTGTTGGAAAAACTTTTGTTAAGCAATTTTTTATTTATTTTTGGTGTTATTTTTTATTGGGCTCTAGGGATTGGCCTAGAGCTCTTTCAGATTCTTTTATAAAAAGGTTTGGGATCCCTTTCAAAACTTCTTCTCTTATCTAATAAAAAAAAGAAATGTCATATACTATGAAGTCATCCATGTATATCTCTACATATCACGGTTGAGATCTACAAAAATGATTAGGACAGTCCTTTAGAAGGTTGTTGGTGCATTATACATATTCAAATGGAAGTACCCTATATGAAAATATCCCTTTAGATAGGTAAATCAAATTTTATTTGTTAGAGATATTACATTATTTTGTAGCATGTGGCGCATTTATAAATATTATATTAGGGGGCGTGAGTTATATTCTAGTGTATGTGTCAATGTGTGAGAAGATTCCAAGTGTTATCTAAGAAAGTGTAGAACTATGAGAGGGTGCAAAGTGTCATATAAGTTAGACAAGAGTCATAGGAATTATATGTCAAATATGCAAGTGAAGAGTCACATGATATTTGACAAGATGTAAAGTGAAGAGTCATAAACTTTTTGTCATATGTGAGGAATAGGAAAGGATGCATATCCTAGATGTTTAAGGAGATAAAGAGTCGAGTATTGAAGATTCATCTTGTAAGGTTATATTATGGAGACATGATGGTTTTTTAAGCCTTACTACCACATAATATTGCAAAATATCACATAGGTACCAAATATAAGATAGACACAATATTAAAGGTCAATGTAATAATATGATGAGTAGAATAATATGAGAAAATTAATGTGTATATCAAGGCCTATATAATAAAGAAAATAACATTTATATATATACTAAAATATGAATGTAAATAGCCTGAATCATTCATGAAATATGCATGAAAAAAACTTACAATATTAATTGCTCAAAAATTTATATACAAGATCTATTCCTTTTATCCCTATTACAACTCTATAATATCTTTTGAATTGTTCTCTTTGGATTAATTTCCTATGGAGCATTGTATCCAAAATATAGCCATAGTAATGTGACTCTTCACATACTTGACTATTGATCTCCATATGCTAAGTCTCATGACTCTTGGCTTATCATCTTGCCACTTGCATACTAGATGGACACTTGAATCTAAGATACTTGCACATATGAATCTTACTTTTCTACTCGCTCCTAATCTAGGACACTTGTGCAAATCCTCACATTACATATTTTCACTCTTACATACAAGACACTTGTGCACATTCTCTCTTACATGACACTTGTGCATTTCTTGCACATTGACACTTACATAAAAGGAAATTATAAATCACACTCTAATATATTGACTCAACCCTTATATATTACATATTTATATATGCACCATAAAGGTGTTATGGGGGTGCATTAGAATATTTCAAATAATGTAATATACCTCAACAAGACAAAGGTCCATGTATTGTATTGAGTATTGAGAATCAAAGAAATTATATATTTCATTATTTATAAATATATGTGAGTTTTATATTGTGAAATATTATTGTGATAATGATGTTGGGCATTGAGTTAAATTATTTAATACTATGATTAATATTTAATCCTAGTAAATGTACCTATGATATAATCTATGAAAATTCCTAGCAATGTTATCAAAACTACACTCTGGCCAAGTGAGAGTGATCGGATGAATAATTTTTATGAAAGGGAGAATAAGTATGGGTTGATAAGTGCACCCAAATATTTGAAGAATATATCAAAGTGATGGTTGATATTGCATTGTGAAATATAAGTTGAAGAGGACATCATCCAATGAAGATTTGGAGAACAAGGAAGATTGAGAAGTATGTATTGAGTTTACAAAAATCTAGAGGATGAAGTTTGCATGACGATAAAGATAAATCCACCTAAGAAAGTTAATATTCAAAGAAGTTGAATATTGTTAAGGAGGAAATAAACCAAAGACTAAAGCAAGTTTGGATGAAATAATCTTGAGTAAGAGAAAACAATGTTGTTTGTTTGGAGCCTAAAGTCAGAAGAAAAAGAAGGACATCTAATATGAAGACATATGTTGACTAGACTATGAGTTATAGAGGATAAGAATGTGCAAGGAGTCAAGAAATCAAGCCAAATAGAGGAAAGTGACTAGGGTTATTTCAAATCTAGATTATGTTCAAATAAAGGAAGCATCTAAGAGCTGAGAGCATATACGAAGCCTAAACCAAAAGATGAAATTTAAATAAGAAAAGTTGTGAGCATAATATAGAAGGTGAAATTTGGTTGTAGAAGCCTTGAGGAAGACAAAGCATGGAAGGAAAATCAAAGGTGAAAGTAATTTTTTATAATAAATTTTAAAGACATATTGACAAACCCTAATAAGTTTACCTTGACATGGAGTGTTACCTGAGTGCTTTGACATATTCTACCTGATTAAGTCATTTTTGACCAAGTGCCATATGAGGTAAAGAATTCCTTCTAACATTTGAGCCTCAAATATTTTTAAAGTTGATAATTGGAGATATAAGGTGAATCATTAATATCTATGGCATTATAATATTAATGAAAGGATAAATGAATGGAGAGAAAATTTGATAATTAATTAATGATATTTAAAGATATAATGGAAAAATAAATCGTTTTATTGATTAATTAATTGAAGGAAATGAATTAATGAATTAGGAGACATAAGTAAACCAAATGTTTAATTTTTAAATTGAATATTGAAGTGAATGGTGTGATAATTAAATTTAAATTTGGAGGAATTATGAATTGAATTGGAAGACATAAGAAGATAAAATTGAATGAATGATTGAAGAAGTTTGAACTTTGAAATTTGAGAGATATAAAATTTGAAATTTTTGAATTTGAGGTATAAAATAAGTGAATTAATCTTATATTTTGATACTCTAATACTTAATATAAATCACCATAGTAAAATAATCTTAGGATCTAATATAATGAAGTTGCAATATAATATATCAAGCTTGATATCAACAAACCATTTGATAGGCTAAATTGGGACTTTTTTATTGTTGTCCTCCTTAAGTTTGGTTTTCACCACCAATGGGTTAATTTGATCAAAGAATGCATTTATAAAGCATGGTTATCTATTCTGGTTAATAGAACAACTGCTGGTTACTTTCAAAATCGTAGAGGAATTCGGCAGGGGGACCCTATCAGCCCCATGTTATTCATCATTGTGGTAGAAGCTTTAGGCAGAACCATCAAAAATACTTGCAGTTCAAGGCTAATATTAGGAATCAAGGCAACATCTCTCACTAGGACTATTTATCACCAAAAAATCATCGATGATACCCTTCTATTGACTAAGGCATCGGTGGTTGATGCCAAAAGAATTAAATACATCCTGCAACTCTACGAGGGTGTTGCTGGTCAAAAAGTTAATTTTAGTAAAATCACGTTATATTTCTTGAACACCCCCATTCAGAGGCAAGGAAGGATTACAAAAATTTTAGGATGTGATATAGAAAACCTCCCCACTTCGTATCTTGGTCTCCCTTTTTTCATTGGTTCTCCGATAGAGTCAATGTGGGACAGGGTTATTGAAATAATTCAAAAAAACTTGCTGGATGGAAAGGTCATCTTCTATCTCAAGAAGGAAAGCTGACCCTCACTAAGGCCTCTCTTCAGAGAATTCCAGTCTATTTTCTCTCCATTTTCAAAGCCCTTGTGAAGTTTTTCCAAAAAATTGAGAAACTCCAAAAAGAATTTTTAAGGACTGGATCAGAGGAGAAAAAAAGGATACACCTTGTAGGATGGACCAAAGTGTGCAGACCCAAGGAAAATGGGGGCTTAGGTCTGAGGAGAATTTCTCATATGAATTTAGCTTTACTAGCTAAGCAGGCGTGGCACCTCATTTCTAGTGAATAAAATGAATGGACAAATATCATAAAACAAAGGTATATTCAAAATATGGAATTTCTAAGTGACTCAGTTCCAATCAGAGGTTCTACTTTTTAGAAAGCAATTCTCAATTTTAAGGAAATCATAAAAAAAGGTTTAATATGGATTTTAGGCAATGGTGAGAGGATAAATTGTTGGAATGACAGGTGTTCTAAGGACAAACCACTGACACAATATCCTAACTTATCCTGAATCAGAGATATCACGAAAGAACTCATTGAAAAAAAAGTCTTCGATTATATGGTTGAGGATAGAGGCAGAATGAAGTGGAAACATAAGGATTCAGGGATTTCAAACGGAATCAAATGATCTTTGTAACATTCTCGTGAAACAGTTTATCCCCATGATACCAAAGAAAGATCAAGTGACCTGGGCTCCTACAAAAAATGGGTAGTTCACTGTTAAATCAGCTTACAAGCTTCTGCTTGATGACGAGGATTTTGTCCTTCAAAAGGACTTAGTTTGGATAAAAAAATTTAATTCCAAAAATTGTAGTATTTTCATGGCTGGTTATCCAAGGAATAATTATAACCATTGATAATATGATGCATAAAGGTATTTGTATCACTAATCATTGTTATCTGTGTAGGGCTAATTGGGAGACCATTTATCACATTTTCCTTGAGTGCCCTTTTTCCTTGACTGTCCTAAGTGGGGTTTTTCAAGCCTTCAATATTTCTTAGGTTAAACCAGCCATCGTACTTGATTTTTTCATCCAGTGGCCTTGCCCATTTTCAAGCCAAAGACTTAGATACATGTAGAAAATTTGTCTCAATCACTATCTTTGGTAGGTGTAGTTAGAAAGGAACCATAGAGTCTTTAATGAGTCTATCCATGATCATCAAACTATCATTGCCAGGATCCTATCCTTTGCCAACGAGAATGTGAAACTTATCATTTTTTATAACCATAGACCTCATCTGCAGGAGACCACGATTGCTCAATATTTAAGCTTAACCTTGTTAGATGAGTTTGTGCCTAGGGTAGTCAACCCTAGAGCCAATGTTAAGTGGTCCCCACCTCCTATGGGTTGGTTTAAGCTTAATTTTTATGGAGCGACTAAGGACAATCCTGGTAGAGCAGGCACTGGAAACATTGTGCGAGATCATAATGGGAATATGATGCTTGCATTTTCTAAATATTTGGGAACAAGGACGAACAACGAAGCTAAAGCTAGAGCTATGTGGAGAGGCCTTCAAATGACTCAAGACTTAGAAGGCAATTTGATCATAGAAGGAGACTCTATGCATGTTATAAATCTCCTCAATAATTGAAAAACACATCCTTGGAGGATTAAAACAATTGTTGAAGAGGCTAGGATCCTTTTCCAGGGAAGACAGGACAAAAAAACCCAACATGTCTTTTGGGAAGCTAACAAAGTTGCTGATAAGCTAGCCAATTTGGGTGTCGATGGTGATGGACTTTTCAAATGGAAAAATGATTTCCCGAGTAAATTAGAGGAGCTTATTCAACAAGAATACCAAGAATGATAGTCGAATTTACCAAAAGAGAAGGCACTGTAAGTTCGAAGGCTATGAGTATTCCCATCTCTTTTTTGAAATGGACTCACAATAAAAATTATCCGAGTTGTCAGTCTTGGTGGATGTTGCTTGGAAATACCACAAAGACTAATGGGGATAGTCACATGTCGGATAACATGGCTCCTAGTCATATTAGTAATTTGAGGTTGGTTGATAATCATAGGGTAGGAAAGAAATGACAATATAAGACTTCGAACCAGAGCCACGTGGACCACCAGATAGCCACCGCCATAAATATAGCTAGCAGGTTCACTTCTCCAAGGCTAATTGGCCAAGATGGGATGTGGTCCCAAAGCATGTCATATACGGAAGAAAGCAATTACCAAAGAATTATTAAGATTAACTGTCAATACAAAGCTTGTGGGAGTTTTTTAGTACTCTACTATGTGTGTCTGTAGCTTTTTGTTTCTCCACTGTTTCAAGGAAGGGATTTGTGTCTGTTTCATTTTTTGTAATTATGATGCCGGTGTGTTTTATCGGGGTATACCCAAAATGTTGTATGGGAAGTTTATTTTTGATAACAGGATATGTGCCTTACAGGATGTAATGGCTTTGGCGGCATGTAGATTTTACATATATAGGATCCTCAGTAAGGACATGTTCATTAATAGCCCTAGGCTGATTTTTGTAAAAGGTTTTGGGTCAACCTGTAAAACCTGGTATTAATGATATAGTATATTATATACCAAAAAAATAATAAATTAAATAATATCTCAAAATGTAATAAATAAATTGAATAACTCATAAAAATACTCACATAAACATGCTCACAATATTGCACCTAAAAATGCTAAAAATGCTATTGAATAAAGGTCTACTAATACAAGCATAAAGTTTTGCATGTTCAATTCACCTTCATAATATTACAATGCTTAGTCATAAATATATAATTGTATGTGACTCTTCATATGTTGCACTCTTGAACTTCACTCTTCTTAATAACTCTTCATTTTCCTATTCTAAGGACACATGTGCACACTTACATATTAGACACTTGTGTACATCTACACTCATAATACTTGCACACATATTTACATGAAACTTGTGCATTTCCTACACATTATTACATTACATAAAATATTAACTCACTTACTAATCTAGTACACAACCCTAATCTAATATTTACAATAATGTACCAAGGTGGTACATTGGCATGTACCAAATAATGTAATATTCTCTAGCACCCTCCCGTATTACATTATTTGGTTATTGAAGACTTTAGTCTTCATTATGGTATTCATCTTGATCGTGGAGCCTGTGTTGTCCTTTCTTGATTTATTTAGTTTGTTGTCTTTCTATATTCTAATAAAGTGAATTATTGGTACTTTTCAAAAATTCATCTTCATAAATTACTAATTTTGTTAAAAGAGCTATGAATTCATTTTCTTTAGTAGTTTCTTCCAGTTCTTGAATTCCTTGAATTTCTTGAGCTAGATGACCCTTTTGATTTCCTTCTCTATATTGTAGTTGAGGTTGATTATATTGATACTAAGAAGGGTACTAATGTTGAAATTGTTACTTATGTGGATGATACTGAGTTTGATATTGTCTTGGTTGTATTGGCCTATTTGTTTGACCACTTTGATTTATCTGATTTCCTTAATATTGATTCCTTGGATTATATCTACAAAAATTTGTATTATGATTCCTCCATATTTAACAATATTTGCTACTCCTATTAAAATTTTCTCTTGAAGTTGAAGCAACATTTCTTTGAGAGTTATATTTTGATACTAAGACATCGTTAGTAATTTCATATTTAACTAAATTCTCTACCTCATACTCTTGTATAATATTGACTAACTCATCAAATGAAGTATCTTTGCTTAGAATTTCTAATGTTAATAGGTGCTTGTAGTTTTCTGGAAGGTCTCTCAAGATCACTTGAATAAGAAACTGGTCCTCTACCTTTTCCCCTAAGGTAAATAGTTTTTCTTTTATGTTTGCCACTCTTATTAGAAATAGTTCAATGCTTTCACCACCATTAACTTTTAAAGAATGAAACTAAGTTTGAAGATTCAAAATAGTAGCTTTGTTCTTTCCTTCAAATATCTTGGCTAAAGTATTCCAATCTTCTATAGAGGTTCTACTACTCTTATGTAAGGTTGTATCTCATATGTAATTGCAAATGTTATTATTATGAGGGCTTTTTCTTCTTCTTCTTATTCTTCATATTTTTAATTTTCCCTATCACCTTCGACAAGTTTAGTTTTTGTTCCTCTAACAAAGTCCCAAAAATTTTCTACTATCAAAATTGATTTCACTTTGTTTTTCCATGAAGCATAATTAGAACCTTTGAGAAGTTGAGACTCTGGAAGAAAGAATTTGTTGGTTGACATGGTGGCACTCATGTAACTTTTGAATTTGACTACCTTATGTCTCCCTAGGTTTTGAATGATTTTTCAAGTTTCTATTTTTTTCAAAAACTTATGATGTTGAATTCCTTATGTCTCCCTAATTTATTAAAAACTAGAAAAGTAAGAATTTTTTCAAATTTAAACTATTAATTTGAAGTAGACTTCCTTATCTCTCCAAAAGTAAATAATTTGCAAATATTCTATGGCTTTGAATTTTCAAAAAATAATAAAGCTTTCAAATATTAAATGACTTTGAAAAACTTCAACTTAAACATTTACTTTATATCTATACCTACTTATCACTCTAAAAAAAATTTAAAATAGCTAAGGTTTTAATTATCCTAATAAATTTTTAATCTCTCAATCTAATCTTAATTAACCTTAGAAATTTCAATAATTAATTTTATAAAAGCCTTATCTCTCCTCTACGCTTAGCAATAATAAAAATATTAAATTATAGAACTATAATATACCTCCTTAGTCATGGCTACTTGGTATGATATCTGGTGCTCCATTTGGTAAGCATTTCAGTGACCTTATCTTGGCTTGAGCATGTGAGGATATGTTTGCATTTTTTACATGAACCATTATTTTTAACCTTTCACAAAATGCTTCATTCTCTACCCATTTGTCTTCCTTCTTTCAACATGGAATTTTGGTAGAATGCATGGAAATTTAGGTTGGCACTTGGAAATGATTTCAAATGTTCCAATAATTTAGAAATTGTAGCATTCGAATGCACTTCTAAATTCTTGGAGTTTGTGCTTACATACCTCTAAAAATGGTTGCTCTTCACCTTGCTTGGTGCTTAACCAATTTTCTTTATGCTTGAATTAGATATGGTACTTGGTTCACCCACTATTTGAGCTTCTTCTTGCTACGCTTGGATGGAGTTTTATTTTCTTTCCAAATTTTTGTGTTCATGCTTATACTACACACAAGAAAAGTGACACTTCATTGCATATGTTTCACTCCTCTGTATATGGCTCAATTGCACTAAGAAATGATGTTCTCACTAGTTTGATGATAGTGCTTAACTACTTCTCAATGGTACTTTGAAATGGCACTTTGTTGCTTCATTGGACCTATATTTGGTTGTAATTTAATGTGCTTGGCTTCAATTCTTGTTGTCAATGTTCTTTGTTGACTATAATAAGAATATTTTGGCATGTAGAACAACTCTGCATTTAGCTCGAGGGATGACTCTTCTTCACTATTTCATCCTTTCATTTGCACTACATTATTTTATGACTTTCTTTTCATAAATTACTTGCTACCAATGCTTGTTATTCTAATATTCATTTCTTATTTATTATTGTAGGTGCAAATGTCTAGCTCTTACACTATGATGTAGAATATTTAAATATTTTTAAAATACCTTATTCTTCATGCAAGAAGGATGCTCTAATACTGATTTCCTTTTGTTGCACTTAGACATACCTTTAATTCTTAGGCTTATATTGTTTTTTCTTCAACCTTACTTCCTTACTAATGCCTTCATACTACTTATTTCCATGTTTGTTTCATAGCTTCTCCTTGGCCGAATCTATACTAGCATAGAGATATTTTCTCTCTATTTCTTCTTGAGGTCTTAGTCTTCACAACCTTGTTGTCATTTTACTTTGGTTGAATCATTATCTACAATGTTATCCTTTATGTAATTCAAACTTTGGCAAAATACTTGCCTTCCAAGTACTATCTTCAAGTCTTCTTACTACCTTTATATCTTATTGTGTATTACAATTTCTTCTTTATCTTTAAGATGAACATCTTTCAATGTTCACTTTCTTCAATGTTTAATGGAACTTTCTCCAATGGGTCTCCTGAAACTCTGACTACAATGGTACTTCTTCCTCTTTATTATTTTCTCCGTATAACTCCTTTGCATTTTTATTTCTCCCCCCTATGCTTAGTTTAATTATGAGCATTAATCCTCTTGATTAGAATTTATTGTTGTCTAATCTCTTTCACTTAATTTGTTACCTTCTCTTTGTATGCTAGCTTCAAGCCTTCTATAGAGAAAACTATATCGACCGTCCCTTATGCTAAGGACCAATATTATTTGCTTATGATGGACCTCCTTTAACTTGGTCTCATTTAAATACCTTTAGTATCCAATAAGACCTTCTAGAGTTGGTCTTTTTTATGTCGGTCTTATGGGCTTGTCATCGATTGGTGATGTGTAACAACCCAATTCTAACCAACTCGAGAGAGAGTAATTTTTTTACATCAAGTAAATATCATAGTCAAGGTTCACTAACGATGATTCCAACAAGATTAAAGTTGACAAGGCATTTACACATTTCAAGACTATAATATTGTAGGCATTTATTTAGTGGATAAGAGACGCCAATCTCCTGTATATTCTAGGGTTTACCTTGTATACCTCTACAACATAAAGGATACTTCAAATGGTCACCATACATTTTTTACATTCTCTACAAGTGCAAGATATCTTGACCATAGAATTGGGATTAACCCTTCTCAATATTTAGATAATAGGGATGCCAATTTCCTTACCAATCATATGTTAGTCTATGTTGGTACTTCTAGGTGTAATACCTTTAATATTAGTTAATTGCACCTCCACATTGGAACTACTAAATATTTAGTGCTTAACTACCCCATCTCCACGATGGGTTTTAGTTAAGGTGACTATCACTTTACGTGATAGTTATCACATGGCCACCTAAGCCTACCCTCTCAAGGTACCATAACTTAATCACTTGCACATGGGTTCCTAACCTCCATGGTTGGAAGTAAGATTCAAGCTACACCACTTAGAATATTATCCAAAGATTTCCTATCTTTGGATCACACACAAGTTTTCCACTTAGAATGTACCCATTGTGAAAGGTCCTAAGTGTTCCCTCCATGCAACTCCCCCAGGTTTGGATTAATGTTTTAGGGATTATAGAAAATATTATTCAAGGTGTGCCCCTTTTAGAATCCCAAAGCCAAAAAAACAACATAAAAAAACCTTAACTAAATCTCTCACTCTTACATGGAAATAAATCATGATTACATTGCTAAAAATAGGAAATAAATTTAAAAGCATTTCTAAAGCATAAAATCGAAAGCAATAAACATGTAACATAAAGTTCACTCTTTTGGTAATTTATGAACATGACTTATAACCAAAATTCATATCTACTTTCCAAATCATATTCTGACATATATAATTTCTCTTGAGAAGGTCATAGTAAGAATAATTACCAATCCTTATATATGAAGTGGAAATAACCATAGAAAATAATAAACATCAAATATTTATTCTTTTCTTAATAAAGATATTGGCAATTTGAGTTATTTTGTGTTGTCATTGATGTCACATGGATCACATTGAGTTTTGGTGGCAAAAGCACTTCATAAATATTCATTTATGACATTTTGGAGAGCATGGATATATACAGGGTTTTGTGGCACAAGAGGCATATAATATTTAATTTTTAAATATTATATTAATGGTTTTTATTAAAACCAATGGTAAAGGTTTTTATTAAAACCAATGGCAAGGGTTTTTATTAAAACCGATGGAAAGGTTTTTTAATTAGACCAACGGAAAGGGTTTTTATTAAAACCATTGGAAAGGGTTTTTCATTAAAACCAATGTGCTAAGACATCTCCAAATGATGATGGATGAAAAGGTTTTTTCAATAAAACCTAGGTGCAAAAAGTTTCATGGCAAAATTCAAAAGAACGAAGGAGATATCCCAATTCAAAGATAAGAGATGAATTATTAAATATTTATTTAATAATTCTAAGGTCTAAAGTTTAATTAAATTATCCACCGACGTGCAAAGGTTAGGATGGCAAATCAAAGTTTGCCGACGTCATTCGAAGGCATTGAAAGGCATATAAATCAAAGAAGACTTTGGCTATTTCGTTGCGGAGATAGGAGAATAATTAGCGCATGAGAGAGAGTCATCGAAGGGAGGCAACGTAGAGGCAAAATGAAATATTGAACTCAAGGGCAAAGACAAAATCGGAAGCTTCCGAAACTGACGTCACACTGGACAGCGTAGCGTAGTTGGTAGGGCATCATCTTTGCACAGGAGAGGTCTGTGTTCGAATCCCGCTAGGAGCAAAAGTTTTTGTGAGAGATTGATTTCGTTTTGATAGTCGAGCACAGAGATTAAAGGAAGTGTTTGGGATTAAATCCCAATGTGGGCCAGTGCTCACGTGGTAAGCGCTTCATAGTGCAAGCAAGGAGGAACAGAGTTCGACTCCCATGAAGGTGTGAAGGCGCATTGATTTTTGGGCAAAACATTGACGATTTTGAAGGTGGTAAAGGCGCATTGATTTTTGGCAAAGACATTAACATTTTCAAAGATTGCAGAGGCTATGAACTTCATAAAAAGGTATTTATATCTAGCGCATGGTAATAGTTGATATTGCCAAAGTTGTGGTGCATTAAAATCATTTCTACTAAAATTAGGGAGTCATAAGGTATTTGTTGGAAATAAATGATTGTTGTGTGTGCTTAGGGAGATATAAGGTGTTGAGATATTATTTGTTATTGCTATGTGTATTTAGGGAGTTATAAGGTGTTGAATTAAATAATTGAAAATTATTGTGTGTACTTGTGGAGTTATAAGGTGTGAAAAAAAATAAATAAAAGCAAGTTCTTTTTTTTTTTTTTAATGAATTTAGGGAGTTATAAGGTTGTAAAGTGTTGAACATGTATATGTCCTAGTGCATGGTTTGATTATGAAATTAAACTAGGAACTTGAGACCTAGTTAATTGCTACCTTGAGTTAGAAGACATGCACATGAGTTAGGGTTTGAAGTTGAAGACAAATTGCTTGATTATGTGCCTTGACTATTGAGAGGAAGTGGATGGATTAGAAAATCAATTTTATGGATAAAATTGATGCTTGAGTTCATAATTGCTTTAGTGGAGTTCATTGAGAGTATTGCCACTATTGAGGAGGTTTTTGCTATTGTTTTGAGGAGAGTATTGTTGGTTACTTGTTGAGTACATTGCCTCTATTTGAGACCATTGAGGAGATCATTTGCTAGTCACTTGTGGATACATTTGTCTTTCATTTGAGGAGATCATTGTTGGCTATTTGAGAGCTCTTTGCTTGAGGGAGTTGTGCTTGTTTCTTGAGAGCTTATTGACATTGCATGAGGAAGATATTATTGAGAACCTATTGCTATTACTTGTGGAGATTGTCCTTGGTTGGTTGAAGTCCTCATTGTTATTGCTTGGAGAGGTTTTCATTAGAGAGCTCATTTGCCATACATTTGAGAGTATATTGTTGAGCATTGTTGTCATCCATTTGAGAGAGTATTTGTCATACATTGTTGAGATCATTGTGGATCATTGTTGTCATCCATTGAAGAGTACATTGCCATTCATTATTGAGTTCATCATTGAGCCTTGCCTTCATTGATTTGTGGTTGAGATTTGAGTGCTACTTGAGAGTGATTGATTGAGCATTTGAGAAGGCTTTTGGGATAGAATTTCTAGACAGATTTGAGATAAATTTTGTGCATGATTGGTTGAGCCTTTGAGAAGGCTTTTGGGATAAATTTTGGATATATTTGAGATAACATTTGTGCATGATTGGTTGAGCCTTTGAGAAGGCTTTGAGGATAGATTTGGGACAACATTTGAGCATCATTGCTTGAGCCTTTTGTGAAGGCTTTGAGGACATATTTGGGACAACATTTGAGCATCATTGCTTGAGCCTTTTGTGAAGGCTTTGAGGATATATTTGGGATAGCATATGAGCAAGATTGTTTGAGCCTTGTGAGAAGGCATTGAGGCAGATTTATGAGCAGTGAAAGAGATATAACAAAAATAGAAAAACATATCAACACCAATTGCCTAGATGAGCAGATCAATGGAGTACCTAGATGAGAAGATCAATGGATAGCCTAGCTGAGTAGATCAATGGATAGCCTAGCTAAGCAGATCAGTGGATAGCCTAGCTGAGCAGATCAATGGATAGCCTAGTTGAGCAGATCAGTGGATAGCCTAGCTGAGTAGATCAATGGATAGCCTAGCTGAGCAGATCAGTGGATAGCCTAGCTAAGCAGATCAATGGATAGCCTAGCTGAGTAGATCAGTGGATAGCCTAGCTGAGCAGATCAGTGGAGAGCCTAGCTGAGCAGATCAATGGAGCCCACATGAGCAGATCAGGATAGCCTAGCTTTGAGAAGATCAAAGTAATCATTTGTATTGGGATAAGGATCCCTATTTCTTTATGAAATATTATAAGGATATTATCTTGTGGACTACCCCACATTGGGGGAACCACGTTAAATCTTGTGTCTCAATTATGTGTGGTGATTTGTGCACTTGCTTACTATTGCTATCTATGTTATTAATGCACATTGTTGTATTTGGTAATTGCAATTGAGGACACTAATTGATATTGGTTTGGAAAGAAAGTAAAAAGTGGGTGCTATACTATTCACCCCCCCTCTCAGTATAAGCTTGTGTTCTTCAATTGGTATCAGAGTGGGTTCCTTCAGAAAGGCTAACAGCTTGAGGGTAGATTCTACAAGAACACAGATGGCTTCACAGAATGGATCATCTACAAGTAAGGCTCCACTATTTGATGGTAACAATTATGCTTTCTGGAGCATGAGAATGAAGAACTACTTGATATCACAAGGATATGAGGTATGGCAGATGGTTGCAAAAGAGTACAAGGTTGAAGGTGATCCTGAGACAGATGAAACTATCAAGAAATTAGTTGAGATCAATGCAAAGGCAATGAATTGTATTCTGAGTGGGCTACGTGAGACAAATTTTACAAAGGTCATGGTATGTAATTCAGCTAATGAAATGTGGACCAAGTTGTGGAATACCTATGAAGGAGATTCCAAGGTAAAGTTGGCAAAACTACAAACTCATAGAAGAAGATTTGAGGAATTGAAAATGGAAGATTCTGAAGATATTGCAAAGTTTTTACTTTGAGTTGATGAGATTGCTAACACCATGAGAGGCCTAGGATTTGAGATGAAAGAATCAGATGTTACTCAAAAGGTTTTGAGATCACTTCCCATGAAGTATGATGCAAAGGTTTCAGCGATAGAAGAAACAATGGATATTGACAAGCTAACAATGGAAGAACTACAAGGAACTCTCACAGCTTATGAGATGAGGATAGATAAGCATCAGGCTCCAATGAAAGGAATTGCATTCAAGGCTTCAGAGAAAAATAAAGGGAAAGATCCAGAGACAGATAGAGATTCAGATAATGATGAGGAAGCTAACTTCATCAAAAGGAAAAAGGACTCAAGGAATTATAGGGATATGAAGAAAGTCAGATGCTACAAGTGTGGTGATTATGGTCACTATGCAAACAAGTGTCCACATGAAGAAAATAATGATGATGAAAAATAGGGTCACAGAAGAAAAGAAGAAGGAAAGCATAAGCATGACAAAGATGACAGGTACAAGCAAAGCAAGCATGAGAAGAAGAAAAGTTTTTGTAAGACAAAGAAAACTTTCTACATTGAAGAAGCAAATGATAGCTCAGATCACAACAATGAAGACCAGTCAGACGAAGAAGAATGTACATTCTTTGGAATAAGTGAAGAAAGGCAAGAACACCTATTCCTAGGTATTGAAGATAAAGAAGAGGATATATCTATCGAAGAACGACATGAAGAGCTTGCTATAGCCATTGAGCAAGAAAACAGGTACAAGAAGGGTCTAAGAATACTAAAATGCTTCATATGTGGAGACTTTGGGCATTTAGATGATGATTGCACGTACTACAACAATTGCAACAAGGAAATTTTATTTGTGGAAAAAGAAAGCAACAGTTCCAGTAATAGTTCTAGCAGCAGTTCTAGTGACAATTCCAGCAACAATGATGATGAAGAAGAGGAATCCACAAAACAAGAAAATGAAATCAAGAGATTGAAAAGGAAAATCAAAAGGCTTGAAAATAAGGTTCATGAAAATGAAAAGGTCAAAGTAATGCTTAATCGACACATTCAAGATTTGGAAAAAGAGCTTCAAGAAACAAAAGAGCTTGGCATCACTATTTCTGAGCAATTGAAGAAGAAGAAAGAAAGATGTAATCAGTTAGAAGAAGAAGATCAGAAATGTTTGGGGACCTACATAAATGAGTTAGCACGATTTCAAAGGAATTCAAAAACTTTGGATAACTTTTTGGATTTACAACGAGATCCATTTATAAAGACAGGGCTTGGTTATGAAGAAGGGAAATAAAAAATAAACACACAAGGACCTCTATTTGTATCAGGAGGTTTTGTTTCAGAAATTTATAAGGAAGAACCGGTTTCCAAAGAAAAGGAAGTAGCATAAATGGATACTTGCATTTCAGAGGCTATAGAGATGTGTGCCAATTTGCTATTTGACACAAATAAAGAAAAAGAAGAGGAAGGTTCCAAAGCACCAAAGGTCTCATATTTCAGGTTTGGGGAATCACACTCAAAAGGAAAGGAAGTTGTAAAATATGAAAGCAAGGAAGCACCTAAGATTCATGAAGAAAGTTCCAAAGCTCCTATGGCTCCAAATATCTAGTTTGGATCTTGTTTTGAGATAGGTGAATCAAGTTCAAGAGGCAAAGAAATTCTTGAAGAGGAAAGCAAGGAAGAAGTTAAGGAAGAGGATTTAGATACTACAAGGAAGGATCAAGGATACAATGCACAAGTCAAATATGATCACAAGGATAATGGTCAAGAAAGGTATGAGGAACCAAGGCATGAACAAAGGGCTTTCCAAGGACATTGTTTTTCTTGTAATGGATTTGGACATAGGGCTATACACTACAGGGTCTATGGATCAAAGAAGTTTGATTTTGCTAGAAGGAACTTCAAAGGAAGAAGGTATGTTTTTCAAGGACACTGCTTCTTATGCAACAAGATTGGTCATAGAGCTTCTCAGTGCAAAGAAAATGAGCAACATGGTTTTGGTCTTAGAGCTACACAATTCAGAGGTCATGGTCATAATGATTATGAAAATAGAACCTCACAATACAGGGTTCAGGAAAGGAATGGATATGGAAATGATTTCAAGAAAGAATTCAGAACATGGGCACCATCCAAAGGCTACAATATCAAGTGTTTTAATTGCAATAACTTTGGACATATTGCAAAATGGTGTAGGACTCAATTCCAAATAGGTTCAAGGCAAGAAGTTCAAGCAGTCTCAAGGCAAGAAGGTCAAACAGGTTCAAGACAAGAAGATCAAGTAACTCATCAAGAAAAGGATATCAGAAAGAAGTGGAAGGAAGTTGACAAAGGAAAGGAACAATGTAATATGGGAGTAAAAATACTCCCACCCCAAAATTAATCACCTCAAGAGAGAAGGTGGTGGGGGGCTAAGCTTAAGAGTCATATCTTTTAGCCCCATAGGTGTCCCTTTTTGCCATTGATGTCAAAGGGGGAGAGATTTGAGTAAGGGGGAGAGCATTGAGTTAGGGGGAGCAGCCTCCAAAGAGAGCATTGAGATAGGGGGAGCAGCCTCCATAGAGAGTATTGAGTCAGGGGGAGCAGATTTGATTCTCAGAGATGGTTTTTGTAGTGATTGTGGTGTTTTGCATTAGAGGTGTTGCCATCAATGACAAAGGGGGAGATTGTTGGCAATTTGAGTTATTTTGTGTTGTCATTGATGTCACATGGATCACATTGAGTTTTGGTGGCAAAAGCACTTCATAAATATTCATTTATGACATTTTGGAGAGCATGGATATATACAGGGTTTTGTGGCACAAGAGGCATATAATATTTAATTTTTAAATATTATATTAATGGTTTTTATTAAAACCAATGGTAAAGGTTTTTATTAAAACCAATGGAAAGGTTTTTTAATTAGACCAACGAAAAGGGTTTTTATTAAAACCATTGGAAAGGGTTTTTCATTAAAACCAATGTGCTAAGACATCTCCAAATGATGATGGATGAAAATGTTTTTTCAATAAAACCTAGGTGCAAAAAGTTTCATGGCAAAATTCAAAAGAACGAAGGAGATATCCCAATTCAAAGATAAGAGATGAATTATTAAATATTTATTTAATAATTCTAAGGTCTAAAGTTTAATTAAATTATCCACCGACGTGCAAAGGTTAGGATGGCAAATCAAAGTTTGTCGACGTCATTCGAAGGCATTGAAAGGCATATAAATCAAAGAAGACTTTGGCTATTTCATTGCGGAGATAGGAGAATAATTAGTGCATGAGAGAGAGTCATCGAAGGGAGGCAACGTAGAGGTAAAATAAAATATTGAACTCAAGGGAAAAGACAAAATCGGAAGCTGCCAGAACTGACGTCACACTGGATAGCGTAGCATAGTTGGCAGGGCATCATCTTTGCACAGGAGAGGTCTGTGTTCGAATCCCGCCAAGAGCAAAAGTTTTTTGTGAGAGATTGATTTTGTTTTGATAACCGAGCATAGATATTAAAGGAAGTGTTTGGGATTAAATCCCAATGTGGGCCAGCACTCACGTGGTAAGCGCTTCACAATGCAAGCAAGGAGGAACAGAGTTCGACTCCCACGAAGGTGTGAAGGTGCATTGATTTTTGGGCAAAACATTGACGATTTCATGGAAAAGCCATTGATCTTTAACATTTTCAAAGGTTGCGGAGGCTACGAACTTCATAAAAAGGTATTTATCTCTAGCGCATGGTAATAGTTGATATTGCCAAAGTTGTGGTGCATTAAAATCATTTCTGCCAAAATTAGGGAGTCATAAGGTATTTGTTGGAAATAAATGATTGTTGTGTGTGCTTAGGGAGATATAAGGTGTTGAGATATTATTTGTTATTGCTATGTGTATTTAGGGAGTTATAAGGTGTTGAATTAAATAATTAAAAATTATTGTGTGTACTTGTGGAGTTATAAAGTGACAAAAACGCATGTTTATGTTAATGAATTTAGGGAGTTATAAGGTTGTAAAGTGTTGAACATGTATATGTCCTAGTGCATGGTTTGATTATGAAATTAAACTAGGAACTTGAGACCTAGTTAATTGCTACCTTGAGTTAGAAGACATGCACATGAGTTAGGGTTTGAAGTTGAAGACAAATTGCTTGATTATGTGCCTTGACTATTGAGAGGAAGTGGATGGATTAGAAAATCAATTTTATGGATAAAATTGATGCTTGAGTTCATAATTGCTTTAGTGGAGTTCATTGAGAGTATTGCCACTATTGAGGAGGTTTTTGCTATTGTTTTGAGGAGAGTATTGTTGGTTACTTGTTGAGTACATTGCCTCTATTTGAGACCATTGAGGAGATCATTTGCTAGTCACTTGTGGATACATTTGTCTTTCATTTGAGGAGATCATTGTTGGCTATTTGAGAGCTCTTTGCTTGAGGGAGTTGTGCTTGTTTCTTGAGAGCTTATTGACATTGCATGAGGAAGATATTATTGAGAACCTATTGCTATTACTTGTGGAGATTGTCCTTGGTTGGTTGAAGTCCTCATTGTTATTGCTTGGAGAGGTTTTCATTAGAGAGCTCATTTGCCATACATTTGAGAGTATATTGTTGAGCATTGTTGTCATCCATTTGAGAGAGTATTTGTCATACATTGTTGAGATCATTGTGGATCATTGTTGTCATCCATTGAAGAGTACATTGTCATTCATTGTTGAGTTCATCATTGAGCCTTACCTTCATTGATTTGTGGTTGAGATTTGAGTGCTACTTGAGAATGATTGGTTGAGCCTTTGAGAAGGCTTTTGGGATAAAATTTCTGGACAGATTTGAGACAACTTTTGTGCATGATTGGTTGAGCCTTTGAGAAGGCTTTTGGGATAGAATTTTTGGACAGATTTGAGATAGCTTTTGTGCATGATTGGTTGAGCCTTTGAGAAGGCTTTGAGGATAGATTTGGGATAGCATTTGAGCATCATTGCTTGAGCCTTTTGTGAAGGCTTTGAGGATAGATTTGGGACAGCATTTGAGCATCATTGCTTGAGCCTTTTGTGAAGGCTTTGAGGATAGATTTGGGACAGCATTTGAGCAGGATTGTTTGAGCCTTTTGAGAAGGCATTGAGGACATATTTGGGATAGTATATGAGCATATAAGTGGATTTCCTAGCTGAGAAGATCAGTGGATAGCCTAGCTGAGCAGATCAATGGATAGCCTAGCTAAGAAGATCAGTGGATAGCCTAGATGAGTAGATCAGTGGATAGCCTAGCTGAGCAGATCAGTGGATTGCCTAGCTGAGCAGATCAGTGGATAGCCTAGTTGAGCAGATCAGTGGATAGCCTAGTTGAGCAGATCAATGGATAGCCTAGCTAAGCAGATCAATGGATTGCCTAGCTGAGCAGATCAATGGATAGCCTAGCTGAGTAGATCAATGGAGAGCCTAGCTGAGCAGATCAGTGGAGCCCACCTGAGCAGATCAGGATAGCCTAGCTTTGAGCAGATCAAAGTAATCATTTGTATTGGGATAAGGATCCCTATTTATTTGTGAAATATTATAAGGAGATTATCTTGTGGACTACCCCACATTGGGGGAACCACGTTAAATCTTGTGTCTCAATTGTGTGTGGTGATTTGTGCACTTGCTTACTATTGCTATCTATGTTATTAATGCACACTATTGTATTTGGTAATTGCAATTGAGGACACTAATTGATATTGGTTTGGAAAGAAAGTAAAAAGTGGGCGCTATATTGTTCACCCCCCTCTCAGTATAAGCTTGTGTTCTTCAAAAGAAACCATTTTAAAAATCTTCCTTAACAATATATTCCATTACATAAACCAAGGCTTTTCATAAAAACTTTTTATATAATACATATCTTTCCTTGTAATTCTATTTACATTATAATCATCATGTATAGCATGATAGAATTATTTCCATCTATAGCCTCATTCACCGTATTCCTTGAGCTCCATTGAAAGGTAGTGGAATAAGGGATCAGGATAACTCCTTCAAATGATAATGCATTCCTAAATGCTTATTATTTTCAATGCATCTAGTAAAAACAACATCATACCATATACATTTCTTTCTTACATCTTTCTAATTATTTTTAAAAGAATACAAACGAGAAAAACCCTATAATTTTCCTCAACCAAATAGAACTCCACATTCCATCTAATTAATTCCATTTTAAACAAAGCAATATATTTCCACAATACAGTTCCATATATTTTTAAGGAAACCCCATAAATTTTCTTTTATATCATTGGACTCCGCGTCCACTTTAGCCTTCATTAATTCTCATTAAAAATATAAAACTTTGTTTTATATCCTTAATAAAATAAAACATCTATGTTTCTCCTTTATCATAATATATAATAATACATAAAGGAATGTCCCATTATTTTCTTATATCAAATAATTCCCTCCACTCTTTAAGTATTTTAAACAATATAAAGTTACTATATAATCACAAAATAAAATAAAGCAACTTCACATTATTAATATTAAAATCTTCACTTAACATGATTATTTTTCTATGTTAATATAAAAGCATATTCTTCATAGAAGAATTTAACAACCATTAATGCTATATAGCATATACACATAATATTATAATTCACCAAGTACCTCTTTCTATTCATAAGGCTTAGTTTCTTGATTTCTTCAGTTTTTTGCCTTTCTATATTCTAATCAAGTGAATGATTAGTACTTTTCAAAAAGTCATCTTCATAAATTACTAATTTTTCTAAAAGAGCTTTGACTTCATTTTCTTTAGTAGTTTCTTCCAGTTCTTGAATTCCTTGAATTTCTTGAGCTAGATGACCCTTTTGATTTCCTTCTCTATATTGTAGTTGAGGTTGATTATATTGATACTAATAAGGGTACTAATATTGAAAATATTACTTACATGTATGATACTAAGTTTGATATTGCCTTGGTTGTATTGGCCTATTTGTTTGACCACTTTGATTTATCTGATTTCCTTGAGATTGATTCCTTGGATTATATCTAAAAAAAATTGTATTATGATTCCTCCTACATATCTGACAATATTTGTTACTCCTATTAAACTTGTCTCTTGAAGTTGAAGCAACATTTCCTTGTGAGTTATCTTTTGATACTAAGGCATTGTTATTCATTTCATATTTAACTAAATTCTCTACCTCATACTCTTGTGAAATATTTACTAACGCATCAAATGAAGTATCTTTGCTTAGAATTTGTAATGTTACTAGGTGCTTGTAGTTTTTTGGAAGGGCTCTCAAGATCACTTGAACGAGAAACTGGTCCTCTGCCTTTTCTCCTAAGGTTAATAGTTTTGCTTTTATGTCTGCCACTCTTCTTAGAAATAGTTCAATTCTTTCACAACTATTAACTTTTAAAGAATAAAACAGAGTTTGAAGATTCAAAATAGTAGCTATGTTCTTTCCTTAAAATATCTTGGCTAAAGTATTCCAAGCTTCTGTAGAGGTTACTACTATGCTTATGTAAGGTTGTATCTCATATGTAATTGCAAATGTTATTATTATGAGGGATTTTTCTTCTTGTTCTTATTCTTCATATTTTTAATTTTCCCTATCACCTTCGACAAGTTTAGTTTTTGTTCCTCTAACAAAGTCCCAAAAATTTTCTACTATCAAAATTGATTTCACTTTGCTTTTCCATGAAGCATAATTAGAACCTTTGAGAAATTGATACTCTGAAAGAAAGAATTTGTTGGTTGGCATGGTGGCACTCAAGTAAATTTTGAATTTGACTACCTTATGTCTCCCTAAGTTTTGAATGATTTTTCAAGTTTCTATTTTTTTTGAAAAACTTATGATGTTGAATTCCTTATGTCTCCCTAATTTATTAAAAACCTAGAAAAGTAAGAATTTTTTCAAATTTAAAATATTAATTTGAAGTAGACTTCCTTATCTCTCCAAGAGTAAATAATTTGCAAATATTTTGTGGCTTTGATTTTTCAAAAAATAATAAAGCTTTCAAATATTAAATGACTTTGAAAAACTTCAACTTAAACATTTACTTTATATCTATACCTACTTATCACTCCAAAAAAATTTAAAATAGCTAAGGTTTTAATTATCCTAATAAATTTATTATCTCTCAATATAATCTTAATTAACCTTAGAAATTTCAATAATTAATTTTATAAAAGCCTTATCTCTCCTCTACGCTTAGCAATAATAAAAATATTAAATTATAGAAATATAATATACCTCCTTAGTCATGGCTACTTGGTATGATATCTGGTGCTCCATTTGGTAAGCATTTCAGTGACCTTATCTTGGCTTGAGCATGTGAGGATATGTTTGCATTTTTTACATGAACCATTATTTTTAACCTTTCACAAAATGCTTCATTCTCTACCCATTTGTCTTCCTTCTTTCAACATGGAATTTTTGCAAAATGCATGGAAAATTAGGTTGGCACTTGGAAATGATTTCAAATTTTCCAATACTTTAGAAATTGTAGCATTCGAATGCACTTCTAAATTCTTGGAGTTTGTGCTTACATACCTCTAAAAATGGTTGCTCTTCACCTTGCTTGGTGCTTAACCAATTTTATTTATTTTTGACTTAGATATGGTACTTGGTTCACCCACTATTTGAGCTTCTTCTTGCTACGCTTGGATGGAGTTTTATTTTCTTTCCAAATTTTTGCGTTCATGCTTATACTACACACAAGAAAAGTGACACTTCATTGCATATGTTTCACTCCTCTCTATATGGCTCAATTGCACTGAGAAATGATGTTATCACTAGTTTTATGATAGTGCTTAACTACTTCAAAATTATGCTTTGCAATGACACTTTGTTTCTTCATTGGACCTATATTTGGTTGTAATTTGATGTGCTTGGCTTTGATGCTTGTTTTAAATGTTCTTTTTTGGCTATAATTAGAATATTTTGGCATGTAGAACAACTTTGCATTCAACTCTAGGGAAGACTCTTCTTCACTATTTCATCCTTTCATTTGCACTGCATTCTTTTATGACTTGCTTTTCATAAATTACTTGCTACCAATGCTTGTTATTCTAGTATTCCTTCATTATTTATTATTGTAGGTGCAAATTTCTAGCTCTTACACTATGATGTAGAAGATTTAAATATTTTTAAAATACCTTATTCTTCATGCAAGAAGGATTCTCTAATACTGATTTCCTTTTGCTGCACTTAGACATACCTTTAATGCTTAGGCTTATATTATTTTTTCTTCAACCTTACTTCCTTACTAATGCCTTCATACTACTTCTTTCCATGTTTGTTTCATAGCTTCTCCTTGGCCGAATCTATAGTAGCATAGATATATTCTCTCTTTATTTCTTCTTGAGGTCTTAGTATTCACAACCTTGTTGTCCTTTTACTTTGGTCGAATCATTATCTACAATGTTATCCTTTATGTAATTCAAACTTTGGCAAAATACATGCCTTCCAAATACTATCTTCAAGTATTCTTACTACCTTTATATCTTATTGTGTATTACAATTTCTTCTTTATTTTTAAGATGAACCTCTTTCAATGTTTACTTTATTCAATGTTCAATGGAACCTTCTCCAATGGGTCTCCTGAAAATCTGACTACAATGGTACTTCTTCCTCTATATTATTTTCTCCTTCTAACTCCTTTGCATTTTGATTGCTCCCCCCATGCTTAGTTTAATTATGAGCATCATTCTTCTTGATTAGAATTTATTGGTGTCTACTGTATTTCACTTAACTTGTTTCCATCTCTTTGTATGATAGCTTCAAGTCTTCTATAGAGAAAACTATATCGATAGTCTCTTCTGCTAAGGACCAATATTATTTGCTTATGATGGACCTCCTTTAACTGGGTCTCATTTAAATATCTTTAATATCCAATAAGACCTTCTTTATTTGGTCTTCTTTATGTCAGTATTATGGTCTTTTCATCGATTGGTGATGTGTAACAACCCAATTCTAACCAACCCGAGAGAGTAATTTTTTTACATCAAGTAAAGATCATAGTAAAGGTTCACTAACGCTGATTCCAACAAGATTAAATTTGATAAGGCATTTCCACATTTCAAGACTATAATGTTGTAGATATTTCTTGAGTGGATAAAGGAGGCCAATATCCCATATATTCTAGGTTTTACCTTGTATACCTCTACAATATAAAGGATGATTCAAATGGTCACCATACATTTTTTACATTCTCTACAAATGCAAGATATCTTGACCATAGCATTAGTATTAACCCTTCTCAATATTTAGATAAGAGGGATGTCAATTTCATTACCAATCATATGTTAGTATATGTTGGTACTTCTAGGTGTAATACCTTTAATATTAGTCAATTGCACCTCCACAGTGGAACTACTAAATATTTCGCCTCCACAGTGGAACTACTAAATCTTTAGAGCTTAATTACCCTATATCCATGATGGATTTTAGTTAAGGCGAATATCACTTTACGTGATAGTTATCGCATGGCCACCTAAGCCTACCCACTCAAGGTGCCATCACTTAATCACTTGCACATGGGTTCCTAAACTCCATGTTTGGAAGTAAGACTCAAGCTACTCCACTTAGAATATTATCCAAAGGCTTCCTATATTTGGATCACACTCAAGTTTTCCACTCAGAATGTGCCCATTGTGAAAGGTCCTAAGTGTTGCCTCTCTGCAACTCCATCAGGTTTGGATTAATGTTTTAGGGATTCTAGAAATTTTTAATCAAGGTGTGCACCTTTTAGAACCCCAAATCCAAAAAAACAACATAAAAAAAACTTAACGAACTCTCTCTCTTACATGAAAATAAATCATGATTACATTGCTAAAAATAGGAAATAACTTTAAAAGCATTTCTAAAGCATAAAATCGAAAGCAATAAACATGTAACATAAAGTTAACTCTTTTGGTAATTTATGAACATAATTTATAACCAAAATTCATATCTACTTTCCAAATCATAATTCCAACATATATAATTTCTCTTGAGAAGATCATATTAAGAATAATTACCAATCCTTACATATGAAGTGGAAATAACCATAGAAAATAATAAACATAAAATACTTATTCTTTTATTAATAAAGAAACCATTTTAAAATTCTTCCTTAAAAATATATTCCATTACATAAACCAAAGCTTTTCATAAAAACTTTATCTATAATACATCTCTTTCATTGTAATTCCATTTACATTATAATCATCATGTATAACATGATAGAATTATTTCCATCTATAATTTGGTTCACCGTATTCCTTGAGATCCATTGAAAGGTAGTGGAATAAGGTATCAGGATAACTCCTTCAAATGATAATGCATTCCTAAATGCTTATTCTTTTCAATGCATCTAGTAAAAACAACATCATACCATATACATTTTTTTCTTACATCTTTCTAATTCCTTTTAAAATAATACAAACGAGAAAACCCCTATAATTTTCCTCAACCAAATAGAACTCCAAATTCCATCTAATTAGTTTCATTTTAAACAAAGCAATATATTTCCACAATACAATTCCATATATTTTTAAAAAAAACCCATTAATTTCCTTTTATATAATTGGACTCCGCATCCACTTTAGTCTTCATTAATTCTCATAAAAAATATAAAACTCTATTTTATATCCTTAATAAAAAAAACATCTATGTTTCTCTTTTATCATAATATATAATAATACATGAAGGAATGTCCCATTATTTTCTTATACCAAATAATTCCTTCCAATATTTAAGTATTTTAAACAATACAAAGTTACTATATAATCACCAAATAAAATAAAGCAACTTCACATTATTAATATTAAAATATTCACTTAACATGATTATTTTTCTATGTTAATATAAAATCATATTCTTTATACAAGAATTTAACAACCATTAATGTTATATAGCATATACACATAATATTCTAATTCACCAAGTACCTATTTCTATTCATAAGGCTTAGTTTATTTATTTATTTAGTTTGTTGCCTTTCTATATTCTAATCAAGTGAATGATTAGTACTTTTCAAAAAGTCATCTTCATAAATTACTAATTTTGCTAAAAGAGTTCTGAATTTCTTGAGCTAGATGACCCTTTTGATTTCCTTATCTATATTGTAGTTGAGGTTTATTATATTGATACTGAGAAGGGTACTAATGTTGAAAATGTTACTTACATTTATGATACTGAGTTTGATATTATCTTGGTTGTATTGGCCTATTTGTTTGACCACTTTCATTTAACTGATTTCCATAAGATTGATTCCTTGGATTATATCTACAAAAAAATGTATTATGATTCCTCCTACATATCTAAAAATATTTGTTACTCCTATTAAAATTTTCTCTTGAAGTTGAAGCAAAATTTCCTTGAGAGTTATATTTTGATACTAAGGTATCATTAGTAATTTCATATTTAAATAAATTATCTACCTCATACTCTTGTAGAATATTGACTAACTCATAAAATGAAGTATCTTTGCTTAGAATTTGTAATGTTACTAGGTGCTTGTAGTTTTTTGGAAGGGCTCTCAAGATCACTTGAACAAGAAACTTGTCCTCTACCTTTTCTCCTAAGGTTAATAGTTTTTCTTTTATGTCTACCACTCTTCTTAAAAATAGTTCAATGCTTTCACCACTATTAACTTTTAAAGAATGAAACCGAGTTTGAAGATTCAAAATAGTAGCTTTGTTCTTTCCTTCAAATATCTTGGCTAAAGTATTGCAAGCTTCTGTAGAGGTTACTACTATGCTTATGTAAGGTTGTATCTCATATGTAATTGTAAATGTTATTATTATGAGGGCTTTTTCTTCTTCTTCTTCTTCATTTTTTGAATTTCCCTATCACATTCTCCTTACTGTTTCATTTCCAGTATGCTTAATTAGATTACATTTAGCATTTTCATGGTTTAGTTAGGATTTTAGAGACTTCTGACCAACATAATTAGTGTTTTTACTAATTTTTCCTCATTAGAGTAGAATATGCATTAATGGTTTCTTTTCACACTTTCATGCTTTATTTCGCATAATTGATCCATTAGATTGATAGTTGTAGTTCTTGTTTACATATTTCAAGCAATATTTATGAATATTGCATATGTGTAGCACCTTTTATTAGCTTTATTTATTTTAGTTATAATGGCATGTATATGTTTATTACCTTCAATGGGCCTCATCACGAGAGGCTGCCTATGTTTTTAACTATCTTCTATTGTTTCTTGATCGTAGGGATCTATATTCAAAGGAGCATACATTCAAATCCTTCCTCAACATGAAGAAGAGGGTCTACTCCACCCTAAGGTAGTTTGCGACTATTTGGAAAAGCATTTATAGTGTGCCTACCCCATTGGGGGCTTTGGAAATTGTATTAAGAGTATCAACATTTTGGTGACCCTAAGAGGGGCAATATTGTAACCGTATTTCATTGATAAAATTAACAAAAGAAACACACATTTTCATTGTTACCTACAATATTGTTATTTTGTCATGCTTTCATGTTGATTTCATTAATGCAATAGCTAGATGTACGCTTTTTTGGATAGGTTAGAAGGCGATCACGGTGGGACTCCACAATTCATGCGATCTAACTATTGTTTCTTGATTTTTGAAATTGTAGGTACAGACCACAGCTATCAGCTTCAAGCCAACAATTGAACTGCAGGTTCAACACGCGGTTTATAGTCTGAACTGCAGACTAGACCTACGGTTTACACCTGAAAACATAGACAACAGAAATCAGAATACATATCAACTCAGGATCTGAGGTAGGCCTTATTTTCCACTCTCTATTCTTTTTTTACTCTCTGTGTTTTTACAAAATGCATAAAAGTGAATGAAAATAGGAAAAACAAATTAAAAAAGGAAAATTAATCATGTCCTAGTTCATTTAGCATTTGCATCTATGGAAAGGTTCTGCTGGGAACAACGGACCTATGATTGTAGTCCGCCCTAGGCTACAACGTGCTTGATAGAAGTTTCTATTTGGTTTGCATGTGTGAGGCCCAATTAGTGGCCATTGTCATTGTAATGTGCATTGTATCAAATAGCATTTAGATTAGTTTGCATTTTATGAATGTAAAACGTTCTTTCATTTGCATAGCATATAGAAAATGAGCATGAGTGCTATATGATGCATTTCTTTTATGTACAATAAAATGAACCACACACACCACTTGGCACTTAAACACTAGTGAGTTGGGCTTGACATCCAACCACTAGTAGGGTTCAGCGACAATGGACGTAATTTCCATTCGTTGGCCCAAATCCTACGCACCCTTTATTACTAGACCAATATCAAATCCAATAACCTTTTGTACCCTAGAAAATTTACATGTATTCTCTTCGAAGGGTATAACGCTGACTGGGGGAAAATGGGTGAGGATCTGGGAGGACCTGTGCTCCTTGTCTAGGTGTGGATTTTCATCACCACACATGGGGGATTTACATGGCCTGGAAGTCACATCCAGGTTATCAAGCTATGAGCATACAGGTGAAAGCTAATTTAAACTGAGAATATCATTCAACACTTTTCAAAACACAATAAGAAGTTCTATACTGATACAACAAATCATTGAAACACATCAAATAGTTTAGGGTTTACTTTTAAAAATATAAAGGAGATAATCACATTGTTTGCTTTTTATGCTTCTTTATTGCTTAATTCATCAAGATAAGTCCCTCCTTGAGGCAAAAATTTTTAGTAAGAGAGGAAACCTCTCAAGTCTTGTTTAGTCGGTTCATCATGATGACTAGGCATGATAGAGCTCAATCATGAGCTAATGAGTCAGAGAGTTCATGGAGAGGCTCTAAATGCTTCTAATGTTCTCTTGAGGATCTTTCAAACCTTGCACGCCTCCTTGCTATACATCACACTCATTATGCATCGAAGGATCCAATCCTCCTAGTACGACACTCTGACAGTCATCGCGAGATCCCTTTGTCACACAGGAGGTTCACCCATGCGGATCATGGGGTTTACTCACATACAATGAGAACTCGCATCATTAGGTATTTGCCTAGTGAGTTAGAGAGTCATGGATATTACTCTACAAGTCAGTCCTACAGGGAATCTGAATCTCATGCAGCCCATGAGAGGTGACTACTCCAAGATCAATTGGAGGATGCACGTAGTGAGCATAAGTGCCTAGAGTGTGAGTGTGCAGAAATGAAGAGAGCACATCAACAAAGGTTGTATGAGCTCCAACGATGTGAATAGAGGATTTACCAACAGAAAGCATGTGAAGAACAATCATGTGAGGTAACTCCAAAAAAGAAGCTAATACCTAGAGTGCATAGGTAACAAGTCAATGCGATGCACCTATTGCATCATCAAGAGTTTCCACTTGAGTAAGTAGATAGCCATTCTGCTTGACATATGGATATGCCTATGGTTGTCGAGGAACAACATAAAGATATGTTTAAGGATCCCATGCATAAGCATGAGGTCGATAGTAGTCAAGTCCGACATGTGAGTAGTTTCAATGCTCAAAATTCATCACACTACTTGGGATATATACAGTCTATTCCACCATATAAGGAACCTATGATTACTTTCTATAAAAAGGAATTCAAACCTGTCCTTGTCAGGGAGTCTGATCCTCCATTGCATATCATAGCAAGGATAAAACAGGTTGCATATAAGTGAGTTTTGGTGGATACAAGATCATTGATGAATATTATCACCACCTTAACATTCAAACATCTCAAAATTCCATCGTCCCACATCAAGGAAACAAATTTAATGGTACAATCCTTTAACGATGTGGAATCCCCTACAGTAGGCACAATAGTCCTCCCCATCAAGGTAGGACAAAAAATTATTCCTACATTGTGCTACATTTTAGAGAGATCAAGACATTATAATATGTTGCTTGGAAGACCATGGATAAGAGCCATGGAGTGTGTATCGTCAATAGTGCATCAATGCATTAAGTACACACATGGAGGTGAAGTCCATATAGTTGAGGCAGACCCATATCCCTTCAAGTATTATAAACCTGAGGATCATCCACAGGAATCTAGTAAGGTGCCTATGCATCTACAAGTTAAACAGGATGAGTTTATCTAAAGTGTGAACGTAGTCTTGCAGATAGTTGTGGAGTTACCATCCCCATCGCTATCACCCGTGGAGTCACCTACGACCCCTAAATTCTCGACATTGCTTAGCAGGGAAGGATTGATGGATGCCCTTACGTAGTTGCTCATAGTTGCTTTAGAAGTGTTGCTAGAGGATCTTCATACTCCTATCATGGAGGAAGAACCTAGAATGGTCATGGATGCACTTGAGTGTATCACACCCTCTTCATCGACCATGTCACCAGATAATCCTCATGAAGATGATGGTGAATATGAAGAGCTTATAGAGGCAAACATTACAATGTTGCCCACCATAGAATCCACTAAGGATCTAGGTCAACTCTTCATCGTCTCTACCTATGGATCCTATCCTGTATACATCGTATGAGTATGATGAAGGTTTAGTTATCATGACTGAAATAGGATAGCCTTAGTATGTTGATGAATTATCTATGATGCCTGAAGCTGTGGAGTCTTCTCATGAGTTTGTGGGAATGGTCGATATTAGGCCAAAATATCAGGTGATTCCTAATCACATAGAGCTGGAGATGGGACAATCCAGTGGAGTTTCTACATTTCCAGGGCCATAACCTTTGAAATTAGTCACTCTTGACTCATTTCTTATGGCACCATCTCAAGAGCACAAACAAGTAGGTTCCTCACATCATATTGGGTGTACCAAATCTGACACAGTTCAACACAACAAAGTGAAACAATAGCTTGAGCTAAGTCATAAGCATGAGCATGTGGATAACACTGATGAAGTGTGTCTTCAAGAAACTTCCACATCAAATCAAATAGGTTATTTACAATTAACTAATGGATATATATCATCCACTTTTATATTTCCTTTAAATGACAAAGGTACTTCAAATTAGTCATTAGAAATACACATGAATTATTTGGACGTCTTGCAATCCATTTTGAGCTATCTATAATGGATGGAGCATCAAATGGATGAGCAATATAAGGCATTGCATTTTATCAAGAACCAACTTGAAAACCTGGAATCACAAAAACAACCCTTGTCTAAGGACGAATCATTTCCTATGCAAGTACAGGAAAAGCCTCAGCAAAAGCATAAGCCCATGCGGCCAACCCAACCATTGTATTATCAAAGCAAACAAATGTGGATCAAGAGCCCAAAATAGTCACAGCATAGTGTGACTCCATTAAAATAGTCTATGTTAGACATCTTTCAGAAGCTGTAAGAGGCTAAGGTCATCACCTTGCCTGATATCATCCCTTTAAACCCTAGTAGAGTAAAACCTATAGGTTTCAAGGAGCATCACTATTGTAACTATCACAAAATAGAGGGTCATGGTGTAGACACTAAAATATGGTAAAACCTATTAAGCATCCACAAGCAGTGATCAAATTAACATAATATGGCCCCGTGGGCAGCCCTCAGGAGGCTCACAGTGGTTCTAGCCACTCTGAAAAGGGTTATGTAGGCTACTGACCCAATTTTGGGAGGTTTTGGCCAAAAATTCACCATCGTACCACCATGGTATGATGGTAGATTCCCATCGTCCCAACCTAGGATGGTGGTGAGCCCTCATCCCAAGGTGGGACGGTGGTGAAGTTTGACCCAAAAAATGTTAAAATTTGGCTAAATGGCACCCAAAAACTGCCATTTGACCACCCAAACAGAGCATGTGAGGTAGAGGATAGGGAATCCTTATGACATCCATATTTATGAAGGCAAAATTTGGAGATCCTCTTCCACACCTTGTGCATGCCTCCCATTTGACAAGTGGCACCTTCTGCCATGCATGCCCTTGCATGCCTTTTTGCACATGAGCCCCTTTGGGCTATAAAATGGATTCCATATCCACAAAAAATAACATAAATGAGTTCTAGTATATGCAACATAGTGATTACAATATTTCACCTCACCTCATTGCACCTTTTTGCCCTTGAAATCTCCCTTTTTCCAAGGAGGTTATCGGGTGACTTCAAGAAGGTAATATGAGCGTAAATTTTCCATACGGGTGAATTTCTTCACCAAATTTGATGAAAACACACCTTATATATTTTAGGAACATCTTCCAGTGGTTTTGTAACAAAAATTTACCGGATTTGGTGGGTATCCCCTCCTAGGGTGCCCCCCAAATAGTTGTAGTCACCATCGCCCCCCCAAGATGAGGGTAAATTCTTAAGAAATTTCTTTACTTTTTTTAATTTTTTATTTTATACATTATTCCATTATGCTACAGTACAAATTTCAGATCATTTGGAGTTAAAATTAATTAGTTATGCTATTTTTAAGTTTCCACAGGCTTGTAGGGCCCATCCGGGCACCCCAGTTTGATGCAGGTGGATCCGGGATCCAATTGGAAAATCTGACCAGATGGGTTGTCTTGAAATGCCAATTTATACATACTAAAAAAATTTCATGAGTTTTTTATGGGTGCAGGTTTGATATTTTGTTGTCCTCCTTTTCGTAGGTTGTAGGCAGGCGATGCTTAATCAAGGGGTCTACGGGTGCAATTTCTGATCTATTTTGGGTTATAGCATCCCAAAACCTCCTATTTAACATCTCTACAAATTTTCAATTCATTTTGATATCATTGTATGCACTTTTAATTCATATGCCATTTTGCCCCTATAGGGATTGCATGTTTTCACCATACACCCTTTGCTATTTGACCCATTTTTGCTTCCTTGTGTGCAGGTTCAGGTCCTTATAAGGCTTTGGGAATCAATATAATACATTAGAAAACCTATATACAAGTATAAGTGGCATTGGCTCGCCCACCTCGATTGTGGGTACACGGAGAAACATTGGATGTGCACCCAAATTTTGTGAAAGACTTGGTCTTTGGGCACCCAATATTGTAAAAATTGTATCACCATTTTGAGCCCTCAATGGGACTACTATAACCTTGGATTGGATCCAAAAAATTAATGAGAAAATACTTGCTTTGATTCATTTCCTTTTGTTTGGTATTGTTTCCTTTTTGCATGCATGCTTCCTTTTTTGATGCTCATTAGCGAGATGGGGTAGATACACTTGGATTAAATAGATAACAAGACCTCTAGGTCAGGATATTAAAATCCCACTATGTGTAAATTGTGTAGTCAACCTATCCATCCGTTAGTACCTGTTCTTTCCTATCCAGAACAATTTAAGTTGCCCTAGTTGGCTACCTTTAAGGGAGAAGAGGATGCGCAAGAACATGTCACTAGGTTTTTAGGCCAATGCTTTAGAATTCATGATGATGATGCTTTAATTTTGAGGACATTTTTGACTACCCTCTTCGGCCCTACCTCTGAGTGGTTTTACCAGCTCCCTAAGCATAGCATCCATAATTTGGACCAACTCGTGGATGCATTCCTGGAGCGCTTTGCCTTCAATACCAAGAGGAAGGAAATGTTGGCTGATGTGGCTGGGTTAAAACAATATGATGATGATTCAATAACAAATTATGGTAATAGATGGTAAAACTTTCTCGCTAATCTACCTTATCTTCTCCCCATGTTGGAGTTGACTCAAATGTTCTCCAAAAGTTGCTTAAAGCCAATCTCTTTGTTACTACAGTTGCAAAAATACCCCACTCTTGAAGATTCCTTACCATAGGCTAGGGTCATCTAAGAAATAAAGATTCAAGAGGGTGAGATTGCGAAGCCTCGCAAGGAGTGGATCAAGAACACTAAGAGCACCCCAACACAACCTAAGTCAGCAACGATAAATCAGGTTGCCATTAGTGTCCCAGGGCCAGTGCCAGCTGCACCACCTCAAAAGCCTAATTATTAGGCCACCCTTGGGAAATATGCCAAGGATAACCAGAATAGTCAAGGGCAAAATCAACAACGTCACCCCAAGTGACAATTTATGCCCATTGCAGAGTCTATGGATTTAGTGTTTGATCACCTCTTGGCGGCTAATGCGATCCATCTATCTGACAGTCGACCTATCGATCCTAATGCACCTAAGTCCAAAGGATACAGAGAAGACCTATATTACAAATTTCATAGGCAAAATGGGCATGATGTGCAAACGTGCTATAAATTAAAACATCTAGTGTAAGACCTGATTGATAGGAATTCCCTTCAGGTAGATAACATTATCGTACCAAACAACCAATAGATGGGGGTCTTCAAAGACCCCTTGCCTGCCCACGTGGAGTAGGCCAAACTAGTGCCCCAAGTGAATAAGGTTCACCATGCACCTCCTAAGTAAGGATATGTTGGCATGGTCAGTATTGTGACAAGAAATCAGTGGTAACCAAGTTCAGCCACACCACCTGTGGCTCAGAGTGATGTCCCTTCGACATCATAGCCTATACCACCTCCTAGATCGAGCCTCCCACTTAGGCCTATAGTCACCATCAAGAGCAAGCTCGCTCAGAGCTTAAGAATAACATATGCCCGACTCTCCATATATGAGCTCATTCAATTATCGCAACCTCATAGAGAAGCCTTGATGGAGATCCTTAAGGTAATTGAGCTTCAGCCCCAGGAGTCTAACTCCTTCAACAAATTTATGGGGCATGTGTGGTAATGCAAAGAACCGGTAATTACTTTCTGAGAAGATGAACTTAAACTGGTTCCACATGATATGGTGGATCCCCCTTTACACATCATCGCACATGTGAATATAACACCATACAAAAGAGTTTTGATAGATACTGGGTCTTCGAGCAACATTATAACTACAACATCTCTGAAGCACCTGAAGCTTCTAGTATCTTATATTGTCACATCTACCTACACCCTCTGAGAATTCAATGATGCCATATGCTCAACAGTTGGTACAATCGTATTACCTATTCAAGTAGGGGAAAATATCATCTCGACAATGTGCTACACCCTGTAGGGTGATATGGCATACAACATTTTGTTAGGAAGACCATGGATCAAGGACATGAATTGCATCCATTCCATCACTCACCTGTGCCTCAAGTACACTCACGAAGGGTAAGTTCATGTCGTCCCCATGGACCTAGAGCCCTTCAAGTACTACAACATGGTGCAGCAATTACCCGAGTCAACCTTGCCAAAGATACATCTAGATTTTTAATCGAATAAATCTAGTCAAGGTTTGACCCCACCACTATAGCATACCATACCCTCCTCATCATCGGCCCCACCCCAGATGCCTAATACATCAATGGATCCTTTGCCTAGGAACCCAGAGAAGCGACCCATTGAGGAGGACCAACCAATCATATCCACCATCTCTATAGAGGAGATACTTAGCCCGGATGATGAAGAGACACCACACGAGGCAAACAATGAGCCATATCAAGTCTCACTCTCATCCCTCTTCTATCCGTAGCCCCAGGTTACAATACATCTAGCTTCTACCAGATTGGGAGAGTACATGGTTAGGAATGTTACCACTACTTCTGCTTTAGAGTCGATGCAAGACATGGGTAGACCCCATATTCCCATAGGCACTATCGTACCTCTTGGTATTCCCCCTAATCAAACGAACTTTATCTATGGGGGCCTTGACTATGGCATCGAACCTTACCAATAGTAGGAGGAATATGAGGAACCTTTTGGAGATGATATCAACTACTTGTCTAACCCTAACTTCACCTTGAAGTACCTTGACCTATGCAACTGGCATGGTTATGGGTTAGGCCTGTATGAGTAGGGCACCATAATCCCTTGTCAACCACAATATAAAATGCCCTATGATAAGTTGGGAGTGGGACGCAACAATCCATTGCCTCTAGATGTCCTCTTAGATAGCCTAAATCACTTGAATATAGGCTACGAGGGCGGGTTGGCCCAAGACCCTTATGCCAATCCCAATATAGTCTACTCCCTAGGGGATTACTTTCCATGGCTAGATGGGAACCCCACGATCCCTAGTGACATTCCCCCACATTTTGAGAGAGGGGAAGGGTCGTGGAGTTGTCCCCATGTCTGTGATGAGTCAGATCCAGGCACCTCATATGAGTGGACCTCAGAGGATGAGTCGGGTTATGAGGTAGCGCCATATGACCCTTTTGAGTCGAATAGTGATCATTCACAAATTGTCCCCATTAATGACCAATAGGAAAGCCTCATACATTTTTTCCCTTTCCCTGATCCTGTTTGGCGGTAGCTCCTTCCTCCTGAAGAGCCGGTTCATCTATAGGAAGATAGACCTCCTGGGGGAGGAGCAATCAATTTACTTGAGCAGTTGGGCCCTTAGGAGCCTGAGGCACTGCAAGATGAGAATGAAGGAATCCTCATCCACGATGATGATTATGAGGAATTAGCATATATGGGACCACACCTACCTGATCACCCGATCCCAAGGGGCAACAATGAGGTTCCCATATATGATAGTGACTATGAGGATGAGACAGAGAGGGCATACCTAGGTCCTCATTATTTGCGATATCATCATGAGAATATTGACATAGATGAAGTCTATCATCAGTTACATGTTGGCCCATGCTTGAGGGCAAGGCCTATCAATCTAGGCCAGATTCATCATGAGGTCTTCCCTGACCCGCCCACACACATGGAGCTCCTTGAGCCTAAACAATCCCATCCTGTAGTCTATTCCCAGATAGGATCCAGAGATCCCAATCCCCCAAAGCCACATCTGGGGGTGAGAGATAACACCAATACATAGTCACATGCACGTGGTCCTAGAGAGAAAACACATTTCATCAATATGATCTCCATTGATTTGACCATACCACTCCACAACCCAGTCGATCCTTCCAAACCACTCCATCTAGACCTAGATGCGATTGATTGGGATCACGCTGATTCACCCCCATCACCCTCTAAGTATTGGGCTTGCAGTGGATTATTTCACTTCTCTATAGGACCAAATCATGATGTCTTCCATTTTGAGGAGGAACCCGAGGTTCCCATCGAATATTTAAATCTAGCTAATGACATCCATTTGATACCTACTCCCCATAAGTTGGAGGAGGGGTCTCATATGTCAATTGAGCCTACGGTTGATAGAGATATCGGCTCAGATCCCAAAAACTCGCAATATATCAAGCTAGGGGAAAGCCTATCCCCCAAAGATCAAGCTAATTATATAGCCCTTCTCATAAAAAATAAGGCAGCTTTTGCATGGTCTTACAAAGACATGTCGGGACTAGATCCAAATCTGGTCACCCATAATCTCACGCTTGACCCCACAGTCAAACCTGTCAAGCAAAAGCTGAGAAAGATGCACCCAACAGTGGCCTTGATGGTCAAATATGAGCTACAAAAACTATTGGATGCCCAGTTTATCATTTCTGTAGACTATCCACCATGGTTGTCCAACATGGTTCCCATCAAGAAGCCTGACGAGAGGATTCACATTTGCACCGACTTTCGAGACCTAAACAAAGCGAGTCCTAAGGATGATTTTCCTTTGCCAAGCATAGATGCCTTGGTAGATGCCATCGTAGGACATGAAATGCTCTCCCTTATGGATGACTTCTTTGGGTACAATCAGATTCGTATCAACCCGAAAGACCAGCTCAAAATGGCATTCACAATGCCTTGGGGGACATTTTGTTACAAGGTCATGCCATTTGGCCTTAAGAATGTCGGTGCCACCTACCAACGTGCCATGACATATATCTTCCATGACTACATGCATAAAATTTTGGAAGATTACATGGATGACTTATTGGCAAAATCTTTATTACATCATGAGCACCTAGATGTCTTGCACAAAGTCCTCGATCGCCTTATTGAACATAATGTGAGACTGAATCCCAAGAAGTGTGTCTTTGGCATCACATCTGGAAAGCTCTTGGGATTTATAGTTTCCAAATGAGGCATCGAAGTGGACCCTAACAAAGTCAAGGCAATCCTTGAAATGCCTCCCCCGACTACCATCAAGCAGCTTTGTAGCTTGCAGGGGAGGATTGCATCCATCAAACACTTTATAGCACAACTGTTGGACAAGTGTAGACCCATGAACAAAATTTTACACAAGGGGGTCACATTCCACTGGGACAATGAATGTCAGGATGCCTTTGACACAATTAAACAATACATGGCTTCACCGCTAGTGTTAGCTCCACCTAGACCAGGGGTGTCATTCCGATTATACATCTTAGCTACTGAGGTTGCATTGGGCGCCATGTTAGCCCAAAACAATGAATTTCATAAGGAACAGGCCACATATTATCTCAGTCACACCCTAGTGAGCTATGATATTAAGTACGCATACGTAGAAAAGTTATGTCTATGTCTAGCAGTGGTTATTGCTACCAAGAAGCTATGACACTATATGCTCAATCACACTATGTATGTTGTATCCAAAGAGAATCCATTGCGATACATGATGAGTCGTACTTATCATAGTAGTCGCACGGTGAAATGGATCATGTTGTTGATAGAATTCGACCTAGAGTTCATAGGACAGAAGTCAATCAAAGGATAGGTCATTGTTGATCAACTTGCAGAGGCTCCTCTCTAGGAGGACCAACCTCTTAGCATGGAGCTTCCCAATGATGGAGTCTTCCAAATATCAGAATCGCCTTATTCTGATGAGCCTGAGTCACAGGCGGATATGAATCTCTTCTTCGATGGCTCCAAATGCGAGCAAGGGGGTGGCACGGGAATCATGTTTTTCACACCGCATGGGGCTCCCATACCCCTATCATTTAAACTCGATTTCCCCTACACCAACAATAATGCCAAGTATGAAGCCTTACTCATAGGGCTTAAAATGGCTATCGCCATGAAAATCACCAAGCTCAATATTTTTGGTGACTCCTTGCTCATTGTCAACCAGGTCAAGGGAATCTTCCAGTGCAAGTGCCCAGTTTTGCAAGCCTACAAAGCCCTTGTGGACAAATCCTTGGCAAATTTTGAATGGTATGACATTGAGGCACTCCCTCGATCATCTAATCATTTTGTGGATACAATGGCCTCTTTAGGATCCTTGATTCCACAAGACCCCATAGGGGAGATGACAACCATTCAAGTCAAGATACTATCACAATCAGCGGTTGAGCGTGAGAGCACTCAAGCCATGCCAGAAGTTCACATGATTCAAATAGAACCTCATCAAGAGAGATTCTCACACATTCATGAGCACTTGAATCATGCCACTTGGGGGACTCTGTTCCCCCAAAACCCTTTTGATAGCAGCACAATGCTATTCTTACAAGTTCTATCCCAATCTGCATTTTCTTGGGATGAACTTCATGAGGGATAGGCGATTCATGCAATTGAGGCTTCCACATAGCAGGACTGGTCCACACCAATTAGAGAGTACCTAAATCTTGGTAACCTCCCTCCTGGATTATCGCACATTGCCAAAAGGACATTTAAATGGAAGGTAGCAAAGTTTGTCTTGTTAGGAGACATCCTATACCATCGGAGCTATGAAGGAATCCTCCTTCATTGCTTAGAGCATCAAGAATCAACTTGGGCAATGGCCCAAGCACACGATGGTACTTGTGGTGGCCATTTTAGTGGCATGGCCATCGCAAAGCGCATTCTCTACATGGGCTATTATTGGCCAAATTTAGAGTGATATTGTTGCGCATATGTGAGGAAGTGCATGAAATGTCAACACCATGCTAACTTGACACATGTACCTTCCTAGGCCTTACAACCGATCCAAGCGGCTTGGCCATTTTTGCAATGGGGGTTGGATTTAATCGAGAAAATCTCCCCTGCATCCTTGGGCCACCACACATTTATCATCATGGCTATCGAGTATTTTACAAAGTGGGTGGAAGCAATTCCCCTTACCACTACGATAGGACCCCGCATAGCGGAGTTCATATTGCATAATATTATTTGTCATTTTGGTATTCCATCCAAGATCATTTTAGATAATGGGACATCATTCAAGAATAAAGATGTGCATGCTTTGACAGCAAAGTATAACATCCAGCACAACTTTTTGACACCCTATTATCCACAAGCAAATGGGCAAGCAGAAGCATCAAACAAGACATTAATTGCCATATTGAAGAAAATAGTCAAAGAGAATCATACCGATTGGCATACACAAATGTCGCTTGCCCTTTGGGCTTACCGCACTAGCATTCAAACACCCACTGGGGCAACTCCATTTTCGCTAGTGTATGGTGCTGAGGCGGTCATGCCTCTAGAGTTAGAAATCCCATCACTGTGCATATCCATGCAGGAATTTATTGATGATGATACTGCACGACAAGCTCACCTAGATCAACTTATGTTGTTGGATGAGCATCGCATTAATGCGCTTGAGCATCTACATGTGTATCAAGAGCGGCTCAAAAGAGCCTACAATATGAAAGTCCATCTCAGAGACTTTCAGGTTGGTGATCTTGTCCTGAAAGAGAACCAACAGAATTCTAGCTTACCGGCCCACCTGCAGGACAAATTTATGGCAAACTGGTTAGGTCCCTTTGTCATCACTAGTCAAATAGGGCCTGGAACTTATCGCCTAGCTTCACTTGAAGGTGTCGAGGATCCTGAACCTTTGAACATCCTTCACTTGCGGCCATTTCATGCTTAGAGAGCACCCAAAAGGCTCCTAGCGGGTTCTCACCATCTAGGTCAAGTAAAAATGCTCCTAGACTATCTACGATCATCTAGGTCAACCCTAAAATCCCCAAAGGCATCCCTAAGCCCTTTGGTCATAGCCAAATGCCCCTAGGCAGTCGTAGACACTTTTTAAGTGCCGCTGCACGTCTAGGTCACCCAAAAGGCTCCTAGCAAGTTCTCACCATCTAGGTCAAGTCAAAATGCTCCTACTATCTACGATCATCTAGGTCAACCCTAAAAGCCCCAAAGGCATCCTTAAGCCCTTTTTTCATAGCCAAATACCCTAGGTATCTATGCCATCTAGGTCACCCAAAGGCTCCTAAGGGTTCTCACCATCTAGGTCAAGTAAAAATGCTCCTAGACTATCTACGATCATCTAGGTCAACCCTAAAATCCCCAAAGGCATCCCTAAGCCCTTTGGTCATAGCCAAATACCCCTAGGTAGTCATAGACACTTTTTAAGTGTCGTTGCATGTCTAGGTCACCCAAAAGGCTCCTAGCGGGTTCTCACCATCTAGGTCAAGTAAAAATGCTCCTGGACTATCTATGATCATCTAGGTCAAACCTAAAAGCCCCAAAGGCATCCATAAGCCCTTTGGTCCCCCCAAATGCCCCAATGGCTCCCAAATAAGCCCGTTGGTCACATGTGTATACATATCAACCAAAAATTCAAAAAAATCATCAAAACATCAAAATACAAAAACATTTGCATCGCATTGCACTTTCATACATACATATCCATCAAAGTTTCAAAAATTCAAAAATATTGCATCACACCACATTGCATTTTATCATCACTTGCATCTAGGCATATTCATCATTAGCACTTTACATTTTAGAGTTGCGCATACATGTCTAGCACCATGATGGTACATTACTTACCACTCAAAATCAATGTCATGAAAGTACTCATAGTTCAAATACCACAATTAGCATTTTTCACCCACATTTTTCACATTTTCATAATCGTGTCCATTCCCTTCACTTAGCCATTTGTTTTAAATAATGTCAGTAGGGTTTTTGGTCACTCAACCATATCTAGTCTCTACTCAGATTTTGTAGAAAGCTAGCTTGATTTTTAGGAGGTAGAGTCTTGCATTGATTATGCCTTGCGTACATCATATCCCAAACACAATTAATCATTAACAATCTAAGTTTTGCACAAAGACAGATGAAATCCATGAAGTGGTCTAGGTTACCTTAAGTGAAAATGTCATCCTGCTCATCCCCCTATGCGAATGGTTCAAGAATGCTGAGATTTGGCAAAAGGACAAGCCCTTCCCCACCCAATTCCCCAAAATCAATAGTGGTTTTCACCACTATCAAAATTTCCAAACACCCTTGATCCCTAAAGTCATAAGGATTCGTACTACACGTCCCCGCGAAGGATGGGTAGTCATCCCCAAGGCCTAAAATATCAACACCACTCCACAAAAAAATCCCAAAAGTTTCCCATCAACATTTCCAAACACCTTTGATCCCTAAAGTCGTAAGGATTTGTACTACACATCCCTGTGAAGGATGGGTAGTCATCCCCAAGGCCTAAAGGATCAATGCCATCCACAAGCCAAAAATCCCACAAGTTCAACTTTGAAATCAAAACCCTCAAAAAGCAACAATAAAAAATAATAGTGGTTATCACCACTACTCAAACCCCTTGCTCAAGAGAAAAAAAAACTCAAAATAAACAGTGATTTTCATCACTATATATGAGAGCAAGTAATCCCAATCAAGTGAATAACCAAAAAAGACACCTGAGCTTGAATCCCTGGAACTCTCAGCATTTGGAAAACCATCAAGTGATCCTCATTACGGGTTTGGTGGATAGCCTATCCATCAATGGCGGTAGCCTCACGCATGACGATATGTCTATCACATTAGCTTTTAGGCGTATGTGTAGACCAATGTTTGCATGTGGATGAGCTAGCTTTGGTAACCTAGATTGCCTAGTGGTCTAGTCATACTTAGTACAAAACCTACGATGGTGGCATTCATTTGGTGATCCTCAGTACAGGTTTGGTTGAGAGCCTACTTGGCACTGGCGGTATCCTTATGCATCTCACAGGAATGAACTCACTTGCACACATAGGGATATGAAGTACCTTGGTCATCCTAGCAGATTCATACCTTGTCAAAAAATCTTGCATGGTTCGTATACAACTTTTGATAAGTTGACTAGAGTGTTTGAGTCTCATGAAAACCTAATGAGCATTTCCTAAACAACATATCATTCATATCACTTCACCTCATTCATTTCAATTACATTATTCACAAATCCATTATACAAAGTCTCATGACAACATTACATATGAGTTGGTGCAAAATACATCATCTATGGTGCTAGCATAATACAACATGTAGTCTACACATTGCATCCTCTAGATCAAGAAATCATCCATCTCAATATACATCCATGCATGTACACAATAAAATCAAATCACATTACAAAATATGCATACATAGGCATTCATCATCATTACATAAATCAAATTGCATACATTTGCATACATCTCATAAAACAATAAACACATGATGATAAACCACATAAAAAGCTCATATATATATGTGTATATGTATGGGACAAAAAGATACATCATGTTGCCCATCGGCTACAATAAAGTGAGTCCTCAGACTTCACACTGCTAAAACATCCAAAAACACAAAAAGAGTCACGTGAGCCACTACCATGGTCACGCAGGATCGGTACTACGACTCGCACTCCCACCTGTAGTAGGAGTCCTCTGTGAACTCCCATATCTACTACCACCTACCCTGTCAGCTCTCCACCTAGACCCTGGTGCCTCTCGCCTAGAGGAGGACTGCCCTATCCTACTATGGTGACTCTGGTACGACCCACTAGCACCTCCATCATCCCGTATACGCCCACCAAGGTGTACTACCTTAGTCTCCAGCTCATCCGCATAAGCCTACCCCCATCGACACCATGCCTGGTAAGTCTCCACCATAGAATGGAGTCGTGTCACCTCTGCCTATAGCCTAGTCACCTCCCCACTACTGGAATCCTCCCATGTAGGGCTTCAAGATCGTAGCTATGCCCGAAGAGATGCTATCTCGACCTGAGCCACCTGTACCTCGGCTCGCTTAGTTGCTAGCTCTGCATGTACATCATGCACCTATGTCCATAGGAGATCTCTCTCCTACCTCACCCTGAGTAGCTCCTCTCGTAGCTCTACCTCTATATCCCTCGATGCCATCGGTGGTGCCTGCACCTCCTCATCCCCAACATCATCATCCCCCAAGTCACCTCGATCTCCTAAGTCCAGGAGATCCACATGCTCCCCTACCCTGTGTCCCTGCCAATCACCTGCCTCACCCTGGTCCTCACCAAAAATATCCTGATGTGCCTCCCTAGCTGCATCCCTCCTCAGTGGCCCCTCTCCATGCCCTTGGCCTATCACCCACCAAGCATCATACTCCGCTGTAGTCCCAACATCATCCACATCTAGAATGTCCACTACAGGATCTGTATCCCATGCCACTACCTCTACCATCGGCCATGCCAATGTCCTCTCATCCCCATGATGTCGATAAGGCACCGGCTCACTAGGCACCCCTGGCATAGCCCAAACTATCACATCACCCGAGCAAAAGGGAAGTACTCCCACTCCATGCCATGTCGTCCAACCAACCATCTGCCTCGTCGCACCCTACGGAGCTGTACAGTAGCATCTGCCCACTCTGGAAAATCTCTGTATGGCCTCCAGAATACCTGACCTACCTTGAGTCGGGCAAATAGATCTGCATAGTAGGCCACCTCACCTGTGAATCATCGACTCTGTCCCCTCTCCTGAGCCCTCTGCCATAGGATACCATATCCTATCTCCCTATCTGCTAGCTGTGCTCGAGTCATCCAGGGTAGCCCCTGTGGTCGCCCCATAGCTATGTGCTGCCATCCCTAGCACTACAGCAAAAAGCTACACCCCACACTGTTCCACTGAAGGTAGTATATCTCATACAACTCATCATAGAGCTGTGCCAATAGTGTAGTACCCCATGCCATCACCAGTGGCTCCGCCACAGTAGACCTCACCAGCGCAAACACTATCTCCACTAGGTTCCATGGGAACCTCACTCCAGAAGAATCTGGTAGTAGCATATTGGATATGAGCATCATGAGTAGTGTATGCCTCACCCCCAATACCTTCGCCTCATGCCAGAATCCTACCAGCATACCACCCTTCAAGCAGTCTAGCTCTGCCATCTCTAGATCATAACTGAAGTACCTCTCGAGCACTGCCTACCTCCGGTCTCGTGGTGTCGTGTGGATCGATCGCCCTTCTATCAAAATCTAAAGAATCTGATAGACATCCTCCAACATCATCATCATCTCCCCAGTGGGTAGGTGGAAGGTATTGGTGCACGGATCCCACAGATCAATTAGGGTAGTCAGATATGCATGGTCTCCTATGACAGCCTCTAATCGGGTCACCTACTTGAGGTCGAGGGCATCCAACCACTCCCAGTCCTCTATGGTCAAGGCATCCCTCATGGAATCAAAGAGAGTAGGTACTCGATACCGACTCCTCACCACCTGACAGGGATAAGCAACTCAATAATACACCACCAAAATGGCCTCACATGGCCCCAAAAACATTCAAAAGAAAAGACTCAAAATGGCCCCTCTTTGAGGCCAGTTTGTGGCCATTCCTCCCAGGAATGGCCCCCAAACCTATGGCCAACCCATAAAGGGATGGCCTATGATCAGCCCACACTAGCCATCCCACCTAGGGATGACTCCAAAAAAATTGGGCTCAAAAAGGCCTTTCAGGCCATCAAAAATAGCAAAAACAATGCAAAATTGATCTACAAAATGCAATCTAATTGCACAAAAACATGGGTAAAACACAAAAGTTGGTACATATCTCATAAATTAGGTTTAATTACCTACAATCTAGTGTGATATGCTTCCAAGCCAAAAACATACCATAAAAGCAAGAAAATCAACTCCTAACACTAGGAAAATGCAATAAGAGAGACTTGGCATACCTGTCTCGCATCGGCTCCTCCACTGGCTGAGTCCACCCAATGACTCATGGTGACTGTGGGATGAATTTGACAGTGCTCCGCTACTCAGAATCACTCTCCTACTCCTCACCTCTCAAACTGCCAAAGAAAGCATGCAAAAATGAGCCTAACCTTCATATTTTGGGTTTATATAAAGATGCAGGGGTCACCACCATCCCAGGGTGGGATGAGCGCACATTTGGCTGACCATGCCACCCTGGGATGGTGGTAGAACATGCCCTCATCCCACCCTGGGACGGTGGTAGCAAAAATAGGCCAAAACAGCCCAAAATGACCCAAAATAGGTCCAAAATTGCACCAAAATAGCTCAAATTGGGTCCAAATTTCACATAGATCAAAATGCAACCCTGAGGATCCTAGGAGGGATGGAAAAGTTGTTAATTCATGCCCTAATAAGTCCATTGTGGCTGGACCACCCCTGAACATGCAGTTTTTAGCTCCTTTCCTCCAAGAAAACTCAACAAAGTCACCAAAATCCTCTCCAAATTGCCCTATTTTTCAAGGGACAAAACTGAAGGTAAGCATAACACAAGTCAATTGGGTCAAGTGACTCATCACTTTTCTCATTGGTCATTCCCTCATCGACTCATCACTTGAGGGGGTAGTCATACTCAGTCCAAATCAGCAAGCACACACTCAATTATGCGAATGGCATTCGTTCAACGAATCTTCGACAAAGACAATCACGCTCCTGCTTGGGGCAGCAAACAAGCACACAAAATCACATTATAATGCTTGAAATTACTGGCATCATGAAGTCATAGGCCCTGAACCTTCATGACAGACAATGTTCAAGCATAGGCATGCTCATTCAATGAGTCAGAAGCAAAGATTCAAGAACACACGCCCTTTTCATGATTGGGGCATCTAAAGTTGGTTAGGTTATCGAGTAACCTTAATCATTCTACATTTTGGTCATCTATTTTTTCTCAACATTGTGCTGCACACAATGCATCTCAAAAAGGGGCATCTGTAGACACTAAAATGTGGTAAACCCGATTAAGCATCCACAAGCAGTGATCAAATTGACATAATATGGCCCCTTGGGCAGCCCTCAGGAGGCTCATAGTGGTTCTAGCCACTCCGAAAAGGGTTTTGGAGGCTACCGACCCAATTTTGGGAGGTTTTAGCCCAAAATTCACCACCGTCCCACCCTGGGATGATGGTAGATTCCCCTCATCCCACCCTGGGATGGTGGTGAGCCCTCGTCCCAGGGTGGGACGGTGGTGAAGTTTGACCTAGAAAAAGTCAAAATTCGGCCAAATGGCACCCAAAAACTACCATTTGACCACCCAAACAGAGCATGCAAGGTAGAGGATAGGGAATCCTTATGACATCCATCTTGATGAGGGCAAAATTGGGAGATCCTCTTCCACACCCTGTGCATGCCTCCCATTTGACAAGTGGCACCTCCTGCCATGCATGCCCTTGCATGCCTTTTTGCACATGAGCCCCTTTGGGCTATAAAATGGGTTCCATATCCACACAAAATAATAGATAGGAGTTCTAGGATATGCAATGGAGTGCTTTCAATATTTCCCCTCACCTTATTGCACCTTTTTGCCCTCGAAATCTCCCTTTTGCCAAGGAGGTTACCGGGTGACTTCAAGAAGGTAATCCGAGCGTAACTTTTCCATTCGGGTGAATTTCTTCACCAAATTCGATGAAAACACACCTTAGGTAGTTTAGGAACATCTTCCAGTGGTTTTGTAACAAAAAGTGATCGGATTTGGTGGGTATCCCCTCCTAGGGTGCCCCCAAATAGTTGCAGTCACCATCGCCCCCGGATGAGGGTAAATTATTAAGAAATTTCTTTACTATTTTTAATTTGTTATTTTCTACATTATTCCATTATGCTACAGTCCAAATTTCAGGTCATTTGGAGTTAAAATGAATTAGTTATGCTATTTTTAAGTTTTCGCAGGCTCGTAGGGCCCATCCGGGCACCCCAGTTTGATGCAGGTGGATCCGGGATCCAATTGGAAAATATGACCATATGGGTTGTCTTGAAATGCCAATTTATGCATACTGACCAAATTTCATGAGTTTTGGATGAGTGCAGGTTCGATATTTTGTTGTCCTCCTTTTCGTAGGTTGCAGGCGAGCGGTGCTTAATCGAGGGGTCTACGGGTGCAATTTCTGATATTTTTTGGGTGATATCCTCCCAAAACCTCCTATTTAATATCTCTAAAAATTTTCAAGTCATTTGGATATCATTTGATGCACTTTTAATTCATATGCCATTTTGCCCCTGTGGGGATTGCATGTTTTCACCATACACCCTTGCTATTTGACCCCTTTTTGCTTCCTTGTGTGCAGGTGCAGGTCCTCAGAAGGATTTGGGAAGCAATATCAGACATCATAGAACCTAGATACAAGTAGCGGTGGCATTGGCTCACCCACCTCGATTGTGGGTACGCGGAGAAACATTGGATGTGCACCCGGATTCCGTGAAAGACTTGGTCTTTGGGCACCCAATATTGTAACAATTGTATCACCATTTTGAGCCCTCAAGGGGACTACTGTAACCTTGGATTGGATCCAACAAATTAATGAGAAAATACTTGCTTTAGATTCATTTCCTTTTGTTTGGTATTGTTTCCTTTTGCATGCATGCTTCCTTTTTTATGCTCATTAGCGAGATGGGGTAGATACGCTTATTGTTCCACATAATTTGGTGCACCATTTTTCCCTAATTACATGGGATTTGATATTGTCATGAATTTAAGAGTGTGGTGCAAAATCTGATAGATAAGGGGTTTTATCATGTAGATGGTTCTCTCAGAGTGTCCCAACATGCTAAAGTGGAGGTCATACCTCCTCAAGAGCGACCTCAAAGTTTTCAGTCACCTCGTAAGACCAATAGGCTAGTGCAATGAGTAGTTTCATTTCATATGACTACTCTAAATTTGTTTCAAAATTTACATGAGGTAAAGGTATTTATATTACCCGAAATCAAGCATAGGGCATCCGAGACTGGGTTACCTGATCGGGACCCCTTTTGTGTGTATAATCGATCATATGGATATGACATTCGGGGTTACCAATAATTTAAGAGGGTCATCCAAGACCTAGTAGAATGGGATGCGATCCATGAGTATGGTTCTCTCGTTCACCCGTGCCGAAGCATAGGTACATCGATGAGGTCCGTTATTCACCTGGGAGACTTGATCTCTATCACTCTTCCTAAACAAGTTGATTGCCTTTTAGTGAATAACATGCATGCTGGGGGTATTCAAGGTAGCATACCTTTTCCACCATCCATGCCAAATTTGATAAGGAAAAATGAGGAATATAGAGGTATTGCACCTCCCTCACCGTCATCGAATGGCACACACACTGGGGGTATATAGGGCAACATGCCCTCCCCAAAAGGCTCTAAGGGTTTTCTTGAAACTACTTGGTCATCCCAAAATGCTCCAAGGGTTCCTAAAAATAATTGGTCGTGTCATTCAAAGGCCCTGAGGGTTTGCTTATAACGACTCAGTCACCCTAAAAGGCTCTTAGCTCGTCTGTGAGTAGTTTGGTCAATCAAAAGGCACCAAGAGTTTCTGAAAAATTTCTTGGTCAACCCAAAATCTCCAAGGATTTGTAAAACATCTCTTGGTCATCCTAAAATGTCCCAAAGGTGCTCATAAACCCTTTGGTCAAACCCAAAAGGCTTCGAGGGTTTGCTCAAAACTGCTCGATCATCAACGATTTTGCTGAAAGATCGATTGGTTAATCTAAAGGCTCCAATGACATTTTCGTGCTATTTGGTCACTCCTAAAGGCTCCAACGACATTTTCATGTCGTTTGGTCACTCCTAAAGGCTCCAGAGGCATGTATTTTTTGTTTGGTTAGATATGAGGCTCAAAACTCATAAAAATTATAAAATCAATAAAATCCAACAAAAATAGTAAAGAATAAAATCCAAAAATATTTGCATTTGCATTTGAATTTTGTATTCTTATTTTGCATTCACTCATGCATCCGCTACATTATTGCACTACATATAGGCATTCGTCATTCAATTGCATTCCGTAATAGGAGGGATTATGTTTGTTAGTCTTACAAATGACACCACGTTTGTATCTAAATCATGCATCTCTGCATTTATCATAAATCCATCATTCATATGAGTAATTATGTTTTTCAACACAACCTATGTTGTTGCTATGGATATATACTAGGGTTTTATGGTCATTCAACCATACCTATAGGTCTTATCAAGAGTTTGTAGAAAGATTGCTTTGCTTTTGTAGATGAGGTTCAGTTAGTATAGCCCTTAGCATATCAGAATCCTATCACTAATAAACAAATTAAACAATCCTAATAAAGACTAGGGGAAGATAAAAGTTGCAAAGCAGTACCGGATATCCTGAGGTGAAAAGAGTTATTCTTGATATTCCTCTATGTGAATAGTATGTGAAATGTTGGTAGTTGGCAAAAGGAAAAGTTAGTTCCCTATTAAGAATCCCTTTCTTATAATAAAATGAGCAATATCCCAAAGTGATATCCCACATCAATCCTCAATATTGATACCCTAGATCGATATCATAGATCGACTTCCTAGATTGATATCTCACATTGATATCATAAGATCGATATCCTCAATCGATATACCAGAAATAGTTTTCCCAAGTAAATCCCCCAAAGAATTTTTTTTGAAGAAAATGATCAAATATAATTGCCAAAAAGTAAATATCAAATGAAGATCAGAAACAGTCTCAAATCAAGTGTAAAGTGAAGATCAAATGAAGATCATAAATTAAAAGTTTGAGTGGAGATCAAATAAAGATCAAAAATCCAGTTCGAAGAGAGATAAAATAAAGATTCAGAAGCAATTCAGAATGAAGATGGAATCAACTCCCTTGCTTCACCACATATGAGCAAGTATCCTAAAAATTGAAGGATAGAAAGGAATGAGCCTGAATCCCTGGAATTGTCGGCACTACTGTACCTTACGCATGACGATATGTCTGATACACTTGCATCTCTTTTGTGGGTAGACCAATGTTTGAATGTGGAATAACTAGCTTCAGGTGTACTGCATTTCCTAGTGGCTTAGTCCAACTAAAATCTAAACTTGGGATTGTATAAGACATTTTTGGAATGCCTATCTTAGCAATGGGTTGAAATAATCCTGCCTGAAATCGGGGAATGCTCGTGTCTTATCTTAAAATATTCATGTGCACACACAGGTATAATGAACAGTTAGGGCTTATCCTAGAAAAATCCTTACACTTCAGAAGTCTACTGTGGTTAGTATGCAACTTTTGATAGGTCTACTAGGGTGTTTGAGTCTCATGGAAAACCTCAAAAATTTCTCTAATAGCAACGAAATATCAAATATCACAAACCATATACAACCATCAAATTACAAATTATCAAGTCCATGATACATCATTATATAAAGCACAATCAAGATATAGGATAGATACCGAATGGATATTAGAAATAATATTTGGACAACCACTAACTATATCATGCATATTTTTCAAATTTACAAAATAAAATAGAATGACACATTATATCCTTCACATCATACAACTGCATTCATTGCATTTCATACATGGGGGATTAATTGATCAAATTCTTATATTAAGGATTTTTAATTAAATTCATGATTTTTATACATTTTGTGGTGTCACCCATTAGATTGGTAAACATAATTGCATTCATTCCTTATGTTTTAAATGATTAAAGAATACTGGTTCATTTACATTAGATTACCATCATGTAAATAATGCATTACATACATCGCACATCTAAGCATCTAGATCACTGCATATCATCATCATCATAAATAAAATAGTTATCTAGTGCACATCATCCATACATCACATAATATAGCATCAAATTAACATAAGAATTGCATCCATGTGCATCAAATAAATAGAAAATTAAACATACACAAGTACACATAATGAGTCATAAATGATCAATCTCATATATATGTGTGTCCAAATAGAGTACATCAGGAGTACAAAATGCCCGCAGGATACAATCATGTAGGTCCTAGATATTACACCAAAAATGGTACATATGCAAAAATGTAGCCTAGATCTAGTAGAGCCCTAGCTCTGGCATGCTCCCCCTAAACTGGAGCTCTTTCTTCATCCCTCAACCCTATGCTTTGGAGTTTGCTTTGCAGTCAGCTCTAGTGCCTGTTGTGTGCCCTGTTGAGGGCCCTGTGTACCACCTAACCCAAATATGCCTAGCATGTGGGATACTGGTATGTCTATGCAGCTAGACCTATGAATAGAAGTCACACTCATATCCCTATGACTCCTATGAGAACTACCTCCATGTGTGCTAGAGGACCTGTGTGTCCTCTCTGTCCTATAAGTCTATTTGTTGGAGCTCACCGTGGACTATCATGTAGTCCTATACCTGGTCCTCTAAGAACCTGTAGCATGTCTATCCATTGGCACCCCAAGCCCCACAATCTAATAAAACCTTCTAGCTAGGAGATGCAAGCTTCCCTCACATCGCAAAGTTCATTTTATTATTCTACGAGGGAAGTGAGCCACCTAACCTCTACCATGGGATCACCACCTCCTGGAAGTATAGTTGATGGTGCTACTGATGGTGCCATGATAGCTTGAGATGAGGCAGGATATCCTCTATGAGCCTAGGACTGAGCCAAGTCCCTCTCTACTATAGTCGTATATCACCATGCCTCTGCTACCTGTAGCGAGCTTGTCATCACTATGAGCTAGCTTCACCTCTAACATGGTGATGCTAGTGTCCCTTTGTAGCATCTAAGTATGGAATCACCCAACCTGGCTTTGTAGATCTGCTACCTAGGATAGCAACTGGCCTACCTCATTGTCTGGAGGTACCTTGCCCTCATCCAATGCCTCCCCCTCGATATCCATAGGGGGTGCATCTCATACTACAACCTCTACCTCCCATCCACCCTTAATTTGTGGGTGCACATTGCACCCCTATGGATCAGCCTTAGCCTCATCATCAACCCGACCGAGGGGCCCAGATCCCTACCACTGTAGTAGTGACCACCAAGCATCATATGTAGGAGTAGTCCCAACCACAGAAACCCCTAACTCCTAGAAATCATCAATCGCATCACCAAGTGTTGTTGGTTGTACCCACTATAATCCTATATCTAGAGCCAGTTGCCTGTAGATGATTGGTAGCTCTGGTATATCCTACACTAATCCAAACTACCACAGGACACAAGAGTAAAAATGGTACTCCCTAATCTTGTCCTTATGGCCCAAGAGCCACCTATCCTGATGAGCCCTATGCAGTCGCTCGTCAGCCTCCAGCCATGTAGGGCACCCCATGTATGAGTGCCACTCTATATAATCGTGCCTTAATCCCATGAATTTGCTGAGGTAATGCCTAATGTCCCCTGCATGGGACCTGCTCTGGAACCCCTTCTCCTCGCAGGGCTAGCAAATTGCGTAGCACTGATGTGCATCATCAATGGTAGTGATGTCAAGTGGCAGATCTGTAGGGTGATCAATGTAGATGTGTTGCCAACCCCAGATCTGTAATAGTAGACTACATATGATGCCTACCCAACTCCTACAAGTCACATGATATAGCTCCTGATAGAGCTGGCATAGTAAAGTGCTCCCCTAGGCTAGGAGCAGTGGCCGATGGATGGTGCTTTGAAAAACCCTCCTGACGTTGGAAAGAAGGTTCTAGGGGATCCTCACACCTGAGGAGTTTGGAAGAACTATTTGCATGACCAGGTGCATGAATATTGCCTCTTTAACAGAGAAGATGTGCTCCCCCTGCCAGTAGTCAATGTGTACACCTCCGTGATCCATTAACCATTGGGCCTTGTCACTACGATCACCGAAGATAGCATCATAGACAACCTTCTTCCTCTGAGAGGAAGAGGAGGTGATGGCCTTGCCATCAATAGGGATCCTAAATATCTAATAGACATCCTCCAGGGTGATGGTCATTTCACCCTTCGACAGATGAAATGTGTTGGTCTGGACATTCCAGCTCCGAGCAAACGCGGTCATAAATTTTTTATCTACCCTAATCATAGGTAGATCCAAGACATAGCCGAAGCCAATAGCTTTGAACCACTCTTGCTCCCTTGGAGTAAGCTATCCATGTAGGGTGCAAAGTATATCTGGTTCTCGGACCCTATAAGTCAATGTCTAGAAATAAACAATGCATAAGAAAAAAAATTAACTAGAAACAAGCAAAAATAGATAAAAATGATTCAAAAAACATCAAAAACATCAAGAAAATTCAAAAGGCATCTCAGACATGCAATAACTCACATTAATTGCCATAAAACCTTAGAAAAGTTAGAAAAAATAGAAAAAATTTCCAAAGTCATCGAACCGCAGGTCAACCTTATGGTTCGATTGCGGTCAAATTTGACTGTTGGAAATTTGAATTCTAACCGTAGCTGATAGTTGTAGTTCTCAAACTAACAATTAGGAGCCACAGTTGCTAGTTGTGGTCTAGGAATGAGACCCATTTTGGGTCCCTTCCTAGCCTATCTAGTTAAAAATAATAATAATAAAATCTAACCTAGGCTAGTCTACGGTGAGGTTCGTTGCCAACAATTTAGTGAAGTTCATTAACCCATTACTTAATGCGGTTTATTTTAGTTGGTAATGAGTGTGAGCACTCAATTTTGAGTTACCTTGTCCACACCACGGGCTCTACTAGTGGATGGCTGTCTCGATACCACCATCAAGGTACGAGTGAAATTTGAGGTCAAGTTTGGTAGCGTTTCAGATCAAGGAATGTCTCTCACCTCTCAAAGATCTCTGAAATGCAATTATTAAAATGAAATAATGAAATTTTCAAAGTGGTAAAGCTATTTATAGTTTGCCCTAATTTCGATGGATCACAGCCTTGACTTGCGGTTCCCAAATTAGAAATTTTCAACCACAGACTGTACCCACGGTTAACAACCAGCATTACATGCACTCAAACCCCACCATGGGAAAGTCTAAAATGACAAATTAATGACTCCTAACGGATCAAATTTCAAAAATAGCAATCAATATTGCAAATTTGGTGATGTTCAAAGCACCAAGATTGATCAATAAATCAAAATTAACAAAAAAATCAAATAATAATAATAAAAATAAACCAAATGTGCCTCGTATTCAGTAATTTACCCTATACACTTGGCGGTTGCAGCAACTTGTGATCCATGCAATTCGACAAGATGAGTAAATTACCATAAGGAAATTTGGGGCAAAAATTATCATTGTTGATCTGATATGCTTATTTTCAATCCCTAAGAATGCCTTTGAGGCCGGACTGTTCCACGGGAATGAGGCATTGCATGTCATTTCTCCTATGACATATTTTTCAGCAAATCATCGATAATTTGATTCAACACAAATATAATTGGACTTGTATCAATTTGATTCTCTAAGACGGCTATTGCAGCCCGACTGCTCCATGGGATAGAAATGTGCAAATACTATTAACAGTTGGAATCAAAAGCTGAACTAGGCCTAGCCAAGGCATTAAAATGCTCAAATCTAAATTTGTTCAGATCATGCATAGTGGTCAAGTGACCTTGTCACTTCAATTATTGTCATTACCCTCATCGACTTGTCACTTGAGGGGGTAGTCATAATATCAAATAATAATCAAAATCAGCAAAATATCCCTGAGATTGTAGATCCCTTGATCTTGTTAAAATTGCATTCATCCTTGCGAATCATTGTCAACAACTATCATAAGCTTACCCCTTTGCTTAGGTAAAATAGCAAATATGATAATTTATTTGTAACTCTCATGCTTTTGGTTATATAGGCCTAAATCCTATTGTAGCTCCAAAGCTACTCTAATGTCTGATGACGAGTGCAAACTATTTCAAGTTTAAGCCTCCAAAGATTTGGAAGCAATGATTCCATGATGCACGTTTTTTTTGTAGGACTTGGGGCATATAATGTTGATATGACTAATGATCATCATAGAACCTTTGACATCATTTTAGGAGGTCTATTTTTTCTCAGCATTGTTTTATCTCACAATGCATCTCAAAAGGGGCATCTGTAGACACCTCAAATGCATCATTTCGAGGGTGACTAATCATATGGACATGCTACAAGACCATATGGAAGATCTTGGATAGACTCCAAGATAGAGCAGTGGTTATAACCACTCAAGTTGGGTTTCTTGGACTATTCAGTCTAAACCACAGCCCAAACCTATGGTCTATAGTCTAAACTATGGCTAAGGCCCGTGGTTTACAGTCTGAATCGTAGCTGCAACCTGCGGTCTTAACTGAAGTTTAGTTGGCCTTCATCCGAGCCAAATAGGTTTGAACAACTATTTGTTCTAGAAGAAGGTGGTTAGAGGATGGAAGCTTCCAATCCAACTATCCTAACCACCCCTTCTTGATCTTGGCTTCTCCATGAAGCCACCCCTAGCCTTGGGACATCCTATAAGTACCCCTTCAAATTAGGGTAAATATATAGAGCATTTTGATAGCGAAATGCTGTCAAAATATATCAGAGAGTACATCTGGAGATCAAAGTAGCAAAACCCTGTCAAATTGTGGACTCAATTGAGTGCATATAGAGAGCCTTGTTGCCATCCCCATTGTCATTTTATCAAGCATTATGACGAATTAGGCCATGGATGCCCTAAGGACCTAGGAGAGCCAAGAAATGGTAATTCAAGCAAATAGAGGCCCCATTCAACAATTCAACCGCAAAACTTGTTAGAGGACACTGAAGGTGACCCTCGAACATCAATTGGACAAAGAGATCAAACCCACAATCCTTGAATTTGGAGGGCAAACCACTTGGTTGCTCACTACGGCTTTCAGTCGTGGTTTACAATGCAGACCGCTAATCAGAGCTGTGGTTTGCAACAGAGGTGACTTCTCTTTACTATTTCATTTCTAGTATGCTTAATTAGATTACATTTAGCATTTTCATGGTTTAGTTAGGATTTTAGAGACTTCTAACCAACATAATTAGTGTTTTTACTAAATTGTCCTCATTAGTGTAGAATATGCATTAATGGTTTCTTTTCATGCTTTCATGCTTCATTTCGCATAATTAATCCATTAGATTGATAGTTGTAGTTCTTGTTTACATCTTTCAAGAAATATTTATGAATTATGCATATGTCTAACACCTTTTATTATCTTTCTTGATTTTAGTTATAATAGCATGTACGTGTTTATTACCTTCGATGGGCCTCATCACAAGAGGTTGCCTATGTTTTTAACTATCTTCCATTATTTCTTGACCGCAGGGATCTATATTTAAAGGAGCATGCATTCAAATCCTTCCTACAGCAAAGAAGAGGGTCTACTCCACCCTACGGTAGTTTGCGACTATTTGGAAAATCATTTATAGTGTGCCTACCCCGTTGGGGGCTTTGCCAATTGTATTAAGAGTATCAAAATTCTGGTGATCCTAAGAGAGGCAATATTGTAACCACATTTCATTGACAAAATTAATAAAAGAAACACGTATTTTCATTGTTACATGCAATCTTGTTATTTTGTCATGCTTTCATGTTGATTTCATTAATGCAATAGCTAGGTGTACGCTTTTTGGGATAGGTCAGAATGATTTTTCAAGTTTCTGTTTTTTTTTTTAAATTTATGATGTTGAATTCCTTAAGTCTCCCTAATTTATTAAAAAACTATAAAAGGAAGAATGTTTTCAAATTTAAAAATCTTAATTTGAAGTAGACTTCCTTATCTCTCCAAGAGTAAATAATTTGCAAATATTTTGTGGCTTTGTATTTTCAAAAAATAATAAAGCTTTCAAATATTAAATGACTTTGAAAAACTTCAACTTAAACATTTACTTTTTACCTATACCTACTTATCACTCCAAAAAAATTTAGAATAGCTAAGGTTTTAATTATCGTAATAAGTTTATTATCTCTCAATATAAACTTAATTAACCTTATAAAATTCAATAATTAATTTTATAAAAGCCTTATCTCTCCTCTACCCTTAGCAATAATCAAATATTGAATTACAGAACTATAATATACCTCCTTAGTCATGGCTACTTGGGATGATATCTGGTGCTACATTTGGTAAGCATTTCACTGACCTTCTATTGGCTTGAGCATGTGAGGATATGTTTGCATTCTTTAAACAAACTATTATTTTTAGCCATTCATAAAATGCTTCATTCTCTACCCATTTGCCTTCCTTCTTTCAACGTGGAATTTTGGCAGAATGCATGGAAAATTAGGTTGACGCTTGGAAATGATTTCAAATGTTCCAATACTTTAGAAATTGTAGCATTCGAATGCACTTCTAAATTCTTGGAGTTTGTGCTTACATACCTCTAAAAACAGTTGCTCTTCACATTTCTTGGTGCTTAACCAATTTTCTTGATGTTTGACTTAGATATGGCACTTGGTTCACCCACCGTTTACGCTTCTTCTTGCTACGCTTGATGGAATTTTGTTTTCTTTCCAAATTTTGGAGTTCATGCTTATACTACACACAAGACAAGTGACACTTCATTGCATATGTTGCACTCCTCTCTATACGGTTCAATTGCACTGAGAAATGACATTATCACTAGCTTGATGATAGTGCTTAACTACTTCTCAATGGTGCTTTACAATGGCACTTCATTGCTTCATTGGACCTATATTTAGTTGTAATTTTATGTGCTTGGCTTCGATGCTTGTTGTCATTGTTCTTTGTTGGATATAATTATAATATTTTGGCATGTAGAACAACTCTAAATTCAACTCGAGGGATGACTCTTCTTCACTATTTCATCCTTTCATTTGCATTGCATTCTTTTATAACTTGCTTTTCACAAATTACTTGCTACAAATGCTTGTTATTCTAATATTTATTTCTTCTTTATTATTGTAGGTGAAAATATCTAGCTCTTATACTATGATGTAGAATATTTAAATATTTTAAAATACCTTATTCTTCATGCAAGAACAATGCTCTAATACTGATTTCCTTTTGTTGCACTTAGACATACCTTTAATGCTTAGGATTATATTATTTTTCCTTCAACCTTACTTCCTTACTAATGCTTTCATACTAGTTATTTCCATGTTTGTTTCATAGCTTCTCCTTGGCCGAATATATACTAGCATAGAGATATTCTATCTCTATTTCTTCTCGAGGTCTTAGGCTTCACAACCTTGTTGTCCTTTTACTTTTGTCAAATCGTTATCTACAATGTTATCCTTTATTTCATTCAAACTTTGGAAAAATACTTACCTTCCAAATACTATCTTCAAGTCTTCTTACTACCTTTATATCTTATTGTGTATTACAATTTCTTCTTTATCTTTAAGATGAACCTCTTTCAATGTTCACTTTCTTCAATGTTTAATGGAACCTTCTCCAATGGGTCTCTTGAAACTCTGACTACAATGGTACTTCTTCCTCTATATTATTTTCTCCTTATAACTCCTTTGCATTTTGATTGATGCCCCTTATGCTTAGTTTAATTATTAGTATTAATCTTCTTGATTAGAATTTATTGTTGTCTAATCTCTTTCACTTAACTTGTTGTCTTATCTTATTATGCTAGCTTCAAGTCTTCTATAGAGAAAACTATATCAATGGTATCTTTTGCTAAGGACCAATATTATTTACTTATGATGGACCTCCTTTAACTGGGTCTTATTTAAATACCTTTAATATCCAATAATACCTTCTTTAGTTGGTCTTCTTTATGTCAGTCTTATGGGCTTGTCATCAATTGGTGATGTGTAACAACCCAATTCTAACCAACCTAAGAGAGTACTTTTTTTACATCAAGTAAATATCATAGTCAAGGTTCACTAACGATGATTCCAACAAGATTAAATTTGACAAGGCATTTCCAAATTTCAATACTATAATGTTGTAGAAATTTATTGAGTGGATAAGAGAGGCCAATCTCCCATATATTATAGGTTTTACCTTGTATACCTCTACAACATAAAGGATGCTTCAAATGGTCACCATACATTTTTTGCATTCCCTACAAATGCAAGATATCTTTACCATAGCATTGGGATTAACCCTTCTCAATATTTAGAGAAGAGGGATGTCAATTTCCTTACCAATCATATGTTAGTCTATGATGGTACTTCTAGGTGTAATACCTTTAATATTAGTCAATTGCACCTCCACAGTGGAACTACTAAATATTTAGTGCTTAACTACCCCATATCCATGATGGGTTTTAGTTAAGGCGACTATCACTTTGAGTGATAGTTATCGCATGGCCACCTAAGACTATTCACTCAAGGTTCCGTCACTTAATCACTTGCACATGGGTTCCTAACCCCCATGGTTGGAAGTAAGACTTAAGCTACAATACTTAGAATCTTATCCAAAGGCTTCCTATCTTTGGATCACACTCGAATTTCCCACTCAGAATGTGCCCATTGTAAAAGGTCCTAAGTGTTGCCTCCCTGCAACTCCCTCAGGTTTGAATTAATGTTTTAGGAATTTTGGAAAATGTTAATCAAGGTGTGCCTCTTTTAGAACCCCAAAGCCAAAAAAACAACATCTAAAAACCTTAACTAACTCTCTCACTCTTACATGGAAATAAATTATGATTTCATTGCTAAAAATAGGAAATAACTTTAAAAGCATTTCTAAAGAATAAAATTGAAAGCAATAAACATGTAACATAAATTTCACTCTTTTGGTAATTTACGAACATGATTTATAACCAAAATTTATATCTACTTTCCAAATCATAATTCCAACATATATAATTTCTCTTGAGAAGATCATATTAAGAATAATTACCAATCCTTACATATGAAGTGGAAATAGCCATAGCAAATAATAAACATCAAATACTTATTATTTTCTTAATAAAGAAACCATTTTAAAATTCTTCCTTAAAAATATATTCCATTACATAAACCAAGGCTTTTCATAAAAACTTTATCTATAATACATCTCTTTCCTTGTAATTCCATTTACATTATAATCATCATGTATAGCATGATAGAATTATTTCCATCTATAACCTGGTTCACCGTATTCCTTGACCTCCATTGTAAGATAGTGGAATAAGAGATCGGGATAACTCCTTCAAATGGTAATGCATTCCTAAATGCTTATTCATTTCAATGCAACTAGTAAAAACAACATCATACCATATACATTTTTTTCTTACATCTTTCTAATTCTTTTTAAAATAATACAAACGAGAAAAACCCTATAGTTTTCCTCAACCAAATAGAACTCCACATTCCATCTAATTAATTCCATTTTAAACAAAGCAATATATTTCCACAATACAGTTCCATATATTTTTAAGGAAACCCCATAAAATTACTTTTATATCATTGGACTCTGCATCTACTTTAGTCTTCATTAATTCTCATAAAATTTATAAAACTCATTGGACTTTACATCTACTTTAGTCTTCATTAATTCTCATAAAAATTATAAAATTTCATTTTATATCCTTAATAAAAAAAACATCTATGTTTCTCTTTTATCATAATATATAATAATACATAAAGGAATGTCCCATTATTTTCTTATATCAAATAATTACTTCTACTCGTTAAGTATTTTAAACAATACAAAGTTATTATATAATCACCAAATAAAATAAAGCAACTTTGCATTATTAATATTAAAATCTTCATCCAACATGATTATTTTTCTATGTTAATATAAAAGCATATTCTTCATACAATAATTTGATGACCATTAATGTTATATAGCATATACACATAATATTCTAATTCACCAAGTACCTCTTTCTATTCATAAGTCTTAGGATACTAATCCTTAAAGTTTAGTATTAAACTTACAAATAACACTTTAGTGGTCAGCTAATTAAATAAATTAAAAAATAATAAGCACATAGGCCACATAATAAAAATAAATTCTTCACTCCTAAGATAAATCTCAAAAGACACTAAGCCTACAAGAAAATTAGAACAGAGCTATAAGACCGATTTTTTGCCCAAAAACAACTATAGCAATATAAATCAGGTGCTAGCATTTCTAAGTCTCAAATTTAGAAAACCTCAAGCTTTCAAAATTAAAATGGTAGTACTGAACACATAGCTTCCAAAGCATAATCCACAATATTTTCAAATAAAACCCTAAATAAAATACTACATTGGCGATGAACACAAGGAAGTTCTGACAAAGAAAATAGGAACGTTCTAACAGTGACATAGTTACTTATGCCATGGAAGGAGCCCAGAAAGGAATGATTAAATGGTCTACTTGGACCTCTAAGCTACTGATTGAACCAAACAGTGACTCACTTAGAACTTACAATAGGTTTTTCTTTACTAAGAGTATTTCTCAGAGAATGTTGACCAGTTACAACAAGCAGTGAATGTCTCACATGAGCATAACTAAACAAAATTAAGGTTTGTTTTAAAAAAAAATAGTAGTATTTGATTGCTAAAAGACTCATCTCAATTAAATGTGACATCACAAAAAATATCAACTTAACAGGAGAAAGCAAGGTTGGACAAGGTAAAAATATAGCCAATCATAAATACACACAATACAATAATACATAGCTTGATTGTAGTATTTATATTAAAATAAGAATTACTTTTTCCATTAACCACATAAATCCAATAAGGAAAATTATCTCTTATTCTTCTTAAAGCTACAACCAAGCAGACTTGTGTGGTAAAAAGACTCCTCACATCTTTCAAGTGCAAAGCACAACCTCTATGCTTCTTCCTCCCTTCACCACAAGTTTACCAATCATTTTTCCCTTAGTACCATTCATCTTTCCCCTCATTTCTTGTTCTTGGTAATCCTCTCCAGAAGGTGTACCCTTCCCCATCATTAACCAAAATAATAACTACCCAACCAAATCTTCACAAAGCACAAACACAAAGTTTTAAATTTTGATAAAAGATAAAAATATTTAACATAAACCTTTAGCAAGGATAATTCTAATATTAATTATCATTAAATAAATAAAATAATCGTTGCTTCATAAATTAATACCACAAGCAATACATTCGTCTTACCAAGCATCCAAAAACATATACAAGAAAGATAAACATTGATCCCATACAAACAAACCCAAGCAAGCATTTTTCAATCATAAACATAGGAGGTTTTATGATAACTTCCAGGTCATCAACTTTTTCTATGTCAAGTCCATTTCTTATAGCAACTTCCTTGTCGATAGTTTGTTTTCAAACATGCAAATATGATATGTAACTAGATGCAGTAAATCCTACCCTGTATTTATTATCAATTAGACTGAACATCATTTTCATTTTTTGTTATCTCATTTTGAATGGTCAACTTCCTCACCTACCTACAAGAGTACTTGGTCTTGCAAACATGCATAACATCAATAATACCATATTCTCATAAAATATAAATAAAAAAACAATTGCAGTTAAACATTCATAATGCAATTAATAAGCATTGAAACATTTCATCAATACATACTACCCCCAAGGTGGTTCATGACATACTACCCTCTTGGACTAAACACAATCCTCTATGTTTTTTCTACAATAAATATTACACATTATTTTCATTAAAAAAATAAGAAAAATGTGTTTTCATCTCTTCCACTTTCTTCCAAGTGGCATTTTCTTAGAACATTGGTCTCATTGGACCTTGCACCATTATAGAGTTAATTTCCTAATCACTTTGAAATTAAACTCTAGAATATTTATTGGTTTCACCTCAATGACTGAGGGATCTACCATCTCTAATTTTGTAACATCCCACACATGATTAGCGTCAAAAATATACTTTAAGTAGGGATACATGGAAAGTGTCATGGATATTTAATAGTTTGGGTAGTAATGTGAGTCTATAAGCTATTGTACTTATCCTCTCAATGATTTAAAATGTCCCAACATATTTAGGATACAACTTAGTATACTTTATGGAAATTTTCATGGGTTTAACTTTTAAGAATAATCTATCTCCCATAGAGAATTCTCTAGATGATCTTTTTAGATTAGCATAGCCCTTTTGATGATAAACAAATTCCTCAAGCCTTTGTTTGATAATTCTAAGTTTTTCCTCCATCACTCTAACCACATCTAATTTTATGACAACCCAATCCTTTGGATTTTTCCAAGATAGAGGATTTTTGTATCGCCTATCGTACAAGGCTTCAAACTTGACCATTTTCAAGGAAGCATGATAACCATTATTATAAGCAAACTTTACTAGATGTAAAAAGTCTTCCTACCAAGACTTTTGGTCCATGTAGTACAAGTGAAACATGTATTCCAAGACTTAGTTTATCCTCTTTATTTGTCCATCCATTTTTGGATGGTATGTGGAACTAATGTTTAGCTTGGTTCCCACTACACAACGAAGAGCTTGCCAAAACTTAGATGTAAATTTGGAGTCCCTATCTGAGATGATTATCTCAAGAAACCTATGTAACCTGAATATCTCTCTGGAAAACCTATTTTCCACCACTAGAGCATCATCCTTGGTGTTACCTAGTATGAAGTGCATAACCTTAATCAACTTATCAACAACTACAAGAATTGCATCATGTTGGTACCTAGTCTAAGGTAAACCCACAATAAATTCTATAGATATGGCTTACCAATTTTGCATTGCTATATCATGTGGGTATAATTGTCCTACTAGATGTCTATGCTTAACTTTCACTTTTTGGAATTCCATGATTTGAGCAACAAAATCAGTGATATCTTCATTCATTCTTGACCAGAAGGTCTTTTTCATGTTCTCCCTCATTTTAGCCCCTCTAGGGTGAGCAGAGTAAGGAGATATATGCACCTCTTGCATAATAAGTCTCCTTAAATCATTTATTTTAGGTATAACTACCCTATCTTTAAAACATAAAAGACCATATTTTATGTCAAAATCCTTGTTCTCTCTAGGATTCCTTCCCATTTTAGCCTGAATTTCACTGCAATACTAATCCTAAGATTGTAGTTTCCTAAATTGGTCCATTAAGTCTACGTGACTACGGGTCAATGTAACTATATGCCTTCTTCTACTTAAGGTATTAATGACTTTATTTTACTTTCCTTTGATATACTCTATACCAAAGTCATATTCTACTAAGAAATCAATCCATCTCTTTTGTCTTGCATTGAGCATAGGCTAAGTAAATATATACTTGGACTAAAATCTATTGTTGTTGTGGAAAGATGTTGCACTTATATATTTTAGCCACAATATAGTAATTGTATAAAATTAGGTTGCCCTACATTTTAACCTTTAGAGTAGGCCAACTCCTATAGATTTATTTCTTTTGGAAAAATGGGTAAGAAAAATTTTAAAGGGAGATAAAAGAAAAGGTTAATAGAAAGAGTAAGGGTAAAGAGATAAGTAAAATTGTGGATGGGATATAGTGTAACAACATTGGATCTCTCAAGATAATAGACCATTAATCTATTTTATGGTACTTAATAGATCAACCATTAGCAATTACATACACAGGTTCATTTAACTCATTACATTCATCTTAATCATTCCAAGGATTCATACAATTAGCAATTGGTAATATTGCTTTAACATAATAAACTAAAGGATGAATGTAACAAAAATAACTTAAAATGAATGCATAATACTTCTAATTTTTCTAAGGACTATAAATATTAGAAATTCAATAGGTTATTTAGGTGAACTATTTTAACAAAATAAACCAATAATATAGTGTAACAAAAATGACTTAGAAAATATCATTCGTATAAAACCTAAAAATGCAAAAACCTTGGAGATCAAACAACTACCACTTCATTGATCAACAACAATTACAATGAGATACTAGGCAAGGACTATAGAGTCAACCCTTTGAATGAGGTCTAAACTCATATTTATAGATTATAATTTTAAATTTTCTTGGTGAAGGGAAGTTGAATGGTCATTTGAATGATAGTCTAGTGGGAGAACCATAAATGATGACATGGCAATATTTCATTTCATCTTGAGCATGAATTTGAACTAGGCCCATTGATCTTCAATTGATATTTGTTAGTGGTTGCATTATTGGAGCTACCCATAGCATTATTGGAGGTACCCACTTTTCTAGTTGGAGGTGAGTTGGATCTTAGTTGGAAGAATAATGGTGGTTGGAGGCCTGAAAGTAATCTATAACTAAAATTTGCTTGGGGCCATACCTTTCACTTATTTTTGAGACTCATTTTGTAGAGGTGTCATGGTTCTGGGCATTCCCAAGCTTGGGCTACCCTTTGTTCTTTTTCTTTCTTTATGAGCGCAGTTTTAGTGTTGGACATTTTGAGTAAAAGTTTTCATTGATGTCAAGGAACGAAGTCGTCATTGATGTCAAGGAATATGTCAAGGAACAATGCAAAGGTTAATGGAAAAAGAGCTTCATAATATTTTTAATATTATGTGGAAGCATGTGAATGAGAAAAATAAAAGTTTTTTCATAAAAACCCAAGGAAGTTTTTTGAAAAGCTAAATGAGGTTTTAATATTTATTTTATAAAATATTTAAATTCAAATTGAATTTAAATTTTATAAATAAATATTATTTATACAGAGTGGTAAAATAAAAGAGGGTTTTAATAAGACAAAAAGGGTTTAAAAATTAATTTATAAAATTTAAATTCTAAAGAATTTAAATAATTTATGAATTAATTATTCAAATTTTGAAGGCGTTGATGTTCAAAATTAATGGAGGTAATTGGTATATAAAGTACATGCCTTAGTGGAAATGAAACCATCCTTCGTTCAAAAGAAATTAAAGAGGCAAGTGTTGTGGTGAAAATTCATGTGAGGAAGAAGACAAGCTCTTTGTCTTAGGTGCCAGCGAAAGCAATAAGGGCATCGAGTACTAAACCCTCATATCCACCAAGGCAGCGTGGCCTAGTGGTAAGCGATTGCAAGTTAAGGCATGTGGGTGCAGAGTGGTCTGTGTTTGATTCACGACAAGAGAATTTTAGTAGTGTTGTGCTTAGGCATCGAAGGAAGCGACACGTAGTCCTTTTGGTTTTGGTGCATTGGGGGAGGAACATAGAGCAGGTTGTGCTCTTCGCTCCCCAAACGAGCGCCTAGCTTGTGTGGTGGTTGGAGTTACGGCTAGGGCTTTGGGAGAAGTTGCGTCGAGGGTTCAAATCTCACCTAGGTGAAGGTAATAAATTTTGCATTATTTTTAATTGCCTAAGGTGTAAACATAAGGTTTAGGGAGCTATAAGGGGTTATGAAAAGGTGCTTATCTTAATTGTTAATTTTTGATTAAATTAAGGAATAAGGTGTTGAACTTTATTTTAAATAAAGTTATTGTGACATTTTTTATTTATCAAAAAGTGAATTGAAGAATGATTAAAATTAAGAGGACTTCTTGCCATTGAGTTAGTTTGAAAAGGAGATTGTATTGACATTATTTCTAGTATTGAATATTATTTTAATTGGGAGATCATAAGGTGTATTTGTTCAATCATGTTTGTATATGTTGATGGATGCTTTCTTTAATATGGAGTGATAAGGTGTATATGTATTTTGATATTTTGCATTGTATCTTTGAGAGAGTTTAGTATCTTCTAACTCCTTTGAGCTTGGAAAAGAAGTGTTTGTGGTTGTGGCAGATATTTGAGGTTCCTTCATCATCAATAAAAAGGTATGAGCACATTCTTCCATAGTTGATTTGATTGATTGGTTTTCTAGAAAATAAGTTTGGAGTAAAAAGGACTTGATTAGGGTTTCCTTATTGAGTGTGTTGAGTTAATGCTTCAAGGTTTTTTGGAATAAAGATTTGTTGTTAAAACCTTGTTATTAAAGCCATTGATTAATGTGAATAACTTGAACTAGGGTTTGAAAAGAACATGAGTATCATTGTTATGTGAGAGTGATTGATAAGCATTGTTGGAAATGTTTTTAGTAAAGGATAATATGCTTGGACTAGGGTTTGTAAGCAAGGATTGTTTCATTGAGTTATTGATTGAGTAGAGTTGGTTGAGCCTATTTAAGTGGGTGTGTGAAGTGATTGTTCAATTTCTTGTTGGTAATTGAACCGGCCTAGATACAGGTTTTCTAAGTTTGCAGCACCCTAGGCCCACTACCAAGCATTGAATGCCTGAAGGAAAGGAATGCCCTCCATGGCAATATCTAGTAGGGTTGGTTCCAAAAATAAAATGGGGGTTTGGAGACAAGGGATAGAAAGATACTGAAAGGAATGGGAAATTATGAAAAGGAATGGGAAATGGCCAAAGGCCAAAAATTTGGGGTGATGGACTAGAAGCACGATAGACAGCTTAGTTATTTGAACCAACAACAATCAAAACAATGACTTTTAATAGAAACCAGTATAAAATCCTCAGAACTATGTAAACTCCAACAAGTATTCCAGGGACTAGTATTCTATCAACAGCAAAATCCAGAAAGTAGAATTGAACTGTATAATAAAATGACTAATTTAATAGAAATCACAAAATAGAAGTCATACACAGAGATTGAGAACTTGAACCGGAGCTAGAAGCCTTTATTTTGGAAGTATATTTCAAGTACACAGTTGCTTTTCTAGCAGAAGTTATCCATGTTAGTTATAGAGAAGAAGCTGGCTTATATAGAAGAAATCTACCACTTAAGACATCAATGCCCAACTACTCCTGTGACAGGTAGATTCGATCCCGATGATAGCTAGAAATAGTCAATTTTTGGCCTTATCGATAAGTTAGTATTGAAAATAGAAGGTTTCAGCAATGACCTGAAACAGTCAATCCGGACTCACAGGTAACTTGATATTGAAGCCAGAAGCTTTCGGTAATGATCTATGATCGGATGGTCTAGAGTGTAGCTTGGGAGTGGTGTAACTAGAAGATGTTGAAGGGTCTGATATCCTCTTTTCCGATTAACTTAATTTTATACTTAGTGTGAAGAAGCGCTCCGAGCGCTTTCCACTTAAGCGCTCCCTCGTGGAGCACTTTCCACTTAAGCGCTCCCTCATGGAGCACTTTCCTCAAAAGTGCTCCCTTGTGGAGTGCTTTCCACTTAAGCGCTCCCTCGTGGAGTGCTTTCCTTGAAAGTGCTCCCTCGTGGAGCGCTTTCCTCGAAAGCGCTCCCTCATGGAGCGCTTTCCACTTAAGCACTCCCTCGTGGAGCGCTTTCCACTTAAGCACTCCCTTGTGGAGCGCTTTCCTCTAAAGCGCTCCCTCGTGGAGCACTTTCCACTAAAGCGCTCCCTTGTGGAGCGCTTTCCTCAAAAGCGCTCCCTTGTGGAGCACTTTCCTCAAAAGTGCTCCCTTGTGGAGCACTTTCCACTTAAGCACTCCCTTGTGGAGTGCTTTCCACTTAAACTCTCCCTCGTGGAGTACTTTCCTCAAAAGCACTCCCTTGTGGAGTGCTTTCCACTTAAGCGCTCCCTTGTGGAGTCATTTCCTCAACTTTCAATCTTCGGCTACTTGGTGCTGTCAGAACACATTTTCACTTTTAAAAGGAAAACTTACCTAAGTCAATGGGAAAATGAGAATTACAACCATATGGAAAGAAATATTTTTCAAGCGCCAAGGAAGAATTTATGAGTGGATTTCCCATGCTAAAACATTTACAATTTTGCATGCAACATACCAAGAAAGATATAAAAACATAGAAAAATATAGAAAGGGTAGGAAACCAAGCAATGCATTGCATACAACTTTTACAGAAGAGATAGTTGGTGGAAGCGCAATAATATAACAACACTTTAACCATTTTCAATTGGAAAAAGAGAAGTTTTACAATGCTTGATTCCAAACTGTATGCGAAACAAAAAATAACAATAGTGTGTCAAAATTGGCAACACATCTGGCGGCTCATGGGGCATTGAGCCTGCCTCAATGTAGGGACCCCAACCTTCATCCTTGGGCATTAGAGTCTTCCTTCTTCTTAGAGTCTTCTTGTTGCCTTTCTGATTTTTTATCGCTGCTACTGCCCTCTTCATCTAAACTCCCAGACTCTTTGGATTTTGAACTGGCCTCACTGTCTATTTCTTTGGTCTTTGAACCTGTCTCTCCAGTTTCTGAATCAACAACACTATCTATTCTCTTTTCCTCATTCTGCCTATCTAGTTGAGGGAGATATTGTTCTAGTGATATTTTGAAAACATGCTTATATATAGCTGAAGCATCAACCCATCTCTCCAAAGGAAAAGTTGACTGCTTTTCTAGCTCTTGGATCAGGCAGCATAATGTTTCAATGCGCTCGACATCAGCAAATTCTAGTATTCTATCAAACTCTGTCAAGCAAGATTGAATCTAGGCATATTTGGCCATGAGGAGGATTACCTGAGCGTCAGATCTGGAGGCTTCCAAAGCGTCGATGTCTGAGGCATTATCCACGAAAGCGGTCCACAAGGGTTCCAACTCCTGAATTGATGGAATAGGGCCTTCTGGATCTATGAACCCTGGGACACCAATTTTAACCAAGGCATCAAAATATTTCAATGATATGTCACACTCCTGCATAAGGGAATCTAAGAGCAGGTGAGATTTCTTTTCCAGTTCCACTTTGGTGAAGAAATAGTGCAAAGTGGTTTTTGTCATTGCCAACGACCGGGCCAAGTCGCTCATAGGGGCAAGGCGAATAGGAACATCCTCAATATTCTTGAGCTGGGTGGCTAGATCTAGCCAATAGTTAACATCCACCTGGGTGGACTCCAAGATATGCCTACCAGCAACCACTACTTCATGTGCCTCTCTAAAGAACACCAAGACTATAATCCCCTTTGCTGCTTTTATTGGGAAATCTTGTAGGAAGTCTAGGCGCATCTCCTTGAGGTGCTCCCTGGAAGGAAGAATAGGCTGCTCATTTTTCTTAGACAATTGCACCTGTAATTCATTCCTCTAGATAGTAAGTGTCTATATTTCTTGGTTTGCTTTGGTGATCACCTTGATGTGGTGATCATGTAACTTGGATGCCTCCTTGTTCTCATCATCAAGCAACTGGAGCTTTTCTTTCAATTCTTCAATCTGAGCCTCTAGAGCTTTAACCTGCTTTTTGTACTATGCTTCTAACGCCTCATTTTGTCGCTTTGCCACAGCCAGGGCTTCTTCAAGCTCATCAATTTTGGACTGTGCTCCAAAAAAGCGTCCTTTGTAATACTCGCCATGGGCGTAGATGGAGCCCATACCAACCTGCACATCACCCATTTTTTGAGCAGTGTCCATCTTGGCAACATCCTCCTCAGTGTGGCGAATAACATAGTCAAGTGGGGTCATCTCTCCCAAAGGCTTTTGCACCAGTGGTATCTTCTCAATGGTGTGTAGCTTCATTGTATCAGGATCGATTATGCAAGCCTTTTGAGCTTGCGCCAAGGCTTGCAACTCCCTCTTATTTTGATCTCTCAGGTAGCACATAGTGTTGGTATGAGCTCTTCGGATACTTTGCACTACTATGAACTATTGGGCTATCTTTAGCTTAGATTCCAATGGTTCCTGGACTCCAATCCCGAGGACTGGAGTAAAGGGGAGGAGGGGGAGACCAGATTCGAAACTCATCATTATCTGGGAATCCAAAGGGGAAGCGACTGCGCTCACCCTCGGAGGTGCTTGGGTAGCCACAATAAAAATGGTGGGTTGGGGCATCAAGAAACCAGTAGAGTGGGAGGGGTTTGAAGGTAGATCAAGCTCCCTGGTGTCAAAGATATCAGTGATGTGTTCGGACGAACCAAAAATAGGGAAGCTAAAAGAAGAAGGGACTGCAAAGGCATTGGGTGCTCCAACGAAAGGCACGAATATTCCATATGAGGGAAGGGATATTGCTAGGATTACTGAATAACTAGGAAGGGTGGATTCAGGCAATGGAAGTACCCTTGACACAAGGACCATTGGGGCTGGTAATATAGCAGTATTTCCTAGACACTGAACAAGCGCACATAGGGGTTAGAAAAATCTAACAATGGGGATGAGGAAGAAAGAACAAAAAGGGATAAATGCATACCTTGGGGCTCCATGATCAAGGGGGTCATGGAAGATGTATCGAGCATTTTCTCCTTTTCTTTCGTATTTTCTTCCACGTCTGGTGCATCGATGGTCACGTGGCCAGTGTCTTCGTCTACTTGCTCCTCATGCGTGGTGAGGCGCTCTTCATTTCTGCCTTCACGCTCCTCAATCCCTATGGCCATAGTAATTTTGGTTGAGACTATAGTTTTCTCAGTAGAGTCTTCTTGGGAAGTCTTGGAAACAGTATGGACAATCGACCCGAAAGGCTTCTAAGAACTAGTGCGAGACTTTTTTGTAGCTGGTGACGAAAAGGGGGCTTCTGAATTTCTCTTCGAGGGGGTGCTTGCCATCTGTGAAGATACTAGGATTTTTTCTTCATTATATAATGATGCCCCCAAGATGGCTTTGCCTTTGCCCTGCACTTGCCTGGGATGCTCCAAGTCATCAACTTCTTCGGGGTTGCATCCGCCAGGGGGCACTATATCAGCGAACGAGAAAGGCTGATAAATATTGATGTTTTTGTCATAATGGGATGAGAATTTATCATCAATCACCAATGCACTATCCGAGGACATCTTGTCATTGTGGACCCTCATGATCCACCATTGTTGGATTTTATGATCTGTCCAATCTGGGTGCTTGACCTTCATTTTGGTGATAACAACCCTAGACAATCTCTGCTCCTGATTGATGACTGGATTGTACTCCATATCCATAGTGTAAAACTCCAACCATGGGGGCAAAGGCATCATTTTATCTACATGCCACTCTAGCTCTAGATCCAATGGATTATTACGTTGGTTCTCCATATCATAATTGGGGCAAGAGTGAAAAGACTTGACATGGAGGTTCCTCTGGATGATGTCGCGTGGGTCCCATTTCCAGCGGTGTGGAAGCTCAATCAGCCCATAGTATGAGAGTGTTATCATAAGAATAATGTTTTGACCACACTGTGTTATCTTAAAGCCTCCAAACTCGAAAGGAGTAGAGACTATCACCCTCCTGCCTTGGCATTTTCCATATTCTTCATTGGTGTGATCGAGTTGGCAGGCAACCTCCAAGGAGAAAAGATAGGGCGTGGTGTATTAGGGAAATAGAAAAGGCTTTTCTGTAAACCCGTAGACTCTAACTACCAGGTCCTCGATGAGAAAAAAAGTGTCCCCCAAATTCTCATATACCAACTGGTTCCTTAACTCCATTGGAACCCACTCATACTTTTCGTATACTATTTTTAGCGCTGACATGAGGAAAACCTGATTGAAGATGTAGTAAGACTCATTTCTGGACAGGTTGTTCATCCAGAGATAGACTGGCACAGGATTGCCTTCTTCATATATATGATTTTTTTCTATGCTAGGGAAATTTTCATGCATATGCTAGAATAAATACCACACCAGTAGGGAGGAGAGTCAAAATTGTTCATCCTTAGGGTTAGCACACCGAACATGAGCTAAACATCCATGCAATTACTGTTCCAGGAACTCTACCCAGTCATAAAATATTGGAATAACACCTGGCCTTACTTTGGAAGGAAAATAAATCTCATTTTCTAGTATGGCCTATGCCATCAAAACCTGCCAGTCATACACCCATTCATCCATTGGGAGACCAGCTACGTATGCCAAGATGGAAAAAATTTTAAGAAGCGTGAACTTGGCTAGGAGTTTCAGAAGACAGGGAAATTCATCTGTAGTTATGGTGCTCCCTAGCTGCCCCCTTGCAAAATTTTGTATCTCCAGTGTTGATTGGTATCTTTCACTTTCTTCATCTGTGTGGATTTTTCTTGGAAGGAACTCAGACGAGTGCTTCCTCCCATAGGAAAAATCTTCTTAGATAGAGTTAGCGGTAATGGGGAATAATGGTTCTACCTGAGTATTCCATACCGTCCTCGACTGGGCATCATAGAACAATGACATGAATTTTATGAATTTTGGGTAGTGATGTACCGGCGTGCAGGTGTAAAAATATAGATGTGAGTGGTAAATAGTTGATAGGGGATTCGTGGTTGGGGTCTCCCTATGTGCTTCTTCAACTTCTGAGCACAAAATCTCCACATCCTTATGGGTGACCAAGCAATCTCGATACCGGAAGAGGGGATGTTGTGGTGCTACTAATTTGACTACCTTCTTTTCCCACTTTCGTGTCTTCTTCGGTTTTTCGAATCGGATGCCTCCGCCTGTGTCACCTTTTCTTTGGGTTCTCTTTCCTTTTTCTCCTTTTTCTCTGCCCTTTTGCTCTCTTTGCCCATGTCTGCTGTAGAAAACTAGTGCAATTCATCCTTCAAAAGTGTTGGTTCTCTAAAATCTCTAAAAGAACGTTGAACACAATGGCAGAGGAGAATACAGAAATGTTCTAGGTGACTAGAAAAAAAAATGACAAGAAGCCCACCACCTTATAGCATGCAATTTTAGTCTACCACATTTTAATGTTGAGGACCTGAAGTTGATGCTGGTAGAGAACATGTAGGAAAGCGTGCACCTTGAATTACCCTCATGCTGGTGGTTGCTATTTTGGGAATGACAAATAACGGCGATGGACAAGGACATTCCCTTGGGGCACGTGCTACATATTGGGAGAAGCATCTATACTAATTCATGTGGAGAGCACACTTTGGCTGATGGAGAGGGGAATGAATTTGATTGGGCAGCCACATGGTTCTCATTTTTTAAAGAAAATTCTATGCTTTTAGGGTTAGGGTTTGAAAGTGACCCTTTTATCGAGACTCTTATCCCTCCGTGACACTTGGCAAGATCTGGATGGTTAGTTCAAAATGAGACAAAAAATAGCTTTTAAGTATGACTTCTACTTTGGGCGCTCCCTTGTGGAGTGCCTTAGGCTTGAGCGCTCCCTGGTGGAGCACTTTTCCTTTGGGCGCTCCCTTGTGGAGCGCCTTAGGCTTGAGCGCTCCCTAGTGGAGCACTTTTCCTTTGGGTGCTCCCTTGTGGAGCACCTTAGGCTTGAGCGCTCCCTGGTGGAGCACTTTTCCTTTGGGTGCTCCCTTGTGGAGTGCCTTAGGCTTGAGCGCTCCCTGGTGGAGCGCTTTTCCTTTGGGCATTCCCTTGTGGAGCACCTTAGGCTTGAGCACTCCCTGGTGGAGCACTTTTCCTTTGGGTGCTCCCTTGTGGAGTGCATTAAGCTTGAGCACTCCCTGGTGGAGCGCTTTTCCTTTGGGTGCTCCCTTGTGGAACACTTAGGCTTGAGCACTCCCTGGTGGAGCGCCTTAAGGAAGAGATTTTTTTTTTGAGAAATGAAAAGCGGGGTGCTTTCTCTCAAAGTGCCCCCTTGAGGAAAAAGAATATAGGGAAAAAGAGAAAAGGAGTCTTTTGCAAAGAAATCCTAATTCTACCAGTAGCAAAACTAATGCCAACTATCTCATCCTGGCTATAAAAAATCTAACTATACATATCTTTTAAAAGAAGCTTATATACATGAGAAATACCTGGGAGATCAGCTATCTCCATCTGAGCTCGACGGATGATAAATTTTTAGAAGAAAGGCATTTACCACGATTGGTAGGGTGAGACCCTCCATGTCTTGGAGAATGAAAGAGTTGATCTGGTTAACTCCAGAGATTCAAAATGGACCTTCCTAGAAGGTGTTAAAATTATCATGGTTGTCTGAATTGGATTTGTTTTCATTCCACTTTAAGACCAAATCTCCAACACTGAAGGTTCGGTTTGAAGTCTTTTTTCTGAACTAGCCTTTGGTGGATTCGGCATGCTTGGCTAAGGCTCCGTAGGCCTCCTCCCTTTCTTCTTCTAATTGTAGTAATTGGGCCAACCTTGCATCCATCGGATTGAATTGGCCTTCTTCAGTATCGAGCCATTTAAGCAACTGCAATGCCGATAGCTCGATATGTGTGGGTAAGACTGCATCTTTCCCATACACCAATGAGTAGGGAGATGTCTTAATTGATATTTTGATAGAAATTTGGTCGGCCCAAAGTGATTGATCCAAGAGTAGATGCCAGCTTTGCTTATTTTCCAATAGCATCCTCTTCAATATTCGTAGTAAGTTTTTGTTTGTGGATTCTGCCAACCCATTACCTTACGGGTAATAGTTGGATGAGGCTTTTAAATAGATTCCATATTTGGTTGTGAACTCATAGATATTTGCATTGGTAAATGGGGAGCCATTATCAGAAACAATGGCCTTAGGTATACCGAAGCGAGTGATCAGCCCTTCGAGGAAGGAGATAACCACATCCTGGTTAGCCTGCTTGGTTGGAATTGCCTTCGACCACCGAGTGAAGTAGTTTATGGCGGTCAAAATATACTTGTGGTCGATGGAGGAGTTGGGATTGATGACCCCAATAAAGTCCAGACCCCATTGTTGGAATGGAGACTCCACTTGAATAGGGTGGAGGGGAAGCGATGCATTCCTAGTCCTTCCTGAATAGCGCTGGCAACTATCATAGTGTTGACTGATCTTGAAGGTGTCAAAAAAAAGGGTGGGCCAATAGTAGCCTACTTTGATGATCTTCAGTGCCATCGGTCTACCTATGAAATGCCCTCCCAAAATCTTGAAGTGGAACTCCTCTAGGATTTTTGCCTTCTCCGATTCCTTAATACACCTTAGGAGAACCCCATCTATGTTCTGATAAAACAATCCATTGGGCGTTGGGATGTACCTGCCAGCTTGTAGATGAAACCTCCTTCTTTGGGAAGCATTGAAGTGAGATGGGCATCTACCTATGTCAAAGTACCTAACCAGATCATCTATCCAATCCAGACTATTGATTGATGAATTAGCGAAGTTGTCATTGGGAGTAGGCTTGTCTACGTTGGGACTTGTAGCTTCAGCTGTGGCATTTTTGGCCAAATCTTGGCACAGTGCTCTACCCCTTATCATCTTGGTGGGGCATATCTCAATGTCAAACTCTTGGATCTTGGTGACCCATCCGACTCTCCTATTGCCCAGCTCACCTTGGATGATAAAATTTTGGACGTCTGGGTGTATCACGTACACTATCATCTTACTTTGAGAGATAAAATGTCAAAACTTCTGAAGAGACCTCATCATTGCGTGCACCTATCATTCAATAAAATTGAACTTTTCTTCATGTGGCTGGATGATTTGGCTAAGGAATGCTATGGGGTGCTCATTTCCATCCTCGTATTTCTATGTCAGAACGATGACGTAGCTCTCTGGTTCCCCAACCGCGTATAGGATGAAATCTCATGAATAGTCAAGATTGATGAGGATGGGAGCTTGGGTGATGCGCTCCTTAATTTCTTGAAAATATTACCTCCTTTCATCCGTCCACCTGAATTCGACATCCTTCTTTAGGATTTTGGCCATCGACTTTATTACTTGGGCAAAGTCAACTATGAACTTTTTGATAAAGTTTATCTATTCAAAAAAGAACTGAAGGGTATTTTTATTTGTTGGTAGCAAGAGGCAAAAGAGCATCTCATCTCGAGTCGGATCAATAGTTAACCCCTTTTTAGAGATCACATGACCGAGTAGCTTTCCTTATTTTACTACGAAGATAGACTTCTTGGGGTTGATGGAGACCCCAAACTCTCGGTATTTTTCAAAAACTTGTCATAAATGTATGCCATGCTCCTCCCTCTTATGGGAGAAGACCGTCATGTCATCTAAGTAAATTATGATGACATGATTCAATAGTTCACCAAAGGCAAGGTCCATCACCCTCTGGAAAGTTGCCCCAACATTTGAAAGGTCGAAGGGCATGCGTTGGTAGGTGAATGTTCCCCACTTGGTGGTGAACACGGTCTTATGTTGGTCTTCATCCTTGACCCAGATCTGGTTGTAGCTAGAGAAACCATCCAGTAGGGAAAACCTCTATGCTCCTACCACCACATGAAGGATTTGATCTATCTGGGGTAGCGGGTAGTGATCTTTGAGTGACGCCTGGTTGAGGTTTCGAAAATCAATGCATAAGTGGATGTCACCATTCTTATTTCGTACTGGAACCAGGTTGGCCACCCAAGAGGAATGCTTGATTGGATAAATGATCTTAGCTTCAAGCATCTTCAAAAGCTCAACCCTCATTAGTATTTCAATTTTTGGATTAACGGGTCATTGCTTCTTCTTGAATGGTCTGACTCCCTCCTCTAACTCGATGGTGTGTTGGATGATATTCTTATCATACCCCTTTAGGTCTTGGTAGCACCAAGTAATGATGTTAGGGTATTCCCTGCATAGGGCATGAACCCATTGAAGCTCTTTGGTTGTGCAGTCGGCCCCTACCTTGATAATACTTCCTAGATGTAACTCCAGGTCCATGAACTCCTTCTGGTCCACCTTGATCTTGTGGCCAATAGACCTATCATTTTGGTCGAATAAACTCTCCAGCATGATTAGGCCCTTCGGGATGTGATTGTTTTTCAACTGAATCAACCCCTCTTGATCCTCCTCATTAAGGGTCCACTCTTCAATAGAGGATGCTTCATCTACTAAAAAATTGACCAATTGCTCATCGTTATCGAACACCTACCAGTGGAGCTTTTTGTCAGGCATAGAAGGCCTGTAGATTAGCCTCACTATCTTTGGCTTGTGCATCATATCATCTGCTAGTGAAAATTGGGTATCGATGGAGGCTAAGATATCTACAAGTTTGTTTCGCTCTCACAAAATTGACTTGATGTTGAGTGTCGTGAAGGATTCGAGCAAATCCCATACCTTGTTGTGGTATGCTTTTAAGTAGTGCTGCTTGGAGATGCACTTACTAGTAACTTGGTTGCAGATTAATTTAGAATCTCCGAATATCTGCAACTGTCTGATACCAAGCTTTTTAGCTTTCTTGAGTCCGAGGCACAAAGCCTCATACTCTACTGCATTATTTGTACAGCTCCATGTGAGCCTATACGAATAAGTCTTCTGCTCACCTGATGGGGCAATGAGCATGATACCAGCCCCTGCACCATTCTTACATCAAGTGCCATCAAAGTACAACTTCCATAGCTGATCGGGTGTAGGGGAATCTTCTGTGGGTGTTTTAATTTTAGCCTTTTTGGGCTTTATCAATGAATAACAACCCAAATCAGTCCCAATGATAGCATTGAAATTTTTCATAGAAAAATCCTCTTTGACTTGAAGATCACCGAGGGACTCCTCCATCAGGTCTACTATTTGTATTTCCTCCACCATCAAGTTGACAGAGACCGAACCCTTTTCCTCATCTTCGAGCTTTTCAACATGAAAAGGAACAGGTTTTTCATTGAAGAGCTTGAATATTTTCCCCTTGAATGGGATCTCCAAGTGTGAGTAGTCGAGGGAGAGATAGCCTCCCAAATTAGCTATGAATTCTCGTGAGAGGCACATACTAAAGTATGGCTCCAAATTGACCACCATAATTTCTTGGATAATCATAACTTGCAACATCTTATGGAGCTAGATGGGGACATCCTTGATGACTCCTATTATCTAATACTAGAGTCCCGTCTAGCTGCAAGACTCTAGGACTACTTCGGGTGTACTCCATGCCCATGATTTCATATACTACTTTGGGCATGACGGTCGTTGCGGTTCCTAAATCGATCATGCAGTTATGGATGACCCACCCCTCCATCCAAAGGGAAAGGTAGAATGGCGGGGGTCGATTCTTACCTGTGGTTGAGGTGGTTAACAGAGATGCAAACACTATCTGCATTGGCTTACTCCATTTATCCTTAGAGGATTTGAGAGATTCCTGCAAAATATCAACTTGACCTGGGAGTTGGAGAGCATCGTAGAGGCTTACCTTAGTCGGGGACCTTTTCATTTCTTTGACGATGTTGTACATCAAGGATCTCGGTTCTCCTACTTCCTTGGTCAGCTCATACACCCTTCGATACTATTGTGTGGCATCAACCCGATGACGCTTGGTCAACGAGGGATATTTGAGTTTTTCTCTAGCCTCATCTTGTGCATCTACTTGTGGCTGAGAGAGTGGTGCTCTGGGCTGGAGGACCTTCTCTTTAGCACATGGCTGACAAGTAATATTTTAGTGGACTAGGTGGTTCTGAGGTTACAGTTGGATTGGAGGCCTTTTCTAGAGGTTTTTCCTTTTGGTATGATGTCTTGGGTGGCGTTGGTACCTTCAGTGGCTCCATCTGAGCTGGATCAGCTTCAATAGCTTTCTTACCAGCTCTAGTGAGGACCGAGACTTACTCGTCGGAAGGGATCACAAAATTGTGATCAGCTTCACGGATTATATTGACTTGCTCATAAGCGCCATCGTATAATATTTGAACATAGTTGAGGTGCACCATGCAGGTTTCTTCATTGTGTGGATCATTACATGTAGTGCACCAGTATACTGGGTCTGAAGGGCCAGCCTCTCTACTGCTCATTACAGCAAAATTTATTTTAGGCTACCGATGGGCATATGAGGCCTGCTCTTTTATGATCGGGGGAGGATGGAATATTCTTTGGTGAAAGCCCTAAATTTCCTATCTTTTCCTCATGATAGTCATCTAATTTTCCATAGTCTTCATGTAGGCCTTCACCTCTTGCATCTCCTTGGCCTGGGCCTCGTTCATAGCGACTTGATTTTTGGGTGCCTGACTTGCAGATAGCAATAATGGGGTCAGTGGTGCAGGCAGTGTCAAATACTATTGTAGACACCAAAATCCAGCCACTTGCAAGTCATCTATACCTTCTTGTCAGCCACGTGTCGGTCATCCACCTTCCCGCCATTATTTGGCCCAAATCCACACTTTCCCGCCATTATTTGGCCCAATTTCACCTTTCCCGCCATTTTTCATCCCCAAATTTATTTAAATTAATATTTATATATATATATATATATTTTAATATTTTAATATATATATTTAAATAATAGTTTAAGTGATTTAATCTGAGCCGTCCATCCTTCATTTAATCTCATCCGTCCATCCATCTTAATCCATTCCACAACCAAGATTTATTCTCTACCCTTGGATCCGCTTTAATCTTAGCCACACGTTCAAAGTGTCGTTAAAACCCTAAAGTGTGCCCTAAGAGTGGATTATAAATCGAGTCACCTTGATGGCTCAAACCCTATGTCTTTTGCTACTTCTATCTTTGATTCTAATTCTTCTACTCGCTATCTCCTCTCTTCCGCTACCCTTTCGCCGCATCCATCGCCGCTTCCGTCGCCGCTTTCGCCGCCATTCCTTCTACAGCATTCTGCAGAATCTCCCATTCCTGTCGCAAGTGCCCGCGGGCGTTTACCCCTTCACCAAGTGCCCACGGGCGTTTACCAAGTGCCCACGGGCGTTTACCCACAGCCACAGACTCAGACCGGCGTCTGTAATCCAGATCCAGAAGCACGCGGGCGTTCGGCGAGTGCACCAGGGCGCCTTCCGCAGCCTATTCTGACAACAACATTACTTCCAGGTGTCGCCTGGTCTAGCTGCGTTAACGGAGAACAGGTATAAATTAGTTTAAAGCAAGTAACCGTATTTTATGTATTAATCTGTTATTGATTTCCTGCATTCCATTTTTATAGGGTTTTAGATTGTTTCTGAGGGCTCACGCAGTGGAGCCCTCTCATTAATTTCTAACTCCTTGATAGTGTTAATGTGTGCAGGTTTTTGATAACAGATCCAGTTTATTGATGGCAGCTGATTAAGCTGGAGTGGTCCAAGCAAGGGATACGACAAAGCCCACTCACTCTGTTGGGATTGAAGATACGTTCTTCGAAAGCGCCACCATTTGTGCCAGCTAGGGTTTCGGAGAACCCTAGCATAACTTGTAACTGTGTATCACAAATAAAGGGTTACAGGCCCAGTTGTATTCAAAAAGGAGTTTTTAAACTCCATCGATTAATAGAAATCGTTTGTTTTGTGCAACTATTCTGTACTCCGTTATTGTGGTTTTATCTTTTGTTTGGCGTGTATTTTTAATCTACAAATGGCGATCACGGTGGGACCCCCTAGGGTTTCATATTTTTAAATACTTGCTTTACTAATCTGTTCTTGTTTTCTGTTTCATTTTGCAGGTTCCAAAAATCGTGAAATTCGTTGTTCCGACGAACTAGGGTTTCGAGCTTGCAGAAAACGCAACGGACGCAGAGAGGGCGTCCGGAAGTCCAATACGAAACGCAGAGGTGCGTTTCAGCCTATGCAGACTCCCGTGGGCGTTTGAAGTCGGTTTTACAGAAAAGCGTAGGCTTCCAAGTAAGTGTTTTACTTTTTACGTTTTTGGTTTTTCTGCCATATTTTGTTTCTTTTTCAGATCATTACTTTAAAATGAACAAAAACTAAGTAATCTGGAAAAGAACAGTTATTTTTAATTACATTTTTCTTTGCATTGCATTATTGATTGTTGCTTGCATTAAAAAAAAAAAAAAAAATTTGCATACCTAGCTGCATATTAGAATAGCTACGAATTATTTGTTTTAATTATCTAAGTAGGACTATTGATTGGATGTCAATAGTACTCCTGCCATTGGGTGATTCCAAGGCAGAGAAGTGGACGAACCTTCCGGTTGCTCCTTTGATATCTGATATCATTGGTAGGCAGGGGGTTTTAAACGGTGTACTCCACTTCTTCAGAGGAAATGACATGTTTTCAGTAGCCTCTTGCTTAGATCATTAGAACTTTTGATTTATAGCCTTGTATGTACACATTAGATAACTAAAACATTTAAAAAATAATAATTCATTGCATTTTCATATTGCATTTAAAACAGTGATATCTGGATTTCATCACCGGGTATTGCTTGAAGTTTAGTGACGGTGGAATTCATCTCCATCCATTAAACTTCTCGCCTTAGACACCATAGGTCACCCCCGAGCAAACTTGCTCGGATTTCATCACCAAGTAAGAATCTCGTTGTCCTTTCCTAGCCATAGTTTTTACCTTTTTTTGTGAATAATTCAAGATTAGATCACATGCAAAACTCATAAACCGGACACTTAAAATTTACTACATGATTAAGATCAGAAAATAATTAATTAACCGCAAGGTAAGACACATTGGTGGAAACCTAGGTTGTGACTGTTTTTTGATAATTTTTGTAGTGTAAATTTATCATTCTAGTTTTGCATTCTTCTTTTCTGAATTTGTTTAGATTTATTGCTCTATGGTCTTAACAAGGAATCAATCTAAAATGTTAAATCTAAATAATCAAATGGGTAATTCACAGAACATCCCCACCACCAACATAGCCACTTATCCTAGTGAATTTCAAGGCGAGGTTCGCTGCAGGTCTTTCACGTCCTTCTACCGTCTATCACATGGCCATGCCCATGGAGGAAGACAATTCCTGTCATATTACCCACATTGATATGGCCCAAGTGCAAACTCACTTAAGAGATGGCACTGGTTATGTCCTTGAGCCAATCCAAGATTCCCCTATGCAAGATTCTATTTTTCAGCAGGATATTGCATCAACCATACCCGCTGGTTTCACTCAGGTCTACACTAACCCTTTTTTTGAGGCTAATGTGGTATCTGTTCAGCCGGCTTCATCTCCAACATCTTCCCAGATGCTCAATTGTCCTCCTTTGGAGACAAATGTAGTGTCTTCCCGACCACCTTCTCCTCCATGTACCCGGGTGTACACCAATTCTCTTTATGAAGTTGGTGGAAACTCCTCTAACCATAACCAATTTCAACCCGCTTCTTCCCAAACCATTTATGGTTTCACCCTACCTGGGGCACAGTCTACTGTTTCTTCCCAGGTACCGCCTACTTCAGCCACCTTCATTGCCCCTGCTATGCAGTCTCCTGTGACTACCATGGCAGCCTGCCCTCCACCTTCATCCAATCATCCCACCTCCCTTGGGTTAGAGATTAATAAGGTTAAGGAGTATCTCGACAAATTGATTTTGCAACAACAACAACAAAATGCTCAACCACCTGTCGTAGTAAATCCTACACCCCAACCAATTTCTACCCAGCCGACTTTTATTAGCTCAGGCCCCACACGGGTACCCCAATCTTCGGTGGTGTCCATTCCTACCCCACCTTTCTCCCAACCTAGTCCAATTCATCATCTCCCCCAATCACCTTCTTTCCGGTATCATCCATACCAACAACCTGTCCATTCCACACCGCCTAATCCAGGCAATTTCATCCCATCTCATCAATTTTCCACTCCTCCATTACATCATCATAATCATCAAACGAGTCAAAATTTTCATGAAGATTCTCGACTCCATGCTATGCAACAACAGATTGACAACCTTATGCTCAACATGCCTGGCTCATTTAGTCAGAAACCTACGCTAAGGTCATTGATCAATCAACCAATTCATCCTTCGGTACCTTCACCACCATATCCGACTGATTTCACATTACCGAAGTTTGACAAATTTCGAGGAACTGAGGATCCTCATGAACATGTGAGCTCATTCATGCATGCCTGCTTTAGAATCCAAAATAATGATGCTCTTATGCTCAGAACTTTTCCTCAGACATTAGGAGGAGATGTTGTACAATGGTATAATCATTTAGCTCACCATAGCATTTATGCTTACGAGCAATTGATTAATCTATTTTTAGAACGATTCTCCCTGAATGTACAAAAGAGAGTCTCATTGTCCGACTTATACAAGCTCAAGCAACATGACGATGAGACTGTTTATGACTTTGGAAACCGTTGGAGGGCTATCATTAATAAACTGCCATTCTCCCTACCAATGGAGGAGTTAACCAAAATGTTCACCCAGCAGTTGTCTAAAACCTATCTCTTGGTTACTCCAATTACAACAATACAAGACTTTTGAAGAGGCTTTGGCCCAAGCAAGTATCATAGAAGACATTAAAGTCCAAGAGGGTGTTTTAAAACCCCGTAGAAAAGAATGGCAACAAAAGGGCCAACAACGAAATAATAATTATGGCCAAAACAAACAAGCACAAGCTAGTACAACCTCAAATGTTAACCAAGTTAATCAAGTGGTGGCGAGTCAGCCCGTAATGGCTCAACAACAACAAGTAATGCAAAGTCAACCGCAACCAATTGCTTATCATGCGGTACCCGCCCCTACTCAACCAGATCCCAATACTGGGCCAACCATGGAAACTCGACCTTGGCAAAACAATCGTCCCAAGCGACAATTCACACCTTTAGATGAACCATATGCGGTCATATTCAACAAGTTATATAGCACAAATCAGTTAACTTTACCTGAGTTTAAACCTTTAGACCCATCTAGAAGGGGGAAGTATTACAAGGAGTACCTATTTTGTCCTTATCATAGGCAAAATGGGCACGATATCAATAATTGTACAGCTTTCAAACATGTGATCCAAGATCTTATTGAGATTGGAGCCATTAAATTGGATAGCCCCTTAGCCCAACAAAATCAAAATCTTGGTATATTTCAAACACCCCTTCCACATCGGGAGGAAGCTCCAACAACTTCAGGGGGAGTAACTCAGGTAACTCCTCCTAATCAAGTCAACCATGTACAACAATACCAAGGTTTTGTGGGTACTATTAACGTAGTAACCCGGGGTCAAAGGGCGAACCAACCAAATCAGGCTGAACCACAACCACCTGTACAAACCCCCAGCCCACCTCAGGTAACAGTGACCCAACGACGTGCTAGTACTTCTCAACAACCGCTAAATCATTCTACTCAACGCCAACGACCCATCATGTCATTGAGTAGCCGGTTAACTACCAGTTTAAAAATGGCTTCTGCCAAGTTATCGATCTATGACCTCATTCAACAATCTCCCCCGCATAGAGAGGCATTAATGGAAATATTAAAGTCAATCGAGCTTCAAACTCAAGATACTAATGCCTTCAACAACTTTGTGGGGAGTATTCAAACATGCATGGAGCCCTCCATCACTTTCTATGATTTTGAAATCAAACCTATGTCAACAGAAAGTATAGATCCTCCACTACATATCATGGCCAAGATCGATAACAAGCCATTCAAGAGAGTCTTAATTGACACCGGTTCCTCAATCAATATCATTACAACATCGGCGTTGAGTCATCTAAAGCTGTCGCCATCCCTTATCACAAAGTCGACTTTTACTCTTAAAGCATTCAATGATGCTTTATCTTCCACGGTTGGCACGGTTATCTTGCCCATTGAGGTAGGGGCCCGAACTTTGCATACCTTGTTTCACATCTTGGAAGGGACCATGGCATACAATGTATTGCTTGGACGGCCTTGGCTTAGGGAGATGAGATGTGTCCCTTCTATACCGCATCAATGTCTGAAGTATGTATATGAGGGACAGGTTCATTGTGTACCTGTTGACACTGAACCCTTCAAACATTGCAACTATGTCTCAAATCCTTATGAGATTGTGTTGCCATCCACTCATCTTTTCTTGACCCCATCTACTTCTTCTATACCATCTTCTTCTAAAGCTCCCATTCCTGAGGAGCCACCCATCATATCGCAACCATCTTCCTCTTCCGCTATTCCATCTCATTCACCACTTTCTTCATCAACTAATCTTCCTTCTTCTTCATCAATGACCACATGCACATGTGGCCATGACCAATCATCTCTTTCCACGTCATTACCCCCTTCTTCTACACCTTCTTCAACATCACCTATTATTCCTCCATCTTCCCAACCATCACCAGCTGATGTTTCACAAGTCAGTGAAGCATCAACCCAACCAAATCCTTCCAATTCTTCTATCCCACATTCTTCTATTCCATCATCAAGTCCATCTCCCTCCCAAGTCAAGGTCCATCTCACTGATGCAGGTATTGGTGAGTATGCCATCCAAGATGTCCACATCACACCGTTCAATGTGCAAACAGGTTAAAGATTTTGGTCGTCCACATGACCAACATTTATCCATTGGATCGGTTTATAACATGGGTTCTATGCCAAATTCCATTAATTTTGTATATGGGGGAATAGAGTCATCTTCTAGTCCTACCACCATACTAGAACCCAAGCATCCAGTCCCTGCCAATATCGAAAGGATGGAGGGTTTTCCCTCTCGCTATTTCCACGGACATAATTGGCAGCAATTTGGCCTAGGTCGATACGAGCAAGGGGTAACTGAACGCATCGATATGCCATATCGGAGACCCACCGAGCGTTTTGGTCTGGGCTACCAACCACTTCCATCCCTTTCTTCTTTTGAACGAGCTTTTCAAAGCATTAATCTTAATTCAGAAGAAGAAATCCTCCACCCCGACGAATCCGAAGATGAAGCCTATGAAGAATTTGACGTCATGTCAAATGGTGATGAATCTGAAGAAGAGCTCGGCGCCCATTGTTCCCCTCACTGAACAAGACGAGTTTTATCTCCAATTGTTCCCTCTCCAAGAGGCCATCTTTCGCTTGCTTCTTCCACAAGAACGAGGTGAACCACCCCCTCCGCCACATCCATAAGCCATAATCCAAACCTGTATTATATGTATATACTAAAATAGTGGTTTTCACCACTACCAAAAAAAAAAAAAATCAAAAAATCCCAAAAAAAAAAACTGAAAAACTATGTTGTTTTGCATTTCAGGTCTTCCGAGGTCTTCACCGGTTTTCCCTTCCATTCCGCCCATCCTTTCTTCCATAAGTCGACAATGAATTTTGAAGACTTATTCACCCCGCTCCATAATCCATATGATCCGGATAAGCCAATCCCGATCAACCCAAGCTTGATTGACATGGATCGGATTTCATCCCCTCCATCTATTTCAGAGTTCATCCTTTTCGAGGAATTGTTAAGGGCTTCCGCCAACTACATTCCTCCTTCACCTCCACATTCACCTTCATCTTCTAAGCCAGAGGTCTTCCAGGAAGACATAGATGAGAGCAAGGCACAGGAGCTTGATGACATTTTAGATGACATAAATCTGATCCCTACTCCCCATCACCTTGAGGAAGGTTCCCACATGTCTATTGAAGAAACTATCGATGTAGACCTTAGTCCGGACTCAAGATGGCACCCAAATTGTGAAACCGGCTAAAAGTCTATCATCAGAGGAACAAGAGCAAATGATTGCTCTACTCAAGCGGAAGAAGGAGATATTTGCATGGTCTTACAAAGACATGCCGGGCCTAGACCCTAATTTGGTTGTCCATAACCTCACCTTACAAAAAGATGCTAAACCTGTCAAACAGAAACTTAGGAAAATGCATCCTACCGTGGCCCTCATAGTTAAATCGGAGATTCAGAAACTTTTGGATGTTAAATTTGTCGTCCCGATTGATTATCCTGAGTGGCTTTCTAACATGGTACCCGTTCGCAAGCCTAACGGGGGATACGTGTTTGCACCGATTTTCGAGATCTAAATAAAGCGTGTCCTAAGGATGACTTTCCTCTTCCAAACATTGATACTCTTGTCGACACCTGCGCTGGTCATGAAATGCTTTCGTTCATGGATGGATTTTCAGGATACAACCAGCATTCGAATAAACCCTGAAGATCAACACAAAACAACATTTACCACACCTTGGGGAACTTTTTGTTACAGGGTGATGCCCTTTGGCCTTAAGAACGCAGGTGCAACCTATCAACGAGCCATGACTTATATTTTCCACGATTATATGCATAAGATTATCGAAGATTATGTGGATGATTTATTGGCAAAATCTAAAACTCGACAAGAGCATTTTGATGTATTGGAAAAAGTTTTTGATAGGCTTCTAGAGCATAAAGTAAGGTTGAACCCTAAGAAATGTGTCTTTGGTGTTACCTCAGGCAAACTCCTAGGTTTTATTATCTCTAAACGAGGTATTGAGGTGGACCCAAACAAGGTCAAAGCCATTATGGAAATGTGTCCCCCAACTAATTTGAAGGAGTTGCGTAGTTTACAAGGAAAGATTAATTCAATCCGTCGCTTTATTGCACAACTTTCTCGATAAATGTAGGCCATTTTGCCACCTACTACAAAAGGGGGTACAATTTTCATGGACAGATGAGTGTCAGAAAGCCTTTGATGACATCAAGCAGTACTTAGCGTCTCCGCCAGTCTTAGCTCCGCCTCGTCGAGATCCCTTCCTTGCAAATTTCTTTGCAGGAATTTATCGATGATGATACTACTAGACAAGCACGTCTTGATCAACTCACACTCATAGATGAAAAATGAATCAATGCTTTAGAGCATTTGCGAGTTTATCAAGACCGATTGAAACGTGCTTACAATGCCAAAGTTCATCTAAGAGAATTTCAAGTAGGAGATCTTGTCCTTAAAGAGAATCAACAAAACACCAATGCATTGCCGCATCTTCGAGATAAATTCGTGGCTAATTGGTTAGGTCCATATATGGTCACTGAAAGAGTGGGTAATGGAACTTATAGACTTGCCAATTTAGAGGGAGAGGAAGAACCCGAACCACTTAATGTTATACACTTGAGGGCATTCTACGCATAGTTTGAATTTTATATGTACATATATACATGGCTTGTACAACAAAAAAAAAAAAAAAAACAAATAAAATAAAAAGAATTTGCATTTCATTGTTAGTTGCATACATCTCATTCAAAAACATTGCATTTCATGTGCATACATCTCATTGAAAACCATAACATTTCATTTTCAGCCATAGTTGCATATCATGTTAGAGACCATTCTATCTTTTGGATATAAAATTTGGTCAAGCAAAAGTCATGTTGCCTTAATCGGGGGCACCTTCATAAAATCCATCAAACCGAATTGTCATTCGTACACCCATTTTCCATTTGCACATATTTACATTGCCAAAATGTTTTCAATCACTCAGCCATTCCTAGTGTTTTAAGCAAACTTCGAAATGCATGTCAAAGTTCTCTAGGGCCATATCACAAATTACACTAAATAAAATCTTGAGTATTGGGAAATGATTTCAAAAGCGGTCTTGAACCTATCACATTTTCACATCTTAAAAACATCTTGTGTCAAAGAGAGATAACACCATCCTTGGGTTGTGCCTTGAAGTGAAAAGGGTAATCCTCGTTTGTCCTATCATGCAAACATAGTCCATAAAACAGTGGTTCTTACCACTATCACAAGCAATCACAAAATATAAATATAAACAGAGTAGTAAGGATAGGGTAAAATTCTCATCATACTTCGGTTGAGAATCCGATTCCCCAAAGCTCTAAGGAAATGAACATTTTTCACACACCACCGATCCCAAATAAGTTGTAAGGATCGTACTACTTGTCCAATCGGACGGATAGGTAGTCATCCCCAAGGCTTACAAAGGTCAAAAACAACATGGACTATGGAGTTAACCTTCACCGGGGCTATAGACGCTTGACCCGGCAAGTGGAGTATACTCATTGCGTGGCGACATGTCTCTCCTCAAAGAGAGACCTCCGAATGCTCATACGGACAAACTAGCTTCTGGGGTCTTCTCCATAACAGGGTTACCTAATTTATGCAAGATGAGGTTAATGAACACACTTGCACACACACAGGTTTTTGATTGCCTAGAGTCACTACCATGATTTGGTTAATGAACTCACATGCACACACATTTGGTCCTAGTTGAATTAGGCAGTATTAGTAAGTTTGTTTGATACCACTAGCATGTTTGAGTCTTTGTAAAACAGTCTTCCTCCATATTTTCTTCCATATCAACCTCCATATCTTCTTCCATATTCATGTCATTCCATACGTCATCCATTCACAAGCCACCAAGTTCGGTGCCCCTGATTAAACAATTATGATAACAGTTGGCTAAATCTAACTATCTAAAAGTATGAGTGCTTCTTAGTGCATATTTCATTTACTTAGTCTCGCATTAATCATCTATAACTTTGCATTCCATTCCATCACATATGCATCAAAAACATTAAAACATATAAAAACATGCATCACAAAAACATAGGCATTCACACAAAAGAGAGTAAAACACCAAATAAATAAAAGCCATGTTATATATATATATGTATAAAGGTCAAAACGTACGATGAATGCCAAAAGGCTACAATATACAATAGAGCACCAAGGCTCATAAAGAGTGCATCTAAGCACTAAGCTAACCATCAAAAGAGGACCCCTGTGACCTAGTAGGAGCCCTAGACCTAGTGGTGTGCCTAGACTCACTACGCCTAGAGACAGAGGAGGATGGAGGATCAGGCAACACAATGTGATGCCTAAACAATGTGTCCTCCAGAGCCTCAATATAACGAGTCCTAGACCTAAGTCTAGATATGTCTATCCCGTGTCGTCGCTCCCGCTCCGCTAGCTCTGCCTGGAGTCTCGTCACCCTGTCATCCTGGGGCACCCTAGTCGCTCCATCCAAGTCCGCCCGCAACTGGGCCATCCTCTCCTCCCGAACAGCTATCAGGGCATCCCGCTCTACAACCTGTTGCTCCAGCCGAGCTATCCTCTCATCCTGGACCGCTAGCATAGCATCACGCTCTGCTATCTGCTGCTGCAGCTATGCCAGATCATCCTCGTGCCCGCTAGGGGGTACCTCCCTAGTCTCTCCAACGGCCTCTCCTAGGCCCTCGCCATCATCCTCCTCGTCATCTCCGCTCCCCGGTGCCTGCCGCACCATCTTCCCCTTTCGCCTTCGACTGTCAACTCGAAGGCGGGGACCCTCCCTGCGCTTGGGAACCTCTGTGGTTCCCTCGTCCTCTCCAGCTCCAACAGCCACTAATGGTGGCTCCCACCTCGGCTCTGTGGCCATCCATGCCGCATACTCAACTGTCACCCCGACGTCATCCACATTGAGGATCTCCATGTCCTCATCGTCCTCTCTGTCGCCTCCCTCCATGGCTCGAGCACACGGCAAATCCCCCTCGATCCGTGCCTCCGGTAGCGCACCGGCTCACCGGGGACATCCTGTCTCAATCCGACCCGGCGGAGCACTCGAGACATCCGTATGTACTCCGCCTCGCCGTGGCCCCGACCCACTACCCATCTAGCCTCGTCGCACCCATCTCAGATGCTCTCCATCACCGATCCACCTCGCCTCCCGCCAGGGCCTCCAAATGACTTGGGCATCTGTCAAGTCTGCCCATAAACTCCTATACCATTGCCCCGATCTCACGGGGCGGCTCGGCTGTCTCTCCTCCGCCACTAGCCATCTCCTACCATAAGCCTGGCTCATGTCCCAGGAAGCACATGGCAACCCCTCCGGTCGAGCCACTCTGAAGTGCTCCCCCCCCAACACTGGAGAACCAAACTGCAGCCTAGGCCCTTCCGGCCCCGTCTCCGAACCTCATACAACTCCCGGTACACCTGCGCCAATAAAGCGGGCGCCCAGGCATACACTACCCTATTAGTGAGCATCTCGCTCACTACACCCATCAGGTTCCATGGAAACCTGCACCCGATGCTGTTCGGGGCCACAATGTTGGCCAATACGAACATCATCAGAGCCTCCACCGCTACCAACTCCTTGGCCGTATACATGGCCAAGTAAGGAATCCCCCCGCTCTCCGTCCGGATCTCCCTCCAGTCATCCCCAAACAACTTGGCCATCTCCGTGGCCCTATCTCGTCCAACCTCCACCCGCACCCCTCCACGGGCACCTTGAGGATGCGGTATACATCCTCAAGCGTCACCGTCATCTCTCCGATCGGGAGCCGGAACGTCCCCCGATCCGGATCCCACCTCTCGGCCAAAGCCGAGAGGTACCCCTCATCCGCCCGAACTACCTCCAACCGGGCTGCCTCCGCTAGCCCTACTGCTTCCAATATCTCCCAGTATTCCTGGGACAATGACCTCCTCATCCCCGGAATGATAGGGGAGAATCGGTGTCGTGCCTCTAACACCCTAAGCTGCAAAACAACAAAACAAAAATTGGTTACAAATTTTTTCCAAAAAAAAAAAAACTGCAAAAAAAAAAAAACAAATAAAAGTACTTGCTTAAATAAACAAATACCTCAGCTGGCTGCACTGGTGCGTCCGCTCCCATCTCCGCCATAGCTCCCGCGTGCTTCACTCTCCCACACAACCTTTCACTTCACTTCACTTCATTCCACTCCCTCAGACGCACTTCTCTCAAGCTCGAACGCACAAATGAGCGAAATTCTCGCCGAAACTGTTTAAATAGCTGGTTTTGGTGCCCTGAAATGCAAGTGGGGCATTTCATGGCGCATTCAGACGCAATGGGGCATTTCATGATGCATTCAAACACCGACGGGCGTTTCTGCCACCTCCAAATGCATACCGGCGTTTGGTGTCAGTATTGAATAAAAGAACAAAACTTACAAAATTGAAGCTTACCTCCTCCAAATTTCATCAAATTGCATCCATCCATTCTTCTTATCATAATAAAACATTTTGTGAAGGTTACAACAGCTTTGGAAACAAATTTTGTCATTTTGCTCAAAAAGCGCATCATTCATCATTGATTTACAAATTGGGTTAAAAACATTCAAAACCTTCACAAAATTAACAACATTCATCAATTCTTCTGATCTATCGTCAATTTCATTCATTCTTCTTTCATCATGCATATTTTTGCCAAATTAAATTAAAGTAAACCTCGTATCTAGTGGTATATTCTATCACCTTGGCGATTGCAACGATTTGCATCCATGCAATTCGGTAAGAGGATTAAACCACCATAAGGACACTTACCATTTATCATCATCAATTATTTCACCGTTTGAAAATTGGAAATCAATTTTGGGTATCCTACTTTTCAAGTGACCTCATACCAAGATCAATTTGCTCAACAGTTGTCATTGATGGCCTAGTTCATGGGGCCTTAAACGTGGACAAATCTTCAATATCATCATTATTTTGAGTCTTGCTAGAGATTAAGGCTACCTAGGTTGATTGGTTCCGACCCGAGGAATTATCCATACAGTCACTAGGAGCATCTCTCGAAGTTCGGACTCTTTCATATTGCATCTCTCCATATCAATGGCGCCAACAAGGCAATTTCATCAACAGTATGGATTCACCCACAGGAGTTGGGGCATCCGTTATCAATTTTTAACTTTCCTAATAGTGGAATTCATCTTACATGATCATGGAATTTAAAATTTGGCAAAAATCCCTTTCTAACCGTTGGGGCAGAAAACGGTTCATCTTTCACATCACTCATATCGTCTTCAATCATATTATTTTCTGGTTTGTACACCAACCCCTTTTCTCGTTGGGACATAAACAGATGGTTCATACACCAACCCCTTTTTCACCGTTGGGGCAAAAACGGTTCATTTTCTTCCGAATTTCTTCCAATTGGCTTGTGAGAACCATTCTCGCTCGCCAATTGAGGGGGTAAGCTGATAAATTTTAAATATTCTTTTATTCTTTGGTCTTCAAAGTTGTGCTTTAGTCTTGAGAGAGAGTTGCGTCTGATCCAGCTTTTCAGGTGTCCTAAGTTTTTGTGCTGCATTGTGTCTTCACACAAAGCAGCTCAAAAAGGGGCATCTGTAGACACCAAAATCTAGCCACTTGCAAGTCATCTATACCTTCCTCTCAGCCACGTGTCGGTCATCCACCTTCCCGCCATTATTTGGCCCAAATCCACACTTTCCCGCCATTATTTGGCCCAATTTCACCTTTCCCGCCATTTTTCATCCCCAAATTTATTTAAATTAATATTTATATATATATTTTTTAATATTTTAATATTTTAATATATATATTTAAATAATAGTTTAAGTGATTTAATCTGAGCCGTCCATCCTTCATTTAATCTCATCCGTCCATCCATCTTAATCCATTCCACAACCAAGATTTATTCTCTACCCTTGGATCCGCTTTAATCTTAGCCACACGTTCAAAGTGTCGTTAAAACCCTAAAGTGTGCCCTAAGAGTGGATTATAAATTGAGTCACTTTGATGGCTCAAACCCTATGTCTTTTGCTACTTCTATTTTTGATTCTAATTCTTCTACTGCTATCTCCTCTCTTCTGCTACCCTTTTCGCCGCATCTATCGCCGTTTTCGTCGCCGCTTTCGCCGCCATTCCTTCTGCAGCACTCTGTAGAATCTCCCATTCCTGTCGCAAGTGCCCGCGGGCATTTACCCCTTCACCAAGTGCCCACGGGCGTTTACCAAGTGCCCACGGGCGTTTACCCACAACCACAGACTCAGACCGACGTCTGTAATCCAGATCCAGAAGCACGCGGGCGTTCGGCGAGTGCACCAGGGCGCCTTCCGTAGCCTATTCTGACAACAACATTACTTCCAGGTGTCGCCTGGTCTAGCTACGTTAACAGAGAACAGGTATAAATTAGTTTAAAGCAAGTAGCCGTATTTTATGTATTAATCTGTTATTGATTTCCTGCATTCCATTTTTATAGGGTTTTAGATTGTTTCTGAGGGCTCACGCAGTGGAGCCCTCTCATTAATTTCTAACTCCTTGATAGTGTTAATGTGTGCAGGTTTTTGATAACAGATCCAGTTTATTGATGGCAGCTGATTAAGCTGGAGTGGTCCAAGCAAGGGATACGACAAAGCCCACTCACTCTGTTGGGATTGAAGATACGTTCTTCGGAAGCGCCACCATTTGTGCCAGCTAGGGTTTCGGAGAACCCTAGCATAATTTGTAATCGTGTATCACAAATAAATGGTTACAGGCCCAGTTGTATTCAAAAAGGAGTTTTTAAACTCCATCGATTAATAGAAATCGTTTGTTTTGTGCAACTATTCTGTACTCCGTTATTGTGGTTTTATCTTTTGTTTGGCGTTGTATTTTTAATCTACAACTATATAGGGGCTGGTAGTTAGGGAACTGAGGGTACCCGATATTATGGAATAGGTGTTTGGAATTATGAAGTGGGTACCATTTGGTACTAAGAGGATGGGTTCCATGATTGGTGCGATACATCTGATGCGTAGGTAGAGCAGATGCACTAGGGTACATATTTTGCAAAAAATCTAGATAAATTAGGATTGTCACATTGGGGGTAACTTCCCTATAGCTATTAGTTTGACCTCTACATTTTGGGATTATTCATAAAGAGTAGGAAATACATTGATATTAGCATGTCGAATGCTCATGCTAATATCTAAGTGGAAATCCCTTAAGTAATAAATTGTGACCTGCTCATGTGTGGGTCGAAGACCATCTGTGACTCTCTGCCAGGTACTTGCGAACCTAACATTGAAATCGGCTGTCTCTTCCTAAATATGCCTTTGAATAGTAGTAAACTAGTGCAACAGAGAGAAGGGGTCCGCTTGTCCATTGAAACCCCTTATAAATTGTACAATAAGTTGATCCCATGTAGTAATGGTTTCGGGCGGGAGTGACCGATACCAGTAAATAATCTTACCTATCAGTGAAAGAACCATTAACTTCACCATGACATATTAATTGGTGATTTGATGAATGGTCACCAGTCCTACAATGTCTTGGATATGCTCTTACATCATATTTCCTGTGCCATCATAAGTAGGTAGATATTTCAAATTTACGGGTGACACCATATGTTGAACCTGCAAGGCGAGCGGTCCCATATGATTCCACGTAGAAAATTTCTTGGGTGGAGGTGGTTGCACCATGTGGAGTGGTGGATTTATATGAAGTGATGGAGCTTACTGAACTGGAATGGTCATAACACTCAGAGCACCTGATTGAATGTTCGATGGAGCCGAAGTATACTGATGATCCAAAGAATTTGACAGATTTGGAGGTAAGTTGGTCATTGTGCTATCAGGAGTTGGATTATGTGAATCAAGAACAACTTCTTGTGATGATGTCCTGACAAGTAGAATGTTTGACCCAACCACCCTCGGATTTTCTCCTAAAGCGTCAATGTCAAGCTCATAGAACTTGGTCTCTTCATATGTATTTTTAGCTCTCCAACTCATACACATAAAGGCATGAGTTTTTACATTGGTCTATGATATTTGGAGGTCTTTGAGTTCAACAGAGTCACCAGATGTTCAGATTGGATAGCAATAAGATGAGCATCACTTCTTAATGGTGATAAAACATGGAATGTTTGTGTCCCATCGGGTGTGCCAAAAATTGTTGGTAATCGAACCAGTCTAGATACATGTTTTCTAAGTCTACAGCACCCTAGGCCCACTACCAAGCATTGAATGACCAAAGGAAAGGAATGTCCTTCGTGGCAATATCCTTTAGGGCTGGTTCCAAAAATAAAATTGGGGTTTGGAGACAAGGGATAGAAAGATAATGAAAGGAATGGGAAATTACAAAAAAGGAATGGGAAATGTCCAAAGACCAGTAATTTGGGGTGATGGAGCAGAAGCACAATAGACAACTTAGTTATTTGAACCAACAACAATCAAAACAATGACTTTTAATAGAAACTAGTATAAAATCCTCGAAACTATGTAAAATCTAGTAAGTATTCCAGGGATTAGTATTCTATCAACAACAAAATATAGAAAGTAGAATTGAACTGTATAATAAAATGACTAATTTAATAGAAATAATAGAATAGAAGTCATACACAAAGATAGAGGACTTGAACCGAAGCCAGAAGCCTTTATTTTGGAAGAAAATTTTAAGTACACAGTTGCTTTTATAGCAGAAGTTATCCATGTTATTTATAGAGAAGAAGCTAGCTTATATAGAAGAAATTTGTCGCTTAAGACATCAATGCCCAACTACTCTTGTGACAGGTAGATTCAATCCTGCTGATAGCCAAAAATAATCAATTTTTGGCGTTATCGATAAGTTAGTATTGAAAACATAAGGTTTCGATAATGACCTAAAATAGTCAATCTGGACTCATCGGTAACTTGATATTGAAGCCAGAAGCTTCTAGTAATGATCTATGATCGGATGGTCTAGAGTGTAGCTTGGGAGCAGTGTAACCAAAAGATGTTGAAGGGTCTGATATCCTCTTTTTTTATTAACTTAATTTTATTCTTAGTGTGAAGAAATGCTCTGAGCACTTTCCACTTAAGCGCTCCCTTGTGGAGTGCTTTCCACTTAAGCTCTCCCTCGTGGATCACTTTCCTAAAAAATGCTCCCTTGTGGAGCACTTTCCACTTAAGAACTCCCTTGTGGAGTGCTTTCCTCAAAATCACTCCCTTGTGGAGCACTTTCCACTTAAGCACTCCCTTGTGGAGCACTTTCCACTTAAGCACTCCCTTGTGGAGTGATTTCCTCGAAAGCACTACCTTGTGGAGTGCCTTACTCAAAAGTGCTCCCTTGTGGAGAACTTTCCACTTAAGCACTCCCTTATGGAATGCTTTCCACTTAAGCACTCCCTTGTGGAGCACTTTCCTCAAAAGCATTCTCTTGTGGAGAACTTTCCACTTAAGTGCTCCCTTGTGGAGCGCTTTCATCTAAAGCACTCCCTTGTGGAGAACTTTCCACTTAAGTGCTCCCTTATGGAGCGCTTTCCATTTAATCACTCTCTCATGAAGTGATTTCCTTGAAAGTTCTCCCTTGTGGATCGCTTTCCTCAACTTTCAATATTCGGCTACTTGGTGTTGTTAGAACACATTTTCTTTTTAAAAGGAAAACTTACCTAAGTCAATGGGAAAATGAGAATTAAAACCATATGGAAAGAAATATTTTTCAAGCGCAAAGGAATAATTTGTGAGCGGATTTCCCATGCTAAAATATTTATAATTTTGCATGCAACATACCCAGAAATATATAAAAATGTAACAAAATATATAAAGGGTAGGAAACCAAGCAATGCATTGCATACAACTTTTATAGAAGAGACAGTTGGTGGAAACACAATAATATAACAACACTTTAACCATCTTCAATTTTAAAAAGAGAAGTTTTACAATGCTTGATTCCAAACTATATGCGAAACAAAAAATAACAATAGTGTGTCAAAATTGGTAAAAGTTCCATAAAACAAACTATTCTATATTCTGAATTGATTTGAAAAAGTGATTGAGTATTGAGTTGAAGCATATTGAGTCTCTAAAAATTCTCTGTATGTTTTCGAAAGAGTGATTGAAAGTGATTGAGTATTGAGGTGAATGTGAAGCATATTGAGTCTCTAACAATTCTCCATATGTTTCTAAAAGAGTGATTGAAAGTGATTAAGCATTGTGATGAGTATAGAGCATATTGAGTCTCTAACAATTCTCTTTATGTTTCTATGAGATTGGACAAGTTCTAGTGTGGACTTGTTGAGCAGATTTGAGGCAAGTATTTGAGAAGACTTGTGGACAGATTTGGGTAAGCTTTTGTGGAAGCTTACAATACAGATTGAGAGCATATTTGGATAAGTTCTTGTGAGAACTTATTGAGCAGATTTGGACAAGTTCTAGAGAGGACTTGAGGATAGATTGGTGTGAGCTTTTGTGGAAGCTTACAAAGTATATTTGAGACAAGTCTTTGAGAATACTTGAGAGCAGAGTTGATTGATTTTTTCAAACCTTGAGTTAAGGTTTGGGGCAGATCCAACAGAGTTGATTTGAGATTGAGTCAAGCTTTGAGTTAAGGCTTGAGGAAAGAGATTGAGAATATTTATGCTAGACCGAAGGACTGTGTTTAGTACATATTTTAGGATAGATTTTGGTGCATATTTGAGGACAGGTTTGTGCTAGACCAAAGACAGAAACAGTGAGGATAGTTCTGAGTGAGGACAGGTCTTCAGTGGATAGAGATCCATTAGCCAAGGCAGTGGAGGTAGAGGTCTTCTAGAGCATCACCATCCAGAGTAGAGATTAGGATATTGGTGTCTCCTATGGATAGAGATCCATGAACTTGATTTAGGGTATTGATATCTCCTTTGGACAAAGGTCCATAAACATTGTAATAGGGAAAGGATTCCCAAGAGATTGATTGAGAAAATTTTAGTGAAATATTTTCTCTATGGAGTAGCCCACATTGGGTGAACCACGTAAATTGTGGTGTCTCTATTGTGTGTGGTGATTTGTGCATTGCTTTGATTACTTCTATTGATATTGCTATCTATACATTGCATAATATTGATTGGGAAAGAAAAGTAAAAAGTGGTCTTATACTGTTCACCCCCTCTCAGTATAAGCTTATGTTCTTCAATTGGTATCAGAGCGGGTTCCTTCGGAAGAGTTTAACAACTTGAAGGAAAAGCTTACAAGAACATAATGGATTCTAAGAATGGATCATCAGATAATATAGCATCAATATTTTATGGAAGTGATTATATATATTGGAGCTTGAGAATGAATATTTATCTGAAGGCACTTGGCAATGAAATTTGGGAAGCAGTTGAAAATGGATACATACCCCCAGTTGATCCACCTATAGATAAGGAAGGTAAGCTTCTACATCATTACAATTCAAAAGCAATGAATGCAATTTTGAGAGGTTTGCATAGAACAGAGTCCATAAAAGTTATGCATTGTCAAGATGCAAAAGGAATGTGGGATAAGTTGCAAAGTATATATGAAGGAGATAAAGGTGTCAAGAAAGCAAAGATACGAAATCTCAAAGGACAATTTGAAGAGTTAAGAATGAAGGATGAGGAAGACATTAGTTATTATCTACTTTGGGTAGATGAGGTTGTTAATGCTATGCAAGGACTTGGACTTAATGTGGATGAATCAGATGTTTGTGATAAGATCTTAAGGTCTCTTCCAACAAGGTTTAGTGAAAATATTTTAGCTATAGAAGAATCAAAGGATGGTGATTCTTTGACAAGAGATATGTTGTTTGGTATTCTTACAACTTTTGAGATGAGAACAAAAGAACCTAATCCCTAGAAGGAAGCAACCTTCAAAGCAATTAAGAAGACAAAGGGTAAGAAGTCAGAATCAAGCAATGAGTCATCCAGTGATGAAGAAGCTAATTATGGTAGAAGGAACAAGGATTCAAGAAGATCTAGAGATATAAAATCCATTAAATGTTTCAATTGTGGAAAGTATGGTCACTATGCAACTGATTGTCAAGAAGCAAAGAATAACAATGATGAAGAAAAATAGGATCACAGAAATAGGGAATCAGAAAGATACTGGCACCAAAATAAAAGCAAGGATGGACAAAGCAGACAAGGAAAGAAGTTCTTTCAAAGGCAAAAGAGGAGCTACTATGTGGATAAGGCAAGTAAGTACTCAAGTGATAGTGATGCTAGTTTTTAAGATAATGATAGATATGAAGTTCTATTCATGATTGAAGAAAAGGAAGTCAAGAAAAGGTCACCAATAATCCTCAAGTGTTTTAGATGTGGTAACTTTGGACATCTTGAAGATAGTTGTACAAGGAATGGTTATAGTTTCAGTGATGATGAATATGAGGATGCACTTGAAGGACTAGAAGAGAATATTCTAATGGCACTAGAAGAAGAAGAAAGTGATCCTATAGAAGACAAGTCAAAAGAAAATAAAGATGTGGACAAAGGCAAAAAAATAGAGGAAGAATCAGATAAAGAAGGATATGATCTCAAGGGAGAACTTATTTATGCTCTTGAAATAGTAAAGAAGGTAAGAAAGCAAAACTCTAAATTAGAATCTCAGTTTCAATAATGTGATGAAGAAAGAAGAATGCTTATAGAGGATCTAGACAAATCAAAGGCTAAGACAAAGAAGTTCAAGGATAAGCTAGAAGTAAAGGTCTTAGAATGTGAAAGGTTAGTACAAGAAGTAGCCCTACTAAGGGAAGATTTAGAAAACTCCAAATTCAAGCTACAAGGGTTCAAAAACAGCTCAAATAACTTAGATAAGTTCATCAAGATACAAAAGCCTACATCAAGCAAAATAGGTCTTGGTTTTGAACAGGCTCAAAAGAAACAAGAAGAAAAGTCAATCTCAAGTTTTGGAGGAGAAGAAACTTCAGATGAAGACACTTCAAAAGAAGACAATGTAAGATAAAGTGAGACTTCTGAGGATGAGTTGGACAATAGAAATTTCAACAAGAACAAGAACAATGCACCAAGGAGAAACAGTTGGAATAACAATCAGAATAGGAGACCAATGAGGTCAAGACAAGGAAGTTTCAATGGAAGATGTTTTTCATGTCAAAGGTTTGGGCACATGGCTTCACAGTGCAGGACACATGAAAGACGAGAACATGGGAACATATAACTTTTCAATGGGTATTGCTACTCATGCAATCATTTTGGTCACAAGGCAATGAATTGTAGGGTTCATGACAGAAGAGGATATGGCTTCACTAGGAGAAATCCTAAGACATTTGCACCTCCAAGAAATAATAACATTAAGTGTTATAAGTGCAATAATGATGGTCACACAACAAAGTGGTGTAGAGCAGATATTCCAGAATCAAGTATGAACAAGAATAGGAACAGGAAAAGGGATATGGATATGAACAGGAACATGGATATGAACATGAACAAGAATAGGAACAGGAATAGAAACAAGAATATGGACATGGATAGGAACAGGAACATGGACATGGAAAGGAACAGTTAGAGGAATCATAAGGATCAGATAAGAAGAAAAGAGGATAAAGGTAAATACCAGTGCTTGTTGGGAGTAGAAATACTCCCACCCTAGAATTAACCACCTCAAGAGGAGGTGGGGGAGGGGCTAAGCTAAGAGGCTCATTCTTAGCCCCAAGCCCCAAAGGTGACCCTTTGCCATTGATGTCAAAGGGGGAGAGATTTGAGTAAGGGGGAGAGATTTGGTATTTGAGTAAAGAGGAGAGCATTGAGCCAGGGGGAGAAATGTCCCAGGGGGAGTAGAACCAAGAAAAGGTTAAGTTTCTGGTAAAAATAATTTGGGTTGCCATCAATGACAAAGGGGGAGATTGTTGGACATTTTGAGTAAAATTTGTCATTGATGTCAAGGAACGAAGTCGTCATTGATGTCAAGGAATATGTCAAGGAACAATGCAAAGGTTAATGGCAAAAGAGCTTCATAATATTTTTAATATTATGTGGAAGCATATGAATGAGCAAAATAAAAGGTTTTTCATAAAAACCCAAGGAAGCTTTTTGAAAAGCTAAAGGAGGTTTTAATATTTATTTTATAAAATATTTAAATTCAAATTGAATTTAAATTTTATAAATAAATATTATTTATACAAAGTGGTAAAATCAAAGAGGGCTTTAATAAGCCAAAAAGGGTTTAAAAATTAATTTATAAAATTTAAATTCTAAAGAATTTAAATAATTTATGAATTAATTATTCAAATTTTGAAGGCATCGACGTTCAAAATTAATGGAGGTAATTGGTATATAAAGTACATGCCTTAGTGGCATTGAAACTATCCTTCGTTCAAAATAAATTAAAGAGGCAAGTGTTGTGGTGAAAATTCATGCGAGGAAGAAGACAAACTCTTTGTCTTAGGCACCAACGAAAGTGATAAGGGCATCGAGGGCTAAACCCTCATATCCACCAAGGCAGCATGGCCTAGTGGCAAGTGGTCGTGAGTTAAGGCACGTGGGTGTAGAGTGGTCTGCGTTCGATTCACGGCAAGAGCATTTTGGCAGTGTTGTGCTTAGGCATCGAAGGAAGCGACGCGTAGTCCTTTTGGTTTTGGTGCATTGGGGGAGGAACATAGAGCACGTTGTGCTCTTCACTCCCCAAATGAGTGCCTAGCTCGTGCGATGGTTGGAGCCACGGCTAGGGCATTGGGAGAAGTTGCGTCGAGGGTTTGAATCTCACCTAGGTGGAGGTAATAAATTTTGCATTATTTTTAATTGCCTAAGGTGTAAACATAAGGTTTAGGGAGCTATAAGGGGTTATGAAAAGGTGCTTATCTTAATTGTTAATTTTTTATTAAATGAAGGAATAAGGTGTTGAACTTTATTTTAAATAAAGTTATTGTGACATTTTTTATTTATCAAAAAGTGAATTGAAGAGTGATTAAAATTAAGAGGACTTCTTGCCATTGAGTTAGTTTGAAAAGGAGATTGTATTGACATTATTTCTGGTATTGAATATTGTTTTAATTGGGAGATCATAAGGTGTATTTGGTCAATCATGTTTGTATATGTTGATGGATGCTTTCTTTAAGATGGAGTGATAAGGTGTATATGTGTTTTGATATTTTGCATTGTATCTTTGAGAGAGTTTAGTATCTTCTAACTCCTTTGAGCTTGGCAAAGAAGTGTTTGTGGTTGTGGTAGATATTTGAGGTTCCTTCATCATCAAGAAAAAGGTATGAGCACATTCTTCCATAGTTGAGTTGATTGATTGGTTTTCTGGAAAATAAGTTTGGAGTGAAAAGGACTTGATTAGGGTTTCCTTATTGAGTGTGTTGAGTTAATGCTTCAAGGTTTTCTGGAATAAAGAGTTGTTAAAACCTTGTTTTATAAGCATTGTTGTTGAAGCCATTGATTGATGTGAAGAACTTGAACTAGGGTTTGAAAAGAACATGAGTATCATTGTTATGTGAGAGTGATTGATAAGCATTGTTGGAAACATTTTGAGTAAAGGATCATATGCTTGGACTAGGGTTTGTAAGCAAGGATTGTTTCATTGAGTGATTGATTGAGTAGAGTTGGTTGAGCCTAGTCAAGTGGGTGTGTGAAGTGATTGTTCAAGTTCCATAAAACAAACTATTCTATATTCTGAATTGATTTGAAAAAGTGATTGAGTATTGAGTTGAAGCATATTGAGTCTCTAACAATTCTCTATATGTTTCTGAAAGAGTGATTGAAAGTGATTGAGTATTGAGGTGAATGTGAAGCATATTGAGTCTCTAAAAATTCTTTGTATGTTTCTAAAAGAGTGATTGAAAGTGATTAAGCATTGTGATGAGTATAGAGCATATTGAGTCTCTAACCATTCTCTTTATGTTTCTATGAGATTGGACAAGTTCTAGTGTGGACTTGTTGAGCAGATTTGAGGTAAGTCTTTGAGAAGACTTGTGGATAGATTTGGGTAAGCTTTTGTGGAAGCTTACAATACATATTGAGAGCAAATTTGGATAAGTTCTTGTGAGAACTTATTGAGCATATTTGGACAAGTTCTAGAGAGGACTTGAGGACATATTGGTGTGAGATTTTGTGGAAGCTTACAAAGCATATTTGAGACAAGTCTTTGAGAAGACTTGAGAGTAGAGTTGATTGATTTGTTCAAACCTTGAGTTAAGGTTTGGGGCAGATCCAATAGAGTTGATTTGAGATTGAGTCAAGCTTTGAGTTAAGGCTTGAGGAAAGATATTGAGCAGATTTGTGCTAGATCGAAGGACTGTGTTTAGTATAGATTTGAGGATAGATTTTGGTGTAGATTTGAGGATAGGTTTGTGCCAGACCAGAGATAGATATTGAGGATAGATTTGTGCTAGACCGAAGGACTGTGTTTAGTGCAGATTTGAGATAGATATTTGGAGGTGACAGAGAACAGAGGATGAAAGTCTCCAGTGGATAGAGATCCATTAAGCCAGAGTAGTGAGGATAGGTCTTCTGAGTGAGGATAGGTCTTCAGTGGATAGAGATCCATTAGCCAGGGTAGTGGAGGCAGAGGTCTTCTAGAGCATCACCAACCAGAGCAGATATTAGGAGATTGGTGTCTCCTATGGATAGAGATCCATGAACTTGATTTAGGGGATTGATATCTCCTTTGGATAGAGGTCCATAAACATTGTAATAGGGAAAGGATTCCCAAGATATTGATTGAGAAAATTTTAGTGAAATATTTTCTCCGTGGAGTAGCCCACATTGGGTGAACCACGTAAATTGTGGTGTCTCTATTGTGTGTGGTGATTTATGCATTGCTTTGATTACTGCTATTGATATTGCTATCTATACATTGCATAATATTGATTGGGAAAGAAAAGTAAAAAGTGGTCTTATACTGTTCACCCCCCTCTCAGTATAAGCTTGTGTTCTTCATTTAGGTAATTACTTTTATTGATCATGTAACTTACTTAATTGGTACAATTTTGGATGACTAGCGTATTTGCTCTTTTGCCTCTTTATTAACTTTGACACAATTTTGGGTGGGTTTGACTTTTCATATTTTGGTTTGATCCCGCAACTATAAAACTTTTGGGTGACGTGTTATTTGTCACATTGTGGTTTTGAAGCTTGCCTAATCTTTTTCTAACTTTATTTTTTTACTTAGCCAAAAAAATTAGACTTTGTGCATTCCCATGCATTTGACTCTTTTTTTGATGTCATCCTCAAATAAGATGCATTTTTGGATCTTTATGACTTATATCGCCACTTTTCCTGATCCTGTGATATTGTAGCCTCTAGCTAACATAACGTTTATGGAGTCAATACCTTGGAACATTCCTGGTTCCATGATAATTCTGTACACTTAACCTTTTTGTTGAAAAATATTTCATTTGTAATGTGGCCTAAATTAGACCCACAATACCTCAAGCTTTGATGGTTGGTTCTTAAATTGAAAGGTCTTCCTATCTGGTAGTGTCACCAGATCTGAAGAGCATGCACAAATACTACTAGCTCTAGATCATGTGTATCTTAGTTTACCTCAATCTTCTTGAGCTTCTTTGACTCATATGCTATGATTGATTCATCCTAGGATAGAACTCCTCCAAAAACTTCCAAAGAAGCATCAAAACATACTAAAACATTCCCTTGATGATCCAAAATTTTAAGCATAGGTGTAGTAGTAAGCTTCTACTTAAGCAACTCAAAGGTGGCTTCATAGTTGCCTATCCATTTGTATTCCTTTCCTTTTCTCTGAAGGTTGGTTATAAAGTAGGCTATTTTGGAATAATCCTTCACAAAGAACCTATAATAATTTTCATGCCCATGAAGCTCTTCACTTCAGGCACATTAGTAGGTGGTAGCTAACTCATATTATTCAGATCCATAGCTATCCCTTCTACAGATATGATATGTCCCAAATACTATACCTTTGGAACATAAAAGTCACACTTTGAAAAATTCCCATAGAGTTGGTTCTTTCTTAACAACTCAAGCATGATTCTCAAGTGTCTATCATGCTCTTCCTTATTTTGGGAATATATTAGGATATCATCCAAAAATATTAAGATAAACTAATCCAAATGCTTCCTAAACACGTTGTTCATAACATTCATGAATGTTTTCGATGCATTGGTCAACCCAAAATGTAATACTATGAACTCATAATTTCCATACCTTGTCTTAAAAATAGTCTTGTGAGTATCCTCCTCTCGTATTCTTAATTGATGGTATCATAATTTTAAATTAATTTTTGAAAATATGGTGGCACCCTTAAGTTGTAGATCTTCGATCCTGGGTAAAGGATACATATTCTTGATGGTCGTTTTATTCAACATTCTATAGTCTATGCATAACCTTAGTGAACCATATTTCTTTTTGACAAATAATACAGGTGCACCCCATGATGACACACTAGGTTTAATCAAAAAAATTTCCAACAACCCTTTAAGTTGCACTTTTAACTCCATCTCAATAGGATTCATCCTATAAGAATTTCTATGAATGGGTTTGTCTCTCGGTATCATTTTGATAGAAATTCAAATTCACGTTTAGGTGGTAGTCTAGGGAGATATTTAGGAAATACATCCCTAAACTCATGTAAAATTGGATGATACCTAAACAATTCCTCCTTGTTATTATTATCAGTATTACGGTTCAACTTAATGACATAGACCATTCCACCTTTTCTAATAGATTTCTTCAATTGCATTGTAGAGATCAATTGAAGTCGAAATAACCCCTTTCACTATTGATTCTCAATATTTGTTTATCTTTATTTGTATAGTCTATCCATCTATCTTGGAAATCAATTAGAGCTCCATGAGCCTTTAACCAGTCCATTCCTAAGATGATGTCTAATGTATGTAGCAATGCTACATATAGGTGCTAAATGGTAGAGCTATTGGGTAGGGTGATCTCAACTATGGGGAAAATATTGATCCACTAAGTAGGTCTATCTAGACCCATACTCAAATTTCCACCCTTGTGCCAAAAATCTTGATCTTTATAGCATATCCTTGATTATAAAAGTTGAAAGGAAACTATCAATAGCTCCACTATATATCAAAATTTTAACTTTCTTATCAAATAATTTACCATTCAAAAGCATTGGTGTGGCTTTCCTATCTAGGTTTTGGATTTATGTTGTTGTGTATATCCTTTGGTTTGGTTCCTCTACCCTCTTACTTGGCCCCAGCCAATTTGGACATTGGTTTGCATAATGTGGACCACGACAATCATACAAACCACCCTTGGGACTGGGGTGTATTTCATATTTTTGTTCCCTTGTTTGCTCTGCTTGTGACGGTTTTGGCTACCTCTACAGTTGAGGATTATTGTTATTATTCCTCTTTTGGAATTTATTCTTGAAATTCCCTTATTTTTTATCGTTCTTTCTCTCAAAATTTGAATTACCTTTGCTTTTCTTGCTTTTCTCTTTTTCCCATTTCATAAAACTAACACTTTTCCTTTTTCTCAAGGATTTTCAATCCTCCTCTAACAATTCTACATAATTAAAGTAAGTCCTATTTCACTATAGGTTGGATTTTGCTTGTCAAGCCAAGCCATATGCCTTTTGCACAGTCTCAGGATTATGCATGTTTATTACTAATCTAATCTTAGGATATACTCCTAAGATAAATTTATGTACCTTCATTTTATCATCCTTCTCATATAACAGTATATACTTAAGCAACTTCACAAACTTCTGGTAGTAAATCTCCATCGTCTTTGTTCCTTGGTGAAGTGTGGGGAATTCATTAAATTTCTCCACATAGTATTGTTCTGTGAGGAACCTCTTCTTAAAGGCTTCAAAAAAACCTTCCCACTTTAGATTTATTGCTTGAATATTATGTCTAGATTTAAACATACTCCACCATTCCAACCCTATATCTTATAAATGGAGAGCAACCCAAACTATTTGGATCACTAAGGAGTAGTTCTTCATGGAGAAGTAGGTCTTCAACTCATTCAACCAAGCCTCGGTTGAATCACCCCCATATTTTCCAATGAATTTGGATATTTTCACATTCTTCAAATCCTTAGCTAGTTCTACCTCTATAAGGGCCCTGACTTCTTGCTCTCTTGTAGAAATATTTCCTTCCTATATAACCTTAGGATTTCTATTCTATGAACTTTGACTTGCTATAGTTTCCAATAGCTACTTTTGTTGGTTTATTTGTTCCCTCTGCTGCTTTATTTACTCCTATAATAGAGAGACAACAACAGTGAGGTTCTCCACCTATTTGCTTGAATTCCTTAAAATTTCTCCTTAGGATTTAGCCTTGGACCTATCCTACCTAGTCTACCTTGATTTTTGGGAAGATCCTCTTCTTCCTCTTCTTAATTTTGGTGCCATATTCCTAGCCATACAAAATAAAGGTCGAGTTAGGTTATAATTTTTTCTTCAAATTATACTTCTAACCCATAGTTAGTTACATCATCCATGTGAACTAAAAATAGAGTATTATCATCCATTGATAATATTGATGGTCACTCTTACTCCATGTAAGGTACTATCCCTAATGGAAGATATTTTCTTTCAAAATTCACTCATCAAGTCTAGCCAATCCTAAGTTCTCTTAATATAAGCTTCTAGTCCTATGACCTGGGGCTCTCATACCAACTGTAACAACCCAATTCTAACCAACCTAGGAGAAAGTGTTTTTTATATCAGGTAAAGATCACAATCAAGGTTCACTAATGATGATTTCAATCGGATTAAAGTTGACAAGGCATTTCCACATTTCAAGACTATAATGTTGTAGATGTTTCTCGAGTGGACAGGAGAGGCCAATCTCCCATAGATTTTGGGTTTACCTTGTATATATTCGTGGCATAAATGATACTTTAAATAGTTACCCCATATTTCTCACATTCTCTACAAATGCAAGATATCTTGACCATAGTGTTGGGATTATCCCTTCTCAATATTTAGAGAAGAGCAATGCCAATTCCCTTACCAATCATATGTCAATATATGTTGGTACTTCTAGATGTAATGCCTTTAATATTTTTCAATTGCACCTATGTGATGGAACTACTAAATCTTCAGCGATTAACTACCCCATATTTGTGATGGATTTTAGTTAAGGTTACTAGCACTTTGCATGATAATTATCACATGAACACCTAAACCTACCTACTCAAGGTGCCATCACTTAATACCTTGCACATGGGTTCCTAACCTCCATGATTGGAAGTAATATTCAAGCTACTATACTTAGAATATTATCCAAATACTTCTTGTCTTTGGACCACACTCAAGTTTCCCACTTAGAATGTGCCCATTATGAAAGGTCCTGAGTGTTGCCTCCCCACAACTCCCTCAGGTATAGATTCATTTTTTAGGGATTCTAGACAATTTTAATCAAGGTGTGCCCCTTTTAGAACCCCAAAACCAAAAAAAACAACATCAAGAAACCTTAACTAACTCTCTCACTCTTGCATTGAAATAAATCATGATTACATTGCTAAAAATATGAAATGACTTTAAAAGTATTTCTAAAGCATAAAATTGAAAGCAATAAACATGTAACATAAAGTTCACTCTTTCAATAATTTAAGAACATGATTTATAACCAAAATTCACATCTAATTTCCAAATCATAGATTCCAACATATATAATCTCTCCTGAGAAGATCATATTAAGAATAACTACCAATCCTTACATATGGAGTGGAAATAACCATAAAAAATAATAAACATCAAATACTCATTTTTTTATTAATAAAGAAACCATTTTAAAAGTCTTCCTTAACAATATATTCCATTACATAAACCAAGACTTTTCATAAAAACTTTTTCTATAATACATCTCTTTATTTGTAATTATATTTACATCATAATCATCATGTATAGCATGATAAAATTCTTTCAATCCGTAACCTAGTTCGCTATATTCCTTGAACCCTATCAAAAGGTAGTGGAATAAGGGATCATGATAGCTCCTTCGAATGATAATGCATTCCTAAATGCTTATTATTTTCAATGCATCTCTTAAAAACAACATAATACCATATACATTGCTTTCTTACATCTTTCTAATTCTTTTTAAAATAATACAAACAAGGAAAATCCCATAATTTTTCTCAACCAAATAGGACTCCACATCCCATATGATTAATTCTATTTTAAACAAAGCAATATCTTTCCACAATACAATTCCATATATTTTTAAGGAAACCCCATAAATTTCCCTTTAAATCATTGGATTATGTGTCCACTTTAGTCTTCATTAATTCTCATAAACAATATAAAAATCCATTTTATATCCTTAATAAAATAAAACATCTATGTTTCTTTTTTATCATAATATATAATAATACATAAAGGAAAGTCCCATTATTTCCTTATATCAAATAATTCCTTCCAGTGTTTAAGTATTTCAAACAATACAAAGTCACTATATAATTACCAAATAAAATAAAGCAGCTTCACATTATTAATATTAACATCTCCACTTAACATGATTATTTTTCTATGTTAATATGAAAGCATATACTTCACACAATAATTTAACAACCATTAATGTTATATAGTATATACACATAATATTCTAATTCACCAAGTACCTCTTTCTATTCATAAGGCTTAGGATACTAATCCTTAAAGTGTAACATTAAACTTACAAATAACACTTTAGTGGTCAGCTAATAAAATCAATTAGAAAATAAGAAACATAGGACACAACAAAATAAAGTTCTTCACTCCCAAGATAAAGCTCAAAAGACACTAAGCCTACAGGAAAATGAGAATAAAGATATAAGACCAATTTTTTTCCCAAACACACACTAAGGCAACATAACTCATGCACTAGCATTTCTATGTCACAAATTCAGCAAACCTTAAGCTTTCAAAATTAAAATAGCAATGCTAAATAGCTCAATCCACCAAACAATAAAATAAAAAATAATTGGTGGGTGAGGGAAGAAAGCAGAGATGGGAGGGCCCTGGTCCCTTACCTGCTCCCCCTCCCCTGGATCCTGGATCCTGCCCAGTCTCTGGCTCAACCCAGGTCATCCCTCCCTGGGAGTGGTTGTTTGCAGATGATCTCCTAGGGGGAGATCCTTCTCCATTTTTTGTGCCCCTCCCAGCGGGCTCGGGCTTCCTTGGTTGTTCTGGTGGCCTGGTGCTTCCCAGGGATCCCTGTTTGTTTGGGGATCCCTTCCCTTTTTTCCCTCAGGCTTCCCCCTAGGGTTTTTTGCAGGTTATTCGCATGGATCTGGTCCCCTGTGTTTCTCTAAGTGGTGGAGGTGATGGTTTAGGGTTTGACAGCTTCCTAGGGTCTCCCTTGAGGTCCTCACAGCTTTGGGGGTGGTCTGGGGGGGCCTCTTTCCTCCTTTGCTTGTGAATCCTCGACGAGATCCTATGGCTGCTGTTCTTCCCGCATGGAGGCTTCTTCGTGCTGGTTCTGCTCCTTGGTGGACACCCTGGGCATCTGGTTTGGCCTTGGGGGGGCTTTCCTCTGCCTGGGCTGTTCCCATTCCCAGTCCTAGTTCCCTGAAGCTGCTTCTGTGCTTGGACAGGATCCTTGGTCCCTGTTGCTAGGTTCCTATGGTTTCTGCTGCATGTTTCTTTCTTGGGGGGGTCTGATCTATGCACGCAGACCTTAGATCCCACTTGTATGGCTCCTTGGGATCCTTTCCCTGTGACTATTTTCCTCTTCTTGCTCGGGATTCCTAGCCCCTGGATCCCTGTTTCCTTAACCTACTTTCCTTGCTGTTTTCCCAGGGTAGGATCCTCGTGGTGAAGTTGTCTGTGTGCTTCCCTCTGGGCCAGATCCTGGCTTTCAAATTCTTGCTGGGCGGGATCCCCCTGTCACTGGGCAGAATGGCTTCTCGCTGGGCGGGATCCTCTGGGTAGGATCCGCATTTTCCACTGGTTTTTCGTTGGGCGGGATCCTCCAAATCCGCTGGGCGGGATCCGCCAAATCCGCTGGTTTTCCCACTGGGCGGGATTTTCACCTTTTTGCTGGTTTCCCGGATGGCGGGATTTTCTTGGTGAAGTTTTTTTGATGCTTTCCGCTAGGTAGGATCTTCTCTGAGGTGGGTTTTAGCTGCTTCCCGCTAGGCGGGTTTCTCTCTTTGGTGGTTTCTGACTGCTTCCCGCGAGGCGGGATTTTATTGTAACGGTTTTTCTATGATTCCTGCTGGGCGGGATCTTCTCGTTGGTGGTTTTCGGATTCTCCCCGCTGGGCGGGTTCTGTTTTATTATTTAATTGTCTTTGGTGGGATCGTCTGCTATGTCAAAAAAATTTGTAATTCGGTCTGAGATGTGGTTTCCTGTCTCAACCTTGCAGCCCTAAAGGTGCTCTCCTTCTATTGTTATAAGGTTTTGGGATCCTCTTAAAAAACCCGCTATGTATATAATGTTACTTACCAAAAAAAATAAAAAATAAAAATAGCAATTAAATTGAACATGCAGTTTCCAAAGCATAATCCATAATATTTTCAAATAAAAGCCTAAATAAAATATTGCACAGGCCATGAACATAAGTTTTGATAGAAAAAATAGGAACATTCTAATAGTGACATAGTTACTTATGTCGTAGAAGAAGCCCACCAAGGAATGATTAAATGGTCTACTCAAACCTCTAAGCTATCGTTTGAACCAAACAGTGACTCACTTAGAACTTACCATAGGGTTTTCTTTACTAAGATCAATGCTCAGAGAACATCAACTGGTTATAGGAAGTAGTTGAATGCCTCACATAAGCATAGCTAAACAAAATTAAGTTTTTGTTTTAAAAAAAAATAGTAGCATTTGGTTGCTAAAAGACTCATTCTGATTAAAGGCGACATCACAAAAAAAATAGCAACTTAACAAGAGAAAGCAAGGTTGCACAAGGCAACAATATAGCCAATCATAAATACACACAACATAGTAATCCATAGCTTGATTGCAGATGTGCATGGTAAAAAGACTCCTCATATATTTTAGGTGCCAAGCATAACCTCTATGTTTCTTCCTCCCTTCACCACAATTTTATCAATCCCTTTTCCCTCTGTCCCATCCATATTTTCCCTCATTTATTATTCTTGATAATCCTCTCTAGAAGGTCCACCCTTCCCATAATTAACCAAAATAATAACAACCAACTCTTCACGAACCACGATCACAAAGTTTTAAATTTTGCTAAAAGGTAAAAATATTTAACATAAACCTTTTGCAAGCGTCATTCTAATATTAATTATCATTAAAGCAATAAAAAGAATTGTTGCTTTATAAATTAATACCACATAGAATACATTCATCTTACCAAGAATCTGAAAACATATATAAGGAAAGTAAACATTGATCCCATACAAACAAACCCAAGAAATCATTTTTGAACCATAAATATAGAAGGTTTTATGATGACTTCCAAGTTATCAACTTCTGCTACGTCGAGTCCATTTATTATAGCAACTTCCTTGTCGATGGTTTATTTTTGAACATGTAAACATGATATGCAACTATATGTGGGTAAATCCTACCCTAGAGCTATTGTCAATCAAACTAAACATCATTTCCATTTATTGATATCTCATTCCTAGTAGTCAACTTCCTCGCCCACCTATGAGAGTACCTAGTCTTACAAATATGCATAACATCAGTAGTACCATATTCTCATAAAAGATAAACAAAGCAACAATTGCAATTAAACTTCCATAATCAGGTTTATGCATGGTGGTGAATTATCACCAAATTGGCAAAAATTAGGATTTTTAGAATTTGAAATTGGCTAATCTCGAGACCTTTCACTGGGGTCCATTCGCTCAAAAAATTTTGAGGTGCAAATTTTTTTGGGGTCGGCTGGCCCGACTATGATAATAATTTTTTTATTTTTATTTTAATTTGCCAACCACTTTTGCCCAAATCCATGGACCTTTCACCTTCAAATTATAAATTATTTTATTTTTCCACTAAATTCACCAATATACCACCATTATATATACCTAACCTAACAGGGTTACTCATATACCCGAAAAATAACTCGTAGCACTAAAAACTCTACAACGGTGAAAAATATCTAAAGTAGCAAAAAACCATCTAAAACATCAAAAAATGACCTATGGTGCCTACTCGTAGTAGCTCGTGCCTACCCGTAACAAAGAAAAGTTAGGTAGTTAACATCCATGTTCCATAGCAATTTTGGACTAATGATTTCAGTCTGTATTCACCTAATGTAGAGTGCTTGAAAATTTGAATTGGGATCTTATAGTTTCCAAGCAACACTAAGGGATCCAATATCCTCTCTAGCTACCAGCTCCATGAAATCCAGTAGCTTGTAGAGAATATCAGTGCCATAATAATGAACCAGTAGCCTTTGAAGGCTACCAAAGTCATGGTGAATCAGTAACCTCTATAGGCTACTAGTGTCATGATGAAATGATAGCCTCTGAAGGCTACCAAATTTATGGTAAATCGGTAACCTCTATAGGCTATCAACACCATGAAGAAATGGTAGCACCTAAAGGCTATCAGAGCCATGGGTTGGTAGCCTTTGTAGGCTGTCGTGATTCATGGTGACAGTAGCCTATAGAGGCTACTGGTTCACCATGAATCATGGTAGCTTACAAAGGCTACCAACCCATCTTGGGATTGATAGCCTATTGAGACTACTGATACACCATGACTCTGATAGACTTCAAAGGCTATCATTTCACCATGGATCGATAGCCTTTAGAGGCTATTGGTGCATGATCGTTGTGTCGATATTCTCTAAGGCTAATGGTGCCACAATCTACCATTAACCTATAATTATTACTAGTGTCATTTTAAGTTGGTAGCCTATAGGGACTACCAATGTATGAATAGATTGTTTCATTCTCTTAGCACATTCATTGATACTATGAAGTAGCATTAAACAATAGCCCTCATATCTCTTATTTTTGGAATTAAGTAGCATATAGAATATTACTAAACAACTCATTTTCCTCAAACATCTTAGCTATGAGTAATAAATGTTGTAATTAGTTGGAACTTGGGTTAAATCTAATTTGTTGTAATAACATTTGTACAATAAGGGATCATATTATAAGAATAAGTTCTTGGGGATTCATTTTCTAACATGAAACACATTTTCCTATATAAATACAATGGAACCTACACCAAATTTGAGTAAGCAGGGTAAATATTCTAAAAGAAAAAGCATCCTAAAATACTTTAGCCAAATATCCAAATCCAAGGAGGCATTGACATTTATACAAATTCAAGGTACGTATCTATCTTTTGTACAAAAGAGTAAATTATTTTATGTAATTTCAAAAAATGATGTAGATCCCCCTTGATTGGCACATGTTCTAATGGATTGAAACTACCAAGTTTGGTTTTGATGTGAACATTGAATATTGCTTTGGTTGTTGATCATTCCAATTTTTATGATGGTCTTAGTAGGTAGAAAAACATGCTTGAGACTACAATTTTGATAGTAATTGGATGGTGATGATTACATAGTAGGATTAAATTATAACCTCTTGTTTTCCTATGGGATATGTTTATTCATGGTATTATTTTTAACCAATTTCTTAACTATTTTAGAATGTTGGTTGTGATTAGTGTATTGTGCCTGGATAGTGACTTTTATCAATTGAATTCCCTGATAATATCTATTAGAAAGGAACTAATGGAAGAAGTGAATTTCTAAGTCTATAATATCTTTAATATTGTAATGTTATTTTATTTATTAGCATTAGATTATAGAAATGTCATTTTTAATTGTTATGGATAAGATTCAAGGTGTATCTTTATGATATGCAGTCAAACCACTACTGTTTACTACCTTATGGGCTTATGTATACTGTCACATTTTGAAGTTAATAGTTATGCAAGATTGTACTTTCCTTTTGATATTTTGTACAACTTCATGCTTTTGAGAGCTATGTCTAGCTGTAATTTGGTGGTATGCATCCAGTATCTATGTTAGTCTGTCATGTCATGCAGCTTCTAATTTTATGCTTGGCATACCTTACATTTAATCCATACTTTCTCAAAAAATATATCAAGCAAAATTAGTTTGTAAATATTTTCTCCCAAGGTAATAGGTTCTTGTAGGTATCTTTTTTGTGTTCTCCTTAATATCAACTTTAAGTAGTTATTAGCATATTATTTTAGTATGGAATGGAGATGGTCATTTTTTTTTCCATCAATAATTCTAGGTATAATGATTGCCAAATCAACTAATATAGGTACATTTTATGACTCATTGATTTTAGGAAAATGGAGCAAGATCTGGTATCATTATGAACTATATGTGATTGCGAAGATATGACCAGTTCCATGGTGCCAACAAGTATGTGATCCATGAATGTATGAAGGTCATTTATGATAGTAGTTCTAACATTTTTAACAAGCTAAGGGGTTATTTGTACTTCACTGGGTATCATACCCATCAAAAAGACCTGCATTTTTATTTCCTCTGGATGAATATCTTGTAGGGTGTTGATATTTGCTTAATGTCAATACTTCTGCGACAAGCATCTCATTGTCAAGAAAACAAAATTTTACTTGGGACACCCAGAGACATCCAAGACAAGGAAATTAGTTGTCACTTTCAAAAACACTAGCATACAAAAAAAGGGTTGTAGAGAGTGTGGAGGATATTGTAAATTTCCATTCTATAGACTGGTCACAAGGGAACATATCGTAACAATGTAACTAATGCATGTTCTTTTTATTATCTAATGTAGTAAAAATAATAAGGTTTGTCCTATTTTTATTTGCAAAATAAATGATCAATATGATGAAATTTCACTATAATACTGATGAATAAACCTTTAATATTATACCTAATGCAAGGATTAATGCCTATAACCCTCTTATAATCCTCATCCTCCAATTAACATCCAGGATACAAGTCCTAAGAACATACCTAACAATTATTCTAAAGGTAGATCGTAATTCTCCTTGAGGTAGTCTTTCTCTTTATCGATCAAAGAGAACTTGGAAGTGACCGTTGGATAACCCCTATGTGGGAGCCTAGTTAATCTCTTAATATCTTAAGGGTTCACTATGAATGACAAACTCTTATTTTTGTAAATGTTAATGTCGAAGACACCTGTGTCAGGATGGTAACACCTGTTTTTGTGTTGAACTGTGACATATCCATATTTTTTATTCATGTATGATCATATCCAAGCATGGTGAGAATCTCCAATATTTCTATGCAACACTAGTTCTTGAATTAAAATTGTGATGCACCAGTGGAGGCCGAGATTGCCATTGTTGCAATAGATCTAGCATTTGGAAGGGTTTGGAAGGCTCTAAGAATGTGATTGTAAAGTAAAAAATGAGAGGGTTTTGGACTTTTATAGAGTTTGGATCCATGCATGCTAAAATGTGTCAATATATGCTGACATGTTGTGACACCTAAGCCCTCTATCCATCGATAGCCAATGCAGGATATCGACCCCATGTAAAAATAGGTAGCCTCAAAAAGTCCTATTCAAAGGATGGTAGCCTCAGATGGCTATCAAAACCATCCTAAGTATGGTATCCTTAGATGGCTACTAACCCCTTATAAATGACAATAGCCTCAGAAGGCTACGATCCCCATTCAAGAGGTAGTAGCCTCATCAGGCTACTAGCACTAGTTATAGGTTGGTAGCCTTTATAGGATATCATTCCCATACATCCACTAGTAGCATCAAATGACTACCAACTCCATTTGCAATTTAGTGTCCTATAAATTCTATCAGAACCAAACATACTCTGGTAGACTCAAATGGCTACCTTCCACTGGCAATCTAGTAGCCTATAAATGCTACTGGTACCAAACATACACAGATAGCCTCATACAAGCTATCAACATATAAAATTGACTTATAGGTAGCCATACCTCAAAATATAATCACTTGAGGATCGATCCCATAGTGTTTTAATTTATAAATTATACCCTTGTGATCAAATAGATCGATCTCTCCCATATTGTTCTCCATAAAAATTGGACTGATTTATTGTAATGACAATGAAGAGCATTCATTGTGCGAGGGCATCTTTCCTGATAAGTTTGAAGTTGAGATTCAGGCCATTTGGGTGGTTGATATGGCATATTTTATGATAAGTTTGAAGTCGATACTCTAGCTATTTGGGTCGTTGATGTGAAGTGTGCACATGCTTGTGCGATGGACTCACTAAAGTGTGAAGTGTTTACATCATACCAAACCAAAATATTAAGTATGTTACACGACCATCTATATTCATTATTTTCCCTCATTTTCCCATTTGTACTGCTCGTTGCACATTTTTGGACTTCTCTCCATGACTTTTATGCCAAGTCAAAACTTCAAAATTGAAGGTGCATGGAAAGGTCGACATGGAAGAGTCTAAAATTGAAGAATTATATAAAAAATTATATATTAATAAATAAAATAATATATCATAAAAATACAAAAAATGTAATATTTCATATAAATATTGTATTATTTAAATGCATTAACAAATATATTCAAATTAGAAAGATAACAACTTGTAAATAACTAATGCTAAATATTTTACCGCTCTAAATCTGTAATTTGACACATACAATAGAGCAATAAGGGTAATTTGACACTCATAAGATTGTGCAAAAGCAAGGACCATAGCTAAACACATAACTTAATGTCTTCCATAGTCTTCTTTATCATATATATATATATATATATATATATATATATATTTGACAACAGAAGAATCTTGAGATGAAAGAATTCAACAATGAGTCTTGATATGAAAAAATTAAATGGGAGAAAGAATTAGGTATACTAATTCCAACACATTCAGTTGTAAAAAGTGAAGGAACTAAACTCTGTTAATATGCAATATGGGACAATAAATTTAAGCCTAGAAAGAAAAAAGTTCAAAATGAGATCAAGCCATGCTCTAGAGTCCACAGGACCAACTGATGGAGAAAATAGGGGTAAAGGAAATAAAACTAGTAACCTGCATCCATAAGATACAACAAGAAGTTCCAAGTGATAGTTCAAGGTATTATGATCTTAATTATACTTTTCAAATGGTAGTTCAAATGGTTATAACACTAATTATATTGAAATTATGAAATCAATTTCTTACCTATCTGACATTAAGAAAAAGATTTACCTTATATAAAACAAGATAATTATTTATATAGGTAAATTTCAAAAAAACCTAAATGATTACTTTGTGTTACCTTCAACTCTATTCGATACCTTGGACCCATTACTCATTTTTGTAAGTTGTTTACAAAACTTGTTATCATCATCCTTGCAAGTTTCTAGGCATAACCTTTTCAGATCCTCTGAGCACGATATAAAGTTTTGATGATAAGACTCAAAACCAGTAAAGCAATGGTACTAGTAGATGTTCAATAATATTTCCTTTTCAATGAGAACTTCTAGATTTAGGTCTCCCATACATGACCTGTCACCCCAAACTGCACTCATATTCCTTCTGAATCTGAGAATCTTCCCACTCAAGAGATTTGGAACAATATTGGAAGAGAAAATCCTATCATGTTTCATGTGTTTTTTAGGGACAAGAGAGTGCAAACAGGATCTATCTGAGTGGTCAATTTCATTATTACATACATCCACCAGTAGCCTTAGATGGCTATCGGATACTCTAGCCATCCAATAGCCTTAGATGGCTACCAACTCCACTGGCAATCCGGTAGCCTATAAAGGCTACTGGTACCAAACATACATCGATAACCTCATACGGGCTACTGACATATAAAATTGACTTATCAATAGCATTTTACTCTAGTAGCCTCATACTTTAGGAGCCTCTTACCTCATATAAAAATGTCTTACTGGTAGTTTTTCTATTGTTTAATATTTTTTCCAAATATTAATAGATATTCACCCATTATTATAATTTTTTATGGAAATCAAATGCAATTCTCCATGTCTCCTACATGAATTTGGCTAGGATTAACCTAGGTTTCAAAACTAATTCACCTTTTATTTATAATTATATTTTAGGTCTAACCCCTTATGCATAACCTTGTCCATAATGCAATTAATAACAAGCATTAAAAAATCACATCAATACATAATCCATATCATAAATAAATCTTTCCAAGGTGGGTTGCATCACGATAATTGTCCTAAATCTAAAGTAAGTACTCTTGTTGGAGCTCTTATAATGAATCTCCTATATATGCCTTTCATATTCAATATACAAGTCTTCTAGGACTTTTCTCCTTATGACTCCTTCCTTTCTCAATCAAAATATTCCCTCTACTAGGGCCACTTTTCTCCACTATGGATCTCTTTCTCTGAAGGATCTCAAATCTCTAGTTTTTTTAACTCTCCCTTAATATTGGTCTCTTCTCATGACCAATTTTTCAATGTATATCTTCAAGACCTAAATCAATATTCTAGATTAACTTCTATTCCAAACAGATTGGAATAGGTAAATTCAATCTATATTATCAAGTTCAATATCTTAATGATCGGGTAGAAGCCTGCATACTATAGCAGCCGCCACTTTAGCAGTCCGTGCACGGTAGCGGTCACAAAAATTTTGGCCCTAAAAAAAAAAAAAAAATGGCAAATTTTGGAGGCAACAAGTTGTGACGGATGGAGCAGCAAGGAGGAGGAGCGAGAGGTCTAGGGGCATCAAACCCTAGGTGTGGGACTTCAGAGGGTAGATCAGCAGACGCGCAAGTGGGGGCTCTGGCGAGATAGCAGGCCCCCAGGCGGAGGATGTGGACAAGGAAGTTCTATTGGAACCGGTCCAAGGGCGTTGGGCGGATGTGATTGAAGATTTCTCTGAGGGGGACCAGGACTCTATGCGTCAGGATCAAAGGAAGACCCAAGAAGGAGACAAAAATAAACCTGGCAACTGGAGACCTTCATATCTTAATGCTCTTTGCTGTAAGCAAAAATTATCTGACTCTTGTTTTAATCTAAAATATGTCAATGGTAGGTTGCATGTCTCGGATTCCTTAGCTCAGCATGTGGCTATGGAGGGCAAAACATCTCTGGTGGCTAAATTTATGGGGGTGAGGCCAGACATGGAAGTCATAAGGAGATGGGCCATCCAAAAATGGCAGCCAAGGGCCGGTATGATGATTAAGGCTTTACCCAAGAGTTTTCTTTTGGTGACATTTCAATGTGAACAGGACATGGAAAGGACTCTCCAAGGAGGTCCTTGGTTTTTTGGGAAAAGGGGATTGTATCTGAAGCGTTGGTCCCCCGATTTCAACCCCCAGACTCGAGTCTTGGATTTGGCTCCTATTTGGGTTAAGATGCTAGGATTACCTCTCGCTTTCTGGAACGAACAAATCTTGGCTGGGATAGCTATAGAGATTGGAGAACTAATAGCTATTGATCCTGCAACCTTGAGCAAAACAAGACTCCTGTCTGCTCGCATGTGTGTGTTGGCGGACCTGAGTAAAGAGCTCCCTAAATCCATTTTTTTGTCGTCTATGTTTGGCCTTCATACTCAGGTCTTTGAATATGAAAATATGTCTTTTAAGTGTAGTGTTTGTGGGAAGGTTGGGCACCAGGGTATCCACTGCATTTCCAAGAACCATCCCCCACTCCAAAATATTGATCCTCAAACACAGAATAATATCCCTCCCCCGCAGATCTCCATTCCTACCCAACCTGGGCCTCAAGGACGTGGAGCTCGAAATCTGAATATTAGAGACCCTGTTCGCCCTATTGTAAGCAAGAGGCAACATTTTAACCCTCCTCCCAAAAATTCCTATGCCCCGAAACCCTCTCACAGGGGAGCTGGTACCTTTTATGGGAACCCTCAAGCTCAACCTGCTCCTAAGATGATACAGCAAGCCTTAGAGCCAAATCACAAAGGAAAGAACCCCATAGATCAACGCCCTAGGGCAAGTAAGTTTGATTGGGTGATACGGGAGGCCTATGGAGGCTCGGTGGAAGTGGTCCCATGTACTGCAGAGGAATTTATGGGAAGAAATTCCAAGGATATCAACATCCTAGTGGAGAACAGTTTTGATGCATTAAATCATTTGAAGGGAGATCAGATGGATAGCCAAGAAGTGGAATCTGAGGTAGAGGAGACTCAAGAGAAGGATTTAGAGGAGAAAAATCAGAGGAAGGAGCAGGAAACTAATAATACAGGCAAGGATACTCGGGAGGAAGAGGTGAACCACCAAGATCAATGTAACCCCAAAGCAGGGAAAAAAGAATCTACTAATCAAGAAGCTAAGAGCACGGAATCATCTCCATTGTCAAAAAGACCAGTTAACCTGGAAAGCTAGATTGTTACCCCAAAGACCAAGACTGACCTACCCAAGATGGTTACTAGAAGCCAAGTGAATCCCAAGGAACTTCAACCTAGAGTGGATGTATGGGGATATGGTTCGGTAGGAAGAGGGAAACCTAGCAATGCTGCCTTAAGGCAGAAAGAAGCAGAGCGAGGAGTGGCTGATGGCACTCAAGAAGTTTTGCTCTTTGGGGCGAAGGCTCGAGGATCCAAAGCCCATAAATGAATATTCTTTCATGGAATATTCATGGGAGTAATCCTGCAAAAATAAGAGCTTTGTATGCTCTTATACAAGAACACAAACCGGATATTATTTTATTGCAAGAAACTAAAATGGAGGAGAGTAGAGTTATTCCTTTTAAGAATAGGACTTGGCGAGAAGCTGAAGTAGTAGGCCAAGAGGCCACTGGAACAGCAGGAGGGTTACTGGTTATGTGGAACAAAAATGTGATTGATAGTAGAGTGATTTTGATGTCTAGTTGGATTATTTGTCTCTTATGTGTGGATAAAACCACGCAGGAAGAGTGGATCTTAACGAATGTATATGCTCCGGTTAGACAGGGACTGAGAAGGGTTCTTTGGAGTCAGCTAGCTGAATTGAGGGAGACCGTCCCCAACTACCCTTGGATTGTGGTGGGGGATTTCAATTGCTACCTTAATCCTATAGATAAATTAGGGGGCTCTCAAAGAATAACTGTTGATATCTGCGAGTTTAGAGATTTTGTTGAGCAACATGAGCTGATGGATGTGGACCTGCGTAGATTCTCCTATACATGGTCTAACAAAATATTGAAGGAAAACCAAATTCAGATAAGATTAGATAGGTTTCTTCTTTCTCAAGAATGCCTAGAGAGGTTTGGGGACTCTTCATTAATGGCACTCCCAAGAATCGGGTCTGATCACAACCCAATTCTATGGGAAACAGGGGAGGACTCTAAGAAAAGATACATCAGACCCTTTCGATTCGAACTTATGTGGTTCCAACATCAGGATCTCAAGGATCTGGTTGCCCAATGGTGGGACAAAAAGTATAATGGTTCGAAACTGGCCCAAGTGGCATGTAAACTAAGGAATGTGAAGGCTAACATTAGAGAGTGGAACAAAACTTCCTTTGGCAATATTTTTGTTAAAAAGGCAGAACTAAAAGACAAGATCAATGAACTATAGGAGAAGCTGAAGTCAGAGTAGCTTACAGAGGATCTGAGAAACCAGGAGAGGGAGCTGTTATCCGAATACCACACGATGCTAGGATTTGAAGAAACCTTTTGGAGGCAGAAATCCAGACTGCGTTGGTTAAAGGAGGGTGACCGAAATACAAAGTTCTTCCATGTCTCTACTCTTCGCCACAGGAGTACTAACAAAATTAAGGAGATCAAGATGGCCGATGGGTCTAACACCAAAGATATGGAAGACATAAGGAGGGAAGCGGTTGAGTACTTTAAATAGTTGCTAGAAGATGTAAATCCGACTATTGAAGAAGAGGACTCTCTGTTGGTAGCCATTCCAGCCCTCGTAACTGATAATCTTAATGGATTCTTACTTAGTCCTTTCACAAAGGAGGAAATCAAGAAGGTCGTTTTTGACATGGATGGTAACGACTCCCCAGGACCGGATGGCTTGCTCTCGAGCTTTCTTCCGAAGTTTTGGGATATCCTAGGCAATGATGTAGTGGAAGCTATAATTGAGGCTCAAAAGGGCATGGAAATCCCAGAAGGAGTTAATGCTACTTTTTTAGTCCTCATCCCTAAACTAGTGGGAGCAATGGAATTTTCCAGCTTTTGCCCTATCGGTTTATGTAACACTACGATGAAGATTCTCACAAAAACAATCGCCAATAGGCTCAAGGTTATCCTTCCTTTCATCATTGATATGAACCAAGGTGGCTTTGTGAAAGGGCGAAAAATATTGGATGGTATCATCACAATTCATGAGGTTATTCATTCAATGGTGACTAGTAAGGAAGCAGGTATGTTACTAAAGCTTGATATGAATAAAGCCTACGACCGGGTCTCATGGCGGTTCCTCACCAAGATTTTGGGTAAGTTTGGTTTCTGTCCCAAGTGGATTAAGTTGATTTTTAGTTGTATCTCTACTACAATATTTTTTGTCATGGTGAATGGGTCACCCTCCGGTTACTTTAAGAGTGAAAGGGGGTTGCGACAAGGAGATCCTTTGTATCCATACTTGTTTATTATTTTAGCGAAATCATTGGGTAGGAACATTTCAGCAGCGATGGCAGATGGTCAATTGGAAGGTTTTAAACCAGCCTCAACAGCAGAGCCAATGTCTCACCAACAGTTTGTGGATGATACAATCATTGTGTCCAAAGCCTCGATGCCTCAAGCTAGGAAGTTGAAGAGAATTCTAACCAAGTATGAGACAAAAGCTGGACAGTACATAAACTATAAGAAGAGTAGCATCTATTTCTTTAACACGCCTGGTGGGAGGGAGGAAAGAATAGCTAACATATTCGGTTGTGGAAAGGAGCTTCTACCAGCAACTTATCTAGGCATGCCTATGTTCGAAGGAAGAATGAAGGCTACTTTGTGGAACTCAGTCATTGACAGGATCTCCAAAAAGTTAGCGGGGGTGGAAGGGTAGCCTTCTCGACTCTGCAGAAAAGCCTTATTAGTTCAAACTACTTTACTGAGCATTCCAATTTACTGCATGTCTCTATTTAGAATGCCTGCAAAGGTCCGAGCTACATTGGAGCTAATTCAATGCAACTTCTTGTGGTCAGGTTCAGAGGAGAGAAAGAGAATTTCATTGGTAGCATGGAATCAGGTGTGTGCAAGCAAGGATCAGGGGGGCCTGGGGTTAAAGAGAATGAAAGAAATGAATCAAGCTCTGATTGGCAAACAAGTATGGAGATTTATCAATAATGATCAATTGGGATGGGTAAAACTTCTTAAGGCAAAATATATCAGAAATAATCAGGACTTCCTGAAAGCTGATAATCTTCCTAGAGGATCCTATTTTTGGAATTGTTTGCTCGAATGTCGGGAGGTAATCAGGAAAGGCATTAGATGGAGAATTGGTAATGGAAGAAAAGTGGACTTTTGGAAAGACCCGTGGTTGGAAGAGGCCCCTCTGAAAGATAACTTAGACCTTCAGGTCCTCCAACATAAACTTTCGAAGGAAATGGGAGGAAAAGTAGGGGATTTTATTGTTGTAGCACAGAAAACTTCTTCTTGGAAGAAAATCACAGTTCATAATCTGTCAGAGCAAGAGAAGGTGGCCCTAACCAAACTCAATGATGCTTTAAGGGTGTTCCCGATCATTCCCTGGGGAGGAAGAGACAAGGCGATTTGGGGCAAAACTACAAGTGGGATCTATTCGATGAAAAGCGCATATAAGTTAATCCACTCAGGATTCAATGGTTGGACTCCGACTTCTGTTATTTGGTTAAATAATTTAACCCCAAAAATAGCTTTCTTCTTTTGGTTGGCAGTTCAAAATAAGATCCTGACAATAGATAATCTGCAAAGGAGAGGTTTCCAATTCATCAATCGATGTATCTTGTGTGAGAAAGCAATAGAATCAGTAAGTCATATATTTCTAACTTGTGATTTTTCTTGTACGAGTCTTCCAAATGATCCTGTCCAAATTTCATATAGATTGGGTCCGTCCAAATAGCATGTCTGACTTCTGCATACAGTGGGCTTCCCCCTTCCGGGAAAATCTTTTGACTTGGCTCTGGAAGCTCAACTTACCCCATTTTTTATGGGGGATATGGAATGAGAGAAATAAGAGAGTATTTAAAGGACGTAAGAAAGATCCCGGGTTATGTGGTAATAAAATAATCGAGCTTTGAAAGAAAAGCTGGAAAAAATTCTTCTTCAAAAATGAGACCATGTCTCTAAGGGAAAGGAGGATTTTGTGGAACTCGGGGAGAGGAACTTCCGGACCTAGACATTACAACCAACCCACGGGATGGTGTCAAGTGGATACCCCCACACAAAAGTGGGTTAAGTTTAATTTTGACGGGGCAGACTAAAGGAAATCCGGGGCTACGGGAGCGGGGAGGAGTTTTGAGAAATGAGGAAGGAAAAGTGGTCCTTGCCTTTGCAGAGCCTTTGGGAACTCAAACAAATCATTTCGTAGAAGCCCGAGCCTGCATGCAGGCAATGAGAATTGCCAGACTTGAGGGTTATAAGGAAGTTATCTTTGAATGGGATTCACTTAATATAATCAAGGCAATTATGGAGGATAAAGACCCCAGCTGGACCATATTGGAGCTTATCCTAGAAGCAAAGATTCATAAATCTCATTTGGTTAATGCCCAAATCCAACACACCTTCAGAGAAGGGAACCAGAGCGACGGATCTAATGGCAAATATTGCGGCTTCGTTGGGGAGATGCAAATTTGGAAGGATAACTTCCCTCAAGAACTATTGGTGTTGGTTGCTAGAGAAGAGCTAAGATCAAACTCGTTAGAGCATCGGGGAGATCGGAGGGGCTGATGATGAGTATTCCGACAGATGGAATTAGGTAGAAAAGACATCCCATTTGCTGGGGCCTAGGAGGTGACAAGTGTACATTACAGCAACCTAGTGGTATTAGTAAGTGCTAGATGTTGTTTGGTTTTTGTTTTATCCTGAATAGTCAAGCGACAAGTATAGGACTGTGGACTCTAAGTATGGCTTAATGTGAGTCTTAGAAAGATCAATTTTGTATTTTGATTATACGGGCTTGATGCTAGAACCAGTCCATTTTGACTTTGTAAAAGGTTTGTGGACCTTATAACCACCTCTACCTTATACCAAAAAAAATATCTTAATGACCTAAAAAATTTATCAAGGTCTATCTTTGATACCTAAAAAATATACTAAACTGCAACTCAAATTACTCCCTACATGAGGAAATTTCTTGGTATTTAAGCAATTAAATATGAAAGTATTCTCTATATTTTGTAGGAATCTTCTCAACTTTTAAAGATCGATTTTTCACTGTAGCAATATCTTAGATAGCTTTATTTAGCATTACCTAAGAATCCAAAAATCTAAATGACCAAATTTCTTCTATGTTGGTTCTTCTTGCAATATTCAATCTACAAAAAAATTCAATTAATAATTATTCTCTTTTCTTGAGAGAAATATCAATATCAAGGGATTTTTTTCCCTTCAATATCTTTTATCAATGTCAGGGTTATCAATTCTCTAAATAATCAACTATCTTCAAGTTGATTTCTTAGTATTCACTAGTTGTTATTCAATCTAGTGGAAATATCCTTGTTGAGTCCTAGTCTTCATAGGTTATTCTTCAACCTTGTGGAAAGACTCTAGCTTTTGCAAATTCTATTGTTGAGTCCTAGTCTTCATAGGTTATTCTTCAACCTTGTGGAAAGACTCTAGCTTGATGCAACTTTCAAATCCTGTGCAAGCAACCTTATTGTAGCTTTGATACCACTGTTAGCTTTTGATACTCTAATACTTAATATAAATCACCACAAGAAAATAATCACAGGATCTAATATAATGAAGTTGCAATATAATGAATCAAATAATATCTCAAAATGTAATAAAAAATTGAATAACTCATAAGAATACTCACATAAACATGCTCACAATATTGCACATGAAAATACTAAAAATGTTATTGAATAAAGGTCTACTAATGCAAGCATAAAGCTTTGCATGTTCGATTCACCTTCATAATATTACAATGCTTAGTCACAAATATATAATTGTATGTGACGTTTCATATGTTGCACTATTGACCTTTTTTTTTTAATCGAAAACCCCTTGCAGGGCCGCCTTGGTCTGAGATACCATGAACAGGAGATTCTACACCATCAAAGTCACCCGGGAGTCACACCCGACCCTGCTCGCACCAACATTATCAATTGGATTTTGGATACCCAATTCAGCTTTTTGGTAGGGTGGAGATTTGAACCTGGGACCTCCCTTGGAGGATTATCCTCTCCTCTCCAACTCACCTACAACACCTGGGTGTTGCACTATTGACCTTCACTCTTATTAATAACTCTTCATTTTCCTATTCTAAGGATACATGTGCACACTTACATATTAGACACTTGTGCACATATACACTCATAAAACTTGCACACATATTTACATGACACTTGTGCATTTCCTGCACATTATTATATTACATAAAATATTAACTCACTCACTAATCTAGGACACAACCCTAATCTAATATTTACAATAATGTACCAAGGTGGTACATTGGCATGTACCAAATAATGTAATTTTCTCTAACAATTAAAAATGTGAAGAATTGATTAATGATTGAAGATTAGTGGAGGTTAAAAATTTGGGAGATATAAGTGCTTATTAAAAATTGAATTTGAATATTCAATAAATTTGAAGATTGATTGAATAATTGATGTGATTTTGAGATTTAAAAATTTAAATTTTGTGATTTGAAATTTGAAGAATTTTAAAATAATTATGGGAGTTATAAGAAGATGATTGCTTGATTAAACTTTGAAGATATGGAATTGTTTGATTACATTTGGGAGAAATAAGACTTTCTACAACAAAATAATTTATTTAAAGGAAATTATCACATGGCAATAAAATAAAAAAACAAAGAAAAACAATAAAAAATCATTTACAATTCTTCTCTCAAGAAGCTACTAAAAACAAAACATATATGTCAAATGAAGTGATGGGACATTTATAATATATTCTTGAAGAAGCTAAAAATGGATATTTTTTATTACTTCAATAGTGCACGCAAAGTTTTCTTAATGATGCCAATGATTGTTATGAAATTTTTATTACTATATTTTTTAGTCTGTGGAAACAAATTATAAGAGAATAATCACTTTAATTATTTTCAAGACAAAAAAAACAAGATCTGAAGAATAAGCCTATGATAAAAAATATTTATTGTGACACAAATGATTTAAAGCCTGTGATGATAGACGCATGTTGTGTCACTAATAGTCTTCATCAAAAGGAAAAATAGAATTGTGATGTAAGTTGTGATACTTGTGATTTGAGACCTATGACAAATACAAAAAAACTTGTTCCAAGAACAAACATTGTATATGATACAAAGGATTTTGTACATGGTTCATGAAGACAAAGAGTTGACACAAAGAATATGTGACAGTAGTCTTTGAAATGATAATGGTGACAGAGATATTGGGATAGAGTTTTTTACAGGATGTAGTTTTGAAAAAAATTGATAAGAAAATATTGTAAAACAAACTAATGAAAACCTAAAATATTCAAATAACAAATGTGAACATTATGGAAGGCATGGTAACAAATGAGAAAAATGTCAAAATATTTATTGTTGTGAATTTTTTGGAGGTAAGAATCAATCTCAAAAATATTATTGGTACAAAGGAAACAATATTTTTGGATGGATAAACATGATAACAAGAAAATTACTAAATGGATTTCCTCAAATATTTTCAAATTTTAGATATAGCCATAGGAAAATGGAAAATTTGTATTACTTCAATAGTTCATGTAAATTTTTCTTAATGATGCCAATGATTGTTATAAAATTTTTATTACAATATTTGTTAGTCTATGGAAAACAACATATAAGGGAATAATCACTTTCAATATTTTCAATATAAATAAAAACAAGAATATTTGAAGAACAAGCCTATGATAAAAGATATTTGTTGTGACACAAATTATTTAAGGCCAATGATGATAGATGCATGTTGTGACACTAATGGTCTTCATCAAAAGGAAAAATAGAATTGTGATGTAAGTTGTGATACTTGTGATTTGAGACCTATGAAAATACAAAAAAAAAAGGTGGCATAGATTATTTTTAAAATAATACTAGGTAAAAAGTGGGTTACAAAAAGCAAATGAAGGAGGTGCAAAGATGCCAACATGGGGAGGGAATGTAGAGATAATTTTGATTGGTATTAATGATAGTATAAGATTAGGGAAATTTTACAATAGGTGTAGAGTATGATATTCAAGCACCAAATTAACCACAAGTGAGTGCTTGGGTGAATAGACCAAAACCATCACATGTATACTCACAAAGGAGGTTGCAAAGTGAAGGTGCACCAAAACTTAGTTGAAGATTGTTTGCTGGTAACAACATGCAAGGTGAGGAAGTGTTGAGAGTAAAATAAGTTCCATGAGTGGAAGCACCAAGAGAGGAAGTTATTTATGATCCATCATTGAGTGGGGAATAATCAGGTGAATAATATCAACCCCTAATGGTAAATATTACAGTTGTGACAAGCAAGCAAAAGTGCAAACATTTTTTGGGTGATGGGAAGGAAGACCTAGAATGTCACATAGGAACCTATACTACCATATGGAAAGCTAATAGGGGGGATGATCCATATTCATGGTTGATATTTTTTTAGCTACATTGTGAGGAATCATAATTGATTGGTATCTAAAGAGCAAGAGGATAAATACCTTCACAACTTGGGTAGAGTTAGTGGATGAATTCATGAAGGAATATAGGTTTTTGAGATATGATACAAAGATCATAGGATAAATATATTCTAGTAATCAAAAGAAGGATGAAGATATAAATTCCTACAATAGATGACTCAAGAAACTTATTGATAAAATAGAGGTGCAACCAATAAATTGATTGTAAAAATAATGGTTCATTGATGGATTGCTACCATGCTACAAGAGAAATATGAAGTTAGTACTACATACCACATATGAAGGGTATGAAAGAGCAAGAAATTTATAAAGTGAATCAAAAAATTTAGCAATGGGACTAAGTCACTTCAAACATGATGACTGTAATAGTGCAAGAACAATTTAAATATAGCAATCCAATTGATGTTTAAGTAATTTAAAAGAATGATCAATGAAATAAAGGTTTATAAGAAGGAAAATAAAGATATATGGTTCTTAGATTGTAAATAACAAGGGTACACAAATGTAAATTATCCATAAAATTCATATTTCAACATTTGCAAAGTGATGAGGCATGTAATAGAAGAATGCCCATTCAATATAAGGAGTGCAAGGCACAAAACAATGATGGTGTAGAAGGAAGAAAAATAAGAAAATTTGAGCACTTCTAAGAACAAAAAAGGGTTAAAAATGGATGTTATAGAAATAATAATCATGGTGGAATATAGCCCCAATAGGTTAATTGACAATAAGGTGGACAAATTCAATTACAATATCACTTAGATGGTAGACCAATAATTCAGTGTAGAATATGCCAAGAGTGGGGATATTTTATGAGAAATTGTTATAACCCACAAGTAGGAGGAACACATGCAAACAACACAAAAAAGTGTAGGTGGTGTGGACCAAGCAATTACAAGGAAGTGAATTTTCTAAAGAAAGCAAGTTCTAGTGGAACATAAAATGTTAATCTTATTGGCATTGTGGAAACTATGATGAATCAACAAGATTAAAAACCACGTGCTTGTAGTGAAAAGAGATCAAGTAAATAAAATGGAGCAATATCCAAACCTTTCCAAGGATAAGAAGAAGTGAAAGGTAGAACATGATTTGATCAAGGAATAAATGCAAAAGACCATATAAGGTAAACTCCTCTAGGAGAAGAAACTAAAGAAATCAGTCACTATGGAAGAAAATTCAAATAAGAAATCATCAAATAGATAAGTTGGTGACATAAGTTGTTAACATGATAACAAAAGTGAAGGTTTCCAATTTACTTAGTACAATACCTAAGCTATATACAAATGTAGGAGAAATCACATGCACAAAGAAATTTGTAGAACCAAAATGTTAAGAGGTACCTACGATTAAGAGGAGTCAGTTTATTGACCCAACATAATGATTCATATGGAGTTGTCGAATCATAAGTTAATGCAAGTGATCATGAGTGGAGGGTCTAACATCAAAATTATTCCAGATAAGACTTAGAAGGACATTGAAGCATTGTTCTTGTGGTCTCCAAATTTATGTTTATATGGTGCAGATCAATGTGGCATAGAGATGAAAGGTGTACTAATGAACAAAAAGGTAAAAATTATTGATCAAGATTCTATCATGGATTTTGTGGTGATTGCAATGTCAAAAATATCTTATGACACATTGATAGGACATGGATGGTTGAGAATGGTGAAAGTGAACAATAATTGGGAGAAAGAAAGCTTAACATTTAAGGGACAACACAAATATATGATAAATCTCAAGAATAAATTTGTTAGTTATGACATTACAACATATAATGAATCAATAAGTTCATAATCATATGAGAACATTGGATATAAACCTAATGAAGAAGATATATTGGAATTTTAAGGTTGTATAGAGGATAATGAGGACTCTAATAATGGGCTTCTCCATTGGAAAATGGAATAATATGAGATTTTTCTCCCACATTATCTATATATCCACATGAAATAAAAGGACCATGATAAGCAAGGAGGAAGTGTTTTTGAAATCAAAAAGTCTAGTAAAAAAAAAAATCTACATCAAAGAAGGACGAAGAAGAGAAGTGGAAATTTCCAAATAACTTTATAGAGTATATGGTAGAAGATGTAGTAATTGATGAAAAACTAACACATCCAATAAATTTACTCAAGTAAATATATAAACCTAACATCATCTAGTATTAAGGTCCAAATATGGTGTAGGTGAACCTTGGAAAACAAGGGAAAGAAAGTTTCATTCAATGTTGATATGAATGGGACCCAATGCTGAAAATAAATTTAAAATTTTTCCTATAATATAAGGATGTATTTCCATGGGCATATAAGGATGTGAAGGGGATCCCACAAAAGTTGTGCATACACTAATTCCCATTGATTCAAGGTGCTTAGCTAGTAAGAATAAGGCCATACAAAATGAATCCAAAGTATGCCTCTCTAGTGAACATGAAAATAAAAAAGATGCTAAATGTAGGTATTATCTTCAAGGTGATAGTCAGTGAGTGTGTGTCACCAATAGTAATCACTTTGAAGGAGGCAAGTAATATTTTTATCTATGTGGATTTCCAAAGTTTGAATGTTGTAACAATCAAGGATTCCTTTCCTACTCCTTTCACAGATTCAATACTAGAGGAAATTATAGAAAATGTTATCTATTCATTTTTGGATGGACTCTTGGGTTACAATCATATTAGTAACACTAAGGAGGACAAATTGAATACCATATTTTTTATGGAGAATGGAATCTATGCATATAATTGGGTGCCTGGTTTATGTAATGCACCATCCATGTTTGAGAGGATAATATTATACAAATTTTTGAGCAAAAATCCATAGGGAAGTTCAAGGTCTTCCTAGATGATTGGTTGTTGTATTGGAAAAAGGGTGAGCATTTAAAAGCATTGAAGGAATGGATTAGTTTGTGTAGGAGATCTCATCTATCATTGAAACCAAATAAGTACAAACTATTGGTTCCTTATAAATAGTTACTGGGACATATTATCTGTAAGAAAGGGTTGAAGATAGACCTCGATAAAGTACAAGCCGTAATGTGCATGGAAGAACCATACAATTTTAGTTTAGTGAAATTATTTTTAGGATCTATCAAGTATTATCAAATATTCATTAAGAAATTCTTACAAGTGTCCCACCTATTATATGCTCTAACATGTAAGAATGATCCCTTCAAGTGGATAGAGGAATATCAAAAGGTCTTTGAGGATCTAAAGGAAAAGTTGGTGTGCATGCCCATTTTGGTATTTTTGGACTAGGATAAAGAGATTCATGTCCATGTGTATGCAACAAATTTTGCAATTGGATGTAGGTTGACCCAAGAGAGATAGTTTGGTATTGACCATCCCATCTATTTTTTTATTCATTTGTTATCTAGAATGGAGAAGAAATATAGCACTACAAATAGAAGAGCCTTAGGGATGGTTTATGCAATGCAAAAATTTAGATATTATTTGTTTGCCAATCCATTTGCCTTATATGCTGATCTTTAAGCATTGTTGTACATGAACAACAAGCCAACAATACATGGATCAGTAGGTGGTTCATCACATTGCAAGAATTTGTGTTTTGGGGGTGGTGAGACCTAGGGAAAGACATGTAATAGTGGATCAACTACCACAAATTTACTCAAGAAAACTTACCAAAGGAGTATTGAATCAATTTTTGGATGATCATTTATTCATGTTGAATGTAGTACCTACATGGTGCAAGTATGTTGGGGAATATTTGTTAAAGAAAAAACTTTCAAAGAATATAACAACAACAGAGCAAAGATTGTTAGGATCTCATCCTAACCCTTAATGTAATATCTCCCCTTTTGTAATAATTCCTAGTGAACGTGGGTAGTACCCATGATTAATATTTTGTAATGTTCTAAGTTTTAGCTTAGGTAGTGCCTATGACAAATGGCACCCTTTTTATGTAACACATGGTAGATAGGTGGCATTGTGCATGTAATTCGTGTGGCATTGTGCATGTAATTCGAGTGGCATTGTGCATGTAATTCAAAGTGGCACTATGCATGTAATTCGGGTGGCATTATGCATGTAATCCAGGTGGCATTTTGCATGTAAGCCAACCTTGGAAGGAAACTCCTTAAATACCCGAAAAGGCACCAATGTAACCATCTTTTGCAAAATTAATGAAGTATTGAAGGAGGTTGCCCCCTCGAAGAGGCCTGCGATTCTGTCTTATTGTGAGATTGTTCTTTATGCAAATTTCTGTTATATTAATGTGATGTTTATGTGAGTTTATTTCCAAGCAATTGTGTGAGAGTGTGTTATTTGAGTTTATTTTATAGCAGGATCTTAACAAGTGGTATCAGAGCGCTTTCCAGGGCCAAGTTCTGCTGCAACTGCAATGATTCTTGCCATCCAATCCGCCTGTTAGGTATAAATTCTGTGTGTTTTTTCCATTCTGTTTTTCCTTATTAAAAAAAATCCAAAAAAAATACAGTGTTTTTTTTTCCAGACCAAAAACAAAAAAATATATTGTTAGTTGAGTAGGTAGAAACCCTGTACCGGGGGTTTTAAAATATCACGAAGGATCTGTCGTTATTGGCTAAGCTAGATAGCCCATAAAGCGTCTAGTGAAGTGAGGGGCGATCAGGCTCCAATACCCAGGCCTCAGACAGAACTCGCGCACGGACTTGAGCTCCCACGTATCTTCGGGTATATCGGGAGACCATCTAGGATTAAACAAACTTTTAGCCATTAGGAAGCTCTTCGGCCTTGTATTACTCATAGTCTACGGGACACGACATCCTGGACGATTACCCTCCCATATTGTCAGAGAGGCAGGTAGTGTGCTCAAGGGTATGTGTGGAATCCTCCTTGAGTAGTGGCCTGAAATATTGGTCCGAGCACTATTGTTCATCACTGTCGGTATATTAGAGGGCCTATGGGTGGTACATACTCCTATACTTAGCATTCCCTGGTTCTGTTAAAACTTCAACCTGTAAAAAATGCCAAAAAAAAAAAAAAAATAACAATAAAAATCCAAACCTCCCTGTTCGTAAACCTGCATTTCAAAAGTGAGCATATGAGAAAGGAGTCCTCTACTAAAAAAATAATAGAAGGGACATGCATTCGGGATAAGCCATGAGGGTGACACTTAAGGTGACGATCCGGAGAATAACGATAAAATTTACGATGGCGATCCACAGTCGGAGTCGGTCGAGTCGGAGAGGTCGGCACAGTCGAGGCGAGAATTCACGGTCTTCGGGGTCGGGAACAGAACTGTCATATCAGTCACCTACAAAATACGGAGAGAATCTTGAGTGTGAAACACGGCCAGTTATAGATAGTGCTCCAGTACCCAACTTTTGCTCAGTAGCTCAGAATTAAAAACTGTAAACACCGTTAGACTCAGCAAAACAGGAGATAAAAAAAAAAGTCTGGGGTGCCAAAAAGTAGTGTTGAGAGATATAGCTCATTGTGACCACCTCCTTCAGTTGATCATTTTGATATATAGCACCCAAGCACTTTTTTGGGCACTTACTAAAAATAGTAAGTCCAAAAAATTCAATTCTATTTTTAGTAACTGGTCACAAAGGTCTAAAAAATGGCCCAGGGTACCCGTGGACACCAGAAAGAACTAGAACACTTGGAATCCCTAACAAAAGCCATTGAGAACTTGCACTCGGCTTTTCACTCCATAAGGGAAGAAGTCCAAGGTCTTCGCCTAGAGCATGAGGCCACTAGCAACCGCCTAGAAGAAGCACTGACAGAAGTGGACAGCAAACTGAGAAGAGAACCACCCAAATCAGAATACCAAGCTGAGAGTTCTACAAGGAATCGTGACCATGATCCACCCTTTAGAATGCCCAAATTGGACTTTCCCAAATTTAGTGGGAAGGATGTTGATGGGTGGCTATGTCGGGTTGACCAATTCTTTCGACTTCATAATGTACCCATATTTCATCGAGTCCAGATGGCTTCCTTTAACTTGGAATGCGAGGCTCTACACTGGTTTCAATGGTTGCGTCTTGCCTACCCAAATCTCTCTTGGGAGGATTTTGAATCCCAACTACTCACTCGATTTGGTCCTAGTGAGTTTGAGGACTTTACAGGAGCCTTAACCAAACTACAACAAACGAGGGTCGGTCAGAGAGTACCAAGCTCAATTTGAAAAATTGGCCAATCGGACAAGAGGATTGAGTGAAGGGTTCTTCCAGAGTTGTTATATCAGTGGGTTGAAGATGGAACTCCAAGCAGAAGTCAAAATGTTGAAACCACGAACTATGATGGAAGCTATCAGTTTGGCCCGTTTGGCCGAATCTAAACTCTCCGCCCAAAGACGCCCATCAAAGTTTCTGCAAAATAGACCTTCATTTCCTCCTAGAGCCCAACACCCAATTGATACTAAACCTGTTGCACCCAAGCGCCTCACCACCGAAGAGATGGATGCACGTCGTGCCCAAGGATTATGCTACAATTGTGATGAAAAGTTTTTCAAAGGGCATAAGTGTGCACACAAAAAATTGTTCCTGATAGATGTTGAAGAACCTGATACCTCTGACGAGAGTGATAAGGATGAGGACCCTCCAGAAACACCTCCTCCACAAGAAGAAGTGAAACAGGAACCTGAGACAGCAATTACAGTCCATGCCCTTGCAGGCATTACTACTCCTCAAACCATGAAGGTTACAGGATTTTTCAAGGGCCAACGTCTTTCCATCCTTACGGATTCGGGAAGCACGCACAACTTCATTGACCCTAGAGTTGCTCAGTGGGCAAATTGCTATATCCACACTTGTAATTCCTTTGAGGTCATGGTAGCCAATGGGGGAACCTTACCTTGTAAGGGAAAGTGTCGCAATGTTAAAATCCAGATAGGGGACTATGCACTCAAGCAGGACATGTTTGCCCTCCAGTTGGGTGGATGTGATATTGTTTTGGGATCTCAATGGTTGAGTACGTTGGGCACTATCAGTTGGAACTTTGCTGAACTTTGGATGCAGTTCTCCCAGAACGGCCAAACACACATCATCAAGGGCTCCCCAGTAGGAACACCTCAAATTATCAGTTCAAACGGCATGGAGAAATTGCTAAAGAAATCATCACGTGGGGTCATTGCACAACTATTCTCCATCCAACCATCCACATCCCCAATGGGTGAAATTCCACCAGACATGCAACAGGTTCTCCACAAACATGAGGCCATCTTTTCAGAACCAACCACACTACCACCGCATCGCTCTCATGACCATGCCATTCCATTATTGCCGGATAGTACACCTCCCAATATCCGACCGTACAGATACCCCCATGCCATGAAGTCAGAGATTGAGAAGATGATACAGGAATTACTCAAGGCGGGTGTCATTCGGCCTAGTACTAGTCCCTACTCTGCACCAGTCTTCCTGGTCCTCAAGAAGGATGGCTCTTGGCGATTGTGTATTGACTACCGAGAACTCAACAAGATAACGGTCAAGGATAAATTTCCTATCCCTGTGGTTGATGAATTACTAGATGAATTACATGGGACCATGTACTTCACCAAGCTAGACCTCCGCTCTGGGTACCATCAGATCCGGCTTAGGGATGAAGATATTCCTAAAGCTGCTTTTCGCACTCATGAAGGTCATTATGAATTCTTGGTAATGCCATTTGGTCTCACAAATGCTCCTTCCACATTCCAAAGCCTGATGAACAACATCTTTCGCCCTTTCTTGCGGAAGTTCATCCTTGTGTTCTTCGATGACATCTTGATTTACAGTCACACATGGGAAGAGCATCTCAATCATGTAGATCAAACTCTCCAACTACTGGCCGACCATAAACTGTTTGCAAAAAGGTCCAAGTGCTCCTTTGGTTTGACTGAAGTAGAATATCTGGGACACATTGTCTCAAAGGATGGTGTCAAGGTTGACCCTAAGAAGATCCAAGCAGTCCAAGAATGGCCAAAACCTCGCACACTCAAGGGGCTTCGAGGATTTTTAGGGCTTACAGGATATTACCGTAAATTTGTCTGCAACTATGGAAAGATAGCCGCCCCCCTCACCTCCATGTTGAAGAAGGATTCTTTTACTTGGACGGGGCCGGCTGAGCAAGCATTCCTGGACCTCAAGCATGCCATGACCACCACTCCAGTTTTAGCCATGCCAGACTTCTCTAAAAAATTTGTCATTGAAAGTGACGCTTCTGGTCGTGGTATTGGGGCGGTATTGATGCAAGAAGGATGCCCTTTGGCTTTTACCAGCAAAGCCCTATCTGATCGCAATTTGGGAAAATCCACATATGCCAAGGAAATGTTGGCAATATTGCATGCAGTCCTACATTGGCGGCCTTACCTCATTGGGCGCCATTTCTCCATCAAAACCCGACCACCAGAGCTTGAAATACTTTTTAGAACAACGATTTGCCACCCTCGAGCAACAAAAGTGGGTATCAAAACTCATGGGCTATGATTATGACATCACGTACAAAAAAGGGAAGGAAAATCTTGTGGCAGATGCTCTCTCTCGCCAATTTGAGACCCTTAGTATGTTGTGTGCCATCTCTGCACCATTGCCCCAATGGATTGAGCCCTTACGTCGGGAAATACTTCGGGATGCAGATTTGAAAGACCTGGTTGCTTCACTTAGGGATGATCCGAGTCTACACCGGGATATAGTTGGGATGGCCGGGATCTGCGTTACCATCAACGCCTGGTTCTTCCTCCTAAGTCCCCACTTCGAGAACTCCTCATGAAGGAATCACATGCTACTCCATCTGCTGGCCATTCAGGGTTCCTAAAAACTTATGAGCGACTCAAGCGCACCTTCTTTTGGAAAGGCATGAAACAGGACATTCGCTCTTTTGTAGCGGATTGCGACACTTGTCAACGGATGAAAGGAGAAACAGTGCGCTCCCCAGGCACTCTTCAACCGTTGTCGATACCAGATCAGGTGTGGATGACATCTCCATGGACTTCATAGAAGGGCTACCTAAATCCGGAGGCAAGTCTATTATTTTCGTGGTAGTGGACCGCCTTTCAAAGTATGCTCACTTTTGTGCCCTAACCCATCCTTACACGGCATCCACTATTGCCCAAACTTTTCTTGACTCCATATTTCGCCTTCATGGCATGCCCGCCTCCATTGTATCTGATCGTGATCCCACCTTTACTAGCAATTTTTGGCAAGAGTTGTTTAAGTTGCGGGGGACTCGGCTCAAAATGAGTTCAGCCTACCATCCGCAAACGGATGGTCAAACGAGAGGTTGTTAATAAATGCTTGGAAACCTACCTTCGTCGCTTTGCCTCCGATCATCCTACTCATTGGGCAAAATGGCTTTCTTTGGCTGAATGGTGGTACAACACTTCCTATCATACCGCCACCAAACTCACACCATTTGAGGCAGTTTACGGGCGCCCTCCACTCACGCCTTCCTCCTACATTTCGGGCAGCTCCAAGGTCCGGGCCGTCGACAATGCTCTGAGTCAACACACCGAGGTCCTCCGCCAACTCAAGCAAAATTTGAACATGGCCCGAGAATCGGATGCGCCAACAAGGCTGATCGGCATCGTTACGAGCGCAGTTTTGATGTGGGTGATATGGTCTTCCTTCGCTTGCGGCCATACAAACAATCATCCCTACAACTCCGTAGGTGTCGGAAGCTCGCTCCAAAATTCTATGGTCCTTATCGGGTTACGCAACGGATTGGTCCAACGACTTACAAATTGGCTCTTCCCCCCACTTCCAAGATCCACCCTATTTTTCATGTTTCCCTTCTCAAGAAAGTTGTGGGCACAAAGGTACAGGTTCAATCAACACTCCCTGAATTGGATGAAGAAGGCTCCATCTTACTTGCACCGGAACAGTTGCTGGATCGTCGAACTCGCACTCTGCGCAACCGTACCATCACAGAGGTCCTGGTTCAGTGGCGTGGACTTCAACCTGAGGATGCTACATGGGAGTCTCTCCATCAACTCCAGCAACAGTTTCCTCATTTTCAGCTTTGAGGACAAAGCTCCTTTAAGGAGAAGGGCATGTTAGGATCTCATCCTAACCCTTAATGTAATAACTCCCCTTTTGTAATAATTCCTAGTGAACGTGGGTAGTACCCATGATTAATATTTTGTAATGTTCTAAGTTTTAGCTTAGGTAGTGCCTATGACAAATGGCACCCTTTTTATGTAACACATGGTAGATAGGTGGCATTGTGCATGTAATTCGTGTGGCATTGTGCATGTAATTCGAGTGGCATTGTGCATGTAATTCAAAGTGGCACTATGCATGTAATTCGGGTGGCATTATGCATGTAATCCAGGTGGCATTTTGCATGTAAGCCAACCTTGGAAGGAAACTCCTTAAATACCCGAAAAGGCACCAATGTAACCATATTTTGCAAAATTAATGAAGTATTGAAGGAGGTTGCCCCCTCGAAGAGGCCTGCGATTCTGTCTTATTGTGAGATTGTTCTTTATGCAAATTTCTGTTATATTAATGTGATGTTTATGTGAGTTTATTTCCAAGCAATTGTGTGAGAGTGTGTTATTTGAGTTTATTTTATAGCAGGATCTTAACAAAGATGCATCATTGTCAAGTTAACACCATTTCAACTAATTGTAGATTTCCTTACAAGATCATACTTGATGGAATTTTATGAAGATGTGTGTTGGATGAAGTAAATTTAACATTGAAAGAGGCCCATAAAGGACTGGTAGAAGGTCATATGGGGTGAGACACAGTAGCAAGGAAAGTACTATTGGTAGGGCTGTGGTGGCCTACTCTTTATTATGATGTCAAGGAGTATATGAAAGCATGTGATACAGGCCAATAAATAAAAAATTCATCAAAGAGAGATTTCATTTCATTACATCATCACAACCATAGGATTTATTTAAGCAATGGGATGTTAATTTTATTGGACCATTCTATAAAATCAATAATTCTAGAAGAAGCACAAGCTTTACCAGATAATTCTATAAGAAACACAACTAGGTTCTTGTATGATAAATTGGTTACAATATTTAGAATTCCCTTATAGTTGACAAGTGGTATAGGAGAACATCTTGTTAATAAAATTATTCAAAATTTGACCATAGAGTTTAGGATCATTCATTCCTTGTCAAGTTTGTATAACCCCAAAGCCAATAGGTTGGTAAAGGTGACAAATAAGGCCTTGGTATCAATCATATAAATACGTATGGAGTGGAAGGATATAATTGTAAAGAAAGGTTGTTAGAAGCTAACAATAAATTATACATAAAACTAGTTAAAGTATGTTCAAGAGGAAATAGTGTCAATGGAGTTCCCGATACCCAATCTAAGGGTGGCAATATAAAACCTTTTGGTTTACCAAGAGATCCTAGAGGAGAGGCTCATAACACTAATATGATTAAATGAGGAGCAAGTAATGGATCAATGGGTAATGAATATTTTTCATATGGTGAAGAAATATTTTGCATTATAAACACCTAAGAAATATCGAGTTGAAATCAAGTAACTTAGTACTAAAATTAAATAGCAAGTAAGAAATCAAGCTAAGAAAGTTGAAGATCATATGGCTTGGCCCTTCCAAGTGGTTAAAGTACTAGATAATGGTGTAGTCTATTTGCAAAATTTGAATGGAACATAGTGTCTTGAAATGGTTAATGGTTCAAAGTTGAAGCCATATAAAGTGAAATCACAAGTAAATATGGTGGATTTCGAACCATCTAAGGAAGAGACTATAGGAAAACTAGTTAAAGCACCACAACAAACTTTAGAGATATTTGAAGGCATATGGGCCAAGAGGAGAGGAGAACTAAGTTATACCTATCAAGAATAGGGTGCAACACAATAAAGAAAAGGAATGAACCTATGATTGTTGTTTAAGATAGAAAATAGAGAGCATCTAGTCATTAAATATAAATATTTGGAAGCACATCCAATATACGAAGAATATTGAGGGTGCATGTAATATTCCTAGGAATAGATGAAGAATAGATGAAATTTAACTACTATTGACCTCCTTCGGGGGGGATCTAGGAAGACCTCTTGCTCTGGGCGGGAGGCTACTATTCCAAATTTCTTGCTCCCTCCTCTACTCCTTTGAAGGTGGTCCTAGGCATATTCCCTATCTAGCTTTCTTAAGGATGATCTTGGACGGTTTTTCTCCTTTTCCATATCCCTTTTTGTTGTTGGCTAGGCTGGTGTGCATGGTATTCTTTGATGTGGGTCAGTAGCACCTTGGTGGTCAGTTCATCCTCTACTTGCTCGATGTGCGAGGTGGTTCAAGGGGTTTTTATCCATATTTTTGGATGGTCTTTGGGGAGATACCAGGCTCTATATTGTCATGGAGGAGGGCCTTTTTGGATGGACTCTTGGCTTGGTAGTGGTGGAAAAGGGGGTGGAGTCTTGTGTGGATAGTTCAAGAGGTATTTTGATGGACCTATTTCTCTATGATTTTTTATGGTCTAGGATGGGATACCATGGGCTTTCTCATTGCCCATGAAGAAGGGTTTTGAAGATCTACTCTTAGTATGCCAACCTTAGTTGGTTCATCCACTGCTTGCTCGATGTGCGAGGTGGTCAGAGGGGCTTTCCTCCATGTTTCTGGGTGGTTTTGGAGGTGATACCAAGCTCTTTATTATCATGGAGGAAGGATTTTCTAGATGGCTTCTTGGTTTGGAAGTGATGGGTTTGCATGGTGCAACCCTATGCGGTCTACTTGAGAGTCATTTTGATGGACCTATTTCTCCATGGTTATTTGTGGTCTTGGATGGTAGATCAGGGACTTTCTCACTTCCCACAAAGAAAGGGTTTTAGAGTCACTTCTTAGTTTATCAATCTTGGTCCTTTGCCCATTTTATCCCTTGGTCCTTAGTGAGCCTTTCTTTATGGTTTTTTTATCTCATAAAGGGAGAGACCTTGTGCTTTCATGATGGTCATATTTGAGGGGTTTCAGTGTTGGCCTCATTGGCTCACCATTGGTAGGGGGTCTCTATATCATCTAGAAAGGAGCCTTATCCTTTGAAATCTATTCTATATAGATCTGTGAGACCTTGAAGGGGGACCTAGTATTCTAATGCTTGCTATAAATGGGGCTTCTAGGTTTGGTTTCCTAGTCAGATTCTTGGTGGGGCCCTAGTGGATGTTGGTGCTAGTGATTCACATTTTTCAAGATGCCCTTGCAGCCTAGTTTAGCATGTTGGTGAGGATTTCCCTGGGCAAAAAACCTCTTTTAAATTCCCAAGCTACTAATGAGGGTTTCCCTAGGTAGGAAATCTCTTTTCAAATCCCAAGTTGTTGGTGAGGTTTTCCCTAAGTGGGAAACCTCATTTCAATTTCTAAATATACGTGTTTCAAATGGCTTCAATTTGTATTTCAATTTTGAGTGGGAAGCTCTTATTTCAAATTTGAATAATTTTGTAGTTCATCCTATAGAGATCATCTCCCTATAGAGGTCATATCCCTATTTTAAATTGTGTTTCAATTCTGAGCAATAAACTCCTATGTTTCAAATTTGAATGATTTTGTAGTTGGTCCTATAGAGATTATCTCTCTATAGAGATCATATCCCTATTTCATTTGGTTCTTTTTTATCTGCTAGAGATCATATTTAGGAGATGTTCTCTTTTATGAGGTTCTTATATAAAAGGTTTGGGTATCCTTTCAAAACCCCTTTTCAACAAATCTAAAAATAATTACTAGCTATGGCAAATGAAGAAGAGCCAATCAAACATGAACCTTGAAGTAAATTTAGTGATAAAGACATGGGTTTACCTGCAAGAGTTGGTTTGCAACACCAACATATATGCCTTGAAACACAACAATTAAAAGAGGAATATGAATAACGTCAATGTGTAATATGTATATGAGGGAGCAAATTGCTTAGGAACTAGAGAGAATAAGATAGAATTTTGAGGAAAGAGGAAACATGAGGTAATAAGTGATAAATAACCTTGACCAATATAGACTGACTAGAGAACAAATACTTTAGCTACTATGGAGAGACATATTTGAAACACCTACATATTAAGAAGGGGAATAAATGGGCATACAAATACTAGTAGTTTATTCTCCACAAAATCAACTAATTGAGTAGCAACTCAAGTTCACCATTGACAAGACAATCTGGAAGGATAATGAAAAGACTAGCTAGAAAAAAATATATATATAAAATGACTTTGAGGATGGAAGGCAAATAAGAATGTGACTGGATTATATTTCAATAATAGTTGATAAAGAAAAGTCCCTAGTAGTTCACATGGTTTACTAGGCATCCCAATTATCATACATGAAATTAGAAACTTAGGTAACATAAGAAGGTTATCAAGTCTTCTCAATCGTTTAATATTTCTTGGTCAAGGGAGAAGTTTGGTTGGTCTACCTCTTGGTAGTTTGAGGGGAATTATTTTCCCTTAAAATACCCCTAGGCCATGTGGTCAATAGGATGGTCCACAAGGACCATTTGTTGTCTATGTACAAAACAACCAACTATTGTGCAATCGTTAGGTTATCCCATCAGGACTACCTTATGGTTCACATCAAAACCAAATACATCATCAAAATAGATGGATAAGGAAAAAAAGATGAGAATTGATGAACATTAAATAACTAGAAGAAAATAGGTTGTCCCACATTATGGAGGCCACTTAGTGGAAGATAATATACTAAGGAATGTGTCTAAAAGAGGAGAATTATTGTAAGGTATAATGTGATGATGACAAGGAAGAAACAATGATGAGTGGAACATAGTAAGAAAAGAGAAAATATGGTAGAGTCGAGAAGAAGTTAGAAGAGCAATGACACACTATAGAATTGTAATAATTTAAGGAGATATCTCTATGATGGATTATCATACAAGTATAGGTTGTACAAGTTAGGGAGAATATGGTCATACAAGCATAAGGGATGGTACATCAAGTGATTTTAAAGGTGCACAATAATATATGATAGAACAATATTGTATGATAGAAAACTATATGAATGCAAAATGTAATATAATTTTTGATGATAGTATCATACAAGTTAGGTGGTTTCCATAGAAGCAATAAATGTGATGGAAAGGTCTATATAAGTATATTTTGAGGTAGTTGGAGTGTTAAAGTGTAAATATACAAAGAAGACCAAGCATCATGGAATGAATTTGTCAAATAGAGTAGAAACAAGGAAGAGCTTCACCTAACTAGATGTTATGGAAAGAGCCTCATTCTCAAGAAGAGGGTGTCCAAGGGAGTGTGAGGAGTCTAATAGAGCATATATATGAGAGATAAAGGGACCATATCTGAAATATTGAATGAGTAAATAGTACACATTTAGGTCCTTCCAAATAAAGGACAAGAATTAGTGCTCTAAAGGAGCAAGAAGTTGAGGCTTTGCCTTGGAATGAGGAGAGTAAGGGAAAGAAGAAGATAGCATTTTCCTTACAAGAGATCACATGGGTATATAGGAGAATATTTTTGGACTTGGTGGGAAAATAATCCAGAGGATCATCCATTGAGAACAATATTTGTATATGCAGGAGCGAATTTTATACTATAGGTACCAGATTTTGATAAGGAGTTTTTCAAAGGATATTTTTTGCATATACTATAGATAGTCCAGTTGTAGCAAAATACGATTAAGTTCAAAGATGGTGATAAAGAGATGATAGTGGCATTTTTAGCTAGCAACTTTAAGAGAACATTTGGTTGCCAAATCATTGATTACCAACGAGAAAAGAGCCAGTGGATATAAACCAATGGAGGAAGTTAATCTAGTAGATCACCAACATCACTCTAGAAGAGGTGACAAATATCTTGAAGCATGGGATTCATGGAGTGGAAATGCAACAATTGAAGATCCTAAAACTATAGTGTGCAATGAATGTGATCATGTCTAAATTTCCTAGAAAATAGAGATCCTTATAAATTCCCACCTAGTTGATATTGTATATAAAGGAATAGAATTTTTTATGGCCTATGATTGGTCATATTATTTGGCATACCATACTATAACTTTCCTAATGTGGTATATAAATATTTTTTTAATGGAATTACACACTATCACATTGTTTATGAATGTTATGATTCAATTCCCAAGACTAAAACCTCCAAGGGATTCATCGAAGGAGACACTAATAAGTTGAGGTGGTGTTGGACTAAAATTTTCCATACTTACGGATAGGCATTGCATCCTCAACTTTAGCCAAAGTATAGAATTGGATGAAATGAGATTGCTCTCTATTTCAACCTCTAGAGAAGGCCAACTCCTTTAATTTATTTTATTTTGAGGAAAAATGGTTAGAAAGGAGTAAGGGTTAAAGAAATATATTTAAAAGGAGTGTAACAACATTGGATCTCACTAGATAAAAATATATCAAATCAATTACATGATACTTAATATACCATCCATTATCAACTACAATTACAGGTTCATTTAGCTTCTAATATTCACTTTAATCATTCCAAGGACCTGTACAATTAGCAATCTAATAGATGATTCAAGATTTATTTAATAAAATAGACTAAGTGCTAAGTGTAATAGAAATTACTTAAATAATAAATACAATTGCTCTAATCATTTCAAAGACTTCAATTGTTAGCAATCCAATAGGTAATCCAAATAGAAAAAATTATTTTAACAAAATAGACTAAGAATTAAGTGTAATAGAAATGACTTAAAGCAAAGCATACATATAAAACCTGCAATCACATAATAATGGAGGTCAAAAAAATATCACTTCATTGATCAGTAGCAATATTACAAAGCAATACTAAGCAAGGACTACATAGCTAACCCTTGCAATGAGGTCTCTCCACATATTTATAGGTTGTGTATTGAATCTTACAACTTAAGATCTACTATTAGTTACAAAGTTGTTATGAAGATAGTTTGGTAGAATGTTCTAGAATCTGGGGTGGTCAACTTAGATCTCATCCTATACATAAATTTAAATTTGGCCCATTGATATACAACTACCTTTTCCAAGTAGCTGCATCATTGGAGCTATCATTTTCACATTATAGTATCACTACCTAGAACCAACTAGTGAGCACCATGGATGTTATAGGTCTGAGAGTGACATATCTTGGATCATTGAACAAAATTAGGCTCTTTGTTTTGTCTGTAGAGATCTTCTATAATGAAACTATGACTTTGGCTAGATGGCATCATCATTGGATATGTTTTGGCTTTGTTCACTTCGTTTCTATGTTAGTTTATTTTTTTGTACAATCTTGGGCTCTAGCTTGGAAGTGGTGATATCATCAGCTTAAGTGGCCTATATTTGAGCACTTTCACTTTGTTTTGTGTGTTCTAGAGCTCTTATTATTATTTCTTATCTTTGATGAAGAAATAATGGCTTTATGTAGCCTAGTTTTATGCATTGCATCTTTGTCTTCTACTATCATCGCAATCCTTGTTTCATATAATTCATAGTTATACATAATAGACTTTGTATGTTTCTAGAACTTGATGATGTCATAATGGCATTGTTGCTAATAAAGGCCCAATATTATACGATGGCTGCCTTGACTTTTGACTCTCATATAATCTTGAATTTGTGCATTGAGTCTGTGTAGTCTCATGCTCTGACATGGCTATGTTGACATCACTTCCCAAGGTGCCTGATTTTGGACATCATGGCTTTGGGAAATTAGCTTTGCACATTCCTAAGTGGAATGAAATTTTTTGTTTATATTTTTGATGGCATCATCCCATTTTTAGTCATTTTGGTTCTATGTAGCCTTGGAAATTTTGAAACAATTATCCTAGATCTTTGCAAAAAGAAGCCTAGTGCTTTAAAATTCAAATGAGGTCATGAATTTGACCTACATTCTTGTTGCCTCCTAGGATTTTTTTCTTTCAAAAAAGAATCTAGATAGCATTCCTTCTAGATCATAAACTTGTGAAGAGGAGAAGGATCCAAAGGAGTTAGAAAATAAATTGACAAGGGAAGGAAGGGCGAAGACAACAAAATATATAACAAATATCGTAAGAAAGAAGAAAGACAAGGATCATAGAAAATGGAAGATAGGATATTATGAAGAGATATATAGGTATATGGAAGAAGTAGTGGTACAAATGGAAATTACTAAAGTAAAGGAGGGAGAAATGATATTATATGTGATATTTATAACAAGTGTGAAATACAAAAATAAGGGAAGATGAAGAATTCAGAGTTGATGGAGCAATGTATAAGCATTTAGAAAAGGAAGGGGTGGCACAAAGGGAAGAAAGGGAAGAAAAGAGGGAGAGATGGTGTAAGGGGATAGCTAGACTATGATATACCAAAAATAAAACATACCTCCATAGGTATACTCTGTCATAAACAAACATTTCTTTAGGTCTAGGCAAGATTCCTTAGGCAAATATTATAAGTGCTTGTAGGCCATAATTTACCATTATTGTGCCTTCTCCTCTTCTTCACATAGTTGCACAGGAACCTCCTTTGTTTATCACTTGCAACAATGTGATGCTTTAATCCTATCCTAGAACTCATGACTGGACTAAAAATAAATTATTCTTAAATTTTGAGGCCAAGGTAGCTTTATATAGAGCTCAAGTGGTGGCTTTTCTAGTTAGCCTTTCCATAATGATTGTGTGATTGCCTTTTGACTTGGCACTATTTGTTCATATACTTTATTTAATGTCTTCATGTCAACTGAGCTCCTATCTTAGTTGTGTTATGTTTTGCTTATGTCCTGCATAGTATAAAGTATCATATGGCACATATTCTGGATTATTTGTTAGCTCTACTCATGCCATATCATAATTTTGAGTACCTTTTCTACCATATGTTCATTTTTCTTGTCTTGTCCATTGGGCTACAAAGTTGAGGAAAGGATGGTGGAGGAGAAATGGTGGATTACATCATGTTAAGGATAATAAAGGATATGAATGGGGTATGTGGAGTAATTATTATGATATTTGAGTGTGTGAGTTGTGCTATAGGAAAAAAAAAATACTAGAATGGATAATTTTTGAAGGCAGTGAATCTTTCTACTTTATATTTAATTCTTTGCTCCCTTATCAAGCTTATGCAAATTTTTAATTTCCCCATGATATGATGTGCTTTCCAGTCTAATGAAATGTGAAGGTTGTTCACTTATTTGCTGATTACCTTATTTGCCCAAGTTGTAGTCATATTTGTATTTAATTGTTAGTTATTTAAACAAAAACATGGTGTGCTTGCCCATGCCTAGCAGAGATGACTTCTTGCAATCTATCCTTTAAATTTGTAATGACCTAACCATATGATACCAAACTTGAGCTTCTCTTCATGATAGACTCTCAGGGACTCACAAATGTGTTCAGGCACATCTAGATACCAATTTGGCTCTGCTCTATTCTTAAAAACATTTTGGTTTTGGACATGTGTGATAGCCATAGATAAATATCTTGGATGAAGCTCCATCTTACTAAGTTTTTATCTCCCTAATATTTTATGTATAGTGTCCAAAAGCATATCTATCATCAACTCATGTTCTATTTGATTTTCTCTTCTTAACCCATGTCTTTTTCTCATAGATTCACCTTGATCGAATGACCAAGATTGTTGAAGTTCATGATCTTCCATATTTTGAAAATAAAAATAGCTTATTATTGAGTCTAAATGTTGCGTTCAAAGGAAATTTCTATGGGTCGTTATCATCATACCATGGATTTTGCCATTTTAGGTCTAATTCTCCTTCTAGCCAATCACTTGTTTTCACTTCTATGTCGTAGGTACCCTTTTTTATAAGAATTATTTTTAGTTCTTTGTATTATTCAATGGAGAAGGGGTGCAAATCCTAATTAATTATTTTAACTATATTTCCACTAAAAGGAATAATCATATGACTTTGATCTTGATTCAAGCATCCTATGATTTGTTCCAAAGAATTTTTAGACAAACACATGCCAATCATGGGAGGTACATCAACAATCACTATATCTTGTACTACCATAAGATCTGGGTATCAATGTATCAACATTGGAAGATTTTTCAAGAGACCGACTACTTTTGCAAATCTCTATTTGAATTGAAATCACTTAGGTTCTATTGTACTGATGATTAATCCCATGCCTTTATATATTTCTAGCAACATAAATATAATTTCAACTTCTGGATCTACTACATAATTGTGTAGTATGCACATCTCAAAAACAAAATATAGGTAAAATGGAGTGGACTAAATTTTATACATGCCTAAGAATGTTCTCCTTGTTGTTGGGCTTGTTGGATTACCATTTGTCTTTGGTCCTCCAAGAGACAACTCTACTAGGTCCACTTCTTCCACTAGATATTTTCTCAGCTCTAAAATAGACTTTGTAGAAATATTCTCAATTTCCCTCAGAAATTATTATGATGGGATAGAAGCTTTGGATAAACCTTGAAACTGGTTTACTACTTCAATCCTCTATTTTAGAGTCATTTTTGGGAAGTACAACTTCTATAATTTGATCCTCTGTTGAATTAATGATTTTACCTCTGGAATTGGCACCCAAACATATAGTTGGGCTTATTTCTTTCCATTTTGTATAGTTGGATTCGAGACATGATCAAAATTATGTACCTCTTCTTACCAATTTTCATTAGGAGTAATTTTTTTTAGATTGATTTATCTAGTTCCACTATAAAAACCACAACATCTTCCATAAATTATTTTTTTTATGGGAACATAAGATGCAAGCCTCTCTCTTTTGTATGGATCTCACTATGTGATGAAGGTTTGCACATAGCCAATATTTCAAGTACTTCTTGTAGTTTATCATCAGGACAATTATTTGTATCTCCTTCTATGGTATGCTTCACACTAATAAATTCATCAATTTTGGATTGAGAGAGTTGCTCCATTTTTCTAACATATTCAATCAATTTTGGATCATTGCTTTCAATTATTGCTCAATTCAGATTCAATCCTCCTATATAGTGGGAATACCATTGGTTGTGGGAATTTGGGATGGTTATGATCTAGACTCTTCATGATATGGTGTGTAATATATACTTGGGAAAGGGTTATATGGGTACATGGTGTTTCTAGGAGGAATTTTTCCTATTATGATGAGCATATTTTTGGCTAGTATGGCTTCTTGAAAAACCTATGGGAACCTTCTTTCCTTAGACTATTGAATCAATAGATTTAGGTCTAGATAGAAGGCATGAATATAATAGAGATAATATTGGGCATGGCATGGTTGAAATTCTTAGGGAATCCTCTTCTAATTTCTTTTAAATTGAACATTAAATTCAAATATGGTCTCATGAGAGACTTTTTGGATAGATGAGAAATTAGTAAGTAACAAGAATGGGTCTTTAGGATCATAAAATTTAGAAATAAGAGCTTCAACTAATTTATCCCAAGTACTAATGCTCTTATCTTCTAAGGATCTATACCATAATAATACTTTGACCTTAAAATATTGGATAAGTAACCTAATAATTACATCTTCAAAGACAATATTATATACAATAGCTAGAGATGTTACATCTTGATAGTGCCCGTAAGTTATTTTTCCATTGTTATCATAACTAGTAAGGACTTTTAAGATAATTTTTGGTATTTCATGAAGGATTGGGATGTTAAGGGGACCAATATCATACCAGGATAGGTAAAATTATTTGACCATAAGGACAAGACCCAACCTATTCCTAAATAATTCTAGGTTTGATCTTCAAACAAACCTATTCTCTGCAAACAAGATCAATATTATTCATCAAATATTAAATTCTCTAAGAATATGAGAGAAAATAAAAAGATTGGTCCTAGAAGGTGTGCCTAAAACTACTAGTAGCATGATGTATAGGTCTTGTGCAAATGTGCTAAAATTCTTAGCATGTTGGATAGCCTCTGAATATCTAATTTTTAATATTTCTATTTGCGTCCCATCGGGCATGCTAGAAACTACTATACTATTGGACTAAAATTTGCCATACTTGTGGATAGGCATTGTGACCTAGAATTTAGCCAAAGTATAGAATTGGATGAAATAAGATTGCTCTTTGTTTCAACTTTTGAAGAAGATTAGTTCCTTTAATTTATTTTATTTTAAAGGAAAATGGTTAGAAAGGATTAAGGGTTAGAGAAATATATTCAAAAGTGGACAATATATAGTGTAACAACATTGGATCTCACTAGATAATATGCTATCAAACCAATTACATGATACTTAATAGACCAACCATTATCAACTACAATTACAGGTTCATTCAACTTCTAACATTCACTTTAATCATTCCAAGGACCTAAATAATTAGCAATCCAATAGGTGATTCAAACTAACTTTAATAGAATAGACTAAGACTTAAAGTAATAAATACAATTGCTCTATTCTTTCCAAAGACTTCAATTGTTAGCAATCCAATAGGCGATTCAAATAATAGAATTCATTTTAACATAATACACATAAATCCTACAATCACATGATAATGGAGGCCAAACAACTATCACTTCATTAATCAACAACAATATTACAAAGCAATACCAAAAAAGAACTGCAGATTTGACCCTTGTAATAAGGTCTTTTCGCATATTTATAGGTTGTGTATTGAATCTTGTAGTGTAATATCTATAATTAGTTATACATTTGTTATGAATACAACTTGTCAAAATATTCTAGAAGTTGAGGTGGTCATCTTAGATCTCATATTGTATGTAAATTTGAATTTAGACCATCAATCTACAAATACCTTTTGTAAGTGGCCACATCATTGGAGTTATTATTTTTATGCTTTGGTGTCATTAACTAGAACTAGATGGAGAGCAAAATGTTTATTACATGTATGATATTGATGTCTCTTGAGTCATTGAACAAAATTGAGCTCTTTATTTTATTTGCAAAGCTCTTTTAGAACAAAACAATAACTTTGGCTTGATGACATCATCACTAGATGCATTTTGGCTTTGTTTACTTCTTTTCTATGTTATTTTCTTTGTTTGTACAATCTCAAACTCTAGCTTGGAAGTGGTGATGTCATTAGTTTGAGTGGCCTAGCTTTCAGCACTTTTGATTTGTTTTGTAAGATCTCGGGCCCTTCTTCTTAGCACTTGCCTTTGTTGAAGAAATTGTGGCTTTATGTAGCCCAATTTTATGCATTGCTCCGTTGGATTCTATTGTCATCGTGATCCCATTTTTATGTAATTCATGATTTTGTGCAATATAATTTACACATTATTGGAACTAGATGATGTCATTTTGACATTGTTGCTATGAAAGGCCCAATTTTATGTAGTGGTTGCCTTGACTTTTGACTCTCATGCAATCCCTATTTCTTACATTAAGCCTGCGTGGTCCCATGCTTTGATGTGGTTGTGTTGATGTCACTTTCCAAAGGTACTTGGTTTTGGATATCATGAATTTGATAAATTAGTTTTATGTGTTCTCGGGTGGAATGAAATTTTGCACTGATGGCATCATTCTAATTTTAGGTATTTTGGTTTTATGCAACCTTGGAAATTTTAAAATACTTGGCCTATCTCTTTGCAAAAAGAATTTTGATTCTTTAAAATTCAAATGAGGTTATTAATTTGACCTAAAGGTGGATCTATATGATGCCACTCACCAAGCCAAGTACCCTGGTGAAGAAGAATAAGAATGCATTGAAAATAAAAATATAGAAACTTAAAGAGAAGGAAGAAAGTGAGGATTCATAGAAAGCTAAAAATAGCCAATGATAGAGCCAATGTAGAAGAAGAAGGAGAATAGGAGGTTATATTAGGAGTGGAAAGAGACTTAACACCAAGGAGAAAACTAGGTGGAGGAGTAGTAACCACCATAGCAGGCCATAGTGGATGTTGGTGGTAGGACACGAAGATAGTAGAGGGAAGAAATTGTTGGACATTTTGAGTCCATAAAATTGTCATTGATGTCAAGGCATGAGGTTGTCATTAATACCAAGAAGTGAACCACCATTGATGCCAAAAGGTCAAAAGGAGCAATGCAAAAATTTGATGGCAAAAGAGCTTCATAATATTAATTTTTGATATTATAGGAAGCATAAATAAAAGGTTTTCATAAAAACCCAAGGAGGCTTTTTATTCCAAATTAAAAAGTCCAAGGAAGGTTTAAATATTTAATTTATAAATATTTATTTATTCAAAAAGCAAAACCCTAAGGCTATTCCATCGACGTGCAAGTTGAATATTACCCCCATCGACATGTTGAAAGAAATAACAAAGCAATATAAATATTGCCTTTGCTAAGGCAAAAAGAATATGTATTTTGAATTTAAAAAACATGCTAAGGGAGAAAATTCGTGCGTTGTGAAAATTCAAATTTCGAGGAGTTTAAGAAGACATAGTGCATAGCTTCTAGCACCATCCGGTGGCTAGCTCAGGTGGCATTTGGCTTGGTGCTTGTGGAAGGAAGGTTACGGGTTCGAAACCCGGTGGTAGCAAGTTTTTGAAGCCCTTTTTGGTTTTTTATTTTGGCAGCAACGAAAATAATAATAGAGTGCTCGGGCACTCTATATCACATGTGAGTGCTAGCTCACATGGTATCCAAGGCCACGACTAGAGATCTTGGGAGACAACGTCGTAGGTTCAAAACCCACTAAGGGCAAAGGTACAATTTTTTATTTAATTTTTTTTTACCTAAGGTTGTTGTGAGTAAATTGGGAGGTATAATGTGGTAGTTAAAGTGGATTACTTATCTGTAAGTTAAAGTGATTTTTAGGCATGGTAAAAGGTTGTTTTTGGTAAAGTAAAACTAAGGTAATTAATTTTTACCTTAGAAGAATAAATTGCGTTATTTTATAAATTATTTTATTTGATAAGTGCAATTTAAGAAAGGAGTTATAAGTAGAAATTGTGTTATATTTTATAAGAGGGTTTTTGATGAAAATTATGATGTTGAAATTTATTATTGAGATGGAGCAATAAGGTGTATTTGAGATTTAATTTATCTTTGTATTTAAGGTAAATTGTGAAAAGTGTTAGGATGATAATTCTTGTCATCTAACCCTCTGTACTTGGCAAAAAAAGTTGTGATAATTGAACTAGATTTTTGAAGATCATTATACATCAAAGAAAAAGGTATGGGCATATTATTCCATGGTTGAGTTGATTGGTTGGTTTTTTGGAAAACAAATTTGTAGTGAAAAGGACTTAATTAGGTTTCCTTATTGAGTTGTTGAGCTATATGAGAAGATTGTTTTATAAGCATTGTTGAGTGTGTTTTGAGTTAATGCTTTAAGATTTTATGGAATAAAGAGTTGTTGATAAAACCTTGTTTGATAAGCATTGTTGTTGAAGCCATTGGTTAAGTGAGGAAATTAAAATAGGGTTTGCAAAGATAATGAGTATCATTTTTATGTGAGATTTATTGATAAGTATTATTGGAAATATTTTGAGTGAGTGTTCATATGCTTGGACTAGGTTTGTAAGAAAGGATTATTTCATTGAGTGATTGGTTGAGTAGAGTTGGTTGAACCTAGTCAAGTGAATGTGTGAAGTGATAGCTCAAGTTCTATGAAATAAACTACTCTATATTTTGAATTGATTTGAGATAGAGGTTGAGTATTGATGAGTGTGAAACATATTGAGTCTCTAACAATTCTCTATATTTTCTATGATAAAAGAGAGATTGGAAGTGATTGAGAGTTTGTGAATGGAAGCATATTGAGTCTCCAACAATTATCTGTATGTTTCAAAATAGTAATTGAAAGTGATTTAGTATTGAGGTGAATGTTAAGCATATTGAGTCTCTAACAATTATCCATATGTTTCTAAAAGAGTAATTGAAAGTAATTGAGTATTGATGTGAATGTGAAGCATATTGAGTCTCTAAAAATTCTCTTTATGTTTCTATGAGATTGGACAAGTTCTAGTGTGGACTTGTTGAGCATATTTGAGGCAAGTATTTGAGAAGACTTGTGGACAGATTTGTGTGAGCTTTTGTGGAAGCTTACAATAAAAATTGAGAGCAGATTTGGATAAGTTCTAGTGAGGACTTATTGAGCATATTTGGATAAGTTCTAGAGAGGACTTGTGGATAGATTAGTGTGAGTTTTTGTGGAAGCTTACAAGGAAGATTTGAGATAAGTCTTTGAGAAGACTTGAGAGCAGATTTGATTGATTGATTTGTTCAAACCTTGAGTTAAGGTTTGGGGCAGATCCAACAGAGTTGATTTGAGATTGAGTCAAGCTTTTTTTTAAGGCTTGAGGATAGATTTGTGCTATACTAAAGGACTGTGTTTAGTAAAAATTTTAGGATAGAGTTTGGTGCATATTTGAGGATAGGTTTGTGCCAAACCAGATACAGGGATTGAGCATATTTTTGCTAGACCGAAGGATTGTGTTTAGTGCAAATGTGAGATAGATATTTGGAGGTGATAGAGTATAGAGGATGACAGTCTCCAGTGGATAGAGATCCATTATCCAGAGTAGTGGGGGCAATAGTTCTTCTAGAATATCACTAGTCAGAGCTTAGGATAAAGGAGTTATCCTATGGATATATATCCATGAACTTGATTAAGGGATAGGTGTCTCCTTTGGATAGATATCCATAAACATTGTAATAGGGAAAATATTCCCAAAATATTGATTGAGAAAATTTTAGTGAAAGATTTTTTCTGTGGAGTAGCCCACATTGGGTGAACCATGTTAACTTGGTGTCTCTATTATGTGTGGTGATTTATGCATTGATTTTATTACTTTTGTTGATATTTCTATCTTTATATTGCATAATATTTACTGGAAAGAAATGTAAAAAGTGGTTTTATACTGTTCACCCCCCCTCTCAGTATAAGCTTGTGTTCTTCAATTGGTATCAGAGTGGGTTACTTCGAAAGAGTTTAACATATTGAAGGAAAATATTTCAAGAACACAATAGATTCTAAGAATGTGTCCTCAGATAATTCAACACCAATATTTGATGGAAGTGATTATATATATTGGAGTATGAGAATGAAGATTCACTTGATGGCACTTGGTAATGAAATTTGGGAAGCAGTTGAAAATGGATACATAATCCTAGTAGATCCACCTTCAGATAAGGAAGGTAAGCTTCTACAACATTACAATTCAAAAGCAATAAATGTAATTTTAAGAGGTTTGCATATAATAGAATCAATAAAATTTATGCATTGTAAATATGCAAAAGGAATTTGGGATAAGTTGCAAAGCATATATGAAGGAGATAAAGGTGTCAAGAAAGCAAAGATACAAAATCTCAAAGGAAAATTTGAAGAGTTAAGAATGAAGGATGAGAAAAACATTAGTACTTATCTACTTCAATTTGATGAGGTTGTTAATGCTATGCGAGGACTTGGACTTAATGTTGAAGAATCGGAGGTTTGTGATAAGGTCTTAAGATCTCTTCCAAAAAGATTTAGTGAAAATATTTATGCTATAGAAGAATCAAAGGATGGTGATTCTTTGACATGAGATATGTTGCTTAGTATTCTTACAGCCTTTGAGTTAAGAACAAAAGAACCTAATCCATAGAAGGAAGCAACATTCAAAGCTACTAATAAGACAAAGGGTAAAAATTTAGATTCAAACAATGAGTCATCTAGTGATGAAGAATCTAATTATGGCAAAATAAATAAAGATTCAAGAAGATTTAAAGATATAAAATTTGTTAGATGTTTCAATTGTGAAAAATATGGTCACTATGCAACTGATTGTCAAGAAGCTAAAAATAACAATTATGAAGAAAAATAGTGAAGAAATTGAAGCGGTAACTCTGATTGTATTGATGATGGAATTAAATACAGTATAAAGTGGTTCGAAAGTAGTTGAAGAACCACCCAATTAAGTTGCATAACCACCTATTGAATTGGAGAGTGCATAGGCACTATTTTTCCTAATGAAATAAACTATGCTAACATCCCCACTTATTACATTATTGGAAAATACCAAGGGTATTGCGAAAAAATTCAAACTTTACACGTGCAAGTGCCTTGGTGAAGATATCTGCAACTTGAGCATCAGTGGGAATATAGTGGAGCTGTATGTTGTGCTTTGGAACTTCATCATGAATGAAATGACAATGAGTGTCAATGTGTTTAGTGCGATCAAGAAAGATTGGATTCTTGACAAGATCTAAAACACCTTGATTATCATAAAATAAATGAAGTGGAAGATTCTCTGGAAGATCCATGTTTGTAAGAATGCAACGTAACCATATTATCTTGCAGACTGATCCACTAGCTACGCAATATTCTGCCTCTGTAGAAGAGATAGCAACCATATGCTGCTTCTTGCTATGCCAAGAGACAGAACCAGACCCAAGATGAAAGATGTATCTAGAAGTTGACTTTCAATCATCAATGAATCCAGCATAGTCAGAGTCCATGTATCCTTGTATATAGAACTTGTTATTCTTTTTGTATTCCAAGCCAAAATCTATTGTACCATGGACATAATGTAGAACTCTTTTTGTTGCTTTCCAATGACTTACCTTGGGTTCATGCATGAACCATGAAAGATAACCCATAGCAAAACTAAGATCAGGCCTAGTATTGGATAGATATATGAGACTCCTAATCAGCTGGCAATAGAGAGTACCATCTACCTGAGGTGATTCATCATATCATGATAACTTAAGTCCTTGCTCCATTGGAGTTGCTTTAGACTTATAGTTAGTCATCCGATATTTTTTGACTAATGTCTTGGCATACTTATTTTGTGTTACTCTTATATGGTGCTTTTTCTGAGTCACTTCCAAATCAAGACAATAGTCAAGAATTCCTAGATCTGTCATTTCAAAATATTGGTTCAAATAATCTTTTACTGCATCAATCAGTTTTTTTGAACTTCCTATTATGATCAGATCATCTACATATAACACCAAAATCACTATATCATAACCATTGTTCTTAATATAGAGATTTGCATCTGAAGGACTTATTTTGAATCCATGTTGCACTAGGTGACTGTATATCTTGATGTACCAATCTCAAGGAGCTTGTTTGATCCCATACAAGGATTTGACCAATTTGCAAACTTTTTGTTCTTGCCCTTCAACCATGAATCCTTCTGGTTGGATCATGTATACTTCTTATTGTAATTCACCATTCAAGAAGGCACTTTTAACATCCATATGATGCAAATTCCACCCAAACTGAGCTACCATGGCATAGAGTACTCGAATGGTAGTCATCTTTGCAGTAGGGGAAAAATTTTCTTCATAGTCTATGCCTTCTTTTTGAGCATAGCCCTTTGTAATAAGATGGGCCTTATGCTTATCAATAGTACCATTTACTTTATACTTTACTTTGAACACCCATTTGCATCCAATGGGCTTCTTTCCTATAGGTAGATTGACTAGCTTCCATGTATTATTCTTCATGAGAGATGTGTTTTCTGCTTCCATAGCAACATTCCACTAAGGCTCACTAAGTGCATATTAAACTGTTATAGGCTCATTTTCATCCAATGTTGTCATATAAACTTGTTCATTATCCATATCTATGTCTCTATCTTCCTTTGCATATATAGATAAATCATCAAACTATTGGTAAAGCTCATCAACCTTTGAATATGATGCCTTTGCTCTTTTCTGCTATGTCATACTTCGAGTGCACGGTCGATCTTGAGTTAGATCTGGAAGTGTATTCATTTTAGAATCTCTCAATGTACTAGTATACCATTTTGGGATTTTTTTTTTGGGAGATGAAATTTATTTCTTAGGTTCTTCTTCTTCAAGGTATACATTTGTATATGGGATATCTGATGTGGAAGCTTCATCAAATACTACATCTCTACTTATATGTGTCTTCTTGGTTATAAGATCTATCAAGTGATATCCCTTTGAATGCTCATCATAACCAAGAAAAATACATTGCAGGGTCTTCTCATCTAACTTATTCCTTTTTTGTTTTGGGATGTGCATGAATGTCTTACATCCAAAAACCCTTATATGAGAAATGGAGGGTTTCTTACCACTCCATGCTTCTTGTGGTATTTTACCCTATAGAGCTCTTGTGGGTGCTCTATTTAGGAGGTATGATGATGTTTTTACTACTTATGCCAAATAATGATCATCAAGATGTGCTCCCTTTAGCATACATCAAACCATTTCCATAATGGAATGATTTCTCCTCTCTACAACTCCATTATGTTGAGGTGTATACGTTGTAGTCAGTTGTATCTTAAACCCATATTCTTTTAAAAATGATGAAAATTATTTGAAAGTGTATTCCCCCCTCGATCTGAGCGAATATTTTTGATGAAACTTCCTGACTCCTTCTCAACAAGTTTCTTGAATTATTGAAAGTACAAAAATACCTCTAATTTCAATGGAAGGAAGAAAACCCACATCTTCCATGAGTAATCATCAACAAACAATTGAAAATACTTCTTTCCACCATAGATGGTTGGCATAGGACCATACAGATCGGTGTGTACCAATTCCAAAGGGTTTTTAGCTTTGAAAGATCTAGCTTCAAAATGTACCCGATGTTGCTTCCCTTCTAAGCAATTCAAGAAAATTGGTAAGATGAAGGAGAGGTGAGGAAGTCCTTTCACCATTTCATATTTGTGCAATTCGAGCAAATATCCTGAACTTAGATGCCCATATCATCTATGCCAGAGAGAAGTGGCCTCATTTGTATTTGTAGCTAGAGCAATATGAGGTTTTTAAAGAGCATCTAGAATGAATAAGCTATGCTTGTAGGATCCGATTGTGATATGTTTACCATTTCGACTGATAAAACATCTCCTCTTGCATTTCACAACTTGGAACACAACATCCATATTTCTATCCAACATTTGAGGAATATACAACATATTATTGGCTAATCTAGAGACATAGAGAACCTTCTCTATTTGACATCTACCATATGAAAGAGTTATAGAAACATCCCCTTCACCCTTGACTTGGTACTTGATTGTCAGCAATGGTGACTGGCTTACCCTCTTTCTCCTCAAATGTTTCAAACCATGATTTGTCCCCAATCATGTGCTTACTAGCTCCTGAATAAATATGCCATACAACATCTATCTGGGAAGATGAATTATGGGTCATGAGCACCTTGTGTGCTCTTTTAGAATCAGAATCAAAATCAGACCCAAGGGAATCTGAGTCTGAGGTGGATTCAACATAAGCAACATGTCCCTTAGGTTGCTTATGTTTCTTTTTATATTTATGTTTCTCTTTGCCTTTCTTCCTATGAGGTTGGTCATTTTTTTGCTTATTTTTTAACCAACACCTATTGGTGTCATGGTTATTCATATCATAAATCTTGCAATATTGTTTATCCTTCTAGTGATTTTGTTTTCCTTTTCCTTTGGAAGAAGAACCCCCTTTTTGAAATTGACCTTGTTTCTTACCCCTTTGTTGGGTGGAAAGGGCATTTTTTAGGCACCTCATATTTCTAAACCTTATTTGCCTCCTCAGTCTGAAGAAAATTTACCAACTCCATAAGAGATACTTGTCTACCAGAAATGTTGAGGGAAGTGATCAACATCTTGAAGGAATCTGGCAATGCTCTCAATATGATAGATTTCAAGATATCATCATCCACTGGTTTTCCCATAGTATTCAATTTGGCTTTAAATTTTGCCACTATGCAAAGGAATAGATCAATTGTCTCCCCAGAATTCATACTGAGAGTATGTAGTTGAGTTTGAAGATGTAGAATAGTGGATTGATTCTTTCCTTCATACATAGTAATCAAAGCATCCCAAGCTACCTTACTAGTTTTAGCATCACATATATGAGGTTGGACCTCATCTATAGTAGCAAGTAGGAGAAACATGAGACCTCTTTTATCCTTCTTATCCCAAGAATCTTGGTTTGTTCTTGTTATTTGAGGGCGTTTTGTAGTGCCAGTCACTACATCCCATAAATATTCCACCTGAAGAATTGCTCTCATCTTTGTCTTCCATGGAACAAAGTTAGGACCTTTCAAAAACTATGAATCTGAGAGATACTTGTGAATAGTGGCCATTGTGAAGGTTCCTTATATCATCAATTGGTCTCCCTTTCTTTATACCTTCCAGACCTATATATTGAAACTACTCTATATATACCCACCCTTACATGAGGGAGACTATAAGTATATACGAGCATCACGATACATGGAACTTAGGTGATACTGAAAGGGAATCATGTTGTTTATGACACCTACCATAGAAAGTTTAATCCTCATGCGTGGGGCGTAAATTCCCCTAAACACTTCAAAAAAACCTTTGTCAAGTTTTATGCCTAACAAAAATCATGATGTGGGTATGAAATAGAGTGAACAATAGAACTGGTTTGCCTTATTTCTCCCTAAATATTGATAGAGAACAAGCTCATATGTCATTGTTGCAGCTATATTAGGCGGTGAATACAGTAGCCCAAAGCACAACAACATTACCTGTAAGTGTGGGCCAGAGGTATCACAAATACCGAACGTTGTTGTGCAATAAATTGCACAAATAGGTGTATAAATTTGGGGTCTTTTGCTTTGTTTATGTGATTGTTATTTGCAAGAAAACATGAAATTTAAATGCAAAAATCACAAACATCCACCTATTACAATGCCAATTTTTTTAGATTCCCCCCTTTATCTTAGGCTTTTGCAAAAAAATAGAAATGCTTAAGCTCCCCCCTTTTTGTTGCAAAAGAAACAATGATCCTTTCCTAATTTCAAAAAAAACAACTTATCCCTCCAACAAAAAACTTGAAAGGAATGAAAGTGAAGTATGTAAGAATACCTCAAAAAACGTGTCTTCTTGGCTTGAGAAGGAAAAAAAATGCTTCTTGGCCCTCTGTGAGAGAAAAAATGATGCCTGGGATGAAAAAAAAAACGGCTTTTGGATGTCAAAAATTGATAGAAAAAAACTTGACAAAAAATGCAAAAAAAATTGACAAAAAAATTTGGTGGGCGTCAATTTTTTTTGCTTGGGCATCAATTTTTTTTTTTTTTTGGGCGTCAAAATTTTTTTTTGGGCATCAAAAATTTGTGCAGAGCATCACCCGATAGCATATGTGTCAATGTGTGAGAGGGATGCATCAATGTGCGAGAGGGAGGCATCAAAATTTGGTGGGCATCACTTCGAAAATGGGAGGCATCACTAAAAAGAACTTTGTAAGAACCGACTTGTGGACCTAATCTGCACAATGAACAGCCTGAACCAGCTATGCTACCAATATTACTGGATAAGGAAGACCATCAACTTGGTCTTCAATGCCTCTACCTGCTCTTGTGGGAAAAAAATTGTTTTATCCCACATGCATCTGGAGATGCATTTGTTTGGGTTTAAAAATGGGGAGAGCCACTTTGGTAAGTGACTGCCTTTGGGCGGTCACCCCTCCAAGTTTTTTCTTTTGCCATGGCATGTCCTCTTCTCTACCACATCATGTTCTCATCACTATCTCCACCACGTGTCACAAGTCCACATCATTATCTCCACCACATGTCATAGGTCCACATCACCACCACATGTCACAAGTCCACATCACTGTCTCTACCACGTGTCATAGGTCCATGTCTCTATTTATGGGATCCTCGGGCCACATGTCCATTGTGTCTTATCAGGACTATGATCAAGGTGTCCTCGGGGTCACCTCTAGTTTGACTTAGACCTCGTGTTTAGGCTGCCTCCAGTCGTTGTGTGTGTGGTCCGCCTCGGGCCGCTTCAAGGGAGGGATCGTGTCTAGTCCCCCTTAAGCCTTATGTTTGGGCTACCTCCAGTCATCGTGTTTGGTCTACCTCGGGCTACTTGCTTGGGCCTCATGGTCTATCTCCTCATAACCTATCCGCATTGCATATCTAGTCAAATTTTATCTGCTCTAGTACCACATTGCGTATCCTGTCAAATTCGATATGCTCTGGTACCATGAAGAAATTGAAGTGGTAACCCTGATTGTATTGATGATGGAATTAAATATAGTATAAAGTGGTTCAAAAGTAGTTGAATAACCACCCAATTAAGTTGCATAACCACATATTGAATTGGAGAGTGCATAGGTGCTATTTTGCCTAATGAAATAGACTATGCTAACAAACAGGATCACAGGAACAAGGAATTAGAAAGATACAAGCACCAAAATAAAGGCAAGGATGGACAAGGTAGACAAAGAAAGAAGTTCTTTCAAAGACAAAAGAAGAGCTACTATGCATACAAGGCAAGTAAGTACTCAAGTGATAGTGATAATAGTTTTTCTAATAATAATAAAGATGAAGTCCTATTTATGATTGAATAAAAAGAAGAAGTTAAGAAAAGGACACCAATAATTCTCAAGTGCTTTAGATGTGGTAATTTTGGACATCTTGAAGATAGTTGTACAAGGAATGATTTCAGTTTTAGTGATGATGAATATGAGGATGCACTAGTAGGACTAGAAGAGAATCTTCTAATGGCACTAGAAGAATAATAAGGTGAGCCTATAGAAGATAAGTCAAAATAAAATGAATATGTAGACAAAGGCAAAAAAATAGAGGAAGAATCATAAAATGATGTATTTGATATTAAGGTAGAACTTATTAATGCTCGACATAGTAAAGAAGGTAAGAAAGCAAAAATCTAAACTGGAATTTTAGTTTCAAGAATGTGATGAAGAGAGAAGAATGCTTATAGAGGATCTAAAAAAGTCAATGGCTAAGACAAAGAAGTTCAAGGATAAGTTAGAAGCAAAGGTCTTAGAATGTGAAAATTTAGAACAAGAAGTAGCTCTATTGAGGGAAGACTTAGAAAAATCCAAGGATAAGCTACACAAGATTGGAAAGAGTTCAAATATTGTGGATAAAATGATCAAGGTACAAATAAGGTCAACAAACAAAATAGGTCTTGGTTTTGAACAAGCTCAAAATAAGCAAGAAGAGGAGTCAACCTCAAGTTCTGAAGAAGAAGAAGATAGTGTGAGGAAAAGTGAGACTTCTAAGGATGAGTTGGACAACAGAAAGTTCAACAAGGAAAGAAACAATGCACAAATAAGAAATATATGGAACAACAATAAGAATAGGTTAAGAGAGACTAAGAGACCAATGAGGTCAAGACAACGAAGTTTCAATGGACAATGTTTCTCATATCACAGGTTTCACATGGCTTCACAGTGCAGGACACATGAAAGGTAGGAATATGGGAACATACAAATTTTCCATGGGTATTGCTACTCATGTAATCATTTTGGTCACAAGGCAATGAATTGCAGGGTTCATGGTAGAAAGGGATATGGATTCACCAGGATAAATCCTAAGACATTTGGACCTCCAAGGAATAATAACATTAAGTGTTATAAGTGCATTAATTATGGACACACAACAAAGTGGTGTAGAGCAGATATTCCAGAATCAATCATGAATAGGAACAGGAACAAGGACAGGAATATGGACATTGACAAAAATAAGAACAAGAACAAAAACAGGAATATGGATATGAATATGAACAGGAACAGGAATAGTAGCAGGAATATGAACATGGATAGGAATAGGAACATGGACATGGAGAGAAATAGTCAAAGAAATCAGAATGATCGGATAATAAGGAAAGAGGATAAAGGTAAATACTAGTGCTTTCTGGGAGTAGAAATACTCCCATCCCAAAATTAACCACCTCAAGAGGAGGTGGAGGAGGGGATAATCTAAGAGACTCATTCTTAGCCTCGAGCCCCAAAGGTGACCCTTTGCCATTGATTTCAAAGGGGGAGAGATTTGAGTAAGGGGGAGAGATTTGGTATTTGAGTAAGGAGGAGATATTTGGTTTAAGGAGAGAGCAATTTCCTAGGGGGAGCAAAATAAAAAGGTCAAGGAAATAGTAAAAATTTATTGGGTTTCCATCAATGACAAAGGGGAAGATTGTTGGATATTTTGAGTCCATAAAATTGTCATTGATGTCAAGGCATGAGGTTGTCATTAATACCAATAAGTGAACCACCATTGATGCCAAAAGGTCAAAAGGAGCAATGCAAAAAGTTGATGGTAAAAGAGCTTCATAATATTAATTTTTGATATTATAGGAAGAATAAATAAAAGGTTTTCATAAAAATCCAATCAGGCTTTTTATTCCAAATTAAAAAGTCCAAGGAAGGTTTAAATATTTAATTTATAAATATTTAAATTCAAATTGAATTTAAATTTTATAAATAAATATTTATTTATTTGAAATAGCAAAACCCTAAGGCTATTCCGCCGATGTGCAAGTTGAAGATTACCCCCGCCAACATGTTGAAAGAAATAACAAAGCAATATAAATATTACCTTTGCTAAGGCAAAAAGTATATGTATTTTGAATTTGAAAAATATGCTAAGGGAGAAAATTTGTGCGTTGCAAAAATTTGAATTTTGGGGAGTTTAAGAAGACATAGTGCATAGTTTCTAGCACCATCCAGTGGCTAGCTCAGGTGGCATTTGGCTTGGTGCTTGTGGAAGGAAGGTTACGGGTTCGAAACCCGGTGGTAGAAAGTTTTTGAATCCCTTTTTGGTTTTCAATTTCAGCGGCAACGGAAAAAAGAATAGAGTGCTTGGGCACTCTAGCTCACACGTGAGCGCTAGCTCATGCGATAGCCAAGGTTATGGCTAGAGCACTTGGGAGGTAGCGTCATGGGTTCAAAACCCACTAAGGGCAAAGGTACAATTTTTTATTTAATTTTTGTTTACCCTAAGGTTGTTGTGAGTAAATTGGGAGGTATAAGGTGGTAGTTAAAGTGGATTACTTATCTATAAGTTAAAGTGATTTTTGGGCATGGTAAAAGGTTGTTTTTGGTAAAGTAAAACTAAGGTAATTAATTTTTACCTTAAAAGAATAAATTGCATTATTTTATAAATTATTTTATTTGATAAGTGCAATTTAAGAAAGGAGTTATAAGTAGAAATTGTGTTATATTTAATAAGAGGATTTTTGATGAAAATTATGATGTTGAAATTTATTATTGAGATGGAGCAATAAGGTGTATTTGAGATTTAATTTATCTTTGTGTTTAAGGTAAAATGTGAAAAGTGTTAGGGTGATAATTCTTGCCATATAACCCTTTGTACTTGGCAAATAAAGCTGTGATAATTGAACTAGATTTTTGAAGATCATTCTACATCAAAGAAAAATGTATGGGCATATTCTTCCATGGTTGAGTTGATTGGTTAGTTTTCTGGAAAACAAATTTGGAGTGAAAAGGACTTAATTAGGTTTCCTTATTGAGTTGTTGATCTATATGAGAAGATTTTTTTATAAGCATTGTTGAGAGTGTTTTGAGTTAATACTTTAAGGTTTTCTAGAATAAAGAGTTGTTGATAAAACCTTGTTCGATAAGCATTGTTGTTGAAGCCATTGGTTAAGTGAAGAACTTGAAATAGGGTTTGCAAATATCATGAGTATCATTGTTATGTGAGATTGGCTGATAAGCATTGTTGGAAATATTTTGAGTGAGTGTTCATATGCTTGGAATAGGGTTTGTAAGAAAGGATTATTTCATTGAGTGATTGGTTGAGTAGAGTTGATTGAACCTAGTCAAGTGAATGTGTGAAGTGATAGCTCAAGTTCTATGAAATAAACTATTCTATATTCTAAATTGATTTGAGAAAGAGGTCAAGTATTGATGAGTGTGAAACATATTGAGTCTCTAACAATTCTCTATATGTTTTTGTGATAAAAGAGAGATTGGAAGTGATTGAGAGTTTGTGAATGTGAAGCATATTGAGTCTCTAATAATTCTTTGTATGTTTCAAAAGAGTAACTAAAAGTGATTGAGTATTGAGGTGAATGTGAAGCATATTGAGTCTAACAATTCTCCATATGTTTCTAAAATATTAATTGAAAGAAATTGAGTATTAAGGTGAATGTGAAACATATTGAGTCTCTAACAATTATCTTCATGTTTCTATGATATTGGATAAGTTCTAGTGTGGACTTGAGCATATTTTAGGTAAGTCTTTGAGAAGACTTGTGGACATATTTGTGTGAGATTTTGTGGAAGCTTACAATACATATTGAGAGCAGATTTGGATAAGTCCTAGTGAGGACTTATTGAGCATATTTGGACAAGTTCTAGAGAGGACTTGTGGATATATTAGTGTGAGCTTTTATGGAATCTTATAAGGTATATTTGAGACAAGTATTTAAGAAGAATTGAGAGCAGAGTTGATTGATTTATTTGTTCAAACCTTGAGTTAAGGTTTGGGGCAGATCCAACAGAGTTGATTTGAGATTGAGTCAATATTTTTGTTAAGGCTTGAGGAAAGATTTGTGCTAGAATGAAGGACTATTTTTAGTACAGATTCAAGGATAGATTTTGGTGCAAATTTGAGGATAGGTTTGTGCCAGACCAAATATAGAGATTGAGCAGATTTGTGCTAGACCAAAGGATTATGTTTAGTATAGATTTGAGATAGAGCTTTGGAGGTGACAAATTATAGAGGATGATAGTCTCCAGTGGATAGAGATCCATTAGCTAGGGTAGTGAGGACAGGTGTCTTTAGTGGATAGAGATCCATTATCCAGAGTAGTGTGGGCAACAGTTCTTCTAGAAGATTAAGAGTCAGAGCTTAGGAGAAAGAAGTTCTCCTATGGATAGAGATCCATGAACTTGATTAGGGGATTGGTGTCTCCTTTGGATAGAGATCCATAAACATTGTAATAGGGAAAGGATTCCCAAGATATTGATTGAGAAAATTCTAGTGAAATATTTCTCCGTGGAGTAGCCCACATTGGGTGAACCATGTTAAATTGGTGTCTCTATTGTGTGTGGTGATTTGTGCATTGCTTTGATTATTGTTGTTGATATTTCTATCTTTGCATTGCATAATATTTATTGGAAAGAAAAGTAAAAAGTGGTCTTATACTTTTCACCCCCCCCTCTCAATATAAGCTTGTGTTCTTCAGAATATGACATCATGTAAAATATTGGAAGATAATGTAAGTGGAGGAGCCTACATATCCAGTGAATCAAACTATATAGGAAGGCACTAAAAATAGGGATATGACTCAGGAGAAGATTGTAATGAAAAAATAGTAGCTTAAAGAAACTATTATGCAAGCTAAATAAGGAGAGAAATAGAGGACAACATAGTAGCAAGTGCCAATTGAAGATGTGGATGTAGGAGAAACTACAACACTAGATGCAGTGGGAGGTCAAGAAGAAGAATAGATGTATAATATTAAGTCACCTAATATTTTCAATGTTTGGGAATCCTTAGTGAAATAAATGGATCCATGTGGATCACCACCATTGTAGGAGGATGTAAACTATAAAATTACATCCACAAAAGAAGAGCAGGGTAGTGCTAGTTGAACAAATAGATAAGGGAAAAGGAATTATATCAAGAATTGAAGTGATGATGGAAAAAGAGCCTATAAGAGGGCAAGAAGTTATGGTAACTAATATAGAGTGATTGGTACAACAGGGCAAGGAAGACAAAAGTTCTATCAAATTGAGAGGTGATGGTGGAGAATACAAGGAAGAAACCACCATGAGGGATGATATAGACATAGAGATGGATGGCAATGATTATTTCATGATACAAGTACCAAAATTTAGAGCACCAACAACTCTATGGAACTATATAGATGACTATGTTGATATTTTTTTCAAGAATATTGTTGGATCCATAGATAAAATGAGATTAAAGTTCCAAATTGGATGTGTTGGAAAGTGGAGGAAATGTAAGTTGATGGTGGAGAATGAGATAGGAAAACCAGTGCAATGGGCACAAGATAAATAAATAATGAAGAAGCTATAGATGTTAATCAAAAGGAATTATGGGAGTTAGAGACTAATGGTGTGTGGGGCATGAATTGCATAGAAAACCTACCAAAAGGAACTTAAAATATCTATAGGAAGACAATGAGGATATAAATTGATGAGGTAGATAAGGCACATTTTCTACAAGATGAAGTGGGTGTGAAGTATGTGAAACTTCCACCTTAGTTAGTGTTGACATATTTCCAAATTAGTTCTTTGGCAAAACTGATTGAGTGGTTAGCCAAGGATGTGGAGAAGATTCACAAATCTAAGGAAAAATTGGCTAACCAAGTGGAGGAGAGACTTTGGCTGATAAATGAGAATGTAGAATCATAATTGATAGTGCTTAAGAAGGAGCTTAAAGAGGAAGTATTGATAAAATAGCTAAAATTTAAGTGTTCACTAAGGGAATAGTTTTTGGAAAATAAAAATTAAGAAGTTAAGATGCGAGATCAACTTATTGTAGAGGAGGAGGAGATATAATATGCAGCCAAACATGAGGTAAAAATGGTCAAGAAATTTGTGTTGGAAATCGAACCGGCCTAGATACAGATTTTCTAAGTCTACAGTGCCCTAGGCCCATTTCCAAGCATTGAATGCCCGAAGGAAATGAATGTCCTCCGTGGTAATCTCCAGTAGGGTTGGTTTCAAAAGTAAAATTGGGGTTTTGAGATAAGGGTTAGGAATATGTTGAAAGGAATGAAAATACTGAAAGGTATGGGAAATGATTAAAAAGCCAAAAATACAAGGTGATGGACAGGAAGCATGATAGACAACCTAACCACTTGAACCAACAACAATCAAAACAATAGACTTTTAACAGAAACTAGTTTTAAATCTTCAAAACTATATAAACTCCAGCAAGTATTCTAGGGATTAATCCTATTTTAACAATGAAATATAGAAAATAGAATTAAACTGTGTGATAGAGAGACTAACTTTAATATAAATTACATAATAGAAGTCATACGCAGATATAAAATCCAAGGTCGAAGCCAAAAGCTTGTATTTTAGAAGTATATTTCAAATATACAATTGTTTTTCTAGCAAACATTGTCCATCTTTAGTTACAAAATAGAATCTAGCATTTATAGAAGAGTTCTACCACTTAAAATATCAATGCCCAACCACCCCCATGATAGGAAGATCTGGTTCCTTTGGTGACTTAAAATAGTCAATTCGGCCCTATAGATAATTCAGCATTGAAGAAAGAAGGATCTGACAATAACTTGAAACAATCAATTCGGCTTTACAAATAACTCAACATTGAAGACAAAAGGTTTTGGCAGTGAATTGAAATAGTCAATTCGACTTTATAGATAACTCAGTATTGAAGGCAGAAGGTTTCTATAGTGATTATGATTACACAGTTCAGAGTGCAGCTTGGAGTCGGTTCAAACAATCAATGGTTGATTTACAACCCCTGATAGCTCTAGGCAGCTTCATAGTGATTCTGGGTAGTTTGCACCATGTTTGAGGTCTGCCAAGAACTTCACTCCATAAATAGAGCGACAGAGTTTTTCATGCCTCAAAAACTTTTCCTACTTCTGCCTTAGGTGTCATTCCTTGGGTGGAGCAACTAGTATTTGTATGACTTAGAAATTTTTTTTTCAAGCCTATCGCTCCCTGGGTGGAGCAACAGAGGCTTTCACTCCACAAATGGAGCGCTTGACCCTTTGACTAAAATATTGACTCCTTTTGCTTTAAGTTTTATCTTCACTCCACTGGTGGAGCGCTCGAGGAATTCGCTCCACTAGTGGAGTGCTTGCAAGTTTGACCCTCTTTGACTCCCTTGTTGGAAACTTAGCCAAATTTACCTCCTTTCAATATTTTTTGGCCCTTCACTCCACTAGTGGAGCGACAGGGCCTGTCGCTCCACTGGTGGAGTGAATATGCCTTTAACCGTTTTGAATTTTCATTTATTACTTTTCCTATCACCGATTGGTTTTTGCTCCACTAGTGGAGTGCTTGATGCTTTGACCAAATCTAACTTTTCTTGCAAAACACTTAGCCATATTCATTTGTCTTTACACTTTTCTAGCCCTTCGCTCCACTGGTGGAGCGATAGGGCCTGTCACTCCACTAGTGGAGTGACAGGGCTTTTGACCACTTTGACTTTCCCATGGTGTGCCCTTAGTGATTTTTCATTATTTTTGGTGCTTCCCGGGGCCTTCGCTCCATTATTAGGGTGATAAGACCTTTGAACCAAAAGCTGACCTAGCACTTCTAGCTTAAACACTTGTGTACTTTATGAAAAGTTTTTGATTATGTGCCTTCCATAGTGTCGCTCCACTGGTGGAGCAACGGGGAGATTCACTCCACTAGTGGAGAGACTACAACGTTGACCACTTTGACTTATTTTTCCATACTTAGCCATATCTTCCTATATTTAGTCTTTTTTGGCCTTTCACTCCCTTGATGGAGCGACAGGGCCTATCGCTCCACTGGTGGAGTGACAATATCTCTTAATATAAAAACATGCTAAAAGTACCTAAATGCTAGAAATCACTAACACTTGTGTAGATGTAAAAAGAAAAAAAGGATTTGCAGACTAAAATAAGGAAGAGAATCCATCAAAAAATCGACCATGCTAAAACATTCACAATTTTGCATGCAACATGACAGGGAAAAGTACAGAGAAAGTAGAGAAAAAAGATAAACCACAGAATGTGACAAAGAGATAGCTAGTGAAAACATAGCATATAATAACATTTTGACCATTTTAATGGAAAAGGAGAAGTTTTACAATAATTAGTCTCAGAAACTGTATACAACATGGATTTTAACAAAATGTGGTAAAACTAACATCTCTGGTGGCTCACAGGGTATTGAGCCTACCTCAATGTAAATATCCCAGACCTTATCCTTGGGAAATAGAGTCCTCTTCACCCTCAGAGTCTTCAAACTATTCTTCTAACTTTTCTTCACTACTACTGGGTTCTTTCTCTTCTTCTTCTTCATCCTCTAATTCTTCCTTTGTCTCTCTTCCTGTTCTTCCATCTCCTGTGCCTTTGAATATTGATCACTTTCCATTTCCTTTTCCTCATTCTACTTTGGTGGTTGGGGAAGATACTGGTCCAAATACTTCTTGAATACATGCTTGTATACTATGGAGGCATCAACCCAACATTCAAGAGATAAATTTGACTACTTCTAAAGCTCTTGTATTAGGCAATGGTATGTCTCAATGCACTCAATATCATCAAATTCCAGCATTTTGTCAAACTCTTGTAAATAAGATTCGATCTAGGTGTACTTGGCCATGAAAAGAATCACCTGTACATCTAAACTTGGATCCTCCCAAGCATCAATGTCTAAGGTGCTATAAATGAATATTGCCCATACAGGCTTTAACTCCTCAACTAATGGAATGGGTCCTTCAGGGTCGGTGAAGCCAGGGACACCGATTTTGGCAAGAGTATTGAAGTATCACAGTGAAACATCTTGCTCTTGCATGAGGGAGTTTGAGAGTTGGTAAGCTTTCTTGGCCAACTCGACCTTTGTGAATAAGAAGTGTAGATTTATCTTTGTCGTCGCCCATGATCTATCCAGAGGGTTCATGGGATTAAGACGGATAGCCACATCTCTGATTTTTTTGAGTTGCATGGCTAAGTCCAACCAATAATTAATGTCTGCTTGAGCAAATTCCAAAATTGGGCTGCCAATAGTAATTTCCTCCTGAGCCTCTTTAAAAAATGTCTAGACTGTAATTCCATTTATCGCTCTTGTCGAGAACTCCCCTAGGAACTATAGACGCATCTCTTTGAGATGCTTCTTAGAGAATAGAACCAGTTGTGTTGTTCTTTCTGATAACTGAGCCTACAACTCATTGTTTTGGATGGTGAATGCTTGGATCTCCTTATTTGCCTCAGCGCATGACTTCATATGGCAATCACACAACTTGTATATTTTGTCTTTTTTGCCTCAAGTAACTGCGCAACTTCAAACTCTAGAGTCTCAATCTACTTCTTTGCCTTAGACTCTAGCTCTTCAATTAGCCTCCTTACTGCTGCTAGGTCTTCTTCCAGGCCGTCATTCTTAGACTGTGCTTTGAAGAAGTGGTCCCTATAATATTCGCCATGATTGTAGATAGAGACCATACCAAATTGGACATCGCCCATTATTTGTGTTGTATTCATTCTAGCCACATCCTCCATGGTATATCTATAGGCATAGTCAACTAAGGTCATTTCCACCAAGGGCTTCCAGACGATCGGTATCTTCTCAATAGTATGAAGCTCCATCGTCTCTGGATTGATGATGGAAGAAAATTGAGTTTGTTCTAGAGCCTATGCTACTCTCTTTATGTGGTCCCTTTTCCAGTGTGATGAACTTTGGCACACCTTGCAGATGCTTTCTACGACAACGAGCTGGTGTGATATTTCCAACTCAGACTCTAGGGACTCTTGAATACCCATTTCAAGGATTGGCATGAATGGAAGGAGTGTAATATGGGACTCAAATTCATATAGTAAATGGTAATCCATAGGGGAAGCAACTATGCTTACCCTCAGAGGCGCTTGGATCTGGACTGCCACCGTGGAAATAGTCGACTTGGGAATTGAGAAACTAGCATAATCTGAAGACATGGTAAGAGGAGGTGACACAAAAAAAGGATTCACTTCTACAGTAGTGGAGACATCTACAATTGGGTCCTCTACAATAGAAAAAGGAAGGTTGATTGATGTAGATATAGAAAAAGTATTGGGATTACCCGTAAAGGGCACGAATGTTGTAGATAAGGGTACATATAATAACGTAGATAACAGTGTAGATAATGTTAGGAAAATTGAAATATTAGGAAATTTGGATTGGGGTAATGGAGGTGTACTTGATACAGTGACTACAAAAATTGACACTGTAATAGGTATTTCTGGTGCTGAGCAAACAAACACAGAGGCCATGGAAACAAACATCATAGAGGAGTAAGAGGAAGGAGGAGGAGATGAGTGCATACCTTTAGGCTCTATAATCAAGGGAGCCAAGGAAGATGTGTGATATGCCTATGTATCTCCTTTCTCCTTCGTATCTGGCATATCTAAGTTGATGAGCTCTACGTCGTCGCCCCTTGCTCCTCCGACTGGGTCACCATAAAAATTTTAGGAGAGCTCACCAGAGGGGTTTCAAGAATCAATCGAGAGATTTTTTTGAAGGTCTTCTGGGTGCTGGTGTGTGGTATCTTTGTAGCCTACTGCAAAAGAGGCATCTCAACTTTTATTTTAATGGGAGAACTCTTCTTTTGATGAGGTAATTACCTCCTCTCCTTGATAAATAATGGGTCGTCCAACATGGCCTTGCCCTTGCCTTATACCTCATGCCTTGGGTCTACTAGGTCATCTACTTAATCAAGGATATGCCCACCTCGAGGAACAATATCAGCAAAAGAGAGAGGTCAATAAGTGTTTAATATTCTCATCATAAAACTTTGAGAACTTATCATCAATTACCAATGGGTTGTTCAATGATGCCTTGTCATTGTGGACTCTTATGATCCACCACTATTTGATTTTATCCTTCGACTACTGTGGATGTCTGACCTTCATTATCGCTAAAACAAACCTGGACAATCTCCGCTTCAGGTTGAAAATCGGGTTATACTCGGTCTCCATGGTGTAAAAATCCAACCAAGGAGGTAAGGGCTTCATTTTGTAGATGTGCCATTCTAGCTCGATATCTATCAGATTGTTACACTGCTTCTCCATATCGGGACAAGGGAAAAAATGAAAGGATTTCACTATGAGGTGTTTTTGGATGATGCCATGTGGGTCCCACCTCTAGTGTTGGGTGAGTTCAATCAACCTGTAGTCAAACAGTGTCACCATAAGCACAACGTTCTGACCACACTATGTTATTTTGATATCCCCAAATTCAAAATGTATAGAGCATATGATCTTCTTTCCTTGACCCTTTATGTACAAATCATTGGTGTAGTCAGGCTACTAAGTGACTTCTAGGGAAAATATATAGGGCGTGGTGTAATAGGGTAATAGAAAAGGCTTTTTTGTAAACCCGTAGAGTCTGAAAACCAAGCCCTAGGTGAGCATAAATGTATCTTCCATCCTCTCATCTACCACCTTGTCTCTCAGTGCCACAAGAACTCTCTCGTAGTGGCCATAAATCAACTCTAGTGCTAGCCCCAGGAAAACTTGGTTGAAGACATAGTACGATTCATCTCTGGACAAACTGTTCATCCAGAGATAAACTCACAATGTATTGCCCTCCTCATTTACTTGGTTCTTCATGATGTAAGGGAACTTCTAATGCAAGTGCCAAAAAAAGTACCACACCAAGGGAGAGTAGAGCTTGAACTGGTTTGCTCTATGAATTTGCACATAGGCCAATGCTCTGTGTAACTGCCACGCCAAGAACTCTGCCCAGTAAAAGAAAACTAGGATAGCACCTGGCCTCACCTTTTATGGGAAATAAATTTCAATATCAAATATGGACTGTGCCATGGATATTTTCTAGTCATACACCACCTCATTCATGGGAAGCCCCATTATCCATGCCAGAATAAAGAAGATATCACAGTGGGCAAATTAGATCAAGAGTTTGGGCAACTAGGGAAATTTATCATATGATGTCGCACCTTCCAGCTTCTCCCTTACAAAAAGGTGCATCTTTGGAGTTGAATGATGCCTGGAACTCTGTTCATCAGTGTGGATTTTTCTCAAGATGAACTTAGATGAGTGCATCCTTCCATAGGAAAAATCCACTTGGACAACATCAGTTGTAATGGTGAATAATATCTTTGACTTGGTGTTTCACACCGTTCTCGACTGGGCATCATAGAAATGTGATATAGCCTGTACAAACTCTAAATAGTGATGTACAGGTGTGCACATGTATAAGAATAGGTGCAAATGGTAGACAAAAATCGATAGGTTCCCAGTCGGGTCCTCCTTATGCGTCTTCTCAACATCCTAGCACAATTTCTCCATATACTTGTGTGTCATCAGGCAATCTCAGTACCATAAAAGACTATCTTGTGGAGCTATTAACTTCACCAGTTTTCTCTCATGCTTTCGTAGCTTCTTCGAGCTGGACTATCCTGCAGGTGCCACTTTTTCCTTGGATGCTTTCTCCTTAGTCTCCTTACTCTTTTTACCCATTCTTACGAGATGCATTGATACAGCTCACACTCTAAACATATGGGTGCTCTGGGTGAGTTCTGAGAGCTAGGGCAATGGATAAAATGGAAATGCTATAGAGGACATGATTTTTTTTTATAAACCCGTCACCTTATAATTCCAACTTCTTATCTGTCACCTTGAATACAGGGCACCTAAAATTAATACCAATAGAGGTCATGCATGCAAGAAAGTGCCTTTAATTGCCCACATGCGGGTGATTTCTTTTGAAAATGGTGAATAACGATGGTCGACAAGGACACTTCCTTGGGGTACGTGTTATTTTTTTTTAGGGGTGCCCATACGAATCTTCCATGTGGGCACACTTTTAGATGATAGGGAGCAAGAATGATTTTATTGGATAGCTGAATGACCCTCACTTTAAAATGTTGCACTTGAGGGTTTGAAAATGATATTTTAAAAACTTATCCCTTCATGACACTTGGCACAATCTGAAAGGATAACTTAATAATAAATAAAACTAAATTTTTTGAGAGGGAGAGGGGATGTTCATTTCCTAGGTGGAGCGAACGGGGTTGTCGCTTCACTAGTGGAGAGAAAGCCACTTTCATACTTAGCAAAAGCATTATTTTTTCTCGGCGTGCTCCTTCCCTTTATTCTCTTCCTAGGTGGATCGAATGGGGTTGTTTCTCCACTAGTGGAGCGAAAGCTACCTTTTTTACTTAGAAATTTTTCTCTTTTTTTTTTAAACGAAGGGAAATCCATCGCTCCCCTAGCAGAGTGACGGAGGGCTTCACCCGCCTTATCCATTTTTCTAGCTATACTCAAGAACTAGGGTGATAGCAAACTGTACAAACATGAAAAACATATACACAAGAAATACGTAATGGATCACTGATCTTCCTTGAAACTCGGTGGGTGATAAGGTTTCAAAAGAAAGTCGTTCACTAAAATCAGGAGAGTGAAACCCTCCATGTCTTGCAGAATGAAGGAGTTGATTTGGTTGATGCTGGAAACTCAAAATGGGCCTTCCCAGAAGGCATAAAACTTCTCGTGGTTTCTCAGCTTGGACTTGTTCTTATTCCACTTTAATACCAAGTCTCCAACACTTAAGGTTCTATCGAAAGTCCTTTTTTCTGAACCAGAGTCCTTTTTTCTGAACCAGCCTTTGGTGGATTCGACATGCTTGGTGAAGGCTTCATAAGATTTCTCTCTTTCTTCCTCCAACTGCAGTAACTGAGATAACCTCGTGTCCATTGGGTCAAACTGGCCTTCTTTGCTATCGAGCCACTTAAGTAATTACAATGCATGCATCTCAATGTACGTAGGTAAAACTGTGTATTTCCCGTACACCAATGAGTAGGACGATGTTTTGATCGATCGTTTGATGGAAATGTGGTCAACCCAAAGTGACTGGTCCAAGAGTAGATACTAGCTTTACTTCTTTTTTTAGAGACCTCTTCAATATCCACAACAGGTTCTTGTATGTAGACTCCGCTAGTCCATTGCCCTACGGGTAATAGTTAGATGAGGTTTTCAAATAGATTCCATACTTGACTATGAAATCATAGATTTTTGCACCAATAAAAGTAGAACTATTATCAAACACGATGGCTTCAGGTACACCGAAGTGAGTGATCAGTCCTTCAAGGAAGGATATAACCACATCTTGGTTAGCCTTCTTGGTTGAAATTTCTTTCGACCACCAAGCGAAGTAGTCTGTGGCGGTCAAAATATACTTGTGGCTGATGAAGGATTTGGGATTGATGATCCCAATGAAGTCTAGACCCCACTGTTGGAATAAATATTCCACTTGGATGGGATGGAGAGTAAGTGATGCATTTTGAGTCCTACCCGAGTATCACTAGCAACTATTGCAGCACTAGCTAACTTTGAAAGCATCGAAGAAAAGAGTGGGCCAATAGTAGCATGCTTTAATGATTTTTAGCACCATCGATCTACCTATAAAATGTCCTCCCAAAATCTTGGAGTGAAATTTCTTCAAGATTTTAGCCTTCTTTGACTCTCTAATACATCTCAGGAGAACTCCATCGATCTTCTAATAAAATGATTTGTTAGGCATCAAGACATACCTACCCGCTTGTAGATGAAATCTCCTTATTTGCAAAACATTGAAGTGAGAAGGGCATCTGCCCATGTCAAAGTATTTGACCAAGTCATCTATCCAATTTGTACTATCGATCGATAGATTCATGAGATTGTTGTCAGGCTCAGGGCCATCCAAGTCGGGGTTCATAGTTTTGGTCATAGCATTTTTAGCCAGCTCCTGGCAAAGCACTCTGTCTTGGACCAATTTGGTGGGGCACACTTTAATGCCAAATTAGAGGATCTTGGTGATCCATCCAGCTCTCTTATTACCAAGAACCCCTTGGATAATGAAATTTCAAACGTTAGGATGTATCACGTACACTATCGTCTTGCTCTGAGAGACAAAATGTTGGAACTTCTAGACCGACCTCATCATGGCATGCACTTGTCGTTCGATAAAATTGAACTTTTCTTCATGCGGTTGAATGATTTGGCTGAGGAACACTATCGGGCACTCATCTTTGTCTTCCCCCTTCTTTGTCAGAACAATTGCATATCTTTTTGGCTCTTCAACGACATATAAGATAAAATATCTTGAATAGTCGAGATTGACAAGGACCAGATATTGAGTGATATGCTCCTTGATTTCTTGAAAATCCTACCTCCTTTAATAGGTCCACTTAAATTTTATGTCCTTATTTAGGAACTCGACCATCATCTTTACTACTTGGGCAAAGTCGGTGATGAACTTCCTAACAAAGTTTATCTATCCAAAAAATGACTGCAGGACATTTTTATTCATTGGAAGTGAAATGCGGAGAAGTGCTTCAACTTGAGCGAGATCAACATTTAATCCCTTTTTAGAGATAAGATGCTCAAGTAGCTTTCCTTATTTCACTATGAAGATTGATTTGTTGGGGTTGATGGAGACCCTGAACTCTCGAAATTTCTCAAAAACTTACCATAAATGTAGACTGTGTTCTTCCCTATTGTGGGAGAAGACTATCATGTCATCCAAGTAGATCATGATGACATGGTTCAGAAATTCACCAAATACGAGGTCCATCACCCTTAGAAAATTTTCTCCAACGTTTGAAATGCCAAAGGGCATACGTTGGTAGGTGAATGTTCTCCACTTGGTGGTGAACACAGTTTTGTGTTGGTCTTCATCTTTGACCTAAATCTGGTTGTAGCTGGAGAAACCATCTAGCAAGGAGAACCTCTATGCTCCTGCCACTACATGTAGAATCTAGTCAATATGTGGTAGTGGGTAGTGGTCCTTGAGCAACGTTTGGTTAGATTTTGGAAATCGATACACAAGCAAATGTCATCATTCTTATTTCATATGAGAACTAGGTTGGCCACCCATGAGGAATGCTTGATCGGGTAAATGATCTTGGCTTCAAGCATTTTTAGAAGCTCAGCCCTCATTATTATTTCAATCTTTGGGTTGATGGGTCACTGCTTCTATCTGAACAGTCTAACCCCTTCCTCTAGCTTGATGGTGTGTTGGATGATGTTCTTATGGTACCCCTTTAGATCTTGGTAGCACCAAAAGATGATGTCAGGATAATCCTTGCAGAGGGCATAGATCTGTTGGAGCTCTTTGGCTATGCAATCGATCCCTACCTTGATAACATTTCCTGGATCTAACTCTAGGTCCATGAACTCTTTCTGATCCACTTTGATCTTGTGGCCAATATACCTATCGTTTCAGTTGAGTAGACTCTCCAACGTAATTAGACCTTTTAGGATGTGGTTGTTTTTCAACTGAATCAATCCCTCGTGGTCTTCCTTATTGAGGGTCCGATCTTCAAAGGAGGATGTTTCATTTACTAGGAAATTTATAAGTTACTCGTCATTGTAGAACACCTACCAGTGGAGTTTTTTATCAGTAATAGAAGGCCTATAGATCAACCTCACCATATTTGGCTTATGCATCATGTCATTTACCAATGAAAACTAGGCACCGATGGAGGCTAAGATGTCTGTAAGTTTGTTTTACACTCACAAAATTGAATTTATGTTCAACACGGTGAAGAATTTGATAAAATCCCACACCTTGTTGTGGTATGCCTTTAAATAGTGCTGCTTAGAGATGCACTTATCGATAACCTGGTTGCAGATTAATTCAGAATCCCTGAATATCTGCAACTGCTTAATGCTGATTTTTTTGGCTTTCTTGAGTTCGAGGTAGAAAGCCTCATACTCTGCTGCATTATTTGTACATCTCCATACGAGCTGGTATGAATAATTTTTCTACTCGCTTGATGTGGAAATAAGGGTGATGCCATCTCTTGTGTCGTTCTTACATCAAGCACCATAAAAGTATAGCTTCCATAGTTGGTCGAGCATTGGAGACTCTTTTGTGGGTGCTTCTACTTCAACCTTTTTAGGCTTTGTCAATGAATAGCACCCCAAATCGATCCCGATGATAGCATTAAAATCAGTCATGGAGAACTCATCTTTGAATCGAAGCTCGTTAAGAGATTCTTCCATTAGGTTTGCCATTTGCATTTATTCTATCATTTGGTTGATAAATACTGAGCCCTTCTCCTCATCTTCAATTTTTTCAACATGAAAAGTGGTAGGCTTCTCATTGAAGAGCTTAAATATGTTCCCCTTGAATGGGATATCCAAGTGTGAGTAGTTGAGGGAGAGATAGCCTCCTAAATTAGTTGTGAATTCTCGTGAGAGGTACTGTTGACAATTTTGTCACATTGCATAGAGGGGTAGAAAAAAATCAAAATTTTCTCTTTGTAAAGTGTTTCTTTTGTTATTTTTGAAAATATTTGTAAGTGTTGCAACAATTTTGGCTTTCAATGCCACCCCCTTGTACATAAAATGAAGAAGAAGAGCTTCACTGCTGAACAAGCCAAAGAAGATAGCCTCACCAAAAGAAGGAAAAAGTGTCGCGATATCGCGACATGTTGCATTTTCGCGGCTCAGAGCGACAAGAGGGAGCAAGAAAGAAAAAGTGTCGCGATATCGCGACATGTTGCATTTTCGTGGCTCAGAGCAAGGAGAGGGAGCAAGAAGGAAAAAGTGTCGCGATATCGCGACATGTTGCATTTTCGCGGCTCGAAAGCAAGGAGAAAGAGCAAGAAAGAAAAAGTGTCGCGATATCGCGACATGTTGCATTTTCGCGGCCGAAAGCAAGGAGAAGGAGCAAGAAGGAAAAAGTGTCGCGATATCGCGACATGTTGCATTTTCGCGGCCGAAAGCAAGGAGAAGGAGCAAGAAAGAAAAAGTGTCGCGATATCGCGACATGTTGCATTTTCTCGACAAGCAAGGAGAAAGAGCAAAGAGAAAAGTGTCGTGATATCGCGACATGTTGCATTCTCGCGACCAAAAGAGGAAAAGTGTCGCGATATCGCGACATGTTGCATTCTCGCGACCAAAAGAGGAAAAGTGTCGCGATATCGCGACATGTTGCATTCTCGCGACCAAAAGAGGAAAAGTGTCGCGATATCGCGACATGTTGCATTCTCGCGACCAAAAGAGGAAAAGTGTCGCGATATCGCGACATGTTGCATTCTCGCGACCAAAAGAGGAAAAGTGTCGCGATATCGCGACATGTTGCATTTTCGTGGCCAAAAGCAACAAAAGAGGACAAAGACATAGAAATGTCGCGATATCGCGACATGTCATATTTTTGCGATGCAAGAAGAAGAACCAAGATGAAGACATAGAAATGTCACGATATCGCGACATGTTGCTTTTTCATGACTCAAAGGGGGCACGCGCTCCAAGTCGAGTATTTTCTCGAGACGATCAAGTGCATCATAAATGCATTTTTACTTGCCCGGTAAGCTCATTGCTCATTTTTGGCAATTGGAAGCGAAGTATCAGTCTCTAAAGGAGAGCCTAGACAAGCATGGCGGCCACTCGAGCATTGCACCCAAAAACCAAGGACACTCAGACGGCTCATCAATGCATGTTTCCATGGTTGACTCGATCACAGTTTCCAATTCTGGTAATGGATTTGAGAGCTCAGTCACGAGGGCCACGAGGAGCCGACTTCTCAGATCTCAAGAGTATACTTCGCCATTCTATGTAATAATGACTCAGAGGGTCGGGTCCTCTATAAAAACCTAGGCATTGTAATGTAAGATGGGGGGAACTTTCTGCTAGAAAGTTGTTGTAACTTGATGTCCTACGATTAATACTAAAGAGCTTTGGGCTCAATTTCTCTCTTGTATGCTGCCTTCTGTGTTTATTTCTTTTGTCTTTCTTCATTTGCATACTGTAACTCTGAATCCTGAATTCGGTGTGCGATTGGGGACTGTACCCTAAAATTTGCCCAAAGGATACATAGGAGAGGAAAAATGCTATATTGGTTTTCTTTTATGCTGCCTGGTGGGTTGTGGTTTTTGTTATATTCGCTTGTCCTAATCGTCGTTACTATGAACCCTGAATTTTGATGAAAGGGAGAAGGAGAATCCTAGAGCTCACTCAGAGGATACATAGGAAGGTTAATGTGGCGTTTCTTTCATTTATTCTTGGTGTTCTTTGCTGCTATTCAAGTTGTTAGTTAGTGATCGTGCTTCCTGTTCTCTCCCACTTTAAATTATCGATCTCTCTTCCCTTACCCCTTATTTATTTCTTTCTCTAACCCTAACTCTTTTTATCTCTTTCCTGCATCCCTTATCTCAAAACACCAAAGTAGTTTAGCATAGGAGCCGACCTTTCTCCGAAGATTGGCACGAGGGGCATCTCTTCCCTTTGGCCTTTCAATGTTGGTCCAGGTCTAGGGCGCATACATTTACCCAAAATCCTTTCCTAGGCAGATTTGATGACCAACAGTTTTTGGCACGCCCGGTGGGACCAAGGTCCCATATTTTAAGAACGCGAATCTCTAACCCATCTCCACCGGGGCCAATAATTTTTGGCATGCCCGGTGGGACCAATAGTCCCCATGTTTTAAGGAAGCCCGAGTTTGGTGAATCTTTGGCTTGCCTCCATCTGGAAAAATCACCTGGTGACTCTGACTGAGCTGAAGATCCAGATTTCTAGATCGTAGGCGCATTTTAAATCTGAAAGAAGACACCCCGAAGGAATCAAGGTTTGGTGAGCAGCCTTGACCTCACAAGCGAAGAAAAGAATGTTCACCTGGTGACTCCAACTTAGTGGCGAGAACCGTGATCTCTGCAGGCCACTGCTATAATGGAGAGGGTATGCTATCCTAGCTGGGATGATCGTGGCCCTCTGAATCTCCAAAGTTACCATGAAATTCCCGAAAGCGCCTTGAAGACAGTGACAAAATACAATGGCACTAAGGGAATGGCCCAAGAACACCTTGAAGATGTTGTTGCTTTAGCGCCCCTCCATGACATAATCCATGAGGATGTCATGATCAGACTTCTAGTTCTATCTTTGGAAGGAAGGGCGCTGCAGTGGTACAGACTGCTCGGGCGTAAAAGCATCTGCTCATGGGATGACTTAGCGGGAGCGCTTGTCAGAACATTTGATGGCTCTCAGGATCCCTTCCAGCTTTTGATGTACCTCTTCACCATCACGAAAGCACCTCTGGAGAGCATCACAGACTTCAATGTCCGATTCTGCAGAAGTTGGAAGAGAATTCCAGGGGATATCCAACCGACGCCCGCCCAAGCCCACCTCTTCTATGTTCGGGCCTTTCACCCGGACATGAGCCTCCTCTTACTGCAATCAGGTGAACGAAGATTCCCTCAAATATTTGAGGAAGCAGTACGAGCAGAGCAACTTCTGCTCCTATCGGGGAAGTGGCAGTGGGGAGAAACCCCATCACCTTATCCAATAATTATTGCTCCTGTCTATCCAACGCAGTATTCATCATGGCAGACTCCTCATACTGAGCAGAGGCCTGAGATGCAGTCGTGTGGAGCTCAAGAGGCAGATTTCATCCAAGGCCAATGATGGGAATATGCAAGCTTTGCCCCAACAATGAACAATATGGTTGCTTGCAGTCTCCATCAGAGGATGGGCCAAGGAGAGAAATAGGCCCAAATGGTAGAGCCTGAGAATGAAGAGGGCACATTTTTGCACCCTTTTTGTATCCCAATGGATGGCCCATGCAAGTATTCAACCAGAATCCATTAAGCATGTCTCATCAAGCTAAACCTGAAGAGATCCTGGAAGATTACTCTTTGCCGGAGGAGCCCTGTTACCGCATCAGGAGGATGGAAGAACCTGTACCCAACCCACAGTTAGTAGATTCTTCGGTATTCTGGTATTGGTTCCAGCCCCCACTATGACCAGTACCCCAAGAGGCCCCTCATGCGGCGAACTTCTTCGCCACATCTTTCATCAACAGTACGGGTACTGGTAGGAGCGACAACTCACTGCGTTGCTCCCTGTTCGCAACATGGACAACTTCGGGAAGAGGCCAGCTGGACTTCAAAGATCAACTAAAGTTCAATCAGATCTGGTCCGGACATTGCAGGTTCACCGGATAGGCACCCGAAGCTGGGTTTATGGTGGCGGCATGCCAATCATGTCACAAAATTTTGTGTAAATACTGTAAATAGCCCGACTAGTAAATAAGTGCCGAAGGCGCTAAGTGTTGCTTAGGAGCTTAGGCACAAACAAAAAAAAAATGTCGTCAGTGGATAGTCAGAGAAGAGGACAATGGGAATGACTCTGTTGCCCAATGGATAAAGGCCTGGGATCTCTGCATTCAGACGAGCTAAATGCCCCGTGAGCCGCCAAGAATGTTGACAATTTTGTCACATTGCATAGAGGGGTAGAAAAAAATCAAAATTTTCTTTTTGTAAAGTGTTTCTTTTGTTATTTTTGAAAATATTTGTAAGTGTTGCAGCAATTTTGGCTTTCAATGCCACCCCCTTGTACATAAAATGAAGAAGAAAGAGCTTCACTGCCGAACAAGCCAAAGAAGATAGCTTCACCGAAAGAAAGGAAAAGTGTCGCGATATCGCGACATGTTGCATTTTCGCGGCAGAGAGCGACAAGAGGGAGCAAGAAAGAAAAAGTGTCACGATATCGCGACATGTTGCATTTTTGTGGCTCAAAGCAAGAGAGAGCAAGAAAGAAAAAGTGTCGCGATATCGCGACATGTTGCATTTTCGCGGCTCAAAGCAAGGAGAAGGAGCAAGAAGGAAAAAGTGTCACGATATCGCGACATGTTGCATTTTCGCGGCCGAAAGCAAGGAGAAGGAGCAAGAAAGAAAAAGTGTCGCGATATCGCGACATGTTGCATTTTCGCGGCCGAAAGCAAGGAGAAGGAGCAAGAAAGAAAAAGTGTCGTGATATCGTGACATGTTGCATTCTCGCGACCAAGGAAGAGGAAAAGTGTCGCGATATCGCGACATGTTGCATTCTCGCGACCAAAAGAGGAAAAGTGTCGCGATATCGCGACATGTTGCATTCTCGCGACCAAAAGAGGAAAAGTGTCGCGATATCGCGACATGTTGCATTCTCGCGACCAAAAGAGGAAAAGTGTCGCGATATCGTGACATGTTGCATTCTCGCGACCAAAAGAGGAAAAGTGTCGCGATATCGCGACATGTTGCATTCTCGCGACCAAAAGAGGAAAAGTGTCGCGATATCGCGACATGTTGCATTTTCGTGGCCAAAAGCAACAAAAGAGGACAAAGACATAGAAATGTCGCGATTTCGCGACATGTCATATTTTCGTGATGCAAGAAGAAGAACCAAGCTGAAGACATAGAAATGTCACGATATCGCGACATGTTGCTTTTTTCGTGACTCAAAGGGGGCACGTGCTCCAAGTCGGGTATTTTCTCGAGACGATCAAGTGCATCATAAATGCATTTTTACTTGCTCGGTAAGCTCGCTGCTCATTTTTGGCAATTGGAAGTGAAGTATCAGTCTCTGAAGGAGAGCCCGACAAGCATGGCGGCCACTCGAGCATTGCACCCAAAAACCAAGGACACTCAGACGACTCATCAATGCATGTTTCCACGGTTGACTCGATCACAATTTCCAGTTCTGGTAATGGATTTGAGAGCTCAGTCACGAGGGCCACGAGGAGCCGACTTCTCAGATCTCAAGAGTATACTTCGCCATTCTATGTAATAATGACTCAGAGGGTCGGGTCCTCTATAAAAACCCAGGCATTGTAATGTAAGAGGGGGGGAACTTTTTTCTAGAAAGCTGTTGTAACTTGATGTCCTGCGATTAATACTAAAGAGCTTTGGGCTCAATTTCTCTCTTGTATGTTGCCTTCTATGTTTATTTATTTTGTCTTTCTTCATTTGCATACTGTAACTCTGAATCCTGAATTCGATGTGCGATTGGGGACTGTACCCTAAAATTTTCCCGAAGGATACATAGGAGAGGAAAAATGCTATATTGGTTTTCTTTTATGTTGCCTGGTGGGTTGTGGTTTTTGTTATATTCGCTTGTCCTAATCGTCGTTACTCTGAACCCTGAATTTTGACGAAAGGGAGAAGGAGAATCCTGGAGCTCGCCCAGAGGATACATAGGAAGGTTAATGTGGCATTTCTTTCATTTATTCTTGGTGTTCTTTGCTGCTATTCAAGTTGTTAGTTAGTGATCATGCTTCCTGTTCTCTCCCACTTTAAATTATCGATCTCTCTTCCCTTACCCCTTTTTTATTTCTTTCTCTAACCCTAACTCTTTTTATCTCTTTCCTGCATCCCTTATCTCAAAACACCAAAGTAGTTTAGCATAGGAGCCGACCTTTCTCTAGAGATTGGCACGAGGGGCATCTCTTCCCTTCGGCCTTTCAATGTTGGTCCAGGTCTAGGGCGCATACATTTACCCAAATCCTTTCCTAGGTAGATTTGATGACCAACGGTACATACTAAAGTATAGCTCTAGGTCGACCACCATGATTTATTGGATGATCATGACCTATGACATCTTGTGGAGTTGGATGGGAATATCTTTGATAACTCCTACCATCTTCATGGGAGTACCATCTAGCTACAACACTCTAGGACTTCTCTGGGTATACTCCATGCCCATGATCTCACACACTGCTTTGGGCATGATGATTGTCGTGGTATCAAAATTGATCATGTAGTTATGCACGATCCATACTTCCATCCAAAGAGAAAGGTAGAATGGTGGCGACTAATTCTTACCTATGGCTGAAGTCATCAGCAGTGATGCAAACACTGTTTGCATCGTCTTACTCTCCTTATCCTTAGTGAGATTGAGAGATTCTTGCAAAATGTTGACTTGACCCAGGAGTTGGAGAGCATCATAAAGGCTTACCTTGGTTGGGTCGACTATGTTGTACATTGAAGTGCTTGGTTCTCTCACTCCCTTTGTAGATTCGTACATTTTTTGATACTGTTGTGTGGCATCTACCCATTGGCGCTTAGTCAGCAAGGGGTATTTGAGCTTCTCCCTAGCCTGGTCTTGTGTCTTGACCTATGGTTGAGAAGTCGAAGCTTTAGGCTAGAGCACTTTTTCTCTAGCACGAGGCGGTAGGTAGTCTTTTAGCAAGTCAAACTACTTCGAGGTTGCTACCAAATTTTGAGCTTTTTCCAATGATTAAGCGTTTTGGCTCCATGGCTTGGGTTTATTAGGTACCTTCAATGGATCCATCTGGGCTATATCTACCTCTATAGGCTTCTTTCCAATCTTGGTGAGGACTGAGACTTGCTCGATGAAAGACATCATAAAATTATGACCAACTTTCCTGATCATGTTGACTTGCTTGTAAGCTCTGCTAGATAATGCCTAAACATAGTTGAGGTGCACCATATAGGTTTCTTCACTATGAGGATCATTGCATGTGGTACACCAATATGTTGGATCCAAAACATTGGCCTCTCTGCTACTCATCATAGTTGAGTTTCGTTCGAGCTACCGATGAGCGGATGATGCTTGCTCTTTCATGATCTAGGGAGGAGGGAATCTCCTTTGTTGGAAGCCTTGGTCATATTGCCTCCATCTCATGATGGTCATATAATTCACCATCATCTTCATGTATGAATTTACCTCTTGCAACTCCTTGGCCTGGGCTTCATTTACAGTTGCCTTATTAATGACTGCTTGACTTACGAATGATGGCAATGAATCCAACAACGTAGGTAATGCCAGATATTGGGTAGGAGCTAGGAGATGAGGGATGACGAGCTCTTGATAATGGGGCATGGTTGATTAGAATTTTTAAGTAGGTACCTCTTGATACTAAGGGGTTGGATTATATGGTTGACTAGGATACATTTGGTATGTAGGCAGAGTGAATGCGCTCAGGTACATATTTTGCTAGAAGTATGGGTAAATCAAAGTCGTCACCTTGGGAGGTAACTTCTTGATAGCTATCAGGTTGGATTTTGTCTTTTGTGCTTGCTCCTACAAGCCATGGAATGTGCTAATATTAGCATACCATATGCTCATGCTAATATCTTAATGAAAAGCCCTTAGGTAATAAAATGCAGCCTGCTTCGGTGTAGGTCAAAGGTCGTCGGTGACTCTCTACCAGGTTCGAGTGAACCTGAAATTGAAGTTAGTTATATCTTCTTGAGGGTGCATTTGGATAGTGGTAAATTGGTGAAATAGAGATAAGGGGTCTACTTGTTCATTGAAGCCCCTTATAAATTGTTCATCCAGTTGATCCCATGAAGTGATGGTGTTGGTCAGGAGCAACCGATACCATTAAAGAAGATTACCTCTCGAAGAAAGAACCAATAACTTCACCATGATATCTTCATTGGTGATTTGATGAATGGTTGCTAGCCCAGCAACATCTTGGATGTGCTCATGCATCGTCTTTCCCATGTTGTCGTACATTGTTAAAGATTTCAAGGCTACAGAAGGTACTATGTGCTGAGCCTACAGGGCAAGTGGTCCCATATAATTCTAGGCTGGGAACTGCCTAGGTATATTTGGCTGCACCATGTGGGGTGGTAGATTTGTATGGAGTGGTAGATTTAGTAGAACTTTTTGAGCCAAAACAGTCAGAACACATGGAGCACTTGATTGAACATTCGGTTGAACCAGAGTATTTTTATGATTCAGGAAATTTGGTAGATTGGGGGGCAAGCTAGTCACTGTGCTATCGGAGTTTGAATTTTGTAAAGCAACAAGAGATTATTGTGAAGATGTCCCATCTAGTGTGATATTCGACCTGACCATCCTAGGATGTTCTCCCAGAGCGTCAATGTCAAGTTCGTAGAACTCATTTTCTTCTTTTGTGTTTCTAGCTCTCCACATCGTACACATGAAGGCATGATCTTTTATACTGGTCTTCGAGGCTTAGAGGTATCCAAGTTCAATAGAGTCTTTAGATGTTTAGATTTGACAGCAATAATATGAACATCACTTCTTAATACTATTTTTGTAGTGGAACGTTTGCATCCCACCGGGTGTGTCAAAAATTATTGGCAATCAAACAGGCCTAGATACATATTTTCTAAGTTTGCAATGCCCTAGGTCCGCTACCAAGCATTGAATACCCAAAGAAAAGGAATGTCCTCCATGGCAATCTCCAGTAGGGTTGGTTCTAAAAGTAAAATTGGGATTTTGAGATAAGGGTTAGGAAGATGCTGAAAGGAATGAAAATATTGAAAGGGATGGGAAATGGCTAAAAATCTAGAAATACGGGATGATGGACAGGAAGCACGATAAATAGCCTAACCACTTGAACTAAAAGCAATCAAAACAATAGAATTTTAACATAAACTAGTATTAAATCTTCAAAACTGTATAAACTCCAGCAAGTATTCCATGGATTAATCCTCTATTAACAACGAAATATAGAAAATAGAATTAAACTATGTGATAGAGAGACTAACTTTAATAGAAATTATAGAATAGAAGTCATACACAGATAGAAAATTCAAGGTCGGAGCCAGAAGCGTATATTTTAGAAGTAAATTTCAAATATATAGCTGCTTTTCTAGAATATATTGTCCATCCTTAGTTACAAAAAAGAAGCTAGCATTTATAGAAGATTTTTGCCACTTAAAATATCAATGCCCAACTACCCCCGTGACATGCAGATTCAGTTCCAATGGTGACTTTAAAATAGTCGATTTGGCCCTATAGATAACTCAACATTGAATACAAAAGGTTCTGATAGTGACTTGAAACAGTCAATGCATTTAAGACATAAGGTTTTGAAAATGACTTGAAATAGTCAATTCAATTTTATAGATAACTCATTATTGAAGGCAAGAAGAATCTGGCAGTGATTATGATTATACAGTTCAGAGTGTAGCTTGGAGTTAATTCAAATGGTCAATGGATGATTTACAGTAGCCCCTGACAACTTTGGGCAGCTTCATGGTGATTATGGGTAGTTTGCACTACATTTGAGGTCTACTAGGAACTTTGCTCCATAACTAGAGCGACAGAGTTTTCCATACCTCCAAAACTTTTCCTACTTCTACCTTGGGTGTCATTCCCTGGGTGGAGCGATTGGGACTTGTATGACTTAGAAAATTTTATGTCAAGCCTGTCACTCCCCAGGTGGAGCAACATAGGCTTTCACTCCACAGGTAGAGCGCTTGACCCTTTGACCAAAATATTGACTCCTTTTGGTTTAAGTTTTATCTTCGCTCCACTGGTGGAGCGCTCGAGGAATTTGCTCCACTAGTGGAGCACTGGGGGAATTCACTCCACTAGTGGAGTGCTTGCAAGTTTGACCCTCTTTAACTCCCTTGCTGGAAACTTAGCCAAATTTACCTCCTTTCAAGCTTTTTCGGCCCTTCGCTCCACTGGTGGAGCGACAGGGCTTGTCGCTCCACTAGTGGAGCGACTGTGCCTTTGACCATTTTGACTTTTCATTTATTACTTTTCCTATCACCGATTGGTTTTTGCTCCACTAGTGGAGCACTTGGGAAGTTCACTCCACTAGTGGAGCGCTTGATGCTTTGACCAAATCTAAATTTTCCTGCAAAACACTTAGCCATCTTTATTTGTCTTTGCACCCTGCTGGCCCTTCGCTCCATTCGTGGAGCGATAGGGCTTTTTACCACTTTGACTTTCCCATGGTGCACCCTTAGTATTTTTTCATTATTTTTGGTGCTTCCCGGGGCCTTCGCTCCACTAGTGGGGCGACAGGACCTTTGACCCAAAAGCTGACCTCGCCTGGTGCTTCTAGCTTAAACACTTGTGTTTAATGAAAAGGTTTTTATTATGTGCCTTTCGGAGTGTCTCTCCACTGGTGGAGCGACGGGGAGATTCACTCCACTGGTGGAGTGACTATAGCGTTGACCACTTTGACTTATTTTTCCATACTTAGCCATATTTTTCTATCTTTACTCTTTTTTGGCCTTTCGCTCCATTGATGGAGCGACAGGGCCTGTCGCTCCACTGGTGGAGCAACAATATATCTTAACTGAAAAACATGCTAAAAGTGCCTAACTGGTGGAAATTACTAACACCTGTGTAGATGTAAAAAGAAAAAAAATATTTGCAGACTAAAATAAGAAAGAGAACCCATCAAAAAATTGCCCATGCTAAAACGTTCACAATTTTACATGCAACATGACAGGGAAAAGTACAGAGAAAGCAGAGAAAAAGAGAAACCACAGAATGTGACAAAACAAGTTAAAGAGACAACTGGTGAAAACACAGCATATAACAACGTCTTGACCATTTTAATGGAAAAGGAGAAGTTTTACAATAATTAGTCTCAAAAACTATATACAACATGGATTTTAACAAAATGTGGTAAAATTGGCATCAAGTTGTTGAAGCAATGAGAAATAAGTTGAGGTAGCAAGAAAAGAAGTAGAAGCTACATTTGTAATAAGGGAAGAACAAATATTTGCCAAGTTGGCAGAGATCAAGCAAAGATCAAATAAAAATGGGATCCAATATTATTGGTACCTCAACTATGAAAAAAGAATCAAATAAGAGATAAAGGCTCTTAAGATACAAATCCAAGATATGGGTGGAGTACATGTCCTTAGTCCTCAACATCAGTAGAACCCTAGCCTATAGGAGTATAGAATGTCATCGACAAGGATGTCAACCAAGCTAAAGGGAATGGTAGATGTAGACCCTAGTTCTATATAAAATCCAAGGTAGAATTTTGTACATAGGATTTTGAAGTGCAAAATGCACTTAAGTTTTGTATATGTAAATAAATGTAGATTCAAATATAATTTAAATGCAATTCAAATATAAAATTAAAGGAAATATAAATTTTATGGAATTCCAATATAATATAATTTGGGTCTAAGTTTGATAAACTAAAAATAGACTAAAATAAGCACTAAGGGTGTCATGAAGATGTCCAAAAGGAAATATAGTTGGGTGGTGAGTTGTACCTAAGGTCATTGTTAAAATAGCTAAGAACCTAAGTTTATATAGATACTCCCTTCATTTCATCATCATATATAAAGAAGAGCAATCCATATGTGTATTATGTCATTGTGATGGTAGATGAGAGTGTGCATTGAGAGCATAGTGTAGGAGCTAGGATCCAGACTATCCTATGAGGGGAAGTATTCCATGTATTGCAATTACAATCACACGTAATGATATTGTTATATAGGCCATGATATAATGACAACAACACCTCATTTCCATTTCTATTTTGTAGTGTATGTGTATGCATTGTTATTATAGAGTTGTAGGATATATTATGTGTATGTAAGTTGAAGGTTGTAGGTAGGAGATAGAGGTTGTAGGTTGCAGACAAAATTTATAGGAGGTTAGTGTAACTATATGAGATTCATAGTATAGTTGGACTTGTTGTATGAGGACATGACCAAGTGCCATACAAGGTAGAGTACCATAGAAGGAGACAACTATTGTTGGACAAAAATACTATTGACTTAGATGAAGCTTGTTGTCAGGTATGAGTATCGTACAAGTGTTTTCCATACAAACACTTATCATACAACTAATTGTGTCATCAAGATCTGATGATATGTGGAGTTAAACCTATAATTACTATAGTCTTAGTTTGGTCCTAGGATGTTTTAATCCAATTGTTTCTCTAACCTTCAAAATTCCCACCACTATGCAACAAAAATTTCTTCAAATTTACATTTATTTTTCAATGTGTTTATTCATGATAAATTTTCATAATCATATAATTTTATTGTTATAAAACCATTTCACCATTCTATTTCTAATATTTCTTAATGTTTTAGGTTTAAATTGTATTTGTATATGAAATAAGCCCATATGTATAAGACAATCAATTTTCATTTTAGATGATTCAATTGCTTTTAGGTACGTTCCTTGTAATTTGCAATCTAATAAAATAAACTCTTTTAAGTATGTCAAGCATTATCATCACATATTTTCTTTTTTGCTTGAAAAATAAAATAAAATATCATTATATAAGTTTGACATCCTAATAATAATAACAGGCTTAGCCAAAACAAACTTATCCAAAACATCCTAATTTTAACAAACTCGGTCTAGAAAATTGATTGTGTCCATCGCTTCCTTCATTCCAAGTGTTTGTAGATTTCTCTTAGAGTCTTCTAGAAACCATCCTTCTCCAAAATTTCCTCAACCTCCTCATCAATTTTCATCACCAATTGTTTTAATTGGATCTCCCCCCATATTGTTCTTCCACTTCAATTTGATCATCCTTCGGACGACTAAAAACCCGACCAAGGAACTTGCATCCCTTTCCTCTTACCTCTGTGGTAGGTCAAGTTCAATATATTCTATGATCCTCATCTTCCATCATCTCTATTATTTTTAGTATTTCATGTCTCCACCTGCTGCTCCAATAGGCAATAATTCTCTAATTGTTCCTTATTAGATATTTCCATCAATGGATGGGGGAAGCCAAAAACCCAAGATCGTCTCTCCTCCAGTAAGACTCCCATATTTGCCATGAAATCAGCCACTTTGTTCCCCTCCTAATAGATATGTTGAATTTTAACATTCCTTAGCTTTTTGAGATTCATTCTACTTTCCAAAATCATTTTTGCAATTGACCAACTCACTTCTTGTTCTTCTTTTAGGGTCTTGATAATATTTAACGAGTCACCCTCAATAATGACATTCATAGCCCCTATCTATAGGATAAACTAGATTCCTAGAAATAATGCTCTTGCCTCAACAAAGTGATTTTTCTAGTTGCCTAATGGTTTTGCATATGCCAAAATAATAGCTCATTTTTCATCTCTGACCACCCCTCCAACTCTAGCTAATCCAAGATTACCTTTAGCTGCTCCATCAAATTTGAGCTTCACCCAACCCACCAAGGGGATTCCCATTTCACTTCATCTCTAGATGGCTTGGGTACACTCTAAGGAGTTACAATGGACAAACCCCATTCCTTTGTTGGAAATTTGAGCAAGTTTTGTTTTCATTGATGTCAAGAGGTTGATGTCCAAGTTTCATCATCATTAATGTCATCAGGTTGTTTTTCCAAAATGCAAGGAAGTTGTTAAAAGAAATAGGATATAATATTTATTTTAAATATTATATGCCTAAATAGACCTAAAATATTGAAGACCCAAGGAAGGAGAAGCAGGTTTAAAAATAAATAATAATATTATAATATTTAATATTATAATATTTCGGGCAAAAGGTTGAGGTGAAGAAAAACTAGGTCCAAGGAATCATTAAAAAATAAATCCTTGAAAAGACCCATTGAGCAGATTTTAAAGATCATTATTTAATTTATTTAAATTAAAATATTTTAACCATAGGTTAAAATTTTAATTTAAATAAATAATAAGGCGCCAAAAGGTTTAAGTTTAAAATTTGAATTAAAATTTAAATTTGCTAAGCCGACGTGTTGGAGTGCAAAGAACAAGGTATAAAAGGGGGCAATGATTTTTATTTTAAATCATCCATGCAATTCGTATGCCCAAAAGAGAAAAGAATAATCGTGCGCTGCTTAAGAGGGAAGAAGGAATTCACATGTGTTAAAGTTTAAAGAGGCAGACTTCGTATTAAGTTCGAGTGGAGCACCAAACCAATCCCAAAGTGTTGTGTAGCACAATCAATGGACAGAGGCTGGTTGAGACGTTCGTGCAAGGCAAGTCAAGAGTTTGAATTGCGTCCCCTTTGTTTTGAATGGAGCAAAGGATTTTGATTAATTTTGAAAATCATCAAAAGCAAGGAATACAGTGTGAATCGTGCGCTTGGAGTTTTGTGTTGGGCATGTAGCCCAACGACAACCTAGCCTTAGGCTAAGGTGCTGTGGCGGTGGCAGGTTACGGGTTTGAGTTTGGGCGTAGTCATAACAAGGCATAAATTTTTGAAGACGTGGGCCATCACATAAGGTAAGCACTCGATTTAATTTTTGGCCAAGGTTTTGAAAAGCGCTAGAGGCCACGTGATAGTTTTGAAAGGTGCTAGAGGCCATGTGATTATTTTTGCAAAGGTGAAATAATAGGGAGTCATAAGGTTGATTAATATTTTAATTTTTTATTAGAATTATAAATAAATATTGGAGTTATAAGGTGTTAACATAAGAAGTTAATTTTTGAATGTTATTTTGTGAAGCTTGGAGTTGATAAGGTGTTAACAAAGGAATTTGATTGTTTATGAATTGAATATTATTTTTGAGAAGTTTGGAGATTATAAGGTGTACTTGAGACTTGATATTTTTTGTATGGTGAAATAATTATTGAGGAAAATATTTGAGTGGAGATTTTGAGATAGATTGTTGCTATCTAACCTTGAAATTGGCAAAGAGGATTTTATTGTGATTGAGATAGGTTTTGAAGACATATCTCCATCAAAACAAAAGGTATGGGCACATCTTCCTTATGAGTGAAATATTGTTGGATTGAATATTATGAAATGCAAAGGTGGAGTGAAAAGGATTGATGAGTATTGTTGGAAATTTTTGAGTGAGTTTTCATGTGCATGATTTGAGAGTTTGTGAAAGAACATGAGTATCATTGTTATGTGAGATTGAAAACTATCTTGAACTAGGGTTTATGAAAGAACATGAGTATCATTGTTATATGAAATTGGAATTATCTTGAGTCAAGGTTTGAGTTCCATGGTGTGAGTTGTTGGAAGTGTAGTGAAACACTTGGTTAGGGTTTGTAAGTAAGTTGTGTTTCACTGAGTGAATGCTTGAGTGAATTTGGATGAGCACTATTGATTGAAAGCATTGGAGTGATAGTTCAAGTTTTGTAAAACAAATTATTCTTTATTTTTGAATTGATTTGAAAGAGAGTTTGAAAGTGATAGAGTGTTTTGTTGAGTATAAAATATTGTGAGTGTGAAACATATTGAGTCTCTAATCATTCTCTATATGTTCTTATGGTTAAACAAGATTCTGAGTGAAACTTGTTTGTGGTATTGAAGAGGTTTTATGAAAGAGATAAAGTTGAGTTTTATATGCAAGTTTTGCAATTGATTTGAATAAGCTTTTGTGAAAGCTAGTGGATAGATTTGAGTAAGTTCTAGAGGGGACTTAAGGACAAAATTGTGTAAGCTTTTGTGAAATCTTAAGGATATATTTGTGTGAGATTTTATGAAATATTCCAAGTAAATTTGAGGTAAGTCTTGGTGAAGACTTGTTGAGCATATTGGACAAGTTCTAGGGAGGACTTGTTGAGCATAGTTGAGACAAGTCTTGGTGAAGACTTTTTTAGTAGATTGAAAAAGTTCTAGGGAGGACTTGTTGAGAAGATTTGAGATAAGTCTTGGTGAAGACTTGTTGAGCAGATTGAACAAGTTCTAGGGAGGACTTGTTGAGCAAATTTGAGATAAGTCTTGGTGAAGACTTGTTGAGCAGATTGAACAAGTTCTAGGGAGGACTTGTTGAGCAGATTTGAGACAAGTCTTGGTGAAGACTTGAGAGCAGATTGAGCAAGTTCTTGAGATGACTTATGGATAGATTTGAGGAAAGCATTTGATAATACTTGAGAGCAAAGTTGATTGATTGATTTGTTCAAGCTTTGGGTTAAGGCTTGGAGCAGATCTAAGAAGATTTGATTTGTGATTGGATCAAGCTTTGTGTTAAGGCTTGAGGATATATTTGAGGACAAATATTGGTGCATATTTGTGGGCATATTTGTACCAGACCATAGATAGACTTATGAGCAGATTTATGCTAGACCAAGGATAGTGTTTAGTGCATATTTGAGACAGAGATTGAACAGATCTGAGAGAAATCTTTGGAGGTGATAGAGTAGAGGACAGTAGTCTCTAGTGGATAGAGATCCATTATCTAGGGTAGTGAGGACATAGGTATTCTGAGTGAGGATAGAGGTCTTCAATGGAGAGATATCCACAAGCCAGTGCAATGGAGGTAGTAGTCTTCTACAAGATCACCAAAGAGATCCACGAACCAATAGAGGAGAAGGAGTTCTCCTGTGGATAGAGATCCACAAACCAAAAAAGGAGGAGTTATCCTATGGATAGAGATCCACAAACCAATTGAGGGGATTGGTGTCTCCTTTGGACAGAGGTCCATAAGCATTGTAATAGGGAAGGATTCCCAAGAAAATTGTTGAGAAAATTTTAGTGAAATATTTTCTCCATGGAGTAGCCCACATTGGGTGAACCACGTTAAATTGGTGTCTCTATTGTGTGTGATGATTTGTGCATTGCTTTGATTACTCATGTTGATATTACCATTGATATATTGGATAATATTGTTTGAGAAATGAAAAGTAAAAGTTGGTCTTATATTGTTCACCCCCCCTCTCAGTATAAGCTTGTGTTCTTCATCCTTTAAAACATAGGTTTCCTACTTAGGTTCCATTTCCTGTTAGTGTTTGGTTTAAAATTTTCAATAGTTACATTACAAATTTGGGTACTAACAAAGGTAGCATGCCTCTTCTTATCCTTGAAAATTTTATTGTTGTGCTCTCTCTGTGGGATCCATATAAAATTAGGAAGGCATATATTCCATAGGATGTTTAAATACTTGCTCTTAAAAAGGGAGTTCCACTAAAGGCACACATCCACCATATTATTGGAAAAAAACTAGGAAACTATAAATTTATTAAGAAGACCGATAACACCATAGGAAAATTCACATCCTAAGAATAGGTGTTGGATAGTCTTAGCTGCTCTTTCACATAAGAAACACCTACTAACATTTTGAAATCCTCTTTTGGATAAATTATCAATAGTTAGAATCGTATTTTTGACCACTAGCCAATAAAAGAAGGTGATTTTGGGTATCAAATTTTTAATTCATACATTCTTAAAAAGAATTCATTTGAACCCCTCCTTATCTATCATTGAGTAGTCTATTTTGATAAATTATAAGCCCTTACTTTCCTTGCTGCAAACCATAGAATCACTGCCACCCAAAGGGTTGATGGGAAACACTCTAAGGATATTATATAACTTATTCGCTACTTTCATCTAGGAATCATTTAGACCAGCCACCCCAACTTCCTTCTAACTCATTCTACCATATTTGATTACTAAAAAATATTTAACCCTATTCCTCAAATATTCTATGAGTTTTTATTTTAGGATGTTTAACCCTAAATCACCCTCCAATGGGTTGTCCTTCAACCATTTGTATTTCCAAAAATCCACCTTTTCTCAGTTGTTAATTCTCAACCTTATACCTTTCCTTAGGAGATCCTTACACATGACTATGCTATTAAAAAATGTAGCACCTTTTGGTAGCTCTTTTGTGGTTAGGAAATCATTTATTTTTCTTAAAAATTTGGCCTTGAGGATCTTGATATAGATTAGTTGATCATTCTTCAAGAGCTTCCACACCATATTACATATGAGAGCCTCATTCATCATTTTTAGGTATTTGAAACATAACTATCCATTCTACTTATTTGAACACACCTTATTATAGGCCACCAAAGGGAGTCTCTTCTTGTCCTCCAAACCAGACCATAGAAAGTATCATTGTATTTATTCCAACTTGTTTTCGATTTTGGCATGAATTTTAAACACTGATATGAAATAAATGGGGATGCTTTACAAGGTGGATTGGACCAGTTGAGCTTTTCCAACATTACTCAATAGGTTTCCTTTCAAACCTATAAAATTATTTGTAAACCACTTAATAACTAGGTTCATAATTATGATTTCATTCCTCCCTTAAATAGGGGCATTCCTAGATAGGATGTTGGGAGATCCCCTATATCACAACCAAAAATTTAAGAAATTCTTATTTTTCCCACCATAGATGTATTGATAAAGTATACCTTACTCTTTGCAAAATTCACTTTCTAAAAAACCATCTATTCATATTTATCTAAAGTATTTGACCCAAAAAATGAAGAGCAAAAAGTGCAGCAAGAAAAAAATTGCAGCAGCAAAAAATGCAGCAATTTTTGTAGCAGTGCAGGATAGTCTAAATTTGAGGGACCAAAACTACTCAAAATTTGATGAAATTTTGGGAGTGAATTCTACACAAAAATACCTTTCCAATGGTGTATCACATGCACAAAATGGAGCTGTAAAACAAAAGTTATGAGCTTTGAAAGTTGACTGCAGGTTTCAGAAAAACAGGGACAACAAGCATGTATTTCACAAAATGAATGGAATAGAATGTTGTTTTGCATTCCAAATGAACTCAGAAGTATTACAAAGATTTTTCCACAATATTCTACAGCTATATTACTCTATTGTACATTTACAAGAGAGAAAATGATGTTACAACACTTCATTTCACATTCTAGGAAGTCCAACAGTCATAGTGACTCTTCAAGGCCTATAGAAACTTTTGGGCTTCTTCAAATTCATGGGAGAACTTTTGGTTTTCTCTTTCTTAGTCAGCATCAATCTCCAACATACTCCCCTTGATGTTAAGTGGTGAGACAAGTTTATCTCTCAATCTCAAAAATTATTCTTTATTGACACCTTTGGTAAACAAGTCTACAAGTTGTTGTTTGGTGTTGCAATATTTCAAATCTACAACCTTATTTTCCACCATGTCTCTTATGAAATGAACCTTCAAATCAATATGTTTAGTTTTACTATGATGGACTAGATTTTTTGCAATCTTGATTGCACTTGTGTTGTCACAAAAATTATTGTTGGACTATTTTGAACTTCACCAATCTCTTCAAGTACCTTTCTCAACCAAAGTGCTTGTGTACTTGTTGTAGTAGCTGCAACATATTCTACCTCTATAGAAGATAAAGCAACAATACTTTGCTTCTTTGAGATCCATGTTATCACTCCTGAACCAAGTGAAAAACAATTTCTAGAAGTTGATTTTCTATCATCCAAGCAACCTCCCCAATCTGAGTCATTGTATCCAACAAGCTCCATTTTGTTGTTAGCATCATAATGTATGCCAAAATTCAAGGTTCCTTTGACATACCTCAAGATTCTCTTGGCTGCTCTCATGTGGTTTTGTGAAGGTTCATTCATGTACCTTGATACAAGTGAAACTACAAATGCAATATCAGGTCTTGTTGTAGTAAGGAACATTAAGCTCCCAACAATGCTTCTAAACAATTTTTCATCAACTTTCTCTTCTCCATCATCTCTACACAACACTTCTCCATGTGCCACAGGTGTCCAAACTAGTTTACAATTTTCCATGCCATATTTCTTCAACATATCTTTTGCATATTTTGATTGACAAATGAAAATTTTACCATCACCTTGATGTACTTCCACACCAAGAAAGTATTGCATCAGTCCTAAATCTTTCATATCAAATTCCTTCATCATAGCATGCTTAAAATCATTCATCATATTTGAACTACTTCCCATGTAGATCAAATCATCAACATATAGGCACACAAGAAGAATATCATCACCTTCATTCTTGAAATAGAGTGTGGGGTCATTCTTACTTTTCTTGAAACCACAATCTTGGAAGTACCCATCAATTCTTGAGTACCATGCTCTAGGTGCTTGCTTCAGTCCATACAATGCTTTCTTCAATTTGTAAACATGGTTTTCCTTTCCTTCCACTTCAAAGCCTTGAGGTTGTTGAACATAAACCTCCTCATCTAGATAACCATTCAAGAATGCACTTTTCATATCCATGTGATAAAATTTCCACTATTTATTGGCTGCCAATGAAAGAGCCATCTAAATTGTCTCTTGTCTTGCAACAAGGGCAAATGTTTCTTCATAATCCACACCATATATTTGAGTGAATCCTTTTGCAACCAGCCTTGCTTTGTATCTTTCTATGCTTCCATCACTATTAAACTTTGTTTTGTAGACCCACTTGGATCCAACAATCTTCTTGTCCTTGGGCAATTCCACAAGTTCCCAAGTATCATTTTTTCAATGGACTCAATTTCTTCTTTCATTGCTTGCACCCAAACATCATTAGTACAAGCATCTTCATAACATGAAGGTTCCAAATCAGCTTCAAAAAATAGAGCATAATTCACCAACTCACCTTTTGGTTCTTCTTCATCATCACCATACATTTGGAGCTTTTCCAATCTTGAAACAACTTGGTCCAACTCTTGCAATTGGCTTCTTGTTAACCTCCTTTGAAAGTTCTTGTCCATCATTTGGTTGGTTGGATGTGCTTTGAGTATTCTCTTTCCTTTATTTGTATTCTTGGTGGGACTTGTAGATGAGTTGCTTGTGCTTGAACTTGGTGTAGTCTCCTTTGAACTTGTTGATGGGCTGCTAGGTGGGCTTGGAGGAGTAGAGGGAACATTTGAAGGTTGTCCCCCAATTGTATTATCTTCTTCAACATCATATATTTTTCTACAGATTTTTTATGATTGTACACTCCCCCTTCATCAAAAATTACATCTCTAGAGACTACAAACTTGTGAGTTTTTGGATTATACAGTCTATATGCCTTACTTGTTTCAGAATATCCCACAAGAATGCATGGCTCACTCTTGGGGTCCAACTTCTTTCTCACTTCATCATTCACATGTGCATATGCAAGACAACCAAAAACTCTCAAATGACTTACAATGGGTTTTGTGCCATACCATGCTTCATGTGGAGTCTTCTTGTGTAGTGCTCTTGTGGAGCATCTATTGAGAATGTACATTATTGTATCAACTACATAAGACCAATAAGAATTGCTCAAACCTTTTGTCTTCAACATGCTTCTTGCCATTTCTACAATGGTTCTATTTTTTCTCTCAGCTACCCCATTTTGTTGTGGTGTATAGGCGGTAGTGAGCTGCCTCTTGATGCCATATTGTTTGCAAAAATCATTGAACTCATTTGAACAAAATTCTCCTCCATGATCAGTTCTCAAACACTTTATTTTATATCCACTTTCATTCTCAACCAATGCTTTGAAAATCTTGAACATGCCAAAAGCTTCATCCTTATGTTTCAAAAAATACACCCAACACTTCCTTGAAAAGTCATCAATGAATGTGAGAAAATATGAAGACTTACCCAAACTTTGTGTTTGCATAGGTCCACAAATATCAGAATGTACAAGTTGGAGTGGGTATGAGGCCCGCCATGCTTTTCCTTTTGGAAACTCCTTCCTTGCATGCTTTCCAATCACACATGCTTCACACACACCCTTGTGCTCTCCAACCTTAGGTAGTCCATTTACCATATCTTTTGAAGACAAAAATTCTAGACTTTTAAAATTCAAGTGTCCAAATCTGAGATGCCAAAGCCAATTCTTATCTTCAAGTGCCATGTGTGCCATGTTCATACTCCCTTTTCCTCCAAAATTCAAAGGAAACATCTGGTTCTTTGTCATAGGAACAATGGTGACCATACGGTTCCTATTATTCTTATCATAAATGATACATTCATTGTTATCAAACACAACTTTATAGTTTTTTCTACAAGTTGTCCAACACTCAACAAATTATTCTTCAAATTGGGAGCATAGTAGATATCATGAATTTTCTTTGTACCTTCTTTAGTGCCAACCTCCATGGTGCCTTTTGCAGCCACATCCAAAGCATTATTGTTCCCAAGAATGATCTTGGTCTTGAAATTCTCATTCACATCAACAAACAACTCTTTCTTTCCAGTCATGTGGTTAGAACAACCAGAATCTAGATACCAAACTTCTTGACTAGTTTTTTCAGCCATGTCACTAGTCAAAAACAAATTACCTTGTGCAACTTCATCCTCACATACATAGTGAGCTCTTCTATATCCATTTGTGGTCTTCACTCTACAATATCATGCAATGTGGCCCATTTTATGACAATTGTAGCATTCAACTCTTTTTTATCAACCCTTCCATGTCCTCTTCCAACAACAACTCCTCTTCCTCTTCCTCCTCTACCTCTTGAGTAATTCAGATTTCTTCCTCTTCCATGTGCTTGTTTACTTGTGCTTGGACCAACTTCATCATTCTCAAAAAATTTCAATTTAGAATTAAAAGCATTCTCCTCATTTTATTTACTAGTTTCTCTTAGTCTTTCCTCATGTGACATAAGAGAACCAACTAGACAATCAAATTCAAGTGTAGACAAATATTTACTCTCCTAAAAAATTATTGCAACATGATTCCATTTAGGGGTAAGAGATCTCAATACCTTCTTCACAACTACCTCTTTCTTCAAGGTCTCTCCAAGGGTGGCCATCTTGTTCACCACATCCTTCACTCTAACACAATAATCACCCACACTTTCAACCTCTTTCATCTATAGATTCTCAAACTCTTTCTTCATGGTCTGCAACTTTACCATTCTCACTTGGTCACTTCCTTGGTAAGCCTCTTGAAGAGACTTCCAAGCCTCCTTGGCTGATGTAGCAGCAACAATACATGGAAATAAACTCTTGTCAAGAGTAGACTGAATATGGTAGAGGGCTAATGAATTCTTCTTCTTTGTTTCCCTTTTTGTTGTCCTATCATTTCCTTGTAATGTGTTCCAATCAGGTGGTTCTTCATAACCACTCTCCACTACCTCCCAAAGATCTTTTCCAATTAACAATGTTCTCATATTTATGCTCCAATAATCATAATCTTGCCCATTAAATTCTGGAATGGGTAATGAGTTGTTGAAGTTGGCCATTAGACTCAAGCAACAACAAATGAAGTTTTTCTTCAATGAACTTGTCCAAGAACTTGATCAAATGTTAGACTGACCACGAACCCAAGTTCACTCAAACCCAAAAACCAACCAAGATCTGATACCAAATGAAGTATTTGACCCAAAAAACGAAGAGCACAAAAGTGCAAAAAACAAAAAAATTACAACAAAAACGCATAAAAATCGTAGCAATGCAGGATAGTCTAAATTTGAGGGACCAAAACTACTCAAAATTTGATGAAATTTTGGGAGTGAATTCTACACAAAAATACCTTTCCAACGGTGTATGACACGCACAAAATAGAGCTGTAAAACAAAAGTTATGAGCTTTGAAAGTTGACTGCAGGTTTCAGAAAAACAGGGACAACAAGCATGTATTTCACAAAATGAATGGAATAGAATGTTGTTTTTCATTCCAAATGAACTCAGAAGTATTACAAAGATTTTTCCACAATATTCTACAGCTATATTACACTATTTTACATTTACAAGAGAGAAAATGATGTTACAACACTTCATTTCACATTCTAGGAAGTCCAACAGTCATAGTGACTCTTCAAGGCCTATAGAAACTTTTGGGCTTCTTCAAATTCATGGGAGAACTTTTGGTTTTGTCTTTTTCTTAGTCAGCATCAATCTCCAACATATTTATTCAAGATTCCTTTAATTTTTCAGGCTTGAGGGATTGAATATTTTGAAACAATAATTGTATCGTCAACAAATTGCCTTCTGATAATATTAAAAATAAAAAACTTCTAACTTATAAAATCCTAAAATAAAGTTTTCAAAAATCCTAAAATTATTTTGAAAACTTTACAATTTTCATATAACATTTAAGGTTAAAAAAATTTATAAATTATCTCGACAACGACACCACAATGGCAAAAGGCATTGGGATTTCCTAATGGAGACCCAAGTTCAATTCACGGGAAGGGTGGCCTCGATATGCCCCCAAATTTTCAACCTATTCAATTTTTTTTTTATAAATTAATACAAATATATTTTTTATTATATTATTATGATCTAGGAGTGAGTGTGACTTGGGAGTGATTGTGAATACAAATTAAGTGTGACTAGGAAGGAAAGCTTAAGGAAAGAGTGAACGCCATTTTTTCTTGTTTCAAATCTCAAGAATTTCAAAAACTATAGGATCGTTATGAATAAAATCTAGGTACATGGTAGGAAAGTTATTTTTACAAATTCTAACTAGAAGGATGATTTAGTTGGAAGTATGCATTCCCTAGTTGGGGACAAGAGGAAGAGCAAAACTATGGAAAACCCTATCTAGATAGCAAATATTACACTAGAAGTGACTATTAAGGATAAGATGATCAAGACCAAATGGTATTAAATAAATTGTTTTGATTCCTCAACTTTCAAAGAGGAGACCTAGGTGTGAATCTTATCAAATGATACATAAATAATAGTCAAGTTGTTATAATACCACTATATGGTAATTATGTAATATAGGTGGTCTCATTTCATATCATATAACCAATTAAAAAAGGATGAGATGATCAAGCATGACATAGTGCTTCTTAAAAGTAGAGGGTTAATATGCAAGTTTCACAAATGCTAGCTAGGTTTTTTTGATATTCAAAGTTGGATCAAGTGGAAGTGGGGATTGAAATTAAATTAATCCATAACATTTATTTTGAGATGATTTTTGTTCATCATATTCTTTAGTTAGAAATAACTAGTTCAAAAATAAAGGATAAAACAATAGATGGTGGCCCATGGTTTAGGGGGAAGATGCATTATATTTAAGACCATGGATTTAGAATGTTTCTATGAAGATAAAGACTATTAAAAGGATTCTAGTGTGGATTAGGATTTTTGGACTTCTATAATAGTTTATCAATGAGGAGGTTATGAAGAATATTGATAATACTCTAGCGGAATTAATCTAGGAGGGATCAACTACTAAGGAAGAAAGGCATGTTGTAAACACCCAAATATATATTCCCATAGATATTTCAAAATATTTACTACAATCCATTAGGATTTAATCTAAATAAATAGAATGAGATTAACAAGTGAATTATAAAGATATTTTATTATGATGCCATAAATGTTATGATACTGGACACATGGAAAGAGATTGCAAAGTAAAAATGATAAAGAAAAATGTGGAAAATTTTAGGTATGAGACAAATTTCAATCTGAAGTGAAAAAATCTTATCATAGTAGAAGTTGGGTCGAGTCAAGGATTTTTCACTACCAATAAAGTGACAGAAATATCCTCTACAACATCAAATGATGAAGGCCATTATAATTTACTCAAATCAATCATTAGAATAAAATGATGTAAGGAATGACGAAGTACAATGTGGAAGTTCATGCAAAGTAAAATGGGAAGGCAAGTTTTAAAGTAAAGGAGGTGAAAGAGGTCAATGCTTTTTAAATTAGTTTTGTAATTGAAGCGGGTCCCACCTATAGTACATGGTGAAAGAGGTCAATGATTTTCAAATTAATTTTGTAATTGAATCGGGTCCCACCTATAGTACATCATCACCATATAGTCGTATTACAATAGCTTGACTAGTATGCATGTATCACTTGGCAAGATTTGAACCTAGACCTCCTCCTTAAAAGTTAAGGAATTTAACCAGTTTAGCTAATGATATTTGATGAAAGATGTTATTGTTAATCCAAGTAAATCGTCTTCATTTTTATCAAGAAATATAAAATCCTCTTCTTATAATAAAAATGAAAGTAGTATAGAGTGTATCCCTTGCACTTTAGGATTTTAGGAGTAGCATAATGAAGAAATGTATATGGAAGATATCCATGGAACTTTAGGGTTTCTAAGGAAATAAGAAAGTAATTACAATGGAGGATCATCATTATACTTTAGGGTTTTTGGGAAAACATGAAGAAGGAAGTGTTTGTGAACCTATTTCTTGCATTTTATATTCTCTAGGGTATCATAAATCTTTAGAAGATAAATCTCATTATGAATAGTATGGAAAATTAGAAGAGATTAATGAATATGAAAGTGTTTGGGGAATGATAAAACAAGAGAAAGGCCCTCAAATCAAGAATTAATAGAAAATAAAACTAAAAGGATAGACTAGGCCTTGGACCTCCTATTTCTTTTGTTCCTGTTTGTAATGGGTTTTTTATTATACTAGGTAGGTCACCCCTATGTGTTGGACATTTTGAGTCCCTAAGCTAAGAGTTGTCATTGATGTCAAAAGGATCTATGTAAGTAAGCACTATGTTTGTGTTTCACAAAGAGCTTCATGAGAAGCAAAGGTTTTTGATCAAAGGTTCAAGAAGGGATGCATGGCATTTGGTTCCAAAAGGAGCTTCAAGGGAAGCTTTGCAAAAGGTTTTTATTTAAAACCATGGATGGCAGATTTGAAATGGGTTTTTCTTAAAACCCAAGTTGGCTTTTCGTTTCATCGAAAAAGGTGCCCCGGTGATGGAGATATTTAATTTTAAAGATTTAGTTTAAATTTTAATTTATTTAAAATTTAAATTTTAATTTTAAAATTAAAAGTTTATCCACCGACGTCATGAAGGAAGTTTCAAAAAGGCCGACGTTTCCAAAGCAAAGGGAAGGCATATAAATATGCCATTGAATTTTTTAATTCATTCATCCTTGCTCATTGATATTTGCGCTTGGTATTTGCGAAGAAAAAGAGCTCGTGTTTTTCGTTTAAGTGATGCAACGAACATTAAAGGGAGACAACGACCACTTCCCAAAATGCATTGGGCAGCGTGGCCTAGTGGCAGCTTGGATTGTGCAAAGGTGTTGGTGACAAGGAGGTTGTGCGTTCGATTCCTGCAAGCATCATTTTTGGCTTTGTTCTGTTGAGGCGCCCAAGGCGCATACTTTTCGCTTGGCGGAAGAGGGTGAAGGATAAGAAGCGGGTGGTGCTTCTTTTTCACCAACGAGCCCACAGCTCGTGCGGCAGCTTGGTCATGGCTAGGGCATTCACATTGGGGCAAGACGAGGGTTCGATTCCCCTCGAGGCAGGTATTAAGGTTTTTATTAATATTTTGTTTGGATTGCCTAAGGTGGAGTGATAAGGGGTAAAGGTGCTTCGTTAGTTGATTTGTTGAGTAACCTTAGGGAATAAGGTCATGGTGGTTGTTTGAGTTGTGAATTATTTTTAATTGTGATTTTTGAAATTGTTAGGAGTAATAAGGGTTTTTGATAAAGTTCTTTTTAGTGAAAGTTATTTTGAGTAAGGGTTTTATTTTAAAAATAACTTTGGTGGATGTTAAAATAAAGTAGGAGTAATAAGGTGTTATTTGGATATTATTGTTGTGTTATTACTCAAGATCTCTAACCCTTGTTAAGAGTTGAAAAAGAAAGTGTGTTGAGTGTGACAGATTTAGTGGACAACTCATAAGGCATCAAAAAGGTATGAGTAATACTCTCCATTGATTTTATTTGGGTGGTTGATTTTTGAAATATCATTGGAGTGAAAAGGATTGATTGTGGTTTCCTTTTTGAAAGTGGTTGAGTTAATGCTTCAAGGTTTTCTGGATTGTGAGTTGTGATTAAACCTTGTTTGATAAGCATTGTTGTTTAGACCATTGGTTGAGTGAAGTACTTTGAGTTTATGCTTCAAGGTTTTCTGAATTGAGAGTTGTGATTAAAACCTTGTCTTATTAGCATTGTTGTTGAAGCCAATGGGTGATGCAAAGAACTTGAACTTGAGTTAGAAAAGAACATGAGTATCATTGTTATGTAAGATTTGTTGTTGAGCATTGTTGGAAACATTTTGAGTTAGTTGATTCATGCTTGGACTAGGGTTTGTGAGAAAGAGTTGTTTCTTGAAGTGATTGGTTGAGTAGAGTTGATTGAGCCTAGTCAAGTGGTTGCATGAAGTGGTTGTTCAAGTTCCATGAAACAAACTATTCTATATTCTGATTTGAGTTGAGATTGAGACTTGAGAATAGAACATATTGAGTCTCTAACAATTCTCTTTATGCTTCTATAAGATTGAGTTAAGATTGAGTTGAGTTGAGATTACTTTGAGTTGAGATTGGGATTTGAGTATAGAACATATTGAGTCTCTAACAATTCTCTTTATGCTTCTATTTTAATTATTGGGATTTGAGTATAGAACATATTGAGTCTCTAACAATTCTCTTTATGCTTCTATAAGATTGAGTTGAGATTCTTTAATTGATTGTTTGGATTTGAGTATAGAACATATTGAGTCTCTAACAATTCTCTTTATGATTCTATGAGATTGAGTTGAGATTTTGTTGAGCTGATTTGAGTCAAGTCTTTGAGAAGGCTTGTGGACTATTTTTGTGTAAGCTTTTGTGAAAGCTTGCTATGCATATTTGAGCAAGTCCTAGAGAGGACTTATTGAGCAGATTTGGACAAGTTCTAAGTGAGCTTGTTGAGCAAATTTGAGCAAGTTTCTGAGTGAGCCTATTGAGCAGATTTGAGCAGGTTCTGAGTGAGCCTATTGAGCAGATTTGAGCAGGTTCTGAGTGAGCCTATTGAGCAGATTTGAGCAGGTTTTGAGTGAGCCTATTGAGCAGATTTGAGCAGGTTTTGAGTGAGCCTATTGAGCAGATTTGAGGAGGTTCTGAGTGAACCTATTGATAGAGCTTTGGAGGTGATAGAGTATAGAGGATAGAGTCTCAGTGGATAGAGATCCAACAGCTAGGACAATTGAAGATAGATCTGAGTGAGGAGTCTTCAAGTGGAGAGAGATCCACCAGTCAATGCAGTAGAGAGACAGAGTCTTCTAGAAGATCACTAGCTAGAGCAGAAGGGGAAAGAGTTCTCCTATGGAAGAGATCCATGAACTTGAGATTAGGGGATCAACATCTCCTTTGGACATAGGTCCATAAACATTGTAATTGGGAAGGATTCCCATGAGATTATTTGAGAAATATTTAGAAGAAATATTTTCTCTATGGAGGTAGCCCACATTGGGTGAACCACGTTAAAATTGGTGTCTCTATTGTGTGTGATGATTTGTGCATTGCTTTGGTTATTGCTATTGATATTGCCATTGATTATATTGATTAATACTATTTGGGAAAGAAAAGTAAAAAGTGGTCTTATACTGTTCACCCCCTCTCAGTATAAGCTTGTGTTCTTCAATTGGTATCAGAGTCGGTTCCTTCGAAAGAAGTTTAACAACTTGAAGGAAGATCCTACAAGAACACAAATGGCAAAGAAAGGCAAGAGTAGAAGCATGAGACACAAGAAGAAAAGAACACCTATGGTCATGAAAGAAAAGGAATGATGAGTTTAATATTGTTGTGTTGGGAGGACACATGGAAATAGATTCAATAGATGAATCAAGTAATGGAGAAATATCCAGACTGATAAAGTTTTGTACCGGATGTGGGAACACAGGTCACCATGCAACTTATTGTCCACAAGAATGTTTTGTTTGTGGTCAACTTGGCCATGATGCAAGATATTGTAATGGGTTTAGTAGCAGTGAAGATGAAGATGATATTCTCAAAAATGAAATCCTAGAGATTGGTTCAAGAAAGGATAACAGGGACAATCAAAATAGGTATGAAGAAGAAACTCTACTTTCAGTAATAGAAGAAAAAGAAGATGCTTCAGAAAAAGAAAAAGGGGAATCCACTCTTAAGGAGCTTATTGAATTGAAAAGAGAGAATTTAGAATTGAAGGCTCAAATACAAGAAGATGAGAAATGTAAGACAAAGCTTCTACAGGATATCTCTGACTTGAGAGATAAGGTTGAAAAAGCAAGAAGAGTTGAAGAAGGTATGATTAAACAATCAAAGGCAAAAGAGATAGAATGTGAAAGGCTTATGATTACTCTTGAAGAACTAAAAAGGGAGAACTCAGGATTAAGGGATCAAGCTCAAGAAGATGAGAAAGAAAAAGCAAGGTTTCTACAGGAACTCACTAACTTCAAAATCAAAGTTGAAGAGACAAGAAAAATTGAAGAAGGTATGGCCAAAAAATTAAAAACAAAAGATCTAGAGTGTGAAATATTAGAGCATGAGATAGTTTCACTAAGGTTGGAAGTAAAAGGTTCTAAGGAAAAGCTACACAAGTTTGAGGAAAATTCAAAGACCTTGGAAAGGACTATCAATGCACAAAAGTCATCAGTCACCATAACAAGACTTAGTTCTAAAGAAGAACAAGGGAAACAGGAAGAAGAAAAAGGAGAGTCAAGCTCAAACACCAGAAAAGAAGAAGAGTCAAAAGAAGTAAGTAAAAGAGAGAGTGAGACCTCTAAGGATAAGTTGGACAATAGAAAGTTCAACAAGGAAAGGAACAATGCACAAGTTAGGAACAGATGGAACAGGAAACAGGTAGAAGAGACTAAGAGACCAATGGGGTCTAGGCAAGGTTTCTTCAATGGAAGATGTTTTTCATGTCACAGGTTTGGGCACATGGCTTCACAGTGCAGGACACATGAAAGACAGGAATATGGGAAAGGATAACTTTTCCAAGGATATTGCTACTCATGCAATGAGTTTGGTCACAAGGCAATGAATTGCAGGGTTCATGACAGAAGAGGATATGGCTTCACTAGGAGAAGTCCTAAGATAGTTGCACCTCCAAGGAATAATAACATTAAGTGTTATAAGTGCAATAATGATGGTCACATAGCAAGATGGTGTAGAGAAAATATTCTAGAATCAAGCATGAACAGGAACATGAATATGAACAAGAACAGGAACATGGATGAGAACAGAACAGGAACATGGATGAGAACAAGAACAAGAATGAACATTGATGAAAATAAGAACAGGAAAAGGAATAGAAGTGATGATAGGAACAGGGATGATGACTTGGAAAGAAACAGTGAGAGGATTCAGAAAACTCAGAAAGGAAGAGAGAAAGGTAAAGGTAAAGAGCAGTGCTTTCGGGGAGTAGAAATACTCCCACCCCAGAATTAACCACCTCATGTGGAGGTGGGGGAGGGGCTAAGCTAAGAGGCTCATTCTTAGCCCCGAGCCCCAAAGGTGACCCTTTGCCATTGATGACAAAGGGGGAGAGATTTGTGTATATTGAGGAGAGTTTTTGATATGGGGAGAGATTTGATATTTGAGAAAGCTTTGAGCAGGGGGAGCAAAGTCCCAGGGGGAGCAAAAAAGAAGGTCAGATTTTAGTAAAAGGATATGGGTTGCCATCAATGACAAAGGGGGAGATTGTTGGACATTTTGAGTCCCTAAGCTAAGAGTTGTCATTGATGTCAAAAGGATCTATGTAAGTAAGCACTATGTTTGTGTTTCACAAAGAGCTTCATGAGAAGCAAAGGTTTTTGATCAAAGGTTCAAGAAGGGATGCATGGCATTTGGTTCCAAAAGGAGCTTCAAGGGAAGCTTTGCAAAAGGTTTTTATTTAAAACCATGGATGGCAGATTTGAAATGGGTTTTTCTTAAAACCCAAGTTGGCTTTTTGTTTCATCAAAAAAGGTGCCCCGATGATGGAGATATTTAATTTTAAAGATTTAGTTTAAATTTTAATTTATTTAAAATTTTAATTTAAATTTTAAAATTAAAATTAAAAGTTTATCCGTCGACGTCATGAAGGAAGTTTCAAAAAGGCCGACATTTCCAAAGCAAAGGGAAGGCATATAAATATGCCATTGAATTTTTTAATTCATTCATCCTTGCTCGTTGATATTTGTGCTTGGTATTTGCGAAGAAAAAGAGCTCGTGTTTTTCGTTTAAGTGACGCAACGAACATTAAAGGGAGACAACGACCACTTCCCAAAATGCATTGGGCAGCATGGCCTAGTGGCAGCTTGGATTGTGCAAAGGTGTTGGTGACAAGGAGGTTGTGCGTTCGATTCCCGCAAGCATCATTTTTGGCTTTGTTCTGTTGAGGCGCCCAAGGCGCATACTTTTCGCTTGGCGGAAGAGGGTGAAGGATAAGAAGCGGGTGGTGCTTCTTTTTCACCAATGAGCCCGTAGCTCGTGTGGTAGCTTGGCCATGGCTAGGGCATTCGCGTTGGGGCAAGACGAGGGTTCGATTCCCCTCGAGGCAGGTATTAAGGTTTTTATTAATATTTTGTTTGGATTGCCTAAGGTGGAGTGATAAGGGGTAAAGGTGCTTCGTTAGTTGATTTGTTGAGTAACCTTAGGGAATAAGGTCATGGTGGTTGTTTGAGTTGTGAATTATTTTTAATTGTGATTTTTGAAATTGTTAGGAGTAATAAGGGTTTTTGATAAAGTTCTTTTTAGTGAAAGTTATTTTGAGTAAGGGTTTTCTTTTAAAAAGAACTTTGGTGGATGTTAAAATAAAGTAGGAGTAATAAGGTGTTATTTGGATATTATTGTTGTGTTATTACTCAAGATCTCTAACCCTTGTTAAGAGTTGAAAAAGAAAGTGTGTTGAGTGTGACAGATTTAGTGGACAACTCATAAGGCATCAAAAAGGTATGAGTAATACTCTCCATTGATTTTATTTGGGTGGTTGATTTTTGAAATATCATTGGAGTGAAAAGGATTGATTGTGGTTTCCTTTTTAAAAGTGGTTGAGTTAATGCTTCAAGGTTTTCTGGATTGTGAGTTGTGATTAAACCTTGTTTGATAAGCATTGTTGTTTAGACCATTGGTTGAGTGAAGTACTTTGAGTTTATGCTTCAAGGTTTTCTGAATTGAGAGTTGTGATTAAAACCTTGTCTTATTAGCATTGTTGTTGAAGCCAATGGGTGATGCAAAGAACTTGAACTTGAGTTAGAAAAGAACATGAGTATCATTGTTATGTAAGATTTGTTGTTGAGCATTGTTGGAAACATTTTGAGTTAGTTGATTCATGCTTGGACTAGGGTTTGTGAGAAAGAGTTGTTTCTTGAAGTGATTGGTTGAGTAGAGTTGATTGAGCCTAGTCAAGTGGTTGCATGAAGTGGTTGTTCAAGTTCCATGAAACAAACTATTCTATATTCTGATTTGAGTTGAGATTGAGACTTGAGAATAGAACATATTGAGTCTCTAACAATTCTCTTTATGCTTCTATGAGATTGAGTTAAGATTGAGCTGAGTTGAGATTGCTTTGAGTTAAGATTGGGATTTGAGTATAGAACATATTGAGTCTCTAACAATTCTCTTTATGCTTCTATGAGAGTTGAGATTGGATTTGAGTATAGAACATATTGAGTCTCTAACAATTCTCTTTATGCTTCTATAATATTGAGTTGAGTTGAGATTGGGATTTGAGTATAGAACATATTGAGTCTCTAACAATTCTCTTTATGATTCTATGAGATTGAGTTGAGATTTTGTTGAGCTGATTTGAGTCAAGTCTTTGAGAAGGCTTGTGGACTAATTTTGTGTAAGCTTTTGTGAAAGCTTGCTATGCAGATTTGAGCAAGTCCTAGAGAGGACTTATTGAGCATATTTGAGCAAGTTCTGAGTGAGCTTATTGAGCAGATTTGAGCAGGTTTTGAGTGAGCCTATTGAGCATATTTGAGCAGGTTTAGTGAGCCTATTGAGGAGGTTCTGAGTGAGCCTATTGAGCATATTTGAGCAGGTTTTGAGTGAGCCTATTGAGCAGATTTGAGTAGGTTCTGAGTGAGCCTATTGAGCAGATTTGAGCAGGTTTTGAGTGAGCCTATTGAGCAGATTTGAGGAGGTTCTGAGTGAACCTATTGATAGAGCTTTGGAGGTGATAGAGTATAGAGGATAGAGTCTCAGTGGATAGAGATCCAGCAACCAGGACAATTGAAGACAGATCTGAGTGAGGAGTCTTCAAGTGGAGAGAGATCCACCAATCAGTGCAGCAGAGAGACAGAGTCTTCTAGAAGATCACTAGCCAGAGCAGAAGGGGAAAGAGTTCTCCTGTGGAAGAGATCCACGAACTTGAGATTAGGGGATCAACATCTCCTTTGGACAGAGGTCCATAAACATTGTAATTGGGAAGGATTCCCATGAGATTATTTGAGAAATATTTAGAAGAAATATTTTCTCTATGGAGGTAGCCCACATTGGGTGAACCACGTTAAAATTGGTGTCTCTATTGTGTGTGATGATTTGTGCATTGCTTTGGTTATTGCTATTGATATTGCCATTGATTATATTGATTAATACTATTTGGGAAAGAAAAGTAAAAAGTGGTCTTATACTGTTCACCCCCCTCTCAGTATAAGCTTTTGTTCTTCACTATGTGGGTGTCGAGTGTTGGTTTTGGTGGTTCTGCCCTTGCATGGGTGGTGGATTTTAAAAATTGCTAGTTTTTATAATTCGTTTGGTTCTTTTTGGGTTGTTTCTGTGTGTTAGTTGTTATGGTTCTACCCCTGCATGGATGTTGGATGTTGGATCTATTTAGTTTACTATCTCATTTAGCTTCTGTTTTGGGCTAATAGCTCTTCTTTTTGTACAAGGTTTGGAGCATCTTTCAAAACCTCTTCTTCCACCATATAAAAAAAAGTGGGGCTAAGCCCATTAATAAAAAAATGAAATTTTAAGGGTATGAATAAGACCCCTTAAGAAAAATTATGGAGGAATTAATAATTTTTATATTTCTAAGTTTATTTTAATGTAAGAAACAAAATTAAGTATTGAGGAATATAAGTATGCATTAAAAAATATTTGGAAAATGGGAGATTGTTTGGCAGTCTCTTCTAGAGGAGCTTCCAAAAGTATTATGATAATATGGGACAAATACAAATGGGATGAACAATTGCTGAAAGCAAAAAGTATTGGGTTATTGGTCTATTTTTCAAGAAAGAGAAAAATATTAAAGTTGGGGTTATAAATGCATATACTCTAACTATAGTGACTCCTTGTGAAAGGTGTTGGAAGGACCTTAGAATTGTTTTTTCAAATACAATGATGATTCATAATTATGATCTATGGGTTATTTGGGTGGACTTCAACATAGTTCAATCTCCTTTATAAAATAAGGATGGTACTCCTAGATGGTCTAAATCAATATAGAAACTTGTTAGTTATCAATTCAAATGGCCTTTGGGATGTTATTCCTTCAATATTTCAATATACATGGGATAATAGATGCATTGGGAAACTCATATAGTAGAAAGGTTGGACAAAGTTTTGTTATCCAACATATAGTTGCACACAGAGTATATAATCTTTGTGGCATTTTATTACGATCATGATTAAATCATAAACCCATTATCTTGAGATGTGATATACTCATAATAGTAATCCAAATCCATTGTTTTCAATCTATATGGCTCCAAGACCTGATTTATTCCATATGGTTATTTTATAGTGAGATGAAGAAAATCATAAAAGCTCATCTAGATATAGGTTTGTTCAAAAGATGAAATACCTAAAGGGATGAATGAATATTTGAATTGCCAAATATTTTTGTAACATATTTAAATGAGAAAATTGAATCCAACCTCAAAAATTTATTAAAGATAATAGAAATCAATGGATTGGACAAGATTATTTTGTGGAAGAAAAACAATTACTTTCTAGTTATCATAATATATTTAAGGAGTTATATTGGTTTCAAAAATCTAGAGAGACACGACTCAAGGAAGAATATAGAAATACCAAAAAATTGTATGCTAAAATTTTAATTTTTTTCACATTAAAAATATTTCAAATCCAAATGGAACAAATACTAACAAAGAAGAAGATATCAGGAAGGAAGCACTTAATTATTTCAAAGATGTTTTATCAAATGTTGGATAAGACAAGGAGATTCAAGGTAACCCTTTGTAAAATATTCCATTAATTATCACATAAGGACAAAATAAAAGCTTGAAGATGTCTATGATGGAGCCACATGAGGCAGTTTTTCCTTTCCATCCTAGCAAGGCACCCAACCCCAACGAAATTCTTACAATTTATTTTTTTTAATTTAGGATCTATTGAAGAGTGATATGTTGGTTGTGGTTGAATATGCATGGAAAAGGAAGGATCCAATAGGTGATATCAATGCCACCTTCACTACATTCGTTTCCAAGAAAGGCAAGACAAAATATTTTGATATATTTTTTCCAATAAGCCTTTGTAATATGATTTATAATATTGTTTCAAAAACTATGGTAAACAAGTTGAAAAACATTATATATTGTATTACCTCATAGGAACAAGGTGGTTTTTTTCATGGTATGATACCAGATATTCTCTTCAATCCATGAAAAATCCAAGTATGCTTATGAAATGAGACGTAAATAAATTATATGATAGGTTTTATTGGAGTTCTCTACATGATATTCTAAAAAAATTTAGTTTTAATTAATATTTGTGTGAATGGATTAGATGTTATAGCACTCCAAAATATTCTATTTTGATCAATGGATCCCTACTTAGTACTTTGATCTATCCCATGGACACCACCAATGTGATCCATTATCTTCTTTCTATTTATCATTATTGTAGATGTATTAGGGAGAGCTTTATCAAAGGCAAAAATGGAAGGCAAAATGAATGCATTTAGGTTGCAACAATTGGTCTCTCTAAATCTCATCTCTAAAATGTTGATGATACTTTCTTTTAAGCCATTCCTAAGTTAGTTATCCCATAGAGTTCAAAATATTATTATCATGTTATTAGAAGATTGTTGGTTAGTTGGTTATTACTATAAAATCTAGGATCCTTTTCATTAACATAGCCATAGATTTAGAATAGATTATGGTGGAGATTCTAGGGTTTAAAATTGGAAAATTTCCATCAATATATTTGGGTATTCCTTTGTTTCATAAAAAATGAGTGTTGGGACTCAATTTTGAATAGAATGAAATCTTGTTTGGTAGGTTGGAAAGGTAAGTTCTTAACCATGGTTGGAAGGCTACAACTCATAAATTCCACACTGCAATCCATCCCTATTTATATGATATTATTTTCAATATTGTGAGCAACATCCAAATTTGATAAAATTCAATAAGATTTTATCTGGAAAGGATGTGAAGAAAAATTTAGTTTTCCTTTTTTTAAGTGGGATAGGGTTTCAAAGGAAAGAATATTTGATGGACAAGCTTTCAAAAGTGTAGACTTATGAGTTTGATCTTAGGTGCAAAACTAGGTTGGAGATTATTCAAAGATCAAGGAAATAGTTGAGTGAAATTTCAAAAATATATAGGTTCACTTGATGCTATAATTTTTTTCAAGAAACGAACCCTACCTAAAGGATCGCCAACATAGAATTTTATAACCAAATAGTTTGTATTTGATCAATAAACATATTAGATGGCCAATCATGAGGTGAATCATGCAAGTTTTTGGTTTGATGCTTGGTTGAAGCCTTATCCTTTTATTTATGATCCAAAATGCCAACCATTGGCTTAGTCATGTCTAGCTTGTAAATATCCAAAGATCATATTATTTTAATGTGAGCAACTACTCTTCATCATGGATTTTTATTAGTGACCTGGTTGAAGAGGAACTCAAACAAATAGTATATGAGATTCAAATGATGCTTCAAGAGTTTTATTTGCCTATTTTTAGGCAAAAGGATGAGCTAGTTTGAAAGCTATTAAAAATGTTAAATAGTTAGTCAAGATGCGATATGAGAATCTCAAGCTATTAAAAATTTCCACTCTTAATGATTTGCCTTGGAATAATGTTTGATCAATAGAGGCCCTCTCTAAGGCCTCAACATTCCTTTAGTTAGTAGTCCAAACAAGATTCTAATAGGAGAGTCTACAAAGAAGAGGATATCATGGAACTTTCAAGTGTCTTGTGTGAGAAATATATAGAAATAGTAGAATATTTACTTCTTCATTAGCCCTTTGCTTACATCGTTTGGGGCTATTTAAAAAATATGAGGATATAATAGGAAGATTCATCAACATTGAAAGAATTGATGAATTGTTGGATTAATTATTTCAAATCTAAAGATTTATGTATTTCAGGATTGGTCTTACCAAATGATTTGTTGGAATTTATAGCTTAAAAAGAATATTAGAAATTTTAAAAATAAATCTCAAATCATGCCCAAGTTTGAATAAAATGTTTACAGACATGGTTCTCATCATGAGAAGTCTCAAGTGTGAAAAATAGGTGCTAACCTCTTGGTGACAAGATTTGAAAATACATGGAAGGTCATTTGCAACAATCAAGTTAACACAAAGGATTTTCTTCAGTCTATGGTAAAATGGAAATGTTCAGACATTGGGTTTAACAAAATTAGTTTATTCCAAAAGAAATCCAAGAAACAATGTTGGAGGTGGTGTTTTTCAAAATAATGAAGGCAAAATTATCCTCACTCATAATCATATGGAACTTCAACCACCAACTCCATAGAGGTTAAGGTAATTTTTAAAATGATCAAAGTTGCTATTGAAAAGGATGGAAACATTTTTCAATTAAGGGAGATTTGCAAATTATCATTAACAATATCATAAAAATGAATGTGAGGATTGAATTAAAAATAACATTATTGTTGATGTTCATCAACTATTATTGGAGGTAATCTCTTACCCAGGTGTTGTAGGTGAGTTGGAGAGGAGAGGGCAATCCTCCAAGGGAGGTCCCAGGTTCAAATCTCCACCCAACAAAAAAGCTGAATTGGGTATCCAAAATCCAATTGATAATGTTGGTGCAGGCAGGATCGGGTGTGACTCCCGGGTGACTTTGACGGTGTAGAACCCCCTGTTCGTGGTCTCTCAGAAATATGAGCATATCTATAGAAAAGAAATCAGGTCACAAATAACTTAGCCAACTATGATGTTGATCTTCATCTTGGTGATATTCAAATTTTAAACTACAATTGGTCAAATGGGATATTATCTCTTAGTGAAATTTAGGTTAAAGATTTAATTACAAAAACATCATAATTTGAGAAAACTAAACAGATTTAATAGAAAAGAAAATGAAAAATATCTTATAAAAAGGCAAGCTGAAATGATTTAATTAAACTAGCAACAAATAAAAGATTTTGCTATATTGATGGGAGTAGCTCCCAATAAGAGCCCCATATAATTTATTATTATTATTTAATATGAAATAAAAATTATATGAAATTCATTAACCTAACAACAAATATAATAATTTTGTATATTGATAGAATGAATTCCAATAAAATCTACATATAATTTATTAAATTATTATTATTTAACATGAAATAAAACTTAAATTTAAAATAAAAAATTGAAATCTTTTATTATTTAAAATACTGGAACTTTGCCTAATATTTATGTTATTTTTATATAACAGGTTATAATCACATTTTTATTTTTATTAAAAATAATATAAAATATTAAAAATTAAAAAATTAATTAATTAATTAACCATGTAAAAAATATATATGATTGCACTAGGGTGCTCCTCACATGTCTTGAACATCCTAATTATAATAAATTATACATTCGAAGGTAGGATGCAAATCCCCATGGACTAGTTTAGCGATAGAGAGTTTTACTCAAGCAGAAGAGAAGAATGAAATACAGCTGACGATGTAGAGATCTTAAAGTAATTTCAATTAAAACACCATCCATGCATGAGGGAGTACTAGGATAATTGGCCCTCAAACTTCCCCACATCAAGAATCCAAATATACACTCAAGGTATGGAGGCAATTAGCTATACTGACGATGCAGTGAAATTCGATGGTCAGCTATCTTACTCTCGAGTCTCAATGGACACTGCAAAAACTTTACATGAGCATAACACAAAAAGGGTCACGGTCCATACATATAGGAATTTGTGCTTTTCATTATTGTCAAAAAAAAAAAGGCTTTTATAAACTTTTCTTTCGTTGACCACACTGTCATGAGATTTCATGGATGTTTTCTCCTGAGGTTATTGAGATTTGTCACATATCACTTTTCATATCACTTTTTGAAGTGAGCATCTGAAGAAAATGATTTTCTCTTTCATATTCATATTGCACTAATGGAAAGAAAGGAAGCAACTAAACTATGGTTTTTAGTTGCAGCAATGTAGGCCGACACGTAGCTTAAAGCAATCTCAAGCCTTAAGAAATGGCGTGGATGTACCTTTTCCTATAACTCCCGAGAAGCCCTTGCCCTCACACTTGCTTTCTCTATGAAATAGTGATTGGTAATGGTAGAAAATGGTGCGTAGAACACTTTACACCTTTGACATAAAGGACCAGGCTATACTATACAGCAAGGAGGTAACAATGGACGAGATTGACTGTGGTTACGACGAAAGAGAAAGAGCAGCATCATTTTTCTGGTGGGTGGTAAGGGAGCTGGACAAGGTGGCCGAGGTAGAATCTGTGTGCTCTTCACTTTCATCTTCATCTTCAATAGTGAAATCAGGTTCAGTGGGCTTTCTCAAGTGGGTTGCGGTTGCAATGTCTCTCATCTTCTGAGCTCCAAGTTTTTTGGCGTTGGCTGCAAAGCGAGATGCATAAATGGTGACCCCAATGTTAAGGTTAAGATTGTTTAAATTAGCTTCTTCTTGTGCGTGTTGGTATCGAAGTTGGGCAAGTCTACGTCTCTTAAATCGCCTCCAAGCGGCTTGGATGAAGCATGCAGCCCAGGTTCGCCAATGGTGGGAATAGAATCTGAAGGTATGCTGCAGCTTTTTGCTGTGCAGACGCCGAAACTGACATGCCACAAATTTGAGATCCTCAGCGCTCAAAGCGAACGCTTCCACCTCCACCAAGGCTTTGACGGTTCTGGTGGAGGAGGGAAGATTTATGGAGGGTTTGGGATCCAACGCCCACGTCAAGAGTTCTTCTCCACAGAAATCTCCACTGCCAATAATGCTCGAGTTGAAGAAGCCGATTTGTCCACCGTTGGTTGTGCAACTGTCTAGACGTCCACGGATGATGAATAACATCTTATTCACGGGGTCCCCCTCTCGTACCAGGAATGTGCCTTGCGTTCTCAGAGCAGGCTTCAACCTCTCACATATCGCATCCAGCATTTTCTTATCCATTTGATCAAACACAGGCACCTGCCAGCAATTATATGTAATTTATAACAATCAACAGCATGCAGTGGGTAGAACCAGGTGTCTATCACAGGAATATCTCATAAATACAGCATTATAATGATTCAGTTAGAAATCAAAAGGATAATTATCGATATACTGCCTACATAAAAACCAAGTAAGAGATTGCACCCTAAACTTATATCCTATTTCTAAATGAGTTTAATAAATAAAGGATTGAAGAAAGAAACTTCTTAATCGGCGGACAAGGTCTAGACAAAGGTGGCGTTTGATATCACCGCAAAGGTCCATGGGAAGGCTCTGGAGAAGGGATTCTTCGTCAACCCCTCGTGTTGCCACCCATTTGTATTGTTCATATCGCCTTATACGCTCCCGCAGTTCTGGAGGGAGCTGACGATGTTGCATCCACTTTTCCGTATCGGTCCGTTTTATTCTCCATTCTTCTAACTTTATTGTCAGCGACTGAAGATAAGTCTGCAAAACACTACACTTCATAAATATAAACCTAATCAAACTAATCTTTGAATGAATAAATGCATTATTTTTGGCTAGAAATTGATTCATGTATGGATGGAAATAGAGAATTGAACACAAATAAAAGGAAGAATACCTACATATTACATGACATTAGCGGGTTAAAGTTTCGAGAATTCTTTAGGTTCCATGTGTACGCCTCCTGTTTCTCAAACTAGGCAAGTCCATTTGCAATCTCGTTGTTTTCCATGACATGTGTTCAAAGAGAAATTTCGCTGCAATTCACTTGTTTGGGATCCATACAACACAAATGAAGGCTTAAAAAATTTAAACCGAATTGAAGTATCTTGTTAGCTATATGGCATGAGAAGGTCCTCTTGGAGACTTTAAGTACCCAAGGATATATGTGGATTCCCCATCATGCACATTTACTATTTTCAATGCACCGACAAGAGACATTCCTTTACTCATATGAACGATATGTAGCTTGACTTTCAGAGAGATATGCTGCAAGCTCTAGGGTCTCTAGGATTAAATGACCTGTGTAAATGACAGATGCACATAAAAACCGTCTCAAGATGAGTTTCTCTATACAGATTATTTTCGCATATTCGTTAAACCGTAGTTCACTATTTGTAGGAGCATAATAATCAAGAGATACCTCAACATCTATTCTATCCCTATATACTTTGGAGTTTTGACAAGTACGGACGATTTGTATGGATGACTCTGTTAACAACATTGCAGTGTGATCCCCACACGTCTGTTAGAGGATTTCACGGCTTAACGCTACTTCTTGTTTTTCAAGAAAACAAAATTATATATTATAATTTGAAAAAAAATAATTGAATAACTAATATTCTTTATGACAAATCTGGCTGGCTTTCCAAACATTGTGGATTCCTTGAGGGCCACAATAAGATACATGTTGATCTAATCGATAGACAATGATATATATAGATAGTATAGTATGGGCTCTATATAGTCACAGATTTGTGCAAGGATACAAGGATATTCCCCTCTGGCACTACTGTAGCGCTAAACATCTCTATGAAGGCTATGTTATACATTCCTCAAAAAGGCCTGGAACACTAAGATCCTAAGTAAGATGGTCTCTGGCGAAGTGTTTAAAATGTTTGATTATTTAACTATTTTAACATTTATAGGGTATTTTAATATGGAAATTATAAGTTAATAAGTTAGTAAAATTTAAAAATTGATGGTAACTTGTCAAGCCTCCACAACAAGGCCTTATCTTCTTCTAATCAAACTTTTTCATATGAAGTTACAATATAACGAAAATTCCTAAGAAGGTAGGAAGATTGTTAAAAAGTAATTTTATCTTTTAATTTTTACATTTGACCCTCGAAACAAATTAGGGAAAATTTCAGAATGGCTCTTATTTTGGGTATAATTCAAACAAATAAAATCAAGAAAATGTTATTTTTTTTAGGTAAAATATAACTCATAAAACTACTTCAAGTATAATTTTTATTTTATAATATTTTCATTTGATCCTTTAAAATAGCAAAAACTTAATCTTGTTGTACATGATCTCAACATAAGCCAAAATATCTATTGAAGATTGTTGATATTATATCTCATGCCCTTATAAAATGTCAGGTAAAACATCCATTTAAGACTACAAAAGTCTAAAATGCAGTCCAACCAATAAGTTGACAGTATATGGACTGAAATGGCACGTTCAAAGTGTTTAAAAATTAAAATAAATAAATGTTAAGAAGTATGTAAGTAGGAGAAGCATGAGACACCACCCTTGAGTGTCTTCACATATTCAAGAAACCTCATGAACCAAGAGACGTCACTTAATCCTATACTTGGAAGAGAATATTACTAGGTGAAGGTTACTTGGTCAAGACTAGCAAAAAATGACAATTCTGGAGCCAAGAATAAAGGAAAACAATTTTCATTAGAGGAGAAACAAAACCACTAATATATTATTAGTGTAAAAATTTACTTTCATGTAGTACTAAACATTCTAGAATATATGCTTGATTATTGACTTTGTCTAATGGTTTTTTTGTAGACCATGGTTTCTTCTCTAATTTCCATAAATTCAACCCCCACAATGCTCAAAGGTCTTTCAATTCTGTTCAATAAAGTGTTTTAGTTCTTGTGTTTTGATCTCTTTTTGTGTGGTCCACAAGTGTTGAGTGCTTGGCCAATAGATGCACTATGTCAAAAGAAAAAAAAACCATAGAATTTAAATGTGTACGACAATTGCTAGTGAAAATGATTGTATTTTTTTTAGTGATCAAATAACAAGAAGTGACTTCCTTTATTGGTATGATTTTAGGATGACTATTTGTATTTTGTTTAGTGATCAAATAACAAGAAGTGACTTCCTTTATTGGTATGATTTTAGGATGACTATCATATATTGACGAAGGCATCCATGAATTTATGGTTTCATGGATGGAATCACAATTACTTTGTATGCATTTGGATGGATGGATGACTTAGTATTATTTGTAGCCATGGAGTAGGTGTGAGAACTGGACAAGGGTCTCTATTGTGTTATGTAAATCATAGCTCATGAGAAGAAATGATGAATTGGGATGTGTGTAATGACAACTATGGGGATTGGAGCTTTCTTCTCAAGTCCATGGTTCATGGTGAGGATCCAATTATAAATACAAAAGAGGAAGTGTTGATTCCTATCCTCAAATATATTGTTCAAGCATTCATGGACAAGAGTGATTACAATGAAATAATTGAGATGGACATCTCAAAAAGGGAGTGGAGGAAGAAGAAAAATGAAACCATGGATGAATCATGAAATTCGGGCTAGAGGAAGATATGTTGGAACTCAGGTTCCCAAGTGATTTGGATTGGCATTTGGAGGTGGCCATGTTGACGACCAAAATAAGCCTTTGTTAGTAAATAAGGAAATTTGCTTAGTTTAATGGGGTTGGTAAACTCTTAAGAGTGCAACCAATGTTGTTTGTTTTACACAAAGGAAAGATACTCAATCAATACCTAGTACTAAATGGAATGAACTGATAGAAAGGAGGCAATGCCAATAATTGTGACAAAGAAGAAATGGAGAAATGGCAAAGCCAGCGATGGAACAAGTTGGCTTAGAAAATGGAGTTGTTTGGCATAGGCTAAGCATCTTATGCGATAGAGTAAAAATCTAAGATAGCAGTTTTGAGCAAGCTTTGATGATAATGCACCAATATCAAGATCCCTACTATGATGAGATGATGTGTCGATTAGCCTAGACGGAGGCATTCACATAAGTACTCCAAAGGAAGCTCATGGAGATCAAGCTAAACATTCACAATATTATTATTATGGTTATTTAGATTATTTGTAAAGAATAAAACTTCATTTGCTAAATGCATGTATAGCATGTAATCAAATACTGATAATGGATGTAAGGATTGCTTGCACAATTCTATATAACGTCTTCTTCACCATTGACAATATGTTAAATTATTTTATATAAAAACCATAGTAGCAAAACTTGGAGTCGACTCGAAAAAGTCAACTTGGGAGTCGGAATCAGGTTTCGACAAAAAAACTTGACAAAACTCGACAAAAATGAAAAAAAATGAAAAAATGAAAAAAAAAAACAAATATTTATTAAAAAAATAAAAATTTTCATGCATATTACTTATTAGTATATTGTAAGTTTCTAACACTTACTCGACATTCAACATTATACAAAAAATAAATTAACAAGAGGAAGGGGCATATTCTTTCTTGTATTCGTCAAAATATTTATAATACAAAATGTGCTCATGAGCCATGACAAAATACAAAATCAAAGCATTTTAACATAGTCTTTAAACATTTTTATAATTACTACTATTTCTAGAAATGTTAGGATTATTTTTTCTTAAAACTAGGTTTAATGTTGTAACCTATAAATAATTTTCAAATTTATAAATAATAATTTTTTGGTGGGTGTACTCAAGACTTGTATAATAATTATTGAACTATTCAACGTTTATAAAACTTATTAAAATATAATTCTAACATAATTATAACTTATTTTTTTCAACCAGAAACATAAATAATTTTTTAAATAAAAATAATAAAATTAAAATACAAATAAAATTTATTATTGGGAAAACCTTTATGCTTTTAAGACTTGTCAATCAAATTTTTGAACTTACGTCTTTAAAAGAAAATTTATATTTTAAATAAATTATTGAAAAATATTGTCTTATTCATCAATTGTTTTATAACATGAAGGTTTTTGTTTATACGTATATACAGACAAATAATGATTAAAAAATATAAATATTGTGGACCATTTTATCAAGAAAACAAGGATAATCTATGGAATCATTAAAAAAAACAAAGATATGACAATATTCAATGTTAATTGATAATGCTACTTTCCTTTTGGGCTACTTCCAAATTTTCAAAACAATCCAATCATAAACAAAGGAGGGCAGACCACAAACTGCAGGAAGCATTGAAGAATGATATAATGTCCAGGTCTTTGGAATTGAAAAAATGCAGAGAAACCAGCAGAGGTTGGTGCTAATCTATGCTAATCTATGGTAATATGTTTTGTGTCTAGATGGTATTGTAATAAAACTTTCCATGGTAATATGTTTGGTGTCTAGATGGTATTGTAAGAAGACTTTCCTTCTACATAACGTGGGTTTGATATAATGTCCAGGTCTTTGGAATTGAAAAAATGCAGAGAAACCAGCAGAGGTTGGTGCTAATCTATGCTAATCTATGGTAATATGTTTTGTGTCTAGATGGTATTGTAATAAAACTTTCCATGGTATTATGTTTGGTGTCTAGATGGTATTGTAAGAAGACTTTCCTTCTACATAACGTGGGGTTGCTATGAGTTGAATGGGATAATGGAAATGAGGACTTACCTTTATAAAGTAAGGAAAAGGGAAAAAGTAAAAAGCAAAAGTGAAAGTAGATAGTAACTACATCTTTTGAATGGGATAATGGAAATGAGGACTTACACTTACAAAGTAAATTAAAGGTAGACAAAGGGGTAAGTGAAAGTAGACAGTCGATAACTACATCTTTTGATAATAGAATTGAGGACTTACATTTACAAAGTAAATTAAAGGTAGACAAAGAGGTAAGTGAAAGTAGAGAGTCGATAACTACGTCTTTTGAATGGGATAATGGAAATGAGGACTTACGTTTACAAAGTAAATTAAAGGTAGACAAAGGGGTAAGTGAAAGTAGACACTCGATAACTACATTTTTGAATGGGATAATGGAAATGAGGACTTACATTTACAAAGTAAGGAAAAAGGAAAATATAAAAAACAAAAATAAAATTAAAAGTAGACAAAAGGCAAGTGAAATGAGTACGAAAATATAAAAAACAAAAATAAAATTAAAAGTAGACAAAAGGGTAAGTGAAAGTAGACACTGAATAACTATATCATTGTTAGAAAAATTATTTAATATTTTATTTTATTTTATTTTTAAATTATATTTAAATATAAAATATAATTTTTTTTATTATAATAATTTATAATATGTTTTTAAATTTTTAATAAAAAAATCTAAGTTTAAAAACCGAAACTAGCTTAAAGTTTTATCTCTATCTCTGTTACAAATTCAAAAGTCTTCTGCGAACCAAATTTCACGTCTTTTAATATTTTTTTTTTATTTTTGTTTTCAAACTTTAGACCCTTCTATAGCGCACGATTTAATATTGGAGTTGAATAATCTACTTAAACAAGTGAAGAAATAAGCGCGCCACGGAATCTCGGAGCTCCACTTTTTGGTAAGCACTGGTGGCCAACTGGGCGCTATATCCCTAGTTGATAGGCAGTTTTATTTATTTATTTTATATAGTGGAATTGGTAGCCGCAACAAATCCAGATAAATTGTCCAATTTTTATGGCCACTACAACATTCTATGTAACATTCTGTGTTGTCCCCCTGAAAGCCCGCCACACAAAAATCTGTGTAGTTCCCCTATAAGCACCATGCCACTGTAACCACTATGCCACGATCATGTTAAACCTTTTATACCAATTTTATATTTATTTTATTTTTGAATTTTTCGCTTTCTGTACTCTGAGTCCGTGTCGAGACTGAGCCTGAACTTGGTTGGACTTGATCGAATTCAGGAAAAATCAAGTCCGGATTCGACCGAGTACTAGAGAATCCGATCCAATCCGACAACACAGACAAAAACCAACTAAACTAAATTTTATACATATTTTTAAACTTAATAAAAAAAATTGTTTATTATACAAAAGAATTACTACCCTAGTATTGGTGTTTGACCATCCATTAAAGTGATGAATCTATTTAACAAATTCACCCTTCCCTAAAGAATGGGGATCCTCTTGCTTGAGAACTAGATTTGAAGTTCAAAAGAGTGTATTCTTTAAAATACCTTTGCTTATGTCCTATGTTTATTGTTTAGAAACTTTGTGTAACAATTAAAATGACAAACAAGGATTAAACTAAAAGAGTTAAGTTTTAGTTGTATCTAGTTTTTGTTTTTGGATGAAAAAGCCATTATATTAATAAAATAATGTTTAATCATACAAAAAAAGATGGGTGGGATTAGCACACCCCGTAAACCAATACATTAATCATTGTGGTTAAGAGTATACAAGAGTGTCAGAAACAACCCACAAACTGCCAATAACAACTACCAAAACAGTATTAAATATGCATTCGAAAAGAAAGAAGTCGAGAAATTATTGCCACCTGGAAGGGGAAGGAAGATGCACATGACTCATAATGCAGGGTGCATTCCCCCAATGATCCATGAGGGTACGCAAGTACTGCAGCTCCACTTGTACTTTTTAACTCTGTACTTGAATCTGTAACCAACAATCAAAGAATATATCATATTTATCAACAATAGAGAAGACATGTCCGACATCTTGCTGAGAAAAAATAGCTCTATTCCGGGACTTCCATAGATAAAACAAGGTACCAATTCTAAAAATATTCCAAACAACATCCAAGTTGAAGGAAAAAATAATAGGGTCACCCAAAATAGCATGCACCCAAGTAAAATCCTCCTACATAAAAGGTCTAAAAATTTCAAGAAGCCACTCCCAAGCTGACTGAGCCCGATCACAAGACCAAAAAACATGCAGTAAATCTTTCGCTTGTCCACAAACCGGGCAAATGAGATTATGAACACCTAGATGCTTGAGCCTACTGCCAATAGGTAACCCTTGATGTAAGAGACTCCAAGCAAAAAAACTCTGTTTAGGTTCAATATAAGTAGCCCAAGCAATCCGAAACCTCTTATTCCATTGGGAGGGAAGAGAGACTAAATTCCATCTCAGAGTGAGCTTATCAACCATTGGAACTTGTGGGGTGAGCCATTTGTAACCAAGATGAGCTTTATATTGCAAAACAGGAAGCTCCCCAGGCCAACACCAATCTAACCACTAGGGTTTTTGAAAATGCTTATGTAGTTTGCTCCAAATAGAAAACGGAATACTATCAATAACCACCTCATAAGTGTCTCTATCACCAGGATTTAAATTGTGAATTTGACAAAAACTTTCCCAGGGTATCCAACACCTGGCATGTCGAGAGAAGAAATCAAAAATGGAAGCAATACCACGCTTATAGAACCTCTGCGCTCTGACCCACTGCACCAGAGCTAAGGGAGAACCTTGCCAAGTGATAACAGGAGACCACCAAATATTCATGGAAGACAAAGAGGCACCTGCTTTACGAAAACTCCCTTTCCAACTAAGCCAGGGTTTGAAGGCCTCCCAGGATTTCCAAATACTCTGAATGACAAAAGAACCTTTAACTTTAATAGGGACAGGGGCAGTAAGAATGGATTGCAATCCCACCCCTTTCCAAATTTTCTTCCCCGAAGCAAACCAGAAGAAATGCAATGCCTGACCAGCACTTTCCAAGATTCATCCCCAATTAAAGTTTGGGTTATCCATTTAGCACAAAGGGCAAGACCTTGTCGTTGACAATCAAAAAAACCCATGCCTCCACAATCCTTGGGCAAACAACAAATTTCCCAGACTACCCGATGAAAACCTTGCTTGACAGAGTCTTTGGCCCACAAGAAGTCTCTTAGAAGCTTATCCAGTTTTTTATAACAAGATTTGTATGGAACCCAACAAGATGAATAATAGACATGGGTAGTGGCTAAAACCTTAGAACAAATCTGAAATTTTCTTGCCAGAGAAAGTTTCTTACTAGTCCAGTAAGAAAGCTTCTTTTCCACTTTATCAATAACATACTGCCACAATTGAGCAAAGGAACCATGAAATGCAAAAGGAATTCCAAGAAATTTAAACACCTCACCTGGATGAATCCAAGTCCATTGGAATTGATGTAACCAGTGTGGCAGTTGAGATTGAGATTGTCGAAAACAAGATGTTTTTTTCCATTGTATAGAAGAACCAAAGGCTAAACAGAACACCTCTAAGCAACTAATAGCCAAGGAAAGGGATTGCTCATATTCTTGAAGCGTTAAGAAGGAATCATCTGCAAAATGACCATTGACCAACTAACGATCAAAATTAGGGAGAGAAATACCCTTGATTAATCCTTGATCCATCTTATGGGCCAACAAATAACCAAAAGCCTTTGTAGCAAGAATGAAAAGAGATGGAGCAAGAGGGCACCCCTGTCTCACAGAGCGACCAAGATAAATTGATTGAGATTGATTATTATTCAACGTAAGAACAGCTGAAGCATCTTGAAATAACATAAGAATGGTGCTCACAAATACTGGCCCAAAACCTAGAGCCTGAAGCATGGCAATTATGAAGTACCACTCCATCTTATCATAGGCTTTCTCAAAGTCTATCTTAATGAATAAAGCATCTTGTTCAGAATTTCTTGCCCACTCCATACCTTCCCAAACAACAAGAACATTATCAAGAATGTATCTTCCCTTAACAAAGCCAGTTTGTTCGGGTCTGACAATCAAAGGCAGAATATATTTAAGCTTAAGCGCAAGGGCTTTAGCAATAATCTTGTAGCTCACATTAAGTAGGGTGATCGACCTCCAATTGGTGATGAGCTCAGGATCTCCAGACTTAGAAATAAATTTAACACTGCCTTTGTTAATAATGGAACCTAGTGAACCACATTGCAGGGCTTCAAGATAAACTTTGTGGAGATCAGAACCAAGCATATCCCAAAATTATTTATAGAATTCACATGGGAAGCCATCAAGCCCAGGTGCCTTATCATTGGCCATAAGTGACAAGGTAATTTTTAGATCTTCCGGAGAAAGAGGAGTGTCACAAAATAACATTTGCTCAGGAGAAAGCTTGTTGGGGACAACAGCAGTACAATTAACAAGAGCTTGCCTTCTAGCATCATCAAGGGGTTGAGAAGCAAAAACACCTTGATAATGTGAGACAAATACTTTGACAATGTCTGAAATATCTATAAATCTCTGTTAGTTTTTATTAATCATAGTTTTTAAATATCAAAATTTTGAGAAATTAATAATTAAAATTTTTATTTTAATTAAAAAACTAAAATAAAATTATTTTATATATATATATTGAATTTATATAATAGAATCGGTTGCTGCCACGAATCCGAGCAGGTTGTTTGGTTTTTATGATTGTCACAGTGTTCTACGTTGTCTGCTCGAAAGTCGTCACACATATCTTTGCGCAGTCCAACCTTATAACTACCATGTCACAATCATTTTAAACATTTTATACTGCTGAAAGCACCAATAAAGGGACAAGCGTTTAGTCCGACGAGGCCCGAGATTTGAACCTTGGACCTCCGCCCCCTTACAGGGTTCAAAAAAAATTATAATATTAAATGTTTTTTCATTTTAATTTTTTTTTTTAGGTAAAAGGTGAGGGTTTTGAAAGGATCTGACAACCTTGTACATAGAACTCCAAAAGGAGTCAGCTAATTGCCAAAACTTACAATATTCAATCTAGCACAAAGGCAGGCTCAACAGAAAAGCTACGGAAGAAAAAATAATCAAACTTACATTCTCGTCCAATGGCAGCACAACAATTTGAACACAAAATCAAAATCAAAATTATCCTCATCCCGCCTAGCGAGGGACCAACCAACCGACCAATAGTGCCATCAAACCCTGACAACCAAGACTTAGGGTATCAATGATTCATCTTCGAGGCATAAAAAACTTAGGGCCCTGCACTTCCATAGAAACAAAAAATGTTCTTCCTTGAGAACACCACTGGGACCTAAGCGTAGAAGAAGGATTTGAACTTTGGATCACCCGCTCAACCAACTCAATAGAAACCAACCGCTAGAAATGGAGATCTACAACATATTGCCCCAACGACAGTAAAACCCTCCATCTAAAAAATTTGTGAAGACTAAAACCCCACATATGTTGTTGGATTCCAACCATCCTCCGAACTCCAGAGAAAAAATCATACCAAACTCTATCTCAGAACAAAAATAGGGGCCATCGAGTAAGGTTTTGGAAAGGACCCAAAACCTTGGGATTTGTGGATTCAAACCCCATAGAAACCGGTGAGAAGAAAAAACATGTGGGTTCTAATCTTACTAGTATGCAGAAGAATAGAAGACCCCCCAATGAAAGAACTCAGCAACAAAAAAATAGCCAAATACTACCCTTGTACCAAAAAAGCTCTCGTCCACTGTCCAGCCAAAATAAAAATAGTGTTTTGGAAAAAGTTGGACCAGGGGACTCTGGTACTAACATCAGGTCACCGCAAGGCACAAAAAATGTTTCACCACCGCCTAGCCAGTTGCACAATAGTGGATTGGAAAAAACTAGAAAGGGGACTCTGGCACCACCACAGAGTCCCCGCTAGGCATGAGAAAAGCTTCACCACCAACAACGATCAGACCAACGGACACAAATCTCTCTTGCAAAGACTCCAAGAGATCCAAACATGATTTTTTCCCTATGAGCTCCCCTTCCATTGACTCCTCTACCATTCCACTTTGCACCCAAAATCCATAAGGGTCAAATCTTCCCAACCTAGAATGCAATATGGATCTTGTTATCTTCATCTGCACCGGTTGGGCTCCTCCGAAACCCTAACTTCCTCCCAAAAAAATCTAATACACTAAAACGTGAGATCTAAGCCCTATTTCCTTGGATGCAACGGGACAACTGGATATCTTTGGCTAGAAGTGTAGCTTCATTTTAATTAAAATGTTTAAAACTTTATTAAATTGTATGAATTTAAATGGTTAATGATATGATTTTTCAAGGTAAAAATTATAATCATATAATTATTGCATAATTTTTATAATATTTTTTTGATAAGATGGATGAAGGGGTTTTGAAAGGTGCCCCAAACATTTTACAAGAGTGGATCAACCAACCAATTGGAAACAATAAATAAAGATATCAACATAGCAAACCAAGAAGGATCCACAAAACAGACAAACAACAAAGCTACATAATAGTTGATTAGGACAAACAAAAAATTTTTTGTCGTAGATTAGAGCCATTTGAAAACACAAATTATCTCCTCAAGATTTCATTATCTATTTGATTTAATCCTATTTGATTTAATCCATCTAGGAAATCCTCCTGCCAAATTGTGCATCTTTCCTACAAAAGTCCCAAGTTTGCTAAAAAATTTGCCAATCTATTTCCCTCCCTGTAAACATGCTTAATCTCAACCACTTCAAGGGTTAAAATTTGTCTTTGGGTTGCAAGTTCGTTTGTCATAATTTTTATAATATTATTCCAATACTATTATGTGGTTTTATTGAAATACTATGCTAACTACTAAGACAATTATTATATAATATAAGTGATACGACCTTCAATTCCATATAACCAATAAAAACAAATATTTAAAACTTTTAATGAAACATAGCTAGGGTAATATACTATACATTGTTAGTAATCATTTGATGTTTGTAATCATTGGAGATAAATAAATATTTCTTCCATATGAGAAAATTGAATAGTCACATCTACCATAAGAATGTAAGGAGATGAAAATACAACTGAAGGTGAAACACCAAGAGCTGCAAATATCAAAGTCTCTCAAATATGAAGAGACATATTGATGCACTAAATATGTATAACGTATGCAAGCCATGGATGGTGAAGTGAGGCAGATTGTAATGGTGAATCATGTGAATAATATGTGAGAATATTGAAGTGTGAAAATACTTTGTGAAATTGATCCTTGTGTGTTAAATATTGTTCTTTCATAATAATGTGTAAACTTTATTAGTTGTCTTCCCCCATTGCCAACATGTGGTATCAAAACCATGATGAATTCTTGTGAGCAACATCTAGGTTGAGTTTGTATGAGGCATTTATTGTGTTAAAGGGACAATTGTCACCATTTAAGGACATGTCCTATATGAGTATTTTTTTGGTGTTTATGAGCAACCTCAAAAGAAACCCTCTAAAATTATCTAAGCAATCTTACTTATATCTATTAGTGCCCAAATATTTTGTGTTTTCTCCTTTATCTCCTTTTGATATAAAATTGCTTATTTTCAAACTTATTATCTATGAACTCATGCAAGTGAAGACTCCCTTATTATTGTGTGAGTCTAAATTTGTCCTAAGCACGTCGAAGTAACTTGTCTAAGTTCAAATAATTCATTTGAGAGCACTAAAATATTTTGTACTACGTTTAAATTAAAAAAAAAAAAAGGTAACTCATATTTTCCATAGAATAAAAGTGGTAAAGAATGCTTTGCTTCAAATGCATAGCCAAAATGTCTATCAAGAGTCAAGCAACAGACAAAGTAACGTTGAACGGGTAGGAGATTCAAGATGAATTAGTCCCAAATTGGTAGATAAAACTATAACGCTCAAGTTTTTATCAGACGTGTCTTTGTTTAATGAGATAGCGAAGCGCCTGATTTGCAAAGCGTTTGGAATATGACCTGGTGGGTTACTTAAAATTGAATGTGGAGCACTCAACATAAAGTACAATATTATTTAAAAGCATTTGCTTTCAACTATATGTTTGAAAGGAAAATCAATTTTTTAACAAAAGGATATGAGTTCAATTCTCGAAGGGGATTTTTTTAATTCTTCAAATCATAAAATAGAAGAAAAAATTTTGCATTTAAAAGAAAGGACAAGTTGTATTTTGTTTATGGGCAAATTGGAAGATTTAAGATTTTCTTTAAAAGGGGTAAATGAGAAAATTATCTGGAAATTCCTATAGTTCTTAAAATTTCCAAAAAAAAAAAAAAGCTATAGTGAATTTAGGGAGTGCATCTTGTTTGAGTAGGCAATTTTTTTGAGATAGTTGGCATTTAAAAAATTAGAAGGAATAGTTTGTGATTTTTGAAATTTAGAGGTCCCATATTTTTGTAAATATTTTTGCAAATAAAAATTATAATGTTTTGTAATAATGTGCATTTTTGGCAGTGACCGACACCTTAATTTTTTCAAGAAATTTGTGCATCAAAAACAAAATTTTGTAAACAACACAAATAAAAATATGTGCTTTGCACAATCGTGTCATTTGATATAAATGATGCCTATGACTTGCATTTATAAGTAAAGTTATCGTGTTAAGTTACTGCATGTAACGCCTAATATAGTTGTCATAATGACATTTGACATCAATCCTATAAATTGTTAAGGAGGAATGAGGACATATTTTTGTAATATTTTTTTTCACTCAATCATTTACCCCATCCGTTTCTATCGTTAGATATAAATCCTAAAATTGAGAAAAATTGAGTATATAGGAAAGTTACGCCAATGTATGAGGATTTCTCTTTAAGTAGGTGTTATTAATAAAAGGGATCATTTTTAGTACTACCTTGGTGCCAAGTTTCAATGTGTTTCATGCACCTTAAGGTCTCTCTCATGTACGACAACATATATTGAGAGGACTAGCTTCTTCCACATACCAACGGATATATCGAAAGGATTGGTATATAAGAATGGTAGTATATCAAAAAGGGGACCATTTGGAGATACAAGCTTCACCATGTCTACCTCAAAAATATTTCTCACAAAATATTAGTTGTTCAAGAGTCCAAATTTTACAAAAATAAAGCCTCAAAGAAGAGTTTTTATTTGAAAGGGTCAAGCCACCAAATTCTCACAAAAGAAGCAACAAAGACATGAGGAACCAACACACAAAGTTTTGATGACTCATGAGATAAAATTAAGGAATGGTTGATGGTATATTGATTAAGAAGCAAGTAAACACATGATTGGAGACATACAATGATTTGATTCTCTTGAAGCAAAACATAGTAGACTAGTCACAATCACAGATGATAAGAGCTATCATGTCAAAGGAGTAGGAAATTTTTCAATCAGCCTACCTATTGGAAAATGTACTATATGTAACAAGGTTAGCCAATAACTTGCTCTCATTATCACATATGTTAAATAGATAAATGATAGTTGAATTCAAGATTGTTAATGGGAAAAAAATGTTTCATTAGAAAACAGGGAAAGTTTCAAGCTACTAGGCCTTTCCAAAATGACTTATTTTCCCTAGATGTCTTCATACCCCATCAAAGACAACAGTATCAACCAAGTCAATCACAACATCAAAGACAAAGACAATCTTAAGTAAGGAAATATCAAAGAGGGAAAAATCAGCAAGGGTATATTGTTCAATGGGCACAAAAATCAGACGGTGAAGATGAATATGAAATAGCACATAAGCTTCTTATGGCAAGGGAAGCATCCAAACCCAAAAATAAAGGTGAAAGTAAACAAATAAAGATACAAGGTGAAATACAAAAGTGTGTGTCATTAAAATATTGTGAAGATGATGAATTCTCACAACTAAGGTCTTATTTATAGTCAATACTCAAGAAAACTGGTGAAGGATCCTTTCAAAATAGTGTGACATCCTTGAATTGCAATGTCAGTTGGTGTTGTAAGAAGAATGTGTATGGCACTATTCACCCTTGACATACTTGAAGTACAATGTCAAAATTAAATTGAAATAATTGAGAAGTTTAAGAATAATCCCAATATGAAATATGTGTGTTGTGACACAAGTGATATTCTTCAAAAGAAAGATATTAGTTGTGATACAGGTGATTTGAGACCTATTATGGTAGATAGTTGTTGTTATACATATTACCTTGTTCAAAGAGAAGACACAAATTGTGATACAAGTGATTTTAAAAGTGTTCATGAAGATAAAGGTGATGCAGAAGGTGGTTATGTTGGTCATGATAAAGGTCATATTGTAATAATTTATTATGATAGTGATTGTGTCAAAGATAGTGACAGTGATACTTCAATTTGTTTGGAAGTTCATTGTGATGATGGGATATGGTATTTGAATAATGGTGATAGTAATCAAAGTGGTGATATAGAATTTAGATATTTTGAAAGGCATACAAAAGATATTGGTTCAAAATTATTGAGAAGAATGTGATATAATGGTATAGGTTTGGGAATAAATGGGTAAGGTTTGAAAGAGACCATAATACCATATATAAGGCCAAAGAATGAAGGCCTTGGTTATGATGGTCCAACAGGAATCAATGGGACCAAATTTGTAAAAAATGAAACTTATGCAAAAGAAGAAAATACAGGACAAGTAGGTGGTAGTGAAACCAAATTTGTGAAAGGTGACAATAAATTGAATTTAAGAAGAAAGATACATATGCATAAGTTCCTTGTGTGGGTTTATGCAGTCATTGTAGAAGAGGACATGTAATGACTAGGTGTTGGAACCTGCATTTTTGTGAAATTTATGGAGGAAATAATCACTCCAAAAAAAAATGGTACAAAAAAATTGACCAATAAAATACAGATGAATTGTGGATGGATGAATATAACAAATTAGGATAAGACAAAAAATATGTTGAATGGTTTCTACAAAATCAGACCAAGTTTGATGGTTGAAAAATATCAATTTTTTTTTAATAAGAAGAATGCAAGTTTTCTCATAAAGGAATGTCTTGAGAAACTTGAGATAAATGATTTTTGTATCAGAAGGATATGACCTGTAGTGATAGGAGGCTGGAGAAGAACGATTGAAGACTTGTAGTGACAAGGACCTAAAGAGGAAATATTATGTAGAAGATTCCAAGGATGTGGATGATTCCAAGGATATATTCCAATGATGATTTCCTAAAGGTGATGACCTAATGACTAATCCAATGGCTGACCCAAAGGTAATGATGGCCTTGAGGCGACCTAGAGGCAATGATGGCTTAGAGGTGACTTAAAGGCAATGATAAGGACCCAGAGGCAACCTAGAGTTAATGATGACCCTGAGGCAAAGACCCATAGGTATTGATCTAGAGGCAGACCCTGAGAGAGACCAAAGAGGCAAACAAAGTGGAGATTACATAGATTCGGTTGAGCAGATCCAAAGGAGCGAAAGCCAAAAAAGTAAAATCCAGCTAGCCAATGATAATGATAGAGCCAGAGCTAGGGAATAGTTCCAATGTACCACTCCTGAATGCATAAGGGGTAATGATCTTTACACCAAATAATGTAATACTAGGGGGTGTTAGACCTTATTACATTATTTGGAGCTATGTAATCATTTGATGTTTGTAATCATTAGGAGATAAATAAATATTTCTCCCATATGAGAAAATTGAAGTCACATCTCTCATGAGAATGTGAGAAGATGAAAAGACAACTAAATTTGAAACACCAAGAGCTACAAATATCGAAGAGTCTCTCAAAGATGAAGAGAAATATTGATGCATTAAATATGCATAATATATGCAAGCCATGGTCGACAAAGTGTGCAGGATTATAATGGTAAATTATGTGAATAATAAGTGAGAATATTGAAGTATGAAAATCCTTTGTGAGATTGATCTTTGTGTGTTAAATATTGTTTATTCATAATAGTTTGTAAACTCTAATAGTCGCCTTCCCCCCATGGCCAACACACATGTCAATATATTATTGTAATATCACTAAGGTTTGTTGAAAAACCATAACATAAAAATGATGTAATATGGGTAGGACCTATTTCAGTTCCATATAACTAAATTTAAAATATATATTTAATTAGAGATAATATCACTTTTTGAAGTTAAGTAAAGTAGTAATGTTGAAAGATACTTTGGTTCAAACCCCATAGATTTCAAGAAATTCCTTCTATAACATGAATTTCTCCTTAGAATCTCAATAGACATTAATTGCTAGTGTTTTACAATGAATACATACACTTGGGTTTTTGCCTGCTATTTGCTATTTCCTCAGTTTTTTTAGATATACCCTATACACACTATATAGAACAAGTATTAAAGGAATAACATGTATTTTTTTAGCTCCTCAACGAACAATAGCATTTTTGTTTTGTTGTGGATACATGTTCTTGGGTTTATGCCTGCTACTCCCTCAATTTTGGTAGATATATATTTCATACACACTACAATTTTTTTCTATGGACACATGTTTGGGTTTTTTCTTACTATTCCCTTGATTTTGCTAGATATATATCCCATATTATATATATGTATGTGTGATATTGTATTTTTTGGGGAAGAAGGTCAACTATGTTTTTTGGAACCCTAAAGATGGGAGAGCATGGAGAATATTGGGAGTGGATACCAAAAGGCAAGAGTTCAAATGGTTAAAAATGTAAACTTTCAAGATGAAGAACCACATTCAAATATTACAAGACGATATACACATGATCACCATTATGTTATCATATTAATAAATGAAATATACAATTAATATCATACTTATCAAATGCCATAAGCTTAAATGGTTAAAAACATGATTTTTTTTTTTAATTATGTGTGGCTTCTATTGGGGACCACTTCCATCAAAATAACAAAACATTACGTTTGCTATTAGGCCAATTGAACCATAACCAGCTTGCCATTTATTAAAGATATTTTTCATTTATTTTTATCAAATATATTCTTCATCATATTCAAACTATTATGTTCTTGCAACCAGCTCCTTTGACATCATTTTCATTAAGAGATGAAATCTCACTTATCCAATTGTCTTCTAAAATTTGATTTTTTCTAGATGGAGATAAACACTACAATTGGTTATTTGCTACCCAATTTCCTTCCCTATAGATATGCTCACATTCCAAGAGGTGGCCTCCAACAATTATTTATAAGCATGAACAATAATGTTTTTTTATCTAATCCTCACATCTATTTTTGTTGATAGCATTAATGATAATATTTGAATCCCATCAATTAAAATATATTTTCATCCCTTTTTAATTGCAATTTCCATCCATGTAAGAAGTGCCCTAGCCTTTCCATAGTTGTTGAAATTCCATATGATTTTAAGTGAGGAGAATTTTGAAAAATATCACCTACACCAACTTCCTAGATTTTCTTTGGAAGCACCATCAAAATTAATATTAACAAACCCAATTCTAGACATTTCTATTTTACAATGAATTAAAGTAGATCCTTTATGTTAACTTTATTGTCGTAGATTACCCTTCCATGTATCTTCAAATATTGTAGCCAAGAGCATAGCACCTCTTTTTCTACACTTGAGACTTCTATGATGAGCATCATGTCTATAAACATTTTCCAAGAGAGGAAATAACACAATTCTAATCATGGACATGACTTTGAGATTTATTTTTTTTAATTCTATTATAACTTTCAAGCCATAAATTTCAAAAAATAGGGTAGGACCAATCCTCCATAGAATGCATAATGCATTAGCTTTGAAACAATTAATCCAACATTCCATCAACTCTTCCAATGTTGATGGAGATACCCAATAAATTCTCATATTATTGAAAAACAACCCTAAATGGTGTAAGTAAAGGGACAATGAAAAATAAATGATCTTATGTTTCTAGATCCTTATCATACAAGGCACACCTAAAAGGTCCATGATATCCTCTTCTTTGTGGATTATCCTATAAGAATATTGCTTTGGACTGCTAACCAAAGGAATGTTGAGACCTTAGTGAGGGTTTGTACTAACCAATCATTCTTCCAAAAGAAAGCATTGAGAGTAGGAATTTCTAGTTGCTTTAAATCCTCATATCCCAACTTGACCTAGTATTCACCATCTTTTGATAGATTCTAAAGCGACTCATCCTTTCTTGTAAAAATAGGCAAATAGAACTCTTAAACCATTTTTTGAAGCTTATTCGCTATTTTTTTGAGTTCCTCTCCTTCAACTAGATTACCAACAGAAATCAATGATCTAGAGTTGTTGCTCACATTAATATAATCTGTGACCTTTGGACCTCTCTAAGTTAGACATACCCTAGCCAATGACTTTCATGTTGGACAATAAATAAGGGGATAAGGCTTCAACCAAGCATCAAGCCAAAAATTTATAGAATCCCCCTTATTGGATGACCATCCAATATATTTCTTGATCAATTGGAAGCCATTTGATATGAATTTTGTATTGGCAATCCTCTAGGTATGGTTTTCTTCTTGAACAAATTTATTGCATCAAGAGTGCCTATATATCTTTGAGATAGAATTTTTGCTTAGATATTTCTTTTATCTTTGAATTAAATCCAAGTTATGCCTCTAATGTCAAACATGTAAGTTTGCAATTCCATAAGTCTCCCCCTCCCCTACTCTCTCTTGTGCAAACTCTATCCCACTTACAAAGAGAAAACCTAAATTTATCCTCACCTTCTTTTCAAATAAAATCTCTTTGAATTTTATCAAATTTGGATGCTATACCTAGCGTCAATATTGAAAGTGACATCATATATAGGGATGGATTGAACAATAGTCTTCATGAGTTGTAGCCTTGTAACCATGGTTAAGAAATTACATTTCCAACCTACTAGACAAGATTTTATTCTATCAAAAATTGAGTAGAAAACTCAAGGAAACCCTATCATATGCTTTGTTCATATCTAATTTCATAAGTATATCTTGATTTTTCATAGAATGGAGAGAAAATATGACATTTTGTGCAATGATTACACCATAAAGAATTTATTTACCATGAACAAAACCACCTTGTTCCTTTTAGACAACACAACCTAGAATGTTTTTCAATGTATTTGCCATACTTTCTTAAATAATCTTATTAATAACATTGCAAAGGCTTATTGGATGTAAGTTATCAAAATATTTGTCTTGCCTTCTCTTGGGAATCAATGCAATGAAGGTGACATTGATCTCATTTATTGTAGCCTTCTTTTTCATAACCTCTTCAATTATAGCCAACATATCACTCTTAAACAAATCCCAAGATTTTGAAAGAAAATTGTAAGAAATCCATTGGGACTAGATGCCTTATTAGGATGAAAAGAGAAAATCGCCTCACTCCTCCATAGATATCTTCCTTGTTAATATTTCATTTTGTCCCTGTGTGATAATTGATGGAAATTTTTGCAAAAACTTACCTTAAGCCTCCTTATTTTTCCTAACATCTAACAAAATATTTTTGAAATAACTAATTGCTTCCTTCCTAATATCTTCTTCTTCCTCTATATATCTTCCATCAAAAGTTGAAATATTTTTGATGTGATAGAAGGACAAATCTATTTTGGTTTTACCATGAATAAATTTGATATTTCTATCCCATTAAGATATTTGTCCCTATATTTTTGAGACTAATATGACTCCTTTTCAATACATTATGTTAATTAAAAAGTAATTTCTTGCACATAAGTGTCCTGGTCCATTTAGTTAATTTATACTATGTCTTGTAAGTTTTTGAGTTTGGATTCAATTTCCTCCTTTGCTTTAATATATTACCAAAATATTTAGCATTTTGAATCTCCATTTGCTCATTTATAGCTTTAAAAATAACCTGCACATAAATGTTCCTATAAACTTTCCTTCATCCCACCATAACATAACCATCTAGAAGAAATCACAATTGGAGCCACATAGATTGAAATCGAAATGAATTTTGTTGACCTTTATTCATTAAATCACATCTCAAGAGAATGGGTTTATCATTTGATCTTGCTCACAAGATGGTATACTCTATTTGTAACTATGTAATGGATAACAAAAACCTATTCAATCTTTTAGTTATATGAGTTTGCCCAACATGTCTAATATACCATGTATATTAAAAGCTTGAAGGAATAGAATTCCAAAGGCCATTTGAATTGATAAATGAAACAAAATAATGTAGTAATTTAATTATCTAGAAGTTCTACCCTTCTTTTTTAAAGGAGGTAGAAGTGTGTTGATGTCCCTCCTAATAATTCATAGATCGTAATTATGAATGATCATTATATTTGATAACAATATGTTGAGGTCCATCCAACATCTTTCATGAGTAACTATAGTTAGAGCATAATACATTAATAACCCCAACTTTGATATTTTCCTCTTTCCTACAAAATGGATCCACAACCAATTACTTTTTACTTCTAGCAATTGTCCATCCCATTCGCACTTGTCCCATATTGTTGCAAACCCATTAGAATCTCCCATAAAAGAAACTACTAGACAATTGCCCATCTTCCAAATATTTTTTAATGAATCCTTACATTCCTTACCACTTAATTTTGTTTTTTACATTAAAATAAACTTAGGACTATAACAACCTACTAATTCCTTAATAACTCTTCTTTTAGAGGTCTTAACCACTTCTTACTAAAATGTTAAAGTTCACTTATGGAATTTGAACCTTGATTTATGATGTGAAAATTTTCACTACCATTTGCTATGATGACAATGACGATGATGATTTTACTCAATATTATCAAATGGCATTAGCTCAATTGGTTAAACTTCTCAACTTTCAACAAGGCTTGGGTTCAAATCTTACTGAGTCATACATGTATCAAAGCCAAATCGTTATAATACCACTACATGGTCATGATGCAAGTGTGGGGCTCGTTTCAATCCCATATAACCAATTAAAATAATAATAATTATACTCAACAATAATAATTATTATAACAATATACAATAAAATAAATTTAATACTGAATATATTTTAAAATAAATAAAATTAACTAAAACATAAATTTTAATATACCATATTTATTTTATACCCATGAGGTTTAGAAAAAATAGGTGAAGAGTTTCACACCTTAAAACAAGGTTCAAATCTTGTGGGTGAACCTTAATCAAATAGCATGAGCTCAAGTAATTAAATTCCTCGAATCTCTAGGAGGACACCTTACATCAATCTTTTCAAGTGATACATGCATAATTATTAAGTTGTAATACCACTATGTGGTGTGGTCAGGACATAATATAAGAAGGGCCATCTCAATCCCATATAACCAATTAAAAAATATAGCATGTTTATTTTATAAAATGGCATGAGCTCAATCGGTTAAATTCTTGACTTTTGAGGAGACCCAAGTTTCAATCTTGTAAAATGATACATGCATAATTTCCAAGCTATTATAATGTATGTGGTGATGATGTTATATGAGTGAGGTCTATTTCAATATCATATGATCAATTAAAAAAAAGGTTACTATACTTATCTTGGTCATCTATTTATTATAATCAAAAGGTACATATAACCTTGTACTTGTGGAGATGGGTCCTTAACCAAAATCCAAAACTAGGGCCATGGCAATATACTCACTTTTTAAGTGTTATCTACAATAGCTTGTTAATAAAGTTGCAAAGGAGTAGCAATGCCAAGGATAGGGAGACTAAAAATATGACCTTGCAGATATGTATCCTTAACTAAAAGCCCAAACCCAGGGCCATGGCAAAGTACTCAATTTCTAAAGTTATACATCGTGATGTTCACAAAAGCATGGATTGAAGCATATGGTTGGGTACCTGGAGAGGGTTGACACATGATGGGCTTTCTTGTTGTGAAGAAAATATACCATACCTATCTTTATTATCTATTTATTATAATCAAAAGGAACACATAATCTTGTACTTGTGGATATGGATCCTTAATGAAAAACCCAAATAGGGCTATGGCTAGGTACCCACTTTCCAAGTGTTATTTATAGCTTGTTAATAGACTTGCAAAGGAGTAACAACATCAAGAATAGTGGAATAAAACACATGACCTTATACATATAGATATGGATCTTTAACTAAAATCCCAAATCAAGGCACAAAATAGGGGAATCAAACACATCCTTGTAGATATGGATATTTAACTAAAAGCCAAAACTAGAGGCCATGGCAAGGTTTCCAATTTTCAAATTTTTTAAAATACTACATTTTGATCTCACAAAAACAAAGGAATGTAAGCATATGGTTTGACAATTACAGGGGGTTCACATATGAGGGACTTTCTTGTAATGAGCTGCCTTATTCTGTGTTTAGTGTTTTTGCAATAACTATGGATTAATTTGAACATGCAATAATACCCAACAACATGCAATGATACCCAGATGGATTTAACACTGAATAATCAATTTTTATGCAGAACCCATAATCAAAATAGCTTATTAATTCATATCAACAAATTAACAACAATGTTTAAAAATTCTAGATGGATAAATGTCTTTAGAATATCATTATAAACATACCAATTTGCTATTATCTCCAACTGATGGACTATAAACCTCTGAATATTTGATTGAATCACATAAGTGTGAATCCTGAGTGAATTCACCAGCCAAAAACTGGGTTTTCGTCCAGCTCCCTTCTCCAATACTGAGGGTTTTCATCCTCATAACTTCAACAATATGCACACTGTCGATCCCTGAAATGGAACCGATCTGTCCTTTGGGCTTTCGTCCGTCGGGTTATCGATTGGGGTTTACGTCCCTTTCAATGAAGAAATATCAACCGCTGGCCTTAATCTCCAAGAGAAGAAATAACATAAACCAAAATGTCTGAAATGAGACCAAGCCACCGAATAAATAGGCTCCTCCTTGGCAAACTCTTTTTTGTGCACTCAATGTGGGATAAACATATTTCTTTCCCTTTAATTATAATATAAAGTTTTAACTTTATAAAATGAATTTAATAATTCACTTAATAAAGCCAAGCTTTGCGCTTTAAAAACTCTGCCTTATGAAACTCCGATTGACCAAATGAAACCTATTCTGGATACCCATTTCGTTGTAGAACAACATCCCCTTGTCCGCTCGGCAAGAAACCCTAAAAATCAACACTGCTAAAAATAGCAATTCCAGCATCCTAGCTCCGTTTGATCCCGAACGACCACCAAAACTGAGCTCTAAGAATCTAGAATCTATCTCAAATATCTCCAAAGGCTCTCATCCATATGACATATCCTACAGGAACCCGTGTATAGGCTAGTCTCAATGTGCTCCCACTAGCTGATTAGAAGGGGACATTACAGTCTACCCTTCCCAAATATTGCTTGTCCTCAAGCAATATGATCTGTATGCCAGGATCTCAAATAAATCTGAAGAATGTCTCATGATGAAGACATTGCCCTGAACTATCATCCCAAAAACTAAAAACATTGTCAAACTCTGTCACCAAACCAATACAACCGGCCTCGGTAACTCTGTCGAGCTCTGCCACTGTATAAAACAATCCATCCCTTAGAGGAATTCCTAGATCCCATAGCCAAATAGGGATTTTGTCATTCCTAAAATTTGATAATTTCTACTGTGCCACTCGACTACAACTCGAATTATTCTCGACTCAACAGAGAACACATTCTGGACTGACAAACGAGGAACCCAACAAGAAACTAATTCTACCACTATAGGGAAGAGCACCTCATGCCAAGGTGATACATATAACTCCTTATACCAACCCTTATTCCCATTCATATATGACTATAATGTCCCTTTTTAAGAAACAGCAAACCCTTACTACGAAAATGCAGAAATTAAGTACAGCAAGGAAATAACTCAGAAATTGCTCATAAAATAACACAAGTATGAGGAGAAATCAGCCAGTATCATATATTAAATATTTTCAAACCAATACAACAGCTCCCCAAGGCTAAACAGATGCAAAAACTCCTCAAAAATGACCACAAATACAAGCGTAGGGTTTGGGGCTGCCAACAGATCTGAAACACATGACACAAATGCTCCCAAAAATGCCATGAACTCCTCACGGATGCCTCTTTTTGTATTTTTTATATTTTAGGGCAATAACACCTACAATGATATTGCCAAGACCCCAACCATGCACCTCCAATGCACTATGGGAATGAGCAAGACCTGCAATCTCAACTCATGGAACCTCTAGGGTTTCAATATTCAATTCTGATATCAACATAACATGCCCAAAATGGGATGTCTCACTCCCTTATATAGGGTGAGGTTCTAATTTGGATTTGACATCTCCCAACCCTAAAATCACTTAAAGTGCCTTATTACAACATAAAAACATAAAACATAAATAAACACAACTTAAGTTATGTCTCTTAGTCACATGAACCCCTTTTTCACTTTTATAATTAAGTGTAGGAGACATTTACAAAAATATTTATTTTTGGGACGTTACAATGACATGGTCAAATCATCAACATGTGGACTGAAAGAAAAACTATGAGCATACCTCAATATACAGTCCATCTGAACTTCACCAACTGGTTCCATGGAAGGGTCTATACAATCACCTGTGTTACATCTCTCAACATTCTGCACACAGAAGTCAGAAGATGTTTTGCCAATCATAACACAAGGAAATGAACTTGCATTAGCATCATACTCGGGTTGTTCCTTCTGAGTGGTTGTAACAGTTGACCAATTTTCTTCTTTGTGAACAAAACTTAACTCAAGGTTTAGTTTGTTAATTATCTTCTCCTTTTTGGTGAGTTCTTGGTACATATTTTTTGCAGTTTGGATAGACAAATCCATATCAGATAACAATTGCAAGTAATCAGATTTTATTTTCTCCAAAGCATGCTTGATAGTTTCTACCTTAATAGTTTGCACGCTTTCAACAAAGGAGCCATCAATCAACCCTATCTGCCTATATTTGAGATGAGTTGTCCACAGAAGATATACAAAAAATTTGCGTGTGCTATCCAAATGGGTTAATGTTTGGACAATCTTCTCTTCTGTAACCTGCAACTTATCCTTCCAACTTTGCATTGTATCAATTTCTGGATTGTGATCAGCAGCACACAATAAAGTTTTTGATTTATCATATTTGGCATAATGATCAGAATCAGCATTCCTTTTGACACTACACTCTCCAACTTCATGCACTGGAGTTAGGACTGACTCATGCTCAACCCAAGAATTATCAACTACATGCACATCCTCACCAGCTGCTGATTTAATAATGTCAAAATCAGCATGCTCTATGATCTCACCACTATCACAAAATTCATTATGCCCCTCATGAAAATGAGATCCACAAGATGAATTAACTTCATATTCATTAGTTTTTCCCTCATGTACTTCCACACAAGTCTCTTGAAGAGGTGGCATGTTTATATTTTGAATTTCAACAGTATGAATGTTCAGGTCAGCACCATGATCAAAAGGAAATTTGTCTCTATCAATCTTCTCATTTACTTCATCAGCATAACTCTCCAACTCATCAGAAAAGCCACCATCCAACCACTTGTTGGTCTGTTCTATTTCTAACCTTAACCAGGAGACATCTTCATCGACATCGATCTCCTCATCAAATTTGAAGTCTTCACCATGAAAAAAAACACCATGCAACAATGAACTGTTGCTAGGAAAAATGCAAGGCTCATCATACCTTATGTCCAAGGTCTCACAAACCTCACTGGATTGCTCTGGAAGCAATTCCACAACTGTTGTCCTATCATTACCCTCGGTACTATGGTTGTCATGGGACTTGTGGGTTATGGGCCCACATATGTCAAAGTGACCACTCTTCTTGGCAAGTGAAGCAACGATGTTATATTCTCAACTGATTCTTGCTTTTGAGAGGTAGTCCTGGCATCTGTAAATCACTCGGTCTCTTTTCTTTCTCCTGTTCCTCCTGTACCAAGAGAGGTTTCAGCTTCTTCTCACACTGCTTGGAAACATTGTCAACTAATTTATGTGCAGCTGAAGAGGTAATATGTCCTTGCCTCAAAAAAACCATCAACTTGGGAAATATGGGCTGGGTAAAGTCATCACTTTCCTCAATGATGCGTACCATGATGCTTTGCATGTAAGAGGATATAATGTCTTCATGGTCTTCACTGATAGAAGCCATAAAATGTTGAAACATCTGGAGACTAAGATCAGCACAATCTAAATCAAGCAAAAAAACATATATTCTAATTTTTGCCATCACTTCCAAAATTCTATCCTTCTTACCATAGGATCAGTCCCTGATGTTATTCAAACCATGAAAACTGTCAACCACCAGTTGTAATCCCTCATTCATGATGACGTCATTGTAGGGTGCTTCTGGAGCTATAATCCTTATGATCTCACTGAGACAAGAGGTGACTGCAAGTCTCACGTCCCTGTCTGCATGTCTCATAATCCAATGCTGGACTAATGCAACTAAAGGTACTTTCGCTACCCAATTCAAAACCTCACAATCAAATTGATCTAGTTCAACTAGACATGTATCCATTTCCTTTAGCTGTCAAGAAGAACATCTTTTGACAATTTCTAGGACTCAAGTTGTTTTCCCAAAGCATAGAGCTTACAACTTACATCCATTCTTTTACTGAAATGTTCTGTAGATTGAATCTGTTTTCTGTTATTGGATGTGTGATGCTCAACCTTAGCCTTAGAGGGAACCATAGGTGTTAACTTAGGTGACATAGCTACTATCAACTGCTTTTCCAACTTTTCTGGGACAACGAGCTCAACTTTATTAGCCGTAATGTTAGCTACAATTTTAGGATCTTATAAAGTATTTTGTTCAAATCCAACTTTCTTCGTCAAATTTATGAATGAAAAATCAACCTTATCCTAAGGAAAAACTGAACGTAGAGAAATTTGCATCATTGCAATTAATTGACTAATGGATTTTTGTATCTCACTCTGAGTCCTATCCCAATCACGCTATATCCTAGACCAATCATTATAAGAATCCATGAATCTGAAATTTAATTAGGCTTCCACAGGCTAGCAGAATAGTCTAAGCTCTGAATTAACAATACCCGAAACTCTTAAAGCAAATCAACCAAATGGGTATTCAAATCACCAATACCCAAAAATTGAAAACCCTAGATTTTAAAATGGCAACCAAACCCTAACTTCTGCTAATCTTCTATACTCCACAATTTTTCAAGCAATATAATTTCAATCAAAGAATTATTTCCACCAAATCAAACCTGAGAATTTTGTCTTCAATAGAAGACTTCACAAAATTCGCAATGAAACCCTGAACAGGCTGGTAGGAAAAACCAGCTCTAATACCACTGTAATGAGCTGCCCTGTTCTGTGTTTGGTTTTTTTCAAATAAATATGGATTAATTTGAACATGCAATAATACCCAACAACATGCAATGATACCCAGATGTATTTAACACTGAATAATCGATTTTTATGCAGAACCCATAATCAAAATAGCTTATTAATTCATATTAGCAAATTAACAACAATGTTTAAAAATTCTAGATGGATAAATGTCTTTAGAATATCATTATAAACATACCAATTTGCTATTATCTCCAACTGATGGACTATAAACCTTTGAATATTTGATTGAATCACATAAGCGTGAATCCTGAGTGAATTCACCAGCCAAGAACTGGGTTTTCGTCCAGCTCCCTTCTCCAATACTGAGGGTTTTCGTCCTCATAACTTCAACAATCTGCACACTGTCGATCCTTGAAATGGAACCGATCTGTCCTTTGGGCTTTCGTCCGTCAGGTTATCGATTGGGGTTTACATCCCTTTCAATGAAGAAATATCAACCGCCGGCCTTAATCTCCAAGAGAAGAAATAACATAAACCAAAATGTCTAAAATGAGACCAAGCCACCAAATAAATAGGCTCCTCCTTGGCAAACTCTTTTTTGTGCGCTCAATGTGGGATAAACATATTTCTTTCCCTTTAATTATAATATAAAGTTTTAACTTTATAAAATGAATTTAATAATTCACTTAATAAAGCCAAGCTTTGCGCTTTAAAAAATCTGCCTTATGAAACTCCAATTGACCAACTAAAACCTGTTATGGATACCCATTTTGTTGTAGAACAACATCCCCCTTGTCCGCTCGGCAAGAAACCCTAAAACCCGACACTGCTAAAAATAGCAATTCCAGCATCCTAGCTCCGTTTGATCCCGAACGACCACCAAAACTGAGCTCTAAGAATCCAAAATCTATCTCAAATATCTCCAAAGGCTCTCATCCATATGACATAGCCTACGGGAACCCGTTTATAGGCTAGTCTCAATGTGCTCCCACTAGCTGATTAGAAGGGGACATTACATTTCTTGTGTTGAAAACTTTGGAACTACAAATAGGAGGTCCAAGATTCGAAGTCTATGGAGGATAGGTTTATACTCATTTAATTCCTAAAACCAGCACTAAGTTTTAGTGGTTTAAAATGGGGTCTACCCCACACCTTCGAAAATCACTCTACTTGTCTCATGTTTGGCATAACTAGTCTCTTGAGTCACAAAAAAAGTTCTATATTTGATTATTCTTCTAGTTTCATTAGCTTCCACACCAAGCTTCAAAAAAAAAACTTTCCTTGTGTTGAAGGAAGAGGCTATGGGGCTTACCAGCATCCAACCATCAAGCAATAGGGTCCAAGCCTTCATATGACTAGGCCTCTGGGAATTGGAACCCAATGAAAAACCTTACATTTGTAATCCCAATCACACACCAAAGTAGGAGGAATCACCCAAACCCATACATTAATTCCAATTCCCTTGAACCTTATTTAGGTTGATTGAAGGAAGGGCCCACGAACCCAATTCCTATGAAATAGGTTCCACATCAAAAGACATTGTCTAATATGGCCTATGGTCTTGTGGATGTTAAAAACCACTCTCCTTTTCCTTTCCTTTTGCACTATTAGTATTCATCAATGGATCTTTCAGTAAATTCAATGTGTCTCTACTAAGCCTCTAAGAGGCTTAAAGGGGAATACAACCGATAGCAAAGAGTTATTTAGCTTAGATGCCTCTACCATTCAACTTTGATCTTGTCTTTAGGCACTCCATTATTGATTATACTTTGTACTAGTGTTGTACATTTTCTTGACACCAAAAATAAATCAATAATAGATGGACAATATTTAATTGTTATGTTATGTTTTCATTATTAATGAATACAACAACCATGTGATGCATTTGTTTTTATGTTTTCATTAGGAGGTTTCTCTATCTTTTTTATTATTTTCTAGGTCTCTAATGGAACCTTTAAACCATACATGATAACAAGGACATCTAGTGAGGCAACAACAAAGGAGATCAAGAATGTAGTTTGAGATTGCAAGAATATGTAAGGAAACAACTTCCAAAAATAGCAATAGCAGTAGATCTCAGAAATGTAGAAACAAAAAGCATTCATGTAATAAAATTCAAATTTTAAACAATAAATCAAAGTAGTAACTAATATAGCCATATTCCAAGTCACAAATCAATCCCAACAACTCAAATAGGGCAAATTCTTATAGCCACTTAAATATGGTGAAGTCTCTTACATGCATAGATATGATAGAAGATTACAAGTATGAATGATGAAACAACTACCACATGACTCATCTATTTATAATATAAAACAATAACCAAATCCTAGCCCTAAAGCTCAAGGGCCGAATAACCAACCTAGGGTTCAAACTAATAACAACAGTTGGCATGGCTATATTAGAGTCATTATATAAATCTACCCTTAAAAAGTTGTCTTCAAATTTGGAAAAAACTACAGAAAGCTTGTTGGCTCCCATGTCACATCTTCATCCAACAAAGAGTGTTATTTGATGAGTAACTCCTACACTTGGCAAGATCGCAGATTATGAACCCAAGACTATAGGATTGCTTATGGCTAAAGGCCAATCCATCTTTCTTATCTAGGACTAAAAGCTCTATCTAGGATCACACCTTCTCACAATCACCTACTTAAGACAAGAAACATAAAAAACAAGATGGATTTATTAAGTAGGAGGAAGTTGCAACTAATATACCTCATCCCCTATTCAGCGAACCACCTTGTAAGAACCATAGACCAAGGTGCTAACTTTTGACTGAACTTGGTCTTCAAGGACAATTGCTTATAAGGATAAAGCCAAAAGAATACCATATCACCCACCTCAAATTGTCACTTCAAGCAATTCAAATCTTGTTGTTGCTTGATAAAATTTTGTTCTTGACAAATATTATCTTTGAGGAGTTGGAGAACAATGTGACATTGTTGAAGCAAATCATATACCTAGGCCACCTTGGAGGATTTGGGAACGTATTTTGCCATAGATGGTGGTTTGTAGTTTTACAATGCTTCAAAGGGAGACATCTAGAGGGAAAAATTATAAGTATTATAGGGAAGCCACTTAACCCACTGATATTGTTTGTCTTGGGTGAAACATTGAAGGTAAGTACCCAGGCATTTGTTCACGATCTCCATTTTGCCATTCAAATGAGGGTGATAAGAAGAGGTCATATTCAGCTAAGTACCACTAAGAGTGAACAATTCCTTCCAAAAGTTGCTGGTGAAAATTGAATCATAGTCATTGACAATAGACCTAGGAATACCATGTTGTTTGAAAACAAAGTCAAGAAATACCTTGGCTACCTTACTAGCAATGAAGTGAGCATACTTTAAAATTCAATCCACCACAACAAAAATCATCGTTTTTCCCTTAGATTTGGGAATATCCTTAATAAAATCCATGGAGAGGTGCTCCCATTGATGATACAGGATAGACAAGGATTGCAACCAGCTTTGGAGATTTGACAATTTCCTTCTTATTCTGTTGGTATACCTCACATTCAGCCATAAATTGCATGTTGTTAGCTTTTATTCCTTTCCACAAAAAATACAACTTCACCCATTGATAAAGTTTGAGAAACCCAAAATACCCTGCCAATGTGAAGCGTGTAATTTCTAAAGAATATTGTTCTTGACCTTTGAGGAGAGAGTGAGATAAATACATTCCTTCTTCATAAGAACCTCATAAATATAAGATAAGAGAGTGGATAGTTTATCATCATCCACATCATGAATCATGTGAACAGTCTCAGGATTACATTGACATTCCTCACAAAGCTAGTAAAGTCATTGAGGAAGGGGACTAGAGATAGTATTGATGATGACAATTTTCATTTTTACAAGAAAGAGCATCTACCACCACATTCTCTTCCCCTTTCTTGTATTCAATGGTAAAGTCATACACCAACAACTTGGTCAACCATTTATTTTGTTCTAGACAAGATAAGTGTTATTCCAAGCAATGCTTGAGACTACTATGGTCTATTTGATAATAAAGTGGTGACCCAGCAAATAAGGCTTCCATTTCCCAATCGCATGGAATATGGATAACATCTCCTTCTCATAAATGGAACAACCAATATTCTTATCCAAAATTTCTTGCTTTTAAAAGCCAAAGAGTGACCTTCATGCAACAAAATAGCCCCAATACCTATGTCTGAAGCATGCCACTCATTGACAAACAACTTGTTGAAGTCAAGAGTGCTAAAACAAGGGTGGTGAGCATAGCCTCTTTTAAGCATTAAAGGCCTTGGTAGCTTCATTCAACCAAACAAAGGCATCCTTCTTGGTGAGAGTCATGAGGGGAGCTACAGTCATCCCATAATTCTTGACAATTTCCTATAATACCTTGTGAAGCCTAAAAAACGTCTAAGATGCTTCACAAATTTAGGTAGGGCCAATCCTACTTGGCCTTAATCTTGGTAGGATCCACTTTGACACCTTCACGAGACACAATATGAACCAAGGATTTTACCTCAAACACCCCAAAATATCATTTGGATGACTTGAAATATAATTGTTTCTTTAGTAAAAGGTGGAGGACTTGTTTGACATGAAGCAAAAGGGATGACCAAGACTTATATAAACTAGGATATCATCAATGAAGACAAACACAAATTTATATAAGAGGACAAAATGCAGAATTGATGAGGCTTTGAAAAATGGAAGTGACATTGGTAAGACCAAAGGACATGACTAAGAACTCATAATGACCCTCATGCGTACAAAAGGCAGTTTTAGGAATATCCTCTTCTCTAGCCCTAATTTGATGAAACCTAGAATGCAAGTCAAGCTTGGTTAAAAATTTTGCACTATGCACCAACAAATCATCAATAACAAGAATAGGAACTTATCTTTGACTATAATTTTGTTGAGGGGACAAAAATTGGGACACATGCACCAAGAATTGTCCTTGTGTCAAACCATGACTAGTGGAGATGAATAAGGATTGGTACTAGGATAGATAATGTTGTGCTCCAATATTTATTGAACCAACTTCTCTATTTTATACTTCTAGAGCTAGGGACAATAGTAAGGACAAATGTTGGGTGGTTGGCTACTTGGAACTAAGTGGATGGTATGATCAGAGGTCCACTTAGGTTGAAGTCCCCTGGGTTTGCTAAAGACTAGAGTATATCTATCAACAAGTGACTGCATGTTAGAGGGAAGATTCAGAGATTACTTAGTGGCCTATACTTCCATGCAAATAATTTGGGCAAAGAGTCCTCTTCCACCCTTCAATATTTTTCCATTTTGTGGGAGATGACAACCTTGGAAGGCATGGGTTGGATACCTTGGATACTAATGACCTTGCCATTTTCTACCCATTGCATAGAGAGCCATTGTAGGTTCAGAGTAACATCCTCTAATTGAGACAACCATTGACCTCTCAAGATAATATTTGCATACCCAATTCCATCACATAAATACTATCAACCTACGTGTAGGTACCCATTTGGATGTGGACATTAACTATATGACCCACACATTGAGCCTTTTCTTGTCTTGACAATCAAAACATGGAATTTTCCTAGTCCAAATTGTTGATTTACAACCCTAGGACTTTGATTGTCCTATTGTCAATGAAATTATGAGTATTTCCTAAATCAATCAACACATTGACCTGCTATCATTTGATGAAGCCCTAAACCTTGATGGTGTGATAAGCTTGCAGTCCCATGAGGGCAAATGCTAAGAGGGCCATAGTATTTGTTTCTTGCTCCTGATCGTCTATTTCGGGCAATGCCTCTTGCTAAAAGAGGGCAAAAAAATCATCCTTGGCTTCCATCTAGAAGTTGCATTGTTTCTCATATTCCTAATCCCAAGGGTGGTGCAATCAAAATCTATAACAAAATAACCCCTATGGGCATTCCTCATTGTGGTTATTGAATATGTTTGACAAGCATTAAACTCATGTCATTAATGAAGTTGTGGAAACTAGAGCTTATTTTCAACCACATGGGCCAAACACTTTACATCATGGAGGGTATATGGATCGTGCGTATCAACCTCCCACTTAATGTCATCCTTTAGGCATGACAAAATGCCAAAACCACCATAGCCAAATCCAAATGATATGTATATGTGAGGAGTCACATGAACTCAGTGCAGTTTCCTCTACCATGTTAGTTTGTTTGGTTTGCATCAATCGGACCACATAAGATGTAGAGTGATCTTTATCAAACTTGAGTAGGAACATCTTTTTGAACTTGGACCATGACAAGTCCGCAATGCTTTAATTTTCAAAGAAGCCATTGATGAGCATGGGTACCCAACTTAAAAGCAACTAAAGTGGCTTAGAAAAGGAACATTATACAAGTTGATGAGGCAATCCATCCTGGATATCCGACCAAGAAGATCAGTGCCCTTAAAGGTTGGGATATCAATCTTAAGAACGATCACATCATGAGGCCATTCAAGCAAAAATTTGGCACTTCCTGCAATGGAATCAAGATTAGTAGCAAACTCTAAATTAAGCTCACCCATACTTGGAAGAGCTCCCGTGGCAAAGTGGAATGCATATGGACCATGAGAGAGTAACCAAGATCTTAACCGAAAGGCAGCTATTGGAAGGACCCTGGTACCTACTCCAAGTTCAGGCATTGATAATACCTAGATCTTGGTGCTAGAAGGACATTGGATCTTGCCCATAAGGCAGGCATTGGAAGTATTGTGGATCCTAATACTATAAATTCCTAAGTGGAGTGTCATCTTACTGAAGCTCAAGTACCTTATGCTTATCTTACTATTGTGCATCAAAAACCAATTGGAAATCGTTCTCCCATGATCGCTCAATGTGATAAAATTCACTAGCATGTTGTGCAAGTAATTGGTCCAATTGGGTTTGGATTTTATCAAGCTACTCGGAGTAGAATTGTTAGGAATGACTTTTATTGAGTTGCTCAGAGCAATGTTTTTAGGAATGACTAACATTTCTAACTAGGTTATTCATCATTTCATGATCAAAACCAAATATTCATGAATATCAAGGGAAGGGGATGGGGACCTATAGGAGGAGTGGGAGGGCTATTCATGGTGCTAAAACAGAAATAGCACAAGGGTCAAAGCTATTGATATGGTCTAGTATATTATGGTGCTTGCCTAGGTTTCCTGACAAACGCTCCTTTCAACTCATACAATCATCATTATGAGGATTTGTGCGTTGCAGACACCTGTTGTCTTGTGCCTAACCGAAAGAAGCCAAGGGTTTGCACATACACTACGGGTCAATGACAAAACCCAAATATTTCATCAAGTGCTCACAAAAAAAAATGTTTTACCAAAAATATATCTAGCTAGAAGAGGTTCTAGAACAACTCACACACCCCTCTATCATTTTTTTTGCACCATCATAGGGAGCCAAGATCGTCACTCTCTTACTAATAAAACAACTTCAAGAAATGGCAACAACAATAGCAGATCTTAGAAATGCAAAAACTAAAAGCATTCACCAAAACAAAATTCAAAGTTCACAACAATAAATCACAATAATAACAGATTCAGATTCTACGTGAAAAATCAATCCTAGCCACTCAGTGAGGGCAAACTCTCATAAATGCACAAGAGGTGATAGATGATTACAAGTATGAATGATGAAATAAATATCACATGACTCATCTATTTATAGTTTAAAATAATAAACAAACCCTAACCCTTATGCTCAAGGTATGACTAACCTAACCTAGGGCCTGATCTAGTAATAATAAAGATAACCGACATGGCTATATTGGAGTAGTTAAAAAATAACCCTTTTCATGTATCATTTCAAGTTACTTCCTATTGAGAGGGAAAAGATTGTTTATGCAAAAACAAATATGATGGTGAATATACACTATAGTTGGTGCTTAATGATAAAGAATAAAGTTAGAAGCATGAAGACCATGACATACATGTAGGATAGAGGATACACGATAGCAGCATAAAGGAAGAAATCTTGGCCAGGTTAAGTAGAGGTGTTCTTGACATTATCCTTCCTAAATTTTAACATTTTTGGTACTTCTAGCATGTATATTTGAGTTACATTTCCATTTAATAAGCAAAATAACACACCAAAATCACATTGTTTGATTTTTGTTAAAGCAATATTGATTCCAAAAACTGGAGCAATGTGTTGAAATTCTATATTTCTACATTTGAGGAATGCATTGAAGATCATTGAAGTAGATTAAAGAAATGACAAGTGTGTCACAATTCAATATTTCACAATTGAGGAAGGCATTGAAGATCATTGAAGTAGATTAAATAAAATGACAAGTTTAAAATTCCTCCTCTTATTAATCACAATAGAAAAGAATAAAATTATGATTACTAGATAATATGATGTTGGACTCTAGCTTGAAAAAGTTAAGGCTACGGACATACTCAAGACAAATGGTTCTAAAGCTGTTAAAGTGAATTTCGTAGGCAAGCTTGGTAAGAGCCAATGACTCAAATAAATATGTTATAAAGGTAACTACAGATGTAAAATTAGGTTGCCTCCAAGTCGAGGAAACATGATGAGTACTCAACGCTTTGCTTAGGTGCATATCTAGCTCTAGACAAGCTACAAATCAACTTCTATTGGTGGAAAATGTAACCTGTGGTAAGCACAATGAGAGATTAAGACCACATAAGGAAGTTACATGTGATTTGAGAAAAGGAAAATTGTTTTCTTTTTTCCTTCTCCCTATTGTGTTTAGTTTAAGTGGAGAAGTATTTAATGCTTTGATATATATATTTGTAAATGTTCGGTGAGAAGGGTAATAAAAAGTAGAGCTACACATTTAAGTGGCAACAAACTTGAAGAAAAAATACATAATAACATAATATGTAATAGATTTACAGTTCCAACTTTCTTTGTTTACTGCCATCGTTATTAATAAGATGAATGAAGAAGCCAAGATATGTCTTTCCTCTCTCTTCCTTTGATTAATAATTTTGCATGTTCTTTGTAAATTCTCCATCTCTTTCGTGGATGCTCCAAAACTAACAGCTTACCCTATGGTTTCATGTAGCCTTTTAGTCCTATCTATTTTATTGGTAATGAGAGGATAACAATAAGATTTTCCAGATCAATTGCTAAACGTGTAAGTTCTCTTCTAAATTTGCTTTGAGCATGTACCAATCAAAGTATTTATTTAATCTGAGGAGAATTGAGAAATGGTTTCTATGAATTACCTACATGTTTCCAATTAGAAGTGCAAATAGAACCAGCCCAATTATCGCAATTAAAATGGCAAAAGAAATCTCCCCAACATAGGTGCTTGTGTCGACGTTTTGTCCTAAAGAGCTGCCAAGGACAAAAGATTTTGTTTAATGAGTACTTGTTGGTCATCAGATCCGCCTAGGTAAGGATTTTGTGTAAGTGTATGCGCCCTAGACCTGGACCAACATTGAAAGGCCGAAGGGAAGAGATGCCCCTCATGCCAATCTCCGGAGAAAGGCCGGCTCCTATGCTAAACTACTTGGGTGTTTGAAGACAAGAGTGCAGGAAAGAGATAAAAGGGATAAGGGTTAGAGAAATAAATAAAAAGGGGTAAGGGAAGAGAGATTGATGATTTAAGGTGGGAGAGAACAGGAAGCACGATCACTAACTGACACCTGAATAGAAGCAAAGAACACCAAGAGTAAAATGAAAGAAACGTAGTATCAACCTTCCTATGTATCCTCCCGAACGAGTTTCAGGACACTGTCCCCGATCGCACACCGGACGCAGAGTTCAACATCTCAGTCTACAAATGAGGAGAGATAGAAGAATCAAGCAAGGCAGGCAGACATAAAAGAAAGCCAATACGACACTTTTCTACTCCTATGTATCCTTCCGAACGAGTTTCAGGACACTGTCCCCGATCGCACACCGGACGTAGAGTTCAGCATCCAGCATACAAACGAGGAGAGATAGAAGAATCAAGCACAGAAGGCAGCATAAAAGAGAAGAATTGAGCTCAAAGTCTCTTAGTATTAATCGCAGGACATCAAGTTATAGCAGCTTTCTAGCAGATAGTTCCCCCCATTTTTCCATTACAATGCTTGGGTTTTTATAGAGGACCCGGGCCTCTGAATCATAATTACATAGCGAAGAAGAGTACGCCCTCGAGCCCCGAGAATCGGCTCCCCGAGGCTCTCGTGATCGAGCTTTCAAATCCGTTACCCAAAAATGGCAACTGCAACCGGGTCAACCATGGAAAGGTGCATTGATGAGCCATCTAGACGTCCTTGGTCTTCGGGTGCGGTGCTCGAGTGGCCGCCATGCTCGTCGGGCTCTCCATCATGGCTTGATACTTCATTTTTGATTGCCAAAAATGAGCAGCGGGCTTGTTGGGCACAAAAAATAGCATTTATGAGGCACTTGATCGCCTCGAGAAAATACCCGGCTTGGAACGCGTGCCCGTGAAGCGCTTCGCTAAGTCTTCATCCACCACTTCGCTTCGCAATGGTTCTGGGCCGAAGCAAAAACTCCTCTTTGATATGTACTTCGCAGGATTGAGCTTCGCAAAACTGCTTCGGGGGCGGGGAGCGCCGAAGCATATCTACTTCGCAAAATGGGTCTCTTCTTCCTTACCGCTTCGCCGATTAAATTACTTCGCTGATGTCTTCGAGAAATGCTTCGCTGCGATCCTTTTTCAAAACTGTGGTTCGGGAAGATTTCGGCCGAAGCAGATGTTTCATTCTTTGTGACCTCCGTCACTTCGGGTGGAAGTACTTCGCATGAAAGCTTAGCCGAAGCAAATGCTTCGCAATGACTTTCGCCGAAGTAAAAATGGTTCGCTGATTTTCTGGCCGAAGTGACTGATGGAAATACTTCGGATGCGAAGTAGTTTTCTTGCCTTCTCCCTTGTATTTCTTCTTCGGCACATTGCTTCGCAGGAATCTTGCCCGAAGTAGCCGCTTGAAGCGCCTCAGGCCCGAAGTTTTTCTCATTGCTCTTCTTGTATTCTACTTCGGTGATACTACTTCGCAAAAACTCCACCCGAAGCGGTGTTGAAAATGCTTCGGGTGCGAAGTAGTTTCTCTATCTTTTCCTTGTATTTTCCTTCGGCGAAACTCCTTCGCAAAACTTTTACCCGAAGTAGCGCTGGAAATGCTTCGGGTGCGAAGCTCTTTTCATTTTTCTTTGGCGAAGCTCTTTTTTTCTAGTTTGTTTGGCAGCGAAGTTCTTTCTCTTCCATTTTTATATACAAAGGGGTGGCATTGGAAGCCAAAATTGCTGCAACTTTCAAAATAAAAACAACAAAGCAAAAAAAACTTTACACAATACTATACAAAATTTGTTTTCTTTTTCTACCCCTTAAGGAATGTGACAAAATTGTCAACATTCTTGGCGGCTCGTGGGGCAACGAGCTCATCTCGGTGGGAGAACCCTTCAATTTTGATCCATTGGGCCAGAGTCTCTCCCCGATCCTTCTCTTTCTTCTCCTGCTTCTTCTTCCTCCTCTGCTTCTTCTTCTGCTCCTTCATCCTCCTTCCTCTGCTGGCGTGGCCTCCTGCTGTGGCGATGGGACCAGACGGTCACGGATTTTCTTTATAGTTCGGCGAACATGAGCCCAGACCCCTTTCTAAAATATTTCTTGATCTTCGAGTGCCTTAACCAGAACATGGAATCGATCAATCTGCCCTATGTCAGCGTGTTTAATTCTTGCACCCAGGTTATTCAAGCAAGCCGCGATTCTGCAATGTCTTAGGATGAAATCAGTGACTTGTCCCTCCATGATTGGCTCTTCCCACTCATCAATTTTGGAGACATCACCTTCAAAATGGAGCCACGCTAGCTTGAGTTCTTCCCTGGTGAGAAGGTTTCCATCATCGTCTGTGAAACTCGAGAAACCCAAAGAAGAGAGATCTTCAAAGTAGCTCATTGATGTGCGTTGTTCTTGCTCAAATATATCAAGGAGGTCTTTCACCTTTTGTGCTTTCTTCACCTTGGAGAAGAAAGCGCGAACAGTGGCTTGAGCAGTAGACCAATCCCTGGTCGTTCGACTCATAGCAGCGACCTGCAGGTCTTGATATCTGATGCTTTGGACCTCAAAGGCAAGCTTGAGTCACCTTCTGATTTTTTGGATTACCTCATCCACTATCGGTCCTTCTTTAGTAATGGCCTCCTGAGCTTCGGTGACAAAAATTAAAATTGACAGGGCACTGGAGGCCCGAGATCTGAAACCTTTAAGTAGGTGAGAGTGGATCTCCTTTATCCTACCTTTGTCGAACAGCTCCAGGTTTGCCTTTTCATACAATTGCTGTTGGGCCCGCAAGATCTTGCCCTCGAGCTCTTTGGCCTTCAGCTCATTTTCAGCCTGTTTTTGTGCTTGATGTTCGGCCGAAGTCTGCAGTTGTAGAATTTGCTGCTTGAGGGTATGCATTTCTTTTTTGAGCAATTTGCACTGCTTCTGAGAATCCTCCAGCTCAGAGCGAATCCTAGCCAGCTCTTCTTCCAACTTAATGTTGGCATTTTTTGCTTCAAACCTGCACTGGTTGGCAATGTTGGCGTGTGCTCGGAAGGTCTCCACCCTGACATGCATGGACGCGGATTCATCATCTATGTTCAGATGCTCCAGGTCCTTGGTCTTCTCCTGGTAGTCGTAGTCAGTTGGAGTCATCTCATCCAGGGGCTTCTGGACCTTGGGGACCTTCTTCACCTTATGCAACTTTCTGCCCTTTAGGTCGAAAACTGCACATTTTTCAACTTGAGCCAGAGATTTCCCTCTTTTCTTTCTCGCCTCCTTTAGCATCTTCTCCGTATTCTGTCGAGCTAGGAGGAGCTTTTCAGCCAGGGGGCACTCCTTGATCGAAGATAGGTCAGTTTCAGAGAAAGCCGAATCTCCAGCCATAGGTGTAAACAAATATAGGGAGCTAACAGAGGCAGGTTCCCCTGACGGCTTGGAGACTGGTGTGGCAGGGACTTTGGCGAACGGGATTATGCTTTGGGCTATGGGAGAGTGGGCTATGGGGCTTGGTGTGGGGACACTACCTTCACCTTGTCCTGGGATTGAAGGAACAGGGGCATGGGTAGGTGAAGGGGTCTCAACGGGCCTATCTTGTTCAGACGACTCGGGGGGAGTGGGGCTATGCAGGATTGGACTGGGCATTTTCTGAGTGGGGGATTGGCTCTGTGAGGGATGAGGAGATTGATGAGGGCTTCCACTCGGGGCTGCCATGGATGTGTCAGAGACTAAGGCGAAGGGAAGAGAATGCATACCTGCGTGCCCTCCTGGCAAAGCGGCTGTGGTAACTTCCTGCATGATTGGTTCTTGGCTCGGTTGGGCCTCGTCACTCCCGACCTCCACAACTTCTACCTCGGGGTCCTTCTCTTGTTGGAGGAGTCCCTCCACATCGATGATATCTATCTCGGGGATCGTCTCGGCACTTGGTGGCCTTGCTTCAACCGGGCCTGACGCAGGGGATCCAGCAGGAGTACCTGAAAGTTTCGTGCGAGGACGCTTCGGATGGGTCGGAGGCACTTGAACTTGCTCCTGCATTTTCCTTTTCTTCCTCTCCAATGGTTGTTCTGCTTCTTCGACACTTGTTTCCTTATCTTCCTCCGAAGCATCCTTAGCCCCACCTGGGCTTTCGCCTGATCCTGGGGTAGCTGGGGGAATAAAATCTGCAAAGGATATCGACTTCCAGGTTTCGACATTGGAGTCATAAAGAATTGCGAAGTCTTTATCCGATGCTAAGAGTCCGTAGGAGTTCATTTTTTGATGATGGACCCTCATTGTCCACCATTCCCAAAGCTTTTCCTCGCTCCAGTATTTTACCTCCTCCTTCAAATCGTCTCTCGCTTTCCTCCAGAATGTGGAGCCTGGAGTCGGGAGGGGAGACTGATCAGGGTCGAACTCGACCTCCATAGGATAGAACTCATGCCATGGAGGCAATGTTCTCATCCTTTCTAAATGCCACTCCAGATCCTTCCCATTGGGGTTGTTTCTTTGTTCTACAATTTCGGGGTGAGGGCAGATGTGGAAGTTCTTGAATTTTAAATGATCCCTCATTACGCCCAAAGGATCATAGAGCCACTGCTGAGGAATCTGGAGTAGGCCGAAGTAGGCAAGCCTTTCTTCCAAGAACGTGCCCTATTTTAGGGCAAAGACTTCAATTACCCCCATCCTGAAGGGGAAGTCGCAAGTATGTGCCCACTTTCGATCGTGACCGTATATTGCATTGGTATAGTCACTCTATCGAGCGACTTCCAATGCGAACTGATATTCAGAAGGGTAGACTGGCAACAAGAAGGGCTTCCCAATGAAGCCGAACATGCGAATCACCAATCCTTGTGTCAATTGGAAGACATCCCCTCTTTTTCCTAGCACCACTCTATCTCTCAAACTGAGTGGTACCCGAGGAGAAGAACCTTTCAACAGATGTATGGCGGGTCCCAAAAATTGTTGATTAAAAGAATAATAGGACTCCTCCTTTAATAGGAGGGAAGTCCATTGATACACGGGCAGAGGATTTCCATCCTTACCGCTTGGGGAGATGGCGATATGGGGAAACCGCTTATGCACTTGGTGGAAGTACAACCAGACAAGAAAAGAATAGGGTGCGAAGTACTGGCCTGTTGCAGCATTCTTCATGCTGGAGAGCCTTGTATGCAGGGTTCGGGCCACCCATTCCGCCCAATCAAAGAAAACGGGGTTGGTGTTTGGCCTCGAAGCGTCAGGGGCATAAAACTCCCCTCTTGAAATGCATTCGGCTAGAGACACCTGCCAGGGCTGTATTGAAGTATCCGTTGACAAGCCCGCCACCCATGCAATGATAGAAAAAATATCTATATTTTTGAAGGCCTCCAAGGGTAAGGGCATCTGGGGTAGTTTGTTTGAAGGTAGCCCGCTCTTGAGATTCTCTCGCAAGAATTTCAATATATAACTGTTGGAGGTAAATCTCTCCATTTGTTCGCTCAGGAGGACATTGCGAACAGAATAGCCCTTGGGTGGACCCTGCTGCGGTGCGAAGGCTGCCTGCACATCTTCCTTCAAGATGGAAAACAGTTTGTGTCCCGAAGCATCTAGCACCTGCCTGGATGCAGGTTGGTAATTCTGTGCAATGGCGTATATCAGCTCGGGACAATGATGAGCAGGTGGGGTTAAAAACCAGTAGATTTGGGAGTAGTACGTAGCGGCTCTCTTGTTTTCTGGCGTGAGCCTGCTTGTCATGAATTCTATGGTGTGTCGAAGGTCGGATACACCCTTTGAGAGCTGCGTGTCTCGGATCTTTTCCCACCCATCAATTGGTGGCTCCACAAGTTGTTCTTCCTCCGAGTCGTCTCCCTCTTCCATTGGCTATTTTTTAGCTCGAAGGGGAAGATTTAGCTTCTTCGGAGCACGCTTTCTCTCCTCCTTCCCCTTCTTCATCTTTTTAGGGCCTACAACCTCGGGCTCTTTCCCCTTCTCCTTAGAGTTCTTCTTTCCCATGATGCTAGTGATGGCGGCGGGATTCTTGATGCCAAGGGCTTAAATGTAAATGGCTAGATGCAAAGGATGGGAGAGTTGCAGAATATCCGAAGGCTCTTAGTTTAGCTCTAACTGATGGACAAATAACTTCCCTCTTGCCAAGAACTCGCTTTTATAGCCTAAAAAGGCAACCACCTGAATTTATGGCACCTACTAAAATTAAATTTGTACTTCGGACGACGGAGGCTGCCGTATTCTCAAACCGCTTTTGCAGCGACGTGGTACACAGGGCTGCATGCTTTGATGATTAGATTTTGTACTGGAGATGCCACCCGCTGCCACCTCGTACCTTGGTGCGAGCTTTTCCTTGCCCTTTTCTGACTCGGTTACCTCGGGAAGTGCTACATCACCCTTTTGCCTTAAATTCATCCGCTTCATACTCCTTTGAAGGCCATTCTTGATGCGTTCTTCGAGGCGTAATCCGAATTTACACTTCGCACGTGTTTGGCTCGACGAAGTTGAAATTTAATGCTGGAAATGCTTCGCGGAGAACCTTTGGTTCGGACTACTTTTAGATGCTTCGGGGCCGAAGTATTTTTTTCTTCGTCGTGTTGCCACTCTTGAAGGTCATCGAAGCTCTCCTTTTGAAAATTGCTTCGCAAAAATTTTGCCCGAAGTAGCTGCTGAAAATACTTCGGGTGCGAAGGTCTCCTTTGGTGTCTTTTGTAACCTTCTTTGCAGCGAACCTTCTTGTACTTGCTACTTCACATCAGAAATCCCCGAAGAGGATTTGGAATTTGTACTTGGCTTGGAGGAGACAAATAAAAACACATACATTCATCTTTTTTTTTTTTTAAAGAAGGAAGAATTCGAATTATACTTAGTAGTGAAAGGTCTTCAGATGAAGACCATTGACAGAGATTGGCAGAACTTGACCATCTGCATCTTTGAGGATGAATGAATTGGCCGAGTTCACCTTCATAATTTCGAACGGCCCATCCCAAAAGGCGTCCATCTTGTCGTGGTTCCCAGGCTTGGCCTTCCAAGAGTCCCACTTCAATACCAAATCTCCCACATTGAATGTGCGATCGGATGACCTTTTCTTGAACCAGTCTCGGGTGACCTGAGTATGCTTGGCGAAGCTCTGGTATGCTTCTTCGCGTTCTTCCTCTAGTCGCAGGAGCTGAGCTAACCTGTTTTCCATCGGACTAATTTCATCCTCTGCTTCTAACATCTGCAGCGCAGGGATCTCCATATGAATGGGTAAGATAGCCTCCTTGTCGTAGACTAGTGCGTAAGGCGACGTTTTGATTGACCTTTTGACAGAAATTCGATCGGCCCACAAGGCCCGATCTAGAAGGAGATGCCAAGTCCTTTTGTTTGTCTCTATGAGCTTCCTTAGCATTCTCAATAGAGTCTTATTGGTGGATTCTGCTAAGTCGTTGCCTTGTGGATAATAATTGGAGGATACTTTATGATATATCCCATATCTGTAGAGGAATTCATTGATTTTAGCGCCTGTGAAGCCAGGGCCATTATCTCGTGATGATTGCTTCGGGGATGCCGAACCTGGTGATCAATCCTTCTAGGAAGGTGACTACAGTCTCTTGATCTGCATGCTTGGTGGGAATCGCTTCGGCCCACCTGGTAAAGTAATCGGTTGCGGTCAGGATGAACTTGTGTCCCACGGAGGAGTTCGGTGACACGACCCCTATGAAGTCCAACCCCCATTGCTGAAAGGGAGTTTCTACCTGTATCGGGCGAAGTGGCATCGAAGCATTTTTGCTTCGGTCGATGAACTTTTGACACTGCTCGCATTTGCGACAAACGGCGAAGGCATCGACGAAGAGTGTAGGCCAATAGTATCCTGCTTTGATAATCTTTAATGTCATCGTCCTTCCTGCGAAGTGGCCTCCAGATAGCCCCGAATGGAACTCTCCTAGGACTTTTCTTTTATCATCATCTTTGACGCATTTAAGAAGGACCCCATCAATATTCTTGAAAAATAGGCCTTCGGGGCGCAGAGTGTACCGAGAGGATCGCGTCCTAAAATGCCTTCGTTGTGAAGCATTTAGATGCGAAGGACAACTGCCAGTGTTGAAATATTCAACTATTTCACTGACCCAGTCTCTCTCGTCTTCCTCGTGGTTGGCGAAGCATTCATCGGCTGGTAAGTCATTCTTCTGAGGTTCTTCAGCTTCGGCCGCTGCGTTCTTTGCTAATTCTTGACATAGTGCGTGACCGTGAACCAATTTGGTGGGCTTGATCTCGATGTCAAACTCCTGTATCTTGTTCACCCAACCAGCTCTTTTACTCCCCAATTCTCCTTGGATGATAAAATTGCGCACGTCGGGGTGAATGACAAAGACTGTGACCCGACTTTGAGAGATGAACTGTTTGAATTTTCTAAGGGATTTCATTACTGCATGCACCTGGCGTTCTATGAAATTATACTTTTCTTCATGAGGGTTGATTACCTGGCTCAAAAACGCGATGGGGCGCTCCTCGCCATCTTCCCCCTTTTGTGTCAGGACAGCAGCATAACTTTCGGGTTCTCCTATAGCATATAGGATGAAATCCCGACTGTAATCTGGATTGATCAAGACCGGCGCTTGAGCGATTCGAGCCTTAATCTCTTCAAAAGCCTTTTTTCTTTCTTCAGTCCAGTTAAATTTGGTGCCCTTCTTCAGGAGTTGGGACATTGGCTTGATGACTTGGGCGAAGTCGGGAACGAACTTCCTTACGAAGTTGATTTGACCGAAGAAGGATTGAAGTCCTTTCTTGTCCGCTGGGAGCGGGAGCTTCATTAGAGCTTTGGCTCTATCAGGATCTACAGTGAGCCCTTTTTCTGATATCGCATGTCCCAGCAACTTTCCTTCGCTGACAGCGAATATGGACTTCTTTGGATTAATTGAGATGCCGAACTCTCGACACTTTTCAAAAACTTGTTGTATATGTAGTGGATGATCTTCCCTTCTTCGAGAGAAAATGGTCATGTCATCCAGATAGATGACGATGACCTTATTTAGAAGCTCGCCAAAAGCAAGATCCATTGCTCTCTGGAAAGTGGCCCCAGCATTCGAAAGGCCAAATGGCATTCGCTGGTAGGCAAATGTTCCCCACTTGGTGGTGAATGTTGTTTTGTGTTGGTCTTCGTCCCTGACCCAGATCTGATTGTATCCAGAAAAACCATCGAGCAGAGAGAATCGTTGAGCTCCAGCTACTGAGTGCAAAATTTGATCAATCTATGGGAGAGGATAGTGGTCCTTGAGGGACGCCTGGTTTAGGTTGCGGAAGTCCACGCATAACCTGATATCTCCATTCTTCTTCCTGACTGGGACCAGGTTTGCTACCCATGAAGAGTGCTTGATGGGATATATGATCTTTGCCTCAAGCATTTTCAAGAGTTCGGCCTTCATTAAGACCTCGATCTTGGGATTCATCGGCCTTTGCTTTTGTCGGAAGGGTTTGACCCCCTCCTGCAACTCGATTGTGTGTTGAACCAGTTGTCGATTGTATCCCCAGAGATCTTGATAAGACCAAGCGATTATATCGAAAAACCTTCTACACAGATTCTGTATCTGTTCTATCTCCTTCGCAGTGCAGTCGGTTCCCACCTTTATTGCTTTCCCAGGTTCGAGCTCCAAATCTTGATATTGTCTCTCATGGACTTTGATCATGTGAGAGAGAGCTCGGTCATTCCGATCAAAGAGGCTTTCAAGGGTGATTAGTCCCTTGGGAACATGATTATTCTTCAATTGGATCAACCCTTCATACTCTTCTTCATCAGAGCTTCGGTCTTCAACTGTGGCGGCTTCTTGGATTAAGAAATTTACAATCTGCTCATCGTTATCAAACACTTGCCAATGCAGATCCTTGTCTGGGATAGAGGGTCTATAGATCATTCTCACAGCTCTAGGCTTGTGCACCATGTCTTCTGTTGGAGAGTATTTGGCTGCGATGGATGCCAGAACATCGGCATGTCGGTTCTTCTCTCGTGGGACTGATTGCAGATTGAGAGATTCGAACCGATCGAACAGGTCCCATACCCTGTTGCGGTATGACTTTAGATAGTGCTTTTTTGAAGTACACTTATTTGTGACCTGGTTGCAAACCAGTTCGAAATCTCCAAAGATTTGGAGATGCTTTATGCCTAACTTATCAGCTTTCTTAAGTCCTAGGCATAACGCTTCGTATTCTGCTGCATTGTTAGTGCAGCTCCATATCAACCGGTAGCAATATTCTTTCTGCTCTCCGGAGGGTGAAATTAGAAGAATCCCTGCCCCAGCACCATTTTTACATCGGGCACCATCGAAGAACAACTTCCATAGTTCTTCCTGGGCACTTGTTCTATTCCCGGGGTGGGAGTGGTTTTTTGGCTTGACGATCGCATAACATCCTATTTCGGTCTCCACCATGGCGTTGAAGTCTGCCAATGAAAACTCATCTTCACAACTTAATTGCGCAAGAGACTCCTCAACCAGATCTACCTGTTCTATTTCCTCCACCATTGCGTTCACTGGTTCGTTGCTTTCTTCCTCGGACATCTTCTGTACAAGAAAGGAAGAAGGCTTCTCATTGTAGATCTTCACCTTCTTTCCCTTGAATGGAATCTCCAGATGGGAGTAATCCATAGACAGATATCCACCCAGCTTTGCCGTGAATTCCCTCGACAAGCACATACTGAAATATGGCTCCAAGTCGACTACCACTACCTCTTGTATGACTGTGATCTGAGGCATCTTATGTAGCCGGATAGGAATGTCCTTGATCACCCCTATAGTCTTCACTGGAGTACCATCCAACTGGAGTACACCTTGGCCGCTTCGCGTATACTCCATCCCTATTTCTTCGTAGACTGCCCTTGGCATTACTGTTGTAGCGGCCCCAGAGTCGATCATGCAATTATGCACAATATACCCTTCCATTTGTAGGGACAGGTAGAACGGGGGTGGTCTGTTCTTCCCCGTGATTGACGTGGATAGGGTCTGTACCAAGGCTAGCGGTGCAGCCTTTTTTACCTTAATTGTCTTTAATGATTCCTGCAGCAGGTCTACTTGTCCAGGAAGTTGCAGTGCATCATACAGGCTGATCTTGGCTGGAATCTTCTTCAATTCCTCTACAATATTGTACGCCAGGGATTTGGGTGCTTCGGGCTCTTTTCTGGGCTCATATCTTGTGCGATACTGCTCTGTAGCTTCCACTCTTTGTCGCTTAGTCAGCGAAGGAAATTTGAGCTTTTCCTTGGCCTGTTCCTTAGTTTCCACCTGAGGCGGTTCGATAGAGGCCTTTTGAGCCTTTCCTTTGGTTGGTGCAGGCGAAGGAGCTTCGCTCGGGGCCGAAGTAGATGATTGTCCTTTCTCGGGTTGAACTTGCTCTTTTGAAGGAGCCAGCTGAGTAGCGTCTGCTTCTATTGTCTTTCTTCCTCCTCGGGTAAGTACTACAACCGACTCCTCCTCGCCAATTGCCAAGTTGTGACTCATCTGCCTAATGACGTTTACTTGACCGCTGTGACTACTGTTTGCCAGTGTCTGAACATAATGCTGGTGCAGGGTGCAGGTATTTTCTTCATGCGGATCATTGCACGTAGAACACCAATACACATAGTCGAAAGTGCTTGGAGCCTCATCAATTGCAGCATTTCTCGTCGAAGCCTTCCCTTGCTGGACTGCTTGGTCCTTGGTAAGTGCAGGTGCAGGATAAGATCTCCTCGGTAGGAACTCCTGTTGTGCTTGCTTCTTTTTTACAATGGTCATGTCATTAGACAACATCTGAACCGTAGAGTTCAGAGACTGCATTTCCTGCAGAATTTTGGTTTGTATATCATCGGCTTTCGGAGCGAGTGGTGATGGAGCCATCGTCGGTATGGGAGGAAGGGCAGGGTGTTGAGGTGGTGCTGGTAGTACAGGAAATGCTGAAGAGACAGTGGGTTGTGGAGTTGAAAATGTAGGGAAATGGATTTGTGGAGCAGTGATTTGAGACACGATAGGATTCGGATTCCAAGATGAAATCGAGAGTGCGGGGGTGGTGGAGATTTGCGAAGTGACTGCGCTTGCATACTGGAGTTGTAAGAATTCGAGAAGTATGGGCATCGGCATCCTTTGGGGGAGCTTGCCCATAGCTATTAAATCCATCTCCGCTCTCTTAGCTAACTCATACAACTCGAGAAAAGTATTAACGTTAGAATATCTTACCATGAGACTGATATCGAGGTTGAAAGCCCGAAGGAAATAGAGCGCTGTAGCTTCGTCGGTTGGCCGAAGTCCAACTGGCACTCTCTGCCGGGTTCGAGCGAACCTCACATTGAAATCCATGATCTCCTCTTGTGGATGTCTCTTGATTGAAGTGAACTGGTGTAGTAGAGAGGTAGGATCACAAGATTCATTGAAGTTTCCCATCGGTTGATCAGCTAACCGGTCCCATCTCGTAATACTACCGGGTGGTAGAGATCTATACCAGTAGAGGAGTTTCCCTCTAAGGGAAAGGACCAGAAGCTTTACCATAATCGGCTCTTCTGTAATGTCGTGGATCGCCGCCAGAGATATTATATCCTGGATGTGCTCCAGAGCGGTCTTCCCAGTTCCATCGAACGTTGGGATTTTCTTTACGACAGCAGGTGGCACTTGTCCTTGTCCCACTAGATTTAGAGGTGACAAAGAATCCCATGCTGGAGACAATCTGGGTGGTGGTGGCTACTGCATTTGTTGTTGTTGTTGTTGTTGTTGCTATTGTGCCATACTTGCTCCTAGATTTTGAGAAACAGGAATTCCCGAAGCTCCCCTTTGACTGCTAATAGGACAACTAATAGGAATAGAGGGGCTAGGACGCTTTGGAGAGTTGGGAGGATTGGGAGGAAAGCTAGATGTTGTACTATCAAAAGTTGAGCTTTGTCTGCCAACAGAGGATGTTCCTTGTAGCAGGGATTCGGGGGTGATCAACCTTGATTGTTCCCCGAAGGCATCAATATCTAGCTCAAAGAACTCGATTTCCTCTCCTTTATTCTTAACTCTCCATCTTGTTTGCATGAAGGCACAGACTTTTGGTACTGGTCTTTTCGACCTAGAGATTCTTGGGTAAACAGAGTCGCCAGATGCTAAAAGTCTTTCAGTAATGAGGGCATCGATCCTCACTACCACTAATCAGGTGAGACTGACCGGGTCACACCAGGAACTTAGTTAGAACTATTGGCCCCGATGAAGATGGGTTTGAGATTTGCAATATGGGACCTTGACTGGTTATGGATCTTTCTAGAATAGATACAGTCTGTCCCACCGGGCGTGCCAAAAATTGTTGGTCATCAGATCCGCCTAGGTAAGGATTTTGTGTAAATGTATGCGCCCTAGACCTGGACCAACATTGAAAGGCCGAAGGGAAGAGATGCCCCTCGTGCCAATCTCCGGAGAAAGGTCGGCTCCTATGCTAAACTACTTGGGTGTTTGAAGACAAGAGTGCAGGAAAGAGATAAAAGGGATAAGGGTTAGAGAAATAAATAAAAAGGGTTAAGGGAAGAGAGATTGATGATTTAAGGTGGGAGAGAACAGGAAGCACGATCGCTAACTAGACACTTGAATAGAAGCAAGGAACACCAAGAGTAAAATGAAAGAAACGTAGTATCAACCTTCCTATGTATCCTCCCGAACGAGTTTCAGGACACTGTCCCCGATCGCACACCGGACGTAGAGTTTAGCATCTCGATCTACAAACGAAGAGAGATAGAAGAATCAAGCAAGGCAAGCAGCATAAAAGAAAGTCAATACAACACTTTTCTACTCCTATGTATCCTTTCGAACGAGTTTCAGGACACTGTCCCCGATCGCACACCGGACGCAGAGTTCAGCATCCAACATACAAACGAGGAGAGATAGAAGAATCAAGCATAGAAGGCAGCATAAAAGAGAAGAATTAAGCTCAAAGTCTCTTAGTATTAATCGTAGGACATCAAGTTACAGTAGCTTTCTAGCAGATAGTTCCCCCCCTTTTCCATTACAATGCCTGGGTTTTTATAGAGGACCCGGGCCTCTGAATCATAATTACATAGCGAAGAAGAGTACGCCCTCGAGCCCTGAGAATTGGCTCCCCGAGGCTCTCGTGACCGAGCTTTCAAATCTGTTACCCAAAAATGGCAACTGCAACCGGGTCAACCATGGAAAGGTGCATTGATGAGCCGTCTAGACGTCCTTGGTCTCCGGGTGCGGTGCTCGAGTGGCCGCCATGCTCGTCGGGCTCTCCATCATGGCTTGATACTTCATTTTTGATTGCCAAAAATGAGCAGCGGGCTTGTTGGGCACGAAAAATAGCATTTATGAGGCACTTGATCGCCTCGGGAAAATACCCGGCTTGGAACGCGTGCCCGTGAAGCGCTTCGCTAAGTCTTCATCCACCACTTCGCTTCGCAATGGTTCTGGGCCGAAGCAAAAACTCCTCTTTGATATGTACTTCACAAGATTGAGCTTCGCAAAACTGCTTCGGGGCGGGGAGCGCCGAAGCATATCTACTTCACAAAATGGGTCTCTTCTTCCTTACCGCTTCGCCGATTAAATTACTTCGCTGATGTCTTCGAGAAATGCTTCGCTGCGATCCTTTTTCAAAACTGTGGTTCGGGAAGATTTCGGCCGAAGCAGATGTTTCATTCTTTGTGACCTCCATCACTTTGGGTGGAAGTATTTCGCACGAAAGCTTAGCCAAAGCAAATGCTTCGCAATGGCTTTCATCGAAGTAAAAATGGTTCGCTGATTTTCTGGCCGAAGTGACTGATGGAAATACTTCGGATGCGAAGTAGTTTTCTTGCCTTCTCCCTTGTATTTCTTCTTTGGCACATTGCTTCGCAGGAATCTTGCCCGAAGTAGCCGCTTGAAGCGCCTCGGGCCCAAAGTTCTTCTCATTGCTATTCTTGTATTCTACTTCGGTGATACTACTTCGCAAAAAACTCCACCCGAAGCGATGTTGAAAATGCTTCGGGTGCAAAGTAGTTTCTTTATCTTTTCCTTGTATTTTCCTTTGGTGAAACTCCTTCGCAAAACTTTTACCCGAAGTAGCGCTGGAAATGCTTCGGGTGCGAAGCTCTTTTCATTTTTCTTTGGCGAAGCTCTTTTTTTCTAGTTTGTTTGGCAGCGAAGTTCTTTCTCTTGCATTTTTATATACAAAGGGGTGGCATTGGAAGCCAAAATTGCTGCAACTTTCAAAATAAAAACAACAAAGCAAAAAAAACTTTACACAATACTATACAAAACTTGTTTTCTTTTTCTACCCCTTAAGGAGTGTGACAAAATTGTCAACAAGTACATCTCTTCTCAAGTTTGATGTGATTTAGTGTGAATATAATAACTATTGCTTTGATCAAGTTCTATAAAAATATGTTTAACATAATACAAGTCACTTTGAGAGACCATTATGAAGGATTCTTTTCAATTGAAATACTTTCCAGTGGTCTTTCAACTTTATGCTCAAGCCTCCAACATTCCAATTCTCTATCTTTAAACGAGAAAAACATGTAGCTAACAGAAATGAAAATAAGGTTAGAAAACTTTACCTCAGGTTCTGTAACCCCCACCACAAACAATAGAAGTACTTGTTGAGAAACTTTGAAGATGTGATGCCATACGTCACAGCAACTTGATAAATTCCATACTAGAAAAACTCTGCACTATCACCACAAAGGTTTGTGACAGTGCTTACTCTATACCATTCATATCTATGCTGACTGAACTCATTGTCCACACTACTGCAATCAAAGTAATTAATATGACAAAATGGCGTTTCTTTTCTACAAACATCCCTCCAGCATGCATTTTGTCTGTCAACTGCCAATAGATACCAGCATGCTCCAGTAACCTATGAGAGACAAATGATGACAAATAGTAATGTCTCTAAGTAATTCCTTTTCATTTTCTTTTTCTTTTCCTTTTTAACTAAATAAAACGAACATGAACAAATTATTCTTTTTTAACACTTTCATTATGCATGCAACAAGAAAAATAACAAGGGCCAATTCTCACTTGGACAAAAACCAGTGCATATAAAGAAAACACGAAAAAGTCCCCATAGCCTAATATAGGTTTAGGCTCAAATGGTATAAAATATGCCATTATTTTGTGCTATTCATGGGACAAGTAAAAGAAGTGACTTATTGAGCAAGGCATATATTTTTAAGGATGACTAACAGCTAATCTGATTAAAGAAGTAGATCCTAGAATTCTAAGGTCGCTATCCTTTAGATGTTTGCATCACATACTCTGTCTATAGGTGGAAGAGTATTAATTACAATGAAATGGATGATAGTAGAGCAAATAAATGTCATTTCATTATCGCGATATCGCTACATGTCGCATTCTTGCGACAAAAAGAGAAGAGAAAGAGGAGGAAAGAAAAAGTGTCGCGATATCGCGACATGTCGTATTTTCGCGACCAAAAGAGAAGAGAAAGAGCGGGAAGAAAAAGTGTCACGATTTCGTGACATGTCGCTTTTTCGCGACCAAAAGAGAAAAGAAAGAGAAGGAAGGAAAAGTGTCGCGATATCGTGACATGTCGCAGTTTTGCGACCAAAAGAGAAGAGAAAGTGTTAGGAGGCGAAAGTGTCGACTGCCTATGTTCTAAGGTGTGTGTCATCTTTTGTAAGGGTGTTGCTCTTTTTTGGCTGTGTGGCCCTAGTAGGGGGCTAAGGACAGACTGTCCCTATTGAGGTCTTGTTCCGTTTCAGCATAGTGCTGATTTTGTAATAGGTTTTGGGTCAACCTGTAAAACCCGATTGTAATGAATTTGTACCTTAATTACCAAAAAAAAAATGTCATTTCATTATCAACATCACCTTTGGAGATAAGGTGTGTCACTTCATTAACCCAGGTATTGTTGGTCATCAAATCCGCCTAGGTAAGGATTTTGTGTAAGTGTACGCGCCCTAGACCTGGACCAACATTGAAAGGCCGAAGGGAAGAGATGCCCCTCGTGCCAATCTCCGGAGAAAGGCCAGCTCCTATGCTAAACTACTTGGATGTTTTGAATACAAGAGTGCAGGAAAGAGATAAAAGGGATAAGGGTTAGAGAAATAAAATAAAAAGGGTTAAGGGAAGAGAGATTGGTGATTTCAGGTGGGAGAGAACAGGAAGCACGATCGCTAACAAACAACTTGAATAGCAGCAAAGAACACCAAGAGTAAAATGAAAGAAATGTAATATCGACTTTCCTATGTATCCTCCCGAACGAGTTTCAGGACACTGTCCCCGATCGCATACCGGACGCAGAGTTCAGCATCTCGATATACAAAAAAGGAGAGAGAGAAGAATCAAGCAAGGCAGGCAACATAAAAGAAAGTCAATACAACACTTTTCTACTCCTATGTATCCTTCAGAATGAGTTTCAGGACACTATCCCCAATCGCACACCGGACGCAGAGTTTAGCATCCAACATAAAAACGAGGAGAGATAGAAGAATCAAGCACATAAGGCAACATAAAAGAGAAGAATTAAGCTCAAAGTCTCTTAGTATTAATCGCAGGACATCAAGTTACAACAGCTTTCTAGCAGATAGTTCCCCCCCTTTTACATTACAATACTTGGGTTTTTATAGAGGACCCGACCCTCTGAGTCATTATCACAAAATCAGCGAAGTGCATCCTCGAGCTTCGAGAAGTCGGCTCCTCGCAGTTACTGCGACTGATCTCTCAAATCGACTACTAAGAATAGCAACTACAACCGGGTCCATCGAGAAAATAGGCATTCAATGGGCTGCCTAAACTGTCCTTAGTTTCTGGATGCAATACTCGAGTAGCCACCATGCTTGACAGGTTCTCCTTCTTGGACTGGTACTTCGGGTCCAATTGCCCAAAATTATCGATGAACTTGTCGGGCAAGGAAAAATGTATTTATGAAGCAACTGACCACCTTGGGAAAATACCTGGCTTGAAATGCATGCCTTGGAAGCGCTTCGCTAGATCTATTCTTGCAATTCTGCTTCACGGTGGGTTTGGGCCGAAGCAGATCCTTCCTCTGAGTTTGGTACTTCGGATAGTTGAGCTACGCGGCACAACTTCGGGATGTTTGAGTGTCGAAGTAGATCTCTTTTGGTGGGGCCCTTCATGCTCTACTACTTCGCTGGTTGAATTACTTCGGCTATGCCTCAAGGAAATGCTTCGCCGTGATATTTCTTTGAAAGTATGGTTTGGGAGGCTTGCGGCCGAAGCAAAAATGGTTCGCAAGCAGAGGGGCCCGTGGTGGGTATTTCGGTGACTTTCTGGCAAAGCATTTTCAATGTTTTCTTCGAGATCTGCTTCGCAAGTTTTTGGGCCGAAGTAGCCTTTGGAAATGCTTCGGGTCCGAAGTAGTTCTTTTGCCTTAGCGACTTTGGAATTTGATTTTTTGGCCTTCCTTCTTCGGACAGAGTTGTCATTTGAATATCTCTTCGCTAGGTTCCCACCCGAAGTAGTTTTGGAAATGCTTCGGGTGCGAAGACTTTCTTGGCACTTTCCTCATGTTTTTCTTTGGCAAAACTGTTTTGCAAAATTTGAGGCCGAAGCGATCACTGGAAATGTTTCGGTCCCGAAGTCCTTTTCTTGCCTTAGCCAATTCGCCTTGCATCTTGGATTTTCTCTTTTCGGTAGGAGAGTTACTTCGCAAAACTTTCGCCCGAAACGCTTTTGGGAATGCTTCGGATGCGAAGCTTTTCCTGGCACCTTCCTCGTGTTTTTCTTCGGCAAAATTGCTTCGCTGATTTTCCACCCGAAGTAACCTTTTGAAACGCCTTGGGCCCGAAGTTCTTTTCATTTTATTCTTCCTCTCCTCAGCGAAGCTATCCTAGCTGTGAAGCTCCTATCTTCTTTGGTGTACAAGGGGAATGGCTAGGAAAACCAAAATTGCTATAACTTACATACATTTTAAAAGGTAATAATTAATATCATACAAATTTTTTGCTATTCTTCCACCCCTTGTATAATGTGACAAAAAGTGTCAACAGGTACCACAAGACCTGAATGGAAACATCTGGCTCTTAACGGGCCAAGGCATATCATCGAGGCGCTTAGGCAGTTACAAAACTTGTTGAGGACTTGCATCATCCCCAGCTCACACAAAGATGATTCCATGGTCTGGAACCTTGAAGATTCTAGAAATTTCACTATTAAATCAGCTTACTACAGTCAAGAACCTCCCATTGATGGTCGGGACTTATCAAATCAGGTCTGGGTTCCCAAGATCATTCCCAAGGTCAAATTTTTTTGTTGGTTGGCCATCCAAAATAGAATCCTCACCACTGACAACTTGATAATCAGAGGGTTACTCATTCCCAATTGGTGCATCCTGTGCAAAAACGCCTGTGAGTCAACTTCGCATATTTTTTTGGAATATCCCTTCTCTCTAGCAGTTCTCAACCCGGTTCTTAACACCTTCGACATCTCCACAGCCCTCCCTCATTCCATTCCCCTCCTTTTTCAACAATGGCCTCGACCTTTCAAGAGCAACCAACTTAAATTCATGTGGCAAGCTTGCCTCCACATTTCCCTATGGCAGATATGGCTAGAGAGAAATGCCAGAATTTTCAAAAATCAAGCCACTGATAAGAAGATTATCGTTGCCAAAATCTTGGCCCTTGCTACGGAGAATGCCTCTCTGGTTTCATCTTCCAAACCCCCCCTCCTGGCCTTGAATCAGACCTAACCAAACTCTTAAATGTTTCTAACTTCTCTGCCACACCCTGTACTTCTGTTGATAGGTCTATCATCAAGTGGGTCTCACCACCTACTGGGTGGCACAAGCTCAATTTCGATGGTGTGGCCAAAGGCAACCCAGGAGCGACTGGTGGAGGAGGAATTCTCAGAAACCACAGAGGAGAAATAATTTTGGCCTTTGCCCAAAACCTGGGAATTCAATCCAACAATATGGCAGAGGCACGGGCTCTGCTCCAAAGTTTGATTCTCTTGGAAGGCTTGACCATCAACAAAATTATCATCGAAGGAGACTCGCTGTAATGCATCAACTAGCTCAATGGGACTGCTATGCCTCCCTGGGCCCTTGCTTCGATTTTCCAAGAATGCAAGGCTCTAATTGGCAATTACCCAAAATTAGTCATTAAGCATCAATATCGGGAAGGAAACAAAGCTGCAGACTGGCTTGCTAACAAGGGAGTCGACGAATCTGACATTCAAGTATGGAGAGACTCCTTCCCCATTGGCCTAAGGAACAATTCTATAAGTGGCAATGTCTGCACAATGTGAGATGTTGGTAGGGGATTGGTCTGGTATGCTCATGAAACTGGTCGCATTTTCGCGACATTTCTTCCTCCTCCTTCGGCAGCAGAATTACAACATGTCACGATATCGCGACACTTTTCACCTTTGGCCGCAAAAATGCAACATGTCGCAATATCGCGACATTTATTTCCCCTCTGGCTGTGAGGTTGCAACTTGTCGCGATATCGTGACATTTCTTTCTCCTTTGATCGCGGCGTTACAACTTGTCGCGATATCGCAACACTTTTTCTCTCCGACCGCGATTTTGCAACATGTCGCGATTTCGTGACACTTTTTCTCTTCGGCCGCGATTTTGCAATATGTCGCGATATCGCGACACTTTTTCTCTCTGGCCACGATTGTGCATCATGTCGCGATATCGCGACACTTTTTCTCTTCGGCCGTGATTTTGCAACATGTCGCGATATTGTGACACTTTTCCTCTTCAGCCGCGATCATGTAGTATGTCGCGATATCACGACACTTTTTCTCTTCGGCTGTGATTTTGCAACCTGTCACGATATCACGACACTTTTTCTCTTTGACCATGATGTTACAACATGTCGCAATATCGTGACACTTTTTCTCTTCGGTCGCGATTCTGCATCATGTCGCGATATTGCGACACTTTTTCTCTTTGACCGTGATTTTGCAACATGTCGCGATATCATGACACTTTTTCCCTTCGACCGCGATTTTGCAACATGTCGCGATATCACAACACTTTTTCCCTTCGGCCGAGATTTTGCAACATGTCGCGATTTCGCGACACTTTTCCTCTTCGGCCTCGATGATGCAGTATGTCACAATATCGTGACACTTTTTCTCTTTGGCCGCAATGTTGCAACATGTCGCGATATCACGACACTTTTTCTCCTTGGCCGCAATGCTGCAACATGTCGCGATATCACGACACTTTTTCTCTTCGATCGCGATTCTGCATCATGTTGCGATATCGCGACACTTTTTCTCTTCGACCGCAATTTTGCAACATGTTGCGATATCGCGACACATCTCTCCGACCGTGATTTTGCAAAATGTCGCGATATCGCAACACTTTTTCCCTTCGGCCGAGATTTTGCAACATGTCATGATTTCGCGACACTTATCCTCTTCGGCCTTGATGATGCAGTATGTCGCGATATTGCGGCACTTTTTCTCTTCGGCCGCATTGTTGCACCATGTCGTGATATCACGACACTTTTTCTCCTCAGTCGCGATTTTGCAACATGTCGCGATTTTGCGACATTTCTTTTCGACAGCGATTTTGCACCATGTCGTGATATCGCGACACTTCTCTTCTGGCACCAACCTTGCAACATGTCACGATATCACGACACTTCTTCTCTTCTGGCAGCAACCTTGCAACATGTCGCGATATCGCGACACTTTCTCTCCTTCGGCTGCGATGCTGCTTCTTGTCGCGATTTCGCGACATCTCTTCCTCTTTTGGCTGCAACGGTGCAACATGTCGCGATATCGCGACATCTTTTCCTCCTTGCTTTTTCCCTATGTTGTGGGCCACGAAAACGTAACTAGTCGCGATATCGCGACACCTTCCCTCGTGTGGTGTTTTGCTTTCTCTTTGATCTTTAGCTCTTGGGCCTCCTCGGTCGGCTTGGAAAACATGTAAAAACCTCTTATACAAGGTTCAGGGGCCTTTCAACACCCTTTCAACCAATCAAAAAAAAAAAACGATAAAAGGAAATGGAGTTGCTTATGTGTCGAAGGAATTGTGATTTGTAACATATGATAGATATTCTTTATTTCACTGATTGGTCCTAATTTTAAGCAAACACTCTCCCGAGATCAACTAAATTCATGGATGGTTGCCTAATAATGTCCTCAATTGAACTGAACTGGTTGTTTGGATGTCAGGCTATTTATATGTTCCTCGAGTACTTGTAAGCTCAAGCTCTATAGAAAGAAATGAATACTATTAATTTCCAAGAATGACTAAAGTAAGTCAATGGGACTTGAACATAGTCACAAAGCCTTGTACAAGCCAAAAATAGGGCTACAAAGTCAAAAGGAAAGGAAAAGAAGTACAAACTACAAAGTACAAACTATAGCTAAACTAAGTTAAAGTACAATAACAAAATATTCCAACTATGTAAGAAAATCCCCAAACAAGTAAAATATAAGCATCTCAAGCATATCAACATAGTGTGGCCCTAGAAGTATAGACAACATAAAAGGTTGTGCAACATGAGGATCTATTACTAAGGGGAACATGAGTGTGTACTTGTAGTAGCTGACTACTACCATTGCTTCCAGAACAAGTTTTGTTACACAGTTAGAATGAAAAATGTGAAGGGACCAAGACATATTTCATAGACGCTTCACCTTGAACATTTTTTTATTCCATAAAGTTCCTGCTCGCTGAAGCTTCTTGCTCACTGAGGATCCTGTTCTTCAAAATGATCCACTTTTTGAGCGACCTTGCTCCCTGAATGGAGGCCCGTCGCACAAGCTGAGGCAGAAGATAAATAAGAGCAGAAAAGAAGAATTGGTTAAGCTTTTGGAAGAGAGAACCTCGCTCCCATAGTACCCTACTCACCAAACACCTCGTTCTCATAATGCCCCACTCTTTGGGTGACCCACTCTTCGAGTGTCTTCCTCTCAAAGCGACCCACTCTCCAAGCGCCTTGTTCTCAAAGAGACCTGCTCTTAGGGCATCCTAATCTCATAGTGATCCGCTCTTTGTGCACCTCACTCTTAGAGGGACCCACTCTCTAGATGTCCTGCTCTCATAGTGACATGCTCTTCGCGCACCTTGCTCTTAGAGCGACCCTCTCTCTGAACACCCTGCTCTTCGCATATCTTGCTCTTAAAGCGACCCGCTGTTTGAGGGCCTCATTCCTTGCGCACCTAGTTCTCATAGCGACCCGCTTTCCAAGTGCCCCACTCTCCATGCACCTTGCTCTCAGAGTGCCCCGCTACCAATGCGCCTCACTTTGTCTCTTTAGTAAATGGATAAGAATAATGTAATCACCTCGTAATTATCATCAAGGTTCATTATATGTAGTCCATTTCGTAGCTAATTGTAAGGGTCTTTTGGCTTTCAAGCATATCAAAGCTACTATTTAAAGAAATATTGTATTGAAACTTCAAATTGCAATTCAATAAAAGAGTGGTGCATGGCATTCTAATTCAATTGTGTCATCAATTGTTTGTCTCATGGTTGTGTGAAATCAATGTCTTTGCCCTCTTTTCCCTTGTTAGTCTCTATTTTCATTGTTGTTACAAGTTATTCAAGGATCTTACACGCTGAAGTTATTTGGTACCTGCTCAAATTTCCAATTGCACCAAAACTAAACCTCGCTATGGCTTCGGTCATATTTATATCTCTTTTCTATTGCACCCTTTTCTCGTACACAAAGTACATCACATTTGTTTTCTACATTTTAAATTAGTTTCTTTTATTGTTTTTTGGCTTAGTTAGAAAGTAGAAGAGAACCAGCCCAAGTTCTGTAGGTTGAGGAGAGTAGAAACTTCCCCATCCATTTTTTGAACTGCATCACAGATGCAAATCACATTTGCTGATTTTCGTGTTCAACAGTTTTAGCATGCCCGGTGGGATGAATCCAATTCACCCCACAAAGAAACACCCACTGCACATGAGGTCAACAGTTTTGGCATGCTTTGTGAGACACACAAGTGTGATTTTGGTGCAAAATTGATCTTACACCACCCACACGTAATTTTGTAGATCTATGCTAGTATACTTCATATTCTTTCGAAAAGAGTTGCCTTTTAGACTAAAACACATGAAACCCACAAATATTTGAATTAAAATTTACGAGTTGTGTTTGGTTTCAGATTTCATACTTCATAATTTTTCATGCAATGGAGGTTCCTTTTTTATTTTAATCTAGAATCTTGCCTAACTTGTGATTTTTGAATCTCATTTTTTAGGGAAGGGCTAAAGCGGCAACAAGTGAAGATAGGTGTGAGTGGGAACAAGACTGTGAAAACAAAAAATAGTACTCTCTAAGAGACCTCACTCCCAAAACAACTCACTCCTCGAGCGCCCTAATATCGGAGCAACAGGTTCGCCAAAGCAACTCGTTTTTCCATTTGTTTCTCACTTTGGCTAATGCACCTCATTTATCATTCCTATTTTTTGGTGATAATAGAGGTTTCTTCCTTTTTCGTTCATGAATATCAAATCACCTAAACAATGTCAAGGATAACCCGGTTACCAAATCATCAAATCCTTCAACAACTTGCTTATGTCCCTATGGTATCACCTATATACCAAGTGTCCCATGAATAGGGACAATATGGCCAACCTGTACAATATGGGCAAGTACCTCAACCATACCCATTCATTCACCAACAAAATCTTGAAACATTTGCTCAATAAGGGTACCTGTTGGTCACAAATCTGCCCTAGGAAAGGATTTGGTTTATGTATGTGCCCTAGACTTGGACCTGTTGGCCACGGATCCGCCACCTGGGAATGACTTGGTGTCTCAATGCGCCCTAGACCCGCAGACCAACATTGAAATGTCGGGAGGAAGGGATGCCCCCCTTGCCGATCTCCAGAGAAGGTCGGCTCCTTTCCTAACCTACTTGGGGGTTTTTAGATAAAGGTGCAGGAAAGAGATTAAAAAATGGGGGTAAAGGGAACTGGAAAGAGATGTAAATATCATGCGTCTCGGGTGGGGGGAGAACAAGCAGCACGATCACAAATTTGCATCCGAACCAATAGCAATTAAAACAAAGCATGTAACAAAAACTGCAACTGTTATTCTATCCTATGTATCATTCTGTTTAGTATTCTAGATCCAAATAATCACCAATGCCCAAATCCAGAATTTAGAATTTAGACAGATAGAAATATAAATGGACATGAAGCAAAAATACTAGCAGAAGGCAGCATAAAAGACAGAGACAAGAAGCAGAGCGAAGGATGCTTTGAAATTAATTAGAAGGTGGTCCGTCACAGCAGAGTCCTCTAGAAATATGCCCCCCTCCACCCTTTTACAATGAAATGAGGCTGCTATTTATAGTGAAATTTTCCCCCCCATTACATTTTGGGCACAGAATCCCAGACCTGATAAAAGCTGCAAAAACTGACAAAAGCAGCTGATGTTGACCTCTACGGGTAAAGAATGTACTTGCAGCAAGGTCCTCCTGAAAACGTGGCAGCTCCGTGGAAATCCGATAGGTGGGAAGTTGAGTCAGTTTGAATGGGGGCAGATGCGGTACAATCTGTTAGTTCATGCTCATCTGTCCGGTACCCTGGTGGCACACCTTCTGTCACATATTTGACTCGAATCTCAAGGTTGGACACCTATCAGCATTTGATGGATGGGGAAGAAATCATCCTTAAGCTCAGCCTTTGTATGAGCACAGTCGGGCCGATGAGCGCAGTCGGGCGGATGAGCGTAGTCCGGAAGGCCTCCGTGCCTTAGAAAACTTTTGGGCAGGTTTCAACATTCTTTGCCCGAGTGCGCACAAGTCAGTGAGCGAAGCCCGACTTCGCTGCGAAGTAGGGCAATCCCAGCACTTATCCATTTTTTTGGAGATACCATGATGGGCTGCCCAACTGCGCACGAATTTGAGGGCGCAGCCCGACTTTGCTGCGAAGTCGGGTTGCGCACCCAAAACTTAAATTTTTTTTGGGGATGTCCTTCATCGACAATGCCCAAGTGTGCACCCAACACTTAGATTTTTTTTGGGGATTTCATTCACCGATAATGCCCAGGTGCACACAAAACTAAGAGCGCAACCTGACTTCATAGCGAAGTCGGGGTTCGCTCAATACTTAGTCAAATTTTGGGCTCAGCTCTCTGCATGTCAGCTCCCCAAGTGCGCACAAAATTAAGGGCGTAGCCCGACTTTGCTGCGAAGTCGGGTTGCGACAACACTAACACTTAGAAAATTTTGGGCCTTTGTATGAGCGCAGTTGGGAGGATGAGCGCAGTCGGGCGGGGCTCGACACTTAGTCAATTTTTTGGCCCAAAATTGAGCTTCCTGGTCCTGCTTCCCAGGGCCATAACTTTTGATCCACTGACCCGATCGCCTATTATAATATATCGTCGGAAAGCTAGCAAAAATATCTGCAATGATAAAATATCCAAAGATTTTTTCATCCATTTTATCGCCCCCATTTATGGCCTGCGAAAACCCCAACACATCTCCATGCTCTTTGTCACTTTAAAGCTCCATACTTAGGCCAAAGTTTATCAAAAAAATTAATGTGGCAAAATTGCCAACATTCCTAGCGGCTCATAGGGCATTGAGCTCGCCTCAATGTGAGGACCCAGGACTTTATCCATTGGGCAATAGAGTCACCCTCGCCGTCCTCTTGATACTCACTGCCAACAGCAACCTCTTTCTCAAACCCTTGGCACCCATGGCCCTCTTGGAACACTAAAAAAAAATACTGCACAAACTAAACTAAGAAAACAACTGAAACTTTGCATACTAGCCGGCTTATTTATATTATTTACACAAAATTTTGTGGCATTATTGGCATGTCGCCAACACAAATCTAGCTTTGGTTGCCTATCCGATGAACCTGTAATGTCTGGACCAGATCTGATTGTACTTCAGTTGATCTTTGAAGTCTGGCTAGCCTCCCAAAGTTTTCCAGGTCACGAACATGGTGCAACGTGGTAGGCTATCATTCATGCTGGTACCCATACAATTGATGAACAATGTGGCAAGGAGATTTGCCATATAGGAGCCCTCTTCGGGTACCGGTTGCGGTGATGGTTGGAGACAATACCACCACTCTAGAGAGTCCACCACCTATGGGCTCTCGAGAATGAGTTCCTCCAACTCCTTGATGCGATAGCAGGAGCTTTCCGACGATAGGCATTTTTCTGGGGTCTCCTCAGGATCAACCTCTTGGTGAGGCATGCCTATTGGGCTTTGGCTGAATGCTTGCATGCTATGCCCTGGGAAACAAAAAGGGTGCAAAAATGTGCCCTCTTTGTGTTTAGAATTTGCCACTGGATTTTGTTTCGCCTCTTGGCCCGTCTCCTTATGGAAACTGCAAGCAACCATATTGTTCATCATTTGGGAAGTGTTTGCATATTCCCATTGTTGACTTTGGATGAGATCTTCCTCTCGAGCTCCACACAGCTACATTCTAGGGCTTTGCATAGTATGAGGGATTTGCCTTGGTGATTTTTCCAGATGAAGGCAAGCCAGAGATTCACCAACTTGGGCTTCCATATTTTAGCTCAGTTAGAGTCGCCAGGTGATTTTGCTAGATGAAGGCAAGCCAAAGATTCACCAAACTCGAGCTTCCTAAAAATATGGAGACTGTAGGTGAACATTCATTTCCCCTCTTGTGAGGTCAAGGCTACTCACCAAACCTTGATTCCTTTGAAGTGTCTTCTATTAGCTTAAAAAAATGAGCCTGCGATCAAGAAATCTAGATCTTCGGCTCAATCAGAGTCGCCAGGTGATTTTTCCAGATGAAGGAAAGCAAGAGATTCACCAACTCGGGCTTCCTTAAAATATGGAGACTGTTCGTCCCACCGGGCATGCCAGAAACTATTGGCCACGGATCCGCCACCTGGGAAGGACTTGGTGTGTCAATGCGCCCTAGACCCACAGACCAACATTGAAAGGCCGGGAGGAAGGGATGCCCCCCGTGCCGATCTCCGGAGAAGGTCGGCTCCTTTCCTAACCTACTTGGGGGTTTTTAGATAAGGGTGCAGGAAAGAGATTAAAAAAGGGGGGTAAAGGGAATTGGAAAGAGATTGAAAAAGATAAGGGAACAGGAAAGAGATGTAAATATCATACGTCTCGGGTGGGGGGAGAACAAGCAGCACGATCACAAATTTGCATCCGAACCAACAACAATTAAAACAAAGCATGTAACAGAAACTACAACTATTATTCTACCCTATGTATCCTTTTGTTTAGTATTCCAGATCCAAATAATCACCAATGCCCAAATCCGAATTCGAATTCAGACAGACAAAAATATAAATGGACATGAAGCAGAAATACTAGCAGAAGGCAGCATAAAATACAGAGACAAGAAGAAGAGCCAAGGATGCTTTGAAATTAATTAGAAGGTGGTCCGTCATAGCAAATTCCTCTAGAAATATGTCCCCCCTCCACCCTTTTACAATGAAATGAGGCTGCTATTTATAGCATAATTTTCCCCCCCATTACATTTTGGGCATAGAATCCCAGACCTGACAAAAGCTGCAAAAATTGACAAAAGCAGCTGATGTTGACCTCTACGAGTAAAGAATGTATTTGTAGCAAGGTCCTCCTGAAAACGTGGCAGCTCCATGGAAATCTGGTAGGTGGGAAGTTGAGTCAGTTTGAATGGGGGCAGATGCGGTACAATCTGTCAGTTCACGCTCATCTGTCCGGTACCCTGGCAGCACACCTTTTGTCACATCTTTGACTCGAATCTCGAGGCTGGACACCTATCAGCATTTGATGGAGGGGGAAGAAATCATCCTTAAGCTTAGCCTTTGTATGAGTGCAGTCGGGCCGATGAGCACAGTCGGGCGGATGAGCGTAGTCAGGAAGGCCTCTGTACCTTAGGAAATTTTTGGGCAGGTTTCAACGTTCTTTTCCCGAGTGCATACAGGTCAGTGAGCGAAGCCTGAATTTGCTGTGAACTAGGGCAATCCCAGCACTTAGACATTTTTTTGGAGATACCATGATGGGCTACCCAACTGCGCATGAATTTGAGGGCGCAGCCCGACTTCGTTGCGAAGTCGGGTTGCGCACCCAACACTTAGATTTTTTTTGGGGATGTCCTTCATCGACAATGCCTAGGTGCGCACAAAACTAAGAGTGCAACGTGAATTCGTAGCAAAGTTGGGGTTCGCTCAATAATTAGTCAAATTTTGGGCTCAGCTCTCTGCACGTCAGCTCACCAAGTGCGCACAAAATTAAGGGCACAGCCCAACTTCGCTGCGAAGTCGGGTTGTGGCAACACTAACACTTAGAAAATTTTGGGCCTTTGTATGAGCGCATTCGGGAGGATGAGCGCAGTCAGGCAGGGCCTAAAACTTAGTCAATTTTTTGGCCCGAAATTGAGCTTCCTGGTCCTGCTTCCCAAGGCCATAACTTTTGATCCACTGACCTGATCGCCTATTATAATATATCGTCATAAAGTTAGTGAAAATATCTGCAATGATAAAGTATCCAAAGCTTATTTCATCCATTTTATTGCCCCCATTTATGGCCCATGAAAACCCCAACACCTCTGCATGCTCTTTGCCACTTTAAAGCTCCATACTTAGGCCAAAGTTTATCAAAAAAATTAATGTGGCAAAATTGCCAACAGGACCAACCTTGAAAGGTCAGAAGGAAGATATGCCTTCCGTGCCAATATTAAGAGAAGGCCGACTCTTATTCTATTCTAATTGGGGGTTTTAGATAAGGGAACTGGAAAGAGATGGAAAAAATGCTGAAAGAAATGTAAATGGCATAGCAGTAGCAATGGGGAAGAACAAGCAACACAATCACCAATCTCTACACAAACCAACAACTATCAATACAAAGAATGAAACAGAAACCAACACTGCATTTACTTCCCTATGTATCCTTTATGATAATTTCAGATCCATTTGTCATTCAATGCTTAAATCCAAATAGAAGAATTACAGCAATTAGAAAAATAAATGACATTAGCAGCAATAATCACAGAATGCAGCATACAAAGAAGAGACAGAGTCGGAGCCAAGAATCCTTAATATTGATGCAAAAGTTTGAATACAACAGTTTTTAGCAATATGTTCCCCCTTTATTACATTGAAATGAACTCCCTTTTATAGCAGAAATTCCCCCCATAACATTGATGCTCAGATCCCCAAAACTGCCGAAATAGTTGAGATTTGACCTCTGACAGCTGTCAGCGTACCTGAAACAAGGCTCACCCATGTCAGAATGGCTCCGGAATGTTTTGGAAGTTGATATGGCAAGTCTCATCAATGTGGTAGGTGCAATTTACCCCTTGGAGTGCTTAAGGGACCCGACATGGTGTCCTATTGGAATGGGCGGAAACCTGAATTCGAATGCCATCAATGTCTACCTACCCTGCCTTCTGAGGTCTACCTGTAACCCTGCCAAGACTGGACCAAACTCCCAAAATCGCCCGCTTCTAGCTCAAGTCTGGGGTTCGCCACAAGATGAGAGTGATGACGGGAATCGCCCAGGTGGAAGAGCGATCCTGGGAGTCGCTCGGAGGTGGGGCGAATCTGGGAGAGGCTGGACTTAGCCCTTTTTCCTTTTTAGTTGCGTCTCGCTTGAGGAAGGAAGCGACACCGAGAATCGCTCGGCGACTAAGCGAGGTCGGGGATCGCTGGACAGCCGGAGCGAACTCGGGAGGCGCTCTATGTTGTGGGTCGCTCATAGGCTGGAGCGATTCCAAGGTTCATTGTATTGGGGAGCGATACTATGAGCCTAATGCCTTAGCTACTTTTTGATATCCCTAAACCTGTTGCCGATCGCTGTAGGACGATTCAAAGTCGGTGGTCGCTTGATGATGGGGTGAGGTCGAGAATCGCCAAGAAACAGTTGCGATGCCGGGAGTCACTCCGAAATGGAGTGAACCTGAGCCCTCCCTGCCTTAGAATTTGTCAATACTTCCTACACGGGATCTGAGCGAGGCTAGGAATCGTCTAGGGAGAGAAGCGATTCCGGGAGTCACCCAGAAAGAGAGCGAACCAAGGAATGCTCTCTCATGCCTTAGCCAATTTTTGATAATTTCGAAGTCGGGGTTTGCTGGCGGAAGCAGGAGATGCTTGGAATTGCTCGACAAGGGAGGGAACTTGGGAGGAGTCTTTCACTTAGTCATTTTTTGCTCATTTGGCAGGGACGGAGATCGCCCATGGAGAGGGGCAAGTTTGGGAGTTTCTCAGCAGTGGAGCAAACCTAAGACTAAGTGTCCTCCTATTCTATGCCTCGATGTGTCCCCTGCCTGGATGGTTTGAGCGAACCTGAGATCTGCTGCTCTTGAGATTGTCGAGCGAAAATGGTTGTGGAGGATAGGAGTAAAGGAGAGGGTTAGCACCTAAAAATAAGTGCAACATTTTTAAAAAAATTTACCCCTTAGCAAAATGTAGCAACATTCCTGGCGGCTCGCGGGGTATTGAGCCCGCCTCAATGCAAGGACCCATGCCTTCATCCTTTGGGCCCAGAGTCTCCCTCCATCTCCTATTCTACTTCCTGCTCTGCTTCACTATTGCCATCTTCGGATTCCTCTTCTTCCTCTGTCTCCCCTTCAGAGTGCTCCTCACCTTCTCTCTCTTTTTCTTGTTCCTGATTGGTATCCGGGGAAGTAAGGAGGTCGTGAATGCGCTCATAGGTGGCTTGGACCTGAGTCCAGGCTTCCTCTTGGAAGGGCTCAAGGTCATGGAAATCCTTTAGTAGGTGCCTGAAGGTCTCAATTTGGAGCATATCATCCTGGTCGACCCTTTGGCTCAGATCAGCCAGGCAGTCGCTAATTTTGCAGAATATGGATATCAACTGTGTCACCTGGGCCTCCATAATAGGGTCTACCCAACCATTGATCTCTAAGGTATCCTCCTTAAATGAGTCCCATGCCAGCTTCAATTTGTCCCTGGGCAGGAAATTTCCATTGTCGTCTGTGAAGCTAGAAAATCTGAGTTGTGTGAGGGTCTGGAAATGTGCCAAGCAGATGCTCTTTTCTTTCTCAAATGTATCCAGCAATCTCCTGGCCCTCCTGACCTTTTCTCACTTTTCCAAGAAAGTATGCAGGGTTGATCTTGCAGTGGCCCAATCTCGGGCGATCTGAGTCATTGGTGGCACCTGGAGGTCTTTGCACTCATAGGCCTCAACTTCAATGGCCAAGCTGAGCTAGCATCCTGCTTCGTGTTTGGCCTCCTCTTCCATAGGCCTGGGCAGACACCTCCTTGGCCTCCCAAACATACATGAGAACGGATAGGGACCTTGAGGTTCTGGTTCAAAATTTTTTAGTAAACTGGCACGAACCTCCTTGACTCGATCCCTGGAGAAGACTTCAACTTGCGTCGCTCTTTCTTCCAGCTGTTGTTGTACTTCCTAGCGCTGGGCCTCCAACTGGACTATCTTGGCCTGTGCTTCCTCGCCCTCCTTGGTATGGTGATTTGCACCTTCTTTATGTTTAGGTACTTCCTTTTCTAGAGTTGTCACCTTCTACCTCAGCTGCTCAGATTCATTCTTGGAGTCGTCCAGCTAGGCCTGCATCCTTGCTATGGTTTCTTGCAGCTTCATATTCTCATTTTCTACTGCATAGTAGCGCTCCTTCAGTTGCTGATGATGCACGTAAAGTGTGCTCGCCTTGAGTTGGATCGCCCCTACCTCATTCTCTACATTGATCGTATTCAAGTCTTTGATCACTCGATGGTAGGTGTAGTCCTCAGGTGTCATATCTTGCAGGGGTTTCTGGACCTTCAGAATCCTTTTCTCCTTATGCAACACCATTTTCTCCAGATCGAACCTGGCGCATTTTCCAACCCTTGCAGGTTCTTGGGCCTTTCTTTTTTTGATGTTTTTGATCCATCTGAAGGAGCTCTGCTCTGCTTGGGCCAGGCTGTCTGCTACGGGGTGACCTTCCACCATCTCCAGTTCTTGCTGGATGAGTTCCATTCCTCCGAACATGGGTGTGATCAAAGGCAGATCCTGCTGAGGCATGGATTCTGCGAACAGATAAGGGGCAGTGGAGACTGGGAGCTCAGTCACTATTGGGGAGGTCACGGTCTGGACAGCAACGGAGGACTATCCAGGTTCAAGGGCAGATTTTCAACTAAGGCACCAGTTGAAGATGAGGGATTGGGTGGATGCAATGGACCTGCGATATCGACGCCCGGCTGGAGAGAGGTGATAGTTCCAAATATGTTGGGGGCAGAAGCAAATGGGCCAAAGGCCTGTTGGTCGGGATGGACGGAGGTAGAAGGTTGGGCTTCTTCCAAGACAGGGTGGGATATTGCGAGGGGAATGGTGGATGTTGGTTCGTTGCCTAAAGGCAACGCAGTGAGTAGGGGCTCAACAGTGGCAGTGGACGGTGCCGTGGACAACGGCTCAGAAGAGTGGAGAGGGAAAAGAGAGTGCGTACCTGCGTGCTCAGTCAGAGCTGACGTGGTGAATAGCTGAGTTATGGGGCTCTGGCCCGCCCACTCTTCTTCTTCAGGGGGAGTGTCTTCTTCTACATTAATAATTTCTTTTAGAGGAATCTTGGGAGCGACCTCCCTCTGCGGTGCAACCTCTTTCTCCCTTTGCGGTACGGCCTTTTTCTCCTTTTGCGGTAGGGCCTTTTTCTCCTTCTGTGGCGCAACCTCCTTCGAGACAGCGGCTGGGATGGATGCACTTGGGGTCAAACCGACAACCTTTTCTGAGGGAGCCCTAGGCGATTTTATTGTGACCTTTATCTTCTTCTTCTTTGGAGGCATCGTCTACGTTGCTTCAGCGGGTCGTTTTGATGACCCTCCTTGCTTTTCCGCGGCTTGCTGTACTTTAGGTTCAACCGCCTGACTCTTCTTCGCTCCGCTGCTAGATCCCCCACTCTGCTCAAGCGACTGCTTGGGCTGCTTAGGTGGGTCTTGTGCCTTTTCTAGGCCTTGGGCACCTCGAGGCACGAGGTCTCCGAACATGATTGGCCACCACGTGGCATGATGCTTATCGTAAAGCGCGGAGAACTGGTTGTCGCCCACAAGGACTTTTTCTGATGTCTCCTTTGTATGGGCCCTCATAACCCACCATTCTGCAATCTTTTCTGGACTCCAACCCATCCCCTTCAATTTGGCCTCCATATTTTTGAAGACCTTGGATTCAAGACTGTGGGTTGTGTTATGAGTCGGGTCGTATTTGGCCTCTACGTGATAGTAATCATGCCACGGCGGGAAGGACCGCATTTTCTCTATGTGCCATTCGAGGTCTTGCCCGGACGGGTTGTTGCGTTCTTCCATGATTTCCGGGTGAGGGCAGGCGTGGAAGCTCTTCATTTCAACAAAATTTTTCATCACATCCAGGGGTCATATCTCCACCACTAGGGGAGCTCGATTAAGCCGAAGCTCAGGAGCGTGGCCGCGAGGAACTCATTCTGCCCAGTGGCATTGACCTCAATTTCTCCCCATTTGAATGGGAACTCGAAGATATGTCCCCACTTCCTCCCTTGGCCGTAATTTTGATCTGTGTAGTCGGTTTGCCGCGCTATCTCCAGGGCGAACAGGTATTCTGTGGTGTAGTAGGGCAGAAGGAAGGGTTTACCAGTAAACCCGAAAACTCTGATGACAAAGCCCTGTGTCAACTGGAAAGTGTCACCCATGTTACGCCGCACCACATCATCTCTCATCCTGCGGGGGACGCGCGGACAGGAGCCATGAATGAGCTCCAAGGCAGGGCCCAGGAACGCCTGATTGAACTTATAATAGGATTCTTTCTTCAACAGCACCTGAGTCCATTGGTATACTGGCAGCGGCGCGCCCTTCTCGTCGGTGCGTTGGATGGGGACAAACTTCAATTTGCTATTCATGTGGAAGAGGAAGAGCCAGGCCAGGAATGAGCTCTGTCTGAAGGACTGGGCCTTTTCCTGTATCAGGTCCTGCAGTCGTGAATGCAAACTGCGCGCTATCCAGTCCGCCCAGTCAAAGAACACCGGCTTTGTATTTGGCCCCATGGCCCTAGGGTCATAGAATTCCCCGTGTAATATACACTCTGCAAGGGCGACCTGGTAGGGGAACACCACGACATCTGTAGCGATTCCTAGCACCCAGGATAACATTGTATATATGCCCGTGCTCTTGAAATGCCTCAGGGACAGGCAATTTTGGCCATTGATTGGGCGGTATCGGGTCTCGCAGCTGAGACTCCATGAAGCGCCGCATCCGTGGGTTATCCTGATATCTGTCAGACTGCTCGTCAAGGTTGATGTACCTGATGGTATAATCTGTGTTCGACAGCTGATTAGGAGCGAAGGCCATCTGGACAGTGTCAGAAAAAAGTGAAAACAGGACCTTCCCTTCTCTGTCCCGGACTTGTCTGGTTTTCGGGTTATAGTATTGGGTGACGGCAGCCACCAGCTCTGGACAGTTGTGCACGGGCGGGCATAAGAACCAGTACAGGTGAGAATAGTAAGCTGCAGCCCTGGGACTCGCGGAGGAAACCTTCTCTCGCCTTTCGTCGATGGTCTGCCGTAGCTGCTCGATGCTATGGGAGAAGGTACCATCTCTGTACTTTACCCAATTATCTATAGGTGGGGAAATTACCGCCTTTGCTGGTCTTGATTCTCCTTTTGGCCCGGCCGCCGCCTCAGGCTTCTGCGTTTGCTCTTTCTTCTTATCTTTCCTTTCTTTTCCGCTCTCGGCCTTCTTTTTTCCGCTTTTTGAAGCTCCCGAAGCCCCTTCCTTGGGCACCTTACCCTTCTCTTCGACACTCTTTTTGCCCATGATGATTTGCAGGGGAATTCAAGCGTGCTACTGTTTGCTGGTAAATTGCTTTGTATTCGGCTTCTGGTGCAGCTCAGAGTGAGTTCTAAGTTGATTAACAGAGCGAACTGGGGCGTCGCGCCTTTTATGGGAGTGGGTAGTGATTTCGCCATTAATGGTGAGTACTTGGGGTAAATGCCAGGAGCACGGAGTTGGTGGACGTAGCCGTAATTAGTTGATGGCCGTGCACAAGATCTTCCTTGAAGGCGCAGAACTCCTCGACCGTCGATCTCGAGGCTCTGTCCTTTTCCTCCAACGATACGCTTAGCGTGCAGTCACCTCATTTATAATGTACGTCTCGAGAGTATAACTTGTCGCCTCTTTTTCACGCATTTCGAGGTTCGTTGTGGTTGGCTGACGCATGGGGCGAGGTTCGCTTAAAAATTTGGGCGAGTCCCGGCTTCGCTCGAAATTCGAGCGAACTTCGGCGATCGCTTCGTTGGTGGACGAACCCCGATGCTTGCTCGGGAGGTGAGCGAACAGCGTCGAGGGAGGACTTAGAAAATTTTCAAATGTTCTTCCTCATTTCCGCTCTTGGAGTCGCTCGAAACCCCAGGCGATTCTGGTCCTCGCTCGGGCGATGAGCGATCTTCGGTCTTCGAGCGAACCTAGAAACCTTCGTTTTCTTCTGCCTTGGGCCGGGGTTCGCCCTTGGAGTTGCCCGAAACCTGTCGTTGCTAGACAACAATGCGAACCTCGACGTCGCCCAATATTTTTCCCGGTCTTGATCTCGCTCGAAATTCGAGGTGAACTCCGGTTCTCGCTGCAAATCAACGCGAAGACTGTTCTCGCACCACGGCTTGAGCGAACCTCGACCTTTTCAAACCATGCTTGGAGAATGATATTTTCTGCAGTTCACTCAGTGGCCGGGAAATTCCTGTCTTCGCCGAAAACTGTGAGCGATTCTCATCCTCGCACGAGGGCAGAGCGAACCTCGGCGGTAGTTTTAGACTTAGCAATTTTGTTTTGGCCTTCTAAGTCGGCTAAGTCTCGCTCAGGGGTTGAACGACTCCGGGCTTCGCTCAAGATCTCGGGCGATTCCTGGACTCGCTCGAGATTCGAGCGAACCTTGGCATCATAGGGAGTTAGAAATTTTTTGACCCTCGTTCTTCCCTCGCTGTCGCACCTCGCTGAAACCCTTTCTCGCTCTAAAGCCTGCGTGACTCTTGGACTCGCTCGAAACTTGAGCGAACCTTGTCCTGATTCTCCCTTCGCGCTTCGGCCCTTAGTGCGTCAATCACCGCCTAAAACCTGTGCGAACTTTAGCATAATGGGGATCTTGCCTTTCTAAAGTTTTCCGTGGCTCGCTCACAACTCGAGCGAACCCTGTTCTCGCTAGCTAGCTCGGGCGAACTCTGGCATCTTGAAACTCTATTGGAACTTTGCCCTCCCCCTGGTCATGCAACTCGCAGCTCCTGTGGGATGCCTTAGTGGGGTTTTGATTTTTCTTTAGCCTTTCCTCCCTTACATTTTGCGCAGGTCTGCTTCTCGCCTTTTCTATGAGCGAAACTCGCCCTCGGGTAGGAAACTCTGCGAACCTTGTTCTTCAACAGCTGATTGAGGACTGCTCTTTGTTAGGGGACCTGGATTTGCACTTCTTGGGACAAAAATGCTCAAATATAGAGCGCAGACACAAACTCTTAAAGCAGGAAAACATATTTACATTCGGAAAGACAAATTAAAACAACAGAAATAAAACTATGTACATGGGAAAGTTTCATGACGCTTGTCAATGGTGATAGGCCTTCAGATGAAGGTCGTTGACCGGTATGGGGAGAGTATGGCCCTCCATATCTTGCAAGATGAATGAGTTCAACTGATTTACCCGGGCAATCTGAAAGGGGCCTTCCCAGAAGGCATCGAATTTGTCATGATTCCCTGGCTTTGCCTTCCACGAATTCCACTTCAGCACCAGATCCCCGACTTGGAAGACACGGGCCGTGGTTCTCTTCTCAAACCAATTTTTAGTGCTTTTTGTGTGCTTCATGAAAGCTTCATAAGCTTTCTCCCTGTCTTCTTCTAGTTGCAGTAACTGGGCCGGTCGGGCATCCATGGGGTCGAGGTCCTCCCTCTCATCATCTAGCATCCAAAGTGTTGGCATTTCCACATGTGTAGGCAAGACTGCCTCTTTCCCATATACCAATGCATATGGAGATGTTTTGATGGACTTCTTTATGGAGGTGCGATCTGCCCATAGTGCTTGATCAAGGAGCAGATGCCATGTCCGCTTGTTACTCTCCAGGGTCCTCTTCAGAATTTTCAGCAAGTTTTTATTAGTAGATTCTGCTAGACCATTCCCCTGCGGGTAGTAGTTGGAAGAAGCTTTCAAATAGATTCCATACTTGCTGGAAAATTCGCTGAGTCTGGCGCCTATGAAGCCTGGGCCATTATCAGTCACTATTGCATCGGGGACCCCAAATCGGGTGATCAATTTTTCCAAGAAGGCAATGACTACCTCCTGATCAGCATGCTTCGTTGGGACTGCCTCAACCCATCGGGTGAAGTAATCCGTGGCAGTTAGTATGTACTTGTGCCCTGCTGAGGAATTTGGCGATATGACCCCGATGAAGTCTAAACCCCATTGCTGGAACGGTGCTTCGACTTGGATCAAGTGCAGGGGCATCGGGGCATTCTTGTTCCTGCCAACATACTTCTGGCACCTGTCACATTTTCGACTAGCTGAGAATGCATCAACGAAAAGTGTGGGCCAATAATAGCCCGCTTGGATTATTTTCAAGGCCATCGGCCTTCCAACCAAGTGGCCCCCCGATATTTCGAAGTGGAATTCATCGAGGATCTTTTCTTTCTCACTCCCCTTAACACACCTTAAGAGGACTTCGTCTATGTTTCTAAAAAACAGCCCTTCTGGGTGCAACACATACCTGCGGGCCTGGATTCTGAACCTCCTCCTTTGCGAGGCATTAAGACGGTCTGGGCATCTCCCAGTATTGAAGTACCATATTAAGTCATCCGTCCAATCATTGTCCTCCGCAGACTGATTGGAGAAGTTCCCTTCTGACACCAGGTCATCCCATTGGCAGGCTATCACTTCTGCAACGACACTTTTAGCAAGTTCCTGGCATAGTGCCTGACCGCGGATCAACTTCGTGGGTCGGATCTCAATGTCAAATTCCTGGATCTTGGTGACCCAGCCAGCCCTCTTGTTGCCCATCTCCCCTTGGATGATAAAATTTCTCACATCTGGATGCACAACAAACACTGTCGTCCTGCTCTGGGAGACAAAGTGTCGAAACTTCTTGAGGGACCTCATTACTGCATGCACCTGGCGTTCGATGAAGTTGTATCTTTCCTCATGCGGCTGGATTACCTGGCTCAAGAAAGCTATTGGGCGCTCTTCGTCGTCATCTCCCTTTTGTGTTAGGACTGCTGCATAGCTTTTAGGTTCACCGACCGCATAAAGGATGAAGTCTTTGGAATAGTTCGGGTTAACCAGCATAGGTGCTTGGGCGATTCGAGCCTTGATTTCTTCGAACGCCTTCTTCCTTTCCTCTTTCCAGACGAACACGACGTTTTTCTTCAGGAGTTCGGCCATTGGCTTGATGACTTGGGCGAAATCAGGCACGAACTTCCTCACGAAGTTGATTTGGCCGAAGAAGGACTGCAGGCCTTTCTTGTTCGCTGGGAGCGGGAGTTTGAGGAGGGCCTCTGCTCTATCGGGATCTACAGCAAGCCCCTTTTCTGAGATAACATGGCCTAGCAACTTTCCCTCCTTCACCGCGAAGACAGACTTCTTTGGGTTGATAGATATGCCGAACTCCCGACATCTTTCGAACACTTGCTGCAGGTGAGTGGCATGTTCTTCTCTCCTGTGTGAAAACACAGTCATATCATCCAAATAGATGACAATAACTTTGTTCAACAGTTCGCCGAATGCCAGATCCATGGCTCTCTGGAAGGTGGCCCCCGCATTCGAGAGGCCAAAGGGCATACGCTGATAGGCGAACGTCCCCCATTTTGTGGTGAACATCGTCTTATGCTAATCTTCATCCCTTACCCAAATTTGGTTATACCTAGAGAAGCCGTCCAAGAGGGAAAAACGCTGTGCTCTTGCCATTACATGGAGGATTTGGTCAATTTGTGGGAGTGGGTAATGATCCTTCAAAGAGGTCTGGTTCAGATTTCGGAAATCAACGCATAGGCGAATGTCTCCGTTCTTCTTTCTAACAGGAACCAAGTTGGCAACCCAGGAAGAGTGCTTTATCGGATAAATGATCTTCGCTTCAAGCATCTTGAGGAGCTTTGCCCTCATCAGCACTTCAATCTTGGGGTTGACCGGCCTCTGCTTCTGTCTACAGGGTTTGACCCCTTCTTGCAATTCAATGGTATGTTGGATGACCTCTCGGTCGTACCCCTTTAGGTCCTGATAGGACCATGCCACAATATCTGGGTATGCTTGGCATAATGCCCGAATCTGCTCCAGTTCTTCTGGGGTACAGTTTGTCCCAACCCTGATGACCTTCCCTGGCTCCAATTCGAGCTCTTTATATTGCTTTTGGTCCACCTTAATTCTGTGGGCGATCGCTCGGTCATTTTGGTCAAACAGACTCTCCAAGGTGATTAGTCCTTTTGGGACATGGTTGTTTTTCAACTGTATTAACCCCTCATACTCCTCGTCATCAGGGTCTCTACCTTCGATTGTACTAGCTTCAAGAACTAGAAAATTGACGATTTGCTCGTCACAGTCGAACACCTACCAGTGGGTGTCCCTATCAGGCACAAAAGGCTTGTAAATGGTTCTTACCGCCTTAGGCTTCTGCATCATGTCATCAGCCGGGGAGTATCTGGCTCCAATAGATGCTAAGACATCTGCGTGCTTGTTCTTTTCGCGGGAGATAGCTTGAACATTAAGGGCCTCAAAAGATTCCAGCAGGTCCCAGACCCTATTGCGGTACGCCTTGAGATAGTGCTTTTTTGAGACGCACTTGTTGGTGATTTGCTTGCAGACTAACTCCGAATCTCCAAAGATCTGCAGCTGCTTGATCCCCAACTTCTCAGCCTTCTTCAACCCTAAGCACAGAGCTTCATATTCTGCCGCATTGTTGGTGCAACTCCAGGCCAGCCTGTAGCAGTAATCCTTTTGTTCTCCAGAGGGTGAAACCAGAAGAACTCCTGCCCCGACACCATTTTTACATCGGGCGCCGTCAAAGTACAGCTTCCATAGCTCGTTCGGGGCGGGGTCTTTATTCTCGCACTGTCTCCTTTGGCTTCTCGAGCTGGGTGATGGAATAGCAGCCTATTTCTGACTCAATCATGGCGTTAAAATCAGTCAAGGAGAACTCATCCTCCGCCCGCAGCTCTTCTAGGGTTTCCTCCACTAGGTCCACCTCTTCCAACTCTTCTGTCATTAGGTGAACAATTCCATCTTGCTGCCCTTCTTTGGGCATCCTCTCAACGAGGAAGGTGGAGGGTTTTTTATTATAGATCTTCATTTTCCTTCCCTTGAAGGGGACCTCCATATGTGAGTAGTCGAGAGAAAGATAACCGCCCAGCTTAGCAATGAACTCCCTCGAGAGGCACATGCCAAAGTACTGATCCAGGTCAACGACCACAACCTCTTGTATCACAACAATATTAGGTGCCTTGTGCAGCTGGATGGGAATATCTTTAATGACGCCCACTGTTTTCACAGGAGTGCCATCCAGTTGGAGAACACCTAAACTGCTCCGCGTGTATTCCATGCCTATCTCTTCGCAAACTGCCCTTGGCATGACGGTGGTCGATGCACCGGAATCAATCATGCAATTGTGCACTGTTGTCACATTTTGTAACGGGGTAAATTTTTTGAAAATTTAAAGGAAATTCTTGCTGCCTCCCTCTTTTCTCTCTTTCAGTTTCCCTCATGAAGTTCCATGTTTGGCATCAATCATTTTTCTGTTTTCATGCTTTTCTCTCAAGTGTTTCATTTTGAAAAGATGCAAAAAATTGGCTAAGTCTAGGCCCTTCCGCTGTCACTCCCTTTTGGAGCGACGCCCGCCGGCGCTCGATTTTTGAGCGAAAGTTAGCTGAAGGTGTAATGCAGTTTTTGGCTAAGTGTTGTAAAGTTAGCGACTCCCGGCGTCGCTCCATTTTGGAGCGCCGCCCGTCGTCGCACCCCCTTGTCAAGCGAAACCCGACAGAGCAAGAAGACAAGTGTTGAAAGAGCATGCCACCCGTCATCATGCCATTTTGGGCATGACGCCCGACGTTGCTCAATTTTTGGGCACCACCCGTCGTCGCTTCCACATTTTAGCGACCGTCGATGGATGAATAATATGATGAAGAATATGCTTAGTGTGGAGACTCCCATAGTCACTCCAGTTTGTGTGTGCCTCCCACTGTCGCTCCGATTTTGGGTGACGTTGGGCATCGTTATCATTTTTCAGTGATAGTGAGCCGAAATCTGAATTTTGGCTAAAGGCATTGTTGCCACATTTTGCACGGGGTGCCATGTTTTCAAAATTTGTAAGTGTGTTGCTCTTCCTTCCCTCCAATTTTTTCCCTTTCTCCATTGTTCCATTTCTCCCTTTCCTACAGTTTCATTCCTCCCTTTTTCCCTTGTACTTCCCCTAGTCAAGTTCCCAAAACTGAGCAAGTGTTCCCTGAAAAATTCTAAGTGGCAGGGCACAACCCGACTTCGCAGTGAAGTCGGGGTGCACCCTCAAGTCGGAGCATAGTAGGGAATGCGAAGTGCGAAAGCAAATAGGAGATGATCATAATTTGGCTAAGTTTCAGAGCGCAACCTGACTTCACAGCGAAGTCGGGGTGCGCTCTTCTTCTTGTGCGCACTTGGGAAAATAGTGTTCGGAAAATCAGCTAAGTACTGGGGTGCAACCCGACTTCGCAGCGAAGTCGGGGTGCGCTCCAGTACTTGTGCATAGTCCGAACAGTGGTCCAAATTAGCTTAAGTACCGGTGCACAACCTGACTTCTCTACAAATTTGGGCTGTGCCCTTTGACCGATGTGCAGTTGGGCAAGATTCACCAAGACCTAGAAATTGGCTAAGGCATGGAGGCCTCCCCAACTGCGTTGTTTCCCACCTACGCTACCCGACAGTGCTCTGATCCCAGGTGAAGTTGGATAAACTGCCTTTCAAGGCGGACATGTGTCACTCATCAAAATTTTACAAGTGTCCAACCTCGGGATCCAAGCCAAGATGTGACGGGATAAAGGACAAGCATGGACCGCATTACCTACGCCAACTACCTCCATTTAAGTTGATGTAAAGTTCCGTCTACCATAGCTACCCGCATTCTTGCTGACTAGAGGTTTGACTCGATGCACTGCCACGTAGCTATATAGCTTGCAGGGAGACCTTGCTGCAGGTACAGTCCTCGTCAACAGGAGTCAGCATCAGCAGCTCTTCTGTCGCTTTTGTCAGCTATTGTCTGGTTTGGGACTTTGTGCCCGTAATTGTAATTGGCAGGAACTTAGGCTATAAATAGCCACATCATTTCATTGTAAAGGGGTGGAAGGGGAATATACTTGCTAAGGAGCCATTGTAGCTATACGTTTGCTTCTGAATATACAAGACATATACTTGGCTCTCCTTACTGTCATCATTTTGTATGTTGCCTCTCCTTGTCATTTTTGCCTCATGTTTCTTATTTCATTTCTTACTGTTGTACTGAACTCTAGACTCTGGTATTTGATGATTAAGTATTCCTGGAATGCATAGATAGAGGATACATAGGATGCATGATAGTTGTAGTTTCATTATGTGTTCTGTATAGGACTGTTGTTAGTAGTGGTGATTGATTGTTGTCATGCTGTTTACTCCCCCCACCCAACTCCAATCACGTTTGGATTCTATTTTCACAATTTATCCCTTTCCTGCACTCTTAGCTTAAACACTAAAAACCCATAGGAAGCCGGCCTTCTCCGAAGATTGGCATGAAAGGCATTCCTTCCTTCCGACCTTTCAATCTGGTGGGCGAATCTGGCACGCATTATACCAAATCCTTTCCTCATGGCAGATTCGTAACCAACAGGCATAAAGAGGAACGCCACCCGTCATTGCTATTAATTTCCTAGCGACTACTGATGCCCCCCTATCCAGTCAGTAAGCTGCACAAGTTTCAAGACTCATGCCTATCAAGAAGTGACAGATTGTGTGCTGCCAAGGTACAACTTAAACAAGCATTGAAGAATAAACTACCACATTCAACTGAACCTGGCTTTCCCATCCAACAGACCTGTTCAAGAATGTACAGTTTTCAGAACAACCATATCTCAAGTACAAGTACAGCCGACAGGGGTCTCATCTAGGCAACTTTTTGCAACTTTTATAGCTTTTTTCGGTCCTTGGGACCCATGCATAATTGTATTATGGGGGGAAATTCTTGCTATAAAATCCAGTTTAATTCAGTGTAAAAGGGGGGAACTTATTGCTAGAGAGCTCTGCTGTGACAGATCACCTTCTAATTATTACAAAGCATCCTTGGCTCTGCTTCTTGTCTTTGTCTTGTATGCTGCCTTCTGCTAGTATTTCTGCTTCATGTCCATTTATATATTTGTCTGTTTGAATACTAAACTCTGGATTCAAGCATTGGTGATTATTTGGATCTGGAATACTAACCGGAAGGATACATAGGGCAAAATAATAGCTGCAATTTCTGTTACATGCTTTGTTTTGATTGTTGTTGGTTTGGGTAAAAATTTGTAATCGTGCTGCTTGTTCTTCCCCACCTGAAACAAATGATATTTCCCTTTCTTTCTGCGCATTTATCCCTTTCCAGCACTCTTATCTAAACCCCAAAAAATTATATTAGTATAGGAGCCGGCCTTCTCCAAAGATTGGCACGGAAGGCATCCCTTCCTTTTGGCCTTTCAATCTGTCGGGCAAATCTAGGGTGCAAAAGATTAAAATCCTTTCCTAGTGGCAGATTCATAACCAACAGTTTCTATGGCACGCCCAGTGGGACACGAGTGTTCCACCCCAAAAATAGTATCGAAGCATTGGTGTTCACTTCATTGCTGTCAAATCTAAACACCTGGCGACTCTGCTGAACCTAAATAATCTCTGAGTCCTGAAGACCGGTCCAACATCAAAAGCTCCTTCATGCATACGAGATGGAGAGTTAGGAACGCAGGACAGCAAGAGCCTGAGTTTTACGATCTCGACATCAACGCTACTAGAGAGCACCCAAGGCTGATTGATTATCAGGCCCATCAAGACGAAGCTTTTGAGCATACAACTGAGACTGAGGAGACAACTTTAGAAAGAATAGAATATTATCATGATATTGATCAGCTCAATCAAGATGCAAATATGGCAAATCCTCAGCCAAATCCTCCTGACCTGTTTCCAGCAGTTGACTCCACGGGACCCCTCAATCTAGTTGATCAAGATGTTGTTCCACCTACTACATTGAAGGTTATTCCCACGTATGATGGAACGGGGAAGATGGCCTATGAGCATGTTCAATATATCCTGGCCTTGGCTACGCTCCACGCCATCACTAATGAAAGTGTCAAGACCCGCCTATTGGCTCTCTCTCTACGAGGGAAGCTTCTATATTGGTATAGATCCTTGTCGGAGAACACTATTACTGGATGGGCTCAACTGGCCGGACGGCTAGTTAAAGGCTTCAATGAGTCTACAGATCCTTCCTTGCTGCTGCACCAGTTCCAAACCATTCAGTAGCATCCACAAGAAAATATCTCAGATTTCAATTTGATATTTGCGAGATCATGGAAGAGAGTACCCATTAAATTGCATCCTTCAGACGAACAAGCTGCTCACTACTACCTCAAAGCGTTCAACTTAGTCATTTGTTTGGTCATCAAGTTGGCTCGTGTAAATAATTTCCCTGAGTTGTATGAGGCAGCCCATAGGGCAGAGCTAGACATGATTGCCATAGGTAGACTCCCGCATAAGATGCAGCCTCTGATCTACCTTGATTTCCCATAGTCACAATATCCATCGATGTCCGCTAGGGCACCTTCCTCATCCAATGCATATCAAAATCCACCATGGAATCCCACACTAGTCATGTCATAGTATGGTCCGCCCCAAGTGCATTTTCCCAATCCACCGACACCTCAACTTCCGTTTGCCCCTCAATATTCATCACTTCCTTCTCTCCCATAGTACCCGACATTGCCTCCACCACCACCACCAGCGCCTTTGCCTCCGCCAGCCCAGCATGCACAACTGGATATGGACATACAGAATAAGATCCTACAGGAAGTGCGGACTCTTTCTACTGGTTACCGGACGTTGTCCAATGATATGGCCATCAAGAATAAAAAGTAGGGCCAGCAATAATTTGCTCCAAGGAGGTCTTATCCTCCTCCCCCACTGACAAGAGACCAAGCGGCTCAAAGGCTGCCAGGGAGAAATGCTACCAATAACGCATAGTCGAGCACACCAGACAATGTGCACTGGTGCTTTACGTGCAATGACCCCCATGGGGAGGCTACCTGTATGCTGCATCAACATTATCTTCAAACTCTTGAAGGTAGTTTCCCGTCGGATGATGAAGTCAACATGCTTCGAGAAGAAGGGAGAAAATTTGTAGTCTCCGAGGAAGACCCAATGTCTATCTGACCAGGGATGGGAAGAAGCCGATAGAGGTAGAGGCATCTCAAATGCAGCCTTTAAAAGTGTACACTAGGCAAGAAAAGCTGCCACCTGCTGCGAAAGTTCCTGACAAGGCTCCCTTACCTCCACTAGCGAAAGAGAAGGTGCCACTCACGAAAGCCCCAGAGGTTCAACCTCCAATGGAAACCAAGAAGCAGGCTCGAGAAAAGCTCAATTACCCGTCATTGACAAAGCGATAAAGGGTCAAGGCCACACAGCAGTACCGTACCAAGTACGAGCTAGCAAAAGAAACAGAAGTGCCCAGTACTTTAGTTTACAACATAGTTGATGAGCTCAAGAAGACCTCGACAAAGATCAGCATGTATGATGCTTTGCAGCATGTACTTCAATCAGAGGAAAACCACCATAGCCCATATTGGCTCAACCCCTGACGACTTCAATCACTGGGAAGAACAGACCACCACCATTTTACTTATCGCTGCAGATGGAGGGACACATAGTGCATAACTACATTATTGATTTCGGTGCATCAACCACTGTCATGCCAAGGGCGGTTTGTGAAGAGATCGGCATGGAATACACGAGAAGTAGTCAAGGTGTCTTGCAGCTAGATGGCACTCGCGGAGGAAACCTTCTCTCACCTTTCGTCGATGGTCTACCGTAGCTGCTTGATGCTCTGGGAGAAGGTACCATCTCTGTAATTTACCCAATTATCTATAGGTGGGTAAATTACCGCCTTTTTTGGTCTTGATTCTCCTTTTGTCCTAGCCACCGCCTCAAGCTTCTGCGTTTGCTCCTTTTCTTATCTTTGCTTTCTTTTATGCTCTCGGCCTTCTTTTTTCCACTTTCTGAAGCCCCTTCCTTGGGCACCTTACCCTTCTCTTCGACACTCTTTTTTCCTATGATGATTTGCAGGGGAATTCAAGCGTGCTAATGTTTGCTGGTAGATTGCTCTGTATTCAGCTTCTGGTGCAACTTAGAGTGAGTTCTAAGTAAATTAGCAAGGTGAACTGGGGAGTCATGCCTTTTATGGGAGTGGGTGCGAATTTCACCATTAATGGTGAGCACTTGGGGTAAATGCCTGAAGCACGGAGTTGGTGGACGTAGTCGTTATTCCTTGGTGGTCATGCGCAAGATCTTCCTTGGAGGCACAAAACTCCTCGATCGCCGATCTCGAGGCTCCATCCTTTTTCTCCAATGATCCGCTTAGAAAAGCATGCAGTCACCTTATTTATAATGTGTGTCTCGGGAGGATAACCCGTCGTCACCTTTTTCATGTATTTCGAGGTTCGTTGTGGTTGGCCAACACATGGGGCAAGGTTCGCTTAAAAATTTGAGTGAGTCCCGGCTTCGCTTGAAATTCGAGTGAACTTTAGCGATCGCTTCATTGGTGGGCAAACCCCGACCCTTGCTTGGGAGGTGAGCGAACAGCGTTGAGGGAGGACTTAGAAAATTTTCAAATGTTCTTCCTCATTTCTACTATTGGAGTCGCCTGAAACCCTAGGCGATTCTGGTCCTCGCTCGGGCGATGAGCGATCTTCAGGCTTCAAGCAAACCTAGATAACTATGTTTTCTTTTGCCTTGGGCCGGGGTTCACTCCTGGAGCTTCCCGAAACCTGGCATTGCTAGACAACAATGCAAACCTCGGCGTCGTGCAATATTTTTCCCGGTCCTGATCTCGCTCAGAATTCGAGGCAAACTCTGATTCTCGCTGCAAATCGATGCGAAGCCCATCCTCGCACCACAGCTTGAGCGAACCTCATCCTTTTCAAACCATGCTTGGAGAACGATATTTTTTGTAGTTCACTCAGTGGCCGGGCAATTCCCGTCTTCGCTGAAAACTGCGAGCGATTCTCATCTTCGCACGAGGGCAAAGCGAACCTCAGCGGTGGTTTTAGACTTAGCAAATTTTTTGGCCTTCTGAGTCGGCTAAGTCTCGCTCGGGGGTTGAACGACTTCGGGCTTCGCTCAAGATCTCGGGCGATTCCTGGACTCGCTCGAGATTCGAGCGAACCTTGGCATGAGGGGAGTTAGAATTTTTTTGGCCCTCGTTCTTCCCTGACCGTCGCACCTTACCGAAACCTGTTCTCACTCTAAAATATTTGCGACTCTTGGAGTCGCCCAAAATTCGAGCAAACCCTGTTCTGATTTCCAACCCACGCTTCAGCCCTTGGCGGCCCTAGAGTTGGCGTCGATCATTGCCCTAAACTCATCATCATCTTAAACTCGTGTGAACTTTAGCATAATGGGGATCTTGCCTTTCTAAAGTTTTTCGTGGCTCGCTCACAACTCGAGCAAACCCTGTTCTTGCTAGCTAACTTGAGTGAACTCTGGCATCTTGAAACTCTATTGGAACTTTGCCCTCACCCTTAGTCATGCGATTCATAGCTCCTCTGTGATGCCTTAGCGGGGTTTTGATTTTTCTTTAGCCTCTCCTCCCTTACATTTTGCATAGGTCTGCTTCTCACTTTTTCTATGAGCTAAACTCACCCTCGGGCAGGGAAATCTGTGAACTTTGTTCTTCAACCACTGATTGAGGACTGCTCTTTGTTAGGGGACTTGGTTCTACACTCCTTGGGAAAAAAATGCTTAGCTAGAGAGCAGGTGCACACTCTTAAATAAGGAAAACATATTTACATTCAGAAAGACAAATTAAAACAGCAGAAATAAAACTATGTACATGGGAAAGTTTCATGACGCTTGTCAATGGTGATAGGCCTTCAGATGAAGGCCATTGACCGGTATGGGAAGAATATGGTCCTCCATATCCTGCAAGATGAATGAGTTCAAATGATTTACCTGGTCAATCCGAAAGGGGCCTTCCCAGAAGGCATCAAATTTGTCATGATTCCCTAGCTTTGCCTTCCACGAATTCCACTTCAGCACCAGATCCCCAACTTGGAAGACACAGGTTGTGGTTCTCTTCTCAAACCAGTTTTTAGTGCTTTTGGTGTGCTTCATGAAAGCTTCGTAAGCTTTCTCCCTATCTTCTTCCAGTTGCAGTAACTGGGCCAGTCAGGAATCCATGGGGTCGAGGTCCTCCCTTTCATCATCTAGCATCCAAAGTGCTGGCATTTCCACATGTGTAGGCAAGACTGCCTCTTTCCCATATACCAATGCATATGGAGATATTTTAATGGACTTCTTTATGGAGGTGCGATCTTCCCATAGTGCTTGATCAAGGAGCAGATGCCATTTTCACTTGTTACTCTGCAGGGTCCTCTTCAGAATTTTCAGCAAGTTTTTATTAGTATATTCTGCTAGACCATTCCCCTTCGGGTAATAGTTGGAAGAAGCTTTCAAATAGATTCCATACTTGCTGGAAAATTCACCGAGTCTGGTGCCTATGAAGCCTGGGCCATTATCAGTCACTATTGCATCGAGGACCCCAAATCGGGTGATCAATTTTTCCAAGAAGGAAATGACTACCTCCTAATCGGCATGCTTCATTGGAACTGCCTCGACCCATCAGGTGAAGTAATCTGTGGCGGTTAGTATGTACTTGTGTCCTGCTGAGGAATTTGGTGATATGACCCTAATGAAGTCTAAACCCCATTGCTGGAACGGTGCTTAGACTTGGATCGGGTGCAGGGGCATTGGGGCATTCTTGTTCCTTTCGGCATACTTCTGGCACCTGTCACATTTTCTACTAGCTGAGGATGCATCAGCGAAAAGTGTGGTCCAATAATAGCCCGCTCTGATTATTTTCAAGGCCATCGACCTTCCAGCCAAGTGGCCCCCGAATATTTCAAAGTGGAATTCATCAAGGATCTTTTCTTTCTCACTCCCCTTAATACACCTTAAGAGGACTTCATCTATGTTTCTAAAAAATAGCCCTTCTGGGTGCAACACATACTTGTGAGCCTGGATTCTGAACCTCCTCCTTTGTGAGGCATTAAGACGGTCTGGGCATCTCCTAGTATTGAAGTACCATATTAAGTCATCCGTCCAATCATTGTCCTCCACAGACTGATTAGAGAAGTTCCCTTCTAACGTCGGGTCATCCCATTGGCAGGCTATCACTTCTGCAGTGGCAATTTTAGCAAGTTCTTGGCACAGTGCCCGACCGTGGATCAACTTTGTGGGTCGGATCTCAATGTCAAATTCCTAGATCTTGGTGACCCAGCTAGCCCTCTTGTTGCTCATCTCTCCTTGGATGATAAAATTTCTTACATTTGGATGCACAACAAACACTGTCGTCCTGCTCTGGGAGACAAAGCGTCGAAACTTCTTGAGGGACCTCATTACTACGTGGACCTGGCATTCGATAAAGTTGTAACTTTCCTCATGTGACTGGATTACTTGGATCAAGAAAGCTATTGGGCACTCTTCATCGTCATCTCCCTTTTGTGTTAGGACTGCTGCATAGCTTTCAGGTTCATCGACTGCATAAAGGATAAATTCTTTGGAATAGTCTGGGTTAACCAGCACAGGTGCTTGGGCGATTCGAGCCTTTATTTCTTTGAACGCCTTCTTCCTTTCCTCTTTCCAGATGAACTTAGCATTTTTCTTCAGAAGTTCGGCCATTGTCTTGATGACTTGAGCGAAATCAGGCTCGAACTTTCTCACGAAGTTGATTTGGCCGAAGAAGGACTACAGTCCTTTCTTGTTCGCTGGGAGCGAGAGTTTGAGGAGGGCCTCTGTTCTATCGGGATCTTATGCAAGCCCCTTTTCTGAGATAACATGGCCTAGCAGCTTTCCCTACTTCACCGCAAAGACAGACTTCTTTGGGTTGATAGATATGTCGAATTCCCGGCATCTTTCGAACACTTGCTGCAAGTGAGTGCCATGTTCTTCTCTCCTATGTGAAAACACAGTCATATCATCCAAGTAGATGACAATAACTTTGTTCAACAGTTCATCGAATGCTAGATCCATGGCTCTATAGAAGGTGGTCCTTGCATTCGAGAGGCCAAAGGGCATACGCTGATAGGAAAACGTCCCCCATTTGGTGGTGAACGTCGTCTTGTGTTGATCTTCATCCCTTACCCAAATCTGGTTATATCCAGAGAAGTCGTCTAAAATGGAAAAGCATTGTGCCCAACATGGAGGATTTGGTCAATTTGTGGGAGTGGGTAATAATTCTTCAAAGAGGCCTGGTTCAGGTTTTGGAAATCAATGCACAGGCAGATGTCTCCATTCTTATTTCTAACATGAACCAAGTTGGCAACCCAGGAAGAGTGCTTTATCAGATAAATGATCTTCGCTTCAAGCATCTTGAGGAGCTCTGCCCTCATCAGCAATTCAATATTAGGATTTACCTGCCTCTGCTTCTATCTACAGGGTCTAACCCCTTCTTGCAATTCAATGGTATGTTGGATGACCTTTCGGTTGTACCCCTTTAGATCCCGATAGGACCATGCCACAATATTTGGGTATGCTTGACATAAGGCCCGAATCTGCTCCAGTTCTTCTAGGGTACAGTTTATACCAACCCTGATGACCTTCCCTGGCTCCAATTCAAGCTCTTTATACTGCTTGCAGTCCACCTTAATTTTTTGGGTGATCGCTCGGTCATTCTGGTCAAACAGACTCTCCAGAGTGATTAGTCCTTTTGGGACATGGTTATTTTTTAACTATATTAACCCCTCATACTCCTCGTCATTAGGGTCTCTACCTTCGATTGTACTAGCTTCAAAAACTAAAAATTTGATGATTTTCTTATCACAGTAGATCACCTACCAGTGGGTGTCCCTATCGGGCACAAAAGGCTTGTAAATAGTTCTTACCGCCTTAGGCTTCTGCATCACGTCATCAGCCGAGGAGTATCTGGATCCAATAAATGCTAAGACATCTGCGTGCTTGTTCTTTTCATGAGAGATAGCTTGAACATTAAGGGCCTCAAAGGATTCCAGTAGGTCCCAGACCCTATTGCGGTACGCCTTAAGATAATGCTTTTTTGAGACACACTTGTTTGTGATTTGCTTGCAGACTAACTCTGAATCTCCAAAGATCTGCAGCTGCTTGATCCCCAACTTCTCAGCCTTCTTCAACCCTAAGCACAGAGCTTCATATTCTACCACATTGTTGGTGCAACTCTAGGCCAGCCAGTAGCAGCAATCCTTTTGTTCTCCAGAGGGTGAAATTAGAAGAACTCCTGCCCCGACATCATTTTTACATCGGGCGCCGTCAAAGTACGGCTTCCATAGCTCATCCAGGGCAGGGTCTTTATTCTCCCGCACTGTCTCCTTTCGCTTCTCAGGCTGGGTGATGGAATAGCAGCCTATTTCTAACTCAATCATGGTGTTAAAATTAGTCAAGGAGAACTCATCCTCTGCCCGCAGCTCCTCTAGGGATTCCTCCACTAGGTCCACCTCTTCCAACTCTTCTGTCATTAGGTGAACTGATTCAGCTTGCTGCCCTTCTTTGGGCATCCTCTCCACGATGAAGGTGGAGGGTTTTTCATTATAGATCTTCATTTTCCTTCCCTTGAAGGGGATCTCTATATGTGACTAGTCGAGAGAAAGATAACCACCCAACTTAGCAATGAACTCCCTCGAGAGGCACATGCCAAAGTACGGATCCAGTTCAACGACCACAACCTCATGTATCACAACAATATAAGGTGCCTCTTGCAGCTGCATGGGAATATCTTTAATGACGCCCACTATTTTCACAGGAGTGCCATCCAGTTGGAGAACACCTAAATTGCTCCACATGTATTCCATGCCTATCTCTTCGCAAACTGCCCTCGGCGAGACGGTGGGCGATGCACCGGAATCAATAATGCAATTGTGCACTGTTGTCACATTTTGTAACGGGGTAAAATTTTTGAAATTTAAGGGAAATTCTTGCTGCCTCCCTATTTTCTCTCTTTCAGTTTCCCTCATGAAGTTCCATGTTTGGCATCAATCATTCTTCTATTTTCATGCTTTTCTCTCAAGTGTTTCATTTTGAAAAGATGCAAAAATTTGGCTAAGTCTAGGCCCTTCCGCTGTCGCTCCCTTTTGGAGCGACGCCCGCCGGCTCTCGATTTTTGAGCAAAAGTTAGTTGAAGGTGTAATGCAGTTTTTGGCTAAGTGTTGTAAAGTTAGCGACTCCCAGCGTCGCTCCATTTTGGAGCGTCGCCCGTCGTCATGCCCCCTTGTCAAGCGAAACCCGACAGAGCAAGAAGACAAGTGTTGAAAGAGCATGCCACCCGTCATCATGCCATTTTGGGCATGACGCCCGACGTTGCTCAATTTTTGGGCACCACCCGTCGTCGCTTCCACATTTTAGCGACCGTCGATGGATGAATAATATGATGAAGAATATGCTTAGTGTGGAGACTCCCATAGTCACTCCAGTTTGTGTGTGCCTCCCACTGTCGCTCCGATTTTGGGTGACGTTGGGCATCGTTATCATTTTTCAGTGATAGTGAGCCGAAATCTGAATTTTGGCTAAAGGCATTGTTGCCACATTTTGCACGGGGTGCCATGTTTTCAAAATTTGTAAGTGTGTTGCTCTTCCTTCCCTCCCATTTTTTCCCTTTCTCCATTGTTCCATTTCTCCCTTTCCTGCAGTTTCATTCCTCCCTTTTTCCCTTGTACTTCCCCTAGTCAAGTTCCTAAAACTGAGCAAGTGTTCCCTGAAAAATTCTAAGTGTCGGGGCACAACCCGACTTCGCAGTGAAGTCGGGGTACACCCTCAAGTCGGAGCATAGTAGGGAATGCGAAGTGCGAAAGCAAATAGGAGATGATCATAATTTGGCTAAGTGTCAGAGCGCAACCTGACTTCACAGCGAAGTCGGGGTGCGCTCTTCTTCTTGTGCGCACTTGGGAAAATAGTGTTCGGAAAATCAGCTAAGTACTGGGGCGCAACCCGACTTCGCAGCGAAGTCGGGGTGCGCTCCAGTACTTGTGCATAGTCCGAACAGTGGTCCAAATTAGCTTAAGTACCGGTGCACAACCCGACTTCTCTACAAAGTTGGGTTGTGCCCTTTGACCGATGTGCAGTTGGGCAAGATTCACCAAGACCTAGAAATTGGCTAAGGCATGGAGGCCTCCCCAACTGCGTTGTTTCCCACCTACGCTACCCGAAAGTGCTCTGATCCCAGGTGAAGTTGGATAAACTGCCTTTCAAGGCAGACATGTGTCACTCATCAAAATTTTACAAGTGTCCAACCTCGGGATCCAAGCCAAGATGTGACGGGATAAAGGACAAGCATGGACTGCATTACCTACGGCAACTACCTCCATTTAAGTTGATGTAAAGTTCCGTCTACCATAGCTACCTGAATTCTTGTTGACTAGAGGTTTGACTCGATGCACTGCCACGTAGCTATATAGCTTGCAGGGAGACCTTGCTGCAGTACGATCCTCGTCAACGAGAGTCGACATCGGCGACTCTTCTCGCCGCTTTTGTCAGCTATTGTCTGGTTTGGGACTTTGTGCCCGTAATTGTAATTGGCAGGAACTTAGGCTATAAATAGCCACATCATTTCATTGTAAAGGGGTGGAAGGGGAATATACTGCTAAGGAGCCATTGTAGCTATACGTTTGCTTCTGAATATACAAGACATATACTTGGCTCTCCTTACTGTCATCATTTTGTATGTTGCCTCTCCTTGTCATTTTTGCCTCATGTTTCTTATTTCATTTCTTATCGTTGTACTGAAATCTAGACTCGGTATTTGATGATTAAGTATTCCTGGAATGCATAGATAGAGGATACATAGGATGCATGATAGTTGTAGTTTCATTATGTGTTCTGTATAGGACTGTTGTTAGTAGTGGTGATTGATTGTTGTCATGCTGCTTACTCCCCCCACCCAACTCCAATCACGTTTGGATTCTATTTTCACAATTTATCCCTTTCCTGCACTCTTAGCTTAAACACTAAAAACCCATAGGAAGCCGACCTTCTCCGAAGATTGGCATGAAAGGCATTCCTTCCTTCCGACCTTTCAATCTGGTGGGCGAATCTGGCACGCATTATACCAAATCCTTTCCTCATGGTAGATTCGTAACCAACAGGCATAAAGAGGAACGCCACCCGTCATTGCTATTAATTTCCTAGCGACTACTGATGCCCCCCTATCCAGTCAGCAAGCCGCACAAGTTTCAAGATTTATGCCTGTCAAGAAGTGACAGATTGTGTGCTGCCAAGGTACAAGGTAGATGAACATTGAAGAACAAATTGTACCTCATCTACCGCATTCAACCGGACCTGGCTTTCCCGCCCACCAGACCTGTTCGGGGATGTACAGTTTTCAGAACGACCATATCTCAAGTACAAGTACAGCCGACAGGGGTCTCATCCAGGCAACTTTTTACAGCTTTTACAGCTTTTGCCGGTCCTTGGGATCCGTGCATGATTGTATTTTGGGGGGAAATTCCTGCTATAAAAGGCAGTTCATTTCATTGTAAAAGGGGGGGAACATATTGCTAGAGAACTCTGCTGTGACGGATCACCTTCTACTTAATACAAAGCATCCTTGGCTCTGCTTCTTGTCTCTGTCTTTTATGCTGCCTTCTGCTAGTATTTCTGCTTCATGTCCATTTATATTTTTGTCTGTTTGAATTCTGAATTCTGGATTTGAGCATTGGTGATTATTTGGATCTGGAATACTAACCAGAAGGATACATAGGGTAGAATAACAGCTGCAATTTCTGTTACATGCTTTGTTTTGATTGTTGTTGGTTTGGATGCAAATTTGTAATCGTGCTGCTTGTTCTTCCCCACCCGAAACAAATGATATTTCCATTTCTTTCTGCACATTTATCCCTTTCCAGCACTCTTATCTAAACCCCAAAAAACTAGATTAGTATAGGAAGCCGGCCTTCTCCGGAGATTGGCACGGAAGGCATCCCTTCCTTCCGGCCTTTCAATCTGTTGGGCGAATCTAGGGCGCAATAGATTAAAATCCTTTCCTAAGTGGCAGATTCGTAACCAACAGTTTCTCTGGCACGCCCGGTGGGACACGAGTGTTCCACCCCAAAAACAGAATCGAAGCATCGGTGTTCGCTTCATTGCTGTCAAATCTGAACACCTGGCGACTCTGCTGAACCTGAATATTCTCTGAGTCCTGAAGACCAGTCCAATATCAAAAGCTCCTTCATGCATACAAGATGGAGAGTTAGGAACGCAGGACCACAAGAGCCTGAGTTTTACGAGCTCGACATCAACGCTGCTGGAGAGCACCCGAGGCTGATTGATTATCAAGCCCATCAAGACGAAGCTTTTGAGCATACAACTGAGACTGAGGAGACAACTTCAGAGAGCACTGAAGATTACCACGATATTGATCAGCTCGATCAAGACGCAAACATGGCAAATCCTCAGCCAAATGCTCCTGAGCTGTTTCCGGCAGTTGACTCCACTGGACCCCTCAATCTAGCTGATCAAGATGTTGTTCCACCCGCTGCATTGAAGGCTATTCCCACGTATGATGGAACTGGGAAGACGGCCTATGAACATATTCAAGATATCCTGGCCTTGGCTGCGCTTCACGCCATCACTAATGAAAGTGTCAAGACCCGGCTGTTGGCTCTCTCTCTGCGAGGGAAGCTTCTATACTGGTATAGATCCTTGCCGGAAAACACTATTACGGGATGGGCTCAACTGGCCGGACGGCTAGTTAAAGGCTTCAATGAGTCTGCGGATCCTTCCTCGCTGCTGCACCAGTTCCAAACCATTCAGCGGCATCCACAAGAGGAGATCTCAGATTTCAATGTGAGATTTGCGAGATCATGGAAAAGAGTACCCATTGAACTGCGTCCCTCAGAAGGACAAGCTGCTCACTACTACCTCAGAGCATTCAACTCAGACATCTGTTTGGTCATCAAGTTGGCTCGTGTAAACACTTTCCCTGAGTTGTATGAGGCAGCCCAGAGGGCAGAGCTAGACATGATTGCCATAGGTAGACTCCCGCATAAGATGCAGCCACCGATCTACCCAGATTTCCCGCAGTCACAATATCCACCGGCGTCCGCTGGGGCGCCTTCCTCATCCAATGCATATCAAAATCCACCATGGAATCCCGCACCAGTCATGTCACAGTATGGTCCGCCCCAAGTGCATTTTCCCAATCCACCGACGCCTCAACTCCCGTCTGCCCCTCAATATCCATCACTTCCCGCTCCTCCACAGTACCCGACATTGCCTCCACCACCACCGTTAGCGCCGTTGCCTCCGCCAGCCCAGCCTGCACAACCGGATATGGACATACAGAATAAGATTCTACAAGAAATGCGGACTCTTTCTACTGGCTACCGGACGTTGTCCAATGATATGGCCATCATGAAGAAAAAGCAGGCCCAACAAGAATTTGCTCCAAGGAGGTCTTATCCTCCTCCCGCACTGACGAGAGACCAAGTGGCTCAAAGGCCGCCAGCGAGAAATGCTCCCAACAACGCGCAGCCGAGCACTCCAGACAATGTGCACTGGTGCTCTACGTGCAATGACCCTCATGGGGAGGCTACCTGTATGCTGCATCAACATTATATTCAAACTCTTGAAGGCAGCATCCCGCCGGATGAAGAAGTCAACATGCTTCGTGAAGAAGGGAGCAACTTTGCGGTCTCCGAGGAAGACCCGGTGTCTATCCTGACCAGGGACGGGAAGAAGCCGATAGAGGTAGAGGCAGCCCAGATGCAGCCTTTGAAAGTGTACACTAGGCGAGAAAAGGCGCCACCTGCTGCGAAAGTCCCTGACAAAGCTCCTTTGCCTCCACCAGCAAAAGAGAAGGCGCCACCCACGAAGGCCCCAGAGGTTCAACCTCCAGCGGAAACCAAGGAGCAGGCTCGAGAAAAGCTCAAGTACCCGTCGTTGACAAAGCGACAGAGGGTCGAGGCCACGCAGCAGTACCGTACCAAGTACGAGCCGGCAAAAGAAATGGAAGTGCCCAGTACTTCAGCTTACAACATAGTTGATGAGCTCAAGAAGACCCCGACGAAGATCAGCATGTACGATGCTCTCTCCCTGGACAAGTAGATTTGTTACACGAGTCTCTGAAGACCTCAACAGGAGGAAAGCCACCACAGCCCGTGCTAGCTCAACCCCTGACAACTTCAATCACGGGGAAGAACAGACCACCGCCATTTTACTTGTCGCTGCAGATGGAGGGACACATAGTGCATAACTGCATTATTGATTCCGGCGCGTCAACCACCGTCATGCCAAGGGCGGTCTGTGAAGAAATCGGCATGGAGTACACGAGAAGCAGTCAAGGCGTCTTGCAGCTAGATGGCACTCCTGTGAAGACAGTTGGCGTCATCAAAGACATTCCTATCCGGTTGCACAAGGCACCTGAGGTTGTGGTCATTCAAGAAGTTGTGGTTGTTGACCTGGAGCCCTACTTCGGCATGTGCCTCTCGAGAGAATTTACCGCCAAGCTGGGTGGATATCTCTCGATGGACTACTCTCACATGGAGATCCCCTTCAAAGGGAGTAAAGTCAAGATTTACAATGGAAAACCCTCAACTTTCCTAGTTGAAAAGATACCAGGGGAGGGGTTGCAAGATGATGTTGTCCATCTGGTCACTGAATTTGACAAAGAGGTGAACTTGGTGGAGGAAGCCATAGAGCAGCTACAAACGGAGGATGAGTTCTCCTTGCAAGACTTCAACGCCATGATCGAATCAGACATAGGTTGTTACTCCATCACCCAGCCCGAGAAGCCGAAGGAGACAGTGAAAGAAGACATAGGCCCTGCCCCAAATGAGTTGTGGAAGTTGTACTTTGACGGCGCCAGATGCAAGAACGGCGCAGGGGCAGGGGTCCTTCTAGTCTCGCCATCGGGAGAGCAAAAGGAATACTGCTACAGGCTGGCGTGGAGCTGCACCAATAATGCGGCTGAGTATGAAGCCCTGTGTTTAGGGTTGAAGAAGGCAGAGAGACTGGGAATCAAGCAACTGCAGATCTTTGGAGATTCCGAGTTAGTGTGCAAGCAAATCACAGACAAGTGCACTGCAAAGAAGCACTATCTTAAGGCATACCGTAATCGGGTCTGGGACCTGCTGGAATCATTCGAATCCTTGAATGTCAAATCTATTCCCAGGGAGAAGAACAGACATGCAGACATCTTGGCGTCCATTGGAGCCAGGTACGTCCCGGCTGATGACACTGTCCAGAAGCCGAAGCCGGTTCGTACCATCTACAGGCCTTCTGTGCCTGATAAGGACACCCACTGGCAGGTGTTCGATTGCGACGAAGATATCGTCAATTTTCTGATTCACGAAGCTAGCACAATCGAAGGTAGAGACCCTGATGACGAGCAATATGAGGGGTTAATACAGTTGAAAAATAATCATGTCCCAAAAGGACTGATTACCTTGGAGAGCCTGTTTGACCAGAATGACAGGGCCATCTCACACCGAATCAAGGTAGATGCCAAACAATACATGGACCTGGAGCTTGAACCTGGTAAGGTGATTAAAGTCGGCATAGACTGCACTCCAGAGGAGCTGAAGCAGATTCGGGCTCTGTGCAAGGAGTACCCAGACATTGTCGCCTGGTGCTACCAGGACTTAAAGGGGTACGACAGAGAGATTATCCAGCACACCATAGAGCTGGAGGAAGGTGTGAAACCCTTCAGGCAGAAGCAGAGAGCGGTTAACCCGAAGATCGAGGCTATGATGAAAGCAGAACTTCTGAAGATGCTAGAAGCCAAGATCATATATCCTATCAAGCATTCTTCTTGGGTCGCAAATCTGGTTCCCGTGAGAAAGAAGAACGGAGACATCCGCCTCTGCGTGGATTTTCGTAATTTGAACCAGGCCTCGCTCAAGGACCACTATCCGCTCCCGCACATCGACCAAATTCTTCATGTGGTCGCAGGAGCCCAACGGTTCTCTCTTCTTGACGGATTTTCTGGCTACAACCAAATCTGGGTGAAAGACGAGGACCAGCACAAGACGACGTTCACCACCAAATGGGGGACGTTCGCCTATCAGCGCATGCCATTCGGCTTATCCAACGCTGGGGCCACATTCCAGAGGGCCATGGACCTCGCATTTCGGGAGCTATTAAATAAAATCATTGTCATTTACTTGGATGACATGACCGTGTTTTCCCACAAGAGGGAAGAGCACACCTCCCACCTGCGGCAAGTGTTTGAAAGATGCCGAGAATTTGGTATATCCATCAACCCCAAAAAGTCAGTCTTCGCTGTGAGGGAGGGGAAGCTGTTGGGCCATGTAATTTCAGAAAAGGGCCTTGCAGTTGATCCTGATAGAGCGGAGGCTCTTCTCCGTTTGTCGGCCCCAATCAATAAGAAAGAGCTGCAGTCCTTCTTTGGCCAGATTAACTTCGTAAGGAAGTTCGTGCCCGATTTCGCCCAAGTCATAAAGCCCATGGCCGAACTATTGAAGAAGGATGCTGAGTTCCTCTGGACAGAAGAGAGAAGGCAGGCCTTTGAAGAGATCAAGGCAAGGATTGCCCAGGCGCCAGTACTGATAAACCCAGACTATTCAAAGGATTTCATCCTGTATGCGGTAGGCGAGCCTGAAAGTTATGCGGCAGTCCTGACACAAAAGGGAGATGACGGCGAAGAGCGACCAATAGCCTTCTTGAGCCAAGTAATCCAGCCGCACGAAGAAAGATACAATTTTATTGAGCGACAAGTGCATGCGGTCATGAGATCCTTGAGGAAGTTTAAGCACTTTGTATCTCAGAGTCGGGTTACAGTCTTTGTGATACACCCCGATGTCAGAAATTTTATCATTCAGGGTGAACCGGGTCACAAGAGGGCAGGATGGATCGCCAAAATCCAAGAGTTCGACATAGAGGTGCGACCCACCAAGCTAATCCGAGGTCGGGCCCTATGCCAGGAGTTAGCCAGAAGTGTTGCCGCGGAGGTGTCTACTTGCCAGTGGGAGGATCCACTGATGGAAGGTAATTTTGCCAACTCCTTATCAGAGGAGAGCGACTGGACCGATGATATAATGTGGTACTTCAGCACAGGGAGATGTCCAGATCGACTCAACGCCTCACAAAGAAGGAGGTTCAGGCTCCAAGCTTTAAAGTATGTACTGCGCCCCGAGGGGCTGTATTTCAAAAACATAGACGGCGTCCTCTTGCGATGCGTCAAAGAATCTGATAAACAGAAAGTCCTAGGCGAGTTCCACTCTGGAATGTCGGGAGGACATTTCTCAGGAAGGCCTACGGCCTTAAAAATAATCAGGGCAGGTTATTATTGGCCCACCCTCTTCGCAGATGCATATGCAGTCTGCCAGAAGTGCGAAAAATGTCAGAGGTTCGCCGGCAGAAATAGGAATGCACCAATGCCACTCCAGCCGATCCAAGCTGAATCTCCATTCCAGCAATGGGGTCTTGATTTCATCGGGACCATATCGCCCAATTCCTCGGCAGGGCATAAGTTCATCTTGACTGCCACCGATTATTTCACCCGATGGGCTGAGGCGATACCTACCAAGCATGCCGACCAGGAGACGGTCATCGCCTTCCTTGAAAGCTTGATCACCCGTTTTGGGATCCCAGAGGCTATAGTGACAGACAATGGACCAGGTTTCGCCGGGGCTGTACTCACGGAGTTCACCAGCAAATATGGCATTTATCATAAAATGTCCTCCAACTACTACCTGCAAGGAAATGGCCTGGCGGAGTCCACAAATAAGAATCTCATGAAGATCATCAAAAAGACTGTGGAGAGGAACAAGAGGTCCTGGCACCTGCACCTGAACCTAGCGCTATGGGCAGACCGAATATCTTTCAAGAAGTCAATCAAAACGTCACCCTACGCGCTGGTCTATGGGAAGGAGGTTGTTCTGCCAACACATCTTGAAATACCTGCACTCTGGCTGCTGGACAGTGAAAAAGGAGACATGGACCCTCTTGACGCCAGATTTGCACAGCTGTTGCAGCTTGAAGAGGAAAGAGAAAAGGCTTATGAAGCTTTTCTAAAGCACACGGAATCCACACGGAACTGGTTTTCAAAAGGCACTACGGCCCGAGTCTTCAAGATCGGCGACCTAGTGTTAAAATGGGATGCCTTGAAGGCAAAACCAGGGAACCATGATAAATTTGATGCCTTCTGGGAAGGCCCCTTTCAGGTTTCCCGGGTGAACCAGTTCAACTCCTTCGTGCTGAGAGACATGGAGGGCCACATTCTCCCGATTCCAGTTAATGGCTTTCATTTGAAAGCCTACCACCATTGAAGTTCCAAAGGTTTCCCTTGTACATATTTCCCTTTCTGCAGTTTAAATTCTGTTCTGAATGTAAATATTGCTTTCGTAGAGTTAATTTCCTGCTTTAATTCAAGAAAAAAGAAGCCAAGTGTTTTGCGTAGATAGTGCCTGGCAGCAGAAGAAAAGGGCCAGGTTTGCTGAGTTTTTTCAGAAGAAGCTAAAGGAAGCTCAAGGAGCTAAAAGACTTCACTAACTACGGCTGCCCGTCGTCGCTCATTTTTCAAGCGAAGCCGGGAGTCGCGCACCAAATTCAGCGACCTTGGGAGGTTTGAAAAAGAAATTTCTAAGTGTAAAGGCAGCGCTGCCCACGGTCGCTCATTTTCTTGAGCGACGTCGAGAATCGCTCTTATTTTTGAGCGAACTTCGGCGGGACAGTTTCAAAAGTGACAGAAAATGTTGAAAATTTTCTAAGTGTCAAAGCGCCCACCGTCGCTCATTCCTCTAGCGCCGCCCGCCGTCGCCCATTTTTGGGGCGACGCCCGTCGTCGCCCTCTTTTGGAGCGACCCTCGACAAGATAAAGACAAGGGAGAGAATAAAGTTTGAAAATTTTTCTAACTCCCAAGTGCCGCCGGTCGCCCTCCAAGATGCCAAAAAGCTCGATTTCGCTCATTTTTTGAGCGACGCCGGAAGGCGCCCCCAGTTTCGAGCGACAGCGGGCCCCGACACAATTTACAAGTATAATAGACCTAGGGGCGCGTGCCAAGCAGCGGCGGATGACGTCAGCAAAGGTGCACGTTTTAAAAGGAAAAAGTGACTGCGCGTTCTCCAACGCAGATTTCATTAAAGAAAAAGGACGAATGTCGGGCCAATCAAAGATGAGTTATGCACGGCCCACAAAAAATAACGGCGCTCTCCACCCACTTCGCGCACCCGGGCTTTAATTCCTCCACTCACCATTAATGCCAACTTTTCACTTGTATTCATAAAAAGGAGCCCAGTCGCTCATTTCACTCTCAGTAAAATCCAGTCAAGTTCCGAGCTGCGCCAAGGATAAAAAATTTCAGAATTACTCCAGCGCCAATTGAATTTCGAATTTTTTCATCGCCATGGAAAAAGGGACAGGCGCAGAAAAGGGTAAAGCCCTCATGCAAGCAGCCTCCAGTGCTTCTCAAAGTGAGTAACGAGAACAAGCAGCTTCTGACTCGCCTGAAAGTGAATTGCCGAAGGAGAGGAAAGGCAAAGGAAAGAAAAGGACCAAGGGCCCTCCTCCACCGCCTGAGGACCACCTGGGGGGCTACCGGGACGGCGATTACTCACAAAGCATCACGCAGCTGCGCCTCACCGTGAAAGAATGGTGGCATAAGGTCCCGGCTTGGCATCCTTTCGGCGCACCATATCGTTCGAACCTGTACTGGTTCCTGTGCCCACCAGTTCACCACTGCCCGGAGCTGGTCGAAGCCATTGCTAGACACTACAAACCCAGCACCCGGCAAGTTCGCAACTGCGAGGGAAAGGTGTTGTTTTCCCTCTACAAGGAGGGCGTGCAGATGGCCTTCGCTCCAGAGCACTCGCCAAACCGAGAATGCATTGTCAGAAATATCAGCTTAGGAGAACAGAGAAGCCGGTGCGTTGATAACCAGAAAATGAGGAATTTCCTCAACTCCCAGCTGCAACAACCTTTGCCAACCGACGAATAGCCGACGCAACCGATACCTCGGGAGCGCTTTAAAAGCCAGTACATCTACGCCATGCTCGCCTGGGTGTTGGGCTGCGGCACTGACGCAGTGGTGCACCCGTATCAAATTTCTCTCGCGGAGTGCATCCTACATGGGGAATTTTACGACCCCAACGCCCCGAAATCAGGAGTAAAACCAGTCTTCTTCGACTGGGCAAGTTGGGTCGCCTATGCAATTCATTCGAACCTCACGGACCTGAAGGAGAATAGGAGCACGGAATTCAGACACTGTTCATTTTTGGCATGGTTGTTCCTGTTCCATATGTATCACCAAATGAACACTGTTCCAGTCCAGAGGCGGGACGAAAATGGCATCCAGTTGCCGGTCTATGAGTGGACAACTATCTTGTACCGGAGGGAGTCACATTATGAATTTAATTTTAAATTCTTGGGCGCTGCCCTAGCCCTCATAAATGGCGTAACCACGCGCCCTCCGCTGGACATGAGGAATTATTTGGTCGAAGGAGAAATTGGCGACGTCTTTAAGCTGACGCAGGGCATTGTCATCAGGGTGTTCGGATTCACAGGCAAGCCCTTCCTCCTGCCGTACTTTTGCACCGAATATCAGTTCGCCCTGGAGGCGGCGCGGCAGATGGACTACGTCGAAAAAGAATATGGTCAGGGGCGAAGAAAAGGCCGCATTTTCAAGTATCCGCTCGTCTGGGGCGACGTCAAGGTCCATGTGTGCGGCCAACACCAGTATCTGGCAGCCACTCTCCTGAGTTTTGGCTTGGTGGAGCTTCCTCAGCGCTGGAAGTATGATCCGATCGAGGCGATACAGAAATTTGCGCACTCCTGCCCGCGAAAAGAGATCATGATAGAAAGGGAGAACCCGAGCGGGAGAGCCCTGGAGTGGCATATTGAAAGAATGCAATCACTCCCGCCGTGGCACGAGTTCTATTGCATAGAGGTGGAGTATGATCCCGAGCATAATAATGACCACAGGATAGGCTCCGCTGGCTACAAAAAAATGCTGTCAAAAGTAAAACCGCTGGGCTGGAAAGATGAAAAAATAGCGCAGTGTTGGATAATGAGGTGCCATACAGGAAAAGACAAGTCAGAAAAGCTGTTGGCCAATGACCATGAGTTTTCTGACCTGTATGATAAATACGTTGCCACGTGGCAGCCACTTGTCTTCCATGACATCGTGCCCCAAGGTGTCCGTCCCAAGCATAAAAAGGGGACCCCACCTCAACAAAAATTAAAAGTGCAAGAGACTTCAAGCGTTGGAGTACAAAGCAGCCAAGGAGTAGGCCCCATGTTGCACTCAACTCCTGAGAAGTCGCAGCAGTCCGAACGGGAACCTGAAAAGTCCACTCAAGGGGCAAAGGAGAGCTCGAAACCATCAAAGGCAAATCCTAAGTTCAGATTTACGGTTTCCGGTGCTGCATCAACCGCCCCAGCCTCAACCGCGACCACTGCACAAGAGAAAGTGGCTGCACCTAAAGAAAAGAAGAGGAAAAGGTCTGAGACGACAAAGAAGAAGCGGCCGACGCCTGCAAAAGAGACTGTGCAGCAGACCGGGCCGACCCCGCAGAAAAGGGTGGCTGCCCAGGAGGTCGTAACTATTACCGAGGACAGCCCAGAGAAGGAGGCAGAAACTTGGGCGACACAAGTTATCAAGACGCCAGCTCATTCTGAGCACGCAGGTACGTCTCCTCCCCTCTCGCAAAAGTCTTCTGAGGTTTTACCCGCCGCACCTTCCTCTCCATCTGCCAAACCCGTTGCCGCCGCTTCCTCTCAGTCACCTATCACTCAACCCTCCTGCTTCCCCACAAGCGTTTGGCCATTTTACCCAAGACCCTAACGCCATTCAGACCCTAGGTCAAACCCTAGGTCATTCGCATTTGGTCAGCGCCGTTGAAGAAACCCCTTCATCCCCTCACCCTACATCTCCCGCGGCTGCATACCCTGAAAACCCTTCTCCGCCCCCTCAGGAGCCACCCACCATTTCCCAAACCCAGTCGCCTTTGAAAGCGGCTGAATTTTCTAGCGCGGCCCCCACTTCCCTGTTCGCCCAGAAAATGCCGCAGCAAGACCTATCTTTGGCGTACCCCCTGTACGAAGGACTGGAGCTGGTGGAGAGACAGCTGCAGGCTGCAGATGATCAGCCCTTGGCAGCCAAGGCAGCCCAGGGCTCTCTCACTTTCCTTCAGGGAGTCAGGAAGAGGAGGGGAGAAGAGATCGTCGTTGTGGAGAAGCGCACCAGGTTCGACCTGGATAAGAGGATAATCCATACGGAGAAAAGGGTCCCTAAAGTCAAAAAGCCTATCAAGGACATGACTGACGACGATTATGATTACCAGAGCAAGGATAAGAGCTTTGATGATATCGTCGAGGAATATGAGATAGGCGGAATCCGTCGGAGGGCTGACACGTTGTTGATCAAGCAGCAAGAGACGAAGCAGCGCCTCTACGAGATCGAGAACGCAAAGAGAAATCTAGAGGAGGATCTGGCAAAGCTGCGTGCGCAGTTGGAGGTTGCCCAAGACGAGGCCCAAAAATTAAAAGAGCAACTCGCGGCCTCACAGAAAGAAGCAGCAGATCAGAAGGCGGCCGCAGACCAGCTGGCCAAGGAGAAAGAGGAAGCACAGGCTCAGATAGTTGCACTCCAGGGCCAGCTTCAACAAGTTCAGCAACAGCTGGAGGAAAGGGTTGTACAGGTGGAGACATTCTCCAAAGACCGCATCAAGGAAATCCGCTCTCGGCTGTTGAAAAACTTCAGACCCCGGGCCATTAAGTCACTTTCGGTCCTCGCGTTCACCATCCGGAGTAAAGAAGTATCCGCCCGGGGTAAGCCCGTGGTGGAGGAGGCAGAGCGAGAAGCAAACCGCTGGCTCGATCTGGCTGTCAAGGCTGGGGCCCTTGAGCGTCGGAACCTCCAAATTTCCCCTACAGATTCCGTTGCCTGTGATTGGGCAGCTGCAAGGGCGACCTTGCATACATTCTTTGAAAGATTCAAGAAGATTCAGAGGGCCCGAGCATTGCTAGATATGTTGGATAAGGAGAAAGATATTTGCTTGGACATCTTCCTGACTCTTACCTCGCTCGGATTCCCGAGCTTTACAGATAGCAATGGCAACCTCCTCACAAAGGAAGAATTGAGGCCGGCATGGGACGCCTTTGGCGAGGACACTTCGGACATCGATGGGTGGGAGGACCCAATTCAAGAAGTGCAGGTGACGCAGCTCACCTCCAGGTTTTGCATGATTCGCTCCTGCCTGTTAGACCTGAGACAGAAGGCTGAACAGATTGATGTGCTCAGAATTGAGACCCTCGAGTATTTGGTGAGCGACATTCGCAGTATGGAGCTCTTCTCGGAGAAGGCCTGGGATCAGGTCCAGGTCTCATTCGACGTAATCCAAGGCCGCCTCGATTCTACAGGCATTAACCCGGAGCACGACCCAGAAGAAGAAGAAGAGTCGTCCGAGGAGGAGTCAGAGGAGGAGGGCACTGAAGAAGAGATCGCTGAGGAAGATTCAGGGAGAAAATCCGGAGAAGACAGCGAAGAAGAGGTTCAGAAAGGAATTCAGCAAAAGCAGCAGCAACAGCAAAAGGAAGCAGGGACCGGAGATGACTCTATGAGCCCAAAGGATGAAGGCATGGGTCCTTGCATCGAGGCGAGCTCGATACCCCGCGAGCCGCCAGGAATGTTGTCACATTTTGTAACGGGGTAAAATTTCTGAAAATTTAAAGAAATTGTTGTTGCCTCCCTCTTTTCTCTCTTTCAGTTTTCCTCATGCAGTTCCATGTTTGGTATCTTTCATTTTTCTGTTTTCATGCTTTTCTTTCAAGTGTTCCATTTTGAAAAAGTGCCAAAAAATGGCTAAGTCTGGGCCCTCCCGTTGTCGCTCCCTTTTTGGGGCGACGCCCGCCGGCGCTCGTTTTTTGAGCGAAAGTCAGCTGAAGGTGTAATGCAGATTTTGACTAAGTGTTGTAAAGTGAGCGACTCCCGGCGTCGCTCCATTTTGGAGCGCCGCCCGTCATCGCACCCCCTTATCAAGCGAAACCCGGCAGAGCGAGAAGACAAGTGTTGAAAGGGCGTGCCGCCTATCATCGCGCCATTTTGGGGGCGACGCCCGACGTCGCTCAATTTTTGAGCGCCGCCCGTCGTCGCTCCCCCTTTTGAGCGACCATCGACGGATGAAGAAGGAGATGAAAAATATTCTAAGTGTGGAGCCTCCCATCGTCGCTCCAGTTTGTGCATGCCTCCCGTTGTCGCTCCGATTTCGGGCGACGCCGGGCGTCGCTATCATTTTTCAGCGACAGCGAGCCAAAATCTAAAATTTGGCTAAGGCATGAAAGAGAGCGCCGCCCGTCGTCGCTCAATTCTTGAATTCTTCCCATCATCGCTATTAAAGCGACCGCTTCCACCCCCCCCCTATACATGTCAGCAAACCGCACAAGTTTCGAGATTTATGCCTGTCAAGAAGTGACAGATTGTGTGTTGCCAAGGTACAGGGTAGATGAACATTGAAGAGCAAATCATCTACCGCATTCAACCGAACCTGGCTTTCCCGCCCAACAGACCTGTCCGGGGATGTACAGTTTTTAGAACGACCATATCTCAAGTACAAGTACAGCCGACAGGGGTCTCATCCAGGCAACTTTTTACAGCTTTTACAGCTTTTGCCGGTCCTTGGGATCCGTGCATGATTGTATTTTGGGGGGAAATTCCTGCTATAAAAGGCAGTTCATTTGATTGTAAAAGGGGGGGAACATATTGCTAGAGAACTCTGTTGTGACGGATCACCTTCTACTTAATACAAAGCATCCTTGGCTCTGCTTCTTGTCTCTGTCTTTTATGCTGCCTTCTGCTAGTATTTTTGCTTCATGTCCATTTATATTTCTGTTTGTTTGAATTCTGAATTCTGGATTTGAGCATTGGTGATTATTTGGATCTGGAATACTAAACAGAAGGATACATAGGGTAGAATAACAGCTGCAATTTCTGTTACATGCTTTGTTTTGATTGTTGTTGGTTTGGATGCAAATTTGTAATCGTGCTGCTTGTTCTTCCCCACCTGAAACAAATGATATTTCCATTTCTTTCTGCACATTTATCCCTTTCCAGCACTCTTATCTAAACCCCAAAAAACTAGATTAGTATAGGAAGCCGGCCTTCTCCGGAGATTGGCACGGAAGGCATCCCTTCCTTCCGGCCTTTCAATCTACTGGGCGAATCTAGGGCGCAAAAGATTAAAATCCTTTCCTAAGTGGCAGATTCGTAACCAACATGCACTACACACCCTTCCATCCGAAGAGACAAGTAGAACGGAGGTGGCCTGTTCTTTCCTGTGGCCGAAGTGGTCAGAGTCTGAGCTAACACAGGCTGCATCAACTTTCTTTCTTTGACATATTTTGGCGATTCCTGCAACAGATCCACCTGCCCGAGGAGTTGCAGAGCATCGTACAGGCTTATCTTGGCCGGAGTCTTCTTCAGTTCATCGACAATATTGTAAGTCAAAGTAGTGGATACCTTTGGTTCCTTCGTAGCCTTGTACTTGGTGTGGTACTACTATGTGGCTTCAACTCTCCAGCCAATTCGAGCAGAGACTCCATTTCAGCAGTGGGGTCAGGATTTCATCGAGACGATAACGCCCAACTCTTCGGCAGGGCATAAGTTTATCCTCACAGCCACAGATTACTTTACCCGATGGGCAGAGGCAGTGCCTACAAAGCATGCTGACCAAGAGACGGTCATCGGTTTCCTAGAGAGCCTCATCACCCGTTTCGATATTCCAAATGCAATTGTCATAGACAATGGTCCAGGGTTTGCAAGGGCTGTACTCACTGATTTTACCAGTAGATATGGCATTTACCACAAGATGTCTTCAAACTGCTATCCGCAAGGGAACGGCCTGGCCGAGTCCACCAACAAAAACCTCTTGAAGAGTATAAAGAAGACTATGGAAAGGAACAAGAGGTCGTGGCACCTGCTCCTGAACCAAGTGTTATGGGCGGACCGTATCTCTCTCAAGAAGTCCATCAAGATGTCCCCTTATGCGCTCGTGTACGACAAAGAGGCTGTCTTGCCTACCCACATAGAGATGCCCGCACTCTGGTTGTTAGAGGATGAGAAAGGTGACAGGGACCCCGTGGATGTCTAACTGGCTCAGTTGTTGCAACTAGAGGAGGAAAGGGAAAAGGTGTATCAGGATTTTACCAAGCATGCCAAGAAAACCCAGAGCTGGTTTGCAAAGGGAGCAACCGCCCGAGTCTTCAAGATTGGAGACTTAGTACTGAAATGGGAGTCACTTAAGGCAAAACCAGGAAACCATGACAAGTTTGATGCCTTCTGGGAAGGCCCCTACCAAATCACCCGAGTAAACCAGTTCAATGCATTCGTGTTAAGAGACATGGAGGGTCAGATCCTCTCGATCCCCATTAATGGCTTTCATCTGAAATCCTACTACCACTGAAGGTTACCAAAGGTTTTCCCCTTGTACATATTTTTATTTCTTGCAGTTCCATTTTATTTTTGAATGTAAATATTGCTTTCAGTTTAGTTAGTATCCTGCTTTTATTCAAAAAAGAGAGTTGAATGTCCTCAAAATAAAGGTGCATGGCAACCCCAAAAAGGCAAGAAAAGTCGCCTGACTTCACAACGAAGTCGGGCTGCACCCTTAGGTTTGCGTGACATCGGGAGGTTTCAAGACGCGAGCAAGTGGGAAAGGGCTCAAAAATGTTTCTAAGTGTTGTGTAACCCGCCCGAATTCATAGCGAAACCAGACGGCACACCCTATCTTGAGCGTAGCCAGACGGGAGCAAAACAAGAAAATGAAAAAATGGCTAAGTGTTCCACCCTAATATGCAATTTTTCCTTATGCCGCCTGACAGCGCACACAAAATTTTGCGCACTCTGACGGGCGTGTCCTAGAGGCAAGGTGTATGATGGAAAAAATCTAAGTGTCGGCCTCCCAAGGGCGCATCTTCCACAGTGTGAAGTCAGACTGTGCTCGTTTTTTAGGCGCACTTGTTCGGGAGGTTTAAGAAAATTGCTAGCTTGCCTAAGGTTTCACAGCACGCTCCCCCAATTAAATGCCTTGAAGCATGTGCCCAGTTGGCACCCTTGACGTCATAATGAGCATGAGTTTTGAAGAATTTAAGGAATGATTGCGTGATGTTCGAAGTAGATGTCATAAATAAAAAGCACACAAGGGTCCAACAACGTACAAGTCGCGCTTTCCAACAGGAGATCCCACGTGCGGCCATCGAGGAATAACGGTGCTTCTCACCCACTTCGGGCAAAGAACTTTAAATTCCCCTAGCGCCATTAATGTTGCTTTCCCCATTTTTAGAAAAAGGCTTCTTACTTACTCAGAGCATCAAAGTTACCAAAGTGAATCCGAGTTGCGCTGTGAAAGAGGAGAAAGTGCAAAGTTTTACTCGGTGATAACTGTAATTTTTATTGATTTCCAGTGCCATGAGTGAGATGCCGAGTATAGACAAATGAAAAGTGCCCATGCAGGCGGACCCGAGTGATCCAGAGCATGAACCTGAGGAGCAGACTGACTCGGGCACTCATGAAAGTGAGGCACCGAAAGAGAAGAGGAAAATCCAAGGCAAGAAGCGCCAAGAAGCAAGGTCCTCTACCACCGCCCATAAACCACCTGGCTGAGTACAGAGATGGCAATTACTCCATTAGTATCACAAAGTTGCGCCCCAATGTCAAGGAATGGGTAGACAATGTGTCGCCTTAACACCATATCGGGGCCGCATACAGGTCGAACCTTTACTGGTTCTTATGCCCTCCTGTTCACCACTGCCCAAAGCTGGTAGAGTCAATTGCAACATATTACAAACCATCCACCTGGCAGGTCTATGACTGCCAAGGAAGGGTGTTGTTTACCCTCTTTCAGGAGAGTGTATAGCCAGCCTTCACCCTGGGGCTCGAATTCAACCCAAATTCCATAGTGAGGAGGATCAATTTGGAATAACAAGCAGGCAGGTTCAGCCAAGGCAAAAGGATGAGAGAATTTCTTAATTTAGAGCTGAAGTGTCCACTGTCGGCTAAAAAATGGTCGTCGGGTCCTATACCCCTGGCAAATTTCACCAGCAAGTATATCTACACTATTCTTTCCTGGGTTCTGGGTTGTGGCACTGATGCAAAAGTGCACCCGTACCAGCTGGTGCTTGTAGAGTGTATTTTACATGGGGAGTTGTATGACCCCAATGCCCTAAAAAGTAGAAGGTGCCCAATCTATTTTGATTGGGCAGACTGGGTGGCTTATGCCATTCATTCAAGTCTGGTGAAGATACAGCAGAAGCAGACGACGGAATTTAGGCACTACTCATTTCTTGTATGGTTGTGCCTGTATCACATGCATTACCGGATGAAGATCCTCGGGCTTAAGAAACTGGATGAGCAGGGCGCGCCGCTGCCAGTATATGAGTGGACATAACTATTGTATAGGAGGGGATCATATTATGACTTTAATTTTAAATTTTTGGGTATGACTTGGCGCTTTTCAACGGCAAGGCGAGTCGTCCTCCTCATGTTATGACGAGGTACCTATCAAAAAGTAAATTTGGGTACACTTTTTGATTGACCCAGGGAATCATTATCAGAATTTACGGGTTTAAATGGAAGCCATTCCTATTACCCTATTTTTGTACTGAATATCATTTTGGCCTCGAGGCAGTGCGGTAGATGGACTGTGTTGAAGAAGAATTTGGCCAAGGAAAGAAGAGGGGTCACATCTTCAAGTATCCTTTTACCTAGGGAGACATTGAGGTCCACGAAATTAGGCAGCATGTCTACCTAGAGAAGACCCTCATCAACTTGGGCATGGTACAGTTTTTGCAGTGCTGGAAATATGACCCAATCGGGGTAAGAGGAAAATTCGTGCACGTCTGCCCACGGGCGTAATGTTGAGCAAGGTGCAGCGACAGTATTGTCATTGTTGTCAACATAGTTAGATAGATCGGTTGATGCAGTGGACAGGATTTCAGAGGTTACTCAGAGTATGTACAGTGATGTTAAATGCTTATGAGGATGTTTACCCACATTTTTGCATATTTTCCAAGAAGACCGAAGTGGCCCATATTCTAAAGATCAAAGAAAAAGCAAAACACCGCAAAGAAAAAAAAGTGTCGCGATATCACGACATGTTGCATTTTCACGGTTCAAAGCAAAGAGAAAATGCAAGGAGAAAAAAGTGGCGTGATATTGCGACATGTTGCATTTTCGCGGTTCAAAGCAAAGAGAAAATGCAAGGAGAAAAAAGTGTCGCGATATCGCGACATGTTGCATTTTCACGACCGAAAGAGCAAAGAGAAAAAAGTGTCGCGATATCGCGACATGTTGCATTTTCACGGCCGAAAGAGCAAAGAGAAAAAAGTGTCGCGATATCGTGACATGTTGCATTTTCACGGCTGAAAGAGCAAAGAGAAAAAAGTGTCGCGATATCGCGACATGTATTTTCGCGGGCCAAAGCAAAGAGAAAGAGCAAAGAGAAAAAAGTGTCGCGATATCACGACATGTATTTTTGCGGGCCAAAGCAAAGAGAAAGAGCAAGAAGAAAAAGTGTCACGATATCGCGACATGTTGTATTTTCGCGGGCCAAAGCAAAGAAAAAAAGTGTCGCGATATCACGACATGTATTTTCATGGGCCAAAGCAAAGAGAAAGAGCAAGGAGAAAAAGTGTCGCGATATCGCAACATGTATTTTCGCGGTCCAAAGCAAAGAGAAAGAGCAAGAAGGAAAAAGTGTCGTGATATCGTGACATGTCACATTTTCGCGACTCAAAAAGTACAGGCAGATAGAGAAACAAAAGTGTCGTGATATCGTGACATGTCGCATTTTTGCGACTCAAAAAGGGCAGGCAGGCAGAGAAACAAAAGTGTCGCGATATCACGACATGTTGCATTTTCGTGACTCAAAAAGGGCAGGCAGGCAGAGAAACAAAAGTGTCGTGATATCGCGACATGTCACATTTTTGCTACTCAAAAATGGCAGGTAGGTAGAGAAACAAAAGTGTCGCGATATCGCGACATGTTGCATTTTCACCAAAGGAACAGAGTAGTTGACAGTGCGTCTGATATTAGTGATGAACACCAGGATGGTGAAACTGAAGATTGCATAGTGACGTGGACCCATAAGGAATCTTTAATGATTTGAAATCATTTAAGATGGTTGTTACACATGGAAAGAAGTGGACGCATTCCCATGTGGAGAAAAGGAAACGAAGGGCCTCAAAATAGAAACGAAAAGTTTTTTTTGGAAACCAAAACACATGCATGCAAGGAGAAAACGAACAGTCATGCAAGGAGAAAACGAACAGTCATGCAAAGAGAAAATGAACAGACATGAAAAGAGAAAACGAATAGTCATGCAAGGAGAAAACGAACAGTCATCGAAGGAGAAAACGAACTGTCATGAAGGATAAAACGAACAATCATCGAAGGAGAAAACAAACAGTCATGATCGAGAAAACGAACAGTCATGGTAGGAGAATATGGTGTCAATTATTTGCATGTGACGTGTTTGATGAAATGCCTTCTCAATATATACAAAAGGAGTTACATAAAGAAGGAGTTACAATTGACAAGTGGCATATGAGAATATAAAAGAAGGTGTTACAATTGACAAGTGGCGTATGAGAATATGAAAGGAGTTACAATTGGAGTTACAAAGAGAAAGGATAGTTATAAAATAAGTGTTGTTTGGAGAATTTGAGGAAGGGGATTTTATTTTATGAAGTGCGATGAGTGTGTGTGTTTTGTGAATTATGGTAGACATTGGGTAAGCAATAGACCAGTCAGGGTTTTGTAAAAGTGAAGGCATTTTTATGTCAATCTTCTGGTTTCAAAATTGAATTCCAAGTAGGTGCTTGGCATCAGGGGTTGGTGCTCCTTCCAGTTGGTGCTGGTAAATCAGGGGTTGATGCTCCTTCTAGTGGGTTCTGGTAAATTGATTGTAAAGTTGGTGCTTTGCAAAGGCTGGATTTGGATGGGAGTCCAAACAGTCATTTTGAGGAGTAGCCAAATCGGTGAACCTCGGTACATCTTGTGTTGTGTGATGTTCTCTTGTTATACTTGCTTTATTTGGTTTTAAGTTTTCATTGTTTCAGCTTTAAGAGTTGAAGATTTAAGTTTTAAAGAGCTACAATGATTCACCCCCCCTCTCAGTGTCATTGTGATACTAACAATTGGTATCAGAGCTAGGTTCCTAAACAAGCTTAACCGACTAGGGTGATCTTGGAAGTGACACAATGGCAGGTGGTGAAGGCTTCTCATCAAACAAAGCACCATTGTTTGATGGAACTAATTACGCATTTTGGAGACTTAGGATGTAGAAATATCATTGTGTTTTGGGATATGACATTTGGGATTCAGTAGATAGTGGATACACAATACCCACCACTTCTCCAACCGATGCTGTCGGTAAGAAATTGTTTGAGAATAAATCAAAAGCAAATAATGCTATCATGTGCGAATTAGTGGACAGGGAACTAGTAAAAATTATGAGTTGTAAAACGACAAAATAAATATGGGACAAACTGAGGAGCATTCATGAAGGAGACGTTAAGATCAAGGAGGCCAAGTTACAAACACATCGAGCTCAGTTCTAAGTATTAAAGATGAATGACAATGAGAACATAGAGGCATATATGCTGAGAGTTAATGAAGTCATTAATGCGATTAGAGGACTCGACGAGGAAATCAAAGATTCTGTCATCGTGAAAAAGGTATTAAGATCTATTTCCCAAAGATTTGATTCTAAAGTTTCAGCTATAGAAGAATATAAAGATCTAAATTCTTTTAGTATGGATGAGATGCATGGTTCTTTGACTACATATGAGATGAGAATAGGAAAATCTAAACCGACAGACAGAGAAGCTGCTTTTAAAGCCCATAAAAATATGAAAGTCAAAACAAGAGCCCAAAACTGTAATCAAACTAGAGTGAAAAGAAAAATATCTATCTAAGGAAGAAAAGGAATCCCTGATCGTACAAACAACATTTAAAGCACAAAATAAATTTGCACCATGGATACTTGATAGTGGATGCTCTAGTCATATGATAGGTGACAAACAAAATTTTGAGAAGTTACAGCAATATGAAGGTGGTTCAGTAAAATTTGGAAATAATGATGGAGGTAAAATAGTTGGCAAAGGATCAGTTAAGATCAGTGACAAAAAAATCAAGTCAAAATAATTCTTGTTTGTGGTTGGTCTGAAGCATAACTTGTTGAGCGTAAGTCAGATTTGTGATAGAGGTCATGAAGTGATTTTTAAGAAGCAGGGTTGTGAAGTCAGAAAAGCAAACGAGTGGAAAGTTGATAGCAACTAGATCGAGGACATCCGGAAACCTTTACACTCTATTAGAGACTTCGGAAGGAGCTTGCTTGATTGGACGGGGAAGAAGAAAATTGGTTGTGGAAAAAGAGGCTCGGTCATATCGGTTTTGACAATCTAGTAAAAATCAGCTCAAAAAAGGCAGTGAGAGATATTCCCACCATTGGAAAACCATCAAATAGCATTTGTGCTTCATGCCAAAATGGGAAGCAAACTAGAGTCTCATTTAAAACAAAAGAGTACTACACAAGCAAACCTTTGGAACTAATACATACTGATTTATGTGGACCCATGAGAACGCAAAGCATAAATGGTGACAAATATTTTATGTTGTGTATAGATGACTATTCTAGGATGACATGGGTACTATTTTTGAAGCATAAATTAGAAGCTTTTGAGATGTTCAAGGTTTTCAAAAACCAAGTTGAGAATCAAACAGGAAAAAATATTAAATGTTTAAGATCAGATAGAGGAGGAGAGTTCATTTCAAAGGATTTTATAGAGTACTATGAAAAAAATGGTATTAGAAGACAGTTTTCAACAGCTAAGACACCTCAACAGAATGGTGTGGTAGAATGAAATAACAGAACAGTGTAGCAAATGGCACAGACTATGTTGACTGAGAGCAAAGTAGCAGACATATTTTGGAAAGAGGCAGTCCATACTGCGGTATACATCCAAAATAGGTGCATGTTGAGGACACATGAAAGCAAAACTCCTTATGAGTTGTGGTTCGGTAAAAAGGCAACAATAAGATACTTTAAAGTTTTTGGCAGCAAGTGTTACATCAAAAGAAGCGAAGAAAACCTTGGTAAGTTTGAAGATAGAGTGGATGAAGGTATTTTTCTTGGCTATTCGTCAAAAAGCAAAGCTTACAAATGCTACAACAAGAAGCTAAGGAAAATTGTGGATAGTGCCGATGTTAAAGTTGATGAAGGTAGGGAATGAGTAATTAGCTATGAAGAGAACTACCCAATTTATGAAGAGGTTATTGAAGGAGATGAGGAAAAGGAAATGGAAAAGAAACAAAAAATTGACTCAGATGATTCAAACAGTGATTCAGAAGTGGAAGAAAATAAGAAATTCAAAACAGGCAGTTGGCAGAAAGATCATCTTAGAGAGAAAATAATTGGAGACCCCACAATTGGTGTTTAGACAAGAAGAAGAGTAGTAAGCAACTACTCTCTAGTATCCAGCATTGAGCCCGAAGTTGCTGACGCAAGCAAAGATGAAAGTTGGATGAAGGCAATAAATGAATAATTAGATCAAATCGAGAAAAACAAAACTTGGGAGTTAGTACCAAGACCTGCAAATAAAAATATAATCGGTACTAAATGGATCTTTCGAAACAAATTGAATGAAGATGGATAGGTAGTCAAGAATAAAGCAAGATTGGTATGTAAAGGCTATGCACAAATTGAAGGTATTGACTTTGAGGAAACCTTTGCACCTGTGGCTAGACTAGAGGCAATTAGAATGTTTCTGGCTTTAGCGGTTTACAAGAATTTCAAAGTTTATCAAATGGATGTGAAATCAGCATTTTTGAATGGGAAACTCGAAGAAGAGGTTTATATTGAGCGACTAGATGGTTTCCAACTTGGTGATGATCCCAAATTGGTTTGCAAGTTGAAGAAAGCATTATATGGCTTAAAACAGGCACCCAGAGCATGGTATGCAAGGCTAGACAACTATCTTACTCAGCAAGGGTTCAAGAAAGGTATGGTGGATAGTAATTTGTATGTCAAAACAGAAAATGGCCATCTTATTGTTCTTGTTGTATATGTAGATGATATCATATTTGGCAGCAGCAAAGATGAGTCGTGTAAAGATTTAGCAAATAAGATGCAGAAAGAATTTGAAATGTCAATGATTGGTGAACTTTCGTATTTCCTCGAGTTGCAAGTTAATCAAAATGAGAAGGGCATATTTATTTCTTAAATTAAATATGTGAAAGAGATACTAAAAAAGTTCACAATGGAGGATTGTAAGCCAGTTAGCACTCCCATGACGACAGGTTGCAAGTTGAGCAAGGATGAAAAATCTCCACATGTTGATCAAACCATGTACGGATCTATGATTGGGAGCTTACTATACTTGACAGCTACCAGACTAGATATTTTGCAGGCAGTATACATGGTAGCACGATTTCAGGCTAGTCCCAAGGAGACTCATGTGATAGCAGTGAAGAGGATTCTTCGGTACCTCAAGGGTACTATGGAGTATGGGTTATGGTATCCGAAAGGTAAGGACTTCACCCTTATTGCGTATTCAGATGCAGATTGGGCATAATGTGTAGATGACAGAAAGAGTACCAGTGGAGGTGCATTCTATCTTGGAGATAGGTTGGTCGCATGGCACAGTAAGAAACAAGAGTCAGTATCCTTATCCACAGTAGACGCAGAATATATTACAGCGATAGTGTGTTGTACGTAGGTATTATGGATGAAACAAACCCTGAACGATCTTGGTATTAACATCAGTGAGCCAATTTCAGTTAAGTGTGATAACACCAGTGCCATTAACATCTCAAAGAATCTGGTTATGCATTCTCGCACAAAACATATTGTTATCCGGTATCACTTTTTGAAGGAGAAATTTGTGAAAGGTGAGGTTAAGTTGGATTTTGTTCCAACAACAGAGCAAGTAGTAGATATCTTCACAAAACCGTTGCCCAAGGAAGTCTTTGAGTACCTTCGCAATAAATTGGGAGTGGTCATGCTTCCCAAGAATTGACTAGCTATCGGGACCACATTCTCAGGGGGAGCATTTGTGTATTTGTTTATCTTTTTGCTCATGTTTGTGATTTTTGCTAACTGGGAATATCTTCACAAAATCGTTGCCCAAGGAAGTCTTTGAGTACCTTTGCAATAAATTGGGAGTTGTCACGCTTCCCAAGAATTGACTAGCTATTGGGACCACATTCTCAAGGGGAGCATTTGTGTATTTGTTTATCTTTTTGCTCATGTTTGTTTAAGAAACTGGATGAGCAGGGCGCGTCGCTACCAGTATATGAGTGGACATAACTATTGTATAGGAGGGGGTCATATTATGACTTTAATTTTAAATTTTTGGGTATGACCCTGGTGCTTTTCAATGGCAATGTGAGTCGCCCTCCTCATGTTATGATGAGGTACCTGTCAAAAAGCAAATTTGGGTACACTTTTCGATTGACCCAGGGCATCATTATCATAATCTACAGGTTTAAAGGGAAGCCATTCCTGCTGCCCTATTTTTGTACTGAATATCATTTTGGCCTCGAGGCAGCGCGGCAGATGGTACTAAATGGATCTTTCGAAACAAATTGAATGAAGACGGACAGGTAGTTAGGAATAAAGCAATATTGGTATGTAAAGGCTATGCACAAATTGAAGGTATTGACTTTGAGGAAACATTTGCACCTGTAGCTAGACTAGAGGCAATTAGAATGTTTCTGGCTTTAGCAGTTTACAAGAATTTCAAAGTTTATCAAATGGATGTGAAATCAGCATTTTTGAATGGGAAACTCGAAGAAGAGGTTTATATTGAGCAACCAGATGGTTTCCAACTTGGTGATGATCCCAACTTGGTTTGCAAGTTGAAGAAAGCATTATATGGCTTAAAATAGGCCACCCGAGCATGGTATGCAAGGCTAGACAACTATCTTACTCAACAAGGGTTCAAGAAAGGTATGGTGGATAGTAATTTATATGTCAAAACATAAAATGGCCATCTTATTGTTCTTGTTGTATACGTAGATGATATCATATTTGGCAGCAGCAAAGATGAGTCGTGTAAATATTTAGCAAATAAGATGCAGAAATACTTTGAAATGTCAATGATTGGTGAACTTTCGTATTTCCTCGGGTTGCAAGTTAATCAAAATGAGAAGGGCATATTTATTTCTCAAATTAAATATGTGAAAGAGATACTAAAAAAGTTCACAATGGAGGATTGTAAGCCAGTTAGCACTCCCATGATGACAGGTTGCAAGTTGAGCAAGGATGACAACTCTCCACATGTTGATCAAACCATGTATAGATCTATGATTGGGAGCTTACTTGTACTTGACGACTACCGGACCGGATATTTTGCGGGCGGTATGCATGGTAGCACGATTTCGGGCTAGTCCCAAGGAGACTCATGTGACAGCAGTGAAGAGGATTCTTTGGTACCTCAAGGGTACTATGGAGTATGGGTTATGGTATCCGAAAGGTAAGGACTTCACCCTTATTGTGTATTCAGATGCATATTGGGCAGGATGTGTAGATGACAGAAAGAGTACCAGTGGAGGTGCATTCTATCTTGGAGATAGATTGGTCATGTGGCACAGTAAGAAACAAGAGTTAGTATCCTTATCCACAGTAGAGGCAAAATATATTGCAGCGACAACATGTTGTACGTAGGTATTATGGATGAAACAAACCCTGAACGATATTGGTATTAACTTTAGTGAGCCAATTTTAGTTAAGTGTGATAACACCAGTGCCATTAACATCTCAAAGAATCTGGTTATGCATTCTCGCACAAAACATATTGCTATTCGGTATCACTTTTTGAAGGAGAAAGTTTCGAAAGGTGAGGTTAAGTTGGATTTTGTTCCAAAAACAGAGCAAGTAGCGGATATCTTCACAAAACCGTTGCCCAAGGAAGTCTTTGAGTACCTTCGCAATAAATTGGGAGTGGTCATGCTTCCCAAGAATTGACTAGCTATCGGGACCACATTCTCAGGGGGAGCATTTGGGTATTTGTTTATATTTTTGCTTATGTTTGTGATTTTTGCTAAGTGGGAATATCTTCACAAAACCGTTGCCCAAGGAAGTCTTTGAGTACCTTCGCAATAAATTGGGAGTGGTCACGCTTCCCAAGAATTGACTAGCTATCGTGACCACATTCTCAGGGGGAGCATTTGTGTATTTGTTTATCTTTTTTCTCATGTTTGTTTAAGAAACTGGATGAGCAGGGCGCGCCGCTGCCAGTATATGAGTGGACATAACTATTGTATAGGAGGGGGTCATATTATGACTTTAATTTTAAATTTTTAGGTATGACCCTAGCACTTTTCAATGGCAAGGTGAGTCGCCCTCCTCATGTTATGATGAGGTACCTATCAAAAAGCAAATTTGGGTACACTTTTTGATTGACCCAGGGCATCATTATCAGAATTTACAGGTTTAAAGGGAAGCCATTCCTGCTGCCCTATTTTTGTACTGAATATCATTTTGGCCTTGAGGTAGCGTGGCAGATGGTACTAAATGGATCTTTCGAAACAAATTGAATGAAGATGAACAGGTAGTCAGGAATAAAGCAAGATTGGTATGTAAAGGCTATGCACAAATTGAAGGTATTGACTTTGAGGAAATCTTTGCACTTGTGGCTAGACTAGAGGCAATTAGAATGTTTCTACCTTTAGCAGTTTACAAGAATTTCAAAGTTTATCAAATGGATGTGAAATCAGCATTTTTGAATGGGAAACTCGAAGAAGAGGTTTATATTGAGCAGCCAGATGGTTTCCAACTTGGTGATGATCCCAACTTGGTTTGCAATTTGAAGAAAGCATTATATGGCTTAAAAAAGGCACCCCGAGCATGGTATGCAAGGCTAGACAACTATCTTACTCAATAAGGGTTCAAGAAAGGTATGGTGGATAGTAATTTGTATGTCAAAACAGAAAATGGCCATCTTATTGTTCTTGTTGTATACGTAGATGATATCATATTTGGCAGCAGCAAATATGATTCGTGTAAAGATTTAGCAAATAAGATGCGAAAAGAATTTGAAATGTCAATGATTGGTGAACTTTCGTATTTCCTCGAGTTGCAAGTTAATCAAAATGAGAAGGGCATATTTATTTCTCAAATTAAATATGTGAAAGAGATACTAAAAAAGTTCACAATGGAGGATTGTAAGCTAGTTAGCACTCCCATGACAATAGGTTGCAAGTTGAGCAAGGATGACAAATCTCCACATGTTTATCAAACCATGTACAGATCTATGATTGGTAGCTTACTGTACTTGATAGCTACCAGACCAAATATTTTGCAGGCAGTATGCATGGTAGCATGATTTCGAGGCTAGTCCCAAGGAGACTCATGTGACAGACGGTGAAGAGGATTTTTCGGTACCTCAAGGGTACTATGGAGTATGGGTTATGGTATCCGAAAGGTAAGGAATTCACCCTTATTGTGTATTCGAGATGCAGATTGGGCAGGATGTGTAGATGACAGAAAGAGTACCAGTGGAGGTGCATTCTATCTTGGAGATAGGTTAGTCACGTGGCACAGTAAGAAACAAGAGTCAGTATCCTTATCCACAGCAGAGGCAGAATATATTGCAGCGACAACGTGTTGTACGTAGGTATTATGGATGAAACAAACCCTGAACGATCTTGGAATTAAATTCAGTGAGCCAATTTCAGTTAAGTGTGATAACACCAATGCCATTAACATTTCAAAGAATCTAGTTATGCATTCTCGCACAAAACATATTGCTATCCAGTATCACTTTTTGAAGGAGAAAGTTGCGGAAGGTGAGGTTAAGTTGGATTTTGTTCCAACAACAGAGCAAGTAGCAGATATCTTCACAAAACCGTTGCCCAAGGAAGTCTTTGAGTACCTTTGCAATAAATTGGGAGTGGTCACGCTTCCCAAGAATTGACTAGCTATCGGGACCACATTCTCAAGGGGAGCATTTGTGTATTTGTTTATCTTTTTGCTCATGTTTGTGATTTTTGCTAAGTGGGAATATCTTCACAAAATCGTTGCCCAAGGAAGTCTTTGAGTACCTTCGCAATAAATTGGGAGTGGTCACGCTTCCCAAGAATTGACTAGCTATCGGGACCACATTCTCAGGGGGAGCATTTGTGTATTTTTTTATCTTTTTGCTCATGTTTGTTTAAGAAACTGGATGAGCAGGGCGCGCCGCTGCCAGTATATAAGTGGACATAACTATTGTATAGGAGGGGGTCATATTATGACTTTAATTTTAAATTTTTGGGTATGACCCTGGCGCTTTTCAACGGCAAGGTGAGTAGCCCTCCTCATGTTATGATGAGGTACCTGTTAAAAAGCAAATTTGGGTACACTTTTCGATTGACCCAGGGCATCATTATCAGAATTTACGGGTTTAAAGGGAAGTCATTCCTGCTGCCCTATTTTTGTACTGAATATCATTTTGGCCTCGAGGCAGCGCGACAGATGGTACTAAATGGATCTTTCAAAACAAATTGAATGAATACGGACAGGTAGTCAGGAATAAAGCAAGATTGGTATGTAAAGGCTATGCACAAATTGAAGGTATTGACTTTGAAGAAACCTTTGCACCTGTGGCTAGACTAGAGGCAATTAGAATGTTTTTGGCTTTAGTAGTTTACAAGAATTTCAAATTTTATCAAATGGATGTGAAATCAGCATTTTTGAATGGGAAACTCGAATAAGAGGTTTATATTGAGCAGCCAGATGGTTTCCAACTTGGTGATGATCCCAAATTGGTTTGCAAGTTGAAGAAAGCATTATATGGCTTAAAACAGGCACCCCGAGCATGGTATGCAAGGCTAGACACCTATCTTACTCAACAAGGGTTCAAGAAAGGTATGGTGGATAGTAATTTATATGTCAAAACAAAAAATGGCCATCTTATTGTTCTTGTTGTATACGTAGATGATATCATATTTGGTAGCAGCAAAGATGAGTCGTGTAAAGATTTAGCAAATAAGATGCAAAAATAATTTGAAATGTCAATGATTGGTGAACTTTCGTATTTCCTCGGGTGCAATTTAATCAAAATTAGAAGGGCATATTTATTTCTCAAATTAAATATGTGAAAGAGATACTAAAAAAGTTCACAATGGAGGATTGTAAGCCAGTTAGCACTCCCATGACGACAGGTTGCAAGTTGAGCAAGGATAACAAATCTCCACATGTTGATCAAACCATGTACGGATCTATGATTGGGAGCTTACTGTACTTGATAGCTACCAGACCGGATATTTTGTAGGCAATATGCATGGTAGCACGATTTCAGGCTAATCCCAAGGAGACTCATGTGACAGCAGTGAAGAGGATTCTTCGGTACCTCAAGGGTACTATGGAGTATGGGTTATGGTATCCGAAAGGTAAGGACTTCACCCTTATTGTGTATTCGAGATGCAGATTGGGCGGGATGTGTAGATGACGAAAGAGTACCGGTGGAGGTGCATTCTATCTTGGAGATAGATTGGTCGCGTGGCACGATAAGAAACAAGAGTCGGTATCCTTATCCACGACGAGAGGCGAGAATATATTGCGGCGACAACGTGTTGTACGTAGGTATTATGGATGAAACAAACCCTGAACGATCTTGGTATTAACTTCAGTGAGCCAATTTCAGTTAAGTGTGATAACACCAATGCCATTAACATCTCAAAGAATCCGGTTATGCATTCTCGCACAAAACATATTGTTATTCGGTATCACTTTTTGAAGGAGAAAGTTGCGAAATGTGAGGTTAAGTTGGATTTTGTTCCAAAAACAGAGCAAGTAGCGGATATCTTCACAAAACCGTTGCCCAAGGAAGTCTTTGAGTACCTTCGCAATAAATTGGGAGTGGTCACACTTCCCAAAAATTGACTAGCTATTGGGACCACATTCTCAAAGGGAGCATTTGTGTATTTGTTTATCTTTTTGCTCATGTTTGTGATGTTTGCTAAGTGTAATACTTTTTGCCTGAGAATGTTGTGCATGGACTCAGGGGGATTTTGCAGCAGCCCTTTGATATTCTTGTCAAAGGGGGAGAAGAGTTACAGGAAATTGCACGTGTGTTGCCAACAATTCCAATGGGGGAGATTGTTGAGCAAGGTGCAACAATAGTATTGTCATTGTTGTCAACACAGTCAGATAGATCGGTTGATGCAGTGGATAGGAGTTTAGAGGTTATTCGAGTATGTACAGTGATGTTAAATGCTTATGAGGATGTTTACCCACCTTTTTGCATATTTTCCAAGAAGACCGAAGTGGTCCATATGCTAAAGATCAAAGAAAAAGTAAAACACCGCAAAGAAAAAAAAGTGTCGCGATATCGCGACATGTCACATTTTTGTGGTTCAAAGTAAAGAGAAAATGCAAGGAGAAAAAAGTGTCGTGATATCCCGACATGTTGCATTTTAACGGTCGAAAGAGCAAAGAGAAAAAAGTATCGCGATATCGCGACATGTATTTTTGCTGGCCAAAGCAAAGAGAAAAAAGTGTCGTGATATCGCAACATGTTGTATTTTCGCGGGCCAAATCAAAGAGAAAGAGCAAGAAGAAAAAGTGTCGTGATATCGCAACATGTTGTATTTTCGCAGGCCAAAGCAAAGAGAAAGAGCAAGGAGAAAAAGTGTCGCGATATCGCGACATGTTGTATTTTCGCGGGCCAAAGCAAAGAGAAAGAGCAAGGAGAAAAAGTGTTGCGATATCGCAACATGTATTTTCACGGTCCAAAGCAAAGAGAAAGAGCAAGAAGGAAAAAGTGTCACGATATCGCGACATGTCACATTTTCGTGACTCAAAAAGGGCAGGCAGGCAGAGAAACAAAAGTGTCGCGATATCGCGACATGTCGCATTTTCGCGACTCAAAAAGGGCAGGTAGGCAGAGAAACAAAAGTGTCGCGATATCACGACATGTTGCATTTTCGTGACTCAAAAATGGTAGGCAGGCAGAGAAACAAAAGTTTCGTGATATCACGACATGTTGCATTTTCGCCAAAGGAACAGAGTAGTTGACAGTGCGTCTGATATTAGTGATGAACACCAGGATGGTGAAACCGAAGACTGCATAGTGACGTGGACCCATAAGGAATCTTTAATGATTTGAAATCATTTAAGATGGTCATTACACATGGAAAGAAGCGGACGCATGCCCATGTGGAGAAAAGGAAATGAAGGGCCTCAAAATAGAAACGAAAAGCTTTTTTTTGGAAACCAAAACACATGCATGCATAAGGGAAAGAGAAAACGAACAGTCATGCAAGGAGAAAATGAACAGTCATGCAAGGAGAAAATGAACAGTCATGCAAAGAGAAAATGAACAGACATGCAAAGAGAAAATGAACAGTCATGCAAGGATAAAATGAACAGTCATGAAGGAGAAAACGAACAGTCATCGAAGGAGAAAATGAACAGTCATCGAAGGAGAAAACGAACAGTCATGAAGGAGAAAACGAACAGTCATGACCGAGAAAACGAACAGTCATGGTAGGAGAATATGGTGTCAATTATTTGCATGTGATGTGTTTGACGAAATGCCTTCTCAATATATACAAAAGGAGTTACATAAAGGAGTTACAATTGACAAGTGGCATATGAGAATATGAAAGGTGTTACAATTGACAAGTGGCGTATGAGAATATGAAAGGAGTTACAATTGGAGTTACAAAGAGAAAGGATAGTTATAAAAGGAGTGTTGCTTGGAGAATTTGAGGAAGGGGATTTTATTTTGTGAAGTGCGATGAGTGTGTGTGTTTTGTGAATTGTGGTAGACATTGGGTAAGCAATAGACCAGTCAGGGTCTTGTAAAAGTGAAGGCATTTTTATGTCAATCTTCTAGTTTCAAAATTGAAGTCCAAGTTGGTGCTTGGCACTAGGGGTTGGTGCTCCTTCCAGTTGGTGCTGGTAAATTAGAGGTTGATGCTCCTTCCAGTGGGTGCTGGTAAATTGATTGTAAATTTGGTGCTTTGCAAAGGCTAGATTTGGATGGGAGTCCAAACATGCTGTTGTGGCTGCTCCACAACACACCCCAAAATTGGGGACCCACCTTTTTTGCACACTTTCCAAGAAGATTGCGATGGCCCAGATGTTAAAAAGACAAAGAAAAGCCAGAAATGAAAAATTGTCGTGATATCACGACATGTTGCTCTGTCGCGACTCAAAAAATGAAATTGTCATGATTTTGCGACATGTTTGCTCCATCGCGGCTCAAAAAATGAAATTGTCGCGATTTCATGACATGTTGCTCCATCGCGGCTCAGAAAATGAAATTGTCGCGATTTCGCGACATGTTGCTCCATCGCGGCTCAGAAAATGAAATTGTCGCGATTTCGCGACATGTTGCTCCATCGTGGCTCAGAAAATGAAATTGTCGCGATTTCGTGACATGTTTGCTCCGTCGCGGCTTAAAAAGAAAATTGTTGCGATATCGCGACATGTCGCATTTTCGCGGCTCAGACAAGCGAAGTACAATGGAACGAAAAAGTGTCACGATTTCGCGACATGTCGCGTTTTCGCGGCTAAGAGCAACAGGATGCAGCATAAAGTGAAAAATGTCGCGATATCGCGACATGTCATGAAATCGCGGTTCATAGAGGAGAGAGAAAGAAAAAGTAAAAAACGTCGCGATATCGCGACATGTCACAAAATCATGATCAAACCAGTCAAATAGGGCAAGGCACTAAAGTTGTCGCGATATCATGACATGTCATGTTTTCGCGATCTGAAAACGAGATGAAGGGCAAACAGAAAAAATGTCGCGATATCGCGACATGTCGGAGTTTCGCGACCTAGAGTAGCCAAAATGAACGTAGAGGAAAAATGTTGCGATATCATGACAGGTCACGTTTTCGCGGCTCCAAGTAGCGAGATGGTACGGAAGGAAAATATGTCACGATTTCGTGACATGTCATGTTTTCATGGCCAAGTACAGCGAGAGCAGTCCAAAAGAGAAAAGCGTCACGATTTCGTGACAGAAAGCAGTGAGACAGTCCGAAAGAGAAAAGCGTCGCGATTTCACGACGAAAGCAGCAAGACAGTCAGAAAGAGAAAAGCGTCATGATTTCGCGACAGAAAGCAGCGAGACACCCGAAAGAGAAAAGCGTCGTGATTTCGCGACAGAAAGTAGTGAGACAGCCCAAAAGAGAAAAGCATTGCGATTTCACGATAGAAAGTAGCGAGACAGCCCGAAAGAGAAAAGCGTCATGATTTCGTGATAGAAAGCAATGAGACACCCTGAAAGAGAAAAGCATCGTGATTTCACGATAGAAAGCAACGAGACGGTATGAAAGAGAAAAGCGTCGCGATTTCACGACAGAAAGCAGCAAGATGGTACGAAATGAAAAAGTGTCACGATATCGCGACATGTCACATTTTCACGGCTAAAGTGCAACAAAACACAGCGAAGGAGAAAAACGTCACGATTTCGTGATAGGTTGCATTTGCTTGGTCCGGAACAGAAAAATGTCGTGATATCACAACATGTCTCATTTTTGCGGTGTAGGTAGAGGAGCAAAGCTGCATACATAAAAACGTCGCGATATCGCGACATGCTATTTTTGGTCGTGATTTACAAGGGGCCATTATGGAACATGCAGGGAAGCGCTGAACACGTGGCATAAAGGTGTAAGGGTTACAGAACGGTTACAGTTAGCAAAGAAGATCAAACGTTTCGACGCTCGAACAAAAGCCAGAAATAATGAAGAGTCGGGGAAGACGAAACGAAGAGACACTGGGAGATGAAGCGAAGCGTCACAGGGCAAAATAGAGAACCATACCAAAGGGTTTAAAAGCAGAAGCCAAAGGCAGTTATAGTGGTCAGAAATCGCTGCAAGTAGAGTTGTAGAGCTGAAGGCGAGAAGGCCATTCGGGGCCTATTTGAGTTGTTTCTCTTCCACAGACTGGTTTGGAAAAACCAGAAATTCTGCTATTGTAACATGACATATTTTTAATGCAGAAGTGTTCAGAAATTTGCATCTTGTGGGCAAGAAAGAAGGAGATCTTCTGTGCATGCTATGGATTTAATGTTTATTCTTTCATTTTTTTTAGATTTCGGATTTATAGATAATGTTAAATACCACTTTTGTGGGTTACATTAGGCGAATATTTGAAATCTGAATTTTATTTTGTACCCTAGGAACCAACACTTAGTCTATGGGGATTATGCATGTTTTGCGAGGTCCAATAGGTTAGGTTGCATGCATGGAAACCTCACATCTTCGGTTTTGTCGAACAGGATAGCATCATACTAAGTGCATTTTTATTTTGTTTTCTGCATTTCATTTTCATTCTCTGCATTTTATTTTCTTCAGAAAGTTTAACTTATTTAAAATAAACATTTAAAAATTACAAAATCCAAAAAAAACAATGAACAATCACTAAAGCTTCATGATGAAATAAACCAACATTGCCCCTTGTTTACAGTTACTTGCAATCACTAAGGTATTCCAAGCATTTAAATTGAATATCTTTATTTGAGATTACTAATACATAGTTGCAAATGCTAATACAGCGGAGACCTTGGAGAAGTTGTTTGTTTGACTTCTTTGCAAGAGGGGATTTGGAACCCAAATCCTATTGGAGAGTGTGTTTTCACAATTGGGTGAAAATACCACTCAACAGATTGGCGCTAGAAGGAGGGCATGAAAGGGTTTATTTTAGTGTGATTTAAATTTAAATTTTTTGTATATCTCATGCTATATTGATTGTTATCTTTAGTCCTCTAACACTCAGCAGATTGTTAAAAGGACGGCCTGAATTGGTTTACTTTATTCTACTTTAAGCAATTCAGGTATGTTGTATATTATTCTAACGTTTTTCTGATTGTTCATACAGAAATAATGTGATTTGATTTAATTTTGAAAATCTTGGTCTCGACTAACGAAGTGTTGTTTCCATGCAATTACTTTTCATTTGATTGTAATGAATACATCTCTTGGTTGATGCTAACTTGATTTGTTATACATTGCAGGTTGGATATTTGCTAGTCATTTCACGCGAATGTGTCGGGATTCCTTCCTTTTTGACTAACAGATTTTGGTTCTAAAGTTACATTTTGAGTTCACTAATGGCAACATTTGAGGAGCAAATTGTATCCCTAAGAGCTGAAATAGTGTCTCTAAGAGAAAGAATGGTATCTATGATGGAGGATCACTATAGGGGTTTGTCTATACATGTGATACCCCATCAAATTCCTAAACTGCTATTAGAGTTTCTACGATGTTTTAATCAAGAGGTGCCACTAGGATACTTGCAAAAACTGTATGTCTACAAGGATACATTATGTAAATTCCAAATTTTCTATGAGGAGGTGGCTTGTAAGTTATTTGCATACATTTTGGATGATAAACCATTCTTTTGGTATAGCCAACTACCCATGGAGGTTAGGACTTCTTGGATACGGCTAGAAGCAGCCTATCTTTATCATTTTAATAATCAGGTTGACTTAGAAATGTTGAAAAATCAGTTTACCTCCATATGTAAGGAGCCTAATGAATCCTTGAGTCAATTCAATGGAAGATTTCATGAGTTGCACTCCCAAATGTGGGAAAATTTTAACACATTAGAAGAGGAAGCCATGGAAGTATACCTAGGAGCCATACACCCCACACTTGCTTCACTCATTGAGGAAAAAATGGGTGGCTTGTCTCTAGAGAAAATCTATGAGATCCTAGAAGAGATAGAACGACAAGGTCTTGAAGAAGAAAAGGCACAACATGTTCACATGAGATATTGTCCTTCTAAAGATATTGATGCCAACCTACACCAACCATCAAATATAGCACCCTCCACTCCAATGATACCTAAGGTAAATGATCAAGGGGATGAATTTGAATATCCAAATGTTACAACCACCTTAGATGTAGTCCAAGAGGAGGTGCAAAGTGCTAAACCAACATCCGCTAGTGAAGATTATGCAGAAATGATCTCATTCATAGAGATGCATGATTATTCGGATAAAGGGGTCCTAAATTCAACAATGTTTGAAATATGTGATAGGACGGAACCTACCATAGAATTGAATGAAGTGGTTGAAAGTGAAATTGGAAGAAAACCAATAAATGAATTTGAAGATATGATAGAGTTTCACCACTTGTTCTTGGAAGATACTATTGATGAGATGTGTAAAATTAACGATCAAGAAATTCTTCACCCTCCAAATTATGATAAAATTGAATCATGGGTTACTAATTTGGACTATGATAGCCTTACAAATTTGAATTCAAGAAACGACCCACTTTTGGAAATAATTGAACCATCTAAGGAAGGTGAAGGTGAATTTGATGAGAAACACATTGATGAATTGGAAGATGTTGAAGAAGTAGTTGAACGTCACCACTTGATTTTGAAAGATGATTATTATGATGCTTGGAAGAAGTGGGAAGACTACACTCTCTCCAAAACTACTAATGAAACTTGTGTGCCAATTGATATACGGGACAACATAATCGCCTACTCAAAGGAAGATATTACAACTCCTGTACAATTTGAGGATGTTTTGGAAGAGGGTTTCAAATCTCATCAAATTTTGGAAGATTATAATGATTCCATTACCAAGGACAAGAGAAGAAAATGAATTTATGAATGAATCAAAATATCATGCCACAAACATCATGGAGTTTCATCCTACAAATTTGGATGACAATTTTTACAATGGTTGGGGGAGATATGATAATGCATTCTTTTCTCACACCCCTATAGATGAAACTCATATTTCACTTGATATGCAAGATGTTGAAACTTCCATCTCACATGAAGAGATACCATGGATAGTGAACAAAGAATGGGAACTAAATGACGAAGAGATGGATCAATTGGAAACAACTCAAATGAAGGATCATCAAGATGAGTCATTGGACATACACTTTGACCAAGAATATTTGAAGGTTGAAAAGGATGGGCATGTTTTCAATTGGGTGCCTAATTTTGGTATGTTTGATGAACAAGTAATCAATGAAGAGTATGAAGACCATGAGGTAAAAGAGGGAATTACAAATCCCCATCAAATTTTGGTAAATAAAAATGTTCAAAGGGTAGAATCTAACCTTTTGTGTTCAAGCATCCAAAATTTAGGTGAAAATTTGCATGACCATATTTTGAATTTGAATGATGTTTATGGTGAAATGTCATTAAAGGTGAATGAAAAACAAGGTATGATTTCCAATCACACCTTTGATAACACTTGTTTTAATGAATGAAAAAGAAGTTGATGCACTTGAACTGTTAAATCAAATTCATCAACAATTACTAATTGAATCTAGGGTAAAAACTTTTAATGATCCTAATTTAGTAAATATCCTAGATGCTTGTAAATTGTTGCACAAATTTGATTGGCCTACAAATTTGGAAAATGATTTGGCTTTAAAATTTTTAGAAATAGGCTCTTACTTACAAGGTTTCATTTTGGATAAAGAGAGCCTACTTCTAAATCATGAATGGAATAATGAAACTTGCATTTTAGAGAATAGACAAGATAAAATTGAATATCATTTATTGTCTAATCATTTTAGTAACTTGACGCTCACCTATGAGAGTACTAATGGAACTAAATCTAATTGGTGGGGTGAGAGAGGAAAGTTGAAGTGGGTTGCATTGTTTGGTCTAGTCTTGTTTTTGTTGGATTCCTACAACATTTGGCATGCGTATCACGTTATATTTTTGTTGAAGTGTTCTAATCATGTTTGGGATCCGGGAAAGTGATAGTCCAAGCTTTGCATCATCTTGTATTATATTGTACATTTGTATATAGGTTTTGATTTTTGGTTTTGGTTTGTGTTTTCAAATTTTCATTTTTGGATTGCATTTTGGTTTTGGATTGAATAAGTTTTGATTTAAAGTTATGTGTTGGTCCTATGGACATGTTTGGTTTGTATAAAAAAAAAAAAAAAATTGAGATGTCAACTTATGCCTAAAATCAGGAGAATATGAAACATTGGAATTGTATTGCAGAAAGCTCCACAAGTAACGCAAACACATTAAATAATATCGTTTGAAACTTGTGATGCATGAAGTTGTCAGTTTTACAAATTATGGCAAAATAGGTGGTATACTCCATCCACAATTCAGAAAAGCAATGCATTCATATTACATTCCATTTTGCATATATATTCCATCTTAGTTGCATATCCATTTCCAATACAATCATTGAAAAATGTCAAATCCTCTTAGGGTTATGCTATAACATAAATAAAAAAAAATCCTAAGGTTGGGAACTGAGGCCCGAGATATCTAGAACCAAGCACATTTTATACACATTAAAAAAGATCTTGAGCAAAATGATCAAAACCTTGCTTGGAAGAAAAGGTCAGGCGAAAGAAGTATTTCATGTCTATCCTATTATGCAACATGATCCTTAAAACAATGGTTTTTACCACTTCCATAAAGCTTAAAGCCTAAAATCGAGTAGTAAGGATAGGGTTAAATCCTCATCGAACTTAGGTTGAGGATCCAACTCCCCAAAGCTCTGATTTGACCTACATGGAGTAGTAAGGATAGGGCATAATTCTCATCTCGCCTAGGTTGAGAATATGATTCCCCAAAGCTCCTATGTCTCATTTCATCATAAATCTTGGATTGGAAGGATCGTACTACATGTCCTCTACAAAGGATGGGTAGTCATCCCCAAGGTCCAAGAAATAAAAACTAAATATTTCCCATTTCATCTTAATATTGGATTGGAAGGATCGTACTACATGTCCTCTGCAAAGGATGGGTAGTCATCCCCAAGGTCCAAGAAATAAAAGTAAAACTAATATTTCCCATTTCATCTTAATATTGGATTGGAAGGATCGTACTACATGTCCCTAGCAAGGATGGGTAGTCATCCCAAAGGTCCAAGAAATAAAAGAAAAAGAATGAATGAAGCCAAATCATGGATTATGGGGTTAAGTATGCCCATGCGTGGCAGCATGTCTTGTCTAAAAACAAGACCACTATCTGTTCAAATGGATAGACTAGCATGACCATTTCATCCATAACTGGTTAAATTATTTTGCTCAAAGTGAGGTAATGAATTCCAAATCGAGTAGTAAGGATAGGGTTAAACTCCCATCTCGATTAGGTTGGGAGTCCGATTTCCCAAAGCTCCGATTTCACTTTCACTTGCACATGGGTTCAAGATAGTAGTGACTCATAACCAACTTTGGGATCTAATAAATCAATTCATTATACATATAGTTGATCCTAAGAGGGTTTGATAATCTTAAATGTTTGTGTATGATACTAGAAGGTCTAAGCCTTTATAAAGAGGCAGGTTATATCTCTAAGCATATTTATCAGAGTTACACAAATCATTCACAATCTCACATAGTGCATTCATGTAAAACTCGACAATGGAATGTGAATCAATTTCAAACGATAGAAAATGGAACACATTGCACACATCGAGCTGATACTTAATGATTCTGATGTTTCATGTATTTCTGATCTATCGGTATTTGTTTATCTTTTATGTGCTGACGCCTGTATCTAAGCTTGTATATTTCAGGTTAGGTTCTCACCAAAATGCTCAGGAGCATTTGATAGCAGAGTCGCCATTTGTTGTGGCTGCTCCACAACACACCCCAAAATTGGGGACCCACCTTTTTTGCATGCTTTCCAAGAAGATTGCAGTGGCCCAGATGTTAAAAATACAAAGAAAAGCCAGAAAATGAAAATTGTCGCGATATCGTGACATGTTGCTCCGTCGTGGCCCAAAAAATGAAAAGTTGTCATGATATCGCGACATGTTGCTCCATCGCGGCTCAGAAAATGAAAAGTTGTCATGATATCGTGACATGTTGCTCCATCGCGGCTAAAAAATGAAAAGTTGTCACGATATCACGACATGTTGCTCCATCACGGCTAGAAAATGAAATTGTCATGATATCGCGACATGTTGCTCCATCACGACTTAAAATGAAATTGTCACGATATCATGACATGTTTCTCCGTCGCGGCTTTAAAAAGAAAATTGTCGCGATATCGCGACATGTCGCATTTTCACGGCTCAGACAAGCGAAGTACAATGGAACAAAAAAGTGTCATGATTTCGTGACATGTCACGTTTTTACGGCTAAGAGCAACAGGATGCAGCATAAAGTGAAAAACATCGTGATATCGAGACATGTCATGAAATCGTGGTTCATAGAGGAGAGAGAAAGACAAAGTGAAAAATGTCGCGATATCGTGACATGTCACGAAATCATGGTCAAACTAGTCAAATAGGGCAAGGCACTAAAGTTGTCATGATATCATGACATGTCATGTTTTCGTGATCTAAAAACGAGATGAAGGGCAAACAGAAAAAATGTCACGATATCGTGACATGTCAGAGTTTTGCGACCTAGAGCAGCCAAAATGAACGCAGAGGAAAAACATCATGATATCGCGACAGGTCACGTTTTCGCGGCTCCAAGCAGCGAGATGGTACGAAAGGAAAATATGTCGTGATTTCGTAATGTCGCGTTTTCACGGCCAAGTACAACGAGAGCAGTCCGAAAGAGAAAAGCGTCACGATTTTGCGACAGAAAGCAGCGAGATAGTCCGAAAGAGAAAAGCGTCGCGATTTCGCGACAACAAAAAAATCATCGATTTCATGACAAAAAGCGGAGACAGCCAAAAGAGAAAAGCGTCACGATTTCATGACGAAAGCGACGAGATATGCGAAAAGAGAAAAGTGTCACGATTTCGCGACAAAACAAAAAAAGCGTCACGATTTCATGACAGAAAGCAACGAGACAGCCCGAAAGAGAAAAGCGTCATGATTTTGTGATAGAAAGCAGCAAGATGGTACAAAAGAGAAAAGCGTCGTGATTTCATGACAAAGCAGCAAGATGGTATGGAATGAAAAAGTGTCGTGATTTCGTGACATGTCGCATTTTCACGGCTAAAGTGCAACAAAACACAGCGAAGGAGAAAAACATCACGATTTCGTGATAGGTTGCATTTGCTCGGTTCGGAACAGAAAAATGTCGCGATATCGCGACATGTCTCATTTTCGCGATGTAGGTAGAGGAGCAAAGCTGCATACATAAAAACGTCGCGATATCGCGACATGCTATTTTTTGTCACGATTTATAGGGGGCCGTTATGGAACATGCAGGGAAGCGCTGAACACGTGGCATAAAGGTGTAAGGTTTACAGAATGGTTATAGTTAGCAAATAAGATCAAACGTTTCGATGCTCGAACAAAAGCCAGAAATAATGAAGAGGCAGGGAAGACGAAATGAAGAGACCTGGGAGATGAAGCGAAGCGTCACAGGGTGAAACAGAGAACCATACCAGAAAGTTTAAAAGTAGAAGCAAAGGCAGTTACAGGGGTCGAAAACCGCTGCAAGCGGGTTGCAGAGCTGAAGGCGAGAAGGCCATTCTGGGCCTGTTTGAGTTGTTTCTCTTCCATAGACTGGTTTGGAAAAACCAGACATTCTGCTATTGTAACATGACATATTTTTAATGCAGAAGTGTTCAGAAATTTGCATCTTGTGGGCAAGAAAGAAGGAGATTTTCTGTGCATGCTATGGATTTAATGTTTATTCTTTCATTTTTTAGATTTCGGATTTATAGATAATGTTAAATGCCACTTTTGTGGGTTACATTAGGCGAATATTTGAAATCTGAATTTTATTTTGTACCCTAGGAACCAGCACTTAGTCTATGGGGATTGTGCATGTTTTGCAGGTCCAATAGGTTAGGTTGCATGCATGGAAACCTCACATCTTTGGTTTTGTCGGAATAGGATAGCATCATACTGAGTGCATTTTTATTTTGTTTTTTGCATTGCATTTTCATTCTCTGCATTTTATTTTCTTCAAAAAGTTTAACTTATTTAAAATAAACATTTAAAAATTACAAAATCCAAAAAAAACAATGAACAATCACTAAAGCTTCATGATGAAATAAACCAACATTGCCCCTTGTTTACGATTACTTGCAATCACTAAGGTATTCCAAGCATTTAAATTGAATATCTTTATTTGAGATTATTAATACACTATATGCAAATGCTAATACAGCGGAGACCTTGGAGAAGTTGTTTGTTTGACTTCTTTGCAAGAGGGGATTTGGAATCCAAATCCTAAAGGAGAGTGTGCTTTCACAATCGGGTGAAAATACCACTCAACACAGTCATTTTGAGGAGTAGCCAAATCAGTGAACCTCGGTACATCTTGTGTTGTGTGAAGTTCTCTTCTTATACTTGCTTTATTTGGTTTTAAGTTTTCATTGTTTCAGCTTTAAGTTTTGAAGATTTAAGTTTTAAAGAGCTACACTGATTCACCCCCCCTCTCAGTGTCATTGTGATACTAACACGTAAATCATGGAAGAAAGGTGCAATAAGACAGAGGTAGACTTAGAGTGGCACATTGAGCAGATGCAGTCGTGGCCACCATGGCATGACTTTTACTATGTCGAAGTAGACTATGATCCTGAGCACAACAATGATCACAAATCGGGATCAGTTGGTTTTCGAAGATTGCTCACAAAGGTGGCACAGTTGGGCTCGACTAAAGACAAAATCATTGAATTTTGGAAGATGAGGTGTCGCACGCGGCATGATAAGTCAAAAAAAAAGATGCTGGCCATAGATGATGAGTTTTCCACCTTGTAAGATAAATACGCTGGCAAATGGGAGTCATTTGCAGTTTGAGGTTATGTTCCCCTAAGCGCCAGGAAAAGATATAAAAGGAAGCCCCATCCTCAGCATTTGCCCATTCAAAAAATTTCCAACAGCAAAGTGCCAAAAGGCAAAGAGGTGGGCCCAATGTTGTCCTCAACACCTAAAAATTCACCGCAGACAGATAAGGAGCCCGAAAGGTCAGCCAGCGAGGCAGCGATAGAGGGCACAGATCTAACGAGGCCCAAGTACAAATTCACCGTAGGCACCCCAGCCCCTGATGTATCAACCGTCTCTACTTCCACAGAGCAAGCAATCGCTCCAAAATAGAAGAAAAGAAAAAGAGGCGAGAAAACTAAATAAAGGCGGCCCAAGAGGGAGGCTACGTAGCAGACAGTGGTGGCCCCACGAACGAGTGCAGCTACAAGCAAAATAATTTTAGTTGAGGATAGTCCTCAGAGAGAGGTAGAGGCCTAGGCTACGGGACTCATTCAAGCACCAGCTCAAGCAGAGCATGCAAGTACGTCCTCTTCCTCCGTGCAACAAACCCCAGCTAGCCCTGTTGTTACACCCTCCTCTTTTGCATCTGGGCACATTATAGCTGCCTCATCCACTTCACCCATCACACAGTCCCAGCACAACCCTCGCTCCTTTGGCCACTTCCTCTAAGACCCCAATATTTTCCAAACCCTAGGTCTCTCTCCCATAGCTAGCATTGAGGCAGTCTCCCCGTCCCCATGCCTCTCACCCATCATCGATACTTCCTTCCAGACCCCATATCCACCTCCTCAGCAACCGCCCGCTTCCCTTAGGTCCCTGTCGCCCTCACGAACGGCCTTGTATTTTGGTGTACCACCCACCTCATTATTTTCAAGGAGGATGTCGCAGTAGGATTTGGCCTCTGCATACCCCATGTTGGTAGAGTTGGAGCTGATGGATAAGCAGATGCAAGTCATGGATGATTAGCCCTTAGCTGCAAATGTCGCAGGGAGTTCTGTTTCTTTCCTGCAGGGCATAAAGAAGAGAAGAGCTGAAGATATTGCCATACCAGTAAAGCACACCAAATATGACTTGGACAGAAGGGTGCTCTGAACGGAGAAGTTGGTGCCTAAAGTCAAGAAGCCCCTCCGGGAGATGACCGAGGTAGACTATGAACACCAGATCAAGGATAAAAGCTTTGATGATATAAGCAAGGAGTACAAAATAAATGGGATCCGTCGAAGAACTAACAATCTCCTCATCAAGTGGCTCGAAGTCCAGGAGAAGTTGTTTCAGTTTCAAAATGATTCAAGACAGTTGGAGGAGAATCTGGCCAAGACGACTACGCAGCTGGAGTCCACCCAGAAGGAAGTTAAAAATTTGAAGGATCAGCTCGTGGCATCCCAGCAAGAGACGATAGCCCAAAAAAAAGTAGCTGATCAGTTGGTAGAGGATAAGAAAGCAGCATTGGTGCATGTTGCTCAGTTGCAGAATCAGCTCCAGCAGACTCAGACACTGTTGGAAGAGAAGGCGTCTTAGGCTACTACTTTTTCAAAGGACAAGATAAAAGAAATGAGGGCTGGCCTACTAACAGGTTGCAGGGCCAATGTTGTCAGGACCTTATCCATCTTGGATTTCATCTCCAGAATACAAGAAGTTTCTATCAAGGGTAAGCCTACGATAGAGGAGGCCAAACGTCAAGCACGGCAATGGCTAGACATGGCGATTAAACTTGAGGAATATGAGCACAAGGGCCTCCGATTCCCACCAATGTCACGTATTTCCCTAGACTGGCCTGATGCAAGGGTTACCTCACAAAATTACTTTGAAAAATCTGAGAATATTAGGGCTGCCAGAAAGATGTTGGATGTGTTGACCCATGAGATGAACATCTGCTTGGCCCCCTTTAACATATTGTCTATGCTCGGATTCTCGACCTTCATCAAAGATGGAGAGTTTCTACCTCTGGAGCAAGTAAAGCAGGACTGGTTGGTTTTGGAGGTAGACATGTCCGAGATTGATGGTTGGACTAACCCAGTCCAAGAGGTACAGGTGACCCATATGGTGTCTAAATTTTGCAAAATTAATACTTGCCTCCAGGAGCTGGGAGAAAGGTACGACACCATCGACGTGCATATGGTTGCGACATTCGAAAAGACACTGAAAGATATCAACAACTTACAGCCCTTCCAAGAAGCAGCTTGGGATCAAGCTAACACTGCTTATGAGCACATCCGTGAGCGAGTAGGGGACAGTGGCGCTGAGCAATCAGGCTCAGAGAAAGAGGAAGAAGGTTCAGAAGAAGATACTGTTGAGAGAGAACAAGAGGAAGAACAGCTACCCAAGAAGGGAGCTCAGCAGCAGCATAAGTATGCAGGGGCATGGAGTGCCTCTATGCCCAAGGGATAAAGGCCTGGTTCGTTGCATCGAGGTGAGCTCGACACCCCACGAGCCGCCAGGAATGTTGCCACATTTTGCACGGGGTGCCATGTCTTGAAAATTTTGTAAGGATGCTGCTTCGCCTTCCCTCTTTCTTCTTTCCCTTTCTTCTTCATGTCCCTTATACTCTTATGCCATCAAATTTCAGGATATCCATCTTCTTTTTCATGTTTCTGGTTGTTTCTATGAGTGGGCAAATTTGCCCAAAAAAAATCTTCTAAGTATTGTAATCCGCCCGACTGCACTGCGCAGTCAGGCTGCGCTTGCCTACATTTGGGCACCTGGGAAGTATTGATAAGTATAAGCCCAAAAAATCGGCTAAGTCTTGAGGCCGCCCGACTTCGCAGCGAAGTCGGGCGGTGCTCATAACCTGGTGTGCACCTGGGCGGCCTCATTGAAAGAGCAGTATAAAATTTAAGTTTTGGGCCCACCTGACTTCGCAGCGAAGTCAGACGACACCCTGAATACGGTGCACACTCGGACGGCAATGTCGGGCAAAAAATATTCTAAGTGTTGAGCCGCCCGACTTCGCTACGATGTCAGGCTGCGCTTGTCAAGTGATGCGCACTTGAGCGGAAGGACAAATGTGTTGCCAAAAGTTTCTAAGTGACAGACCCCGTTCGACTGCGCCGCCCCGCCCAACTGCGCTCCTATTTTGTCGTGCCATCGAACGAGAATGAAATAGTTCCTATAAATATTCCAAGGCACGAAGGTCACCCAACTGCACTATTTTCATGTTGCACCGTCCGACTGCGCTCCAGTTTTGTGCGCAGTCGGGCGGAATAGAAAATGCAAAGAATGAGCTTCTTAGCTCGGTTTTTCTCCCCTCCATCAGATGCTGACAGGTGTTCGGTTTCGAGATTCGGGTCAAGATGTGACAGAAGGTGTGCCACCAGGGTACAGGAAAAATGAGCGTGAACTAATAGATTGTACCACATCTGCCCCCATTAAGACTGACCCGATTTCTTACCTATCGGATCACCACGTGGCTGCTGTATTTTTAGGTGAACCTTGTTGCAAGTACATTCCTTGTCCGCAAAGGTCAATCATCAGCCGCTTTTGTCATTTTTTCTAGCTTTTGTCAGGTCTGGGATTCCGTGGCTACATTGTAATTGGGGGTAAAATTGTGCTATAAATAGCAACCTTATTTCATTGTACAAGGGTGGAAGGGGAATATAATGCTAAGGAACATCTGTAGCTGTGCACTTGCTTTTGAATATAAAGTATATTGGCTCTATTAGTCGTGTTTATCTTGTATGTTGCCTTTATTAAGTATTTTTGCCTCATGTTGTTTATATCGTTGATTATTGCTATTCTGCTTTCTAGATATCAATATTGGTGATTAAGTATATTTGGAATACTGACGTAAAGGATACATAGGATAGAATTGCTCTAATAGTTTCTGCTACATACTTTGTTTTGATTCTTGTTGGTAGTAGTGATTAGTTGGTTGTTGTCCTGCTTATCTTCCCCACCCGAAATAAGCATATTTATGTTTCTTTCTGTACTTTATAATTTCTTTCCTACACTCTGAGCTAAACCCCCAATTGAGAAAACATAGGAAGTCGGCCTTCTCCGAATATTGGCACGGAAGGCATTCCTTCCCTCCGGAATTTCAATCTGTTGGGCGAATTTAGGGCGCAAATAGATTAAAATCCTATCCTAGTGGCAGATTCGTAACCAACAGTTTCTCTAGCACGTTCGATGGTACACGAGAGTTTCCCTTCCCAAAACAGAATCGAAGTATAGGATGTTCGCTTCATTGCTGTCAAATCAGAACACCTAGCAACTCTGTTGTACCTGAACATTCTCTGAGTTTGTAAGACCGGTCCAGTATAAAAAATGCCTTCATGCACACAAGAAGGTGGAGAGCTAGGAATCCAGGACAACAGCCTGATTTTTACGAAATTGACATCAAAGCTGCTGGAGGGCGTGTAAGGTTGGCTGATTACCAAGCTCACCAAGACGATAGGTTCGAGCACGAATCTGAAGCTGAAATAGAATCTGAAGTGGAAGAGGTTGAAGAAGTTGAGGAGGTTGAAGTTGAATAACAGCCCACAACTTTAGATAGTACTGATACTGACTACACCACTGATCAGCTCAAAGAAGAGGAAGAAGACATGGCTGCCCAGAATCAGCAGAATGATAATGACCTCTTCCCGACTGTTGATTCCACAGGCCCCCTTGCTCTAGTCGGACAAGAAGTTGTCCCGCCTGCTGCCTTAAAGTCCATTCCTACCTATGACGACATGGGGAAGATATCATATGAGCATATCCAAGACATTCTGGCCTTGGCTGCGCTACACTTTATCACAAATGAGAGTGTTAAAACCCGACTGTTAACTCTCTCTCTGTGAGGGAAGCTTCTCTACTGGTGGAGATCCTTGCCGGAGGGGACTATCATGGGATGGCCCCAGCTATTTGGAAGGCTAGTTAAGGGATTCAATGATTCCGATGATCCCTCCTCATTGTTGCACCAATTTCAAAGCATTCAACACCATCCACAAGAGGAGATATCAGACTTTAACGTGAGGTTCATGAGGTCTTGGAAAAGAGTACCCCCTGAGCTGCATCCTTCCGCTGGACAGGCTGCTCACTATTACTTGAGAGCTTTCAACTCAGACATTTGTCTAGTTATTAAGTTAGCCCGAGTCAACACTTTTCCTGCATTATATGAGGCTGCTCAGCAGGCAGAACTAGACATGATTGCTATAGGCAGGCTCCCTTATAAAATGTAGCCTTCGATCTACCCGAATTTCCCTCAGTCCCAATATCTGCCTGCTTCGGGTGGGGTGCCATCCTCATCCAATCATCACCCCCATCAGCCGTGGAATACTGCGCCAGCCATTGACCCGTATGAACAGCCTCAGATCCATTATCCTAATCCGCCACCTCCACAACATCCAACACTTCCAGCTCCCCCTCAATATTCAGCGTTTCATGCTCCTCCACTATTAGCCACATTACCTCCGCCATCCCGGTCGACACCTACCAATAATGATATACAAAATAAGATCCTTCAGGAGGTGCGGGCTCTTGCCTCCATTTACCATACAATCTCCAATGACATGACAATCATGAAGAAGAAGCAATCTTAGATGGATTTTGTTCCTAGAAGGCCATACCCTCCTCCTGGGCTAACAAAAGATAAGTAGCTCAAGCACAAAGGCCTCCAACAAGAATCGCTGTCGGCAATGCTCAATCGGGCCCTTCTAACCACGTTAACTGGTGCTCTACTTGCAATGACCCCCATCGAGAAGAGAGTTGCATTCTCCATCAGCATTATATTCAAACCCTTGCGGGTAGCGCCATAGAGGATGAAGCATACATGATTCGTGATGACGAGGGTAACTTCGTAGTCCATGAAGAAGATCCTATATCCCTCTTAACTAAAGAAGGCAAAAAGCCAATCGAGGCCACTCCGGCAAAAATGAAGTCGTTAAAAGTGTATGCAAGAAGGGAGAAGATGCAGCTTGCTGTGGTAGCTCCTGATAAGCTACCTTTACCTCCGACTGCCAAAGAGAAGCTCCCGACGCTCAAGGCTCCCGTAGTCAAGGCTCCAACGACCCAACCTCCAGCTGAAACAAAAGAGCAAGCTCAGGAGAAGCTGAGGTACCCATCGCTAACAAAGAGACAGAGGGTCGAAGCCACACAGTAGTATCGCACCAAGTACGAGCCAACAAAGGAAGCAAAAGGGTCCGATACTTCTACCTATAATATAGTCGATGAGCTCAAGAAAACACCAGCAAAAATAAGCATGTACGATGCTCTTTAGCTCCCCGGACAAGTAGACCTATTGCAGGAATCATTGAAGAATGTAAAATATGGGAATCTGACATAGCCCTCTCTGTTAGCTCAGCCCTTGACGACTTTTGCTACCGGGAAAAATAGACTGCCACCTTTTTATCTATCTCTGCAGATGGAAGATCACATAGTGCATAACTGCATGGTGGAATCCGATGCTTCAACTACTGTCATGCCAAGGGCTGTCTGCGAAGAAATTGGTATGGAATACACAAGGAGCAGCCAAGGTGTGCTCCAATTGGACGGCACTCCTGTGAAGACAATAGGTGTCATCAAAGACATCCCCATCTGGCTGCATAAAGCACTCGACATCGTGGTCATCCAAGAGGTCGTAGTGGTTGACTTGGAACCCTACTTCGGCATATGTTTTTCAAGGGAGTTCACTGCGAAGCTGGGTGGATATTTGTCGCTGGATTATTCACATATGGAGGTACCTTTCAAAGGAAGGAGGTTGAAAAATTATAATGAGAAGCCTTCCACTTTTCTATTCGAGAAGATACCCAGGGAGGAGCAGCAAAATGACATGGTTCATCTGACAACCGAGGAGCTGGTAGAAGTAGACTTGGCGGGAGAAACCCTAGAACTGCTGCAAGTAGAGGACGAGTTCTCTTTGTTGAATTTCAACGCCATGATCGAAACTGAACTGGGCTGCTACTCCGTCACTCAGCCTGAGAGGCTTGACCAGACCGCTCAGAAGGATGTAGGACCTGCCCCAGACAAGCTGTGGAAGCTGTACTTTGATGGTGGCCGATGCAATAATGGTGCCGGGGCAGGTGTCCTTCCGGTCTCACCATCCGACATTCAAAAGGACTATTGTTATAGGCTAGCTTGGAGTTGCACTAATAATGTGGCAGAGTATGAAGCCATATGCTTAGGCTTAAGGAAGGCAGAGAGTCTTGGGATTAAACATTTGCATATCTTTGGCGACTTAGAGCTGGTGTGCAACCAGTTCACTAATAAGTGCGCCTCCAAGAAGCACTACCTCAAGGCGTACCATAACCGTGTTTGGGATCTGATGGAGTCATTTGACTCACTGAATGTCAAAGCCATATCTCATGAAAAGAATAAACATGTTGACATTCTGGAATTTTTTGGAGCCAGGTACATCCCGGTTGATGACACTGTCTAGAAGCCGAAGCCGGTTCGTACCATTTACGAGCCTTCTGTGCCTGACAAGGACACCCACTGGCAAGTGTTCGACTGTGATGAGGATATCGTCACCTTTTTGATACATGAAGCTAGTACAATCGAAGGTAGAGACCCTGATGACGAGCAATATGAGGGGTTAATACAGTTAAAGAATAATCACGTCCCAAAAGGGCTGATTACCCTAGAGAGTCTCTTTGATCAAAATGATAGAGCCATATCCCACAGGATCAAATTGGACCCCAAGCAGTACATGGACTTGGAATTGGAACCTGGAAAGGTGATCAAGGTCGGGATAGATTGCATCGATGAAGAGTTAGAGTAGATCCGAGCTCTATGCAAAGAGTACCCAAATATTGTAGCCTGGTGCTACCAAGACCTAAAAGGGTGCGACAGAGAGATGATCCAGCACACCATAGAGTTGGAAGAGCAGGTAAATCCCTTCAGACAGAAGCAAGGGCGGTAAATCCAAAAATTGAAGCCATGATGAAAGTCGAGCTCATGAAGATGCTGGAAGCAAAAATCATCTATCCTATCAAGCATTCTTCTTGGGTCGCAAATCTGGTTCCCGTAAGAAAGAAAAATGGAGACATTCGTCTCTGCGTAGATTTCAATAATCTTAACTAGGCTTCATTGAAGGATCATTACCCACTCCCTCAGATTGATCAGATCCTTCATGTAGTTGCGGGAGCCTAGAGATTCTCTCTCTTGGAGAGATTTTCAGGCTATAATCAGATTTGGGTGAAAGATGAAGACCAGCACAACACGGAATTCACCATCAAATGGGAAACATTCGCATATCAGTGCATGCCCTTCGATCTTTCCAATGTCGGGGCTACGTTTCAAAGGGCTATGGACTTGGCGTTCCGAGAGCTGCTCAACAAAATCATTGTCATTTATTTGGATGACATGATTGTGTTTTCACATAAGAGAGAGGACCATGCCTCCCACTTGTGCCAAGTATTTGAAAGATGTCATGAATTCGGCATATCGATCAACCTAAAGAATTCATTCTTTGCTGTGAAAGAAGGCAAGTTGCTAGGCCATGTTATTTCTGAAAATGGCCTTGCGGTTGACCCTGACAGAGCGAAGGCTCTTCTTCGCTTGTCCATCCCAATCGACAAAAAGGGGTTGCAGTCATTTTTTGGCCAAATCAACTTCGTAAGGAAGTTTGTGCCTGACTTTGCACAAGTCATCAAGCCCATGGCTGAGCTCCTGAAGAAAGATGTTGAATTCATCTAGACTGAAGAGAGGAAGCAAGCCTTTGAAGATATCAAGGCCAGGATTGCCCAGGCCCTAGTGCTGATAAATCCAGACTACTCCAAGGACTTCATCCTTTACGCAATGGGAGAGCCCGAAAGCTACACTACGATTCTGAATCAGAAGGGAGATGATAGCGAGGAGTGTCCAATTGCATTCCTAAGCCAGGTGATCCAGCCATACGAGGAAAGGTATAATTTTATTGAGTGACAAGTTCATGCAGTTATGAGATCCCTGAGAAAGTTCAAGCACTTTGTCTCCCAGAGTCGGATAATTATCTTCGTGATACATCCGGATGTCAGAAATTTCATCATCCAAGGGGAGCCTGGTCATAAGAGTTCGGGATGGATTGCCAAAATCCAAGAGTTTGACATAGAGGTACGACCCACAAATTTAATCCGAGGTCAGGTTCTATGCCATGAATTGGCCCGAAGTGCTGCATCCGAAGTCTCTGCTTGTCAGTGGGAGAATCCGATGATAGAAATCAACCTTACCAACTCCTTATCAGAGGAGAGTGATTGGACAAATGACCTGGTGTGGTATTTTAGCATAGGGAGATGTCCAGATCATCTCAATGTCTCACAAAGAAGGAGGTTTAGGATTAATGCCTTAAAGTATATACTACGCCCTGAGGGTCTGTATTTCAAAAATGTTGACGACATCCTATTACGGTGCGTCAAAGAATCAGATCAGTCGAAGGTCCTCAGAGAATTCCATTCTGGGATGCCCGGAGGACATTATTCAGGAAGGCCTACGGCCTTAAAAATCATCAGAGTGGGCTATTATTGGCCCACCCTCTTCACAGATGCGCATATGTTCTGTCAAAAATGTGAGAAATGCCAGAGGTTCGTCGACAGAAACAAGAAAGCACCTTTGCCCATCCAGCCAATTCGAGCTGAGACTCCATTTCAGCAGTGGGGTCTGGATTTCATCGGGACGATAACGCCTAAATCTTTGACAAGGCATAAGTTTATCCTCACAGCCACAGATTACTTTACCCGATGGGCAGAGGCAGTGCCTACAAAGCATGCTGACTAAGAGATGGTCATCGGTTTCCTAGAGAGACTCATCACCCATTTTGGGATTCCAGAGGCAATTGTCACAAACAATGGTCCAGGGTTTGCAGGGGCTGTACTCACTGATTTTACCAGCAGATATGGTATTTACCACAAGATGTCTTCAAACTACTATCTGTAGGGGAACGGCCTGGCTGAGTCCACCAACAAAAACCTCTTGAAGATAATAAAGAATACTGTGGAAAGGAACAAGAGGTCATGGCACCTGCTCCTGAACCAAGCGTTATGGGCAGACCGTATCTCTCTCAAGAAGTCCATCAAGACGTCCCCTTATTCGCTCGTGTACAACAAAGAGGTTGTCTTGCCTACCCACATAGAGATGCCCACACTCTGGTTGTTAGAGGATGAGAAAGGTGACAAGGACCCTATGGATGCCTGACTGGCTCAGTTGTTGCAACTAGAGGAGGAAAGGGAAAAGGTGTATCAGGCTTTTACCAAGCACGCCGAGAACACCCAGAGCAGGTTTGCGAAGGGAGCCACCACCTGAGTCTTCAATATTGGAGACTTAGTACTGAAATGGGACTCACTTAAGGCAAAACCGGGCAACCATGACAAGTTTTATGCCTTCTGGGAAGGCCCCTACCAAATTTCCCAGGTAAACCAGTTCAATGCATTCGTGTTAAGAGACATGGAGGGTCAGATCCTCCCGATCCCCGTTAATGGCTTTCATCTGAAAGCCTACTACCACTGAAGGTTACCAAAGGTTTTCCCCTTGTACATATTTTTATTTCCTGCAGTTCAGTTTTATTTATGAATGTAAAAATTGCTTTCATTTTAGTTAGTTTCCTGCTTTTATTCAAAAAAGAGAGTTGAACATCCTCAAAAGAAAGGTGCATGGCAGCCCCAAAAAGGCAAGAAAAGTTGCCTGACTTCGTAGCGAAGTCGGGCTGCGCCCTTAGGTTTGTGCGACATCGGGAGGTTTCAAGACGCAAGCAAGTGGGAAAGGGCTCAAAATTTTTTTTAAGTGTTGGGTAACCCACCCGACTTCGCAACGAAGTCGGATGGCGCACCCTATCTTGAGCGCAGCCAGACAAGAGCAAAACAAGGAAATGAAAAATGGCTAAGTGTCTTGCCCGACTGTGCAATTTTTCCTTGCGCCGCCCGACTGCGCACACACAATTTTGCGCACTCTGACGGGCGCGTCCTAGAGGCAGGGTGTATGATGGAAAAAATTCTAAGTGTCGGCCTCCCAAGGGCGCATCTTCCATAGTGCGAAGTCGGACTGCGCTCGTTTTCTGGGTGCACTTGTTCGGGAGGTTTAAGAAAATTGCTAGCTTGCCTAAGGTTTCACAGCACACTCTCCCAATTAAATTCTTTGAAGCATGTGCCCATTTGGCACCCTTGACGTCATAATGAGCATGAGTTTTGAAGAATTTAAGGAATGATTGCGTGATGTTCGAAGCAGATGTCATAAATAAAAAGCGCACAAGGGTCCAAAAATGTACAAGTCATGCTTTCCAACAAGAGATCCCACGCGTGGCCGTCGAGGAATAACGGTGCTTCTCACCCACTTTGGGCAAAGAACTTTAAATTCCCCTAGCGCCATTAATGCTACTTTCCCCATTTTTAGAAAAAGGCTTCTTACTTACTCAGAGCATCAGAGTTACCAAAGTGAATTCGAGCTGCGCTGTGAAAGAGGAGAAAGTGCAAAGTTTTACTCAGTGATAGCTATAATTTTTACTCATTCCCAGCGCCATGAGTGAGAGGCGGAGTACAGACAAAGGGAAAGCGCCCATGTAGGCGAACCCGAGTGATTTAGAGTAAGAACCTAAGGAGTAGACTGACTTGGGTGCTCATGAAAGTAATGCAAAGAAAGAGAAAAGAGGAAAATCTAAGCCGAGAAGCGCCAAGAAGCAAGGTCCTCCGTCGTCGCCCATAAACCACCTGGCCGAGTACAGATACGGTGATTACTCCATTAGTATCACAAAGTTGCATGCCAATGTCAAGGAATGGGCAGACAAGGTGTCACCCTCACACCATCTTAGGGCCACCTATAGGTCGAACCTTTACTGGTTCTTGTGCCCTCCTGTTCACCACTGCCCAAAGCTGGTAGAGTCAATTGCAACATATTACAAACCAGCCACTTGGAAGGTCTGTGACTGCTAAGGAAGGGTGTTGTTTACCCTCTTTAAGGAGAGCGTAAAACCAGCTTTCGCCCTGGGGCTCGAATTCGACCCAAACACCATTTTCAGGAGGATAAATTTGGAAGAGCAAGCGGGCAGGTTCAGCCAAGGCAAAAGGATGAGAGAATTTCTTAATTCGGAGCTGAAGTGTCCACTGTCGGATACAAAATGGTCGTCGGGTCCTATACCCCTGGCAAATTTCACCAACAAGTATATCTACACTATTCTTGCCTGGGTTCTGGGTTGTGGCACTGATGCAGAAGTGCACCCGTACCAGCTGGCACTTGTAGAGTGTATTTTACATGGGGAGTTGTATGACCCCAATGTCCTAAAAATCAGAAGGTGCCAATCTATTTCAATTGGGCAGACTGGGTGGCTTACGCCATTCATTCAAGTCTGGTGAAGATACAGTAGAAGCAGACGACGGAATTCAGGCATTGCTCATTTCTTGTATGGTTGTGCCTGTATCACATGCATTACCGGATGAAGATCCTCGAGCTTAAGAAACTGGATGAGCAGGGTGCATCACTGCCAGTATATGAGTGGACATAACTATTATATAGGACGGGGTCATATTATGACTTTAATTTTAAATTTCTAGGTATGACCCTGGCGCTTTTCAACTGCAAGGCGAGTCGCCCTCCTCATGTTATGACGAGGTACTTGTCAAAAAGCAAATTTGGGGACACCTTTCGATTGACCCAGGGCATCATTATCAGAATTTACGGGTTTAAAGGGAAGCCATTCCTGCTGCCCTATTTTTGTACTGAATATCATTTTGGCCTCGAGGCAGTGTGGCAGATGGACTGTGTTGAAGAAGAATTTGGCTAGGGAAAGAAGAGGGGTCACATATTCAAGTATCTTTTTACCTGGGGAGACATTGAGGTCGACGAAATTGGGCAGCATGTCTACCTAGAGCAAACCCTCCTCAACTTGGGCCTGGTACAGTTGTCGCAGCGCTGGAAATACGACCCAATTAAGGTAAGAGGAAAATTCATCCACGTCTGCCCGCAGGCCAAAATCATGGAAGAAAGGTGCAATCAGATAGGGGCAGACCTAGAGTGGCACATTGAGCAACTGCAGTCGTGGCCACCATGGCATGAACTTTACTGTGTCAAAGTAGACTATGATGCTGAGCACAACGATGATCACAAACCGGGATCAGTTGCTTTTCGAAGACTGCTCGCAAAGGTGGCGTAGCTGGGCTCGACTAAAGAAAAAATCATTGAATGTTGGAAGATGAGGTGTCACACGTAGCACGATAAGTTAGAAAAAATATGCTAGCCATAGATGATGAGTTTTCCACCTTGTATGATAAATACGCTGGCAAATGGGAGTCGTTCGCATTTCGAGATTACGTTCCCCTAGGCGCCAGGAAAATATATAAAAGGAAGCCCCCTCCTCAGCATTTTCCCATTCGAAAGTCGTCCAGCAGCAAAGTGCCAAAAGGAAAAGAGGTGGGCCCATGTTGTCCTCAACACCTGAAAAGTCATCGCAGATAGAGGAGCCCGAAAGGTCAGCCAGTGAGGCAGCGATAGAGGGCACAGATCCGACGAGGCCCAAGTACAAATTCATCGTAGGCACCCTAGCCCCTGACGTATCAACCGTCTCTGCTTCCATCGAGCAAATAGCCACTCCAAAACAGAAGAAAAGAAAAAGGGGCAAGAAAACTAAAGAAAGGCGGCCCAAGATGGATGTTATGCAGCAGATAGTGGTGGCCCCACGAACGAGTGTAGCTGCAAGCAAAATAATTTCAGTCGAGGATAGTCCTCAGAGAGAGGTAGAGGCCTAGGCTGCAGGACTCATTCAAGCACCAGCTCAGGCGGAGCATGCAAGTACGTCCTCTTCCTCCGTGCAACAAACCCCAGCTAGCCCTATTGTTACACCCTCCTCTTTTGCATATGGGCACATTATAGCTGCCTCATCCACTTCACCCATCATGCAGTCCCAGCACAGCCCTCGCTCCTTTGGCCACTTCGCCCAAGACCCCAATATTTTCCAAACCCTAGGTCTCTCTCCCGTAGCTAGCACTGAGGCAGTCTCCCCATCCCCACGCCTCTCCCCTGTTACCGATGCTTCCTTCCAGACCCCATCTCCACCTCCTCAGCAACCGCCCGCTTCCCTTAGGTCCCGATCGCCCTCATGAACGGCCTTGTCTTCTGGTGTACCACCTACCTCATTGTTTTTAGGGAGGATGTCGTACCAGGATTTGGCCTCTGTGTACCCCATGTTGGTAGAGCTAGAGCTGATGGATAAGCAGATGCAAGTCACGGATGATCAGCCCTTAGCTGCAAAGGCCACAGGGAGTTTTTTTTCTTTCCTCTAGGGCGTAAAGAAGAGAAGAGCCAAGGAGATTGCCATACCGGTAAAGCGCACCAAATATTACTTGGATAGAATGGTGCTCTGAATGGAGAAGTTGGTGCCTAAAGTCAAGAAGCCCCTCCGGGTGATGACCGAGGCAGACTATGAGAACCGGATCAAGGAGAAAATATTTGATGATATAAGCAAGGAGTACGAAATAGATGGGATCCACCGAAGAACTGACAATCTCCTTGTCAAGCGGCTCGAAGTCCAGGAGAAGTTGTTTCAGCTTCAGAATGATTCAAGACAGTTGGAGGAGAATCTGGCCAAGACGACTACGTAGCTAGAGTCCGCCCAGGAGGAAGTTAAAAAGTTGAAGGATCAGCTCGCGGCATCCCAGCAGCAGACGGCAGCCCAAAAAAAAGCAGTTGATCAGTTGGCAGAGGATAAGAAAGCAGCATTGGTGCATGTTGCTCAGTTGCAAAATCAGCTCCAGCAGACTCAGGCGCTGCTAGAAGAGAAGGTGTCTCAAGCTGCTACTTTTTCAAAGGACAAGATAAAAGAAATGAGGGCTGGCCTACTAACAGGTTGTAGGGCCAATGTTGTCATGTCCCTATCCGTCCTGGATTTCGTCTCCAAAATACAAGAAGTTTCTGCCGAGGGTAATTCTATGGTAGAGGAGGCCGAACTTCAAGCGCGGCAATGGCTAGACTTGGCAATTAAACTTGAGGAGTATGAGCGCAAGGGCCTCCGATTCCCACCAATGTCATGTATTGCCCTAGACTGTGCTGATGCAAGGGTTACCTTACAAAATTACTTTGAAAATTTTGAGAAGATTGTGACTGCCAGAAAGATGCTGGATATGTTGACCCATGAGATGAACATCTGCCTGGCCCCTTTTAACACATTGTCTGTGCTCGGATTCTCAAGATTCGTCAAATATGGAGAGTTTTTGCCTCTGGAGCAAGTAAATCAGGACTGGCTGGTTTTTTAGGTAGACATGTCCGAGATTAATGGTTGGACTGACCCAATCCAAGAGGCACAGGTGACCCATATGGTGTCTAAATTCTACAAAATTAATACTTGCCTCCAGGAGCTGGGAGAGAGGTACGACACCATCGACGTGCATATGGTCGCGGCATTCAAAAAGATGCTGAAGGATATCAGTGACTTACAGCACTTCCAATAAGCAGCTTGGTATCAAGCTAAGACTGCTTATGAGCACGTCCATGAGCGGGTAGGGGACAGTGGCGCTGAGAAATCAGGCTCAGAGAAAGAGGAAGAAAAAGGTACAAAAGAAGAGACTGTTGAGAGCGAACAAGAGGAAGAACAGCTACCCAAGCAGGGAGCTCAGCAGCAGTAGCAGAAGGATGCAGGGGCAGGGAGTGCCTTTGTGACCAAGGGATAAAGGCCTGGTTTGTTGCATCGAGGAGAGCTCGACACCCCGCAAGCCACCAGGAATGTTGCCACATTTTGCACGGGGTGCCATGTCTTGAAATTTTGTAAGGATGCTGCTTCGCCTTCCCTCTTTCTTCTTTCCCTTTCTTCTTCGTGTTCCTTCTACTCTTCTGCCATCAAATTTTGGGTTCTCCATCTTCTTTTTCATGTTTTTGGTTGTTTCTATGAGTGGGCAAATTTTCCCAAAAAAAATCTTCTAATTATTGTAATTCGCCCGACTACGCTGCGCAGTCGGGCTGCGCTTGCCTACATTTGCGCACCTGGGAAGTATTAATAAGTCTAAGCCCAAAAACTTGGCTAAGTCCTAAGGCCACCCGACTTCACAGCGAAGTCGGGCGATGCTCATAACCTAGTGCAAACCTGGGTGGCCTCATTGAAAGAACTGTACAAAATTCTAAGTGCGGGCCCACCCGAATCCTCAGTGAATTCGGACGGCGCCTTGAAGACGGTGCACACTCAGATGGCAATGTCGGGCAAAAATATTCTAAGTGCGGGCTGCGCTCGTCAGGTGATGCGCACTCGGGCGAAAGGACAAAAATGTGCTGCCAAAAGTTTCTAAGTGCCAGACCCTGTTTGACTGCGCCGCCCCGCCCAAATGCGCTCCTGTTTTGTCGTGCCATCGGACAAGAAGGAAAGGGTTGCTGTAAAGATTCCAAGGCACGAAGGTCGCCCAACTGCGCTGTTTTCACGTTGCACTCTCCGGCTGCTCTCCAATTTTGTGCGCAGTCGAACAGAATAGAAAATGCAAAGAATGAGTTTCTTATCTCGGTTTTTCTCCCCTCCATCAGATGCTGACAGGTGTTCGGTTTCGAGATCCCGGTCAAGATGTGACAGAAGGTGTGCCATCAGGATACAGGACAGATGAGCGTGAACTGACAGATTGTACAGCATCTGCCTCCATTCATACTGACCCGATTTCTTACCTATCGGATCACCACGTGGCTGCCATATTTTCAGGTGAACCTTGTTGCAAGTACATTCCTTTTCCGCAGAGGTCAAACATCAGCCGCTTTTGCCGCTTTTATCAGCTTTTCTAGCTTTTGTCAGGTCTAGGATTTCGTGCCTACATTATAATCGGGGGGAAAATTACGCTATAAATAGCAACCTTATTTCATTGTACAAGGGTGGAAGGGGGATATACTGCTAAGGAACATTTGTAGCTATGCACTTGCTTTTGAATATAAAGTATATTTGGCTCTATTAGTCGTATTTATCTTGTATGCTGCCTTTATTAAGTATTTCTGCCTCATGTTGCTTATATCGCTGATTATTGCTATTCTGCTTTTTGGATATTGATATTGGTGATTAAGTATATTTGGAATACTGATGTAAAGGATACATAGGATAGAATTGCTCTAATATTTTTTGCTACATACTTTGTTTTGATAGTTGTTGGTAGTAGTGATTGGTTGGTTGTTGTGCTGCTTATCTTCCCCACCCGAAACAAGCATATTTATGTTTCTTTCTGTACTTTCTAATTTCTTTCCTGCACTCTGAGCTAAACCCCCAATTGAGAAAACATAGGAAGTCGGCCTTCTCCGGAGATTGGCACGGAAGGCATTCCTTCCTTCCGGCCTTTCAATCAACTGGGCGAATCTAGGGCGCAAATAGATTAAAATCCTATCCTAGTGGAATATTCGTAACCAACAGGTACTTGAGATTCTCCCTAGCTTACTCCTTGGTTTCGCTTTGAGGATGCAATACTGGAGCTATTTCTTGCATGGGTTTCTCTTTCGTTGGTGGGGGCAAGGGAGCTTTGTCATGAGCTTTTGTTGGAGGCTGCTCCTTTTCCCAATGGGTGTACACCTTCAAAGGCTCCATCTGGGCCGCATACACCTCGATCGGTTTCTTGCCAACTTTGGTAAGAATTGAAACTTGCTCATCCTCGGGGATCATGAGGTTATGGTTTGCCTCCCTAAGCATGTTGATTTGCCCGCTAGGGGTGCCACCCGCCAGTGTTTGAACATAGTGTTGGTGTACCATACAAGTATCCTCCCCATGTGGGTCGTTGCACATGGAGCACCAGTGCACGTAATCTTATGTGCTTGGCTCTTCGCTAATAGCGACGTTCATCGCAAGAGGTCTTTCGGCTTGAGCCGCTTGATCCTTGGTCAGCGCCAGAGGAGGATAGGGTCTTCTTGGCAGGAATTCCTCCTGAGATTACTTATTTTCCATCACTTCCATGTCATTAGATAGTGTTCTCATGGTGGAGTTAAGCGACTCCAGCTCTCGCAAAAGTTTGGTTTGTGGGTCAACTGTCGGAGGAGCAGGTAACGGCAAGGGTGCTATTGGTGGAGGCAGAGCTAGGTACTGCGGGGGCGAAGGAAGCTGTGGGACTGGAGGAGCGGAAATCTATGGAAAACTAGGTGTTTGACTTGGATTCCATGAGGGAAATGGATACATGGAAGGTACAAGAGGAAATTGAGTGGACATGCTAGGGTACTGATACTGAGGCAAATCAGGGTAGATGGGCATTGTCGATTTTGGTGAAAGTTTGCCAATGGCAATCAAATTAGCCTCGGCCTTCTGGTCCTACGTATACAAATCAGGAAAATTGTTGACACCAGAGTACCAGATGTTCATGCTGAGGTCCGAGTTGAATGACCTGAGGAAATAGAATGCAACTTGATCAAGAGTCGACCACAGGCCATCAGGGACTCTCTACTAGGTCCGAGCAAATTTGATGTTGAAATCAGGGACCTCCTCCTGTGGGTGTCTTTGGATGGTTGTGAACTAGTGGAGCAAAGAGTAGGGGTCTGCTGATTCATTGAACCCTTGTATCAGCCTTCTCATCAACTGGTCCCATGTACCGATAGTGCCAGGGGGCAAGGATCTATACCAGTACAAGAGCTTCCCCCAGAGGGACAATACTAGCAACCTCACCATGATGTTGTCTTTCGTGATGTCATGAATGGTAGCTAGAGCAGCAATGTCCTGGACATGTTCTTACACCATTTTTCCAGTGTCGTCATAGGTAGGAATGGCCTTGAGTGCTGCAACAGGGATCTGATCTTGTGCTGCCAGGTTCAAAGGCCCCGAGTGGTTCCAGGATGCAAACAACCTGGGTAGGTTCGGCCCTTGGTTTTGTTGCTGATTCTACTATTGATTTTGATTTGGTGGTGAGTTTTCCATATTCGCGCTCAAATTTGATTTATTAGGAAGCAGCAATGGCAGCAGCAGCAGCTGATTTGGATGAGCAGGAGCTCCCGAAGCACCTAACTGCATGTCAGGTAGAACTGGAGCATCCTGGTGGTCTGGATAGTTTGGAGGATTTGGAGGACAGCTAGTCGCTGTACTATCGGATGTTGGATCTTGTTCAGCAATGATAGCTTCTTGCGATGATGCTTCGTCTATTCGGCCTGACTAGCCTAGGATGCTCTCTGAAGGCGTTGATGTCAAGCTCGTAGCACTCGGTCTCTTCTTCTGTGTTTCTAAATATTCATCTCGTACGCATGAAGATGGGATTTTCTTAGACTGGTCTTCGAGACTTGGAGAGTTTCTGAGTTTAGCAGAGTCGCCAGATGTTCAGGATTGATAGTACTGGAGTGAACATCACTTCCTCAATACTGCTTATGAGGTGGAACGATTGCGTCCCACCGGGCGTGCCAGAAAAAATATTGGTCACAAATCTGCCCTAGAAAAGGATTTGGTTTACGTATGCGCCCTAGACCTGGACCAACATTGAAAGGCCTGAAGGAAGAGATGCCTTCCATGCCAATCTCCGGATAAGTCTGGCTCCTATTCTATTCTAATTGAGGTTTTTATATAAGGGAACTAGAAAGATATGAAAAAAATGTTGAAAGAAATGTAAATGGCATAGCTGTAGCAATGGGGAAGCACAGAACAAGCAGCACAATCACCAATCTCTACACAAACTAGCAGCTATCGATACAAAGAATGAAACAAAAACCAACATTGCATTTACTTCCCTATGTATCCTTTATGAGAATTTCAGATCCACTTATCATCCAATGCTTAAATCCAGATAGCAGAATTATAGCAATCAAAAAAATAAATGACATTAACAGCAATAATCACAGAAGGCAGCATATAAAGAAGAGACAGAGTTGGAGCCAAGAATCCTTAATATTGATACAAAATTTTGAATATAGCAGTTTTTTAGCAATATGTTCCCCCCTATTACATTGAAATGAACTTCCTTTTATAGTAGAACTTCCCCCCCATTACATTGATGCTCAGATCCCCAAAACTACCGAAACAATTGAGATTTGACCTCTGACAGCTATCAGCGTACCTGAAACAAGGCTCACCCGTGTCAGAATGGCTCCGGACTGTTATGGCAGTTGATATGGCAAGTCTCATCAATGTGGCAAGTGCAATTTACCCCTTGGAGTGCTTAAGGGACCCGACATGGTGTCCTATCGGAATGGGCAGAAACCTGAATTCGTATGCCATCAATGTCTACTTACCCTGCCTTCTGAGGTCTACCTGTAACCCTGCCAAGACTGGACCAAACTCCCAAAATCGCCCGCTTCTAGCTCAAGTCTGGGGTTCGCCACAGGATGAGAGCGATGACGGGAATCGCCCAGGTGGAAGAGCGATCCTGGGAGTCGCTCGGAGGTGGGGCGAATCTGGGAGAGGCTGGACTTAGCCCTTTTTCCTTTTTAGTTGCATCTCGCTTGAGGAAGGAAGCGGCACCGAGAGTCGCTCAACAACTAAGCAAGGTCAGGGATCGCTAGACAGCCAGAGCAAACTCAAGAGGCACTCTATGCTGTGGGTTGCTCATAGGCCGGAGCGATTTTGGGGTTCGCTGTATTGGGGAGCGATACTAGGAGCCTAATGCCTTAGCCGCTTTTTGATATCCCTGAACCTATTGCCGATCGTTGGAGGACGAGGAGAAGCTGGTGGTCGCTTGATTATGGGGCGAGGTCGGGAATTGCCAAGAAATAGTCACGAGGTCAGGAGTCACTCCGAAATGGAGCGAACCTGAGCTCTCCCTGCCTTAGAATTTGTCAATACTTCTTGCTCAGGATCTGAGAGAGACTGGGAATCGTCTGGGGAGAGGAGCGATTCCGGGAGTTTCCCGGAAAGAGAGTGAACCCAGGAATGCTCTCATTCCTTAGCCAAATTTTGACAATTCTGAAGCCGAGGTTCACTGGAGGAAACAGGCGATTCCTGGAATCGCTCGACAAAGGAGCGAATTTGGGAGTCTTTCACTTAGTCATTTTTTTCTCATTTGGCGGGGACGGAGATCGTGCACGGAGAGGGGCAAGTTTGGGAGTCGATCAGCAATGGAGCGAACCTGAGACTAAGTGTCCTCCTATTCTGTGCCTCAGTGTGTCCCCTGCCTGGATGGTTTGAGCGAACCTGAGATCTACTGCTCCTGAGATTGTCGAGCAAAAATGGTTGTGGAGGATAGGAGGAAAGGAGAGGGTTAGAACCTGAAAATAAGTGCAGCATTTTTTCAAAATTTTAGAAAAATGTAGCAACAGTACCCAACCCATACAACCAAACACCCACCCCACAAATTCAACACCCTTCCCCTTAGCAATTGCCCCAATATCCACTGTTTCCCTAAAATCCCTAGTGTCAACCAAGCCCTCAAGGAAAAGAATTGTAAATGTAGCTAAAAGAACTCAAGCATATGGTTTCAACTCTTTAGTTGTGCTAAATATAGGAGTATGAACTCAATGAAATGGACATGTTATTCCCTCAGTAAGCAGACTTTTAGATGACCGATCAAAGGAACTAGCCATTACCCCAACAGGAAACTTTATAAATTACTGATCAGGCACAAAACTCTCTATGTAATGACTTGTTAACCCATGATGAACCAACCAGCAATGATTCAAGTGCCTTTACCTCACATTGACACAATGCAAGTCTATGTAATACCCGAAACATCCTTAGTGGGTGGAAATTGCACATTTTCCCAAAGTGTTGTCATGTACAGTAACCACTCTAATGGGTCAATAATTTCTATAGGATATTCCCCACTTGAGCATCAAGAGTCATACCCCCCATTCACCAGTGTTTGATCCCAAGATATTAAGAGAAGAATCTAAATATGAAGGGCCAAAGCTGATAAAGGATATTGAAGTGTTTGTCCTATCATATAGAAGAGGAGAATTTGTAGAAGTGATGGAGATGAATCCTCGACCAAAACATGATACTGTTATATTGGGCCATATTGAAACAATACAAGAGGGAGGAACACCAGAGAGACTAAAAGAGTCATCGGACAAGCCCCCATTGGTGGAAGTGTTTCCTTTATTCAAAGAAGAAATCCCAGAAGAAGGCTACCACATCAGCGAAACATCTTGTGAACCAGATAGAGAACCTATGGTGGACAATGAGGGTTTGGAGGACGAAGATTCATAGGTCGAATCAAAGTGTATGGCATGTGTATTTTCATTAGAAGAGGAAGAGCTTATAGAAGAAATAGAAAAAAAATTCCTCCAGAGTATGAAACATGTAGTTCTACCCTAGATACAAACATTGTTTAAGCAATAGATATGGATACATCTGCAAGTTCCAAGGGTTCCCAAAAGAGTTCATGTGAGGGAACCATGCTAAGCAATAGGGAGATCATAATTCTAAGAATGATGCGGTTTCCCATGATTTTGGGGAGTAAGGCTAAGGTAGGGCCCACATTCCAACAGTTCAATGCTATGGAGAACAATAGCAGGTTTGTGGAAGGACATCAACAAGGATTGCTACTGCTAAATAGTAATCTATTATTTCATCACATGGCAAAAAAATCCTAGACTAGCATCAAACACCAAAGCCCACCACAAGATGAGACAAGGAGTAAGGAAACAATCATAGGAGCTCATGCATCCACCCTTGCTACCAAACGATTTGGGGCTAAAAGGGAATATTTTTCTCTAGGCATCCCGTATCAATCTTCAAACCGAGAGAAATCAAATGGGAAAATACAACTATAGCTTTGATTTTTGTTTTCAGATTTATGCACTCCTTTGATGGGGGTATATTGTTTGCTAGAGGATTCCTATGAAGTTTTGAGTTGGAAAATATTTCTTCACAATTTGTTGTTAATGCCATCTAACATACTTTGCCTATGTAAGTGTTAGAAGATTCTAAGTTGGAATGACGATGTCAAGAGGAAAGGCAGTTATTTTTCAGAGTCGGTCAATGGAAGCAACCCTCTCAACAAGAATGGTCACCAACAAATCTGAGACAAGTGATTTGTCCAATTCAAGGAGCATGGTCACAAAAAAAAAATAGAAGTGTTCCTATTGCCATATTTTGCACGAAGTGCCATGTTTTCAAATTTTGTAAGTAAGCTGCTCTTCCTTCCCTTCTTCTCCTTTTCCCTTTCTCCATTTTTCCCTTTCTCCCTTTCCTGCAGTTTCATTCCTCCCTTTTTCCCTTGTACTTCCCCCAGTCAAGTTCCCAAAACTGAGCAAGTGTTCCCTGAAAAATTCTAAGTACCAGGGCACAACCCGACTTCGAAGTGAAGTCGGGATGCGCCCTCAAGACGGAGTGCACTAGGGAATGCGAAGTGCGAAAGTAGACAGGAGATGATCAGAATTTGGCTAAGTGTCAGAGCACAACCCGACTTCGCAGCGAAGTCGGGGTGTGCTCTTCTTCCTGTGCACACTTGGGAAAGCAATGTTCGGAAAATCAGCTAAGTGCTGGAGCGCAACCCGACTTCGCAGCGAAGTCAGGGTGCGCTCCCCTTTTTGTGCGCAGTGCAAACAGTGGCCAAATCAGCTTAAGTATCGGTGCGCAACCCGACTTCGTAGCGAAGTCGGGTTGCGCCCTTTGATCGGTGCATAGTTGGGCAAGATTCACCAAGACCCAAAAATTGGTTAAGGCACGGAGGCCCTCCCCAACTGCGTTGTTTCCCACCTGCGCTACCCGATAGCGCTCTGATCCCGGGCGAAGTTGGATAAACTGCCTTTCAAGGTAGACATGTGTCACTCATCAAAATTTGACAAGTGTCCAGCCTCGGGATTCAAGTTGAGATGTGATGGGAACAAGGACAAGCATGGACCGCACTACCTACGCCAGCTACCTCCATTTAAACTGATGCAAGGCTCCATCTACCATAGCTACTCGCATTCATGCTGACTAGAATTTCCACCCAACGCGCTGCCACGTAGCTGTACAGCTTTTAGGGAGACCTTGCTACAAGTACAGTCCTCATCGATAGAAGTCAGCATCAGCAGCTCTTCTGTCGCTTTTGTTAGCTATTACCTGCTCTGGGACTTTGTGCCCGTAATTGTAATCGAGGGGAAATTGGGCTATAAATAGCCATGCCATTTCATTGTAAATGTGGTGGAAGGGGAATATACTATTAGGGAACCATTGTAGCTATACGTTTGCTTCTAAATGCAAAACACATACATGGCTCTGCTTACTGTCATCATCTTGTATGCTGCCTCTCCTTGTCATTTTTGCCTCATGTTTCTTATTTCATTGCTTACTGTTGTCTTGAACTACGGACTCCGGTATTTGATGATTAAGTATTCTCGGAATGCATAGATATAGGATACATAGGATGCTTGATAGCTGTAGTTTTTATGGAGTGTTTTGTATTTAATTGTTGTTAGTAGTGGTGATTGATCGTTGTCGTGCTGCTTATTCCCCCCACCCAACTCCAATCACATTTGGATTATCTTTTCGCAATTTATCTCTTTCCTGCACTCTTATCCTAAAACACTAAAAAACCCACAGGAATCCGGCCTTCTCCGAAGATTGGCACGAAAGGCATTCCTTCCTTCCGGCCTTTCAATCTGGTGGGCAAATCTGGGGTGCATTATACCAAATCCTTTCCTCATGGCAGATTCGTAACAAACGGTTTCTCTAGCACGCCCGGTGGGACATGGAAGTTTCCCACCCCAAAATAGAATCGAAGCACTCGTGTTCGCTTCATTTTTGTTAAAATAAGAACACCTGTCGACTCTGCAAGTACCTGAATACTCTCTGAGTCCGTGAAGACCGGTCCGAACGCCTTCATGTAAACTAGAAGGTGGAGAGCAAGGAATCTGGGAAACCAACCTGACCTTTACAAAATCAATATTGTCGCTCTAGGAGAGCGCGTCAGGCTGGCTGATCACCAAGCTCGCATAGAAGAGCCTAAAATTGAAATCGAAGAGGCTAAGGGTGAAGAGCAATCTACATCCTCGGACGGTACCGATACCGAGTACACTACCGGAGGAGAAGAAGACATGGCTGCCCAGCAGAACGATGATGATATCTTCCCGATGGTAGACTCTACGGGGCCCTTGGCCCTAGTCGGATAGCAAGTTGTGCCCCCCGCTGGCTTAAAGTCCATCCCTACATACGATGGCTACAGCAAGACGGCGTACGAACACATCCAGGACATTCTGGCCCTGGCTGCACTACATTCCATCACCGACGAGAGTGTGAAGACCCGTCTACTAGCCCTTTCCCTAAGGGGAAAGCTTCTCTACTGGTGGAGATCACTGCCAGAGGGATCTATCACGGGGTGGCGCCAGCTGGCCGATAGGCTCGTGAAAGGATGCAACGAGTCTGCTGATCCCTCTTCTTTGTTGCATCAATTCCAAAGCATCCAGTGACACCCCCAAGAGGAGGTGTCAGACTTCAACATCAGGTTTGTGAGGTCTTGGAAATGAGTACCTCGTGAACTTCGACCTTCAGCAGGTCAGGATGCACACTACTACCTGAGGTCTTTCAACTCAAACATCTGCCTACTACTGAAGATAGCCCGAATCGACTCATTCCCTACCCTGTACGAGGCTTCCCAGCAAGCAAAAATGGATATCATCTCCATAGGCAGGCTCCCTCATAGGGTACAGCCACCCATTTACCCTGGATTTCCTTAGTCCTAGTACCCATCAGCTTCCGGTGTGATGTCGTCAACTTCAGGATAGCATCCCCAGTAGCAATGGAATTTGGCGCCAGTCGTAAATGCCTACGGCCCATCGCAAATACACTATCCTAATCTGCCTCCTCCTCCTCTGTATTATCCAGCACTCCCAGCGCCCCTGCCGTATGCACAGTACTCTACACCTCCTCCATTGGTGGCATTACCTCCGCCAGCTCAGTTGTCGCCTCCAGATAATGATATTTAGAACAAAATCCTCCAAGAGGTATGGACTCTAGCCTCTGGATATTATACCATGTCAAATGACATGACTATACTGAAGAAGAAACAGGCCTAGATGGACCTTGTTCCAAGGAGGCCATATCCTCCTCCGAAATTGACAAAATATCAAGCCACAGAATGACAAGTTTAGAGGCGCCCCCCTGCAAGAAATGCTGCCATCGAGGACCAACCTGGCACTTTTGACCAGGTTAACTGGTGCACCACATGCAACGACCCACATTCAGAAGAAGATTGCACACTGCACCAGCATTACCTCCAGACTCTGGCGGGCAACGCCATAGAGGACGAAGAACTTTACATGATCCTGGACGATGAAGGCAACTTCGTCATCCCAGAGGAAGATCTGGTGTTACCTCCTACCAAAGAAGACAGAAAGCCTGTTGAAGTTGTTGCAAAGCCATTGAAGGTATATGCCAGGAGGGAAAAGGTGCAACCTGCTGGGCTGCCACCTGATAAGAGGTTGTGGCCTCACACGACCAAGGAAAAATTGCCTACATCCAAGCCTCCCGCAGCAAAAGCTCCCGCAGCTCAGCCTCCATATGAAACCAAAGAACAAGCTCAGGAGAAGCTGAGATACCTGTCTCTGACAAAGAGACAGAGAGTCGAGGCCACGCAGCAATACCGCACCAAGTATGAGCCTGCGAGGGAAATGGAGGGAGCTAGCACTTTAGGCTACCGCATAGTAGATGAACTAAAGAGGACTCTCGCAAGGATAAGCATGTATGACGCTCTCCTACTCCCAGGGCAAGTTGATCTGCTGCATGAATCTTTGAAGAGCATGAAATATGGCAAGCAAATATAGCCTGCTGTTCTGGTTCAACCCCTGACAGTCTCCGCCACTGGGAAGAATAGACCACCTCCATTCTATCTGTCATTACGGATGCAAGGGTATATCGTACACAACTGCATGGTGGATTCTGGTGACTCCACGACTGTCATCCCGAGAGCTGTCTATGATGAAATCGGGATGGAATATACAAGGAGGAGCCAAGGTGTGCTGCAACTAGACGACACCCCTGTCAAGACAGTCGGTGTCATTAAATATATCTCGATCTAGCTGCACAAATCTCTTGACATAGTGGTCATTCAAGAAGTCATGGTTGTCAACTTGGAACCCTACTTCGGCATGTGTCTCTCCAGGGAGTTCACTACAAAGCTGGGTGGGTATCTATCTTTGGATTACTCGCATATGGAAGTGCCCTTCAAAGGAAGGAGACTGAAGATCTACAATGAGAAACCTTCCACATTTCTAGTGGAGAAGATACCCGGAGAAGAGTCGCAGGACTGCATGATTCAGCTGACAGAGGAAGAACTGGTGGTGGTAGACATGACAGAGCAAGATCTTGAGCTACTGCAAACGAAGGATGAGTTCTCCTTGTTGGATTTCAATGCCATGATCGAGACTGAGCAAGGCTGCTACACCGTCATTCAGCCTGAGAGGCTTGACTAGTCAGCCAAGAAAGAAGTAGGGCCTGCACCAAAAAATCTATGGCAGCTCTTCTTTGATGGCGCCCGATGCAAAAATGGCATCGGTGCAGGCGTGCTCTTGGTTTCCCCAACCGAGATTCAGAAGGGCTACACCTACAGGCTGGCTTGGACCTATACCAATAATGTGACGGAGTACGAAGCCCTATGCTTGGGTTTGAGAAAAGTGAAGAGACTAGGGATAAAGCATCTGCAGGTCTTTGGTGACTCAGAGCTGGTGTGCAACCATATTACGAACAAGTGCGCCTCCAAGAAGCATTACCTCAATGCGTATCGTAATCGGGTTTGGGACCTGATGGAGTCATTCAACTCATTGAATGTCAAAGCCATATCATGTGAGAAAAACAAGCATGCTGACATTCTGGCATCTATTGGAGCTAGGTACGTTCCAGATGATGACACTGTCCAAAATCCAAAGCCGGTTCGTACCATCTACAAGCCTTATGTGCCTGATAAAGACACCCACTGGCAGGTGTTTGATTGTGACGAGGAGATCATCACTTTTTTGGTTATCGAAGCATGTACAATTGAAGGTAGAGACCCTGATGACGAGCAATATGAGGGTTTGATACAGTTAAAAAATAATCATGTCCCAAAAGGACTAATTACACTAGAAAGTCTCTTTGATCAGAATGACAAAGCAATATCACACAGGATCAAAGTAGACCCCAAGCAGTATGTCGACCTAGAGCTTGAACCTAGAAAGACAATCAAGGTCGAAACGGATTGCACAAAAGAGGAACTCGAGCATATCAGATCATTATGTCGAGAGTTCCCCGACATAGTAGCCTGGTGCTACCAAGACTTGAAGGGGTATGACAGACAGATAATCCAGCATACTATTGAGCTAGAAGATGGTGCAAAACCATTTCGGCAGAGGTAGAGGGCTGTAAATCCTAAGATCAAAGCCATGATGAAACCCGAGCTCCTGAAGATGCTGGAAGCCAAGATCATCTACCCCATCAAGCATTCATCCTGGGTTGCGAACTTGGTCCCCGTGAGGAAGAAGAACGGAGACATTCATTTTCGTGTTGATTTCAAAAATCTAAATCAGGCCTCACTGAAGGACCATTACCCGCTTCCCCAAATCGATCAGATCCTCCATATATTTGTCAGAGCGCAAAGATTCTCCCTCTTAGACGGATTTTTTGGGTACAACCAGATCTGGGTCAAATATGAGGACCAGCATAAGACAGCGTTCACCACCAAATTGGGAATGTTCGCCTATCAGCGCATGCCCTTCGGCTTGTCCAATGTCGGCGCCACATTCCAGAGAGCCATGGACCTGGCCTTTCGAGAGCTGCTTAACAAGATCATTGTCATCTACTTGGATAACATGACTGTATTCTCTCACAGAAGAGAGGATCATACTTCCCACCTGTAGCAGATATTTGAGAGATGTCATGAATTTGGCATTTCCATTAACCCAAAGAAATCAGTCTTTGCGATAAGAGAAGGTAAGCTGCTGGGACATGTCATCTCTGAGAAATGCCTTGCAGTGGATCCTGACAGGGCTGAAGCCCTCCTCCGCTTTCCTACCCCAGTCGACAAGAAGGGGCTACAGTCCTTCTTCGGCCAGATCAATTTCATCAAGAAGTTCATACCGGACTTCGCACAAGTGATCAAACCTATGGTCGAACTGCTGAAAAAGAATGTTGAATTCCTGTGGATTGACGAGAGGATGCAGGCCTTCGAGGAGATCAAGGCCAGAATTACACAAGCTTCGATGTTGATAAACCCGGATTATTCTAAGGACTTCATCCTGTACGCGATGGGAGAACCCGAGAGTTACGCCGCAGTCCTGACTCAGAAGGGAGACGATGGCAAAGAGCGCCCCATAGCGTTCTTAAGCCAGGTGATTCAGCTGCACGAGGAAAAGTATAATTTTATTGAGCAGCAGGTTCACGCAGTCATGAAGTCTCTCTAAAATTTCAGGCACTTCGTCTGCCAAAGCCAAACAACTGTCTTCGTGATACACCCGGATGTCCGAAACTTCATCATACAAGGGGAGTCGGGTCACAAGAGAGTAGGATGGATTGCCAAGATCTAGGAGTTCGACATCGAGGTGCGGCCAACAAAGCTTATCAGAGGCTAAGCCTTGTGCCAGGAACTGGCCCGAAGCACTGCAGCTGAGATATCTGCCTGTAAGTGGGAAGATCCAACAGCAACTACCAACCTAGCCAATTCCTTACCAGAGGAGAGTGACTGGACAGATGACCTGGTGAGGTATTTCTGCACTAGGAGATGTCCAGACCACCTAAATGCCTCACAAAGAAGGAGGTTTCGGCTAAATGCCTTGAAATACACTCTTCGCCCTAAGGGGCTTTACTTCAAGAACATTGACGGCATCCTGTTGTAGTGCATCAAGAAAACCGACCAACCCAGGGTCCTCAGAGAATTTCACTCCGGGATGCCTGGGGGACACCATTCTGCAAGGCCTACGGCCTTGAAAATCATCAGAGCTGGGTACTATTGGCCCACTCTCTTCACAGACGCACATGCAGTCTGTGTAAAATGTGATAAATGCCAAAGATTTGCTGGAAAAAATAGAAAAGCACCCCTGCCCCTCCAACCAATCCAAGTCGAGACTCTGTTTCAGCAATGGGGTCTAGACTTCATCGGGGTCATTACGCCTAACTCTGCAACAGGGCACAATTTTATTCTTACCGTCATCGATTACTTCACTAGGTGGGCAGAGGCGATCCCCATGAAGAATTCGAACCAGGAAACGGTCATCGGGTTCCTCGAGAGCCTCATTACCCGTTTCGGGGTCCCTGAGTCAATAGTTACGGACAATGGTATGGGGTTCGCAGGCGCTGTACTCATGGAGTACACCAGTAAGCACGACATCTATCACAAGATGTCTTCTAACTACTACCCGCAGGGGAACAGCCTGGCCGAGTCCACTAACAAGAATCTACTGAAAATCATCAAAAAGACAGTAGAGAAGAACAAGAGGACTTGGCACCTACTCTTGAATCGGGCACTGTGGGCGGATAGAATATCATTCAAGAAGTCTATCAAGACATCCCCCTATGCGCTCGTATATGGCAAGGAGGCAGTCCTACCAACCCACATAGAAATTCCCGCCCTCTAGATGTTAGATGAAGAGAGAGGCAGCGGGGATCCAGTGGACGCCAGACTGTGCCAGTTGCTGTAGTTAGAGGAAGACAGAGAGAAAGCATACCAGGCCTTCACTAAACACGCTGAAGCGACCCAAGGCTAGTTTATAAAAGGCACCACCGCCTGAGTTTTCAAAATTAGGGACCTGGTGCTGAAGTGGGACTCACTGAAGGCAAAGCCGAGCAACCATGGAAAATTTGACGCCCTCTGGGAAGGTCCCTATCAGATTGCTCGGGCGAATCAGTTCAACGCATTCGTGCTCCGGGATATGGAGGGACAGCTTCTCCCCATTCCCGTCAATGGGTTCCACCTCAAATTTTATCACCACTAAAGGCACCCAATGGGTCCTTCCTTGTACAGTTTTCCTTTTTGTATTTTTAGTTTTCAGAATGTACATATTCATAATTCAGTTTTTTAGTTTTCAAGAGCCCAAGTAGAACTTAAAGCAAACCCTGACTTTGCAGCGAAGTCGGGTATCACTCCTTGGATTGTGCAAAGTTTGAGATAAAGCAGCTGATAAAAGGGGCAAGAATTTGGCTAAGTCTGGGTGCGCAACCCAACTTTGCAGCGAAGTCAGGCTGCGCACCGTCTTGGGAGCGCAGTCGAGGAGCACGAAGAAAAAAATGGCTAAGTGTCAAACCAGACTGCACACCTTTTTGGAGCGAAGTCTGACTACGCAGTCAAACCTGGGCGAAGTCCGAGTGCGCTCATTTTCTGGGCGAAGTCCAAGTGCACCCTTGATTTTGGGCGCACTTTGAATGACCTATCATGGAAAACATGAAAAATTCTAAGTGTGGGCCCAGAGTGCAGTACGGCACAGTGCGAAGTTGGGTCGCGTCCCGGTTTAAAATCATGGGCCAGAAATTCTTCCTTGAAAGGTGTGCCCAAGCGGTGGCTATGACATCATCAAAAGCATGAATTTTGAAGATTGTTTAATGATTGCACGACTTTCAAGAACGACGTCATTAAGAAAGAAAGGTGCATTTGGACCAACTGCAACTAGGGTGTGCTTTTCAAAATTAAACCCATGCACAGCCGCCAAAATATTATAACGCTCCCACCAACTTCAAGTTAACCGCCTTAACTCCCTCCCTCGTGCCATTAATGCTACAATCCTTGCCTAGAAAAAGGGCCCTGGCATACTCAGAAAATTTAGATTATTGAGCTGACTCCGAGACTGCAAAGTGCAGAACTAAGAAATTAGAAGCCGTAATTCTCTGTCGCTGCCAATTCTAACAGAGAAAATGGACAAAGGGAAAGCGCCAATGACGATGCAGTCCAGTGACACAGAACCTGAATCTGAGGAGCAAACTGAATCAAGCGCTCATGAGAGCGAAGTGTCGCAGGAGCAAAAAAGGAGAACTCAGACGAAGAGAAGTCGAGGGCAAATTCCACCACCGCCCGTCAATCACCTGGTCGGGTACAAAGACGGCTCTTTCTCCATTAGCCTCACCAAGCTGCGCCCAAATATTACGAAGTGTGCAGACAAGGTTTCGCCCTCACACCATGTCGAGACTGCGTATAAATCGAACCTGTACTGGTTCTTGTGCCCTCCTACTCACCAGTGTCCAGAGCTGATTGAATCAATCACAAAATATTACAAGCCAGCTGCCTAAAAAGTCTGTGACAACAAGGGAAGAATGTTGTTCACACTCTTCAGGGAGAGCGTCCAGCCAGCGTTCGCCCCAGGGCTTCAGTATGAAGCCGACGCAATTGTCAGAAGGATTAATCTGGATGAAAAAATGGGCAGATTCACGCAGACCAAGCGGATGAGAGAATTCCTCAACTCAGAGCTGAAAACTCCGTTGGCAGCCGGACAGTGGCCAACAGGCCCCATACCCCTGGACAGGTTCAAGAACAAATACATATACATCATCCTGGCATGGGTACTCGGCTATGATTTTGACAAAGTGGTACGCCCGTACCAGCTGGCACTGGCAGAATGTATCTTGCATGGGGAGTTTTACGACTCCATGGCGCAAAATAGTGGGAAGAGCCCCATTTTCTTTGACTGGGCAGACTGGCTGGCGTATGCCATTCATTCAAACCTAGTCAAGCTGCAGCAGAAGAAGACAACGGATTTCCAGTTTTGCTCCTTCCTCACATGGTTGTGCCTGTACCACATGCACTACCGGATGAGAGTTCCTGACTTGAAGAAGGTAAACAAAAAAGGAGAGTCGCTGCCCGTGTACGAATGGACCGAGATCCTGTACAGAAAAGGGTCATTCTATGAGTTTAATTTTAAATTTTTGTGCATGGTCCTGGGGCTGTTCAATCGTAAGGCATCCCACCTGCCATAGGTCATGACAAGATATTTGAGGAAGCACGAGTACGGGGATACCTTTCTGCTGACTCAGGGCATCGTGGTCAGAATCTACGGATTCAAGGGGAAGTCGTTCTGCTACCCTACTTCTGCACTGACCACCAGTTCGGGATGGAGATTGCGCGACAGATGGACTATGTCGAAGAAGATTTCAGCCAAGGCAAAAAGAAAGGCCATATATTTCAGTATCCTATCACCTGGGCGAATACCCAAGTGCACGAGATCGGATAGCACGTCTACCTCGAATGGGAACTCATCGACATGGGTCTAATAATGCTTCCTCAGCGCTGGAAATACGACCCAATTGGGGTCAGAGGCAAATTTGCGCAAATCTGCCCCCGAGCAGAGATTATGCAGGAAAGAGGAAACAGAACAGGCGCAGGCCTGGAATGGCACATCGAGCAGATGCAATCATGGCCTCCATGGCATGATTTTTATTGCGAAGAGGTGACGTATGACCCAGAGCAAAACCCGGATCATCGGTTGGATTCTGCGGGCTTCAAAAAATTCCTTGCCAAGGTGGCGCCCCTCAACTGGCAAAAGGACAAAATCGTTGAATGCTGGAAGATGAGATGCCGCACGTAGCATGACAAATCCAACCGAAAAACGTTGGCCCTTGATGATGAGTTTTCGGCCCTATATGATCAATACACTGACACGTGGCGGCCTTTCGAATTTCGAAGTTGCGTTCCTCGAGGCACCAAGAAAATGTATACAAGGAGGTCCCCATCCCAGCAATTGCCTACTTCTGCCACTTCCAGCGCAATGCCAACGAGCAGTGAAGCGGGCCCAATGCAACTTCCAGTTCTTGAAGCTGTACCCAAAAGGGCACAGGGGTCAGAGAGGTAAACTCTTGAGGTGGCCTCCCAAGCAGAAAAAGCATCAGTGCTTCCAGCTAGCAGACTGACTGCGGCAGGCATCCTCCCAGCTAGACCTAGGTACAAATTTATCGTGGGGACATCACTGCCTGCTGCCCCAACCTCATCTCCTTCCTTTGAACCAGCCACAGCACCAAAAGAAAAGAAGAGGAAGAGAGGTGAAAATGCCAAGCAGCCTAAGGAACCTGTACAGTAGTCGGCCACAGCGTAGACGAGGACAGCAGCGCCAGAAATCATCTCGCTGGACAGCCCTGAGGCGGAAGTAGAAACTTGGGCTACAAGCGTCCCTCAAATAGTGGCTCAGGCAGAGCCTGCAGGTACGACCACTTCCCCGCTACCCCAAGTCCCAGTCGGCCCTGCCATAACGTCGTCCCCCATCTCCTCAGGGCAAGCCGTAGTTGCGTCTTCTTCTTCCCAGACTGTCCAACCATCCAACAGCCCCCATTCTTTCGACCAGTTTGCCCAAGACCCTAACGCCTTCCAATCTCTCAGCCAAACCCTGGAACCCTCGCACGCGGCCAATATCGAAGCTACACATACATCGTCGCGCCGCTCACCTCATCTGTTCAAAACCCCGCCAATGCCATCCACTCAGCCGCTCGCTTCCCCTAGGACCCGATCGCCCTTAAAAGCGGCCACTCCTTCTGGAATACCTCCCGCTTCGCTGTTTGCAGGGAAGATGCCGCAGCAAGACCCGATGCTAGAGGACCTGGACTTCATGGATGAACAGCTACAGAGTGCAGACGACCAACCCTTGGCAGCAAAGGTCATAGGATGTTTTGCCTCCTTCCTCCAAGGCATCAAACGGAGGAGAGTCGAGGAGATATTTGCCCCGGTAAAGTGCACCAAGTACGACTTGGATAGGAGAGTGCTTACAACTAAGAAATTGATCCCAAAAGTGAAGAAGCCTCTCCGGGAAATGGCTGAGGCAGACTATGAGCACCAAATGAAGGAGAAGATCTTTGATGACATCAACGAGGAATACGAGATCAATGGTATTCATCGTAGGACCCATAATCTCCTTGTCAAGTGGCTTGAGACCCAAGAGGCGTTGTTTCAGTTGTAGAATAGCGTAAGACAGCTAGAAGAAAATCTGGCTAGGGCCACTGCGTAGCTGGAGTCTACACAGCAGGAGATAGATGAACTAAAAGCCTAGTTGGCCGCCTCTCAGCAGGAGGCCACAGCGTAGAAATAGACAGTCGAGCAGCTATCAGAGGAGAAAAGGGCAGCACTGGAGCAGGTTTCTCAGCTCCAGGATTCGTTGAAACAGGCTCAGTCGAAGCTTGAAGAGAAAACATCATAGACAGTAGCCTTTTCAAAGAACAGATTTAAGGAGATGCGGGATGGTCTGCTGTAGGGTTGCAATCCCAATGTTGTTAGATCTATATCGGTCCTGGATTTCATGTCCAGGATTGAAGAAGTATCTACCCAGGGAAAGCCTGTGGTAGAGGAGGTCGAACACCAAGCGAGGCAATGGCTAGAATTGGCTATGAAACTTGAGGTGTATGAGCGCAAAGGCTTTCAATTTCCCCCGATGTCCCAACTTGCCTCAGAATGGGCAGATGCAAGGGTAACCTTGCATATTTATTTTGATAGGACAGAGAAGATAAGGACTTCCAAGAAGATGTTGGATGCATTAGAACATGAAATGAGCATTTGCCTGGCCCCCTTTCACACTCTGTTAGAACACGAGTTCCCGAGCGTCATCAAGGATGGTGAGTTTCTGACCCTTGAGCAGGTAAAGTAGAATTGGCTGTCTTTCGAGGCAGACACAGCATAAATTGATAACTGTGCGGAGTTGGTCCAAGAAGCTCAGGTCACCCAGATGGTGTCAAGATACTACAAAATTAACTCCTCCCTTAAGGAGTTGGGAAAAAGATACAACACCATCGACCTGCATGCAGTTGCTGCATTCCACGCAGCACTAAAAGAGGTCAGCAACCTAGGGCCCTTCCAAGCGGCGATGCGGGACCAAGCCAAGGCTGCATATGAACGCATCCGCGATCGGGAGGCCGACAGTGAAGAACCTTCAGGTTTAGGAGGAGAAACGGGAGAGGCAACTGCTGAAAGTGAACCTGAAGAACAGTTGCCCAAAAGGAAGCCGTCAGAGTAGTGGAAAGTAGGGGAAGGAAGTTCCTCTGCACCCAAAGGATGAAGTACTGGTTCTTTGTGTCGAGGTGAGCTCGAAACCCCGCGAGCCACCAGGAATGTTGCCACATTTTGCATAGGGTGCCATGTTTTCAAATTTTGTAAGTAAGCTGCTCTTCCTTCCCTTCTTCTCATTTTCCCTTTCTCCATTTTTCCCTTTCTCCCTTTCCTGTAGTTTCATTCCTCCATTTTTCCCTTGTACTTCCCCTAGTCAAGTTCCCAAAACTGAGCAAGTGTTCCCTGAAAAATTCTAAGTGTCAGGGCGCAACCCGACTTTGCAACGAAGTCGGGGTGCGCCCTCAAGATGGAGCGCACTAGGGAATGTGAAGTGCGAAAGCAGACAGGAGATGATCAGAATTTGGCTAAGTGTCAGAGCGCAACCTAACTTAGCAGCGAAGTCGGGGTGCGCTCTTCTTCCTGTGTGCACTTGGGAAAGCAGTGTTTGAAAAATCAGCTAAGTGCTGGAGCGCAACCCGACTTCGCAGAGAAGTCAGGGTGCGCTCCCCTTTTTGTGCGCAGTCCGAACAGCGACCAAATCAGCTTAAGTACTAGTACGCAACCTGACTTTGCAATGAATTCAGGCTGCGCACTTTGACCGGTGCGCAGTTGGGCAAGATTCACCAAGACCCATAAATTGGTTAAGGCACGGAGGCCCTCCCCAACTGCGCTGTTTCCCACCTGCGCTACCCAATAGCGCTCTGATCCTGAGCAAAGTTGGATAAACTGCCTTTCAAGGTAGACATGTGTCACTCATCATAATTCGACAAGTGTCTAGCCTCGGGATTCAAGCTGAGATGTGATGGGAACAAGGACAATCATGGACCGCACTACCTACGCCAGCTGCCTCCATTTAAACTGATGCAAGGCTCCATATACCACAACTACCCATATTCATGCTGACTAGAAGTTCCACCCAACGTGCTGCCACATAGTTGTATAGCTTTCAGGGAGACCTTGCTGCAAGTACAGTCCTCACCGACAGGAGTCAGCATCAGCAGCTCTTCTATCGCTTTTGTCAGCTATTGTCTGCTCTGGGACTTTGTGCCCGTAATTGTAATCAGGGGGAACTTGGGCTATAAATAGCCACGTCATTTCATTGTAAAGGTGGTGGAAGGGGAATGTACTGCTAGGGAACCATTGTAGCTATATGTTTGCTTCTGAATACAAAACACATACTTGGCTCTGCTTACTGTCATCATCTTGTATCTTTGCCTCTCCTTGTCATTTCTGCCTCATGTTTCTTATTTCATTGATTACTGTTGTACTGAACTCTGGACTCCGGTATTTGATGATTAAGTATTCCTGGAATGCATAGATAGAGGATACATAGGAAGCTTGATAGTTGTAGTTTTTATGGAGTGTTTTGTATTTAATTGCTGTTAGTAGTGGTGATTGATCATTGTCGTGCTGCTTATTCCCCCCACCCAAATCCAATCACATTTGGATTCTCTTTCTGCAATTTATCTCTTTCCTGCACTCTTATCCTAAAACACTAAAAAACCCACAGGAAGTCGGCCTTCTCCGGAGATTGGCACTAAAGGCATTCTTTCCTTCCGGCCTTTCAATCTGGTGGGCGAATCTGGGGTGCATTATACCAAATCCTTTCCTCATGGAAGATTCGTAACCAACAGTTCCATTTTGAGGGCACCTAACCTTGGCATATAGGGCTCGCTCCCTATTTTTCCTTCTAAAAAAAAAGTATGTGAAAGTTTTCCTTCTCTTTGAGGGCACCCCTCCCTAGATCATGGTCACCAAAAAAAATTGAAGCATCCTGCTCTGAGGGCACCCTGCCCTCAAAACATGGTACCTGCTCCCCATTTTTCCTAAAAAAAAAAAGAGAATGTTTTGCACCTCATGGGCACCCTACCCCAAAGTGCTATCTGATTTTAAAAAATAAAATAAAATCCGATCATCCTATTCTGAAGGCACCTTGTCCCTGCAACATGAGGACCATGCTCTGAGGGCACCATGAGAGAAAGAAACCAAAAACACATAAGGAAGGCAGAGTGCTTCTCTCTAGGGGCACAAAGGTGTGCTCCCCCTGGTCCCTCTCATTTATATAAATAAAAAAAACATAGGGGAGGCAGAGCGCCTAGTTCCTCTATCCATGAGAAGGTTCTATTTGAGCTCTCGAGGGTGGTAAAGGACAGGCTTTGTATGCTTGTGCTCTTTGCATATGTCAGAATACTGGATTGCTTTTGCCTCCATCACTTATAATGCTACCCACAGTTAAAAATAAATATCCTTGCAGCTCTTCCTACGGTTGATGCTGCCAAAGTGGGTTTTCCAAATACGAAGTTTTTCGTTTGTAAATGATAAATTATGGAAGCAGAAGTATGTGGATGAATTTAGGTCTCTTCCTCCTAATGGGTCTAGACCTCCTGGTGCCCAAAGGTGGAAAGATGCCTTTGTGAGAATGTGGGTAGAGAGGAAGAGGATTAGTTAGAGGACGAGGAAGATAAACTGCATGCAGCCTCCATAACCTTTCAAGCGATTTCCACCCCCTTCACCTTTTGGAGGTCCAGGATTTAACATATAGGGGGCGAGATTATGGTCTGTTCCCCACAATTTATGGTGGTAATATGTGGAGAGGAGGCACACTTAGTTGTGATGACATTGGAGGCAAGGGGGCCTAGGTTCCCACTTAGAAGATCTGTAATGCCAGGATGTGATTTGACTAGGCTAGATCATGGGTTTGGTGGTTGTAGACATGCAAATTGATATGTCTGTAATTGGTGAATCAGTTTTGGTATTATGTGTTATTTTGTAATTGTACGCAAAGTGTTTGATGAAATGTGGGTGCATATATTTAATTATTTTGTAAAGTGCAATTTAATATTGTGCGTAATAATAAAGTGATTTAAGTCAATTATGTCGGCTAAATTAGAGTTATAAACTATTTTGTCCTCTAGTGGGAAATGTCATGTAAATGCAAAAGCAAATGCATATGAAATGTAATTTGGGGAAGTTATGAGGTAGTTGGAGGATAAGCCCTCCCCTGATTCATTCAAGTTGTTCATTGACGGTGGTTGTTCATTCATTCATTCAGCTAGGGCATTGAAGGCAGTCATGCAGTTTGGGGAATTAATAGAACAGCATTGGTACGTGTGAGGGTTGGTGGCTATATGCATGATGCAGTCCAGTCTGGTATGCCACCATGGAGAATATTCTGCCTAGGGTTGGCAGGTTGCAGATTGTAATGCTAAAACTATAATGATGTATCATTAATGCCATTGTTAATATAAATCTGCCTGTAATTACTGTTACCTACCATTGCTGCTGCTATTGTTCCTATTGCTGTTATTGCTGCCGTTATTATTGTTGTTGCAGGTTTTCTATGCATTATTATTGCTATACTACAATAACTGCATATCTGTAGAATTAATTAAATATAAATGGAACTGTGTGAGCATGTAAAATTTCATTTCTACAGTGGTGATCTAGATAACTTGAGTTTGCCAGATCTATAGTTGGGGAAGTTTCATGAATTCCATAGATGTTAAATACATAATACTCAGAAGTATCAACTCTTGCATCTATGAATTTCTTCTATGGATTTCTAAATCTTCTATAGGTGAAGTTATTTCAATATCTATAAAAAATGCTATTGTTTCTAGTGGGGGAGGTCTTATTGGACCCTTTCAGAGCTCTTTGCAAGACAATGATAGAAATGAGGTGGAACGCTACATTGAAAGTAGAGATCTTGTTGTTGAAGCTACAAAGGTCAAGAATGCATTGTTTATCAATGGAGGAAGCAATCCATTTCAGCTGATTAGAGAATCTATGCTGGTATTGGAAAAGCATATGGGAACCTTCAAGCATAGGGAATTAAAACAGAGTCCTAGCATTCAAGATTGGTTTCACTGGTGTACGTGGGATGCTTTCTACAGGTACATCCATCCTCAAGGCATGAAAGAAGGTCTAAGAAGTTTGCAAGAGGACCATACCCATGTATGGCTACTCATTTTAGAGGATATGGTTGGCAAGACATTGACAATGAATTCTTGGAGGAAGAGGAATCCATTAAGGACAGGTTATATCCTTGTAGACTTTGATACATAAAGGAGAATAAGAAATTTGGGAGACAAATATCAGGAGATGCAAACGGTCTCGTGGGTGTTTTGGAATGTAGCATGGTGGTAAATATTCCAACACTTGGAGGAACAATTTGATATGATAGATTCAGGAGTCAATCGATAATGCAATTAGTAACATCTTCTATGTGTAGGGAAATAACTTGACAATTTCACTTGTATGGCAAATGACTTGTATGGAAATCACTTGTACAATAGTCACTTGTACGGAAATGACTCAACTTGTATGACAACCTTCATCAGCAAGACTTGTACGACAATTCTGGACTGCAACTCAGATCCAACCTGCACACAAAACTTGGAAAGAACAACCTACAATTCTACTTGCTACAACAATGACATCACACAAAATGTATACATAGAAACACAAATGAAGGATGAATAGTATTGCATTTGCTCTTGCTTGTACAACACTTGCATTAGAAATGATACACAATTAAGGACGATGTTCTCCGATGATAGATCCCTTGGATACAATAGATACACACGCTCTCTCCTCTCTGTGTCTCTATTCTCTCAAATGAATGGGGGGGTCCTTTTTTATCCTTGAGGGCTGGCAGTTAATAGCGACTACCACCCAAGACACCTCATCTAACTGCCCTCCATTCACACATACTAATTACATACATAATGTCATACATTACAAACTTGCATTATCAAATGCTTACGTCATCACCCTTGACATCAAACAACATTACATTACAAAATTGCATTTCATTTGCATTTACATTTACATTTCATGACTCACTTTATGACTTGTCCGTACATAACTAATACCATAGTAGAGAAAATTGGACTTGATGCGGACTTGACAAGACCAAATCAGGACTCGGACTCAAACTTGGCAAAAAGAAAACGGAAAAAAATGCAATATTTCATTGTAATAAGGTTTTTTATCATGCAAATCACAATTAACTAACATTATACAAATCCAAAATTAATACTATAAATGATATAACCTTAAACTACATATGAAAGTGACAAAACAAACTTCAATTAAAAAAATTTTGATGCCTCCAAAATTAAGATATTCTTGTATTGCTTATAATATAAAAAGGTGCAAATTACAAAATGTGTCAAAATGCCTTAATAGGCCCACTATCTAGTGTCTTGCAATGCCTTTGCCCTTTGCCCTAGCTTAAGATTTAGTCCTCTTTCTTTGCACCACCCATGTCTCTTCCTATGCCTTTGCCACTAACTCCGCTATACTCTCAAAATAATCCATGGAAAAGAGAGGCTCTTGCTACTACTCCTCTAGCTCTATGATCCGTTCAGATAATTGATCAAACTCGTCTAAATCAATGGCTTTGTAATTTGTTCCCAAAATTTTTTTATGGTGGAGGCAAAGGTTGTAATGAACAAAAACAAGATCATTTAACTTTTGTTGCATAAGTCTATTGGGCTTCTTGGAGTGAATGTGCTCAAACATACTCCAATTGCACTCACAACCTGAAATGCTACATGGTTGACATAAATGTTTTATGGCAAAGCACTATAGATTGGATTTTTGATGTATATGCATGAAATTCCTCCCACCATAAATCTAGAATAAGCCAAGAAAAAGGAAATTTAATAATTTATGTAAAATCATAAATTGAGATAATTTTTAAAAACAAAATCAGTATAAAGAATCAATAATAATTCGATGAGGGTTACTTGGCTTCAAAGTTGACCTTGCTCTAATGCACTATGTAGATATGAAAAGGATGCCCTCACATATCTTATAAGCTTGTAGCTCATCTGGCAGCATCTGTTCAAGGCATTATCGAAGGCTTGATATTACCTCACAATCGGCCTTGAAAGAAACATCATAAAACATTTTGGGGTTGAGGTTGTACCCCACTACATGAAGTGGGCTATTGAGTTGAGAAGTCATTTGGGGTTGAGGTAGTACCCCACTGCATAAAGTGGGCTATTGATTTGAGAAGTCCATTGCTGGTCAATAATTTCCCAAATGGGATTGTATTTGGGCCCAAAATTATAATAAAATGAGGCAATTGCCTCTTTCGCCCTAGCCATAGCCTCATATACCTATCCCATTGGTGATTTTTCTCCATCAACAATATGGAGAACCCTCACGAAAGGCTTTGACACTTGAAGTCTAATAAGAGATTTTAGTTATTGTTAGAAACTTAGCTATTTGAAATTTGGATTACAATTCAAAATTTGCAAATGGAAAAATAATTTAAATTTTAAAAAATAAAAAATAAATAAATAAAATAAACTAAGTCTTGTACCCTGATTGCCTCATGCATACTTGTCTAGAAGGCCTTCTCAAATACATAATCATGTTCCTTCTACCCCTCTCTGGAGAGTTGGTATCTAGTAGTGTCTTCGGCATTCCACTCCTCGCTCATAAACGTCCTCTTCAATGCCTCCTTTGCATAAAAGAGGCTTTGCAATATATTGAAGTTTGTCACAAATCATGTTACTCTAAGCCACACAAGCTCCCTCCCATTAGTGAATTTCATCATTAGCTAAACAACCTGTTGCCACATTTTGCACGGGGTGCAATTTTTTCAATTTTTGTAACAGTGCTGCTCTTCTTTTTCCCTCTTCCTCTATTTTCCTTTCTTCTTCTCTCCCTTCCTCTTTATTTCCTACATTCTCTTTCTTCTCCCCTTTTCTTGGAGCCCCTCAGTTGAATTTCAGACTTGACAGCGGTTACCTAAAAAATGGCTAAGTGTTGGTGCGAAGTTCGCACTTCGCCCAGTTTTGGTGCGAATTTCGCACTTCGCCCAGTTTTGGTGCGAAGTGCATACTTCGCCCCTCTTTCTGGGCGCACCTTGTAGCGCGCGGTGGCAATCGCGACGAAGAATGATAAGTTCTAGGGCAAAGTCCGTACGGTGGCAGATACCAGTTTTCACCTGTGCGCAGTCCGACTTCGCAGCGAAGTCGGAGTGCGCCCTTAGCTGAGTGCGCGAAGGGAAACAAACTCGAAAATGCACCCAAGGCATGAAGGCCTTCCCGACTACGTTGTTTTCTGCCTGCGCAACCCGATGGCGCTCTGATCCTAGGCGAAGTTGGATAAACTACCTTTCAAGGCAGACACGTGTCAAACAACATCATCCATCATCTGACAAGTGTCCATCTTCGGGATTTGAGCCAAGACATGTCGAGCAAAAGTACGAGCATGGGTTGCACTACCTATACCAGTGACCTCATTTAAAGCTGATCTGAGGTTCTACCTACTCCAGCTACCCGCATTCCTATCGAGAAGAAGTTTTGCCCAGCACACCGCCACCTAGCTGTCCAGCTTCCAGGAAGACCATCTTTGCGGGTGCAGTCCGATCCGACAAAAGCTCAGCATTTGCAGCTCTTTCGCCGCTTTTGTCAGCTATTGTTTGACTGGGACCTTGTGCCCATTAATGTAATGGGAGGGACTCGGGCTATAAAAACCCACCATGATTTCATTGTAAAGGGTGGAAGGGGAATGTCTGTTAGGGAACCATTGTAACCGTGCTTCTGCTTATAAATATAATTTGTATGCCTGGTTCTGTTCTACTGCTTTTATTTCTTTATGCTTTATGCTTTACGCTTCCCTGTGTCACGGCTCGTTGATTCGTTTTAGCATTTGGTGATCAGGCGCATTTAGCATTGTTTGTGCCATGGCTTATTGATTTATTTTAGCATTTGGTGGTCAAGCACCTTTGAACTTCATAGACTAGATGTGGTAGCAGTTCCATCAGTTGTGTGTTACGTTGCTGTCCGTAGTGGTGATTGATGTGTTGTCGTGCTATTAGTTCTCCTTGTAGGGAGAATGTTTGCTAGGGGACCATTGTAGCTGTGTGGTTAAATTCTCTGCATGACACATATACCTGGTTTTGACATCTCTTAGTTACTTTATGTTTTGAGTTTTCGTACGTAGTGGTGATTGATGCATTGCCATCTTGCTGTTAGTTCTCCTTGTAGGGAGAATGTTTGCTAGGGGACCATTGTAGCTGTGCGTATATTGCTTAGTACATAAAGTACACTTAGATTTTGCAGTTCTCAGTCATGCTTTGTATTTATAATGCAGTAAATATTGGTGATTGCTAGTTGTCGTCTTTGTTAGTTCCCCCCCACCAACTCCAAGTACATTTGTAAATTCTTTCTTTTCATTTATCTCTTTCCTGCACTCTTAGCTTAAACATAAAAACCCCCCAAAAGGAGCCGGCCTTCTTCGAAGATTGGCATGGAAGGCATCTCTTCCTTTCGGCCTTTCATGCTGGTGGGCGAATCTGGGCGCATTAACCCAAAATCCTTTCCTCATGGCAGATTCGTAACCAACACAACCCATGTATAGTTGTAGATAAATTTGGTAATACATTTGGCCTTTTGTATAACCTCAAACGCCCAAGGTAATTTCCCAATACCTTCGAGAAGCAAATCGAGACAATGGGCTGCACATGGTGTTCGAAAAATGGTAGGGAATCTCTCCTCTAAAATCTTACCAGCTACTACATATTTTGTTGCATTGTCTATGATAACATGGACAACATTCTCCTACCCAACCTCTAACATGATCGCCTCTAGCAACCTAGCAAGCATCTTTGCACTCTTAACTTGTGTTGATGCATCCATTGATTTGAGGAATACAATTCCTCCTATAGAAGCAACCAAAAAATTAATCAATATACGAATCTTCTCATAAGTACACCCATCGGACATTATTGTGCAACCCCTTTTCCTCAATACCCTGTGTTGCTTTTCAACCAACAATTGAATATCCTGTACATATTCCTAAAGGAGAGCGCCCCTAAAATTATCATAAATTGGTTTAAATCCTAGGCTACAAACTGTGAGGGCACCTACCATTCCTCACTGTTGGTTATGAATCTGCCACTTAGGAAAGGATTTTGGTCTTTTGCGCCCTATATTCGCCCAACATATTGAAAGGTCGTAAGGAAGGAATGCCTTTCGTTCTAATCTCCGGAGAAGGCCGACTCCTATACTATTCTACTTGGGGTTTAATATAAGGGAACTGGAAATAGAATGTAAAATGCAGAAAGAAATGTAAAAGCATAGCAATAGTTGTGGGGAAGAACAAGCAACACGATTACTAACTAATACCCAAACCAGCAGTAGTCAAAACAAAACATGTAACAGAAACCAATACTGCGATTCTTCCTTATGTATCCTTCAAAAAGCATTCCAGATTCACTTAATTGTCGATGCCTTAATCCAAATTTCAGAATTACAGCAATCAGAAAATAAATGAACATGGAGCAGAAATACTTGAAGAAGGCAGCATAAAAGAAAGAGACAAGAATTGGAGCCAAAGATGCCTTGTATTGAAGCAAAATGTCTTTTTACAGTAGCTTTCTTAGCAATAAGTTCCCCCCTTTTTACAATGCAAGTTCACTACTATTTATAGAAGAAGATTTCCCCCAAATTACATTGAAGCACGAAACACCAAATCTGCAGAGGCTGCTGAGACTTGATGCCTGCTGGCCATGAGAGTACCTGCAACATGATTCACCTAGATTCGGTATAGCTTAGGATGGATCTGGTAGTTGAACAGGTTTGTCTTATTAATGTGGTAGGTGTAGTACATTTCACCTCTGAAGACACCCCATTAATGTCCACCTACCTTTTTCTTGAAGTATGTTTGCAGCCCTATTAAGACTAGCTCAAATCTCGAAGCCTGCTTGCTTTCATTTTTAGGACTGAGGCTCGCTACTAGAAGTGGGTGATGCTGAGAATCGCTGGGAGGAGCGACCTTGGGAGGAGTTCTACTTTGCAGTCACCAAAATGAAGGGGAGTGACAAGAGTTGGTCAAAAATGAGAGCGATCCCGGGAGTCGCTCATGCCTTAGTCAAATTTTCTATCCTTTTTCCTTTACTTGAAATCATCGAACACTGGGAGCGACAACGGGAGTTGCTGGGCTTTGGCGGTGACGACAAGGGTCGCTCCAAGATGGAGCGACTTTCAGCAACTTTGCACTTTGCTGGCGATTGCCGAAGAATCAGGCGACGGTGAGAGTCGTTGAGGGTGACGAGCGACTACGGGAGTCACTCCAGAATGGAGTGACCAACAGCAGCTTTCATGACTTAGAATATTTTCTTGAGCTCATCTGCCCGCAGTCGCTGAAAATGGGCGACGATGACAAGGGTCGCTCTAGAATGGAGCGACCTCCAACGACTTACACTTAGACAATTTTTAAATCACTCTTCTACCGCGGCTCGCTAGAACTTGAAGCGATGACGGGAGTTGCTGAGTTTATGTGGCGACGAAGGGAGTTGCTCCCAAACGGAGCAATCGGCAAGCGCACACTTAGACATTTTTCAAACTTGTCCCCTGTCGCGGTTCGCTGAAAGCTGAAGCGACGACGGGAGTCGCTATAGAGATAGGGTGACGCGGGGTTCACTTCAACAAAGAGTGATCTTTGGTAGTGGTGTATGACTTAGAGTTTTTCATTTTTTCTCTCACCGCTGCTAGGTTCTGGAAGTGCTGAGGATCGCCCGGAGAGCTCAGTGATGACGGGAGTCCCTCCAGAATGGAGCGACTCATCGAAGAGTCATACTTAGAAAAATTTTCAACCTCCCTTTTGCCAATCACGCATCGCTGCTGGGTGTTGACGACGGTCGCCAGGGGACGGGGCGAAACTAAGAATCGACGTAAAAATGGAGCAACTCCCGAAATCGCTCAAAAGGAGTGCAACCGAGGAGTACTCCTGCCTTAGAAAATTCTCAGGTTTTTCCTAGACCTCGCCAAAGCCTGTTGAACCTGCACTTAGAAAACTGAAACTAAGAACCTGGAGACTGCAATTCTGAAGGCCGCTTGGACTGACAGCTTGGGAAGGATGGAAGGGGTTTGGCCCTAAATGATGCTGCAGTTTTTCAAAATTTTCAAAATCTTTTTACCCCTTAGCAAAATGTGGCAACACTCACCAATATGGAAACCTCACCACATTGAAGGGAATGTCAAAAAATACAAAAAACTTGCACAAGCCTTCCTTGTGGCCTTGTGCCTCTCCTCATTCCACATAGTCATACCCTCAAGCGTGGGTTGTGACCCTAGTGTGAAACGTTCCACAAAAAATACTCCTCCATCCCACTCCTCAAGTTTTCTACAGATGGACTTGATCCACTCCCACGCTGCTGAAACCGGCTAAAAGTGCTACCAATACCCTTTGTATGAGGTCGAGAAGGAGGAATAGCCATGGATTTACTTGTTTTTCACTTTAGTTCTTTTTTCTCACTATAGTTTTCTAGGAGTACCTTGCATTACCTCACAACCTCAGGCTCCACCTTTGGACATGACTTGACATCATGGCCAAATAACCTCGCCAAGTGGTATTTGAGGCAGTTTATGCCTCCATGAATTTTCTCCTTACAAAAATTACAATACACCTTCCCTTTTATTTGCTCCATCCTTTGTAAACTTCCACACTGGGTCTCTTTTTTTTGTCATTTTATTTCAATGTGGTTGCACATGGAAAAAATAAACAAGTAAGAAACTTAAAAAAATTAAAAAAAATCCCTAGGTTTTAAGCATTGACAATTGAAACCAAGTTTTTAACCTCAGATGTAACTGTTGGGTGGTTGTTAGATTCTTTAAAACTAAAAAATTTTGGATATAGGGTGCAATTAAGTGTTTTTTTTGGTATGATTTCACCTTGTCTTTGCCCTTTCTGCAACTGGGAATAGAAAAAAAAAGGGCACTACACTATGTCATTTTCCCATGCTTGTGCGTGTCGAGCCAAGTTTTTTTTACTCACAAGTCCCAAAAACTTGCCAAGTAAAAAATTCTCAGCAAATTTAGAAAAACTTGTCGAGTTGAGCCTGATTAACTCAACAAGGCTACCACCCATGGCGGATCAACATTCAAGGAGACCCAGGTTCGAATCTTGCCAAGTGATACGTGGATAATATCCAAGCTTTGTTGTAATACCACTATGTGGTGATGATCTAATATGTGTGGGGCCTGTCTCAATCTCATATAACCAATTGAACAAAAAAACTCGACAAGGCTAACTCAAGCACAGACTCAATAAGTTTTCCAAAAAATCATTTAGTCTCGTAACATGATCCACAAGAAAATTCTAAATCTTCTTGGATGATTGGTCTTTGTATGGTAGAAAGGACAAGCATTTGAAAGCATTGGAGGAATGCATGAGGTTGTGCATGAATGCTCAGTTTTCGTCGAATCCCAAGAAGTGCAAATCGCTGGTTTTGTATGGGATGTTGGGGCACGTAGTAACTTTTTACTTTTCTTTCCAAAGCAGTATTATCCAATATCATCAATTGCAATAATGAAACAATACACAAATCATCACACACATAAGAGACACAGATTTAACGTGGTTCACCCAATGTGGGTTACGTCCACGGAAAAAAAATATTTCTTATAAATTTTCTCAACAAATCTCTTGGGAACCAATTCCCTATTACAATGTTTATGGGCACCAACCCAAAGGAGACACCAATCCCCTCTCAAGTTTGTGGACACCACTCCATAGGAGACACCAATCCCCTTAGCTCTGGTTTTGTGGACACCACTCCACAAGAGACACCAATCCCCTCTACTTCAGGTTTTGTGGACACCACTCCACAGGAGACACCAATCCCCTCTGCTTCAAGTTTTGTGGACACCACTCCATAGGAGACACCAATCCCCTCTGCTTCAAGTTTTGTGGACCTCTATCCACACGAGACACCAATCCCCTTTGCTTTGGTCTGCTCCAAACATTTACACAAGGCCTGCTTCAAGCCTACACAAGGCTTGCTCAACTCTGCTCCTAAACTTGCTCTCAACTTTGCTCAAATCTACTCCAAGCCTACACACAAGGCTTGCTCAAATCTGCTCATCAAAACCTGCTCAACCTTCTCAAAGCCTGCTCACAAGGCTTGCTCAAATCTGCTCCAAGCCTACTCACAAGGCTTGCTCAAATCTGCTTACAAAACTACTCAAATCTGCTCCAATCATAGCTCAAACCTGCTCAACTCTGCCTCAAACCTGCTCATAAAACCTGCTCAATCCAGATCATATATTGTGTACAAACAATGTTCATCTATTTATAAATCTTGCATAATGATGTCATCAAGTGCTTATCTAATCTTCAAGGTGCTTCCTTCAACTTAAGCAGTTTAGACATATTCTACTCAGAATTCGTTTAACCTCTTGAACATATAGAGAATGATATGCACTAACAAATGTTCAATATGTTCTTCACATTCATTAAGTTTGTCACTTTCACATGTCTCACATTTATTACATTTTAAAGGTAGCTCTAGTCTAGCACTTGATAACTAACCTGGTAATTGCTGATTTGCAACTTCACTCCAAAACCAATCACTAAACACAAATCTGTCTTTCACATGCACTCACAAAATCAATCATGGAAGATGCACAAATTTGCTTCTCAGAACTGGTTTATGACTCTTGCACTTTTATTTCCAATATCACTCAAAACCAATGCTCAAATTTGCTTCACAAAACTGATCTATAACTTTTGTACTTTCATTCCCAAAACCACTCAAAAACAATGCTCAAATTTGCTTCACAAATCTGGTCTATAGCTCTAGCAAATTTATTCCCAATTTCATTCAACACTAATGCACAACTTTGTTCTCAAATCCTAGCTCTTATATTTCCAACAATGCACATAAAATTAATCCTTATATCTCCACCTTATGACTTAAAAATATTTTCCTCAAACAAAACCACCTTGAGAAGGTATTAAATCACCATACCTCTAAAAATTGCCTTGATGAAGATGTGCCATCAAAAACCTGTCTCAAAAATAATTTTCTTTCTTTTGCCACTTGAAAACTTGGTTAGCAAATCTCTTCTTCATACATTAAAAATCCTTCTCAAAATATGTGCACAATAATGCCTGAAAAATAATGCTCTATAACTCCTTTTTGGTCTCACAAGATAAAGCTTTTAAACCATTACAATTTTCCTCTTTATCATACAAAAATACAATTAAACAATAAGCCACAATACACCTTATGTCTCCTTTCTAAAATGCACGAGTTATACTTTTCAAGCAATATCAAAACCACCTTGTCTCTAATTTTCACATACAAAAATACACTTTCAACTAGTCCCTTATACACCTTATAACTCCTCTTCTTAAATAAAATATAAACAGAAATGCCCCTCCTCAAGTTTCAGTCAATCCAGTCGCTGTGTCCACCGTCCCCACCAACCCAAGCTTGTTTTCGCTCTCATTCACCTCCTCAGCTGTAGTGGCATCCTCTAATATTCCACCCCCAGGTCCTGGTACCTCAGTTGCAGCTATCCAAACCCCGGCGTCTCCCAAAGTCACCGTAGTCGCTACCCCTTCCATTTCTGATCCGTCCGCCGAAGAAAACCCCCAGAGTGCTCTTTTCCCCTTCACTCCACTCTTTGGAGTATAGGAGACGTTGGAAATGGAGTTAGAAATTCTGTAAGAGCGCCCGATTGCGGAGAGCATACGTCGGGCGCATCAGAGTTCCTCAAGCTGGCTCAAGGGTCGAAAAAGAAAAAATGCGCAGGCTCTAGCCAAGGTGGAAAAAAGGGCTATGTTCGACCCGGAGAAGATGGAACTCCACAAGATGGAGAAGGTGCCCAAGATTCAAAAGCCCCTAGAGGAGATGACACCAACGGATTATTCCTATCATCATACGGTTGAAGACTTAAGAACAATTGATGCAGCAGAGAAGATGGGGAATATCCAGGTTGAAATGGGTTCCATCTATTTTCACGGGGAGCACTACAAAGCTCGCTTCTACGAGGTCGAGGCAAAAAACGTAGAGCTTGAGGAGACTTTATCGCAAACAAGGGCACAACTTGAGGAAGCTCAATCCAAATCTAAGCAGTTGCAGCAGCGCATGGCCAGCATGGAGCAAGAGGTGGCCGATCACCAAAAAGCAACTGAACATCACCTCAAGGCACACAAGGATGCGAAAAGCCAGGTGCAGGCCTTGAATGCTCAGATCCAAGAACTGCAAGTTCAGTTAACAGGGAAGATGGTGCAAGCGAAGGTCTTCACAAAATATCGCATCAAGGATTTTTGCTGTCACTTCTTGGCTAACTTTCGAGCTAGGGCATCAAAAGCAATAGCATTCCTCACATTCATTTGGGAGGCCAAACACACAGTTACTCAAGGCGGATCTATCGTGGAAGATGTTGAAAGAGATATAGACCGATGGTTGGAACTAGCTATGAAGGTGCAAACCTTAGAAAAAATGGACCTCCAGCTTACTCCTATGAGTCCACTTGCTCGGTCATGGGCAACCACCAAGGTGACACTACGGGCTTACTTCGTAAAAGTGGAAAGATCCCGGGAGGCTAGGAGGCTGTTAGAAGTATTCAAGCAGGAAAGGCAAATTTCTATGATGTATTTTGAAGCCCTCGCACAACTCAGCTTCCCCAGCTTCACTGACGACAATGGGGCTAGCCTGGGATGCCTTTGAAGGCGACACTTTCGAGATTGACAATTGGGGTGAGCCTATTACAGAAGCCCAGGTAATGTAGTTAGTGACCAGGTTCGTACAGATCGAATCCTGTTTGGTGGACCTCAGCCAGAGGGCTAACTTCGTTGACGTAGACCAGTTTGAGACTTTCGGATACCTAGTTAGGGAGCTCCAAGATCGTGCTACGCTCCAAGAAGATGTCTGGGCCCTAGTTCAAGCAACCTATGATCGCATCTATGAGCGTCTCCCGCAATCGTAGTCCTACTAGTAGCACGAAGACCAAGGAGATAGGGAAGGAGACCAAGGAGAAGAAGGGGACCATGAGCACAAAAGAGAAGAAGAGGAAGGAGAAAGGGAGAAGTTGGAGGAAGAGTCCGCTACCGCAGTGAGCATTCAGAAAAAGAAAGCAACAATGACTCTGAGCCCAACATATAAGGCCTAGGATATTCACATTGAGGCGAGCTCAATCCCCCCGTGAGCTGCCAAATATGTTGGCATCCCTGCCACATTGTTTTCCTTTGTGAGAAATTTTGCTATGCAGTAATATTTTCTTCCCTAAAACTCTTCTTTTTCAGAATGTATTCCTCCTTTTCCATGTTTTGTTGTCAAAGTTTGTTGGTTGCGCTCAAGGAAGCATGTAGTTCTTTCTGTTCACTCATCATGCAGGGTCTTTGTCTTTTTGTGGGTGAGAGTAGTTTCGCGCCATGCTTCAACACAGTTTGATTTTGGCAGAAAAGTGCAGCACAATCCCATTTGGGCGAAAGCACCTTTGTCTTTTACTCAAGAGTGCAGCCCCATTTCAAACAGAAATACAAAGTGGGACCCAATTATTTTTTGCCCCAAAATGAGCACGCAAGCCCATTTCGGCCCTAGCATGGGAGAAAGCGCCTTCATTTTTGTTCTAAAAGTCAGCACCATTTCTGTTTTAAGCAAAAAAGGCGATGTGGGGCCCAAGCGCTTTCGCCCCAACTTGGAGCGCAAGCCCATTTTGAGCTAGAGGTTGGCCGAAGCTGAGTGGGGCCCTGTTGGTTACGAATCTACCACTAGGAAAGGGTTTGGTCTATCTATGCGCCCTAGACCCACCCAACATATTGAAATGCCAGAAGGAAGGAATGCCTTCCATGCCAGTCTCCAGAGAAGGTTGGCTCCTTTACTACACTACACTGGGTTTTCAGATTAAGGAACAGGAAAGGAATCGGGAAATTGCTGAAAGAAATAAATAACTGAAAGAAATGGGAAATGTAGATGGTTCCAAGGGGAAGAACAGGCAACACAATTACTAACTATTACTTGAACCAGCAGCAATCAATATTATGAGCATAACAGAAACTAAAACCGAACATACACCTCGATATGTATCCTTCAACAATTCCAAATTTCGTTCTTAATCACACACTTAAATCCAGATTGCAGAATTTACTGTATGCAAATGAAGAAACAAAATTAACAGAAATAACTATAGAAGGCATCATACACAGAAAAGGAGTCTAGAATCATAACCAAGAGTCTTAATATTTTAGCAAAATCCAAGTACAGCAGCTCTTTAGAAATATGTTCCTCCCCTATTACATTATATTGAGCCGCATTTTGTAGAGAAAATCCCCTTGATTACATTAATGTCCAACCCCCAAAACTGTCGGGGCAGTTGAGATTCGACCCCTGTCAGGTGTCAAAGAATCCATGGTATTCTGCCCACTCGTGCTTACAGTGGCTTCAGACGATCCTTGCAATTCACTTGTGTTTAGAACGGCTCCGGATGAGCGTTGGAGTTGAGGCAACATACCTCATTAATATGGTTGGTGCAGCTTGCCCTTTGGAGCCTTTTCCGGGACCTGACATGGCCGTCCTGATGGGATGGGCAGGAGACTCGAACTCGTGCGCCATGGATGCGCCTTAAATGCCCACCTACCTACATTCACTGCTAGGGTGCCCCTTTGGCTGTTGCCTTAGCATTTAGAAACGCCTTTGCAGGAATTCGTTTGACCTTGCAGGAGTTAGCCCGAAATAGGGCCTGAAGCTCAGCATCGCTGAGACGGAAGCCCGAAATTGGAAGCTTGGGATTCCAAGAATCGATGCGATGCTGAGAGTCGCTTGGGAATAGAGTGAAGTTGAGGTCTCGGTGCCTTAAATTTTTTCATTGTCTGGCGCTGCACTTCGCCCCTGGGGAAGAGCGAAGCCGAGGTTCGCTCCTGCAGAGGGCGAACTCTGGGCCCTTTATGCCTTCAAACTATTTGCACATTCAATCTGAGCTTCGCCCAAAAGTTGGGCGAAGCTGAGGTTCACTCCCCTTTGGAAGCGAACTTTGAGCACCTTCATGCCTTGGCCAGCGTCCCTTCATCACTTAAGCTATAGTTCGCCCAAAACCTTGAGCGAAGCTGAGGTTCGCAACTTCTGGAGCGAACTTGAGACACTTCCATGCCTTGGTCAATTTTGGAGCCAACTGATCCCGAAGCCTACTGCAAATCGCTGAAAACGATACCAAAGCCAAGGTTCGTTGCGCTTTCTGCCTTAAACTGGGGTTCGCTGCGGATTTGGGCGAACCCGAGATCAACCCTACCTTAGCAAATTTTTACACCCCTCTACACTTTGCTCCCAAAAGGGCCCGAAGCTGGACTTCGGTGGCAATTCGGATGAACCCGAGGTTCGCTACTTTTGGGGCGAACTGGAGACCTCTATGCCTTAGCCGATTTTTGGGCTTTTCATCATGGTTTCCTCACTCAAGCTGTTCTTTGCTCCGAAACCAAGCGAAGCTGGGGTTCGGCCCTCCATTTGAGCGAAGCCGATCTTGGAGGAGAGAAAGAGAGGAGAGAGGATTCAAGCATGAAAACAATGCAACAGTTTTTCAAAATTTTACCCCTTAGACAAAATGTGGCAAAATTGACAACATTCATGGCGGCTCGCGGGGTATTGAGCCAGCCTCAATGCAATGACCCCAGGCCTTTATCCTTTGGGCGTGAAGTCATCTTCTGCTTCCTCTTCTGATTCACTATTGCTGTCTACGGATTCCTCCTTCAGTTTCTCTCTTCCTTCTGTCTCCTCTTCACTATGATCTTCACCTTCTCCCTCTTCTTCTGGGTCGCGACCGGGCTCTAGAGGGGCGAGGTGGTCATGCGCTCGTAGGTGGCCTTAACCTGAGTCCAGGCCTCCTCTTGGAATGGCTCGCGATCGTGAAGCTCTTTCACCAGGTGCTTGAAGCTCTCGATCTGGTGCATATCAGCCTGGTCAATCCTCTGGCTCAGATCGGCTAGGCAGGCGTTAATTTGACAGAACTTGGATAGCAATTGGGTCACCTGCATCTCCAGGATAGGGTCTGCCCAACCATCAATCTCAGAAGTATCTTCCTTGAAAGCGCTCCATGCTAGCTTCAGTTCATCTCTGGGCAGGCAATTTCCATCATCATCTATAAAGCTGGGGAAACCGAGCCGCGTGAGGGTTTGGAAATGTGCCAGGCAGATGCTCTTCTCCTTCTCAAATGCATCTAGCAGTCTCCTGGCCCTTCTGACCTTTTCTAACTTGTCGAAGAAAGCATGCAGAGTAGACCTTGCAATGGCCCATTCTCGGGCAGTCCGGGTCATTGGGGGAACTTGGAGGTCCTTGCGCTCGTAAGTTTCAACTTCAATGGCTAGATTGAGCCAGCGTTCTGCTTCGCGCTCGACCTCCTCTACAATAGGCTTGCTTTGAGAGGGCTTGCTGGGCCTCCCAAATAAACATGAGGACGGAGAGGGACCTTAAGGCTCTAGTTCAGAAATTCTTCTTTAAACTGGTGTGAAACTCCTTCACTCGGTCCCTGGAGAAGACCTCTATCTGCGCTTCTCTCTTTTCGAGCTGTTGCTGCACTTGTTGAACCTGTGCTTCCAATATGTTTATCTTGACCTTTGCCTCTTTGCATGCCTTGAGATGGCGCTCAACAGCATCCTTGTGCTCACTCACTTCCTGCTCCAAAGCCATCACTCGCTGTCGCAACTGTTCGGATTCGTCCTTGGATTCTTCCAGCTGGGCCTGCATTTTTGCCAGGGTTTCTTGCATCCTCAGGTTCTCATTTTCTGCTGCAAAGTAGTGCTATTTTATGTGTTCGTGGTGCAGGTAGACTGTGCTCGCTTTGAGCTGGATGGCCCCCACCTCGTTCTCCACATCAACTGTTTTCAAGTCTTTGATTACACGTTGGTAAGTGTAGTCCGCGGGCGTCATATCCTCCAAGGGTTTTTGGACCTTCGGGATCTTCTTTACCTTATGCAGCTCCATCCTCTGAGGATCAAACATGGCACGCTTTTCAACTCTAGTGGGTTCTCGCGTCTTCCTCTTTTTGATGTCCTTGATCCATCTGAACGAGCTCTGTCGCGCCTGGACTAGGCTCTCCGCTACGGGGCGTTCCTCTATCATTTCCAGCTCCTGCTCCATGAGTTCCATTCCACCAAACATGGGCGTGAGCAGAGGCAGATCTTGTTGAGGCAAGGATTCCGCGGACAGGTCAGGGATGGTAGAGATTGGTACTTCAGAGACTATAGGGGGTGCTGAGGTCTGAATGGCAAAGGGAGGACTACTAGGGTTCAAATGCGGGTTCTCGACTAGGGCTCCTGCTGAAGATGAGAGGTTGGGTGGAGGTGATGAGCCTTGACTAGCAGCGCCTGGTTCGAGTGATGCAGGTATTTGGAACGCATTAGGACCCGAGGCGTAGGAGCCAAACGCTTGGTGGACAATCCTGGGAGAAGTGGGAGGTTGGATTTCTTCAATCAAAGGATGGGATACCACAAGGGGGAGGGTAGACGCAGGCTCACCGGCTAAGGGCAATGCAGATGCTAAGGTTTCAACAGCAAGACAGTACTGCAGGCGATGGTTCAGAAGAGGGGAGGGAGAAAAAAGAGCATGTACCTATGGGATCTGTGAGAGCTATCGTGGTGAACAACTGCATTATGGGGCTCTGGCCTGCCCACTCTTCGTCCTCGAGAGGAGTGTCTTCTTCGATGTTGATAATTTCTTTCAAAAAAAATGTTGGTGCAACCCTCTCCTGTGGTATAACCTCCTTTTATAGTACCTCCTTCTGCGGAACAATGGCAAGGGTAGATGCGCCTGGGCCTGGGTTAGCAAACTTCTTCGAAGGAGTCTTGGCAAATTTTATCATGATTCGAGGCCTTTTCTTCTTAGGAGGCAGTGGCTGTGCGTCGTCAGCTGGTCTTTTTGATGGTTTATCCTGTTCCTTGGCTGACTGTTGTGTTTTTTGCTCACCCGCTTGGCCCTCTTTCACCATACTGTCGGATCCTACACTTTGCTCGAGTGGCTGCTTGTGCTGCTCTGGTGGGCTTTGTACCCTTCCTGGCCTTTGGGTGCCTAGAGGCACGAGGTCTCCGAATAGGACTGGATGCCACATGTCACGATTGTCGTTGTAGAGTGAGGAGAACTGGTTGTCACCCACGAGGGTTTTCTCAGACGTTTCTTTCTTGGTGTGGGCCCTCATGATCCACCAGTCCGAAATATTTTCTAGGATCCAACCTAAATCTTTCAATTTGACTTCCATATTTCTAAACACCTTGGAGTTAGGGTCGTGAGCTGGGTTTTGTGCCGGGTCGTACTGTAGATTGTATGTAATGCTATTGCCATACAGATTGTTGTTAATATAAGATTTGCTTATTCTTTTATCGTCTTCCATTATTGTTTTTATTGTATGTTTCCTGTGTATTGTTATTATTAATTGTAGGTAGATCTGTGGAATTATCTAAGTAAAAATGGAATTGAGTTTCAGTATGTTAAATTTCATTTGTACAGAGCATGATGAGTAGCTAGTGGAAGCTGTGAGGAAAGAAGCTGAAGCAGCAAAAAGGGAGACTAGATTGAAGGCTAGGTTGGCTGAATTTGAGTAGAGGTTACATCACTATGGCTTCCAATGGGCTCGTTACAAGTCCTATGCAAAGAGGTTAAAGGGAGTGCAATGGAATTAAATCCAGGATGAATTTGCATTAAAAAGATGTGCTTAAATAAGAACATATTACAACCACTAATCCTCCAAACATGGAGGATAAGCTTATTTTACGGTTTGTTACTAACAAATCCTATCTAGAAGACTTGCCAACTAACCTATCGAGAAGACTTCTTCCAAGTCCAACGTGAGCTAATATTGCCCACATTTTACAATATATTCCTAAAAATTAAAAATAAGACTAAGCCCTAAGGTTTTATTAATCCTAGCAACTTAAACCTTAGTCTATAAAATTATTTACACATCATACCTCCCCACAATAGAAGCATTGGACTCCAATGCTTTTACAAGAAAGTGGGAGAGAAGATATACAAGTGCCCAAAAATGAAATCCTCAAACAGAATGAAGAAGAGAGAGATCCTTGTGGAAAGTGTTGCTCATTAATAGAGAGCATACAATCGTCTCAAAGCTCTGCTCGATCACAAAGAGCACACAATTTCTGAAGACTCTGCTCGAGAGCACACATTCACCCCAATGGAATGGAGAAGGGACTACGACTCTTGCAAATGGAGTGCCCATAGCAAACAAGGCTATAAGGGCCATTGTAGTAAATATCTTCAATCTCCCTCACAAAATGTTGTATGTTGCAGCAAAGAGGACAAAAGCACAAATCAGGCATCTTTTGAAGTGTTTGTATCTATGTAGTCTTCAGAAGTGGTTGTTGTCTAAAGTGTCGAAATCTTTGTAGTCTTCAGATTCTTGGAACACAAGTAATTTTTGTGGTTGGTTTATGTGGCTCAACTCACGATGCTTTGCTGAATTCTTTAGAAGGCATGGAGTGGAGTGATACCTCCAAAAAGTCACAATGGTGACTTCAACTCCTAAGGGAGTATTAAAAATTGCCCAAGTGGGATACAGTGGATGTAAACAAGAGGGTGGAGTGTCGGCTACCATTGAGTTGCACCCCATTACAAATCGACAGAAGTTTGTAAAATCCCAAATGGGAGAAGTAATTTAACTCCTCAAAGATCTCATGGATCTTATTACAACATCCACAATTGCAAGTGGATACAAATGCTTTTAAAAGCATACAATATGCTTGAAGGTTTACAAATTTTGACTTGGTTTAGGCAATTTGCAAAGTTCTAATGCAATTCACAAAGAATGGCAAATTTGTGGCCATTTGAACAAATAAATAATTGCACCAAATACAATATGCTTGAAGGTTTACAAATTTTGACTTGGTTTAGGCAATTTGCAAAGTTCTAATGCAATTCACAAAGAATGGCAAATTTGTGGCCATTTGAACAAATAAATAATTGCACCAAATACCCCCTGCAAAAAAAAAAAATTAATTAAGCGCTCACGGCACTCAACGCAATCAAAGTGCGCATGTTAGCAAGTGACAAACTATCATAACAAGGGAGCACAACATGGTGTCGGCTAACAAGCGCCACATGGTGCATCTGCCAAACCTTTCCTAGGCATCCGGGGCAGCCACACGTAAGAGGCCCACCTGACCACCACTCGTGGTCATTTCAAAGGGGGAGCCTTTCCCCTCTTACGCCGCACTAAGACCATCCCATGAGCAATGTGGGATATTTTCCCTTGCTCTACAACAACGACGTCGCGAGCCCAAAACTGACGACATCCATAAACGCTTTCTGCCAAAACTACAAACCCGCCTCTGCTGCCACGTGTTTGTGAACAATTGAGCTCTATGGATTTTCACCATGTGATCTGAAAACGCCACATGTCATGCATCGATTAGAGGGGAGTTTAGGGTTGGAATTTGTGTGGCGATTGGTTGGGTTTAAAACCTTAGAGATTGCATTTTAATTTTTCGATTTCCTTCATCTGTTCGTCGCCTGCAAACTAGTTTTGGGCGGCCGATCGTAGCGATCGATTGATCGCGTCTACGGGTGGAAGGAGGAGGCGCCGCCTGCGAGGTGGAGGCACCTTGGTCTTCTGTAGATGGTGGCCGCCTCCAAACGCGACAACAAGGACTGATCTGGCCCTAGAGCGGGCTTCCTCCGTTGGTGGCTATCCAGATCGCACTGTTTGCTACGGCCTGCAACGATGGAGCCGCTCTTGTTTGCTGGAAAACAGCCGACACATGACCTTAGGAAGCTTAGCAATGAACAACCCCTATTACAAAAAAATTGTGTTGCTTTCTCCAAGAGGGCGACGTCTTAGTCGGAAAATATGGGATCTCGGTTGCGAAGGGCAAAACCAGAGGCCAAATCCATTGTTGGAGAGGCCAGATTCATTGTTGGAAGGGACCGTAGAAATGAGCAGCTGGGTCTTATACACGGCTCCCATGCATGAGGATACGAGTGCCGCAGTTGGCTAAGGAGCAGTATGAAATTGCATTTACAGGATAACAGTTGTGGATCCGAAGAATAGGGCCAATGGTCGTAGGCAGATAAATATTGAACAAAATGGTCGTCGGTTTGGTCCACAGCTTAGCTGGAGTCACTGTTGGAATTATGTTGAATATTTTCCATGTTATTCAGGACAAGTTAACTCTAAAAGCACTTTACACTATGTGGAAGGACAAGAGAAATTTTTTGGGAGTTTAAGCTATTTTTAGACCCATATGGGCGTTTTTGGGTTAATGTAATGTCAGCCCATGGTTTTGCGCCCATGGTATTGTAAAACCTATTCTTGTGTTGTTGGTATATAAAGCAGCACTTGCATGAGGGTTTGGTAATGAATTTGCAAGAAATGTAATCGCAAGTGAAAAGTGAGCGAAAGGATATTATTGTATTGGAGACGATCAAGTTTATACAATAAAGAGATATTCTTGCTAGGATTTTTCCCGAAAGGGTTTCCTAGGATAAATTCTTGTGTAATATGTTCTTCTCTGTTTTTCCTTTGATTCTGCAATTACTGCTTTTCTAGATTTCAGTTTATCGGGGTAATATTTCTCTTCAGTCACCAAGGGCTGTGAACGCACATAATCGATGAAACTGACGTCAGAGGATGAAAACATGAATTTGTAGAGGGGAAGAGAGGGAATTCCCATGCTTCACAAGTCAGGAGCCACGAGGTTCTGATACCAATGCAATGGAATTAAATCCAAGATGAATTTGCATTGAAAATATGTGCTTAAATAAGCACAAATTAAAACCACTAATCCTCCAAACATGGAGGATAAGCTTATTTTAGGGTTTGTTACTAACAAATTCTATTTAGAATATTTGCCAACTAACCTATCTAGAAGACTTTTGCTAAGTCCAACGTGAGCTAATATTGCCTACATTTTACAATTTATTCCTAAAAATTAAAAATTAAGACTAAGCCCTAAGGTTTTATTAATCCTAGCAACTTAAACCTTAGTCAATCAAATTATTTCCACATCAAGGAGAGACCAAAGCCTTGAAGCTATAGATCTAGGAGTTGGGAGGTGTAACTATTCCGATGCCTCATCCTCAACACAATTAGAGCCCTTAGGAACAACACTTGTCGATGAGGTTGTTGACCAATTCAGAAGGGAGGGAAGATGTAGATGCTAGTTCTGACTTACCACCTTGTAACCAGAATGAGAAATAAGTGTGTTGGAAGTCAAGTATACGCACAATGAAGTTTTGATATAATAATTTTGATGTCATAAGTTTTGATGTAATAGTTTCATGCAATAATTTGTAATGTTGAGTGAAGTGTTAGTTAATGTATGAATGAGTAATAAGTTATTTAGTTGTCATGAAGTTTGTCAATTAGTTGGAAATTAAATGAAATATAATGCATGACAAATGTAATGTAAGTTGGTGAGGTGTCGGGTTGGTAATTGGGATTAACTACCTTCCCACAAATTTAAATAGCCCACCTCATTCATTTGAGCAAGTAGATGCTCGAGAGTGCATCCGTAAATGAGATAACCATATTGTAGATATGTAACTTTGTTAATATCAATAGCCCATTCAACCATTATTATTGTGTATTCTTAATGCATGTGTTTGCATCTAGGTGATATTTCTATAGATAGACATTCCAAACTATTTCCATTCGTTGTTGTTTGCAGAGATACAACCGATATGGGGTCATCTAGATCTGAACCTAGGTCCTTCCATGCAAGACTAGGTTCTCTTATTTGATAGGCAAGTCGTCTGACTGTGTGCCAAGCCATCTTAACCATATATCCGATCGTCTAACTTGTACTATGCAATATCGTTAAGTCCATGGTGTTGCAAGCCATCTAGACTGCTTGTTATTGGGTTGTGTTATTAACCTACCCTGTCATTCATTCTCTCTTCCTTCGACTGTGGAATACCATCATGCTACATTTGGCACCGTTGCCATTTGAATTTTGAACCAATGATAATGTGGAGCTCCAAGACAAGAGACAAGGATGACAGATAACCTAGCACAAGAATATGGAGATATGGATGTGTAAGGACGAGAGAATAGCCAACAAAATAGTTTGCAAATCACACAATAGAAAGAGCAAGGAGAGAATGGACAAGTGAAGCATGAGGATGACTTGAATGATGACAAGGAAGACGTGCATGATGACGGTGGAGTGTTGATGGAGCTTGCTAGAGAGGTGATACGAGCGCTAGAATTAGAGCAAGTGTGGAACCCTTAGGAGGAGGGAAGTTTAGATGAAGACCGTGGAAGCAGGAAAACATTGTTTTCAATAATGAAGGATGACACACAAGTAGAGGCACAAACTGCAAATGAAGATCGGGTGGAGAAGAAGGTTCATGCAAGTGGTGAAACAAGCGCCAAGGTGAAACATGCACAGGATGAGGTGGAGAAAGTGATGACTCTAGAAGTGTGGGGTGGAGTGCCTAGAGGTGCAGAGGACAAGATTCAAGCACAAGGGCAACCGTGGGAGAGTGTGCTAGAAAGACTACAACCAACACTCATGTATTCACGAAGGAGGTCACGAAGTGTAGGTGCGCAAGGTAGTGGTCAAAGATTGTTTGCAGATAGCTAGTCATAAATTGAAGGATTGTTGAGTGGAGATGAACAACAGTCAATGGCAAACATTGTTGCAGCAGTTGGCAAGCAAAAGTGCCCAAAGTTTACAAGAGATGGGAGAGCAGATCTCAAACACCCTATTGGAATGTGTGAGATGGTATGGAATGTGAATGGTGTGATAGATGAAGATACATGGCTGAGATTGTTCCCAACAACATTGTATGGAGTAGCGATTGATTGGCACTTGAAGAGAGAACCCTTCACGAAATGGACAAATTTGAAGACTGAATTCAATAAGGAATTCAAACTACTTCGTGATGAAATAGAGATCATTGGCGAAATCTATTCAATGAAGCAAAGAAAAAAGATGAGAATATTAAACCATATAATTGTCGTTTGAAAAAACTAATCTGCAAGATGGAGGCCAAACCAACAGATAAGTTGTGGAAGCGATAGTTCGTGGATAGACTGCTACCACATTACAAGAAGAAGATGAAAGTGGTTCCACTAATCACTTATCAATAAGCTTTCAATAGAGAGCTGAATTTGGAAAGTGCAATGAAGACGATAGTAGTTAAAGGAGGAAGTATGAGTCATGACTGAGATGATGATTTGAGCACAACAATCCAAGCCATGTAGAAGGATTTGGAGCACATGATAAATGACATGAAGATAGAGAAGAAGGAGAAGATGGACATTTGGTGCTCTAATTGTAAATCAGGACACACAAATGTCAATTGTCTGAAGAAAGCATATTGCAACATTTGCAAAGTTGTAGGTCATGCTATTGCAGAATTCCCATTTATCTTGAGAAGTGCAAAACGTCAAACATTGACAATACAAAAGGTGAAAGATGAAAAACCAAGCACTTCAAAAAGCAAACAAGGAGCAACAAGTGATGGGTACTATTGCCACATTTTGCACGGGGTGCCATGTTTTCATTTTTTGTAAGTATGCTGCTCTCCCTTCCCTCCTCCTCCTTTCCCTTTCTCCACTATCCCCTTTCTCCCCTTCTGTCAGTTTCATTCCCCCTTTTTCCCCTTGTACTTTCTTCGGTCAAATTCCCAAAACAGAGCAAAAGGTCCCCGAAAGTTTCTAAGTCTAAGAGCGCAACCCGACTTCGCAGCGAAGTCGGGGTGCGCCCTTAAGTTCGAGCGCACTCGGGAATGCGAAGTGCGGAAAAGGACCGAAATTTGGCTAAGTACAAGAGCGCAACCCGACTTCGCAGCGAAGTCGGGGTGCGCTCTCTTTCCTGTGCGCACTTGGGAAGCAGCGGATCCAGAAAATCGGCTAAGTGCCAGAGCGCAACCCGACTTCGCAGCGAAGTCGGGCTGCGCCCTCATTCCTGTGTGCAGTCTGAACAACAAGCAAAATCAGCTAAGTGTGGAGTGCGCAACCCGACTTCGCAGCGAAGTCGGGCTGCGCCCTCTAACTTGTGCGCACTTGGGCAGGATGTTTCAAGCAGCCCAAAAACTGTCTAAGGCACGGAGGCCTCCCCAACTGCGTTGTTCCCCACTTGCGTTGTCTAATTGCGCTCTGATTCCGGGCGAAGTCGGACATAAAAGAGAGACTGCCTTTCAAGGCAGATGCGTCCCTCATCAGAATTTGACAAGTGTCCAGCCTCGGGATTCGAGCCGAAGATGTGACAGGAAAAGGACAGGCGTGGGCCAAATTATTATACCGCAGCTACCCTCATTTAAGCTGACTCAAAGTTCCATCTACCGCAGCTACCCGCATTCAAGCTGACTCAAAGTTTCATCAACCGCACTGCCACGTAGCTGCCAAGTTTTCAGGTGGACCTTGCTGCAAGTACAATCCCTGTCTGCAGGAGTCAACATCAGCAACTCTTTTGCCGCTTTTGTCAGCTTTGTCAGCTATTGTCGGGTCCGGGATTCTGTGCCCGGAGTTGTAATCGGGGGAAATTGCGCTATAAATAGCTGCACCACATCATTGTAAAGGGTGGAAGGGGGATATCCTGCTAGGGAACCATTGTAGCTGTACGTTTGCTTCTGAATGCAAGATACACTTGGCTCTATTGACTGTTATTGTTCTTTATGCTGCCTTTACTTAGCATTTCTGCCTCATGTTGCTTATGTTATTGCTTACTGTTATTCTGCTATCTGGATATCGGTATTTGATGATTAAGTATTCCTGGAATGCATAGTTAGAGGATACATAGGATGAATAACATCAGTAGTTTCTGTAATGTATTTTGTATTTAATTGTTGTTAGTAGTGGTGATTGATAGTTGTCGTGTTGCTTATCCTCCCCACCCAACGCAAATCACATTTGTATTTCTTTCCGCATTTTTAATTTCTTTCCTGCACTCTGAGCTTAAAACCATCCGAGAAAACACATAGGAAGCCGGCCTTCTCCGGAGATTGGCACGGAAGGCATTCCTTCCTTCCGGCCTTTCAATCTGGTGGGCGAATCTAGGGCGCATTTCACTAAATCCTATCCTAGTGGCAGATTCGTAACCAACAGTTTCTCTGGCACGCCCGGTGGGACCCGAAAGTTTCCCACCCAAAACAAAATCGAAGCATCGGTGTTCGCTTCATTGCTGTTAAAATCAGAACACCTGGCGACTCTGCAAGTACCTGAATATTCTCTGAGTCCGTGAGACCGGTCCAAGCGCCTTCATGCATACAAGAAGGTGGAGAGCAAGGAATCCGGGAAACCAGCCTGATCTCTACGAAATTGACATCAACGCTCCGGGAGAGCGTGTAAGGCTGGCCGACTACCAAGCTCGCATAGACGAATCCGAAACCGAAATCGAAGAGGCCGAAGTTGAAGAGCAACCTACATCTTCGGACGGCACCGATACCGAGTACACGACCGGAGGGGAAGAAGAAATGGCTGCTCAGCAAAATGATGACGACCTCTTCCCAGCGGTCGACTCCACGGGGCCCTTGGCCCTAGTCGGACAAGAGGTTGTACCCCCCGCTGCCTTGAAGGCCATCCCTACTTATGATGGCTACGGCAAAACGGCGTATGAACACATCCAGGACATTCTGGCCTTGGCTGCGCTACACTCTATTACTGATGAGAGTGTCAAGACCCGTCTACTGGCTCTTTCCCTAAGGGGGAAGCTTCTCTATTGGTGGAGATCTTTGCCAGAAGGATCTATCACGGGGTGGCCTCAGTTGGCAGGCAGGCTTGTAAAAGGATGCAACGAGTCTGCCGATCCCTCTTCGTTGTTGCATCAGTTCCAAAGTATCCAACGTCACCCACAAGAGGAGGTATCAGACTTCAACATAAGGTTTGCGAGGTCTTGGAAAAGAGTACCTCGCGAACTGCGACCTTCAGCAGGTCAAGCTGCACACTACTACTTGAGGTCTTTCAACTCGGATATCTGCCTACTTCTGAAGATAGCCCGAGTCGATTCCTTCCCTGCCCTATACGAAGCTGCCCAACAAGCAGAATTAGATATAATCTCCATAGGCAGACTCCCGCATAGAGTGCAGCCCCCCATTTATCCTGATTTTCCTCAGTCCCAGTATCCATCGGCCTCTGGTGTGATGCCATCATCCTCAAGTCAGCACCCCCAGCAGCCATGGAATCCGACACCAGTTATAAACCCCTACGGCCCGCCTCAAATTCATTATCCTAACCCACCACCTCCGCCTCCGCAGTATCCCGCACTCCCAGCTCCCCCTCATTACGCGGCGTATTCTGCACCCCCGCCATTGGCTGCATTACCTCCGCCGGCCCGGTTGGCACCTGCAGACAATGATATTCAAAATAAAATCCTCCAAGAGGTACGGGCTCTGGCCTCTGGGTATCATACCATGTCCAACGACATGACGATAATGAAGAAGAAGCAAGCCCAGATGGAGTTCCTTCCAAGGAGACCATATCCTCCTCCGACGCTAACGAAAGATCAAGCCGCACAAGCTCAAAGGCACCCCCCTGCAAGGAATGCTGCCAATGAGGATCAACCCGGCACTTCTGACCAAGTTAACTGGTGCTCTACGTGCAACGATCCACACTCAGAAGAAGGGTGCACGCTACATCAGCATTATCTCCAGACCCTGGCGGGCAACGCCATAGAGGATGAATTATACATGATCCTGGACGATGAAGGCAACTTTGCCGTCCCAGAAGAAGATCCCGCGTTGCTCCTGACCAAGGAAGGCAGAAAGCCCGTTGAAGCTGCCACGGCCCAAGCAAAGCCATTAAAGGTATACGCCAGAAGAGAAAAGGCGCAACCTGCTGGGCTACCACCTGACAAGTCACTGTGGCCTCCTGCAGCCAAAGAAAAGTTTCCTGCGCTCAAGGCTCCCGCGGTGAAAGCCCCCGCAGCTCAGTCTCCAGCCGAAACAAAAGAACAAGCTCAGGAGAAGCTGAGATATCCGTCGCTGACGAAGAGACAGAGAGTCGAAGCCACGCAGCAATACCGGACTAAGTATGAGCCTGCGAAAGAAATAGAGGGAGCCAACACTTCAACCTACAGCATAGTTGACGAGCTCAAGAGGACCCCTGCGAAGATAAGTATGTACGAGGCTCTTCTGCTCCCAGGGCAAGTTGATCTGCTGCAGGAATCTTTGAAAAATATAAAAGACGGGAAGCCGACGCAGCCTGCTGTGTTAGCTCAACCCCTGACAGTCTCCGCCACCGGGAAAAACAGGCCACCTCCTTTCTATCTGTCATTACGGATGGAAGGCTATATAGTACACAACTGCATGGTGGATTCTGGTGCCTCCACGACTGTCATGCCGAGAGCCGTCTGCGACGAGATCGGTATGGAATATACAAGGAGCAGCCAAGGTGTGTTGCAGCTAGACGGCACCCCTGTCAAGACAGTTGGTGTCATCAAGGATATCCCGATCCGACTGCATAAAGCCCTCGACATAGTGGTCATACAAGAAGTCGTTGTGGTCGACTTGGAACCCTACTTCGGCATGTGCCTCTCCAGGGAGTTCACTGCAAAGCTGGGTGGGTATCTGTCTCTGGATTACTCACATATGGAAGTGCCCTTCAAAGGAAGGAGACTGAAGATCTATAATGAAAAGCCTTCCACATTTCTAGTAGAGAAGATACCCGGAGAAGAGCCACAGAACGGCATGGTTCAGCTGACAACTGAAGAACTGGTAGTGGTGGACATGACAGAAGAAGCCCTTGAGCTGTTACAAGTGGAGGATGAGTTCTCCTTGCTGGACTTCAACGCCATGATTGAGACTGAGCAAGGTTGTTACTCCGTCACCCAGCCTGAAAGACTTGACCAGTCAGCAAGGAAAGAGGTAGGACCCGCACCAGAAAAGCTATGGAAGTTGTTCTTTGATGGCGCCCGATGCAAAAATGGCGCCGGTGCAGGGGTACTCCTGGTTTCCCCGTCCGGGATCCAGAAGGACTACACTTACAGGCTGGCTTGGAGCTGTACTAATAACGCGGCGGAGTATGAAGCCCTGTGCTTGGGTTTGAGAAAAGCAGAGAGACTGGGGGTGAAACATTTGCAGATCTTTGGCGACTCAGAGCTGGTGTGCAACCAGATTACGAATAAGTGCGCCTCCAAGAAGCATTACCTCAAGGCGTATCGTAACCGTGTCTGGGACCTGATGGAGTCATTCGACTCGTTGAATGTCAAAGCCATATCACGTGAGAAGAATAAACACGCTGACATTCTGGCGTCTGTTGGAGCCAGGTACGTTCCGGCTGATGACACTGTCCAGAAGCCGAAGCCGGTTCGTACCATCTACAAGCCTTCTGTGCCTGATAAAGACACCCACTGGCAGGTGTTTGATTGTGACGAGGATATCGTCACTTTTTTGATTAATGAAGCAAGTACTATAGAAGGTAGAGACCCTGATGACGAGCAGTACGAGGGGTTGATACAGTTGAAGAACAATCATGTCCCGAAAGGACTGATTACCTTAGAGAGTCTCTTTGACCAGAACGATAGGGCAATATCCCACAGAATCAAAGTAGACCCCAAGCAGTACGTAGACCTGGAACTAGAACCTGGAAAAACAATCAAGGTCGGGACGGACTGCACTGAAGAGGAACTGGAGCAGATCAGATCATTATGCGGAGAGTTCCCTGATATCGTGGCCTGGTGCTACCAGGACTTGAAGGGGTATGACAGAGAGATGATCCAGCATACCATAGAGCTGGAAGATAATGCAAAACCTTTCCGGCAGAAGCAAAGGGCAGTAAACCCGAAAATTGAAGCAATGATGAAAGCAGAGCTCTTAAAGATGCTGGAGGCCAAAATCATCTACCCCATCAAGCACTCATCTTGGGTCGCGAATTTGGTTCCTGTGAGGAAAAAGAATGGAGACATCCGCCTCTGCGTGGATTTCAGAAACCTTAATCAAGCCTCGCTGAAGGACCATTATCCGCTTCCCCAAATTGATCAGATCCTCCACATCGTTGCTGGAGCACAGAGGTTCTCTCTCTTGGACGGATTCTCTGGATACAACCAGATATGGGTAAAGGACGAAGATCAACACAAGACAACGTTCACCACCAAATGGGGAACGTTTGCATATCAGCGCATGCCCTTCGGCCTGTCTAATGCCGGCGCTACGTTTCAAAGAGCCATGGACTTGGCCTTCCGAGAGCTGCTCAACAAGGTCATTGTCATCTACTTGGATGATATGACTGTATTTTCTCACAGGAGAGAGGACCATGCTTCCCACTTGCGGCAAATATTTGAGAGATGTCGTGAATTCGGCATTTCCATCAACCCGAAGAAGTCAGTCTTCGCGGTAAAAGAAGGTAAGCTGCTAGGGCATGTCATTTCTGAGAAAGGCCTTGCAGTGGATCCTGACAGAGCAGAAGCCCTTCTCCGCTTACCCATCCCAGTCGACAAGAAGGGGTTACAGTCATTCTTCGGCCAAATCAACTTCGTGAGGAAGTTCATACCGGACTTCGCACAAGTAATTAAGCCCATGGCCGAACTGTTAAAAAAGAATGCCGAATTCTTGTGGACTGACGAAAGAAAGCAGGCCTTCGAAGAGATCAAGGCTAGAATCGCGCAAGCTCCGGTGTTGATAAATCCAGATTATTCCAAGGATTTCATCCTGTACGCGGTGGGAGAACCCGAGAGTTACGCCGCAGTCCTGACTCAGAAGGGAGATGATGGCGAAGAACGCCCCATAGCGTTCTTAAGCCAGGTGATTCAGCCGCATGAAGAAAAGTACAATTTTATTGAGCGGCAGGTTCACGCAGTCATGAAATCCCTCAGGAAGTTCAGGCACTTCGTCTCCCAGAGCCGGATAACTGTCTTCGTGATACATCCGGACGTCAGGAATTTCATCATACAAGGGGAGCCAGGTCACAAGAGGGCAGGATGGATAGCCAAAATCCAAGAATTTGACATCGAGGTACGGCCAACGAAGCTGATCAGAGGCCGAGCCTTGTGCCAAGAGCTGGCCCGAAGCGCCGTAGCTGAAATCTCTGCCTGCAAGTGGGAAGATCCGATAGCAGAAACTAACCTTGCCAACTCCTTATCAGAGGAAAGTGATTGGACAAATGACCTGGTGCGGTATTTTAGCACCGGGAGATGTCCAGATCATCTCAATGCCTCACAAAGAAGGAGGTTTAGGCTAAACGCCTTGAGATACGTACTACGCCCCGAGGGGCTGTATTTTAAAAACATTGACGGCATCCTGTTGCGATGCGTCAGAGAAACAGATAAACCGAGGGTCCTCGGAGAATTCCACTCCGGGATGCCTGGGGGACATCATTCTGGGAGGCCTACGGCCTTAAAAATTATCAGAGCTGGGTATTATTGGCCCACTCTCTTCACAGACGCACATGCGGTCTGTGTTAAATGTGATAAATGCCAGAGGTTCGCTGGCAGGAACAGAAAAGCACCCTTGCCCCTCCAGCCAATTCAAGCCGAGACTCCGTTTCAGCAGTGGGGTCTAGACTTCATCGGGGCCATCACGCCTAACTCTGCAGCGGGACACAAGTTTATCCTTACAGCCACCGATTATTTCACTCGGTGGGCAGAGGCGATCCCCACTAAGCATGCGGACCAAGAAACGGTCATTGGGTTCCTCGAGAGCCTCATCACCCGTTTCGGGGTCCCGGAGGCAATAGTTACAGACAATGGTCCGGGGTTCGCAGGCGCTGTACTCACGGAGTACACCAACAAATACGACATCTATCACAAGATGTCCTCGAACTACTACCCGCAGGGGAATGGCCTGGCTGAGTCCACCAACAAGAATCTACTGAAGATTGTTAAAAAAATAGTAGAGAGAAACAAGAGGACATGGCACCTACTCCTGAATCGGGCGTTGTGGGCGGATCGCATATCGTTCAAGAAGTCTATCAAGACATCCCCCTACGCGCTCGTGTACGGCAAGGAGGCAGTTCTGCCTACCCACATAGAGATACCCGCACTCTGGATGCTAGATGAAGAAAAAGGCGACGGGGATCCAGTGGACGCCAGACTTTGCCAACTATTGCGGTTAGAAGAAGAAAGGGAAAAGGCATACCAGGCCTTTACTAAACATGCCGAGGCGACCCAAGGCTGGTTTGCGAAAGGCACCACCACCCGAGTTTTCAAAATCGGGGACCTAGTGTTAAAGTGGGACTCACTGAAAGCAAAGCCGGGCAACCATGATAAATTTGATGCCCTCTGGGAAGGTCCCTATCAGATTGCTCGGGTAAACCAATTTAATGCATTCGTGCTTCGGGACATGGCGGGACAGCTTCTCCCCATTCCTGTCAACGGTTTCCACCTGAAGATTTACCACCACTGAAGGCACCCAAGGGGTCCTTCCTTGTACATATTCCTTTTCTGCATTTTAGTTTATGACAGAATGTATATATTTATTTCAGCATTCAGCTTTTAGTTTTCAGAGCCTAAGTGAAGCATAGAGCAAACCCCGACTTCGCAGCGAAGTCGGGCATCGCTCCTTGGATAGTGCGACATCGGGAGTTTGAGAGAAGGCAGCTGACAAAAAAGCCAAAAAATGACTAAGTGCTGGGTGCGCAACCCGACTTCGCAGCGAAGTCGGACTGCGCACCGTCTTGGGAGCGCAGTCGGGCAGCGCAGAGCGAAAATCAGCTAAGTGTTGAAGTCGACTGCACAACAAATTCTGGGCGAAGTCGGAGTGCGCACGTTTTTGGGCGAAGTCTGAGTGCGCCCTCAATTTCGAGCGCACCTTGAATGACTTGTCACGGGAAACGAGGGACATAATGGCAAAATATTTCTAAGTATGGGCCCAGGCTGCGCAGTGAGGCATAACGCGAAGTTGGGTTGCGTCCCTCCTTAAAACCCTGGGCCAAAAATCTCCCTCGAAGTGTGTGCCCAGGCGGCGGCCGTGACGTCATTGGAAGCACGAGGTCCGAAATTTTTTTAAAATAATGATTGCGCGTCTTTCAAAGCAGATGTCATTAAAAAAGCAGGCGCATTAGGACCAACCGCAACCAAGGTACGCCTTCCAAAGAAAAAGCCCACGCACGGCCGCCAAAGAATAATAGCGCTTCCACCTACTTCGGGCAAATCACCTTAACCCCCTCCCTTGCGCCATTAATGTTGTATTTTTTTCCTAGAAAAGGAGCCCTGGCATACTCAGAACATCCGAATTATCAAGCCAAGTCTGAGCTGCAAGGCGCAGAATTGAAGAATTAGTAGCCAGAATCCCCGTCTCTGCCACCTCGAGCAGAAAAGAGAGAATGGACAAGGGAAAAGCGCCAATGCAGACGCAGTCCAGCGACGCAGAGCGCGAGGCTGAAGAGCACACAGAATCCAGCGCTCATGAGAGCGAAGCGCCGCAGGAGCGAACAAGGAGATCCAGGTCGAAGAGAAGCCAAGGGCAAGCTCCACCGCCGCCCATCAACCGCCTGGCCGGGTATAGGGACGGCGAGTACTCCATCAGCCTCACCAAGTTGCGGCCAAATATAGCGAAGTGGGCTGACAAAGTTTCACCCTCGCACCATGTCGGGGCTGCATACAAATCGAACCTGTACTGGTTCTTGTGCCCTCCTGTCCACCAGTGCCCGGAGCTGGTTGAATCTATTGTGACATACTACAAACCAGCTACCCGGCAAGTCTGCGACAACCAAGGAAGAGTGTTGTTCACACTCTTCAAAGAGAGCGTCCAGCCAGCTTTCGCCCCGGGGCTCCAGTACGACCCCAACGCCATTGTCAGGAGAATTAACCTGGATGAGCAGGCGGGCAGATTCGCTCAGAACAGAAGGATGAGAGAGTTTCTCGACTCAGAGCTGAAAACCCCGCTACCAGCCGGACAGTGGCCGACAGGCCCTATACCCCTGGACAGGTTCGAGAATAAATACATATATATTATCCTGGCATGGGTACTCGGCTGCGACACGGATAGAATGGTGCGCCCGTACCAGCTGGCGCTCGCAGAATGCATCTTGCATGGGGAGTTTTATGACTCCACTGCGCAAAGGAGCGGAAGGCGCCCTATTTTCTTTGACTGGGCAGATTGGGTGGCGTACGCCATACATTCGAACCTGGTCAGGTTGCAGCAGAAGCAGACAACAGAGTTTCGACTCTGCTCGTTCCTCACATGGTTGTGCCTGTACCACACGCACTACCGGATTAAAGTGCCTGACCTAAAAAAGGTAAATGAGAAGGGAGAACCGCTGCCTGTGTACGAGTGGACAGAAGCCCTGTACAGGAGAGGGTCGTACTACGATTTCAACTTCAAATTTCTAGGTATGACCCTGGCGCTGTTCAACGGCAAGGGATCTCGCCCACCACTGGCCATGACGAACTATTTGAGGAAGTACAAGTGCGGGGATACCTTCCGGTTGACTCAGGGCATTGTGATCAGAATCTACGGATTCAAGGGGAAGCCGTTCCTGCTGCCCTATTTTTGCACTGAGCATCAGTTCGGTATGGAGATATCGCGCCAGATGGACTATGTCGAGGAGGAATTCGGCCAGGGAAAGAAGAGAGGTCATATTTTCCAGTATCCTATTACCTGGGCGAACATCCAAGTGCACGAGATTGGGCAGCATGTCTACCTCGAACAAGAACTCCTCATCATGGGCCTGATACAGCTACCTCAGCGCTGGAAATACGACCCGATTGGGGTCAGGGGAAAGTTCGTACATATCTGCCCCCGAGCGGAGATCATGGAGGAAAGGTGCAATAAAACAGGTGCAGACCTGGAATGGCACATTGAGCGGATGCAATCATGGCCGCCATGGCATGATTTTTACTGCGAAGAAGTGGCGTATGATCCGGAGCGCAATCCGGACCACCGGTTAGACTCAGCAGGCTTCAAGAAATTCCTCTCAAAGGTGGCGCCCCTCAGCTGGCAAAAGGACAAAATTATTGAATGCTGGAAAATGAGGTGCCGCACGCAACACGATAAGTCTAACCGGAAGACATTGGCCGTAGATGATGAATTTTCGGCCTTATATGATAAATACGCCGACAAATGGGAGCCGTTCGCATTTCGAGATTGCGTTCCCCTAGGCGCCAGAAAAAGATATAAAAGGAAGCCCCCGTCCCAGCAATTGCCTACTCAAGGGACTTCCAGCGCGACACCAACAAGCAGCCAGGTGGGCCCAATGTTGCCTCCAGCTCCTGAAGCGTTACCTCAAAGGGTACAAGAGCCAGAAAAGTCAACTCCTGAGGTGGCCCCCCAAAAGGAAAAGGCGCCAGAAGAGTCAACCGGTGGAACGGCCGCAGCAAGCATTCTTCCGTCAAAACCCAGGTACAAGTTTACCGTGGGAACATCGCTGCCAGCCGCCCCAACCTCCTCCGCCTCCTTCGAACCAGCTGCAGCTCCAGAAGAAAAGAAGAGGAAGAGGAGCGAAAAGGCCAAGCGGCCTAAGGAGTCTGCGCAGCAAACGGCCGCAGCACGGACAGTGACGGCCGCGCCGGAAATCATCTCATTGGACAGCCCTGGGAAAGAAGCAGAAGTTTGGGCTGCAGGCGTCCTTCAATCAGCGGCTCAGGCGGAGCCCGCAGGTACGTCCTCTTCCCCGGTTCCCCAGATCCCAGTTGGCCCTGCCGTAACACCGTCCCCCACTGTATCAGGGCAAGCCCTAGTTGCATCTTCCTTGTCTCAAATCTCCCAATCCTTCCACACTCCCCATTCTTTCGAGCAGTTTGCCCAAGACCCCAACGTTTTCCAAACCCTGAGTCAAACCCTAGACCCCTCGCCTGCGGCCAGTGCCGAAGTCGTACCTACATCGCCGCGCCGCTCACCTCCATTGCTCAAAACCCCGCCTTCACCTTCCACTCAGCCGCTCGCTTCCCCTAGGACCCGGTCGCCCTTGAAAGCGACCACGCCTTCTGGAATATCTCTTGCTTCATTGTTTGCAGGAAGAATGCCGCAGCAAGATTTAGTCTCGGCGTATCCGATGCTGGCGGAGCTTGACTTCATGGGAGAACAGCTGCAGATTACAGATGATCAGCCTCTGGCAGCGAAGGCCGTAGGGTGTTCCGCCTCTTTCCTCCAGGGCGTCAAACGAAGAAGAGCCGAGGAGATAGCTGCCCCGGTGAAGCGCACCAAGTTCGACTTGGACAGGAGAGTGCTGCGAACCGAAAAGTTGATCCCGAAAGTGAAGAAGCCTCTCCGGGAAATGACCGAGGCTGACTATGAACACCGGGTCAAGGAGAAGAACTTTGACGATATAAACGAAGAATACGAAATCAACGGTATTCGTCGCAGAACTGACAATCTCCTTGTCAAGCGACTCGAGAATCAGGAGACGCTGTTTCGGCTTCAAAATGACTCAAGGCAGCTGGAGGAAGATCTGGCTAAGGCCACCACGCGGCTGGAGTCTGCCCAGCAGGAGATCAAGGACCTGAAAGCACAGCTCGCCGCCTCTCAGCAGGAGGCTACAGCACAAAGAAGGACGGCCGAACAGCTGTCAGAAGAGAAGAAGGCAGCATTGGAGCATGTCTCTCAGCTGCAGGATTCGTTAAGGCAGGCCCAATCTCAGCTCAAGGAGAAGACGTCCCAGACGGCGGCCTTTTCGAAAAACAAGGTCAAAGAGATGCGGGCTGGTTTGCTGCAGGGATGCAGGGCTAATGTTGTCAGGTCCATATCCGTCCTGGATTTCGCATCCAGGATCCAAGAAGTATCTGCCCAGGGAAAGCCTGTGGTAGAGGAGGCCGAACACCAAGCGAAGCAGTGGCTGGACTTGGCAATGAAAATTGAAGAGTTCGCGCGCAAAGGCCTCCGATTTCCCCCAATGTCCCGAATTGCCCTAGATTGGGCAGATGCAAGGGTAACCTTGCACAATTATTTTGAAAAAACGGAAAAAACAAGGGCCGCCAGGAAAATGCTGGACGCATTGAACCACGAAATGAACATTTGCCTGGCCCCCTTCAACGCTCTTTCTGAGCTCGGATGCCCGAGCTTCGTCAAGGATGGGGAGTTTCTGCCCCTTGAACAGGTGAAGCTGAATTGGCTGTCTTTTGAGGCAGATACGTCGGAAATTGACAGCTGGGCCGAGCCAGTCCAGGAAGCACAGGTCACTCAGATGGTGTCGAGATATTGCAAGATCAACACCTCCCTTCAGGAGTTGGGAGAGAGATATAACACCATCGACGTGCACACGATTGCAGCATTCAGAGCAGCGCTGAGAGATGTCAGCGATTTAGGGCCCTTTCAGGCAGCAGCCTGGGACCAGGCCAAGGCCGCATACAATCATGTCCGTGAGCGGGAGGGTGACAGTGGTGATCATTCGGATTCAGAAAGAGGAGGAGAATCAGAAGAAGAAACTGCCGAAAGTGAATCCGAAGAGGAGCAGTTACCCAAGAAGGGGACGTCAGAGCAGCGGAATGCAGGGGAAGGGAGTTCCTCTGCGCCCAAAGGATGAAGGCCTGGTTCTTTGCGTCGAGGCGAGCTCGACACCCCGCGAGCCGCCAGGAATGTTGCCACATTTTGCACGGGGTGCCATGTTTTCATTTTTTGTAAGTATGCTGCTCTCCCTTCCCTCCTCCTCCTTTCCCTTTCTCCACTATCCCCTTTCTCCCCTTCTGTCAGTTTCATTTCCCCTTTTTCCCCTTGTACTTTCTTCGGTCAAATTCCCAAAACAGAGCAAAAGGTCCCTGAAAATTTCTAAGTCTAAGAGCGCAACCCGACTTCGCAGCGAAGTCGGGGTGCGCCCTTAAGTTCGAGCGCACTCGGGAATGCGAAGTGCGGAAGAGGACCGAAAAGGACCGAAATTTGGCTAAGTACAGGAGCGCAACCCGACTTCGCAGCGAAGTCGGGGTGCGCTCTCTTTCCTGTGCGCACCTGGGAAGCAGCGGATCCCGAAAATCGGCTAAGTGCCAGAGCGCAACCCGACTTCGCAGCGAAGTCGGGCTGCGCCCTCATTCCTGTGCGCAGTCTGAACAACAAGCAAAACTGGCTAAGTGTGGAGTGCGCAACCCGACTTCGCAGCGAAGTCGGGCTGCGCCCTCTAACTTGTGCGCACTTGGGCAAGATGTTTCAAGCAGCCCAAAAATAGTCTAAGGCACGGAGGCCTCCCCAACTGCGTTGTTCCCCACTTGCGCTGTCTAATTGCGCTCTGATTCCGGGCGAAGTCGGACATAAAAGAGAGACTGCCTTTCAAGGCAGATGCGTCCCTCATCAGAATTTGACAAGTGTCCAGCCTCGGGATTCGAGCCGAAGATGTGACAGGAAAAGGACAGGCGTGGGCCAAATTATTATACCGCAGCTACCCTCATTTAAGCTGACTCAAAGTTCCATCTACCGCAGCTACCCGCATTCAAGCTGACTCAAAGTTTCATCAACCGCACTGCCACGTAGCTGCCAAGTTTTCAGGTGGACCTTGCTGCAAGTACAGTCCCTGTCTGCAGGAGTCAACATCAGCAGCTCTTTTGCCGCTTTTGTCGCCTTTGTCAGCTATTGTCGGGTCTGGGATTCTGTGCCCAGAGTTGTAATCGGGGGGAAATTGCGCTATAAATAGCTGCACCACATCATTGTAAAGGGTGGAAGGGGGATATCCTGCTAGGGAACCATTGTAGCTGTACGTTTGCTTTTGAATGCAAGATACACTTGGCTCTATTTACTGTTATTGTTCTTTATGCTGCCTTTACTTAGCATTTCTGCCTCATGTTGCTTATGTTATTGCTTACTGTTATTCTGCTATCTGGATATCGGTATTTGATGATTAAGTATTCCTGGAATGCATAGTTAGAGGATACATAGGATGAATAACATCAGTAGTTTCTGTAATGTATTTTGTATTTAATTGTTGTTAGTAGTGGTGATTGATAGTTGTCGTGCTGCTTATCCTCCCCACCCAACGCAAATCATATTTGTATTTCTTTCCGCATTTTTAATTTCTTTCCTGCACTCTGAGCTTAAAACCATCCGAGAAAACACATAGGAAGCCGGCCTTCTCCGGAGATTGGCACGGAAGGCATTCCTTCCTTCCGGCCTTTCAATCTGGTGGGCGAATCTAGGGCGCATTTCACTAAATCCTATCCTAGTGGCAGATTCGTAACCAACAGTACAGGAATAACCGCCAAAGAAGAAGGCAACCACAACAAGAGACTTGATCTATAGAAGGGTCAATTGCAATATGATTCAGACAAAAGGCCAATCATTTAGTGTCAAAATCAAGAGTGGACACATCATACGCTATTGTATAAATGCTGCGATAGGAGAGGGCAAGGGGGCCAATACCGCAATGATGTGCAAATGGTGTGGACCTAACAACCATAAGGAGGCGAATTGTCCAAAGAAGGCGAGTACAAGTAACTTGTAGATTTTTGACATCAAAGAGCCTCAACAAGACCAACAACAACCACAAAAGGATAAGCACGTGCTAGCAATAACTTGGGCACAAGCAAGGAGAAGGAGAAATGGCAGGAAGCACATGTGCAAATCGAGGAAGAGATGCAAAAGACCAATCAAGAGAAGTTGAGCCAAGAGAACCTAAAGGAACCCATCATGATCAAAGATGACAAAACGTCACAAACATTGAAGTGAAGGTATCCAATTTAATGTGCACAATACCAAAGTTGTAAGCAACTATAGGACAAATGGTCCGGACAAGAGGAGTGGAAGCACCACAATGCCAATTGGAGACATGAAGAATAGTAAGGGATCAGTACATTGACCCAACAGTCTTGATGATTGATGTTGGGAAAAAATAAACACTAATCCATATGGAGTTGCTAAACCACAAGTTGATGCAAGTATATGTTGATGGAGGGTCAAGCGTGAATGTTTTGCTTGAGAAGACATGGAAGGGGGCACCATTTTTATGGTCTCCCAACTTTCAGTTCTATGGCATGGATCAATATGGCATTGAAATGAAGGGAGTTTTGAGTACACAAAAGGTGAAAATCGTCACTCAAATGTTCATAATGGCACTTGTGGTGATTGCTATGCAAAAACCAGCCTATGATGCATTGTTGGGATGTGGGTGGCTTCACACAGCAAAAGTAAACCACAATCGGGAGAAGGATTGCTTGAATTTCGAGAAAGCCTAACACAAGTACGTAATCAACTTGAACAATCAGTCTATGAGCGAGGAGTTGGCGACGTTAGAGAAATTTGGAAGTTCATTATCAAAGGAGGAATATCATGCTACAGACTTCGCAGGGGGTGCTAACCCTTGACCCCAGACATAAGCGGCCAGTGGCATTACCTACCGGTCTACTCAAGTAATTCATTGATTTGCAAAATTTGAGAAAAATGCTGCATTAATTGATATTTGTAATGGAGCCAATCATAGTAGATGTACAGAACTAAAAGAAATGGAAAAAAATCCAAGTGTTTGATGTAGGGAGACCAATAGATCTACTCCAATTGTTTTTTCAGGGTGGTCTATCAACAAGGATGCCTACATGTCTATAGGAGGGGGTACATGTAGGTAGATGAGTTGGCACATGAACACCACGTATGCATAAGTGCATGAATGCATGAGCATATGCACCATGTTGGTGATGAGTTATTATTATGTAAATGGAGTTTGTTGTAAGTGTTATCATCACATAGTGTGGTCGCATGTGTGTATGTGACGACATAAGCGTTTGTAATAACTATCGTGCAATATGTTATGTGGAATATGTTTAATGTTTCATGTGTATACGTTCTTCGATGATAGCTGGATAGTTACCAATTACCTACCAAATCTCATAGCTATATATATGCCATCTACCTTAATTGGGATATGATGATGGAGATTTTCATCAAGGAATGATGTTGGATGATAGTGGTCATCTACATTTATTGTATGTGGTTTGTGTCATATTCTCAACCAGAGCCTAATGTATTGCAATTGATTGGAATATTAAGGATACATGTTGCATATTTATACGTATCTATAAGTTCTTCTCATTCTTTATTTTTTCTTATATATAATGGAATTATATTACAGTATGTTGCATTCTATTTCTTTGTATGGGAGTTCTACACTATATAGGGGATGTTCTTCTAAAGTCTTGTTATTCATTTTGGTAGAATAATTAAATGAGATTAGCAGTGACGATTAGGAGTTATGAAAAATAAGAAATTCATACCTCTTTGAAGGTCAGAGGGGACTGAATAGATTATAATTTGTGATGAATACACATGAAAAACGGATTAATGTTTCTAGAAATAGAGTAGAGTGAAGAAGTGCATTAACAAATCTTTTGTTTATTATGTAAGAGATTTAGATGCTTTGAATGCAACAGAATGAACCTACTCACACAATGAGGATGACTGAGCTATCCTCCCCTATGAATTAGAAGGCTGAAATGCATAGAGTTAAGAAGTATTGTGGGTTGTTGAATACTTATGAAGACTTTTTTTTTTTTTTTTTAAACAGTAGGTTTTTGAAAGGGTTCCCTTTCCCTTCTATATCAACTTGGTCACATCAAGCTATATAGCCTATTTTGCGATGCCGAGATTTGAATCTTGGTGTGAGCTACATCACCCATATGTGTCAACCAATGAAGCATGGTCCCATTATGTCTCAACCAATGAAGCATAGCCCCATTGGCATGAAGAGACTCTGAATAGCTAGAGATATCAACCATCTTTATTGTGGCACTCCATTACTGGCATTAGACCTAAAGATGATAATCTGATGGCAACCGATATTCCAAAGAGTTGAGAGATTTTTACGAAAACGAAATGTGGAAAATCGAAGAAGCATGAATTTTTTCTCATGAGGACATGTGACCCGGACCCCTCAGATGAAGGAAATGATATATTTTGTTTTTGACCCATTTTGTGCATTCCATATGCATACTTCCTATATATTTAGTCTTGTAGACAATCTTTTATGTTCTTTAGTGGATTTAAAGGTTTAAACTAAAATTCTATACCAAATTAAGTTCTAAGATAAAAATTCAAGATAAATTTTTATTTTGTAATTACTCACGCTAATTGATGGTGTGTTATTTCATATTTTTTCCATGTGTCTTTCCTGCACTCGAATGAGCCATCAGAAAATTTATAGTAGAATGTACTACTTAGATGTGACTAAGAAAGTGGGCATTGCAGGACAAGACTCTCTCCCTTTGTGCATGGGCGTGGGTGTGTAAGAGAGAGAACACCATGTAGAAATGTTTCGCTGCTGAAACTTAACTGCAGCATTGCAGAAATTAATCTACATTTATTCGGCTTTAATTATCGATTTATCTTTTAACTGATATGAACCGATTTGCTTTATTTCACACGAAATATTTGTTTATATGAATTATAAGTCAACTTCATACTATATTTTACATGAATAATGATTGTCAATGTAAAAAATGAGTTTTAACAGTGATTCACTACTTCCTCTTAATTTATAAGTCTGATATTGAGATTAGTGGGAAAATGAGAGAATAAAGGAATAGCAGTAAATCCTTCGAGGATAGACTTTTATTGCCTTTTATCTGTCACTTCATAATATAAGTATTTCCATAGGGCCTGACCTGTTGGTCAAAACCCTCCTTTGGGAGGGTGGAGACTGTTGGTTACGAATCTGCCATTAGGAAAGGATTTTAATCTTTTGCGGCCTAGATTCGCCCAGCAGATTGAAAGGCTGAGAGAAAGAGATGCCTCCCCATACCAATCTCCGGAGAATGCCGGCTCCTATACTACATTACTGGGGGTTTTTAGATAAGAGAATAGGAAAGAGATTTGTAAAATGCAGAAAGAAATGTAAGTAGCATGTGGTTATAGTGGGAAAGAACAAGCAACATGATTACTAGCTAGTACCCAAACCAACAGCAATCAAAACAAAACATGTAACAGAAACTAACACTGTTATTCCTTCCTATGTATCCCCCATTCGGTATTCCAGACTCACTTAATTGCCAATGCTTTAATACAAAAAGCAGAATTACAGCAATCAGAAAAATAAATGAGTATAAGCAGAAATACTTGCAGAAGGCAACATAAAAGAAAGAGATAAATGTCAGAGCCAAATATGCTTTGAATTAGAAGCAAATGTTTGTTTACAGCAGATCTTTCTAGCAATATGTTCCCCCCCTTTTACAATGAAAGTAGACTGCTATTTATAGCACAAATTTCCCCCCCAATTACAATGATGCACAGAACCCAAAGACTGCAAAAATTGCCAAGATTTGACCTCTGCTGGCCATGAGCGTACCTGCAACAAGATTCACCTGACTTTGGTATAGCTTCGGAAAGATCTGATGGTTGAGAAGGTGCGTCTGATTAATGCGGTAGGTGCAGTACCATTTGCTGTTGAATAACTGTTGTTAATGCTCACCTACCCTGTACTTGAAGTGTGCCTTCGGTCCCATTTTGACAGGCCCAAATCTCGAAATCCGTACATTCTCTGCCTAAGCCTGAGGTTCGCTAAAAACTGAGGGGGTTGACCAAAGTCGCTTAAAATCAACAGCGACCCCGAGAGTCGCTCCAGAATGGAGCGAACCCGGGACGCAATTTGCCTTAGAGAAATCTGCAACTCCGTCTTTTTCTGCTCACAGTCGCTGAATGGGGGGAGCGACGAAAATCGTTGGGAAATGGCAGCGACTATGAGAGTCGCTCAAAAAATGAGCGACCGGCGTTGACATTATCCTTTGTGCCTTAGATAAAATCCTTGAGACCCTTGCCCGTGGTTATTGAAGAAATAGGCGACGATGGTAGTCGCTAGCGGATTTGGACGACGACGGGAGTCGCTGGCGGAAGGAGTGACCGGCGTCAACACCAACACTTAGACAATTTTGCGACTTGTTCTCCCTATTGACCTTGGTCTCCGAAAAACTGAGCGATCGACGTCGATCGCTAAAAAACTGAGCGACCGGCGTCGACTGCTCATACTTAGACATTTTTTTATTTTTCTTCCTCGTCGACCACGGTCGCTAAAAAAAGGAGCGACGACGGTCATTGCTGGCAGAACTGAGCGACCGACGTCAGCACTTCATGCCTTAGGAATTTTTCATTTTGCTTCATTTGTTGCTGATGGTCGTTGGCGCCGAGGGTCGCTAGAGGAAGTTAGCGACGACGAAGGTCGCTCCAAAATGGAGCGACCGCGGGAAATTTACACTTAGACAAATTTCAATCAATTTTCTCCCGCTCGCTTCGCTGCCTAGAGTTGTCGTCGGTCATCGGAGGGAGGCGCAAGGCTGGGGATCGCTGAAAAGAGGGAGTGACTCTCAAAATCGCTCCAAAAGTGAGCGACCAAGGGAGTTTCCCTGACTTAGAAAAATTTGGGCTTTTCCCAAACCCTGCAGAACCTGCTAGACACTTGGAAAATAAAACTGAAAACTTGAAACATGAAATCTGCCTGGACAAAGCTGGAAAGGAAGGAGGAAAGAAGAATCTGGTCTGAAAAGTTGCAGCATTGATTTTTCAAATTTTTCAAAATTTTTACCCCTTAGCAAAATGTGGCAACAGAGACCATGGTTCAAATCTCTCAGGCCTCGTAGAACTGGATGGTGTATCGCACCAGCGTCGTGGCTACGTTAAAAAGTTTACCCGGCACAACTGGATGTTATAGTGGAGCAAGGAACTGTTGGTTACGAATCTGCCACTAGGATAGGATTTGTTGTAATGCACCCTAGATTCGCCCAGCAGATTGAAAGGCCGGAAGGAAGGAATGCCTTCTGCGCCAATCTCCTGAGGAGGCCGACTTCCTATGTTTTCTCAATTTGGTTTAAGCTCATAGTGCAGAAAGAAATTAGAAATGCAGAAAGAAATATAAATGTGATTGTTCCGGGTGGGGAAGATAAGCAGACAAAGCAATGACCAATCACCACTACTAACAAGCAATTAAACACAAAATATGTTGCAGAAACTATCAACACCATTCATCCTATGTATCCTCCGCATTCCAGGAATACTTAACTATCAAATACCGATATCCAGAAAGCAGAATAATAGTAAGCAATAACATAAGCAACATGAGGCAGAAATACTCAGTAAAGGCGGCATACAAGATAAAGACAATCAATAGAGCCAAGTATATTTTGTATTCAAAAGCAAACGCACATCTACAGAAGTTCCTAGCAATATATCCCCCTTCCACCCTTTTACACTGATATGGCAGAGCTATTTATAGCGTAATTTTCCCCCCCATTACAACTTTGGGCACAGGATCCCAGACCTGACAATAGCTGACAAAGTTGACAAAGCTGACAAAAGCGAAAAAAAGCGACTGATGTTGACCTCTGCTGGCATGGAATGTACTTGCAACAAGGTCCACCTGAAAACTTAGCAGCTACATGGCAGTGCGGTAGATGACGCTTCGAGTTGGCTTGACTAAGGGTAGTTGAGGTACAATAAGTCAGTTCATGCTCACACACCTCCCGTCGCATCTCTGAATCGAATTTCGAGGCTGGACACCTGTCAGAATCTGATAAGGGAAAAAAAATCTGCCTTTGAAGCTCATACTTTCTCTCCTACCCGACTTTGCCCAAAATTGGAGCGCAACCGAGCAACGCAGGGGGGAAGTAGCGCAATTGGGAAGGCCTTTGTGCCTTAGAAATTTTTTGGGCAGGTTTCAATGTTCTTTGCCCGAGTGCGCACAAGTCAGTGAGCGAAGCCCGACTTCGCTGCGAAGTTGGGCGGCTCAGCACTTAGCCGATTTTCTGGAGTCACCATGATAATTCGCCCGGTTGCGCACTTCCTCCAGGGCGAAGCCCGACTTCGCTGCGAAGTCGGGCAGTCCCAGCACTTAGGGAAATTCTTGCTATCTTCAAGCGAGCTGCCCAACTACGCACAAGCTTGAGGGCGCCACCCGACTTCGCTGCGAAGTCGAGCTGCTCAAGACTTAGTACTTTTTGGGCTCAGATCTACACATTAGCTTCCCAAGTGCGCATGAAACTAGGAGCGCAGCCCGACTTCGTTGCGAAGTCGGGCGAACGACAATACTTGGAAAATTTTGGGCTCTTTGCCATCTCAGAGAAACAGTCAGAAGTATGGGGGGGGAATGGAGAGAATGAAACTGATCGCAGGGAAGATAGGGGATAGTGGAGAAAGGGAGAGAAGGAAGAGGGAAGGGAAAGCAACATCCTTACAAAATATCCGAAGACATGGCACCCCGTGCAAAATATGGTAACATTCCTGACGGCTCGCGGGGTGTCGAGCTCGCCTCGATGCAACAAACCAGGCCTTTATCCTTTGGGCACAAAGGAACTCCCTTCCCCTGTATCCTGCTGATCCTGTTGCTGGTGAGCCCCCTTTCTGGGTGACTGTTCTTCTTAGGGCTCGCTTTCAACAGTCTCTTCTTCTGACCCTTCCTCTTCTTCTCTTTCTGAATCTGACTGCTCAGCACAACCATCGCCCTCTTGTTCGGCAAGCTGCTCCCGCTCGCGGACATGCTTGTATGCGGTCTTGGCCTGATCCCAAGCTGCTGCCTGGAAGGGCTCTAAATCACTGAGATCCTTCAGCGCTGCTTTGAATGCTGCAACTATGTGCACATCAATGGTGTCATACCTCTCTCCCAGCTCCTGGAGGGAGGTGTTAATTTTGCAAAATCTCGACACCATTTGGGTCACCTGTGCCTCTTGGACTGGTTCAGTCCAGCCATCAATCTTTGATGTGTCTGCCTCAAAAGACAGCCAGTCTTGCTTTACCTGTTCTAGGGGCAGAAATTCCCCATCCTTGACAAATCTCGAAAATTCGAGCGCAGAAAGAGTGTTGAAGGGGGCGAGGCAAATATTCATTTCGTGGTTTAGCACATCCAACATCTTCCTGGCGGCCCTGATCTTCTCAGTATTTTCAAAATAATTTTGCAAGGTTACCCTCGCATCCGCCCAATCTAGGGCAATATGGGACATAGGAGGAAATCGGAGGCCCTTGCGCACAAATTCCTCAAGTTTTATTGCCAAGTCCAGCCACTGCCTCGCTTGGCGTTCAGCCTCCTCTACCGCAGGCTTTCCCTGGGCAGATACTTCTTGAATTCTGGATGTGAAATCCAGGACGGACAGGGACCTGACCACATTAGTCCTGCAACCCTGCAGCAAACTAGCCCGCATATCCTTGATCTTGTACTTTGAAAAGGCATCCACCTGGGATGCCTTCTCCTTTAGCTGAGATTGAGCCTGCTTCAACAAATCTTACAATTGGGAAACATGCTCCAGTGTTGCTTTCTTCTCTTCTGATAGTTGTTTGGTTGTCTTCCTCTGTGTTGCCACCTCCTACTGGGACGCGGCGAGCTGACCTTTTAAGTCTTTGATTTCTTTCTGAGCTGACTCCAGTCGCGTGGTGGCCTTGGCCAGATCCTCTTTCGGATGTCTTGAATTGTTCTGAAGCTGAAACAGCTTCTCCTGATTCTCGAGCCGCTTAACAAGGAGATTATCAGTCCTTTGATGAATACCATTGATTTCGTATTCTTCGCTTATATCGTGGAAACTCTTTTCCTTGGTTCGGTGCTCATAATCTGCCTCAGTCATCTCCCGGAGAGGCTTCTTAACTTTCGGGATTAACTTCTCTATTCGCAGCACCCTCCTGTCCAAGTAAAACTTGGTGCACTTCATAGGGGTGGCTATTTCCTCGGCTCTTCTCTTTTTTACACCCTGGAGGAAAGAGGCAGAACATCCTACGGCCTTCCGGGCTAGAGGCTGATCATCCGTAACTTGCATTTGTTCTCCCATTAGGTCCATCTCTGCCAGCATAGGGTATGTCGAGGCCAAATCCTGCTGCGGCATCCTTCCTGAAAACAATGAAGCAGGAGATATTCCAGAAGATAAGGCCTTTTTTAAGGGCGACCGGGTCCTAGGGCAAATGGGCGACTGCGTAGGAGGTGGAGATGGGGTTTTGAATGCGGCGGGTGAGCGACGCGGCGATTATTTTGGGCGCAACTGCTTCTGCCCGTGGGGCCGCTACTATTTGTTGCGCAGTCTCCTTTTTTGGCCGCTTTATCTTAGTCTTCTCGCCCCTTTTTCTTTTCTTTTCTCCTAGAGTGGAAGTTTGTTCGATGGAGGCAGAGGCGGTTGGTGCGACAGGTAATGAGGCTCCCACAGTAAACTTGTACTTGGGCTTTGACGGAGGGATGCCCGCTACTGCTGGCTCACTGGTTGACTTTTCTGGCTCCTCTATTTGAGGTGACTTTTCGGGAGCTGGAGACAACATTGGGCCCACCTGACTGCTTGTTGGTGCCTTGGTGCTGGGTGGCTTTCGAATGGACAAATGTTGTGGTGGGGGTTTCCTTTTATATCTCTTCCTGGCGCCTAGGGGGACGCAATCTCGAAATGCGAATGGCTCCCATTTTCCGACGTATTTATCATACAAGGCCGAAAACTCATCATCTATGGCCAATGTCCCTCTACTAGATTTATCGTGTTGCGTGCGACACCTCATCTTCTAGCATTCAATGATTTTGTCCTTTTCCCAGCTAAGGGGTGCCACCTTCGTGAGGAACTTTCTGAAACCCGCCGAGTCTAACCTGTGATCTGGATTATGCTCTGGATCGTAATCCACCTCCACACAGTAGAAGTCATGCCATGGTGGCCATGACTGCATCCGTTCGATGTGCCACTCCAGGTCTGCCCCTATCTTGTTGCACCTCTCCTCCATGATTTCTGCTCGAGGGCAAATATGTACAAATTTTCCCCTGACCCCAATCGGGTCGTATTTCCAGCGATGTGGTAATTGTATCAGGCCTATGTTGAGGAGTGCCTGCTCTAGGTAGATGTGCTGCCCAATTTCATGGACTTGAATGTTCGCCCAGGTAAAAGGATATTTGAAAATATGGCCCTTCTTCTTTCCCTGGCCAAATTCCTCCTCGACGTAGTCCATCTACCATGCTACCTCCATGCCGAATTGATGCTCAGTGCAAAAATAGGGCAGCAAGAACGGCTTCCCTTTGAATCCGTAGATTCTGATAACGACGCCCTGGGTCAACCGAAAAGTATCCCCGTATTTGTATTTCCTCAGGTAGTTTGTCATGGCCAGGGGAGGGCGAGATGCCTTGTCGTCGAACAGTGCTAGGGTCATACCCAAAAATTTGAAATTGAAATCATAATAAGACCCCCTTCTATATAGGGCTTTCGTCCACTCGTATACCGGCAGCGGTGCTCCCTTCTCATCTACCCTCTTAAGATCAGGCACCCTTATTCGGTAAGGCGTATGGTAAAGGCACAACCATGTGAGGAATGAGCAGTGCCGGAATTTAGTTGTCTGCTTCTACTGTATCCTAACCAGGTTTGAATGTATGGCATACGCCACCCAGTCTGGCCAATCAAAAAAAATCGGGCGCCTTCCGCTTCTCTGCAGAGTAGGGTCATAAAATTCTCCATGCAAAATACACTCTACGAGTGCCAGCTGATACGGATGCACCACCCTGTCCGTGCCGCAGCCAAGGACCCATGCAAGGATAATATAAATATATCTCGTTTTCGAACCTTTCTAGGGGTATGGGACCTGATGGCCATTGTCCAGCTGGTAGTGGGCACTTCAGCTCTGAATTGAGAAATTCCCTCATCCTTCAGCTCTGACTGAATCTGCCCGCCTGCTCTTCCAAATTAATTTTTCTGACGATGGCATCGGGGTCGTACTAGAGCCTCGGGGCGAAGGCTGGCTGTACGCTTTCTTTAAAGAGGGTGAACAACACCCTTCCTTGGCAGTCGCAGACCTGTCGGGTGGCTGGTTTGTAATATGTCACAATTGACTCAACCAGCTTCGGGCAGTGGTGGACGGGAGGGCACAAGAACCAGTACAGGTTCGATTTATATGCGGCCCCAACGTGGTGCGAGGATGAGACTTTGCCTGCCCACTTCGCGATATTGGGACGCAGCTTGGTGAGACTAATGGAGTACTCACCATCTTTGTATTCGGCCAGGCGGTTGATGGGCGGCGATGGAGGACCTTGCTTTTTACTTCGCCTCGACCTGGATTTCTCTCTTTGCTCTTGTGGTGCCTCGCTCTCATGAGCGCTAGACTCTGTGCGTTCCTCAGCCTCCTGCTCTGTATCACTGGACTGCGGCTGCATTGGCGCCTTCCCCTTGTCCATTCTCTGTCCTTCACTCATGGTGCCGGAGATAGGAATTTTAGTCTCTGCAGACCTTAATTTCGCACTTCTCTTCTTTTTCACTACGCAGCTCAGATTTACACTGGTAATTCTGGTGTTCTGAGTAAGCAAGGGCCCTTTTCTAGGAATGGAAAAATAGCATTAATGGCGCGAGGGGGAATTTAAAGTGATTTGCCCGAAGTAGGTAGAAAGCGTCGTTATTCCTCGGCGGTCGCGCATGGGATCTTCTATTGGAAAGCGCACCTCGTACGCGGTTGGCCCCAATGCGCTCACTTCTTAATGACATCTGCTTTGAAATCCGTGCAATCATTCCTTAAAATCTTTGAACTTCGTGCTTTCAATGACGTCACCGCCGCCATCTGGGCACACGCTTCGAGGTACCAAACTTGAGGAAGACTCTGACCAAGTGCGCTCAAAAAGGAGCGCGGTCCAACTTCGCGCTATGCACGGTGCGCCCTCGGGGACCCATACTTAGAAATATTTTGTCATGCACCTTGCTCTCCAGGATGCGCCGGTCGGAGTGCGCAAAAATTTGAGTGTGCAACCGGACTTCGCTCGGAAAATTTGCGTAGTCGGGCAAGGACACTTAGATAATTTTTTGGATTTCTCTATCCTTTTCGCCCGTCTGCGCTCCGAAAAGGGTGCGCAACCCGACTTCGCTGCGAAGTCGGGCGGCGCGCCCAACACTTAAAATTTTTTAGATTCCTCTTGGTCGCCTTCTCTCTTCTTAAGCTCCCGACATCGCACAATGCAAAGAGCGAAGCCCGACTTCGCTGCGAAGTCGGGCGATTTTCCGCCTTGGTCAGACTTGAATCAGCAACGCAAAATTTTGCTTCTTTTTTCATACTTAGCCTTCTTTGGACTCAAAAGCTGAAAACTGAATAACTGAAAGAAATATTTACATTCTGAAATAAACTGAACTGTAGGAAATAAATAAGAAAAATATGTACAAGGAAGGACCTCTTGGCAACCTTCAATGATGATAGGCCTTCAGGTGGAAGCCATTAACAGGGATCGGGAGAAGCTGTCCCTCCATGTCCCTGAGCACGAACGCGTTGAATTGGTTTACCCGAGCGATCTGATAGGGGCCTTCCCAGAAGGCATCAAATTTGTCATGATTGCCCGACTTCGCTTTGAGTGAATCCCATTTGAGCACTAAGTCCCCGATTTTGAAAACTCGGGTGGTGGTCCCTTTTGCAAACCAGCTCTGAGTTGCCTCGGCGTGTTTGGTAAAGGCCTGATATGCCTTCTCCCTTTCCTCTTCTAGCTGCAACAGTTGACAAAGTCTGGCATCCACTGGATCCCCGTCGCCTTTCTCATCTTCTAACAACCAGAGTGCGGGCATTTCTATGTGGGTGGGCAGGACCGCCTCCTTGCCGTATACAAGCGCGTAGGGAGACGTCTTGATGGATTTTTTGAAAGATATGCGATCCGCCCATAACGCTCGGTCCAGAAGTAGGTGCCACGACCTTTTATTCTTCTCCACAATTTTCTTTATTATTTTCAAGAGGTTCTTATTGGTAGATTCTGCCAAGCCATTTCCCTGCGGATAGTAATTTGAAGACATCTTGTGGTAAATGCCATACTTGCTGGTAAACTCAGTGAGCACCGCACCTACAAATCCTGGGCCGTTATCTGTAACAATTGCCTCTGGAATCCCGAAACGGGTAATGAGGCTCTCAAGGAACCCCATGACCGTCTCTTGGTCAGCGTGCTTTGTAGGCAAAGCCTCAGCCATCGAGTAAAGTAATATGTGGCGGTTAGGATAAACTTGTGTCCCGTCGAAGAGTTGGGCATTATTGTCCCGACGAAGTCCAGAACCCATTGCTGAAACGGAGTCTCGGCTTGAATTCGTTGGAGGGGCAAGGGTGCCTTCCTATTTTTGCCGGCGAACCTCTGGCATTTTTCGCATTTTACACAGACTGCATGTGCGTCTGTGAAGAGGGTGGGCCAATAATAGCCGGCTCTGATAATTTTTAAGGCCGTAGGCCTTCCCGAATGATGTCCTCCGGGCATCCTAGAGTGGAACTCTCCGAGAACCTTTGGCTTGTCTGATTCCTTGACGCACCGCAACAAGATGCCGTCAATATTTCTAAAATACAGCCCCTCGGGGCGCAGTACATACTTCAAGGCGTTCAGCCTAAACCTCCTTCTCTGTGAGGTGTTGAGATGATCTGGACATCTCCCTGTGTTGAAGTACCACACTAGATCATGTGTCCAATCATCCTCTTCTGATAAGGAGTTGGAAAGGTTGGCCTCTGTTACTGGATCCTCCCACTGGCAGGCAGAGATTTTGGCTGCAGCACTCCGGGCCAACTCTTGGCATAGAGCCCGACCTCGGATTAGCTTCGTTGGCCGTACCTCTATGTCAAACTCTTGTATCTTGGCTATCCATCCTGCCCTCTTGTGACCTGGCTCTCCTTGGATGATGAAATTTCTGACGTCCGGATGTATCACGAAGACAATTATCCGACTCTGGGAGACAAAGTGCTTGAACTTTTTGAGGGATCTCATGACTGCGTGCACTTGCCGCTCAATAAAATTGTATCTTTCTTCGTGCGGCTGAATCACCTGGCTTAGGAATGCTATGGGGCGCTCCTCGCCATCATCTCCCTTCTGAGTCAGGACTGCAGCGTAGCTTTCGGGCTCTCCCACCGCGTACAGGATGAAATCCTTGGAGTAGTCTGGATTTATTAACACTGGAGCTTGGGCAATTCTGGCCTTGATTTCTTCAAAGGCTTGCTTCCTTTCGTCAGTCCATACGAATTCAGCATTCTTTTTTAGGAGCTCAGCCATGGGCTTGATTACTTGTGCAAAGTCTGGGACAAACTTCCTCACGAAGTTGATTTGGCCAAAAAATGATTGTAGCCCCTTTTTGTCAACTGGGATGGACAAGCGAAGAAGAGCTTCGCTCTGTCAAGATCGACTGCAAGGCCCTTCTCAGAAATAACGTGTCCTAGCAGCTTGCCTTCCTTCACCGCGAAGACTGACTTCTTCGGGTTGATGGAAATGCCGAATTCACGACATCTCTCAAATACTTGCCGCAAGTGGGAGGCATGGTCCTCTCTTTTATGTGAAAACACAGTCATGTCATCCAAGTAGATGACAATGACCTTGTTGAGCAGCTCTCGGAACGCCAAGTCCATAGCCCTTTGAAATGTAGCCCCGGCGTTAGAAAGGCCGAAGGGCATGCGCTGATATGCAAACGTTCCCCATTTGGTGGTGAACGCTGTCTTGTGCTGATCTTCGTCTTTCACCCATATTTGGTTATAGCCGGAGAAACCGTCCAAGAGAGAGAATCTCCGAGCTCCAAGCAACTACGTGGAGGATTTGATCAATTTGGGGGAGCGGATAATGATCCTTCAGTGAAGCCCCGATTGAGGTTTCGAAATCCACGCAGAGGCGGATGTCTCCATTCTTTTTCCTCACAGGGGACCAGATTTGCGACCCAAGAAGAGTGCTTGATGGGGTAGATGATCTTGGCCTCCAAAGATCTTCAAGAGTTCATCTGAGCTTCAATCATGGCTTCAATGATCACCGCCCTTTGCTTCTGCCGGAAAGGCTTTGCATTATCTTCCAGTTCTATAGTATGCTGGATCATCTCTCTGTCGTACCCCTTCAGGTCTTGGTAGCACCAGGCCACAATATCTGGGAACTCTTCGCATAGAGATCGGATCTGCTCTAGCTCCTCATCAGTGCAATCCGTCCCGACCTTAATCACCTTTCCAGGTTCCAGTTCCAGGTCCATGTACTGCTTGGGGTCCACTTTGATCCTGTGGGATATGGCTCTATCGTTCTGATCAAAGAGGCTCTCCAGAGTAATCAGTCCTTTCGGGACATGATTATTTTTTAACTGTATCAACCCCTCATATTGCTCGTCATCAGGGTCTCTACCTTCGATTGTACTAGCTTCATTTATCAAAAAGGTGACGATATCTTCGTCACAATCGAACACCTGCCAGTGGGTGTCCTTGTCAGGCACAGAAGGCCTGTAAATGGTACGAACCGGCTTCGGCTTCTGGACAATGTCATCAGTCGGGACGTACCTGGCTCCGACAGACGCCAGAATGTCAGCATGCTTATTCTTTTCACGAGATATGGCTTTGACATTCAAAGAGTCAAATGACTCCATCAGATCCCAGACACGGTTGCGGTACGCCTTGAGGTAATGCTTCTTGGAGGTGCACTTATTCGTAATCTTGTTGCACACCAGCTCTGAGTCGCCAAAGATCTGCAAATGCTTTATCCCAAGTCTCTCTGCCTTTCTCAAACCCAAACACAAAGCTTCATACTCCGCCGCATTGTTAGTGCAACTCCAAGCCAGCCTATAAGTGTAGTCCTTTTGGATCCCGGATGGGGAAACCAGAAGTACACCTGCACCAGCGCCATTCTTACATCGGGCGCCATCAAAGTACAGCTTCCATAGCTTTTCTGGGGCAGGCCCAACATCTTTCTTTGCAGACTGATCAAGTCTTTCAGGCTAGGTGACAGAGTAGCAACCTTGTTCGGTCTCAATCATGGCATTGAAGTCTAGTAAGGAGAACTCATCCTCCACTTGTAACAGCTCGAGGGTCTCTTCCGCCAAATCTACCTCTACCAGTTCTTCAGTCGTCAGATGAACCATGTCGCTCTGTTGTTCTTCCCCAGGTATCTTCTCGACCAGAAACGTGGAAGGCTTTTCATTATAGATCTTCAATCTCCTTCCTTTAAAAGGCACTTCCATATGTGAATAATCTAGCGACAGATATCCACCCAGCTTCGCAGAGAACTCCCTAGAGAGACACATGCCGAAGTAGGGTTCCAAGTCAACCACCACGACCTCTTGGATGACCACTATGTCGAGCGCTTTATGCAGTCGGATTGGGATGTCTTTGATGACACCAACTGTCTTGACAGGAGTGCCGTCTAGCTGCAACACACCTTGGCTGCTCCTTGTGTATTCCATACCAATCTCTTCGCAGACAGCCCTCGGCATGACAGTAGTGGAGGCACCGGAGTCCACCATGCAATTGTGTACTATATGGCCCTCCATTCGCAAAGACAGATAGAAAGGTGGCGGCCTGTTTTTCCCAGTAGTAGATACTGTCAAGGGCTGAGCTAACACAACAGGCTGCGTCGGCTTTCCATCTTTCACGCTCTTCAAGGATTCTTGCAACAGGTCTACTTGCCCTGGGAGCAGAAGAGCCTCATACATGCTTATCTTCGTCGGAGTCTTCTTGAGCTCATCAACTATATTGTAAGTTGAAGTGTCGGCTCCCTCTATCTCTTTCGCTGGCTCGTACCTGGTTCGGTATTGTTGCGTGGCTTCAACCCTCTGTCTCTTCGTCAGCGATGGATACCTCAGCTTTTCTTGAGCTTGTTCTTTTGTTTCAGCTAGAGGTTGGGCCGCGGGAGCCTTTACCGCGGGAGCCTTGAGCGTCGGGAACTTTTCTTTGGCTGTAGGAGGTAAAGGTGGCTTGTCAGGTGCTAGCACAGCAGGTTGCGCCCTCTCCCTTCTGGCGTATACTTTTAACGGCTTCATCTGGGCCGTGGGGGCCTCAATGGGCCTTTTGCCCTCCTTGGTCAAGAGAGACACGGGATCTTCTTCTGGGACCGCAAAGTTACCTTCATCGTCAAGGATCATGTATGCTTCGTCCTCCATGGCGCTGCCCGCAAGGGTCTGAATATAATGCCGATGCAACATGCAACCCTCCTCTCCATGTGGATCGTTGCATGTAGAGCACCAGTTAACATGGTCAGAAGTGCCTGGTTGAACCTCATTGGCAGCATTCCTCGCCGGGGGCCTTTGCGCTTGAGCAGCTTGATCTTTTGTCAGCGCAGGGGGAGGATATGGTCTCCTCGGAAGAAACTCCATCTGGGCTTGCTTCTTCTTCATGATTGTCATATCGTTGGAAATAGTATGGTAACCAGAGGCCGGAGCCCGGACCTCCTGAAGGATCTTATTCCGAATATCATTATCAGCAGGCGCCGGCCGGACCGGAGGAGGTATTGCAGCTAATGGTGGAGGTGCAGAATACGCCGCGTAATGAGGGGGAGCTGGGAGTGCGGGATATTGCGGAGGTGGAGGTGGTGGATTAGGATAATGGATCTGGGGCTGACCATACGGGTTTATAACTGGCGCTGGATTCCATGGCTGCTGGGGGTACTGATTTGACGAGGATGGCGTCACACCAAACGCGGGTGGATATTGTGACTGAGGGAAATCGGGGTAGATGGGAGGCTGCATTCTATGAGGAAGTCTGCCTATAGAAATTATGTCTAATTCTGCTTGCCGGGCAGCTTCATATAAGGCAGGAAAAGTGTCGACCCGGGCTATCTTAAGAAGCAGACAAATGTCTGAATTGAAAGACCTCAGGTAATAGTGCGCAACTTGTCCCGCCGGAGGTCGCAGCTCGCGAGGTACTCTCTTCCAGGACCTCGCAAACCTCACGTTGAAGTCCGATATCTCCTCTTGCGGATGGCGTTGAATACTTTGAAACTGATGCAGCAATGAAGAGGGATCAGCGGACTCGTTGCATCCCTTCACTAGCCTGCCTGCTAACTGGGGCCATCCCGTGATAGCTCCTTCTGGCAAAGATCTCCACCAGTAGAGAAGCTTCCCTCTCAGAGAAAGGGCTAATAGACGGGTCTTAACACTCTCACTAGTGATAGAGTGCAGTGCAACCAAGGCCAGAATATCTTGGATGTGCTCGTATGCTGTTTTCCCAGAGCCATCGTAAGTAGGAATGGATTTCAAGGCAGCAGGGGGTACAACTTCTTGTCCAACTAGAGCCAAGGGCCCCGTGGAATCAACTCGCTGGGAAGAGGTCGTCATCATTTTGTTGGGCAGCCATGTCTTCTTCCTCTTCAGTAGTATAATCAGTATCAGTGTTGTCCGAAGTTGTAGGTTGTTCTTCAATTTCGGCCTCTCCAACTTCAGCTTCTTCAATCTCAGCTTCTTCTACTTCAGCTTCAGCTTCGAGTTCGTTTTGGTGAGCTTGGTAGTCAACCAGCCTTACGCGCTCTCCAGGAGCGTTGATGTCGATTTCGTAGAGATCAAGCTGTTGTCCTGGGTTCCTTGCTCTCCACCTTCTTGTATGCATGAAGGCGCTTTTGATATTGGACCAGTCTCACGGACTCAGAGAATATTCGGGTACTGCAGAGTCGCCAGGTGTTCTTGATTTGACAGCAATGAAGCGAACACCGATGCTTCGATTTTGTTTTGGGGTGGGAAACTCCCGTGTCCCACCGGGCGTGCCAGAGAAACTGTTGGTTACGAATCTGCCACTAGGATAGGATTTAGTGTAATGCGCCCTAGATTCGCCCAACAAATTGAAAGGCCGGAAGGAAGGAATGCCTTCCGCGCCAATCTCCGGAGGAGGCCGGCTTCCTATGTTTTCTCAATTTGGTTTAAGCTCAAAGTGCAGGAAAGAAATTAGAGATGCAGAAAGAAATATAAATGTGATTGTTCCGGGTGGGGAAGATAAGCAGCACAGCAACAGCCAATCACCACTACTAACAACAATTAAACACAAAATATGTTGCAGAAACTATCAACACCATTCATCCTATGTATCCTCCACTTTTGCATTCCAGGAATACTTAACTATCAAATACCGATATCCAGAAAAGCAGAATAACAGTAAGCAATAACATAAGCAACATGAGGCAGAAATACTCAGTAAAGGCGGCATACAAGATAAAGACAATCAATAGAGCCAAGTATATTTTGTATTCAGAAGCAAACGCACAACTACAACAGTTCCCTAGCAATATATCCCCCTTCCACCCTTTTACAATGATATGGCGGAGCTATTTATAGCATAATTTTCCCCCCATTACAACTTTGGGCACAGGATCCCAGACCTGACAATAGCTGACAAAGCTGACAAAAGCGGCAAAAAGCGGCTGATGTTGACCTCTGCTGGCATGGAACGTACTTGCAGCAAGGTCCACCTGAAAACTTAGCAGCTACGTGGCAGTGCGGTAGATGACGCTTCGAGTCGGCTTGACTGAGGGTAGTTGAGGTACAATAAGTCAGTTCACGCTCGCACACCTCCCGTCGCATCTCTGACTCGAATCTCGAGGCTGGACACCTGTCGGAATCTGATAAGGGAAAAAATCTGCCTTTGAAGCTCATACTTTCTCTCCTGCCCGACTTCGCCCAAAATTGGAGCGCAACCGGGCAGCGTAGGGGGGAAGTAGCGCAGTTGGGAAGGCCTTCGTGCCTTAGAAATTTTCTGGGCAGGTTTCAACGTTCTTTGCCCGAGTGCGCACAGGTCAGTGAGCGAAGCCCGACTTCGCTGCGAAGTTGGGCGGCTCAGCACTTAGCCGATTTTCTGGAGTCACCATGATAAGTCGCCCGGCTGCGCACTTCCTCCAGGGCGAAGCCCGACTTCGCTGCGAAGTCGGGCAGTCCCAGCACTTAGGGAAATTCCTGCTATCTTCAAGTGAGCTGCCCAACTGCGCACAAGCTTGAGGGCGCCGCCCGACTTCGCTGCGAAGTCGGGTGGTCCCAACACTTAACCATTTTCTGGATCTCTCTCATTGACATTGCCCAGGTGCGCACAAAATTGAGAGCGCAGCCCGACTTCGCTGCGAAGTCGGGCGGCTCAAGACTTAGTATTTTTTGGGCTCAGCTCCACACATCAGCTTCCCAAGTGCGCATGAAACTAGGAGCGCAGCCCGACTTCGCTGCGAAGTCGGGCGAACGGCAACACTTAGAAAATTTTGGGCTCTTTGCCCTCTCAGAGAAACAACCAGAAGTATGGGGGGGGGGAATGGAGAGAATGAAACTGATGGCAGGGAAGATAGGGGATAGTGGAGAAAGGGAGAGAAGGAAGAGGGAAGGGAAAGCAACATCCTTACAAAAAATCCGAAGACATGGCACCCCGTGCAAAATATGGCAACCGAAACAGGATTCAAACCCACAATGAGGCACAGATTGTAAGGTACTCTTTGTTTGTTAGTTCCTTTTCTTTTCACATTGCATTTCATTTCTTTTTATTCTTTTCGATTCTACAATTTGTTTCCAAATATACTGCAATTTTTTTCTTCTTACGAGTAGTTAATAACTTCTTTAAGAGGGTAGTGTTTTTTATATGTGCATATAGCATGTAGTTCCTCTAGTTTTTCCTACCTATGGTGACCTTCTTTTCAACAGACAACATGTGAGATGGAAACACCTCAATTGTAGTTTCCATTGAGTTGATATTATTAAATCATAGGCTTGAGCAAACAATCACCAATACCCATACAAGCAATAATTAGAAACTATAGCACAAAATAATTTTTCATCTTTCGATAAGATGAGATAATTCTATTAATGTTCACAAATGGCCAAAGTAGGCAGATGGGACTCATTGAAAAGAGCTGTTACAAATAGTTTATAATGCAATACTTTATGCCTCTTGGCCAATGTATACTGGCCTTGAAAGAAATATACATGAAACATAATGTTCTGCTGAACATAATCATCAGATTGCTCATCCAAATAAATATGAAGCTCCCTCTTTTCATGATAATACCAGATACCATTGGACTGATTAAGCCATCTTGTAATGTGGTTCCATCAAAGGTAAATTTAATGTTTAAGAAGGATGGATGTGCATAAAAGCAATATATAAATCCCAGTTAAACTCTTGATAAGTAAAACAGCCAATTCTCCCCATGAGTGCACATAGAATCCTTAATACTCAACTTGGTGGGATTTCATAAAATAGTTGTGCCCCTGACTTACCAGTGGAAACAGAGCTAATAATGGTAATAAAATAAGCTGCTAATCAAATATTTTCCAATGATTAAGCGTGTTTATCAGGTGAAAAACAAGTTTTTTCCAACAACTTAAAATCAGCTTCAAGCTGTTTTACTTTATACTCCCGACTTATGTGCTTAAATGCTATGTTAGGATCTCAAATATTTCAGGAAAATGTTTTGCTGTTGTCTTTGGTCCCAGTACTGATCAAGGGCTTCTTGCAAAGTGGATTATACTACCATGTCCTCGATGTTTTCTCCAAAAGCTTAAAGTTTTCTATCTCAGATAAAACTAGCAAAGAGCTAGATATCATAATTTGCCATCTTCTTTATCATTCTCCCTAGGTTTAGACAGGGATTTGGAGGACACCTAATGGGTTGGCTCTTAAACTTGGCTATTTCTTCTTGCCATTCAGCATCCTGCCTTGTTTCCTTAACATTGGGGTACAAATTTTACTAAAGGCAAAATTCTGCTAAAGTTCTATAGGCTTACATGTTCATCCATGGGGTTCATTACATGGAGGAGGAGTAGTTTAGGTGAAGAAGACATAAGGTAATTGTTGTCACATTTTGCACGGGGTGCAATGTTTTCAAGTTTGTAACAGTGCTGCTCTTCTTTTCCCCTCTTCCTCTATTTTCCTTCCTTCTTCTCTCCTTTCCTTTTCTTTCCCGCATTCTCTTTATTTCCCCCATTTCTCGGAGTCCCCCAGTTGGTTTTTTAACTTTCCAGCAAGTTACCTGAAAAATGGCTAAGTGTTGGTGTGAAGTACGCACTTCGCCCAGTTTTGGTGCGAAGTTCGCACTTCGCCCAGTTTTGGTGCGAAGTCTGACTTCGCCCCACTTTCTGGGCGCACCTTGCAACTGGCAGACTGGCAGGCTGACAGAAGAAAGATCAAGTGCTGGAGCAAGTCCGTACGGCGGCAGACACCAGTTTTCACCTGTGCGCAGTCCGACTTCGCAGCAAAGTCGGAGTGCGCCCTTGACAGGTGCGCAGTGGGGAGACAAACTCAGAATTTGACCAAGGCATGAAGGCCTTCCCGACTGCACTGTATTCTGCCCACGCAACCCGAGGCGCTCCGATCCCAAGCGAAGTTGGATGACCTGCCTTTCAAGGCAGACACGTGTCAAAAAGCATCATTCATCATCTGACAAGTGTCCAACTTCGGGATTAGAGCCGAAACGTGCCGAACAAAAGGACAAGCATGGGCTGCACTGCCTGCGCCAGTAGCCTCATTTAAAGCTGATCTGAGGTTTCACCTGCTCCAGCTACCCGCATCACTGCCAGAGACAAGTTCTGACCAACACACCGCCATGAAGCTGTCCAGCTTCCAGGAAGACCATGTTGCGGGTACAGTTTGGTCCGACAAAAGGTCAGCATTTGCAGCTCTTTCGCCGCTTTTGTCAGCTTACGTTTGACTGGGACCTTGTGCCCATTAATGTAACGGGAGGGACTCGGGCTATAAAAGCCCACCATGAATTCATTGTAAAGGGTGGATGGGGAATGTCTGTTAGGGAACCAATGTAACCGTGCTTCTGCTTATAAATATAATTTGTATGCCTGGTTCTGTTCTGCTGCTTCTGTTTTTTATGCTGCCTTTCTTTATATTCATGCCTTAGGCTAACCTGTGTCACGGCTCGTTGATTCATTTCAGCATTTGGTGATCAGGTGCCTCTAGAATTGCTTGTTTAAAGCACCCTCAGTACTTTATGAATTAAAAGGATACATATAATAGATGTGGTAGCAGTTTCATAAGTTGTGTGTTACGTTGTTGGTCCGTAGCTGGTGATTGATGCGCTACCGTACTGTTAGTTCCTTGTAGGGAATGTCTGTTAGGGAGCCATTGAAGCTGTGCGGTTAAATTCTCTACACGACACATATACCTGGCTCTGATATCTCTATGATTGCTTTCTACTCATGTTAGTGTCCGTAGGTGGTGATTGATGCGTTGTCGTACTGTTAGTTCCTTGTAGGGAATGTCTGTTAGGGGACCATTGTAGCCGTGCGTACACTGCTTAAGTATCGGAAGTATACGTTAGATTTTGCAGTTCTCAGTCGTGCTTTATATTTGTAATGCAGTAAGTATTGGTGATTGTTGGTTGTCGTACTGTTAGTTCCCCCCCACCAACCTCCACGTATATTTGTAAATTCCTTTCTGTTCATTTATCTCTTTCCTGTACTCTTAGCTTAAATCAGAAAACCCCCAAAAGGAGCCGGCCTTCTCCGAAGATTGGCCCGGAAGGCATCTCTTCCTTCCGGCATTTCATGCTGGTGGGCGAATCTGGGCGCATTAACCCAAAATCCTTTCCTCATGGCAGATTCGTAACCAACAGTTTCTCTGGCACGCCCGGTGGGACACTGGTCCCACGTTTGAAGAGAGATTTTCTGATCAGTCTCTACCTGGCGCTGACAGTGGATCCTGAGCTCTCGGTGAGACAAGGAGGTTTCTCACCCTCGACAGAATTGAAGCACCGATGTTCGCTTCATTTCTGTTCCAAATCTGAACACCTGGCGACTCTGCACGAACAAATCCTCTGAGTCCGAGAGACCGGTCCCAGCACCTTCATGCACACAAGAAGGTGGCAAGCAAGGGATCCGAGAAGCCCGCCTGAGTTCTACGAACTGGACATTAACGCTCGAGGCGAAGTTCCCAGGCTGGCTGATCCGCGAGCTCGTTTCGACGAAGCCGAGGCTGAAATCCAAGAAGAGGCCGAAGCCGAAGTCGGAGGAGCCGAGTACGAAATAGAAGAGGCCGAGGAAGAAGAAGATCTTGCATCCTCGAAAAGTACCGACACTGAGTACACAACCGACGACGGAGAAGAAGAAGAAGAAATGGCTGCCCAACAGCCGAATGACGATGATCTCTTCCCGACGGTGGACTCTACGGGGCCCTTGGCCCTGGTCGGACAGCAAGTTGTGCCCCCTGCTGCTTTAAAGTCTATTCCCACATACGACGGCGTACGAGCACATCCAGGACATCCTTGCCCTGGCCGCATTGCATACTATTACCGATGAGAGTGTGAAGACCCGTCTACTGGCCCTTTCCCTGAGGGGAAAGCTTCTCTACTGGTGGAGATCGCTGCCAGAGGGATCCATCACAGGGTGGCCCCAGCTTGCCAGGAGGCTCGTAAAAGGATGCAACGAGTCTGCTGACCCTACTTCTCTACTGCATCAGTTCCAAGCTATCCAGAGACATCCTCAAGAGGAGGTGTCTGATTTTAACATCAGGTTTGCGAGATCCTGGAAACGGGTACCTCGCGAACTTCGGCCTTCATCCGGCATGGCTGCTCATTACTATCTGAGATCCTTTAACTCAGACATATGCCTGCTGCTGAAGATCGCCAGAATTGACGAGTTTCTTGCGTTGTACGAGGCTGCCCAGCAAGCTGAAGCTGACACTATTTCCATCGGCAGACTCCCGTCCAGGGTGCAGGAACCCATTCATCCCGACTTCCCCAGATCCCAATATCCTCCTGCTTCTGGCGGTGCGCCGTCTACATCAGGACAGCAGCCCCAGCAGCAGTGGAATCCAGCGCCGGTCGTAACTCCTTACGGCCCACCTCAATTGCATTACCCTCACCCGCCGCCTCCTGCTCCTCATTTTCCAGCACTTCTCGCTCCCCCGCAGTATGCCCCTTATTCTAACCCACCTCCATTGGCCGCATTGCCTCCACCGGCACAGTTGCCGCCACCCGACAGCAGCATCCAGAACACAATTCTATAGGAAGTGCGGGCTTTGGCCTCCGGATACCATGCCATGTCCAATGACATGACCGCTATGAAGAAAAAGCAGGCCCAGATGGACCTTGCTCCTAGAAGGCCATATGCACCACCCACGCTGACGAAAGACAAAGCCCCGGAACACCAGCCGCAGAGGCATCCGCCTCCAAGAAATGCTGCTATAGAAGACCCGCCTGGTCCTCCCGACCAGGTTAACTGGTGCACCACGTGCAATAACCCGCATTCGGAGGAAGACTGTACTTTGCACCAGCACTACATCCAGACCTTGGTCGGCAGCGCTATAGAGGATGATGAACTGTATATGATCTTGGACGGCGAAGCCAACTTCGTCCTCCCAGAAGAGAATCTAGTGCCGCCTGCCAAGGAAGAAAAGAAAGCCGCAGATGCAGCCAAGCCTTTGCAAGTCTGCGCAAGAAGAGAGAAACCACAGCCCGGCGGGCTGCCACCATACAAGCGGCTGTGGCCCTACACAGCCCAGGAGAAGGCATCCAAAGAGAAAGCTCCAGTCAAGCCTTCTCCGACAAAGGCCGCCGCTGTTCCAGCCAAACCGCCAGCAAGGGCCCCAACTCCGGCTAAAGCTCCTCTACCTCAGCCTCCAGCTGAAACCAAAGAACAAGCCCAGGAGAAGCTGAAGTACCCGTCTCTGACCATGAGACAGCGAGTTGAGGCCACCCAGCAGTACCGGATGAAGTATGAGCCGGCTAAACAAGCAGAGGGAGCTAGTACCTCGGGCTACAGCATTGTAGACGAGTTGAAAAGAACGCCCGCGAGAATCAGCATGTATGATGCTCTTCTGCTCCCAGGCCAGGTGGATCTGCTGCAAGAATCACTGAAGAACATGAAAAGCGGCAAGCAGATGCAGCCTGCTGTCCTGGTTCAACCTTTGACAGTCTCCGCCACTGGGAAGAACAGACCGCCACCCTTTTATCTGTCTTTACGGATGCAGGGGCACATAGTTCACAACTGCATGGTGGATTCTGGTGCTTCCTTGACTGTGATGCCGAAGGCCGTCTGCGATGAGATCGGGATGGAATACACACGGAGCAGCCAAGGAGTGCTGCAATTAGACGGCACCCCTGTCAAGACAGTTGGTGTCATAAAGGACATCCCTATCCGGCTGCATAAGGCCCTCGACATCGTGGTCATCCAAGAGGTTGTGGTTGTCGACTTGGAACCTTACTTCGGCATGTGTCTCTCTCGGGAGTTCACTGCGAAGTTGGGCGGGTACCTGTCTCTAGACTACTCACACATGGAAGTGCCCTTCAAAGGAAGGAGACTGAAAATTTTTAATGAGAAGCCTTCCACCTTCCTAGTAGAGAAGATACCTGGAGGAGAGCTGGACTGCATGGTCCAGTTTTCAGAGGAAGAGCTGGTGATAGTGGAGTTGACTGAGCAAGCCTTTGAAGTGCTACAGCTTGAAGATGAGTTCTCGTTGTGGGACTTCAATGCCGTAATCGGAACAGAGCAGGGCTGTTACTCCATTGTACAGCCTGAGAGGCTTGACATGTCAGCTGCGAAGGAGATAGGACCTGCACCCGATGAGCTGTGGAAGCTTTTCTTTGACGGCGCGCGATGCAAAAATGGCGCCGGTGCAAGGGTACTTCTGGTTTCTCCAAACGGAATCCAGAAGGACTATGCCTACAGGTTGGCCTGGAGCTGCACTAATAACTCGGCGGAATACGAAGCCCTGTGCTTGGGTTTGCGAAAGGCGGAGAGGCTCGGAATCAAACACCTACAGATTTTCGGAGATTCAGAGCTGGTGTGTCACCAAGTTACGGAGAAGTGCGCATCCAAACAGCATTTTCTTAGAGCGTACCGTAACCGGGTGTGGGACCTGATGGAGTCATTCGACTCATTGAATGTCAAAGCAATATCGCGTGAGAAAAACAAGCACGCCGATATTCTGGCGTCTGTTGGAGCCAGGTACGTTCCGGCTGAAGACGTTGTCCAGAAGCCGAAGCCGGTTTGCACTATCTACAGGCCTTCTGTGCCTGATAAGGACACCCACTGGCAGGTGTTCAGTTGTGACGAGGAGATCGTCACATTCCTGGTTAACGAAGTGTGTGTAATCGAAGGTAGAGACCCTGATGACGAGCAATATGAGGGGTTGATACAGTTATGGAATAATCACGTCCCAAAAGGACTGATTACATTAGAAAGTCTCTTTGATCAGAATGATAGAGCAATATCCTACAGGATCAAAGTAGACCCGAGGCAGTATGCAGACCTGGAACTTGAACCTGGTAAAACAATCAAGGTCGAAACAGACTGCACGTCGGAGGAGCTGGAGCAGATCAGATCACGGCCTGGTGCTACGAGGATTTGAAGGGGTATGACAGAACTGTCATCCAGCATACTATTGAGCTAGAGGATGGCGCTAAGCCATTCCGACAGAAGCAGAGGGCCGTGAATCCGAATATTGAGGCTATGATGAAGACTGAGCTCTTGAAGATGCTGGAGGCCAAGATCATCTACCCCATCAAACATTCATCCTGGGTCGCAAATTTGGTGCCCATGAGGAAAAAGAATGGCGACATTCGTCTCTGTGTCGACTTCAGAAACCTAAATCAAGCTTCCCTCCGGGACCACTATCCGCTTCCCCAAATCGACCAGATCCTACATATCGTTGCTGGAGCCCAGAGATTTTCACTTTTAGATGGATTTTTCGGCTACAACCAGATTTGGGTCAAAAACGAGGACCAGCATAAGACGGCGTTTACCACCAAGTGGGGGACGTTCGCCTATCAGCGCATGTCGTTTGGCTTGTCTAATGCTGGTGCCACATTCCAAAGGGCCATGGACCTGGCCTTCCGAGAGCTGCTCAATAAGATTATTGTCATCTACCTTGATGACATGACTGTTTTCTCTCACCAACGAGGAGATCATGTTTCGCACCTACGGCAAATATTTGAGAGTTGTCGAGAATTCGGCATTTCTATAAACCCGAAGAAGTCTGTCTTCGCGGTGAAGGAAGGAAAGCTGCTGGGACATGTCATCTCCGAGGAAGGCCTCTCCATTGACCCTGACAGAGTAGAAGCCCTCGTTCGCTTGCCAGCCCCCGTCGACAAAAAAGGGCTGCAGTCCTTCTTCGGTCAGATTAACTTTGTGCGGAAGTTCATCCCGGACTTCGCACAGGTGATCAAGCCTATGGCCGAATTGCTTAAGAAAGATACACGTTACGAATGGACTGATGAGAGAGAGCAAGCCTTCGAGGAGATCAAGGCCCAAATTGCACAAGCTCCGGTGTTGACAAACCCGGACTACTCCAAGGACTTCATCCTATATGCAGTGGGAGAACCCGAAAGTTACGCTGTAGTCCTAACTCAGAAGGAATACGATGGTGAGGAGCGCCCCATAGCATTCCTCAACCAAGTGATTCTGCCGCATGAAGAAAAGTACAATTTTATAGAGCGACAGGTTCACGCTGTCATGAAGTCCCTTCGAAAGTTCAGGCACTTTGTCTCCCAGAGCAAGACTACTGTCTTTGTGATTCACCCGGATGTTCGTAACTTCATTTTACAAGGAGAACCGGGTCACAAGAGAGCAGGATGGATTGCAAAAATCCAGGAGTTCGACATTGAAGTGCGGCCCACTAAGCTTATCAGAGGCCGAGCCTTGTGTCAGGAATTGGCCCGAAGCGCTGTAGCCGGCATCTCCACCTGTAAGTGGAAGGACACAGCGACACGCGTCTACCTAGCCAATTCCTTATCGGAGGGGAGTGATTGGACAGATGAACTGGTGAGATACTTCTACACCGGAAGATGTCCCGATCACCTGAACGCCTCACAACGAAGGAGATTTCGGTTGGGTGCACTCAAGTACACTCTTCGCCCCGAGGGGCTTTACTTCAAAAACATCGACGGCATCCTGTTGCGGTGCGTCATTAAATCTGACCAGCCTAGGGTCCTCGGAGATTTTCATTCCGGGATGCCTGGGGGTCACCATTCTTCAAGGCCAACGGCCTTAAAAATAATAAGAGCTGGGTACTATTGGCCCACTCTATTCGCAGACGCTCATGCAGTCTGCTCTAAATGTGATCAATGCCAGAGGTTTGCTGGCCGAAACAGAAAAGCACCCCTGCCCCTTCAACCGATTCAGGCCGAGACTCCGTTCCAGCAATGGGGTTTAGACTTCATCGGGGTGATTTCTCCTAACTCCTCTGCCGGCCACAAGTTTATTCTTACAGCTACTGACTATTTTACACGGTGGGCAGAGGCAATCCCGACCAAGAATTCCGACCAAGAAACGGTCATCAGGTTCATTGAGAGCCTGATTACCCGCTTCGGGGTTCTAGAGTCAATTGTGACAGACAACGGTCCAGGATTTGTAGGCGCTGTACTCACGGAGTACACCGGCAGACTTGGCATCTATCACAAGATGTCTTCTAACTACTACCCGCAGGGGAATGGCCTTGTCGAGTCTACTAACAAGAACCTCCTGAAGATCGTCCGGAGGACCATTGAAAGAAACAAGCGGACTTGGCACTTGCTCCTGAATTGGGCACTGTGGGCGGACAGAGTTGCGTTCAAGAAATCCCTCAGAACGTCCCCCTATGCGCTCGTTTATGGCAAATAAGATGTCATGCCATCACACATCGAGATCCCTGCCCTGTGGATGATTGACGAAGATAGGAGCAGCGGAGACCCGATGGACGACAGACTATGCCAACTCCTGCAGTTGGAAGAAGACAGAGAAAGTGCATACCAGGCCTTCACTAATCACATTGCAGCCACTCAAGGCTGGTTTGCAAAAGGCACCACTTCCCGAGTTTTCGAAATTGGGGACCTGGTGCTGAAGTGGGACTCATATAAAGCAAAGTCGGGTAATCACGGGAAGTTTGATGCTCTCTGGGAGGGCCCTTATCAGATTGCCCGGGTGAACCAATTTAATGCCTATGTGCTTCGGGATATGGAGGGTCAGCTCCTGCCTATCCCTGTCAACGGGTTCCACTTAAAAATTTACCGCTGCTGAAGGTGCCCAAGTGGCCCTTCCTTGTAAAAAAATTTCCCTTATGCTTTTTCATTTCCCAGCATGTACAGTTTCCGATTTTCAGCTTTTAATTTTATTTTTTATTATTATTTGAGCTTAACTGCGGCACGGGAGAGAAATACGGACTTCACAGCGAAGTCCGTCGTCGCCCCTCAGGAAGGGCAAAGTTCGGCTGTGCAAAGGAGGAAGCAAACAAAGAAGAAAAAAGGAAGAAAAAAAGGCAAAAAATTGACTATGTGTTGGCCGAAGTCCGACTTCGCAGCGAAGTCGGGCTTCGGGCCAGCCAAGTGCGAAGCTTGTACAAAGAAAGAAGAACGGACTGTGCGCAAACTTGGCCCTTCACCCAAATGCAAGTACGAAATGCAAGCTTCACGCGAAGTACGCACTTCACCCAAATTTCGGGCGAAGTCCTAGCTCGCTCCAATGTTTACCCTGCGCAGTTCAAACAGATCAAAGGGAGCAGAAAAGTGTTGAAGGTTGCGATAAAACCAGACTGCGCTCAATCCTTGAGCGCGGCAAGGAAAAGAAGAAGGAACGGTTCAAACGCGCACTTCGCGCGAAGTTCGAACTTCGCCCGAAATTCGGGCGAAGTCCGACTTCGCCGGCGAAGTCGGACCGCGCCCAACTTTGGGCGAAGTCCGACTGCGCCTCGTTTTCTGGGCCAGTTTGGGCAAAAGTTCAAAAAAGGAATAAAATATTCAAAAAGGTCTAAACTGGGCCCAAGGCGCGTTGCGACCGTTTCAAAGTGGGTTTTCGCACCAATGATTCTTTCTTGAGTAGTGTGCCCTGATTTCGGCAGTGACGTCAGCCATGGCGCAGCGTCCAAGACAGAATTAATGATTGCACGTTCCTCAACGAAAGTGCAAGCAAAAGAGCATGGCACGTCTGCCGGAGTGCACTTTTTCCAAACATTCTCCTGCGCAGCCACCAAAGAAGCATAACTTAGCCGACCTACCCCCTCCTGCGTGGCATTAATGATGCTGTCTTTATCTAGAAAATGGGGTCAGATGTTTTCAAACATTCCAGATTGCACAGATTATTCCTTAAACGGTGCAAATTATTCCTTTGACAGCGAAATCTGCTGTAGACGCTCTGAGCCTGTAATTATTGCCGATTCGGAGAAATGGACAGAGGAAAGATGCCAGTGTCAGCGCAGTCCAGCGAAAGTGGCGAACCAAAGGATTTACCGCGGCCGGGCGTTTTCAGAAGTGAAACCCCGCCAGAGAGAAAGTCAAAATCCCGGCCTAAAAAAGTACAGCGTGGGCAAGCCCCACCACCTCCAGTAAATTACTTGGCGGGATATGTGGACGACTCTTTTTCTATGAGCCTGACGAAGCTGCGGGCAAATGTGGAGAGTTGGGCCGACAAAGTTTCGCCCTCCCACCATTTCGGAGCGGCGTACAAATCCAATCTTTTCAGATTCTTGTGCCCTCCTGTCCATCAATGCCCGGAACTGGTAGACCTAATTGTCAGACACTACAGACCAGTTACCCGGCAAATTTGCAGCTCCAGCGGTAAACCCTTGTTCACACTGCGCAGAGACTGTCCAGCCAGCTTTCGCCCCAGGGTTGGAGTATGACTCCAGCACCATCCTCAGAAAGATAAATTTGGGCGAGCAGGCGGGACGCTTCGCAAATACCAAACGGATGAGGGATTTCCTCAATTCAGAACTGAACGCCCCGCTTGCAGCTGGACAGTGGCCAACCGGCCCCATGCCTTTGGCGAAATCAGAGCAAGTATCTATATACCATTCTGGCATGGATTCTCGGCTGCGACTCCGATGAGCTGGTACAGCCGTACCAGCTAGCGCTGGCAGAATGTCTCCTGTGTGGAGAATCATACGAACCAGCGGCGCAGAGAAGTGGTAAGCGCCCCATATTTTTTGACTGGGCAGACTGGCTGGCTTACGCCATTCATTCCAGCCTGGTGAAGATCCAGAAGAGGCAGTCTACCGATTTTCGTTTCAGTTCTGTTCTAGCCTGGCTTTGTTTGTACCATTTGCACCCCCTGATGCCGATCCTGAACCTGAAGAAGGTCAACGAGAGGGGAGAGCCACAGCCCGTCTATAACTGGACGGATGACTTATACCGGAAAGGGTCCTACTACAAGTTCAACTTCAACTTTTTGGGATTCGTCATGTCAGTCTTCAGTGAAAGCAAAATTCCACGCCCCCCGAGGGAAATGACGAGCGCTTTGATAAATCAGAAGCTCGGGGATGTTTTCAGACTGACGCAGGGAATTGTGGTCAGAATCTACGGATTCAAGGGCAAACCCCATTTGCTGCCCTACTGGTGTACAGAGCATCTGTTCGGGATGGAGGTTTCCCGGCAGATGGATTATGTTGAAGAGGAGTTCGGTCTAGGAAAGAAGAGAGGACAGATTTTTCAATATCCTCTTTCCTTGGCAAACGTTGAGATTACTGAGGTAGGACAACATGTCTACCTTGAGCAGGAGTTTTCTCGGATTGGCCTGGTTCTGCTGCCGCAGCGTTGGAAGTATGACCCATATGGGATAAGGGGAAAGTTCGCACATCTCTGCCCCCGGGCAGATATAACCGAAGATAAGTGCGATGTGGTCCATGTGGACCTTGACTGGGAAATTGAATTGATGGAAGCTTCTCCTCCCTGGCAGGATTTTTACTGCGAGGAGGTGACATATGACCCCAAGCGAAACCCGGACCACCAGTTCACATCTCCAGGGTTTAAAAAATTTCTATCCAAGATAGCAGGCCTTAACTGGTCTAAAGAAAAGATTACTGAATGCTGGAAGATGAGATGCCGCACGCAGCACGACAAATCCACAAGGAAAAATCTGGCCGTAGATGACGACTTTTCGGTTCTCTATGACCAGCATCATGACAGCTGGCGGCCGTTCGCATATCAAGGTTACGTTCCCCGAGGCCCCTTTGAAGATTATAAAGGAGGGTCTCCTTCCCATCAGTTGTACACTTCGGCAACTGCCAGCGTGGGCCCAACAGACATCCAGGCCGAACCAATGCAGCCCGTGGCTTCCAAGGCGGCGCCTAAGAAGGCGAAAGAGTTAGTCAAAGCAACGCCGTAGGCAATCCCTCAGGCACAAAAGGCGCCAGCACCGCCACAGAGCAGACCAGTTGAGGCAGACCTTCTGCAAGTCAAACCCCGGTACAAGTTTACCGTGGGAGCATCAGCGCCTGCTGCACCTGCTTCATCTCCTTCCCCTAATCCGACCGTTATTACAGAAGAGAAGAAGCGAAAGAGTGGAGAAGATCAGGCGACCTAGCCTAATAGTGCAGCAGCCAGTCGCAGAGCCGCAGCCGCGTCCTGCCACCGCAGGGACAATTTCTCTAGGCAGTCCCAAGCCAGCCGCCGAAGTCAGACGCACAGACATCCATCCGGCATCGGCTCAGGCGGAGCCCGCAGGTACGTTTGCTGCCCCTGTCTCTTTGGTCTCATCCAGTCCTACTCCCACTCCGTCTCCCGCTCAATCCGAGCAAGCTATGGCCGCATCATCCTCCCCGTCTCCACGTCCTTCTAGCGGCCCCCATTCTTTTGATCAGTTTGCTCAGAACCCTAACGTTTCCCTATCTCTGAGCACAACTCCAAACCCTTCGCCTGAAGTTAGCGCTGAGGCCGTCCATTCACCGTCACATCCACCGTCTCAGCCGCTTCAAACCCTCACAGTATCAGCCGCTCCCATCTCCATTTCCCGGTCGCCCACACAAGCGGCCGATCCTTCCAGTGTCCATCCGGTTCCTCCTGATCCCATCCCCGCAGGAGAGACGTCTCAGCAGACCCCTAGGCTGGGGGAACCAGATTTTATGGACGACCTCCAGAATACAGACGACTTGCCCTTGGCAATGAGAGCTGTAGAATATTCTGTCTCTTTCCTTCAGAACCTGAAGCGGAGGAGACCTGAAGAGATAGCCGCCCCGATAAAACGCGCCAAGTACGATTTCGGGAGGAGAGTGCTTACAACAGAGAAGATAATCCCAAAAGTAAAGAAGCCTCTCCGGGAAATGACCAGGGCGGACTACGAGCTCCAGACAAAGGAGAAGAGCTTTGACGACATCAACAAGCAATATAAGATTCAGACGATCATGCGTAAAGCTGATAATCTCTTTGTCAAGAGTCTGGAGGAGCAGGAAGAGCTTTTCGGGTTGCAGGATAAAACAAGGCAACTTGAAGAGGACCTGTCCAGGTCCACTGAGCAGCTGGAAGCGGCGCGGCAAGAAATAGATGAACTCAAAGCCCAGCTGGCCGCAACCGAGAAGCAAGCAGCCTTGGAGCATATTTCTCAGCTCCAAGATTCTTTGAAGCAGGCGCAGTCGCAACTTGCAGAGAGAACATCTCAAGCGACGGTCTTTTCAAAGAAGAAAGTTAAGGAGATGCGGGCTGGTTTGCTGCGGGAATGCAAGCCCCACACCTTCAAGGCGATGGCAGTTCTGGATTTCGCATCCAGAATTCAAGAAGTTTCTGCCCAAGGAAAGCCTGTGGTAGAGGAGGCCGAACGTCAGGCGAAGCAATGGCTGGACCTGGCGGTAAATCTTCAGGAGCGCGAGCGCAACGGCCTCCAATTTTCTCCCGTGTCCTCATTCGCTGCAGAATGGGCAGGTGCAAGGGTGACCTTGCACAAATATTTCAAAAAAGTCGAAGAGGTGAGAGTGGCCAGACGAATGCTAGACGCATTTGTACATGAAAGAGACATTTGTTTGGCCCCCTTTCGCGCTCTTTCTGAACTAGGGTGCCCAGGTTTTGTTGAGAATGGCGAGCTTCTCACCCTAGATCAAGTGAAAAGGAATTGGCAGTCCTTCGAAGCAGATACAGCTGACATTGATACTTGGACTGAGCCAATCCAAGATAATCAGGTCACTCAGATGGTGTCCAAATATTGCAAGATCAGCTCCTACTTCCAGGAGTTAGAGAAAAGATACCTCACCATCGACCTGCACGCGGTCGCTGCTTTCCACGCAGCATTAGAAGATGTAGCTGACCGCCGGCCATTCGAGGCAGAAGCCTGGCGTCAAGCCCAGGCGGCATACACTCGCATTTGCGAGGCAGAAGCAAGAGATGGAGAGCTTTCGGAAGGTGATTCCGAGGGGGCAACTGACAAAGATGAATCTGAAGAACAGTTGCCGCAAGGAGAACAGCTAGAGCAGCAAAAGGCAGGGGAGGCAAGTTCCTCTGCACCCAAAGGATGAAGGCATGGATTCTTCGCGCCGAGGCGAGCTCGACACCCCGCGAGCCGCCAGAAATGTTGTCACATTTTGCACGGGGTGCAATGTTTTCAAGTTTGTAACAGTGCTGCTCTTCTTTTCCCCTCTTCCTCTATTTTCCTTCCTTCTTCTCTCCTTTCCTTTTCTTTCCCGCATTCTCTTTCTTTCCCCCCTTTCTCGGAGTCCCCCAGTTGGTTTTTTAACTTTCCAGCAAGTTACCTGAAAAATGGCTAAGTGTTGGTGCGAAGTACGCACTTCGCCCAGTTTTGGTGCGAAGTACGCACTTCGCCCAGTTTTGGTGTGAAGTTCGCACTTCGCCCAGTTTTGGTGCGAAGTACGCACTTCGCCCAGTTTTGGTGCGAAGTCTGACTTCGCCCCACTTTCTGGGCGCACCTTGCAACTGGCAGACTGGCAGGCTGACAGAAGAAAGATCAAGTGCTGGAGCAAGTCCGTACGGCGGCAGACACCAGTTTTCACCTGTGCGCAGTCCGACTTCGCAGCAAAGTCGGAGTGCGCCCTTGACAGGTGCGCAGTGGGGAGACAAACTCAGAATTTGACCAAGGCATGAAGGCCTTCCCGACTGCACTGTATTCTGCCCACGCAACCCGAGGCGCTCTGATCCCAAGCGAAGTTGGATGACCTGCCTTTCAAGGCAGACACGTGTCAAAAAGCATCATTCATCATCTGACAAGTGTCCAGCTTCGAGATTAGAGCCGAAACGTGCCGAACAAAAGGACAAGCATGGGCTGCACTGCCTGCGCCAGTAGCCTCATTTAAAGCTGATCTGAGGTTTCACCTGCTCCAGCTACCCGCATCACTGCCAGAGACAAGTTCTGACCAACACACCGCCACAAAGCTGTCCAGCTTCCAGGAAGACCATGCTGCAGGTACAGTCCGGTCCGACAAAAGGTCAGCATTTGCAGCTCTTTCGCCGCTTTTGTCAGCTTACGTTTGATTGGGACCTTGTGCCTATTAATGTAACGGGAGGGACTCGGGCTATAAAAGCCCACCATGAATTCATTGTAAAGGGTGGAAGGGGAATGTCTGTTAGGGAACCAATGTAACCGTGCTTCTGCTTATAAATATAATTTGTATGCCTGGTTCTGTTCTACCGCTTCTGTTTTTTATGCTGCCTTTCTTTATATTCATGCCTTAGGCTAACCTGTGTCATGGCTCGTTGATTCATTTCAGCATTTGGTGATCGGGTGCCTCTAGCATTGCTTGTTTAAAGCACCCTCTGTACTTCATGAATTAAAAGGATACATAGAATAGATGTGGTAGCAGTTTCATAAGTTGTGTGTTACGTTGCTAGTCCGTATCTGGTGATTGATGCGTTGCCGTACTGTTAGTTCCTTGTAGGGAATGTCTGTTAGGGAGCCATTGAAGCTGTGCGGTTAAATTCTCTACACGACACATATACCTGGCTCTGATATCTCTATGATTGCTTTCTACTCATGTTAGTGTCCGTAGGTGGTGATTGATGCGTTGCCGTACTGTTAGTTCCTTGTAGGGAATGTCTGTTAGGGGACCATTGTAGCCGTGCGTACACTGCTTAAGTATCGGAAGTATACGTTAGATTTTGCAGTTCTCAGTCGTGCTTTATATTTGTAATGCAGTAAGTATTGGTGATTGTTGGTTGCCGTACTGTTAGTTCCCCCCCACCAACCTCCACGTATATTTGTAAATTCCTTTCTGTTCATTTATCTCTTTCCTGTACTCTTAGCTTAAATCAGAAAACCCCCAAAAGGAGCCGGCCTTCTCCGGAGATTGGCCCGGAAGGCATCTCTTCCTTCCGGCCTTTCATGCTGGTGGGCGAATCTGGGCGCATTAACCCAAAATCCTTTCCTCATGGCAGATTCGTAACCAACAGTAATCAGGTCCCTGCAATGAGGAAAAATCATCCTCTTGAGGTAAAGAAATAATAAGGGCTAGTAAATTGGTTTAAAATTTTGAAAAACAGATGAGGAGAAAGAACAGCAGAAGGCTTAGCTTTCCACTTATGCTTTAACCATTTTTGGGTACTGAATGGGAGGAACAGAAGCTGGAGGTTGTATCAGCAGATAAATTGAATTATTCTCATGGACAGGCATCTTTGGGTGTAACTTCAGAGATGCATGAAGAATGTGATCATACTGATGACAATACTTACAGTTAAATGGAATGTTTTCATGGTAAATAGGTTTGCTCTCATATGTTTCCAGCCAACATATGCTTGATCTCATCAGGCAAGGGATTTTCAAGACCAGTATCCATATAGATGCATGCATAATTCAGCAGAGACTACTGAAGCATAAGTTCAGATGAGGGTGCTGATTCCACATCTAGAAAACTCAAAACAGTCTCTGTAAGATTGACATTCCTAATATTTAGAGATAAAAAGGCATTAGAAAACACCAAAATCTAATTATATGCAGAAAACATTTAGCCAACAATCATGGATCTCAGAGATAATCAACTTGTCTAACGTGAACGAGTTAACAATTTTGATTTTAACAAAATTATTCTTAGAAATTGAAGTGGTTCTAATATTAAAATACTTCCTATTTCATTATATCTATTTAATCTATGGTAAGGATAGAATACACTAAGGGGCAAAAAATTACTTGATGATCAACAACCTATGTAGCCTTTCTCAAGATTTTCAAGATCCATACATGTCATGTTACAATTCCCCAACTAAATTTTCTTTCAGCTACCAGAAATCAATCTGAAAAGAAGTCAACATGATCAGGTATGCAATTTCTCAAATTGAAATCATCACAAGGAAATCTTACTTACATGACTAGCTAGAATGTAGAGAAGTAGATTATATGCTGCACCAGCCCAAGCTGTCTCTGTTACCATACCAGTTTCCTCACAATTTGTGATGTCAGTGGATAAATCATAAATAACCTTGGAAGGTACTGAAAGAGGGCAATAAAGCACATGACATTCTTTGTACTGTTCCCTGTAGAATTTTGACTTGGAAGAATAATCCAAATTATGATCTGCATGGCAGCAAATATGTCAGCAAAATCACAAATCTGGTTGTGGCAAGATCTCAAACAAAGAAAATTCAGAAACTGAAATTGTCAGAAAGAACCATTACTTTCCTTAAGATGACAAGCCCTTTAAAGGCTAAACAATTAGGGCCATCTGTTTGGAATCCTATAGAGGTAATTTACTGCTAAGAATGTAAATTTAAATGAAATTCAATATTGTGAAGATGAATTTATTTTTCTTTACTGAAATTTTAAAGAATATATATAAAAAATTGCCACAATTTCAATTATATTGTGTTGCCTGAGAAAGATAGAAAAGGAAATGAATTTAATTTTCCACTCATCAGTCGGGCAGTACGCTTTGTGGACATAATCAAGAATCTCTTTGAGTTAATTTTGTTACTCAGACTTCAAATCAAAAAACTAAGGATGTTAATCTAGTACAAAGTTCTAAGAGTAACTGCATACTATGCATTCTTCTTATGCTCTTAATGGTGTAGCCAATTACAAGAGCAATTGAAAGATGCACATTTGGGCATGAAGTTGTCACTTTTAATGAAGCAGTCTCAAGTTTTTGGATGTTCAATTTAGATTTTCCTAGCGCTTAAGCTGAAGATCAGTCAGTCCAACTCAACCCTTTCTTTGTAGGCACAGTCATTTCTTCATGGACAATGTTAAGATATTCAACATCTTGGATACATAGAGGTTAACAAAGCCAAACATAACAGATTAATTGAAAGATTAATGCATTTAAGAGCTTTGAAAATTACAACCATCAATGTGGTATAAGGAATGATCTATGAAAGAGAATAGAACCCTTATAAAACTTTACAGAATAAAGCGAAGGAAGCATGCCAAAACCTCTTGAAAAGTTTACTGCAACACATGGTTATTAAGGGCAGGGATGGATTTCCGGGGGAGGATGTCGATGGGCGGGAAGTCTGCAGGGGAGATCGGGAGCGGCGGTGGTTCGGTTCTTGGACGCAGCGGAGCAATCGGAGGGCATCATGATTCCGGGGGAGCGGAAACGCCCGGGCCCATTGAAGATGACCGGGCTGGCAACGGTTTTGGTCGAGGTAAGGACCCACCAGACAAAGGGGGTGGTGGGGATCAAAAGTCTTATGCCCAGGCAGCGGCCTCAGAAACCCTAAACGGGTTTTTTACCAAAGAGTTGTTTCCGGTTGGGGATGAGCTGGACATCCCGGCGGAAGTTCTTTCAAGCTTCATGGAGTTTGAGAAATTTACCCTAATAGGTAAATTCATTGGAGGTCGTCCCGACATGGAAACTATCCGAAAATGGGCAGCAAGCAAATGGAGGACTTCTGGGCATTTGGAGCTGGCGGCCCTATCCCGGGGTTTTTTTGCCATTAGATTGAACAATAAGGAGGATTACTATAAAATTCTGGCTGGCGGGCCATGGTTTCTGGGCCGTAGAAGTTTATTTCTCAGGAAGTGGGACATGGATTTCAGTCCCGAGACCCAGAACATCAACATTGCCCCAATATGGGTTAGGCTCCCGAATCTTCCCCTCTTTGGCTGGCATGAAAATGTCATAAGAGGTATTGCGTGTTCCATTGGGGAGTTGGTCACCATTGACCCTCCCACCCGAGCTCGAACAAGGTTCGTCCAGGCCCGATTTTGCGTTCTGGCAGATTTGGAGGCAGAACTCCCAACTTCCATCACTCTTCGGTCTGGAGGCACCATTCTTCGTAAACAAGCTATTGTCTATGAAAATAGACCAGCTTTTTGTAGCCAGCGTCGGTCCCAAGGGCACCTCCAGTCCCAGTGTCCTCTTCAAAAATCGGGAAAACAAAAACGTGAAAACGGCAACCCCCTGGAGCACAAGGAAGATCAGGCAAAGCAACCAAATCTTCCAGACGCGAAGGGCCATGTATCCCCAGGCCCCTCTAGAGACTGTGGCGGACTCTCTCAGCCTGAAGAGAATCCCTCTCTCCAATCGGACCCCGAGCATCTTGAGGCTAACAACCAACAAGAAGCAGACTCCCACTTGGAAAGCGAATCGCAGGAAGAGATGGAACGGACCCATTCCCAAGTTTTGACTCAAGCTGTTCCTCTACTCCAAGATACGGGTCATCCCGATTTCAGTCAATCGCAGACGCTGCTAGAAGATTACCTCTTAGGAAGGAGGGGTGAACAATCCGGTCACATTAGCCCCCGGAATACGAGGAGTCGAAAGCAAAGTGTGGATTTTGGTAGTGAGAGGAAGCAGGGTCGTCCTCCTAACAAGGAAAGGCGAGACAAAGAGACTGCAACTGACGTTGCAAATGGAACCCAGCGTTTGCTGGTTCTGGATGACTGTGACACACAGTCGAACGAAGCTCATGCATCAAAACCTCCCCCTCAACAAGGAAGGGGAGGCAAGAAAAACTTCAAACTGTCCAGATGAAAGTCCTCTCATGGAATGTGAGAGGACTGAACGGTGCAGCCAAGAGAAGGTTAGTGGCTGATCTCCGTAGGAGGATTAACCCTTCTATCCTTATTTTGCAAGAGACCAAGCTTGATGCTATCTCCTCTGACAAAGTGGCGAAGGCCATTTGGGCCAGGGCAAATTGTCTGTCCAGCCCTGCAGTGGGAACAGCGGGAGGACTCATGGTTCTGTGGGACCCTTCGAGGTTTGAGGGCAGCTCGTTGTCAACTTCCAACAGAATCATCAATGTACTGTTCCAGTCCAAAACCTCCAATTTTTCCTGGATTCTATCCAACGTTTATGCTTCCAATTCTGCCACAGAGAGAGCAGAAATGTGGAAAGCTATCTCTTTGATGAGGGAGAATTTTAGCAACTTTCCTTGGGTTTTAGGGGGTGACTTCAATTGTCCCCTTCATCCTTCGGAGAAAAAAGGAGGGTCTGACCACTCCAGCCGCAGCTTGGAAGATTTCAGAGATTTTGTCTCTGCTAATGGCCTCGCTTGACATCGAACTCAAAGGGGCTTCCTTCACATGGAGTAACGAGAAGGATTGGGGGCGGTTTGATTCAAATCAAACTTGACAGATTCTTCATTTCCCCAGAAGCCATTCCCATCCTTGGCGGGGCTATCCTTTCGGCTCTTCCAAGGATTGGGTCTGACCATAACCCTATTTTCTTGGAGGCGAACGATGGGCCTATTTTTATGACCCCTTTCAGATTCAAATCCATGTGGATTTCCCACAAAGACTTCAAAGGATTGGTTTCAGCGTGGTGGCAATCGATGGTGGAAGGAAGAGCTCCTAAGAGGGTGGCTTTAAAGCTCAAAATGGTCAAAGAAAAACTGAAGATTTGGAACAAAGTGGTTTTCGGCAACATTTTTTAGTCCAAAAAATCCATCGCTGAGAACCTGAAGGCTGTGGAGGAAAGGATGGCTACCGAAGGTTACACTGAGGGTCTCAAGGAGGAAGAGCGGAGCCTTTTGGTGGACTTTCATTCTATTCTCGCTAGGGAGGAAACGTTCTGGCGCCAGAAATATCGTGACCTATGGTTGAAGAATGGAGACTCCAACACGAGATTTTTTCATGCGTCTACAATGAGGCACAGAGGGGCCAACAAGATCAGAGAAGTGACTTGTAAGGATGGGCACATTACCAGGGAGATTGAGGAAATCAGGAGCGAAGCGGTTAATTTCTTTCAGGATTTTCTTGGCACTCCTCCAGATAGCAATCTCCAGGTCCAGAAATATATGCTCGCCAATTTTCCGACTAAAGTTCCCCATGAGGTAAGCATGAAACTTCTGGAACCTTTTTCCTCGTTTGAGATTAAGGAAGCATTGTTCTCCATGCAACCAAATAAGGCCCCTGGGCCCGATGGTTTCCCTCCCCGAATCTTCCAAGTCATGTGGGAGGTCGTGGGCCCGGATGTGTGTGATGCTATTCGGGTTATCCAAGCGTCCAGATCTATCCACACGAAACTCAATTCCACCTTTCTTGCCCTCATTCCTAAGTCTCCTTCTTGTAAAAGTTTCTCTGACTATCGGCCCATTAGCTCGTGCAATGTTTTTTACAAGATCCTTACCAAGTCTATAGCCAATAGACTCAAAACAGTCCTCCCCCTCCTGATTGATCCTTGTCAGGGAAGCACTGTCAAAGGCAGAAACATTCTTGATGGTGTTATCACTGTCCATGAGACCCTTCATTCCGCTTACCGCTCTAAGAATGTTGCTCTTTTTCTTAAGCTCGACATGAACAAAGCCTTCGACCGTGTCGACCGGAATTTTTTGTGTGCAGTCCTCCTCAAGTTCGGCTTTCATCCCCACTGGATTGACCTTGTCTACAGTTGTATATCCACTCCCTTTTTTTCTGTCTTGGTCAATGGGTCCCCAGCTGGGTATTTCCAAAGCTCCAGAGGCCTCAGACAGGGCGATCCTCTTTCTCCCATCCTGTTCATTCTTCTGGCGGAGGTTCTGAGTTGGTCCATGAAAGAGGCTCTTCGGCAGAACAAGATTTATGGCATCTTGCCGACTTCTAGAATTAATCCTGTCACTCATCAGCAATCTGTGGACGACACCCTCATTTCCACTGGGGCGTCCGTTGCTCAAGCCAAGTTGCTCAAGAGGATCCTGTCCCGTTATGAGCAAGCTGCTGGACAAAAGGTCAATTACATCAAGAGCAAAATTTACTTTATTAACACTCCTCTGCGTAGACAAATTCGGATTGCTAGAATTCTTGAATGCACTATTGATTCCTTTCCTACGTCCTATCTGGGGTTGCCTCTATCTTATAGCGGGCGGGCCAGTGGGGACATGTGGAACATGATTCTTGAGCGCCTTCACAGGAAACTCGGCACTTGGAAGGGCAAACTCCTATCGCAAGCTGGGAAAGCCACCCTTACCAAAGCCTGTCTTCAGGGGATCCCGACCTACTTCATGTCGGTGTTCATGCTTCCGAATGCAGTCCACTCCAAGATTGAGAAGATTCAGAGGACCTTTCTTTGGTCTGGTAACGAAGAGAAATCTAGACTTCCCCTTGTAGCCCGGGACAAGGTGTGTTCGAGGATAGATCAAGGCGACTTAGGGTTGAGAAGATCAAGACTTATGAATCAGGCTCTGATCGCGAAGCACGCTTGGAGGATTATGTCTAGCGACCCGGTGGAGTGGGTTACGCTGGTTAAAATGAAGTATCTTGGCCCCACCCCCTTCTTGGATGCTGAAACATCCTCCGTGGCATCGATCTTTTGGAAATCTGTGCTTCAAACCCGGCATCTGATCAGTCTAGGAGCCCGCTGGATTTTGGGTGATGGCAACTGCATTTCCTTTTGGAATGACAGGTGGGCGACTGAAGAAGCCCTTAGGTTGAGGGAGGACCTCACTGGACTGAGAAGCTTGACCGACCCTAACGCCCAGCTCAGGGTGGCGGATCTCATTGATCGGAGCACCTGTTTCCCTCGGTGGAAGCTTCCTTTTGTGGAGGGGTTTAATAATGAGATTACCTTCCTTGATAATATCCTTCAGTCGGTTTTAATTCCTTCTGCCAGGAGGAATGACAGGATCATCTGGAGTGGTACGGAGGATGGGTGTTTCTCTGTTAAATCAGCTTATGAGCTTCTCACCACCAAGACTGCTCTGGACTACAGGTGGAATACTGTTTGGAGGAAAGGAGTTGTTCCTAAAATCAACTTCTTCGCGTGGATTGCTTTCCACAATAAAGCCTTAACTATTGACAACCTTCACAAGAGAGGTTTTGCCTTCCCCAACAGGTGTTACTTGTGTTTAGCAGATTGTGAGACGAGGGATCATTTATTCTTGCATTGCCCGTTTTCCCACTCTATTCTGAGCATTGTCCTATCCTCCTTCCAGATCCTTTGGTGCTCTCCAACGGCTTTCCAAAAATTCCTTGTCCATGTGTTCTTTTTCCAGAGCTTGATTTTCTATTGATACTTGGATTGAATTTAGTCTTGAGCATGCCATCCTCTCTATTTCCTTTGATGTTTGGCCCTTCCAAGTCATTTTGAAATCTGTACAGAATAACAAATGCACGCTGTCAAATCTTTAAAACTTCAAAAGCATTCAATCAGTTCACTTTATATGCAAAATTTGAAATAAGGTTGTGACGGATGAAAGAAGTTATGCAGTAGCATACTGGCAACCACACGTAAACGGAGTGTTAATCAGATCTGTCTTAGCTACCATGAACATTCAAATACAGGAAGGAATAACTTTGCATCTACAAGCAAATGTGTCTGACAACATTCTCTGTTTGTATTTGAAATCCCAAATACCACCCGAGTAAATGACTCTTCAAATAGGAGCTTAATAATATGTGAGCTAATATTTGAAATCCCAAATACCACCCGAGTAAATGACTCTTCAAATAGGAGCTTAATAATATGTGAGCTAATTATTTTATCGTGATGAAAATCATAATCTATATTCTATATTTCCTTTCTATAACCCATCTCGAAATGAAAGGCAGGTATGAAAATCAGATTCTTTGCTGTTCCATCTTTTTCTTATCTTTGGATTTCTCGTAAAATAATAAACAGAGTCTAAGGTGGAGGAGCCAAAAAAATGCCCATTGCAGATAGGGGAAGAGAGACTCTAAGAATCTGGCTTGCCATTATGTCACCAGGAAGACTTAAAATCTTTCCTATTCCGATTGGACACTTTAAGTCAATTACAAGGGAAGTAAAGAGCAGAGTTTGCTAAGTTATGCAGTGACAAATGGATATTGTGATAAATACTATCTTCATTACCATCAGTGGAGCAAGACTGAAGGCAAAAGCCTCAGCCAGACATACCTCCAAGACAATGAATGGCTTGTCTATAATAAACGACATTAAAAAGTATCAAAGAATTTTAAATATAACTGCGTTATCAATTTTGTTATGAAGTAACAAGATGTTTAATTAGGAATAATTTCTCTTAAATTGAAAGCAGCATTGCAGTCCCTGACAGTTGAAAAAAATTGCATTGCATGTCAAACTTCAAGCGGTTGATTTAATTGGCTTAATCAATAACGTCCGAAGATTTCAGCAGGCAACAGAAGAAGGTGGTCACCTGACAGATTTGTAGTTCTTGGAGGCCATCTGTAAATAACTATAATTTTTTCACACCGTTACATAACATGAATTGTGCCTTGAGGGGCAATGACTCACGCACTCCATGGATCACTTGGAGCCATCAAACAAGTTAACTCATGTTATGATCAGCTTGACTCCTCCCCTTTAAAAGGGGGCATGAACACAGGACCGCAGCTGTGAAAGGCTGTGCCTCTCTCTCACAAATTGGTAACTACAACATCAGCATTCATTTTGTTTGGCCTCTCTTGCCGCCGCTGCTCCTACATACATGCCCGCATTAACGTCTTAGACGTGCAAGAGGACAACTGTTCAAAGACCTTGCCCAGACTTTTATTAATAAGATAATAATTATATGTCACCACCTCCTTTTACGTCTGAATGCTTTTACAGAGATGGCAGAGGGGATCGCCGTGATTCAGGATTTTTTGGCCAGAAGCACAAGCATTATCATTAGATTTGTCTCTCTTTCTCTATATCAGATTTGAGAGCCTTGGTCGGGTCTTTTACTTTTCGACTCGTTGGACTCCATAGCTAATGCGGGAATATCCAATCCCACAGTATAGGGATCTTGCGTACCTTTTTTTAAGAAATTCATGTCAGGTATCCACCGGAGTTCCAAATTTTCTAATATTCAGCTAGTTATTCAATCTATTGCGTATCCCGATGCCCCCGGATCAGAATGTTGTTTATTTGCTAAACTCTAGGAGGGCGAAGCCTTTGGTCTTGTTTATGTAGGACTCCTCACCTTTATTAATATTGAGTGGTCTGGTGGTTGGCTCTCTTGTTCTCTTACAAGCTATTTATTTCCAATAACATATTTTTATATTAGAATTTTAATTTTAATTTGAATTTAAATTTTTATTAATGTCTATCCTAAGAGGTCAATAAAACTGTAAAGTAAGATATATGAAGAGTGTCTAATACAGCTACAGGAAAATAAATTGTTTAATATTTATTGGTTGTTTTGAATCTAGGTCTTAATCAAAGTCAAGCGATTGCTTACCCTTACTCTTGTAGTTCTAACATGTCATGATGACTGATCTTCTGAATAAACGAAATTTTTTATTTTTCCTGAATTTGCATAAACATGGACTGGCCATCGTTTATAAAACAGAAACCTGTCTGCCAGAGCATTCCAACCGGAGCGGGAGCGTTTGTTCGGATGCATGGGGTCCCACGCCTCACTGCTCTGGAAACCGTCACTGTAACCGTAAGAGTTTACTTGGCAACAAGTGTCACCTTTCATTTTGTGGTTCAGTCGCTAAGAATAAAGCAATGCGTTGAGTCAAAGGCTTCTTCTTCTTTTCTTTCTACCAATCTCCGCTGGCAGAAAGGTTTGAATGACGTCATTTCTCCAGACGTTGTTTGCGGAAGATTACAAATATAACTTGGACGCTTCTGCCCATTTTAAAGATGTATTACAATTTAATTGATTTACAAATATAACTTGGACGCTTCTGCCCATTTTAAAGATGTATTACAACTTAATTGATTTCGTTGCGCAGGTTTTATCGAGTTATACTTGGAAATGACATGTGCGTAACTGTCAATTTTCCTCGGAGTCAAAGCCCGCCACCTCGTCTTCGGGATAGAAAATAAACACGACGACAGCACACTCGCCTTTAAGACATTTAATAACCTTTGTTTCAAAAAAATATATATATACAATCCGGAGAGAAAATTCAGTAGTATATGTGGAGACAGATGGTTCTTTTTTCTTGGGTTTGCGTTGCCAAAGTGTATGGAGATGGACAGGTAAGATATAACGTATAATTTTGGAATAACTGTAGCTATGGGGATTACGTTTCCCTATTCGCCGGATGCTGCAATTAAAGCCACATGCAAACTTGTCTGCGAGCCACGCCAAAACATGAAATGATATCATTCTTAATTCATAGTAATTGGAGCGACTTCCCAGTTCCCAGAGGTTGAAAGGATTCCTTATGCTTCCCGGGGTGAAGCTGTCTTTACAAAAGGCAATCAATGAATTAAAGATTTTTTTTTCTTTTTATCAACGAAGCGAATAAAATTTCTAATATAACATCGTACCATTTGCGTTCAATGAATGAGATCTTTGCATTTCTTCACCTACGAAATCCACTTTCCAAAGCTTCCATTGGTTATATTTTGGATGGTTCAAGGATTGAATCTATTTTGAAAAGTTTAAGGTTTAAGAAGTGTGGATGGCTGTGTTATAATCTTCTAAATTCAATTATTAAGAAAAGAAAAAACATATAATCTAATAATTAGAATCTTATAATTAAATTAATTAATTAAAATATATTAAATATTAATTATTTTAAATTTATAAGATAAAGACTTTCAATCCTTTAAAATCTTGAGAGTATGTACGTAAGGTGTATAATTTTCTTTATAAAATTTAGAGAGGTAAGCTTTTTATATAAAAACCTTTAAAATACAACGTTTCAATGTTGATTTTTATCATTATGTGATGATGATGTCTATTTCAATCCAATATAATTAATTTAAAAAGAAAATTAATAGTTTTTATGATAATATGGTTATAAATTATTTATTTTTAACATATTTTATTATATTTAATTAAATATCATAATAATCATATATTATATTATGTGTTTTAAATTTTAGTTTTTTCTCAATTTTTTTTTTTGAATATATATGGTGGAATCGGTAGCCGCCACGAATCCGAGCAGGTTGTCCAACTTTTATGGCTGTCATAGTATTCTACGTTGTTATTTTCTCTCAATTTTAGATGATATCTTATCAATCAATTATGTCTTTCATTACTTATCAATAACTCCTTGCACTATCTTAAAGTCAAATTATATGGAAACAAAGATGTGCCAAAAAATTTACTATAACACATATTACAAAAAGATCAATAAATTCACCAAATCTATAGTTACATGGCAAGCTCATACCACCAAATTGCCATCTTCATCACATTTACAATGAAAAATCCAACTAAAAGAAACAACATCCTCAAATCCAACCAAAGAAAAATCAAGCAAAATCACACATGGTGTTGCTATATAAAGGTTATAAGAAACATATTATTATAAAACCTTACATTTTGCAATTCATAGTTGACATTTTTTTAGCATTTTGAAATAAGACAAAAGAAAGTAATAGTTACTAAGGAATTCATATTTTCAAGATAATCCATTGCTTAATCTTTTCGATGCTTAAAATTGTCATCACAAAGGCTTTTTTCTAGTCCATAGCCATTTCTATTGTGCATGTTATTTTTAGTTGTTGTTTGTTCAAAAATTTTGACTCAAATTATTACCAAGAAAATGTCACTTTCATTGTGCATATTTTTAACTTTGGTTGTTTGTTGATAAAGGAGGACAAAAAAAATTAAAGTGTTATTATCCTTAAACTTGGTATGTTGGATTATGATGGTTGTTAGTATCATTTACATATTTTAGAATTTATGTTATATAGAAATATGGAATATGGATTTTGATCCAAATTGAAGGCTAGGTCAAATAGAAAATCCATTTAACATCTTAATAAATATTGGAAAATGAAGGATCATTTAGGCATGAATCTCGACATTACATGTAAGTTGTTTTGTGCTCTCATTATGTTAGAGACACTTTGTTTTAATTTATACATGTTCAACATTTATTATACTTTGGTCATATAAGTTATAACCAATATTTTCCCCTTGTTTTTTCTTTGTCAATGGGGTTTTCATGTAAATCCATATGTTCTTATTGTATATGCTTATTTTCATTGTCAATGTTTGTTTACTTAATTATTTTATTTTATTAGTGATTTTTTGCTATGTTTTTCATTGTTATGATCTATTAAGCAAAGAATACTGTGTAGTATGGAAAAAAATTTGTGTGGATGAGTCATTTAAAGGATGTCACATATGTTAGATACCTAAGATAGGAATTTTTTATTTCAATATTGTACATAAGTATTATAATAAATGTAGTTATCCCACATGTATGGATAAGTGGTAGTGGTAATTAGTTGAACATTATATAATGTGGGCAAAGACTCATAGAGGGGATGAAGAGAAGAATATTGTATTTATTTCAAGTTGAGATATATTAAGGAGTGACTTCCTTCCAATAAGGAGCATTATACAGTGTTGTCTGACCTCAAGGGTTTTAATTATAAATTGAACACATTGGAGTAATTTGCATTAATTAATAAATTGTATTGTGTGGATTATTCATTATAGTTATTTATTTATAAATTGTTAATAATTTTTGTATCTATGGATGAGCAAGGAGGTTCATAACAAGTGGTATCAGAGCACTTTTTAAGATCGTGTTTCGTTGCAAAAGCTTCAAGTCCCAACCACTTAACTGGAGGAAGTACTTTGACTAATATTTGTTATAAAACTTATTCTAAGGAGTACTCCAAGAACCCCAAAGTAATTGGTTTGAGTGTGTCGCCAATGAAAAGGTTCAATAGCCCCACACCCTATTAGTAGTATTTTTGCCCTATGATATTATATAGAGTTGTTGTTTAGAAGTAAAGCCATGGCTAGTTTCTTAGTAATTATTCTGAGAGTATACAAAGAGTTTTTATTTAAAAGTAAAATTGTGGTTGGCTTCTCAAAAATTATTCCTTAAGAAAATATTGTTGGTAATAAACGAGAGATACTTGCTTAGACAATCTTTGTGGCTAGAGATATTTACCTTAAACCACTAGGAAGTTGAAGTTTAGGATCTGATTCATTGCCAAGATTTTCACATGTCATACAACCATCAAAAACAACTTCAACAATAGTCTCTATACAATTATTACAATCTTTAATAGTTTCATAACTTTAGCAAAGTAGACAATTACAAATAAGTACAAAAGATAACTAGTCTGTAGTTGGTAGCAATTTACAAATTCTTTTTGTTGTTGGTAGTAGTTTGCCAAAACAAATCTATAGAGTAAGCCATTATCAATGCTATTCTAAGTACAAAAAGCACCCAGTCTACAGAGCAAGCCATTAGTAGTAGTAAAAAGTCTATAGATGAGGTCGTTATCAATTGCTTAAAGTACATAGTCTAGAAGCCATTAACAATTGTTAAGTTTTACAAAAAGAACAATCTGCAAAGGAGACCGTTATAGTTGCTAAAAATACACATCCTACAAGTTGTTAACAATTGTAAGCTAATTTTCAAAAATAAAATAATAATAATAAAGTCCATAAAGGCTACTTTTAGTTGTTGGAAGTTCATAGTCAAGCATTAAAAATTGTTAAGCTGAGTGTAAAAAACGTTCTAGAGTAGACCATTATCAGTTGTTAAAAGTACACAGTTTGCAAACCATTAACAATTATTAAGTTGAGTGCAAAAATATATATAAAAACAAGAAGAATAAAAAGGTCCATAGAGTAGTAACTTGTAGTTTGGTAGCAATTCGTAGAGTAGCAATCATAGTTTAGTAGTAGTATTGAAATACCCAGTCTACAATTTGGTAGCAGTTCAAAAAAAAAGAAAATGGAGAGTCTACAATTTGGGAAAGAAAAAAGTCCACAATTTGGTAGTAGTTTGGAAGTGGTAATTTGTTTTAAAAAATCTCTAGTTTGGAACAGTTTGGAAAAAATCCAAGTTATGATTTTTTTTGGATTTGAGGTAATGGATTTGCCAATATTCACTAGAAAGAATGATAATGTTAGGGGATGGTGGAGAATTTTTAAATCTTTAAATTATTTTGAATGGAAAGGTGTTGTATCATGGTTTATAAACCTTAAGTGGACCCATCAGTATAAATTCAAACGAGAGGAATTTGAAGATGCATTCTTAATCAGATTGATATTCAAGAAAAGGGTAGTTAAGCCCAACTTGAAAAAATGGAACTAAAAAGAGAATTAATTTTTTAAAGAAATTAGTAGAAGAAAAATATAAGGGTGATAGTATGCAAATTGAAGGAAGAACAACTTGGGAATTAGATGAGTCAAACAATATTAAAAAGGTTTGTGTCTAGAAAAATGTATAGAAGAAACAAATAAATTAAATAGACAGACCAAACATTGTGTATAAGAAATAAATAGGCAAATAATTGGCAACAAAAAAGAGAAGGATGATAGGTACAAACTGAAGGAAGCACCAAAGACCATGCAAGAAATTTTGAAAGAACCACAATATTGGTATCAAATAAGACAAAGAGTGGTTAGAGGAATTAGTTCAATTTTAAAAATTCTATTTTGCAGGTTCATGGTTTTTATTATTATTATTATTTATGGAAAACATCCCAAAAGGGATGCCACTTTCGAGTAAGACCCAAGGAGGCAGGGGTATACAGGTTCATGGTTGTATCTAGAAGAAAAATATTATTATTTCTATAAACCCTAGTAGTAAATACAATGTCATTAATGTCTTTGGCTAAGAGGTTGTAGGTTCAGGCAAAGAAATTTAGACATACAACATAAGGGTACTAATGTTTAAATTCTTAAATATTTGAAGATCACCATGGACAAATATATTTTACATTTAAATTTGTATGCTATTAATATGGATGATGTAGACAGTGTTCTTTTTTATCCTTAGTTAATTTCTTTGGGTATTGTTAATATTAATGTACAAAAAAAGTTCATGAGGTTCTAGTATAGGAAAAAAATAATAGTACAATATATTTCCTAGTGTAAGAAGTAAAAATCCAAGGAAAAATAAGAAGCAATATAGTAAGGGAACAAGTTGAGAAACTAATAGAATAATCAAAAGTTGAATCTACAGAAACAAAAACGAGCTCGAAAAAAATAGTAACAAAGATCTAGAAAACTATGTCAAAGATCAAGGAAACTCTTAAACAAATTGAAGAAGCAGAAGAACCTATAATAGAGGAGGAGGTAGTAGCAAAAATAAAAGAAGAATTAAAAGCAAAGTTGAAGGATGAACCAAAAAATGGAAGCATGACAAAGGAGCATAAAAGAAAAGAACAAAATACTGAATAATCAAAATTAATGGAACATCAAATTAAGGTTGCAGGATATCGCCACCCACACCAGTAGGAGTGACAATAATATTTGAGGCATGGCTTAAGAAAATAATATTATGGTTCTACATGGAATCAAAAGGGTACCAACTATGGCAACGTTTGTCAAAGAAAGTATAGTGACTCTAGTTTTCAAATTGGTGCAACAACATCAAGAAACAAATGGACCCATCATTTGAGTTACTAGAGTAGAGTGACAAAAGCATGGAGTCAACAAAGCAATATTAGATACTCAAATAGCAAAAGAAAGCATGGATGAAAAAAAAGTTATATTTATTGCCAGCAAAAAGATGCCTCCAACACATGGAACCAAGGGATTACTTTCAAAAATTCAAATTTTAGGAGGGCTTATCAACATCAACAAGGACCACCACCAATCATAATTTCACTAGGATGGATGGATGATCGAGGTCGGTACCAATTCATAATAAGGCTGAAAAGATCATATTATTTAATCTCTTCGTATATTTTGAGGATAAAACATTTTGTAAAGGGGATAAAATGTTAGGTACCCAATATAGAAATTTAATATTATAATATTGTACTTAATATTATAATATTATAATAAATGTAATTATCCCACATGTATGGATAAGTGGTAGTGGTAGGTAGTTGAGAATTATATAATGTGGGTAAAGACTCATAGAGGGGGATGGGTAGAAGAATGTTATCTTTATCTCAAGTTAATATATATTAAGGAATGAATTCCTTTCAATAAGGAGCATTGTACGGTGTTGCCATACCTCAAGGGTTTGAATTATAAATTGAACACATTGGAGTTATTTGCATTAATTCATAAATTGATTGTGTGGATTATTCATTGTAATTATTTATTTAATATTTTGTAAATTGTTAATAATTTATGTGGATGAGCAAGGAGGTTCATAACAACATATCAAACTAATATCAAAGCAACAATTTTCTTATGAATTGTATGAAGTTGATATCTCCTTGGGTGTATGTGTGAACAAGTTTATATGATAAGTGTTTGATAAAATTTCTATGCATTATTTTGTTGATATACAGGAAAATCTAGTAGAATTTGGTAGTGTAATTTCTAAGAGGAGAAACATATGATTCAAGAATTGTTAAAGCCTACTTAGTAGAAGTCCTAGAATATTTTCAAGGTTAAGAGAAGAGAATAAATAGTTTCAGTTAAAGCTCCAAGAGAAAGATAAAGTATTTGATATGATGATAAAAAAAAAATTCAAAATTAAAAGCCATAATATTGAAATTATTAGCATTGTTTGTGACTCAATTCCAAAAGTGACAAGTTTATGTTTAAAAGTAATAAAGTATATACAACAAGATATTTCATATAAAAAGAAGTTATTGGCTCAAGTCCAATCCAAAGGTGAATATATGGAAGAATATTTCTCATTGTTCCATGAAAAAAACTAGTAACATGACCAAATCAAGTTTACTAAGAAAAAAATAAATATGATTTTATATCCTTGGAAGAGTGCGATGATCAATTTGCAAGTTTTGAAATGCACATTAAAGGCATAGGTTTCAAGCTTTTGGATAATATGGGCTATCAAGGGTAAGACATTTGAAAGAATTGCCAAGGTATGAGAGAATATATTGAAGTATTTTTGGATACTTTGGAATAAGGAAATTTTCTATGAATAGTGAAGGTGGATATTCTAATGTGAATGAGGAGATTGTTCGGAGATCTACATTAAAGTAAAACTATCCAAAAAAAAATTTGCAAAGGTTTGTTGAGAAATGTAGCTCAAACATGAACTTATTGCATAGGTTTCAATATGAACATGCTAGAAGTGGTTCGATATATTTCTAATTCTATTTTGAAATTCACTTAAGTGATTTTCTATTTTTAAGTTCACTTAAGTGATTCTATTTTGTAATTCACCTAAGTGATTCTATTTTGTAATTCATTTAAGTGATTTTCTTATTTTAAGTTCACTTAAGTGATTCTATTTTGTAATTCACTTAAGTGATTTTATTTTGAAATTCACTTAAATGATTCTATTTTGAAATTCACTTAAGTGATTTTCTATTTTTAAGTTCACTTAAGTGATTCTATTTTGTAATTCACTTAAGTGATTCTATTTTGAAATTCACTTAAGTGATTTTCTATTTTTAACCTTACATCTCAAGATGAGATGAAATCTAATATTAGGGTTAGAGATATTAGGGTTACCTTTTTCAAGAATAAAATAAGAAGTTCAAGAGTATTTTATACACAAAAAGAAGAGAAGGAGAACATATTGCTGAAGGAAAAACTACAAGCTTAGGAGGAGAAGAACAGTGAAATTGCTAGCCAAAAAGGTAGCAAGAGAGCAAGGTATCATGTTGTAGTTGTAGCCTCCTTTATTTTGTAATATCTTGTTCATGTTGTTTATTTTTCCAACCATCTGTGTGATTGTTGCATGTTTAGATAAATTTATTTCAGATCTGATTTATTTTAAAATAACATAGGACAACAATTATCTAGGGTTGGAAAATTGACAAGGTTCAAAATAAATCCAAGAATAAAGTAGCCTTCCAAAAAACACATTTAATTGTCAAGAATCCTTTCAACCTATAGGATGTGGAAGTATAATTATATTTCAAGGATTGGGAAATGGTGTTTTCAATTCTCAATAATCTCTAAATAAGTCAAGTATAATTAAGTTTGCATCTATACTTAGAATTGGAAGTATAATATAATCTCTAAATAAGACAAGTATAATTAAGATTGGAAGATGGTGTTATTGATATTAGACCAATTAATGTTAGGTTCTTTTTATTCTAGCAGGTATTTTTTTTTATTAGATAACAAACGAAGTTTTGAAAGGGACCCCAACATTTTTTACATAGCAATACTGCTAGAGATCAAAGTCACACCTCGATACTCTGGCAAAAACAACAAAACAAAAAGACAAGCACAAAGCGAGAGAGCAACAGAATCACTACAAACTTAAGCCTCTAAAAATATACAAGTGCAAAGACCCAAACCCAACACCCTATGCAAGAATCCAAACCTAAACAAAAAGGTTAGAACCGAGACCCAAAGAATAACATTGAAACCATAAACATGAGCAGTCCTGAATCACTAGGCATTCACTCCATCACTCTACTTCAGAACCATTCCTCCAATGTCTTGAATAAAGGAAATCACAACATGAAGGGCACCCAATAAAGATTGGTACTTCCCATCTAGGTTGCTAAGGAAGGGCGGACAGATCGGGGACTCAGATCCCATTGTTGATGGAGCCACATTGGCATCATCCAGATCTATGACTAGTAGATGTTAGGTATAGGAGTTATGACTACTATTTGAATTGTATTGAATAATTTGTAGGATAAGATTTTTAGAATTACAAAAAATAAAATCAACATTATTATAATTTGAATAAGAAATATGGGGTCTAAATTTAACATTTTAAAAGAATTTTCCATTTTGAGATTTGTTTTCAAGGTAGTAAAATATAGTGTCATTGTTTGTAAATTTTTAAATTCAAAAAAATAAATTAGAAATCATTTTACCAACCTATTGTGATTCTATGAAATATCATAGAGAATAAACCTCTCAACCTAGAAATCATTTTACCCTCCTAAGCTAAACAACCTTGTTCTTGGCCCGTATAACCCTAGGCCATATAACACATTTCTTGGGTTAGATGACCTTGTTATTAATATGTATGGACCTAGGCCTAATGACCCACTTCTTAGACTATATGATTCAACTCTTGAACTATATGAATCCCTTTCTATCTTGAATAGCCCTAGACCTAACAACCCACTTCCTAGCCTAGAAAACTTAACGTATGGGTCAAGTGGCCTCCCTAGACATAATGATGATCTCATTTTAAGTCCATATGACTAGGGTCCAAATGATCTATGGATTATTTGGGGTTGGGTCCTCTCCCCCAAATGATTATATGGAAGCCCTAGTAGACTCCCCTTGGTTAGGTCATCCAAGATGTCTTGGGTCCCAACTCAAATGTCCTAATTCTCGACAATCAAGTCTTTATTCCAAAAGGCCCAAGTCTAAGTGGCCATATGACCCTAACAAATATTCAAATACCAAATGACCTTCCTCTTCATTATCTACATCATTCACTTCATTTTCTACATCACTCACTTCATCATTTACATCAACCTCTTATGTAACCTTATCTTCCTATGTAATTTTCACTATTTTCTCAATCCTTTCCTCCATAATTATAATTAAGTTTACCTCCTCAATCACAATAAGGTTTATAAAGTTCACCTCACTAATTTTTGGCTAGGATTGTGACTCTTCTTTGGCTCTTCAAACACTCTACACATCATTGACTCAGTACTTTGACACCCACATGCTAGGTTCCCCTACAAATAACATTCCTAATATTGCAAAATGGGTCTTCCATAAATATCATAAGTTAGACATCTTCTAATTCTCTACAAGTTGTTATAGATTGCATTGCTAATGACATTATTCTTTGGAATAATCTTCCTATGTGCTACCTATACCTATAGCAATGATCTTGTGCTCTCCTAGTCACACTCATCCTTGGTCTTATCACTCTTCTCTTCAGAGTCACTCACTTCACTAACTTATCAAACCCAATACTTGGATGATGCACTTAAATCATCCTCCAAACTACTATTTTAATAAACATCACTTTTGTTGTAAGAATCATATCATTGTCAAAGTCACTTTCAAAATTAGTATCCCTTCTATCGTTAAGGACACTTTCATCCTTATAAACATGATTCCAACATTTTAATGGCATATTTCAATCACTTTGCAAGTTATAAAGTTTGCTCAAATAACTTTGTATATGATTTCAAAGGGACCACCCTAACACCCTAATATTCTTATAGTACATAGGAATAAATTCTTCCATAAACCACATCTTCTTCAATGCATGTGATGGATCTTCCTCTAGATGGGTAAAGAACCCAATCAACCTCTAGTTTTAGGTCCAAATAGACTCTTTCTCACTCTATTCTATTCTATGATCAATAATAACCTCATTGTCATTGTGGAAAAATTAAAATTCTTGTACAAATGCTCCATGCAGCGCATCCCAAGTTTGGCATTTGCTCTCTAGAAATCTCATGTACCAACCTATTGTGATTCCATGAAATATCATAGAGAATAACCTTCTCTAATCTCTACTATTCTTCTACCCATTCAATTTCTACATCATGAGGTAAGTTTTCCAATACCATACTAGGTCCTCTATTTCACCACCATTAAACATGGAATACATATAAGATATGCTAAAATTTGTCTTTGTTGTGATAGTTTGATTTGGCATTGATAATGGTTATTCATGCATCTCATCCTCTTCACATGCATATTCAAGCACACCCTATTGCAATTGCTCTTGTGTAGGACTCTTGTCATGTGCACAATTAAACATGACAACCTATACTTGCTTTAATTTTGGACTCCCATCCTGCTCACCAATGAGCACACCAAACCACAATTACATTAGTGTTGGACTTTTATCTTATGCATTGTCAAATATTTCATCTTACATTTTCTCTAATGTTTAACTCTTTATCCGCTTACCATTGGATAGACCAACTTGCAATTCCTCTAGTTTCAAATATTTTTCATTCATTCTTTCCATAACACAACTTGCTTCAACCACTGCTATCCTTTCCCACCAAACCAAGTTTTCTTCTCCATCAAAATTTTCAACTTTATAACATTCATATTTAATATTTTGAGCATGAAATTCCATATCTACATGCATATTTGCCTTCATGGGATTTTCTATCTCATGTCTATCTACATTCACATATTTGCTTGCATGAAATCATCCATCTATGCACATGTCTTTATTACCTCTACATATATTGTAACCCACTTGTCTAGCCTTAATCAAAATTCACTTCCATGTCAGCATGCACATCTTCACTTGTGCAAAATTCTTTGTCAACATGCACACCTTCATCAACATGCACTTTCACATCAACACATACAACTTCACATGCACATAATTATTTATTAGCGTGCATACCTGCTTCATGATTGAATACTTGAATGTCATCTTTATGCATGAAAATTTGTGCTTCTCCCTTGTGTGTGAACACTTGTATATTTCCAACTTCATCATCATAATGTTTTTCTTTTTGTGATTTTTTTCCATTAAGAAATTCCTCACTATCATATAATCCATCGTTATGTATTTTCTTGTTGTCAAGTAATTTATATTCATGTGATTCCTTATCATCATTTATTTTGTGCATAAACACTTATGCATCCCCTTCATCTTTATCCACTTGCAAGTATGGTTGTGCATGCACTTGCACGTTATATTTGTGCACTATCCCTTTATTAGTGTCAATAAACAATTTTACGTCTTATTTTATTGCAACCTCCAACATTCTCTCCTCTTGAGGGAAACTATGTCATTCATTGATTGCATTGTAATCATCCCATTGTTTTTGCATACCTTCTCAAGTGATTTTCTCGTCATAACTCCATGTCATCAAACTTGACCTAACTTTGAATAGGAAATGATGCTAAAATGTAGAAATGAAATACAACATATTATAATACAATTCCATTACCACTTAGATAAACAAAATATACAACAAGAATATTTACAAATACAAATGGATACACTATACACAATTGTATATTGCATCACAATTATCTATAATCCTTAAAATTCTAGCAAACAATCTACCAACAATAATATTTCAGACAAGAACAACATGCATGGACACACCCTCTCCTTTGCATCTTCCACATAAATGTGTACTTATAGACATAAAAAGATTAATAGGTGGTTGAAAACTATCCAACTACCTCAAAAATATCCTTTTACATAAAACATAAAGCCATCCCATTATATTACATTATTACAAATACTTTATCACATGCCTATTTTTACAAAAAAATTGTATGCATGTGTTATTACAAATAAACCATCACTTAACACAATATGACAATACTCTACCATTTAATAGAAAATGATGACATAATGACAAATACTTTGTGTGCACACATTTGCAAATATTCCTATGCTCAAACATTCATTCATTTATGTATTATGTAGATATGTTAATTTATCTAAATACACTTACCATCTATTGGTTGCATTTATTTAGCTTTAAGGTATTAAAGGAAGTGTAAGTTAAATTGGGATAAAGGGTTTGTTTCATTATTAGTGCTTACATGTTTGCATACTATTGTATGAGGTGCTAAAATCTTCTAAAAAAACAACTAAATAAAAGATGTTGAATGAGAGAGATGGAGGATTTTGGAAAGAGAAGGTAAGAGTTAGAGATTTTGTTGGTCTTGGGGACACACACTACCAATTTTGTAGTCACTAGATAGTGGGCACGACAAGGGAACCTAAAAATAAGCTATGTCTAAAAAAATATAATCCATAGACAAAGTTGTGATCCATTAATATCATTTCAATCCATCGATAAAGTTATGATCCATCAATAAAGTTTTGATTTGTCAGTTAGCCAACAATCTATCAAAATGTAAGATAACAATATATTATAATGGCCTAAAAGCAAAATTTTTATCTTTGATAGTAAAAGTAAATATAAATCATAGTTACTTAGTAGAAAAGGGGGTTAATCCCTATTATAAATAAGAGCCTTGAGTCAATTGTAAATATTTTTTAGCCATTCAAAAATAAAGGCTAGAGCTATGATTCTTGATTGCAATTCTTTTTTTGATATAAGTAGAAAACTATACATGGCCTTTATGTCTCATGTGTGAGACCTCTTGATGCATGAGTTCATGGTGTTTCCTTCTCACTTGCTAGTCCTATTTTATACTATTTTTACATGATAAAAGAATGACAATCATGTCATCATTATTCGGTTGCATCTTAGTGGCCCAATTAATTATACAATAGTCGTGCTATGACCTCGATCATATTTTATTTTTTACACTTTTATTTTATTAGATGGAATAAGGGATTTTGAAAGGATCCCCAGACCTTTGTTTTTGTACTTTTATTTCTTGTACCCTTAACTTATCCACTTATTTTTTATACCTAGTTAGATTGGTGTAGGTTACTAGGGATCTAGCCTAGATATAGAGGTTGGAAAGAATTCATCCTTTCCTTCCAGTTATTGAAATGTGACCTTGCAGACACATATCACTTCTGCAAATCAATAGTTTCTGACATGCCTAATGGGATAAATATGATCTACCCCACAAAGAGATAGCAATTGTGCAGTAGTTTTTGGCATGCTCGATGAGATGAATCCAATTCATACCTTTAATAAATACCTATCATTCATGCATCAATAGTTTTTGGTATGCTTGATGGGACCCATGTACCTTAATACCTTCTTATTTTATTCTTAGATCTACATCGACCCATTAGAAAAGTTACTATTTTTTCAAAAGGGTTTCTCAAAAACTCAAGACACCAACAAAACCCATAAAGCCTTCTTTATATTGATGAATGGTTTACTTAGATCTAATAGTTTTGCATTTAGATCCTAGGACTTGTTTAACTATAAAATCTATTGGCCTGAGTGCAAATGGTGACTTTGTTAAAAACCAAAATCATAAATCTTTTTTAGACCAATGATTAACCTTAGATATATAATTTTGTGCAAGAATAAGGGTGAGTTCGTAGCCGAGTTGGTGTGAAGTGATCAGTTGAGGAACATGATCCACACGATGTGAATCCATGTAACTTCGGTTCAAATCACACTGGTTTAGCATAAACTATTTGACCCCCAAGAGCTAGGTGGATTGGTATTTGCTTGTCTGGCCAGGCACTTACCAAGAAGAGACCTGGGTTCAAACCTTAGGGATGCTAATTTGTAAATATAGTAGTTTGCTTTGAATCCTCTGAGTGCGTACCATATCGATGATGATGGTACAAATCCTGAGTGACCGGTGGTCCCCCTCACATTGGATCAACAACAACGAGGTGGAATAGGCTTGTTGGAAGCAGCCCATGTGGTTTGAACCCTGCACTTGATAGTTACTAAATAGTGTGGTTGTAACCAACTCCCCTATGTATCAAAAATAATAATTTTGTGCAAGAAGTTACCAACTTATAGACTTGATCTACAAAAAAATTGGAAGGTCCTAAAAACTTCTCTAAGTTTATTTCAAGTGATTCATTGACATCCTATGTGATTTCTAATTGGTTATTTTATATTTTAAATTATCTTAAGTCCTTATACCTATAATATAATGACTCATTCTACCATTTTTTGAATCAAACCATGTCAGCATTGTGTCATTATGCTTCAAAGCATTCCTCTTTTCTAAGTCAACTTTTCACTGACTCATTAGCTAGCCCAGTGATTCATCAAATTTCACTAACAAAACTGATGAGATTCATCTTCATTCAACTCTATTAAACACTAATCCCCTATGCCAACATTATGTTAGAATTCCAATGATTTGTTAAATTTCCTAGTGTTTTACTAACTCTGCTCTTATTTTTAAAATTTGATTAACTCAACATATTTTTCAAGTTATTTTCCTATTACACGTACATTGAAAAATGGTAAAGTATAGTGATTAGTAAGCTTTATCTCTTATGAATACAATATATAAATATCAAAATAAGAATAAGGAAATGGAACTTATCAAATTGATTAAGTACAAAATAAACAGCTAAGGAAAGAAGCCTATGATAACAATTTGGATTAGGGGGTTGGAAGAATATAACAAAACATCCTTTGAGGATATGGAAATGTTAGACCCTACTATTCAAATCTAAATATTTTTGCCACCCCTTTAATGAGAAGAAATAGGTTTCCTTACTAACCTTCTGATGTACGATCACTATGCTATACCTAGTACCACATAAGCATGGACCACTACTACATCTATAATTCTTAATTTGATTTCAAAACCTTTGTAAAACATGGGTTAAATATCACAAGCCTTTTCCAATGTTAGCAATACTCAATCCACTATATCTAGTTCAACAATATCCCAAGTGAACACAAGTACAACATCCTTGACTCTAGTTAGCCAATAAATGACCCACTAGTGTCTCAATCTAGTCAACGCTTACAAGCTAGTTCTAGCCAATAAATCAATATGAATGAATTATAAGTTGGTTCAAGTCAACACTCAATTTATCATAGTACCACATCTTAATCACTAGGGTATCATCACAATGATGACCCAAACTCCTACTAGGGGTCAAACTTCACAAGGACCACCAAACATGAATACATAATAGAACATGTAAATTCAATTGGGTCATCCCCTACCAAAATTGAAATTAAGGTACAAATACTTAGTAAAATTAGCAAAACCTTATAGCATAATTAGGAACCTATATGATCTAAGGAGTTGCTCAAAACTAGTTGTTTTCTCTAAATGGCCATCAGATGTTGTATCAAAAACAACCACCACCCATTAAGCAACCAGTCCACTAGTAGCTCCAAAAGCCTTTAAATTAACAAATAGTATTTAATCCACCTATTTCCCCAAATTCTAATCCTTCGAACCAATCACACCCAATCTACTCCCCATCCAAAATATCAACTAGCTATTTGTATCTCAAATGGTTGTACCAAAAAATTAACAAGCACTCATAAATCAATAGATGGTTCAATTCATATAGCAATATAAGGACATATGGGACCCCCATTATCAAGTGCCCTATACCCAATAAATACATCATGGAAAACCACCTCTAAACTATCAAATTTATATGTAAATAAGGCCTTAATAATAATTGTTTGATTATACCTATCAATGATCTTTGAACTTTATTACAATGAAATCATTACCAATCTTCGATGGCCATGGGAATAAGACTTTTGTGAATAATTTGAATGAATTATCTATATTAAAATCCTTACATTGTATCCAAGAAAAGATATCATGGCTTGAATGTTGATTTGTTCATTAAGGGACAATTTGCCACGTGGTATCAAAGCCTCCCTAGTAATTCAATTACTAATTGGGCTTCTATAGTTAAACCATTCATGAGGATATTTGGTAATTTTAAGAATGGATACTCTATTCTGTTCCAACTAAATGCTATACAAAGACATCCCTAGGAAAACATCAATGACTAGAGTACAAGGTTCTTGAGGACACTCTCCCTAATACCTCTAAATATTAGATTACGATATGAGTAGGATTTATTCTACTATATCAACGGTCTACAATTAGATCTAACCTTGAAGGTCTACAATGCCAACCATGTCACCTTAGTAGAAGCCTTTGAGGAAGTAGCATGAACAAAAGAATTGTTGGTCAAAGTTGGAAATTGTCCCTTACTTTGCCTATGGTGTATGTTGTTATCATGATCCAAATTCAAAATTCACAAACACTAGGTGCTTCTCTAATTATGGCAGCCACTCCAAATATCCAAAACCAACCAACTTACACTCCACCTAGCACACCCAACTATCCTTAGAATAAGAGTTATTACATGTTGACTTTTCTTGTCTAAAATATGTGTAATACCATTTCCTTCCAACCCCAAGTACTAGCTCTACCTGCTCCTCCTCTGTTATCTCTACACATCAAAATTAGAATGATGGAATTTAAGTCCAAGTGAAAGAATTAAGGAAAATGATAAAAATATTTATAATTCAATCTAACTTGAAGAAGAGGTAGAATCAAGGTGGTGATGGCAAGAATCAATAAATTTACAATAATAATGGAATCCTTATCTAACCAAGGATTATTTACATAGGCTAGTTGGTAAGAAAGTAGATAATCATGCTCAAAATAACATGGTAAGTCCTAATTTTGAAATAAATACCCTATGGTGCCTTACTTGTAATGCTAGACATAATCTCCTATAATGGACTATAGCAATAAGGTATGCTCAAATTGTCATATATAATCAATAATGCCAAGTGAAATAGGATATGAAAATGGGCCAAATTATTATTTTTCAAGTACCAAATATTGAGAATAGTTTGGTACACTACACCAATATAGTATATTTGTTAGGGATGGTATAATTATGGATTACAAATTTTTCAAACCCAAGAAATATTATTTTAGCAAGCTTTGGCAACTCTATTGGATAGGGTTACTTTCCTTTAGAAGATCAAGTAGTTCTTGCAAACCAACAACAAGGGGTTGTGACTTGAAGCTTTAAAAATATAGTAGATGAAAAACTTGGGCCTTTGAACACTCAAGCACATTCATCCAAACTGTCTAATCCTAATGTTAAAACTATTATTCCATGAAGAGGGTAACCTCAATTACATCTCAAATATAAAGTGCCCATGGCTTCCAATAAAGACCATACCTTTCAAAAGGAACAAGAGAGATAAACACCACAAGACCCATTGGAAAATTATCAAAATAAAATGCTTCTAAGACTAAAAGAGGTGGATACAACCAAGGAACAAGCGAAAATAGAATATCTATGAAAGGAAGCAGAGAATAATTTGATATATCCTTCCTTACATAGTGAAGGAAAAGTTATGCACATCAATTCAAAAGGTTCACATTTTATAATAAAAATAACCAAGTAGATTCCAAATTTAATATTGCTAAGGAGATACAAAATACAAGTATGTAATGTGTGTTGGCCCTGCCCAAATAAAGAGACATGGTGCAAGAAGCATTGAAATAATAAGAGTGCAACTATACAAAAGCAAAGTTAACTACTTCCTCAAGGACTCGACTTAATCCACCTGAGCAACAAAATCTTATAGCATGGAATCCATCTAATATTTAATTCAATACAACTAATATTTTTAGTGCTTCTAAACATAAAACAATGAAGTCACTACCATTTTACTTTTCTCTAAAAATTGACAATTATTTTTTAGGAGTTGCATTATTGATCTAAGAGCTACTATAATGGTTATGACTAAGGAAATATACAAATAAATGGGGCTACCCTTTATAGTTATGACTAGTAGACCTATTTAGATAGATGTAATGTAGGTGAACATAGTTCGCATATTAAAAGGCCTAGGGATGACCATAGCCAAGCATCCAAAATTGGTGGTTGTTCAATAAGTGGTAATAATTTATCTCCCACCCTACTTTGGATATTAATATATAGGTAATGGACCAAGAAAATATAAAGGGATGTTTATTTGGCCATGGATTACACACATATGAAGGTACTTTGGGACACTAAGTTGATTAGGATTGAAAATAAATTGCCCTTTAAATATTCCCTATATAAGCTAGATGGTGATGGAGAAATTGACTAGAACAAGTTGACAAAAACTATAGATGATGAATCTTGTGAATGAAAACTTATTTTAGAGTTGGAAATTATTATTAGATTACTATAGAATTTGGAAAATAATGAATCAAGTGGTTCATATGAGGAGACTAAACTTAAAAATTACTTGCTATTAGAAGGGTTATTTAAGATTCTTGCACTAACAAGCGAGCAAGATCAAGGGTTGAAACTTATATGGTTAATGTATTTTGATGGTGCCAAGACCAATAATGGATCATATGAAGGCATAAATTTTATAATTCCTCAAGGAAAACAAATGAACTTTGCATATGGTTTGTTATTTAATTACACTAGTAACATAGTTGAATATGAACCCTTGTACATTAATTTGATAAAAGTATAGAAATTAGGGATTAAAAACATTAAATATTTGGAAACTTAGATATATTAGCAAACCATATTAATATAACCTATGCTATCAAAAATAAACACCTCAAATCACATAGGCATAGAGTCTAGAATTGGCTAGAAATATTTTATACATATAAAATTGCCTCGATACCCAAAGAGATGAAATAGCATCCCTAGATACCAAATTTGATCTAGGTACAAATGCATAGAATACCCCAAAAGAGATAAAGTGGTATTAAGTACAATAGTCCCTAATGATAATGATCATTAACAGACCTTTAATAATGATGAATAGCTTCTTAAATTCCTAGTTAAAGAAGCAAAATATGTCAAGAGTGAAATTTAATATGGTGATGATATTAAGGATGGAATTATTTAGTTAAAAACTAATCAATTATCTAAGGCGTTGATTACATTGGAGATCTTATTTGATCTTGACAATAATTTCCAAAATGCTAGCATCAAGGTGAAACTATCTTCTTACCAACCCATCCAAATCGTTGAAGGTAAAGTTTGCTAATTGGAAAAGATTGCATTAAGGAAGAAACTCATTTTCTCAAGGATATCTATGGTTTATATAGGGATGCAATTGCATGGAGTTATGAGTACCTCAAGTTATATAATCAAAATATCATTAAAACCATAGTTGAATCGGAACCTAGAGCTAGGCCTTTCCTCCAAAATAAAAGACTTGTGAACCCAACGATGGAGGTGACATTGAAAATTTTTTGAAATTATTGTAGGCTCAAATCATCTTCTAAATATTCAATATAGATGGCCAATTTGGTACTCATCCATAATAAAAATACAGATATTAAACTATGTTTTGACGTAAAAATCTTAAACATACATCACTAAAAGACCACTATCCATTACCATATATGGATCATATTTTACATAAGGTGGACAAATGCTATCATTTATAGATTTTTAAGGTATAATCATATTTGGGTCAAATATGACAATCAACAAAAACCTACCTTTACAATTAAATGGGGGACCTTTACTTACCAAAGTATGCCATTCAATTTGTCTATACAAGGGATACCTTTTGAAGGGGAATGGACATTGGCTTTGTAGGTTTAATCAATGAGATTATCCTCATATACCTTGATTATTTGATGGTTTTATCCAAATATAGATCTAAATATATTGAAAATCTAGAGGCATTCTTCAAGAGGTGCAAGGAGCACAACATATCATTGTGTCGACACCAAATCCTAGCCACTTGTCATCCACACATCATCCAATCACCACCATCCATTATTTATATATATATATATATATATATATATATATATTTATATTTATATTTATATTTATATTTATATTTATATTTATATTTATATTTATATTTATATATAAAAATATTTTATATATTCATATTTATTTATTTAATATAAATATATATTTATATGAATAAATCACAGTTTGTAAAGCAAAAATCAACAACACCTAGATAACAATAACAAAATCAATACACAAACATATATTGCATAATGAAAAGATAAAATTGTATTAATAAGGTGGGAGCCTTGATCTCCAGTGTTATAATATAATGTATATTGATACAATAGTTATAGCCGAAGGGTTTTGAAAACCCTTGTTTACAAATAATATTAGGTGTCTTCTACATCGTCTTCTGCTCCAAACAAGTTGTAGGTGGGCTTGAGTATCCATACGGGATCACTTGAGATGCAACAATCGTTAGTAAAGATATCTTCTACACCTACAACCTACACAGATCACAATATAAAGAAGTCAATAGCACATGTGAGGGCTCCACTGCGTGAGACCCTAAAAATGATAAATCTATAAACCTAGGTGTTGTAAACATAAAATGTATGTGAAACACAAGAAATTTGAGTTGTAAAGCAATAAACCTTTTACCTTGTCTGAGAATACCTGATTTATCTGATCTACTCTTCTAATTTTACGATCTAAAGGTGTGTGAATGCCCAAAAGTGTTTAAGGGTTTGTCAATGGTAAACTAGAAGCTAGGAAATGCCCTGGAGCATTCTAGAAGGGCTATGAGCACCCTGCAGTGTTCCTGGAACACTCAACAACGTTCTAGGAATGCTTGATAGCGTTCAAGGATTTATAGGAAGGGTACTGCAGAACCATATCTAGTTCATAGGGATTTCGATAATATAAACGGAGGATACGAAGGTGGTGAGGATGGAAATGGATAGTAAGATGCTAGGGTTTTGGATGGGAATGGATGCAAGGAGCTTTGAAACTCAATAGCTTGACCAACTACCTTATTCATGAACCGCTTAACTTGTTAACCTTCATTCATGAGAATGAATGACCTTTTATAACTTGCCTTTCAACATGCTAGGGTTTTGATGATACTAACATGTGGTTAAGATTAAAATATGATGAAAGGCTGAGATTATAACTTTGATGTGTGACATGGATCAAGTTAGATGGATGGCTGAGATTAGATTGTGATGAATGGTTGTGATTTATTCATATAAATATATATATATCTATTAAGTAAATATATTAAATATTTATATTTATATATAAACATAAATAAACATATATATATATATGAATAAATGATATATGGTGGTGATTGGATGATGTGTGGATGAACAGTGGCTAGGATTTGGTGTCTACAAATACCCCTTTTTGTATCGCGTTGCGCGTTGTGTGAAACACAATGTGGTGCAAAAATAAGAGACACCTGGTTTAGTGAAGCAAATTTCTTTCCTTGGAGTGCAAGAATATCCTAAAGGTAAAAAGAATTGTGGGTGTATATCACCCCCTCAAATGGCGAATGAGTTAAGAATGAATCTCACAAGCCAATTGACAGAATTGTGGGTGATAATGTGGATGTAAATGTGGGTGGATGATGTATTCTATTTTTGCCCCAACAAATGCAAGGGGTTTTTTGGAAATGTGGATGATTTGAATGATGTAAATATCAAGAAAGTGACATAAATGATGCAATGATTGATTATGTTCTTTACCCCAACAGAAAAGGGATTTTTGCCAATTGTGGGTGATAGTGTGGATGTATGATGTATTCTATTTTTTCTCCAACAGATGCAAGGGTTGTTGTGATGATGTGGATGATATGAATGATGTAAAATATGTATCTCGATGTGGTGAATCAAAATCAAATCTGGTCGCCCCAAGTTTGGGGTGGTCCTGTGTTGTTGAAGAATAGGCCTTTTGGCGTCATTGAAATGCAAAGTTATGAAAATGCAAGATGACATGGGGGAATGTGACCGCTATAGTGACTATTGTAAAATTTCTTAAATTGGAACCAATCATCCTACTATCTCATATCCTCGATGACTATAGGTGTAAAAGAGATGATGTAATTAAATTTGTCTGTGTTTCAAGCCCCACGAACAAGGCCATCAATGAGAGTTTTTTGAGCAAATTAATTTGGGCATGGTCTACTCAAAAAATGAGAGACCAAATGGATTTTTATGAAAAACAAGGGGATGTTAGATGATGATATGAAAAATTATCCTTATGGTGATTTACCCATCCTATCAAATTGTATGGATACCCAATCGCTGCAATCGCCAAGTCAAATAGAGTAAACCACTAGATACGAGGTTCACTTAAAAATGTGAGTGGAATTGACAAATGGTAAATAGAAATGGAATGATAAATATAATTGGAAAATTGAAATGATTATGTATGATGTTAAATGGATATGGAAATGTATTGATGAATGAATTGGATGATTTTGTGAAACTTGGAATTGTTTTGGGATGTTTTTGAAGCAATTTTGGGCAATTTTTGTGACTTTGTGTCACAAATGAGATTTAACCACCCAAATCAATCCATGTTATCACAAAATGTGATGAAATGGTGTGATGAATGATTGGGATGATGAATGTGGTCATTTTATGAAGTTTTGGGTTGTTTTGAGGCATTTTGAAGATGGTTGAGCATTTTCACGACATTTGGTCGCAAACAAAAATTAAGCGTCCAAATCAATTTTTGCTTTTACAAAATATGATGTGATGATGAAGTGGATTCATGGATTAAAGGTGAGGTGATTATGTGGGGGTAACTATGGTTTGAGCCTTTTTGGTATTTCTACAACATTCTAGAGCCATATGTCGATCAATGTTCGTATCATGCATAGATGCGATAGAGCATTTTCCACTCTATATATGTTGGGCAGCATTTGAGTACACCAGATAGATGCCCATAGATTTTTAAACATGCTAAAAATAGCTATAAGAATGCTACAAATGTCAAATCAAATTCATTCTTGTGTTCTCAAGTTCCAGAAGCAGCATCTGAGGAGAGTGAGTGAGTGAGGAGTGTGGAGGAGTGAAGTGATGGCGATGGAGGACTTGGATGTTGCAACAAGAGTGGAGGTATAGGTGGCTGAGGTAAGTTATCTTGGCACTCTTTTTTAGATTTTGTGCAATATTTTTTTTACAATTCATGTGGTGTTAATGTATTTGCAATTGTGTTGTGTTGTAGTTGATGATATTCGATGCTCGACATCGATTCTCGCCCATCATACCCGGGGTGAGAAAGGCCTTGTAGAAGGTTGATTGGGACAAGTTGGAGGACATGGGGTTGGTTGGAGTAGCATGGATTGAGGTGGTGAACTTCATCTAGTCTTCCATGTGTCATATCTTAAGCAGGTTATTGGCAACAAGGTGCAGGTGTAGTCTACACTTCTAGAGTTGGATGAGGAAGGATCCATCATTCTTGAACCTAAATCCATTCTTGATCGAAGATCATGTACCCTTCATCAATGGGTTATCATAGATGTCTTGGTATATTGGCATGACTTACAACTAAAAGATGTGACCTGGGAACCTTTTCAACATATCCAGCAGTAGTTTCCTCACCTTCAACTTTGATGACAAAGATTTTTGAAGGAGAAGGGCATGTTAGGACCCCATCCTAACACTTGATATAATAGTCCTTATGGAACGTAGGTAGTACCCATGTTAATATTTTGTAATATTTTATTATAGTTTTGGATTAAGAAGCGCCTATGCCAAATGACGTCTTTCTATGTAACCGTTTTTCAAGAATGTAATTGATTGTACATAGGAGATTCTAGCCCGGGTGGCATTTTGCATGTAAGCCAACCTTGTGAGTTAGGTGCTAGAGGAATTTATTAAAAAATGAAGGGCAGTAATGTATGTATCCTTTTTGCATAATTGAATGAAGTATTGAAGGAGGTTGACCCCTCGAATAGGCTTGTGATTCAGTGCTTTTGTGAGATTGTTCCTTTTCTACAATTTATTTTTGTATTGTGCATTTTATTTCCAAGTGTGTTGTGAGCATATGTGTTTATTTTTAATATTTGTGTGAGAGTGTTAATTTTAATTAGTAGGTTCCTAACACCTTGAGATATGGTGCTATGATTTGATTCCCATTTACCCTTAGGATAGGACTACATCTTGGTTCCTTATAAGTGGATGGTCCTAAGGAGTTTATAATTTAGAATTATGTGCGAGACTCCTAGAATTTAAAAATTATTTAAACCCATGACCATGGGCATGCATATGTCAAGGATGAATTCCATTTCTTAGTTTAGAATCAAATACCCTTGCACAAACCTAGTTTGAAGAAAGGGAATATGGATGAAGTAGTTTTGACACCATCATGTGGGAAGCATGAAAATAGGGTAGGCTAAAACTTGGTAATTGATTTAGGATTAGGTTACCCACTTAAATAGTCCACTATGAGTTTGCACGGTAGGTATTCCTACTGTATAATATTAATGTGTGTAAAAGAGATAATTCTAATTTGTTTTTTGATTAATTTTAATTTTAAGTGTTTTATTTTTTAAAAGAGTATATTTTAGTTTTTATTTTTTAACTTCTAGGATAATAATTTGTGTTCTTATTAATAAATAAAAATGCCTAGATATGGTCATCACATAAATAGAGCATCATGCTACACCTTGAGTGACATATGATGTATTTTTTACAAAGTGCAACATAAGTTCTTATCTAACTTACCTAGTTTAGGGCACTCATGCTCTATCAATCAAATGTTCTACCCTCACCATCTCTATAATATGCTTGGTGGATATGAGTTGGCATATCACTTGGTGCTTTCCCCTACCATGTGGTATATTTATTCTACTATGGTTGACGTGGAAACCAATTTTTATATATAAATATACCTTTTTTTTGGTAGCCATAACTAAATATCAATTACTAGTTTTCCAAGGGGTATAGTCAACTGGAAGATCATGCCTAGTGCCACAATTGGAGTGAAGGAGATTGAAATCTAGAATTTTGATTCCATTTGGTTTATTATAAAGGGATATCCTTTAAAGGCTATATATTCATCATATAGAAGCAAAATTTATCATTTTATATATCAATGTTTTCTTAACCCTTTATAGTTTTGTTAATTTTACAATATCATTTTGCTATCTTGAGGGAAAAACCATACAATAACATGTTGTATCAAAAATTGGCTATCTATTTTTCAAATGAAGCAAATTATTCAATTTAATCCAATCACATTTTAAGAGTAGAGGACTATGGATTTACTTGAAAATGTAGAATCCACCCTCTATCAACTTTGTTAAAAAGCAAGATATTATATAGAAAAAAGGATATAGTTCAAGGTATAATCTCTTTATACATGTGGATCCAAATTTGCTTTCATAAATCAAAGTGTAAAGAAACTAATAAAATTTAGATCAATTTGAAAAAATATTTGAGAAATAAAATGTCACACAAGTTAAAATATTGAAGATCAAGCTTGCCAATTTAAAGCTAACAAACTTAGATAATGCCTAAAAGTATATTAACCAATTAAATAAGTTAAAGTCAATATTATTTCTATGGGAAAAATCAAAGGACAATTACGAGCATGTGAAAATATCATCAATAGTATTTCTATGGATTTCAAATATATCCTAATATTGTATCATATGATCCATATATTTTCAAAGACCACAACGATCCATTCCTGTATGAATTGTTCACTCCTCTTATCTAACACTAGGTGACTCTACAAAATCTAGGAGAGCTTCCACCCAAGGTTTAAACATATTTGAAACATGATCCAAAATTTCTAAAGAAAGTTTCATAAAAGCTAATAATGGATAAAATAACTCTAAGAAAAAAATCAAAGATTATAATTTATGGTTATTACAATAAGGAAGGTTAGAACATCAAGTTTTATGAAAATAATTTTCAAAATCTTGAATACTTTACCAAGAAATTAGAATGTGATGCAACACCGTAAGTCAAGGATAGATAATGAAAATTACCAAAATGAAAATATGGTTGTGCATTTAGAGTAACGGTTATTTTAATTTTCCTAGGAACAAATTACATACTTATAAGGAATATGCTAAGAACCACCATATTCTTTTCTACTATACTTAATAACCGAATAGAGAGAAAGAGTTGTCAATGGCGATTATCCATCCTTTCAACTCTTTAGATGTAGTGATATGATTATTCGTTTATTTATTTTTGGAGATATTATTCATGTCATAGGAGTAGGACCTAATATTCTCTCCATTTGTCTTATTATTGACACAATAAGAAAGTGGAATTTTGGTTGATTAATGAGTGGTCAAGGATAAAAGGATGTTTTAAAAATAAATAGAAAATTATGATGAGTTATATTAGATACAAATATTGGTATGCCCTAATTTTATTTCAAGCATTATACTAGTGATCAATGATATTAATATTTAAACTAAAGTATATTTGGATCCTTAAATATGAGCATATTCATATGGTTGATATTTTTCCATTGATTTATCTACCTGGCAAAGTACATGAGGAATTTGTAAAGATGGAAAGTAACATAAGGATATTTTTTCTAATGGAGAATCTTGATATGCCTCCAATCCTTTAGATATTGTTCATAGCTATACTTCTCATCCCATGGTATATTGATCTAATATAATCAATATTCTCAATTTCATTGATAAATGTTTTAGGTTTCTTTAGATCTACATCATCAAATCCAAGGATTAGGCTTTCAAAAATCCAAGGATTTCAAGGCATGATGAAAAATTAATGTGCAAAAAAGGTCAAATACATAAGGATTAATAATCAAGGTAGAGAATATACTACAATAATTAAAAAATTTCTCTCTTCTCATGGAATTATTGGGATATGGTCATTCACGACATCCCTCAAAAAATAGGTTGGATAAATGGAAAAAGGATATCATGGAAATAGCTTATTATGGGAAACTATTAAATCTATGTAGGGGTATGTTCTTGTGGAGTCATGTTTCAACAATTGCAAGAAAAAAAAATTAACATTCAAATTTAGGTTTAGTCCCCACTAATTGAGCTAAACTAATCTTATTTAATACATAAAAAATAAATCTAGAAGGAAAATGGATGTAGTAAAATAAAGCGAATATGATAAAAGAAATATGACCATGACCATAGCAATATTAGTGTTGATCAATAAAAACATTTGGAAAGATATGTGTAGTTAACTCTCACTACACTTAGGAAGAGTAGGCACTATGGCTAGTTTTGTAAGATAAGGCCCTAATGAAAAGCAAGATAACCTAATTTGAAAGAAAGCAAAGACATGTATGCCAAATTTATAGTCAAGATTTTTGGGTTAGAGCTTGCAAACAAAGGATACAACTAGATTTTTTATGATAGCCCATAGTAGCGACACATGCAACCAAAAATAAAAAATGACATGGGCACACTCACCCAATATACACGTCCATGATCATAGGCTAGCAGTGATACCTAAGACACTAAAACGAGTAGACAAGTAGTCAATGGTAGGACACACCAACCATACCAAACATGAAAAACCAAGATACCAAATGGAGAATAAAGGGAAAATAGACATCTAGGTTTTGTTTAGCCTTGCACTACCTAGGCTATAAAAATATAAGGGGATAATTTTGTTTTAGGGTATTTTGTCCTCGAACCCCCACATGGAGAGTCATTGATCCCCCACACCCCCATCCAGGTTTGTAGGCCTAGATCCCACACATTATACTGAGGTGCTTAGATCTCAAGATGTACAATCTTCACTCTACCAAAAAGTACAATATTAAAAACCTCATCATGAGAACTATGGAGAAGTGGCCATGGACTTATGTGAATTAATAACAATAAATATCTATGATAGTGAAAGCATGAGATTCCAGGAGAAAAACACTGAGATGCAAATAAAACAGAACTAGCTAGATGCATGAAATAACACGGATGTAATCACATCAAAAAGTAGGAGCACAACCCTTTTTATTCATGTGGTTCCAACTCGGTTACAATAGCCTGATTTTCATTACAAAAAGTGCACAGTGATCTTCTTCCGCATGCCCACATTCGAAACGGGCGGGCCAGTGTTGCCGCCGCTTGTGCCTGATGAATCCTTGATGTTTGCTGTTTCTCCTACGATCAAAGAAACATAAAAACGAGTTTAGTAGCACCTGTTGTTAAAACAAAGCATTCGGTCTTTTAGAATAAACAGAACAGCAGATTGGAAGACTCAGAATACTTTGAAATCTGCATATTAGTTAGAATGAAATAAAAATAATAAAACCCGCAGGTTGATATGCATTCGATCTTAAAAACAAATAAAACGCGCATGTATGATTAGAACAACAAACTACGGCAGATTCGAAATTATAACGTAAAAGAAATAAAAATACATTGAGTTTTGTCGACGAATGGGTGGATCCAGGGATCCGGATTCATATTCTCCATATCACGGATGTAGACGAAAATGAATCAAAAAGATGTAGTCGGGTAGCGAGTTCAACAGCACTTCGTTGTGTTTCGAAAATGCTTCGTGGTCCCTCCTTTTTACATTGCATTGAGCTAGTTTTTATAGAGGATTTCGCCTCTGAAACATTAATGTCAAAACCCTAAGTCCGCAGGGGCCGCTGAGATTTGACCCTTGTCAGATGATTATGAGACATGGCTCGCACAGAGATTATCGCTAGGAACTCACGTCAGTAGTTATGAGGCATGGCCTCGGATCGGATTTGCTGTTGAAACTGCTCGTCTCATTAATGCAGTTGGTGAAGTCCGCCGTTCTTACAGACACACGGGGTCTCTTTTAAAAAAGGGGTATGCAGTGATGCCACGTGGCGGCCATACCTTATTGCTTTGAAGTATGCAATGACGCCACGTGTCTGCTTTTAATTGGTCGAATCCGCCTTGACTAGTCGCAAGTCTGTTAAAGCGCAAAATGCCGAAGTGTCGCGATATCGCGACGTCGCGATATCGCGACACTTCGGCCGAGCCTTCCCTTTGGGCCTTAGGTGTCGCGATATCGTGACGTCGCGATATCGCGACACCCTCGACCGAAGCTCCCTTCGGGCCTTAGGTGTCACGATCGCGATATCGCGACACCTACTGGCCGAAAGGCTCCCTTCGGGCCTTAGGTGTCGCGATATCGCGACGTCGCGATATCGTGACATCTAAGGCCAAGCTTCCTTCGGGCCTTAGGTGTCGCGATTTCACGACGTGCAAAATTGCAACATCTAAGGCCAAGGCTCCCCTTGGGACCTTAGGTGTCACGATTTCGCGACGCCGAAATCGACTCTACTGGCAAGCTCCCTTCGGCCTTAGGTGTCACGATTTCGCGACGCCAAATCTGACCTACTGCCAAAGCTCCCTCGGCCTTAGGTGTCACGATAACAAGTGCCTTAGGTGTCGCATTTCGCGACGTCCGAAATCGCGACACCTAAGGCCAAGCTCCCCTTCGGGCCTTAGGTGTCACGATTTCGCGATGTCGCGAAATCGCGACGTCGCGATTTCGCGACACCTAAGGCCAAGGTTCCTTTGCTTTTAAAGTTTGCTTAAGATTTGAATTTTGAAGTTTTGTTTTTGACTTTGTTTTAATGAAGGCTTGTTAAAGTGACCAACTTTGCTCTGCTCATTTTTCGACCTTCTAAACTGCCGTGTGAGTGGCTAGGACCACTGTTTGACCTCTGAGGGCTGCCCTGAAAGCTGTGTATGTCAATGCGATCAGTGTTTGTAGTCACTTAATCGGATTGGTGCTGTTTTGGTGTCTACAGATGCCCCTTTTTGGGAAGCGCTACGGGTGACGCAGTGCTGAGCAAAAATAGACGACCAAAGCACTAATGATTAGGGTTTCTTGGTAACCTAACCAACTTTTGATGCCCCAAGTATGGAAAGGGCATGCATTCTTGAATCCTTGCTTCTGACGAGCTAAGGAATTTGATTTCAAGTGTTAACCTATTTTGGTGAGGTGTGACTTGAGCTTGGACATTGATCAGTCATGATTAGGCAAAGGGCGTAACCTTTTGTCCACAGGGGAAACCTTGTGTTCATGCTTCGGGAATGCCAAGTGTTTGATCAATTTAATGATTGCTTGTTTACTGCCCCAAGCAGGAGCGTGATTGTCTTTGTCAATGATTCTTTGAATGCATGTCATTGCCTTGATTGGGTGTGTGCTTGTTGATTGGTGACTAAGTGTGACTACCCCCTCAAGCGACGAATCGATGAGGGAATGACCTTCGTGAGAAAAGCGACGAGTCGCTTGACCCAAGATGACTTAGGTTAGGGTGCCTTTAGATGTTTTACCATTTAAGCACGTGCAGTTTCCCGACATTTGGACCTATTTTTGGTGGGTGTTAACCCTTTTGGTGATGCCATAATGGGGTGAAATTATCAAAAACCCGTCTTCCCGTGGAGCGGTCCGGCTATGGTAGCCTTCTTGGGGAAGTAGGAGAGTGACAATTTGAGCCCCGACATCGATTTTCTTTATGCCAAGAGGTTAAGTGCAAGAGCACTTGTGTCCGGCAATGCTTATTGCAATGGTTTTTGTGTTGCATTTTTGTGATGTTTTTGTTGTTTTGATTTTCTTTCTTTGTGTATATGTCATGATATTATGGTATGCATAATGATTGATGTTGATGGATGCATGCTACTTTATATTGATGGATGCATATGGTATGATAATTACGAATGTTGTATGTTGATTTATTTTGATGGATGCATGATGAATGCAAATGTTTTTGATTGATATGTGATATGCAGGAATGGAATGGATGATGGACTTTGTGGTGTTTGGCTATGGCACCATAGACTGTTTTAGAACTCCATTATTTTGTGTTTTTAGGCGATTGCTGTGGTGCACGACTTTGTATGTATACATGTGGTTTTTCTTTTTTTTTGTATTTTTTGATGGTATTGTAAGGATGAAAAGTAGCGCAGTTGGTTTAGAAATGTAGCTAAGGTTTTCTGAGACTCAGACGGTTTTAACTTACTAGCCATGACTGTACTTTATCTTACAAGACTTTTGAACAAGGTATGAATCGTACTTGTTTTTGACCAAGTTATTTCACATCCCTGTGTGTGCAATTGAGTTCATTTATGTGGTATTTGTCAGGATACCGCCAGTGCCAGATGGGCTTTCAACCGAACCCGTACTCGAGGATCACCTAATTAGCTCCACTAACTCCTTTGTTGTATTTAGTTAGATTAATCTACGGTGTTATCCAGGATACCATAAGCTAGCTCATCCTTATGCAAACATTGGTCTGCACACACGCAAAGTGAATGTGACAGACATATCGTCATGCGGGTAGGATACCACCATTGCCAGATAGGCTATCAACCAAACCTGTAATGAGGATCACCTAGATGGTTTTTCGAATGCTGAGAATTCCAGGGATTCAAGTTCAGGATGTTTGTTGGCTGAATGATTTAGAGGGTTGCTCGTCTATATAGTGATGAAAATCACTGTTTATTTTCTATTAATTCTTTTTGAGCAAGGATTTTGAATAGTGGCGATGACCACTGTTATTTGATTTTGTGTTTTGAGTATTGTGAATGGTTTTGATCCTTGTGGCCTTGGGGATGACTACCCATCCTGGTTAGGGGCGGATAGTACGAATCCTTACGACGTTGGGGACCAAGGGGATGATGGAGGTTATGGAGTAAGGGCATTGATCTGTTAGGCCTTGGGGATGACTACCCATCCTGGTTAGGGGCGGATAGTACGAATCCTTACAACTTGGAGACCAAAGGTGAATGGAAAGTGTTAGGATGATGATTTGTTGGAATTTTGTTTGTGAATGGTGTTGATCCCTTTAGGTTTTGGGGATGACTACCCATCCTTGGTAGGGACGTGTAGTACAAATCCTTACAACTTTGGGAACCAACTATGATTGGGATTTGGTAGTGGTGAAAACCACTGTATTTGGAGGTGAATGGATAGGAAAGAGCTCGTCCTTTTGTCAATTCTCAGCATTCTAGAACCATTCGCATGGGGGGATGAGCAAGATAACCGTTTCGCTTATGGTGACCTGGGTTACTGTGCAGGTTTCATCTTTCGTTCACACAACTTGGGAATCTTTATGTGTTTTAATTTGTGTTGGGATGTTACGTAACAAGGTGTATTTCAAGTGTAACTCTACCTCCATAAAATCTGTTTGACTTGATACATTACATGGCTAAAGAGCAAAATGATGACTGAATCACGAAAAACCCTTGATACATTAAAAGACCACTGACTCTAGTATGGTAAAAGCAATGCATGGTGTTTTTGTTGTTTTTGTAAAATGGAACAGTGTGGAACAAGATGGACTAGCGGATTTATTACAGCCTATGGTGCCCTTGACCTGTACGACCACAAATATGCAATGTATGGATGCAATGCTTTAATGCAGCTATGTATTTTTGTATTTTTGATGGATTGATTTTTGTGAATATGAAGATGAAGTGCGAGAAGAACTCTCTTATTGATGAATTTGAGTATGCCTAGAAATGAGATGCAAATTTTTGTTGTTTTTGATGATTTTTGTTGTTTTTGAATTTTCTTGATTTTTGACCAAGCGATTGTGGAAATCCTTGGAGCATTTTGGGATTGACCAAGCGATTGCAAGAATCCTTGGAGCCTTTTGGGATTGACCAAGCGATTGCAAGAATCCTTGGAGCATTTTGGGATTGACCAAGCGATTGCAAGAATCCTTGGAGCATTTTTGGGATTGACCAAGCGATTGCAAGAATCCTTGGAGCATTTTGGGATTGACCAAGCGATTGCAAGAATCCTTGGAGCATTTTGGGATTGACCAAGCGATTGCAAGAATCCTTGGAGCATTTTGGGATTGACCAAGCGATTGCAAGAATCCTTGGAGCATTTTGGGATTGACCAAGCGATTGCAAGAATCCTTGGAGCATTTTGGGATTGACCAAGCGATTGCAAGAATCCTTGGAGCATTTTGGGATTGACCAAGCGATTGCAAGAATCCTTGGAGCCTTTTTGGGATTTGGCTCTCTTAGATATGAAATGGTCGCAAATGACTGATATTCAAGGGTTCTGTTTCCTTGATACCATCAAGAGAAGCTAGCCGGTATGTCCCGGGTCCTATTTTGCTATCAATGATATATGGACCTAACCAATTTGCCGCAAACTTGTCCCTTAGGTGGGACGGCAAACTGGAATTTTGCTGGTTTTCCTTCAAAACCAAATCACCAACCCGAAAGTCCCTCAGGTGAACTTTCATGTTGTAAGCTTTCTTAAGTCGCTCTTGATAAATACGTAAATGCTCGAGAGCATTAACGCGTCGTTCGTCAAGCAACGTAAGCTGGTCTAACCGGGCCTGCCGCGCAGAATCATCATCGATGAACTCTTGCATTGATATGCGCAGGGAAGGAATCTCCAACTCGAGAGGCATGACTGCCTCGGAGCCATACACAAGCGAAAATGGAGTGGCCCCAGTGGGTGTCCGAATGCTAGTGCGATAGGCCCATAGGGCAAGTGGGATTTGAATGTGCCAATCCTTATGACTGTCTGTGATGGTCTTTTTAAGGATGGCAACTAGCATTTTGTTTGACGCCTCTGCTTGCCCATTCGCCTGCGGATAATAGGGTGTTGAAAAGTTGTGCTGAATCTTGTACTTTGTGGTCAAAGCACGCACGTCTTTGTTCTTGAAAGGCGTCCCATTATCCGAGACTATTTTGGATGGAATACCAAAACGACATATGATGTTATGCAAAATGAACTCCACAATGCGGGGTCCTGTCGTAGAGGTAAGCGGAATTGCTTCCACCCACTTGGTAAAATACTCTGTGGCCGTTATGATAAACGTGTGACGGCTTGACGATGTAGGGGAGATCTTTCCAATTAGATCGAAGCCCCACTACGAGAACGGCCAATCATACTGGACTGTCTGCAAGGCTTGAGAAGGTACGTGCATCAAATTGGCATGATGTTGACACTTCACGCACTTCTTGACATAGGTGCAACAATCTCGCTCTAAAGATGGCCAATAATAGCCCATGCGAAGAATGCGCTTTGCGATAGCCATACCACTAAAGTGGCCACCACATGTACCATCGTGCGCTTGGGCGATCGCCCAAGTGGACTCTTGTTGGTCCAAGCAACGAAGGAGGATTCCTTCATAGCTGCGACGATACAAAATGTCTCCTATCAAGACATACTTAGCCGCTTTCGGCTTGAGTGCTCATTTTGTGGCATGAGTCAATCCAAGTGGGAGATTACCTAACTTGAGGTAGTCTCTGATGGGTAAATACCGATCCTGTTGATCAGAAACCTCGACAGTATGAACAGCCAATCCCTCTTGAAGTTCCTCCCTAGCAAACGCTGAATGGGATAGAACCTGTAAGAATAGCGTTGTGTTGCTATTAATGGGAGTAGGGGAGAACAAGGACCCCCAGTTGGCACGTTTCAGATGATCTCGGATTCGAGAGAACTTATCCGAGGATGGTTCAATCTGGATCATGTGGATTCCTGGCGTCAAGTCTGAGCTTGCACGCTCCATCACGGATTGCGATAAGGTTTTGACTTGAATGGTTGTCATATCACCGGAAAGGTCTTGCGGAATTAGTGACCCCAAAGAGGCCATTGTGTCCGCAAAATGATTCGATGATCGAGGGAGTGCCTCGATGTCATACCACTCAAGTTTTGCCAGGAATTTGTCCACGAGGGCTTTATAAGCCTGCAGGACTGGGCATTTGCATTGATATACCCCTTTGACTTGATTGACTATTAACAGCGAATCACCAAAGATATTCAGTCGTTTGATGTTCATGGCGATTGTTGTCTGAAGACCTAGGAGCAAGGCTTCATACTCTGCATTATTGTTGGTGCATGGGAAGTTTAATTTAAATGACAGGGGCATTGGAGCACCCTGCGGTGTGAAGAATACAATTCCCGTGCCACCACCTTGCTCACATTTAGAACCATCGAAGAATAAGGTTATGTCGGCCTGTGACTCAGGCTCATCAGAATCTGGCGATTCTGAGACATGGAAGACCCCATCATCGGGTAGTTCTATGACCAGAGGCTGATCGTCTTCAAGAGGAGCCTCTGCTAGTTGATCGGCTATGACTTGTCCTTTGATAGATTTTTGTCCAATAAACTCTATGTCAAATTTCGTCAACAACATGATCCATTTCGCCGTGCGACTACTATGATAAGTACGACTCATCATGTATCGCAATGGATTCTCCTTAGACACAACATACGTAGTGTTGCTCAGCATGTAGTGGCGTAGCTTTTTGGTAGCAAACACCACTCGCCAGCGGAGTTTCTCAACGTATGCATAGTTAAGTTCATAACTGACCAGTGGTGCGGCTAAGATAGTAAGTAGCCTGTTCCTTGTGAAGTTCATTCTTCTGGGCTAGCATGGCGCCCAGTGCCACCTCAATAGCTGAGATGTATAAGTAGAACGGCACTCCTGGTCTAGGTGGTGCCAATACTGGCGGCGAAACCAGGTATTGTTTGATCTCGTCAAAGGTTGACTGGCACTCGTCATCCCAATGAAATGTAACCCCCTTGTGCAATAATTTGTTCATGGGTCGGCACTTGTCAGATAATTGCGCTATGAAGCGTTTAATCGACGCGACCTTGCCCTGCAGACTTCTGAGCTGCTTGATTGTAGTTGGGGGAACCATTTCAAGGATTGCCTTGACTTTCTTTGGGTCCACCTCGATTCCTCGCTTTGAGACTATGAAACCCAAGAGTTTTCCGGATGTGACGCCAAAGACGCACTTCTTGGGGTTTAGTCTAACTTTATGCTCCATGAGGCGATCGAGGATCTTGCTTAAGTCATCGATATGATTTGAGCGCAAAAGAGACTTGGCTAACAAATCATCCATGTAATCTTCCAAAGTTTTGTGCATGTAATCGTGGAAGATATATGTCATGGCACGTTGGTAGGTGGCGCCAGCATTTTTAAGGCCAAAAGGCATGACCTTATAACAAAATGTCCCCCAAGGCGTTGTGAACGCCGTTTTTAGTTGGTCTTCAGGATTGATACGAATTTGATTGTATCCCGAGAAACCATCCATTAGGGAGAGCATTTCGTGACCTGTTGTAGCGTCTACCAATGCGTCGATGCTCGGCAAGGGGAAATCATCCTTAGGACTCGCTTTGTTTAGATCTCAAAAATCGGTGCATATGCGAATCCTCCCGTCGGGCTTCTTGACGGGAACCATGTTGGACAGCCATGGCGGATAATCCACGCAGATGACAAACTGTGCGTCCAACAACTTTTGCAATTCGTCTTTGACCATTAAGGCCACTGTTGGATGCATCTTACGTAGTTTTTGCTTTACAGGCTTGATTGTCGGATCAAGCGTTAAATTATGCGTGACTAGCTGCGGGTCTAGTCCTGGCATATCTTTGTACGACCATGCAAAAACCTCCTTCTTCTCTTTGAGAAGGGCAATGTAGTCGGCTTGCTCTTCGGGGGAAAGACTTACCCCCGACTTGAGAATCTGTGGATTCATTGGATCTGTGCCGATATCTACATCAGTCGTTTCCTCGACTGACATGTGGGATCCGTCCTCCAACTGATGTGGAGTCGGGATCAAATGGATATCATTAGCTGAATTTAGATCTGCATTGGGAACCTCGGGTTCCTCTTCAGCCTAAAAAATATCCTGAGTTGTCCCTGGGGTAAAATGATGCATTTCACCGAAAGGCCAGTACTCTGATGGTGACAAAGGTGAATTGACGCGATCCCAGTCGATGGCATCTATGTCTAGATGCAATGACCTTGCTGGATCGGCCGGATTGCGGATGGGTGCGGTCAAATCAATGGAGATCATGTGGATGGAATGAATTTGGTCTCCATTACCACGGGTGTGATAACTTGATTCTTCTAGATGCTCCCTATACTCTGGATCTGGCTCTAGGGGAACGGGCACGAATGGATCGGCCCTATGTGCTGATAGGAGGACAGGGTCTTCCCTCGGCACTGTTGTCATGATAGGGTCTCGGGGTGGACGGTGTTCATCGTGAATTTGGAGCCATGGATCCAACACTTGGTCCCACCTCGCTGGGTCTACCCACCATTCATGCCCTAACCTTATGCCCATTTGTCCCATTAGATCTTCATGAGTTAAAGGGCGATAATTCCATCGCGCATGTCTGAGATAGATCATCTCAGTCTCATCTTCTGAATCACTTTCGGAGATCCAAAAATGTTCATTCTCTTCAGCAATCGTTGCTTGCGACATTGAGGGTTCTCCTTGTTCCAAGTAAGTTAATCTGGTCCCATTGCGGTTGTTCCACTCTTGGTGGAGGGACCTGATTCTCTTGACATGGTATTGACTCAACTGGAACCTCTAAGGGGAATAGCTTCAAAAAGATGTCTGGACATCGTTGATGTTCTCTTTGAGGATTAATGTCCGAACTTTCACCTCTTGCTAGCAAAGGAAAGGGATTACTGCTGTTGCCAAGGGTGTTTGTTGACCATGGGAGGTAGTCTCCCAATGTATATTCTGTATTTGGGTTGGCATAAAGATCTGGTGCCAATCCCCCCTTGTTGCCTATTTCTAGGCCTTGCATATTTTCTACCAAGATGTCTAAGGGCAGGGGGTGGTTGAACCCTACTCCTGACTTATCATATGGCATCTGATATCTTGGTTGGCAAAGGACCCGCATCCCTTGTTCATATCTCGCCTAGCTCGTATCCATGCCAATTGCATTGGTCGAGATATTTTAGGGCGAAGTCTGGGTTTGACAGATAGTTGATGTTTTCAACAAAAGGCTCTTCGTCTGCTTCCTTTTGCTGGCATGGTTCAAGACCATGATCAAGGCCCCCATACACAAAATTTGTCTGGTTGGGTGGGTGACCTAGAGGAACAACTGTTCCTATGGGAAGGCGAGGTCTCCCCATATCCTGTACTGATTCTACTGTAGGCGTTGCCACAACATTCTGCACTAAGTACTCCCCCAGGCCTGTGCTGGCCATTTCAATAGTGATTGTTGATGCTTGGGAGGGAGGGAACGGGAGTCCTTCCTGAGTCCATTCCATGTTTGGTGGTTTAGGAATCTCAGCTTCCGTAGTGCTAGGTGTTTCCTCTGTTGATACCGTTGATATTGTGGGCAAACCCTCTTCTAGGGGCTGAGCCTCTTCCATGATCTGTTTTCCCTTGTCCTTCTGTTTAGCCATGACAGGTGGCATTGGTAATGAAGGAGCAGATGATGAGGATTCACCTGGCTGGGATTTTGGTGATTTGGTCACCAGTGGTGCCTGCGGTATTGGACCCTGTTTAGATGGATTTAACTGGAAATCCAAATGCGTTGAAGGGAGGGTCGATTGAGGCATTAGTTGTACCGCATTGCAATACTTGAAGGGTTCTAAGTCCATCGGGACTACATGTATTTCTCCTTCAAAAGCATACTTTAAGCACTGGTGAGCGATGGAAGGGACACACTTCATGTCCCTGATCCAAGGCCGCCCTAGCAGTATATTGTAAGCCATCTCGCCTTCCAACACATGGCACAATGTTGGTATTATCTTTTGTCCTACCTGGATAGGTAGAACAACTGTGTCGACTGTCGAGCATATTGCATCATTGAAAGCTCGCAATGTGTACGTGGAGGCTGTGATATGAGAGGCTGGCAGCTTTAAATGTTTTAGGGCTGCAGTGGTGATGATGTTACTGGACGAGCCAGTATCTACCAACACTCTCTTGTACGGGATCCCGTTGACCCGCGCAACAACGTGCAGGGGTGGATCTGCCGTGTCATTCGATATTGCTTTGACTTCATCCTCTCTGAAGGTGATGACCGGCTCCGTACATCGCTTCACATGTCCCACGAAGTTGTTGAAAGAATTTGCTTCGTGAGGTTGTAATTCGATGGCTTTTAATATTTCCATAAGAGCTTCTCTATGAGGTGTTGATTGTTGAATAAGCTCGTAAATGGAAAGCCTAGCCGATGTGGTCCGCAAACTCTGCGTGAGTTTGGTCCGTATCGTGACCTCGGGTCTAGGCGGAGGCAACTGCGTTGGGCGTTGCTGAGGCTGTGATGTTGTCGGAACTTCCCTCGTAGCTACCTCGGGGGCAACTCGCTGGGTACTTTTTGTTCCTTGTCACTATGCTGATCATTCCCACAAATCCTTGCATGGGAAGATTCTGTCGCACCTCGTTAATCTGGAGAGGTTTTGCCTGTGCCTCGTGGGCAGGCAAAGGGTCCTTGAATACCCCCATTTGTTGATTATTTGGCGCTATGGGGTTGTCCACGGCCAATGTTTTATTGTCGATTAAATCTTGGATTAATCCTTTGAATTTCCAGCATCCATTTAAATCATGTCCCCTGCGCCTATGGAATCTACAATACAATTCCTCTCTGTATCCCTTAGGCTTGGGGGCGTTAGGGTCTATAGTTTGGATTTCTGGCAAGGTGACTAAATTTGCCGTTGACAAGCGGTCAAATAGGGAGTCCCTGGACTCCGTGTAAGGGGTGAATTGTCGCCTAGGGCGACGCTGCTGATTCTGCTCCTGTTTCTTATTGTCTTTTTCATAACTAGGAGGCACTGCCTGGTAATTAGCCTTTTGGGGCTGCATTTCTTGCACAGGCTTGGGAACATTTATCGCAACTTGGTTAACCACAGTGGGTTGTGATTGCGTTGTCCCAGTCTTAGTGGTTTTATTCCACTCTTTCTTTTTAGGCTTGGCGATTGCGCCTTCGCCTATTTTAATCTCTTCTATAACTCTGGCTTGCGCCAAAGCGTCTTCTAAACTGTCGTATTGCTACAGCAGCAATAGACCAGAGATTGATTTTAAGCAACTCCGTGCAAACATCTATGTAAGATCAGACATAGGGGGACGGTAGGGTAGCTTAGAAAGCAAAGCCCTCCATCGATTCCCGTATGCTGTCATTGTTTCTTCCTCATATTGCTTGAGGCTGGCCAGATCACTCAGTGATGCCTTCTTCTTTGTGTTGAAGGCAAAGCGTTCAAGAAACGCATCTACTAATTGATCTAGGTTGTTTATGTTGTGTTTGGGTAATTGTGTGAACCAATCCGAGGCAGGGCCTGCGAATGTGGTTATGAAAGTTCGAAGCAACAATGCATCATTATCTTGGATGCCGAAGCATTGACTTAGGAACCTTGTGACATGTTCTTGTGCGTCCTCTTCACCTTTAAAGACTGCCAATTGAGGCAACTTGAAGTGTTCGGGGTAAAGAGGTGTAGGCACTGAGGGATGCACTGGATGACTACGGAGTTGACGTAATGTGGGTTTTTGATGCCCAAAAGCTTTTGTCTCCATAGACTCCAAACGCTCTAATAGCGCTTTGTATGCATCGGAAGATTTTATTTCTTCCTCTTTTGTTTGCTCCCGTTGTGAGTCATGGGAGACTGGAGGCCTATGGGGGGTGGCCGAGTGGCAGCCCTCCCGCCTTGATGGGGCGTTTCGGCCCGTTCTATTTCTGGTTCGTACTCCTCATAAACTTCTTGAGGAGTCTCTGGGCGAGACCTATGACCTTGATTGAGTCCCCGTTGGGGGTACCCATCATTGTTTCGGGGAGTGGCCTCCCTCTCGGGTCTATAAGGTCTCGGAGGCAAAGCTTGACGAGGTCGTGGAGACCTGTCCCGCACCAAAGGGTTGTGCCTCTCATATTGTTCTTCTCTGTGGGTGCGAGGGGTTGGCACCCTCTCAGGTAGTTTATAGCGCAACTCATCCGCTTCGCGCTGCATGCGCTCTTTATTCAAGCGGTATAAGTACTCTAACTCCTGATGACCTTGCTCAAGCCGCGTGATTCGAGCTTGGCGAGCGGCATGTCTGGCGACAGCCGGGTCAACTTGGTCTGCCCTCTTTTGCTGAGGAGGCTTGAATGTTTTTCCTATGTGTTTGCCTCGATCTTGATGATCTAAAATTTCAATGGGTTGCTTCCCTCTGTCGAGGTAGGCGACATTTACTTGAGGCTCTGGCCTTGATGTGTGATCATGATACCTAGCAGGTGCGAAAACGCAAGGTTCCCACGTTGTATGTTGTCCTCGAGGAATGCGATGGCTTTCCTCGTACTCCCTTTCATGGGTTTGAAAGGGGCGGGCGGAGTTAGCTCGCCTCGTGTAAAGAGCCCTGCGCTCCGGATTTTGTCTTTCTATTCTGATGGGAGGTAAAGGAGAGATACCATATCCACGTTGTCTCTCCAAATGAATACTATGCCTCTCTAGCGCTTCATCGCGCTGTGGCCACTCAGATCTAACCTCAAGAGGCGGTTGTCTATTTACATTGAGATCTACATGTAAAGCTTCTTCCCGAAAGGGATTGTGTTGAATGGGCATACCCCACAGAGGGGGTTCCCAATAAGTTCTTTTTGATGGGGCCTGATATGGACTCTCTTGTAGGCTAGACCGCCAAGGCGGTATGGCCAAGTCCTCAGGGCTAAAGCGAAGGCGACTAGCGCCCTCTCTTTGTGCACCTTCCGCAGCGTCCGCCCTTGATTGGGCTTGGCTACGGGTGTACACCATTGTGGTGCTTCTCTACTATCTAAGCAGATTTTATCTCGTTTATGGTGATTTGTCTTTTTGTCTACACTAAGCAGAAATGAACACACTCATACACAAAATCGTGATTATCTCTTTTAAGGATTGATAGTGTGTCCTAAACTGGTTTAGTGCATTTTGATATTTTGTTTTGTTTTTGCAAGTTTTGAAGAACGTTTAAATGCATAATGTTGGCTCATATGACTCCCATAAATGGTCGCCCCTTCAATATACCATTGCCGGACCGATATACCAACCTCTCTATATACCCGCCCTTACGAGAGGGAAACTATAGGTACGTGAGAGCAGATGGTACGTGGAACATAGGCGGTACGGAAGGGGGATTGTCCTGTTAATGACACCTACCATAGAAGACTTATCCTCGCGTGCATGGGAATCACCCCAGCAACACTCGGTCAGCTTTCGTCAGGATTTACGCCTAACAACAAGTGACAATCGGGGAAATGGATGCAAAGCTAAGCCAAGGTGGTGATGAACCCACCGTTGGTCTTGCTCAAGGGCTGGGGTTTTACGACCAGCTCCTTGGTTTAATTTACCACGTGAAGTGTGTGGGGTTCATTTTTATTTAATAAAAATGAAACAAGCAGCAAAAAAGAAACCTTTCCCTATGCCATACAAACACTACAAACCGGAAAACAGCAAGTAAAATTTTTTTTTTTTTTTTTTTAAATAATAAACAGAAATATTATAGCAATATTACAATAAAAATATTACAACTAAAAAAAATAAACAAATAAAATAAACAGAAATATCACAAGAAAACATGACATAGAAACCGTTACCTCTTTCTCCCGGACTTGTCTGTTTCGACCTTCGGCTTTAAAAAAGGTACCCTGTTAAGCACAAAACACAACAAATCTGATTAGTTTCTGTGATTTAAAATTCGGGAACGGTCCCACCGTGATCGCCACTGAAAGCATGAGATTTCAAAAAAGAAATAAAAAACTATTAGATGCATGAAATAACACAGATGTAATCAAATCAAAAGTAGGAGCACAACCCTTTTTATTCATATGGTTCCAACTCGGTTACAATACGCCTCGATTTTCATTACAAAAGTGAATAGTGATCTTCTTTCCCGCATGCCCACATTCGAAACGGGCGGGCCAGAATGTTGCCACCGCTTGTGCTTGATGAATCCTTGATCTTTGTTGTTTCTCCTGCAATCAAAGAAACATAAAAAGAGTTTAGTAGCACCTGTTGTTAAAACAAAGCATTCGGTCTTTAGAACAAACAGAACAGCAGATTGGAGGACTCAGAATACTTTGAAACCTGCATATTAGTGAGAATGAAATAAAAATAATAAAACCCGCATGTTGATATGCATTCGATCTTAAAAACAAATAAAACACGCATGGATGATTAGAACAACAAACTACGACAGATCCGAAATTATAACGTAAAAGAAATAAAAATACATTGAGTTTTGTCGACGAATGGGTGGATCCATGGATCCGGATTCATGTTCTCCATATCACGGATGTAGAAGAAAATGAATCAAAAAGGTGTAATCGGGTAGTGAGTTCAACAGCACTTCGTTGTGTTTCGAAAATGCTTCGTCCCTCCTTTTTACATTGCATTGAGCTAGTTTTTATAGAGGATTTCGCCTCTGAAACATTAATGTCAAAACCCTAAGTCCGTAGGGGCCGCTGAGATTTGACCCTTGTCAGATGATTATGAGACATGGCTCGCACAGAGATTATCGCTAGGAACTCACGCCAGTAGTTATGAGGCATGGCCTCGGATCGGATTTGTTGTTGAAACCGCTCGTCTCATTACTATAGTTGGTGAAGTCCGCCATTTTTATAGACCCACGGGGTCTCTTTTAAAAAGTGGCACGTAGTGACGCCACGTGGCGGCCATACCTTATTTCCTTTGAAGTATGCAATGACGCCACGTGTCTGCTTTTAATTGGTCGAATTCGCCTTGACTAGTCGCAAGTCTGTTAAAGCGCAAAATGCCGAAGTGTCACGATATCGCGACGTCGCGATATCGCGACACTTCGGCCGAGCCTTCCCTTTGGGCCTTAGGTGTCGCGATATCGCGACGTCACGATATCATGACACCCTCGACCGAAGCTCCCTTCGGGCCTTAGGTGTCGCGATATCGCGACGTCGCGATATCATGACACCCTCGGCCGAAGCTCCCTTCGGGCCTTAGGTGTCACGATATCGCGACGCCCGCCTTAGGTGTCACGATATCGTGACACCCTCGGCCAAAGCTCCCTTCGGGCCTTAGGTGTCGCGATTTCGCGACGTCGCGAAATCGCGACACCCAAGGCCAAAGCTCCCTTCGGGCCTTAGGTGTCACGATTTTGTGACGTCGCGAAATCGTGACACCCTAGGCCAAAGCTCCCCTTCGAGCCTTAGGTGTCGCGATTTCGCGACGTCGCGAAATCGTGACACCCTCGGCCAAGTCGCCCTTGGGCCTTAGGTGTCGCGATTTCACGACGTCGCGAAATCGCGACACCCTCGGCCGAAGCTGCCCTTCGGGCCTTAGGTGTCGCGATTTCGCGACACCTAAGGCCAAAGTTCCTTTGCTTTTAAAGTTTGCTTAAGATTTGAAGTTTGAAGTTTTGCTTTTGACTTTGTTTTAATGAAGGCTTGTTAAAGCGACCAACTTTGCTCTGCTCATTTTCCGACCTTCTAAACTGCTGTGTGAGTGGCTAGGACCACTGTTTGACCTCTGAGGGCTGCCCTGAAAGCTGTGTATGTCAATGCGATCAGTGTTTGTAGTCACTTAATCGGATTGGTGCTGTTTTGGTGTCTACAGATAGATCTCTAGTATGGGTGATAAGATCTCACCTCAAACAACTCTAAAGCCAAAGACCTCAAGATTGTGCACCATCAATATGAAGTACCCTATGCAATATTTTGAAGCAAGAAATTTTGAATTTTAAGGGGACAAATCGTTGAGAATTGCCTATAAATTTGAACATTATCATTATTTTAAAGAATCAAAAGTCAACCATCTTTGTATGGGGTTTATTTCATTTCTTTTGTATCATGGTTTGGTTCGAGCCTTATAGTGTTTTGGTCAATTAGTTTTTGAGCCTCTTTCCTTGGTATGTATGTAATCCAAAGTTCACAAAATGAGAAGCTATGACTATTTCAATATCTCTATCCCGGTTCTTGTATGGGTGTTATATGTTACACATGGTTGAGGGGACCATGTTCCTTGTGCATTGTCAACTACTATAGTTGAGAAAATTAGAATTAGATCAAAATTAGCTTAGAAATTTTTTGAGAAAAATAGAGAATCAACAAAAAATGGGAAAAATTAAAAAACAAAAAAATTTCATTGAAAAATAGAAGAAAATGCAAATTTTCATTGAAAAAAAATATTTTTTCATGCATATCACATTTTTTGGGGAAATGTTTTGGAAAAGACATCTAGGCTATGAATCAAGAAAAACTAGCTTAAATCATGATTTTTTGTAGATTTCCTCAACTATATCGGTTGCTATGCATGTGTTTATTCAACTTGCCTCAGTGGAGGGAGTCTCTGTAGTCTTTGGTACATCATCACCCGTAGCTTAGGCTAGATAGGTTTCCCTACCTTTTATTATATATTTTTAGTTATTTACTATTTTCTCCTTTTTTTTCCTTAGCAAGACCCTAGGAGAGTAGGCTAGTATAGGGAGTAAGAAGAGCACCAAAGGCTACATAAAGACAAGGAGCTAATTTTGGTAAAAAAATCCCAGACGTCACTCAAAGGAGTCATGTTCCATGCTCACTAGAATTCCTAGGATTGTACCCCAAGTGAGGCATAGGGTACCAGATGCACCTACTCTGTAGAGATACAACCATGACCATGGGGGATCATGATGCCCAAGGTGCAAGGGTCATTTTAGGACCTCAAGAGTTCAAACTAGCACACCCAATGGGACCCAAATTATTAAATATGTTCCTTGATCAAAAATTAGATTGAGATTTTGATGAAGATCTTAATCCTCCACTTGTTGAAGCACCAAAAGATTCACTTGGAAACTCTATTTTAAGAGAATACCTTGAAGAAATTGCCATCATAGGATAATATTACGGTGGGAGCTCTAGTTTATTAGATAAATTGTACTTCCCACCTATTGACTCCACTCAAGAAGATATATCTAAAAGAATCCACCTAGAAGGACTCAAATTGGGATGTTGGTGAAGGTCCCACTCTATAGGCTTTCAAATAAAATGTAGTATTCACTTGACAACTCTACTCCAAATAAAAGGTCTAGAAGATCATAAGAGACCTGCTATCAGATCCACATGCTTTAACATGGCTACTTCCCACCTTGCAAGCTTTGACGCATGGAGCAAAAAGAACCCCTTATGGCCTCTAGTACCATTATATGCATGGGACTTCATTTCAACATCAACACTTGAAATTTTACCATACTATACTAGAAAATATATGTCCAATCCACTAATGCATTTATGAGTTATGGTTTATTTCTACAAACTACACAACTTCACAAAGTAGAACATGGATTTGAGGTTGCTTATGGAATAATTTAGGGGGAAATATAATGATGGGTATGACTCTCTTCCTCCACACTCAATCTATGAATGGGTTTAACTTGCTATCTTGTTTGTGGATGGGTTTAAGGAGAAAGAAAAACCTGCTCCAAGTATCTAGCCTATCACCCCTCAATCCTCTATCACTCATCAACTTGATAATTTTGACCTGATTATAACAATAGGGGATAAGGAAGAGAAGTCTATAGAGGTAGAGGGAATAACAAACAATGAACCATACAACAAAACCAAAGACTATATAGTCTAGGATATAGTAAAAGTAGTACATTCCACCCCCTCTAATATGGTCAAGCAAACAAGCAAGGGCACCCAATGAGTCTAAGAAGAAAGCCCCTCCACTGCCAACAACTCAAAGGAGATAAAAAACCTAATTTTGGGGTTAGATAATAGGCTTTAAGAAGTTTAAGGGTAGGAAAGGAGTCAACATTGGGATCAGATTATCTGCATCAAAGAAATCAAAAACCCTTGAGACCAGTCTACTTACAACAAGGGGGTTGCTCAAGAGTCATATTTCCTTAAGGGTGGAAGTTTTATTCCCCTCGAATGGAAAAAATAGAAAGAAGAAGATGAATCAAGTGGAACCTGGGGGGACATTTTTACTCCTTTTACAATGGATAAAGGCCACCCCTTCTACATGTGTACTATAGTTTCCTTTTGTTGTTGGTAATTATCGATAATTACAAGTCATCTTGAATTTTGAAACAACAAAGGAGAAAGGATGTAGAATGGTTGATGAATTTCCTACCTTTGCTTCCCCTTCTCTATTTCATTCCATTTTGACTCTAATCCCAATGGATAAGGTTGTGCTTCTCTAGGTTTCTCATCTTCATCGAGTTTAAGATCCCATGTGAGCTACCAAAACTATAGTGAATGCTCACTATATTTGGGAATAGTAGGTACTATGGCTAGTTTTGTAATATAAGGCCTTAGTGGAAAGTAAGATAATCAGATCTAGAAGGAAGTAGAGATGTGTATATAGAACTAGTAGCCAAGAATTTTGGGCTAGAACTGGAAACCAGAGGATACAATCAAAGTTTCAATGATAACCTATAGTGGTGATGTGCACAACTAAAAAGAAAAATTGGTGTAGGTACACTCATTTAATATACACATATGATGATCATAGGCTAGCTATGATACCTAGGATGTTGAAAAGAGAATACAAGTAGTTAGTGGAAGGATGTATCAATTGGACCAAACATGGAAAACTAAGATACTAGGCAGAGAGCAAAGGGAAAGTAGACATACAGGTTCTAGTTAGCCTTGTGCCATCTAGGCTCCAAAAATAAATGAGGTTAATTTTGCTTTAGGGGCTTCCACCCTTGAACCCCCACATGGAGGGTCACTGGCCCCCAAACCCCCCTAGTAAATGACATAGCCCCAAACCTTGCACATTATGTTGAGGTACCCAGTCCTTAGGACATATGATCTTCACTCTACAAAAAAGTACAACATTAAATACTTAAAAGCAATGATATACTCAGGCATGGTACCTATTTATCTCGATTTAGTGAGTGCTCTAGTAAATTCTTCAAACTCAAATGGCTCAAATTGACTAAGGAGTTCTCTCTTGAATTGTGTCCAACCAAGACTAGAAATTTGTTTTCTCAACCATTGGTACTATTTTGGGATATTTTATAATGTTTTTACCTTCTAACTTTCCCAAAACCCAAAATTAAGGATAGATATGAGATTAAGAGGCGTGACTTGTGTCCCTCAAAGCACCCTTCCAAAAAATTAGCAATATTTTGATCATCACTTTAAGTTATGATCATGGTCACTTGATTATTTTTAGGGTTTTTGATGCACAATCATAATTCTAGCATGTTTTTACACCTAGGGTTCGAACGACATATCATTTCAACCTACAGTTATAATTTTATGAACCTAAATAATGAAAATCATTCAACTCTCAAAGTAAAGTTATTTCATTTTATCTACTACAAATACCCCTTTCACTTCCTTATTTTCTCATCAATTATTAAAATCTATCACCAAATCATTACCAAATACTCACAAAATATTTTATGCTAACATTGCTCTTAAAAATCTCTCTGGGTTGTTTTTCAAAAGTAAGAAATTGTGCAAGGGTTTCATCTATGTTAAGTGCAAGCAACTCTAAAGGTTGTTTTTCGAGACCTTCAGGCCCTAGCAGCCAATATTTTTATGGTTTTTGCTCAATATTTTAGTGGGATATGTTGTAGGGGATCCAAGATGGGTTAGAAATATATCTTTCAACATATATTTAGGCTATGAACTTGATTGACAATGGCTTCTAATTTGTTGCACAAAACAAAAGTGAAAATCATACCTTTTCTTGATGTCTAAGGCATGGATTAAAGAGATATCAAAACAAGTTTCAAGCAACTAATCAAAAAATTGTTCAAATCTCAAGTGAATACGATTCTAAGGAGCACCCCCAAAAAAAATACACTGTAGAAACCTTTTTCAAGAGCAAGGAATTCAAAGACTCAAACCCAAAAATAAATTTTAGGGATGCCCTTCATGGTGGACAACCTTAGCCTAATGCTAACATTAATCGTAGGGTTTACCATAAACCTCTAAGAATGCCTAAGATTGATCCTAGAAAACTAAGTTGGGATGTCTTAGGGTAACTGATGGAACTTTGATTGTTAAGCTAGATATGGGCGTAATTCAAACTAGCATAGAAGATCTAGAAAAGAGGACTAATCTATTGTTTTTTGGGTTTTCTTCCAAGCCTATCTCCTTTCAAAGTTTGGGTTGCAAAAAACTAGAAAACTAAAGGTGAATTACAAATTTCTATTTATCCAAATGGTTATTTTCTAGTTTTATTTGCTAATAGTGAAGATAGAGAGAAAACATTTCAAGGGGGTCCTTGGTTCTTTGGAAGGGCAAGGTTTTTCATGAAGCCTTGGCATACTAAATTTAAAGCCAAAGAAAATATGCCTTCTACAGGTCATGTGTGGGTTAGACACTTTGGATTCCTAGTTGAATTCTGGAAACCAACTATTTTTTCTTCAATTGGAAAGTCTTTGGGAACTTTTATGATGACTATTGATTGTACTCAAAATTTTGAACATATTATTTATGCTTGAATTTGTGTTTTAATGGATTTTGACAAACCCCTACCTGAAAATATCTCATTACAATTTGGGGAGGACACTTGGGAGAAAGTGGTGGACTATGAGAACATTCCTTTTTGTTGTAGAATTTACCATGAATATGGTCATTTGGCTAGTGTCTACCAAAATAGAATTTCAGATGAAAATAAAGAGGATACAAACTTAGCAGGTTTTCAAATGCCTAAGAAGAAGAGCACTCAGAAAAACCAGTAATGAAGGATCAATCGAAGTTATTAGCTAATATGTTTGAAATTATTTTCACAAATGATGTCCCAAGTGAGGAAGAGGAAATAATGGAGAAAAAAATATTAGAAATGCAATTTAAATATGCAGGGAAGGACTTAGAGACAAACCAAAAAAATTAAAGGTTTTCAACAAGAAAAAAAGGAGGAAATATACACAAGAAAAACAATCTTTTAAATGTTGAGACTTCAAATAATACATGTCCCAAGATAGACTCTATTTAACCCTCTAGTAACACTTTGGCTTTGTACATGTATTCTTAGAGGTTATAAGCCATACCATATTCAATTACGGTAAGTCAAGAAATAGGGGAAAAAAATAAAGATGGATTCCAAACAAAAGGTAGGTCGCAAGGTCAATCAACATCATGTGGTAAAAGAAGGTGAAAAACTTGTAGAGGAAGGTAAGATTAATGCCCTTACCAATTTTTGTAGCCCTGGTATTAATGAAGATCATAACTTGAAATATTAGAGGACTCAAAGAGAGTCTTTCAAAACAAAACGAAATTAGAAGAATGATTTAGATAAACCATCCACATATTTTTTCCTTCAGGAAACAAAGATATCAATAGAGGAAATGGATTTCATTACTAGTAGAATATGTCCAGCTGGAAAAGTTGCTTCCCTTAGTTCCCAAGGGACTTTTGGTGGCATTGCTTACCTTTGGGACCCAAAAGAGGTAGTTATTCACCATATGGTTGGAAGCTAGGGTCTTTTGGCTATAGCTATTCAAAGTAGAAATTCTAACCAAATTATGCTTTGCATAACTATTTATGCTCCAAATACTTTGGAGGAAAAGAGAAGATAGTGAAACGATATAACTTATATTCTCTCATTTTCTTGAAGCTTAGATATTGATAGGAGATTTCAATACCATCCTCTCTCTATATGAGAAAATGGGGGGAAATAAAAATTTGGATAAAAGCACTGACCTCATGAGTGAATATATTACAAACCTTCATCTTGTGGACATCCAACTAGATAATGGTGTTATGACTTGATCTAATAGAAGACAAGGCTTAGCTTGTATCATGGAAATATTGGATAGGTTCTTGTTCTCTAACAATTTATTAATCCATGGTCACATTCCTAAGGTGAAGACTCTTAACAATGCTAGTTCGGATCACTGGCCAATCATGGTGGAAATTTGGAAAACCAATGTGAGTTTCTTGCCTTTTCAATTTTAGTTAATGTGGCTTAGAGACAGTTCCTTTAGACCCTAAGTGTAGCAATGGTGGAAGGAAGGTAAACCAAGGTATGGGACTAAGATGTTTTGTTTTTCCAAAAGGTTACAATACATTAAATCCAAAATAAATATTTGGAACTAGAAGGAGTTTGGAGATGTCTAACAAAAAAACATGAAGTTATTGCTCAGCTTGAAAATCTGAATAATAAAATCCATTTAGATGGCCTCACAGAGAGTAGAAGTATGAATGAAATTAGAATCACAACTCAGTTAGAGTAATGGGAAAAAAAGAACTCTTATGGAAGCAAAAATCTAGGATCCAATGGCTCAAAGAAGGAGATCAAAACACAAGTTTCTTCCACAAATATTTTCTAGCTCTAAGATCTCATAACTTTATTTCTTCCCTGAAATCTGATTTTGGAGATGTTGTCTACACTTTTTATGGTATGAACTCTGTTGTTTTCAATTACTTTTCCAATCTATTTGTTGTTGCACCTCTTGAATTATCTTCTCAACAAAATATTCTTCAAGTGATCCCTACTCTTATCACTTCTCAGGAGAACTCTGGTTTGACTGCTCCATTTACTATCAATAAGCTTCAACGGGTGGTTTTTAAAATACAAAAATAAAAAACCCCAAGTCTTGATGGTTTCCTATTGAATTCTATTAAGAGTTTTAGGATTTTCTTCATGCTGATTTATTAAAGGTGGTGGAAGAAGCCAGGCAAGCCAAATAAAATTTGAATATTGTCAATAAAACTTATATATATCTTATCCCAAAAATCTCAAGAGGCAGATCATATCTTAGGTTTTAGACCTATATCTTTATGTAATGTTCTTCTCAAAATCATTATGAAGATCATGGCAGAAAGGTTGGAGCCTCTTTTGTATAAGATTATTTCCCTTGAAAAAGGGGGTTATGTGGAAGGGCATCAAATAGTGGATGAGATAGTTCTTGCTCAGGAAGCCATTCCATGAAAATGCAAAAATATTCAACTATATTTATTCGTTTAGACTTATCTAAAGCTTACGACAGAGTGGATTGGCACTTCCTTGTCAAATTTTTAAGGCAATTTGGCTTCTCTCAGGATTGGATGGACTGGATTATGGGATGTATCTCTTCGGTGTCCTACTTTGTTCTTATCAATGGCAGACCTTTTTAGTTTTTCCCTACTTCTAGAGGTATTAGGCAAGGTGATCCCCTCTCTCCTTATTTATACATCATTCTTACTAAATAATTGGACAAGACTATAACCAAAAATAGAGAAAATATAATCCTTGAGGAAGTTACCATTGCTCATGCATCTAGGTCTATTTCTCATCTTCAATTTTTTGATGACTCTACTGTGTTAGGTAAAGCTATAGTCAAGGAAACTTCTAAAATTAAGCTAATAATTTGCTATTTTTCTGATGCTACCAGGCAATTGATCAATAAAGACAAATCTAAAGTCATTTATTTCACTGCTCTCGCAGGAAGGAATCCATGGTCTTGGATAAATTAAGATATAAGAAGACCTCCCTTCTAATCACTTATTTAGGCATTCCTATAAATATTCAAAGACAAAAAAAAAAAAATTGGAATTGGTTGTTGGATAGAATTCATAAGAAAATTGTAAAGTGGGCCAATAGGTGGCTTTCATTTGGGCGCAGAATTATCTTAGCAAAATTAGTCCTTCAAGCTATACCTATTTGTGTTTTTGTTGTGTTGAATATCCCTAAGGAAGTTCTTTGAGAATTGGATCAAACCAATCATAGATCCCTTTGGAGTGGCACTAAGGAGAAAATAAAATGAAATTTGGTGAAATGGGATACTTTATGCCTTCCCAAGAATGAATGGGGGTTAGAATTATGGTCTGCTATTAATAACAATAAGGTTTTAGCTGCTAAACTATATTGGAGTATTTTGCATAACCCCAATGCTCTTTGGACCAAGAATATTCATGCTAAATATGTTGAGAACAAAAGTCCTGAAGATCTTATTCGCTATCAATTGCCTACCAAAGGTTCTTCCATTTTGACAGTTCTTAAGACTGGTGAGAATTTGATTAAGCAAAAGTTATTTTGGATCATTCATAATGGTCAACAGATTAATTTCTGGATAGATTCTTGGGATGGTCACCAGCCTTTGATAACTTAGTTTTCTGATTGGAGGCCTTGGATGGAGGAGCTTCATCGAGCTAACTGGATAAAGGTTGCTAATTACTATTGGTACAATATTGGTAATTCAAAGGTTGGTAGATATTGGATCCCTATTAAGTATTGGCCTATTCAAATTCCAGAAAGGCAAGAACAGACATCCAAAGCATCCTTCATATGAGATCTCTCTCTTGGTCCCATGATAAAGATTGTTTTGGATGGAATAACACTACTAAAGGTGAGTATTCAGTTGCTCAAGGTTATTTGGCCTTATGCCATAATAATCCCAATCTATCATATGACATTTTTACTCAGTTGTAGGCTCAAAATCTCTGGCCTAAGGTGAGGTTATTTACATGGATTTTATTGCATCGTAGGATGGTTACTGGTGAGAAACTTATGAAACATGTTTTCATGGCATGTTTAGATGCAAAATGTGGGGAGAGAATGTGGAAAATCTCAACCATATTTTTATTGAGTGTACCTTAGCCTATGAGCTATGGAAGAGAATGGTCATCTTACTTGGCTTACAATGGTCCATTTTTTTTGCTTTTGAACAACTTTGGAGGGATTTGCCTAATTAGAAGGGTGATGATCATTTTATTAGGCAACTAGTTTGGATGGGTTCTACTATGGAAGGAAAGAAACAACTAGATTTTCAATCAAGAAAGGAAGGACAATCATTATATCTAGCAAAATATCATTGCCAACTTAGTTGAATCAATCCAAAAACTCCTTAAACACCCACAAAACTCCCACCAAAGATGAGATCATGTGATGCAAAGATTGAAGATTAACTCTTTTAAGGGAAATCAACTTAAAGAGAAAGTAAGTAATCTAAATATGGATAAAACAAGGAATTGGCAGCCTCCTCCTAATATTTTTAGAAAAGTCAATACCGATGGAGCATTTAGGAGGAACCCTAGAAAAGATTATGCAAGAGGAATTGGTAGACTTTTAGATGGTTCCCTAGTTTTCACTTTTGCTGAGAATTTGAATATCCTTTCCAATAACCTTCTTGAGGGGTATGGTATCCTTAGAGGCCTTCAAGAGGTTACTAAGATAAAATGGAAAAAGGTTTTGGTTGAATCTAACTCTCAAGTCATGATTGATTTGTTGAATATTCCTAAGAATCATAAGGTTGATTGAAGAATAAAAAGAATTGTTGAGAAGATTCAATTAATCCAAATGGGCTTTTTGAAAGTTGAATCATGTGGTCAAAGAATAGAACATAAGTGATGATGATTTAGTTAATGGGGCATTGGACAAAGGTGATATTTCTTACTATGGCCACCCTCCAAGATGGTGGGATTCATAAATAAGGGAAGCTCTTCTTTCTATCCTTTATTTGGATGGCTCTAGTATTGGAGGTACCTAATTCCTTTTTTCTTTGTTTTTGCTTCTCTTTGGTTTGGTCAGGGTATTTTAGTTCCCTTGATCAAATTGATAATTCTTATGTTTCCTATGTTGAATCTTGCCTGAATAGCCTTTCGGCCTACAAAGGCTAAAGTTGTGTTTTATTTTTTCATTCTTTTTAGTTTTTTGGTGTGTGTGTTGTTTTTTATTGTTTTCGTTCTATTTTATTTTGTGTTGTTTTTGGTGTTATTTATGTTTTGGTATTTTTTTGTGTTTTTTATTTTATTTTTTTTGTGTTTTTTATTGTATTTGTGTGTTGTTTTGTGGTTTTTTTTGTGTGTGTTTTGTGCTTTGTTGTTGTTTGTTGTTTTTTGTTGTTTTTATGTTTTTTGTGTTTTTTTTTTTGTGTTTGTTTGTGTTTTTGTTGTTTTAGATATGCTCTTTGAGTGTACCAAAGAGGGTAAGCCAAGTGCGATCCATGGGTATTTTTGGTGGATTAGATACCCGTACCTCCTTGGGACTTACCCGAAAGTGGCATCCCAATTTGGGTGTTTCCATAAACAAAACTCTCTCTCTCTCTCTCTCTCTCTCTCTCTCTCTCTCTCTCTCTCTCTCTCTCTCTCTCAAAGGAGGATAAGACACTTTACCAAGATTTGTAGACAAAGGTCATTGATTCCCATTCAAGGAATGCCAAACCCTCTGCAAACATCGCAGGTGTGATCTCTCCTTATTTACTATGGTGATATTGTAAGCAAGTGGATATAGAAGTGAGAATTTTATTATGTTAATTATGAGATTATTTGGTCATTGATGCCCTTGGTATCAAGTAGTTATTTTAATGCATTAATATTAGCCTTAGCTTGTTGGCATATTATGGATAGTTTAGTGCTTTAAACTTATTTATGCTTGAATTAGGAAATATTTTATGTATTTATTATTAATTTAATGTTTGCTAATTTAGATTTAGCATCTTGGTTTATTTGGTATTAATTTGAATAATTATGCTAGATATCCCTTTATTCTTGCAAATAGGGATAAAAAGAGATGGGAACCTAAGTGTCTCTTATGAAAGTGAGATGAGGAAATTTATTTTATTTTTTTTAATTCTCTGGATGGCTCCAATACTAGAGGTACCTAGTTCATTTTTTCTTTGTTTTTGCATCTCTTTGGTTGGGCAAGGTATTTTAGTTCCTTTGCTCAACCTGATCATTCTTATGTTTCCTCTATTGAATCTTGCCTGAATAGCCTTTTGGTCTAGAAAGGCCAAAGTTGTTTTCTATTTTTTCCTTCTTTTTAGTTTTTTGGTGTGTGTTGTTTTGTATTGTTTTCATTATGTTTTATTTTTGTGTTGTTTTTGGTGTTTTTTATGTTTTTGTATTTTTTTGTGTTTTGTGTTTTTGTTTTTTGTGTGTTTTTTTGTTGTGTTTGTGTGTTGTTTTTGTGGATTATTTGTGTGTTTTGTTGTTTTTATGTTTTTTGTTATTTTTGTGTTTGTTTTTTTATTTTTGTGTTTTTTTTGTTGTGTTTTTTTGTGTTTTTGTTGTTTTAAGTATGCTCTTTGAGTGTACCAAAGAGGGCAGGCCAGGTGCGATCCAAAAGTGGCATCCCAACTGGGGTGTTTTCCACAAACAAGGATGTTCTCTCTCTCTCTCTCTCTCTCTCTCTCTCTCTCTCTCTCTCTCTCTCTCTCTCTCTCTCTCTCTCATAGAATGCTCTACCAATATTTGTAGCCAAAGGTCATTGATTCTCATTCAAGGAATGTCAAACCCTCTGCGAACATCCTAGGTGTGATCTCTCCTTATTTATTGTTGTAACATTGTAAGCAAGTGTGAATAGAAGTGAGAATTTTATTATGTTTATTATGAGATTATTTGGTCATTGATGCCCTTGGTATCAAGTAGTTATTTTAATGCATTAGGATTAGCCTTAGCTTGTTGGCATATTGTGGATAATTTAGTGCTTTAAACTTATTTATGTTTGAATTAGGAAATATTTCATGTATTTATTATTAATTTAACGTTTCCTATTTTAGTTTTAGCATCTTGGTTTATTTGGTATTAATATGAATAATTATGCTAGATATACCCTTTTTCTTGCAAACAGGGACAAAAGAGATGGGAACCTAAGTGTCTCTTATGAGATTTTTGCTAAAGTGAGATGAGGAAATTTATTTTTTCTTTGTTTTTTAATTCTCTGGATGACACTAATACTAGAGGTACCTAGTTCCTTTTTTATTTGTTTTTGCTTCTCTTTGGTTCGGTCAAGGTATTTTAGTTCCTTTGCTCAAACTGATCATTCTTGCGTTTCCTCTGTTGAATCTTGCATGAATAGCCTTTCGGCCTAGAAAGGTCAAGGTTGTTTTCTATTTTTTCCTTCTTTTTAGTTTTTTGGTGTGTGTGTGTTGTTTTGTATTGTTTTCGTTCTGTTTTATTTTTTGTGTTGTTTTTTTATGTTTTTGTATTTTTTTGTGTTTTGTGTTTTTATTTTTTGTGTGCTTTTTTTGTTGTATTTGTGTGTTGTTTTTGTGGCTTTTTTGTGTGTGTTTTGTGTTTTATTATTGTTTGTTGTTTTGTTGTTGTTTTGTTGTTGTTTATTGTTTTTATGTTTTTTTTTGTTTTTGTGTTTGTTTTTTTTATTTTTTTGTAGTTTTTGTGTTTTCTTTGTTGTGTTTTTGTGTTTTTTTTCGTTTTTGTTGTTTTAGGTATGCTTTTTGAGTGTACCAAAGAGAGCAGGCCAAGTGCTATCCCTAGGTATTTTTAGTGGATTAGATACCCCTACCTCCTTGGGACTTACCCGAAAGTGGCATCAAAATTAAAGTTTTTTCCATAGACAAAACTCTCTCTCTCTCTCTCTCTCTCTCTCTCTCGAGGATAGGACGTTCTACCAATATTTGTAGCCAAAGTTCATTGATTCCCATTCGAGGAATTTCAAACCCTCTGCAAACATCCTAGTGTGATCTCTCCTTATTTATTGTGGTGACATTGTAAGCAAGTGGAAATAGAAATGAAAATTTTATTCTGTTTATTACGAGATTATTTGGTCATTGATGTCCTTGGTATCAAGTAGTTATTTTAATGCATTAGGATTAGCCTTAGCTTGCTGGTATATTATGGATACTTTAGTGCTTTAAATTTATTTATGCTTGAATTAGGAAATTTTTTATGTAATTATTATTTATTTAATGTTTGTTATTTTAGTTTTAGCATCTTGGTTTATTTTGTATTAATCTATTATTCTAGATATCCCATTTTTCTTGCAAAAGGGACAAAAATAAATGGGCACCTAAGTGTCTCTTATGAGATTTTTTCTAAAGTGAGATGAGGAAATTTGTTTTTTTTGTTTTGCTTTTTAATTCTTTGAATGGCTCCAATATTAGAGGTACCTAGTTCCTTTTTTCTTTGTTTTTGCTTCTCTTTGGTTCGGTCAGGGTATTTTAGTTCCTTTGCTCAAACTAATCATTTTTATGTTTCCTCTCTTGAATCTTTGCTTGAATAACCTTTCGACTTAGAAAGGCCAAAGTTGTTTTTATTTTTTTTCTTATTTTTAGTTTTTTGGTGTGTATGTTATTTTGTATTGTTTTCGTTCTGTTTTATTTTTGTGTTGTTTTTGGTGTTTTTTATGTTTTTGTTTTTTTTTTGTGTTTTTATTTTGTTGGGTGTGTTTTTTTTGTTATATTTGTGTGATGCTTTTGTGGTTTTTTGTGTGTATTTTGTGTTTTGTTGTTGGTTGTTGTTTTTATGTTTTTTGTTGTTTGTGTGTTCGTTTTTTGTTGTTTTTATGTTTTTTTTTGTTGTTTTTTTTTTGTGTTTTTGTTGTTTTAGGTATGCTCTTTGAGTGTACCAAAGGGGTCAAGGTAGGTGCAATCCCTAGGTGTTTTTGGTGGATTAGATACCCCTACCTCCTTGGGACTTACCCGAAATTGGTGTGTTTTCCACAAACAAAACTCTCTCTCTCTCTCTCTCTCTCTCTCTCTCTCTCTCTCTCTCTCTCTCTCTCTCTCTCTCTCTCTCTCTCTCTCTCTCTCTCTCTCTCTCTCTCTCTCTCTCTCACTCACTCAAAGGAGGATAGGACGCTCTACCAAAATTTGTAGCCAAAGGTAATTGATTCCCATTCGAGGAATGTCAAACCCTCTACGAACATCCCAAGTGTGATATCTCTTTATTTACTACAATGACATTGTAAGCAAGTGGGAATAGAAGTGAGAATTTTATTATGTTAATTATGAGATTATTTGGTCATTGATGCCCTTGGTATCAAGTAGTTATTTTAATGCATTAGGATTAGCCTTATCTTACTAGCATATTATAAAAAATTTAGTGCTTTAAATTTATTCATGCTTGAATTAGGAAATATTTTGTGTATTTATTATTAATTTAATATTTGCTATTTTAGTTTTAGCATCTTGGTTTATTTGGTATTAATTTGAAAAATTATGCTAGATATCCCCTTTCTCTTGCAAAAAGGGACAAAAAGAGATGGGAACCTAAGTGTCTCTTATGAAATTTTTGCTAAAGTGAGATGACGAATTTTTTTTTTTTGTTTTTCATTCTCTGGATGGCTCCAATATTAAAGGTACCTAGTTCATTTTTTCTTTGTTTTTGCTTCTCTTTGGTTAGGTCAAGGTATTTTAGTTCCCTTGCTCAAACTGATCATTCTTATGTTTCCTCTGTTGAATCTTTGCTTGAATAGCCTTTTGACCTAGAAAGGCCAAAGTTGTTTTCTATTTTTTTCCTTCTTTTTAGTTTTTTGGTGTGTGTTATTTTGTATTGTTTTCGTTTTGTTTTATTTTTGTGTTATTTTTGGTGTTTTTTATGTTTTTGTATTTTTTTGTGTTTCATGTTTTTGTTTTTTTTGTGTTTTTATTTATTGTGTGTGTGTTTTTTTGTTACATTTGTGTGTTGTTTTTGTGGTTTTTTATGTGTGTTTTGTGTTTTGTTGTTGTTTGTTGTTTTTATGTTTTTTGTTGTTTTTGTGTTTGTTTTTTGTTTTTTTGTTGATTTTACATTTTTTTGTGTGTTTTTTGTGTTTGTTTGTGTTTTTGTTGTTTTAGGTATGTTCTTTGAGTGTACCAAATGGGGCAAGCCAGATGCGATCCCTAGGTGTTTTTGGTGGATTAGATACCCCTACCTCCTTGGGACTTACCCGAAATTGGTGTGTTTTCCATAAACAAAACTCTCTCTCTCTCTCTCAAAGGAGGATAGGACGCTCTACCAATATTTTTAGCCAAAGGTCATTGATTCCCATTCAAGGAATGTTAAACCCTCTGCGAACATCCTAGGTGTGATCTCTCCTTATTTACTACAGTGACATTGTAAGCAAGTGGGAATAGAAGTGAGAATTTTATTATGCTTATTATGAGATTATTTGGTCCTTGATGCCCTAGGTATCAAGTAGTTATTTTAATGCATTAGGATTAGCCTTGGCTTGCTAGCATATTATAAATAATTTAGTGCTTTAAATTTATTTATTCTTGAATTAGGAAATATTTTGTGTATTTATTATTAATTTAATGTTTGTTATTTTAGTTTTAGCATCTTGGTTTATTTGGTATTAATTTGAATAATTATGCTAGATATCCCCTTTTTCTTGCAAAAAAGGACAAAAGGAGATGGGAACCTAAGTGTCTCTTATGAAATTTTTGCTAAAGTGAGATGAAGAAATTTATTTATTTTTGTTTTTAATTGTCTGGATGGGTCCAATACTAGAGATACCTAGTTCCTTTTTTCTTTGTTTTTGCTTCTCTTTAGTTTGGTCAGGGTATTTTGGTTCCCTTGCTCAAACTGATCATTCTTATATTTAATGTGTTGAGTCTTGCCTAAATAGCCTTTTGGCCTACAAAGGCCAAAGTTGTTTTCTATTTTTTCTTCTTTTTAGTTTTTTTGGTGTGTGTGTTGTTTTGTATTTTTTTCGTTATGTTTTATTTTTGTGTTGTTTTTGGTGTTTTATGTTTTTGTTTTTTTTGTGTTTTTGTTTTTTTTTTTTGTGTATTTTTTGTATTGTGTTTTGTTTTGTGCTTTTTTTGTGTATGTTTTGTGTTTTATTGTTGTTTGTTATTTTTTGTTGTTTTTGTGTTTTTTTTTTGTGTTTTTTGTGTTTGTGTTTGTCTTTTTGTTGTTTTAGGTATGCTCTTTGAGTGTACCAAATGGGGCAGGCCAAATAAGATCCATGGGTGTTTTTGGTGGATTAGATACCCCTACCTCCTTGGGACTTACTTGAAAGTGGCATCCCAATTGGGGTGTTTTCCACAAACAAAACTCTCTCTCTCTTTCAAAATGGGATAGGACACTCTACCAATATTTGTAGCCAAAGGTCATCGATTCCCATTTGAGGAACGTCAAACCCTCTATAAACATCCCAGGTGTAATCTCTCCTTATTTACTACAGTGACATTGTAAGCAAGTGGGAATAGAAGTGAGAATTTTATTATGCTTATTATGATATTATTTAGTCATTGATGGCATTGGTATCAAGTAGTTATTTTAATACATTAGGATTAGCCTTAGCTTGCTAGCATATTATAAATAATTTAGTGCTTTAAATTTATTTATGCTTGAATTAGGAAATATTTTGTGTATTTATTATTAATTTAATTGTTTTTTATTTTAGTTTTAGCATATTGGTTTATTTGGTATTAATTTGAATAATTATGCTAGAGATCCCCTTATTCTTGCAAACAGGGACAAAAAGAGATGGGAACCTAAGTGTCTCTTATGAGATTTTTGCTAAAGTGAGATGAGGAAATTTGTTTTTTTATTTTTTAATTCTCTTGAATATTTATAGAAAATCAAATAAAGAGGAATGAGAAATGAGAATTTACAAAAATAAAAATTCTATCAACTATTTCACAAAGCAAAAAATAATTATATTTATAGGATCAAGAAAATAACTACCCTCCCTTCTAATGCTAATGTTCCAACTTGGGACTTTTAACACCCGTGTAAACATAGTAAATCAAATAATACAAATGGTGCATAAGAAAAACTTTTTCCAATGGGTCTTTCCCAATTTAGATATTCTTATAGGAACTTTGGGAGGCAATAAGTTTCTTCACCAAAATAGTAAGAGGGACCATAGGTCAATGCTAAAGTTTGAGCAGTGTAAACAACTTTATCTCTTCCTATTTTCTTCTAATATACCTCTTAATGCCAACCACCTTAAAATAACACCCCTCTTTAATGCAAAAGTGATCAAAAGCATGGGTGGGTGTGAGAGTTTTTCTAACTTTATCTTTTATCCCATTTCATACTAAATTTTAATGGTGGCATCTACTACAATCAAGTAACATGTGGTTACTAAATAGTGGTTGTTCCTTATGTTGTTGTGTCTTGATATATTCATGATCATCCTTCAAAGCATCAAGTCATTAGAATCTAAATTTTATCCTATTTTTACTACCCAATATTGTAGGGTGCTCCTACATTTTTAGAACCATGACCTCTCTACTACTCAATGTAGCCTCCTCATCTAAAAAAAGCTAAGCACTTTTAGGATTTGTAGGTGATTCCCTCTCCATTTATTAATGATGTCTACTTTTGGATTTTCCTCTTCAAAGAAGTAAAATAATTTTATAAAAGAGATCTCCCATGTGAACTCTAAAATCTTACAAACTTTCTTGTCCTCTTCATATTTTAGCTCACTAACTCCTATTACCCTTATAATATCCAATGTAAATGCCATCTCTAGTATAAATGCCTCATGTTCTAGTTGTAAACTCACCTTTATTGCCACCATAATTTTTTCTTCTTCAACTAAGAAATCAAATATCTCATATTCTAGGATACCAAATACTTCATATTCCTTTACAACCTTTCATTTCTCATCTTTAAAGTCTTTGTTTTTTATTTTGGGTTCTCTTTATGTCTAAAGAAAATCTAATTCTTGGTTAGTATATAAAGACTCCTCCAAAGGACTTGTTGATTCATGAGAAGCACACATGACAATATATTTGGTAGGAAGATGATTTGCCAATTCCTAGTGCTTCATATGTGGAATAGATTTGTGTTTCACATGGTATCCTAGAGATCTGGTAATTTATTTTAGAATTTTCTCTTTGAAGAAGTAAAATGTCTTCATAAAAGGGGATTTGTTTGTCAATTCTTCAAATCTTGCAAACTTTACTTTTCTTTTCATATTTTGGTCCAACTTCTCTTTGTATTGACCTTTTATATTCCAATTCATCATATAAGGAAAGCACTAATACCTCATGTTTTGATTGTAAACCTACCTTTATTACCTCCATAAGCTCATCATCCTCAAAACTAAAACCAAATCCCTTGTATTTTGGCTTAATTCTTGCTCCCATTATAGACCTTTCTCTTTCTATAGAAAACTAAACACCCTAAATTCTTCTAGAATCTCTAACTCTACATATAAGAAAAAATTAAATAATTAATAATATTCTACAACCTTTGATGATTTATCTCCATAATATTTACTTTCAATGTTAAGTATTTCCTTATACCATGGGAGACCTACCACTTATGAGAATATTGGAGGTCACCTAAAAGAATCAATAATTCATCATTATTTCAACCTTCCTTTATCATCTTAGTTTATTTATTGAGGAGAATGTGGTTTCTATAAAGTAGGTAGAGGATTTTTCGAAGAATGTGTTAATTCACCAAAATGAAGATTGTAAACTAATGTACTTAGGGCAAGATGTTAACATCTGCTCAATTTAGGTGTTCCAAGCATTGCATAGGATTGTGTCATATTGGCTTGACGTGCATCCACTTATTTTATAATGGTTTGGTTTATCATGAGTTTATTAACCATTTATTGACCAATTATAGTGGGTTGAGTCACCACTACAAATTAGTTCATTACCATAAATTAATTTACCACCTATTGATTCATCATTTGGGTATGGTTAATGGTGACAAAATAGTTTTTTAGATCATGAAATGAAGGATCAAAGTGTGTTTATTTATAAATTTATATTTCCCATACCATTGTGCATTTGAATGATCAATTGTATATTTTCTTATTGAAGAATCTACCAATTCTCTTATTGAACTTTATGATCTTGTATTAATGCACAAAACAATTATGTAAGCTTTGAAATAAATCCACTAAATACATCAACATCAAGAGGCTATGTGTTTTGTTGGTTCTAAGGAACTTGTCAATACTATAGAGTTGTTTGAGTGACATTTAAATTTTGTAATACTTATTTTGGACCTTGGGGAGCTATGGATATTGGAGAAACTATTGATTTTTGAGTCCTATGAGGGATACCATAGTGGTATATCTTTGGATTTTCATTCAAGATACCCAAGTTCAAACCCCAATATGAGGGGACTCGGACCCCTCATAAAACCTTTGTTTGTATGCTATAAATAAAAGTTGTGAAAGGTATAGGTCGGTTGGTAGTTTCCAAGTGCTTATCGATGGGTTGCATTGGTTTGATTCCTTAGAGGGTGAAGGGTCCCGTTAATTTTATCTTTACCTAGCAGTCTAGGTATTATAAAGATTTTCTTAAAAAAAAGTACTAACTTTTTATGAAACCTTGTGTGGGTAAAATTTTACATGCTTTCACCCACTAACTCCTTTTTGTCGAAGATGATGGTGTATCGCTCCAAATTTTTTGCATCCCTACCTTCAGGCTATTGGATCCGCACCTGGAAGGAGGATGGGAAAAGGATGATGCGGTACCTCGGACCAGAGGACTTTGCGAAGGTCCCGCCTCTCAAGGGAGGTGCATTTTGGTGATTTGTCGACGGATGGTGGGTTCACCAGGAAACATTTGGCAGCAGTTTCCACGCCTAGGTTTTGGGAATGTGTTTTAATGGGTGTGTTTTATCCTTAAACATTCATCCTAGGTTTGGCCAAATGATTCTAACTTAAACTACATGAAAATGCAATTTAAATGAATACAGTAAACAGACTGAAGGAAAAAAATAGAGAATTTGCAGGAGGCTAATGGAGATTACCTGATCCGGGATGTCTAATGAAGTTTCTGATGCTTGAAGTAGTCTAGATCGTCTGGGATTCGACAAAATCGCCTGCAATCTGTCAGAATCGTTTGGAATCTGACAGGATCTTCTGAGACAGACATAATCATCTCAGATCTGACGAATTCGTCAAACGAATTCATTAGAAACCTGCAAAACAGAGAACAGATGCAAAATACAAGCAATTCTACTATACAAAATAGAGGCAAAATATGCTAAAGAACAAGGTGAATACTAAGCAATAATTTAAAACAGAAAGTAAAACAGATCATTGCATTATGATGGCAAATCATGAATTTAATGTGCAATCTAAACTAGATGGGTGAACTCCGGATGCAAAGTAGAATAAAAACTAAATAAATGATCCGATTTATAGCATAAAATGATAGAGAGAAAAGAGATAAGAGCAAACTTCGAGCATCGATTGCCTCGATGTATCTTGCGGTCGAGATCGTCTCGCATCAGTACGAGATCGTCCCTAATTTGACAGGATCGCCTCCGATCTTGACAGGTTCGTCGGCTGCGATAGGTGCTGGCTCCGGCTGAAAACCGATGATATACCTACAATAAAATTACTATAGGAATAGTGCAAAGAGCAAATTTGAGAAGTTCTAGCACATAGGGAGTCGATTTGCATAAAAATTCAGCCAGGGGTTGGGGAGGGAAAAGTCTTAGAGTTAAATAGGCTTAGGGAAAGTTGTTGGGAGGTTGGAGATCTTTCCAATTTGGGAGATCTACAACGGGGGAGGGTACCAAAGACGTAGACACGCTTCTGCCCGGATTGGAGACCCGTTGGAACAGAGTCTAATTATGAAAATGCAGTTTTGCGACGAAATCGTCTGGACGTCCTAGTCCAGACGAAATCGTCAAATCTGGGGCGATATCGTTCGATCGGCGACGATATCGTCCAACGGTCAAAACAACTCCTAAAAATGGCACGGAAAAATGGGAAACGGGTTTCTCGGCGGTTAACGGGCGGTTTGGGAGGTTAAATTTGAATTTAAATTTATTTACTAAGGTGAATGTAATTATTCCAATTTGATTGCGCCAATTTTAGGGTGCTACATTTTGCCCCCTCTTTAGCGAATTTTCCGAAGAAAATGCGTTAAAGATGAGTTCTTCTCGATCTACGAGAAAGCAAAAAATTATTCCCATTTTTAGGCGACGATTCTTGGTCGAATCGTACGACGGCTTACTATGGTGCCCCCTCCGTGTTTTTACCCAAATCGAACGTTTGAGGTAAAAACGCGAAAAAAGCAAAAATTATTTGTGAATTATTTTGAATAAAATTAAGAAAAATAGGGTAAAACCCTAATTCATTGTTACTGTTCATTTTACTGTTTTTAGAGCTCTAGAGCAAAAATGGTAGAGACAGCGCACAGATCTGCAGAGGTCCGCCGCGGTCTACGGGTAAGGGTTTAAACTCAAGTTAGAGTGATTTAATTTGAATTTACATGCTTTGTAGATAGATTTTAGGATGAATTTTGAGCATCGCGGCCGTTTTTGGCCGTCGACGTCGTCCGGACAAAATCGTCCCTAGTTCGACGAAATCGTCTCAAGTTCGTCAATTTCGCCCAAGGGAGAAATCGGCGAAAAAGGGACGATTTCGTCAAATTATAGACGATTTCGACACGCGAAATCGGAGACGATTTTGCTCAAATTTTGGACGATATCGTCCAATAGTAGGCGATATCATCAATTGCAAAAATTTAATCTTTAAGTTGTATTTTTTATTACTGAAATTGTTATTAATGATTGTTTGTTGTTTTGATTGTTTATGTTTGCAGAGAGGACTACTAAAGAGCAGAGAGTGGAAATACGGTAGGTTGAGAGACGACTTGGCCGCTCTCACCCAGGCAGAGCGGGATCTGCTGGCACAGGTTGGCTTGCAGCATGTGGCAGAGATGCCACAGGGTTCTACTGACATGGGGCTACTGACGACCCTAGCAGAGAGGTGGTACCGGGCTCTTCATGCTTTCGATTACCGACAGGGGAGATGACTCCCACACTAGAGGATGTATGGAGGATTCTTAGAATCCCCATACAAGGGAGGATGATCACACCTACGGCCAATCAGGGCCACGCGATGGGACGACTCTGCGATGACCCGAGCTTCGCCCTGGAGAAGGGCGGAGTGAACATCGAGGCACTGCGCCAGATGCCTGGGGCATCTACACTGACACAAATTTTGGCTAGGGTGGTTGGTGGACTTCTGCTGTGCCACCAGAGTGGATGCAGGGTGTCGTGGATGCTCGGAGATGTGATCTGCGATATGCGCGACCATGGTTACAGATTTTCTTGGGGCATCTTTGTTCTATGCCGGTTGTACAGGATCCTTTATGGGGTCGTGTACAAGGGCGGGCGGTGTCTGGTCATGACATCGCTCCTACAGGTTTGGTTCTGGGAGAACATTGCGGTGCGGAGGCCGATAGGGCTTCCACTGATAAGGGTTGACGGGGAGAGGCCCCGAGTCTTCTACTGGTGGCTCCAAAGAGGGGCACAACGATGGATCGACCTGTCGGTGTCCCGGAGACTACTGGATGACTTGGTCACGGGACCGGATCACCTCGGAGGCCGTGGAGGCAGGCATCCGGGGTGGGCGAGAGGACGCATAGGAGCTGGCTCGCATCAGGCGAGTCTGCTGGCTAAGGATGGAGAGGGGAGAGGTGGAGCTCCACCGCTACGACCGGGTTTTATGACAGTTTGGTCTACAGCAGGGGATCCCATCTCTGAGCGATTACGAGTTTTCCCAGACTGTTCGGAATAACACCACAGTTAGCGGGGCTCCAGACATGCAGCGATTCTGGAGTCAGGACGTGGACGATGCCCCCATCCAGCCAGTGGATGGGGACGACGCAGGAGTAGCCGATGGCTACGATGCCTGGTACGCAGGCATCCGCCCTCCTCGGATGACGAGGGCACAGGGTCCGATCCACATAGTTGTGCGTCGGATAGGGAGGCGATGCCAGGCGGCGATAGAGGCAGCCCAGGGTCGTGGCGGGAGAGAGCAGAGGAGGCCATGGGCACAGGAGCGGTCGTGGTAGAGGGAGAGGGAGAGGAGGGAGGTGAGACCCCCATCTCCACAGAGGCCACCATCGCCCGATAAGGGCAAGGGCATGGATACAGGAGAGAGTAGCGAGATGGCTACTCTCCGGACAGAGAGGGATCATCTACAGGCTCAGGTGCAGACACTACAGGATGCAGCTGCACAGCACCAGGCTGAGGTGTCGCAGCTGCGAGACGAGAATGCAGGTCTCAGGGCATGAGGCGAAGGGGTGAGCACTCAAGAGCTGATGCGGTCGGTTTCTTAGACCACATTCTATTAGGCCCTATACTACCAGGCGATGCCAGAGGGCCAGAGGATACAAGTGTCGGCTGCCATAGCCGATCCGATCAGGACAAGGTCGACGAGGAGCTCATCTCGATCGACGACGAGGACTCGCAGTACCACACATACTATGATGGGACCACCTCGTCCTCCGCAGGGTAGGGGAGGAGATGAGGCCGAGAGATCTAGAGGCTCTCGAGGCTAGATGGCGGGATATTGCTACTGATATTGTATTATACTTGTATTGATAGAGGATTGAGTATGTCGAGGTACAGATTGTGGCATACCAATACAGTTTTGATGATGTATATATTATGTTGATATATATAGATGAGATATTTTTGAGTATATGACTTGTCTTATGTGATACTTATGATGCTTTTTATGTTTGATGTAATTGATTGATTTGATTGATGTAATGATTTTATTGATGATTCATGTAATTATGTCGTTTTGGAAAATATTATAACTTGGATGTCATGCTATAAATATTTTAAATAAAATAATCTGATGTAACAAATTGATTGGTTGTAATGAAATGTAAAAATAAAAAGAGATTTCTAACAATAATTTCAAAGGACATTGTCGCTATTATAGACCATTTCATGGAGTCGCTTCTCACTCGGTCGTCAAGCTAGTCCCAGGATAGAAATATTGTTAAAAGAAAAGAGTGCTTAAGAGACTGTCTTAAGACTTTGCAAATGATGATGATGATGGTTTGCTTTCAGATTTCCATGAAAATATTATGCATGAAATATTGTAAAATAATTTTTGCTAGGCATAAATTCCTAAGTGTGATGAAATTTGTGAATAATTCCTTAAGAACTATACCATCATTGCAAAATGTAAAGTTGACATAATGACATAACATAGTGAAAATGTATTTGCTTTCGAAAAAGCATAATTTGTGTAAAATGAAGTTATATGTTTTGTATGATTTTTGATAAATTGGGAAAAAAATTGTTACAATGGTTTGCGCTAGGCATAGAATATGTAGGTATAGACTTATACCATCATCGCGAAAATCCAAAAAAAGATAGTTTTATTGCATGATTGATTTTTGATGAACGGAAAATATGATAATGAGGACTTGTGCTAGGCATAAAATTCCAATTTTGGTTTTGAAACTATACCATCGTTGCAAAAGTCAATCGGATATGTATATTTTTAATTGTATATTTTTGAAAGAAATTGTTGATTTTTCTATTATATAGTTGTCTTTGTGGTAAACAACTGTACTTGATTTATTCCAAACAAGTTGCAAAAATAATATTTCAAAGTATTTTGAAGACAAAAGTTAGATTTATAAGGAATCCCATGTGCATATGTGAATTCATTTCCCATCTTGATTTATCAAAATGATAGAAAAAATCTCTCAAATACAAATGTGTGTGCAATTGCATTGTTCATTTACCAGTTTTGAGCAAGATACTATGATACAAGTGATTTGAAGAAACCAAATAAGTGTTCATTAACCATGATGTAGATGCATATAACCATACTAGGCTACTATGTAGATCGGATTATCAAGAGCTAGCTAATCCATAAGCAAACATAGGTCTGTACAAAAGAAGGTCGCTAATGTGACAGACATATCGCCACGCTAGGAGTTACCCAAGGCCAAGCAGGTTGGGCACAAACCACCTATTATGGGGCTTACCTCACAGTTTTCGAATAATTTAGAATTCCAAGGATTCAAGCTCATCAACCCTTCTTTTCTTTTCAAAGGGTAGGGAAAGGGATTTTATTGCTTTCTTGCTTGCTTTTGAATTTTGCTTATTTTTTTCTTGTTTGTATTTCTTTTGCTTGATAATGCTTGGAACATTGCTGAAATAACATTTTTCTTTTCTCTTTTTTTCTTGAATTTTTCTTTTCTTTTTCTAGGGATACTTGCTCGGATTAGCTGTAGAGCAAGGGATTTTTATTCTGGGTAGGGGTGAGCTTGTCCTTTTGCCAATTCTCAAATATTCTAGACCGTGTGCATGATAGGATAGCAGGGGAAACTTTTCACTCAAGAAATCAGTTCTACTATGTAGCAAAACATGGAAATTACAAATATAATCATTTTATTGTGAAAGGATGTGCTTGGTTTAAGTAAATAACAAGATCAATTCTATATGCTCAAACTTTATTTAATTGAATTTTGTGGACTTTGATATAAGAGAGATTAGTAATCATGCCAGATAAAATCAAGATGTTTATTGTTGTGAGTGTGCAAGTGAGGGATTCAAAATAAATGCTAATTTTATCCAAAATAAGTTGAAACATATAACTGCAATAATTGGAAGAAAAAGATAGATGTAAATGATTTTTGAGAAATTTTGGAGAATGTTGACTCTCTCTTTCTTCTGTATATTGTTTTGGTTTCGAAAGAGTCAAGAATATTGTTGTTTTTATATTTTTGAGCAAAAATAAAAAATAAAAAAATTTACAACTGCCTTAAACAAATGCAATAGATAGTTTTTGAAGATTTTTGGAGATTTATGAATGTTTTTGGTGTTTTTGGATTTTTTATGAATTGAAAGAAATACAAGATATTGATTTTAAACAAATATATACATGGATGAAATGACCAAATTTATGCATAGTAACGTTTAAGATGCAAAATATTCATGGGTTCTTTAAGTTCTTTACCATCTAAGGTAGATAATTTATATGCTCCTGATTCAAATTTAGCAGTAATAATATATGGTCCAAGCCAGTTGGGCTCGAACTTACCTTTAAGTTCCTTAGTTGCATTTGTATTTTTTTGAAGATTTTGAGGATTTTGATTTTTTTGTATTTTGATTTTAATTTATGAATTGAAATTGGTGGTACATACAAGATGATCTATATACACTATACAAGGTTTATTTGAGTATAGCATGTCTAAGGTTGCTTCAAAATCAAAGGAGGTTTTGAAGGATAATCTGGTTGAGGTGAAGGTAAGAATATAAGGTGATGAATAAAAGGTAGTGATAACAAAAGCTTTGTTATAATGTAGAATAATGTAGAAAAAGATTTGACTTTTATATGTGTAAAATTGATCATGTTACAAAATAAAATGTAAGAAGGATAAGAAAGTTCTTCATTCTTATCACTATATTCCAAGTTTTGATAATATGGAGGGAGCATATGTGAAAGACATGCATGAGTGTTATCTGGTAAACAAGAATGATCATATATGGATGAAGAAAAGTGATGGATAGCAGATAATTGTGACAATAGAGAATGTATAGAACTTGATGTTTCAACCGTTAAATATTCTTCAAATGGTGTTGGGTCACCATGTATGGTAACAATTTTATTTACAATTTCAAACTTCAAAAATTGGTGAAGAGTGGAAGGGAAAACCCTCATCGTATGAATCCAAGGACTTCTGAGAAGTGGGTTGTAAGGTGAAGAGCAATATGCTATATAAAACAAAGTATCCAGGATCTTGGATCCAATATTGAGGGGAAACATTATAGTACCTTGACGATCTTGAATTTCATTGTTAAAATATTTTATAATAACGTTTGATTCATTAAGATCTTTTTCCTTTGATTTGAGTTTTTGGAATAATTGATGAGTGCATAAATTAAGAGAGGAACCATTATCTACCATGATAGTTTTAACAGGTGTTTCTTTACTAGATCCTGTAATGTAAAGATAATAGTCTTCTTGTGGAGCAGAGGAAGGAATATCCTCATCATAGAATGAAATATGGTTAACCTCAAGAGGGTTTACACCATTAATTATGTTCTTAGAGAAAATATGATGAGGAACAAATTGTTGGCTAGGTATTTTGAACAAAATTTCCTTGTGATAAATTTGTAATATTTCTAAAAGGGATATATTTGCTTGAGGATTAATCACTTGTTGTTGGTTATCAAAGGGGATTTCAGATTGAAATTTTGATTCTAAAGATGAGCTTTCTATGCTTACATTCCATTTTGGATCATTCTCTAGAGTCAAATATAGTTTTGAAGGTTGGTCAAATGAACAATCCATCTCTTGAATATCATATTGAGTTGATTGAACTTGAGGTTGCTCATTTGTAGTTTTTGTCACAATATTAGTAATATCATCATGATTGAACACATTAACATGCAATATTTGATTGGTTTCTTGTTGTTGATAATTGAATAGGGGTTCTTGGGAGATCTCCATGTCTTGATTGATTATTGGTATTTGTTGTGTAGGATTTTGATTGTTTACTGGAGGTTTATCATCAGTTGTAGATTGTAATTCCTTTATATTAAAAAGACCCTTATCAATCAAGTCTTGAATTGCACATCTTAAATCTTTACAATTTTGTGTCATATGTCCATCTACTCTATGATATTCACAATGTAGCTCAGGTTTAAACCAATCGATGTGGTATCAGGTTGTCTTATGGAAGGAAGTTCAATAATATTTGTGTCAAGTAAATACTTGAGAATTATATCCATTGGTTGATTAAGCCTAGTAAATTTACGTGATGAAGGTTTTTGAGAGGTTTTTGATAAATGCCTTAGGAATTTCGTCATAAAAGGACCTAATGGTTTCTCACCTCTACTTTCTTCATAATGGGTAGAATGATGACAGGAAGATTGCGAAGTATGATGTGAGTACATGGTAGGATTGGAAGAATAAGTATTTTCTTGTTGAAATGGATGTGTTGTATTGAAAGAAGAGTATTGAAAAGGTGGTGGAGGATTATATGTGGATTGATAGACATAATATGGATATATAGGAGAATAGATAATATCGTTATGAAGAGGATTGGCAAAGGGATTGTTTTGTTGGGTTATGGATGAAAAATAAGAAGAGTGTGATGGAGGTGGTGTTGAATAGGGATGAGGTTGGTCATAATCAACAAATGTATTTAGCTGAATTCTTCCAACATTCCCGATGGACTCATATTGATTTGAGTAAAAACTCATGGTTTCTTTAGTACTTCTAAAAGTAATATTTAGCATCTACTATTTAGGATTGAATATAAAACATACAAACTTGAAATGATGATTTTGTTTTTGTTTTTCTTGTATATATATATTTTTTTGTTTTTGTTTTCAAAAGGTTATGATGCATTCACGTCGGGTTCACCAAAATGTATCGCTCTAATTTTTTTGCATCCCTACCTTCAGGCTATTGGATCCACGCCCGGAAGGAGGATGGGAAAAGGATGATGCGGTACCTCGGACGAGAGGACTTTGCAAAGGTCCCGCCTCTCAAGGGAGGTGCATTTTGGTGATTTGTCGACGGATGGTGGGTTCACCGAGAAACATTTGGCGGCAGTTTCCACGCCTAGGTTTTGGGAATGTGTTTTAATGGGTTCATTTTATCCTTAAACATTCATCCTAGGTTTGGCCGAATGATTCTAACTTAAACTACATGAAAATGCAATTTAAATGAATACAGTAAACAGACTGAAAGCAGAAAAATAGAGAATTTGCAGGAGGCTAATGGAGATTACCTGATCCGAGATGTCTAATGAAGTTTCTGATGCTTGAAGTAGTCTGGATCGTCTGGGATACGACAAAATTGCCTGCAATCTGTCAGAATCATCTGGAATCTGACAGGATCGTCTGAGACAGACATAATCGTCTCAGATCTGACGAATTCGTCAAACGAATTCGTCAAAAACCTGTAAAACAGAGAACAGATGCAAAATACAAGCAATTCTACTATACAAAATAGAGGCAAAATATGCTAAAGAACAAGGTGAATACTAAGCAATAATTTAAAATAGAAAGTAAAACAGATCACTGCATTATGATGGAAAATCATGAATTTAATGTGCAATCTAAACTAGATGGGTGAACTCCAGATGCAAAGTAGAATAAAAACTAAATAAATGATCTGATTTATAGCATAAAATGACAGAGAGAAAGAGAGAAGAGCAAACTTCAGGCACTGATTGCCTCGATGTATGCTACAGTCAAGATCGTCTCGCATCAGTACGAGATCGTCCCTAATTTGACAAGATCGCCTCCGATCTTGACAGGTTCGTCGACTGCGATAGGTGCTGGCTCCGGCTGAAAACCAGTGATATACCTGCAATAAAATTACTATAGGAATAGTGCAAAGAGCAAATTTGAGAAGTTCTAGCACATAGGGAGTCGATTTGCATAAAAATTCAGCCAGGGGTTGGGGAGGGAAAAGTCTTAGAGTTAAATAGGCTTAGGGAAAGTTGTTGGGAGGTTGGAGATCTTCCCAATTTGGGAGATCTCCAACGGGGGAGGGTCCCAATGGTGCAGACATGCTTCTGCCCGGATTGGAGACCCGTTGGAACAGAGTCTAATTATGAAAATGCAATTGGACGTCCTAGTCCAGACGAAATCATCAAATCTAGGGCGATATCGTCTGATCGGCGACGATATCGTCCAACGGTCAAAACAACTCCTAAAAATGGCGCGGAAAAATGGGAAACGGGTTTCTCGGCGGTTAACGGGCGGTTTGGGAGGTTAAATTTGAATTTAAATTTATTTACTAAGGTGAATGTAATTATTCCAATTTGACTGCGCCAATTTTAGGGTGCTACAAGATGGATGAAGTAATAAATTTTTGGGAGCTAGGTCCTTGGGCATTGGAGGTTGAGAATAGACCTTGTGGATATGATGAATGATACTAAGTAGGTGGTAGTGAGGGTGGAGAAATCTTATGCAAGGTCAAGAGGGGTGGAGGAATTAGTCGACAAGCAGTGTTACGCAAGTCCCAAAAAATTGCCCGATGGTAGGAGATTGAGGAAGGTGGGACACTATTAATTATGAAATAAACCTAAAGCTCCCACCTATTTTAAATATAATTTTTTTCTCAATAATAAATTCGGGTAGAAAATTGGGCTATTGCAAATTCCAATCTGTTCCCAAAACCCCACCCCATCACAAGGGTTGATAATTGAGACAATGATAGGTTAGGGTTAGCTTCCAAACACTACCCTAAGTATGGGGTAGAATATTATCTTAAGTCTAGAGCTTGGTGGGATAATAGGCTCTGACCTGATCCTGAAGGCTCCTAAAGTTCTGCCCTAGAGATGAGGTGGAGGATAATCAAAATTTGAAGCCCGATAGAAGTTTTGGCATTCATCATCCCCTAATAGATCCCAAATTTGTGCCTGAAATGAAACTAATATGGAGTTCCAAGAACCCACCCTATTGAATGTGGAGCATAGTGGGTAGATTTTTAGGTCAGTACTAAGCATCGAGCGAACCCCAAAGTCCTACCCATCGTTCAACTCTCATCAATATAAAGGACCTCTGTAGAAAGGTGTGCATCTTCATTTAAGAAGGTGCATGATGGTGGATAGGTATTAAAGGGGTTCGATGCTTCATTCAATGCATGGTGGTTGATTGAATCATGAATCAATCAAAGTGGTCAGTCTCAACTCGTCCTTTCATGCAATTAATACCCCAGGTGTTGGTGAATAAAATTTATTATCTAACAAGGGTTGTTAGTAGGAATCTAAATAATCTAGAGTCCAGATTCACATAGTATGACCGACATACTCTTGATAGTCATCCTCTATTGTAGTCTATAGAATATTCAAATGTATCCACAACATGGCCATCCCTATTGGCACAGCCTGATAGTGTCATCCGCCACCCGTTATATTCAATGCAACATTTATTGTAAGGTCTGTATATTCTAAAATGCTTGGCATTTCTAAGGATGGCTTTTTAGCCATTACAATTCATACGTAAAGCTTATTTTTTTGAAATATAAGTATTTTTTCTCTAAATTGACTCTTGTATATGTGCAAGAATATTGTAAGTTTATTTTTGCTAAAGCTATTCGAATGTGCATGCAATAATTTTACTATCTAGATTTCATGCATTTCATTCGTTGGTTTTATAATTCGCTTGCAGCAAAGGGTGATGAAGGGTATACAAGAGTAAGGTTGGCTAATCTATTATGTAACTCGCTTGTATTTTCTATGATGGCATCTTCTTATCATGCATGTGTCTTGATGCATCCAAATCCATCCTTGTGAGTTCTAGTTATGTCCTCTTTTCTCTTCCTTTTCGTTCCTTTTTCCCTTCAACTTTAGGCTTAGTTAACTAGGAATTCCTAAAATTAATTGACCTTATTTGAAGATCGATCACCTAATATCTCCTAGGAATGGTGGTCATTCAATGTTGGTCGAGGTTCACAAGGCGCACCAATTTCCTCCTTTTCATTAGGTATAGGTTTTTGATCAACAATTTTTGGCACGCTTGGTGGGACCCTAAAGGTCCATGTATTTTAAGAAGATTAGATTTTGGTGATACTTTGGTTTACTCGTATGATTATGAAATCACCTAGTGACTCCTCTCAGTGAAGAATCCAAATGTCATGACTAATTACCTCTTCATTACTTTAAATCTCTATTCCTTGAAGGAATCAGGGTTTGATGAGTAGCCCTGACCTTACTAGCAGAGAAAGTATGCTCATCCGATGACTCTAACCCAAAGGAAGAACTCAAAATATCTGAAGGATTAATCCCATTATGGGTCAGTAGAGCTATCCTTTATAGAATTATGTGGACCCCTTGAATATCTCAAATCTGCATAACATCCCCAAGGCATCATTGAAGACATTTCCAATCTATGATGGTATAGAAGGCATTGCATACAAACATTGTCAAGACTTGGCCTCCCTAGCCACCATCCATAATATTACACCTGAAGGTGTCATTCTCAGGCTCCTTGCTCTATATCTCAAAGGGAGAGCATTATTGTGATTCAAATATCTAGCATGGGAGTATCCATACGCGGGCTCACCTAGCAGAAGCCCTCATTAGCACATTTGATGCTTCTGCAGATCCTTTCCTACTGCTCATCCAACTCACATTCATCAAGTGAGCTTATTGTGAAAGCATGGTTGACTTCAATGTCTACTTCATAAGAACATGGAGAAGGATCCTCCATACAACCAGACCATCATCTGCTTAAGCCTACATATACTATGTTTGAGATTTTAATCCTGACATAAACCTTCTCATTTAGTAGTCGAAAGGAAAAAGGTTCCTGCAAATCTTCAAGGAGGTATCCCAAGATGAAATAATGTTGATTCAAGCTGGAAATATTTTTGATAGGAGCCCCCCCAACCTCTTCTACCATATGCATCCTCAATTCAAAAACCATTGCCCCTAGAGCCTATGTATGTGCAACGTCAAGTTATGTTGGGTAATTTCCCCTCATACCTTATGATAATGCACAAAAACTACAACAAGAGATGAGTATGAATATGCAGTCTAACCAAGGAATCCAATAGCATAAATAGGAATCTCTTAGCAGACGAAGAGGGAGAGTTCAGTGGTTGAAAGTCAGACATGTAGAAACCCAACATGCAACCATAAGAAAGCAAAATATGGGAAGGAGATCAAGATTCTACACCATGCAGAATAGATAATTGTTCATTCCTTGTAATGGAAAATGTTTGCTTGCAACTCATTGCAAGAATAGGAGAATGAAAAAAGGGAGACCTCTCCTATGGAGTAATAGATGCACAATGTCTTACCCCTATCTGTGCCAACCATAGTGGCCACTGAAGAAATCCCTACAATGTTACTTCCCCAACAAGGATTACCTCTCAACCAACAAGGAGTTGAGTTCACCAAACAACCCATGTGTAAGCTTGGGTTGAATTCAAGTAAGGTGGTGGTAGCAGAGACAATCCACCCTATATTGTGCTACACAGTACTCTACTACAACCTGATTGATAGTCCCCAGATCCAAGAAGACTCAAGTGAGAAAAAACATGAAAATTAGATCATGGCTGAGATTGTCATTCCTGCCAAGAGGGATGAGGTATGGATGATGATGCAAACCAATCCATATAGAATACAATTCTGGTACCTGCTTCCATAATGGTCAACGGTTGGAGCAAGGACCAAGGTGGCAAACCTAATCTTTGTATGAGTGGTGTATGGAGAAAGTACAAAAGTACTGAGGCCAAGCATAAAACATGGATGAGTCTCTAGATAAATTAATGGTAGTAGTCGACAACGCCAAATTGAGCATGAGGAACAACTTAAATTTGGTGCTATTTGGTCTGGAAACTGCAAGTTCACCAGACAGGTAGCACAAGGACCTTTGGCTTGGGCATGTGAGCCACACTGTACTTTTTTGTAAATAAGTTGTCAATTAAATAAAATGTGCAACATCTATAAGGTTGCATCTTGGGTGGCATCATCTGGAGCTTTGGTTGTATGGTGTTTATTTCCATCAGGTTACCACCAACTAGATAAATTGCCAAAATTTTCATGATCAAATGCGTGATCATTTTCCAAGTAATGCCCCATATTTTGAAAAAGTACTTCTCTCTATTTGCACTCTTGCCTATCTTCCTTGATTTTACCTTTTCTTCTTCTTTTTTGTTGTGACTCCATAGCCCAATGGATAATGTTCCTAAAATTTTGCAGTCTTACAAAGAAAGTACTAATGTCTCAAGCATGCATCACCCTAGAATAAGCACAAAATCATAAGATCAACCGAAGGCACCTAAAAAGCAGAATTTGGTATACTTTCAAGGATCCACATCATGCAAAATATTTTGAGGATGACGCTAAGATTATGTTGGGCTGGGAGAATCACTCTATAAATTGCCTCATGTGTAGTATTATTAATTTATTAGAAAATTAGCCAAATATTGTGATTCCGAGTTTCCACGATGAATCTTGATGAACTAATAAGGTCCTTGTTGAATTACGTAAAGAAGAGAGGCTATAACAAGGTATACAAATATATTTGGCAATTTGTCTATTCTTGAAGTAGCCCTAGACTATAGTGGAGTATGTTGATAGGGAGGTTGTCTATGGGGGTGTCCCATGGAATAAGTAATTCATAATGAATGTGCTATGGGATATCCCCAGGGTCTCCTTCCCTTTCATTTCTTTGTTTTATTTTCACTAACTCCTTCCTCCATATTTCCTTTGTGCTCATTATCGCTAACTCTTCTAGTTAGTGGCATTTCCTTTCTTCCTACGTTCACCTCTTTCCCCTCTTCTCCTCTTGTGCTCCACTTTTGCTCCCTTGTTTGTGCTATCTCGTCCTATTGAATTTTTAGATACCACCTCATTATTCGTCTTCCTCCTTTGTCTTGCAACCTTCCATGGCTGCCTTCTTCTCCAGTTTGTTCTTTTCGTACCCTTCCCTGTTCTTCCCTATTTGAAGTGCTTCTTTTAGTAGGGTCATTGGGTTTCCTATTTCCATAAGGTGGAAACCCCCTATGAGCCACCAAAAGTGTGGGTAAAATTTTGCATGCTTTCACCCACTAACTCCTTTTTTTTTAAATATAATGGATGGAGTAATAAATTTTTAGGAGCCATAACCTTAGGTATTAGAGGTTGAAAACAAACCTTGTGGATGCGACGGATGATACTAAGTAGGTGGTAGTAAAGGTGGAGAAATCTTGTGCAGGGTCAAGATGGACAAAGGAATCAGTCAACAAGTAGTGCTACGCAAGTCCCAAACTTCTACCCAATGGTAGGAGATTGAGGAAGGCAAGGCAATATTAATCATAAAGCATTTCTAAAGCTTTCACCTATTTTAAATATAAAATTTTCCTAAGTAATAAAGTTAGGCAGATAATTGAGTCATTATAAGTTCTAGGCAGTTCCCAAAACCCTGCCCCATCACAAGGTGGAAAATCGGGACAACAATAGGTCGAGGTCAGCTCTCAAAACACTATCCTAAGGATGGGATGGAAGATTATCTGAATTCTAGATATGGGCAAGGTAATAGGTCCCTGCTTGATCCCGAAGGCTCCCAAAGTTTCACCCTAGATATGGGGTGGAGGATAATCCAAATTTGTAGCCTGACAAAAATTTTAGCATTCATCATCCTCCAATAGATCTCAAATTTATGCCCAAAATTAAACTAGGACAAAGGCCCAAGAACCTTCCCTATTGAAGGTAAAACATAGTGGGTAGAGTTTTAGGTCAATACTAAGCAACGGATGGATCCCAAAGTCCTGCCCATTGTTCAACTCTCACCAATATCAAGGACCTTTGCAAAAAGGTGTGCATCTTCATTTAAGAAGGTGCACGATGGTAGATAGGCATTAAAGGGATTTGATGATCCATTCAATGCACAGTGGTTGATCGAATCACGAATCAATCAAAGTGGTCAACCTTAACTCATCCTTTCATGCAATTAATGCTCTAGGTGTTGGTGAATGAAATTTATTATTTAACAAGGGTTGCTGGGAGGAATCGAAATAATATCGAGTGTAGATTCATGTAGTCTAACTGACGTACTCTTGATAGCCACCCTTTTTGTAGTCTACAGAAGATTCAAATAGATCAATAGTATGGCCATCCCTGCTAGCATCACCCAATAGTCTCATACACCACCCACTGTATTCAATGCAACATTCATTGTAAGTTCTATATATTTCGAAATTCTTCACATTCCTAAGGGTGACTCTTTAGCCATTACAATTCATATGTAAAGCTTATGATGTTTTAAAATATAATTATTTTATTGTTTGGTCTTCAAATTTATTCTTGTATATGTGTGTGAATATTATAAGTTTACTTCTGTTAAAGCTATTCGAATGTGCATGCAATAATACTACTATTTGGATTTCTTGCATTTCATTTGTTGGTTTTGTAATTCACTTACAACAGAGGGTGATGAAGGGTAGACAAGAGTAAGGTTGGCTGATTTGTTAGGCAAGCTACTTATATTTTTTATGATGATATCTTCTAATCGTGCATGTATCTTGATGCAACAAAATCTATCATTGTGAGTTCTGGCTACGACCTCTTTTCCCTTCCTTTTCATTCTCTTTTCCCTTCAACTTTAGGCTTAGTTAGCTAGGACTTCCTAAAATAAATTGGTCATCTTCGAAGATCGACCGCCCAACCTCTCCTAGGTGCGGTTGTCATTCAATTTTGGTCGATGTTCATAGGGTACGCCAACCTCCTCCTTTTCGTTAGGTGCAAAATTTTTGACCAACACCTTGCCTTGTGGAATTTGTTGTTGATAGGTTTGTACCAAATGAGTTGGATAGTCTTGCTACAAAAACACTAGTGAATTTTATTTTTGAATCAATTGAGGAAATTATGGTGATCTTCTATACTTCATTTGTAGACCATATTGTACTTGCTCATATGACATTCGGTACATAGGTTGTTCCATAGAGGTATATGCTAGTTGTTGTTATTGAGGATATTGCATCAATTGTTAATTTTGTGCAACTTAACAATTTTGAGTAGCCACCTATTATTGTTGTTTTGTAAACTAGTGATTCGGGATTTACATTTGTTGTTGGCTCTAGTATACTTGCTATAGATCAAAATTCTATGCTATCTAATGAGTCTACATATTCAAGTGATTCTAAGAAACTTGTTGATATTATAAAATATGTTAATTTTGAATGATATTTGAATTTTGTATAAACTATTATTGATCTTGGGAAATATATAAGTACTTGAGTAATTGAGGGTTCAAAACCCATGGTATATTATACATAATTTGGAGGTTACTCCCTTGTGGAGTTGCCATAATGTCGCTCAAAATGGACATCATTCAAAGAAATGATCATGTCTATAAAGTGCTATCTTTATTTTTCTTCTTCTCTCTTTTTTTGAAGGAAAAAAATAAAACAAAAATGTAAATTGTTGTTTCACATTTGGAAAATTGTAAATTTAAATATTAGAAACAAATTGTGATTCATAGTATTTACGAAAATCATGATTCATATTTTTTATAAATTATGATGGTCTTACCTGAATATGTCTAGGCCATATGGAAGGAACGTAAGAGAATGATTTTTAGGGAAGAAAAGCTAAATGAGAATGTGTTGGCTAGGAGGATTAAAATCATGATTGATAAAAATATAAACCATAAACTACAGAAAAAGGAGGAGGATAAGCATGAAGCAAAGGAGGAGGATGACTTGTAGTCTTGTAATGAAAATTAATTTCAACAATCATGATAGAAAAAGTGACAGAGCCTCATTCCATATCTAGTCACCAAATCCAAAGTAATAAACTTGGAGTCATAATGTGTGGAGTACAACCAATCCAATCACCAGACCCAAAAGGAAAAACTTAGAGTCATAATGTGTGGAGTGCAACTAGCAGGGAGAAAATTAATCCAAGGATTCAGAGGTGTCAATTGAAGCAGTTTTTATTAAATCTACACAAGTTTCAAAAGGTGAAAGTGGTAAGAGTAGCAAACAAAATAGAGATTGAAAGGAAAATGACTAGACTATCTAGGTCACAGATTGTGTTTGATCATTGGTCATTAAGAGTTGGAACATGAACACTACAATTTTATTATTTTTTGGTCATTTTTTGTAAATTGGTATTATAATATCTCACTCTATGTAAACAGGTTTTGGAACCTTGTATAAATTTTTACCATTATAAAAAAAAATTGTGATTCACAATAATTTTTTTCAATTGGTTATATGGGATTGAAATGAGCCCCACTTGTATTACATCATCACCATGTAGTGGTATTACAATATAATTTGTATATTATCCATGTATTGTTTGGCAAGATCTGAACCTAGGTCTCCTTCTTAAATGTTAAGGAATTTAACTGGTTTTTTAATACCATTTGATTAAAAATTGAGTTTACACGGGTTTTTATGAGGGTTTTTCTAATACATTTGATTAAAATTTGAGTTTACACGGGTTTTTATGAGGGGTCTCGGTGCTCTCGTGCCAGGGTTTGAAATTAGATCTCCTGGATGAAATACCAAGGACTTACCACTACGGTATCCCTCATGGGTGTGATTCACAATTACTACAAGAATGATAATTCTCATTTTTACAAAATTGTGATTGATGATTTTTTTAAAAATGGTAAATTGTAGTTTTAGTCAAAAAATAAAAATTCTTTAGTCCAAGCGATAAATAACAAATTTAAAATCACTAATCACTAATTTCACACCTATAAAAAATTTTAAGGTCAATATGAACTTTTAGATTTGTATAATTAAGTCAAAATTTCAACATTGGAATTTTAAATTGATTAATAAATCGTGGAAACTTGTTTGTAATGTACTATTAAAATTGAAGGACTTTGTTAGGTTTCATAATAGAATTGCCATTCCAAGAAGTACCTATAGATTTAAAAATATGAAATAAGTAAATATGAAGTCATAGCAAACAAATCTGATGAAACAATTGTGGATTATGTGTAAATCAGTGTAATAATCAAAACCTTTAGTAGATCTAATAAAATTTTAAGTAATTTTGTGTAGATATAAAATTTAGGAGTTAAGGGACTATGTTTGATTTGGCATGAAAATCAATAATTTTGTCTAGCTAGTTGTGCCAAAACTATTCAATTGTAGAATTTATGTGATTGAATCACAATTCTATTCAAACAATTGGAAGAAGAGAAATTGTGTACTCTTTGACCTTCAAGTTTAGGCCAACTCTCCACAAATCATAATAAATTACTCTAATTTAAGTACAAAAAGTAAATTTAAAAGAGTAGGGTGTGTGAAGTTTTGAGTAAATGTAGTGAAATAACATATAGTCATAACTAGCATGATTAGTGTATGCTCAATCAACACATATAAAGAGAATAAAATAACATCAGTGTGATCTAATACATTTAATATTTACAATAATAGAAGGAAAGGACTAATAGAAAGTGAAAGGGTGGTACCACATTCATTATGAATTTATATATCAAAAGGACAATGCCATAATTGATAAGCAAATATCATGCACAATCTTTTTATTATTTCAAAATGAATTCAAGAGTACAATGTGTAGTCCATAAAGCATAGCTTTAATTTTCTCAAATGACCAAAATATATTTATAAAGGAGCCTATAGCTCTCATTTATAGCAAATTATTTACCTATGAGTTACCTAAGGTTAATATTTTCTACTTTTAGCAAAATCTTTAATTTAGGGGTATCTTTAGCAAAATGATGCACCTTTAAAATTATATGCCTCTAAATTATCTTTTAAAACACTTCATAACTATCTAACCCTTATTGGTGCCATATGAAGACCTCAAATTTTGTGCTAAATTGGTTTTTTTTTTTAGTAAAAAATAGTTATTCCTCATTTTGCCAAAAATTATAATTTAGCATTTAACCAATTTTTAGGTGGTACATATAATTCCATGATATGCATACACATCCATATTGGATAGGATCAAGGGTTGAGTAACAAATTATCCCAGATCATGTTTTTCCTTACTCTGATGGGGTCTTTTTCCTCTTTTCCTATAGTTCATCCTTTTGAATATAATGCTCGATCAACATTTTTCGTATGCATTGGTTGTTCTACTTGTATTGCATGTGGCTCTATAAATTTTGTCAGTGTTGCATGTTGAGATGTCGTTATGTGTTCAATCAATCTACATATTCCATTGTCACTTCTTATTCTACTGTCACTACATGTTTCTTAGGCGTTGCATGTTCTGATGGTGCTACCCATTCATTCGATGCTACATATTCCACTCATGGTACATATTCACCTATCATTGCATTTTCACTTGGCATTGCAAATTTAGTTAGTGTTGCCTATGTTGTTGGTGTTGTAAATTTAGTTGGTGTTTCCTACCCTACTGGTGTTGTGTGATCTTATGTCATGACAATTTCAATTAGCATTAGGTATTTAGATTATGTTGTACATCTTTTCGATGCTACATATTTAGTTACCACTACATTTTCTACTTACTACTGGTCCTTATTTTAGAGATCGTCTAATTGACATATCTTTAGTACTTCTTCCCTTAACTAGGTTCCTCTATTGGCAAACTGATTTGCTCTTTTATTTAGATTCTTGGGAATGTGTTCAAATTTTCTATGGTCAAAATTAAGGCTAATTTCCTTCACTTCATGATACATTCTTTGAAACCAAATAGATTTTGGCTTAGCTTTTTAATTCAAGTTATCAAAAACCAATTGCGAGTCCTCCCACACTGTAAGTTGTTTGATTTCTTTTTCTACTATCAACTCCATTTCTATCTTGAGGGTATGAAATTATGCAAAATTGATAGTATTATAACCAATCAATTGAAAGTAAAACCATACCTCCTTGTTGTCTTCATTGAGGATTGTTATCTCATATTCTAGAAATGTCATGATTTCTTTTGGAGGACTTGTATAACTTTAAAAGGTATTTTTGCCTATATTTTCTTAAGGAAGTAATTTTGAGGCTTTTCTTTAATATTGCATGGATAAGCTTTGATAGTATCCCTAACTGGACTTTGGATTTTGATTATGGTTCTATCTATATTAGGAGCTTCTTATTTGAAAAATTTCTTATTCCTACTATTCCATATTCCCTAGAGAGAATATCTAGGGATGATTTTCTAAATTCAAAGTATATATTTGTCATTTTTAATTTCTATAGGTGGAAAGAGATTTCTAGGAAAAATGATCTCAGGTATTGAAGAGAGCATGGGAATTTCACTCCAACCAAGAAGACCTTCATGAATCTTGGCCCATATTACTCTAGAGAAATGGAATGACAACACTAGATAAGTTATACTTTCTTCTTAATTATAGCATAAGGGGTAGATAGACAAACCAAAAATCCTCTTTTTATAACGTTATTCTGAGTAAGTTGGCAATTGTCACAAGCAGTCTAGAGAAAGAAGTTGATATTTGAGATTGAACAAGGAGTCCAAATCGAATTCCAAGTAATGTTACCTAAAAATTTGGGATTGATAATGGACTTATATCCCTTGTTTACAATATATCTTCTATATTTGGTAGGATATCCTCATATGATTGAATATGTATTTTCAATATAATATGGAAGTCTTCCAATTGATTGAGATTTAACCATTTGTCAATGAGGTTGTCAATTTGTAGGAAGGCCAAGTTTTTCACATTTCAACTTTTAATTATGCATGATGGAATTTACAGTTTTAAAATTATGTCATTTAGCCACTCCTACAGTGAAGGCTCTATTTGGAGTCTAAAATTTCCCAAAATATTATGGAAGAGAAAGGATTCTTTACCAGAGGTGGGATTCCATGATAATTCTTCTATAATAATTTATTTGGCCTCCTGAATTGGATATTTTTATATTTTTTTTATTGACAAAGGTATTTTGTCTAGTTTTTCCATTGCAATAATTGTGTACCAATGCTTGCACCCACCATTTTTAGGGTTGAGTAATCATTTTCCAAACCAACTTGGCTTACTTATCGCTTTAATACATGTTAGGAACCTACTATTAAAAATAAACACACTCACACAAATACAAAAAATAAACATATATGCTCACAACACACTCATGGAAATAAAATGCACACTATGGAAATAAATTACAAAAAAGAAATAATCTCACAATAGAACTAAATTGTAAGCCTCTTCGAGGGTGAAACCTCCTTCAATACTTCATTATATTATGCAAAAAGATACATACAATACTGCCCCTCTCAATTTTAAGGAATTCCTCTAGCACCTAACTCCCAAGGTTGGCTTACATACAAAATGCTACTTGGGCTAGAATCTCCTACCCACAATTGGCTACATTCTTGAAAAATAGTTACAAATAAGGGCACCATTTGGCTAGACACTTCTTAATCCAAAAATATAATAAAATATTACAAAACATTAACATTGGTGTTACTCATGTTCCACAAGGACTATCACATCAAGGTGTAAGGATGGGGTCCTAACATGTCCTTCCCCTTCAAAAATATTTGTCCTCAAAACTGAAGGTGAAGAAATTGCTATTGAAGTTGCTGAGAAGGTTCTCATATCGCATATTTTTGTTGTAAGGCATACCACTGGACCAAGACATTTGTGATAAAATGTCGACAAATGGTATGCGATCTTCAATCAAGAATGCATTTAGGTTCAATAAGGATGAACCCTTCCTCGTCCAACTCTAGAAGTTTAGACTACACCTGCACCCTGTTGTCAATAACCTTCTTGAGATATGACACATGGAATACTAAATGAAGTTTGTAGCTAGCCGAAAGGGCTAGTTTGTATGCTATTATCCCATGCCTCTGTAATACCTGATAAGGATCATAGTATTTGGTGGTAAGTTTTTGACAACCACGCAACTAAAGAGAGGATTTTTTGTATTTTGTAAGTGAATAAAGTCCATATCACCTATGGCAAAGCTATGTTAGATACGATGTTTATCTGCTTGTTGTTTCATAAAATTTTGAGCAATATCCAAGTTGAGCTTTAGTTGGCAAAGAATGGAGTCACACTGGCGAAGAGTGGAATCCACTACATGAATCTTGGAGTTGCTTGGAAGGTAAGAAGTTGGAGTTGGTGGAAGCTGACCATAGACTACTTCAAATGGAGTCACCTTCATGACAGAGTGATAGGTGGTGTTATACCATAATTTAGCCAAAGGAAGCCACTTAGTCCAATGAGTAGGATGTTTAAAAGTGAAGCAACAAAGGTAGTGTTGAGTGGTATTTTCACCCAGTTGTGAAAGTACACTCTCCTTTAGGATTTGGGTTCCAAATCCCCTCTTGCAAAGAAGTTAAACAAACAACTTCTCCAAGGTCTCCGCTGTATTAGCATTTGCATATGTGTATTAGTAATCTCAAATAAAGATATTCAATTTAAATGCTTGGAACACCTTAGTGATTGCAAGTAACTGTAAACAAGGGGCAATGTTGATTTATTTCACCATGAAACTTTAGTGATTGTTCATTGTTTTTTTGGATTTTGATATTTTTTAGATGTTTATTTTAATGCCTTGAAAAGTTAAAACTTCTGGAAAAATATAAAATGCAGAAAAATGAAAATGAAATGCAGAAACTGAAACTAAAATGCATTCAAGTATGATGCTATCCTATTTCGACAAAACCGAAGATGTGAGGTCTCCGTGCATGCAACCTAACCTATTGGACCCGCAAAACAAGCACAATCCGGATAAGCTAAGTGCTGGTTCCTAGGGTACGAAATAAAATTCAGATTTCAAATATTCGCCTAATGTAACCCAAAGAAATGGCATCAACATTATCTATAAATTCGAAATCTGAAAAGATGAAAGAATAAACATTAAATCCATAGCATGCAAAGAAAATCTCCTTCTTTCTTGCCCACAAGATGCAAATTTTTGAACACTTCGCATTAAAAATGTGTCATTTTACAATAGCAAAATTTTTGGTTTTCCCAAACCAGTCCATGGAAGAAAAACGACTCAAACAGGTCCAGAATGGCCTCATCGCCTTCAAGTCTGCAACTCTGCTCGCCGCAATTTCCAACCCATGTCCATGAAGAAGAAAAACCAGTCTACGAAAGAAAAACAGCCCAACTAGGTCTAGAATGGCCTTATCGCCTTCAAACCTGCAACGCTACTTGCAACAGTTTTCCACCCCTCTGGCCTCTTTGAATGGCGTATTTAAACTTGTGAAAACATTGTTTCTCCTTCCATGACGGTTCACTTTCATTTGCCGATGGCTGTTCGTTTCACCTTCCCTGACTGTTCGTTTCACCTTCCCTGTATGCGTGTGCTTTGCTTTCCATTTTGTGGCCCTTCGCTGCGTTTTCTCCACATGGGCTTGCGTCCATTTCCTTCCGTGTGTAACGACCATCTTAAATGATTTCAAATCATTAAATATTCCTTATGTAACGCTTGTCTTATTCACTGGATTTTGTCCTTATGTCCACGTCACTATGCAGGTCCGTTACCTTGGCGAAAATGGAACATGTCGCGATATCGCGACACTTTTGCTCCTCCTTGCTCTCCTATGTTGCTTTGAATCGCGAAATATGGAACATGTCGCGATATCGCGACACTTTTGGCCCCTTCTATCTTTTGTTGCTTTGAATCATGAAAATGGAACATGTCGCGATATCGCGACACTTTTTCTTTCTTCCTCTCTCTTTGCTTTGAATCGCAAAATGCAACATGTCGTGATATCGTGACACTTTTTTCTGTACGGTCGCGAAAATGCAACATGTCGCGATATCGCGACACTTTTTCCTCTACGGCCGTGAAAATGCAACATGTCGTGATATCGCGACACTTTTTCTTTTATTGGTCGCGATAAATGCAACATGTCATGATATCGTGACACTTTTCTTTCTTGTTCTTTCTTGTCTTGTTTGGTCGCGAAAATGCAACATGTCGCGATATCGTGACACTTTTCTATTTTTTGCCGCGATGGAGCAACATGTCGCGATATCGCGACACTTTTCATTTTTGGCCGCGATGGAGCAACATGTCGCGATATCGCGACACTTTTTCATTTTTGGCCGTGATGGAGCAACATGTCGCGATATCGCGACACTTTTTCATTTTTTGCCGCGATGGAGCAACATGTCGCGATATCGCGACACTTTTTCATTTTTTGCCGCGATGGAGCAACATGTCGCGATATCGCGACACTTTTTCATTTTTTGCCGCGATGGAGCAACATGTCGCGATATCGTGACACTTTTTCATTTTTTGCCGCGATGGAGCAACATGTCACGATATCGTGACACTTTTTCATTTTTGGCCGTGATGGAGCAACATGTCGCGATATCGCGACACTTTTTCATTTTTGGCCGCGATGGTGCAACATGTCGCGATATCGCGACACTTTTTCTCCTTGTGGTGTTTTGCTTTTTTTCTTTGAACTTTAGCCTATGGGCCACTTCGGTCTTCTTGGAACACATGCAAAAAAGGTGGGTCCCCAATTTTGGGGTACGTTGTGGATCAGCCACAACAAATGGTGACTCTACTGGGAAATGCTCCTGAGCATTTCGGTGAGAACTCAACCTAAAAACACACAGACTCAAATACAAGCGTTAGCAAATATCCCAAGAATGAAACTAGACGAGAAATACATGAAACATTAGAATTATTAAGCATCAGCTCGGTGTGTGCAATGTGCTTCATTCCCTATCGTTTGAAATTGATCACATTCCATTGTCAGCTTCACTTATGATTCGTATGCAAGGCTATGAATGATTTGTGCAGGATTTGATGTATGATGAAGATGCTAGAGATATAGCAACCTGCGTTGCAAAGGCTCAGACCTTCTAGTATCATGAACACACATATTAAAACTGTCAAACCCTCTTAGGACCAAATATATGTATACTGAATTAATTTACTAGATCCCAAAGTTGGTTATGTGTCACTACCATCTTGAACCCATGTGCAGGTGTAAGTGAAATCAGAGCTTTGGGGAATCGGATTCCCAACCTAAGCGAGATGGGAATTTAACCCTATCCTTACTACTCTATCCGGAGTTCATTACCTCATCTTGAACAAAATGATTTAACCTGTTATGGATGAAACTGTCGAGGCTAGCTCTGTCCGTTTGAGCAGTCGATGGTCTTGCTTTTAGACAAGACATGTTGCCACGCATGAGCATACTCCACTGCCAGCCAGGCATCTATAGCCCCGGTGGAGATTAACCCCATAATCCAGGATTTGACTTTACTATGATTTCTTGGACCTTGGTGATGACTACCCATCCTTGCAAGGGACATGTAGTACGATCCTTCCAGTCCAGTATTAATAAAGAAATGAAAAATATTTTCTTTTGAATTTCAAGTTCTTGAGTGGGCAAAATGGAAGCTTTGGGGAATCGGATTCTCAACCTAAGCGAGATGAGAATTAGACCCTATCCTTACTACTCCATGAAGGTCAAATCAGAGCTTTGGGGAATCGGATTCTCAACCTAAGCGAGATGAGAATTAGACCCTATCCTTACTACTCCATGAAGGTCAAATCGAAGCTTTGGGGAGTTGGATCCTCAACCTAAGTTCGATGAGGATTTAACCCTATCCTTACTACTCTGATTTTAGGCTTTAAGCACTATGGGAGTGGTGAAAACCACTATTTTAAGGATTATGTTGCATAATAGGACAGACACGAAATACTCCTTTCGCCTCACCTTTTCTTCCAAGTATGGTTTTGACCATTTTGCTCAAGATTCTCTTTAATATGCGTAGAACGTGCTTGGTTCAAGATAGTTCGGGCATCAGTTCCCAACCTTAGGATCCTTTTAATATATGTTATGTAATAACCCTAAGAGGATTCGACACCTTTTCAATGATTGCACATGAAATGAAGATGCAACTGGAGATGGAATGTATATGCAATGCGGAATGTACATGAGATATGAATGCATTGCTCCTTTTGAAATGCGGATGGAGTATACCACCTACTTTGCCATAATTTATAAAACTGACAACTTCATGCATCACAAGTTCCAAACGATATTCTTTAATGTGTTTGCGAAATTCGTGGAGCTTTCTGCAATACAATTCCGATGTTTCATATTCTCCTAGTCTTAGTCAACATTCATAAGGACCTAAATTAACAAACCAAAAATGTCCAAAGGACCAACACACAAAACTTAAAACCAAAATGAGATCTAATCCAAAACCAAAACACGAAAACCAAAAGTATATACAATATAATACAAGATGATGCAAAAATTTGGATTATCATTTTCTCGGATCCCAAACCTGATTAGAGCATTCTTTAAAAGACATATGATATGATACACATACCCAATGTTGTAGGAATCCAACAAAAATTAGATTAAATCAAACAAAGCAACAAACTTCCACTTGCCCCTCTCACCATACCAATTTGATTTAGCTCCATTAGTATTCTCATAGGTGAGATTCAAATTACCAAATTGATTAGACAATGGTTGATTTTCAATTCTTTCTTGTCTATTCTTTAAGGTGCAAATTTCATAATCCCATTCATGATTTAGAACTAGGCTTTCTTTATTCAAAATGAAATTTTGTAAGCAAGAGCCTATTTCTAAAAATTTCAAAGCTAATTCATTTTCCATGTTCTTAGGCCAATCAAAATTGTGCAACAATTTACAAGCATCTAGGATATTTACTAAATGGGGATCATTAAGAATTTTTATCCTAGATTCAAGAATTAATTGTTGATGAATTTGATTTAGCAATTTAAGTGCATCAAACTCCTTTTCATTCATTAAAGTAAGGTTATCAAAGGTGTGGTTAGAAATTAATCCTTGTTCTTCATTCACCTTCAATGGCATTTCATCATAAATATCATTTGAATTATACAAATCTTCACCTAAATCTTGGATGTTTGGACATAAAGGTTTAGATTTTACCTTTTTCACATTTTCATTTACCAAAACTTGGTGAGGATTTGCAATTTCCTCTTTTACCTCATGGTCTTCATATTCTTCATTGATTACTTGTTCATCAAACATACCAAAATTGGGCACCCAATTAAAAACATGCCCATCCTTTTCAACCCTCAAATATTCTTGGTCGAAGTGTATGTCAAGTAACTCATCTTCATGATCAATCGCTTTCGTTGCTTCCAATAGATCAACCACTTTGTCATTTAATTCCAACTCTTTGTTCACTAATCCTCGGTATCTCTTCCAAAACATCCTCAAATTGCACAGGAGTTGTAATATCTTCCTTTGAGTAGGCGATTATGTTGTCCTGTATATCAATTGGCACACAAGTTTCATTAGCAGTTTTGGAGTGAGTGTAGTCTTCCCACTTCTTCCATGAATCATAGTAGTCATCTTCCAAGTTCAAGTCGTGACGTTCAAACACTTCTTCTTCATCTTCTGATTCATCAACATGTTTCTCATCCAATTCATCTTCACCTTCCATAGATGGTCCAGTTATTTCCAAAAGTGGGTTATTTCTTGAATTCAAATTGGTAAAGCTATCATAATCCAAATTTGTAACCCATGATTCAATTTTATCACAATTTGGAAGGTGTGGATCCTCTTGGTCATCACTCTCTTGACGATATAGAGTTTCCACCACCAAAATGTTGTCCTCTCCTTGCTGATGTTGGGGTGGACCCTTATTTGGCACAAGTTCCAAATCATCCACTTGAGCTTGGAGACAATGGGTATACATAGCAATTTCGGGACAATTCCTTTCATTATGCTCCTTTGTATCATGCAATCTACACCCCTTTTCCCACGCAAAATCAGAAATATTAAGAATGGAACTAGAGTGACTTGGTCCTGCAGAAGTATCTATCTCATTAGCAATAGGGGAAGGCACACCCCCATTGTTTGGCTTCGTATTCCACTGTCTCCCTCTATTGTTGAAATTTTGATTTGGGTGAGGGGCATGGGATTCATACTTCTATTTTTGAACCAAATCATTACTCAATTTGTGAACCATATTTTTGAGTTCTTCAACCTCTCGAATAAATCTCTTTTGGTTGAGCTATGTTATTGCTAGTTCCAATAGGATTTGCGTAATTGGTGAGATCTTGACTTAACATTTGAGTTGGATTTTGAGCCACTTGATTTGCGTAGGGATTCACACTTTGAATCGGAATTGGATTGGGAAAAGGAACTATAGCCCGAGAATTAACCGAACTAGCTCCTTGCATAGTCTGTTGACTATTTTGCAAAAATGAAGGAATGGGGGGAATGGATGTGATTGGTTGAATTGGAATGGGTGCGTAAGCGGGTGTTGATGAATATGGTTGTTGATAAGGCAAAGCATTTATGCCTGATATTTGTGGTGCCATGATCTCATTCATCATAGGAGCTTGACCATATGGACCATATTGTCCTACCATAGGCATCTGGGAAAACCCATAACTCTGTGGTGTCATTTGTTGTTCAATGGTCATAGCTTCATTGTAGGCTAGAGCAAGCGTGGTAACTTGAGGATTTCGCCTTGCAAACATTGTCGTCATAGGATCCAATGCCCCAAAATATATTTGCAAAGCTACTACGGGATCAATGGCAAAATGCCGAATTGCTCTATTATAGCACTTCTGAAATCTTTGATTAAAAGTTTGGATTGGCTCACCCTGGCCTCTTTTGCATGTAATGAACTGATTATAGATGATTGTGGGATCTAATGGTGACCTGAATTGGTTGACAAAAGCATTCTCCATTTGCGTCCATGACGTAATGGAACCAATAGGTAAGCAAATGTACCATTCGTAGGCCACTGGGTCTAGGCTCATGGGGAAGAGTCTACAAGCCACATCTTCATGTTGAACTTGCAATCTTATCAAAACATCCCTATAGGCCTGAATATGTTCTTCTGCGGTCCTTGGGCCATCCGATTTGTATTTGGGCAAAAATATCTCTATATTCCTAGGGATCTCATGAATATCCCCTACAATATTCAAAGGAATGTTATGGGCTCCGTACCAAGGAGGTGGTGGAGGTTGGGCCATTTGATTCAAAATCAATGATGATAACCCTACAAGAACTTGACAAAACTCTCATACCTCAAAGAAGACCCGCGACACACAGAAAATCCTGCAATTAATGAAATTCAAAGAATAACCTCAAAATCAATTTGTTAGTCATGAAAGAAGGAACCTTGACAAAGAAGTATTCTAAAAATGTAAATTAGTTTCTGATTCACCTGATCGCATATGCGCAAGTGAAGAGCATACTCCTAGTGTTGTAGGCTTTCGATTCACAAGATCGCATTACGCGCAGGTGAAGAGCATAATACCGACAACAAATACATTTTAGACAAAATAATTCCTTACAAATAAGCATGAAATGACTAGCAAATATCAAACATGTAACGTATGAATAATCATGTTAGCATCAACCAAGAGGTGTATCCATTAAAATCGAATGAAAGTAATTGCATGGAGACAACCTCGTTAGTCAAGAAATTTTTTTTTTTTTTAAATCAAATCAAGACACATTATTCCTGTATGAACAATCAAAAGCGTTAGAACAATGCATAGCAATTCATGTCCTCCTTTTAACACTACAAGGTTGTATTGTTAAAAGAGGGCTAAAGATAATAACCAATAGGGCATGAAATATTCAAAATTTAAATCCCTATAGCATTTAAATCACACTGAAATAAACCGATTCAGGCCCTCCTTCTAGCGCCAATCTGTTGAGTGGTATTTTCACCCAGTTGTGAAAGTACACTCTCCTTTAGGATTTGGGTTCCAAATCCCCTCTTGCAAAGAAGTTAAACAAACAACTTCTCCAAGGTCTCCGCTGTATTTAGCATTTGCATATGTGTATTAGTAATCTCAAATAAAGATATTCAATTTAAATGCTTGGAACACCTTAGTGATTGCAAGTAACTGTAAACAAGGGGCAATGTTGATTTATTTCATCATGAAACTTTAGTGATTGTTCATTGTTTTTTTGGATTTTGATATTTTTTAGATGTTTATTTTAATGCCTTGAAAAGTTAAAACTTCTGGAAAAATATAAAATGCAGAAAAATGAAAATGAAATGCAGAAACTGAAACTAAAATGCATTCAGTATGATGCTATCCTATTTCGACAAAACCGAAGATGTGAGGTCTCCGTGCATGCAACCTAACCTATTGGACCTGCAAACAAGCACAATCCGGATAAGCTAAGTGCTGGTTCCTAGGGTACGAAATAAAATTCAGATTTCAAATATTCGCCTAATGTAACCCAAAGAAATGGCATCAACATTATCTATAAATTCGAAATCTGAAAAGATGAAAGAATAAACATTAAATCCATAGCATGCAAAGAAAATCTCCTTCTTTCTTGCCCACAAGATGCAAATTTTTGAACACTTCTGCATTAAAAATGTGTCATTTTACAATAGCAAAATTTTTGGTTTTCCCAAACCAGTCCATGGAAGAAAAACGACTCAAACAGGTCCAGAATGGCATCATCGCCTTCAAGTCTGCAACTCTGCTCACCGCAATTTCCAACCCATGTCCATGAAGAAGAAAAACCAGTCTACGAAAGAAAAACAGCCCAACTAGGTCCAGAATGGCCTTATCGCCTTCAAACCTGCAACGCTACTTGCAGCAATTTTCCACCCCCTTTCTGGCCTCTTTGAATGGCGTATTTAAACTTGTGAAAACATTGTTTCTCCTTCCCTGACGGTTCGTTTCATTTGCCGATGGCTGTTCGTTTCACCTTCCCTGACTGTTCATTTCACCTTCCCTGCATGCGTGTGCTTTGCTTTCCATTTTGTGGCCCTTCGCTGCGATTTCTCCACATAGGCTTGTGTCCATTTCCTTCCCTGTGTAACGACCATCTTAAATGATTTCAAATCATTAAATATTCCTTATGTAACGCTTTGTCTTATTCACTTGGATTTTGTCCTTATGTCCACGTCACTATGCAGGTCCGTTACCTTGGCAAAAATGGAACATGTCGCGATATCGCGACACTTCTTGCCTCCTTGCTCTCCTTTCCTCTTTGAATCATGAAAATGGAACATGTCGCGATATCGCGACACTTTTGGCCCCTTCTGTCTTTTGTTGATTTCAGCCACGAAAATGGAACATGTCGCGATATCGCGACACTTTTCTTTCTTCCTCTCTCTTTGCTTTGAATCGTGAAAATGCAACATGTCGCGATATCGCGACACTTTTTCCTGCCGCCGCAATGCAACATGTCGCGATATCGCGACACTTTTTCTCGTATGGCCCAAAATGCAACATGTCGCGATATCGCGACACTTTTCTTTTCTTGTTCTTTCTTTTCTTGTTTGGTCGCGAAAATGCAACATGTCGCGATATCGCGACACTTTTCTATTTTTGGTCGCGATGGAGCAACATGTCGCGATATCGCGACACTTTTTCATTTTTGGCCGCGATGGAGCAACATGTCGCGATATCGCGACACTTTTTCATTTTTGGCCGCGATGGAGCAACATGTCGCGATATCGCGACACTTTTTCATTTTTGGCCGCGATGGAGCAACATGTCGCGATATCGCGACACTTTTTCATTTTTGGCCGCGATGGAGCAACATGTCGCGATATCGCGACACTTTTTCATTTTTGGCCGCGATGGAGCAACATGTCGCGATATCGCGACACTTTTTCATTTTTGGCCGCGATGGAGCAACATGTCGCGATATCGCGACACTTTTTCATTTTTGGCCGCGATGGAGCAACATGTCGCGATATCGCGACACTTTTTCATTTTTGGCCGCGATGGAGCAACATGTCGCGATATCGCGACACTTTTTCTTTTTGGCCGCGATGGAGCAACATGTCGCGATATCGCGACACTTTTTCATTTTGGGCCGCGATGGTGCAACATGTCGCGATATCGCGACACTTTTTCTCCTTGTGGTGTTTTGCTTTTTTTCTTTGAACTTTAGCCTATGGGCCACTTCGGTCTTCTTGGAACACATGCAAAAAAGGTGGGTCCCCAATTTTGGGGTACGTTGTGGATCAGCCACAACAGGTAGGTTTCCAAGCATTTATTGACAATTTCAATTTGGCCATAGGTTTGAGGATGGTAGACCAAACTCATATTGAACAGTTCCTGCCAAAAGCGACTGGTGAAGGTACGATCCCAATCAGAGACAATGGATTTAGGTATCCCATGGAGGAAAAATATGGAGTCAAGAAAGAGTTGGGAGAAAATGGATGTAGTATAATAATAGGATAGGTAAAATAAGTGAGCATACTTAAAAATATAATCCACTATCACCAAAATAATCGATTTACCTCTAAATTTTGGTAGCCCTTTGATGAAGTCCATTGATATATCGGTCCAAACCTACTCAGGAATAGGCAACAATTGAAGTATCCCCGAAGAACTTATAGTTTCACCTTTCATGTGCTAGCAGCAATCACATTCAACCATAAACGTTTGGATGTCCTTTTTCATTTCCCTCCATAAAAAAATACGTTTGATGTGGGTATATATTTTGAGAAAACCTGAATGACCAATTGTGGGAGAAGCATGCATTTCTTGAAGGAGGACATCCTTGATTGGAGACTGAGATGGTATAACCAAACGATTATGAAACCGTAAATTCTAACCATCCTAATCATAGCCAGGGTGGGAATGAGGATCCTCTTGGAGAGTGCAGATGATAATTTGCAATGAGGAACACTTGGTCAAATCCTCATGAATTTGATGAATTTATTGCAAAAGGGGAGTGGAGATAGCATGTAACATGGCGTGATATTCATGGAGATGATACAAGGCATTTGCCACCACATTATATTTACCTTTCTTATAAGAGATGTCATAGTCATACCCCAACAATTTTGAGACCCATTTTTGTTGTTCCGGAGTAGCCACCCTTTGTTCTAAAAAATATTTTAGACTTTGATGATCAGTTTTAATGGAAAAATATTGGCCAATGAGATATGGATGCCAATGGATGACCACATGTAAAATGGCAAGCATTTCCTTCTCATAAGTGGACTTGCCTAAATTTTGAAGGGAAAGTGCCTTGCTAGTGAAGGCCAATGGTCGACCCTCCTGCATTAAAACGACCCCGATGCCCGTTCCCAATGTATCACTCTCAATGACAAAGGGTTGAGAAAAATTTGGCATTGCCAAAATAAGGGTGGTGGTCATAACACACTTCAAATCAACAAAAGCCTTCTCAACCATATCAGTCCACACAAAATAATTCTTCCTCAACATGGAGGTCAGGGGAGCTGCTATCATGCCATAAGTTTTTACAAATTTCTTGTAATATCTTGTAAGACCCAAGAATCCATGAAGTCCCTTCAATATGAGGTTTAGGCCAATCTTGAACCACTTGGATTTTCTTAGGATCAACATGAACTCCCTCCTTAGTGACTATGTGCCCCAAATATTCAACCTTCTGCTCTCCAAAAGAACATTTTGATTTCTTGGCATAAAGTTGATGGTCCGACAATAGTTTTATGGTTTCATCTAAATGGTGGAGATGATCCTCCCATGTGTGACTATAAATCAATATGTCATCAAAAAAGACTAAAATAAATTTGCGAATATGAGGATGAAAAACAAAATCCATCAAACTCTGAAAGGTGAAAGGTGCATTGGTCAAACCAAATGGCTTAACAAAAAACTCATAATGTCATTCATGAGTTTGAAAAGTTGTTTTGGAAATATCTTCATTCTTAATGTGAATTTGGTGATAACCCGACCACAAATCCAACTTGAAAAAATACTGAGCCCAATGCAACTCATCAAGTAATTCATCAAAAATAGGAATAGGAAACTTATCCTTAATAGTGATTTTGTTAAGATCCCAGTAATCCACACACAAGCGCCAAATGCAATTCTTCTTCCTTACTAGAAATACTAGTAAAGAATAGGGACTAACACTAGAATGAATAATTCCATAAGCTCAAAGTTCCTACACAATTTTCTCAATTTATATTTTCTAAGTATAAGCATATCGGTATGGACGTTAGGAGGTAGAATGCCAAGAAAAAGTTGTATTGCATGATCATGTGAGTATCGAGGAGGAAGTCCCTTGTGTTCCTCAAAGATATGAGCATACATGTTTAATATACCCCATAATTTTTTTAGGTGACTGGAATCCTCTTTTTTGGGAGTAGTGATAGAAAAAAGTTGAGCTACCACGCCATGGGAAGATTTCTTTAATAATTTTTCCATTTTATGAGAAGAAATAAACTGAATTGCTCCCTCCCTTGAGCCAAAAAAGTATATTCTTGCCCATCCTAATTAAATTTCATCCATATTTCTACAAAATCCCATAAGACTGGCCCTAACATTCTCAACCATTGCGCTCCCAAAAATATATCATATCCTCCTAAGGGTAAAGCAAACATGTTAGACTTAAGATTATAATCCGCAATTTTTAATTTTACATTACAATATTTGTCTTTGCATGGTAGGGTGCCACCATTAGAAATCATGACTTCGAAGGAAATGTGTGTGGTAATGTAACCATTTCCCTATTTGGCTACACATGGATCAACAAAATTATGTGCACTATTGGAGTCAATCAAAATGATGACCATTTGTCTCTTGAAATGGCCAATAACCTTCATGGTTTGGGGAGTGGATACTATTGCTAGAGCATGTACAAAAATTTATGGTTGTGTTTCATCTTGATCGGTAATCTGGTCTGTAGGTTCTATTTCTTGAGGATCCTCATCATCATCAGTAGATTTTGTAGTGGGAACTTCATTTGTATCAAGCAAGTACAATTTTTATTGCGCACACCTATGCCCTCTAGAGTATTTTTCATCATAATTATAACATAACCCTTGTGCCTTTCTATACTCCATCTCCTCATGACTCAATATTTTTATATAGGGGGATTTAGTAGTAGGACTTGGTATTGGCCTGGACGAAAAATATGGCTTAGATGGAGGAAATCTAGAAGTTCGACCGAGAGCCTTGAATTTATCTTCTACCAATTTGACCAACTGTATGGCCTGTGGTAGTGAGATAGGTCACAACAACTTAACCTCAGTCCTGATGTCATCCTTCAATCCACTCACAAAACAACTTTGAAAAGAGTTAGCACTTAGATTGGTGATGGGTATTAGTATTGTATTGCATTTAATATTGACACGTATCATGTATTGCATTTAATATTGACACAAATCATGCATATTAAATGCCTCCTTGTAAAGGCAAACATGCCTATAAATATATTTTTGTTGAATGCAATTAACAGTTTTTATCATGCCATTCTCGTGTTTGCCTCTTGAGTGTTCTTCCCATATCATTGGTATCAGAGCAAGGTGCAAGGGTTTTTAGAAAGTATCCTATTCCTGAGACCAGATTGGTTCAGAAAGGAATGAGAAATCCAACCCCTGGATCTTGATGGGTGAATGCTCTTTCCCTACCGTGAACACTTTCGAGCACTCTTGTTTTTGAAAACTCTTAGTTGGGGCCCCTCTAACTCTCGACCCTCAGCTAGCTGGGGTCCCTCTGACTCCCAACCCTCATCTCACACTACAGTGCAATCTTTATGATTTCTTTCGATCTCATCTGCATTTCTTTTTGCAGTTTCCAGCACAAGTGAGGTCAATATACCCACTCTTTGCTTTCTACAAGCATTGCTATCCACATATCGTCTCGACCTATGTACTTGATCCTATTCATAGCTGGGGTTCCTTCAATCCTCGACCCTCAACTCATGTTGTTGTGCAATATTTTTATTTTTTCTCGATTCGATCTGCATTCTTTATAGTTTCCATGTTCGACACCATGATGTCAAACCTTGAGCTTTCGCTCAATGAGGTCTCTCACCGACTTAGGGATCTCTTTGCAGAAATCCAACAGATCCAAGCTAAAATTCTTCTTGCCATGACTATTGCTGATAAAATTCTTCTTGTCAACAAAGCACACCAGCTAAGAGATCTCACTGTTGAAATTCAACAGATCCAAGTTGCTAGACTCATCGAAATGGTCGTTGTTGTTGATGTTCCTGTTGTGAAAGAAGATATTGTTCAAATAATTATTGAAGGAAAACTTGTTCGACTTTTATATGATGTTGCTCATAATATTGAATTTTTGTCTATTGTTGATCTCTCGGAAGAAGAACATACTGAAATTTTTTAGTATCTCTGTGATAAAGAAGAAAACAACGTTTTGCCACCACAATCACAAAAGTTTTCGAACAACGAAGCTCCAGCCATTGTTGTTGCTCTCGATGCATCTCCTATTCGGTATTCGAATCTGTGTTTTCAGCACTGTTCTCAAGATTCCATCGATCTGTTATTTTTTCAAAATATTCCATAGTGTCAATATCCTTCCCCGTGGCACTCGTTTTTCTTTTCCACATTTTGGCAATGGATTTCTATTTTCAGCACCAACTACCCATTTTTAGGCCCCATTTCCATCCTTTTGGCCATTGGTTTTTGTTGGGTTTTCAATCTGCCTCCCCTAGCCCGTGCACCCCCATGGCCTCCCCCTCTCACCCCGTGTTGGTTTCTAGCCGTTATCATCGGTCAAACATGCCTACCACTTTCCACTTGCCCGTGTTGCCATAAAATTAGTCGTCATTCCACAATAGTCGTTGCTCCCTTTCCCTTGGAGAAATTTTTAAATTAAATTAAATTTTATTTAATTTAATTTAAAATTACAATATTTAATATCACACTTATTTTTAAATACCATAATTATGCGTTAAATTAAATATTCTTCATTGATCGTTGCCCATTCACATCATCCATAAACCCATAATTAAATTAAATTAAATTTAATCCATCACTTTTATCTCCATTGACCGTTGCCCATTCACATCATCCATAAACCCATAATTAAATTAAATTAAATTTCATTTAATTTAATTTAATCCAATCATCCATAAACCCATAATTAAATTTAATTTAATTTAATTTAATCCATAACTTCTATCACTAATTTTCGCACCCCGTGTTGACCATTGCCCTCGGCAATTGGTGGTTCAATTGGCAAGTTTTTCATATTGAGCTTGGTATTCTTGAACGATTGAGGTTTGTTTGAGTTTGAAAAGGGCTCCTGTAAAATCTTCAAACTCGCTAGGACCAAAGCGAGTGAGTAGGTGTTGCCCAAATTTGGACCAGGAAAGCTCAAGTTCAACCTTTCTAAGCCATAAAAACCAATGGAGTGCATCTGATTCAAAATTAAAAGAAGCAATGGTCAACCACATAAAACGATCAATATTATGAAAAGTGAAATATTGTTCTACCTTACAAATCCACCCCTCAGGATTTTTTTCATCAAACTTGGGAAAGTCTAATTTTGGTAATCTCATTTCATTATGAGTTGGTATATTTTATTGGCAGTTGCTTATACCAATTTCTTCTTGGTCATGTTAATCTACGGATCCCACAAAGGCCCGACTATCCAATTCAATCTTCATTTCTTTTTGTGTAAGGAAAATGCCACTTATAGTTTCTTGAAAAGTTTGGAGTTGTGATTGTATCACCTGTAGGTTTGTATTAATTGTATCCCATGTTTTGTTGCCCATAACATCCACGTTGGCTTGAATTTCCTTGTCTAAGTCTTGTTTTTTAGTACCCCCAACCATAATTGAAGGTTTGTATCCTTTTTGTAGAACTCACTAAAAATAGAAAGGTGGTTTTAGGAGTTACTATTTTTAATAAGTGTCCAAAAAATGGTCTGGGTGTGGTATATCAATATGATCAACTCAAAAAATAAACATAATGAACTATTTACCATAACACTAATTTTGGGTACCCCAAACGTTTTTTTTTTATTTTTTATATTGTTGTTTTGACGAGTCTACTGGGGTGGTCGATTTTTATCTAGAGGTTTGGTTCAAAAATTGAGTTTTGTGTTGAACACCCTTTTTTGACAAATCTGACTACTCATTGATTCCTAACACTATTCTATCCCTTATTCGATTCTGATTTTGTCATAAATACTCCCTATCTGTTCCCATTCTAACTATCATAGGTAACTATTCTGACTATCCAGGTAATTATTATGAATGTCAGAGGTAAATGTTATGACACTAATATCCTAAAAACCCTGTATTGATTGTTACTGATGGAAATTCCTAACTATAACTGACTTTGACCCCCTTATTACCCCTGTTTTAGACTCTAAAGTTTTTTGTCCGGCTGTTATACTCTTCTGTGATTTTGTATTATCTATTTTGATGCAAGAACTCTAGAATAGGTATGTTTTCTTCGTATGCTCAACTTTTATGAAGGATATGGTAATAAGTTTAAATTTTTGGTTATAGATTAAAATAAAAAGACTCGGATGAATAGACTTGTTTGCAAGTTTAAACAAAACCAAGGTACGCTAGATAAAGGTGTATGTAATACCCATAGGCTCTTTGTTATACTACAGTGATGAACAATAGTGCTCGAACCCATTTTTTAGGCCACTACTCAAGGAGGATTCCACGCATACCCTTGAGCATACTATCTACTTCTCTGATAGTACAAGAGGGTAATCTTCTCATATGTTGTGTCTGGTGGACTATGGATAATACAAGGCTGGAAATCTTCCTAGGGATAATTTTTTTAATTCTAGATGGTCTCCCAATATACCCAAAGATACATGGGAGCTCAAATCTATGCACGAGTTATGTCTAAGGCTTGGGTATTAGAGCCTAATCGCCCCTCACTTCATTAGATGTTTTATGGGCTATCTAGCTTAGCCAATAACAATAGCTCCTTTGCGATATTTTAAAACCCCAAACACACGGTTTCTAACCTACTCAACTACTAAGAAAAAAGACTGTATATTTTTTATTTTGTTCATTTTTTGTTTAAGGAAAAATAGGCAAAAAATAAAAACACATAAATCTTATACCTAACAGTTGAAATGATAGAAACCATCACAATCGTAGCAAAACACGACCTTGGAAAGTACTCTAACACCACTTGTTAGGAACCTACTATTAAAAATAAACACACACAAATATAGAAAATAAACATATATGCTCACAACACACTCATGGAAATAAAATGCACACTATGGAAATAAATTGTAAAAAAGGAACAATCTCATAATAGCATTGAATCGCAAGCCTCTTTGAGGGGGCAACCTCCTTCAATACTTCATTCAATTATGCAAAAAGATACATATAATATTACCCCTCATAGTTTTAAGAAATTCTTCTAGCACCTAACTCCCAAGGTTGGATTATGTGAAAAATACCACTCGAGCTAGAATCTCCTACCTACAATTGGTTACATTCTTGAAAAATGGTTACATAGAATGGCATCATTTGGCTAGACAATTCTTAATCCAGAACTATAACAAAACATTACAAAATATTAACATGGGTGTTACCCAAGTTCCATAAGGACTATTATATCAAGGTGTTAGGATGGGGTCCTAACAATACCCAATTATCCTTTACTCATCAGTCGAGTGATGATATCCCATTTGATCAGGTTGTATTTTTTTTTGCCATCCTGTTTACCCCCTACCCATAAAAATATTCTAATAATTTTCTCTAACTCATGAAGAAAGGGCTTTGGTGCATGGATAATAAAGAATTAATAGATAGGTAAAGCACTGATGACAACCTTGATTAGGATCATTCTTCCATAGTGTGTGAGCTAAACATTGGGCCATCCTTTAATTCTCTTATTTAATTTCTTAATAATTTCATTCCATTGGTTACTCTTAATCTTGTTGAAGCCGATAGGGATTCCTAAATATTTGAAAGTGACATTAGTCTTGCTTTGACAACCCAATATTCTCTCTATCTCTTTTACTTCTCTATTATATTTTCTAGAGAAATATATTATAGACTCATTGTGGGTAATCTTGTTTCCTATTGCTTCCTAATATATTCTGAGAATATGTTTTAGTTTTATGGCAGCTAATTTTGTGGATTTACTCAATAAGATCAAATCACCTACAAACTAAGCATTGTTGATTCTTTAAACCTTCTAATGGATTGGAAGTCCTAAAATTTTCTTAAGTTCCTTTGTTGTTCTAGTAGTTGGGATAGGCCTTTTGTTTCTAGAATTAATAAATATGGAGAGAGAGAACACTCCTTTCTAACTCCTTTAGAAGCCTAGAATAAGGGAGTGGGTTTGCCATTAAGCAAAGGAGCAATACAAGGTCTTGAAATACATGCTACTATCCATTTTTTGAGTTGTTCATGGAATACCACCTTGTTTAGAATTTTCAAGATCATGTCCATGATCAATTCTATCAAAAGCATTTTCCATATCTACTTTGAGAGCCATGTCATTAGATTTGCCATCCCTGTTAGAGTGCATTTCTTCTTGAACTAGTATGATTCCTTCATGAATCCTTCATCCTTTGACAAACCTAGTTTGGTTGGGGAGATGATTATATCCAATAATGAAAGCATCATATTTTTTATTATTTTTGTTATTTTTTTATATGATGTATTACAAAGTGATATTGACTTGAATCTTTGCAATGAATGGGCATGTTTTTTTGGGGGCAACCAGAGCCAAAATAGTGGAGTTGATTCCCCCATGTGTTGTGTTGTCTTGATGATGTTCCAAACATCTTGATAAAATTTTACATTGAATCGATTTGGTCCTGATGCTTTATCATGTTGCATAGAAAATACCACTCCTTTAAGATCCTCCATGGTGATAGGTTGGGTCAACTATTCATTTTCCTCTTTCTTAAAAGAGCAAGGAATTAGATTTAAAAGTGCTTGTTGACTAGCTGCATTGATTTCTCCATATTTGCTCAACAAATATTTGAAGTAATAAAAAATCTATTTTTTCATTTGTTGCACATCACTTGATATTGTTCCATATTCCATTTTTAACTTCATTATAATATTTTACATATTTATTTTTTGTGCTTTCTTGTCAAATAATTTGGTGTTTTTTCACCTTCCTTATTATTTTCTTCTCTTTCCAGTTTCAATATTCGGGTTATGAGATCTTGTTGTTCTTCCATTAAACTCCCCTCTCCTCTATTTTCCATTGTGATTTGAACTTCATTCAATTTTAATTTTAGTATGGAGTAGGGTGTGTCTTTGGATTTCTTTTTGACCCAAATTTTGATTTGTTGCTTTAATGTATCTTTTTGACCCACCTTTGGGCATAACTTACATTTTCCCTATTGTCTTTCCATGCTTGTTGAACTAACTCTTTAAAATTCAACCTTCGTAGACCAAGTAAATTTATATTTGAAAGGGAGGAGATCTCATTGGGCTTGTTGTTCAAACCCCAAAAGAGTCGGTCTATGGCTAGAATTACTATTAGACATTATTTCTTGAGAGATGTGCTTCTAAGAGCTAATAGGTCGTCATCAATGAGAAATTGGTCTAATATTTCTACAATAAAGTTGGATCCAACTCTTTTATTAGTCCAAGTATATTTACCCCTTGTTAGTTGTACATCCATTAAGTTGTGTTGTTGCATGAGATCTTCTACTAACCCTTTATTTGGGTCTATCATGTAGACTCCCCCTTTTTTTAGTAGATTTCAAAACTAAATTGAGATCTCCTCCAATTATCCAATTTTCTTGCTTGAAGTTAGAATACACGTTAACCAACACCTTCCAACATTGGTTCTTTTTAGCCAGGTTGTTAGGAGCATAAATACTGGTGATAGTGTAAACTTGACCAATAGGGGATTTAAGCACTGATGTTAGCCAATGTTTTGTGTCCTTTATCGAATTTAACTCCCACTCAATTTTCCAAGCTATTAAAACCCTTTCAAAACCTCCCTTAGCTGATATGGCTAAATGTTTGCACAAGGGTAAACAAAATTCCATTATTGTATCAACTCTTTCTAGATCTAATTTAGTTTCTTGGACCAAAAGTACGTCTAGATTTTCTTGGATGACCAAGTTCTTTACTCCTGTTTTTCTATTTTTTGTCCTAATCCTCTAATATTCCAAGTAATAAATTTCATCATTGATAATATGGATAGAAGGGTCAAATTATTCTACCTATTTTTGAGACTTTTCTTTATTGTCTTATTCAATGAGCCCTCAATTGTGACCTTCTTCTCTTTCACTATATTCTTCAAAGCTTCTCTCTCTTTAAACTTTGTGTGTAGAATATGTGATACTTTGGTTTTTGTTTTGGCTATTGGAGAAGAGGTGTTGTCCTTATTTTCTTTGGTATGTACTTCCTATTATGGCCTTAGGATTTCTAAGACTCTTTCTTCCTCGTCTTCCCCTTCTTCGTAGATTGTGGTCTACTTCCCTTCTACTAAATTTTTTGAAGCTTCTCTCTTTGAGATCTATGTGTGGAACATGTTCTACTTTGGTTTTGATTTTGGCCATTGGAAAGAGGTATTGTCCTCATTTTCTTGGGTATGTGCTTTCTATTATGGCCTTGGGATTTCTTAGACTCTTTCTTCCCCTTATTTTTAGATAGAGTGCATTGATTCCTCTTCATCTTGCTCTTCTTGTGGGACTACCATGTTTAGCAGAGGGTATTTTTTGGAGGCTTCTTCTTAATGTTTAAGAGTAGTTTTTATTGTTTCCTCCAAATATTCTTCTAAAGAGTGAACTTATTCTAAACTTTTATTTTCTCTTTAGAATTTTTATTTTGGGGGATATTGATATTCTTTTCTATTTTCCTTTAGACTTTTGTAAAGTCTTCTTATTGTTGAACTTGAGTCACGGTGTTTGCAGGGAAATCTCTTTGGAAATACCTATATTCATGGCATTTGGAACACTTGAAAGGCATATGGTCATAGTCTAGATTTGCAACCCCTTGAATGACAATATGATGGCTTTTGGTAGCTCCTTCACAAGTTTACTTCAACAAATATTTGAGCTACTGTGTAATTTCAATATTTTGGCTCTGCTTTCATTTTGTAGATTATTATCTTATTTCCAATGGCTTTCAATGTTTCTTCCTTCCAAAAATGCAACACAAGGAAAGGAAGACGAACCTATACTAGGACTTTGGAAGGAGTCTCTTCCAAGGTGTCAACATAAGGATTCCACATATTCATGTATAGACCACAAGGACCCATAAACCATGGACCAGATCTAAAAATTAGATTTGTGTCCTCCTCAGAGGTTAAGATAGTGGCAAAAAATCCCTTTCACATAGTTTAATTTGTATTCTCCCTCTTACCTTAGTTATCCATTATTTGTTAATCTAGCCTTCAATGGTTTTCCCTAAAGGTCATAAATTTATAAATTGGCATATAACAGCCAATGCTAAGGGACCATACCTTTCTTTTGTAATAACTTTATCTGTTATCTATATTGTGGGAACTTCTTCCCAACTTTTGACCATTTCCAAATCATCCCTAACCTTTAAGGGTTTTTTTTTGTGCCTTGGATTCTACTATTAGGGATTTAATGGTTCTAGGTGGGACTACATTTTTTTCCACATAAGACATATTTGAAATAAGTTATGATCACCATGAGGGGCAATCAAGTAGTAGCTAGGGTTTTAGGCACTCAACTTTGACTACCTCTTATATCAATGGATTGTTGTTATCAATGGAGGCAACCCCAAATGGAACAACCCCTGATATATAACCAAAAATTATAATTCACTATTTTATCGATATTTATGATTCACTATTCGACCAAAAATTTGTGATTTTTCATTGCTAGAACAAATCATACTTTTGGTACTTATTCATATTTACAAGCATTTTATTTTGATGAAATAATCACATTTTTAGTATGAATCACACTTTTGGGACTTGCTCAAATATTCAAAAATTTTACCAAATTCTAGTTCAATTACTACATTTGGGCTGTACAATGCTCTTATCATTCATGACCAATTCCTTGCTGGAATTCATAGGTAGTAGCCAAGCTCCTATAAGACTCTCAGAGGGTGAGGATGGTTATTCAATCAATCCCTCAAGTATTAGTTTAATAAATATTTTTATATTAACGCACATTATTCACATTGTCAATCTATTGAATCCACTTTCTAGTTTTTATATTGATGAACATCTATTTAAATAATACCTTGTGAAGGTCTCGTTTTATGCATGTATATACATAAATCACTAAATATTTCTAGATAAAGATGCATGAGTAGTATTTAAAAATTCCTTTGACAAAGTATTGTTCTACTCAAGCGAGTAACTATAATTAGATAGAAGGAAAGATCCAAAATTACACCTAAATAGAAAAAAGAAAATAAACCAAAGTATTTTTCAAATCCATGAGGCCAGAGACTACATATGATAATGTTGTTTATCTAATATATGTTAAGTCACTCAAACTCTAACTACTAAAGTTTGATGTACAGCTCTACCCCCTTTTGGTTTTGAACCTTAGACCTCTTATAGGAAACACATTTAGGGGTTTGGTGAAAAAATCAAAGTCATTATTCCACACACAAATAATTTAGGTGTTCATGAAGCTCATGAAGAATTTATCCAATGAATTTCATTTTGTTGTGACTTACCTATCAAAAAAGTGAAATCATCAATTAATAAATTTACAACAATATTATGCTTGACCTCTCCAACCTTTAAACGTCCATTGAAATGAACATAAAAGATCCAATTATTAGTTGAAGGATGCAAATGAAAAACCTTCTTCTTGCAAAATTTTTAAATTTTACATACAACATTTATTTATTTTTTTAATAAGCTATGTGTGGCTTCTATTGGGGGCCATTCCCATTACAAAAACAAAACATTACATTGTTCTCATTACATTTCTAAAAAATTAATTAAAGCATACCCATATTTTCCTTTATATCAAATATATTCTCCATCTTCATAAAATTGCTAAGTTTTCGTAAGCAATTTTTTTTGAAGAAACTAACAATAACAACCCTTACATGACACATAATTCCAATATATAGAAGGAAAACAAACATAACAGTCATCCATCCATAAAAGAGGAAATCAATTCGATTATTTTTCTTTTGTAGCAGAGGTTCTTCCTCCTTTAGAGTGGCAAGATCTGAGAATGCATTTTTGCACTTCAAGCTCCTAAGGTAATATCTAGTTGTAACACATTTTGTAGGATCTTCATTTTTATAAAACTGATCATCACTAATTATTTCATAATTAGCTTCAAGAATACCATCCAAGGTGCTAATATTTTCCATGGAACCGTCTGGATGGTATTTAGTAACCATTTGGCTTTTATCAATGATCTGATTCAAATTCTCCTTTTGGGGTTGAGTCTTTTGTTGCTCGCATGAAAAGTTGGACAATTGGTGCATCTGAAGGATGACATTCTTTCTTTTGAAATGAGATATCTGAAGGTTTCGAATCATTTTCATGTAGGCATTTCTCCTCCACCAAGGAGGAATTAGAGCATGATCAGATGATCGAGCATCTCTTCTTCAGGTGGCCATATTGTTGACAACCATAACATCTTAGGGAGAAGTTTTCATATTTAATATTTTGAATCCATTCCCCTTTTCTTGAGGATATTGTAATGGATTAAGGTCCAGGAACTGAAACATCCATCCAAACAACCAATATTACTTTACTCATATTAATTTTACTGGATAAATTTTCCTCTGTTTGGGCATCCATATACTGGAATGCACCAATGTAATTACTAATTGTGGTGAATATATTCTCTCCAAAACTCCACAAGGAGAGCATGAAGATTCACCCAGAATGGGAAGAAAGGGGTTGAAATTAGGAGTACAAGGTCTTATATAGACACCCCTTTATTCAAAAAATCAACTATATTTATATCCAGTACCTTATCTCTACCCACTAAATTAGAAAAGGAAATAGAAAATAATTTTTTGGTTAGAAGAGTTACCTGGAATTTTGTACTGGTCCACCAATATTTAATATATCCTTTGAGCTCCTCTAGGCCTGGTCTTTTGTCCTTGAGTTTGTAGATAATTGTTCGGGCTTCATGATCAATCAGATCTAACCCAAATTCGTCCTTTGAAATCCTGATAGAGGGAAGAGGTTCATCCACCTATGAACCCAAAGATCCTTGTGAGATTTTTCTTTTGACCGAAGAGGCTTTCTCACAGATTGAAGTAGGGTTATGCATAAGGGGTCAGACCCAAAATATACTTATAAAAAAATGGTGAATCAGTTTTGAAATCCAACGAATCCTGGTCAAATTCATATAGAATACATGGCGAATTACCTTAATTTTTCATAGAAAATTATTAAATAGTGAAAAATTTGAAATTTTTGGCTAAACAAGGTGCAGAACGAGATTCGATTACGGTTCGGGTGCAAAACGAGGTCTATATGTGAACCGGTGCAGAGAAATGATTCAAATGTGGACCGGGTGCAGAAAATGGTTCGACCTTGGATCGTATGCAAAAAATGGTCCAGCCTTAGATAGGGTGCAGAAAATGATCTTATCCCGGATCAAGTGTAGAAAATGTGTCAGATGTGGACCAGGTGCAGAAATTGGTCCGACCTTGAATCGGTGCATAAAAATGATCTGGATGTGGACCGAGTGCAAAAAATGGTCTGGCCTTGGATCAGGTGCAGAAAATGGTCCGACCTTGGACTAGGTGCAGAAAAATGATCTAGATGTGGACTAGGTGTAGAAAATTATTCAACCTCAACTTAATTACAGAAAATGGTCTGACCTCGGATAGGATGCAGAAAATGATCTAAAATTGGACCAAGTGTAGAAAATGTTCTAGCCTCGAATCGAATGCAGAAAATGGTCCGATCTCAAATCGGGTGTAGAATATGGTCTGATCGTAAACCACTTCCAAAACTAGGTCTGACCATACTTTGGTTATAAAACCTTGTCTGATCGTAGACTAGTTGCAAAATAAGGTTCAACCATAGATCGATTGGAAAACTAGGCCTGGTTGTAGATCTGTTGCACAAAAATGTTTGGTTCTAGACCGGGTTTACCAGAGTTTAAGCGAACACATATCACATGGTCGGTCAGCCCGTATGCATGTCAAATAAAATGTTGCCATGTGTCCACACCTATCAATTGTGTCTATAAAAAGGCATCGCCAATTTATTTTTTAGTTTTTTTCCTTCTACACGAGATCAGAGCGAACCCTTTCGTCCTTAAGCGACCATCTAGAGCAAACTTTTCCTTACCTCCAAAACTTGCAACAATGGCCACCACTTTTGCAGCCTCTCTTAAAATTACATTCAAAAACCCAAATTACACCAAAAATTTAGACCTGTTAACCACCCCTGGTTATGACCATTCATAGGTCATTGACTTAGGTTTACAGACTCTGATTTCCATGCCACATTTTAGAACAGACAAATACGTTTTGTACAGTATCATTGATGACTATGACCATGATCTTATGGTTGTTGCTCTAGTAATTCAAAATACAAAAATGTACTTCACCATCAAACCCTTTGATATCTAGAGATTGATAGGTCTTCCCCACAAGGGTTTTTCTCTCGTTTAACCGAAGTTCATGCTCACTACCAATTATATGGCTTACCTGGAGACCAACTATGATCTTTTTACCGAATTATTGTCAGGTATTAAAGTTCACAATTTTCTTAAAGTTCATAATTTTAAATTTGTGATTTGTCATCTAATTTGTTTTTTTTGCAGCTTCTACGACAAAGTCAAAAAGGGGGTTAAAAAATGCCTCTATTACAAAATTAGCTTTTAGGGCAATTCTTAAATTCTTTCAAGGAAGATTATTTCTGCAAGGAAGAACGGAGATTCCATTCTAGGCATTGGCCTATATTGTTCGTTGTCTTAACCATAAAAAATTTGACTGATGTACATACATTTTTTATTGTATCAGATCAAAGATCAATGCAACTCAAACAAAAAATAGGGCCACAATGGCCACAATAAATTATATTTTAGGTCTCTATTATGAATGTTTTCATAATTTGTAGGATACTGGTGTACCAACTGTAGTGCATGCAACCCTGCAAGCCATTGCCATGATGTCCCAAGATCGAAAGGTAATTATTCTATTTTTCACCATCAGATAATGTTTACTATTTTAGTTTGTTTTCATATTTTAACTTTTTATTTATACCTAAATGCAGAGTAAGGCAACCATGACCCGGTCAAAACAAGATGTTGTTAGGGGTTACATGCCAGAGACCATTGGTGATTCATAAGAGTTTGAAGCATCACCACTGCATAGGCCTCATAAACGTCCAAGGGCAAATCCTTTTGGAGTTTCTCATCAACATGTTGTGCAATGTGAATCTAGTGAGTCCACACCAATGACAGGTAAGTTTATTATTTCGAGTTTCTTGATTCAATTACTGCTTAGTTCAAATTATAATAATTTTTTTTCTTTTTTTGTATGTTTTTAGTGTTATGCAACACCCCCCGGCAACCACACCAAGTTGCCTTCACAGGCTGGAGGGTAACAACAAATGTCAACATTGGGTAAGTATTTTTTTAAATAATATGTATTAATTTTAACCAATTTTATTTTCTTTTAACAAGAATCTTATTTTTTAGGTGCCTCTCCACGACATACTCAAAGAAGACAACAAATTATGCCACCACCACCACCACCTCCAGCACGACAATGATTAATGAGAGGTCAAATGGGTGGAAAAAAATTGTTGGTGGAAGATCGCGAGGGGCACCATCATAGAAAACTTCTAAGGCTACATTTCCATTCATGACATTTTCAACTGGTTGTTCAATTCAAGATATTTCGAGCTCAAGTTTAGATAATCCTCCTTTAGAGGACAATTATCTTCTATAGGGCAACATCGAAGGATTTAAAGCGACAGTTGTGCTTCAAGCACAACAGATACCACCACCATCACTTGAAGCTCATGAAACCACGTTATCGCCTTTTGGAAGCGATACTCGTCCTCAAACTGAGGATGAAAATGTTAATTTTTCAAAAAAAAAATTAATGTCTGATAATTGTGAGGCATTGATCAAAGACATATTGCTTAACAATGTAAATGAAATGAAAAATTGGGAATTTCGGGCAAAGGTCCTTATAAAGGAGTTAAATGCCCGATATAAAAATTTTGCTAAAAGGCAAGAAATGTTTTCTCTAGTTCAAAATGAACTAGAAAAGCTTGGTGGTCTGTTACATCAAGTTGAATCAGGCTTAGTAAATGCTTCTATTTTATATAATGATGAAGTATTAAATATTATATTGAACAGATTGGAGAACCTTAATGTTGAAGCCCAAACATATTATAATCAATGGGTTGCTAATAAAAATAAAGTTGAAGTAGTTGAGGCTTTAAGGGATGCAGTTGAGGTAAGATTTTAGTTTTAGTAAATTTTATGGTTATTATTTTTTATATAACTCTCAACTAACTAATGTTTGCTTTTAATTTTTGCAGTCAAATTTTGATAATTTAAAGAAACAAGTTGTAAGCATGAATGTTAATATCTAGGTTGCAAAGAAATCACTCCAAGCAGCAATAACAATGAAGGAGACCATGCAAGCCAAGATCAAAGACAACAATTATTTAAGAAATATTATAAAGGAGCATGATATGGATCCATATATCTTGCTAAAGAAGAAGCGTGAAGAAAACATTCATTTAGTGCAAGAGGATCCAACCCGAGAAGAAAGAGCACTAGTTGGGAGCATAGAGAAGGCAGAGGAAGGCCTCATCAAAGTTGGAGCACTGCCACTGCCAGAGCAGACTATTGGCATAGGAGAAAAGGGAAAGGAACTTGAAACTTCAAGAGCATATGAAGCTCAAGGTGATCCAGAAGGAGCAACCAAATCTCTCTCTGAGCCCCCATCTAAAACTTAAGATATTGTAGACTATTTCATAGTTGACAACAAATTTTGTTGTATTTCTATCAACAATTTGGACATTGTATATTTTCATTGCAAATAATAAAAAAACTTTTATTAATTTGTCTTCTATCTATCAATGGTTGTTTTCATTTATATTCTTGTGCTGCATTTAAATTTAGAAGGATTCAACTATTGTAATTTAAAATAATAAATGAAATATTACTATGATATAACTTGTGCCAATACAAAAATATCAATACATTAACAATACAATAACATATGGTTTACTTGGGGGTTCCTTTGCATTTCAAAAAACTGAAAATGGATATCAGGAAGGATCTTTTGGATGGTATCAAAGATAGAATGAATCATTGGTCTCACAAATGGTTAAGCTATGGGGGTAGATTAACTTTTTTACAGTCAGTCATTTAGGCCATGCCAATTTACAAATTTTCTATCCTGGCTGCCCCTCATAAGATATGGAAAGAGCTGGACAATATGGCTAGAAGATTTTTATGGGAAGGAACAAAAGGAGAGAGGAAATGGGCCTTAGTTGGTTGGGATAAAGTTACCTAGCCCAAGGTAAAATGAGGGCTGGGACTGAGAAGATCCAAGTTCAATAATAAAGCTTTGGCTGGAAAGCTGTACTGGAGGTGGATTTCCCAACCAACCTCCTTATTCAACAGAATCCTAACTAGTAAATATTTGGGTCATGTTAAACCCAATGAGGTGGGTCGGTGGGTCGTTTCCCTTTGGATGGCCCTGGATCCCTAGTGTGGCAGGCTCTCAAGCTAGGATCTTAGGTGGTTAAAGATCGATTGTTTTGGAAAGTGGGGAGAGGGGAGAAGGCTCATTTCTGGACAGACTCTTGGGATCAATACCCACCCATCATTGTTGAATTTCCTGAATTGCAACCAATAAAAACTGCCATAGAAACCAAAGGATGGGTTAACATTGACAGTTACTTCATCACTAGTCAGCTGGGGGAGTATAAGTTTAAGAAGTTTAAGAAGCTGGAGGAGTGGCCAATTTCAATCCCTCCGGAGTTGGCACCCATCATGACTAAAATCTTGTCAGAAAGATTTCTCACAGGTAGAGACGAGGAGGATGAATTAGCTTGGGGCTATGGGAGCCTTGGTGTCTTTACAGTGAAGGACGGATATGAGAAGATCCTCCTAGAGCCTCCCCCCCATTCATTCTCGGTTGAGGATTGGAAAAAGATTTGGCACTCCAAGGGCTGGCCGAAAGTAAACTTTTTTGCCTGGCAGTTTATGCACAACGAAATTCTCTCTTTTGACAATCTCAGATGTGGAGGAATCATCGGTCCATTTCAATGTGTTTTATGCTACAAGAACGAGGAAATAGCTGATCACCTGATGTTTGAGTGCCCTTTCACGCGTTAGATTTGGAAGCATTGGCTTTCTTGCTATAAAATTCAAGTTAATGGTGACTTGAATTAGACTAATATCTGGAAAACATGGAAGAGGGGTAGATTTAAATCTAAATCTCTTCGAATTGGTTGGGAGCTTGGACTAAACTTCATTTGGTGGCAAGTGTGGTTGGAGAGAAATGCGAGAATTTTTAGAGAAATTTTTTCCTCGTTAGATGGAGTTTGGCAGATTATCTGGAGCAAGGTTATAGAAATTGTTGTTGTCTATGCTATAGAGGAAACTCAGGTTGTTACTGGGACAATGGAAGAGGGAGTTGAAGAACAACAGGGACAGGACAGAGCTAGTTGGAAACCACCACCAGAAGGCTGGATTAAAATTAATACTGACAGAGCTGCAAAGGGCAATCCGGGTAGTGCCAAAATTGGAGTGGTTTGCCAGAATCATGATGGATCAGTGCTATATTGGGAACTGCAAGGCTTGGGAAGAGCCACAAACAATGAAGCAGAAGCCATAGCTATTAAATTTGCTTCTATTTGGGCAGTGAAACAGGGCCACAGGAGGATCATTATTGAATCAGACTCTCAAATAATGGTTGGAGCTCTTGATTGCATGAGAAACTTTGCTTTGAAAGCATGGAGGTTGAGGATTCTTATCTCTCAAATTAAGGAATTATGGAAGGAATTAGATGATGTGATCCCAGTTTATGTGAGTCGAGATTTAAACAACGCGATCGACTTCTTGGCTAAGATGGGTGCTGAGAAGGAGGCAGGGGTCCAGCTTCACAGTGATATGGCTATTGAGGATGAGGTGATCAGGCAGGGTCTGGAAAGGTCCTTGAACAAATGATCAAATAAAAAGCAAAGGGAGGGAAGTTGTCACGATATCGCGACGTGTTGCGCCGTCGCGGTCGCTGGAGGAAATTTGTCGTGATATCGCGACATGTTGCGCCATCGCGATCGCTGGAGGGAAGTTGTCGCGATATCACGACATGTCACGATATCGAGACATGTTGCGCCGTCGCGGTCACTGGAGGGAAGTTGTCGCGATATCACAACATGTCATGATATCGCAACATGTTGCGCCGTCGCGATCACTGGAGGAAAGTTGTCGTGATATCGTGACATGTTGCGCCGTCACGGTCGCTGGAGGAAAGTTGTCGTGATATCGCGACTTGTTGCACCGTCACGACCGCTGGAGGAAAGTTGTCGTGATATCGCGACGTGTTGCGCTATCGCGGTCGCTAGAGGAAAGTTGTCGCGATATCGTGACATGTTGCACCGTCGCGGTTGCTGGTGGAAAGTTGTCGCGATATCGCGACATGTTGCGCCGTTGGAAAGTTGTCGCAATTTCGTGACATGTTGCGCTGTCACGGTTGCTGGTGGAAAGTTATCACGATTTCGCGACATGTTGCGCCATCGCGGTTGCTGGAGGAAAGTTGTCGTGATATCATGACATGCAGCGTCGTCGCGATCGCTGGAGGAAAGTTGTCACGATATCGCAACATGTTGCGCCATCGCGGTCGCTGGAGGAAAGTTGTCGCGATATCGCGACATGTTGCGCCGTCGCGGCCGTTGGAGGAAAGTTGTCGCGATATCGTGACATGTTGCGCCGTCGCGGCCGTTGGAGAAAATTTGTCGCGATTTCGCAACATGTTGCACCGTCGCGGTCGCTGGAGGAAAGTTGTCGCGATTTCGCGACATGTTGCGTCGTTGCGGTCGCTGGAGGAAAGTTGTCGCGATTTCGCGACATGTTGCGCCGTCGCGGTCGTTGTTGGAAAGTTGTCGCGATATCGCGACATGTTGCTTTTTCGCGGCCAAAGGTGAGAAGGTGTCGCAATATCATGACATGTCGCGTTTTCGGGTCCAGTTGCATCATCTGTCCATGCCGATCCCCTACTAGCTAGTTAGTGATTTAGGATATTTGGATCCATTGCAAGTCTTCTTCTTCTATTGTAAGTTTGTGTTCTCTTTGAACTCGGCTGGGAAGAGTCTCTTCCCATATTGTAATTGATCTTTTTTTTAATACAAGTTTCTTCAAATTTTTCAAAAAATAAAACAATACAATAACATAAAACATAAGGTTTTAAGAATGAACAGAGTTAGGACTACTATGAAGACTACTATATAAAATATATAATTTGAAAGAGATCTCTCTGAAATAAATCATAAAATTAAAATTTAGGTAGCTGAAGCAATGTTAGGATCACAAGTAAAATTAAATTTATCAATGAAATTGATAACAAATACTATCAAATTTATCAATGTTGTGAAATCTTGGAAAATTTACAATTCAGGTATCTGAAACAAACACTTATTAGCTTGTCCAGAACCATCACTGATAAGCATTGTGATAACAAGTAAAATCAAATTTATCAATGAAATTGATAACAAAGAAAGTCAAATTTATCAATGTTGTGAAATCTTAGAAAAATTACAATTCAGGTAGCTGAAACAAACACTTCTCAGCTTGTCTAGAATAGCTATTGAGCATAGCGGATATCTATGTCTCCACTATCTGATCACTACAACCATCATTATCCTCCTTATTATGCGTATTTGTGATACCCCTTCTGTCTGCTAGGGATTTCCAGTATGCCAATGCTTTTTCATAGGCAAATTTGTCTAGCTCATATGATGACACAAATTCTCAAACAATTTTCCAAATTTTTGTTTGGCCTGTTACAAAGCTTAGATTTAACAAAATATAGTACACTAAAAACCCTCTCATTTTCTACAGATCCCAAAATCAATGTTTGATATAATTCATATAAAAAAAATATTCACTTATTGTATCTTGTAAGACATTACTTTGATACAATTTTTGTCGCAAACGTGCAATGGAACCAGGCTCATTGATCTCATTCAAAAGTGATGTTTGCTCAACCATTGTACTTAAAAAATGGGATGATTATTGTCTTAAAAGTTCTTTGTTGAGAATACATTTGATTTCAACACTATTGACTTCCACACTTTTACTGAAATACTTACTAAGAATACCCATATATTTAATAAACAACTCGTGTGTGGATTTGTAGTCAATACAAGGATCTCAAACAAAGGGTTAAACACACCCATGGCCTCAAACAACTCATATTTTTGAAGCCGATATCTTATTTCACTTGTCAATGATTCTATTATTTTTAATAATTTAATCTTAGTATTGTGTAAAACAACCTCAAATCCATTGTGTGTTATGGGAACTGTTGGTCATCAAATCTACCTAGGAAAGGATTTTGGGTAAATGTATGCGCCCTAGACCTGGACCAACATTGAAAGGCCGAAGGGAAGAGATGCCCCTCGTGCCAATCTCCGGAGAAAGGCCGACTCCTATTCTAAACTACTTTGGTGTTTTGAGATAAGGGTGCAGGAAAGAGATAAACAGAGTAAGGGTGCGGGAAAGAGATAAAAGAGTTAGGGTTAGAGAAAGAAATAAAAAGGGGTAAGGGAAGAGAGATCGATAATTTAAAGTGGGAGATAACAAGAAGCACGATCACTAACTAACAACTTGAATAGCAACAAATAACACCAAGAATAAATGAAAGAAACGCCACATTAACCTTCCTATGTATCCTCTGAGCAAGCTCCAGGATTCTCCTTCTCCCTTTCATCAAAATTCAGGGTTTAGAGTAACGATGATTAAGACAAGCGAATATAACAGAAACCACAACCCACCAGGCAGCATAAAAGAAAACCAATATAGCATTTTTCCTCTCTTATGTATCCTTCAGGCAAGTTTCAGGGTACAGTCCCCAATCTCACATTGGATTTAGGGTTCAAAGTCACAGTATGCAAATGAAGAAAGACAAAATAATCAAACACAGAAGGCAGCATAAAAGAGAGAAATTGAGCCCAAAGCTCTTTAGTATTAATCGTAGGACATCAAGTTACAACAACTTTCTAGCAGAAAGTTCCCCCCACTTCTTACATTACAATGCCTGGGTTTTTATAGAGGACCCGACCCTCTGAGTCATTATTACACAGAATGGCAAAGTATACTCTTGAGATCTGAGAAGTTAGCTCCTCATGACCCTCGTGACTGAGCTTTCAAATCCATTACCAGAGCTGGCAACTGTGATCGAGTCAACCACGAAAACATGCATTGATGAGTCGTCTGAGTGTCCTTAGTTTTTGGGTGCAATGCTCGAGTGGTCGCCATGCTTTTCAGGCTCTCTTTCAGAGACTGATACTTCGCTTCCAATTGCCAAAATGAGCAACGAGTTTACCGGGCAAGTAAAAATGCATTTATGATGCACTTGATCATCTCGAGAAAATACCCGGCTTGGAGTGCGTGCCCCTTTTGAGTCGCGAAAAAGCAACATGTCGCGATATCGCGACATTTCTATGTCTTTGTCCTCTTTTGTTGCTTTTGGCCACAAAAATGCAACATGTCGCGATATCGCGACACTTTTCCTCTTTTGGTCACGAGAATGCAACATGTCGCGATATCGCGACACTTTTCCTCCTTTGGTCGCGAGAATGCAACATGTCGCGATATCGCGACACTTTTCCTCCTTTGGTCGCGAGAATGCAACATGTCGCGATATCGCAACACTTTTTCTTTTTTTCTCTTCTCCTTGCTTTCGATCGCAAAAATGCAACATGTCGCGATATCGTGACACTTTTTCCTTCTTGCTCTTCTCCTTGCTTTTGGCCGCGAAAATGCAACATGTCGCGATATCGCGACACTTTTTCTTTCAAGCTCTTCCTCCTTGCATTGAGCCGCGAAAATGCAACATGTCGCGATATCGCAACACTTTTCTTCTTTTTCTCTCTCTTGTCGCTCTGAGCCGCGAAAATGCAACACGTCGCGATATCGTGACACTTTTTCTTTCTTGCTTCTTTTTGTCGCTCTGAGCCGCGAAAATGCAACATGTCGCGATATCGCGACACTTTTCCCTTCTTGCTCTTCTCCTTGCTTTAAGCCGCGAAAATGCAACATGTCACGATATCGCGATGCTTTTTCTTTCTTGCTCTTCCTCCTTGCTTTGAGCCGCGAAAATGCAACATGTCGCGATATCGTGACACTTTTTCTTTCTTGCTCCTTCTTGCTTTCGGTCGTGAAAATGCAACATGTCGCGACACTTTTTCCTTCTTTTGGCGGAGCTATCTTCTTTGGCTTGTTCGGCAGCGAAGCTCTTCTTCTTCATTTTGTGTACAAGGGGGTGGCATTGAAAGCCAAAATTGTTGCAACACTTACAAATATAACAAAAGAAACACTTTACAAAAGAAAATTTTGATTTTTTTCTACCCCTCTATGCAATGTGACAAAATTGTAATAGGAACTTATTCAATATTGTTCGTAACTATATTTGACCGCATTTCAAAACAGCATAGAGGTATTATGTTTTCATGAACTTTCATACAAAGATGATCATTGATGTCAAACTTCAAAAAGCTTTGTGGATCATTCACATTAGTTAATATTCTCCAACTATCAAGCAAGGGATTTATAAAATTTCCCCCAAAAACATATAACTTGTCAATTATCATACATATTTATTTTCTCGTCCTCATAAAATCGATAATATAGATTAATCTTTCTTGTGCAAGTTTAACCAATCTATTAATTTCTTCTAAAATTGGAAGAATACCACATAATGTTAAAAGGATTTCCAAGTCAATCAAATGGAATAAAAAATATTTTGCCTTATCAATTACCCTATGATTTGCGTACATAAACTCGTTAACAATATATACTATTTAAAAACTCTATGTGCAAGTTGATACAATGAAATTCACCTTGTATCCACATCTTTTAACAACTTTTTCGCTTCTGTAACTCCTAGTGCAAACTGTTGAAACTCTATAAACCTTTTTAGACTGCATGAAAAATAAGCATGTATTTCACGAATGAGGTCTTCCACTCTCGCAATATTTTCAAAAATACTCATGATTTTATATGCAAGATTCACTCTATGAGCCATGCAATGAATGGGTATCATATATGGGGTAACTGATGTCTGGAGTCGAACACAAAGACCATTCATGTGCCCTTGCATTATAGTAGCACCGTCAGCACCAACGCATATTAACTTTGTGGCTATATCTATATCATTCATTTTCGTAATATCCTTTAAACTAGTTACAACAACATTATAGATGTTTTCTGCATTTGAACTTTCCACCATCTTATGTAATCATAGAAAACTAGGTTTCCTTACATGATTTTGAAATGTGTACGCATAAATGCAAATCCAAGATGTGTTGTTCACAGTCATCACCTCATCAATTGAAAGTTAAATGAATCTGGCAAGTTTTACTTTTTTCCTCAGGTCCTCCTTCTCAACTAATGATAGATATTTTATCATTTCCCAACCACTTTGATTTGACCAATGAGAACTAGGAAGGTTTTGCACATCAGCTAGTTGAAACAGGTACTTATAATTAGTAAAATCGAACATGGGTCTACCCTTTTTGAGAATACTATATACAACAACAAACTGCAAATTTTTTGAAGCTAAAATGGTCTTATGAATTTTATGAAATTTGGCTTCAATTGTTCCACCTTTCTCAACAGGAGATTTTTGTAGCATCAAGTGATTGTCATATTCTTTTGCATATTTAATATGCATACATTCCGATGCATCCTTCCACCTCGTTATTTTATTAATTGTTCCATCACTTTTTTTAACTATTACATAAGTTTTGCCACACTGTTTTTCTATTGTATCTATCTTATTTTGCATCCTATGATCCTTACCTAGTTTCCAACTATAAATTTTGCATCTACATTCTTTTGGTTCACCATTGGTGTCCTCAATCAGGATTGGCTCTATAAATAGAATTTTTTTCTACCCATTCAACCTGAAATGACCTTCCAATAGCCTAGTTTGATACCCTTCTACGTTTAGTCTTTTTGAATGAAGATTCTCCAGAAGTTTGTATTGTATTTGATTTATCGCTTTCATTTTCAATTGGCATGTCATTTTAGGAAATATCTTCAAGGGTTTGTTGGATGTCATTGTTAACAAGATTTTCATTAGAAGGCATCTCTTGGTGAGGAATATCTTCAAGTGGAGGTATATCACGGTCAACAGGGTATTCTGCATAGTAGCATACAATAATATTTTTTATCATTTTTGGATTTAACAAAAAAAAAATTTACAAACATAAAAAGATTCATATCATCATGCAATATGGCCAAAGGCACATACTAAGAATTAACTATTTGAAAAAGAAAGCATTATTTAAAATAATTACAGAATACACAAATAACTGTTTAGTAGTTAAAAAATTATTTGTACCTTGAATTTGCATAGATATCGATGGCTTGTTGGATTTCGACATGACTAAAATATTTGAGGATACTCTTTTCAGTAGAAGATTTGTCCCCCTTCTTTCTATCGACAGTAGGTGACATTTTACTTGTAAAGAAAATGTTTTTCATTTTAGAAAATTAATAAAATGTTGAAGAGATCTTACTATTGTGAAGCCTCAATATAATATTGTAACTAGAATAAACATATGGTTGGTTGATAGAAAATACATACCAGTTTCCAAGCAGCCTTTATCATGAATTTTTTAGTGTATGTCAGTACTAGAGATAGCACTTGTAACTAATAAGAGCACAAAAATAATCAATTTAAGAAAAAAAATTATATGTATACGAAATATAATTAGAGATACAAATGTGGAAAAATATCATATTATAGCACTAAATGGACTAGAAACAGAGAATCACAATGTCTTTAGAGAAACAGAGCATCACAATGTCTTTAGAGAATTAGAGCATTTACGTATTTATAATTTTATGACAAAAAAATAGATCTCAATAGAAAGAAAGAATTAAAGTTTATTAAGAGAAATAGAGAAATACGTTTCATTAAAATAAGGACAAACAGATGAAAAATCCATCAAAACCCTCATATGCAAAATAGGGGAAAACATAGGAAATAGAGCATTGACCTATTTTCAATAAATGATAGAAAAATAGTAAAATAAAAATCGACAATTAGATGACAGAAAAATAGATCTTATTACTACAACTAGTTGAACTCATATTCTTCAAAAAACCAAAAAACATAAGATCACAGATTCACAATGTCTTAAGAGAAACGAATAATCATGGTGTCTTAAGAGAAGGATAGGTAGTTAAGAAATACATCAAAACACTCAAATGTTTAATAGAGGAAAATAGAGGAAAAAAACAAAAAATAAATTAGGAGTCGTTTTGGGCTCAAAATTGGGTTTACCAGTCGATTTAGATGAAGAACGAGATTCGATAGTCAGTTTGTGTGGAAAACAAGGTTCGATAGTCCGTTCAAGTGTAAAACAAGGTCTGATAGTCAATATGGATGCACAAATGATCGAATAGTCTGTTCGAGCATAGAACATGATTCAAAAGTCTTTTTAGGTGCAATATAATGTTCGATAGTCAATTTGGTTGAAAAACATAATTCGACTTTCGATTCGAGTGCAAAAAAAATCTGACAGTCCATCCAGGTGCAGAACAAGATTCGATAATCTATCCAGGTGCAAAATAGTGTTCAACATTTGATCCGGGTGCAGAACAGGGTCCGCTTGTCGATCAAAATTTAGAACAGGGTTCGACAATCAATTCAAGTGCATAATAGGGTTCGATAGTCCATCCAGGTAGAGAACATAGTCTGATAGTTGATACGAGTGCAAAATAGAGTCCGAAAGTTCATCTGGGTTCATATTTATTTGGATGCAGGTATGGTTCATGTTTCAATCCGAGTAGAAGTTTGATCTGGATAGATTGGTTTCTACACACAATTGAAGTTCGATGGAATTTTGTAATATATCAAATTTATTATGTAATATATCAAATGTTTCAGTTCGTCTTTTCGCTTGGAAGGTTTTATTTTTCATTGCAACTGCTCGAATTTTTAATAGTTTGAATGTTTTACATGAAGAAGTATCGTTGGCGTGTTAATTATATATACTGGTTTAATTGGTGAATTGGGTGGGTAATTTTAAAAAAATTATAATTTTAAGGCGAAAAAGATCCTCGATTTAGACAAGAGTGCTGGCGAATTTTTAAAAAAAATTGTAATACTATTATCAATGCACAGTGAACCGACCCTTAAAAAAATTGTCTCGAAAATTTCGAGTGAATGGGCCGACGTCCAGGGTCCCCCAAATTCGCCAATTTGCATTTTTGAAAATGTTAATATTCGCTTAATAACGAATATTTGTCACTGTGCATAACCTTGGACTAAAGAGACGGTCTACGAACAACCTTATTCCTTCAACGCTTGACTGCACCTAGGGTTTGCATCCCTTTCGCAAATATTGTAGCCAAATTTATCGTTTTGTTTCATTGCTTGATTGCACCTAGGGTTTAGGCCCCTTTCATGAAGACTGTAATTTTTACATACAACATTATGTTAATACTTGACTGCATCTAGGGTTTGCATCCCTTTCGCGAAGATTGTAACCAAATTTATCGCTTTGTTCCATTGCTTGATTGCATCTAAGGTTTACACCCCTTTCACGAAGACTATAATTTTTACATACAATACAACATTATGTTAAGTGAAACAAATTATTATTTTTAAATAAGTTAGCGAAGCAAATTATTAATTTAAAAAATATATATTTTTAACTAAGTACTTCTACTTTGAATAAAATTACGTAAAACTAATAAATAAATTTAAAAAAAAAACATTTTTTAGAAAATTAATAAAATTGTCAATAATTAAACATTATTATGTAATTTGAGTAATTATTTTAATTAAACATCTTTGTTGTTTTATAATTTTTTTCAATGAGTTTACATGTTTTTATGAGGGATCCTGATCCTCTTAGGGGTCTTGATCCTCTCATACTAAGTGGGGTTTGAACCTTGGACCTCCCAAAAGCCCTTACCATTGTAATAAGCTTGCAACTTTTTGTTGTTCTATAGTTAAATCACCGTTACGTAGAATAAGGAATCATTTATCTGTAAAAAGATAAAACAAAATAAGGAATCATTTATCCATGAAAGTGATGACAATTTTAAAATACTTATTTTTTTTTAAATATTTATTTTAAAATACTTATTACAATAAAGAAATTAAGCAACTAAGTGAATAAAATTTAATAATTAATATATTAATTATAATAAAAATAAATACTATTAACCATACAGATGTGACATCCAAATGGGTTTCAAAAAATCTCTTGTGGCTTCCCTCTAGATAGTGGTATACCTGGATGGGATGACACTCCCGACTACCTAAGAGTGGTTTTGGAGGTTTCTCTCTTTGTCGGGGACAACGCAACAGTTCGGGCTTTGATTCTTCTTTAGAAGGTCTAAGGTTCAAACCACATTGTGTGTATGTCTGTGTGTTAAATTTCCTCTTAATAAGCTCAACTCTCCCTTTATGAGAGGTCATGGTGGGATGGGGATGCCCAAACCACGGCGTGTGTATGTCTGCGTGTTAAATTCCCTATTAATAAGCTCAACTCTCCCTTTATGAGAGGTCATGGTGGGATGGGGATGCCCAACCCTGAGCATTGGTCGGAGTTTTTCACTCTAACCAAATCTAAAAAAATACATACTATTAAATATTTATCTTTTTTTCATTGAGAAGTATTTTTTGGTCGGATTTTTTCACACTAACCAGATCTAAAAAAATACATACTATTAAATATTTATCTTTTTTTCATTGAGAAGTATTTTTATCTCTTCTGTCCTAGGGGACAACGCAACGGTTCGAGCTTTAGTTCTTCTTCAGAAGATCCAAAGTTCAAACTGCGGTGTGTGTGTTAAATTTCCTATTGATAAACTCAACTCTCCCCCTTATGAGAGGTCATCGTGGGATGGAGATGCCCAGTCGTGAGAAAAAAAAGTACATACTATAAAATATTTATCTATTCTTTTTTCAATGAGTAATATTTTTTCTCTGTCCTCCAAGAGCTAGGTGGATTGGTAATTGTCTGTCTGGCCAGGCACTTACCAAGAAGAGACCTAGGTTCAAACCTTGGGGGTATGCATGTTTGTTTGTAAATGTAGTAGTTTGGTCTGAATCCTCTGAGTGTAAGCTAGATCGATGATGATGATTCGAATCCCGAGCGATCGATGGTCCCTGTTATGTTGGGTCAATAATACTGAGGTGGTATAGATTTGTTGGGAGCAGCCCTTGTGGTTTGAACCCTGCACTTGGTAGTTACTAAAAATAGTGTGGATGTAACCAACCCTGCTATGTATCAAAAAAAAATGATCTTCTATCCCGAGGGACAACGCAACGGTTCGACTTTGGTTCTTATTTGAAAGGTCTAAACATCAAATTGCGGCGTGTGTGTATTAAATTCCCTATTAATAATCTCAACTCTCCCCCTTATGAGAGGTCATGGTTGGATGGGGATGCCCAGTCTTAAGAAAAAAAATACATACTAGTAAATATTTATCTGAATATTTATTTTTTGGCAAAAACAAATTTTTTGGAGTAGATTGGAACAAGCACTGGCAACGGAATTTTTAGGATCAAGCTACAGAATTTTTGGAACAAGCAACGACGACATATTTTTTGGAACAAGTGACGATAATGAATTTTTTGGAGCAAGCAATTTTTTGAAGCAAAAAGCAGTGACATCAGATTTTTTAGAGCAAGTCTTTTTTGAAATAGGCGACAAATTCTTTGGAGCAAGCGAGGATATTTTAGAGAAAACGATGGAGATCAAACCCTAGCATGAAAAAGAGGAGAAAAAATATAGCAATTCTCTGAAGTAGGTGGATGGATTTCAAACCCTAGTATATGTCTTAACAATTATTTTTCTCTACTATTTACTTTTCTAGATAAAAGTAAAAGTTGTTTTTGGAGTTGTCTGCGGTTTTTTCAAACACAAAGGTTTGGATAGCCATAACAAAATAAATTTTCAATTTGTTAAAACTTCACAGTACTTGTGGTTTGGGTAGATGACAGTCTGTGTAAGTTAGTGGGTTTTCATAGGTCTTGAAGCACAACCCATGGCTTGCTCATGAATGGACAATAAAAGAACAATATGTTTGTCCTTTTCATAGAGAAAAAGCATGCTCAAACATATCTTTGAGGATGTTCATTGTCATGCCATCAAGTGCTACAAAGGGCAAATAGATTGTTCTATTTTCCATTCATGAGCAAGCCATGGGTTGTGCTTTAAGACTTGTGAAATTCCACTATTGTTATTCATCTGTATTTCCACTAAATTCTAACTTGCACAGACTGTCGCCTACCCAAATGACAAGTACTATGAAGTTTTAACAAATTAAAAATTTATTCTTTTATGGCTACCCAAACCTTTGTGTTTTGAAAAAAATACACAAACACAACTATAAAAACAACTTTTACTTTTATCTAGAAAAGTAAATAGTAGATAAAAATACTCGTTAAAACATGTACTAGGGTTTGAAATCCACCGTTTTCTTAAGAGAATTGCTATGCTTTTTCCTCATTTTTTTCATGCTAGGGTTTGATCTTCATTGTTTGCTCTAAAAAATCCTCGTTTGCTCCAAATAATTTGTTGCCTGTTTCAAAAAATGCTTGCTCCAAAAAAATTGATGTCACCGCTTGCTCCAAAAAATCTGATGTCACCGCTTGCTCCAAAAATTCATAGTTTACTTCAAAAAATTGCTTGCTCCAAAAAATTCATCATTGTCGCTCGCTCTAAAAATTTTGTCAACGTCACTTACTCCAAAAAAATTGTAACTTGCTCCTAAAAAATTCGTTGCCACCGCTTACTCCAAGCTACTCCAAAAAAATTTGTCGTTGCCCAAAAAAATTATTCATACCTATTGGAATTGCGTTCCACGTTAATACCTATTTATTTATTTGTAATATTATTTAATAGTATGTATTGTTTTTCTTAGGGCTAGGCATCCCTATCCCACCATGACCTCTCATAAGGGGGAGAGTTGAGCTTTTCAATAGGGAATTTAACACCCATGTCGTAGTTTGAACTTTGGACCTTCCAAAGAAGAGCTAAAACCGAACCATTGTGTTGTTCCTGAGATAGAAGAGAGAAAAATATATATAGAGGAACTAAACACGACAGAGGAAAGCAGAACATAACTAAACACGATAGAGGAGAGTAGAACATAACACAACATAGGAGAGCAGAGCGACGACCGTATATACAGAGCACAACTCGAGCTTTTGCAGAGCAAGGAGGGCTTTTGCAGAGCAAGGAGGGTTTGCAGAACAAGGAGGGTTTGCGGCGGAGTGTTGTATTACACATCTATCTCATCGGGTAAGCACATTTTTCGTCCTCTTTCGATTTATAAAACAATTTAAGTAGATAGGAGAAATACGTGGACATATAGTTCCTTCATTCAGCACCCTAGTTGCGAGCTCCACTAGCTTTTAGCTAGAACAAAAAATTTGAAAAGGGTTTTAGTCACCCTCAGAAAAACATACGACAAAAACAACAACGCAAAACATACGACAAATATTTTCCCATCACAAAATAGTGAGGGTCGAGTCTGTTTCAACGGGTTTGCAGTGGAGGAGGGTTGCAGCAGAGGAGGGTTTGCACAGATATATATACACAAATTCGTTCAACGGGTTTGCAGCGGAGGAGGATTTGCAAAGCAAGGAGGGTTTGCGGTGGAGGGTTTTATTATATATATATATATATATATATATATATATATATATATATATATATATATATATATATATAGAGGGTTTTTATTACACATCTATTTCATCGGATCAATAGTATAAAGGGTTCGACAATGGAAGAAGGGAAGCAACAATTGCAAGAACCGATATATGTCAATGAGAAACAGTACTGGAGGATATTAAGGCGTCGACAAGCTCGAGCAAGGGCAACAACAATGAAGAGGACATATCAAAAAATAAAAATAAAAAATATTCTACCACATAAACAGGTGGAGAATAAGGAACAATCAAAGGCACTAACCATCATCAAACGAGGAGATCAATTAGCCCAACAGAGGGGACAAAAGAGAGAAGATAAAAGAAACGAAGGCAAAATGACAACACAAGAGAATACAAAAGGAAAAACAAGCGAGGAGAAAAAAATCAGAAATAACCGCAAGAAAGCATTCAACATGGAAAATGGAGGTCACCAAAATGAGTTTTCAGACGAGGAAGAAACTTACAGTCCCACAACCACACCACTCATGTGGGCACCAAGACTTTATGTGCAAGAGCTAATGAAGATGAAAGAGAAACTTGAAAGCATGGAAAGGAGGGAGAAATTAAGAGATACTAAATCAGATGAGGTTATAAACACCATTCGGAGGTTGGAAAAGGAAAACAACCAACTCAAGGAGCAAGTGTCAAAGCTACAAAACCTTGCAAACATGGGTCAGCGTGAATGGCATGTCCTCAAACAAGCCATCCACCCCCAATCAATGATGCAATAGAGGTGGAAAAAACAAATGCAAATCAAATAAAAGAGGTATGAGAAACACTCCAAAACATGGAAACAAGAGAAAATGAGCTGCGAAATGAATTAGCAAAGGCAAAGACATGGTCTCAAGTAGTAAAAGAACCAGTCAATCAACAAAAAGAGTTGATAGAGAAGCAAGTAAAAATTCAAATAACAGAAGAGAAAGAAAGACATGAGAAGTTATCAAATATAATCATCAAAGGGTTGAAAGATTATGGGGATAGGGAAGACACAAATCGTTTAACCAGGGACTTCTTGTCAGATCGATTACAATGGAAAGGTCAGATAAAAAAAGCAAGCAGAATTGGCAGGCTGAGAGAAGGAGGCAGAGATAGGCATATTCGGGTCACATTGATGAGCTACGAGGATAAAACAAGGTTACTAAAAAACAGAGGCATGCTGAGAGGGTCACAATTCTATTTAGATGACGACCTAACATTTTTACAGCAGGAAGAAAGAAATAAGGAATGGGAAAAGGTGAGGGCAACAAGGAATGAAGGGAAACGGGCATATTTAAGAAATGGAAAGGCATACATCACATCTAAACAAACCCAAAACAAATAGGGAGTATGGCCCACCCGAGAACATCTTACGATGGTAAGTTGGAACTGTAGAGGTTACCCTTGGAGAAGAGGACCCGGGTTAGGGCCCATTGCTAGAGACAAAGATATAATCATACTGATGGAAACACATGAACACGATGGATGTAGGACTCCAAAATTTGTGGGATACAAAAAAATAGCAATATGGAATAAAGCAGTGGAAAATGGCAAAGGGCATGGGGGTATTATGGTTTTAATAAAAGAGGAATGGGATAGGGTCATTAAAATTGAAAAACAAGATGAAAACAAACAGTACATCTGGATAAAGATCCTAGAAAATAAGTCAGTTATTAGCATAGCAACATGTTATTTTGCTCCCAAGAATTCTAAATTCTATAAGAAACATGACCTTAACAGAGAAGACCCATACTCCTCCCTAAAAAGAGACATTTCGATATACAGTAAGTTGGGGGAGATTATATTAATTGGAGATTTCAATGCAAGGACAACAAATAAGCAAGCTAACATTCTAGAAGGTAGCGAAGATATTGAGATTAATCCTCTTTGGATGCCAGAAGAGGAAAATCAGTAGTGGACCAAGACTTCAGAAGATGAGCATGGGGCTATCACGCAATATGGAGAAGAGTTGTTAGGCCTCTGCAACATACACAACTTGATTATTTGCAATGGGATGAACAAATGGAAAAATTCAGGAAAGTATACATGCAAAACATATAAGGGACAAAGTGTAATAGACTATGTAATATGCTCACAAAATTACATACAAAAAATAGAGGAGCTAGAAGTGGAAGATTCTCCAATGGAACTTAAGTCAGATCACAACCCAATTGTTATGAAACTTCGAATGCATGGAGACAAACCAAGGGAAAAACACTTGCAAGGCAATCAAAATAAATATCCTCACAAGGGAAACATTCTCTTAACAGATGAAAATCGGCAAAATTTTAGAGCAGTATTAAATAACAAGTTACAGGAAAGGGAAGAACTACCTCACAATAGCAGAGATTACAGTAAGAGTGAATGGTTAATGCACGTTATCCAAGAAGCTCTAAACAAATGCAAGAGAGCTAAACCTAAAAAGAAAGAAAGGAATAGCTTCCCAACCAACCCATGGTTCGATGAAGATTGCAAAAAGCATGAATATTACTAAAGGAACCAACGGGTAAAACAAGAGCAAACAGAAAAGCATATGAGAAACTGGTAAGGGCAAAAAAAGAAGAATACACTAGAACAAGGAGGAAAGAATTGATTTACTTAGGGAAGCATGAACCAAAGAAATTTTGGAAGGAACTAAGCGTGAAAAGGATGCAAACTGAAAATAGCATAACAGTTAATCAGTGGTTGGAGTATTCAAAACAATTGTATCAGCGTAGTAACCAGCAGGAGACACCCCCTACTATCATTGTCAAGAAAGAACTTTTCACAAATGAAGACATTATTCAAGGGATAAAAAAGTTAGCAACTGGTAAAGCCCGTGACATAGACAATCTTCAAGCAGAGCATATAAAATGGGGGGTAGATATTCTAGCACCGCAGATCAAAGAAATTTTCAATGAGGTCATACAAAATGGCTTCCCTACCGAGTGGACAACTAGCTTGACCATTCCTTTGTTTAAAAGTGGAGATGTAAATAATCCCTCAAACTATCGAACTATCATGATCAACCCTCTCTTTGCAAAGTTGTTTGGGAGTATGATAGAGCGTAGGATCAACATATGGGTAGAAGAAAAGGGAAAGAGAGCAAAGGGGCAAGCAGGTTTTAGGCCCAAGCACTCAACTATTGATCATTGTATCACGCTCAGACACATAGTGGAAAAAATATGGGACAAAAAAGAGGAGGCTTTTTGTTGTTTTGTAGACTTCAAAAAGGCATTTGACACAGTGCCAAGGAAAAAATTATGGAGCATAATGGAAGAGCTAGAGGTTCCAATTCACTACAAGGCAATAGTTCACAGACTATATGAGCATGTAAAGGCTAGAATCAGAACACAGGAAGGGTTATCTGAATGTTTTGGTAGTGACATAGGTGTCAAACAAGGTTGCCCTCTATCTCCGACCTTATTTGGGTTGTACATTGACAAGTTAGAAGAATGGATAAACAAATTTGGGGGAGAGGGTGTGCACTTAGCCAAATATGTGGTAAAACTCCTCATGTATGCGAGACGATGTAATTCTTGTGGCCAAAACAACCAAAGATCTAGAAGATCACCTTCGAGCTCTAGAACTCTTTTGTAAGGAAGTTGGGATGCAGGTGAACACGAGCAAAACAAAAATTATGATTTTTTCAGCAAAAAAGAAGCAACAACTCGAATTTTAGTTTGTAGGAGAACCGCTTGAGGTAGTAGTAGAATACAAATACCTGGGCATAGACTTTCATGACAAACTTAATTGGAATACATGTAGGATGAAAAGAACTCAAAGTGGTTGGAGAGCACTATATGCACTTCAAAACAGGTGTAGGAATGTCGAGTTGTGGGACTGGAAGACCACCAAGGTCTTATTTGGCCTACTTGTTACACCGGTTTTGTTGTATGGTTGCGAGGTGTGGGCTAGTGGCACAACAAATGCAAAATGGAGGCAAATAGAAAGGATTCAAAAATATCTAATCACAAATTTTCTCAAAATTAAGGCCACAACCCCTTATGAAATTATTCTAGCTGAAACTGGAATGTTCCCTTTAGAAGCAATTGCTATGACCAAGTTGTTATGTTACTTGAAAAAAATAGAAAACATGAAAAACGACAGATGGCCTAGGGCAGCTAGGGACGAAGAGTTGCATAGGCGAAAGAATACATGGATGAAACAAAATCAGAAATGGATGAAACGTTGGGAAATCAACATAAATGAATGCCCAAATGTCAACAAAGACATAAAAAATTATGTGAATGAAAAGTTTAGAAGTGGAATGTGGAAAAATGCAAGCAGGAAAAGACAATATTATATTGCAAAGTTTAACCCAACGTATGACCACAAGGAAAAAGCGTATATAGGCGCTGAAATCAAGTGGAAGGAAAAAATCCTCATTGCTCAGATAAGGACTAGCTCTCATAGGCTTAGATGTGAAACAGGGAGATGGACAACGCCCAAAGAACAATGGGAAGAAAGGATATGTACTCTATGCAACACATAGGCAGTAGAGACAGAGGAACACTTCATCTATAAATGCCCGAGTTTTTCAGATATCCGTGGCAAATACAAAGAAACACTTGGAAACGGGTCTATGGCAGAGTTATTTGAAGACAATAAAATAAAAAAAGTTGGGGAATTGCTAACCCAAATCAGCAAGAGAAGGAACAACCTTCTCAAAGATATTAAAGATCATATGATATGATTTGAGTAGTTGTACTTCCATATTTGAGGTCCCATAGACCATATTTGGGTCTCACGGACGTAATTAAAATCTTTCATTTCATTTCATAGGGTAGTTGATTACATCACACTATTTTCAATGAGTAATATTTATCTATTTTTTTTTTCAATGGCTAATATTTTTATTTCTTCTATCCTGGGACAAACAACTTTTTGGGCTTTGGCTTTTCTTGGAGAGGTCCAAAGTTCAAACTACCACGTCTATTATTTATTTTTTCAATGCAATTTTTTGGGCTTTGACTCTTCTTTGAGAGGTCCAAAGTTCATACTACCATGTGTGTGTTAAGTTTGCTATTGATAATCTCATATCTCTCCCCCCTTATGAGAGGTTATGGTGGGATGGGGATGTCCAACCATGAGAAAAAAAATACATATTATTAAATATTTATCTATTATGTCTCGGGGAACAGTGCAACGGTATGGGCTTTGGGTCTTCTTCGGGAGGTCCAAGGTTCAAACTGTAGTGTGGACGTGTGTAAGGAGGTGGGGGTGTGTGTATGGTTGTGTTTGACCCTTATTGATAAGCTCAACTCTCACCCTTATCAGAGGTCATGGTTGAGATGGGGATGCTCAGCCCTAAGCGTCGGTTGTAGGAGTTTTTCACACTAACCTCAATTAAAAAAATATATATCTATTCTTTTTTTTTCCAATGAGTAATATTTTTATCTCTTCTATCTTGGGGGACAATGTAACGGTACAAGATTTAGCTCTTCTTTGGGAGGTCCAAAGTTCAAATTGCAGTGTGTGTGTTAAATTTCGTATTAATAAGCTCAACTATTTTCCTTATAAGAGGTCTTCCCCTTATAAAAGATCATGGTGTGTTAAATTTTCTATTGATAAGTTCAACTCTCCCCCTTATAAGAGGTCTTCCCCTTATGAGAGGTCATGGTGTGTTAAATTTCCTATTGATAAACTCAACTCTCCCCCTTATAAGAGGTCTTCCCTTTATGAGAGGTCATGGTGGGACGGGATGCCCAACCCTTAGTGTCGTCGTATAAATTTCTCACACTAACCAAATCTAAATATATATTTTTAATCTATTCTTTTAAAATAAACTTATAAATAAATTTAATATAATTTATTATGATAATCATACTTGATGTTATTAATAAATTTATCATAAAAGTTATACAATTTTAATGTTAAGATGATGCTTGGAATATATATAAAATATCATCTTGAAGTAGAAGGTAATAGTCTACTTATATTTATAGGGTTATACTAGAAGACTTTAAAATTTTAAATAAGAGGTTTAGGGCTCAAATCAAGTATTGTTGTACACTATGCTTTAGTGTGTTTGAAAATATAAAATATAAATACTAGACTTATATTTATAGGGTTATGCTAGAAGACTTTAAAACTCTAAGCAAAGTTAGTGGTTTGAAAATAAAAATATTGAAAGACAACAGGAAAAGACAATATTAAATTGCAAAGTTTAACCCAATGTATGACCACAAGGAAAAAGCGTATATAGGTGTTGAAATCAAGTGGAAGGAAAAAATCCTCATTGCTCAGATAAGGATTAGCTCTCATAGGCTTAGATGTGAAACAGAGAGATGGACAACGCCCAAAAAACAATGGAAAGAAAGGATATGTACTCTATGCAGCACGGGGGCAGTAGAGACAGAGGAACACTTCATCTATAAATACCCAAGTTTTTCAGATTTCCATGGCAAATACAAAGAAACAATTGAGAACGGGTCTATGACAGAGTTATCTGAAGACAGTAAAATAAAAAAAGTTGGGGAATTGCTAACCCAAATCAGCACAAACAATTGAGAACGGGTCTATGACAGAGTCATCTGAAGACAGTAAAATAAAAAAAGTTGGGGAATTGCTAACCCAAATCAGCACGAGAAGGAACAACCTTCTCAAAGATATTAAATATTATATGATATAACTTGAGTAATTGTACTTCCATATTTGAGGTCCCATAGACTATATTTGGGTCTCGCCGGCGTAATTAAAATATTTCATTCTTTCAAAACCGTTTTTTTCCCTTTAACTTAATTTATTAATTTAACAGCATATAAAACTGTATAAAACTATAAACCATATATAAAGTCCAAAAACAATGACACAATAGTAATCCCTATATAAAGTCCAAAAACAATGCAATAGTTCGGGATTTGGTTCATCTTTGGGAGGTCCAAGGTTCAAGCAACGATTCGGGCTTTGGCTCTTTTTTAGGAGGTCCAAGGTTCAAACAATGATGTATGTGGGTGTGTGTTAATATCTTATTGATAAACTTTGCTTTTGGTCTTGCAAGAATTTATGGTCTTACAAGAAGTTATGACAATGACACAATAATAATTTTTATATAAAGTTATTCCAAGGAGACAACCCAACAGTCCCGGCTTTGGCTTTGGTTCTTCTTGGGAGGTCCAAGGTTCAAACCGTGGCGTGGACAAATGTGTGGTGACTATGTATTAAATTCCTTATTGATAAGCTGATCTGTAATGGGTAGTTCATAAAATATGACAATCCCCTAGAATTACAGATTAAGAAAATGAAGGTGCATTCCCACAATACAAATGCAATTAATTACTGAAAAATAACAGTACGATTAACAAGCATTCACACAAAATAGGACGCAAGGATTTATAGTGGTAAAACCCGAGGGTGGGGAAACATCCATTGTCAAAGCTCTAGGCCTTCTATTAATGCCCGGATAATAGAAATACAACCTCATAATGGCTACAATACAATCACCAGATAGTTTGTGACAAACTCCTGAACATAGGTCCACGAAACTCTCCTTGACCACTCCTCCGTTGCTCGAAAATGAAGTGCGAGTCCCTATTGATAGATTCAAAATGATGGTTCACCTTCCAGTGTTGCCCTAACCCTAAAAACGCTTCGCCTTCTGTCGTCGTTTCATCTTCCTAACACTTCAGCTACCCGACGCTTTGAATACCACATGTCAATTCGCCAAAGGATGCTGACGTTCTGCCAACAGAGTGCTGATGTGTCGTCACACAAAAACTGGTCGTACTAACAGTACCCTCAAAATATGAAGCCGGGAACATAACGACTCCAATCAAATACTTACTTACTTCCGTTTTGCTCCAACTATCTAGGAAATCCTCCTGGATCAGGCCTACACCCTTGGGGAGCTTTTGGTCCCTCAAAAGCTTGACTAAACCAGGTGAGGGAACAGAACCTTCACCCGATCAACTGGGAACCATCTGGCTTTGTTCAAAAATTGCCCCTTCTTACAAATTAGCCAAAAATCCTATGCACCTCGTCGGTTTGTACGAATTTTCTTGTCTAGTACCATATCCTCCTTAGCTTCTTCAAAAGATGACGAAGTTAAATCATCCCAATGCGAGAGAACAGGTGTATCCTCCTTGTCATCCAACAGTGAAGGCTCAAACAGTTTTAGGTTCTCAACATTCACAACCGAGTACATCTGCATATAACTGGGAAAACCGAGTTTGAAGGCATTTTCCCCATACTGTTCCAAAATCCTGAAAGGCCCATATCGTATAGGTTTCAGTTTCTTTCCTGTACCCTGCAATCTCTCCTTCCCCAAATTCAACCACACCATATCTCCAATCTGGAACTGATGCGCTCTCTTGTGTTGATCATGACGCTTCTTATACTGTTGTTGAGTTTTCTTCAGCTTCTTCTCAATTCGTTCATGGATTAACTGAATTTTCTGAATGAAATTGAGCGCCTTACTACCTTCAGGCTCACTACACTCTGCCCCATCTGCACCACACTGAAACACTTCATCAAAAGGCGAATTTGGCAGAAAACCGTAACAAGACTCAAATGGTGACAGCCCTGTAGATGAATGAATAGTCCGATTATAACAGTACTGCACATAAGGCAAATTCTCATCCCAAGTCTTTGGCCTCTGCTGATTAAAGCCCCTCAACATATGAACAATAGTCCGGTTCACAACCTCCGTTTGACCATCCGTTTGAGGATGAAATGCTGTAGATCTCTTCAATTGAGTATCCATCAATCCCCAAAGGCTTGTCCAAAATTTTCTGAGGAACCGAGTATCACGGTCACTAATAATACTCTTGGGCAATCCGAAACTAATAAAGACATGCTGAAAGAACAAATTAGCTGCTCCCTCTGCAGTAACAGTCTTCTTGCATGCAATCATCACAACCATCTTACTGAACCTGTCAACAATCACATACAGATAATCATTCCCCTTGCGAGTAGTAGGTAAACCACCCACAAAATCCATCGAAATGCTCTCCCAAGTCTGGCTAGGAACTGGTAGAGGTGTGTACAATCCCAATTTCCGGATACTTGGTTAGTGCTGCAAATAGTGCAACCACGGATATATCTGGAAACATCATTATGCATATTTGGCCAATGTACATAACGCTGCAAATTCGCTACTGTCTTATGCACACCAAAATGACCAGCAATCAAGGAACTATGAGCTTCTCTAATCAACTGTAATCTACTGCCTTTAGGGACACAAAGCTTACCAGCCTTAAACAACAAGCCATCTTGCAAGTGATAATCTTCCACTGAAGCATTCTTTTCCGCTGTAAGACTGCCATAAACGTCCTGAAATTCCACATCCTCCTCATACTCTTCCTTGTAAGCATCAAAAGCAAAAGGCTCTAACTCCATAACAACAGAAGCTAATTTCATGGGAGGTCTAGACAATAAATCAGCCAATTTATTAGTATTACCTCTTTTATACTTAATCAAGAGATTAAACTGCTGTAAGAAACCCATCCATTTGAAATGTCTTGACTGCTGCAACTTACTTTGAGTTTGCAAATATTTCAATGGTTCATGATCAGTATGAATAACAGATTCTTTCCCCATCAAATAATGTCTCCATTTCTTAACCGCTTGCACCAAAGCATACAATTCTTTATCATATGTAGGATAATTAAGAACAGCCCCTGAAAATAATTCTGAATGATAGCTTACCGGTCTACCGCCTTGAAGTAACACAACTCCCATGGCATGGCCTGAAGCATCAGTCTCCACCTCAAAAGGCATACGCATATCCGACATAGCAAGAACAGGTGCATTGCAAACCTTGTCCTTTAACTTCGGAAAGGCATCTTCTTCCTCCTTACCCCATACAATATTACTATTCTTCTTCTACATTCTCAGCAATGGGGCAGCCTCATGTGAGAAATCTTTGATGAACCTCCTCAAATACTGAATAGCTCCCACAAAGCTCCTCAGTTCTGTTTGAGTCCTAGGCTTAGACCACTCCCAGATAGCTGCAACTTTGGAAGGATAAATATGGATTTCTCCACCTCCAATCACATGGCCCAAATACACCAATGAAGTTCTACCAAACTCACATTTCTTCATGTTCAATTTCAACTGCGCCCGCTTCAAAACAGAAAGAACTTCCTTCAAATGTTGAATGTGCTCCTCCCAAGTAGAACTGTACACCAAAATGTCATCCAAAAAGACAAGTACATATCTATCTAACATTGGACGAAGAACATAATTCATCATATGCATAAAAGTAGCAAGAGCATTAGTCAAACCAAAAGGCATAACTAACCACTCATAGAGACCTTTCTTTGTCTTGAAATCTTTTTTCCAAATGTCCTCATCCTTCATTCGGATTTGGTGATAACCAGATTTCAAATCAAGCTTAGTGAAATACTTAGCATGTTTCAACTGATCAAGCAAATCATCAATACGAGGAAGTGGAAACCTATTTTTAATGGTGATTTTGTTGAGAGCCTGGTAATCAATGCACATCCTCCAAGTACCATATTTCTTTGGAACCAACACAATAGGAGAACCTGCCGGTGATACACTTGGCCTTACAAGCCCTTGATCCAATAGTTCTTGGACTTGCCTCTTCACCTCATCAGACTCCAAAATAGATTGTCTATACAACCCAATATTAGGCACAGGCGAATTAGGTAGAAGCTGAATTTCATGTTCCACATCTCTCTTTGGTGGTAAGTCACGAGGTGCTTGCATGACTTCTTGGAAAGCGATGAGTAGCCTCTTCAAATATTCCTTCTGTTGCGAAGTGCAATCAACCATCTCCACCTCACGTCCATCAATCTGCAAATCTTCTTTTACTCCTCTCAACATGAGAAGCACAAACCTCTTACTAGCATTCACTAGTCGCTTTGCTTGTTGAGCAGTTACCAATTGAAACTTCTTTGGCCCTTTAAATGGATGAATTCAAAATCCCTTTCCACATTTCACTAAACTCCACTGGTTCAACCTTCTAAAGAAAATAGCATCTCTATCCCAAAAGTAAGGGCTACCAAAAATGACTTGGCATATATCAATAGGAGTAATGTCACAAGTTACCTCATCCTTGAACTTCTCGACCTCATCCACGACAAATAGGAATGTGCATTGCTTAGTAACACGTAGCTCCACATCTTTGTGCAACCATCCCAAAGGATACGGTTCAGGATGAGGCTTTACCTCCAATCCCAACTGTTGTACTAACTTCTCTGAAATCAGATTTCTTTGAGATCCAAAATCAAACAATGCAACAACCTTGGACATCTTAATCTGAATATACACCCAAAACAATTATTCTTTAGTAGATTCAGAAACAAACCTCTCCTCTGAAGTTTGAGCTTGAGCTAGCTCACGAATCCTTGAAGTAGGTATATTTCCATGCCCGCTTCTGACCATTAAGGCCAGTTTCTCATCAGCCTCTGCATTGCCAATACAATCTTCATCTTCTTGCTGACATACATTGGTTGTCTTCTTTTTATCTTTCAGCCACTTTGGTTTCTTTTCTGGATGCAGCTTCCAGCATTTCTCAGTTGTATGTCCATCCGCCTTACAATGATCATAATGCGTTTCGTCTTTCTGCACCACTGTAGAAGCTTTCTTGGGCTGACCTTGTTTTTCAGTCTTTTGTGGCTTTGCTGCATTCTTGCTTCCGCCAGACTGCTGCTGCTGATTGGAAGATTGTTGTGGTTTATTCATCCTCTTGTTCTTCATCTCCAAGTACATAGCCTTCACACATGCTTCTTCAATACTCAATATATTAAACAGTGCCAACTCCGTTATGAGATAATAGTGCAATCCACCTTTGTACTTCTTTAGAATAGAAGGGTCTTGTAGATTAATGTTCAGTAAGACTGATTGCTTCCTGAATTCAGTAGTGTAGTCCTGGACATCCTGCCCTTGTTTCTGCCTCAGAAATTGCCATCTTTCTTCCATCCTCTCTTGATAACCAATAGGATAAAATTGGGCTCTAAGAGCAGTCACAAATTGTGCCCATGTACTAACAGGCGGTTGCCCACTAAGAGACAAACCAGAAACATGCGCCTCCCACCATGTGAGAGCATGACCTCCGAGTTTTAGCCTAGCAAAACTGACTTTTTGGGGCTCTGAATACTTCTTGGTACTAAAGTAGACCTCCAACTGCTTCAACCATCCGTCCAACTTCTTAGGATCCAACTCTCCATTATAGACTAGAATGTCTAACCACACCTCCATCTTGAATGGATCTAACACCAAAGGCAAAGTCGAAGGGCCTCTGTTATTGTTGGAGTCTCTCTGCTCCTCTTCATGAGTTTCCTCCTTGCCTTACATCTTTTCCATCATTCTTCTAAGCTGCACCAGAGTTTTCTCCATATCAAGAAATCTCCTCTTGAATTCTGCATTGGACATCCCTGGTTGTTCTTCTGCCATTAAAGATCCCTTCGACCTTCTCTTCCCGATTTTTGGGTCGTACGAAATAGGTTCCAATCCTTGAGACCGTCTACCTTGCATACACAGACCCTACAAATGAACTTAGCTCTGATACCACTTGATCCGTAATGGGTAGTTCATAAAATATGACAATCCCCTAGAATTACAGATTAAGAAAATGAAGGTACATTCCCACAATACAAATGCAATTAATTACTAAAAAATAACAGTACGATTAACAAGCATTCACACAAAATAGGACGCAAGGATTTATAGTGGTAAAACCCTAGGGTGGGGAAACATCCACTGTCAAACCGAGCTCTAGGCCTTTTATTAATGTCTGGATAATAGAAATACAGCCTCAGAATGGCTACAATACAATCACCAAACAGTCTGCGACAAACTCCTGAACACAGGTCCACGAAACTCTTCTTGACCACTCCTCTGTTACCCAAAAAATGAAGTGCGAGTCCCTATTGATAGATTCAAAATGATGGTTCACCTTCCAGTGTTGCCCTAACCCTAAAAACGCTTCGCCTTCCATCGTCGTTTCATCTTCCTAACGCTTTAGCTACCTGACGCTTTGACTACCACATGTCAATTCACCAAAGGATGTTGACATTCTGCCAACTGAGTGCTGATGTGTCGTCACACAAAAATCGGTTGTACTAACAATACCCTCAAAATGAAGCTGGGAACATAGCGACTCCAATCAGATACTAACTTCCATTCTATTCCAACTATCCAGGAAATCCTCCCGAATCATAAGCATAGCTATCGACTTTACAAGAGGTCATGGTTGGGAGGAGACTTCTCAGCCCTATGTGTTGGTCATAGGGATTTCTCGCACTAACAAAAAAAAATCTTTATATAAAGTTCAGGGATAATACAACGATTTGGACTTTTGCTCTTTTTTGTGTAGGGAGAATTTGAAGCATTAGCTTTATTATATTCATAATAGTACTTAAATACATGTAGAAAATGCCAGAAATAACTTTAGGAGATATTAGGAAATAATACCCCTTAGTTATGCTAACAAACTAACCTATCTCACTAATGTCGCTAACAACTAACAATTTAGCCAACGACATAGATATTCACTAAATATCTTATTTAGTGAATATATTTACAATGGTAGAAAAATATATTACCTAGGAAAACATACTAATTACCAAATAAGGTAATATTAGGAGTTACTCACATAGTAACTCTAACATCCCCCCTTATTACATTATTTGGGTAATACATACATATCCCCCTATACAACAATATTTGGGTAAAGTATATAACTGCCTCAGTACAGTGAAAGAAAATGTCAATCTGTTGGTTCATTCTTTGTCACAGTGCTCTAGCTGCTCCTATGCAAAGAAATGGGTCATTCCTCACTTCGTCTTCACACCAACGAATGTCCTTATGGTAATCACATCATCCAATCGATTCTGCAATCGCTAGGTGTAGTAGAATAGATCACTTCATACAAGGTTCATTCATTTACAATATGAATTTGCAAAAGATAAGGTAGCTAAGGTGTCGGTCGCTGCCGAAAATGCACCCTTATAAGTTCCCCCTTCTCGTTGCAAAACATAGTGTAAGTAATTTCTAAAGGAAGTGTATCTAAGGTGTCAGTCGAAGCCAAAAATGCACCCTTATAAGCCTTCTTCCATTTTTACAAAAAAAATTGTGAAGAAAAGAAATTTATATCCCCCCTCAATTGCAAAAAGTGTGCAACTCAAGAGTGTTGTGAAGGAATTTACAAATATTGCCTCCTAGACAATTTTACATCATAAAAAAAGTCGCTCCTTTTGTTACAAGTACTTCAAACACCTAGAATTTGCTATTTATGAAGCCTAAGAGAGGTACAAGCACCCCCTATTGCAAGGTCTTCAAACAAAAAACTTATGCTATTTATGAAGCCTAAAAGAAGAGAGAGATAAAATGGTGCTTTTGCCCAAGGGACACATGTGTTTTCCCTCTACAAAACTGTTTTAGTAATTAGCACTCTGTGTGCTTTCTCTGAACTAGAATCAGAATCTGTATTAGACATCTCATTTGCAACATTACCTTTGTTTTTCTTTTGACCTTTCTCTTTGGGAGGCTTGTTTTTAAACCAACATCTCTTGGTTTGATGAGTGTCTTTGTCATAGATTTTACAATACTGCTTTTTCTTAGTGTCTTGGTCTTGATATTTGTTTTTGTTAGAAGAAGAGCCTTGTTGTTGATTCCACTTTTTCTTTCCTCGTTGTTTATGTGAGAAAAGTGCATTGTGGGATGCCTCATCTCTTTGGAATTGATTAGCTTCTTCAGTTTGAAGCATGTTCACCAACTCTACAAAAGTCACTGTCCTACCAGAGACTTGAAGGGATGTAATCAACGTTCTATAGGAGTCAGGAAGAGCTCTCAAAATAATTGAGATTAAGACTTTGTCTTCCACAGTTTCTCCTAGGACTTGCAGTTTTGTTTTCAAATCTGCCACTTTGCAGAGGAAGAGCTCTACTGTTTCTCCAGATTTCATGTGAAGTGTATGAAGATGTGTTTGAAGGTTAAGAATTGTGGATTGATTCTTTCCCTCAAATATGGTAGTTAAGGCATCCCATGCCTCCTTTCCAATTTTAGCTTCACTTATATGAGGTTGGATATCATCAGTAATAGCTAGCAAGATCATTAAGGAGAGTTTTTTTATCCTTTTTTATCAAAGTCTCTTTGATCTGCTCCATGTGATTGAGGTCTAGTGACACTTCCATCCACTATTGACCACAACTCCTCTACAGTTAAGATAGCTTTCATCTTAGTCTTCCAAGCTGAATAATTTGAACCTTTGAGCAGTTGGCTCTCAGTGAGATACTTGTGTATCATGGCCATGGTTTAGGTTTCAAATTTGATAGGACTAAGATGGTTGTATCTTGCATTATACCCTCAAAAGAGTATATGGAAGTTGTTTTCAAGTTGCCTCTATAAGATACTTAATGGCACCTGCCTTAACACCCTTACCAAGGGATGAAAAGTTGAAGGAATTTTAAGCCAAACAAAATAGAGCAAATGAAAAAGGGGTAAGTTTTTTGTGTAAAACTTTTGATTTTGCCCTCTAGGATATTTAATGGTACCTGCTTGAACACCCTTTAAGAAGGATGAAAAATTTGAGGATATTAAGCCAAACAAAGAGAGTGAATCAAGGTGATTTGGATTTTTGACCTTTTGATGGGAGTAAAAAAAATGACTTGTTTTAACCTAAGCAAAGTTTAGCATGGTGTTTGGAGTGAAGTTTGGGTTTTGTGAAATGCTGCTTCTAATGTTGTATTTGACTGTTTAATTGCACAGAAAAACATGAGTGTGAGTGCAATAATAAAAACATAAGAGCAACCCAAATTTGTATCACTCTAGGTGTTGGATGCAACCGAAAAGGCACCTAGTACAAGCAATTTTTAAGAGAAGGTGTCGAGTAAAATCGAGAATGCACCTTTCTTACTCTGAAATATCCTCCCTTTTTCGTTACAATTTTGCAAACTATAGAATAAAAAAAAAATGAATTCTATTCCCCCTTAATGTTTACAAAATGTAGAATTTAGAGCACTCCTTCCAAGACAAGTCGACACATGACTCGCGTTTGGAAGGCATCCAGAACTAGTCGACACACGACCCAGTTTTTGTCTTCAACAATCGAGCATGAAGGAGCAAAAAAAAATTGTTTTGATCTCAAGTTTTGACAACAAAAAGAATTTTGCTATTTTAGGTTTTTATGTCCCCTTATTTGAAGGAGAGAACAAAAGCAATAATTTTGTTGTTTTGAGGAAAAATGAGATTTCTTTGGATGCTCCTTTAAATCACTTCTCTGTCTTGATTTTGCAATAGAATTTGTATTCCTATGTCTCTTTATCTCCCATAAATGAGGGAGAAAACTATAGGATATATGAGGAGGTTATTGCAAAATTTTGTTGAAGGTCTCCTTATTGTTTTGCAAAAAAAAATGAAGGGTTCCTTTCTCTTTTCTCAAATCTAAGTTTAAAATAATGCTAAAAAAAAGATTCTCAAAAGTTGTAGTTTAATGTATAATAAAGGCATATTTGGAAGAAAAAAAATGAAAAATATAAATATTTAATTTTTAATTCCAAATATTAAAAACCTATATTATATATAAAAAAAAACTTTAGAAAATAATTTAATAAAGCAAAAATTAAAAACTTTAGAAAAGGAAAATTTATGGAATAAAAAATTTGTAAAAACCTTTGTCTTAATGCAAAAATCGTTGATTTGGGCATCGTGCAGGTTTGAACTCGTGCCCTAGGGACTCCTAGAGCCCACTGCTCAGCCCACGACCAGGTGGGCTAGCGAGCTGATCTATCTAGATCAGAGGGGCCCAACCATATTAGCTGTTGCACTTGTCCTTTTCGTCCCGGTAAGCTTTCTCCTCTCACGCTCCTCACCACCATCAAGCTCATTGCTGTCCTCTGGGTGGCGGTTGCGCCACTCAGGTGGCAACGCTTCTACGGCGAATGCCTCACGCACGATCGAGCAACAGCATCGGTGGAAACCAGCTTAAAAACAACTCTTGGTGGCCTAGAACCTCCAACTTGCAGATCTGGTCTGCAGTGGTGAGTGGCTTTCACGATCTGCACAGGCGATGATCTGTTTGGCTGCCAATTTTTCTCTGCCCCTGCACACTGCACAGCTGGAAAAAAATTCTTAGCTTTTGACTTGGAATTTCTCAGTAGATTTGGTCTGTGCTTCACATCAGCTTCTGCATCGATCGGGCAAACTGTTCTCAGGAGGGAGGAGCTTCTGCGTCGATCGATAAAGATCGTCTGTGCAAAAGAGCTACGTCACCTTCCAAGCTTACTTAAAGAAATTATCCCTCATGTGGGAGGAAGCAGAGCTATGTGTGAAATAAAATGAAAAACACACACAAAGTAAATCGATTGCCTGCGGGCAATTAGTCCTTTGCTAGCTTTTGTCTCGAGTCACCAATCACGATTTGCCACGTATACCCGCAGGGTCGAGGTCATTTTTGTCACTCACTTCAGCCTTCGGTTAGGTATAACCTCCCTTTAGGTCCAGGTGTCGCCCAAGTCCTACGTCAAGCCACTTCACACTAAAAAACTGTTCAACTTAGAAATTCGTGAAGAGTGAAATTCTCTTAAAGTCAGATCTGACTGTACGCTTCCCGATCCAATGTAGGCTTTCCGAGTTGGTCCCAAGTCTCTCAGGCTACGGATGAGCCGAGCCGAGAGCACAATACGCTCTGATACCAATGTAGGGAGAATTTGAAGCATTAGCTTTATTATATTCATAATAGTACTTAAATACATGTAAAAAATGCCATAAATAACTTTAGGAGATATTAGGAAATAATATCCCTTAGTTATGCTAACAAACTAACCTATCTCACTAATGTCGCTAACAACTAACAATTTAGCCAACGACATAGATATTCACTAAATATCTTATTTAGTGAATATATTTACAATGGTAGAAAAATATATTACCTAGGAAAACATACTAATTACCAAATAAGGTAATATTAGGAGTTACTCACATAGTAACTCTAACATTTTGAGAGGTCTTTGGAAGCAACGCCAAGGTTCAAGCAAGCAATGGTTCGGACTTTGGAAGCAACGCCAAGGTTCAAGCAAGCAATGATTCGGACTTTGGAAGCAACGCCAAGGTTCAGGCAAGCAATGGTTCGGACTTTAGAAGCAACAGTCTGGACTTTGACTTTGGAAGGTCTAAGGTTCAAACCATGTGGGTGTGTGTTAAAAGCAACAATTTAAATTTTGAGTCCTCTTTGGAAGGTCCAAGGTTCAAACCCTGTGTGTTAATCTCTTATTGATAAACTTAACTCTTGGTATTATTACAATAATATAATAATAATCTTCATAACATTGCAATGATTCGAACTTTAACTTTCCTTTAAAAAAGATCCTAAATTAAAAAGCAATAATTAAGATAAATTCCTAGATTTCCTATCCTACCTATATATCTCTTATATGTAGAGCATGGTTCTACCTACGGTACGTACGAATTTAAACGAATTTAAACCTTGGATGATTTTTTTTTTCCTATATAAAAAATTAAATTTATTGTTCTTAATTATTATTATTATTAATGATGAAGGTGGCAGCATGAGTGGTACCAACTCTTGGTTCTCTCTCCCAACGTGTTGGATGCAGGTAAATCAGGTATTTAGGTCATAAGAGGGGGATGAATGTTAGTAGACGATACAACACATTGACGTGGTGCGTAAAGAGGCAGTCCGGTATAGGCTAGTCTATTATTCTAAGAGGGGGACGGATAAAGTTTGTGATGAAAATCAACCAGTCTCGGAACGGCAAAGCGACCGTAGGAAGCAGGAAAATTTTCCACACGGCAACAAGATTACCAAAAAGACACGACGAAGACTGGGGATAAGCCTGCCAGAAATGCCCATATTTATCTAAAATACGCATGCGTGGGAAAGCAATGTTTTGTTCATGGAATTATTCCACTCTGCCCACCGTCGGCATTGGTTGAAGCACACCGATGTATTTTGTTTTTGTCGTCTTTGCAAATCTTTCAGAAGAATGATTATGACATAGACACTGCGAGAAACTTTAAAGACTGTGCGGCAAATCTTTCAGAAGAATGATTGTGACAGGCATTTCTAGAAACTTTTACTATTAAACAAAGTGCGGAATGCGCGCACTCACAAATGGCCCTTGATACGATTGGATTCGTAGTGCTCGTGAAGTGGCGTTTAAAGTTGTCGTCCATCTTTTCGATCTTCCTTATACAAAGCTTGGGTGCTGCTTTGAAGGTAATACATAAGTCTACATGGAAGGGCAAGGGCAAAGGCAAGGGATGCGCAGAATGCATGTCGCCGAAATTGATGAAAGATTTGCTTTAAGGTGTGGCGACAAAATTTGTCGTTTGCTTTTATGCAAGTACGGCACAAGGCACCCTGGCAGAAGACCCAGTAAGCGTTTCGTTCATGGAGGGGTGCAGGAGCAGGATTTTCAGTACGGAAAGACTCACTGCTTGTCTTCCTATTATAGCGTTTTTGTTGCTCGCCTTGCTATCATGGTAACAATTTATTAAATTTCTCTACCTTATATCTAATTGCAATAATTCACTTTAACTTCATCATGTTAGGCGTGTTTTTTAGCACAGTTTTCTATCTCTACCTATATCTAATTGCAATAATTCGCTTTAACTTCATCATGTTAGGCGTGTTTTTTTAGCAGAATTTTCTCGAAAATATCCTTAATGGTATTTCTTGATTGAATTTGTCGCTACCTATATCTAATTGCAATGATTCGCTTTAACTTCATCATGTTAGGCGTGTTTTTTTAGCAGAATTTTCTCGAAAATATCCTTAATGAATTTGTCGCCAAAGCAAAGAAGTTCCTAGATCGAGGGCACGTTATTCGTTAATCTTTCGACACCACATCCCTTCAAATTTTAATAATAATAATTAAAAATTTACGGTGAGTTAAAAAGAAGGTAGGGCAATCCTCTAAGGGAGGTCCTTGGTTCGAATCTCTACCATATCAAACTCACATGAGGTGCCCAAAATCCAGTTGATTATGCTGTACGGTCAAGGCCGGAAACGACTCGCGGTGTAAAACACCTGGTGGTGGTTTCTCAGGCTATAGCCCCGCATAGGGTTTTCCCTAAATTCAAAAAAATAAAAATAATAATAATTAAAAAAAATGCTTTAGTTTAGATAATCAGCTCATAATTAAAAGCTTAAGGCATTGATTTCAGAGTACTTCAAAATTGCTTTTATGAAGTCTTCCCAATTTAATATTTTTTTATAAGAAGGTGGCGAATTCTCAGAGGGCAAAATATATCCTGTTTTGAAATTTACGTGAGAATTTTTTTTTTTTAAATATTGTTTGAGTGAAACCGAGGAAAATTTTCGTTTTTATCCTTGTGTTCGTAGAATCGAACACAGAAAACACTTTGCTAATAAGATGGTGTGTGGATAGATTTAATGCAAACCTACTCATGTCCGTTACCCAATGTACTCAATACTGATAGTGTGCTTGAATGTCCAATAGTTGCAACACATGTGGTCTTGGTGCAATACATGTGGTAAGAGCAGTAAACAAGTTTTGCATCACGGTCATAATGTATAATTTAGGAAAAGACTTATCGCTTAGTTTTCAATACGCATATAAAGATTAAGACAATAACAAATTATTGAACTTTACAAATTCAGGTCGGAAAGACAACAAAATGCAAGTAAAAAAAAAAAAGTTTCATTAGATTACTATGGCTGACCAAAAGCTTAGTAAGGAAATGTAATTTTTTTTAATTTTGTCCATATAAGATCCATTAGAATTTATGAGATGGAAAAGAAATGAGAAAAATAGGTTACAACAAGAAGCTTTCCCTTTTTTTGTGGAGCTCAGACGCAATGAACTTTAAGACTATTGTAAGATTATTCCACAATGGGCTTGTTTGATTTCATGTGTGATGTTTGAAACCCTCCTTAAGATATCTACCCATTCCTGTAGATGGTAAACTTAATACCTTATATAAGATATTTACTATGACAAGTGCTTTTGTCTGGTACTATCTAAAATCACATGTTTCTCATCGTCAACTTCTCCTTGCATGCAAAGAAATCATAAACATTCTTCTTGATTGATGTTTTTTTAACTTCCTCTTTCCCTCACAAGATGATTAGAACTTAGTCTAAACCTCTCATATATCTTTCTTGTCTTGATATCTTCTACTAGAGGTGATGTTGCACTTTGTAGGTAACCACTGGATAGATCTCCCATTTGTCAAATCTCATTTTCTTTCTAGGGTCTTGCCAAGGAATATCTAATTTTTTGGTATGAACTCTCATATTCTTGATGAGTCTTTTGCTAAATGAGTTTCTTTTTCTATTTCTTATTTTTAATTTATTTCATGCCATCTTGGTACCAACCTTTCTCTTGAGTTGCAAGCATCACTTAATGTGGTAATCTGCTTTATTTTGATTATATATATAAAATTTGTCACATGCTTTTCCTTCTAATGGAACATTCTTGTTTCTTCTAATATCATGGGGTAAGAAGTTTGAACCTTAACCCCTAGTTCTAGCAAAAAGCATTTGTAGACTCTCAAACTTTTCCAAGCTTCATTTGATTGGCTGGGACCAAACATGACAACTATATAAAATTACTATTTATATCACTGTTTCAAACTGGAATTTTCCTAATTTCCAATTGTATAGTTGACTTTTTTAGCATGTATTTAGCATGTCATAAAGAGCTTTGAAACCTTCTGTTCTGCGTTTCTCTACACAAGCATTCCAATTGTAGCTAGAATGGAATTCAATTATCAAGTACCTGTATGAAGGACCCACCTCCAATTTCTCACCTTTAAATGTGATACTTTATCTTCTCTGCTGTTGACATCTCTTTTGGCAGCTCTACTTTTGACAAATATGCTCCAATATATTTGTATCATGATGGTACAACATTTAATACAAAAAACTGAGCATCGGGAAATTCATCCGATACTCCTTCGGTAGGTTCTTCTGAGTAAATCCTTGACAATAGATCCACAATCACATGTTTCTTTTTGGGTCTCACTACCACTTGGAATACGAACTCTTGTAGCGTGACAAGCCACCTGCTAACTCATCCATGTATGGTTGGCTTGTTAATCAAGTACAATAAAGCCTAATGATTGACATAAAAGTAAAGGGGTTAGTAAACAGATAATGTCTGAATTTCTGCACTGCATAAACCATCCCCGGAGCTTCTCTCTCCATTGTATTGTAGTTTTTCTCAGCTTGTGACAACAAGCGACTTGAGAAGTAAATGGGCTGATCCATCTTGAATTGTCCTTGAGTCAATCTGCGTCCAATCACAAAATTAAATGCGTCAATGTGGACGTGAAACTCCTCCTAATCAGATATACCAGAATGGGTGCACGCATTAACTTCGTCATTAATTCTTCGAAGGCTTTTTGATGCTCCTTCGTCCATCTGAACACTTGTGCAAAATTCTTAATATATCTTCTGTAATAACCAACGTGTCCTAAAAAGGACTTCAATGAGCTTACATCATATGGCTCTTCCATAGCCATCACGACTTGTATTTTATCCAAGTTGGTCTTCAATCCTTCTTTGCATACTACATGCCCCAACAATTTCCCATACGGAACCAACAACTTGCATTTCTTTGGATTTAATGCCAATCGAGCATCTGTGCACAACTTCATACATTCTTCTAATTGCTTCAAGTGCTCTTCCTTTTTACCATAAAGCGACCAATCGTCCAAAAAGACCTTAAATTTCCTAGTGGACATTTGCTAAAAAATGTACAAGATTATTCTTTGAAATGTAGCTAGGGCATTACATAGACTGAACAACATCTGATTATATGCATATATGCCATTGTCCAATACAAATATAGTCTTCAACTTATCCTCTTCAGCAATGCTGATCTGATTGTAACCAAAGAATCCATCCAAAAAGGAATAGATCTCATGCCCAACTACTTCTTCTAGTATCAAATCAGTGAATGGGATCGAGAAGAGGTCCTTTATAGTAACTACATTCAAACTTCAAAAATCTACACAGATTTGAATTTGGTTCGCTTCTTTCTTCAAGGTTATCATGATCGGAGAGACCTACTTGCTCACTGTGACCTTGAAGATGATTCCTGTGTGCAACATCTTTTGTGTTTCGGTATTCACCAATATTGAATTCTTCGGGTTCATGCAATATGGTCTTCTTCATACTGGTTGTGCTCCTGGAATCAATGAAATATTGTGTACGCACAACTTAGGTGGAATCCCATTCAAATCGTTGTACGTCCATGCAAAAACATCTTTGTACTACATAAAAATCTTGAAAGCAACAACTTTCAATATTGGATCCCAATCATCTCCACAGTGAATAATCTTTGACTCATTTCCTTTGTCCAAGTATACTTCCACCATCTTTGGTCCTTCATACTTAATGGTGTCTGGTTCAACTGTCGCATTCATTACATCAATTGGATGTGTTGGTTTTTCATTGATCATTGCCTCTCCACCCGTGTACTCCACAATTTGTTTTGGGAATGTCCACTTTCTTTTTCTTCTTCTTTTGGTGTAGATTTTCTCCTACTTGCTTCTCCAACTTCATATGTGACCTCCTCTTTTTCCTAGTGCTCATTATCTTTGGCTTGAATACATAGACATTGGGGTTTAAAAACTTCATAATCCTCCATCTGCCAATGGAGGAGTCCACTATTTGAACATTCATCATCTTCTAAACACTCTGTCAACTTGAGCAATCCTTCGTTTGGCTCTTGCCCTTCCTCATCATCAGATGATAAAGTACTTAATGTTAACTCATCGGAAGTTGCTATATCCTGACTCATGGACTGATTTTTCAGGTTTATCATATACTTGTATTGCCCCTTTTTAAATGTGAGACGATCTTTCTCCCAACTATGATTCACTTTCGCCATGCGCAACCATCCTCATCCAAGTAATGCGTCATATGCTGGTTTCCACATAGAGATTATGACAAAATCGATAACAAAATCTTGTTCTGCGATCCTCACTTTTTGAGCTGTCAAAACACCTTTCATTTCTATTCCATATTGGTCTGCACCATATAGTCGGAAATTTCGAGACCACAAGAAGGGTGCTCCAATGTCCTTCCATGTATTTTCAGGCATAACATTCATGCTTGAGCTGCCATCCATGATCACCTGCTTCAACTTATGGTTCAATATTTCCATATGAAGGATGGCCGGTTTCTTTCTTGCTTCCATCATTAGCATTTAGCACAGTTGGGTCAATTATCATTGGTACTTCTTCATGTGTTGGTGTCTTCACAACATTCTTTGTCTTAATTGTCTCTCTTATTGATGCAAAAAGATTTGGTATTGCATCCAGTAAACTAGACACCTCTACCTCCACTCGTGTGTTTAGTACATGTGCTGCAAATTGTTCGGTTGGTGATATTTCTTCTTGTGTCTTTTCCACCATTATCGGCTTCTTCATTTTCTTCTCTTAGAGAAGTCTTTCTCACTTCATCTTTTGCATCTCTTCTTCTAATAGATCATGCATCTCTTGCCATCTTTCTGTTATGAGTGAAGACAGTATCCAGCCAGCAGATGCTAGACTGCAGTTGACATGTGGGTTGCTAGACGCCATGGTCACACGTCTAGGCAGCAGACCGGACGTTTGGGCTGCCAGACGTCTAGGCAACAGGCCAGATGTCTAGGTTGCCAGACGTCTAGGCAGCAGACTAGACGTTTGGGCTGCCAGACGTCTAGGCCAGATGTCTAGGTTGCCAGATGTCTAGGTTGCCAGACGTCTAGGTTGCCAGACGTCTAGGTTGCCAGACGTCTAGGCCAGACGTCTAGGCAAGTAGACGTCTAACAACGGAAGACGAACAGGTTCAAGCGCCTTCCTTGGGAGCGAAAACGAACAGTTTTTGGAGGCTTCCTTTGGGAGAGGAAACGAACAGTTTGGAGTCTTCCTTCCGCTCTATAAAAGGGACTTGATCCCCCTTGCATATGTTGAATGGAGGAATGTTGAAACGTTGTAAAACGTGAATGTAAAGTTTGCTGAAAATAATAGAAGGAGAAGTTGCTATTGCCTCGTGGTTTTCCTGCACATTGCAGGTTTCCACGTAAATCTCTGCATTACTTGTGTTGTTTTTTGTTCTTTGTCATTGTGTTTCTACTTGCAGGTGTAAAATCTGAAGTTTTTTTCTAACATCTGGTATCAGAGCTCAAGGTTTTGTGCGAGTGGGAGCTGCAACAATGACAGGAGGTGTAACCATGTTTGAGATTGAGAAATCTGATGGCAAGAACTTCGCTCTATGGAAGATGAAGGTGGAGGATTTGCTGGTTCAGAATGACCAAGCTCAAGCCTTGAAAGGGGTTGCGAGTAAACCGAGCAACATGAAAGTGAGGAGTGGGCAATGCTTGACAGGAAGGTGGTTTCTACAATCCGTCTCTGCCTAGCGGACTCTGTCTTGTTCAATGTACCTGAAGAGAAGACCGCCGAAGCCCTTTGGCAAAAGCTTGAAAAGTTGTATGAAACAAAATCAACAACAAATAAGGTTTTTTTTGAAAAAGCAACTTTATAGCTTGAGGATGAAGGAAAGTTCATCCGTGGTAGATCATTTGAATGAGTTTAATACTCTTATCAGTAAACTGGTTTCAATTAATGTGAAGATGGAGGATGAAGATAGAGCTATCACCCTACTTTGTTCCCTCTCGGACACTTGGGATCATATGGTGATGACCATCCGTAATTCATCATCAGGAACTCGCAAATTTGATGATGTGGTAGCCGCTTTGTTGGCAGAAGAGTTGAGGCGAAAAACGTCTCTCGAACCCTCAACCAATGAAGCCCTATCTGTGAGAGGTCGACCTTTTGAGGGGAGTAAACAAGGTAGAAAACAGTCCTTGACATAATTACACTACAAAATTACATTTCATTTACATTTTGTGCACATTGCACGTATTGGAATTTTTACATTACTTTGTTTGAGGTTGTTTAGAACTAGCCCCTACACTGTATTACATCATCAACTCGTAAGTATTACAACTTGGCAATAATGCACCTGTTGCTTGGCAATATTTGAATGTGGGTCTCCTCCTTGAAAGTTGAGGAATTTAACCAGTTGAGCTCATTCCATTTGATCCTTGATTGCAATATTATTAGATATTTTAAAGTCAATTATTTAAATATATATGTTATTGCATGGTGAATTCCTAGTGATTTGAAGTTGTGAAATTATTGGCAAGTACAATTATGAGAGAAATACAAAACACTTCTTATTGCAGGGTTATTATTTTGAAATGATTGTTTTTTTTTCGATGATCCCCCATTTGGTGGTTGGACACCTTCAGCTTACCTTCCATAACCATAGATATCTGTTCTACCAAATTTGCCCAGGATTTGCACTTGCCCATGTCCGTTGGGGTACACTGCACCTAGTCTTGGATGTGGTAATTTACCCCATTCTACCCCTTAAACATATTTGGCTGTTATGCATATATCACCTGGCAAGATTTGAACCTGGGTCTTCTCATTGGACACCTAGGATATATTTTTTTGATTAGGGTAAAAACGGGATTTTGAAAGGGCCCAAACCCTTTTACATCACAAAACAAATCTCTTGCCAAAGATCAGCCCATAGTTACGCAGCTGCCAAGGGCAAGTAGCCAAAAAATCCCCTGGACGCAAGACAGGCAAAATCCACCCAGGACCCCAATTAGATGCAGTCCTTCCTTCTGAGCTTTTCTAAGTCTTAATGGACCACCCCCAGGGGGACCCATCTCCTATCCTCTTCTCTAGTGACACCAAAGTTCGCCAACCAGTCTGCTGGTTTATTACCTTCTCTATAAACATGAACAAAATCAACTTCTTCAAAATGCTTTACAATCTCTCTAATATCCTGCACAATGTAATCAATTTGCCAATTGGCTTCTCCCTCCTTCAAAACATTGATAATATTCAAGGAGTCTCCTTCAATGATAACTTTTTTAGCACCTAAATCCTTAGCTAGCTCTACACCAAGATGTAAAGTATTAACTTTAGGTTTATGGCTAGTAGTAATTTCCAAAACCTTGCAGGCTGCCCCCACCAATCTACCCTGATTGTCCCTCAAAATAGCTCTTGCTCCTGCCTTACCTGGGTTGCCTTTGGAGGCCCCATCAAAATTTAACTTCAATCATTCATCTCGGGGTGGTTGCCATTTTACATCATTTCTAGCCTGAGCATTTGCCTCTCCACCACTAATGGGTTCCAGATTCCATGCCTTAGCAATCATAGTCTCTTCAAACTTCTCTGGTTTGATAGGGTACTTGACTGATTTAGCATTCTCCTCTAAAAATTGGGTGATACTTCCCAAACTTCTCACTGCTGACCTTTTTTCCCCTCTAAAAATTCTCCTGTTCCTCTCTAACCATACTCCCCACACAAAATGAAACGGAATAAGGTTCCTGTTGGCAATTTTGCCACATTAAATTTTTTGATAAACTTTGGCCTAAGTATGGAGCTTTAAAGCGGCAAAGAGCATGCGGAGGTGTTCAGGTTTTCGCGGGCCATAAACGGGGGCGATAAAAGGGATGAAATAAACTTTGGATATTTTATCATTGCAGATCTTCTCGCTAGCTTTTCGACGATATATTATAATAGGCGATCGGGTCAGCGGATCAAAAGTTATGGCCTCGGGAAGCAGGAACAGGAAGCTCAATTTCGGGCCAGAAAATTGACTCAGTGTCGGGTCCCGCCCGACTGCGCTCATCCTCCCGACTGCGCTCAGCCTCCCAAGCTCGCGCTCATACAAAGGCCCAAAAATTTTCTAAGTGTTGAGTGCGCAACCCGACTTCGCAGTGAAGTCGGGTTGCGCCCTTAATTTTGTGCGCACTTGGGGAACCGAAGTGTGGAGAGCTGAACAGAAATTTCGCTAAGTATGAGAGCGCAACCCGACTTCGCTGCGAAGTTGGGGCGCACCTCTCTTCCTCGCGCGCACCGGGAAGCAGTGGATCATGAAAATTGGCTAAGTGCCAGAGCGCAACCCGACTTCGCAGTGAAGTCGGGTTGCGCCCTGATTCCTGTGCACAGTCTGAACAGCTGCCAAATTGGCTAACTGTTGGAGTGCGCAACCCGACTTCGCAGTGAAGTCGGGCTGCGCCCTCTAGCTTGCGCGCAGTTGGGCAATATCTTCCAAGCAGCCCAAAAACAGACTAAGGCACGGAGGCCTCCCCAACTTCGTTGTTCCCCGGTTGCGCTCCTTTTCCAGGCAAAGTAGGACACAAGAGAGAGACTGCCTTTCAAGGCAGATGTGCCCCCCGTCAGAAGTTGACAAGTGTCCAGCCTCGGGATCCGAGCCGAGATGTGACGGGAAAAAGGACACGCATGGGCCAAAACCACCTCTTCCAGCTGCCCTCATTTAAACTGACGCCAAGTTCCATCTACCATAGCTACCCGCATTCATGCTGACTCGAAGTTTCATCAACAGCACTGCCACGTAGCTGCCAAGTCTTCAGGAGGACCTTGTTGCTAGTGCAACCCCTTTCTGCAGGAGTCAACATCAACAGCTCTTTCGCCGCTTTTGTCAGCTCTGGGATTTCGTGCCCAGGATTGTAATTGGGGGGAAACTGCGCTATAAATAGCCGCACCACATCATTGTAAAAGGGGGGGGACATATTGCTAGAGGACTCTGCTGTGACGGACCACCTTCTAATTAATTCAAAGCATCCTTGGCTCTGCTTCTTGTCTCTGTCTTTTATGCTGCCTCTCCTTGTCATTTCTGCCTCATGTTTCTTATTTCATTGCTTACTGTTGTACTGAACTCTGGACTCCGGTATTTGATGATTAAGTATTCCTGGAATGCATAGATAGAGGATACATAAGATAGAATCGCAGTCACATTTTATGCTGCCTTCCGCTAGTATCTTTGCTTCATGTCCATTTATATTTCTGTCTGTTCTGAATTCTGAATTCTGGATTTGGGCATTGGTGATTATTTGGATCCTGGAATACTAAACGGAAGGATACATAGGGTGAAATAGCAGCTGCAGTTTCGTTACATGCTTTGTTTTAATTGTTGTTGGTTCGGATGCAAATTTGCGATCGTGTCGCTTGTTCGCCCCCCACCCGAAACGCATGATATTTACATCTCTTTCCTGTTCCCTTATCTTTTTCAATCTCTTTCCAGTTCCCTTTACCCCCTTTTTTTTAATCTCTTTCTTGCACCCTTATCTAAAACCCCCAAGTAGGTTAGGAAAGGAGCCGACCTTCTCCGGAGATCGGCACGGGGGGCATCCCTTCCTCCCGGCCTTTCAATGTTGGTCTGCGGGTCTAGGGCGCATTGACACACCAAGTCCTTCCCAGGTGGCGAATTCGTGGCCAACAGTTCCAAATTACATTAAGACGAGGACTACAAAAGGGCTTCTCCCATTGCTGTAACCACAAAACCATATTAGAAGGCATCACCCAAGAGATGCCCATCCTGTTAATGAGGTGCTGGAAAATGTTTAGATCATAGGGACATTCCAAGAAGATGTGCTCCACTGATTCTTCTGCCATTTTGCATAAACAACACCTATTAAGTAACTGAAAACCTCTCTTATTGAGATTGTCCACCGTTAGAATCTTATTTTGGACTACTTCCCAAAGAAAAATCTCCAATTTAGGAAGATCTTTCTTACCCCAAATTCTATTCCAAGGGAAACCATTATCTTCAACAGGATCCAATAGATTATAGGCTGTCTTCACGCTGATTTCACCATTCTCAGTTCTGCCCCAAACCACCGAGTCTCTTTACCTAACAACACCTAAGTAATAAGCCTTTAGTTTAGCTTTAAGGAGGTTTAAAGCCTCCACTTTATCTGGGACTGCCTCTTAACTCTTTCCAACTCAACCGGTTATCCACTAAAGTCATGTAGTCACAAACCTTTTTACCATATCTATCTTCTAGTTCCTCTTTCAGAATAGAGAAAAAGCCATGGTTAGCTAAAGGGTTGTCATCTAACCAGGCATCCTCCCAGAAGCTTATAGAGGCCCCATCTCCAACACGTCATTTCACACCCTTCCACAAGGCCTCCCTAGAATCCATTAGGTGGTTCCACAAAGAAGAACCGCAACAGGGTTCTTGAATTGTGCGAAATCTGATATCCTCCTGGTTGTCAAGATATTTCTCTTTAAGAATCCTAGCCCATAGAGCCTGACCATCTCTTAGTTTTCTCCATCCAACCTTGGCTGCCATAGCACTATTAACCAGGCTGAGTCTCCTCAGACCAAGACCACCGTGATTCTTATGATGGCAGGTTTTTTCCCAAGTTACAAGAGGAATCCTTCTCCTCTCTTCAGATCTAGACCATAAAAACTGTTTTTGAATACCTTCTATAATTTTGGAAACTTTAGTAGGAATCTTAAAAAGGGAGAGTAGATAAATGGGGACAACCTGCAGAACACTCTTAATCAACAACACTTTACCCGCTTGAGACAAGAGATTGCCTTTCCACCCTGCAAGCTTGGATTGAAACCTGTCAAGCAAACCATTCCAACGAGGTGCCTTGCAAGTTCCCAAGAATATATTCCAAGGTAAGTATAAGGTAGGGTTGACACAGGACACCTTATCTCTCTAGCCACCCTTCTTTGGAGAGCAACTTTGGTGTTAATGAAGAAGATCTTGCTCTTGTCCCAATTGATATTTTGGTGCGAGGCACACTCATAGAGGTCCAGGATTCTTTTAATTTCAACTGCCTCTATCACAGTAGGATTACCAAGTAAAATGGTATCATCCACAAACTGTAAATGAGTAATGCCCTCAAGATTATGAGCTGGTTTGAGGCCCCCTAACCGGCCAGAAGCCTTGGCAGCATTGAGGTATCTCCCAAACGTTTCAGCCATAATAATGAAAAGATAAGGAGAGAGGGGGTCACCTTGTCTAAGACCTCTACTACTGCTAAAAAAACCTGCTGGTTTGTTTTGGATCAGAACAAAGTACTATTGGTTACGAATCTGCCACTAGGAAAGGATTTGGTCTTTTGCGCCCTAGACCCGCCCAACAGATTGAAAGGCCGGAAGGAAGGGATGCCTTCCGTGCCAATCTCCGGATAAGGCCGACTCCTATACTACACTACTGGGGTTTGAGATAAGAGAACTGGAAAGAGATTGAAAAATGCAGAAAAAAATATAAATGACATTGAAATAGTGGTGGGGAAGAACAAGCAGCTCAATCACTAACTAATACCCAAACAAACAACAATCAAAATAAAACATGTAAAAAAAACTAACACTGCGATTCCTTCCTATGTATCCTTCAGCCAGAATTCCAGTTTCACTTAATTTCCAATGCCCTAATCCAGAGTGCAGAATTACAGCAATCAGGAAAATAAATGAACATGAAGCAGAAATACTTGCAGAAGGCAACATAAATGAAAGAGACAAGAGTTAGAGCCAAGGATGCCTTGTATTGAAGCAAATGTTTGTTTACAACAACTCTTTTAGCAATATGTTCCCCCCCTTTACAATGAAAGTTCACTACTATTTATAGCAAAAATTTCCCCCCAAATTACATTGGAGCACAGAACCCCAAAACTGCAAAAGCTGCCGAGATTTGACCTTCGCTGACCGTAAGCATACCTGTAGCATGATTTACCTGAGTTTGGTATGGCTTTGGACGAATCTGGTGGTTGAGAAGGCATGTCTCGTTAATTTGGTAGGTGTAGTACAGTTTACCTCTGAACACATGCCATCAATGTTTACCTACCCTGCTTTTGAGGTCTACCTCCAGCCCTGCTTAGACTAGACCAATTCCCCAAAATCGCCTGCTTTCAGCTTGAATCTGAGGTTCGCTACGGGGCGGAAGCGATGCTAGGAATCGCTGGGGGAAGAAGCGAACTTGGGAGGATCCGCCTTCAACTTTCTAACAGCCGGAATTCGCCACAATGGGGGGGGGACGACGAGGGTCGCTCGATTGAGGAGCGAACCCGACAGTCGCTTTGGAATAGGAGCGATCCCAGGAGTCGGTCCAGAGTGGAGCGAACCTAGGAGTCGCTCATGGAAATGAGCGAACTGCGGCGCACATAGTGCCTTAGACAAATTTTCAAAATTTAATTATGTCGGCGATCACGAGAGGCCAGGGCGAAGACGGGGGTCGCTGGGCTGCAACGGTGACGAAGGGAATCGCTTCAGAATGGAGCGAAGCTGGGATTCAATGCCTTAGCCGATTTCAACTTTCTATTCCGCTGTTCGCCGAAAAATGATGCGACGACGGGAATCCCCCAATAGACTGAGCAATCTCGGGGTTCGCCAGCTATGGGAGCGACCTTTGGGGCCCTATGCCTTAGTGGATTTTCTGAAACTTTGAGACCTCTTGGCGATCGTTGGGAATTGCAGCAAGGACGGTAGTCGTTGTGTGGGCGTGGCAACGACGGAAGTCGCTCCAGAATGGAGCGACCCTGGGATTCAATGCCTTAATCAATGTTAAACCTCCTATTGCCGCGGTTCGCCAAAAAATGCAGTGATGACGGGAGTCGCCGGGCAGACGGAGCGACTGCGGGGTTCGCTCTTCAGAGGAGCGATCTTCGGCCGCGGTCAATGCCTTAGACAAATTTTCATTTTCCTCTACTTGTTGTCGATCGTTGACAATGTCGAGGGTCGCCCGGGGAGAGAACGACGCCAGGAATCGCCAAAGATGAGGGGCGACTCCCGGAATCGCTCAGAAAAGGGGTGAACTTCGGGCGTGTCCCTGCCTTAGACAAATTTTCAAATTTTTTCCCTTGCAACTAGCTTCTGAGTGCGATGTCGGGGACAATCTGGGTTAATTGATCTGGAAGGAGGAAGGGAGCAGATCTAGTCCTAAAAAATGAAGCGGTTTTTTTCAAAATTTTACCCCTTAGCAAAATGTGGCAACAAGTACCTTGCAGTCTTGTAGCAGCTCCCTACCCATCTTCTCCATTGTCTACAAAAACCAAAGGCAGCCAAAAATTTATCCAAAAAACTTCATGAAACTCTGTCAGAAGCCTTGCTTATATCTAACTTTAGAAACATGCCTTTTCTTTCACTAGCCTTGACAGAGTGCATGGATTCATGAAGGGAGATAATCCCATCCAAAATTTGTTTTTCCCTTAACAAAGCCTTCTTGCTCATCGGAGATAATGGAGGGGAGGAAGATCTTCAACCTGAGAGCTATAACATTAGAGATAATCTTGTAAACAACATTGCAAAGACTTATAGGCCTGTAATCTTTGAAGATTTTTAACCCTTTCTTCTTATTTACTAGAACAAGGAAGGTATTGTTAAACTCCTTTAGGATCTGACCAGACTTTAGAGATTCCTTCACTGCTTCAATAACATCGAGTTTAACAATATCCTAAAAGGTTTGGAAAAAACCTGCTTGGAACCCATCCGGACTTGGAGCTTTGTCTCTATCGAGGGAGAAAGTGGCTATCCTTACCTCTTCTTCCTCAATCTCCTTTAGAAGCTGATCATTGATCTCCTTAGATATCAACCTAGGAATGTGATTAGTCATCTCCTTAACCGCTGTTTCATCCTCTTCCATATCTTCAGCTAGAAGATTTTGAAAGAAGTCCATAGCCTCGAGCTCAATTTTTTCGCCCTCTCTAATAACCTGGCCATCATCCTTCAAAATTTCATCAATGCGGCCAGAACTCTTGTTTTTGCTAGTAGAGACATGGAAAAACCTAGAATTCCTATCACCCTCCTGCAACCATTGGATCCTGGACTTTTGCCTCTAGTAGGTTTCTTCCTTGGCTAATATGGAGTGCAGTTCAGCATTAAGCTCCTTTTCTCTTTGGAGTTGGGTTTGGTTCATACCCAACCTATTAATCTCTTCTAGCAAATCCAGATCTACCGAATAGATTTCTTCTTTGGAAAGATATTTCCAAAGACCTCCCTATTCCACTTTTTGACTTCTATCTTCACTGTTTTAAGCTTGTTTACAAGAATTTGCATCTTAGTACCCTGGGAAGGAACACTCCACCATTTTTCCCATTTCTTTATAAATATCTGGGTGGTGCAGCCACATAAATTAAAACTTGAAAGGGCCATTATGCTTCTAATTTTCCACACTACCCCAAAAAAGCAGAGGATTGTGATCAGATCCAGTTTTAGGAAGAGATTTCAGATTAAACAAGAAGTTCTTTTGGAACCAATCCTCCGAAAGAAGAACTCTGTCCAACATGAACTGAATCAGGTTACTACCAGAGCGTCTATTCGTCCAAGTAAATCTGTTACCATCTAAATCCACATCAAACAAGCCTCCTTCAGCTAAAAGCTTTCCCAAATCCTGCATGCTTTCTGAGAACTCAGCCACGCCACCCTGCTTCTCACCTGGTGATAAGGCGGTGTTAAATCCACCCGCCACAATCCATTTTAAACCTCTAAACTGCTTACCCAATTCCCCTAAAGATATCCACAGTTCTCTACAGGCTTTACTTGAGGTGGGGGCATAGATATTGGTAATCACAAAGGGAACTTTAGAAGATTTAGCTGTGAGAAGTACTGTGATCTGATATTCACTTTTAGCTAGCAGGTCTCCCTCATAAAGATTGGAGTTCCAAAGAGATATAATCCCTCCGGAGGCCCCCTTAGCTCTTGAAAGCTGTCAGCATTTTGCCAAAATACCTTTCTGGATTTTCAGCCAATTCCTAAGATTCAGTTTATTTTCTTGAAGAAGCAAGAAATCCGGTTGGTAGGAGCAGACAAGGTCCTTAACCAACCAATGTTTGCTAGGGGCGTTCATGCCCCTACCGTTCCAGCTTAGGAGTTTCAGTGGATTTTAACCTAGGATTTTAACCACTTGGGCTCATGCCATTTGATATCTTGAAATGATTGCTAAATTGTTTTAACTGCAATATTTTTTTTTATTATCGAGCTAGCTACTTATGGCAAGTCTACAAGAGCTTATACTCAATCTTAATATTATCATTATTTTTAACCAGTTAATTGTACTATAGCATTTATTCTTACATGATGGTTATTGCTTTGAATTTTTATTTAATTGTGTGTTGGTTGTCACTTCAGATTTTGTTATGTCATATTTGGTATAAGATCTCTTACCAGTTACTCACATTTTGAGTCTGCTATATATCTTTTTAAACTATATTGGTTTGTCATAATGGTATTATTAGTACTATAAGATTTACCTGTATCATACGATATGGTATTTATTTGACTGAATGATATTTTTTCTCTTATATCCACAATTATTGTAATGGCTACTTATACTGCACAATCTATTTTTATTTTTTCAATTGCTTTTAAACTTTAATGAAGAAATGATTGTGATTTTGTAATGTTAATTGTTGTTATTGGTTTCCAAAAGAAGTAAGACAATTCTTGCAATGAATGTGTCAACTGACTCCATCTAAAGGTTTATCAAACTTTTAAAGAGTCATTTGCTATAATTTTGCTCTAAAATTTGTTTGCTATATCAATTTTCCCTGGATATCGATTGTTACATCTTATTTTACATTGTGTATTGATTTACACAATTGGTTGTTATGTGAGCAATCGACAATGGCTATTTCGTAATACGTGTCGGTTGACTACATTTCATGAAATCATTTGTATTAAAAAATTGAACTTGATGATGTTATATGCATTCATGTTACACATGATAACATACATATTGAAAGTTTGAAACAATGATAAGACAAATCACATTACAGGACATTGAGTAATTAATACCAAGAACAATTTAAGATCATTGATTATTTAAGGTAAGTGACATAAGAAGATCATCTTTGACAAATGATTATAATCCAAGTAGAGTATTAAAGATTTTAAACTTTCACTGGACATCTAGAAACAGAAGAAGAGAATTATGGATACCAAGTGTTGGAGTTTTATAGGGTTATGTTTTGACCCTCCTACTAGAGACCTCATCAGATCAAATTTTGGGATATGAAGAAGATTGCTTATTGAGGTATAAATTGACATGTCTAAACATGTAACAAATGACACCTCCCAGGCAACATCCTGGCCAGGTACATATTTTAATTAAAACTGATCCTTATTGAAATCACTTAGATTTCAATTGTTAATCTGTGTAAATAACAATTCTTGTTGTGTTTTTGCAAGTTAAACAGGTGAACAATTGAAAGCTGAACATTTTTAATAAAAACATCCCATTTTTTAGTAAAATAAGCACCTGCCAAGGACATTGCCCAGGAGGTGCCATTTGCTACATGTTTAGACTACTCTGTCAATAAAGGGAGGAAGGAGTTGTCAACTTCTATACCAATATTAATTTAAATAAAATCCATCCTAAGCCTAGAGTTAAGGAAAGTCCTTTCCTCTCCAGTTTAAGAGATAAAAATAATGGCCAAAAAATGAAAGGTTTGGACGTAAGGGAACCCCACACGCAGCTCACCAATTAAATTAATAAAGACTATCATGTTGATTAGGTGAAAAGACTCTGCTTGTGTCCCACTATCCACAAATCTAAATCAGACATGCTATCACAAACAATAAAACATAGAGATGTAGAAACGAGTGAGAGCTTTACCTTTGACTGACAATTCTTTTGGATAAAAGGCCTTGAGTTTGGGCTCAGTTTCAACCCATCATCTCAATTGAGATTATGTTCATGATTCTCAATCTCAATAGGTTCTTTCAAATGACATTCGACAAAGTTGGCAAAGTTGTCCACCCTTGCCAAGATTTTTGCATCTTCAATGCAACTTTGGTGTGCAGTATCAAGAGAGTGTTCAGCAACAGTAAATTTACTATTGTGATTGTGCTGGTGGTCTGTGCAATGCTTCTTTATTCTAATTTTTCTAGACCTCCATGATTCACCCACCTAGACTAATCCACAAGCAAGGGATTGTGTAGATTTCACTTTGTAGCATTGGATCCTCTTGGGCCTTTGATAATCTAAATTTGCTTCTTAGTCTTTGGAGCGGATCAAAGGCTATTTTTATTATGTTATAGCCTTTTTCCTTAATATCCTAGAGGATTTATCGTAGTACATTGTATTTGAAGTAAGTAGACCTGTGCACACTGACTATTGTCATCCTTCTTTAAATAGAGAATGCTAGATCTGACATTCTGAGAGAATCATAGTCCCTGATAGATTGTAATAAAAAAGAGTCAAGACTTTACGGATTGCCCTGCACTCTCAAAAAAAACATCTGAAACTTCTCATTACTCTCAGCTCAGATATATCTTGAGCAGAAAATTAACCTTATTTTGCACCCAGAAACATTTCATATAGGCCTTCTGCTAAATTCTCTATTTGTTTCCTATTTTTGCAGGTCATGTTGGCTATCTTAATAGGCCTGCTAACCATTTTGACATGGCATTTCACAACTGTATATACAACTAAATCAATAAAAAGTTTAGCGAAGGATCTCCGTTCTGAGCTTTTACAACGTCCTGTCTTGCGAATGTGGAATATATTGAATTCCACTGTGGAGATTACTATGGCGCAAGTTAAACTTTCTGAATATGTGATTGGTAGTTATAAGTCTCCAGTAAATTACGATCAACAACTTCAGGTTGAGTACAATTCTTTCTTGTGATGTGGGTTTCTGCCATTTTCTTTGTAAAATTGTCATGATAGACATGCATATCTTATACTAACAGAAATTGTTATGCTGCAGATGAATGAAGATATGAGGGATATCACATGGGCACTCTTTGCAAGCCGGAAAGCACTAAATGCCATAACCATAAGCTACTATAATGGTCATGTTATGGCTTTTCATAAAGATCACAAGAATAATAATACATTTTACATCTTCAATGAACCTGCAAATGTTTCATCCAGTAACTCACAGCACAAGGATGTACCAATTTCCCCTGTGCCCAGGTGGTCTGACATTTCTTCTTCTGGCAGCCATTCTGCTATTTGGTATAGGGAACCACTTGATCCTATCACTGGTGAGAATAGAGGGCCTCCTAAACAGATTCCTCCTGATGATCTCATCAATATTGCGGGCATTTCGGAAATACATGATGGGGCTGCTTCATGGCATGTAACAGTGAGCAAGTTTACAGACTCGCCATTGCTTTCTGCTGCTTTGCCAATAAGACATCCTACTGAAGGAAGTATTGCGGCAGTAGTGGGGGTGACAACAGCTCTTTCCAGTGTTGGTCAGTTGATGAGGGAATTAGTAAATTCTCATACTGGCTATATGTACTTAACATCTCAAGAAGGTTATTTACTTGCAACCTCTACAAATGCTTCTCTCTTGAGGAAAGAAATAGGTGGTTTGAAGCTTATGATGGCTGTGGAATCTAATCATCCTATCATAAGGGCTGGTGCTGAATGGTTGCAAAAGGAGTATGGTAATTCATTGCCTTTTAATAAAGAAGTCCATGTTGAAAATGTTATGCTTGGACAGCAGCGGTATTACATAGATTCATTTTTCTTGAACCTGAAGAGGCTTCCCTCGGTAAACTCAGAAACCTACTTTGTTCACTGCTTGCATATGCTCTATTGAAAATGGCATCGTGATTTTATGCACATATGCAGAGCGCATGAGCTGTATAGGAGGTTCGGATTGCAAATGCAGTTTTCTTTTAGCTTCTTCTTCTTTTATCTAAATATAAAGCATTATATCACTTAAAAAGGTGAATATCTGTAAAGGCACTTACACATCTTCCACATATATGTTTTATTATTGAAGCAAGAACTGTCCAAAAGTAAATAAAATGTCCATTTGAAGCAAGAACTGTCCAAAAGTAAATAAAATATCTATGGACAATCTGACAATGTTTGAGAACCAGTGTTTGAAGATGTAGACGTATCTTCTGAATTAGATATCCACCCAATCCTTTATTTGAGGTGGCCTATTCAGATTATTATCTAACATATTTAGTAGAGGCTGCCTTTCTGCTGAGCCTGCTCGTTCTTAATAATCCAAAGAGGTGATGAAGTCTCTGGAAGAAAGTCGAAGTATGTGCAATGGCCTTATGCTGAATGTTTTGTTTATGCGAATTGCTTATAGCAGTGGCAGAGGTCAAGCGTCATTAGGCTATTAGTGTAAGGGACCAATAGTTATCTTAGATGATTCCATATACAATATGACATACAAAAGAGATCAATGGATGCCCTTTCCACCAAATATTAGATGGTTATATATAAAATCAAAGGTATAAGTCAGAGAAATGTGGCTTTTACCCTATCCACCTCTTAATAGATAACCTTTTAATAGTTTTTTTTTTTTTAAATTTGCATAGGGAACCTCTATAATCCCTAGCCTGCTGGGTAAAGACGAAGTCAACGGGACCTCTAACCCTTTAGGGAATCGAACTGGGGCAACCCACCAGCAAGCACTCGGCGGCTACCAACTAGCCTATCCCCTTTTGGGAAAAAATTTAGGGCTAAGCATGGGTTTTTGAAAGGTGTCCTTGTCCCCTTGTACCTGTTGGTTACGAATCTGCCATGAGGAAAGGATTTTGGGTTAATGCGCCCAGATTCGCCCACCAGCATGAAAGGCCGGAAGGAAGAGATGCCTTCCGAGCCAATCTCCGGAGAAGGCCGGCTCCTTTTGGGGGGTTTCTGATTTGAGCTAAGGGTACAGGAAAGAGATGAATGTACAGAAAGAAACAAATGTACAGAAAGGGATTACAAATATATTCAGAGGTTGGTGGGGGGAACTAACAGTACGGGAACACACCAATCAACGCTACTTGCTGCATCATAAATACAAAAGTATGACAAAGAACTGCAAAATCTACGCGTACTTCCGATACATAAGCAATGTATGCACCATTCAATGATCCCCTAGCAAACATTCCCTACAAGGAACTAACAGCACGGCAATGCATCGATCAACGGATACGTACACTGACATAGGTAGAAAGCAAACCTAGAGATATCAGAGCCAGGTATATGTGTTTATGTAGAGAATTTAACCGCACCGTTCAATGATCCCCTAGCAAACATTCCCTACAAGGAACTAACAAAGACGGGATCGCATCAATCACCGGATACGGACCAGCAACAAAACACATAACTGATGGAACTGCTACCATATCTATTCTATAAATGCTTTAAATTAATGAAGTACGAAAAGTGCTTAAACAAGCAATACTAGAGGAACCTGATCGCCAAACGCCGAAGTGAATCAACGAGCCGCGACACAGGTGGGCCTAAAGCATATAATGAAAGACAGCATAAAAGAATAAAGACAACAGTAATGTAACCAGGCATACAGATTGTATTCATTAGCAGAAGCACGGTTACAATGGGTACGGTGATTCCCTAACAAACATTCCCCTTCCACCCTTTACAATGAATTCACGATGGGCTTTTATAGCCCGAGTCCCTCCCGTTACATTAATGGGCACAGAGTCCCGTCAAACATAAGTCGACAGAAGCGGCGAAAGAGCTGCAAATGCCGACCTTTTGTCGGACCGGGCCGTACCCGCAAAGATGGTCATCCTGAAAGCTGGACAGCTATGTGGCGGAGTGCTGGGTAGAATCTTCAAGTCGGCAGTACGCTGGTAGCTGGAGCAGGTGGAACCTCAGATCAGCTTTGAATGAGGCTACTGACACAGGCGGTGCAGCCCATACTTATCCCTTTTGGTCGGCAGTCTTGGTTCAAATCCCGAACCGGACACTTGTCGGATGATGGGTTATGCTATGTGACACATGTCCGCCTTGAAGGGCGCCTATCCATCTTCGCTTGGGATCGGAGCTCCTTGGGATGCGTGGGCGGAAAACAAGAGAGCTTGGGAAGGCCTTCACGCCTTGGTCAAATTCTGGGTTTGTTCCCCTACTGTACACCCGTCAAGGGCGCATTCCGACTCTGCTGAAAAGTCGGACTGTGCACAGGCGAACACTGGTGTCTGCCGCCGCACGGACCTGCTCCGGCACTTGTCATTTCTCTCTGTCAGCCTGCCAGCCTGCCAGTGCAAGGTGCGCCCAGAAAGTGGGGCGAAGTCGACCGGGTGTGCACGAAATGGGCGAAGTGCGCACTTCGCACCAAAACTGGGCGAAGTGCGAACTTCGCACCAGCACTTAGCCAATTTTTCAGGGTAACCTGCTGGAAAGTTGAAAAATCAACTGGGGGACTCCAAGAAAGGGGGGGAAGGAAAGAGAATGCGGGAAAGAAAAGGAAAGGGAGAGAAGGAAGGAAAACGGAAGAAGGAGGAAAAGAAGAGCAGCACTGTTACAATATTGAAGACATTGCACCCCGTGCAAAATGTGACAACATTTCTGGCGGCTCGCGGGGTGTCGAGCTCGCCTCGGCGCAAAGAATCCATGCCTTCATCCTTTGGGTACAGAGGAACTTGCCTCCCCTGTCTTTTGCTGCTCTAACTGTTCTCCTTGCGGCAACTGTTCTTCAGATTCATCTTTGTCAGTTGCCCCATCAGAAATGCCTTCCGAAAACTCTCCATCTCCTGCTTCTGCCTCGCAGATGCGAGTGTATGCCACCTGGGCTGAACGCCAGGCTTCTGCTTCGAATGGCTTGCGGTCTGCTATATCTTCTAATGCTCCGTGGAAAGCAGCGACCGCGTGCAGGTCGATGGTGAGGTACCTTTTTTCTAACTCCTGGAAATAGGAGCGGATCTTGGAATATTTGGACACCATCTGAGTGACCTGACCGTCTTGAATTGGCTCAGTCCAGCTATCAATTTCAGCCGTATCCGCCTCAAAGGACCGCCAATTTCTTTTTACCCGATCTAGGGTGAGGAGCTCGCCATTCTCAACAAAACTTGGGCACCCTAGTTCTGAAAGAGCGTGAAAGGGGGCCAGACAGATATCCCTTTCATGCGTGAATGCGTCTAGCATTCGTCTGGCCACTCTCACCTCTTCAACTTTTTTGAAATATTTGTGCAAGGTCACCCTTGCACCTGCCCATTCTGCAGCGAATGAGGACACGGGAGAAAATTGGAGGCCGTTGCGCTGCGCTCCCGAAGATTTACCGCCGTGTCCAGCCATTGCTTCGCCTCGGCGCTCGGCCTCCTCTACCACAAAGCTTTCCCGGGCGTAAACTTCTTGAATCCTGGATGCGAAATCCAGGACTGCCATCGCCTTGTAGGTATGGGGCTTGCATTCCCGCAGCAAACCAGCCCTCATCTCCTTAACTTTTGTCTTCGAAAAGACCGTCGCTTGAGATGTTCTCTCTGCTAGTTGCGACTGCGCCTGCTTCAAAGACTCCCGGAGCCGAGAAATCTGCTCCGAGGCCGCTTTCTTTCGGTTGCGGCTTGTTGCCGAGAAGCGGCCAGCCGGGCTTTGAGTTCATCTCGTTTCTTGCCGCGCCGTCTAGCCTGCTCGCAGGACCTAGACAGTCTTCTTCAAGCTGTCTTACTTTATCCCGCAACGCGAAAAGTTCTTCCCCGCTCCTCCGTACTCTTGACAAAGAGATTATCAGCTTTGCGCATGATCGTCTGAATCTCATACTACTTGTTGATGTCGTCAAAGCTCTTCTCCTTTGTCTGGAGCTCGTAGTCCGCCCTAGTCATTTCCCGGAGAGGCTTCTTTACTATTGGGATTATCTTCTCTGTTGTAAGCACTCTCCTCTCAAAATCGTACTTGGCGCGTTTTACCGGGGCGGCTATCTCTTCATGTCTCCTCCGTTTCAGGTTCTCGAGGAAAGAAACAGAACACTGTACAGCCCCTTGTTGCCGTGGGCAAGTCGTCTGTATTCTGGAGGTCGTCCATGAAATCTGGTTCCCCCAGCCTAGGGTTCTGCTGAGACGTCTCTCCTGCGGGGATGGGATCAGGAGGAACCGGACAGACTTTGGAAGAATCGGTCGCTTGTGGGGGCGACCGGGAAATGGAGATGGGAATGGTTGACACTGCGAGGGTTTGAAGCGGCTGAGACGGAGGATGTGACGGTGAACGGACGGTCTCAGCACTAGCTTCGGGCGAAGGGTTTGGAGTTGTGCTCAGAGAAAGAGAAACGTTAGGGTTCTGAGCAAACTGATCGGAAGAATGGGGACCGCTAGAAGGACGCGGAGACGGGGAGGAGGATGTGGTCATGGCTCGCTCAGATTGAGCGGGGGACGGAGTGGGAGTAGGAGTGGGTGAGACCAAAGAAACAGGGGCAGCAAACGTACCTGCGGGCTCCGCCTGAGCCGATGCCGGGTGAATGTCTTCGCTTCTTGTATCGGTGGCTGGCTTGGGACTCGCCCAAAGGAACCGCTCTCGCGGCGGCAGGACGCGGGCCGCGGCTCGCGACCGGTCAGCCGCACCATCGTGCTAGGGTCGCCCGATTTTCTCGACTCTCCTCCGCTTCTTCTCTTCTGGAATAACGGTCGGATCGGGGGAAGGAGATGAAGCAGGTGCAGCAGGCGCTGATGCTCCCACGGTAAACTTGTACCGGGGTTTGACTTGCAGAAGGTCCGCCGCGACCGGTCTGCTTTCTGGCGGCGCTGGCGCTTTTCTTGCCTGAGGGATTGCCTCGGGCGCTGCCTTGACTAACTCTTTCGCCTTTTCAGGCGCCGCCTTGGGAGCCACGGGCTGCATTGGATCGACCTGGGTACTTGCTGGGCCGCGCTGGCAGTTGCTGAAGTGTACAACTGTTTGGGAGGAGACCCATTTTTATAATCCTCAAAGGGGCCTCGGGGAACGTAACCTTGATATGCGAACGGCCGCCAGCTGTCATGATGCTGGTCATAGAGAACCGAAAAGTCGTCATCTACGGCCAGGCTTCTCCTTGTTGATTTATCGTGCTGCGTGCGGCATCTCATCTTCCAAAGACTCGGTAACCTTTTCTTTAGACCAGTTAAGGCCTCGCTATCTTGGATAGAAATTTTTTGAATCCTGGAGACGAGAAATGGTGATCCGGGTTTCGCTTGGGGTCATATGTCACCTCCTCGCAGTAGAAATCCTGCCAGGGAGGAGAAGCTTCCATTAATTCAATCTCCCAGTCAAGGTCCACGTGGACCATGTCGCATCTATCTTCGGTTATATCCCGGGGCACAAATGTGTGAATCTTGCCCTTATCCCATAGGGGTCGTACTTCCAGCCGCCGCGGCAAAAAAACCAGGCCAATCCGGGACAGCGCTTGCTCTAGGTAGACGTGCTGTCCTACCTCAGTAATCTCGACGTTGGCCCAGGAAAGAGGATATTGAAAAATCTGTCCTCTCTTCTTTCCTAGGCCGAACTCTTCTTCCACATAGTCCATCTGCCGAGCAACTTCCATCCCGAACGTATGCTCTGAACACCAATAGGGCAGCAAATAGGGCTTGCCCTTGAATCCGTAGATTCTGACTACAATCCCCTGCGTCGCTCTGAAAACGTCCCCGAGCTTCTGATTTATCAATGCACTCGTCATTTCTCTAGGGGGACGGGGGATTTCACTTTCGGTGAAGACTGACATGACGAATCCCAGAAAGTTGAAGTTGAACTTGTAGTAGGACCCTTTCCGGTATAAGTCATCCGTCCAGTTATAGACGGGCTGGGGCTCTCCCCTCTCGTTAACCTTCTTCAGGTTCAGGATCGGCATTTGGGGGTGCAGATGGTACAAACAAAGCCAAAACAGAACTGAAATGAAAATCGGTAGACTGCCTCTTCTGAATTTTCAATAGGCTGGAATGAATGGCATAAGCCAGCCTACCGCCCAGTCGAAAGAGATGGGGCGCTTTCCACTCCTTTGCGCCGCTGGTTCGTAAGATTCTCCACAGAGGAGACATTCTGCCAGCGCCAGCTGGTACGGATGTACCAACTCGTCGGAGTCGCAGCCGAGAATCCATGCCAGGATAGTATAGAGATACTTGCTCTGAAATTTTGCCAAGGGCATGGGGCCAGTCGGCCACTGTCCAGCTGGAAGCGGGGCGTTCAGCTCTGAATTGAGGAAATCCCTCATCCGCTTGGTGTGCGTGAAGCGTCCCGCTTGTTCGCCCAGATTTACCTTTCTGAGGATGGTGCCGGAGTCATACTCCGCACCTTGGGGCGAAAGCTGGCTGCACAGTCTCCCTGCGCAGCGCGAACAAGGGTTTACCGCTGGAGCTGCAGATATGCCGGGTAGCTGGTCTGTAGTGTCTGACAATGAGGTCTACCAGTTCCGGGCATTGATGGACAGGAGGGCACAAGAATCTGAAGAGGTTTGATTTGTACGCCGCTCCGAAATGGTGGGAGGGCGAAACTTTGTCAGCCCAGCTCTCCACATTTGCTCGCAGCTGAGTCAGGCTCATAGAAAATGAGCCGTCCACATATCCCGCCAGGTAATTCACCGGAGATGGTGGGGCTTGCCCACGCTGTACTTTTTTCGTTCGGGACTTTGACTTTTTCTCTGGCGGGGTATCGCCTTTGAAAACGCCAGGCCGCGGTAAATCCCTTGGTTCGCCACTTTCGCTGGACTGCGCTGACACGGGCCTTTTTCCTTTGTCCATCCCTCCGAATCAGCAATAATGATAGGTTCAGGCTGTCTGCAACAGATTTCGCTATCACAGGAATAATTTGAACTGTCCGAGGAATAATCTGTGCAATCTGGAATGTTTGCAGGCTTCTGTCCCCCTTTTCTAGATAAAAACAGCGCCATTAATGCAACGCAGGAGGGGGTAGGTCGGCTGAGTTAAGATCCTTGGGTGGCTGCGCAGGAGAATGTTTGGAAAAACGCGCCCCGGCAGACGTGCCATGCTTCTTTTGTTGCACTTTCCTTTGAAAAACGTGCAATCATTAATTCTGCTTTGGAGATTGCACCATGGCTGACGTCGCTGCCACCACTTGGGCACACTGCTCAAGACAAAACCCTTGGTGCGGGAACCCATGTTAAAACAGTTGCAAACGCGCCTTGGGCCCAGCTTGGGGGTTTTTCGAATTTTTTATTATTCATTTCTTGGACGCTGCCCCAAACTGGCCCGAAGACCAAGGCGCAGCCCGACTTCGCCCGAATTTCGGGCGAAGCTCGAACTTCGCGCGAAACGCGCGCTTGAACTGTTCTGCTCTCATTCTTTTCCGCTGCGCCCGAAGTTCGGGCACAGCGTGGGTCCTTTGCAACCTTGGGCGCTTTGGAACATACTTAATACTCCCCGCGGCCTTTGGACCTTGAACAAATTGCGCAGTGCTGATGCGTTGAGGCAGGTTCGGACTTCGGCCGAAGCTTGGAGCGAAGTGCGAAGTTCGCACTTCGCGCGAGAATTGAGCGCAGTGCACACTTCGCACTAACGCTGGCCGAAGTCGGACTGCGCGTTCGCACTTCGCGCAAGAGTTGCGCGAAAGCGTACTTCGCACGGAAAGTATGCGAATGCGTACTTCGGTCAAAGCTTTGAGCGGGGCTTCCCGTTAGTGTGCCTTAACATTTTTTATCAAACTTCGCATTTGGTCTGGTCGAAGTCCGACTTCGCATGGGTCGGGCTTCGCCCAACACTTAGTCAATTTTTTGCCCTCTTTTTCTCCTTTCTTTCTTTGCATAGCCGAACTTCGCCCTCCCGAGGGCAACGACGGACTTCGCTGCGAAGTCTGTCCTTCTCTCCCATGCCGCAGTTAAGCTCAAAAAAGAAGAAAAACAAATTGAAAGCTAAAACTGGAAACTGTACATGCCGGGAAATGGAAAAAACATAAGGAAAATTTTTACAAAGAAGGGCCACTCGGGCCTCTTCAACAGCGATAAAGTTTTAAATGGAACCCGTTGACGGGGATAGGGAGGAGCTGACCCTCCATATCCGAAAGTATGTAGGCATTGAACTGGTTCACCCGGGCAATCTGATAAGGGCCCTCCCAGAGAGCATCAAATTTTCCGTGATTACCCGGTTTTGCCTTGTATGAGTCCCACTTTAGCACCAAGTCCCCCGACTTCGAAAATTCGGGCAATGGTGCCTTTGGCAAACCAGCCTTGAGTGGCCGCAATGTGATCCGCGAAGGCCTGGTATGCATTTTCTCTGTCTTCTTCCAACTGCAGGAGTTGGCACAGTCTGTCGTCCACCGGGTCTCCGCCGCTCCTGTCTTCGTCAATCATCCACAGGGCAGGGATCTCGATGTGTGATGGCATGACAGCTTCCTTGCCATAGACAAGCGCGTAGGGGGACGTTCTGAGGGATTTCTTGAACGCAACTCTATCCGCCCATAGCGCCCGGTTCAGGAGCAAGTGCCAAGTCCGCTTGTTTCTGTCAATGGTCCTCCGGATGATTTTCAGGGGGTTCTTGTTAGTAGACTCGGCAAGGCCATTCCCCTGCGGGTAGTAATTAGAAGACATCTTGTGATAGATGCCAAGTCTGCCGGTGTACTCCGTGAGTACAGCGCCTACGAATCCCGGACCATTGTCTGTCACAATCGACTCTGGAACCCCGAAGCGAGTAATCAAGCTTTCAATGAACCCGATGACCGTTTCTTGGTCGGGATTGCCTCCGTCCACCGTGTAAAATAATCAGTAGCTGTAAGAATAAACTTGTGGCCGGCGGAGGAGTTAGGAGAAATCACCCCAATGAAGTCTAGACCCCATTGCTGGAACGGAGTCTCGGCCTGAATCGGTTGAAGGGGCAGGGGTGCTTTTCTGTTTCGGCCAGCAAACCTCTGGCATTGATCACATTTAGCGCAGACCGCATGCGCGTCTGCGAACAGAGTGGGCCAATAGTATCCAGCCCTTATTATTTTTAAGGCCGTTGGCCTTGAAGAATGGTGACCCCTGTGCATCCCGGAATGAAATTCTCCGAGGACCCTAGGCTGGTCGGATTTTCTGACGCACCGCAACAGGATGCCGTCAATGTTTCTGAAGTAAAGCCCCTCGGGGCGAAGAGTGTACCTTAGTGCACCTAGCCGAAATCTCCTTCGTTGTGAGGCGTTCAGGGATCGGGACATCTTCCGGTGCGTAAGTATCTCACCAGCTCATCCGTCCAATCACTCCCCTCCGATAAGGAGTCGGCTAGGTAGATGCGTGTCGCCGTGTCCTCCCACTTACAAAGCGGAGATGCCGGCTACAGCCGCTTCGGGCCAATTCCCGACACAAGGCTCGGCCTCCGATAAGCTTGGTGGGCCGCACTTCAATGTCGAACTCCTGGATCTTGGCAATCCATCCCGCTCTCTTGTGACCCGGTTCTCCTTGTAAAATAAAACTTCGAACATCCGGGTGAATCACAAAAACAATGGTCTTGCTCTGGGAGACAAAGTGCCTGAACTTTCGAAGGGACTTCATGACAGCATGAACTTGCCGCTCTATAAAATTGTACTTTTCTTCATGCGGCAAGATGACTTGGCTTCAGAACGCTATGGGGCGCTCCTCACCGTCGTCTCCCTTCTGAGTCAGGACCGCAGCCGTAACTTTCGGGTTCTCCCACCGCATACGAGATGAAGTCCTTGGAGTAGTCCGGGTTGGTCAACACCGGGGCTTGTGCAATTCGGGCCTTGATCTCCTCGAAGGCTTGCTCTCTCTCATCACCCATTCGTAAGGTGTGTCTTTCTTGAGCAGTTCGGCCATAGGCTTGATCACCTGTGCGAAGTCCGGGATGAACTTCCGCACGAAGTTAATCCGACCGAAGAAGGACCGCAGCCCTTTTTGTCGATGGGGGCCGGCAAGCGAACGAGGGCTTCCGCTCTCGTCGTGGTCAATGGCGAGGCCTTCCTCGGAGATGACATGTCCCAAGCAGCTTTCCTTCCTTTACCGCGAAGACAGTCTTCTTCGGGTTTATGGAGATGCCGAATTCTCGACAACTCTCAAATATCCGCCGCAGTGCGAAACATGATCTTCTCGTTGGTGAGAGAAATGACCATGTCATCGAGGTAGATGACAATAATTTTGTTGAGCAGCTTTCCTAAGGCGAGGTCCATGGCCCTTTGGAACGTAGCACCAGCATTGGATAAGCCAAACGGCATGCGCCGATAGGCGAACGTCCCCCACTTGGTGGTGAACGCCGTCTTATGCCGGTCTTCGTCTTTGACCCAAATCGGGTTGTAGCCGGAAAATCCATCTAAAAGTGAAAATCTCTCGGGCTCCAAGGAACGATATGCGGAATCCGGTCAATTTGGGGAAGCGGATAGTGGTCCCGGAGGGAAGCCCGATTTAGGTTTCGAAGTCGACACGTAGACGTATGTCGCCATTCTTTTTCCTCACGGGCACCAAATTCGCGACCCAGGATGAATGTTTGATGGGGTAGATGATCTTAGCCTCCAGCATCTTCAAGAGCTCGGTCTTAATCATGGCCTCAATCTTTGGATTTACGGCCCTCTGGTTCTGTCGGAATGGCTTGGCGCCATCCTCTAGCTCAATGGTATGCTCGGATGACAGCTTCGTCATACCCCTCAAATCCTCGTAGCACCAGTCCACGATGTCGGGGAACTCCTGGCACAGTGATCTAATCTGCCCCAGCTCCTCCGACGTGCAGTCTGTCCCGACCTTGATGGTTTTACCAGGTTCGAGTTCCAGGTCAGCATACTGCCTCGGGTCTACTTTGATCCTATGTGATATTGCTCTGTCGTTCTGATCAAAGAGACTTTCTAACGTAATCAGTCCCTTTGGGACGTGATTATTCCGTAACTGTATCAACCCCTCATATTGCTCGTCATCAGGGTCTCTACCTTCGATTACACATACTTCGTTAACCAGGAATGTGACGATCTCCTCGTCACAGCTGAACACCTGCGTAAGGTATCCCTATCAGGCACAGAAGGCCTGTAAATGGTGCGGACCGGCTTCAGTTTCTGGACAACGTCTTCAGCCGAACGCACTGGCTCCAACAGACGCTGAATATCTCGCGTGCTTGTTTCTCTCACGCGATATTGCCTTAACATTCAATGAGTCGAACAATTCCATCAGGTCCCAGACCCGATTGCGGTACGATTTAAGATAGTGATGCTTGGAGGCGCATTTATTCATAACTTGGTGACACACCAGCTCTGAATCTCCGAAAATTTGGAGATGCTTGATTCCGAGCCTTTCCGCCTTTCGCAAACCCAAGCACAGGGCTTCGTACTGCTGAGTTGTTAGTACAGCTCCAGGCCAGCCTGTAGGCATAGTCCTTCTGGATCCCGGTTGGAGAAACCAGGAGTACCCCTGCACCGGCGCCATTCTTGCATCGCGCGCCGTCAAAGAAAAGCTTCCACAGCTCTTCGGGTGCAGGTCCTACTTCTTTCGCAGCTGACACGTCAAGTCTCTCGGACTGTTTAATGGAGTAACAGCCCTGCTCTGTCCCGATTACGGCATTGAAGTCCCGCAACGAGAACTCGTCTTCGAGCTGTAGCACTTCGAGAGCTTGCTCTGGCCGGCTCCACCGTCACCGCTCTTCCTCCGACAACCGGACCATGCACCATCTCTCCTCCGGTATCTTGTCCACTAGAAAGGGGGAAGGCTTCTCATTGAAAATTTTCGGTCTCCTTCCTTTGAAGGGCACTTCCATGTGTGAGTAGTCTAGAGACAGGTACTCGCCCAACTTCGCAGTGAACTCCCGAGAGAGACACATGCCGAAGTAAGGCTCCAGGTCAACAATCACGACCTCTTGGATGACTACGATGTCGAGAGCCTTGTGCAGTCGGATAGGGATATCCTTTATGACACCAACTGTCTTGACAGGGGTGCCGTCTAGTTGCAGGACACCTTGGCTGCTCCGTGTGTATTCCATCCCGATCTCATCGCACGGCCTTCGGCATCACGGCCGAGGAAGCACCGTAATCCACCATGCAGCTGTGAACTATGTGCCCTTGCATCCGTAAAGACGGATAAAAGGGTGGCGGTCTGTTCTTCCCAGTGGCTGAGACTGTCAAAGGTTGAACCAGGACAGCAGGCTGCATCTGCTTGCCGCTCTTCATGTTCTTTAGTGATTCTTGCAGCAGATCTACCTGGCCTGGGAGCAGAAGAGCGTCGTACATGCTGATTCTGGCAGGAGTCTTCTTCAACTCGTCTACAATGCTGTAGCCCGAGGTACTAGCTCCTTCTCTGGCTTAGCCGGTTCATACTTGGTCCGGCATCGTTGGGTGGCCTCAACTCGCTGTCTCTTGGTCAGAGACGGGTACTTCAGCTTCTCCTGGGCTTGTTCTTTGGTTTCAGCTGGGAGCTGAGGTATAGGAGGCTTAGCGGGAGTTGAGGCCTTTGCTGGAGGCTTGGCGGGAACAGGGGCAGCCTTTGCCGGAGAAGGCTTAACTGGAGCTTTTTCTTTGGACGCCTTCTCCTGGGCTGTGTAAGGCCACAGCCGCTTGTACGGTGGCAGCTCGTGGGGCTGCGGTTTTTCTCTTCTTGCGTAGACTTGCAAAGGCTTAGCCGCTTCCACAGCTTTCTTTTCTTCCTTGGCGGGCGTCACTAGATTCTCTTCTGGCAGGGCAAAATTAGCCTCGCCGTCCAAGATCATGTACGCACTCATCGTCTTCTATAGCGCCGCCGGCCAAGGTCCGGATGTAGTGCCGGTGCAGAGTGCGCCTTCCTCCGAATGCGGGTCATTGCACGTAGTGCACCGCCTGACCCGGTCGGGAGGACCAGGTGGGTCTTCTATAGCAAGGATTCCTCGGAGGCGGACGCCTCGCGGGCTGGTTCTCTGGGGCTTTATCTTTTGTCAACGCTGGTGGCGCATACGGCCTTCTAGGAGCAAGGTCCATCTGGGCCTGCTTCTTCTTCATGGCGGTCATGTCATTAGACATGGCATGATATCCGGAGGCCAAAGCCCGCACTTCTTGTAGAATCGTGTTCTGGATGCTGCTGTCAGGAGGCGGCAACTGTGCCGGTGGAGGCAAAGCGGCCAATGGAGGAGGGTTAGAATAAGGCGCGTACTGCGGGGGAGCAGGGAGCGCTGGAAAATGCGGAGCGGGAGGAGGCGGATGAGGGTAATGCATTTGAGGCGGGCCATAAGGAGTTATGACCGGCGCCGGATTCCACTGCTGCTGGGGTTGCTGCCCGGAAGTGGACGGCGAACCGCCGTGGCGTAAGGATACTGCGATCTGGGGAAGTCGGGATGAATTGGTTCCCGCACTCGGACGGAAGCCCGCCGATGGAAATAATATCGCCTTCACTTGTCGGGCAGCCTCGTACAGCCGCAGAAACTCGTCAATCTCGGCGATCTTCACAGCAGTGCATATGTCCGAGTTGAATGATCTCGGATAGTAGTGAGCAGCCATGCCACCTGAAGGCCGAAGTTCGCGAGGTACCCGTTTCCAGGATCTCGCAAACCCGATGTTGAAATCGACACCTCCTCTTGAGGATGTCTCTCGGATAGCTTGGAACCGATGCAAGAGAGAAGTAGGGTCAGCGGACTCGTTGCATCCTTTTACGAGTCTCCCGGCAAGTCGGGCCACCCCGTGATGGATCCCTCTCGGCGCCGATCTCCACCAAGAGAGAAGCTTTCCCCTCGGGGAAAGGGCCAGCAGACGGGTCTTCACACTTTCATCGGTAATAGTATGCAGTGCGGCCAGGGCAAGGATGTCCTGGATGTGCTCATACGCCGTCTTACCGTAGCCGTCGTATGTGGGAATAGACTTTAAAGCAGCAGGGGGAACAGCTTGCTGACCGACCAGGGCCAAAGGCCCCGTAGAGTCCACCGCCGGGAAGAGGTCATCGTCATTTGGCTGTTGGGCAGCCATTTCTTCTTCTTCTTCTTCTTCTTCTCCGCCGTCGGTTGTGTACTCAGTGTCGGTACTTTCCGAGGATGCAGGATCTTCTTCTTCCTCGGCTTCTTCTATTTCGTACTCGGCTCCTCCGACTTCGCCTTCGGCTTCTTCTTGGATCTCACCCTCGGCTTCGTCGAAACGAGCTCGCGGATCAGCCAGCCTGGGGATCTCGCCTCGAGCGTTGATGTCCAGTCGTAGAACTCAGGCGGGCTTCTCGGATTTCTTGCTTGCCACCTTCTCGTGTGCATGAAGGTGACGGGACCGGTCTTCTAGACTCAGAGGATTTGTTCGTGCAGAGTCGCCAGTGTTCAGATTTGGAACAAGCAATGAAGCGAACACCGGTGCTTCAATTCTGTCTGGGGTGAGAAACTTCCTTGTCTCACCGAGAGCTCAGGAACTGCCAGCGCCGGGTGGAGACTGATCAGAAAATCTCTCTTCAGATGTGGGACCCGTGTTCCTCCAAGCGGGTCAGAAAAACTGTTGCGCTAGGTGGAGACAGAACGGGTACCTCTTTCTTTAAAACGTGGGACAAGGGTCCCACCGGGCGTGCCAGAGAAACTGTTGGTTACGAATCTGCCATGAGGAAAGGATTTTGGGTTAATGCGCCCAGATTCGCCCACCAAAGATGAAAGGCCGGAAGGAAGAGATGCCTTCCGAGCCAATCTCCGGAGAAGGCCGGCTCCTTTTGGGGGGTTTTCGATTTGAGCTAAGGGTACAGGAAAGAGATGAATGTACAGAAAGAAACAAATGTACAGAAAGGGATTACAAATATATTCAGAGGTTGGTGGGGGGAACTAACAGTACGGGAACACACCAATCAACGCTACTTGCTGCATCATAAATACAAAAGTATGACAAAGAACCGCAAAATCTACGCGTACTTCCGATACATAAGCAATGTATGCACCATTCAATGATCCCCTAGCAAACATTCCCTACAAGGAACTAACAAAGACGGCAATGCATCGATTAACGGATACGTACACTGACATAGGTAGAAAGCAAGCCTAGAGATATCAGGGCCATGTATATGTGTTTATGTAGAGAATTTAACCGCACTGCTCAATGGCTCCCAAAGAAACATTCCCTACAAGGAACTAACAAAGACGGGATCGCATCAATCACCGGATACGGACCAGCAACAAAACACATAACTGATGGAACTGCTACCATATCTATTCTATAAATGCTTTAAATTAATGAAGTACAAAAGTGCTTAAACAAGCAATACTAGAGGAACCTGATCGCCAAACGCCGAAGTGAATCAACGAGCTGCGACACAGGTGGGCCTAAAGCATATAATGAAAGACAAGATAAAAGAATAAAGACAAGCAGAACGTAACCGTGCATACGGATTGTATTCATTAGCAGAAGCACGGTTACAATGGGTACGGTGATTCCCTAACAAACATTCCCCTTCCACCCTTTACAATGAATTCACGGTGGGCTTTTATAGCCCGAGTCCCTCCCGTTACATTAATGGGCACAGAGTCCCATTCAAACATAAGCTGACAGAAGCGGCGAAAGAGCCGCAAATGCCGACCTTTTGTCGGACCGGGCCGTACCCGCAAGATGGTCATCCTGAAAGCTGGACAGCTATGTGGCGGAGTGCTGGGTAGAATCTTCAAGTCGGCAGGCATGTCGGTAGCTGGAGCAGGTGAAACCTCAGATCAGCTTTGAATGAGGCTACTGGCACAGGCGGTGCAGCCCATACTTATCCCTTTTGGTCGGCAGTCTTGGTTCAAATCCCGAAGCTGGACACTTGTCGGATGATGGGTTATGCTATGTGACACATGTCTGCCTTGAAGGGCAGTCTATCCATCTTCGCTTGGGATCGGAGCTCCTTGGGATGCGTGGGCAGAAAACAGTGCAGTTGGGAAGGCCTTCACGCCTTGGTCAAATTCCGGGTTTGTTCCCCTACTGTACACCTGTCAAGGGCGCATTCCGACTCTGCTGAAAAGTCGGATCGTGCACAGGCGAACACTGGTGTCTGCCGCCGCACGGACCTGCTCCGGCACTTGTCATTTCTCTTTGTCAGCCCGCCAGTGCAAGGTGCGCCCAGAAAGTGGGGCGAAGTCGACTCGCACCAAAGGGGGCGGCGGGCGACTTCGCACCAAAACTGGGCGAAGTGCGCACTTCGCACCAAAACTGGGCGAAGTGCGAACTTCGCACCAGCACTTAGCCAATTTTTCAGGGTAACTTGCTGGAAAGTTGAAAAATCAACTGGGGGACTCCAAGAAAGGGGGGGAAAGAAAGAGAATGCGGGAAAGAAAAGGAAAGGGAGAGAAGGAAGGAAAACGGAAGGAGGAGGAAAAGAAGAGCAGCACTGTTACAATATTGAAGACATTGCACCCCGTGCAAAATGTGACAACAGTACCAGGGTTGGAACTTGGGTCTCCTAGATGAAAACCCAAAGACATACCACTACAGTATCCCTCACAAGATACCTTTTAATAGGTTATTAATAAGGTTGTGTGCCTCTCTCAAGCTGCAACTTATTTTATCCATCTCTTAATAGATTGTTGTAGTAGCCTGCCTACTACCTTTGGATTCTTGATAATTAAGAAGCTTGAAGAACTAAGGTTCAAACAATTAGAGCCTCCAAAATACCCTTTTTAGGCCCTTGGGATGCAGGAGATCAGTTCAACACCAGAGCTGTGATCCGCTCCTCAAGGTGTGATTAGCTCCACATGTGATCCGCTCAAAAGGTGTGATTGGCTCTCAATGAACGAATCGTTTTTCCCAAATGAGAAAATTGCTAGTCTTCAGGCCAAGCATTACAAGGAAGCACAAAATTTGAGGCAACCAATTGGAAAGTGATATTCTGTCATTTTGTGTTGCCAAAAGTGAGATAGAAGGCTTCTAAGTAGTTTAGGGACTATTTTGGAGGCATGTAACATTTAGTGATGCATAGCTCTGCTATAGATGCCCCTAAATTAGTAGATTTATTAGGAGTAGAAATTTTTTACCTAAGGTAACTCCTAGGTGAATAATTTTCTATAAATAGGAGCTATGGGCTCCATTGTAAACATCTTTTGGCTATTGAAGAAATCAGAGCTACACTCTATGGACTCCACATTGTACTTTGCTCTAATTTTGGGAATAATAGAAAGACTGTGCATGACATTTGCTTTCCAATTGTGACATTGCTCTTTTGGATTATGGAATGCATAGTGATTGTGGCATTACCCTTTTGCTTTCTAGTCCTTTCCTTCTATTATTTCAATTTCATATGTGCGGGACTACCTTGTTGTTATTCGAGGACTTTATGTGTTGATTGATCACTCACTTTGCTTGCTACAACTATGGCTATATTTTATTTTTCATGCAATATACTTTAATCTCTCGCACCCTTACCTTCACGCATGTAATTTCTTGCATTTATTTTCAGTACTTGGCTCAGTTTAGATTAGATTAGCAAGGTTAGTGGGGAGCCGGCCTGAATCTAGAGGTCGAAGGAGGCACGTTTCTCCTTCTTCCAACTGCTGAAACATATTTATGAGGAGCATTTCTGCCTTTCAACAATAACCTTTTAACAGGTAATTAGTAAGGTTGTGTGCCTCTCTCTCTCTCTCGGCCTCACATTTGGACTAGTTCATCCCAAAATAACTTTGAGAGGCATCATATTTGAATTTGAAGTCCATGATTAATTGCTTTTTTTTTGAACCTATGTTTTTGACAAGAATCAAAACATTCTTGTTTGCATGGGTCATGTGGATGTTGATATATTGATTGTTGATGATGATTGTTTCCATGATTAGGTTATTAACAAGGTTCGCTTCCACAATGCATTTCAGGAGAATTTGGCAAACAATTATTCCTCATTTGAAAAATCTCATTATAATTCTTAATAATGGTTTTATTCATGTCCTTAGTATCAACATGTTTAGTCCTCAAGTCCTATGACTTCTTGTTGGCTCTTTGCCCGTCCATGTGCGTCCACAGCTCCCACGTCATCACGTTAGGTTATCTGTCATTCACTTTCTTCCGTCTCCAATGTTACACGGTGACTGATTCAAACTAAAGATGACAACGATGCCAAATGTAGCACAACAGTTGTATTCTGCAATTGAAGGAACAGAGAATAATGAATGACTGGAAATATTAGCAATACACAACATTTAACCAAATACGAGAAGGAAACATCAGAAATGAAAATGGAATAAAACAACAACAATTAACTTTTATTATGTTCAGACGACCATGTATGTTCATCTACAACAACATTCTTCTTCTTCGTAGGCACATGCAATTACATGCTCTACACAACCATATGCTCAAACACAAACAATGGCTGAATGGATCTTCTTTGATCATATGTATGTATACACATACATGAATATCTTTGAATGAATGATTTCAAATTGTGAGGGCTCTATATATACATCTCCCTAGGAAAGGGGAGGTAGTTGCAATGCCGCAATTTCCTCGTACCTAACCCTTAACTAACTGCCCCCACACTTAATTACATGACATTTTGAATTACATGTACATTCAATTATCGGAACGTTCTAATTACACATGCACTTTTTGTTAAAAACTTTGCATGCGAACTACAAAATGATTCAAAACTACAAAATTGTATATACAATCAAAATTGCATTTGCGCACTCGTTATCGTATGTGCTTCATCAGGCTTGAGGTGGTGCTACGTCAGAACTGGCTCCCACATTGTGGTAGTTTTGCAGACCAATCTATTGGAAATCTGACATAGTGTCTTAGGAAATCACTTTCTCCAATTTGCCTTATTTATTTGTCCATTTGCCTCTCTAACATGATGCATTTTCTACAAGGTCTGGTTAAGTGCTATGTTTCATCACCATAAAACTTGGGACACATTTACATCCTCTCAATACTAGTTGTTCTAACTAATTGATTTGACACTTAGTTGATCGACCTTCTCTTTGGTCTCATTCTTGTAAGGCTTGCTTAATGGCTTTCAAACTAAAACATTAGTTGTCACTCCTATGTTGGACTCCTATTTTGAACCACCTGTTAGTTGCTCTTGTTCCAAACTCCCATTCCGTTCACCATTTGAAGCACCATCTTGTAGTGCTCTCTTGTTAATCCTTCTCTCGTGCATCGCCTCAAAAGAGGACATAGGTGCATAGGAAAGCCTATTTTTTTGACTTTGTGAGAGGCCCTAGACTTACAAAACAAATATTATATCTTAACATGTTCTTGAGGATTTCTTGGTTATTTATTAAGAGGTCAGTAAGAGGATTTATAATTCTATAACAACGTATTAAGAGGACTTTAAATTATAAGTATAATTTCGTCTCATGTAGGCTACTTTATTTTTTATGCATTTTATATATTTGATAATTTTAAAACAAATTTATCATGGATATTTGGTACATTTAGTTTTGAAAAAATTAACTCATTCTTATTTATTTACTAACTTTGGCTATACCCATTATCTGGAAATTGATGTCCTTGTCCTTGTCCCTATTTTCAGTACCGGTACTTGTACCTATCTCCTTGCAACTATGGAAATAATTGGATGATTGGGAAATCATCATGAACACTGTACACTGTCTTTCTTGATCATATCCTTAGTGGTTGGTCAATAATCACGTGGCTTTTGTTGGGCTTGACCATTGTTTTAAAATGGACTACTACAACAATATCAACCATTGGCTCACACAACCATGGATTACAAGTTTGTCGAGTGATTAGCCATGATTTCGACACTAGTGTTAGCCACTCGATTTTTCCAAACCATTTATAATTGAAAGTGATGCTTCGGGCCATGGCATTGGTGTAGTATTAATGCAAGAAGGGCGGCCCCTAGCTTTCACTAGTAAGGCATTGTCGGGAATTTTTTTTGGGAAGTCTTCTTATGAAAAAGAAATGATGGCCATCCTCCATGCTGTCAATCATTGGCGACCTTTTATCATCGAGAGGCATTTTTCTATTAAAATGGATCATCAGAGTCTAAAATATTTTTTGGAACAGAGGGTATCTACTCTAGCACAATAGATATGGGTTTCAAAAATTTTGGGGTATGTTTTTGATATTATTTATGAGAATGGGAAGAAAAACATTGTGGTAGATGCTCTCTAACGTTAGTTTGAGGATCAAAACACACTGTGTGCCATCTCTTCCCCACTTCCCTAGTGGGTTTCTTAACTTCAAGAAGAAGTAACCAAGGACCCGTCCTTGCAAATTTTGAGGGAGTAGCTCCAAAGGGACCCCAATTCACAGACCGGGTATTCATGGGATGGACAGATGTTAAGATACCAAGATCACATTGTAGTTCCTAAAAATTCATTGATTCGTGAGGACATCATCAAGGAGATGCATGCTTCACCCACAACAGGCCATTCGGGTTTTTCGAAGACATATGAGCGAGCTAAACAATTATTCTTTTGGGAGGGAATGAAAAAGACATCCAAACTTTCGTTGCCGGAGTGTGAGATCTTCCAATGGATGAAAGGAGAAATGGTTCGTAGTCCAGACACTCTACAACCTTTACCAATCCCTAAAAATGTATGGACTGATATTTCCATGGATTTTATTAGACTTCCTAAATCTAGGGAAAAACACTTATTCTTGTGGTTGTGGACCGTCTCTCGAAGTATGCTCATTTCTATTCCCTTGCCCATCCCTATCATGCCTCCACCATTGTCCAAATATTCATGGACTCTATTTTTAAACTCCATGGTATGCCAAATTCCATTGTGTCTGACCGCGACCCCACTTTCACCATTCGTTTTTGGCAAGTACTGTTTAAATTACAGGGAACACAATTGAAAATGAGCTTAGCCAACCATCCGTAGACCAATGGGCAAACCGAAATTGTCAATAAATGCTTGGAAACCTACCTTTGTTGTTTTATTTCCGAGCCTAGGATTATTTTTTAACTGTATCAACCCCTCGTATTGCTCGTCATCAGGGTCTCTACCTTTGATTGTACTTGCTTCGTTTATCAAAAAAGTGACGATATCCTCGTCACAGTCGAACACCTGCCAGTGGGTGTCTTTATTAGGCACAGAAGGCCTGTAGATGGTATGAACCGGCTTTGGCTTCTGGACAGTGTCATCAGCCGGGACGTACCTGGCTCCAACGGACGCCAGAATGTCAGCATACTTATTCTTCTCACGAGATATGGCTTTGACATTCAAAGAGTCGAATGACTCCATCAGGTCCCAGACACGGTTACGGTACGCCTTGAGGTAATGCTTCTTGGAGGTGCACTTATTCGTAATCTGGTTGCACACCAGCTCTGAGTCGCCAAAGATCTGCAAATGTCTTATCCCCAGTCTCTCCGCCTTTCTCAAACCCAAGCACGAAGCCTCATACATACTCCGCTGCGTTGTTAGTGCAAATCCAAGCCAGCCTGTAAGTGTAGTCCTTTTGGATTCCGGATGGGGAAACCAGAAGTACACCTGCACCGACGCCATTTTTGCATTGGGCGCCATCAAAGTACGGCTTCCATAGCTTTTCTGGTGCAGGTCCAACATCCTTCTTTACTGACTGATCAAGTCTTTCAGGCTGGGTGACGGAGTAACAACCTTGCTTGGTCTCAATCATGGCATTGAAGTCTAGCAAGGAGAACTCATCCTCCACTTGTAACAGCTCGAGGGCCTCTTTTGCCATATCCACCTCTACCAGTTCTTCGGTTGTCAGCTGAACCATGTCGTTCTGCTGCTCCTCCCGTGTATCTTCTCCACAGAAATGTGGAAGGCTTTTCATTATAGATCTTCAATCTTCTTCCTTTGAAGGGCACTTCCATATGTGAATAATCCAGAGACAGATATCCACCTAGCTTCGCAGTGAACTCCCTAGAGAGACACATGCCGAAGTAGGGTTCCAAGTCGACCACAACGACCTCTTGGATGACCACTATGTCGAGGGCTTTATGCAGTCGGATCGGGATATCCTTGATGACACCAACTGTCTTGACAGGGGTGCCGTCTAGCTGCAGCACACCTTGGCTGCTCCTTGTATATTCCATACCAATCTCCTCGCAGACGACCCTCGACATGACAGTAGTGGAAGCACCAGAATCCACCATGCAGTTGTGTACTATATAGCCCTCCATTCGCAATGACAGATAGAAAGGTGGCGGCCTGTTTTTCCCGGTAGCAGATACTGTCAAGGGCTAAGCTAACACAGCAGGCTGCGTCGGTAGCAGATACTGTCAAGGATTCCTGCAATAGGTCTACTTGCCCTGGGAGCAGAAGAGCCTCGTACATACTTATCTTTGTCGGGGCCTTTTTGAGCTCATCAACTATATTGTAGGTTGAAGTGCCGGCTCCCTCTATCTCTTTCGCTGGCTCATACTATTGCTGCGTGGCTTCGACTCTTTGTCTCTTCGTCAGCGATGGATACCTCAGCTTCTCTTGAGCTTGTTCTTTTGTTTCGGCTAGAGGTTGGGCTGTGGGAGCCTTCATCGTGGGAGCCTTGAGCGTCGGGAACCTCTCTTTGGCTGTAGGAGGCAAAGGTGACTTGTCAGGTGGTAGCCTAGCAGGCTGCGTCCTCTCTCTTCTGGCGTATACTTTCAACGGCTTTGTTTGGGCCGTGGCAGCTTCAATGGGCCTTCTGCCTTCCTTGGTCAAGAGTGACACAGGATCTTCTGGGATTGCAAAGTTGCCTTCATCATCCAGGATCATGTATGCTTCGTCCTCCATGGCGCTGCCCGCAAGAGTTTGAAGATAAGTTGATGCAGCATGCAACCCTCCTCTCCATGTGGATCGTTGCATGTGGAGCACCAGTTAACCTGGTCAGAAATGCCAGGTTGAATGATGAGGATTGATGTATGATCCTTCATATGACCCCTCTAGTAGTTCCTAGCTTAGGTTTGCTTAGTTTATTTCTAGCAAATTGATATTGTAAGTGAGTCTCTTTCTCACATGCACTTGTGGGCACTAGTTGTCTTCTAGTTGTCTTTTAGAGTGTTAGTTAGCAAGTGTGAACTCAAAGTAGGAAGTGTGAGCTTCAAGTTAGCTAAAATGGATCTTCTAGTTAGCAATCTTAACTTAGAAGTTTACGTGCATTCTTCTTTGCACCTTTGTAGCTTTTGGGTTAAGCGTGTGAATCAAATCCATGATTTCATGGGTTGGTTATGTATTTTGGGCCATTAGTGCCTATATAATGATTTGTAAATAATAGAACTCTTAGTTGGATTTTCAATCCTTTTCATTGGTATCATAGCCTAGTTCATGTTTGCACTAGGGCTTGTGAGGTGAGAGGATAGGAGATAGGATTAGTATGAGAAACGTATTCTCATTGAGGACTCGGTTTAAGCCCAAAGGGAGCTTGAAAACCATTCGGAGAAGGAAGTTCCTTCGCCGACAAACCCCTCGCTCCAACTTCTTGCTTATGCTTAAAAAGTATAGGAAGAGTTTGCCCCAGAGTTCTTCGTATACCGATCCTTGGAAGGGATTGGATCGTAGCTACGGTCCAATTAGGATTAGGGAGCCTTTTGACCCTGCTGCCCCCCCCATTTTTGAGTATTGAAGAGCTTCAGGAGGACTCCAAAGCTAGGTCGTGTGTCGACTTAGAGCTGGATGCCTTTCAAACGCTGGTCGTGTGTCGACCGGATCTTGAAAGGAGAGCTACTGGTGGGAGCTGGTTGCTCATATTTTTTATAATTTCAAGTTTTTCAAATTTTAGATTAACCCCCCTGGTTAATTTCTAATTTTTTTTATTTTTAGTTAGAAAGCTTCAAATTTATTGTTCAATATATTATTTTGATAATATATTTGTATTGCTGCAATTTATTTATAAAAAAAAAAAAAGGGCAATTTTATTTTATTTATTTAAAAAAAAAAAATATTGCAGCAGATTTGCTGCCGTCGGCTCCTTCGGCAGCGTTCGGCAGCCTTCGGCACTGTTGCCGGGCTTGCCGACGCTTGCCGGCCGACGGTCGTCGGGCAACCGCCGCGGCAGATCGCTGTCCGCAGGATAGCGATCGCGCTTGTCTCATACGGCCGCTCGATCGCTGTCAGGCTCGACAACGAACTTGTCGCCAGTCGACAGCGCCAGGCGTCGTCGCAGCAGCCCGACGCCGCTCGACGCTAGCATTGCGCTCCGGAGCGAGCCGGCGGCAGCTAGATCGCAACCGCCCGACAACCGATCAGCTCAAGCGTCGGCTCCGGTGCAAGCGGGTTGACGCGCAGTCACCGACATTTCGTCAGGCGTCGCAGAGCTCGCGGCTCGCGACGCAGTCGCCGACATCGACCGAGTCAGCTGTCGTGCTGCGGCCCGAAGAGCTTTGGGGCAGCGTCTCGACATTGTCGCCGACGGCTCGCCGGCTCTGCGGCCGGCAAAGATAGGCGGCACAGAGCCAGGCCAGGGGCGGCTGCGTGCGTGGACCCCATGTGCACGGAATTTTGTGCAGAGAAGGCAAGGAGGATTGCCTTGGAAGTTTGTGCAGCTCGGGATTCCAGGAATAAATTACAATTGGAACATTGTAATTTTTTTAATTTTTTTTTCACATCTGCCTTGGGAAATGTGCCAGGCAAGACTGGTGTTTTAACTGAAGGTTGTTAATTTTTCATGCACAGTTGAAGTTCAGTTCAAACAGCAGATTGAAGGGTAAATTATTGTAAAAATTTTAAATTTTTACTATTTTAGAGTGCATGTTAAAAATTTCATTTTATTAATTTAATTTTTAATGACTTAATTAAATTCTTTAATCTTTTGATTAATTGAAATTTAATTTTTGATTAAGTTATTTTTAAATTAATAAATGTTAATTTTGCACTTTATCTTAGTTAAAAATTTTCAAAATTGCTAGCCTTAGGAGTTAATTTTTCAGTTAAGCAGCACTCCATTGTAACAAGGAAATTTGCATTGTATTTCCTTGATTTAGTGCTTTCTTAAACTGTACTTCTGGCTTATACCCGAGAACACATGGCCTTTGACTTGGCTGCCCAAGTGGCAGAATTGGCCCATGTTGTAAACACTTTGGCCGATAAGGCAAATGACACTACAATGGCGGAAGTCCTTGGCAACCTTGCCATGAAGGTAAATGACATTTCTTTGCATAATACCTCCACTTCTGCTCATGATTCACGTTTGAGAGTTCGTTGTGAAGTCCCATTGTATGATGGATCCAGGAACCCTGATGTCTTGAATAGTTGGATTCTTGACATGAGTTCTTGGTTTGCTTTTTCTCAACTTTCGAAAGATGATGTAGTGCCTTATGCTAAGCTAAAACTTTCTGGCTTAGCCAAAGTACTTGTGGAACGAAAACGAGGACAAGAACTCACCACATGGGATGAGCTTGTACAATGTCTTAAAACCAATTTCTATCCTTCAAATTATTCTAGAGAATTGGTTATTAAATGGTTTCGTTTTCGCCAAGGTACTAATATGTCTGTACAAGAATATATTTTCCAATTTAACAGGGTTCATAATACTTGTGAATGTGGAGGATGATGTTCCAGGTTTGATTCTCAAGTTTCAAAGTGGCTTGTTAGAACATTTGTACAGTGAACTAATGTTTGTTTCTATGGAAACATTGGATCAAGTTTTCAATCGTAGCGCAGCTTGCGGAGGACAAGTTCAAGGCGCAATCGCAGCCATTCCGCACACCTGTTACTCAAGTGGTTGGAAACTCATCAAAAGGGAATAATTCTTTCTCTCAAAAGAAGAATTTTGCTCAAAAGAAGAATGTGTCTTCTCCATCTCCTTCTTCTCCTTCCCCTTCCGCTTCTACTCCTTCTTCCTCTTCTTCTAAATCTTCATCTTCTTCTTCTAAGAAATTCTGCAATTATTGTAAGAAGAAAGGGCATGAGAAAGCTGATTGCTTTAAGCTCAAAAAGAAGAGTTTAGTGATTACTACTCAAGAGGAGGATGCTTCCAAGGGTCCCCTTGAGTCTATAGGAGAGAGTAGAGTATATACGGAATTACGAGGTAAGCTTAATGAAGTTACCTTAGTAAATGTAAGTTCTTCAGATGGAGCTCGTGATGCTTTGTTCATCACTCGAGCCCACTTACTTCACAACTTTGCAACTGATTGTATAGTGGACAATGGCTCGCAGAAAAATCTAATTGCGAGGTCCATTGTCGAGCGTTTGAATTTACCTATGGAGCCTCATCCTCAACCTTATTCTTTGGGTTGGAAGGATAGTGGAAGAGGCTCATAAATCACTCACACTTGCACTTTAAAATTTGCACTTGGCCCACATTTCATAGATCAAGTCACTTGTGATGTGACTCCTATGGATTGTTGTGGGATTTTGCTTGGACAACCTTTTCAATATGATAGGAGAGCTGTTTATGATGCTTTTAAAAGAACCTACACACTTCAAAAATATGGTAAGGTCTTTCTCATTAAGAGCACCAACACTCCTAATATCATTCTAAGTTCCAAGCAAACGAAAAGAGTAATTAAGAAAGGTGGTGATGTTGCTCTAATTTTCATTCGCTCTCAAAACACTTCTACATCTACATCCATTACAAAGCAACACTCTTCAATGGATAAAATATTGCAAAGTTATTCACACATATTTCAGGAGCCAAAGTCTCTTCCTCCAATTCGCACAATTAATCACAAGGATTGAAATAGTTCCAGGTTCTTCTCTTCCTAATGCTCCCATGTATAGACAATCTATTTTGCAAAATGAAGAAATAAAAAAGCAAATAGAAGATTTTTTGTCTAAGGGTTTCATTAAGGAAAGTACTGCTTGTGCATCACCTATTTTGTTAGTTCTTAAGAAAGATGGCACTTGGAGATTATGCATTGATTTTCGTGCATTGAACAGAATTTCTGTGAAGAATAGATATCCCTTACCCCGCATTGATGATTTATTAGATCAGCTTCAAGGAGCTAAGTTCTTTTCAAAAATAGATCTCAAAAGTGGATATCATCAAGTGCGTATCCAAGCTGAGGATACATGGAAGACTCGCTTTCAAGACGAAGATGGGCCTCTTTGAATGGTTGGTCATGCCCTTCGGTCTTACTAATGCTCCCGCAACCTTCATGAGGTTGATGAATGATGTATTTCGTGAAGTCCTTGACAAATTTGTCATTATATATCTTGATGATATATTGATTTTCTCAAAAACTTGGGAGGAACACCTTAGGCATATCCAAAAAACCCTTGATCTTCTTGCGAAGAATCAATTATATGCCAACTCTTCCAAGTGTTCTTTTGGCAATACTTCAGTTTCTTACCTTGGCTATGTGATTAGTGAGAGTGGAATTCAGGTAGATCCCCTTAAAGTTGATGTTTTGCTTAAGTGGTCCCCTCCTACAACTCTCACTGAGTTAAGGAGTTTCCTAGGACTTGCGAACTTTTATCGCAAGTTCATTCCTCAATATTCCACCCTTGCAGCTCCATTGCATTATCTCACTAAGTCCAAAACTCCATTTCATTGGGAGAAAAGCCAAGAAGTTGCCTTTGAGAAACTCAAAAAGAAATTGTGTACAGCACCAGTGTTAACTTTACCTGACCTTTCTCAACCTTTTGAGATTGAAACAGATGCCTCTAAAGTTGCCTTAGGAGCTGTGCTCAAACGTAATGGTCATCCAAAGAGCTTATCATTCGTAAACTTTTTCTCGCCGCTAAGTTGAACTATTCTACATATGACAAGGAGTTGTATGCTTTAGTTCAAGCCATTAAGTACTGGAGACACTATCTTTTGGGAAAAGATACAAGTAGTACACACCGATCATATGCCTCTCAAGTTTTTACAATCTCAAAGTAAAATTGAAGAATCAAGACATATGAAGTGGGCCTCTTACCTCCAACAATTTCACTTGGTGATCAAGTACAAAAAGGGGAAGAGTAATACAGCTTGCCGATTGTTTGAGTAGGCCTCCACTCGCTCTTGCCTTAACAAATCATGTCCACTTCACACTTGGGATTTCAGACTTGGCCTAATCAGTATTCTCAGGATCCTGATTTTGGAAAAATATTTGAGCAAGTGAGTAAGCCTTCTTCTTCCAATTTGCGTCCTTTCCAAGATTTCTACATCAAAGAAGGACTTCTCTACAAATTGGACAAGGTTTGTGTTCCTTGTGAACCTAGAGTGTCGCTTCTTAAGGAAGCTCATTCTACACTTTATGGTGGTCACTTTGGGAAGCATAAAACACTTCATCATTTGCAACGATTTTTCTATTGGCCAAAAATGCAGAGGGATGTGTTGAGATTTCTCAAGCAAAGTGTGCAGTTTGTTGTCGCTCAAAACCAGCCTAATAGAAAGTTTGGCTTAGGCATGCCTTTGCCCATTCCTTCCCGTCCTTGGGAAAGCATTTCCATGGACTTGGTTAGTGGTTTTCCTATGACAAAGGCGCCAACATGATTGTGTGTTCGTGGTGGTTGACAGATTCAGCAAGATGGCTAAGTTCATTCCATGCCGCAAGACAAGTTCTCCATCAGACTTAGCTCAATTTTTCTTTGATAGCATTTGGCGTTCCTTTGGTCTACCTACCAAGCATTATCTCGGATCGTGATTCACGCTTTGTGGGTCACTTTTGGCGTTCTTTGTGGAAGATTTTGGGAGTTTCCCTTAACTTCTCTACCGCCTATCATCCGCAGTCCGATGGGCAGACTGAAGTGGTAAACCGTACACTTGTGCAAAGTTTGCGAATCTATCATCACGCTTCACCAAAAAAGTGGGACTTGAGTCTCACGCATATTGAACATGCCTATAATAGGGCCCTACACTCTTCTACAGGTCATTCACCCTTTGAAGTTTGTATGGGATTTCAGCCCTTGGCACCTTATGAGTTACCTTTATCTTTGCCTTCTCCTGTCACTTCACATCTTCAGAAGGAGCAAGACAAGGCACACTCATTTGTTCAACACTTGCACAATCTTCAATCAAAGGTGGTTGAGATTTTGCAAAAGACACAGCAGCAGCAGAAAAAGGCCATGGATCGACATCGAATTCCTCATCCTTTTCAAGTTGGTGATAAAGTTTGGTTGCATCTTGACAAGCGGCGTTTCACTGATAAGACTCATAGCAAAATCAAACCAATTCGCTATGGGCCTTACACTATTCTTCAGCAGGTGTCCGAGAATGCTTTCCGCCTTGATCTTCCCGCACACTTGGGAATTCATGACGTCGTCAATGTGGATCTCTTGAAGTTGTACTTTGACTCTACATTGGAGACTGCACCAGCCTATCAGCCATCCCGTGGACGTGGTTCCCGAGCTACGCTACCATTGGATGCAGATCAGATCTATGACACGAAGACTCGGCAGACTCGTCAGGGGTCTACCACCTCATATCTTGTGGCTCGGCGAGGACAACTGCCGCATCAGTGCTCGTTGGATTTCTTTTCATCAGATGTCCCGTGACTTTCCTATTCTTTTGAAAGCATTGGAGTCCAATGCTTCTATTGTGGGGAGGCATGATGAGGATTGATGTATGATCTTTCATATGACCCCTCTAGTAGTTCCTAGCTTAGGTTTGCTTAGTTTATTTCTAGCAAATTGATATTGTAAGTGAGTCTCTTTCTCACATGCACTTGTGGGCACTAGTTGTCTTCTAGTTGTCTTTTAGAGTGTTAGTTAGCAAGTGTGAACTCAAAGTAGGAAGTGTGAGCTTCAAGTTAGCTAAAATGGATCTTCTAGTTAGCAATCTTAACTTAGAAGTTTACGTGCATTCTTCTTTGCACCTTTGTAGCTTTTGGGTTAAGCGTGTGAATCAAATCCATGATTTCATGGGTTGGTTATGTATTTTGGGCCATTAGTGCCTATATAATGATTTGTAAATAATAGAACTCTTAGTTGGATTTTCAATCCTTTTCATTGAACCTCATTGGCAGCATTCCTTGCCGGGGGCCTTTGCGCTTGCGCAGCTTGATCTTTTGTTAGCGCCGGGGGAGGATATGGTCTCCTAGGAAGAAACTCCATCTGGGCTTGCTTCTTCTTCATTATTGTCATATCATTGGAAATAGTATGATAACCAGAGGCCAGAGCCCGTACCTCCTGAAGGATTTTATTCTGAATGTCATTATCAGCAGGCGCCGGCCGGGCCGACGGAGGTATTGCAGCTAATGGTGAAGGTGCAGAATACGCCGTGTAATGAAGGGGAGTTGGGAGTACGGGATACTGCGGAGGTGGAGGTGGCGGATTAGGATAATGGATCTGAGGCTGACCATAGGGGTTTATAATCGGCGCTGGATTCCATGGTTGCTGGGGGTACTGATTTGACGAGGATGGCATTACACCAGACGCCGATGGGTATTGGGACTGAGGGAAATCAGGGTAAATGGGAGGCTACATTCTATGTGGAAGTCTGCCTATAGAGATTATGTCTAATTCTGCTTGCTGGGCAACTTCATATAGGGCAGGGAAAGTGTCGACCCGGGCTATCTTGAGAAGTAGGCAAATATCGGAATTGAAAGACCTCAGGTAATAGTGCGCAGCTTGTCCCGTCGAAGGTCGCAGTTCGCGAGGTACTCTCTTCCAGGACCTCGCAAACCTCACGTTAAAGTCTGATATCTCCTCTTGCGGGTGACGTTGAATACTCTGAAACTGATGCAGCAATGAAGAGGGATCAACAGACTCGTTGCATCCCTTTACGAGCCTGCCTGCTAACTGGGGCCATCCCGTGATAGCTCCTCTGGCAAAGATCTCCACCATTAGGGAAGCTTCCCTCTCAGAGAAAGAGCCAGTAGACGGGTCTTAACACTCTCACTCGTGATAGAGTGTAGTGCAGCCAAGGCCAGAATGTCTTGGATGTGCTCGTATGCTGTTTTCCTAGAGCCATCGTAAGTAGGAATGGATTTCAAGGCAGCGGGGGGCATAGCTTCTTGTCCAACTAGAGCCAAGGGCCCTGTGGAGTCAACTGCTGGAAAGAGGTCGTCATCGTTTTGTTGGGCAGCCATGTCTTCTTCCTCTCCGGTCGTGTACTCGGTATCAGTGCTGTCCGAAGTTGTAGGTTGTTTTTCAATTTCGGCCTCTACGACTTTAGCTTCTTCGATCTCGGCTTTTTCAATTTCAGCTTCGAGTTCGTCTATGTGAGCTTGGTAGTCAGCCAGCCTTATGCGCTCTCCAGGGGCGTTGATGTCGATTTCTTAGAGATCATGCTGGTTTTCCGGGTGCCTTGCTCTCCACCTTCTTGTATGCATGAAGGCGCTTGGACCGGTCTCACGGACTCAGTGAATATTCAGGTACTTGCAGAGTCGCCAGGTGTTCTGATTTGACAACAATGAAGCGAACACCAATGCTTCGATTCTGTTTTGGGGTGGGAAACTCTCGTGTCCCACTGGGCGTGCCAGAGAAACTGTTGGTTACGAATCTACCACTAGGATAGGATTTAGTGTAATGCGCCCTAGATTCGCCCAGCAAATTGAAAGGCCGGAAGGAAGGAATGCCTTCCGTGCCAATCTTCGAAGGAGGCCGGCTTCCTATGTTTTCTCAATTTTTTATGAGCTTAGAGTGCAAGAAAGAAATTATAAATGCAGAAAGAAATGTAAATGTGTATGTTATGGGTGGGGAGGATAAGCAGCACAACAACAACCAATCACCACTACTAACAACAATTAACCACAAAATACTTTGCAGAAACTATCAATGCCATTCATCCTATGTATCCTTTACCTTTGCATTCCAGGAATACTTAACTATTAAATACCGATATCCAGAAAGCAGAATAACAGTAAGCAATAATATAAGCAACATGAGGCAGAAATGCTAAGTAAAGGCAGCATACAAGAAGAGAACAGTCAATAGAGCCAAGTGTATTTTGTATTTAGAAGCAAACGCACAGCTACAGTGGTTCCCTAGCAATATATCCCCCTTCCCCCCTTTTACAATGATATTGCCGAGCTATTTATAGCGTAAATTTCCCCCCCATACATCGTTGGGCACAGGATCCTAGACCTGACAATAACTGAAAAAGCTGACAAAGCTGACAAAAGCGGCAAAAGCGACTGATGTTGACCTCTGCCGGCATGGAACGTGCTCGCGGTAAGGTCCACCTGACGGATTGGTAGCTACGTGGCGGTGTGGGGATGATGCTCCGAGTCAGCTTGACTGAGGGCAGCTTAAGTACAATAATCCAGTTCAAGCTCGCACACCACCCGTCACATCTTTGACTCGAATCCCGAGGATGGACACCTGTCAGAATCTAATAAGGGGAAAAATCTGCCTTGGTATCTCGTATTTCTTTCTCGCTCGACTTCGCCCAGAATTGGAGCGCAATTAGACAACGCAAGGGGGAAGTAGCGCAGTTGGGGAGGCCTCCGTTCCTTAGAAAATTCCTGGGCTGGCTTCAACACTCTGTTCCCGAGTGCGCGTAAGTAAGTTGGCGAACCCCGACTTCGCTGCGAAGTCCGGTTGCGCAACACTTAGCCGTTTTGGAGGTACCATGATGGGCTGTTGAACTGCGCTCTTCTTCCGAAGCGAACCCCAACTTCGTTGCGAAGTCGGGTTGCGCACCCAACACTTAGCCGCTTCTTCAGATGAATCGCCCAAATGCGCATGATATTGAGGGCGCAGCCCGACTTCGCTGCGAAGTCGGGTTGCTCTCCCAACACTTAGAATTTTTTAGGGCTCCACTGATGCCCAGCTGCGCACAAAATTGAGAGCTCACCCCGACTTCGCTGCGAAGTCGGGGTTCGCTCTATACTTAGAAAAACCGGGTTCAGCTTTCCACACGTTGGATCCCCAAGTGCGCTCAAGATCAAGGGCGCAACCCGACTTCGCTGCAAAGTCGGGTTGCGCAATACCAACACTTAGTCAATTTTAGGGCTTTTTGCCCTCTTGGAGAAACTGTCAGAAGAAGGAGAAGGGGGGGGAATAAGAGAATGAAACTGATGGCAGGGAAGAAAGGGGATAGTGGAGAAAGGGAGAGAAGGAAGAGGGAAGGGAGAGCAGCATCCTTACAGAAAAAAACTAAAGATATGGCACCCCGTGCAAAATGTGGCAACAACAACATTATGGACTTAGAACCGACACTCCCTGTAACTGCACCATCAGTGAAGTCTTGGTCCAATGGCAGGGTTTATAGCAGGAAGATGACACATGGGAGTTTCTTTAGTAGCTTCAACAACGATTTCCTCATCCCCAGAGTTGAGGACAAAGCTTTTTTGAAGGGTAGGGGTATGTTAAGATCCCATTCTAATATTATTATTAATTGTCTAGTCATGTGGTACTTTGGACTCCTAGGCTTATGGGCCCATATGATGTAACCATTATGTATTATAAAAAGACATTATAAAATGCAATGATTATTATTTAGGACTTATTAGCTCGAGCCCCCACTTGCACGTGGATGGAAACCCTTGATCATTAGGGTTAGGGTAGCCGAAGTCTTTAAAAGAACCAAAGGGGCAAGAGAACAGGCATATGATATTTTGTGGTGTTGAAGCTTTGCTTTTAAGGAGATTGCCCCCTCGAAGAGGCTTGTTATTCTGTAATGTGTTCTTGTTTTCTGCAATATAATTTGCTGCATTTCTGTTTTGTATTGCAATATTGTTAATTTCAAGCTTATTTTATGTTATTATTGCAATATTGTGTGGATGTGCTTTAATTTTAAGATAAGGTTCCTAACATCCATGATCAGTAACTTCAATGCCTTGTTCTTGTCTTTCAATCTCTTGGCATAGTTATGGTATCCTTCTCCTAGACCATAATGATTGGCCCATTGCTCCATCTTAACCAATTTCGTCAAGAGCTCTTTCTCCCTCTTCACAAAGGCATCTTCGACTTCTTTCGTAGATTTCTGTGTCGCTTCTACAAGTTGCTCGTCTCTTTCTGCAATCAATTGGTCTTTGTGCTTCAACTCCTTGGTCTTTGCTTCCACCATCTGTTCTTTGATTGAGCACTCGGATTTCAGCTGCCTAATTAGCTCACTTTGTTCTTCTTGCATCTTGTTTTTCTCCTCAACCTCTTGCTTTAAAGCATTCAATTCTGCTTCAGCCGCTTGCTTCAAGGTAACTAGTTCTGCCTCAACTTCCTCGTTTGCTCTCCTCATCTCCTCATTCTGGTTAGCATATGCTTCCTTTACTTGGTTGATCTTTTGCAATCCAGTGGCTAATCACTCTATCTAGTATGCCAAGAAATTAATTCTTGCATACGTCCTCATCAATTCGGGTGCAACCTTCTTGTACTCCATACCTGTTGTATCTTCTAGAAAAGGAACTAGATTGGCTTCATCCATATATATTTGGGTTGTTTGCTTGTATATCGTCATTTTTCCTACTGGTAATTTCTTTACTCCAACCATCCCTTGGATGTTACCGACTTGCAATTCCCACGGTTGCTTCTAATGGATTTTAGTGTGTTCCTTCGTCCTTTTTTCATCCTAAATCCATTGTATCAATTTTTCTACTTCTTCATAGACCATCAACTGCCACTTCTTTAGCTGTCCAAAACAACCCATCCCAAATTCCAATTTGGTTTGATCTAGAAGCTTCATCATTTTGTCAAAGAATACACCAATCCGTTCTTTCGCATGCTCTTCCAGGTCTGGCGGATGTTTGGGATTGGGCACTTCCACCATGAAATGCTCACTTGTCTCCATTGGGATTTCAACTTCAATATCTTCCTCGGTGAGAATCTCTTCTCTATCTCCTTCACTATCATCTTGCCGATTGATAGTCTTCCTTGCCGCCTTTCCTTCCGACATCGGCTACTTCATAGTATTAGCCAACTGTTCCATTCTTTGGTTGCTTCCTCCTTCCTTTATCAATTTATATTTTACTATGGGCTGCCTTTCTTTCTCCATTTCTAATTCTGCTGGCACTGGGTCCTCCTGTGCCAGTTGTTTTCCTCTTTATGGCTCTTCGACTGGAATTGGTCCTTCCCTTGCTAGCTCCTCCGTTGTGGATGTGATTTCGAATGGTGGCTCCTCTTGCAACTGAGGTGATGCACATGATCTATATGCTGTTGAAACTCTGCAAACATGTTAGGTGACTCTATTTGCATTTCTCCCACTACTTCCACTTGCAGTATATCACGTACCTCTGTCCATATCCACAATTCCTGTCAAATTTTGTGCCTACTGCGCAATTTCTCCTTCTTTTGCAGTCTTTTCCACAGATTGCTGCTCTTCTTCCACAACAACTTCTTTAGTCATATGTACCAACCACCACCTCTTTTTTGGTATCGACTGTCTTCATTGTTTGAATCCTCACTTGCCTCATCATCTGGCAAGTCCTTCCTCTTCAATATCTTCTTTGTTTTCACTGGAGTACTTGCCTTTGCCTTTGCAAATGGCATTACATTGAGCCACCCCATGATTGTTGGCTCTTGTTTGGCTATCTTCCTTGGAAGATCTAGTCTAGGAAACTGCAACTTTTCCTATGTTACAACATTCATCAACATTGCAATAAAGTGAAACGACATCAAAAAGTTCTTCGAATATCACATTAAGAAATGCTTAATGTGTTGTAATAGGTATGATGCCCAGTCGTATTCAACACTCTTCATGAGGCCTTGCACATATTGTAAAAGCCATTCAGGTATCATCGAACATTGTTTCTCTCCTTGCAATTGGTACATTATCACATTCATGGCACATTGCAACTCCATTGACTTCAGCTGCTGTTGCTTTAACCCATGGCTCCCATGCATCGTCATCTTCGCAACTTCATATGGTGTCATATTGGTGAATTTACGGATCATTTTATTGCATCGGATCTTATCTATTGTCTCCTTTTGAACCGGCAATCCATGACTCACCAATCCAAATGTTCTTTGGAAATTGCCGGATGAAAACACCACCTGCAGCTTTTTATCACCAATCTTCATTTTGATAGCGTTTTACAATGGATTGTATATCTCCAACATCTTCAACAGGTAGCTCTTGGAGAACTCCTTGTCAAAGTTTGGGATCTACAGTACGTAACTTACGCCTGCCTTCTTAAATGCAGCTTTCAACGGTGATCGTCTGTGCTTGCCCTTGATGAGTTACAACCATTTTCTCCTGCTAGTTGTTGCCATGTAATGTCCTTCAATTGTTTGGCATCCTTTCCTTCCCTTTCTAAGGCAAAGCCTCCACTCGTTGCTCCTCTGGAGTGTCATCTTGAGGACATTCACGCAAGTGTCTCGTATGCTGTCTACTCCTACTTTGTTCTGTGTCAAAACCATGATCCTTCTCTTGTTCTTGTATGCGATCCACGAGACTTTTGTCGCACTAGTTCTGGTGCTTTCTTCTCTCCTTTGTGAGCTAGGTGGATTCCTTCTTGGCTCTAGTTTTGCCCGCTCCAACCTCTCACGAATTGTTGGTCTTCTCTACATCTTCAACTACAACTATTGTTTTAGACGTCTACTGTTGCTCGTACGACCTCTACCATCTACTGCCCGCATTGGTACAACACCTGCTATCTTGCTTCCAACTGGTATGACAATCCGCTCTAATTGGTACAACAACCTTTTGACTCATACGACAACCCTCCTCTTCTAATTGGCATTGTAGCCCTTTTGCTTCCAATTGGTACTGCAACCTTCTATATCTAATTGGTACTACACCTGCCGTCTATGACCAACTGGTATGACATTCTATTCTAATTGGTATGGCACCCTACAGGCTTCTACTAGTATAGCAGCCCTTGTCTGCTACTAACTTGTACGACACAGGGTTTCCAACTTGCCTAGCAGCTTCCTCGCACGACTTGCACGACAATCTCCCTTGTACGTCTACGTATTTTGCATCACTTCTGCCAATCGTCCATGTGCGACTTCTCTCGCTTGTGTCAAGAAACTGTTCACACCTCTCGTCTGTACCACTACAATTATATTTTAAAAAAAAATCCGTCTGTGCCTTCAATCTCCTGCATAGCAATTTCTCAGGGTTTCATTCTTCTTCACTTCTTTCATTGCTGGCTCCTCCTGCTACCGACAACTCCTGCAATGCCAGTGTACTGCAAGTCTGCAACAATGCTGTGTTCTTCTCTTTCATTGCTTTGCCGTTCACCCTAGATGCAATTCGGCCTCCCTCTCCTGTAGATGCTGAGCACAAATGAAAGACTCAGGCCTCCTCTGGGTGTCTATTTTTAAGATTGGTAGAGGTAGTTGCTGCCCATGCAAACTGCTTTTTGGCCGCCACCTTGCCACCCCGCATGCAACTGCTTCGAATGCTTGCTTTTTCCTTTTTGTTTTTTTTTTTCTATTTGTTGTCTTCTATTTTTCTATTTTTTTCTTCAAAAATGTAATGCACCTTTTTTTATTTTATTTTAAGTGTGGCATATGATTCGTACGAAGACAACAACTGCTACTTTGATCACGTAGTCTGCCGAGGTATCTATTCTTCTTGCTTGATCTGTCTTCGAACTAGTACAGTGATCTTGTTCTTTTGCCGTACCAATACTTGTGTCTGCCATACCAACTTGTGCACCTGCCATACCATCGTCTGTGTCTGTCATACCATTGCATGTGTCTACCGTACCAATGCCTGTATCACTTGTACGACATTCCCTGCTATGACCCTCATTCATCCTGCTACTTCAATATTGTGTGACCGTCTTGGTACCTATTGCATCCAACTAGGTACTTCGTTTTCTCCTTGCCTATGTCCTTGTCGTGTCCTTCGCCTTCTCCTTCTTTGCGACAATCCACTCTTAGGCATGTTCCTTCCATTTCTTCGTTCTAGGCAGGCCTCTGTAACTTGGGATTGCCTATTCCTTCCTCTAGGCTATTCGAGGTCCATCTGTACTCTTCCGTGTTTCCTCGACCATCTATTACAACATCCTTGGTTTGGACGTAAAACAAGAGGTAGTCCTGATGGGCCAACTTGCTGGTTACATCCTCTTTGGTTGTTTCATACATGAATAGGGAAAGGTCCTTGCAGGCCTTCCCATTGATCATGTGGCCTAGGGATAGTCGTAGGGAAGATCCTTCCCCGTGAAATACCAGGAGGGAGGCCAACCAAAATCCTTCCATGGCCACGTAGCTGTAGACAATGGGGAAGACCTGATGATCTCCTTACATTGTGTGCTGCCTCTTTTTGGTACTGATGTGATGGCATTGTGCAAACTACTCTGACCTTGCACTTATTCTATGGCATTTGTTGGCGTATCATTCACTCGCCTTCTTGTTCATATTTCTACCTCAGGGTAATTTTGAGGATTATCATCTTTAGGCTAAGGGATTGGTTGCAATCTTGAATCATTCCTCAATCGCCTTGTGAGTGGTAAAATCGAACTACCACTAGTGTTGAAATTTAGTGCATATGAGCTATTGCTCAAATCATTGGAGCTTGTGGAGGAAATACTGGTGGTATATGTCCGCCAGTGCCTCCCATTTTCTTCCTCAGATGTTGGTGCTTCAAATACATCCCTCCACAATAGTTGAGCCATTTCTTCCTTGGTCCACCTTCGTTGCTCCATTTCATTCAACACTTCCTATCTCTTTGCTTCTATTATGTCTAGATTCTGAATGGTCATTCCAATTTCATGAGCAATCTGTGCCCTCACTTGTGCATTGAGCCTTCCCAACTCTTCATATTCTTCTTGATACATTTGTGTTTCCCAACGTATCCTTTGCTACTGCACACCGACTTGTGTCAGTGGGCTCAGTTCCTCATATTCATTTCCATCACTCCATAGTTCATATTCCATTCGCCGCACATCATCATATGTTAGTGATCTAAGTCATCTTTCCTCCTTTGTGTCTAAGAATTGTGCATGTACCCATACACGTCTTCTTTTTGTAGAATGAGGTTCTAGCTCCTCTTGCGTTATCATAGGTGTTCTCTTGTATTCCCAAATAATTGCCTCAATCCTAGATCACTCTTTGGCATATCTTCTTCTTCTTCTACATGTTCATAATGCTGTCTTTCATTCGCCTTTTGCCTGAATGATTTGAAAAGTTGGCAAAAACATCTCATAATCCTCCATCTACCAAAGAAGAAGTCCACTATCTAATCGACCTTCGTCTTTCGTGCACTCTTCTAGATGTAGCACTCCTTCCTTATCTAGTTCATGTCTGCTATCTTCCTTTGAAGATGAACTGCATGACTCATTGGACGTCACGATATCTTTGCTTACAAATCGATTTTTCAAATTGATCATGTACTTGTGTTGGCCTTTCTTGAAAGTAAGTCGATCCTTCTCCCAATTGTGATTAACCGTTGCCATGCGTAGCCATCCTCTCTCTAGCAATGCATCATATACTAGTTTCTGCATGGTTATCACAATGAAATCCTTGACAAATTCTTGATCAGCAATCTTGAACTTTTAAACCGTTTAAGACTCCTTGCATTTCAATTTCATGCTGATTTGCACCGTATAACTTGAAATTGGGGGACCTTAAGAATGGTACTCCAATTTCCTTCCATGTCTTCTCAAGAAAGACGTTAGCGCTCGATCCCTCGTCAACAATTACTTGCGTCAACTTGTGATCTGGCCACTCGATGTAGATTAATGCTAGTTTTTTGCCAACATTAATCATCAATACTATTGGATTGTAAATTGATCCCTTTTCTTCTTAGTTGCTTTTGGTTGGCTTTGTAGCTCTATCACTCTCCTTGGCTGCATTACTTCTACTGTCATATACAACTGGGGTAAGGCGCTAAGTAATGTCAACACTTTAACTTCCACTATTTAGTACTTGCATTGCCAACTTTTATGTCGACGACTTTTCTTCAGGCTTCTTCAATTGTTTTTCTTCAAGGAGTCTCTCTTGCCTTGTCTTTCGCATTTCTTGTTTAATAACATCATGTGCTTCCTGCCATCTCTTCTTCTCTACGGTAAGGTTAGGGTATTGGTCCGCCTTCTTTTCTTGACCCTATGTAACTATAAGCACATTATTCTCCTTTTGTTGCTTATTTGATTGAGGCTCTTCAATGCCAATGAAATGACATTTTGCGAGTTGCTCGAACTCGTCTTCTTCGGGCAATGTACCTCCTTCTGAATACTTAGTCCTCACCAATGGCCATTAAGGTGTTATTATTACTAGTGTTGTCTTCAATTGCTATGTTTTGGCAATTGTGTGCAAAGTACCCCCACTCCTGGCATCTTTGACACTGAATAATTGGTCTTCTATCTACATCATACTACTACCGACTTTGTCCTCCTTGTTCCCGATTACCTTGTTGCGATTGTCTCCCTCCTTGGTAGTTGTTTTGGTATCATTTGTTCGTTGTTGCTTGTCCATTCTTTGACATGCTCAGTTTTTCCTCCTTTGCTTCTTGCTGCATCGACAATGTTTGATGTCTCAAACTCCTTATGTTGAATGGGCAATTTCGAATTGCATGTCCTTTTACTTCACATATGTTGTAGACAATGTTATTCGAGCAAATAATATTGGTGTGTCCTTGTGTCTTACAATCAGAACACCAAATATCTTGCTTCTCCTTTTCTTCCTTTATAAAAATAGAGGAATAGGATGACAAATTAAGGGCCAAACAAGACTGCAGTCAATGCAGTTCTATTCATTTGTCTACACTTAGAACAACATCAAAACTGGACTTGGTACGACAATCATACGTGAACTAGTATGACATTCACTTAGAACTACATTTGCTGGATCGACAAGAGATGGAACGACACAACTGGAACGACAATTCCACTAGATCGACACATACTTGGAACAAGTGTTGGCAAGGCAGGATTAGGTCTTACTGGCACTGCAAGTGCTCCACGTCATTGGAACGACACTCACACTTGCAATGACTATAGTCACCACTTGGAACGACACACCCATCACCACTTGGAACGACATTCTTGATAGTTCCACTCGTATTGTGTTCTGGATTGCAACTCCAACGTTCCACGTTCGGTCTGCAACCATGATCCCTACACATAGAGAATCCAACATACACTACAACTACCAATGGCAAACACAATGCATACAAATTATGCTCAACATGGATATAATAAGAGTCACTTACGTTACTTATGGTACGACTTTACAAATACCAACAATGCACATACAATCTGCTTACATGCTATACTTGTTTGCATATATGACTTGCCAATACTTGGCTCTAGTCTCTCCCTAGACACAACGTACACTCTACATAGGGCTGTTTCTCACCAACAATTCGTCGATGATACCCTTATATTGACTAAGGCATCAGTGGTTGAGGCCAAAATAATTAAATACATCCTGCAACTGCTGGTCAGAAAGTTAATTTCAGTAAAAGCAAGTTATATTTCTTGAACACCCCCATTCAGAGGCAAGGAAGGATTGCAGAAATTTTAGGGTGTGATATAGCAAACCTCCCCACTTCGTATCTTGGTCTCCCTCTTTTCATTGGTTCTCCGAGAGGGTCAATGTGGGACAGGGTTATTGAAAGAATTCAAAAAAAAATTGCTGGATGGAAAGGTCATCTTCTATCTCAAGCGAGAAAGCCGACCCTCACTAAGGCCTCTCTTCGAGAATTCCAGTCTATTTCCTCTCCGTTTTCAAAGCCCCCGTGAAGGTTTTCCGGAAAATTAAGAAACTATAAAAAGAATTTTTATGGACTAGATCAGAGGAGAAAAAAAGGATACACCTTGTAGGATGGACCAAAGTGTGCAGACCCAGGGAAAATGGGGGCTTAGGTCCGAGGAGAATTGCTCATATAAATTTAGCTTTACTAGCTAAGCAGGTGTGGCATCTCATTTCTCGGTGAAGAAAATGAATGGACAACTATCATCAAACGAAAGTATCTTCAAAATATGGAATTTCTAAGTGACTCAACTCCAATCGGAGGTTTTGCTTTTTGGAAAGCAATTCTTAATTGTAAGGAAATCATCAAAAAAGGTTTAAGATGGGTTTTAGGCAATGGTGAGAGGATAAATTACTGGAATGACAGTTGGGCTAAGGACGAACCATTGACGCAATATCCTAACTTAGCCCGAATCAGAGATATCACGGAAGAACTCATTGGCAGAAAAGTCTCCGATTATATGGTTGAGGACAGAGGTAGAATGAAGTGGAAACAAATAAGAATTCAGGGATTTCAAGCGGAATCAAATGATCTTTGTAACATTCTCGGGCAACAGTTTATCCCCATGATACCCAAGGAAGATCAAGTGACATGGGCTCCTATGGAAAACGGGCAGTTCACTGTTAAATCAGCTTACAAGCTTCGCTGATGACGAGGATTTTGTCCTCCAAAAGGACTTAGTTTGGATAAAAAATTTAATTCCAAAAATTGCAGTCTTTTCATGGCTGGTTATCCAAGGAAGAATTCTAACCATTGATAATATGATGCGTAAAGGTATTTGTATCACTAATCGTTGTTATCTGTGCAGGGCTAATTGGGAGACCATTTATCACATTTTCCTTGAATGCCTTTTTTCCTTGACTGTCCTAAGTGGGGTTTTTCAGGCCTTCAATATTTCATGGGTTAAACCAGCCACCGTACTTGATTTGTTCGTCCAGTGGCATTGCCCCTTTTCAAGCCAAAGACTTAGATACATGTGGAAAATTTGTCTCAATCACTATCTTTGGCAGGTGTGGTTAGAAAGGAACCATAGAGTCTTTAATGAGTCTATCCATGATCATCAAACTATCATTGCCAGGATCCTATCCTTTGCCAACGAGAATGTGAACCTTATCCCTTTTGATAACTATAAACCTCATCTACAGGAGACCACGATTGCTCAATATTTAAGCTTAACCTTGTTAGATGAGTCTGTGCCTAGGGTAGTCAACCCCGGAGCCAATGTTAAGTGGTCTCCACCTCCTACGGGTTGGTTTAAGCTTAATTTTGATGGAGCAACTAAGGACAATCCTGGCAGAGCAGGCGCTGGTGGCATTGTGCGAGATCATAATGGGAATATGATGCTTGCGTTTTCCGAATATTTGGGAACAAGGATGAACAACGAAGCTGAAGCTAGAGCTATGTGGAGAGGCCTTCAAATGACTCAAGACTTAGAAGGCAATTTGATCGTAGAAGGAGACTCTATGCATGTTATAAATCTCCTCAATTGGAGGATTAAAACAATTGTTGAAGAGGCTAGGATCCTTTTCCAGGGAAGACAGGACAGAAAAGCCCAACATGTCTTTCGAGAAGCTAACAAAATTGTTGATAAGCTGGCCAATTTGGGTGTCGATGGTGATGGACTTTTCAAATGGGAACACGGTGTCCCGAGTGAAGTAGAGGAGCTTATTCAACAAGAATGCCAAGAATGATAGTCGAATTTACCAACAGGGAAGGCACTGTAAGTTCGAAGGCTAGGAGTATTCCCGTCTCTTTTTTGAATTGGACTCACAATAAAAATTATTTGAGCTGTCAGTCTTCGTGGATGCTGCTTGGAAATACCACAAAGACTAATGGGGACAATCACATGTCAGATAACATGGCTCCTAGTCGTATTAGTAATTTGAGGTTGGTTGATAATCACAGGGAAGGAAAGAAACGACAATATAAGACTTCGAACCAAAGCCACGTGGACCACCAGATAACCACCGCCATAAATCTAGCCAGCAGGTTCACTTCTCCAAGGCTAATTGGCCAAGATGGTATGTGGTACCAAAGCATGTCATATACGGAAGAAAGCAATTACCAAAGAATTATTAAGAGTAACTGTCAATATAGAGCTTGTGGGAGTTTTTTTCCTTACTCTGCTATGTGTGTCTGTAGCTTTTTGTTTCTCCATTGTCTCAAGGAAGGGATCCTTGTTTGTTTCTTTTTTGTAATTATGATGCATGTGTGTTTTCTCGGGGTATACCCAAAATGTTGTATGGGAAGTTTCTTTTTGATAACAAGCTATGTTACCGGATGTAATGGCTTTGGCAGCATGTAGATTTTACATATACAGGATCCTTAGTAAGGATATGTTCATCAACAGCCCTGGGCTGATTTTTGTAAAAGGTTTTGGGTCAACCTGTAAAACCCGGTATTAATGCTATAGTTTCTTATCTACCAAAAAAAAAAAAACATTGTAATATATATATATACAATGTTCCACGGGGACGCGTCCCCCCGTCCCCCACGTCCCCCAGCACGGGGGGACGACATTGGGGACGTTTCCCCCCGTCCCCCTTTTGGGGGACGACTGGGAAACGTCCCCGGGGACGCCTGAGGCCTACGGCCTCCCGTCCTTGGGACGTCCCTTTTGGGGTGTCCCTAGGGACGGCTGGGTCCCTTTGGGGACGCTTAGGCCGTCCCTAGGGACGGCTGGACGTCCCCGGCGACGGTTGGGAACCTTTGGAAGGTGCCCAGGTGTCCCCGGGGACACCCAGCTGTCCCTAGGGACGGCCTGAGCGTCCCCAAAGGGACCCAGCTGTCCCCCATGGCTGGGCATCCTCAACCAAAAGAAAAACTAAAAATAAAAAATAAAAAATGAAAATTTATTCTGTTCTTTAGTACATTGTATGACATTTGTGTTCTGTTCTTTAGTACATTGTTGAAAATGATGACTTTCCACAAATGAAGATTAAAGCAAAAGTTACAGTATTCTAAAATTATAGTATTCTAAAGCAAGTCCTTAGCTAGTATGTTCTAAACTTCTATGAAGATTAAAGCAATAGTTATAGTATTCAAAAATTACAAGTGAGGGATAAAGATTGTTGATATAATAAGCGGAGATCACTGAATAACATAAAGAGTAACAAAGAGAGACCCTACTCATACTAGTGAAAATTACTTAGAAAGAAAGGAAGTTTCTTAATGTCCGCAGATGATCAAAGCAGGTATTTGAACTCAAATACTACATTGTGTAACAACAGTCTAGAGAGAGCTAGTCTAGAGAGAGCTGGAAATAGTGTTCCAAAGAAAAACCAAGAATAAAAAATTTACAAAACCCCTTTAAACAAGGTTAATCAAAATCTTTTGAGAAGGAAGCTGACAAGGAAAAAAAATTTTAAATTGTAGGATTTTAAAAAGTGAAACAAGCAAGTTTTACAGGACTCAGAACAGCGTGCCTCTTGACTGCATTTTTGAAAACATTTTTAGATCATGGCTTTGCATGTCTTAATTCAGGTTCATAATTCAGAAAATCATGTAACGTAAAAACATGATGAAGCTGTTGGCTAGTAAAAGTGGCATGATAACTCTTACTGGAATGGCACTTTATTTGGTGGGGAAAAGACCCTGGTCCAAAATGCTTCTATTGCTGATTTATCTAATGTTCAAGAATGAAGATTTTGTAAAACAGATAGCATCCAATTAGATTCATGTTCATTGTTTTGCTTTTATGTGTTCCTTTGTTGCTATAAATAGTTATTGATTTGCTGCAAAGTGGCCTAAATTGTTTGCTTTGCATACACTTCCAGTGAGAAAATACAGATGAGGAATGCTTGGCATCAACTTGTCTTATTCTTACAAAGAGACAAATCCCATTGAGTTTAGGACATTGACTTCAATGAGAAAATTGTAACTTTTGCTTTAGGACATTGACTTCAATGACAAATCCGCTTATTTTAGAATACTGTAACTTTTGCTTTAATCTGTTCTTTATGTTCTTTAGTACATTGTTGAAAATGATGACTTGTAAAAGCTGAATAATGTGGCATCCATTACTTGAGCAATAGCAACTAATTTGGTTAACTGTTAGAGATTGGCAGATTGCACTTGATATCCTTGGCTGAACCTTCAAGTTATATTTGTTGAAACAATTAAATGGCTGCACTTAGTAACTAATATCAATATGAATATCCTAATATCATTTTTGTTGTGTGTAGAATTCTGAATGTGTAGATTATTCTAAATTTCTAAAAATTTTCAATTTTCATAGTATTATACCAGCCGTCCCCCTAGCCATCCCCGAGCATCCCCTAAAATCGGCCTGCCGTCCCTCATCGTCCCCCGAAACCCTTCCCCCGTCCCCCAGGCTTGTGGAACCTTGTATATATATATATATATATATATGATTGGTTATATGGGATTGAAACGACCCCATCTGTATTACATCATCATCGTGTTACCATGGTATTTCAACAAACTACATAGTGGTATTACAACAAATTGTATTATCACAACATCCCATTGTTTGACGAGATTTGAACCTAGGTGTCATCATTGGGAGTACATTTTTAATCACTTGAGTTCATGCCATTTGATAATATATATTATAATGTTTTTTTTTTTTTTTTTGAATTTACATGGTGGAATCGGTAGCCGCCACGAATCCGGGCAGGCTGTCCAGCTTTTTATGGCCGCCACAATATTCTGCGCTGTCCGCCCCGAAAGCCGCCACACAGATCTTTGCACAGTCCGCCCCTATAACCACCATGCCACAATCATTTTAAACCTTTTACGTCGCTGAAAGCACCAGGAAAGGGACAAGCGTTCAGTCCGGCGAGGCTCGAGATTTGAACCTTGGACCTCTGCCCCCCTTATGGGGTTTGGATGAACCAATTGGTCTACACCTCGGACCTTTTATAATGTTAGTATAATATACATTTTATATATTTTGGTTTCTCAAACTTAATGCCAAACTTCATAATCTTTGGAAAAAATATTTCTACTTCTATTATTATCTTCGTCAATCTTGAACATGGACACAAATGTGGTTACTTTGGAAACAACTGCCAAGAGAACAAGAATGAAAATCGAGGAGGTGCAAAAAATGCAAACGAGATGAATCACATACAAAATAACACCTCCAAGAGGCTGATTTTTTTAGTGTTGCAAATGCTTAGAATGGGGACATGTCCGACATGATTGTACCACAAACACCAACCCAAACATGTCAATGATGTGTCGATGGTGTGGAAGTGGCAACAATGCAGAAGCAAGTTGTTCGAAGAAGAGGGAAGGGACAACCAAAATGTCAACTTGTTTGACACTGAAGTACCAAACTTGGGGACGAAACACGTTCTAGTGGTTACACATATGCAGGCTAATAAGAAAGCCTATTGCCTTGATCTAGCCGTCAAAAGAAAGCAATGTCAGAAGAGACATTCAAATGTTGAAGAAGAGAGGGCAAAAAAAGGTGATGTAAAGGAAGACCAAGAAAGATCGTTGAACACACCCACCGATGATAGATTGTTGACAATATGGAGAATAGCAACTCAAGTCCTACAGTCAAGTATATAAGTTAAGGTGGCGACCTTGTTAAGGTTAATTCTTGACTTGCATGCCATTCTCGAGAAGATGGTGCAAGGGTCAGGGTGTGTGACAAAGAATCATACTACGTGACAACCACATGGGGCAATTACAAAGGAAGACTTGATTAATTCTATCATGTTTATAATTTATGCCAGGAAGCAACCGACATTGTTGCACATTGATATACTAAGCATTGTTATGCAATCCGGGAGGTTCCATGAAGTATTATTGTGGTGCAGGAAGTGTCATAGAGGAGGACTGTAGTCAGGGAAATTCTATGAAGAAGGATTGCAAGGCACAAAACAGGGATTAAGAGGCAGTTGGGATTTGATAGGGGCCACTTGCAAGTAAAGCATGGTATTTGAAAGGGGAAGGATTCATGTTTAAAAGAGGGGGACCGTTGACAACTATGTCCTTGAGTCAAGACAAATCAAAATGCAATTAAGAGGATATCAATCTAATTATCATTCAACTTCAATGAAAGTTTTGTAGGTGTAAGTAGGCCCACATTGGACAAACTGATTGAATGTTAAAATGTTATCTAAAGGGGATTGTTTTTTGTTTCCCCAAACGCTGTTTGGGCCCCAAATGTTGTCTAGTGCATTTAAAATGTCTTCCAAAGAATATAACAACAATGCATTATCGAGAAGGCACGAAGGAGGGGGAATGCCATCAATTAGATTAATGACCTCTAAAGAGGAATGGGGGATGTCTACGCAGTTTCCTCAAACTCTTTCTAGAAATAGGCAGAACTAAATGATGTCTAGAAGTGGGATTCAAAGAAAAGAGAAAAAGTTTTAAAGTAAGATGCGATAGTTTATTAGTATCTACAAATGACCAAAATAGGCCAGTGGGACTCATTTGAAATTTTCTATTATAATGCGTTGTAGCAGCCAAAATAAGTACTAACAAGATAAACTAAACTAGAGTGAATAAATTTAAGGAAACTACTATACAACACCAGATCACAACATATGGGGTGGAGCTAGAATAGGTAAACCCTAAATATGTTACGAGTGGTGAAGAAATGAAGTAATAAGCAACCAAGGAAAAAGAGGCTAAGTGATCCAAGCTTCAACTCTAACCTGCAATGGAGTGTAAAATAGAAGCAAAGTCAAAATCCTCACCGCTTTTTCAGAAGAGCCAACCCAGGATCTAATGATGCTCCTAGGAGAATGGCTAGGACTAAGGGGGCCTAGTTTGAATAATATTAGTCATTGCACTTCAGGAAAAAAGAAATCTCCTTCCCAGGAAATAAATGATTAATAAATCAGTTAGAGAGCACATCTATCTACAATACGCTCTGGTTTCTTGGATGTCGTCTCCACAACCCTTTGAACCTAAGATGGTCTTATGCTGAGCATCTTATTTTAGATTGTTGATTGAACTATTACCTGTTCTGATTACATTTGTGCCATTGAACCAATGGTCTCAATATTTTCTTTTGTCAGATGAGGGTATGCTTCCACCAGGAATAATCAAGATTGGCCAGCATATTGCTAAGGCGGATGGGATTTGCCATCTCTTATTCGTACATTAGGTGAAGATGAAGGAGTCTTTTATCATTGGGCAGCCTCTATATTATGAGATTGAAGGAAGGTATCATGCTTATATCGAAACTTATGGAGGTCACTTTCCACATTTGTTTGCTATCCCAACCAAAGATGTTTGGCTCTTAATTTTGAGAAGCAGTCACCCTTAGATGTGAGGCCTGGAAAGGGCCCCTGCAGACATAGCGGATTACAGGGTGATTACTTCTTTTTTCCATTCTCTTCCAAGAATGGAAGGTACTAAATGCTTACTAGATGATATGATTATCTCCACAGATGGTGCTAAATCAGTGAGATGGCACCTTCTTCAAGGAGCAGCTACTGGGGGGATGTCTGTCTTCCTCACACATCAGTTTGGGTAAACCCATCTTCCTATACTGTTGATCATGCCCACAATCTGAAAGATCCAGATAAACTTAAGTTTCTGTATGTCTCTTTACACTGGGAGGATCTTTGGACTTGAACGGTAGGAGGGTATCCGGGAAACACCCTTAGTCCTGACAGCTCTTCTTTAGCTATCATCGGCTCTTGCATCGTCCCTTCATAGTGACTGTTGATGATTATGATCCTTCACCTATTCATACAGACTAGTGACTTGTGGTCTCCACCAACATTAGCTGTCTCTCATTGACAATGGATCCCTTCTATGGCTGTATGAGTCTCAAATGTACCATAACAACATTATTTCTGTACTATATTTGTGATGTTTGTATAGCACATGATACCATCTCTGCTCGTACACATCATATTATAGGTGACTTCTTTCACCCACTTTGGGTTGGTCTCTGTAATTTTGTATTTTGTATCTTTGTATTTTTTGGAGCATTTTTTTGATTCCCCTCTCATGCTACTGCAAGTTGCAACCAGCCATCTTTTTTGAGTCCCATTTACCTATTTTGTCACTCGTGGAGATCAATATAATTTCTTTCTTTCTTTGCCAAGAATTCTTAGCAGCCAGATTAGGTTTATACTGACATGCAACGTGGAGAGTCCGAAATTAGGTTTATTGCAATCTCTGCAAGTCGTTGGGGGCATTGCAGGTAGCTTCTCCAAGATCATTGGGTATTGCTGGGATTAACATCCTGATTGGCAACAAACATGCAAAAACCTGGTCTCTGTTGCACTTTCTTTCTCGCAGATTTGGTTTACATAATTTTGGGCAGGATGACTTCTGTTGTGATTCTGTTTTTGCTGGCCACCCTATAGATATTATTTATTTATTTATTATTCCTGTTCTTGATGACCTTTTTTTGCTTTCCACTTGCCATGATGTTTATGGAGCATTTGGATTCAACGGTACAAGTTTCATTGTTAATACTTGGTAGCCAAGTCATAAAAGAATCAATTAAATTCCATAATGTAATTCCTAGAGCCTTCAGAAGTGACATTACACCTCAGCTCTCAGAAGAAAGAAAGTTTTTATAGCAACAACATATCCATGAACCTTGCCGTTTGTCTGAAAACTAGGGGGATACCCTTACAGCATCTAATATTTGATGTTATAATTTGTACAAGGTTACTAGTTGACATCTGTAGGATGTTTAAAAGCTGACATAATAGGCTCAAAGTGCAGGTCAGATGGACAGAGCTCTTTCTGATTTTCATATCATATCTGATGCGTTTGTGAGGGCATGAGCGTGAGGGTGAAGGTGGAAGTTTGCCAAGTCATTTACATTTGATAACTGGGTGAAACTAGACAAATTTGGTGCCTTTTTCATATAATAAACTTCCAAAATTTTGTAGTGCAGGTTCAGGAATTGTATTTGTTGGTGACTTGCATATATAATAAATGACAGTGTTTTTCCTTGCCTGTGTATTTTCGTAGTTGAGTTTCTTACATGTTGCTGTTTTTTCATGTTACCCTAAGCCAGTTGTTTCTGATTAAGAAGAATCTTTACGTCAGTATCTCCTATGAACTCCTTCATGAAGATATTTAACAGGTGTCAGTTCTTTAAATGAATAAGAAACAATATACAGAATGCTTTAAGTATTGAATAGATATTTCCAAGAAAAGTCAACTGATAACTTGTTATACATGCTAGGTGGGAGTCATCATTATTCCAAGGTCATACGTGATGGGTAAGGTTGATCGAAGAGGTTACGCTACTCTAGTTATTCTCATATCTGCATCTGTCTGTATCCTTGTGATAGGATGCATTTGCATTTTGATTTTGACAAGCGGAGTCTCAAAGGAAATGAAGCTGAGAGCAGAGCTAATAAGTCACCTTGATGCAAGACGAAGAGCAGAGGCATCAAACAACTATAAAAGCCAATTTTTGGCAAATATGAGGTATGCAATAAAGCATAAAATAATGCTTCATCCCAGATATTGACTGTATTGGGAATTGCAAGTTCTCATAAAAACCTAAATTTTGTCATCAAATGAATCATTAACATACCAGAAGTCTTTAATTCTTTTGTTCAAATCGAAATTTTATATTATTGTGGATGGCAGAGGCTATGAAAAATAGGAATGAAGGAAAACCTAGAACTTAATTATGCTGTATGTGACTGGTTATCTATGACTAGAAACAAAAAATACTACGTAGTGATAGTTTGAAGATGCATTTTGAAGCAAGGTTTAAAACAAACCAAAAGAAAAAGATTGAACAAATGTGAGCAGCAAGCTTATAATTAAAATTTATTATACAACATTTATGCTACAGGATCTCAAAAACTCTACCCAGTCCATATTGAGTTAGCATACAGATTGATGATGTCCACAGAAATGACATCTTAAGCTGTCCTACATGGTTAATGTATTCATGATCAGATGGATGCAAGCGAGAGCATAGACATACCAACAAATGTTTTCAAACTTCTCCTCTATTCCTTGTAGAGTCATTTTGCAATGAAATGACGGTCAACATAAAGAAAATTAGTCAAAATCTACCAATATACACTTTTTATATGGTTTTGATATATCTTTTGCAAGTCGTTTTTTCTTCAACAACTTAAACTCTACCAAACAAGGGAGATAAACCAGATTAGGTGAGTCACTTTTTTGTTTTGGGGTCCCATAGCCATGGGTTAATTTGTACATAAGCCTCTAGATTTTTCTAGTCTACAACTAGTAGATGAACCAAAAAGTCATCCTAAACCATAAAATAAGATCTTTATTTGATGTTTGAGCTAGATGTATTTTGGCCATCAACTTGTGGGATTTCTTGTTTCCTGTATCTCCTTTTGCAGTCCATTGATTTTGTATCTAATATATTAGATTTTGGATTTTGTTTGACAATGGTTGGAGTCATTCCCTTCTCATATTGTCTTCCAAATCATTTCCTTTTTCTTTTTATGGAGTTCTGAATACAGAATCAGCACTGAAAAGTATTGTTTTTATATTTTTGTTGCTGTCAAAGGCAGCATCATATAAATCATGGAAGTTTGGCCCAAGTTTGAAGAAAAGAACAAAGAAAGCTTTCAATCTTGTATAGATTAAGTCGCAAATGCCTTGGAGGGTCCGAAGTACTCCTGTATTGGTTAACTTCAGCAATGGTCAGAGTAATCTTTGTGAGCTAACGTATCTTAAGTTGCCTTGGAGTTACCTGTTCTATCTTCTGTGATCGCGGTAGTCTGACATGCTAGCATGGTTGTAACTCTATGTATGCATTGGAGTTGGTAAGCGAGCGTAAATAATGTTGGGAAGGTTATTATGTTCTCACATTTCGACGGGTTTAGGAATGATGTCTTCAGCATCTTAGTGGTTGTGTTTTAAGTTTAAGACGTTTGTTTCATTGGAATGATAGCTGGTGCTGTCATTGTGTTTAGAAAGACCCATTAAGGGAGAGTTGGATGTAGATAACCTCTATGTTGTCCCAACTAAAGGAGATTCTAGGTGCAATGTCCGATAAGGAGTTTTAGGTGGTTTTAGCTGCCGTTTCAAGCCGTAGATTATGTCGGTTTGGAGTTAAGCCAATAAGATTCATGAGGTAGCATGATCGAGACTCGTCAGTTGCGCTCAGAGGGAATGAACGCAGTTGATTCGTAGTCTCCATTTATATTAGACCTGAGCTAAGATGCTCGGACTAAATAAGTTGGACCTTGGTGTCGCCGTAGAGAGAGAGAGTCTAGCCTGTGGCAGACCGAAACTCCTAATAGAGTTTTACAAATCAGAGTAACCGTCTCATTAGAGAATGAATGGGATTTTTATCACACATGGCAGAGTACGACCCGTCACAGAACCCAGCTCATGATCCTAGCTCCAAGTGTTTTAGAAAGATGGAAAGCAAATTGAAGGGTTTGGGTTGGACCTCAAAAAAATTTCGAACTGGTGGATCATGAGGGTCCATACTGGGAAAGAAACATCTGATAAAACCCTCGTGGGTGACAACCAATTCTCCTCGCTCTTTGACGACAATTATGACACGTGGCGGCCAGTCCTGTTCAGGGACCTCGTGCCTCGAGGCACTCAAAGCCCAGGAAGAGTAGAAGGCCTGTAGAAATGCATTTTAGATGCTCACAACAGTTCCATTTCCGCTTAATAATTTACAAGTCTGCAGTTATGGTAGTATAGCAATAATAATACACAAAAATCTACAATAGCAATAACAACAACAACAATGACAGAAATACAGCAGCAATGGTAGATACAGTAAATACAGCAGTTTTATATTAGCAATGGCATGTATGATACAACATTACAATACAGCCTGCAAACCCTAGGCTGATCAATCTCCATGGCTGCATCAATCACCCTATAATCTCCTTACTGTCTGCACGTCTCCTATGGGTGAACGAATGACTTGAATGAATGAGTGGGGGTTTATTTATACACCCACCAAGTAGTTATGTTCTCCAACTACCTTGTAACTACCCTCAAATTACATTTCATTTGCATTTGCTTTGCATTTACATGTCATTTGCACTGCAGGACAAAATAGCTTATTTAGCCGACATAAATGACTTAATATGATTTTACATGACTTTATTTTTTACGTTAAATATTAAATTGCACTTTACACCATTATTAAATATATGCACGTACATTTCGGCAAACACTTTGCGTACTTTTACAATGTAACACATAATATCAAAACTGGTTCAGTAAATAAGGATATCTCAATGTGCCTGTCTACATATATCCCCTCCTCTAAACTGGTTGTTGTCCTCAACGACACGAGCTAAACACCGGGAATAGAAGTACTGAGCAATGTAATAGGATCTCTTGTCACGCTCCTTCCTCTTTCTCCTGTTCCATACATCTTTGGCAATAACCTTCACTTGAGACTGCTCGCAACACCTTATTCTCTGATTGTGCACTCCTCTTGCTGCAAGCAATTGTAATATCAGCATGATCAACATTCTCTGAATGGGCACTTTACTTTTTGCAATAAGCCATATCATCAGCATGAGCAATGCCATCAACATCATGAACATGATAGGTAACACCTTCTGCCATCTGTGTCGGGGGTCAAGGGGGCGGGAGTCCCCTTGCAGGGTCAAGGGACAGCGTCCCTTACGGGGTTGAGGGTCAGCGTCCCTCCCGTGCTCCCTCAATGGCGAAACCATTGGAAGCATCACTGTCCAAACTAATTTTTTCTCCCCATCAACCATTTGTAAGCTTTCACTCAACTCATTGAAATTGCTTCCTCTCAACTTTAATTCACTGCTTTCTTGATCCAACTGGCTTCTTATCAATCTCTGATAGACATCTCCCTTGTCGGATTGTACTTATGACGACGACTACTCTGACTGGTTTGCCTCAGACGGGTTGCCATTTGACGTGTATGATCAAGACGAGTTGGACAGTAGACGTCTAGGACAACAGGTTAGACGTCTGACACAGGGGGGTAGACGTCTAGGACAGGGTAGACGTCTAAGCTGTAGACGTCTAGGACAAACAAGTAGACGTCTCGAACGGTTAGACGTCAGACGTGTAGGTTCCTCAGACGGGTAACTGGCAGACGTGTACGTTATCCTTCAGAAGGCTCCTTTTCAGATAGTTGTGCCTCAAACGGATCTTCCTCCGGCAGATGCACTTCAGACGTCTTCACCTCAATTGTCTCCACCTCAGACGGATCCTCATCCGACAGATGCACTTCAGACTTTTCTACCTCAGACGGTTCTTACTCAGACATCTGCACCTTAGGCGTATCCACATCAAACGGCTCTTGCTCAGACGTCTGCACCTCAGATGTCTCCTTTGTCGCCATCTGACTGCATTCTCTAGTTGTCCGAGTCTCCTTCATCGGTGAGGTTTTTGCATCTCTTTCCCAAGTCAAGGCATAATCCAAAGCCTCTTGGTATGATCTTGGAGGAAATGTCTTCATCTTCTTTTCATACACAGGGAGAAGTCCATCTATGAACCACGTAATCTTTGATTCCTCTGAGTGGCCTTTCTCCACATAGTCAAACAACCTACTCAACCTTCGATTGTAAGAACGAATAGGCTCCTTCTCTCCTTGTATGTTATAATTTTCATCAGTCTCATATTCTCGAAATTCTTCCACAAATGCATCACGCAACTCTTCCCATGTCTTGTACTTATCTTGCGGTAAGTATATGTACCAGTCCATTGCAGATTCTCGAAACGTTGCAGGAAACCACCTCCTCCAATTTGCTTCATTGTTCTGCTCCATTACTTTCCACACCATGCGAAAAATTCTCCAATGCCTGATCGGGTCTTCCTTTCCTTCTCCTGTGAAAAGTGGCAAATTCTCCAATGCTTGGGTGTCTACGTTGTCCATTGGTGGGGTTCTTGCTATGCTGCTCTTTGTCGGGTGTTTTTAGTCTAGGTACCTTTACTCTCACCAAACAGTCTTTTCTTGACTTCCTGTGCGTCCTTACTTCGCGACTTCCTTCGCTGGGATGTTGATTGTGGCCTTGGTCTTCCTTCTTGAGCCCTCGCGTGTTGTTGCTCTGGTGCCTGACTCTCGTCCTCTGCACTCCTCTGCAACCTTCCTGCCGCGTGTTCAGGTATTACCATCCACTCAACATCTCAATGTCTTCCTTACATCAATGTTTTCCTCGACTCTTGGTGGTCCTTGTACCCGTTCTTTCGTTCCTATCAGCAATGTGTCGGTCACCTCCTTCTTGCTCTGCTCTTGGACTCTACTTTGACTGATCTACGTATTCTGCTGTTGTAGACATCAGACAAGTGTAGACAGGGGTGAGTACATTCTCGGGATGGGGTGATGACAAGTCAGTTTCAGGCTATCAGAAATGAGTATATAGGCTACAAGTTCAATCTTCTAACAGTGTAGGTAGATGTCAAGGATCAGACGTCAGGGACTAGACGTCACAGCTATAGGAGCAGACGTCAGGGCTGGTCTAGACGTCAGGACTTTGGGGTTGACGGCTAGCCGTCTGACGGCTGCCAGATGTTAGGGGCTAGACGTCAATGACTGCTCCTGTCTTCTTCCATATACCTGCAATAACACAACTTCTATCCCTGCTGCAACAACTTATCTTTAGCACTCTCAATGTGAAAAACCTGCAACACAGTTAGCATAGAACCATCTGCAATTCATCCATAAATGCATCACAACCTGCAACTTACAACACAATCACCAGTTCACCATACACGCAGAATACGTAAACATCACAATAGCATTGGCATTATCATAGAATGACGACCCTACAATGTTTGAAAGGGGGGTTTAAATAGGAGGGGTAAAGTGGTTTCCCCAACCGCTTCCTAAACCACCCCAACCGTCTACCTTAAACGTCCGTTAACTAATTCCTTCAGACGTCTAACTACTTGACGTCTTCTAACTAGACGTCTAACTAGTCGTCTAGAACTTTAATCAAAACACTAACAATGACGGTTGTTCTTGTCTTTTTGTGCCATATGCGTTTACAATTCAGCCTTCATTTCATTGGCTGTTTTTTTCCATCAAATCAAAACATTAACATACCAAAATTGCTATGTACAATTCAAAATTGATGGACACAATACTCCAGGCAGTCCTAGGGTTTAGAACTGCTGTCTACAACAAGTAGACGTCAGATGGACTGGACTAGACGTCAGGCAAACTGGGCTCCACGTCAGGCAGGTTAGACGTCAGGTCTGCCTAGCCGTCAGGTCTGCTAGCCATCAGGTCTGCCAGCCGTCATGTCTCCTAGCCGTAAGGTCTCCTAGTCGTCAGGTGTAGGTCTTGCTAGCCGTCAGGTCTCCTAGTCGTCAGGTGTAGGTCTTGCTAGCCGTCGGGTCTGCTAGCTGTTGGGTCCTGCTAGCCGTCGGGTCTGCTAGCCGTCAGGTTATGCTAGCCGTCGGGTCTACTGTGGCTAACTGTTGCGCCTATTTGCTGCGTGCTTCTCACCTCCAAGAGTTTTAGGTTTCAGAACTGTAGACAAGGATGAGTACATTCCCGGGATGGGGTGATGACAAGTCAGTTTCAAGATATTGGCAATGAGTATCAGTCCAATTCTCTAACAGTGTAGGTAGACGTCAAGGTTTAGACGTTAGGTGTACAAGCCTAGACGTCACCGGTCTAGACGTTAGGACTGCAGGGGTAGACGTTAGGGTCCTAGACGTTAGGGTTGGTCTAGACGTCAGGGCCTGAGGAAGAGATGTCAGGGTTCTTGGGTTGATGGCTAGCCGTTTGACGGCTGCTAGACATCAGGGGCTAGACGTCAGTGACTGCTCCTGTCTTCCTCCATATACCTACAATAACACACTTCTATCCCTGTTGCAACAACTTATCTTCAACACTTCTTAATGGGGAAAACATGCAGAATACGTAAACAGCATAACAACATTGGCATTGCAATAGAATGATCAGGATCCTTACAATGTTTGAAAGGGGGGTTTAAATAGGAGGGGCAAAGTGGTTCCCCAACCGATTCCTGAACCACCCCAACCGCCTACCTAATTGCTTCAGACGTCTGCTAACTAATTGCTTCAGACGTCTAACTACTTGACGTCTTCTAACTAGACGTCTAACTAGTCGTCTAGAACCTTAATCAAAACACTAACAATGACGGTTGTTCTTGTCCTTTTATGCCATATGCGTTTACAATTCAGCCTTCATTTCATTGGCTGTTTTTCCAATCAAATCAAAACATTAACATACCAAAATTGCTATGTACAATTCAAAATTGATGGACATAATGTTCCAGCCAGTCCTAGGGTTTAGAACTGTTGTCTACATCTATCCTCCCCTTCGAAGAAGTCGATGTCCTCAGCGACTTTCTCCGTTCTGCTGCAGGAGTTTCAGCATCCGTGGGTGTTGAGCTCTGTGGATTTGCAGCCTGCAATGCCTTCGTGTACTCTTGAAGTTGTTCCCGGTAGTGGTCCCGTTCGTCCTTGAGCCTCTTAGAATAGTTGTAGTACTTGGCCCATTCCACTCCTAAGGCATTGGCTCGGTCTTCGGTCTGCTTCAGGCTGGTCAGCAGTTCTGTTTCCCTACTTCGGAACATCTCCTTCAACCGCTGTTCTGAAATTGGTGCAACTGTTGTACCCTTTTGCTGTTTTGCCAGCCGCAGTTCTTCTTGCAAGGCTGCCTTTTCTTTTTGCCAGTTCTCTCTTTCCTGAGCCCAAGCACGTTCCTGCTGGCTCCTATTGGCTGAAAATGATTCTGCTTGCTTAATCAGAAGCTCCTTCGCACTTTTTAGTTGGGCTATTTCTGCTGCTGATTCAGATAGCTGCTGGTCCTTTTCCTCCAAGTCAGCTTTCAGTTTTTCCATAGTTCGTCCCAACTCTCGCAGTTCTTCTGTAACTCTCTCCATTCGTTCCATTCCTTCTGCTAAGAGCTGATCTTTCCTTTTCAAGGCTTCCGCGGCTTCTCGTTCCACGACCTCTTTTGCTGAATCCACATGCTTGATTCCTTCTCCCAACCAAGTCAACAAGTGTGCGAGGAAATTCAGTTGTGTGTACAATGGCAGTAATTCTGGCACCACTTCCACCTGAGTGCCATGTTCCACGGAATGTTGAGGGGGATTTTTACCATGGCCGCAAACATATACCTACTCCGTTTCCAGATAGAGGCTAGGTGTCTTGTCTGGCAACTTCTCAATGCCCTCCATTGTTTGCAACTGGGCAGTGGGTAATGACCAAGGTTGTCTCGCATAAATGCTCGAGATGTCCTTCCGCCATGGACCTTGGGCTGCCCACTTGACCAATCGGTCCAGTTCCTCCTCAACCATGCCTTGCCACTTTTTCCATTGACCCATGCATGCACTACTGAACTGCAAGCTAAGGTTGTTCATGACTTTTCCCAACCTTTCAAAACATACTGCTGCTTGCTCATCCATCTCATCCGAAGGGTCCATAAAATTCGGTATCTTGAGAAGAATTTCTTGGGACCAAGTGTCCGTCTGTTCTTCTTCATGTGCAATTCCCTTGCCTCTCTCCTCTTGGTGAACAGGTGGTCTGTTTATTGTTGTATCCTGTACAAGACTCTTGCTGACTTGTTCTTCCTGTTCCTCCATCTTCTCCAAATCTATTATCTTCGGGGCTGTTTCCCTTCATTTGTGGGAGTCTCTTCCTCTGTAGTCCCCGTTGCTTTCTCCCTCATCAGATTTTTTGCCCTTTGCTTTGACTGTTTTGTAACCGGTGGTGGTAGGCCTTCCTCTACCCCAGGGTTACTGCTGATTTCTGGAGCGTCTATGGTGCCTGTTTCCCTAGCCGCTGCGGCAAACATATCATCTATAGAAAATGTGCCCAAAGTAGCTGCTAGTGATGTCGGTCTCGCCAAGGCTATTTTTGTCAGGTCCGGTGAGCCTATGCGGGCTATATGCTCAGCCTCCGCCAGATATTCGGTGGGTCCAAACCGTTCAGCCGTACTGGTCCCAACTGCCAGATTATGAAGGGTTGACGGTATAGAAAAATCTGCTTCTTCCTATGCTGGCTGATGTTGCTCCCGGCTACGAACTGTCTCCAAATTTTCAGCTATCTTTTGCAGTGTTTCCTGTGAGAAAGCTGGGGGTGGTACGTCAAATCGCCCCTTCTTTCGTCTAGGCTCTTCTGGAGATTGAGCCTCCTTCTGTTTCTGTGCTTCTTCTTCCCGAGCTTGTGCTGCTCTCTTATCCTCCCCTTCTAGTGCAGCCACCAGCTTCTCCTGACTCGGTTTGTGTGAAAGCTGCTTGACCCGTATCTTCTTTGTCGGCGTCGTCTTCTTTGCTGGTTGGGCCTCCATCCACCTATAGATAGATGGTGCTAGAGGTGGTAATTCTTTTGGAGCATCAAAATCTGGGATTGGGATCTCCGCTCTTCCTGCCGCATCCAAGATCAAGCCAATGGCATGAAAAGTCATAGAAAAATTCTTTGTTGTTCTCATCAGAAAGCCTGCATACGTGTTGACAAATATGTCGCCCAATCATACTGTATTCCCTATGCTATTCCTTGCAGATACGGAATCAACCATATGGGCAAGTTTGTACTTCGTTGTTCTCCTGACAACCTTGCCATGATTACGTTCATGATCACCTCCAGTCCATCATTCTGGAGTTGTCCCTGCTTAACTCCTCTTCCACCATGGACACTCAACATAGCCTCCACCTCTTCCCTCTTTAGGGTGGTGACGTTCATGATTAATTCTAGTGTCTTCTTCGGATCCACCCTCTCGTTCAACACCGGCTTGCCCTTCCGTGGAAGTCCAAAAGTACGCTGAAAGACTCCGGGAGAGAAATCAATTACTAGTGCAGTACCGTTTATTTCCACGAGACTGCTGTGCCTCCCAACATCGTATGTCTCCAGCATCTGTAGCAGGTACTCCTTAAAAATTTCCTTCTCAAAATGAGGAGCCTGTAGGATGAAGTGCACTCCCGCCTCCTTCAGCTTTTTTCGTGTTGGGTTGTTAGCTGGTGCATCTACCCACCATTGGCGGCAATATTCTCCTGTTGGGCATACCCAAGTGATTTCCTCCAGTGGTACGGGTGCCTTGCCGCTCTGATGAATCTCCTTACTCTTGCGGGTTGCTGCTTCTGCTGCTTCTCTTCTATTTCGAACTTGTCCTTCTGAGCTTTTGATTTGTCCCTTCATTTCAATTTCCTGTTGGTGCCGTAATCTCTTAGCAACCACTGATTCAGGTTCGGGCTCACTACGGACTGGGGTTTTTCCTGACTTTTGATGTGCCATTTTCATTACTTTTCCTTCTTCTAATCTGTCGGCTTCTGCCCTAGACGTCTTCCTCGTTCAATCTGCCTCCCGTCAAACCCTCCTAACCGTCAGGTTTTGCTAGCCGTTGGGTTCTGTCCGCCGTCAGGTGTGGTAGTCGTCAAGTGCAGCCAGCCGTCAGGTGCTGCCAGCCGTCGGGTGGTGTAGCTGTTAGGTGGGCTAGCCGTCGGGTTGTGTAGCCGTTAGGTGGGCTAGCCGTCGGGTGGTGCAGCCGTCAGGGACGCTAGCCGTCAGGTGCTAACCGTTAGCTTCTATGGGACAGACGTCACTCCTGCTCGCCGTCCGCTGCTACCTAGCCGTCTATTGCTGCGTCTAGCCGTTGCGCTTCTCTACTGCGTGCTTCTCGCCTTCTCCTCCTCCTTCTTGCCTGAGAGCGATGTTGCAAATGAATGGCCTCCTCTCCTTTTATAGTTGCCTCTCCATCCCTAAAACCGTTATGCAACCGCCACCTTGCAACTAACTTCTTGCATGCGCGCCACGTCGGCTAGCTAGACGTCTAGGTGTCCCTTTTTGTCTTATTCCTATTTTGTCTTATTCTCTTTTGACTTTTTCACTTTTTCTTATTTTTATTTACTTTTTTTTTTCATATTTTTTAAAACTGCATGTGACGTCTCCTTTTTAGCGTCGACGGGTGAACCGTATGGCCAAGCCAATACGCAGTTCCCATGCATCTGACGTCTCATTTCGATGATGACGGTTGTTTTCTCCGAAACTGCTAAAGTCATCATTGCTATCACTATTTATTTCCTCCGTCGCCTGACATCTCCGGCGATTATTTCGTCTTGGGGGAGTTTCTGGACGTGACTGTTGCTGGCGTCTTCTCCTATTCCGTTGTGTAATGCGCCAGTCTTGTTGTTCTATCTCTTCCGGCTGATGCCGTGTTTCCGGCTCACGGGACTGATTTATGTTGAGCCGTCGTCTGACATGATTAGTGGGTTGTTCATTTCTTTCCGCTGCCAGACGCGTTTGTTCCATCCATTCTTCTGCCATGCGGACTTCTTCTTCTGGGTTGGCATTATTGTCCTCCCGACATGCTGCTACATCCTCCAGGTTTCTGCTGGTCGTATTTGGGCGTTCTGGATGGGCAGGCACCAGTGGGATTCGTTCCGTTCTTCCATCATTTCGCCGGATTATTATGCAATCATCCAAGTAGTGAAACCTCTCCCCTTCTTGCGTTTGTTGATCAAGTTCATGTTGAATGGGTTGTTGTCGTCTTTGATGTTCCCTGTTTTGGTGGGGTCGTCTAGTTCTTAGACCTCGTCCTCGACCTCTATCGTTCCCTGCAACTGCCCCTTCTTGATCCCTTTGTGCTAAATTGGGATTTCTGTCCCAATTTCTTCTTCCGCGATCCTCGGCCTCTCTCCGATCGAATCTCTCTAATGTTGGGTTGTCGTACTCCCGACTGCCCGAGATTCGATCGGTCCCTCGATCGTTCTTGACGACGTCTTCGGTTCCTACGAGCTCGCTGAGACGGACCTATCGGTCTGTTCTCAGGAGCACGTAGTAATGGGTTGGCTTGGACTAAGTTCTCAGATGGCCCTTGCGGTCCAAACTGAGAACCAGTCGACCTATTGGTAGCCGGAGGGGAATTTCTTCCTCTCAAGCTACCGGGACGGAGGTCAACCACGCTCCTCCCTTGGTCAGGTGCTCTCGGAATTCCTTGCGGTCTTCCGAGAGTACCTAAGTTGTCTCTGCTACGGGCCTCGTTTATCAGTTGTGCTCTTGTCTCCGGTGGGTGGTGTAAATGCGCAGGTGTTAATTGGTGTAAGATCCTCAGTCTCCTATCGGCCCTTATCAGTCTTCGTCTCCATCTGCTTTCCTCAAAGTGCCGTTGCATGGCACAATGAGCTAAATTTTCCTGGTACTCTTATGAAAAGACTGAATCGGTACTTGAGTCATTTCCATCTCCTGCCGTGTTCATGGGCCATTCCGAGGTTTCTTGAACCCATTGCTACAATCTTCTTACTTCCCTTCTATGCTGTTGTAAGTCAAGTGCAGCCATCCGATACCTGGCTACCTCCTCCCGTTCAGTTGGACGTCTCATGGCTCCCGCATATGGTGTTCTCCATGCACGATGTGGTGGTAATTCTGGTATAACGTCCTCGTTTAATCCTCCATTGTATTCGTCTTGCGGGCTCAGTGAAGCATCATCTTCAATTATGTGTGCGGTTTCCATAAATCTGACACCTGCTTGTTGACTGCGATCTTCATCCCTTTGTCTCCTACGATCTGGGTTAGGACTGGCATATGGAATATCCGGATGTTGAGGTATGTTGTCATCACTACTTGACTCTTCCAACCACCCTCCAGTTTTTGGTTTTTCTGGTACTGTCTCGATATCCTTCCATATTAGTGCTGCCATTTCCTCTCTGCTTATCTGAATTTTGGTAGTCGAGCTTTGTCCTATTTCCCATACCCTAGGTTTTGCTGGGGATTCTTTCATCTCTTGATGATTCACTGACTCCGAACTTGAGGATTCTTCCGAATTGAGCACAATTTTTAATGTAGGTGAGGAACTTCTAGAACGTGCATCTATTGCCAAGGCCTTTCCTCTTCTACTTTCAATTGGATTAGTAGTATTTTCCTGTTCTTCTTCTAGTAAGGAAAATAAACTGCTTTCTGAAGAGTTCCCTGTTGCACTTCTTCTGAGTTCCTCTTGTTCTAGCTTTGCCCATTTTGCTTGACGAGCTTCGTGCCTTTCGTTTACTCGTTGCATGGTTATGTCCAAATCCTGAATCACCTGTTCCCGCAGCTGATTATTATACTGCCTCAGAGTTTCATATTCTTCCTGCAACCCTTGTGTTTCTAGTCTCATTTGTTGCAGAAGTCTAACTCCTTCCTCATCTTCTTCTTCTTCTTCTCCCAGATCTTCCTGTTGAGCGACCTTCGTCAGAACTCGGAGTCGGTCCTCCTCGCTGTTATTTGAGAGTTCCATTGCCTGCCTTTCTTCACTCCCAAACAACCAATCCAGGTTATGAGTTTCCTCCTCTCAAACAACGCTACCCTGCTCGTTGCTTCTAGAAGGTTGTGTACCCGGATCTTCCTCTTTTGTTCTGGAAGTTCCCGTTTGTCCCAAGTTGATCATATTCACCTGAGCACGTGGTTTGTATACTTTCAACTTGGAACCATTTATTACCTCGGGGCATAACGTTCCATCCAACTTCCTCAACTTTACTGCCCCGTTCTCTAGTACTTCTACCTGGAAGGGTCCAAGCCACAAGGTTTTTAACTTTCCTGGCTTGAGTTCTCTCTTACCATTGTATTTGAGAACTAGTCCACCAGCTTTGAGATCCAATTTCCGGAGATGTTTATCATGCCGAAATTTCCTCACTTCTGTGCGATCTTCGTTGCCCATTGCGCCATCACCCTCTTTTCGTCCAGTTGTACCAAAGATGTTAGTCGTTCTCGAGTGCTTTCCTCGTCATTCAATCGATTGTCGACTGCCACCCTCAAACTAGGTACAAGGAATTCAACTGGTACAACTGCTTCCTATCCGTACATCAGTTGAAAGGGTGTGTGATTCGTAGTGGGCTTGAAAGTGGTTCTGTATGCCCATAAAACTGTTGGTAACCGCTCCTCCCAATCGGCTCCTTCTACTCCGCATGTCTTGTACATGATTGAAACCAGGACTTTATTTGTTGCCTCCGCCTGCCCATTTGCTCTTGGGTAATACGGACTTGACAAGGAGTGAAAAATCCTGAATTCTTCCGTCAAGTTCTGGATAATCGCATTCACAAAATGGCCTCCTCTATCACTTGTCAACTGTAGAGGTATCCCGAACCTTGTAATCACCTGTTCGTACAAAAAGCGAGCCGTGCTTTTTGCCGAGTTGTCCGGTAAAGCCCTTGCTTCTACCCATTTTGTGAGATATTCTGTGGCAACCACGATGTATCGACATCTCCTCCTTCGACTTGTTTTTAGAGGACCTACAAAATCCAGCCCCCATCTTTCAAAGAGTTCCTGAGGCTGGGACGGATGTAATGGCATGAAGTCTCTCTTCAAGGGTTTCCCCGTTCTTTGACACGTATCACATGCTGCCACAAAATTCTTTGCATCGTGAAAGAGGGTGGGCCACCATAGACCTGCCAACAACACTTTCCTGGCTGTCGCATCTGGTCCCATGTGTCCTCCCTGCCAATCCCTCATGTGTCTCCTTCAGGGTTTGTTGTACTTCATCCTCCATTATGCATCTTCGCAATATATGGTCCTCCCCCATCTTGTAAAGCAATCCTGCAATCAAGGTGAAGGGTGCTGATTTCGTAATCACTTTTCTCCGCTCAACTGCCGTTAACTCTTCTGGCAGTTGCCCTGTCGATAGATATTCCCCTATATGCTTATACCATCCTGGTATGGCATTAATCATAAACAACTGTGCATCGGGGAATTCATCCGGTATTCCTCCCTCTGCAGGTTCTCCTGAGCGAATCCTTGACAACTGATCCGCTATTACGTGTTTCTTTCCTGGCCTGACTACCACTCTAAACACGAATTCCTGCAGGGTGACGAGCCATCGACTCACTCGTCCGTAGATCGTTGGTTTGTTGATCAAGTACAACAGAGCCTGATGATCTACATAAAAAGCAAAGGGGTTAGCCAGTAGATAGTGTCTATACTTCTGCACTGCATACACCATTCCCAATGCTTCTCGCTTTGTTGTGTTGTAATTCTTCTCGACTCTGGACAGTAGTCTACTTGCAAAGTATATGGGCTGATCCAACCCATATTGGCCTTCTTGTGCCAATGCACATCCAATGGCAAAATTTGAGGCATCCACATGCACATGGAATTCTTTCTCCCAGTCTAGGTAAACCAAGATAGGTGCTTTCACCAAGTGCCCTTTCAATCCCTCAAATGCCCCCTGGTGTTCCTCTGTCCATCTGAATGGAACACCCTTACGCGTAAGCGCGTCTAGTGGATGAGATGTTAATGCATAATTTCGGATAAACCTCTTGTAATATCCGATAGTTCCCAGAAAGGTCTTAACCGAGCTCACATCATGTGGCTCCTCCATTAGCAATACTACCCGTATTTTATCTGGGTCGGGCTTCAAACCCTCTTGGCATACTATATGCCCTAGCAACTTCCCGTATGGCACCAGTAATACACATTTGCTTGGGTTTAGCGATATCCGTGCTTTCCTGCATAAGCCCATGCATTCCTCCAAAGCCTTTAAATGTTCCTGCGTCTTCCCATACAGTGACCAATCATCCAGAAAGGCTTTGAAATTTCTTGTGGACATCTTATCAAAAATGTACAAGATGATCCTCTGAAAAGTAGCGGGTGCATTGCATAGTCCAAATGGCATGCGATTGTATGCATATATTCCATTTTCTACCACAAAAGTAGTCTTTAACTTGTCTTCTTCTGCTATGCTAATCTGATTGTACCTCGAGAATCCATCCAGAAATGAATATATCTCGTGGCCGGCTACCTCTTCCAGTATGGAGTCTGTGAATGGGATCGGGAAGGGATCTTTTACAGTTACGGCATTCAAACTTCTAAAATCCACACAGATTCGGATTTTATCTACTTCTCGTTTTAGAGTGATCACAATTGGTGAGACCCACTCGCTTGTCGTAACTTTGAATATAATGCCTGCATCTAACATCTTTTCGATTTCGGCATTCACCTTTGCTGCATATTTGGGATTCATATTGTAAGGACGCCTTCTTACTGGTTGCGCACCTTCTATCAGAGGAATCTTGTGTATGCAGAGTTTGGGTGGTACTCCCTTCAAATCTTTATATGTTCAAGCAAATGTAGCGTCCTACCCCTTTTTGAAGACAAATAAATTTGCCACCAAAAGAGCCAGGTTTCGATCTTGGGTTCCAAACTGAAAACTTGAGTGTCTTGTTTGCTGATTTGGGTTATTCAGTGTTTTTGTATGTTTGGAGATCATATGAACATTCAATGTACTAACTCCAATTTTTCAAATATCATATTAACTCATGAATTTTCAACAAGACATTTTGACAAACATTTGTCATGCATACTCAGAAATAACAGGGCAGCTCTCAAGAATTGATCACAACTTGAAAACTATCAATCCAAATGCTACCAAATTCGAATACTAGCTTCTTCCAATATAGATAAACAAACCCAATAAAGGAAATTGCATTAAAAGGAGTATACCCGGAATTGTGAAGGTCTGATACAAATCTGGAAATGTTCATCAGCACACATAAATCTTCATTTTTTTATCATAAAATCCAATTTACAAACTTCTCCAGCATACAACTTATGTTTTTGAATACCCTTTTTGGAGACAATAACAAAGCATGTAAGAAATCCTCCAAAGACTAGGCGTTTGGACCTAGGCAAGCAACTCGTCCCCCAAGAAATGTACGGCCATGCCAGGAGCAGGTACGACTGCTAATAAACACTACAAAAAATCCAATGAAAGTCTCCAGAACCTGCAGAAAAGGTGGCGGCTAGGTCTGTAGTTGCAAGTAGATCTCAAACTTCGACAAACCATTGCTGAGTGTGCATCCAAATCGCTCTATTTTGGCCCTAGATGGTACAGCCAGCTGAAGGAGTGAAGTGCAAATGAAATGGAACAAACCCTCTCCAATCTGCTCAACAATATCTGAAAATATCACCTTTATCAGCTCAATTGCATCCACTGAGTATGAATGCTCATTAACCAATCTAAAGGTATCTTTCAACCTCAAGATATGGTGTCCTTGTATGTGGTTTTCGTCACAATACAAGCCTGGAATGACTGAAATCTTGCAACCTGCAAGTCTCACACAATAAGCTTCAAGAATAATAGCCAAAGATGTCACAATCAACTCTTCAATGCCACTTTTATCCTTTCCCAAAGCTGGTTGATCCATTCACTTCTTGAATGTGGGATAATTTGTCTTTCCAAATGCTACTTTGCACCTTGAAGGCATTCATTTTACCATAAATTGTAATATATTTCACTTATTACTTTCCAAGGAGACCATACCACTTTTATGACATTAGAAATATGAACTTTATAAAATCCCCTTTAATTCAAGTGGTTACATGACCCCTTTTAAGATTAAATTAATGCCCAACATTATAAAGTCATATTATAATTTAATTTAATACATTGGGCATTAAAATAACCAGTCTCTGAATGTCAGATCCTAGATATGAAAATGGAAACGGATACCCATTTCGCCGAACTACTCATCCGTAACATCCGTTTCCTGCCATTCAACCCCGTGACTGACTTACTAAAAATAGTAAGTCTCTGTACTCCTAGCTCTAGAAGACCAAAATCACTCAACCGAAGGGATATCTGGATACCCAATAAGGCGAAGAATATTATTACACCTTCCGCTCGGCCAGAAACCCTAATCGCTGACTTACTAAAAATAGTAAGTCCATCATCCAAACTCAGGAAGACTCCCAGAAACTGGCATCTGAAATCTGACCAAATCCCGGTGCAGGCTAAACATCTCCTGAATGCATCAACGCAACTGCCTCGCCAAGAAAGGGACATTACAGCAAAAACATCCTTTTAGTCTAGGAAAATTTTGAATGTTGTCGCTTTTAGTACTGGATCCCAATCATCTCCGGATTTGATCAACTTCTCCTCGCCATTTTCTCCCAAGTTTACCTGAATCATTTTAGGACCTTCATATTTGATAGATTCAGGGTCGTTTGCTGCTTTTAGTGCAGCGATGGGGTGGGCTGGTTTGTCTTCAATAACTGCCTCCCCCATCGTAAATTCTGCAAAATTCTTGGGAAATGTCCACTTCTCCCTTTCCTTGTCCTTCTTTGCTGTTGTCTGTATTTTATTGCTAGTTTCCTTTTTAGGTTCTTGTGTCTCATCCTCTTGAATCTCCTTTCCCGCATCAATGCAAAAAAACTGAGGAGGAAATATCTCGTAGTCCTCCAACTGCCAGTGTAATAAACCCTTGTCCTTATCATATTAGTCCTCTGTGCAGTTTTCAAGGTGCAACACTCCTTCCTCATCTAGTTCATATCCTGTTTCACCATCTGATGAAGAGGACCCCGAATCATCTGAAGTGGCTATGTCCTGACTCACAGTTTGATTCTTCAGATTGATTATATACTTGTGCTGCCCCTGTTTGAAGGATAAACGTTCTTTCTCCCAATTATGGTTGAATTTTGCTGTCCTCAACCATCCTCGTCCCAGTAGTGCATCATATGCGGGTTTCTGCATAGCAATGACAACAAAATCCAAGATGAAGTCTTGCTCTGCTATGCGTACCTTCTGATTCATCAAAACGCCTATTGTTTCAATGCCATATTGATCAGTGCCATATAGTTTGAAATTTGGAGACCGTAAGGCGGGTTGCCCCAGAATCCGTCATGTCTTCTCTGGCATCACGTTCACACTAGACCCTCCATCTACAATCACCCGATTCAGCCTATGGTTCAAAACCTCCATTTGAACTATAGTTGGCCTCCGATCGGCTTCAATCATCAGGATTGTTGGATCGATGAATTGTCCTTGCTTGATAGTTGCTACCTGTCGAGTTTCATCCTTCCTCTTGATGGCTTCCCCGATCGTAGCATACAACTCAGGTACTATGCTAAACAGGTTGGCTAACTTCATCTCCATCTTCGTGTTTAGCACCTCTGTTACCAAGCCTTCTACTGATGCCTTCTTAGTAATCTCTGGTCTCTTTAGTACTTTCTCTAGAACTAGTTGTCCTTGTTTCTCATTTGCTAGTTTTGTTTCGATCAATTTTTGGGCTTCCTGCCATCGTTCTTTCTCCTTGGCAGGGTTTGGATACTGTTCCGTTTTCTTGGTCTGTGCTCTTGTTACAGCCAAGACTTCTTTGTCTACCTCTGTCACTTCTCCAATGCCGATGAGGTTGACGTTCTGAGTTCCACTGGTACTTGCCTTGTTCGGGCAATTAGCCTTCTTGTGGTTTCCCAGACCACACCATTTACACATTTGAGTGGTATTGTTACCATTGTTATTACCTACATTCTGGGGTTTGGAACAATCCTTCGCAAAATGGCTCCATTCTTGACAATTCCGACATTGAATAATCGGCCGACCGTTAGAGTCGTATTGTAGTCGACTCTAGCCTCGTCTTCCTCCTCGACGACTTTTCCTGTATCCTCTACTAGTAGTTCCTTGTCCATTTCTTTGTGCATTTGGCTTCTCTTCCTGTTGTATTGCCAGTGTCTGATGCCTCTTGCTTTTTAGGTTGAATGGACAGTCGACGACAGGATGTCCTACAATTTCACATATATTGCAATATGCTTTCTTTGGGCAGTTTACATTTGAATGTCCCTTTGCCTTGCAGTCGGAGCACCAAATTTCTTTCCGATCCTTTCGGCCTTCTCCTTTTGCTTCCTTTAGAATTTTATCAAATTTCCTTCGAAAGGTGTGAATCGTGCTCTGTACTTTGTCTTCGGCTTCACTGTCCGATTCTTCGGTATGCTTTAAGTATCTTCCGATACCTGCGGTCGTTTGTTTGCCTTCACTTTCGATGTTTTTAGCCTTCTCCAGTGCTTCTGCACACGTTGAGGATGGTACTACCTTCATTTTCTTCTTGAATTTTGGTAGTAGCCCGTCCAAAAACCACCGCTTTATCATACCATCAGCAGGTGTCATCTCCATTTTATCTGTCAGTTGTTTCAATCTTCTATTGTATCTTTTGACATCTTCATCTGAATTTTGCTTAGTAACGCATATTTCTGTGATGATGTCCGTGTCATCCCTCAATTGTCGGAATTCTTCTATGAATGTAGTCTTTAACTCATCCCATTGTGTATATGCTCGCGTACTTTGTCTTTTTATGTACCAGTCTATAGCCATGCCTCGCAATGTGGCTGGGAACAGTTGCAACCATTGTGTGTCCTGTGTGACTCCATTTGCTTCCCAAATGGTAATGCAAGTTCCCACATGCTGCGATGGATCCTCCTTCCCTTAACCTAAAGGTGGGCATTTTTGCTGTATTGTTTTGTTTGCAGGATTTACCGCCATGGTATTCTGACATCCTGGTGTTGGTGGTTGTAGCGTTTGATTTGGTTGTCTATCTACTGTTGGTGGTGCAAAATTGTACCCAAATAGCTGTCTTCCCGTCTCCAATTGGTCTCTACTTCGCGACCTTCTCCGCGAATATACCAAACGTGGCTCCGGCCTTCCTCCCCATGAACCTCCGCGTAGGTGTCCTGATACAAGGTTCTCTCCTTCAGTATCCTCTGGCCACCGCTCCCTCGCTGGTTCTGGTGTTGCCGTCCAGTTCTTAATGATGGGCTCTTCTTCCGCTATTTGTTCTTCCTCGTTTTCTGCAATCACCAACAATGTTTCAATGCTTGCGTTATTCTCCTCTTCAATGTTCCATACTCTCTCCACTTTAGGGTGAGACACCTCTGCAGCCTCGTGTGTCCTTAAGTTCGCCAGTCGTGCGCTTCTTCTTACCGGTTTTTGATTTTTGTTCTGTGACCTGAAATCAGTCATTCACCTTTTACACCTATCACTTATGTCTTTATACTCCGGGTTTTAATTAGGCAACGACGCCAAATGTAGACAGGGGTGAGTACATTCCCGGGATGGGGTGATGACAAGTCAGTTTTAGGCTATCGACAATGAGTATCTAGGCTACCAGTCCAATTCTCTAAGAGTGCACGTAGACGTCAAGGTTTAGACGTCACCAGTCTAGACGTCAGGACTGCAGGGGTAGACGTCAGGGTCCTAGACGTCAGGTCTGTAGACGTCAAGGCCTGAGGAAGAGACGTCAGGGTTCTTGGGTTGACGGCTAGCCGTCTGACGACTGCCAGACGTCAGGGGCTAGATGTCAGTGACTGCTCCTGTCTTCCTCCATATACCTGCAATAACACACTTCTATCCCTGCTGCAGCAACTTATCTTCAGCACTTCTTAATGGGGAAAACATGCAGAATACGTAAACAGCAAAACAGCGTTGGCATTGCAATAGAATTATCAGGATCCTTACAATGTTTGAAAGGGGGGTTTAAATAGGAGGGGCAAAGTGGTTCCCCAACCGATTCCTGAACCACCCCAACCGTCTACCTTAAGCGTCCGCTAACTAATTGCTTCAGACGTCTAACTACTTGACGTCTTCTAACTAGACGTCTAACTAGTCATCTAGAACCTTAATCAAAACACTAACAATGACGGCTGTTCTTGTCCTTTTATGCCACATCCGTTTACAATTCAGCCTTCATTTCATTGGCTGTTTTTCCAATCAAATCAAAACATTAACATACCAAATTTGCTATGTACAATTCAAAATTGTTTCACATAATGTTCCCGCCAGTCCTAGGGTTTAGAACTGCTGTCTACAAGAACTTCATGTCACCAATTATTGGACCCAACTTCGCAATAGCAACGACGCCAGATGTAGAAATGAATTTTACATGCTCACAACAGTTCCATTTCCACTTAAATAATTTACAGGTCTGCAGTTATGGTAGTATAGCAATAATAATACACAAAAATCTACAATAGCAATAACAACAACAACAATGACAGAAATACAGCAGCAATGGTAGATACAGTAAATACAGCAGTTTTATATTAGCAATGGCATGTATGATACAGCATTACAATACAGCCTGCAAACCCTAGGCTGATTAATCTCCATGGCTGCATCAATCACCCTGCATTATCTCCTTACTGTCTGCACATCTCCTATGGGTGAACGAACGACTTGAATGAATGAGGGGGGCTTATTTATACACCCACCAAGTAGTTATGTTCTCCAACTACCTTGTAACTACCCTCAAATTACATTTCATTTGCATTTGCTTTGCATTTACATGTCATTTGCACTACAGGACGAAATAGCTTATTTAGCCGACATAAATGACTTAATATGACTTTACATGACTTTATTCTTTACGTACAATATTAAATTGCACTTTACAACATTATTAAATATATGCATGTACATTTCGTCAAACACTTTGCGTGCATTTACAATGTAACACATAATATCAAAACTGGTTCACCCGTACTGTGAAGGAGCAGCAGAAGCATTCACTTGAGCAAGGCGCGGGATCTGGCCGTACTGTGAAGGAGGGTCAGACGGTTGAGCAGAAAACGCAGCAGTCAGCCAAGGAGCAGGATAGACCATTAAAGAGGTCGGCTAAAGTAGCGCAAGCAACACCTCCGAAGACAAAAAAGCCCCGAATCGTGATAACTCACAAATCTGCCAAGCCCCCTTCGGAGAAGTCTGCCAACCCAGGCCCAAGCGCATCCCTGCCATTGCACCACAAAAAAAGGAGGTTGTACCATGAAAGGAGGTTGCACCAAAAGATTTTCTGAAAGAAATTGTCAATTTGGAAGAGGACACTCCGCCCGAGGAAGAAGAGTGGGCAGCCCAGAGCCCCATAACGCAGCTTTTTACCACAACGGCTCTCATTATAGAGCCCACAGGTACGCACTCTCTTTTCTCTCTCCCCTCTTCTGAACCTCCGCCTGCAGTACTGTCTACTGGTGAAACCCTAGTGTGCCTTTGGGCAGTGAACCTGCGTCTACCCTCCCCTTGTAGTATCCCATCCTCTGATTGAAGAAGTTCAACCTGCTACTTCTCCCTGTCTTGTCCAGCAAGCGTTCGGCTTGTACGCTTCCACCCCCAATGCATTCGAAACCTCCGCGTCCCTCCAACTTGGTGCTGCTAGTCAAAACCCATCGCCGCCCCCCAATCCCTCACCTGCAACAACCTAGTTGAGAACCCGCATCCAAACCCCAAGAGTCCTCCCACTGCCATCCAGACCTCAGCACCCCCAATAGTCACTGAGGTCCCGATATCCACCATCCCTGACCCATCTGTAGGTCCCCTGCCTCACCAGGATTTGCTCCTTTTCACGCCTATGTTTGAAGAGATGGAGCCCTTGGAGCAGGAGCTGGAAATGATAGAGGAACGCCCTGTAGCAAAGAGCCTAGTCCAGGCGCGGCAGAGCTCTTTTAGGTGGATTAAGGAGATCAAGAAGAGAAAAGCGCGAGCCCCTGCTGGAGTTGAAAAACACGTCATATTCGACCTCCAAAAGATGGAGCTACATAAGATAAAGGTCCCAAAGGTCCAGAAACCTTTGGAGGAGATGACGTCCACGGACTACACTTACCAACGCACCATCAAAGATATGAAAACAGTCGACGTGGGGGACGAAATGGGGGCCATTAAGGTCAGGGCGAACACAGTCTACTTGCACCACGAGCATATCAAGGAGCGCTGCTTCGCGGCGGAGAATACAAACTTGAAACTGGAGGAAAATCTGGCGCGAGTGCAGTCCCAGCTGGAAGACGCAAGGAAAGAATCAGAGCAGCTGAGGCAGTGAGTGGCAGCTTTGGAGCAGGAAGTGACTGAGCATAAGGATGCTGCCGAGCACCACCTCAAAGCATGTGAAGAGGCGGATAACAAGGTAAACAAGCTGGAGGCATAGGTCCAAGAAGTGCAGAAGCAACTCGAAAACAGAGAAGTGCAGATGGAGGTCTTTACCCGGGACCGAGTAAAGGAGGTTCGCGCCCGATTGTTGAAAAATTTCCGAACTAGAGCCTCCAGATCCTTGTCCATCCTCATGTTTATCTGGGACGCCAAGCAAGCGTCCGCTCAGGGCAAGCCTGTTGTAGAGGAGGTTGAGCGCGAAACAGAGCGCTGGCTCAATTTGGCTATTGAAGTTGAGACTTACAAGCGCATGGACCTGCAGGTGCCTCCAATGACCCAAACTGCTTTAGAATGGGCTATTGCACAACCTACTCTGCATACTTTCTTTGCCAAATTGAAAAAGGTCAGAAAAGCCAGGAGACTGTTAGATACATTTGAGCTGGAGAAATTGACTCTCACGGTTCGGCTTCCCCAGTTTTACGGATGATGATGGAAATTGCCTGCCCAAGGATGGGCTAAAGCTAGTATGGAGCGCTTTCAAAGAAGATACGTCAGAGATTGACGGTTGGGCAGATCCTATCCTGGAAACACAGGTGATCCAATTGATATCCTGGTTCTGTCAAATTGATTCTTGCCTAGCCGATCTGAGTCAGAGAATTGGCCAGGCTGATATGCACCTGATCGAAAGTTTCAAGCGCCTGGTGAAAGAGCTCCATGATTGTGAGCCATTCCAGGAGGAGGCCTGGACTCAGCTTAAGGCCACCTATGAGCACATCCGTGGTCGCCTCGCCCCTCTGGCGCCCAGGCAAGATCCCGAAGAAGGAGAAGGCGAAGGCTAGGAGCATAATGAGGAGGAAGCAGCAGGAGAAAGGTTGGAAGAAGAGCCCTTAGACAGCAGTAGGGAATCAGAAGAGGAAACAAAAGATGACTCCGAGCCCAAAGGATAAAGGCTTAGGGTCCTTGCATTGAGGCGAGCTCAATACCCCACGAGCCGCCAGGAATGTTGTCAATTTTGCCACATTTTGACTAAGGGGTAAATTTTTGAACTGTTACTGCAAATGTTTCCTGAAATCGCAGCTTTCTTCGGTGAAAAGTCTCCCCTGGCATCCTCAAGGCGCTAAGGCAAAACAAGGAAGATCCCAGCTTCGCCCTCTTGGAGGGTCGTATCTCGGTGTCGCTCGCTTTTAGAGCAAATTGGCTAAGGCACAAGTGAGCTCAGGTTTGCTCCAAAAATCAGCGAACTTCAGCTTCGCTCAAGTTTTCAAGCGAAGTACAGCCCAAGCAATGAAGAGAATGGCTAAGGCTTGAAAGAGCTCAGGTTCGCTCCAAGAGGGGAGCGAACCTCAGCTCCGCCCAGTTTTTGGGCGAAGCACAGTTTGAATGTTCAAAAGGTTTTTAAGGCATGAGGGGCCCCGAGTTCGCTCCCAAAAGGAGCGAACCTCAGCTTCGCTCTTCCCCAGGGGCGAAGTACAACATCGGACAATGAAAAGTTTTAAGGCACGAAGGCCTCAACTTCGCTCTATTCTGGAGCGACCCTCAGCCTCGCACCTGTTCTCCGGCGAACCTCAGCTTCGGTCTAAGCCTGAGCGAATCTTAGAGTCCATTTTTGACTTAGCAGAATTTCAAATTGAACACCCCCAGCCTCGGCGAAGCTCCCACCTTCGGGCTCAAATCAAGCGAACTCCAGCGAGGTTGGGCGAACTCCAGCAAAGGCGTTTTTAAATGCTAAGGCAGCGGCCGAAGGAGCACCCTAGCAGGAAAATAAGGTAGGTGGGCATTTAAGGCGCATCCATGGCGCACGAGTTCGAGTCTCCAGCCCATCCCATCAGGACGGCCATGTCAGGTCTCGGAAAAGCTCCAAAGGGCAAGCTGCACCAACCATATTAATGAGGCATGCTGCCTCAACTGCAACGCCCGTCCGGAGCCGTTCTAAACACGAGTGAGCCGCAAAGATCGTCCGGAGCCGCTGTAAGCACGAATGGGCAGAATCCCATGGATTCTCTGTCGCCTGACAGGGGTCAAATCTCAGCTGCCCCAACGACTTTTAGGGTTTTGGCATTAATGATTACGGGGGTAAATTCCTCTATTAAAGCCAACTCATTGTAATGTAATAGGGGGGGAACATCTTGCTAGAAAGCTGTTGTACTTGGATTCTGCATCAATATTAAGACTCCTGGTTCTAATTCTGGACTCCTTTTCTGTGTATGATGCCTTCTATGATTATTTTTGTTACTTCTGTTTCTTTATTTGCATACAGTAAATTCTGCAATCTGGATTTAAGTGTGTGATAAAGGGTGAAATTTGGAATTATTGAAGGATACATATAAGAAAATGTTAAAGTTTTAGTTTCTGTTATATTCATGATATTGATTTCTATTGACCTAAGTAGAAGTTAGTAATTGTGCTGCTTGTTCTTCCCCTGAGAACTATCTACATTTCAGTCTGTTTCAGTTATTTGCATTTCTTTCAGCACTTTCCCAATTTCTTTCCAGTTCTCTAGTCTAAAACCCAGTATAGTGTAGTAAAGGAGCCAGCCTTCTCTGGAGATTGGTACGGAAGGCATCCCTTCCTTTCAGCCTTTCAATCTGTTGGGCGGGTATAGGGCACATAGATAGACCAAACCCTTTCCTAGTGGCAGATTTGTAACCAACAGTTCCTATATGCCACATAAGATCCTCCTTCCCTTCTCCTGTGAAGGGTGGGTTTTTTAGTTTGCCTGCCTAGTTCACAGTGTTGGCCATTACGGGTTCCTTCTCCTGATTCATCTTCACTTAGTGATTGTTTGGACCACCCTTTAGCCCATTGTGCTTATGTCCCAGGCGGTTCTTCATGTGGTTCTTCTTGGTGTATTTGTTCGTGGCACTTCGTTAACTCGTGGTGCTTCTTGACCTTCTGTGTTGCCTTCAAATTTCCTTCTTCCAAACTTCGATGCACCTTAACTTCGCGATCTTCTTCGCGAATATACAAGCGGTGGATTTGGCCTACTTGCCTAAACACGTGTGTGTTTTCTTAGGTATTTGACTCCTGTGCTGTACCTCTTGGCAAACTTCTCCCTACATATTTAGGTGTCACCATCTACCCTTTGTCTGGTGCACGCTCCACGTTGGCATCTTGCCTTATGCGAATGTCTTCTTCTGCTATTTTATGCAAATCACCTTGCACCTCGTCCTTCATAATTAACAATAGTGTTTGCCACCTTTCGATTTCTTCACTTGTACTATCCTCCTCATGAGGATTCCAAACTCGTTCAACTATGGGTTCTTCAGTTTCATGAGGCTGTAGTACTTGGTTGGTGATATTTTGTTCTGGTCTTTGAGCAATCCTTGTGCTTCATCTCAAATGTACTTGACTCCGCGTCCTCGTCTTCCACGTCCTTGCGATAGTGAATTTGTCATTCACCTTTCTTTTCACGTGTGCTAATCCTTCACTAACTCAACCCACTTCGTTTCAACAATGACAACGACATTAAATATAGCATAGTGGTGAGATTCCCAACAATTAAGTTAAGTATGACAAATTCTAAGACCAAACAAGACTGCAGTGAATAAGCATCATCATGCTTGCATGACGTCGTCTTGGTGTTGAACAACAATAGTTTATAGTTGTACGACAACAATTCTCTAGTTGAACGGCAACCTACATATGAACGCCAGGATTCCAACTGAACGACAATTAGCTCGATGAAAACAAATTGAATGGTGATGTCAAGTCTAGTTGAACGGTCAATTGCTAATCAAACAATTGACTGTACGACAACTTGGGCTTGAAAGACAATCTACAAATGAACCACGAACTGGTTGGACTATGTCTTCCTTGCTTCCCAATGGCAGCAACCAAACTGCAACATTTAGAATACAATTTGAATACACAAGATATACAATATGAACAATATCACACAAGTTTGCACACAAATGGATTGGAACCTGATTGTATTTGCATAAATTATGTGCCTAAACGACAATTACAATATCAAGGTATGCAACATCACAACAACTACTCTTCTATGCATTGTACAATATACTCACAATAGCCTGCACTCTCTCTTGTATGCTCTTCTCAATGCATAACATATCACCTCTGCTAGATACTAGATACATTGCAATTGAAATAGGGGGTCCTTATAAAGACTTGGGCGAACGGTTAACAACAACTGTCGCTCCTACCCCTTCTTTCTAACTAATTCCCCTTTGGACGTACCTTTACTACCTTTTCAAAACATTAGACTATTGCAAATATTTAATCAATTACATTTCCTTGCATTACATTGTATTTAACTTTCATTTCATTTACATTTCATTACAAAATTAAAAATTTCAATACAAAACTGTAGTGCATATTTTGCACTTTTTATTCTTATTTTATCTTCCGGTGATGTGCTAATTTGCTGCCTACATGCTTTTCCATAAATAAGCAAGCGGTTTTACGTGAGTTGTGTTATATACGTATTAACAACTTCAAGCTCCCAAGTATTAATATTAAAGGATTGATAAGCGCTCCCAAGTATTATATTAAATGATTGATATGCATTTTGTTTAAGCTTAAAAGGGATGGCAAATCTCTTATATACATATCAACAACTCTAAGGATAGAGAGGTCGAGTTGTTTTATATCCAAATTAACAATTGAAGGCCCCCAAGTTTTATATTAAAGGATTGATAAGCTTAAAGAGGTGGGTCGACGATTCTTCAAATTCATCTCCTATCTTTCTTGGAAAAACCATTTAAACAGGTCGAGTGAACCTACAAGTTTGAGTGCCAGGGGAAGACAATTAGACGGTCTACATGGTGAAAGATTACTAACTTCCATCTACACCTATCTAGATTAATGGAAAACCCATAAGCCACTAGATACCTACATTTATAATATCATTCTTGCAAAAAACAAAAATACCAAAAAGGGCATATCTGTAGAAAGAAGAGCTCATATCTAGAGATACTACCGATATAGACATGCACATCTCATATCCACATAAAGATTTAGAAAAGGAAAATCCTCATTTGCACAATCATCTAAATGCCAGGATGTCGTAACTATGCACAGAAGGATGGGAAATCTAGACAAGATCCACAAAAAGGAATCTACGAGAAGGATGGAAGGAGAGGAAACTTATTATAGAGGAGGAGGGATCCTACCTACAGAAGGAGGGATCCTATTTAGACAAGCATCAAACCTCCCTACCTTTGTAGTCTCTTATTTACGTATTAATAACTTGCTGGGATTCTAACACTAGAGCTCTTCGACGAATAGAACCCCTAAGGAAAGGGATTATGACCAATGTATGGATTATATTCAATATTAAAGAATGAATTTAAAGAAAGGATTATATTCAATATTGAAGAAAGGAAAGAAAGATCCATTAAATAAAGATGAAGGCAGGTAAGGAAAGGAATTAAAAAATTAAAGGAAGCCCTTACTTTCTTTAGTTGAGTTTAGCCAATCCCTTATCCATGGATAAAGGGGATGCTCTATATGCTGCTAGCTATTCATTGGTCTCTTCCTTCATGGAGAGATATCATTCAATGAGTGGGACAGAAAGAGATCTAATTTTACCAGAAAGTGGGGTGGAGGACAATGATTCTATGCCACTAGCTGGAGATAATCAATATGCAGCTAGCAAGAGGTAGTCCATGTGTGGGATTTTTCGAGGGTGTGGGATGCAAAAGTCCTATGCCACTAGCTAGATATAGTCCATGTGTGGGACTGAGTGAGGGTGTGGAATGTAGCTAGCTTTCTTGTTAAATAAACCAATCAATGGATGTGTGTAATGTGTTCTCTTTTGAAGCAAGTGATTCCCCCTGAGATAGTAGAAAAGATGGATGGTGACAGCATGAAGGATTAGGAAAACCACTTCTATCTATTGGTGTTGGGTTATGCACGTTTGATCCCTATTCTTGTTAGGACGAGCTGACCTTCCTTGGCAAAGCCAACGTGGATAAAGCCAATACGGAGAAGGTTGCTCTCTCAATGCAGGTGATAAAGAAGCAACAAGGTTTCCCCCTTTCAAGATACAGAGGGCCTTTAAAATCCCAACGAGTAAGCTCCAACTTTGGGGTCAACAAGGGGCTGATGCATATGCAGGAGTTACTAGTCTTTTTTTGGTTCAAACTGATTATGTTTCCCAATACAAATAAGGTCACCTAAGCAGATCAGATAAGGAAGGGTTATCACCTGAGGCAGATCCTCATTGGCTCATCCAACTCCTCTAAGTTTTGCGGTGCAAATTTCTATGATGCTAGAAGTGGATCGGTGCTGCAGTACCCTATATAGATATAGCAGTGGTACATAAGACTATTAACAGAGTTCTCCATCCGAGGAAGGAGGTGGTTATCTGCTCGGTGACACATAATACTATAGTGATAGATGGTAGGCATGATCTATTCCTCTCTATGCCCACAATGCATAAGCATGATCCGCTTTACTCAACTATTTCAGATCGGCACTACTGGCAAAGAGATGCTACTTGAAGGTGAATATGTTTCCACAAATAAGGATCCAATATAGCCATCCACAGAACTTGGAGGATAAATGGTTACAAATGATACCACTCATGGAAATGCAATCCTATGCATTAATGTAGTTGCTGCAAATTGATGGTCTTATGCAGGGTTAAGGCAAAATTTAAGATACTCAACATATCTACTGTACTGAGCATATCTATTGTGATAGAAAGCAATGGTGGAAACCAATGCATACCACCACCTGTTGGGCTGCCAAGTAGAATATTCATGAATGTGCCTTTTCCAGACTAGAATGTAAAGGGGACTGGTGCAGCATTCCAACCATGGATAAGTCTGTATAACTCTCTTTCAAGATGAAGTTAGTCAGATTGACAAAACACCTATCATGCATTACGTGTAAAAGGAAAAGCCAAAAAATGGTCTCATACTCTTTTGTTTGTTTCTATTTTTTTTTGGTTTTTGGGTGGGGCGGGCTTATAAAGTTATATGGGATAGAAACAGGCCCCACCCGTATTATATCAACAAACCACATTAATTATGACACCACATTTTGCCTAGCAAGATTTGAACCTGCGTCTCCTCATAGAGAGCCCACATTTTTAACCACTTGAGCTAATTCTGTTCGATTAAAAATGGTCTCATAACTTATCATCAATGCTTGTTTTATTTTAGTTCTATGACATAGTGCCATTTACACACAGATGAAACTAGAACCTTACTTTATTCACTACATGTAGACAACAATTGACATTTACCTATTTATCATTGAGTGTTAAGATACAAAACTCGCATTAAATACAAATACAAAATATTATCACAAAGTAGGGCTAATAGTTCATACATTTCCATGACCGCTGCACTTGCACTTTTTAAAAATTGGAACTCATTGCTTTCAAGTATGTGCATTATCTTTGGCATTTATGTCTGCATAATAGTGATAAGGGTGTCAAATTAAAGGGTTTCAGCCACTCTTGTTTCTCTGGTGAATACTGTTTATCCTTGACCTTTAATAGCAGCTGTATAGTCTTCAATTTTAGAAAAGTGCAACTGCAGTGGTGTAGTCTTGAATATATTATATCAAATATTTTTCATCATGATGACCACTGTGCTTGCATATTGCCGTGATTAAAGATAATCTTTGATTCCAAGTATGTGCACTATCTTTGACTTTTGTGTCTGCACAAAAGATGCCTTTATGTTAAATTATAGAATTTCAGTAATATTCTTTCCTTGGAAAATCCTCTTCACCCACCTGATCTCTGGAGTAGGATTATAGCTGTTTATAACTTCTGTAGTATCAATGTCATGGCTCCTCTTTCTGAGGCGGGGATGTGTGGACTCTAACTTTTACTTGTTTACAGCCATGAACTTCGGACACCGATGGCAGCCGTTATTGGACTATTGGATATCCTGATTTGTGATGAGTGCCTTACTACAGAGCAAATTTCGACAATTTCTCAAATTCGCCGCTGCTCTACAGCTTTATTACGACTTTTGAACAACATATTAGATCTGAGTAAGGTATGCATGTATAATGGTGTTTATTTCTCAGCAGAAAATGCCATTGAAATATTTCTTGGCCATCTTGGGAAAGGGTAAAAGTTGCATGGATGTCATTTGTTTGAAATTTATAGTATATACATTACTCCTACCATATGCAAAATCATTATATAAAAAGTGCCATTGATATGGTCATATCTTCTTACTATAATGGTTTTCATATTCATATGGATCTTAGAGTAGTTATACTTGTTACATTACAGAAGTTGCATTGATTTAGTGCAACTTTGCTGTATAATGTAAATTTTTAGATAACATCCCAATTTTGTCAAAATTTATGAATTGCAATTTCCTTGCCTTAAGATATTTTTCGATTGTAATGTTCATACAATGGTGACTTTGTTTTTCAAGCTAACCTAACATTTTGCCTAAATTCATTTGAAAATCAAAATTTTGTTCAGCAGATTCACTTTTACTTATGAAATTTGTGTTTTTAGGATTGATCGAGGCTAAGGTTTCGCAGCAAAAAAATTGCTAAGTGTTTGGTGCACCCCCCTCCATAGTAGTGTGCCTTGCCCATCTAAAGTGTAGTCTATTTTCTGGCTAAGTGTCAAAGTGTGCCCCATTCCGATATAGTGTGCCACACTCCATAGTAGTGTGCACCGTTCCCAAACAATGTGCCTTGTTAGCTAGAAGTGCAACCTGTTCCATGAAATTGACCATCGAAAATTTGTCTTAACCAGAAGTGCGCTCTGTTCGACAAGCAATGCGCCCCGCTTTGAGGGAGGTGCACCATGCCCTGAAAGCCCTCTTTTTTAATCCATTTTTCGAAATATTTTGTTTTCGTTTATGAGTACGAGATAATATCTTTGCTTGACATGGGTTTTGTCAGCAATATGACGACGCCACTGAAACACCCCAATGATGTCGAGTATGTCCTCGGTACCGAATCATCAAATCCTTCAACAACAAGCTTATACCCCTATAGAACTGCTTGTATACTGAATGTCACATGAACAAGGGCAATATGGCCAACCCATACAATATGGGGAAGTGCCTCAACTGTCTCAATTCGTTCACCAACGAAACCTTGTAACGTTCACTCAACAAGAGTACCCTACCCATGCAACCCAAATGCCCATCCCACAATTACAACACCCTTCCCCATAGCAGTTGCCGCAATACACACAATTTCCCCAAGCTCCAGAGTGTCAACAAGTTCCTTGCTCAATTGCATTTTGTAATATATGTGAATGTGGGGCATGTTGTTGCTGACCGTAGTTCAATCTCAAAAGCATCAACATTAGACATTGATGGTGCAAAAGGAGATTATGGAAGAGAAGCCAAGCACTTCAAAGAGCAGACAAGGAGCAATGAGTGGTGGATACAGGAACGACTGCCAAGGTAGAAGACAACCACAACAAGGAAATTGACCCACGAGAGGACAAGGTCAATTACAGTATGATTCAGACAAAAGGCCAATCATTTAATGTCGAACTTGTCAAGAATGGGGACACTTCACATGCAATTGTCAAATTTTCCTAGTAGGAGGAAATTCCAGAATCAATAATGGAATGATGTGTCAGTGTTGTGGATCTATCAATCACAAGGAGGTAAATTGGTTGAAGAAAGCAAGTTCAAGCAACTTACAAAATTCAATTTTATTGACATTGAAGAGCCTCTAAAAGACCAACAAAAGGAGAAACACGTGCTAGCGGTCACATAGGCACAAGCCAAGAAAGCAAAAAAGTACCTGGATCTTGCCAAGAAGGAGAGATAGCAGGAAACACAAGTCTAGATTGAGTAAGAAATGAGAAAGACCAATCAAGAGAGATTGTTGCAGGAAAAGAAGTTGAAGAAACACATCACAAGTGAAGAGGAGACGTCAACACACCAGTTGGCTGTGCAAGTGTTGAAGTAAAGGTATCCAGTTTACTGTGCGCAATACCGAAGCTATATGTGATGGTAGGAGAGATGGCATGGACAAGGAGTGGAAGAGTCGCTATGCCATCTAGAAGTAACAAAAATAAGGAGGGATCAATACATTGATCCGATAGTCTTCATGATAGACACCAAAAAGAAACTGACATTGATCCATATTGAGTTGCTGAATCATAAGTTGACATAGGTGATCATTGATGGGGGATCAAGTGTAAATGTCTTGCCTAAGAAAACATGGAGAGATTTGGGGGAACCATTTTTATGGTCTCCCAATTTCAGATTATATGGTGTAGACCAGTATGGGATAGAAATGAAAGAGTGTTAACTGCATAGAAGGTGAAAATCACTGATAAAGAGTTTATCATGGATTTTGAGGTAATTGTTATGCAGAAACCAGCCTATGATGCATTGTTTGGACACAGATGGCTACGCATGTCAAAAGTAAACCACAATTGGGAGAAGGATCATTTGACATTCAAGAAGGGCCAGCACAAGTGTATGATTAACTTGAAGAATCAGTTTTTTAGTTAGGAGTTGGTAACATTCGATGAGTCTGGAAGTCTACTATAAGATTGCACTCTTATAGTAGACTTCTCCATTGGCAACTAGAAGACTATGAAGTCCTCCAACCAAATTGCATGTGCATCAATACAAAATACAAAGATCAAGATGAACCAATAAGGAGTGTATACGAGATAGGTTAGTGCGGTCAGAATACAAAGTCTATAGCCAAGGAGGAATAAGAGAAGTGGACTTTTTCATGAAACTTTGCAGAGTACAGTGTTGGAGATGTGTTGATTGATGAAAAGGCAACACATCTTGGAGAAGAAAAAAGTATAGGAAGGTTGATAGTGGCACCAATTTAGTCTTCACAACCTTTTGAGGGAATCTTGGCCCGAGAAGTTAGGGACTCAAGTCGGAGCAAGGAGGAAGATGGTGTAGTAGGTGATAGTGAATCTGACAACAAACTCGCGAAACAACTAACATGGCTGTATGAAGGGGAAAATGCAAGTAGGTAGGAAGTGGATATGCAAGCAAACATGCAAGTGGACATGCACAAAGGAGACGCACTAGGGTTTGTGTATAGGGAGTTGCATGACGACAACAGTGAGTTGCATGTCAACGGTGAGGAATTGCATGGTGACGAAGAATGTATGGCGCTGGAGCAATTGCAAGTTGATGTGCCCAATGGTGAGAGGGACGGGAGTCTGACATCAGTGCAAATGCAAGATGGTATCCAAGGATGAGTGTGACTCAGAGTGCGCAAAATCATTGCTATAGGAATATGCAGCACAAAGGGAGATTGTACCAAGGGGGGATGCCACTGGTGATGCAGTCTATGACAACCACTAGAGAACTAGAAGACGCAGAATTGAGTATGATACTGAGGGCAAACCCATTGTACAATGTTGGTGATGCCATTTGTGGGGGCACTTCGCACGTGAATGTCAAAGTGTTGCAAGTCGAGATGAACTAGTGATGTGTAAAGAGTTCGAAGCGCCAGAGAAGAGTCACAACCCTCACTAGGAAGCAAAGGTGAACTTGTTGAACCCAATTGCAATTGAGGAGGTGAATTTGATTTCAATTTAAGAAGCAAAAATCCAACAGATAGTTGAAGTTGCGCAGGAAGAAGTTGCAAAAGTGGTTGATGCAGACGCGAAAGTGAGTGATGCAGACAAAGTGAATGATACAAACAATAAAGAGAGATTGTTTGGCGTCTGACCATTTGGGGCAGGGTCGTCTAGAAGTAGGCCATATGGAGTTGGGCTGATAGGAAGTTGTAAGGCTGTAAAATGATTTCCAAGGTCGTACGGTGAGTTGCCAATGTCGTACAATGTGTTGCAAAGGCCGTACAATGAGTTGCGAAGGCCATACAGTGAGTTGCCAAGATCATCTAAAGTAGAAAGTGGGCTGTCTAACTCAAGAGGTGGGTTGTGTAGTCCAAGAAATTAGTTGTTTGAGACCAAGGGATGTTTGTTAGAGGCTACGGAGGGGTTGTTAGACGCCAAGAAATTGTTTGGAGCTAGAAAGAAGTATTTCGGAGCTGAGGGGAAGTTGTCTAAGTGGGTTGAACAAAGGCTACCAAAATGCAGACGAGGAGAAAAATTCAATTCAAATAGTGAGGGTATGCGCGAAGGGTGCTGCCCCTCGACTCCCGACAAAGGTGGTAATGGACGTTGCTCATCATGTTAGTCATGTTGTTCATGTTGGACATGTTGATGATACGATTGATTGTAGAAAGTGGAGTGAGCAGTCGGAGAACAATGTGTTGTGGGCAGCAGTTTGAAGTGATACCATTTGTAAAAGATGTTTGTAATAGGAGAAAGCGAAAGGAGCGTGATAAGAGATTTCAGTATGGTGTTCAATGCTTCTATTCATAGTGTTCGGCTTATGTGTCATAGAGCACGACGACAAGTCTAGAGGGGATATATGTAGGCAAGTGAATTGACATGTTTGTTTAATCAGTAAATAAGTTTTGTCATTTTGTAGTTCATTCGCTAAGTGTTTGACAAAATGTGCATATGCATAATTGATAAAGTTATAAAGTGGTGATGTAATATTTCATGCGACAATGTGAAATGTTAAAATGAAGTATTAGTTGTAAAGATCAGTCATGAAATGAAACATGAATATAATTTAAATCCATGTCAAATGTAATTTAAGAAAATGATTGTGTCGGGTAGTTGGAGGATGCAACTACCTCTTAGTTGTATAAATAAGACCCCTCCCTCATTCATTTGTGTTATTGGCATGGTATTGAGGGTTTGTATCGAAGGTGGGTGTTGTATGTTGGCATTGCAAGTGGTAGTAGAAGTTGGTTGTATTAGACATGTATATGTGAGTTGTGCAGTCCATCTGAATGCTGCTGCAGTCTGTTTGAGTGCTACTGCAAGCAGTCTGAATGCTGCTGCAGTCTGTTTGTGTGCTACTGCAAGCAGTCTGAATGCTGTTCCAGCTAGTTTGAGTGGTCTAGGCAGTTTGGATGTTGTTCCAGGCAGTCTGAACTGCTATGCTAGGCAGTTTGATATATGTTGTGCATAGTGTATGCATTGTAATTGTATGTTATTCACATTGTATATCTTGTTCATTTAAGTGGTAATGGAATTGTGTTACAATATGTTGCATTCCATTTCTACAGTGAATGGACGAATGGGAGAAATTTGAAGCTAGTAGGAAGCACCGAAGAATGATTTTTGCAGAATCTAAAGACTGCTGAAATTTTTTTCCAAATCATGTGGATTTTACAAGCCGTACGGACTGCCGTGGAAGAAAAAGTTTTGAAGCCAAGAGTGAGCATGCAGATCGTCTAGGGAGTTACAAATGTCGTATGAAAGCAAGGGATTGTGTGGAAGAGTCGGTCGTCAAGGAGAAGGTCGTACAGTAGATCACATAGTGATAGACAATATGATAGAATGCCATACAACGAAGGGCTTTATGAAAGGAGGCGGTACAACATACGGCCAAACACACAAAGCCATACACTGAGAAGCCATACACCAAGAGTTGTTGGAGGTTAGTGAAATTTGAAGCCAAGGAGAGTGACTACAGGAGTGATGCAAAGAAAGTGGAAGATTTTGGAGCGAATTGAACGGGTGGAAAAACAAAGGAGGTTTCCACTGAAGCCTGTGTTGCAAGCAGAACCTCGCACCTGTGGGTAAGGCATCGAAGGTGGTTTTGGGAGAGTCCTAGTTGACTGCGTGCGTGGTAGAGAGAGAATACGACATGGATGTAGAGCGAGGGAGAATGAGACAACACAGATTGGTGTCTAGATAAAGCACAAGGACCGACACCCTTGCTGAACAACAAGTTTATGAAAAGGAGACAATAAATTCACCTTAGGAGAAGGGCAAGGGGAAGGAGAGGATGTAGATCCCCTAGGAAGACATAACATGGATAACACCAACCGGAGAATTTTGTAGAACATGGTTGCTGGAACATTCGATGGATCACCTGCTAAAGTTTGCATTCTAAAATGCAGGAGTGTAATTTATTATGCAGGTAATAAGCTTTGATAAGGACTTCTTCAAGTTGTAATTGTTGGATATGTTGCAGACGTATAATGCTAATCAAATTTAGAGTAGAATAACAATGGGTAATAGGGAGGTTTGTGTATTGTTCTCCCCAAACAATTTTTGAGGATTTTTTGGATTGTTGAATTCTACCAAACTGGTGAAGGAGTGAGTGGAGCCTTATCGGTTGAAGAATTTCGTGGATAAAGTTACCAATATCAGTTCACAAGAAGTGGCTAGGTTGACAAAGCATGGGAGTTGCGGATTGAAGATGTAGCATTTGGATTCTAATGAGTTGCAATGTGCAATAAATGTGATCGTGTCTAGATTTTTTGATGATCAAAGAGCCTCTAAGATACCACCTGGCTCATACCATACATGGAAGGAATCATGGCCGGAGAACCGTATGATTGGGCTACTTGGTTGTCTAACCGTTTTAAATTTTTTTGATGTGATATATAAGGAATTTTTCAATGGCTTTCCATGCCATTGCTTTGATGTTGGATGCTGTCACAAGAGAAGCTTCAGTTCCTAGGACTGAACCCCCCTCAAACTATCTTGGAGCATTCATCAACAATTTTCAAATGGATAAATGTGGTACCATTGATGAAGATGAGCACTCCGGGAAAGAAGAAGAATGCCTCTAAGAAGAGAGGCACAAGAAGCATTGGGAGATGAGAGGGATGTTGAAGGAAGTGGGGAATCAGATGGAGTTGAGGAGAAATTGCCACTTGCTGAGGAGTTGGTCAGAAAAGTGAAAAGGCGAAGAAGGTTGGAGCATCAGTGGCAACAGATAGGAGCCCAACTGCCGCAACAATATCCTAGACATTAGTAGTAACAACAACACTAGCAACAAGAGAGTTGAGAACCCCCACAATAGGCCATAACGAAGAAGACAGATGGCGACAGTGTGTAGAAGGTGATGGAGGGTCAGAGTAAGATGTAGGGAATGTCATAGGAGGCAGTGCAAGGGGGAGCTCCAGCACAACCAAGAAGTCTGGCTGTGTGAGGGGCATTGCAGTTACTAGTGTGGGTACCAAAGGAGTGGCTTCAAGTAGGGCTGTCATAGGTGGACAACATCTAGAGTGAAGGGAGCTTGTTGTGCAAGATGTGCAATGTGCAATGTGCAGAGAAGGCAATGCAATAGTCTTAGGGAAGAATTGTGCAACAACATGCGCAGGAAACGATAATAGTTGTAGATGTAGATGAGGAAGTTCAGATTATAGTTGATGTGGTGGGAGCATCACCCCTATTGGATGAAGCACCAGGAGCAGATTTGGTTGGTGATATGCCTAAAAGTTACAACATAACACCGTTGTGACAATATGCATACGTTGTGGATCGATGTGGATCGCTTTCGTTGGATGAGGGACCACCAATGGATCTACAACAACACAAGCTACGACACCAAATTCAATTGTGCCAAAGGAGAGAGAGAAGGGGAAGCAAACTGCATCAGAATATAGTTGGTGGCAAAAGGGCTAGAGTAGCCAACCGTTTGAGGAAGAAACTAAGAGAAAAGAGGAGACGGTGGAAAGAGTAGAGAAAATTATTGATACAGGAGAAAAGATTCAGGAAGGGAAAGTAGCCAAACAGAAGATCAACCTAACAAGTCACAATGGGGAAGATGTGGAGGAGACTACCATCGAAGACAACCGAGATATGGAATTGGCAGAAGAGACAAGTGAGCATTTCATCATTGAAGTGCCAATTTTAAGGAGACCACCAGTTCTTGAGGAAAATATCAATGAATAGGTTGACACATTCTTTGAGAAGGTGAGTGGACTGTTTGACAGAATTCACAGTGAGTTTAGAGTCGGATGTGTTAGAGATTAGCGACTATGGCAATTGAGAATGGGGAATGAATTGAGCAAACTAGTGCATTGGGCTCATGACGATGAGAATATGAAAAAGTTTGCAGAAAATCTACCAAATAGCTATGGGAGCTAGAAGTTGGTAGTAGCAGTGTCAATTTGATGTTGGGAATCAAGAAACTGCTAGAAGGAACTCAAGTACTCTATCGACATCCACCACTAGTATATGTTGATGAAGGAAATATGACACCCTATCCTGAACTTCCAAGTATCAAGTATGTGCTTGCACTTGAGTTGGTAAAGTCATATGCTAGAATGAACTTTTTGGCATATCTGATTCAGTGGTTAGTAGTAGGATTATAGATGTTCTAGCAAATGGTTGGTAACTTAAACATGGAGGAAGAGTTGGCTAACCAAATGCAGAGGGTGGAAGGACAACTTCGACAAGTGCAAAAGGATGTTGAAGTAGAACTAGTTGAGTTGAGGAAAGAGATGGAGGCCATGAGGCAAGTGCAAGAATAGCAAGGTCAGTAGATTGGTTAGTTGAAGTCAGAGTATGTGATAAGGGAGCAAATTCTTGAAGCAAAGATGTAGGAGATTGCTTATGGGGGTATACACTGTTGAGTGTAATGATCAACTAGCAATGCTGCGAGGAAGGAAGTTGAAGTAGTAAGAAGGGAGGTGGAGTTGAAGGCTAGGCCGGTTGAATTCGAGCAAAACTCACATCAATATGGGGTCTAATGGGCTCGTTACCAGGCCTATGCAAAGCAGTTGAAGGGAGAAACCGAAGCCTTAAAGCTACAGATCTAGAATGTTGGAGGAGTATTTGTTCCGTTGCCTCAACCTAAAAAGAGCCAAAGTCCCTAGGAGCAACAACAGTCGTCGACGAGGACGTCGACCAATTTAGAGGGGAGGGCAGATGTAGGTGCTAGTTCGGATGTGCCACCTCAACAGAGTAAACAAACAAGTCAAAAATGGAAATAAGTGCGCTAGAAGTTGAAGTACACGCATAATGTAATTTTAATGTAATAGTTTTTGTAAAGTCGTACATTGTAATAATGTATGTAATAACTAGTGATGTGCGAACGTAGGGTGGTTATCACCTAGTTAGAGGTGAGGTGTCCAGGGTGTTAGTTGTTTGTTAACTACCACCCCTAAGGTTAAATAGACCCCTCATTCAATTGAGGGGGTACACATCGATACATGTAGACAAGGGTACTAGGTATTGTAGACACATCAACACATGTATGAGAAAGTAGATACGTTCGCACAGACATTGTACTATGTATGCCCAAAGGAGATATTCTGCATAAGGTTTGTAAGATAAATGTCATATGTATTTCACCGTACAGGCTATTGTTAATGCAAGATCTACTCATATTCATTCATCATCTATTATTGCCATTGTGTGTTCTTTGTATGTATTGTTACTAATGATTGCTGCAGTAGAGTAGATTCAATCTATTAGTTGTATTCTTTCCAAGTTTGTCACACAGGGCCGTTTAGCCTGGTGTCAAGCCATCCAAGGCAAGTGAGAGGCCGTACAGTGAAGTTGCCAAGCTGGACAGTGAGTTGCCAAGGTGTATAGTGAAGGCGACAGGCCATTCAGTGGAGAGCCTAGGCCGTCAAGACTCAAGACAAGCTGTCTAGTGAGTGTTAGCAATTTGGAAAAGGGGAGGCTGTCCTATTCATAGGTTGGGCCATTTGAAGCTAAGATCAAAGCAGTCATAACAAGGATTTGATGCAGGCCATACAACCTCAAAATTAAACACTTGAATATTGAATTTGTCAATACAAATTGTTCCTCCAAAGGTGGAATAGCACCACCATGCAACAATCATCTCATATGGTCTATGGCCTTGCGGACGTTAAAAACTACTTTATCCTTTTACCCATCCCAAAGCATGTGTTTTGAAAATATTTGTAGTTTTGTCATTTTGTCATACACATGGGTTTGTCACATGTGAATGCGCAACACCGTTGTGTAGCAACAATATACATAATATAGGTACTTTTCAAAATTTATGAATGTAGTTACATATCGGAGTGCATGGTGGTTAGTTGGTTGCAATTGTTCCCCAATACCTTCTTGTGTATATTTTCACTGCTAGGCCAATCTCATAGAACATGTTTGTGGTTATGTCCGTAAAGTGTGGTTGTATTCTCATACATCCTTCTTACGCTTATTTTGTTCAGAATTCAAAGGCACAATTCAGTGCCACCACTACATGCATTATTTGAATAAGATCTAGTTAAAATTACGTGACAAATATCCACTTAATATCTTGTCCTAGAGTTTTTATTGTTAAGCAACTGTGATTTTTCAGTGAGACGGGAACCAGCAGAATCATTAATATGTGGAGGTTATACAGAACCACTAGTTTCTCTCGCAGTGCATGAATTGATAATTAGCATAAATTTATCTGAGTTCCAAAGTGGTGGAATTTAACCTGGAGAATACATTGTTGACACAAATTTAGCATAAATTTAACATTGTTAATTATTTTTGTTGAAGAAGTGGTGGAATTTAACTTGGAGAATGCAAATTAAAACAGATAGCAGAGTTGTGTGTTCGATTTCATTGCTGGTGCATAGATTATCTGTATAAAAAAGGATGCTTTGGTTTCAAAGCTTTGATGCTTATTTTGATATGGAATACATGAGGGATGTCCCTCCAGGTACTTCTAGGCATCCCCACATGCATAAGAGAACCGAGTGATGCAAAGCATATTTGTTACTATTTTTTCTCTATAAAGTGATTTTGGGGTTGATATGAAACGAGTGACTTATAAACATTTATTTGAAGAGTAAAATGCTAGGATTTCTTATGTTTGGCATAAATACACATGCATCCTAGTATGTCTTTGACTTAATTGTTTTGAACTTTATTGAAAACCTCATATTCTTCTCATGCTGAGTAATTATTAGAATTGTCTTGATTGCTGCATGCAATGCCAATATTTTGTTTATATATTTATTAGTTACCAACAAATCTCCAGGCAGTCAAACAAGGAAATGTTCTCTAGATGCAGGTCTCTTAGCTTATTTTTCACCTTCCAGATAATTTTTCTTTTGTTCTTTGTGATTTTTGGGGTGCTTGTTTAGAATTTTGGGGCCTTGGATTTGATAATGTTGCTGAAAGACTAAATACAGGAATTGCAATATAAGAAAGGTTACATTTTATTAATAGCAAATGCATGTTAAAATGTCATTAATGTTACTGGATTTTAATAATTTGCGCATGCATTTTCAGGTTGAATCTGGTAAGCTAGTACTGGAAGAAACAGAATTTGACCTAGGACGAGAACTTGAAGGACTTATGGATATGTTCTCTGTGCAGTGCATCAATCATAATGTTGAAACGGTTCTAGATTTGGCTGGTAAGTTCAAATCCAGCTTGTTTGCATTCAAGGAGAATGATGTCTTGTCAACATACCCTTATTTGACAGCTGTAACAAGAGTTGAATCATATTGATTTCTGATATTCAATTTGAGTTTTTCCAAGACATACACATGTTCATGCCATGCCCAAGTAAATATTTGCAACTTTACTTCTAGTGATTAACTAGGCAAGTAATGCAAATCATGTATATGATTTTTCTTGACATTTGTTTTCTATTCCAAGCGTTTTAGAACTAATAACTGCAGATACTTCCTTACTGGATTTGCCACAAAAACATACAATCCTTTGTTACTGGCCTAGGAGCAGTGATGATAATTTATGTGTTGATAGTTTACCATTTGATTTGAATGATTAATAATCACTGGTACTAAGTGTTTATTATCTTCTCAAACTTCATTCCCAAATTCATATTTTTGAATTTTAAATACAGGAAGTTCTCATAGAATTACCTTAAGATCTCAAGGTGCATCTTAAAGAATCTATGGTCTTATAGTACTGTTGACGATTTTGTCACATTGCTTGGAGGGGTGGTAAAATCCAAAATTCTGTGATGATTTCTTGGTTTGTTTTCTTTCTTTTTGTTGTAAACAACACTCTAGTAATTTTGGCTATCATTTTTGCCCCCTTTTTCTAAATAAACTATATGTATAGAAGCTTCGCCCATAGCTTCGCAAGAAAAAAAAAAAAAAAAAGGAAAATGAAATACATGCCCAAAATTTTCCAAGGCATGAAAAGAGCATCGCAAGCGAAGCTTCTATGAGACTAGCTTCGGGCCCCGTTTTTGCGAAGCAGTAGAGCAGTGAAGGAGAAAATTACAAGTATGAAAAATGCTTCGCCGAAATCTCAGCGAAGCACCTGCTTCGGCCCCTTTCCTTGGCGAATCGTTTTTCCAGCAAGATCTTGCTTCGCCTGGAAATGCTGCGAATCACCCGCTTCGGCCAATTGTCGTGCGAAGCCCCCTCACTAGGAGCCTAACTGCCTTGGAGAAGTCGGAGAAATATCCTAAGGCAAAATTCTGCTTTGGCCGAAAAACCCCCAAATGGCCATTTTGAAAAAGCTTTGCAGCGAAGCATTCTTTTAGTCCATCAGTGAAGCGATTTTCCCGGCGAAGCGATGAAGATTGGGAGCCATGTTTTGAAGAAGTAGATCTGCTTCGGCACTAAGTCCTTGCGAAGCTGTTTTTGAAGGTTCCTTCGCGCGAAGCACCCATGTAGAGAGGTCAGTCCCGCTTCGGCTCACATCCATCGCGAAGTAGGTCCCCAAACTGGAATTTGGCGAAGCTCTCCAGGGCACACACACCAAGGTCGGCTATATTTTCGAGGCAATCGAGTATTTCATAAATGCATTTTTACTTGTCCGAAAGACCCGAGACTCATTTTTGGCAATGGAAAAGGAAATATCAATCACAGGAGGAGAACCCGATGGACCTGGCAGCCACTCGAGCACCGCACCTGGAGATTCAGGATGAGTCAGGCGGCCCATTAATGCATATTTCCTCGGCTAATGCGGCCGTAACTGCTAAATATAGAAACAAATGTGAGAGCTCTGTCACGAGAGGAGCGAAGGCAGATTTCTCAGATTTTCGAGAGCGTACTTCTGGATTTTGTGCATTGATGGCTTAGAGGGTCGGGTCCTCTATAAAAACCCATGCATTGTAATGGGAAAAGGGGGGGAACTTTTGCTAGAAAATTGCTGTAACTTGATTCCTGCAATTGATATTAAAGACTTTTGGCTCATTTCTCTCTTGTATGCTGCCTTCTGTGATTATTTCTGCTTTTTTGTCTTCGTCTGTATACCGTTATCCTGAATCTTGAATTTAGGTGTGTAATTGGGGAGCAAACTCTGGAATTCTCCTGAAGGATACATAGGGGAGATAATATTGCGTTAAACTCCTTATATGCCGCCTGTGGTTAGTGGTTTCTGTTACGTTCATTTATTTTCTCAATCGCTGTAATTCTGAAATCTGGATTTAGGCGTGGGAGAATAGTTGAATTCTGGAACTCTTCTTGAAGATACATAGGGAACTTTGCGTGATGTTCATTTATGCATTATTATTGGTATTTATTGCTGCTGTTCCAAGTTATTAGTTGATAATCGTGCTGTTGGTTCTTTCCCACAAAATTGTTCACACTTCTTACCCTATCCCTTTTATTTCTTTCCTGAACTCTTGTCTTAAAAACACCAAGTAGTTTAGTTCAGGAGCCGGCCTTTCTTCGGAGATTGGCACGGAGGGCATCTCTTCCCTCTGGCCTTTCAATGTTGGTCCAGGACTAGGGCGTGTATACGTACAAAATCCTTTCCTGTGGCAGATTTGTGACCAACAAGTACAACATGGCCTTTAATTATGACATGTTTGCAAATTCTCTTTTGAACCAAGAAAAGTTTCCAAATCATACTAAATGATAAATTTTTCCTCTCACAATTCTCTTGGTTGCATTATGCTTTCAAAGGGATATGTTATTTAAGAGTCCTTACTCCTTATTGCTTTACTTGAAATTTGTGTCTGAATTTTACAAGTACTGCTGTAAGACTATACAATGAGATGGCAAATGAAGTATGATGTGTTACCTCTGTGTAACAGCTCTTTTCAATTAGTCCCATTGGCCTACTTTGGCCATCTGTGGACATCAGTAGAATTATGTTATCTTATTATGTGTTTGTATCATGTGCATAGGAAATCCTTGGAACTGACTTATCCATTCATATTTCTTGGGATCTTTTTGTTAGTTGATTTAAGGTCTACTTTATAGTAAGTATTCGATCCATCCCTATAAAGGGTGTACAAAGGCCAATTATCTCTTCACTTTTGTGATTCAACACTTTCCCTTGTTTTTTCATTTGACAACTTTTTTTTCATTCATTTCTTTGTGTCCTATCCTATAGTCATTGTATTCTAGTATGAAGTTATAGTAGCTCTCTACTAGAATCACGCTTTGAATAGAGATCCGTTGCATAAGCTGAGGCAGAAGATAGTGTAGGGCCAAAATAAGCAAGAATTGGCTAAGCATTTGAAAGCGGTAGCGGCCCGCTTAGCAACACCCTGCTCGGGAGAGCCCCGTTGGGTAGTGCCCTTCTTGGGAGACCCCCCACTCATAGCACCTTGCTCAAGGGAGCCCCACTCAGCAAGGCTTCGCTCAGGAGAGCCCTACTTAGAGCGTCCCATTGTGGTGGTGCCTTGCTCAAAGCACGTTGCTTCGGTAGTGCCTAGCTCAGGACGCTCTGTAGTGCCTCACTTAGGCCGCCCCACTCCGATAGTGCCTCACTTAGGCCATCCTGCACAAGAGCACCTGCTCGAAGCAATGCACCTTGTTTTTGACCAGTGCACCTCGCTCTATGTCTATTTTGGCAAATGGACAAGGATGATGTGTCACCTTGTAGTTATCACCATGGTACATTGCATGTAGTCTATTTTTTGCTGCATTATGGTACATTGCATGTAGTCTATTTTTTGTTGCATTATGGTACATTGCATGTAGTTTCTTTTTTGGTTGCTTTTTCGAGTATAAATAAGAGCTTGATGCTCATTGTAAAGGGTCTTTTGGCCTTCAAGCATACTAGAGCTACTCTTGGAGTGAGATTGTACTGAACACTTAATTACAAAATCAATAAAGAGTTGTGCGTGGCATTCCGATTCAAATGTGTCTGTGACCTTTGTTTTACAAATGTGTGAAATTAGTGGCTCAGCACTTCTTTTCCTTGCCATTCCTTCTCTTTGATCGTCGCTGCAGGTTATTCAAGGATCTTGCATGCTGAAGTTATGCAGTCACTGCTAAAACACCAATCGCACCAAATCTGAAAACTCACTACAACTTTGGCTGTATTTTACATTTCTTTTCTCTTGCACCCTTTTCTCTTAAACAAAGTAGATCAGATTTGTTTTTTGCATACTTAGATTAGTTTCTTTCTTTGATTTTCAGCTTAGTTAGAAGGGAACCAACCCAAGATATAGAGGTTGGGGAGAGTAAAACCCTTCCCATCCATTTGTTGAACTGTAGTCATGGGTGCAAATCACACTTGTTGATTTCCATGTTAAATAGTTCTGGCACACTTGGTGGAACGAATCCAATTCACCCCACAAAGAAACACCCATTGCACGGCAGTTCCACAGTTCTGGTATGCCTGGTGGGACACAAGTGAGATTTTGGTATGGAATCAATCTTACCCCACCTGCACATAATTTTGCAGGTTTGCATAAGTATACTTCATGTCCTTTCAGATCTGTGAAAAGAATTGTGTTACACTAACATGCATGAAATCCACAAATATTTTTTGCGTGGCATTCCGATTCAAATGTGTCTGTGACCTTTGTTTTACAAATGTGTGAAATTAGTGGCTCAGCACTTCTTTTCCTTGCCATTCCTTCTCTTTGATCGTCGCTGCAGGTTATTCAAGGATCTTGCATGCTGAAGTTATGCAGTCACTGCTAAAACACCAATCGCACCAAATCTGAAAACTCACTACAACTTTGGCTGTATTTTACATTTCTTTTCTCTTGCACCCTTTTCTCTTAAACAAAGTAGATCAGATTTGTTTTTTGCATACTTAGATTAGTTTCTTTCTTTGTTTTTCAGCTTAGTTAGAAGGGAACCAACCCAAGATATAGAGGTTGGGGAGAGTAAAACCCTTCCCATCCATTTGTTGAACTGTAGTCATGGGTGCAAATCACACTTGTTGATTTCCATGTTAAATAGTTCTGGCACACTTGGTGGAACGAATCCAATTCACCCCACAAAGAAACACCCATTGCACGGCAGTTCCACAGTTCTGGTATGCCTGGTGGGACACAAGTGAGATTTTGGTATGGAATCAATCTTACCCCACCTGCACATAATTTTGCAGGTTTGCATAAGTATACTTCATGTCCTTTCAGATCTGTGAAAAGAATTGTGTTACACTAACATGCATGAAATCCACAAATATTTTTTGCATCGGAAATTCATGAGTCACTTTCACAGTTCAGCTTTCATAACCTCATTTGTAATTTTCATGCAAATGGTGACTCTGCTTGTATTGATCCAAAATCTTGCCTAACTTGTGATTTGTGAATCTCTTTTTTTTAGGAAAGAATGAAAGCAACGACGAGTGAAAATAGGAGTAAGCGTGTACAAGATTGTGTGAAAAATGCTAAGTATTCAATTTGAGCGCCTTCGCTCCGGTGTGCCTCGTTCCAGAGCACCTGACTCTGGTGCATGTCATTTGGAGCATCCCCTGGGATCACCTCGCTCTAGTGTACCTCGTTTTCCGTTTGCTCCTTGCTTTGACCAGTGTGCCTCGATTTTCCTTCTCGTTCTTCAATGTGATTTTCAAGGTTTCTCCCCATTTTTATTCATGAATACCAAAATGCCCTGATAATGTTAGGGATTTTCTAGTTAGTCGATCATCAAATCCTTCAATAGCCTGATTATGTCCCTATAGAACCAATTATATTCCAAGTGTCGCATGACCAGGGGTAGTGTGGCCAACATGTACAATAGGGGTAAGTACCTTAACCATATCCATTCATTCACCAACAAAACTGTGTGACATTCCCTCAACAAGGATACTGTACCCATACAACCCAAATGCCCATCCCACAGTTCCAATACCTTTTTCAAAAATAGTTACCCCAACATCCACTACTTCCCCAAAAATCTCCAATGTCAACCAATCCTTTAGGATCAACAAGAATTGCAAATGCAAATAAACGAACTCAAGTGTATGGTTTCAGCCCTTCAGTCACTCTATACACAGGAGTATGAAGGAAACAAGTCAATTCCTCAATAGGGAGATTTTCAGATGGTTGATTAATGGAATTCGTTGTTACCCCAACATGAAAATTTTCAAATGACTGATCAGGCACAAAACTATATGGTGAATCAGCCCACAATATTCAGTCAACCAATGACTTATCAACCCATGATGAACCAACCAAGTGATGAGTCAAGTGTTTGTACCTCAAGCTGACACAATGCAAGTCCATGTGATACCTGAAACATCCTTAGTGGGTGGAAATTGCTTATTTTCCCAAGGTATTGTCATGTATAGTAACCACTTTGATGGGTTGATAATTCCTGCATGAGAATCCCCCTTTGAGCATTGAGAGTCATGCACACCTTTGCCAATGATAGAGCTTGATATAGTAAATAAAAACTTCGAAAATGAAGGGTCAGAACTAATAGAGGAGTGTGAAGTATTTGTCCTCTCAAATAGAAGAGGAGAATCTGTAGAAGTGATGGAGGCGAATCCACAACCAGAACATGAGATTGTTATACTAGGCCCTATTGAAATGATACAGAAGGAAGGAAAACTAGAGTGACTAGAAGAGTCATCAGACAAGTCCCCATTGGTGTAAGTGTTTCCCTTACTCAAAGTAGAAATCCTAGAAGAAGGCAACCAATTTCCCAGAACATCTTGTGAAGCATAAAGGAAACTTGAAGTGGAGAACGAAAATGTGGAGGATGGGGATTTAGAATTTGAAGCGGAATATGTGTTATGCCTATTTTCACTAGGAGAGTAAGAGCCTATAGGAGCCATGGAAGAAAATTTTCCTCTAGAGAATCAAACATCTAGTTTTATCCTGGAGGGAAAATAATCTTCAAGTCTCAAAATGTTTACGACAAAAGGACTTATTGCGATGGGTCCCTAAAAAAATGTAATGTCCCCCCCTGTTCTGATATTTTTAATATTTGGGACACTATACTGTTTCTTAAAATCAGAAAATACAACTCCAGGAAACGAGAAATAACTAACAATTTTATTTTTCAAATTTCTTTCAAAATAGGGTTCGGATTACAATATTTTAAAAATATAATCTTTCCACAATATGTCTGCAAACCCTTGAAATATACTAAATCAGCAAACATGGAAAGATACCTTTGAATATTGATGAAGCTCCAAGTGTGAATCCTGTGTGAATTCACCAACAGAGAAGCTGGGGTTTCGTCCAGCTCCAAAAATCTGAGGGGTTTCGTCCTCAGCCACACCGTTGGGGTTTCCGTCCCTTCGGAGAAGAAGTCTCGGCCACTGGCCTCAAACTCTAGAGGAAATAACTAAAATCCAGAATATAATGAAATGAGACCAAGCCACCGAATAAATAGACTCCTCCACAACAAACTCCTTTTGCACGCTCAATGTGGGATAAATCATGAAACATAACTCTTTTTTAAGTCCCACGTCCCCTTTTTATAAAATAAGGTTTTAAACTATATAAAGTATTTAAATAATTTTACTTTATATAATTAAACCTTCGCACATTAAAAACTTGGCCTTTTGATTATCCGATCCATAAACGAGGATAGATACGGACACCCATTTCAGTGAAGAATATCATTGCACTGTCCGTTTTGCCCGAAACCCTAAAAACTAACTTACTAAAAATAGTAAGTCAAGGCTCTGTCCATCCGATTCAACATCTGAGAGTGGATTCGAATACCCATTTCGCTCAATTATCCGCTCCCAGAACTCCGGTTAGGCTCCCCTGCAATCTGCCCTAGCCTACGGGAACCCGTGAGTAGGCTAAATTGTTATGCACACTGACTGCCTAGAAAAAGGGGACATTACAGTCCGCCCTTCCCAAAGATTGCTTGTCCTCAAGCAATATGCATACATACTCCAGTCAAGTGTCTGCATCCTGGATAAGGTCCATCAAATCCCTGGATCCCATAACAATCTCAGAAAGTAACTGCCACGCCGACGCTGCGCTACTCTGATCATCACTGTCCCTCTGACATGGTTAAGTTGTTGAAGTCTCAACTGCAATAGCATGATGAAATCTCTCCCCAACCTGGCACTAGTCCGCCTATCTAAACTGAGATGAAATATCATGTGCCACGTCATATCCAAGAAATCATCATCATAAACCACTGCAAATACAATGCTGGAAGTGCCTCCATAGTCATCACCTGACCAGCTCAACTCAGCGTTCACACTCTTGGAATAACCCAGATAATCCCATGTAGCCCAATCTACTGCAGTCAACAAAATATCCTCTGGAAAGATGACGTCCCTCATCATACTCAACCAAGTAGGGTGTAATTTTATCTGTGAGACTCCTGAAAGACCATCCATACTCCACTCCTGCAACTCCATAAGAAGCTCAGCCTCATAATCAAAACTGGTATGCCCATAATGACTGAACTCTGTGCCAAGAAACATCTGATGCATAGGTGACTCAACCAGGCCTACCTGCTCACTGATTAAGCTGACCCCCTGAGAGAACATGGTGTTCAAATAAGAAGTAGGATACTCCATATAATGCCAACCAAACTGCTGACCAACCTCCATCAAGTAAATGTTATGGCTGCCCAAAAAGCGAACAACGACATATCTCTCATACCCATGATCAACTATCACCCATATAATGCTCCTACCATCGCCCTCGATGCTCATCAATGCAAGCATACGATCTTGGGTAAGAGAACTCAATCCCCGATCATCATGATTAGGCTGGAAAATGCTCATGAAATCACTCTCAGACTCATGTCGAAATAGACACCCTGTCTCAAACAATGTATCCTCATGATCTATCACGGGAAAAGAATCAACACTCTTCATCTCAAAAAGAGGATTATCAAAAGATGTATCATGATCCATCTCATACGGCGGATTGTCGAGTCCATGAGAAATTATTATCACTCTCGTGCTTATCACAGCCAATCCATTGATCCGAAATTGTGTAATCTGATCTCATGGGACAATGTGTTAAGTTATAGTCCTCCTGAATGCAATCTAGTTCGACAACAATCCGCCCAATCTCCCTGGCTCTCTCCTGATTCAGTTGTTCAGTGGATTCTAAAACAGAATTGAGTTTCAACTCTGTCTCATGCAATGAAAGACGAGCCTCCGACAAAGAGCTTCTAGTCTGCTCAAGCTCTTCAGTTAGCTGACTAACTTCTTCTTTGCTCCTGTATGCACTAGGGGTCTCTTCAACAAGCTTGGCATAGTGATCTCTGTCTGCAAGAGTGCTCATGAAGTCTGACTTCATAGTTTCTAAGGCTGCCTTCAAATTTTGTAAATCAGCACTAGACTCATCATGCATTGAATTTTCATGGCTGTCCTGGTGAGATGAAATATCATCATAAGCTGATTTAAAATCAGCAACAACCTCAACTGTGTTATGATCTGAAAAATCATGCCTGTCTTCATCAGAAGGGGCTGCCACGTAACCTGTAACAACACCATCATGTGTATCATGCATAACTGATTCCATATTCAGCTCACTCTGCAAATCTCCGAAGAAGATATAGCTATCCGGTGCATGCATCATAATGGGTTCAGTGTGAATATCCAACCCAAGTTCTTATGAACTGTCACCATTAAAATGTGATGGGTGAATATCATCATGAGCTGATTGGGAATCTACGTCACTATCAACTGGCTTCTCCAACTTTTCTGGGGCAGCAGGCTCTTCATTGTGTTTCGAATTTTTGATCTTCTCAAGAAGGTTCATTTTTTCATTTCCATTGGGTTGTTGCCTCATACGCATATCAATATAATCTTCATTAGACATAAGGGCACGAAAATCATCATCATGAGCCCTCCACTCTTGCTTGGAACTGATCAAATAATTCAATGACTGTAGGCTCAACCTTTACCTTAGGAAGAATTGTAGGTAGAGAAATTTGCATCATTGCAGTTAATTGACTGATGGATTTTTGTATCTCACTCTGAGTCCTATCCCAATCACGTTGTCTCCTAGACCAATCATTATAAGACTCCATGAATCTGAAATTTACTTAGGCTTCCACAGGCTGGCAGAATAAGCTGAGCTCTGAATTAACAATACCCAGAACTCTTAAAGCCCAAATCAACCAAATGGGTATTCAAATCACCAATACCCAGAAACTGGAAACCCTAGATTTGAAACGGCAACCAAACCCTAACTTCCAAGTCTGAAAAATACTCACGGCTGCTGCAATTTTTTTTTTTTTTTCACACAATACTGAAATCATTTCTGAAATTTTCATCAAACCCTGAACAGGCTAGCAGGAAAAACCAGCTCTGATACCACTGTAATGTCCCCCCCTGTTCTGATATTTTTAATATTTGGGACACTATACTATTTCTTAAAATCAGAAAATACAACTCCAGGAAACAGGAAATAACTAACAATTTTATTTTTCAAATTTCTTTCAAAATAGGGTTCAGATTACAATATTTTAAAAATATAATCTTTCCACAATATGTCTGCAAACCCTTGAAATATACTAAATCAGCAAACATGGAAAGATACCTCTGAAGACTGATGAAGCTCCAAGTGTGAATCCTGTGTGAATTCACCAACGAGAGAGCCGGGGTTTCGTCCAGCTCCAAAAATCTGAGGGGTTTCGTCCTCAGCCACACCGTTGGGGTTTCCGTCCCTTCGGAGAAGAAGTCTCAGCCATTGGCCTCAAACTCTAGAGGAAATAACTAAAATCCAGAATATAATGAAATGAGACCAAGCCACCGAATAAATAGACTCCTCCACAACAAACTCCTTTTGCACGCTCAATGTGGGATAAATCATGAAACATAACTCTTTTTTAAGTCCCACGTCCCCTTTTTATAAAATAAGGTTTTAAACTATATAAAGTATTTAAATAATTTTACTTTATATAATTAAACCTTCGCACATTAAAAACTTGGCCTTCTGATTATCCGATCCGCAAACTAGGGATAGATACGGACACCCATTTCGGTGAAGAATATCATTGCACCTGTCCGTTTTGCCCGAAACCCTAAAAACTAACTTACTAAAAATAGTAAGTCAAGGCTCTGTCCATCCGATTCAACATCTGAGAGTGGATTCGAATACCCATTTCGCTCAATTATCCGCTCCCAGAACTCCAGTTAGGCTCCCCTGCAATCTGCCCTAGCCTACGGGAACCCGTGAGTAGGCTAAACTGTTCTGCACACTAACTGCCTAGAAAAAGGGGACATTACAGGAAACTTGAAGTGGAGAACGAAAATGTGGAGGATGGGGATGTAGAATTTGAAGCGGAATATGTGTTATGCCTATTTTCACTAGGAGAGCAAGAGCCTATAGGAGCCATGGAAGAAGATTTTCCTCTAGAGAATGAAACATTTAGTTTTATCCTAGAGGGAAAATAATCTTCAAGTCTCAAAATGTTTACGACAAAAGGACTTATTGCGATGGGTCCCTAAAAAAATTAGACATAATCATTGGGGTCCTAAAAGAAGATGAAGGGTCAGAGGGAACTTCTGAGGAAATTGAGCTTGACAACTATTTGATATTTGAAGAGTCTACTACAATTCCATCTTTGACCGATCCACAAGGTAAACAGATACACTATGCTTGTAGATTGTTATTCAACTATACAAACAAAATTGCAAAATATGAAGCATTATGTACTGAGTTGAGAAAAGCTGAATAACAATCATTGGGGTCCTAAAAAAATTAGACATGAACATTGGGGTCCTATGAAGGGTCTGAGGGAACTTATGAGGAGATTGAGCTTGGCAACTATTTGATATTTGAAGAGCCTATCGCAATTCCATATTTGATCGACCCACAAGGTAAACAGATACACTATGCTTGCAGATTGTTGTTCAACTATACAAACAACATTGCAAAATATGAAGCATTATGTATCGAGCTGAGAAAAGATGGGAGTCAAGAACTTAAAAATCTTTGGCGATTCTGAGTCGGTGATAAATTGGGTCAACTTAGTATGTGCCAAAAACAATGTGGGACCTATTGGAAAGCTTCAGTACCTATGAGCTCAAGGTGATACATAGAAAATCAAACACGAAAGCAAATGAGCTAGCCTCTTTAGCTACCCAATTTGATTTGACCATTAACATGAACAAACCGAAAGAATTGGAATTGGTTTTTAGGCCTATTGTCCCTGATAATAATTGTTACTGGCACGTGTTTAATAATGATGAAATCATTGTAATCCTTGTTCAATAAAGCTCAACACATAGAAGAAAAGAATCAATATGGGGACGACATCAAAGATGGGGTGATTCATTTGAAAACAAACCAATTGCCTAGAGGTCTAATCACATTAGAAAGTTTAACCCTGATGATAGTGCTTATTAGGCGAGCTTGAAAGCAGAGGCAAATCTTACCACCATTTTGAAATTGTTAAGGGCATGAACCTACTCATGGGAAGAGTGTATAGAGGAAGAGTTTTGTATGTTTAAAGAGTTGTGTGGGAAATATGAAGATTTCATTGCCTGTACCTATGAAGACTTAAAGGTCTGACAAGAATATCATTGAACATACCATTGAGCTTGAACCTAGACCTAAACTCTTCCATTAGAAGCAGAGGCTTGTCAATCTGAAAATTAAAGTAGTAATGAAGGAGTTTTTAAAATTGCTATAGGCACAAATCATTTTTCCCATCAAACATTCTACATGGGTAGCAAATCTAGTTCTGGTGTGCAAGAAAATGGAGGTTTCTGACCATGTGTCGATCTTGGGAATCTGAATCGATAATCTTTAAAAGACTACTACCCTCTTCCATCAATTGATCAAATTTTGCTGAAAGTAGTAGGGTCTTAAATGGTATAATTGCTTGACGGTTTCCTTGGGTGTAGTTAGATCTAGGTCAAAGATGATGATTAACATAAGATGACATTCACCACAAAATGAGGAACCTTTGACTATCAAAGAATGCCTTTTAGTGTGTCCAATGTGGGGACCACTTTCTAGAGAACCATGGATATTACCTTTCCTTGGTTGATTGATGAGATCATACTCATATACCTTGATGACCTAACAATTTTCTCAAAAGAAATGAGCAAACACATTGAACATCAAGAGTCATTCTTCAAAATGTGCAAGGGATATGGAATTTCATTGAACTCTAAGAAATCAATCTTCATGGTTAAAGAATATAACTCTCTAGGACACTTGTCTAAAGACAGACTGGCAAGACACCCTGATTCCATTTAAGCAATCCAAGGGCTGCCACTACCTTCATCAATCAAAGGTATCAAATCTTTCCTTGGACAAATTCAGTTTGTGGCTAAATTCAAAATGAACTTTGCACAACTGGTTAGACCCACTAAAATGTTGAAGAAAGATTCCACTTTCACTCGGACCAAAGAGGGGAAAGAAGCATCCTAAGGCATCAAGGATGTATTCATGAAAGCCCCAGTGTTAATCAGCCTAGACTTGTCCAAAGATTTTAAGTTGTATGTTTTTGGTACAAACGAGTGTGTTGTAGCCATGTTAACTCAAAAATATAAGATGGAAGAGAAGAACCCAATTTCATTCATGAGCCAAACGCTTCATAAATATGTGGAACGATACATCTTCAATCCATTCCATCCATCAATGTATGAAGAAGTGGATAGGGTCTCTGACTAAATGGGATTTGACAGATTCTGTTATTGGATTATGGACCATTGAGGCTCTTGAGGTCCTTGATACGAGACCAACATTGGTTGTTGATAGATTCATGTATCCTAATATGAGATGTTTGATGGTGGGGTAGGTTGTGTTGGGAAGAGTATTGAAATCACAAGATAGGCATTTGGGCCATATGAACAGGGTACTCTTGTTGAGTGAACGCTATAAGGTTTTGTTGGTGAATGAATTTAGATGGACAAGGTACTTGCCCATATTGTATGGGTTGGGGTGGTCCTATAGGGGTATAAGTTGGCTGCTGCAATATTTGGTGGTTCGGTCACCCATGACATACTTGGCATCATTGGGGTATTTCCTTCTAGCATGGTTGTCATATTGCTGATCGAGACCTGTATTGGTCGAAGATTTTTCTTGTATTCATAAACAAAAATGAAATTTTTAGGGTGGGGCACATTGTTGTAAAGTGGGGCACACTCTTGCCTTGGAAAGATTCTCGACCAGTTTTATGGACCGGGGTGCACCTCTAGCATAAGGGTGTAGTCCTTGTGGTCGGGGCACACTCTACACTTGTGCCAAAAGCAGGGCACACCAAACATTGAGATTAAAGAACATAGCACACTGTAGTAGAGTGGGGTGCATTTACATATGAGCGAGGCATACTAGCCTTGGAGCTAGTTACAGTTGTTTTTAGAAGCCAGACGAACTTTTGTTTAGGAGCCATACAAACCCCTTGTAATAGATCTAAACGAAGAAAAATTACAATTTGCAAAGTTTGATGCAAAATGATCAGATCTGGAGCCAGAGAGACAAATATAATCAAACCGTTTTTGGGTCGTGTGTTTTTATGTGATATGCAAAACCATTTTCACATCTTCAAAGTATATTTGTGTAGATTTGAAAAAATAGGTGCAAGTGGGTAAGATCGATTTTGTAGAGAAATTGCATTCGTGAACTCAATTGGGCATGCCAAGAACTATTGAAGTGTGGAAATTGTCAGATGAGAGTTGTTCCCATGGTCGTATTTCAACAAATGGATGGGAACCTTTGGATTAGGGTTGTTTCCCTGCTGATCTAATGTAAATCTAAAACAAGTAAAGCAAATCTAATCTACTTTTGTGAGAAAAGGGATGCGAGAGAATAAGTAAATGCATAAAGTAAATACAATCGAGGCCATAGTGAGGATTGGAGTAGTCCAATGATAATCTAAAGTTGTAGTGGCTAGTCACTACCTTGGAATTCGCAATTTTGGAAGGATACAAAACAATGAAATTAGTCCATCAATGCCTTTCAAAACCCCTCAAATTTTGGCTAAGTCAAAGGAAAGTGTTGATTCATCTCTTAAATGTTAATTGGTTCAGGAGCAATCCTTAGCAATGTGGACCGATTGGCTTGTAGGAGTGAGTCACTAGGAGTTTGCTGGAAAATCGCTAGCAAAGTGGAGTGATTTGCTCAACTCCTCGAGCAAATTGCTTGCAAACTAGTAGAGGGGTAAAAATGCAAGAGCAGATCCCAAGGAGAATCTTTGGAAAGCGACATTTTGGCATGTAGTGGCACCATAACTCATCTTAGAAGTTGTTGCCACATTTTGTTCGGGGCTGAGAAATTTGAAAAATTTGAAAAAGTCCGAGCAGACCCCCTTCCCCTGTCAATTTGCCAGTTTCGGTGCCTAAGATCCAGTTTTTAGGGCCAAGGACACCTCCTCGGAAGTTCCGGAGCAACCGGGCAAAATTTGAAAATTTGAAAAAATTTCTAAGTATGAGACCCGCCCTAGGTCGCTGCAGCCCGGGAGCGCTATGGAGCAAATCGGCCAGTTGGTAGATGTTTGTGCAAATTTGCTCGTTTTTGGCTAAGTGTTGCTTTGTGCCCCAAAGCGCTCCAGTTTCGAGCGCTCCAGGGCACTTTTTCCCTTTTGCCGCGCTTTGGAGCATTTGTGGGGCGGCCCACGAAAAAGCAAGAGGCCCTAAGATTTTCTAAGTGTAAAAAGTGCCCCAAAGCGCTCCAGATTGGAGCGCTCCAGGGCAAAATCCCCAAAGTCGAGCGCTTTGGGGGTTATTTCCGAGCAGCTAGGGCGAAAAGGGGCTGAAAAACCCTAAGTATGCAAAATCCTCCCTAGCGCGCTCTAAGTCATGTGCGCTCTGGGGAAAATTTCCCACTCACGTGCGCTTTAGAGAAAGTATGCAAACGGGTGGAGATTTTATAAAGGGCCAAATACTCCCTAGAGCGCTAAAAAGCATGTGCGCTTTGGGGAAAATTTCCCACTCATGTGCGCGCTAGGGAAAATATGAAAAAAGGTGACTTTTTTGTCTTTTTTTTTGACTAAGTGCCAAAAGCCTCCCATCTCACGTGCGCTTTAGGGAGTATAAGAAAAAAGTGATTAATTTGTCCTTTTTGCCTAAGTGAAAAAATCTCCCTAGAGCGCTAAAAGGCATGTGCGCTCTAGGGCAAAATTGCAAATTGGGAGCGCGTCAGGGTTAAAAGACATTTCACGAGCGCTCAAGGGTCGAAATTGTTGGCACCTTCAAGGAGAAAAATGACAAAATGAGCGCTCCAGGGAGGATTTCCGGCAGTTAGAAGATTTCAGGGTTTTGTGACAGCAGGGCGGCTCCAGGGCAGCAGTCTTCCATTTTTGAGTCTTCAAGGCCGTTTCCCGCCCGAATCCAGCCAGCTAAGCAGAGCGGCTCCCGAGGCGGAAAAGTTAGGGTTTTCAAGGACCGGGCCCGTTAAGGTACAGCCAAGGCCAATGCTCAAGCAGCGGGGTGGGTGACCATTGAAGGCAACAGTGGCGAACATTCAAGACCGGATTACGCCGCACCCACCGCATTAACAGGCCATCCCCTTCCAGCTACCAAATCTGTCAGAAGCCGTACCAGAATCAGGGAAGAGCATGCTGCGAGGACAGATATGGCCGACACCTACCCCGAGATGCATTTGGGTGCGGCCATACCGACATTAGTGTGCCAGATTCCATCAGACTCCGTCATTAGGTAGGTTGGGCCGGAGTAGTACTAGGATGGGTGACCTCCTGGAAAGTCCCGGTGTTGCACCCTTTTCTTTCCGACGACAAGGAAAAACACGCCGCAGGTACAACCAAGGACGAAAAGGGTCAAGCCTGGCAGCTTTTGCAGGCACCTTGGCAGCTTTTGCAGGTCTGGGTATCTGTGCCCGCATTGTAATCGGGGGGTCTGCTCTGCTATAAATAGCAGTTGATATCATTGTAATTAGGGGGGAACATATTGCTAAAGAAAGCTACTGTAGCTAAGATCGTTTGCTTCAATACAATCCATACTTTGGCTCCAATTGTGTCTCTTTCTTTTATGCTGCCTTATTCGTGTCATTTTTGCATTTACTCATTTATTTTTCTGATTGCTGTCATTTTGAACTCTGGATCGCAGCATTGGCAATTATCTGAGCCTGGAATGCATGTTTAAGGATACATAGGGAAGAATTTCATAGCTGGTTTCTGTTACATGTATTGTTTTGATTGTTGTTGGTTTAGTTGCTAGTTAGTGATTGTGTTGCTTGTTCTTCCCCAACGTTGAATACCACCGCTTCTAACCCTTATCCCTTTTATTTCTTTCCTGCACCCTTATCTTAAAACCGAAAGTTCACATAGGAGCCGGCCTTCTCCGGAGATTGGCACGGGGGGCATCCCTTCCTCCCGGCCTTTCAATGTTGGTCTGCGGGTCTAGGGCGCATTGATACACCAAGTCCTTCCCAGGTGGCGGATCCGTAGCCAACAGAAGCCTTCCAAGGCTTTTAGAGGCATGTAACTGTTGGCAATTTTGCCACATTAAATTTTTTGGTAAACTTTGGCCTAAGTATGGAGCTTTAAAGCGGCGAAGAGCATGCGGAGGTGTTTGGGTTTTCGCGGGCCATAAACGGGGGCGATAAAAGGGATGAAATAAGCTTTGGATATTTTATCATTGCAGATCTTTTTGCTAGCTTTTCGACGATATATTATAATAGGCGATCGGGTCAGCGGATCAAAAGTTATGGCCCCGGGAAGCAGAACCAGGAAGCTCAATTTCAGGCCAAAAATTTGGCTAAGTGTTGGCTGCCCGACTTCGCTGCGCCGCCCGACTTCGCTGCGCCGCCGCCCGATTTCGCTGCGCCGTCCGACTTCGGAAGAAGAAAAGTGCAAAATTTGGCTAAGTGTTGGCTGCCCGACTTCGCTGCGCCGCCCGACTTCGCTGCGCCCCCACCCGAAACGCATGATATTTACATCTCTTTCCTGTTCCCTTATCTTTTTCAATCTCTTTCCAGTTCCCTTTACCACCTTTTTAAATCTCTTTCCTGCACCCTTATCTAAAACCCCCAAGTAGGTTAGGAAAGGAGCCGGCCTTCTCCGGAGATCGGCACGGGGGGCATCCCTTCCTCCCGGCCTTTCAATGTTGGTCTGCGGGTCTAGGGCGCATTGACACACCAAGTCCTTCCTAGGTGGCGGATCCGTGGCCAACAGTTTTTGGCACGCCCGGTGGGACCAACAGTCTCCATATTTTCAGGAAGCCCGAGTTTGGTGAATCTCTGGCTTGCCTTCATCTGGCAAAATCACCTGGCGACACTGACTGAGCTGAAGATCCAGATTTCTTGATCGCAGGCGCCCTTTTTTTAAGCTAATAGAAGACACCCCGGAGGAATCAAGGTTTGGTGAGTAGCCTTGACCTCACAAGCGGAGAAATGAATGTTCACCTACAGTCTCCATATTTTCAGGAAGCCCGAGTTTGGTGAATCTTTGTCTTGCCTTCATCTCGCAAAATCACTTGGCGACTCTGACTGAGCTGAAATATGGAAACCCAAGTTCGGTGAATCTCTGGCTTGCCTTCATCTGGCAAAATCACCATGGAAAATCCCTCATACTATGCAAAGCCCTAGAATGCAGCTGTGTGGAGCTCGAGAGGCAGATCTCGTCCAAAGTCACCGGTGGGAATATGCAAACACCGCCCAAATGATGAATAATATGGTTGCTTGCAGTTTCCATCGGGAGATGGGCCAAGAGGGGGAACAAAATCCAGTGGAAAATTCTGAACACAAAGAGGGCACATTTTTGCACCCTTTTTGTGTCCCAGGGCATAGCACGCAAGCATTCAGCCAAAGCCCAGTAAGCATGCCTCACCAGGAGGCTGATCCTGAGGAGACCCCGGCTAAGGGCCTATCGCCGGAAAGCTCCTGCTATCGCATCAAGGAGTTGGAAGAACTCGTGTTCGAGAGCCCACAGGTGGTGGACTCTCTAGAGTGGTGGTATTGGCTCCAACCATCACCGCAACCGGTACCCGAAGAGGGCTCCCGTCTGACAAATCTCCTTGCCACATGGTTCATCAATTGTATGGGTACCGGCATGAATGATAACCTGCCACGTTGCACCATGTTCGCGACCTGGCAAACTTTGGGAGGTCAGCCGGACTTCAAATATCAACTGAAGTACAATCAGATCTGGTCCGGACACTGCAGGTTCATCGGATAGGCAACCAAAGCTAGATTTGTGTTTGCGGCATGCCAATCATGCCGCAAAATTTTGTGTAAATGATATAAATAAGTCGGCTAGTATGCAAAGTTTTAGTTGTTTTCTTAGTTTAGTTTGTGCAGTGTTTTTTTTAGTGTTTTGAGAGGGCCATGGGTGCCAAGGGTATGAGAAAGAGGTTGCTGCCGGCAGTGAGTATCAGGAGGACGGCGAGGGTGACTCGTTGCCCAATGGATAAAGGCTTGGGTCCTCACATTGAGGCGAGCTTAATGCCCCGCGAGCCGCCAGGAATGTTGGCAATTTTGCCACATTAAATTTTTTGGTAAACTTTGGCCTAAGTATGGAGCTTTAAAGCGGCGAAGAGCATACGGAGGTGTTTGGGTTTTCGCGGGCCATAAACGGGGGCGATAAAAGGGATGAAATAATCTTTGGATATTTTATCATTGCAGATATTTTCGCTAGCTTTCCGACGATATATTATAATAGGCGATTGGGTCAGCGGATCAAAAGTTATGGCCCCGGGAAGCAGAACCAGGAAGCTCAATTTCAGGCCAGAAATTTGGCTAAGTGTTGGCTGCCCGACTTCGCTGCGCCGCCGCCCGACTTCGCTGCGCCGTCCGACTTCGGAAGAAGAAAAGTGCAAAATTTGGCTAAGTGTTGGCCGCCCGACTTCGCTGCGCCGCCCGACTTCGCTGCGCCCCCACCCGAAACGCATGATATTTACATCTCTTTCTTGTTCCCTTATCTTTTTCAATCTCTTTCCAGTTCCCTTTACCACCTTTTTAAATCTCTTTCCTGCACCCTTATCTAAAACCCCCAAGTAGGTTAGGAAAGGAGCCGGCCTTCTCCGGAGATCGGCATGGGGGGCATCCCTTCCTCCCGACCTTTCAATGTTGGTCTGCGGGTCTAGGGCGCATTGACACACCAAGTCCTTCCCAGGTGGCAGATCCGTGGACAACAGTAACATTTGGAGGTGCATCATTTTGTTAAAGATGCCCCCAAATTTTTACTTTTACTAGGAGTAATAGTTTCTCACCCTAGGTAACTCAGGGGTAAACTCTTACTATAAATAGGAGCCATGGGCTCCATTGTAAACATCTTTTGGCCATGAGAATTCGAGCTACACCGTGAAACCCACATTGTGCTCTTGTAACTCATGAAATTGGTGGGAAATTGATAAGTCTTTTGCTCTCCATCAAGGCACCGCCCTCTTGGATTGTGGAATGTGCAACAATTGAGGCATGGCCCTTTGGCCCATCTTGCCATTTGCCCTACAATTTCCTGTCAATCGAATGAGAACATTGTTGTTATTTGGATTCTCATGTGTTGATTGTTTGCACACTTTCCTTGCTATGGTTACAACCATATTTACTTTAAATTTCTCATACCCTAAACTCAATGATTTACTTTTCATGCATTTTAATTTCCTCAATTACTTTCCATATTTTAATTTAATGCAATTATATTAGATTAGATAATTAGCAAGGATAGTGGGTACTTGGCCTAAATCCAGAGGTTGGAAGAGCCTATAAACCCTTCTATCCAATCTTGTTGAAATTAATATTTGGACGCATTAAAGTCAGATGATTCCCTAGTTCAACACAAGTGTAAGTCAATTAACTTTAACGGATTCAGAATATGAAATAACTTACTATCAATGAAAATGAAGACTAACTAGAAGATGAAAGAGCAATTCTACAAACATCAAACATTCATGAACAAGAGGTTGTGCAACACAAGTGATTCATAAATACCAAGCTTCCTTCTCATTAATTGAAAACTTTATTACAATTTACGACTTGATTGCAAAGAGTAGCTCTAGCTCTCTTGAAGATGCCAAAGGACCCTTACAATGAGTGTGAAACTCTTATTTATAGATGAAAGCTAGCCTACTTTATTCTTAACTGTAGTAAAATTAGTCCCAAGTTATAAAGGTGGTTTGCACTAAAAGACAAAAAAATCATTATCATCCATTTATGGCAGAGTGGGGCACACGTGTGGCATATAGGGTGTACTACGGGTGAATGGGGCATACTGCAGTGAAGTGGGGCACATTTGCCTATGAGTGGGGTGTGCTAGTCTTGGAGCCAGATGCAGGCTGCCTTGGAGCCAGGCATACTACTGTCTTGGAATGAGGCGCACTTTTGCCTTGGAGTTGAGCGCTCTTGCAATTTCTCAGAGCAAGGCACATTGGCGTAGAGCAAGGCACATTACCAACTTGGGATTTGGCACATTGATGAAATTCTAGGTCCAGGTGCATTTCCTCCTGAGCAAGGCACACTTGGGCTAAGCAGGGCACATTTGTGCCTCGGTCATTTGTCTCTAAGTTATCTTCATCCTCTCTTCTGCCTTCTGCTTCAGCTTGTGCATGAGATCCCTGTTAGGAGCTCGACGGTAATAGTGGGCTACTTTAGGTCCTTATCTAGGTGCTCTTGGATCGCTTCTTGTTCAAAGGGATGCAGCACATGGAAAAACAAGAGGTCAAAGGCATCACAAATAACAAAATATAATAGAGCTCTTACAACAGTTAGATCTAATTTTCTCCTACAAAATTCATTGATAGGAGACCCATAACTTCAAGCAGAAGCATCTGATTGAAGTGAAATTCGTGCCGTTAGATGCAAAAATGCAGTTCTAATCGAGAGACATGTTTTACAGAAAATACCAAAAGATAAAATATATAGTAGTTATCAACTTTTAGAAAATTAGGAGCTTTTTCAGTTCCTTATTTTTATGTGTTAGGAAATTTCTTCTTATTTTTCACCTGCAAGAGGAAGCACAATAACAAAAAAATAGAAAACACGGAAACAACAATACAAGTGACAGAGATTTACGTGGAAACCTGCAATGTGCAGAAAAACCACAGGGCAATGGCAACTTCTTTTATTATTTTCAGCAAACTTTACATTCACGGTTCTCAACATTTTCACACTCCCACATATGCAAGGGATCAAGTCCATTTTATAGAGCAGACAAGGAAGGCCCCAATCGTTCGTTTCCTCTCCCCGAGGAGACCTCCGCAAAACTGTTCTTCATACGGAACCGAAACGATTCGTTTTCTGCAAACTGTCTTCTACCTAGACGCCCACTGCTTTGACATCTACTTGGCTTGACGTCTACTTGGTTTGACGTCTGCTTGGTCAGACGTCAGACCTTGACGTCTACTTGGTCAGATGTCAAGCCTAGACATCTACTGGCCTAGATGTCTATCAGCCTACACGTCTGGCCTAGATGTCTATCAGCCTACACGTCTGGCAGCCCAGACGTCTAGCCTAGACGTTTATCAGCCTACACGTCTAGCAGCCCAGACGTTTGGCCTAGACGGCTAGTAGGTTAGACGTCTAGCCTGCTGTCTAGACGTCTGACCCAGACGTCTAGCAGGTCAGACGTTTGGCCTGCTTTGGATTGCTGCAGTCCTCTTTCCTGGCTGCCTATACTGCATAGTGACTTCACTTCCTAACATTCTCCCACTTGAAGTCAATATTCAGGAATTCTTTTGCCAAAGATTTCATCCAGTGCCAATTGCCCAATGCTGCCCTTGTTACTTTTTCAGCAAGCCCAGAGAAGTTCTGCACCATTCAAACTTCTCTACCTTCACCGACTTTGTAAGCATATCTGCATGATTCACTTCAGTGTCGATTTTCTGCAACAGGATCCTACCTTCTTCCACCACATTTCTGATAAAGTGGTGCTTGACATCAATGTGTTTCGTGCGATCATGGAATGTTGGATTCTTTACTAACTGAATAACACTCTGGCTATCACAATGCAGCGTAATTTTCTCCTGCATTACCTTGAAGTCACCCAACAATCGCTCTAGCCAAATTGCCTCTTTGTTGGCATGAGTCGCTGCAATATATTCTGCTTCAGTGGTTGATAAAACCACAACATACTGCAACTTAGAAGCCCAACTCACTGCTCCTCCAACAAGAGTGAAGGTATATCCTGTAGTGAATTTTCTCCCATCTCTATCTCCACCATAATCGGAAATGAAATGAAATATTATTAATGTCCGCGGTGGGCCAAAATAAGACCCAAGGGACTATAAGAAGTACAATAATGACTGCCATCTAGTAGGCTAAAAAGCCCAACAAAGAAAAGAACTAAGAAAAATACAAGATCAAACCCGACAAACGGGCCAAAGAGAAAGGGAAAAGAAAATAAAAGGGAGAGCAGAGGGGGGAGGGCTGCAGTCCAACAGAGAGAAGTGCATGCCAAGAAGAATGGAGAGAGAGGAGGGGGAGGGAGCAGCCCAGGAGGGGCAAGCTCCGAGAATCCCCCAAAAACTAATCTCTCCTAACAATCGAGGCCGAAGTACCGGAGATGAAGAAGTCCATGATATGTCTCTGCCCATTGCTAGTTCGAAACCCTGACAAACTGTTGGTGCGTTGTCTAGTGACCCTGCTTCTGTTCAAACTGGATGGTGTGGGGCGTTTCCGGTTGAAGTCACCTAGTCCGTCGGAGTTGGTGAAGTATGTTTTGATGAGCCGATGTTGAGGAGGGTGAGATCCATTTGGAGAACTTTTATGTCGTCGAAGCTGAGTTATCTCCCTAAGAAAGAGTGCGAGACAACGCTGGTTCGGGTATCTGAAGAAGGTAGAAACACATCGAGAGTTGTTCCTGAAAAGGCAATGGAACCTACCCCGTATCTCATAATAAATGGGACAACAAAAAATGAAGTGATGCAGGGTCTCAACTTCACCCAAGGAGGAAAACAAGCAAATCCGCTCCTCCATCGGAATATGGTGATCTGACTCAATCCGGAGTTGGTGAGAACACACCTTGACTTGCCCAATAGTGATTCGAAGACTATGCATTTTGTGTTGCTGAAGGTATTGTGGAGGAACTATTCTGCCCTCCTGTATCTGTAAGAAGTGCTTATGGTAGACAGCTTGGGGGAAAGAGGAGCAACAGGAGAGATCCATGTGCATCTGGTGTACTAGAGACTAACATCCTTTCGAATCTCGTGGAGCATATTCTCCTTAGTAAGCCGAGAGGGGGGGAGAATCCCCAAAGAATAAGGGGGCAGCCTGTCTATCTGTATCTGAATGCTGGCCAGGAGAGTAGAAACCTGAAAATACCAGCTCCTCTGGCCTCCCCGAGAACTCGGAGAGAGTTCCATCGAGGAGCGAAGGGTGAGGTAAGGGTACCGCCTGCAACCCTCAGGGGTATCTTCGAAAGTACGAAACCTGTGAAGATAACCGATAATCAAGAAGATAATCTCAATCTGGAGAGGAGAAGCCCCAAACTCTGCCAGAATAATAGAACGAGGGACTCTTCCCTTGCAACGAATGTATCGTCGAAGAAAGTGTTTGCACTCGTTCAACCTGTGACCACTCAGTCGGGCCAAGACTATGGCCCCAAACCACCGACCCATAAGTAACTGTTGGTTACGAATCTGCCATGAGGAAAGGACTTGTCGTCAATGCGCCCAGATTCGCCCACCAGATTGAAAGGCCGGAAGGAAGGAATGCCTTCCGTGCCAATCTCCGGAGAAGGCCGGCTCCTATGGGGGTTGGATTGAGATAAGAGTGCAGGAAAGAGATAAAAGAGATAAGAGTGCGGGAAAGAGATAAAAGTGCGAAAAGAGATTTCAAATGGGATTGGAGTTGGGTGGGGGGAATAAGCAGCACGGCAACGAATCAATCACCACTACTAACAACATTCATCTACAAACATACATCGAAACTACAGCTATCAGCGATCCCATGTATCCTCTATCTATGCATTCCAGGGAATACCTGGCCATCAAATGCTGGAGTCCAGAGTTCAGTACAACAGCAAGCAATGACACAAGAAACATGAGGCAGAAATGACAAGGAGAGGCAGCATGCAAGATAAAAGACAGTAAGCAGAGCCAAGTATATGCTTATATTTGAGGCAAACGCACAGCTACAATTGTTCCCTAGCAATATATTCCCCTTCCACCACTTACATTGAAAATGTGGTGGGTATTTATAGCCCAAAACTCCCCCCGATTACATTCATGGGCACGGAGTCCCAGACAAGACAGTAGCTGACACGAGCGGCTGAGGAGCTGCTGATGCTGACTTCTGTCGGGCCGGACTGTCCTTGCAGCATGGTGTCCCTGAAGGCGGTACAGCTACGTGGCAGCGCGTTGGGACAAGTCTTCGGTCAACAGGAATGCGGGTAGGTGCGGCAGGTGGTACTTCACATCGGCTTTAAATGTTGACAACTGGCGCCGGTAGTGTAGCCCATGCTTTGTCCTTGCGCGGTCAAGTCTTGGCTCGAATCCCGAAGGTGGATACTTGTCAGATGCTGAAGCGTGACACGTGTCTGCCTTGAAAGGCAGTTTATCCAACTTCGCCGGGGGTTCGGGCGCTATCGGGCTGCGCAGGAGGAAAACAGCGCAGTTGGAAGGCCTTCTTGCCTTGGCGTTTTCTGAGTTGACTTCATCAAGCTGCGCACCGGTCAAAGGCGCACTCCGACTTCGTTGCGAAGTCGGGTTGCTGCACCGGTGCTTGGCTGTCTTCATCGTTGCACGGATCGCGCATCTGGAAAAGGGCGCACTCCGACTTCGGCTGCGAAGTCGGGTTGCGCCCGACACTTGGCGATTTTCTGATAGGCCATTCCCCTAGTGCGCCCAGGAAGGAGGGCGCACTCCGACTTCGCTGCGAAGTCGGGTTGCGCCCCTAACACTTAGTCAGATTTTCGGTCACTTTCTGTCTGTGCGCACCGGGTTCCCTACTGCGCTCCAACTGAGGGGCGCACTCCGACTTCGTTGCGAAGTCGGGTGTCGCTCCAACACTTAGAATTTTCAGAGCACCTGTGTTGGAAACTTACTAGGGAGAAGAAAAGGGAGAAAGAAGAAGAGGGAATGAAGCTGCGAGGGAGAGGAAGAAAGGGAGAGAAGAAGAAAGGGAAAATGAGGAGAAGGGAAGGAAAAGAGCAGCTCACTTGCAGAAACCAAAAACATGGCACCCCTGTGCAAAATGTGGCAACATTCCTGGCGGCTCGCGGGGTGTCGAGCTCGCCTCGACGCAAAGAACCATGCCTTTATCCTTTGGGTGCAGAGGAACTTCCTTCCCCTGTCTTCTGCTGCTCTGGTCGCTTCCCTTGGGGCAACTGTTCTTCTTCGTTTTCGCTTTCACCAGTTGCCTCCTCAGTCTCGCCTTCTGAATCAGAAGGCTCTCCGCTTCCGGCCTCTCGCTTGCTGATGCGTTCGACCACAGTCTTAGCTTGATCCCAGACTGCGGCTTGGAAAGGAGAAGGGTCGCTGATTTCTCTGAGTATTGCATGGAATGCAGCGACCGCGTGCAGGTCAATGGTGTGAAATCTTTTGCCCAACTCCCCAAGAGAAGAGTTGATTTTGCAATACTTAGCCACCATTTGAGTGACCTGCGCTTCTTGAACTGGCTCTGTCCAGCTATCGATTTCAGCTGTATCTGCCTCGAAGGACAGCCAGTTCTCTTTTACCTGTTCAAGGGTGAGGAGCTCGTCATCTTTGACATAGCTCGGGCACCCATGCTCGGACAAAATACGAAAAGGAGCCAGGAGAATTTGTCTTTCCTGTTCTAAGGCGTCCAGCGCCTGCCTGGCTGTTCTGATCCTTTCCGTCCGGGCGAAGTAAGTGTGCAAGGTTACCCTTGCATTTGCCCACTCTGAGGCAAGACGGGACATGGGGGAGATTCGGAAGCCATCGCGCTCTATCTTCTCAAGTTTCATGGCCAAGTCTAGCAATTGCCTCGCTTGGTGTTTGGCTTCCTCTACCACGGGCTTGCCACTGGCGGATATTTCTTCAATTCCGGATAAGAAATCCAGAACTGTCAAGGACTTGACAAGGTTGGGCTTGCAACCTTGTAGCAGACTTGCGCGCATCTCCTTCGCCTTGCTCTTTGAAAAGGCCGCCGCTTGTAATGCTTGCTCTGCTAGCTGCGACTGCGCCTGTTTCAGTGAACCCTGCAGTTGTGAAATCTGCTCCAGCGCTTCTTTCCTCTCTTGTTCGGCTGTCTGCTGAGCGGCGGCCAGCTGGGCCTTAAGATCTTCAACTTCTTGCTGTGCTGACCCCAACTGGGCCGTAGCCCTCGCCAAGTCTTCTTCAAGCTGCCTGGAAGTATTCTGCAGCTGGAAAAGCGCCTCCTGGGTTTCGAGATGCTTGACAAGGAGGTTGTCTGTTCTGCGGCGAATACCGCGGATCTCATACTCTTCGTTGATATCATCGAAGTTCTTCTCCTTTGTCTGGAGCTCGTAGTCTGCCTCGGTCATATCACGGAGAGGCTTTTTCACCTTAGGAATCAGCTTTTCTGTTGTAAGCACTCTCCGATTCAGGTCAAACTTTGTGCGTTTGACCGGGGCAGCTATCCCTTCGGCCCTTTTGCGCTTAACTCCTTGAAGAAAGGAGGCAGATCCCCCTGCGGCTCTTACTGCCAGAGGCTGGTCCTCAGTGATGCTCATGAAATCAAGATCTTCCAGCTCCTGGGCCTGCTGCGGCATTTTCCCGCGAACAATGAAGTAGGTGGGATACCAGAGGGGGTAGTAACCTTCGAGGGCGACCGGGTCCTAGGAGTGACAGGGGTTTGGCTAGACGGTGCTGGTAGGGTTTCAGTGGGCTGGGGCGAAGGATGTGGAGATGAGGTAGCGGCCTCAGCACTGACCGCGGGTGAAGGCTCTTGGGTTTGTCCCAGGGATTGGAAAGCATTGGGGTCCTGGGCAAACTGGTCAAAGGAGTGAAAGTCGCTGGACGGCGGGGTGGCTTGAGATGCGGAGGATGCGGCTACGGCTTGCCCTGATGAAGTGGGAGTCGGGGTTTTTGCAGGGCCGACATGGACTTGGGCAAATGGCACGGAGGACGTACCTGCGGGCTCCGCCTGAGCCGATGTTGAAGGAATGGTTGCAGCCTGGATGTCCGCTACTGGTTCGGGGCTGTCTAAAGAGACAACCTCCGGCGCTGCTGCTTGTGGCTGTTCTGCAGGTGTCTGCTGTACTGGCTCCAGGGGTCGTTTGGTCCTTTCGACCTTTTTCTTTTTCTTTTCTCCCGACGCCGTGGATGGTCCAGAAGGGAGCGGCAATAGAGGGGCGGCAGGCGCTGATGTCCCTACGGTAAATTTGTACCTGGGTCGCGCTGGTAAAATACCTGCCGCACTTGGTCCACTGGCTGGCGGTGTGAGCGTCTTCTCTGTTGATGGAGGGGCCAGCTCAGGAGTTGACCGCTCTGAACCTTGCGCCACTTCGGGCGCTGCCGCAGAAGCAACAGGCTGCATCGGGCCCGCTTGACTGCTGGAAGGAGTTGGGCCCACTTGACTGCCGGATGGAGTCGTGCTGGAAGTCGCCGGGGTTGACAATGACTGGGGGGTAGCCCTCCTTTTATACCTTATGTTCGCGCCTCGGGGAACGCAAACGCGAAATTCGAAGGGCTGCCACGTGTCGACGTGTTGATCATATAATGCCGAAAACTCATCATCAACGGCAAGATTCCTCCGGCTTGATTTGTCGTGTTGCGTGCGACACCTCATTTTCCAGCATTCGAGGATTTTGTCCTTATGCCAGTTAAGCGGTGCCACCTTAGCGAGGAACTTCTTGAATCCCGCTGACTCCATTCGGTGGTCCGGGTTTCGTTCAGGATCGTAAGCGACCTCTTCGCAGTAAAATTCATGCCACGGTGGCCATGACTGCATCAAATGAATGCGCCAGTAGAGATCTGCACCTGTCAAGTTCCTTCTTTCTTTCATGATCTCAGGTCTCGGACAGATGTGCGTAAACTTTCCCCGGACCCCGATTGGGTCGTATTTCCAGCGTTGGGGCAGCATTATTAGGCCCATCTCCAGCAGCTCCTGCTCAAGGTAAATGTGCTGCCCGATTTCGAAGACCTGAATATTGGCCCAGGTCATAGGATATTTGAATATGTGACCTCTCTTCTTCCCTTGGCCAAATTCCTCTTCGACGTAGTCCATTTGCCGCGCCACCTCCATCCCGAACTGATGGTAAGTGCAGAAGTAGGGCAGCAGACATGGTTTCCCCTTGAATCCGTAGATTCGGACGACAATGCCCTGAGTCGGCCGAAAGGTATCACCAAGCTTGTTGTCTGTCAGATGCTTTGTCATAGCCGCTGGTGGGCGAGTCGCGCCACGGCTGAACAGTCCCATTGCCTGGCCCAGGAAACCAACATTAAACTCGTAGAACGAGCCCTTCCGGTACAGGGCCTCAGTCCATTCGTACACGGGGAGCGGCTCTCCTTGCTCGTTCGCTTTCCTCAGGTTAGGGACGTTCATCCGGTAATGCATATGGTACAGGCATAGCCATGTGAGGAATGAGCAAAACCGGAATTCCGTAGACTGCCTTTGCTGCAGTCTTACTAGGCTCGCATGAATCGCGTAGGCCAACCAGTCCGCCCAATCGTAGAAGATTGGGCGCTTCCCGCTCTTCTGCGCCGTGGAGTTGTAGAACTCCCCGTGCAGGATGCACTCGGCCATCGCCAGCTGAAACGGCCGCACCACTCTGTCTGAGTCGCAGCCAAGGACCCATGCCAGAATGATATAAATATATTTGTTCTCAAATCGGTCCAGCGGTATGGGGCCAGTCGGCCACTGTCCAGGATTTAGCGGAGTCTTCAGCTCTGAGTTAAGGAACTCTCTCATCCGCTTCGTCTGCGAAAATCTGCCGGTCTGCTCTTCGATGCTCACCCTTCTGACAATTGCGTCTGGGCTGTATTGGAGCCCTGGGGCGAACGCCGGCTGGACGCTTTCTCGGAAGAGAGTGAAGAGCACTCTTCCTTTGTTATCGCAGACTTGCCGCGCAGCTGGTTTGTAATATTCAGCAATCACTTCAACCAGCTCCGGGCACCAGTGTGTCGGAGGGCACAGGAAACAGTGAAGATTTGAATTATATGCGGCTCCGAGGTGGTGAGAAGGCGGAACCTTACCCACCCACTTTGCGATGGTCAGACGCAGCTTTGTGAGACTGATGGAGAATGCGCCATCTTTGTACCCGGACAGACGATTGATTGGCGGCGGCGGAGTCTGACCAGCTACACGCCTCTTCGTTCTGGATTTTGCTTTTTTATCTTTTCGAGGCGCTGCGCTCTCATGGGCGCTGGAGTCTGGAGATTCCTCAGCTTCGCGCGGATCTTCGCTAGATTGTGCCTGTACGGGCGCTTTCCCCTTATCCATCCTTGTTGAAAAGAATCAGAGATAGGAGCAGCAGCTTCAGAGCTTGTCAGTTTTATTCTCTGCAATCCGGGAGCCAGCTTTGAACTCATGAATTTTCTGGCTGCGTCAGGGCCTTCTTGTAGACAGCAACTGCCAGCATTAATGGCGCGAGGGAGGAAGTTAGGGCCGTTTGCTTTGGGTTGGTGGCGACGTTATGATCTTGGCGGCTGCGCAGGGGCCCGTTTTTTTGAAAAACGTTCCTATTAGTCGTTGGCCCCTGCGCGCCTTACCCTTTAAATGTATCTTCATAGGTAAACGCGCAATCATTTAAACTCTCTTGAACCATGTGCCGTAGCTGACGTTACTGCCGTCAATTGGGCACACTTTCCAAAAGACTTTACAATTAATTAACCACACCTTGCCATGTGTCGGGCTTTGCAACGGGCCCATACTTGGCGCCGTCCGTGATGAGACGTTCGTGCTCCGCCCGGAATCCGGGGCGCGGTCCGACTTCGCCCGAAAAAGGGGCGCAAGTCGGACTTCGCCCGTTTTTTGGGCGCAACCGAACTTCGCCCAGAAAACGGGCGCGGCACGGACTTCGCCAAACAAACGGGCGCAGCACGGGTTTTACACTTCAATCTTTTTCGCCAGCTTACCTACTCGGACTTCGCTCACTCGGACTTCGCCCGAAAAAGGGCGCAGTTCGAGGTTCGCCCCAAAAACGGGCGCAGCGCGGACTTCGCCCGAAAAGGGGCGCTGTCCGACTTCGCTCATCAACATGGGCGCTGGCCGTCTCTAGGCACTTTATTTGTAATCTGCTACCCGAATGCGCTCTTTGGAGAAGGCGCAGCCCGACTTCGCTGCGAAGTCGGGTGGGCAGCCAGAGTTAGGCATTTCAGCTCCTTTTAACTGCTCTGTTCCCTTCTTCGCCCCATTTGATGAGCGCTGCCTGACTTCGCTGCGAAGTCAGGCATTTGCCTCGGACCTACTTGGGCTACTTGGAAAACTAAACTGAAAAACTTGAAATATTTACATGCTGAAAACTTTAAAATGCAAAAAGGGAAATCTGTACAAAGAAGGGCCCCTTCGGGCGCCTTCAGTGGTGGTACAATTTGAGGTGAAACCCGTTGACGGGAATGGGGAGAGGATGTCCCTCCATGTCCCGGAGCACATATGCGTTGAATTGGTTTACCGGGGCAATCTGATAGGGGCCCTCCCAGAGGGCATCAAACTTTCCATGGTTGCCGGGTTTGGCCTTGAACGAGTCCCACTTCAGCACCAGGTCCCCGATTTTGAAAACCCGGGCTGTGGTGCCTTTTGCGAACCAGCCTTGAGTTGATTCAGCGTGTTTTGTGAAGGCCTGGTACGCTTTCTCTCTGTCTTCCTCCAACTGCAGCAGTTGGCAAAGTCTGTCTTCTACCGGATCCCCGCTGTTTCTTTCCTCGTCAAGCATCCAGAGAGCGGGTATCTCAATGTGCGTTGGCAAGACAGCTTCTTTGCCATACACGAGCGCATAAGGGGACGTTTTGATGGACTTCTTGAATGAAATTCTGTCCGCCCATAGCGCCCGATTCAGGAGTAGGTGCCAAGTCCTCTTGTTATTCTCCACCGTCCTTCGAATGATCTTCAGTAGGTTCTTATTGGTGGACTCGGCGAGACCGTTCCCCTGCGGGTAGTAGTTGGAAGACATCTTGTGATAGATGCCAAATTTTTTGGTGTACTCCGTGAGTACTGCGCCTGCGAACCCCGGACCATTGTCCGTCACTATTGACTCGGGGACCCCGAAACGGGTGATCAAGCTTTCGAGGAACCTGATGACCGTCTCTTGGTCGGCGTTCTTTGTAGGGATCGCCTCTGCCCACCGTGTGAAGTAATCGGTGGCGGTTAAGATAAACTTGTGGCCCACTTGCGAGTTCGGCGAAATCACCCCGATGAAGTCCGGACCCCATTGTTGAAACGGAGTCTCGGCTTGGATCGGTTGAAGGGGTAGGGGTGCTTTTCTGTTTCTGCCAGCAAATCTCTGGCATTGATCACATTTGCTACAGACTGCATGAGCGTCTGTAAACAGAGTGGGCCAGTAGTACCCAGCTCTGATTATTTTCAAGGCCGTGGGCCTTGCAGAATGGTGACCTCCAGGCATCCCGGAATGAAATTCTTCGAGGACCCTGGACTGGTCTGCTTTTCTGACGCACCGCAACAGGATGCCGTCGATGTTTTTAAAGTAAAGCCCCTCGGGGCGAAGAGTGTACTTCAGTGCACCTAGCCGAAACCTCCTTCTTTGTGAGGCATTCGTGTGGTCTGGGCATCTTCCGGTGCAGAAATATCTCACCAGTTCATCTGTCCAGTCGCACTCCTCGGGTAAGGAGTTAGCTAGGTTGATGCGTGTTGTTGGGTCCTCCCACTCGCAGGCGGATATCTCGGCTGCCGCGCTTCGGGCTAGCTCCTGGCACAAGGCTCGGCCTCTGACTAGCTTGGTTGGCCGCACTTCGATGTCGAACTCCTGGATTTTGGCAATCCATCCTGCCCTCTTGTGACCCGGTTCCCCTTGTATAATAAAGCTTCGAACGTCAGGGTGGATCACGAATACGGTGATCTTGCTCTGGGAGACAAAGTGCCTGAACTTACGAAGAGATTTCATGACAGCGTGAACCTGCCGCTCTATAAAGTTGTACTTTTCTTCATGCGGCTGGATTACTTGGCTCAGGAACGCTATGGGGCGCTCCTCGCCATCTTCTCCCTTTTGGGTCAGGACTGCGGCGTAACTCTCCGGTTCTCCCACCGCGTACAGGATGAAATCCTTGGAGTAGTCCGGGTTTATCAACACCGGTGCTTGTGCAATGCGAGCTTTGATCTCCTCGAAGGCTTGCTCCCTTTCTTCAGTCCACAGGAATTCTGCGTTCTTTTTCAGCAACTCGGCCATGGGCTTGATTACCTGTGCGAAGTCCGGTATGAACTTCCGCACGAAGTTGATTTGGCCGAAGAAGGACTGTAGTCCCTTCTTGTCGATTGGGGCGGGCAAGCGGAGAAGAGCCTCTGCTCTGTCAGGATCTATAGCCAGGCCTTTCTCGGAGATGACATGCCCCAACAGCTTTCCTTCTTTCACCGCGAAGACAGATTTCTTCGGGTTTATGGAGATGCCGAATTCACGACACCTTTCGAATATTTGCCGCAAGTGGGGAACATGATCTTCTCGCTTGTGAGAGAAAACAGTCATGTCATCCAAGTAGATGACAATCACTTTGTTGAGCAGCTCTCGGAAGGCCAGGTCCATGGCTCTTTGGAATGTGGCGCCAGCATTGGATAAGCCGAATGGCATGCGCTGATAGGCGAACGTCCCCCATTTGGTGGTGAACGCCGTCTTGTGCTGGTCCTCATCCTTGACCCATATCTGGTTGTAGCCGGAAAAGCCGTCTAAGAGGGAAAATCTCTGGGCTCCAGCAACTATATGGAGGATCTGATCGATTTGGGGAAGCGGATAATGGTCCTTGAGGGAGGCCTGATTTAGATTTCTGAAATCCACGCGAGAGATGAATGTCTCCGTTCTTCTTCCTCACAGGAACCAAGTTCGCAACCGAGGATGAATGCTTGATGGGGTAGATGATCTTAGCCTCCAGCATCTTCAAGAGCTCGGCTTTCATCATGGCCTCGATTTTTGGATTGACGGCCCTCTGCTTTTGCCGGAATGGCTTGGCGCCATCTTCTAGCTCAATGGTATGCTGGATTATTTCTCTGTCATACCCCTTCAAGTCTTGGTAGCTCCAGGCTACTATGTCAGGGAACTCTCGACATAATGCTCTGATCTGCTCGAGTTCCTCTGTGGTGCAGTCTGTCCCGACCTTGATTGATTTGCCAGATTCCAGCTCCAGGTCAGCATACTGCTTCGGGTCTACTTTGATCCGATGAGATATGGCTCTGTCATTCTGATCAAATAGGCTCTCTAGGGTAATCAGTCCTTTCGGGACATGATTATTTTTCAGTTGTATCAACCCCTCATATTGCTCGTCATCAGGGTCTCTACCTTCGATTGAAAGTGCTTCATTTACCAAGAATGTGACGATCTCCTCGTCACAGCTAAACACCTGCCAGTGGGTGTCCTTATCGAGCACGAAGGCACAGTAAATGGTGCGAACCGGCTTCGGCTTACGGACGGTGTCATCGGCCGGAACGTGCACTGGCTCCAACGAGACGCCGAGGATGTCGGCATGCTTGTTTTTCTCTCGTGAAATAGCCTTGACATTCAGCGAGTCAAAAGACTCCATCAAATCCCAGACCCGATTTCGGTACGCCTTGAGATAGTGCTTTTTGGAGGCGCACTTATTCGTGATCTGGTGGCACACCAGTTCTGAGTCTCCGTAGATCTGCAGGTGCTTGATTCCCAACCTCTCCGCCTTTCGCAAACCCAAGCACAGGGCTTCATACTCCGCCGCGTTGTTGGTACAGCTCCAAGCCAGCCTGTAGGTGTAATCCTTCTGGATCCCGGTTGGGGAAACCAAAAGTACTCCAGCACCGGCGCCATTTTTGCATCGCGCGCCGTCAAAGAAAAGCTTCCACAGCTTCTCAGGTGCTGGTCCTACTTCTCTCCTGGCTGACTTGTCAAGCCTCTCAGGCTGAACAATGGTGTAACAGCCTTGCTCTGTTTCAATCACGGCGTTGAAGTCCCGCAAGGAGAATTCATCTTCTACTTGCAGTTGCTCGAGAGCTTGCTCCGTCATGTCCACTGTCACCAGTTCCTCCTCCGTCAGCTGAACCATGCAGTCCTCAGGCTCTTCTCCGGGTATCTTCTCTACTAAGAAAGTGGAAGGCTTCTCATTGAAGATTTTCAGTCTCCTTCCTTTGAAGGGCACTTCCATGTGAGAGTAGTCCAGAGACAAATACCCTCCCAACTTCGCAGTGAACTCCCTGGAGAGACACATGCCGAAGTAGGGTTCCAAGTCGACGACCACAACCTCCTGGATGACCACGATGTCGAGAGCTTTGTGCAGCCGAATGGGGATGTCTTTTATGACACCGATTGTCTTGACAAGGGTGCCGTCTAGTTGCAACACGCCTTGGCTGCTCCTTGTGTACTCCATCCCGATCTCATCGCAGACGGCTCTCGGCATTACGGTCGTGGAAGCACCAGAGTCCACCATGCAGTTGTGTACTATGTGCCCTTGCATCCGTAATGACAGATAGAAGGGAGGTGGTCTGTTCTTCCCAGTGGCTGAGACTGTCAGGGGTTGTACCAGGACAGCGGGTTGTATCTGCTTGCCGCTCTTCATGATTTTCAGGGATTCTTGCAGCAGATCAACCTAGCCTGGGAGCTGAAGAGCATCATACATGCTGATTCTTGCGGGAGTTCTCTTCAGCTCGTCTACTATGTTGTAGCCCGAAGTGCTTGCCCCTTCCGCTTCCTTCGTCGGCTCGTACTTCGTCCGGTACTGTTGAGTGGCCTCAACTCTCTGTCTCTTGGTCAGAGACGGATATCTCAGCCTCTCCTGAGCTTGTTCTTTTGTTTCAGCTGGAGGCTGAGCAGCGGGAGCTTTAGCCGGAAGAGCTTTGGCAATGGGAGGCTTGACTGCGGGAGTCTTCGCCGGAGGAGTCTTCTCTTTGGCTGTGTAGGGCCACAGCCTCTTGTACGGTGGTATCTCCTCGGGTTGCGCCTTGTCTCTTCTGGCGTACACCTTTAAGGGTTTGGCTGCAGCTTCGGCAGACTTCTTGTTTTCCTTGGCGGGAGGCGGCATTGGAACTTCGTCTGAAACGGCGAAATTGCTTTCGTCGCCCAGGATCATATAGAGTTCTTCGTCTTCAATGGCGCTGCCGGCCAAAGTCTGGAGGTAGTGCTGGTGTAGGGTACAATCTTCCTCATCATGCGGGTCGTTGCACGTGGTGCACCAGTTGACCTGGTCAGATGTACCAGGTTCATCCTCTATGGCAGCATTCCTCGGAGGGGGCCGCCGTTGCAAATGTTGCTCGGGGGGCCGATCCTTTGTCAATGCCGGGGGCGGATATGGCCTCCTTGGAGCCAGGTCCATCTGGGCCTGCTTCTTTTTTAGGACAGTCATGTCATTAGACATGGTGTGATAGCCAGAGGCCAGAGCCCGTACCTCCTGTAGAATTTGATTCTGGATATCATGGTTCGGAGGCGGCGGCAACTGAGCTGGGGGAGGTAATGCGGCCAATGGAGGAGGAGTTGAATATTGTGCATGCTGCGGGGGAGCAGGAAGTGCTACAAGACGCGGAGGTCGGGGAGGCGGATAATGAATCTGTGGCGGGCCGTAAGAATTCACGACCGGCGCCGGATTCCATTGCTGTTGGGGTTGCTGCCTTGAAGTGGACGGTTCTGAACCAGAAGCTGATGGATACTGTGATCGGGGAAAATCAGGGTAGATGGGCGGTTGTTCTCTGTGCGGAAGCCTGCCGATGGAGATGATGTCCATTTCAGCTTGTTGGGCAGCTTCGTACAGAGCAGGGAATGTGTTGATTCTGGCCACCTTCAGCAGCAGGCAAATGTCTGAGTTGAAGGACCTCAGGTAGTAGTAGGCGGCCTGACCTGCTGACGGTCGGAGTTCGCGAGGTACTCGTTTCCAAGACCTCGCAAACCTAATGTTGAAATCTGACACCTCCTCTTGGGGGTGTCTCTGGATACTTTGGAACTGATGCAGCAAAGAAGAAGGGTCAGCAGACTCGTTGCATCCTTTCACGAGCCTGCCGGCTAACTGTCGCCACCACTGTGATGGATCCCTACGCGGTGATCTCCACCAGTAGAGAAGCTTCCCCCTAAGGGAAAGGGCCAGTAGACGGGTCTTCACACTTTCGTCCGTAATGGAGTGTAGCGCAGCCAGGGCAAGAATGTCCTGGATGTGTTCATACGCCGTCTTGCCGTAGCCGTCATACGTAGGGATAGACTTTAAGGCGGCAGGAGGCACAGCTTGCTGTCCGACCAGGGCCAAGGGCCCCGTAGAATCCACCGCCGGGAAGAGGTCGTCATCGTCCTGCTGGGCAGCCATGTCTGATTCTGACCCGGTAGTGTATTCGGTATCGGAACCGTCCGAAGATGTGGATTCTTCTTCGGCCTCAACTTCTTGAATTTCAGCTTCGGCTTCTTGGATTTCAGCCTCGGCTTCTTCTCGGTTCTCTTCTTCGCGAGCTTGGTAATCAGCCAGCCTGACGCGCTCACCTGGAGCGTCAATATCTATTTCGTAAAAGTCAGGCGGGTTCTCCGGATTCCTTGCTCGCCACCTTCTCGTTTGCATGAAGGCGTCAGGACCGGTCTTTCACGGACTCAGAGAATGTTCAGATAATTTGCAGAGTCGCCTTGTGCTCAGATTTTGAACAGCAATGAAGCGAGCACTAGTACTTCGATTCTGTTTGAGGGTGGGAAACTACCATGTCCCACCGTGTGGACCAGACAAACTGGTAGCGCCAAGTGGAGACGGGTTAGAAATTCGCTTTTGAAACGTGGGACTTCGGGTCCCACCGGGCGTGCCAGAGAAACTGTTGGTTACGAATCTGCCATGAGGAAAGGACTTGTCGTCAATGCGCCCAGATTCGCCCACCAGATTGAAAGGCCGGAAGGAAGGAATGCCTTCCGGGCCAATCTCCGGAGAAGGCCGGCTCCTATGGGGGTTGGATTGAGATAAGAGTGCAGGAAAGAGATAAAATGAGATAAGAGTGCGGGAAAGAGATAAAAGTGCAGAAAGAGATTTCAAATGGGATTGGAGTTGGGTGGGGGGAATAAGCAGCACGGCAACGAATCAATCACCACTACTAACAGCATTCATCTACAAACATACATCGAAACTACAGCTATCAGCGATCCCATGTATCCTCTATCTATGCATTCCAGGAATACCTGGCCATCAAATGCTGGAGTCCAGAGTTCAGTACAACAGCAAGCAATGACACAAGAAACATGAGGCAGAAATGACAAGGAGAGGCAGCATGCAAGATAAAAGACAGTAAGCAGAGCCAAGTGTATGCTTATATTTGAGGCAAACGCACAGCTACAATTGTTCCCTAGCAATATATTCCCCTTCCACCACTTACATTGAAAATGTGGTGGGTATTTATAGCCCAAAACTTCCCCCGATTACATTCATGGGCACAAAGTCCCAGACAAGACAACAGCTGACACGAGCGGCTAAGGAGCTGCCGATGCCGACTTCGTCGGGCCGGAATGTCCTTGCGGCATGGTGTCCCCGAAGGCGGTACGGCTACGTGGCGGCGCGTTGGGACAAGTCTTCGGTCCAACGAGGAATGCGGGTAGGTGCGGCAGATGGTACTTCACATCGGCTTTAAATGTTGACAACTGGCGCCGGTAGTGTAGCCCATGCTTTGTCCTTGCGCGGTCAAGTCTTGGCTCGAATCCCGAAGGTGGATACTTGTCGGATGCTGAAGCGTGACACGTGTCTGCCTTGAAAGGCAGTTTATCCAACTTCGCCGGGAATTCGGGCGCTATCGGGCTGCGTAGGAGGAAAACAGCGCAGTTGGAAGGCCTTCTTGCCTTGGCAAATTTCTGAGTTGACTTTACCCAACTGCGCACCGGTCAAAGGGCGCACTCCGACTTCGCTGCGAAGTCGGGTTGCGCACCGGTGCTTGGCTGTCTTCATCCGTTGTACAGACTGCGCACTGGAAAAGGGGCGCACTCCGACTTCGCTGCGAAGTCGGGTTGCGCCCCAACACTTGGCCATTTTCCTGATAGGCCATTCCCCTAGTGCGCCCAGGAAGAAGGGCGCACTCCGACTTCGCTGCGAAGTCGGGTTGCGCCCCTGACACTTAGTCAGATTTTTCAACATTTCCTGTCTGGGTGCGTACTTCGGGTTCCCTACTGCGCTCCAACTGAGGGGCGCACTCCGACTTCGCTGCGAAGTCGGGTGTCGCTCCAACACTTAGAATTTTCAGAGCACCTGTGCTGGAAACTTACTGGGGAGAAGAAAAGGGAGAAAGAAGAAGAGGGAATGAAGCTGCGAGGAAGAGGAAGAAAGGGAGAGAAGAAGAAAGGGAAAATGAGGAGAAGGAGAAGGAAAAGAGCAGCTCACTTGCGGAAACCAAAAACATGGCACCCCTGTGCAAAATGTGACAACAAGAACTTGCAAATCTTCCGATCCAAAGTAAATGGCAACATCTGAAGTGGCTCTTAAATATATGAATATCCACTTCACCGCATTCTAGAGCTCTTTACTAGGATTTGCCATGTACTGGCTGACTACTCCCACTACTTGGGCAATATCCGGTCTGGTGCTCACCATGGCATACTTGAGGCTTTCTACTGCTGATGAATACGGTACACAAGACATGCTTGTCTTCTCTGCTTCCGTTCTAGGACACTGGTTGGAAGACAACTTTAAGTGTGGAAGAAGTGGGGCACTAACTGGTTTAGCATTTTGCATATTGAAGCATTGCAGAATCTTTTGCACATATGAATTTTGACTTAACTAGATCTTTCTTCCTTTTTTATCCTCGTGTATCTTCATCCCTAAAATTTGGTTTGCTGCTCCTAAATCCTTCATTTCAAATGTCCTAGCCAACTGAGCTTTAAGATCAATGATTTTCTTCATGCTAGGGCCTGCAACCAGCATATCATCAACATACAACAATAAAATAATAAAACTGCCATCGTCAAACCTCTTGTAGTATGCACAATGGTCAGCTTCACTCCTGCTGAAACCTTGGCTCTTCATGAAGGTGTCAAATTTCCTGTACCACATCCTTGGCGCCTGTTTCACCCGTACAGTGATTTCTTCAGTCTGCAAACCAAATGCTCTTTGTATTTTTCTTCATATTCCTCAGGCTGATCCATATATATCTCTTCCTCAAGATCACCATGCAAGAAAGCAGTCTTTACATCAAGCTGCTCCAGTTCCAAATCCTGTGCAGCTACAAGTGTGAGTAGAACTCTAATAGTAGTCATCTTCACAACTGGAGAGAAAATTTCATTAAAATCAACACCTGACTTTTGAACATAGCCCTTTGCCACCAAGCGAGTTTTATAGCGTTCCAACAGCCCATCGTTGTTCTTCTTCACTTTGTACACCCACTTGTTTCCAACAATCTTTCTTCCAGGTGAGAGATCCACAAGTTCCCAAGTATTATTCTTGCGAAGTGCTTCGATTTCCTGCTCCATGGATTTCCTCCACTTTTCTGCATTTTCAGACTCTCTAGCTTCCTGAAATGAACTAGGTTCACCATCATCAATTAACAAAGCAAAAGAGGACTGATACACATGATAATACCTTTTCGGACACTTTTGTGGACGTGTAGATCTTCTAACCCAATGATCTGTTGATTGTGGCTCTTGGTCTTGTGACCGTTGTGGCTGCTCTACTTGCTGTTCTACTTGTTGTTCTGCATGCTGATCAAAAACTTCAGCATGCTGATTTTCATATTCATCTTCACTCAATTCTACTTCAACATATACAACATTAGGATTTTGCTGTACCTCCTTCCTTTGCATGGATTTTTCATCAACATTTACATCCCGGCTAATAATTACCTTGTGGGCAGTAGGATCCCACAGTCTATACCCCTTCACTATATCTCCATAGCCGAGAAAACACATTTGCTTGACTTCGGGTCAAGCTTGGACCTTTTTTCTTTAGGTACATGGGCAAACGCATCACAGCCAAAGGTACGCAAATGAGAGTGATCAACTGGCTTACAACACCAAACCTCCTCCAGAATCTGACCATCCAACGCAGCTGTAGGTGACCTGTTAATAAGATACACAACTGTATTAACAACCTCCGCCCAAAAATTTTTCTCCAACATGGCTGTGCTAAGCATGCTTCTTGCACGTTCCATGATTGTGCTATTCATCCACTCAGCCACACCATTTTGCTGTGGTGTGTATGGTACAATCTTCTGGTGCTTAATACCTTCCTGCATACAAAATTTATCAAATTCCTTGGAGCAATATTCACCCCCATTATCTGACCTAAGACATAAAATCGACTTGCCCAAACTCTTCTCTACCCGTGCTTTGAACTCTTTAAATTTCTGCAAGGCTTCCGACTTCTTCAGAAAGTAAACCCCCACTCTCCTAGAATAATCATCTATAAAAGTCAGAAAATTCAAGGACTGAGGAGGGACAGGTCCAAATATATCCTAATGTATAATTTGCAGAAACTAATAACTCTTACCAGGACTTGCAGTAAACCTAACCCTCTTCTGTTTACCAAAAATACAGTGCTCACATAAGTCTAAATTACAAGACTTAATCCCATAAAGCATACCTCTATCATGCAAAATTTTCAGGCCTTTTTCACTCATATGGCCTAGGCGTTGATGCCATAGCATTACTACATCCTGAATAGAAGTTGTTGCTGCTGCATGGTTTGTCACCGTATCACCGCATAAACGGTATAAGGTCCCATAAGATTATCCCTTTGCTACTACAAGAGCTCCTCTAGTAATCTTGCAGTAGTTGTTACTGAAAGTGATAGAATACCCTAGCTTATCCATCATTTTGATTGAGAGCAAATTCTTCCTCAAATCGGGCACATGTTGCACATCACATAACATCCTTTCTCTACCATCGTCCAACTTGATCCTTATATCCCCTCTTCCCACAATTTCTAAAGGGTGATCATCACCCAAATAGACCTTTCCACCACAGTATGGCTGATATTTGTCAAACCATTTTCTGTGGGGAGACATGTGGAAAGACGCACCTGAGTCCAAAACCCAGGTATATAAAATCGATCTCATCGTTATCGATACGTAAGGCTTCACATGTTGTCGTCTCTCCCGAATCGTCTGCACTGGCCTCAGCTGATGGCTGATTTTGCTTTTCACCATTCTTTAATTGCCAACAGTCTTTCTTGGAGTGTCCTGGCTTCCCACAATGCCAACACTTCCCTTTTTGCTTATGTCCTTTAGACTTAGATCTGGACTGTTTTCTACCTTGTTTACTCTTCTCGAAGGATCGACCTCTCACAGATAGGGCTTCATTGGTCGAGGGTTCCAGAGACGTTTTTCGCCTCAACTCTTCTGCCAACAAAGCGGCTACCACATCATCAAATTTGAGAGTTCCCGATGATGAATTACTGATGGTCATCACCATATGATCCCAAGTGTCCGGGAGAGAACAAAGTAGGGTGATAGCTCTATTTTCATCCTTCATCTTCACATTAACTGAAACCAATTTACTGATAAGAGTATTAAACTCATTCAAATGATCTACAACGGATGAACTTTCCTTCATCCTCAAGCTATAAAGATGCTTTTTCAGAAAAACCTTATTTGTTGTTGATTTTGTTTCATATAACTTTTCAAGCTTTTGCCAAAGGGCTTCCGCGGTCTTCTCTTCAGCTACATTGAACAAGACGGAGTCCGCTAGGCAGAGACGGATTGTAGAAAGCGCCTTCCTGTCAAGCGTTACCCACTCCTCATATTTCATGCTGCTCGGTTTACTCGCGACCCCTTCAAAGGCTTGAGCTTGGTCATTCTGAACCAGCAAATCCTCCACCTTCATCTTCCATAGAGCGAAGTTCCTGCCATAAAATTTCTCAATCTCGAACTTGGTTACACCTTTTGTCATTTTTGCAGCTCCCACTCGCACAAAACTTTGGCTCTGATACCAGATGTTAGGAAATTTCTTCTTATTTATCACCTGCAAGAGGAAGCACAATAACAAAAAAATAGAAAACACGGAAACAACAACACAAGTGACACAGAGATTTACGTGGAAACCTGCAATGTGCAGGAAAAACCACGGGGCAATGGCAATTTCTTCTTTTATTATTTTCAGCAAACTTTACATTCACGTTTCTCAATGTTTTCACACTCCCACATATGCAAGGGATCAAATCTCTTTTATAGAGTAGACAAGGAAGGCCCCAACCGTTCGTTTCCTCTCCCCGAGGAGACCTCCGCAAAACTGTTCGTCTTCATACGGAACCAAAACGGTTTGTCTTCCGCAAACTGTCGTCTACCTAGACGTCCACTGCTTTGACGTCTACTTGGCTTGATGTCTACTTGGTTTGTCTACTTGGTTTGACGTCTGCTTGGTTTGACGTTTGGCCTAGACGTCTATTTGGTCAGACGTCAGGCCTAGACGTCTACCAGCCTAGATGTCTACTTGGTCAGACGTCAGGCCCAGACATCTGGCAGCCCAGACGTCTGGCAGCCCAGACGTCTAGCCTAGACGTCCCATACGTCTGGCCTAGACGTCTGGCAACCTAGACATCTGGCCTAGACGTCTGGCAGCCTAGACGTCTAGCCTGCTGTCTAGACGTCTGACCCAGACGTCTAGCAGGTCAGACGTCTGGCCTGCTTTGGACTGCTGCAGTCCTCTTTCCTGGCTGCCTGTACTGCATAGTGACTTCACTTCCTAACATTATGAAGCTTTTTTTTTTGGATAATTTTTACCTTCGTCTTTTCAAATCATGAGTTTGATAAAACTAGTCATTATCATATTCTACTAATTCAAACATTTTGTTCTATATTTTAGTAAGTCAACAATTTTATTCCATATTCTACTCATATTTTGGAGAAACTTAGTCCCAACATACTGAAGAGAAAGTAACTAATTCTTTAATCGATTGTCTATTGTAAGGTCTAAGGTTGATGTTTAGATATTACCTAGCAGTCAAATTCAATTTTGTATGTGGATAATTACTATGTGAAGACGTTGCATGTTGCAGGACTGCTTCTGCTTGTCCCTAGACATGGTAGCATTAAATGTTGAATGTTTGATTAATAGGCATCATGCTTGGCAACATTTTCAAATAGACAGTTGCATAATTCCACTGTCCTGCAGTTACTCTCTCGAGTTACAATTTTGAAAGGAATGCAATTTCGTCTCTCTCTGTGCTGTAATTTTATGTCATACAGTAGTTCCACTTCAGAGTAGTGTACAGTAGATTCTTTACTCTAGATTAGCTTATTTTAATAGTATTTTTGGTTGCTACAGTGCTTGTAATTTGTGACAGCTCTTTTCAGTGAGTGCCATTTGCCTACTTTAGCCATCTGTGGACATTAATAAAATTATCTTATCTTCTCAGAGAGAGAGAATACTGATTTTGAGAATGTTCTTGTTTGTTTTACAGAGAAGTAATAAGAGTTTCTCTCTCCATTTTATACCCCATTTCTAAGTATTTCATGGGCAAAAGTTATTTCCAATACTTGCAGGAAAATTTTGAGAATGTCTTGTTTGTTCCTGTTTATGAATAGGAACATTTATAGTCAGAGATTGTGGGTCTCATGTATGCAGATTTCTTCTCCAGCAAAGCAGAGAGTTGCAGCCACTATTTCTAGTGAAATATTTTGGCAGGTTATTATAATTTCCTAATATATAATAGCAAAAGGAAGAAAAATATTTCTGGATCAAGAAATCTAGAAATTACAAGCAAAAGAATGGAGTTTTTGAATCGTGATTTTTATCTCATCCCTTCCGTTCTCACACCACTTTTCTGTAACTATAGGTGATGCATATGAATGCTGTTGTGAGAGACCTGTTACACTTGAAGATTATAGTCATTGATTTGCAGCATTTCTTTAGGCAACTATGGCCCAAGTTGTTAGGTTATCAGGAATGTGTATGTCGCTTTTAAAAACTTTGAGAATCCTGGACTAGGCTAGGAAGCTTTGTACACTTTATACAACATTGTTGTTATTGGAATGTTCTTTACATTTGATTCTAGTATCATCAATTGTGAATAGTTGCTTTTCTGTTTATTTGATTTGTAGACTGAATTTTAAAGCAGTTTAGAAGTTTCCTAAATTTTTTGTATCTTATGTTGTGAGCGATCTTCCTGTATAAAATTTCATTCTTAGATGTGTTGAAATGGTATGCAATTACACCTATTATTTGATTGACCGTGCCATTTTCTTTTTGTCTCCTCTTTGCATTTTTAATGAGAACCATTGGGAAGAATTATCGAATCTAGTCCTAATGAAAGTAAGACAGCGATCCTAATTAGAATTGATAAAAAATATTTCCATTTGATTTGTTGCACATGTTTACGTGTTGACGATAAATGCATATTATAGGTAGGACAAGATTTTTATTTTTATTTTTTGAAAATTTGAAGATTACATTGTAGAAATGGAATACAACATGCTCCAACACAATTCCATTACAACTTAAATAAACAAATTATTCAATGGGAATAACTTACAATTACAAATGGATACACTGTGCACACGACATATATCAGACGACCTGGTCCAATAGTCAAACGACATTGCACAGCAATTTAGACAGCCTTGTACAATAGTTAGATGGCCTCGCACAAGAATCTCATGAGTACATATCTGATTACACCCAACTTCTGCTACATTTGAATTGGGGAGGGGGGGTGCGTCTATTTGTACAATTTTCCTATGAATGGGGAGGTAGTTGCATCCTCAACTCCCTCCAACTAACTACCTCGACACCTCATGACTTCTTGAATTACATTTTAAGTTCATTTATCTTACATTTGCATTTCATGAACTTATTAATTACACATATAACATTTTGTCAAACACTTTGCATATAAACTACAAAATAACACAAAATGACAATTTTATGAGTTGAACATTGGGGATAGAATCATTGAACATTGTACTAGAATCTCTTGTCGCACTCTTGCTTTCTCTTGTTCCAGACACTTTTATAACTGGCTTCAATTCAAACTGCTGCCAACAAAACTTATTTGTCAATTGCTCACTCCATTTACTGAAATCAACCACATGACCAACATGACCAACATGACAGGCAGCACTCGTTGCCACCTCTATTGGGGGTGAAGGGGGTTGGGGGTGAAGGGGGTGTGAGTTCCCTTGTAGGGTCAAGGGGCAACACCCTCTGTGCATGTCCTATCGTGATATAGGCAAGGTCAAAGGGTAGCGTCCTGAAACCTCAATGGTGAAACCATTGAAACCCTCACTGTCTCCTTGTCTGTATTTTGGTATTTTCCTCTCTGAATGACCTATCTCTAGCTCCAAACGACTTCTTCTTGGCCTCAAATGACCTTGCCTTAGCCTCTAATGGACATCGCTTGGCCTTAGATGGCCCTCCTCCTAGGTTAGACGATCAACCTTTTGGGTTAGATGGCCTTGGGCCAGACGACCCACTTCTTGTGTCGGACGACCCAACTCCAGACAACCTAGCTCTAGATGGCCTTGCTTTAGACGACCTTGCCTTAGACGACCCAAATTTGGATGGCCTTCCTCCAAATGGCCAGATTCCGGACGACCCTAACCATGCTACCCCAAACGACTTGCTTCTAGATAGTCCATACCTCACTATTTTCCAATTAGACGACCTCCTCCTTGCCTCAAACTTTGTGTTGCTTTGCCCTGACAGTTTTCTCACTTTGGACGGAGCTCCTTATGGTCCATACAACATTGCTCAAGCTTTGGAAAATCCTCTCCAGCCCTTGGATGGCTTGACACCTCTTGCACAAGTTTCTCCTTTGTAAAATATGTCCTTATTGTCACATGTCCCTTCCTTCGCTTCTTTGCTCTTCCATTGCTCCTGACACGCAAATTCCTCCAAAACCCTAGTTTGTTTTGTCGGCAAGGGTTTCAAATTGCAACTCCCTTTGCAATTGCGTTTCTTTGCTGCAAATGTCTCACGACAACACAAAATTTAAATGTTTGCATTGCCTAAAAAGGGTTTTCAGCAAAACCCTTGTTTTTGCTGCTATCCCAACATGCTTGAGCTCCAATGCTTTGGTGTAACCCTATCCTTTGTAGTTGCTTCGCCATTTTCCTCTATTGTCTATGAAATCTACACAATAAAATTTGATTTGTTTGATTACTAGACTTCCCGGTGCATGTCCTAGGTCATACCCTAGGTGTTTCAAGTTTAGCTAATTGATGCGCTCTCCTTTGATGACTCCTTGTTGCTCCTTTGTTCCGTGTGTGAGGTTGAGCAAGCAAGAGCTTTTTACCTCTTTTTATAAGTTGAGGGAGGTAGGGGGACACTTGGCTTGCATGTGGCAAGTGCCTTTTCACTCCCTTAACGACCACTTCAACACCAGTGACTAGTTTACATGCAACCGCTCATTCCACGTACCATTTTTGTCTTATATGGTTCCTTGTTCCTCCTTGCACATGGCAGGCTTGTTGGAAAAGTGTGCACGCCCCTTCCCATACTACACTGACACTTTGGCCTTGATAACCTAGGCGGCCAGATGACCAAGTTTGTCTTTGGTTTGTACAACCCAAGGGTCCAGACTATCTACCTAGTCATTTAGAGAGCTCTAACCCTTCTCTTATGTCGTCATGAATTTTGTCGTACTCATGTCTTTCTTTAGATGGCCCCACTTGTTCTTCTGATCACCTGTCTTCATCTCGGGCTCTGGACGACTCATCCTCTTCTTTGAACGACATTGTATGTTTTCCAGATGGCTTGACATCATCTTCCTCCCAAATTTGGGCTGTAGATGACCTTGCATGACAACCAAACGGTCGTGATTTGTCTTCAGACGGCCAAGGGTTTTTGTCTAATGGCTTGGGGGTAGTCTAAGGCCCAAACGACCTACTCAATCGGCCTAGGGAGGGTACAAATGACCCTCCCCTTGGGCCACATGGCTCAAGGGCCATCTGAGGACCTGTTGTCTCCACCAGACAACTAGATGGCCAACTCAAATGGCCTAGGCTTAGACAGCCTAAGTCTTGACAATCAAGGCTTGGGTTCGGATGGCCCAAGTCCAGATGACTAGTTGACCCTAACAGATAGTCAAACGTTGAACAACCACTCTCTTTGTTGTTTGCATCAGTCACTTGTGCAACCTCCTCTTCCTGCATAGTTTCAAATTTCAACTATCTGCTCGATCTTTGCCTCCTCAATTGTAATCAAGTTCACCTCCTCTACTTATTGGCTATGGTTGTGACCCTTCTTCGGCTCTTTAAACCCTCTACACATCATTGGTTTGTCTTGATTGGCAACACTTCGACATTCACATGTGAAGTACCACAAATGGTATCACCAACATTGCAGAATAGGTTTGCCCATAGTATCATACTCAATTTAGTGTCTTCTAGTTTTCAAGCGGTTATAATAGACTGTATCATTGATAATATTCTTCTTTGGAACAATCTCCCAACGCTTCTTTGGAACATTCTTCTTGGGAACAATCTTGATCCTAACACTTGGATGATGAACTACTCTCTTTCTCAAAATTATTCCTTGCACAATTAGAGTCACTCTAAACATCAGTCACTTTCATCTTCAAGGTCAGTTTTGTCCACATTAACATGACCCTAGAATTTTAATGATGTCTTTACGTAACTTTCCAAGTTCAAGGCCTGCTCCAAGGCCTCTTGATATGATGTTGGAGGGACCACCTTGGTTCTTCCAGTACGTAGGAAGAAGTCTTTTCATGAACCACCTCTTCTTCAATGCATCTGATGGATCTTCCTAACCCACTCAACCTTCGGTTGTGTGAACAAATAGACTCTTTCTCAACCTGTTCCATTCTATAAATTTAAGCAATGACCTCATCGTTATTGTGGAAGAATGGAAATTCCTTCAAAAATGCTTCGCATAACTCTTCCCAAGTTTCGTACTCACCCTCTGGCTATCCATATACAAATCTATTGCGATTCCGCAAAATGTCATAGGAAATAACCTCCTCCAATTTGCATCATTATTTTGCCCATTCGCTTTCCACATCATGAGGCAGATTTTCCAGTGCTTGACTGGGTCCTTTATTTTTCCACCATGAAATATTGGATACTTACAAAATATGCTAAAATTGGTCTGTCATGATAGGTTGTGTAGTAGCTAACCACTACCATCGCTTCCAAAACAAGTTCTGTCATGCAATTAGTATGAAAATTATGAAGGGACCAAGACAGACTTTATAGACTCTTCACTTTGAGCATTTTCCATTCCATAAAGCACCTTCTCATTGAAGTGTCTCGCTGTTTGGGCACCTCACTCTTCAATACGACTCGCTATCCGAGCGACCTCACTTCCCAAGAGGTCCGTCAAACAAGCTGAGGTAGAATATAGAGTAGGATAGAGATCAAAAATTAGGTGTTTGGAAGAGGGTGTCATTCTATAGAGCGACCTCCTCTCCAAGCAACCTGCTTTTCGAGTGACATCACTCCCCAAATAGAGGTCCATTGCACAAGTTGAGGTCGAAGATAGAGTAGGGCATAAATCAAGAATTGGTTGAGTGTTTGGAAGAGGGCACCTTACTCTCTAGAGTGACCCCCTCTCTGAGAGCCTCAATCTTAGAGCGCCTTGTGCTTAGAGTGACCTACTATCCAAGCGACCTTGCTCTTGAACGGAGGTCTGTCGCACAAGTTGAGGCAAAAGACAGAGAAGGGAAGAAATCAAGATTTGGTTAAGTGTTTGGAAGAGGGTCCCAACCTTGCTCTTTGAGCACCCTGCTCTTCGAGCAAATTGTTGTTCGGGTGACGTTGCTCCCCAAGCGGAGTTGTCACACAAGTTGAGGTAGAAGATAGAGGAAAGCAGAAATCAAGAAATAGGTGACCCACTTTCCGATTGACCCACTCTCCAAGCACCCCGCTTTGGAAGAGGGCGGCCCACTCTTTGTGCGACCCACTCTCTAGAATGACCCACTCTTTGAGCGACCTCTCTCCTTGAATGGAAGGTTGTTGCACAATTTGAGGCAGAAGACAGAGGAAGACAAAAATCAAGAATTGGTTAAGTGTTGTTAAGAGGGAGCCCAACTCAACAAAGCGACCTGCTCGTTGAGTGCCCCCGCTCTTCGAGCACTCCACTCTCTGAGCGACTTGTTGCTAGGGTGCCTCGCACTGTGTCTATCTTTAGTGAAGAGATGAGGGTGATGTAGTCACCTCATAATTATCACCGAGGTACATTGTATGTAGTCCATTTTGTGGCTACAAGTTCAAGTATAAATAAGAGCTGAATGCTCATTGTAAGGGTCTTTTGGCCTTCAAAGTAATATGAGAGCTACTCTTTAGAGTAAGAATTGTCAAACACTCAAAATGTCAAAATCAATAAAAGTTGTGCATGGCATTCATATTCGATTATGTTTTCGACCTTTGCTTCATGGATGTGTGAAATTAGTGGCTTTGCCCTTCTTTCCCCTGTTAGTCCTTTTTTTATTGTTGTTGTAGGTATTCCTAGATCTTATGCGATGAAGTTTTTTGTTTTCTACTAAGAATGCCAATTGTTGCAGATTTAAAGCCCGCTATGACCCCGACCGTATTTTGCATTTTCTTTCGCTTGCACCCTACTCAAACAAAGTAGATTGTTTTTTGCATTTTTAGATCAGATGGCTTATTTCATTTTCTGCATAGGTTCTTTCTTTGTTTTTTGCCTTCAGAATTATTCAGAATGATTCACTATCCAAGTGACCTCGCTCCTCGAACAAAGGTTCGTTGCACAAGTTGAGGTAGAAAACAGAGCAGGGTAGAAATCAAGAATTGGTTGAGTGTTTGGAATATGACACCCTGCTCTCTAGAGCAACCCGCTCTTCAAGCACCTTATTTTCAGAGTGACTCGCTTTTCGAGTGACCTTCCTCCCCGAATGGAGGTCCGTTGCACATGTTCAGGCAAAAGATAGAGCATGGCAGAAATCAAGAATTGGTTGTGTTTGGAAGAGGGTGCCCTACTCTCTAGAGAGACCAGCTCTAGAATGCCCCTCTCTTAGAGTGCCTCACTCTCATAGCAACCCGCTCTTTGAGCTCCTCACTCTCTAGAGTGACCCACTCTTCGAGTGACCTCGCTCCCAGAACGGAGGTTCGCCGCACAAGTTGAAGGAGAAAATAGAGCAGGGTAGAAATCAAGAACTGGTTAAGTGTTTGGAAGAGGGTGCCCTGCTCTTTGAGCGCTTGTCTTTGCAGAGTGACTTGCTCTCCGAGCGACCTCGCTCTCCAAGCACTCCGCTCTCAGAGCAACCTGTTGACATGGCGCCTTGCTATGTGTCTATCTTTAGTAAATAAATTAAAGACGATGTAGTCACCTCGTAATTATCATCGATGTACATTGTATATAGTCTATTTTGTGGCTACAAGTTCAAGTACAAATAAGAGCTGAATGCTCATTGTTAGGGTGTTTTGGCCTTCAAAGTAATACAACAACTACTCTTTAGAGTAAAACTTGTAAAACACTCAAATCTCAAAATCAATAAAGAGTTGTGGAGGGCATTCATATTTGATTGTGTCTCTGACCTTTACTTTATGGATGTGTGAAATCAGTGGCTCTGCTCTTCTTTCCCCTATTAGTCCTTCTCTTTGATTGTTGTTGCAGGTATTTGAAGATCTTATTCAAAGAAGTTTGTTTTTTTGCTAAGCACGCCAATTGCATTAGATTTAACCCTGGCTATGACATTGACCGTATTTTGTGTTTTCTTTCTCTTGCACTCTTCTCAAACAAAGTAGATTAGGTTTTTTTTCTGCAATTTTAGATCACATTACTTATTTTGTTTTCTAGGTAGTTTCTTTCTTTGCTTTTAGCCTTAGATAGAAGGTAAAAAGGGAACTCGCCTAAGATTCGGAGGTTGGGGAGAGGAGAAACCTCTCTTCCATTTGTTGAATTATGGTCATGGGCACAAATCGTACTTGCCGATTTTCACGTAGATTGACTTGATATTGGTAGTGGTTGTTTGCATGTCTCATCCTCGTGACACACATCATCAAGCGCACCCCACCGCAATTGCTCTCATGCCGGACTCTTGTCCTGTGCACCATGAAACATGCCAACCTATAGTTGTTCCAATGTCGGATTCCATCCCACTCACCATTGAGCACATCAACCTACAATTTCTCTAGTGCCAAACTCCCGTCTTGCGCACTGTCGTACACGCTATCATGCATTTGCACTATTATCGGACTCCTATTCTACTCACCATTGGATACACCAACTTGCAATTGCTCTAGTGCCATACATTTGTCATGCATTCTTTCTACTACACAACTTGCTCCAACCACTCCTAGCCTTTCCTACCAAACCAGGTTTTCTCCTCCATCAAACTTGCTAGCTTCATCATGTCCATCTTCATTGACATGAACATGAATTGCCATATTTGCATGCATTTCTTTGTCTGCACGAGCTTGTCTATCTGCATGTATGTGTATGCTTTTGTGAACTCATTCGTCTATGCATGCGTCTTCGTCACCTCTAGATATGTTATCATCCACTTGTCTGTCTTTGTCAACGCACACTTCTATGTTGACACACACATTTGCTTCATGCTCGAACACTTGCACGTCACCATATTATGCGAACACTTGCTTTTCTTCCTCATGTTCAAGCACATGGACATCACCAACTTTACCATTGTGGTCACTGTCATGGATTTCTCCATCATCACATATTTCTTCGTCAACAAGTTCATTCAACACATTTGCAGTTTGTACATTGCAAACTTTGTTGTCATGCGATTCCTCGTCACATAACTCGTTGCCGCGTGATTCTTTGCCGGTGTTAGGTAACTCACCACCGTAGTCACCCAACTCATCGCTATTGACAAGCAACTCACCGCCGTCGACATACAACTCATTGTCGCCGAAAACAACTCTCCATTGCTGACATTCAAGTCTCTATTGCCATCATGCAATTCTTCGTTGCTGACATGCAACTCATCGTCACTGACATGCAACTCATTGCTGCCTACATGCAACTCTTTGTGGTTAACATGCAACTTTTTGTCATTGTCATGCAACTCTTTGCTGTAAACATGCAACTCTTTGTCATTGTCATGCAATTCTCTGTGCACAAACCCTTGCATGTCTCCTTCATGCCTATCTGCTTGCACATTTGGTTGCTCATCTACTTGCACATCTACTTCGTTTGTCGGCCCTTTGTAAACATCAATAAACAAGTTTGTGTTTTCATCTATTGCAACTTCCAATCTTTCCTCCTCCTAAGGGAAAATACATCCTTTGTCAACTGCATTGTAATCATTCCATTGTTGTCATTGTGCACCTTTCCAAGTGGTTTGCTTGTCACAACTCCATGTCACTAAGCTTGACCCAACTTCGAATAGGCAACGATGCCAGAATGTAGACATGGAATACAACAAACTTTAAGACAATTCCATTACGACTTAAATAAACAAAATATAGAATAACTTACAATTACAAATGGATACATTGTGCACATAGCATATATCAAATGACCTGGTCCAGTAGTCAGAAGACCTCACACAGCAATCCAGACAGCCTTGCAAAACAATCCATATAGCCTTGCACAATAATCAAACGACCTAGCACAAATATCTCATGAGTATGTCTAGTTACGCCTTTGCCACATTTGAATGGGAGAGTTATATTTATACAATTTGCCTATGAATGGGGAGGTAGTTGCAACCTCAACTCTCTTGAACTAACTACCTCCATACCTCGTGACTTCTTAAAATAGAATTTTAAGTTCATTTATTTTACATTTACATTTCATGAACTTATTAATTACATGTATGACATTTTGTCAAACACTTTGCGTGTGAACTACAAAATAACACAAACTGACAAAACTTTATTCATTGTTTATGCAGACATGTTGATTCGTCTGCTTACATTGATGTATTTAGGATTTATTTCCCATGTAAAGACATGCAATATTTTATTTTTTTGTCCATTTGAATCTGGAGTATGAGATTGTAAGGTTTAGACCTGTGTATCACAACAACACCAAATGTTTTTTTTAGGGTATATATACATACATACATATACACATAGACATACGCTTTTTAAATAAACTAGCATGTTTGTTTTTTTAAAACTAGGCGGTCACATTTCAGAATATCTGAGGTTTATTTTTCAGATCTAGGTATTGTTGTTTGTTCTGAGGCTTATTTTTAAGATCTAGGTATTGTTGTTTGTTTGGAGAAATTTACGAGTCAATACTAAGTACAATATCAAATGCAAGTTAGTACGAACGTGAAGAATAAATACTAATAAGTGATTAGAATGTTCCAATTGAGTTTCTTTGTCAGGTAAGTGTCAATTAGGTACAACTACATAGGAATTATTTGAGTCCATTGTTACAAATAGGTATTCAGCTGATTTATCTTACCTTAGTGACAACAAATTGGAGGTAAGATGATGGGTGGGTCCAACTGATCCACTTTAGACCATGGTTTAAGTTTGGGACTGAGTCAGTTTTTCTTATTATAACCAAAGTGAATTTTCATTGGATTTATTACTAGAACCAAGCCCAAATGTAGATAATAATGTTAAGTCTAATTTTACTTCACTCATCGTATTGTGTTTGCAATTAAATATATACAAAGCTTCTAGTTTAACTATTTATAGGCATTGTTGGAATGTTCTAGTAAGCATCTGCTTATTTATGCTTTAATGTATATCAAGAGGCAGTATGGTTTTTACTAAATTAGAAAGCAATTTTGCCATAAACTATTTTTTTTTCTACTATCAAAGAATTAGCAAGTAGCATTAACAAAAAAATACATATGATAAAGATTATCTACTTGATTGAAGGTGTATATATGTAAATAAGAATAAGTTGAATGTAATCTCCATAGTCGAGAAAATTGGAATTGGCTCAAAATCGGCAAGGCAAAAGAGTCGGAAAAAATCGGGACTTGGCAAAAAAAACCCGAAGAAAATGCAATTTTTCACAATGAATTAACATTATGCATATTAAATATTAATACTGTAAGTGATACAAGCTTAAACTACACATTGTGGCAGGTTTGATGTCATTCAACTGCATATAATATTTTTCATTACATGACAGGCTTTACTTTCATCTTACTCCACTCCATACAGTCCATTGTACCATTAAACATGACAGGATTTGGGGGTCTTCATCTACACTTTGACTACTGCCATTATGCTCCCTTTCATTGTATCAAACAGTCATATGCAAGGGTTGAAAAGATGTTACAACTGTTCAAACTCAATGTTTTGTTTGCCTTTTACTTTCATCATCAGGAGCAATAAGTTCAATTTTACTATTAGTTTGAATTGTATCTTTTTCTTTTGCTTTTTCTTATAATAGAAAGCTTCCATTTTAAGAGACATAGGTTGTTTGTGAGATATTGGATGGCTAAAATTTATAAGAAACTTCTCTGTTTTGGTCTATAAAAAATACTTTTGAAAAGAATGCAGATACCATGCTCACTATAATTTTGTTTTTATCCTTTTGTCTTTGTTTGCAAAATTAAATTTGACTGTCACAATATAATTTTGAATTCAATATTTGCTGCATTGTCTCTATTTGCCTCGTTAGTATTATCACATATTATTTTTTCAATTTCAAGTTTTTAAGAAATTATCCTGACACTAAAAGGAGAGATGAGGAATATTGTTTTTAAGAAATTATCCTAACTTTTGAAGAGAAAAAGAACCCTAATGGTAGGCAGAGCTCTCTCTCCAGTTTTCAAGAAGCAAAATGAAAAAAAAAAAAAAAACTTTTTATCGTGTTTCCCAGCCCTGTCCCACACCAGCTATTTTTCGGATTGAGACTCCTGATTGTTTGAAAAAATCGTGATTCCCATTTATTTGAAAAATCCGATTCTTGGTCCTGAGTGACTTGACAAAGCCAAATTGAAATTGGAATCAGAAAAAATTGACGATTTTTGCTACTATGGTAATCTCCATATTTGTATTTAAATCGTGAATGAATGATGCTAATATATCTCTTTTTCTAGAATATTTGTATCAAAATATCTAATGATTTCAGTTTCATGCTTTGATTTGAATATTAGGAAATGTTGAGGTAGACTTGCATTGTTTGTCTAATACATTATACCTATATTTTTTTGAAATATTTTTCTCATTTTCTTCAGATGACATGCCTAGAATTGTACGAGGTGACTCTGCCCGAGTGGTGCAAATTTTTGCAAATTTGATTAGTAATTCAATGAAGTTTACTTCTTGTGAGTATTTTTCTTATCATTTTAGTTTATATATGAATCAACTACATTGAATTCAATCATTCAGAGGTCAATATTATAATCTTCTAAGAACTTATAATAAAATAGATTTTATTTTTCTCTTACTTCTTGGTCAGCAAAGGTTAGCTTGAGTTTGTTTAGTATTTCTTTGTGGAAAACACATTGCTTCTAGAGAAACAGAGATTGAACTTTCCTAGAGACCGTGAAACTTGGTTCCTTACTATCCCCACTTGATGCCTTGTAAGTTTGTGGTCCATAAACTTCTAATGTTAGGCACATCACTAGATTTAAGCAGGGCATGGTAAATGAGTAAATTATCCATTTGTCTTGCAAACCACCCTCTTTTTCCCTTGAAAGCTTTTTAAAATAGACAATTGAAACATCTATATGTATCATTAGCATGGTATTGTGTTCTACTTTTATCTAAAAGATATAAGGATATATTAAGAATTCAAGAAACCCTAAGGGTGAGTATTCAATTATAGCCATTATCAAACCAATTGTAGATGTTAGAATATGTTTTAGTGGTAAATCTGACATTTGGGGCATTTTAGGGATTATTTTATAGGGCATTGTGTTGTCTTGTACAAAAGCTCATGTATCATTGACTTGTGTTTTGGGATCCGTGTTTCCATGGTTTGAAGTGTATAAATACACTAGCATGCATGCATCTCTGAATTCTTCTCTTGTACTTCATTTGTGTTATTGAGTTTTCAATGTTAACTGTTTTCTCTTGAAACCGCCTTATATCTTCATGTACTTTGTAATGTTCTAATCTCTCAAGCTTGGTTTGCTTGGAAGCCACTTCCAATCCATATTTAAAATATCTCAAAATCTCCACATTGTATTAGAGCATAGGGTTTGGAATCTAGGATTTTGATCTTTGTTTCTGCAAGAGTGTGATGTTGGCAAATGTAGCATGTGCAATTATTCAAGTTGGGAAAACAACAATATACCACACAATTAAGTGGAATGCATTAAAGTATCAAACAACAAATATACTATGCAATGGAAAGACAACACAATGGAAGAACACTCACATACACAATGTTGTAGCTAGAGATAGATCAAAGCATGAGTCTCTTGTTTCTCCACTCTACATAAAGTACAATATAGGAAAATATCTAATGGTCAAAGATGATTGAGTATGCTCTGAAGACCAAGATGGCTAGGTACATAAAGCCCCATAAGTGGAGGGTGGTTGTTATGAACCTTTGCTTCTCATAAATATAAAAGCATCCATAATATGCTAAATATTAAATAAATCAACCACAGTAATTAATCCACACAAGACAAGATGTGATAATACCCTTTAGGTAGGGCAACACCAATGTTATTCCTTAAGGAAGGAACCACTCCACAATATCTCCCAAAATGAGAGCCGCTTCACAAGCCAACATTGTTACAAGAGAATACTCGATATGATTGATTGTTTACAATGACAATATCCCTTCTTTATATACTCGTCTTCCAATGCTACTTTGGGGAGCTAACGCTAAACCCTTATCCCACTCATTGTTATAATATGATATTATAACGTAATCAACCTTGGGTTATGTATGGCCCATGCTAACTATCCATAATACCCTTAAACAATATGATATCATATCCCTGGGTACCATAACATTCCGCCCTCACAATTTTTTTTGTCCTCTAAACTTGAGAAGAAACTATAAAATATGATGTGCTAAGCAATGTGGACAACTAGTACCATTCTTGATCATTCCTCCATCCAAGTGAAATCTTGATTGATGGTGGTCTGCAATGATGCCAAGCTGCCATTATGCCACTTGAATATCTATAACTTCTCTGTAAGGTACATGCTTCTGCTGCTCTACTTTGATATTTTGAATGATTGGTCCTATTGTTCTAGGATGTTGTTGCATCACTCTGAAATCTAGGATTACTATGCTGTTTCTGCCAAACACTGCCATACTTAATGCCTTTCTGACTCCATGTAGATCTATCATAATATTGATGCCCTAAGCCTTGACTCCAAGATTGTTGCCACTTATGGTGGTGTCGGTGGCGATATGCTATAACCTTAACCTGATGTTCTGTTTTCTTTGATTCTTCAGCATTTTGTTTCACTGTTTTAAATTCTTCCTCAAGCTCTTCTCTCATGTGCCCTTCTTTTGGTGCATCTATGTGCTCTTCTAATAGAGCTTCCTTGGATTTTGTTGTTGCTTCTTCCTAGGACTCTACTACTGCCTCTATTGTAGACTTAGCTTTTGATTCCTCTACTGGTTCCTTAACTTGTTCCCTTGCCATAACTGCTTCTTGTTTCTCCTTGGATCCTTGCTTCTTAAGCTGAGAAATATCCTGCAGTGTTATCTTCTTTTTCTTGTACCATAACTTCATGAACTTCTTTTGCACATTAATGTTAACAGTACCCAAAGAATCCAACCAAGGATAACCCAAAATAATATCCACATCATCCATCTCAATAGCATGAAAATTTAAATGTAAAACATATTTATCCATGGTGATCTTCAAATCTTCAAAAAATGAACATTCACACCCTTAATTTGTATGTCTTTAATTTTGTTGCTTTAACCTACAACCTGTTAGCCAAAGCAATATTCATGAAATTATACCTGCTGCTAGGATTTAACCTACAACCTGTTAGCCAAAGCAATATTCATGAAATTATACCTGCTGCTAGGATTTATGGAAATAATAACCTTTTCCCTCTGAATGCAGCCATGAACTAGCAAAATAGATTTTTTAGATTCAAACAAATCCTTTTGATCATTGTTTGGTCTATCTGACACCAAAGCTATGGTTCCCTTAGCCTTCAAAATATCCTCCAAATTTGTTTCTTTTTTCTCTTCCTTAATATGTTTGATTTCTTTTTCATAGTCTTTAACTGTATCTTGTTATTCTTTTTCTCAAATTCTCATTGGCTTAAGAAAGTGCCTTCAAATTCTTCCCATGTGTATGTAAAATTATGGGCACAAACAAAGTTCATATACCAAGATAAATCTTCCTTTTGTGCAGAATAACTAAGCTTACATTTCCATGCAAGCTTAGCAAATTTTGAAGATTTAAAATTTTTCCACCATTCCTTAGCATCAATATCATCTTTTCCAGTGAATATTGGCAACTCCATGACCTCAACCCAGAAAATCCCCAAATCAACTAAGGTTTAATAAACTGTGATTTCTCAAAAATAAATTCCTCAAATCTCATCCATTATTTTCTATTAACAATTAGGCCTGCAGATTTTCTTCAAAACAAAATAAACTGCAGCTGATTTTCTTACCTAGATTCAAAGATTATTTTTTTTCTTATTGATGAATTTCCACATAACCAAAAAACAGTGTTGATAGTCCAACTTCAAATAGCCATAACTCCTTCAATACTGCTCAAAATTCTAAAATTCTTCGTTTTGCTGGAACCGTTGCTTTGATACCACTTGTTACTAACCTTTGCTTCTCATAAATAAGAGCATCCATAATATGCTAAATGTTAAATAAATCAACCACAATAATTAATCCACACAAGACAAGATGTGATAATACCCTTTAGGTAGGGCAACACCAATGTTATTCCTTAAGGAACCACTCCACAATATCTCCCAAAATGAGATCCACTCCACGAGCCAAGACTGTTACAAGAGAATACTCAATATGATTGACTGATTACAATGACAATATCGCTTCTTTATATACCTATCTTCTATCCTACTTTGGTGAGCGGATGCCTAAACCCTTATTCCACTCATTATGATAATATAATCAAGCAGTCAGAGATGATGTTTATCGACAATATATTCAAATCACTTGTGTCACTCCATTTCGACCTCGTAGTCCTAAGTTGTCCTTCTACACTAAGCATTTCATGAGGATTAAGAATGGCATTATTACTTGTCCTAATTATGTCAAGCAACATTGGACACATAACCTTAGGATTCCTCTTGGTCAACTTAGAGTATGCTCACATTAATTGCAGGTGGAGACAGACCACCATATTCCTTGAGAGGATAGGGTATGTTGTCTTTGCTCTATTCAGGAGGTGGAGACTAAAGAACATTTCATCTTAAGGTGTCTTGTTTATTAGGAGATTCAAGGCAGGTACTATTGCTTGTATAGAGATACAGGTGGATCGCTTGCTGCTTTTTTCAGTTATCTTGACCAAAGATGCTTGGCTTTTTACCTTAGTGAAAATATGACTCGTAGGCATTGTTTTATTACAAGGGAGACAGACTACTACTCGACTAATCACCTCATTCTTTCACCCTATCTCTGCAGTCAAGAGTAATAAAAACTTATTAATGTAGAACAGCAGCTTGTATTCCAACTCTTCAAGGAACAATTTGAATGACAGATTTAAAAATCAGCCAGGAGTCTTCACTTGTACTGCAACCCTTGGTCTGCAACGTTCACCCTGCATACAGAACTTGGAAGAGACAACATAGAACTATTTATTGCACCAATCAGCAAATGACAATACTCACAATATGCAAGCAATAGTAATAGCAGATGACAGATAAATAAGCAGATCTTGTATTAACAACAGTCTATACAACACTTGCATTACATACTCAATCTCCTTCATGCCAACAACCACCAGCCAGCCTCCACAAATTGCAGCCTTCCACAGCAATCATATGACACTATCAACCTAACATTCCAACCATACCATCATACGTCAGCCACCACCACAACCATCTGGCACACTGCTCGAATAACTGAGGGAAGGGTTTTATTTATACAACTAAAAAGTAGTTGTATCCTCCAACTATCTGACACCTCATCATTTTCCTAAATTATATTTCACGTGCATTTGACTGACATTTACCTTTCATTTCCTAACTTTATGACACTATCATACATACTAATATTACATATTATCACATGAAATATAACATTATTACATTGCCACTTTATAACATTATTAATTATACGTATGCACATTTCGTCAAACACTTTGCATATGAACTACAAAATAACACAAGTTGACCAAACTTATTTACTAAATACAGACGTATCAATTTGCTTGTCTACAACTGGAAACTAAAAATATCCAAAATATTAATGACAGATCTATGCGCCTTTTTCTTCATACAAGAGTGGCTACTAGGGCTTTAATTATTTCTTCTTGCTTATGACAAGAGAAGACCGCAGTTCTTCAACGTCAGGTTTCGGCCACCCCTCACATACCAAGGAGTTGTAGACAAATAGCTCACTAGTTTCTTGTTGTCGTCTATTGGTTCCATAGCCATGGATGCTAGAAGAGTTAGTGTCAACAAACAAGTCTGCATATTCTTCTATTGCGACCTCCAATCCTCCCTCCTCCCAAGGGAAACAACTTTGTTTGTTGGCTGCATCCCACTGTTGTCGTTGCATACCTTCCCAAGTAATTTGCTCGTGACAAATCCATGTCACCAATGTTGACTCAACTTTGAATAGGCAACAACGTCAAAATGTAGAAATGAAATACAACACGCTGCAACACAATACCATTACCACTTAAATAAAAAAAATATACAATGGGAATGACTTACATATACAAATGGATATCCTACATAGCAACTATCTGCAATACACCGTATTCCAACAAACCATCAACAACACACTTCGAACAACAACATGCACACACACTCCCAGATACAAATAAGTAGATGGATGATAGATCATTATGTATTCGAGAAATGTAAGGGGTCTACTTATACTATTCTTGGGAAGGGGGAGGTAGTTGCCAACTTCTGCAACTTCCTTGTACCTAACCCTAACTACCCCGACACAACACTTCTAATTACCCGACATTGTAATTACATGACATTTGAATTACATGTACATCCGAATTACACATATGCTCATTTTGTCAAACACTTAGCATACTACAAAATGAGAAAACTTCATTCGTCAACTATGCAGACATGTTAATTCGCTTTCTTGCATTACCTCCCTTTACATGATTGCCACAGTTTTGTCCTGTAAAATCCCTAAATTCAGCTCTTGAATGAGCCTTAGATCTAATCAAATTTGGATAACTTGTCATAGACTTCTTGCTTTTATGGAATGAATCTATGTTGTCTACCTTGGTTCTATTTTTTATCGTGATCCAATACCGTGACCCAATATATAGCAGCTCAAGTTATAAATAAAAATCTATCATACCATAAGATCATTCTAGGTGTTAAATGAATGTTACTACAATGACAACTTTCAACCCAAAGCATGCAATAAAGCTACTAATTCTTATGTTTATCTTCATGGACAGCGGGGCATATCACTTTGCGAGGCTGGTGTGAGAACTCTTTGGTCAACCAAAAAATGCAGGGACAGTTGGCAAATGACAAAGACTCATGGTATTTAAAAACATTTAGGTCTCTGCAACCTGAAAAGAGAACACACCATGATGAAGAAAAAACAATTCTCTGGTTTGAAGTGGAGGATACAGGATGTGGTATGAGTTCCCATTTACTAAATTAGAAGTAGATCCCATTGTCTCCTCCATGAGTATGGATTCCTATTCTATTTTTTGAATTTGGCTGTTATCTTGTGATGTCTTACTTAGATTGGTTGTTTCTTCTTCCTTTTTTTTTCCCAACCCTAGGGAACCTCAATACTCTTTCTTTTGTTTGCAGGAATTGATTCTAGTAAGTGGGAGTTAGTTTTTGAAAGTTTTGAGCAAGCAGATCCATCAACCACACGAACGTATGCTTTTCATATTGCTTTATAGATTAAAGATATAAAACGGAGTACTTGGGGACATGTCCTTAGCATTATATAGAACTATGAATTTATAACATCTACTCCATTTCTTTTAGTATTATTTACATGTAAATATCAAATGGAAGGGTTATCATACATAAGTTTATCACGAAACAAATACACACATGCAACCTTTAAATTTGTTAATTGTATTAGAAAGTTATAGCATTATAAATTCTTAATGTTTGTGTGCATATGTGTCTGTGCATATGAGTATATATTCTTAAATACATCCTGATATTTTATGCATTAACACCTAAAATATTTATAACTGAGAAGTTTATTGGGATAGATATCTAGACAATTCGTTAGGCTTGACGTTAATAAATATAAATAAAATTTTCTGTTAGATGAGAATAAGTGCAAGCTGATGTGCATAGGCTTAATGAAACTTTGTGTTTTTGTTGTTGGTTGCACATTGTGGCCTATTCTATATGAACGTCTTTGGTTGATCACTGAGAAAAGTCACTCTGACCGCTTAATGGTTTGCACTGCCTATGTTTACTGAAGATCCTGTACATACAAATATCCATAATGAAGGTAGTCCCATGTCCAAGAATTGTATTTCATGTATGATTATGTTATGAATAATGTTTTCTGTGCATGTTCGATAAATACATTTTAATGCTAGTTGTATCAAACATTCGTTTCTTCATGATTTTCCTTCATTTTTGGCATCGTTATTGCCTTAAATTTGAGTCCCTACATGCTCTCAGAACCATGTAATCATGGTTTAGCCATATGTGTAGAAATGGAATACAACACACTGCAATACAATTCCATTACCACTTAGATAAACAAAATATACAATGGGAATAACTTACAAATACAAATGGATACACTACGCACACAGCATGTATCCTGCACAACAACTATCTGCAATACATCATACTCCTACAAACAATCTACCAACAATATACATCGGACAACAAGATGGCATCCTCTCTTGCATATCCCACATAGATGTGTACTTATAGACATAATGATATTGGTAGGCGGTTGGCAATTGTTAGGAACCTTCAATTAAAATCAAGCACATTCACAACAGTAATTGCAAAAATTAACAAAAAATGTGAGGAAGGAAATAACAAAGTGCTTGAGAAATATGGAAAAGAAATGCAGCAACTTTATTAATCAAGAGAATCTGATATTGCCTGATACAACCTATCAATGGGGTCTTCTTCGTCAAATTTTGGAAAATCTAGCTTGGGCATTTTATAAAGGTTATAATTGGGAAAGGTATTGCATGCTCCACCCTCTAAACTGCCTGCCTTACTTTCAGAACCCTTGTTGCCTAGCTGGTCATATTTAAGATCCAATCTTGATAGATGACTCTCAACTTCAAAGAATTTGGCAGTAAATAGTTCCACCTTTTGCTGTTTTTGTAATACATACCTTATTTTGTCGCCTAGTTGCTTCATTTGGTTATCTAATTCCTCTAACTGGGCACCTTTAGTAGCTCCAGCCATTTTTTTGGTACCCTAGGGTTCCTGAAAAACCTTATGGGTGCTATATAGGAAAACAATCAGCGCAAAGATATGATGAAATGGGCTATACCACCAAATGAAGAACTTTAGCCTTTGAAAGAAGCTTATGGGTGCTATAGATCAAAAAGATCAACTCGAAAAGACGATCGCAATGGGCTATACCACAAAATGATGTTCTTTTTTTTTTTTTTTTTTTTTTGGGGGGGGGGGCGATTTACCAAGAAGCTTTTCTAATGGCCAAACAAGGTCTTCTCTGCACTGTTAGTGTTTAGATGGCCAGACGGTGTTTTTTGCACTATTAGATTACCAACTATTGCCTGCTCTGATGACTGTCAATTGACTGATCAGATTTTAATTTTGACTCTATATATTCTTTGTATCGTCTAACGGTAACCAGATAGTATGAGTACCGTCAATCTGTGGTGGTTATAATTTCCTCTCCCATATGCTCAATTCTGATATTAGGGTTTGGATAGGAAAGGACCAAAATCAGACTCAATAGGGACAATCTAGGCCAAGGTGTGTTTGGTTCTGTGGGCTCTCTTATATACTCTCTCGGTCGTGATTGGTGGCTGACCCAATATCTCAAAGCTCTAACTACAGAGAGTTCCACCATACCTGTAGCTGCACTATCTATTTTTGAGTGTCGCATTATTCAAAAAGCATTTGATATCCTATTTCATACTTGCCTAAAATAAATTCTGACGAACTCTTTCATAGATCTTGAGAAATTCAGAATGCCCTTTGTAGTGTCAATCATTTCCATCCCAAGAGTAATTAGGTTTCCTGCTTGGATCGGAAGTTGAATCGAAACATCTAGATGCCATTCCTATCAAATCTCTTGCACCCAATTGGGTATTGGCAAGGATAAAGCACACAATGACGACAAAGCTTCAAATTTGTGAGAGAGCATCAACAACTACATTATCCTTACTCTTGAAATGTGCACCCCTGTTACAACTCTGTTTGCTGGTCTGATTTTTTGTCTCTGAAAATCTGATGTGTTTTTGACTGATTTTTGTTTTGTTTTTCTGTTTTACTGATGCTTGAATGCAAAGTATGTTTTTTTTTGGTTTTTTGATAATTGATGCTTGCAAATGTGCATAAATAAACACTCTATAAAGCATGGAAATAACTGGAAATGAAATAGAACTGGAACCAAATATAAATCTGAGCAAACAACATTATTTTATTCAATTTTTCTGACCTGGACAATGCAAGTACAAGCCTGATACAAAAATTTGGAAATGCATTTCCTACCGCTGCAACACTAAAATGTTCATATCTTCTTCAATTCAACTCTTATTTGCGTGCCATAAAGTGCAATGGATTTGTTTTTGCAAGGCACCAAGGTTTGGCAGGAAACACCCTCAAATCTGCAGCTTAGAATTTGGCACGAATCCCAAGGTTGTATGGCCTATGCTGGAAATGTACGACCTCTTCAATAAATTCAAATCTGCTCCAAATCTTATGAACTAGTGCTCCAAAATGATTGCCACGGTGAAGAAATTATTATGCAAAAATACCCATAACAATATTTGCCTCTGATTTCTAGCTATGAGCAAAATGAGTATTCACCAGCACAAATGGAAGTGTACGGCCAGCTTGAGAAGTGCACCAAAACTTCATGAAATTGCAAAACTAAAGCATACCCAGATAAAATAAAATGATAGGAAGCAAACACAGATCATTATCTCAAGCACCCATCACATTTGCTCCGATCATGAAACCCTATGCTGCAAATCTGTGAAGCCCAACTGAATCTCCTGAATGAAGACTCCAAGAATCTGACTAGGTGAGATCTTTCATCCATGAAATTAGAGTTACTTATGAAGGTTTTTGTCTCCACAAGTCTTAGACTGCAAACTTGGTATGAAACCGGCAGAGTTCTGTTATGTTGGCAAAATAAATTGAATGCAAATGAGCTCTCAAGGCAAGAATATAAGGCCACACCCAAGAGAAGATTTTTTGGTTTTTGGCGCCAAAAGTAAATTTTGAAATAATATTATTTTATTCCCTTATATCTCCTATGACTTCATTAATATGGGCGCCCAAGTTGTACCCCTTCCTAGTAGATGCAACATTGTTTTAAAAGGTGGCCTTATGTCCCCATTTTAATATTACTTTATGAATTTATAAAACAATTTAATATTATTATTTTCTCATCAAGAGACGCCAACCTTAGGACTTACGTAAATTTTGCATCAACAAGATAGATGAACTCTGCAAATGGGTGAAACTGCCTCAGGCCCGTTACGTTGCTAAAAATAACAATGTCTATAAATAGTAACCTCCATAAGAGACCCATTGAATCCCTTAACAACTGCACTGATTAGCCTACAGGGACTCTAGATAGGCTATCAGGAACTGACATAGCTCACGATTAAGAAGGGGACATTACAACTTTTCTTATATACAATCTTGTAACCATAACCTAATAGTTTGGAGACCCACTTTTGTTGTTCCAAAGAGGACACTTGCTGCTACAAGCAGTATTTAAGGCTATGATGATTGGTCTTAATATGAAAGTGCCGAGCCACAAGATAAGGATGCCATTTAGTCATCGCATGAAGTATGGCAAGCATCTCTTTCTCAGAAGTTGATTTGGCCAGATTCTTCCTTGCAATGGCTTTGCTGGTAAAGGCCAAAGGTCATTCTTGTTGCATCAATAGATTCAATACTGCTCCAATACCAATTCCAGAGGCATCACTCTCGATAGTAAAGGGTTTAGAGAAATTTGGCGAGGCTAAGACGGGTGTTGTAAACATAGCTTGCTTAAGACCATCAAAAGTTGTCGCAGATGCCTTGGTCCATGAGAATGCATTTTTTTTGAGCAAGGCAGTCAGAGGGGATACGATCTTACCATAGTCCTTCACAAACTTATGATACCCTGTCAGCCCTAAGAATCCAGAAGACTCTTGAGAGTTGGAGTTGGCCAAGTCTGCATGTCTTCAATCTTCTTGTAGTCCACCTTTACTCCTTTGAATGATACTATATGTCCAAGATACTCAATCTTTGGTTGCCCAAAGGAGCACTTGGAATGCTTGACAAACAATTGGTTGTGAGCTAGAATTTGGAGTGTTTGATCCAAGTGAACTAAGTGTTTATCCCCTATTTTGTTATAGACCAAGATATCATCAAAGAAAACTAGAATGAATTTCTTAAGGAATGGATGAAATGTCTCATTCATCAAGCTGTGGAATGTGGATGGGGCGTTTATAAGGCCAAAGGGCATGAGAGGAAATTCATAGTGACCTTCATGGGTGCAAAAAAAGTCTTGGGGATATCTTCTTCGCAGAGACAAATTTGGTGGTATCTTGATCATTGGTCCAACTTTGAAAAGAAATAGGCCCCATGCAATTCATCAAAAAGTTCATCAATCACTGGAATTGAAAACTTATCCTTGACTGTGATCGTATTTAACTCCCTAAATTCCACACACAAATGCCATGAACCATCTTTATTTTTGACTAAGAGGACTGCTGAACAATAGGGACTAATGCTTGGCAGAATAATATCTACTTTAATTCGTGCACCATGTTTTCAATCTTTTTCTTTGCATATAAGGATAGCGGTAGGGCCATATTAGGGGCATACTTCCTCGGAATAGCTGAATGGCATGGTCATGTGAACGACGAGGGGGAAGCCCATGCTGCTCATTGAAGACCAGGGCATGGCGGTCCAATAGTTTAGTCAATTCAATAGATTGGTTTGAGTGGATAAACACTATAAGCTTCATGGTATAAAGCTGAGCCACAATGCCATGAAAACCCTATTTAAAAGCTTCTCCATGCAGTGGGAGCTTATGATGCTCGATGACCTTGATTGAAGGTATCGAAGACTATATTGATGGCTATTCTTTATAAATTGCATCCACATTTTGGCAAAGTGCCATAAGATAGGTCCTAAGGTGCATAACCATTAGGCACTCAAAACGGCATCGCAACCACCAAATGGTAGAACAAACATATTCGACTGCAAGTTGTAGTCCCCTATTGAGAGTTCAACATTCCTACATTTGCCCTTACAAGGTAGTATTCTCCCGTTGGCAATCACAACTACAAAGCTAAAGCTTGGATACCCATAGTAATATGCTTTTTTGGCAATTAGTGGATCCAAGAAGTTATGAGTACTGCCATTGTTTATGAGGATAGTGAGGGGATGCTTCTTGAAGTACCCTTGAACCATTATGGTTTAAGGTGTAATTGTTAAGGCATGCACACATATTTCTGTTGCTAGGTACTCTTGGATGTCTAGCTCCTTCTCTATGTCCTTCGGTTGTCGATCTTTAGGTGGATCAAAATCTTAAGAAGGAAGAGTTGACCCCACATCTAAAAGAGAGAATTTGTGTTCCACACATTTATGCTTGGGGGAGTACTTTTCATCACGATTATAGAACAGTCCCTTATCATGGCAAGCCTTCATCTCAACCTCGTTCAAGCGTTTGATAGGTGTCACGTGTGTGTTCTGATTGGGTGCACGAATAGGTGGTAGATTTCTAAGTGGTGCTGGTTTGTAGGTGTCGTTGAGTAGCACATTTATCTTTAGCCAATTTAGCTAAGCCAATAGCAAACATAATATCTCGAGGGTTGAACATTTTCACTTTTGCCCTGATGTCCTCCTTCAACCCACTAATAAAACAACTGTGAAATAAGGTGTCATCTAGGCCTTTCCTATTTGCCAATTTTTCGAATTGGGTTTGATAGTTGCGTATTGACCCAATTTGTCTAAGTTTGGTTAATGCGCCCGTGAAATCTTCATATGCATTGGGCCCAAAACGAACAAGTAGATTCCTACAAATTCCTCCCAAGTAGGTGTGCCAAAGGTCTTCTCAAACCACTAATACCACTGCATAGCTTTCATTTTTCAAATTAATGGAAGCAATGGATACCTTTGCTAAAATGGGGTGTGAGTTAAGGAGAAATATTGTTCGGCCTTGTAAATCCAACTAGTGGGTTCATCTTATCAAAGTGAGGGAAGTCCAACTTGGTTGTTGGTGGGGTGGCTGAAATGTAGGCATGCCAAGCCCTAAAGTGTGTCCCTGTCCTGGACCTAAAGCTGGTCCCTGTCTTGAACCTGAAGCTTGTCCCTATCTTGAATAGGATCATCCTGGTGGTGGCAGCTCTAAGAATGCATCCTGTAAATGGTCTTATTTAATGTTAAGCCCAAGGATCCTGGACTCAATTTCCTCCATTTGGTCCAATTTATCGAGTTTGCTCAGAGTTGAGAGGCTGTCCTTGATTTTCTTGAGAACAGGTAGTTGGGGCCATATTATTGGGGTTATATATCAAACAATTAGCTTGAAGAGGGGATTGCAATGGGATAGGTGCCAAAACCACTAAAAAAACAAAGTTAAAATATGCCTCAAAAAAGGGGGTTTCTATTGATTTTGGGGAATTGAGGATTTTGGGACTTTTTTTGAATTAATGGAATGAGGGAAGGACAATATTTTTCTAATATGGGAAATGAATGAATTAGGCAGAATTTGCAATTTGCAATTTGCAAATTCAATTTTTTTTTTTTAAATGATATTCTTTTTCATTTTTTTAGAGGGGGCCTTGGGATGCATTGTTCTGAAAATAATAAAATTAATTTTCCATCCAGGTCTGAAAGTCTAACTTGCACAATACTGTTTGGCCTTGGATCTTTGTAGATTGGAATATATTCATTGCACAGGATATTGAAACCCTAACCTGTATGAATTTTTTTTGGTTTGGATTTGCATTGTTGAAGAAGAGCAACCTACTGAATTGGACGCTCTGAGATGTCTGTAACTGTATCAAGCTGAAGATATCAAGAACTGAGTAACAGCCCCAGATTGTGGCTTCCTAAAGATGCTGTCTAAGTGAGTACTGCTCACTGGGTATCAACAGTTTACCCAATCTGGGTAGTTCTGTTGATAATCCAGCCATGGATTTATCTCAAAACGACAGCTCTTTGTATACACTCAAAAATGGAAAAAAAACTACAAACAGGGTATGGGTCCGTTGACCCTTTTCACTGGCGACACACTCAGATCTAGCTACTTGAGGGTTGGAGGTTCCTGGGGTGCTCCTCTAAATGAGTTTCTATGTAGATTTTGGTCTAAGTACTTCCCCCAATTGAGCGGTTAGGACTTACACCTGATCCTGCAAAAGGGTATTAACCTATTGCGAATTTGTAGGCGCTGTTTAAGCACCGTTATGAGTTTGTTTTTCAGATTTGTGGTTGTTGTTGCTACATAAATTGGCTGCATGATGCTATGAAAAGTGGCCTTGGAAAGTTACTTAACCAAATGAAACAAATATGTACTATATTAGACCACTTCAAGGGGGCTACTTCCTTCAAAGCTCCTGATACGAAAATGCAATTTTTTTTGCTTCCTCTTCTCTCATTACAATCCAATATATGATAAGGAACCATACAATGTCTTACAAACACTAACCCTAACCCGAAATAGACTTTAGGTTCCAGTAATTAGTCACAACACTAACTACTACTAATAACATGACTAATTACAATAATTAAATAGTTAGGACATAAGGGTCCTAACAACCATTAATACCATTCTTCTTTGGAATAATCTCCCTTTATGCTGCATATACTTGTAGCAATGATCTTGCTCTCTGAGTCACACTCATCCTTGGTGTCATTGCTTTTCTCTTCCGAGTTACTCTTTTCATTGACTTCTCGACCCCAACACTTGGATGATGCACTCAAATCATCCTCCAAACTATTGTTTTTAGAATCATCACTTTTGCTGCAAGAGTCACTCTCATCATTAGAGTTGCTTTCAACGTCAGAGTCACTTCCATATTTAGGTTCACTCTCATCCTCATTAACCTAACACGAACATTTTGATAATGTCTTTTCATCACTTCCAAGTGCAAGGCCCGCTCAAAGGCCTCTTGATATAACATTTGAGGGACCACCTTGGTCTTCTTCTGATACAGAGGAAGAAATCCCTCCACGAACTACCTCTTATTCATTGCATTTGATGGATCTTCCTCCAAATGAGCAAACAACCTACTCAACCTCTGGTTGTAGGACCAAGTAGACTCTTTCTTACCTTGTTCCATTCTATAAATTTCAACAATGACCTCATCATCATTGTGGAACAATCGAAATTCCTTCACAAATGCTTCACACAACTCTTCCCAAGTTTGGTACTCACCCTTTGGCAATCTCATGTACAAGTCCATTGCAATTCCATGAAATGTCATAGGGAATAACCTCCTCCAATCTGCTTCATTCTTCTGCCCTTTCACTTTCCACATCATGAGGCAGTTTTTCAAATGCTTGACAATGTCCTATGTTTCACCAGCATGAAACATGGGACACATGATATGCCAAAATTGGTCTTTGTGGTGACAGGTTGATTCAACATCGGCAGTGGCTGTTTGTGTGTCTCACTCTTTTCATGCGCATTGTTAGACGCACCCCACCCTAATTGCTCTCATGTCAGACTCTTGTCCTATGCATAATGAGTTGTGCCAAGCTACAATTGCTTTGATGTTAGACTCTCATCCGGTTCACCATCGAGCACACCAACCCGCAGTTGCTCTAGTTCCAGACTCCTGTCTTATGCACTATAGGACATGTCATCTTGCATTTCCGTTGATGTCGAACTCCCGTCCCGTTCACCATTGGAAACATGAACTTGCAATTGCTCCGGTGCCAAACATTTGTTATGCATTTTTTCTATCACACAACTTGCTACAACCAGTCCTAGCCTTTCCTACCAAACTACCATGAGCACTTCTTACAGATACAGGAGGGCAGAATAGTTCCTCCACAATACCTTCAGCAGCACACAATGCATAGTATTCAGATCACTATTGGACAACTCAGGGTGTGTTCTCACCAATTCCGGATTGAGTCAGATCACCTTCCAATGGAGGAGCGGATTTGCTTGTTTTGCTCCTTGGGTGTAGTTGAGACCCTGCATCACTTCATTTTTTGTTGTTCCATTTATTATGAGATCCGAGGTAGGTTCCATTGCCTTTTCAAGGACAACTCTCGATGTGTTTCTACCTTCTTCAGATACCCGGACCAGCGTTGTCTCGCACTCTTTCTTAGGGAGATAACTCAGCTTCGACGACATAAAAGTTCTCCAAATGGATCTCACCCTCCTCAACATCGGCTCATCACAACATACTTCACCAACTCCGACGGACCAGGTGACTTCGACCGGAAACGCCCCACACCATCCAGTTTGAACAGAAGCAAGGTCACTAGACAGCGCACCAACAGTTTGTCAGGGTTCCGAACTAGCAATGGGCAGAGACATATCATGGACTTCTTCAGCTCCGGTACTTCGGCCTCGACTGTTAGGAGAGATTAGTTTTTGGGGGATTCTCGAAGCTTGCCCCTCCTGGGCTGCTCCCTCCCCCCTCCTCTCTCTCCGTTCTTCTTGGCATGCACTTCTCTTTGTTGGACTGCAACCCTCCCCCCCTCTGCTCTTCCTTTTCTTTTCTTTTTCCTTTCTCTTTGGCCCGTCTGTCGGGTTTGATCTTGTATTTTTCTTAGTTCTTTTCTTTGTTGGGCTTTTTAGTCTGCTAGCTGGCAGTCATTATTGTACTTATTATAGTCCCTTGGGTCTTATTTTGGCCCACCGCGGACATTAATAATATTTCATTTCATTTCATTTCATTTCTCCTCCATCAAACTTGTTGTCAGCTTCGCTGATCCAAAACTAAGAATTTCGAGTTAAGGAATATCAAGAAAGAGTGGAAATTTAGAAATAACAGAGTATGACAAATTAGAACACAAAACTATAAGCAATATAGCAAAATGATTTTATTGGTCAGAAAATAGAGTACAATGCAAGCAATCTTTGAGAAGAGATGTGAGGACATTCTTGAGGACATTGTCAAATTGTCATGGGTGAAGTTCGTGGCTGATGAGAAAAAAACAACACTAGATTCATTTACAACCACTCATGGGTGTTGAGCTTGATGAGAGAACACAATTATAGGAAGAACATTGTTTGACCAGTAGTCACTAGAGTTGCCTCTATCTTCATCGCCTTGCAGAGCCTTTTATTTGCATCCACTCCTCTTAATTTGGCTTTCCATTTCATGCGGAGGAGGAGGCATAGAGGGTCATCAGAAATTATATTGCAACAATTTTTAGAAGAGCATGCAACAAATACTCAAGATAATTAAAATTTATATTTTATAAAATTATTTGTCTTTCTAGAATATAAGTATTTACGTTTTATTTCCTAAATTTAAATTCAGGTTTGTAATTTGTAATTAAATTTATATATGATATTTAATTTTCATTGTTCAAGTCATAGAACCTTTGGTCAAGGTTCTTCGCTTTGAAGTGGAGTGCAATTGGCAATAGGTATTTTTGTGAGGTCATTGAAAATCATTATGAAGGAGATAGGTACAATTTGATCCCATTGGATACATTATTAATAAGAGATGGATGAGGCAACTCAATTGGCCTATGACTCAATGTGTACTACTTGAATTATTTAAGTGATAATTTTAACACTAATGATGACCTCATGGATGGCTTCCACACTTGCATTGCGTTGATGATAATGGCCCTGGGAAAAAGGCACCTAATCTCCACTGAATTGCTGGCCTACAAACAAGCTGAGGGGAGGGTGTCATCATCTAACTTTTCTATTCAATCAAAGACAACCTTGGGGCCACATAAAAGTTTTAAACGTTTGAACATTTTAGTTTAAATTTATTTACAATTTATATAAAATATAAATTTATAATTTAAACAATTATTTTTTTGGGCATATATGTGGTGGGTAGATTATGGTTCTAGAACACCACATCTTCAAAAGATAGCACTCTGTATATTGAGTCATCCTTATAGTGCTTGTTGGTGTGAGCACTACTGGTCTCTATTTGAGAGAATACACCTAGAAGTGCAATAAGTTGACCCAGGACCACCTCAATGTCCTTGTCTTTGTGTGGTACAGTCGTTGGCTTCACATCAAACAAGTGGAGGGACTGAATCATATGACATGATTGACATGGATGAGATGGAACCACTTTTAAATTAGATTGCCAATGATGTGGAGCCTATGTTTATTGAGGAGGAGATTGAGGAGTTGGAGAAAGAAGTAGCAGAAACTGCAACGTTAGAGGAAGATGTACCTAAGGAGTTGTTGGCATTTTTGCCACATTAAAATTTTTTAACAAAATTTTGCCTAAGTATGAAGCTTTAAGCGGCAAAGAGCATGCAAAAGTGCTGGCATTTTCGCAGGCCCTAAAAGGGGATGATAAAGTGGATGAAATGATCTTTGGATATTTCGTCATTGCAGATCTTTTCGCAAGCTTTCCGGCGATATATTATAATAGGCGATCGGGGCAGCGGATCAAAAGTTATGGCCCCGGGAAGCAGAACCAGAAAGCTCAATTTCGGGCCAGAAAATTTGGCTAAGGCACGGAAAGCTCAAGTTCGCCTAGAATGCTCAGGTTCGCCCGAATTGCCAGCGAAGCTCAGCTTCGGGCCCTTCTGGGAGCGAAGTGCAGAACATCAAACCGTGGCTTCAGGGTTAACCCACTCTAAAAAGCGCCCAAGGCAAAGGAAGCTTAGGTTCGCTCGAATCCCCAGCGAACCCCGGTTTCGGGCAGCAAGCGGAGTGAACGTCGGCCAGGAGCGAACGTCGGCCAAAATGTTCTATGTCGGCCAGGAAGCTCAGGTTCGCTCGAATCCCCAGCGAACCCCGGTTTCGGGCAGCAAGCGAAGCGAATGTCGGCCAAAAGCGAACGTCGGCCAGGAGCGAACGTCAGCCAAAATGTTCTATGTTGGCCAGGAAGCTTAGGTTCGCTCGAATCCCCAGCAAACCCCGGTTTCTGGCAGCAAGCAGAGCGAACGTCGACCAAAAGCGAACGTCGGCCAGGAGCGAACGTTAGCCAAAAGCGATCGTTGGCCAAAATGTGAACGTCGGCCAAAATGCTCAGGTTCGCTCCCGAAATCCAGCATGCTCAAGTTCGCTCTTGAAATCCAGTGAACGTCGGCTAAAAATGCAAACGTCGGCCAAAATGCAAACGTCGGCCAAAATGCGAATGTCGGCCAAAATGCTCTATGTCGACCAAAATGCTCAGGTTCGCACCCGAAATCCAGCATGCTCAAGTTCGCTCCCGAAATCCAACGAACATCGGCCAAAATGCTCTATGTCGGCCAGGATGCTCCCAACTTCGCCAGAATGCTCAACTTCGGCCAAAAAACTGCATTTCGGGCCCGATTTCCAGCGAAGTTTCGCCGAGCGTTTTTTAACGCTAAGACTGCATCCGGAGGGCATGCGTCCCGAGAAAGAGAAGTTAGGTGGGAATTTAAGGCGCCTTCATGGCGCACGAGTTTGGGTCTCCAGCCCATCCCATCAGGACAGCCATGTCAAGTCCCGGAAAAGCTCCTGAGGGCAAGCTGCACCAACCGTATTAATGAGACATGTCCCAACTACAACACCCGTCCGGAGCCGCTCTAAACACGAGTGAGCTGCAAAGTCCGTCCGGAGCCACTCTAAACACGGGTGAGCCGCATTCCATGGATGCTCGTCATCTGGCAGAGGTCAAATCTCAACTGCTCCGCCAGTTTTAGGGTTTGTACATTAATGTAATTCGGGGGTAAATCCCTCTATAAAAGCCAACTCAAATGTAATGTAATACGGGGGGAACGTTCTGCTAGAGAGCTGCTGTACTAAAATTCTGCATCAATATTAAGACTCCTGGTTCTGATTCTGGACTCATTTCCTGTGTATGATGCCTTTTGTCATTATTTCTGTTAATTTTGTTTCTTTAGATGCATGCTGTAATTCTGCAATCTGGATTTAAGTGTGTGATGAAGAACGAAACCTGGAATTATTGAAGGATACATATCAGAGAATAGTTCAGCGTTAGTTTCTGCTATATTCATAGTATTGATTGCTGCTGGTTTAAGTAGAAGTTAGTGATCGTGCTGCTTGTTCTTCCCCTCGGATTCTCCTGGCCTGCGGCCACATTTCCCTATTTCTTTCAGTTATTTCCTCTCTTTCAGCAATTTCCCAATCTCTTTCCAGTTCCCTAATCTAAAACCCAGTGTAGTGTAGTAAAGGAGCCAGCCTTCTCTGGAGATTGGCACGGAAGGCATCCCTTCCTTCCGGCATTTCAATCTATTGGGTGGGTCTAGGGCGCGTAGATAGACCAAATCCTTTCCCAGTTGCGGATCCGTAACCAACAGGATCCACCTGTTTGAGTCCTTGTCCAACGATCTAGTTTGAGGACAAAGAAGGAAAAACAAAAAACAGTTTAAAACTGCTCGAGTATGTTGTATTTTTGTGAGTTTTTGATGATCATTTATTATTATGAATTATAATTGTACACATTTTATGAAAATCTAATAGAAAATCAACTTCATGGTTCTGTTGTTTTTTTTAGGTTTTTTGTCGAGTTTTTCTTGAGCTTTTCCCGAGAAGCCAAGTACTCTCAAAATTTGCCTTCTCGAGTCCTAGTCTTCTGATTGATATATATAATTTGTTAAGGGAAAGATGTATTGGCTTCCTTGAGCATATATCTGTTTTTGTCTTACCTTTGAGTTTATGGATCCTTATTTGCATAGTAGTAATATTAGCTTGTGTTAAATATTTATTTCACTGCCATAGATGCTAGAGGAGTCTTGAGGGGTCAAACTCCATGTCCTGATAGGATTATCCAGCAAGCCCCCCTTAGTTCTGGCTATTCTCTTGAGAGTGTCATTAGACCCTGTGTTGGCTCTATCTTCATTGTCACTTTTAACATGTTAGGGTTTACCAATTTTGGGTCCAACCCTTGAGGCTGTAATTTAATGCAATACAGGTTTTCTACTTTAGTGTATTTTATGTTGGTTTCTTTACTCTAGTTTAACGTATTTTCCTAGTATTTTTTGGTTACTACAGTACATTATAACAGGTCTTTTTGGCAAGTCCCATTGGCCTACTTTGGCCATTTGTGGATATTAATAAAATTGTCTTATCTATATCTGAACGCATATTTGGTTTTGCACATGCATTTTACATGCTTCTAGGGTATGGATCAGTGGTATCAAAGCACATATTATAAGAGTAAGAATTTTGCTGTAATACATCTTATATTATTGATATTTGAAGCAAAACCATGGCTACCAAAGAATTCCATCTGATAACTGTATGCATTGAATTAATATCTGTTCATTACCTGTATTGAAAGCATTTGTCTACAAGAGAGAGAAATTCAATCTGTCCAGTTCCAGTTAACTTCATAATATCTTGCACTCAAATATTGCCACCACTAAAGCCTTCCAGAAACAGCGGGATGACAAGTGTCTGTAAATGAATGTGTCCTTTGACACTGACACTTTATAATCAGCTTAGATCTTAATGATTTTAGACACAATTGAGATGTGAGAGGGAAGGAAAATAGAATGGCATGGCACTTGCTAGAGCAATTTCCAGGACACATTGACATCTGAAAAGTAATAAATCTTTTAGAAGCTTCTTTGTCTACATCATATTTTATATCTGCCAAGACTTTCTCCTCAAGTCTGGCTTCTTGACCGGCTCTAATATCAACTTGGTCACCCACGATTCTACCACTCGGGCAAACTCTTCATCATACCTAATCTCACCTCTTGAGTCTTGATTTTACAGATTAAACAGAATGCTAAATTTTTTATGAAGGGATAAATCGAAATTAGTTTTCACCACTGACATTTTTGCACTCATCTACATATTGCCAAGTCAAATTAAACATAACAAGTTATTAAGAATTAAAGAAGCCAATTTACTTAATCTATGAGCATGTTTTAGTTTCCAAGTTAACTTCATAATATCTTGCACTCAAATATTGCTACCACTAAAGCCTTCCAGAAACAGTGGGATGACAAGTGTCTGAAAACGAATCTGTCCTTTGACACTGACACTTTATAATCAGCTTAGATCTTAATGATTTTAGACACAATTGAGATGTGAGAGGGAAGGAAAATAGAATGGCATGGCACTTGCTAGAGCAATTTCCAGGATACATTGACATCTGAAAAGTAATAAATCTTTTAGAAGCTTCTTTGTCTACATCATATTTTATATCTGCCAAGACTATCTCCTCAAGTTTAGCTTCTTGACCAGCTCTAATTTCAACTTGTCCATCCACGAGTCTACCACTCGGGCAAACTCTTCATCGTACCTAATCTCACCTCTTGAGTCTTGATTTTACAGATTAAATAGAATGCTAAATTCTTTATGAAGGGATAAATCTAAATTAGTTTTCACCGCTGACATTTTTGCACTCATCTACATATTGCCAAGTCAAATTAAACATCACAAGTTATTAAGAATTAAAGAGGCCGATTTACTTAATCTATGACCATGTTTTAGTTTCCGAGTCATTTATGGTTTTACATGATTATCACCTATGCATGTTTAATATTCGTGGTTTTTATGTACTGGTCTAAGTACATTTTGAATGGGATCTTTCCCTGCACATTTCGGGCCTGTATAATACTCAAATAAGGAATAATAAGGCAAAACTCCATTTTATCATCTTTATCTTTTCACAATGCAGATTTTTTCATAATGCAGATAAAGTGTGATGTTTGTTATGTACGCAATAATGAATATGAACATTTCATTTCCTTTAAAATCATTATGCTGTACTGAGGGATATCTCATTTTGCAGGTATGGAGGAACAGGGCTTGGTCTTTGCATTGTACGCACTCTGGTAAGTTGAGTATATTCTTTAGATTCAATTGTATCATGATTTTTCTATTTGAGACAAAATTAACACTTGAAAACTGCATTTCCTTCAAATGACTTAAAACATGCCAGTGATCTTTGAAATAACTGATCAATAGTGATAACCATATTGAAGCAAGGGAAATACTTTGTCCAATACTTAGAGAAGGTTGATATCCTTTTATATTTCCTTGATAGAAATTGTCATATTTGCCAAAGGTTATAGATTTAATTTATTTTCCAGGTTAACAAAATGGGAGGACAAATTAAAGTTGTAAGAAAGGAAGGCCCAGGAACTTTGATGCGTCTGTACTTGGTATTTGGTACAACTTCTGAGAAGTCAGGACAGCTGTCACAACATATACATATTGAATTTGACAAGAAAAATTTGATGGTATGCAATTAGAACACTTTGCCCTACTTTGAAGTCTGCAAAAATATCAAAAATTGCCAGTTCCATTTTAATCTTTATAGTGATCATTGCTCAATTTTCAGGAGAAGTCTCATCTTTTTAGGTATTGTAATACACAACACATAAATAGTGTAAACTGTTCTTGCATGTTAGAATACTTTGTGTACTATAATATATATAGATAATAGTGGTTTCATCCATTGTATTTACATTTCTAGATCTTAGTCGAATGCCTGTTATAAGAGCTTCTTTATGCTTTTCTATAAAGCTATCTTGCAATGAATTCTTTGTCTTTCTTGATAATCTGTCTGATGGTATTCTATTAGTCTTGAGAGCTGCAAATTCTGGGCCCAGAAATGCAACATGTATTCACATTGCCTTTTCCTGCAATCCTCCACATGTTTAAACATGTGGCAATAATAAGATGTAAAATTAGGTTTTGAATTAGTAAATGAGTCTTATTACTTGAATAAATCATTTTGTTTCTTTCCTGAGTTTTGTTCACCTTTGCAGCACAGGCGCACTCTTCATTGCTACTGAATTGGACTTACCAACTGAGATTGCCTACATTACTTTTGAAACAAAAATGAAGAGACTTTTCAAATTTTACTGTCTGACTTTCTGCCATTGAACTTAATGATTCAACAAAGGTTTCATAGGAAGAAGGCCATTTGATGCTCCTTTGTCCATTGAAAAGGAACATTCTTGTGTGTCGGCACGTCTAACGGGTGTGATACTTGTGCAAAGTCTTGATAAAACGGCGATAATACCCGACATATCCCAAAAGGACTTCATCGAACGAACTTCGTGTGATACTTGTGCAAAGTCTTGATAAAACGGCGATAATATCCGACATATCCCAAAAGGACTTCATTGAACGAACTTCGTATGGATCTTCCATGCTCATTACAACTCTTATCTTGTCAAGGTTAGTCTTCAAACCTTCTTTGCACACTACGTGTCTGAGCAACTTCCCGTATGACACCAACAACTTCTTCGAGTTCAAGGATAATCGAGCATTCATACACAGCTTCATGCATTCCTCCAATGCTTTTATATGCTTGTCCTTCTTCCTATACAATGACCAATTGTCCAGAAAAACTTTAAACTTGCGAGTGGACAAATGCTCAAAAATGTATAGAATTATTCTATGAAATGTAGCTAGGGCATTGCACAAACCGAAGGGCATTTGATTATATGCATAAATATCATTCTCAACTACAAAAGTTGTATTCAATTTATCCTCCTCGGTGATACTGATTTGATTGTAGCCTGAGATTCCATCCAAGAATGAATAGATCTCATGTTCGGCTACTTCCTCTAGAATTGAATCAGTAAAAGGTATTGGGAAGGGATCTTTAATAGTCACTGCATTCAATCTTCGAAAATCGATACAAATTTAGATATGATTATTCTCCTTCTTCAAGCTGATCATAATCAATGATACCCACTCGCTCATAATCACCTTGAAGATTATTCCAGCATCCAACATCTTTTCGATTTCTAAATTTACCAAGGCCGCATGCTTCGGGTTCAATCTATACAGCCTTCTACGAACTTCTTGTGCGCTCAAAACCAATGGAATTCGATGCACACATAGTTTTGGCGGAATCCCTTTCAAGTCCTTCAATGTCCAAGCGAAGGCCTCTTTGTATTGCATGAAAATTTTGAAAGCTGCCACTCCCAACACTCGGTCCCAATCGTCTCTACATTGAACTATCTTCTCTTCGTCAACTTCACGGAGATTGACCTGTACCATCTTTGGTCCTTTGTATTGTATGGTAACAGGTTCACTTGCCACTTTAGCCACATCAAAAGGATGTGTTGGTTTCTCATCAATCACTGCATCACCAACACTATATTCTACAAAGTTCTTTAGGAACACTTTTCCTCCTCTTTGGTTGCAGATTTTGTAATTTGATTGCACTTGCCGATCTCATACATACTTCATCTTGGTTCATCATTGTCTTCTTTTGCATAAATACGCTTGCAGTTTGGCTGGAAGACTTCATAGTCTTCCATTTTCAGAGAAGTTTGTTGTCTGGGTTCTCATCTTCTATGCACTCCTCCAATTCTAGTACGCCATTTTCATTTGGTTCTTGTCTGTTCTCATCTTCCGATGAAGAATTCCCTGACTTATCAGATGTCGCCAAATCTTCATTAATGGAGTAGTTCTTCAAGTTGATCATGTATTTGTGCCGACTTTTCTTGAATCATTCTCCCAATTGACCCAACAATGCATTGTAGGCAGGTTTCTGCATTGCAATAACCACAAAGTCCATGATGAATTCTTGATCAGCAATCTTCACCTTTTTTGTAGTCAAGACTCCTTGCTTTTCTATGTCATATTGGTCTACATCATGCAATTTGAAATCTGGAGACCATAGAGATGGCACCCCCAAATCTCTCCATGTCTTCTTTGGCAAGACATTCATGCTCGATCCTCCATCAAGAATCACTTGCGTCAACTTATGATTAAGCAACTTAGTGCGGATCAGTGTTGGGTTTCTTTCCAACATCAATCATCAAAACTATTGGATCAACGAACTAATCCCTTCTTATTCTCGTTGCTTCATGTTGGCATCGTGGCTTCTCCACTCTCCTTGTCCATGTCATCTCTCCTACTATAACATATAGCTATGGTATTGCACACAGGAGATTGGATACCTTTATTTCAATACTTGCGTGATCAACTATTGTGTTGACATCTCTTCTTCACTTGTGATGGGCTTCTTCAACTTTTTCTCTTGTAGCAATTGGTCTTCCGCATTTCTTCTATTTGAACATGTGCTTCCTGCCATCTCTCCATATCCTCGGTAAGATCTAGGTATTGCTCATCCTTCTTTGCTTATGCTCATTTAACTGCCAGCACGTGTTTTTCCTTTTGTTGCTGGTCCTTTGGAGGCTCTTTAATGTCAACAAAATTGACATTCTGCTAGCTGCTTGAAATCGCCTTCTTGGGGCAATTTGCCTCCCTATGATTGCCTGATCCGCACCATTGACACATCATCTTGTTGTTTCCAGAGTTTCTTGCAACTGACCCATTTTGACAGTTGCGTGCAAAATGTCCCCATTCTTGACACCTTCGACATTGAATGATTGGTCTACCATCCGAATCATATTGTAATCAACCTTGTCCTCCTGCTGGCCGATTTCCTTGTTGGGGCTATTTTCTACCTTGGTAGTTCCTATAACCGCCACTAGTTGCTCCTTGTCTGCTCTTGGAAGTACTTGGCTTTTCTTCCTTGGTCTCATTCTGCACCGTTAAGGTCTGATGTTTGGTTCTTCTACGGTTGAACGGACAGTCAACAACGACATTCCACGCAACTTCGCATACATTGCAAAATGCATTCTTTGCATAGTTGACATTTGTGCGTCCTGATTAATGTCCTTTTCTTTCTTTTTTCTCTCCCTTCACATCTTTTATCATTCTGTCCAGGTCCTTCCTCATGGCCTAGATTGTAGCATTCAAGTCATCTGTCACTATTCGAATCATCATCTTGGTAGTGACTTCCTCTTGCAGTGGTTGTCTTCATCTCACTCACCAAGTTAAGTGCTCTATTGAAAGATTTCTAATAGGTAGTAGGTGGAACTACCGTCATCTTCTTATACTGTGGTAGTAATACATCTAGGAACCATCTTTTTTGCAACCCATCTGCTGGTTTTGCCTCCATTTAATGTTGCCGGAAGCAATCTCAACTATGATCCTTTATTGTCCACTTCGTTTGCTTGCCATATTATTGCACACATTCCAATATGATCTTCTGGGTCCTCCATCCCGTCACCTAAAAATTTCAACCACTTCTACTTGCCTATTGCTGTAGCAATATTTGCCATAGGTGGATGCTTTTCATCACTTGACGATTCTACACTTGCAAACAATCGTCGACCACTTGTGCACCTACACTTCGCAACCTTCTTCATAAATACATGAGCATCAGTTTTGGTCTTCAGACACTCTCCCGCAGTTGCCCTTGTGCTTGACTCCCGTACTCTACACCTCTAGGCACTTTCCCCCGCACTTGTGTCGGTGTCACCAGTTGTTCCACCTCGTCTCGTGCATACTCCACGTTTATGCCTTCTTCACCACTTGTGTGAACATTCTCGACCCGATCCTTGTCTGCTCAATGCGCCTTGACTTGCACTTCCTCCTTCGTTAGAAATGATGTTTGCTACCTTTCACTTTCGTCATTTGAACTATCCTCAAAGTAAGGACTCCATACTCGTTCAACTTTGGGTTCTTCAAATTGCACAACACTTTAATGTTGTTGTGCAATTCTATAACTCCTTATTGGCTCATTTTCGACTCTTCCACATCCACATCTCCCACATCCTCACGGCAAGTTATCTATCATTCACCTCTCCAATATTCACGCAGTGTTGGTTTGTTCTTCTAAACAACAACGCCAAATGTAGCACAACGGGAGTATTCCACCCTTGGACGAACAATTTGGTATGACATTTAATGATCAACTATGACTAGATTAATCTTACTAAGCAATTTAGTCTACGAATAAGGTCTATCCTCTTCCACACTGCTAGCTCAATGTACAAACTTATTTCTCCACACTATACAACTTTAGTATAGTAATCCCATGTACAACAATGATGGTATGGCATTCACTTTACGACAATGACTGTACAACATTCGTTGTACAACTAGTACTACGACTTCAACTCTGCATACAAAACTTGGAAGGAACTGTTGGTCACGGATCTGCCACAGGAAAGGGTTTGGTTTGTCTATGCGCCCTAGACCCATCCAACACTTTGAAAGGCCGGAAGGAAGGGATGCCTTTCGTGCCAATCTCCAGAGAAGGCTGGCTCCTTTACTACTCTAAACTGGGGTTTTAGATTAGGGAACTGGAAAGAGATTGGGAAATTGCTGAAAGATAGGAAATGACTGAAAGGAATAGGGAAATATAGCTGCAGGCCAGGAGAATCCGAGGGGAAGAACAGGCAGCACGATCACTTACTTCTACTTAAACCAGCAGCAATCATTACTATGATTATAACAGAAACTAATACTGAACTTTTCTCTCATATGTATCCTTTACACATTCCAGCTTTTGTTCTTTAGCACATACTTAAATCCAGATTGCAGAATTACAGCATACACATAAAGAAACAAAGTTAATAGAAATAATGATAGAAGGCATCATACATAGAAAAGGAGTCCAAAATCAGAGCCAAGAGTCTTAATATTGATGCAGAATTTAAGTACAGAAGCTCTCTAGCAGAACGTTCCCCCCGTTTTACATTGCATTGAGTTAGTTTTTATAGAGGATTTCACCTCTGTAACATTAATGTCAAACCCTAAAAGTGGTTGGGGTAGTTGAGATTTGACCATTGTCAGGCAGCGGCGTATTCATGGAATGCGGCTCACCCGTGTCTGCAGTTATGAGGCGTGGCTCCGGACAGGTTTTATCACTGGGAATGCATGTCTCATTAATGCGGTTGGTGGAAGTCCGTCCTCAGAGGCTTTCCCGGACCTGACAGCGCCGTCTTGATGGGATGGGCAGGAGACCCGCACTCGTGCGCCATGGAGGCGCATTAAATTCTCACCTACCTTCTCTTTCTCGGGAAGCGCGCCCTCCGGATGTAGCCTTGGTGCTTAAAAAACGCTCTGGAGAAGCTTCGCTGGGAATCGGGCCCGAAGTGCAGTCCTTCGCTTTCGGCATGGTCTGGCAGGGAGGGTTCGCTCGGATTGGGCCCGAAACGCAGCTTCGTCGGAGTTGATGCCCGAAATGGAGCTTTGCTGGAGCCGGGGGGATTTTCGCTCCAAAAATCTGCGAAAGGGGGATTTTCGTGCCAGAAATCCGTGAAGCGGATTTTCGCACCAAAAATCCGCGAAGCGGATTTTCGCTCCAGAAATCCCCCGAAGCTGAGGTTCGCTCTAGAAATCCCTCGAAACAGAGCTTTGCGCTAGAAATCCACGAAGCGGATTTTTGCTCCAGAAATCCGCGAAACAGAACTTCGCGCATGAAATCCGTGAAACAGAGCTTGACCTGGTTGACTTTTGCCTTAGTTTTTTTTTCTCGCCCGAGATGCCTCTTCGTTGGTGATGGGAGCTTCGCTGGAGACGACACCCGAAGCGGAGGTTCGCTGGATTCCTGGGCGAAAACGAGCGTGATTCTGCCTTAGACTTTTTTCTACGCCTGGAGTGGGCCTTTGTCGGAATTGAGTCCGAAGAGGACTTTCGCTTATATTGAGGCCCGAAATGCAGCTTTGCCAGAGTTGATGCCCGAAATGGAGCTTTGCTGGAGCCGGGAGGATTTCGCGCCAGAAATCCCGAAGGATTTTCGCACCAGTAATCCGCGAAGCGGATTTTCGCTCCAGAAATCCCCCGAAGCTGAGGTTCGCTCCAGAAATCCCCGAAGCGGATTTTCGCTCCAGAAATCCCCGAAGCTGAGGTTCGCTCCAGAAATCCCCCGAAGCTGAGGTTCGCTGGATTCCTGGGCGAAGTTGAGGCTGACTTTGCCTTAGAAACTTTTTCATTGCCCATATTGTACAAGTTGAGATTTGTTGGGTTCCTGGGCGAAGTTGAGCCTTGTCTGTGCCTTAGCTGATTTTTCAAGCCCGAAGTGGGCTTTCGCTGGTTCTGCTTCCCGGGGCCATAACTTTTGATCCGCTAACCCGATCTCCCATTATAATATATCAGCGGAAAGCTTAAGATAAGGTCTACAGCCATGGGACATCTAAAAATCATTTCATCCAATTTATCCTCCTCTTTTATGGCCTGCGAAAATGCCAACACTTCTGCATGTGCTTTGCCGATTTAAAGCTCCATACTTATGCAAAATTTTGTCAAAAATATTATGTGGCAAAAATACCAACATTTATGGCGGCTCGCGGGGCATTTAGCTTGTCTGAATGCAGATCGATCCCAAGCCTTTATCCATTGGGCAACAGAGTCATCCTCGCTGTCCTCTTCTGAATGTTTACTGACGGCAGTAAATTTTTCCTCCAACTTCTCCCCTTCTGCTTCTTGGCGCTCATGGTCCTCTTTGGCACAAAAAAAAACTGCACAAACTAAACTAAGAAAAACAACTGAAACTTTTACTTACCAATTAGCCTATTTACATTATTTACACAAAATTTCGCGACATGATTGGCATGTCGCCACCACAAACCTAGCTTCGGGTGTCTATCCGGTGAATCTGCAGTGTCCGGACCAGATCTGATTGTACTTCAGTCGATCTTTGAAGTTCGGCTGGCCTCCCAAAGTTTTCCAGGTTGCGAACAGGGTGCAACGTGGCAGGTTATCATGCATGCCAGTACCCATACAATTGATGAATAATGTGGCAAAGAGGTTTGCCACATGGGGGCCTTCTTCGGGTACCGGTTGCGGGATCTCGGGTATGTGCTCCTCGAACTCCTTGATGAGGCAGCAGGATTTTCTCAGCGATAGCCCTATTGTCAGAATCTCCCCAGGACCAGCCTCCTGAGGAGGTATGCTTATTGAGTCTCGACCGAGTACTTGCGTGCTATGCTCAGGGATACAAAAAGGGTGCAAAATTGCGCCCTCTTTGCACTCAAAGCTTGCCGTTAGACCCTTCTCTTCCTCCCGGTTCTCCTCCGGAAAAAGGTTGCAAGCTACCATATTGTTCATTACTGGGATAACGCTTGCATACTCCTTCTGTCGATGTTGGGAGATATCCACCTCTTGTGCTCTGAACAGCTGTACTCCGAAATTCTGCACAGTTTGTGATGACCATGACGGTGGATACTGTGCGAGATGGATGGGGGTAGCAACCGTCGGAGAAAGCGATGGAAAGGCAGTTTCTCCCCACTGTAATTTTCCTGATAGGAGTAGAAGCCGCTCCGCTTGTACTGCTTCTTGAAAGACTTGAGGGAATCTCTGTTCCCCTAATTGCAGTAGGAGGAGGCTTATGTCCGGGTGGAAAGCCCGAATATAGAAGAGGTGGGCCTGGGCGGGTGTCGGCTGGATCTCCTCTGGAATTCTCTTCCAACTCCTGCAGAATCGGACATTGAAGTCTGTGATGCTTTCTAGAGGTGTTCTCGTGATGGTGGAGAGGTGCATCAAGAGTTGAAAGGGATCCTGAGAGCCATCAAATGTGCTGACTAGTGCTCTTGCCAAGTCCGCCCACGAATAGATGCTCTTACGCCTGAGTATTTTGTACCACTGCAACGCCTTTCCTTCCAAAGACAAAACCAGAAGTCTGATCATGACATCTTCGTGGGCTATCTTATGGAGGGTCACTAGAGCAGCAATATCTTCAAGGTGCTCTCGGGCCATTCCCTCAGTGCCATTGTATTTTGTTAGGGTCTTCAGGGCACTTCTGGGAATCTCATGCCAAATTTGGAGATTCAGAGGGCCAGGATCATCCCAGCTGGGATAGCATACCTTTGCCATTATAGCAGTGATCTGTAGAAATCACGGTCCTTGCCACTAAGTCGGAGTTGCCAGGTGAATATTCTTTTCTCCACTTGTGAGGTCAAGGTTGCTCACCAAACCTTGATTCCTCAAGGGTGTCTTCTTTCAGCTTTAAAAGGCACCTACGATCAAGAAATTTGGATCTTAGCTCAACAGAGTTGCCAGGTGATTTTGCCAGATGAAGGCAAGCCAGAGATTCACCAAACTCGAGCTTCCTTAAAATATGGAGACTGTTCGTCCCACCGGGCGTGCCAGAAAAACTGTTGGTCACGGATCTGCCACATGAAAGGGTTTGGTTTGTCTATGCGCCCTAGACCCGTCCAACACTTTGAAAGGCCGGAAGGAAGGGATGCCTTCCATGCCAATCTCCAGAGAAGGCTGGCTCCTTTACTACTCTAAACTGGGGTTTTAGATTAGGGAACTAGAAAGAGATTGGGAAATTGCTGAAAGAGAGGAAATGACTGAAAGGAATAGGGAAATATAGCCGCAGGCCAGGAGAATCCGAGGGGAAGAACAAGCAGCATGATCACTTACTTCTACTTAAACCAGCAACAATCAATACTATGATTATAACAGAAACTAACACTGAAATTTTCTCTCATATGTATCCTTTACACATTCCAGCTTTTGTTCTTTAGCACATACTTAAATCCAGATTGCAGAATTACAGCATACACATAAAGAAACAAAGTTAATAGAAATAATGATAGAAGGCATCATACACAGAAAAGGAGTCCAGAATAAGAGCCAGGAGTCTTAATATTGATGTAGAATTTAAGTACAGCGGCTCTCTAGCAGAACGTTCCCCCCCGTTTACATTGCATTGAGTTAGTTTTTATAGAGGATTTCACCTTTGTAACATTAATGTCAAACCCTAAAAGTAGTTGGGGTAGCTGAGATTTGACCATTGTCAGGCAACGACGTATTCATGGAATGCGGCTTATCCGTGTTTGCAGTTATGAGGCGTGGCTCCGGATAGGTTTTATCGTTGGGAATGCATGTCTCATTAATGTGGTTGGTGAAGTCCGTCCTCAAAAGCTTTTCCGGACTTGACAGCGCCGTCTTGATGGGATGGGCAGGAGACCCGCACTCGTGCACCATGGAGGTGCATTAAATTCTCACCTACCTTCTCTTTCTCGGGAAGCGCGCCCTCCGGATGTAGCCTTGGCGCTTAAAAAACGCTCTGGAGAAGCTTCGCTGGGAATCGGGCCCGAAGTGCAGTCCTTCGCTTTCGGCATGGTCTGGCAGGGAGGGTTCGCTCGGATTGGGCCCGAAACGCAGCTTCGTCGGAGTTGATGCCCAAAATGGAGCTTTGCTGGAGTCGGGAGGATTTTCGCGCCAGAAATCCGCAAAAGGGGGATTTTCGCGCCAGAAATCCGCGAAGTGGATTTTCGCTCCAGAAATCCCGCGAAGTTGAGGTTCGCTCTAGAAATCCCGCGAAACAGAGCTTCGCGCCAAAAGTCCGCGAAACAGAGCTTCGCGCCAGAAATCCGCGAAACAGAGCTTGACCTGGTTGACTTTTGCCTTAGTTTTTTTTCTCGCCCGAGATGCCTCTTCGCTGGTGATGGGAGCTTCGTTGGAGACGACACCCGAAGCGGAGGTTCGCTGGATTCCTGGGCGAAAACGAGCGTGATTCTGCCTTAGACTTTTTTTTGCGCCTGGAGTGGGCCTTCGCCGAAATTGAGTCCGAAGAGGACTTTCGCTTATATTGAGGCCCGAAATGCAGCTTTGCCAGAGTTGATGCCCGAAATGGAGCTTTGCTGGAGCCGGGAGGATTTTCGCGCCAAAAATCCGTGAAGGAGGATTTTCGCACCGAATTCGCAAAGCAGATTTTCGCTCCAGAAATCCCCCAAAGCTGAGGTTCGCTCCAGAAATCCGCGAAGCGGATTTTCGCTCCAGAAATCCCTCGAAGCTGAGGTTCGCTCCAGAAATCTCAGAAGCGGATTTTCGCTCCAGAAATCCCCGAAGCTGAGGTTCACTCCAGAAATCCCCCGAAGCTGAGGTTCGCTGGATTCCTGGGCGAAGTTGAGGCTGACTTTGCCTTAGAAACTTTTTCATTGCCCAAACTGTACTTCGCTCCTAGCAAGGCCCGAAGCTGAGCTTCGCTACCTTCTAGGGCGAAGTTGAGATTCGCTGGGTTCCTGGGCGAAGTTGAGCCCTGTCTGTGCCTTAGCCGATTTTTCAAGCCCGAAGTGGGCTTTCGCTGGTTCTGCTTCCCGGGGCCATAACTTTTGATCCGCTGACCCGATCGCCCATTATAATATATCGGTGGAAAGCTTAAGAGAAGGTCTACAACCATGGGACATCTAAAGATCATTTCATCCAATTTATCCTCCTCTTTTAGGGCCTGCGAAAATGCCAACACTTCTGCATGTGCTTTGCTGATTTAAAGCTCCATACTTAGGCAAAATTTTGTCAAAAATTTAATGTGGCAAAAATTCCAACAGGAACATCTACAAATCTATCCACTGCAGCAATAAACAATGACAACACATATAGGAAACATACAACGACAATAGATGAAGGAAATAAAGGTCTGAGGTGTGGACCAATTGGTTCGACCAAACCCCGTAAGGGGGGCGGAAGTCCAAGGTTCAAATCTCGTGCCTCGCTGGATTGAACGCTTGTCCCTTTCCTGGTGCTTTCAGCGGCGTAAAAGGTTTAAAATGATTGTGGCATGGTGGTTATAGGGGCGGACTGCGCGAAGATCTGTGTGGCCGCTTCCGGGGCAGATAGCGCAAAATACTGTGGCGGCCATAAAAGCTAGACAGCTTGCCCGGATTTGTGGTGGCTACCGATTCCACCATGTAAATTCAAAAAAAAAAAAATAGATGAAGGAAATATGAGTAGATATTGCATCAGCTGCTGGTTGTACGATAAAATGCATACAACACTTGTCTTACATATATAATCTGTGATCCTGTGCAGAGTATCTCTTCTAGAACAATGTATGTGCAAACGTATCTACTCTCCCTAAAATACCCAAGGTGTCTAAGGTACAATACATTACATGGTATGATTCCTGCTCAAATGAATGATATTTATCATTGGGGTTTGGTAGTTAACAACTACCACCTTGGACACCTCAACTCTAATTGGGTGATAACTACCCTATGTTTGCACTTAACACATGATTACATTCATTTCATCGTACAACTTTATTTACATTACAAACTTTGGAATATAAAAAATGCTTACGTCACAACTTATGACGTCAAAACAATTAATACAAAATTACATTACATTGTGTGCATTTGACTTAAACACACTTGATTTTTCCTACATAGTCTACTTCGGTTACTACAGTAAAGTTGAAAAAAGTTGTACATTGTAATGCATAGTTGAGTTATGTGCGAATGTAGTCATGTAAGGGTAGTTAACACCCAGTTGGAGGTGAGGTGTCCAGGGTGGTAATTCTTTGTTAACTACCATCCTCAAGGTTAAATTGACCCCCTCATTCAATTGAGCGAGTACCGTACCATGTAAGAACACAAACACATGTATGAGAGAGAGTAGATACATTCACACAGGCATTGCATTGTGTAGGATACATTCTGCACAAGATCATAGATACATTTACACAGACATTGCATTGTGTAGGAGACATTGTGCATGCTGCACAGGATCATTGTACAAGCTATTGTTAATGCAAGATATCATTCACTCATCATCTATAATTGTCATTGTGTGTTTGTAAGACCCCATTCTAATATTATTAATAATTGTTTAGTCCTGTGGTACTTTAGGCACTTAGGCTTAAGCTTATGGGCCCTGTTGGTTACGAATCTGCCACTAGGATAGGATTTAGTGTAATGCGCCCTAGAGATTCGCCCAACAGATTGAAAGGCCGGAAGGAAGGAATGCCTTCCGTGCCAATCTCCGGAGGAGGCCGACTTCCTATGTTTTCTCGGTTGTCTATCAGCTCAGAGTACAGGAAAGAAATTAGAAATACAGAAAGAAATATAAATGTATTTGTATTGGGTGGGGAGGATAAGCAGCACAACAACTATCAATCACCACTACTAACAACAACTAAACACAGAATACATTACAGAAACTACCAATGTCATTCATTCTATGTATCCTCTAACTATGCATTCCAGGAATACTTAACTATCAAATACCGATATCCAGATAGCAGAATAACAGTAAGCAATAACATAAGCAACATGAGGCAGAAATGCTAAATAGAGGCAGCATAAAGAACAAGAACAGTCAATAGAGCCAAGTGTATTTTGTATTCAGAAGCAAATGCACAGCTACAATGGTTCCTTAGTAGTATATCCCCCTTCCACCCCTTTACAATGATATGGCGCAGCTATTTATAGCGCAAATTCCCCCCAATTACAACTTCGGGCACAGGGTCACAGACTTGACAATAGCTGCCAAAGCTGATAGAAGCGGCAAAAAAGCGGCTAATGTTGACCTTTGCAGATATGGACTGTACTTGCAGCAAGGTCCACCTGAAAACTTGGCAGCTACGTGGCAGTGCGGTAGATGAAACTTCGAGTCAGCTTGAATGAGGGTAGCTGCGGTAGATGAAACTTCGAGTCAGCTTGAATGAGGGTAGCTGCGGTACAATAATTCGGTTCACGCTTGCACACCACCCGTCACATCTCTGACTCGAATCCCGAGGCTGGACACCTGTCAAAATCTGATAAGGGACGAATCTACCTTGGAATCTCGTCTCTCTTTCATGCTCGACTTCTCTCGGAATTGGAGCGCAATTAGACAGCGCAAGGGGGAAGTAGCGCAGTTGGGGAGGCCTCCGTGCCTTAGACAATTTTCGGGCTGCCTTCAACATCCTGCCTGAGTGCGCATGGGTAAGCGGGCACAGTCCGACTTCGCTGCGAAGTCGGGTTGCTCCCATTTGCCGGAGCGAAATGCGAATGGCTCCCATTTGCCGGCGTATTTATCATATAAGGCCGAAAACTCATCATCTACGACCAATGTCTTTCGGTTAGACTTATCGTGTTGCGTGCGACACCTCATTTTCCAGCATTCAATAATTTTGTCCTTTTCCCAGCTGAGGGGCATCACCTTTGAGAGGAATTTTTTGAAGCCTGCCGAGTCTAACCTATGATCTGGATTGCACTCCGGATCATACTCCACCTCTTCACAGTAAAAGTCCTGCCATGGTGGCCATGATTGCATCCGCTTGATGTGCCATTCCAGGTTTGCGCCTGTTTTATTGCACTTCTCCTCCATGATTTCTGCTCGGGGGCAAATATTTACAAATTTTCCCCTGACCCCAATTGGGTCGTATTTCCAGCGCTGAGGTAGCTGTATCAGGCCCATGTTGAGGAGTTCCTGTTCGAGGTAGATATGCTGCCCAATCTCATGCACTTGAATATTCGCCCAGGTAATAGAATACTTAAAAATATGGCCCCTCTTCTTTCCCTGGCCGAATTCCTCTTCTACATAGTCCATCTGGCGCGATATCTCTGTACCAAACTAATGCTCAGTGCAAAAATAGGGCAGCAAGAACGGCTTCCCTTTGAATCCGTAGATTCTGATCACAATGCCCTGAGTCAATCGGAAGGTATCTCCGCATTTGTACTTCCTCGGGTAGTTTGTCATGGCCAGTGGAGGGCGAGATGCTTTGCCATTGAACAGCGCCAAGGTCATACCTAGAAATTTGAAGTTGAAATCGTAGTAAGACCCTCTCCTATACAGGGCTTTTGTCCACTCATACATAGGCAGCGACGCCCCCTTCTCATTTACCTTTTTTAGGTCAGGCACTTTAATCCGATAGTGCGTATGGTACAGGCACAACCATGTGAGGAACGAGTAGTGCCGGAACTCCGTTGTCTGCTTCTGCTGTATCCTGACTAGATTCGAATGTATGGCCTACGCCACCCAATCTGCCCAATCAAAGAAAATAGGGCGTCTTCCGCTCCTTTGCGCAGTGGAGTCATAAAACTCTCCATGCAAGATGCATTCCGCGAGCGCCAGCTGGTACGGGTGCACCATTCTATCCGTGCCGCAGCCGAGTACCCATGCCAGGATAATATATATATATTTATTTTCGAACCTCTCCAGGGGTATAGGGCCAGTTGGCCACTGGCCTGCTAGCAGCGGGGTCTTCAATTCTGAGTCGAGAAACTCTCTCATCCTTCTGCTCTGAGCGAATCTGCCCACCTGCTCATCTAAGTTAATTCTTCTGACAACGGCGTTGGGGTTGTACTGGAGCCCCGGGGCGAAGGTTGGCTGGACGCTTTCTTTGAAGAGGGTGAACAACACCCTTCCTTGGTTGTCGCAGACTTGCCGGGTAGCTGGTTTGTAATATGTCACAATAGACTCAACCAGCTCCGGGCAATGGTGGACGGGAGGGCACAAGAACCAGTACAGGTTCGACTTGTATGCGGCTCCGACATGGTGCGAGGGCGAGACTTTGCCTGCACACTTTGCTATATTTGGCCGCAGCTTAATGAGGCTAATGGAGGACTCACCATCCCTATACCCGGCTAGGCGATTGATGGGCGACGGCGGAGCTTGCCCTTTGCTTCTCTTTGACCTAGATTTCCTTGTCCGCTCCCGTGGCGCTTCGCTCTCATGAGCGCTAGATTCTGTGTGTTCCTCAGCCTCCTGCTCTGTATCGCTGGATTGCGGCTGCATTGGCGCTTTTACCTTGTCAATTTTTTGTTTTCTATTCGTGGTGGCAGAGACGGGGATTTTGGTCACTAGTCTTCAATTTTGCGCCTTGCAACTCAGACTTAGCTTGATAATTCGAATGTTCTGAGTATGCTAGGGTCCCTTTTCTAGGAATTAAAATGCAGCATTAATGGCGCAAAGGGGGGGGGTTTAAAGTGATTTGCCCGAAGTAGGTAGAGAACGTCGTTATTCCTTGGCGGCCGCGCGTGGGCTTTTTCCTTGGAAGGCGTACCTTGGTTGCGGTTGGTCCTAATGCGTTTGCTTCTTTAATGATATCTGCTTCAAAAGACGCGCAATCATTCTTTAAGATTTTGAACCTCGTGCTTCCAATGACGTTACAGCCGCCGCTTGGGCACACACTTCGAGGGAGACCTTGGCCCAGGGTTTAAGGAGGGACGCAGCCTATCTTCGGGCTATACACATTGCGCCGCCTGGGCCCACACTTAGAAATTTTTCGTCACTATGCCCTTGTTTTCCCTGATAGGTTGTTCAAAGTGCGCTCGAAATCAAGAGCGCACTCGGGCTTCGCCCGGAAAATGTGCGCAATCCGACTTCGCCCGGAAAATGTTGCACAGTAGGGATTCCACACTTAGCCGATTTCTGCTTCCTCTGCTGCCCGAATCCGCTCCCAAGATGGTGCGTAGCCCGACTTCGCTGCGAAGTCGGGTTGCGCACCTAGCACTTAGAAATTTTCTGAGATTTCTCGTTTGCTGTATTTCTCCCACACTCCCGACATCGCACAATTCATGAAGCAATGCCTGACTTCGCCGCGAAGTCGGGGTTCGCTCTATGCTTGGTCGGATTTTTAAGCAACGCAAAATTTTGCTCCTTTTCTCACACTTAGGATTTGAAAACTGAAAACTGAATAACTGAAAGTAATATTTACATTCTGACATAAACTGAAATGCAAGAAAAGAATATGTACAAGGAAAGACCTCTTGGGCACCTTCAGTGGTGATAGGTTTTTAGGTGGAAACCGTTGACAGGAATAGGGAGAAGTTGTCCCTCCATGTCCCTGAGCACGAACTTGTTGAATTGGTTTACCCGAGCGATCTGATAGGGACCTTCCCAGAGGACATCAAATTTGTCATGGTTGCCCGACTTTCCTTTGAGTGAGTCCCACTTTAGCACTAAGTCCCCGATTTTGAAAACTCGGGTGGTGGTGCCTTTTGCAAACCAGCTTTGGGTTACCTCGACATGTTTAGTAAAGGCCTGGTATGCCTTCTCCCTTTCCTCTTCTAACCGCAATAGTTGGCAAAGTCTGGCGTCCACTGGATCCCCGTCGCCTTTTTCTTCATCTAACATCCAGAGTGCGGACATTTCTATGTGGGTAGGCAGAATTGCCTCCTTGCCATATACCAGCGCATAGGGGGATGTCTTGATAGATTTCTTGAAAGGTATGCGATCCACCCATAACGCCCGGTTCAGAAGTAGGTGCCACGTCCTCTTGTTCCTTTCTACTGTTATTTTAACAATCTTCAGTAGATTCTTGTTAGTGGACTCGGCCAGGCCATTCCCCTACGGGTAGTACTTTGAGGACATCTTGTGATAGATGCCGTATTTGCTGGTGAACTCCGTGAGTACAACACCTGCGAACCCCGGACCATTGTCTGTAACTATTGCCTCTGGGACCCCGAAACGGGTGATGAGGCTCTCAAGGAACCCAATGACCGTTTCTTGGTCCGCATGCTTAGTGGGGATCGCCTCTGCCCACCGAGTGAAATAATCGGTGGCTGTAAGGATGAACTTATGTCCCGCTGCAGAGTTAGGCGTGATGGTTTCGACGAAGTCCAGACCCCACCGCTGAAACGGAGCCTCGGCTTGAATTGGCTGGAGGGGCAAGGGTGCCTTCCTATTCCTGCCGGTGAACCTCTGGCATTTTTCACATTTTACACAGACCGCATGTGTGTCTGTGAAGAGAGTGGGCCAATAATACCAGGCTCTGATAATTTTTAAGGCCGTGGGCCTCCCTGAATGATGTCGCCTAGGCATTCCGGAGTGGAATTCTCCAAGGACCTTTGGTTTATCTGATTCTCTGACTCATCGCAACAGGATGCCGTCAATATTTTTGAAATACAGCCCCTCGGGGCGCAGTATATATCTCAAGGCATTCAGCCTAAACCTCCTTCTTTGTGAGGCATTGAGATGATCTGGACATCTCCCTGTGCTAAAATACGGCACTAGGTCATTCGTCCAATCACTCTCCTCTGATAAGGAGTTGGCAAGGTTAGTTTCCGCCATTGGATCTTCCCATTGGCAGGCAGAGATTTCAGCTGCAGCACTTCGGGCCAGCTCTTGGCATAGGGCTCGGCTTCTGACCAGCTTCGTTGGCCGTACCTCGATGTCAAATTCTTGGATTTTGGCTATCCATCCTGCCCTCTTGTGTCCTGGCTCCCCTTGTACAATGAAATTCCTGACGTCTGGATGTATCACGAAGATAGTTATCTGGCTCGGGAGACGAAGTGCCCGAACTTCCCGAGGGATCTTATGACTGCGTGCACCTGCCGCTCAATAAAATTATACTTTTCTTCATGCGGCTGAATCACCTGGCTTAAGAACGCTATGGGGCATTCTTCGCCATCATCTCCCTTTTGAGTCAGGACTGCGGCGTAACTCTCGGGCTCTCCCACCGCATACAGGATGAAATCCTTGGAATAATCTGGATTTATCAATACTGGAGCTTGCGCGATTCTGGCTTTGATCTCCTCGAAGGCCTGCTTCCTTTCGTCAGTCCACAAGAATTCGACATTCTTTTTTAGGAGTTCGGCCATGGGCTTAATTACTTGTGCGAAGTCCGGTATGAACTTCCTCACGAAGTTGATTTGGCCGAAAAATGATTGTAGCCCCTTCTTGTCAACTGGGATGGGTAAGCGAAGAAGGGCTTCTGCTCTTTCAGGATCCACTGCAAGGCCTTTCTCAGAAATGACATGTCTTAGCAGCTTACCTTCCTTTACCGCGAAGACTGACTTCTTCGGGTTGATGGAAATGCCGAATTCATGACATCTCTCAAATATTTGCCGCAAGTGGGAAGCATGGTCCTCTCTCTTATGTGAAAATACAGTCATATCGTCCAAGTAGATGACAATGACCTTGTTGAGCAGCTCCCGGAACGCCAAGTCCATAGCTCTTTGAAATGTAGCGCCGGCATTAGGCCGAAGGGCATGCGTTGATATGCAAACGTTCCCCATTTTGTGGTGAACGTTGTCTTGTGCTGATCTTCGTCCTTTACCCATATTTGGTTGTATCCAAACAATCCGTCCAAGAGAGAGAAGCTCTGTGCTCCAGCAACTATGTGGAGGATCTGATCAATTTGGGGAAGCGGATAATGATCCTTCAGTGAATCTTGATTGGGGTTTCTGAAATCCACGCAGAGGCGGATGTCTCCATTCTTTTTCCTTACAGGGACCAAATTTGCGACCCAAGATGAGTGCTTGATGGGGTAGATGATTTTGGCTCCAGCATCTTTAAGAGCTCTGCTTTCATCATAGCTTCAATTTTTGGGTTCACTGCCCTTTGCTTCTGCCGGAAAGGTCTTGCATTATCTTCTAGCTCTATAGTATGCTGCATCATCTCTCTGTCATACCCCTTCAAGTCCTGGTAGCACCGAGCCACAATATCAGTGGAACTCTCCGCATAAAGATCTGATCTGCTCCAGTTCCTTTTCAGTGCAGTCTGTTCCGACCTTGATCGTTTTTCCAGGTTCCAGTTCCAGGTCCATGTACTGCTTGGGGTCCACTTTGATTCTATGGGATATTGCCCTATCATTCTGATCAAAGAGACTTTCTAGGGTAATCAGTCCTTTCGGGACATGATTGTTTTTTAACTGTATCAACCCCTCGTATTGCTCGTCATCAGGGTCTCTACCTTCTATCGTACTTGCTTCGTTTATCAAAAAAGTGACGATATCGTCGTCATAGTCGAACACCTGCCAGTGGGTGTCTTTATCAGGCACGTAAGGCTCGTAGATGGTACGAACCGGCTTCGGCTTCTGGACAGTGTCATCAGTCGGAACGTACCTGGCTCCAACAGACGCCAGAATGTCAGCATGTTTATTCTTCTCACGTGATATGGCTTTGACATTCAAAGAGTCGAATGACTCCATCAGGTCCCAGACACGGTTACGGTACGCCTTGAGGTAATGCTTCTTGGAGGCGCACTTATTCGTAATCTGGTTGCACACCAGCTCTGAGTCGCCAAAGATCTGCAAATGTCTCACCCCCAGCCTCTTTGCCTTTCTCAAACCCAAGCACAAAGCTTCATACTCCGCCGCGTTGATATTGCAACTCCAAGCCAACTTGTAAGTGTAGTCCTTCTGGACTCCGGACGGGAAACCAGAAGTACACCTGCACTAGCGCCATTTTTGCATCGGGCACCATCAAAGAACAACTTCCATAGCTTTTCTGGTGCGGGTCCAACCTCCTTTCTTGCTGACTGGTCAAGTCTTTCAGGCTGGGTGACGGAGTAACAACCTTTCTCGGTCTCAATCATGGCATTGAAGTCTAGCAAGGAGAACTCATCCTCCACTTGTAACAGCTCAAGGGCCTCTTCTGTCATATCAACCTCTACCAGCTTCTTCGCTTGTCAACTCGAACCATGTCATTCTCGTGGCTCTTCTCCGTGTAACTTCTCTACCGGAAATGTGGAAGGCTTTTCATTATAGATCTTTAATCTCCTTCCTTTTAAGGGCACTTCCATATGTGAGTAATCCAGAGACGAGATATCCACCCGGCCTTCGCAGTTGAACTCCCCGGAGAGACACATGCTGAAGTAGGGTTCCAAGTCGACCACAACGACTTCCCCGGATGACCACTATGTCGAGGGCTTTATGCAGTCGGATCGGAATATCCTTGATGACACCAACTGTCTTGACAGGGGTGCCGTCTAGCTGCAGCACACCTTGGCTGCTCCTTGTATATTCCATACCGATCTCCTCGCAGATGGCTCTTGGCATGACAGTAGTGGAAGCACCAGAATCCACCATGCAATTGTGTACTATATAGCCTTCCATTCGTAATGACAGATAGAAAGGAGGTGGCTTGTTTTTCCCGGTAGCAGAAACTATCAAGGGCTGAGCTAACACAACAGGCTGCGTCGGCTTTCCATCTTTTACGCTTTTCAAGGATTCCTGCAACAGATCAACTTGCCCTGGGAGCAGAAGAGCTTCGTACATACTTATCTTCGCCGGGGTCCTTTTTAGCTCATCAACTATATTGTAGGTTGAAGTGCCGGCTCCCTCTATTTCTTTCGCCGGCTCATACCTGGTCCGGTATTGCTGCGTGGCTTCGACTCTCTGTCTCTTCGTCAGCGACGGATACCTCAGCTTCTCTTGAGCTTGTTCTTTTGTTTCGGCTAGAGGTTGGGCTGCGGGAGCCTTCATCGCGGGAGCCTTGAGCGTAGGGAACCTTTCTTTGGTTGTAGGAGGCCAAGGTGACTTGTCAGGTGGTAGCCCAGCAGGCTGCGCCTTCTCTCTTTTGGCGTATACCTTCAACGGCTTTGCTTGGGCCGTGGCAGCCTCAATGGGCTTTCTGCCTTCCTTGGTCAAGAGCAACGCAGGATCTTCTTCTGGGACTGCAAAGTTGCCTTCATCGTCAAGGATCATGTATGCTTCGTCCTCCATGGCGCTGCCGGCAAGGGTCTGAAGAAAAAGCTGATGCAGCGTGCAACTCTCCTTTGAGTGTGGATCGTTTCATGTGGAGCACCAGTTAACCTGGTCAGAAGTGCCAGGTTGAACCTCATTGGCAGTATTCCTTGCCGGGGGGTGTCTTTGAGCTTGTGTAGCTTGATCTTTTGTTAGCGCTGGGGGAGGATATGGTCTTCTTGGAAGGAACTCCATTTGGGCTTGCTGCTTCTTCATTATCGTCATATCGTTGGAAATAGTATGATACCCAGAGGCTAGAGCCCGTACCTCTTGAAGGATTTTATTCTGAATATCGTCATCTGTAGGCGCCAGCCAGGCCGACAGAGGTATAGCAGCTAATGGCGGAGGTGCAGAATACGCCGCGTAATGAGGAGCTGGGAGTGCGGGATACTGCGGCGGTGGAGGTGGAGGCTTAGGATAATGGATCTGAGGCTGACCGTAGGGGTTTATAATCGGTGCTGGATTCCATGGCTGCTGGGGGTGCTGATTTGAGGAGGATGGCATTACACCAAACGCCGATGGATACTGGGACTGAGGAAAATCAGGATAAATGGGGGGCTGCACTCTATGCGGAAGTCTGCCTATAGAGATTATGTCTAATTCTGCTTGTTGGGCAGCTTCGTATAGGGCAAGGAAAGTATCGACTCGGGCTATCTTAAGAAGTAGGCAAATATCCGAATTGAAGGACCTCAGGTAATAGTATGTAGCTTGACTAGCCGAAGGTCGCAGTTCGCGAGGTACTCTTTTCCAAGACCTCACAAACCTTGTGTTGAAGTCTGATATATTCTCTTGTGGGTGGCGTTGGATACTCTGAAACTGATGCAACAATGAAGAGGGGTCGGCAGACTCGTTGCATCCTTTTACGAGCCTGCCTGCCAACTGAGGCCACCCCGTGATAGATCCTTCTGGCAAAGATCTCCACTAGTAGAGAAGCTTCCCCCTCAGAGAAAGAGCCAATAGACGGGTCTTGACACTTTCATTTGTAATAGAGTGTAGCGCAGCCAAGGCCAGAATGTCTTGGATGTGCTCATATGCCGTTTTGCCGTAGCCATCGTAAGTAGGGATGGACTTCAAGGCAACGGGGGGCACAACCTCTTGTCCGACTAGAGCCAAGGGCCCTGTGGAGTCAACCGCTGGGAAGAGGTCGTCATCATTTTGCTGGGCAGCCATGTTTTCTTCCCCTCCGGTTTTGTACTCGGTATCGGTGTTGTCTGAAGTTGTAGGTTGCTCTTCAACTTTGGCCTCTTCGACTTCGGTTTCGGATTCGTCTATGTGAGCTTGGTAGTCAGCCAGCCTTACGCGCTCTCCAGGAGCGTTGATGTCAATTTCGTAGAGATCAGGTCGGTTTCCCGGATTCCTTGCTCTCCACCTTCTGGTATGCATGAAGGCGCTTGGACCGGTCTCACGGACTCAGAGGATATTCAGGTACTTGCAGAGTCGCCAAGTGTTATGATTTAACAACAATGAAGCGAACACCAATGCTTCGATTTTGTTTTGGGTGGGAACTTTCGGGTCCCATCGGGCGTGCCAAAGAAACTGTTGGTTACGAATCTGCCACTAGGATAGGATTTAGTGTAATGCGCCCTAGATTCGCCCAACAGATTGAAAGGCCGGAAGGAAGGAATGCCTTCCGTGCCAATCTCCGGAGGAGGCCGGCTTCCTATGTTTTCTCGGTTGTCTATCAGCTCAGAGTACAGGAAAGAAATTAGAAATACAGAAAGAAATATAAATGTATTTGTATTGGGTGGGGAGGATAAGCAGCACTGCAACTATCAATCACCACTACTAACAGCAACTAAACACAGAATACATTACAGAAACTACCGATGTCATTCATTCTATGTATCCTCTAACTATGCATTCCAGGAATACTTAACTATCAAATACCGATATCCGGATAGCGGAATAACAAGTAAGCAATAACATAAGCAACATGAGGCGTAAATGCTAAATAGAGGCAGCATAAAGAACAAGAACAGTCAATAAAGTCAAGTGTATTTTGTATTCAGAAGCAAATGCACAGCTACAATGGTTCCTTAGCAAGATATCCCCCTTCCACCCCTTTACAATGATATGGCGCAGCTATTTATAGCGCAATTTCCCCCCAATTACAACTTCGGGCACAGGGTCCCAGACCTGACAATAGCTGACAAAGCTGATAGAAGCGGCAAAAAAGCGGCTGATGTTGACCTCTGCAGATATGGACTGTACTTGCAGCAAGGTCCACCTGAAAACTTGGCAGCTACGTGGCAGTGCGGTAGATGAAACTTCGAGTCAGCTTGAATGAGGGTAGTTGCGGTAGATGAAACTTCGAGTCAGCTTGAATGAGGGTAGCTGCGGTAGATGAAACTTCGAGTCAGCTTGAATGAGGGTAGTTGCGGTACAATAATTCGGTTCACGCTTGCACACCACCCGTCACATCTCTAACTCGAATCTCGAGGCTGGACACCTGTCAAAATCTGATAAGGGACGAATTTGCCTTGGAATCTCGTCTCTCTTTCATGCCCGACTTCGCTCGGAATTGGAGCGCAATTAGACAGCGCAAGGGGGAAGTAGCGCAGTTGGGGAGGCCTCCGTGCCTTAGACAATTTTCGGGCTGCCTTCAACATCCTGCCTGAGTGCGCACGGGTAAGCGGGCGCAGTCCGACTTTGCTGCGAAGTCGGGTTGCGCACCCAACACTTAGAATTTTCAGGGGTCCGCTGCTTCCTAGGTGCGCACAAAAATGAGAGCGCACCCCGACTTCGTTGCGAATTCTGGTTGCGCTCTTGTACTTACCCAAATTTTGATCATTTCTCCGCACTTCGGCTCCCCAAGTGCGCTCAAACTTAAGGGCGCACCCCGACTTCGCTGCGAAGTCGGGTTGCGCTCTTATACTTAGAATTTTTAGGGGCCTTTTGCTCTTTTTGGGGAAAATGACAGAAGAAAGTGAAAGAGGAAAAAAGGGGGAGATGAAGGGAATGAAACTGATGGAAGGGGAGAAAGGGGACAGTGGAGAAAGGAAAGGGAGGAGGAGGGAAGGGAGAGCAGCATCCTTACAAGAAAAATGAAGACATGGCACCCCGTGCAAAATGTGGCAACAGGCCCATATGATGTAACTGTTATTTATTATAAAAAGATGTTTTATGAAGATGTAATGGTTATTCTTTAGGAGTTAGCTTGGGCACCCACTTGCACATGGATGGAAACTCTTAAGCATTAGGGTTAGGTTAGCTGAAGTCTTTAAAAGAACCAAGGGGGCAAGAGAAAAGGCATCTCATATTTTGTTGTATCGAAGTTTTGCTTCTAAGGAGGTTGCCCCCTCGAAGAGGCTTGCGATTCTGTAATGTGTTCTTGTTTTATGTAATATAATTTGATACATTTCTATTTTGTATTGCAATATTGTTAATTTCAAGCTTATTTTCTTTTATTATTGCAATATCATGTGGATGTGCTTTTATTTTACTACACGGTTTTGAACAAGTGGTATTTGAGTGCTTTCCAAGGCTGCATCTTGCTGCAGTGCAAACAATTCCTGTCCTACCATTTTGACCTATTAGGTATAATTTTTCTTTGCTTTAATTTCCTGCTTATTACCCTACAAAGAAAAATTGAGCCTTTTTTTGGTTTGTTTTAGTTTAATAGGTTAGAAACCGTGTGTCCGGGGTTTTAAAATATCATGGAGGAGTTGTCGTTATTGGCTAAGTTAAATTGCCCATAAAGTGTCTAACGAAGTGAGGGGTGATCAAACTCCAATACCCAAGTCTTAGACAACACCTGTATATGGACTTGAGCTCCCACGTACCTTCGAGTATATAGGAAGACCCCCCTAGGTTTACGAGAGACCTTTAGCCATAGGAAGCCTTTCGATCTTTTATCTATCCATAGTGCATTGAGCACAACACTCAAGAAGATTACACTCTCCTACTGTCAGAGAGGTGGATTGTGCTCAAGGGTATGTGTGGAACCCTCCTTTAGTAGTGGCCTAAGATGTTGGTTTGATCATTATCGTTTGTCGCTATGGTATAATAGAGGGCGCACACCTTGGCCTAGAGTAACCCTGTTTCAGTCATATGTCAAATCCTAATACAAACTGTCAAACCTCAAAAATCCTAACCACAGATTTGAGCATATTGAGGAGACTACACCCATCATAGAATTGACTGACAAAAATAACTGTTGGGGGTTAGTAATAGTCAGGAACAATGTCAGATAGGGCAGTTTTCAGTAACAGTCAAAACAGTGTCTGCCACAAGAGTTGTCAGTAACAACCGGAAATAGTGTTGGGCAAGATAGTTGTCATTAACAGTCAAAACAAAGTGTGTCAGGACAAATGTCAGTAACAGTGTTAGACAGGGCAATTGTCAATAACAGACAAGAAAAAGTCTGACAAGGTAGTTATTGGTAATAGACTGAACAGTAACAGATATGGCCGTTGTCGGGGAACAAAGAAGAAAGCCAGTTTTCTAGGTGAAGAAAAGCTTCGGGGGAAAAACAGACGACACATCTAAAAAATAAAATTTGGTGTGCCGAAAAACGTCATTTTGAGACCTAGTTCATTGTGATCATCTTTTTAAGTTGATCGTTTTGATATATAGCACCCAAGCACTTTTTTGGACCATTATTAAAAGTAGTAACTAAAACAACACTATTTTTAACAAGGCAGTTTGGGTGGTCCAAATCACAAGTCCATGGCTGGAGGAACTAAAGGAGCCATGAGGGAGATGGAGCAAAACCAATTGAGTGACCAGATAGGGCTATTGAGTCAACAAATTACTAACCTATAGAACCAATTTGGACATGAAATTAAATAATTGAAAGATTTTATGCATCTTTTGAACTTTGAACAAATCAAAGTAAAAACGAGAATTGAGGAGAAATTCCGTGAGGTTGAAGGGCGTTAAAAAGGAGCCACTCATGTACAACAAATTAACAGTACTAGATTTGAAGGAAATATTGGCAGTTTAGGACATATGGAAGAGGATGTACACAATGCTTTTTTTAATAATAATACCCCGTATAAAATGCCCAAGTTAGACTTCCTCGAGTTTAAGTGCAAGGACCCCAATGGTTGGTTGTGCCAAGCGGACTAGTTTTTCAAGCTCCATCACGTACCTCGATATTTATGGATCACCATGGCATCCATTAATTTTGAGTCTGAAGCCCTTTAATGGTATTAGTGGGTGCAACATATGATACCTAACCTTTGTTGGGAATAATTTGAATCACAACTACTCACGCGTTTTGGTCCTAGTGAGTATGAGGATGTTACGTGATCTTTAACAAAATTGAAGCAGACCTCTACTGTTCGTGACTATTAGACTCAGTGTGAAAAGTTGGCTAATCGGACACGGGGTTTGAGTGAATGAAAAAGTTGTATTATCAGTGGCTTGAAGGATGATATCAAGGCCGAGGTAAAAATTTTTAAACTGCAATCCATGATGCAAGCAATAGGGTTGGCCAACCAAAGGAAAAATTACTGCTCAGAGGTGTTCATCTAAATTTCCACAGGCTAGACCCCCATTTCGATCCAAAACCATATCAAATCCAAGAAATTTGTGATGTCAGCAGTGCCACAACAAAAGCCGACCAACATACACAGACGCGACACATAAAAAAAAATGCTTTTATTAAAATAATAGCCTTGAAATTACAAGCATTCGAAGATGCAATTACAGATTCAAGGGGCAGATATGTCAATGCCACTCTGTGTTTGAACACCACAAGACTCAAAATCACACAAAGAGATAAAATAACAAACTCCAAGCCGCCAAGTGGTGGTACGGAGCTCATAGCCCACCCCCTAACTACTGATCGAATCGAGCATTTATAGGCTCTGATAAATTCGACCGTTACAATATGGTCGTTACAGCATGACCGTTACAATATGGTCATTACAATATGACCGTTGCAGAGAGAAGACCGTTGCAGGGGAACGGTTACAAAAAAAATAACTAACCGAAAGAAAATATGACCGTTAGGAATTTAAGAGGAAGAGGGTTAGAATGCGATGCTCCTGCATCAGACTCCCATGCTTTAAAATTTCATGAGCTCTTACTCATGAGTTGTTCAATTGTTTTGAAGCTTGATTTGCGCATTTGCTGCCCCTACCTCGACCAACAGGGTGTGTGTATGCCATTGCCGTCATGCATAAAAATTTTGAGCATCTTTTTCACCATTCAAGCGGATCCTTAAGCAAGTTCTGTTTCACACTTGTGGTAATCCATGAAATACCGAGTGTCTATTTCACCACTCGCACAGATCCCTAGGCAAGTTTTGTTTCATACTTGTAATCTACGTACACTTTCTGTTTCATACTTGTTGTAATCTACGTACACGTTCTGTTTCATACTTGTTGTAATGTACGTACACGTTCTGTTTCACATGTGCAACACACTCGGGGTAATCCACGAAAAGCCGAGTGTTTGTTTCACCACTTGCGCAGATCCTTAGGCAAGTTTTGTTTCACACTTGCTATAATCTACATACACGTTCTGTTTCACACGTGCAACACACTTGTGGTAATCCACGAAATGCCGAGTGTCTGTTTCACCACTCGCTCCGATCCTTAGGCAAGTTCTGCTTCACACTTGTTATAATCTACGTACACGTTTTGTTTCACATGTGCAACACACTTACTGTAATCCACGAAACGCCGAGTGTCTATTTCACCACTTGCGTAGATCCTTAGGCAAGTTCTGTTTCACACTTGCTGTAATCCACGTACACATTTTGTTTCACACATGTAACCTACTCAATCGATAGACAAATGCGCACACTACCCTGCAGGAAACGTTTTGAGCTCTGATACCACTTGATGTCAGCAGCGCCACAGCAAAAGCCGACCAACATACACAAACACGACATAGATAAAAAAAAAATGCTTTTATTAAAATAATAGCCTTGAAATTACAAGCATTCGAAGATGTAGTTACAGATTCAAGGGGTAGATATGTCAATGCGACTTTGTGTTTGAACACCACAAGACTCAAAATCATACAAAGAGATAAAATAACAAACTCCAGGCTGCCAAGTGGCGGTACAGAGCTCACAACCCACTCCCCTAACTACTGATGGAATCGAGCATTTATAGGCTCTGATAAATTCGACCGTTACAATATGACCGTTACAATATGGTTGTTATAATATAGTCGTTACAGTATGACCATTACAACATGATTGTGACAATATGGTCGTTACAATGTGACCGTTCCAGAGAGAAGACCGTTGCAGGGGAATAGTTACAAAAATAATATTAACCGAAAGAAAATCTGACCGTTAGGAATTTAAGAGGAAGAGGGTTAGAATGCGATGCTCCTGCATCAATTTGCCTCGTTATGAATGCCAATTCACACCAACGACACCTCAATGTGTTGTTATTTCTGAAGTTATCTCCAACTGGCTAGTTTTGACAATTACGTGCAAAATGCCCCTACTCTTGGCATCTTAAACACTGGAACTAGAACTCTCCTTCATTAGGCAATTTGCCTTCTTATGAATGCCCAATTCACACCAACGACATATCAATGTATTGTTATTTCTGAAGTTATCTTTGACTGGCTAGTTTTGACAATTACATGCAAAATGCCCCCACTCTTGGCATTTTCGACACTGAATGATCAGTATACCATCTACATCATATTGCAATCGACTTTGTCCTCCTTGCTGATGACTGCCTTGTTGTGGTTGTCTTCCACCTCGGCAGTTGTTTCTGTATCTGCTACTTGTCGTTGCTTATCCATTTTTGTATTTTGCCCTTTTCATGTACCAAATGGAAAAATTTTGACTTGAAAATTGGTGGAGACATGAGCTCATATGCCAAGATACTCTGGTTACAATTCAAACTTGTTTTGACTATTTAATGCAAAAAAATCTGAAAAATAATATTTTTGGTGCACCATACTCATTTGAACAAATTCTTGGGTGATAATTTAACCATAAATAACTCTCTGAGTCCTCTTTCAGTGACAATTTCAATTGCCAAAATATTATGGCATGAAAAAATCATGCCCAAAATATGACCTTCTCTTAGGGAAAACTTTGTTCTGTTACACTGCATCTTTGGGGGATGAAAACATTGTATTCTGATCTGAAAATTATACTGTAGATGAGCCTTGATGTGTTGAACATTTCCATAAAATTTCAAATCCATATCATTATAGATATAATATTATACCTTCTACATGCCTCCCCTGTCAAACCTGTCTTGGCAATTCTGCCTTGTAATCTTCTGATCAATAAACCCTGTAGAGACCTATTCTAATGACCTTTGGCCTTATTACAGGAGAAAGAGAAACCATGAAAGGATTCACATCTTCCAACCAAACTAAATCAAACCAAATGAACTTATGCAACGAAAAGGATGAACTGGCTGAAATGAAACCTGCAAAAGAAAAATTTCCCTTTCAATGAAAGGTGATATTTTAAAAAGATACAACAAACTGAAAATGAGAATATCACCTATGTACACAGCTGTAAAATTCTATTCATCCTTCTCCAAAAATATGCTAGAGCATTTCTTAATCCAAAGGACATAGCATTCCACTTGTATTGCTATTGCCCTTGCAGTACTCATAAAGCAGTTTTCGTACATGTCTTGCTCCTTAATGGCTATCTGCCAGAAAACAGTTCGCAATCAAACTGGAAAATATATTGCCTTTAGAGATTTTTCTGAGGATCTCGTCCTTGTTAGGAACTGGATAATCGTAAAAAATGGTAATTTCAATCAGAGCTTTATAACTGGTTATCACTGTCTTCCCCCCAATTCTGTTCAGAATGCTTATTAACCATAAAAGCTGGAGCAGAATAAGGACAAGTAGGTTCTCTGACGAAACCTTATTCCAACAAGTTCTTCACTTCTTTCATATTTCCAGTATCTTCATAAGGCAAGACAATGGGCTTGATCTACGCAATCTTTCACCACACCCCCCCACCCACAGGTGTGCGCACACACAAAAGGGTACTTGGTGGACCATTGCTTTGCATCAGCCATTCAGATGGAAAAACAATAGTAGAAAACTGAAGTTTGCCGAAAAACAATAACTGGTAAGAAGATTTAATGAAAGTTACACAAGAAAATAACATTTTTAATATTTTCGTTCACTTATATCTTTTATGGCACAAAATTGGGTTTTAGGGGTGTGTGCGCTTAGAATCAGGCCTGCATAAAATTAGCTAAAGCTGACCATTCAGCCCAAAATCGACAAACAAATGCCAAACTTTAGAACAGAGCAAATCTTGTTATAAAGTGAAAAAGTATATTTCTTTCCCTCATTTTGATACAGAAGCAAAATTCTAGGTCATTTTTGAGCCTTTCTAACACCAGAAATTTCACTTGAGCTCAGGGCTTCCCTAAGAATAGTACTATGCTTTGGTAGAGTTTTATGTGTCCAATCAGATAGCATCTTAATTATTGCCCATCCATATTAATGGGGAAACATGTTCTTATCTTATATATTTCCTCTTTGTGTGCTTTGTTACTTGGCATTATGCTATGTTGGATGACTCATTCCTGTTACATTTCTCTCTCTGGAGAGATTTTTGCTGGCAGGTTCTCCTTGCACTAGATGGGACTATGAGTAGATTGACAATGACCCATTGGTTAAAAGAAAATGACATCCAAGTATTTGAAGCATCAGGTTGGACCCAAATGGTAGAGATCCTTTCCAAGTTTGATCAATATGATTATCGTGGGGGTAGAGAAGCATTGAACCTCGATCAGTTAGAGGATGGATTTAATTACAGAGATTTAGTAGAACAATATCACAGCAAAGAATGTCCAGGAAATAAAGCATATCATAATAATAACCAGATTCCTCATGATGAATTTGACTGTCAGCCATTGAGAGCTTCCAAACTGATTGTAATCCTAGATGTAAGGTTGCTGGATTTAACCGAAAATGCATGGAAAGGGCAAATATTTTATCTAATGAAATATCAAGAGAGAGTGAAATTCGCCTGGCTATTGAATCATGATACCCCCACTATTGTAAAGCTGGAGCTGTGGTCGAAAGGTCATTCTGTCATGGTTAACAGACCTTTATACAAATCAAAACTGAATCATATGCTTGCAACAATTACACGAGAATTCAGAGTTGAACAAGAAAAGCCAATTAGTAGCTCACAATCTTCAGACATACAGTTGAACAGTGGTGTCATAAACATTGATTCAACCATGCATTCAGCACAGGTAGGATGGTCTGAAATGGAAGCAGCTGAGGAATTGATTGGTAATAGCACACAGAAGCATTATTTTCATAAAATTCCTGAGAACTTGTATTTTAACAGACATGGTTCTTTCACTTCCTCAACGGAGAGAACAGCATTCTTTCCTTATCCCATGCAGAGGTTAACTGGGTTAGTCTCACCTTCTGAATGTTTGATAAAATCAGAATATAATATCTTACAAGAGAAGTTTGAAAACTCGAAAATGTGTGAAGTTAAGGAAGTTATACATGAAACCAACAACAATAACGAAGTGTGTAATGAGTGTTGTGATGGGAGCATATACCCTGAGTTCAAATCTAAGATGTCTGAAAAAAATTCATTTAGAAGAACAAGGCAGCCAGAAGTTTTGGCTGAAAGTTCCAATTGTAAACAATCAGACAGCTATGCCCTTGAGCTTCAACAGGCATCTGGACAGAAGGAAACATCGTGGGATCAAAATCTATCGGCAGAGGCGTCAGTCATGGAAGGAACAAGGACTTCATCAAACATTTCAGGGTTATCTGGCAGCGGCCTAAGTAACAAACAATTTAGAGAGCAATCTTTGATTCAAACATCAAGAGATAAAGATAATGAAGGGTTAGATGGAATAAATAATTTTCCAATTCCTGAAATATCAAGCAAACAACCATTCTGCATGCCTCTCTCAAATGGTATATGCAAGCAAAATGCCCTGGAAGGGATCCGGATATTGCTTGCAGAAGACACGCCAGTTCTTCAAAGAGTTGCAACAATTATGCTTGAAAAAATGGGGGCAAGTGTTGTTGCTGTGGGAGATGGACTGCAAGCAGTTGATGCACTGAAATGCATGTATAGACTAGATACTTGTGGGAGATCGACTGGTATAGAAGAAAGCCCTGAAAGCATTTCAAAGCTCACATTGCAAGAATCTCCAGTTTTTGATTTGATTCTCATGGACTGTCAGGTATGTTCCTAGCTATTAAAGTTTTGTTTTCCATCATCCAAAATGATGAGCTTAGGCCATAATGCTCATACTATGCATGCCCAGATCTTTAAGATATTAGGTACTTGATGTTATGTCGTATCCTTGAAAACAATGCATCATTCAAATCACTTAATAAGCATTCAAAATTGCATGTACTTTATAGATGTTCCTAACAAAAATTGGAAGCTGTTCCAGAATCCAGAAATGGTTGAAGTCCAAGATCCCATTCCAACACATTATCTTGTATCTTATAACTACATAATGCCATACATCGTGTTAAACTTGTCTAATCATTTAGAAAGATCCCAACTCTATTTCCTCTTCTTTTTTCTTTTTAAAAAACATTTCGTATGCAAAAAATCACAAAATAGCTTAACATGTATCAAACTCTGAAAGAACTAGTGTTTTGAACATTTAATCATCCATTTCTCAAAAGGGTAGAGAGGACTGAAGGTTTTTAATATTTTATCTTTTATTTAATAGCGATATGAGCGTTGTGTATACATTTCTCCGGAGCAGTTACATGATGACAAATATGAAATGGAAAAAACAGATGCAGAATAATCATTAAATTCTAAGTTATGAGTTAGATTCCAAATTTATATGCTTTCATTATCAGTAATAAACCCCTACTAATGTCTAGAGCAATCATGAAGTGTTAAATTGTAAACATTATAAAATACTGCGTTAACCGTGCAGAGGAATCTCTACCATACAGGATAGAATATTAAGCCTAGTTGCAAGAAACGTGATGGTCGAGCCTGGTTTCTTGTTTCTCAGGCCTGCAAGGAGTTTACAATGAAATCGGCCGTTGTGAACCGCTTTTTTGCCTCCTTGATGCCATCTGCAACGGCTCTGCAATGTAAAAAAATGGCTGCGTTTCATCAACCGTTGCGGGCTGTTTTTGGTTCTCTTCAGCAAGTAGAAGGGACAAATAATTGCATTTAATTTTATTTGGGTTCAGAGAATGACAAACGTTAAACACTTTCCCATGTTCCAAAGACTTCAAAATGTCCACAGCTTTTGTCAGACATCTCTGCCTATGCAGAAATGTCCACAATTTTTCTTAAATCTTCATTTGTTTCAAAGTATATCGGTCATTGCAACTAATCTGATCCATTCTGTGTCTGTGTGCATGCACACTGACACAGATTGAGTGACCTGCAGACACAGACAAAGAGGCATGCATTCACTCCTGCACGCACACACGCACAGACCCCGGCCTGCCCACCTAGCCATGATGATTTAAATTTCAGAACCCATGATAGATTTTTGCTTTGTCTCGTATACTTATAGACTTATAGTCACATACAACCTAGCTTTATATGATTCTGCAGCTACTAAGGTTGCTTCTTAACTTAGTAAATGCTTCATTTGTCTTTTTTTTTTTTTTTAAACTAAGCCTTTGCCATGTAGATTACCACACATGACAGTATTCTTTTATAGGATTTCATAGAAATAGTGGACAGATTACACATGACACTTTATCTCAAGCATATCTTATATCTAAGAACACTTTTCAGAGCCAAGAACATTTACTATCATAATAATCTTATAAAAACCTGTGATGGAACTATGTATTATTGATGCTGCAAAACTATGAAACACGAAATCATCATGAATTTTAGAACATCCCACAACGGATACATATTTTAGAACAGTAGAACATACAAATATGATGTCTATTTTGTTCATGGCACTCATCAAATTCATTTATTCAATTCTTGGTCAAATGAGATAGTTTCTTCCCAAAGGCAGTAGCGTAGAATAACTCCGAAGGTCAAAACTCATATAGGCTTTCTCACAAATGACTCAAAATTCTGGCTATGAAGATCATACCACTCTTTTTGGATTTTCTATTCTAGTTATAGTAGCAGTACAGTTCAATCTCCATTGGAAAAATCAAGAACCCTCATGCCTATTTATGAATGTGTTATATTCCATTTCTAAATTTTGGCGTTGTTCCTTGTTTGAAGTTGAGTTGAGTTTGGTGACATGGAGTTGTGATGCTTGAGAAGGTACGCAACGACAACAATGAGATGATTATAGTGCAGTTGATGAACGATGTAGATTCCCTCAAGAGGAGGGAAGATTGGAGATTGCAACAGAGGAAGAGGCAAGCTTGTTTGTTGACATTGATGAAGGATTGACACACGAAGCAGGCATGTAACTAGACACACAAGTTATTGCGTAGCCAAACATGCAAGTGGATGCACATGAAGGTGATGTGCAAGTTTTCGTGCATGAAGGTGATACACAAGTGTTCGCATAGGAGTACATGTGAGTGTTCACACATGAAGTAGACATGCACACCAACGAAGAAGTTTATGCAAGTGAAGATGTGTGCGGAAGTGGACACTGACAAGGTGTGCATGTCGGCAAAGAAGGTTGCACAAGTGAAGATGTGCATGCCGACTTGGAAGTGCGTATTGATGAAGTCAAACAAGTCCATGGTAACATATACAAAGGCAACAGAGATGCATACAGATGGATGAGTTTGTGAAGTGAAGCTATACGTGTAGATGGATGAGTTTGCATAGGCGAAGACATATGTGCAGATATGGAAGTTCATGTTCATGCCCCGATGAAGTTGGGCATGACAAAGTTGATAACAAGATTGATGGAGAAAACCTGGCTTGGCAAGAAAGGCTAGGATTGATTGGAGCAAGTGGTGCGGTAGATAGTACGTATGACAGATGTTTGGCACTGGAGCAATTGGAAGTTGGTGTGTTCGATGGTGAGCGAAATGGGAGTTCGACTTCAGAGCAAATGGGTAATTGCGTCTTCGACAATGCTCGAGATAGGAATCTGGTACTAAAGCAACTACAAGTTGGTGTGCAGGACGAGAGTCTGAAATCTGAGCAACATCAAGTTGGCACATTTTATGGTGCAGGGGATGGAAGTCTTGAACAAGAGCCATTGCGGTGAGGTGCGTCTAAGGATGCATGTTTAGAGGATGAGACATATGAACAACCACTACTAATGTTGAATCAACCTAACACAACAACGACCAATTTTGGCAAATCGCACAAATCTCCCATGTTTCATGGTGGTGAAATAGAGGACTAAATCAAGCATTGGAAAATTTGTCTCACAATGCGGAAGGTCAATGGGCAGGAGAATGAAGCAAGTTAGATTTTATTCCTTATGACATTTTGTGGAATTGCAATGGACTAGTACATGAGCATTGTGTGAAGCATTTGTAAGGGAATTATGGTTGCTCCACAATGATGATGAGGTCATTGCTAAAAATTATAGAATGGAACAAGGTGAGAAATATTTTTTTTGGTTCAGCAACTAGTGGTTGAGTGGATTGTTTACCCATTTGGAGGAAGATCTGTCAGATGAATTGAAGAAGAGGTGGTTCGTGGAGAGACTTCTTCCTATGTATAGGAAGATCTGGCGGTCCCTTCGATGTCATATTAAGAGGCCTTTAAATGGGACTTGAGTTTGGAAAGTGATGCAAAGACATCATCAAAATTTTGGGGTCATGTTAATGAGGATCAGAGTGACCTCGAAGATGATTTTGAAAACAAGAGTAGTCTGGGGGATGATTTGAGTAAATCATCCTAGTGTTCAGGTCGAGAAGTCAATGAAGAGAGTGACTTGAATAGCAATGAATCCAAGGATGAGGGTGACACAGAGAACATGTGTAAGGACGTGAAATCATCATTGTATGTATGTGCAACACAAAGGGAGATTGTACCAAGGAGGAATGCCAGTGGTGGTGTAGTTTGTGATAATAATCAAATAATTGGAAGACGCTGAATTGAGTATGATATTGAGGGGAAACCAATTATGCAATGTTGGTGATACCATTTGTGGGGCATTTCTCACATGAATGTCAAAGTCATATAGGTCGAGATGAATGGGTGATGTTTAAAGGGTTTGAAGAGTTGGAGAAGAGTCGTTGTCCTAGCCAAGAAATAAAGGAGGCGAGCTTGATGAACCTAATTCCAATTGAGGTAAACTTGATTGCAATTGAGGAGGCGGAGAGTAATTAGGTGATAAGTAATTTGGTGATGAGCAATCTAGCAAAGAACAATCTTATGACAAACAATCTGGTGGAGAATAATCAGGTGACCAAATTGGCAATGAGCAACTTGGTGACGATCAACCTAGTGGAAAATAACAATCTAGCGAACAACTTAGCGAGCAACTTGGTGAGCAATAGCCTAGCAAGCAACTTGGTGACTACCAACTTGGCAAGCAGTAGCTTAATGAAGCATGAAAAGCAAGGATTCAAAAAAGTTGGATGGAGAGACATGTATGAAGTGTCGGTTGAGTCTGTCAATGATGATGACAATGCACTTGAATGGAATTTGTTAAATAGTACCTCGCATGGTGGCATCTCTTTGTCAATGGAGAGCAACAACGTATGCTTGACAAGTTTGAGGAGTGAAGAAGACTGGAGTAGTGCTAGCTCCAAATCAAGTTGAAAAAGGCGGACGCATATTAGGGTAGTTATGATTATCATTAGAGGTAATTATGTAACTACTTTCATCATCGAGTGCCAAGGACGACAACATGGAATTTTGCCAACGACAAAGTAATAACCCATTTTCTAGATAGTCACTTGCTAGATGACTTGGTAGAATCATTAAGCAATGAAGAAGAGTAGCTAGATAATGGAATTTTATCACCAAATATTCCAATGCAACATGCAAGTTATGATGAAGTAGATTGGCTTAGAAGTATCTCTGACGAAGTTGACAATGAGGAAGCATATGCAACATGGAAAACTTGCAGACGGAGGACGACAAGGGCAATCAAGTTCAATTGGAGCCTAGGTTGACAAAGAAGAACAATATGAAAATTAATTAAGTGTTGAGATGACGACACTATGGCAGGCTTTGACTTCCATTGCTCACCAAAAATGACCAATTCTTCGAGCAGTATAAGTGGGCCATCAAGCCACTCAAGCTGTTTGAGGTGTGCTTGCAACAAGCTGTTTGGGTGGGCAATTAGGCCCTCAAAGTCATCTAAAATGGCTCGACCAAGGGGAGAGGCCCTTAGAGCCTCTCCTTGGTTGTTTGGGGAGATGACTCAATCCTAGATGACCTACAAGCCATCTAGCTAAGGGAGGGTCATTTGGGCCACTCCCTAACCATTTGGAACGGGTAAGAGACCCCCAAGAGCGTTGGTTCGTTAAGGAAAACCCCCATGGGGTTTCAACCTAATTGGCCTACTTAGCGAGGCGTGATTCGTGCACGACATAGTGCAAAGTGTGTGTGGCTCGACAACAAAGGTTATGCAGTGGGCTTGAGCGTAATGAAGCCAAGTGAGCAAAGTGGAGGCCCCTCTTGGCATCAGGGTTTTATAACCCCCACATAGTGCAAGCACCTACCACCAGACCGTTTGGAGCACAAGACCATTCGAACAAGGTGGATGACTTGCAAGGGGCTGATTTTCCCACCTATGCAGGTCACTTGCGGTGGGCACATTGGTGAGTGGATCACCCGTTTTAGCAAGCAACTTGCTCACATTTTTTTTACATCATAATCAATCACATCATTAGGACATGATAAAGGGAAGAGAGAGAAAGGAAGGGAAAATAAGATAAGATGATGGGAAAATTTCTTGGAAGAAAGGGGATGATCAAAGCGAGATTCTTAGAAGAAAGAGGGAAAATAATTGCCAAAATAATAGTAAGGTAAATATGTACATATTTATATACTCTTTTGGCCGAAGCTTTTGTTGTTAAATTGGGTGGAGGTGCTTCCTGTTCATGGACATAGGCAACGTCCTCCCATTCGTGGTGGTAAGTTTGTAAGCATTCAAGTGTGTGATCTTTAAAATTTGGTAGGGCTTGCTTTACAAGGAGTCAAAATTTTGTTGTTCCCCAGGATTTGTGTAGTCCTTATCCCACTTGAATATTAGATCTCCCTCTTTGTAGCCCATCTCTATGGCCCACTTTTTGAAACACCTCTACATAGCCTCTTGGTGTTGCATTGTTTTCTTAAAATATTTTTCTCTTTCCTCGTTTAGGGCCAACAATGCATTCAACCTTGCTTGCATGGGTTCAATGTTAGTGTCTTCTAGCTCAAGTTGTTGCAATATTTTGAGGGAAGGGGCTTCAAATTGATTGGTAACACAACCTCGTAATAGACTAATTTGTAGTGCAATGAACTTGTGGATGCTTTTGTCTTTACTCGGTTGGCCCATAATTTTTTTACAGAGCTTGGTGTGTCAATCCCTTTGTGATTCAAAAATGGTTCTTTTCAAGTTTCTTGTGATATTCTTGTTAGTCAATTTAACCAAGTTTTTATTTTGGGGATAGTAATTAGAGGATGTCTTGGGCAAGAATCTTTGTTCTAGGGTGAACTTCATCACCTTGACCCCCTTGAACTAGGCAACATTATCTATGGCTATGGTGGTTGCTGCCCTGAATTTGATGATGATATCCTCTAACAATTGCACCATTGTTTCTTGATTGACCACTTTGACTAGGGCTGCTTTGACCTATTTGGTGAAATAATTTGTATCGGTGAGTATCCATCCATGTCCTGCACTTGACAATGGGTTGATTTTGCCTATAAGTCTAGACCCCATTATTGCAATGGTTTGATCACACTGATGGGCTTTAGGGGTATAGGAGCTCTTTTCTTCCTCCCTCTAAACGTGCAACAAGATCCACAATTTTTGACCTATTGATAGTAATTGGTGAATATAGTAGGCCAATAGTATCCAACTCTTAGGATATTATGAGTTGTTGGCATGGAGTAATGCACCCCTTCATCATGTTATTTCTTAATTAGGGTGTTGTTTCTTCTTTCGTGCAGTGTAGTAAGACATCATCGTATTATTTCCTAAACAAGACACCATCAAGCTAGTAATAATGTGTTGCTTTTCGCTTGAATCAGGCTCTTTCTTTGGCTATCAACCCTTCTAGTACTTGTCCTGTGGCTATATATGTGCATGTGGCCCATCCAACGAGTTTTGTCATCCACATCTATCTCTTCTACAAGAGCATTCTGATCCTTAGGAACTGTCATTGCTAGGCTTTTACATAAGGCCCTTCCCCTTATTAGCTGGTGGGTTTGTTATCTATGTCAAATTCCTGAATTTTATTAATTTACCCAACCCTCTTTCCTCCTAAATCACCATGAAGCATAGTACTTTGAACATTAGGGTGTACCACAAAGATGGTGGTTTTGCTTTGTGACATAAATACTAAACTTATTGAGAACATTCATGATGGTGAACACACTTTTTTTTATGAGTGTATCTTTCTTCGTAGTTGTGGAGGGCTTGGCTCATGAGTAAGATGGGATTTTAATCTTTATCATTCTTTTGGGTCAGAATCATAGTGTTGCTTTCATTTGTACCAAACACATATAACCTTAAATCTTTGGAGAATTTTGGCTTGATCAAGACAAGGGCCTTGGTCATGGCATCTTTAACATCTTGAAAATCTTTCTTTTCCTCTTCAGTCCATTCTAGAGTGGCATATTTTTTGAACATTTTGGTAATAGGTCTGACCATTTGGGTGAAATTTGTGATGAACTTAGCAACAAACTAGATTTGACCTAGGAACAACCTAATTCCTTTGATAGGAGAAGGATAATGGGAGATCTTGAATGGATTTTATTTGGTTGGGGTCTATGGCTAAACCTTCTTTTGATACTACATGACCTAGCAATTTGCCTTCTTGAACCATAAAAATAGACTTCTTAGGATTAAGCAAGATACCAAATTCTCTACACCTTTAGAAGACTATCTCAAGATGCACAATATGCTTGCTCCTATCTTTGTAAAATACAATTAAATCATCAAGATTTATGAGAATTGTCTCACCTACAAATCCAACAAAAGCTATGTCCATAGCCCTTTAGAAAGTTGCCCAATGTTTGATAGGCCCAATGACATTCTTTTATCTGCAAAGGTCCCCCATTTAGTGGTGAAGGCGGTCTTATGTTGATCATCCTCTTTGACTCAGATCTGATTGTACCTTGAGAAACCATCAAGGAGAGACATCTATATCACAACCACCTTTTGTAGAATCTGATATATGGTGGGCAAAGGATAGTGGTTCTTTGACATAGCTTGGTTTAGGTTTCTGAAATCGATACATAGCCTTATGTCACTATTTTTCTTGCATGCCAAAATAAAGTTGGCGACCCATGTGGAGTGCTTGATTGGAAATATTATTTGGGCGTGCAAGAGCTTCAAAAGTTCTTTTTTCATCATTGCCTCCATTTTAGGGTTCACTTCTATCTGAATGGTCTAGCACTAAGCCCCAATTCAATGGTATGCTCTATGATTTTCCAATTGTAGACCTTGAGATCTTCATATGACCATGCAATAATGTCTCCATACTTGCCATAAAGCTCTTTGAAAAGGTTTATTTCTTCTTGAGTGCAATCCTTTCCAAGTAGTAGGTTCTTCCCCTCAACTGGGTACTTTGAGGCTTGTTTTCCTTATACTATCATCTGGATTAAATAGGCTTTCTAGAGTGATCAAACCCTTGGGTAACTGATTTGACTTTAACTATATGACTTCATCCTTGATGTCATCCCCATACTCATTCTTATCCTCAATGTATTGGGCTTCTCTAATAAGGAATTCTATGATTTGTTCATCATTGTTGAAGACCTGCCAATGATTAGAATTATCAGGGATGGCTGGTCTAAAGACTACCTCCAATTATTTAAAGTTTATCCCACATCATTGTTGAGGTCGAATCTAGCTGCCATGTCTACTAACTCCTTTGTCTTGGTGTTCAAGTCTCCAAGAATTGTTTATCTCATGTGTGAAAACTTTCCAGCAAATATCAAACATGATGTTTATATGACTTCAAATGCTTGTTCTTTGTGACACATTAAAAAGTAACCTAGTTTACAATTAGTTTGGAAACACCATCTATTCTTAGGTCCTTATTTCCCATCTTCTTGGCTTTTCGTAAGTTAGTACACATTATAGGTACAATTGAACAACCTACATGGAAAGTGAGTCTATGCACCCTATGGGTCGATGAATAATGCTTGCCCCATTTCTAAATCTAGCGCCATCAAAGTATATCGTCCAAGCCTTATCTACTCGACTTGTTAAGGCCAAGGGATTAGATGGTGCTTTAATGATGAGATAGTGGCCTAGTTCAATCTCCTCATATTTGACCTCTAAATCCTCTTCATATTGTAATACGATGATCAAATTGTTTGCTTTCGAGTTCTAGCCATCTCCAAGATATTCATCATCTAGCACAAACTTTGGGAGCTTATTCCAGTTTACAGTGCATTCATCATATAGCTTATGTAGTAAGTAGTTGCAAGGTGACTCATTTTCAATCCTAATCACCTTCCTATCCTTAGGCACATTCATATGGGTATAATCCATTGCTAGGTAATCGCTTCCTGATAACTTGCTTGTCCACTCTCTGGATAACAACATACCAAAGTACAGAGGGAGGTCAACAACTATTACTTCTTGCACTACTACAAACTCTAGGTGTCTAGCTATAGTCATGACCAGGTCTTTGAGTAACCCCATTGCATTGACCCTTGTGTCATCCATTTGGATTGGATTCCTAACCGTTTTGGTATATGGAATACCTATCTCTTCACAAATAGCTTTAGGCATACCTACGCTGTTGCCCCTAAATCAACTATACAACTTTTTAATATGTAGTTTTCATTTTGAGGGTCATAACATGGGGTTGGCTTTAGTGTCTTATTAATATATCAACTAAGTTGACTTGCATGTCTATTGGATGTTTCACAATCAAATTCTATTGATCAACTATTTTGGTTGGAGTGGGTTCTGACTGTTTACCCCTAGCATAACTTCTTTCTTGCTCTTTTAGAGCCTCCTGTAGTAGGTCTTGTTGCTCAGGTATAGCTAATGCTACTAGCGTACTACCCTAAGCAGGTGTCCTTTTCATTTCTTCTATGATGTTAAACTTGAATTCCATAGATGCACTCTCGCTTCATGCTATGAACTTTTGATGTTTCCTTGTAGTTGTCATGCATCCTTCGCTTGTGAGGGGTATTTCAGTCATCATTCAACCTCTTTATAAAATTGACCTTTTGATTACTCTCCCTTTCGATAGGATTATCTATTCCTCCTTTGTGCCCTTTATCTACATTGGGGTCTTTTCCCTTATCTAATCATCTGTCCCTGTTGTTTTGTACCTCTTCTTTACTTGAGGTATACTTGTGGCCTCTTTTTTTGTGCCTTCCTTCTTCTGTTTCTCTTGTTATGTTATCAGTCCTTTTTGGTTTAAATGCAAAGGTGGCCTCCCTCCCCTAAGGATTGTCATACCTTTTTTGGTGTTAGCCTGCTTTTTAACTTGTTGCTCTTCGAAAGCTTTTCTTTTACCCCTAGTCTCAACCCCTTGTTGATTAGCACATATGGCATCATCTTCAAATGTTTACTCTTTATCTTGTTGTTTAGCGCTAAAGTTAGCTAGGATGGCATTATTAGGGTTGGGTAAGGCCGGTATTGATTGTTGAGTTTGGGGTTGTTGGTACATAGGTTGATTAGTTGCGGAGACCAATTGACCCAAGATGGCATCCTATTGAGCCTGGCATTGTTGGTTATACTGGATAGTCTAAGAATGCTTGATGGCTCCAACACATTCTATGGGATCATCCCTATCATTAGATGGAAGTCACCATGTCGACTCTACTTTTGAATTGGTGTTAACCATGTGATTATGAGTTTGACTTACTCCTTGGTTAGCACCTTGTCAAGGCACTTGATCTTTTGTGAGATATGGAGTCTTCTAGGGTTGCCAGTTTTGGGGTTGTTGCCATTATTACCTTATGGCATTGTTCTGATTTACCAACATTTTGATCACTTCCACCATCTCACCCATTGCAAAATTAATATTTGACTCATTGTTTGAGTTGGATGGGGTAGGGAGTTTTGGAAGTTGTCATTGAAAGTCTACAATGGATGATGTGCTATGGCTAAGATGAGTAATGACATATGGTGACGAGGAAAGGATTAGTAGCAACATTTGGTTGAGGATTAGGTGTGGGTGAAATGTTGGGTGCAAAATTGGGTATGGATGTGTTTTGGGTAATATGGGATATGTAGGCCATTGGTGGAGCAGAGAGCAATTTTCCTACTCGAATAAGAATGTCTTCTCTTTTGGTTGCCTCTTCAAAAGCTGCAACTAGTGTATGATTGTTAGCATTACATACCATTAAAGCTAGGTTAGACTATAAACCTTTGATGTAATATGGTAATGCTTGTTCTTCATTTGGCCTAACATTTTGTGGGATTAAATTCAAGGTTCTCAAGAATCTAGTATTAAAATCATGTATATTTTCTTGAGGATGTCTTTGAATTGTGTTCAATTGAAACAAAATAGAGTAACCATTTCCCATACTACCAAATCTATGCATGAAATGTTCTATGATTGATGCCCATCTTGTAACTAATTATTTGGTAATCCTCTATACCATAAAGCAATCTTATCACAAAGAGAGTAAATTAGCAAATGTACCATTATGTCGTCCTAGATGTTGTGGATCGATTTGAGTGTTGATAGTTTGTTGAGATGATCTAGTGTTGTCTTGTTCCTATTCCCATTAAAGGTAGGCAATGCTTTCATAGTTGTTGGGAAAATGGGAGAATAGACCACTAAATTTAATGGTCCTTGGAAGGTTCAATTCGGAATTTGATTTTGCAGCCTACGAGGCACTCCTGGGTTATTTTGTTGAGGTGGAGGTTGACTGTATTGTTGATATGGTGGGGTTAAGATACATTGCATGACCATGATATGAGTATACGGATATAGAGGATATGGGTGCAAAGAATAATAAGGCAGAGATATTGAGGTAGCAGATTTTGATAAACCCACTATTCATTTGCAGGCAGTTGCATATTCTATTGTGCAGGGTGGTAATCCAAACCCAGTTGTAAAACTTGTTGACTCACATTTTACGACATGACTCACTAGAGGTAGTTTTAGCCCCTAGGTTTTTCCTTGAGACACCTACAACCCCATTTGTTAAGCTAGCGCTTGAGCATTTTGAGCAAGGTTTTGGTTTGGATTAACCTTGAAAATCCTACATTTGGAGACGTAGACTAACCTGGTGCAATGTTAGACGTATTTGACAAATTGGATCCAGGTGGATTTTGTGTGGAAAAAGCACTTGCAAGAGGGATGTTTTGGGCATTAGAGGTTGGCAGTGGATTACTAGAATGGTGTTGGCTTTCGAAGAATGGGTTGTTTGTGAGATTATTCACATCAATAGGTATACCATAAAGGGGATTGGTACAAGTTAAGGTCCTACCTGTATTGGGCTAGGTTTGATTCCAAAGGATGAATAACTCATTTGTTGGCCCAAGTAACTGATATGTGGAGGTGTGAAGCCTTGACTAATAGGATTGACCCTGAGGCTTTTTCCTTTTGACAAAATGAAATTAGATACTGGAATCTCCTCAAACTCGTCTTTTAGATGCACCCACACAATGGGTTGTTCTTTTCTTTCTCCCTTCGTGCTTCTTCGATGGTATGCAATGATGTCTTCTAATTGATGTTATTTTCCTGTTTTGAGAGTCTTCGATCATGTATTCATAAGATTGCACATACATACCTACATGGATAGAGTTTTGGGGTCAAAATTGGCAAAAAAAAAAAAAATCCTTATGGAGCGATTAGCTAGTAGAAAATGGAGTGATTTGCTCGCAAATTGGAAATTTAGGAAATTTTCAAGAGGGGTCGAAGTGAATTGCTTGGAGAAAATCACTTTCCTGTGAGGGAGGGAGGAAGAATCTTGCCTTTCCTAGTGAGTCACTTCTCACACTCAGAGAAAATTGCTCATTGGATCTAACTTGGAGAGAATTTATTATTTTCTAGGTGAATCTCTCACTAAATTGAGCAAATCACTTGTTGATTTTATCTTTTGGTAGAATGTCTCAAAATATGCCTTAAATGCCTTATGTCCATCATAGAGGCACATACAAGGTCAAATTTGATCTTTGATGATGCTGAGATGTTGTTCGAGTCTTCTTTGCAAAAAATTTAAAATTTTGGGGTTCATGTCGAAGTTGTCGTTCACAAAGTACCTACAAATGACACAAATAACAAAAATGATAAATTTTTAAAGTCAATTTGAGACTGGAACTGATAAATCAAGTCCCTAGCTTTGACAAATCACTTTGGATTCAGCTTGTGAAAGTGCATAAACTTCAATGTGACTCGCTTGCAAATGCAAGCAAATCGCTTCCCAAGGACTTCGTAAAATTTCCATCAATTTTGAGCTAGTCATTTCATTTGTGATGAGTACATGTTCAATGCAAAAACTGAGCAATTAAGTGCAATTTGAGGATAATGAGGATTGGTCCCACCAAGCATGCTAGAAACTATGTTGAATTGGGGAATTGTCCTAACTTCTAATTAAGATTTGCACCCCAATTCTAGTTTCAACAAAGTTGGAAGGGATTGCCAATGGCTTCTCCCAACCTTCAAATTTAGGTTGACTCCCCACTGTCCTCACAGAATACTCCTATGCTAACTTGCATTAAAAGTAAAGTGTGGAAAATAAAATACAAAAATAAAAATGCATGAAAGTTTAAGGGTGTGAATGATTCAAAGCAAATACAAGTTTAAACTATAGTGAGGAAAGTGTGTGATCAATCAACATATGAGAAGTTGAATAACATCAATGTCCACCCATTCATTAGATTATAAAATTGATAAGCGAATGACAAGATGGGCTAAAAGGGCTAATGCCACAGTAACAAACTAGGAAAGTGGTGCCATTAATAGAATGCATAAAGACTTTCCAATTTCTTGCAATCACATGAGGTCAAAGCATAATGTTTGTTTCCTAGAACGTAGCTCTAAATTCTCATGGCCAAAATATGAATACATTAGAGCCCTAGGCTTTTATTTATAATAAAAGTTTACCCCTTAGTTATCTGGGGTGAGTCCTAGTAAAAGTAGAGATTTTAGGGCATCTTTAGCAAAATGATGCCTTACCAAATGTTAGATACCTCTAGTTGTGCCTCTAACATGCTTAGAAGGCTTCCAAAATGACTTAGTGTGCCACTACATGCCAAAATGTTGCTTTCCAAAAGATTTGCCCCGGAATCCATGCCTTCAAATTTACCTTTGCGACCTTCTAAGCAATTCACTTTAGTTAACTAGCAATTTGCTTGCATTTCCAAGGGAATCGGTACCTATTCTTGAGAGAATCACTTCTTGGAGTCATTCAACCCTTTTGTAAGCAAATTGCTCCTTGGAGCCAATTGACCTCTTTTACAAATGAATTGGTACCTATACTAAACTTAGGAAAATTTTGGGAGGTTTTGTGAGACGTCTGTTGTTTGATTTCTCTACTACATGCTCCTTCAAAATTTGTGAATCTCAAGGTAGTGCCGAGATCAAACATCATAATACTAGAGGAATGGTGGACCTAATACAAATTCTAGATAAAACTTTAGGTCACATATTAGAATAACAATAATTGATTAGTGAGTTACAATTTTTTTTAAGGAATATTATAGGTGGTGTTAGCATCTAGCTACTGAAATATGTAAAAAGATGTTGGAACAGAGGTAGCAAAGCCGATTTCATTTGAAAATTCAACATGATGAAAATGGATAAAGCTCACAAATATTATGTTTAATAAGTAATGCAATGAGAATAAGCTAAACCTCAAGGACTAAGTGTATGGTTCTTGAAAAATTGTAATGAAAGGAATATTGAAGAAGAATCCCAATAGATAATTACATCATATTTACTAAGAAGCATGATATAAAGGAGTCCCCATATAAGTTGGATAGGTGAAGAATTCAAAAGATTAGAAACTAACCCACGTCTTGTAGGTGAGTTGGAGAGGGTAGAGCAATCCTCCAAGTGAGGTCCTTGGTTTGAATCTCCACCCTACCAAACGCACATCGGGTATCCAAAATCCAGTTAATAATGCTTGTGCGGTTAGGGCCGAACGCAACTCTCGGGTGATTTTGATGGTATAGAACCCCTTGGTTGGTTTCTCAGACCATGGCGGCCCTGCAAGGGTTTTTTTGCTAAATTATCAAAAAAAAATATTAGAAACTAAATGAATATCTGCAACTGAAGTGCTAGGAGTAACCTCATTGAAAGTAGTATACACACAACTAGAAGGTTAAACTATATCAAGATATTTGGGGAGAAGATCAGTGAGAATCAAATAAGATAAAGAATCATTTGCAAGGTTAGTGAAAAGAGATCGAAAATGCCCATGAGTAAGAGCTATCTCAAAAACATCTCTCCAAATTATCACATCATGGGTTAGCTAGATTATAGAGTCAATATACCTTTGACTCTTCATTATACCCAACAAAAATGCATTAGCACTTAGGCTCAAGCTTGTTTTGTCACTCGATAACAATATGTGTGATGCAACTAAACCAAATATCCTATATTGGGGTAATCTTTAAAATTATTGTTGGTGTACTCTCACCCATTATCGGTTCTCAAGCACTTGATCTTCTTCCCACATTGAGTATTTGGTCATACTTTAAAAGCCTTGAATTTGCAAATCCTTGATCCTTGTATTTGATGGTGGATATCCAAAGAAACCTTAAAAATAATCAATGAAAGTAAGAAAATACTTGGAATCAACACTAGATCAATTAACCATAGGACCATAAATATCACTTTGGACTAACTCTTAAGGCTGAGAAGCATCTTGAGCTTTTCCCATAGGAGAGGGCTCCTTATGATTTTTCCCATATGTTCTCCACACACCAGTAGGTAGAGCAATTGATGGTAACCATATGGATGACTTTTGCCTCAAAGATCCAATATTAGTGTGCCCCAAGCATGAATGCCACAAATCACTAGTATGATTAGTCTTAGTTACCATAGCAACAAAATCCTTTTGGTATGAAGATGTAAATTTGTCTGATCACAATACCTTGAGCAAAAAATTCAACATCATCATCATGCCCTTGATAACCAGTTGATGTAGCCATAAGTCCACAAATAACTAGTATGATTAGTCTTAGTCACCATAGCAACAAAGCCCTTCCAATTTCTTGATAACCAGTAGATGTAGCCATAAGTCCACAAATAACTAGTATGATTAGTCTTAGTCACCATAGCAACAAAGCCCTTCCAATTTGAAGATGACAAAGCCTCTAAAGTGTGTACATATAATATGTTTGATGATATTACCTTGAGCAAAAATTTCAAAGTTATCATCAATGTCCTTGATAACCAATTGATGTAGCCAAAAGTCCACCTTGGTGTGAGTGATGTGATAAATGGATATGAGATTGTGTCCAATTTCTTCAACATGAACCTCATCAAATTTGGTTATTTTAATAATGACACTACCACAAACTAAAACTTTCAAGGCTGAATCAGCACTTCACAACCATAAAAGTATCATTAGATTTTATATCTACAATTTATTTTAATCCTTTAAGCTATAATGAGTTTATTAATGCTTTATTACATCTTCAAGGATTAAAATAAATTCTATAAATAAGATCCAATGTAATAAAGGGTGAAGCTATGTCTCATCTTTATTGAAAGTATGAGATGTTCTCTAAAATGTGTTATTGCTTTGTATTTTTAAATTACTTTAAAAACTTGATATGTATGATTAACAACGTGCCATTGCTTTGTATTTTTAAAGGAAAGTTTTAGTGATACACCATAAACACATGGTTAGGGATCATAAATTGTCAAATTCAATTAGTCATCCTATAACCTGATAATAAAATCATGATTTTGTTTGAAAAGCTTAGAGAAAATTACAATTTAGTACAAAATAATAAAATTTAAATTATGGCATAATGCATTTGTAACAGGTTTCCAATTATATATTATATTTGTATATTTCATTAGTTATAGAAAGATGATAATGGCTAAGGTAGGTGAACAAACATTAATTAGGTCCAAGTAGAATAGCGGCATGCAAGAAACCCAACCTAGAAAGACAATTACATTTATATGAGCATATAACTTTAATTACTAACTCAATCTATATGAAAACAAACATTACAAAGCAAGGATAAATGCAAATAGGATAAGAATTAATGAATACCCATTAACTTTGAGTGATGAGCTTGTCTTGTAGGCATATTTTTATTTAAATTGTGTTGTATGGCACTAGAGAGATGTAAAACATAGGTTTAAACAATATATTTGCTATGTCTTGTTATATAAATCTAGAGACCATGAAACATTATTTTTAAATGCATCATCTAAATAATTGTTAGAAAATTTTAATGAATTTTAAAGCAATTCATTTGCATTAGGAGTATCATGAGAAATGGATTTAATCAAACTTCTCTTTTGAATAGTCACATGTCAGCGTATTTAAGTAAATGCATATTTTTGTACTTTGGTGATGTATTGCAACAAAGTTGCATAACTTCTTGTTTTGGATTTATATTTCTATACATTTACTGCAATAATATTGAAAGTTTATAGCGAAAACCATAAAGAAAAATAAATAATATTTGCATCATAGTATGAGAATAAACAGATAAAAACCAAAGAAAGATACTTGACAACTAAGTTTAGTTTATGTTTAGAATAACACTAACAATCCAATATTTCATTAATTTGAAATAATGCTATACTAATCCTAAAAATTCTTTATGAGAATAAGTAGATATGAAAATAAAGTGGATTCTTGTTTTATTTTTTATAGCATAAATTATTTATTTAATAAGATATTAAGAGTACATATCATTAAGGCATTGTAAGAATTGTTACACCTTTCAACTCAAAACTTAGTGTAACATGATTGTTAAAAACCACTAATAAGTGTTTTTACTTATTTTGCCAACCCTTACAGGAAAATTCTCCTTTCTAGTAAATAGTTATAGTTTTAAATTAATGATTAAATTTTCAGCTAATACGATAAACATCACAAAGAGGATGAAGAAATAAGTTTTATTTATATGGTTTTTTTAATTAAATTGCAGATGCCAAAATTGGATGGTTACGAGGCAACTAAGACAATTCGAAGAGTTGAAGAAGAAACACTTTCGCATATACCAATAGTTGCATTGACTGCTCATGCCATGTCTTCGGATGAAGCTAAATGCCTAGAAGTTGGTATGGATGCATACCTCACTAAACCAATAGATTGTAAGCAAATGGTTTCTACTATTCTCTCTCTTACCCAAAGAAAATGTTAGTGGGGATATTTTGTCTTATTAGATGCTTTTATAAGTGGTTATACAAGAGATATTGACACAAGGTTGGAAGAGAGTATTTTAGGTAAGCTTTTGGTTAATTTTGGTGTTTTAAATAGGATTATGCATACTTATCTCATCTAAAGGAATGCGCACTTTTCCTTGAAGTGGGAAGAGTCCAATAATCATGATCTTCTCGCGCATATTGTGATATCTTAAATGTAAGAATATTCCACTTATGTTTTCTTTTCCAAGGCAAAGGGACATAGATAATACTTCGATTTTTTTTCTCTTTACAAAAAATATATATACATGAAAGATATTCATTATTATATAATCAACATTGTAAGTTAACATACAGTTCTTGTAGATGTCAAAATTTAGTTATGTTCTAGTATGACTGGGATTAGTAATGTCTAGCAATCTTATAAATATAACCCCTTGAGAAAGGAAATGGACATCTAAGATTTTTAATCTTATTTCAAACCTTTTTATGAAATAAATTTGTAGGAAAACATATTTTGAAAATCATTTAAAGTTAAATCTTCTTCAAACACCAATAACAAGTCTTCAAATGAAATCTTTAATTTCTGAAAAAATATAAACATTGCAATTATTGACATCTCAAAATATCCAGTTCTATCTTCTTGATGTGTTTTTTTCCAAATTTATAATTCTTACTTAGAAGCATCTTTACTCCTTTTGTAGTATATTAAAAAAATTATCTCTAATATTTTTCCTAAATGAAATGCAAAATCAATGACAATTTAGACCAAAAAGTTCTTACACATTGAAATATCTTGTTTAACAATACATGTTTCTTTTCTATGTGAAAAGTCCTATAAAGACTTTGCCTCCAATTTTCAATTAGAGGCCAAGAAATAATATTGTCAAGATCACAAGTTTCATGTTGAAGTGAATAATCTAGCAAAACTTTGTGTCACATAATCATAGATGTTTAGTTAAGAAAAAAATAAAAAATAACTCAATATATAACATTGATATTAAATTGTTAGTCTGATATCATGGATTACACATTTCTATTACAATATATTATTAGTTTGAATGGTTGAAAACAAAGTATCAAAAATTTCTAATTTAAAAAAAAATGATATAGACAATTTATAAAACAAATCCTTTAATAAATAAGAGTATACAATGAGAATTATGACACCTTTAAGGGTATATAATAGTCACACAAACAATAATGTAAAAATTGTTAATGATAGTCCAAGCCATTATAGACCAAAAATAAAGGGGATACAATTATATGAGTGAAACATGAGTTCAAATTCTCATATATTAATGGACACTATTGTGATAAGGCATCTTGTGGTAATATAGTATGTTGAAACACCATGATAATGCAGTCATGATGTAATATAAGTGAGTCTTCTTTGAATCCTATAGAACCAATTTTAAAAATAGTCAATAATAAATGATCTATTAGAGGAAAAAATTGCAACTATGAAGGTTCTAAATTTTATTCAACAATCATTATTCCTAAACAGTGAAGGACATAGAGAGGCAATAATGATAGTTCCATGGAAGGTCACACATATTCACCTTTTATTCATCCCTCATCAATCATCTAGTGAAAGGCACTTGATGGACTTGCTTAAAGTTATGATCCTATGAGGTCGTGTTTCAAGAATTGGAAGGAAAGGATGTATCCTCTCCTATCTTTAGATTTAGGTTGATTCCCCACTAATTATGTTGAACTAAACTAATATAACTACATAAAAGTAAATCCAAAAGGAAAAGGATATGAGAAATTAAAGCAAAGTGTAATAAAGGTAAATATGGTTATATGATCATAGCAAGGTTAGTGTTGATCAGTAAACATATCTAAAGAGAATCAAATAACATTGATGTGATATAGCTGTGCATTCATAAATTGAAAGGACAATGACACAATTAATAAGTAAATATCATGGACAATATTTTTGTTAATGACAATACAAATTCATAAGTATAATTGTTGTTCAGCAACCAAAATATGTTTACAATGGAGCCCTTAGCTCCTATTTATAGTGAATTAATCACCTAAGAATAACTTGAGGTAAATTATTTTCTACTTCTAGTAAATTCTCTAGTTTATTGTATTGTTAGCAAAATGATGCATCAATGTATCTAAATTATCTCTAAATGCATTTAGTATCCTTATAAACCTTATTGACGTCATATGAAGACAAAATATCAATTTCCAATTCATTTCTTGAGGTCTTGTGCCAATCTTGTCCAATTTTGAGCCTTGAATTATGATTCACATTTTTTGAAAAGCGATTCACAATTTTAACAAAATTGCAATTTGCATTTTTTCCTAAGCAAATCACCTTTTGAAGTTGGTCCACTTTTGGGACAGCCAATTTTATAATAATTATTTAAAAAAAAATTGTTTGCATTGTTGCTTTTGGGGCTACAAAATTGTTTCTCCCTTGTCCTTCATGACCAATTCTTTATTCGAATTTGAAGGTAGTAGCCAAGATGTTATATTTTTGGCAACTTAACGGGGTCCTAAGATCAATTGGTGAGAGATCCAAGGTCTTGCCTTTATCCTGGAGTGGAGTCTTTAAAATTAGGATCATCCTATAGAAAATTTGTAAAATTGTGTCACTCATTTGTTTGTAGCCCAATAGGCTTGAAAGTATCTCCAGTTTGCATCAAAAGATAAATCCAAGTTATTCAACATCTCTCCATCAATGTGGTAGCTCTTCATATTGATATTTTAAGATATCTTTCCCTCGATCTAGTATGCTTTTTAATTTACCCAACGATTTCTCCAACTCAATTTACATTGTCCTTCATGGTTGATTCTTTGCAGGAATTTGAAGCTAGTAGCCAAGCTATTAAACCCATGTGTCAGATTCCCTTTCAACACTTTTAGTTGTTTCTCCATCTCTTTCTTCCTTGTTATTTGCTTCTTCAAGTTACTATTTTCCTTCTTGAGTGTTTTTATTCCTTACTATAGGTGCATCACCTGCCTTTGCCCATATTTTACCATTTTTTTAGTATTGGCACATTGTCTAGGGCTTGCTTCTTATATTTTTAACTTCAATAGTTGCTTTTGCATATTTGACAGCTATTACTTATTGTAACTATCCTTTTAATTACATAATTTGGAATGGATTAGCCCTTGACAAATCCAATATGGACAATCTGGTAGTGTAGTTGGTTTAAGTAGATGTCCTTCTTAGATCAATAGGGAGTGATTTAATGACTAATAGTTTCTTTCCACCTTTTAGTTTTGATCGCATGACTATTTGCATCGTGGGAGCTGGAGCCTTTAAGCTAGTGATATCCTACTTCATTTGTTTGTTGGTCTCTTTTATTACATTAATGATTTCATTTATGGCCCTTCTTGGATTTTCTGTTGCGTACCATGCTTAGTTGACCTTTATGATAGAATGATTTTCTTGGGTAGTATGGGTTGACAATCATCCTTGATGATGTTTGTAAAGACAACGTCATAGCCATCCCAAGGAACTACTAGATAGTGAGACCAATAACAAAGGTGGGATGCAATGACATGGTGAGTAGTGCAAACTATATGGTAATTGGTAATAGAATAGGTGAAATCAAGGACACACGGGTAGTAATGTGTGAAGTCATTGTGGATGGAAACATATAAGATTATGCAACATGGCTTAAGGTATATGGGACCAATGGACAAGTGGTCATTGTTGAGATGGTTGGTATAGTTGCAAGTTATGAGACATATCATGGTGAGATGATGTGGGGGATGGAGATTGTGAATAGGGTCATCCCATAATTGCAGGAGGTGTACCTCCTAATGACCCCATGGCTACACATATGTGAGGTGAAATGGAAATAATAGAAGAAGTTAAGGGGGTTTGAGAAGTGGGAACAAAAGAATTCTAATAAGGACAGGGAATGATAAGAGGAGAAGAAGAAGGTGGATGAGATATGAGTGAGGCGATAGGAGTTAGTGTGGGTTTTTTTTTCTTCAAAGCAACAACTTACATAGTCGTTGCCCCATGTTTTGTTGGTGATACTATGGCTTGTACAAAACCTTCTTTGGTTATTTCTCCTTCCTCTATCCCTTTCATGTATTGCAATGTTGAGGTACCCACAATATCATTTTGTGCCACCATTTTCTCTGGAATTGACCCTCTTGGGTTGAATCTACCCTCAATCATATCTTTCACAATTCTACTTATCAATATCAATGTTGATGGAACCATAGTTATAAGTGGGATAGAAATACCAGGTTGAGTGCACATTCATGCTCTTTTAGCCTTCTTCTTTTCATACCCTTTATCCCAAGGTGTGGATAAATCCTCATCAAATGGCCCTTGCAATGTTGTGTCCCATGGTGTTGGTATCATACCATATTTTCCTTTAGGTCATTGTATTTTTTTCTTGCCAAATGTGTCTTGGAAGGGTGCTTATAACATGATGATTAACCTTAGTATTTGGATCAAAATTTCTCTTCATTTGTGCATTAGCATAGAAGACAAACCATGGGGAAGGACTGATTTACTACTATTATACTTCATACTCAACCATGTGGGGTGTTTAGTTTGGCTAATGTTATCAGTTCATTTAGATTGTCCTCTTTCTACACCCTAAGCCTACTTTTATAAATATACAACATCTTGATATTATGCCCTATTAGTTCACATAGGAAAACTACTTGAAGGTCATAAGGCATATTGTAGCACTACGATCCCCATGCCTTCTAATCTCTTGCTTATTTCTATGTTGCATTATCTCACAAGTGGGGTGATCATCATGATTGCCCTCCTTGGCCTTGTAGAAAGTGGTTTTTGTTTGTCCCTTGGAGTCTTTCTAATTGATGTAATCCACCTATCAAATGTACCCCAATTTTAAAATATAGTTTGGCACAAACATGGATAACTCATAGGGCCTTACTAAGAACCCATAGACCTTGAAAAAATATTTAAATTTCCAAACATAGAAATATCCATTAGGTTTTTCTTTTGACTTGAGAATATTCTTGCACTCATTTGATAGCCTAGGTACTTTTTCCTTCAACCCCTTCATGATGGAATGATATACGAGGTCATAACATTATAGGTTGTTTTGTATTTAGTCTTGCTTGGCAAATCCATATGATCGTAAATTGGTAGTGATTTTCATTAGATCCCACATGGTCTAAGCTATAATTTATATAATTAATGCTTCTTTTCGTTCAAAATAAACCATGTGAGATAAGAGGTTAGTTGAATTGCTTTGATTTTTTATTTTTCTTGGCTAATGGCTAATATGACTAAATAATATATGCAACACAATCCAAAATTTATGAGTGGCCTATGTAATGTTCCATTATAGAAAACAATAGAGGGGGAAAAATGCCCTACCGCGTATGATTCTCGGTTGGATCTGCTGGGAGCCAAGGTGAACCATGGGGGTGTGTTATATTCTCTACACTCGGGGGACACAAAAGGATGGGTTCACCAGGAACAGTTTTAGGACTCGCTCCAAGTCTGGGGTGGAAGTGTTTGATGTGTCAATTAAGCATACACCTATTGTTTGGCCTTTCTAAACTAAACTATGAAAATGAAAGAACAATGCAAGACACACAAGATGCAAGAAGACAAGAACTAACCCTAGTATGATTTTGTAATTCAATGATGTCTAACCCTAGGATTGCAAAATAAAGTCTTTGAGCAAGGGTCCAAGGGAATGCACAAACAAGATTAAAACCCTAGATGCACACTATATGCTTTTATTCTTTCAAATGCCTAGAAATTCAATCAAATACTTTTCCTTTACTTGTAATCTAGGTTTTGGATAGAAATGAACAAAAGCAAACACCAAAAAGCCTAAAGATCTATTAGGGCACTTATCTGATCTGGTGGTTGATCCAAGCTTTATCTTGCATCCAGAATATCCAATGGTTTCAAACCTACAAAATAACTTCACAAACCCTAGAAAATTTGATCAACATTTGGGGGCTTGCTTAGGCCGCTATAAGACTAAGCTTGGAGGTGCAGCAATCAAGCCCCCTTGGTCCTTTTAGCTGACCATTCAAAATAAAAATGATATTTGACCTTTGGAACATGCACAAACAGAGTGAAATAGATATGTAATAATGAAATATAATGTAGACAGGATGGACACAATAGAATACTAAAATGCAAGATGCAAAATTAGGGTTTTGGGGTGCAAAACTTACCCCCAAGCCCTAATTTACCAAATTCATGCCCTATAAATGGGGAGCATGAATATGGCTTACCAAATTCATGCCTTGTATAGGTAGGGCATGAATTTGGTTTAGATGCCCTTTTTGGGCCCTAAAACAAAAAAAATAGACTTGCAAAGCAACTAAAGTAAATGCAGAACCTGATGAGCTGATGGAGAAAGCAAGGAGAAATGAAGAGGTGGATGAAGCACTCCAAGAAGGTTGATCTATCCAATCACCAAGGCTCCTCCACTCAATCCCCAAGGGTAGCCAACACCAAAGCACAAAACAACAAAACAATAACTTGTAGTAGAAGGGCACTTGTTAGCATGAGCAATGAGCGAGTCAAGAATTAGAATCTCAAAAATAATTATTGGGGTTAAATAGGGAATCCAAACCTCTATTTATAAGAGGTTTGGAGGGAAAAACGAGTAAGAAAATGAAATTTCACCATGGGAAAAGGTCGACCCCAAAATGGGCTAACGAGGGGAGGGGTTTTAGTGAGAAAAATCCCTAGAATACCAAATTCACACCCAATAATTATAGGGCATGAATATGGCAAGCCAAATTCATGCCCCATATAGACCGAGCATGAATTTGGTAAAGCTAAGGAAACAGGGCAAAGGGAGAAGGCAAAAGGGTCCCAAATTTACACTTAGCAAGTTTGGGTGGCTGACTAGGGATCTAAGGAAGAATTGACTCATTTTGATGGGTCAATTTTCCATGTCTACATTTTTCCCCCTCTTTGATGCATTTATGGCCAAATAAATGCATCAAAGAAATATGTAGACTCCTATGGGTGAAAGCAACAAACAAAAAAAGGGGTGGTCGAGTTTGGACAGAGGGGTGGTGCAAAAAGAGGTGTTAACCTAAACACCACAAATTTACATGCAAAATAAGGCATTACTACCATTAATGCCTCTAAGGCTAGGGTACCCCCTCAAGTTTTGAAAGGAATGTAAAATTCCTAAGAAAACTCAAAATGATAAACCTAAAATAAAAAGAGAGCAACAAAAAAGAAACAAAAAGAAGGCACCAAATGGAAGAAAGAGAAAAGACAAAAAAAAACAAATAAGACATTTATAATATATTTTTTTTTTAGCATGATAATCACAAACATAATGAATGCAATGCAAAATGATCCTAACTAAAATGCATAAATACTAAATGTAATCTAACATGCAAGCTAAAATGAATGCAAAGTGAAATGCATGGATGAGTGGATGGAAAAAGGAAAATGGTAAACGATAAAGAGAGAAGCAAGGTGAGAAGAAGAAGAAAGTGAAAGCTCCAAAAGGTCAAAGAAAATAAAAGAAAAGAAATAGAGTGGAACCCTATGAGGATGTATGCTCACAAATGGTCGAATGGAGGCTACCCCTCACTAGTGGCCATGAAGCTATCCTATAAGGGTGTTATGCTCGCAAAGATGGATAGGTGGAGTGATACCCACTATGGGTGTAGTGCTCACTGATGGCAAGAGAAAGAGAGATATACCCACTAGGATGTATGCTCACAAATGGTCGAATGGAGGTTGCCCCTCACTCATGACCATGAAGCTATCCATTATGGGGTGTTGAAATGATATGATTGATTTTCCAAAGTGAGTACTACCCGATAGGGGTGTGGTGTGTGCAAAATATGAGTGATCAAAGTGAAGCATAACCTATGTGTGCATGTGCTAAAAAATAGAGAGAAGAAATAGAGATGAAGAAGAATAGTGTGTGTGTGCTCTTCTTTAGAAGAAGTAATCTATCCCATTTTTCTTCCCCTTAATAATAAAAATATCGAGAAGGAGAAAGTGTGAACAACAAGCAAGATTCATAAATGGAGGAAAGAACATGTATCCTTGTCATGACAAAAAGGAGAAAAGGAAAACATGCAAGGACAAGGATACACAGAAGAAGAACTATATTCCTTGACTTGGGGAAGATAAAAATATGATCATTAAAACTTTCAAGGTCAAGGAATATAGAATGACATGAGTGAATGCAATGATGAAAATGCATGGAGATGAGCCCTAGGTTGGGGATTCACTAGGCATCAGAGCCCTAGTGTGAGTGCAATGCATGTGAGCTATGACCTAACTAGGTGTCATCACTTACCATTATCATAAAATCCCCAAAAATATATATGATCAAGCAATCATGCAAATATGAACAAGCAACAATGCAATTTATGACAAGCAGAATGTCAGGAAAAACATGCAAAATATGATAGGCAATCATGTAGTATGAACAAGCAAACCAAATGCAATATGAAAACTAAGCTAAATGCAATATGAAAATGTAGAGTGCCAAGTTATGCATAGTATCTCTTTAGATGCATTATATTCATTGGTTCTTTAAGTTCTTTACCATCCAAAGAAGCTAAATGATAGGCCCCTAAACCAAACTTGGCTATTATGATAAAGGGGCCTAACCAATTGGGCTAAAATTTACCTTTAAGATCAGATCGAGCATTGGTGTTCTTCTAGTTTTCCTTGAGGACAAGGTCCCCAACCTCAAAAGAATGATTGTAAACTCTCTTGGAATAAGATCGCTTGAGCCTATTCTGATAGGCTCACAAATGCTCTAAGGCATGAATGCACTTTTCATCCAACAACTCCAATTGATTCAAATGATCTAAGTGATACTCATCATCGATCGAGGCATATTGCAACAAGATGTGCAATGAAGGAACCTCTAACTCGAATGAAAAGACCACCTTAGTCCCATAGACCAAGACGTATGAAGAAGCACCTATAGGAGTTTGCACACTAGTGTGATAGGCCCATAAGGTTGGATAAAGTTGGATATGCTAGTCATGATCGATCTTACTAACCAACTTCTTGAGGATCTTGATCAAAGACTTATTGGATGCTTTAACTTATCTATTACCCTGAGGGTAATATAGAGTTGACCACTTATGTTGAATCTTGTACTTAGCACAAATTTTATGGATATCCTTATTCTTAAAAGGAGTGCCATTATCAGAAATAATCATCGAAGGAATCTTAAACCTACAAAGGATCTAGTTAAAGATGAACTTGGAAACCTGAGCTCTAATCACCATAGCCAGGGGTATGGCTTCAACCCATTTAGTGAAGTACTCTATCACTATTATGATAAACTTGTGACCATCAGATGACATTGGGTTAATCTTCCCTATAATGTCCAATCCCCACATGGAAAATGGCCAAGGGGAAGAAATAACCTGAAGGTGTTAAGAAGGAGCATGGACAAGGTTGTCATGGTATTGACACTTGTCACAACATCGAACATGGTCACATGCATATTTCTCCATGGAAGGCCAATAATACCCCATCCGAAGGAGCTTTTTGGCAATAGCATTACCGCTAAAATGGCCTCCACATGAACCTTCATGAGCCTCACTAAGAGCTAGTTAAGCTTCATTAAAGTTAAGGCATCATAAGAGGATACCTTCAAAAGAATATTGATACAAAGTATTGCCAATTATAATGAATTGACATGCTCTTTTGCATAAAATATTATGATTATGATCTAAACCATCAAGAATCAAACCATCCTTAAGGAAATTAAATATGTCAGTATACCATGGCTCAGATGGGGAAGCTTCGATGGTCAAAACATCTAATGAAACAAGACAAGAACCGAGTGATGTAGGCTCTCAAAGTTATCTAATGATAATCGATGCTTGATCATCATCCAAATCCAAAGGAAACAAGGATGTAGCAGTGGCCATGGCATCCACATGGTGGTTAGAGGATCTAGGGATAGACTCTATGGTTACCCGATCGAACATAGATAAAATCTTGGTGACAATATCTTTATAAGGTTTTAGCTTATCATCCTAAGTTTGATAAACATCATTAATCTGATTGACCACAAGTTGAGAGTCACCAAATATAGAGAGAACTCTAACCTTCAAGGCTAAGGCTACTCTAAGACCAAGGATCAAAGCTTCATACTCAATAATATTGTTCATGCAAGAGAAATAAAGCTTGAAGGAAAAGGGGATGAGCTATTTTTATGGGGTAACTAGAATGACTCTAGCACCAACACCCTTCATGCATTAGGCTCCATCAAAAAACAAAGTCCAAGACTCTAGCTCTTCAACCTCTATGCTAAAGCACTCATCGAGAAACTCAATGACCAAAGGATGGGTAACTTCTAAGGGAGTGAAGGCTAACTGATCAACAATCACCTAACCCTTGATAGCCTTCTAACCTATGAAAGTTAGGTCAAACTCACTAAGGGCTAAAACCCACTTAGCAGCTCGACCTAAAAGGTGGGGCTTAGACATTAAGTAATACAAAGGATCAAACTTTACAACCACCAATATCTTATGGTTGAGCATGTAGTGTCTTAAATTCTAGGAAGCAAACACCACAATAAGGCAAAGCTTCTCTAAGGGAGTGTACTAGGTTTCATAGCTGACCAAGGTTCTACTGATATAGTAGATAGCTCACTCTTTATTTTGATCATCATGTTGAGCCAACAAGGCTCCCAAAGCATGAGTTATGGCTACTATGTAAAGCATCAGATGCTTATCCGATAGAGGAGAAACTAAGATAGGTGAGGAAGTGAGATACCTTTTGAGTTCATAAAAATCTTGTTGACACTCAAAATCCCACTAGAACACATCTTTCTTAAGAAGCTTAAGAAAGGGTTGACACTTATCAACTAACTAGGCTATGAATCGATGAATAGCTTGAAGTCTACCTTGCAAGCTATGCAACTTAATTAAGGTATAGGGAGGAGGTATGTCAATGATAGTCACTATCTTAGTGGGGTCCACTTCAATACCTCACCTAGAAATGATGAAACCTAACAACTTGCTAGATGTGACTCCAAACACACACTTGGAGGGCTTAAGATGAACTTTAAACTATCGAAGCCTTTCAAAAATTCATCTTAGATCATGAACATGATCCTATCGATGTATGGAATGACCCAAAATATCATCCACATAATCCTATAAAATATCATGCATCATGTCATGAAAAATATAAGTCATAGCCCTCTTGATATGTGGCACCAACATTTTTCAAGCCAAAAGGCATGACTTTATAATAGAAGGTACCCCATGGTGTGATGAAAGTTATCTTGGCTTGATCCTCAGGGGTAACCATGATATGATTATATCTTGAGAAACCATCCATGAGTGAAAGCATACCATATTTGGTGATGAAATCTATGATCTGATCTATGTTGGGCAAGGGAAAATCATCCTTGGGACATGCTAAGTTAATGTTCCAAAATTCGGTACATATCCTGATTGTTCCTATCTTCTTAGCCATAGGGATGATATTGGAGATCCAATCAGAATAGTCGATAGCTTTTATAAAACTAATATCAAGGAGTTGTTGGAGCTCCTCCTTGACCAAAAGGGTGACCTTAGGATGCATCTTCCTAAGTTTCTACTTAACAGTCTTAGCACTAGGGTGAACTACCAAATGATGCATAACAAGGGAGGGATCAAGCCCTAGCATGTCGACATATGACCAAGCAAAAATATCATGAAATTATTTCAACAAATTGGTCAACTACTCCTGCTCATCCATGGACAAGGCTTTACCTAGCTTAAGGATTCTAGGGGTCTCCTCAAAACCTATGTTAACATCTATGGTCTCCTCAATGAGAATGGATGACTCATCCTCAAGAGGAGGTGGGGTAGGAATCACTCCTAGTTGCTCAAGGTCCTCGGGAGACATAGAACCAAAGTCCTCTTGAGAACTAGAAGACTCAACCTACGCTATGCAAGGGACTGACCCATCAAAGGAGAAGCCATTCCGAGGGACATCCTCATGAACTATGTCACAAAGAGTGTCACCTTCAACATACTCCTTTGGGGTCGCAACTAATAGAGAGGGAGAGGGTGGTCCCTCATCCTCAACACTCCACTCCAAACCTTGATGAGATATCCTCAGAAGAGGCTCTTGAAGAGAAGGATTGACTTGATCCTATGATGAAACATTGATTAATGGTTCCTCACTCATGTTTAGATTTTCAAATTGCTTAGTCATGTGAGATGAGGAAACTGATGGACATAAATGAAGATCAGATTGAGTTTGTTCAACTAGTGAACAATATTCAAATGGGTGAGGATCACCCAAAATGGTGATAAATTGATTCTTAAATTTAAACTTCAAACATTGGTGAAAAGTAGAAGGGACAACCCTCATCGCATGGATCCAAGGGCATCCAAGAAGAAGATTAAAATATGTAGGGCAAGACACCACATAGAACAAGGTATCTAAGATCTTAGGTCCAACCCTAAGGGGGAGAGATACAATATCATAAGCCTCTTGGGACTCATTGTTGAAAGTTTTGATGATGATATCAGATTTAGTTAAATCTTCCTCTTTTAATCCAAACTTTTGGAAAATTTGATAAGTGCATAAATTGAGGGAAGAACCATTATCAATCAGAATCCATTTGATAAAATTTTCCCCAATAAATGTAGTGATGTAAAGGGAAGAATCCCCTCATAAGTCTGAGGAAGGAATATCATCATCCAAGAATGTGATATGATGTATCCCAAGAGAACTTACAACATTAGCTATAGCACTAGGGGAAATGTCTTGAGGAATAGATTGTTGTCTTAGAAGCTTCAACAAGGCTTCCCTATGAATAGGAGAAGTTTGTAAAAGTTCTAAGAGAGAGATCTTGGTTAGGGTACTAGCTAATTATTGTTGAATGTCAAAGGAGACTTTAGGTTGTGGCTTCAACACTAAAGGTGGGTTTTCTAATCTTGTGCTCCTTTTTTGGGTATTCTTCAAAACTAAGGTGGGTTTTGAAGGTGGGTTGGATGAAGAACTCATCTCCTATTGAGAATGTTGAGTTAGTTGATTCTATGCTTGTTGCCTTGTAGTTATTGCTATCATACCAACCATATTATCATAGGGAGGTGGCACATTCTAATATGACACTTGATTAGCTACTTGTTGACCATGCTTAGGGAGGGGATCTTGAAATATTCCCATGTCTTGATTAGTTGTGGGTGCTTTTTGAGTAGGAGGTTGATTGTTTGTTGGAGGATTGGGTCGAGAACCTTCTATAACAAGTCATCCTTCATCAATTAGGTCTTGAACCACATGTTTCAACCTCTTACATGAATTTTTCATATGCCCCTCCACTCTATGATACTCACAATGTTGACCAACTTTATACCAATTAGTTATGGTATCAAGTTACCTTATAGGAGGTAACTCAATCATATTAGCTTCCAAAAGCTACTTTAGGACCACTATCATAGGTATGTTGAGTCTTGTGAAATTCCTTTATGGGGGTTTTTGAGGTTGGTTAAGCACCATATTTTGTAGGGTGTTAACAACATTATTAATAGACCTACTATCTATTACCCCATCACCAACCACATGCTTGTTCTTATACTAATTTTTAGTGGTCCTATCTTCTTTTATCTTAAGTTGACCTCTTCTGATAAGGGCTTGCTCTACCCTTCTTGCTAGATCTATAGCTTGGTCAAAATATGTGATAGTTGTAGTTTCCAATTCATAAGAGATTTGTTCTTGTAAGTTTCCAATAAATATCTCAAGCATGTCTCGAGGAGGTAAGGTATATCTCAAGCATCCAACTAGACTCCTCCAATGAGACAAAAATTCTGAAAAACTTTCATCTTTAGCTTGTTTCAACATATAGACATCTTTCATAGTCACATTCTTTTCAACATAAGCACCAAATTGTTGAACAAATATTTCAGTTATCTCTTCAAAATTCCTCAAAGAATGATTAGGCAATTGATAATACCACTCTAATGCCATACCACCAAGGCTCTTAGGGAATATCTTTAGTAACAACATATCATCATATATGATATCATGGCATGTTGTTCTAAACATTCTTAAATTCTCAATTGGATCTTTCATTCCCTTATAGATAGGTAAAACTAGCATTGGAAAATGCTTAGGGTAGGGCCTAGAGGTAATGATAGGGTCTAAGGGTTGATTGCACATTTCTCTATAGTTGTAGGTGAAACTAGGTGGTTGAATCATATCCACTCTTGAAACCAATTATTTCACCATATTTGTTAAACTTTGCACTTCAGGATTGTTGTTGTGCAATACCCTTAGGTTCCCTAAGGGAGGGGTATAGGTAGGTTGTTGAAAGGGAACTTGGCTCATGTTGGAGGTATTGACACTATTATGGTATGGGTTATGATATGTGGTATCTTGATGTGGAGGATAACTAACATTTGGTGGAACAAAAGCATGAATGTTGAGATTAGTTGAATGAGGAGGAAATTGAACATAATCTTGAGATGCACTACTAGTTGGAGGAACTTGTGGAATTCTTCCAATATTGGTGGTTACAGTAGTAGCATATGTTGGGTTGTGAACAAGATTATCATGATGTGAAGATTCAATCAAGGGGTTGTTATGAACATCTCGAGGGGAAATGGTTTGATGATGAGATGTTCCAACTTCCTTGAGTTAGGCTTCCTCTTCCATAGCTTTATCCAAGGTATATTTATGATGCTTGTAGAAATTCCAGACATGTTCAAATGATTTAAAGATAAGGTTCCCATTGGACCCCTTAGTAGGATCAAGGTCATTGCCAACTTCTTCATTTTCTTCCTCTTCTAGATTATGATTCTCTCTATCAATATGATCATCTTCTTGAAAAATCTCATCAGAATCTAAAAGCCTTCACCCACTCCTAAGGTTGGGAGCCATTAGGAGAGAGAAAGGATAGAGTGGAAAAGGAGGAGAACTAAAAACTAGAAAACACACAAGATTTTTAAGATGTTTTTAAATGTTTTCTGATCTAAACAAATAGAATTAGTGGTCTTGTTTAAAGTTTTCAAGAGAAAAGCAAAGGAAGAGGCTTCCTATCTTGGCCACTAAGATGTGTGTTCACGTCGGGTTCACCAAATATGTAGAGGGGGAAAATTGCCCTGCCACGTATGATTCTCGGTTGGATCCACTGGGAGTCGAGGTGAACCATGAGGGTGTGTTATATTCTCTACACTCGGGGACACGAAAGGATGGGTTCACCAAGAATGGTTTTAGGACTCACTCCAAGTCTGGGGTGGGAATGTTTGATGTGTCAATTAAGCATACACCTATTGTTTGGCCTTTCTAAACTAAACTATGAAAATGAAAGAACAATGCAAGACACACAAGATGCAAGAAGACAAGAGCTAACCCTAGTATGATTCTTTAATTCAATGATGTCTAACCCTAGGATTGCAAAATAAATTCTTTGAGCAAGGGTCCAAGGGAATGCACAAACAAGATTAAAACCCTAGATGCACACTATATGCTTTTATTCTTTCAAATGCCTAGAAATTCAATCAAATATTTTCCTTTTACTTGTAATCTAGGTTTTGGATAGAAATGAACAAAAGCAAACACCAAATAACCTAAAGATCTATTAGGGCACTTATCTGATCTAGTGGTTGATCCAAGATTTATCTTGCATCCAAAATATCCAATGGTTTCAAACCTACAAAATAACTTCACAAACCCTAGAAAATTTGATCAGCATTTGGGGGCCTGCTTAGGCCGCTATAAGACTGAGCTTGGAGGTGCAATAGTCAAGCCCCCTTGGTCCTTTTAGCTGACCATTCAAAATAAAAATGATCTTTGACCTTTGGAACATGCACAAACAGAGTGAAATAGATATATAACAATAAAATAAAATGCAGATAGGATGGACACAACAGAATACTAAAATGCAAATGCAAAATTAGGGTTTTGGGGTGCAAAACTTGCCCCCCACCCTTGAAGAACACAAGATTATACTAAGAGGGGGGTGAATAGTATAAGACCACTTTTTACTTTTCTTTCCAAATCAATAGTATGCAATACGTTAATGGCAATATCAACAAAAGTAATAAAAGCAATGCACAAATCACCACACACAATAGAGACACCAATTTGACGTAGTTCACCCAATGTGGGCTACTCCACGGAGAAAAAAATTCACTAAAATTTTCTCAACAAATATCTTGGGAAACCTTTCCCTATTACAATATTTATGGACCTCCATCCAAAGGAGACACCAATCCCCTAATCAAGTTCATGGATCTGTATCCACAGGAGAACTCCTCCTCTGCTCTAGATGATGATATTCTAGAAGAGCTATTGCCTCCACTACACTGGCTTATGGATCTCTATCCACTAAAGACTCCTGTCCTCACTGCCCTGGCTAATGGATCTCTATCCACTGGATACTATCATCCTCTCTACTCTGTCACCTCTAAAGCTTGCTCTCAAATCTGTCTTAAATCTGCACTAAACACGATCCTCGGTCTAGCACAAATATGCTCAATCTTTGTCCTCAAATCTGCACTAAATATAGTCCTTCGGTATAGAACAAATATGCTCAATATCTATCCTCAAATATGTACTAAACATAGTCCTTCGATCCAACACAAATCTACTCAATATTTGTCCTCAAGCCCTAACACAAAGCTTGACTCAATAACACATCAACTCTTCTAGATCTGCCCCAAACCTTAACCCAAGGTTTGAACAAATCAATCAATCAACTCTGCTCTCACGTCTTCTCAAGACTTGACTCAAATCTGCCTTGTAAGCTTCCACAAAATATCACACTAATCTGTCCACAAGTCCTCTATCGAACTTGTCCAATTTTCTCAACAAGTTCTTCACCAATACTTGCCTTAAATTTTCTCAACAAGTCCTCACTAGAACTTGTCCAATCTGCTCAACAAGTCTTCACCAAGACTTACCTCAAGTCTACTCAACAAGTCCTCACTAGAAATTATCCACTCTGCACAAACCTTAGTTTCAAGATAGTTCTCAACTTCACATAACAATAATACTTATGATCTTGCACAAACCCTAATCATGCATATGAAGGTCCATTCAATGTTTCCAACAATGCTTATCAAACAAGATTTTTATCAAAAACTCTCACTCAGAAAAAACCTTTAACAATAAAACTCAACAATGCTTATCAAACAACCCTTTTATCTCCAACTTAGCATTCACAACATCCAACAATCACTCACAAGGAAGATGTGCCCATACCTTTTATTTGATGAATAATTGACCTTAAAAACCCGTCTCAATCACAATTACTCTTTTTCCAATCTTAAGGGTTAGGTAGCAAAACCTTCTCAAATTTTCATCAATAACTTCCTCACAAATTATTCTCACCATACAAAACATTAGATCTCAATTACACCTTATTACTCCTTTCAACTATTAAACCCAATAAGACTTTATTTTAAAATAATATTTAAACTCCTCTAAAGCCTTATTACTCCTTTCAACACTTTAATCACCAAAATCAAAATATAAAATTTATTTCCATAAACCTTATACCTCCCTAAATGCTCATGCCAAAGAAACCTTAGGATAAAATATTAAATTTTAAAAATTAAATACCTATTTCCCTTGGTGGGAATTGAACCCATGTTGCGTTGCCACTAGCGTCCTAGCTGCAGCTTCCACTACCACATGAGCTAAGTGCTCACGTGGGACCTAAGTGTACCTGTGAACACTTATTCCCTATACTGCCACCAAAAGCTTTTCAAACAAAAAGCTTCCTCCTTTCACTTCCACAAAGTCTCAAACCCGAGACCTCCGCTTTGCTGCAACTTAGTGCCCAAGCCAATCGTCGTTTGGGCTAGCCACTCAGATGATACTTTGAACCTAGCGTCGCTTCCCTTTATGCCTTTCTCTCCCTCGAATTTAGTGCTGGCACACTTCTTCTCCCTTTCGCGTTCGATCGACGAGCACAGCAAAGCATACACGATTTTCGAATTGCAAATTTAGCCTTTGATTTAGGCGATATTAATATACCTTTCAAGGTATTTGCCTTCACATCTGCGGATAGAGAAATTAGACTTTGCATTTGAAAATAATATTTTAATTATAATTATAATTATTTAAATTCAAAATTAATTTAAATATTATAATTAAATATTTAAATGTCCTTTGGGCCTTTTAAATAAAATAAAATATAAACTTCCTTAGGTTTGTAGGGAAACCTTTTGCCATTATCACCTTAGCAAAATAACCTTATTATTTTCTTTCAACCACCATAGAACGAAGATATATTTTCAACCCTTTTATTTTACCCAAATATTATAATATTGTTATCCTTCTTGCTTCTCTTTTGATGCTTCAACCATATAATATTTAAATTAAATATTATATCCTTACCTCTTAGAAAATCAACCATGAACCATTTGCTTAACACTCTTTTGACATTTTCTTAGTATTCCTTTGACATCAATGACAACAAATCCTGCTCATATTTCCAACAATCTCCCTCTTTGTCATTGATGGCAACCCATTTACCTTTTATCATTTTCTTTACCTCTTTCTTTTTTGGTCCCCCTGAGAAACTGGTCCCCCTGATTGAATGCTTTCCTCCTAACTCAAATCTCTCCCCCTCACTCAAATCTCTCCTCCTTTGTCATCAATGGCAAAGGGTCACCTTAGGGGCTCAGGGCTAATAATGAAACTCTTAGCTTAGTCCCTCCACCACCTCCTCTTGAGGTGGTTAATTTTAGGATGGAAGTATTTATACTCCCAACATGCATTGATCTTTACCTTTGTCCACTTTCCTCCTCATCTGATCCTTTTTATTCTGTTGAGAAGCAACACACCCCCACTGAAAAATGAATTTCCATCCTTTGAAAACATTGAGCTTTCATTTTGCAGTAAGGACCCTCTTGATGATTTTCAGGTTCTAAGTCCAAGATTTTTACTTGCCTCTTTCTTCTTCATGTTTTGCCTGTATCAAAGTATCCAAGTATTCTTGCATTCTGGCTTTGTTATCTCAGACTTCACTTTTTACATGCTAGAATCATTCATGGATAAAGAAAATCTTACACCGGTACGAAGAAAATGCAGAAAACAGATAGATAAATTCATTAAAAATCAAAACTTTTCTTTTTTGGAAGTGTCGCGATATCGCGACAGGTTTTCAAAAATCCGCCAAGTCCCAGAAGCGTAGCGAAATCGCGACACTTTCCATTTTTGGAAATGTCGCGATATCGCTACCGGTTAGGAGAGAGAAAGCCCGATCGTACGGAACGTCGCGATTTCGTGACATGTCGCGAAATCGCGACAAGTTTTGGAGAGAGAAGGCAAGTCGTACGGAACGTCGCGATTTCACGACATGTCACGAAATCGTGACATGTCGCATTTTCACGGCTGAGAGAGAAAAATCGACTAAGGCATGAAATGGTCGCGATTTCGCGACATGTCGCGAAATCGTGACATGGAGAGAGAAGGAAAAGTCGTACGAACGTCGTGAAATCGCGACATTCGGAAAGAAGAAAAGCGAAATCGACATTAGGAAGAGAAAAGTAGAAGTCACGATTTCGCGACATGTCGCAAATCGTGACATGTCGCATTGAGATGAAAAGACTAAGTCAGAAAGTCGAAATCGCGACTCCAAATCGCGACGTTTTGGAAGGGAGCCCGGGGCGTACGGATCGTCACGATTTCGTGACATGTCGCGAAATCGCGACAAGTCCAAGCAAAAAGAGAAATCAACATGCAAGAGGAATTGAATGAAAAAATTCTAAGGCATGAAGGGTTGAAATCGCGACGTCCGAAATCGCGACAATGGCAAAGATGAGCGTGTCACAAAGACTCGATTGAATCGTGAAATCGCGACACCGAAAGATGCAAAGCAAGCGAAGCAAAGATGAGAAGGAACAAGGAGCCACATGTCGGATTTGCGACATGTGTGAAAGATGGTGAGTGAAGGAGCACCATGTCGCGATTTCGCGACATGGTGGAAAGTTCCCAAAGGGCAAGTTAGTAGGCAGACCAAAATGCAAGAAAAGTGACCAAGTCAAAAATGTGTCGCGAAATCGCGACACTTTCAGGAAAACGCTTAAGTGGTAAAGGTGTCACGAAATGTCATTCGCAAATCGTGACATGAAAGGGGAAGCCGAGTGATGAAGTGTCGTCGCGATTTCCACATTCTATCATTTCGCGACATGTCGCGAAATCGTGACATGTCGCATTTTCGCGGCCCCGCCAGCAAAGAGCCAAAATGAAAAGACAGCTGGAAGCAAGGGCACGTGTCGCAGTTTTTTTGTGACACGTGTCAAAACACGAAGCAGGCCGACATGCAAATGAACTTTAGGGTTTTTTTAGCCTGGTTTAATAATTAAAGTTTTGATTTAATATTTTTAAAGTATTAATCCATCTTTTTGTCCCTTTTGCAGGAGGCCATCTGGCACTTACATGACAGCGGAGAAATGGCCATAAAGGTAAAGCTTAGTGCAAATTAATCAAAGACGGCCATATAGAAAGAAAAGATGCCGAAAATTGCTGTCTCATCCAAATTTTTACAGATCTGTCCGCAAAGAGATTTTACGGTGACTAAGCTGCTGCCCATAGTGGAATATGTCGAGAATTGGCCGAAAAGTGGAAATATCTGCACACAGTTACCGGAATTTGCCGATGAAGGCATTTAATGAAAATTTATGGCAGAATTAATAGTTTGTAGAGATTTTCAGCTCAGGGATGGCTTTGCGGAGATAAAATGTCAGAGAAGTGGTGACTCATCCAGATCACCCGAGGGAATTAATGAAGACATTTATTCATGGTTGCGGGTGAATGCAAGTGGCATTCGAATTCTATCTTCTCCATTTATGGCAAGTGACTGCACTGAGTTGCAGAATGGTTAAGTTTTGTCCGAGCTTTGTTTTAAATGGCTTTATATTGTAAAACCCGGGTCCTAGGGTTTAAGGTGATAAGATTTAGGGTTTGAGAAGAAGATATTTTGAAAAGATCAGGGTCTCTCCTGAGTCTATAAATACAACTTCTAAATGTAATCGCGGGAGGCGGAGACTTAGAAATAAAAGGCTATTGAAGCAATTTCTTGCAAATTCTATGAAATATTTTATTTTTGGACTTGGAGTTGATGTGCTTTTGTTTTCTGTGATAGCATGGCCAGGAGCCTAATCTTTTGCAGATTGTGATAAGTTCATTTTCTTTTGTTATCCGTTTCATTAAAGTTTATTAAATATATGCTGTAAATCTGTGTTACCAAGATTAAATATGTTGTTGGGCTTCATTTGTTCTATTGTATGCTAGGGAAAATCATCGATTTAAGGTTCAAGTTTGTTCTAATTGCTCTGTCCTCACTGTGTGAGCTATGCTGCCGGTGAGAAATACCAATTTTAACGGACTTCCCTTCTGTTTATGATTTTCTTCCAGACCTGTTCCACCTTTGCCTTGTGCTCTTAGTTGAAAGTGATCTTAGAAAACTGGACACTTTCTTCTTTGATTTGTTCTGTTGTGAAGCTGATAGTATAGATAAAATTGGTAGTTTTGGCCTTACAGTTAAAGTTTGATAAACTTCTCTTTCTGCCTTACCCTACCCTCTCTTTGTTTTACCGTGAAATGATCCATTTTTATTTTCTTTTAATTTTGTCTTTTATTTAAATCTGCTGACCCATGAGAGCTAGATCAAAGAATCAATTTTAAATCTGATTGTCAACAAGTGACAACTTCTGAACATTACTGAACAAGTTCATTGAGCCCGTTGTAAGGTAAGAAACAGTCCATATTGAAAACTATTCCAGAAGCGGAAAAGAGTGAATTGACATTCGACCCGACTCTGTAACTCGCACCTTGGATAACCAGCTAGATCCTAAAGTGAGTGGGATTTATCCCGTATAAGTGTTATCAGAGTTTCCTGCTCATTCTTCACAGGGTGTGTATGAAAGTCGGACCAACATTTAAAAATGGCGCTAGAAGGAGGGCCTTTTGAACTCCGTTCAAGTATTGTAAGTTGTATGTGCTGAGTCTGGTATTTTATCTTTTGAATCCTTTTCCCTCCTCTTTGGCTCTTTTAAATTTTGTTGTTTGAGTTTTTTCCTGAACAGCGGGACTTAACACCAACATTTAAAAATGGCCCAGTGAGCTCCGGTCAGTATTGTAAATTGTCAGTACAGTTTTTAAAATTGCCAGAAGAGAGGACCTCAAGTTCAGTACTCTGTTAAGGATTGTAAGTTTGTAAGTGCTTGTGAAAAGTTGGATTCTACATACAGGGTAACAAGGTCCCACCCCAGAGCCGGAGAGCTCCTTGTCCCTGAATTAGAAACTCCGAGAAGAAGTGGCCTCAGAAGGGCCAAGTCTCTGTCAGAAACAGTTTTATCACCGCTGATAGTTACTCCAACCACAACTCAGAATATCACAGTCAGCCAAGTAGTAATGGCAAATTGGTTGGGCTCCACTGCTTTGAATATTTCGGGTATTGCCCATGACCTGCCTAGAAATCCGGAAAGATATCTCCCCAGATATAAACATGATGGGACAAGAACTGCAGAGGAACATTTGGTTGCATTCAAGAATGCTTTGAAATTATTAAATGTACAAGCATGAGGATGTTGCCTGCAGACTATTCCCGTTCACTCTCCAGGAGGGAGCTTATGATTGGTTTCTAAACCTCACTAATGATTCTGTCACCAGCTGGAATGACTTAGAAAAAGTTTTTGTGTCACAGTTCGGAGAAGTGATAGACCCCAGCATATTGTACCAGCAATTTTCTGGCATCAAGAGAGAATTAAGTGAATCTATCAGATCCTATAATGTTAGATTCCAGAAAGCTTATGGCAGACTTACTGGGTATTATGTACCGAATGCTGACTCGGCATTAGAGATTTTTAGAAACTCTCTGGATCCGATGACCTCTGTCTTTTTGAAGAGAGATCCCACTCATTACTAATTTGACAGAAGCTTATAAAGAAGCTTTGATTCTGGAAAGACAGTTGGGACCCCAACCTTTAAATGCTCAGCAAATTCCTCTGATTACACAAGCTGCCCCTGTGTTCAATCCTATTCCACATCAGGTAATGTTGCCAGTTTGTCAGACTCTACCATCAGCAAATCCATTGGCTATAGCACCTGTTGAGAATGTACAGAACCCAGTGAAAGAGGCTGACAATGCAAGAGTGGAAGAAGTCTCAAAGATTGTTCAGAAGCTGGCCAATGATTTCTTGAGTTTTAAAAGGCAAGTTTCTACTGGGGACAACTCCAACAGATATTCATATCAACCAAACAGATTCAACAGGCCCCCATATGAACCTAATAAAGATTACAAGGGCAAAGGCCATGATGTGAACATTTGTGATTTAGCTCTGCCCAACTGGTGCAGAATACATGCCACTTCACAAGCATGGGGAGTTGGATTGTCCGGAATTTTGCAATGCATTTGAAGCTTTGTCTGGAGATTTGATCTCCCCTAAAAATCAAAGAACTGCTGATGGCCCAAGTTCATCCGGCCACAGTGCAACTATGGTCCTGGATTCTTTCACTTTCCCGGATGAATCTGAGAATGTAGTTGAAATGCCTATGGATGAGGTGCAGGCTTTCCAGCAGTACAGAAGAGATAATTACAACCTGAGAAACAGGAATCCGGAGCCTAATACTACATCAACCCCTCCGGACAACTCTCACAATGTTCCCCCGGACCCCTCTCCAAGCAATGATCCATCTCCACCAAAGGGAGGAAGTCAAAGAGGACCAGATGCTTTTGTCCCTCCACTTAACAAAGGATATAACATAGTGGAGGATATGAAAAAGATTAAGGCCAACATTACTCTGCATGAGCTGGCACAGATTTCAGAGCAGAGAGACAATCTGATAAAAACATACTCTGGCCCTGCTACTAAACCTGTGGACAAAGGAAAGAAAATAGCACATGCCAATCTAGCCATGTACAAAGAAAAAACTGAAGTTCCCCCCTTTTTACTGACTGTCCATATTTTTGGGAAGAACTTACATAATTGTTTGGTAGATTCAGGTGCATCTGCAAATGTTATGCCTTTGGCCATTTGTCAGCAGTTGGGTCTGACCCCAATGAAGTCTGAAAGGAGAGTTGTCCAATTGGACAAATCAGAGGTTAAAGTTGTTGGAGAGCTTCAAAATATTCATATCCAATTAGCATCTGAGCCAAGGGCTCAACATAAAATTGAAATTCAGGTTGTGGATATCCCTGTGGGGTACGGGATGCTGTTGAGTAGAGATTGGTCGAGATCTCTGAACGGATACTTGGCAACAAATTTTTCACACATGTGGTTGCCGTGGAAAGGAGTGGCAAATCAATTACGGGTTGAAAGAGAACCCAGGTACAAGCATACAATTACTGAGTACAATGCAGCAAATGAAACTGTAAATATTGCAGAGGTAGATATTGGAGTCTACAATTTAACAACTGGGCAAAATGACAAGTTTAATAAAGCCCATCCTGTACATACTAATGAAGTCTGGACACTTCATGTGGATGGAGCTAGATCTAAACAGGGTTCTGGAACAGGGGCAGTCCTCAAAGGGCCTGAAAGTCAGACATACTTTATGTCTTACCGCCTACAGTTCCCTTGTACAAATAATTTAGCAGAGTATGAAGCTCTGATTTTAGGTTTGAAATTTGCTTTGGACAGAAGTGTGAGAAATATTCAAGTTTTCACTGATTCAGAATTGGTGGCAAATCAAGTCAAGGGTAAATTCCAGTGTAAAGCATCTTATTTAAAAGGATACAAACACCGGGCTTGGGATCTTGTAGAAGATTTTGATGCATTTAATCTGACACATATACCCAGGGAGCAGAATTCACATGCAGATGTCTTGGCTTCTTCAGCTGCAAGTTTAAAGCCATTGGAAGAATTTAAATGGAACAAGTTTTCAATTGAGTTAGTCCCTTGTCCTTCAGTTCCAAACAATATAGACAATTTTCAGGTTTTCTCTGATGATCAACAGATTGTAAATTTTTTGCAGAGTACTAACACATTTGAGAATGCTATAATTGATGAGGGCCAAAGAGACACCCTGCTGGAACAGTTAGATGATGACAGGGGAATAATGAAGTTGAAAGACAACAGAATTCCAAAAGGCATGGTGGAGCTGGAGCGGCTCTTTGATGTTGACAAAATCAAGCAAAAGGTGAATTCTGAGGATTATGTGGCTGCCACAGACAGTGGGACTGAAGACCTGAACATAGGGACTGAAGAAGATCCCAGGCACATCAAGTTGGCTAAGAACTGTGATCCAGAAATAAAGAGAAGTATGATTGATTTTCTTCACAGGTCCAAGGATGTCATGGCCTGGTCATACAAAGACTTAAAGGTATTTGATCCGAAAGTTTACACTCACATTATACCTTTAAAAGAATTTTGCAAGCCTTTCCGGCAAAAACAGAGGCATGTTAATGCTCTGTTGGAGCCCATCATCCAGAAAGAGGTAGAAAAACTGTTAAGTGCTGCCATTATTTTTCCCATCAGGCATTCTACTTGGGTGGCCAATCTGGTGCCAGTCAGGAAGAAAAATGGAGAGATCCGCCTGTGTGTGGATTTTAGAAATTTAAACAAGGCATCTGAGAAGGATAACTACCCTCTACCCTCTATGGATGAAGTCTTGCAGATTGTCAATGGTTCAGAGATGATGTCTTTCCTGGATGGCTTCTCAGGCTATAATCAGATATTGGTTGAGAAGGAAGACGGAATGAAGAATGCTTTCACAACTAAGTGGGGAACTTTTGCTTACAAGAGGATGCCATTTGGATTAATAAATGCCGGAGCTACATTTCAAAGAGCAATGGATCATGCCTTCAAGGGGCTTATGGGTAAATGTATTGTTGTTTACATGGATGATTTAACAGTCTTCTCTAAATCTCGGTTTGACCATGTAAAACACTTGGAGTCTGTGTTTAACAAGTGCAGGGAGTTTGGCATTTCCTTGAATCCAAAGAAGTGCATTTTTGGTGTAACAGAAGGGAAGCTCCTTGGGCACTTGGTCACAAAAGATGGCATTTCTATGGATCCGGGCAGAGTTGAAGCCATATCCGGCATACCATTTCCCAACTCCAAGAAAGAGTTGAGGTCCTTCTTTGGAAAAATTAACTTTGTCAGGAAGTTCATCTCCGGTTTTGCTGAGATAGTCAAGCCAATGAATGACATGCTAAAGCAAACTGCTCAGATTGTCTGGACCACAGAAGCTAAGACTGCTTTCCAAGAAATCAAGACAGCCATAAAACAAGCACCAGTTCTGGTAAGCCCAGATTTCAGTGCAGATTTTTATCTGTACACTTTTTCTTCTGAACACACACTTGCTGCAGTTTTGACCCAACGGAGAGATACCGGAGAACATCCAATTGCTTTCAAGAGTACCAATTTGAAGGGGGCTGAGCTGAAATATTCTCGTTTAGACAAACAAGCTTATGCCTTGGTAAGAGCAGTTAAGCAGTTCAGGCACTACATACTAAGAAGCAGAATTCATGCTATAGTGCCAGACCCAGCTGTTAAATACCTTCTAAGTCAGAATGAGTTGGGTGAACTGAGGGGTAATTGGGTTACAAGGCTGCAAGAATATGATTTAGAAATTCGGCCTGCTAAATTGATCAGGGGACTTGGTTTGTCCCGACACATTGCCGAAGTACCTCTACGGGAAGAAGTTAATCAGTTAAATTTTGAATCTGATGACTGGTATGGGGATATTACTCATCTGCTGCAATTTGGAATTTGCCCGTCTCACTTGAACAGAACCCAAAGGAGAGCATTAAAACTGAAAGCTGCTCATTATCTCCTCAAAGCAGGTAATTTGTACAGAGAGAATTATGCTGGCATTTTCTTGAGATGCATTTCTCCCAGTGAAGTCAGTGAAGTCATGTCCAGTTTTCATGAAAAGTTAGGGGCAGGGCATTCATCAGGATCTCGCTACTGCACATAAAATACTGAGAGCAGGCTATTACTGGCCTACACTTTTTAAGGATGCACATCAGCATGTAAGAACCTGTCATCAATGCCAAAATTTTGCAGCTAAATAAGCCAATCGGGCTCTCCCATTGCAACCTTGTTGTAATAAATAAACCTTTCATGCAAGTGGGGACTTGATTTTGTGGGAGTGATTAATCCAAATTCTTCAGCAGAGGCATAAGTATGTTCCGACGACCATCGACTATTGCACAAGATGGGTTGAAGCAGCAGCCACCACAAGAAGTACAGCTCATGAAGTCATTGAATTTCTAGAATTAAATATCATAACTAGGTTTGGGGTTCCTCTGAATTTGGTGTGTGATAATGGACCAGCCTTCCAATCATTGGAGTTTGCAGAATGGGCATACCAGATGGGGATAGTTATCAGATTCTCATCCAACTATTATCCCCAAGGCAATGGACTGGCTGAGTCCACAAACAAGAATTTAATGAATGCCATCAAGAAATCTACAGCAGATAAACCCAGGCAATGGCATACATTATTGAAATATGCACTTTGGGCTGACCGGATAAAATATAAAGTGGCTCTTAAAACTTCTCCTTTTGCTTTGCTGTATGGTACCCAGCCAATTGTTCCCATCTCTCTGAAGTTACCTACTTACCAATTTGTCTTAGACTATTTTGAGGATCAAGATGATGCAGAGGCTCGTGTTTTAGATCTAACTAACTTGCAGGATGAAAGACTCCAAGCCCTGGAACACTTCAGTCGGCACCAAGAAACCGTCAAGCGGTGGTTTGACAAGAGGGCCAAAGTGAAAGCTTTCAGACTGGCAGACTTGGTGCTTCTATGGGACAAGGCCCATGAGAAGAAGGGTAAGCATACAAAGTTGCAGCCACTGTGGATAGGCCCCTACCAGATTGCTGAGATTCTAGGTAGTAATGCATTTCGTTTACAAGACCTTGATGGTAATTTTTTGGACCTCCTTGTTAATGGTCAATACTTAAAACATTATTTCTCGGCTGTTCCGTCCAATATATCATTTGAATGAGTCATAAAGAAGTTGTAACATGTGTATACATTGTAAATAACTCTGCAAATTTTTTTATCTAGTTTACCTTCATGTCCTACTTGTTTAGTCTAGTTTACCTTTTTTTAGTTTAGTTTACTTATTTATAGTTTACTTAGTTTTAGTTTATTTTTTATTTATATTTTAGTTTAATTTAATTTAATTCTAGGTGCTTGTACAGTGTTGCTTTGTTTTAATTTGTTTTTAAATGCATGTTCTTTTGTTTTATTTAATCTTAATTCCGTACAATTTTTATTTATTTATTTTATTTTTTTTTTTATTTTTTTTTATTATTTTATTTCCTTTTAATCTTTTATTTTTTATTTTTTTTTTTTTTATTTAGTTTATTTTTTTTTATTTAATTTTTATTTTCTTTGTAAATAGCTCATAGCCTTGTTTTATTTCATTTCCTTTAATCTGTGTTTTTTTTTGTGTCCTTTGTAAATAACCTTGCAGTTTTGTTTTCTTTGCTGCCTGTACAGTTTTATTTTAAAGTCTGTGCAGTTTTTATTTTATTTTGTTTTAGAGGTCTGTACTTATCCTTGGAAGTCTGTACAAAGTTCTTTGGCTTCTAAAAATTTTGTTCTTTAACCTTTGCCTGAGCATCATGAAAAAGTCAGCCTTCTAAAAGATTGTTCCATTCTGAGTCCAGAATCCAGTGTTCATTTTCATAATTGTGAGATAGTCTGTTTGAACTGAACAGTGGAACTATTTTTTTAGTCAGAACAACAGTGGAAGGATGATTGGATTTTGTGTCTTGCTTGCCACGGTTGTTTTAATTATAAAGAAACTGCTATGCTGTTTGGTTGGAGAAACTCCTGGGGAATCCAAGAAAAGTTGGTTATAAGAGGGGACTATGATTCATGTAATTATTTGAGTATCCATAGAGGCTATCAGTGCCTAGGCTGAAGCAGTTCCAGATTGATGAAATATTAAAAGAAAATTGTTATTCTTTCTAAGGCTTTTCAGATGTTGATGTATTTCAAAAGAAAGAGATGTAAGTTGAATTGGCACTCTGTTATTTTCAATATATATATATAAAAAGAAAAAAAAAGGAGAGATAAAAAAAAAAAAAAAAAGAGTTATATAATGAAAGAGGCAGCCAAGAATTCAAAGGATGTTTTATTTCCACCAAGTTGTAGATTCTACTTTACAGTTGTAAATTTGGGTCGTGTAAATCTAAAGGGTAACTCTGTCGGGTCTGTAAAAGGCTAAACTAGTAAACAGAGCTCTACTCGGTTTCCCCTTTTTACAATCTAGAAAAGCTGATCAATCCAGAGTTCAACATTCGATCCAGTCATTCTTGAAGAAAGTTTCATACACTTGTAATTGCACCTCAGAAATCTTCCTTAAGTAATTCAGCCTAGTATGTCCTTGGGAAATTTTAACAACTATCAGTTAGTAGTCAATTTATTGTGAAGAATGTCTGTGGCAAGGCAAGATACATGGTCTATGTTGTTTTGAAACTAGAGTCCTGGGTTCTAAAATAATGCTACTATTTTACCCGCAGATATCGCCATTTGTTGAGAAGCAACACACCCCCACTGAAAAATGAATTTCATCCTTTGAAAACATTGAGCTTTCATTTTTGCAGTAAGGACCCTCTTGATATTTTTCAGGTTCTAAGTCCAAGATTTTTACTTGCCTCTTTCTTCTTCATGTTTTGCCTGTATCAAAGTATCCAAGTATTCTTGCATTCTGGCTTTGTTATCTCAGACTTCACTTTTTACATGCTAGAATCATTCATGGATAAAGAAAATCTTACACCGGTACGAAGAAAATGCAGAAAACAGATAGATAAATTCATTAAAAATCAAAACTTTCCTTTTTTGGAAGTGTCGCGATATCGCGACAGGTTTTTGAAAAATCGGCTAAGTCAGAAATGCGTAGCGAAATCGCGACACTTTCCATTTTTGGAAATGTCGCGATATCGCTACCGTTAGGAGAGAGAAAGCCCGATCGTAACGTCGATTTCCTCTGACATGTCCTGAAATCGCTGACAAGTTTTGGAGAGAGAAGGCAAGTCGTACAGAACGTCGTGATTTTCTGACATGTAACGAAAAGTAGAGCGCGATTTCGTGACATGTCCGAAATCGCGACATGAGAGAGAAAAATCGACTAAGGCATGAAATGGTCGATTTCGACATGTCGCGAAATCGCGACATGTCATGGAGAGAGAAGGAAGTGACGAAGATCGCGACATGTCGCGAAATCGCGACAGAAAAGGTAATGTCACAAATCATAAAGAAAAGAAAAGAAAATCACTAAGGCGAAGTCAAATGACGTCACGATTTCGCGACTGTCGCGAAATCGCGACAAAGTTAAGAGAAAGCCGCGTCGCGAAATCACGACACAGGGAAGGCAAAGGTGAGGAGGGCACGAAACGAGTCACGATCAAAAGATGCAAAGTAAGGAAGCAAAGATGAGAAGGCAAGGAGCACATGTCGCGATTTCGAAAAGCCAGTCAGTCATGTCGCGAAATCGTGCACATTTCGGCGGGAAATCGCAAATATTCGAAATCGTGACATGTCACTTAGAAAAGTCGCGAAATCGTGACATGTCGCATTTTCGCCCCGCCAACAAAGAGCCAAAATGAAAAGACAGCTGGAAGCGGACACGTGTCGCGATTTTGTGACACGTGTCAAAGCACGATTAATAAGGCCGACATGCAAATGAACTTTAGGGTTTTTAAATCTGATTTGATAATTAAAGTTTTGTTTTAATGTTTTATTAAAGTATTAATCCATATTTTGTCCCTTTTGTAGGAGGCCATCTGGCACTTACATGACAGCGGAGAAATGGCCATAAAGGTAAAGCTTAGTGCAAATTAATCAAAAACGGCCATATAGAAAGAAAAGATGCCGAGAATTGTTGTTTCATCCAATTTTTTCAGATCTGGTTGCAAAGAGATTTTACGGTGACTAAGCAATCGCCCATAGTGGAATATGTCGAGAATTGGCCGAAAAATGGAAATATCTGCACACAGTTACTGGAATTTGCCGATGAAGGCATTTAATGAAAATTTATGGCAGAATTAATGGTTTGCAGAGATTTTCAGCTCACGGATGGCTTTGCGGAGATGAAATGTCAGAGAAGTGGTGACTCATCCAGATCACCCGAGGGAATTAATGAAGACATTTATTCACGGTTGCGGGTGAATGCAAGTGGCATTCGAATTCTATCTTCTCCATTTATGGCAAGTGACTACACTGAGTTGCAGAATGGTTAAGTTTTGTCCGAGCTTTGTTTTAAATGGCTTTATATTGTAAAACCCGGGTCCTAGGGTTTAAGGTGATAAGATTTAGGGTTTGAGAAGAAGATATTTTGAAAAGATCAGGGTCTGTCCTGAGTCTATAAATACAACTTCTAAATGTAATCGCAGGAGGCGGAGACTTAGAAATAAAAGGCTATTGAAGCAATTTCTTGCAAATTCTGTGAAATATTTTATTTCTGGACTTGGAGTTGATGTGCTTTTGTTTTCTGTGATAGCATGGCCAGGAGCCTAATATTTTGCAGATTGTGATAAGTTCATTTTCTTTTGTTATCCGTTTCATTAAAGTTTATTAAATATATGCTGTAAATCTGTGTTACCAAGATTAAATATGTTGTTGGGCTTCATTTGTTCTATTGTATGCTAGGGAAAATCATCGATTTAAGGTTCAAGTTTGTTCTAATTGCTCTGTCCTCACTGTGTGAGCTATGCTGCCGGTGAGAAATACCAATTTTAACGGACTTCCCTTCTGTTTATGATTTTCTTCCAAACCTGTTCCACCTTTGCCTTGTGCTCTTAGTTGAAAGTGATCTTAGAAAACTCGGACACTTTCTTCTTTGATTTGTTCTGTTGTGAAGTCGATAGTATAGATAAAATTGGTAGTTTTGGCCTTACAGTTAAAGTTTGATAAACTTCTCTTTCTGCCTTACCCTACCCTCTCTTTGTTTTACCGTGAAATGATCCATTTTTATTTTCTTTTAATTTTGTCTTTTATTTAAATCTGTTGACCCATGAGAGCTAGATCAAAGAATCAATTTTAAATCTGATTGTCAACAAGTGACAACTTCTGAACATTACTGAACAAGTTCATTGAGCCCGTTGTAAGGTAAGAAACAATCCATATTGAAAACTATTCCAGAAGCGGAAAAGAGTGAATTGACATTCGACCCGACTCTGTAACTCGCACCTTGGATAACCAGTTAGATCCTAAAGTGAGTGGGATTTATCCCGTATAAGTGTTATCAGAGTTTCCTGCTCATTCTTCACAGGGTGTGTATGAAAGTCGGACCAACAGATTCCTCTGACTATTCTTGTTCCTACTTGTCTCTGGAATTTCTGCTCTACACCATTTTGTTGTATATCCATCATTATTGCACTTATAACACTTAATGTTATTATTCCTTGGAGGTGCAAATGTCTTGGGATTTCTCCTGGTGAAGCCATATCTATTCCTGTCATGAACCCTGCAATTCATTGCCTTGTGATAAAACTGATTACAAGAGTAGCAATACCCTTAAAAAAGTTACCTGTTTTTGAATTTCCCATATTCTTGTCTTTCATGTGTCGTGCACTGTGTATCCTTGTGCCCAAAATTGTGACATGAGAAGCATCGTCCATTGAAACTACCTTGCCTTAACCTCATTGGTATTTTAGTCTCTTTTACCCTGTGCTGGTTCCTGTTCCATCTGTTCCTCTTTTGTGCATTGTTCCTTTCCTTGTTGAACTTTCTATTGTCCAAATCATCCTCGGAAGTATCATTCTATCTTACACTCTCTTCTTCTGAAGAACTTGAGGTTGACTCCTCTCCTTGTTTCTTTTGTACCTATTCAAAACCAAGACCTGTCTTGTTTGTAGATCGTCTTTGTACCTTGATAATCTTGTTTATGGTTTTTGAGCTTTTCCCAAATTTGTGTAACCTGTCCTTAGACTCTTTTACTTCTTTTCTTAGTAGAGCCACCTCATGCTCTAACCTTTCACATTATAAAACCTTTGCTTCTAAATTCTCTTTGAATATCCTTGTCTTAGCCATTGACTTATGTAGATCCTCTATAAGCTTTCCTTTCTCTTCATCACATTTTTGAAACTAAATCTTAAGTTTGGAGTTTTGCTTTCTTACCTCCCTTAATGCATTAAGGGCATAAATAAGTTCACCTTCAAGATCAACTTCTGTTTTTAATTTTTCCTCTATTTCTTTGCCTTTGGAATTGTCTTCATTTCCTTCTGATTTGTCATCTATAGGATCACCTGCTTATTCCTCTATTTCCATGAGTAGATTCTCTTCTAGTACTTCAAGTGCATCTTCATATTCATCATCACTGAAACTAAAACTAATCTTTGTACAATTATCTTCAATATGACCAAAATTTCCACATCTAAAATACTTGAGAATTATTGGTGACCTTTTCTTAATCACTTCCTTTTATTTTACTAGAAATAGAACTTCATATTTATCATCATTTGAGGAACTTTCATCACTATTACTTGAATACTTACTTTCTTTTTCTGCATAGAAACTCTTCTTCTGTCTTTGAAAGAACTTCTTTCCTTGTTTGCCTTGTCCATCCCTGCTTTTCTTTTGGTACTTGTATTTTTATGTTTCTCTGTTCTTATGATCTTGTTTTTCTTCATCATTACTATTTATAGCTTCTTGACAATCAGATGCATAGTGGCCATACTTTCCACAATTAGAACATATAACAGATTTCGTACCTTTAAACTTTCTTGGATCCTTGTTCCTTCTGCCATAATTTGCTTCTTCATCACTAGATAACTCATTGCTTGAATCTAAATTCTTACCCTTGGTCTTATTGGTAGCTTTGAAGGCTGCTTCCTTTTGGATATTAGGTTCCTCTTTTGTTCTCATCTCAAAATCTATAAGAATGCCATGTAATTCATCCCTTGTCAAAAGATCACTATCTTTTGATTCCTCTATAGCTGAAATCTTTTCACTAAACCTTTTTGGGAGTGACCTTAAAATATTATTACAAACATCATATTATTGAAATTCAAGTCCAAGTCCTTGCACGGAGTTAACAACCTTGTTCGCATGAAGTAGATAAGCACTAATGTTTTCCTCATCCTTCATTTTTAGGTCTTCAAATATTCCCTTGATATTTTGCAATTTTACTTTTTTGACCTTTTTATCTCCTTCATATATGCCTTGTAATTTATCTCAAATTTCCTTTGTTGATTTGCAGTGCATAACCTTTATAAAATCTGTTTTATGCAACCCTCTGAAATTTTCATTCATTTATTTTGAATTGTAATGATGTAGAAGCTTACCATATTTATCTGTAGGTGGATTAGTTGGTGGTGTGTATCCATTTTCAACTACTTCCCATATTTCATTTCCAAGAGCCATCAGGTGAATCTTCATTCTCATACTCCAAAATACATAATCGATCCCATCAAACACTGGTGCTAAATTATCTAAGGATCCACTCTTAAAATCCATATGTGTTCTTGTGAGCTTTTCCTTCAAGATGTTAAACTCTTTCGAAGGAACCCGCTCTGATACCAATTTAACAACACAAGCTTATACTGAGAGGGGGGGTGAACAGTATAAGACCACTTTTTACTTTTCTTTCCCAATAAATATTATGCAATATATTAATGGAAATATCAATACTAGTGATCAAATCAATGTATAAATCACCACACACAATAGAGACACCAATTTAACGTGGTTCACCCAATGTGGGCTACTCCACGGAGAAAACATTTCACTAAAATTTTCTCAACAAATCTGTTGGAAAACCTTTCCCTATTACAATATTTATGGACCTCTGTCCAAAGGATATACCAATCCCCTAATCAAGTTCATGGATATATATCCATAGGATAACTCCTCCTCTGCTCTATCTGGTGATCTTCTAGAAGAGTTGTTGCTTCCACTGCACTGGATTATGGATCTCCATCCACTGAAGACTCATGTCCTCACTTAGAAGACCTATCCTCACTGCCTTGGCTAATGGATATCTATCCATTGGAGACTGTCGTCCTCTATACTCTGTCACCTCCAAAGCTTTCTCTCAACTATGTCTCAAATCTACACTAAACACGATCCTTTGGTCTAGCATAAATATGCTCAATATTTGTCCTCAAATCTGCACTAAACATAGTACTTTGGTCTAGCACAAATCTCCTCAATCTCTATCCTCAAATCTGTACTAAACACAGTCCTTCGATCTAGCACAAATCTTCTCAATCTCTGTCCTCAAGCATTAACACAAAGCTTGACTCAATCACACATCAACTCTGCTAGATCTACCCCAAACCTTAACCCAAGGTTTGAACAAATAAATCAATCAACTCTGCTCTCAAGTCTTCTCAAATACTTATCTCAAATTTGCCTTGTAAGCTTCCACAAAAGCTCACACTAATCTTTCCACAAGTCCTCTCTAGAACTTGTCCAATCTGCTCAACAAGTTTTCACCAAGACTTACCTCAAATATGCTCAATTAGTCCTCACTAGAACTTGTCCAATCTTCTCAACAATTCTTCACCAAGACTTACCTTAAATATACTAAACAAGTCCTCACTGGAACTTGTCCAATCTGCTCAACAAGTCTTCACCAATACTTACCTCAAATCTGCTCAACAAGTCCTCACTAGAACTTGTCCAATTTACTCAACAAATCTTCACCAAGACTTACCTCAAATCTTCTCAACAAGTCCTCACTAGACTTGCCCAATCTTCTTTGTAAGCTTCCACAAAAGCTTACTCAACTCAACTCAATTTAACACAAAATCCTCTTCAATCACTTAGATAAGCTTCACACATAATCTTGTTTAATCTCATAGAAATATATAGATAATTGTTAGAGACTCAATATGCTTCTCACTCACAACAATGCTCAATCACTTTCAATCTCTCTTTCTTAAATCAAATCAAAATATAGAACAATTTGTTTCACATAACTTGAACTCACTTCAACACTTCCACTTGACTAGGCTCAATCAAATCCTCTCAATCAATCACTCAATGAAATACTCCTTGCTTACAAACCCTAGTCCAAGCATATGAACACTCAATTATTTCCAACAATGCTTATCAAACAATCTCACATAACAATGATACTCATGATCTTGCACAAACCCTAGTTTCAAGATAGTTCTCAACTTCACATAATAATGATACTCATGATCTTGCACAAACCCTAATCATGCATATGAAGGTTCATTTAATGTTTCCAACAATGCTTATAAAACAAGGTTTTTATCAACTCAGAAAAAACCTTTAACAATCAAACTCAACAATGCTTATCAAACAACCCTTTTCTCTCCAACTTAGCATTCACAACATCCAACAATCACTCACAAGGAATATGTGTCCATACATTTTGTTTGAGAATTGACCTTAAAATCTGTCTCAATCACAATTACTCTTTTACCAATCTTAAGGTTTAGGTAGCAAAACCTTCTCAAAATTTCATTCAATACCTTCCTCACAAATTATTCTCACCATACAAAACATCATATCTCAATTACACCTTATTACTCATTTCAACTATTAAACCCAATAAGACTTTATTTTAAAATAATATTTAAAGTCCTCTAAAGCCTTATTACTCCTTTCAACACTTTAATCACCAAAATCACAATATAAAATTTATTTCCATAAACCTTATACCTCCTTAAATGCTCATGCCAAAGAAACCTTAGGATAAAATATTAAATTTAAAAATTATTTACTTTTTTTCCCTTGGTGGGAATCGAACCCACGTTGCACTGCTACTAGTGCCCTAGCTGTGGCTTCCACTGCCGCGTGAGCTAGATGCTCACATGGGACCTAAGTGTATCCGCGCACACTTATTCTCTATGCTGCCACCAAAATATTTTCAAACAAAAAGCTTCCTCCTTTCACTTTCACAAAGTCTCGAACCTGAGACCTCCCCTCTGCTACAACTTAGCACCCAATCCAATCGCCATCTGGGCTAGCTTCCCGGATGGTACTTTGAACTTAGGGCCACTTCCCTTTATGCCTTTCTCTCCCTCGAATTTAGCGCTGGCACATTTCTTCTCTCTTCCGTGTTCAATCGACAAGCACAACAAAGCATACACGATTTTTGAATTGCAACTTTAGTCTTTGATTTATGCTATATTAATATACCTTTCAAGGTATTTGCCTTCACATGGGCAGATAGAGAAATTAGACTTTGCATTTTGAAAATAATATTTTAATTATAATTATTTAAATTCAAAATTAATTTAAATATTATAATTAAATATTTAAGTGTCCTTTGGGCCTTTTTAAATAAAATAAAATATAAAATTCCTTACGTTTTTAGGGAAACCTTTTGCCATTATCACCTTAGAAAAATAACCTTATAATTTTCTTTCAACCACCATAGAATGGAGATATCTTTTCAAACCTTTTATTTTACCCAAATATTATAATATTGTTATCCTTCTTGCTTCTCTTGTTATGCTTCAGCCATATAATATTTAAATTAAATATTATATCCTTACCTCTTATAAAATCAACCATGAACCATTTTCTTAACGCTCTTTTGACATTTTTTTAGTATTCCTTTGACATCAATGACAACAAATCCTGCTCATATTTCTAAAAACCCTAATTTACCAAATTCATGCCCTATAATTGGGGAGCATGAATCTGCATTAGCAAATTTGCACCTTGTATGGGTAGGGCATGAATCTGGTTCAGATGCCCTTTTCGAGCCCTAAAAAAAGAAAAATAGAGTGCAAAACAACAAAAAATAGACTTACAAATCAACTAAAGTAAATGCAGAACCTGATGGAGAAAGTAAGGAGAAATTGAAGAGGTGGAATAAGCACTTCAAGAAGGTTGATCTATCCAATTACCAAGGCTCCTCCACTTGATCCCCAAGGGCAGCCAACACCAAAGCACAAAAAACAAAGCATAAGGGCACTTGTTAGCATGAAAAAATGAGCAAGTCAAGAATTAGAATCTCAAGAAGTGTTGGTATTAAATATGGAATTCAATCCTCTATTTATAAGAGGTTTGGAGGGCAAAACGGGCGAGAAAATTAAATTTCACTACGGGCAAAGGCTGACCCCAAAACAGGTCGATGAGGGGAGGGGTTTTAGTGAGAAAAACCACTAGAATGTCAAATTTACACCCAATAATTATAGGGCATGAATCTGGAAAGACAAATCCGTGCCCCATATGGATAAGGTGCAAATTTGGTAAAGCTAAGGAAACAAGGCAAAGGGAGAAGGCAAAAGGGTCCCAAATTTGCACTTAGCAAGTTTGGATGCCTGAATAGGGATCTAAGGAAGAATTGATTCATTCTTATGGGTCAATTTTCCATGTCTACAGAAACATTGTAATATACTTTTTCCTAACCAATTTTTCCATCATTTCCCCTAGAATTGTAGCTATCCTAGATAAGACAATTTGTACATAAGCCTTGAACTATCTAGTTTTGAATAGTAGTTTAAATCCTTGTTTCTTATAGTTTTTTAGTGGTGTGGGCAATAAATTCCTCCATTTATCCTCAATAAATTTGTTATAGTAATCAATCTGAGCTTGAGGATTATAGGTGACCCAATGGGCTAGATTGTCTTTTGCACAAATCATTTTTATTATTTCATTTTTCATAACAAAGATGCGTGTTTCCTCCCATAATTGATAGTAAATAGCACAAAGACTTTGATCAATACTTCTATGCACATATATCCACAATATCTAGACAATCCCACACCTATGGCACCAAGGTCATTACCAATCCTAAGTTATAGATGGAGTTGATGCTTCAAGAAGTGGCATCTTAGCCCATAATAAAATGGCGTATTACTTTTTTTCCTCACTTGGGTGGGCATGTGCTTAAACTTCTTCTTGGCCACTTTGAGTGGGGTTCCAAGTACACTTGCTTTGTTGATTTATCTTCTTAATTTTCTTCTTTATATTGGATGAACCTACTTTTTTGGTGGATTGTTAGACACTAAATGATCCTAATTTGGTTTGCTTTATGGCTATACATTGGAAGATCTATTGTGGTTACCTCGGGGACTATGCCACTTTCAGGTGTTGCTCTTGTATCTATTTTTAGATGGAAATAATTTCCTATTTTGGTTGAAAATTTGCCAAGTTATGGTAGAAATATGATTCACTTTTTATTTTGCACTACTAAAAGTGTAATTTTCTTTTTTGAAATTTTCCAATTCAACTTTTATTGAGTTGGGAAGAATATTTTATTTTTCATAATTAAAAAGGTGATTTATATTTTGATCAAGAGTGAATCTATCCTCAATTGTGAAATGATAACAATCTGCAAACACAATTATTTTTTCTCAATTTCCTATTTGATGCCTAGTTTGGGGTTAGTTGTTTCATTCATAGACATAGGTTTTTGGTGACTTCACACTCAGAGGATTGGCTAAGGCTATAAGGGCTATAATATGAAGCTCTATTAAACTATAACGCACCCTTGGTTATACCCTTGCCATAATTATTTGCAAGGGTTTTTAAACAAAATTCCTTGACCCTTAGTTTCCTTCTTATGCAAGTGGGGCTTGTGGGTTTCCCCTTGTGTAGGTAGGATTCTATTACATCAACTAATCTCCCTTTGGATTTGATAATTTATCCCAATATTGTTCATTCTCTTTGGAATCTATTGTATGCTATGAATATGTATAATGTGGGTGCAAATATCCCTTCCCATGTGCACCAACTCCACATATTATGCAATTACTACTTGAACATTGTGATTTATTCGCTTTCTCGAGTGTAATTTATCTCATTGGTGGGCTAGAGGATTTTATCCATCATATTTTTGCTTTTGAAGGACAAAATGTGTGATTTAAATTTTGGAAACATATAAAATACAAATAATTTTCTTTGAGCATTTTTTTCATATGCCCCCTTAAAATAGTGAATTGCAAATTAATTTTACCAAATCACAAATTCAAATTTACCATATCATATTTTAGGACAGAGAATATTTTTCAATATTTTCATTGATTTTGAGAAAATAATGAATGGAGAGGATTACCCAGATGAGGAAATAAACTTTTATATTTCTTATTTTTTGTATTTTCCTTGAAAGGGAAGATAGAGACAAGCATTATAGAGAAATAAAGGGAAATAAATAAACCAAAATGTACTATTTACAAGAGCTTCACCTTCCAGAATTAGAGAGGTCTCAAGTGTTTCCCATTCATTAAAATAGGCAACAACCTTGCTTCCAAATTCATCAACTTATGGGCATTGATAGTTTTCACCTTATCAATTTGATAAGGTCCACTCCATAGCAAGTCAAAATTTTCATGTTTACCCATTTTATCTATCCTTGTCCTATTTAAGTACAAGGTCCCCTTATTTAAATTTCATATCTATTAATCTCTTATCGAACCACCTCTTGACAACCATTTGATATTCAACGAAACTATTGAAAGCTTTATCTATTTCTTCTTCCAATGATAATAAGACATTTAATATGGCTTTCAGCAAAGGAATTTCTATATCTTCCAACTCCAATTGTTGGGACATTTGGAGTGAATGGACCTCAAGTTTCAATGACAACATACCTTCCTTGTTAAAGGTAAGTTTATATGACAAAGTGTTGATGGAAGCTTTGGGGGTAACTCTATTTTTATATAAGTCCTTTTTAAATTTAGTGTGCCAGTCTATTTGGGATTTGACAATTTTCCTCTTCACTATTCTAACAATGGTGTTATTAGTAGACTCAGTGAAACCATTTCCTTGAGGGTAGCAGTTGGATGAAGTTCTTATAATGAATTTGTGTTTAAACAAAAAAATTATTAACTGCATCCTGGTGAACACTCTGTAATTACTGTTGAAGGGATTCCATACCTTGTAATGATATCCTTCAGTGATTAAATAATCGTCTCTTTATTTATTGATTTTATTAGAATTACCTCATCCCACCTAGATAAAAAGTATGTTGTAGATAAAATCCAACTATATCGTGCCCTAGATAATGGACCAATTTTTTTAATGAAGTCCAAACCCCATTGCTAAAATAACTCTATTACAACTATGGGATTTAGTGTATGGGTGTTTTCCTTATCTAGTTGATAAACATATAGTAAGATGTACATCATTTCATCTATCATAAAAAGACTAAAAATGTAACAACCTGAAAATATAATTACCAAACTAAGGAAATAATTTTTTTTTGAAATACAAACATATACTTGATAGGGATTTACATATCCCTATCCAGTGTATGTCATTCTATGAATTTGTCTAATGCCTAATATAATGTTTTAATTTATTTGTATCATATCCACAATGGGCCAACTTATCCCCTTTCTTAATATATCAAAAGTTATGCCCATCCCTACACCATACATAAGTCTGTTTGTGTAGGTATACTAAGCGTATTGCATATGAGATATCAATCTCATCCCCAAAAATGAGCTAACTTATAATTTTTTGCCTTTAAAAAGGGTACACCTATCATTACACCATACATAAGTTCATCTATGTAGGTGCACTAAGCATAATGCAAATAAGCTATTAGTCTCATATCCATGATGAGCTAACTTATTCCATCCATCACTCCTAGTGATAACCAAATCATTGATTCTAAATATGTTTGATGTTTGATTATATATAACAAGTTTAGTTTTTTTTTAGAAGATTTCCTTGAAGAACAATATTACTTGAAGTTCCTCCATAAGGGATCCCATAATCCCTCAGGTTCCTTTCTCTAATTCTATCACAAAAGCAAGATTAATTTCTAAATACTATTTCTAATAATCTAAACTACATTAAACCATCAAGATCTTCTAATATTTATTTATTTAAAAGTATATGATTAAGTCCATCTACTTAATTAAACATTGGATATATCTATGATTTCATCAAAGAAGATGCATAAATAAGATGTAATTTTCTATCTAAATCATTAACAAAACATGATAGTTTATGAAACTATGATATCATAGATATTTTATTTATAACAAGTAAAATATACATATTTTATTCATAAATTAAATCATTACATAATCGAAGTAGGGTAATAGTACCACCACACTTTAAAAGAATAAAGCATTACATCATCATCCAACTAGGAGATTAATCAGCTGGAGTCTACTCCACAATAAGTTTTCCATAACAAGTGCTTCACTACAATATGCCAAAAAGGTCAATGTCTTGTATCTAAGTGTTCTCCTTATCCTCCTTGCTTCTCCATCACTTATTTGATGGTAGTAAGGGATCAGGACAACTCATAGATCTTATGAAACATGCAACTAAATGCATTTGCTATATGACTTATGAAACATATGTCAAATTGCAACTATACAATCTACACAATGTAGTTATGCATAAATAATTCAATCAATCATTAAGAAGAAACCCCATAATTTTCCCACATTTGTTCTTTTATCTAATATTTCCTTCTTTTATACTAACAAACTTCTTTCATTAATCACACAAGTGTATTCATTATCCAAGAATGAAAGTCATCTATCATTCATTTCATCATAGAAGGAAAGTCATTTTATCTCTTAGGAATGAAAGTCATTTATCATTTATCAATGCATAGAATAATTCAATAGACATCCTTTCAATCAATCAAAAGCCCATACTTTTAATTAATCAAAATACTCATAAGGATCATTCTTTTAATTAATCAAAACCCATACTTTTGATTAATCCAACACCCATACTATTCTTTTTCTTTAATCAATTAAAAGCCCATACTTTTAACTAATTAAATACCCATACAAAACCATTTTATTTAATCAATTAAAATCCCATACTTTTAACTAATTAAATACTTATAAAATTATTTTATTTAATAAATTAAAAGCCCATATTTTTAACTAATTAAAATACTAAATAAAAACAATTTTTTTAATCAATTAAAATCCCATACTTTTAACTAATTAAATACTTATAAAACTAGGCCCTGTCCCAGATCCATGGCCTTGTCCTGGATCCCTTGCACATCCTTTACCATTCCTCCTTGGCTGGTAGGCACTGCATGTTGAGCAAGGTACAACAACAATATTGTCATTGTTGTCAACACAATCAGATAGATCTGTTGATGCAGTGGACAAGAAGTTCAAAAGCTAGTCCGATGTAGAAGACAAGAGTTCAAAGGTTACTCAGAGTATGTACAGTGATTTTCCAAGAAGACCGAAGTGGACCACTTGCAAAAGATCAAAGAAAAAGACAAGTAAGAAAAGTGTCGCGATATCGCGACATATACAACAGCAAAGAAAACGTCACGATTTCACGACATGTTGGAAGAGAGAGAAGAAGAAAGAAAAACGTCACGATTTCGTGACATGTTGGAAGAGAGAGAAGAAGAAAGAAAACTATCACGATTTCGCGACATGTTGGAAGAGAGAGAAGAAGAAAGAAAAAAGTGTCGTGATTTCGCGACATGTTGGAAGAAAAAAAGGCAAGTGGAAAAAGTGTCGCGTTATCGACGAAAGTTGAGAAGAAAGAAGAGAAACTAGTCGCGATTTTGCGACATGTTGTAAAGAAAGCAAGGAAGAAAAGGCACGATGAAGAAAGAGGGCAAGAGAAAGGGTGTCACGACATGTTGAAGAAAGGAGGCAAGGAAGGAAAAAGTGTCGCGATATCGTGACATGTCGCGTTTCGTGACCCGAAGGCAAGAGAAAGTGCTAAGGAGAAAAAGTGTCACGATATCGTGACATGTCACGTTTTCGTGACCCGAAGGCAAGAGAAAGTGCTAAGGAGAAAAAGTGTCGCGATATCGCGACATGTCGCGTTTTCGTGACCCGAAGGCAAGAGAAAGTGCTAAGGAGAAAAAGTGTCGCGATATCGTGACATGTCGCATTTTCGCGACCCGAAGGCAAGAGAAAGCGCTACGGAGAAAAAGTGTCGCGATATCGCGACATGTTTTTCGTGTTCCAAAGCTGAGAAAGGAGGAAAAAGTGTCCGATATCGCTACATGTTGTATTCTCGGGCCAAAGCTAAGAGAAAGCGTATGGATGAAAAAGTGTCACGATATCGCTACATGTGTTTGTTTTTCTGTAAAGCTAAGAGTAAGGTAAAAAAGTGTCACGATATCGTGACATGTTGTGTTTTCATAGCAATAGAAAAAGAAGAGTTACAGGGGCAGTGACGAAGACCGATGTAAGCCGACAAATATTAGGGTTTGTAGCCGACAAAGATTAGGGTTTGCAGCCGACTAATATTAGGGTTTACAATCGATTGAGATTAGAGTTTTCATCATGAAAATATTGTTATAAAAGGAGGGCTATTTGGAGAAGTTGAAAAGTGTTGAACATATCGTTGAATGCGTGTTGATGTGTGCGAAGTTCGATCGTAAGAGCATTGAGAGAAAGTCGTGTCGAATCGTGCTAAGTGTGAAATTCGTAAAGGAAGCAGAGTGAGCGAAGTTCGATCATAGTGCGTAGAGGGGGAGAAGACGATCATGAAGTTTGACTGTGACGAAGTAGAGTGTGCGAAGTTCGATCGTAGTGCACAGAGAGGGAGAAGACGATCGTGAAGTTTGACTGTGACGAAGCAGAGTGTGCGAAGTTATTGCAGAGAGAGCAGAGTGCGTAGAGAACACAAAGGTTACAACTTGGCATCAGGGGTTGGTGCTCCTTCCAGTAGGTGCTGGTAAATCAGGGGTTGGTGCTCCTTTCTGTTGGTGCAGATAAATAAGGGGTAGGTGCTCCTTTCTGTTGGTGCAGATAAATCAGGGGTTGGTGCTCCTTCCAATGGGTGCTGGTAAATTGTTTGTAAAGTTGTAGCTTTGCAAAGGCTGGATTTGGATGGTAGTCCAAGCAGTCATTTTTGAGGAGTAGCCACATTGGTGAACCTCATTAAATCTTGTGTTGTGTGATGTTCTTTTGCTATACTTGCTGTATCTGTTTATAAGTTTTAATTGCTGCTATTTTAAGAGCTATAAATTCAAGATTAAAAGAGCTACACTGATTCACCCCCCTCTTAGTGCCATTGTAAGACTAACAATTGGTATCAGAGCTAAGTTCCTGTACAAGCTTAACCGGCTAGGGTGATCTTGGAAGTAACACAATGGCAGGTGGTGAAGGCTTCTCATCAAACAAAGCACCATTGTTTGACGGATCTAATTACGCGTTCTAGAGAATCAGGATGGACATATCTCTGTGCTTTGGGATACGACATCTAGGATTCAGTAGTTAGTGGATACACAATACCCATCACTCCTCCAAAAGAGGCTGACGAAATGAAACTGTTTGAAAATAATTCAAAAGCAAGGAATGCAATCTTGTGCGGATTAGCAGACAGTGAACTAGTAAAGGTCATAAGCTGTAAAATGGCAAAAGAAATATGGGACAAACTGAGGAGCATTCATGAAGGAGATGATAAGATCAAGGAGGCCAAGTTACAGACACATCGAGCTCGGTTCGAAGCATTAAAGATGAATGACGATGAAAACATTGAGGCATATATGCTGAGAGTTAATGGAATCATTAATGCGATCAGAGGACTCGACGAGGATATCGAAGACTCTGCCATCATGAAAAAGGTATTAAGATCTCTTCCTCAAAGGTTTGATTCTAAAGTCTCAACGATAGAAGAAGCTAAAAATCTAAATTATTTTAGTATAGATGAGATGTATGGTTCTTTGACTGCATATGAGATGAGGATAGGAAGATCTAAACCCACAGACAGAGAAGCGGCTTTTAAAGCCCTTAAAAATAAAAACGCAAAACAAGAGTCCGAGGAAGAAGAGACATCGGATGAAATGGAAGCAAACTTTGTTAGAAAACTAAAAAAGGGGAAAAGGAAAATACAGAGGAAAGCTTTCATTTAAATGTTTCAACTGTGGAGGCATTGGGCATTTTGTGACTAAATGTCCACTTAATGAGAAGAACAAAAATGATGAAGGATCGCACCAAGAAAGAAGTGACTGGAAGAAGAAAACAAATTTTAGAAAAGGCAACTTCAAGAAGAAAAGTTTCATCTCCAGGAATGCCAGTTCATCAGAAGACAGCTCCGGTGAGGATTCTGAAGAAGAAACAGGTGAAGCTCTCTTCATGGCATTTGAAGAAGAAAAGGAAGAAGGAGTGAACTTTGAAGTATGTGGTGAAAACCCCGAGGCTGAAGTAGATCTAGAAGGTGAGTTGATCTCTCCACTTGAAGAGTGGAAAATAGAGAAGAAAAAGAATAAGAAACTTTCAAAAAGGCTTGAGGATGCAAATGAAATCATATCCAGTTTGAAAGTACAGATAGAAGAATCCAAGAAAATCTTCGAAGATCTGGAAGTGCAAATAACCATGAAAATAGATCATTGCAGACAAGCTAGAAGAAGAGATTGTTGGGTTAAGAATGCAGCTAGAAGAGATGAATAAGAAAATCAGTTGCTATCACAAACGTGAAGAAAGTTCTATGAAGCTGGATAAGATCATAAATGACCAAAGGCCTGCAAGCATCAAATTTGGTCTGGGTTTCATCGAAGGAGAATCATCTAATGGATCAAAGGCCAGAAATGTAGAATCCATAAAGAATGAAGATAAGAAACAGAGTTGATCAAGGAAAAACATCTCATGCAACAGAAAGCAATAATGCCAGGCACGAAAGGAAAATTGACAATGATGGATTCACCAATGTCACTCATCAAAGAAGAAGAAGACCTAGGGCTCCTACGACAACATGGCAAAGACCATCACCCAGGTTCAATTATCCCTTTTCTGGTTTCTGTTTTAAATGCAATGGCTATGGACATAAAATCTCAGACTCCAAATATAATGTAAGACCAAGGAATTTCACCTAGTAGAAATGCTTTCTCTCCTTTGATGAATTATACAAGTAGAATGTTATAACTGTCACAATTTTGGGCACATTGCAAGAAACTGTAGAAGTACATTTGCTTCAAATCAATTTTAGGGAAGAAAAATTCAACCAAACAGGATGAGACAAAATAGAAAACTTCTCGAAAAACAAGCACAAGCTATTGATAAGGGAAAGGCTAAACAAGAGCTCAAATCTACTATCAAAACGGAGTGGAAAGAAAAGGAGTGACTTAAGGAAGAAAAGGAATCCTTAATAGTACAAACAACATTTAGAGCACAGAATAAATATGTACCATGGATACTTGATAGTGGATGCTCTAGTCATATGACAGGTGACAAACAGAAGTTTGAGAAGTTGCAAAAATATGAAGGTGGTTCAGTAAAGTTTGGAAACAATGATGGAGCTAAGATAGTTGGCAAAGGCTCTGTCAAAATTAGTGATGAAAAAATTAAGTCAGAAGAAGTCCTGTTTGTAGATGGGTTGAAACATAACTTATTGAGCGTAAGTCGGATTTGTGATAAAGGTCATGAAGTAGTTTTTATGAAGCAGGGGTTGTGAAGTCAGAAAAACAAACAATGGAAAATTGATAGCAACTGGATCAAGGACATCTGGCAACCTGTACACGCTCTCAGAGACTTCAAAAGGAGCTTGTTTTATTGGACAGGAAGAAGAAAATTGGCTGTGGCACAAGAGACTTGGTCATATCAGTTTTGATAATCTAGTAAAAATCACCTCAAAAAGGGTCGTAAGAGATATTCCCACCATCAGCAAACCTGCAAACAGCATTTGTGCTTCATGCCAAAAGGGGAAGCAAACTAGAGTCACATTCAAAACTAAAGAATACTACACAAGCAAACCTTTGGAACTAATACACACTGATTTATGTGGACCCATGAGAACACAAAGCATAAATGGTGACAAATATTTTATGTTGTGCATTGATGACTATTCCAGAATGACATGGATATTTTTCTTAAAGCATAAATCAGAAGCTTTTGATATGTTCAAGATTTTCAAAAACCAGGTTGAGAATGAAACAGGTAAGAGGATCAAATGTTTAAGATCATATAGAGGAGGAGAATTCATTTCAGAGGAGTTTACAGAATACTGTGAAAAATACGGTATTAGGAGACAGTTTTCAGCAGCCAGGACACCTCAACAGAATGGAGTGGTAGAAAGAAAGAACAAGACAGTGCAGGAAATGGCACGGACTATGCTGGCTGAAAGCAGTCTAGCAGATAGGTTTTGGAAAGAAGCAGTCCATACTGCGGTGTATATCCAAAATAGGTACATGCTGAGAACACATGAAAGCAAAACTCCTTATGAGTTATGGTTCGAAAAAAGGGCAACAACAAAATACCTCAAAGTGTTTGGCAGCAAGTGCTACATCAAAAGAACTGAAGATAATCTTGGTAAGTTTGAAGATAGAGCGGATGAAGGTATTTTTGTTGGTTATTCATCAAAAAGCAAAGCTTACAAATGCTACAATAAGAAGCTAAAGAAAATTGTGGATAGTGTCGATGTTAAATTTGATGAAGGTAGAGAACGAGTAATTAGCTATGAAACGAACTACCCAATTTATGAAGAGGTTATTGAAAGAGATGAGGAAAACGAAATGGAAAAGATACAAAAAATTGACTCAAATGATGATTCAGAAGTGGAAGAAAATAAGAAATTCAAAACAAGCAGTTGCAAAAAAAATCATCCTAGAGAGCAAATAATTGGAGACCCCAAAGTTGGTGTTCAGACAAGAAGAAGAGTAGTAAGTAACTACTCTCTGCTATCCAGCATTGAGCCCAAAAATGTTGCTGATGCAAGCAAATATGAGAGCTGGATGAAGGCAATAAATGAAGAATTAGATCAGATTGAGAAAAACAAAACTTGGGAGTTAGTACCTAGACCTGCAAAACAAAAATATAATCGGGACCAAATGGATTTTTCGAAACAAATTGAATGAAGATGGACAGGTAGTCAGAAACAAAGCAAGATTGGTATGCAAGGGTTATGCTCAAGTTGAAGGCATTGACTTTGAGGAAACGTTTGCACCAAGTAGCTAGACTAGAGGCAATTAGAATGTTTCTGGCTTTAGCAAGTCTACAAGAATTTCAAGGTTTATCAAATGGATGTAAAATCAACGTTTTTGAATGGGAAACTTGAAGAAGAGGTTTATATTGAACAACCAGATGGTTTCCAACTTGGTGATGATCCCAACTTGGTGTGCAAATTGAAGAAAGCATTATATGGTTTAAAACAGGCACCCCGAGCATGGTATGCAAGGCTAGACAACTATCTCACTCAACAAAGGTTTAAGAAAGGTATGGTGGATAGTAATTTGTATGTCAAAACAAAAAATGGGCATCTTATTGTTCTTGTTGTATACGTAGATGATATCATATTTGGCAGCAGCAAAGATGAGTCGTGTAAAGATTTGGCAAATAAGATGCAGAAAGAATTTGAAATGTCAATGATTGGTGAACTTTCGTATTTCCTCGGGTTGCAAGTTAATCAAAATAAGAAGGGCATATTTATTTCTCAAGTTAAATATGTGAAAGAGATGTTAAAAAAGTTCACAATGGAGGATTGTAAGCCAGTTAGCACTCCCATGACAACAGGTTGCAAGTTGAGCAAGGATGACAAATCTCCAACTATTGATCAAACCATGTACAGATCTATGATTGGAAGCTTATTGTATCTGATGACCACCGGACCAGATATTTTGTAGGCGAGATGCATGGTAGCACGATTTCAGGCTAATCCCAAGGAGACTCATGTGACAAGAAGTGAAGAGGATTCTTCGGTACCTCAAAGGTACTATGGAGTATGGGTTATGGTATCCGAAAGGTAAAGACTTCACCCTTATTTCGTATTCAGATGCAGATTGGGCAGGATGTGTAGATGACAGAAAGAGTACCAGTGGAGGTGCATTCTATCTTGGAGACAGATTGGTCGCATGGCACAGTAAGAAACAAGAGTCAGTTTCTCTATCGACAACAGAGGCAAAATATATTGCAGCAACAACATGTTGTACGCAGGTATTGTGGATGAAACAAACCCTGAAAGATCTTGGTATTAGCTTCAGTGAGCCAATATCAGTTAAGTGTGATAACACCAGTGCCATTAACATCTCCAAGAATCCGGTGATGCATTCACGCACAAAACACATTGCTATCAGGTATCATTTTTTGAAGGACAAAGTTGCGGAAGGTGAGGTTAAGTTGGATTTTGTTCCAACTACAGAGCAAGTAGCAGATATCTTCACAAAACCATTGCCCAAGGAAGTTTTTGAGTACCTTCGCAATAAATTGGGAGTGGTCACACTTCCCAAGAATTGACTAGCTACAGAGATCACATTCTCAGGGGGAGCATTTAAGTATTTGATTATCTTTTTGCTCATGTTCATGATTTTTGCTAAGTGTAATAAATTGTGCCCGAGAATGTTGTGCATGGACTCGGGGGAGTCTCGCAGTAGCCCTTTGGTATTATTGTCAAAGGGGGAGAAGAGTTACAAGAAATTGCACATGTGTTGCCAACAATTCCAAAGGGGGAGATTGTTGAGCAAGGTACAACAACAATATTGTCATTGTTGTCAACACAGTCAGATAGATCTGTTGATGCAGTGGACAGGAAGTTCAAAAGCTAGTCAGATGCAGAAGACAGGAGTTCAAAGGTTACTCAGAGTATGTACAGTGATTTTCCAAGAAGACCGAAGTGGACCACTTGCAAAAGATCAAAGAAAAAGACAAGTAAGAAAAGTGTCGCGATATCGCGACATATACAACAGGCAAGAAAAACTGTCGTGATTTCGCGACATGTTGGAAGAGAGAGAAGAAGAAAGAAAAACTGTCACGATTTCGTGACATGTTGGAAGAGAGAGAAGAAGAAAGAAAAACTGTCACGATTTTGCGACATGTTGGAAGAAAAAGACAAGTGGAAAAAGTGCGACATGTTGAGAAGAAAGAAAAACTGTCACGATTTCGCGACATGTTCGAAGAGAAAGTGCAAGCAAGAAAAACTGTCGCGATTTCGTGACATGTTGGCAAAGAAAAAGGCAAGTAGAAAAAGTGTCACGATTTCGTGACATATTGCAAGAGAGATAGTACGGAAGAAAAAGTGTCACGATTTCACGACATGTTGGAAGAAAAAGAGGCAAGTAGAAAAAGTGTCGACGATTTGTGACAGAAGAGAGAAAAGGCGATTTCGCGACATGTTGAAAGAAAAAGCGCTAAGAAGGAAAAGTGTCACGATATCATGACATGTCACGTTTTCGCGACCCGAAGGCAAGAAAAAGCGCTAAGGAGAAAAAGTGTCGCGATATCGCGACATGTCGCGTTTTCGCGACCCAAAGGCAAGAAAAAGTGCTAAGGAGAAAAAGTGTCGCGATATCGCGACATGTCGCGTTTTCGCGACCCGAAGGCAAGAGAAAGCGCTAAGGAGAAAAAGTGTCGCGATATCGCGACATGTCGCGTTTTCGCGACCCAAAGGCAAGATAAAGCGCTAAGGAGAAAAAGTGTCACGATATCGCGACATGTGATTTGCGACTAAAGGAGGAGAGAGAAAGTAGAAGGAAGCCATGTCGCGACATTCAGAAAGCAAGGGAAAGCGTAGAAGGAAAAAGTGTCGCGAAACTTGTATTCTCACGGGCCAAAGCTAAGAGAAAGCGTACGGACGAAAAAGTGTCGCGATATCGCTACATGTTGTATTCTCGCGGGCCAAAGCTAAGAGAAAGCGTACGGACGAAAAAGTGTCGCGATATCGCTACATGTTGTATTCTCACGGGCCAAAGCTAAGAGTAAGCGTACGGAGGTGAAAGTGTCACGATATCGTGACATGTTGTGTTTTCGTGGCAACAACAATAGAAGAGTTACAGGGGCAGTTGAAGCCGACGAAGACCGATGTAAGCCGACGAAGATTAGGGTTTGCAACCGAAAGATTAGGGTTTGTAGCCGACTAAGATTAGGGTTTACAGCCGACTGAGATTAGAGTTTTCATCATGAAAATATTGTTATAAAAGGAGGGCTGTTTGGAGAAGTTGAAAATGTTGAACAGTCGAATGCGTGTTGATGTGTGCAAAGTTCGATCGTAAGAGCGCAGAGAGCAAGTCGTGTCGAATCGTGGTAAGTGTGAAATTTGCAAAGGAAGCAGAGTGTGTGAAGTTCGATCGTAGTGCATAGAGAGGGAGAAGACGATCGTGAAGTTCGACTATGACGAAGCAGAGTGTGCGAAGTTCGATCGTAGTGCATAGAGAGGGAGAAGACGATCATGAAGTTCGACTATGACAAGCAGAGTGTGCGAAGTTATTGCGCAGAGAGAGTAGAGTGCGTAGAGAACACAAAGGTGAAGTAGACCATCCAAAAAATAAAAAAAAAAAAACTTGGCATCAGGGGTTGGTGCTCCTTCCAGTAGGTGCTGGTAAATTAGGGGTTGGTGCTCCTTTCTGTTGGTGCAGATAAATAAGGGGTAGGTGCTCCTTTCTATTGGTGCAGATAAATCAGGGGTTGGTGCTCCTTCCAGTGGGTGCTAGTAAATTGTTTGTAAAGTTGTAGCTTTGCAAAGGCTGGATTTGGATGGTAGTCCAAGCAGTCATTTTTGAGGAGTAGCCACATTGGTGAACCTCGTTAAATCTTGTGTTGTGTGATGTTCTTTTGCTATACTTGTTGTATCTGTTTATAAGTTTTAATTGCTATTGTTTTAAGAGTTGTAAATTCAAGATTAAAAGAGCTACACTGATTCACCCCCCTCTCAGTGCCATTGTAAGACTAAAACTAAAAATCATATTCTTGGGGTGGAAGATCACTGTTCTATTTTTCTCCCCCTTTCCTTGTTGTTTTATGGGGTTTTATTTTGGTGCCTATGATCTAGGACATCCCTTAGTTTTTTTGGGATGTCCCTGGATCCTGTTACGGTTGCTTGGTACCCCTTTGCCCTCCTCTTTGGTTGGTTGGTGTTGCAGATGATCCCCTTAGGTTGGGAGGTCCCTTATTCTCTTATCTTCCCCATTCCATGCCTTCTAGCAGGGTTTTCCTTTTGGTACCTGCAAACTGGGACATCCCTGAATTTTTTTGGGATGTCCTTGGTTTTTTCCTAGGTCATCCTTTGGGTTTTCTGAGTTCCTTCAAAAACTCTTTTCATTTTTTCTTGTAGGGTACTATTTGGTGCTAAGGATCAGAGGTTTTTCTAATGCAGTGTGGTGTGGCTGAGGTTTTTTGGCTTCATGAGCAACTCTTCACAGTATCTTTTGGCTTGGAAGGGACCTTGTGCTTATTCCTGTGGTGTTGCTCTTTGGGTTTCTAGTTGCAGGTTTGATGGTGGGTCTCAGATTTTTGTGGCCTTGAGGGGGGCCTCTATGTTGATCTCTACTATGTTCCTATGGGTCATCCTCTTCTGGTTTGTTGAAGCTGCTCGGTAGTGGCGTTGGAGGTTGTTGTGGAGCTCTTGCTACTTTTTTATGGCCTTTGGGGGACCTTGTGCTTTTAGGTGGCAGCTCGTGTTTCATAGTTCCTCTATTGAGGTCTCCTAGGACCTCCCCACCATTTTCCTTGGCTCCCATTTCTGCATTGTTGTTTCCTCTGTCTCCCTTGGCCTCTGAGTAGTTTCCCTGTGTAGACACCTAAAACGCGTCATGTCGAGGGTGACTACTCATATGGACATGCTACAAGACCATATGGAGGATCTTGGATAGACTCCAAGATAGAGCAGTGGTTCTAACCACTCAATTTGGGCTCCTTGGCCTAATCAGTCTGAACCACAGCCCAGACCTACGGTTTACAGGCTGAACCACGGCTGAGACCTGCGGTTTACAGTCTAGACCACAGCTGTAACCTGTGGTCTTAACTGAAGTTCAGTTGGCCTTCATCCGAGCCAAATCGGTTTGAACGACCATTTGATCTAGAAGAAGGTGGTTAGAGGATGGAAGCTTCCAATCCAACTATCCTAACCACCCCTTCTTGATCTTGGCTTCTCCATGAAGCCACCCCTAGCCCTTGGGTAGTCCTATAAGTACCCCTCAGAATTAGGGCAAACAATGAAGAGAGAGCATTGGATATTTGAGCAGCGAAGCCCTATCGAATTGTACACTCAACCGAGTATACTGAGAGAGAGCTATTGCACTTATCCCCTACCTACTTGCCAAGATTCATGATGAATTGCATTATGGATGCCCTAGGAGCCTAGGAGAGCCAAGAAGCGCATATTCGGGCAAACGAAGGCCCTTCACAGTGAATCAACCACCAAATCAGTCTGAGGACACCGAAGGCGACCATTGAACATCAATTTGGACAAGGAGGTCAAGCCCACTACCCTTGAAATTGAGGGTAAACCTATCAGATTGCTAACCGTGGCTTTCAGCCATGGTTTACAGTGCAGACCGCTCATCGTAGAGTTGTGGTTTGCAGTAGAGGTATCACCACCTTACCTTTTTTATTTTTGTCCGGCTAGTTAGCTTAGTTTAGCTATTTCCATGGTTCAATTGTAGTTTAGAAGATTTTTGACCAGTAGAATTAGGTTAGAATAGTTTCTTTGTGTTAAGCATCAAATAGGACATTAATGGATTCTTTATGCACTTTCATGCTTTATTTCACATAATTGGTCCATGCATAGTGTAGTTGTTGTCTTCCTTTATGCAATTCCATAAATCTTGATCTAATTAACATAGTTTAGAAGTGCTTTTCATGCTTTCTTGATTATACATGCTTAATGGTATCTTTATGCATTTTTCCTAAAAGGGCCTCATCATGAGAGGCTGCCTATATTTTTGACACTTTTATGTTGTTTCTTGATCGCAGGGAACATATTCATGAAGGAGATTCAACCATCAAGTTCCTTCCTCAACGTGAAGAAGAGGGCAACTCCACCCTAGAGCAGTTTGTGACTAGTTGAAAAGCAACATTAGTGCGCCTACCCTATTGAGGGCTTTGGCATTGTATTAATTGTATCATCATTTGAGTGACCCTAAGAGGGGCATGATTGTAATCGGGATTCTTTGCAATTATTAATACAAGAAACACTTATTTTGTTGAATCTATGCAATCTTGTCATTATTTTATGCTTTGAATGATTGAATATGATATAATACAGTAGATGGGTGCACACTTTTTGGTTAGATCAGAAGGTGATCATGGTGGAACTCCATAATTCTAGCATCTGACTATGTGTTTTTGGTTTTTGTGACTTGTAGGTACAGACCGCAGCTACCAGTTATGGGCCAACAATTGAACCGTAGGTTCAACCCATGGTCCACAGTCATAACTATAGCCCAGACCTACGGTTTCCAACAGACACAACAAACAATAGAGGGATAAAGCTCATTCAGATGAGGACTTGAGGTAGGCCCTACTTCTCACTCTCTATAATTTTTTTGTCTTTGTGTTTTTCCAGAAAGTCAAATTTGGAATGCAATTAAGAAATTAAGAAAGAAAAATAAATGAATTAGGTCTTAGTTTGCATTTATCTTTTGTGTCATTAGAAAGGTGCTGCTAGGAACAATGGATCTCTGATTTTAATCCACCCTAGAATCCAATGTGCTTGATAGAATTTGTGTGATTGGTTTGCATGTGTGAGGCCCAATTAGTGGCCAATTATCATCGTAATGTGCATGGTCTCAAAGAGCATCTAGAATAGCTTGCATTTTCTGAATTTGAAACGTTCTTTCATTTGCATAGCATTTAGAAAATGAGCATTTGAATGCTATATGATGCATTTATCTTTCATGTAAATTAAAAGGAACCACACACACCACTTGGCACTTAAATGCTAGTGAGTTGGGCTTGACATCCAACCACTAGTAGGGTTCAACGACGGTGGGCGTAACTTCCATCCGTTGGCCCAAATCCCATGAACCTTTTGGATACTAGACCAATACCGGATCCGAGAACCTTTCGTACCCTAGAAAATTTGCATGTATTCTCTTCGGAGGGTATAACGCTGACTCGGGGAAAATGGGTGAGGATCTATGGGAGGACCTGTGCTCCCTGACCATGTGTGGGCTTCATTACCACACATTATAGGTTGGATTACGTGACTTGGAGTTCATAGCCAAGTTGTCGAGCTACGAGCGTACAAGTGAAAGCCATTAAACTAAGAATAAAATCCAACAAGTTTTGCAAAACATGATAAGAGTTTCTACACTGATACAACAAATCTTGAAAACACATCAAACAGCTTTAGGACTCACTTTCAAAATTTAATATGAGATAATCATTATTGTATACCTTGTTTCCTTAATAATAAAAGATACATCTAGATGCTAGGTACACAATGGTGGATACACAGGGTGGTCGAAAAAGGTCTAAACCTAACACCGATGACCAACCCCTAACCAATTCATAACAACACGTGTCAATTCCTCAACCACATGAGCGAACCGAACGTCATTCGACAAGCATCAGAGGAGATAACTCGACACGAGGGGAGCCTATAGAGCATACCCCGGATAGAGGAGCTTTAGTACACTCCTCTAGGCATAAGATAGAATAGGGAGCCTCTCAGCATGAGGGTGCTCCACTCGAGAGCCATTATCGAGACCGCACTACACGTGCATCCACGGGATCGGTCGAAGAGTTTGTTGTGCAGGGGACCAGGTTGGTGCCCCTACGTACTAAGTCCATAGGAGGATCCATGCCTCCACCTTCTGAGTATAGAAGGACTAGAGATCCACCCATTCAGGGGTAGGAAGATAGGCTCGCTACCGAGCATAGGTCTAACCATACTCCCATGCATGGTCCACCATGCAAGATCACCATTGATATATCAAAGGTGGGAGATAATGGCACACCGTCGCATGAGCGGTGGTGGTCTAGATAGCTAGAGGGTCTAGGTAGTGTTTTAGAGTAGCTAGGCTGCAAGCCTTCCACTCCACCCACTCATGCCCCGAGTGAGCATAGCGTGAGTGTCGTCAGGACTACTAGAGAGCATGGAGAGGCTTCTAAGTGCCCTCATGTCACACACCCACTATCTACGCATGGTGGTTCATAGTATAGGACATAATAGGATGCCAATGTCATATTCACAGATAGAGGCAAAGGCACAACACATCAGTCCGATGGGTACAGAACCCACAAGGTCGCTCGTACAGAGCAGGGATACCAGAGGCCTCCCACGACCGATCAGATCGATAGATCACATCGATTGGTATCGGAGCAGAAATGCCAACTCCTCCAAGATCAATTGGAGGATGCTCGCCTAGAGAGGTAGCGCATTGAAGATGAAAATATTCAAGCATAGAGGCTCATTAGACAGAGGCTATATGAGCAGTGCATGCACGAAGAGTGTATCCTTACCTAGAAGGAGCGCGTGGAGTAGGAGGATAGGTTAGCTAGGGCTGGCCTATATCCTCATGATGAGCATAGAGAGCATGTATATAGGAAGGCTTTATCTCAAGCCAATATGCATCAAGAGCAAAGAGATGCTCGTACTCATGCTAGTGTCGAACAGAGGGAGCGACCACCATCGCTCGATAATCAGAGGTAGAGGTAGCATGAAGAAGTAGAAGGAGATGGATACGAGCAAGAATATCCTAAGAGCTCTCGAGCTGAGGAGGAGGAAGAGCAATGCCCTCCATCTCGTACGAGGAAGACAATACCTCCTAAGCCACCTCCACATCAACTTAGGGAGGAGGACTTTCTATCTTTGGAGGCCTATAAGGCCTTAGCCGAGAAGATCAAAGCCATCGAGAGACAAGGCATGACTATTCAAAAGCTGACATTAAGGAAAATTCATAATGAGCCTTTGGATCCTTCGATGCCTACTTCGACTTACCCTGAGCATTTTGATATGCCCAGGTTGGACAAGTTTAAGGGTGATGAAGATGCATAGGAACATGTCACGAGCTTTCTGGATGCTTGTTTTTAGATAGCAAGCAATGATGCATTATTGTTGCATACGTTCATCATGACACTTTTTGGTCCTGCTCGAGAGTGGTTCAATCAGCTAAAGAAACATAGCATAACCAGTTTCGAGCAATTAGCTGATGCCTTTCTTGAATGCTATTCCTTTGGCATCAAGAAATAGGCCAATATTTTTGATCTGGATGTGCTAGCTCAGCATGATGATGAGCCAATAGAGCAATACGAAAAGAGATGGAGGAGACTAATGGTGAAGTTGCCATTCCCTATTCCTACCATAGAGTTAACCCGAATGTTTACAAAGAGTTGTGCCAAGCACATCTCGTTACTACTGTAGCTGCAACAGTATCCTACATTCGAAGAGGCTTTGGTGCAAGCCAAAGTGATTGAGGACATCAAGTTGCAGGAAGGCAACTTGAAGCTCAAGAACAGGAGAGAGGGACAAAAGAAGAGTGCCACAAAACAATAGGGCAAGCAGGCCCATGTGAATCAAGTGGTGTTGAATCTCCAGAGGGAGAACAAGGGGCAACAAAAATAGAATTATCAGGCCCAACCTCCTCCTGTGCAATATGACAAGCGCAACAACAATTATAAGGGCAAGAACAAAGATCAACGCCCACCTCGCCAGTTCACACCATTGAAGGAATCGCTGACGTCGATTTTCCATCAACTGTGCGAGGCCAAGGCAATTAGATTACCCAAAATCAATATGATAGACCCCAATCAACCCAAACCAAAGGGGTACCAAGAAGATCTATTTTGCATTTTTCATCGAACGAAAGGCCATGACATTGAGGTGTGCTGGACTTTCAAACACATGGTGCAAAATATGATTGACAAAGGTGAGCTTGTAGTGCCGCACAACCCGCAGGTGCCCGATAATCAGAATATGGGGATTTACAAAAACCCCTTGCCAAATCATGAGGTGCCTCGCAACAACATTGGCCAAGTCAACCAGGTGCGAGTCGAACCACCTACCCAGGGGTTCGTAGGCATGGTGAACATTGTCACTAGGCATGGGAGATATGAACAATATAATCAACCTCGTGCTCCCATTCAAATACAAGCCACACCGAATCAACGATCGACACAGAATATTCTAGGCCCACCAACAAGACCGATGGTGACCATAAGGAGCAGGTTGGTCCAAAACCTACAGATAACTCCTATGAAGTTGTCAATATATGAGCTAATACAGTAGTCCTCGAGGCACAGGGAGACTCTTATGGATATTTTGAGGTCCATTGAAGTACAGTCCTAGGATGCGCAGGCATTTACTAATTTTGTGGGACATGTACAATAGTGTCAAGAATCGATGATCCAATTTTATGATCATGAGATAAGGATGATTTCTACAACTATGATTGACCCACCATTGCACATAATCGCATGTGTTAATCACATGCCATTTAAAAGGGTCTTGATCGATACCGGCTCATCGATCAACATAATAATGACCAAGGCGTTGAGTCATTTGAAGCTACCTAAATCACACATTGTGCCCACTACATTTACATTGAGAGCATTTAACGATGCACTATGTTCGACTATTGGCACAATTATCCTACCCATGCAGGTAGGCTTGAAGACCATCTCTGTGATGTGTCATGTGATAGAAGGGGCCATGCAATACAACATATTACTCGGTAGGCCTTGGATTCATGAAATGCGTTGTGTCCCCTCGATATTGCATCAGTGTGTGAAGTATATTCATGAGGGATAGGTTCACGTAGTGGCATCGGATGAAGAACCATTTAAGTTCATGAACCTAGAAGATTTGCCTGGGGGTTTCATACTCCCATCAATGCACCTGGATGTTCGGTCATCATCGTCGATAAAGAAACCAGGAGGTAAACCAGTAGTGCATGCTCAACCAATGCCATCTGTGTCACATAGATTGGAGCACACCACTACCACTTCCTTGAAACCATCAGCATCAGTCATGCATCGAGATGATAGGAAGTTGAAGGTAAAAATGGGTGAGAAAGAGAAGGAGCATGAGCCCGAGCCAATCATCGAGGAGGTTCCCACTCCTATGGAAGTTGAGGAACCCCAAGACAAAGCCGAGGAGGCACCTCAACCTGCCTCACTTGCATCTTCAGTAGGGTCATCCGCACCATGGGTGACAGTACATCTCGCCAACACCGGATTAGGTGAGTACCTTGTGTAGAATGTAACCTTCGGACCGATTCTGAAGACTGCACAAGAGATGGGCTGACCATCCACTCATCATTACCCGGTTGGATCGGTGGTTCCATTGGGAGAGCCACCTAATCAGACTAACTTCATCTATGCGAGGCTAGACCAGCTTCCAACGTGAGAGCCCATGGATGAAGATGATGATGAACCTTTCACTGTAAACGTTCGTTATCTATCCAACCCTAAGTATGCCATGCATATCTTTGAGTTATATCATTGGCATGGATACGGCCTTGGTCTCTTTGAACAAGGATGGAGGACTCCATTGGAACCTCGTTATCAGTTAGTCACTGATAGGTTTGGTTTAGGGTTACAGATACGGGGGTAGGATGATTTGCTCATAGCATCCCTAGATCATCTGTACCTTAGTATGGCGGATGATGTGGATTTTAATCCATATCATCTAGATCCTTCCAGATTCTAGAGGAATCACCCTATGATATCTATCGTCACCATTGAGCCACTCGAAGATCATCATGAAGGGCTCCTTGAGCAGACTGAGACAGAACTGAACCCCAGAGATCACCTGGGACACCAAACCCATGATGCAGTCGATGACACAGACATGCAGGGGCGTAACCCCATTACTGTATGCGATCTCGAGCTAGGAGATCTTTGTAATGAAGATGGAGTGGAGTCCACCTCCGATATGAGTGGACCAGGTTATGACGTAGATGAGGAATCCTCAAACGATGATGAATCTAGGGATGAAGTCGAAGGTGCCTATGAGAGGCCCTAGCATGCGCATCATCTATTGCCTATTGAGTCGATACAGGTTATCGAAGAGATCCTTCCCAACATTGATCATTCAGGGGAAGAAGCAGAGCTAGATTTCTTGGTGATGTCACACTTACAATATAATTATCCGGTCTATCCAGATAGTGATGACAATGATCAAGCGATCAGATTCATGGGGCCGCACTTGCCAGAGTGCCCCCTAAGAGTAGGGGTGAATGAAGGATTCTATTATGATAGTGATGAAGAAGATGAGTTAGAGAGGGCCTACCTTGGTCCTCCTTATTTGTATTACCATCATCAACCCATCGACATAGATGAGGTCTATCGATAGCTACGTGTTGGTCCTCATCTGAGAGCAAGACGGTTAAACTTGGATCAAATTCATCGGTTGGTTAATCCCCTTCCACCAACCTACATGGAGCTCCATGAGCCAAATGATCCTATTTTGCATTCAGTGCATAGGGAGGATCCAGTTGTTCATAGTCCTCACAGGGAAGACCCCTTTGTGCCTATGCCATTAGAGCCAGATCGTGGGTATGAGGACTACATAGATTTTGTAGAAGTCGGTCCATGTGGTCCTGGAGATCAATTCCATTCCATAAACATGGTCTCCATTGATTTGACCACTCCACTCCACAATCCAGTAGATCCATCCAAACCGTTGTATCTTAACAAAGATGCTATCGACTGGGATCATGCTGATTCACCCATTGAGCCTGAGGATTTCTTCCCCAATGAAGAAATGTTGCAACCTTTCCATTTTGCACCAGGCTATGCATATGATGTTTATCATGCCAAAAATGCTTCCAACGTGGAACCGATCAACCCGACTGATGACATCCATATGATTCCTACGCCTCACCAGCTTGAGGAGGGATCACATATGTCAGTAGAGGAAACCTTTGAGGTGGATATCAGTAATGATCCCGCCAGTGCAAAGAAGGTTAAATTTGGAGAGAGTCTCACTCCAGATGAGTGGGCCACCCTCATCCCTCTACTGAAAGAGAGACCAAATTTGTTTGCTTGGACGTACAAGGATATGCTAGGTCTAGACCCAAAATTGGTTACGCATAACCTTTCGCTAGATCTGACGAAGAAGCCGATCAAGCAAAAGCTTAGAAAAATGCACCCAATAGTAGCCTTAATGGTGAAATATGAGCTACAAAAGTTGTTGGATGTGGAATTTGTGATCTCCATCGACTATCCAGAATGGGTGTCCAATATGGTACCCATGGGAAAACCCGATGGAAGAATCCATATTTGCATGGATTTTAGAGACCTAAATAAGGCAACACCCAAAGATTCATTTCTGTTGCCCAATATTGATGCTCTCGTAGATGCAACTGCAGGTCACGAAATGCTCTCCTTAATGGATGGTTTTTCTGGTTACAATCAAATTTGGATTAAACCCGAAGACCAGCATAAAACCACATTTATAACGCCATGGGGAATGTTTTGCTACAAAGTTATGCCATTTGGCCTCAAAAATGTTGGTGCCACATATCAACGGGCCATGACATACATTTTTCATGACTATATGCACAAAATTCTAGAAGATTATATCGATGACTTGTTAGCCAAGTCATTGCTGCGAGAAGAGCATGCAGAGGTCTTAAGGAAAGTCTTCGATCGCCTGATAGAGCACAATGTCAGGTTGAATCCTAAGAAGTGCGTATTTGGCATAACTTCTAGAAAATTACTAGGATTCATCGTCTCTAAGAGAGGCATCGAAGTAGACCCAATGAAGGTCAAGGCCATTTTGGAAATGCGTCCTCCCACCAATATTAAGGAATTAAGGAGCCTTCAGGGCAAGGTAGCCTCGATAAAGTGATTTATCGCCCAACTATCGGATAAATGTCGACCCATGAATCGACTGCTACATAAGGGAGTCCCATTCAACTGGGACGAGGACTGCAAGGCAGCCTTCACTAAAATAAAGCAATACCTAGCGATGCCGCCAGTGCTAGCTCCACCAAGGCCAGAGGTGCCTTTTCTACTATATATATCGACAACTGACTTTGCACTGGGAACCATGTTAGCCCAAAAGAATGTGCAAGGCAAAGAACAAGCCATATATTATATTAGTCGAACCTTGGTGAGCTATGAGCTCGGGTATGCATATGTGGAAAAATTGTGTTTAGCAGTAGTGTTCGCTACAAAGAAATTGTGACATTATATGTTAAGTCATACGACATATGTTATATCCAAACAAAATCCTTTGCAGTACATGATGAGTAAGACTTATCACAATACGCGTACTACGAAGTGGATCATGCTATTGATGGAATTCGATCTGGAATTCATAAGCCAGAAGTCCATTAAGGGATAGGTCATAGCGGATCAATTAGCTGAGGCACCACTATCAAACAGTAGGCCTCTAACAATTGAGCTTTCAGACGATGCAGTCTTCATCATATCTGAAGCTCCCGAACCCGAAGAACCAGAGAACAATGCTGATATGACTCTGTTCTTCGATGGTTCGAAGTGCGAACAAGGGGGTGGTGCCGGAATAGTGTTCTTCACGCCGCAAGGAGCTCCAATGCCCTTGTCATTCAAGTTGGATTTTTCGTGCACCAACAACAATGCTGAGTACGAAGCCCTACTATTGGGCCTCCACACAGCCGTCGCCATGAATATTAAGAGATTGAACATCTTTGGTGACTCCTTGCTCATAGTAAATCAAGTCAAGGGGCTTTTTCAATGTCGATGTCCCATACTAAAAGCCTATAAAGATCTAGTTGACACATATTTGGCCAAATTTGAATGGTATGACATTGAGGCAATCCCTCGATCATCAAATAGGTTCGTAGACACCATGGCTTCTTTGGGATCTTTAATCCCTCAGAATCCATCTACTGATTTCACTACCATCCATGTCAAGACGCTCTCGCATCCAGCAGTAGAGCGTGCAACCTATGATAACAGAGAATCGGTCAACATGATCAGTGTAGAACCAAAAGCTGAATGGTTCTGCAAAGCTGAAGACTTTCTTAAGAAGGCACCCTAGGGGTCATTAACCTCTCAGAGTCCTATGGGGAGTGGTACTACCATTCACCACAGGGTTGTTTTTGAGTCTGCATTTGCAAAGGTAAATACGTAGGGGGAGCAAGTCATCTTAGCAATCGAAGCTGAGGCTTATCAAAATTGGATGTCATAAATTAAAGACTTCCTAAAGCTTAGTATAATCCCAGAGGGATTATCGCATGCCGTGAAGCGCACATTTAAATAGAAAGTGGCTAAATATGTCTTAATAGGAGACATCTTGTACCGACGAGGCTACGATGGAGTTCTCCTTCATTGCTTAGAGCCCCAAGAGGCATCATGGGTGATTTTGCAAGCTCATGATGGTACATGCGATGGCCATTTCAGTGGCATGGCCATCATCAAGTGCATCCTTCGAATGGGCTACTATTGGCCCACTATGGAGAAGGAGTGCAATGTGTATGTCAAGAAATGCATTAAATGCTAGCATCATGCTAATCTTACGCACTTGCCATCGTAGGCCTTACAACCCATCCAAGCGGCTTGGCCATTTGCTCAGTGGGGATTAGATCTTATAGGCAAGATCTCTCCTCCATCATCGGGCCGACATACATTCATAATCATGGCTACTGAGTATTTTACAAAGTGGGTGGAAGCAATACCCTTAACAATGACAACTGGAGCTCGTATAGCAGAGTTTATACTAGAGCATATCATAAGTCATTTTGGGATTCCATCCAAAATAATATCGGATAATGGAACATCTTTCAAGAACAAAACTGTGAGAGCTTTGACATCTAAATATAGAATCAAACACAGTTTTGTGACTCCATACTATCCGCAAGCAAACAGGTAGGCTGAAGCTTCAAATAAGATAGTGGTGGCCATCTTGAAAAATATGGTACAAGAAAACCACAAAGACTGGCATATCCAGCTGCCCCTTGCATTATGGGCTTACAGGACTAGTATTCGGATGCCCACTAGGGCAACACCATTCTCACTAGTATATGGCATTGAGGCCATTATGCCCTTGGAATTAGAAATTCCAATGCTGTGCATCGCATTGAAAGAGTTCATCGATGATGACACCGCGCGACAAGCTCGACTGGATCAACTGACGCTACTTGATGAACGTCGCGTGAATGCCCTGGAGCATCTCCATGTTTATCAAGAGTGACTAAAATGAGCTTACAATATCAAAGTCCACCAGAGAGACTTTGAAGTTGGGGATCTTGTCTTGAAAGAGAACCAACAAAACTCTAATTTATCGCCAGATATGCGAGACAAATTCATGGCTAATTGGCTAGGACCCTACATCATATCTAAAAATATTGGTCCAGGTACCTATCGCCTAACATCGCTAGGGGGTGTTGAAGAGCCTGAACCTCTCAACATCATCCATATTAAGGCATTTTATGCTTGAAGAGCATAGTAAAAGGCTTCGAGGGTTTGCTTGTAACCGCTCGGTCATCCTAAAAATCTCCAAACTTTATATTTTCATAAAAAGCCCCAAAGGCATCTGTAAGCCCTTTGGTCAACCTCAAAAAGCTTTGAGGGTTTGTTTAAAACCGCTCGATCATCCCAAAAGGCTCCAAGGGTTCCTAAAACTACTTGGTCATGTCAGTCAAAGGCCCCAAGGATTTGCTTATAATCGCTCGGTCATCCTAAAAGGCTCCAAGCTCGTATATGAGTAGTTTGGTCAATCAAAAGGTACCAAGAGTTTCTGAAAAATTGCTTGGTCAACCCAAAAGCTCCAAGGATTCTTAAAAGATCACTTGGTCATCCCAAAAAGTCCCAAAGGTACTCATAAACCCTTTGGTCAAACCCCAAAAGCTTCGAGGGTTTGCTTAAAACCGCTCGGTCATCCTAAAAAGCTCCAAGGATTTTTTTGAAAAATTGCTTGGTCAATCTAAAGGCTCCAGAGGCATGTACTCACCGTTTGGTCAGATATGAGGCTCAAAACTCATAAAAATTATAAAATCAATAAAATCCAAAAATATTTGCATTTGCATTTGAATTTTGCATTCTCATTTTGCATTCACACATGCATTCACTGCATTATTGCATTGCATATAGGCATTCATCATCCATTGCATTCCGTAGTAGGAGGGATTATGTTTGTCAGTCTTACAAATGACACCACGTTTGTGTTTAAATCATGCATCTCTGCATTTATCATGATCCATCATTCATGTGAGTAATTGTGTTTTTCAACACAACCTATAATGTTGCTATGGAGATATACTAGGGTTTTTCGGTCACTCAACCATACCTAGTGGTCTTATCAAGAGTTGGTAGAAAGCTTGCTTTGCTTTTGTAGCTAAGGTTCAGTTAGTATAGCCCTTAGCATATCAGAAGCCTATCACTAATCAACAAATTAAACAATCCTAACAAGGACTAGGGGAAGATGAAAGTCATGAAGTAGGACCGGGTATCCTGAAGCGAAAAGAGTTATTCTTGCTTATCCCTCTATGTGGACGGTATGGGAAATGTTGGTAGTTGGCAAAAGGATAGGTTAGTTCCCTATTCAGAATCCCTTGCTTACGATAAAATGAGCAATATCCCAGAGTGATATCCCACATCAATCCTCATGATTGATACCCTAGATCGATATCATAGATCGACTTCCCAAGATTGATATCCCATATTGATATCATAAGATCGATATTCTCAATCGATATACCAGAAATAGTTTTCCCAAGTAAATCCCCCAAAGGAAAGTTTCTGAAGAAAATTATCAAATGTAAATGCCGAAAAGTGAAGATCGAATGAAGATCAGAAAATAGGCTCAAATCAAGTTCAAAGTGAAGATCAAATGAAGATCATAAATCAAAGTTTGAGTGAAGATCAAATGAAGATCATAAATCAAAGTTCGAGTGGAGATCAAATGAAGATCCAAAATCTAGTTCGAAGAGAGATCAAATGAAGATCCAAAGACAGTTCAAAATGAAGATGGAATCGACTCCCTTGCTTCACTACATATGAGCAAGTATCCCAAAAATTGAAGGATAGAAAGGAATGAGCCTGAATCCCTGGAATTGTCGGCACTACTGTACCTTACGCATGATGATATGTCTGATACACTTGCATCTCGCTTGTGGGCAAGACCAATGTTTGAATGTGGAAGAGCTAGCTTCAGGTGTCCTGCATTGCCTAGTGGCTTAGTCCAACTAAAATCTAAACTTGGGATTGGATAAGACATTTGTGGTACCCCTATCTTAGCAATGGGCTGAAAGAATCCCGCCTGACATCGGGGAACGCTCGTGTCTTATCTTAAAATAATCATGTGCACACAGAGGGATAATGAATAGTTAGGGCCTATCCTAGCAAAAGCCTTTTATCTCAAAAGTCTAGTGTGGTTAGTATGCAACTTTTGATAAGTCTATTAGGGTGTTTGAGTCTCATGGAAAACCTCAAAAATTTCTCTCATAGCAACAAAATATCAAATATCGCAAACCATATAAAATCATCAAATTGCAAAGTATCGAGTCCATGATACATCATCATATAGAGCACAATCAAAATATAGGATAGATACCGGATGGATATTAGAAATAATATTTAGACGACCACTGACTATATCATGCATATTTTTCAAAATTTGCAAAAGAAAATAGAATGACACATTATATCATTCGCATCAAACAATTGCATTCATTGCATTTCATATATGGGTGATTAATTGATTAAATTCTTATCTTAAGGATTTTCAATTACATTCATGATTTTTATACATTATGTGGTGTCATCCATTAGATTGATAAACATATTTGCATTCATTCCTTATGTTTTAAGTGATTAAAGCATACAAGTTCATTTACATTAGATCACCATCGTGTAAATAAATCATTACATACATTAATGCATACAATAAAGCAATATCAAATATGTATTAAGAGAAAACATTGCATCCATATGCATCCATCATAAATATAGATCACTGCATATAATCATCATCATAAATCAAATAGCTATCTAGTGCATGTCATCCATACATCACATCATATAACATCAAATTAACATAAGCATTGCATCCATGTGCATCAAATAAACATAAAATCAAAACATATAAATCAAGTACACATCATGAGCCATAAATGATCAAGTCATATCATATATATATGTGTCTCAAAGTACATCAAAAGAGTACAAAATGCCCGTAGGCTACAATCGTGTAGGTCCTCGACCTTACACCAAAAATGATACATATGCAAAAAAGTAGTTGTGATCTGACAAGAGCCCTAGCTCTGGTTGGCTCCCCTTGAACTGGAGCTCTCGCCACCTCCCTCAGCCCTATGACCTGGAGCCTACTCTATAGTCGGATCTGGCCCCTACTGTGTGCCCTGCTGAGGGCCCTATGTACCACCTAGCCCAAGGAGGCCTAGCACACGAGAGACTGGTATGTCCAGGTGGCTAGTCCTATGGCTAGAGGTCCCACCTGTCTCCCTGTGGCTCCTATGCGAGCTGCCACCATGTGTGCTAGAGGACCTATGCATCCTCTCTGTCCTGTGGGTCCACTGGCTAGAGCTAGTTGTGGACTGCCCCGTAGTCCTAGACCTGGTCCGTTGAGACCCTACAACATGAGAATCCTCTAGGACCGTACCACCAATCAACCTGATGTAGCCCTCCAACTGGTCTATATGGGCTACCCTACTAGTATGTCTATCATTTCCCTCCTCCACGAGGTCCTGTAAGCACTAGATATCTGACATGGGATCATGGCCGCCAGGTAGCACTGGCACTGGTGCTGCGGGTGGTGCCATGACAACACGAGAAGATGAAGGATCTCCCCTCTAAGCCTAGGCCAAGTCCCTCTCTACTATAGTTATACCTAATCATACCTCTACCAAATCATGCGCACTAGTGAGCTCTTGGACCCTCTCCTCTGCTACCATAGCCCGTGCAGTCAGGCTAGTGATCTGCTGCTCTACCTCGGTAAATCTACAATCTCTATCAATCAACTATGCCCGTAGAGTGGCAATAGTCGTGTCTTGCTCCATCTGCTATGTGACATATCTATCAAGCTCATTTTGCAAGTTAGCAACCTGAGCTAGGAGCAACCTCTCTACGCTATTAAGAGGGACCTCATCCTCCTTTAGACCCTTGTCGTTTGAGTCGACCTTAGGAGCCTCTCCGATGGTGGCCTCTATGCCTTATCCACCCTCTATCCACTAGCACACCCTACGCACCTCAAGATCCACCTCTACTTTTGCCTAATATGGTACTCTGCCTAGAGGTCCTGATCCATGCCACTAGAGCATGGACCACCATCCATCATATGTTGGGGTGGTATCAGCCCTATCAACCCTAGTATCCTAGAAGTCATCTGGCTCATCCCCTAGATCTGGAGGTCGAATCCATGATATATCTCGCTCTCATGCTAAGCGTCGATATGGAAATGGAATCTCTGATATGTCCTGCACTATCTCGAACTAACATAGAACACGAGAGTAGAACTGATACTCTCTAATCTCAGCCTTTCGGTCGAGTAGCCACCTATCTCTATGAGCCTATCGAAGCCACTCGCTTGCCTCAGCTCACACTGGATAATCCATGTATGACCACCACTCAATGTCATCTGGGTCGAGTGATCCAAACCATGTAATATAATGTTGGACGTCACCAACATGGGTCCTACTCCTGAACCCCTCCTCCTCGCGAGGCCAGTAGGTGGTATAACACTGGTTATCGTCATCAATCTCCATGATGTGCATTGGCAACTCTTCGGGATGCTCTATCTTGATGTGCTGCCAGCCCCAAATCTAGAGTAACAAGCTGCAACTGATGCCCCGATGGCTCCTATTAGTAATTTGGTATAACTCTCTATACAGCTGGTACTGACTTGGGAGAGCTGAACCACTCTCCAGATAGTGGCTAGGAGGTTCTAGGGAATCCTCATGCCCAAGGATTCTGGAAGAACAACTTGCACCACAAGGTGCATAAAAATAACCTCATGCACATAGAAGATGTTCTTCCCCTGCCAATATCTGATATGGACTTCGCCATGATTGATACTGCGTTGAGCCTCCTAGCTTTGGTCGCTAAAAATAGCATAAAAAATGGGCCCTTTGGCCCCAGAAGTAGAAGAGATGATGGCCTCACCATCAATGGGGATCCTGAAGATCCTATAGACGTCCTCTAGTGTAACAGTCATTTCACCTATAGGCAGGTGAAATTTGTTGGTCCGCGCATTCTAGCACCATGCCAACATAGTCAAGTAGGCTTGATCCACCCTAATCATGGGTAGATCCAGGACGTAATCGAAGTCGATGGCTTCGAACCATCTCTACTCCCCGAGAGTGAGCTCTCCATGAATATTCTTAAGGATGTCGGGCTCACAATATCTAGAAGTCAACCTCTAAAATTAAAGCATAATATAAGAGAAAAGTTAACTAAAAACAAGCAAAAAAATTTAAAAACAACCTAAAAATCATCAAAAAAATCTAAAAACTGATAAAAGTACAAAACATGTCATCAGGTAGTCATAAAAATAAAAAATATCACTTAGACAAGTAAAAAATGCATTAAATGAACCACTCTTCGGATAGTGGCTAGTAGGTTCCAAGGAACCCTCATGCCTAAGGATTTTGGAAGAACAACTTGCACCACCAGGTGCATAAAAATGGCCTCACGCACATAGAAGATGTTCTTCCCCTGCTAGTATCTGATATGGACTCCGCCATGATCGATATTGCGTTGAGCCTCTTGGCTTTGGTCGCTAAAAATAACATAAAAAATGGGCCCTTTGGCCCCAAAAGTAGAAGAGATGATGGCCTCACCATCAATGGGGATCCTGAAGATCTTATAGATGTCCTCTAGTGTAATAGTCATTTCACCTGTAGGTAGGTGAAATTTGTTGGTCTGTGCATTCCAGCGCCAGGCCAACGCAATCAAGTAGGCTTGATCCACCCTAATCATGGGTAGATCCAGGACGTAACCGAAGCCAATGGCTTCGAACCATCTCTACTCCCCGGGAGTGAGCTCTTCGTGAATATTCTTAAGGATGTTGGGCTCACGAGCTCTAGAGGTCAACCTCTGAAATAAAAGCATAATATAAGAGAAAAGCTAACTAAAAACAAGCAAAAACATTTAAAAACGACCTAAAAATCGTCAAAAAAATCTAAAAACTGATAAAAGTATAAAAAAATGTCACTTAGACAAGTAAAAAATGCATTAAATGACATTATTTGCCTATTAAACCTTGGAAAAATAAAAAAATTGATAAAGTTTTCCTAAAGTTTGCAAACCATGGGTCAACCCTACGGTCGCATGCGGTCAAAAATTGACCATTAGGATTTTAAATGTGGACCACAACTGGCAGTTGCGGTCCCCAATTGATCAATTAGGAACCGTAGTTGGTACCTGCGGTCTCCAACTGAGATCCCGTCTGGATCATGTCCATGGCTAAAAAAAATAAAATAAAATAAAAAATAAAGCCTAAACTAGCCTAATCTAGCATGAGGTTCATTACCAGCAGTGTAATTAAGTTCAATCAGTCCATTTCTTAGTGAGGTTAATTTTATTAGTAATGGATGCAAGGTCTTGGTGTTGAATTACCTTGTCCTTGCCTCGGTCGCCTTGGTTGGAGGAAGCTGGCCTGCGCTCTGCCATTGTGCGGTGTGTAGGGTGGGTGTAGAGTTTGATAGTGTCAGGTCAGTTTGTAGTTGTCATTGTTAGAGCTCTCCAATTGCCAATCGTTATCAAGGAAAAATGAAATAAATTTGAAAATTGAGCTTTTATAAGCTTTTCTTATTTTGCGTGGACCGCAGGCCCTAGCCACAGTTCCCAAAATTGCAATTGGGAACTGCAGACCCTAGCCGTGGTTTACAACTGGTAGCAAATTTAGTCAAATCCCATCATGGGAAGGTCTAAAGAGGTAAATTATTGACTCCCATTGGATCAAATTTTCAAAAAAATAATCAATGTTAGATTTCATGATGTTCAAAGCACCAGGATCAATTTAAAAAAATCAAAATTAATCAACCAAGAAAAAAAAAATCAAATAATTAAAAACACCAAATGCGCCTCGTATTCAGTTATTTAACCTATACACTTAGCGGTTGTAGCAGCTTGTGCTCCATGCAATCTGACAATATGAGTAAATTATCATAAGGACATTTGGGGTAAAATTGTCATCGTTGATCTGATATGCTTATTTTTAATCCCTAAGAAGGCCTTCGAGGCAAGACTGCTCTACAGGAGTGAGGCATTTCATGTCATGTCTCCTATGACATATTTTCAGCAAATCATTGATAACTTGATTCAACACAAAACAAATTAGATTTGTATCATTTTGATTCCCTAAGATGACTATTGTAGCCCTACTTCTCCATGGGATAGGAATGTGCAATCACTATTAATAGTTGGAATCAAAAGCTGAACTAGGCCTAGTCAAGGCATTAATATGCTCAAATATAAATTTGTTTAGATCATCCATGGTGGTCAAGCGACATTGTCACTTTAATCATTGTCATTACCCTCATCGACTCGTCGCTTGAGGGGGTAGTCATAATATCAAATCATAATCAAAATCAATAAAAGATCTCAAAGATCGTAGATCCCTTGATCTTGTCAAAATTGTGTTTGTCCTTGCAAATAATTATCAACAGCTATCATAAGTTTACCCCTTTTCTTGGGGCAAATAGAAAATATGATAATTAGTTTGTAACTCTCATACTTTCAGTTATATAGGCCTAACTCCTATTGTAGCACCAAAGCTACTCGAATGTCTGATGATGAGTGCAAACTCTTTCAATTTTAAGCCTCCAAAGAGTTGGAAGCAATGATTCTAGGATGCACGTTCTTTTGCAGGACCATGAGGCATCTAATGTTGATCTGACTAATGATCATCATAGAACCTTCAGCATAATTTTAGGAGGTATATTTTTTCTCAGCATTGTTCGATCCAACAACGCATCTCAAAAGGGGCATCTGTAGACACCTAAAATACGTCATGTCGAGGGCGACTACTCATATGGACATGCTACAAGACCATATGGAGGATCTTGGATAGACTCAAAGATAGAGTAGTAGTTCTAACCACTCAATTTGGGATCCTTGGCCTAATCAGGTTGAACCGTAGCCCAGGCCTACAGTCTACAGTCTAAACCGTAGCTGACACCTACAGTTTACAGTCTGAACCGTGGCTGAGACCTATAGTTTGAACTGAAGTTTAGTTGGCCTTCATCCAAGCCAAATTGGTTTGAATGGCCATTTGATCTAGAAGACGATGGTTAGAGGACGAAAGCTTCCATTCCAACTATCCTAACCACCCCTTCTTGATATTGGCTTCTCCATGAAGCCATCCCTAGCTCTTGGGTAGTCCTATAAGTACCCCTCAGAATTAGGGCAAACAATGAAGAGAGAGCATTGGATATTTGAGCAACGAAGCCCTGTCGAATTGTACACTCAACCGAGTATACCGAGAGAGAGCTATTACACTTATCCCCTTCTTACTTGCTAAGATTTATGATGAATTGCATTATGGATGCTCTAGGAGCCTAGGAGAGCCAAGAAGCGCATATTTGGGAAAACGAAGGCCCTTCATAGCGAATCAACCACAAAATTAGTCTGAGGACACCGAAGGCGACCATTGAACATCAATTTAGACAAGGAGTTCAAGCCCACTACCCTTGAAATTGAGGGTAAACCTATCATATTTCTAACCGCAACTTTCAGCCGTGGTTTACAGTGCAGACCGCTCATTAGAGCTACGGTTTGCAGCAGAGGTATCACCGCCTTACGTTTTTCATTTTTGTTCATCTAGTTAGCTTAGTTTAGCTATTTCCATGGTTCAATTATAGTTTAGCATATTTTTGATCGATAGAATTAGGTTAGAATAGTTTCTTTGTGTTAAGCATCAAATAGGACATTAATGGATTCTTTATGCACTTTCATGCTTTATTTCACATAATTGGTCCATGCATAGTGTAGCTTTTGTCTTCCTTTATGCAATTCTATAAATCTTGATTCAATTAACATAGTTTAGAAGTGTTTTTCACACTTTCTTGATTATACATGCTTAATGGTATCTTTATGTATTTGTCCTAAAAGAGCCTCATCATGAGAGACTGTCTATATTTTTGACACTTTTATGTTGTTTCTTGATCGTAGGGAACAAATTCGAAGGAGATTCAACCATCAAGTTCCTTCCTCAACGTGAAGAAGAGGACAACTCCACCCTAGAGCAGTTTGTGACTAGTTGAAAAGCAACATTAGTGCGCCTACCCTATTGAGGGCTTTGGCATTGTATTAATAGTATCATCATTTGGGTGATCCTAAGAAGGGCATGATTGTAACTGAGATTATTTTCAATTATTAATACAAGAAACACTTATTTTTGTTGAATCTACGCAATATTGTCATTTTTATGCTTTGAATGATCGAATATGATATAATACAGTATATGGGTGCACATTTTTTGGTTAGATCACCCTGCTGCAATGAGATTTCATGGCCTCTGGAGTCCTATGGTTGCTGATCCTCTTGCAGTCCTGTTCGGGATGTTGGTCCCTGCTGTGACATCCTCCTGCTACATTCCTGTGCATCCTTAGGCGGGAATTTTTTGTGTTTCCTGCTTTTAGTTCAAATTTGATTTTTTCAAATATTTGTAATGGGCGAGATAGCCCCGTTTCAATTTTCCTGGGTGGGATTATATTTTTTAATTTCCATCACCATGTGCTTCTTGTATGGTCATTTTGCACATGTTTTTTTGGACTGTTCTAGGTGGGATAGTGTTGTCCCAGACTTCAATGTAAATATTAAAAAAAATTATCCTTTAAGGGTATCCTCTAGCCTTTCCTGTAAGGCTATCCTTAGCTTATCCTGAAAGGCATTTTTCATGTCTTTCCTCTGGATTTTGGTGTCCTTTTTTGTGGCCTTGGGGCCTTGCTTATAGTCTTATGAATTTTTGTAATCAAGTTTTGGGATCCTTGATAAAAACCCATTTTTAATTTAATTGACCAAAAAAAAAACTTATAAATATTTTCTTTAATCAATTAAAAGCCCATACTTTTAACTAATTAAATACTCATACAAAACCATTTTATTTAATCAATTAAAAGTCCATACTTTTAACTAATTAAATACTTATAAAACTATTTTCTTTAATCAATTAAAATCCCATACTTTTTAACTAATTAAAATACCAAATAAAAACAAATTTTTAATCAATTATAAGCCCATTCTTTTAATTAATTTAATACTTTTAAAACTATTTTTATTTAATAAATATTCCTATATATATTTTGATTATGGTAAGAAAGGGTTTTAGGATCCCCAAACCCTTACAAAATCTAGATAAATATACAGTTTAGCATAAAAAAACTGATAAAGAACTACATGTTAGCTACATAACTTGCTGACAAATACACAATTGTCCTATACAAACATAGACTGGCAATGAAATGAACTAAAATTTGAGTAAAACACAACCAAGTACAACTTAAAAAACAATCTCCATAAGAAACAATCAAGACCATAATGCAACAACTTGCCTCAATATGGTTAATTCCCATCATCTGTGAATATTATCCAATCTGTTCATTTCTTACTGCTCCTCCAAATGTACATTTCTTATTTTCTCCTTTACCCCTATCTCTTGTAATGATTAGGGAAAATTATCTGTCCAAGACTTACTCTCTTCCAGTGAAACTCCAATGTTGGCCATAACATCTGCAACTTCATTCCCTTCTCGATAGATATGTTGAATTTTGACAGAATTCAGTTGTGATAAATTCACTCTACATTCATCAATCATCTCTACTATTGTCCATCTCACTTCTTGTTCTCCTTTGAGATCTTTCACTATATTTAAAGAATCCCATTCAATTATGGCATCCCTTGACTTCATTTGCAGTAAAAAATGAGTGCCCAATAGGAGAGCTCTAGCTTCTACAAAATGATTAGTTTGACTGCCAAGAGGTTCAACATATGCTAATAAAAAATCACCTATCTCATATCTTATTACCCCACCTACTCTAGCAGCACTCAGATTCCCTTTTGAAGCTCCATCAAAATTAATCTTAACCTAGTCTTTTGGAGGCATTTTCCAAAACACATTAGCTCAAGAAGGCTTCAACAAAGAATGAGAAAAATTGGAAACTTGCCAATCTAGAAGAAAAGGAAATTATATATTGAGGTTTTCTTTTGGAAAATAAGCTTTAAAGTTCTCCTCTAAGGCACTCCCAACCCTTAAAATGATAGAAGAAACATATCTCTTTTTGCCCTTGAAAATGCAATTATTACGCTCTCTCCATATCCCCCATAAAAATTGAGGAAGACAAAAGTACCATAAAAAACTCAAGCTCTTGCTATTAAAGGGTGAGTTCCATTGTAAGCAAATATTCTCTATATTGTTAGGCTTCACCCAAGAGACTGAAAAATTTTGAAGTAAAGAATTAAAGACTTCAGAGGAAAATACACAATCCAAAAAGAGATGCTAGACTGATTCCAAAGTATTTTCACATAGAGCACACCTGTTTACAAAATGAAAGCCCATTTTACAGATATTATCAATGGTAGAAATCCTATTTGGAACAACCAACCCAAATAAAAAGTTAATCTTGGGAATTAATTTTTTAATTTAAATCTTCTTAACTGGGAGCCAACCAACTCCCTCATTATCCAATAGATAATAACCTGATTTAACAGAATAGTCCCATTTACTTTCTTTACTCCAAACTAGAGAGTCATTACTACCCTTAGGATTCAGAGAAAAACCTTGAGCAGGTTGAAGAAATTGTGAGTTGCTTTCTTCTGTTCTCCAATCAACCCTTCCCACCTAACATCTTTCCACCTAGTTCTCTTAGAATTCAAAACAAGAAAATCCTTCACCTTTTCACCCAATATTTTTGACAAAAACTGTCTGATGGGTTGTAACTCGGTATCAAACTCTAGGGGTTGGTTAGTGTATCGCTCCAAATTTTTCGCATCCTTACCTTCAGGCTATTGGATTCGTGCCTGAAAGGAGGATGGGAAAAGGATGTCGCGGTACCTCGGACTGAGAGGACTTTGCGAAGGTCCCGCCTCTCAAGGGAGGTGTATTTTGATGATTTTTCGACGGATGGTGGGTTCACCAGGAAACATTTAAGGGCAGTTTCCACGCCTAGGTTTGGAATGTGTTTTAATGTGTTCGTTTTTAACTTTAAGCATTCATATCCTAGGTTTGGCCAAATGAATCTAGATTAATCTACATGAAAATGCAAATTCAATGAGTACAAAAAATAGATTTAAAGACATAAAATAGAGAATTTACAGAATACAAATGAGGAATACCTGATCCGGATGTCTGGTGATGATTCTGATGTTTGAAGCAGTCAGGATCGTCTGGAATTCGACAGAATCGTCTGAGATCTGACAGAATCGTCTGAGATCTGACGAATTCGTCAGAGACCTGCAAGCAGAAAAATAGATACAAAATACAACGAATACTACTATGCTAATAGAGGGAAACAACACCAAATGATTGTATGAATACTTGAATAATAGTTATGAACAGAAATTCAAGCAAATTACGATATTCTAATGACAAATCATGATCTTAGTATGCAATCTAAGCTAAATGGGTGAACTCCAAATGCAAAATAACATAAACACTGAATAAACTATCTAATTTGCAGAATAAAACAACAGAGAAAAGGTTGAGAAATGCAAACTTCAAGCACTGATTGCCTCAATATGGACTGCAGTCGAGATCGTCTCGCATCAGTACGAAATCGCCTCGGATTCGACAGGTTCGCCTCCGATCTGAACAGGTTCATCGACGACGATGTGTGCTGGCTCCGGCTGAAAAACAGTGATGTACCTACAACAAAATTGGTATGGGACCAGTGCAAATGAAAAATTGGGATGGTTCAACGTAGATGGAGTTAAATTGCAGAGAATTTCAGCCAGGGGGGTGCTAAGGGGATAGCTTAGGATTAAATAGGCTTAGGGGAGTAGTTAGGAGGTTGGAGATCATCCCAATTTGGGAGATCTCCAACGGGGAGGGTCCCTAACGGCGCAGACACGCTTCGCCTGGATTGGAGACCCGTTGGAACAGAAGCTAATTGTGCAAAATCAGTTTTGTGACAAGATCGTCCGGACGTCCTAGTCCGGACGAAATCGTCAGATCTGGGGCGATATCGTCTGATCGGCGACGATATCGTCAAACGGTCAAAACAACCTCTAAAAATGGTGAGGAAAAGGGGGAAACGGATTACCCGACGGTTAACGGGCGGTTTGGGAGGTTAAATTTGAATTTTAAATTATTTACTAAGGTGAATGTAATTATGATAATTTTACTATGCCAATTTTAGGGTGCTACATTTTGCCCCCTCTTTAGCGAATTTTCCGAAGAAAATGCGTTAAAGATGAGTTCTTCTCGATCTACGAGAAAGCAAAAATTATTCCCATTTTTAGGCGACGATTCTTGGTCGAATCGTACGACAACTTACTATGGTGCCCCCTCCGTGTTTTTACCCAAATCGAACGTTTGAGGTAAAAACGCGGAAAAGCAAAAAAAAATTATTTTTTGAATAAAATTAAGAAAAATAGGGTAAAACCCTAATTCATTTTTACTGTTCATTTTCTGGTTTTTAGAGCTCTGAAGCAAAAATGGTGGAGACGACGCACAGATCGACAGAGGTCCGGCGCGGTCTACGGGTAAGAGTCTAGACTTAACTAGGATGCTTTAATTTGAATTTACATGCTTTGTAGGTAATTTTTAGATGATTTTTGAGCATCGCGGCCATTTTTGGGCCGTCGACGTCGTCGGGACGAAATCGTCCCGATTTCGACGAAATCGTCTCAATTTCGGCAATTTCGCCCAAGGGCGAAATCGGCAAAAGGGGGACGATTTCGTCAAATTAGAGACGATTTCGGCTTGCAAAATCGGAGACGATTCTGCTCAAATTTGGGACGATATCGTCCAATAGTGGGCGATATCATCAATTGCAAAAAAATTGATTTTTAACTTGCATTATTAATTACTTGAATTGTTTATTAATGATTGTTTATTGTTTTGTTGTTTATGTTTGCAGAGAGGTTTACTAAAGAGCAGGGAATGGAAGTATGGAGGGTTGAGAGATGACTTGGCCGCTCTCACACAAGCAGAGCGAGATCAGCTGGCACAAGCCGGCTTGCAGCATGTGGCAGAGATGCCACAGGTGTCCACAGATATGGGGCTTCTAACAGCCCTAGCAGAGAGATGGTATCCGGGTTCCTCATGTTTTTGGCTACCGACAGGGGAGATGACTCCCACTCTAGAGGATGTATGGAGGATTCTAAGAATCCCCATACAAGGACGATTGATTACTCCTACGGCCAATCAGGGCCATGCTATGGGACGACTGTGTGGTGACCCGAGCTTCGCCCTGGAGAAGGGCGAAGTTAATATCGAGGCACTGCGCCAGATGCCTGGGGCATCTAGGCTCACACGGGTGCTAGCTGGAGTGGTTGGTGGACTTTTGTTGTGCCACCAGAGCGGGTGCAGGGTGCCGTGGATGCTCGTAGATGTGATCTACGATATGCGGGACCACGGGTACAGGTTTTCTTGGGGCAGCTATGTACTATGCCGGTTGTACAGGATCCTGTATGGGGTCGTGTACAAGGGCGGCCGATGTCTGGTCATGACATCGCTCTTACAGGTTTGGTGCTGGGAGCACATTGCAGTGCGGAGGCCGGTAGGGCTTCCTCTGATAGGGGTAGACGGGGAGAGGCCCCGAGTCTTCTACTGGTGGCTCCGGAGAGGGTCACAGCGGCGGATCGACCTCCCTATGTCCCGGAGACTACTGGATGACCTAGTCCCGGACCAGATCACCTGGAGACCATGGAGGGAGCATCCAGGGTGGGCCGAGGATGGACAGGAGTTGGCTCGCATCAGGCGAGTCTGCTGGCTACGGATGGAGAGGGGGGAGGTGGAGCTCCACCGCTATGACCGAGTTTTGCGGTAGTTCGGTCTGCAGTAGGGGATCCCATCTCTGAGGGATTACGAGTTTTCCTGGACTATCCGGGATAACACCACGGTTAGCGGGGCTCCCGACATGCAGCGGTTCTGGAGCCAGGACGCGGATGATGCCCCCATCCAGCCAGTGGATGGGGACGACGTAGGGGTAGCCGATGGCTACGATGCCCGGTACGCGAGGCATCCGCCCTCCTCGGATGACGAGGGCACAGGGTCCGATACACGCGGTTGTGCGTCGGATAGGGAGGCGACGCCAGGCGGCTATGGAGGCGGCCCGGGGTCACGGCGGGAGAGAGCTGAGGAGGCCACGAGGCACAGGAGAGGCCGCGACAGAGGGAGAGGAGGGAGGCGAGACCCCCATCTCCACAGAGGGAGAGGCCACCATCGCCCGATAAGGGCAAGGGTGTCGACACAGGAGAGAGTAGCGAGATGGCTACTCTTCGGGCGAAGAGAGATCGTCTCCAGGCCCAGGTGCAGACTCTACAGGATGAGGCTGCACGCCACCGAGCTGAGGTGGCACAGCTGCGAGACGAGATTGCACGCCTCAGGGCACGGGGCGGAGGGGCGAGTTCTGGAGAGATGACACGGGCTATCGCCCAACTTACATTCTATCAGACATTGTATTACCAGTTGGTGCCAGAGGCGGATAGACTACCCCTGCCAGCTAACATTGCAGATCCGATCAGGATCGGGTCATCGAGGACCACGTCCCGATCGAGGACTAGGACTACACAGACTGCGATGGGGCCACCTCGTCCACCTCAGGGCGGGGGAGGAGATGAGGCGGAGAGCTCGAGGGGCTCTCGAGGCTAGAGGGCTGCACAGCTGTGTACAGACTAACATTGTTTTATTATTATGTTGATAGAGGATTGAGTATGCCGAGGTACAGATTGTGGCATACCAATTCAGTTTTGATGATGTATATACTGTTGATATATATATGATATATTTTTGATCATATGACCTGTGGCTTGTATTATGATGCTTTTATGTTTGATTGATTGATTTGATAATTGGATTGATGATTCATGAAATTATGTCATTTTGAAATTTATAACTTTGATGTCATGCTATAATATTTTAAATGAAATAATCTGATGTAACAAATTGATTGGTTGTAATGTGATGTAAAAATAAAAAGAGACTTCTAACAATAATTTCAAAGGACATTGTCGCTATTATAGACCATTTCATGGAGTCGCTGCTCACTCGGCCGTCAAGCTAATCCCAGTATAGAAATATGGTTAAAAGTAAAAGAATGCTTAAGAGACTGTCTTAAGACTTTGGTGCAATGATGAAAATGATGGTTTGTTTTCAGATTTCCATAAAAAATATTGTGCATGAAATAATGTTTAAAATGATTTTTGCTAGGCATAAATTCCTAAGTGTGATAAATTTTTTGGATAATTCTTTAGGAATTATACCATCATTGCAAAATTGAAGGTTGACATAATGACATGAAATAATGAAAATGGGTTTGCTTTTTAAAAGCATAATTTGTGTAACATAATGAATTAAGTCATATGGTTTTCATGATTTTTAATAAATGGGGAATAAAAATTGTTACAATGGTTTGCGCTAGGCATAGAATATGTAGGTATAGACTTATACCATCATCGCGAAAATCCAAAAAAGATAGTTTTATTGCATGGTTGATTTTTGATGAACAGAAAATATGAAAATGAGGACTTGCGCTAGGCATAAAATTCCAATTTTGGTTTTGAAACTATACCATCGTCGCGAAAGTCAACCGGATATATATGTATATGTTTTGATTGTATAGTTTGAAAGAAATTTTTGATTTTTCTATTATATAGTTGTCTTTGTGGTAGACAACTGTACTTGATTTATTCCAAACAAGTTGCAAAAATAATATTTCAAAGGATTTTGAAGACAAAAGTTAGATTTATAAGGAATCCCATGTGCATATGTGAATTCATTTCCAATCTTGACTTATCATAATGATACACAAAATCTCTCAAATACAAATGTGTGTGCAATTGCATTGTTCATTTACCAGTTTTGAGCAAGATAATATGATACAAGTGATTTGAAGAAACCAAATAAGTGTTCATTAACCATGATGTAGATGCATATAACCATACTAGACTACTATGTAGGTCGGATTATCAAGAGCTAGCTAATCCATAAGCGAGACATAGGTCCGTACAAAAGAAGGTCGCTAATGTGACGGACATATCACCACGCTAGGAGTTACCCAAGGCCAAGCAGGTTGGGCACAAACCACCTGTTATGGGGCTTACCTCACAGTTTTCGAATAATTGAGAATTCCAGGGATTCAAGCTCATCAACCCTTCTTTTCTTTTCAAAGGGTAGGGAAAGGAATTTTATTGCTTTCTTGCTTTTGCTTTTTTTTTTTTTTGTATTTTTTTGCTTGATAATGCTTGGAACATTGTTGTAATGATATAAAAGAACATTTTTTTTTCTTTTCTCTTTTTCTTGAACTTTTCTTTTCTTTTTCTTTGCTAGGGATACTTGCTCGGATTAGCTGTAGAGCAAGGGATTTTTATTCTGGGTAGGGGTGAGCTTGTCCTTTTGCCAATTCTCAAAGATTCTAGACCATGTGCATGATAGGATAGCAGGGGAAACTTTTCGCTCAAGAAATCACTTCTACTATGTAGCAAAACATGGAAATTACAAATATAATCATTTTATTGTGAAAAGATGTGCTTGGTTTAAGTAAATAACAAGATCAATTCTCTATGCTCAAACTTTATTTAATTGAATTTTGTGGACTTTGATATAAGAGAGATTAGTAATCATGCCAGATAAAATCAAGATATTTATTGTTGTGAGTGTGCAAGTGAGGGATTCCAAATAAATGGTAATTTATCCAAAATAATTTGAAACGTATAACTGCAATAATTGTAAGAAAATATATATAAATAATTTTTTGAGAAGTTTTGAGAATGTTGACTCTCTCTTTCTTCTTTATTTTGTTTTGGTTTCGAAAGAGTCAAGCATATAGCTGTTTTTATATTTTTATTCTTTATTTTTGTTTTTGAAAAAAATGTAACAAGTGTCATAAATATATGCAACAAATAGTTTTGAAGATTTTGGAGATTATGAATGTTTTTGATATTTTGGATTTATAAATTTGAAAGAAATACAAGATAGTGATTTTGAACAAATATATACATGGATGAAATGACCAAGTTTATGCATAGTAACGTTTAAGATGCAAAATATTCATGGGTTCTTTAAGTTCTTTACCATCTAAGGTAGATAATTTGTATGCTCCTGATGCAAATTTAGCAGTAATAATATATGGTCCAAGCCAGTTGGGCTCAAATTTACCTTTAAGGTCCTTAGTTGCATTTGTATTTTTTTTATTTTCTTTTAAAACAAGGTCGCCGATCTCAAAGGATCGATGACGAACTTTTTTAGCATATGATCTTTTAAGCTTGTTTTGGTAAGCACGGAGATGCTCCAAAGCATTGATGCGTTTTTCATCTAGGAGTTCCAGTCGATCGAGTCTGCACGGCTCGATATTCATCTCCTACTTCGGTATCTTGAAGTAGCAGAGCCAAAGAAGGAACTTCCAATTCAAATGGAAAAACTGCTTCAGCACCATAAACCAAAACAAATGGTGAAGTTCCCGTGGGGGTTCGAACACTAGTTCGATAAGCCCACAAGGCTGGATATAATTGAATGTGCCAGTCACGGCCAGTTTTATTGACTAATATTTTGAGAATTTTGATTAAGGTTTTGTTAGATGCTTCTGCTTGACCATTACCCTGAGGATAATAGGGAGTGGACCAGCGATGTTGAATCTTATATTTTTGGCATAATTTTTTAACATCTTTATTTTTGAAGCAAGTTCCATTGTCAGAGATGAGATTGGCAGGAATTCCGAACCTGCAAATGATTTGATTAAAAATAAATTTAGAAACTTGTGTGCCAGTGCAGGAAGCTAAAGGCATAGCTTCGACCCACTTCGTGAAATACTCAGTGGCGGTTATGATGAACTTGTGTCCATCAGATGACACAGGATTGATTTTGCCAATAATATCTAAGCCCCATTTAGAAAAGGGCCAAGGAGATGAAATAGCCTGCAGCTCTTGTGCAGGCGCATGGACAAGGTCAGCATGTTTTTGGCACTTGTCGCAATGGCGCACATACTCATGTGCATCCGTTTCCATGGTAGGCCAAAAGTATCCTATCCGAAGGAGCTTTTTAGCAATAACACTACCACTAAAGTGTCCTCCACAAGATCCATCGTGGGCTTCACTCAAGGCTGATTTAGACTCTTCTAAGTTTAAACATCTTAATAGGATACCTTCAAAAGATCTCCTATATAAAGTATTGCCAATTATTACAAATCGACTTGCTCGTCGACGTAATAACCGACGTTGGTTTCTATTAGAATTGGCAGGGAAAGTCCCATTTTGGAGAAAATCAAATATGTCCGTATACCAAGGTTCAGGAGTAGTTTCATTGATTAGAAACACATCCAAAGGCTCTAAGCATGACTTATTTGAAGCGGGTTCCTGGAGTCGACGAATAATGATAGTGACATATTCGTCATCTAACTCCAAGGGCAGGAGAGATGCAACTGCGGCCATAGCATCAGCTGCACGGTTGCTAGTTCGAGGAATAGCTTCCAAGGTAACTTGATCAAATAAAGACATTAATTGTAAAACATAGGCCTTATATGGGCACAGTTTATCATCTCGAGTTTGATAAACTTCATTAATTTGGTTTATAACCAGTTGAGAATCACCAAAAACTAAAAGGTGTTTAATTTTTAGCGCTAGGGCAGCTCGTAATCCAAGGATTAGAGCTTCATACTCAGCAGTATTGTTGGTGCAAGCAAATGTCAATTTGAAGGACAGAGGAATAAGATGTTTTTGTGGGGATATTAAAATAATACCCGCACCAGCCCCACTCATGCATCGGGCTCCATCAAAGTATAAGGACCATTGTTCGGTATGGTCGGCCTCTAATTGAAGGCATTCATCCGGGAATTCGATGATGAGGGGATGGGTAGACTCTAAGGGTGCAGCAGCTAATTGATCTGCTATGATTTGACCCTTAACAGACTTCTGTCCTATGAATGTGAGATCAAACTCGCTTAGAGCAAGAACCCACTTGGTTGTGCGACCCGATAAATAAGGTCGACTCATGAGATACCTCAAGGGATCGTATTTAGCAATGACATAAGTTTTTTGACTAAGCATATAATGTCATAATTTTTGCGTAGCAAAAATGATTGCTAGACATAGTTTTTCCAACGCTGTATAGCGGGTTTCATAACTGATGAAGGTTCGGCTAATGTAATAATTAGCACGTTCTCTCTTTTCATCATCAAGTTGAGCTAACATAGCTCCTAAGGCAGAATGTGAAGCGAAAATATATAGGAGAAATGGGCGATCAGATTTAGGTGGTGAAAGCACAGGTGGATTAAGGAGGTATTGTTTGAGAAGTTCAAAAGCTTCTCTACATTCGGTGTCCCAATTAAAAGGGACATCCTTCTTAAGGAGTTTAAGAAAGGGACCTATTTTGTCCGCCAGCTTATCTATGAAGCGACGGATAGCTTGAAGTTTACCTTGTAAACTTCGTAACTCAGATATATTAGTAGGTGCGGGCATATCAGTGATGGCCGCAATCTTGAGAGGGTCGATTTCAATACCACGTAAAGAAACTAAAACCCCTAATAGCTTGCCGGATTTTACTTCGAATATGCATTTTGCTGGATTTAATCGAATAAGATATTCTCGTAATCGATTAAAAACTTTTCTTAAATCATCTAAATGATTATCTTCAATAATAGAGCGAGCTATGATATCATCTACATAATCATGTAGGATATCATGCATCATATCATGAAAAATGTAGGTCATAGCTCGTTGATAAGTTGCACCTGCGTTCTTTAAGCCAAATGGCATCACTTTCCAGCAAAAGGTACCCCAGGGGGTAATAAAGGTTGTTTTAGCCTGGTCTTCAGGAGCTATCCTGATCTGATTATAACCGGAGAATCCATCCATTAAGGACATCATCCCACTCCCGGCAGTAAAGTCAATGATTTGATCCATGTTTGGAAGAGGAAAGTCATCTTTAGGGCATGCAACGTTAATATCTCTAAAATCTGTGCAAACCCTAACTTTGGTAGCTTCTTTCTTGGTGACTGGAACTACATTTGAGATCCATTCAGCATAATCAATAGCTTGTATAAAGATAACATTCAGGAGTTTTTCTAACTCCCCTTTGACTAGCAGAGCCACTTTGGGATGCATTTTTCTAAGTTTTTGTTTAACTGGTTTAGCATCCGGATGGACCACTAGATGATGCATGACTACGGAAGGGTCTAGACCTGGCATATCTTCATATGTCCAAGCGAAGACATCTTCATACTCTTTAAGAAATGCAATGTATTGTTCTTGTTTTTCTTGACTTAATTCTGATCCAATATTGATTATGTGAGGATTGTCCTCAGTTCCAATATTAATTTTAATGACGTTTTCTACCTCCATGTGTAGATCTCTTTCAAAATTAGGTGGGGCGGGTGAAACGCCCAATTCTTGTAATTCTTGTAAGGTTAATTTAGATAATTCATCTTGAGGATTAGTGGCCTCAAGTTGGGCTATAGTTGGTATAGAACCATCAAAATAAAATTCATTGTGTAACATCTCTTCAACAGAGACATCATGGAAGATATCTCCTTCCAACTCTTCATCGGGGTCAACAATCATTTCGGGGTAAGCTATGGATAGCATGTTACATGAAAACGACTGATTTTTAAGAGGCAAATGAACATGCCTATCCAAATAATCTTGATAGCATATGAGATGATCATCATCTTCAAAAGGAAAGGGTTGACCTTTACTAGGAAATAGGCCCACACCACAGCGGGCAGGCCACGGTTCTACCTCGAAAGGTTCTTTCATGCCATTTTGGAAAGGTCCCAAGCCTTTCCCTTTATATCCCATTTTAAGCATCATGGGTTTAGCTTTACCATATTCATTGGTAAAATAACACCGAGCATATCCTTCATGATGAGTTTTGATATTCCGAGGGATTCTTCCCCAGTCATATCCTTTATAGATGAAGGCACAACTCCCGACTTGGTAAGTACTTCCCATAGGTTGTGGGAGGCCCAAAGTACGGGGAGATGGCGGTAAGTTATTTAAAAGGTTTGAATCTTGCATGAAAGCATTTGTTTTTTCTGATATTAAGGTTGTGGATAAATCTGGTAAAAGTTCATCAAAAAGGGCATAAGATGTAGAAGGCTTATTACCTATGTCTTGAGATGTGGAAGGTATGATAGTTGTTTCTAGAAGATTTGAATTTATAGGGGTAGAACTTGAAGGATTGGTTGTAGATTTAAGATCTTTTTGAGGTTCTAGAGTAATTTGTTTAGAGGGTTGTTGATCTATATAGGAGGATGAAATTAAGGGAGGGGAAATAGGTGAAGTTATGGGTGTATGTTTCACAGTTTTAGATGAAAAATAAGAACTAGGATGTGTGGATGACAGAGCAGGGCAAAATTGCACTCCAACGGGTTCCGCCAAAGCACACATATCAAAATGTCTAGGGTCACCATGAATAGTGACCAACTGATTTTTAAACTCGAATTTAACACATTGGTGTAAAGTTGATGGGACCGCTCGCATGGCGTTGATCCAAGGGCGACCCAAAAGTATATTGTACGATGTTGGGCAATGTACAATAAACACGGTTGTTTCTAGGGTTCTAGGACCAACTTGCAATGGGAGGGTAATAACTCCACACGTTTCTTGTGTTTCGTCATTAAAAGCTTTGATAATCATATCGGTTTTCTTCATTTCATCACTTCTAAAGCCAAATCGTTGGTAGAAGTCAAAAGTGCAAATGTTTAGAGATGAGCCATTATCAATCAAAACTCTTTTGATGGCTACATCTCCAATTAGAGCGATAATGTATAAGGGATTGTCCTTATGTAAACTGTGTTGTGGGATATCTTTATCCCGGAAGTCAATACAATCAATCTCTCGAGTGATGATAGTATTGGCCATAGCTTCAGGTTGAATGTTTTGAGGTACCATCATTTGGCTCAATGTAAGCATCAACTCATCCCTATGGGTGGGAGAGGATCTTAATAAATCCAAAAGGGAAATTCTGGCCGTAGTATTGGACAATTGCTCATTAATATTGTAAGGGGGTTTAGGTTGAACAGTAGGAGCATGATTCCCTTTATTGGGGTTTTTCAAAACGAATGGAGCTGATCCATCGTTCTGGTTTGGTTCTTGTTGAGAATTTTGAGCTTGTTGTCGAGTAACGACTCCAATGGTACCTACAATGTTATAGTGAAGACGCTGAACTGGTCTCGGTTGAGCATTAATGGCTTGTTCATTAGAAAGGAATATATTGGAAGAAGGTCGAGTAGTAACTCTTCTAGGAAATGGTTCTTCTGGAACCATAGCATCTGTGACGGGTTGAATAGGATCTGATTCATTTTTAGAACTATTCGATTGGTTTGAAGTAATGTCTAGTTCACTTTCACTATCCGATTCTATATCACTAGAATCAAAAGTTTGAAAATTATGTAAGGGCCTGGTCGTAACCGGGGATAAGGTCGTGTCAAATATTTGAGGATCCTGAACAGGTAATTGTCCGCTAATGGTTCCTACATATCGGGTAGGAGGGGGAACATTATGATGTTCGATTTGATTGGCTACCTCTTTACCATGTCTTGGTAAAGGGTGTTGAAATATGTCTAGAGTTTGATTGGCATTTTGATTTTGATTTTGAGGAATGGTCTTTTGAGTATTATTAGGAGGGTTTTGTTTAGGTTGGAAGGCTTGCACTTCCATTTCATTATTGTCAATCAAATCTTGTATTTTATGTTTCAACCTTTTACAAGCGTTGGTAGAATGTCCAGGTCCTCTATGGAAATCACAGTGTAAGTCAGCTCTATATCCGGGTATAGTTGGATCAGGTTCCCGGATGGCTGGTAATTGGATCAAACCTCTTTCGAGCAATTGAGGTAAAATAGTTGATAAGGGTTGATTTAATCTAGTGAATTCTCGAGGAGGCTTATCAGGAGGTTTCAATATGAATTTTTCTGTTGTCTTCGTTGTATTGACATTAGCAATATTTCTGCTGTCAGTGACTCCATCACCGACAACTTGTTTGTTTTTATATTGATTTCTGGATGTTTTCTCATCATCCTTCTTCCTAAGTTGGCCTCTCCTAATGAGGGCATCTTCTACTCTTCGAGCTAAATCTATAGCTTGATCGAAGGTAGTTAAAGTAGCGATTGATAGCTCATAAGATATTTGTTCTTGTAAATTATTGATGAAAATGTCCAACATTTCCCTATAAGGCAGCACAAAGTGCAGTTTTCCTGTCAATTGCCTCCATCTAGCTAAGAAATCGGCAAAACATTCATCCTTGTCTTGTTTTAAATTGTATAGGTCTTTAATAGTTACATGCCTCTCGATGTAGGCACTAAATTGATGGACAAATGATTCAAGTTGTTTCTTCAAAGTTTCTCAAAGAATGAGTGGGCAATTGATAGTACCACTCTAATGCCATTCCACCTAAACTTTTTGGGAACATTTTTAGTAATAGCAAGTCATCATGTGATATATCATGACATGCTATCCTAAACATGCGAAGATGCTCTATGGGATCTTCGGTTCCTTTATATATAGGTAGGATGGGCATGGGAAAATGCTTAGGGTATGGTTGAGCTACAACTATGGGATCCAAAGGTTGACTACGAGATCTCTCGATAATTATACGAGGGACGGTAGGGATCTATCTCGGTCCATACGTGAAGCTAATTGTTTCACCATGGCTTCCAGATTACTAGTTTGCCCCCCATATTGGTTCGGTAGGGCATTGACATGGGTTTTATGGGCATATGATGGAGGAACATGCAGATTAGATGCCATGTTACTATTGTGTAAATTATTGGTAGGAAAAGTATTATGAAGGAATTTTGAAGTTGTATTATGTTGTATTCCAGATTGTTGAAAGTTTGTATTTGGCTTTATTTTAGGTTTTTGTTTACTTGAAGCATATTGCTCAATAGTTTGGCGGAATAAAGTAGTGAAGGAAGGTTTCTTTTGTGTGGGAGTGATTTTAGGTTGAATAACAGGTTCCTTAGGAGGTTGGGTAACCTGTTGTTTTGACATGTTTTGAGCCATAGTGACCATATCCGTATTGGATGGCCCGGCCTTGTCACTTTCTTGATCAATGAAAGACAAGGGATTAGTGCGCATATTACACATATATTCCATGGCTGCTTGAGTGTTACTAATTTGCCCTTTATCAATACGAATTGCCACATTAAGGTCATCAATGTTATCAATGAGAAATTTCCGAAAATGCTCTGCATTGTCAAAAGCAATAGTTCCATTTGGAGCTACTCTAGGGGATGAGGATCCATCCTCTTTAACACTCCCTTCTTGTTCCTTATCTTCACCTAAGTCTTCTTCGATTGACCTAGAGTTTCTCCTTCCGGATTTGGATCTCCAAGAAGGACATTTGGGTCTCTAGTTGTATCTTGTAACCAATCTTCTTCTTCTCCTAAAGTTTCTTTACCATTCCTAAGTTTAGGCATGGTGCTTTAATTTTGATTTCAGCAAAATATATATATATATATATATATATATATATATATATATATATATATATATATATATGCAACAAATTAAGAGGTATATGTTTACTATATACCTACTACAATATTTGAAATGAAATTTTTAAGTTTTTGCTAAGTTTTTGGTTTTTTTTTTTTTGAAATAATATAGTAAAGACAATCAACACAAATAAATGCAAGAAATAAGACTGAAAGTAATAATCTAGTTTTCTATAAACAATTTATGAATATCATTAATAGGTTCGAGTTGTTCCGGAGTCATGAAGTGTTCTTCTTCAAATTGAAAGTTTTCTTTTAAAAATTTGATGAAAAGAGCTATAGTGATATTATCTGTCTCAGATGCTGGTTGATAAAAGTAAAGCTCGTGGCAATACTCTCGATATAGCACAGCTCGCGGAACTCTATTCCATATTTCCCTATCTGTAAGAACAACCTCTTGGTCTTCTACACAACCTAGGAACTGGTGCACAATGGCTGCGTTCTCGAGGTATTCCTCGAAGGTGAACAATTCTGAAGATACTAGAGCTCTCCTATAAGCTAACCATCTATGGCAGGCTCTCTGAAGTTCATGATAAAAAACTAGTTGATGAGGATCCAGGATTCTATCTAGGACTAGCCTCTTGATTTGCTTAAGTTGTGTGGACCTAGATGAGATGAGACTAAGTCTTCTATCAAGTTCGTTCCACAGGAATTGATTCCTACTTGTTTCAGGCACATTAAGCATAGAATTGATTTCTACGGCTGCCAATTGGTTTTCTACATTTATAGTAACTGCTAATATTTTCTTAGGAGCTACCATCTAAACATGATTTCAAACTTAAAGGATTTAAAATGCATCTATGTTTTAGTTGTTCTATATATATATATTTTTTTTTGTTTTCAAAAGGTTATGATGCATTCACGTCGGGTTCACCAAAATGTATCGCTCCAAATTTTTTGCATCCTTACCTTCAGGCTATTGGATCCGTGCCCGGAAGGAGGATGGGAAAAGGATGTCGCGGTACCTCGGATTGAGAGGACTTTGCGAAGGTCCCGCCTCTCAAGGGAGGTGTATTTTGATGATTTTTCGATGGATGGTGGGTTCACCAGGAAACATTTAAGGGCAGTTTCCACGCCTAGGTTTGGAATGTGTTTTAATGTGTTCGTTTTTAACTTTAAGCATTCATATCCTAGGTTTGGCCAAATGAATCTAGATTAATCTACATGAAAATGCAAATTCAATGAGTACAGAAAATAGATTTAAAGACATAAAATAGAGAATTTATAGAATACAAATGAGGAATACCTGATCCGGATGTCTGGTGATGATTCTGATGTTTGAAGCGATCAGGATCGTCTGGAATTCGATAGAATCATCTGAGATTTGACAGAATCGTCTGAGATCTGACAAAATCATCTGAGATCTGACGAATTCATCAGACGAATTCGTCAGAGACCTGCAAGCAAAAAAATAGATACAAAATACAACGAATACTACTGTGCTAACGAGATGGAAACAACACCAAATGACTGTATGAATACTTGAATAATAGTTATGAACAGAAATTCAAGCAAATTACGATATTCTAATGACAAATCATGATCTTAGTATGCAATCTAAGCTAAATGGGTGAACTCCAAATGCAAAATAACATAAACACTGAATAAACTATCTAATTTGCAGAATAAAACAACAGAGAAAAGGTTGAGAAATGCAAACTTTAGGCACTGATTGCCTCAATATGGACTGTAGTCGAGATCGTCTCGCATCAGTACGAAATCGCCTCGGATTCGACAGGTTCGCCTTCGATCTGAACAGGTTCGTCGACGACGATGTGTGCTGGCTCCGGCTGAAAAACAGTGATGTACCTGCAACAAAATTGGTATGGGACCAGTGCAAATGAAAAATTGGGATGGTTCAACGTAGATGGAGTTAAATTGCAGAGAATTTCAGCCAGGGGGGTGCTAAGGGGATAGCTTAGGATTAAATAGGCTTAGGGGAGTAGTTAGGAGGTTGGAGATCATCCCAATTTGGGAGATCTCCAACGGGGGAGGGTCCCTAACGGCGCAGACACGCTTCTGCCCGGATTGGAGACCCGTTGGAACAGAAGCTAATTGTGCAAAATCAGTTTTGCGACAAGATCGTCTGGACGTCCTAGTCCAGACGAAATCGTCAGATCTAGGGCGATATCGTCTGATCGGCGACGATATCGTCAAACGGTCAAAACAACCTCTAAAAATGGCACGAAAAAGGGGGAAACGGATTACCCGACGGTTAACGGGCGGTTTGGGAGGTTAAATTTGAATTTTAAATTATTTACTAAGGTGAATGTAATTATGACAATTTTACTGCGCCAATTTTAGGGTGCTATAGTTAGTCAACCAACAATCCTTCCAAAAATCCACTTTCTCCCCAGTGCCAATCCTCCACCTTGACCCTTTCTTCAAAAGGTCTTTGCTATGCATTATATTATTCCAAAATGCAGACCCCTTGGGCAGATCTTCTGAACATAGGAAATATTTATTATTTTTTAGGTATTTTACCTTTAAAATATTTACCCAACCCAACTGATCATTATTAATCAAATTCTGTCCCATATTACCAATTAAGGCCTCATTCAGTAATTTTAGGCATTTAACGCCTAAGCCTCCATATTATTTTTTAGAACATACTTGATCCCAATTTACTAGGGACAACCATTTTTTATCCTCTGAACCAGACCATAAAAATGATCTTTGTATCTATTCTAATTTATCTCTAACAGTAGTAGGAATCTTAAAAATTGACATAAAGTAGATGGGAATGCTCTACAAGGTGGACTGAACTAGTTGTGCTTTCCCAACCTCGACTCAATAAATTACCTCTCCAACTAGATAATTTTTTTGAAAACCTTTCTATGACTGGGTTCCACATCTTAGATTTCATTCTTCTTTTAAAGAGTGGCATTCCCAAGTAATAAGAGGGGAGTGTGCCAATCACATAGCCAAAAAATCTCTTAATGCTTCTTTGTCTATGCTCTGGAGTATTTAGAAAGTAGATCAAACTCTTGTTGAAATTAAGTTTTTTCCCTGTTGCTCATTCATAGTTGTCCAGAACAAGTTTAATTTATTGAGCTTGAGGGATAGAGGCTTTGGACACAATCATAGTATCATCAACAAATTGTTGATGAGATACCGAATCTGACAAAGGAGCTGCCTTGAAACCTCCAAGATTACCTTCAGAGACTAATTCTACCAAAGAACGACCTAAGCCTTTGCAAGAATAATAAAAATATATGGGGATAATGGATCTCCCTGATGTAATCCACGAATACTACTGAAGTATCCTGCTGCTGCTCCATGTACCAAAACTGAGAACTTGGTTGTGGAGACACAGTTCATGGTCAAATTTACCCAGTTCTCATTGAAACCAAATTTTTTTAAGATCCTTTCCAAAAACTCCCAAGAGACTCGATCATATACCTTATATCTAATTTTAACAACATTCTAGCCTCCCCACTTCTATCCATAGAATGAATAACCTCATGAATTGTGACTATTCCATCTAATATTTACCCACCTTTAACAAAACCCCCTTGGTTAACATCAATAATAAAGGGAAAATTTGTTTTAATCCTATTAGCTAATATTTTTGATAGGATCTTGTATAAGGTGTTGCAGAGGCTTATAGGTCTAAACTGTGTAAAATATCTAGCCCCTATATATTTTGGGATTAGATTTAAAAAAATGGAATTAACATCTGTAGGGATAAAATAGGTTCCTTGCACCTCCTGAATAGCTTCCACCACATCCTTACACACCAAGTTCCAAAAATGCTGAAAGAAAGCTGTTGGAAAATCATGTGGCCCTGGAGATTTATCACCTCCCAAATAAAAAACCGCATTTCTAATCACCTCTTTAGTGAAAGGGCTAGAAAGATAATCATTAAAATAATCTTGTATGATATGGGGAATATGATTTAGAAAAGTTTTCATTGCTTCTGGATATTCCTCTTCCCGAGTTCCTAAGAGATCCTTGAAGAAATTCACTACCTCCTCTCGAATATTATAAAGCTTATTAACTACTGATCCATCCTGTTTAACAACTTCCTTGATCTTGTTGTAGCTTCTATGATAGAGGGTAGAAACATAAAACAAAAAATTGTATTACAATCCCCTTACTTTAGCCATCTAATCCTAGACTTTTGTTTCCAATGAACTTCCTCACTAGCCAAGATATTATGATATTATGCAAGAAGCTCCTTCTCTTGTTGTCTATTTTCATTTGTGAGATTCCCTTGATTCAACTTAATCACTAGTTCTGATAAATGCTCTTTTATTTCAGATTTTATTTTAAAAATATTTCCAAACACCACTCTATTCCACACCTTAATATTTTGCTTGATATATTTTAATTTTTTGCTATTTTATTAATTTCAGAACCTGGGAAATATTTTTGCCACCATTCCTCAATTTTGGAGTTAAAATCCTTATGTTTGAACCACAATAATTCAAAACTAAATGGACTGTTGTACTTCCTATCATCTTCTAAAAATTCCTAGATGATTGGGTTATGATCTGACCCAATCTTTGGGATTGCAGTGAGTGTGGAATCACAAAAAATGGTCACTATATTGCCAACCTGCCTCTTTTCTTTCTGAATCCTATCAATTTTAATATGGTCTAGTTTTATTTCTTGTAACAAAAAAATATCTGGATTATTTTCTCTTCTAAGAGTATACACAAAATGATGTTTTTAAGGGGAATTAAGGTCCCTAATGTTCCGTGATAAAATTTTCATCTCTTTTTTTTAGTGGAAATCTTCTTCCCCCCTCCAAAATTTAAAGTTTCCTGAGTGCCATCAGCCATATCCCTGGCAAATTATTTCTGAATAGTAACAACAATTGATGGTCTACCTGGTCCTGTCTCACCTCCCATATCCATTGACTCTTTGGAATGACTTCGGGTTACTCTACTCTATGTTGAAACATCTTGGTGTTTACCTCTTGAATTTTCTCTCCTAATATTCTCCAAATTTCCATCAAACTATTGGTTTCTATTTGGATTTCATTATCCAAGGATTGTTTTTCACCCTCTCTTTCTTTTCCCATTATTGGAGTTTGCCTTAGTTCTGTATCAGAACAACCTGGTATCTCTTCAATAACATTCAAATGCAAGAATGAATTTGATAGGGGAATATTATTGTTCAACTTATTAGGGTTTAGGGATAATTCACTTACCTCCTTATCAAGATCCTCCATTTCTCCTTCCTTTGATGTCTCCTGATCTCTTGATATTGTCACTTGCTTTACCATTCCTTCTGAATTTTCCTTCTAAAAACTTTTCGTTGAAATCTTATCTTGTTGATGAGGAGCCGCTTGCTTTTAAACCCATTTACGCTTACCATTAAAATTATTCTTGTGTGCATTGCATGCAACACTAAGATGTCCTTTTTTACAAACCCCACACTTTACTATCAAATTTTCATATTCAATGGTTTGGTTCCAAGATCCATACTTGGAAATCAGTTTTATAGATTTGGGTAATTCTTGATTCAAGTATGCATTTACACAAATTCTTGCAAAAAGTATTCTTGACCTGGCTAAGGTTGTTGGATCCACTGCAATTAACTTTCCTATATCTCTTGCCACACTCACTAAAATATCCTTATGCTAGAGGTGAATCGGGAGCCCAGGGAGATAAATCCATATTGGAGCTATATCAGTGCTTTATGAGAAGACATCAAAATTAGGGCTCCATTTTTGAAGAAAAACCCCTCTTCTCCCATAGAACCATGCGCCTCCTTGGAGGATTCTATCACAGTCTATTGAACAGTTTAATTTAACCTGAAAAAACCCTTTTGGTAAGGCCACAATGTCCATACGACCTAGGGGTTTTCATTTTTGTGCTGCCCATTTCCTAATCTCTTCTAACCCTGGTCAAAATCCAACGAATTTTCCAACGAGAGACATCTCTACTTGTTCAACTTCCAGGTCTACCAAATCATCTAGGATTTGTAGTTCTCCATTCAATGGTTGTAGGTTGAAGCCCCTATTTGAGATTTTTTGCTTACCTTTCAAAATATTAACCCAGGATTGAGCACCTAGGTCAAAAGGTTTTTCCTTAATCATATCACAATCTCCATCATCGACCCCAACATCTTCTTTCTGTTGTCCATTTTGCTTGCCTATCAATATTGTCAAACTTGGTGCCGCTTCTTACCTTGAGCTTTCCATCCTTGACCAGAGTTGAAGTTATCTGTTCAGTGAATCACCTTCCACCATGGGCCAACAAAGTTCAGTCATTCCCTCTACCATGTATGCTTCTTGTGAAGTGGGTATACTGAGAGCTTTCAATGACATTCAACTCCATGAAAAGACAAATATTTCAAGGTATTATATTTGTCTTACGCATATTTTGGCCTGTTATATTTTATTTAATATATTTTGATAGCCGAAGTATATCCAATCAATATTCCTATATAACACTAGTATTTAGGTAGGGTTTTTTCTAAAAAATATCTCATCTTTTAAGAGCCATATCTTCGTGAAGAGTTATCCGATTCAACTGATTCTTGGACCAACTTGTGCAAAATTTGAATAGCTTTAAAATGAGTGGTCATATGAAAAAATATGAGCAATATTGAGGGAGATATGACCCTTTGAAGTCAACCATTCGAAACAAGGGTAGTGACAATTTTTCAAGTCATGGAAAACAAAATTACAAAGTGCAAAGGATTAGGGTTTTTTCCTAAAAAATATCTCATCTTTTAGGAGCTATATCTTCATGAAGAGTTATCCGATTCAGCTGATTCTTGGACCAACTTGTGTAGAATTTGAATAGCTTTAAAATGAGTGGTCATATGCAAAAATTCAAGCAATATTGAGGGAGATACGACCCTATGAAGTCAACCATTTGGAACAAGGGCAGTGACGATTTTTCAAGTCATGAAAAATGAAATTGCAAATATTTGCCAACTAGGGTTCGAATGATGGGAAGAGCAATGAAGGGCTAGGACTTCAGTGAGGCAAGACATTCTATCTGGACAAAGAATTTTTTAGCTAAGTTCTTTTTTCCCTTTCTTTATCTTAGAAATTGTGCATGAAAAATTTATAAAGTTTTTATCAAATATTATATTTGCTATAGGACTTTTAGATAAATTTCATTAGATTTTGAGTTTTAGTTTCCTTTCCATGGATCGATTTATAGTTAAATCCTTAGAATCATCCCTAGTGGTAGAGGTTAGTGAGTGCACCTCAGAGAGATCCTCATTGCTCCAAGATAGGGTGATTTTTGGTAAATTTAATGGGTATTGGCCAGGGGCTTCAGCCTTGAGAAAATGGATTGATAGGAGTTGGAAGTCTCTAGGAGTGATTCTATCATTTCTTCCCAAAGGTTTTTTCCTAGCCATTTTTTTATTCTAGGGAAGAAAGAGAAAGAATCCTAAAAGGGGGTCCTTGGTTTATGGGAAGAGCAGGCTCTTCCTTACCCATTGGTATGAAGGCTTTTCACCTAAAAATGTAAATCTATCCCTAGTACCAGTTTGGGTTAGGATGTTTGGGTTACCCATTGAATTTTGGGAAATAGATACCTTCAAGGCAATAGGCAACACTCTAGGAGAATTCCTTGAGATTTTAGATACAAAAAAAGATGGATTTTTGGCTATTTATGCTCGAATATTGGTCATGATTGATATAAGTAAAGCTTTACCAAAATCAATCATTCTTAAGTATGGGGATAAGATGTGGATCCAAACTATAGATTATGAAAACATATATTTTATATGTAGAATATGTCATGAGGTGGGGCATATTGAGAGATCATGCCCTAAGAAGATCCCAACAGAATCATTTGTAGAAAATCGTAAGAGAAATTTACAAATGGTTATGGATAAAGATGGTTTTCAACTTCCAAAAAATAGATCTAGAAAAATAAAAGAAAATGAACAGTGGAGACCAATAAGGAAGGATATTGGAAGAAATTCCAATTCTTTTGAGGCTTTAGCCTATGAAGAAAAAGTAGATCAAAACTTAGAGGACACAATACAACAATTTCAACATATTAGCAAGGAACCATCTATTCAATATGATCCTAATTTAAGGAAGAACATTCTCGATGAACCTAAGGAATGTGTCTCATCATATTTTGAAGACTCTCTTGAAGTACCATGCACCATTTAGGAGAAAATAATTGGTAAATAAAATGCAATTTTAGAAGTTAATACCTCTGCCATTAATAAGGAAATACCAGAAAATGAGCAGGATAAGTCAAAAGCTTCTATAATAGAGCTAGGAGAGGATAAATATGTTGAAAAATAAAATTGTGAAAGAATATTGAGGAATAGAATAATAAGACCTACTCTTGATATAGGCAAGGCAAAAAGAGGAAAACCCTCAAATTATCAAGCAAGATCCAGAGAAGCAAGAGCTAACATAGAGAAAGGAACACAAACTAAGTTGGTTGAACTTCTCTTTACCAAACAACAAAATGATATTGGTAATATGCAAGAGGGGCCAAAAGCCCCTAATGAGACATGATTATCATCTCATGGAATATAAGGGGTGCTAATGCCCCCTCAAAGCATAGGTGTATTAGGGACCTATGTTTAAGTAATAAACCTGATATTCTTTGTATCCAGGAAACTAAAATGACAAAAGAAGAAGTTTTAAAAACTATGAAAGTAGTTTGGGCAAGATGTGAATGGGATGCTATGGATTCTGAAGGAGCAATAGGGGGAATTCTAACTTGTTGGAATCCTTCTAGAACCTCTTGTGTAACCATTCATAAAACTAGGCATTGGATAGCCTCTTTAGTCACTTGCTACTTTGCAGATATTCACTTCATCCTTATCAATGTCTATGGACCTACAACTCAATCAAGTAGATTAGAAGTTTGGAGTGGGATTGAAGCCTTTATGAGAAGTAAAGACCAAGAAACCCGATTCATGATCATTGGAGATTTTAATGCCATAACCAAGCTGAATGAAAAATTTTGGGGAATTAGGAAATTGACCCAAAGTATGAAATATTTCTTAGCTTTTATTCAAAACAACAATCTATGGGAAGTTGAGTTTGAAGAAGACAACTATACTTGGACCAACAACAAGAGAGGCCATAACCTAATAGCAAAAAAATTAGATAGATGCATTCTCTCAGATCATTGGCTAGATGAAGGAACTTGTGCTAAAATTAATACCTTAACAAGGATTGGTTCAGATCATTGGCCAATAAGAGTTAAAATGGTGGTAAGTGAATTCAAAAAAATATCATATTTTAAATATGAGCAGATGTGGGAAGACCATCCTCAATTTGTTGATATGATAGCTCAAACATGGAATTATTTAGGTAATGGTGGGTTGTATGCTCTTCCAAACCAAATTAAAGCTATGACATCTAGATTAAAAGAATGGAACAAGAACACCTTTGGAAATATTTTTGAGAAGAAAGAAGAACTAAAAGATAAACTTTCAAAATTCCAAAAAGGTGATGAAAATAATACAAGCTCAGAGGAAAGGGAGTTTCTTAGTGAATATCATAATATTTTGAGTAAGGAAGAGAAATTTTGGAGATTAAAATCAAGACAAACTTGGTTAAAAGAAGGAGATAAAAATACAAAGTTTTTTCATAGGATGGCTATAGTACAAAGATCATCTTCTAGAATTAGTAGAATTAAATCAATAGAAGGGGTTTGGATTGAAGATCAGAGTGAAATTAGAAAAGAGGTAAAGTCATTTTATCAGAATATTCTAGGTTCAGAGGAGATCAAAGTTCTTAATGATAAACTTCTTCAAGATGTTCCTTCAGTTATAACAAATGAAGACAATAGGAAACTGATGGAGCCTATTACTCTAGAAGAAGTTCATTTAGCTCTTTTCTCTTTTAATAAGGATAAATCCCTAGGTCCATATGGGCTCTCTACAACTTTTTACCAACATAATTGGGATATAGTGAAGGATTATTTATTGGTGGTAGTGGAATAGTCTAGGGTAAAACAATACATTCCTTATAAAATAAATGCAACTTATCTTACCCTAATTCCAAAAAAGAAGGATGCTGAATTGTTTGATTCATTTTAGACCCATAAGCCTATGTAATATGGCTTATAATATTATTTCCAAAGTGATGGCGAATAGATTAAGGCCATTGTTAGACAAAATTATTTTAGAAGAGCAAGGAGGATTTGTGAAAGGGAGACAAATTCTGGATGGGATCATAGTAGCTCATGAAGTTATACATTCAACAACTTCAAGAAAAGAGAAAGCTATGATCTTAAAACTTGATATGAGTAAAGCCTATGATAGGGTTAAATAGAATTTTCTTTTTGAAGTTTTAGATAAGTTTAGTTTTGGGAAGAAATGGGTTAGATGGATTAAAGCTTGTGTCTCTACAGTTTCTTATTCAGTGTTGGTCAATGGGTTAGTGACAGAATATTTTAAATCCAAGAGAGGCCTTAGACAAGGAGATCCTCTATCTCCTTATTTGTTCATTATTATGGCAAATTTTTTGAGTAGGAACTTAAATAAGGCTTACAAATATGGGCTTATAAGTGGACTTAAGGTTAGTAATAACATCGATAACATCACCCATCAATAGTTTGTAGATGATACAACCCTTTTTGGAAGGGCAAGGATAAATGAGGCCAGAGCTTTGAATAAATTTTTAAAAGAGTACGAAAGAGCTTTAGGGAAAAAATTAATAGGACTAAATCCAAAATTTACTTCCTTAACACTCCTACTAATATCAAAGCAAGAATTTGTAGGTTGCTTCAAATGGAGGAGGAAAATTTACCAACAAATTATCTAGGGATGCCTTTATTTGAGGGGAGAATGAGGATAGATTTATGGAATCTAGTTATTAGTAAAGTTTAAAATAAACTTCCAACTTGGAAAGGTAGATGGTTATCATTAGCAGGAAGAGTGCAATTAATTAAGTCAATCTTACAAGCCATTCCAACATATTATATGTCATTGTATTCTATGCCAAAATCAATTGAAAAAAGTTTAATCTTTATTATGTGATCCTTTTTATGGTCAGGTTTACATGATAAAAGGAAATTTCCTTTGGTGAAATGGAGCAAGTTGTGTGATGAAAAAACTAGGGGAGGTCTTGGTTTAAGAGCTCTTACAGATGCAAACTTAGCTCTTAGGGGAAAATTTATCTGGAGATTGTACAAAGAGAGTCAAAGACAATGGGAAAGAATTCTTCTAAGTATGTTGATCCCAATGACCCAAGTTTAATATTTACTGCATTCTCTCTTCCAAATGGTTCTACTCTTTGGAATGGTTTAAAAAAATCTATTGATCTTATGATTAAAGGTTTAATATGGGTGGTGGGAACTGGAGAAAAAATTCTATTTGGATGGATACTTGGTGTGATAAAAAACCACTCAATTTAGATCCAGTTTTGAAACCTTGGATGAGATTGCTTCAAGATAAATATGGTGATAGGGTTTCAAATATTTTGTACAAGGATCGAGAAGGAAGATACAAATGGAAAGAAGATTTTTTTACAAGTATACAAGACATTGATGCTAGGAGGCAATTGAGTAGAAAGATAACAACTGTGATTATTCCGAGGGGTGCCAAGGATAAATTGATTTGGGAGTTGAATAGCTCAGGAGAATACACAACAAGAAGTGGATATAATGTTCAACACCAACATAATAATAATATCACTAGAATATGGAGAGATATTTGGGATAGCCCAAGCATTCCTAAAGTCAAAATGTTTGTTTGGCTAGTAGGTCATAGAAGAATTTTATCCTGGGATAACCTTATGAAAAGGGGTTTTCATGGCCCCTCTCAATGTGTTTTCTATAATAAGGAGGAGGAGAGTATTGACCATCTCTTGGGACATTGCTCAATAGTCTGGAATCTATGGCAATGGATTCTTAATATGTTTGGTAAATGCATGGTGATGAATAGCAGAATTGAAGATTGGTTAAAGCAATGGCAGAGCACTTATAAAAGTGAGGCTTTACAGACAATATGGGATATATCAAAAGATACAATACTTTGGACTATATGGCTAGAAAGGAATAGAAGAATATTTAAAGGAAAGGAAAGAAGTTTAGAGGTAATGAAAAAGAAGATATGTTTAGCCATAGAGGAGTCTAAACCAACCCTATCAACTCACCCAATCCCTAATTTGGAAGCAGAGAGTCTTGATAGATGGATTCAAGTCATTAAATGGAATTATGATGTTGGGTACAAGAGAAGAAAAAATAAGGTAAATAATATAAAGTGGAAACCACCAGATGTGGAGTGGGTTAAATTGAATTTTGATGGAGCATCTAAAGGAAATCCAGGACCAGCAGGAGGAGGAGGAATAATTAGAAATAATAGAGGAGAGATTTTGTCTCATTATGCTTTCAATAGTGGATTTAAGACAAATAATGAAGTTGAAGCTTGGGCAGGTTTAGAAGGGTTAAAAATATGTAAACAAATGAAATGGAATAGAGTATGGATGGAAGGTGATTCTCTCATAGTAATAAATGCAATTTTGAGGAAAGCAAAGGCTCCATGGAACATACAAGAGATAATTGTGGAAATTCAAGATCTTGCTAAAGAGTTTGAAGAAATCAAGTTTATACATATATTAAGGGAAGGAAACAAATGTGCAGATAAGCTAGCCAATAGAGGGGTTTTTATTGAGGATCATGAAGTTAAATTCTCCTTTCCATGGTTAGAGGAAGTAGAAAGTTTAGTTGAAGCTGACAAAAAATGTTGATTGCCTAAATCAATTAATGATTAAGATTTACTTTAATGTTTTCCATTGGTAATATCTATTTTATTTTGTAACAATAATGTGTTTTCATTTAGACTATTTATTATAATTTTTGTGGTTGCACTTGTGTTTCAAGAAGGAAACTAGCAATCCAGATTTGGTAAAGTGGACTATGATAGTGTGATGTTTTGGAAATATTACTCTACTAAGATGCAAGGCATAGATAGTAGAGGTGAAGTTTTGGCATTGTGAAGGATGCTATAGGAAAATTTCAAGAAAGATGCTAAATTTTGGAGTAATTGTATTCATACAGAGATTTGAAAAGATCCAAAAAATGAAAATCAAGAATTCAGACATTTTATGTAAAATGATGTAGGTTTCTAGCTATAGCATCTCAATTGAGATGAGAAGTGTATCTATTTGTAAACTCTCAAGCTCTAAAGAAGAGATATATAATTTGTCAAGGGTGGGGGACCTAAGTACAACCCCTTATTATCAAGCAAAAAAAATAACTCTTTAATCAATTAAAAGCCCATACTTTTAACTAATTTTTTTTGCTTGATAATAAGGGGTTGTACTCGGGTCCCCCACTCTTAAAAAATTACATCTCTCTTCTTTAGAGCTTGAGAGTTTAAAAATAGATACACTTCTCATCTCAATTGAGATGCTATAGCTAGAAACCTACATCATTTTACATAAAATGTTTGAATTCTTGATTTTCATTTTCTAGATATTTTCAAATTTCTTTATGAATACAATTACTCCAAAATTTAGTATCTTTCTTGATATTTTCCTATAGCAGCCTTCACAATGCCAAAACTTCACCTCTACTATCTATGCCTTGCATCTTAGTAGAGTAATATTTCCAAAATATCGCACTATCATAGTCTGCTTTACCAAATCTGAATTGCTAGTTTCCTTCCTCGCTGAAGTCATAGCCCTTCATTGCTCTTCCCATCATTCAAACCCTAGTTGGCAAATATTTTTAATTTCATTTTTCGTAACTTGAAAAATCGTCACTACCATTGTTTTGAATGGTTGACTCCACATGATTGTATATCCCTTAATATTGCTCAGTTTTTCTCATATGACCACTCATTTTAAAGCTATTCAAATTCTTCACAAGTTGGTCCAAGAATCAATTGAATTGGATAAATCTTCATGAAGATATGGCTCCTAAAATATGAGATATTTTTAGGAAAAAACCCTAATCCTTCACACTTTGCAATTTTGTTTTTCTCATTGTAAGTAGCCTTCCATGCTCCTTCAGCCTTCCTACCTTCCACTTAGCATCCCAAAATTTCATTGCAACTCCTTTAGTTGGACTAGCCTTCCATGCTCCTTCAGCATTATCAAACTTCCACATTCCTTCAACCATCCTAGCCTTCCACCCAACATCCTATCATTTTGTTGTAGCTCCTTCAGCCAGTCCAAACTTTCATGCTCCTTCAGCCAACCCAAACTTCCATGCTCCTTTAGCCTTGACACTCCAAATATCAATCATCATTCAACCTTCCACACTCCTTCAACCTCTAGCCTTCCATGCTCCTTCAACCTCTAGCCTTCCACGCTCCTTTAGCCTCTAACCTTCCACGCTCCTTCAACCTTCATATTTGTTGATCATTAAAGCACCAGACCATTTTCCAGGCCCCTTAGGGGGTAACCACCCCTTAATACCTTAAAACTACTTTAATATCCTACCCCATACTTTTAACTAATTAGATACTTATACAAAACCATTTTATTTAATCAATTAAAAACCCATACTTTTAACTAATTAAAACTCATCCAAAACCATTTTATTTAATCAATTAAAAGCCCATACTTTTAACTAATTAAATACAAAAAAACTATTTTCTTTAATCAATTAAAAACCCATACTTTTAACTAATTAAATACTTATAAAACTATTTCTTTAATCAATTAAAAGCCCATACTTTTAACTATTTAAAATACCAAATAAAAACAACTTCTTTAATCAATTAAAAGCCTATACTTTTAATTAATTAAATATTTTTTTTGACAATTTTGAAAAAAAACTTGTATTAAGACATAGATCAATTACAATGTGGGAAGAGCCTCTTCCCAGCCGAAGTCCGAGAGGACACAGTCATACAATAGTAAAGGAAGAACTGCACCGGAGCCAATTTTCGTGAACCAAAAACTAGCTGCCATGGGGTCCCCCATCGTACTCTATTTTTTTGAAGGTCATTAGCTCAAGGACCTTTCAAGACCCTGTCTAATCACCTCATCCTCAATATCCATGTCACTGTGCAACTGAACTCCAACCTCCTTTTTCGCACCCATCTTAGCTAGAAAGTCAGCCGCTTTGTTCAAATCTCTACTCGCATAAACTGGGATCACGTCCTCCAATTCCTTCCATAATTCTTTAATTTGGGTAACAAGAGCCCTCAACCTCCAAGCTTTCAGATCAAAGTTCCTCATGCGGTCTAGAGCTCCAACCATTATTTGCGAGTCCGATTCAAGAATAATCCTGCGGTGGCCATGTTTCACTGCCCAAATAGAAGCAGACTTGATGGCAATGGCTTCGGCTTCATTGTTAGTGGTTCTTCCCAGGCCTTGCAATTCCCAATAGAGCACAGTCCCAGCATGGTTTCGGCACACCACTCCAATTTCGGCTCTACCCGGATTGCCTTTTGCAGCTCCATCAGTATTGATTTTAATCCAACCTTCGGGGGAGGTTTCCAACAATTTTTGTCCTGTCCCTCTTGCAGTTCAACGCGTTCTTCCATAGCTCCAATGTCAATTTGAGCTTCCTCCTCAGCATGAACAGCCACAGTTTCGGTAACCTTGCTCCAAATGGTCTGCCAAACCCCGTCTAGAGCAGTAAAAGTTTCTCTAAAAATTTTGGCATTTCTTTCCAGCCATACTTGCCACCAGATAAAGCTTAAACCGAGCTCCCAGCCAATACGAAGAGCTTTAGATTTGAATCTACCTTTCTGCCATTTTGCCCAGATATTCATCCGGTTCAGGTCACCACTTACTTGAATTTTAAAGTATGCAAACCAACGCAGCCAAATCTATCGGGTGAAAGGGCAACCAAACAGCAAATGGTCAGCAGTTTCCTCGCTCTTGTAGCATAGTACACATTGAGAAGGGCCGATGATACCTTTTGATCTGAGATTATCAAAAGTGAGGATTCCATTGTGCATGCACTGCCAGGCAAAAAAGTTAACTTTCGGCCAGCCTTTAGAGTGCCAGATTTTCCTCTAGTCCTCAACCTGAAAAGTATGAGGGGGGGCTCTGGGAGAATGTTGTCATATCCATCCTTTACTGTATAGACGCCAAGACTCCCAAAGCCCCAAGCTAATTCATCCTCCACGTCTCCCCCTGTAAGAAATATTTCTGTCAAAATTTTAGTCATGATGGGAGTCAAATCCGGAGGGATTGAAATGGGCCACTCATCCAACTTCTTGAACTGCTTAAACTTACACTCCCCAGCTGAGTAGTTGTGAAATAACTTTCAATACGGATCCATCCCTTGGCTTCAATGGCTGCTTTTATTGGCTGTAATTCTAGAAATTCAGCAATGATGGGTGGGAACTGATCCCAAGAATCTATCCAAAAATGAGCCTTCTCCCCTCTTCCCACTTTCCAAAATAAGCGGTCTTTAACAACCTGAGACCCTAACTTGAGAGCCTGCCAAACTAGGGACCCAGTACCATCCAAGGGGATGCGAGCTACATCATTTGGGTTGGCCTGTCCCAGGTATTTTCTAGTTAGGATTCTACTGAAAAGGGAGGTGGGTTGGGAGATCCATCTCCAGTACAGCTTTCCGGCCAAAGCTTTATTATTCAGCTTAGATTTTCTCAAACCCAGACCTCCTTTAACCTTGGGGTGGGTAACTTTGTCCCAGCCCACTAAGGCCCACTTTCTCTCTCCCTTTGCTCCTTCCCATAAAAACTTTCTAGCCATCCTGTCCAACTCTTTCCATATTGTAATCGGGGCAGCCAGGATAGAGAATTTGTAAATTGGCATGGCTTGAATGACTGACTGTAAGAACGTTAATCTGCCACCATAACTTAACCACTTGTGAGACCAGTGATTAATTCTGTCCTTGATACACTCCAGCAGATTCCTCCATGTGTCTAATTTTAGCTTCTTAAAGTGCAAGGGGACCCCCAAGTAAACCACTGGGAGAGAAGTCCTTGTGAATCCCAGGATTTCTAAAATTCTGTTCTGAAGCCTTTGCTCCAGATTAAAAAAAACCACTTTGGATTTCTTGTCATTAATGACCTGTTGAGTAGCCCTGAGATAGACATTAAGAGTATCCCTAATCATTCTTGCTTCCCTAAAGCTGGCCACTCCCACCAAACCAGTGTCATCCACAAACTGCAGGTGCGTTAAAACTTCGTCACCCACCCTGATACCCAATAATCTACCTTGTTGTCTTCTCCTCAAGAAAAGTCTGCCAAGACCTTCAGCCAAAATGAGAAAAAGATAAGGAGAACATGGATCCCCCTGGCGCAGTCCTCGAGTAGCTCCAAATGGTTGCGAAGGAAGGCCCTTGATTAGCACAGAGTAAGTCGGGGTAGAGACACGGCTCATGACCCACTCTATCCAGTCCTGAGAGAAACCAAAGGCTGCCATCATTTTAGCCAGGAAACTCCATTCAACCCTGTCATAAGCCTTTGACATGTCCAGTTTTATGAACATCCCTTTATTACCAGAAGTGTGCATTGAATGGATTGCTTCCTGGGCCACAACCACCCCATCCGGAATCTGTCGTCCCTCAACAAAACCCCCTTGCTCAGAGGAGACAATGTTGTGAAGAAGAGGTTTTAGGCGCTCAGCCATTACCTTTGTGATTATTTTGTACAACACATTACATAAGGCAATAGGCCTATAATCTGAAATATGAACCCCCTCCTCCCCTTTTGGAATTAAGGTAATGAAAGTGTGGTTTATAGCTTTAAGCATTCTCTTATTTTCTCTGGACTCTTCTACAACAACCATTACATCTTCCTCTAAGTAGTCCCAGAAAGCCTGAAAAAACTCAATTGGGAAGCCGTCTGGACATGGAGTTTTACCAGTGCTCATTCCAAAGACCACAGTTTTCAATTCATCTCTATCAATGGGTTTGAGGAGGGCCTGATTTTCATCCTCAGAAATAACAGCAAGTATGACAGAAATAACTTCATTTTGGGCCTCTACATCTTGTACCACACTTTCCTTAAAAAGCTTAGAAAAATAATCCATAGCATGGGAATGCATACCTGGAAGTGTATCAAAGGAATGACCGTTCTCATCTTGAAGGGCCTCCATCTTGTTCATCTGTCTTCGAGCACAAGCAGTCCGATGAAAGAATTTTGTATTTCTGTCCCCTTCTAATAACCAGGTGGTTCTTGCTCTCTGCTTCCAATAGGTCTCCTCCTGGTTGTCAATGTCCTCAACCGTTGTACGCAGGGCATCATCCTCAGCTTTGAGCTGGTCTGTAATTACTCCTTCTCTGAACTATTTTTGGACCTCATCCCATCTGGCCACCAATGGAGCTCTTTGGGCCTGGAAGTCTATTTTATTAGCACGCCTCCAATACTTCAACTGAGTTTTGACATATTGTAGTTGTTTGTGGATTCTGAACATTGCTCTCCCATAAGTTGGGCGGCCTTCTTCCCACCACTATGGAATTTTCTCCCGAAGTTCTTCTTGAAGCCAAAAATTCTCAAATATGAAAGGTTTGTGATGCTGCCCCATCCTAGTCCCGCCTTCCAACAGAATGGGACAGTGATCTGAAACTGGGCCTTCTAAAATCTAAAAATTTATATTCCATTTTACAAACGCCTCCTCTGAAACCAGAAAATGATCTAGCTTAACCTTCCTGCTATGTGGCTCCCACCTTTTATTAGTCCAAGTGTAGTTAATGCCAGGACATTTAATGTCCACTAAGTGCAAAGCCTGGACTTGGGCAATCATGAAACGGTCCCCTGGGTCCAAAAATGGTGTTCCCCCTTCCTGATCTCTAGAAGATAATTTAGCGTTAAAGTCCCCCGCTATAATCCAGTCTAGATCTTCCCTTGAGGTTCGCATGTTATGCACAGACTTCCACTGCCGCCTCTGACCATCTAGGTTTTGAGACCCATAAAAGTTTGTGATTAGAACGTGTTCCGTGGTGACATTATTCCTAAAAAGAGAAGTGAGAACACCCCTCCAGGAAAGATGTTCTATTGCAGACCATTCAAGAGAGTTCCACGGAGTAACAATCCCCCCTGAGGCACCTTGGGCAGCCACATCCATATGACCAGCACCCCTCCAAATTTTGTTGACTATTTTGGACATAAGATCTAATGACATCTTAGTCTCCTGTAAAAGCAAAAAATTAGTATTACGATTCTCTAAAAGTCTTCGAACAGCAGATTGATGGGTTCTGCTGTTTAAACCCCTCACATTCCATGATTGTATAATCATTGGTTACCCTAGGAGCAATAAGAGTCTATTGGCCTCACCGATCCTCCCGTGATCAGTTTGTCTCCTTGGACTGCTAGCAACTCCTTATTGGATCTTCTACCTACTCCCTGAGAATTGCTGTTTTTTGATCTTTTTTCTACCGGGTTATCCCCAAAGTTGGCCTTTCCCTGTTCTTCTCTGCTATTCCCATGCTGACATCCTGAGATATTGTCTGCTCCTGGTTATGCACTACTAAAGCCCCTGAACACACTGGTTGTGATACCTCACAGAGTTCAACTACCTGTTGTATGACGGGAGGAGATGAGAGGGGGAGTTGCACGGGAATATTAGAATTTTCCTTATTACCCTCCATGCCCTCCATAAATTGTTCCTCTTCGTCAACCAGTGACTTAAATATCTCATACCTATTGGCAGGTCTGAGATGGGATTGCTCCTTTCCCTCTTTTTTCTTTGTCCGTATTTTTCTTCTAGGCTGTTCAAAACCCTCTCTCTGAGCTTCCTGGCCCTGAACGGTGCTATTAGAATCTTTATTAAGTGTTGCCTTATCCTCTTTAGGCGGGTTTGGCATTCCTAAAGGGGCCTCCATTTTAGCATTCATATTATTAGGGCAGAAACGGGCCAAATGTCCATGTTTGTGACAAACCCTACATCTAAAGGGTAGGGCCTCATAGTCCAATTGTTGAATCCAGGAGAGTCCTGCCAATTCAATTTCCATCTCTGTCGGCAAAGGTTGGCTGAGATCCATCTCCACACATATTCTTGCATACACCGCCATGCTCCCTTCAATTGTGTCTCTGGCAACACCCAGATGTCTTCCAATAGAATTGCCAATCCTTGCCAACACCTGCTCACTCCAGAATTCCATTGGAAGAGCATATAGTCGGATCCATACTTGGGACAACGAGTAGGTTCAACTCGGGGATCGAATCCCACTCTCCATGGTTGAACAAATAGCCCTGTCGGGCCATGATTTTTCTTCTCTGACTCGAAAGCCCTATTTCTATCGGCCAAAGATGAAAAGCTAACAATAAAATATCCATTGCTAATAAACCACAATGAATACTCACCGTGAGGCTCCCAGTTTTGGCGGATCCAAGAGTGCAAAAAATTCAGGGAAGGACGTATACCCATGAACTTGCAGATTAAATCGTGATTAGCTCTGTAAATGACTGATTCTTCAACCATACTTGGCTCGATGACAATTTTTGGCCTGGTTTCGACCTGTGGCAAACATCCATTCACACGATGTGCTGTCGACCTATTCCCAGTAGCCGTGAAGAGCATTTTATATGCCATTTTTTGAGCTTCGTCGTTCTTTGGAGGAGATTTTTCTTTAAACAAATCTGCGTATGAGCTGCTACTCCCTGGAAAAGGAGCCGGAGAAGTCCCCATTGGACCCTCCTGGGGCACCAATCTAGCCTTCAGATCCACCGTACCCCGAAAGCACTTCTGCAATCCAGTTGATGCCCTAGATTTTTCGAAGTTCCAGAAACCCTAGTTCAGAGGAAGGTCCTTTTAATAGAAATTGTTATATCCGTATTTTTTAATTTTGAATAATTAGTTATAGGGTGTTTACTATCTTGTTTATAAAAATAGTTGCTTATTTTTTTCTATATAAAAAATTAAAAACAATTTTTTTTTTTAACTTACATTTTATTAATAAAATTTTATTAGATGCTTGAGATGCCAAATAAAAAGGTAGTGGACGGAAGAGGGACGGGAGCTCTGGCGATTTGGCGGGAATTCTTCTGAACTGTCGGAGGCCGAAGCTCTTGGATTCTGGCTCGCGGCTTCTTCCTGGATCTCTGTTGGTTTGACCTCGTTCCCCTCTGGCAGGCTCGTTCGTTTCCCAGGGAGGGCCCCATGGGGTCTCCTCCAGGTTCTCTTGACGGGAAGAAGAGCTCTTATGCCGAGATTCTAAAAGAAAATTTTGCGTCTTCTTCTGATGAAGCCCAGCGGGGTGCTTACCAAGCGCTTCTCAAGAATGTTGGCAAGGGTTCTTCTGCAAACAGAATTAATGGATGCCTCCCGCAATCAGCTTCCAGACCTAAGATAGTCATAGAACCAAAGATGGTTGAGGATACGATCACCTACCGTGCTAACCATGACTTGATCTGCAAATTCATGGGAATCCGACCCACTTTGCACTTTCTGCACACCTGGGTTAGACAGAACTGGGAACCTATCGGTGAGTACTCCTTATGGCCTATAAGCAACGGGTATTTCATTATTAGTTTCTCTTCTTCGGTAGATAGAAACAGAGCATTTGAATCCGAGAAGAGGACCCATGGCCCGGCAGGGTTATTTGTCCAACCATGGAGAGTGGGTTTCGATCCTCGCATTGAGCCCACGGCTGTTCCAGTGTGGATCCGGCTGTACGCTCTCCCGATGGAGTTTTGGGGCGAGCAGATTCTTGAGATGATTGGTAACTCTCTAGGTAGATTTATGGGAGTTTCCAAAGATACCATAGAGGGAAACACTGCTGTCTTTGCTAGAATCTGCGTTGAAATGGATATCACTCACCACTACCACCGAGGTGGAACTGGAGTTAGCAGGACAATCCTGGATACAAGCAGTTAGATTACGAAGCCCTACCTTTTAGATGCAGGGTCTGCCATAAGCATGGCCATTTGGCTAGGTTCTGTCCGAATACCTTGAGCACAAAAGCGGAGGCCCCGCTAGGAATCTCAAATCGACCCAGAGAGGGTAAGTTCACCCCGGTCAAAGAATCACAAAACACCCCCAAGGTTCTGAAGCCCAGAAAGATGGCTTTGAACAGCAGAAACGAAGAAGAAACAAAAAGAGAAATGGCAAGGACCAAGCTTCACTCAAGCCAACCAACCGGTATGAAATCTTTAAATCCCTGGTGGATCAGGAAGACCAAGCTATGGATGGAGTGGATGGGAACATTGAGGATTTTAACATCCACTCTCATGTTTCTCCCTCTTCAACTCCTCGCCCGCGAGCAGGTGCTTAAACCCACTGATTTTTTACAGCCAGAGAACCTAGGGGCATTGGTTATCCATCCCTCAGCACAGCCAGTTATTCAGGATGTCATCATGGGAAGTGCCGAAAAGAATAGAGAAAGGCCAGCCCTGGGGATTACCCAGGTGGAAAAACGGTCCAAGAATAACATTTCTCAAGGTGCAGGCAGGAAGTCTAATAAGGACCTAATAGCATCGCAAGGAGACAAGCTGGTCACTGATGGATCAGTGAGAACAATTGACTCTTATTGTTCTCAAGGTTTCCAATGATTATTCAATCTTGGAATGTTAGGGGTTTAAACAAGCAGAACCCATCAATCATGCTGTTCAAAGACTCATAAAGAAGGGTAAAACAGATTTTTTACTCCTCCAAGAGACAAAAATGTCTTTAGATCTTATGTGTAGAACAATTGGTAAAATATGGAGGGGAGCTGGATATATGGATGTGGCAGCTCAAGGGGCCTCAGGAGGAATTGTTACTTTTTGGAACCCCCTGGAATGGTCTGCTTTAGAACATATAGCTTGGAGGGGTGTTCTCACATCTCTTTTTAGGAATAATATCACAATGGAGCAAGTTTTAATTACAAATTTTTATGGGGCTCAAAGCCATGATGGCCGGAGGCTTCAATGGAAAGCAGTTCACAACATGAGGTCCTCAAGACAAGCTTTTGACTCGGATCATTGGCCGGAGATTTTAATGCCAAATTATCCGCTCGGGATCGGGAAGGTGGTTCCCCCTGTTTTGGATCCTGGGGATCGGCTTCCGATTGCCCAGTGTTCAAGCTTTTCACTTAGTTGATGTCCAAGGTCCTGGAACTTTTTTCACTTGGACTAACAAACGGAGGGATCCACACCGTTGTAAGGTAAAGTTGGATCGCTTCCGGTCTCGTAGGAGGCTTTTGTTAAGTGGAATGTGCAATTACAGCATTTTGGACGGTCCTCGCTTTCGATCACTCTCCCATCATGTCGAAGGGTGGGACTCGACAGGGCGCTCCATAAACCGTTTAGATTTGAGAATTTCTCGGCTTCGTAAGGAGGACCTTCATGAGGTAATTCCGCAATGGTGGGAAGAAGGTCGCCCACCTTTTGGGACAACAATGTTTAAATTTCACAAACAACTTCTTTTTGTCAAATTTAAATTGAAACAGATGGAGGCACGCCAATAATTCGGATTTCAAGCTGCAAAGAGCCCCCTTGTTGGCTCCGCCGGGATGAGGTGCGTAAACAATTTAGGGAAGGTTTAATTTCTCGAACAACTTAAAACCGAAGATGATGCCTTGCGCAAAGTCGTTGAGGACATTGATAACCAAGAGGAAATTTACCGGAAGCAACTGGGCTAGAAATTCTTGGCTTTTGGAAGGAGATAGAAATACAAAATTTTTTCATCGTTCAACATGTGCTAGAAGACAGATGAATAATATGGCAGTTTTAAAAGATGAGAATGGTCACTCCTTTGATACTCTTCCAGGTATGCACTCCCACTCTGTGGATTACTTCTCCAAGCTTTTTGCAAAAAACAGGGACCAAGATGTGGGGGCTCAAAATGAAGTTCTTGATGTTATTCCCCCTATTATCACTCCAGCAGAAAATCAGGCTCTCCTCAGACCTATTGATCGTGATGAACTAAAAACTGTGGTCTTTGGAATGAGCACAGGCAAATCTCCCGGTCCAGATGGTTTTCCTATTGAGTTTTTTCAGAGCCTTTTGGGACACCTTGGAGGAAGATGTTTTGGCTGTAATTGAGGAGTCCAGATCTAATAAGAGAATGCTCAAGGCTCTAAATCATACCTTTATCACGTTAATTCCAAAGGGGGAGGAAGGAGTTCATATCTCCGACTTCGGACCTATTGCTTTATGTAATGTAATTTATAAAATTATCACAAAAATTATAGCCGAACGTCTTAAACCTCTCCTTCATTACATCATTTCTTCGTAACAGTGGGGGATTTGTTGAGGGTAGACAGATCTTGGATGGAGTGATTCTTGCTCAGGAGGCTATTCATTCAATGCAAAACTCTGGTAACAAAGGAATGTTCATCAAACTGGATATGTCTAAGGCTTACGATCGGGTTGAGTGGGGTTTCCTGTCAAGGATGTTGGCTGCCTTTGGCTTTTCCCAGGAATGGATTGACTGGGTTATGAGTTGTGTTTCGACGCCTTCATATTCGGTTCTCATCAAGGGGATTCCCTCGCCTCCCTTTGGAGCCTCTCGTGGCCTCCGACAAGGGGACCCTTGCTCGCCCTATCTATTCCTTATCTTAGCTGAAGGATTAGGCCGACTCTTCTTGAGAAGAAGACTTCAAGGCCTGATAATAGGTATTAAGGTTGGGGATGAAGTCTTGACTCATTTACAATTTGTGGATGACACTGGCTTGGTTGGAGTGGCTAGTCTCAGTGGAAGCTAGGGGAATCAGAGACTCTCTTTCTGTTTACCTTAGGGCCTCCAATCAAGTTATCAATGACAACAAATCTAAAGTTGTCTTTTTCAATCTTGCCCAACGGATGCAGTGACAAAATCTTAGAGATTTTGGGCTTCTCTAGATCATCTCTTCCTTTACTCTATCTGGGGGTTCCTTTGCACTTCAAGAAATTGAAAAATGACATTTGGAAAGATCTTCCGGATGGCATCAAAGATAGAATGAACCACCGGTCTCACAAATGGTTAAGCTACGGTGGCCGTTTAACTTTCTTACAGTCAGTTATTCAGGCCATGCCTATCTATAAATTTTCTATCTTGGCTGCTCCTCTTTCTATTTGGAAAGAGCTGGACAAACTGGCTAGGCGATTCTTATGGGAAGGAGCAAAAGGTGGGAAGAAATGGGCCTTGGTTGGTTGGGACAAAGTTACTCAGCCCAAAGAAAAAGGAGGGATGGGTTTGAGAAGCTCTATTCTCAACAATAAAGCCCTGGCAGGTAAATTGTATTGGAGATGGATCTCCCAGCCATCATCTTTATTCAGCAGAATCTTGACCAACAAATATTTGGGTAACATCCACCCCCATGAAATTTGTCGTTTCCCTCTGGATGGTAATGGTTCCCTAGTTTGGCAAGCTCTCAAGTTGGGCTCTCAAGTAATTAAAAATCAATTGTTCTGGAAAGTGGGAAGGGGGGAGAAAGCACGTTTCTGGACTGATTCATGGGACCAGTTTCCATCCATCATTGCGGAGTTTCCTGAACTGCTTCCAATTAAAACTGCCATAGAATCCAAGGGCTGGGTCACTATTGAGAACTATTTCTTCACTAGTCAATTGGGTGAGTATAAATTCAAGAAATTTAAGCGACTTGAGGAGTGGCCTGTCACTATCCCTCCGGAGCTGGCAACCACTCTGACCAACATTTTGTCTCGCAAGATTTCTCACGGCGAGAGATGAAGAAGACGAGTTAGCTTGGGGTCATGGGAATCTTGGAATTTACACTGTGAAGGCTGGTTATGATCAGCCTTCTCCCGCAGCCTCCCCGCATTTATTTCCGGTTCATGACTGGAAGAAAATCTGGCATTCCAAGTGCTGGCCGAAAGTGAACTTCTTTGTCTGGCAGTTTATGCATAATGGCATCCTCACCTACGATAATCTCAGAAGCAGAGGAATTATTGGTCCTTCTCAGTGTATTTTGTGTCATAAGCATGAAGAGACTGCCGACCATTTGATGTTCGAATGTTCCTTCACCGGCGTATCCGGAATCGATGGTTCTCTCTTTTTAATCTCCAGGGTAATGGTGCTCCGACTCGGAATAATATCTCGGCAAAAATGGAAGAAAGTTAGATTTAAATCAAAAGCCCTTCGATTGGGGTGGGAGCTTGGTCTCTTCTTCATCTGGTGGCAAGTGTGGCTGGAAAGGAACGCTCGAATTTTTAGAGAAACCTTCTCCTCTCTTGATGGAATTTGGCAAGTTATCTGGAGCAAAGTCACTGAGACGGTTGCCTTACATGCTGAAGAAGATATTCTGGTTGAGCTGGGCCCACAGGAAGAGAGAGTTGCTGCTCACGTTAGAGAAAACATGGTTAGTTGGAAACCCCCCCGGTTGGCTGGATCAAAATTAACACGGACGGAGCTGCTAAGGGCAATCCGGGCAACGCTGGAATCGGTGTTGTGTGCCGTGATCATACCGGATCTGTTCTTTATTGGGAACTCCAAGGTATGGGAAGAGCCACCAATAACGAAGCCGAAGCTTTTGCCATCAAAGTTGCTTCTTTCTGGGCTGTCTCTCATGGATACGTAAAGATAATCCTTGAGACTGATTCTCAAATTTTGGTTGGCGCTCTTGATTGTATGAGAAATTTTGCTTTGAAAGCGTGGAGGATTCAGATCTTAGTCTCTCAAATCAAGGTCCTTTGGAGGGAACTTGAGGATGTGATCCCTATCCATGTGAATCGGGATTCAAATTCGGCGGCCGATTTCCTTGCCAAGTTGGGTGCGGAAAAGGAGGTTGGAGTTCAGCTGCACAGTAACATGCCTGTGGAAAATGCTGTGATTAGACAAGGTCTTGCAAAATTTCCGAGCAAATGATTAATTCTGTCTTGGGAGTTTTTCGTCGTGTTTTCGCGACCTGCTGTGTTATCGCGACCCTCGGTGGCAACCTGTCGCGATATCGCGACAGGTTTTGTCGCCACGGCCTTTGGAGACTTCCTGTCGCGATATCGCGACACTTTTGGCGCATTGGTGGCATTTGGAATTTGCGTAGCGATATCGCGACAATTCTGAGGACTGTTTGCTTTGTGATGTTCCCGCCGCGATATCGCGACATCTTTTGTGGTCGGGAGCAGCTGGACTTGGTGGTCGCGATTTTGCGGCATGTCGCGATTTTGCGACATGTCGCGATTTTGCGACATGTCGCGAATCGCGACACTTTTGGTGCAAAAGTGGCAACTGGAAAATTCGTCGCGATATCGCGACAATTCTGAGGACTGACAGCTTGGTGATGTTTCTGTCGCGATTTCGCGACATCTTTCGTGGTCGGGGGCTGCTGGCTTTGGTCGTCGCGATTTTGCGACATGTCGCGATTTCGCGACATGTCGCCAAATCGCGACACTTCGGAGCATTGGTGGTATTTGGTTGATTCGTCGCGATATCGCGACAATTCTGTGGACTGACCGCTTTGTGTTGGTTCGGTCGCGATATCGCGACATTTTTTGCGGTTGGGGGCTGCTGGCTTTAGCTGTCGCGAATTCGCGACATGTCGCGTTTTCGTGGCCAGTTGTGCGGTTGTGACCTCGGCCGGCTTGTCTGTCGCGACATCGCGACATGTCGCGATTTCGCGACATGTCGCGATTTCGCGCCTTGTTTGTCTCTTGTGCTTAGTGTTGGTTTGTGCTGCCCTCTCTCTCTCTGCTGAGGTCTTGTGTCTCTGGGTTCTTGGTTGGGATGTTCTTGCTCCCTCTTGTACATGCTCTTTGTTTTAATTCAAGATTTTCAATTTTTTTCAAAAAAAAAATACCAAATAAAAATAATTTTCTTAATCAATTAAAAGCCCATACTTTTAATTAATTAAATACTTATAAAACCATTTTATTTAATCATTTTATCATTCTTTCAATATAAAAAAATTGAAACCTTCTTTTAATGAACACATTACTTTCATAAATTAAACCAATATTTTGATTTAACATTCATCCTTTCATAAATCAACACAACCTTTTGATTTAACAATCATTCTTTCATAAATTAAAATAGCCTTTTGATTTAACAATCATTAAAAAGGGGGTTTCACAGTTTTTGATTGCTAACTCAACTGGTCAAAAAATAACTTATAGGCAGTCAAACAACAAGCAGGATGATCAACAACCCAATCAACAACAGACAGGTCAAACTTGTTGACCACACCAACCACTGATGCACCCCTTCCACCCCCGCCAAGCGGTGGTTTCCATGACCACCACTTGGTGGTCATCCAATAGGGGGTGGCTCCCCCTTTATGTGGTGCTAAGATGCCCCAAAATGGAGAATGTGGGATATAAAACAGAGGAATAATTTACAAAAATATTTTTTTCTTGATTGGCCTGCACGGGCAACCAATCACTCAAAGACAACAAACGCAGACTAAATCACGCATCAACACGAGCTACCAAGGATGGTTCATATATAAGTACAGGTTTAAACAGTCCAAGCTAAGTTCCAAAGTGCTTGGCTAGGTACACAACACTTGGGAGGATAAAAATAGGGTATAAGCCCATCCTACTACTCGTGGGATAATTTCCCATAACTATTTTAAAACCACTATCGCTTGACCATTAAGGATCGATCATAGGTGCCACTTGTTACAAAGTCAAATCCCAAAAACCTAGAGGACCTGTTACCAAAATTAACATGCCTAGGCCACACAGACCCCCATAGTGCAAAATTAAGGAAGAGTCTAAGGTTTTAGAGTTAATAATTGAGGTCTCCCTATGTAATAGAAGATATAGAGAGCGTTGTGCACAAGTGTGGAGGCAAACATCTATAGAGGTATTGAAAACCCTTAAAATTGGTCGAGGAGGAGGAGAAAAGATATGGTTGAAGGTCAGATAAAACTACCCAAATAAATATTTGAAGGCTCCAAATGAAGATTTGAAGGCTGAAACAGAGCACCAAAGTTCAACAATAGAACACTGCAGTCACAATATGAAGGTCCAAACGAGATTAGAATGAGGTAAATTTTATATGGATAGAAATATTATTCTGAGATATTTCCAACGATGTAAATAACATGCAAAACAAAGTTGTGAGTCAAAATTTATGAGCTTTACAAGGTAGCTATACAAGGTCTACCCAGAGCCTGGAAAAAATAGAAAAAATGTGATTTTTAAAGGTGAAAATAAGAACAAATACGAAATGAAATACAAAGTATGATATATGGTTGGAAAGATCTTGGAAAGAGCTTTCCAATAGCGTATTACTTGTAGTGAATGGATAAATACAACATAATTTATACACCTCCAAATTAGGTAGTTTAGGATTTTTTGTAAAATCTGGACTGCAACATACAAGAAAATGTAGCAGGCTGAAAAACTAATTTTTCTCCTTCAATTCATGTTTTTTTCACACGCCAAACTTGTACAATGCAATAGTAGTAATATTAATCTATCTTGGAACTCAAACCTAAAAAATATATGGTAGTAACAAACAAGGTAACAGTTCAATACTGTTACAACTACAACATTCCTACACCTACACTTGTACAAAGCTATTACATGCACTCTTATGTCTTCTAATCCAAAAATGCACACATGTCAGTATAATTTTTCAACATTCTTTCCCTTTATGCTGAAAGGGATAATAAGACTATTTATCAGTTTAATAAATTGAGCCTTAGCAACACCTTTAGTAAAAATATCAACCAACTGATCATGGGTGCTACAATACCTCAACTCAACTAATTTATTTTCCACCATATCACGGATGAAATGGTACTTCATGTCAAAATGCTTATATATTATATGGTGGATAGGTTCTTTGCCAACTGCATGACACTCATATTGTCATAAAAAATTGTAGTAGGACCACTTTGTTTCTCACCTATCTCCTCCAACACTATCCTGAGGCATAAGGCCTGAGCACTGGCTAAAGTAACAACAATATATTTAGCCTCTTTTGAAGAGAGTGTTACTGATACTTGCTTCCTTGAGCTCCAAGTGATCAGCCTAGATCCAAGAGAAAAATAATTATTAGATGTAGAATTTTGGTCATCCAAGTTGTTGCCCCAATCTGAGTCACTGAAACCAACTAGCTCCATCTCTTCAGTAGGATAGTAATGTATGCCAAAGTCAACAGTACCTTTAACATACCTCAAAATTTGCTTTGCAATATTCAAATGCAAGAGATATGGCTCACTCATATACCTAGAAACAAGTGAGACAACATATGCAATATCTGGTCTAGTATTTGTGAGAAACATCAAGCTCCCAAAAATGCTCCTATAATTGGTCATATTTACCTTTTTAGCCCCATCATCTTTGCATAGCAATTCACCATGAGAAATGGGAGTAGGGACTGGTTTGCAACTATCCATGTCATACTTTTTTAGTATATCCTTGGCATATTTAGTTTGAAAAATGAATATTTTATCCTTACTTTGATACACCTCCATGCCAAGAAAGTAGTGCATCAATCCTAAATCCTTCATTTCAAACTCACTCATCATGGCAGCCTTAAATTCATCTTTCAACTTGGAACTACTACCCATATAAATTAAATCATTAACATACAAACAAACAAGTAAAATATCATTACCCTATTTCTTGAAGCATAGGGTAGGTTCACTTTTGCTTCTCTTGAAGCCACTCTACTGAAAGTATCCATAAATCCTAGAGTACCATGCTATAGGTGCTTGTTTAAGGCCATACAATGCCTTCTTCAACTTGGAGACAAGTTCTTCTTTATATTTCACCTCAAATCCTTGAGGTTGCTATACATACACTTCCTCATCTAAATACCCATTCAAGAAGGCACTTTTTGCATCTAAGTGATGTACAATACACTGCTTTTGGGCAGCCAAAGCAAGTACCATTCTTACTGTTTCTTGTCTAGCTACAGGAGCAAAAGTTTCTTCATATTCAATTCCATACCTTTGTGTGAAGACTTTAGCCATTAGTCTAGCCTTGTGTCTCTCAATGCTGCCATCACTATTATACTTAGTCTTATAGACCCACTTAAAAACCACACGTTTCTTTCTCTTGGGCAGTTCTACAAGCTCCCAAGTGTCATTCTTCTCAATGGAATTGATCTCCTCTTGCATTGCTTACATCCAAACACCATTAGTAAAAGCTTCTTCATAACAAGAAGGTTCAAAATTAGCAACATTCATCAAAGCATAATTAATAACATATCCTTTTGGCTCACCTTCATATTCATCACCATACATGTGCATCTTCTCAAGCCTTTGAACAAATTGGTCAATTTCTTGAGCTTGGCTTCTAGTAAGTCTTCTATGGAAATTGCTATCCAAAACCTGAGTAGGAGGATGAATTTAAAGTGAATTTTTCCCCCTTTTTGTCTTCATAACATCTGAAAAGATATTTGGAGAATCATCCCTTGAAGAGGGACTAGAACTACTTTGTTTGGGACTATTTGAAGAGCTGGTTGGTGGACTTTGTGGGACTAATTTTAAATTGGGCTGCATATTAGAAGAATTGGGTTGCATGTTAGAAGAACTTCCACCACTACTGCCATCATAAACATAAAGTTTTTGATGACCATATACTCCCCCTTCATCAAAAATCACATCTCTAGACACCACCACTTTGTGAGTTTTTGGGTTATAAAGCCTATAGGACTTAGTATTTTCACAGTAGCCAATAAATATACATGCTTCACTCTTAGGATCAAGCTTCTTCCTAAGTTCATCAACCACATGAGCATAATCCAAACAACCAAAAACTTTGAAGTGGTTAACATTGGGCTTCTTTTCATACCATACCTCATAAGGAGTCATCTTCTCCAATGAGATAGTGGGACTCCTATTTAGTATATAGACTACTGTATAGACTGCATCAGCCCAATATATATTGGTAAGTTTCTTAGTTTGCAACATACTTGCCATTTCAACAACAGTCATATTATTCCTCTCTGCTACTCCATTTTGTTGTGGGGTATAGGTAGCAGTGAGTTGTCTTTTAATACCATTATATTTGCAAAAATAGAGAAACTTATTAGAGAAAAATTCCCCACCACAGTCAGTTCTTAAAATATTTGAAACAAGAAAATGCTTCATCCTTATGCTTCAAAAAATACACCCACCACATTCTAGAAAAATCATTAATAAATGTAAGAAAGTAAGAGTTGTTACCCAAGCTTTTGGTTTGCATAAGCCCACAAATATCAGAAAGGACCAATTGGAGTGGGTATGAGGCCCTCCATGATTTCTCTTTAGAAAATTTTTGTCTTGCATGATTTTCCAATGCACACCCCTCACAAACACCTTTATGCTCCTCTACCTTTGGAAAACCATAAACCATATCTTGAGAAGTTAGAAGCCTCAAACTTACAAAATTCAAATTACCATACCTGAGATACCACAACCAACTCTTGTTTTCAATAGTAACATTAGCAAGGCTGCCCCCTTGTCCTCCAAACTTCAAAGAAAATAATTTGTTGCTAGTCATAGGAATTGTGGTAACAATCCTATTGCTATTGTTCTTATCATAGATGGTGCATTTCTTATCATCAAAGACTACCTTGTAGTTATTTTTACATAGCTGCCCTACACTTAACAAATTATGTTTTAAATTTGGTGTGTAATAGATATCATGAACATGTTTCTTACCTTATTTTGTGTTCATTTCCATTACACTTTTAGCAACCACCTACAAAGCCTTGTCATCTCCAAGTTTGATCTTGGAATTGAAGGACTCATCCATGGAAGAAAGAAGCTCCCTATTTCCTGTCATATGATTTGAGCAACTAGAATCAAGTATCCAAGTCTCCTGAAGGTTTTGATAAACCTTGTTGTAGGTCAAGAAGAGGTTGCTTATAGTAGCCTCATTCTCATTAGCATAGTTGGCCCTCTTGATTTCATTTCCTACCTTCAACCTACACTCCTCATAATGTCCGTACTTTTTGCAATGAAAGCATTGCATGTTTCTTTTATCAAATTTACCTTTTCCTCTACCCACTGCTCCTCCTCTTCTACCACTTCTTCCTCTTGAAGAATTATGATATTAACCTCTTCCTTGGCCATTTACCCATCCACTAGAGCTTTCTCCATCACCCTATAAAATTGTAGCTTTAGAAGCAAATGCCTTCTCATCAACTATAGTAATAGTTTCCCTTAGCCTCTCCTCATGAGACATAAGAGATCCAATAAAATTATCAAACTCAAGAGTAGAAAAATATTTACTCTCCTAAATAATAACGGCTACATGATTCCACTTTGGGGTGATAATCCTCAAAACCTTCTTCATAATGACCTCTTTCTATGTCTTAACTCCAATATTTGCCATTTTATTGACAATTGCCTTCACCCTCACACAATAGTCACCAATATTCTCATTTTATTGCATTATGAGATTCTCAAAATCTCTCCTTAGAGTTTGAAATTTGACCACTTTAACCTTGTCACTACCTTGGTAGCCTTATTTTAAATACTTCCATGCATTTTCAGCTATCTTACAATCAGCTATACTTGGGAACAAACTCTTGTCCAAGGCTAACTGTATGTGGTAAAGGGCTAAGGATTTTTTCATCTGTGCATCCTTCTTTGCTATTTTATCTGCTTTTGCAAGTGTGGTCCAATATTTTGGTTCTATGTACCCATATTCTACAATATACCATAGATATTTTCCCATCAACAAGGTCTTCATATTGATGCTCCAATATTCATAGTCATATCCATTAAACTCGGCAATGAGTTAGTGTTGTTGGCCATTACACCCACACAACTATGAACCTATAATAAACCTCATAAAACAACTTAATTTATTTTAGAAAGACCATAGGTGATTCTAATACTCCAACTGAACAAAGCTCTGATACCAAAAGAATATTTGAAGGCTCCAAATGAATATTTGAAAGCTGAAATAGAGCACCAAAGTTCAATAATAGAACACTGTAGTCATAATATGAAGGTCCAAATGAGATTAGAATGAGGTAAATTTTATATGTATAGAAATATTATTCTGAGAGCTTTCCAATGGTGTAAAGAACATGTAAAACAAATTTATGAGTCAAAAGTTATGAGCTCTGCAAGGTAGCTATACAGGGTCTACCCAGAGCTTGGAAAAAATGGACAAAATATGATTTTCAAAGGTGAAAATAAGAAAAAATATTGAATGCAATACGAATTGTGATACATGGTTAGAAATATCTTATAAAGGTATTTCCAATGGTGTATTACTTTTAGAAAATGGATAAATGTAGTAGAAGTTATACACCTCCAAATTAGGCAGTTTAGGCTTTTCTATAAAATATGGACTGCAACATACAGGAAAATGCAACAGGCTGAAAAACTGATTTTCTCCTTAAATTCATGTTTTTTTCACACACCAAATTTGTACAATGCAATAGTAGTCATATTAATATATCTTGGAACTCAAACCTAAATAATCTATGGCAATTAAAAACAAGGTAACAGTTCAAGATTGTTACAACTACAATATTCCTACACCTACACTTGTACAAAGCTGTTACATGCACTCTTGTGCCTTCTAATCCAAAAATGCACACATGTCAGCATAATTTTACAATGCCAATATTATAGATATCCTATAAAAAATTGGGCTAGATGATCTCGACGATAAGCCAAAGGTGAAAACCATACACTAAGCTAGCCAACACAACTTGGCTAAAAGCAACAAGCAGGGGAGTAAAAAAAAGGGTCAAGATGAAGAAAACATCTTTGGGTTGACTCCATTAGAGAATTTAGAATGCAAACATTGTGGCAGCATGGTCGGTGAAGGAGACTCATGCTCAAACTTGATGGGGAAAGACAACATAGGGAAATGCAGTCAAATAATGAAAGACCCCATAATGATCCCATGGAAAAGAGCAAGAAAGCAGTTCATCCGTGGTTACAAATCAGTTTTCAAGCAAATACAAATTAAATTAATAAAACATGTTGAGTTGCAACATATCAAGGATCCAAAAACGAATCATAGAGGGGTATAAGAAAAATCTTGGTTTATTTTGCTAAAATGAAATTTTCGTAAAGCAAAACATAGGGAAACCTATTTTATTAAACCATCTATAAATTATGCTATGTGAAAGGTATCCCCCAACCTAAATTGAGCCCCCCTTCAAACTCCAATGTTCATCCTCTAGATTCTTTTGACCAGCCTCCAAGGTTTTACTTTACACTCTCCTTTTTTTGCATACTACTAACATCCTCCTCTCTCATTTTCTTAGCCTCTTAACCAAGAAAAACCCATCTACCCAAAGCCCAAAGTCCGAATTTGGGCATAAATGTCGTCTACCAAAAGTAAACTCATGCTTACCCAAGGTGAGAAGAGGGGAGATATTTGAATTTAAAATTATTCTTCCCTTTTTAAAATATCTTGCCTCAAATAGTCCATTTATTTCTTTATTTATTCAAAAAAATGTAAAAAGAGAGAATTAAGTAGAACTTTAAAGCATTAATATTTATAATATTGAATTCAATTTAATTCAAACCATAAAAGCCATTAATCATTTCCTATTTTTTTAATTCAAATAAAATACTTATACTAATATTAAACATTAGTATGGTATTTAAGTGGGCCAAGAATTAATAGAACCTCTATATCTATTCACTCTTTTCGAAGATGATTCTTTAGAAAATCCACTTACACAACAACACATGTAAAAAAAATACAAGCAATCAAGTGCATAAAAAAAGGTGGGTTATTCATCACAAATCCAATCACCTATCCTAGCCCAAGACTTATGGTAACTTCTAGGTTACCAACTTCGGGCTAAGGATGGTTGGATTGTTGACGATCACCCTAAAAGCAATAATGCATGCATCTATATGAGGGGTAGTCATTCATGTTACCCTGAGCCACCATAATCATCATTTCCATTTTCAAGTACCTCATTCCTGGTGGTCGATTCTACCTCTTCCACCTATGAGTGTACCTAGTTTTGCGAATTAACAATACACAACAATACCATATTCCTCAAAGATAAACTAATATAAATATTGCATAACCATCCAAATGCATCAAAACTAGGCATCAAGTTATCATTCATCAATACATAGTCTCTCATGAAAAAATTCCTACCAAGGCAAGTCATGACATACTACCCCTGTTGGACTAAACATAGTCTCATGTGTTTTCCTGCCATAAAAAGTTATTACAATATATTTTAAAATAAAAAGGGAAAATATATTTTCATATCATCCACTTTTTTCCAAGTGGTACTTCTTTCATAATATCAATCCCATTGGAACTTACATTGCTCCAGAGTTTGTTTCCTCATCGATTTGGAATGAAAATTTAGAATCTTCATCGACATCACTTCAATTGCCTTGGGGTTTGCCATTTGCAATTTAGAAACATCCCATACATGATCAAGATCAACAATGTACCTCCTAATCAGGGATATGTGGAAGGTGTTATGGATCTTTGACAGGTTGGGTGACAAGGTGAGTCTGTACGCTACTAGACTAATCTTATTAGTAATATCAAAATATCCAACAAATTAAGGATCTAACTTTGTGGATTTGATGGCACTTTTCATTGGCTTAACACTTAAGAAAAATTTATCTCCTATAGAATATTTCCTTGGTGATATTTTCAAATCATCATAGATTTTCTAATGGTCAGCAACTTTCTTAAGCATTTTCCTGATTATCTTGAGCCGACCTTCCATTTATTTGACCATGTTTGATACAATCATAACTTGATCCTCCAAATTGTTCCAAGACAAACGTGTTCTACATATCTTGTCATACAAGGTATCAAATGGGGTCATACCCAAATAATAATGATGACCATTATTATAAGCAAATTCTATAATATGTAGATAGTCTTCCCAATGAGACTTATGGTCTATGTAGTACATGTGAAGCATGTATTCTAGGACTTGATTCAACCTCTCAGTTTGACCGTCGATATCAGGGTGATATGCAAAGCTTATATTTAGTTTTGTGCCCACTACATGATGTAGGGCCTTCCAAAATTCAAAAGTTAATATGGAATTCCTATTTGAAATGATCATTTTAGAAAATCCATGTAACCTGAATATTTCTTTGGAAAATATGTTAGCCACAACCTGAGCATCATATTTGATGTTCCCTAGTATATAATACATTTCTTTTTAGTCAATATTTCGACTACCACAAGGATTGAGTCATGTTGATACCTGGTCTTGGGTAAACCTAATATGAAATCCATAGATAAAATCTACCATTTATACATAGGTATATCATGTGGATACAATTTCCCTATAGGGTGTCTACATTTAGCCTTCACCTTCTGGAATTCTAGGAACTGAGCAACAAAATTGATGATATCCTTCTTCATTCCTCTCCAAAAGAAGGTCTTTTTCATATTCTACCTCATCTTGGCCCCTCCAATATGAGCATTATAAGGAGATATGTGCACTTCTTGCATGATTAGTCTTTTTAAATCATCTATTTTTGGTACACCAACCCTATCCTTAAAGTATAAAAGACCATATTTTATGTCAAAATCCTTGTTCTCTTTAGTATTTCTTCCCATTTTAGCCCAAATTTCCTTGCAATAATCATCTTGAGATTGCATTTTCTTGACTTGGTCTAATAAATCTACACGGCTTCGATTCAAAGTTGATATATGCCTTTTTTTTGCTTAAGGGGTCAACCACCTTATTTTTCTTTCCTTTGATATATTCAATATCAAAATCATATTCAAATAAAAAATCGATCCATCTTCTCCGTCTTGTGTTGAGCATAGGTTGGGTAAATATATACCTCAATCTCTGATGGTTGATCCTTAACTTTAAGGGTCTTTCTACCAAGAGTTAATGTTAGATCTTAAGAGTGTGCATAAATGATGCTAGCTCTAAATCATGTGTAGCATAGTTAACCTCATGTTTCTTGATTTTCCTTGATGCATATGTGTAGTCGTGGAATTTTGACATGCTTAAAAATTTCCATACCCTAGCCAACACATTGTCACTCCCTAAAAATGTACCCCTCACCCTTTAGCCCCTTGCCTCATTTTTTATACCAAAAAAACTCTCATTTTAATCGTCTCTGCTAAATTTAGATCAATTCATACCGGCTCCAACAAATTTGAACCGTTTAAATTCATTCAAATCCTATGTGTACCTATTTTAAGCATACTATTTAGATTTTGTGTTAAATTTGGATAATTTGGGATCCACGATGAATTTAGATCGTCCGAATTCATCTAAAATGATAAATTTTCTAATTTATCTCAAAATAAACTTGGTCTATTTGCATCTCCTCTCGATTTTTTTGACCTACCTTTTCTACTAAGCCCATAATCCACCCAAAATAGAAAGAGAGGATGATTTTGTAGAAGACTTAGAGAAGAAAAGAAGAGTTTTTCTATTTTTTTGTAGGTTCCAAATTAGATCATGACTTCAGATCATCATCCCAGGAGCGCGTAAACATGACTATTATGATGGATAAATTAGATCTATTTTTTTCTTAGCATATATATATCATTTTGCATATTTTACATGCATTCAGATCATCTAAATTCGTCACTAGAATCTAAGATTGCATTGATTTTACCATTGCAGATTTTATAGGTTTGAATTAGCAGGAAATGGATAAATTCAGGTGATCCAATATAGGTTCGGACGGTCTGAATTTGCAATCCATATCTGATTTTGTCATTGAAATCTAAAATTTATATCATTCTACATTGGGGGTAAAATTTTGATTCTTAATCCTATCATGTTAATTCATTTTACATATTAAATCATTAGAGATTGCATAGTCTTATAAGCATTTACACTCATTTTATTACTCTTTATTGCATTTAGATTGATATGCTTTGTATTAAAGTTGTTATATTTCATATTTTGCTATGATTTATTAAAGATCCAAGGGGATCTGATTGTTACAGACCACGATCTATTGTGACCTATGCAGATACCCCATCCCTAATTAAAATTTTTAGTTTGTTGTGAAAATTACAGGTTCTAACAAATTCGGGTGATCCGAATCAAATTCGGATAATTCAAAATCAATTAGGGTGATCCAAATTCGCACTGCAAATTCAAATTCATTCAAACTTTAAATAACCGGTCTAGGTAAAGTCTAAAATCTAATTTCTTGTTCTCAACATTATAATTCTGCATTTTCTCTATTCTGTGCATTGTATGCATCTGAAAAGAAAAACCAAAAACATAGATTTAATTGCAAAAACCATAAAACCTAAAAATAAAAACACTCATGATTAGTAATTTTATGTCACTGCATATTAGTCAGATTTACCAGTTTTCTAGATAGACTTGTATGCCATTTTTTCTCAAGGAAAGATAAAATTGCATATAGCTAGGTAGAAATTGCATTTGGTCAAACCCTAGGTGTATGCTTTCAAAACAAGGAATCAAATCAAACTACTACCTCACCTAGGTGTGGAAACCGCCATAGCAAGAGTTTCCTAGTGAACCCCACCAATAATTCATCAACAAACACCAAGGAAAGTGCAACACAAGCACTTATCGTCCAAGGTGTAGGCACATCATTTTCCCACTGAGATACTTGATGAGTAGACCCTATTTATTAGGACGTACATCAAAATGGGTTCTTTCCCTAAGTGAGTTTGAGTTAACATTTATTGACCAAAAATCCATTAAAGGGTAAGTCATAAGTGATCAAATTGTCGTTGCCCCACTTGAATCTACTCATCCTTTAACAATAGAGTTTCCAAATGAATGCCTTAACTTAGAAAGCGAACGTATAGATTCATGGACTCTATTTTTTAACTAAGCCCACTACATGAGTGGCATATGTGCAGACATTATATTAGTATCTCCACAAAAACAACTTATCTGATTATCTTTTAAACTCCAATTTTCCTGTACGAACAATACAGTAGAGTATGAAGCCTTAATCCTTGGGTTACAAGCAGCTTTATCCTTAAATATTAAAACTTTATCAATTTTTTGAGACTCATAACTCGTGATAAATCAAATCAATAATATTTATCAAACCCAAGATGAGAAAATTTGCCCTTATAAAGAGTGTGTTTTAAAACTTATGTCTTTATTCAAGAAAGTTACTATCGAAGCTATCCCGCATACTAGTAATCATTCTATGGATGATATGGAAGCAGTTGCTTTCCTTATTCCTTTAGAGTTGGATGATGATCATGCTACTATCATCATTCACCAACTTTGGGAACCTGATTCATTAGAATCTTGCCTAGCATCTGAAGAACATAAGATTATATAGAGAGGGGGGAGTGAACAATATAAGATAAATTTTTTTACTTTTTAATCCATATGATAACATCAACAATATCAAAGTAGTAAACATCACACACATGAGAGACATGATTTAACGTGGCTCACCCAATGTGGGCTACTCCACAAAGAAATTATTCTTTATAAATTTTCTCAATTAATTCTTTTGGAAATCAATTCCCTATTACAATGTTTATAGATCTCTTTCCAAAGAAGACACCAATCCCCTTGCTCTGGTTTATGGAAATCTATCCGTAGGATAAATCTATCTCCTCTTCTCTAGTTTATGGATCTCTATCCATAGGAGAACTCTATCCCATTTGCTCTGGATGATGATCTTCTAGAAGACTTCTACCCCCACTACTCTAGATTGTATATCTCTCTCCATAGAAGACCTCTATCCTCACTACCCTAGCTAATGGATCTCTATCCACTAGATACTACTATCCTCTACTCTATCACCCCCAAAGCCTATTCTCAACTCTGTCTTAAATCTGGACCAAACTTAGTCTCTAAATATGCTCAAAATTTATCTCAAAATCTGTCTTAGAATCTGTCTCAAAACCTGTCTCAACACCTCCTCAAAATCTATCTCAGAATCTATCCCAAAACCTATCTCACAATCTATCTCAAAACTTGTCTCAAAACCTGCCCTCAAGTCTTCTCAAGATTGCTTATTCACAAGCACACTCAAACCAATACTCAAAAGTTTCACTCAATCATTCAACCAATGAAGCACAACTTTCTCACAAACCCTAAATAAGTAATTTCACACTTCTTCCAATAAAGAGCATAATATAGGTCTCAAAATCAACTCAAATGATTCATAATATCTATCTCAAATGTTCTAAAAAACATTAAAAAATGAAGCACATAAGATCCACTCAATTATTTCCAACAATGCTTATCAAACAATTATTTTCACTCCACCTTATGTTTCACAACATTCATTCCAACAAACACTTCAAACAAAAGGATGATGTGCCCATATCTTTTTATTTTATGGAGATATGTCTTCAAAACTTGTCTCACTCACAACCAATTCCTTTTGTGCCAATTCAAGGTTAGATAGCAACAGTCTATCTCAAAACCTCCACATGAATATTCCACCTCAATAGATATTTCACCATACAAAGATTAATAAAATGCCAAACCACTTATACACCTTATTACTCCTAACTTTGCCAATAAATTTCATCAACAAGAGTTACCAATTACATAAGCAAAAATTCCATTTACACCTTATATCTCCTACTTGTCATTAATGCATTTCCAAAAGATAAATAAAATATCACTTCACTTTTTATCCCAATGCATTAGCAAAACAAGCTACCTTAATTTTTGCTCAAAAAGAAATTACTTTTATAACCCTTTTATTGCAAAAATAAAAACCATTTAAAACACCTTATATCTCCATAGAACATACCTTAGACACCTTAGACCTTAGGGTATAATTTAATTTTTAATAAAATCTTAATCCCTCTTTGCTGCCGCCAGGAGTCAAACCCACGCTGCCTACTGGCCCCATAACATAACCGTCGCTAGGTCACCACGTGGGATAGCCAATCCACACATAACCACAATGCATGACCTCCCTTTTTTCCTTTACCACCGATGCCAAAACTCAAATTGACCATGCAACCAAAAGGACCTTCGTGCGAATCGAACCCACGCCTTCTGCCTCCTATGCCATTGTGCAAGCCTTGCTTTCTAGCTCGGCTACCACCTCACACGAGTGGGGACACACCCCGTCCATGCTTTGACCAAATATTTTGCATCAAAATTTGTGTTGTCTCTTTTTTGTTTCCTCCACTACATTGAACGTGCAAGGCAAATACTTTGAAGGTTAGTAATTCAAATACTTCTTAGGCTTAGGCTAAACATTAGCCTATTAATATACATGACCTCCTCTATATTTGATGTTGGCTTATTTTTGCAATTCAAATTTTGGTATTTCAAATTTTAATTATTATATTTAATTATAATAATTTAAATCCAAAGGATTTAAATATTATAATTTAAATATTTAAAAACCTTTTGGGCCTTTTCTTTTTAGGGATAACCTTGCCACCATTAATGGATATTTTAACCTTTGTAAAATTACCACCAAGGTAATTTATAAATCCTTTCTCAAACATATAGAGATGTATTCCTTTCTTCTTGCTACCTTATACCTCATGTGCCACCAAGAGAAATATTCTCACAAATATTTCCATCAATTTAGGATATTGAACCTTTTGATATTAATCTAACCTTTTGACATAAATGAAAACAAAACATGCTCAAATTTCCAACAACACCCTTAGACGTCTTCATAATTGAAGAATCATCCTCAAGATTATGGTATGGAGATATATTTAACTTTCACCAAAATGGATCTTACTCGGATGGCCTAGACGGGAATCAACGTAGACTATTACATAAACGAGTTGTTCATTTTGTGATTGTCAAAAATACTCTGTATAAAAGGTATTTTGAAGGTATCCTCCTAAGATGTATTAACCTAGAGGAATCCAAGAAAGCAATAATTGAAGTGCACAATGGATCTTGCAGAGATCATTTTAGTGGTGGAGCCATAACTAAAAAGCTCCTACGAATGAGCTATTTTTAGCCCTCCATAGAAAAATATTCCAATGACTATGGTGTCGATGTGACAAATATCAGTGACATGCAAATTTAGTCAATGCCCCTTCCCAAGAGCTTCAAGCTATCTCTTCCCCTTGGCATTTTTCAAAATGGGGCCTAGACATTATAGGGAAGATTAATCCAATTTCATTAGATGGCCATAAATTCATCATAAAAACAACTGAATATTTTACAAATAGGGTAGAATCCATGTCTTTGGCTTCTTGCATAGGAACCCAAGTCTCTAAATTTATTTTTAATCAAATCATCTATAGATTTGGGATTCCATCCACACTTGTTTCTAATAATGGAACGTGCTTCAAAAATAAATATATACAAAATCTTTGTGCTAAATATAAAATACAACATAGGTGGTCTACTCCTTATTATCCACAAGAAAATGGCCAAGCAGAAGCATCAAAAAAAAATTTAATTAAAATCCTAAAATGATTGGTTAATAAATCAAGACGAGATTGGCATACTCAGCTCTATCCTACTTTATGGGCTTATCGAACTAGTGCTCAAAATCCTACTGGAACTTCTCCTTTTGTATTGGTATATGGTGCTGAAGTTGTATTTACTTTTGAGCTTGAAGTCCCTTCTTTAAGTCTTTTACTTCAAGATGATGAAGTAGGAGATGAATATCATGTTGGATGACTAAGCCAATTGGAATTACTAGATGAAAAGTGCATAAACACTTTAGAGCACCTTTGCTCTTATCAAGATCAAAATATCATACTCTAAGAAAGTTTATACCCGATATTTTGAGGTTGGTGATCTAGTTCTTAAAGAAAATAAAAAAAATACAAATGCTCAAACCGATCTTAAAGGAAAATTTCAACCAAATTGGCTAGGTCCCTTTATCATCACTACAAAATTTAGATCAGGTGCATATCGTTTGGCTACCTTAGATGGAAAATATCTTAAGGAACCAATGAACATTATGCATCTTAAATGATACTATGCATGAAATCAAAAGTCCCACCATTGTACATAGTTGTAAATATCTTGTACATATATTTCTTGCATTCACAATCATTTCATATAAAATCATCTTTTATTTAATTTCCATTTATATTCATCAAATAACGTTTTGTCCAATTGCATACGCCATATGGTCACATCTAGTTATTTACATATTAGATCAAAGCTATCAAAATTCATAAGCAATTTTGGTTTACTTTGGAAGAATTCAAAAATTATATTGAACTACTCACCAAATATACACTTTAATAAAATCTTGATTCTCAATATTGATTATAAATCTCTCTTGAACCAAAAGCACTATTGTTCCACTAAATAAATTTTGAAGTTTTGGGAATTGATCTTACCACTTTTTGAACCAAATTACACTTACACATCTAAAAATAATTTTACACAAGGGAAGATGATGCTACATAGTAGACCTATCTCCTTAAGTAAAATATTTCCCTTGCTATCCTATTATGTGCATGGTCTAGAATGCTAATAATTGGCAAAAGGACAAGCTCCTCCCTAACCAAATAAAATCCCTTGCTCTTTGTCTAATTTGAGCAAGTATCCCTACAAAAAAAATGATTTTACTACAAAGCAATAAAAATCCCCTTGTTCAAAACAAAAATGAACAAGAATCCCTACTCAAATAAATCAAAAGAAAATAAGGGGTTAATGATATTGAATCCTTGAAATTACTCAGTTATTTTAACACCATGGGATGATCCCTATTACAACAATGGGCTGAATGAATCCTGTATGGAAATAGGGTAGTCTTACGCATGGAAACATGTCTATCACATTAGCGACCTTTTGTACAAAATAATGTCAGCTCGTGGATCAACTAGATTTTGGTAGCTTGTATTACATAGTAGTTAAGTCTAACTAAATGCATGCAATCATGGTAAATGAACTCCTCATTTTGCACACACATTGGTTCTTAAAGTCGGTTTGCATCATTACCTTACTCAAAATTGATAAATGAACTTCATAAGCACACACACATGATCCTTGAGAGATTTTGTATCATAATTAGGTCAATATGGACAAATGAATACACAAATCACACACTGGTTCTTGATAAATTTGACTTCATCCTAGAAATGATAAAAATTTACCTTAAAGTTTGATTAAGCAAACATCATTATTTCATCATGGATTTGTATGACTGTTAGCATACACAATTGGCCCTAAAAACAATTTATCTTGCATCTCATATCTATTACTTATTATAAAACTTTCAAACCATTATATTGCATGATTGCTTGTTTCATACAAAAAATTGCATTGATCATACATAATCACTTTCTCATGTAGTTGCATATTGACTTTGTGATGATGGCATGAGATAACCTTAATAAAATATTTCTATTTACTACACACTAGGAATCTTATGCCTAGCACAAGTCCTCTATCCAAAATTTTCATGCTTAAATCACTATCTCTCTTAAATTTAAACCAAATTAAATTTAAGATCACACATTACTTATCAATTACATCACTTTCAACAAAATTTCAAGATACTTCTTGATCCCAACCCTTTGATGTTAGCAATATAACAAAATCTCACATAGGATCCGCTTCATGACCAACATGAGGGGCAGCATCCATAGACGGTCATATACAAGCACACATCCTCGAGACCTATTGCTAATTGATCAAAATCATAAGGGTTCCTTTTTAAAACACTCTTTCTTCTACAAAATTTTCAATTCACACTACATCACCAATTACATCACTCATACTTTACTTCACTATAATCATATCATGACTAAGCATGATGGCAGAAATATTAGTAATCAAACATGACCATAAGCATGATTATGTAGATCATCAAAAAAAAATCATATTTTGCATTACACATACACATAAAAATCAAAATATCAAAAAGAGAATAGTAATAGTCTATATATATATATATATATCATCACAAATACATAGAGTACAAAAAGTTGATTGGTATACCACAATCATCAATCAACATACTCAGTCACTAGGGGGTATACCACAAAATCCAACCTTGGTATATCATCCCCTAGACCCTCTAGAGCTTTGGGTATCATCAGGAGGTGGCATGGGTGCATGAAACTGAGGAGACTCAGATGTCGATCTAGAGCTCAACCTAGTGCAACTCGGAGGGGTAAAATTTGGGGGCAATATAGCCCTCTACCCCTCAGGAACCATTTTATAGTACAAATTCCGGTAGAAGGATGTTCACTATGATACCATGACCAACTCTACCACTACTGTCCTGCTCTCTGAGGATTTTACTAAAGCCACGCTCCTCGTATGATGGGTCTGTGACTGTGTCTGATGTAATCCATGTCCCTGCATCTAGGCTATATGAGCCTAAGACTAACTCAATAAAGTCTAATATTGTGATAGTTATCCCTCCAATAATTGGATCTGGCTCACCTAAATATCGATTTGACTCCTCAGACCTTATATATTTAATCAAAGAGAAGCCACCTCTCTCATGCTACTTGACTCCCCAACCTCCATAGCTATGACCTTCCTAAGAAAACTAGGTCTAGGGCTCTCCTACTGAGGAGATAGGGTATCATGTTGTGGCACATTAGTCTACTACTATGGAATCTCAGTATACATCTCTACACTAATATGAAGGGCTCTCTCCTATCGAGATGCCATCTACCTCTATATCCCTCCTATTGTCTGAGGACCCCCTCTCCTATGTGTCCTCGATCTCTCTCCCTCCTACTGACTAGAGGACCTTCGACTAGCCACCTCTTGAAATACCCACTGAACCTGGCTTAACTCCTGAGTGATTATCGTAGGATGGATGGTAGCATACCACTCTTGATATTTGGCTGCCACTCCCACATCATCAATATTTGGGGGTGCAATCACAGGGTCATCCTCCTTCACCTCAATGAACCTCGTCAGATCTAGTGCTCCACTAGTAGTCATAGGATCCTAAATAAATCATCAAAATGGAAAATTCTATACTAAAGGAATCCCTAGAACTAATCCAAACTATCACAACACTTGATCTACTTAGTGTAGCTCTATCTCCCCCCTCTCCATCAAGAGCCACCGAACCCATAAAACTTGAGCTAACTCCTCATAATCATTATCCCTACCTGGATGTCCATACCAGGGTCTCTAGTGAATGCTCTCATTAGTCAGCTCATCAATAGCTCATCTGGCCTTCTCCAAACCACTCATCCTCCTACCTCCTACTCGACCTACTATAGGTGTCCATAATAATACAATAGGTCATCCATCCTCTATCGACTGGTGAGGGAGCCCTACGAGTCTCCTAACCATAATATGCTCCCAACACCAAATCTGTAGCAATGTGGTCATGACTAGACCACAACCCTTCTTATACACAACATTAAACAATATCTTGTATAAGCGGTATAGTACAAAAGTTCCCCATGAAAATTATTGATTGGAATATTGCATAACTACGACCACCTCTGACAAAGCCCAGGGTAAATATCATTCACTCTGATGGCATACCAAAAAACCTCTTACTATCCTAGAAAATACCATTGTAATTCATGATACCCTCTCGGTATATATTAATCCCTCTATGCTCACCTTGCTATACTCTATAGGGAAATAAGGATCCCTTGTCAACCTCTGCATGTCCTGAGCATGTCTCATCGATTGATATACGAACTGACCCCTAATAGAAATTTGGAGGATCCTCTAGACATCCTTCAAGGTCACAATCATCTCTTCTATAGGTAACTAAAATGTAGAAGACCTTGGATACCATCTCTCTGCAAGGGTCATCAGAAGAGAGTAATCTGCCTTCATTCATGGCACCTTAGCCATGTGTAATAAAATGACCATCTGTAGCACCGATTTGTCATCATCACTCAAACCTTCAAGTTGATCATCAAAACCCTTATACTGCCACTCATGGTTCTTAAGGGCACCTCTCTACAAAAATCAAACAAAATCAATAATTAGGAACATGTCATAATTATAAATCAACATAAAATTAAAAATGCACAAAAAAAGAAAACAATGTTTTTCATTCACTTAATTTTCAAAATTTACACTTAAGTTGCAAATTTGGACTCTATTTTATGAATTCAAAAGTATATTACGAATTCAAATTGTCCAAAACATATTCAGACATCCGATACAACTGAATTTGCAAATTTGGACAATCCAAAGTTGCCTAATAACACCCAAATTCGTAAATTTGGATGCTATTTAGACAAATTTGGATGCCTTAATTCATAAAAAAAAAATTAAATGCCCAAAATGATAAATTTGGATGGTCCGAATTTACTAAACCAGTCTGAATTTGTCGTCATGGGCCGCGATGGAAAATCAAAATAAAATTTAAAAATTGATAAAATAAACCAAAAAATCCAAAACTAGAAGCTATAAGAGCCTTACCCTCATACGTACACTTGATCTGTTCCTCGAATCTCATACTACATCAACTCGATGTAGAGTTTCTCCCATTTTCTCCAGAGAGGAAAAATAGAAAACAATAAGGTAAAAATAAATTAGAATTTTACCCTAATTTTATTTTATCCTCTTTTTTTGAATTTTTGAGTTTTGTAACAAATTATGAATTTCTCACAAAACTCGAAAGGGGTATCATAGGAATAATAATGTGACTATCCCTTTTATAGTTTCTTCTTCTAAAAATGTGCTACATTCTTCTTTACCATATTTATTGCTCATAAATGCACCAAAGAGGGGGTAAAATGTAGCTACAAAATTTTGACATGCTTCAAAATTCCCATACCCTAGTCAACACATTATCACTCCCTAACAATGTACCCCTCACCCTTCAACCCCTTGCCTCATTTTTCGCACTAGAAAAACCCTCCTTTTAATCATCTTTGCTAAATTTGGATGAATTCGGATCGGCTCCAATAAATTCGGATCATTCGAATTTGTTCAAATCCCATGTGTGCCTATTTTGAACGTGTTGTTCAGATTTTATGTTAATTTTGGACAAGCTAGGATCCACGATAAATAGGTATTGCCTGAATTCATCTAAAATAAGAAATTTTCTAATTTCTCTCAAAATAAACCTGGTCTATTTGCATCTCCTCCTGGATTTTCCAACCTACCTTCGCTACTAAGCCCATAAGCCACCAAAAATAGAAAAAGAGGATGATTTTGCAGAAATACTTAGAGAAAAAATAAGAGTTATTCTATTTTTTTGTAGGTTCCAGATTGGATCACGACTTCAAATCATCATCCTAGGAGTGCATAAACATGACTATCATGATGGATAAGTTAGATCTATTTTGTTCTTAGCATAGATCTATCATTTTGCATATTTTTCATGAATTCGGATCATCCAAATTCATCACTAGAATCTGAGATCATATTGATTTTACCATTGCAGGTTTTACAGGTTTGAATTTGTAGGAAATGGATAAATTTGGGTGATCCAAAATAGGTTTAGATGGTATGAATTCACAATCTAGATTCGAATTCGTCATTGACATCTGAAATTTATATCATTCTACATTGGGGGTAAAATTTTGATTCTTAATCCTATCATGTTAATTCATTTTACATATTAAATCATTAGAGATTGCATAGTCTTATAAGCATTTACACTCATTTTATTACTCTTTATTGCATTTAGATTGATATGCTTTGTATTAAAGTTGTTAGATTTCACATTTTGCTACGGTTTATTAAAGAGTCGAGGGGATCTGACTATTACAGATCACGATCTATTGTGACCTATGTAGATCCCCCATCCCTAATTAAAAATTTTAGTTTGTTGTTATGAAAATTGCAAGTTCTAACAAATTTAGGTGATTCGAATCAAATTCGGATAATCCAAAATGAATTCAAGTGATACGAATTCGTACTGTAGATCCGATTTAATTCAGAATTCAAACAACCAGGATAGGTAAGATCTAAAATACAATTTTCTATTCTCAGCATTATAATTCTACAATTTTCTCTATTCTGTGTATTGTCTTCATCTGAAAAGAAAAGAAAAAACTAAAAATATAGATTTAATTACAAAAAGCATAAAACCTACAAAATAAAACACTCATGATTAGTATAAAATCTACATTTTATGTCACTACATCTTAGTCAGATTTACTAGTTTTCTAGATAGACTTGTATGCCATTTGTTCTCAAGGAAAGATAAAATTACATATAGCTAGGTAGAAATTGCATTTGGCCAAACCCTAGGTGTATGCTTTCAAAACAAGGAATCAAATCAAACTACTACCTCACCTAGGTGTGGAAACCGCTAATAAGTGTCACGACCCATTATCACTGAACCCTTTTAAAAGGATATTAATTGATCATGTGATTAATTAATGCCAACAAAAAAAAGGTCATAGACCCTAGATAAATTTAAAAAAAATCCAATAAATGGATTTTGAAGAAAAAGTAATTATTATGGGGTTTCAATCAATCACATTTAATTAGGTTAATTGCATTTAATCCTGAATGCAATTAAATGTCCAATTCTTATTGGACCAAATTAGGCCTTGTAATATTTAATGCTGGAGGCCTAACTTATTTTCCCTCATGGCATAATCTGGTTGGTAGAGAGAAAAGTGAGATTCTCTCCTCTATTTTTTAATTAGGGATGTTTTGGAGGGATGTGAACCATAAGGGACACAAAAAAAAATTAGGACACTCACCTCATCTCTAGTAGACCCATTTTCTACTTTTGGTTTATACTCCACATGACATAATGGGCCAAGGCATATTTTTAATAATAAAATAATAAGACCATTATTTGGACCATGAGTGGAGAAAGTTCCCTATGAATAGAGGACACCTTGTGAAGAAAGGGCATCTAGGAATTCTTGAAGGTCTAGGGAGTATGCTCTCCACCTTGGGTGGACCATAAACTAGAAGACCTGAAAAGGTTTCCTAGTTATGGTAAAGAGCAAGCTTGGAAGGATCTTGAAGGAAGGAGGTCTTGGAAGCTTGGAAGAAGAAGACAAGAAAAGAGGAGCTTAAGAGAAACCATCCATACAAAGCTTAGGTTGGTGATTTTCTATCTCTTATTAGAGGATGTTTCATTAGAATAAATTCACTAAGCTAGTTGTAAGCTTTGTTTGCAACTTCGATATTTATCTAAATTAAGAGATTATAGTTTAAAGCTTTTATTGGATTGCGTAAATATTTGTTGTTTGTTATCAAACTAATTTCCTACCCGTGGTGCTCATTATTAAACGATCTCTCTATGTATGACTAGGGAAAGGAAATTTAAACTATTATGCTTAGAGTACCATGAAAATAAGTAGATTTATATTTAATAGAACCACCAAACCCTAATAGATTCCATTAAGAATATTCTAGGCATACGCAAAAAACTTCTATAACCACTTAATAGTGGTTGAATAACTACACGAGTGCGATGTATTTTATTATGATAGGGCACTTAACCCACGATATATGTCGGACCTTACTTACAGGTTAAACCAACTAAACCTGACCCACCCTACGGATCTAACCTCCTCTGCTCTACCACCAAAGTAGCGATCACAACTAGGGAGGTCGCTCATGGTCTAGAATATAGTGCAGAGGGATAGTCCCAATTATGATCTTGAGAGGTCATGTCAACTCAAAATATTTTAGGCAAGCTCAGGTGTAAATAACCACCTTAGATCAACCACAAAGGGTTGGGCGAAATCGGGATTGATCATACTAGATTGATGAAACTAAGGGTCTAAAATCGACCTCAAAATATTTTCTTAATTTATATCACCACTATTGATTGTTGTACCCATGGGTTTTAAAATACCACCATGGCAAATTCTATCTGAATACCCGACTGGTGGTTGGGGGGGCCAACACTGGATTAGGGTCATACAACTTTGCCCTCAAAATTTGGAAGAAACCGAATCGACGTTAACCATAGAACCCATAAAAATATAACCTGTAGGGGCTATGAAGATTATAGATCTGATTATGGTCTAGTTTCGAGCCAATGAAATCATCAATAATACCATTGTGTTATTCTCACCATTTTCTACTTCATATTGAAAGCGAATTCATAGTTTGTAGTGCCAAAAACCCTACATCATATGTTGTATTGAAATTGGGTTGCTAATTACTTCATGATTTCTAGATGATCCTTACCTTGTTGCTGGAGGGATGTAGGTCTGATGTTGCAATCGCAACACATGCACTCATGTAAAGGACAAAAATATTTGATTTCCCCACCTGGAGTGGAAGATATAATGTAGTTAGAGATGGTGAATCTCGTAATCTTATCCTAGATCAGCGATGACTCTCTTCCAAATAATTGAAGGGGTCCCGCTATCTCAGGTTTCATTGATGAACTATAATCAAGTTTAAGTAAAATACTTGAACTGAACTAAGGATTGTATTGAAGGAGGGAAGTAAATCGATAAAGGCCTTAAGTCATTTTTAGTGATACTAGCTTCATTCACTTCGACCCTACGTGTGTCCTCCATAACCTCACCTATAACCTTAACTAATTATATGCATGATGATGAATTAATTATATTTATTTTTCAATTCTAAAGGACAATTGCCTAATCCTCCTTTGATTGTTGTGGTGGCATGTGTCGAGCCTAACCAAGGATAAACCAACCCAGGCCCACAAGGCTCTTCCCATTTACTTCGTCCATAAGGTGCGATGGGTTTTTGAGTAACTTGGTAGCATAGAAACATTTTTGTTGAACATTTAAGGTAGTCTTACAATATTGAAAAATCTTGGATTCTGAATGACCACTTACGAGAAGTAGGAGGTGTATATTAATAGAACTCATTGAAAATGTATAGAGGAACCCCAACCTTTCCAAAATGATGAGGGTATAAGGAATATTTTAAATAAAGTCTTGGACCACCAAAAAAACTCCAAGGTAGAGTATTTAATTATATGGAAGATCATGTAAATAAGAAAAGAAGCTAAAGCAAATACATGATACAAATATAGAATATAGAGTAGAAATTATGTAATAACAGTAAAATTTGGTAAAATTCCTAATTATTGATGGATGGTTATTGGTTACAACTTGTAAGCAACTAGTTTTAAATTATTAAAGGGGTATGACAATAAACTAAAGGTATGGGACTTTAATTCATTGCTTGTATTGGGTGTTAATTATGTAGAATGGATTGGGAATCCATTCTTGAGGGAATATATATAATTACCTCTAACATCAATACTATTTATCCAAAATATAGTCCAATGATTATCATAATCACAGATGAGATGGTATAATACATTAAGATGTCTTAGAGAAAGGAATCAATAGATTCCTTAATTGTATCATGAAATTTTAAAGGAACATTTGGATTCCTTATGGGTATGAAAATTACCCTCATGTTATAACAATGACTTAGAGATAGGAATTGGGAGATTCCCTAATTACATCGTGAACTTAAAAAGGGACAATTGTACCCCTTGGTTTGTATAATTGAATAAAAGGGATCAATACATGTCTTTCTTTACCTGTAATACTTAACATCTCAAGTTTATGAATATGAGGAAAGATCATATTTTGGAGGTTGGGTTTATTCCCCATGAGGGTTCCCAGGATAAATAAATGTGTCAATAATTTATGGATTGCTATATTATTTCCTATGGATGTTGCATTTATTTCCAAAATGAAAATGATATACGTTAATGAGATGTCAGATGCTCTGATGAAATGTTATGCATATCTTTGATTATGAAAATGTGTTCATTTGGTAAACATGATGTAAAGGATACATGCTTCTTAAATGTATTTATGAATTAATGGGATTTGATTATGTCATTTGCTTTCTATAATGTTATGGGATAACTATTTATGAATAATATAACTTTAAACATATAACATTGATTATATTCATGTTGGTTATTTCAAGTACATTCCAAGAACTCTTATGTAACATAAGTTAATTCTTAAGGGAATAATTGGATTTATGTTGATCTAAAAATTACACAAACATTCTTGGATGGAATAACCTAAAACAATATGATTACAAATTATGGATAATCCGAGTAGGAACTCGGAGTGGGTGAAACCCATGAAAAGGTAAACAAGACTTGGGTTGTGGACCAAATGCAATCTTACACTCTGAGTTGAAAAATATATTCATGAACTTGAGGTATTTTGATTAAATAATACCCTCTTGTAATCATTTAATTGTCTCATGTGTTAAACATAAGGGATGCCTAAAATAAGGGTGGTCAAATGAGCATTGATACATTTTCAAGCAGTATAGTCATGCTTAAGGGTACATTCCAAGGATTATATAAGTGATTTTGTTATCTTAGTAACCCCATTGGAAAGATGCATGTGGATATAAGATCTATAAATAACCATTGTTGAGGTTATTTCATTATGACGGGTTTCCATATTTAAGGTATTCCTCTATATACAAATTTTGGTGGACATTATGTTTATTAGTGATTTTCCCTTTATGAGGGATGAAACCTAACGCTTGGCTAGCGTTCTCATATCCGAGTAGTATGAGGGTTTCATAGAAGCTGATCACTTCTACTCAAGAGTGACTCAGATTAAGTCTAATATCTCTTGAAGCTATTTTCCTTGATAACTTACAAATCCGAATGGAATGGTTCTACTTTAGAACATGGTTATAGCTCTTGCTTCATGAAAGAAATATGTATGTAAAAAAAATTTGAGTGGTTGAGTAGTGACAACTGGGGTTGTTACAGTTGGTATCAGAGCCTAGGCTAACTAATAGATTCTAGTTAGATCTAGGTTAGCAAAAAATTTGGGCATGTTACAAAACCTGAGAGAAAACTCAAAACATAAACTCCACAACTCTAAACAATGCACACTTTGTAAGGACAAGGTCAATGCTTGAGATTATGATGTCTGAGTTCCTATCCCCAAAAAGTAGATCCACAGTCGTTCGAAAGTTGAAGATCTAAGTGAACCCTCCTACATGGGTTTTAAGCGGTGTACTTTAGACTCTTTTGGAAAAATACTCGACATCTATATATTTTGACTTACTCACTCCTTATTTTCAAGTGTGTAAGAGCTGAAGGTTCAAATTTACTAAAGGATCACTCAAGATTAAGGTTATCAAATTATTATAGATAACTTGTTAATTTCTTAGGACAATTAGCTCAAATTGAAACACTTTGGAAATAAGAATTGTTGAATAAAACTCAAGTGATTTGAAATTTAGCCACTAAAGATATCGGTCTAGGATGACCTTGGATTAAAATTGACACATTAAAAGAATGTTTTATTTAATTTTGTTACAATTTGACCTTTGGCCAAGAGGCTGAACAACTCAACTACAACAAAATCTAGCAGATTACTACTCTGATTAGTGACAGTTCACTCAGAGATAGCCGCAGACCTGAACCTTTACCACAGTTAGAGATACCACTTCCTTTGTTGTAATCTAATTTATGTGCTTCACACTATTTAAGAACTAAAACAAGTCGTGAAGTGACGCATGTGGTAATAATAATCGCACATAAGAACCCGAGGGTAAAAGCAAAAAGACAAAATTCTAGTTGAGAATGATTAAACTCAATTCGGAGGCACATGATGTAAATACGAGCTAGTTTATTGCAATTGGAGACTAAATACTAAAAATTTAAGACCAAAAAAATAAATAAAATAATGTTTTCTTTGTTTTAGATTTTTATTAATGTTACAATACACTTTGGGTACAAAAGCTATCACAATATTAGCTGGAGATGTTGGAAATTTTGAGTCCTCTAAGTCAAAGTTGTCATTGATGTCACCTGATAGAGTTATCACTCTTATTAAGGAATTCGCCAAGAAATAAATTTGCCCAAGTCATCCAGGAAAAAGCTTCATCAGTGTAGAAATGAAAGGAAAAAGACTCCATAATATTTTCATATTATTGGGAGCACAGGTTAAGTGATTGGTTTATAAAAATCCAAGGTGGGTTATTGCAAAGGTTAAAAATGAGGTTTAATAATTATTTATAAATTATTTAAATTCACAAGGAATTTAAATTTTATAAATAATATTTAATTATACCAAGATTTGGCATTAAGAAAAGATTCTAAGGTTTAATTAAATTAAACCTAAGGTTGGTTCTTTTTAATTTATAATATTTAAATTTAAATTAATTATAAATTAAAAATCATGCCGATGTAAAAATTATTTGAAGCACCGACGTGATTGCAAAAGAGGACAAAGGCATTATATAAATGCCATAAAAAATATTTACCAAGGCATCCCTTGCAATAATTATTCGAAGCACATGCAAAAAGGTTTTGTTTTTTTGAAGGCCTTACGATTTATGTAAAGGCTAAATATGTGAAGGTTTGGAGGCTCTAAGCGCAAATTCCAGTGTGGCCTAGTGGTATGTTGGCTTGGTACTAAGGAGGAGGTCCTACGTTCGATTCATGTGAGGCCTTTTGGATTGCAAGGAATAAGCGCTTGAAGCGCTTGCTATTTTTTGGAGGAGCATTGTTCGCAAAAACTTTATGGTGGACGTGCTATTTTAGACATGTCAGGGTGCGTGGCCCAATGACAGCTTGGATGCAGCTAAGGCGTTGGGAAGGAGGACATCGGGGGATTGAATCCCACCGAGGGCAAGGCAAGTGGATTTAAATTTTGATGTTGTTTAATATTTTAATTTTTTCCAAGGTTGCCTAAGGAGAAATAAGGATATGGTATGCCCTAGGAAAGATAGATATTTTTGCTGATTTTATTTTTGGAAGTATATCATATTATATATCATTGAAAATCTCTTTTCGAGAGCTATTTGTTTAGATTGATTAGAGGGAGAAATAAGGCATGTGCAAGGAGATATTTTTGGTTTTGTCAAAGAGTTTCAAAAGTATGTTTGATTCATTCTTTTAAGGGTTTATTTCTTGCATAAGAGGATATGGTGCATTTTATTGAGTAGGAGTAATAAGGTGTTATTAAGATATTATTTTTATTATTGTGTTATTACTCAATACCTCTAACCCTTATTGATATTGGAAAAAGAAAATGTGTTGAGTGTGGCAGATTTAGTGGATAACTCATACGACATCAAAAATGTATGGGCAATATTCTTCATTGAATTATTTGGGTGATTTATTTCTGAAAATATCTTTGGAGAGAAAAGGATTGATTGTGGTTTAATTTTTAGGAGTTGTTGGTTTAATGCTTCAAGGATTTCTAGTTTTATAGTTGTGATTAAACCTTATTTTATAAGCATTGTTGTTGAAGCCAATTGGTCATACAAAGAACTTGAACTTGAGTTAAGAACATGAGTATCATTGTTATGTGAGATTTTTTGTTGAGCATTATTAGAAACATTTTGAGTTGGTTGACACATGCTTAGACTAGGGTTTGTGGAAAGGATTTTTCCTTGAGGTGATTGGTTGAGTAGATTTGATTGAGCCTATTCAAGTAATTGTGTGAAGTGGTTGTTCAAGTTCCATGAAACAAACTATTCTATATTCTGATTTGAGTTGAGATTGAGATTTGAGAATAGAACATATAGAGTCTCTAACAATTCTATTTATGCTTCTATGAGATTGATTTGAGTTGAGATTGATATTTGAGAATAGAACATATAGAGTCTCTAACAATTCTCTTTATGCTTCTATGAGATTGAGATTGATTTGAGATTGGGATTTGAGTATAGAACATATTGAGTCTCTAAAAATTCTCTTTATGCTTATATGATATTGAATTGAGATATTGCTTGAGCATTGAGTATAGAACATATTAAGTCTCTAACAATTCTCTTTATGATTCTATGAGACTGGACAAGTTTTGTGTGAGCTTGTTAAACTTATTTGAGGCAAGTCTTTGAGAAGTCTTATGGACTGATTTTGTGTAAGCTTTTGTGAAAGCTTGCTATGTAGATTTGATCAAGTCCTAGAGAGGACTTATTGAGAAAATTTGGACAAGGTTCTGTGTGGACCTATTGAGCATATTTGATTAGGTTTTGTGTGGACCTATTGAGCAGATTTGATCAGGTTTTGTGTGGACCTATTGAGCAGAATTATGCTAGACCGAATGTACTGTGTTTAGTACAAGAGATTGAGTAGAGATGTGCTATACCGACTAGACTATATTTAGTACAATATTGAGATAGAGCTTCTAAGGTGATAGAGTATAGAGGACAGAGTCTCAGTGGATAGAGATCCAACAACTAGGACAATTGAAGACAAATTTGAGTGAGGAGTCTTCAAGTGGAGAGAGATCCACCAGTCAGTGCAGTAGAGAGATAAAGTATTCTAGAAGATCACTATCCAAAGCAGAAGGGGAAAGATTTCTCCTGTGGAAGAGATACATGAACTTGAGATTAGGGGATCAACATCTCCTTTGGACAGAGGTCCATAAACATTGTAATTGGAAAGGATTCCCAAAGAGATTGATTGAGAAAATTTTAGTAAAATATTTTCTTCATGGAGTAGCCCACATTGGGTGAACCACGTAAATTATGGTGTCTTTATTGTGTATGGTGTTTTGTGCATTTATTTGATTACTGCTATTGATACTACTATATTTGAAAAGAAAAGTAAAAATTGGTCTTATACTGTTCATCCCCCCTCTCAGTATAAGCTTGTGTTCTTCAATTGATATCAGAGTAGGTTCCTTCAGAAGAAGTTTAATAGCTTAAAGGAAGATCCTACAAGAACACAAATGGCAAAGAAAGGCAAGAGTAGAAGCATGAGACACAAGAAGAAAATAACACCTATGGTCATGAAAGAAAGGTAAGATGAGTTTAATATTGTTGTGTTGGGAGGATAAATGGAAATATATTCAAGAGATGAATCAAGTAATGGAGAAATATTCAGACTGATAAAGATTTTTACCAGATGTGGGAACACAGGTTACCATGCAGCTTATTGTCCACAAGAATGTTTTGTTTGTGGTCAACTCGATCATGAAACAATTTATTGCAATGGGTTTGATAGCAGTGAAGATGAATATGATTCTCTCAGATTTGAAGTTCTAAAGAATGATTTAGAAAAATATAATAGGAACAGTTGAAGTAGGTATCAAAAAGAAACTCCACTTTAGACAATAGATGAAATTAAAGAAGACGAAGATTCAGAAAAAGAAAATGAGGAAGCCACTCTTAAGGAACTTGGTGAATTGAAAAGAGAGAATTTAGAATTGAAGGCTCAAATACAAGAAGATGATAAATGTAAGACAAAGCTTCTATAGGATATCTCTGACTTGAGAGATAAGGTTGAAAAAGTAAGAAGAGTTGAAGAAGGTATGATTAAACAATCAAAGGTAAAAGAGATATAATGTGAAAGGCTTATGATTCCTCTTGAAGAATTAAAAAGGGAGAACTAAGGATTAAGGGTTCAAGCTCAAGAATATGAGAAAGCACAAGCAAGGTTTCTACAGGAACTCACCAACTTCAAAACTATGGCTAAAGAAGCAAGAAGGATTGAAGAAGGTATGGCCAAAAAGCTAAAGACAAAAGATCTAGAGTGTGAAATATTAGAGCATGAGATAGTTTCACTAAGGATGGAAGTAAAAGGTTCCAAGGACAAGCTACACAAGTTTGAGGAAAATTCAAAGACTTTGGATAGGATTATCAATGCACAAAGGTCATCAGTCACCATGATAGGACTTAGTTCTAAAGAAGAACAAGGGAAACAGGAAACAAAAAAAGGACATTCAAGATCAAAAACCAAAAAAGAAGAAGAGTCAAAATAAGTAAGTAAAATGGAGAGTGATACTTCTGAGGAGAATTTGGACAATAGAAAGTTCAACAAGGAAAGGAATAATGCACAAGTAAGGAACAAATGGAACAAGAAACATGTAGAAGAAACTAAGATACCAATGGGGTCTAGGCAAGGTTTCTTCAATGGAAGATGTTTTTCATGTCATAGGTTTGGGCACATGGCTTCACAGTGTAGGACATATGAAAGACAGGAATATTGGAAATAACAACTTTTCCATGGGTATTGCTACTCATGTAATAAGTTTGGTCATAAGGCAATGAATTGTAGGGTTCATGATAGAAGAGGATATGGCTTCACTAGGAGAAGTCCTAAGACAGTTGCACATCCAAGGAATAATAACATTAAGTGTTATAAGTGCAATAATTATGGTCACATAGCAAGATGGTGTAGAGAAAATATTCTAGAAATAGGCATGAATAGGGACATGAATATGAATAGGAACATAAATATGAACAGGAACAGAAATATGAACATAAATAGGAATATGAACAGAAGTAAGAAGATGAACAGGAATAGAGATTCAGAAAAGAATAGAGACTTAGAAAATAACAAGAACATGAACATGGATGAGAACAAGAGCAGGAACATGAACATAAGTGATGACAAGAACATAGATGATGACTTGGAAAGAAATAGTGAGAGGATTCAAAAGACTCATAGAAGAAGAGAGAAATATAAAGGCATAAATTTGTGCTTTCGGGGAGTAGAAATACTCCCACTCGAGAATCAACCACCTCATGTGGAGGTGGGGGAGGGGCTAAGCTAAGAGGATCATTCTTAGCCCCGAGCCCCAAAGGTGACCCTTTGCCATTCATGTCAAAGGGGAGAGATTTGATATGAGTAGAGATTTGATATTTGAGAGAGCATTGAGCCAGGGGGATAAAAGTCCTCAGGGAGAAGAAAAGAAGGTCATGTTTCAATAAAAGGATAAGGGTTGCCATCAATGATAAAGGGGGAGATTGTTGGACATTTTGAGTCCTCTAAGTCATAGTTGTTATTGATGTCACCTGATAGAGTTATCACTCTTATTAAGGAATTCAGCAAGAAATAAAGTCACCCAAGTCATCCAAGAAAAAGCTTCATCAGTGCAAAAATGAAAGGAAAAAGGCTCCATAATATTTTAATATTATTGGGAGCACAGGTTAAGTGATTGGTTTATAAAAATCCAAGGTGGGTTATTGCAAAGGTTAAAAAGGAGGTTTAATAATTATTTATAAATTATTTAAATTCACAAGGAATTTAAATTTTATAAATAATATTTGATTATACCAAGATTGGTCATTAAGACAAGGTTCTAAGGTTTAATTAAATTAAACCTAAGGTTGGTTCTTTTTAATTTATAATATTTAAATTTAAATTAATTATAAATTAAAAATCATGTCGACGTCGAAATTATTCGAAGTGCCAATGTGATTGCAAAATAGGACAAAGGCATTATATAAATGCCATCAAAAACATTTACCAAGGCATCTCTTGCAATAATTATTTGAAGCGCACACAAAAAGGTTTTGGTTTTTTCAAAGGCCTTACGATTTACATAAAGGCTAAAGGTGTGAAGGTTTGGAGGCTCTAAGCACAAAGGCCAATGTGGCCTAGTGGTATGTTGGCTTGGTACTAAGTAGGAGGTCATGTGTTCAATTCGCATGAGACCTTTTGGATTACAAGGAAGAAGTGCTTGAAGCACTTGTTGTTTTTCGAAGGAGTGCTATTCACGAAAACTTTATGGTGGACGTGCCATTTTAGACACGTCAGGGCACGTGGCCCAACGATGACTTGGATGTGGCTAAGACATTGGGAAGGAGGACATCGGGGGATCGAATCCCATCTAGGAAAAGGCAAGTGGATTTAATTTTTGATGTTGTTTAATATTTTAATTTTTGCCAAGGTTGCCTAAGGAGAAATAAGGATATGGTATGCCCTAGGAAATATAGAGATTTCTGTTGATTTTATTTTTGGAAGTATATCATATTATATATCATTAGAAAGTTCTTTTTGAGAGATATTTGTTTAGATTACTTAGAGGGAGAAATAATATGTGTGTAAGGATGATATTGTAATCACATGTTGGAATATGAAAATTCACTATTCATTAATCCATTGACCAAAGTCAAAAAATACAAAGTATTATATAGTGTTCCCTAAGATTATTGAGAGATATTTGGGAGAGAAGAAATAGGGAGGAAAGGAAAATAAAATTAGGAGTCAAACTCCTCCTGCCATCCATGTCGTCCTATCCTGCTGACTCGATTGCCGTCCAAGAATAAAAGGGTAAGGTCAAAGCTTACCGTTGAAAATAATTTTTTTCACCATTTTACCATTTTAACTTCCAAAATTCTTCCCCTTAAAGTTGAGAGGTCTGACTATACAGTCTCTCAGCTTTATATATTGAGATTTAGCCATGCCTTTGGTGAAGATATCTGCAATGTTGTCTAAAGTACTGTAATATTTAAGCTCAACTATCTGCTGCTCCACCATGTCTCGGATGAAGTGATACTTCATATCAAAATGCTTTTATCTGATATGGTGGATTAGATTGTATGCCAACTGAATGGCACTTATACTATCACAATACAGTCAATTTGGACCACTTTGAATTTCTCTAATTTCTTCAAGGACTTTTCTCAACCATAGGGCTTGAATACTAGCATGTTTAATGGCTATATACTCAGCCTCGGTAGATGACAATGCTACAAAAGTTTGCTTCTTGGAACCCCATGTGATTAGTCCTAATCCTAGACTAAAATAGTTCCCTGATGTAGATTTCCTATCATCTATATTGCTGCCCCAATCACTATCATTGAAGCCAAATAATTTCACAGAATTACATTTGTGGTAATGGATTCCAAAATTCAATGTACCTTTTACATATCTTAAGATTATTTTAGTTGCTTGTAGATGCAGCTCAGATGGACTTGCCATAAACCTTGAAACTAGAGAAACAACATATTGAATATTAGGCCTTGTGTTGGTGAGAAACATTAGACTCTCAACCATGCTCCTGTAAGTGGTCGTGTCAACCTTTGGTGCTCCGTCATCCTTGCTCAATTGTATTCCATGTCCAGTTGGAGTTGCAACTGATTTGCACTACTCCATGGAAAATTTCTTTATCATGTCTTAAGCATACTTGTGTTGACATACGAAGATCCCCATATTTTATTGATGCACTTCCATGCCTAGGAATTATCACATTAAACCGATATCTTTCATCTCAAATTGATTCATCATGGAGTTTTTGAACTCCATATTCATTTTAGTGTTACTACCCATAAATAATAGATCATCCACATACAAACAAACTATAAGAATGTCTACTCCATGCTTTAGGTAGTATAGAGTTGGTTCACTTTTGCTTCTAGTGAATCCATACTCGCTGAAATAGTCGTTAATGCGTGAGTACCAAGATCTTGGTGCTTTCTTGAGGCCATAAAGTGCTTTTTTTAATTTATAAACAAGATTCTCTTTTCCTTGTTCTTTAAATCCTTGAGGTTTTTGAACATAAACCTCCTCAGTCAAGTATCCATTTAGAAAAGTACTTTTCACATTCATGTGTTGAATGTTTCATCCTTTGTGGGCAACTAAGGTGATTTGATTGTCTCTTGTCGTGCAACAGGAGCAAAAGTTTACTCATAGTAAATGACAGATTTTTGAGTAAAACCTTTTGCTACTAATCTTAATTTGTGCCTCTTAATGTTTCCATCAACATTGTATTTGGTCTTGTAGACCCATTTACATCCAACACACTTTTTTCCTTTGGGTAGATTTACTAGCTCCCATGTATCATTATTTTTTATAGAGGTTATTTCCTCTTCCATGGCTTCTTGCCATACATTTTGAGTACAAGCATTCTCATAGCTATCTGGTTCTAGATGTGCACTAGACAATAAAGCATAATTGACTACATATCCCTTAGGATCATGGGAGTCATCATCCCCATACAATTGCAAATTTTTAAGTTGCTGCAAAACTATATTCATTTCACTAGCTTGGCTTCTAGTGAATATTTTTTGGAAATTTCGATCCAACATTTGAAAATATGGATGATGTTGTAATGTTCTTTTACCTCTTGATGGAGAGTCACTGTCAATGTCCATCGGTGAAGAACTTACTGATCTCTGTGGAGAAGGACTTGGAGTGGTGGTTGAAGTACTTGATGTAGTACTACTTGGGATTGGAGGGGGTGGTGTGCCTTTGATTTTCTTGGAGACACCCACTGTACCTAATGCACCTATGAAGAATTTACATCTTGGGACTCATCATCAACAAAAGTTCTTTGATGACCCCATTCTCCCCCTTCATAAAAAATTACATCCCTGGAATATACAATTTTATGAGTCTTGGGATTGTAGAGTCTATATGCTTTGGTAGACTCACAATACCCTCCAAATATACAGTCTTGACTTTTGGGATCAAGCTTCTTACTTTTATCATCAGGAATGTGCACATATTCTAAAGAAACAATAACTTTAAAGTGCTTTACATTGGGTTTCTTTCCATACCACCCCTCATAAGGAGTGATGCCATCTAAACTAGAAGTTGGACTTCTATTTAGAATGTATATACTAGTTATTACAACATCAACTCAATACATATTCGTTAGATGGTTAGTCTAAAGCATCGTTCTCACCATATCGACTATGGTGCGGTTCTTTCTCTCTACCATACCATTCTGTTATGGGGTATAGGAAGTGGTGAATTGCCTTTTGATCCCATTGGCTTTACAATATTTCAAGAATTCTTTTGAGGAGTACTCACCTCCTTGATCTATCCTAAGACATTTTACAAAATACTCACTTTTTTTCTCTACATTGTTTCTGAAATCTATTGTAGCACCCTAAAATTGGCACAGTCAAATTGGAATAATTACATTCACCTTAGTAAATAAATTTAAATTCAAATTTAACCTCCCAAACCGCCCGTTAACTGCTGAGAAACCAGTTTTCGCTTTTTCCGTGCCATTTTTAGGAGTTGTTTTGACCGTTGGACGATATCGTCGCCGATCAGACGATATCGCCCCAGATTTGACGATTTCGTCTGGACTAGGACGTCCAGACGATTTCATCGCAAAACTGCATTTTCATAATTAGACTCTGTTCCAACGGGTCTCCAATCCGGGCAGAAGTGTGTCTGCGCCGTTGGGACCCTCCCCCATTGGAGATCTCCCAAATTGGGAAGATCTCCAACCTCCCAACAACTTTCCCTAAGCCTATTTAACTCTAATACTTTTCCCTCCCCAACCCTTGGCTGAATTTTTATGCAAATCGACTCCCTATGTGCTAGGACTTCTCAAATTTGCTTTTTGCATTATTCCTATAGTAATTTTATTGCAGGTATATCACTGGTTTTCAGCCGGACCTAGCACCTATCGCAGCCGACGAACCTATCAAGATCGGAGGCGATCCTGTCAAATTAGGGACGATCTCGTACTGATGCGAGACGATCTCGATCGCAAGCATACATCGAGGCAATCAGTGCCTGAATTTTGCTCTTCTCTCTTTTCTCTCTGTCATTTTATGCTATAAATCAGATCATTTATTTAGTTTTTATTCTACTTTGCATCTGGAGTTCACCCATCTAGTTTAGATTGCACATTAAATTCATGATTTGCCATCATAATGCAGTGATTTGTTTTACTTTTTGTTTTAAATTATTGCTTAGTATTCACCTTGTTCTTTAGCATATTTTGCCTCTATTTTGCATAGTAGAATTTCTTGTATTTTGCATCTATTTTCTGTTTTGCAGGTTTCTGACGAATTCGTTTGACGAATTCGTCAGATCTGAGACGATTCTGTCTGTCTCAGACGATCCTATCAGATTCCAGATGATTCTGACAGATTGCAGGCAATTTTGTCAAATCCCAGATGATCCAGACTACTTCAAGCATCAAAAACTTCATCAGACATCCCGGATCAGGTAATCTCCATTAGCCTCCTGCAAATTCTCTATTTTTCTGCTTTTAGTCTATTTACTGTATTCATTTAAATTGCATTTTCATGTAGTTTAAGTTAGAATCATTCGGCCAAACCTAGGATGAATGATTAAGGATAAAACGAACCCATTAAAACACATTCCCAAAACCTAGGAGTGGAAACTGCCGCCAAATTTTTCCTGGTGAACCCACCATCCGTCGAAAAATCACCAAAATGCACCTCCCTTGAGATGCAGGACCTTCACAAAGTCCTCTCGTCCGAGGTACCGCATCATCCTTTTTCCATCCTCCTTCCGTACACGGATCCAATAGCCTGAAGGTAGGGATGCGAAAAATTTGGAGCGATACATTTTGGTGAACCCGACGTGAATGCATCATAACCTTTTGAAAACAAAAACAAAAATATATATATGTATACAAGAAAAATAAAAACAAAATCATCATTTCATGTTTTAGATTCAATTCTAAATAGTAGATGCTAAATATTACTTTTAGAAGCACTAAAAAAAACCATGAGTTTTTACTCAAATCAATATGAGCCCATTAGTAATGTTGGAAGAATTCAGCCAAATACATTTGTTGATTATGATCAACCTTATCCCTATTCAACATCACCTCCATCACACTTCTCTCATTTTTCATCCTTACCCCAACAAGACAATCCATTTGCCAATCCTCTTCATAATGATATTATCTATTCTCCCATATATCCATATTATGTCTATCAATCCACATATAATCCTCCACCACCTTTTCAATACTCTTCTTTCAATACAACACATCCATTTCAACAAGAGAATACTTATTCTTCCAATTCTACCATGCACTCACCTCCTACATCGCAATCTTCCTATCATCATTCTACCCATAACAAAGAAAGTAGAGGTGAGAAACCATTAGGCCCTTTTATGACGAAATTCCTAAAGCATTTATCAAAAACCTCTCAAAAACCTTCATCACGTAAATTTACTAAGCTCAATCAACCAACGGATATAATTCTCAAGTATTTACTTGACACAAATAGGATTGAACTCCCTTCCGTAAGACAACCTGACACCACAACAGATTGGTTTAAACCTGAGCTACATTGTGAATATCATAGAGTAGATGGACATATGACACAAAATTGTAAAGATTTAAGATGCACAATTCAAGATTTGATTGATAAGAATCTTTTTAATATCAAGGAATTACAATCTACAACTGATTATAAATCTCCAGTAAACAATCAAACTCCTACACAAAAATTGCCAATAATCAATCAAGACATGGAGATCTCCCAAGAACCCCTATTCAATTATCAACAACAAGAAACCAATCAAATATTGCATGTTAATGTGTTCAATCATGATGATATTACTAATATTGTAACAAAAACTACAAATGAGCAACCTCAAGTTCAATCAACTCAATCAGATATTCAAGATATGGATTGCTCATTTGACCAACCTTCAAAACTATATTTGACTCTAGAGAATGATCCAAAATGGAATGTAAACATAGAAAGCTCATATTTAGAATCAAAATCTCAATCTGAAATCCACTTTGATAGCCAACAACAAGTGATTAATTCTCAAACAAAGATATCCCTTTTAGAAGTATTACAAATTTATCACAAGGAAATTTTGTTCAAAATACCTAGCCAACAATTTTTTTCTCATCATATTTTCTCTAAGAACATAATTAATGGTATAAACCCTCTTGAGGTTAACCATATTTCATTCTATGATGAGGATATTCCTTCCTCTACTCCACAAGAAGACTCCTATCCTTACATTATCTTATCTCGTAAAGAAACACTTGTTAGAACTATCATGGTAGATAATGACTCTTCTCTTAATTTATGCACTTATCAATTATTTCAAAAACACAAAATAAAGGAAGAAGATATTAATGAATCAAATGTTATTGTAAAATCTTTTAACAATGAAATTCAAGAAGCTCAAGGCATTATAATTCCTCCCTTTAATATTGGATCCAAGATCCTGGATACTCTATTTCATGTGGCATATTGCCCTTCATATTACAACCTACTTCTCCAGAGTCCTTGGATTCATACGATCAGGGTTTTCCCTTCCACTCTTTACCAATGTTTGGAGTTTGAAATTACAAATAAACTTGTCACCATACATAATGATCCAACACCATTTGAAGAATATTTAACGGTTGAAACATCAAGTTCTATACATTCTCTATTATCACAATTATCTTCTATCCATCACTTTTCTTCATCCATATATGATCATCCTTGTTTATCAAATAACATCCATGCATGTATTTCACATATACTTTCTCCATCTTATCAAAACTTGGAATATAATAATAAGAATGAAGAACTTTCTTATATTTCTGACATTTTATTTTGTAACATGATCAATTTTCCACATATAAAAGTCAAATATTTTTCTACATTATTCTACATTATAACAAATCTTTTGTTATCACTACCTTTTATTCATCACCTTATATTCTTACCTTCACCTCAACCAGATTATCCTTCAAAACCTCCTTTGATTTTGAAGCAACCTTAGACATGCTATACTCAAATAAACCTTGTATAGTGTATATAGATCATCTTGTATATACCACCAATTTCAATTCATAAATTAAAATCAAAATACAAAAAAATCAAAATCCTCAAAATCTTCAAAAAAATACAAATGCAACTAAGGAACTTAAAGGTAAATTCAAGCCCAATTGGCTTGGACCATACATTATTACTGCTAAATTTGAATCAGGAGCGTATAAATTATCTACCTTAGATGGTAAAGAACTTAAAGAACCCATGAATATTTTACATCTCAAACGTTATTATGCATAAATTTTGTCATTTCATCCATGTATATATTTGTTCAAAATCATTATCTTGTATTTCTTTCAATTTATTCAAAAACCTCAAAAACATTCATAAAATCTTCAAAAATATTTATTGCATTTATTTAAAGCACTTGTAAAGTTCCTTTTGCTCAAAACAAAAATCAAAATAATGATAAAAATATAATAACAGCTATATGCTTGACTCTTTCGAAACCAAAACAATATACAGAAGAAAGAGAGAGTCAACATTCTCAAAACTTCTCAAAAGTGTTTATATATATTTTCTTACAATTATTGCGGTTATATGTTTCAACTTATTTTGGATAAATTAGCATTTATTTTGAATCCCTCACTTGCACACTCACAACAAATAAATATCTTCATTTTATCTGGCATGATTACTAATCTCTCTTATATCAAAGTTCACAAAATTCAATTAAATAAAGTTTGAGCATAGAGAATTGATCTTGTTATTTACTTAAACCAAGCACATATTTTCACAATAAAATGATTATATTTGTAATTTCCATGTTTTGCTACATAGTAGAACCGATTTCTTGAGTGAAAATTTTCCCCTGCTATCCTATCATGCACATGGTCTAGAATCTTTGAGAATTGGCAAAAGGACAAGCTCACCCCTACCCAGAATAAAAATACCTTGCTCTACAGCTAATCCGAGCAAGTATCCCTAGCAAAGAAAAAGAAAAAGAAAAAATTCAAGAAAAAGAGAAAAGAAAAAAATGTTCTTTTATCATTACAGCAATGTTCCAAGCATTATCAAGCAAAAGAAATACAAAAGAAAAATAAGCAAAGTTCAAAAGAAAGCAGAAAGCGAAAGCAATAAAATCCCTTTCCCTACCCTTTGAAAAGAAAAGAAGGGTTGATGAGCTTGAATCCCTGGAATTCTCAATTATTCGAAAACCGTGAGGTAAGCCCCATAACAGGTGGTTTGTGCCCAACCTGCTTGGCCTTGGGTAACTCCTAGCATGGCGATATGTCTGTCACACTAGCGACCTCTATGTCCGCTTATGGATTAGCTAGCTCTTGATAATCCGATCTACATAGTGGTCTAATATGGTTATATGCATCTACATCATGGTTAATGAACACTTATTTGGTTTCTTCAAATCACTTGTATCATAGTATCTTGCTCAAATATGGTAAATGAAAAATGCAATTGCACACACATTTGTATTTGAGAGATTTTGTCTATCATTATGATAAATCAAGATCGGAAATGAATTCACATATGCACATGGGATTCCTTATAAATCTAACTTTTGTCTTCAAAATACTTTGAAATATTATTTTTGCAACTTGTTTGGGAATAAATCAAGCACAATTGTTTATACAAAGACAACTATATCATAGAAAAATAAAAAATTTCTTTCAAATTACACAAATCAAATCATATATATCTGATTGACTTTCGCGACAATGGTATAATTTCAAAACCAAAATTGGAATTTTATGCCTAGCGCAAGTCCTCATTATCATTTTTTCTGTTCATCAAAAATCAATCATGCAATAAAACTATCCTTTTTTGGATTTTCGCGATGATGGTATAAGTCTATACCTACATATTCTATGCCTAGCGCAAACCATTGTAACAATTTTTATTCCCTCACTTATCAAAATTCATAAAAACCATATGACTTCATTTTATTACACAAATTTTGCTTTTCAAAAGAATGCACATTTTCATTATTTCATGTCATTATGTCAACCTCCAATTTTGCAATGACGGTATAATTCCTAAGGAATTATTCAACAATTTTATCACACTTAGGAATTTATGCCTAGCAAAAATCATTATTTTACAATATTTCATGCATAATATTTTCATGGAAATATGAAAGCAAACCATCATCATCATCATTTGCATTATCACAACAAAGTCTTAAGACAGTCTCTTAAGCACTCTTTTCTTTTAACAATATTTCTATCCTGGGACTAGCTTGACGACCGAGTGAGCAGCGACTCCATGAAATGGTCTATAATAGCGACAATGTCCTTTGAAATTATTGTTAGAAATATCTTTTTATTTTTACATTTCATTACAACCAATCAATTTGTTACATCAGATTATTTCATTTAAAATATTTATAGCATGACATCCAAGTTATAATATTTTCCAAAACGACATAATTACATGAATCATCAATAAAATCATTACATCAACCAAATCAATCAATTACATCAAACATAAAAAGCATCATACGTATCACATAAGACAACTCATATACTCAAAAATATCTCATCTATATATATCAACAAAATATATACATCATCAAAACTGGATTGGTATGCCACAATCTGTACCTCGGCATACTCAATCCTCTATCAATACAAGTATAATACAATATCAGTAGTAATATCCCGCCCTCTAGCCTCGAGAGCCTCTAGAGCTCTTGGCCTCATCTCCTCCCCCGCCCTGCGGAGGACGAGGTGGTCCCATTGCAGTATGTGTGGTACTGTGAGTCCTCGTCGTCGACCGGGATGAGCTCCTCGTCGACCCTGTCCTGATCGGATCAGCTATGGTAGCCGACACCTGTATCCTCTGGCTCTCTGGCACCGCCTGGTAGTATAGCACCTGATAGAATGCGGTCTGAGAAACTGACCGCAACAGCTCCTGAGTGCTCACCCCTCTGTCTCGTGCCCTAAGATGTGCATTCTCGTCTCGCAGTTGTGAAACCTCAGCCTGGTGTTGTGCGACCGCATCTTGTAGTGTCTGCACCTGAGTCTGCAGACGATCCCTCTCTGCCCAGAGAGTAGCCATCTCACTACTCTCTCCTGTGTTTGTGCCCTTGCCCTTATCGGGCGATGGTGGCCTCTGTGGAGATGGGGGTCTCGCCTCCCTCTATCGCGGTCGCTCCTGTGCCTGTGGCCTCCTCTGCTCTCTCCCGTCGTGACCCTGGGCTGCCTCTATCGCCGCCTGGCACCGCCTCCCTATCCGACGCACAACTGCGTGGATCGGACCCTGTGCCCTCATCATCCGAGGAGGGTGGATGCCTATGTACCAGGAATCATAGCCATCGACTACTCCTGCGTCGTCCCCATCCACTGGCTGGATGGGGGCATTGTCCACGTCCTGACTCTAGAATCGCTGCATGTCTGGAGCCCCGCTAACTGTAGTGTTATCCCGGATGGTCCGGGAAAACTTGTAATCCCTGAGAGATGGGATCCCCTGCTATAGACCGAATTGTCGCAAAACCTGATCATAGCGGTGGAGCTCCACCTCTCCCCTCTCCATCCTCAGCCAGTAGACTCGCCTGATGCGAGCCAGCTCCTGTGCATCCTATGCCCACCCTGGATGCTGCCTCCATGGCCTCCAGGTGATCTGGTCTGGGACCAAGTCATCCAGTAGTCTCCGGGACACCGGCAGGTCGATCCGTCGCTGTGCTCCTCTTCAGAGCCACCAGTAGAAGACTTGGGGCCTCTCCCCATCAACCCCTGTCAGTGGAAGCCCTACCGGCCTCCGCACCGCAATGTGCTCCCAGCACCAAACCTGTAGGAGCGATGTCATGACCAGACACCGCCCGCCCTTGTACACGACCCCGTAAAGGATCCTATACATCCGGCATAGTACAAAGCTGCCCCAAGAAAATCTATAGCCATGGTCACGCATATCGCAGATCACATCTACGAGCATCCATGACACCCTGCATCCGCTCTGGTGACACAACAGAAGTCCACCAACCACCCTAGCCAAAACTCGTGTCAGTGTAGATGCCCCAGGCATCTGGCGCAGTGCCTCGATGTTCACTCCGCCCTTCTCCAAGGCGAAGCTCGGGTCACCGCAGAGTCGTCCCATCATGTGGCCTTGATTGGCCGCAGGTGTGATCATCCTCCCTTGTATGGGTATTCTAAGAATCCTCCATACATCCTCTAGTGTGGGAGTCATATCCCCTATCCGTAACCGAAAGCATGAAGAGCTCGGGTACCACCTCTCTGCTAGGGCTGTCAGTAGCCCCATGTCAGTAGAAACCTGCGGCATCTCTGCAACATGCTGCAAGCCGGCCTGTGCCAGCAGATCCTGCTCTACCTGGGTGAGAGCGGCCAAGTCATCTCTTAGCCTGTCGTATTTCCACTCTCTGCTCTTTAGTAGTCCTCTCTGCAAACATAAACAATCAAAACAACAAACAATCATTAATAAAAATTTCAGTAATCAAAAATACAACTTAAAGATCAAATTTTTGCAATTGATGATATCACCCACTATTGGACGATATCGTCCCAAATTTGAGTAAAATCATCTTCGATTTCGCGTGTCGAAATCGTCTCTAATTTGACGAAATCGTCCCTTTTTCGTTGATTTCGCCCTTGGGCGAAATTGACGAACTTGAGACGATTTCGTCGAACTAGGGACGATTTCGTCCGGACGACGTCGACGACCAAAAATAGCCGCGATGCTCAAAATTCATCCTAAATTCCTCTAAAAAGCATGTAAAATTCATATTAAATCAATCTAAATTGAGTTTAAACCCTTACAAGTAGACCGCGGTGGACCTCTGCAGATCTGTGCGCTGTCTCTACCATTTTTGCTCCAGAGATCTAAAAATAGTAAAATGAACAGTAACAATGAATTAGGGTTTTACCCTATTTTTCTTAATTTTATTCAAAATAATTCACAAATAATTTTTTGCTTTTCCGCGTTTTTACCTCAAACGTTCGATTTGGGTAAAAACACGGAGGGGGCACCATAGTAAGCTATCGTACGATTCGACCAAGAATCGTCGCCTAAAAATGGGAATAATTTTTTGCTTTCTCGTAGATCGAGAAGAACTCATCTTTAACACATTTTCTTCAAAAAATCGCTAAAGAGGGGGCAAAATGTAGCACCCTAAAATTGGTGCAATAAAATTGGAATAATTACATTCACCTTAGTAAATAAATTTAAATTCAAATTTAACCTCCCAAACCGCCCGTTAACCGCCGAGAAACCCATTTCCCCTTTTTTTGCACCATTTTTAGGAGTTGTTTTGACCGTTGGACGATATCGTCGCCGATCAGACGATATCGCCCCAGATTTGACGATTTCGTCTGGACTAGAACATACAGACGATTTCGTCGCAAAACTGCATTTTCATAATTAGACTCTGTTCCAACGGGTCTCCAATCCGAGCGAGCGTGTCTGCACCGTTGGGACCCTCCCCCGTTGGAGATCTCCCAAATTAGGAAGATCTCCAACCTCCCAACAACTTTCCCTAAGCCTATTTAGCTCTAAGACTTTTCCCTCCCCAACCCCTGGCTGAATTTTTATGCAAATCGACTCCCTATGTGCTAGAACTTCTCAAATTTGTTTTTTGCACTATTCCTATAGTAATTTTATTGCAGGTATATCATCGGTTTTCAGCCGGAGCCAGCACCTATCACAGATCGACGAACTCTGTCAAGATCGGAGGCGATCTTGTCAAATTAGGGACGATCTCGTATCGATGCGAGACGATCTCGATCGCAAGCATACATCGAGGCAATCGAGTGCTCGAAGTTTGCTCTTCTCTCTTTTTCTCTCGTCATTTTATGCTATAAATCAGATCATTTATTTAGTTTTTATTCTACTTTGCATCTGGAGTTCACCCATCTAGTTTAGATTGCACATTAAATTCATGATTTGCCATCATAATGCAGTGATTTGTTTTACTTTCTGTTTTAAATTATTGCTTAGTATTCACCTTGTTCTTTAGAATATTTTGCCTCTGTTTTGCATAGTAGAATTTCTTGTATTTTGCATCTATTTTCTGTTTTGCAGGTTTCTGACGAATTCGTCAGATCTGAGACGATTATGTCTGTCTTAGACGATCCTGTCAGATTCCAGACGATTCTGACAGATTGCAGGTGATTTTGTCGAATCCCAGACGATCCAGACTACTTCAAGCATCAGAAACTTCATCAGACATCCCGAATCAGGTAATCTCCATTAGCCTCCTGCAAATTCTCTATTTTTCTATTTTCAGTATGTTTACTGTATTCATTTAAATTGCATTTTCATGTAGTTTAAGTTAGAATCATTCAGCCAAACCTAGGATGAATGCTTAAGGATAAAAAAAACCCATTAAAACACATTCCCAAAACCTAGGCGTGGAAACTGCCGCCAAATGTTTCCTGGTGAACCCACCATCCGTCGACAAATCACAAAAATGCACCTCCCTTGAGAGGCGGGACCTTCACAAAGTCCTCTCGTCCGAGGTACCGCATCATCCTTTTCCCATCCTCCTTCCGGGTGCGGATCCAATAGCCTGAAGGTAGGATGCAAAAAATTTGGAGCGATACATCTATGAAGCAATCAAAAGCTTCATCTTTATGTTTCAAGAAATAAATCCAGCACATTCTAGAGAAATCATCTATGAAAGTGAGAAAATAGAAATTATTTTTGATACTCTTTGTCTGCATTGGACCATAGATGTTCGAATGTACTAAATGAAGTGGATAGTTGGCTCTCCATGATTGAACTTTTGGAAAATTCGACCTTGAGTGCTTTCCCAAAGCACATCCTTCATAGACCTCCTTTTGTTCATTGATTTTGGGAAGTCCTGTCACCATAGCTTGAGAAGTTAACAGTTTCAAGCTAGCAAAATTAAGGTGACCATATCGCAAGTGCCAAAGCACACTTGGATTTGATATAGCTACATTTTCAAGTTGAGCTCCCATTGGCTTGCCAAATTTGAGAAGGAATAATCGATTCTTGGTCATAGGAACTTGTGTGATGACACGATTATAATTGTTTTTATCAAGAATGATACATTTTCCTTCATCAAAAACAAGTTTGTAATTATTCTCCATCATTTGCCAAATTCTTAGTAGATTGTGTTGGAGCTTTGGAGTGTAGTATATGTCATTCACTTTCTTTAGTCCTTATTTTTTTGGAACCTCCATGGCTCCAATGCCTTCGAATTGCAAAGATTTATCATCCCCTAACTTGATATGGGATTTATAAGTGGAATCTAGAGTAGCAAATATATTTTATTTGCCACTCATATGGTTTGAGCAACTTGTATCCAAAATCCATGTGTCATTTAGATTTTGTTCTGATTGTCCATATGAAAGAAAAATATTAGAGGTATCATCTTCTTCACCATAATTTCCATATTGACTGTTGCTGCTTTGAGAAGATTTTGACCAGCAGTCGCAAGCAAAGTAACCTGGCTTGCCACAATTAAAAAAAGTTATTTTGGACTTGTCACTTCCTCGTCCTTGATTTCCACTTCATCCTAGATTTCCTCCTCGATTTTGGTTTCCACCTCTATTCTGATTACCTCCTCTGTTGGAGTTGCCTCCTCTATTCTTATTACCTCCTCTATAGTTGCCTCTACCTCTACCTATTTTCTGGACTCTACCTTGACCTCTTCCACATCCTCTTCCAGTATTTTCATTGGATGTGAAGGATTTATCATCGCCTCCATAGCTGGTTGAAGGATATTCCTGTAATATCTCTTCATGAGATATTAACGACCCAATTAATGCATCAAATGTTAAAGTGGAAAGATATTTTGACTCTTCTATGATTGTGGCTATGTGATTCCATCTTTGAAGAAGTGTTCATAACACTTTATTTAAAATTGTTTCAGGCTTAATTTCTTCGCCAAGAGTAACCATTTTATCAACTACTGCTTTCACTCTGACGTAGTAGTCACTAACTTTTTCGTCTTCTTTTATTTTGAGATTTTCAAAATCTCATTTTAGTGTTTTAAGCCTCACTTGCTTCACTTCCTTGGAATATGTCTTTCAAAGCTTTCCATGCATCTTGTGCAATTATACAAGCAACTATTCTAGAGAATATACTTTTATCCAATGCTGCTTGGAGATGATAAAGAGCAGAGGAGTTGCTCTTTTGCGCTTCTTTCTTTGTTTTCTTCTCTATGTCACTTAATGTGGGTTCAGTGTAACCCTCTTCCACTATGTCCCACAAACCTTTCCCTATGAGTAAGGTCTTCATTTTGATCGACCAATACTCGTAATCATATCCATTGAATTTTAGAATAGGTAGATTGTTATGTGAGGCCATAGATGTTATAAACTAAAACACTCCCTTTATTTCTCAATTACAATAAAGCACTCTGATATTTCAAAGAAGGAAGAAGGAAGAAATAAGAAAGAAGAAGAAAGAAGAGATTACAAATTTAATTCAAATCTGACTTGATTCACTCTTTTATTGATTGCTTGTTCCTCTTGCTGTGGCGCTGCTATTTTATGATCCATAAAATTATTTGCTACTTGTTCTTCGTCATCACCAATTAATATTATCTCTAGTGATTATGGTTCTAGAATTTCTACTAAATTACTGTAATGAGTCTATTCAGATTCTTGTGGTGCAACTTCTATGGATTTGGATTGCTCAAATTGACTCCCAAAGAAGTTATCTTCAGAGTCTACCTCGTACCTTGAGTCCAGATGTCTCTGCTATGTTATTTCTACAACTGACTAAACACAATATGTAGCCCATAAGATCTCACTTTTTTATCAAAACTTTTAGTGTTTTCTCTCACCAAAAGTGCACATAGAGCATGATAACAACCACTTGGTCTTATCATCAATGCCTCTTTACAAATATTAGTTTGATCTTTTGTCTCTCTTACAAGGAAAAATCACTAAGCCTCTCAGGCTTGTTATACAAAATTTCCAGTTTGTATAACCTTTCTAGACTATCACAATATGCTTTTACACTTCAGTTTTTGATTCCTTGAATCAAGTGAAAAAAAAAACCTTCTTTAACAATAAATTGCCTCTTAGGTAATGTTCAAAAAAAACTTTTATATAGTCAATTATAATTTAAAAAAGTTATATTTTTTAAGCTAAAAAATAATAAAAAATATTGATTTTTCTAAAAAAAACTTTTTTGAAAAAAAAAAAAAATTTAATATTATTATTAAACTTAAATAAAAAAACTTTTAAAAAATTAAAAACTATATATATAAACAAAAATTATCTCTATCTCATTTTAAAAACTTATAAAATATCAATCTGATCAATCTCATGCCAAAAGAGAAATTGCATCGCTAGGTTTCAAACCCATGATGTCCTCCCTGCCAAGTAGCGCGCTCACCAAGTGCGCTACAAGCCACTTTGGACTTCGAAGACGCATTTGCAATATAAGAAGACTATGGACATTGATTTTAAATAAAAATAAATAAATTTATTTATCCCACACATAGCAGGATTTGGGATGTGAAGGGATTTAAAATATCGAAGGCACACAAAGGTCTTCGATTGCCTTCGGGTAATCGAACCTTACCATTTTGCCTTTTTTGGGTGAATGCCCTTCTGCCGCGTTGTCACCTCGCATCCAATTGCCACGTCACTATGTTCGCCACTTTTCCGCCACATCACTACTTACTATGTCTACCATGTAACTACTTATTATGTTTACCACTTGTCTTCCTCGTTATTTTCTTACTATGTGTTTGCCTCTGGTTTGCTCGTCACGTGTATGCCTCTGGTTCGATCGACACATTTTTGCCTCTGGTCTACATTTTGCCAAGTCACTTGTCAGTCACCTGGGGAATCATGCCTGGTGTCCGTTGGTCAGCTGGTCAACCTTGAAATTCATGCTCTTTGTGGGCCTCCTCTTGACCTCACCTCGATTCATGTTCTACGGGCCCTCTCGACCTCCTTGGGATCTATGCCTCCTATGGGCTCACTCCTATGGGCCTCCTCGACCTCCTCGAGATCTGTGCCTCACTTGTAGGCCTCATTGATATCCATGCCTAGCTTGTGGTTAAACTCTAGACACCCTTCGCTTTGATACTAGATATTGTAATCACAAGTTGGAATGCAAAAATTCACTATTCATTAATCCATTGACTAAAGTCGAAAAATACAAAGTATTATATAGTGTTCCCTAAGGATGTTGAGATATATTTGGGAGAGAAAAAATAGGGAGGAAAGAAAAATAAAATTAGGAGTCAAACTCCTCCTACTGTCCATGCCGTCTTATCCTCCTGACTTGGTTGTCGTCCAAGGGTAAAATGGTAAGGTCAAAGCTTACCGTTGAAAATAATTTTTTAACCATTTTACCGTTTTAACTTCCAACAAAGGAGATATTTCTGGTTTTGTCAAGGAGTTTCAAAAGTAAGTTTGATTCATTCTTTTGAGGGTTTATTTCTTGCATAAGAGGATATGGCGCATTTTATTGAGTAGGAGTATTAAGGTGTTATTGAGATATTATTTTTATTATTGTGTTATTACTCAAGACCTCTAACCCTTTTTGATATTGGAAAAAGAAAATGTGTTGAGTGTGGCAGATTTAGTGGACAACTCATAAGACATCAAAAAGGTATAGGCAATATTATTCATTGACTTATTTGGGTGATTGATTTATGAAAATATCTTTGGAGAGAAAAGGATTGATTGTGGTTTTCTTTTGAGGAGTTTTTGGTTTAATGCTTCAAGGTTTTCTAGTTTGAGAGTTGTGATTAAACCTTATTTTATAAGCATTTTTGTTGAAGCCAATTGGTCATACAAAGAACTTGAACTTGAGTTAAGAACATGAGTATCATTGTTATGTGAGAATTTTTATTGAGCATTGTTGGAAATATTTTGAGTTGGTTGATACATAATTGGACTAGGGTTTGTGGAAAGGATTTTTCCTTGAGGTGATTGGTTGAGTAGAGTTGATTGAGCCTATTCAAGTAATTGTGTGAAGTGGTTGTTCAAGTTCAATAAAACAAACTATTCTATATTTTGATTTGAGTTGAGATTGATATTTGAGAATAGAACATATAGAGTCTCTAACAATTATCTTTATGCTTCTATGATATTGATTTGAGTTGAGATTGAGATTTGAGAATAGAACATATAGAGTCTCTAACAATTCTCTTTATGCTTCTATGATATTGATATTGAGTTGAGATTGGGATTTGAGTATAGAACATATTGAGTCTCTAACAATTCTCTTTATTCTTCTATGAGATTGAATTGATATATTGATTGAGCATTGAGTATAGAACATATTGAGTCTAAAAATTCTCTTTATGATTCTATGATATTGGACAAGTTTTGTGTGAGCTTGTTCAATTGATTTGAGGCAAGTCTTTGAGAAGGCTTGTGGACTGATTTTGTGTAAGCTTTTGTGAAAGATTGCTATGCAGATTTGAGAAAGTCCTAGAGAGGACTTATTGAGCAGATTTGTATAAGGTTCTATGTGGACCTTTTGAGCAGATTTGATTAGGTTTTGTATGGACCTATTGAGCAGATTTGATCAGGTTCTATGTGGATCTATTGAGTAGAATTTTGCTAGACCGAATGTACTATGTTTAGTACAAGAGATTGAGCAAAGTTGTGCTAGAACATATGGATTGTGTTTAGTACAATATTGAGATAGAGATTTGGAGGTGATAGAGTATAGAGGATAGAGTCTTAGTGGATAGAGATCCAACAACTAGGACAATTGAAGACAAATCTGAGTGAGGAGTCTTCAAGTGGAGAGAGATCCTCCAGTCAGTGCAGTAGAGAGACAGAGTCTTCTATAAGATCACTAGCCAGAGCAGAAGGGGAAAGAGTTCTCTTGTGGAAGATATCCATGAAATTGAGATTAGGGGATCAACATCTCCTTTGGACAGATGTCCATAAAAATTTTAATTGGAAAGGATTCCCAAAGAGATTGATTGAGAAAATTTTAGTAAAATATTTTCTCTATGGAGTAGCCCACATTGGGTGAACCACGTAAGTTGTGGTGTCTCTATTGTGTATGGTGGTTTATGCATTGCTTTGATTACTGCTATTGATACTGCTATCTATACACTGCATATTATTGATTTGAAAAGAAAAGTAAAAAGTGGTCTTATAATGTTCACCCCCTCTCAGTATAAGCTTGTGTTCTTCAGGAGAAAATTTATACTTTTCTTGAAATGAAATTCTTTGGGAAGAACTCCATAAAATAGCTCTGATAATATGAGTATCCTGACTTCACAGAAAAGTATGCTAGCCGACCAGTCGGGTGGTGGTTGCATGTATTGAGATGTGCTACGCTATTTAAATAAGAAACTACTCATTATACCATACATGTGGTACTATTGTCCAAAGAAAATTGGAGCATAAAATAGTTGGAAAAAATATATAAAACCAAAAATTGAATATTATTAAGTAGTTTTTGAATACAAATATGCTAGAACTAGGATCTAGACATAATAGCAGGGGTAGGATGAAAACCATCATAGTCTTAGTCAGAATCTGAGCTATCATAATCTTCGACTAGAGATAAGCTACACTCTGAATAGATAACTGGAAGAGGAATATTGTAGTGAATTATAATGTATCTATTAAATACATAATATGGCCAAGGAGTGCCACGGTGTCCATACAAAATAAGACCCATTTCTATCAGACACCGAGTCTAAGCGAATATATTATGAATTTCCAAAAATAGTTGAGTCTGCACATACCTTTGATATAGAAGACTCTAATAAAGCTCATTGTTAAAATCAACCTTTCCAGTGGGAACATATTTCTTGACCACATCCAAATAACAGGTTGGTAGAAATTGAAATAGAATATTTAGAGGATCGCCTATAGGAGGTAATCAAGAATCCCCAAATAGAACATGGAAAGTCCAATTAGGCCAACTGAAGGATATGTCAAACCACTTGAAATGACTTAAAGGAATTTAAAAAGCTAAATAATTATGGGAATTGTTCCTTAGCCACACATCATAATGTGAATCCTGGATAAAGGTATTACAATATATCTGTTCCATGGATATAAGGGTGTTACGAGCTTTGATAGCCTAGATTTATAATAAATTCTATAACCCTTTCCTTTGTCAAAGCAAGTTTCGAGGAATACAAACAAAGGATTCATAAAAATCATGTTGATCTTCTTCATAATAAAACATTATGGCTAATTACTGAATGGGTTTCCTACCAAAAGGAACTTAAGAGAATCTTTATCTATATTTGATAATGTGCTTGATGTCAACAAGTACTCATTACAGATTTGGAAAAGAAGTACCTAATGGTAAGACACCAAAATAAGTGTGCACGAAATTAACCTATGGAACCACTGAAGGGACAATGATAGGACCTTACGTAAAGATGAAAGGACACATGCCATCTCGAGAATTGATAATGCAAAATAAAATCTTCAACGGGATAATCAAGTTGAATACAAAGTTTAAGGATCCACCTTGGGATCATCAAGATGTAATTGGTTAAATGAATGGACATGATTAATAGGTTGGAAATTGAATCAAATAATCACTTGGATCAACAAAAAAAATTTGAAAAGTGATTGTATGTAATAACTTATAGGTTTTTAATCTTTCACCTACTCATGGCATCCAATACAATCATATTCATGGTAGGATTTGCCTGGATGATATTAGTTATATGTGGTGTAAACCCCATTGTATGCCTTATGATCCTTTTGATTTTACTTATTGATCTAGTGATGCATATGCCATGAAAGAAAGAAACTAATATTTAGTATTACTAGATCTAAACAAGAAGAAGGGGTAGTTATATTAGAAGATACAACAATGAGAAAAACTAGAAGAACAATTGAGGGATCAACGAGAGAGTCTCCTGTGCAAAATACCTAGGAATATTTATGAACATGAGAAATAATAAGGTTAGAATTTGAGAGAGATATTGTCGTTGTTGAGCGAGATAGGCTCATATCGGAGATATTACAAAGAAATAATTTGAGAGCAGCAGCGATGGCAGCCATGCATACGAAAAACCTAGAATTTCATCAAATAAGGGAAGAATTTAATGCTGTATTTTTGGAATCTTGTCTGGTTGCATTTTTGAATCACAATATGCTTCTCCCACCACAACCAGCTATTAATACACAACTTGGGAGAAGAAGATTCATTTGTACAACTCGGAGACCAACCCAAGGTAGTGATCAAGCAACTTCTAGAAAAATTGCTCCACCGCCATCTCCAACCATAAGTACCAGTACAGTATGAGGTGAGGATCGGACTCAGGAGCACCAACATTAAAGTACTTTAGGCCACCACTTTTTAGACCACCACTTTGTAGTAGAGTATTCATGCCAAGGATGAGGCATAGATATTAGAATTTTTTTGAAAATTTTATATTTTTGTTTATATAAAATTAAGGCTATATGAATATTGTTTTTTTATAATGGATTTAATTAGTTAGTATGTGATCCAAAGGAATGCATGAACATTGAATTTTATTTGTATAAAAACTAAATGAATTTTAAGAATGGATTGGTGTCCATTCTTGGAGAAGGTATGGGACTTCTCCATAATAATATAAACTAGGAGATATCTAGGTGGATGCTCTGGTATTGGCAAGAAAATGCATATTAGGATATATGTGAATATCCTAAATTAAAATTTTGAAATTACGATGTGTCTTTGTTAACACTTGATTTTATCGGGTTAAATCATGTTAGGGGTTAAAAAATTATACTATGATACTCCTTGGTGGGAGTTTTGATAAAATTACTAAGAATATTTATGTCTAATATAGTACAAAAGCATAATTTCATGATATCTCTGTAACATCATTTTATAAATTCTAATATTACAGTTCTCTAGATTCATTGTTTGTGCAATATGAGATGAATTGAAACTGTAATTTTATGATGATATTATGTATTGATGATACTTTCAATACTTGTTGTGTAAAGAACATGATATTGCTAATATCTTGTACTTTTGCAGGTCCAGGTACTCTCATGGATGGAAGATGAAGATTTCCATCAATATTGAAGTGTTGGATGAAAGAAGAATATGATGATTCAGATTATAAAACAACAGGATAAATACTAGCTTTTGCTAGACAAATATGTTTTTGTAAGGTAACTGTTCAAACACAAAGGATTGTATTTAATCTAAGAGGGGGTGTATGTCATGACCCGTTATCTCTGAACCCTGTTAAAAGGATATTAATTAATCATGTGATCAATTAATGCAAAAAAAAAGGTCATAGACCCTAAAGAAATTTATAAAATTCCAATATAGGGATTTTGAAGGAAAAGTAATTATTATGGGGTTTAAATCAATCACATTTAATTAGGTTAATTACATTTAATATTGAATGCAATTAAATGTCCAATTCTTATTGGACCAAATTAGGCCTAGTAATATTTAATGCTAGAGGCCTATCTTATTTTCCCTCATGGCATAATCTGGTTGGTAGAGAGAAAAGTGAGATTCTCTCCTCTATTTTTTAATTAGGGGTGTTTTGGAGGGATGTGAACCATAAGGGAAAAAAAAAATAAGGACACTCACCTTATCTCTAGTGGACCCTTTTTCTAATTTTGGTTTATATGTCACATGACATAATGGGCCAAGACATCTTTTTAATAATAAAATAATAAGACCACTATTTGGACCATGAGTGGAGAAATTTCCCTATAAATAGAGGACACCTTGTGAATAAAGGGCATCTAGGAATTCTTGAAGGCCTAGGGAGTATGATGTCCACCTTGAGTGGACCAGAAACGAGAAGACTTGAAAAGATTTCCTAGTTATGGTAAAGAGCAATCTTGGAAGGATCTTGAAGGAAGGAGGGCTTGGAAGCTTGGAAGAAGAAGACAAGCAAAGAGGAGCTTAATAGAAACCATCCATATAGATCTTAGGCTGGTGATTTACTATTTCTCTTATTAGATGAGGTTTCATTAGAATGCATTTACTAAGCTAGTTGTAAGCTTTATTTGCAACTTCAGTCATTATCTAAATTAAGAGATTATAGTTTAAAGCTTTTATTAGATTGTGTAAACATTTGGTGTTTGTTATTAAACTATTTTTCTACCTGTGGTGCTTGTTATTAAATGATCTCTCTATGTATTAATAGGGAAAGGAAATTTAAACTATTATGCTTAGAGTACCATGAAAATAAGTAGAGTTCTATTTAATAGAACCACCAAACCTTGATAGATTTCATTAATAATATTCTAGGCAGACGCAGACAACTCCTATAACCACTGAAGAGTGGCTGAATAACTACACGAGTGTGATGTGTTTTATGATGATAGGGCACTTAACCCATGATAGATGTGGGACCTTCCTTATATGTCAAACTGACTAAACTTGACCCACCCTACGGATCTAAACTCCTCTACTCTACCACAAAATTAGCAATCACAACTGCAGAGGTCGATCATGGTATAGAACATAGTGTAGAGGGATAGTACCAATCATGGTATTGAGAGGTCATGCCGACTCAAAATATTTTGAGCAAGCTCGAGTGTAAATAACCACCTTGGATCAACCACAAAGGGTTGGGTGAACTCAAGATCGACCATACTAGATTGATGAAACTAAGGGTCTAAAATCAACCCCAAATCTTGTCTTAATTTATATCACCATTATCGATTGTTGTACCCATGGGTTTCAAAATACCACCATGGCAAATTCTATCAGAATACCCGACTGGTGGTTGGGGGGGCCAACACTGGATTAGATTGATGTTAACCATAGAACCCATAAAAAGATAACCTATATGGGTTATGAGGATTATAGATCCAATTATGGTCTAGATTCAAGCCAATGAAATTATTGGTAACACCACTGTGTTATTCTCACCATATTCTACTTCAGATTGAAAGTGAAGTCATAGTTTACAGTGCCAAAAATCCTATATCATATGTGGTATTGAAATTGGGTTTCTAATTAATTCATGATTTTTGGATGCTTCTTGCCTTGTTTCTAGAGGTATGCAGGTATGATGTTGCAATCACAACACCTACACTCATGTAAAGAACAAAAAAAATTGATTTCCCCACCTGGCATGGAAGATATAATGTAATTAGAGATGGTGAATCTCGTAATCTTGTCCTAGATCATCGATGAATCTCTTCCAAACAATTGAAGGGGTAGCGCTATCTCAAGTTTCGTCGACAAACTATAATCAAGTTTAAGTAAAATACTTGAACTAACCTGAGGATTGTATTGAAGGAGGGAAGTAAACTGATAAAGGCCTTAAGTCATTTTCGATGATACTGGATTCATTCGCTTTGACCCTGCGTGTGCCCTTTGTAGCCATCCCTCTAGCCTTAACTAATTATGTGCATGGTGACGAATTAAGTCTATTTATTTTTCAATTCTAAAGTAAAGTTGCATAATCCTCCTCCGATAATTGTGGTAGCATGCATCGAGCCTAACCGAGGACAAACCAATCCAGGGCCATGAGGCTCTTTCCATTTACTTCATCCACAAGGTGCGATGGGTTTTCGAGTAACTAGGTAGCATAGAAACACTATTTTTGAACGTTTAAGGTAGTCTTATAATACTAAAAAATATTGGATTTCGAATGACCACTTACGAGAAGTAGGAGGTGTATATTAATAGAACTCCTTGAAAATGTATAGAGGAACTCCGACCTTTCCAAAATGATGAGGGCATAAAGAATATTTTAAATAAATTCTTGGACCTCCAAAAACACTCCAAGGTAGAGTATTTAATTATATGGAAGATCATGTAAATAAGCAAAGAAGCTAAAGCAAATACATGATACAAGTCTATAATATAGAATAGAAATTATGTAATAAAGGTAAAATTGGGTAAAATTCCTAATTATTGATGGATGGTTATTGGTTACAACTTGTAAGCAACTAGTTTTAAATTATTAAAGGGGTATGGCAATAAACTAAAGGTATGGGACTTTAATTCATTGCTTGAATTGGGTGTTAATTATGTAGAATGGATAGGGAATCCATTATTAAGGGAATATATATAATTTCCTCTATCCTCAATACGATTTCTCCAAAACATAGTCCAATGATTATCATAATCACATATGATATGGTATAATACATTAAGATGTCTTAGAAAAAGGAATAAATAGATTCCTTAATTGTATCATGAAATTTTGAAGGAACAGTTGGATTCCTTATGGGTATGAAAATTACCCTTATTTTATAACAATGACTTAGAGACAGGAATTGGGATATTCTCTAATTGCATCGTGAACTTAAAAAGGGACAATTGTACCCCTTGATTTGTATAATTGAATAAAATGGATCAGTAGATGCCTTTATTTACCTGTAATACTTAACATCTCAAGTTTATGAATATGAGGAAAGAACATATTTTGGAGGCTGGTTTTATTCCCCATGAGGGTTCCCAGGATAAACAAATGTGTTAATAATTTATGGTTTGCTTTATTATTTCTTGTGGATGTTGCATTTATTTCCAAAATGAAAATGATATATGTTAATGAGATATTATATGCTTTTATGAAATGTTACGCATATCTTTGATTATGAAAATGTGCTCATTTGGTAAACATGATGTAAAGGATGCATACTTTCTTGAATGTATTGATGAATTAATGGTATTTGATTATGTCATTTGATTTATATAATGTTATGGGATAACTATTTATGAATGATGTAACTTTCAACATATAGCATTGATTATATTCATGTTGGTTATTTCATGTAGATTCCAAGAACTATTATGTAACAAAAGTTAATTCTTAAGGGATAACTGGATTTATGTTGATCTAAACATTATACAAACATTATTGGATGGAATAACTTGAAAAAATATGATTACAAATTATGGATAATCCGAGTATGAACTCAGAGTGGGTGAAACCCATGAAAAGGTAAACAAGACTTGGTTTGTGGACCAAATGCAATATTACACTCTGAGTTGAAAATAGATTCATGAACTTGATGTATTTTTACTAAATAATACCCTATTGTAATCACTTAATTGTCTCATGTGCTAAACATAAGGGATGCCTAAAATAAGGGTGGTCAAATGAGCATTGATATATTTTCAAGCAATATAGTCATGCTTAAGGGGACATTCCAAGGATTATGTAAGTGATTTTGTTATCTTAGTAACCCCATTGGAAATATGAATGTGGATATAAGATCTATGAATAACCATTGTTGAGGTTATTTCATTATGACAGGTTTCCATCTTCAGTGTATTCACCTATATATTGATCTTGGTGGATAGTATGTTTACTGGGGATTTCCCCTTTATGACGGATGAAACCTAACGCTTGGCCAGCATTCTCATATTTGAGTAGTATGAGGGTTTCATAGAATCTGATCACTTCTACTCAAGAGTGACTCAAATCAAGTATTAATATCTCTTGAAGCTATTTGCCTTGATAACTTTCAAATCCGATTGGAATGGTTCTACTTTAGAACATGGTTATACCTCTTGCTTCATGAAATAAATATGTATATAAAAAAAAAAATTTGAGTGGTTGAGTAGTGACAATTGGGGTTGTTACAACAAGATTTTATGGGTGAACCCACCAATAATTCATCGAAAAAAACCAAGGAAAGTACAACACCAGCACTTCTCATTCGAGGTGTAGGTACATCATTTACCACCCCCTTTCAGGCATGGATCCATCAGTCTAAAAGAAAGGGGCACAAAAATTTTGGGTCTAAAATATACTATGATTGACTCATCTTGTGAAATCCCTCCTCCTAACCATTCTAGTGGTGTATCAGTACATACTGAGAAGTTTCCCTAAGGATCTTGAATTTTTAGTATTGGTGTCATGGTGAGTTTCTTCTTAAGCAATGCAAAAACAACTTCACACTTAGTTTTCCACTTAAATTCCATATCTTTATTTTGGAGATTGGTTATTGCAGTGGCTATTTTGGAGTAATCCTCCACATAATTCCTATAATAACTCATCATGTCCATGAAGCTTCATATTTTAGACACATTAGTAGGCAACGACCAATTTAGAATAGCCTCAATCTTCTTTGGATCCACTGTAATTCCTTCGGATATATATTATATGTCCTATATATCATACTTATGAGACATAGAAATTTCTTTTTGATAGATTCCCAAAGAGTTGATTCTTTCTTAACAATTCTAGAACAATTATGATATTTGTATCATACTCTTCTATCCTGAGAATATACTAGAATATCATCTAAGAATATGAGGATAAAATCATCTAGATGGCTTCTGAATATGTTGTTTATTAAATTTATGAATACGATTGGGGCATTAATCAGTCCAAAGGGTAATACTATAAATTCATAATGTCTATATCTGGTTTTGAATATCATCTTATGAGTGTCCTTCTCATGTATCCTTAATTGATGATACCTAGATTTTTAATCAATATTTGTAAATATCATGCCATCCTTCAATTGATCGAACATGTATTCAATCCTAGGTAAAGGATACCTATTATTTATGGTTTTTTTGTTGAGCATTCTATAGTCTATGCATAACTATAAAGAACCATCTTTCTTTTTAACAAAAAGTATTGGTGCACCCATGATGACACACTAGGTTTGATTAGTCCCTTTTTTAGCAACCCTTGTAGTTGTAATTTTAAAACTTGTATCTCTATAGCATTTATCCTATAAGGAGTTCTATGGATAGGTTTTTCTTCTAAAATTAGCTTAAGAGTGAAAATGAATTCATGCACAAGAGGAAGTCTGGGTAGGTCTTCGAGAAATACATCCTTAAATTCCTGCAATATTGGGTGTTTCCCAAACACTTCTTCATTTTGATATTCCTTAACTTTATTGAGTTTCACAACATATATCATTCCTCATTTATTGATGGTTTTCTTTAGTTGCATTGTGAATAGTAACCGAGGTTTAAAAGATCCTTGTTCACTACGGATCCTTAATCTTCCCTAGTCTTTTTTTGAATATTCTATCCATCTATCTTGGAAATTGATTATGGCTCTATGAGCCTGTAACCAGTCCATTCCAAGATACTATCAAAGGCATGTAGTGGTGCTACATAAAGACATCCCATAGTAGAACCATTGGTGAGGGTAATTTTAGCCATAGGAAAACATTGATCCATTGAGTAGGTTTATCTAGAACCATACTCAACCTTCCACCCTTGTGCTAAATATCGTGATTTTTCTAGCATATCCTTGACTATATTAGAAGAAAAAAAGCTAACAGTAGCTCCAATTTCAATTAAAATATTCATTATTTATTAAAAATATCAACCTTTAAGAGCAATGGGGTGGCTTACCCTTCCAATTTTTGGTTTTTTATCATAGAATAAATCCTATGGGTAGGTTCCTTTCCTTTTGCACTAACTATACTTTATCCTAGTTGATATAGACAATGATTGGCATAGTCTGGACCTCCATAGTTGTAACACCCACACTTAGGTCTTGGGTGCACTCATTGTTTCTATTATCTCATTTTATTCACTGGTACCAAATTTGGTTTCTTTTGAGGTTGGGGTTTGTTATTACTATTGTTGTTGTTGTTGTTCCTCTTATGGAAAATATTCTTAAAATTTCCCTATTTCCCATAATTCCTCCTCTTGGGCTTTAGAAATATTTTACTCTTTTGGTTTTTTCTCCTTCCCACTTCATGAAACCAACACTATTTCTCTTCTTAAGCGATTGTTGACCTTGCTCAGATAAAACTGCATAGTTAAACTAGAGATGAAATTCTACCTTTCTAGCCAAGTCATAAGCTTTTTGTAGTGATTTTGGCTTGTGTATATTTACTTCATACCTAATCTTAGGTTTTTATCCTAAGATAAATTTGTGAATATTCATCTTCTCATCATAGGATGGTATGTATTTCAAAAACTTAACCATTTTTTATAGTGTACCTCAATCGATTTGGTTCCTTGTTGAAGGTTGGTAAATTCCTCAAAATTTGTTGCATAGAAATATTTTTTAAGGAACCTTTTATTTAAAGTTATAACAAAATGCTCCCACTTTAAATCATCTACTTTTATTCTCCATTCTTCTTGTAGACACCAAAATCCAGCCACTTGTAATTCATCTATACCTTCCTGTTAGCCACATGTCAGTCATCCACCTTCCCGCCATTATTTGGCCCAAATCCACACCTTCCCGCCATTATTTGGCCCAATTTCACCCTTTCCCGCCATTTTTCATTCCCAAATTTATTTAAATTAATATTTATATATATATTTTTAATATTTTAATATATTTTAATATATATATAAAGATACTTTAAGTGATTTAATCTCATCCGTCCATCCATCTTAATCCATTTCACAACCTAGATTTATTCTCTACCCTTGGATCCACTTTAATCTTAGCCACACATTCAAAGTGTCGTTAAAACCCTAAAGTGTGCCCTAAGAGTGGATTATAAATTGAGTCACTTTGATGGCTCAAACCCTATCTTATTCTCCTATCTTTGCTATCTTTGCTATCTTTTGGACCTATCTCTTCTATTTCATCTATCTCTTTAGCTATCCATCGCCGCATCCTTTTCGCTGCATCCATTGCCAACTTTGCCGCCATCTCTTCTGCAGCACTCTGTAGAATTCCACATTCTTGTCGCAAGTGCCCGCGGGCGTTTACCCACAGCCACAGACTCAGACCGGCATCTGAAACCTTGATCCAAAAGCACGCGGGCGTTCAGTGAGTGCACCAGGGCGCCTTCTGCAGCCGATTTGATAGCCACATTACTTCCATATGCCGCCTGGTCTAGCCACGTTAACAGAGAACAAGTATAAATCAGTTTAAAGCAAGTAACTTCTTTTCTTTTATTAATCTATTGTTGAACTCCTGCATTCTATTTTTCTAGGGTTTTAAATTGTTTCTGAGGGCTCACATAGTGGAGCCCTCTTATTAATTTCTAACTCCTTGATAGTGTTAATGTGTGCAGGATTTTAATGGCAGATCTGGTGTGTTGATAGCAGCTGTTTAAGCTGGAGTGGTCCAAGCTACAGGATACAACAAAACCCACTCACTTTGTTGGGATTAAGGATACGTCTTCGAAAATGCCACCACTTTATGCCAGCTAGGGTTTCGGAGAACCCTAGCACAAACTATAATTTGTGTATCACAAAAATGGTTACAGGCCCTGTTGTACTCAAAAGGAGTTTTTAAACTCCACTGATTAATAAAAATTGTTTGTGTTGTGCAACTTTCCTGTATTCCATTATTGTGGTTTTATTTCTGTTTGGCGTTGTATTTTTAATCTACACTTCTTGAAAGGTTTCTCACCATTTCAATCCAATTTCTTGCATATGCAGTGTTTCTCATACTGTTCGAGTCCCAATAGAGTAGTTCTTCATAGTGAAGTAGATTTCTAGTTCCCTCAACCAAGCCTTGGCTACATCACCATATCCTTTTCCATTGAATTTGGAGGTATATATCTCTAGCCATTTCTATCTCTAGCAAAGCTTTGGCTTCTCTTTCTTTAGTGGTTGGTTCATTTGCTTGCCTAACCTCTGAATTCTTAGCCTACAAATCTTGGTCTGCTATAGTCTCTAGCAGTTATCTATGCTTCTATATTTTTTCTTGCATCAAGGTGAATACCATAGTGAGGTTCTCTACCTCTCTGCTATAATTACCTGAAACTTCACCTCAGGATATTCCATCAACATTATCCTATCGGGTCTATCTATTTTGTGGAATAAACTTCCCTCTTATTTTCTTTGGTGCCATTATCCTATTCACAAGAAAAAATAATATGTTAGGTTATAATTCCTTCCTTGAATTGTACTACTAACTACTAGCTAAATACGTCATCCGTATAAGCTAACTACACAATTTTCTAAGACCACCCTCAATCTACGTAGGGGGTTACTCTTAAAATCCATCTTCTAATTCCATTACCCATGGCAAATATTAATATATGTAAGGTGTTGTATCAAATAAGCTACCCTTTCTAGGGTCATATGACTAGAATTCTAGTAATTAGAAATTCTAGGTCTTCCTAGATTTAGCTTAAGAACTAAGCAAAGGCCTAAATAGGAAGATACTTGAATCCTTAGCACATTTCATAGAAGCCTCTAGTCCATCATACCTAGAGCTTGATACCAAATGTAACAACCCAAAAATATAACTAACAAACTAAGGAAATATTTTTGTTTTAAAAACAAACATATACTCGATAGGGATTTACATATCCCTATCTAATTTATGTCATTCTATGAAGTTGTCTAAGGCATAATCTAATGTTTTAAGTTATTTTTCTCATATCCATGATGTGCCAACTTATCCCTTCCTTAATATATCAAAAGTTATGCCCATCCCTACACCATACATAAGTTTATCTGTGTAGGTATGCTAATTGTATTTTAGATAAAATGTTAGTCTCATCCCCATGAATGAGCTAACTTATCTATTTTTATCTCTTAAAAGGGTATGCCCATCACTACACCATATATAAGTCCATCTATATAGGTGCACTAAGCGTAGTGCAAATAAGCTATCAGTATCATCTCCACAATGAGTTAACTTATTCCATCCATCACTCCTAGTGATAACCAAATCATTGATCCTAAATCTATTTGATGTTTTATTATATCTAGGTAGTTTAGTTTTTTTAGAGGAGTTCCTTGAATAATAATATTACTTGAAGTTCCTCTATAATGGATCCCATAATCCCTTAGGTTCCTTTCTCTACTTCTATCACATAAGCATAATAATTTCTAAATAGCATTTCTAATCATCTAAACTACATTAAACCATCAAGATCTTCTAATATTTCTTTATTTAAAAGGATATGATTAAGTCCATCTACTTAATTAAACATTGGATATATCTATTATTTCATCAAAGAAGATGCATAAATAATATGGAATTTTCTATCTAAATCATTAACAAAACATGATAATTTATGAAACTATGATATCATAGATACTTTATTTATAACAAGTGAAAGATACATCTTCTATTCATAAATTAAATCATTACATAATCAAAGTAGGGTAAAAGTACCACCACACTTTAAAATAATAAAGCATTACATCATCATCCAACTAGGAGATTACTCAGCTAGAGTCTACTTCACAATAAGTTTTCCATAACAAGTTCTTCACTACAATATGTCAAGAAGGTCAATGTCTTGGATCAAAATGTTCTCCTTGTACTTCTTGCTTCTCCATCACCCAGTTGGTGGTAGTAAGGGATCATGATAGCTCATAGATCTTATGAAACATGCAACTAAATGCATTCACTAAATGACTTATGAAACATGTGCATTTATAATTTGGATGCCAAATTGCAACTATACAATCTACAAATGTAGTTATGCATAATTCATTCAATCAATCATCCAGAAGAAATTCCATAATTTCCCCACATCCATTCTTTTATCTAATATTTCCTTCTTCTATACTAACATACATCTTTCATTAATCACAAAAGTGTATTCATTATCCAAGAATGAAAGTCATATATCATTCATTTCATCATATAAGGAGAGTCATTTTATCCCTTAGGAATGAAAGTCATTTATCATTTATCAATGTACAAAATAATTCAATAGAAATCCTCTCAATCAATCAAAAGACCATACTTTTAATTAATCAAAATACTCATAACGATTGTTCTTTTAATTAATCAAAAACTACACTTTTGATTAATCTAAAACTCATTCTATTTTTAACTAATTAAGCACCCATACAAAACATTTTTATTTAATCAATTAAAAGCCCATACTTTTAACTAATTAAATACTTATAAAACAATTTTCTTTAATCAGTTAAAAGCCCAAACTTTTAACTAATTAAAATGCCAAATAAAAAAAAATGTTTAATCAATTAAAAGCCCATACTTTTAATTAATTAAAAACTTTTAAATCTATTTTATTTAATAAATTAAAAGCCCATACTTTTAACTAATTAAAATATCAAATAAAAACAATTTGTTTAATCAATTAAAAGCCCATAATTTTAATTAATTAAAAGCTTTAAAAATATTTTCTTTAATCAGTTAAAAGCCCATACTTTTAATTAACTAAATACTTTTAAAACTATTTTTCTTTAATCAATTAAAAGTCCATACTTTTAACTAATTAAAATACCAAATAAAAACAATTTCTTTAATCAATTAAAAGCCCATACTTTTAATTAATTAAATACTTATAAAACTATTTTCTTTAATCATTTTATCATTCTTTCAATTTAAAAACATTGAAACCTTCTTTCAATGAACACATTCCTTTCATAAATTAAAATAGCCTTTCGATTTAACATTCATCCTTCGATAAATAAAAATAACCTTTCAATTTTACAATCATTATTTCATTAATTAAAATAGCCTTTCAATTTAACAATCATTAAAAAGAAGGTTTCACAATTTTTGATATCTAACTCAATCGATCAACAAACAACTTATAGGTAGTCAAACAACAAGTAGGACGATTAGCAACCTAATCAATAGTAGATAGGTCAACCTTGTTGACCGTGCCAACCATCGATGCACTAGCCCCTCCAGTAAGTGGTGGTTTCCATGACCACCACTTGGTGGTCATCCAATAGGGGGTGGCTCCCCCTTTATGTGGCACTATGGTTATCCCACATGGAGAATGTGGAAGATAAACTAGAGCAAGAATTTACAAAAACATTTTTCACCCGATTGACCTGCACGGACAACAAATCACTCGAAGACAACAAACCATAGACTAAAATACGCATCAATACTAGTTTCCAAGTATGGGTCATGGATAAGCACGAGTTTAAACATCCCAAGACAAGTTCCTAGGTGCTTGGCTAGGTACACAACAACTCTCAAGAGGACAAAAAGTAGACATAAGCCCATCCCACTATTCATGTGGGATAATTTTCCATGACTATTTTTAAAACCACTCTCACTTGATCATTGAGGATCAACCGTAAGTGCCACTTGTTGCAAAGACAAACCCCCAACACCTAGAGGACCCATTACCAAAATCAACATGCCTAGGCTACATGGACCTTCACATGGTGAAAGTGCAAAATTAAGGAAGAGTTTAAGGTTTTAAAATTAATAATCGGGGTCTCCCTATATAATAGAAGACATAGAGAGTGTTGCATACAGGTGTGGATGCAGACATATACAAAGGCATATACAACAAGGATAAACTGGGTAGTTGAATACTGACTAAAACTACCCAAGCAAAACCTTTTCCAACATGCTAGATCTCCTATAAACAATTAGGCCAGATGATCTTGATGATAAGCCAAAGATGAAAACCAGACACCAAGCTAGACAATACGGCTTGGCTAAAAGTAATGAGCAGGGGAGTAAAATTGAGGGTTGATATGAAGAAAACATCTGTAGGTTGACTCCATCAGAGAATCTAGAACAAAAATAGAGTAGCAACATGGTCGAGGAAGGATAATCATGCTCAAACTTGATGGGTAAAAACAACACAAGGAAACACAGTCAAACAACAAAATACTTAGCAACGATCCCATGGAAAAGAGCAAGAAAGTAGTTCATTTGTGGTTGCAAATAAGTTTTCAAGTGAATAAAAATTAAATTAATGAAACATGCTAAGTTGCAACATATTAGTGATCCAAAAATGAATCACAAAGGGGTCTAATAAAAATTTTGGTTTATTTTGCTAAAACAAAATTTTAGTAAAGCAAAACATAGGGAAACCTATTTTATTAAACCATATATAAATTGTGCTATGAGAAAGGCAGCCCCCAACCTGAACTGATCCTTCCTTCAAACTCCAACGTTCGTCCTCCAAATTATTTTGACCATCCTCAAAGGTTTTCCTTTACATTATCTCCTCTTTTTTGCATACTACCAACATCCTCCTCTCATTTTCTCAGCCTCTTAACCAAGAAAAACCCATCTACCCAAAGCCCAAAGTCCAACTTTGGACATAAATGCCATCTACCAAAAGTAAATTCATGCTTACCCAAGGCAGCAAGAGGGGATATATTTGAATTTAAAATGATTCTTCCCTTTTTAAAATATCTTGCCTCAAATAATCCATTTATTTATTTATTTATTCAAAAAAGGTAAAAAGGGAGAATTAAATAGAACTTTAAAGCATTAATATTTATAATATTGAATTCAATTTAATTCAAACCATAAAAGCCATTAATCATTTCCTATTTTTATTAATTCAAATAAAATACCTATACTAATATTAAATATTAGTATGGTATTTAAGTGGGCCAATAATTAATAGAACCTCTATATGTATTAATTCTTCTTGAAGGGGATTCTTTACCAAATCCACTTACACAACAACACATATATAAACAAAATTAGGCAATCAAGTGCATCAAAAAAGGTGGGTAATTTATCACAAATCCATTCGCCTATCCTAGCCAAAGACTTACGGTAACTTCTAGGTTACCAAATTTAGGCTAAGTATGGTTGGATTGTTGACAATCACTCTAAAAGCAAGAATGCATGCATCTATATGAGGGTAGTTGTTCATGTTACCTTGAGTCACCATAATCATCATTTCCCTTTTCAAGTACCCTATTCTCGATGGTCGATTCTACCTCTTCTACTACAATCATCCCTTGGACAACAATAAGTTCTTGATATTTAATGACTATCATGATTAAGTACTTCAAAACGCTAACAACATTCTCCCTTGTCCCATACATATGAATAGGCCTCTAGTTATTTAAGCATAAGGGAGGCTCATTTCTTCACACACTACTTTTTGCGTAATAGTTATGATGGCCCTAAAATATACACAATTGCATAGCAGATAATTTTCAATATTCAAGGTGATGCAAAATGGTGGCAGTTTCACTATTTTAGATTTTAAATAATTCAGTATATTCAATGTATTTACTTGGATATCACATGGATGTTCAACCATAAAAATATTGTGTTCAACCAGATTCAACTAAGCTTGCTTTTGTACAACTAGCTTTGCTCTCATATAACTTTGTTCCTATTCCTTGAGAGCTTCTTACAATAAGTCTTTTTCCCAAACAAAGCTAATACCTTAAATTTTTTTACTTTTGTGGGAGATTTCCTCAATTCCTCAACAATATTCAATTTTGATTAAGTCATGTTACTTTCATTACATAGGATGAATTTTCTAAACTATCATATAGCCATAGCTTGACCCTCAATGGTTAGGGATGGATACTTCATATTATTTTTAGCTTCTTTTTACAACCTTTCCCTTTTATATGTTAGCAATTTAGCAAGACTATATCATAGGATTCAATCTCACGATCATAAATCATTCACAATATCATCAATATTTAATCACATATATCAAATAAACATTAATTTGTTAGAGTATATTACATCATTTGGGTCATGTAAATGTACCACCTTTGGTATATATCTAGAGTAGGATTTTACTTTAGAGTAAATTTAGTTAGTTGCTTCAAGTATTATAATAAATGCAGAAGTGTCAATGTGCAAGTTTTAAATGCACATGTAGTCCACATGTACATTAGTCCTAGGTAGAGTAAAGGCCAAGCAATCTATCTTTCTATATAAAGGCCTCATAAGTCTAGTAGAAAAAGAGATATAGATAGATATATTTTTAGATAAAGAGAGAGTGATATAGTAAATATACAGTGTGTAGTAGATAGTGTGTGTGTAGTATGGTACAATGTAGTTCTTTCATAAAATTTCATGCAGTGTTCATGTCCTTCATTATAAAGCATTGTAATTTTTTTCTCATTCCCATTAATGGCATATTTCTGAGTTATTTGATGATGTTAATTTCATTATTATATTGCATATTATTGTGCCATTAGTTTTATAGCTATATCAGATTAGATATCCTACATATTGTGGTTGTACTACCTCCCATAAAAATCTAACAGTGGTATCTGAGCACATGGTAGATCCAAAAGAGAATAGGAAGAGCCACAAGTGAGACTGAGAGAAATTTAAAAAAATTATTTACAAAATTTTTGAGATTATATTTGGCTAGAGTCTTTCCATAGGGTCATAAGAAAAATCATGAAGACTAGGAATCAACGTAGATTCCACTATATTGACAAATAAACTAGTGAATATTCATCATATCTAGATTTACAGTTTCCACCATTTTAGTTTCTAACATCTTGTTGCAGGAAAAGGAGATTCAAAAAAGTTGGGAAGCTTCCTACAATAGATCTAGGAAGAGTATCTTCATAAGAATCATTCCAACACTTACAAAAATAAGTAGAAGACTAAATATTTTAGATACCTAAGGAGAGGTCTCATTACTAGAGATTTTAGACCTACAAGAGTGCAGAAGAAGAAAAGACCATAATAGCCTTACTACTGATTCAAGAGACTCTAGGGAAGATTCAAGAAGAATGTTGGAGGTTGGTGATCTCCATTAAATATTATAGACAACATATTGAAGAAATAATCCAGAAGAAGATTAAGAGACCCTTAGAAGGTCCAGTTATAAACTTCTAATTTTGGAATATTGGAGGTCGATGATATCTATTAAAGCTTACAAATTGTAGAAGTAAAGAAGGACCAACAAAGTTCCTGTTCTAGATTCCAACAGTAGCAATTTTTAGAGATCCAAGAATAAGATCGCATTACCAACACTTAGTAGAAGGTTGAAGGAAAAGTTTCATTTGGAATACCAGGGAAGCTATGGTATTGAAGACCTTGGTGAGGTCTTAAGGAGAAACAAAGAGTAGGCTTGGAGAGCCTTATTTTTAGAATTCGAAGAAGGCCATTAAAGGAGTTCATAGGAGAACTCATTGGAGAAATATTCCAACAAGGAGTTATTTACAGAGTAGAATTTGTGATAATTATCACCATTTAAAAACAAGCCCAAAAGAAGAAGAATTTGGCAAGAAGTGCCAAATCCTAAAGGAGAATACTGAAGATATTAAGACATTCAGATTCTTGAGAAGAAGGCTAGGATCAAAGTCAAAATTCAACAAGGAGAAAGGAGCCTAACATTACTACCAAAATTGAAAGGTTTGAAGATTAACTTTGGAGGCTAGAAGGCTCATTCGAAGATAGGGGTTTGCTAAATCTACAAAAAAATATTGAAAGGGTCCTTGAAGGAAAACTCAACTACGATTTGGAGGAATTCCCTACCAAATTTATGAGTTTCAAGAACAACATTTTAGTGCAAAAATTTACTATGAAAGGGCAACAATTAAGATAGCATTACTAGCTACAAAAATTTAGGAGTTACAGAGTTCATCCTGAAGGCTAATAGAAGTCACCTACTATAGATTAAAGGGCAAAAAAATAGAGGAGTTACTAAGATGCAAATTGGTGAGTTAAGGAGTTGTTTACGACAACCAAGAATAGTTGCAAGTTCATTCAGTTAAAGGTAATAATAAGGTGTATCTAATCACCTAGCAATCCTTCATATACATATATCATGAAGGTAATAAAATTGGGTGCAAATAGGTTCATTAGTTGAACTTTAATTTGGGTTATTATCTAGTTATATTAAGCACCATTTTAATTCTTTAAAAATTGCCAAAAGAGAAGGTTGCATTATAATATTCAAAAGGAGTTTAGAACGAAGTTTATTTTAGAGTTATTATTCGCACATTAAATATGAGTTGGATATATTTCAATAGAAAAAATATCATCTCTCTATTATCTAGTTGAATTAATCATGGAGCATGCACCTAGCTACTGTATTTATCTATACCATCATGAAAGCACAAAGATTGACACAAGTGCATAAATTGAACAAAAAAAAGTAAGGTTTCTTATATTAATCTTTGAATGAGCTTTGATTACAAAAATGCCCTCTTAGGTTCACTTGAAATATGATACTGATATTACAATTGCCAATGTCCTCAATAGGGTAGGCACACTTATAGTGCTCTATTGATTAGTCACAAACTGCCTTGGGGTGGAGTTGACCCCCTTCTTCGCAATGTGGGAGGATTATGACATAAGCTCCTCTTGCACCTGTATCACTGCAAATGAGAAACAACAACACATGATTAAAAATATTGATAGCCTCTCATGATGAGGCCCTTTAATAAAATATGTATGCAAATGCCATTAAACTAGTAAAACAAGAAATCATAAAGAAAGAATTTAAACTATTCTAATTAGATCAGGAATTATACTATAACATGACAAACATGAATATGCAAATGATGCATTGATCAAATATCAAGTTAGGAGCAATAAAGTGCATAAAATATCCAATTTAATCCTACTTAATACAATGCATGAAATAACTAATTCCTACGATCATAGTTTCTCTAAAGTGCAATTAAACCTATAAAAAGACTAATATAACTAATCTATGCGGTCAAAAGCAAAGCAAGTAAGGTGATCAGTCACCTGTTGTAAACCGTAGCTATGGTGGGCGGTCTGCACTATGAACCATGGTTGATAGCCATGGTTTGACCTCTGATAGGTTTACCCTCAAAATTAGGGGTAGTGGGCTTGACCTCCTTGTCCAAATTGATGTTCAAGGGTCGCCTTTGTTCTCCTTTGACACATTTGGTAGTCAAATCACTATGACATACCTTCATTTGCTTGGATTTGTACTTATTGAATCTCCTAGGCACCTAGGGCATCCATGGCTAATTGGTCTTTAGATGAATAGCAAAGGGGCTCTCAAATGCATAGATTCAATATGCAATTTGACAGGGCTTCGTTGCTCTCTTAATCCATTAACTCTCCCTTTCTTCATCCCATTTGTAGGGGGTATTTATAGCATGTCCCTAGGGCTAGGGGTAGCTTCATGGAGAAGCCAATACCAAGAAGGTTGGTTAGGACAGTTGGGATGGAAGCCTCTAGAATCTTTTGTCCTTCAACTGCATGCTTCTAGATCTTTTGGCCGTTCCAACCAATTTGGCTCGGATGGAAGGCCTAACTGAACTTCATTTAAGACCATAGGTCACAGTTGTGGTATAGACTATAGACCGTAGGTATCAGCCATGGTTTATGATAGAGACCGTAGATATTGGCTGTGGTTCAACTTGATTAGTCCAAAATGCCTAAATTGAGTGGTTATAACCACTGCTCTATCTTGGAGTCTGTCCAAGATCCTCCATATGGTTTTGTAGCATGTCCATATGAGTAGTCGCCCTCAACATGATGTGTTTTAGGTGTCTACAAATGCCCCTTTTGAGATGCGTTGTGAGATCGAACAACGTTGAGCAAAAATATACATCCTAAAATGATGTCGAAGGTTCTATGATGATCATTAGTCTGATCAACATTATATGCCCCAGGTCCAGCAAAAGGACACGCATCCTGGAATCATTGCTTCCAAATTGGAAAGGCTTACATTTGAAAATTCTGCACTCACCATCAGATGTTCGGGTAGCTTTGGTGCTACAATAGGAGTTAGGCCTATATAACCGAAGGATGAGAGTTACAAACAAAATTTCATATTTGCTATTTTCCCCAAGCAAAGGGAGAAGCTTATGATAGCTATTAGCAATGATTCACAAGAATGAATGCAATTTTGACAAGATCAAGGGATCTACGATCTTTAGGGTCTTTTGTTGACTTTGATTATGACATGAAATTATGACTACCCCCTCAAGCGATGAGTCGATGAGGGTAATGACAATGTATGAAGCGATGAAATCGCTTGATCATAATGAATGATCCTAAACAACTTTAGATTCGAGCCTTTTAATGCCTTGGCTAGGCCTAGTTCAGCTTATGATTGCAACTCTTAGTAGTATTTGCACATCTCTATCCCATGGAGCAGTCAAGCTACGATAGCCATCTTAGGGAATCAAAATAATACAAATGCAATTAGACTTGTGTTGAATCATATTGTCGATGATTTGCTAAAATATGTCATAAAATAAATGATAATTTTACCCCAAATGTCCTTATGGTGATTTACTCATCTTGTCGGATTGCATGGATCGCAAGTCATTGCAACCGCCAATTTTATAGGATAGATCACTGAATATGAGATGCATTTGGTTTTTCATTATATGATTTTTTTTTGTTTAATTTTGCATTTATTTGATTGATCCTGGTTCTTTTAACATCACCAAATTTACAATTTTGATCATTGATTTTGAATTTTTATCCAATGGGAGGTATATATTTGTCTTTTTAGACCTTCCCATGGTGGATTTTGAGTGCATTTATTGCTATATGTGGACTGTGGGTATGACATGCGATTTAATATTTCAAATTTTTTGAACCGTGGATCATACTTGTGGGTGGGAAACCCTAGTGCTGGAACCGTAGGTGTCAGCTGCAGTCCTCGAAGACTAGGAGGACCTATAAATTGCATTCCCATTTGAAAATTTTCATTATTTTCTTCCAACTACTAGCAACTTAAGAGCTCTGAGAGTGAGAAAACATTCCTTGATCCAGAATGCTGCTAAAATCTATCGCAATTACACTCATCTACCTCGATGGTGAATCTTGATCAGCCATCTACTAGCCGAGGCCAGGGTGCAGGGAAGGTAACTCGAAATCAAGACCTTGCACTCAATACCAGTAAAATGAACCACACTAAGAAATGTGGAAAATTAACCTCACTAAACTGTTGGTAATGAACCCCACTAGTCTAGGTTAGCTTAATTTTTAATTTTTTTTTTTGCTTTAAGTGGATTAGGAGGGTACCCAAAATGGGTGCCTATCCTAAACCACAACTGGTAGCCACGGTTCCCAATTGGCAAATTGGGGACCGCAGGTTTCATCTACGATTAGGATTCAAAATCCTAACAATCATATTTTACCGCCTTCAAACTGCAAGGTTGACCCACAGTTTGTAAACCTTAGAAATTTTTGTAAAATTTTTCAAATTTTTTTTATGTTTTTGTCATTTAATTTGGCATTTAATATTATCTCATTAAGCTCTAGGTTGTCTAATTAAATTTTTTAATTTTCTTTAGCTCTGCTTAGCCAGATTTAGATTACATTATGCTTTTTGTTTTTAGAAGTTAACTTCTAGAGCGTGGGAGCCTGACCTTATGAAGACTCTTTGCGAGGCTTTATCTGATGATGACCGAGCTTGGTTCCAAGTTGTCAGGTTTGGTTATGCCATGGATCTACCCACCATTAAGGTAGATCAAGCCTATCTTACTGCATTGGACCAATGCTGGAATGCACAGACCAACACATTACACCTTCCTCCTGGTGAGATGACTATCACTCTAGAGGATGTCTACAGGATCTTCAGAATCCCCATATATGGTGAGGCTATCGTCTCTTGTACCTCCATGGCAAAGGATACTATCTTTGATGCTATCTTCAATGACCAGAGCATAGATGCATAGGATGATGCTGACCACAGAGGGGTGCACATTGGTGAATGGTACTGCAATGATGTCTTTTCTACACGAGAGGCCCTCTTCATGTAGTTCATTATGCAGATTGTCCTTCCAAACTCCTTGGGCATGAGGATTCCTTGGAACATGTTAGCCACTGCTTGGAGGGTGCTTCAGAGCTCTACAGAGGAGCCACTACAATTATCTTGGGGGAGCACCCTATTATTCCAGCTCTATATGGAGCTATACCAGATTACAGAGCGTAGCTATAAGGGCATCAACTGCAGTATTTTGTTACAAATTTGGGGGTGGTAGCACATCCAGATCGAGCATGCTGTAGAGATTCCACTATGCATCACTGCCATAGACACCGACCATCAGTGTTACACCGCATGCTAGCCTCGTGTTGAGGAGGGTACCTGTAGTAGGGCTCATGTTGGGAACACTATTGGTTCATCTTTCATACACACCCCATGAAGAATGAGCATAAAATACCGATAACACTTATACGGGATAAATCCCACTCACTTTAGGATCTTTCTGGTTATCCAAGGTGTGAGTTACATAATTGGGTCGAATGGCTATTCACTCTTTTCTGCTTCTGGAATAGTTTCAAGTGGACTGTCTGTTACCTTACAACGGGTTCGACCTTCGTTCAATAATTTTTAGCGGTTGTTATCTTTGTTGACTATCAAATTTACAATGAGTTCTTTGATATAGCTCTTTATGTTTTAGCAGATTAAATAAAAGATAAATTTAAAAGAAAATAAAAATGGATCATTTAACGGTGGAACAGAGAGAGTAGGGTAGGGCAGAAAAGAGAAGCTTATCTAACTTAGATGCAAAATCAAAACTACCAATTTCAGTTACACTATTTAGCTTCACAATAAAACCAATCAAAGAGGAAGGTGTCCAGCTTTCTAAGATCACCTTCTACTAAGAGCATAAGATGGAGATAACATAGATCTAAAAGAAAATCATAAATAGAAGGGAAGTCGGTGTCAACTAGTATCTCTCACCAGTAGCCTAGCTCGCGCAGTGAGGATAGAGAAATTAGAATAGACCTGAACCTTAAATCTCTAACTTTCCCTAGCATACAACAAATGGAATGAAGCCTAGTAGCATATTCAATCTTGATAACATAGATTTACAACTAAAATAAATAAACCTTAGCGAGACAAAAACAAAATAAGATGCACTTATTGCAATCCAAAATATATTAGGCTCCTAGCCACGCTATCACAGAAAAACGATGTCACACCAACCCCAGGTACAAAACAAAGCATTCAAACAAGATTTGCAGGAAATTGCTAAAATGTCTTTTATTCCAAGTTTTCGCCTCTGGACTTTACATTCAAAAGAAGTATATATAGACTCAGGACAGACCCTGATCTTTTCAAAATATCTTCTTCCAAATATCTAAATCTTATCATAAAAATCCCACCGTCGAGGCTTTACAATATAAGGTATTTTTTATAGATTTTCGATAAACCCTAATCACTCTAAAAATCTTCGTGTGGATCTTGCCATAAATGGAGAAGATAAGACTTGGTTTTATCCTCATCAAATGGGCACCGTGTGTAAATGTATCTTTATCCTTCGATAAGCTATCAGAGCATCTCATTAACTCCTCTGCAAAATCTGGATGAGTCACTGACTTCTGAGGCCTTCCATCCTCGCACAGCTGTCTTTGTTTGGTTCGAGTCGAGATTCTCTGCCCGCCATTACTTTTGCCATAAATTTTTTGGCAAATGTATCCACCGACAAATTCCTTAAAGTCTATATTTACGACCAGATCTACAAAATCTAGATGAGTCACTGACTTCCCAACATCTCTTATCTTTATCTTTCGGCAAGTTGTCAGAGCATCTCATTAATTCCTCGCTTGATTTGTGTTGAAATTTAGGTTTGTCTATCTTTCTCGCCATTACTTCTGCCATGAATGTAACTGTCGAATCACTTTTTCCAAAAGAAAAGCAAAGATTAGAACTTTTTAATTAATTAATTTTCTCATTTAAATATTTCTAGGGTTTGGACCGTGTCTAAAAGCTTCCACTTCCTTTGGATGGGTGATGAAAAATTTAAAGAATGGCCAAATTTTGCAAAATGAATATAAATCCAAACATGTCACGATATCGCAACATTTTCCTCAAGTTACTTCTTCCTTGCTTGTGCCTTCATGAAAATGGAACATGTCGCGATATCACGACATTTCCCTCAATTCATTACTTCCAAGCTTGTGCCCTCGCGCAAATGGAACATGTCACGATATCGCGACATTTCCCTCAAGTTACTTCTTTCTTGCTTGTGCCTTCACGAAAATGGAACATGTCGCGATATCATGACATTTCCTTCACTTCATGCCTTCTAAGCTTTTGCTCTCATGAAAATGGAACATGTCGCGAAATCGTGACATTTCCTTCACTTCATGTCTTCCAAGCTTTTGCCCTCGTGAAAATGGAACATGTCGCGAAATCATGACATTTCCTTCACTTCATATTTCTCAAGCTTTCGCCCTCGCGAAAATGGAACATGTCGTGAAATCACGACATTTCCTTCACTTCATCTCTTCCAAGCTTTTGCCCTCACGAAAATGGAACATGTCATGAAATCGCAACATTTCCCTCACTTCATTTCTTCCATGTTTGTGCCCTCACGAAAATGAGACAAGTCCAAAAATGGAACATGTCACGATATCGCGACATTGGACTTTAAAATATTTTAGGGTACAATTAAATTTGAGTGAAAGTCCGACATGTCCAAAAATGGAACATGTCGCGATATCGCGACATTTCCCTCAAGCTTTTCTTCCAAGATTTTTCTCTCACAAAAATGAGACAGGTCCGAAAATGGAACATGTCGCGATATCGCGACATCGGACTTTAAAAGATTTTAGGGTACAATTAAATTTGAGCGAAAGTTCGACATGTCCGAAAATGGAACATGTCACGATATCGCGACATTTCCCTCAAGATTTTCTTCCAAGCTTTTTCTCTCGCAAAAATGAGACAGGTCCGAAAATGGAACATGTCACACTATTGTGACATCTCCCTCAATTCATTTCTTCCACTTTGCAAATTCTCCAAAAATTGTAGGTTGACTCCAGTGATTTTGTCCATCTGTATTTGGAATTTTTACATATTGGTGAAGGATATTCCTTACTCAGAAATAATTTTAACATTTGAAAAATAAATTTTAAATTGCTCGAGAATGATCAGCTTCACATGGTGTAGAAAAATGATGAAAATTAAAAGTGCCCAGAATTTGATGAAACTTTACAAGTATTTAAAAAAAGCCCAAAGGGTATCCAAATCTAAAAATGGAACTTTAAAATTCATCACGGATTAAGGGAAAATGCATTTAGAAGTTTGCTGGCCAAAAATAGAAACTGCTATTTCTAAATTGAAATCAATGCCATATGCAAGTCTACTTGGACACTTTGATGTAGGCAAAGTTTGAAAAAGGATGCAAGAAAAATTTGGAATTAAAACCCGAAAAACTCAAGAGGGTCCCTGCGGAAAAATGAAAATGAAATATTTTCAAAGGATGTAATTTCATTTTTTAGTGGGGGTGTGTTGCTTCTCAACAAAAACTATCATTATATTTGCATCACTTGGGCTGGGGGACATTGTCTGGTGCCCCTACATGGATTGCCCTGCATGGCCTGAGGCGGACGAGTGGCTACGATGGGCCCACTAAGATAGATGGCTTATCTGGCGTAAGCCAGAGGTCAAAGAGTATCAGTTCTTTTCTTGTGTCCTACGATAGTTTGACATGGTGCAGGACATGCCAGAGATCCCATTCAAATACAGGCACTTGGCTTTGGAGAGGGATCTCCCATTGATACATCCTCCACCACTAGGAGATGCACCCGATGACTTCCAGGAGTCAAGGGTTGAGACAGCTGGGACCACTCCAGACTATGACGGGTGGTGGTCCTTGTTTAGATGGTATGGGACAGGGCCTCTGGGTCGAGAGTCGGCTCAGGCAGAGGTAGAGGCAGATCCTGATGGGCATAGGGTGCGCCAGCATATAGAGGGTGGTTGGGGCACAGAGGCCACCATCGAGGATATACCTGAGATTGACCCTGAGGAGGATATTCTAGAGGAGGGTGAGGTCCCTCCTGACAGCATAGAGGGATGGCTGTTGGCTTAGGTGGCTGACTTGCAGAGTCAGCTCGGATGGTTTCACACATAGCAGCTCGAGAGAGACACTACCATCGCCACTCTGGAGGCGAAAGTGGCTGACAGGGAGTGGCGCCTGACTGAGGCACAGGACCAGATATAGGAGCTTACGACTCGGGCCATAGATGTAGAGGCCCAGGTTCAGAGACTACAGACTGCCCTAGAGTTAGCACAGGCACAATGGACTATAGTAGAGGTAGAGCGAGATCTTGCTCGGGCATCAAGGGGGGCTATGCCACCTCCTCAGGCTACTATGGGGCCTCTTGCAGCACCAATAGTAGGTACAATAGTTGCTCAAGATCCTATGGCTGAGATAGAGTGATTACGCAGCATGGTCATGGTGACCAAGGAGATGCATGCAGCCCGACTCGCTCGAGTTGATCAGCTAGTCGGTTACATTGAGATGCATGGGCTATAGGTTCTAGAGGATCCTTTCACACCAGAGTCTCAGAGGACCCAGACTAGGACTACTGGACAGTCTACAGTGAGCTCGAGTCATAGGACTCATAGGACTGAGAGGATGCACAAGTCCTCTAGCACACACACAACGAGATCGCAGGCCAGGACTAGAGATCCAGGGTAGACATCAGGGGCCACCAGTCAGAGGACTAGCCTATTGTAGTTACCAGTTTCCCATGTGTTGGGTGCTTTAGGCTTTGGAGGTAGGCAGGATCCACAGCAGGATCCACCACAGGTGCCAGGTCAGCCAAGAGAGCAGGCTCCAGAGCACAGTGCTGAGGGAGGTGGCGAGAGCTCCAGTACAGGGGGAGCAGCCTAGATCTGAGTTATAGCAGCTATCGACTACATTTTTGATATATCATTTTGTGTGTAAGGTCGAGGACCTACACAGTTGTAGCCTGCAGGCATTTTGTACTCCCTATGTACTCTTTTGGACACATATATATATGATATGATCTTTTATGGCTCATTATGTGTACATGTTTATTTATTTTTTTGATTTTATGTTTATTTGATGCACATGGATGCAAGGCTTATGTAAATGCTATGTTTATATGATGCGATGTATGGATGACATGCACTAGATAGCTATTTTACTTTATGATGATGATATGCAATGATCTAGATGATTAGATGTGCGATATATGATGTATGCATATGGATGCGATGTTTATTTTTAAACGCATATTTATTTTTGCTTTGTGGGCATGCATTTATTTTTATGCAGTTTATGGTATGCTATGCAATGTATGGTAATGCATTATGTACATAATCATAATCTAATGGAAATGAACCTGTATGCTTTAATCACTTAAAACATAAGGAATGAATGTAAACTGTGTATATCAATTTTTAAAATATGACACCACATAATGTATAACAATCATGCAAAATAATTGATCATTCTCATTACAAGATCTTAATCAATTAATCACCCATATATGAAATGAGATGAGATGGATTGGTATAATGTAAATGATTTGATATGTCATTCGATATTCATTCCTTGCACTATATAGTCAGTGGTCGTCTAAACATCATTTTTGATATTCATCCGGTATCTATCCTATATCTTTGATTGTGCTCAATATAATAATGTATCATGGATAGATACTTTGCAGTTTGATTGATTGAATGACTTTATTATTTTTGATGGCTTGCGGTTTCTGCCATCCTGTTGCTATTTTGGGAACTTTTGAGGTTTTCCATGAGACTCAAATACCCTAGTTGTCTAATCAGAAGTTGTATACTCACCATGTTAGACTTTTGAACCGTGAGGCTTTTGTTAAGATAGGCCAAAACTATTCATTACCTCTATGTGTGCAAGTGCATAACTTTGGTAAGACATAAGCATACCCCGATGTCAGGTGGGATTCTTTCAGCCCATTGCTAAGATAGGGGATCCACAAATGTCTTACCCAATCTTAGTTTTAGATTTCAGTTGGACTCATACCGCTAAGCGATGCAGGACACCTGAAGCTAGCTCATCCACATTCAAACATTGGTCTGTACATAAGAAAAATGCTAATGCATCAGACATATCATCGTGTGTAAGGTACAGTAGTGCGAGCAATTCCAGGGATTCAGGCCCACTCCTTCCTTCTCTATGTATGATCGGGATACTTGCTTGTACAAACTGATAAGAATCACTAATGTTAGCTTTGCGCTATTCTATTTCTGATTCTTAAGCAAGGGGTTTGTCTTCATCTTCATTTTTGCACTATCTTGTGATCTTCATTTGACCTTGTCGTGCCTTTGATTTTCTGATCTTCATTGGATCTTTATATTTGATCTTCATTTGATCTCTGGAATTTTTTTCTTTTATTCTCGATCTTCATTTGATCTTTGTTTCTAGATTTATGAGCTTCAAAAATGTCCTTTGTGGATTTAACTTTGAGGGGAACTGCTTCTGTAATATCGATTCTAGAGTATCGATATGTGACATCAATCTGGAGGACATCAATCTGCAGTGTCGATCTGTGATACCGATCGTATGATATCAATGTAGGATATCAATCTGGGATGTCGATTTATGATATCGACGAAGGGTATCAATCTTGAGGATTGATGTGGGATATCACTTAGGGGATATTGCTCATTTTATCGTAAGCAAGGGATTTATGGGTAGGAAATGAACCTGTCCTTTTGCCAATTACCCACATTTCCTGTACCGTCCACACAGAGGGATAAGCAAGAATAATTCTTTTCGCTTCAGGATACCCGGTCCTGCTTTTCAGCTTCATCTTCCCCTAGTCCTTATTAAGACTCTTTTTAATTTGTTCATTAGTGACAAGATTTTGATATGCTAAGGGCTATACTAACTCGACCTCAGCCATCAAAAGCAAAACAAGATTTCTTACCAACTCCTGAGAAGACCACTAGGTATGTTTGAATGACCGAAAAACTCTAGCATATTCTTCATAGCAACAGGATGGGTTGTGTTGAAAAACACATTTACTCACTGTGATAGATGATAGATGATATAATGCAAGGGTGCATGATTGAAACACAAACGTGGTGTCGTTTGTAAGATTTTGACACACACTATCCATTCTTGTATGGAATGCAATGGATGACAAATGCCTATATGCAATGCATGAATGCAAATGAAAATGCGAAATGCAAAAGCAAATGTTTTTGAATTTTAAGCTTTTCCAGTTTTTTTTTGGAATTTTATATATTTTTCTTGATTTTTATGGATTTTGAGCTTCCATATTTGACCAAACGATGAGTACATGTCCTTGGAGCTTTTAAGGATGACCAAATGATGAGGAACTACCTTTGGAGCTTTTACTTGACCAAGCTACTCAACAGAGAGCTTGGGGTATTTTGGGATGACCGAGCGGTTGAGACAAAACCCTCAGAGCTTTTGGGTTGACCAAAGGGCTTACAGATGCCTTTGGTGCATTTACTTGACCAAGCTTCTCAATTCGAGAACTCAAAGCCTTTTGGGATGACCGAGCGGTTGTGGACAAACCCTCGAAGCTTTTGGGTTGACCAAAGGGCTTACAGATGCCTTTGGTGCCTTTACTACACTCTCAAGCATAGAACGCCTTAAGATGGATGATATTGAGAGGCTCAAGCTCTTCCACACCCTCTAGCGATGTTAGGCGATAGGTACCTGGACCAATATTTTTAGATATGATGTAAGGCCCTAGCCAATTAGCCATGAATTTGTCTCGCATATCAGGCGGCAAATTCGAGTTCTGTTGGTTCTCTTTCAACACAAGATCCCCAACTTCAAAGTCTCTCCGGTGGACTTTGACATTGTAAGCTCATTTTAATCACTCCTGATAAACATGGAGATGCTCGAGGGCATTCACGTGATGTTCATCGAGCAACGTCAATTGATCGAGGTGAGCTTGCCGTGTGGTGTCATCATCGATGAACTCTTTCAATGCGATGCGCAACATTGGAATTTCCAACTCTAAGGGCATAATGGCCTCAGTGCCATATACTAGTGAAAATGGCGTTGCCCCAATGGGCATCCGAATGCTAGTCCTATAAGCCCATAATGCAAGGGGCAGTTGTATATGCCAATCCTTGTGGTGTTCTTGCACTGTCTTTTTCAAGATGGCTACCACAGTCTTGTTTGAGGCCTCAGCTTGCCCGTTTGCTTGCGGATAGTATGGAGTTGCAAAACTGTGTTTAATGCGGTATTTAGACGTTAAAGCCCACACAATTTTGTTCTTAAAAGAAGTTCCATTATCCAAAATTATTTTGGATGGTATCCCAAAATGACATATGATATGCTCGAGAATAAATTCTGCGATGCGAGCTCCAGTGGTCATTGTAAGGGGAATGGCTTCCACCCACTTTGTAAAATACTCAGTAGCCATGATAATGAATGTATGTCGGCCTGACGATGGAGGAGAAATATTGCCAATAAGATCTAGTCCCCACTGAGCAAATGGCCAAGCCGCCTGAATGGGTTGTAAGGCCTGTGATGGCAAGTGCGTAAGATTAGCATGATGTTGACATTTAACGCATTTCTTGACATACACATTGCAATCCTTCTCCATAGTGGGCCAATAATAACCCATGCGAAGGATGCATTTGATGATAGCCATGCCGCTGAAATGGCCACCGCACGTACCATCGTGAGCTTCTAAAATTGCCCAAGATGACTCTTGGGGCTCAAGACATCGAAGGAGAACTCCTTCATAGCTGTGTCGGTACAAAATGTCTCCTATCAAGACATACTTAGTCACTTTCTATTTGAATGTGCATCTTGCGGCATGCGACAATCCCTCTAGGATCATACCAAGTTTTAAGAAGTCTTGGATTTGCAACATCCAGCTTTGACAAGCCTCAGCTTCGACTGCTAAGATGACTTGCTCCCCCTACGTATTTAACTTTGTAAATGCAGACTAGGAAACAACCTTATGGTGAATGGTAGTACCACTCCCCGTAGGACTCTGAGAAGTCAATGACTCCTAGGGTGCCTGCTTAAGAAAGTCTTTCGCTCTACGAAACCAATCAGTTGTTGGTTCCACAACAATCATGTTGACTGACTCTTTGTTATCAAAGGTTGCACGCTCCACTATTGGGTGCGAGAGCATTCTAACATGGATGGTAGTAAAATCGGTAGATGGATTTTGAGGGATCAAGGACCCCAAATATGCCATGGTGTCTATGAACCTATTTGATGAACGAGGGATTGCCTCGATGTCATACCATTCAAATTTAGCCAGATAAGTGGCAACAAGATCTTTGTAGGCTTTCAGTATGGGACATCGACACTGAAAGAGCCCCTTAACTTGGTTAACTATGAGCAGAGAATCACCAAAAATGTTCAATATTTTAATACCCATGGCGATGGCTGTGTGGAGGCCCAAAAGTAGGGCTTCGTACTCAGCATTATTGTTGGTGCATGAAAAGTCTAACTTGAATGACAAGGGCATTGGAGCTCCTTGTGGCATGAAAAACACTATTCCTGCACCACCCCCTTGCTCACACTTCGAACCATCGAAGAACAATGTCATATCAACATTATTCTCTGGTTCTTCGGGTTCGGGAGCTTCAGATATTACGAAGACCGCATCATCTAGAAGCTCAATGGTTAGAGGCCTACTGTTGGATAGTGGTGCCTCAGCCAGTTGATCAACTATGACTTGTCCCTTGATGGACTTTTGGCTGATGAATTCCAAATCGAATTCTATCAATAGCATGATCCACTTTGTAGTACGTGTGTTATGATATGTCTTGCTCATCATATACTGCAAAGGATTCTATTTTGATATAACATATGTCGTATGAATTAGCATGTAATGCCACAATTTCTTGGTAGTGAACACCACTGCTAAACAAAGCTTCTCCACATATGCATATCCTGACTCATAACTCACCAAGGTGCGACTGATGTAATATATGGCTTGCTCTTTGCCTTGCACATTCTTTTGGGCTAACATGGTCCCTAATGCAAAGTTGGTTGCCGATATATATAGCAGAAAAGGCACATCTGGCCTTGGTGGAGCTAGTACTGGTGGCGTTGCTAGGTATTGCTTAATCTCAACAAAGGCTGCTTGGCAGTCCTCATCCCAATCAAATGGGACCCCCTTGTGTAGCAATCGATTCATGGGTCGACATTTATCCGATAATTGAGCGATGAATCACTTTATGGATGCTACTTTGCCCTGAAGGCTTCTTAGTTCTTTGATATTAGTGGGAGGATGCATCTCTAGAATAGCCTTGACCTTTGTTGGGTCTACTTCGATGCCTCATTTAGAAATGATGAATCCCAAGAGTTTACCTGAAGTTACGCCAAATACGCACTTCTTAGGATTCAACCTGACATTATGCTCTATCAGGCGATCGAAGACCTTCCTTAAGACCTCTGCATGCTCTGCTCATAGCAACGACTTAGCTAGTAAGTCATCGATATAATCTTCTAAGATTTTATGCATGTAGTCATGAAAGATATATGTCATAGCCCGTTGATATGTGGCACCAGCATTTTTAAGACCGAATGGCATAACTTTGTAGCAAAATGTCCCCCATGGCATTATAAACATGGTTTTATGTTGATCTTCGGGTTTAATCCGAATCTGATTGTATCCAAAAAAACCATCCATAAGGGAGAGCATTTCATGACCTGTAGTAGCATCTACCAGAGCATCGATATTTGGCAATGAAAATGAATCTTTGGGTGTTGCCTTATTGAGATCTCTAAAATCCATACAAATACGGATCCTTCCATATAGCTTTCCTACGGGCACCATATTGGACACCCATTCTGGATAGTCGATGGAGATGACAAACTCTACATCCAACAACTTTTGCAACTCGTCTTTCACCATTAAGGCTATTATTGGATGCATTTTTTTGAGTTTTTGCTTGACTGGCTTCTTCGACAGATCTAGCGAAAGGTTATGAGTAACCAATTTTGGATCTAGACCCGACATGTCTTTGTAAGTCCAAGCAAAGAGATCAGGTCTCTCTTTCAGTAGAGGGATGATGCTATCATGCTCATCTCGAGTGAGACTCTCTCCAAATCTAACCTTCTTTGGATTGGTGGGATCTTTACTGATATCCACATCGAAGGTTTTCTCTATTGACATATGTGATCCCTCCTCAAGTTGGTGAGGCGTAGGAATCAGATGGATGTCATCAACCGGGTTCACATGTTCCTCATGGGAAGCACCCTCAGCATGATAAACATCATAAGCATAACCTGGCACAAAATGAAATGGTTGCAACATTTCTTCATTAGGGAAGAAATCTTCAGGCTGGACCGATGAGTCAGCGCGATCCCAATCGATAGCATCCATGTTCAGATGCAGTGGTTTGGATGGATCTGCTGGATTATGGAGTGGAGTGGTCAAATCAATGGAGACCATATTGATGGAATGGAATTGATCTCCAGAACCACATGGACAAAACTCTATATCTGAAGTGTAGCTTCTGTACCCAAGATCTGGCTCGGATGGTACGGGCACAAATGGATCCTCTCTATGGGATGCCCGTATAACTGGATCCTCCTGGTGCACTAGCTACAAAATGGGATCTCTCAGCTCAAGGAGCTCCACGTACGTAGGTAGATGGGGAAAGAGTTCCTGATACCTCTCTTCGAGCTCTCTTCTTTCCCTCAGGCTGCGATGGAGATTAATCTCCTGACGCAAACCTGCAGCTGTAATAGGTGGGGGACCTCGAGGTGGAGGCCTATTACGTAGGTGATGAGGTCCCAAATAGGCCATCTCCAATGAATCCTCATCATCACTATACAAATACAATCCATCACTTCCCCCCTCTTCTAAGGGGTGATCTGCTAGATGTGGCCCCATGTATCTGATTCTACGGTCACTATCATCACTATCCGAATAAATTTGATAGAACGATCATATATATGATACTGCCACGTAAACTAGCATTGCTTCTTCCTCAGAGCACTCAGTGTTGGGAGGGACTTCCTCCATAACATGCTCTGATTCCCTAGGCAATAGATATTGTGGATACACAAGCCTGGAATCGGTCCTCTCATCTACATCACTGTGGTCACTACCATGGATGGACCACTCTATTGTGTCTATGAACAGTGGGAGATTAGTTGGGCGAGGCCTTAAGTAGGCCTCCTCTATCTCATCTTCATAATCACTATCGACTATGAAGCGCTCATTCATCTCTTCCACTTGTTCCATAGGTAGCAGATGGCGTATAAACATCGGACCTGGAAAGGTCGGCTCGATTTCCTCCTCAGATTGATCATCATTTGAGGACTCATCATCTGCATCATAACTAGGTCCACTTATTTTAGAGGTGGACTCCTCTCCATCATCATCACAAAGATCTCCTAACTCGAGATCACCTACAGTAGTGGGGTTATGCCCCTGCATACCAGTGTCATCGGTAGCATTACGGATTTGGTTACCCAGGTTGCCTCTGGGGTTGTCCTCTAAGGGCCCATCATGATATGAATCGGGTGGCCCTATGGTAACAAATGATACCATCTGGCGAGTCCTCCAAAAGTTGGAAGGATTAGGGTGATATGGATTAAAATCCACATCGTCCCCTAGACTCAGGTACATGCGATCTAAGGATGCAATAAGAAAATCATCATGATCCTATACCTATAACCCTAACCCAAACCTATCAGTAGCTAACTGATAATGAGGTTCGAGTGGAGTCCTACATCCTTGTTCAAAAATACCAAGGTCGTGTCCATGCCAATGATACGACTCAAAAATGTGCATGGCATATTTTGGGTTGGATAGATAGCACACATTCACAGTGAATGGCTCATCATCATCCTCATCTATGGACATTCTGGTGGGTGCTTGATCTAGCCCTACATAGATGAAGTTTGTTTGGTTGGGTGGCTCACCCAATGACACTACAGATCCAATCAAAAATTGATGGGCGTGTGGTCGGCCCATCTCTTGTGCAATCTTCAGGATAGGTCCGAAAGTAACATTTTGCACAAGATACTCACCTAACCCTATGCTAGCTAGATGAATGGTCACCTACGGTGCAGATGACCCTGCTGAAGATGTAGGTGAAGCAGGCTGAGGTGCCTCCTCGGCTTTGTCTTGAGGTTCTTCCACATCCATGGGAGTGGGAGTCTCATTGGCGACTGGTCTGGGCATATGATCTTCTACTTTCTCACCCAATTTCACCTTTAGCTTCTCGTCTTGCCGATGCATTGCCGATGCAGTCAATTTTAGAGAAGTTGCAGTCGTATGCTCAGATCTGTGTGACATAGATGTCGATGGTTGAGCACGAGCTACTGGTTTACCTCTTGGAATCTTAATCGATGAAGCAGGTTAGATATCCAAGTGCATCGATGGGAGTACAAAACCCCTAGGAAAATCTGCTAGGTTCATGAACTTGAATGGTTCTTCATTCGAGGACACTACGTGAACCTGTCCCTCATGAATGTACTTCATGCATTGATGCAAGATCGAGGGGATGCAATGCATTTCATGAATCCAAGGCCTTTCGAGCAGAATGTTGTACTGCATGGCACCCTCTATCACATGACACATCACAAAGATGGTCTTGAGTCCCACCTGAATAGGTAGAACAATTGTACCAACCGTCGAGCATAGTGCATCATTAAACGCTCTCAACGTAAAGGTGGTAGGCACAATGTGTGATTTGGGCAACTTGAGATGGCTCAGTGCCTTGGTCATAATTATATTGATCGAGGACCCAGTGTCGATCAAGACCCTTTTGAAAGGCATGTGGTTAACACATGCGATAATATGCAATGGTGGGTCAGCCATAATAGTAGGAACCATCTTCACTTCATGATCATAAAATTGTATCATGGGTTCCTGACACTATTGTACATGTCCCACAAAATTTGTAAATGCGTGCGCATCTTGGGACTGTACCTCAATGGACCTCAGAATGTCCATAAGAGTCTCCCTGTGTCTAGGGGACTACTGAATAAGCTCATATATTGACAACTTCGTAGGAGTTGTCTATAGGTTCTGAACTAACCTGCTCCTTATGGTCACCACCGGTCTAGTTGGTGGGCCTAGAATGTTCTGAGTTGGTCGTTGATCCGGTGTAGCTTGTATTCTAATGGGAGCATGAGGTTGATTCGGTTGATCATACCTCCCATGTCTAGTAACAACATTGACCATGCCTACGAACCCCTGGGTAGGTGGTTTGACTCTCACTTGATTGACCTGGCCGGCATTGTTACGAGGTACCTCATGATTAGGTAGTGGATTCTTGAAAATCCCCATGTTTCTATTGTCGGGCGCCTATGGATTACCTGGTACTACAAGCTCTCCTTTTTCTATCATGTTCTGCACAATGTGTTTGAAGGACCAACATGTCTCGATGTCGTGGCCCTTCGCTCTATGGAATATGCAGAATAGATCGTCTTGATGCCACTTTGACTTTGGCACATTCGGATCTACTAATTTGACCTCGAGCAATCGTATGGCCTTGGCCTCGCATAGTTGATGGAAAATCAAAGTCATCGATTCCGTCAGAGGTGTGAACTGGCGAGGTGGGCGCTCTTCTCTATTTTTGCCCTTATAATTATTTTTGTGCATCTCATAACGCACAGGAGGAGGTTGGGCCTGATAATTAGGCTTTTGTTGTCCCTTGTCCTCTCCTCCAAGATTTAGTACTACTTGATTCACGTGGGCCTGCTTGCCCTGTTGCTTTGTAGTACTCTTTTTAAACCCCTCTTTCCTGGTCTTGAGCTTCAAGTTGCCTTCTTGCAACTTGATGTCCTCGATCACCTTGGCTTGCGCCAAAGCTTCCTCGAATGTAGCATACTGTTGTAGCTGCAATAGTAGTGAGATGTGCTTGGCACAACTCTTTGTAAACATTCAGGTCAGTTCTACTATAGGAATAGGGAATGGCAGCTTTGCCATTATTCTATGCCATCTCTTTTCATATTGCTCGATGGGCTCATCATCGTGTTGAGCTAGCATAGCCAAATCGGAAAGGTTGGCCTATTTCTTGATGCCAAATGAATAGTATTCAAGAAATGCATCAACTAACTACTCAAAACTAGTAATACTATGTTTCTTCAGTTGGTTGAACCACTCTCGGGCCGGGCCGAAGAGTGTCATAATGAAGGTGTGCAACAACAAGGCATCATGACTCTCTATCTAGAAACAAGCATCCAAAAAACTCGTAACATGCTCTTGGGCATCCTCATCACCCTTGAATTTTTCTAACTTGGGCATATCAAAATGCTCAGGATATGGAGGCGTAGGCACCGAGGGGTCTAGAGGTTCATTGTGTATCTTCCTCAGTGTCGGATTTTGAATAGCCGTGCCTTGCCTCTCTATTGCTTTGACCTTATCGGCCAAAACCTTGTACGCCTCAGAAGACAAAAAGTCCTCCTCCCTAAGCTGACGTGGAGGTGGTCTAGGAGGTAATGTCTTCTTCGAGGGAGGTGGAGGAAGTGGCTCTTCCTCCTCCTCAACTCGGTAACTCTCAGGATACTCCTGATCGTATCCGTCTACATCTACATGCTCATGCTGCCTCTGTCTAAGATCATTGAGCGATGGCAGTCGCTCCCTCTGTTGGGCACTGACATGAGTACGAGCGTCTCTATGCTCCTCATGCATATCGGCTAGGGACACAACCCTCCTATGCACATGCTCTCTATGCTCCTCGAGAGGGTATAGGCCAGCCCTAGCTAGCCGATCCTCCTACTCTATGCACTCCTTCTGAGCTAGAATACGCTCCTTGCACATGCGTTGCTCATATAACCTCTATCGTAGGAGCCTTTGTGCTTGAATATTTTCATCTTCAATATGTTGCCTCTCTAGGCGAGCATCCTCCAATTGATCTTGGAGGAGTTGACATCTTTGCTCAGACACCAGTCTATGTGATCTATCGATCTGGTCGACCGTGGGAGGCCTCTGGTGTGTATGCTCTATGCGAGCTACCTTATGGGTTCTGTACCCATCAGACAAATGTGCTGCGCCTTTGCCTCTATCTATGAAGATGGCATCGACATCCTGCTATGCTCTAAACTATGAACCACCATGTGTGGATGGTGGACGTGTGACATGAGGGCGCTTAGAAGCCTCTCCATGCTCTCTAGTGATCTTGATACAACTACCGCTATGCTCACTCGGAGCACGAGTGGGCGGAGCTGTAGGCTTGCAGCCTAGCTGCTCAAGAACACTACCTAGACCATCTAACTATCTAGACCTCCACCGCTCATGCGGTGGTGTTCCATTAGCTCCCACCTTTGATATATCAATGGTGATCTTGCATGGTGGGCCACGCATGGGAGTATGGGTGGACCTATGCTCGAAAGTGAGCCTATCCTCTTGCCCCTGAATGGGTGGATCTCTGGTCCATCTATACTCTGACTATGGAGGGTTAGAACCTCCTGTGGACCTAGTACGTATGGGAACCAACTTGGTCCCCTGCACAACATATTCCTCGGTCGATCCCATGGATGCATGTGCAGTGCGGTCTCGGTAATGGCTTTGGAGTAGAGCATCCTCATGTTGAGAAGCTCCATGCTCAGTCCTATGCCTAGAGGAGTGTACTGAAGCTCCTCTATCGGGGGTCCGCTCAATGGGATCTCCCCATGTCGAGTTGTCACCTCTAATGCTCATCGAACGTCATTCGGTTCGCTCATGTGTGTGAGGACTCGACACATGCTGCTGTGAATCAGTTGGGGGTTGATCATGGGCATCGGTCCTAGACCTTTGTCGATCACCCCGTGTGTTCACCATTTGTGTACCTAACGTCTAGATGTGTTTTATTATGCAAACAAGGTATACAAATGATGATTATCTTCTTTTAAATTTTTATTGTGAGCCCTAAACTGTTTGATGTTGTTTTCAGATGTGTTGTATCAGTGTTAGAAACTCTCGCATGTTTTGAAAAATCATTGGATTTTATTCTCAGTTTAATTGGCTTTCACCTATATACTCGCACAAGCCAAATATGGTAATGAAGTCCATACTCAATGAAGTAGCATAGGTACTACCAACCCTCACCCAACACACCATGTGCAACGATACACCCTTCCGAAGAAGAGTGTATGCTATTTTGCATGGATAGGAAAGTTCTTGGGTCAGCCTTGGCAACGAGCGGGTCCCGATAATACAATTTCAAATGAGCCAACCAAGTGGTAATGACATCCACTATTGGTCTCAATCAAATGGGTTGGATGTGAGAGCCCAACTCCACTGATGTTTACAATTAAACGTGGTGTGTGTGGTTCATTTTACTTTGCATAAAGACAAATGCATAAAAGAGCATTCATATGATCATTCCTACATGATATGCATGAAAGAAGGAACATTTCAAAATTCACAAAGGTATGCATGCTAATGTCCTACATGACATTATGATAATGCAATTACGATGACATGGCCTCTAATTGGGCCTCACGCATGCAAATGACCACACAATTTTTATCAAGGTCATTGTATTCTAGGGCGGACTGCAATCAGAGGTCCGTTGTTCCTAGCAGTGCCTTTCTAATGGAAAGAATGCGAAAGCAAATTAGGACTTGTTCATTGATCCTTTTTCCTTTAATGTTCCTAATTTGCCATCGATTTGCCACCTACTGTAAGAATACAGAGGAGAAACTATAGAACAGAGGATGGAAATAGAACCTACCTCAACTCCTGCTCTACTGCCAAGTGGTTTCTCTGTTGTCTATTGCTTCTACTATAAACCGTAGCTCTGGTCTGTGGGCTGCAGTGTAAACTGTAGGTGACAGCCGTGGGCCAAAAAATAATCGTAGCTGTTAGCTGCGGTTAGCACCTGAGATGAAAAAACCAAAAATGTCAGTACTCAGGGGCTAGAAATGTGGAGTTCCACCGTGATCGCCATCTGACTTAATCATGGAGCATGCACCTAGCTACTGTATTGATCTATACCATCATGAAAGCACAAATATTGACACAAGTACATAAATTGAACAAAAAAAGTAAGGTTTCTTGTATTAATATTTGAATGAGCTTTGATTACAAAAATGCCCTCTTAGGGTCACTTGAAAGATGATACTGATATTACAATTGCCAATGCCCTCAATAGGGTAGGCGCACTTATAGTGCTCTATTGATTAGTCACAAACTGCCTTGGGGTGGAGTTGACCCCCTTCTTCACGATGTGGAAGGATTATGACGTAAGCTCCTCTTGCACCTGTCTCCCTACGAACAAGAAACAACAACACACGATTAAAAATATTGATAGCCTCTCGTGATGAGGCCCTTTAAGGAAATATGTATGCAAATGCCATTAAACTAGTAAAACAAGAAATCATAAAGAAAGACTTTAAACTATTCTAATTAGATCAAGAATTATACTATAACATGACGGACATGAATAAGCAAATGATGCATGGATCAAATATCAAGTTAGGAGCAATAAAGTGCATAAAAGATCCAATATAATCCTACTTAATACAATGCATGAAATAACTAATTCCTACGGTCAGAGTTTCTCTAAAGTGCAATTAAACCTATAAAAAGACTAATATAACTAATCTATGCGGTCAAAAGCAAAGCAAGTAAGGTGATCAGTCACCTATTGCAAACCGTAGCTATGGTGGGCGGTCTGCACTGTGAACCATGGCTGACAGCCATGGTTTGACCTCCTGATAGGTTTACCCTCAGAATTAGGGGCAATGGGCTTGACCTCCTTGTCCAAATTGATGTTCAAGGGTCGCCTTTGTTGTCCTCTGACAGATTTGGTGGTCAAATCGCTATGACGGGCCTTCGTTTGCCCATATTTGTGCTTCTTGAATCTCCTAGGCACCTAGGGCATCCATGGCTAATTGGTCTTTAGGTGAATAGCAAAGGGGCTCTCAAATGCACAGATTCAGTATGCAATTTGACAAGGCTTCGCTACTCTCTTGATCAATTAACTCTCCCTATCTTCACCCCATTTGGAGGGGGTATTTATAGCATGTCCCTAGGGCTAGGGGTAGCTTCATGGAGAAGCCAAGACCAAGAAGGTTGGTTAGGACAGTTGGGATGGAAGCCTCTGGAATCTTTCGTCCTTCAACTGCTTGCTTCTAGATATTTTGGCTGTTCCAACCAATTTGGCTCGGATGGAAGGCCTAACTGAACTTCAGTTAAGACCACAGGTCATAGTTGTGGTCTAGACTATAGACCATAGGTATTGATGAGGCCTGGAAATGCCTCAATCATAACATGTTTTGAACACTAAAAATGCCTATAAAATCTTATGTTTTATCTGATATGTTAGTTAAGTTGATTCAATATGCTGTATATTAACCATTTTGCATGATCAATGTATTTGGAATATTATATGCTGATTTTACAGCTTTTTGCATAGTTTTGTGTTCTTTTTGCTATGATTTGCTAAAATGGGATATGCTTAGAATAATAGCAGCATTTCACTAATCATGTTTTGATTTTTCTCAAGCAATTATTTCACCAAAATCTGGCAACAGTGCAAGCAAACTGTTGTTGTGCAAGAAAATCGGTCTTTCCCATGTAAATTCCAGCCACTTGTCCATAAATAGCAAGGCTTGGAATTCACATGTGGAAAAATATGAAGACCATTGGAATTTGATCTTAGGAGATAACCCACCTGAGAGATGCAGAAGAAATCACTGGAAAAGCACACATTTGTTCATTCCGAAGTATCTTCGGAATGAACAGATATCTTCGGAATGAGAGAACACGTCTTCGGAATGAGCGGATCTTTGGAATGAAGAATGCATTATCTTCAAAATGAAGGATTGCAATATCTTCAGAATGAAGGATTGCAATATATTTGAAATGAAGGATTGCAGTATCTTCAGAATGAGAATTGCAGTATCTTTGGAATGAGCGATCTTCAGAATGAGAATTGCATTGTCTTTGGAATGAAGCCACTTATCTTCGGAATGAAAACATAATGTGCTTTTTGACTTGTTGACCGATTTTTGAAGCCAAAAAAAGAGAAATAAAGGTTGGAAAATGTAAAGGAAAATATCTTCCATCTGTCTTTGCCGTCATTGCCGACCAAAGCCATCATTAAGGGAAAGATCAAGTTTTAATATTCTTCTAGGATAAAACCAGAATTTGTTGCAGCATTATAGGATTAGATCTTTTGAGATATTCTTTGTTTGTAATCAGACCTTAGGACATCTATAAATAGTGCTCCCGTTCAGGTTGAGCTAGGTAAGGAAATAGTAGCAGCAGGAAGTAGAAAGTAAGGAAGCTAGGAAGAAGCAGAAAATAGGTAGAATTTGACTGTTACAGTCCTGTAACAGGTTTTCAGCAAAATTATTGTAATAATGTTCTTTAATCAATAAAGTGCACCAGTTCTATTTCATATTGCTTGTAAATGAGTGTGATTAAGATTTAGAGAGAGAGAGAGACTTATACCTTCTTCTGGACAAGTAGGTTGGCCACTTCCAGACCTAGGAGGAGGACTAACAAGCGAGTTTTTATTCACGATTTTGTCTGTAGCAGAATGAGTTGTAGAACTTGTTATTTCAATTGCTTGTAAACAGCTGACAATATTTGCAGTCTTAGTTTATTTATGCTTAGATTAATCTTGTGCTTAATTTTTTAGCTGTAATATTTACCTTTAGCAAAGCTTCCACTTTATTTCAGACTATTATTCTCAGAATTTACTGTTTTTCAACAATTTCTTGCATTTTATGTTTTGTTGTCAAATCCTACACAGAAGATTGACAACCTTCTGTTACAGAACCTTGACAGTTTTCATTTTCATGTTAGAATTAGACTTTCATTGCTGCAAAAGTAATTAGATTTCCTTTCTGCAATTAGGATTAGACTTTCAATTATGCAACTGTTATTTCTGCAACATAATTAGGTCTTATTCTGCAATTGTAATTAGGACTTCATTTCTGTAGTTAATGATTAGTTTCCAATTCTGCAACTTAGATTAAGATTTAATTCATGCAATTTAGATATAGGAATGTCCCAAAACCCCCCACACAACCAGTTCCACCAATAAGACTTGTTTCTCTAGATTGACCTAAGTTATAGATGTTTCACTTCTTCTTCTGCAGATAGCCTTGTACACTACCCTGGATTGAAAAATTCATTGAGAATTAATGATAGGTTTACCCTCAAAATTAGGGGCAGTGGGCTTGAAATCCTTATCCAAATTGATGTTCAAGAGTCACCTTTGTTGTCCTCTAACAGATTTGGTGATAAAATCGCTATGACGGGCCTTCGTTTGCTCATATTTGTGCTTCTTTAATCTCCTAGGAACCTAGGACATCCATGGCTAATTTGTATTTAGGTTAATAGCAAAGGGGCTCTCAAATGCATAGATTCAGTATGCAATTTGACAAGGCTTCGCTGCTCTATTGATCCATTAACCATCCCTTTCTTCACCCCATTTGTAGGGGGTATTTATAGCATGTCCCTAGGGCTAAGGGTAGCTTAATGGAGAAGCCAAGACCAAGAAGGTTGGTTAGGATAGTTGGGATGGAAGCCTCTAGAATATTTTGTCCTACAACTGCTTGCTTCTAGATCTTTTTGTCGTTCCAACCAATTTGGCTCAGATGGAAGGCCTAACTGAACTTTAGTTAAGACCACAGGTCATAGTTGCGGTCTAGACTGTAGACCGTAGGTATCAACGATGGTTTAGAATGGATACCACATATCTTCGCTGGGGTTCAATCTTATTAGGCCAAAATGCCTAAATCGAGTGGTTAGAACCACTGCTCTATCTTGGAGTCTGTCCAAGATCCTCCATATGGTTTTGTATCATGTCCATATGAGTAGTCGCCCTCGACATGACGTGTTTTAGGTGTCTACACTAGTTACAACAATAGAAGACTACACTAAGAGATTATAGTTCTCTACAAGGAGCAATTACTAAGTGCATATTTTAAGGAGTAATAAGATGAGATTAATATTGCACTAGTTGTTATTTAGATGCACTAAGTACTTTTAGATTATAGTAAAAATTAGTACATATTTCAAGTTACTTTGAAGGGTTCATTTATAGGAGTTATAAGGGATATTATCATTGCACTATAGTTATTATTCAAATTTCACTAAAGTATTTTAGTTAAAGTGAACATTAGTGCAGAATTAAAACCTCTAATAGCATATTAGTGATATTCTTAAAATATTGGATTCATTAGTGTTAATATTATCCAAGTTAGAGGTTAGTGTTGTCTAAGAAAAAAGACATAAATACATTACAACTTGAAGTTTAGAGTAGAAAGCTGCCATATCCAAGAATCTAGGAGAGCTTCAATAGGAGACATTTTACTTTGGTGTAAAATATATATTTGACTCTAATCTATTGTAGAAGTTCTACATTACAACAACACCAAATTTTTTCCTTCAAATACAGTGTTAATAGGACAAAGAAAGAGTGTCCTAAAAGAAACTATTACAGATAGCAAATGTGTGGTCTCCAAGTGGTTGTATCATAGATAGGTTGAAGAGACAACAAAGGATCACAAATATGAGTTTTGGGTGTCTAAAGACACCATTTTTAGCACATAATCTAGCACATACTAGAGCATCCACCTGCAACAAAAAGACCTACGTAAGGGAGCCACCAAAGAATAGGAAGTCTACATCTATAGGTCATCATATTGTAAGGTATATATGTAGAAGATAACATAATAATACCTACGTAAATGAGTCATCAATACCTACAAGAATACACACAAAATATAGCTTGGATCATCTATCTAAAGGAGCTATCATCATTTATGTAGAAGGTAAAAGAAAGGACTACATATAACAAGAAAAATACAAAGGAAGAATAGAGGTTCAATACCCAATACTCCAGTCAAGTAGAAGAACTACATTTTTTTGATCTAGCTCCATAGAACCTCCTCTCAAAAACCCTTGGATTGTCATAGCTGGAGCCAACCATTATCCTCAATAAAACAACTTGCAATAAGGAAATCACTTATTGTCCAAGAAATGAAGCTAGCTAGAAAATGGTTGGAATGAATAAGCAATAAGAAGGGTTTAATGTTCATCTTTGGTATGTTGAAGAGAGAGTGTGCATGCCATTCACACTTGTCTTGAATAATGAATACTATGCCACTTGGCACAAAGGTAATATTTATCCTCTCATCTCTAACGCTTAAGAAAGACACTCATTTTATGAAACGTCTTCCATCATTGTCCTAATGCATAAATATGTTCAACTCTCACTACGAATATTATAATCCTGAACCACGTGAACAAGTGTTTCTCAAAGAGTAAATATTACTCAAGGAAGGAAGAAAGGAATCTCAACGCTCATGCCACTTGTCACATTTAGCAAGAAGGAATTGACACTATTTTAGCCACTATTAAAAGGAGTTCCCAAAGGAGAGAAGGTGTATCCATAACAAGCAGAGAATATGTATCTATATATAGTGAAAGAGGAGCGAACAACATTGAAGGTTGAAGGCAAGACCATAAAAGTAATATTTAAGGCTCGCTACCAAATATATACCATTAAAGGAGAACAGTGCATAGTAATACAACATTAAGCATTTAGAATTTGTAACTTTATAAAGGTAATGTTTTTACCTTAATTAAAATTGCTTTCATTAAGGAGTTATAAGGAGTATAGTATAAGGTTGAAACTCTTCTATTATTTACTTTGGAAATAATAGCAAAATCAACCATACATTTGAAATTAAATTTAAATGAGGTTTATATATTTAAATAGTTTAATATTTGCAATTAAGTACCATAGGAGATATAAGGGTTTCTACTTGAAAAATTAAAACTCTATTATTGCATATATATATATATATATTTAATATTCCAAATTAGGAAGTTATAAGGTATACTACATCAAAATAGTTTATTGAAATTTAGAAAGATTAAACTATTGGACATTGAGGGTTATAAAAGGATGTTCATAATTTACTTAAAGAGTTGGAATTATATACTTACACTTGTCTCATATTCACACTAAAGGGATAAAATAAATCCAACCATAGAGAACTTCAAATTAAGTGCATAATTCAATAGAAGAAATAAGGAAAATAGAATTTGATTATTACTAGTTACTAAACATTACAAAATCAACTCAAGATTGAACTATTACTTCCAAAAGTACTTTATCACACTTATAGCATATTCTAACTACTAGGGAGGCATAAGGAATTCTACAAAACCTAAATTTAGAATTTTTTTATCAAATTGATTCACATACTAAGGAGCTATAAGTATGTCTACTTCAAAGAACACATTAAATCATGTAATAAGAAAAGGAGCAAGGAAAATACCAATATGGATTAAAAGCATGATTGATGATTCAGAAAACTCAATGGATAATAAAGAAGATACAAATGAAAGAGAAGAATCAATAGAATTTAAAAGAAATTCTGAAAACTCACAAATTAATAGTCTTGTGGAAAATATTCTTCAAGCACATCTTATGATGAGATAGTAAAGAGAATTGATCATATTCAAAAGGTAGAAAATAATATTGATCAAAAATATCTCATACAAATTTATGAAAAAGGTAAAGATAGAATATCTTCAATTGTACACACATGGTTCAACTATTTCATCAAAGAAATAGACAAACATGATATTCCTAAAACAAATAAAAAAGATATCAGAATATCTTAACTATGCACCTACTGCGAAAAATGTGGTCATGAGAAAGACAACTGCTAGAGTTTCCATCCATGCAAATATTATGGAGGAAAATATCATTCATCTTACTACTATTATAGCAAGAATAAATACTATAAAATATTTGAGGAGAAACTAATATTCATATTATATTGTTTCTTCCAAGCTCTTATTTCAGAAGCATCCACTAACAATGAATTCAAGCTCGAATTTTGTGAAGACCAGGAAAAAAATTCATATTGAATAGAAAAGGAAGCAATTATGACCCGCTTATAACTTACAAAATTATGAGATCACTAGTCCATCAAGGATACCTAGAAGACTGCAAGATCAAAGACACCTCCAAACACTCAAAAACAACAAAAAGTAGTGGAATAAAAATGATAAGAAGGAACAACACAAAAATAGAAGCAGAAGAAGAAGAAAAAGAAAAAGAAGAAGAAGAAGAACTAGATCAATTTGAGGATTTTTCCAAATATAAAGATCCATATTATAGACTAAAGTCTTCAATACCCAAACATTGAAATATAGGAGGGTGTTAGAGTATATTACATCATTTGGATCATGTAAATGTACCACCTTTGGTACATATCTAGAGTAGGAGTGTACTTTAGAGTAAAGTTAGTTACTTCAAGTTTATAACAAATGCACAAGTGTCAATGTGCAAGTTGTAAATGTGCATATAGTCCACATGTACATGAGTTCTAGTTAGAGTAAAGGCCAAGCAATATATCTTTCTATATATAGGCCTCATAGGTGTAGTAGAAAGAGAGAGAGAGAGAGAGAGAGAGAGTAAATACAATGTGTAGTAGATAGTGTGTGTGTGTGTGTGTAGTATGGTACAATGTAGTTCTTTCATATAATTTCATGGAGTTCTCATGTCCTCCATTATATAGCATTGTACTATTTTTATCATCGTCATTAATGACATATTTTTGAGTTATTTGCAGATGTTCATTTCTTTATATTCCAGCATATTATTGTGCCATTAGTTTTATTGCTATCTCAAATTAGTTATCCTACATCTTGTGGTTGTACTACCTCCCATAAAAAGCTAACACAATCCCACATAAATCACACTAAAATATTTATTGATAATAAAAATCAAGCAAAACTTATTAAAGTTACATTTTATATGGCTTTGTCTCCAATATAAAGATATGTGAGACTCTTCACATTACATGACTCTTGGATTTTTCTCTCCTCAAACTCATGGGAGAACTTGAATCTTCATCTTATTTTCTTACATAATAAGTCCCACATATTACATAAAGATAAAGTATCTCATGATTACATATAATTCCTAATTCTAAACTAGACACATCACACTCATAACTCTTCACTTCCTAACTAAACATCTCACACCAGGGTTATGCATAAGGGGTCGGACCCGAAATATCCTTGTAAAAAAATTGTGAATCCATTGCGAATCCCTGGCGAATCCAGGTCAACCTCATGTCGGAGGACATGGCGAATTATCTTAATTTTTGAAAAAAAATTGGAAAAAATTGGTGAACCGAGGGAAAACACAGTCCGGGAATGGACCGGGTGTAAAACATGGACCGATGACCGATCGGGTGGAAAGCAAGAACCGGTGATACGGGTCGGGTGAAAATCAAAGTACGGCCAATGGCCCGGGTGGAAATCGAGGACCGGGTAATGACTCGGATGGAAATCCACGATCGGCCAATGGCCCGGGTGGAATTCGAGGACCGACTAATGGGTCGGGTGAAAAATGAGGTCTGAATAGTAGACCGAGTGTAAATCATAGACCGACCAATGACCCGGATGGAAACCATTGACCGAAAAATGTCCTAGATGGTAACCATAGTCCGACTAATGGATCGGGTGAATTTCGAGGTCCTACAAATGGATCGGGTGAAAATGAAGTCCGACATACCGATCGGGTGGAATGCAAGATCCATCACTGGACCAATGTTTACTCTACCATGTGTCAGTCTATCGGTCAGCCTCATTGCATGCCGAATGACATTCTACCACGTGTCCAAATCCTATCATTTCTATCTATAAATAGACATCGAGAAGTCATTTTTTTGGTTACATTTCTGTGATTGCTCTCGAACTCCTCCCGATACACCATCACCCCACACTCTTTGCAATCCAGTTTCTCCTTTTACTTTATCAAACAATGGCCAATCCTACCACCTCTACTCAAACTGCCATTGGAAATTTGGTTTTCAAGAATGCTACTTGCACCACCATGATAGATTTGTCAACCACCCCTGGTTATGACAATACGTGGCTATCTACATCAGGTTTGCAACACTTGCTAACAATGCCGTAGTTCAAGACCGACAAGCACCTTTTGTAGAGTATCATTGATGGTTACGACCATGACCGTGCAATAGTGAATGTCATATTTTGGAATAAACAAGTGTCATTCACCATCACACCTTCGGACATACAGAGGTTAACAAAACTTCCACACAAGAGTTTCCCTGTCGTGTCTCCGAGGTTCACTATGGGTAAGCGTGATAAAAAATACTTGGAGGATGAATACGATCTTCCCTGGAAAGTGGTTGAAGGTATAATTCCCATCAATTATTTCTATTATTGTTCAAAATTTAACATTTTTTCATCTAATTTTTTTATGCAGCTTCCGTGGCTAAGTCTAAGAGAGGCTTAACAAACAACTGCATTGAAAATAAATCTCTGAAGGCCATTATTGAGTTCTTCCAAGCAAGACTATTTTTTCTTGGAAGAACAGAACTTCCATTATGGGCATTGACCTATATCATTCACACTGTTCAAGGCACATAGTTCGACTGGTGCACGTACATTTTAGAACGCATCAGAACAGAGTTGCACGGCGTCGGGACAGAGGAAGTCAAAACGGTGGTGACCGTTAACTTTATTTTAGCTCTTTTTTATGAAAGTTTTCATGATTTAAAAAATACTGAAGTACCAACAACATTGCATCCCACACTGCTGAACTTGGGTATGAGTTCAGAGGAATTGAGGGTAAGTCCATGTTTCACATCCATTTTTTTAATATATTTTAGCTCTGTTTTTAGTTTTAATTTTTTTTGCACCTGATTGTAGAGAAAGGTAGTGACCAAAACTAAAAAATAGGATGTTGGTGTAAGGGGTCACATGCATGAGGTATGTGGTGATTCTGAAGAAAATGAATCAGAATCATCACCATTATCGAGGCCAACAAAATGTACATGGTAGGTTACTCCTCCTTCTCATCGACCTAAATCTAGTCAGATCAACCATCCTACACGTAAGTTTCACTTTCAATATTTTATCAGTATATTTCTTAGTGTGTTACATAAAATTATAATAAGTTTTATTAAAATTTTCATGTTTTCAGAATTGCGCACAACCCCCGACCGCAACATTGTACATGAGATCCAATCGTCGTCAGGTAAATCATTCTCTTTTCTTGAAATTATTAATTTTTTTTTGTTTTTTGAAAATAATTTTGGCAATTTCTTATTTGAATGTCAGGTGGCTCTCAAGATCAAATCGTGAGAAGCCAGGAGCAGCAAGTCATGAGGCCACCGCCAGCACGACAACAACCACAGGTGCAACAAATGAGAGGGCAAATCAATATGGCCCGTGGAAGGGGTAAAATACTTATGCAGCCAAGATCGTAGGGTGTTTTCCCCACTTTTTCATTTAACACAAGTCAAGTACCAGAGGTGTCAACCGCAAATGTTGGATTAGATAATATTCTGCTTGATGATGAATTTTTTTTGCAAGGAAACATTGAGGGCTTTCAGGCGATAGATGTGCTTGAAGATCCACATGCAGAGGTAGAAGAACCAACACCCACAACAACTGAGCAAATAGTATCCGCTCCTGCTATGGAAGCCCACTATCATCCTCAATCCGAGGATGACAAAGTTAAATTTGATATTCAATCATCTATGAGTGATGGTATTGAAGCAACCCTCCAAGAGAGGGTGCTTAAAGATTTACAATTTATGAAATAGTGGGAAATTTGGGCTAAAGTGCTTATTAAGAAAATAAATACCCATTATAAAAACTTTAATAGAAGGGAGACTTTTTTTCTCGATATGAGAATGAACCAGAGAAGCTTAGTGGTCTGCTACAATAGGCCAATTCAGGATTAGTGACGTGTAGGACTTCATCCGATGATGAAGTTTTAAATATTATGTTGAATAGAATTGAGAACATCAATGTTGAAGCCCAAGCGTACTATAACCAATGGGCTTTCAACAAGAAAACTGTTGAAGTTGCTTTAGTTGCAAGAGATGTGGCCGAGGTGAGAATTTAGATGCATATTTTTCTTTTGCTAACTCTACTAACTTATGTCATAAAACTATTGAAGTTGCTTAAATTATGTCATATAACTCTACTAACTTATGTTTTTTTTCTTTTGCAGTCAAATTTTGAAAATTTGAAATTACAAGTTCAGAGCATGCAAGTCAACATAGAGGCTGCAAAGAAATTTCTGGAAATGACCATTATTATGAAGAGAACAACCCAACAGAAAGTAAGAGATAATAACATTCTCAAAAAATATTTGTGGGATAAACTTAAAGTGGATCCAGATCTCCTGATAAGGGAAGGACTAGAGAAAAATCCTGGTTTGAAAGTGCTTCAAGATCCCACCAAAGAAGAAGTTAGGTTATTGGAAAATTTTAAGAAAGGAGAAGAAAGTTTAGTCAGATCCGGAGCACTGCCAATGCCTGGTGTAGAAGATGTAGAAAAAGTAATAGAACAGGCAGGTCCAGGAGAAACCTCAGGTCTAGGACAATCATCGATAGAGCATCCGGAATGTCAAAAGTAGTTTGAAAAATTTCCATGTTGAATGAAAATTGTGTTGTTTTTCAGAATAGTTAAAGACATTATAATATATTTTAAATCTATATAAGAAAAATTTACATATATTTTATCATCTTTAATTTTGTGGTTCTTCCTATTTATAATATTTTGATGCATTTTTCGTCTATGGCAATATGAATATTAATATGGGTATTTTTTTTTAAATGATTTTAACTGTTTATAATCTCAATATGAATATGAATGCAGTTAAAATCAATATGAATGCTCTTTTTCCAAAATCAATATGAATGCTCTTCTTGTTTAAAATGTTTTACTTTTATATTCAATATAATATAATTTAAATCAATATAATCTCTTCTTCCAAATGATAAATATGAATGCTCTTCTTTATCAATATGAATGCTCTTCTTGTTTTTTAAATGATTTTAACTATTTATAATCTCAATATGAATATGAATGCAGTTAAAATCAATATGAATGCAGTTAAAATCATTTCAAAAACAACAATACTCATACATTTATAATCGGTTATGAAAGACAATGCTATGTTATAAATCATAAAACATATAATTTGAAAGATAATGTTGTGTTATAAATCATAGTTACAATTAAGATAGATGAAACAATCTTGTGATGACAAATAAACACAAATTCATATTGAAAATGAAAATGATAACTAACAAATTCATATTGATCAATGTTGTAAATACTTGTAAAAAATTACAATTCAGGTAATTGAAACAAACAAATACTATGATATAAAGGCAATTAAAACTATTTCAAAAACAACAAAGGGCAGAACATGAAAACTTCTTAATAATCAAATTTTGTGAAATCTAACAAATCTGATACAATATTGTGAAATCTGATATCAAATCAATTCCAATTTATTGTGAAATACTGGAAAAATCACAATACTGGATAAATCACAAATTAAGTAGCTGAAACAAACAATGCTCAGCTTGTCCAGAATCTCTATTGTGAAATCTGATGTCAAATGAATTCAAATTGTGAAATACTTGAAAAATTATAATACTAAAAAAATCACAAATCAGGTAGCTTAAACAAATATTTTTTTGCTTGTTCAACATCACTATGAAGCATAGTGGATATTTGTGTCTCCACAATCTGATCACTGAAAGCATCATTATCTTCCATATCGGTCATATTCAACACGCTCCTTCTATCTGCAAGGGAATTCCATAATGCAATTGCTCTATCATAGGGAAAATTTTCCAACTGATAGGATGATACATAAATTCTCAAACAATTTTCTAAATTTTTGTCCAGCCTATTGCGAAGCTTAGATTTCACAAAATATAGTGCACTGAAAACCCTCTCGTCTTCCACTGATCCCAAAATCATTGTTTGACATAATTCATATAAACAGAAGTATTCACTTATAGTATCTTGTAGGATAGTACTTGGATACAATTTTTGCCACAAACGTGCAATGGAACCAGTCTCATGGATGTTACTCAAAAGTGATGTTTGCCCAACCATTGTTCTTCCAAAATGTGTTGATTGTTCTTTCAAAATATTTTTGTTGAGTATACCATTGATTGTAACACCATTCATTTCCATAATTTTACTGAAATGTTGAATAAGTATCATCATATATTTAACAAACAACTCATTTGTAGAATTGAAGTCACTATTAGAAGCCCAAAACATGGGGTTAACCACACCCATGGCCTCAAGCAACTCATCTCTCTCGAAACCGATCTCTTATCTCACTTGTCAAATATTTTGCTATATTGGACAAATATTGTTCTAGTTTTGTAATACAACATGAAATCTATTGTGTGTTACAGGAACTTGTTCAACATCATCCATACCTATACTTGATTGCCTTTCAAAATAATAAAGAGGTATCAACTTTCCATGATTGTTAATACAAAGATGATCATTGATGTCAAACTTCAAATAGCTTTCTGGATCGTTCACGTTTGTCAATGTATTCCAACTATGAAACAAGGGATCTTTAAAATCTGCTTTGAACACATAAATTTTCAATAACAACACATATTTGTTTTCTCATCCTTATGAAATCAATGATATAGATGGATCTCTCTTGTGCAAATTTAATCAATCTACTCATTTCTTGTAACATTGGAAGAATACCACATAACGTCAATAGGGTTTCAAAGTTAGTCAAACGAAACAACAAATATTTTGCCTTATCAACTCCCCGACTACTTGCATACATAAACCCTGTTAATGATTGATATTCTATAAAAACTCTGTGTGCAAGTTGATACAATGAAATCCACCTTGTATCTACATCTTTTAACATTTTTTTCCTTCTGTAACTCCTAGTGCAAACTATTGAAACTCTGAAAACCTTTTTGGACTGCAAGAAAAATAAGAATGTATTTCATGAATGAGGTCTTCCACTCTCGCAACATTTTCAAAAGTGCTCATGATTTTATATGCAAGATTCACTCTATGAGCCATGCAATGAATGGGTATCATATATGGTGCAATTGTGGTTTGTAGTCGAACACAGAGACCACTCCTATGCCCTTGCATTATAGCAGCTCCATCAGCTCCAACGCATATTAACTTTGAGGCTATGTCTATGTCATTCATTCCCGCAATATCTTTTAAACTAGTCACAACAACATTATAAATATTTTTTGCATTTGAATTTTCAACCATCTTATGTAATCCTAGCAAACTAGGTTGCCTGACATTGTTTTGAAAAGTATACACATGCATACAAATCCAGGATGTGTTGTCCACAGCCGTCACCTCATCAATAGATAGTGAAATGAATCTGGAAAGTTTTACTTTCTCCCTTAGGTCCTCCTTCTCTACTAATGATAGACATTTTACCATTTCCCAACCACTTCGATCAGACCAATGGCAACTCAAAATTTTTTGCAAACCAGCCAGCTGAAACAGGTGCTTATAATCAATAAAATCGGACATGGGTCTACCCTTCTTGAGAATACTAAGTACAACAACAAACTGTAAACCTTTTACCCCTAAGGTGATCTTTTTCATTTTTTGAAAATGGGCTTCAATTGTTGCACCTTTCTCAACAAGAGATTGTTGTTCCTTTAAGTGATTGTCATATTCTATTGCATATCTGACATGCATACATTCTGATGCATCCTTCCACCTAACTATTTTAATAATTTCACCATCACTTCCTTTAACTTTTACATAAACTTTGCCAGCATGTTTTTCTATTGTATCTATCTTATTTTGCAACCTATGCTCCTTGCCCAGTTTCCAACTACAAATTTTGCATCTACATACTTTATCATCGACTTGGTTGTCATTAGTTAGGATAGGCTCTATCCATGGAAATTTTTCTGCCCATTCATTCTTAAATGCCCTTCCAATAGCCCAGTTAGATGCCTTCCACTTTTTATTTTTTTGCTTGTAGATTCAAAAGAAGTTTGTAATGTATTTGATTTATCGCTTTCATTTTCAACTATGTTATTTTGAGGATTATCTTCAAGTGCTTGTTGGATGTCATTGTTAAGAGAATTTTCATTAGAAGTCATCTCTTGGTGATGAATATCTTCAAGCGGAGGCATATCAAGGTCCACATGGTATTCTGCATAGTAGCATACAATACTATTCTTAATTATTTTTTAATTTAACAAAATAAACTAACAAACAGAAATATGATTTATATCATCATGCAATATGGCTAGAGGCACCCTAACCATTTGAGGAAGAAAGCATTATTTAAACTAACAAATACACCTAACTGTTAAGTAGTCAAAAATCATTTGTACCTTGAATTTGCACAGATGTCGATGGCTCGCTCGATTTCAACATATGGCTAAAATAATTCAGGATACTCTTTTCAGATTTGGCCCCCTTCTTTGCATCGCCAGTAGGTGACATTTTACTTGTAAAGAAAATATTTTTCAATTTAGAAAAGTAATAAAATGTTGAAGACATCTTACTTCTGTGAAGCCTTAAGATAATATTGTAATTAGAATAAACGTATAGATGGTTGGTAGAAAATAAATACCTATTTCCAGTCATTCTTTATTGTGATTTTTTTAGAGTATTCAAATACTCTATTTTTTGGAGATAGTACCTGTAACTAATAAGAGCAAAAAACCAATCAATATAAAATTTGAAAAAGGTACAATTTAATCAGAGATTTAATCAGAGATACAAATGTTGAAAAATATAAAATTCTAGTACAAAATGGACAAGAAGTAGAGCATCACTATGTCCATAGAGAACCAAAGTATTTACCTATTTAAAAATCTTGTAACAGAAAAGGGGATCTTAATGGAAATAGAGAATCAAAGAGTTTTAACATAGATAGAAAATAGGAGGAAAAATGGAGAACAGAGCATTGACTTATTTTCAGTAAATGATAAAAAAATAGCAAAAGAAAAACCAACAATTAGATGACAAAAAAATAGATCTTATTATTACAAGTGCTTCAACTATTATTCTCTATAAAACCAAAAAACACAGGATCACAGATTCAAATGTCTAAAGAGAAACAGAGTACCTATTGTAGGAAAAGGTCCATCTAAAAAGAGACCCACCGGGAGGTTCGTGCAGGAAACGAGGATCGATAGTCAGTTCAAGTGGAAAAAAGGTCCAACGAGCGGTCGATCTGGATGAACGGTCGATCCTGATTGTGGTCGAGTGGAACTAGAAGACCGATAATCGATCCAGGAAGAAATAATGGTCGATCATCGAACTATGCTTAACAGGAAGTCCGAAAACCGATTTGGGTGGAAGAAGCGAACCGACCAATGGTCCGAGTGGAATAGGCAGTCCAGTAGATGGCCCAGTTGGAACTAGCTATCCAGGTGGAACAAGTAGACCGACTACCGATCTAGGTGGATATAACATCCGGTCATCGAGCTAGGTGGAGAACTATGTTGTGTCGATCCGTGTACAGAACTCTGAAGTTCGAGTATAGTTTTGATCCGAATCGATTGGTTTCTGCACAACGCTGAAGTTTGGTGGAATCTGCAATAGATCGAATGTTTCAGTTCATATTTTTGCTTTAGAGTTTTACTTTTTGAATGTTATAAATGAAAACTATCTCTGGCTTGTTACTTATATATAGTGGTATAGTTAGCGAATTTGGTGGGATAATTTAAAAATTTAAAAAAAATTGGTAAAAATGGTCCACGACTTAGGCGGGAGTGTCGATGAATTTAAAAAAAATACGTAATACTATTATCAATGCACGACGAATCGACACTTCAAAATTTTTTGACCCAAAAATTTTGGGCGAAATGGCCGACGTCCAGGGTCCCCCAAAATCGTAAATTTGCATTTTCAAAAATGCTAATATTCGCCCAATTTGTGAATATTCACCGCTAAGAAAAACACTATCTCACATACTTAAATACATGATACTTGCACACTCCTACTTACTTGACACATGCTTTATTCATAAAATCAAACTCACACCCTAAACTAAATATTTACAATGGGACCAAATAATGTAATACCTCCAACATTATCTCGTTTATCTAACAGTACTGCAACCTTCTCAACTACATGCCATTTTATTGAAAAATATCAATTTTTGAGGCTTGAGTTGGTCTATTCCTTGGCATTCTCCAGTTGAGGAGGTTGGTTTGAATCATTGGACCTTTATCCTTAAGTTGTAATGGTGGCCACCATGTATTTAAAATAATAATGCTTGTACTTGAACCCAATTGTTATTGCAATAATGTATAGGGGGTCATTTATTGGGTTTTTTTATCTATCACTTTATTGTTACTCCTTGTTGCAAATCCCTATTATTGATTGACCAATATCGTTTGATCTTCAAAAGAAAAATATTCATCATTTCTAAAAAATCAAAATTAACATTACATTATTTGGGTTGGGTATGGTCTAGCTATTAGTAATTTTCCTACCTGGATGAGCACATCTTTAGCATGGGTTGCTTCCTTGAATGCCCTAGATAATATAACAAGATCTACATTTTAATCCATTAGGGCCAAGTTTGATTGTAAATCTCTTATATGCTATGGTAATGCCTACTCATTTGGGGCTTGAATATTAGGAGCTATAAGATGTAACATTCTCATAGACCTTATGATATAATCATGATTGTTCTCTTGGGGATGCCTTTGAATTATATTTAACTAAAAGTGTATTGAATAAGCATTTCCTAGATTTCCAAATCCCTTCATGAAAGGTTCGACAATAGAAGCCCAATCAATGATTGAGTTGTCATATAGGCTTCTCTACCACAATGTAACTTTATCTCTTAATGAATATATCAATAATTATACCATAATATATTTTTCCTAAATTTGATATATGAATTTTAACATTGAAAACTCATTGAGGTGATTCATTATAGTTTTATTATCATTTCCATAAAATATAAATAAGGATTTAGTGTGACAATGAATATTGGAGAGTAACTCATTAGATTTAAAGGTCCTTGATATGTCTAGTTGGGCAATTGGTTCTTATGTCTCACTTATAGTTGATAACACTAAAATCCTTGTGCATATTACTTTTTTGTGATATATTACATTTGATATTAGGTATCCATCATGTATGCTTGCTACTATGGAGTATGAGGAACCATTTGTTCATTTGGTACTAATTGAGAATTTTGAGGATCCATTGATTGTTGAGGAACAAATGGTAGATCTAAATTTTGCATTAGTTGTAGATTAGGATACACTCGAGGGTTATGTTGTAACCAAATTACTACCTTGGGATTCCCTTAATTTTGAAGAATTATAAAACCTTGAATTGATCAATTGAGACCTCTAGAAACCCAGTTTTGCAAATATTTGACAAGAGGCATGATATGCTCAAAGTGGTGTAATTGGTTCCTAAAGAGCAAAGTGCTAGGAACAATTGGTCCCTAAAGAGCGAAGTGCAAGCATAATGAAGAAAATTACTCCTAGATATGAATTATTCACTCCCCTCTTAAACTGCATCACCCATTGATAGGTAAAAGCACCAAAGGAAGTGCATGAATCCTAAGTAAGATATTCAAAAAGTGTTATTTTCGTATGTAATGGTGCCACTATGCATTTTTAAAGCCTTCTAAGTGGTTTAAAATGTATTTAAAAGCATTTAACATTTGGTGGTGCATCATTTTGGTAAAGATACCCTAAATATTGACTTTCACTTTGATTAGGATTTTCTCACCCAAGGTAACTCGAGGGTGAATTCTTCTTATAAATAGGAGCCATGGGCTCCATTGTAGAAATATTTTGGCCTCAAGAGAATAAAATATATTCTTTGTAAAACCCACATTGTAATTGCTCTATCCTCTTCGATTAATAATAAATTGATAAGACTTTTTACTTTCCATCAGTGACACTACCCTCCCAGATTATGGAATGTGTGAAGATTGTGGTCTTGCCGTTTTATCATGTTGTCATTCCTTATTAAATCCATTTAATATACATGGGATCCATTGTTATTCATTTTTTTTGTATTGATTGATCATACACTCTACATGTTACCATTATGTCCATATTTACTTTTCAATATCTTGCATCCTAAACTTCAAAATTTACTTGCATGAACTTTAATTTCTGCATTTTTTATTTTGTACTTTGATTTTCCATATTTATTTATGTATTTTGCATAGATTAATAATATTTAGTAAGGATAGTGGGGATCTAACCTAAATTTGGAGGTTCAGAGGGGCACACTTCCCTTTATTCCAATTTGTTGAAACATAATTGTGGGTGCATAAGAAGTTAGATTATTTCACAATTCAATAAGTTTTTGGCATGCCCAATGGGACCCAATGTTGGATTTCTACAATGAGATAGCCCAGTCCTGATTTGAACTCTAATTTTACATATCTTTAATTTTTTATGTTTTATTTTAGAAGTGCTTTGCAAATGGTAACTCCTTTACAAATTTTAAATTTTTGAATTTTTTATAAATTGAGTAGTCAAGGTATTAAAAAATCTATAAATTTTTTTGATTTTGGTACCAAAATTGTATTTGCCATAGGTGAAAAATTATTTTTTAAAGTTTGATAAATTCTAAGTCTTCACTTGGGAAGTTTTTCACTTCTAAATTGGAGTGACTCACCCTATTTGAGACATTTATCCAAGAAAACAAAGAAATTAATCAAGTCTTCTCCATTGACCATTCACTTAACTTTATGAAATGATTTCCTCCAAAAGTAGCAAGCGAACCACTAAAAGAATAAAATTACCAATTTGCTCAAGTTTGAGAAGCAATTTACTTAGGAAGATTAAATATTTTTCTATCACCTACCAAGGGAGTAATTCACTTAGATTAGGAGTTATTTTCTTGTATCCCTTAGCCGTAAAATTTTCGAAGTTACATTTTTGGAGTTATTCACTCCACCTAAGGAGCATATCACTCCTTTATTCAAATTTTTATAATTTTCAAGTTTTGATCCCAAAAATATATTCATGTAAGTATATACATGGAAGATTCTAGATTTATGTTAAAGCACTTAAAAAATTTAGGGGTTGAGAAAAATATTTCAACCAACCAAATTTATATTGTATTAACAAAGGAATTCAAAAGAAAAAAAAGGAAGGAATAATGTCACATGGTGCAGGGCACCAAAAGGTGCATAGAGGCATTGGCCTCTGAGTTTTTCCTCAAGGGTCAGCAACACTCATACAAGAGAGCCCTACTATTAACTCATTATTATTTGTGCTATGTGTTGTTATCTTTGGAAAGGGGTTTAGGTTCACCAAGGGCTTAAATATTTCCCTAAATCTAATTTTATGTGTATAGTTTTGATGAATAACTAGGTTTGTTCTATCATAAGAACTAATATGCAATGTAGTGTGTAGACAAAAGTGTAAAATACAAGATGTTATCCTATATGTAGTTTTATTTTAATGCTAAAATAGGAAGTACAAGAAAATAAACCTTTCTTTATTTTTATTTAAAATCAAGGATGTAAGAAGGATACAAAATACACAAACTAGCCTAATGCAAGACTATGTGTAGCTTTGATTAAATGCCTAAGAAAATAGAATAAAATGTTAAGCTATATTAAAAATTCTTTTTTATTTTCCTTTTATATGTATTTGAAGATAAATAGAAGCATATAAAAATAACAAGCATTCTATGATACTTAATAAAAATAGGAGGAAAAAGTGTACTTATCTATTTGGTGCTTGACACAAATATATCGCCTGTGTTTGAATCCGTCACCTAACAAATATATTTCCTAGAATATTTTCTATTGGTGAATTTGCTAAAACCTACAAAATAGACAAAATAGAGGGTAGATAAAAGTTTTGAGGCCTTCCAAACAACAAGAAGTGTAAATATTCCTAATTGGTATAGTCAGGTCCCTTATTATATACCAAAAAAATTGAATTTAAACCTTGGAAGTGGATGTTGTAATACCTATAATGAATTCACTGCCTAAACATTTTCTAGTTGATGAATTACCTAAGATGATAAATATATATTAACAGAAGGTAGAAACAAAGAGAGGATTTCTAAAATAATGTTGAGGTTGTGTGGAGATAGGCTAGATATAGTGGATGTAGGAATGATAAAGATTTTTTAGGTTAGACATACAAAGGATAAATTTGTTGTCTAAACTAGTTATAGGTGGCATATTTGTTTCTATGAAAAAAATGGTAGAAATAATTTAAATTGTATTATGAAGATTATGATATTCTAGGAATAATATGTTGCCTCTAGGCAAAAAATTCACTTTCAATGAATGAAAATAAAAATATAGACCTACAGAGGCTATAGGCACTACTGAAAAGGCTCAAACATCCTTATGAATGATCTATTATCCCCAAAACCTCCTAAAATACCTATGACAAGATGATAAAACTTTGGAAAATATAGATGAATACATGCACAAATAGCTAATATAGAGAGATAGTGATGAAAAACAAAGATAATAGAGATATGGAGGATATCACCAAAATCACATGTGAATTATCTCCTTCCCTTTGATAGCCCAATAAATTACTTGAAGATGACCTCATGGGGAAATTATAGCAACAATTTGTTGAGAAAAGTGTGATGATTATTACTTTGGAAAATAATTCAATGTGTAAATGAGATCTCTTCTTATGAAACCTTGACGACAATTCATTATTCAAAAGTTCATTTTCAAATGTCATCCTAAGGGACCAATTCATAGAATTGGCCCTCCTAGGAATTTTTCAAATGGGAGGGGTGAGGTATATTTCTGATAGGGGTTGATTTGGGGTTGTTTATTGGGCTATATTCTAAGTAAAATTAGTTGTCTCCATGATTAGGGTCAATTTTGGTAGGTGGAGGAAGGTGTAGGAAATTTAGCCACCTTCCTCCCTACCTACTGATTTCCTGCGATAACAATGATGGTGGGTGGAGGAAATTATGCCTCAGTTGGTTTTAGTAGTGTAGGTCAAATTCATACCCTCATTTGCAAAATTCTTTTTTTGCTGATATAACACTTAAACTTCATTAAAGGAATAAATCCTAAAGTTCACTTGGTATTTCAATACTTTAGCTTAGAAATAAGCTTTGAGGTGGCCAAGTATTTCTTTAAAAATCTGGCTAAGTGTAAATGTTTGGGATTGAACAATTTTAGATCATTTTTGGCAATGATGTCAACATGGCATCTCAAAAGTATGAAAGTGTACAAAGATACATCAAGTGAATAAATCCAAATTTCTTGGCAATGAAACAATGCGTCTCTAACATTGGTCAAAAAGTGTACCCTTTGCACAAACATGGAATTGAATAATTTTGGACCATTTTTGGCAATGACATCATCATGGCACCTTAAAATTCTAAAAATACATTGAAGATACTATGGCAAAAAAAAAACTAGAATCCCAATGCAAAATTATCGATGAAACCAATAATGCACAAAGTTGAAGAAACCAAAATACAAGCCAAATATGAAGGAAAATGACACTCATCTAATGGTGATGTCACCAAAATAGCTCTAAAGTTAAAATTTTGTGCAAGGAGTCTCCAAGTGGTCAAAAGACCCAATACTATCATAGGACCAACTTTGATACACACTAGCCTAGAATATCCCTTTCAAAATTTGTAACTAATTTTAATGCCTTCCAGTTGTTTTAACCAAAAACATTAGAACTTGAAGGCGACATCCCTAATAGACAATTGCAATAGCTCAACCATTTGTAGAAATTGGTTATAGATCTATAGGTCAAATTACAAAACTACACATGAATTATAGGGACAAAGATAAATCTGGACTGACCACATTAGTTGAATGTACCTTGCTAGATTGTTCTTCCAAAAAATGTATAACAAATTTGTAAATCTTATGTTGTAAGATTCATATAGGAAATGGGTTTGCTTTGTAGCATTTTCTTGGATGTATGCTATGCAATTTTTACCAATAAATGAGAAGTGATAGTTTTTTGGCCTCCATTGTGATTGCTATTTTAGGTTCTTATGAATGGATTTATGTTTACACTTTATGACTAGTTTATTTTGTTAAAGTGAATTTTGCTATTTGGATCACTATTAGATTGCTTTGCATTTAAGTCTTTGGAATTATTAAGGCATATATTTATATCTAAATTAACTTCATTATAAATTTTACAATGGCTAGTTTGTTAAGTATTACTACAAATTAATTGTACTAGGATTTATGCAATTTATGTCCAATATTGTTATGTTATACACCATCCATTATTTAGTCATTACCCAAAACCCTTACTCCTTTCTAACCCTTCCATTTCTCACTTTTAGCTTAAACCCCAATTTTAATTTTGTAGGTATTATAAGGATACAACCTTCTCTAAAGGTTGAATTGAGAGAAATATCATTCTTCCAAACATTGGCTAAAGTCTAGGGTGCTCTTTGTAGACTCTGGTAGATTTTATGCCAAGAAAATTTTTGGCACACCCAATGGGATGAATTATGGTAATTTTCACATCTATTAAATTGAGTAGAACCTTGGTGAAATTCTACCTCCTAAGATCATTCATTTACCAAATGACTTTTCTAAGTTATAATTGATTGACAAATACCCAATTGTCATTTTATTCTAGTTTATTAAATTTTTATGTTGACAAGGTCAGTAGCCAAGAAGGTTGAGAATCCATTATCGTTTCTTGAGTTTCTAATTTTTAGGTCAATATGAACTAGATATCTACCTCTAAATCTACTACCAGAAAGTGTAGACTTTACATATTCTAGTTCTCAATAAATAATTTCTAGTTCTAAAACCATGGCTCAAAATCAATAGCAGGTCCCTCAAAATTTCCTTGAGTGGAACACTACTAGACCACTGGGTTTGACACATATCAATGTTATCCCTCAAGAAAAAATCAAAGCCTTACCTACCTATGATGAAATAGGAAAAATGGTGTATGAACATTGCTAGGATATGATCTCATTAGTCATAGTTCATAACATCTAGGAGGAAGATATTATGGTCAAACTCCTTGCCTTATCTTTCAAAGAGAAGATATTACAATGGTATCACACTCTAGAAGATTAAAGTATTCATTTGTGGTCTGATTTTGCAAGACCCTTTGTTTAAGAATTTAATATAGCCAATCCCTTTTTGTTACTTACTTTATTATTATCCAAATATTTTCTAAAGAATTCATTATTGATTTAATTATCACATTTAGTCAAACTTGGAAAATTATCCCTCAAGATATTAGACACTTGGTCCCTTGGAATACATTTATTATATTAGAGCCTTAGATATTGATTTGGAACTTCAAACACAATATTCAAATGTGACGAACTTCCCTCAGGTCTATCAAGCCACCATTATTTTATAAAATGCTTTAATTTTTGTAGAAAGGCTACCCCTTAGAGTTATGATGTCGCATTTCCCAAATATTGGCCAGCCCACTTATTAGAAATAAACTTTGATCATAATCAGATAACTCCCCTCAATAAATATTATTCATACCCTAAAGCATTACTCCCAGTACCAACCTTGCTAGCATTACCAATCCCAAATAAAAAAGAGTCTCCAATAATGATAGAGGTATTGACTACATTGAAGACCTTAAGTAACAAAGTGATAGCCATAAAAAAAAGAGAAACCAAGAGGTACCAACCTAGAAGGTTTCCCTATGTCATTAAGGATAAAAAATCTTCTAGTAGCAATGTGGCTGAAAAGACTAATAATATATATAGTGATCAAGAATCAAAAACATTGATCTTATCATCAGAAGATAACCCCTAGTGCACAGTGTGTAGTGATCCTCATAATATCAACACTTGTGTGATGTATCAACATCAAGCCCAATTAGATGTCATAGATAAATTTTAAAAGGAATAAAAGGGTTAAGTAAATATGTTATGTGATCTAGAACAAGTTATGATCACACAAGATCCTTTAGAGTAAGAATACCTATCAATGTTGACCAGGTCCAAAAAGAAACTATTACAAATAGATGCATAGAAGTTAGGATCATTCTGAGTCTAGCTTAGCCTCAAAATTTCATAAAGCAAATGTACCTTAATTTCAAAAAATATATAATTTAATCAAAATTAAAGAAATTTTACTTTCATTAGATCCAAAAAAGGGGTGATCAAATTTGGAACAAGAGAAAAAATACAAGAAGACTCAATTCGATTACAAAGAATGAGCCTGCGATAAATTCAGATATCCTTATATAACTAAACAAAAAAGGATAAAAGCCACTCAAGAGTATAGAAAAAGGTTTGACAAACCAAAAAATAAAGAAAAGAGATAGCAAAAATCATAAGGATTCAACATTGTTGAGGAATTAAAGAAAACTCCCTCCAAAGCAAGTATGTAGAATAACCTAATTATTCTTGGACAAATTGACTTGAGAGCTTCATTAAATATGATAAACTATGGAGATGCACCAAATTTAGAATATAATGTAGCTCAAGACTTGTTTACCCCATTGGGAAAATAGACTCCCACCATTTTACATGTCTTTACACATGGAGGGTTGGATTATACATATTTGAATGATTGATTTTGGAGTCACAACTACTATGATACCTAAATCAATGTGTGAGGCTATGGGTATGGAGTACACCCACTCATGCCCTGGAGTTTTATAATTGGATGGTACCCCTATGAATATAGTTGGAGTAATCAAATATATTCACATGGTGCTACATAGGGCACTTGATATTACTATAATATAAGAAGTGGTGATCATAGATCTTGAGCCATATTTTATCCTCTGCATTTCTTGAGAATTTACAACAAAACTAGGAGGTTATATGTACCTATAATATTCTCATATTATAGTCCCACATTAGAGGAAAAAAATTAAAATCTACCTAGAAAAGCCAATATTATATCACATAAAGAAGATAGATGAAGGATGTATCAACATGATTAGTGAAGATATAAACCCTCTAGAAGATATCCTTGAATAATTACAATGAGGAAGATGATTTTTCTTTAAAGTATTACAATGCCATGATTGAAACCAAAATCAACACATATTGCATAATAAATCCAAAACAACAAAAGGTCCCAACTGTGAAAAATCAAGAACTCTAAAAAATAGAGCTTTGGAAGCTTTACTTTGATGAATCTAGATCCAAAAATGGGGTTGAAGCCAGGATAGTGTTGATCAAAGAATTTTCTTACAAATTAAAATGGAGCTATACTAATAATGCAACCGAATACAAATCTTTGTGTTTGGGCCTCACACAAACAAAAATATGGGAATTAAATTGCTCTCCATATTTGTTGACTTTGAGCTTGTGGTCAATGAAGTTATGGAAATATGCAATAGTAAGCACCACTACTTAAAATCATACTGTAATAGGGTGTGGGAACTGATGGAATTTTTTTAAGCCCTAAAAATAAAAGCTATTACCAAGAAATAAAATGAATTGGTTGATGCATCAGCTTCTCAAGGAGAAAATTTTATACCTACTATCAGTGATAATGAAAAAAAAAAGGTAAAGATAATATTTAGACCAACAATTCTACACAAAGAGATATTCTAGAAAGTGTTTGAAGATGACCAACAAATTATCAATTTCTTAACAAGAGAAGCAATATACATAGCACAACAAGAAGATATGTTGTAGTAAATTAACAAAGGAGAAGTCATTTAGATTAAAAATAATCATATACCGAAGGGGTTGATCACTTTAGAAGGCTTGTTTAACAACAATGACTAAGCAATGAGGCAAAAGATGAAAATCTAAGAATAGGCCTTCAAGGAAGCACAAATTGAACCAAGAAAAATTCTAAAAGTTAGAGTATACTATTCCAAAGAGGAAGTGGATGAACTCATATTGCTATGTAAATGGTACCAATACATAATAGCATGCAACTACAATGATATCTGAGCTTATGCCAAAAGGGTTATCCAATATACTATAGAGCTAACACCTAATGCCAAGCCATTTAGGCAAAAGCAAAGGTCGATCAATCCCAAAATAGAAGTGGTAATGAAGCAGGAACTTCTCAAACTACTAAATGCTAAGATCATATATCCAATCAAACACTCTACATGGGTAGCAAATTTAGTACTAGTGAGGAAGAAGAATGGATATATCTACCTTTGCATTGATTTTTGAAATCTAAATAAGGCATCATTGAAAGATCATTACCCTTTATCACATATTGATCAAATATTATAGGCCATAGTAGGAGCAAAAATATTTTCTCTCCTTGATTGTATTTTAGGATACAATCAGATATGGGTAAAATATGAAGATCAACACAAAACAATATTCACTATCAAATGGGAAACATTTGCCTATCAAAGGATTTCATTCAGTCTGTCTAATACCGTAGCAACTTTCCAGCATAAATAGACTTCACTTTTGAGTTGATCAATACAAAATATTGATTTACTTAGATGACATGATAATTTTTCCATGATAATCAAAAGCATATAGATCACCTAGAGATGTTTTTTTAGAGATACCAAAATTTTGAAATATCATTAAATCCCAATAGATCAATATTTGTTGTGCATGAGAAAAAAATCCTAAGACATGTTGCCTATAAATAAGGATTAACTATTGATTCAAAGATAATCCAAGCTATTCTAGCCTTACCACTTCACCTTAGCAAGAAGGCTTTATAGTCATTTTTTGGGCAGATTAACTTTGTCCAAAAGATTATTTTCAACTTTGTGCAAATAATCAATACCATGATAGAACTCTTTAAGAAGAATGTAATATTTGTGTGGGCCTCAAAGAGGAGAAAATAATTCAAACAGATCAAGCAGACTATAACATAGGCTCCACTATTGGTTGACCCAAATTTCAATAGAGATTTCATTCTATATATATACGGGTCTGAAGATGGCTATGTTGCGGTTTTGACCCTAAAAGGTGACAGTCAAGAAGAACATATGGTATCAAAGAAACATTGGATTATTATCAAAGAAACAAAAACCTCATAGAGAAGTAGGTATTTCCATCATGAAGTCACTCAAAAAGCTCAGATATTATGTGTCTCAAAGTAGAACAATAGTTTATGTAGTTCACTTGGATGCCAAAAATTTTATTCTTCAAGGAGAATTGGGAGAAAAATGAGTCAGATGGATCAATAAAATATAATAGTACAACATTGAGATACACCCTACTAATTTGTTAAAAGGTAGAGCCTTATGTCAAAAGTTGACCGCTACACCAGAACAAGAATACAATGTGTATAGAAGACAACATTGAAGTAAACTTTGAAAATGAGCAACACATGAAAAACTGATTGGGTTGATAAATTGGTAAAATATTTCCAAATAGGCAGGTGTTTGAAAGTATTGATTGCTTCATAGAGGCATAGGTACAAATTATAGGTGCTGAAATATGTCCTATTACTAGAGGGACTATTTTGAATTCTTTTTTATGAAGTCCTCTATTGCATAAAACCAAAATAGATCAAAAAGGTGTTAGATAAATTTCACTTAGGTCTATCTAGAGGATATTACTTAGTGAAAATTATTGCTGCCAAAATTCTTAGTTGGGTACTATTGGCCCATCATTTTTGTAGATGCTTTTAAGATAGCTATAGCCTGTGAGAGATACCAATGGTTTATCAGAAGGAACAAAAATTCTATGCCCCCCTAAAACTAATTATAGTAGAAGAACCTTTCTAATAGTGGGGATTTGACTTCACCAAATTCATAAATATTAACTCATTAGTAGGACATAAGTATATTCTAATGGCAACCAACTATTTCACTAGGTGGATAGAAGTGGTAGCCACAAAATTGGACAATCAAAATACAATGATTGAGTTCTTATAAATTCTAATCATGAGGTTTGGAATCCTAGACACCTTAGTAACTGACAATGGATTCTTTTTTATAGGGGCAAAAATCATTGATTTTTCTAGTAAATATGACATCTACATAAAAGTGTCATCAAACTACTACCTACAAGAAAATGGGTTGGTTGAATCTATTAAAAAAATTGTTTAGAATTATTAAGAGGACTATTATGGAAAATAAAAATATTTGGCATCTAGTACTCGACCAAGTTTTATGTGTAGATTGGATAACAACAAAAAAAGTGCTAAAAGCTTCGCCTTATTCCTTAGCCTATGGAAAGGAAATCATTCTTCCCTTACATCTTGAATTATCTATGATGAAATTGATAAATAAAGGAGAATTCTCAAATATCAGAGCAGTAGAGACTTGGATGATATATCTCCTATTCTTGGAAGAATAAAGGAAAAATGCTTACAATAGTATTCAAAAATACTAATCATAAATTAAATTGATAGTTTGACAAGAGGGCCATATTTTGATATTACCAAATTGGTGACCTTGTGCTCAAATGGAATGAATATAGATCAAAACCATGAAATCACCATAAATTCAATTCATTTTATTCTAGGCCTTACTAAATCATCACTAAACACAAACACAATGTGTATGAGCCATTAGACATCAATGTCCACGTTTTCTCATGTTGGAGAATCTTACATTATTTGGTACTTGTCAATGTACCACCTTGGTAAATTATTAGATTAGGTGTGTGTCTTAGATTAGAGTGTGAGTTTATATTTTATGTAATGTAATAATGTGTAAGAAATGCACAAGTATCATGTAATTAAATGTGCAAGTGTTGTGAGTGTAAATATGCACAAGTGTTTATTATGTAAGAGTGCATATGTGTCCTTAGAATAGGAAATTGAAGAGTTACAAAGAAGAATGAAAGTCAAGAGTGCACCATATGAGAAGTCACATACTATTATATATTTGTTATAAAGCATTGTAATTAGTATAAAAATGAATAGCTCATTGCATGCATTAGTAGAATTTTATTCAATAGCATTTTTAGTATTTTCATGAGTATTTCCATGTGATTATTTTACGAGTATTTAAGAGTTATTTATATGTTATTATCATATTTATTGAGTTCATTATATTGCAACTTTATTTCAATCTTGTGATTATTTTTTTGTAAGATTTAAATTAAGTATTAGGCTACAAAAGCTATCAGTGGTATTAGAGCCACAACAAGGTTACTTGCATAGGTTTTAAAAGTTGCAAATAATCTAAGGATATTTCCAATGGCTAAGGAAAGACTAGTGAAGTTAAGGATATTACCACTAGATAATAAAAACTAGTGAATACAAGAATTTCCACTAAGTTGAAGAAAAACTAGTGAATATTAAAGATTCAAATTTTAGAGAACCAACTCAAGGTAAAAGTTGGTCAATCTACAAATTGAGTTTACCTATTCCAAGAATATATTCAGAATAGAAGGCAATCTACAATACAGATTCAGGTCTCAAAGATAGACCTTGATATTGATAGAGAAAGGAGACTTGAAAAAAGTCCCATTGAAGGCAGACTCAGAGACCCAAGAAGAAGGTCCTACTAAAGATTAAAGATAGAATAAAGAAGACTTCAAGATAGAAAAAATTCTTGAGGATAGTCCTAGTTAAAGGACAACACATAGCACTTCAAAGGCAACATATTAGAATTCCACATTGGACAAAAAAACTAGAGAATTTAGGATAACAAAAGAGCAAGGCAATATTTTGAAAGTGTGAATGCCACAAGGGCAATATTGAGAAGAGTGAATGCCATAAGGGCAATATTGAAAAGTGTGAATGTCACAAGGGCAACATCAAAGAGAAATGTAGCATTTGAAAGACATAAGAATAACATTAAAGATAAATATAATATTTGAATGTCACAAGGACAACATTGGAGATAAAGACAGTAAATGCCACAAGGGTAATAGTAAAGAAAAGAGACAACAATTTTAGAGAATGCAAGGTAACATTCAAAGCATTGCCACAAGCAAGTGAAGCATCACAATAGCACCACAACAAGAAGTATTGAAGCTAGAGAAGGCAACATATTCAGTCAAGAAAAAGACTAAAATCTAGAAGAACAATATTGTAGACTAAGAAAGAACTCCAAAAGGATTGCTTACACCAAGTTTGATACAATAGTTGTAATTCGATGACAAGCCCATTAAAGTTAGATATAAATAAGTAAATCTCAGAATTAAACTAAGCATAGGAGGAAAAATCAAAGTGCAAGGAAATATAAGGAGAAGAATATAAAGTTAGCAGTTCTTCATAAAAAGAGATCACTAATATAGTTTATTTTACAGAGATTTATTGCAAGCAAGATAAAGGACTTGTAGGAGAAATAAATGTATCCTTTAAAGATAATAAGAGCATCAACATAGGAGGAAATATATTAGTATCTAAGAATAAAATCAAGACAAAATAAAGAGCATATTTAGTCAAAGTATGAGGACAACATAGTGCGAGTGTAATCTTGGAGAGCATCCTGCGTGTGCACCTGCAATAAGTACAAAAAATGAAGACAAAAAAGATATTTGAAATTAGAAAGATAATGTGAGAGCAAAAAGACAACAGGACTACTACATTGCTCATATGAATAAGTCATATAGAAGGCAAGCAGATTCAAGGGCAATATAAAGGGTAATATTTTTTAGAATGGACTGTGTAAAGATTGATGTTCAATATTTAGAATCCATAAAAGAAAAATCATATATTAAGTGAAAATTTTCAATAATTCTCGGTGTTCTATTTTGATAGAAAAATAGAATATAATGATGGTAAAGGGTTGTATACAGAATGCAAAACTTCACCTTAAAACCTGCACACATTAGTGAATAAAATTTAGTATAAAGCATCATAAAAGTAAAGGCACAAAATTGGCATCATGGCAAACAGTGCCATCGTAGTGCCATAGAGAAGCACAAACATATGAGATACAAAGTGCCATTAGACACAAGTACCAAGCTTGTCCAAGCATGGGAAATCTAGCAAACAACATGAGAGTTGAAGGAAGCACCACTAGATACAAACATAGTTTATTCAAGTGCAAGAAATGAAATATCAACCCTAGAGGCATTCGAGTGACATCTATTGAAGTGGAAGTGCAAGAGGTAAAACTTATAGGAATAAAGGAGAGGAAGCACTCATTAGGTTGTTTCAGAAATATTATGTACAAAAGGGAAATAGATAACATCATTTAGCTAGAGGGAAGAATCAAGTGCAACTCAATCACAAAGGAAAGAGTTGAGTTCATTCCAAAGAGAAGAAAAGAGGAAATGTCATAAACATCATCAAATGTGCCCTTGGATGTAGCAGAAGAAACTCAAAGGTTACTAAGTTCCAAAATGTAATGTAAAAAAATGTATAATGCTTAGGTATACTAAGCACAAACCAAGAAGAGAGATAACGTTGTTACAAAAGATATTAAGCATTGTCTATTCAAAAGGTACCCTAGTAACATTCAAAGTGTTTGAAAGGAGATTGAGCATTGGAGTGTAACCCTAACATCAATAAAAGTGAATCAATTAGTGCACCAAAGGAATGTGAAATGGTTGGAAGCATTAGAACATTGAGTGCAAACTGAAATGCCATGCAAACTATATAATGGACATGTTGAGTTAAAGAAGGTAAAAGGACAAAATGTGTAATGTCTATTCAATGATATTTCAAATATTAGTTCAGTCAAGATTCACCTGACATTCTCACACACTCTCACATGCTCGATTCAGGGAAGCACAACAAAGCGTTATTGAACTTGCCAACATCAAAGTCACCATACAAAGCAACACCTTTCAAGGAGGTAAAATTAGGGTTTATTAGATAAATTAAATTAATTTTTTATTTGTCTAAAGTTTAGTGGAGTGATAAGGAGTTAATTTTTTATTTTTGGTTTTTAAAGGTTTTCTAAAGGTTATTTTGGAGTGATAAGTAGTTAGTGAAAAGCTCTTTATTAAAGTTTTTTGAAAGCTTTATTTTAATAATTTTTTTTAAATTCAAAAGCCATAGAATATTTGCAAATAATTCAATTATGGAGAGATAAGGAATTCTACTTCAAATTTAGGAATTTTTGAATTTGCAAAATTCTTAGTTTTATAGTTTCTAATTAATTAGGGAGCCATAAGGTATTCAACAACAAAGTTTTTTGAAATATAGAAAATTGAAATATTTTTCATTCAAAACTTAGGGAGACATAAGGTAGACTACATCAAAGGATATTCATGGATGAAATTGTTAAGAATGCATTTAATGAATATAGTGAAGACATGTTGCATGCACTCAAATTTTACTCACACAACTTAATAAATAACTTTGATGGAGAAAAACAAATATTTGATGTTCTAAAAGATAAATTGACTTTGTTTTTTAAAGAAGCAAAAGAAGGAAAATTTACAACTCTTATAGGTTATCTTCATGAAAAACTTTTTAGGTCATGGTGGGATTCTCAAAACACCATTATACTTACTTCAGAAGAGTGTTTAATGATGTATCTTTCATTAATTAGTTTTGAGATTTTTCAAGGGAAGATACAAGTTGAAAGAAATGATACATATGATAGTCTCAAAGAAGAATCATTGAAAACAAAGTCATATTATTGTGATGATTTACTAAATAAATGCTTAGAAGGTATACCATTAGATATATCATAAATGAAATTGCAAAAAAAGAAAATAAGAAAGAGGAAGAGAAGGAATCATAGGAAACCTGAATCCAAAGACAAGATCAAGCAAGGAGAAGAAGAAGATCAGAAAGTTTAGAAAAAGGAAAAAAAGAAAAAGGAGAAATATAAGAGCCAAGAACACATGAAATATGAAGGTCATGTTAAATACTCTTACATAAAGGATCCATATATTAATCTACTAGAGGTAGATTGAATATTGAAGGATAAAGATTGTATTGAAGACTAAAGTCTTCAATAACCAAATAATGTAATACAGGGGGTGTTGGAGAATATTACATTATTTGGTACTTGTCAATGTACCACCTTGGTACATTATTATATTAGGTGTGTTTCTTATTTTAATGTATGAGTTTATATTTCATGTAATGTAATAATGTAAAGGAAATGCACAAGTGTCATGTAATTAAAGTGTGCAAGTGTTATGAGTGTAAATGTGCATGTGTCTATTATGTAAGAGTGCACATGTATCCTTAGAATATGAAAGTGAAGAGTTACAAAGAAGAGTTAAGGTCAGGGTTATGCATAAGTGCGAAATATCACAAATTGGCTCTATTTAGGATTTTCAAGATTTTAAATTGGCTAATTTTGGATCCTTTCATTGGGGCCCATTCACTCGCAATTTATGGGGTGGAAGTTTTTTTGGGGTAAATTTGCCCATTGTTGATAATCATGAACCTAATATTATTTTAATTTGCCAACCTCAAATTACAAATGATTTTGATTTTCCCGCCCAATTCGCCTTTAAATTATAAATGATTTTATATTTTCCACCCAAATCGCCTTCAAATTATAAATGATTTTATTTTTCCCATTCAAATCACCTCATATATTTTTCCCACTCAAATCACCTCATATACTACATGTATATATACTGTACTGGGTACCGATAAACATACATAAAAAATACTCTAACTCAAAAATAGCTCAAAAATAATGAAAAACTTGACAAGGTTGCAGAGGAGTGTCTATCGAAATAAGTCGATCGGTTGCAAAGCCATGTCTATCGATATAAGATGATCAGTTGCAGGGGTGTCGATAAATATTCATCTATCAATTGTAGAGGTGTTAGTCAGTTGTAGAGAAGTGTTTGTCAAAATAAGCCGATCGGTTGTAGAGTCCTATCTATCAGCATAAGATGATCAATTGTAGAGGTGTCAATCGGTATTTGTCAATCGGTTGCAGAGGTGTCGGTCGGTTGCTGAGATGTAGATCAACATTGGTCTATTAGTTGTAGAGGTTCCAGTAATCATAAGTGAGTTGGTTGCAAGACTATGTTGAAAAGAATTATTCATACCTACAATCGATCGGTATGCATGCAATCGATCATACTATATGCAACTTATCGACATACCTGCAATCGATCGACATATCTGTAACCGATCGGTATGCCTACAACCGATCAAAACACCTAAAACCAATCAGCATGTCTACAATCGATCAGTATGTCTGCAATCGATCAACATGGTTGCACCCGATCAGTTTATCTACAATCGATCAATATGGCTGTAACTGATCAACATATCTACAACTGATCAGTTTATCTGTAATTGAGTGGTATGACTGTAGCTGATTGGTTTGTCTACATCCAATCAGAATGTCTATAGTTGATCAGTATATTTACAACCAATCAGTATGTATGCAACCAATCGATATGTTTGTAACCAATCGATATGTCTGTAACTAATCGACATATCTGCAACCGATCGACATACCTGCAACCGATCGACATACCTACAACTGATCGATATGTATGCAACTGATCGATATTTCTGCAATCAATCGACATGGTTGCACCCAATAATTTTGTCTACAACTGATTGACATGGCTACAATAGTTCAGCATGTCTACAACCGATCGGTTTGTCTGCAACCGATCGACATGGCTATAGCTGATTGGTTTGTCTACATCCGATCGATATGTCTAGATTTAATCGGTATATTTACAACAAATCGATATGTCTGTAATCGATCGGTATATCTGTAACTGATCATCATCTCTACAACCGATCAACATATTTGCAATTGATTGGCATGTCTACAATCGATCATCATGTCTACAGTCGATCGGCATGCCTGCAACTGATTGAATTTTACATCTCAAATCGATCATCATAAATTGTAAAGGCTAAAAGCATTTATTTTCGGTATAAATAATTTAAGTTTGTCATAAATTTTAGAGTTTTTAATCCAATATTCATGGCCCCAAAAACAAAAAAATTCACCACGGTTTGAAACTTTTTGGAGAAAAAAATTTGAAATTGCCACGGTTTGAAAATTTTTGGAGAAAAATAATAGCAATTCGCCATGTATACTTCTAAATATTTTTTCATGATTTCAATACAATTCACCTTAATTTTATAAATATATTTCGGGGCCGATCCCTTATGCATAACCCTGGTTAAGGTCAAGAGTGAACCATATGAAGAGTCACATATTGTTATATATTTGTGAAAAAGCATTGTAATTGGTATCTAAAATGCATAGATTATTGCATGCATTAGTAGACCTTTATTCAATATCATTTTTAGTATTTTCGTGAGCATTTCCATGTGATTATTTTATGAGTATTTCAAAGTTATTCTTGTGTTATTATCATCTTTATTGAGTTCATTATATTGCAACTTTATTTTGATCCTGTGATTATTTTCTTGTAAGATTTACATTAAGTATTAGGCTTCAAAAGCTATCATCTTGATTCTAGTAAGTGGCCTACATCTAAAGCACTTTATATAGTGTCGACACCCTTATATCATATGCACATATAAAATTAAAAAATAAATAAGCCGTGATGATTTTGAAAAAGTTAAAAGTTGATTTGCTGAAATAAAAGACAACTGATGATAATTTTGAAATCCTAAACACCCATTCACTAGATAATCATAGTTGTAATCTGATTGAATTGCAAAATATTTCACATGTCCTCAAAAAATATGAAAATCCAATATCAAATAAAAAGCAAAGCATACTCCTCAACCACCATATTAACTATGCAATAGCCAATTTTGTGCTATTAAAACAAATGCTTCAGCAAGAAGTCTTATAAAATTGCTAAGTGCAAGAGTTCCCAAGCTGAAGAAGTGCCTTGAATGAGAATTACACAACCAGTGATAGAGGTAACCAACAAAGGATTAAATTTAGATATATTATAATATGAATTCAACAGTAATAGTTTATAATACAAAAGCTTATGCTAAGAAAGAAACAAACACTCAAAAAATACAAAAGGAGGAGAACAAAATATTACAATATTACACCTATAGAATTGAGGATACAGAGGTCACTTTATGGTCCAAGCAAAAACACCTTCGATAGGAAGTCGAACAAAGAGTGAAAGAAATGTCACGTAATTTCCTAGGTTCATTTGCATGGTACTCTTTCTTATCCTCTTACATTTATAAACCTATACATCCTTACCTTGAGCTAGTGTTAGTAGTTGCCCAGTTCTATAACCCCCAAATGAGAATAGTCCAAAATTATAAAGGTCAATTATTATTTCATCTTATGACCAATATCTCCACCAATGTGTTTGCTTTAGGAGTTAAGCCTAGGGTACCCCCCAAATCATTTACTACTAAAGAATAGAAAAATACTATGACCTCAAAAGGCATAAATATGGGGATAAATATTTCAAGAATTGGCTAGACTAGTAGTTATACCACCCTACACCTAGTACTAACCTCCTTGACACCCTAATACCAATTTTAGAATTCAAATTCCCAAACATGTCCTCTATGCTAGACATCATATTTGGGTTTCCCACCAACAAGGAAGTCCATGATTATCAAATTTCCATGACATACACCATCTCAAATCCACACTTCTACAATGATTCTTTCCTTTACCAATCAAACAATCCTCTCTTATTTGATTACGATGGATTCTTGTGCAAAAATATGCATGATAAACTTATGTAGCTACAAATTATAAAATATGGGACCATTTGTTACCCTTCACACTTGGCTTGGCTATTTTTGCATAGCACAATAGAAAGCATACCATGTATAGGTGTGAATAGACTGAATGACCAAGGGAGAAATATGGCAATAGTGGATTGGATGCTCCTAATTATGGATTTTGACTCTTATTACAATTTCAATAAAGAATTTTTAGGACAAGCATTGAAGCTTATATATGGATAAATACCCCACCTACCCCAAGCAATGATTAAGAGACTATAAAGCCTCAAATAGAACAAGGGGATTGGTACTTCCTAATAGAGGGAACCATGATAAGGTTGTATTTGCCATGGAATATTATGTCATTGAATGGGTATTTTCCATGGAATATTGTCAGCAAGTAGATAATATAAATATATCTTTTGGCATGAGCATAAACAAAGTCAGCATTTGCAAGTATCCTTTCAATTTTGATTTGATCACAATAACAACAAAAGGGTAAGAATAAATTCTAAAGAATAAACTCGAAAAGCTGAAATTACATGCAATACCACATAAATGGAAGTACGAACCAAAATATAAATTCAAAAATAGGTTGGTAGCCTTGAACAAAGGCAAGCTACCAATATTCAATAAGTTCAATCGACCTGATAATGAACAACTTTGAAACAATTATGAGGAAAATGAACTAAACTAGAATATAAAAATATGCAGGAGTTTCCTTCTTGGAGGGACTTCTATGAACTAGAGTGTGATTACAACCCAAAGAAATACAAATACCACATATAGACTCAAGATAAAATATATTCTATGGCAAATAAGACTAGTTGAGAAGAAGGTAAAATTATGGAAGGGTGGATCTTCAAATTTGAGCATGACACTCAAAATTCTAGGTATCCATTATTGATGGATAAAACCTTTTCACATAAATATGATGTGAATATAGACTTGACATCCTAGGTAATAATAAGTTGAAGCCAAATTTATTGACAATGAAGGTGAATACGTACAAGAGGAAGACCCCTAGGTACAAGAAGAAAAGGGAGAAACAAGAATTGAACAAATAAGCCTTAGAGAAGATTGCATAGAAAAGTATATCTTGACTCTAAAAGGATAATCCAATAATTATATTGTGATAAACCCAAAAATTCAAACACCTACAATAAATTCCCAAGTTCAACAAACTTCAACTTTCATACCAACCAGGTTTTAACAAGAAAGATATCCAAAAGGACCCAAAATCATTGACAAAATGGGATACATTGAAGGAGGTCTAGGAAAGGCAACCATTGGATCACTAGAGCTCCTAAAATTACAAAAACAACAACCTCAAAACTTAGATCTAGGATACCCATTTCCTAACTCTCTTATTCTCAAAGAAAAAAGGAAGAGGATCCAATGACCTATGCTAGAGTCTCCACTCATGCCAACACCTAATTTCATACTAGGACCAATAGAATACCAAAAGCATCTAAAGCAAGAGGTACCAATGGAGACTACATAGGAGTTGGATAAATCCATAAAAAATAGTGAATAATTTGATGTAAGCCTAAAGTCATATCTATAGAAACTGCTAGGAATACCACCTTCTAATTGTTTTACCTAAACAAAAGCACAATGGATGATAAAGAGGAAATCTAACTCTTCAAGACAGTTGTAGGAAGGGGCAAATAAGAAATGTAAAAGTCAAAACATAGTTCTAGAAACATAATAGATAGTCACACCAACATCATAGTAGCCATTATAAACAATAATAAGTATAGTTCCTCAAATCTCTACAACTACTTATTTCCATTGAGGTTCCCTCTTCTTCTCCTCCACAATGTAATTCTCTACCAAGGTCAATAATTCAAGAAATGGTAACAAAAATACCCCCTCCAATCATATCCACTCCACAAAAATGGACTCCCACAAGCACTATTACTTCAACCATCCAAAAGGTCCCTTCATATCCATTCTCTATTCTATAATACATATTCCCAACATTACCACCACTTGATCACCCATCAACAATCACCATTAACAAGCTCAAAGATATGAGCCAAAATGCATAAGAATAATGGAAATATAAACCACCAAGGTAAGCAAACTAACAATCATCTTCCAAACTAATTACCATGGTTAATACAACTAATTATCAACAACTGAGTCACAACCATACCAAAAGTTGACAAGAGTAAAAAATGATGTCATATGATTACCATATATAAACAAAAGCCATAGATATTACTTGGATGCCATTAGAAGATTATTTTTTCAATGCATAGACTCATGTCATAATTATATACCTTCAATATGATAGGTTGAGGGACCAATACAATAAGCTAGAAAACAAAGTTAAGAGCTTAGAAACAATGAAAAAATAAGAACAGAATGTAAAGAAATCTATAGATAATGAGATTCAAAAACTAAGAAAGACAATCTTGAGCTCTTGACTTCATAGAAACTGCAAGAAAAGGAAGAAATAAATCAAGTTTTACAAAAATAGATGTAAATCATGTAGTAGGAGCTTGAAAAAGAGAAGAAAAATGCTCAAGCTTCTCATTTCTCTCAATATATTCTAGTACAACTAAAGAGAAAGAGCTAGAACAATATTCTTCAAAGTTGTCTCGAAGCATTCCTAGTAACTAATTAACTTGTATTCAACATAAAAGTGATTGAAGCTACAAAATAAAATATTCAAATAGCCCAAGACAAGATGGAAGATAAAATAGAACAAGTTGGATCACTTTTAAAATATGCAATAAAATATTGTGATCCAACTTCTGTGGGAGTAACAATAGTGAAAGAACATAGTAATATATGTTGACCAAAACCTGATAAAAGGTAACAAGGTAATTCAATGGGGATTGGATATGTTGAACAAGCTGTGAGAAAGAGCTAGGAAAATAATGGCCCTAGGAGACTAAGCCTAGAACCTTGGGTTCCCAAGATTCTAGGATGAACAAATCCAATCTCATATAAGGGAAATCCAGGCCCAAATACAGTTAATTGCAAGAGATAAATGAGAGTTCAACCATTGGCTAGAACCCATCATTGAAGTTCAAGTCTACAAATTTTTGGAGAAGTTAGCCATAACACAAGCAAAAATTCAAGATATGATGAGAAGGTATCATGATCCCTCATACAATAAAGCCTTCAAATTAGGGTTATGTGTAAGGGGCTGGACCCAAAATATATTTATAAAAATTTGGTGAATCAGTTTTGAAATCCAGGCGAATAGTGTCCAAATGTATGTAGAAGGTTCACTATTATTAGGGGTAATGTTGGAAATTTAAACTTAAAATGGTCAAATTATTATAAAATTGGGGTGAATCGACCCAAAAAAAATTTCACCTAGATATTTTTGGCTAATGGACCCTGGTCAAGGGTCCCAAATATTAGCCAATTCTAAAGTTCAAAAATCCTAATTTTAGCCAATTTGGATATAAATAGTCACTATGCATAACCCTACTTCAAATTGATAGAGATCAATTATAAGATCAAAATTATCAAATATCCAACCCCACAAGTGTGGGATACCACATGTCAGGTATTACTAAAGATCAAAGAAACTTTAACTTACTAGGAAGTTGAAGAAGAAGAAGAATACAAAGAAGAATCAGGAGCCAAGGATGAACAATGCAATGATAGAAGCCCCAGTCACCAAGTATAAAAGGGTGCTAGTACAAAAGGAAGAGCCCTACCCTTAAGCACAAAAAATATGTAACTAAGATAACCTACCTCTTCCTAGGAAGACTATTTTTGGCAAGAACGTATCATTCAGTCATACTCATCCTTTTTCCAACTATACCACACTGTGATGCTCACTTCATTCAATCACCATTTTTTATTCCGTTAATATCTTCACTCCTCCCACTCTACACAACATGTTATCATCATCCATCATATTTATTTTATCTCTTAATTACTTTCTTTTTGTTGTCATTGCACAACCCACCCCAATTGGGTACTCACTTAAAATTTTTAATTTTTGATTTAAATTTGCTTGCTTTTATCTTTTAAAATTATTTTTATTGAATTTCAAACTGCTTGGATTCCACTTTAATGGTTTTAATGAGATATTTTACATTCTCCATTGGATCAGATTTGAAACAAGCTTTCTAACAAGTATAAGCATGCCTAGGTTAATATTCTTCCTTATCACTTGCCAAATCACCCATTTCAAATCAACTATTGGCACTAAAAATTCACTTAAATTCAAATATATATATTTTTAAGCAAAAAACCCCTTGCGGGGCCACCTTGGTCTGAGAGACCACGAACAGGGGGTTCTACACCGTCAAAGTCACCCGGGAGTCGCACCCGACCCTGCTCGCACCAACATTATCAATTGGATTTTTGGATACCCAATTCAGCTTTTTGGTAGGGTGGAGATTTGAACCTGGGACCTTCCTTGGAGGATTGCCCTCTTCTCTCCAACTCGCCTACAATACCTGGGTTAAATTCAAATATAATAAATAATAAATAATAAATAATAAATAATAAATAATAAATAATAAATAATAAATAATAAATAATAAATAATAAATAATAAATAATAAATAATAAATAATAAAAATAAAATATAGGCCACTCTTTTCAAATCAATTTTAGTGCTAAACTCGTACAAATTCAAATTTCATCAACCGTGTAAATTCAAGTTTAGAAACGTTACACATCTTTTTTGTAAAAAAATAATCCAAATATTACATAGGTAATGTTCACCTCATAAGGTTCCCACATTTGCAACGCCCTTTTCATAAGTCCAAGTAAAAAATGAATAATTTGCAAGGTCTAAGATTGATGCCCCTTCATAAAATTAATCCGTGATCATTACCTCCTAAGCCTAACAACATGCATATCCATATGCCCCTTTTGACCCCCTTGGTGATATTAAGGTTTCAAAAGTTTTAAAAGTTATACGTAAAAATTTAATCTTCCAATTTCCCTCGCTAAGGTTTGAAATTCATTAAATGTAAAAATTAAAGTTAGAAACCTTAGAAGCTTAAAGCCCGTGTATCTTTCCTAAGATCAATGGTACACATAAACTCACATCGAGAGGTAATCCATCATGTGGTATCCATTTAATTTCCCTTGCTGATCGTTAAATGAGCAAGTCAAAGTCCAAATACTCTTAAAAGCCTCATGGTCTTAAATATTACAGTCGATAGTTAAAAGGTCAAGCATGCTAAAATTCATGCATCTTTCTAAGATCCAATGATAGGCATCAATAATTCTAAGATCCGATGGTAGGCATGCAACAAAAAAAAGAGTCTTTGACTTGCCCTCCATACTCCAAGTTTTGTCTTATTTTTCTAAATTTTGATGGTATGCATCGACCATTATAAGATCCAATGGTAGGTGTTGATTGCATAAGGACAAAAGCAAGCATTTGAAAAGAAATAAAAAAATAAAGAATAAAAATAAAAAAAATTATGGTAGGTATCGATCATTCTAAGATCCAATGGTAGGCATCGATTGAGACTACAAGACAACAATTTGACTTTTCTAGGGCCGATAAGTGCCTACCATTGATAAATTTGTGGATGAGGTTCTACCATTGATATTTGGATAATAAGACAAAATAATTCAGGTTTAGTGCACCTTTGATGTTTAAATCATAGCGGATTTAGAATTAAAATGAAAAAGAAAAACCTTTATTTACGTATGCTAATCCTAGACTTTAGATTTAAAAAAATATAATGGAATTAAAGAGCAAATGGGGAACTTTTATCAACGAAACCTAACCCTTAAAATTTTGGACTTCATATGTGGAATTAAAAATTTGGACCTTAATATTAGAACTTAATATTTCAAAAATAAAATTAAAGCAAAGGGAAAAAAAGTATCAACATATACATAACCCTCATGAATTTAATCTTTAAATCATTTATGTACTTGATTTAATAGATGACCTAGATTTAAGGGCAAAAAATATGGATAAACATAGACGTCTGTTGATAAGCTAATCAAAAGTGAACGTTTTGGTCACACAAATGAATGTGGGCCTCTCATTTTTGGTCAATCAAAATTTAATGATTGAATTGGCATGGATAAACATGGGACACTGATTTTATTAAGGAAATAAACCTTATAAGTACCAATTAATAAATTTAAATAACCAATGGGAGCACACTTTTGAAAATATTTATTTGAGAGCCTAAAGTACGTAACAAAGGAAAATTAACCATTAAAAGACTATTTTGGATATTTTACCACCAAATCTAGTTTAAACTAATTTTATTTATCTTATGTGATTTACAGGCGATAAAACAACAACGAAAGTTGAAAGCTAAAGCGAAGATGAAATATAAGAGATTCATTGAACCTGGACCTAATTCTAGACTACTGGTGCATGACAAGCCCGTATGGATTCAAAAAAAAGCTACCAAAGCAGTTAAATATCCATGGCTAAAAATTATAGATCATAAACAAGAAGAAATTTAAATTGACACATCAACTACTCAGTTGAAGAAAACTCATCCGTACAACTATAAAACACTTAAATACAATTGTAAACCATTGAGAAATTCAAATTTGTAAGGCTATAAATAGCCATTGAGACCCCATTTCAAAGGGTCGGATGCCACTTTCAGTAATAAATATTTAGATTTTTTTGTAGTTGGTGGATATCTGAACCCTGTCATCCATCGTATTTGGAGAGTTATCTTTGCAATCACCTAATGCAAGCAAATATAAGTGTAATTATTGAATATCTTTATCAATACAATGTATTAGAATTCTTGGTGTAATATGTGCATGATGATGGTGATTATATTTAAGTCAATTTTAGTACATTATTCGTTTCTCCTTTGAAGATAGCACCATCTTGGTTTGATATTGTGTGAATATTGATTGGGCTAAGACTGGTTGGTTCATAATTATTGCTTCAATATATTTAACATAATTCTTCAATGATGCAATGGATTGTTTTCTTTCTTTCTCTAACCATTTCCTTTTGAATTTTTTTAAAACTTGCTTAGATTAGGAGTATATTAGTTGAATTTCATCTTCTAAAGCTCATTTTTATGTGTTATATTTCTATAAGTTTCAAAGTAATCATTGATATGAGTTAAAATATCATGATTATGATGCAATGAATAATTATCTTGCTTTCATATGTAATTTGATTTGAATTCTATGAGAAGTAAGACACATATGTGATAATTGACTTGGTTATTAAGGTGAATTATATCTAGATAATGAATTGAACCCTCACCCTTATAATGGTTACATATAATCTCAAATTATCCATCTATATTCCCTTGTATTATTTAAATTTAAGATTTGACAATAGCATACCCTATCACCCAAACCTTGGGGGAAAAATGTTCCCTTTCAAGAGAGAACAATTGTTGTTCTAACCATTGGTGTATGTTGGAAATTGGGCTAATGTATCACTCAATAGGAAATGGTGCTAGAAGGAGGGCATGAAATGTTAGAATTATTGTTGTTATGGCATGAAACATATGATTTGTTATTAATGTAGGTCTAAAAAACTTAATAGCCTCAGTGCATAAACTTTGATTCATTTTTGTTATAGATTACCTAATTCTTAAATTCTTAATTTTTTGAAATTGTTTAATTCTCACTATTATTCTTTCTCATATTACTTGACTATTAAAATTAGAACCTAGGATTATTATCATTAGGTCTAAGGCCTTTGAAGGTGATATTGAATTTTACAATATTTCTTCTCCTAGAAGACCCAAAAATATTAAAGGTCAGTCAAGCACTCTTCCTCCCATTAATACCTCATCTTAATCTATTATCCCACTATATATTGACCCATTTGCCAATGCATTAAGTATGCCAATGGTAGAATGTTGATATAGAGCTACGCACAACACACAACAAGAATGCAGAAATTAACAACGCACAACAAGAATGCAGAAATTAACAATGCACAGGCAAAATTCCAGCAAGCTTCATTAAAACAGAGGTCCTTTCCCAATACACAGCTATCTCCCCCAAAAATAAATGGCCCAGCCCCCCTTTACAATGTATCGCGGCCTTTTTCCTTCCCGACCCGACCCTCTTCGGACCATCATTACTTTGAATGCGGGACTCCCCATGCCGCCCGCACGAATGCTCTGTCCTGTCGGCAAATGCTGTCAGATGCATCGAAACATCATAGCCTGTAGTGGCGGTATGCCCTGCAGCCTCCTGTCGATCCACTGCCAAGTCAATCATTCATAAGAATGCGCCATGGCCGTTTGCAGTTGATGCCACGTGTCCTGTTGCCATGCTTCCTGTAACCGCTTCATATTCTCGGGCCACCTATAACTTCACGCCACGTGTCCCTCTGCACTGGTCCCTGCAGTCATCGGCTGGTCAACGTCGTGAGAGCTCTGGTCGCGATATCGCGACGTTTTTGCTCCAATACTTTCTCTCTCCTCTTTGGTCGCGATATCGCGACGTTTTGGCGTTAGGCTTCTCTCTCCTCCTTGGGGCCGCGATTCCGCTACACGTCGCGAAATCGCGACGTCTAGGCCTTTCTTACTCGCTTTCCTCCCTTGGGCCGCGAAACCGTGACATGTCGCGATTTCGTGACATCTTTGCATTTCGTACGTCTTGGCTCGGAAGTGTCACGATTTCGTGACATCTTTGCATTGTGGAACCTTGCCTCCGGATATGTCATGATTTCGTGACATCTTTGCATTCCGTACGTCCTTGGCTCGGAAGTGTCGCGATTTCGTGACATCTTTGCATTGTGGAACCTTGCCTCCGGATATGTCATGATTTCGTGACATCTTTGAGCTCTGCCTTCGAAGGTGTTGCGATGTCTTTATGCTTCCAAGTCTTGCCTCCCAGAAGTGTCACGATTTTGCGACGTCTTTTAAACTTTATCTTTGAAGGTGTCACGATTTCGCGACGTCCTTTAAGCTTGCCTTTGAAGGTGTCACGATTTCGTGACCATTCTTGTGCCTTAGAACCTTTTTGCCAAAGATGTCCCTGTGCTTTCAAATCCTGCTTCCGAAAGTGTCACGATTTCGCGACCATTGTGCGTCCAGACCACGTTGCAACAGAAATGTCACGATTTCGTGACAGTTTGGCGTCCCGACTGCGCTTCTTCAGAAATGTCACGATTTCACGATAGTTTGGCGTCCCGACTGCGCTTCTTCAGAAATGTCACGATTTCGTGACAGTTTGGCGTCCCGACTGCGCTTCTTTAGAAATGTCATGATTTCACGACAGTTTGGCGTCCCGACCGTGCTTTTCAAAAAAAACGTCGCGATATCGCGACAGTTTGGCCCGCTGGTGCCCTTCTTCAAAAAGCGTCGCGATATCGCGACAGTTTTAGTACTTAAGAAAAAAAATACATTTTGGGTGATGCAAGATTGCCAGATTTGCCTCCGGATGCTCCTGCATCAGACACCCGGGGTGGGTTTGAGAAGTGACCTCACTTCTGATTTGACTGAGGTAGACCCAAACGATCAACCTCCGCCTTGGATAGCCAAGTCGCATCTTCTATGGGTCGGCCCTTCCATTTGATTAAATACTCAGAATAACTCTTGTTTCGAGTACTCCGGCCCTCACGCATATCCAGAACTTCTTCTATCTCGTCCATAACTGGGATGGCTATTGGAATGCTCCACAAATCTGGGTTGGGTATCTCACTGCTTTCTCCTTCATGATACTCAACCAAATCTGAGATGTTGAACACGGGAGAGATGTTAAGTTCACTTGGTAACTCCACCTCGTAGGCATTACCCGAATCCCGTTTGCCAATGATTTTGCATGGCCCAAATTTCTTCATTTTGAGTTTGTTGTATGTCTTGGCAGGGAACCGTTCCTTCCGCAGATGGACCATGACAGAATCTCCTACTTGGAACTCCTTAGCTCTGCGTTTTTGATCCGCCCTCGTCTTATATTGAGCATTCATCTTGGCAATGTGTCTTGTCACTTCCTCATGCACTCCTTTCAAGTGTTCGGCAAAGTCTTCTACCTCAGCACTGCATTTCTCCCTTGTCTCCAGCCTTCTTAACTCTGAAGCGTTTCATGGGCTGCTCCCATAGATAATCTGGAATGGTGACTTATTGGTACTCCGATTGACCGAGCTGTTATACGCAAACTCAGCTTGCGGCAGAATTAGATCCCATCCCTTGGGCTTGTCCCCTACCAAGCATCGCAGTAGGTTGCCCAAACTCCGATTAACCACCTCTGTTTGGCCATCTGTTTGCGGGTGGTAAGCAGAACTGAACTTTAACTCCGTCTTTAATTTCTTCCAGAGGGTCTTCCAAAAATAACCTACAAACTTGGTATCTCTGTCCGACACAATGCTTCTTGGCAGCCCATGAAGGCGTACCACTTCCTTAAAGAACAAACCAGCTACATGGACCGCATCGCTAGTCTTATGGCACGGGATAAAATGTGCCATTTTTGAAAATCTGTCCACTACCACAAAGATGGAATCATGCCCCCTCTGCGTCCTGGGTAAACCAAGCACAAAATCCATACTAATATCTTCCCACGGCCGCTCAGGTATAGGTAGCGGTTGATACAAACCAGTAGGCTGCCTCACGCCCTTTGCCATCTGGCAAATCTTGCAACTCTGCACAAACTTTGCCACATCCTGCTGCAATTGTGGCCAGTAATAGTTTTCACTAACCAATGAGATGGTCTTGTCACGACCAAAGTGTCCAGCTAAACCCCCATTGTGCTTTTCTTTAATGAGGTTCTCTCTCATTGAGCTCCTCGGAATGCACAATTGATTCCCCCTAAACAGCATTCCATCTTGAATCAGGTAATCCAACCATCTAGTCCTGTCCAACGCAACAGGCGCAGTGCAGGCTTTCCAAGCTTCTACGAAATCGGGGTCTGCAGGGTATAAGTTCTTGAGCTCAGCAAACCCTACAACCTCCACTCTCAATTCTGTCATCAGACATTGCCTTCTACTCAGTGCATCTGCCACCCTATTGGATCTTCCACTTCGATGCTTCAGCACAAAGGTATAGCTCTGCAGGAACTCTACCCATTTCAGGTGTCTCTGATTCAATTTTCCCTGACTGTTAATAAACTGCAGCGCTTGATGGTCGGTATAGAGAACAAACTCTTTCGGCAATAGATAGTGCCTCCATTTCTTGAGTGCTTGAACTATGGCGTAGAACTCTTGATCATATACCGAATACTTTCTCCTGGCATCATTGAGCTTCTCGCTGAAATAAGCTACAGGCCTACCTTCTTGGCTCAAGACGGCTCCTATCGCACTGCCACTCGCATCGCGATCTACCGAAACACCTTATTGAAATCTGGAAGTGCTAAAATGGGTTGCTCGGTGACCTTCTTCTTCAGCATAGCAAAGATTTTATCTGCTCCAACTCGTCCATTGGAATTCCTTCTTGTTTCCCTTCATTGTCTTAGTAAGAGATGCACAAATACTGCTGAAGTTTCTAATAAATTTTTTGTAGAAGCGGCGGACCATGAAATGATCTAACCTCGGTCACACTCCTTGGGACAGGCCATTCTAGGATAGCCTTCACCTTTTCGGGGTCCATCTTGAGACCATTTGCTGATATGACAAATCCCAGGTATACCAGCTCCTTCTTCACAAAGTTGCACTTCTTCAGATTGATCAGTAACTGCTCCTCCCGTAGTTTCTCAAAAACCTTCCTGATGTGCATCAGGTGCTCCTCTAAGGTTCTGCTAAAAATCAGTATATCATCCAAGTAAACAATAACAAATTTGCCCAAAAATTCCTTCAGAACTTCATTCATTAACCTCATAAAGGTACTAGGTGCATTGGTTAATCCAAATGGCATAACCGACCACTCATACAACCCCTCTCTGGTTTTGAAAGTTGTCTTCCATTCATCCCCTTCTCTAATGCGGATCTGATGGTATCCACTTTTCAAATCAATTTTTGTGAAGTACTCAGCTCCACTCAAGCAGTCCATGATATCATCCATTCTCGGCAGAGGAAACCTGTATTTAATGGTGATCTTGTTGATTTCCCGAGAGTCGGTGCACATCCTCCATTCTCCATCCTTCTTGGGTGCTAATACTGCTGGTACAGCACATGGACTAAGACTCTCCCTTATCAGCCCCTTCTTCAACAGATCTTGAACTTGCCGATTTAATTCTTCAGTTTCCATCGGTGTCATTCGATGTGCAACCTTGTTTGGCAAGCTCGATCCAGGCACCAGATCTATGTGGTGACTGATCTTCCTAACAGGTGGTAAACCTTCGGGAACATTGTCGGAAATGATATCGGGGAATTCTTCTAACGGTCCCATGACTTCCATTGGAATCTCCTTGCATCCTTCTTCCCTAACTCCGGGGATTATAGCATAACACACATGATCCGGCTTCGGGCCTTCCAAGAATCTTCTGCCATCAACTAGACAGGACTCGTGCACTCATTGCATACTTTCTCATCCGCCTCTTTCGGGGGTTTTAACTTATGGCGAACTCCATTATTTGACGAGAGAATATGTGTTGGCTCGACCATCATGAACAACACTTCGGTCAAACTGCCATGGCCTCCCAAGCAGCAGGTGACATGCATCCATGGGCAAGATGTCACATAACACTTCATCTTGGTAAGTTCCAATGTTGAACTTCACCAGACATTGCTCACTCACCAGCACCCGATGGTCCTTTTGCAACCATGCAATCCGATAAGGGTGCGGGTGTTTTCTCCTTTCCAACCGTAGCTTGGAAACCATTTCCTCTGAAACCAAATTGTCAGTGCTTCCATTATCAATGATGATATTACAGACCTTGCCTGCGCACTTGCATCTTGTTCGAAACAGGCTGTTCCTTTGGTCTGCCTTTTCTTCTTCATTCAGCAAGACTCTTTTGATAATCATGGTTTCCCCTCTTTCTGCCTCCTCTGAATGCTCAGACTCTACACCTTCGTCTGCTACAGCAGCTCGGGCCTGACCCTCTGGTCTTCGATTTGGCCTCTCTTGATGCTGTGGGCAGTTGTATGCCCTGTGTCCTTCTTCATCGCAGTTGAAGCAGGTTCCTCTAAAGACACCTCTTCCAAACCCTCGCCCAGACCTACCTCTTCCTCTTGGGTAGTTGTTGCTCTGATTGCGTGGGCGTCGGTCATCCTCCTCCTTCACTTCTTTTTATTTCTGGCTGCTACTAGCTTTCGCAGATTTTCCAAAATCTTTGTATCTTCCACCACTGCCTCTTCCACCAGCTCTTCCACCCCTGTCCTTCCCTCTTTGCTTGCCATCAAACCTTCTATTTAGTTTCTCTTCCACTTTTAATGCAAACTGATATGCATCCTCCACTGTGCTCATTCTAACCAGCCCCAGCTCTTCTTGAATGCTGGTTCGCAATCCATTTATGTAACGTGCGACCTTCTCCTTATTCGCCTCCGAATGGCCGGTTCTGATTGAAATCTGATAGAACTCCTCTGTATATTCCTTGACAGACTTACTAGCCTATCGAAGACTCTGCATTTTCTTCAACAAATCCAGCTCATAATCTACAGGGATGAACTGCCTCTTTAGTTTCTCTACCATCCTATCCCATCTGGTGATCCTTTCCTTTCCCCTCCTGTTCCTTTCTAACTGCACTCCTTTCCACCAGATGCTAGCATGCCCCTTCAGCTTGGTTTTTGCGAATCTGATCCGATTTGGATCTGCGATCTCTTCGTATTCGAAGTACTCCTCCATGTCATTGATCCAGTCTATTAATTCCTCAGGGTTGAGGTTTCCAGAGTAAGTCGAGACGTCAAATTTTGGCTTCTTCCCAATCTGGGAGATAGCCCTGTACAGCCTAGCCTCTGCTGGGTCCAAGGCCTCTTCATCATCAGATGGAACTTCTTCTTCCCACACTTCATCTTCGCTGGGTTCTTCCCTTCTCGGCTCGACTCCTCTTCTAATTTCCTCTTGCAGGGCCTCAACTTGCCTCTGCAGGGCTCTTAGATCGACCTCCTCCCTTCTTGCTCGTCTGTGCCTTATACCACCATGGTCTCTTCGCGGAGGCATCTTGCTTCTTCTTCACAACCCCACAACCACGGTCCTGGCACAAACTGCCTCTCTGTTCGGCGATCGGTTTGCACTCTCAGAACCAACCCGCTCTGATACCACTTGATATAGAGCTACGCACAACACACAACAAGAATGCAGAAAATTAACAACGCACAGCAAGAATGCAAAAATTAACAATGCACAGGCAAAGTTCCAGCAAGCTTCATTAAAACAGAGGTCCTTTCCAATACACAGCTATCTCCCCCAAAAATAAATGGCCCAGCCCCCCTTTACAATGTATCGCGGCCTTTTTTTCTCCCGGCCCGACCCTCTTCGGACCATCATTACTTTGAATGCGGGACTCCCCATGCCGCCCGCACGAATGCTCTGTCCCGCCGGCAAATGCTGTCAGATGCATCGAAACATCATAGCCTGTAGTGGCGGTATGCCCTGCAGCCGCCTGTCGATCCACTGCCAAGTCAATCATTCATAAGAATGCGCCATGGCCATTTGCAGTTGATGCCACGTGTCCTGTTGCCATGCTTCCTATAACCGCTTCATATTCTCGGGCCACCTGTAACTTCATGCCACGTGTCCCTCTGCACTGGTCCCTGCAGTCATCGGTTGGTCAACGTCGTGAGAGCTCTGGTCGCGATATCGCGATGTTTTTGCTCCAATACTTTCTCTCTCCTCTTTGGTCGCGATATCGCGACATTTTGGCGTTAGGCTTCTCTCTCCTCCTTGGGGCCGCGATTCCGCTACACGTCACGAAATCGCGACGTCTAGGCCTTTCTTACTCGCTTTCCTCCCTTGGGCCACGAAACCGTGACATGTCGCGATTTCGTGACATCTTTGCATTCCGTACGTCTTGGCTCGGAAGTGTCACGATTTCGTGACATCTTTGCATTGTGGAACCTTGCCTCCGGATATGTCACGATTTCGCGACATCTTTGCATTCCGTACGTCCTTGGCTCGGAAGTGTCACGATTTCGTGACATCTTTGCATTGTGGAACCTTGCCTCCGGATATGTCACGATTTCGTGACATCTTTGAGCTCTGCCTTCGAAGGTGTTGCGATGTCTTTATGCTTCCAAGTCTTGCCTCCCAGAAGTGTCACGATTTCGTGACGTCTTTTAAACTTTATCTTTGAAGGTGTCGCGATTTCGCGACGTCCTTTAAGCTTGCCTTTGAAGGTGTCGCGATTTCGCGACCATTCTTGTGCCTTAGAACCTTTTTGTCAAAGATGTCCCTGTGCTTTCAAATCCTGCTTCCGGAAGTGTCGCGATTTCATGACCATTGTGCGTCCAGACCACGTTGCAATAGAAATGTCACGATTTCGCGACAGTTTGGCGTCCCGACCGTGCTTCTTCAGAAATGTCACGATTTCGTGACAGTTTGGCGTCCCGACTGTGCTTCTTCAGAAATGTCATGATTTCACGATAGTTTGGCGTCCCGACTGCGCTGCTTTAGAAATGTCACGATTTCGTGACAGTTTGGCGTCCCGACCGTGCTTTTCAAAAAAAACGTCGCGATATCGCGACAGTTTGGCCCGCTGGTGCCCTTCTTCAAAAAGCGTCGCGATATCGCGACAGTTTTAGTACTTAAGAAAAAAAATACATTTTGGGTGATGCAAGATTGCCAGCTTTGCCTCCGGATGCTCCTGCATCAAATGTGTACCTTGGTTAGGTGATAGTAGTCCATTAAATATTCTTGGACCATCCCATGATATAACTAAGAGTGAAAAAGGTATTTACCTAGATACAAACATGATGGAGCTAAAATAGCTAAAGAACACATATAAGCTTATAAAAATGTTTTAATTTGGTTATAGGTTGAACATGAAGATGTGTCCTATAGGATGTTTCCTATCACTTTAGATGAACTAGCATATGAATAGTATATTAGTTTACTTAGAATTCTATCACTTCCTAGGCTAAACTAGAAACAATTTTCATTAATTAGTTTAGGCTACCCATAGACCCTACCATTATATACCATCAATTTGCCTCGGCCAAAAGAGAGTCTAGCAAACCTCTAAGGCTATTCAATAATAGGTTTCATAAGCTATATAATAGGTTGACTCCACCCTATACACTTAATGCTAAAGTAGCTATACAAATGTATTATAGATATTTAGATCCTCTCACATCCATGTTTGTAAGGAGAGCACCCCATATCACTACTCTACCCATGGCATATAGTGAGGATTTGATAGTAGAACAACAACTGATACCCCAAGGTCTGGGAGTTGGTCATTTACTTTCTTCAGGACAACCTGGTGCATTTAACCAAGTCCTAATGATCAATCAAGATCTTTCATAGCAGCTGCCTATATTGAATACTTTACCATACCCAAATTATAACTAGCAATTTAATGCCATTACTATCCCTAACCATTCTATTACTCCAACATATTTAGATAATCTATTTACTACTCATCGAAATACAGATACCAATGCTCAAATTACACCTGCATTTCTAAATAATACCCATACTTAGAATATGCTAGCATTTCCAAATGTTAATCATTCTTAGAATACCCCAACTTTTTTAATAATACTCCAAATCAAACCATACCAACTTTCCTGAATTCCATTTTATCTGCAAATAATATGAGAAACCAAACTACTGCAACCTAGACTAATAATACCAATTCTCAATTAGATAACCTATAAAGATTAGTTCAAAATCTTAGTAGTCATATGATTCAGTTATAGAAATAAGTTCCTTAAAATCTACCTACAAATAACATTAAGAATAGGAATTTTAAATTCCAAAGGACTAACCACCTATGGGATACTCACCCAAAAAATTGAGGAGTATCAAATATTGCTACCAATCAATCAAATGACAGCCTAGAAGCTTCCATAAATTTTGTTGAATCTAACCGTCCAAAGTTTAAAACTTAGATATCATCAAGAAAGAGATAAAATTTTTCGATTCAGTACCCACCAATGAATAGTGTAGGAATTAAGTTAATCAAAATGTAGGAACAAATTTAGTTTCAAAAATATATGAACCCTTAGAAGATGAATATGAAGAGGACATTGAAGAATAGGTGCAAGCTCACCATTTATTTTAAAAATATAACAATCATATTATTCAAAGTAAAGGGGAGGAATCACTGATTTCTTTTAAAATTCCATCCCACCTAAAGATACTAAAATGCCTATGTAGCCAAAAATTAATATGCCATTGCCACAGATAGAGAAAAATATAGAACCAAATAATCTTTGATATGACATTATTGAAGATCTTAATAAATCCAAGGAAAATAGTCCTTTAATTAAGGTAGTTCAGTTGATTGACCACAGGATTTTTTTCTTGAGAAAGAAGAAATTAAAAGGGTTACTCATGCTCTAGTGGCTATGAACATAGAAAATGTAGAATCCCCACCTTCATTGTTGACTACTAGAATTTTTGGTAAAATTTTACATAACTGTCTTATAGATTCAAAATTTTATGTCATATGTTGTTAACAAAATATTAGGGTTGACCCCTACTCACTCAAATAATAAGGTTGTTACATTGGATAAAATAGAGGTAAATATGGTTGAGGTGCTGAATCAAGTCCATAAACAGTTGGCTACTAAACCTAGGATACAAAAATACATTGATATTCAGGTTGTGGATATTCCAAAAGCATTTGGGATGCTGCTCAACTATGATTGGTCTAAAATATTGAATGGTCATATGGTAATTGAATTTTCAAAAATAGGGCCAAGGTTGAAGGAGCTCATCATTGATCACAAGAATGATAATAATATTTTGTGCACTAAACCAAAAATAGGAGTTTACACTATGGTGGTGGAAACTATAACTGAAGATAATTACTCAACAATAGATATCCCACACAATATACCAAAAGTAATTCAATACCAATTATGGACCCTTGAATTTAATGGATCAAAGTCTAAGTATGGTAGTGGTGATGGGATTAAATCAAGCTGGTGGGGTGAGAGAGGTAAAATAAAAGCTTTCAATTTTCTAGATCTGGTGTTACTATGGGATAAGACCCATGAAAGCCAACATGCTTGTCATTACATGCATCTCCCAAATGATCATAACCATGTCTAGGACCCTAGGAAATTTAATATGACTCCTATTATGTATATAGTTTTTGTTTTATTTTCTTTTATTTCTTCATTTAGGTAAAATTCTAATTATGTTCAAAGTTAGTTTGTTTTAGATTTTTTAGCATTTACTTTTTGTTATTATGCTTATTTTTTTAAATGTTTGGTTTTGCTTTATTTGATTTATGTTTGCTTTTAACTATTTTTGTTTGATTACTAAGAATTATTTGTTATTAAATTTCTTGTTTGTATTATGTTTTAAGTTCCCACCTACATTATGCATATTCATTCTTTCTTCCCTTAATTTTGGTGGTTCATCTATATGCAATTAACTTTTGGTTTCTCTAAAGGGAAATGTGCTTAATTAATTGAGGATGAATGACTTTTAAAATTAGGTGAAGCTAATGATTAGTGAATCAGATTATTTGGTTTTATTCTTTGATTGTGAATCTAAAACATATTAAATTGGAAATGGTGTAACACAATGCTAAGGCTTCACATGTATTAATAATATTTAAGTAATTTTTAGAACATGAGGAATAAATCATCTTGGTTTGATGGTTAGGTGAAAATATACATAATTTACTTTTAGCCTTGTAGATCCCTAACCCAAAAGCACGTTAAATATTTGTAATTGATCAAAATACTTCTTAATAAAGAAGGAAAATACTAATAATACAACAAACTAAAGTGCTTGGGTGATTCATATAACCTCTACCAGGGCTATAAATTTTTGGCTGGTAGTAGAGCAATGTCTAGAAGGGATCAAGGTTATCTCCATTGAAGCTATAGACGCTTGATCGACAATGGAGCAATGCAAAGGAAAATCCTTTTATGAGTGATTAATAGACTAAATTAAAACTAAGTGATGAAATCCTGATGGATCTAAGAATGGAAATGAATGCACTAGCAACATATTTTAAGCTAAAGCAACATGGAACATTAATTTCAAGCAAAGTTTGTTTAACCCCATATTAGAATGTTTCCAAATGATTTACATTTTACTAGTTAAGGTTTCATTTATTTCAAGTTGGGTTCTTTATCCAAAATGCTTAGGAGCATTTTATAGTAGAGTTACCATTTGTTATTGCAATTGTACAACCCATCCCAATTGGGGACCCACTTGAAAATTTTAAATTTTTATTTAAATTCGCTTGCTTCTATCTTTTAAACTTGCTTGCATTGAATTTCAAATTGCTGGGGTTCCAATTTAATGGTTTCAATGAGATATTTTACATTCTCCATTGGATCATATTTGAAACAATATTTCTAACAAGTATAAATATGCCCAAGTTAATATTCTTCCTTATCACTTGCCAAATCACCCATTTTAAATCAATTTTTGACTCTAAAAATTCACTTAAATTTAAAAATAATAAAAGTAAAAATAATAAATAATAAATAATAAATAATAATAATAATAATAATAATAATAATAATAATAATAATAATAATAAATAGGCCACCCTTTTCAAATCAGTTTTATCACTAAACTCATACAAATTCAAATTTCATCAACCACGTAAATTCAAGTTTATAAATATTACACGTTTTTTTTGCAAAAAATTAATCCAAATATTACATAGGTAATGTTCACCTTATAAGATTCCCATATTTGCAACCCTTTGTTCATAAGTTCAAGTAAAAAATGAATAATTCACAAGGTCTATGATAAATTCCCCTTCATAAAATTAATATGTGATCATTATCTCCTAAGCCTAACAATGTGCATATTCATGCACCCATTTTGACCCACTTGGCGATATTAAGGTTTCAAAAGTTTTAAATATTTGACGCAAAAATTTAATCCGCCCCTTTCCCTCACTAAGGTTTGAAAGTCATTAAATGTAGAAATTAAAGTCAGAGACCTTATAGGCTTAAAGCCCGTGTATCTTTCCTAAGATCAATGGTACACACAAACTCACATCAGGTGGTATTCCATCGTGTGGTACACATTAAACTGCCCTTGTTAATAGTTAAAGCACACAAGTCAAAGTCCAAATATGCTTAAAACCCTCATGGTATTAAATATCATAGCTAATAATTAAAATGTCAAGCATACTAAAATTTGTGTATCTTTCTAAGATCCAATGATAGACATCAATTGTTCTAAGATCCGATGGTAGGAACACAATGAAAAAAGAACCTTTGACTTGCTCACCATACTCCAATTTTTATCTTGTTCTTGTAAAATCCAATGGTAGGAATTGATCATTCTAAGATCCAATAATAGGCATTGATTGCATGTGATGACAAAAAAGTATTTGAAAAGAAATAAAAAATAAAGAATAAAAGAAATCTATGGTAGGCATCGATCGTTCTAAGATCCAATGGTAGGCATCGATTGAGAATACAAGACAAAAATTTGACTTCCAGGGCTGATGAGTGCCTACCATTGATAAATTTGTTGATGAGTGCCTATTGTTGATATTTGGATAATAAGACAAAATAATTCGGGTTTTGTGTTCAAGTGATGTTTGAACGATAGCAGATTAGAATTACAATAAAAAAAGGAAAACCTTTATTTACGTATGCTAACCTTAGACTTTAGAATTTAAAAAATTTAATGGAATTAAAGTGCAAAAGGGGGAAATTTTATCAATGAAACCCAACCCTTAAAATTTTGGACTTTGTATGTGGAATTAAAACTTTGGACCTGTTGGTCCAAAATCTACCTATGGTTGGTTATTGCACCCAAGACATGGCCAACATTGAATGAACGGTCAAACTACGAGGTTTAACTGGTTCAATCTCCAGAGAAGGTTGGTTCCTTTGGGAAGTTCTAACTAGCTAAAAAGTAACTAGGGGGAAGAAGAGAGTGCTTGAAAGAGATGTAAATGTAGCCAAAGCTAGAACTTGATATGGTGCAGATTAAGCAACAACAAGAAGTGAGATAAAACCATGCAAGGGAGCAAATACCACAACCTCCTAACAGACCAACCAATCATTTACCATACATAGAACACATCTAATCACTATTTAGCTCTTCACATATTAGTAGTTCTAGGACTAAGAAATAAACATGAACAAGAATCCAAAAATAAGAATTAATATCATGCACATTTACTTAGCTAAATTAGAAACATCCATCCATTCATACATACTTGTTCTGCAAGATATTTGAACTAGAGGTTAAACAAAGATCTTTATTGCATTTGCTCCTTCCAAAAGTTAAGCCCATACAACTTGTAAATGCCTAAGAGCCGACCCTTTAACAAGAGGTCGATACTCTTATTTATAATCCCTCGATGGTTCAATATTTCAAAATACAAAAATAGTTTATTTAAAAATTATTGCAACAATAAGCCAGGTGGCCAATCTAGTACAAGCATTATGCAGTGTCATTGGTCTAGAGATGAATAGAGAACTGAATCTCTAACTGCAAGATGATTGCTCCATGTGCACTAGTGGGTAGTGGAGGTGGTCTAGAACTTTGATTCATCTATCCTTCCTCTAGTGTGTCTATCTTCATTGATCTGGCAATGACCATAGTGAACTAAAAACATCATCATCCTTGTTGTAGCTAGTAATGGTCGTGCAACAGAATTACGACTTGTCACGGATCCATGATGCTTTCCTGTGTTTGAGCCCCTTTGATCTTCGTCGTCAAAAAAAACTTGACTAGTCATGGAATCGTGATACTTTTTGGTACTGGGCCCTTTAGTTATTTCTTTCCAGTGGATTCAAGACATGTCAAGGAATCACAACTCTTTTTGGATTTTGACCCTTTTGTTGCTCTTCGCCAGTGAAAACCTGACATGTCATGAAATTGTGACACTTTTTATATTTTAGTCCTTCTGTTGCTCCTCGCCAATGGAAACCTAGCATGTCATAGAATAGCAACACTTTTTGGCTCTTGTCCCTTTTGTTGCTCTTCGCTAGTGAAACCTATCATGTGATAGAATCATGACACTTTTTAGCTCTCGATCCTTTTGTTGCTCTTCGCAAGCAAAACTTGACATGTCATGAAATCATGACACTTTTTGGCTCTCAACCCTTTTGTTGCTCTTCACCAGTGGAAACCTGACATGTCACAAAATCATGATACTTTTTGGTACTTCAAAATTTTTGGGAGTTCATCATCACCTTATTTCTCCTGATGTAGTCATTTTGACCTACATTATTGGTACCTCCTAGGGTAGTTTTCTAGAAAAATTTTAGAACCTAGAGCCTTTATCCATTGGGTGAGTAGAGTCCCTTAGAAAAAATAAAAGGATAAATGGGGGGTGATGTATAGATACAAAAAATTTAGATGAAGAAAGGGATGGATGAGATAGCAAAAGGGATAAACTTATGACCTTCTCATTCAATCCTTTGATTACATGAGGACTTCTCTCCTGCATCTTCATCCTCCTCTACTTTTGTGTCTCCTCCAACTTCTTCTTTCATTTCTCCCTCAACTCTATCTTTCGTTCTTCCTTCAATCTCTTCATTTACTTAGGTTTTACTATCAACTCTTTGGTCTTGTAACCTCATGGCCATGTCATTGTAAGCTTTGCAAGCTTACTCCTAGGTTTCCCTATTGGGATCTAACATCTCTATGAACTAGTGATGGATATATTCTAATTCAGATATATTATCATAGGAGAGGGCTTTAGATCTCAAGATCAACTCATACAAGTAAGATTTTATCTGAGTAAGATCTTGTATGAGCTTGAAAACTTGTTCCTATTGCACAGGTTCTAGCCATTCATTTATGCTAGATTCATCTTCCATGACTACCTTCAAGGTAGTTTTGAGTTCTTCCTCTCCTAAGAGGTTGGACTCCTCATCCTAGAATCCAGAGAACCCACACTTCTTAGCCAGACTCAGATGTTTTAGTATCCCTTTGGTCTCAGCTTTGAGATCTTGGATGAGCTACCAACCTTGGTTCATGAGCCTATGCCTTTTGAAGAAGGATCTAGCTGCAATATTGGTATTGGACCACTCTTGGTTGGGGGTAGCCATTCATCCATATCTACTTTTAGCTAGAGCTTGGATATTCATGGCTGTAGACAATCTAGGTCATAAGAAGCATTCAACTTCTTTGAATTCATCTTCTACCATCTCTAATACCCTTTTTACTTCCTTCAGATAGAGTATTATAGGCTATGCTTTGAGGCTCATCTCCATGATATCTTCAAACATCTCTCTCCTCACCTGTTTAGCTCCATCCTTTGAGAAACCCATGGCTTTGGTTCTTTCTTCCTGAAGTTGCTACTGGAGATCTTTGAGTTGTTTGATCAGGGCCTAATTTTTCTTGTGGGCATCTTCTACCTCCTATTTGTATCTAGCCATCTCCTGGAACCTATCTTGCCACTTCTTGGCTTCATTCTTCAATGCCTTTTCAACATTATTCTGTTCACTCAGTGTTGCTTCAAGCTCTTTGATTATTTCCTCAGCTCATTTACACTTTTCTTTGAAGTAGTCCCCATGGACATAGATGGTCTCTAGATGAGCCCTTGCATATCTAAATTCATCCTGCATTAGGAGTTGAGTGATGTCTTCTACCACCATTTTGACTTGGTAATCTTCCATAGTCGATTCTTCCATCGACTTATCCACTAGAGGTGTGATCTTCATTTTAGTCCTTCGCATGGTGCTTGGATCTAGTGCCATCATTTTTGTGTAGCAAGAAGGCCTCTTGGAAGACTGAGTACATTTCTTATTCCACCAATCATATGCTTTCTTATTGGTTTTCTTGAATTTCTTGATTTTTGCCACATTAGGATGAGCATCGGTTGCAGAAGTGGGGAGGGACTGTAATAAAAGGAAATGACCAGTGAGGGAGAATAGGACTATTACAAGTGTGGAATCTACACATGTGGGTGATGCGATAGATATTGCTATGGAGGGGATGGTAGTGACCTAAATTGGTACCATGGATGGGAGTGATGGAGCAATAATCATTTCTATTGGGGGTGGTGAAATATGGATTATTTTGGTTGAAATAGATGGGGGTAGTTGGGATGATGGTGATGAAGATGTATGTTATGGGGGTGAAGGTGGAAATTATTGGGGAGGAGATCATACAATTTGTTGATCAAAAAAGGAGGGGAGTTCCTTTGAGGGATTAGTGGAAGAAAGAAGAAGAGAGGAAGAAATTGCCATACCTAAAGCCTCCTATTGGGGCCATAGCATCTCCTCAATGTTTGGTGATTGTTCAACTATATCTTCTTTCTCAGGGGCACTTTCATCCAGTTGATGAGGGGACTATCCTCTATCTTCTTGTTTAGGAGTAACTATTTCTTCTACAACTTATTCTTGCTCTTTCTTCTTTTGTGCCTCCTCTATAGATGCTTGTTCTACTTTTCTCTTGGATCTTTTGATTAGGGGGAGTTCATCGAAGTCTATCTCTAATTCTAATTATTGGGCATGTACCTATGTCACCTTAGCTAGAGGACTAGTGCCTTCACCTGGTGTTACAAATTTTAGGGTAGCTAATCTTATTGTTCCCAAGGCTAGACCTTTAGATCTTGTTTGCACCTGGATGGGTTCAGTGATCCCCTGGCCATGTCTCTCGAGGCCTTCTCCTTCATAACCCATTCTTTGCATTATGGTAGGTGCTTTTACATACTTTTCCATTTGTTCCTATGTGTAGACTTTTAATTTCCCATTTTTAGAAGAAGAGGAAGGTGTTATAGTTAGGGTGATCTACAATGGAACTTGGGAAAATTATTTTCCCCCTTTTTGTGCTTATTTTCTTGGAAGTCCCCTCTAAGACAGTTCCTTATTTTTGAGTACTATAAAAACTTAGGGTAATCTTATTTCCAATGGTTTCTACCTAGGTCTCGAAGTGTCTATCATATCTAAGGGAGAATTCATCATCATTCTTGATACCATATCTTGAGGTGGTCATATTAGTTTCACATCTCATGATCCACCAAGCATGTATCTTGGCTTCCATCCAACTCTTGCTTTTATACATCCTTCGAATAGTCTTTTCTTCTAGGACATGGTCTTGATTATTCTTGGGGTCATAATCCATAATTTGTTTGTAGAAATCATGCCAGGGGGGCAATGATTGCATCTACTCTATGTGCCATTCTAGTTCTTCATCTTTGAGGTTGTTCCTTTGCTACTCTATGTGCTCCCTGGTTGTCTTCTCAAACTTTTTGCTTTTATCGCTATTAAGGATTTCTAGTATTTCTATGAATTTATCGATGGGGTCATACCTCCATCATTGTGGTAACTCTACCAGCCCTAAGTCCCTCAAAACTTGGGTGATTTGTTCATGGTGTCAATTTTTTGATAGGGTTATCCCCTCAAACTTGAGTGTGAGGAGGAAGGTTCCTTTTTGACCTATGCCTATGCCAAATTTATCATTTATGTACATGGTCTACCTACAGTATTCGAGCATGAACAACCGGTTTGTAACATAATGAGGGAGCAAGAATGGCTTCCCAGTGAACCCGTATAATTGGATGACTACTCCTTGCATCAATACGAACTAGTCCCCTTCTTCTGCATGTGGGTTCTGTAGAACATTTCTTATCATTGAGGGTAATCTACCTATTTCTCCATCTATAAGCTTCAAAGTGGGTCCCAAGAACTCCCTATTGAAATTATAGTAGGTTTCGGTAGTGGTAAGTACAAAGGTCCACTCATACACTGGTAACTTTCTGCCCTTCTCATCTTCGTCCATGACTGATATAAAATGCATTTCCTTTGCCATGAAGTAAAAGAAAATCTAGGCTAGGTGGGAGCAATATCGAAAGGAAATTTGAGCCCCCTTTTTCATTTTGGTCAATTATTCATGAATTTGATGGTATATGAAGGTTGGCCAATTGAAGAAAATGAGCCTAGTGCTCTGGTCCATGATGGAGGTATCATAAAACTTGGGGTTAGAGATACATTGAGCGGTGGCAATTTTCTAGCCATAGACCTGTTCATCCGAAGGCATCCCTGCTATGACTGCTAGCATTGAATATAATTTTGGATTTTTGAACTCGGTGAGGGGGATGGGGGTTTCAGGTAAATTCCTTCCTGATGGTGCTTTCTTCAATTGTAACTCTAGAAAATCCCTCATGGCTTTGTTCGGGGTGTAATACCTGGCCTAATCATCTAGGTGGAAGTCCTTGGGTGTGAAAGTGGGGGTATATCCCATAGCAAATGCAGCCACAAAAGCTTTTAAGCTAAGAGTAAAGAGGCATCTACCTATTTTACTTTGGATGATTTTTTGCTTTGGGTCATAATATTTGGTGATTGCATGCACTAGTTTGGGATAGGGATGCACTAGGTTGCAGATATAAAAGGAGAGTAGGGAATGAAAAGTGAAATTCGAGGGACTAGATGGAGTAATACCTATTCTAGCTCTTTCTTCAATATCTATCCTCAACCTCATCACTTCTTTGGTTATGACTACTATATCCAAAATCCTTGCATCTCTATCATGAAAAGGGATGCTCTTGTCATCTTCATCATGCACTATGACTTTGATGGTCGAAGATGAAGCTACCATTGTAGTAATTTCACCTGTACGAGATGGTGGTCAACAAGAATTTCTTTGAGAGCAATCGATGAAGGAAAACTTTGGTGAGAGAGAGCAATTCTGCAAGAAAATTTTGGAAGAAATGGGATCTGTTAGGGTTTCTCATCCATAAATAGTATTTGCGTAGAAACTAGGGCAACATGCAGTAACTCTGGTAGTTGGCCGCTCATGTCATCGAATCAACATGGATGTCGTATCTATTCTAACTCATGTGCCACATTTTGTTAGTGAATAATGATCGGTGTTGCATTTATGGCATCACGCTTCCCTTTGTTCCTTGAAATTCAAAACTTGCTTTCTCACTTATTGCGCAACCGTGGTCTTTGGACATGTTCGGACCGTTAGGACCGCTTAAAATATTGGTTGTCATGGAACCGCATCTGCTTGTTATTCTTGGAGATTCTTGTTGACTACCACCATGGTAATGAGACATGTCATAGAATCATGATGTTTTTCTTCCCTTTTTCTCACAACCTTAAGATATGTCGTGAAGCCATGATATTCTTAAAAAAAACACTTAAAAGTTACATATAATACATAAAGTACAATAGGTAGGGGAACCTTTTAATGAAAATATAGTTTTAGATGGAAACCATTGATAGGGATAGGTTGGATTATTCCCTATTCATCTTGAAGCTGAAAAGCATTATGCTATTTTTCTATGATTATCTCAAATGGACCTTCCCAAAAGGAGTCAAACTTTTGGTGATTTCTTGGTTTTGCTTTATTTTTGCTCCACCTTAAGACCAGGTCTCCAACCTTGAATTTCTTGAAGGTAGTCTTCTTGTCAAACCATTCTTTGGTCTCCCCTAGGTGCTTCTAGCACTGTATATAAGTCTACTCTCTTTTTTCTTCCAACTACAATAACTGCATCAGTCTGTTTCCTACTAGGTCACTATCTTCTATTTGGTTTTGATCAAGCAATCATAAAGTCGGTATCTCCATATGTATGGGGAGGATGGCTTCTTTTCCATAAACTAGAGCATAAGGGGATGTGTTGATAGATTTATTTATGGTGATCCTATTGGCCCATAGTGCTTGATTAATCAAGGAATGCCAACTCCTTTTGTTGTCTTTCAGGGTTCTTTTCAGGATCCTTAGTAAGTTCTTGTTTGTTGACTCTGCCAGACCATTTCCTTATGGGTAATAGTTGGAAGAAGTATTTAGGTAAATCCCATACTTTCTAGTGAAATCAATCATCTTTTCTCCAATGAAGGATGAGTCATTATCACTGACCAGTGCATCAGGTATGCCGAACCTTGTAATCAGACTTTCAATGAATTCAATCACCACTTCTTGATCAACTTTCTTTGTAGGTATTGCTTCTATCCATTTGGTGAAGTAGTCTATTGCTATCAAAATATACTTATGTCCAATTGATGAATTTGGCTCTATTACTCCTATGAATTCTAAACCCCATTGCTGAAAGGGTTGTTCTACTTGGATAGACTTGAGAGGTAAGGAAGCATTTTTATTTCTCCCTACGTACCTTTGACATTCATCACATGCTCTTGTGATTTTGAAAGCATCGAAGAAGATGTTAGGCTAGTAACAACCTATCCTAAGTATTTTCAATGTGGTAGTCCTCCCTAAATAGTGTCCCTAATAAACCTCCATGAAATTCTTCTAGGATCCTTTGCTTTTCTTCATCTCTAATGCATCTCAAAAGGATGTCATCCAAGTTTTTCTTGTACAGACCTTCAGGTAGTAAGACATATTTTAGGGCCTGTAGCCTATACCTTCTTCTTTGTGAAGCATTCAAATTTGTTGGGCATTTTCCTGTTAGGAAGTATTTGGTGAATTCATCAACCCAATCTGGATTTTCATCTAACTATCTGATCTCTGGGACTGGTTCTGGAGCTTGGCAAGCCACATAGTCTATTCTAGCCCTTCTTGCCAATTCTTGGCACAATGCTCTACCCCTTACTAACTTAGTGGGGTGGATTTCCACATCGTATTCCTGGATTTTTGACACCCATCCAACTCTCTTTTCACCAAGCTCTCCCTGGATTATGAAATTTTTGACATCGGGATGCACTACGTACACCATGGTCTTACTTTGGGATAAAAAATACCTAAAATTTTTTAAGGACTTCATGACAACATACACTTATTTCTCAATGAAGTTATATCTTTCTTCATGTTCTTGCATAGTTTGGCTTAGGAAAGCGATGGGTCTTTCTTCCTTGTCTTCTCCCTTTTGGGTGAGAACTGCAGCATAACTTTCTTGTTCACCAACTGCATACAAGATGAAATCTCTTGAGTAATCTGGGTTGATGAGCACAGGTGCTTGGGAGATAGCTTCTTTAATCCTTTTGAATGCTTCTTTCCTTAGGTCTATCCACCTAAAGTCTACATTCTTTTTAAGTAGTTCAGTCATGGGCTTTATTATCTATGCAAAATCCATGATGAATTTTCACACGAAGTTGATTTACCCAAAGAAATATTGTAAACCTTTCTTGTTCAATGGTAAAGGGAGGTTTAAGAGAGTTGTTACTCTTTCTAGATCAATCGCCAGCCCTTTCTTAGAAATAATATGTCCCAATAGGGTCCCTTCTTCAACAACAAAGATCGATTTCTTTGGGTTCAAGGAAATGCTAAATTCTCTACATTTTTTGAAAACCATCCAGAGATGCCCAACGTGATCTTCTTTTCTATGGGAGAACACTGTCATGTCATCTAGGTAAATGACTATTATTTTATTGACTAGTTCCCTGAATGCTAAGTCCATTGCTCTTTGGAAGGTGGCCCCAACATTAGACAAACCAAAGGGCATTCGTTGGTAAGCAAATGTTCCCCATTTGGTGGTGAATGCAGTCTTGTGTTGGTCTTCATATTTGACCCAGACCTGATTGTAACCAGAGAATCCATCTAGTAGTGAGAACCTCTTTACCCCTATGATAGTATGTAATATCTGATCTATTTGAGGTAGGGGGTAATGGTATTTTAGCGAGGCCTTGTTCAGGTTCCTGAAATCTACACATAGTCTGATGTCACCATTATTTTTCCTAACTGGTACAAGATTGGCAACCCATGTGGAGTGCTTGATAGGGTAGATTATCTTGGCATTGAGTAGTTTTAACAACTCCTATTTCATTAGTGCCTCTATCTTGGGGTTGATAGGGCATTGTTTTTGTCGGAAGGGTTTTGATCCTAGCTCAAGCTCAATAGTATGTTGTATCATTTCTTTACTGTATACTTTGAGATCATCATATGTCCAAGCCACAATATCATTGAACTATTCACATAATCCCTGAACTTGGTTGGCTTCCTTTTCAGAACATTGAACTCCTACCTTGAGCACTTTCCTTGGTCCTATTTGCATCTCTTTGTACTTTTGTTTGTCAATTTTTATCTTGTGACCTGATGGTCGATCATTGCTATCAAATAAAATTTCAAGAGTGATTAGGCCTTTGGGTATATGATTATTCTTAAGTTGAATCAACCCATCATCTTCATCTTCCTCATATTCTAGGGCTTGGTCACTTGAACAGTTCATCTCATGTATCAAGAAGTCTAATATTTGTTCATCATTTTCAAAAACCTGCCAGAAGATATCTTTATCTAGGACCAAAGGTCTATAAATTAGCCTTACTATTTTTGACTTATGTATAATATTGGCTATAGGGCAATAGTTGGCTCCCACGGATGCTAGTAGATCAGCATGAGTGTTGCATTCTCTAGGAATAGACTTAATGCTTAATGCTTCGAAAGCCTCAAACAGATCCCATACCTTGTTTTGATAAGCCTTCAAGTAATGTTGCTTGTTGATGCATTTCTCTATGACTTGGTTGACGATCAACTTTGAGTCTCCATATATTTGTAGTTATTTGACCCCCAACTTTTTGGCTTTTTCAAGCCTAAACATAGTGCTTCATATTCTATTGCATTGTTAGTGCAACTCCATGTCAATCTATATGAGAAGACCTTCTCATCCCCTGTTGGTGAGATCAATACTATACCTACCCTAGCTCCATTCTTGCATCTGGCACCATCAAAGAAGAGTTTCCAGATCTGATTGGTGGGGGGATCTTATTTTGTTAAAGCAAGAGTCTCAGGGGTTTTGGGTTTAGTAATTGAGTAAGTTCCTATCCCTATTTTGATCATGGCATTAAAGTCCTCCAAGGAGTATTGGTCTTCAGTTTTGAGGTCTTCCAGAACTTCATCCATCAAATCTATCTCCCCTATTTCTTCAACAATTAATGACACATTATTTGTATGCTTGTTACCTTCTTCTATCTTCTCAATGTGAAAAGAGGAAGGTTTCTCATTGAAAATATTAATCCTCCTTCCCTTGTATGGGATTTCCATATGTGAGTAGTCAAGTGAGAGATATCCTCCCAATTTGGCTATGAATTCTCTTGAAAGACACATTCCAAAATAAGGTTCCAGGTCAACCACTACTACTTCTTGTATGACTGTAATCTGGGGCATTCTGTTCAATACTATGGGTATATCTTTGATTACTCCTATAGTTTTGACTAGGGTGTCATCTAATTGTAGCACTCCTAGACTACTCCTGGTATATTCCATTCCCATGATGTCACACATGGCTTTAGGAATAACTATGGTCATTGCACCTGAGTCTATCATACAATTGTGTACCACCCATCCTTCCATTTGCAAGGACAAATAGAAGGGAGGAGGCCTATTTTTTCCTATGGTTGGTATTGGATTACCTTGGGCTAGATTCAACTGAGGGTGAGCTTTGGTTTTATTTTTTATTGTCTTGAGAGATTCTTGCAGCAAATCAATCTATCCTAGGAGCAGTAGTGCAACATACATGCTTACCTTTGAAGGAGTCTTTTTCAATTCTTTGACTATGCTAAAAGTAGGTACATCGACTTGTTTATCCTTTTCCCTTGTAGGTGGATCATACCTATTCTTGTACCCTTGAGTTACCTCTATTATTTATCTTTTGGTCAAGGAAGGGTATCTCAATTTATCCCTTGCCTATTCTTGAGTCTCAGTTTCTTTTAGTGATGCATCACTTTTGTTTATTTCCACCCTCTACTTTTGAATAGGATTTAGGGGTACAACCTCATGGATGGTCCCCTTTTCAATCTGGACTTTTGCTACTGAGGGAACTTTTAGGGGATTGACCTCCTTAGGATCAACTTGAAGGGGCTTTTTACCTTACCTGGTTAAGACTAGTTTTCCTAATCATATTAACTTGTCCTTAAAAAATATAAATGAAGTTCCTCTCATGGAACGTGAGAGGCCTCAATGGCCTACCCAAACACAGGGAAGTTAGTGCAATAAGAAATCAAGTGAATCCAACTATTATCATGTTGCAAGAAACAAAAACTGATGAGATTCAGTCAAAAAAAGTAGCAAAAAAAATCTAGAATCAAGGGGAGATGGTTTGAAAATCATCCAGAGGAGCATCTAGAGGCAATATGACTTTGTGGGATCCTCGGATAGTAGAAGGCACCATTATTCATAAAGATAACATGGTTCTTAGTGTTTTATTTAAGGAAATAAAAAACAACAGGTCATGGATCCTTTCAAATATTTATGCCTCAACTTCAATTCAAGGGAGAGCTCTACTATGGGAGTACTTAGACAATGTGAGTGAAATCTTCCATAATGTCCCCTAGATTTTGACTGGGGATTTTAACACTCCTCTTTACCCTTCAGACAAAATGGGTGGAAATGGACCACCTATCAGTAGCATGGATGAGTTCAATGACTTTGTGAACTCCAACATGTTGATGGATGTAAAACTTAGAGGAGCAAATTATACCTAGAGCAATCGGTGGATAGGGTGTCATCTCATTCAAGAAATGCTTGACAACTTTTTTATATCAAAGGAGGCTACAACTTTGTTCGGTGATTCTACCCTGCAAGCCCTTCCTAAAATTGCCTCTGATCATAATCCCATTTTTTTGTAGATCCCTAACTCTCTTTCCTTCAAGAAACCTGCTAGATTTCAATCTATGTGTATGAAACATTCCAGTTTCAGAGATAACTTAATTCAGTGGTGGCAGCAGCCTGTCAGGAGTAGTGCAACTTTTAAACTTGCTGGAAAATTAAAGTTTGTTAAGGAAAATATTCAAACTTGGAACAAAGAGGTCTTTGAGAACCTCTTTGAAAATAAAAAATAGGTTGTTGAAATATTGAAGATAATTGATCAGAGGATTCAACATGGTGATGTTGATAAAACTACTAGGTAGGAGGAATGAACAAAACTAACAGAGTTTCATAAAATTTTGGCCTATGAGGAAATCGATTAGAGGCAAAAATCAAGGGCTCTTTGGTTGAAATATGGATATTCAAATTCTATTTTTTTTCACGTCACCACCCTTAGAAACAGAAGCAATAAAAAGATATATTTTTTTTAAAAAGTAGATGGTTCTATTACTCAGGACTTAATAGAAATAAAAAAGGAGGCAGTAACTTATTTCAATTCTATCCTTGGTCAGGAATCGCAGTGCAATGAGGAGGCCAAATATATTCTCTTGAAATCCATTCCTAGCATAATAAATGAGGATATAAACCTTAAGCTTCTAGCTCCCTTTTCTGATGAGGAAATTAAGGAAGCCTTGTTTAGCATGGAGCTAGACAAAGCCCTAGGACCCGATGAATTTCCACCTCATTTCTATCAAGATTTTTAGGATATCGTAAGTGAGGATGTAATTTATGTTGTAATATAATTCCAAGCAAGCAATTATATCCCAAAAGGTCTCAAGTCTACTTTTATTTCTCTAATTCCTAAGAAGAAAACCCCTGAATATATGGTTGACTTCAGGCCAATTAGTCTGTGCAATGTTTCTTACAAGATCCTAACTAAAGCCATTGTAAATAGAATGAGAGATGTTTTGCCCTGCATCATAGATCCATGCCAGGGAATCTCTGTCCAAGGTAGGTCAATCATGGATGGAGTTATCACATTTCATGAAGCTCTACACTCTGATCATAAGACTAACATGTCTGCTTTTGCCCTCAAGATTGATATGAACAAAGCATTTGATAGACTAAATTGGGTTTATCACTTTCTGATTGTTGTCCTCATTAAGTTTTGGTTTTCACCACTAATGGGTTAATTTTATCAAAGAATGCATTTCTAAAGCATGGTTCTCGATTCTGGTTAATGGAACAATTGCTAGTTGCTTTCAAAGTCATATAGGAATTCAACAGGAGGACCCTATCAGCCCCATGTTATTCATCATTGTTGTAGAAGCTTTAGGCAGAACCATAAAAAATTATTATAGTTCAAGGCTAATATTGGGAATCAAGGCAACATCTCTCACGAGGGCTATTTCTCACTAACAATTCATCGATGATACCCTTCTATTGACTAAGGCATCAATGGTTGAGGCCAAAAGAATTAAATACATCTTGCAACTCTACGAGGACGCTGCTGGTCAGAAATTTAATTTTAGTAAAAGCAAGTTATATTTATTGAACACCCCCATTTAGAGGTAAGGAAGGATTGCAAAAATTTTAGGGTGTGATATAGCAAAACTCCCCACTTTGTATCTTGGTCTTTATCTTTTCATTGGTTCTTCGAGAGAGCCAATGTGGGACAGGGTTATTGAAAGAATTAAAAAAAAACTTGTTGGATGGAAAGGTCATCTTCTATCTCAAGCAAGAAATATGACCCTCACTAAGGCCTCTCTTTAGAGCATTCTAGTCTATTTCCTCTCCATTTTCAAAGCCCTTGTGAAGGTTTTCCAAAAAATTGAGAAACTCCAAAAAGAATTTTTATGGACTAGATTAGAGGAGAAAAAAAGGATACACCTTGTAGGATGGACCAAAGTGTGTAGACCCAGGAAAAATGGGGCTTAGGTCTGAGGAGAATTTCTCATATGAATTTAGCTTTACTAGCTAAGCAGGCATGGTGCCTCATTTCTGGTGAAGAAAATGAATAGCTATCATCAAATGAAAGTATCTTCAAAATATGGAACTTCTAAGTGACTCAGTTCCAATCAGAGGTTTTACTTTTTGGAAAGCAATTCTCAATTGTAAGGAAATCATCAAAAAAAGGTTTAAGATGGGTTTTAGGCAATGGTCAGAGGATAAATTGCTAGAATGACAGGTGGGCTAAGGATGAACCACTGATGCAATATCTTAACTTAGCCCAAATCAGAGATATCACGGAAGAACTCATTGGTAGAAAAGTCTCTGATTATATGGTTGAGAACAGAGGTAGAATGAAGTGGAAACAAATAAGGATTCAGGGATTTCAAGCGGAATCAAATGATCTTTGTAACATTTTTGGGCAATAGTTTATCGCCATGAGACCCAAGGAATATCAAGTGACTTGGGATCCTATGGAAAATGGGCAGTTCACTGTGAAATTAGCTTATAAGCTTCTGCTTGATGACGAGGATTTTGTCCTCCAAAAGGACTTAGTTTGGATAAAAAATTTAATTCCAAAAATTGTAGTATTTTCATTGTTGGTTATCCAAGGAAGAATTCTAACCATTGATAATATGATGCATAAAGATATTTGTATCACTAATTGATGTTATCTATGAAGGGCTAATTAGGAGACCATTTATCACATTTTCCTTGAGTGTCTTTTTTCCTTGACTATCCTAAATGGGGTTTTTCAAGCCTTTAATATTTCTTGGGTTAAATTAGCCACTATACTTGATTTATTCGTCCAGTGGCCTTACCCCTTTTCAATCCAAATACTTAGATACATGTAGAAAATTTGTCTCAATCACTATATTTGGTAGGTGTGGTTAGAAAGGAACCATAGTCTTTAATAAGTCTATCCATGATCATAAAACTATCATTGCCAGGATCCTATCCTTTGCCAATAAGAATGTGAACCTTATCCCTTTTGATAGCCGTAAACCTCATCTACAGGAGACCACGATTGCTCAATATTTAAGCTTAACCTTGTTATATGAGTCTATGCCTAGGGTAGTCAACCCTAGAGCCAATGTTAAGTGGTACCCACCTCCTACGGGTTGGTTTAAGCTTAATTTTTATGGAGTGGCTAAGGATAATCCTGGAAGAGTAGGCACTAGCGGCATTGTGTGAGATCATAATGGGAATATGATGCTTGTGTTTTCCAAATATTTGGAAACAAGGATGAACAACGAAGTTGAAGCTAGAGCTATGTGGAGAGGCCTTCAAATGACTCAAGACTTAGAAGGCAATTTGATCATAGAAGGAGACTCTATGCATGTTATAAATCTCCTCAATAATTGGAAAACACGTCCTTGGAGGATTAAAAAAACTATTGAAGAGGTTAGGATCCTTTTCCAGGGAAGACATGACAGAAAATCCCAACATGTCTTTCAGGAAGCTAACAAAATTACTAATAAGCTGGCCAATTTGGGTGTCAATGGTGATGGACTTTTCAAATGGGAACACGATGTCCTGAGCAAAGTAGAGGAGATTATTCAACAAGAATGCCAAGAATGATAGTCGAATTTACCAACAGGGAAGGCACTATAAGTTCAAATGCTAGGAGTATTCCCACCTCTTTTTTGAAATGAACTCACAATAAAAATTATCCGAGCTTGTCAGTCTTCGTGGATACTGCTTGGAAATACCACAAAGACTAATGGGGAAAATCACATGTCAGATAGCATGGCTCCTAGTTGTCTTAGTAATTTGAGGTTGGTTGATAATCACAGGGCAGGAAAGAAATGACAATATAATACTTTGAACCAGAGCCACGTGGACCACCAGATAGCCACCGCCATAAATCTAGCCAGCAGGTTCACTTCTCCAAGGCTGATTGGCCAAGACGGGATGTGGTCCCAAAGCATGTCATATATGGAAGAAAGAAATTACCAAAGAATTATTAAGATTAACTATCAATACAGAGCTTGTGGGAGTTTTTTCAGTACTTTGCTATGTGTGTCTGCAACTTTTTGTTTCTCCATTGTTTCAAGGAAGGAATCAGTGTCTGTTTATTTTTTTGTAATTATGATGCAGGTGTGTTTTCTCAAGGTATACCCAAAATGTTGTATGGGAAGTTTCTTTTTTATAACAAGCTATGTGCCTTACCGAATGTAATGGCTTTGGCAACATGTAGATTTTACATATATAGGATCCTTAGTAAGGACATGTTCATCAACAACCCTGGGCTGATTTTTGTAAAAGGTTTTGGGTCAACCTGTAAAACCCGGTATTAATGCTATAGTATCTTATCTACCAAAAAAAAATATTAACTTGTCCTTTATGAGCTCTTTCTACTTTCTCAATAGCTACTATCTGCATATGATGTTGGTGAACCATGCACAAAATTTCCCCATGAGGATCATTACATGTGGAGCACCAATAATTAGATTCAATAGGAGATGTAGAAGGTTCGTCTTCTTGATTAGCATACATTGTTCTTGAATTTTTTGGGTACTTGCTTGTTGAAGCTTGGTCTTTTATCACCTGTGAGAACCTTCTTGGTTGGAAGTTTCTTTTATCTTCCCACATTTTCATTGAAGTCATATCATTGGTAAAAATTTTCATAGCTATATATATCTAGGAGGAATGCCATCTGAGAATCAGGTGCTGGTAAGGTAGGTATCAGAGGAAAAGCTGGGAATCTTGGGGGAGCTTGAATAGCTAAGGGAGTTGGTAATATAGACCATTTTGGGAGATATGTTATGGGAGCTGAAGCGGGATATGATGTGTTTGCATTAGGGGCCTGAGGAAATTCTGGGAATATGGGCACTATCATTTTTGGGGGTAACCTTCCAATAGCAATAAGGTCATTTTCTGCTTTCAAGGCTTCTTGAAAGATTTATGGGAAGGTAAACACCTGATATTATCTTATAGCCATCCTCGAATGTGAGTTAAAATATCTTAGGTAATAGTACATTGCTTGCTCATGCATTGGTCTGAGGCCATTAGGTACTATTTTCCATGTTTGGTTGAACCTAATATTGAAATCAACTATCTCTTCTTGTGGGTGTTTCTGCATAATAGTAAACTAAGTGAGCAAGGAGAAAGGATGAGTTTGTTCATTGAATGCTTCTACCAGTTTATCAACTAGTTCTTCCCATGTAGTTATGGTTTGATCTGGGATAGTCTTATACTAGTATAACATTTTCCTCTCAAGGATATAACTAGTAATTTCACCATGATATTTTCCTCTATGATATTATGAATTGCTGCTAGTGATACCACATCCTAACAGTGCTCATAATTATTTTTGCCAATGCCGTCATACATGGTCAATGCTTTTAGAGCTACTAGAGGAATGGGGTTATTGAAATTCTAGATTTATAGGACCCACATTGTTCCACGTAGGGTAGGGTTGGATGTTTAAGTTTTGATTAGTGGCCATTATAATTGTTGTGTTGACCAAAGTTGCAAGCACAGGATTGGATGTATTAGAAGATCCACTGGTAGTTGTACTAGGAGAAATTGAAATGAAAGGGTTCACATAATTTTTTGACCTGGTAGTAATAGTAGAGGAAGAGTTTGATCTAGAAGATAAAATAGGGTTTACTCTAAGACTACTAAGGTGCAATTCCAGAAACTTAATGGGTTCTTCTAAATTTTTGGCTTTTGATCTAAATATCATGTATTTCAACACTTAACCAGAAACTGGATATAAATATTTTTTGAGTTTAATATTATAAACGGAGTCACCAGGTGATTTAAATTTAAATAGAGTAAAGACACACCAAATATTTAATTTGTGGATGTAGTGGATTTGGTTCCACCGGGTGTACCAAAAACTGTTGGTCCAAAATCTGCCTATGGTTGGTTATTGCACCCAAGACATGTCCAATATTGAATGAATGATTAAACTATGAGTTTTAATGGGTTCAAACTCCATAGAAGTTTGGTTCCTTTGGAAATTTCTAACTAGCTGAAAAGTAACTGGGGGGAAGAAGAGAGTGCTTGTAAGAGATGTAAATGTAGCCTAGTCTAGAACTTGATATAGTGCATATTAAGCATTAGCAAGAAGTGAGATAAAATCATGCAAGGGAGAAAATACTACAACCTCCAAATAGACCAACCAGTCATTTACCATAAAAAGTGCATCTAATCACTATTTAGCTCTTACAAATTAGTAGTTCCAAAAACTAAGAAATATACATTAACAAGAATCCAAAAATCAGAATTAATGTCATGCACATTTACTTAGTAATATTAGAATCATCCAACCATTCATACATACTTATTTTACAAGATATTTGAACTAGAGGTTAAATGTATATCTTTATTGCATTGCTTCTTCCAAAAGTCTTAACCCATACAACTTGTAAATGTCTAAGAGTTGACAAATTGACAAGAGGTCGATACTCTTATTTATAATACCTCGATGGTTATTTATTTTAAAATATAGAAATAGCTTATTTAAAAACTATTGCAATAATAAGCCAGGTGGTAAATCTGGTACAAGCACTGTGCAGTGTCATTGGTTCAAAGATAAAATAGAGAATTAAATCTTGAATTGCAATATGATTGCTCCATGTGCATCGATGGGTAGTGGAGGTGGTCCAAAACTCTAATTCTTCTATCCTTCCTCTGGTGTGTTTATCTTCGTTGATCTGGAAATGACCATAGTAAACTGAAAATATCGTCATCCTTACTGTAGCTAGTAACAATAATGTAGTAGAATTATGACTTATCATGGATCCATTATGCTTTCCTATGTTTGAACTCCTTTGGTCTTCATCACCAGTGAAAACTTGACTGGTTGTGGAATCGTGATACTTTTTGGTACTGGGCCCGTTTGTTATTTCTTTCTAGTGGATTCAAGACATGTCGCGAAATCGTGACACTTTTTAGCTTTCGACCTTTTTGTTGCTCTTCGCCAGCAGAAACCTGATATGTTACAAAATCATGATAATTTTCAGCTTTCGGCCCTTTTGTTTCTCCTCGCTAGTGGAAACCTATCATGTCGTGAAATCATGACACTTTTCAGCTCTCATCCCTTTTGTTGCTCCTCACTAGCAAAAACCTATCATGTCACAAAATCGTGATACTTTTTAGCTCTCGTCCCTTTTGTTGCTCTTCACCAGTGGAAACCTATCATGTCATAGAATTGTGACACCTTTTGGCTTTCGGCCCTTCTATTGCTCCTCATCAGCAGAAACCTATCATGTCGTAGGATCGCGACACTTTTTAGTACTTCAAAATTTTTGGGAGTTTATCATCGCTTTATTTCTCCTGATGTAGTCATTTTGACCTCCAGGATCTTAATATTAGAATTTAATATTTCAGAAGAAAAATTAAAGCAAAGCAGGAAAAATGTATCAAGATATACCTAACCCACATAAATTTAATCTTTAAATCATTTATGTGCTTGATTTAATAGACAACCTAGATTTAAGGGCAAAAAATATAGATAAACACAAATTGTATGTTGATAAGTGAATCAAAAGTGAACATTTTGGTCTCATGAATGAATGCGGGCCTCTTATTTTTGATAAATCAAAATTTAATGATTGAATTTGCATGGATAAATGCAGGCCACTTATTTTATTAAGGAAATAAACCTTATAAGTACCAATTAATAAATTTAAATAACCAATGGGAGAACACTTTTAAAAAGATTTATATAAGAGCCTAAAGTACATAACAAAGGAAAATTAAACGTTAAAATACTATTTTGGATATTTTACCACAAAATTTAGTTTAAACTAATTTTACTTATCTTATATGATTTGTAGGCAACAAAATAATAATGAAAGCCAAAATTTAAAGCAAATATGAAATAGAAGAGATTCATTGAACTTGGACTTGATTCTAGACTATTAGTGTATGAAAAATCAACCCATCCGACTTCAAAAGGAATCTACCAAAGTAGTTAGAGATCCATGGCTTAAAATTATAGATAAAAAATAAGAAGAAACATAAATTGACACATAAGCTACTCAGCTGAAGATAACTCATATGTACAACTATAAAACACTGAAATACAATTATAAACCATTGAGAAATTTAAATTTGTAAGGTTATAAATAGCCATTGATACCCCATTTCAAAGGGTTGAATGCCACTTTTAGAAATAGATATTTTAAAATTTCATTTTTTTGTAGTTGGTGGATATTTGAACCCTATCATTATACTTGGAGATTTTTCCTTGCAATCACCCGATGCAAGTAAATCTGAGTGTAAGCACTAAATATTTTTATCAATACAATGTATTAGAATTCTTGGTGTAATCTGCACATGATGATAGTGGTTACATTTGAGTCAATTTAAGTACATTATCTCTTTGTCCTTTTAAGATAGCACCATCTTGGTCTCAGATTGTATGAATACTAATCGGGATAATACTAGTTGATTCAGAATTAATACTTCAACATATTTAACATAAGTATTCAATGATGCAATGGCTTGTTTTATTTCTTTCTCTAAACCTTTCCTTTTGATTTTTTTAAACTTGCTTAGATTAGGAGTAGATTAGTTGAATTTCGTCTTCTAAATCTCATTTTCATGTGTTATATTTCTATAAGTTTTAAAGTAAACATTGATATGAGTTATAAAGATCATGATTATGATATAATGAATGATGTATGTTGATAAATTTTAAGGTATCAAGCCTATAATATTGCTTTCATATGTAATTTTCTTTGAATTATATGAAAATTAAGACATATATGTGATAATTGACTTGGTTATTAAGGTGAATTATTCCTAGACAATGAATTGAACCCTCACCCTTGTAATAGTTATATGTAACCCTGAGTTACCCATCTGCCTTCCCTTTTATTATTTTGATTTAAAATTTGATAATAACATACCCTATCACTCAAACCTTGGGGGATAAATGTTCAAGAGAGAATAATTATTATTCTAATCATTAGTGTATGTTGGTAATTGGACTGATGTATCACTCAACACTTCTCTTACATCATCCCAAGGTTTATTACCTTTAGAAAATCATGACTCCATACCCAATGAGATAAAGCCTTTAGGTTCTTAATTTCCATAAACAAAAATTCCTGAGAGGCATGAAGAATGTAGGTCAAATTCATGCCCTCATTTGGAAAATCCTTTTTTGATGATATAACGCTTAAAATTTACTAAATGAAGAAAATAGAAATATTGAAGTTGTCTTGAATCCCTAAGCAATGCAGATGACTAGCATTCCAATACTTTAGCTTAGAAGTAAGCTTTGAGGTGGCCAATTATTTCTTTAGAAAATAAACCAAGTGTCAAAAGAAATTATGAAAGTGCTGAACAATTTTGGACCATTTTCAGTAATGAATTTAGCATGGCACCTTAAAAGTTTAAAAATGTGTAAATATGCATCAAGTGAATAAAGTCAAATATGTCGATGATGAAATAACACATATCTAGAATTGGTCAAAGAGTGTACCCTTAGCCTAAACATGGAATTGATAATTTGAGATCATTTTTGGCAATGACGTCAACATGGCACCTCAAAATTCAAAAAATACATTGAAGATATTATGGCAAAAGAAAATCAAAATCCAAATGCAAGCCAATGAAACCAAAGATGCACAAAGTTGGAGAAACCAAAATACAACCCAAAGATAAACAAAACTGACACTCATCTAATGATAATATCACCAAACCAACTTGAAAGTCCAATTTTAATGCAAGGAGTCTCCAGGCAGTCAAAAGACCCAATATCATCATAGGCCCAACTTTGATACACACTAGTCTAGAATATCCCTTTCAAAATTTACAACTTAGTGCCTTCCAACTATTTTAACTAAAATTGTTGGAACTTGAGGGTGATTTCCTTGATAGATAGTTGCAACAACTCAGCCATTTGTAGAAAGCATTTATAGATCTATGGGCCAAATCATAAAATTGCATGTGAATTATAGAGGTGAAGATAAATTTGGATTGACCACATCAATTGAATGTACCTCACCAAACTATTCTTTCAAAAAATGTATAACAACTCTGTAAATATTCTATTTCAAGATTCATAAACAACCTATAAATATTTCAATACACCTCATAATGATGGTTGGCTCTATAGCATTTACCTAGATGTATGTTGTGTAATTTCTACCAGTTAATGAGAAGTGATAGTTATTTGGCCTCCATTGTGATTTCTATTTCAAGTTCTTATGAATGGATGTATGTTTTAAGTCATTTTTGTTACATTTTATGACTGGTCTATTCTATTAAATCTAATTTTGCTCTTTGGATCACTATTGGATTATTTTTTAGTAAAGCCTTTAAAATTATTAAAGCATATAACTATAGCTAAATTGACTTTGTTATACATTTTAATATGGTTAGTCTGTTAAGTATTACTACAAATTAATTGTACTAGGATTTATGTAGTTTATGTTCAATGTTGTCTATACCTTGTCCATTATTAAATCATTACCCTAAATCTTTACTCCTTTCTAACCCTTCCATTTTTCACTTTTAGCTTACACACCAATTTAAATTTTGTAAGTATTATAAGGAGTCAGCATTCTCTAGAGGTTGAATTGAGAGAAATATCATTCATACAAACATTGTCTAAACTCTAGGATATGCTTTGTAGACTTAAGAATATTTTACACCAAGTAGGCAAGGCTAAAATATTGACTGCACATTAGATGCAAATTTGTTGCTTTTGAATCCACTACTAGCAATTTTGTCCATCTAGCAAATTTTTGGATTTGGCCATTGGAAGTCAAATTTGATGGGTATGTTGAAAATTTAAATAGGATGCAAATTCAATGACTGAGAAAGAAAATTCAATGACTAAGAAAGCAAATTCACTAATTGGAAAATTTTCTACCGATGGGTTTTGGCTACAAATTCTGGGTTTGAGGCATTCATCATGGCTACGTTGATCATTCTATGGATTTCTGCCATAATTGATTCAATTTAGGCAATCTAATTTTAGGTATCTATATTTTTCCATTTTTTGATGCATTTAAAATTAATAAATGCATAAAAATAGTTGTAGATGACCTTAGTTTTTACAAAAATAGTGTCATTAATTTTTAATTGATGCATGCGGGGAAAAACATACAAAAAGTCACTTGCAAAAATGTAAAAAATTACCTATATTTTTATTGGGTAATATTCTTGCCATAGTTTTAAAAGGAAGAGTCTAAATTTATTTTACCCCTAACCTAGGTTTCCTTTGATTTTTTGAGGGACAAAATAGGGTCTTGATGGAACTTGAATAGGTTGGGCAAGAAATCAGAGAAGGAAAAAAATTACCTGGATAGGGTAAAACAAGGTGAAGGGCACAAGGAGGGGTCATTTTTACCACATGCAAGGAGAGAAAATGGCTCTAAGAAAATGTTAGGGCTTGGTTAAATGTCTCAATAGTGATGTATGGTGCATAAACTAGAGTTAGTGCGAGATGGAGTAGGACTAGCTAGGGATAAGGATAGGTATGATATCTTTCCAACCATTATTTTATTCATTTTTGGTTTTTTAGATCTGGGATGACATGGGCGATGAATTCACACACATGTGACAAATTCATCATTGCAAAATTGTCATGATAGGTGGTGAATTCAAAAAACTCAAGTGTCGACAAATTTGCAAAGGGTGGCAAATTCACTTGATTGAAAAATTTGTGTAGAGCCAACAAATTTAAAATAAAATGGGAAAGATAAAGATTGCTTTAATTTTTGGATAGGGATAACTCTAATTTAATTATTTTATGCATGCATGCAATATATGTTTTAGAGTGTCATGACCAATGATCTTGCACTTCACAATTGACTTTAGATACAATGACTCCAGTAAAACCAAAATTTTGGAGAGGGCTAACTTTACTTTTGTTCTTTGTGCATGCAGGAAATAGATGTTTTAGAGTGTCTAGACCAATGATCTTACACTCTGTAGTTGACTTTAGATGTAATGAATCCAGTAAACTAGGTAGTTTTGAATACAATTGACATCAAGTACATATTTACGATGCCCTCCATAGAGCTTGATCATACCTTGCTTATGGCAATAGCATAGTGGTGGTACATTGAGTATACCATGTTTCTATTGTTGATAGGTGAGATGCCAGTTATGCTAGAGGATGTATGGAGGATATTGAGTGTCAATTAGAGGAGCCCTAATTTTTAGGAGTTGTAATAGGGCTCATGCACTATAGAGGTTAACTAGTGATCCATAGTTCAGATTGAGGTGATACAACATTGATATTAATATCATATTTAGGCAGTCTAGTTAGGTTGATAGGGATGCTTTGTTTTGTGACATCTAGTTTATTGATTGAGGATACCAACAAGAGACTTTTACATTGGGAATAGGGCAAGATCATCACCAAAATAAGAGACCAATAAATCCAATTTGTGTGGGGGCCCTTCATTTTGCATAGGTTATACTAGACCCTCCATTAGGTAGTTTACAAGGATGACAACAGCCTAGTGTGTTTCATATTATTGCTAGCATGGGTATGGTAGCATTTGGTATTTAGACAACCATTTAGGATCCTGAAAGGCATGGAGGATGTGTAGGCTTTAACAAGTTTTAGGTGGGACCATTCCCATAAAAGAGGTTGGAGGCCCTTTAGGGGGGTTTTGATGGAATCATGATAGGTCATTAATGAGATATAGAAAGATCATATTACATGGTGCTCATGGAGGGTAAACCCAAGGTGGGAAAAGGATACCTTCCAGTTGGTCCATATGGCTATATGGATCTTGTGGAGAGTTTGAGTTATACCATCTAGATTAGATTCTCTGATAGTTTGAATTTTCCCAAGGGGTTATTGTGATGGGGGAGCTATGGTACCAATGGGTAACTAGGGAGAGGGAATTGGGCTTTGAAGACTCTCCATATCTAGAGATATTTAGAGAGGAATATGTTGATAATCCTTCAATGGAAACTTTAGCAATTGATAATATAGGGATGCTACTAGGGTATTGGTATTGGTATAGGAAGATTCATCCTATGAAGGTGAGTTTGGTACTACGACAACCATGATTTTGGTCTAACCTATTTACACATCATCATATTTAGGATACTAGGAGATGTTGAGATAGATACAGAGGAATGGTTCCATAATTGCTTGAGCTCTGGTTATTCCTCATATTGCTTCAATTCTAGATAATAGGGTAGGGCCTTACAAGACTACAAAGGAGAGGACTCAGACCAAGAGATATTCTATGGAGAGGAGGTTGTGGTTGGTAGAGGATAAGCTTGCAAAGCTCAAGAGTGAGCTCACACAAGTGATTATGATGAGGACAACCAAGAGGGTGAAGTACTAATTCCATCTACACCAATAACTAGCAAAGTGATATGTGGCTTGGGTAGATAAATTATTGACATAGACAAATTATTTTGATTTGGAAAAATGCTAAGTGTTGAAGGTTAATATGAATTAAACATAATTTCAAAATTAATTTCTACCAAGCTAAAACACAAAATATAGGCATGATTAGATAAATGTAATTTAATTAAAAGGTTTGATGTTAATTTGGAGAGTTTAGACAACATTTTACATGATTTGAAAATTTCAATTTTGTCGTGTTAATTTTTGGAGTAAATCAATTAAAATTAGAAATGATTTGGTTCCATGATTGAAGGTTTGGATTGTGTTTGTATATATATGGGAATATCCTCATAATGGGTTTCCTAAGGTTAAGAAGAAGAGAAGTATTTTTTGTAAATTTATTTTATTTGCAAAAATAAGGTTTTTATATGCATCCAAGTTTGTGTAATGTTATTGCCCCTTTTGAAGTGAAGTTTTTTAAAAGGTGCAATATTGTGATCATTAAAGAGTGTTAGTTTGTAGGACTCATTAAAAGTACCTAATAAACTAATGTTTATTTTTTTATATTTTTTTGTTGTTAGTACCTAAGCAATGGTGGCCATTTAGCCTGATTAATGGACAAGTGCTTAGACGACTATGACTAAATTATTTTAGGCAGTCTATGCATTTGGATAGTTTGTCCTTAAAATTTTGCTTCCTCCTAAATGGTAGCTCTTCTAGCCCAAATAATGGACAAGATCTTATATGAGCTATTGATTTTTAGGCAGTCAATACCTTTTTATGATTTGGATGATCTATGTACATATAATACAATGCTAGGGACAATCATAATCCATATGATACAATGCTAGAGACAATAAATGTCCATATAATACAATGTTAGGGATAGTCAATATCCATAGAATACAATGCTAATGACATTGAATGTTAATATGATACAATGTTATGGTACTCTTGCTTCAGACAATCAATTTCCATTTAATAAAATTCTAGGGATAGTCAATGTCCATATAATAATAAATACTATGGGTGGGCAGCAGTAACAATTGTTGCAACAACAGTTGTTACTGCTTCCCACCCTCCACCCAGACAATCAATTTCCATATAATAAAATTCTACGGATAGTTAATGTCCATATAATAATAAATGCTATTGTACTGGATAATTAATGTCCAAATTACTATGTTGAATATTCTATGTTCTAATTATTATATTGGATAATCTATGTCCAAATTGTTATATTTTGGATAGTCTATGTCCTAGTTGTTAAATTTTGGATAATCTATGTCCTTATTGTTGCATTTTGGACAATCTACATATTTATTGCTTATTGTATTTTGCACAATCTATGTCCATATTGATTTGTTGTGTTTTGTATAGTCAATGTCCATATTTATATATTGTGTTTTAGATAATCTATGTCTGTATTGATTTGATTATGTTTTATTGCCCCTATTTGTGAGGCTAATTCAGATGATCTATGCTAGATTTGGCTTTATAGGAGATCATGCTATTAGTAATATTGATGTCATAGGTTATTTTTTATTTGGAGTATTTACAAATGTGATATTTAAATTACTTTATTAGGTTTCAATAATTCTATTCACTTCTATTTTTAACAAAGTGAACTGGGACAAATTTATCATATATTTTTCTTGAGCCCATCATGAGGGCCCATGAGAGAATGGTGTGTGCTTGTTCCATCATCTGAATGGTGCTAATAATAGGGATCAAGTGAAGAAGTTAAGATAACTGAGAATTTAGGGATTAAATCCATCCTTTCTTGTGACTTAAGAAAGATAGATATCATTTGGAAAGTAAGTGATGTTAGATTTTGATGCTAAATACTTAAAGAAAAATAATCTCAAGAACTAAAATAAAGATACTATATCAAATATAAGATAATGGCAATATTCTAAACATATAAAAGTCATAAATAACTTCTACAACTCATAAAATTTCCTTTAATAAACACTCACAAAAATAGTAATTTGATATAGAATAAAGATCTCAAGTACATCATACTTCCACACACTCTCACTCTACATTGTGTTTCATTGTCTCTCCATTGTCTTACTTCCACACATACATAGAGACACATATATAATGGAATGTGACTCTTCATATGGAGCACTCTTGGCATTCACTCTTCTTGATACTCTTCACTTTCCTATTCTAAGGATAGGTGCACATGTACTATTATGCACATTTACAGTATTAAATACTCTGCACATTCTAATAATACTTGTGCATTTATTACATTGCATAAAGTAAATACTCACACTCTAATATAAGACACACTCCTAATCTAGATATGTATCCAAGGTGGTACATTAACATGCACCAAATAATGTAATATATTCCAACACCCCTATGTATTACATTATTTGGTTATTGAAGACTTTAGTATTCAATATGGTCTTCGTTTTGGTTTTGGAACTTGTGCTCTTCTTTTATTATATCTTTATTCTGCTCCTTGTTTGTATCTTGGTCAAGTAAACAATTAGTATCTTCATAAAATACTATCTTTTTTGAAAGAGATTTAACTTCATTTTATTTTGCAGGTTCTTCTAGTTCTTGAATATCTTGAATCTCTTGAGCTAAGTGCCCCTTTTTTCCTTCTCAATATTGCAACTGAGGTTGATGGTATTGATTCTATTGCTAAAATTGTTGTTGATGTGGTCTATATTGATTTTGATATTGTCTTGGTTGAAATGACCTATTTAATTGGATTTCAATTTTTTTTTATTCCCTTGATACTGATTTCTTGGATTGAATCTACAATAATTTGTAGTATGTCCACTTTTCTTGCATGCTTGATCAAATCTATTATTCCATTTTTATTTGTTCCTTGAGAATGAAGTAATATTTCCTTGTGGATTATCTTTTGAAACTAAGACATTATTAGTTATTTCATCTTTCACTGAATTCTCTACCTCATATTTTTGTAGTATATTAACTAACACATCAAATTATGTATCTTTACTTAGAATTTGTAAAGATGTGACTAGATGCTTGTAGCTTTCTATAAGTGCTCTTAGAATTACCTAAACAAAAAACTTGTCTTCTATCTTCTCTCCTAAGGTTAATAATTTTCCTTTTATATCTACCACTTTTCTTAGAAATAATTCTATACTTTCACCACTATTAACTTTTAGAGAATGTAATTGATTTTGAATATTCAATATAGTGGCTTTATTCTTTCCTTCAAATATATTTGCTAGAGTATTTTTGGCTTCTGTAGAAGTTATTGTTGAACTAATATATGCCTATATATCTTCTGTAATTGCAAATGTTATTATCATGAGTGTTTTTCCTTCATCTTCTTCATACATTAAAATTTCTCTAGCATATTCAGCAGGTTTGCTTTTTGCTCCTTTAACAATGTCCCAAACCTTTTAAACTATCAATATTGACCTCACTTTATTTTCCCTTGAAGTGTAATTAGTACCTTTAAGAAGTTGGGATTCTAAAAGAAAGAATTTGTTTCTTTTCATGAGAACACTTCTAGAATACCTTATATCTCCCTAAGGTTTTTAAATAACAATTTCTATATAATCATCAACTTCTATTATTTAGGATGAATACTTTATATTCTTCTCCAGGTATAAATGATTAACCAATAATCTTCAAAATTCTAGGTTGAATTCAATAATATGGTTTCTAAATTTTGCAAACCTATATTGGTGTCAAATTCTTTATAACTCCAAAATAAAAAATTTAGAAATCTAGTAAAAAGGTATTTGCAAAATTTATATTCCTAATCTGATGTAGGAAACCTTATTTCTCCAAAATTTAAAATATTTGCAAATATTAAAATGCTTCACAAATTTCAATAACTCAATTACAAAATGTTACTAAATCTTCTCAAATCTTGAAATTGATTTCCAAAATAATTTTTAGACTTCTCAAAAAAAATTCAAAGATAATTAATAATATTTCTAAGGTTTCAAAATTCACTCCTAAACCTTTTCTCTCTAATAATAAAACTAATCTTGCAAATAATTTGCTTAACCTTAGAAAAAAGAATACTACCCTTTATCCTTATAGCTCCTAGCTTGGGCAAATAATTAAATTTCAAATAGAATGCTTTACCTCCAACTTTAGGTGCAAAATAATCAGTCAAGGGTGTTTGACCTTCCCTTTAATGGTGCTCTCTCTCCTCTTCCACACGTACAACACTTCTCTCCACTCTGTTGCTGATGAATGAATTTAATGCATTATACTTAATGTTCAATGTTGATTAATGCAAATGGAGTTAATTCCTTTGCGTTTATGAGGGCATGAGACATTTCTATTGCCTCCAATTGCTCACTCAAAATGTAAACTTTGAATATGCTTTGCTATTTTTTGACATATGCATTTAATGACACTTATTTGAACATTTTATCTCCCTTGATGGCTATTGGCACTCCCTTTATTCTACGTCAAGTGGCATCCAAACTCTTTAAGTTATTAACTAGAATAACAGATGGTTGCTAAGCTCCTCCCAATGCTTGCAATTGATTATGTAAAATTCTAGCTTCTTTTGGTGCTATATTCTTGCTCTTCCTTAGTGTTCAAGTGGTAGTAAAATGTTCCATCTTACCAATCACTAATTGCCACAATATAACTTGCTAATTAACTATTGTTTCTTCCAACTCTTCTCTCCTCCAATGTATTTCGTTCATATATAGACTATTTTGTGTTTCAGTTCTTCAATACTTGGTAATAACTCTTCCTTTTCCAATGTTTGATGATGGCAACCCTTCCTTTTCCAATGCTTGAACCTTGGTGACTTTTCCTCTTACACAATGGCTCTTCATTGGTGGTTTACTTTTCCCAACTACTTCACCTTTTCTTGATGACTTCTCTTCCATGATGGCTCCTCCTAGATGGCTTCTCTTCCACGATGGCTTCTCCTCATTGGATTCTCTTATATGATGGTTCCTCCTCGGCTCTATGTTTTGTGGCTTCTTCTTTGGTAACTCTACCTTTTATCTATGCTTGGTGACTTCACCTTTGGTGACTCTGACCAGATAACCAAAAATTTTAATTTTTGCTAAAATATTTACCTTTTTGGATAGTATATTACCTCCAAACTTTGCTATAAAATATTGACTTATTTAACTTCCAAAAAGATAGTAAAGATTTGATATTTTATCTTTACTTCGTCTCTTTCCTTATATCATATCTAACTTCTCCTTTTTGTTGTAGATTTTAATCCAGTGTGAATGCTATCTTCTTCAACTTTGAAGACATAAAATTGAGACCTTTATTTTGTTTTTTTAGAAACTTGAATATGGTTCTTTCAAAAACTTAAAATAATACTTGGATAAAATACTTTCATAGCACCAATTTATAAATATTTTTTTGGCCTCCTTCATAGCTAGCTTTTTGGTTGTTTTGAATTTCCTCTTTGCTGTCCAAACCTATAGAAAATTACAACTCCTTATTCCTTTCACTTGCTATTCCAAAACCATCAATTTTGAAGCTTTTCTATTTTACTTTATTGCTCAAAAAATCTGATTTACCCTCTCCTTCAACTTGCTCTCCAAAACTATTCTTTCTTCTTCGAAAATGTTGTCAAGGATTAGCTTCTATATTCTTCCAAAAATATTGTCCAAGACTCTAGCATTTGCAGCACCAAATGCTACCTTTTCACTATCCAAAAAATTCCTCTTAATTTTTCAATAACTTTGTAATTTTGCAGCTCCAATTTCTCCCAATATGCTGCCTCAAAACTTCTCCTTTCTCCTTCCAAAAGGTTGCCAAAAAACTCTGAAATTTGCAGCTCAAATATTTCTTCAAATGTTGTCCAAAATACAACTTTATTTTATTCAAATTTCTGATTTATATTGTAGTCAAATTATTCTTCAAATAGCTATCCAAAATCACTTCCAAATCTGTCCAAAAATTTTCCAATTCATAGCTCTTCTATCTCCTTCCAATGCTGCCCAAATTTGTAGTCCAAAACTCTTCAAATGTTACTCCAAAATCCTGACTTCTTCTCCTATATCTTGTTGTACTGAAATAGTTTCTAACTCCTCCAATTTGCTACCTTAATTTGTTTTCTTCAATCATATATTCAATGGAACTCTAAAATATACCCAAATCTTCTTCAAATTATAGCTCTATGTCAGCTTCAACTTGTTGTCCTATGACTCTTCAACTTATACTGCAACAAACAACAATATTCTTCTCTGTAAAGCAGCCTTCAAATCCTTTATGGTTGTCTTCAAAAATATGAATTTTGTGGCCTCTTCTATATTTTTCTCCTCCTTAAATTTCACTGAATACTATTTTTAAATTTTGTCTCTTTGCTGGCCTCTTCCTCAAGAATCTGAATGTCTTGAGGTCTTCAAAAATACTTTCTAAAATTTGGCAAACTTCTTGCCAAATCCTTCTTCCTTTTGGTCTTATTTTCAGATGGTGACCATTGTTCCAAATTACTATTTCTAGGAGCTTCTCCTACTTGCAATAGTCTTCCTCACAATTTCTTCAAATCTTCTCCAATGGCCACTTCTTCAACTTGTTGAATAGGGCTTCTCTAGCCTTCTTTCTCCTTCCAAATTTGCTTGAGACCTCTTATATTTGGTCTTAAAATTTTACAACTCTTCAATTGGACCTTTTTCGTAGTCCTTATCTATCTTATTTCTCAAATATTCAATGGGGACCTCTTATCTTAGGTCTCCTCTTTCTCTAATCTTCAATAGGGCTTCTCTGACCTCTTTCTCTCTTCTCAATCTTCAATCTAAAGTATTCAATATTCAATGGGAACCTCTTCTCTTGGGTCTCCTCCTTATTCAATCTTCAATATCCAATGGGACCTCTTTCTTGGACCTCCTTAGTCTTCAATGTATACTCTTTTTCTACAACTCAAAACTAATCCTTGCATGAGGAAAGCACATAGAATTTTAGGAAATCGAAGATGAAATTTTTCTCTATCTGTTGTAGGAAGCTTCTCAAATTTTGAGAACTAATCTTATACAACAAAATTTAGACAAAAATAATCAACAAAATCTCCAAAATTATAAAATCAATAAAATTTACTACTTATCCTAAAATCTAGTGGAAATAAATCTATGCTAAGTCCTAGTCTTCACGAGTTTTATTACAACCTTATGGAATGACACTAGCCAAAAAGCAATCTGAAATATTCTTCAAATCTATCAAACTTCTCAATAGGACCTCCTTCTTGGGTCTCTTAATATTATCAATGTCAAGGTCTATCTTCAAGACCTATAAATTTCCTTCTATTCCAAATTTTCTCTTGGAATAGGTAAATTAAATCTCCAATCTTCATTGGTTTTTCTTCAACACAATGGAAAATACTATCTTCTCTAGTTTTCCTTTTCCAGAGGTAATTTCTTTAACTTAATTGGTTTCTATTTAACCTATGGTAATATCCTTTGCAACTTTTAAAAACTTGTGCACGATAAAACCTTGTTGGATCTCTGATACCAATGATAGCTTTTGATGCTAAATACTTAAAGCAAAATAACCTCAAGATATAAAATAAAGATACTATATCAAATATAAGATAATGGAAATATTCTAAACATATAAAACTCATAAATAATTTCTACAACAACTCATAAAATTACCATTAAAAAATGCTCATGAAAATAGTAATTTGATATAGAATAAATATCTCAAGTACATCATACTTCCACACACTCTCACTCTACATTGTGTTTCATTATCTCTCCATTTTCTTACATCCACACATACATAGAGATATATATAATGGAATGTGACTCTTCATATGGAGAACTCTTGGTTTTCAATCTTATTGAGACTCTTCACTTTCCTATTCTAAGGACACATGCGCACATGGACTGTTATGCACGTTTACATTATTAAATACTTTGCACATTCTAATAATATTTGTGCATTTATTATATTGCATAAAGTAAATACTCACACTCTAATTTAAGACACACTCCTAATCTAGAGATGTACCCAAGGTGGGACATCAACATGTACAAAATAATGTGTTATATTCCAACAAGTGATAGTTTTTAGAATAATATGATTGATTAGTCTTTTTATGGAATATGTAATTTTGTTGTCTTTGAGAACTATGGACTGATTTTGACCAATAGTAGGCACATGTCCATCATATGCTATTCAACAATTAAAAATAGTCCTAGTTCTAATTGATAAAATATGAATGCTAATGGTTATATGAACTGATTTTTGATTTCCATCACAACACGCACAATCAATGAAAATATGAAAACACATATGAAGATATGAATTTCAAGAAGTTTTTGCTAGCGTTCGATACCCAATGCATATAATTGTATGCATAGTTTAGGTTTTTTATTTTATCGTGACAACTTTCTCATTGATTTTTCATCATGAGAGATCTTTATTGTGAATATAACAAGGTTGCATTGATTGGTAAAATATGATATTATCATAAAGGGAGTTCCTACGAAAAATAGGTAGAATAGAAGTGATTTAAACCATGATTTTATCCTTTGACAATAACCTAACAAATAGAAACTCATTATTCCTAAGCTTTAAAATATGTACAAATGTTATGATAGTCTTGTCAAAGTTGTTGCATGGGACAAATACGATGGAGTAAATCAATGTATTATTACTCAATCATGCAAGTGTGCAGACAAACAAATCATGCATAGTAAAATTGATCAAACACAAAACACACATGAGTCTAAGGGTGGGGATCCACTAACATTAGAGATCTAGTATGAATGCAATGCAAGTGTATGCTATCCTAACTAGTTATCATCATCACATCATTGTTCCCCTAATTTTATATGCATCAATAAATCATACAATTATGCAAACATGCAACCATGACAACAATAGTTATACAAAAATATAATAATATATATGATATGGCTGAGAATAATATTTATTAGTAATATGGGTACAAGCAACAAATAGCTTGTCTTTCGGGAAAGGAAAATGATGAGATTTATTCCTTCTCCATAGTTTTGACACTTCATGTTTATGTACGAAATCCATTAATCGAGGAAATTTTTTTATCATCCCCTCCTCAAAAAGGAATGGGATATGCATCACAAGCAAAAAATGCAGAAAAAAATCCTCTAGGACACAATTCTTGATATAGAGATAATCATTGCATCTTGGTAGAAAAAGGAAAATTGTATACAAGGTAAACTAAATTCCTAAGGGTAGGGACCCACTAGCATTAGTGACCTAGCACAAGTGCAATGTGTATGAGCTAACCTGGGTAACTATCATCATCACATCATTGTGAAATCCCCTAATTCTAAATGCATAAAACAAGTAAGCATACATGTAACATGCAATTATGTAAACTATACAAGAAATTCATCTTGTATGTGAGGTTATCAATGATTAAGAATATTTGTATAAGTTTTGTTTGGTTCTTGTGATTAAGAATTTATGATATAGGGTTGTCAGTGATTACACTTCATCATATTGCTCTGGTTTGGAAAGAAAAGAAGGTTGTATTATAATTTTGGTATATGCTTATACCATGGTAGGATATCTGATCCAATTATCCAATATTGTTAGGTGTACTAAAAACTTTCCAAGTATTGGATAATTATTTCTTTCATACATCTTAGGTATAAATGTGGATTTGATAAAATATGATATATGTTATCACTTAAATTTTTTGATAGACCCTTATACTAAAGGAGGAGGTTTGATAGAATCATTCCTGACTTGTTGGGTGTGCAAGTATGCTAAAAAAATTTCAAGTGTCAAATGATTCTACCCTACCTCCTTTCTAGTTATAAGGATGAATTGAATTATTAAGTTTTTGAAGGTAGTGCTTGATGAGATTTGATTTATTTGATAAGACTAATGAAAATATGATTTTGATGGTTTTTGAAGCCTTAATATTAATGTAAAACTCACAACACAATTACCACATAATCAAATATAAGATAACCATAATATAGTAAGAGCAAGATAATTATAATAAAGAAATTTACAAATTTAACAAGAGAGAACACAATCTATAGAACTCTTATTATGTAAAGAACTTGTACAACAATGTTATGGAACTTAGCATCCATAATATAGCTTTCATAAAATGACCTTTGATCTTCTTATCTTGACACCTATCTAAGAGACTCTTGATCTTATCATATATCAAATAATGTAATATACTCTAGCACCCTCTATATTACATTATTTGATGTGAATTTCTCTTTTTTTTTTGGTAGATAAGATACTATAGCATTAATATCGGGTTTTATAGGTTGACCCAAAACCTTTTACAAAAATCAACCTAGGGATGTTGATGAACATATCCTTACTAAGGATCCTATATATGTAAAATCTACATGCCACCAAAGCCATTACATCCGGTAAGGCACATAACCTGTTATCAAAAAGAAACTTTCCATAAAACATTTTGGGTATACCCCGAGAAAACACACATGCATCATAATTACAAAAAAGAAACAGACACGGATCCCTTCCTTTGAGACAATGGAGAAACAAAAAGCTGCAGACACACATAGAAGAGTACTGAAAAAACTCCCACAAGCTCTAATATGCATGAATTTCTCTTTATATGCATAAATGATCTTTATATATCTAAAACTTGTTTTGACCTAGAGCCTTTACAAAAATATATGCAACCCATTATTCCGTAGGAATATGTTTCAACTTGATATGATGACTCTGAAAGTGATCTCTAATAAAATGACATTGCGCTTCAATATGTTTGGTTTATTCATGTATAATTGGATTTTTGATCATATTTAATACTCCTTGATTACCACAATTTATTATGGTTGGATTTCTTTTTATTCCAATATCTAAAAGTATGTATTGTATCCATAAAGCTTCACAGACTACTTCCTTTACTACATGATACTTTACTTCAGTAGATGAGAGTGCTATTGCATGTTGTTTTTTACTATACCATGATATTGGTCCTAAACCTAGATAGAAGATGTATCCTAATATGGATTTTCTATCATCAATAGAACCAGTGTAATCATAATTTGAATATCCTTGTAGATAAGTAGACAAAAATTCTTATCATCCTTTTTATATGTTAGTCCATAATTTGTAGTCTTGTTGATATATTGTAATATTTTTTTTTGTAGCTTTCTAATGAATTTATCTAGGTTCTTGCATAAATATTGAGAGATAGTTTACAACAAAAACTATGTTTGGTCATGTATTTGTTAAATATAGAAGACTTCCATTCAATTGAAAATAATTTTTTTCTTAAACAAAAGGTGTTCATGTCAAAACCCCAAAACTAGCTCGGTTCCAACATTTTATTTTTTAAATATACATATACTTATAAATAAACCCCATTCAAAACTAAATATTTAAAGAGTCAAGGATTCATTCCTCATTACACCTATCTCTACTCCACATATTCTTTCATGTAAGGGTATTAGGTGTCTCACCTTGTTAAGCTATCATTCTCATTGGCTAGATGAGATAGCTTAACCCTTATTCCAATCATTCAAAATAATCGTACTAATATCTACTCCTCACACAAGTCCTTATGTGTGAGTGTACTTAGCATGAAGAGTTTTAACTATTGCTCACATATATTGGAGAAATAGTCCTTAATTTTGAGCTTATTTCTAACTCATGGTGGTATCTAGTCTTTTAAATACCTTGTAAGATAAACTCATCAATAATTCTATTTATCTAAGTAATATTTCTTTAAAATTATGTTATCAAGGAAAGTATTGTAAATTTTATTTAGGATATTAAATTTATATATAGTCCTTTATAAGATAATATGATTTAATCCTCAAGGAGTAAATCAACACACTACTCATCTATTCATTAATTCCATCCATGGTTGCATAAGAGTATCCTTATCTTACGGATGTTACTCATCCAACATCCCAAGATGTTGGCAATAATGTGCTAACCGTGACTAAGGATTAATTAACATATCCCAACAAGGTTTAGTTCTTCCTTGACTAGCGTATGAAGTTCTAGAGAAACTAAACATCCATCTAAACAACTATCAATGACTCAATAATTCATCTAGTGACACAAGAATGGATATAACTTCATTCATTTACTCTTTAAAGTAATACAATATAAATTCCATTATTCTGCTAATCAATGTCACAGGTACATGATAGAAAATTTACTATCAAATATGATTACACCAGATTCATTGACAACACAACTCACTCATAATATTATCTCTACTAGGATTAGAGTATCACTTTGTAGCTCAGATTAAATTATGATGTCAACCTGAGAATGATCTCTTCTGCCTTTGAAACTGGATGGAAATTTCTCCATCCAGTCCATTTTTTTCCACAATAGGTCTTCATATTTTGAAATTAGAAGTAATCCATCCGTATTGGTTATAATTCGATAATACTTCTTTCGGTAACTACTCCTTTGCGTCCAACCAATGAGAAGCCATTCTTCCTTCTTCTTGGCAGCTTTACCAACCACTGAGTAAGGTTGCCTTCTAATGGGGATCAGAGATGGCTCCAATTTAAAATGAGCAACTCATTTTGCTCAGTGGTATATTCTCAACCACCCCCTTTTCGTTATTCATTCAAAGAGAATTATCAACATAAATCCATAGCAATTTATTTTATACTAATTAGAGAGCAAGAAGATTAAAATAAATTTTATAAAAATCCAATCCTTTAATAAATATACATATAGCTCAATCATACTATCTCTACGGGAATAATACATTCAATAGCATTCATCCATACCCTAAAATCCGCAATATAAAGATGTTATAGTTAGTGTAACTCTTTCAATCATTTTCCAATTATATTTCTTAGTTAGAATATCTAAATAAAATATTGCATTCAGTTTATTTCTTCCTATTATACAATATAAATCATCATTTATTAAGAACTACACATTTACTATAATAAATTCAATCCTTTTTTCTTTCTCAAACCTAGAATTAGCTCCATTCTTTTCCATAATTGTGAATTTATAAATCAAATCATAGAAACACAAATTCAAACAAAAATAGGAAATAAACTGGTAGCAAGGCATCTATTTTTCCACCTATGAATTTTATAATCACACAGCAAAGCACATACATTTAAAAAAATTACGAAGGTTTCCTTTCACTTCTATAGAAGGTTCATTTTATGTTTATCTTGAAATTTAACATCTCTACTCAATCATTTAAGAGGTGTACCAATTTTTCTCCTATTCCATTAATAGCCAATTTTATAGTCTCCATATTCTATAGGTTAAAGAACTCATTGCCATAGTTACCTTGTTCAACTCAGGAATGTCATGCGATAGTCAACGAACAAATATCACTAGATTTCTATATACTACCCAAAAAGTTTGTATTAAATCAAACTCAAACAAACATTGTCGATCATTCTTTTCCTAGATAGAGTCTACGTTTTCCAAAAAAGACTCAACTATTCCATTCTAAGGAGATTGAAAGTATTCTAACATATATTTTATTCAAATAAAAAATAAAATCAATCATGATAGAAATATACAAATGAGTACAAGAAACTTGGTTTCCTTTCATAGATAGCCAAAACACTCTTTCTTCCCAAATCATCCTTCACTCCTTCTTCCTATCATTATGCTTTCCTTCCATTCTCGATACCCGATATTTTTCCAGACTCAACCATTAACTCTATTCTTCGCCTAAGGACTATGACATCCATTCTCTACACCATTATTTCCCCACTTATTCTCTCATTAATGAGAAATCTTATTGGTCGGCCATTATTTCCTGATTTACCAAAAACTACTTCTCGTATTTACCAAACGATAGTCTACTAAACACAACTATGATTCTCTAAAGTGCAAGTCTACGTTTCTACATAAAATTCTAAAAGTATATCTTGAGTTATTGAAGGTGCTCTATTTAATTTTTAAAAATGATAAAGCATAACCATTTCTTCTAATTTTTAAATAAATCATAACCTCTTTCTAATCAATTAATACCATATCAACAAGTATGAATCCTTAATAGAATTTCAAACGAAAAAAAATAAGGCATTCATTTTCTTTTGCAGCAAGGAATAAATCAAGTAGAACTACTACATAGAGAAAGCTAAACTTGATATATTTATTCTATGCATGATTATGATATGCATCTCCATGAAAAGGGGTATTTTTCCATGTTGCCTAAAAAAAAATCTGACAATTAATCCATCACATCATTTCCCACAAAGGCATCCTTTTTTTCTCGGTGGTTAGTTTCTTTCTGCCACCACAAGGAACCTATTCCTGCAAAAGTGAAATCCATTAGCAGCATCTTATCCATTCACAAAATATATATAGTTATAAAACAAACATGAAATAGTCTATATTTTTATTATGGATATTATGGATTCATTTACATTTATCCAAATCATACAAATGTTTCCATAGCAATGAACACATAGTCAAATATCTCATCCATAAGACAACTCCCAAAACGTATGTCCAAAAAAAAAAAAAAAAAGATATACCAAGGGATGGGTCATGACATCATCCCCCCTTAGGCTTAACATAGTCCTTTGTATTTTAAACTTTTAAAAACATCAAATGCAATCTACTTAGAATTTTAAAATAGAAATAAAAAAATATTTGTGCATATCTGCTACTTTTTCCCAAGTAGCATTCATTTTAGAATAATGGTCCCACTAGACCTTGCACTGCTCCAAAGTTATTTTCCTCATTGTTTTATGTTGAAACTCAATGATTGTTACTGGTTTAACCTCTATAGCCTCTAGGTTCATCATATGTAATATGGACAAATCCCACACATGCTCTAGGTTAGTAACATACTTTTTAACCAAATAATTATGAAAGTTGTAAATCTTGGACAAATTCAGTGGTAAGGCAAGTCGGTATGCCACAAGACTAATCTTCTCTAAAATATCAAAGGATACGATGAAGCGAGGATATAGCTTTGTGGATTTGAGTGCACTCTTCCATGGCTTAACCCTTAGAAATACTCTGTCACCCACAACAAACTCTTTTGGTGATCTCTTAAGATCAACATAGCTTTTCTAACAATTTGTAGCTTCCTTCAGCCTCTCGAATCACCTTCAACTATTGTTCCATTTCCTTGACCATATCTAGTCCAAGAACAATCCTATCTTCTGTATTATCCCATGTCAATAGTGTCCTACACTTTCTACCATACAAAGCTTCAAACAAATCCATTCATATGGTCTAATGGTGACCATTATTGTAGGTAAATTCCACCAAATGCAAGTAGTTCTCCCAATGATTTTTTTGGTCCATGCAATACATGCGAAGAATTTATTAAAGAACCTGATTCACTCTTTTAGATTGCCCATCAATTTTTATATGGTAAGCATAAATGATGTTCAATATAGTACCAATGACACAATGCAAGAATTGCCAAAACTTAGATGTGAATTTTAGGTCTCTATCTGATATGACTACGTTCAAAAAACCATGAAGCTAAAATATTTCCTTGGAAAATGTATTAGCCACAGCCACAACATCATCCTTAGTGTTCCTAAATATAAAGTATGCAACCTTGGTCAGTATGTCAACCACTACTAGGATTGTGTCATGCTAAAACATGTTATTAGGTAGTCCTACTATGAAATCCATAAAAAATATTTACCATTTTTGCATAGGCACATCATGTAAATATAAAAATCTAGTAGGATATCTATGTCCTACCTTTACCTTTTGGCACTCTAGGCATTCAACGAAAAATTCAATTATGTATCTCTTCATTCCTAGCCAAAATAATGTATTTTTCACATTCTCCCTCATATTTGCTCCTCCTGTATGAGAAAAATGTGGAGATATATGCACTTTTTTTTTTTGGTAATTAAGGATCAATTTCATTGCAAACGGGTTTCCTAGGTTGACCCAAAACCTTTTACAATAATCAACACAGAGCTGTTATGGATAAGAAAACAAAAGGGCGCACCATAGCCACCTGTCACCAATAACCCCCACCTCCGCGATTTCGTGACAAGTCGCGAAAACGAGACAAGTCACGAAATTGCGACAGCAACCGGCCAAGCGCTACGCTTTTCAGCAACACCGCGATTTCGTGACAAGTCGCGAAAATGCGACATGTCGCGATTTCGCGACAAAAAACATCCAGCAGTATCCAAAGCCAAAAAATCCACGATTTCGCGATAGGTCGCGAAAAGGTGACAAGTCGCGAAATCGCGACAACAACGAGCCTTCTGCTTCACCTTCATGCAGCACCGCGATTTCGCGACAAGCCGCAAAAAAATGACACGTCGCGATTTCGCGACAATTTTTTCCCTTTTGCTTTGCCTGCAAACCCGCCCGCGATTTTGCGACAGGTCGCGAAAATGCGACAAGTCGCGATTTCGCGACAATTTTCTGCCTTCAGCAACAATTTCCAACCACTTCGCGATTTCGCTCCTTGTCACAAAAATGGAAAGTCTTATCAAAATTAACTTCAACTTTAACTTTTTCTCTCGACATCTATCTGCCTTTAGTTTCACTATCCGCATCTCCGCGAAATCGTGACAAGTCGCGAAAATGCGACATGTCGCGATTTCGCGACATCTAACAGCCTTCTGCACCATAGTCACATCCGCGTCGCGAAAACGCGACATACTTGCCGAGAGCTTCCTTCTGCCGCTGTTGGTCGCGAAATCGTGACAACTTTCCATACTTAGCAAAATCCAAGCTTGGGCGCCGCGAAACTGCATCAAGCCGCGAAAATGAGACACTCCGCGAAAACGCGACAAAAATACTCTAAGCTCTTGAATGTTTCTTTTGGGCGCGACAACGCGACATGTCGCGAATTCGCGACATGTCACGATTTCGTGACACTTTTCGGTCAACGCCACTCCTGCTTTGCTTTGACCGCGAAAGGGCGACACGTCGCGAAATCATGACGGTTTAGTAGGGCGCTCTCTTCTGACTCTGTCGGTCGCGAAATCGCGCCAAACTTCCACACTTAGCTTTTTCCAGCCTCGAGCACCACGAAAACTCAGCAGGTCGCAAAAATGCATCAAGCCGCGAAATCGCGACAAAAAATCATGAAGCTCAACACTGCTTCTCATAGGCGCGAAAGCGCGACAAGTCACGATTTCACGACAATTTTGGGTCAACACATCGCCGCCTCTACTTTGACCGCGATACGACGACACGTCGCGATATCGCGACAAAAACCTTATGAGCTTTTCACTGCAACTTTGGAGCGCGACACCGCGACAAGTCGCGATATCGCGACAACTGATGGTCAAAACCTTTGCTGCTCTGCGTTGACCGCGATACGGCGACATGTCGCGATATCGCGACAGTTTTGGAACATGGTCACACTTGTGTTTTTTGGTCGCGAAAACGCAATAGAAAATCTTCGGGAGACAGAACACTTCTCTTCCTTTTTCCAACTTCCACAGATGCAACATCATTGGCGGTCATTTTGGATAATCTTGTCCACTTCACTTGGAACCCCGAGTTCCCAAGTGACCAAACCATCAGCTTCCACTCCTAAATTGGCTAAGATATCAGCAGATTTATTAGCTTCCCTAAACACATGCTCGGCTCTTCGCTCATTCCTGGCTTGGTAGAGGTACCTCGCCTCTTCTATGACAGTCTTAAACCGCCACGGAGGAGTTTTCCCATTGTTGATAAGGTTAATGATATGCATGGAATCTCCTTCAACAATAAGATTATCTTCTATGTCCTGAGCCAACTGAAGACCCCTCCAGAGCGCTCTAGCTTCCGCCTCATTGTTAGTTCTGGTTCCTAACTGCTCAGAAAAGGCCATCACCAAACATCCTTGATGATTTCTCACTACACCTCCAGCCCCTGCTTTGCCAGGATTACCTTTGGAAGCCCCATCAAAGTTGAGCTTGAGCCATCCAACAGGGGGCGGATTCCACTTGACATTAACTCTGGGATTAACCTTGGGGGTCATGGGATTTTCAGCCAGGGTAAAATTTAAAGAGTGAGCGATCAGTCTCTCCCAGAGGGGAGGGTTGCGAGCTTCAAGGGGGATAAGGCTAACATTTTCACGGGCAAAGGAAATGATCTTATTGGTGATGGAAGAGGCATCATGGCAGGACTCATGGAAAGCTCTATGATTTCGTTCAAGCCAAATCTGCCACAGAAAATGATGAAGACAGACCTTCCAAAAAAACTTCAATCTAAGGCTGACAAAGGGATTTGGCCATTGGTGGAAGAGGTCAAGGATGGTAGCAGTGTCCGACCCAACAAATGTTAAAGGCTTGCAATAACCTATTGAGGATGCTCGAAGAGACCGGGCATTCAAGGAAAATATGGAGGGTGGACTCCCAATTGGCCCCCGCACAAACAACAACGGTTAGCAACAATCAAACCTTTCCTAATCAAGTTGTCAATAGTAAGAATCCTGCCTTGGATCACCAACCACGAGAACATAGCAACTTTGGGAATAAGCTTTTTGACCCACACCAACTGAGGCTGGAGGATGGGGTCCTGAGAATCAACCATTAGCATATAAGCAGATTTGACTGTGAACTGCCCATTTTCGGAAGGTGCCCAAATCACCTGATCCTGCCCAGGACTCATGGAAATGAATTGAAGACGCAATATGCTTTGGATTTCTTCTGAGACTGCTTCAAGCCCAGGGATCCTAATCTGTTTCCAGCTAAGCCTTCCTCTATCCTGCCTCATAAAGTCAGCAACTTTCCTTCCATATAAAACCTCCGTGATTCTTTTGACCCTAGCAAGGTGAGAAACCTGAGACAAAGCTACTTCCTTGGCCCACCTGTCATCCCAGAACCTGATCTTCTGACCATTGCCAAGGACCCATCTTAGGCCTTTCTTTAGGACTTCTCTGCTAGATAGGATAGCTCTCCAGAACGCAGAACCTCTTCTATGCACCGTATCATCTAGGAAATCAAGATCTTGAAGATATTTCCTTCTAATTATGGCAGTCCACTCATTTTCCTCATTGTTAATAAGGCGCCAAGCTTGTTTAGCTACTAAAGCTGTGTTTAGATGTGCAATTCTTCTCAGTCCAAGCCCTCCGAATTCTTTCGGTCTACAAACCTTGCCCCAGCCCACAAGGTGGATCCTCTGTTTTTCTTCAGATCCAGACCAGAGAAAGTTCTTTTGAATCTGTTCTATTTTTTGAAAAATTCTGGTTGGAGCTCTAAAGACAGAAAGAAAATAAACTGGAATGCTCTGGAGGGAGGCCTTGGTGAGGGTGAGTTTCTCGGCCTGAGACAGAAAATGACCTTTCCAACCAGCCAGTTTCTTTTGGATTCTTTCTACCACTCTATCCCACATAGAACTACACGGAGAGCCGTAGAAGAGGGGGAGGCCTAGGTACGTGGTCGGGAGAGACGCTATCGAACAACCCAAGATGTGAGCAATTCTGGCTTGTCTCTGATTTGGGGTGTTAAGGAAATAAAGCTTGCTTTTGTTAAAATTCACCTTCTGGCCCGCCGCATCTTCATAGAGTTGGAGGATGAGCTTGATCCTTCTAGCTTCAACCACAGACGACTGGGTCAACAACAAAGTGTCATCCACAAATTGTTGGTGACTAATAGGGTTGATGAGAGAGGTGGCTTTGATCCCTGAAATTAACCCAGTATTGCATGCTGCTTTAATAGTTCTTCCCAGAGCCTCTGCCACAATGACGAACAACATTGGGCTAATTGGATCTCCTTGTCTGAGCCCTCTGTGACTCTGGAAGTACCCAGCTATCGTACCATTGACCAGAACTGAGAACCAGGGTTCAAAAATGCACTCTTTTATCAGCCTGACCCACTGAGGATGAAAACCGAACTTCAGGAGAACAGCCGTCAGAAAATCCCAGTTGATACGGTCAAAAGCTTTGTTCATATCGAGCTTTAGGGCTAAGACCGCCTTGTTGGTTTGACTTGCAGAGTGCAAAGCTTCATGGACAGTAATCACACCATCCAAAATCGATCTCCCTTTGACAGAGCTGCCTTGGCTTGAATCGATAATGAGGGGAAGAATTTCTTTCATCCTATTAGCAATGGCTTTTGAAAATATCTTGTAGGACACATTGCAAAGACTAATCGGTCTGAAATCTGCCATGGTCTCAGGAGATGGGCCCTTAGGAATCAGGGCGATAAAGGTGGACTTGAACCCTCGCGGTATATGTTTTGAAGCCTGAAATTCTTTGATAGCAGAGATGACATCCGGTCCTACCGTATCCCAGAAAGCTTGGTAGAACCGAGGAGGGAACCCATCAGGGCCAGGGGCCTTCTCAGGATCCATGCTAAACAGGGCTTTTCTAATTTCCTCGTCAGTGAAGGGAGCAAGAAGCTTACCATTTATGGCCTCACCAACCAAACTCGGAATGGACTGAAGGAGGGTTTCCTTGGCTTCTTCTTTAACCTGGGATTCATCCCCGAGAAGGGAGCTGAAGTAAGCTACTGCTTCCTCCCTGATCTCCATTAAATCTTGGGTTTTGGATCCATCAGCTTTGGTTAACTCTCTGATCTTATTATTACTTCTGTTCCTCAAGGTGGTAACATGAAAAAACTTTGAGTTCGAATCTCCATCCTTTAGCCATAGAGCCCTGGATTTCTGTCTCCAGTAGGTCTCCTCACATGCTAAGATATTATGATATTCTGACAGATTGGCTAGTTCCTCCTTCCTAGTAGCTTCATCATTGGTACCACTCTGGATCGAGTTGTCAATGACCTGCAACCTTTCCCTCACTTTTTCCTTGTTCTCAAACAAGTTCCCAAAAACCTCCTTATTCCAAGTTCTAAGGTTATTCTTAACTAATTTCAGCTTTTGAGCAAGAATAAAACCTGAACTTCCATGGAAAGGTTGCTGCCACCAAATGGACATGCTTTCTTTTAGATCCGGGTGTCTGATCCACATCGACTAAAAACGAAAGGGTTTTTTGAAAGAGTTAGACTTTGGGACCTCCAAGAGGATGGGGTTGTGATCAGAAGAGATTTTGGGGAAGGTATGCAAGGTGGAGTCTCCAAACCCAGACCATCGCCTCCTTGGATAAGAAGAACCTCGTCAAGTCTTTCCCCGGACTGCGCTTGGTCGCTAGACCTCCCGTTGCTCCAAGTATACTTGGCTCCTCTTAGCTTCACATCCATCAGTTGATTCGAGTTAACAAACTCGTTGAAGTCTTCCATGCTTCTGGAGGGGAGCCCAGATCCACCCTTTTTGTCTGATGGGTATAGCGGCGTGTTGAAGTCACCTGCCACAACCCAGGGGATGTCATGGAAAGCATCACCCAGATTGCCCAAAAACTCCCACAAAGAGGCTCTCCCCTGAACAGAGTTAGGAGCATACACATTGGAACAGATCCACGATCTATTATTTTCAAAATCATGGAAAAACACACTTAACACCCTGTCGTCCTCTTGGATGACACTGCCTTCCACTACCCGAGGGTCCCACAAAACCATGAGGCCCCCAGACGTTCCCCTTGCTGGAATAAACACCATTTCCCCTTGATTCCACATCTTTTTAGCTATCGATTTTGACTGGACTTCATCTAATTTTGTTTCTTGCAACATCAAAATTGTTGGATTGTACTGCCTTCTTAGCGAACTAACCACTCTCTGAGTGGGCCGGCCATTGAGGCCTCTCACATTCCATGAGAGAACCTTCATTTAGATTGTTTAGAGTTCTTCCCTTTCCCCCTTCCCTGAGGAGGTTTTCCTGATTTGTTATCTTCGAACCCTGGGATAACTTGTTGGATCAGAGTTTTCTGTTTACCGCTGGCAATTTCATTGTCAGTCCTCATTCTGTTATGCTCTGCGTTTGAAATCCTCCCCTTCTTTCTCTCACAACCAAAGTCAATGGGTGACTTAGTCGTGCTCCTGGTCTTTTTGGGGCTAAATTGAGGGGGATCTAACTGTTGAAGAACCGGACTCCCACATTCCTCGAAATCATCCAGTTCTATCATCTCAGTCCTCGAGTCTAACTCCTCCATCTTCTTCCTGTATTCTCCTGGTTTGAAAGAAGAATCTTCTATCTGGTTGGGCGGACTTCTGGCTATGATATTGGGGAGGTCTGGTTTAGAAGACGAAATCTCCTCCACTCTTTTTCTATAATCTCTGGGGCTAAGCCTAGCCCCTTCCTGAGGGATTGGAGGGATATTTGATATGGGATTAGACGGGCCCGCCTTTGATGGGGATTCTAGGGTTTCGGGGAGAGCACATTGCCTCGTTATCCTCTTTCTACTTCCTCGATCTCCCCTTCTCGCCGGGTAGATCGGCTAAAATATTGAACCGATTTGAGCTTGGAGATTTAGGGCTTACCTGGTTTTTCGGATCTTTGGTGAGATGATGCTTGTCTTTGCTCTGAGAATGCCTTGCACTCTGATAGTCTTTCTCCTGAGACATGTAGTTATTTTTGAACGGCCTAAACCCTCCTTTGCCACCAGGGCCTCTTTTTAGAGGGAGGTTCCTAGGAAGCCCTTTCTCATTTGCGTGATTGCTTTCCGATCTGGGGATGTCTCTCTTTGCTGCTAGTGTAGGGCACTGATTTTGTAGGTGGCCTTGTGATTTACACTCAGGGCAATAAGCTGGCTTATTTTCGTATTCCACCGTCTGATATCTAAGATAGTTGCCATACTCAAGTTCCACAACATTTGGCAGTTCAGATTCAAGATTGGCATTGACGCAGAGTCTTGCATGAGTCATCCTTGTCCTAGCCAAGGTTGCATGATCTATGGACACCAGTTCACCGATCGTTCTGGCGATGCCATGTAGCCAATACTCGTTGACAAACTGAGCTGGAAGATTGGGAAGCCGCACCCAAATGGGAGCAGTATTAATGTTCTATTTTTCAGGGTCAAAATCTTCACCCCATTTCCTAAGGAAAAGGCTGCGTTTCCCTAAAAACCAGGGTCCTCCAGTGAGAACGCGGCTCGCATCCTCCTTATTGTTAAATCTTAAGATGAAAAACCCCCTGGAAAGGGCAACAACCTCCAAACTACCCGTCGTCCTCCATTTGGATAGGGCCCAAGAACGAATAGTTTCTATATCTGGCCTTCCACCCAGAAACTTGCCCACTAAAGAAAACTCTTCCATGGCTAAACATGGCCCCATCGAATCGATAGGTGCCTTTACCCTGTTATTTACCGGAATGAGGGGCGGGAGAGAAAGAAAGACACTCTTTCTCCCTAAGACTGTATCCGCAAAGGATCGGGCTCCTCTGGGGCCCGCCCCGCTCAGCTGGGTCCCTTTGTCCGGGTCTTTATGGGGGGGGTCGCACTCTCTCTGGATAACCTCTGCTACCGCCGCTGGCCTCCCATCCTCTGGATCCGTGCCTGGATCAAGCTCAAGGGTCCTGCCCAAACCCTCTGAACCACCGCTGCTTTTCCCGCCTAAAAAATTTGAAAACTCGCCGCCGCTGCTCCTCTCCTCCATCTCGCTCGCTGGCCCTTCACCTTCTTCCTCTATCCATGGAAAGGTAGTTTCAGAGATATATGCACTTAATTCATAATCATATATCTCAAATTCCTAGTCTTAGGAAATACTATCTTGTCCTTAAAACACAAGAAACCATATTTGATTCCAAATTTCTTGTTTTCATCTGGTTTCTTTTCCATCCTTTCTTGAATTTGGTTATCATATGCATCTTGATTTTACATTTCTCTGACTTGTTCCATTAAATCGACATGAATACAAGATAAAACTGCTATATGTCTCCTCCTACTCAGTGCATCAGTGATTTTATTCTATTTTCCTTTTATATTCTTAATACCAAAATCATATTCTATGATAAATTCCATCTACCTTCTATGCCTAGAATTGAGTAAAGGTTGAGTGAATATATATTGTAGACTCTGATGGTCCATCCTTAGCTCAAAGTGTCTCCCAACCAAATAGTATTTCCAACTCTTGAGAGCAAACACTACACCTACCATTTCTAAATCATGGGTTGCATAATTAACCTCATGACTTTTTAGTTTCCTAGATCCATTGGCTACCACTGCTTCTTCTTGAAAGAGTACTCCTCTCAGACCTTCTAATGAAGCATCAGTACAAAAAATAAAGTGTAGATCAAGGACCTTTAGTATAGATGGTATGGTGAGCTTTTGCTTAAGAAAGACAAAGGCTTCCTCATATTTATCTGTTCATTTTAATTTCTTTCCTTTTCTTTATAGGTTAGTTATTGGTGAGGTGATCTTGGCATAATCCCTCACATATCACCTATAGTACCCAGTTAAGCCCATAAAAATTCAAACTTATACCATGTTTGTAGGAGGTGACCAATTCAAAATAGCTTCTATTTTCCTTGGATCCACTATGATCCCTTTAGTCAAAACAATGTACCCCAAATATTGCATTTTTGAAACATAAAATTCACATTTGGATAAATTTCCATACAACTAAATTTTCCTTAATAGATCTAGCATAACCCTGCGGTTCTCATAATTATTTATCTTGTTTTTAAAATATATTTTAATATCATCCAAAAATACCAAAACAAATTTACCCAAGTGCTTCCTGAAAATGTTATTCATCAAATTCATAAATTTCATTAGAGCATTTGTTAGACCAAAAGTCAAAACTACATACACATAATATCCATAACAAGTTTTAAGGGTTGTCTTGTGAGTATCCACCTCAAATATTCTCAATTGATGATATCCTAATTTTAAATAAATATTTGAAAATACTATGGTATATTTGAGTTGATCAAAGAGATCTTTAATTCTTGGTAGAGGATATATGTTCTTGACAGTTTCCTTGTTCAACATTCTATAATATATGCATAATCTCAAGGAACCATCCTTCTTATTTACAAATAGTACTGGTGCTCCCCAAGGTGATACACTTGGTTTGATCAATCCTTTCTCCAGTAATCCTTGCAATTACACCTTCAACTCTTGCATTTCTATTGGATTCATTCTATAAGGAGCTCTATGAATGGGTTTTGTTCCTGGTTGGAGCTAAATAGAAAATTCAAATTTCCACTTAGGGGGTAGTCTAGGTAAATCCTCTAGAAAGACATCCCTAAATTCTTGAAGAATTGGGTGTCTCCCAAACACTTATTCTTTCTTCTCTTCATCAATGTCATTTATCTTCACTATGTAGACCAGTCCTCCTTTCTTTATGGTCTTTTTGAGTTGCATTGTTGATAGGATTTGAGGTTGAAAATCCCCCTATAGACTATACATCCTATGCACAAAATCCCTATCATCTGTATACTCAATCCATCTATCCTAAAATTTGAGTACTACCTTATGCATTTGCAACCAATCCATTCCTAGGATCATGTCAAAAGCATGCAGAGACACTACATACAAGCATCCTATTGTTGTTCCACTAGGTAAAATTATTTATTCCATAGGGTAACATTGATTAACAGAGTAGGTTTATCCTAAACCATACTCGACCTTCCACCCATGAGCCAAGATTCCTTGTCTTTTTTAAATATATTTAGTTAAGCTAGTGGAAATAAAACTATATGTAGCACCACTATCAATCAATATTTTAACATTTCTACCAAAAATATTACCTCTAATCACTAGTGGCATGGCTTGACCATCAAGATTCTAGTTTCCTGTAGTTGCATAGATCTTGCATGCGGGATCTCTAGGTGCAGTTTATTTATACATTGGTTACTTTACCTTGGAACTCATTTATGTTCTCTACGGATAATTAGAAGCATGATACAATCCTATACAAAGGTAACATCCTTATTTAGGCCATGGATGTTCTTTTTACTTTTGTCCTTCTACTTTTTTTGTAAATGTAGAATTATCCTATCCCTATGACTATCTATTGTTACCCTTGTTGTTGTTTCAGTTCTTCCCTTGGAATCTTTTCCTAAACTTCCCTTTCTTCCTATCATTTCCTTGGTCCTATTGAGAGAGGTTCTTTCTTGTCTATTTCTCTTCCCATTTTACATAACCTACACTATTTCTCTTTCTTAGTGCCTCTTTACCCTCTTTATCTAATATTTTATAATTGAATATGGGTTTAAGATATGTTTTAGCCTTCTTGGATAAATCATAGTCCTTCTAAAGATTTTCAAGTTCTCGCGTATCCACTTCTTATCCGATTCTAAGGTCTACTCCCAATATGAACTTATGGATCTTCATTTTCTCTTTATAAGCAGGTACATATTTCATTAATTTGACAAATATTTGATAATAATTTTTCACTATCCTAGTTCCCTGCTGAAGTCTAGATAATTATTCAAATTTTTGGGAATAGAAATATTTTGTGAGAAATCTATCTTTGAAGGCTTTCACAAACTCTATCCATTTTAGGTCAACTGTTGCCTCAAGATCTAGTTCATCACTATATGCTTCCCACCAAGCTAAACCATCACCTTGAAGATGCAGTATGGCATAATATGTTCTAGTGCCTGAGGAAAAGTTCTTCATGTTGCAATAGATTTCTATCTCCTTTAGCCATGCCTTGGCCTTGTCCCCATCTTCCTCTCTATTAAATTTATAAGATTTCAAATATTTCATTTCCTTTTCCAACTCGGCTTTTAATCTGACCCTAGCTTGTTTTACCTTAGTAAGAGGTTCATTCATCTGATCCAACCTAGAATCATCCGCATGAGTTTCTCAACTCAACATAGCATCCAACAATTATTTTTGGGTTTCTACATATTCCCATAATAAAGCCACTATCTCAATAAGGTTTTCCTCTTCATTACTAGGGTTATCTGAACCTACATTCAGGTTTCTATTCTCTACATTGTTCTATCGAGTCTACCTTGTCTATGGGGCAACACTCCCTCTTCTTCTCTTTGGTGGTATTGTCCCTGACCATACACAAAATAGAAATTAGGAATTTCATTAGCAATTATTTCTTTTAAATTGCTCCTCCTACTAATAAGTGTTTACCTAGTCAGCTCAAAACCAAATAGGTTTACTCTTATTAGTTTTTTTTTGACAATATTTAAATAGGATTTCTATCTCATATTGCGGTAAGCCTAACACAGTGAACCTATTCCACTATGAACCATGCTCTGATACTAGATGTCACAACCCCAAAACTAGCTTGATTTCAATCCTTTTTTTTTAAACATACATATACATATATATAAACCCCGTTCAAAAACTAAATATTTAAAGACAAGGATTCATTACTCATTACACCTATCTCTACTCCTTCACATATTATTTCATGTAAGGGTATTAGGTGTCTCACCCTGTTAAGCTATCATTCTCATTGGCCAGATGAGTTAGCTTAACCCTTCTTCCAGTCATTTGAAAGAATCATACTAATATCTACTCCTCACACAAGTCCCTCTATGTGAGTGTACTTAGCACAAAGGGTGTTAACTATTGCTCACATCTATTGGAGAAATAGTCCTTAATTTTGATCTCATTTCTAACTCATGGTGGTATCTAGTCTTTTAAATACCTTTTAAGATAAAATCCTCAATAATTATATTTATCTAAATAATATTTCCTTAAAATTTTGCTATCAAGGAAAGTATTGTAAATGTTCTTTAGGATATTATATTTATATATACTCCTTTCTAAGCTAAGATGATTTACTACTCAAGGAGTAAAACAACACACTACTTAGCTATTCATTAATTCCAACCATGGTTGCATAAGAGTATCCTTTTCTTGCATATGTCATTCATCCGATGTCCCAAGATGTTGGAAACAATGCACTAACTGAGACTAAAGATTAATTAACATATCCCAATAAGGTTTAGTTCTTCCTTGACTAGCGCACAAAGTTCTAGAGAAACTAAACATCCATATACACAACTATAAGAGACTCAATAATTCAGCCAATGACACAAGAATGGATATAACTTCATTCATTTACTATTTAAAGTAATACAATATAAATTCCATCATTCTGCTAATCGATGTCACAAGCATGTGATAGAAAATTATAGTTAAATTTGATTACACTAGATTCATTGACAACACAACTCACTCACAACATTATCTCTACTAGGGTTAGAGTATCACTTCGTAGCTCAGATTACATTATGATATCAACCCAAGAATGATCTCTTCTACCTTCAAAACCATATGGATATTCCTCCAACTAGTCCACTATTTGCCACAATAGGTCTTCATATTTCAAACTTAGAAGTGATCCATCCGTATTGGTTATAAGCTAGTAGTACTTCTTTTGGTAACCACTCCCTCATGTCCATTCAATGAGAAGCCATTCTTCCTTCTTCTTGGCATCTTTACCAACCACCGAGTAAGGTTGCCTTCTAATGGGGATCAGAGATGGCTCCATTTTAAAAATGAGCAACTCATTTTACCCAGTGGTATATTTTCAACCACCCCCTTTTCATTATTCATTCAATGGGAATTATCAACAAAAAACCATAGCAATTTCTTTTATACTAATCAGAGAGCAAGAATATTAAAATATGTTTTATCAAAATCCAATCCTTTAATCAATAAACATATAGTTCAATCATACTGTCTCTATGGGAATAATACATTCAATAGCATTCATCCATATCCCAAAATCAGCAATATAAAGAAGATGTTATAGTTAGTGTAACTCTTTCAATCATTTTCCAAATATACTTCTCAGTTAGAATATCTAAACAAAATATCGCATTCAGTAACATTCTTCCTATTCTACAATATAAAGCATCATTTCTTAAGAACTACACATTTCTTATAATAAATTCAATCTAGATTTCTTTCTCAAACCTAGCATCAACTCCATTCTTTTCCACAATCATGAATTTATAAATCAAATCATGGAAACATGAATTCAAACAAACATAGGAAATAAACTGGCAGCAAGGTGTCTATTCTTCCACCTACAAATTTCACCATCACACAACAAAGCAAATTTATTTTAAAAAATTATGAAGGTTTCCTTTCACTCCTATGGAAGGTTCATTTTCTGTTTATCTTGAAATTCAAAATCTCTACTCAATCGTTTAAGAGGTGTACCAATTTTTATCCTACTCCATTAATAGCTGGTTTTCTAGTCTCCACAATCTATAGGTTAAAGAACTCATTGCCACAGTTCCCTTGTTCAACTCAGGAACATCATGTGACAATCAATGAACAAAGTCCACTAGATATCTATCTACTAACCAACAAGTTCGTATTAAATAAAACTCAAACAAACATCACCGATCATTATTTTCTTAGACAGATTCTACATTTTACAAACAAGACTAGGCTATTCCATTCTAAGGAGACTGAAATCATTTTGATGTATATTTTATTTAAAATAAAAATAAAATCAATCATGATAGAAATATACAAATGAGTACAAGCAACCTGGTTTCCTTTCATATATAGCCAAAACACTCTTTCTTCCCAAATCATCCTTTGCTCCTTCTTCCTATCACTGTCCTCTCCTTTCATCCCTAATGCCCTATGTTTTTCTAGACTCAACCATTAACCTCGTTCGCCTCCCGAGGACTCCAGTGTCCATTCTCCACACCATGATTTTCCCACTTCTTCTCTTATTAATGAGAAATATTATTGGTCAGCCATTATTTCTTGATTTACCAATGACTACCTCTCATATTTACCAAATGATAGTCTTCTAAACACAACTATGGTTCTCTAAAGTGCAAGTCTAAGTTTCTACATCGGATTTTCTAAAAGTATAACTTGAGTTATGCAAGGTGCTCTATTTAATATTTTAAAATTATAGAGCATAACCATTTATTTTACTTTTTAAATAAATCATAACCTCTTTCTAATCAATCAATACCATATCAACAAGGATGAATCCTTAATAAAATTTCAAAAGAATAAAACTAAGGCATTCATTTTCTTTTGTAGCAAGGAATAAATCAAGTAGAACTACTACATAAAGAAAGCTAAACTTGATATATTTATTCTTATGCATGATTATGATATGCATCTCCATGAAAAGGGACATTTTTCCATGTTGCCTCCTTAAAAAAATCCGACAATTAACCCATCACATCATTTCCCCCAAAGGCATCATTTTTTTCTTGGTGGTTAGTTTATTTCTGCCACCATAAGGAACCTATTCCTACAAAAGTGAAATCCATTAGCAACATCTTATCCATTCACAAAATCTATATAGTTATAAACCAAACATGAAATAGTCTATCTTTTCATTATGGATTCATTTACATTTCTCCAAATCATACAAATGTTTTCATAGCAATGAACACATAGTCAAATATCTCATCCATAAGACAACTCCCAAAACATATGTCCAAACAAAAATAAAAGGTCTTCCAAGGGATGGGTCATGACATCATCCTCCCTTAGGCTTAACATAGTCCTCTATGTTTTAAAATTTTAAAAACATCAAATACAATCTACTCAATATTTTCAAATAGAAATGGAAAATATTTTTGCATATCCGCTACTTTTTTCCAAGTAGCATTTCTTTCAGAATAACGGTCCCACTGGACCTTACACTGCTCCAAAGTTCCTTTCCTCATTTATTTAGATTGAAACTCAAGGATTCTTACTGGTTGAACCTCTATAGCCTCTAGGTTCATCATCTACAATTTAGACAAATCCCACACATGCTCTGGGTTAGCAACATACTTTTTAAGAAAATAAATATGAAAGGTGTTGTGAATCTTGGATAAATTGGGTGGTAAGGCAAGTCGGTATGCCATAGGACTAATCTTCTCTAAAATATCAAAGGGTCCAATAAAGAGAGGATCTAGATTTTTAGATTTTAGTGCACTCTTCCTTGGCTTCACACTCAAAAACACTCTATCACCCACAACAAACTCTCATGGTGATATCTTAAGATCAACATAGCTTTTTGGACGATCTATAACTTCCTTCAACCTCTCTCGAATCACCTTCAATTGTTGCTCCATTTCTTTGACCATATCTAGTCCAAGCACAATCCGATCTTCTAGATTATCCCATGTCAATGGTATCCTACACTTTCTACCATACAAAGCTTCAAATAGAGCCATTCCTATGGTTGAATGGTGACCATTATTGTAGGTAAATTCCACCAAATGCAAGTAGTCCTCCCAATGAGTTTTCTACTCCATGTAGTACATGCAAAGCATATCTTCTAGCACATGATTCACTCTTTTAGTTTTCCCATCAGTTTCTAGATGGTGAAATATAACTGATGTTCAATCTAGTACCAATGGCACGATGCAAGGATTACCAAAACTTAGATGTGAATTTTGGGTCCCTATCTGATATGATTACCTCCAAAAAATCATGAAGCTAAAATATTTCCTTGGAAAATCTATTAGCCACAACCACAACATCATCCTTAGTGTTCCTCGGTATAAAGTGTGCAATCTTGGTTAGTCTGTCGACCACTACTAGGATTGCATCATGCTAAAACCTATTCTTAGGTATTCCTACTATGAAATCCATCGAAATCACTTGCCATTTTTGCATAGGCACATCATGTGGATACAACAATCTAGTAGGATGTCTATGTTCTATCTTTACCTTTTGGTACTCTAGGAATTGAGCAAAAAATTTAGTTATGCCTCTCTTCATTCCTAGCCAAAAGAATATATTTTTCACATTCTCCCTCATCTTTGCTCCTCCTTGATGAGAAAAATATGGAGATCTATGCACTTCATTCATAATCATCTTTCTCAAATTCCCAATCTCAGGAATTACTATATTGTCCGTAAAACACAAGAAACCATCCTTGATGTCAAATTCCTTGTTTTCATTTGGTTTATTTTCCATCCTTTCTCAAATTTGGTTACAGTATGCATCCTGATTTTGCATTTCTATAATTTTTTCTATTATATTGATAGGAATATGAGATAAAAATACTATATGTCTCCTCCTACTAAGTGCGTCAGCGACCTTATTCTCTTTTCCTTCTATATACTCAATGTCAAAATCATATTACATGATAAATTCCATCCACCTTCTTTGCCTAGCATTGAGTAAATTTTGAGTGAATATATATTATAGACTCTGATGGTCTATCCTTAGATCAAAGGGTCTCCCAACTAGATAGTATCACCAAATCTTGAGAGAAAACACTACAATTACCAATTCTAAATCATGGATTGCATAAATAACCTCATGAATTTTTTAGTTTCCTAGATCCATAGGCTACCACTACTTCTTCTTGAGAGTGTACTCCTCCCAAACCTTCTAATGAAGCATCAATACAAATAGAGAAACTTCCATATAGATCAAGAAACTTTATTATACATGGTTTGGTGAGCTTTTGCTTAAGCAAGAAAAATACTTCCTCACGTTTATCAGTCCATTTGAATTCCTTTCCTTTTCTTTGAAGGTTAGTTATTGGTGAGGTGATCTTGGCATAGTCCTTCACATATCATCTATAGTACCCAATTAAGCCCATGAAACTTTAAACTTCTATCACATTTGTAGGAGGCAACCAATTCAAAATGGCTTCTATTTTCCTAGGATCCACTACGATCCCTTCAACCAAAATAATGTGTCCCAAATATTACACTTTTGACACATAAAATTCACATTTGGATAAATTCCCATACAACTAATTTTTCCTTAATAGATCTAGCACAACCGTGAGGTGCTCATCATGCTTTATATTGTTTTTGGAATATATTAAAATATCATCCAAAAATACCAAAACAAATTTATCCAAGTGCTTCCTAAAAATGCTATTCATCAAACTCATAAATAACGTTGAAGCATTTGTTAGACCAATAGTCAAAAATACAAACTCATAATTTCCATAACGAGTTTTAAATTAGTATCCACCTCATAGATTCTCAATTGGTGATATCATAATTTCAAATCAATCTTTGAAAAGACTATGGTATCTTTGAGTTGATCGAAAAGATATTTAATTCTTGGTAGAGGATATCTATTCTTGACAGTTGCCTTGTTCAATATTCTATAATCTATGCATAATCTCAAGGAACCATCCTTCTTCTTTACAAATAGTATTGGTGCTCCCCAAGGTGATACACTTGGTTTTATCAATCCTTTCTCCAATAACCCTTGCAATTGCACCTTCAACTCTTGCATTTCTATGAGATTCATTCTATAAGGAGATCTATGAATGGGTTCTATTCCTATTTGGAGCTCAATAGAAAAGTTAACTTTCCACTTAGGGGGTAGTCCAGGTAAATCCTCTAGAAAGACATCCCTAAATGCCTAAATAATTGGGTGTTTCTAAAACATTATTCTTTCTTCTCTTCATCAATGTTATTTATCTTCACTATGTAGACTAGCCCTCCTTTCTTTATGGAATTTTTGAGTTGCATTACCGACAAGATTTGAGGTTTAAAATATTCTTGTAGAATATACATCCTATGCACAAAATCCCTACCATCTGTATACTCAATCCATCTATCCTGAAAGTTGAGTATTTCCTTATGCATTTGCAACCAATCCATTCTTAGGATCATGTCAAAAGCATCCAGAGGCACTACATACAAGCATCCTATTGTTTTTCCACTAGGCAAAACAATTTCTACCATAGGGTAACATTGATTAAAAGAGTAGGTTTATCCTGACCATACTCAAACTTCCACCCATTAGCCAAGATTCCTAGTCTTTTTGAAATATATTTAGTTAATCTAGTGGAAATAAAATTATCTGTAGAACGACTATCAATCATGATTTTAACATTTCTACCAAAAATATTACCTCTAATCACTAGTGGCATGGCTTGACCATCAAGATTCTGGTTTCCTATAGCTGCATAGATCTTGTGCGTGGGCTCTCTAGGTGCAGTTTCTTTGTACATTAGTTCCTGTCCCTTGGAACTCATTTTTATTATCTGCGTATAATTAGAAGCATAATGCGGTCCTCTACAAAGGTAACATCCTTATTTCAGCCCTGGATGTTATTTTTGCTTCTATCCTTCTTCTATTTTTTTTGTAAATGTAGCATATCCAATCCTTGTGATATTCTGTTGTTATCCTTACTATTGTTTTGGTTCTTCCCTTGGAACCTATTCCTAAATTTTCCTTTATTCCTATCATTTCCTTGGTCCTATTGAGAGAGGTTCTTGCTTATCCGTTTCTCTTCCCATTTTACATAACCTGCACTATTTCTCTTTCTTAGTGCCTCTTTACCCTCTTCATCTAATCTTTCATAATCGAAGATGGGTTTAAGATATGTTTCAGCCTTCATGGCTAAATCATAGGCCTTCTACAAAGTTGCAAGTTCTTGCATATCCACTTCTTATCTCATTCTAGGGTCTACTCCCAATATGAACTTATGGATCTTCATTTTCTTGTTATAAGTAGGTACATATTTCATTAATTTGACAAATATTTGATAATACTTTTCCACTATCCTAGTTCCCTACCGAAGTCTAGAGAATTCTTTAAATTTCTGGGAATAGAAATGTTTTGTGAGAAATCTATCTTTGAAGGCTTTCACAGACTCTATTCATTTTTGGTCAACTGCTACCTCAAGACCTAGTTCATCACTATATTATTCCCATAAAGATAAACCATCACCTTGTAGATGCAGTGTGGCATAAGATGTTCTAGTGCCTGAGGAAAAGTTCATCATGTTGCAATAGATTTCTATCTCCTTTAGCCATGCCTCAACCTTGTACCCATCTTCCTCTCCATTAAATTTGGAAGATTTCAAATGTTTTATTTCCTTGCCCAACTCAACCTCTAATCTGACCCTAGCTTTTTGTGCCTCGATAAGAGGTTCATTCATCTGAACAAACCTAGAATTACCTGCCTAAGTTTCTCGACTCAACATAGCATCCAACAACTATTTTTGGGTTTCTACCTATTCTTGTAATAGAGCCACTATCTCAGTAAGGTTCTCCCCTTCATTACTAGGGTTCTTTGAACCTACATCCGGGTTTCTATTCTCTACATTGTTCTATCGAGTCTGCCTTGTCGATGGGGTAACACTCTCTCTTATTCTCTTTGGTGGAATTATCCCTGGCCACATATAAAAGAGACAGTAGGAATTTCATTAGCAATTATTTTTTTTAAATTGCTCCTCCTACTAATAAGTATTTACCTAGTTAGCTCAAAACTAGATAGGTTTACTCTTATTGTTGACAATTTTGTCACATTGCACAATGGGGTAGAAAAATTGAATTTTTGTAAAGTATTTCTTTTAATTTCATGAATTTGTTCCCTTGTTTTTTTTAGAAACAACATTTTCAAGCATTGCAGCAATTTTGGCTTTCCCTGCCACCCCCTTGTACATAAAATGAAGAAGAAAGAGCTTCGCTGCCGAACAAGCTAAGGAAGATAGCTTCGTCGAAAGAAATCGTTAAGGATAAAAACTACTTCGGGCCCGAAGTCCCTCAAACAACTACTTCGGGCGAAAACCTTGCGAAGCAGCGTTGCCGAAGAAGAAATTCTAGCAAGGCGTAAAAAAGAGCTTCGCACCCGAAGTATTTCCAGCAGCTACTTTGGGCAAAAGTTTTGCGAAGCGGTGTTGCCGAAGCAAAATGCAAAGGAAGAAGAATGAAAAATACTTCGGGCCCGAAGCACTTCAAAAGACTACTTCGGGCGAAAGTTTTGCGAAGCGGGATTTGAAGGAGCGCAACATTGAAAATACTTCACCGAAAAGCCACCGAAGCACCCACTTCGGGCCCCTGCACAGAACCATTTCTACTTCATCGAAAGTCATTGCGAAGCATCTGCTTCGACCATCTTTCATGCGAAGTACTTTCACCCGAAGCAGTAGCGGCCATAAAGAATGCAACATCTTTCGAAGGCAAGAATGCGCTTCGGTAGAAATACCCCGAACCATAGTTTTGAAGAAGGTTCACGGTGAAGCATTTTTAAGCTCACCAGCGAAGTATCTACTTCGGGCGAAGGGCCTCGCCGAAGTAGTTTTGACACATCTCTCCAGCAAAGCAGCGAGAAGTGAAGAGCCCATCTTGCAAAGGAAATCTACTTCGGTGCTCGCCACCCCCGAAGCTGTTTTGCGAAGCTCCTCCATGCGAAGTGCAAATGAAAATTTAGTGAAGCGCTTCAAAAGGCATGTGCTCCAAGCCGGGTATTTTCTCGAGGTGATCAAGTGCCTCATAAATGCATTTTTTCATGCCCGGTAAGCCCGTTGTTCATTTTTAGCAATTGGAAATGAAGTATCAGTCCATGATGAAGAGCCCGACGAGCATGGCGGCCACTCGAGTATTGCGCCCAGAAGCCAAGGACGCTCAGACGGCTCATTAATGCATGTTTCCATGGTTGACCTGGTCATAGTTGCCAGTTTTGGTAACAGATTTGAGAGCTCAGTCACGAGGGCCACGAGGAGCCGACTTCTCAGGTTTCGAGGGTGTACTCCTCCATTTTGTGCAATTATGGCTCAGAGGGTCGGGTCCTCTATAAAAACCCAGGCATTGTAATGTAAAAGGGGGGGAACTTTCTGCTAGAAAGTTGCTGTAACTTGTATTCCTACGATTAATACTAAAGAGCTTTGGACTCTATTTCTCTCTTGTATGTTGCCTTCTACGTTTATTTCTTTCATCTTTCTTCATTTGCATACTATAATTCTAAACTCTGGATTTAGGTGTGTGATTGGGGACTGAACCCTAAAATTTTCTCGAAGGATACATAGGAGAGGAAGACGCCGTGTTGGCCTTCTTTTATGCTGCCTATGAATAGTGTTTTTGCTATATTCACTTTTCTTAATCGTCGTTACTCTGAACCCTAAATTTCGGTGAAAGGGAAAGGAGAATCCTGGAACTCATCCAGAGGATACATAGGAGGGCTAATACTGTGTTCATTTCATTTATTCTTGGTTTTCTTTGCTGTTGTTCCAAGTTATTGGCTAGTAATCGTGCTTCTGGTTCTTTCCCACCACTAAACTACTAAAATTTCTTCCCTTACTCTTTTATTTCTTTTCTGCACCCTTACTCTGTTTATCTCTTTCCTGCACCCTTATCTTAAACATCGAAGTAGTGTAGTATAGGAGCCGGCCTTCTCCAGAGATTGGCATGAGGAGCATCTCTTCTCTTCGGCCTTTCAATGTTGGTCCAGGTCTAGGGTGCATTCATTTACCCAAATCCTTTCCTGGGCAGATTTGATGACCAACAGTTTCTGGCACGCCCGATGGGACCCGATCAGTCTCACCTTATGAGTGGTAGTGAGAACCGATGCTCTCATTACCAAAAGACTCTTAGCATCTGGCGACTCTATTTACCCGAGAATATTTAAGTCGTAAAGACCGGTACCGAAGTCTGTGCCTTCATGCAAACAAGATGGAGAGTTAGGAATAGAGGAGAGGAAACTGAGTTCTTTGAGCTAGATATTGATGCCTTTGGGGAACGATCTAGGTTAGTCACCCCCGAGTCTCTGTTACATGGAACATCCTCGCAAGAGGCCGCTATTGACGAACAAGGCCTAACTTCTGATAGCACAATGACTAGCTTTCCTCCTAATCCTCCCAACTCACCGAAGCATCCTAGTGCCTCCATTCCTACTGGTCGTCCTGTTAGCAATCAAGGAGGAGCTTCGAGGAATTCCTGTCTCTCAAAATCCAGAGTAAATATGGCACAACAACAACAACAACAACAAAATAGCAACCACCGCCCAGATTATTCCCAGCATGGAATTCTTCGAGACCGCTAAATCTAGCGGGACAAGGGCAAGTGCCACCTGCTACTATAAAGAAGATCCCAACGTTCGATGGAACTGGGAAGACTGCTCTAGAGCACATCCAGGACATAGTTTCTCTAGCGGTGATCCATGACATCATAGAAGAGCGGAGTTATGGTAAAGCTTCTGGTTCTATCTCTTAGAGGAAAACTCCTCTACTGGTATAGATCTTTACCACCCGATACCATTACGAGATGGGACCAGTTAGCCGGACAGTTGATGCGAAGCTTCAATGAGTCCGCCGATCCGACCTCTCTCCTGCAGTAGTTCACAATGATCCAGAGACATCCACAAGAGGAGATTGCAGACTTCAATGTTAGGTTCGCTCGAACCTGGCAAAGAATACCAGTTGGACTTCGGCCATCCGATGAAGCTGCAACGTACTATTTCCTTTGGGCTTTCAATCCTGATATCAGTGTGATGGTAAGGTATTCGAATATCAATACCTTCCCAGAGTTATATGAGTTAGCCCAAAAGGTGGAAATGGATCTAATAGCTATGGGTAAGCTTCCCCAAAGGATGTCGATGCCCATACTTCCCGATTTCTATCAATCCCAGTATGCAAGCGTAGCCGCTTCATAGATCTCTGCAACCCCTGCACTCTCGATCTCATCTTGGAACCCGAATCCCATTGTATCTCAAATCACTGCTCCACAAATTCATTTTCCCACTTTTTTGACTTCGTAGCCCATGGTCACTTCGGCATTCCCTGTACTGCCAGCACCACTTCAACACCCTGCCCTACCTCCAATACCAACAATGGCTCCATTGCCATCGATTCCCAAAGCCGAAGACATGCAAGCCAAAATACTGCAAGAAGTTCAGTCCCTGAACTCCACAGTGCAGACCCTATCTAACGACATGACCATTATGAAGAAGAAGCAAGTGCAACAAGAGTTTCTACCGAGAAGATCTTATCCTACACCTACGCTTACTAAAGATCAAGCGGCCCAGCAAGGAAGAGCTTCGGCAAGAAATGTTGCAATAGATGAAGCCCCGAGCACTTTCGATTATATACATTGGTGCTCCACGTGTAATGATCCTCATGAAGAGAATACCTGCATGCTGCACCAACACTATGTACAAACACTGGCGAGCAGTAGTCATGGCGGTCAAGTCAATGTCATCAGGCAAATGAATCACAACTTGGTAATTGGTGAAGAAGAGCCAGTTGCAGTCCTTACTAGAGGAGGAAAGAAGTCGATAGAGGTGGATGCTACTCAAATGGCTCCCTTAAAGGTGCATGCTCATCATGAGAAAGGACAACAACCTCCTCCAGCCTCGAATGAAGCTCGACAACCTACACCAATCAAAGAGAAGGTCCAACAGGCCCCTACAAATCCACCATAGGTGGAAACAAAGGAGCAAGCTAGAGAGAAGCTCAAGCTTCCTTCGCTGACTAAGCGACAAAGGGTCGAAGCTACGAAATAGTATCACACCAGATATGAGCCGAGAAAGGAACCTGAGGTGCCCAGTTCCCTGGCGTACAACATTGTAGATGAGTTGAAGAGGATTCCAGCCAAAATTAGTCTGTACGATGCACTGCAACTACCTGGACAAGTGGACCTATTGCAAGAATCATTGAAGATAACCAAAGCAAGAAAGTAGCACCGCTTGCCCTAGTGCAGACCTTGTCCACATCCATTACGGGGAAGAATCGGCCACCACCATTCTACATGTCTCTACAGATGGAAGGGTATGTTGTACATAACTGTATGATTGACTCTGGGGCCGCGACGATAGTCATGCCGAAGGCAGTGTGCGAAGAGATAGGGATGGAATATACGCGAAGCAGTCATGGTGTACTCCAGTTGGATGGTACCCCCATGAAGACTGTAGGAGTGATCAAGGACATTCCTATTCGGCTACACAAGATGCCTCAAATCATAGTTATACAAGAGGTGGTAGTCGTTGACCTTGAGCCCTACTTCAGCATGTGCTTGTCGAGAGAATTTACGATGAAGTTGGGCGGATATCTATCTATGGATTACTCGCACTTGGAGATTCCATTCAAAGGGAAGAAGATTAAAATCTACAATGAGAAGCCTTCTACCTTCCTCGTAGAAAAGATGTCCGAAGGAGAAAGCAGCGATCCTGTGCATGCGATAGTGGAAGGGATAGAGCAGGTGGACCTGGTCGAGGAGTCTCTCGCACAGTTAAGTTGTGAAGATGAGTTTTCATTGGTAGACTTTAATGCCATGATAGAAACCGAGATGGGATGTTATGCCATCGCCAAGCCTGAGAAACACATCAAGTCAGAAGATAAGGTCTTCGTCGAAGGACTATGGAAATTATTCTTCGATGGCGCCCGATGCAAAAATGGCGTCGGGGTAGGGATTCTTCTAGTATCACCTTCTGGAGAGCAGAAGGAATATTGTTACCGGTTGGTGTGGAGTTGCACCAACAATGCAGCAGAATATGAAGCATTATGCCTAGGACTCAAGAAAGCAAAAAAGTTGGGCATAAAGCATCTCCAAATCTTTGGAGATTCCGAATTGGTATGCAATCAAGTCACAAACAAGTGCACTTCAAAGAAGCATTATCTCAAGTCATACCGAAATAGGGTATGGGACTTGCTCGACCAGTTCGAATCTCTCAATCTATAGTCTATTCCAAGAGAAAAGAATCGACATGCCGATGTTCTAGCATCCATCGCAGCCAAGTATTCTCCAGCAGAAGACATGGTGCATAAGCCCAAAGCTATGAGGATGATTTATAGGCCCTCTATCCCAGACAGAGATCTGCATTGGCAAGTTTTTGATAGTGATGAGCAGATTGTGAATTTCATGATTCAAGAAGTAGCCACAGTTGAGAGCAGAAGCCCTGATGAAGAAGAATATGAAGGGCTAGTTCAATTGAAGAATAACCATGTTCCCAAAGGGTTAATTACTCTTGAAAGCCTCTTTGATCAGAATGATCGAGCAGTTTCTCACAGGATCAAAGTTAATGCAAAGAAGTATCAAGATTTAGAGCTTGAGCCTGGAAAAGCAATAAAAGTTGGAACAGATTGCACTTCGGAAGAGCTAGAGCAGATCCGATCTCTATGCAGAAAGTATCCCGACACAGTGGCTTGGTCTTATCAAGACTTAAGGGGATACGATCGACAACTGATCCAGCATACAATTGAGTTGCAGGAAGGGATCAAACCCTTTCGACAGAAGCAAAGGCCCGTCAATCCGAAGATCGAAGTCTTGATGAAGGCCGAACTCCTAAAAATGCTCGAGGCAAAGATAATTTATCCCATCAAACATTCTTCTTGGGTAGCGAATCTAGTCCCAGTCAGAAAGAAGAATGGAGATATACGATTGTGCGTGGACTTTCGCAACCTGAACCAAGCTTCTCTCAGAGATCACTACCCTCTCTCGTAGATCGATCAGATCTTGCATTCGATGGCTGGGGCTCAACGCTTCTCCCTACTCGATGGTTTCTCTGGATACAATCAAATATGGGTCAGGGACGAAGACCAACATAAAACCGCATTCACTACCAAGTGGGGCACATTTGCTTACCAGCGAATGCCCTTCGGCCTTTCGAATGCGGGAGCCACTTTTCAGAGGGCAATGGATTTAGCTTTTGGTGAGCTCTTGAATAAGGTTATCGTTATCTATCTAGATGACATGACCATCTTCTCCCGAAGAAGGGAGGATCACCCCTTACACTTACAACAGATTTTCAAAAAATGCTGAGAATTTGGCATTTCAATCAATCCGAAGAAGTCCATATTCGCAGTCAACGAAGGGAAGTTGTTGGGACATGCGATATCAGAGAAGGGTCTCGCTGTAGATCCTGACAGAGCTGAGGCTCTAATGAAGCTCCCACTCCTAGTAGACAAGAAAGGACTTCAATCCTTCTTCGGCCAGATTAACTTCGTGAGGAAGTTTGTCCCAGATTTTGCCTAGGTCATCAAGCCGATGTCCGAACTTTTGAAGAAGGGTGCAGAATTCATCTGGACGAAGGAGAGAAAAGAAGCATTCGAAGAAATAAAAGCCCGAATTGCTCAAGCACCGGTCCTGACCAACCCTGACTACAATCGGGACTTCATCCTATATGCTATAGGAGAACCTGAGAGCTATGTTGCGGTCCTGACACAAAAGGGGGAAGATGGCGAAGAGCGCCCCATCGCGTTTCTAAGCCAAGTGATAAATCCTCATGAAGAAAAATATAATTTCATAGAAAGGCAGGTGCATGCAGTAATGAAGTCTCTTAGGAAGTTCAAGCAATTCATCTCCCAAAGTCGGGTTACAGTCTTTGTCATCCACCCCGATGTGCGTAATTTCATCATCCAAGGAGAATTGGGTAGTAAAAGAGCCGGTTGGGTCAGCAAGATACAAGAATTTGACATCGAGATCAAACCTACAAAACTGGTTCACGATCACGCATTGTGTCAAGAACTGGCGAAGAGCGTAGCGGCCGAAGCTACAGAATCTCAGTGGGATGACTCGCCAACAGAAGAATGCTTCACAAACAAGGAAGAGGACGAGAAAGACTGGGTCAGTGAAATAATTGAATACTTCAACACTGGCAGATGTCCTTCACATCTAAATGCTTCACAGCGAAGGCATTTCAGGATGAGGTCCACCCGATATACCTTACGCCCCGAAGGCCTATTTTTTAGAAACATTGATGGCGTCCTTCTCAGGTGCATAAAAGATGATGATAAAAGGAGAGTCCTGGGAGAATTTCATTCAAGATTATCTGGAGGCCACTTCGTAGGGAGAACAACGGCGTTGAAGATCATCAAGGTGGGTTACTATTGGCCCACACTCTTCGTTGATGCCTTCGCGGTTTGTCGCAAATGCGAGCAGTGTCAGAAGTTCATCGGTCGAAGCAGAAATGCTTCGATGCCTCTCCAACCGATACAAGTAGAAATTCCCTTTCAACAATGGGGGTTGGATTTCATAGGGGTCATATCGCCGAACTCCTTCACTGGGCATAAGTTCATCCTGACCGTGACTGATTACTTCACCAGATGGGCCGAAGCAGTTCCCACGAAGCATGCTGATCAGGAGACTGTCATAGCCTTCCTTGAAGGATTGATCACCCGGTTCGGCATTCCCGAAGCAATCATAACAGACAATGGTCCTGGCTTCGCAGGCGCCAAAATCAATGAATTCCTCTATAGATATGGGATATATCATAAAGTATCCTCCAATTACTATCCACAGGGCAACGGCTTGGCGGAATCAACCAACAAGACTCTGTTGAGGGTGCTAAGAAAGCTCATAGAGACGAACAAAAGGACTTGGCATCTCCTTCTAGATCGTGCCTTGTGGGCCGATCGAATTTCTGTCAAGAAGTCAATCAAGACTTCACCTTATGCCCTGGTCTACGGCAAGGAGGCCATCTTACCTACCCATATAGAGATCCCTGCATTGCAGTTGTTAGAAGAAGAAGGAGTCAACCCTTTGGAAAACAGACTGGCTCAGCTGCTACAGCTGGAGGAAGATCACGAGAAGGCTTACCAGAGCTTCACTAAACATGCTCAGGTCACCCGAGATTGGTTCAAGAAAAAATCATCCGATCGCACATTCAAGGTGGGAGATCTAGTATGGAAGTGGGACTCCTGGAAGGCCAAGCCTAGAAATCATGACAAGTTGGATGCTTTCTGGGATGGACCATTCGAAATCATGAAGGTGAACTCGGCCAACTCTTTCATCCTCAAAGATGCAGATGGCCAGGTATTACCAATTTCTGTTAATGGTCTTCATCTGAAGACTTTTCATCGCTGAGGCGAAACTCTTGTAAAAAAAATATATATATATGTACTTTTGTATATAATTTTCATTTGTGTATATACATCCTGTTTCGAGATTGCAAAAGCCAAGTATTACACTCCAAAATCTCCTTCGGGGACTTTTGATGCGAAGTAGCAGTTGCAAGGAGGTTCGCAGCGAAGCACTTTACCCTCAAAAGGGCCGAACCAAAATTCAAACAAAGGCACGAAAAGAGCTTCGCACCCAAAGCATTTTAAGAGGCGACTTCGGAGAAGTTTTGCGAAGTAGATTTTAAAAGAGCCCTTGAAAAGCAGTTTCCAAGAAGGCAAGCTTCGGTAGGCGGTCTTCGCGAAGCAAAGGGAGCGCGGCGAAGGAGAAGTACTTCGGGGCCGAAGCATCGAAAAATAGCCCGCACCAAAGGTTCACCGTGAAGCATTTTCAATGACGATTTCAACTTCATCGAAGTGGAAGCATTTAAAATGTGTCTCGGAGAACGTGCAGACAACAACCGTGAAAAGAGTTCAAAGCGGATGAATTTAAGGCAAAGGTGGCGGAGCACATCCCGAGGTGATTCGGTTAAGAGAAAAGCTCATGCCCAGGTACGAGGTGGCAGCGGGTTGCATCTCCAATGCAAGGCATAATCATCAAAACATGTGGCCCCGCGTACTACGCCGCTGTAGAGCCAATCAAAGAGCACGACAATCTCCTCCGTTCGAAGCGTAAGTTTAATTATGGTAGGTGCCATAAATTCAGGTAGTTGCCTTTTAAGGCTATAAAACGTGAGGCCCTAGCAAGGAGAAGGTTATTCATCCATCAATTCATACAAGATTAAGAGCCTTCGATTATTCTGCAATCCTCCCACCCTATGCATCGAAGCCCTTTACGTCAAAGCCCTCCGTATCAAGGACTCAGCCACCGCTCATTTTCACAATGGGAAAGAAAAGCTCTAAGGAAAAGGGGAAGGAGCCCAAAGTAGCAGGCCCCAAAAAAACAAAGAAGGGCAAGGAAGAGAAAAAGCATACACCAAAGAAGATCAATCTCACCCCTCGCCCTGAAAAGCAGCCGATAGAAGAAGGAGAAGACTCTGAGGAGGAACAGCTTGAAGAACCACCAATTGATGGGTGGGAGAAAATTAGAGACACAGAGCTCTCTAAGGGTGTGTCCGACCTCCGACGCACTATAGAGTTTATGACGAGCAGACTCACCCCAGAGAATAAGAGAGCTGCTGCATATTACTCTCAAATTTACTGGTATTTGACCCCGCCTGCTCACCACTGTCCCGAACTAATCTATGCTATCACGCAAAATTACCAGCCTGCATCCAGGCAAGTGTTGGATGCTTCAGGTCATAAATTGTTTTCCATTCTGAAGGAAGATGTGCAAGTAACATTCGCGCCACAACAAGGTCCGCCCAAGGGCTATTCCGTTCGCAACGTCATTCTGAGCGAACAGATGGAGAGGTTCACCTCCAACAACTACATATTGAAATTCCTACGTGAGAACCTCAAAAGTGGGCTCCCTTCAAGCAAGCTGCCCCAGATGCCCTTACCCTTGGCGGCCTTCAAGAACACCGATATTTTCTCCATCATTGCATGGGTGGCGGGCCTATCGACAGATGCTTCGGTGCAACCCTGGTAGGTGTCTTTGGCCGAATGTATTTCGAGAGGGGAATTCTATGCCCTTGATGCTTCAAGACCAAACACAAACCCAATTTTCTTCGATTGGGCAGAATGGGTGGCCCGAACCTTGCATACGTGGCTCACCAGTATGAAGAATTCGGCAATGGGCCAGTACTTCGCACCCTGTTCTTTCCTTGTCTGGTTGTTTTTCTACCAAGTACATAAGCGATTCCCCCATATCGCCATTTCTCCAAGCGGCGAGGATGGAAATCCTCTGCCAGTGTACCAGTGGACTCCCCTCCTATTGAGGACAGAGTCCTATTATTCTTTTAATCAACAGTTTTTGGGACCCGCCATGCATTTGTTGAAGGGTTCTTGCCCTCGGGTGCCCCTCAGTTTGAGAGATAGAGTGGTGCAGGAGAAGAGGGGAGACGTGTTTCAACTGATGCAGGGGCTCGTAATTCGTATGTTCGGCTTCATTGGGAAGCCCTTCCTGCTACCAGTCTACCCCTTCGAGTATCAGTTCGCATTGGAGGTCGCTCGACAGAGCGACGCTACAAACTCCGTGTACGGCCACGGTCGAAAATGGGCACATACCTGTGACTTCCCCTTCAGGATGGGGGTAATTGAAGTATTTGCCTTAAAATAGAACATTTTCCTAGAGGAAAAGCTTGCCAATTTTGGCCTACTCTAGATTCCTCAACAATGGCTCTATGATCCCTTGGGAGTGATGAGGGATCACTTAAAATTCAAGAATTTCCACATCTGCCCCCACCCTAAAATTGTGGAACAAAGAAATAATCCCAATGGGAAGGATCTGGAGTGGCATTTGGAGAGGATGAGAACATTGCCTCCCTGGCATGAATTTTACCCCATGGAGGTCGAGTTTGACCCTGACCAGCACCCCCTCCCAACTCCAAGCTCCACATTTTGGAGAAAGGCAAAGGATGATTTAAAGGAAGAATTGAAGAATTGGAGCGAGGAAAAATTAAGGGAGTGGTGGATAATGAGAGTCCATCGCCAAAAGATGAATTCTTATGGACTCTTGACATCGGATAAAGACTTCGCAATTGTTTATGAAGCCAATGTTGGGACTTGGAAGTCCATATCCTTTGTCGACTTTGTTCCTCCAGCTACCCCAGGATCGGGCGAAAGCCCAAGAGGAGCTGAAGATGCCTCGAACCAAGAAGAAGAGGAAGAAGCCGAAGCTACACCAGAGGCACTACCACAGGGACCATCAAAAATCCATGACACAAGTGCCGAAGAGTCGGAGCAACCACTGGAGAGAAAGAAAAGAAAGAGGCAGCAAATTCAAGTGCCTCCGAGCCACCCAAAGCGACCCCGCACAAAGCTCCCAAGTGCTCCTGTTGGACAACCTGCATCAGGCCCGACCGAAGCAAATGTTGAAGATGCGGGGCCACCAAGTGCCGAGACGGTCCCAGACATAGACGTCATTGATGTGGAGGAACTCCTCCAACAAGAGGGAGACCCCAAAGTAGAAGTTGTGGAAGTCGGGAGTGCCGAAGTCCAAAAAGAGCAGGAGCCTATTACACAAGAAGTCACCACGGCCGCTCTGCCAGAAGGGCACGTAGGTACGCATTCTCCACCCTTTGCCTTGGTCTCTCACATGTCTACCATGGTCTCGGCCGAGTCTCCCCATCAGTCTCTCCCTCCCTCACAAAGTCAATCACCTCCTCACGCGTTGCCTCTTACCACCGATCCCGTTAGCCCCACTCCACTCGAGTCATCAGGTCGGGACAAGTCTGTTGCTACCACTTCGCCTTCCCATACCACCAATCCTTTGGACCTTAGCCAGGGCGAAGGCAGTGCCCCAACGTCGAACCCTGTTCTTCATTCCCCTACCTCACATGGCATTGTTGCACTCGTTGGGACTCCTAGTACACCTATCGTCGAACCTTCTGGTGAGGCATCCCCCATTCATTCTTTATATTTATTTACCCCTTCGGTTGGAGATCCAACCTTATTTGAATCTGAATTGTCCATGATGAAGGAACGCCCTCTAGCTGAGAAGCTACTCCTAGCTCGAAAAAATACAAAAAAAATGTTGAAGGAGGCGAGGAAGAAGAGAGGGCGCTCTCTGGCCCAAGTTGAAAAATGCGCTGTCTTCGATTTGAAGGTTGGGAAGTTGCATAAAGTAAAAAGATCCCCAAGGTCCGAAGCCCCTGGATGAAATGACTCCAACGGACTATGATTACCAAGACAAATCCAAGGACCTGGAGCATTTGAATGTTGATAATGAATCTGAATCCATGCACGTCAGGATCGAAACCTTTCGAGCGCATGCCAACATCGCTAATCAACGTAGATTTGAAGCAGAAAATGCCAACATCAAGTTGGAGGAAGAGCTAGCTAGAATCCGCTCCAAGCTAGAGGATTCAGAGAAGCAGTGTAAGCTGATGAAAAAGGAAACACACGCCCTAAAATAACAAATACTACAACTGCAGTGTACAACTGAGAACCAAGCACAGAGACAGGCCGAGAATGATCTGAAGGCCAAGGAAGTTGAAAGCAAGATCTTGCAGTTGCAGCAGCAGTTGCACGAAAAAGAAAGCTTGGAGCTGTTTGACAGAGGCAGGATCAAAGAAATCCGCTCACACTTGCTTAAAAATTTTAGATCTCGGGCCTCCAGTGCCCTATCAATTTTGACCTATATTACTGAAGCACAACGTGCCGCTGGCGAAGGAGGGCCAATCATAGATGAGGTCACTCAGAAAGCTAGAGGCCGACTCAAATTAGCCTTTGATGTCCAAAGCATGAAATATCAAGACTTGCAGGTTGCTGCAATGAGTCGGACGGCTAGAGATTGGTCCACGGCCCAAGCCACAGTTCGTGCCTTCTTTTCCAAGGTGAGGAAGGCACAAAAGGCGAAGGACCTCCTGGACATGTTTGAGAATGAGCAGCGCACATCGCTAGGTTACTTCCAGGATCTCTCTTCCTTAGGTTTCCCGAGCTTCACGGATGATGATGGGAACCTTCTGACCAAGGAAGAGCTTAAGCCGGCATGGCTTCATTTTGAAGGTGATGTCTCGGAGATAGATGAATGGGCAGAGCCGATAACAGAGAGGCAGATCACAGATTTCATTCTGAGATACTGCAAGATTGTAGCCAGCCTGAATGATCTGTATACCAGAGCCAAACATGCTGATATCGGGCAGATTGATCGCTTCCATGTTTTGGTTAAGGCATTGCAAGATCAAGAGCCTTTCTCGAAGGGTGCTTGGGCTCATGTCCATCGAACCATGAAAAATATCCACGATCGCCTTGCCCCATCACCGTCGCAAGAAGCCGCGCTAGAGGAAGCAGAAGAAGAAGAAGAAGAAGAACAAGAACAAGTCGGGGACAGCCCATAGAAGAAGAAGAAAAGGGAGAAGGGTCTGGAGGTAACTCTGGCCCAATGGATCAAGGCTAAGGGTTCTCCCACCGAGACGAGCTCGTTGCCCCGTGAGCCGCCAAGAATGTTGACAATTTTGTCACATTGCACAATGGGGTAGAAAAATTGAATTTTTGTAAAGTATTTCTTTTAATTTCATGAATTTGTTCCCTTGTTTTTTTTAGAAACAACATTTTCAAGCATTGCAGCAATTTTGGCTTTCCCTGCCACCCCCTTGTACATAAAATGAAGAAGAAAGAGCTTCACTGCCGAACAAGCTAAGGAAGATAGCTTCATCGAAAGAAATCGTTAAGGATAAAAACTACTTCGGGCCCGAAGTCCCTCAAACAACTACTTCGGGCGAAAACCTTGCGAAGCAGCATTGCCGAAGAAGAAATTCTAGCAAGGCATAAAAAGAGCTTCACACCCGAAGTATTTCTAGCAGCTACTTCGGGCAAAAGTTTTGCGAAGCGGTGTTGCCAAAGCAAAATGCAAAGGAAGAAGAATGAAAAATACTTCGGGCCCGAAGCACTTCAAAAGACTACTTCGGGCGAAAGTCTTGCGAAGCGGGATTTGAAGGAGCGCAACATTGAAAATACTTCACCGAAAAGTCGTCGAAGCACCCACTTCGGGCCCCCGCGCCAGCGAACCATTTCTACTTCATCGAAAGTCATTGCGAAGCATCTGCTTCGGCCATCTTTCATGCGAAGTACTTTCACCCGAAGCGGTAGCGGCCATAAAGAATGCAACATCTTTCGAAGGCAAGAATGCGCTTCGGCCGAAATACCCCCGAACCGTAGTTTTGAAGAAGGTTCGTGGTGAAGCATTTTTAAGCTCACCAGCGAAGTATCTACTTCGGGCGAAGGGCCTCGTCGAAGCAGTTTTGACACATCTCTCCAGCGAAGCAGCGAGAAGTGAAGAGCCCATCTTGCAAAGGAAATCTACTTCGGCGCTCGCCACCCCCGAAGCTGTTTTGCGAAGCTCCTCCATGCGAAGTGCAAATCAAGGAGGATCTGCTTCGGCTCGAATCCATTGCGAAGCGAAGTGCGAATGAAAATTTAGCGAAGCACTTCAAAAGGCACGTGCTCCAAGCCGGGTATTTTCTCGAGGCGATCAAGTGCCTCATAAATGCATTTTTTCGTGCCCGGTAAGCCCGTTGTTCATTTTTAGCAATTGGAAATGAAGTATCAGTCCATGATGAAGAGCCCGACGAGCATGGCGGCCACTCGAGTATTGCACCCAGAAGCCAAGGACGCTCAGACGGCTCATTAATGCATGTTTCCATGGTTGACCTGGTCACAGTTTCCAGTTTTGGTAACAGATTTGAGAGCTCAGTCACGAGGGCCGCGAGGAGCCGACTTCTCAGGTTTCGAGGGTGTACTCCTCCATTTTGTGCAATTATGGCTCAGAGGGTCGGGTCCTCTATAAAAACCCAGGCATTGTAATGTAAAAAGGGGGGAAATTTTTGCTAGAAAGCTGTTGTAACTTGTATTCCTGCGATTAATACTAAAGAGCTTTGGACTCTATTTCTCTCTTGTATGTTGCCTTCTACGTTTATTTCTTTCATCTTTCTTCATTTGCATACTGTAATTCTGAACTCTGGATTTAGGTGTGTGATTGGGGACTGAACCCTAAAATTTTCTCGAAGGATACATAGGAGAGGAAGACGCCGTGTTGGCCTTCTTTTATGCTGCCTATGAATAGTGTTTTTGCTATATTCACTTTTCTTAATCGTCGTTACTCTGAACCCTGAATTTCGGCGAAAGGGAAAGGAGAATCCTGGAACTCGTCCAGAGGATACATAGGAGGGCTAATATTGTGTTCATTTCATTTATTCTTGGTTTTCTTTGTTGTTGTTCCAAGTTATTGGCTAGTAATCGTGCTTCTGGTTCTTTCCCACCACTAAACTACTAAAATTTCTTCCCTTACTCTTTTATTTCTTTTCTGCACCCTTACTCTGTTTATCTCTTTCCTGCACCCTTATCTTAAACATCGAAGTAGTGTAGTATAGGAGCCGGCCTTCTCCGGAGATTGGCACGAGGAGCATCTCTTCTCTTCGGCCTTTCAATGTTGGTCCAGGTCTAGGGCGCATTCATTTACCCAAATCCTTTCCTGGGCAGATTTGATGACCAACACTTACTAGTTTTTTTGACAATCTTTAAACAAGATTTCTATCTCATATTGCAGCTAGCCTAATGTCATGAACCTATTCCACTATGAACCATGCTCTGATACCAGATGTCACAACCCCAAAAATAGCTTGGTTCCATCCCTCTTTTTTTTTTGACATACATACACATATAAATAAACTTTGTTCAAAACTAAATATTTAAAGACTCAAGGATTCATTACTCGTTACACCTATCTCTACTCCTTCACATATTCTTTCATGTAAGGGTATTAGGTGTCTCACCTTATTAAGATATCATTCTCATCGGCTAGATGAGTTATATTAACCCTTCTTATAGTTATTTTAAAGAATCATACTAATCTCTACTCCTCACACAAGTCCCTCTGTGTGAGTGTACTTAGCACGAAGGGTGTTAACTATTGCTCACATCTATTGGAGAAATAGTCCTTAATTTTGAGCTCATTTTTAACTCATGGTGGTATCTAGTCTTTTAAATACCTTTTAAGATAAACTCCTCAATAATTATATTTATCTAGGCAATATTTCCTTAAAATTTTGCTATCAAGGAAAGTATTATAAATGTTCTTTAGGATATTATATTTATATATACTCCTTTATAAGCTAAGATGATTTACTACTCAAGGAGTAAAACAACACACTACTCAACTATTCATTAATTCCAACCATGGTTGCATAAGAGTATCCTTATTTTACATATTTCATTCATTTGACGTCCCAAGATGTTGGTAATAATGCGCTAACTGAGACTAAGGATTAATTAACATATCCCAGCAAGGTTTAGTTCTTCCTTTACTAGCACATGAAGTTTTGTAGAAACTAAACATCCATATACACAACTATCAGAGACTCAATAATTCAGCCAATGACACAAGAATGGATATCACTTCATTTATTTACTCTTTAAAGTAATAAAATATAAATTCCATCATTCTGCTAATGGATGTCATAGGCACGTGAAAAACAATTATAGTCAAATTTGATTACACTGAATTCATTGACATCACAACTCACTCACAATATTATCTCTACTAGGGTTAGGGTATCACTTCGTAGCTCAAATTACATTATGATTTCAACCCAAGAATTATCTCTTCTACCTTCGAAACTGGATGGATGTTCCTCCAACTAGTTCACTATTTGCCACAATAGGTCTTCATCTTCCAAACTCAAAAGTGATCCATTCGTATTGGTTATAAGCCAGTAATACTTCTTTTGATAATCACTCCTTTACATCCAACCAATGAGAAACCATTCTTACTTCTTCTTTGTAGCTTTAGCAACCACCAAGTAAGGTTGCCTTCTAATGGGGATCAAATATGGCTCCATTTAAAAATATGCAACTCATTTTTCTCAATGGTATATTTTCAACCACCCCATTTTCATTATACATTCAAAGGTAATTATCAACATAAAACCATAGCAATTTATTTTATACTAATCAGAGAGCAAGAATATTAAAATATGTTTTATCAAAATCCAATCCTTTAATCAATATACATATAGCTCAATCATACTATCTCTACAAGAATAATACATTCAATAGTGTTTATCCATATCCCAAAATCAACAATATAAAGAAGACATTACAGTTAGTGTAACTCTTTCATTCATTTTTCAATTATATTTCTTAGTTAGAATATCTGAACAAAATATCGCATTCAGTAACATTCTTCCTATTCTACAATAAAAAACATCATTTCTTAAGAACTACACATTTCATATAATAAATTCAATCCAAATTTCTTTCTCAAACCTAGAATCAGTTCCATTCTTTTCCACAATCATGAATTTATAAATCAAATCATGGAAACATGAATTCAAACAAACATAGGAAATAAATTGGCAACAAGGTGTCTATTATTCCACCTACAAATTTCATAATCACACAGAAAAGCACATTCATTTAAAAAAATTATGAAGGTTTCCTTTCACTTCTGTGGAAGGTTCATTTTCTATTTATCTTGAAATTTGACATCTCTACTCAATCGTTTAAGAGGTGTACCAATTTTTCTCCTACTGCATTAATATCAAGTTTTCTAGTCTCCACAATCTATAGGTTAAAGAACTCATTGCCATAGTTCCCTTTTTCAACTCAGGAATTTCATGTGATATTCAATGAACAAAGTCCACTAGAGTTCTATCTACTACCTAGAAAGTTCATATTAAATCAAACTCAAACAAACATCACCGATTGTTCTTTTCCTAGATAGAGTTTTTGTTTTCCATACAAGACTAGGCTATTCCATTCAAAGGATACTAAAAGTATTTTGATGTATATTTTATTTAAACAAAAATAAAATCAATCATGACAACAATATACAAATGAGTACAAGCAACCTGGTTTCCTTTCGTAGATTGCCAAAACACTCTTTCTTCCCAAATCATCCTTCACTCCTTGTTGTCGTTATCCTCTTCTTCCATCCTCGATACTCGATGTTTTGCTAGACTCAACCATTAGCCCCATATACCACTCAAGGACTCCGACGTCCATTCTCCACACCATTATTTTTCCACTTCTTATCTCATTAATAAGAAATATTATTGGTCGACCATTATTTCTGGATTTACCAATGACTACTTCTCATCTTTACAAAATGATAGTCTACTAAACATGTAACAACCCAAGTGTAACAACCCAGGTCTAACTCTATTGGTTGTTAAAAACATAAAGTCAATTTTTTTTTAATTCATTTGAAACCAAAGTCACAAACTGACTGTTGTACACCCAACTTGTTATTAGTACGTAGGCATATATTACACACTCTGAGACTAATGACCGTTGTAGATGGTATCTCGAGTGCTTGAGATTGGCCAAATCTCATAATAAGAGTGCCATTTAGTGAATTCCACCTTCTCATTCTTGAGTTTTGGGTTCACGATAAGGGGTTGTCCTTCTAGGGCCCATAATACCTAGAAGGGTGGATGCATAGTTTCCCCACCTCATAGCATGGAGGACATCACAAATTTCTCTAACCTGTGCTTCACTTATGTTTGTATAAACCATGCTAGAGATAGCGTCAATATGCCTAGTGCCTGATTGTATACCATCTACTCATGATATAAACTAGGGCCCACCAATTATCTGGATTTTAGGTCCAAAAATCCTATATTACATTGCAAATGATGATGAGACATCCCATTCCATCCATTGCTAGACCTTCCAACCTCGATGACCAGCACTTCTAGTCTCGGGTTGTTGCTGGCAATTCCACAATTGAAAAGTGTACGTGAGAACCCTTACGATACTACTTTATAAGATATCCTAGAATGACGTCCCATTTTACCGTTCGTTACTCGGACTAGCAAAAGAGCCTCTCGCCCTATATAGTCTACTAGGATACAACTATCATCGATTCACAAAAGTCACCATTTTTGAACTGTCGAAGTTGGGTGGATTCTTATCCTTCTCGATGTGCATATTGGTATACCATCCTTCTCGATGGTTTAAAAGGTATACCATTCTTCTCAATGGTGAAAAGGTAGTTACTAGATGATTTTTTGTGCTAAATAGTTAAAATGTTTCCTTGTCATTTGTTTTAAAACTATATTAACCACATTTTATCCTCTTTACAAAGATGAACATTTTCAAATATCATTAGAGTAATGCTACATTAAATTTTCCTACTTCAAATTCAAAGTCAATTAGCAGGTAGGTTTGAAAATCTTACATTTATAATTATTTTAAACCATATTGTTAAAAACTTAAAATAAACTTAAAAAAAAAGACATTTAACAAAATAAATATGTAATACCTACATTTTCACATTAAATAATCTATCTTTATTAAATTTCCCCAAACAAGAACACATACTCTACACGTTTCCTGCAACTTCTAACATAGAAATCTCCCTACACAAATATGACAATACCTAAACAAATTCATTTATCAGACATAAACTTTAACTTCTTATAAAATTAATAAAACATCGACTGATAATATACAAGAATTAAAAAAAAACATTATAACATTACTAAAATAAGTCCATTGGTACACGAAGGTACCTCTACTGTTCTCAAGAAGGCACATTCATTAATGTAGAAAAACCACCTAACTTTTATAAACCCCAATGCTACGGTGCTTCATGAGTTCTAAACTATTTATTTTATGTCGATAACAAGTAGAGATATTGAGAATCCCTAAGACAAGGTGTATCCTGATATGCAAATCCTCAAAGAAACACAAGGTATTATTTTATATAAGTCTTGATTAATATAAGCGTGACCCATTAACATCGTTGTCTTAGAGAGACACAGAAAGCTCGAAGTACTATTGAATACCTTGAGCGGTCACAAAATCTAAGCTGCATCAATACATTAATAAATCTTTTCATCCTACTAGAATATTAAAAGAAGAGTTTTTTAAGTTTAACCATTATGACGATATTTGGAAAGGATTTAACTTATGCGGGTTTAATTCTATTTGAATGGCAATTTAATTATTTTAAGGGTAGTTTCACAATCCTTAAGAACTTGATAGTTATACTCATTCACTATAGAGCAAACTTCTAATATTGCATCAAGGTATTTGATATTTTCTAAGTTATAACTTTAAACCCGATTTCTACCTGTTAAGTTTTAGTTTGACTCTGGTAGACAGTATACAATCGATTTCACAAGCAATACTTTATCTTTGACCAGCTAAATATTAACGACTAAAAAGTACAAGAAAACTTTATATATCTTGGGAATATAACTCATTATAGCAGGTATATATGTTTCTTAAGTAAATAGATCTATTTATGCCCCCATCACTCTAAAATGTAAGCATACCATTTCCTTAAAATGAAAAATTCTAACATTTGAAAAGAATATAGCAATGTAATTATTCCAAAAAACACTCCCATAAATTTATACAATATAAATTTTAACTATACCACATAATATCCTTAAAAAAAATTCTTTAAATGGAAGTTTCAAATGACGCGCAATGCCCTACTATGAAATTTTATTCTTATTAGATTCCTCAAACCTTAAGGAGACATCATTAAATCAATAGATATTCCAAACATATACCATGTTTCATTAACTACGTATTTGTAAACACAAGAATTTGGACAAGACAACAATATAAAAAGACTTTAATCACTTAATTGTGCTGGTAAACCATATAGAACATTCTCACTACAATATTTCGCTATAGTCCATAAGATAATTATAACATACTCAAATAATGTCAATTTTTTTAGAAATTAAGGTTTTTCAAAAAGAACAAAATGCTATACCACAACTTTATGCTGATATACTCTCAAATAGTCATGTCATTCAAAATGAAATAAACAATCTCTATTTACTCGATTGATTCATGGAGAACATAAACTTAATCGATTTCTCCGATTCAAGCTAATATTGATGAAATAAATTTTATAAAATTTTAACTCAACCAATGTCTCAAATTTTTTCTAGTTTGCCTCATCTCTGCTCATCTTCATAGTTTCCAAATCCACCAGCTCTCGAAACAACATCATGATAAAATATAAGGATTGTAGCTTGTTATGGGTCAGCACAGTTATTATGATATCCAACTACAATATCTACCATGCAATGCATATTCAAACTCAAATATCAAGCAGTCTATTGAATTCATCCTGCAATATGTATTTTGTAATTTTAGAGCGTTGTCCGACATTGCTAGCCTTTTCACAACGAGTTTTAAGCTTAAGATTCATTTATCCAAAGCTTTCAGAAGGACATAGTCCATTGTGAGAATAACTCCCAATGAGAATCCAAAAACTCAAAATATAAATTTGGTATTACACTATACACCAATATACAAACGTTTTCTACGCTCTAAAAACAAACAAAATGGTAACCACTCCTATTGACCGAATGTTTTATTTTAAAAGAAGGCATGCAAATTTGGAATAGTTAAACATTACAACATAATTACTATTGAAATAAAAATCCACATGATGGAAAACACTAATGAACCAAAAGCAGAAATTCAAAATATCAAGCATGTAGGGTTGGAGTAGGTCAACCTCTTGCGTCAGGTAGTGAAGTGCACAAGCTCCAATTGGAAATCAGCAAACAACAACACAATCACACATCACCAACAATGAAGAACAAAAGCACTCTCCCCATTCAAAAACATACTTTTCTTTTAATGATGTAGAGGTTCATGATTTATTGACACAAAAGTTTTCCTCATTCAACATAAAGAATTTGGTTTTCACCAAGTGGCATATCGTTTAGCCGCCCAACAAATGCATGTTGTATTTTGTTTATTATTATTATATAACTTCATTTTATTTTATTTCATTATTTAAATATATATATATATATATATATATATATATATATATAATTGAATTTGATAAATGAATGTATGTTTTAAAATAAAATGGAGGCAAACAATGATCTAATGCAAAAGTAGTCACAAGAAAATCATGCAATCATAATCAACATATGTCCCTATATGATTTTACCTTCGTGATCTTCCATTTACTTGCAACCATGGTGCTATTAAAGCACTGACATCATATCACAACATACCTGAAGTAGAAAATCCTTATCCTTCTTCCTAGAGGTGGGCAACATGTACAAATTTCTTGTCAACATATATTCTTCTACTCCTGCACTCACAAAATGTCATCAGCAATATCCCATTATATAAACATTAGCAATAAGATAAGTAGCTAAATGGAGGGGATGTTACATTCTTCCCCACCAAGATTAAACACAGTCCTCTATGTTTGAATGATTAATATACATTATGCAATAGATAGAAAACACATAAAATAGATCATCATCATCATGCCAAAATATTAATTCAAAAGTAAATCCAACAAAATATATCCAGATCACAAATACATATCATGTATCTATCAGTGTTCAAGACGTATTAGTCTTCAAATAAAAATAGAAATTAATTTTTTTCATAATTGCCATATCCTCCCATTGTGGCTTTTCCTTTAGAGTATAGGTCCCACTGGACCTACATTGGTCAATAATTCTCTTTCTTAGCTACTTGATTCTAAATCAAAGAATATTTATCAAACAAACTTCAATGAGTTGCGGTTCTGCTACCTGCAAATGTGTAACATCCAATATGTGTGAGGATCTGCCACATACTTTCTAAGGAGGGATACATGGAAAATACTATGGATTTTGGACAAATTAGGTGGCAAGGCCAATTTTTAGGCTACAGGTTTGATTTTGGTAGTAATTTCAAATGGTTCTACAAACCTAGGACTAAGCTTGGTGGACTTTATGGAATTATTAGTAGTTTTGACTCAAAGGAAGACTTTATCACCAATAACAAATTCTCTGGGTGATCCCTTAATATCAGCATATATCTTCTGGTGGTATGTGGCTTCTTTGAGCCACTGGCATAATCCCTCCATTTGTTTCACAGTAACTGGTCTGATCATTGCTCAATCTTTTATATTATCTCAAGTTAAAGGTGTTTAACACCTGCGCCCATATAGGACTTTAAATAGAGCCATTCCCAACATGGCATGAGTATACAACATATCAATTATTACTTGATTTACCCTATCGGTCTATCTATCAATATCTGAATGATAAGAAGTGCTGATATTGGTGCCAGCTTATTTCCCTTTAAGGTGGAGTATTCTGGAAATAAAAAAACATTGGTCGACTGAATAGGTTAGACCAGACCCATACTCGGTTTGCTATCCATTTGACATAATCCCATGCTTTTCTGACATGTCCCTCAAATTGCTAGTAAACAAAAATTATCACTGGCTCCATTAACAATAAAAATACAAACATTCTTATCATATTCTCTTAGGAGGATGGGATTACCTATAGCTACTTAGATTCTATGGGGAGCATCTTCAGCTGGTTTTCTTGTCTAATCTTTCTAGGAACTGATTAGCATAATGGTATTTATCTCTACAAACATAACATACATGTGGGCCTTTGTTCTTCCATCCATCCATATTCTTATTTTGGTGGGCATTACCCTTTCCTATTTTCTGAGGTATGGTTCTTTGAGCAACTCTATCTAGAAAGTTTCTCTTTTCATGTTGCCCTTTATTAGGTTGAAACTTGTTCCTATTTCTGTTATCTCCTCTGTAACGATCTCCATCTCTGGGTTTCTTGTACTAATATTTTCCTTTTTTCAGTTTTGGATTTCTTATTTTCCTAGAATCCTCTTTTTCTAACCTCTTGTAATAATCTTTCTTATTTTCTAGCTCAATTATTCATATCATGCAAAATCAAAAGCTTTCAACAAATTCTTTGGCTTGACCAGTCCAATGGGTGATCCAATTTTGGGATGAAACCCTAAGATAAATTTATGTACCTTGAACTCATCATATCTATCATATTCAGGTGCATACTTTAGTAGCTTTACAAATATCTGGTAGTATTCTATTATAAACATGTTGTCTTAATGGAGGTTTATGAACTCAACATACTTTTCAATATAAAAATGTTGGGTAAGGAATCTATCCCTAAATTCCCTTTTAAAAACATCCCAAGGTATATCAGAGGCCTCCTTCTGGTTAATTTTCTTTGACATGGTCCACCAATATCTGGTAGGACCTGATAAGTGTGCCACAACACAAGCAATATTAGATTCAAAACATAAGGTTTGAATGGTAAAATATCCCTCAACCTCACTTAACCAATTCTTGGCTACCTCACCATCCCCTTTATTTCAAAATTGGAGATATCCAACTTTCTAATTTATTTTTTAAGCTCCACACCAACTTTCCTTCTGGTTTATCCTTCAGGCAATTCACTTTGTACCTCTTCTGGCTCCTTATTCTTAGTCAAATTTTAATCACCTTTTTTTGTTGGGTGATAATTTCTTGCTACTAAGTTAACTGAGTTCTTTGTTGCTCCATATGCTCATTCAACTGAGCTCTCTAAATTTCCATTTATTATTATTTTTATTTAGTTGTTCTTGCATTAGCTAAATTATTATGGCCATATTATCATCATTTTGAGCAACCCTTCCAGCTGCAGGTTCTTTCTATTTTCTCAAAACACGTCTAGGTGCTTCAGTATCATGCACACGGTCTGACTCTCTAATGATTCTTCTTAATATCTTCCTCAAAACCTCTACAAGACCTTCTTGCAGAGTAGTAGTGGTTCTCTTGGAGGTTCCCACCATTTATACCTAATGCAAAAGAGCTATGTCATTTTGAAAGTTATCATACTTCAAGTAATCACATATTTACAACCTAGGATTTTTGAAACCTAGGCTCTAATACCAACTTTAACAATCTAGGTCTAAATCTCCTGGTTGTTCAAACACAAATTCAATTTTTTTTATTCATTTGAAACCAAATTCACAAACTAACTTTTGTACACCCAACTTGTTATTAGTACGTAGGCATATATTACACACTTCGATACCAATTACCACTGTAGACGGTATATCGAGTGCTCAATATTGGCCAAATCCCATAATAAGAGTGTTATTTAGTGAATCCCACCTTCTGATTCTTGAGTTTTAGTTTCACGGTAAGGGGTTTTCCTTCTAGGGCCCATAATACCTAGAAGGGTGGACGTATATTTTCCCTACCTCATAGCATGGAGGACATCATAGGTTTCTCTGACCTATGCTCTGCTTATGTTTGTATAAACCATGCTAGAGATAGCATCAATATGCCTAGTGCCTGATTGTATATCATCTACTTATGATCTCAACCAAGGTCCACAAATTATCTAGCTTTTGGATCCAAGAATCCTATGTCACGTTGTAGTTGATGATGAGACATCCCATTCCATCCATCGCTGGACCTTCCAACCATGATGACCAACACTTCTAATCTTAGGTTTTTGTTTGCAATTCTATAGTTGAATAGTGTACGTGAGTACCCTCATGATACTACTTTGTAATATAGCCTAGAATTGACATCTCATTCCACCATTTGTTACTCATACTAGAAGAAGAGCCTCTCGCCCTATATAGTCTGCTAGGATACAACTATCACCAATTCACAGCAGCCACCATCCTGAACTGTCAGAGTTGGGTGGATATTTATCCTTCTTGATGTGCATCTTGGTATACCATCCTTATCAATTATTTAAAAGGTATACCATTCTTCTCAATGGTGAAAAGGTAGTTACTAGATAAAGTTTTGTGCTAAATAGTTAAAATGTTTCCTTGTCATTTTTTTTTAAATTATATTTACCACATTTTATCCTCTTTACAAATATGAATATTTTCAAATATCATTAGAGTAATGCTACATTAAATTTTCCTACTTCAAATGCGAAATCAATTAGCAGGTAGGTTTGAAAAGCTTACATTTATAATTATTTTAAACCATATTGTTAAAAACTTAAAACAAACTTTTTAACAAAAAGACATTTAACATTATAAATATGTAATACCTACATTTGCACATAAAATAATTTGTCTTTATTAAATTTTCCCAAACAAGAATACGGACTCTACATGTTTCCTACAACTTCTAACATAGAAATATCCCTACACAACTATGACAATACCTAAACAAATTCATTTATCAGATATAAACTTTAACTTCTTATAAAATTAATAAAACATCGACTACTAATATGCAAGAGTTAAAAATATATTATAATATTACTAAAATAAGTCCATTAGTACATGAAGGTACCTCTACCGTGCTCAAGAAGGCACATTCATTAATGCAGAAAAACCACCTAACTTTTACAAACCCCAATGCTATAGTGCTTCATGAGTTCTAAACTATTTATTTTATGTTGATAACAAGTAGAGAGATTGAGAATACCTTAGACAAGGTGTCTCATGATATGAGGATCCTCAAAGAAACACAAGGTATTATTTTATATAAGTCTTGATTAATCTAAGCGTGACCCATTAACGTCGTTGTCTTAGAGAGACGCAGAAATCTCGAAGTACTTTTGAATACCTTGAGCGGTCACAAAATCTAAGCTGCATCAATACATTAATAAATCATTTCATCCTACTCGCATATTAAAAGAAGAGTTTTTTAATTTTAACCATTATGATGATACTTGGAAAGGATTTAACTTATGCGGGTTTAATTCTATTTGAATGGCAGTTTAATTATTTTAAGTGTAGTTTCACAATTCTTAAGAACTTGATAATGACACTCATTCACTATAGAGCAAGCTTCTAATATTGCATCAAGGTATTTGATATTTTATAAGTTATAACTTTAAACTTGATTTCTACCTGTTAAGTTTTAGTTTTACTCTGGTAGACAGTATACAACTGATTTCACAAGCAATACTTTATCTTTGACTAGCTAAATATTAACGACTAAAAAGTACAAGCAAAATTTATATATCTTGGGAATATAACTCATTATAGCAGGTATATATGTTTCTTAAGGGAATAGCTCTATTTCTGCCCCTAACACTCTGAAAAGCAAGCAGACCATTTCCTTCAAATGACAAATACTAACAATTGAAAAGAATATAGCAATGCAATTATTCCAAAAAACACTCCTATAAATTTATACAATATAAATTTTAACAATACCACATCATATCCTTAAAAAAAATTATTTAAATGGAAGTTTCAAATGACGCACAATGCCCTACTATGAAATTGTCTTCTTATCATATTCCTCAAACCTTAAGTAGACATCATGAAATCAATAGATATTCCAAACATATAATATGTTTCATTATCTACGTATTCATCAACACAAGAATTTGGACAAGACAACAATATAAAAAGACTTTAATCACTTTTGTGTTGGTAAACCATACAGAGCATTCTCACTATAATCTTTCACTACTATCCATAAGATAATTATAACATACTCAAATAATGTCAACTTTTTTAGAAATTAAGGTTTTTCAAAAAGAACAGAATGCTATACCATAACTTTATGTTGATATACGCTCAAATACTCATGTCATTCAAAACATAATAAAAAATTTGTATTTACTCGATTGATTCATGGAGAACATAAAATTAATCGATTTCTCCAATTCAAGCTAATGTTGATGAAATAAATTTTATTAAATCTTAACTCAACCAATGTCTCAATTTTTTTCTAGTTTGCCTCATCTCTGCTCATCGTCACAGTTTCCAAATATGCCAGCTCTCGGAACAACATCATGACAAAATATAAATATTATAGCTTGTTATGGGTTAACACGATTATTATGATATCCAACTACATTATCTACCATGCAATGCATATTCAAACTCAAATATCAAGCAGTCTATTGAATTCATCCTGCAATATGTATTTTGTAATTTTAGAGTGTTGTCCGACATTGCTAGCCTTTTCACAACGATTTTTAAGCTTAATATTCATTTATTCAAAGCTTTCAGAAGGACATAGTCCATTGTGATAATAACTCCCAATGAGAATCCAAAAACTCAAAATATAAATTTGGTCTTACACTATACACCAATATAAAAACTTTTTATATGCTCTAACAACAAACAAATTGGTAACCACTCCTATTGACCGAATGTTTTATTGTCAAATAAGGCATGTAAATTTGGAATAGTTAAACAGTACAACATAATTCCTATTGAAATAAAAATCCACATGATGGAAAACACTAATGAACCAAAAGCAGACATTCAAAATATCAAGCATGCAAGGTTGGAGTAGGTCAACCTCTTGCGTCAGGTAGTGAAGTGCACAAGCTCTAATTGGAAATTATCAAACAACACAATCACACATTACGAGCAATGAAGAACAAAAGCACTCTCCCCCTTCAAAATATACTTTTATTTTAATGATGTGGAGGTTCATGATTTATTGACATAGAAGTTTTCCTTATTCAACATAAAGAATTTGGTTTTCACCAAGTGGCATATCGTTTAGCCACCCAAAAAATGTATGCTTTATTTTGTTTATTATTATTATATAACTTCATTTTATTTTATTTCATTATTTAAATATATATAATTAATTGAATTTGACAAATGAATGTATGTTTTAAAACAAAATGGAGGCAAACAATGATCTAATTAAAAATAGTTGTAAGCAAATCATGCAATCACAATCAACATATGTCCCTATATGAGTTTACCTTCGTGATTTTCCATTTACTTGCAACCATGGTGCTATTAAAGCACTGGCATCATATCACAACATACCTGAAGTGGAAAATCCTTATCCTTCTTCCTGGAGGTGGGAAACATGTACACTAAATTTCTTGTCAACATATATTCTTCTACTCCTGCACTCACAAAAGGTCATCAGCAGTATCTCATTCTACAAACATTAGCAAGCAGATAAGTAGCTAAATGGAGGGGATGTTACATCCTTCCCCACCAATATTAAACATAGTCCTCTATGTTTTAATGATTAATATACATATCATGCAATAGATAGAAAAAACATAAAATAGATCATCATCATCATGCCAAAACATTTATTCAAAAGTAAATTCAACAACATATATATAGATCACAAATACATATCATGTATCTATTAATGTTCAAGATGTATTAGTCTTCAAATAAAAATAGATTTTTTTTTTATATAATTACCACATCCTCCCATTTTGGCTTTTCCTTTAGAGTATAGTTCCCATTGGACCTACATTGGTCAATCATTCTCTTTCTTAGCTACTTGATTCTAAATCCAAGAATCTTGATCGGATAAACTTCAATGAGTTGTGGATCCGCTATATGCAAATTTTGTAACATCCAATATGTGTGAGGATCTGCCACTAAGGAGGGACACATGAAAAATACTATGGATTTTGGACAAATTAGGTGGCAAGGCCAATTTTTAGGCTACAAGACTTATTTTGTTAGTAATTTCAATTGGTCCTACAAACCTAGGACTAAGCTTGGTGGTTATAGAACTCTTAGTATGTTTTGACTCTCAGGAAGACTTTATCGCCAATAAAAATTCTTTGGGTGATCCCTTAATATCAACATAGATCTTCTGGTGGTCTATGGATTATTTGAGCCACTGACATAATCCCTCCATTTGTTTCATATTAATTGGTCTGATCATTGCTCGATCTTCCAAATTATCTCAATTAAAAGGTGTTCAACATCTACACCCATATAGAAATTTAAATATATCTATGCCCAACATGGCATGAGTATAAAACATATCAATTATTAATTGATTGACCCTATTGGTCTATCCATCAATATATGAATGATAAGAAGTGCTAATGTTGGTGCCAGCTTGTTTCCCTTTAAGGTGGAGTATTTTGGAAATAAAAAAACATTGTTCGACTGAATAGGTTAGACCAGACCCATACTCGGTTTGCCATCCATTTGACATAATCCAATGCTTTTCTGACATGTCCCCCAAATTGCTAGTAAACAAAAATTATCACTGGCTCCATTAATGATAAAAATACAAACATTATTATCATATTCTCTTAGGAGGATGGGATTACCTATAGCTGCTTAGATTCTATGGGGAGCATCTTTAGCTTGTTTTCTTGTCTACTCTTTATAGGAATTGATTAGAATAATGGTCTTTAGCTATGCAGACATAACATACATTTGGACCTTTGTTCTTCCATCCATCCATATTCTTATTTTGGTGGGCATTACCCTTTCCTATTTTCTAAGGTGTGGTTCTCTAAGCAGCTCTATCTGAAAAGTTTCTCTTTTCATGTTACCCTTTATTAGGTTGAAACTTTTCCCTGTTTTGTTATCTCCTCTATAATGATCTCCATCTCTGAATTTATTGTACTAATATTTTCCTTTTTTTGGTTTTGGATTTCTTCTTTTCCTAGAATCCTCTTTTTCTAACCTCTAGTAATAAGCTTTCTTATTTTTCTGGTTCAATTCTTCATATCATGCAAAATCAAAAGTTTTCAATAAATTCTTTGGCTTGACCAGTCCAATGGGTGATCCAATTTTGGGATGAAACCCCAAGATAAATTTATGTACCTTGAACTCGTCATGTCTATCATATTCTTGTGCATATTTTAGTAGCTGTACAAATATTTGGTAGTATTTTATTATAAACATGTTGTCTTGATGGAGGTTTGTGAACTCAGCATACTAAACTGTCAAGTAATAAATCTATCCCTAAATTCCCTTTCAAAAACATCCCAAGGTATATCAGAGGTCACCTTCTAATTAATTTTCTTATACATGGTCCACCAATATCTGGTAGGACCTAATAAGTGTGCCACAACACAAGCAATATTAGATTCGAAACATAAGGTTTGAATGGTAAAATATCCCTCAACCTCACTTAACCAATTCTCGGCTACCTCACCATCCCCTTTCTTTAAAAATTGGAGATATCCAACTTTCTAATTTCTTTTTTAAGCTCCACACCGACTTTCCTTCTGGTTTATCCTTTAGGAAATTCACTTTGTACCTCTTATGGCTCCTTATTCTTAGTCAAATTTTTAATCTCCTTTTCTTTTTGGGTGATAATTTCTTGCTACTAAGTTAACTGAGCTCTCTGTTGCTCCATATGCTCATTCAACTGAGCTCTCTAAATTTCCATTTGTTCTTTTTTTTGATTTAGTTGTTCTTGCATCAGCTAAATTATTATGGCCATATTATCATCATTTTTAGAAACCCTTCTAGCTACAGGTTCTTTCTCTTTTCTCAAAACATGTCTAGGTGCTTCAATATATTGCACATGGTCTGACTCTCTAACAATTCTTCTCAATATCTTCCTCAAAACCTCTGTAAGCCCTTCTTGCAGAGTAGTAGTGGTTCTCTTGGAGGTTCCCACCATTTATACCTAATGCAAAAGAGCTATGTCATTTTGAAAGTTATCATACTTCAGGTAATCACATATTTGCAACCTAGGATTTTTGAAACCTAGGCTCTAATACCAACTATAACAACCTAGGTCTATATCTCCTGGTTGTTCAAACACAAAGTCAATTTTTTTTTTTCATTTGAGACGAAATTCACAAACTAACTGTTGTACACCCAAGTACGTAGGCATATATTACATACTTTGATACCAATGACAACTATAGACAGTATCTCGAGTGCTCAAGATTGACCAAATCCCATAATAAGAGTGTTATTTAGTGAATCCCACCTTCTCATTCTTGAGTTCTAGTTTCATGGTAAGGGATTGTCCTTCTAAGGCCCATAATACCTAGAAGGGTGGACGCATATTTTCCCCGCCTCATAGCATGGAGGACATCACAGGTTTCTCTTACTTGTGCTCCCCTTATGTTTGTATAAACCATGCTAGAGATAGCATCAATATGCCTAGTGCCTGATTATAGATCATCTACTTATGATCTCAACCAGGGTCCACCAATTTTCTAGCTTTTGAGTCCAAGAATCCTAGGTCACGTTGCATTTGATGATGAGACATCCCAATCCATCCGTCGCTGGACCTTCCAACCCTGATGACCAACACTTATAATCTTGGGTTTTTGTTGGCAATTATGCAGTTGAACAGTGTACGTGAGAACCTTCATGATACTACTTTGTAATATAGCCTAGAATTTACATCTCATTCCACCATTTGTTACTCATACTAGAAGAAGAGCCTCTCACCCTATATAGTCTGCTAGAATAAAACTATCACCAATTTACAGTAGCCACCATCCTGAACTATCATAGTTGGGTGGATGTTTATCCTTCTCGATGTGCATCTTGGTATACCATCCTTCTCGATGATTTAAAAGGTATACCATCCTTCTCGATGTTTAAAGGGTAGTTAATAGATGAATTTTTGTGCTAAATAGTTAAAATGTTTCCTTGTCATTTGTTTTAAAACTAAATTAACCACATTTTATCCCCTTTACAAAGATGAACATTTCCAAATATCATTAGAGTAATGCTACATTAAATTTTCCTACTTCAAATACGAAATCAATTAGTAGGTAGGTTTGAAAAGCTTACATTTATAATTATTTTAAACCATATTGTTAAAAACTTAAAATAAACTTTTTAACAAAAAGATATTTAACAAAATAAATATGTAATACCTACTTTTGCACATATAATAATCTATATTTATTAAATTTCCCCAAACAAGAACATATACTCTATGTGTTTCCTACAACTTATGACATAGAAATATCCCTACACAACTATGACAATACCTAAACAAATTCATTTATCAAATATAAAATTTAACTTCTTATAATATTAATAAAACATCGACTACTAAGATGCAAGAATTTAAAAAAAAAATTATAACATTACTAAAATAAGTCCATTGGTACACAAAGATACATCTACCATGCTTAATAAGGCATATTCATTAAGGTAGAGAAACCACCTAACTTTTACAAACCCCAATGCTACAGTTCTTCATGAGTTCTAAACTATTTATTTTATGTCTATAACAAGTAGATAGATTGAGAATCCCTAAGACAAGGTGTCTCATGATATGTGGATCCTAAAAGAAACACAAGGTATTATTTTATATAAGTCTTGATTAATCTAAGCATGATCCATTAACACCATCATCATAGAGAGACATAGAAATCTTGAAGTACTATTGAATACCTTGAGATATCACAAAATCTAAGCTGCACCAATACGTTAATAAATCATTTCATCCTACTAGCATATTAAAAGAAGGGTTTTATGAGTTTAACCATTATGATGATATTTGGAAAGAATTTAACTTATGCAGGTTTAATTCCATCCGACTGACAATTTAATTCTTTTAAGGGTATTTTCACAATCCTTAAGAACTTGATAGTGATACTCATTCACTATAGAGCAAGCTTCTCATATTGAATCAAGGTATTTGATATTTTCTAAGTTATAACTTTAAACTCGATTCCTACCTGTTAAGTTTTAGTTTGACTTTGGTAGACAATATACAACTGATTTTACAAGCAATACTTTATCTTCGACCAACTAAATATTAATGACTGAAAAGTACAAGCAAACTTTATATATCTCAGGAATATAACTCATTATAGCAGGTCTATATGTTTCTTAAGGGAATAATGCTATTTTTGTCCCCAACGCTCTAAAAAGTAAGCAGACCATTTCCTTCAAATGACAAATACTAATAGTTCAAAATAATATAGCAATGCAATTATTTTGAAAAGCATTCCCAAAAATTTATACAATATAAATTTTAACTATACCACATTATATCCTTAGAATTTTTTTTTTACATGGAAGTTTCAAATGACTAGCACCCTACTGTGAAATCGTCTTCCTATCATATTCCTCGCACCTTAAGGAGACATCATTAAATAAACAGAGATTCTAAACATATACCATGTTTCACTAACTACGTATTTGTCAACACAAGAATATTGACAAGACAACAATATAAAAAGACTTTAATCACTTAATTGTGTTGGTAAACCATACAGAGTGTTCTCACTACAATCTGTCACTACAAACTATAAGATAATTATAACATACTCAAATAATGTCAATTTTTTTAGAAATTAAGGTTTTTAAAAAAGAACAGAATGCTATACCACAACTTTATGCTAATATACTCTCGAATAGCCATGTCAGTAAAAACATAATAAACAATTTGTATTTACTCAACTAATTCATGGTGAACATAAACTTAATCGATTTCTCTGATTCAAGCTAATATTGATGAAATAAATTTTGTCTCAATTTTTGTCCGGTTCGCCCCATCGCTCCCCATCGTCATAGTTTCCAAATTTTCCAGATCTCAAAACAAGATCGTGACAAAATATAAGGATTGTAGCTTGTTATAGGTCAGCACGGTTATTATGATATGCAACTACATTATCTATCATGCAATGCATTTTCAAACTCAAATATCAAGTAGTCTATTGAATTCATCCAACAATATGTATTTTGTAATTTTAGAGCATTGTCTGGCATTGCCATCCTTTTCATAGTGAGTTTTAAGCTTAATATTTATTTATCCAAAATTTTCAAAAGAACATAGTCTATTGTGAGCATAACTCCCAATGAAAATTTTAAAACTTAAAATATAAATTTGGTCTTACACTATACACCAATATACAAACTTTTTATATGCTCTAACAACAGATAAAATGGTAACCACTCCTATTGACTGAACATTTTATTTTCAAATAAGGCACGCAGGTTTGGAATATTTAAACATTAGATCATCATTCCTTTTGAAATAAAAATCCATAGGATGGAAAACACTAGTGAACCAAAATCAGAAATTCAATATCAAGCACGCAGGGTTGGAGTAGGTCGACCTCATGCGTCAGGTAGTGAAGTGCACAGGCTTCAATTGGAAATAAAAAAATAGTAGCACAATCATGCATTACCAAAAATGAAGAACAAAAGCACTCTCCCCCTTCAAAAATATACTTTTCTTTTAATGATGCGAAGGTTCATGACTTATTGACACATAAGTTTTCCTCATGCAACATAAAGTATTTGGTTTTTGTCGAGTGGAATATCGGTCGGTCGCCCAATAAATGCATGCTTTATTTTTATTATTATTATTATATACTTTATATAAATAAATAAATATATATATTGAAGCATCACTGATATCAACTAGACATACACAAACCAGAGAAATAGAGAAATGCAATAAAATTTACTATATTCTTTACTGAGGAGAATGGAGCTTACAAAGACCAACTGATTACAAATTCGAAATTCCCCCTCTTTGACCCTATTTTTCCTTTTCCCACCTAGAACCATCTATTTCAAATTTGAATTTTGGGGGTAAAATTCCCGAGGTCATAACTCATCGCTCGTTGGTCGAAATGACTATTGGTGCATGTTTTCGAAAATCTCTCGAAGGGGTTTACTTCTTATTATTGTTTCTACATATAATACCACCATATTTCAGTCCTTAAAAAGGCCTCTAAGGCCTTCAAAATTGACCTCCAAGTTTTACTAGCAGGATTTTCACTAGTTTTAACAGGGTAGAAGACCTTAAAATTTACATATCTCCCAAACCACTCAGGATATTGGGACGATTCTTTTGGCGTTGGGTCTATTTCTCCATCCTCTAAAAAACTAAACAAAATTTATAACAAAATAAAACAAATACAAATTTAGGTGATGCAATATCACTCTTACACCGTTGGATGCTCCTACATCATATATTTATATATAATATATCTACATTTTTATTATTTTTATTAACTTCATTTCATTTTATTTTATTATTTAAAAATTTATATATGTATATATATTTATAAATTTTAATTTATATGCATATATATATATATATATATATATATATATATATATATATATAATTAATTGAATTTGACAAAAGAATGTATGTTTTAAAACAAAATGGAGGTAAAAAATGATCTAATACAAAAGTAATCACAAGCAAATCATGCAATCACAATCAACATATGTCCCTATATGAGTTTACCTCCACGAGCTTCCATGTACTCAAAACTATGGTGCTATTAAAGCACTGGCATCATATCCCAACATACCTAAAGTGGAAAATCCTTATCCTTCTGCCTGAAGGTGGGCAACAAGTACACTGAATTGCTTGTCACAATATATTCTTCTACTCCTACACTCACAAAATATCATCAACAATATCTCAATCTACAAACAATAGCAAGCAGATAAGTAGCTAAATGGAGGGGATGTTACAAAACACAACTATGGTTCTCTAAAGTGCAAGTCTAAGTTTCTACATCAGATTCTAGAGGTATATCTTGAGTTATGCAAGGTGCTCTATTTAATATTTTAAAATAATAGAGAATAACCATTTATTTTACTTTTTAAATAAATCATAACCTCTTTCTAATCAATCAATACCATATCAACAAGGATGAATCCATAATAAAATTTCAAAAGAATAAAACAAAGGCATTCATTTTCTTTTGCAGCAAGGAATAAATAAAGTAGAACTACTACATAGAGAAAGCTAAACTTGATTTATTTATTCTATGCATTATTATGATATGCATCTCCATGAAAAGGGGTATTTTTCCATGTTGCCTCCTTAAAAAAAAATCTAACAATTAACCCATCACATCATTCTCCCCAAAGGCATATTTTTTTTCTCGGTGGTTAGTTTCTTTCTGCCACCATAAGGAACCTATTATTGCAAAAGTAAAATCCATTAGCATCATCTTATCCATTCACAAAATCTGTATAGTTATAACCAAACATGAAATAGTCTATCTGTTAATTATGGATTCATTTACATTTCTCCAAATCATACAAATATTTTCATAGCAATGAACACATAGTCAAGTATCTCATCCATAAGACAACTCCCAAAATATATGTCCAAACAAAAACAAAAATAAAAGGTCTACCAAGGGATAAGTCATGACACATCATCTTTAGATAAATGTAGTCCTTATTCCATAGGTGTATCTTTGGTCTTACAATTGTTTATTTTGTATTTCTCAAGTAATTTTTTTTGCATATTTTGTCTGTGTTACTGTAATATAATATTTATTTTGATGAATTTCTGAACCAAGACAATAAAGCATAAGTCCCAAATCAATCATTCAAAATATTTTCAAGATCCCTTTTAACTTCATTTATTAAACCCGTTGAGCTTCTTGTTATCACTATATCATAAACATATACTATAAGTATTATTATATCATTTTCAACCTTCTTTGTATACATATTTAGATTTGATAAGCTTCTCTTAAAGTTATGTTATAATAAATGATTATTGATTTTTATATACCATGCTCTAGGGGCTTGCTTTAGACCATATAAAATTATTTAATTTTCAAACTTGTGTTCTTATCCCTTAATTATAAATCCCTCTGGTTGTGATATATAAACATATTCTTCAAGATCACCATTAAGAAATACATTTTTTACCACCATTTGATGAAGTTTCTATCCATGGTGTGCTACCAACGCACACATTTTTTTGATAGTAGTCATCCTTGTTGTTGGTGCAAAAGTTCCTTGATAATAAATTCCTTTTATTTGTGTATATATTTATGCTATTAATCGAGCCTTGTATTTATAAAGTGAACCATCTACTTTATATTTGATCTTATAAATCCATTTGCAACCTACTACTTTCTTTCCTAGAGGTATCTCCACCAGATTCCATGTTTTATTTTTTAGTAATGATGTATATTCTGATTTCATAGTTGCCTTCCATTTTGGATGATTTAAAGCTTGAAGTGTTGTTGCAGGTTTTTCCATGGTGCTTAACAGTCCTCTGTTTATTCTAGTTAGACTATGAGTTTGAGGCCTTGTAGTAGTAATATTTGGCATTTTCTCAATATTTGAATCTCTAAGTGTATTTCTAAGCCATATAGGTTCCTTTTTTTATGAAATTGTAGAAGTTTTTGTACTTTCACTCTGTTCATCTTGAGATTCTGATTTTGTATCTTCATTTGATGAATTTTCTTCTAAAACATTAGAAATTTTGAATTAGCTTTCTATTCTTTAATGTCATATTTAATGTTTTCATCAAAAACTATGTCTCTACTTATATAGTTTTTATTTGTTGTTGGATCAATTATTATATATCCTGCAGACTCATCATCATAACCAAGAAACATACCACACATTCTTTTCATCTAGTTTTGTCCTTTTCTATTTTGGAATATGCATATAGGCCTTACATCCAAAAATTCTTAATCTCTCTACATTTGGTTTTCATCCTAACCATACTTCTTCTAGTGTAACATTCTTGAGTATTCTTGTAGGTAATCTATTATGCAAATATACAACTATTTTAACTGCCTTTACCCAATACTAATGATCAAGATGAGCTTCTTTTATCATACATATAACCATTTTCATGATAGACATGTTTCTTCTTTTTTCAATTCCATTTTTTTGTGGTGAATATGTTGTAGTAAGTTGTCTCTTTATTCCATTTTCTTCTAGAAATAAATTGAATTCTTTTGACAAAAATTCACCTCCTCTATCTGAATGAAGAGTTTTGATAGTTTTTCTTGATTCTTTTTCAACTAGAAGTTTGAATTATTTAAAACAACCAAATGCTTCAGATTTGTATTTCATAAAGTATACCCACATTTTTCTAGAGTAGTCATCAACAAATATTTAAAAATATTTATGTCCTCCAATACTAGTAACGTTCATTGGACCACATAAATATATATATATATATATATATATATATATATATATATATATATATATATTAATTCCAATGGTTTTTGAGATCTATGCTAATGAAGTTCAAAAGGTATTCTATGTTGTTTTCCTGCTAAACATTCTAGACATACTGTAGATTTCCAAGAGAGTTTTGGTAACCCTTCTACCATTTGATATTTAACCATTTCATTTAATGATGATGCACTTGTATGTCCTAGTCGTTTATGCCAAAGTTCTCTTGTCTTAGACATTCCTACTGAAAGAGCCAAATTTGTGATTGTATCTAGAGTAAACAAACTATCTTTGTAAGATCCTAAAGCTACCATTTTTCCTTGTTTGATAATATGATATTGTTTTCTTCTATTGATAATTTTAAATTCTACTACTATGTTTTGATCCGCATGCTAAGAAACTAAAAGAAGTTTAATAGTCAATCCTAGCACATATAAAACTTTATTAATTATTTATTTTACATCTATTTTATTGACTAGAACATATCCTACTCCTTTGACTTCATAAGTCTTACTATATGCTATAGCAACTAGTTTCTAATTTTTCTCATGAAATATATTAAACCATTGTTTGTTTCCAATCATATGCCTACTAGCTCCAAAATCTATGTACCAATAATCCATAATGACCTTTTAGAGTAGTAACCCTTATATCTCCCTACGAAATATGAATTTTGTAAATTTTCCTAGACTTGAAGTTGAATTCCTTTTGACTCCCAAATTATTAATTTGTAAAACTTCAATAATCAAATTATTTTAAAAAATCAAATAAAGCAAATTAATATTAAAAAATTATAACTCCAAACTTAACAATTTTTTAATCTACCATTAATCTAATTATCTCTCCACTATCAAAAACTAATTCATATAATAAACCACTTATCACTCCACAACTTAATTAAATATAAACTTTATAACTTCAAAATTAAATAAAAACCTTATAAATCCAAATTAAACCTTAATTTCAAATTTCAAAACTTAAATCTTTTACCTCCACTCAAATTCACGTTGGTGCTCATGCTCTTTCTATGGCTACTGTGACCAAATTTTTTGGACAAGCTCCACATGCTCCTCTTTAAACTGCATGCTCCAAATTAAACGTTTCAACTATGGATACCTGTTTGTTCTTATCTTACATGGCAGTTGGTGTAGCTTATGTTACATAATGTAACGTTCCTAAAAAATGTTCAACATGGATTATCCTCTGAATGAATTTCTTTAATGGATTTCTAATGCTTATTCTTGTGAGGAAAAACTATTCACTTTTGATGCAGGAGCCTATCTTTAGAGGGTTTTTTTAAAAGAAGTTTTAAAGTAATTTTTTTATTACTAAAAATGGAATTATTTGACGCAAAATATAATTTGCCGAAAAATGATAATTATTAAAAAAGGTAAATTTTTATGAAAAAATAATTTGCCGAAAATATTAATTACTTAAAAAGGTATTTTTTGGAGGAAAAATCAATTTGCCTAAAATAGTATTTTTTAATTTTATTTTTAGGGTTTTAAGCTTTAGGGTTTTCTTTTAAAGTTTCTTTTAGGGCTTCAAGTTTTAGGGTTTTCTTTTAGGGTTTTTTTGGAGATATATATTCCCTTGGTATTGCATTGTAAAAGGGGAAGTGAATATAGGAATGAGAAAATAAATTATTTACTGGTTTATTTCCATGTACTGTAGTTTTTATGTGAATGGAAGGTTTTACTGATTATTTCCATTTATTGTAGTTTTTATGTAAATGGAGGGTTTTACATATTATTTTCATTTACCGTAGTTTTTATGTAATGGAAGGTATTTTGTTTTGACCTCTTGCAGTTGGATTCACATCATTTGGTATCAGAGCAAGTTGGATCTTGTTGGGAGGAGAAAAGAGAAGAGAAGAAAAGAGAAAAGGAGAGGAGAGCAAAGAGGCTCAAAAAAAAATAAAAATAAATTGGCACTATGTGCAGTGTTTGCAAAAGGTTTGTAAAACCTTGGAGACAGAAATTGGCACTTTGTGTAAGTGCTTGCAGGAGGTTTTTTATGTAAAAGCCTTAGAGAAAGAGATTGACACTTTGTGTAGTGCTTGCAGAAGGTTTGTAAAACCTTGGAGAAAGAAATTGGCACTCTATGTAAGTGCTTGCAGGAGGTTTTTTATATAAAACCTTAGAAGGAGGAATTGGCACTTTGTGTAGTGTTTGTAGAAGGTTTGTAAAACCTTAAAGAAATAAATTGGCACTCTGTGTAGTGCTTACAGGAGGTTTTTTTTATTAAAAACCTTAGAGGGAAGAATTGACACTTTGTGTAGTGCTTGCAGGAGGTTTTCTATTTTAAAATATTGAAGAAATAAATTGGCACTATGTGTAGTGCTTGCAGGAGGTTTGAGATATAAAACCTCGGAAGAAGATTGATACTTTGAGGAGTACTTGCAGATGTGTGGCACTCTATAGAGAGCGATTATGAGTTTGATAGGAGGAACTCGCAGGAGCATAGTTCTTTTCAACCAAAGAAGAATGATGCAGGAGCCTATCTTTAGAGGGTTTTTTTAAAAGAAGTTTAAAGTAATTTTTTTATTACTTAAAATGGAATTATTTGACGCAAAATATAATTTGCCGAAAATGGTAATTACTAAAAAAAAAATTTTTTTTTTAAATAATAATTTGTTGAAAATAGTAATTACTTAAAAAGGCATTTTTTGGTGGAAAAATAAATTTGTCGAAAATAGTATTTTATTTTTATTTTTAGGGTTTTAAGTTTTAGGGTTTTATTTTAAGGTTTTTTTTAGGGCTTCAAGTTTTAGGGTTTTATTTTAGGGTTTCTTTGGAGATATATATTCCCTTGGTATTGCATTGTAAAAGGGGAAGTGAATCCAGGAATGAGAAAATAAATTATTTATTGGTTTATTTCCATGTACTGTAGTTTTTATGTGAATGGAGGGTTTTTATGATTATTTTCATTTATTGCAGTTTTTATGTAAATGGAGGGTTTTACATATTATTTTCATTTACCGTAGTTTTTATGTAATGGGAGGTATTTTTTTTTACCTCTTACAACTGGATTTACATCAACTTCCAAATGAATTGTTCAACCTTCCCTTCTTAAGTGTCTATTTGTATTTTGAATTTCAAATTGCGTTATGAGTCATGTACTAAGATGAGTTCTATTGGTGCTATGTTTAGGGTGTCATCGATTGGTGTTTTGAATGCTATTGATCATTTTTTTGGCTTGAACACTAAGTAATAGGCTTAACTTTATTTATTGTATAGTATGTTATGCTATTGAAAGATTTGCATAGGTGCTTCTGGTCATGTGTTATGACTAGTTTGACTTGGGTGCTTTTGTGAGTTGGCTTGGATGCTTCTTTAGCTAAGTGCGAGTTTAGCTTAGACACCTCTCTAGAGAATGTTTCTTCTACCTTTAACTCTAATATTGATTTTCTTGATACAAGCAAATTTATCTTTGCTCTTACTACAAGAAATAATACTCTTTCTCTTGCTCTTGCTCTTGCTCTTGCTCTTCATTGTTCCTTTTCAATATGTAGATATGTGCTTGTAATAAAATCTTTAATGCATGTAGCTCTATACTATTCTTTTCTTCAGAGGAGATTGACTTTGTTTTCTATGTTTATAACAAACTCTTCTTTAATCTTAGTGCTTGTAGCTTTTGTGCATAAATTATCCTTCTTACATAGATAACTCAACCTCTCTTCCTTCTATATTTGGTCATGTAGAGAATATTTAATAGATACCTTTACTCTGCATCATGGACCTTCCATATTCGTCATTCCTTTTCAACTCTTATGAAGGCCTCTTTTCTCTTTTCTATAAGGGCCTTTATTTCTTCAATAGGACCTCTTTTCTCAAAGGGTCTCCTTCATGACCTCTTGGGTCTATATCCTCTATATCAACTCTAAAACTTATCTTTTATCAAGGCCTCTCTTTAAGACCTCTATATCAATATCAATGTTCAAGTCTATCTTAAAGACCTGAATCAATAATAGTCTACAACTTAAATATTTGTCAAGGTCAATATTAATGACCTATAACTTACTTCTATATCAAGGTTGATTCTTCAAGACCTAAAAATTTATTGCTACAAGTCCAAACAATTTACCTCTCAAATTTACTCCTCATGCAAGCTTCAAATATGTCCAGTCTTCATCTCATCCATTTACAATACACTTTCAACTTCAATTGGGCTTATCATTTTATGGTGATGATTGTCCCAATTTCTTCACTCTATGGCTCTAATACCACATATGGATTTTTAAGCCTTAATATTAATGTAAAACTCATAGAATAATAACCACAAAATAAAATATAAAATAACCACAATGTAGTAAGAGCAAGATAATGATAATAATTAAATTTATAGATTTAACAAGAGAGAACATAGTTTGTATAAATCTTATTAGATAAAGAACTTGTACACCAATGTTATGGAACTTAGCATCCATAATGTAGATTTCATAAAATGGCCTTTGATCTTCTTACATTGGAACCTATCTAAGAGACTCTTGATCTTCTCGTATATCAAATAATATAATATACTCTAACAAAATTATAATCTTGATTTATGATGCTATTGATGGTTTTGAAATTCCTAATATATCCCTACATAGAGAAAAATATTTGATAGAATTATCCCATGTTGTTGGATACTTTAGAATTTCTAATTACTCGACAAGCATTGAATGATTCTATCATTTGCTTTTCCTAGGTGTAGAGATGAATCATATGATATACAAGAAAGTTTTGATAAAATATTTATGATAAAAGAGATAAAATAAAATTTTCAAGGAGGAAATTGCTAGCTCATGCTACCATTTTTATATGCCATATAAGTTTCCTTTGTAGTATTATATTCATCAGAGTGCTAGCAAGTTGCAAGATAAAATGAAACAAATGGGATAATGAATAAGTTGAGAAAGTGATGAGATATGCACTTACATAGAGTTGCTAGAGAGATTTGCTACCTTAGCTACCTAGATATAATGCAATCTATCCTAACTAGGATCATCATGAGTCATGAAAAATCTCTTGACTTTGTATGCAAGAAAAAAACAAGTAAAAAGCATATAAACACAAGCAAGTGAATTAGCATTCGGTTATGCAACATGCAGTTGATGCTAACAAGCACATGACCAATAAATTAATGCACATCTAGGCATGTAAATCTCCAAATATTTTAGAATATAGGAGAATATAAGGTATCGATGAATAGTTATACTATGGCTGGAAACTATTTTTAAGAATAGTGTCATAAAGACCTCAACTTCCTTCCAATTCCAAAAGATCAAGAGGATGCAAAAGGATTTTGAGAAGTCATCGAGGACGTCCATTAGCTTAGTGACCTACTGCAAATGCAATGCAAGTGACTCTATTTGATATCTAGGATCATCATTGCCTCATCGTGGGATCTCCCTTGTGATGTTATAGGATGAACAAGCAAACTTAAACAAACATGCAATTAGGCATATGAAAGCAAGCAAAATGTTTTACAGACAACCATACATGTAATCAGGCACATAAGCAAGCAAAAATATGTAAATTCAAACATAATATCTTTCTAGATGCATTATATTTATAGGATCTTTATGTTCTTTACCATCTAATGTGGCCAAGCGATATGCATCTGACCCATATTTAGTTGTCACTATGAATGGACCTAGCCAATTAGGCTCAAATTTTTCTTTTAGGTCCTCTTTAGCATTAGTGTTCTTTTGGTTTTTCTTAAGAACTAAATCACCTATTTTGAAGGAATGAGGTTGCACTCTTTTTCATAGGCTTTCTTAATTTGTTGGTGATAGACCCGTAGATGCTCTAAGGCATGGATCCACTTTTTATCAAGTAGTTCCAATTGACTAAGGTGTGTGTGGTAATATTCATTTCCAATAGAGATATACTTAAAAAGAATTCAAAGAGATGGAACTTCTAATTTGAAATGGAATATAACATCAATTTCATAGACTAAGGCATAGGTTTTCGCAACAATTAGAGTTCTAACACTAGTACAATACACCCATTAGGTAGGATATAGTTACAAATGCCAATCTTGACCTATTTTACTAACAAGCTTCTTTAATATTTTTATTAAAGTTTTGTCAGAAGCTTTAGCTTGGTCATTACCTTGTGAATGATATGGTCTTGACCATTTATGCCGAATTTTAAACTTTGCACAAAGCTTAAAAATATCCTTATTTTTAAAGGGGGTACCATTATTTGAGATGATCTTGTTGAGAATACTATACCATGATAGAATTTGGTTCAAGATAAATTTTGAAACCTAAAATCCAATGCAATAGGATAAGGGCATAGCCTCAACCCACTTTGTGAAGAATTCAATTGTGATAATGATAAAATTATACCCATTGAATGATATAGGGTTTATTTTACCAATGATATCTAGCCCCCAAGTGTAGAAGGGTCAAGGAGATGACATGGATTGAATCTCTTACAAAGGTGTATAGATAATATTATCAACCTTTTGACATTTTTCCCATTTTTGCATGTAATTATGGGAATCCTTTTCCATGGGTTACCAGTAATATCCCATTTGAATAAAATTCTTAGCAATGGCACTTACATTGAAGTGATCTCCACATGCTTTGTCATGAGCATCATGAATGACTTGATTAGATTTGTCAAAATTTATGCACCAAATAAGGATGCCATCAAAAGAGCACTTGTACAAGATGTATCCTATTATTATAAACCTACAAGCTCACTGTCTTAGGTTCTTCTATTAATTTCAATTTAAACCTTCCAAAAGTTCCACTCTTGAGGAAGGTGTAAATATACTTGTACCAAGGGTCAAGGATATGAGCTTTTTCTAATATGGATATTGCTAAGGGTTCTTGGCTTGACTATGAGGTTTTTGATTGCTTTATTTGGTGGATGACATTTTTTTATTGTTCATCCTCTAGCTCTAGAGGTATGAGTGAGGCAATGGAATCCATAGAATCTACCTTATAGTTACTAGAGTATAGAAGAATGTCAATAGTAATTGTCAAATGCAACCATAAACTTATCCACAATGTCCTTATATGGTTTAAGTTTATTATATTTAGTTTGATAAAATCTATCAATTGACAATTAGTTGCAAATATCCAAATATGGATAGGGTTTTGAACTTTAAGTCTAAGGCTACTCAAAGCCCAAATATAATCACTTCATATTCAATTGTATTATTGGTACATGATAATTGAAGCTTGAAGTATAAAGGGATGATAATTTGTTGGGGTGATAATAATATGTAACCTACCCATAAACCTTCAACACATCACATATAATAAAATTAAAGGGTCTAGGAATCTTGTTGTGCTACCTTAAGGCTACATATTTTTTTATTAGTATACTCAATTACTATGGGGCGGCTAGCTGGTAGAGTAATTGCTACCATTTTCTCGACTATCACTTTTTTTGTTAATGAATTTTGGCTAATGAATTCAAGATTAAACTCATTAAGGGCCATTATCCATTTAGTTTTCTTACATGATATATAAGGCTTGGACATAAGGTATCATAAAGGATTACGTTTAGCTATGACATAGGTCTTGTGACTTAACATGTAATATCTCAGCTTTTGAGAAGCAAAGACTACTATCAAGAATAATTTCTCTAGAGGAGGTAACTAGTTTCATAGCTAACAAGGGTTCTACTAATATAGTAGATTGCCCTTTCCCTATGTTGATCATAATATTGTTCCAACATGGAACTTAAGACATGGACCATTAATGCTATGTATAATAATAATGGTTTAAGGGGATTAGATTCGACAAGCACCAATGGAGATTGAATATATGTTTTCAAGATGTCAAAAGCCTTTTGATATTCTTTGTCCCAAATGAATTTAGTCCCCTCCCTTAATATTTTGGAAAAGTTTTGATATTTATCTATTGATTGAGATATAAACCTCCTAATATATTGCAATCCACCTTCCAAACATTAAATTTGCATTAGGTTTTTAGGCAGTGGTATTTTAGTTATAACAGATAACATGTCTAGGTCTACTTCAATTCCATGTTGGGAAACTATAAATCCTAATAGCTTCCTTGAAGTTACTTCAAATATGTATTTAGAGGGTTTTAAGTAGACTTCGTATTCTTCAATTCATTCAAAGATATACCTTCAGTATCTAACATGATCTTATCATCTTATAGATTACTCAAGAATATTGTCGACATAATATTCAATGATATCATGCATCATATCATGAAATATATATGTCATTACACATTTATAAGTTCCTCCTATGTTTTTTAAACCAAAGGGCTTCACCTCATAAACAAAAGTCCCCAAAGAGTAGTGAAATTTATCTTAGGTTGATCTTTTGATGTGATTCAAATTTGATTGTACCTAGAAAACCCATCTGTTAAGGACAAAATTCCACAACTTGTGATGAAATTGATGGTCATGTCTATGTTTGGTAGAGAAAAATCATATTTTAAATAATATTTATTTATGTCCCAAAAATCAATGTAGACACACACATCACCTTCCTTTTTAGCTAGGGGTACTATGTTGGAAATCTAGAGTAATCAATTGCCTTCATAAATTTAACTTCCAAATTTTTTTGGAGTTTCTCTTTAACAAGTAAAGCAAATTTTGGATGTATCTTCCTTAATTTTTGCTTTATTGGTGTAGTATATGGTTTAACAACCAAATTATGGACTACTAGGGATGGATCTAGTCCAAGCATATCTACATAAGGCCATGCAAAGATGTCATTGAATTTCATCAAAAACTTTGTATACTCTTCATGAACTTTTAGGGTCTAGAATTTTTCTAACTTTATAAACTTTGGATCATCTTGGGAACCTATGTTGATATCAATGGTTTTCTCTATAAATATGTGAGACTCATATTCTAATTGAGGAGGGGAAGGTAACACCCCTAAAATTTCAATCTCTTCATACCCTAAAATCCATTACTCAAGGTTTGATGACTGTGAGGTATGTGCGAATATATAAATGGGCCCTTCATTAGGGATATCCTCCTTATCAAGACAATATACATGTGAATCCCTAGAAGGGTTGTGTGGTAAAAATTTCACCTCACATTTATTAATTATTTTTAGGGGATTTTCTATTGTTTGAAGGGGAATGCTATCTTTTGCTTGAGTCAAAGCTAACTCATTTTGATTCACCAAGGTTACTTTCAAGGATTTCATGGGAATATTGTTTATTTTCATCGATAAGCTTAGGATGCATGATGCTTATCATGTTTATGTGAGAAAATTTTAAAAAGAGGTCAAAAATTTGAAAAGGAGAAGGTTCAATATCCTCATCCTCATCCCAATCCAACCCTTCTATCAAGGTGATCTCACTTTGGGATTTGAGGGAGAAGAGACACACTTCATCATCACTACTATCTAAGGAGGGGTAACATGACATTTTGTTAAGGTTGGGGATGAATCCAAATTCCCAATTATCTAGCCAAGCTTTAGGTTCCAAATGTTCTTTTATACCTTTCTCATAAGTTCCTAGCCCTTTTTATTGATAACAAAAGTTACAAAGAATATACTTGGAGAGAGGGTAAAGGTTGGATATATTACATGATGCATACCTCTACTCTACTAGACATGGTTTGGTTCCTTATATTATTTCATCATTGGTCATGCCCACAAAAATAAAGGTGCAACTTCCTATTTGCACCATCATTTCTTTTCTAGAAGGTAGTTCTAAATTTCAATGTGATGAGGGTAGCCTAACTAGGTCTCAGTATAACAACTTGTTATGTCACTCATTGAATTTTATATGATAAATATACTCAAATTTTTCCTTACCCTTTGTTATAGGTTAAGTACTAGTTTAAGCTTCCTAGCTAGTGCTTATGTCACAACCCAAAAATCCAACCAACCCAAGAGAATTTTTTTTTGTAATTGTTAGGGATCTATATCACCCCACCTTACATACATCATTCTATGAAAGTATACGCCTATACCTACACCATGCATAAGCTCATCTACGTAGGTGTACTAAGTGTAACTACAAATACACTATTTAATTCATCTTTGTGATGAGCTAACATATCCCTTTTAATATATCAAAAGGGTACGTCCATCTCTATACCATACACAAATCTATCTATGTAGCTATACTATGCATACTGCATGTAGGTCATATAAGATTTCCTAGTATACCCATCTCCATACCATACACAAATCTGTCTGTGTAGGTATACTATGCATACTATACCTAGGTCATTTTAAGGAGAAGTTGTGAAACTAGGTTTACCCTAAGTTTCCTTCTCAAGGGATCCCATAATCCCTTAGTTTTAACTCTCTAACTTCTAATGAATAAAAGTCCTTACTAACTAGGAGAATATTTCAAGTATCACTAACATGTGTAGACACTTTACTTCTTGGTAGGACACTTCTACTCCATAGCATACACTGATAGATATCATTCTCCAATCATCTAATATTCATTAAACCATTCATGAAGATCCCTCAATATTTCTTATTAAAATAGAAATGCAAAAGCATATTTATTTAAACTGATAAATCAAATAACATATGACTAGTAAAAGATATATTCCATTTATCTACGATACATTAAATGCAATATAAAAAAGAAAGATATTTGAAACACACATAACACATTATATATCCTAGGAAAAAACCTTATGGAAAAATCCAATCTCAAAGATTTCATTTATTAAATAAATTTAGTTATCTCTAATACAAGGAATCCCATAATTCATTTTTCAAAACATATACCAATACAAATACATAAGAACCCTATAGTTCTCAAATCTCCACCATTGTTTGTTCTTCTAATCCATATTACATAAACGAGGGAATCACATAATTCCCTCAAACGAATCTTTGCATTCGTTCTTCTAAGAATAGTTTCTTCCTTCTAATCATTTAAAGAAATAACATCTTTCTAAAGGTCTAATGTATCCATAACATCAATACCAAATAATACATAAAAATCATTTTATTTAATTAATTAAGAGCCCATACTCTTAATCAATCAAGCACTTATTAAGCCACTTTCCTTAACCAATTAATATCCCATACTCTTAATCAATCAAGCACTTATCAACACCAATTTACTTAACCAATTAAGAGTCCATACTCTTAATCAACCAAGTATTTATTAAAACCAATTTTCTTAACCAATTAAGAGTCCATAATCTTAATCAATCAAGTAATTATCAAGCCACTTTCCTTAACCAATTAATCTAAGAAGTCTATCTTTTCTAAAACAAATCTACTATTTAAGATATAAGTTTAACCTTTAAAAATTTATAAATCACATCTACCTTTTCATTAATTAAAACACCTATCTTTCGATAATAATAAAATCTATTATTTAATTCAATTCTTTCAATACAATAAAGTAAAGTCTGTTCTTTTATTCATTAAATCATTCTTTCGATAATAAATCTATTCTTTAATTAAATTCTTTCAATAGAATAAAATAAAGTCTATTTCTTTATTCATTAAATCATTATTTTGATAATAATAAAATTTATTCTTTAATTCAATTCTTTCAATACAATAAAGTAAAGTCTATTCCTTTATTCATTAAATCATTCTTTTGATAATAATAAAATATATTATTTAATTCAATTCTTTCAATACAATAAAGTAAAGTATATTCTTGTATTCATTAAATCATTGTTTCGATAATAATAAAATATATTCTTTATTTCAATTATTTTAATAAAATACATATTAAATCATTCTTTAAATAAAATACATATTAAATCATTATTTAAATAAAATACATATTAAATTATTTTTTAAATAAAATACATATTAAATATTTCTTTAAATAAAATATAGTCTATCCTTTGATTAATGAAAAGTCTATCTTCTAGTAAACCATTCTTTCAAATAAATGTTGGCAGTTTTGTACTTTGCCACATTGGGATTTTTATTTTATTTTAATGGAGCATTTTGATTGTAATGCGGTGACATTAATCCTAAAATATTATTGTGGGTTGGTTTTATATGTTACAGTTATTTTATCTTTCTATTTTTATTTGTATATGTACCCTTTTAGCTTGGAAGTGATGAATGTTTAAAGGGAAAAACAAATTGAGAACTGCATTAGAAATTCAAGTTTGCAACATTCGAAAGCACACTGCAAATTGAAGATGCGTTCGGCCCTGCACACTCTATCAAAAGGAAAAGAAGGAAACATTAAAATAAAAATGGTGAAGGATTGAAAGGCTTGAAAGCGCCCAAAGAATGAGACGTGAAAAATGCCTTCACCCCAAATATGGGGTGAAAGCTCCGTTCGCCCCACCTTGGGGCGAACGTCTTTCTAAAAAGTTTGAAAAATGCGTGCCCGCTCGTCTTTAAAAAATCATTTTGATGATTGGATGCGTTCACCCCAAAGGTGGGGTGAAAGCTCCATTCACCCCACCTTGGGGCGAACGTAATATAAAGCGTGATGGAAGAAGGAAGTCAACGATGCACGTGTAACTAAATAATCGACATCACGTTCACCCAGGTTGAGGGGTGAACGTCCTGTTCACCCCTCCCATGGGTGAACGTCCTCCCAAAAGTAGGATCGTGCGAACGCACTGGCGAATGAAGGTTGGGTGAATGCGTCGGGATGGTTGAGGCGCATTGAATATTCAGCGTCGCGTTTGCCCCAAAGGGAGGGCGACTATCTTTGGCGCCCCTTTTGGGGGTGAACATGATTTTTAAAGGTGAATGATGCAGCTGTTAAGTATCTTTGCCAAGCATCAAAGGAATTGTCATCGCCATGGTCAAAAAGGAAGGAAGTCAATAAAAGGTGTATTCATCATCAATATCTAGATTTTCAAAGGTGCCCAGGGCAGATCATGGAGAACATTAAATAATGGAGGCAACGAGTAACTCAAATTGTGAATCCCAAGTGAAGAAGAAAGTCGTGTCAAAAACACAGGAGGATTTTCATGATTTCCAAAGCGGGAGCATGTTTTCAAGACATCAAATGTCTCTTAATTTTTTGTGCACCGATGCCCAGAGATGTTGATTTCCTGGAAATGTTTCCTTGAAAGATGGATCGTTGTTCCAAGAGAATGAATTTTCAATATTTTCGAGGAGGAATTTCCTCACTATGGTTCCTGATCTACGATCATTTTGTCTCCATGTGCATTTAATGAAAGAGGTGAAATCCTCTATAAATACTACTGAATTCTCATTGTAAAAGGAGGTTAGAAAGTTTGTGAGAAAACTCTCCAAGTTCTCTGCATCAATAGAAGACACAAGGCTTCTGAATTTGCAAGTGATCTTGTGTGTAATTTCCTTTTATATTCATGCACTTCTATTTTACATTCATGTGCCTTATTTGCTATTAGATTTGAATTCTGCATCTAAATTTAAATGTTGCTAATGAGGGAGTGAGTGTTGGAGTGTTATTTTAAAGGTTGTTCCTACAAGTTTATAAGTAAATTCTGCTGCTTTTCTTTTGTTATATGCTATTTCATGCTTGGGTGAATTTCCTATTGTTAGTCTGCCTCGAATCCTACACTTTCGGCCTGTGGCCATATTTCCCATTTCTTTTTACAATTTCTCATTTCTTTCCTACAACTCTAGTCTTCAACTAGTGTAGGATTTAGTTTGGGAGCCAGCCCTCTCTAGAGATTGACACGGAGGACATTCCTTTCCTTTGGTCATTCAATGTTGGCCATGTCTAGGGTGCACAAACGTAGTTTTGTTGATTAGGTAGATATTTGACCAACAGTTTTTGGCACGCCTAGTGGGACCCCGAAAGTTCCACTTTCGACAGTATTAAGGTTTGATGTTCACCTTCGTGTTGTATAGTTAGAACATCTGGTGACTCGATTATACCCAAAAACCTCCAAACGTGAGAGTAGTAAAAGTTGTGTTTCATGAATACAAGATCGAAGGCCAAAAATCCTGAAAATCCAATTGAGTTCTACGAACTTGATATTCAAAGGTTAGGAGAGCATCCTCAATTAGCCACTTTACATCGCACATATTCATTACCTCATACATCCCATATATCATCCGCCACATCCTCATGACTAGCCGGTGTATTTTCTACTCCTACAAGTCTAGTTAGTACTACCACTAGCATTCCTCAAACTCCACCCCACACACTAGTCCACATGGCTCAGAACCCACCACCTCAGCAGCCACAACCACCAAGGTAGTTCCCAGCATGGAATAGCTCAGGGACCTTGAACTTACAAGCACAAAATCTAGTGCCCCAAGCAGCTTTGAAGGCTTTACCGACCTATGATGGCACTGGTAAAATGGCCTATGAACATATTCAAGATGTAGCTTCTTTGGCTACGATCCATGGGATAACGGATGAAGATGTAATGGTAAAATTGTTGGTATTATCGTTGAGAGGAAAGTTGTTGTATTGGTACCGATCATTGCAACCTGGTACTATTACCTCATGGGATCAGTTGGCGGAGTTGTTGATAAAAAATTTCCATGAACAAGTTGACCCATACTCCTTGTTGCATCAGTTTACAATGATCCAAAGACATCCGTAGGAGGAGATAGTTGATTTCAATGTCAGGTTTACTCAAAGTTGGAAAAGAGTTCCTGATGGTTTGTGGCCCATGCATGAACAAGTTGCATTCTATTATCTCAGGGTATTCAACACTGACATTGGCATGGCTGTTTAGAAAACCAACGTGAATACCTTCCCTGATCTGTATACGCAAGCCCAAAAATCTAAATTCGACTTGATTGCCATAGGCAAGCTTCCTCCAAAAATGATGATGCCTATTCTGCCTGACCTACCATAGCATTTGTATTCAAGTGCATTTTTGCAACCCATGCCTTCTATGTACCCAGTTCCCTCATGGAGCTCAGGCCCACCTCAAATCACTCTGATCCCTATCCCACAACACCCAACTCCAAGCTTTCCATAGTTACCCGCTCAGTCAGTACCATAATTACCATCATTCACTCCTTTTCTAGCATTATCGATGCCACCGGTCCCATTGCCATTTCCCATACCGCCAATACCTCTACCTTTGCCAGTGCCCCCCACACCTTCTAATCCTGATCCTTTCACGACATTATTGTAGGAGGTGAAATCTAATAATTCAACCTTAAGGATGATATCAAACGAGCTTACGATGGTAAGGAAGAAGCAAGCCGAGGCTGAATTTTGGTCAAGGAGATTTCAAACTCCATCGATTACTCGAGAGCAAGCATCTACTAGTAGAGGCCCTAAGAAGAGCACAACTGTGCTAGAAAATGAAGAACCTAGCATAACAGAAAAGGCATACTGGTGTTCAACATGCAATGATCCTCATGGAGAAGAAACCTGCATGGTGCATATGAATTATGTGTAGACGCTTGCAGAAAGTTTAGCTGGTAGAAAAATCAACATGATCAAGGAGGTTGATCATAATTTTATGATGCCATCCTTGGAGCAAGTTTCGGTTCTTACAAGGTCCAAAAAGAAGCCAGTAACTATAGATCCAACTGAGCTTGAACCCTTGAAGGTCCCTACAGAACCAAAGGTGCAAAATAAAAGAGCAACAACCTCCAAAAGCACCTAGTGCAATGGCTAAGCAATAGGATACTATCATGTTGAAATATTTACTACCTAAGCAAACTCAAGAAAAGACACAAACAAGAGCATCAACTTCACAACCTGCAGTAGCTGCCCAAACTCAAAATGAGACAAAAGAGCAGGCCAAAGAGTACCTCAAGTACCCATCATTGACAAAAAGACAAAGGGTAGAAGCTACTCAATAGTATCGAGATAAGTATGAGCGGGTTATAGAAGAAAAGCCTCCAACCATCTCAAATTATAACATTGTGGAAGAAATGAAGAAGATACCTATGAAAGTGAGCCTATATGATGCACTACAGTTGCCTGGACAAGTTGACCTACTGCAAGAATCTCTTAAGACTGCTAAAGACCAAAAGAAAAGTCCTTCTCAAATAGTGTTGGTGCAAGCACTACCGACTTTGGCCATTGGAAAGAATAGGCCACCCCCATTTTATTTGTCACTCAGAATGGAGGGGTGGATTGTACACAATTGTATGATTGATTCTGGTGCTGTGACTACTATCATGCCAAAGGTAGTATGTGAAGTGATGGGGATGGAATACACAAGAAGTAGCCTAGGAGTGTTGCAGTTGGATGGGACTCTGGTCAAGATGGTGGGAGTAATCAAGGATATTCCCATCATCCTGCATAGCATGCCACAAATCATTATCATCCAAGAAGTAGTGGTGGTTGACCTGGAGCCATACTTTAGCATGTGCCTCTCAAGGGAGTTCATAATGAAACTGGGAGGATACCTTTCCTTAGACTACTCGCATTTGGAAATACCATTCAAAGGAAAGAGGATTCACATATATAATGAAAAGCCATCAAATTTTCACATTGAGAAGTTGGAGGAAGAAGAAAATCCCCCAGGTGCAGTTAACATGATGATTGAAGAATTAGGAGAGGTTGATTTGATGGAAGAAGTACTTGGTGAACTTCACCTCGAGGATGAGTTTTCACTCATGGATTTTAATGCAATGATTAGAATAGATATTGGTTGTTATACGATATCCAAACTAGAGCAAATTGAAGAAAAAGTCCCTGAGTCCCTAGATCCTATCATAGATCAGTTATGGAAGCTTTATTTTGATGGTGCTAGATGTAAGAATGGTGTAGGAGCTGGTATTATTTTGATCTCTCCCATAGGGTTATAGAAGACTTATTCTTACAGACTGACTTGGAGTTGCACAAATAATGCAGCTGAATATGAAGCATTGTGCCTCGGATTGAAGAAGGCTAAAAAGTTGGGCATTAAATAGTTGCAAATTTTTGGTGACTCCAAACTCATTGTCAATCAAACCACAAATAAATGTGTGTCTAAGCAACATTACCTGAAAGCCTATCGCAACAAAGTGTGGGATTTGTTTGAGTCCTTCATAACCTTGAACATTCAGGCGATTTCCCGTGAGCAAAACAAACACGCAGATATTCTAGCCTCTCTTGGCATGAATTATTCTCCCATGGAGCAAATAGTCAGAAATCCCAAGACTATCAGGGTGATCTATAGACCCTCAATCCCTGACAAGAACATCTATTGGCAAGTATTCGACAATGATGAGAAAATAGTCAATTTTCTAATCAAGGAAGTTGCAAGCGTAGATGACAAAAAGCTTATCGAAGAAGAGATGGAGGGGATGATACAATTGAAGAATAATCATATTCCTAGGGGACTGATTTCATTGGAAAGTTTATTTGATCAAAATGATAGGGCCGAAAAGCACAGAATCAAGGTGGATGCCAAGGAGTATAAGGAATTGCAGCTAGAACCTGAGAAGATCATCAAAATTAGAACTGATTGTATGCTGAAAGAGTTGGAAGACATTAAGAACTTGTGCTATGAGTACCCCAACATCATTGCATGGAGCTATCAAGATTTGAAGGGATATGACAAGAACGTGATCCAACATACCATCGAGCTACAAGAGGGAGTAAAACCTTTTCGATAAAAATAGTGGCCTATCAATCCCAAGATAGAAGTACTCATGAAGGTAGAATTGTTAAAGATGCTAGAGGTGAAGATAATTTACCCAATTAAGCACTCGACATGGGTGGCAAATCTGGTGCCAGTATGAAAGAAGAATGGAGACATTCGGTTGTGTGTAGATTTTTGGAACTTGAACCAAGCATCACTAAAATATCATTACCCTCTATCGTAGATTGATCAAATCCTTCATGTGGTTGCTAGATGCACAAATATTTTCATTGTTAGATGGCTTCTCTGGTTATAATCAGATATGGGTGAAGGATGAAGACCAACATAAAATAACATTCACTACAAAGTGGGGCACATTCGCCTACCAAAGGATGCCATTTGGACTCTCAAATGTTGGTGCTACTTTTCAGAGGGCCATGGACATCACTTTTGGTGAGTTATTGAATAGAATTATTGTAATCTATCTTGATGACATGATTGTGTTTTCACATCGCAGAGAAGACCACGTTTCTCATTTGAGGCAGGTGTTCGAGAAGTATCATGAGTTCAAGATTTCTATTAATCCGAAGAAGTCAATATTTGTTGTTAAAGAAGGGAAATTATTAGGTCATGTGATTTCACAAGAAGGATTGGCAATTGATCCTACAAGAGCTGAAGCACTCTTGAAGCTACCATTGCCATCTAACAAAAAGTATTTGCAATCTTTCTTCGATCAAATAAATTTCATTCGAAAGTTTATTGTTGACTTTGCTCAAGTGGTGAAACCCATGACTGAGCTCTTAAAGAAGAATATCGAGTTTAAATGGATAGAATCTAGAAGATGAGATTTTTAGGAGATCAAGGAAAGAATCACCCAAGCTCTAGTGTTGATTAATCCTGATTATTCAAAGGACTTCATTCTCTATGCAGTAGGTGAGCAAGAGAGCTATGTTGCAGTTTTGACATAGAAGCAAGAAGATGGAGATGAGAAGCCAATTGCCTTCTTGAGCCAAGTCATTGCACCTCACCAAGAGAAGTACAATTTCATTGAGAAATAGGTGTACGCGATGATGAAATCATTGAAGAAGTTTTGACACTTTGTTTCCCAGAGCAAAACTATCATTTATGTTATACATCCCGATGTTCAAAACTTCATACTCCAAGGAGAACTAGGTGACAAAAGGGTAGGTTAGGTCTCAAAAATTCAAGAATATGATGTGGAGATCCGATCGACAAAGTTAGTTCATGGATGAGCTCTTTGTCAAGAATTGGCTAAAAGTGCAACATCAGAATCATTGACTATAATGCAAGAAGAAGAAGTTGGTGAAAGTATTTGTGCAAACCATACTCCAAGCAATCATGATTGGATAGAGGAGCTTATTGATTTCTTTACTTCTAGGAAGTGTCCACCACACCTTGATGCTTCGCAGCATCGAAGGTTTAGATTGCAAGCCCTCAAATATGTTATATTGCCTAATGGGCTATTTCACAAGAATATTGATGGAGTTCTCCTTAGATGTGTGAAGGAGTCTGAAAAGGAGAAAATACTAGAAGAGTTTCATTCTGGAATTTCTAGTGGCCATTATGCAAGGAGGCCCATGGCCTTAAAAATTATTCGAGCTAGCTATTTTTGGCCTACTCTGTTCATCGATGCTCATAAAGTAAGTCAACATTGTGATAGCTGTCAATGATACATTGGTAGAATCAGGAAAGGAGCATTGCCTCTACGCCCAATTCAAGTGGAAGCACCTTTTTAGTAGTGGGGTCTTGACTTCATTGGAGTCATCGATCCACATTCTTCCATAGAACACAAATACATCTTAACGATGACTGATTATTTCACCAGATGGGCGGAGGCTATTCCCACCAAGAAGGTTGATCAAGCGACCATCATCTCTTTTCTAGAAGGAATCATTACTCGCTTCGGCATCCCAGATTCAATTGTAACTGATAATGGAACTCCATTCATTGGGGCCAAAATCATAGAGTTCGCTAGAAAATATGGAATTTATCTCAAAATATCATCCAATTATTACCCACAAGGGAATGGTTTGGCCGAATCTACCAATAAAAATTTGTTGCGTATTTTAAAAAGGACACTGGGAAATAACAAAAGGAGTTGGCACTTGTTGTTGAACCAGGCTCTTTGGGCGGATCGCATATCTATAAAAAAATCTATCAAAACATCTCTGTATTCTTTGGTGTATGGAAAAGAAGTTGTTCTGCCCACCCACATTGAGCTTCCGGTCCTTCAAACATTGCAGTTATTTCAAGATGAAGATGAGGAGTATGATCCTATGAGTGCAATATTGGCACAATTATTACAGTTGGAAGAAGATAGGGAAAAGGCGTATCAAACATTCACTGAGCACACTAAAGAGATGCAGAAGTGGTTCAAAAAGAAAACAACTAAGCACAAATTTCAGGTGGGAGACTTAGTTCTCAAATGGAATGAGAAAAAGGCTAAGCCAGGGAAACACCATAAGTTTGATGCTATCTGGGAAGGCCCTTTTCAGATTTCCATAGTGAATTCGGCAAATGCCTATCATCTTCGTGACATGGAGGGTTGGGATCTTCCTATTCCAGTGAATGGCCTTCATTTGAAGGCCTATATTCAATGACGATATTTTAATGAGGTACCATCTTGTAAATATGTATATATTCTTTTGATAGTATTTTATTTGCTTTAAAATGGTGATGGTATATTTTTGAATCTAAAAAAAAAATGGCGTTATGTGATTCCTAGTAAAAGGACGTCCCTTTGGAAAGCTAAATTGGGCATAAAAAGAAGCAAGATTTCACCCCCTCTCAAAGTGTTGAAACATAATTAAAGCAAAAGGGGTGCTTCTAGGTGCTTTCGCCCAAGGAGGAAGCGCAAAGCCTCAGGTGCCCCCTTTGGGGGTGAATGAACACAAAAGAAAAATATATATTTGAAGTCATGTTCACCCCGACGAGGGGGTGACATGTTCATTCGCCCAAGGTTGGGGTGAACTCATTGACGACATAGACGCCTTTTTGGGCACGGACGAGCACAAAAAATATATATGCTAGCGCCCTTGGTCAACGTGACATTTAAGAATCAAAATTGTATTCACCCTAGATGAGAGGTGAAATGGTCGTTCACCCTTACTTTGGGCGAACGCGTTGTTTAAAGGGCAAACACGTTATGTATAAGAAAAAAAAAGGGAAATTTCAAATATTAATGCAAGGCGCCCTTTTAAGAAAAAATCAAAGAAAAATATAAAAAAGGAGAAAAGCGCTTTGAAAAGCAATTGTTTTTTTATCAGATTTTCTAAATCTGGGTGAAAAGGCAAAAGAGAGAAGTCTATTAAAGGGAGCTATTTGCCATAGAATTACCAAGCAAATCGAAGGTGCCATGGAATGAGGAAAAAGGAAATAATTTGCTCTTATTTTTGAAGGCGCAGTAAAAGGGGATTATTGGGCGCCCACAAAATGACTTCACCGAAGGAAAAGGGGAAGCACATAATTTCAGAAGCACGTTGTGGAAGGATTGTGCCCTTGAACACGTGGTAAATATTGGAGAGCAGGAATGTAGGTAGAAGAATGTTTTAAAAGCAATTAATTCAAACATGCACCCTACAAAAGATTTGTGTTCCCGAGGAGCAAAGAATACATACCATTGGTTTTTAGGTGGCTGATTTATTTTTCCAAGAAAGCTTCGGCAACCAGGGCATGATTTACAATGAATTTATGCAGCAAGGGAGGGCACTCTTTCCTAGGATGATTTGGCAGTGAATCAAAGGTAATACCATTAAAGCATTGGGAGTGGTGCCAGGCGAGTGAATCAATGCTCATGTCCTCCTGAAAGTGCCCAGGGTAACTCGGCATTTATTGCGGTAGTTGGGAGAGCACTCTATATAGAGAACAAGGTAAAAGCCCATAGTTATTTTTCAAATTTTTATTACCATCGTGTATTTCGAACTATCATTGCAGAAGTTCCCAGAGAGCATTCAAAATATTTTTCAGGGAAAAGAAACGATGGGGAAGTGAAGTAAAGAGACTAAAGAAATTATAGAGGTTGCAGAGCCTAAAAATTCAAAGAAAAGAGGAGGATCTAGAGCTAAGAAGGCCCGAAGGAATGACTATGTTGACTTAGATCCGTATGATGACACAATGGCAAAAATCGGTGATTGTATCATTACCCACAAAGGTGTGGAAAAATTGTGGTACGATGTTGAGTTCGTAGTGAACCAGGGGTTGACATCAAGAAGTTGGCTGACAGTGCCCTATCATTCATAATTGTTTTGGTACCTATGCCCACCAGTTCATCCTTATCCTAAGCTAGTGTTGTTTATCGCTCAGTTTTATGACCCATTTACCAGAGCTGTGAGAAATGCAAAGAGGGAAATACTCTTCACCATCACCCTAGATGAGGTTCGGGAGGCATTCGCTTGTGGTTTAAAGCCCCCTTCCTATGGGGTTCATAAAAAATTGCATATCGATGAACAGGAGGACAGATATGTCTCCATGGTAACAATGCATCAATTTATGGAGACCCAACTGATTAAGGAGCCACCGATGGGGTAGCTTCCTAACTTGCCAAAGCCGCTCACAGATTTTAAAAGCTTGGATATTTATTCAATGTTGGCGTGGGTCACAGGTTTACCTTCAGATGATACCATTCATAAGTGGCAAGTGGCCTTAGCACAATGTATTTTTCGGGTGGAATTCTATTCTCCTTCAGCTATGAGACAGGGCACCAATCCGATTTTCTTCGATTGGGCCGATTTTATTTCTCGGAGGTTGAATTTTCAGCTGGAGAAGTTGCAAATTGGGGAGGAAAAATCGTTCAAGCACACTTCTTTTCTGATATGGTATTTCTTTTTCCAACTCCAACGATGCTTTCCTTTCATTGCAGTAACACAGATAGATGAGAAAAATGAACCTTTGCCAGTTTATAGGTGGACTTCCATCTTGACAAGAAGGGAGTCATTCTATAGTTTTAACAGTTGGTTTTTGGGGCCTGCAATAGAGATACTTTGTGGTACATGCGAGAGGGTGTCGTGGGAATTAAGAGAAGCAGTGGTTGCCCAAGAGAAAGGAGATATTTTTTTGCTCACTCAGGGCGTAGTTGTGAGGATTTTTGGTTTTACGGGTAAGCCATTCTTGTTGCCCTATTTTGCCACCGAGCATGTTTTTGCTATGGAAGTAGTGCGCCAGTTAGATTATGTGAATGATGTGTATGGAGCTGGGCATGGTAAGAAAATGACGTGCAATATGCCATTTAAATTTGGTAGTATAGAGGTGAGCCAAGTAGGACAGAATCGGCTCCTTACAGTAATGTTGCAGGATTTGGGACTCATAGAGCTACCGCAACGTTGGAGGTATGACCCATTGGGCAAGTTTTTAGCAATTATAAAATCCAAATCATTTCATTGTTGCCCTCGACCTGATATTCAGAAGAATCAAAATAATTTTGATGGGCCCGATATGAATTGGCACATTGAAAATATGACGACACTTCCACCTTGGCACGACTGCTATGAGCAAGAGGCGGAGTATAATCCAACCAGGTATAAATCTCAAATCCCTCCACCGGGTTTGTTTAGCCAAGTTAAAGAAAGTGAACCTGAATGGACTGAGGAGAAAATTATGAATTGGTGGATAATGCGGGTTCACCGAGGGAAGCCGACAACTCCTTATGGGCTGAAGTTGGATGAGTCATTTTCAGAGATTTATGATGAGTATGTTGATTCATATCAGCCCGTTGCTTTCACCAATATTCTACCTCAAATTTTTCAACACTCCGATAGTGGTGAAGGTGAGACAGAGGGAAAATATTTGTTAGTTGAGGAGGAGACTCCAGAGGAAGAAGAACAATAGTATGTGTTTAGACGAAGATCGTAGTGGATGAGATAGAAAGTTGAGGAGGCACCTGCATCGGAGAAGCAAAATGTGCCAAAGGTGCCACCATTTCCCAAAGTGGCGAAAATACCAAGGACTAGTGTCGTCACTACTTCTACTACTGAAGTTTCAGTCATCGTAAATATCTTCCAGTTCTTGTTATTTTGGCCATAGTTGTTAATCCTTCGCCAATAGTAGAGGCTCCGACTAGGGTTGCACAAATGTTTCCAATGGTTCCAGAACAAGAGGAGGACCATCAGTCGGAGAGTTCTCAAGTGGAAGTTGTGGACATCGAGGAGAATGTGAACATTGGGGAGAGAGTGGAAGAGCAACAAGAAGAAGTTATTTCGCAACCGCTCCCATCATCGCATCACACGACGCCCATGCCCGAAGGTACGTCTTCTATTCCCTCTTCTTCTTCTCTAGAGCATGTAGTGACTTCTGATTCACTCCCATCAGTTTTTATCTCCATTTCTCCACCCTTTGGTATGCCCTCCGTATCTCTTTCACTTCCTTCATCTTCCCCTCCCGAAGTCACTGTTGCTCCCTCTTCTCTTCCCTTTTCTTTGGCCTCCCTTTCATTTAGTTCATATGCATCCGGGCCGAACCCATTTTTGCACCCTTCCCCTTCCATTGCCGCCACCACTACCATTGAGGCTGTAAGTACGCAAGCTCCTCCCAGAGTAAGCATAACTGCAGCCGAACCTGGTTCCTCCATCCAATCCACCATTTCAGTTCCCCCTCTTCTAGCCATCACAACTACTTCTTTTGAGCCTACCCGCTCAGAAGTAGTAATTCCATTCACCCCATTTTTGGAAATACAAGCATTGCCCAATGTTCAGGTGGCACGAAAATAGCCGATATGGAGAAAATTAATCGGGCGCACCTGAGTTCTTCGTAGTGGTTGAAGAGCAAGAGGCGAAAGGAGGCCTTGGCTCTAGCTCGACCGATCAAAAAGGTTGCTTTTGACCCAGTCGCCATGGAGTCTCACACGACTAGAATCACTCCCTTAGTCCAAAAGCCACAAGGAGAAATGTTGTCGAGTGATTATGTCTGTGAGACTATAACTGAAGATCTCACCAAGATAGATCCAACCGAAAATATGGGTAATATACAGGCTGATATGAGCTCGGTATACTTGCATGGTGAGCATTACAAGGAGAAGTATTTTGAGAATGAAAATAAAATTATTGAGCTCGAAGCCGCCTTGGCGAAAAGCAGAGCGCAAGAAGAAAATACTACCATAGAAAATGAACACTTGCACCGATAGGTCGGAGTGCACTTAAAAGAAAGAGACGCGGCCATGATAGAGATGCATTCACTCCGATAGTAGCTAGAGGCTATCCAGAATCAACTGGCCGAGAAGGCTGCATAGGCTGTAGGATTTTCTCCGAAGAATATTAAAGAAGTGCACCTTCGTTCTGCTCAAAACTATGAGAAGCTGGTCGAACAAGCAGTTCAGGTGTTGCACTATTTATGGATGGCTAGCATACAGATTCAGCTAGGCCAGCAATTGATTGATAACACAGAGGAAATGCTAGAGCCATATATGGAGATGGCAGTAAAAATTCAAGCTCTGGCCAATTCCAGCATTCACATTCACCCCTGAGCGAAATGGATCACGCTTGGTCCACTGCCAAAGTCACACTGCGCAGTTATTTTCAGAGAATGGACCTGGTGAGAGAGGGACAAAAAATTCTCAATACCATCGAGCGAGAGCATACTATTTCCATGACCCATTTTGATACTCTTGCCGAGTTGGGATTCCCAGACTTCACTAATGAATGGGGTGAACCTCTCCCTAAGGAACAATTGACTGCGGCTTGGAGAAATTTCATAGAGGATACCTCGGAGATCGATGCATGGGAGGAGCCCATCACAGAAGCATAGGTATTGCCTCTAATGCAAAAATATACCCGCTTGGAGTTATCCTTGTATGAGCTGGCTCAGAGAGCAAGGTGCCTCAGCTTGGAGGATGTTCAGAACCTGCGCTTTGTCTATGAATCCTTGAGTACGCCTAGCCTATTCACCACCCATGCTTGGGAAGAAGTTGTTATAGTTTATGAGGTTACCTCTAAAAACCTCAAAGAGCAGGTGAAGCGAGCAGTAACAAAGCGTACGGTGGCAGAAGAAGCAGAGCGAGCTGAAGTCCTCAAAGTGGTGGTTGAAGCTGAAGCCAAGGAGAAAGTTGAAGAGGAGGCGCATCGAAAGGCATCTGTAGCAAAGGTGCCAACCAAGGTAGCTAGAAAAAAGACTCCATAGCAGCCCAATGGATAAAGGCCTGGGATCGCTTGCATCCATGCGAGCTGGATACCCCATGAGTCGCCAAAAATATTGGTAGTTTTGTACTTTGCCACATTGGGATTTTTGTTTTATTTTAATGGAGCATTTTGATTGTAATGCAATGATATTAATCCTAAAATATTATTGTGGGTCGGTTTTATATGTTACAGTTATTTTATCTTTTTATTTTTATTTGTATATGTACCCTTTTAGCTTGGAAGTGATGAATGTTTAAAGGGTGCAGACACCTAAAACGCGTCATGCCGAGGGCGACTACTCATATGGACATGCTACAAAACCATATGAAGGATCTTGGATAGACTCCAAGATAGAGCAGTGGTTCTAACCACTCAATTTAGGCATTCTGGCCTAAGCAGTCTGAACCGTAGCCCAAACCTGCGGTCTCCAGTCTGAACCATGGTTGACACCTACGGTCTGCAGTCTGGACCATAGCTGTGACCTACGGTCTGAACTGGAGTTCAGTTAGGCCTTCCATCCGAGCCAAATCGGTTGGAACGGCCAAGAGATCTAGAAGGAGGTAGTTGGAGGATGGAAGATTCCAAAGGCTTCCATCCCAACTGTCCTAACCAACCTTCTTGGTCTTGGCTTCTCCATGAAGCCACCCCTAGCCCTAGGGGCATGCTACAAATACCCCCTCCAAGCGGGGATGAGAGAAGAGAGATAATTTGTATAGCGAAGTGCTGGCGAATTATCGAGCGAGCTAATTGATCAAGAGAGCAGCGAAGCCCTATCAAATTGCATAATGACCTTGTGCATTTGAGAGCCCCCTTTGCTATCCATCCAAAGACCAATTAGCCATGGATGCCCTAGGTGCCTAGGAGGATCAAGAAATGCAAATCCGGGTGAACGAAGGCCCTTCACAGTGATTTGACCACCAAATCTATTAGAGGACGACAAAGGCGACCCTTGAACATCAATTCGGACAAGGAGGTCAAGCCCATTGCCCCTAATTCTGAGGGCAAACACATCAGAGGTCAAACCATGGCTATCAACCATGGTTCATAGTGCAGACCGCCCCTCACAACTACGGTTTGCAATAGGTTAAAGATCACCTTACTCATTTTGCTTTTTACCGCATAGATTAGTCATGTTAGTCTTTTCATAGGTTTAATTGCATTTTAGAGAAACTCTGACCGTAGGAATTAGGCATTTTATGCGTTGCATTGGGTAGGAGTATATTGGATCTTTTAGATGTTTTATTGCTTCTAATTCGATATTTGTTCAATGCATCATTTGCTTATTCATGTCTTGTATGTTGTAGTATAATTCTTGATGTGATTAGAATAGCTTAAAGCCTTTCTTTATGCTTTCTTGTTTTACTAGTTTAATGGTATTTACATGTATGTTTCTTTAAAGGGCCTCATCACGAGAGGCTATCAAACTTTGTAATCATGCGTTGTTGTTTCTTGTTCATAGGGAGACAGGTGCAAAAGGGAGCCTATATCATAATCCTTCCACATCACGGAGAAGGGGGTTAGCTCTACCCCAAGGCAGTTTGTGAGTAATCACCGGAGCAACAAATAAGTGTGCCTACCCTATTGAGGGCATTGGCAATTGTAACATCTGTATCATCTTTGGAGTGACCCTGAGAGGGCATTTTTGTAACCCGAGATCCTTTCGAATATTAATATAAGAAACTTTGCATTAGTTGGCTTCTTTGTTCAATTTGTGCATTTGTGTGGATCTTTGTGTTTTTACGATGGTATAGATCAATACACTAGCTAGGCACGCACTCCATGGTTACGTCAGATGGCGATCACGATGGAACCCCACAATTTTAGCCTTGAATTCTGACTATTCTTGGCTTTTTCTTTCCATAGGTGCTAACCGCAGCTTTCAACTACGGTTATTTTTTGGCCCATGGTTGTAACCTGCGGTCTCCACTGCAGCCCGTAGGTCGGACCTACGGTTCACAGAGGAAGAAGCAGACAACAAGGAAATTAGTGGGCAACAGAGCAGGAGCTGAGGTAGGTCCCAATTTCACCTTCTATGTTGAATTTTTTGCTCTGCATCTTTCCAAAAATCATCGAACCATTGCAAACTAGGAACAAAAATATAAGGGGTCAATGAACAAGTCCTAGTTTGTTTTTGATTTCCATTCAGTGGAAAGGCGTTGTTGGGAATAGTGGACCTCTGAGTGTAGTCTGCCCCTAAATACAATGACCTTGATAAATATTGTGTGTCATTTGCATGCTTGAGGTCCAATCAATGGCCATGTCATTGTAATTGCATCATCAAAATATCATGTAGGACATTAGCATGCATTATGTCTGAATTCGAAATGTTCCTTTTCTTTTCATGTACATCATGTAGGAATGGTCATTATGCTCTATGATGCATTTGTCATTTTTGCAAAATAAAAGGAACCACACACACCACGTATCATTTAAACATCAGTGGCATTGGGCTCTCACATCCAACCCGCTTGATTGAGACCAATAGTGGATGTCATTACCACTTGGTTGGCTCATTTGAAATTGTATTATCGGGACCCGCTCGTTGCCAAGGCCGACCCAAGAACTGTCCTATCCATGCAAAATAGCATGCACTCTTCTTCGAAAGGGTGTATCACTGTGCACGGTGTGCTGGGTGAGGGTTGGTAGTACCTATGCTACTTCGTTGAGTATGGATGTCATTACCATATTCGGCTTGTGCGAGTATATAGGTGAAAGCCAATTTAACTGAGTTTAAAATCCAACAATATTTCAAAACACGTGAGAGTTTCTAACACTGATACAACACATCTGAAAACAACATCAAACAGTTTAGGGCTCACAATAAAAATTTAAAAGAGATAATCACCATTTGTTTACATTGTTTGCATAATAAAACACATCTAGACGTCAGGTACACAAATGGTGAACACACGGGGTGATCGAAAAAGGTCTAGGACCGATGCCCATGATCAACCCCCAACTGGGTCACAACAGCATGTGTCGAGTCCTCATACACATGAGCGAACCGAACGACGTTCGACAAGCATTAGAGGTGACAACTCGACACGGGGAGATCCCATTGAGTGGACCCTCGATAGAGGAGCTTCAGTACACTCCTCTAGGCATAGGACTGAGCGTGGAGCTTCTCAGCATGAGGATGCTCTACCCCAAAGCCATTACCGAGACCGCACTGCACGCGCATCCATGGGATCAGCCGAGGAATATGTGGTGCAGGGGACCAAGTTGGTTCCCATACGTACTAGGTCCACAGGAGGTTCTAACCCTCCACCATCAGAGTATAGACGAGTCAGAGATCTACCCATTCAGGGGCAAGAGGATAGGCTCACTTTCGAGCATAGGTCCACCCATACTCTTGCGTGGCTCACCATGCAAGATCACCATTGATATATCAAAGGTGGGAGCTAATGGAACACCACCGCATGAGCGGTGGAGGTCTAGATAGCTAGATGGTCTAGGTAGTGTTCTTGAGCAGCTAGGCTGCAAGCCTACAACTCCACCCACTCGTGCTCCGAGTGAGCATAGCGACAGTTGTATCAAGATCACTAGAGAGCATGGAGAGGCTTCTAAGCGCCCTCATGTCACACGTCCACCGTCCACACATCTGTCTGATGGGTACATAACCCATAAGGTAGCTCGCATAGAGCATGCACACCGGAGGCCTCCTACGGTCGACTAGATCGATAGATCACATAGACTGGTGTCCGAGCAAAGATGTCAGCTCCTCCAAGATCAATTGGATGATGCTCGCCTAGAGAGGCAGCATATTGAAGATGAAAATATTCAAGCGCAAAGGCTCCTACGATAGAGATTATATGAGCAATGCATGCACGAGGAGCATATTCTAGCTCAGAAGGAGCGTATAGAGTAGGAGGATCGGCTAGCCAGGGCTGGCCTATACCCTCTCGAGGAGCATAGAGAGCGTGTGCATAGAAGGGTTGTGTCCCTAGCCGATATGCATGAGGAGCGAAGAGATGCTCATACTCATGTCAGTGCCCAATAGAGGGAGCGACTACCATCACTCAATGATCTTAGACAGAGGTAGCATGAGCACGTAGATGCAGACAGATATGATCAGGGCTACCCTGAGAGTTGTCGAGTTGAGGAGGAGGAAGAGCCATGTCCTCCACCTCCCCAAAGAAGACATTACCTCCTAGACCACCTCCATGATAGCTTAGGGAGGAGGACTTTTTATCTTCTAAGGCATACAAGGTTTTGGTTGATAAGGTCAAAGCAATAGAGAGGCAGGGTGGCTATGCAAAAGCTGACACTGAGGAAGATACACAATGAACCTCTAGACCCCTCGGTGCCTACGCCTCCATATCCCGAGCATTTTGATATGCCCCGATTGGAAAAATTCAAGGGTGATGAGGATGCACAAGAACATGTTACGAGTTTTTTGGATGCTTGTTTCCAGATAGAGAGTCAGGATGCTTTGTTGTTGTGCACTTTCATTATGACACTTTTTGGCCTAGCCCGAGAGTGGTTCAACCAACTGAAGAAACATAGTATTACTAGTTTTGAGTAGTTGGTCGATGCATTTCTTGAATGCTATTCATTTGGCATCAAGAAATAGGCCAACCTTTCTGATTTAGCTATGCTAGCTCAGCGTGACGATGAGCCCATCGAGCAATACGAAAAGAGGTGGCATAGAATAATGGTAAAGCTGCCATTCCCTATTCCTACAGCTGAACTGACCCGAATGTTTACAAAGAGTTGTGCCAAGCACATCTCGCTACTATTGTAGCTGTAATAGTACCCTACATTCGAGGAAGTTATGGTGCAAGCCAGGGTGATCGAGGACATCAAGTTGCAAGAAGGCAGCTTGAAGCTCAAGACCAGGAAAGAGGGGTTTAAAAAGAGTACTACGAAACAATAGGGCAAGCAGGCCCACGTGAATCAAGTAGTACTAAATCTCGGAGGAGAAGACAAGGGACAACAAAAGCCTAATTATCAGGCTCAACCTCCTCCTACGCGTTATGAGACATGCAAAAACAACTATAAGGGCAAAAACAAAGAAGAGCGCCCACCTCGCCAGTTCACACCCTTGACGGAATCGATGACTTCAATTTTTCATCAACTATGTGAGGCCAAGGCCATACGATTGCTTGAGGTCAAATTAGTAGATCCGAATGTGCCAAAGTCAAAGTGGCATCAAGATGATCTATTCTACATATTCCATAGAGTGAAAGGCCATGACATCGAGACATGTTGGTCCTTCAAACACATCATGCAGAACATGATAGAAAAAGGAGAGCTGGTAATACCAGGCAACCCATAGGCACCCGACAACAAAAACATGGGGATTTTCAAAAATCCACTACCTAATCATGAGGCACCTCGTAACAATGTCGACCAGGTCAATCAAGTGAGAATCGAACCACCTACCCAGGGGTTCGTAGGCATGGTCAATGTTGTTACGAGACACGGGAGGTACGATCAACCGAATCGACCTCGTGCTCCCATTAGAATACAAGCTACGCCGGATCAATGACCAGCTCAGAACATTCCAGGCCCACCAGCTAGACCGGTGGTGACCATAAGGAGCAGGTTAGTTCAGAACCTGCAGACAGCTCCTACGAAGTTGTCAATATATGAGCTTATTCAGTAGTCCCCTAGACACAGGGAGACTCTTATGGACATTTTGAGGTCCATTGAGGTACAGTCCCAAGATGCCCATGCATTTACAAATTTTGTGGGACATGTACAACAGTGTCAAGAACCCACGATACAATTTTATGATCATGAAGTGAAGATGGTTCCTACTATTATGGCTGACCCATCGCTGCATATTATCACGTGTGTTAACCACATGCCTTTCAAAAGGGTCTTGATCGACACTGGGTCCTCGATCAATATAATCATGACCAAGGCACTGAGCCACCTCAAGTTACCCAAGTCACACATTGTGCCTACCACCTTTACGTTGAGAGCATTTAACGATGCGCTATGCTCGATGGTTGGCACAATTGTTCTACCTATTCAGGTGGGACTCAAGACCATCTCTATGATGTGTCACATGATAGAGGGTGCCATGCAGTACAACATTCTGCTCGGGAGGCCTTGGATTCATGAAATGCATTGCATCCCCTCTATCTTGCATCAGTGTGTGAAATACATTCATGAGGGACAAGTTCACGTAGTGTCCTCGGATGAAGAACCATTCAAGTTCATGAACCTAGCAGATTTGCCTGGGGGTTTTGTACTCCCGTCGATGCATTTGGATATCCGACCTGTCTCATCGGTTAAGATTCCAATAGGTAAACCAGAAGCCCATGCTCAACCATCGACATCTGTGTCACACAGATCTGAGCATACGACTACAACTTCTCTAAAGCCGACTGCATCGGCAATGCATCGACAAGTCAAGAAGCTAAAGGTGAAATTGGGTGAGAAAGTGGAAAATCATGTGCCCAGATCAGTCGCCAATGAGACTCCCACTCCCATGGATGTGGAAGAACCTCAAGACAAAGTCGAGGAGGCACCTCAGCCTACTTCACCTGCATCTTCAGCAGGGTCATCTGCACCGCAGGTGACCATTCATCTGGCCAGCACAGGGTTGGGTGAGTATCTTGTGCAAAATGTTACTTTCGGACCTATCCTAAAAACTGCACAAGAGATGGGCCGACCGCACGCCCATCAATTTTTGATTGGATCTGTAGTGTCGTTGGGTGAGCCACCCAACCAAACAAACTTTGTCTATGTAGGGCTGGATCAAGCGCCCACCAGAATGTCCATAGATGAGGATGATGATGAGCCATTCACTATGAATGTGTGCTATCTATCCAACCTAGAATATGCCATGCGCATTTTTGAGTCGTATCATTGGCATGGGCGTGACCTTGGTATTTTTGAACAAGGACGTAGAACTCCGCTCGAACCTCATTATCAGTTAGCTACTGATAGGTTCAGGTTAGGGTTACAAGTATAGGGTCATGATGATTTGCTTGTTGCATCCTTAGATCGCATGTACTTGAGTCTGGAGGATGATGTGGATTTTACTCCATATCACCCTAATCCTTCCAGCTATTGGAGGACTCGCCAGATGGTATCATTTGTTACCATAGGGCCACCTGATTCATACCATGATGGGCCCTTAGAGGACAACCCCAGAGACAACCTAGGTAACCAAATCTGTGGTGCTACCAATGACACTGGTATGCAGGGGCATGACCCCCATGCTGTAGGTGATCTCAAGTCAGGAGATCTCTGCGATGATGATGGAGAGGAGTCCACCTCCGAAATGAGTGGACCTAGTTATGATGCGGATGATGAGTCCTCAAATGATGATCAATCTGAGGAGGAAATCAAGCCGACCTTTCTAGGTCCGATGTTTATATGCCATCTGCTACCTATGGAACAAGTGGAAGAGACGAACGAGCGCTTCATAGTCGATAGTGATTATAAAGATGAAATAGAGGAGGCTTACTTAAAGCCTCACCCAACTGATCTCCCACTATGCATAGACACAATAGAGTGGCCCATCCATGGTAGTGACCATAGTGATGTAGATGAGAGGATCGATTCTAGGCTCGTGTATCCACAATATCTATTGCCTAGGGAATCAGAGCATGTTATGGAGGAATTCCCTCCCAACACTGAGTGCTCTGAGGAAGGAGTAGCACCAGTTTACATGGTAGTATCATATATACGATCATTCTATCAGATTTATCTAGATAGTGATGATAGCGACCACAGAATCAGATACATGGGACCACATCTGCCTAATCGCTCCTTAGAAGAGGGGGGAAGTGACAGATTGTATTTGTATAATGATGATGAGGACTCGATGGAGATGGCCTATTTGGGACCTCACCACTTACGTAATAGGCCTCCACCTAGAGGTCCCCCACCTATTACAGCTGTAGGTTTGCATCGGGAGATTAATCTCCATCATAGCCTAAGGGAAAGAAGAGAGCTTGAAGAGAGGTATCAGGAACTCTTTCCCGATCCGCCTACGTACACGGAGCTCCTTGAGCTGAGAGATCCCATTTTGTAGCCAGTGCACCAGGAGGATCCAGTTATATGGACATCCCATAGAGAGGATCCATTTGTGCCCGTACCATCCAAACCAGATCTTGAGTACGAAAGCTACGCTTCAGGGATAGAGTTTTGTCCATGTGGTTTCAAAGATCAATTCCATTCCATCAATATGGTCTCCATTGATTTGACCACTCCACTCCACAATCCAATAGATCCATCCAAACCACTACATCTGAACATGGATGCTATCGATTGGGATCATGCTGACTCGCCAGTCCAGCCTGAAGATTTCTTCCCAAATGAAGAAATGTTGCAACCATTTCATTTCGCACCAGGCTATGCTCAGGATGTTTGTCACGTCGAGAATGCTTCCCAAGAGGAACATGTGAACCCAGATGATGACATCCATCTGATTCCTATGCCTCACCAGCTTGAGGAGGGATCACATATGTCAGTAGAGAAAACCTTCGATGTGGATATCAGTAAAGATCCCACCAATCCAAAGAAGGTTAGATTTGGAGAGAGTCTCACTCCGGATGAGCGTGATAGCATCATCCCTCTACTGAAAGAGAGACCTGATCTCTTTGCTTGGACTTACAAAGACATGTCGGGTCTAGATCCAAAATTGGTTACTCATAACCTTTCGCTAGATCTGTCGAAGAAGCCAATCAAGCAAAAACTCAGAAAGATGCATCCAACAGTAGCCTTAATGGTAAAAGATGAGTTGCAAAAATTGTTGGACGTAGAGTTCATCATCTCCATCGACTATCCAGAGTGGGTCTCCAATATGGTGCCCGTAGGAAAGCCAGATGGAAGGGTCCGTATTTGTACAGATTTTAGAGATCTCAACAAGGCAACACCCAAAGATTCATTTTCATTGCCAAATATCGATGCTCTGGTAGATGCCACTATAGGTCATGAAATGCTCTCCCTTATGGATGGTTTTTTTGGATATAACCAGATTCGGATTAAACCCGAAGATCAGCATAAAACCATGTTCATAATGCCATGGGGGACATTTTGCTACAAAGTTATGCCATTCGGTCTTAAAAATGCTGGTGCCACATATCAGTGGGCTATGACATATATCTTTCATGACTACATGCATAAAATCTTAGAATATTATATCGATGACTTACTAGCTAAGTCGTTGCTATGAGCAGAGCATGCGGAGGTCTTAAGGAAGGTCTTCGATCGCTTGATAGAGCACAATGTCAAGTTGAATCCTAAGAAGTGCGTATTTGGCGTAACTTCAGGAAAACTCTTGGGATTCATCATTTCTAAATGAGGCATCGAAGTAGACCCAACAAAGGTCATGACTATTCTAGAGATGCATCCTCCCACTAATATCAAAGAACTAAGAAGCCTTCAGGGCAAAGTAGCATCCATAAAGTGATTCATCGCTCAATTATCGGATAAGTGTCGACCCATGAATCGATTGCTACACAAGGGGGTCCCATTTGATTGGGACAAGGACTGCCAAGCAGCCTTTGCTGAGATTAAGCAATACCTAGCAACGTCGCCAGTACTAGCTCCACCAAGGCCAGATGAGCCTTTTTTGCTATATATATCGGCAACCGACTTTGCATTAGGGACCATGTTAGCCCAAAAGAACGTGCAAGGCAAAGAGCAAGTCGTATATTACATCAGTCGCACCTTGGTGAGTTATGAGTCAAGATATGCATATGTTGAAAAACTTTGTTTAGCAGTAGTGTTCGCTACCAAGAAATTATGGCATTACATGCTAAGTCATACCACATATGTTATATCAAAATAGAATCCTTTGCAGTACATGATGAGCAAGACATATCATAACACACGTATTGCAAAGTGGATCATGCTATTGATAGAATTTGATTTGCAATTCATCAACCAAAAGTCCATCAAGGGACAAGTCATAGCTGATCAACTGGTTGAGGCACCACTGTCCAACAGTAGGCCTCTAACCATTGAGCTTCCAGATGATGCGGTCTTCATAATATCTGAAGCTCCCGAACCCGAGGAACCAAAAAATAATGTTGATATGACATTGTTCTTCGATGGTTCGAAGTGTGAGCAAGGGGGTGGTGCAGGAATAGTGTTTTTCATGCCACAAGGAGCTCCAATGCCCTTGTCATTCAAGTTAGACTTTTCGTGCACCAACAATAATGCTGAGTACGAAGCCCTACTTTTGGGCCTCCACACAGCCATCGCCATGGGTATTAAAATATTGAACATTTTTGGTGATTCTCTGCTCATAGTTAACCAGGTTAAGGGGCTCTTCCAGTGTCGATGTCCCATACTGAAAGCCTACAAAGATCTTGTTGCCACTTATCTAGCTAAACTTGAATGGTATGACATCGAGGCAATCCCTCATTCATCAAATAGGTTCATAGACACCATGGCATCTTTGGGGTCCTTGATCCCTCAGAATCCATCTACCAATTTTACTACCATCCATGTTAGAATGCTCTCACACCCAACAATAGAGCGTGCAACCTTTGATAACAAAGAATCAATCAACATGATTGTCATGGAACCAACAACTGATTGGTTCTATAGAGTGGAAGACTTTCTTAAGCAGGCACCCTAGGAGTCATTGACTTCTTAGAGTCCTACGGGGAGTGGTACTACCATTCACCACAAGGTTGTTTCCCAGTCTGCATTTGCAAAGCTAAATACGTAGGGGGAGCAGGCCATCTTAGCAGTCAAAGCTGAGGCTTGTCAAAGCTGGATGTTGCAAATCCAAGACTTCCTAAAACTTGGTATGATCCCAGAGGGATTGTCGCATGCCGCAAGATGCACATTTAAATAGAAAGTGACTAAGTATGTCTTGATAGGAGACATTTTGTACCGATACAGCTATGAAGGAGTCCTCCTTCGATGTCTTGAGCCCCAAGAGTCATCTTGGGCAATCTTAGAAGCTCACGATGGTACGTGCGATGGCCATTTTAGCGGCATGGCTATCATCAAACGCATCCTTCGCATGGGTTATTATTGGCCCACTATGGAGAAGGATTGCAATGTGTATGTCAAGAAATGCATTAAATTTCAGCATCATGCTAATCTTATGCACTTGCCATCATAGGCCTTACAACCCATTCAGGTGGCTTGGCCATTTGCTCAGTGGGGATTAGATCTGATTGGCAAGATTTCCCCTCCATCATCAGGTCGACATACATTCATTATCATGGCTACTGAGTATTTTACAAAGTGGGTGGAAGCCATTCCCCTTACAATGACCACTGGAGCTCGCATCGTAGAATTTATTCTTGAGCATATCATATGTCATTTTGGGATACCATCCAAGATAATTTTGGATAATGGAACTTCTTTTAAGAACAAAATTATGTGGGCTTTAACGTCTAAATACCGCATTAAACATAGTTTTGCAACTCCATATTATCCACAAGCAAACGGGCAAGCTGAGGCCTCAAACAAGACTGTGGTAGCCATCTTGAAAAAGATAGTGCAAGAACACCACAAGGATTGGCATATACAATTGCCCCTTGCACTATGGGCTTACAGGACTAGCATTCGGATGCCCATTGGGGCAACGCCATTTTCACTAGTATATGGCATTGAGGCCATTATGCCCTTAGAGTTGGAAATTCCAATGCTGCGCGTCGCATTGAAAGAGTTCATCGATGATGACACCGCACGGCAAGCTCACATCGATCAATTGACGTTGCTTGATGAACATCGCATGAATGCCCTCGAGCATCTCCATGTTTATCAAGAGTGATTAAAATGAGCTTACAATATCAAAGTCCACCAGAGAGACTTTGAAGTTGGGGATCTTGTGCTGAAAGAGAACCAACAGAACTCAAATTTACCACTTGACATGCGAGACAAATTCATGGCTAACTGGCTAGGGCCTTACATCATATCTAAAAATATTGGTTCAGGAACCTATCGCCTAACATCGCTAGAGGGTGTGGAAGAGCTTGAGCCTCTCAATATCATCCATATTAAGGCGTTCTATGCTTGAGAGTGTAGTAAAGGCACCAAAGGCATCTGTAAGCCTTTGGTCAACCCAAAATCCCTCAAGGGTTTTGTCTAAACCACTCGATCACCCCAAAAGGCCCCAAGCTCTCTGATTAAGAAGCTTGGTCAAGAAAAGGCACCAAGGATTTCCAAAAATTGCTTGGTCAACCCAAAGGCTCTAAGAGTTCCTATAACTTCTCGGTCATCCCAAAAGGCTCCATGCCCTCTTGTTGAGAGTTTGGTCAACTAAAAGGTTCCAAAGGCGGTTGTAAAACCTTTGGTCAATTCAAAAGGCTCCAAGGATTTCTAAAAATTGCTTGGTCAACCCTAAAAAGCTCCAAGGACATGTACTCATCATTTGGTCAAATATGAAAGCTCAAAAACCTATAAAAATCAAGAAAAATATATAAAAGTCCAAAAAAAATGGATAAAGCCTAAAATCCAAAAACATTTGCATTTGCATTTTGCATTTTCATCTGCATTCACACATGCATTCACATCATCATATTGCATTTAGGCATTTTTCATCCATTGCATTCCATAGTAGAGTGTAGTGCATTTATCAAAGTTTTACCAACAGTCACACGTTTGTATGACAATCATGCACCCTTGCATTTATCATAATTCATTGCATTCATACACGATACATGTTGTGGAGACTTATGTATGTATATTAAGTTTTCCTGTCACTCAGCCATACCTAGTGAGTTCTTCAGATATTGTAGAAAGCTTGCTTTGCTATTATAGACAAGGTCATTAGTTGGGATAGTGCTTCAACATATCAGAATCCCATCACTAAGAAAAACAATATAAAATCCTGCTAAGACGAGAGAGGATGAAAGCCATGAAAGCAGTCTTAGGTATCTAGAGAGATGGGTTTCATGACCTGCTTATCTTGCAAATAGTCGGTTTATAAAGGTGTACTTTGGCAAAAGGACAAGAATTTCCCCTATAAATCCCAAAGTCACAAAAGTTAAATCCCAAGTTACAAAGTGCAAAAAAATATACAAATTTCAAGTTCAAAATATAAAGTGACATAGTGAATCAAAAGCACTATAAAAATCCCTTGCTCAAATAAAATGGTAACGCATGGACTAACAGTGATTTTTATCACTACATCTGAGAAAGTAAGAAGGGTGAGAACTTGAATCCCTAGATTGTACACCTTTTGAAAGCCATAGAGTGATCCCCGATCACAGCAATGGGTTGGAAGAGTCCCACCTGCAATCGGAGGGGTAGTTCTATTGGGTGATCCCCAAACGTAGCAATGGGTTGAAAGAGTCCCGCCTGCATTTGGAGGGGTAGCCCTGATCAATTTGCAAGATGAGCTAGCTCTAGGTACCTAGGATTGTCTAGTTGTATAAGTCTAATCAAAGCTGAAACAAGGATGATACGATCGTATGAGGAACCTTATCTCACATATGGGTTGAAAGAGTCCCGACTGACATACAGGGTATGCTTACGATCTATCTAAAAATACTCACATGCACACATAGGGATTATGAATAGTTGGGTCTATCACGACAAAAGCCTTGTCCAATATAAGCCTGGTATAGTTAGTATGTGATTTTTGGAGAGGTTTACTAGGGTGTTTGAGTCTCAAGGAAAACCCCAAAAAGTGCTCCAATAGCAACAAGATACCACATATCTTTAGACTACAGAAATACGAGTCATTCATTCATAAAAATGCATTTTACAAAGTACAATCAAATATATAAGATAGATACCGCATGAAGATCAAAAATGATGTTTAGATGACCACTGATTATATAGTACAAAATGACATAATCATTCATTAGCATTTCACCAATCCATTTCACTGCATTTCATAAATGGGTGATTAATTGATTAAGTTCTTGTAATAAGAATTATCAATTATTTTGCATGATTGTTATACATTCTGTGGTGTCATATTTTAAAAATTGATATACATAGTTTACATTCATTCCTTATGTTTTAAGTGATTAAAGCATACAGGTTCATCTCCATTAGATTATGATTTCGTACATAATGCATTACCATACATTGCATAGCATATCATAAACTGCATAAAATATACGCATGCCCACAAAGCAAAAATAAATATGCATTAAAAATAAACATCGCATCCATCTACATACATCATATGTCGCACATCTAATCATCTAGATCACTGCATATCATCATCATAAAGTAGAATAGCTATCTAATGCATGACATCCATACATCGCATCATATAAACATAGCATTTAAATACGCATTGCATCCATGTGCATCAAATAAACATAAAATCAAAAACAATAAATACACATGTACACATAATGAGCCATGAAATATCATATCATATATATGTGTGTCCAAATGAGTACATAGGGAGTACAAAATGCCCGTAGGCTACAACTATGTAGGTCCTCGACCTTACACACAAAATGATACATCAAAACTATAGTCGACAACTGCTATAAATCGGATCTAGGCTGCTCCCCCTATACTGGAGCTCTCACCGCCTCCCTCTACACTGTGCTCTGGAGCCTGCTCTCCTAGCTGACCTGGCACCTATGGTGGATCCTGCTGTGGATCCTGCCTACCTCCAAAGCCTAACGCACCCAACACATGGGAAACTGGTAACTACAGTAGGCTAGTCCTCTAGCTGGAGGCCCCTGATGTCTGCCCTGGATCTCTAGCCCTGGCCTACGATCTCATTGTGTGCATGCTAGAGGACCTATGCATCCTCTCAGTCCTATGAGTCCTATGACTCGAGCTCATTGTGGACTACCCTAAGGTCCTAGACCTGGTACGCTATGACTCTACTACAAAAGGATCCTCAAGAACCGGTAGCCCATGCATCTCTATGTAGCCGACTAGCTGATCAACGCGAGCAAGTCGGGCTACGTGCATCTCATTGGTCCTCATGACCATACCATGCAGTCGCATCACCTCAATAGTCAGATCCTGTATAGCTATTGTACCTACTACTGGTACCGTAGGAGGCCCCATGATAGCCTGAGGAGGCCCCATAATAGCTCCCCTCATTGCTCATGTGAGATCCTACTCTACCTCTACTATAGTCCGCTACACCTGTGCTAACTCTAGGGTAGTCTGTAGTCTCTACACCTAGGCCTCTACATCGGTAGCTCGAGTCATGAGCTCCTATACCTGGCCCTGCACCTCAGTCAAGGTCACTCCTATCAGCCACCTTCACCTCTAGAGTGGCGATGGTGGTATCTCTCTCACTGTTGCATGTGAAAGCGCCCAATATGACTCTGCAAGTCAACAACCTACACCAACAGCTATCCCTCTACACTATCAAGAGGGACCTCACCCTCCTCTAGAGCATCCTCCTTAGGGTCGATCTTTGGATAGGTCCTCAGCGATGGCCTCTACACCCCAACCACCCTTAGTATGTTGGCGCACCCTACGCCCATTAGGATCTACCTCTACCTCTACCTGGCTCTCGACCCAGAGGCCCGATCCCATGCCATCTAAATAGAGACCACCACCCATCATAGTCGGGCATGGTCCCAACTGTCTCAACCCTCGACTCTTGGAAGTCATCGGGTGCATCTCCTAGTGATGGAGGAACTATCAATGGGAGATCCCTCTCTAGAGCCAAGCGTCTATACCTCAGGGGCATATCTGGTAGGTCCTACACCATGCCAAACTATCATAGGACACGAGAGAAAAATTGATACTCTCAAACCTCTAGCTTACGCCAGATAAGCCATCTATCTCGATGGGCCCATCATAGCCACTCATCCACCTTTGACCATATAAGACAATCCATGTAGGGGCGCCAGATGATGTCCCCCAACCCAAGTGCTACAAATATGATAATGTAATGTTATGTATCCCAGCATGAGCCCTACTATGGACACCCTCCTTAGCACGAGGCCAGCAAGCAGTGTAGCACTGATGATCATCATCTAGGGTAGTGATGCATAGAGGTAGATCAACAGGATGCTCGATCCGGATGTGCTGCCACCCCTAGATCTATAGCAACAGGCTATAGCTGATGCCCTTATAACTTTACTCCATAATCTGGTACAACTCCCTATAGAGCTGGCATAGTAAAGTGCTCCCCTAGGCCAATAGTAGTGGCTCCTCCATCGAGCTCTAAAGCACCCTCCAAGTAGGGGCTAGCATGTTCTAAGGAATCCTCATACTCGAGGAGTCTAGAAGGACAATCTGAATGATGAGGTGCATAAAAAGGGCCTCTCAAATAGAGAAGACATCATCCCGATACCAGTCCCCGATGTGCACCCCTCCATGGTCTACATCATCCTATGCATCGATGCTTTGATCACCGAATATGGTAGCAAAAATAACATCCTTTGTCATGTAGGTAGAGGAAATGATAACCTCACCATCGATAGGGATCCTAAAGATCCTGTAGACATCCTCCAATGTGATGGTCATCTCACCAAGAGGTAGGTGAAATGTGTTGGTCCATGCATTCCAGAACTGGGCCAACACAGTAATATAGGCCTGATCTACCCTAATGGTGGGTAGATCCATGACATAACCAAACCCGATGGCTCGAAACCATGCTCGGTCATCATCCGACAAGGCCTCGTGGAGAGTCTTCATCAAGTCAGGCTCCCACGCTCTAGAAGTTAACTTTTAAACAAAAAAAAAAAACATCATGTAAGCTAAATCTAGCTAAGCAGAGCTAAAGAAAACTAAAAAAAAAAAAACAAGCAATTACAAACCACAACTACAACTTGCGGTCCCCAATTTGCAAATTGGGAACCGCAGCTGCAACTTGCGGTCCCCAATTTGAAAATTGGGGGTTACAGCTGAAACTGTGGTTCCCATTTTGCCACCTGGGAACCGTAGCTACCAGCTATGGTTTAGGAGTGGCACCCATTTCGGGTACCCTCCTAGACCACTAATGCATAAACATTAAATCCTAGTCTAACCTAAACTAGTGGGGTTCATTACCGATAGTTTAATGAGGTTCAATTTCCGCATTTATTAAGTGTGGTTCATTTTACTAATATGGAGTGTGAGGTCTCGGTTTCGAGTTACCTTGCCCGCACCCTGCCCTCGGCTAGTCGATGGCTGATCAGGATCCACCATCAGGGAAGACGAGTGTAAATATGGTCGAGTTTGATAGCGTTTCGTATCAGGGAATGACTTCTCTCTCTTAGAGCTCTCAATTTGCTAAAGGTTGCAAGAAAATAATGAAAAATTGTAAATGGGATTTCAATTTATAGGTCCTCCTAGTCTCTGCGGACCGTAGCTGACACCCGCGGTTCCAAAACTAGGGTTTTTCGCCCGCAAGTCTGACCTGCGGTCCCCAAAATTTGGTAGTGCAAACCGTAGACCGTACCCGTGGTCTGCAACTAGCAATAAATGCACTAAAAACCCACCGTGGGAAGGTCTAAAAAGACAAATTAATGACTCCTAGTGGATAAAAATCAAAATAAATGATCAAAATTGCAAATTTGGTGACATTAAAAGCACCAGGATCAATCCAATAAATGCAAAATTAAAAAAAAAAATCAAACAATGAAAAACCAAATGCGCCTCGTATTCAGTGATTTATCCTATAAAATTGGTGGTTGCAGCGACTTGCGATCCATGCAATCCGACAAGATGAGTAGATCACAATAAGGACATTTGGGGTAAAATTGTCATTTCTTTTATGACATCTTTCAACAAATCATCGACAATATGATTCAACACAAGTCTTCTTGAATTTGTATTATCTTGACTCTCTAAGACGGCTATCATAGCCTGACTGCTCCATGGGAGAAAGATGTGCAAATACTACTAAGCGTTGCAATCATAAGCTGAACTAGGCCTAGCCAAGGCATTAAACGTCTCAAATCTAAAAGTTGTTCAGGATCATTCATTATGGTCAAGCGATTTCGTCGCTTCAGACATTGTCATTACCCTCATCGACTCGTCGCTTGAGGGGGTAGTCATAATTTCATGTCATAATCAAAATCAATAGAAGATCCTAGAGATCGTAGATCCCTTGATCTTGTCAAAATTGCGTTCGTCCTTGCGAATCATTGCTAACAACTATCATAAGCTTCCCCCTCTGCTTGGGGTAAATAGCAAATATGAAATTTCATTTGTAGCTCTCATCCTTCGGTTATATAGGCCTAACTCCTATTGTAGCACCAAAGCTACCCGAATGTCTGATGATGAGTGCAAACTTTTCAAATGTAAGCCTTCCCACGTTGGAAGCAATGATTCCAGGATGCGCATCCTTTTGTTGGACCTGGGGCATCTAATGTTGATCAGACTAATGATCATCATAGAACCTGCGACATCATTTTAGGAGGTCTATTTTGCTCAGCGTTGTTCGATCTCACAACGCATCTCAAAAGGGGCATCTGTAGACACCTAAAATGCGTCATGCCGAGGGCGACTACTCATATGGACATGCTACAAAACCATATGAAGGATCTTGGATAGACTCCAAGATAGAGCAGTGGTTCTAACCACTCAATTTAGGCATTCTGGCCTAAGCAGTCTGAACCACAACCCAGACCTGTGGTCTCCAGTCTGAACCACGGTTGACACCTACGGTCTGTAGTCTGGACCGTAGCTGTGACCTGCGGTCTGAACTAGAGTTCAGTTAGGCCTTCCATCCGAGCCAAATCGGTTGGAACGGCCAAGAGATCTAGAAGGAGGTAGTTGGAGGATGGAATATTCCAAAGGATTCCATCCCAACTGTCCTAACCAACCTTCTTGGTCTTGGCTTCTCCATGAAGCCACCCCTAGCCCTAGGGGCATGCTACAAATACCCCCTCCAAGCGGGGATGAGAGAAGAGAGATAATTTGTATAGCGAAGTGCTGGCGAATTATCGAGCGAGCTAATTGATCAAGAGAGCAGCGAAGCCCTATCAAATTGCATAATGACCTTGTGCATTTGAGAGCCCCCTTTGCTATCCATCCAAAGACCAATTAGCCATGGATGCCCTAGGTGCCTAGGAGGATCAAGAAACACAAATCCGGGTGAACGAAGGCCCTTCACAGTGATTTGACCACCAAATCTATCAGAGGACGACAAAGGCGACCCTTGAACATCAATTCGGACAAGGAGGTCAAGCCCACTACCCCTAATTCTGAGGGCAAACACATCAGAGGTCAAACCATGGTTGTCAGCCATGGTTCACAGTGTAGACCGCCCCTCACAACTATGGTTTGCAATAGGTTAAATATCACCTTACTCATTTTGCTTTTTACCGCATAGATTAGTCATGTTAGTCTTTTCATAGGTTTAATTGCATTTTAGAGAAACTCTGACCGTAGGAATTAGGCATTTTATGCGTTGCATTGGGTAGGAGTATATTGGATCTTTTAGATGTTTTATTGCTTCTAATTCGATATTTGTTCAATGCATCATTTGCTTATTCATGTCTTGTATGTTGTAGTATAATTCTTGATGTGATTAGAATAGCTTAAAGCCTTTCTTTATGCTTTCTTGTTTTACTAGTTTAATGGTATTTACATGTATGTTTCTTTAAAGGGCCTCATCACGAGAGGCTATCAAACTTTGTAATCGTGCGTTGTTGTTTCTTGTTCACAGGGAGACAGGTGCAAAAGGGAGCCTATATCATAATCCTTCCACATCGCGGAGAAGGGGGTTAGCTCTACCCCAAGGTAGTTTGTGAGTAATCACCGGAGCAACAAATAAGCGTGCCTACCCTGTTGAGGGCATTGGCAATTGTAACATCTGTATCATCTTTGGAGTGACCCTGAGAGGGCATTTTTGTAACCCGAGATCCTTTCGAATATTAATATAAGAAACTTTGCATTAGTTGGCTTCTTTGTTCAATTTGTGCATTTGTGTGGATCTTTGTGTTTTTACGATGGTATAGATCAATACACTAGCTAGGCGTGCGCTCCACGGTTACATCAAAGGGAAAAACAAATTGAGGACTGCATTAGAAATTCAATTTTACAACATTAGAAAGCACACTTGAAATTGAAGACACATTCGGCCCTACACACTCTGTCAAAAGAAAAAGAAGGAAACATTAAAATAAAAATGGTAAAGGATTAAAAGGATTGAAAGTGCCCAAAGAATGAGACATTAAAAATGCCTTCAACCAAAATATGGGGTGAAAGCTCCGTTCGCCCCACCTTAGGGCGAACGTCTTTCTAAAAGTTTTGAAAAATACGTGCCCGACCATATTTAAAAAATCATTTCAGCAACAGGATGTATTTGCCCCAAAGGTGGGGCGAAAGCTCCATTCACCCCACCTTGGGGCAAACGTAATATAAAGTGCGATGGAAGAAGGGAATTCAAATATATGCACATAAATAAATAATCGACATCACGTTCACCCATGTTGAGGGGCAAACGTCCTATTCACCCCTCCCATGGGTGAATGTCCTCCTAAAAGCAAGATCGCATGAACGCACTAGCGAATGAAGGTTGAGCGAATGCGTCGGAATGGTTGAGACACATTGAATATTCAGCGTTGCATTCACCCCAAAGGAAGGGCGACTATCTTTGGCACCCCTTTTGGGGGTGAACATTATTTTTAAAGGTGAACGATGTAGTTGTTAAGTATCTTCGCCAAGCATCAAAGGAATTGTCATCGCCATGGTCAAAAGGAAGGAAGTCAATAAAAGGTGTATTCATCATCAATATATATATTTTCAAAGGCGCCCATGGTAGATCACGAAAAACATTAAATAATGGAGGCAACGAGTAACTAAAATTGTGAATCCCAAGTGAAGAAGAAAGTTGTGTCAAAAACATAGGAGGATTTTCATGATTTCCAAAGCAGGAGCACATTTTCGAGGCATCAAATGTCCCTTAATTTTCTGTACACCAACGCCTAGAGATGTTGATTTCCTAGAAATGTTTTCTTGTTCCAAGAGAATGAATTTTCAATATTTCCAAGGAGGAATTTCCTCTCTATGGTTCCTGATCTACGATCATTTTATCTTCATGTGCATTTAATGGAAGAGGCAAAATCCTCTATAAATACTACTAAATTCTCATTGTAAAAGGGAGGGGTTAGAAATTTTGTGAGAAAACTGTCCAAGTTCTCTACATCAATAGAAGACACCAAGATTCTAAATTTGCAAGTGATATTGTGTAAAATTTCCTTCTGTATTCGTGCACTTCTATTTCATATGCATGTGCCTTATTTGTTGTTAGACTTGAATTATGTATCTAAATTTCAATTTTGCTAATGAGAGAGTGAGTGTTGGAGTGTTACTTTGGAGGTTGTTATTGCAAGTATATAAGTAAATTATGTTGTCATTCTTTTGTTATATGTTATTTCATGCTTGTTGGGTGAATTTCCTACTGTTAGTATGTCTAAATCCTACACCTTTGGCCTATGGACATATTTCATATTTCTTTTTGCAATTTCTAATCTCTTTCTTGCAACTCTAGTCTTCAACTAGTGTAGGATTTAGTTTGGGAGCCAGCCCTCTCTGGAGATTGACACGGAGGATATTCCTTCCCTTCGGTCATTCAATTTTGGCCATGTCTAGGGTGCACAAACATAGCTTTGTTTGTTAGGCAAATATTTTACCAACAATAAAATACATATTAAATCATTATTTAAATAAAATACAGTCTATCCTTTATTTAATGGAAACCCTAATTTTCATATAAACAAAATTTAAAATGAAAACCTTATTTCCATTTTCAAATGATGGTCCTTCTTAAACCTCATTTTCATTAAATAACAACTAAATATAATGTAAAGAAAATCCTCTTTCCATTTCAAATGGCAGTCCATCCTAGTTTGATTAAATTATAATCTAAGGTTAGACCTTATGTAGCTTCATCTCGACGATAGTGGATGGGAAATGTGAGGTGGAAGAAAAATAATGAAGAGAGGAATTAAAAGGGGATATCCAAAAGATCAATCTAATCTTAGGACCATGGTGGCTATAAAATCGCTATTGAACAACTCTTAGGTGGCGTAACATATGGAGTCGAGGTACAAGTGACAGTGAGAAACACAAGGGCACAAAGATGCTTATGACAACCAATGCTTTTCAAATAAAGGTAAGGGATGAAAATAAATTAAGTCCTACACTCGAGGTCAAAGGAAACCTTCATCGATGTTAGCACAGCAGGAGGGGGGCAGCTTTAGGTGAAATAGAGAATCTTAAAGTATCTCGAAATGGCCATATTTTAAAAATCTATACTTATCCTAGAAGTACTTAAATCATGGTTGTGAAATAAATATATCCAACCTCGCAATCACCTTCAAGTGGTTCCAACTTCATCCTCCATTGAGAGTCCAAGGTCTCCTCTTTCCTCCTGATGGTCTCCAATCAATCCTCTCCTCCTCACTCCTTAGGATTATGCCCCTTCCAGCATGACCTCCTTTCATAATTGAGTTGTCCTCCCATTTATATTCCTCTTCAAGCACAAAAGTCTCCTCCTTTCATAAGTGTCATCTACCCAAAGTAAAAACCCATCTTCCAAAATAAATGCACACCAACTTATGGCAGAAAAGGAAGATATTTGCATTTTTAAATTATTATTTTAACCTCCAAATATCTTATCTCCAATTAGAAATTCATTCTTTAATCTAAGCAAGGAGTCCTTTATTATTTAATATTTAAAAATGTTTTTCTATTTAAATAAAATCCCTTCATTATTTAAAATAGAAACACTCTTTTCTATCTAAATAAAATCCCTTCATTATTTAAATTAAAAACATTTCTTTCTATTTAAATAAAAATCCCTTGTTATTTAAATAGAAACTTTATTTTCTATTTAAATAAAATTTCTTCATTATTTGAAATAGAAACTTTCTTTTCTATTTAAATAAAAGTCCTTTGTTATTTAGAATAGAAACTTCCTTTTCTATTTAAATAAATTTCCTTCATTATTTAAATTAAAAACTTTCTTTTCTATTTAAATAAAAGTCCTTCATTATTTAAAATAGAAACCAATCGTTATTTTATTTAATCAAAAAGGTAAAAGAACGAATTTAACTAGAACCTTGAAGCATTAATATTTATAATTTCCCCAATTAATTAATTCAAACAAAGGATTTTATAATAATTAATTAATCTCCATTTAGTTAACTTAATCAAAGAAGCATAATAGTTTCTAATTAATTAATTCAATCAATTTAATACATCATAACTAAGTATTAATCCCCCTTTATCAATGTGTAGTCTGTTAGGAAAAAATATTTCTAAGGTGGGGTATGACATACTACCCCCTTAGGTTAAACACAGTCTCGTGTGTTTCCCTACAACAAAAATGTTATTGCAATACATATTTAGATAAACGAGGATAATGTCTATCTTATTTAATTAAATTTAACAAAATATTATCATCCCTCGATAATATCAATACCACTCTCACTCTACGTGAGATGCAATTCTAATCATTTGAGCAACAAAACCAACAACATCCTTCTTCATACCTACTTGGAAGAAGATCTTCCTCTTATTTTTCTTCATATTTTTACCTGCAAGAGAAATAAGAAAACTATGCACTTTCTACATAATGCATCTCCTTAGGTTACCAATTTTGTGTAAAACTACCCAATCCTTAAAGCATAAGAGTCCATTGTACATGCCGAAATCTTATTCTCTTCAAGATTTCTTCTATTTTTGTCCCAAATTCCACTGCAGATCTCATGTCGAGATCACATTTTTCTAACTTGATCTATTAAATCCATATGGTTTCAAGTTAAACAATTATATGCATTCTTTAAGGGCTTGAATCTTAGTAGGATTTCCTTATTTCCTAATCTTAGGATCCACTCCCTAGATGGATCATTATGCCTTCAAGTTCTTACTAAACTTAAAATCTAGTACTTCTTTAACAACTTAGACAAAGGATCTCATACTCCTCTCAAGAATAGATTTTCCATCTACTTTTCCTTCTAAGTATATTCAAAATTAAAGATACATTCTCCATATACCCCTTATCAACAAGTAAGATCAATTTTAACTAAGAACAATTGGTTTTGGAGAGGACCCCATAATCCTCTTAAGAATAGATTTCTTACCTATTATTTTTCAGACATCTTATTATTCCCAATAGGTATGTCCAAGCTTTAAAATTTCTACTATGTTATACTTGTAGTCCAAGCTACACAACTTAGAACCTTTCCAAAGCTTGCTTTCTTGGGAACTATCCTTCATTATGGTCATAAGGAACATCAAAAACCTCCTAATTATAAACCTCAAAAATGAATTGCACTTGTTAACAAGAAAAATTTACATAACCATAAAGCAGCTTGTTTAGGTCATTGTTTTAAGGCTTGAACAAATAACGTTTCATTTCTAGCTTTGAATTTATTCCATCATTCAAAAGTTATTTCATGCACATGAAGGGTAACCTCACTATTTGGGTTACTAATGAATATTTTGTTAAGGAAAAGATAAGTTTCAAATTTATACAGCCATATCTCGGTTGATTTTTACTAATTTTGGTACCTTGATATTCTTCAGGTCCTTGGATAGCTCTACCTCTATACGAGATTTTACCTTCATGATCCTTTGTATCTCTTCCTCCTATCTACCTTAGAATTTTAATTTGAAGAACTTAATAATTTTCAATAATTACTTTTTGTTGGTTTATTTGTTCCCTCTATAAATCAATTGTTCTCATAGTAAGTAAGCTACAATTGTGAGGTTTTACTACCTTTATTGAAATTTCTTTCAAAATTTCCCCTTTAGGGTCTATATTCAATTTTATCATTTCTAGCTAGCCCTAGATTTTGAGAAGATCCTCTTCTTCTCCTCCTTATCTTGGTGTCATTTCTCTTTACCACATCAAGGAGTTGGATAAGCTACAATTACTTTCAATTGTACTTTCCAAAGGTTAGTTATATCTTCTTATAAACTAACTTTGATCATTAGTGGTCACCATCATACTTGTATTCCCACAAGGCCATCTCAGTTATGACCATTATTACCTTCTTGGTAATAATGGTCATAACTGAGATGGCCTTGTGGGAATACTTCTTGGTAATAATATGGATCACATTTGCTTTGCTGCAAGGTGTCATTCTCCTTAGTTACAATAGAGTTTATTTTACTTATTATCTTTACAGACTAACTCATTTCATCTTCTTTCATTTGTTAATGGCTAAGGTTATGCTTGATTTACACAAGATACTATTCCTAGGTAAGCTTATTCATTATTAATCACTTGATAATGATGATGGCCATACTTGCTTTACACAAGATGCCATACTAGAGTAAAGCTACCTTTCCTAGGATCAATCCTTAAGTAATATTTAGCTTATCCAAGGAAGCTTCTAGTCTTTCATACCTAGATCTTATCTAGGGAAGCTTATAGTCCTACGACTATGTGCTCTAATTTCAAAGCAACTAGAAGTTCAAGGTCTTCTTGGCTTTAGCTTAAAACTAAGCAAGGGCTTGAATAGGAAGATACCTAAACCTTTAGCACATTCCAAGGAAGTCTCTAGTCCATTGTACCTAGAGTTCCTTTATGAAAGCATCTAATCCTACGACCTACAAATCTAATACAAAATGTCACAACTCAAAAATCCAACCAACATGAGAGAATTTTTTCTTGTAATTGCTAGGGATCTATATCACCCCACCTTACATACATCATTCTATGAAGGTGTACACCCATCCCTACACCATGCATAAGCCCGTCTACATAGGTGTACTAAGTGTAACTACAAATAAGCTATTTATCTCATCTTTGTGATGAGCTAACTTATCCCTTTTAATCTATCAAAAGGGTACACCCATCTCCATACCATACACAAATTCGTCTATGCAGGTATACTACGCATATTGCATGTAGGTCATATAATATTTCTTGGTATACCCATATCCATACCATACACAAATTTTTCTGTATAAGTATACTACACGTACTGCACCTAGGTCATTTTAAGGAGAAGTGAAGCTAGGTTTACCCTGAGTTTCCTTCTCAAGGGATACCATAATCCCTTAGTTTTAACTCTCTAACTTCTAATGAATAAAAGTCCTTCTTAATAACTAGTAGAATATTCCAAGTATCACTAACATGTGTAGACACTTTACTTCTTGGTAGGACACTTCTATTCCATAACATACATTGATAAATGTCATTCTTTAATCATCTAATATTCATTAGACCATTCACGAAGATCCCTCAATATTTCTTCTTAAAATAGAAGTGTAAAAGTCTATTTATTTAAACTGATAAATCAAATGATATCTATAACTAGTAAAAGATATATTTCATTTATCTAAGATACATTAAATGTAAGATCAAAAAGGAAGATATTTGAAACACACATAACACATCATATATCCTAGGAAAAACCCTTACGAGAAAAACCTAACCTCAAATATTTCTTTTATTGCATAAGTTTAGTTATCTCTAATACAAGGAATCCCATAATTCATTTTTCCAAACATATGCCAATACAAATGCATAAGAACCCTATAGTTCTCAAATATCCACCATGGATTGTTCTTTTAATCCATATTACATAAATGAGGGAATCCCATAATTCCCTCGAACGAATTTTACATTCATTCTTCTAAGGATAGTTTCTTCCTTCTAATAATTTAAAGGAATAACATCTTTCTAAAGGTCTAATGTATCCATAACATCGGTACCAAATAATACATAAGAATTGTTTTTTAAATTAATTAAGATCCCATACTCTTAATAAATCAACCACTTATCAAGCCGCTTCCCTTAACCAATTAAGAGGCCATACTCTTAATCAGTCAAGCACTTATCAACACCCATTTTATTAACTAATCAAGAGTCCATAATATTAATCAATCAAGTACATATCAAAACCAATTTTCTTAACCAATTAAGAGTCCATACTCTTAATCAATCAAGTACTTATCAAGCCACTTTCCTTAACCAATTAATCTAAGAAGTCTATCTTTCCTAAAACAAATCTATTCTTCTTGAGCTTATGACCTATTCTCTAAATCATTTATCATTTCAAACCTTCCATAATTGCCACATCAATAAAAAAATCATAGACCTGCAAAGTTCTTTGACTGGTAAACTGTTAATCATTTGATTCAACATCTCTATAACATCCTTAAAGCACTTTAACTCTTGAGAAGGTCATTTTAAGAGCTTTAGCAACATGGTCCAAATATCTGCTGATATTGAACAATTAAAAAGTAGATGATTTAAGGTTTCTCCTTCTCTTTCACAAAGGTGACATATGTCTGGACCAATCACACCCCTTTTTCTTAGATTATCAGTTGTAAGAATCACTCGATGAGCCTCCAACCATCCAAACATATGTATTTTTGGAACCACCCTGGACTTCCAAACATGCTTCATTAGAACCTCTAGGGAATTATATTCATTGTCCTAGGTTTCTAAGAACCTATACACAAATTTTTTTGATAGTTTTATCGGTATTCCATTCTCCTCCCAAGCTGGTATATCTTCCCCCTCTTGGAGAAAAATTTACCTACTACCCAAGTGCTCTTTTAGACAATTAAAAATATATTTCAAATGTTCTGGATAGAGGTTTGCCAAATATTTTTGAAAGATGCAATCTCTCCATCCTGCTTTATGGGTTGTTTTCATAAAGAAAACATTGAATTTGTAAATTTTTTGTTGTAATAAATGATTCCTAATGTTGTTAAGATCTGTAAAAGTTTCTAGGGGTTTAGACCCAGCCAAGGACTAAGTGAAAATATTTAAATCACCTTATTTCACCACCCAATTCAGATTCTCCTTAATGATCTTCAACCCTATCAAGATGTTTACCCAAATTTTGGTACCTCTCTATCCAAGATTGAGGTTCAACAAAACATCTTTTGGTCTACCTCCACCATAGTATTTCTTCAATAAAATGTTAGTACAATGAGCCTCAATATTGAGAAAAAATATCCAATCAATTTTAGTGGCTAAATATTGGCCAACTTTGTCAAGTTGTTTTATCCCCAGATCTCCAAACTTTTTGGGTCTGCAGATCTTAGACCAATTCACAAGATGATATTTCTTCCTGCTAGTTTTTCCTCCAACCCAAATAAAAATTTTGAGTTCTTTTTCCATTTCATTTATTATAGTCTTAGGAGCTAAAATTAAGGACATCCAATAAATCAGTATTGCAGATAAAGTTACCATAATTAGTGTTCTTTTACCTATCAGGTTCAAAAATTGATTTTCCCAACTGCCTATTGTTCTTTAATTTTATCTAAAAAGCAAAACCAATCCATAGCTTTATGATTGTGAGTTATGATAAGAATGCCTAGATACTTGATTGTTGAATTGTCTTCTCCTTCTTGGAATTGTAAAATTTTGCAAATTTTCCTCTTTAAATGGAGTGGTGTATTGAGGAAAAAGATGATACTTTTTTCCTTATTTATCACACTCCTAGAAGCTAAAGTGAATTATATAAAAATGTTTTGGATAGTCTTAGCTGTTTGAATGCTAGCTAAATCCATTAACAATGTATCATCTGCAAAGAGGATATGAGAGGTTTCTTTCACATTGGATGTAGCACTTAAGCCCTAAGAATTATGTTTTTCTTGACTTACATGGAAGGATCTGCTTAGCCCTTCTAAGACTAAAGTGAACAAAAATGGTGATAAAAGGAATCCTTAATGAATTCCCCTTGATTTCTCAAATAATAAGGATGGGTCCCCATTTATTGAAATTGCAACATTTAGATTACATATGCGTCCCTGCACCTAGTTTTTCCATATGTCATTAAATCCTATTTTTTTAACACCTTGCTTATAAATTGCCTATCCATACTATCATAGGCATTAGAGAGATCCACCTTTATTGTCATGGCTATTTTTTTATTTATCACTATAGAATGTAAAGTTTCTTGAGCTATTATAATATTATCATGAATGTGTCTACTCGGGATGAATCCACCTTGTTCCACATAGATAAAATCATTTATGAACGGCTTTAGTCTGTTATCCATTAACTTGGTTATAATATTATAAGAGGTATTGCAAAGATAAACGGGATAAAATCTTTCAAAGGATACTACATATTTATTTTTAGGAATAAGTGCAATAAAATAGGCATTGATAGCCCCTAAAACCACACCATTCTATCTAGACTCATCAATAATTTTGACCAAATTTCCCTTTATGACTTCCCAATAGGCCTTATAAAAATTAACCAAAAAACCATCAGGTCTCGGGTCCTTATCCAAACCCATACTCTTGATTGTCTCATAGACCTCTTTCTCTATAATGGATTTCTCTAATTCCTCATTCATTTGCAAAATGACCAATTTTGGGATGCAGTTGAGAATTCTTTGTTGAGCTTCTTCATTATTTTCTATCCCCTCATTTAATAAAGACTCAATATAATTGATGGATTCCTTCTTAATTAAATCTTGATCTTTGACCTCCTCTCCCTTTGAGTTCTTAATCATGGAAATCTGATTGACTCCCCTTCTTTGACTAGCTGCCTTGTGAAAGAAGGATGTGTTTGAATCTCCTTTTCTAAAGCCAAATTCTTCAAGTTTTTAGCCTCCAAATATGTTCTTCTCTCTCATATTCCTTATGAATGATTTTTTTCTTTTTTTCTCTTCCTAGAATAAATCATCATCCCAAACTTCCTCTAAGGCTTTTTGCTTAGTTTGAAGTAATTTTTCTCTTGCCATTCTCACTTGTTATTGTTGTTGAGATATGATGTTTTGATTCCATATCTTTATACCTCTTTTAACATTTAGTAACCTCTTATGGAATTGATACATTTGAGATCCATGATTAGGGGTACCATTGTCCCACCAAAATTTGACTCAAGGGAGAAACTCTTCATGCTCTATAAACATGGGTAGAAATTTAAAAGCGAAATTTTTTACTTTCAAAATGAATTGAAGTTCAAAAACCATTGGACAATGATTAGAGCTAGTGGCTACCTAAGACTACCCTTGTTTCCACAATAATGGAGTCAGTAATTAATATTTCAGATAATAGAAACTGGTCTAGCCTTTCAGTAATCATCGCTTTTCTTTTTATTTTGTTGCTATAGGTAAACCAACCTTCTTTAGGAGGAATATCAATGAGTTCAAACTATTGAGTTCTATCAATGATTTTGGATCAAACTTGATCATTGTTGTTGAACCATCCTCATTTCTTTTCATTCCTATCTAGAAATGAATTGAAGTCTCCACTCAGAATGATATGCTAATTTTGTAGAGACTCCACTAGATTCCACAATTGATGCCATAGTTCAAGTTTAGCAATGGTATTGTTAGGTCCAAATATGTTAATTAAATTGAAGTTTCTCTTTAGTGATATTTCAAGGAATTTTAAATAGATCCAATTGCTTCCTAATATTTTTTCCATAATTTTAAAGGTGTTGCTTTTCCACATAATGGCTAAACCACCTAACTACCCACTTGCACTAACTGCCACTATTTTACTGCCTTTCCAAATCTAATATTTCACATGTATAAAATATTCTTCATTTATCTTTGTCTCTTGTATCATGATAATATGTGATTTTTCTTGGCTTATTTTTCATCTCAAACATTATTTTTTTAGGGGATCCAAGACCCCTAACGTTCTAAGAAAGGAACTTCATTTAGTTGATTTTTCCCCACTCTCGTCCTGAGTCCTTTGTCCTCAAGCATGAGTTGAGTCCCATCAACAATCGATTCATGAGTTTGCTTCTCCCACATTATTTTACTATTGGGTCTACCCACTATTTTAGGTGTACCTCCTGTATCTATTTCACATTGTGTTTTTTGGGAAGCCATTTCAATGTCACAAATAGTTTGAGGTGACCAATTTGAATTGTTCACATTATATATCTCAAAATTGTTCTCAAAAGGGATAAAATTAGAGAGAAGAATTCAAACCTGGAACAAGAGATGTTTATCCAGATTCTATAATGTCGGCCCACTGCATATTGAAATCACTTTGTGCTCCCTCTTTTTCTGTTACTTTTTTCATTTAAATCCTCTTTGATTCCTTCTTCATCTGGTTGAGTCCCTTTTTTGAGGCTATCTTCAACTATGTTCACTTCAGATCCCCAAATTGCTGTAGAGCCTCAAATTTGTTGAAGGTTTCCTTTTAAAAAATTTATTGTGAGGTGAACAACCCAATTTGTTCTATATTTGTCGTCTTTTATTGTGAACATGCTAGTAACCATCCTTATTAATATCTTTCTTGATGTTCTACTAAAGGTATCTTAGGAAAGTAATAGGAAAAATGGCCATACTCATGGCATCGAAGACATTTAAAAGGAAGGCATTCATAATCTATTTTTTGTTCAATCTAAAAGAAGTCCATATTAATCATTACTGCTTCTGGTAATTCAATTTCAATGTTTACTTGGACATAAATATGGGTCACTATCAAATTTGCACCATTTCTCTCTGCACCTTTGATGAAGGTTCCCAATTTACTACCTATTTCCTCCAAGACTGAGTTATTTCTCAAAAACCTAGGTAATAAGGGTAAACGGACCCAAATTAGCACTTCCCTAGGGTTCTCCTCTAATAGATTGAAGTTGATATGCCATGGGGCTAAGTACAAACCACTTCTACTCATGAAATATGAGCCTTGCTCAAAAATCTTTTCTCTATCCTCTAGGGAGCTAAAAACAACTATGAAAAAACCCCTCCTTTACATAGAAATTTCAATGTTTCCTTGCACTTTTGGCTTCCAATTGACATCAACCCAAGCCCTAAGTGCAGTATATCTAGGCCATATTCCACAAAAATGACCAATTAGCGCTTGGTTCTTCAAAAGAGCAATTTATTCATCAACATCTTGGATTCTCACTTCCACTGATGGATTACGATCTAGTTTTTTCACAAAGACCTGGTTTTCCTTCCTCTTTTCTATCTAATTTATTTTTTGAGATCTTTGAACCACCCTTTGTGGTTTAGGAAAAATCACACTTGACAAACCTCCTACATTTTGATTTGGGAGGAGCACACCGGCCCCTCCAGAAGAATATTTCATAAGTTGTAGAGACCAAGAAAACACTGAGTGACTCGCAGACTTGCTAAGGTTTACATCATCTTCTCAGGTTCCCTTAGCATACTTTTTAGTTACTCCCACATGCTCTATTGCTTTTGTTGTGGTAGTCTAATTTCTTTCTTCTGCCACACTAAATTCAATCGTTATGACTTTTGGATGTATGTTCCCTTTGGCTGTGTCAGCTCTTTTTGTAATGGGTAGGTAAATATTGCACCACTTTACCTTTACCATGACGACCTGCTATGCTCGCATCGGATGGGTTCCTACAATATCTTGGAGAGTTGCAGAAAACCTATACCTGTAGGCTATTATGGCAGGCCATAAAACCAACCCTTCATTTATCCTAAATTAGATCTATTCTTTAATTCAATTTTTTCAATACAATAAAGTAAAGTCTATTCATTTATTCATTAAATAATTCTTTCAATAATAATAAAATGTATTCTTTAATTCAATTCTTTTAGTACAATAAAGTAAATTTTATTCCTTTATTCATTAAATATTTTTTTTGATAATAATACAATCTATTCTTTAATTCAATTCTTTCAATAAAATACATATTAAATCTCTTTATACATAAATTTTTTTTATTAACAAAATACATATTAAATTATTCTTTAAATAAAATACATGTTAAATCATTCTTTAAATAAAATACATATTAAATCATTCTTTAAATAAAATATAGTTTATCCTTTGATTAATGAAAAATCTATCTTCCAATAAACCATTATTTCAAATAAAATACATATTAAATATTTCTTTAATAAAAATACATATTAGATTATTCTTTAAATAAAAAAAATATTAAATCATTATTCAAATAAAATATAGTTTATCCTTTGATTAATGAAAATTCTATCTTCCAATAAACCATTCTAATAAATAAAATACATATTAAATATTTCTTTAATGAAAATAAATATTAGATTATTCTTTAAATAAAAAAATATTAAATCATTCTTTAAATAAAATACAATCTATCCTTTGATTAATGAAAAGTCTATCTTCCAGTAAACCATTCTTTCAAATAAAATACATATTAAATATTTCTTTAAATAAAATACATATTAAATCATTTTTAAATAAAATACAGTCTATCCTTTGATTAATGAAAAGTCTATCTTCTAGTAAACCATTCTTTCAAATAAAATACATATTAAATATTTATTTAAATAAAATACATATTAAATCATTCTTTAAATAAAATACATATTAAATCATTTTTTAAATAAAATACAATTTATCCTTTATTTAATGAAAACCCTAACTTTCAAATAAACAAAATCTAAAATGAAAACCTTATTTCCATTTTCAAATGATGGTCCTTCTTAAACCTCATGTTCATTAAATGAAAACCAAATCTAATTTAAAAGAAAACCCTCTTTCCATTTCAAATGGTGGTCCATCACAGTTTAATTAAATTATAATCTAAGGTTAGACCTTAGGTAGCTTCATCCCGACAACAGTAGATGAGAAACACACAATAGAAGAAAAAGAAGGTTTCTACAACAAAATTCCAACACCTAACATCAGTCGTAGTGGAAAGATAAATTACAAGGGGAATATCCAAAAGATCAATCGAATCTTAGGACCATGGTGACTAGATGACCGCTATTGAACGACTCAGATGACATAACAGATGAAGTCGAGGTATAGGCGTCAGTGATAAACACAAGGGCGCAAAGATGCTTATGACACCTAATGATTTTCAAACGAAGGTAAGGAACTAAAATCAATTAAGTCCCATGCTCAAGATCAAAGGGAACCTTTAGCATAACAAGCGGGGGGCGACTTTAGGTGAAACAAGACATCTTAAAGTTTCTCAACACAACTACATTTTAATAGTCTATAATTATCCTAGAAGCATTTAAAGCATGGTTATGAAATAGAGATATCCAACCTCGCAATTTCCTTTAGGTGATTCCAACTTTGTCCTCCATTGAGCCTACAAGATCTCCTCTTTCCTCCTGATGGTCTTCAATCAATTCTCTCCTCCTCGCTCCCTAGGGTTCTGCCGCTTCCAACATGGGCTTCTTTCAGAATTGAGTCATCCTCCCCTCTATATTCCTCTTCAAGCACAAAAAATATTCTTTCATAAGTATCATCTACCCAAAGTAAAGACCCATATTCTAAAATAAATATGCACCAACTTATGACGGTAAAGGAAGATATTTGTATTTTTTAATTTATTCTTTCAACCTCCAAATATCTTGTATCCAATTAGAAATTCATTCTTTAATCTAAGCAAGGAGTCTTTTATTATTTAATATTTAAACATTATTTTCTATTTAAATAAAATCCCTTTGTTATTTAAAATATACACTCTTTTCTATTTAAATAAAATCCCTTCATTATTTACAATGGAAAAATTCCTTTCTATTTAAATAAAGATTCTTTGTTATTTAAAATGGAAACTTTCTTTTATATTTAAATAAAAGTCCTTTGTTATTTAGAATTGTCACATCCCACCCTTGACCTAACCCTTGGTTGATAAAAAATTCCTTTCTATTTAAATAAAGATTCTTTGTTATTTAAAATGAAAACTTTCTTTTATATTTAAATAAAAGTCCTTTGTTATTTAGAATTGTCACATCCCACCCTTGACCTAACCCTTGGTTGATAAATAAGGGTCTAGTATTTAGTTTGAAAATACATATTAGGGAAAATAAATTTTGAAAACAAAATCCGTACAAATTTATTTAATTTCATAGTTACCTATGAATACTAAGTACTAAGTTCTAGAGGAAGAGATTTAAAATACATCCAAAATTTATCAAGTCCATGCATAAAAAAATATCTTCCATAGTTTAACTCTCGAATGTAATGGATTTTTATAAGACAAAAACCACCACTTGGGTTAGTGGCATTTTATAAAAATATGAAACCTCTGCCATGGTTGGTGGAAGTCGGTTCTAACCTTGGACGACTTCTTTTTTGACCTTGGATGGCCCTTTAAAATTCTTGTGGGTAGGAATTATACCATACAAATCGATTGTAGACTTTGAGAAGTCTATAAATTGTAATCTGATGAAATAAATGGGGAAATAAAGTTCAAAGTAGGGGAATCAAAGAGAAAATATAGCTTGAAATAACAACAAGGAGAAGCTTAGATCATCAATTTCACAGGATTCTCTTAGGTCAGAAATGTTGATTATCCTGTGAAAATAATGTTTGTGTGTGAAGTTGTTTTCTTCTTCCATTAAAAGCTTTTAAATATGTCTGCATTATCGGCTCAATGTGATGTCTTTTAGTCGATTATGGTAAATAAAACTTTAGCTTGGAAGCACAAATAAAACCCCCTATGTAAACCATAAATATTATTGTGGAATATAAATTGCACGATTTCTATTTAAGCACTCCAACTAAAGAAGGCATCAATAATTTGTTTACAAACCTTCATTTGACCCAGCGTCAGATTTATTATGCCTGTTTAGATAACAATGGTAGACTATAACATGATTTAGTGGATCAGTTGACATGGCGATGTAGTCGCGCTAGGTTCGATAGTCCCTGCTCATCATGAGGTTGCTATATTGTAGGTAGTCCATTAATGAAAACTATTAAACCTATCTGTGCGGATTATTTGATGAAAATTTTGAAATTCTGGGGCAAATTCTATTCTATTTTAGGTGTAGCATTCAATAATATTCCCTACGTAGTCTAGTTGATGAAAATTTTGAAATTTTGGGGCAAATTCTATTCTATTTTAGGTGTAGCATTCAATAATATTCCCTACGTAGTCTAGTTGATTTAAATATTTAAGTGACGTCTTCAAAACTGATGTATGGTCCACTTATTAAATTTTATAAAAAAACCTGTCTATAAAGATTGACATCTTCCTTGTTCAACACCCATATGTCATGTTACCATAATATATAGCATAATGGTTTATGTTTTATGTAAAACACTCTCAGTGAAATTGGTACCCTTCACATTAGGTCAAAAAATCCTAATGATACCTTCATACAGGAGTTCAACCTATCATGTCTTGGACCTCGAGTGCGGACGTCTTATGAATCAAACTTTAGAAATCCATGCCATACTTTAGGAAGGAGAATTAAATGGTTCAAACTCGTGAAACCTTCTAAAGGGTCTTAGACATGTGTTTCTCAAAGTTTCACGACCAACGATGCATGAAATCGTGTATGGTTGTACTGGTTAAACTGACAAACCTTCTAAAATTACCTATCATATAACCTATGTCATTGATACGCATAAGTCTTGGGTTGACTCATGGATAATATTGTATATGGAAGCTATAAAACCTTTCATAAGGAATTTAATGTCCCATAAGCACCACGTAGAGTCTATAGGGGTGTAATTCAAGAACTAATACTTCCTATTCTAGTAACCATATATGGTGGTCAACCTACCTTGAATCTCGATCCACTCATGACACCTACGATCATTGTATATTGCCTGATATACCCTATTTAATACTTTGTTTTTTTGATAGGATAACCTCCGTCGGTGGGTTGTAGGTTAGAGAACTCATCGTCGGTAGAATGGTGGACATAACCTTTTAAAGGGAGTGATGTGGAATGTTCCACATCCACCCCACGGAGGATTTAAAGAACTATATAAATGGAACTAATTTCTATTAGAGTAACGACCACGGATGGTGGTTAGGTTAGAATGAGCCCTTTGCCTAGATACAATATGGTCGGGTCTCAAATCAGAGACCAGAAAGCTTGAGGGAAGTATTAACTAATCGACCAATTAGTATGGCCAATGGATGTGTGAACCAGTTTTGAAGTATTCAAGAGTTAAATAAGAAATATTCTTTAATGTTTAATGGTTTAGAAAGAACTTTTATATACCATACTCAATATTTGACTTGGAAATCTTACATTAAACTACTTTAATAAATATAATATAAATTATGGAAATGTGTATTACTATAACAACAAATTACGGAAGTATGAAGTCATTATAAGTAGAGTTGTGGGAATCTTATGAATAATAATAGGACAAATTTGAAGAACTATAGTATAATTCTTGGGAAAAATTATGGTACAAATTTATGATTTGTAAGAACTATGGTGCAATCCTAGGAGAATATTATGGTACAAAATTTGGTTAAATTATAGTGATATAAATTGTGGAAAATAGGATTTGCTATTTGACTAATTATTTTGATAAATTATGGTTGTGTTGTAACCAAAATAGAATAGATTGGAAATCTATTTGTGAGATAAACATGAAATTTTTCCATTGATTTAATACGTGTATAGCATTATTGATCAAGGAATATCCCTTTGGGGAAAAGGGATATGAATAAATGGAAACTTATTATTAGAAATTTATGGGGTTTCCTTCCTTGGTTAATTTATATGAAAATGTTGTTTTATGGTCTTGTATATTACATGGTTTCATTTAATGAAATGATTGCATACATTGTATGGATAGAATGCATTCATATATATGTCATGAGTTGTCCTGATCCCTTACCACCATCATCAAGTGATGGAGATACGAGATGAATCGAGAAGATTTCTTTGCAATAATTAACTAATATGATGTACTAAGATATTTAGATAGAAAGATCTTCAAATGTATGAGAAACAATTGTTAATGTAGATATTTATTTAAGACCCTTATGTGGAAGGATATTTATTGTAAAACATGTCCATTCGAAGAATAAATTGTAACTTGGAAATATGTCATAAATTGTTATGTACCTAGTGGAAATATCAAATGATGTATTATTTCTTTCAGGCTAAAATGTGAAGTAAATATGCAATTGATTTATGACAGTATATAATAACTATTGCTATGGATTAGAACTCTAGTTGATAGTCATTGTGGAATACTATTTGTTTATGCCTTATGAATGGAAATGCAATTCTAATTAATTAAGAGAGAGAGAGAGAGAGAGAGAGAGAGAGAGAGAACTCAAGGGTAATCTAAATACAAGGATACACTTGTAATAACTCATTTAAGATCAAGCATAGCCTCAAAAGGACGATTGCTAGAAAAAATCAATAGAAAATATAGATCTATTTCCTTCATGGAACTAAGGAATGAGGTGCTCAAGTAGTATTTTGGAATAAGGCTAGCATCTGTAGAAATCACAAGAAAAATGTGATGTTTATTTTAACTACCATCAGGATGATGGGTATAGTTAGACAATATGCTGAACCTTGGTCGGGATGACCTAAGTGGAACCTAACTTAAGGGGAGATCTTAAGTTAGGAATATAATATTTCATAACATTGTGGCCAAGAATTTCTATCATTCATGGGAATGGAAGAAATAGAGGGTGACCACTAAAGACGTACTTATACCAAGAAGGTACTAAGGTAAACCCACAATATAAATATGAGGGTTACTCCTATGCACTGAGTGTGAAAGTAGCCTTTACAAGTGATTCTTGATTTGAACTCAAAAAAAAAAATATCTCCCTAGAAAGGATGTATAATGAGGGTCATTATAGCTGGTATCAGAGCACAGTTGTAGGACTAAGATCTTCCATGAAATAATTCTAGGCTGTAACATTTCCATTAACAAATTGTTAATCAATACATGCCTTGTATGATAATTAGGAATTATTATGGAATAAATCTAGGAACTATTAAATTTCTAATTAGAAAAACTCCAAGTTAATTAGAAATAATAAAATAATATTTTCTTTTATTCTCATATTGTTACAACATAAACCTGACTGGGGTCAGAGTAAGAATCTATATGGAACCATGGTTAAACCATTGTGAAACATGCCTCAAACATAGAGATAAATGGAACCTTTACCACGGTTAAATCATCACCAAACACCTCCCCCATGAAACAATGTATAGTGCCACCCAACCACGAGTGGTGGTAAAGTTCAATAGCATGTTGCATACTATTTAAATGATAGTTTGTGTCATAACATAGTACATGTGGTATTAATATCTAAAAATTGTAATCTAACATTACTCTTTATATATCAATAAAATGGGTCCTAAATTGAGAAATGGGAAGACTTTGTGAAAGCCTTCAGAAATAGATTCCTCTCAGAATAATTTTATGTAAGGAAGTACGAGGAATTTATCACACTCTATCAGGGATCACAGACTATAGAGGGCTACTTTCAACAATTCATAAAATTGCTTAGATATGTTCCTTCCTATGAAAAGGATGATAAAATGAAAGTGCATAAATTCATCTTAGGAATGAACTATTCAATAAGAATACAGGTTAACATGTGTAAGCCTGACACCTTACAAGAGGCTTATGATTTGGCTCAACAAGCCGAGTCTAATGTGCAACCGAATATGAACAACACCTCCTCTACAAATTGGTTAGGGAAGGATCATCAATTCCAATCAAAGAGAAAGTGGAAACCTGAACAAAACCTAAAGGGTGGAGAACATCTAAAGTTTTCAAAGAGGTACAATGGAGGACAAGGGGATTTCAAAAGGAAATTCCAACCTAGGAACAACAATAAAAATACAACAACAACAAACACAAAAAATACAACAACAACAACAACTACAATAAAGGCCTCCAACCATAGAAACAAGCAAAGATACCTCCTGATTATGGGAAAGGAAAACAGGTGCAGGAGAAGAGTCAAGGTCCTCCAGGTGGATGCTTTTTGTGTAGAGGAGCACACTACACAAATAATTACCCACAACATGCAGAATAAAGCAAGAGTGGGAAGAACCATAAGATCTATGCTGCCATCGAAAGCCAAAATTTGGAAGGGCAAGCCACTCCCTTGCTCTTGAATGGTAATTTTTTTGGTAGAGAGGTTAAAATTTTGATAGATAGTGGAGCTACTAATAGTTTTATTTCTAATAACTTAACCAGAGATGTGTCAGAAAGACCAATATTTTTGGCATAGGGGTGGAAAGTTGAGTATGGGTCAGGGTAGACCTACTATGTGGATCAATGTTTCCCTATAGTTGAGATCACCCTACCTAATTGTTCTACCATTTGGAACCTTTATGTAGCACCACTACATGCCTTTGACATCATTTTGGGAATGGATTGGTTAAAGGCCCATAAAGCCTTGATCAATTTCCAAGACCGATGGATCAAATTTACCAATGAAGATGGGAAAATATTATGAATGGTTAGTGAGAAAGGATCATTTCAACCCATGTTGCTATCAAAAATGCAGTTAAATAAGGCCATTAGAAAGGAAGGAAGAGTCTATATAGTAAAACTCAAGGAAGTTGAGGAGGATACTAATGAAGATACATTTAGGAAGTTTCCAATTCTACAAGAATACAAGGATGTATTTACTATGGAACTTCCTAGATTACCTCCTAAATGTGAATTTGACTTCACAATTGAATTAATACCAGGGTCTGAACCTATTCATAGAGCTCCTTATAGAATGAATCCTATTGATATGCAAGAGTTGAAGGTACAACTCCAAGAACTACTTGATAAAGGGTTGATCAAACCTAGTGTATCTCCATGGGGTGCTCTAGTACTTTTTGTGAAAAAGAATGATGGTTCATTAAGATTGTGCATAGACTACAGGATGTTGAATAAGGCAACCATAAAAAATAGATATCCATTACCGAGAATAGAGGATATATTTTATCAACTCAAGAAAGCCACTATCTTTTCCAAAATTGACTTGAAGTCAAGATACCATCAACTAATAATTCAAGATGAGGACACTCATAATACTGCTTTAAAAAATAGATATGGTCATTATGAATTTATAGTTCTATATTTTGGATTTACCAATGCACGAGCAAACTTCATGAATCTAATGAATAGTGTGTTTAGAAGGCATTTGGATCATTTTATCTTAGTTTACTCCCGTAATAAAAAAGAGCATGATAGACATTTGAGGATTGTGCTAGAGTTATTAAGAAGCAATCAACTCTATGGGAATTTATCCAAATATGATTTCTATGTTCCTCAGGTATAATACTTGGGATATATCATCTCCACAAATGTAATTGCGATGGATCCTAAAAATATTGAAGCCATTTTAAATTAGCCATCCCCTATAAATGTTACTGAAGTAAGAATTTTCGTGGGTTTGTTTGGATATTATAGATGATTTGTGAAGGATTATTCCAAGATAGCTTATCCTATTAAAAATTTGCAAAGAAAGGGAAAGGAGTTCAAATGGACAGATAAGTGTGAAGCTACCTTTGAACAACTTAAACAGAGACTCACTTTAGCTCCTATTCTAAAATTTTTGGATCCTCAAGGAAGTTTTTCAGTTTGTACTGATGCCTCCTTGGAAGGATTGGGAGGAGTTTTATCCCAAGATAGTGTAGTTATAACATATGATTCAAGGAAACTCAATAAACATGAATTCAACTATGCTACACATGATCTAGAGCTAGAAATAATGGTACATTATCTGAAGACCTAGAGATACTACCTAATTGGTAGAGATTTTGAACTAAGAACTGATCATCAAAGCTTAAAATATATCTTTACTCAGCCCTTGCTTAATGCAAGACAAAGGAGATGGATTGAGATCTTGGCAGAATACAACTTTGGGATCGAATATATCAAAGGAAAATAAATTCATTGATGCACTAAGTAGAAGGAGGTATATAATTGCATTATCTCGAAGTCATGTAGACCTAATGGATCAAGTCAGAAGAGGAAAAATTTAGGATCAATATTGCAATGATTTAAGAGTTAACATAGAGAGGAATCCAAGTGAAAATAAAGATTATGGCATCAAGGATGGACTCTTATGCTTTAAGTATCGGGTGGTTATTCCCAATATTAATGATCTAAGAGGTTTAATCATGCGGGAAGCACATAAATCTCCATATTTTGCTCATCCTGGAGGGGCCAAAATGAGGAAAAATATGAAGAAAAATTTCTATTGGTCAGGTAAGAAGAAGGATACTATAGATTTTATCTCTAGATGATTGGAGTGTCAGAAATTTAATGCTAAGAATAATCATCTAGCATGACAACTATGTCCACATGACATACCTATACAGAAATGGCAAGTTGTGTCTATGGATTTCATAGTAGGGTTACCTAAAAATAGGTTTCAACATGATGCAATACTTGTTGTGGTTGATAGGCTGACCAAGGTAGCACACTTCATACCTAGAAGAACCAAATATGATGCTATGGTAGTAGCCAATAAATTTGTCAAAGAAATTTTCAAGTTGCATGGTTTTCCAAAAGTGATAATTTTTGATAGGGACTCTAGGTTTACATCTGACTTTTGGTGTGATCTCCATAGAGAAATAGGTACAGCCCTAAATTTAAGTTTTGCATATCATCCTGAGATAGATGGCCAAATAGAAAGAGTCAATAAAGTCTTAGAATACATGCTACACATGTATTGTATGGACCAAAAATCTAAATGGGAAGACTATTTACCTCTGGTAGAATTTGCCTATAATAATGGGTATCATGCTTCCTTGAAGATGGCTCCTTTTGAGGCACTATATGGTAGGAGGTGCATAACACCATTGTCATGGGATAATCTAGAGGATAGGGTTATCATTGGACCAGAAATGGTTAGATAAATGGAGGAACAACTTAAGGTAATTTGACAAAGGCTTAAGGAATCCCTAGATTGCCAGAAAAGCTATGCTAACTTAAACAGGATACCTAGGGAATTCTCTATGGGAGATAGAGTATTCTTGAGGGTAAAACCTAAGAAAAGTGCCATCAAATCAACTAAGCTAGATCCTAGATTTGTTGGACCATTCACCATCCTGGAGAGGATTAGTCCTATTGCTTACCGACTTGACTTACCACCCAATTTGGAAAAGATCCATGACTCTTTCCATGTGTCCCTACTTAAGAAATATATTGCTAACCCTAACCATGTTCTGGATGTTTCTAATCTATAGATGGTGGATCCCTTGGCCATTGAGGTGAGACCAATCAGGATCCTTGAGTTTCGCTCCAAGGCTATGAGGAAGTGAAACATAGAGCAATGTAGGGTCCAGTGGGACCTATACTCTGAGAGAAATTCCACTTGGAAGAAAGTGGAAGATATGAGGATACATTTTCCTTATTTATTTGAAAATAATGTGTGATGTTATTTTTCTGCAACTAGACTATGCATTGATAGATGGTTTGATGCTTTATGATGATACTTGTGTTTTGTAATAAGGACTTAAGCATTGATAAAAATTTCAATGCTATGACTCTATTTATGTATTGATGGATGTTTCAATGCTTGTGTGTTTAGTAAGAATGTTTTATTCTTTGGAGAATATGGTACTACTGATATTTTGTTGCATTACAAGTCTAGGTACTCTCGTAGGTGGAAGACAATGACCAACCACCAATAACAAGATACTAGAAAAAGAGAAATGATGATGATGATAGCTCAAAGGGTAACATGGATAATTATCCTCATATAGGTGCATTTTAACTCATATTTACACCATTGGGCTGTGACGTGCATACTAGCCTCCTGAGTAGGACAATGATAGCTAGAGCTATCAGAGATCATCCACAAAAGGATAAAATAATGGTGTGAAACATGAGATTGCATGGATGCCTGTGATTGCTAATCTATGAAGGTTTAATGTTTTATTTATATCTTGCATTGTTTTAAATAGATACTCTACTAAAATATATGATTTATACTTTCTAAGAACACAAGGGATTGTGTTGAATCTAAGGGGGGAAGTATGTCACATCCCACCCTTGACCTAACCCTTGGTTGATAAATAAGGGTCTAGTATTTAGTTTGAAAATACATATTAGGGAAAATATATTTTGAATACAGAATCCTTACAAATTTATTTAATTGCATAGTTACCTATGAATACTAAGTTCTAGAGGAAGAAATTTAAAATACATCCAAAGTTTATTAAGTCCATGCATAAGAAATATTCTCCATAGTTTAACTCTTTAACGTAATGGATTTTTATAAGACAAAAACCACCACTTGGGTTAGTGGCATTTTATAAAAATATGAAACCTCTATCATGGTTGGTGGAAGTCGGTTCTGACCTTGGACGACTTCTTTTCTGACCTTGGACGGTCCTTTAAAATTCTTGTGGGTAGGACTTATACCAAAAAAATTGATTATAGACTTTGAGAAGTCTATAAATTGTAATCTGATGACATAAATGGGGAAGGAAATCTCAAAGGAGGGGAATCGAAGGGAAAAGATAGCTTGAAATAAAAATAATGAGAAGCTTAGATCATCGATTTCATAGGATTCTCTCAAGTCAGGAATGTTTGGTTATCCTATGAAAATAATGTTTGTGTGTGAAGTTGTTTTCTTATTCCATTAAAAGCTTTTAAATATGATTGCAATATCAGCTCAATGTGTTTTCTTTTAGTTTATTATGGTAAATAAAACTTTAGCTTGGAAGCACAAATGAAACCCCCTATGTACACCATACAAATTATTGTGGACTATAAATTGTGTGATTTCTATTTAAGCACTCCAACTAAAGAAGGCATCAGCAATTTTTTTATAGACCTTCATGTAACCTGACGTCAGATTTATTGCACCTGTTTAGATAACAATGGTATACTATAGCATGATTTAGTGGATCGGTTGACATGACAATGTATTCACTAGGTTTGATAGTCCCTGCTCATCGTTAGGTTGCTATATTGTAGGTAGTCAATTAATGAAAACTATTAAACCTGCATGTGCAGATTATTTGATGGTAAATTTACAAGTCTAGTGCAACTTTGTTTCTTTGTAGGTGTTGCGTTCAACAATATTTCCTACATAGTCTAGTTGATTTAAATATTTAAGTGATGTCTTCAAAATTGATGTATGGTCCACCTATTGAATTTTATAAAAAACCCCGTATACAAATATTGACATCTTCCCTATTCAACTACTGGATGTCATGTTACCGGTAGATATAACATAATGGTTTATGTAAAATGCTCTTAGTGAAATTGGTACCCTTCACATTAGGTTGAAATATCCTATATTTTAATGCCTTAATACAAGAGTTCAAAATATCATGTCTCGGACCTCGAGTGTGGATATCCTATGAATCAAACTTTAGCAATCCACGTCATACTTTAGGAAGGAGAATTAAATGGTTCTTGCTACTAAAACCTTCTAATGGATCTTTGACATGCATTTCTCAAATTTTTACGACCAATGACATGTGAAATCGTGTATGGTTGTACTAGATAAACTGACAAACCTTCTAATATTACCTACCATATGACCTATGTCATTGATACACATAAGTCTTGGGTTGACTCATGGATAGTATTGTAGATGGAAGCTATAAACCTTTCATAAGGACTTTAATGCCCCATAAGCACCACGTAGATTCTAAAGGGGTGTAATTCAAGAACTAATACTTCTTATTCTAGTAACCACAGATGGTGGTCAACCTGCCTTGAATCTCGATCCACTCATGACACCTATGGTCATTGTATATTGCTTGATATACCCTATTTAATACTTAGTTTTTGGTAAGAGAACCGTTGCCGGTGGGTTGTAGGTTAGAGAACTCGTCACCGATAGAATGGTGGACATAAAATCCTTTTAAAGGGGGTGATGTGGATTATTCCACATCCACCCCATGAAGTATTTAGAGAACTATATAAATGGAACTAAGTGCTATTATAGTAACAACCACAAATGGTGGTCGGGCTAGAATGAGCCCTTTACCTAGATACAATATGGTCGGGTCTCAAATCAGAGACCAAGAATCTTGAGAGAAGTATTAACTAATTGACCAATTAGTATTACCAATGGATGTGTGAACCATTTTTGAAGTATTCAAGAGTTAAATAAGAAACCTTCTTTTATGTTTAATGGTTTATAAAGCACTTTTATATACCACACTCAATATTTGACTTGGAAATCTTACATTAAACTACTTCAATAAATATAATACAAATTGTGGAAATGTGTATTACTATAACAATAAATTATAAAAGTATGAAGTATGAGTTTATAAGTAGAGTTGTGGGAATCTTATGAAGAATAACAGGACAAATTTGAAGAACTATAGTATAATTCTTGGAAAAAATTATGGTACAAATTTATGATTTGTAATAACTATGGTGCAATCCTAGGAGAAGATTATGGTAAAAAATTTGGCTAAATTATAGTGATATAAATTGTGGAAAATAGGATTTGCTATTTGATTAATTATTTAGATAAATTATGGTTGTGTTGTAACCAGAATATAATAGACTAAGAATCTATTTGTGAGAGAAACATGAAATTTTCCCATTGATTTAATACTTGTGTATAGAATTGTTGATCAAGGAATATCCCTTTGGGGAAAGGGATAGGAATAAATGGGGAATTTATTCTTGGAAATTTATGGGGTTTCCTTCCTTGGTTAATTTATATGAAAATGTTGTTTATGAGATTGTATGTTACATGGTTTCATTTAATGAAATGGTTGCATACATTGTATGGATATAATGCATTCATATATATGTCATGAGCTATCCTGATCCCTTACCACCATCATCAAGCGATGGAGATACAAGATGAATCATGAATATTTCTTTGCAAGCATTCACTAATATGATGTACTAAGATATTTAGATAGAAAGATCTTCAAATTTATGAGAAACAATTGTTATTGTAGATCTTTGATTTAAGACCCTTATGTGGAAGGATATTTATTGTAAAACATGTCCATTTGAGGAACAAATTGTAACTTGGAAATATGTCATAAATTGTTAAGTACCTAGTGGAGATATTAAATGATGTATTCTTTATTTCAGGTTAAAATGTGAAGTAAATATCTAATTGATTTATGATATTATATAATAACTATTGCTATGGATTAAAACTCTAGTTGATAGTCATTATGGAATACTATTTGTTTATGCCTTATGAATGGAAATGTAATTCTAATTAATTAAGAGAGAGAGAGAACTCAAGGGTAATCTAAATACAAGGATACACTTGTAGTAACTCATTTAAGATCAAGCATAGCCTCAAAAGGACAATTGATAAGAAAAATCAATAGAAAATATAGATCTATTTCCTTCATGGAACTAAGGAATGAGGTGCTCAAGTAGTATTTTGGAATAAGGCTAGCATCTATAGGAATCACGAGAAAAATGTGATATCCATTTTAACTACCATCAGGATGATGGGTATAGTTAGACAATATGCTAAACCTTGGTCGGGATGACCTAAGTGGGACCTAACTTAAGGAGAGATCTTAAGTTAGGAATACAATATTTTATAATGTTGTGGCTAAGAATTTCTATCATTCATGGGAATGGAAGAAATAGAGGGTGACCACTGAAGACGTCCTTATACCAGGAAGGTACTAAGGTAAACCCGTAATATAAATAGGAGGGTTACTCCTACTGACGGGGCACCGGGAACCAACACTTCAAGAAACTTGCCTTTTCATTAAAAATTAAAAAAAAAAAATTTACAGGCTTGAATGAAACAGCCCGTAGGCTTTACAATGGCCGAGTTTGGATCTGTTCTTCCACTGTACCACTCCCCTGTTCTTCGGTCCCCCCTCCTCAGTTTGAAATTTTGGGTTTTTATCTAGGCCCCGGCCCTCCCGGCAATCAATGCCTCCACCTACCAACCTTCCCACTCGAATTTCCCTCCTGCTGAGTTTTTCAAATTTCTGTCATTAATGGCCATCTCCCGCTCTTCCAAGGAACAGGCATTAAAGGCCTGCCTCATCTGCCCCGTCGCTTTGGTCAGAATCGTCCTTCCGAGCCTCTGTCTAACCCATACTGTCCATGCTCTGTCACAGCCGCTTCCTCCATTAATTCGTCTCCTTCGAATCCTTCATCTTCGTCTTCCTCTACGCGGCCATCTAGCCGTGCTTCCTCCTTATCAAAACATATTTGGTACACGTGCCTCTCACAAATAACAAGATACATGTGGCAACCACGTGTCAATTTTGGCCCAGCATGGCCTCCCACGTGTCCACCTTGGCTTGCTCCCTGTCTCCTTCCTTTCTCAAGTCCTGCGGCCCTTTGGTTGACTCGCCACGTGTCGGCCCTTAACTGGCCGCGATATCGCGACAGGACCTTCCTCCTCCGCCATTCTTGTAAAGTCGTCGCGATATCGTGACGTCGCGATATCGCGACATTGCGATATCACAAAAAATGAAGCTCCTTACCCTTGCAATGCGAACCGGTCATGATATCGCGATGTCGCAATATCGCGACGTCACGATATCACGACGCAAACTTCTTTCGTAACACGACCTTCATAACCATCGTGATATCACGACGTCACGACGTCGTGACATTGCGACGGGAACCCACTTCGCACCTCTTCTTTTAGCAACATCACGATATCGCGACGTCGCGATATCGCGACAAAACTTGACAATGCTTTGCCGCACCTCTTGGGGTCACGATTTCACGACCCCCCCCCAAACTTAGCCTTTGAACTTCAAACAACTTGCCTCGAAGTTCCATTTGTTGCCCGATTGTCCCGCTTTCATCGGATGCTCCTGCATCAGACTTCTCAGGTAAAAAGGAGAAGTGACCTTCACTTCTATGTTGTCCGTTCACCGCCTTTGGCAACACCTTCCGACGTTCACCTGCTTCTGTATTCTGCTCAACTCCTGCATCTTGGCAAGAAAAATTTCTGCCCTCTACCAGACAAATTCTGGCATTGCTACACATCTTCTCATCTTCGGTCTGTAATGGCTTCAACTTGTGCCGCACTCCATATTTCACCAAGGAGTAAGTGTTGGCACGACCATCATGCACTGCACTCCGATCAAACTGCCATGGCCTACCCAACAACAAATGGCAAGCATCCATCGGGAATACATCACACAGGACTTCATCTCGATATCTCCCAAATCTGGAACGTGACTAAACACTGTTCCCGGACCCAAGCTCTGTGGTCCTTCCGCAACCACGCAATCCGGTATGGATGCGGGTGCCTCCTCCTTTCCAGCTGCAACTTAGTGACCATCTCCTCAGAAACCAAGTTGTCGGTACTCCCATTGTCTATAATCACATTACAGACTTTGCCCACACTTTTGCACCGGGTGCGGAACAAACTTCTCCTCTACTTGGACTTGTCTTCCTCCACCAGCATGGTCCTTCTCACAATCATGGCTTCTCCCTTTTCAGCTTCTTCAGAATGCTCTGAGTCAGCATCTTCAACTGCCACAACTGCTCTGGCAGGACCCACTTGCTTCTTGCCTGTCCTTTCTTGGTGTTGTGGGCACTCAAATGCCCGATGTCCTTCTCCGCAGTGGAAACATGTTCCTCAGAACACTCCCCTTCCATACCCGCGTCCAGATCTACCTCTTCCTCTTGGGTAGCCATCATCCTGAACTTGTGGTTTGGATTCTTCATCTTCTTCTTTCTGACCTTGGCTGCTGCTCTCCTCTTCCTTCTTCTCTTCCTTTCCTTCTTTCTTTCCACCGTTCTTTCCTCCCGGCCCTTTTGCTTTTTGCTTGTTGTCAAACCTTCTGTTCAACTTTTCTTCCACCTTTAGAGCAAACTGGTAAGCATCTTCTATGGTGCTTACCCGAACCAAACTCAACTCCTCCTGAACACTGGGCCTCAACCCATTAATGTAACGGGCCACTTTTTCCTTACTTGCTTCCAAATGCCCGGTTCTGATGGAGATTTTGTAAAATTCCTCCTTATATTCTTGAACTATTCTGTTCATCTGCCTCAAGCTTTGCATTTTTTGTAACAGGTCCAGTTCATAGTCAACGGGGATGAACTGTATTTTTAATTTCTCCACCATTCTATCCCACCTGGTTATCCGCTCTTTTCCTCTTCGGTTCCTCTCCAACTGTACCCACTTCCACCATATGCTAGCATGACCCTTCAGTCGGGTCTTAGAAAATTTGACCCGGTTAGGGTCTTCAACCTCTTCGTATTCAAAATATTCTTCTAAATCATTCACCCAGTCTATCAACTCCTCTGGTTTCAAGTTCCCGAAATACGTAGGAACTTCTAACTTCGGCCTCTTCCCGATCTGGGATATGGCCTTGTACAATCTGGCCTAGGACGGATCTACATATTCTTCCTCTTCTTCAAACTCATTATCCTCTTCCACTTCATCCTCACTATCTGCATCCCTTCTCAGCTCACGTCCTCTGCGTAGCTCTTCTTGCAGGGCCTGGACTTGTCGCTGTAATGCTCGGAAATCTTCCGCTGCCATGCCTATTCCACCCATCGGGTTTCTTCTCAGAGGCATCTTCACCCAAACTCAAACCCTCCCACACGTCCTGGTACAACTTCCTCTCTCCTTCGGTGGTCTGTTGTATGCTCAGGAACTCCTGCTCTGATACCACTGACGGGGCACCGGGAACCAACACTTCAAGAAACTTGTCTTTTCATTAAAAATTAAAAAAAAAAAAAAAAAATTTTACAGGCTTGAATGAAACAGCCCGCAGGCTTTACAATGGCCGAGTTCGGCTCTGTTCTTCCACTGTACCACTCCCCTGTTCTCCGGTCCCCCCTCCTCAGTTTGAAATTTTGGGTTTTTATCGAGGCCCCGGCCCTCCCGGCAATCAATGCCTCCACCTACCAACCTTCCCGCTCGAATTTCCCTCCTGCTGAGTTTTTCAAATTTTTGTCATTAATGGCCATCTCCCGCTCTTCCAAGGAACAGGCATTAAAGGCCTGCCTCATCTGCCCCGTCGCTTTGGTCAGAATCGTCCTTCCGAGCCTCTGTCTAACCCATACTGTCCATGCTCTGTCACAGCCGCTTCCTCCATTAATTTGTCTCCTTCGAATCCTTCATCTTTGTCTTCCTCTACGCGGCCATCTAGTCGTGCTTCCTCCTTATCAAAACATATTTGGTACACGCGCCTCTCACAAATAACAAGATACATGTGGCAACCATGTGTCAATTTTGGCCCAGCATGGCCTCCCACGTGTCCACCTTGGCTTGCTCCCTGTCTCCTTCCTTTCTCAAGTCCTGCGGCCCTTTGGTTGACTCGCCACGTGTCGGCCCTTAACTGGCCGTGATATCACGACAGGACCTTCCTCCTCCGCCATTCTTATAAAGTCGTCGCGATATCGTGATGTCGCGACGTTGCGATATCACAAAAAATGAAGCTCCTTACCCTTGCAATGCGAACCGGTCGTGATATCGTGACGTCGCGATATCGCGACGTCGCGATATCGTGACGCAAACTTCCTCCGTAACATGACCTTCAAAACCGTCGTGATATCGCGATGTCGCGACATCGCGACGGGAACCCACTTCGCGCCTCTTCTTTTAGCAACGTCGCGATATCGCGACAAAACTTGACAATGCTTTGCCGCGCCTCTTGGGGTCGCGATTTCGTGACATGTCACAAAATTGCGACATGTCACGATTTCGCGACCCCCCCCCAAACTTAGCCTTTGAACTTCAAACAACTTGCCTCGAAGTTCCATTTGTTGCCCGATTGTCCCGCTTTCACCGGATGCTCCTGCATCACCTACACACTGAGTGTGAAAGTAGCCTTGAAATTAACTTGGTAAACTTCTCCTTAGACATGAATGGAAATTTATTTTATAATATCTTAATTATTTTATAAGTGATTCTTGATTTGAACTCAAAAAAAAATAATCTCTCCCTAGAAAAGGATGTATAATGAGGGTCAACTTTCTTTTCTGTTTAAATAAAAGTCCTTTGTTATTTAAAATATAAACTTCCTTTTCTATTTAAATAAAATTCCTTCGTTATTTAAAATAGATTTTTTTTTCCTATTTAAATAAAATTCCTTCATTATTTAAAATAGAAACCAATCGTTACCTTATTTAATAAAAAAGGTAAAAGAATGAATTTAACTAGAACCTTGAAGCATTAATATTTATAATTTCCCCAATTAATTAATTCAAACAAAATTTTATAATAATTAATGAATCTGCATTTAGTTAACTTAATCAAAGGAGCATAATAGTTCCTAATTAATTAATTAAATAAATTTAATACATCATAACTGAGTATTAATCCTCCTTTATTAATGCATAGTCTATTAGACAAAAGTCCTACCAAGGTGGGGTATGACATACTACCTCCCTTGGGTTGAACACAGTCCCGTGTGTTTCTCTGCAATAAAAATATTATTGCAATACATATTTATCTAACAAGGATAATATCTATCTTATTTCATTAAATTTAACAAAATATTATCATCCCTTGATAATATCAATACCACTCTCACTCTACGTGAGATGCAATTCTAATCATTTGAGAAACAAAACCAACAACATCCTTCTTCATACCTACTTAGAAGAAGGTCTTCCTCTTATTTTCCTTCATCTTTGTACCTACAAGGCAAGAGAAATAAGAAAACTATGCACTTTCTGCATAATGCATCTCCTTAGGTTACTAATTTTGTGTAAAACTACCCAATCCTTAAAGCATAAGAGTCCATTGTCCATGCCAAAATATTATTCTCTTCAAGATTTCTTCTATTTTTGCCTTGAATTCCACTGTAGATCTTATCTCGAGATAACATCTCCCTGACTTGATCTATTAAATCCATGTGGTTTTAGGTTAAACAATTATATACCTTCTTTAAGGGCTTGAAGCTGAGCAGGATTTCCTTGTTTTCTAATATTAGTATCTGCTCCCTAGATGGATCTTTATACCTTCAAGTGCTCACTAAACTCAAAATATGGTACATTCTTTAAGAAATTAGAGAGAGAATCTTATAATCGTCTCAAGAATAGATTTTCCATCTACTTTTCCTACTAAGTATATTCAAAACTAAGTATAGATTCTCTATCTACCCCTTCTCAACAAGTAAGATCAATTTTAACTAAGAACAGTTGGTTTTGGAGAGGATTCCATAATCCTATTAAGAATAGATTTCTTACCTATTCTTTTTCAGACATCTCATTATTCCCAATAGGTATGTTCAAGCTTTAAAATTTCTACTATGTTATACTCGTAGTCCAAGCTACATGGCCTAGAACCTTCCCAAAGCCTACTTGCTTGGGAACCATTCTTCATTGTGGTCACAAGGAACATTAAAAATCTCCTAATTACACACCTCAAAAATGAATTCCACTTGTTAACAAGAAAAATATACATAACCATAAAGTATCCTGTTTAGGTCGTTGTTTTAAGGCTTTAACAAAATCATTCCACCTAAAGTTTCATTGCTAGCTTTGAATTCATTCCATAATTCAAAAGATATTTCATGCACATGAAGGGTAACCTCACTATTTTGGTTACTAATGAATAATTCCTTAAGGAAAAGATACATTTCCAATTTATACAACCATATCTCGATTGATTTTTACTAATTTTGGTATTTTAATATTCTTTAGGTCCTTCGCTAGCTCTACCTCTATACGAGTTTTTTCCTTCATGATTCTTTGTAGCAGGATATTCCTCCTGTCTACCTTAGAATTTTTATTTGAGGAACTTAATAATTTTTAATCATTACTTTTTGTCGGTTCATATGTTCCCTCTATAAATAAATTGTTCTTGTAGTAACTAAGCTAAAATTGTGAGGTTTTTCTACCTCTCTTCCAAAATTTCCCCTTTAGGGTCTAGCTTTAGTTTTATCATTTCTAGCTAGACCTATATTTTAAGAAGATCCTTTTATTCTCCTCTTTATCTTGGTGTCATTTCTCTTTACCACATCAAAAAGTTGGGTAATCTACAATTAATTTCAATTGTACTTTCCAAATTTTAGTTATATCTTCTTATAGACTAACTTTAATCATTAGTGGTCATTGTCACACTTGTATTCCCACAAGGTCATCTTGGTTATGTCTATTATTACCTTCTTGGTAATAATTTGGATCACACTAGGCTTGAATAATTTTAGTTAATTACTTAAGAGCCCATACTCTTAATCAGTCAACCACTTATCAAACCACTTTCCTTAACCAATTAAGAGTCCATACTCTTAATCAATCAAGTACTTATCAAAACCAATTTCCTTAACCAATTAAGAGCCCATACTCTTAATAAATCAAGTACTTATCAAAAAAAATTCTTAACCAATTAAGAGTCCATACTCTTAATCAATCAAGTACTTATCGAACCACTTTTCTTAACCAATTAATCTAAGAATTCTATCTTTTCTAAGAAAAATCTACTCTTTAAGATATAATTTTAACCTTTAAAACTTCATAAATCACATCTACCTTTTCATTAATTGAAACACCTATCTTTTGATAATAATAAAATATATTCTTTAATTCAAGTCTTTCAATACAATAAAGTAAAGTCTATTCTCTTATTCAATAATTCATTCTTTCAATAATAATAAAATATATTCTTTAATTCAATTCTTTCAAAATAATAAAGTAAAGTCTATTCCTTTATTCATTAAATCACTCTTTCGATAATAATAAAATATATTCTTTATTTTTTTTCAATACAATAAAGTAAATCCTATTGCTTTATTCGTTAAATCATTCTTTCGATAATATCTTTTCTTTAATTCAATTCTTTCAATACAATAAAGTAAAGTCTATTCCTTTATTCATTAAATCATTCTTTCAATAATAATAAAATATATTCTTTAATTCAATTCTTTCAATACAATAAAGTCTATTCCTTTATTCATTAAATTATTCTTTCGATAATAATAAAATCTATTTTTTAATTCAATTCTTTCAATAAAATACATATTAATTTTTTTTATAAATAAAATACATATTAAATTATTCTTTAAATAAAATAAATGTTAAGTCATTATTTAAATAAAATACATATTAAATCATTCTTTAAATAAAATACATATTACGTCCGAGGTGTAGACCAATTAGTTCGACCAAACCCCGTAAGGGGGTGGAGGTCCAAGGTTCAAATCTCGGGCCTCTCCGAACTAAACGTGTGTCCCTTTTTTGGTGCTTTCAACAATGTAAAAGGTTTAAAATGATTGTGGCATTGTGGTTATAGGGGCATACTACACAAAGAACTGTGTGGTGGCTTCGGGATGGACAACACAAAATACTATGGTGGCCATAAAAGTTGGACAACCTGCTCGTATTCGTGGTGGCTATCGATTCTACCATGTAAATTAAAAAAAATTAAAAATAAAAAAAAATACATATTAAATATTTCTTTAAATAAAATACATATTAAATCATTCTTTAAATAAAATACATATTAAATCATTCTTTAAATAAAATACATATTAAATTTTTCTTTAAATAAAATACATATTAAATCATTCTTTAAATACATATTAAATCTAAAATGAAAACCTTATTTCCATTTTCAAATGATGGTCCTTATTAAACCTCATTTTCATTAAATAAAAAACAAATATAATTTAAAATAAAACCCTCTTTCCATTTCAAATAGTGGTCCATCAAAGTTTAATTAAATTATAATCTAAGGTTATACCTTAGATAGCTTCATCCCAACAATGATAGATGGAAAACGCGCAACGAAAAAAAAAAAGGTTTTTGAATAAAATTCTAATGCCTAGCATCAACGGTAATGGAGAGAGGAATTACAGAGGGGATATCCAAAAGATCAATCAAATATTAGGACCATGTCGGCTAGATGACCACTATTGAACCACTTAGGCGGTGTAACATACAGAGCTGAGGTATAGGTGGTAGTGAGAAACACAGGGTTATGACACCCAATGCTTTTCAAACGAAGGTAAGGGATGCAAATAAATTAAGTCCCACACTTAAGGTCAAAGTAAACATTCAGTGACACTAGCATAGCAAGAGGGTGACGAATTTAGGTGAAGCAAGGCATCTTAAATTTTCTTGACACAACTGGATTTTAATAATCTATACTTATCCTAGAAGTATTTAAAGCATGGTTGTGAAATATCCAACCTCGCAATCACCTTCAAGTGGTTCCAAATTTGGCCTCCATTGAGCCTCCAAGGTCTTCTCTTTCCTCTCGATGGTCTCCAATGAATCCTCTCCTCCTCGTTCCCCAGGGTTCTGCCCCTTCCAACATGACCTCCTTTCAAAATTGAGTCGTCCTCCCCTCTATATTTCTCTTCAAGCACAAAAAGTCTCCTCCTTTCATAAGTGTCATCTACCCAAAGTAAAGACCCATATTCCAAAACAAATGTGCACCAACCTCTGGCGGTAAAGCAAGATATTTGCATTTTTTAAATTATTCTTTCAACCTCCAAATATTTTATCTCCAATTAAAAAATTAATTCTTTAATATAAGCAAGGAGTCTTTTATTATTTAATATTCAAACATTCTTTTCTATTTAAATAAAATCCCTTCATTGTTTAAAATAGAAACACTTTTTTTATATTTAAATAAAATTCATTCGTTATTTAAAATGGAAACATTCCTTTCTATTTATATAAAAATCCCTCATTATTTAAAATGGAAACTTTCTTTTCTATTTAAATAATAGTCTTTTGTTATTTAAAATAGAAACTTTATTTTCTATTTAAATAAAAGTTCTTTGCTATTTAAAATAGAAACTTCCTTTTCTATATAAATAAAAGTCCTTTGTTATTTAAAATAGAAATTTTATTTTACATTTAAATAAAAGTCCTTTGTTATTTAAAATAGAAACCAATCGTTACCTTATTTAATCAAAAAGGTAAAAGAACAAATTTGACTAGAATCTTGAAACATTGAAATTTATAATTTCCTCAATTAATTAATTCAAAAAAAGGATTTTATAATAATTAATTAATCTCCATTTAGTTAACTTAATCAAAGGAGCATAATAGTTCCTAATTAATTAATTCAATCAATTTAATACATCATAACTAAGTATTAATCTTTTTTTTATCAATGTGTAGTTTTTTAGGCAAAAGTCCTGCCAATGTGGGGTATGACAACTTATTCCCTTAGGTGGAACAAAATTTAAGGTATCATCTATAAAATGACGATAAACATTCAGTGAAGGGTATAGGTGAGCCCTTGGGATTTCTAACTAGATGGCTTGACAAAAAGTGAAAGGATCTTTGTTAACCATAATTCTATACAACTTACCCTAATATTTTACACAATGATGGTAATTTGAGGGGATGTCTTGCATTGCATTGATCCAAGGTCTCCTTAATAGGGCATTATAGTTTAGATCATAGGGAAACATATAAAAAAAAGTGTTTAGTATGTGAGGCCCCACTTTTACTGGAATAACTATAGTTAGTGGGTTTGCACTCCTCATTATCATAGGCTTTTATGACAATAATATATTTCTCTATATCTTCCTTGTTAATCTCTATCCTATTAGTGAACTTAAGGCTATAAACATTTATGGATGATCCATTATCAATAAGGGCCCTTTTAATGCATTTCTCCCTAATGGTATATGTGATGTACAAAGGGAGCTCTCCTAACATCGAAGGGGGTGGAAGTTCATCCTTGAAGAAGGATATAGTTATACGGTTCAATCTAAGTGATCCTACCACATTAGAAAGATCATCGGGACTAACAATTTTGGGTATGATTTGCTCACTCAAAAGCTTAAATAAGTTTTCTCTATGACTTGACAAAGTTCTCAATAGCTCGAGCGTAGAGATTTTGGCTAGTGTATCCTTCAACTATTGTTGGAGGTTGAAGGCTCTCCTACCTTTATCTTGGGACCTTAGAACCAAAGGTGGTTCTTTAGGAGCAACAACAAATCTAGGACACGAGACCAAGGGGGATTGAAGGGCGATTTTGAGAGTTGACCTCTTTCTCTAGCTTGTTGTCTAGTAATAGTGTTAACTTAAATCATCCCTACTAGGTTTTGATTTGGTGGGGGAATATTTCTATATTGAATATGATTGGTAGAATTTTTTCCATATTTAGGTAAGGGGTCTTGAAATATCCCCATATCTTGGTTAGAAGATGTTTCTTGTTCAGGACTACTAACCACTATATGACCTTCATAAATAAGGTATTATACCACATGCTTTAGAGTGATACATTTATTCGTATGGTGACCATTTGCACAATGGAAATCACACTGTTGGTTGGCCTTGAACCAAGGAATTTTTCCCCTATCAAGGTTTCCAGGCCTTATAGGTGGAAATTAAAATAATGTTAGCATAGAGGATAGTGATTGGTTTAACTTGGTAAACTTCCTTTGAGGTTTTTCTTGAGCTTTATCTAGAACTAATTTTTGTAACGTAGTAGCGGTATTAACAATACTTGCTTTAGGATTGTTAATGGGGCAAAAGTTAGTTATTTCATCGCCCATGACATGCTTGTTCTTGTATTATCATTTTTATTAGAGGAAGAGGACTTCTCCTTCTTAAAATTCAATTACCCCTATGTTCAAGGGCAACTTATACTTGTTTTTCTAGGTCTACCACATCTTTGGATGAGTAGGTGCAAGTCATTTCTAAGAAGTTTAAAAATTGCTCTTATAAATTGTGTATGAAAATTCATGATAAATCTTTTTGTGATAGAGTAAAAGGAATTTTCCTAACCAAAGCATGTCAATAAGTTAAAAACTCATTGAAAGACTCATTTTTACCCTGCTTAAGTTGATATAAATCATCTACTATGCATTTTATGTGATATAGGTGGAGAAATATTGGATGAATATCTCTTGTAAATCACCAAAGTTCCTGATTTAATGGTGAGGTAAATAGAAATACCATTCTAGAGACTCACCACCAATAATTTTAGGGAATAGCTTTAGTAAAAATCCCTCATCATAGACGATGTCATGGTAAGCAACTTGCAAGATTCTAAGGTGACCTGTTGGATCACCTTATCCCTTATGCATTTGAAACTTTGACTCTACTAAGTTTTGAGGATAAGGTCAATTAACTAGATATAAATCTATAGGTTGGCTAAAGTAGTTCTTATAGGAATACTTATTTCCTATGGCTACTTGGATAGAAGCCAACTATTGTTTAAATTTTAAATTATATTTAACCAATTTTTCTAACTTAGTATTTATATCCTAGAACCCAAGATAAAGGACTTGTGGTGTTATAAAATATAATTTTTAATTAACCACAGGATGATATTGAGCATTTAGATGGGTGGATCCAAAGGGGGTTGTCATTTTATTAGTTCTAAGATTATTTGAAAAAAGAGGGTAGTAGTGGGAATGTTAGTAGGAATATACATGCTAAAGAATGGATTAAAAGACATCACATTCAAAGCATTAGGCATGCTGGGAAAGATATCCATATTTTAAACTTGTGGAAGACTTACAGGCTAAGATATAGGATGATTTAGTCTACATGGATCTATGTTTGGATGTATAGATATCTAATTTCTATAATAAGGTAAAATATTCGACAACCTCCCTTCTACGATTATTATAATTATAGAGTTTCTTGGATGGGAACTCATGGGATTGGATCTAGATTGTTGTAAAATTTCTAAGAGAAGTTATTTTGTAATAGAAGTAGGCATGTCATCCACCTTTAAGTTGGATTGCACAACCTCCTTATTTCCTCATAGAATAGTATCTAAATGGTCCATGGACTTAAAAACTTCTTCCCCTTGTTCATTGTGAACAAGAGAAAGGATTCCAAAAGGAGGATTTTCTTCCTCTTCTTCCTCAATTTTTGGGTTTTCAATCATGGGTTGCTTCTCTAGAAGTTTAGGTTAAGCACTTGAATTTGTGCTAATTATTACACAGTATTTTGAGTAAGGTAGGGAGGTTCAAACATCATCAAAGGAAGAGATATTCATATTTTATTATAATTTTTGTTTTTATAGTTGCTTAGAGAAGAAAGAGAAGATATTTTTATAATCCTTATATCCCTAATGAGAACAACCCTCCTTACGAATCTTGTTAGCCCACAATAATATACTTACCAGGAGAGATAACCCTCAAGGCTCGTACAATGATTTAATAAATGGGTTTTTAACCTTCCTCCAATAGGACTAACAATTTGATTATGTTATTGTTATCTTTATTTAATGTGATTTATATTATGCAAACAAAATTGAATGATCTTCATTAAAGTGTAATAAATTTTATGTTGATTAAAGATAACGTTTTAGGTCAAAGGGTTTTGGACCTGCATCATATTTCATGTTTGGTTCACTAGAGATGTGGGGCACTAAAAGGTGCACAGAGGCACCGGCCTCTGAATTTTCTCTCAAGGGTTGGCCACACTCAAAAGAGATAGCCCTACTGCTAATCATTGTTGTTTGCACTATGCATTGTTATCTTTGGTGAGGGGATTGAGTTCACTAAGGGATTAAATATTTCCCTAAATCTAGTTTCATATGTTCAATTTTGATTAACACCTAGGTTTTTTCTATCCCAGGAACTAATATTCAAGATGCCAAAATGCAATGCAGTGTGAAGAAAAAAGTGCAACAAGATGCTATCATATATGTGTTTTTTTAATGCTAAAATAGGAAATACAAAAAAATAAACCTTTCTTTCATTTTCTTTTAAAGCAAGGGTGTAAGAAGGATGTAAAATACATAAACTAGACTAGTCCAATACTATGTGTAGCTTTGACTAAATGCCTAGAAAATAGAGTAAACTACTAGGCTACACTAAAGATTCCTTTTGATTTTCCTTTTATATATGTTGGAAGATAAATAGAATCATATAAATACAAAAAGCAACCTATGCTACTTAGTTAAAATGGGAGGAAAAGGTCTACTTACCTATTTCAACGCTTGATACAAATATGTCGCTTGTGTTTGAATCCATCACTTGACAAATACACTACCTAGAATCTTTTCTACGCAAAAATTCACTGAAACCTACAAAATAGATAGAATAGAGAGTAGATCAAAGTTTTAGGGCCTATCAAATAGTAAGTGTATCACTCTAACTTCTAATGAATAAAAGTCCTTACTAACTAGGAGAAGATTCCAAGTATCACTAACATGTGTAAACACTTCACATCTTAGTAGGACACTTCTACTCCATAAGCATACATTGATAGATGTCATTCTCCAATCATCTAATATTCATTAGATAATTCAAGAAGATTCCTTGATATTTCTTCTTAAAATATGAATGCAAAAGTCTATTTATTTAAAATTATAAATCAAATAACATCTATAACTAGTAAAATATATATTTCATTTATCTAAGATACATTAAATGCAAGATCAAAAAGAAAGATATTTAAAACACACATAACACATCATATATCATGGGAAAAAACCTTACAAGAAAACCCAACCTCAAATATTTATTTTATTACATAAATTTAGTTATCTCTAATACAAGGAATCCCATAATTTCTTTTTCCATACATAAGCAAATACAAATGCATAAGAACCCTTTATTTCTCAAATCTCCATCATGGATTATTCTTATAATCCATATTACATAAACGCGGGAATCACATAATTCCCTTGAACAAATATTTGTCATATTTCAAAAAGGTCTAATGTATCAATAACATGAGTACCAAATAATACATAAGAATAATTTCATTTAATTACTTAAGAGCCCATACTCTTAATCAATCAACCACTTATCAAGCCACTTTCCTTAACCAATTAAGAGCCCATACTCTTAATCAATCAAGTACTTATCAAAACCAATTTTCTTAACCAATTAAGAGTCCATACTCTTAATCAATCAAGTACTTATCAAAACCAATTTCCTTAACCAATTAAGAGTCCATACTCTTAATCAATCAAGTACTTATCAAACCACTTTCTTTAACTAATTAATCTAATAAGTCTATCTTTTCTAAAACAAATCTACTCTTTAAGATATAATTTTAACCTTTAAAAATTCATAAATCACATCTACATTTTCATTAATTGAAACACCTATATTTTCATAATAATAAAATATATTCTTTAATTCAATTCTTTTCAAAATATGGAATTTCTAAGTGAATCAGTTCCAATAAGAGGTTCTACTTTTTGGAAAGCAATTCTCAATTGTAAGGAAATCATCAAAAAATATTTAAGATGGGTTTTAGGCAATGGTGAGAGGATAAATTTTTGGAATGATAGGTGGGCTAAGGAAAAACCACTGACGCAATATCCTAACTTATCCCGAATCAAATATATCATAGAATAACTCATTGGTAGAAAAGTCTTTGATTATATGGTTGAGGACAGAGGCAGAATAAAGTGGAAACAAATAAGGATTCAGAGATTTCAAGCGAAATAAAATGATCTTTGTAACATTCTCGGGCAACAGTTTATCCCCATGAGACCCAAGGAAGATCAAGTTACCTAGGCTCCTACGAAAAATGGGTAGTTCACTGTTAAATCAGCTTACAAGCTTTTGCTTGATGACGAGGATTTTGTCCTCCAAAAGAACTTAGTTTGTATAAAAAAATTAATTCCAAAAATTGCAGTCTTTTCATGGCTGGTTATCCAAGGAAAAATTCTAACCATTGATAATATGATGCATAAAGGTATTTGTATCACTAATCGTTGTTATCTGTGCAGGGCTAATTAGGAGACCATTTATCACATTTTCCTTGAGTGCCCTTTTTCCTTAACTGTCCTAAGTGGGGTTTTTTAGGTCTTCAATATTTCTTGGGTTAAACCAACCACCGTACTTGATTTGTTCATCCAGTGGCCTTACCCCTTGTCAAGCCAAAGACTTAGATACATGTAGAAAATTTGTCTCAATCACTATCTTTGGCAGGTGTGGTTAGAAAGGAACCATAGAGTCTTTAATGAGTATATCCATGATCATCAAACTATCATTGCCAGGATCCTATCCTTTGCCAACGAGAATGTGAACCTTATCCCTTTTAATAGCCATAAACCTCATCTACAGGAGACCATGATTGCTCTATTTAAGCTTAACCTTGTTAGATGATTCTGTGCCTAGGGTAGTCAACCCCAGAGCCAATGTTAAGTTGTCCCCACCTCCTACGGGTTGGTTTAAGTTTAATTTTTATGGAGCGGCTAAGGACAATCCTAGAAGAGCAAGTGCTCACGACATTATGCGAGATCATAATGGGAATATGATTCTTGTGTTTTCCAAATATTTAGAAACAAGGACGAACAACGAAGCTGAAGCTAGAGCTATGTGGAGAGGCCTTCAAATGACTCAATACTTAGAAGGCAATTTGATCATAGAAGGAGACTATATGCATGTTATAAATCTCCTCAATAATTGGAAAACACTTTTTTGGAGGATTAAAACAATTGTTGAAGAGGCTAGGATCCTTTTCTAGGGAAGACAGGACAGAAAAACCCAACATGTCTTTTAGGAAGCTAACAAAGTTGTTGATAAGCTAGCCAATTTGGGTGTCGATGGTGATGAACTTTTCAAATGGGAACACGGTGTCCCGAGTGAAGTAGAGGAGCTTATTCAACAAGAATTCCAAGAATGATAGTCGAATTTACCAACAAGGAAGGCACTATAAGTTCGAAGGCTATGAGTATTCTCGTATATTTTTTGAAATGGACTCACAATAAAAATTATTCGAGCTGTCAGTCTTGGTGGATGCTGCTTGGAAATACCACAAAGAATAATGGGGACAGTCACATGTCAGATAACATGGCTCCTAGTCATCTTAGTAATTTGAGGTTGGTTGATAATCACAGGGTAGGAAAGAAACAACAATATAAGACTTTGAACCAGAGCCACGTGGACCACCAGATAGCCACCGCCATAAATCTAGCCAGCAGGTTCACTTCTCCAAGGCTGATTGGCCAAGACAGGATGTGGTCCCAAAGCATGTCATATATAGAAGAAAGTAATTACCAAAGAATTATTAAGAGTAATTGTCAATACAGAGCTTGTGGGAGTTTTTTTTAGTACTCTGCTATGTGTGTCTGCAGCTTTTTGTTTCTCCACTGTTTCAAGGAAGGGATCTGTGTCTGTTTCTTTTTTTGTAATTATGATGCAGGTGTGTTTTCTCGGGTATACCCAAAATGTTGTATGGGAAGTTTCTTTTTGATAACAGACTATGTGCCTTACCGAATGTAATGGCTTTTGTGGCATGTAGATTTTACATATATAGGATCCTTAGTAAGGACATGTTCATCAACAACCCTGGGCTGATTTTTGTAAAAGGTTTTGGGTCAACCTGTAAAACCCGGTATTAATGCTATAGTATCTTATCTACCAAAAAAAAAAGTAAATTATATTCTTTTATTCAGTACATCATTCTTTCAATAATAATAAAATGTATTCTTTAATTCAATTCTTTCAAAATAATAAAGTAAAGTCTATTTCTTTATTCATTAAATCATTTTTTCGATAATAATAAAATCTATTCTTTAATTTTTTTTTCAATACAATAAAGTAAAACCTATTGCTTTATTCATTTAAATCATTCTTTTGATAAAATCTTTTCTTTAATTCAATTCTTTCAATACAATAAAGTAAATTCTATTTCTTTATTCATTAAATCATTCTTTTGATAATAATAAAATCTATTCTTTAATTCAATTCTTTTAATACAATAAAGTAAATTATATTTCTTTATTCATTAAATTATTCTTTCGATAATAATAAAATCTATTTTTTTATTCAATTCTTTCAATAAAATACATATTAAATATTTCTTTAAATAAAATACATATTAAATTATTCTTTAAATAAAATAAATGTTAAGTCATCCTTTAAATAAAATACATATTAAATCATTCTTTAAATAAAATACATATTAGTTCCGAGGTGTAGACTAATTGGTTCGACCAAACCCCGTAAGGGGGACGGAGGTCCAAGGTTCAAATCTCATGCCTCGCCGAACTAAACACTTGTCCCTTTTCTGGTGCTTTCAATGGTGTAAAAGGTTTAAAATGATTGTGGCATGGTGGTTATAAGGGCAGACTACACAAAGAACTGTGTGGTGGTTTTCGGGGTGGACAACACAAAATAATGTGATGGCCATAAAACTGGATAGCCTACCCGTATTCATGGTGGCTGTCGATTCTACCATGTAAATTCAAAAAAAATAAAAATTAAAAATTTTAAAATTTTAAAATTAAATTAAAAATAAAATAAAATATATATTAAATACAAAAAAGTATTTACTCAATAAAATATATATATTAAATCACTCTTTAAATAAAATACATATTAAATCATTCTTTAAATAAAATCAAGTTTATCCTTTGATTAATAAAATTCTATCTTCTAGTAAACCATTCTTTCAAATAAAATATATATTAAATATTTTTAAACAAAATACATATTAAATAATTTTTTAAATAAAATACATATTAAATCATTTTTTAAATAAAATACAGTTTATCATTTGATTAATGAAATGTCTATCTTCGAGTAAACCATTTTTTCAAATAAATCTTTCTTTAAATAAAATACATATTAGGTCCGAGGTGTAGACCAATTGGTTCGACCAAACCCGTAAGGGGCTGAAGGTCCAAGGTTCAAATATCGAGCCTTGTCAGACTAAACGCTTATCCCTTTCCTAGTGCTTTCAGCGGTGTAAAAGGTTTAAAATGATTATGGCATGGTGGTTATAGGGCAGACTATGCGAAGATCTGTGTAGCGACTTCTAGGGTGGACAATGCATAATACTGTGGTGGCCATAAAAGCTGGACAATTTGCTCGGATTCATGGCAGCTACCGATTCCACCATGTAAATTAATAAATAAATAAATAAAATACATATTAAATCATTCTTTAAATAAAATACAGTCTATATTTCTATATTTTAGTAAACCATTATTTCAAATAAAATACATATTAAATCATTATTTAAATGAAATACATATTAAATTATTATTTAAATAAAATAAATATTAAATCATTCTTTAAATAAAATACAGTCTATCCTTTATTTAATAGAAACCCCAATTTTCCTATAAACAAAATTTAAAATGAAAACCTTATTTCCATTTTCAAATGATGGTCCTTCTTAAACCTCATTTTCATTAAATAAAAACCAAATCTAATTAAAAAAACCCTCTTTCCATTTCAAACAATGGTCCATTAAAGTTTAACTAAATTATAATCTAAGGTTAGACCTTAGGTAGCTTTATCCCAATGATGGCAGATGGAAAACGCACAACGAAAGAAAAAGGTTTTTGCAAAAAAATTCTAATGCCTAGCATCAACGGTAGTGGAGAGAGAGGGATATCCAAAATATCAATCAAATATCAGGACAATATCGGCTAGATGACCACTATTGAACCACTTAGGCAGTGTAACAGATGAAGCTGAGGTACAGGTGGTAGTGAGAAACACAGTGGCACAAAGATGCTTATGACACCTGATGCTTTTCAAACGAAGGTAAGGGATGAAAATCAATTAAGTCCCATGCTTAAGGTCAAAGGGAAGATTCAATGACACTAGCATAGCAAGAAGGGGTGACTTTAGGTGAAATAAGGTATCTTAAATTTTCTTGACACAACTAGATTTTAATAATCCATACTTATCCTAGAAGTATTTAAAGCATGGTTGTGAAATATCCAACTTCACAATCACCTTCAAGTGGTTCCAAAGTTGACCTCCATTGAGTCTCCAAGGTCTCCTCTTTCCTTTCGATGGTCTCCAATGAATCCTCTCCTCCTCGCTCCCCAGGGTTCTACCCCTTCCAACATGACCTCCTTTCAAAATTGAGTCGTCCTCCCCTCTTATTTCTTTTCAAGCACAAAAAGTCTCCTCCTTTCATAAATGTCATCTACCCAAAGTAAAGACCCATATTCCAAAACAAATGTGCACCAACCTATGGCGGCAAAGGAAGATATTTGCATTTTTTAAATTATTCTTTCAACCTCCAAATATTTTATCTTCAATTAAAAAATTAATTCTTTAATATAAGCAAGGAGTATTTTATTATTTAATATTTAAACATTCTTTTCTATTTAAATAAAATCCTTTCTTTATTTAAAATAGAAACATTTTTTTCTATTTAAATAAAAGTCATTTGTTATTTAAAATGAAAACATTCCTTTCTATTTATATAAAAATCCCTCGTTATTTAAAATGGAAACTTTCTTTTCTATTTAAATAAGTCTGTTATTTAAAATAGAAATTTTATTTTAAATTTAAATAAAAGTCCTTTGTTATTTAAAATAGAAACCAATCATTACCTTATTTAATCAAAAAGGTAAAAGAACAAATTTAACTAGAACCTTGAAACATTGAAATTTATAATTTTCTCAATTAATTAATTCAAAGGATTTTATAATAATTAATTAATATCTATTTAGGTAACTTAATCAAAGGAGCATAATAGTTCCTAATTAATTAATTCAACCAATTTAATACATCATAACTAAGTATTAATCCTCCTTTATCAATGTGTAGTTTGTTAGGCAAAATTCTTGCCAAGGTGGGGTATGATAACTTATTCCTTTAGGTGGAAAAAACTTTAAGGTATCATATATAAAATGACGAGAAGCATTCAGTGAAGAGTATAGGTGAGCCCTTGGGATTTCTAACTGGATGGTTTGACAACAAGTGAAAGAATCTTTGTTAACCATAATTTTATACAACTTACCCTAATATTTTATACGATGATGGTAATTTCAGGGGATGGCTTGCATTGCATGGATCCAAGGTCTCATTAATATGGCATTATAGTTTAGATCATAGGAAAACACCTAAAAAAAAGCATTTAGTATATGAGGCCCCACTTTTACTAGAATAACTATAGTTCTAGTGGCTTTGCACTCCTTATTATCATAGGCTTTTATGAAAATAATATATTTCTCTATATCTTCCTTATTAAGCTCTATCCTATTGGTGAACTTAAGGCTATAAAAATTTATGGATGATCCATTATCAATAAGGGCCCTTTTAATGCATTGCTCCCTAATGGTACATGTGATGTACAAAGGGAGCCCTCCTAACATCGAAGGGGTTGAAGAAGGATATAGTTGCATGGTTCGCTCTAAGCGACCCTACCACATTAGAAAGATCATCGGGACTAACAATTTTGGGTATGATTTGCTCACTCAAAAGCTTAAGTAGGTTTTCTCTATGACTTGACAAAGTTCTTAGCAACTTGAGCGTAGAGATTTTGGCTAGTGTATCCTTCAATTATTGTTGGAGGTTGAAGGCTCTCCTACCTTTATCTTTGGGTATTAGAACCAAAGGTGGTTCTTTAGGAGCAACAACAAATCTAGGACACAAGACCAAGGAGGATTGAAGGGCAATTTTGAGAGTTAACTTCTTTCTCTAGCTTGTTGTCTAGTAATAGTGTTAACTTAAATCATCCCTACTAGGTTTTGATTTGGTGGGGGAATATTTCTATATTGAATATTATTGGTAGAATTTTTTCCATATTTAGGTAAGGGGTCCTGAAATATCCCCATATCTTGGTTAGATGATATTGCTTGTTCAGGACTACTAACCACTAGATGACCTTCATCAATAAGGTATTGTACCACATGCTTTAGAGTGATACATTTATTCATATGGTGAACATTTGTGCAATGGAAATAACACTGTTGTTTGACCTTGAACCAAGGAATTTTTCCCCTATCAAGGTTACCACACCTTATAGGTGGAAATTAAAATAATGTTAGCATAGAGGATAGTGATTGGATTAACTTTGTAAACTTCCTTTGAGGTTTTTCTTGAGCTTTAGCTAGAACTAATTTTTGTAATGTAGTAGCGGTATTAACAATACTTGCTTTAGGATTTTTAATGGGGTAAAACTTAGTTATGTCATTGCCCATGACATGCTTATTCTTGTATTGTCCTTTTTATTATAGGAAGAGGAATTCTCTTTCTTAGACTTCAATTGCCCCTGTGTTAAAGGGTAACTTCTACTTGTTTTTCTAGGTCTACGATGTCATGGCAAGAAACTTGCAAGATTATAAAGTGACATGTTGGATCATCTTATCTCTTATACATTTGAAACTTTAACTCTACAAAGTTTTGAGGATAAGGTCAATTAACTAGATATGAATCTATATCTTGGATAAAGTAGTTCTTATAGGAATACTTCTTTCCTATGGCTACTTGGATAGAAGCCAACTATTGTTTAAGTTCTGAATTATCTTTAACCAATTTTTCTAACTTAGTATTTATATCCTAGAACCCAAGATAAGGGACTTGTGGTGTTATAAACTATAATTTTTAATTAACCAGAGGATGATATTGAGCATTTATATGGGTGGATCCAAAGGGTATTTTCATTTTATTAATTCTAAGATTATTTGAAAAAAAAGGGTTAGTAGTGGGAATATTAGTAGGAATATACATACTAAAGAATGGATTAAAAGACATCACATTCAAAGCATTAGGCATGCTGGGAAAGATATCCATATTCTAAACTTGTGGAAGACTTACAGGCTAAGAGATAGGATGATTTAGTCTACATGGATCTATATTTGGAGCTATAGATCTCTAATTTCTATAGGAAGGTAAAACATTCGACAACCTCCCTTCTACGATTATTGTAATGATAGAGTTTCTTGGATGGGAACTCATGGTATTGGATCTATATTGTTGTGAAATTTCTAATAGAAGTTCTTTTGTAATAGAAGTAGGCATGTCATCTACCTTTAAGTTGGATTGCACAACCTCCTTATTTCCTCATAGAAAAGTATCTAAATGGTCCATGTAATTAAAAACTACTTCCCCTTGTTCATTGTGAACAAGAGAAAGGATTTCAAAAGGAGTATTTTCTTCGTCTTCCTCCTTAATTTTTGGGTTTTCAATCATGGGTTGTTTCTCTAGAAGTTCAGGTGAAGCACTTGAATTTTGTGCTAATTATTGCACAATACTTTGAGTAAGGTAGGGAGGTTCAAACATCATCAAAGAAAGAGAGATTCATATTTTATTATAATTTTTTTTGTTAAAGTTGCCTAGAGAAGAAAGAGAAGATGTTTTTATAATCCTTATATCCCTAACGAGAACAACCCTCCTTAAGAATCTTGTTAGCCCACAATAATATACTTACCAGGAGAGATAACCCTCAAGGCTCGTACAATGATTTAATCAATGGGTTGTTAGCCTTCCTCCAATAGGACTAACAATTTGATTATGTTATTGTTATCTTTATTTAATGTGATTTACATTATGCATGAAGAACACAAGCTTATACTGAGAGGGGGGTGAACAGTATAAGACCACTTTTTACTTTTCTTTCCCAAATAGTATTAATCAATATAATCAATGGCAATATCAATAGCAATAACCAAAGCAATGCACAAATCATCACACACAATAGAGACACCAATTTTAACGTGGTTCACCCAATGTGGGTTACATCCACAGAGAAAATATTTCACTAAAATTTTCTCAATCAATCTCTTGGGAATCCTTTCCCTATTACAATGTTTATGGACCTCTGTCCAAAGGAGATGTTGATCCCCTAAATCTAGTTTGTGGATCTCTATCCATAGGAGAACTCCTTCTCCTCTACTCTGGTTGGTGATCCTCTAGAAGACTATTGCCTCCACTACACTGGCTTGTGGATCTCTCTCCACTGAAGACTCTTGTCCCCACTTAGAAGACCTATCCTCACTACCCTAGATGATGGATCTCTATCCACTGGAGACTACTATCCTCTCTGCTCTATCACCTCCAAAGCTCTATCTCAATTCTGTACTAAACATAGTCTAGTCGGTCTAGCACAACTCTTCTCAACTCTTGCACTAAACACAGTCCAGTCGGTCTAGCACAAGTATGCTCAACAAGCTCACTCAAATATGCACTAAACATAGTTCATTCGGTCTAGCACAAATCTGCTCAACTCTTGCACTAAACACAGTCCAGTCAGTCTAGCACAAGTCCACTCAAATCTGCACTAAACATAGTCCAGTTGGTCTAGCACAAATCTGCTCAATAGGTCCACTCAGAACCTGCTCAAATCTTCTCAATAGGTCCACTCAAAACCTGCTCAAATCTGCTCAATAGGTCCACTCAGAACCTGCTCAAATCTGCTCAATAGGTCCACTCAGAACCTGCTCAAATCTGCTCAATAGGTCCACTCAGAACCTGCTCAAATCTTCTCAATAGGTCCACTCAGAACCTGCTCAAATCTGCTCAACAGGTCCACTCATAACCTGTCCAAATATGCTCAACAAGCTCACACAACTTATCTAAATCTGCTCAACAAGCTCCACTCCAATCAACCCAACTTGCTCAAATCTATCAATAAGTCCTCTCTAGGACTTAACCAAATCTGTATTGTAAGCTTCCACAAAAGCTCACACAAAATCAGTCCACAAGTCTTCTCAAAGACTTGCCTCAAATCAACTTAACAAGTCCACACAGAACTTGTCCAATCTCATAGAAACATAAAGAGAATTGTTAGAGACTCAATATGTTCTATACTCAATGCTCAATCACTTTCTCAACTCAAATCAATCTCATAGAAGCATAAAGAGAATTGTTAGAGACTCAATATGTTCTATACTCAAAACTCAATCACTTTCTCAACTCAATATCATAGAAGCATAAAGAGAATTGTTAGAGACTCAATATGTTCTATTCTCAAAACTCAATCACTTTCAATCAACTTCAATTAACAAAAGAGAATTGTTAGAGACTCAATATGTTCTATTCACACAACTCAATCTCTTTCACAACTCAAATCAGAATATAGAATAGTTTGTTTTATGGAACTTGAACAATCACTTCATACATCCACTTGACTAGGTTCAATCAACTCTACTCAACCAATCACTCAAGAAACAACTCTTACTCACAAACCCTAGTCCAAGCATGTATCACCCAACTCAAAATATTTCCAACAATGCTCAACAACAAATCTCACATAACAATGATACTCATGATCTTTTCAAACCCTAGTTCAAGTTCTTTGCATAATCAACTCACTTCAACAACAATGCTTATCAAACAAGGTTTTAATCACAACTCTTAATTTTAGAAAACCTTGAAGCATTAACTCATACACTTTCGAAAAGGAAACCCTAATCAAATCCTTTTCACTCCAAACTTAATTTTCAAGAAAGCCAATCAACCAACACAACCAAAGAAGAATTTGCTCATACCTTTTTGCTTGACAAGGAGTTGATCTCACAAATCTGCCACACTCACAAATTTATCTTTTCCAATCTCAATAAGGGTTAGAAGAATTTAATAATAACACAATGCAAAATGATGACCCAAAATACACCTTATTACTCCAACTCAAAAATAACATTCACCATAGTCTTCTTTTAATAGAAAAACCCTTATACAAAAATAATGCTTAAAAGTCTTAATAGAAATTTAACTAAGACTTTACTCAAACTCCTTATTACTCCTAAAATAATAAATCTCAAATATCAATACCTCCAAAATTAATTAATGGCATAAGGTACTTCAGAAAAATAACTTAACAATCCTTATTTCTCCCACAATTAAGACACTTTTACTATGCAAGTAAATATCACAAATGCCCCTCTTTCTACCCTTTTCACCTTAGGAAATAAACTTAGGGAAAATAAAAATTTAATTTAATTCTAAGTACCTTAGCCTCAAGTGGGGCTTGAACCCACGTCAACCTCCCTTCGTGTGCCCTAGCCGCGGCTGCCAACCGTGTGCGCTAGGCACACGTTTGAAACCCACAAGCACCACGTGATCCAAAACTTCCTCCATGCGCAATGTTCGGCAAACAAAATGGTGCCTCCTTTGGTGCTCAAAAACCAAGCACGAACCACGCCTCACGTGGATTGAACACAGGACCTTCCTGCCTCCATGCTTTCGCAAGCCAAGCGCTACCACCGAGCCACCATGCCCAATGAGAATGAGCTTTCAACTTCCACGTGTAACCTTCCACTTGGAGCTAAAGGAAAAAATACTTTGTCCTCTCCTCAAATTGCATGCACGAACGAATAAACCGAGCGCAGAGCTATTTCAAAAACATTAGGAGCAATTGTCATTTTTGAATGCAAACTTTGGTGTATATATACACAAGCCTTCATGGCTTTCAACATCGGTGCACGAGCATGGAATAAGACGTTGGCGATGATAGGCTTCAAATGCCTTTAATTAAAACCAACCCAAATTTAGGTTTGGGTAAATAAAATTGCCATCAAGCTTTGAAATGTTTGCCTTAAACCCAACCTTGGGTTTTATAAAGAATACTTAAACCCTTTTATTTATAAAATATTATAATCAAAATTATAAATATTTTATTTGGGTTTTCTCAAAGTCACTTTAATAATATTATAATAATAATTATAATATTATACCTTTTCTCTATCTCGGATAAATGCTTCTTTGGAAGAAGTAAAACCACTTTTTGACCCATGCTCTTGGGTGTTCACTAAAGATATTTTGACCCATTATGACTTCCATTAAACTTTGCACTCAAACTGGAGAAGAGCTATCACTGGCATCTTGAAATCAATGACAACTTTGACTTAGGGACTCAAAATGTCCAACAATCTCCCCCTTTGTCATTGATGGCAACCCATATTATTTTTACTAAAACTTTGACCTTTCTTTTTATTTTGCTCCCCCTGGGACATTGCTCCCCCTGGCTCAATGCTCTCTCAAATATCAAATCTCTCCCCATTACACAAATCTCTCCCCCTTTGACATCAATGGCAAAGGGTCACCTTTGGGGCTCGGGGCTAAGAATGAGCCTCTTAGCTTAGCCCCTCCCCCACCTCCTTTTGAGGTGGTTAATTCTGGGGTGGGAGTATTTCTACTCCCAAAAGGCATTGTTCTTTGCCTTTATCCTCTTCCCTTCTTTTCTGAATTTTTTGATTCCTCTGACTGTTTCTATCTGTGTTATCATTCTTGTTCCTATTCACATCCATGTTCCTATTCATCATTCCTATTCTTGTTCACATCCATATTCTTGTTCCTATTCCTATTCTTGTTCACATCCATATTCCTATTCTTGTTCCTGTTCATGTTCATATCCATGTTTCTATTTATGTTCTTGTTCTTGTTCATGTTCATGTTCATGTTCCTATTCCTGCTCATACCTATTTCTGGAATGTTTGCTCTACACCACTTTGTTGTGTGACCATTATTATTGCACTTATAACACTTAATGATATTATTCCTTGGAGGTGCAAATGTCTTAGGATTTTTCCTAGTGAAGTCATATCCTCTTCTTTCATGAACCCTGCAATTCATTGCCTTGTGACCAAACTGATTACATGAGTAGCAATACCCATGGAAAAGCTGTCCATTCCCATATTCCTATCTTTCATGTGTCCTGCATTGTGAAGCCATGTGCCCAAACCTGTGACATGAAAACATCTTCCATTGAAGAAACCTTGCCTAGACCCCATTGGTCTCTTAGTCTCTTCTACCTGTTTCTTGTTCCATATGTTCCTTACTTGTGCATTGTTCCTTTCCTTGTTGAAATTTCTATTGTCCAACTTATCCTTAGAAGTCTCACTCTCTCTTTTACTTACTTCTTTTGAATCTTCTTCTTTTCTGGTGTTTGAGCTTGACTCTCCTTTTTCTACTTCATGTTTCCCTTGTTCTTCTTTAGAACTAAGTCTTGTTATGGTGATTGATGACCTTTGTGCATTGATAATCCTATTCAAAGTCTTTGAATTTTCCTCAAACTTGTGTAACTTGTCCTTAGAACCTTTTACTTCCATCCTTAGTGAAACTATCTCATGCTCTAATATTTCACACTCTAGATCTTTTATCTTTAATTTTTTGGCCATACCTTCTTCAATTTTTCTTGTCTCTTCAATTTTGATTTTGAAGTTGGTGAGTTCCTATAAAAACCTTGCTTTTGCTTTTTCATCTTCTTGAGCTTGAACCCTTAATCCTGAGTTCTCCTTTTTTAATTCTTCAAGAGTAACCATAAGCCTTTCACATTCTATCTCTTTTACCTTTGACTGTTCAACCATACCTTTTTCAACTCTTCTTGCCTTTTCAACCTTATCTCTCAAGTCAAAAAGATCTTGTAGAAGATTTATCTTACATTTCTCATCTTCTTGTATTTGACCCTTCAATTCTAAATTCTCTCTTTTCAATTCAACAAGTTCCTTAAGAGTGGCTTTCCATTTTTATTTTTCTGAATCTTCTTATTTATTTCTTTGATATTCTAATACTGAAAGTAGAGTTTCTTCTTCATACCTATTTTGATTTTCCCTATTATCCTTTCTTGAACCAACCTCTAGGATTTCATTTTTGAAAATGTCATCTTCATCTTCACCGCTACTAAACCCATTGCAATAACCTGCATCATGGCCGAGTTGACCACAAACAAAACATTCTTGTGGATAATAAGCTGCATGGTGACCTGTGTTCCCACATCTGGTACAAAACTTTATTAATCTGGATATTTCTCCATTACTTGATTCATCTCTTGAATCTATTTCCATTTGTCCTCCCAACACAACAATATTAAACTCATCTTCCTTTTCTTTCATGACCATGTGTGTTCTTTTCTTCTTGTGTCTCATGGTTCTGCCTTTGCCTTTCTTTGCCATTTGTGTTCTTGTAAGATCTTCCTTCAAGTTGTTAAACCTTTTTCGAAGGAACCAACTCTGATACCAATTGAAGAACACAAGCTTATACTGAGAGGGGGGTGAACAGTATAAGACCACTTTTTACTTTTCTTTCCCAAATAGTATTAATCAATATAATCAATGGCAATATCAATAGAAATAACCAAAGCAATGCACAAATCATCACACACAATAGAGACACTAATTTTAACGTGGTTCACCTAATGTGGGTTACATCCACAAAGAAAATATTTCACTAAAATTTTCTCAATCAATCTCTTGGGAATCCTTTCCCAATTACAATGTTTATGGACCTCTGTCCAAAGGAGATGTTGATCCCCTAAATCTGGTTTGTGGATCTCTATCCACAGGAGAACTCCTTCTCCTCTGCTCTGGTTGGTGATCCTCTAGAAGACTACTGCCTCCACTGCACTGGCTTGTGGATCTCTCTCCACTGAAGACTCTTGTCCCCACTCAGAAGACCTATCCTCACTGCCCTGGCTGATGGATCTCTATCCACTAGAGACTACTATCCTCTCTACTCTATCACCTCCAAAGCTCTATCTCAATTCTATACTAAACACAGTCCAGTCGGTCTAGCACAACTCTGCTCAACTCTTGCACTAAACATAGTCTAGTCGGTCTAGCACAAGTCTGCTCAACAAGATCACTCAAATTTGTACTAAACATAGTTCATTCGGTCTAGCACAAATCTGCTCAACTATTGCACTAAACACAGTCCAGTCGGTCTAGCACAAGTCCACTCAAATATACACTAAACACAGTTCAGTCGATCTAGCACAAATCTGCTCAATAGGTCCACTCATAACCTACTCAAATCTTCTCAATAGGTCCACTCAGAACCTGCTCAAATATGCTCAACAAGTCCACTCAGAACCTACTCAAATCTTCTCAACAAGTCCACTCAAAACTTGCTCAAATATGCTCAACAGGTTCACTCAAAACCTACTCAAATCTACTCAACAGGTCCACTCGAACCTGCTCAACAAGTTCACACATAACTTGTCCAAATATTCTCAATAAGTCCTCACATAGAACTTGTCCAAATTTGCTCAATAAGCTCACACTAGAACTTAACCAAATCTATTGCTCAACAAGTCTCACACAAAACTTGTCCAAATCTGCTCAATAACATCACACATAACTTGTCCAATCTCATAGAAACATAAAGAGAATTGTTAGAGACTCAATATGTTCTATACTCAATGCTCAATCACTTTCTCAACTCAAATCAATCTCATAGAAGCATAAAGAGAATTGTTAGAGACTCAATATGTTCTATACTCAAAACTCAATCACTTTCTCAACTCAATCTCATAGAAGCATAAAGAGAATTATTAGAGACTCAATATGTTCTATTCTCAAAACTCAATCACTTTCTCAACTCAAACTTCATAGAAGCATAAAGAGAATTGTTAGAGACTCAATATGTTCTATTCACACAACTCAATCTCCTTCACAACTCAAATCAGAATATAAAATATTTTGTTTTATGGAACTTGAACAATCACTTCATACATCCACTTGACTAGGTTCAATCAACTCTACTCAACCAATCACTCAAGAAACAACTCTTGCTCACAAACCCTAGTCCAAGCATGTATCATCCAACTCAAAATATTTCCAATAATGCTCAACAACAAATCTCACATAACAATGATACTCATGATCTTTTCAAACCCTAGTTCAAGTTCTTTGCACAATCACCAACACCGCCAACACCCAAAAAAAACCACAATCCAATGGCTTCAACAACAATGCTTATCAAACAAGGTTTTAATCACAACTCTTAATTTCAGAAAACCTTGAAGCATTAACTCATACACTTTTGAAAAGGAAACCCTAATCAAATCCTTTTCACTCCAAACTTAATTTTCAAGAAAGCCAATCAACCAACACAACCAAAGAAGAATTTGCTCATACCTTTTTTCTTGACAAGGAGTTGATCTCACAAATTTGCCACACTCACAAATTTCTCTTTTCCAATCTCAATAAGGGTTAGAAGACTTTAATAATAACACAATGCAAAATGATGACCCAAAATACACCTTATTACTCCAACTCAAAAATAACATTCACCATAGTCTTCTTTTAATAGAAAAACCCTTATACAAAAATAATGCTTAAAAGTCTTAATAGAAATTTAACTAAGACTTTACTCAAACTCCTTATTACTCCTAAAATAATAAATCTCAAATATCAATACCTCCAAAATTAATTAATGGCATAAGGTACTTCAGAAAAATAACTTAACAATCCTTATTTCTCCCACAATTAAGACACTTTTACTATGCAAGTAAATATCACAAATGCCCCTCTTTCTACCCTTTTCACCTTAGGAAATAAACTTAGGGAAAATAAAAATTTAATTTAATTCTAAGTACCTTAGCCTCAAGTGGGGCTTGAACCCACGTCAACCTCCCTTCGCGTGCCCTAGCCATGGCTGCCAACCGTGTGCGCTAGGCACACGTTTGAAACCCATGAGCACCATGTGCTCCAAAACTTCCTCCACATGCAATGTTCGGTGAACAAAATGGTGCCTCCTTTGGCGCTCAAAAACCAAGCATGAACCATGCCTCACGCGGATCGAACGTAGGACCTACCTGCCTCCACACTTTCGCAAGCCAAGCGCTACCACCGAGCCATCGTGCCCAATGAGAATGAGCTTTCAACTTCCACGTGTAACCTTCCACTTGGTGCTAAAGGACAAAACACTTTGTCCTCTCCTCAAATCGCATGCACAAACGAATAAACCGGGTGCAGAGCTATTTCAAAAATATTAGGAGCAATTATCATTTTTCAAATGCAAACTTTGGTGTATATATACACAAGCCTTCATGGCTTTCAACGTCGGTGCACGAGCATGGAATAAGATGTCGATGGTAAAGGCTTTGAATGCCTTTAATTAAAACCAACCCAAATTTAGGTTTGGGTAAATAAAATTGCCATCAAGCTTTGAAACGTTTGCCTTAAACCCAACCTTGGGTTTTATAAAGAATACTTAAACCCTTTTATTTATAAAATATTATAATCAAAATTATAAATATTTTATTTGGGTTTTCTCAAAGTCACTTTAATAATATTATAATAATAATTATAATATTATACATTTTCTCTATCTCGGATAAATGCTTCTTTGGAAGAAGTAAAACCACTTTCTAACCCATGCTCTTGGGTGTTCACTAAAGATATTTTGACCCATTATGACTTCCATTAAACTTTGCACTCGAACTAGAGAAGAGCTATCACTGGCATCTTGACATCAATGACAACTTTGACTTAGGGACTCAAAATGTCCAACAATGCAAACAAAATTGAATGATCTTAATTAAAGTGTAATAAATTTTATGTTGATTAAATATAAGGTTCTAGGTCAAAGGGTTTTGGACCTACATCATATTTCATGTTTGGTTCACTAGAGATGTGGGGCACTAAAAGGTGCACAGAAGCATTGGCCTCTAAGTTTTCTCTCAAGGGTTGGCCACACTCGAAAGAGAGAGCCCTAATGCTAATCATTATTATTTGCACTATGCACTGTTATCTTTGGTGAGGGGTTTGATTTCACTAAGGGCTTAAATATTTCCCTAAATATAGTTTGATATGTTCAATTTTGATCAACACCTAGGTTTTTTCTATCCTAGGAACTAATATTCAAGATGCCAAAATGTAATGCAGTGTGAAGAAAAAAGTGCAAAAAGATGCTAGCCTATATATGTTTTTTTTAATGCTAAAATAGGAAATACAAAAAAAAAAACCTTTCTTTCATTTTCTTTTAAAGCAAGGGTGTAAGAAGGATGTAAAATACACAAACTAGACTAGTCTAAGACTATGTGTAGCTTTGACTAAATACCTAGAAAATAAAGTAAACTGCTAGGCTACACTAAAGATTCCTTTTGATTTTCCTTTTATATGTTGGACTCTAGAGCATACTTTAGAGTTTCTTCCCTAAAGTACCTATGTTATAAATATTTAGCATTCATTTAAATATAGTCTCACCAGCTTTATTGTTTGAGAGGAAATCAGTTTTGTTGTGAGAGAATATAGGGAATTATTTAGAGTTTTTCTAAACATAGTAGGAGCAAGTAAGATCTCCATAATAGTAGAGATTTTAAACCAATTGGAGTGCTATAAAATCATTGTAAGTTCTTATGATTATTAATATAATGAGTCTATTTTCTCATTTTGGTATCAGAGCCAGGTTTTCGTAGATGGATCAAAACCTATGGAGAGTGGCGTGAAGAGATCTGAAGCACACACTTTGTCAGAGAAACTCAAGTGGCCAGCACTCAGCAAAGTTGCAAGGAAGAGCTCGAGTAAATAATTCATATCTCACGCATCCTGAGGTATTTTTTGATTAAATTTTTAGGGTTTTTATATAATTGCATCAAGAGGACACAATAAAAATTTCAGGTAATTTGGAGCTCATTTTATGATTTTATTAGCATTTTGAGTTTTGCAATAAAATTGTTGTATAAGGTGGAATACAGGTTATTTGCTTATAAAATTTTGGAAGAAATATTATTTAGATAAAATAATAATTCAGACAAAATTTCAGGTCCTTTGGATTTATATTTATCGATTTGTGTGAATATTGATTTGTTCTTCAAAAAATCCTAGATCCATAATTGTGATAAAAAGGGGAAAACATAAATGACCACATATTTTTCATCTTTGTGAATTTTCTTCTAAAATTTAGAGGGTTTTCATATTATTACCTTAGGAATATATATTTTAATTTTCAGAAACTTTGGAGTTGTATGGATTGATTTATGTGAAAAACATTGAGGTTGTCTCAAAATAACACTCTAAGATCTAGAAATAGAAAAAGTAAATTGATCACATATATCTCATTTGTATGAATTTGATTCTAAAATTTAGTGTATTTTTAGATACGCATATCATAATTCTACAGTAAAAATTTTAGTTTGTTTCAATCAGTATTGACTGATTTATGATAAATTTGGTTCTTGAGATTTTGGTAAATAAAAAAGAAGCATGTATTTTTGTAATTAGAGGTTAATTATGAGAGATTAACTTAACAGGTTGATTCAATTGATTAAAATAAGATCTTTTGCTACTCTTTATTGCAAAAATATTTTATTAGAAGCTATCTACATTATTCCAATTTTTTGTTGATTAGCATCAATGGCTGCCAATAACAATCTTCTCATTATTGAATTTAATGGGTTAGATTATGAGTATTGTTCTATCAAGATGAAGACCTTACTCATAGGCAAGGGGTTATGGAATATTGTAGAATAAGGCTACAATTAATATGTAGATTGGACCACCTTGAGTACATCTGATAGAACCAATAAAAAGGATACCCAAAAGAAAAACCCATTTGTTCTCTACCATCTCCAAGCAGCTTTGGAGAAAAGCATTTTTCCAAGGATTGCTTCTTGTTCAACATCCCTAGAAGTATGGAAAGCCTTGAGAGATAGATATAAAGGGAGAAATAAAGTGAAGCAAGTGAGGCTTCAAACCTTGAAGAAATATTTTGAGAATCTCAAAATGCAAACTGATGAAAAACTAGGTGATTATTGTGTTAGAGTGAAAGCCATTGTAAACAAAATGTAAACCCTTGGAGAAGACATCAAAACTGAAGTAGTGGTGAAGAAATTTTTGAGAAAACTTCTTCATAAATGGAACCATATTTCTATCATTATTGAAGAGTCTAAAGATTTATCTACTCTAACTTTTGATGCTCTTATTGGTTCTTTGATGTCTCATGAAGAAATACTATAGGGTTCTACATCAACAAGCTATGGAGGTGATGACAAAGCATTATCATAAAAGGAGGGTGAGCCTCAAGGAAGAGGACAAGGATGAGGTCAAGGAAGAGGTAAAGGAAGAGGTAGCAACCAAGGCAGAGGAAGAGGAGGTGACAAATCAAAGAAATTTTGTTACAATTGTGGTAAGCTTGGTCACTTTGCTAAAGATTGTTGGTCCAAGACTTCTCAAGAAGGGAGAGGTCAATATGGAAACTATGGAGAAGAGGAAGGAACTTATTCAAATATATTTCTTACTTATGGAAAATCAGATCAAAATATTGATGAAACTTGGATTTTGGATACTGGTTGTTCCAATCATATGAGTGGCAAAGAAGAGATTTTTGCTACAATGGATTCCACCTACAAGTCAAAGATCAAATTGGGAGATGAAAAAGCACTACCAGTTGAAGGCATGGGAGCCATGGAGGTTCCAAAAAAATAATGCACAAAGAAGGTGAAAAATATCTATTACACTCCTAAACTCCAATATAATTTTCTTAGTGTTGGATAAATCATGGAAAAGAACTATAAACTTGTTTTTGAAAATGGAAAATGTGTAATTTTTGAAAAAAACAATTGTAATAGAGTTGTTACACAAGTACCTATGACAAATAATAGGTTGTTTCCTCTTAAATTTGGGGAACAAGGAGGTGCCCAACTTGCTAGTGTAGCCATAGAAAATCCAAGTGTGCTTTGGCACTTGAGATTTGGTCATCTTAATTTTGCAAGCTTGAAGTTGTTGACTTCTCAAGCTATGGTGAGTGGACTACCAAGAGTTGAAGAGCACAAGGAGGTGTGTGAAGGCTGTGTTTTGGGAAAGCACTCAAGAACAAATTTTCCAAGAGGTCAAGCATGGAGAGCAATCCATCCACTACAACTAGTACATTCAGACATTTATGGTCCAATGCATACGAATAGTTTGGGTAACAATTCTTTTTTTTTGGTAGGTAAAAATTATATTAAAAGTGGGTTTTGAAAGGACCCCAAAACCTTTTTACAACAGGTCAACCAACCAAACCAAAGGTCAAGAACAATCAATTTGAAGAATCCCGCCCAATGAAAAATAGACAGTTTGGAAAAACCAACCCAGTGGGAAATTTTTTTTTTGAAAAAACCCTGCCTAGTGGGAAACCACAAATCCCGCCTAGCAGGAAATCACCAATTTTGAAAAATCTCGTCCAATGGGAAACCAACAGTTCTGAAAAATCTCGCACAGTAGGAAGGAGCCGAAAACCATCAGGTTGGAAATCTCACCCAGCGGGAAAACCAGTAGATTGAAAAATCCTGCCCAGCGGGAAACCACCAATTTTGAAAAATCTTGCATAGCAGGAAACCAACAGTTTTGAAAATTCCACCTAACGAGAAAACATGCAGGATGATGAATTTTAAAATCCTGCCCAACGGGAAGTAGCTGAAAACCACCAAATTGGAAATCTCACCCATCGGGAATACCAGAAGATTTGAAAATCCTGCCCAGCGGGAAATCTCGTCCCACCCAGCAGGAAAACCAACCAAAAAAATGGAATTGATCCCAGAAATCTCGCCTAGCGGGAAAACCAAAAGATTTGAAAATCCCACCCAGTGAGAAATCTCATCTCGCCCAGCAGGAAAACCAGCAAAAAAATGGGATTGAAAAATCCCGCCCAGCGAGAAAACCAGCAAAAAAATGGGATTGAAAAATCCTGCCCAGCGGGAAAACCAATAGGAATGGAAAATCCCACCGAGTGAGAAAACTAGCAAGAATGGAAAATCCCGCCCAGTAGGAGAACTAGCAGAATAACGGGTTTGGGAAACTGCAGCATTGGAATCCCACCAACAGAAGTACGAGGAAGCTGAAAGTATCTAGGGAAAACAATGCAAGCATAAAGAAAAGAAAACATGAGCAAAGAGGAAACTAGCCCCCCATAACAACCTCGATGAAGATATAACCTCACGGGATGCACCAGGAAGAGTACGAGAACCCAACCTGCAACCACCATAGACTAAGAAAGCCCTAGGAACCGAATCCCAGTAACAACCTACAAAAAAAACCCCAGGGAAAAGCCTAAGGGAAATCAGGGACATGATCCTAGGAACATGCAGGAAACCCTAGAGGATCCATGGGAAGCACCAGGCCCAGGATTAAAATGAGGAAACCCCAAAAACTACTGGGAAAGGAGCAAAAAGTGGGCAAGGATCTCCCCCAAGGAGATCATCTGCTACAAACCATTCCCAGAGTGGGATGACCTGGGATGAATCAGGGACTAGGCAAGAACCAGGGCAGGGAGAGGGAGCAGGTTCCTCTCCCTCCCATCTCGCCTCCTCATGATTTTTTGGTTGTTTTGATAATTTGATAAAAATTCTTACTTTCTCACTTTCATTGATGATTTCTCTAGAATGTGTTGGATTTATTTTTTGAAAACTAAGGATGAAGCTTTTGAATGTTTCAAAGATTTCAAAAATAATGTAGAGAATCAAAGTGAGTATGTTGTAAAGATATTAAGGACTTATAGAGGAGGGGATTTTTGTTCAAATGTATTTCTCAAATATTGTAAATATTATGGGATCAAAAGGCAATTAACTACTGACTACACTCCACAAAAAAATAGTGTGGCTGAAAGTAAGAACCACACTATTGTAGAAATGGCTAAATCAATGCTTCAAACAAAGAAACTCAGTAACATGTATTGGGATGATGTTTTTAGGACAAGTGGTTACATTTTGAATAGGAGTCTCACTTTTAGTTTAGATAGGATAACTCCCTATGAGGGCTGGTATGGAAAAAATCCAAATGTAAAGCACTACAAAGTTTTTGGTTGTCTTACATATGCACACATTCCTGATGAGATAAGAAATAAAATTGATCCCAAAATTCAAGCATGTATTTTCATTAGGTATTATGAGTCTTCAAAGGCATATAGACTCTACAATCCAAAAACTCACAAAGTTGTAATCTCAAGAGATGTAATTTTTGATGAAGGGGGAGAATGGGATCATCAAAAAAAATTGTTGATGATGGATCTCAAGATGCAAGCTCCTCCCAAATGTAGCCCATTAACAAGAACATCAATGGAAGTCCTCCTCCAAGTCCAATAAATAGTTCTACTTCAAGTACAACAAGTGTTACTCCAAGTCCTTCTCCACAAAGATCATCAATTTCTTCTCCAATGGATGTATATTCACCATCAAGAGGTAAGATAACACTTTAGCACCATCCTTCTTTTTAAATGTTGGATAAGAATTTCCAAAAAAGGTACACTAGAAGCCAAGCTAGTGAGATGATGCAGTTTTGAAAAGACTTGAAAATTTGCACATGTATGGTGATGATGACTCTCAATAGCCTAAGGGATATGTTGTAAACTATGCTTTAATGACTAGTGTAGAGCTAGAGCCATCTAGTTATGAAAAAGCATGTGCTCATTATGTATGGCAACAAACCATGAAAGAGGAAATGACCTCTATAAAAAAGAATGATACTTGGGAGCTAGTGGAGCTTCCTAAAGGTAAGAAATGTGTTGGATGTAAATGGGTCTACAAGACCAATTTCAATGCTTATGGGAGTATTGAAAGACACAAGGCAAGGCTAGTAGCAAAAGGGTTTACTCAGAAGTATGAAATTGACTATGAGGAGACCTTTGCTCCTGTTGCTAGATAGGAGACCATCATATTATTCCTTTCTTTGGCTTCCCACAAAGGGTGGAAAATTCAACACATGGATGTTAAAAGTGCCTTTCTTAATGGGTACTTGAATGAAGAGGTTTTTGTGCAACAACCTCAAGGATTTGAAGAACAATGTAAGGATAACCTTGTCTACAAACTGAAGAAAGCATTGTATGGCCTCAAGCAAGCACCAAGGGCATGGTACTCATGCATTGATGGATACTTTCAAAAGTATTAATTCACTTGGAGCAAAAGTGAACCTACTCTCTACTACATGAAATAAGGTAAAGACATTCTCATTGTATGTTTATATGTGGATGATCTAATATTCATGGGTACTAGTGATAAGATGAATAAGGAGTTCAAAAAATCCATGATGAAAGAACTTGAAATGAAAGATCTAGGCTTGATGCATTATTTCCTAGGCATGGAAGTACATCAAACAGAAAAAGGATCTTCATATGTCAACACAAATATGCTCAAGATATGATAAAGAAATTTGCTATGGAGCAATGCAAGTCTGTTGCAACTCCAACGGGTCATGGGATCCAATTGAGAAAATAATATGAAGCACCAAAAGTTGACATGACCACTTATAGGAGCATGGTTGAGAGTCTAATGTTCCTCACCAACACAAGGTCGGATATTCAATACACAATTTCTCGTGTTTCAAGGTATATGGTTGATCCATCTAAACTTCATCTACAAGCAACTAAAAGAATTTTGTGATATGTAAAGGGTACATTGGATTTTGGGATCCATTACCATAATTGTGATTCTATAAAATTAGTTGGCTTTAGTGATAGTGATTGGGGCAGCAATATAGATGATAGAAAATCTACTTCAGGGAATTGTTTTAGTATTGGGTCAGGACTAATTACTTGGAGTTCCAAAAATCATACTGTTGTAGCATTATCATCTACTGAATCTGAGTACATAGCAATCACAAATGCTAGTACCCAAGCTTTATGGTTGAGAAAAGTACTTGAAGAAATAGGAGAAAGAGAAAGTGGTCCTACTAGATTGTATTGTGATAATATGAGTGCCATTCAATTGGCACATAATCCTATCCACCACACCAGGTCAAAGCACTTCAACATGAAGTATCACTTCATTAGAGACATGGTGGAGAAACAGGTAATTGAGCTACGACATTGTAGCACTTTGGACAACATAATGAACATCTTCACCAAAGGAGTTGCAAAAGCTTAGTATAATAAGTTGAGAGACTGTCTAGTCAGTCCTCTAAACTTTAAGGGGGAGAATGTTGGACTCTAGAGCATACTTTAGAGTATCTTCCCTAAAGTATCTAGGTTCTAAATATTTAGCATTCATTTAAATATAGTTGCACCATCTTTACTATTTAAGAGGAAATCAGTTTTGTTGTGAGAGCATATAGGAAATTTTTTAGAGTGTTTCTAAACATAGTAGGAGCAAGTAAGATCTCCATAATAGTAGAGATTTCAATCCGATTGGAGTGCTATAAAAGCATTGTAAGTTCTTATGATTATTAATATAATGAGTCTATTTTCTCATTATATATATTGTAAGATAAATAAAATCATATAAAAACAACAAGCAACCTATGCTACTTAGTTAAAATGGGAGGAAAATATCTACTTACCTATTTCAATGCTTGATACAAATATGTCGCTTGTGTTTGAATCCATCACTTAACAAATACACTGCCTAGAATCTTTTCTATGGTAAAATTCACTAAAACCTACAAAATAGATAGAATAGAGGGTAGATCAAAGTTTTAGGGCCTATCAAATAGTAAGTGTATCACTCTAAATTCTAATGAATAAAATTCCTTACTAACTAGGAGAATATTCCAAGTATCACTAACATGTGTAGACACTTCACTTCTTGGTAGGACACTTCTACTCCATAGCATACATTGATAGATGTCATTCTCCAATCATCTAATATTCATTAGACCATTCATAAATATCACTTGATCTTTCTTCTTAAAATAGGAATGCAAAAGTCTATCTATTTAAACTGATAAATCAAATAACTATAACTAGTAAAAGATATATTTCATTTATCTAAGATACATTAAATGCAAGATCAAAAATAAAGATATTTAAAACACACATAATACATCATATATCATGGAAAAACCCTTACGAGAAAACCCAACCTCAAATATTTATTTTATTGCATAAATTTAGTTATCTCTAATACAAGGAATCCCATAATTTATTTTTCCAAACATATGCCAATACAAATGCATAAGAACCCTATAGTTCTCAAATCTCCACCATGGATTATTATTTTAATCCATACTACATAAACGAGGGAACCACATAATTCCCTTGAACAAATATTTGCCATCTTTCTAAAGGTCTAATGTATCCATAACATCAGTACCAAATAGTACTTAAGAATCATTTTATTTAATTACTTAAGAACTCATACTCTTAATCAATCAACCACTTATCAAGTCACTTTCCTTAACCAATTAAGAACCCATACTCTTAATCAATAAAACACTTATCAACACCAATTTCCTTAACCAATTAAGAGCCCACACTCTTAATCAATCAAGTACTTATCAAAACCAATTTTCTTAACCAATTAAGAGTCCATACTCTTAATCAATCAAGTATTTATCAAACCACTTTCCTTAACCAATTAATCTAAGAAGTTTATTTTTTCTAAAACAAATATACTCTTTAAGATATAAGTTTAACCTTTAGAACTTCATAAATCACATCTACATTTTCATTAATTGAAACACCTATCTTTTGATAATAATAAAATATATTCTTTAATTCAATTCTTTCAATACAATGAAGTAAAGTATATTCTTTTATTTAGTAAATCATTCTTTCGAAAATAATAAAATATATTCTTTAATTCAATTTTTTCAAAATAATAAAGTAAAGTCTATTCCTTTATTCATTACATTATTATTTCGATAATAATAAAATATTTTCTTTAATTTTTTTCAATACAATAAAGTAAAGTCTATTGCTTTATTCATTAAATCATTCTTTTGATAAAATCTTTTCTTTAATTCAATTCTTTCAAGATACAATAAAGTAAATTCTATTCCTTTATTCATTAAATTATTCTTTTGATAATAATAAAATCTATTTTTTAATTCAATTCTTTCAATAAAATACATATTAAATCTTTCTTTAAATAAAATACATATTAAATTATTCTTTAAATAAAATAAATGTTAAGTCATTCTTTAAATAAAATACATATTAAATCATTCTTTAAATCAAATACATATTAGATCCAAGGTGTAGACCAATTGGCTTGACCAAACCCCGTAAGGGGGGCGTAGGTCCAAGGTTCAAATCTCAAGCCTCGTCGAACTAAACGCTTGTCCCTTTTATGGTGCTTTCAACGGTGTAAAATGTTTAAAATGATTGTGGCATGGTGGTTATAGGGGCAGAGTTGCACAAAGAACTGTGTGGTGGCTTCCGGGGTGGACAACACAAAATATTGTGGTGGCCATAAAAGTCGGACAACCTACCCGTATTCATGGTGGCTATCAATTCTACCATGTAAATTAAAAATAAAAATAAAATTTTAAAAATTAAATTTAAAATTTTAAAAATTAAATTAAAAATAAAATAAAATACATATTAAATACTTCTTTAAATAAAATGCATATTAAATCATTGTTTAAATAAAATATATATTAAATCATTCTTTAAATAAAATCAAGTTTATCATTTGATTAATAAAAAGTCTATTTTCTAGTAAACCATTCTTTCAAACATAATACATATTAAATATTTTTAAAATAAAATAGATATTAAATCATTTTTTAAATAAAATACATACTAAATCATTCTTTAAATAAAGTGTAGTTTATCATTTGATTAATGAAAAGTTTATCTTCTAGTAAACCATTCTTTCAAATAAAATACATATTAAATCTTTCTTTAAATAAAATACATATTAGGTCCGAGGTGTAGACCAATTGATTCGACCAAACCCTGTAGAGGCGGAGGTCCAAGGTTCAAATTTCGAGCTTCGTCGAACTGAAGGCTTGTCCCTTTCCTAGTGCTTTCAACGGTGTTAAAGGTTTAAAATGATTGTGGCATGGTGGTTATAGGGGTAGACTATATGAATATCTGTGTAGCGGCTTCTGAGGTGGACAGTGCAGAATACTGTGGCGGCCATAAAAGTCGGACAACCTACCCAGATTCATGGCAGCTATCGATTCCACCATGTAAATTAAAATAAAAATAAAAAAATACATATTAAATCATTATTTAAATAAAATGCAGTCTATCTTTTGATTAATGAAAAGTCTATCTTTCAGTAAACCATTATTTCAAATAAAATACATATTAAATCATTATTTAAATGAAATACATATTAAATTATTATTTAAATAAAATAAATATTAATTCATTCTTTAAATAAAATTTAGTATATCATTTATTTAATAGAAACCCTAATTTTCCTATAAACAAAATCTAAAATGAAAACCTTATTTCCATTTTCAAATGATGGTCCTTCTTAAACCTCATTTTCATTAAATAAAAACCAAATCTAATTTAAAAAAAAAAACCTCTTTCCATTTCAAACAATGGTCCATCAAAGTTTAATTAAATTATAATCTAAGGTTAGACCTTAGGTAGCTTCATCCCAACGATGGCAAATGGAAAACATGCAACGAAAGAAAAATATTTTTACAACAAAATTCTAATGCCTAGCATCAACGGTAGTGGAGAGATGGGGATATCCACAAGATCAATCAAATCTCAGGACCATATCGGTTAGATGACCACTATTAAACCACTTAGGCAGTGTAACAGATGGAGCTAAGGTACAGTTGGCAGTGAGAAACATAGGGGCACAAAGATGCTTATGACACCCGATGCTTTTCAAACGAAGGTAAGGGATGAAAATCAATTAAGTCCCACACTTAAGGTCAAAGGGAACATTCAATGACACTAGCGTAGCAAGAGGGGGTGACTTTAGGTGAAACAAGGCATCTTAATGTTTCTCGAGACAACTAGATTTTAATAATCTATACTTATCCTAGAAGTATTTAAAGCATGGTTGTGAAATATCCAACCTCGCAATCACCTTCAAGTGGTTCCAAATTTATCCTCCATTGAGTCTCCAAGGTCTCCTCTTTCCTCTTGATGGTCTCCAATGAATCCTCTCCTCCTCACTCCCCAGGGTTTTACCCCTTCCAACATGACCTCCTTTGAAAATTGAGTCGTCCTCCCCTCTATATTTCTCTTCAAGCATAAAAAGTCTCCTCCTTTCATAAGTGTCATCTACCCAAAGTAAAGACCCATCTTCCAAAACAAATGTGCACCAACCTATGGCGGCAAAGGAAGATATTTGCATTTTTTAAATTATTCTTTCAACCTCCAAATATTTTATCTCCAATTAAAAAATTTATTCTTTAATATAAGCAAGGAGTCTTTTATTATTTAATATTTAAACATTCTTTTCTATTTAAATAAAATCCCTTTGTTATTTAAAATAGAAACTCTTTTTTCTATTTAAATAAAAGTCATTTGTTATTTAAAATGGAAATATTCCTTTCTATTTATATAAAAATCCCTCGTTATTTAAAATGGAAACTTTCTTTTCTATTTAATAAGTATTTTGTTATTTATTATAGAAACTTTATTTTCTATTTAAATAAAAGTTCTTTGTTATTTAAAATAGAAACTTCCTTTTCTATATAAATAAAAGCCCTTTGTTATTTAAAATAAAAATTTTATTTTATATTTAAATAAAAGTCCTTTGTTATTTAAAATAGAAATCAATTGTTACCTTATTTAATCAAAAAGGTAAAAGAACAAATTTAACTAGAACCTTGAAGCATTAATATTTATAATTTCCTCAATTAATTAATTCAAACAAATGATTTTATAATAATTAATTAATCTCCATTTAATTAATTTAATCAAAGGAATATAATAGTTCCTAATTAATTAATTCAATCAATTTAATGCATCATAACTAAGTATTAATCCTCCTTTATCAATGTGTAGTTTGATAGGCAAAAGTCCTACCAAGGTGGGGTATGATAACTTATTCCCTTAGGTGGAACAAACTTTAAGGTATCATCTATAAAATGATGAGAAGCATTCAGTGAAGGGTATAGGTGAGCCCTTGAGATTTCTAACTAGATGGCTTGATAACAAGTGAAAGGATCTCTGTTAACCATAATTCTATACAACTTACCCTAATATTTTACACAATGATGGTAATTTGAGGTGATGTCTTGCATTTCATGGATCCAAGGTCTCCTTAATAGGGTATTATAGTTTAGATCATAGGGAAACACATAAAAAAAAGTATTTAGTATGTGAGGCCCCACTTTTACTAAAATAACTATAGTTCTAGTGGCTTTGCACTCCTTATTATCATAGGCTTTTATGACAATAATATATTTCTCTATATATTCCTTGTTAAGCTCTATCCTATTGGTGAACTTAAGGCTATAAACATTTATGGATGATTCATTATCAATAAGGGCCCTTTTAATGCATTGCTCCCTAATGTTACATGTGATGTACAAAGGGAGCTCTCCTAACATCAAAGGGGTGGAAGTTCATCCTTGAAGAAGGATATAGTTGCATGGTTCACTCTAAGTGATCCTAACACATTAGAAATATCATCAGGACTAACAATTTTGGCTATGATTTGCTCACTCAAAAGCTTAAATAGGTTTTCTCTATGACTTGACAAAGTTATCAGCAACTCGAGCATAGATATTTTGGCTAGTGTATCCTTCAACTATTTTTGGAGGTTGAAGGCTCTCCTACCTTTATCTTGGGGCCTTAGAACCAACGGTGGTTCTTTAGGAGAAACAACAAATCTAGGACATGAGACCAAGGGGGATTGAAGGGCAATTTTGAGAGTTGACCTCTTTCTCTAGCTTGTTGTCTAGTAATAGTGTTAACTTAAATCATCCCTACTAGGTTTTGATTTGGTGGGGGAATATTTCTATATTGAACATGATTGGTAGATTTTTTCCATATTTATGTAAGGGGTCTTTAAACATCCCCATATATTGGTTAGAGGATATTGCTTTTTCAGGACTACTAACCACTAGATGACCTTCATCAATAAGGTATTATACCACATGCTTTAGAGTGATACATTTATTTGTATGGTGACCATTTGTGCAATGGAAATCACACCGTTGGTTGGCCTTGAACCAAAGAATTCTTCCCTATCAAGGTTACCAAACCTTATAGGTGGAAATTAAAATAATGTTAGCATAGAGGATAGTGATTGGTTTAACTTGGTAAACTTCCTTTGAGGTTTTTCTTGAGCTTTGTCTAGAACTCATTTTTATAACGTAGTAGCGGTATTAACAATACTTGTTTTAGGATTGTTAATGGGGTAAAATTTAGTTATGTCATCGCCCATGACATGCTTATTCTTGTATTGTCCTTTTTATTAGAGGAAGAGGACTTCTCTTTCTTAGAATTCAATTGCCCTTGTGTTGAAGGGCAACTTCTACTTGTTTTTCTAGGTCTACCACATCTTTGGAGGAGTAGATGCAAGTCATTTCTGAGAAGTATAAAAATTGCGCTTATAAATTGTGTATGAAAATTCATGATAAATATTTTTGTGATAGAGTAAAAGGAATTTTCCTAACCAAAGCATGTCAATAAGTTAAAAACTCATTGAAAGACTCATTTTTACCCTGTTTAAGTTTATATAAATCATCTACTATGCATTTTATGTGATATAGGTGGAGAAATATTGGATGAATATCTCTTGTAAATCACCAAAGTTCTTTATTTAATGGTGAGGTAACTAGATATACCATTATAGGGACTCACCACCAATAATTTTAGGGAATAGCTTTAGTAACAATCCCTCATCATAGACGATGTCATGGCAAGAAAATTGCAATATTCTAAGGTGACCTATTGGATCACCTTATCCCTTATGCATTTGAAACTTTGACTCTACTAAGTTTTGAGGATAAGGTCAATTAACTAGATATGAATCTATAGGTTGGATAAAGTAGTTCTTATAGGAATACTTCTTTCCTATGGCTACTTGGATAGAAGCCAACTATTGTTTAAATTTTGAATTATCTTTAACCAATTTTTCTAACTTAGTATTTATATCCTAGAACCCAAGATAAGGGACTTGTGGTGTTATAAACTATAATTTTTAATTAATCAGAGGATGATATTGATCATTTAGATGGGTGGATCCAAAGGGGATTGTAATTTTATTAATTCTAATATTATTTGAAAAAAGAGGGTTAGTAGTGGGAATTCTAGTAGGAATATACATGCTAAAGAATGGATTAAAAGACATCACATTCAAAGCATTAGGTATTATGGGAAAGATATCCATATTTTAAACTTGTGGAAGACTTACAGGCTAAGATATAGGATGATTTAGTATATATGGATCTATGTTTGGAGGTATAGATCTCTAATTTCTAGAAGAAGGTAAAATATTCGACAACCTCCCTTCTATGATTATTGTTGGATGGGAACTCATGGGATTGGATCTAGATTGTTGTGAAATTTCTAAGAGAAGTTCTTTTGTAATAGAAGTAGGCATGTCATCCACCTTTAAGTTGGATTGCACAACCTCCTTATTTCCTCATAGAAAAGTATCTAAATGGTCCATGGACTTAAAAACTACTTTCTCTTGTTCGTTGTGAACAAGAGAAAGGATTCCAAAAGGAGGATTGTCTTCCTCATCTTCCTCAATTTTTGGGTTTTCAATCATGGCTTGCTTCTCTAGAATTTCAGGTGAAGCACTTAATTGCACTAATTATTGCACAATATTTTGAGTAAGGTAGGGAGGTTCAAACATCATCAAAGGAAGAGAGATTCATATTTTATTATAATTTTTGTTTTTAGAGTTTCTTAGAGAAGAAAGAGAATATTTTTTTATAATACTTATATCCCTAATGATAACAACCCTCCTTACAAATCTTGTTAGCCCACAATAATATACTTACCAGGAGAGATAACACTCAAGGCTCATACAATTATTTAATCAATGGGTTCTTAACCTTCCTCCAATAGGACTGACAATTTAATTATGTTATTGTTATATTTAATTAATGTGATTTACATTATGCAAACAAAATTCAATGATCTTCATTAAAGTGTAATAAATTTTATGTTGATTGGCATCCCTTTTGGGATGTTTTCCACAAATAATAAAAAAAAAAATTATGTTGATTAAAGATAAGGTTTAACATCAAAGGGTTTTGGACCTGCATCATATTTCATGTTTGGTTCACTAGAGATGTGGAGCACTAAAAGGTGCATAGAGGCACTGGCCTCTGATTTTTCTCTCAAGGATTGGCCACACTCGAAATAGAGAGCCCTAATGCTAATCGTTGTTATTTGCACTATGCATTGTTATCTTTGGTGAGGGGTTTGAGTTCACTAAGGGCTTAAATATTTCCCTAAATCTAGTTTGATATGTTCAATTTTGAATAACACCTAGTTTTTTCTATCCTAGGAACTAATATTCAAAATGCCAAAATGTAATGTAGTGTGAAGAAAAAAGTGCAACAAGATGCTATCCTATATGTGTTTTTTTAATGCTAAAATAGGAAATACAAAAAAATAAACCTTTCTTTCATTTTATTTTAAAGCAAGTGTGTAAGAAGGATGCAAAATACACAAACTAGATTAGTCCAAGACTATGTGTAGCTTTGACTAAATTCCTAGAAAATATAGTACACTGCTAGGCTACACTAAATATTCCTTTTGATTTTTCTTTTATATATGTTGGAAGATAAATAGAATCATATAAAAACAACAAGAAACCTATGCTACTTAGTTAAAATGGGAGGAAAATGTCTACTTACCTATTTCAATGCTTGATACAAATATGTCGCTTGTGTTTGAATCCATCACTTGACAAATACACTGTCTAGAATCTTTTCTACTGGAAAATTCACTGAAACCTACAAAATAGATAGAAAAAAGGGTAGATCAAAGTTTTAGGACCTATCAAATAGTAAGTGTAAAGCTTCTTTATTGGAAGCTCCCTATTATATGTAAAAAAATTTGAATTTGAACCTTGGAAATGGATGTTGTAATACAAGTGATGAATTCGTTGCCTAAAAGTTTTGTAGTCAACAAATTTGCTAAGATGACAAAGATAGATTAAAAAAAGGTAGAAATAGAGAGGAGGTTTCTAAAAGACTACTAAGATGTTACGTGGAGATAGGCTATACAAAGTGGATGTAGTAATGCTAAAGAGTTTTTAGGCTATACACATAGAGAAAAAATTCATCTCTTGAACTGGTTATTAGTGGCATATTTATTTTTGTGACAAATTTGGTAGAAAGGCTTTCAATCAAAATATGGAGATTTTGATAGTCTGGGGTGAATATGTCTCCTAAATCGAGTCTAGGCAATAAATTTTCTTTCAACAAATGAAAATAAAAAGAGTGGACCCACAAATGCTACAAGGCTCTGCTAAAGAGGCTCAAAGAGCCTTAGGGATTATCTATTGTCCCAAAAACCTCCTAAAATACCTATGAAAAGCTAATAAAACTATGGTAAATATAGATGAATGTATGCAAAAATAGCTAATCTAGAAAGATAAAGATGAAAAAAACAAAGATAACAGAGACAAGGAGAATATCACCAAAATCACATGTGAATTGCCTCCTTCCCTTCAAAATCCCAATCAATTGCTTGAAGATGAACTTCCAGGGAAATTCCAACAACAATATATTACCTGAGAAAAGTGTGATGGTTTGAGATTTGGCAACAATTCAATATTTAAATGAGAGCTCTTCTTATAAAAATTTGATTGTAATTCGTTATTTGAAGTTTTTTTTTTAATATTGTCTTAAGGGGTCAGTTTATAGAATTAGTCATCCTAGGAATTTCCTAATAGGGACGGGTGAGGTGACCTGTTGATGAGGGCTGATTTAGGGGTACTATCTAGGCTAATTGGACTGAGTAAAATTAAATATCCCCATTATTGGGATCAATTTGGATTGATGGATGAAATTTATCCACCTTCTTCCATGCCAAATGATTACCTAAGGTGGTAGTGATGATGGGTAGAGGAAATTACATCCTAATTAGATAATGTAGACAAGGCTAGATTTTTGGCTACACATCAGACACATATTTGTTGCCTACAATTTTTCTACCAATAAATTTATTTATCCAATGAATTTACAAATATAACCATTGCAAGTCAAATTCGGTAAGGTATGGTAACAATTTGGATAGGGCGTGACTTTGTTGGATGAGAAAGCAAATTTTCTAATTGGAAAAATTTCTCTAAGATGGAAAATTTTCTACTTATGGTCTTGGCTATAAATTTTGGGATTAGTGCATTCATAATGGTTGGGTTGATCATTCTATGAATAACTATCAAAATTGGTTCAAGTTAGGTGATCCAATTTTAGGTATCTACAAATGGGTGAACTAGGATGATAAAATCAAATAAGATCTGACATAAGTCTCATTCCATCAAAAAGAAAAATTCCATCAAATGATCAAACAAGCCAAAACCTTGTGTTCCAAAAGGTAATTTTCCCTAGTTTTCCATCAACCTACGATTTTTATTTTGCCATTCTAAATTTCTTGAACTAGGCTTAGGCCACTACAAGATCCACTATGACTCATACCAATCCTTTACATGGAATACCTCAGATTGATGTGAATAATAATAAAATATTTATAATCTCTAATAATCAATTTAGGGTAAGTCAATCAATAGTCTCCAATATCTATAACATCCCTCAACATGTATAATTTCAACTCAAAATTTTCCTAGACCTAACTAACAAAAAAGTGCTTTTAAAGTATCGAACCCATCATGAGGTCAATCAATTCCATGTAATGTGAATAATTCTAGATAAATTTACATCCTAAACCAAGGTATCACTCAAAATCACATGTTGGCTTGTCAAATGGGGTGCAAATATTTCAAGAAAAATCCTCATATTAAATTTTTTATCTCTTCAATAAGTCATCATAAAATCTATAGCAATACTTACCTCCTCTCAATCAATAAATCTTTCAACAAGGCTTGGAAAATCCTCCTCTTATCCAAAATTTGGAAGTATTGCCTAAACAACACTTGGGATGTCTTAATTTACCATTGATTCAAAACATGAATCCTCTATTTATGCTATTTTATTAAATCACATAACAATATCCTTAGCTTTTTCCCTAACAAAACATCCCTCAAATACTACACTATTAAGCATATGTGGCCATATCTTAAGGCTATGCAGTGTATCACTATCCAATGCAATATGGTATATCGCCTCAACACAATCAATTACCTTAGTCACCTAGGCCTCGTAATCAACTTCTAGATTAGACCTACCAATGACCTTTAAAACCAAACGACCCATTCCCCCAATCCAACTATTTTCATGAAGACCTTATCAACTTTTAAAATAAATGAGAGTAAAATAATGATGAGTCACTTGAATGAGTTGTTCAAATTGGAGTCAACTCACCACTTCCAAGAGGAAGATATGATAACACAATTTTCTCATCTACTCATTAAGAGATAAGGCTACTTTATGGTATAGAGGATAGTTAAATAACTTGATTACTAATTGGGAATCAATTGTATAACCTTGCAAATAGAGATTTGGTAACATAGGTAATGGGTATATTGTTTTATTTATAATTAAATGCTATGTACAAACCTGCTCAAGAAAATATTCATAATTATAATACTAAATTCATAAGGACTGTATATTTAATTCCTTTGAATGTTAGGACTCCATCCTAACATTATTATGTAATGACCCCTTTCCAATATGGGGACCCCATTCTAATGATATTTTGTAATGGTATGTGGCACTTTAGGTGCCTAGACAAGTGGGTATATTTCATGTAACCATTACAAATAATGTAACTATTTGTTTAGTAGAATATTCTAGCTCAGGTGGCACTTTGCACGTAATCCAACTCTTGAGCATTAGGTTTGCATAAAATTTATTTTTAAAAGACAAGAAGGCATAAACAAATGTATATTTTTGCATATTGAATCAAAGTATTGGAGGATGCCCCCTCAAAGAGGGCAATGATTATGTATTGTGATTTATAAGATTAATATATATTTTTGCATTTACATTTTGTATTGCAATATTCTATTATTTCATGAATTACTACTTTTATTGCAATATTTATGTGGATGTGCTTATTTTAATTAGAAGTTTCCTAACAAGTGGTATTAGAGCACTTTCTAGGATAATGTTTTGTTGTGATTGCAAAAATTCTTTCCCTACCATTTCAACTGTTAGGTACAAATTTCCTGTGTCTTTATTTTTTATTTATTATCCTATAAAAAAATATTCAAGCAATTTTTTTTCTATTTTTTTTTAATAGGCTAGAAACCCTGTGTTGGGGGTTTTAAAATATCATAGAGAAGTTGTTATTATCTAAGATAGATTACCCATAAAGAGTCTAGTGAAGTGAGGTATAATTAGGCTCCAGTACCCAAGGCTTATACAACACTTGTATATGGAATTGAGCTCCCATATATATTTAGGTATATCAAGAGATCCCCTTAGGATTAGGAGAAACCATTAGCCATAGGAAGTTGTTCGACCATGTATATATCCATATTGTATCAAGCACAATATTTAGAAATATCATCCTCAAATACTATTAGATAGGTGGGTAGTGTGCTCAAGGGTATCCATGGAACCTTCCTTAAGTAGCGGCTTGAACTATTGGTCCAATAACTATCATTCATTATTGTGGTACTACAAAGGGCTATGGACAATACATACACCCTATCCTAGAGTTCGCTATTTTTATTGAATTTAAAATTCAAAACCAATAATCCTACCATAAAAAATGAGCATATTAAAGAGACTACACAATCACATAATTAACTATACTAAAATAGTTAAAATAACGATTGGTGAAAGTAATAGTCAAGACAATTTTTGTCAAGGCAATAGTCATAAATAGTTAGATTTAATTTTATCTAGAGTCAGAGTTAGAAATAATCAAGATAAAGTCTTCTAGAGTCAGTAGTAGTTATCTATTATCATCAAAAATCATAACAGTCAAGGAAATTATTAGTAAAAGAGTCTTCTAATACAACCATAAAAAATAGTGAGCTATATAGTTAGAAAAAATAGTGTTAGTAATAGACATTGAAGAGCCTTCTAAGGGGTTGTGAGACAAAAGTCAAATTTTTAATGAACCAATACTCTAAGAGAAAAATAGATGATAATTGAAGACAACACTCCCCTAAAAGAAAAGAAAATGTTTAGGGTACTAAAAATATCATTGTGAGATCTAGCCCATTCTATTTTTCTTTTCAATCTAATAATTTTTATTTTGATTGATTGGAAGGGATTTTGAAAGGATCCCTAAACCTTTTACAACAAAGGACCATCAAAATATATGGTCACCAAAAGAAGAGCTAAAGGACATAGTCTCCTTAAGAAGTAGAAGAAACACCAAAAAAAAACATGAAATAGAAACCAACACAAAAATTCCCACCTTGAACTTCAAATTTAAAACAAAGAATCCCACTCTAGGGATTCACATTTGGATCCATAAACAAAGTTTTTAACTTGAAAACACAAAATATTGCCTAAGAAATTCAAAATTGGATCTATAAACAAAGATTTGAATTTAAAAATATAGTTTCCTTCCTATGAGAAACATCACAAATTATCTTCCAGAAGTAATAGGAGGGTCACATGGACCAACAAGCAAAGTAGGGAAGATTGGAAGAAATCATTCCAAACCAGAAGATCCAGAACTAAAAATCCCAAAACTACTGGAAGGAAGAGAGCTTCCCAATTAAGAAGCCACAAATTTGAAACAACCCAGACTAGCATCCAAGAAAATAGAAAAATATGAGGGTCCCCTGGACAAAAGAAAAAAGGAAACAAATATGATGCCCACATAAGTCTAGGAACCATGTATATGAACAAGAACCCTCACCCTAGAATAGCAAAAACTAAAGAAAGGCTACAAGCTACAGAAAATGTGTAAACCTCCTAACACCAACACTTCACCTAACTAACTCAGCTTGCTAGTACCCCGACCAAGATACTAGCAAACCTCTAGAATAAAAATACCTCAAAAAACATAAAGCCTTTCCAACCCACAAAAATGTCTAGGAATCAAGCAATGCTACCACACCATCTTCTGGACCTTTCTAGCCCCACACGAGTTATCCAAGAAATCAACAAAGCCACCAGGAAACTTTCATTAGACCTTTGTGGACCCACACGACCTCCCCTCAAAACCACATGAGCCCAAAAAATACTAGACAAGAAGAAAAAAAACTAGGACCCCCAATCCCATGGATCCACTTGGCTCCCCCTAAAGATGAAACATACCCACAGAAAAAACTCCTACCAGGAGAGGAGTGCAACCTTCCTTTAGGGCATCCCTGACTCTACATAGCACCCACCCCCCAATTCCAATGGAAAACCAAAAAATAGCCATAGAAATAAGGACACTAAACTCCTCCACAACAATATAGGCCACCTGGTTCACCTTCTAAGGTCACAAAGATTTGCAATAAGGAGCACCACCAAAAAATATGGAATAAACATACTAGAGTCTCTCCTCTCAAGCATTCCTAGATCTGCTTACCCCTCCCAAAGTCTAGATAGGATGATAGGAACCACACAAAGAGGGAGAGATTCCTGAGAGCACCCCTCCCACCAAAATGAATAGGTCTTTCTATAATGGACAATGGTTGCAACAAAGCAGGAAAACCCCTCCAACTTTATCAACACCATGTGGGTAAGGATCTCTACCAAAAAAACCCAACAAAATATTCTAATCTCCACAAACTAGGCATAGAGAAACCCTTGTGGAGAATACGAACATCTAGACATGAAGTAGATGCCTCAAATTTTTGAAAATATGGCCTCTCGCTCCCAAACCAGAGTCAGAGGCCACTCCCATACTAGATTTATTTTGATAGATAGCACCCAAACACTTTTTTTGGCCCATTACTAAAAATTGTAAGTCTTGAAACACCACTTCTATTTTTAGTAAGTCGGTTGGGGTGGTCTAAATCACATATATATGGCTGGAGGGGATAAAGGATGAATGGAGCTGGAGAAAATCCAATATATGGAACAATTAAATCAATCACTCAGTATCCTAATGAGTCAAATGTCCTACATTGGGCAGGAAGTTAAACAGATGAAAGACCACATACAAATTATGAAAACTGATAAGATTAAAGTCAAATAAGTGATTGAATATAAATTATGAGAAGTAAAATGAAAGACCTACAAATATTCCATCATAATAACACTAAAGGGATGGGTGACAATTCAAGCAATAAAGAGAAAGAAACCCATCATACTATTTTTTCCATATATACCCTGTTTAAGATGCCTAAACTAGAATTGCCCAAGTTTAATCGAAAGGATGTTTATGGTTGGTTGTGTCAAGTAGATCAGTTCTTTAAAATCCATAATGTACCCTAATTTTTGTGGGTCACCATGACATATTTTAAATTTGAATATGAGTCCTTACAATGGTATCAATGGTTACAAAACATGACTCCTAGCCCTTCTTAGGAAGACTTTGAGTCTTAATTACTCTCTTAATTTGGCCCTAGTGACTATGAGGACTTTACAGGAGCCTTAATCATGTTGAAAAAAACTTATACTATCCAAGAATATTAGACTCAATTTTAAAAATAGGCTAATAGCACAAATGGATTGAGTGAAGGATATTTTCAAAGTTGTTTTATCAGTGGGTTGAAAGATGATATCAGGGTAGAGGTAAAAATATTCAAACTACAATCTATGATACAAGCCATAGTATTGGTGATATTGGAAAAAGAAAAAGAAATACCCAAAGGATATCATCCAAATTCCCGTAGGCCAAACCCATATTTTCCTCCATGTTCACACTGAATACTGGCAATAAATTCTTGCAAATCAAACAATTGATTAGGGAGGAAATGGATGCCCATAGAGCACAAGGAGTATGTTATGATTGTGATGAGAAAATTGCTTCGAGACATAAATGCATACAACATAAAAAAAAATGTTGGATGTGGATGAGCTAATAACCATCGAATCTTCCAAAGAGGAAGAGGATCATTTGGAAGAGGAACATATAAAATAGCTAGATGTCGTAGAAGAATCCCAACTAAAAATTTTAGTACATGCTTTATTAATTGTATCAACTCCCCAAATTATGAAGGTAATAGAATACATCAAAGGACAATGGGTCATAATTCTCATTGAATCTAGAAATACACATAACTTCATTGATCCAAGGATGGCCAAATAGGAGAATCTTTATATTAATACTTGTAACCTTTAAAGTCCTGATTACCAATGGAGCAACTTTGCCTTGTAAGAGAAAGTGTTGCAATGTTAAAATACAAATAAGAGAATATAATCTTAAGGTATACATTTTTACCCTACCCCTAGGTGGGTGTGATGTTTTGGAGGCTCAATGGTTAAGACTGTTGGGTCCCATATTCTGGGATTTTTCCAAATTGTGGATGAAATTTATTCAACAAGGAACAAAGTACACCTTAAGGGGCTTGAAGGTGGGGGCTACTCAAATTATTATGTCTTATAGAAAGGAAAATCTTGAAAAATTTCAACCAAGTCATTATGGAATAATTATTTTCTATACAAGACTTGGATATCAAAGACAATGAACATCCAAATAATTATAGTTGTCATTGCAAAAACATGCCATAATTTCTGGAAAACCCAAAGGACTAACCCCTTGTTGTACTTACGATCATACAATTCAGCTTATTCCAAGTAGTCTTCCTCCAAATATTTTCCCTTACAGGTATCCATATGCACATAAATTAGAAATAAAGAAAATGGTGTAGGAACTTCTTGTTGCAAGAGTTATTCGACCTAGTTTCAGTCCCTATTCTTCCCCAATATTATTGGTACAAAAAAAAGATAGGTCTTGGCACTTGTGTGTGGGTTTTATAGAACTCAATAAAATTATTATTAAGGATAAATTCCCCATTCTAGTAATTGATGAGCTATTAGATGAATTGCATGGCACTCAATATTTCTCAAAACTAGATTTACGATCAGGATACCATCATATTAGAATCAAGGACGATGACATTCCTAAAACTGCTATTAGGAATCATGAAGGGTATTATGAATTATTGGTTATATAATTTGGTTTGACCAATGCACCATCCACTTTTTGGAGTTTGATGAGTTCTATTTTTTGGCTCTTCCTTCATAGATTTATTCTAGTTTTCTTTGATGAAATTCTGATTTATAGTCACTATTGAGAGAATCCTCAAATATTTGGATCAAACTCTATAACTTTTGTTTGAGAATAAACTTTATGCCAAGAGGTATAAGTGTTCTTTTGGGTTGTAATAAGTGGAGTATTTGGGTCACATTATCACCAGAGAAAGAGTTAAAATTAATCCTTAAAATATTTAGGTTGTTTAAAAATGGCGAAAGCCTCACACCCTCAAAGGACTTCAATGATTTTTGGGACTCATGAGGTATTATCGTAAATTTTTACAAAACTATGGAATGATAGAAACTAATTTAACAACCATGTTGAAAAATAATTATTTTATTTGGTCAAAACTAGTAGAGAATGCTCTCAACAAATTAAAGCAAGCCATGAAAACCACCCTAGTATTAGGAATGCCTAATTTTTCTAGACCTTTTGTATTTGAAAGTGATGCTCTAGGTAATGGAATTGGGGTTATTTTGATGCAAGACCATTGGCCTTCACTAGTAAAGACTTTCAAGTCAAAATTTGGGTAAATCTACTTATGCAAAGGATATGCTAGCCATTTTACATGATGTTAATCATTGGAGGCCATAAATCATTGGGCACCATTTTTCAATCAAAAATGACAATCAAAGTCTCAAGTACTTCTTAGAACAATGGGTAGCCACACCTGAACAATAAAAATGGGTCTCTAAATTGATGAGCTATTATTATGAAATAACATATAAAAAATAAAGAAGAATATCATGGTTGATTCACTATCCCATTTGTTTGAATATTGGAGTATATTAAATGTTATCTCTTCACCAATCCCTCAAAGGATTAATAATATCAAAGAAGAAATAGCCAAGGATTCTGGATCACAAACTTTGATCAACAAAATTGAAGTAGACCCTAACTCATGCCCTGAATACACTTGATATGGAAAAGACTTGATATATATTGTTTTATTATTCCCTAAACCTTACAAATGTGGAAATTCATCTTGCAAGAAATGCATGCCTCATCAACAATGAAATATTTTGGGTTTCTAAAAAATTTTAAGTTGACCAAGTATACTTTCTTCTAGAAAGGAATGAAGAAGGATATTCAAACTCTTATGGCTGAATGTGATAAGTGCCAAAGAATGAAAGGAGAAATTATGTCTTCCCCTAGAATCCTTCAACCCTTACCAATTTAAGAACAAGTATGGGAATATATTTCTATGGATTTTATTGAAGGGTTACCCAAGTTGAGAGGAAAATTAGTTATTCTAGTGGTAGTGGATCATATTATAAAGTATGCTCATTTGAGTTCCTTATACCATCCCTACATAGCCTCCATAGTATCCCAAATATTTTTAGACTCCATATTTTGCCTTCATGGAATACCCAAATCTATTATGTCAAACAGAGATCCAATATTTACTACTCAATTTTGGCAAGAACTATTTAATTTGTAGGGAACATAGTTCAAAATGAGTTTGGTATATCATCCTTATACTTATGGCCAAACAAAATTTGTTAATAAATACTTGGAAATATACCTCTATTTATTTGCCTTTGAACATCCTACACAATGGATGAAATGGATTACTTTGGCTGAATGGTGGTATAATACTTCATATCACATCATGACCAAGGTTACACCATTTGAAGCATATACAATCATCCTCCATCAACACCCTCCTCATACATTCCAGGAAGCTTTAAGGTTCATATTGTAGACACCAATCTCAACCATCCTATCATCATCCTCTAACAACTTAATATGAACCTTGAATTGCCCCATAATCATATGCATTAGCAAGTTGATAAACATCATTTTTAGCATAACTTTGAAGTGAGGGATATGGTTTTTATTTACCTACAACCCTACAAAAAATCATCGCTCTAGCTTCGTAGATGCCAAAAAATAGCTACCAAATACTATAAACTCTATCGAGTATTATAGCGAATTGGTTCAACAACCTACAAATTATCTCTTCTACCTATGTCCAAGGTCCATCCAGTATTTCATATCTCTTCTGTCAATAAGGTTGTTGGAAATATGGTACACGTTCAATCCACTTTACTAGAGTTAGATTTATAATGTTTCCTCATGCTCAAGCCTAAACAAATTTTGGATCATAGATCACACACCCTTTACAACTATGTCATCACTGAGGCTATCATTCAATTGCATAGACTACAACTAGAAGATGCCACACGGGAGTCTCTCCAACAATTACAATAGCAATTTTCTCATCTTCAGCTTTTAGGATAAAGCTTTTTTAAGGGGAAGGGCATGTTACAACCCCATCCTAACATTATTATGTAATGACCCATTTCCAATTTTGGGACCCCATTCTATTGATATTTTCTAATGGTATGTGGCACTTGAGGTGCCTAGACAAGTGGAGCAATTTCATGTAACTGTTAAAAAAATGTAATTGTTTGTTTGGTAGAATATTCTAGCTTGGGTGACACTTTACATGTAATACAACCCTTGAGAATTAGTTTTGCATAAAATTTATTTTTAAAAGACAAGGAGGCATAAAAAGATATATATTTTTACATGTTGAATCAAAGTATTGAAGGAGGTTGCCCTCTTGAAGAGGCCAATAATTTTATATTGTGTTTTGTGAGATTAATATATATTTCTGCATTACATTTCATTTTGCAATATTATGATATTTCATGAATTAATACTTTTATTGCAATATTTATATGGATGTTCTTATTTTAATTAGAAGGTTATTAACACTAAATTTCCAACCCAATGAGAAAAATCATTGTCATACAATATTACAGACTTACAATATAATTCAGCAATAATAGCCTGTAACGTTAACCATATCATTTTAGCTATAACTATGGAGAGGTATATAATATAGATGATATCCTAGTTAGATTAGATAAGCTATCACCTATCTCATCTATGGCCTATACCCCTTATATTACCCAGAAGACCTAGATTGTTATATCCATTCCTACCATGTCTCCCATTCCAAACACTCAATATCTAGTGGAGGAAAAAGTCCAAAATTGTTACTTGTCCAGTAACATTTATGGACTTGTTCCTTCATCAAGTATTATTTTCCCTATAATGGTTTCCTGAAGTTGTTGCAAACCTTGCACATGTTGCCTTTACAACTTGTTGATTCAAATATTTAATTATTTGCTCTATTTATTTCTTCATGTTCCCTTTATTACATACATGTAATGGCCACCAATAGACTCATTACTTTATTATTTTTTATTTCTTAAATATTTTCTACATGTGATGCTTCCTACTCAAATATTTCCATGAAGCACATATTCTCATTGTCAGATGGACTTTCACTTGCCTCTCCATCAAATAATCTAACATGCATGCATAAACTTCTTCACCTAGGATGCTCTAATTCCAACTTCTATTCAATGACTAGCTACCATCCTCATTACATGTCATCTCCTCAAATCCTTGTAGTTCATTTCTCATACAACTAGGCCAATTACTCCCCAAGATCACTATCTTCAAAGCCACTTTTATATTGTGCACCATTCTCTTCCCTTTGGCTACTTTCTTCAAATTCATGTATTATGATTCCTCCAAGGGGCCTATAGGATTTTCTCAGTGTATTATATAATTCATCCAAACTCAATTCTTATTTTGATGGTTCATAATTTACAAGGTTAACCTATGTCCAAATCTTGTGTGGATTCAATTTTCAACTATTAACTATCTCAAAGTACTAAGTTTGTGTTATTTCCAAGACCTCCTCAACCTAGAACAATCTAAGCCATAGATTTTTTAACTTCATTGGCTTGATTTATATCTTTCCATTAAATTTTAATATTAGGTCACTTACCTTCAACTTCATATTCCATAGGTGTTTTTCATGCTAAATATTTTATTCACACTAGGTAACCTTTGTATCCCATTGTATCATCACTCTCTTTTCGTCCAACTTAACAAGTGTTTCCAACCTATCTTCCAAGTTCTTTTAACTAAGATGGTTTTCCATTGCCACTCTCAAACTTAGTACCAAGAATTCAACTAGCACCATCATCTCCTAACCATACATCAACTAGAGCATTGTGTGATTCATTGTTGATTTAAATGTCATCTTATATGCCCATAGAATTGCTAACAACTTTTTTTCTAATTAGCACTTTGTATCCCATAGGATTTGTACATTATGGAGACCAATATTTTTTTCATTACCTCCACCTTCTTATTTTCCCTTGGGTAGTATGAACTTGAAAATGAATTATTTTTTTGAATTCAACATTTAACTTCTTAATTATATTATTTACAAAGTAACCACTGTGATCAATTTTCAACTAAATAGGCATTCCAGACCTTGTAATTATTTGCTCACACAAGATTTATGTCATGTTTTAGTGGAGTTATCATGTAGTTCCATTGTCTTAACCCACTTTCTTAGATGTCCAATCACCATCACAATGTACCTATATCCTCTTATACTAGCTTTCAATAAACTTAAGATTCTAGACCCCATCAATTGAACAACTCTTGTGGTTATGATGGGTCCAATGCCATAAAGTCTCAATGTAGCAACTTCTCGGCTCTATAGCATGTATCATACACTATTACAAACTCTTTATAGTACAATAGATGGTGGTCCACCATAGTATTGTTAGAAGAACCTTTCTCATGGTCTCATCTAGTACCATGTGCCCTCCTACCCACCTTTTATAATCCTCCTTCAAATATTCATGCACTTCTTTGTCCATCATACATCTTCACAATATTTAATTGGGTCTAGTTTTGTATGATAATTTTATAACCAATTATAATGGTGCTGATTTTTTGACAATATTTATCCCTTCTACTACCAACAACTCCCCTATTAACATGTATATACCAATGTACATATACTATAATGATAACACAATGATTAAAAATAAATGAGTAATGGGAAATTCATCTAACACTCCATTTGCAAGTTCTCCTAAGTAAACCCTTGACAACTGATATGCTATAACATATGTTTAAAGAAATAGAATATTGTTCTTCTCCCTTTTGAACTATATGTTCTTGGTATGATTAGATTTTTGACTACACTTGCAAGGTCCATACGTGCTATAAATTCATTTATCCTATTCTTCCTTCTCTATGTTGATGCATAAACATGTAAGTTAAAATATTTTAGTCTTCCATCTACCAATGAAGAAAATCACTATCTAAGTGACCTTCATATTCCATGCACTCTTCCAATTCTATAACTCCTTCATTTGTATACATTATATCCATCCTATCCTTTTTTTATAACAAGAACTCACTAGATTCATCCAAGGATGTCAACTCCTCACTAACAGACTGGTTTCTCAAGTTGATCACATATTTATGTTGGACCTTCTTAAATATCAATTGATCCTTCTCTTAGTTATGGTCAACCTTCATTGTGCATAACCATCCAATCCCAAACAATGTATTATGTATTGTAGTTGCATTGAAATCACAACAAATTCCAAGATGAACACTTGTTTCATGATCTTCAATTTCAATGTAGTCAATATGAATTTCATATTGCTGTCATATTGGTTTACTCCATATAGTTGAAATTTGGATGACCATAAAAATTGTGTCCCTAATTCCTTCCATGTGTTTTTGAATGATATATTTATATTGTAACCTTCATTTACAATCACTTATGTTAAAATGCCTAAGAAACTTGATGTTTATCAATACAGGTTTCTTCCTAATATCTATCATTAGAACTATCAAGTCTACATATCAATCCTTATTTATCTTACTATAGTTGGGTGATGCATCTCCTTTGTGTGTGTCAACTCTACCATCATTACATTAAGCTTATACACCATACAAAATAAGCTATGCATATTGATTGAAACATGTGAATCTAGCATTTGTAGTGCCAACTATTTTTTTGATGAACCTTCCTCTAGTATGATGGTTCCTTTTGTTTCTAGCTCTTGTCACTATTATTTCTTATTTATTCTTCTAATTGTACACATGATTCATGCCATATTTTCTTATACTTGGTAGTATTTTTATACTCTTCTAATTTTCACTTGTGCAATCATAACTGCAAGTACATGTTTTTATTTCTTCTTGTTCAACTAAGTCTCTTTTATCCAAATAAGATTAAAATTTTGCAAGTTGCTACAACTTGCCTTCTTTGGATAATTTTACTCCTTATGGTTGCTAGGACCATACCATTGATACATCATTAACATATTTTTATGATTTCTATTTGGTGCATTCATGTAATAATATGCAAAATGTTCCCCATTCCTAAAACCTACACTAAATCATAGGTCTGCCATTTAAATCATATGGCAACTGGTTCTTATTACCACCACTACACCTATTGCCAAATTGTATGTTTTTTTTTCCTTGGAAATTATTTTGATAACTTCCACTCATCACATTTTTCCCACCCTTGGAATTTCTAGGTTTTTACTCTAATTCCTCCTACATCTTCAACATCTAATATCGTGTTCTTCTCAATTTTATAGGACAATCCATAATCACATGTTCATTGATTCATAAATGTTCCAATACATATTTGGGCAACTAGTATTCATATGCCCTTCTATTTTTTCTGAACACCAGATATCCTTATTCTCTTTCTTCTTGACTTTTGTATCCATGATCATTCTCTCTAGGTCCTTCCACATCACTTGTGTAGTTACATTGAGATTTTATTTATCATTGTATAATTCTCTTTCATCTTTGTCATGTTTTACACTTTTTTCCATCATCATGGTCTTCATTTTGATCTTGAGGTTTAATGCTTGGCATACTTCCTCTTGTATTGTTGTCAATAGTAGTACCTTCAACTTCTTATATTATGAAAGTAGTTCATTCATGAACCATCACTTCCTCAATTTTTCTATTGGTTTTTCTTCCATTTTGATGATCAAATACTTTAAATGATAGTTATATTACTTAATATTTTCATATTTCTTCTACTTGATGATAAATCTTCCCAATGATTTCTGTCATTACAAAGCAATTTGAATTATTTGTTAAAATTTTCTGTTAGGTTATTCCAAGTAGTGAATGGTTGTTTCCTTTTTTAAGTACCAGTCTATGGAAACTTCTTTTAATATTGCTAATAATAACCACACCCATGCATCTTCATTAGTTACAACATTGGAATTCCATATATTTTCACATATTTTGATATGTTTTTTTAGATACTTCTTCTGTATCCTATGAACTTCAAGCACTTTTGCTTGCTCACTACTATAATCGTTACTATTGGTGGTACTTATGGTCATTGTTCATTAGATTCTCCTCCATTTGACAAAATTTTATCTAGTGATTGGTTTTCCTCTTATGCAAACAATTATTGAGTTCTTCATATGGCACTTGAACTACATGATCTCCTTTGTGTTATATAAGAGTTGTTTCTAGTCTCCTAGACACATTCCCTTGTGGTTTATTTTATGATTGAATCTCATCCTTCATAACTCTAGGCACTCTTTCCCATTTTTTGTGACTATTGGAGTCACCACTTGCTCTAAATTGTACTATGTTGTATGATATTATCCATCATGCTCTATGTTAGCACATTATTTGCTACTTATGTGAACATATTTATTGACCCAATTCACATTTATTTATTGCACATAATTCACTTGCATATCTTCCTCCATTGTCCTAAATAACATCTTCCACTAGTCACTTTGTTTGCTCTCAAGAATTACCACCTTCCAAGGGTTCCACAGGACCTCCAACTTTGGCAATAAAGCATTGGCAATATCATTCTCCTTTGTGCATCCTTATTGTGTTTACACTTCTATTTTGGAAAACCATTGTTACATTCTTGCACATTGTCATGTTGTTCATCATGTACTTCCATGTCAATAAGTTCATAGTTTTCTTTTTCGTGTACTTGCTCATCGTGTTCCTACTATATTTTTTGTTGTATGTCTCTAACTTCTCAATGATTTTTCTCTCATTTGCCTGAATCCACATTTCCCACAACCATGCATTCTATTACCTATCATTCACATTCGTTCCTCTCCAAATATCACTATGGTCATAGGTTTGAACTTATTTTGATAATGACACCAAATTTAGAATAGTGAGTGTGTTCCACTTTGAAGGAACTATAGAAGTAAATCATAGCAATAAATAACAACAATAACAATTTGTCATACATATTCAAAGATAAATCAAAGAAAAGATATCAAATAAAACTACACATTATCATTTAGATTATGAATAATAAAATTTATCATAAACATAACAATGATCAAAATTGTCTGCATATTACATCAATACTATAGCATACACCATCAACAAGTCTACATACATCAATATGTATCAACATGTTTGTCATTGAAATATAAGGTTCCTATAAATCATGCATCTGATAAGGGAGATAGTTGTGTAATTATGTAACTTTCTCATACCAGTCCACCACAACCCATTAGGACCCTTTACTTGATAATTAATTACCATGTAACAACTTTATACTTTGACATCAACATGCATGCATAATGATAAAAAAATGAATAACTAAATAGATTTTACCTATGATGTGATTAGTTATTGCAAAGGAGACTATTTATATTTTATTTTCATTTGGGTCAATTTAAAAATAGAATATAGGATGAAATACTTGAGTACTGTCGAGGCCCAAACACAACTTGACCCAATCAAGAAATAGATGATTAATTTATAATATATAAATTGCAATTAAAACAAGATGGCAATATAATTATAAACATTTTGTGAGCAAACTATTTTATTCACAAAATGACAAAATAAAATATAGAATTAAAATTATATTAATGTACCCATATTTATACATCCATCTATGCTCAAGGTGGCCCTTGAGGTGGCACCATGTAGGAACTAGCCACTACATAAAGTAATATGTAATTAACCCTTATCAACTCCTAATAGGAAAGAAAATATATGGACAAGACCCATAATAATTACAAATTCACCTTCCTATATAATTTATCTTGAATACACACACACACACACACACACACACACACACACACACACACACACACACACACACACACACACACACACACACACACACACACGCACACACACACACACACACACACACACACACACACACACACACACACACACACACACACACACACATATCATATGGTCCCACAAGTTCGATATTAATACCTAATGTTAGGACAAGATGCACGCATTTTGGGTCACAAGTTAATGATGACATATTTGTGGGTTCATACATCCTTGTTATCATGTTATGGGCATAGTATCGTGGTGGTCTCATGTTAAGTTGTTACTATGAAATGGGGTATTCTATCTTGTGAATTAATCTATTTTTACAATATGAATACAACTATATTTCATAATACTGATACAACTTTATTTGAAGGAAGCCCTTTCTCCAAGTACTTATGGACATGTGAGTGTTGTCCAAACTTTAGATATGCAACTGTTATCCAACCTATCATGTTAGTTGTAATATCTTATGTACTTATGCTTTCTTATGAAGCATAAGCATAATAGTGTGTTAAAAAATCCTTGTTTCAGAAGAGACATAAGGTTTCCAAGAAAAATAATCATTGCATCACTAAATTTTTTTTAGAAGTTTTATAGGTAAGAGTAAAATATAAAACATTGTTTGTCATGGATCATAATGAAATATCATTTTATGAGAGGATGGCAATTAACCAGAGACTATTTGAATTGGTTAAAAACAACTGCATTGAAAATTCTAGTTCTTGTAGGAATACATAAAGAAAACTATCTATAAAAGAAGCAAAGTGCAAGGAAAATGATGCAATTTAAAGGTGTGATGAAGAGGTGCAAGAGAAACAAGATGATATGGATTCTAAGTATTAAAAAAAATTCTAAAGGTAAAAAACATAAGATTCTAAACATCAAGAAGAATAATTTTATGAGAGAGATACTAAAAGATAAGAGGGAGGAGATAAGTAAGAGCATGTAGAGGGATAAGAGGTAGCTTCAACACTCATATTCCAAGGTTGATTTTGAAATTACATTTGAACATGTGATTTGAGTTAAAATGGAAGTCTATTTCTATTAAATAGTTGTTTTGAAATATCTCTACCAGGGGATTTTAGCCATACTACATATTGTGACACATTTTAGGTTGGATATATGAACATTAATATTTATTTTCACTATCATAATTCTCTTATCTTCCATATCTTCTCTTGTTTGGTTATTAGATCATGGGATGTATATATAGTTGTATAGTTTATTTGTTGAGGTATATTACATTATTTGGTACATAATAATGTACCCCCATGGTACCTTCATGGTACATTTATAAATATATAATAGATTATGGTCGAGTCTATAGTTTAGAGTGTGATTTATAGTTCCTCTTTTACGTAAGTATCAATGTGCAAGAAATGCATGTGTCATGTAATATAGAATATGCACAAGTGTCTTGTATGTAAGAGTGCAAACATATAATGTGAGGATGTGCATAAGGGTCCTAGATTAGGAGTGCATGTATAAGTGCAAGATTCATGTGTGTAAGTGTCTTAGATTCAAGTGTCCATCTAGTATGCAAGTGGCAAGATGATAATCCAAGAGTCATGAGACTTGGCATATGGAGAGCAATAGTTAAGTACTTTAAGGGTCACATTACTATGGCTATATTATGGAGATCATACTCCATGAGAATATAATTCAAGTACAATCTAAGTATAATACAATTGATATTACAAAGTTGTAATAGGGAGAAAATAAATAAATATTGTATACATATTTTTGAGCAATTAATATTGTAAGTTTTCTTCATGCATAGTTCATGAATGACATAGGCCATTTACATTCATATTTTAGTATATAAATGAATGTTATTTAATTTATTATATAGGCCTTGATATACATATTAATTTTCTCATATATTATTCTACTCATTTTAATATTATTTTGACCTTTAATATTGTGGCTATTTTATATTTGGTACCTATGATATTTGGTGGTAATAAGTCTTAAAAAGCCAACAATCATATCAAAGCTAACACTTGACTCTGTCCAGTTTGATAGAGTTATTTATTAGCCACATTTATTAATTAGCTTTGTTCAATTTTTATAAAGTTAATTTAGATTCTATCCACTTTAAAGGTAGTGTAAAATTGGACTCTATTTTTAAAGGTCTTATTGAGTAGAACAGACTAGGGTCTTTCCACTTGGTTGAAGGAAAACTAGTGAAGACTAGGAATCGACTATATTGAAGATAAGGACCAACTTATAAGAGAAGTTGGACATTTATTGATAGGAAGAACCAACTCAAAAGATAGTTAGAAATTTTGGGGACATAAAAAGTCACCCTAATCATATTTTTGGATTCTCTAGAGAAGAGGAGAATCACTATTGAAGATTTGAAGAATTATAGATTTGAAGATTAAAGATTTGAAGATTTGTAGATTGAATATTGAGGTTGAACCAACCCAAGAAATAGTTGGTCATTCAGGGATATTTAGAGCCACCCTGACATTTGTATTGGGTTTTCTAGTAAGAAGGAGAATCATATTGAGTTCTTAGGTGTGACCTAAGATATTGAAGATTTCAAAATTATAGATTGAAAGAGAAGTAGTAGAGCAGTATTAAAAAGAAAAGAAAAACAAAAAATATTAAGCTATAGAGGTTGAGAATATTTCTATAGAGATAGAGAAGAATTTTAGCTTCTTGAGACTAAGAAGTATTCAAAGCTTCTTATATAGATTTGGAGTAGTAAGAAAGCAATATAAGAAGAAGAAAGCTATAGTAACCTTGAGAAATATTAAATACAAAATAATATTGAATAAGGATAAAGCAACATAAAGTCTAGATAGAGTTTGCTTTATATAACTTCAAGCATTATATTGAAAGGAACAAGCATTAGGGAGAAATCAACAAAATAATAGTTGAATATTATGGCCAATATAGGCCAACGTTGAAGATTGTGGCCAATAGAGTACAACATTGAATATTGTGGCCAATAGAGGACAACACTAAAGAAAGTTGCCAATAGAAGACAATATTGCAAATAGAATTCAACATTAACTACAACAAATAGTGGCCAGTGATTGAAGGATTACAAAATTCAACATAATGATCTGAGTATAATATAAAGCCTACATACATAAGAGCATAGTCAATATCAAAAGAGATAAAAAAGAATATGAGAAGGAGATTCTTGGCCTCCTCCAAGAGAAGACTAAAAGGAGATGCTCAAAATCCTCCAAGGAGATGCTTAGTTTCCTCCATCAATGTGAAGACTAAGATCACTAGCAGAAGAGAAGGAGACATAATATCTAGCATAGCCAATAAAAGAGAAGGATACACATAATATCCAACATATCCAGCAGAAGGAGACACATAATCTCCAACATAGCCAACAAAAGAGGAGACACTTAATCTCCAAGTGAAAAATAGAAGAGAAGGAAACATTTAATCTCTAGTGAAACCAAAACAAAAGGTATTCTAAGCTCTCTCAATTTACCTTCATCAAAATGAATACCAATATTTTTTTATCAATGCTAGCACATAGTACGCAGTATACAGAGTTCAAGCTTTTGACGAGATGTGGGTAGTGTAGCATTCGATAAAGCTTTGAGAAGACAAGCATTTGATAATAAAGGAAAGGTGTTTATGAAAAGAGAAACATTTAAAAGGGAAAACATGTAGTGTTAACTTATCTTACACAACAGTGAAATCATCATTGATTGGCAGGTAAGTTAACGTTACATACTATTTCCAATGCTTAATAAAGTTCTAGAGGGAAATAGAAGCAAATTTGATTTTTTGAAAACCTAGGTGGAGTAATAAGGGTTAGAAATGATTAATTAGGTTTTTCAAAAAAATAATCATGATTTGAATTTGAATGGAGTGATAAGGTTTGAAGAGTTTAATAATTTAAATATTAGATATTTAACTTAAGAAGAATTAAAGTTTAGGTGGAGTTAAAAGGGTAATTAAGATTTTTGAGAATTTTGGGAGTGAAGCTTTTTAGTTTGAAGTAATTTAAATTTTTTTGAAGAGTGTTTAAGGAGTGAAGTTTTAGTAAAGTTTTTGAAGGTTTAAAGTATTTTATGATTTGATTTTTTAGAGGATTTATAAGGTTTGAATTTTTTTTAAATTAGAAAATATTTTTAGTTAAAATTTTTTTGAAGAAATTTTTTTATTGAAATTTTACAAATTTAATATTTGGTAATTAAAAGGTTTTTATACATCAAGGGATTTGAAAATTAAAATTTGTAAATATTATATTTGAGTTATTTTTAATTTGGGAGTTGTAAGGTTTTCTACTTCAAAAAAAGTTAACTTGTACACTTTGATTATTATGGAGTCTTAATAAAAAAGAAAAGACTAAAATTTATAAAATCTAGCATTAAGAACTTGATTGAAAAATATAAGGGTAAGCTAGATATGGCATTACAATTCATCTATAGAGAAGCTATGGATGAAAATTTTGAGATATTTAAATATTTTTCACATGAAGTTGTAGAGGAGGAAAACTTCCCTACTGTGTACGATTCTCAGTTGGATCCACTGGGAGCTGAGGTAAACCGCAAGGGTATGTTATAACTCTACACTCAAGTGGGCAACTAGGGATAGGGTTCACCAAGAATGGTTTTAGGACTTCATCCAAGTCCAAGGTGGAATGTTTTTGAATGTGTAAATTAAACATACACCTATGTTTGGCCTTTTTGAAACTACACTATGAAAAAGAGAGAACAATGCAAGATGCAAGAAGACAAGATCTAACCCTAGAATGATTATTTTCTTGAATGATTTCTAACCCTAGAATTACAAAGTAAAATATTTAAGCAAGGTCCAAGAGATATGCACAAACAAGGTTAAAACCCTAGATGCACACTATATGTTTTTATTCTTTCAAATGCCTAGAAATTTAATCAAATATTTTTCCTTACGTGTGATCTTTATTTTGAACAAAAATGGATAAAAGCAACTAGTAAAGAGCCTAAAGATATAATAAGGCACTTATATGATTTGGTGGTTGTTCCAAGCTTTATCTTGCATCCAATAATGTCCCACAACTTCTAGCCTACAAAATAACTTCACAAAACCCTCAAAAAATATGATCAACATTAGGGGGGCTACTTAGGCTATTGTATGATTGTACACAGAGGCACAACAGTCAAGCCTCCTAGGTCCTTTTAGCTGACCTTTAGAGTGCAAAAGTGAAAATTGACCTTTTTGGAATATGAATAAACAAAATATAATGCAGCAAAAAAATGATAAACAAAATGCAGTTTGTGTAATTATGCTCTAAATGTATCATGAAATGTAGACCTAGGGTTTGGGGGTAAACTTCTACCCCCAAGCTTAGTTTTATGAAATCACACCCCGTATGGGATGACCACGATTTTACTTTTGATGAAATCATACCTTGTAATTATGGGTATGATTTCATAGTAGATATAAAATGTAGTAGAACAATGCAGATATGCTAATAATAAACGTGAATTTAGCAATATATAAAATGCAAAAGACCAAAAACAACCTAGTGGTAGCAAAAAAGTAGTCAAAAGGATGAAGACATCCAAGATAGTAGACTCCTCCTTAGGGCTCCAACACTTATCCACCAAGGGTAACAACACAATCAAATGCAATAGAAGAGATCTCCACAAAATCCAAAAGCTTCAATAGAGTCTTGTTAGCACTTGTTCTTAGCTTCTTTCTTGCTTGCTTGTTTTTAAACAATTTCTTGAGCTTGCTAGTTAGATAGAAGAAGAGAAAGCATCCAACCAAGGGAAAATAAGAGCTTCAAACCCTAAATTTATAGGATATTTAAAACAAGAACATGAAGGAAAAATAAGGAAAAACTTATGCCAAAAGAGGCTAAGAGAAACATTAGGGTTTCCTAATATAAATCCTAACTAGGTAAAATCATGCCTCGTAAGGGTCAACCATGATTTCATCAAAGCAAGGAAAAAAGGGTAAAATAAGGGGGGAGAGAGGCCCAAATTTTTTTTGGACAAGTTGGAGGGTCTCTCTAAGGGACTAGGGAAAATGACTCACTCAAGTGGGTCAATTTTCCATGTCTACATTTTGCCCCCTCTTTGATGCATTTATGGCCTAGTAAATACATCAAAGAAAGATGCAGACACCTATGGATGGAGGATGAAAAAAAATAATAGAAAAGGAGTGGTTGGTTTATAATAAAGGAGTGGTGCAAAAATGGTCCTTCTGCACACTTTCATGTTTTGCATGTAAATCAAGGCATTAGGAACATTAATGCCTCTCAAGCCAATAGTCAGTCCATGCAATACCATAGGTCAAGGAGATCTGAGGAGGGAGATAGAGGTGCTATAGGCACATGCAAAAACTCTATGAAGGGAGATGGACCTACTCTAAGAGGATAGGGACAAGAGTATGGAGGGGTTGAGGAGTGCACTAGGCATTGCAAAGGTAGAGAGGGATGCAACATGACCAGAGACTAACCATATCTAGGAAGAGGTGAGCTGGTTGAATGAGGAGTGTTAGCAGGCTCGAGCAGAGGGGATATATGTTCTTAGTAGTAGCTAGTAGGGTGATATGATTCTCCTACTATAGGTAGAGCTATAGAGGGTAGGATATAGGTTGGAGGTAGTCGTGCAAAGGGTAACCTTCTTCTATATGGTATATTACTAGGCAGTTATGGAGGATCAATGAGTGCCACCACCTTCATCCTTGCAGACACTGAACTGGACTCGATCTAGATCATGGATGGCTTCATGATCCATGAACATGCCCCCACTAGGACCACCTTCGATGGGAAAAGCAGAGGAGATAGCCTCCCAGAGCTAGGGAGGGGATTGCAATGACATATCAATTTTTAATGTGGCATGCATCCCTAGGGATTGTCGAGTGTACTGGGTTTGGATTATGGTACACCAACCAGATAGACCTATGTATCTCTTTACTTTCTCAAGTAATATCATGTCGTATATTGTGCTATGTGTGTGATTATGTGTGTCTCTTTTTATGGTGTTTTTATTTTTTATTTTAATGTTTTTAATTTTCTTTGTGCATGATATGATCTAAAGTGCAACATGTATGGATGCAATGGAGTGAATGTAATGCAGAACAGCACATGAAAGGAATAAGGAGAATAAAATAAGGGAAGAAAAAGAGGAAAGAAGGAAGAATAATTGGTAAAAAAATACTCTAGGTGAAATTATGCCCCATAAATATGGAGCACAATAATTCCATAGCGAAATCATGACCCATAAATACAAGGTGTGATTTTGAAAAATAAAGAAAAGAAACAAAAGAAAAGGGGAAGGAAGAAGAAAAAGAAGAAGAATAAGAATAAGAAGAAAAAGGGAAGAAGAAAAAGAATAAGAATAAGAAGAAAAAGGAAAAGAAGAATAAGAATAAGAAGAAAAAGGAAAAGAAGAAGAAGAAGAAGAAGAAAGAAGAAAAGGGGTTAACAAAGAAGAAAGGGAAACTTGAGGTATGATGCTTGGATCAATGTAGATCATACCAGATATATGTGACCAACCATACATACATTAAACGATAAGGACAAGTAGAATGATACCCACTATGGGTGTATTACTCACTAATATGGTCGAAATGAGGAGTGGAACCTACTATGGGTGTTGTGCTTTCTAAGATGGATAGATGATATATTCATTGGGATTCATGCTCGTAAATGGTTGAATGGAGGCTACTCCTCACTCATGACCATGAATCTATCTACTATGGGGTGTGTTGTGTGTGTGAAGATGAGTCAAAATGAGTACTCCCCCCATAGGGGTGTGGTGTGTGCAAAAAATATGAATGGATAAAGCAAAACAATATGTGAGTGTGTGCATGTGCTAGAAAATAGAGGAAGAAAGCAAAAGCAAAGAAGGGTTGTGTTCCTTGACCTGAAAAGAAATTTATGGTCATCAATAAAACTTTCAAGTTCAAGGAAAACAAGGGCAAAGACAGGAAAAAGGAGACAACAAACAAGAGGAGGAAGGAAGAAGAAAAATTTCTAGGTTGGGGACTTCGCTAGGCATTAGATTCCTAATGAAATTCCAATGCATGTGAGCTACAACCTAACTAGGTATCATTACGTGCCATTATCATGAGGTTCCTAAAAACTATATGATCAAGCAGTCATGATCAAACAACAATGCAATTATGATAAGCAGAGATACAAATGCAATGAAATGTTAGGCAAATCGTGCAGAATATGACAAGAAAACATGCAATATGAAAAGGTAGACAAATGGGTGGATGAAAATGCAAGGTATACCTAAGTGATGATTTATTATTTTATTATTTATTTATTTATTTTTATATTATTATTATTAATGCAATTGAGCAACATGATAGTTGACACATATTCTGATTGTGCCTCCTATCTTAAAAAAAACTAGCGTACAAGGCACTGATTCATCAAATAAAAATCTTGAATAGGGATAATCTTGATGATAAAAATCATAAGGAGTCTTTTTTGTAGATTTTTCTTTGGTAGCCTTTGCAAACCCTGATAAAACTATATTTTTTAACAAAAGGAAGGGCAATCTCTAATTTTTCAAGATCTCTATAAGATAGTGAAGCAGGTTCTTTTTGAGAAACAACAAATTTACCATTAGAATGCATAAAATTTATCATATTACAAAACAAAACATCAAAGGGATAAGGGGGTCCTTCATCCTCATCACCCCACTCCAATTTTTGATGATCTATATATTCATCATAATTTTTAAGGTGATCATCATTATCAAATGGTAAAGGTTGGTTTTTGTTGGGTATGTAGCCTATGCCACACCTCCCAGGCCAAATTTCGACATCCAAAGGCTCTTGAATACCTTTCTATCATGGCTCCAAACATTTACCTATATATCCCATGATAGACAAGATCTATTTAGGAAGTGAGTAATAATTGGATAAGTAAAAATGGGTAAAAAACCAATCCATAGGAGAAGGGTTGCTACCATTAATATTTTTCTTGAAGGTTATTCCTATGAAGACAAAGGTACATGTGCCAATATTTAAAACTTCATATTTCTTATTGTAACATCCCTCCCAATTTGTTATCAGTCTGCTTGCTTTTATTTTTAGAATGAGATACTGCTAATAAAGTTTATGAGTGCAAGAACAGGTTTTTATCTCCAAGCAATCAGATTAGTTATACCTATTTTCATCCTTCTAGCAAAAATATGGTGATTATTCGCATGAGGTAAGGTGGGATATGATATTTAGTGTTTCATGCACCATATGCTATGAGTACATGGAAGCTCATTGAAAGAATTCATATAGGATCATCTTGACTGTCATCTACATTGGATGCTTACCTTCTGCATTAAATTAATGCTTGTAGATGCATTCCTTAGCATTTTACATATTTTTACCTAAAATATTTGGTTCTATTAGATGAACATCTATGTTATAATTTTGTTTGGTATATATATGTGTGTGTGTGTCCATATAACTATATATATATATATATATATATATATATAATAATAAATAAAAATAATAAAATAATAATAATAATGATATAAAATAAAGTAAATATGAAAATGTATATCCAAATTAATAATAAAACACCCTTTGACCACTTGATGGTTGTATGGTAGAGTGTGTGTGCATGCCTCTACTTAGGTGTCACCAAAATCTGGCTTAAAAAAATTATAAAAAGGAAAATGAAAGTCTCTTGGAGATCATTCAATTTTGTATATGTATGTGTATTGTTGGTATGTCAGCGCGTCCTAAGATTTGACTTGATTGGGAAGTTGTTCGCTATCGAATAATTCAGGTCAGTTCCCTATTAGTTGTAACTAATTTTTAAATATATGTACATATATATAATAGGAATGATGAATAAATTTCTTTCTGTAATGTGTTGAATGTGATTGGAAAGAAATATGGATTGTTTGTAACCTTTAAAAAACCAAGCAGACAAGATTATATATATGGTATCCAAATAAAATTATTAAAATTCAACTCTTTTGATGTATTGTTACCCTTTTAGATCATCTCTGCTGACTATGAATGAGTGTTTATCTACATATTTTAAGAGTATAACTTAACTCTATTGGATGTGAATGAGTGTTTATCTGCATATTCAAGAGTATAACATAACCAAAACTAATAAGGAAACCATAAACTAATTTGAATAAAAAAAATTGCATTGTTGGTTTGTTTTTACAAAGACTGTATGAGTGTATTCATTAGTTGCATCCATTGGGCTATGTTGACCCAACATGCACAATCACAAGTCCTTCTTCCAGAACACTTAACATCTACAAGAGGAGAATTCACCAAATGTGGATGAACGTATGCATTGCTATTTTCTGACCACTCTTCAAGTTAGGCTAGTTACGACAGAACCTAGCTGTGACAACCACTAATAATACTATCAAACATTTTCTATAGACCTCCTCAGAAAAATATTAAAGGTTGAGTATAGTTTTTTTAATTGAATGGCTTCTTGACTTGGGAGCTCTTTTTTTTTGTATTTAACTTATGTTGGAAACTCCCCAGATGCGATAGTTATTCAAATGTCTTAGTATTATGAATCGCTTTATATGTTCTATGTAAACTGGCTTAAACAAAAGAAAACTATTTATATTTTCAAATAAGATTATTGGCATGATTTTCATTAACCGAATGCATTGATTTCATTGCTATGAATGAAAATGAGAAATAAAGTATTAACTAGATTATTTCTGGTAATGGTGAGTTGCTGACCAAGCTAAACTGAGCAATATAAATATTGTTTGAATTGTAACTTAGCTTGGATATAAATGCTTCCACGTAGACTAGATTTCCTTCATTAAAACAAGATCTAATTAGAGGTTTGTTTTTGTATCTTATGGAGAGATGTCATTAAAGTATTGTAAATTTTGTGGTGTATTTAAGTTGTTTTCTTTTTCTTCTAACCAAAAGACTATGTATCTTACATCTCAACCCTCGACCGCCTGTTGAAAACCAAATGAGTAAACCACCTCTTATCTTGAATTGTGCTATCACCACCTTGAAAATACATGAAGATTCAACATCATCTTGTATAAAGAACCAAATTTCACTAGAATTTCTTAGTTTGGTTTTAAAAGATAAAAATACTTTCTTTCAAATTCATTAAAGCTTTCCAGATTTGATGTATATTGGTAAATGATTCATATGGATAGTTGGATTATCTTTGCTTATATTAGTTATGAATTTTTGTGATTTGCTTAATGATGTACTAAATTAAATTTGAAATGTTATAAGCAATGGTTACTACTCTATATTAGAAGAATTAAACAAACGACTGAAAATAGCATACTTTACTCATTTGGACAAAGAAATTAGGTAGAAAAAAAAGGATATGATATAATAGTAAGACATGGTCTTTTATTTTCATAGTATAATTCTTTATTCGGCTAGATATTAGAAATATTTGGATGAAATTTATATATATTGGTTATAACCTTATAAACGTAAATTACTTGGCAGTGGTATAAAAAAATATTAACTTTACTCTTGTATAAATAGTTGAAAGTTTTGTTAACTTAGAATTTTGTAAAACACCTAATCACTAAACTAATAATCATTGATGACTTAGACAATTAATACCCTGTTTAGTAAATAATTTGAATAGAACCTATTAAATCTATTATGGAATGACAACTAATAAAATAATTATATTCTATCATAGTTGACTTTTTATTATACGTTTCATAGACACATTTCATAGGAGTTAGAAATAAACTTTTGATACTTAAGTAATTGTCATAAACTTTTTATTTTAGAAGAATTGGGTAATTATCTTTGTCTTTATTTGGAAAGCAAGCTCTTTCACCATAACTAGATGACCACTTTACTTTGAGCAATATGTAGTTGCTTAATAGAAAGAGAATATGTTGAATTATGGTTTATTTATTTATTTGATTTTTTTTTTTAATTAGATGATTTGAGTACCCTTGTCTTTAAGATTACCATGTAAAATATTTCCTTTAATGGAAAACATATATAGGGAATCAAAATTTGAAAGCTAACCATGATGATTTCGTTTAGATAAAATTTAATTAAGTTTAAATTTAATTAAATCGACTTCTGACTCATAGGTAGTAAAATATTTGAATGGAGAAGTTTTATATTTAGACAATTTAAGTTTTCCTTATTGATATTTATGATTTATGCTTGCTCATTATTCTTATTATTTCAATTAACTAGGAATTATATTTTAAAATATAACCCCCTTGCTATAGTTCACTTATGAAGTTATGATCTAAAAAAAAGTGTAGATGAAGAGGATTATATCTTGAGTTTATGAATACTTTAGAACTATAAGTATGGAAACCTTTCCTAAACACTCACCATATTATGAAAATGAGTTACATAAAGTAATAATATGAGTAAGTAATTCTTATGATTCATCAATATGGATGAACATCCATCCTAAGAATGTCAATGTTTTCATCAAAATGGATGAACATCCATCCTAAGAATATCGATGTTTTCATCAAAATGGATGAACATCCACCCAACACTAGTAACTGCAAGTGGCAATTATTGTGATTTTGTAAACAAATATTTTTTGGTAAACCTACCTAGGACAAGTGGTATTTTTACCAAGAAAAAGTAACAAGATATGGGATGGAGCATCATCTCTAGGATGTTATACGAGTAGTACCTGATGGGTCTCATATTCAATGTTCATTTGGAGAATTGCTAGCAATATACCGGTTCTATAAGTCGATAGTTTTTGATGCTAGAAGGTCCAACGATGATATGGAATGGGATATATCCTCATCAGTCAAAACATGACCTAAGATACCTAAACCTGAGCCATAGTAATGGTGGAACCTGATTGAATCCAATAGAATGTTGGAATCTCAATTAGGTACTAGGCATACTAACACTATACCTAGCATGGCTTTATATATATATATATATATATATATATATATATATATATATATATATATATATATATATATATATATATGATGATGGAAAACTAAGGATAGATTATAGGTTAGAGTAACCTTTGTCTACCATGATATAGGGCAAGGAAATATGTGTCCACCCTTCTAGGTGATATGGGCCCTAGAAGGACAACCCCATGTTGTGAACATAGACCTCTAGTAAAGGAGAAAAATGTGTTCACAAGATGGCACCTTTTGTGAGATCTAGCCAATATTGACCACTCAAAATATCATCGGTAGTGGTAAATATTATCAGAGCGAGTGAATTTATGCCTACGCACTAATTAAATATTGGGTGATTAATAGTTTTATTATGACATTAACCTCATGTTGAGTCACAATTTTCTCTTAGTGATTCCAGGGAGTAAGACTGGAATGGACAACCAAGTGTGTTAGATCTAGATTGTTATAGTTGGTATCAGAGCCCTAGGTTGTGAAACCCTAGGCCATAAACCTTATGTTAAAACTTATGTTTTTGAAATTATTATGACCAAAAAGTGACATAGCTCTTTTGCATCCAGGTTAAATGGTGGGTTCCTCTAAGAAAAATGCAACTACTCTACAAGAAAAGTTTGCATAAATTTTGAGGAAGGGACTAAGAAGGATTATTAGAGAGTCATATAGAAATAGAGCGGTGGAAACACCTCATCGACTCATTAGAAAGTAAAAATATCCCATGGTTGAAAAATCTACATAGAAAGAAGATAACATGGCTAAAATGATTCAATTAATTTAAGAATGAATGAATAAAAAAAAAGAATATATGGAGCAGCAGCAGGCACAAATGAGTGGGCACATGGAACAATAAAAAGCTCAACTAGCTTAGCAGTAAGAAATAATAACTCAACAACAAAAATTGATTAAGAATTTGACTAAGGGTAAAGATCCTGATGGTAGTCAAGATGATCTGTACAAGGGATCCAGTAGAAGAAAGGTTGGTGCCAAATTGAAAAAGGATTTAAGAAAGATTGATATTTAAAATTTTTATGAAATAGGTGATGATGAAACAACCAAAAATTGGCTGAGTGAGGCCAAAGGATACTATGTCATAAAACCTCTCTCCTCAAAATCCAAAATAGTGTGGGCAGTTATTCATCTGGAAGGGTCGGTATTAGATTGGTAGATGACATACAAAAGGAATAAGCATGTTGAAGTTGCTGATGTATCTTAGGAAACCTTCTTGAAATATTTCAGAGATAGGTTTCTAACCCGACAATTTTATGTTGAGAAATTTGCTAAATTCACCAATTTGCACCAATAAAATATGCCAGTTATTGAATACTATCATAGGTTCATATAATTACTAAAATATTTACCTGAGTACAATCAAAGGGAAGAACTCAAGGTGAAAAAATTTATCTTGGGATTGCATCCAAGAATTGGGTCCATAGTTTGTTTATTGAAACCTAAGGACTTATCTGAGGCCTACGATTCAACACGTTATGAGGAACTAAGCCAAAAAAATAAGAAGGCTTATTATCAAAGAACCACAGATAAGGAAAGAGATGGTCCTCAAAAAAGAAGGAATATTGATTCTTATAGATGGTATAAAGATAGATTCAAGAGGCCTAAATATGGGAAAAAAAATAGAAATGATAGCAAAAACCGAGACAACATAAATAAATATAATAGCAGAAAAAAATATAGTAGTAGGAGAATTTTTGAATAGAGACCTATAACTCAATATTTAGATAAAGGAGCTACTTCCCAAAACAATAATGAAGATAGTTAGAAAAATAGAGTTCCTCCAAATGGATGTTATGTATGCTCAGGTGATCACTATGCCAGTAAATTTTCATAATGGGCTGATAAGAGGAAGGTACCTGAGGAATCTACCCATAAAATATATGTAGCTATAGGTAACCCTACTCTCACTGGGTAAGCTATATCATTTATTTTAAAAGAAAAAATATGTGATAAATATGTACGTATATTAATTTATAATAGAGTTACTGATAGTTTCATCTTTAATGGTTTGGTGAGGGACATATCGAATAGGTCAGGATTTATGGCAAATAGATGGAAGAACAAGTATAAGTCAAAATAAACTATACAGTCAGTAAATGTCTGTTTATAGCTTCTCTACATACTTTTGACATCATTTCGGGTGTGAATTGTCTTTGAGAACATTAAAATCTACTAAAATTTAAGGAAGGATAGCTAGGACTAACATTTTGATAATCGTGTAAAGTGAGAAGGTTATAAGAAAAGGATGTAAACTCTAAATAGTCAAGAAAAATACTGACTCTACCTTATCAAGAAGAAACTAATTCTAACTCATGTCGAGCAAGGTCTTTATGGAAACAAGGAATTTATGGACAAGGATGATATACTATGGAAAATTTACTACAGATGTATTGTATGGATCAACAAAGCAAGTGGTAAATTGTCTCTTTATGGTATAATTTACTTGTAACAATAGCTATCATTCCATGCTAGGCATGGCTCCATTGAAAACCCTATATGTACGTAGGTGTAGAAAACCTTTATCTTAAAATAATCTAGAATATCGAGTAATGATTAGATATAATAATCTAAAACAAATGGAGGAATAACTAAAAGAAATACGCCAATGGCTAAAGGAAGCCTCGAATTGCCATAAGAGCTATGTTAATCACAAGAGATCACCTAGAGAATTTTTTGTAGGTGGAAAAATATTCTATAGGATAAATCCCTCAAAAATCTCAATAAAATCTACCAAGCTAAGCCCTAGGTTTGTAGGACCATTTGAGATCATTGATAAAATTAGTCCAATTGCCTATAGATTGGCCTTGCCACCCAATTTGTCTAAAATCCATGATACTTTCCATGTGTCCCTCCTTAGGAAGTATGTGGCAGACCCATCACATGTGTGGAATGTTTCCCATTTGCAGATGTCAAACCCGTGTCTCATTGAAGTTTGTCATGTTAAAATTCTTGGATTCAAAACCAAGCAGATCAAAATTGTTGATCAGTGTAAGGTCTAGTGGGACCATTATTCTGATAGAAATACCACATGGGAAGATGTGGCAATCATGAAAGAACAATTTCCATATTTATTTGCTGAACACTGACATATATATATATATATATATATATATATATATATGCGTATTTTATATTTTTGGATTGAATGTGAATTTGATAAATACAGTATGATATTGAGTATATATTTGATTTATACAGTATTGAATGTTTAATTTAAATACATAGTACTATGTTTATTATTAGTGGGGAAGAATGTAACATCCCTCCCATTTTGTTATCAGTCTACTTGTTTTTATTTTTAGAATGAGATATCACTGATAAAGTTTGTGAGTGCAGGAACAGGTTCTTATCTCCAGGCAAGTAGATCAGTTGTACCTGTTTCCCACCTTTAGGTAAAAATATGGTGATTTTTTGCATGAGGTAAAGTGGGATATGATGTGTAGTGCTTCATGCACCATAGTCAATGAGTACATTGAAGCTCACTGAAAGAATTCATATAGAATCATCCTAACTATCATCTACATTGGATTCTTCCCTTCTGTATTAAATTAATGGTTATAGATGCATTTGTTAGCATTTTGAATATGTTTTCCTAAAATATTTGGTTCCATTAGACGAACATTTTTGTAATAATTATTTTTGGTTATATATATATATATATGTGTGTGTGTGTGTGTGTGTCTCCATATAACTATATATATAGTTATATAGTTATATAATAAACAAAAATAACAAAATAATAATAAAACATGAATAAAAATAAAATGTAATAAAACAAAGTAAATAATAATAATAATATAAAATAAATTAAATATAAAAATGTATGTCCAAATTAATAATAAGACACCCTTTGGTCACTCGACGGTTGTATGGTAGAGTGTTTTTGCATGCCTCTACTTAGGTGTCACCAAAATTTGGCTTAAAAATATTATAAAAAGGAAAATAAAATTCTCTTGGAGATCATTCAATTTTGTATCTATTTGTGTGTTGTTGGTATGCCAAAAAGTCCTAAGATTTGACTTGATTGGGAAGAATTTGTTTGCTATCGAAGAATTCAGGTCAGTTCCCTATTAGTTGCAACTGATCTTGAAATATATGTACACACACACACACATATATAATATGAATGATGAATTAATTCTATTTGTAATGTGTTGAGTGTGATTGGAAAGAAATAGGGATTGTTTGTAACCTTTAAACAATTGAGCAGACAAGATTATATATATGTGGTAGCCAAAGAAAATAATTAAAATTCAACTTTGTTGACGTATTGTTATGCTTCTAGCTCATCTCTACTGGCTGTGAATGAATATTTGTCTACACACTTTAAGAGTATAACTTAACTCTATTGTATTTGAATGAGTGTTTGTCTGCATATTTAAGAGTATAACATAACCAAAAATAATAAGGAAACCATAAACTAATTTGAATGAAAAAATTGCATTGTTGGTTTGTTTTTACAAATACTGTATGAGTGTATTCATTAGTTGTATCCATTGGGCTATGCACAATCACAAGTTATTTTGCCATAACACTTAACATCTACAAAAGGAGAATTCACCAAATGTGGATGAACATATACATTACTATTTTCTGACCACTCTTCGAGTTTGGCTAGTTATGACATAAGCTCTCTGTGACAACCACTAATAATGCTAGCAAATATTTTTTTTAGACCTCCTCAAAAAAATATTAAAGGTCGAGTATAGGTTTTTTTTAATTGAATGGCTTCTTGACTTGGGAGCTCTTTTTTTTGTATTTAACTTATACTAGAGACTCCCCGGAAGCGACAGTTCTTCACATGTCTTAGTCTTATGAATTTTTGTGTATGTTCTATGTAAATTAGCTTCAATAAAAAACTTTATTTTTTCAAATAAGACTCTTGGCATGATTTTCATTAATCAAACGTGTTGATTTTGTTGCTGTGAATGAAAATGGGAAATAAAGGATTAAATGGATTATTTCTGATAATGGTGAGTTGTTGACCAAGCCTAACTGAGCAATATAAATATTTTTTTAATCATAACTTATCTTGGATATAAATGCTACCATTTAGACTAGGTTTCCATCGTTAATGCAGGATTTAATTAGAGGCTTGTTTGTGTATATTGTGGAATGATGTTATTAAAGTATTATAAAGTTTGTGGTGTATTTAAGTTGTTTTCTTTTTTGTCTGACCAAATTACTATGTATCTTACATCTCAACCCTTTGTTGCCTATTGAAAACCAAATGAGTAAACCACTTCTTATCTTGAATTAGTTTATCGTCGCCTTGAAAATACATGATGAGCTGGCATCATCTTGTCTAAAGAACCAAATTTCACTAGAAATGCTTAGTTTGGTTTTAAAATATAAAATACTTTCTTTCAAATTCATTAAATCTTTCTAGATTTGACATCGATTGGTAGATGATTCATATGGATAGTTGGATTATCTTTGCTTATATTAGTTATGAATTTTTGTGATTTTCTTAATGATGCACTAAATTTAATTTGAAATGTTATAAGCAATGGTTACTACTCTATATTAGAAGAATTAAAAAATGACTGAAAACAACATACTTTACTCATTTGGACAAAGAAATTAGGTAGAAAGAAAAGGATATGATATAATAGCAAGACGCGGTCTTTTATTTTCATAGAATAATTCTTTATATGTCCATATATTAGAAATATTTTGATAAAATTTATATATATTGGTTATAACCTTATAAACATAAATTAATTGGCAGTGGTATAAAATAGTATTAATTGTACTCTTGTATAGATAGTTGAAAGTTTTGTTAACTTAAAATTTTATAAAACCCCTAATCACTAAACTAATAATTGTTGACGACTTAGTCAATGAATACCCTGTTTAGTAAATAATTTGAATAGGACCTATTAAATCTGGTATGGAATAACAACTAAAAAATAATAATACTCTATCGTAGTTGACTTTTTATTATACGTTTCATAAAAAAAATTGATAGGAGTTGTTAGAATTAAACTTTTGAGACTTAAGGAATTGTCATAAAAACATTATTTTAGAAGAAATGGGTAATTATCTTTGTCTTTATTTGGAAAGCAAGCTCTTTCACCATAACTAGATGACCACTTGACTTTAAGAAATATGTAGTTGCTTAGTAGAAAAAGAATATGTTGAATAATGGTTTATTTATTTATTTAGATTTTTTTTTAATTAGATGATTTGAGTACCCTTGTCTTTAATATTACCATGTAAAATATTTTCTTTAACAGAAAATATATAGGAAGTCAAAGTTTGAAATTTTACCATGATGATTTTCTTTAGACAAAATTTAATTAAGTTTAAATTTAATTAAATCGGCTTCTAACTCATAGGTAGTAAAATATGTGAATGGAGAAGTTTTATATTTATACAATTTAATTTTTCCTTATTGATATTTATGATTTATGCTTTTACTCATTATTATAATTATTTCAATTAACTAGGAATTATATTTTAAAAGATAACCCCCTTGCTATAGTTCGTTTGTGAAGTTATGATCTAAAAACAAAGTGTAGATGAAGAGGATTATATCTTGAGTTTATGAATACTTTAAAACTATAACTATGGAAACATTTCCTAAACACTTGCCATATTATGAAGATGGGTTACATAAACCAAGAATATGAGTAAGTAATTTTGATGGTTCATCACTACGGTGAGTAAGTAATGTTGATGGTTCATCAATATGGATGGACATCCATACTAAGAATGTATATGTGTTCATCAAGATGAATGAAAATCCACCCAACACTAATAATTGCAAGTGGCGATTACCTGGGATTCGATAAAAAAATATTTTCTAGCAAACCTGCCTAGGACAAGTGGTCCTTTTGCTAAGAAAAAGTAATGATGGATGGGATGGGGTGTCATATATAGGCTATTATATGAGTAGTACCATGATGGATCTCATGTTCACTTTTCATATAGGTAATTGCTAGCAATATATCGGTTCTAGAAGTCACTAGTTTTTGATGCTAGAAGGTTCAATGACGAGATAGAATGGGATATTTCCTCATTAGTCAAAACATGACCTGAGATATCTAGACCCGAGCCAGAGTAATGGTGGGCCCTGATTGACTCCAATAGAATTTTGGACTCTCAATTAGGTACTAGGTATACTAAAACTATACCCTAGCATGGTTTTCAAAAATATATATATATATATATACAGTAGTGATGGAAAACTAAGGACAAATTATAGGTCATAGTAACCTTTGTCTACTATGCTACAAGACGAGGAAATATGCGTCCACCCTTCTAGGTGATATGGGCCCTAGAAGGGCAATCCCATGCCATGAACATAGACCTATAGTAAAGGAGAAGAATATGTTCACAAGATGACACCTTTTATGAGATTTGGCCAATATCGATCACACGAGAGACCATCTGCAATAGTTAGTATTCTTGGAGTGAGTAATTTTATACCCATGTACTAATTAAATGTTGGATGAAAAATAGTTTTATTATGAAATTAATCTCATGTTGAGTCAAAATTTTCTCTTAGTGATTTCGGGGAACAAGCTAGAATGGACAACCAGGTGTGTTAGATCTGGGTTGTTATACTTATGAGGTAAAACCCATAGTCCTTGGTGAAGGTGGTATCTTGTCAGGATACAGAAGAGGCTCCTAAAGAAAATTATTAACTTGATCTTGTGATGAAACTTTGATTCGAGGTTCCTCACTCACTTTTAGACTTTTGAGTTGCTCAGATATTTGATATGAGGAACTTGAAGAGACAAATTATGAAACTAAAGGATAAATATTGAGATCTAATTGATCTTGTTCAACCATAAAATAAAATTTGAATGGATGAGGGTCACCTAGAATGGTGATAACTTGATCTTTAAATATGAACTTCAAACACTGATGAAAAGTAGAAGTGACAACCTTAATCGCATGGATCCAAGGATATGCGAGAAGAAGATTAAAATATGTTGGGCAAGACACCACAAAGAACAAAGTATATAAGATGTGAGGTCTAAACCTAAGGGGAGGGACACAATGCCATAGGCCTCTTGGGACTTATTGAAATATTTGATGATAATATCATATTTAGTTAAGTCTTCCTCTTTTAATCCAAAATTTTGGAAAAATTGATAAGTGCATAAATTAAGGGAAGAACCATTGTCAATCAAGATTCATTTGACAAAGGTTCTTCCAATAAATGTTATGATGTAAATGGAAGAATCCCCTCACAAGTATAATGAAGGCATATCATCATCCAAAAATGTGATGTGATGTTCCCAAGAGAACCTATGACATTGGCTACAGCACTGGAGGAAATGTCGGCAAGGACAGATTGTTGTCTTAGAAGTTCCAACAAAGCTTTCCTATGAATAGAAGTTTGTAATATTTCAAATATAGAGATATTGGTTATGGTACTAGCTAACTATTTTTGAATTTCAAAGGAGGTTTTAGGTTGATATTTCAACACTAAATGTGGGGCTTTTACTCCCGCACTTTTTCTTTGAGCATTCTTCAGAACTAGGATGGGCTTCGAGGGTGGGTTGGATAAAGAGATTGTGTCTTGCTGATAATATTGAGTCGGTTGAGCTTAAGCATGTTGCCTTATAGTAATTTATATCATACCAACCACATTATTATAGGGAGGCAGCACATTCTAATATGACACTTGATTAGTTTTTTATTGCCCATGCTTAGGTAGGGGATCTTTGAATATTCCCATATCTTGATTAGTTGTGGGTGCTTGTTGAGTAGGAGGTTGGTTTTTGGGTGGATGAGGACCTTCTATGACAAGGAAAACTTCATCAATTAGGTCCCAAACCACATGTTTCAACCTCTTACAATATTTGGTCTAGTGTCCTTCCACTCTATGATATTCATAGTGTTGTTTAGCTTTATACCAATTAGTTGTGGTCTATAATTTCCTTATAGGAGGTAACTCATTCATATTAGCTTCTAAAAGTTGTAGGATCATATTCATAGGCATGTTAAGCCTTGTTAAATTCCTTCATGGGGATTTTGGGGGTTGGTTAAGCACCATATTTTATAGGTTGTTAATAATACTATTAACATGCCTACTATTCGTTACCCCATCACCAACCACATGCTTGTTCTTATACTAATTCTTAGTGGTCCTATCTTATTTCACTTAAATATATCCTCTTATGATAAATGCATGCTTTACATTTCTTTCTAGGTCAATTGCATGTTCAAAATATGTGATACTTGTAGTTTCTAATGTATACGACAATTGCTCTTGTATGTTTCCAATAAAAATCTCTAGCATGTCTCAAGGAGGTAAGGTATATTTCAAGCGTCCAACTAGAATACTCCAATGATACAAGAATTCAAAAAATATTTCCTCTTTACCTTTATTCAAACTATAAATATATTTCATGGTTACATTCTTCTCAACATAAGCACAAAATTGTTGAACAAATAATTCAGTTGTTTCTTCAAAATTCCTCAAAGAATGGTTGGGTAACCGATAATACCACTCTAAAGCCATGCCACCAAGGCTCTTAGGGAACATATTTAGCAACAACATGTCATCATATATAATATCATGGCAAGTTGTTCTAAACATTCTCAAATGCTCAATTGGATATTTCATTCGCTTATATATAGGTAAAATCGGCATGTGAAAATTCTTAGGATAAGGCTTAGCAGCAACTATAGGGTCTAAGGGCTTATTGCACAGATTTCTCTATAGTTGTAGGTAAAACTAGGAGGTTGAATCATATCCACTCTTGAAACTAGTTGTTTCACCATATTAGTTAAACTTTGCACCTCAAAATTATTGTTGTGTAATGCCCCTAGATTCCCTACGGGATAGGTAGGCTATTGAATGAGTACTTGGCCCACGTGGAAGGCATTTATACTATTGTGATATGTGGTATCTTGTGAGAGAGGATAATTAATAGTTTGTGGAATAGAAGTAAGAATATTGAGATTAGCAAAATGAAAATAAAATTGAATATAATATTGATACGCACTGCTTTTTGAAAGGACTTGTGGAATTCTTCTATCATTGGTGGTTACAGTAGTAGCATAGGTTGGTTTATGGATAATATTACCATGATTCAAATATTCAAATAAAGGGTTAGTATGAATGCATCTAGGAGAGACTATTGGAGGAGGAGTCTCACCTCTTCTGAGTCAAGCTTCTTGTTTCATAGCTAAAAACAAGTCTTCCTTGTAGCATTTCATAAAATCCTCCATATGATCAAATTATTTAAATATGTAGCATCCATCAAGCCCTTCAAGGGGATCATAGTTTGTTTTAGTTTCCTCATTTTATTACTCTTATACATCATGATTAGGGTTCTCTCTATCAATTTTATCATCTTCTTGGGGAACATGATTAGAATATAGCTACCCTCGTTGACTTCTAAGGAATGGAGCCATTAGAAGAAGTGAAAGGATTTAAGAGAATACTAATGAAAGATACACAAGAATATTTTTAAGGTATTTATTAATTTTCTTCTAATTCTAAGCAATAAAATTAGTGGTCTTGTTAAAATATTTTCAAAATAAGAGAACACAAGGTAGAGACTTCCTAATTTGGCCACTAATATGTGCATTCACATTGAGTTCACAAAATATGTAGAGGGGGGAAACTTCCCTACCATGTACGATTCTTAGTTGGATCCACTAGGAGTTGAGGTGAACTACAGAGGTATGTTATAACTCTACACTCAGGTGGAAAACCAAGGGAAGGGTTCACCAGGAACAATTTTAGGACTCTCTCCAAGTCTAGAGTGGGATGTGTTTGAATATGCCAATTAAACATACACCTATTTTTGGCCTTTCTAAAACTACACTATGAAAAATAGAGAGAACAATGCAAGATACAAGATGTAAGAATACAAGATCTAACCCTAGAATTATTCTTTGCTTGAATTATTGATAACCCTAGAATTGCAAAATAAAAGCTTTAATAAAGGGTCCAAGAGAGATGCACAAACAAGGTTGAAACCCTAGGTGCACACTATATGTTTTATTATTTCAAATGCCTAGAAATTTAATCAAATATTTTTCCTTACATATGATATTTATCTTGAATATAAATGGATAAAAGCAACCAAAAAATTTCCTAAAGATCTACTAGGGTGCTTATCTGATTTGGTGGTTGTTCCAAGTCTTATCTTGTATCTAGCAATGTCCCATGACTTCTATCCTGCAAAATAACTTCACAAAACCCTCAAAAAATATGATCAAAATTAGGGAGCTTGCTTAGGCTACTGTATGATTGTACTTAGAGGCATAGCAATCAAGCACCCTAGGTCCTTTTAGTTGACCTTTATAATGAAAAAGTGAAATTTGACCTTTTTGGAAGATGAATAAATAGAATACAATGCAACAAAATAGAATGATAAACAAAAAAAATATATAGTTTGCATAATTATGCTCTAAATGTATCATGAAATGTGGTCATAGGTTTTCGTGATGAACTTATACCATCAAGATTAGTTTTAAAAAAACTGTGCCCTATATGAGGTGACTATGATTTTGCTTTTGATAAAATTGCATCCTGTAATTACGAGGTGCAATTTTCCAATAGAGAGAAAATGCAGTAGAACAATGCATATAAGCTAATAATAAATGTGAATTTAGAAATATGTGAAATGCAGAAGAGCTAAAACAACCTGGTGGTAGAAAAAAAGTAGTCAAAAGGATGAAGACCTCCAAAATAGTAGACTCCTCCTTAGGTATCCAATACTTATCCACCAAGGGAAACAACACACAATAAAATGTAGCAGAAGATATCTCCACAAAGTCCAAAAATTTTCAATAGAATATTATTAGCACTTGTTCTTAGCTTCTTTCTTGCTTGCTTTTTTTTAAACAATTTCTTAAGCTTTCTAGTTAGAGAGAAGAAGATAGAGCATCTGGCCAAGGGAAAAGAAGAGCTTTAAACCCTAAATTTATAGGATATTTGAAACAAGAATGGGTAGGAAAACTGAGGAAAATCCAATGCCAAAGGAGGCTAAGTGAAATGTTAGGGTTTCCTAATGGAAAACCCTAACTAGGTGAAATCATGCCCCGTAAGGGCTGACCATGATTTCATCGAAGCAAGGAAAAAGAGGAAAATAAGTGGGGGGGGAGAGGCCCAAACTTGTTTTGGACAAGCTGGAGGGTCCCTATGAGGGACTAGGGAAAATGACTCACTCGAGTGGGTCAATTTTCCATGTCAACAGAAGCTATGGATGAAATTTTGAGACATTTGAATACTATTTACACTCAAAACTTATTGAAGCAATTGATAATTCAAAAGATGATATTATGATACCTCTTGATATAGGTAGCATAATGTATATGGCATTGATTTCACTTGAACTTTATAAAGATAAAAATATAAAGAAAAAGAGTTAATTGAGACTCTAAAAATGAAAAATGATACAATTAAATCAAGTACATCATCTCTAAAAATAATGTTTCATTCTTCATATAATATTGACTTTTCAAGTTCATATAATTTAGGAAATTATTATGATTCTCTAAGTGAATGTTCAAAAGAGACAAGACAATATCAAGATTATAAAAAAAACTAGATCGAATAAAGCACATGGTCTAGAAGTCAAAGATAAAGAAAAAAAAAACAATATATTCATGCATATGAACCTGAAGCCAAAGAAGAAGATGTCCAAGAAGTTTGTGATTCAGATCATGAAGATCCAAAGCGTAAAGAATCAAATAATGGATATGGAAAAGAACTTATATTTGAACTCAAAGAAGCTAAAGACAAATATCAAACAAAGGTTCATAAATAGTGCAAGGTCACTTGAAGAAGCTTGAAGAATTGAAGACAAAGATCAAGATCAAGATTAAAGACTAAAGTCTTCAATAACCAAATAATGTAATACAGGGGGGTTTTGAGGTATATTAAATTATTTGGTACATACTAATGTACCCCCATGGCACCTTCATGGTAAATTTATAAATATGTAATAGATTAGGATTCAGTCTCTAGTTTAGGGTGTGATTTATAATTCCCCTTTTATTTAAGTGTTAATGTGTAGGAAATGCACATGTCATGTAAGAGAGAATGTGCACAAGTGTCTTGTATGTAAGAGTGCAAATATGTAATGTGAGGATGTGCACAAGTGTCCTAGATTAGGAGTGCATGTAGAAGTGCAAGAGTCATGTATGCAAGTGTCTTAGAATCAAGTATCCATCTAGTATGAAATGGGCAATATGATAAGCCAAGAGTCATGAGACTTGGCATATGGAGAGCAATAGTAAAGTACTTTAAGAGTCATATTAATATGGCTATATTATGGAGATCATACTCCATGAGAATACAATCAAAGTATAATCCAAGTGAGATTATAGAGTTGTAATAGGGAGAAAAGGAATAAAGCTTGTATACATATTTTTGAGCAATTAATATTGTAATTTTTATTTTCATGAATGATATAGGCCATTTACATTCATATTTCAGTATATAAATGAATGTTATTTGATTTATTATATAGGCCTTGATATACATATTAATTTGCTCATATATTATTCTACTCATTATAAGATTATTTTGACCTTTAATATTATGGCTATTTTATAATTGGGACTTGTGATATTTTGTGGTAGTAAGGCTTAAAAAGACAACATTCTTCTCTTACCTTTTTATTTTAAGAACACATAGGAGTAGATTTACATTGATGAACCCATCTCACCACCAACAAGTATAAAGTAGCATATGTCCTTATATCTTGAAAATATACTCAAAAGAACATACAAGAAAGCCAATTCCAAGAATTAGAAAGAAGAAAACACTTGATTTAAAAAAAATTATAATATTTTAAAGGTCTTAGAGAAATAATTATCCCCATAATATTGATAAAAATCATATTCCAATACTGAATGAGATTATTGAGGAGGGACATTTTTTGCAGGACTGCCCAAACTATCGAACTTGTTTCGGCCATATTTCACTCATCCGGACTCGGATTGAGCTAAAATTTTGAGGGTAGATGCCTGAAAAACCCTAGAACATCTCCACCAATTTTTAGATCATTTGGAGCAACACAAATCCTAGCGCATCCCTATGTGTGAACGAGATTTTTGGCAAGCGATTGTGCGAGGGTTTCATCTGGGTTGAGTGCAAGCAGCTCCAGAGGTTGGTTTTCGGGGCCTTCGGGCCCTAGCGGCCAATATTTTTGTGGTTTCTACTCAATATTTTAGCAGGATATGTTGCAGGGGATCCAATATGGGTTAGAAATCTATCTTTCAATAGATCATACTGTGAACTTGAGTGACAACGACTTCCAATTTGCTGCACAAAATAAAAGGGAAAACCATACCTTTCCACGATGTCTAGGGCAAGGATTAAAGAGATCACAAATCAAGTTTCAAGCAACTGATCAAAAAATGGCTCAGATCTCAAGTGAATCTGGTGCTAAGGTGCACCCACAAAATAAATCTACTGTGAAAACCCCTGTCAAGGGTAAGAATTTCGAAGACTCAGCCCCAAAAATGAATTTTAGGGATGCCCTCCATGGTGGACAGCCTCAGCCCAATGCTAATATTAATCTTAGGGCTTCCCATAAACCTCTAAGAATGCCTAAGATTGATCCCAAGAAAATGGAGTCAGGATGTCTTAAAGCAGCTGATGGAACTCCTATTGTTAAGCTTGATATGGGTAACATTTAGACTGGCATTGAAGATCTGGAAAAAAGAGGACTAATTTGTCGGTTCGTGGGTTTTCGTTCGAGCCTATCTGCTTTCAAAGTCTGGGCTGCAAAAAGCTGGAAAACTAAAGGTGAGTTACAAATCTCTATTTATCCAAATGGTTATTTTCTTGTTTTATTTGCTAATAATGAAGATAGAGAGAAAACTTTTCAAGGGGGTCCCTGGTTCTTTGGAAGGGTAGGGCTTTTCATGAAGCCCTGGCATACTAAATTTAAATCCGAAGAAGAGATGCCTTCTACAGCTCCCGTGTGGGTTAGACTCTTTGGCCTCCCTATTGAATTTTGGAATCCTACTATTTTTTCTTCAATTGGAAACTCTTTAGGAACTTTTATGATGACTATTGATTGTACTCAAAATTTTGAACATATTATTTATGCTCGGATTTGTGTTTTAATGGATTTTGACAAACCCCTACCTAAAAATATCACTTTACAATTTGGGGAAGACACTTGGGAGCAAGTAGTGGACTATGAGAACATTCCTTTTCATTGTAGAATTTGCCATGAATATGGTCATTTGGCTAGTGCTTGCCCAAATAAAATTCTTGATCAAAAGAAAGAAGATATAAACTCAGAAGGTTTCCAAATGCCTAAGAAGAAGAACACTCAAAAAAACCAGTTATGAAGGATCAATCAAAGTCATCTGCTAATATGTTTGAAATCCTTTCCACAAATGATGTCCCAAGTGAGGAAGAGGAAATAATGGAAACATAAATCTTAGAAACACAATTTAAATATGAAGGGAAGAACTCAGAGACAAACCAACAAATCAAAGGTTTTCAACAAGAAAAAAAGGGAGAAAATTTACACAAGAAAAATAATCTTTTAAATGTCAAAACTTCAAATAATACAGGTCCCAATATAGACTCTATTGAACCCTCTAGTAAAATTTTGGTTGTGTACGAGCATTCTTCAAGGTTAGAAGCCATCTCAGATTCAATTGGAGTAAGTCAAGAAACAGGGAAAAAAATTGAAGATGGATTCTAATCAAAAGGTAGGTCGCAAGACCAATCAATATCATATGGTAAAAGAAGGTGAAAAGCTTGTAGAGGAAGGTAAGATTAATGCCCTTCCCAACTTTTTTAGCCCTGGTATTAATGAAGATCATCACTTGGAATATTAGAGGACTCAAAGGGAGTCTTTCAAAACAAAATGAAATTAGAAGAATGATTCAGATAAATCATCCACATCTTGTTTTCCTTCAAGAAACGAAGATGTCAATAGAGGATATGGACTCAATTGCTAGTAAAATTTGGCCAGCTAGAAAAGTGGTTTCCCTCAGTTCCTAGGGGACTTCTGGTGGCATTGCTTGTCTTTGGGACCCAAAAGAGGTAGTTATTCACCATATGGTTGGCAGTTGGGGTCTTTTGGCTATAGCTATTCAAAGTAGACATTCCAACCAAATTATGCTCTGCATTACTGTTTATGCTTCGACTACTTTGGAGGAAAAAAGAAGATAGTGGAAGGATATAACTTATATTATCTCTCATTTTCCTGAAGCTTGGATCTTGATCGGAGGAGATTTCAATACCATCCTCTCTCTGGATGAGAAAATGGGGGAAATAGAAATTTGGACAAAAGCACTGACCTCATGAGCGAATATATTGCAAACCTCCATCTTGTGGACATCCAACTAGATAATGGCCTTATGACTTGGTCTAACAGAAGGCAAGGCTTAGCTTGTATAATGGAGAGATTGGATAGGTTTTTGCTCTCTAAAAATTTCTTAATCCATGGTCACATTCCTAAAGTGAAGACTCTTAACAATGTTGGTTCGGATCACTGGCCAATCATGGTGGAAATGTGGAAAACCAATGTGAGTTTCTCTCCTTTTCATTTTCAATTAATGTGGCTCAGAGATAGTTCCTTTAGACCTCGTGTGCAACAATGGTGGAAGGAAGGTAAGCCTAGGTATGGGACTAAGATGTTCTATTTTGCCAAAATATTGCAATACATTAAATCCAAAATCAAGACTTGGAACTGGAAGGAGTTTGGGGATGTTCATAAAAAAACATGAAGTTATTGCTCAACTTGAAAATTTGAATAAGAAAATCCATTTAGATGGCCTCACAGAGAGTAGAAGTGCAGATGAAATTAAACTCACAACTCAGTTAGAGGAATGGGAAAAAAGAGAACTCTTATGGAAGCAAAAATCTAGAATTCAATGGCTCAAAGAAGGAGATCGAAACACAAATTTCTTCCACAAATCTCTTCTAGCTCGAAGATCTCACAACTTTATTTCTTCCCTGAAATCAGATTCTGGAGATGTTGTCTACACTTGGGATGGCATGAACTCTATTGTTGTCGATTACTTTTCCAATATTTTTGCTGCTACTCCTCTTGACTCAGCTTCTCAACAAAATGTTCTTCAAGCAATCCCTTCTCTTATCACTTCTGAGGAGAACTCTATTTTGACTGCTCCTGTTACTATCAATGAGCTTCAACAGGTAGTTTTTAAAATGCAAAAAGGGAAAACCCCAGGTCCTGATGGTTTTCCCATTGAGTTCTACCAAGAGTTCTGGGATATCCTTCATGCTGATTTATTAGAGGTGGTGGAAGAAGCCAGGAAAGCCAAAGAAATTTTGAAGGTTATCAATAAAACTTATATTACTCTTGTTCCAAAAGCTCAAGAGGTTGATCATATCTCAGCTTTTAGACCTATTGCTTTATGTAATGTTCTTCTCAAAATCATTACTAAGATCATGGCAGAAAGGTTGAAGCCTCTTTTGCATAAGATTATTTCCCCTAAACAAGGGGGTTATGTGGAAGGGCGTCAAATAGTAGATGAGATAGTTCTTGCTCAAGAAGCCATCCATTCCATGGATATGCAAAAATCTCCTTCCATGTTCATTCGGTTAGACTTATCCAAAGCTTATGACAGAGTGGATTGGCACTTCCTTATCAAAGTTTTGAGGCAATTTGGTTTCTCTCAGGATTGGATGGATTGGATTATGGGATGTATCTCTTCAGTTTCCTACTTAGTTCTTATCAATGGTAGGCCTTCTCAGTTGTTCCCAGCTTCTAGAGGTATTAGGCAAGGTGACCCGCTATCCCCTTATTTATTCATCATTCTTGTTGAATGCTTGGGTAGGACTATAACCAAGAAGAGAGAAAACAAAACCCTTGAGGGAGTTACCATTGCTCATGGAGCTAGACCTATCTCTCATCTTCAATTTGTTGATGACTCTACTCTTTTAGGTAAAGCTACAGTTAAGGAAGCTTCTAATATTAAGCAAATCATTAGCTATTTTTCTAAGGCTACTGGGCAATTGATCAATGAAGATAAATCTAAAGTCATTTTCTTTCACTGCTCTTCCAGACAAGAATCCATGGTCTTGGATAAATTAAGATATAAGAAGACCTCCCTTTCGATCACTTATTTAGGTATTCCCATCAATATTCAAAGGCAAAAAAAAATATTGGAATTGGTTGTTGGACAAAGTCAAGAAGAAAATTGGAAAGTGGACCAACAGGTGGCTTTCTTCTAGGGGTAGAATCACCTTGGTAAAATCAGTCCTTCAAGCTATTCCTATTTATGTTTCTTTCATGTTGAATATCCCAAAGGTTGTTCTTCGAGAACTGGATCAAATCAGTCATCGGTTCCTCTAGAGTGGTACTAAGGAGAAAAGAAAATGGGCCTTGGTGAAATGGGACACTTTATGTCTTCCTAAGAATGAAGGGGGGTTAGGATTCTGATCTTCTATTAATAACAACAAAGCTTTAGCTGCTAAATTATATTGGAGGATGTTGCATAACCCCAATGCTCTTTGGGCCAATAATCTTCATGCTAAATATGCTGAGAACAAAAGTCCTGAAGACCTTGTTCGCTATCAATTGCCTACCAAAGGTTCTCCCATTTTAGCAGTTCTTAAGACTGGTGAGGATTTGATAAAGAAAAATTATTTTGGATCATTCATAATGGTCAACAAGTAAATTTTTGGATAGATTCTTGGGATGGTCACAAGCCTTTGATAACTCAGTTTCCCGATTGGAGGCCTTGGATGGAGGAGCTTCACCGAGCTAACTGGATAAAGGTGGCTAATTACTGTCGGTACCATACTGGTAATTCAAAGGTTGGTAGATATTGGATCCCTATTGAGGACTGGCCTATTCAAATCCCAGAAAGGCAAAGACAAGCTATCCAAGGCATCCTTCATATGAGATCTCTCTCTTGGTCCCATGAAAAAGATTGTTTTGGATGGAACAACACTACTAAGGGTGAGTATTCAGTTGCTCAAGGTTATTTGACCTTATGCCATAATAATCCCAACCAATCATCTGACATATTTTCTCAGTTGTGGGCTCAAAAGCTCTAGCCTAAGGTGAGGTTCTTTACTTGGCTTTTATTGCATCGTAGGGTGCTTACTGGTGAGCAACTTATGAAGCGTGGTTTTCATGGCCCTTTTAGATGTGAAATGTGTGGAGAGAATGTAGAAACTCTCAGCCATATTTTTATTGAGTGTACTTTAGCCTCTGAGCTATGGAGGAGAATGGCCACTTTACTTGGCTTACAATGGTCCAATTTTTTTACTTTTGAACAACTTTGGAGGGATTGGCCTAAACAAGAGGGTGTTGATCATTTTATTAGGCAGTTAGTTTGGATGGGTTCTACCATTCTTCTTTGGAATATCTGGAATGAAAGGAACAACCAAATTTTTAATCAAGATAGGAAGGATATTCACTATATTTGGCAAAAGACCATTGCCAACTTAGTTGAATCAGTCCAACAACTCCTTAATCACCCCCAAAACTCCCACCAAAGATGGGATCAAGTGATGCAAATATTGAAGATTAAATCTTCTAAGGGCAACCAACTTAAAGGGAATGTGAGTAATTGTAAGATGGATAGGACAAGAAATTGGCAACCTCCTCCTAAGGATTTTGGAAAAGTCAATACTGATGGAGCCTCTAGAGGGAACCCTAGAAAAGCTAGTGCGGGAGGAATTGGTAGACTTTCAGATGGCTCCCTGGTTTTTACTTTTGCTGAGAATTTGGGTATTCTTTCCAATAACCTTGTTGAGGGGTATGGTATCCTCAGAGGCCTTCAAGAGGCTACTAAGGTTGGATGGGAAAAGGTGCTAGTTGAGTCGGACTCTCAACTCATGATTAATATTTTGAAGACTCCTTCTAAGAATCATAAGGTTGATTGGAGAATAAAAAGAATTATTGAGAAGATTCAATTAATCCAGATGGGATTTTTGAAAGTTGATTACAATCATGTGGTCAGAGATCAAAACAAGAGTGTTGATGCTTTAGCTAATTGGGCTTTGGACAAAGGTGATCTTACTTGCTATGGCCACCCTCCTAGATGGTGGGCTTCACAAATAAGGGAAGCTCTTCTTTCTATCATTTCTTTGGATGGCTCCAGTTCTGGAGGTACCTAGTTTCTTCTTGCTTTATTTTTGCTTCTCTTTGGTTCGGTCAGGGTATTTTAGTTCCCTAGCTCAAACTATTCTTTCTTTTGTTTCCTCTATTGATTCTTGCCTTAAAAGTCTTTTGGTCTAGAAAGGTCATTGTTGTGTTCAATTTTTTTCTTTTTTTTTTTTTTTTGTTTAGTTTTTTGAGGTGTGTGTGTTTTTTTGTTTTGTTTTGTTTTTGTGTTTTTTGTGTTGTTTTTTGTTGTTCTTGTGTTTTTGTTGTTTTTGTTGTTTTTGTTATTTTTTGTTTTTGTTGTTCTTGTTCTTGTGTTTCTGTATGTTTGTGTTAATTCGTGTTTTTGTGTGTGAGTGTTTTCTATGTTTTTTGTTTTTGTTTATTGTCTGTTGGTTGTTTTTTTTTTTTTTATTTTTTAGGTTTTGGTTGTTTTTGTTTTTCATGTTTTTGTTGGTTATGTCTTTGTAGTGTTCTGTTGTTTTTGTCATGTTTGTGTTTTGTTATGTTGTTCTTGTGTTTTTTCTATGTGGTTCGTGTTGTGTTTTTTTTATCTTATTGTGTGTGTGTTTGGTTGTGCTTTATATTTTTGACACACTCAAGGAGCATGTTTTTTATTTTATTTTATTATTTTTTTATTTATTATCTTATTTTGTGTTTGTTTTCTCCTTGAGTATGTCAAAGGTGGTAGGCCAGGTGCGAGCCCTGGGTGATTTTGGTGGAATAGATACCCCTGCCTCCTTGGGTCTTACCCGAAAGTGGCATCCCTTTTGGGATGTTTTCCACAAAAAAAATATTCTAATACTAGAAATTGAGGTGCAAACCAAATCAACTTAGGTAAGAAACTTGAACATTGAATAAAATATTTATAATTTATGATAATTGAATTACAAATGCATTTGAATATATAACATAGTACATGCCTTGAATAATAAACTATATTATAATAATAGATCTTAACCAGTGGTTTAACTTGGACCTATTGGATCTTTAAAAATCCAACATAAGGTATACCCCTAATTTTTAAACTTCATAATAATCCATGGTCATATTATTTTCAATTTGTTTTCTTGTCATAGGAGTCATTCAGTTTAATTTTCATTTAATTCATCTAGTCCTTTAATTCATTGTTTTAGGTCTAACTTATTTATCTGGTCTATTTTCTAGTCAAGTTCCATTGGTAATTTCTCCTAACCTTTTCTAAGATTCATTCATGAATTAAGCATTTCAAATTTTTAGTACTCATATAAATGTCTCATCTGTAGACCCAAAAATCTCCCCATTTATATTAGTATGGTCATAATAGTCTTTCGGGTTCAATGGGTCTTCCATACATAAAACCAAGTCAAATTCAAAGTCAACAAAACTTTTAGGGCCTTGATGTGTTATCCTAGTCTTTCGAGTTCAATTCCCTTTATTAATTTTATTTTTCTTAAGCCAAAGTCAACAAAACTTTTAGGGCCTCGATGTGTTATACTAGTTTGCCTAAACATCCTTACGTTCCCCTGATGTTAAAAAAAATTAAAATTATTTTCCTAAGGTAAAATAAAGCTTCATATTTTCCCCACATGATGTTCCCATTTGATAAACTACATGCATTTTCCATAAAAATCCATGATATTCTTTAAATATATCACCTAGAAGTTACCTAGGCCATAGATCTCCTTAGAGGATTCTTCATGGTCCATAAATGTATCAAGGATCTATGGCCCGAATCACCTCCTACCAATGAATAGAATAATGGTCCATTCTCACAACGTCAAATCTATGGTCCATGAGCACTTTGAAGACATATGAATGGTATGCTCTTCTCAAGAGATAAAGACAAAGATAAATTGATCAAATTCACCAAAAAATAGATAGCTCAAATTGAATCATGTAAACAAGTGATGAACGACCTTATATCAAATAAAGTATAAGACAAATAAGTTGGACCCTGATGAAAATTAATAAGAAGCGTGTGTATTTGAGAATAAATAAATGATTTGGAATTATTCAAAAGGAAAGATAAGCAGTCCATATTTATTTACCAAAATCTAAAATCCATATTGGTTTGAGTGATGAAGGTAAAAGATCAATGATTGTGGCTTGTATGCAAAATCTAAGGTCCACATGGTTGGAAGAAGATCATTTTAAACGATGCAAAATATGGTAAATCACCAATAGTATGATCAATGATAAATGTTAGTAGAAGACTTAGGATACTTCTAGTGGGTAGATGAGATAGGAAATGGTAAAGGAGAAAATATGAGAGATAGTCATCACACAAGCTTAAGAAGATCCACAACTCAGAATTGACCACCTAGAATGAAGATCTCCCTTCAAGACTTTATCAACTTAACTTGGCACATACCTTAATATAATTAAGATCAGATCAAGGATTCAGATTAAAATAACCACACACATCAATGACTATAGAAATAGTATCAAATTAGGAGAAAGCTACTCTATGACAAGTTATATCATTATGGAAGGTAAGGTGGCAGCTTTGGAGTGGCAAAAAGCAAATGTAGTTGGCAAAAATTAAATTTAAGCATGCAAAGGTACATCCTAATTTTTTATAAATCCTTGCTTAAGCTATCAATCACACTTAAACTAAACACACATAGAGTTGATACATTGAGACAAGTTGCACAGAGTAAGAGTTTTAGATTTTAAGTGTGAGAGTGTTTAAGTAAGTTGTTAGGGCTTCTTCAAGTATTTTATCTAGCACGCATAAAAGTATTGTGTATTAAATTTCAAGTCTAACTAAATCTCATCCATACCAAGCATAATAGGGAAATCCCATTACTAAGGTTGAATAGGGAAATTACCCCTGCATAGAAGTGGGAGCTAGAAATACTATTATTTTCAACTATGAGCCAATAGAGGAAGATTACCAGCATCACCCAATGTTGTTGAAAGGACTTTTCAAAAGGGCACAAAGGGCTGAAAATAGGATCAACCCCTACTACAATAAATGGACAAGTAATTTAGAGAAATTGATATACCCTAAGGTCTATTATTCTTTAGATATTTTGTCTTGGATGGTGGTAGCTTATGACCCCAAGACCAGAATGTTCAAAGATAACACAAATCAAACAACTTTCAAAATTACGCTCGATAGAATTGGGAGCATATTTTAGTTTAGTGAGGCTACACTAGCTTTGGATAAAAGGTAATATTCATGCAATCCAATCATATGCTCAATACATATTTCTATACAAAGCTTTTTATCATGATCAACCTTTATCATATGACTTACCCATAAATATGTTTACACTCCACCTTTGGGCAAGGGATTATACCGACATGATGAACATTGTATTGGAGATTAATGATTTGAATTGGTTTAGTAGGGAGGTTATGTATTTAATTATTCAATATAATAGGAAAATACAAGCATCATTGTATAAATGTGAGGACGTAATAATTGATACTATGGACAAAGAATTAATAGAATTACAAAAAGCTATTAGAGGATGATAGAAGCTAATGCCCTATTTCTCGTATTATTTATTCCTTGTTCACTTGATAGTAGGGAATTGGAATAAACAATTGATTAATGAATGGGGAGAAGTAGATGTTGTTCATGTCTAGGATAGGCTTCCTTGAATTCAATAATGTTGGTCTAGCTATGCTCAGTTCTTTGGAGAATTCCTCCCAACCATTCATTTGAAGCTTTGTAAGCACTTTCCTAGCAGAATTGGTTCTAGGGTAGCTATATTTCAAAATAAAAAAATATAGGAGACTACTTTGTTGAATATTTTATCTATATAAGATTGTACAGGTCAAAAATACTCAAAAATGCACTACTTAAGTATTGTCCAATGTATATAGTTGCTTTAGAAATCACCAAATAAATAGCAAAAGAAGTTAAAATGATGGCAAAGAAGAAATAAGTAAAATTTTCCTGGATAGACACCCCCTACAAGATGGGATATTATGTATACAAAGAATATTTCAATCTAATAAGAGCTATATGGAAAATTGACCTGTATGATTTTTCAAAAAATCACTTTGCGACCATATGATCCTTTCGACTATTATCATATTTTAGTTTATAAAATGACATATGCCCAGATAATTCCTTGAAACGATCTCTTTGAGGATGAAATGTAGGTAGCCATATGAAAAGGATCATATCTAAAGTCCATAAGGAAGGAGTATCTAAAACAAATACCCCATACTCAAATAGAAATAGTGGACAATTATCTACGCAAATTGAAGGTATTAATAAGTGCTTCAGTAGAGGTTATTTCTCCATTGGTCCCTACTATGCACTTCAAAGAGCTACAAGATATTGTTTTTGAAGTCATAAATCAAGAACCTAAATAGGTTGAGGTGCTGGTAGAATTTGTTGACATAGTTGAAGCAAGAGCAGGTGATTCTTTAGTTACTCAACCTACTATTGATACTATTGCAAACACAAGTAAAGGTAAATAAATCATCTCTTCTTCTTCTAAAAAAATACAACCACTATCCCTGGCCCATGCTCTAATAGGGTGGACTCTAGAAAGTAAGCTTGATCTAGTAATAAATCTACCTAATATAATTCCCACAGCCATGGTGATGAACAATAAAGAGATCAAAATATCTTCAATAATACAAAAGAGGATTTAAACTATTGGGGTATTATATAATCTACTTAGAGAACATCAAATCAAAGTTTCAATCCCCTCAAAATCCTTAGAGTGCAAAAGGACCAAACATGAAACTATCTCTTCTTCAAAAGCTTTAAAAAGCATTACTCTAGTCAGGGTATAAGAGGTGATTCCTTTTGACACCAGATATGAACAAAAAATTCAAGCCATAGAAGGAAGAGATCCTAGTGAGATCCAATATTTATTTGAAGAGCCTAGTACTCATACTCCATCAGCATAAACTGCAACTATATCTATTTCCATGTTCAAAAATATAAAAGAAGTCTAAATCAGTTAAGAAATAGGGGATCTACAAGCTACAGGGGATCTAGTAGCCATGCTAAAATTAGGAAGTAAGCTCTAAGTATAAGCTACAATAGCTATAGAAAAATAAAACCAAGATTTAAATGCAAAGGAAGGGTAGTTACAATCTAAAAAAGGAGAACTGCAAGTTGAAATATAAAGGCTTAAAGGATAGATAACAAGTACCTAGGTTATCATTCAGAAGGTTGATCCTCAAATCATCATCAAATGCATTGAATTTAGAGGCTTCATTGCTAAATATAAGAAATAAATGTATGACAAAATAGAAAGTGATATAGAAGCCTTAGTCAGAATATTCAAAATTATTAATGTGCTTAAGATCTTAGTAGAAGGCCTGTAAAACCTCCTGGAACACCTAGATAATAGGATGGCCATAGTGCTCCCTATTTTCCAATAATTTGAGTAAAGCTATGAAGAGATGAGTGAGAGGCATGTAACCCTAAATGATGGTATAATCTTGTTAGAAATATACTATTACATCATTTGGATAATGTAAATGTACCTTTCTTGGTACATACTTAGGACATTATATTACTTTAGGGGGAAGTTATATTGTTACTACATGCAATGTAATAAATACACAAGTGTCATAGTGCAAGATGTACATGTGCAAATTTTCCCTTGCACATCTAGTTAGAGTGTTGGCCAAGGAACTTATTTCCTATATAAAGGGACATAAGTATAGAACATATCTGTCATTGTGAGATATATTCATATAGACCAGAGTGGCATGATGTAGCAGTATGATGTAGTGTGATGGGGTTTAGTATGATCAATGCCCTTCTTGAGTTGTAGCTATATTCATAGAGTGTTTATTTCCTCCATAACTACTTTTTAAATATCTCCATAATTTCTATTTATAGTATATTTTTAGTCATCTCATAGATTTACTTTATTTCATATTATTCTGCATCTTGTGTTTGCTATCTCCCATTACATACTGCATCAAAAGCTAAAAAATCTTGCATTGCACTCAAGAATTCATGAAAGTCTCACTGTATCTAAAAGGAAGACCAGAATGGGATGAATATATCAAAGTAGCAACTTGGAAATAAAAGATGGATAATAAGTTGAATAACATTGGGATGGTGCTACAGGATTGTAGAGAAGTGGTGAATCTTGGGAATTTTATTCTTAATAAAATTCAAAACTTTGACTATGATGAAGACAATAAATTCAAGCTGACTAAGAAAACCAGCATTCTATCCTAGATGGTCAACTCATTATGTAGCTTTTATCAGGAGAATAAAACATTGTTAGAAAGTCAAATGAATAAATCCCTACAAGACTTAAATGTAATAAAGTTCACTATATATTTTTATGATGAAGCATGGGTTAACATTGAATATAAATAATAGATGTCGAAGAAAGATAAAAATAAAAGAAAAGGCGTAGAAAATAGGAACTAAAAGATATCCCAAGGTGAACTAACACCTTCTACTCATAAAAGGACAAGGAGAAAATGACAAGGATTAGGTAAATATGTGATAACATGGTATTATAATCCAAGGGCCCAAAAATAGCTAAATGAACACTCCTGATTAAACCCAAGAGTGATATAGGAGTCCTATGATTGAGAAAAATCCAAATGTAAGGCTCATATTCAAGACAATTATATTCCACTAGAAATATCCAAGGGCTACAAAGTTTCTAGATTTTAGGACCAAATTCAAACAACTCAAAACAACCATGAACTAGCTATCAACCACAAAGTAATCAATGGTGTAGATACAACCAAGTGGAGGGTTTAGTTGAAGGTAGTTGTAATAGAACAAGACACCTTGAAGCTACAAAATGAGCAACTACAACTGAAGAATAGATCAAGTTTTGCATAGCCCAATTTTACCAAAGGTATAATTGAGTTCCCTTGTCCTTGTCAATTGTATTTTTTCTTATGTATATTTTCCCATAGTCACCCCTTATTATTATCCATCATTGTGCAAGTTTTGCTAAGGAAGAACGTAGTTAGCTAAGATTATTTCCAGTGACTGGATCACAAGCATGGAGACTCTTTATTACTACTTTTAGAACCAAGAGTGAAAATTCTTTGTTATATTATTTGAATGGAGAAGTTACTTTTAATTGTTTAATAAGATCTAGAACATTTTTTAAGACTCCAATTATTAAGATTTTATAGTACTAATACAAATTTGGCTTCCTTTTGTTAGAAATATTGAGTGCATTGGTTGTCATTGATGTCAAAGGTGAAATTTTTGAAATTAATATTCAAAGTTGAAATATTAAAGTGCAAGGCAAATATCTTCAATGGTACAATAATTGTCAATGTAAAAGCATTCTTCATGGTTGTTCGTGAGAAAAGGACAAGGTGATATTTGGTTAAAAAGGTTCTCCATAAGTTATGTTTGCAAGAAAAAATATAAGGTTCTCCATGGTTATGTTTGCAAGAAAAATATAAGGTTCTCTATGGTTATGTTAGCAATAAAAAGACAAGGTAGACAAGGTTCCATTGAAAAAATATTTATTTATTGCAAGGGTGAAAAAATATTTCAAGAGAAAGGACAAAATATTAAAAAATAAATTGTAATAGTTAAACCAAATGTTAAATATTATAATAAAATAAATTTTAATTTTAAATGGCACAAAAATATAAAATTCAAACGGTGGCAAGAGGGTCAATGTATTCCTAAGTTTAAGATTGCATATATAAGGAAGAAAATAAAAATCATTTGCAAGGTTAAGGCGATTGAGATATAAGTGGCATTCGTTCCATTTGTGAGGGCAGCACATAAATTTTAATGCAAATGCGATGAGGAGTAAGGAGGGTGCACAATTTTTAAATCAATGTGGATGGTGTATGAACCTCAAGATAGGAGGAAACACGTGATTGATTTCAACTAGGCAGCCAACTTAGGTGGTAGGTAGACCTTGCGCAAGATGTTGACGTTGAGGAGGTTTCTTGTTTGAGTAACAATGACAGTTTATTTTTGAACTATGTTTGGGTGAAAGAAAAGGTTAATAAAATTTTTGTTACGTAATTTTGGTTCTAATGGGTGGGCCAGCATAGCTCATGCTAGAGTGTGGGATCCATGAGGTTTTGCGTTCGACTCCCTTCGATGGCAGAAGTGGTAAGGACATTAATTTTTAATAAAAAAAAAATTGGCTATTAGGGAGTAATAAGGGTTGAGTTTAATAAAGTTTTGTTTTTACAATTAGGGACTCATAAGGATGTGAGTTAATAAAGTCTTGTGTGCAAAGTAGGAGTTATAAGGATATGTTATTAAAACTTTCTATTTTGCAAATAGAAATTATAAAGGTGTTTTATAAAGTTTTATCTTGTAAAGAGCATAAATAAAAAATACAAAGAGGATAATATTTTCATGTGAATAGGAGGTATAAGGTTTATGAAATTAAAATTAAAATTATTCTGCACTTAGGGTTTTGGATGATTATAAGGCACATTATTGATATTGAAAATTATGTGTATTTTACAAGTAGGAGTTATAAGGTGTTATTGTGGTTTGATTTTTGGTTGAAATTTTCTATGGTGAAAAGTAAGTTTGAGGGGTTTTGATGATTTTTAATGTCCTATATTTTGAGAACAAAGGAAGAGTCATTGAACATCATTTTCATATTTCATTGAGCACATATTTTTGAGAAAAAAGTTAATGTTGATGGTTTTAAAGAGAAATCTACTAATCAGTTTGAAGTGGCACTTTGAAGAGGATATTATTTTGAGACAGGTTTTTGAGGGTATATTTTCATCAAAGCAAGTTAAGAGGTATGTTGACATTATTCCTTCTCTATGGTGTGTATTTTTGGAAATATTTGAGCTAGAATTTGAGAACAAATTATACATCATTGATTAGTAAAATTGGAAACATTTGTGCTAGGGTTTTTAAGAAAAAATTGTGCATTCTTGTTGAAAGAGTTTGTGAAGCATTTGGGCATTGATGTGAGTGACATTGAATGTGAATGGGTAAGTATTAGAGACCATTTTTGTGAAGAAATTTGTGCATTATTGTGTTTGATATTTGAGAGAAAATTTACAAGGAATATAAACTAGTTTTGTGAAGCAAAGTTATACACTAGTTTGATTTGATTTGAAAGGGATTTGCAAGAAGTAGAGATCTGATTTGATGAATGCAAGATATGTTAATTTGAAGAACATATTGGGTATTTGAAAGTACATATCATTCTATATATGTTCAAGAGGTTAAAAGAATTCTAGGTAGAATATGTCTGAACTACCTAGTTAAAGAAAGCATTTTTGAAAGAGATATAAGCATTATTTTGAACATCATTTGTGTGCAATATTTGGGATTGGTTGAGCATGTGCTATGAGTTGTTTTGAGCATGTATTAGAGTAGAGCAGAGTAGAGTTATTTGTAGTATATTTAAGCAAGTCTTGAAAGAATACTTAAAGTAGGTTTAAGGTAGATTTGAGTAAGTCTTGAGAGAAGACTTGAAGTAGGTTTGAGGTAGATTTGAGCAAGTCTTGTTAGAATAATTAAAGCGGGTTTGAGACAGATTTGAGCAAGTGTTGTTAGAAGACTTGAAGAAGTTTTGAGGTATATTTGATTAAGTCTTGTGAGAATACTTGAAGCATATTTGAAGATAGATTTGTGCATGTAATGTGTGCATATTTGGGACAGTGTTGAGAGTAGATTTGTAAGAAGACTTGAAATAGGTTTTGGATAGATTTGTGAATAGACCTAAGTAAGCCTCATGAGTAGGCTTGGAGTAGAGTCAAAGTAGAGGTGTGTACCAGCTTTTTAAGTGACCAAGAAGAGAGAATAGGAGTCTCCTATGAATAGAGTTCCACAAAATAGAGTAAAGGAGAGGAGTCTATTATGGATAGAGTTCCACAATCTAGACCAACAAGAGGATAGAGTTATCATGTGGATAGATTTCCATGAACTAAAGAAAAGGAGATAAGTCTCGTATGGATAGAGTTTCATAAACCAGCAAGGGGATAGAGTTCTCCTATGGATGGAGTTCCATGAACCAGAGTAGAGGGGATAGGTGTCTCCTATGGATAGAGTTCCATGAACCAGCACAAAGGGGATAGAGTTCTCCTATGGATAGAGATCCAAAAATCAGAGTTGTGGGGATAAAGGTCTCTTGTGGATAGAGATCCATGAACTTGAGCATAGGGGATTGGTGTCTCCTTTGGATAGAGGTCCATAAAAATTGTAATAAGGAATGGGTTCCCAAGAAATCTATTGAGAAAATTTATAAGAAATATTTTGTCCGTGGATGTAACCCATATTGGGTGAACCACGTTAAATTTGTGTCTTTCATGTTTGTGATGATTTGTGCATTGCTTTGTTATTTCTTTTGGTATTGCAATTGATAACATTGGATAATATTGTTTGGGAAAGAAAAGTAAAAGTTTATCTTACACTATTCACCCCCCCTCTCAGTATAAGCTTGTGTTCTTCAATTGGTATCAAAGCGGGTTTCTTCAAAAAAAGTCTAACAAATTGAAGAAATATATTACAGGAACACATATGGCTTATCAAAATAGATCTTCAACATGTAAGGCTTCAATGTTTTATGGGAATAATTATTATTTTTTGAGTATGAGGATGAAGACTTATTTGATGGCACAAGGATATGAAACATGACAATCTATTGAGGATGGGTTCACACCTATAGCTAATCCTCCCATATATAAGGATGGTAAGCAATTACATGTGAATAATGCCAATGCTATAAATGGAATCTTAAGTGGATTACATAAATTAAAATTTGTGAAATTTATGCAATGCAAACATATGAAGGAGATAGCAAGGTCAAGTTGGTAAAACTTAAAACTCATAAGAGGAGGTTTGAAGAATTGAATATGGAAGATGAGGAAGATATTTTTAAATGCTTACTTTGTGTTGATGAAGTTTTTAATACCATGCATGGACTTGGATTCAAAATTGAGGACTCTAGTGTTGCTCAAAAAGTATTAAGATCACTCCCTATGAGGTATGATGCAAAGGTTTTAGCTATAAAAGAAATAAAGGATCTTGATAAGTTGACTATGGATGAGCTACATGGAATTATCACAACTTATGATATGAGGATAGAAAAAGATCAAAATTCAAAGAAAGAGGCAACATTCAAAGTTTTAAAGAAAACAAAAGATAAGAAACCAAAATCAAGTGATGAGTCAAGCAGTAATGAAGAAGCTAACTGGTGGAGAACAGATCTTGCTTAGTACAGAAAAACCAGAAAACAAGAGCCCAAGATTTTGTATTCAATACTTTGGAAGAAATTTACAAGAATATACAGCCAAACTGCCGTTTGCCAACCCCCTCTCATTACAATCCATGGGTTTTTATTGAGGTCCCGATCCTCTGTGCTTTCCCACTTCCCACGATCTACAATTGCCACTTGGAACAATTCTGGAAAGTTGCATTGATGAGACTCTTGGTGAGGTGCGCGATTGGCTGCCATATCCAACGGAATCTACTTCTCGATCTGTTGCTTGCTGTTAGTTGCTTTAAATGCGTCTTCCAGATATCCTGCGTGAGTGGCCAACATGCCCGTTGAAATCCTCCTTTGGAACTGCTGCTTCACTGCCTCTAACTTGCCGCGCACGAAGGGACGTCTTTATGAAAGCTGGAAGTGCGTGTCTTTCTGTTTGGTCGCGATATCGCGACATGTCGCGATATCGCGACCATTTTCCTTCTGCACCTTCTCTCTCCGTTTTGGCCGCGATATCGCGACATGTCGCGATATCGCGCCATTTTTTCTATCGGCCTCTGTTTTGCCGTTTCGGTCGTGAAATCGTGACATGTCACGATTTCGCGACCTCTGGTCTCCGTGCCTTCATTTCTCCTTCGACGCGATTTCATGACATGTCATGATTTCGTGACCTTTGGTCTCCGTGCCTTCGTTTCTCCTTTGGCGGTCACGATTTCATGACCTTTGGTCTCCGTGCCTTCGTTTCTCCTTCGACGGTCACGATTTCATGACCTTTGGTCTCTGCGCCTCCGGTTTCCTGCCTTGGGTCACGATTTCGTGACATGTCGTGAAATCGTGACATTTTTCCGCTGCTCCCCTATCTTCAGTTTTGGTCGCGATATCGTGACACTTTTGTGTCGTGATATCGTGACACATATTTTACTTGCAACACTTAGAAAAATAACATTGCAACACTTAGAAAGAAATAACAACAAAAGTTTGGTTGATGCTCGATTGCTTTGTTGCCCTCGGATGCTCCTGCATCAGACACCTGGGGTGGATTGAGAAGTGATCCTCACTTCTGATCTTTGGGAGGAAGACCCAGGCGGTCAACCTCGGCTTTTGATAACCAAGTTGCATCTTCTATAGGTCTGCCTTTCCACTTGATCAAATACTCAGAATATTGTTTGTTCCTTGTGCTTCTGCCTTCACGAGTATCTAATATTTCCTCTATCTCTTCTTTGGTTGGGCTAGACGCTGGAATGTTCCACAATTCTGTGCTTGGTGCCTCTGTACTATCTCCTTCATGGTATTCCACTAAATCAGATATGTTAAAAATAGGTGAAATGTCAAGCCCACTTGGCAATTCCACTTCATATGCATTGCTTGAATCCCGTTTTTCCAGTATTTTGCATGGCCCAAACTTCTTCATCTTCAACTTGTTGTAAGTTTTGGCTGGAAATATTTCTTTTCTGAGATGGACCATGACTTCATCTCCCACTTCGAACTCTTTGAACCGCCGCTTTTGGTCTGCTCTTGCTTTATACTGAGTATTCATTTTTGCAATTTGTTTCTTTACTTCTTCATGCAGGCTTCTCATCTGTTTTGCGAATTCCTCAGCCTCTGCACTGCACTTTTCTCCTTTATCTAATTTTCTCAGCTCAAAAACGTTTCTCGGACTGTTTCCATATATGATTTGGAATGGAGATTTGTTTGTGCTCTTATTGACAGAATTGTTGTATGCAAATTCTGCCTGCGGCAAAACTAAATCCCATCCCTTGGGTTTATCTGCTATCAAGCATCTTAGCAAATTACCCAGACTTCTATTTACCACCTCTGTCTGTCCATCAGTTTGTGGGTGGTATGCAGAACTGAACTTCAGATCTGTCTTCAACTTCTTCCACAATGTTCTCCAGAAATACCCAACAAACTTTGTATCTCTGTCAGAAACTATGCTTCTTGGTAGACCGTGAAGTCGTACCACTTCCTTGAAAAATAACCCTGCAATGTGAACTGCATCACTTGTCTTATGGCAGGGAATAAAATGTGCCATTTTGGAGAATCGGTCAACCACCACAAATACAGAGTCATTTCCCCTCTGTGTTCTCGGCAATCCAAGAATAAAATCCATGCTTATGTCCTCCCACGGCCTCTCAGGTATAGGTAACGGCTGGTATAATCCTGTGTTTTGCCTTACGCCTTTTGCCATCTGGCATATTCTGCAACTTTGCACAAACTTTCTCACATCTTGCTGAAGTTGCGGCCAGTAGTAATTTTCATTCACCAGGGCAATGGTCTTATCCCGACCAAAATGCCCAGCCAGTCCTCCGTTGTGCTTTTCCTTGATTAAGTTCTCCCGCATGGAACTCCTTGGAATGCATAATTTACTTCCCTTGAACAACATTCCATCTTGGATTAGGAAATCTAACCATTTTGTCCTGTCCACAGTAACAGGTGCCAAGCAAGCCGTCCAAGCTGCTGCAAAATCAGGATCTTCAGGATAAAGACCCTTTAGTTCTTTGAATCCTACTACTTCCACTGTCATTTCAATCAGCAGATTCTGCCTTCTACTTAAAGCATCTGCAACTCTGTTTGATTTCCCGCTCCTGTGCTTTAACACAAAGGTATAGCTTTGGAGAAACTCTACCCACTTCATGTGCCGCTGATTCAGTTTTGTCTGGTTGTTGATGTACTGCAATGCCTGATGATCAGTAAATAGAACAAACTCTTTTGGCAACAAATAATGCCTCCACTTCTTCAGAGCCTGAACTATAGCATAAAATTCCTGGTCATAAACTGAATACTTTTTCCGAGCATCATTGAGCTTTTCACTGAAATAAGCTACAGGTCTGCCTTCTTGGCTCAGTACAACCCCTATTGCACTGCCACTGGCATCACAGTCGACCTGAAATACTTTGTTAAAGTCTGGAAGTGCCAAAACAGGCTGTTCTGTGACCTTTTTCTTTAATGCATCAAAGCTCCTTTCAGCCCCTAAGGTCCACTTGAACTCTTTCTTATCCCCTCTCATTGTTTCTGTGAGGGGTGCACAAATGCTACTGAAGTTTCTTATAAACTTCCTGTAAAAGCTGGCTAGACCATGAAATGATCTTACCTCTATTGTGCTTCTTGGGGTAGGCCATTCTATGATAGCCCTCACCTTCTCTGGGTCCATTTTTAGACCTTCTACTGAGATTACAAATCCCAGGTATACTAACTCTTTCTTGACAAAATTACACTTTTTTAGATTTATTAATAACTGCTCCTCCCGTAGCTTTTCAAAAACCCTCCTGATGTGCATCAGGTGTTCCTCCAGGGTTCTGCTGAATATTAATATATCATCTAAATAAACAATGACAAACTTTCCCAGAAACTCCTTCAATACCTCATTCATCAGCCGCATGAAGGTACTTGGTGCATTGGACAGCCCAAATGGCATGACCAACCACTCATACAAGCCCTCTCTTGTCTTGAAGGTTGTCTTCCACTCATCTCCTTCCATGACACGGATCTGGTGGTAACCACTCTTGAGGTCAATTTTGGTGAAGTACTTGGCTCCACTCAAACAGTCCATTATGTCATCCATCCTTGGCAGTGGAAATCTGTATTTTATTGTTATCTTGTTGATGGCTCGAGAGTCTGTGCACATTCTCCACTCTCCATCCTTCTTGGGTGCTAGTACTGCAGGTACTGCACACGGGCTAAGACTCTCTCTAATCAACCCTTTCTCCAGCAACTCCTGGACTTGCCTGTTTAGTTCTTCAGTTTCTACAGGTGTCATTCTATGTGCAGCTTTATTGGGCAAGCTTGACCCTGGCACCAAATCAATATGGTGACTGATTTTTCTTACTGGGGGTAAACCCTCAGGCACATTATCAGATATGATATCTGGAAATTCCCTCAACAGACCTTGGACTTCTGCTGGGGCATCTTTGCATTATGTATTCCTGACTCTAGGAATTAATGCATAACACATATGTTCATGCTTTAAATCATCTAAAAATTTTCTTCCGTCAACCAAGCAAATTCTTGCACTGCCACATACCTTTTCTTCCACCTCCTTCAGGGGCTTCAACTTATGACGCATTCCATTCTTGGTCACGGAATAGGTGTTGGCACGGCCATCATGAACTGCACTCCTGTCAAACTGCCATGGCCTTCCCAACAGTAAATGGCACGCATCCATGGGCAGAATGTCGCACAGAACCTCATCACGGTAATTCCCAATACTAAACTTTACCAGGCATTGTTCATTGACCAAAACCTTATGGTCTTTCTGCAACCACGCAATCCGATATGGATGCGGGTGTTTCTTTTTCTCCAGTTGTAGCTTTGTAACCATTCCCTCCGAAACCAGGTTATCTGTGCTACCGTTGTCAATGATAATGTTGCAAATCTTACCCGCGCATTTACACCTTGTGCGGAATAAGCTTTTCCTCTGATCTGCAGCTCCCTCTTCATTCAGCGGGACTCTCCTTGCAATCATTACTTCTCCTCTCTTAGCTTCTTCAGAATGCTCAGACCCAACATCTTCATCCACGACTGCTACTCTGGCATTTCCTTCCGACCTTCGATTATTTCTTTCTCGCTGTTGTGGGCATTCATATTGGTGATGTCCCTCTTCACCACACTGGAAGCAAGTCCCTCGAAACCTTCCTCTTCCTTGTCCACGTCCAGCTCGGCCTCTTCCCCCTCGGTAACCATTATTCTGATTACGGGAGCGGTCTGTATTTTCTCTCCTTTGTTCTTGATTGCTGCTACTTTCTCCATTTTTTTGAGATTCTTCATTTCTTCTTCCACTGTTCCTTCCGTCGGTCCTTCCGCCATGACCTCTTCCTCTTTGCTTGTTTTCAAACCTCCTATTGAGCTTCTCTTCAACCTTTAAAGCAAATTGGTAAGCGTCCTCTATGGTGGTCATCCGGACTAGACTTAGTTCTTCCTGAATGCTTGCTCGTAACCCATTAATGTAACGGGCTACCTTCTCCTTGTTGGCCTCTGAGTGGCCTATTCTAATCATTATTTTATGAAATTCTTCTGTGTATTCTTTCACAGACTTGCTTGATTGCCTCAATCCTTGCATTTTCTTCAGCAGGTCTAACTCATAATCACCAGGGATGAACTGCCTCTTTAGCTTTTCTGCCATCCGTTCCCACTTAGTTATTCTTTCCTTCCCTCTTTTATTTCGCTCCAGCTACACTCCCTTCCACCAAATGCTAGCATGACCTTTCAATTTGGTCTTTGCGAATCTGACCCTATCAGGGTCCTCAACCTCTTCGTACTCAAAGTACTCTTCCAGATCGTTGATCCAGTCGATCAATTCCTCTAGCTCAAGGTTCCCGAAATATGTGGAAACCTCCATCTTCGGCCTCTTCCCAATCTGGGATATGGCTTTGTATAGTCTGGCCTGAGCAGGATCTATTGCTTCTTCTTCTTCCTCAGGTTGGTCTTCTTCTTCATCATCTTCCTCTTCACTACCTTCGTCTCTTCTTGGCTCCAATCTTCTACGCATTTCTTCTTGTAGAGCTTGCATTTGCCGTTGCAAAGCTCGAACATCTTCTGCTGCTGCCATGCCTCTCCCACCAACAGGATTTCTCCTTGGAGGCATTCTGCTCACCCGATTCCAAGCCCTTCCACAGATCCTGGTGTAACTGCCTCTCCTCCGGTGATCTGCTACACACTCAGGAACTACTGGCTCTGATACCACTTGGTGGAGAACAGATCTTGCTTAATACAGAAAAACCAGAAAACAAGAGCCCAAGATTTTGTATTCAATACTTTGGAAGAAATTTACAAGAATATACAGCCAAACTGTCGTTTGCCAACCCCCTCTCATTACAATCCATGGGTTTTTATTGAGGTCCCGATCCTCTGTGCTTTCCCACTTCCCACGATCTACAATTGCCACTTGGAACAATTCTGGAAAGTTGCATTGATGAGACTCTTGGTGAGGTGCGCGACTGGCTGCCATATCCAACGGAATCTACTTCTCGATCTGTTGCTTGTTGTTAGTTGCTTTAAATGCGTCTTCCAGATATCCTGTGCGAGTGGCCAACATGCCCGTTGAAATCCTCCTTTGGAACTGCTGCTTCACTGCCTCTAACTTGCCGCGCACGAAGGGACGTCTTTATGAAAGCTGGAAGTGCGTGTCTTTCTGTTTGGTCGCGATATCGTGACATGTCGTGATATCGTGACCATTTTCCTTCTGCACCTTCTCTCTCCGTTTTGGCCGCGATATCGTGACATGTCGCGATATCGCGCCATTTTTTCTATCGGCCTCTGTTTTGCCGTTTCGGTCATGAAATCGTGACATGTCACGATTTCGTGACCTTTGGTCTCCGTGCCTTCGTTTCTCCTTCGACGGTCGCGATTTCTCGACCTTTGGTCTCCGTGCCTTCGTTTCTCCTTTGGCGATCGTGATTTCGTGACCTTTGGTCTCCGTGCCTTCGTTTCTCCTTCGGCGGTCGCGATTTCGTGACATGTCACGATTTCGTGACCTTTGGTCTCTGCGCCTCCGATTTCCTGCCTTGGGTCGCGATTTCGTGACATGTCGCGAAATCGTGACATTTTGTCCGCTGCTCCCCTATCTTCAGTTTTGGTCGCGATATCGCGACACATATTTTTACTTGCAACACTTAGAAAAATAACATTGCAACACTTAGAAAAAAATTAACAACAAAAGTTTGGTTGATGCCCGATTGCTTTGCTGCCCTCGGATGCTCCTGCATCACTAACTATGTGAGAATATTTAAGGAATCAAGAAAACACAAAAATGTAAATATAGTGAAATGTTTTAATTGTGGTAAATTTTGTCACTATGCATCTAATTGTCCACAAGATGGAAGCAATAGCAATAAAGATAAACAATATTATAATAAAAAGGAAGAACAAAAATTCAAGCATGAAAAGAAAAATAGGTATGGTCAAGGTAAGCATGAAAAGAAGTTTCTTCAAAGGCACAAGAAGATTTTCTATGTTAAAAGAGTAAGAAGTTCTTCAAGTGACAGTGATGAAACACTCTCAAATAGTGAAGAAGAAGAGATTATATTTTTGGCTATAGAAGAGGAAGAAAACACTCCTATTGAAGACCAAGTAGAAGATGCTCCTATAATTGAAGACCTAGAGAAAGGTTTAGAAAAAGAAGAAGAAGGCACAGTTGATCTAGAAGAGGAACTTATTGTTGCTCTCAAAGAGTTGAAAAGAGTTAGAAAGAAAAATTCAAGACTGAAGGCTCAAGTTAAAGAAGATGAGGAAATAAAAGAAAAGCTTCTACAAGATCTCAAAAACTCAAAATCTAAGGCAAGGAGATTTAAAGAAATCATGGTTGAAAAGTTAGAGGCAAAAGAGTTAGAATATGAAATATTAGAATATGAAGTGGTTTATCTAAGGATGGAAGTGAAATATTCTAAAGATAAGTTGCATAGGTTTGGGAAAAATTCAAAAACTTTGGATACCATTATCAAAGCACAAAGATATTCATTTATCAAAATAGGACTTGGTTTTGAAGAATGTTAAGAGGTACAAAAAGAGGATTCAATCTCAAAATAAAAGGAATTTTTAGAGGAATAGATTGAAGAAGAATCTAAGACCTATGTTTATAATTTTAAGAGTGGAAGCTTCACTAAGAAAGAAAAAAATGCACAAACAAGAAACAGGGACCATCATAGAGAAGGCAAAGAAAGGACAAAGAGACTAGATGTTTCAAGACGATGAATATTTCTTCCAAGGGCATTATTTTTCATGTAATTATTTTGGTCACAAAGCTATGCATTGTATGGTTCATGGAAAGAAGGAGTATGGCTTCACTAAGAGGAACTTCAACTCATTCAAATATGGATATTTATTTCAAGGTTATTGCTACTCATGTAATCACTTTGGTCATAAAGTTGTACACTATAGGGTTCATGACAAAAATAATTATAGCTTCACTAAGAGGAACTTCAAGTCATTTGCACCTTCCAATAACTATAACATTATTTGTTACAATTTCAATAATCTTGGGCATAATTTTAAGTGGTGTAGAAAAAAGTTTTCGAAACTTCCAGAGTCAAGCAAGAACAAGGACACTCAAAAGGATCAAAATGGTATGATTACAAAGGTGTTGAAAAAGAAGGTTGAAAAGGAAAAAGAGCATTGTATTTTGGGAGTAGATTTACTCCCACCCCAAAATTAATCACCTCAAGGAGAGGAGGTGGTGAGGGGTCTAAGCTAAGAGTCTTATTTTTTAGCCCCAAAGGAGTCCCTTTGCCATTGATATTAAAGGGGGAGAGTTTCAGTAAGGGGGAGAGAAATAAGTAAGGGGGAGTATATTTAGAATTCAGTGGTTGGAAAAGAAATTTTTAGAAAGGATTGCCACAAATTACAAAGGGGTAGATTGTTGGAAATATTGAGTACATTGGTTGTCATTGATGTCAAAGGTCAAATTTTTAAAAATAATCTTCAAGGTTGAAATATTAAAGTGCAAGGCAAATATCTTCAAGGGTACAATAATTGTCAAGGTAAAAGCATTCTTCATGGTTGTGTGTGAGAAAAGGACAAGGTGTTATTTGGTTAAAAAGGTTCTCCATAAGTTATGTTTGCAAGAAAAAAGACAAGGTTCTCCATGGTTATGTTTGCAAGAAAAATATAAGGTTCTCTATGGTTATGTTAGCAAGAAAAGATAAGGTATACAAGGTCCCATTGAAAAATATTTATTTATTGCAAGGGTGAAAAAAAAAATTAAGAGCAAAGGACAAAATATTAAAAAATAAATTATAATATTTAAACCAAAGGTTAAATATTATGGATCAAGAAATGATAGAAAATTGGGAGGGAAGAAAGTAGAGAGGGGAGGGCTATGGTCCCTCCCCTGCTCCCCCTCCCATGGCTCCTGGTTCCTGCCCAGTCCCTGGCTCAACCCAGGTCATCCCTCCCGAGGAGTGGTTGTTTGTAGATGATCTCCTGGGGGGAGATCCTTCTCCACTATTTGCGCCCCTCCTAGCCGGCTAGGGTATCTTTGGTTGTTTTTTCGGACTGGTGCTTCCCAGGGATCCTTGTTTGGTTGGGGATCCCTTCCCTTTTTCCCTTAGGCTTCCCCTTGGGGTTTTTTGCAGGTTATTCATGTGGATCTGGTCCCCTATGTTTCTCGGTGTGGTGGAGGTGATGGTTTAGGGTTTGGATAGCTTTCTGGGGTCTCCCTTGAGGTCCTCACAACTTTGGGGGTGGTCTGGGGGGGCCTCTTTCCCCCTTTTGCTTATGAATCCTCGACGGGATCCTGGCTGCTGTTATTCCCGCGTGGAGGCTTCTTCGTGCTGGTTCTGCTCCTTGGTGGACACCCTGGGCATCTGGTTTGGCCTTGGGGGGGCTTTTCCCTATCTGGGTTGTTCCCATTCCCAGTCCCAGTTCCCTGAAGCTGCCTCTGTGCTTGGACGGGATTCTTGGTCCCTGCTGCTGGGTTTCCTTTTTCTGCTGCATGTTTCATTCTTGGGGGGGTCTGATCTATGCATGCAGACCATAGATCCCACTATTTTGGTTCCTAAGGATCCCATCCCTGTGACTATTTCCTCTTCCCGCTCGGGATTCCCAGTCCCTGGATCCCTGGTCCCTTAACCTGCTGTTTCTTTTTGTTTTGTCGATACGGGATCCTCTTCTGTTTTCCCAGGGCGGGTTCCTCATGGTGCAGCTCTCTGGTCGCTTCTTGATGGGTTGGATCCTCTCTGTGCTGGCTGTATACTTCCTGCAGGATGGCTCTCATTGAATGAAATGTTTTCCCGAAGGGTGGGATGGTTTCTCCACAGGGCGGGATCCGCAAATTTCGCCGGTTTTCCTGCGTGGCGGGATCCTTTCTTTTCTGCTGGTTTCCCGGATGGCGGGATTTCCCTACTGCTTTTCGCTAGGCGGGACTATTTGTGGTGGTTTTGATTGCTTCTCGTGAGGTAGGATTTTATTGTAATGGTTTTTCTTTGCTTCCTGCTGGGCGGGATCTTCTCTATGGTGGTTTTTGGCTAATCCTCGCTAGGCGGGATCTCCAAAACTACTTTCTTTCTTATTTGTTTATTTCCCGCTGAGAGGGATTGTTTCATGCTTACTGTTACCAATGGGCAGGATTTCTGTTTTGGTGTTTGGTTTCAATGGATTGATGCCCTAGGCCCATTGCTTATGTAATCAGGTTTTGGGATCCTTGTTAAAACCCACTGTAAATACAAACACTACTTACCAAAAAAAAAAAAGGTTAAATATTATAATAAAATAAATTTGAATTTTAAATGGCGCCAAAATTTAAAATTCAAATGGTGGCAAGAGAGCCGACGTCTTCCTAAGTTTCAAATTGCATATATAAGGAGGAAAATAAAAATCATTTGCAAGGTTAAGGTGATTGAGATATAAGTGGCATTCGTTCCATTCATGAGGGCAACACACAAAGTTTAATTTGAAGTTAGTGAGGAGTAAGGAGGGCGTACGAGTTTTAAAGCAATGTGGACAATGCATGAACCTCAAGATAGGAGGCATCATGTGATTTATTCCAACTGGGCAGACAGATCAAGTGGCAGGAAGACCATACGCAAGATGCTGATGTTGAGGAAGTTTCAAGTTCAAGTCACAACGGTTGTTGATTTTTAAACTACGTTTGGGTGGAAGAAAAGGTTAATAAAAAAATTTTATGTGCTTTTAGTTCTAGCAGGTGGGCCATCCTAGCTAGCACTCTAGTTCACACTAGATCATGAGCTCCATGAGGTTTCACATTTGACTCCCTTCGGTGACAGAAGTGGTAAGGGCATTAATTTTTAATAAAGTTTGTTGTTTGGCTATTAGGGAATCATAAGGGTTGAGTCTAATAGAGTTTTTTTTTTTGCAATTAGGGAGTCATAAGGATGTGAGTTAATAAAGTCTTGTGTGCAAATTAGGAGTTATAAGGATATGTATTAAAAAATTTCTATTTTACAAGTAGAAATTATAAAGGTGTTTTATAAAGTTTTATCTTGCAAAGAGTATAAAGAGAAAATACAAAGAGGATAATATTTGCATGTGAATAGGAGGTATAAGGTTTATGAAAGGAAAATTAAAATTATTCTACACTTAGGGTTTTGTATGATTATAAGGCACATTATTGATATTGAAAATTATTTGTGTATTTTACAAGTAGGAGTTATAAGGTGTTATTGTGGTTTAATTTTTGGTTGAAATTTTTGTATGGTGAAAAGTAAGTTTGAGGGGTTTTGATGATTGTTAATATCCTATATTTTGAGAATAAAAGAAGAGTCATTGAACATCATTTTCAAAATTCATTGAGCACATATTTTTGAGAAAAATATTAATGTTGATGGTTTGAAAGAGAACTCTACTAATCAATTTTTAAGTGCAACTTTGAAGAGGATATTCTTTTAGGACAATTTTTTGAGGGCACATTTTCATCAAAGCAAGTTAAGAGGGATGTTGACATTATTCCTTCTCTAAGTTGTTTGGTTGAGCGAATATTTTAGAATCATAAGGTGGAGATAAAAGGATTTATTAGTCTGTATTGTTGGAAATATTAAAGCTAGGGTTTGAGAATAAATTATGCATCATTGATTAGTGAAATTTAAAACACTTGTGCTAGGGTTTTTAAGAACAAATTGTGCATTCTTGTTGAAATAATTTGTGAAGAATTTGGGTATTTATGTGAGTGATATTTAATGTGAATGGGCAAGTGTTAGAGATCAGTTTTGTGAAGCAATTTATGCATTATTGTGTTTGATCTTTGAGAGCAAATTTACAAGGAATATAAACTAGTTTTGTGAAGCAAATTTATACACTAGTTTTATTTTATTTGAAAGGGATTTGCAAGAAGTAGAGATCTAATTTGATGAATGCAAGATATGTGAATGTGAAGAACATATTGGGTATTTGATAGTACATATCATTCTCTATATGTTCAAGAGGTTAAACAAATTTTAGGTAGAATATGTTTGAACTGACTAGTTAAAGAAAGTATTTTTGAAAGAGATATAAGCATTGTTTTGAAAATCATTTGTGTGAAATATTTAGGATTGGTTGAGCATGTGCTATGAGTTTTTTTGAGCATGTATTAGATCAAAGTAGAGCAGAGTTATTTATGGCATATTTAATCAAGTATTGAAAGAAGAATTGAAGTAGGTTTAAGGCAGATTTGAGTAAGTCTTGAGAGAAGACTTGAAGCATGTTTGAGGTAGATTTGAGCAAGTCTTGTTAGAAGACTTGAAGAAGGTGTGAAGCATATTTGCGCAAGTTTTGTTAGAAGACTTGAAGCAGGTTTAAGGCAGATTTAAGCAAGTCTTATGAGAATATTTGAATAAAATTTGAAGATAGATTTGTGCATGTAATGTGTGCATATTTGGGATAGTGTTGAGAGCAAATTTGTAAGAATACTTGAAACAAGTTTTTGATATATTTATGAATAGACCTGAGTAAGCCTCATGAGTAGGCTTGGAGTAGAGTCAAAGTAGAGGTGTGTACTAGCTTTGGAAGTGACCAAAGTAGAGAGGAGAGGAGTCTCTTATGGATAGATTTCCATGTACCAGAGCAAAGGAGAGGAGTCTCATATGGATAGAGTTCCACAAACCAGACTAGCAAGGGGATAGAGTTCTCCTGTGGATATATTTCCATGAACTAGAGCAAATAATAGGAGTCTCTTGTGTATAGAGTTCCACGAAATAATAAGGGGATAGAGTTCTCCTATGGATAGAGTTCCACAAACCAGAGCAAAGAGGAGAGGTGTCTCTTATGGATATATTTCCATAAACCAACACAAAGGGGATAGAGTTCTCCCATGGATAGATATCCATAAATCAGAGTAGTGGGGACATAGGTCTCCTATGGATAGAGGTCCATAAACTTGAGCATAGGGTATTGGTGTCTCCTTTGGACAGAGGTCCATAAACATTGTAATAGGGAATGGGTTCCTAATAAATCTATTGAGAAAATTTATAAGAAATATTTTCTCCATGAACGTAACCCACATTGGATGAACCATGTTAAATCCATATCTCTCATGTGTGTGATGCTTTACGCATTGTTTTGTTATTGCTATTGGTATTGCAATTTATAACATTGGATAATATTATTTGGGAAAGAAAAGTAAAATTTTATCTTATACTTTTCATCCCCCTCTCAGTATAAGCTTGTGTTCTTCATCTTCTTTGTGTATTTTAGTGTCCAATTATGTGCTTGATGTCCCATTTGCATGTTACATCATTTGAATATGTGAATGGCTCTTTATTTCATTGGTAAATTTCAATTATGCTTGTTACATAATTTGAATGAATATAATTGACCCAATTACTTCTCTTTTTTTCTTTCTCATTAAATTTTTTAAAGCTTTGCTATAATTTCCCAATGGATAAGGCATCAGTCTACTAATAGGGTATAATTAAAGGTTTTTGTGAATCTTGATCAAAATCAAGTATTTTTTTTCATTTTATTGCAATCTGGATAAGCATGAGCATGTATGGTGTATTATAAGCTCACCTCTAGGGTATCCTTACCTTAATCAGTTAGTTTGAAGTCCTTGAGATAATTCTTTCTTGAGTTAAAAATGTGGATTCACCAAAGTCCATAGTGTTGATTGGATTTAGAAAATTTTGCAGTGTGACAAATCCCCAAGGGTGCAAATCTTTTCTCCAATATTTTTGGTTCCATTGTCAGGGATGACTGCATACTTTTATTTTGAATTTTTCATTGTCTTTTTCTTTTCAAAATTTTAAAATTCAAATGTAAATAGTCATGGGTTTTGTCGATCAGTAGAATTTTCTTGCTAGTTTTACACCAGAATCTCCTTTTAATCCCTTGAGTTAAACAAGATTATATGAGATTGAGAGCATTTCAGGCCAATAAAATCTTAGCCAGAAAGTGTTTTTCTTCCTACACATCTATGTTGGTGACTCTGAATTCAAAAACTAAAGAAATGTAGAAGAAATTGATCTAATATATACAAGAAGAAGTAGTAAAGATCTCTACCAAGAAGTGCCAAATATAGAGGTGTTGTTCTTGTATCGTAGAAATACATCTATATTTGAATCATGCTTCTAGTATTAGTCTAAATTCAACTTCTATTATTCCTAGCATTACTCCTTTCTTGAATATTACTCCTACTCCTATTTCTAGTACCCTACTAGTAAATATGATGGCTACCAATCCACCACCAAACCAAAATATAAATAATTGGAGAATCAATAGATAAACCATTTCAATTGCCTTAAAATATAAATCCCCTACCTAGTAAATCTCATAAATACTTGCCTAAGTTCCAAGGAAACAATGTTCTGACTGATGAAGACCATATTAGAGACTTTTTGTATGTCATGGACAATATTGAAATAGATGATGAAGATGTGGTCCTTAGATTGTTCCTTTAAACTTTAGAAAAATATGCTTGTGCTAGTACTATCAATAATTTTTACACCATGGAGTTCGTATTTCTCAAAAAATATAGGGAGAAGAAGAATGAACAATCCTTGTTAACAAAGCTAGCCACCATGAAAAAGAGATAAAATGAGTCGATAGAGGATTTCAATAGGATATTTTTTAAAAATAAAAATAAATTCCTATAGGTTTAAGGCCTAATGATGATCAGTCTATTTTCTTCTACAAGAATGCATTTCCTAGGGATTTCAACTATGAATTAAGGCATAGACAGACTAATACCATTGACACATGTATGGATATGGCTATGTAGATAGAAATAAATATTATTGATAGTGGTAAAATGAAAGCCTATTCATTAGAGTCTAATTTTCTTGAAAAGAAACCTAAAAAGGTTAGGTTTAATATTCTTAATAAAAAAATGTCCGAGGTGTAGACCAATTGGTTCTTCCAAACCCCATAAGGGGGTAGAGGTCCAAGGTTCAAATCTTGGGCCTCGTCGGACTTAACGCTTGTCCCTTTCCCTGGTTCCTTTAGTGGCATAAAAGGTTTTAAATTATTACATCATGATGGTTATAGGCATGGACTATGCGAGTACTATGTGGCGGCTTTCAAGGTAGAAAACACAGAATACTATGGCGGCCATAAAATATGGACAATATGCTCGGATCATCGTGGCGGCTACCGATTCCACCATGTATACTTTATTTATATTTATATATATATATATATATATATATATATATATATATTCTCAAGAAAATAGAACATGATATAATAGATAATATCACCATCCAATTAAGTTCTATGTCTAAAATGTTTAATACTATAAACAATAGACTAGATAGAATTGAACAGGAAAAAGGGAATAATGTTGAGCCTTCATAAATTCAAGGAGATAATAAATATCTAGAAGATAGCAGACCTCTTTTTCAAAGGAATTTCAACAAAAGTTGGAATAACAATAATAATTAGAAAAATAAAGAGGGACAAAAAGATTTAGATGTTGTTCCTAACCCTATTCCAACTGCCAATATAGCTTTAGATTTTTCTTTTTACTATTATGACTATTATGCTCCCCACAACTCTATTTATTATGGTATTTACTTGAGTTTATATGCTTCAAATCACCAACAGAGGACCCTAGTTCTTGATAAAATGGAAATCATATAGAATCCAACTAACACCAGGTTTAAAATAATTGAACAGGGTAACTTAACACCTACTGGAAAAAATACATGTAATAAATCTAAGAAATAGAACAGTGCCAGAAAAAGTGATAAAAAATATACTAATGAGAATAAAGGATAGACAAGTCAAAATAATTTATCCCTAAAGATAAATATGTTAAAAAATAAAGTGATAAAAAATAAGTAGTCAACCTTGAATATCTTGATATACAGAAATATGTTATAAACAACAAGATAAAGCATTTAAACAGGAATCTAAAAAAATAGCTGATGTCAAGAAATATGATTTTGATGTCGGTCTATAAATAGCTAAACAAAAAGTTAACATTAGTTTTGGTGAATTAATGATTGTCCCCAAGTATATAAATTAGGCCTGTAAAGATTATGGGTTAATTGACTAGATAGAAGGATAGATGCACAATCATTTAAGGCCAAAAAGTCATGAGGTTAGAGCTCCATATCCAGTACATCCATTTTATATCTCCCTCAGATACACATAAATTTTAGGTGATCAATATGTCATTCATAACTGCATGCTTCACAATGGAGCTTTGCATAGCATTATGCCTAAACAAGTAGTCGACCAATTGGGACTCATTTGCACTAAATATGGCCCTTCTATTTTAGCAATGGATAGTAGACAAGTGCCATGTGTAGGGGTGATAACTGGTCTACTTGTGTGCCCATATCAACATCCTAAGAAAAGCATAGTCATGGACATTGCAGTAGTGGATGTAGATCCTTTATTTTCCTTACTACTATGCAAACATTGGGCGAAGAAGTTAGGGAGATCCATTTAGTTAGATGGGTCTTATGCTGCCATCTCCTTATCAGGAAAATAGAAGGCTTCCCTTAGATAGAACCTTTTAATAAATACTTGGTTGAATTGAGGAATCTTGATGACACCATGATCAATCTTGTCAATTCTATTAAGGAGAGAGAGATGGGAGTAAATCTTGTATGGCATACACCTTTTCTAGTAGAAGTATCTGAAGCAAGAGAAATGGACCCAAAATTAAGGGCAAAGTTTTATGCTAAATCTAATAATATTCTAACTAGTGAAATGTATACCATGACTTTTTATGGAGCAAAGTCACAAACTAGGGCTAATGCTGGGATAAATTTGAGAGATATTAAAGGCAATTATTTGGGTATTCCTTATAGACTTGAATTCCCTTGTACCAATAATGTAGTATAATATGAAGCTTTATTGCTAGGGCTTAGGAAGGTTAAATAATTAGGCATCAACTACTTGACTGCCAATGGAGATGAATAGCTTAAAATTTACAAAGTAAAAGAAAAATATTATGCTAAGCACCTAAGGCTAAAATAGTAGAAACAAGTTGTCATTGATGAAATTGATAAGTTCTTGGAATTCAATCTGATTTATATTCCTAGAGAGAAAAATCATGTGGTAAATCTACTAGATTTAAATGCATTTGGTGTAGAATATATGGATAGATTTCCTACAATGTCTATCTACAAGCCCTTCGTGCTAGATAATGTTGTTTACTTGTAAGTATTTCAGGATGACGTACATGTTAATGACTTTATGACTCTCCAAAATGAATTTACTAATATCATATGTGATGAGGAATATGAGGAGAAATTCAAAAAATATTATTGAAGAGCCAACTGAATTCATTCAATTAAAAACCAATAGAATCCCTAGGGGTTTTTTTTCTTTGGAAATTTTATTTGATGATTTTGATAGAGCATATAAACCTTTATTCTAGGAATTTGAAGCAAATGATGTTAACATAGGGACAAAAGAAGAGCCTATATTTATTAATATCAATAAATATTTTTTAGAAAAAGAGAAACAACAATATGTTAGATTCTTAAAAAGAACAAATATTTTTTTTCCTGGAGCTATGAAGATTTGAGGACATTTAACACAGAAGTTATGACCCATATAATACCTCTTCAAGAAGATACTAAAACTTTTAGGTAGAAATAGAGGAAATTCAATCCCACTTTGCACCTAGTAATGCAAAAATAAGTTCAAAAGTTATTGGATGCAAATATAATTAGAAAAGTCCAATTTTTTTCTTGGATCACAAACTTAGTACCAGTTAGGAATAAAAATAGAGATATAATATTGTGTGTTGATTTCAAAAACTTAAATAAAGTTTTACTGAAAGATAATTATCCACTCCCCAACATGGAGCAGTTGTTACAAGCAGTGGTAGGATCTACCATAATGTCTTTGTTGGATGGTTTCTCAAGATATAACCAAATATTAGTGAATCTAGAAGACAAATACAAAACAACATTATTCACACCATGGAGAATGTTTGAATATCTCAGGATGCCATTTGGGTTGATGAATGTCGTTGCAACATTTTAGAGGGCTATGGACTTTACCTTCAAATTTCTAATATTTGAGATAGTAGTAGTGTACCTATATGACATCATAGTGTTTTCAAAAAAAATTGAAGGAAATTTTATGCTTTTGACCCAAGTGTTTGATATATGTAAAGAATTTGGTATCTTTCAATCCTAAAAAGTGTATATTTAGAGAAACATAGGGTAAATTACTTGGGCATGTTGTCTCAATATAAGGAATTAGCATTGATCCACAAAGAATAAAGGTAATTGCTAAAATTTCCCCTCCCAAAATGTTAGAGAATATATTACATTATTGGGTACATATCAATGTACCACCTTTGGTACATTACTAGAGTAGGAGTTTACTTTAGAGTAAAGTTAAGTAGTTACTTCAACATGTAATAAATGCACAAGTGTTAGAATGTGCAATGATGTAAATGTGCATGTAGTCCACATGTACATGAGTCATAGGATAGAGTCAAAGGTAGAGTAAGGGCCAAGGAACTTATCTTCCTATATAAAGGCCTTATAGTGAGTGAAATAGAGAGAGGAGAGAATATAGAGAGTGCATAGTATAGATTGGTAGTGTGGTACAATGTAGTTCCTTTAAAATAGTTTATGGAGTGTTCATGTCCTCCATTATACTACATTGTACTATTTTCGTGAGCTTTCATTAATGGCATATTTTTGAGTTATTGCAGAAGTTTATCTCTTTGTTTTCCTGCATATTATAGTGTCATTATCATATAGATATCATAGCTTGCTTATCTTGCATCTTGTGGTTGCATTTCCTATATCATATACTCATCAAAAGCTAACAGTGGTATCAGAGCACACGGTAGATCGATAGGAAATAGGGAGAGCCACAAGTGAGATTGAGAGAAATCCAAAAATCTCATTTACAAAATTTTTGAGATTGCATTTGGCTAGAGTCTTTCCACAGGGTTGCAGAAAAACTCGTGAAGACTAGGACTCAACATAAATTCCACTAGATTGACAAATCAACTAGTGAAGATTGATTATCTCTAGATTTAGAGTTTCTTCCATTACAGTCCTAATACTTTGTTGTAGGAAAAAGGAGATTCAAAGAAAGTTGGGAAGCTTCCTACAAAATAGCTAGGAAGAATATCTTCTTTAGAATCAATCCAGCACTAGAAGCAACAAACGGAAGAACAAATATTTGGAGGCTTGAAGAAAAGGTCCCATTGCTAGAGATTGTAGACCTGCAGAGTGTAGAAGAAGAAAAGGCCATAGGAGCCTTGTTGTAGATTTGAGGAAGAGACTCTAGAGAAGAGTCCAAGAGAAGATTGGAGGTTGGTGATCTCCATTGAAGACTACAAGTAGTAGATTGAAGAGACTCCAGAGAAGAGTCCTGATGAAGATAGGAGATTGGTGATCTCCATTGAAGATTGCAAATAGCATATTGAAGAGACTCCAGAGAAGAGTCCTGGTGAAGATAGGAGATTGGTGATCTCCATTGAATATTGAAGACTTCACCTTGAAGGAGTAGAAGAAATCAGCCTGAGAAGCTGAAGAGACCTACAAGAGATCCCATTGAAGAACTTCCAATTTTGGAAGAGATAGAGAAGGACTAGCAAAAGTCCTATTCCTGAAGTAGCAGATTTTAGAGATCCGAGAGGGAGATCTCATTGCCAAACTTCCATAGTAGAAGGTTGAAGAAAAGGTCTCATTGAGAAGACCAGAGAAGCTATGAGGGTGAAGACCCTAGAGAAGAGGTCTCAAGGAGAAAGAAGGAGAAGGCTTGGAGAGCCTCATTGAAGGAGATTCAGAGAAGGCCATTAAAGGAGTTCCTAGGAGAACTCATTGGAGAAATTTACCACCAAGGAGAAGTTCCTGATAAAGGAAGAACTTGGGACAATTATCACCATCCGACAACAAGCCCAAGGGAGAAGGATTTGGTAAGAAGTTTGCCAAATTTTAAAGGAGATTGGTGAAGACCTCAAGACTTTCAGATTCTTGAGAAGAAGGCCTTGATTGAAGTCAAAATTCGATAAGGAGGTTGAAGGAGAAAGGAGCCAGACATTACTACCAAACCTGAGAGGTTTGAAGATTACCTTTGAAGGCTAGAAGGCTCATTCGGAGAAAGGAGATCTGTTAGTTTCTACAATAGAAAACTGAAGGGTTCTTGAAGGAAAATCTTAGCTGCGATTTGGAGGAGTTCCCTACCAAATTTTTGAGATTCAAGGACAACATTTCAGTGGAGAGATTGACTACTTTGCAATATAAAAATTTTAGATTTGAGGATAGCAAGAAAGTAACAACTTAGGCAACATCAATAGCTGCTAAGTTTCAGATTTCTAGGATACATCCTGAAGGTTGGAGCCACCAAACTATAGTATCAGGAAGCAAGATATAAGGAGGTACAAAGCTGCAAATTGGTGTGTTGTGAAGCTATTTTGGATAGCAAAAGAAGAGTTGCAAGTTCATCCAGTAAAAGGTAGCAATAAGGTGAATCTAATCACCTTGCAATCCTTCATCTACAGAGTTCATTAAGGTAAGAAACTTTGGTGCAAAAGGTTCATTAGTTGAACTTTAGATTTTTGGTTCATTATTAAGATTCATTAAGCACCATATTAGAGTTAAAAGTTGCAAAGAGAAGGTTGCATATTATAGTCTTCAAGGGAGTGCAGAAGATAGTTTCTTTTAAGGTTAATACCTACACATTAAAATAGGAGTTAGATATATTTCGATAGAAAGAAAAATATCATCTTCCTATTGTTTAAGTTGAAGTAAAGAAGACTACATTAAGTTTGCATAGTTTATAGTGCATATTTCAAGTTACTTTGAGAGTTCTTTTATAGGAGTGATAAGGTGAGATCAATATTGCACTATACTAATTGTTCTTAAGAGTTTTTAAGGTGCACTAAGTATTTTAGTTGCAATGAAAATTAGTGCAAAGTTAAACCTCTAAAATAGCATATTAGTTGCATGATTAAGAGCTTGGATTCATTGTTACTAAGTTATCCAAGAAAATAAGTTAGAGGTTAGTGTTGTCTAGTAAGGAAGGCAACAATACATTACTATTTGCTCTCAAGGATTAGAGTAGAGAGCCACCATATCTAAGAAGCAAGGAATAGCTTCAAAAGGAGATGTATAACTTTGGTGCAAAATAAGGGACTTAATCCTATCTATTGCAAAGGTGTTTGCATTACATTGGCACCAATTTTGTCCTTTCAAATACAACAAATAAGGACAAAATAAAGAGTGTCTTAAAGACACTATAATAGGTAGCAAAGTGCAATCTCCAAGTGGCCACATCACTAAAGTTTGAGGAGCAAAACTTTGAGCAGAGTAGAGAGCCAATGAAGGGCTCACAAGGTTAGGTTTTTGGGTGTCTAAAGACACCATTTTCATCACTACATCCAAAACCTATGATAGCATCAACCTACAAGCACAAGGTTTCTATAAAGAGCATCTAAAAGAAATCTACTCAACAACAATATATCAGAGGGAATATCTACGTGAAGAGGCTATCGACATCTACATAAAAGATAAAGCCAAGGACAACATATAGCAAACATAAAATAATAAGGTACAAGGGAGAAAATGAAGGTGCAATACCCAAGATACACCAACTGAGTGGAAGCACCAAAATCTACCATTGAAGCACCATAGAATCTCCATTCCAATGCCCTAGGATCATCACAACTGGAGCCAACCTTGAAAGACATCATCATCATTGATAGAACAACTTGCAAGAAGGAGAAATCATTTGTTATCAAAGGAGCCAAGCAAGCTTGCAAATGGTTGGCAAGAATAGGTATTGAGAAAGCTTTAAGGTTATTTTTTGGTATGTTGGAGAGAGTGTGCATGCAAGGGAGACATCTACATTTGTCCTAAAGGTGGTAGGAATATTGTGCCACTTGGCACAAAGGGCATATTCACCCTTTTATCTCCAACGCTCAAGAGAAAGGTACTCAACTCAATAATACCTTCCATCATAGCCATAACACCAGCACTCGAAGATAGGCACTCATCAGAGTAACGCTCATCCAAGAGAGCGCCAACCATTAGAGTAACACTCATCCAAGAGAGCACCAGCAATTAGAGTAATGCTCATCCAAGAGAGGAGAGCACCTATGATTGGAGTAATATCTCATTTACCTAAGCGCTTCACACAAAACTTGCACCACTTGTCTCAACACGGTTATAGCTTGTAACACTTCAGATTCACGTAACTTACATTCCAAAGCAAGATAGGCACCATTTGTCACACATACCAAAGTGATACATGAAGTATTAAAGAGCCAAAATAGAAGGGGAAGTGTATCTTTAGCCAACATCAAAGTGCTTATACACAGGGAGGTCAAAGTCCATTAAAATAGGAGCATTGAATGCTCACCATCATTCAACAAATACAATGCTCGAAGGATCCATTGGAAGAGCGAAGATAGAGGTATATCACGTGCAACATTATAAAGGTAATATCAAATTAATTACTTGCTTTTATTAAGGTTAAAAGGAGTTATAAGGTGAACCTTATAAGGTTAAATTTACTACTGCATTGGAGCAATACGAATTAACCAAGCATTAGTGAATTATAAAGCAAGTTTATATCTTCAAGTGATATTTCAAGGTACATTAGTTGAAGTACATATATATTATAATATTTGCAAATATTCATAGTAGGAGATATAAGGTTTTCAACATTGGATAATTAAAATATTAGTTTGCAAATATTATTATCTTCTAAATTTCTACATTAGGGAGTTATAAGGAATACTACACCAAACTTTAGAAAATTGAACTATTGAAAACTAAAAGTTGAAAAGAAGCAAGAATATTGTTTGCTTGAAAGAGTTGGAATTAATTGCTTATACTTATCTCATAGACACATTAAAGAGATAAAATAAATCCAACCATAGAGAACTCCATCAAATTGATAAGTGCATAGTTCAATAGAAGAAATAAGGTGAAATAGGAGTTGATTATTATCATTCTCAAAACATTACCAAATCAACTCAAAAGGTGAACTATTACCAAGATTAGAGTATATTCTAATCACTAGGGAGACATAAGGATCCTACAAAACCTAAGACTTAGAAAGGTTTTATCAAAATAATTCACATACTCTAAACTAGGGAGTCATAAGGTAGTCTACTACAAAGGATCTATCAAAAGTGTTCTTAAAATACTAAAGAGCTAAAGGAATCCTATCATATACTACAATGGAAAAAATAACAAGAGGGACATTTCATCACAATGCACACTACAAGAGGACTCAAGATCAAAATCCATCCAATATACCATATCAAAGATGCAAAATCACTTCAAACTCAAACAAATTCATAGGTCAAAATGAAAAGGATATTTGGTATATTGATTCTAGTGCAAGTCATCACATGACAAGAAATCTACAATGGTTTGATTATCTTGAAGTCACTAACAATTACAGGTTGAAAATTGTAGATGGAAAATTCTATCACATACATGGATATGGGTGTGTAACACCTAGTAAATCATTTCCAAATTTTCTACTACATAATGTAATGTATGTCCCTGGATTATCATCTAATCTTATTTCAGTAGCAAAGATAGTAGAGAGCAAAAGGATAATTGATTTTAGACACATAAATGGAGTTAATATGTGTCACATTATAAATCAAAATGAGATTGAAGCCACTGGATCAATCCATAGAAATATATATGCTCTAGATTCTATCAAAACTTCACAAGATATTGTTGTATTTCAAAACAATACTAATGCATTTCCTGAAGAATATATTGGTGAGAATGAAGAACCTATATATCATAAAAGTAGAAGAAGAAATAGAAGGTTCAAAATTAAAATAATGAGAGGACAACAAAACTATGCACTACTTGGCCATCTACAAACTAAAGAAGAAGAAGAAGAACTAGAACAAGATACTCATCCAAATTCAGACAAAGAAGACAATGAAGGAAGCAAGAGAGAAGAGCTCAAATTCCAGAACCAAGATGAAGATCCATATTGAAGACTAAAGTCTTCAATACCCAAATAATGTAATACAGGGGGGTGTTAGAGAATATATTACATTATTGGGTACATATCAATGTACCACCTTTGGTACATTACTAGAGTAGGAGTTTACTTTAGAGTAAAGTTAAGTAGTTACTTCAACATGTAATAAATGCACAAGTGTTAGAATGTGCAATGATGTAAATGTGCATGTAGTCCACATGTACATGAGTCATAGGATAGAGTCAAAGGTAGAGTAAGGGCCAAGGAACTTATCTTCCTATATAAAGGCCTTATAGTGAGTGAAATAGAGAGGAGAGAATATAGAGAGTGCATAGTATAGATTGGTAGTGTGGTACAATGTAGTTCCTTTAAAATAGTTTATGGAGTGTTCATGTCCTCCATTATACTGCATTGTACTATTTTTGTGAGCTTTCATTAATGGCATATTTTTGAGTTATTGCAGAAGTTTATCTCTTTGTTTTCCTGCATATTATAGTGCCATTATCATATAGATATCATAGCTTGCTTATCTTGCATCTTGTGGTTGCATTTCCTATATCATATACTCATCAAAAGCTAACACAAAAATCTAAAAGGATTTAGATCATATCAGATTTTGATATTTTAATACTTAATATAAATCAAAATTCTCACAATATTATACATAAAATATTTGTACGTTCATAATGCGCATGAAAGCTTTGCACATGAAAGAGTATTTTCATGCTCACAATATTGCACATGAAAGCTTTACATGTTTGATTCACCTTCATAATATTACAATGCTTTGTCACAAATATATAATTGTATGTGACTCTTCATATATTGTACTCTTGAACTTAACTCTTCTTAATAAATCTTCATTTTCCTATTCTAAGGACACATGTGTACACTTACATATTAGACACTTGTGCACATCTACACTCATAACACTTGCATACATATTTACATGACACTTTTGCATTTCTTGCATATTATTACATTATATAAAATATTAACTCACTCACTAATCAAAGACACAACCCTAATCTAATATTTACAATAATGTACCAAGGTGGTACATTGTCATGTACCAAATAATGTAATATTCTCTAACACCCCTGTATTACATTATTTGGTTATTGAAGACTTTGTCTTCAATACGGTCTTCATCCTTCATGTGACTTTGTAATAGATTTGATCTTGGTCTGGTTCTACTTCTTTTTTAATGTCTTCATCCTTAATTTTAGCTTCGTGTTTTTTAGTCTTTGTACTTTATTGAGATTTCACATTGTCATTAGGTTCTTGCAAACAAATTTTCTCTTTGCCTTTGTCTTTCACATCATATGTATATGTCTATATAGAAATTTTGAACATTCACTTAAAGCATCATGATAAGATTATGAATTAGATAGGTTTGGAATATAAATATTTTTTTTTTGGTAAATTAATTTGTATTATTTCAAAAAGGACATTTGAAAGGCGCCCTGTCCCCTTTTACATCAAGGAACCAAGAGGAACGCAAAAGAGATAAACGAGTCTCCTTAAACAGAACAAACCCAATAAAACTAAAAGACTAAGAACAGAAAGGCCAAAAAGGCTAAAAGCCATTACAATCCTTTGACAAAAAGGAACAGAAAGGATCACCACCAAAAAGAGAAACACAAAGGCGAGCTGGAACAAAACATCTTGCACACCAATAGACCAAAGGAAGAGCAATGCATCCGAGAACAAAACCAACAACAAGCCAAGAACGCCATCAAGGAAGGGCGTCGGGTTGCAAAATTTTGTGAACATCAATTTCCAGAACATTGTCCTTCGCTTCCTCCTTCAGGGTTTTTTTGTCCTTTGAAGTTTCCTTTAGATTTTCTAGGCAGGCATCTTGAGCAATTTCAACTACATCATCTTCATTAGCACCCCCTTTGACATAGAAAGGGGGTTCAACAGTAGAAACCATGGAGAAACCATTCAAAATTTCGTAGACAAAGAAAAGGCTGAGATTATGCCTATGTTCCTTAAGGGTAGCAATGGCCTTACCAATGGCGATGTAAGCTGCCTCATGGATAACTAATTTATGGAGGAACTTGTCAACAAGATCAGGTGAAGTAGACTGGGCTTTAGGAGGTTTGCCAATGATGGATGGTGGGGTTTTAGCTACTTCCTTAAGCTTCAGTCATTTAGAGCTTCTAACAGGGGTTGTTTCAACTTTGATTTTCTTCCTAGAAATAGAGTGAGATGTATCATATTTGATTTTCCTTTTTTTTGGATTAGAAGGCTGGGGGCTAGGAGTAGACAAAGAGTTATGTTGTCCAGACTCAGACTTAGGGATGTTGCCACTAGGGAAATTAAGGAGGAGGTAATGGTAAAGGACTTTGAAAAGCCCCTGGTGACTGGGAAGGACATCCTCCTTTTTGTGGGTAGACGTAATGGTGTAATTGATGGACCAAAAAATAGCAGTAGGGATGTTCATGGCTTTGGCTTTATGAAAATGGTTCACATAGGCAAGGTGAATACAACATAATTAAGAATCTGGATTATCACAGGAAAGATATTGTATTACAAGAACAAGAATTTGCTGCAAAGGATGGGAAAGGTGTTCACGAAACAAACCTTTGCTGTAATTTTTATAAACCTTGGAATTTCTTCTCGAAGAAAGACAACTCAACCTCCCAATTGTGTTTGTTGCACCCAATAACTTACCCTCAAAGGATTGGCCTATCAAGCCCTCCAGTAACTCAATGGAGATGTGAAATTGGACACCATGAATTGTGATGTAACCCTTATCCCAAAAGTCATCAAAGGCCTTTGTTATGTTGTCATCAACCCCATTGAAAAGCTTAAAAAATTCAATCAAAGCACTATTGGTTTTATCTGTCCACAAATCATGAACCAAAGGATGGAGCTGGAACAAAGAAGGCTCAATGTAAATGGGTTTGCGCTCTTGTATGGTGGCGAATAGGAAAAAAGATAGAGGTCTATCAAGAAAAGGAATAGAAAGAGCAGGATCAAATGCCAGGATAATGAATAGGGCATGCATAGGATCAAATAAAATAATGCAATTGCCTTGTGAACATATTCTTTGGGACCATAAAGGCATTAGCACAAAAGGAATGAATACTTCAAAAAGTAGGTATTGGCTAGGGCAAAGTTTTGATCTGCAAATCAATATTAGGTTAAAAACCCAGCCAATCACTTGGCGACACTCTAAAATGGTAGCTTGGCAATTCAGGGTGCATGAAAGGCTTAGCCAACAAGATATCCAAGCACGAGACCCCGAAAGGCTTGGGATGATCACCAAATTGATTGTCGAGATGATCTTTCGATCGAGAAGGCTGAAGATGGTTCCCAAAAAAATAGGATTACACGTATCAAAGCACACGAGATTCAAATGATTCAAACTCATGTGAAAATATACCTTGGGATAATAAAAATAAGTGGTCACCCAAAAATGATTAAAATTATTGAAAGAGGCAATGTGGAAATGGAAAATAGAGCCTAGGGGAACATGAATCCAATCTCCCAAGAAAGGCAAGGTGATTGAATGAAGACGAAACCAAATTTCTGGCAAGTAACTCTTGGGGATAACAAAGGACAAAAAATGTTGATGACTAGGAATGATAGGTAAATTAATGTTCATCATGGAAAATGTGAGTTTGGTCCCTCCCTTGAATTTGGTCCCATTTGATAAGAGCATCCACCTCAGGGGGTAGACTATTTGTCCATGTTAGAGGTCCTTAGGCATTGACCCAATATTAGCCAGCTTATCAGTAACTATATTAGCCTCCCTATAAGTATGTTGAATAATGCAATTATGTTACCTCTAAAGGATGTGCTTGCAATCCTCAATGGTTGGTCTAATCCTCCAGTTGGAAGGCTTAGAAGACTTTAAATAGTTAATGATATTTAGGGAATCACCTTCCAAAATGATGTTTCTTGGAATATCTTTGACAAATTGGAGGCCTCTTCAGACAACCTTTACCTCAGCGGAGTTATTGGTAGTCACACCTAGAGGCTCCGAATAGGCAAAAATAGAATTTCCTAGATGATCGCGAAGGATTACACCAATCCCCCCTGTTCTAGGATTTCATTTGGCCGCTCCATAAAAATTAAGTTTTACCCAACCAATAGGAGGGGGAATCCATTTAACGCTAATTCCAGGATTAGAAGAATCAGTACCTTTGAGATCATCAAGATTTATATTGCAGGACTTTAGGATGTCTTTCTCAAAGGGATGTCTTTCTAGGACTTTATATTGCAGGACTTTAGGATTTACTTTGCAAGAAGAATAAAATATCTTTTCTAAAAAATAGTCATCTACATTTGCTTTCCTTTTAAGCGATTCAATCAACTCCTTTTTTTTCATATTCTCTTCTTTATGAAACTTGAGTGTAAGCAATACCATATGCATTATGTTACCAATATCTAGAGGTATCATAATATTATCCTTTCCATCATCAATTGCTTCAATAATTCTTGCATGTAGATAGTATTCAAATGTTTCAAATTTTTCTTCTATAACTTCACTATAAATCAATTTTGAAACTAGATCTAAATTTCCTTTAGTTTTTGCAAGAAATTTTTTTATTCCAAATTTTATGACGTTTACTTTTTCTTTTCGTATTAAAAATTCAAAATACATTGAATTCAATGCATATTTTGAAGTAGACATCATTGTGACTCCATAGGTTTTGAATAATTTTTCAAAAACCCATGATGTTGAATTTCTTGTCTCCCTAATTTATTAGAAGTAAGAATGTTTGCAAATTTAAAATCCTAATTTGAATTAGACTTCTTATCTTTCCAAAAGTAAATAATTTTTAAATATTCTATGGTTTTGAATTTTCAAAAAATAATAAAGCTTTCAAATATTAAATGACTTAAAAAAAATTATCACTCCAGAATCTTAAAAAAAATAACTAAGGTATTAATTATCCTAATAAACTTCTTATCTCTCCATATAATTTTAATAAACCTTAGAAAATTCAATAATTAAAATTCATAAAATCCTTATCTCTCCTCTAACCTTAGCAATAATAAAAATATTGAATTATAGAACCCTAATATACCTCCTTAGGCACGACTACTTGGGATTATATTTGGCACTGTGTTTGGTAAGTGTTTCTCTAACCTTCTCTTGGCTTGAGTGTGTGAGGATGAGTAGGTATTCCTTGCATGAATCCTTACTTGTAATCTTCCAAAAAATGCTTCAATATCTTCCCATTCACCTTTCTTATTTCAACATGGTAATTTGACAAAGTGTATGGTTTTGGTTGGTGCTACAACATTCCAATTCCTAAAATATTCAACCGTTTCACATTTTGGTCTCTCGAATCATTCAAATTCCTTGGTGATCAAAATATGGTGTTTACTTTGCTTGTATTTTGGATTATCTTTTCCTTAATGCTCGTTTCAATGCTCAATATTTATTTTGGTGCAATTTGATGTTTGATTTTCCTTTGATGCAATTCTTCGATGCTTGATATCGCTTAACTCAGCTTGGTATTTGGTCTATTCCTAAGGTGGTGCTTCACCTCATCTCCCTTTGGTTATGTATGGTGTAAATGTCTTTAGCAATGGTGCTTGGCATTCAAATACTTTAACACTAAGTTTCTTCTTATGGTGCAAGAATTGCTCAACACTTCTATTACCCGGTGCTTCTATTACTCAATGCTTCAAATGCTTTGACTCTCCAATGTTCAACACTTCAGGTGCTTCAGCTCTCCTAATGCTTCGAAGTTCAGTTACTTTAACTATTCAATGCTCGATGATGATTTCTACAAATAATTCTAGCTCTACACTATATTTACTTAGGGGATTTTGACTTCAATTTCCTAGCCCCTTAACATCCGACTCGCTTCTCATATGCTTGTTCTATGTCTTTAACTCTTTGGTGCATGTCCCTTGCACTCGACTTTCTTCTTTGATATTTTAATACTTGAATTTATATAATGTCTCTTCTTTCTCCATTGTTTTACCGTTGCACTCAACTTTTCTTCACTCTATTATCCTTTCATTTATACTACAATATTTAAGACTATAGTATTCTTTTCATAAATTACTCATTGACAATACTTGATATTCTTAATATTTTTTTCTCCTTTACTATGTAGGTACAAACGTCTAACTCTTACACTATGATGCAAAAGATTTAAATCTTTTTAAAATACCCTATTTTTCATGCAAGAACAATGCTCTAATATTGATTTCCTTTTGTTGCACTTAGATGTACCTTTAATTCTTAGACTTCGTTGGTCAACCTTTTGGCCTTGCTAACGCTTTCCTACTACTTCTTTTCCTATTTATTTCATAGCTTCTCCTTGGTCGAATCTATGCTAGCATAGAGATATTTTATCTCTATTTCTTCTTGTGGTCTTAGTCTTCACAAACTTGTTGTCCTTTTAATTTGGTCAAATTTTTATCTGTCCTTGATGTCTTCTATGACATTCAAATTTTGGCAAGATACTTGCCTTCCAAAAATGTGCCTTCAAGTCTTTCTTGCTTGAAGTCTTCTTGGTTTCTTTCTCTTCTAGAATAATTATATTTTTCTCTAAGGACCAATCTTAAATATTTAATAGGACCTATTTTCTCAGGTCTCTTCTATATATATGACTTATATGGGACCTCTTTCCTTAGGTCTCCTACCTCTACCAACACTAGGACCTCTTTTCTTGGGTCTCCTTTCTCTGATATCAAATCTCAATATCAAGGTCTATCTTCAAGACCTAAATCTCTACTATAGTCTGCCTTCTATTTTGAATAGATTTCTTAGAATAGGTAAATTCAATCTATATTATCAAGGTCAATATCTTAATGACCTAATTTTTTATCAATGTCTATCTTTGAGACCTGAAGAATATACTTGATTGCAACTCAAATCAATTCCCACATGAGGGAATCTCTCAGTCTTTAAGCAATCAAAGATGAAAGTCTTCTCTATCTATTGTAGTAAGCTTCTCAACTTTTGAAGATCAATCTTCACTACAGCAATATCTTAGATTTTTCTATCATTACCTAAGAACCCAATATATTCAAATTACTAAAGCAGAATGATAATGTCCAACTTTTCTTTAGTTGGTTCTCTCTCAATCTTATAATAGGGTTATTTATTCCCTAAATCACCAACGTATCTTTCTGAGTTGGTTCTCTATGAAACTTAATATTCACTGGTTCTCCTTCAACTTACTGGAAATACTTATCTTCACTAGATTTTCTTCAAACTAGTGGAAATTCTTAGCGTCACTGGTTTTTCTTAAACCTAGTGGAAAGACTCTAGCCTGATGCAACTTTCAAATTTTGTGCAAGCAATATTGTTGTAGCTCTGATGCCACTATTAGCTTTTGATACTTTAATATTTAATATAAGTCATCACAAGAAAATAATCATATTTTCTACTATAATGAAGTTGCAATATAATGAACCAAATAATATCTCAGAATGTAATAACAAATTGAATAACTCATAAGAATACTCACATAAACATGCTCACAATATTGCACATGAAAATATTGAAAATGCTATTGAATAAAGGTCTACTAATGCAATCATAAAGCTTTGCATGTTTGATTCACCTTCATTGAGTGTGGTCTACCAGCAAGGATGCCACTTGCATTATCGATTATGCGACCTGAGTTCAATCCCCATGGTGGATGTGTATAAGAAGTATTACTAAAAAAAAAAAACAAATATTACAATGCTTAGTCAAAAATATAATATTGTATGTGACTCTTCAGATGTTGCACTCTTGACCTTCACTCTTCTTAATAATTCTTCATTTTCCTATTCTAAGGACATATGTGCACACTTACATATTACACTTGTGCGCATCTACACTCATAACACTTGCACACATATTTACATGATATTTGTGCATTTCCTGCACATTATTACATTACATAAAATATTAACTCACTTAATAATATAGGGCACAACCTTAATCTAATATTTATAATATTGTACCAAGGTGGTACATTGTCATGTACCAAATAATATAATATTCTTTAATAGATCATTATTTGATAAGATAAACTTTGTTAGGAGGTTTGTGCCTAATTTTGCTAAAATTGCCAAGCCAATAAATGACATGATAAAAAATATGAGGAAATAATGTGGACATATGAGAACACAAAAGCCTTTCAAAAAATCAAGGATGCAATTACTTAGGCCCTTGTATTAAATTGTTGATATTACTCCAATGATTTCAATATATACTCATTTTCTTCAAAACATATAATTGTTGCAGTCTTATATCAAAAGTATCTTTGGATCAAACAAGGTAATAGCCTATATGAGTGTAGGATTGAAAAGTGCTCAATTAAAATATTCTATAATAGAAAAATAGGCTTATGCTTTAATAAGGGCATTAGAACATTTTAAAAGTATATTTGGATAAGCCTGCTGAAATCTCCCAATCCCACACCCAAAGTAGACATCAACAAAGAGCAGAGGAGGGGCCGACCGACAAATGCTGAGAAACTTTCCAAAGTAGCTATGATCGAAATGGCTGACGACACTGTGCCTACCTCCTTGGGCCCCATTGCCGAACACTCCATCACAACCCACCAAGAAGAGGATGAAGTTAGACCCAAACTAACTCCGTCTCAAGGGAGAGGCAGAGGTCGCAAAGCAAACTCCAAAGCGTCTCGATGAAGATCGTCTCCTGGAATGTCAGAGGCCTCAATGGAACTACAAAACAAAGAACTGTTAAGATAGTAAGGAAAAATCTAAAACCAACTATCATGTTCCTTCAAGAATCCAAATTAGATGAGAATAGCAGCACTCAAGTTTGCAAGTTAATCTGGGAAAACAACAATTTTGCCTTTTGTCCCTCCACAGGGGCTTTCGGGGGTCTCCTCTGTTTATGGGACCCGAATTTCATTGAAGGGAGAGTCCTTTCTATATCTGACAGAACCGTCAACATTCTATTTACTAACAAAGACACCCACCTCCAGTGGATCGCCACCAATGTTTACGGACCTAACAGTCCTGTTAATAGAAGATTGTTGTGGGATAACATTTTTGCAATGCGCAACAACTTTGTTGACTTTCCATGGATGCTCTGTGGCGATTTCAATTCTCCCCTCCATTTGTTTGATAAACAAGGAGGCAATCCGATCACCAGCAGCTGCATAGAAGACTTCAGCGAATTTGTCCACCACAATGAGCTAATGGACATGCCGCTCCAAGGGTCCAACTACACATGGAGCAACAGACGAGCTGGAATCCATCACATCCAAATCCGGCTTGACAGATTTCTCTTATCCAAAGAACTCATTCCTATTTTTGGTGATGCCAGGCTTCATAGCCACCCAAAAATTGGCTCCGACCACAATCCCTTAATTCTGGATTGTTCTCGCCCCCAACAAATCTTCAAAACCCCTTTCAGGTTCAAGAAGATGTGGCTCACTCATCCTGATCTAGGGCGGTGTATTCGCCAATGGTGGCAGCAAGATTTCTGTCCAAACCCTCTCACGAATCTGTTCCTCAAACTGAAAGCGGTCAAACTCAAGCTGAAATGCTGGAACAGGGACGTCTTCGACAACCTCTTTACCGAGAAAAAGCTTCTGATGGATGAGCTAAAAAGGGTGGAAAATCTAATTCAGGGAGGATATCTGAGGGCCAAAACTTTCCTTGAAGAAAAGAGCCTCCTCTCAAACTTTCACAATGCCTTAGCTAAGGAAGAGACATTCTGGAGGCAAAAATCCAGAAACCTCTGGCTCAAAGAAGGAGACACCAACACGAAGTTTTTCCATGCTTCCACCATGCATCACAGAGGCTCTAATAAAATCTCTGAGCTGACCAAGGCTGATGGATCCATTGTCTCTGACATCCAAGCAATCAGACAGGAAGTTGTTTGCCATTTCCAGGAAATCTTAGGACCAAGCACTGACTGCCATCCCCGCACCTCAAGTTCTCTGCTTCAGAACATCCCAAAGTTAGTGTCCAACAATGATAATGGGAAATTGCTTGAAAGCTTCACTGAAGAGGAGATCAAAGAAGCTTTGTTCGCAATGGAACCTGATAAGGCCCCCGGACCTGATGGCTTCCCTCCTCGGTTTTTTCAACATTTTTGGGATATTGTGGGCCAAGATGTCATGGCTGCGGTTAAATTCTTCCAGAGAGCCAAAAATATGCCGAGAGAAGCCAATTCCACTTTCATTGTGTTAATTCCCAAGTCCAATGATCGTGCCTCTCTATCTGACTTCAGACCGATTAGCCTCTGTAGTGTCATTTACAAACTTATCACCAAAGTTATGGCTAATAGGTTGAAAGACATCCTTCCCTCCATCATCGATCAGTGCCAAGGGAGCTCGGTCAAAGGCAGATTCATTTTGGATGGAGTGATAACTGTCCATGAATTGGCCCACTCGGCATCTAAAAACAAAAAACCCAACATGTTCCTTAAGCTTGACATGAACAAGGCTTTTGATCGGGTTTCCTAGAAATTCCTTTTTGAAGTCCTGGAAAAGTTTGGGTTTCACAAAGAATGGATCAAGATGATTCGTGAATGCATCTCAACTGCTTGGCTCTCGGTTCTTATCAATGGCTCGCCCACAGGTTTCTTCCAAAGTTTCAAAGGCATCCGTCAAGGGGACCCTCTGTCCCCCTTTCTCTTCATCATTTTGGTCGAAACCCTTGGAAGAACCCTCTCAGCTGCCTGCAATAGTGGTCTTGTTTTCGGGATCAAACCAGCCTCAACATCCAAAGCCATATCCCATCAATAGTTTTTTGATGATACTATTCTATCCTCTCACGCTTTCGTTCCCGAAGCAAAAATCATTAAGAACATTCTTGATTCTTATGAAGAGGCGATTGGTCAAAAAGTCAACTACCGCAAAAGCAAGCTATACTTTCTCAATACTCCCACTCACAGATAAAATAGGATTGCGGAGATCCTCGGGTGCATCATTGGGAGCCTTCCAACTACTTATCTTGGATTACCGCTTTTCCATGATAGATCAGTCTCGGCTATGTGGAACCCTATTTTAGATCACCTCAACAAGAAACTTGCGGGGTGGAAAAGCTCAATGCTCAGCCAGGCAGCCAAAGCCACTCTGGTCCAAGCTTGCCTTCAAAGTATCCCCATTTTTTTCTTGTCTATCTTCAAAGCTCCAGCTACCATCTGCCAAAAAATTGAACAAATTCAACGTAGATTCCTTTGGGCTAGAAACGAAAACAAGAATAAATTTTTGCTTGTCACGTGGGACAGGGTCTGTTCCAAGAAAAAGTATGGAGGGCTCGAATTCAGAGACATCAAGTGGATGAACATGGCCCTCATTGCCAAACAGGCCTGGAGACTCACCATCAATGAAAAAGTCACTTGGATAGATATCATTAAAGCTAAGTACCTTCATCACCTTTCCTTTCTTGGAGAGCACAACCTCCCCATCGGATCCCACTTCTGGAATGGCGTAATCAAAACAAGGAAAATCATCATGGAAGGCTTAAGGTGGTGTCTAGGAACTGGAATGACCATCCATTTTTGGGATGATCCGTGGATCCGTGATAAACCTCTCAGCCATGATCCGCATCTTGCAGTGCTCAAGGAGATCACCGAAGCCACCTTTGGAGATAAGGTGTGCCACTTCATTAACCAAGGTCCTACAAGACCTGAATGGAAACACCTGGCCCTTAACGGGCCCAAGCATATCATCGAGGCTCTCAAGAGGTTACAAAACTTGGTGAGGACTTGCATCATCCCGAGCTCACACAAAGATGATTCCATGGTCTGGAACCTTGAAGAATCTGGAAATTTCACTGTCAAATCAGCTTACTACAGTCAAGAAACTCCCACTGATGGTTGGGACTTATCAAACCAGGTCTGGGTTCCCAAGATCATTCCCAAGGTCAAATTATTTTGCTGGTTGGCCTCCCAAAATAGAATCCTCACCATTGACAACTTGATTATCAGAGGGTTACTCATTCCCAATTGGTGTATTCTGTGCAAAAACGCCTGTGAGTCCACTTCGCATGTTTTTCTGGAATGTCCCTTTTCCCTAGCAGTTCTCAACCAGGTCCATAACACCTTTGTCATCTCCATAGTCCTCCCTCATTCCATTCCACTCCTGATTAAGCAATGGCCCCGACCTTTCAAGAGCAACCAACTAAAATTCATGTGGCAAGCTTGCCTCCACCTTTACCTGTGGCAGATTTGGATCGAGAGAAACACCAAAATTTTCAAAAATCAAGCCACTGATAAGAAGATTATCATTGTCAAAATCATGGCCCTCACTGCGGAGAATGCCTCTCTTGTTTCATCTCCAAAACCCCCCCTCCTGGATTAGAATCGGATCTAACCAAAATTTTCAATCTGTCTAACACTTCTGTTTTGGCCCGTATTTCTGTGGACAGGTCTGTCATCAAGTGGGTCTTACCTCCTTCTGGGTGGCACAAACTCAATTTCGATGGGGCGGCTAAAGGCAACCCAGGAGCGGCTGGTAGAGGGGGAATTCTCAGAAACCATAGAGGAGAAATAATTTTGGCCTTTGCCCAGAACCTGGGAATTCAATCCAACAATATGGCAGAAGCACGGGCCCTATTCCAAAGTTTGATCCTCATGGAAGGGTTGACCATCAATAAACTTATCATCGAGGGAGACTCATTGCACTACATCAACTGGCTCAATGGTACTGCTAAGCCTCCCTGGGCCCTTGCTTTGATTTTCCAAGAATGCAAGGCCCTAATTGGCAATTACCCAGAATTAGCCATTAAGCATCAATACAGGGAAGGAAACAAAGCTACGGACTGGCTTGCTAACAAGGGAGTTGGCGAATCCGACATTCAAGTGTGGAGAGACTCCTTTCCCATCGACCTAAGGAATGATCCTACAAGTTTCAATGTTTGCACAATGTGAGATGGTGCCAGGGGACTGGGTTGGTATGCTGACGAAACTTGTCACGATATCGCGACACCTTTTCCTTCTTCTCCTTCGACAACGAAATTGCAACATGTCGCGATATCACGACACTTTTCACCTTTGGCTACGAAAATGCAACATGTCACGATATCGCGACACTTTTTCTCTTTCGGCCTCGTCGTTGCAACATGTCGCGATATCGCGACACTTTTTCCCCCTTCGGTCGCGGCAATGCAACATGTCACGATATCGCGACACTTTTTCTCTTTCGGCCGCGTCAATGCAACATGTCGCGATATCGTGACACTTTTTCTCTTTCGGCCTCGTCGTTGCAACATGTCGCGATATCGCGACACTTTTTCCTCCTTCGGCCGCGGCAATGCAACATGTCGCGATATCGCGACACTTTTTCTCTATCGGCCCGTCGTTGCAACTTGTCACGATATCGCGACACTTTTTCCTCCTTCGGACGTGGCAACGCAACATGTCATGATATCGCGACACTTTTTCTCTCTCGGCCTTGTCGTTGCAACTTGTCGCGATATCGCGACACTTTTTTCTCCTCCGGCCGCCACAATCCAACATGTCGTGATATCGCGACACTTTTTCTCTTTCGGCCTCGTCGTTGCAACTTGTCATGATATCGTGACACCTTTTCCTCCTTTGGCCATGACAATGCAACATGTCACGATTTCATGACACTTTATCTCTTTCGGCCTCGTCGTTGCAACTTGTCGCGATATCGCGACACTTTTTCCTCCTTCGGCCGCGGCAATGCAACTTGTCATGATTTTGCGACATTTCCTATCTTTTGGCCGAGACGACGCAACTTGTCGTGATTCCATGACACTTTTTCTCCTCTGGTCACGATGCTGCAACTTGTCGCGATATCGCGACACTTTTTTTCCTATGGCCGCGATGACGCAACATGTCGCGATATCGCGACACTTTTTCTCTTTGGCCACGTTAATGCAACATGTCGTGATATCGCGACACCTTTTTCTTCTTTGGCCGCAGCAATACAACATGTCACGATATCATGACATTTTTTATCCTTTTGCCGAGACGATGCATCACGTCACGATTTCGTGACATTTTTTCTCCTTAAGCCGTGATGATACAACTGGTCGCGATATCGTGACACTCTTTCTCTGTAGGCCGTGACACTACAACATGTCACGATACCGTGACACTTTTCCTCATTTGGCCGCAACAATACAACTTGTCGTGATATCGCGACACCTTTTCTCCTGGGGTCGCGACAATGCAACTTGTCGCGATATCGTGACACTTTTTCTCCTGGGGTCGCGACAATGCAACATGTCACGATATCGCGACATATTTTCTTCTTTGGCATCGACGATACAACTTGTCACGATATTGCGACACTTTTCCTCATTTGGCCACAACAATACAACTTGTCGCGATATCGCGACACCTTTTCTCCTGGGGTCGCGACAATGCAACATGTCGCGATATCGCGACACTTTTTCTCCTGGGGACGCGACAATGCAACTTGTCATGATATCGTGACATATTTTCTTCTTTGGTCGCGACAATGCAACATGTCACGATATCGCGACATATTTTCTTCTTTGGCATCGATGATACAACTTGTCATGATATCGTGACACTTTTCCTCATTTGGCCGCAACAATACAACTTGTCGCGATATCGCGACACCTTTTCTCCTAGGGTCGCGACAATGCAACATGTCGCGATATCGTGACACCTTTTCTCCTGGGGTCGCGACAATGCAACATGTCGTGATATCGCGACATATTTTCTTCTTTGGCCGCGACGACGCAACTCGTCGTGATATCGCGACACTTCTTCCTCTCCGGCAGTGATGTTGCAACATGTCGCGATATCGCGACACCTTTTCTCCTGGGGTCGCGACAATGCAACATGTCACGATATCAAGACACTTTTTCTCCTGGGGTCGCGACAATGCAACATGTCATGATATCGCGACATATTTTCTTCTTTGGCCGTGACGACGCAACTCGTCGCGATATCGCGACACTTCTTCCTCTCCAACAGCGATGTTGCAACATGTCACGATATCGTGACACATTCTCTTTGGTAGGGTACCTAGGAATAGATATTTGGGGATATATTATTATATTGTATAAGGGTTGGCATGGGCCACACATAACCCAAGGTTGATTGTATTATAATATTATATTATATTTTAATATAATATAATATTAGTAGTAGGCTCTCCAAAGTAGAATAAGAATATGGATATATAAAGAAGAGATATTTGTCATTGTAAGGATATTCATATCATTGAAGAAGAATCTTATGTAATCGTCGTGCCCACGAAGTGGCCTCTCATCTTGGGAGATCTTGTGGAGTTATTCCTTCCTTAAGGATTATTATTGGTGTTGCCCTACCTTAAGGGTATTATCTATCTCTCTCTCATTTGTGGATTGTTATTGTGGATAATGTATTGTGGATGAATGATTTGATATTTTTGCATATTGGTGAATGGTTCATGTTTAATAATAAAAGTTATGCAACAAGTGGTATCAGAGCAACGATTTTGGCAAAGTGGGGATTTTTGTGTGAAACCCTAGAATTAGGGCAATTTTTTTTTGGAAAAACATCTCATCTTTCAGGAGCCATATCTCTGCGCAAGTTTATCCGATTCAAGCGATTCTTGGATCAGATTGTGCAGAAATTTGAAGAGCTTTAAAATGAGTGGTCATATGAAGGAATCTGAGTAGTATTGAGGGAGATACGACCTTTTGAAGTTAGTCATCCGAAACAAGGATAGTGACGAATTTCGCAGATTTTTTCTGGAAAAACGTCTCATCTTTCAGAAGCCATATCTTTGCGACAGCTAATCCGATTGAGGCGATTCTTGGATCAGATTGTGCAGAATTTGAAGAGCTTTAAAATGAGTGGTCATATGAAGGAATCCAAGCAGTATTGAGGGAGATACGACCTTTTGAAGTCAGCCATCTGGAACAAGGAAAGTGACGAATTTTCAAGTCGCGAATTTTTCAAAAGACAATTTGTTTAGTTCGGGTAAGCAAATCAGTTGCACTTTATTTTGTTTGGGAAGAAAAATTGCAGATGTAGTTGTCTATGGGATTTTTAGCTTCAACTTGGTGGGAAGATATTTTTTTTCCATAAAACCCTAGTTTGCATTAGGGCATGATATTTATTATCAAAAAAACCCTAGTTGCATTAGGGCATGAACAATGGTACTCCAAAGTTTTTCTGGAGAAGATGATATTGATGCTAGAGAATGGTGGAAAAATTTTAGATCTCTATATTGTAATGCCTCATGGGGGAAATCCATGCTTGGTATATGTCTTCAAGGGAAAGCTTTGTTTTGGTGGATAAAGTTTTGTGAAGAAAGGAATAATGAATACACTTGGGATGAAATAGAGCATGCATTCTTGATTAAATGGGACCCATATTATGTAGATCGCATAATAAATTTCATCGAAGACCTTGAAAAGAAACTACAGGAAACTCAAAATGAGCGAAATACAATAAAAGGAGAATGGGAAGTTTTCAAGAAACAAAATGAAGACTATGAAAAAGAAATCAAATTACTCAAGAAGAAAGAGGAAAAGGTCAGGGAAGATAAACAAGATGTCAATATGCAGACAAAGGAAACCATACCTTTGGTAGAAGATAAATTAGAAAATGGACAAAGGAATTTGTTTGAATCTAAAAAGTCTATTTTGCAGGTTCCTGGAAGCATTCAAAAGGAGCAGGTTATTATTTCCATTGACCCTGGTAGCAGATTTAATTTTATTAATATTGCTTTGGCTAAGAAGTTGCAAGTTCAAGCAACAAAAATTAAGGACATACAGCTAGAGGGTGAGCATGTTCAGATTTTTGAAGATTTGAAGATCACCATGGATAAATATGTTTTACATTCAGATTTCTATGCTATTGAGATGGATGATGAGGATATTGTTCTTGGTTATCCTTGGTTAGATTCTTTGGGTACTATTAACATTAATGTGCAAAAGAAGTTTATGAAGTTATGGTACAGAAAAAGAAGATAACATTGCAGGATATTTCTCAGCTTGAGGAGCAAGGATACAAGGAAAATCAAGAAGTGGTTGTAGAAGAACAAATTGAAGAACATGAAACAGAATCCAAGAAGGCAATAGTAGCAACAGAGTCCATGAAAGAAGTAGCAGTAACTAATTCAGTGGAAATAACATTGCAGGATATTTCTCAGCTTGAGGAGCAAGGATACAAGGAAAATCAAGAAGTGGTTGTAGAAGAACAAATTGAAGAACATGAAACAGAATCCAAGAAGGCGATAGCAGCAATAGAGTCCAAGGAATATTTGATAGAAGAGCACAAGGACACACCAAACAAAGATAACATGAAAGAACAAGGTGTAGAAGAATTTAAAACAATGAAGCCAAAGGTTGAAAAGTCAAAGAAGGTAGAACATCAAGTAAAGGTTGCACCATATCGCCATCCACACCACCATGAGCGGAAACAATATTGGAGGCATGGTTCAAGGCAACAATATTATGGTTCTACATGTAATCAGCAGGGCACCAACTATGGCAGTGTTTGGCAAAGAAAGCATAGTGATCATGGTTTTCAGCATGGTTCATCAACATCAAGGAACAAGTGGACCCATCATTCAAGTTATCAAAATACAATAGCAGAAGCATGGAGCCAACGAAGCAGATTTGGATACTCAAGTAACAAAATGGCGTACCAGCATCATCGGGTTTCACTTGGATGGATGGATGAGCGAGATTGGTACCAATTGCTAACATTGCTTAGCAAATCATACTATCAGGTTTCTTCATATGTTTCGAGGACGAAACATTTGTAAGGAGGGTGGCATGGTAGGGTACCTAGGAATAGATATTTGGGGATATATTATTATATTGTATAAGGGTTGGCATGGGCCACACATAACCCAAGGTTGATTGTATTATAATATTATATTATATTTTAATATAATATAATATTAGTAGTAGGCTCTCCAAAGTAGAATAAGAATATGGATATATAAAGAAGAGATATTTGTCATTGTAAGGATATTCATATCATTGAAGAAGAATCTTATGTAATCGTCGTGCCCACGAAGTGGCCTCTCATCTTGGGAGATCTTGTGGAGTTATTCCTTCCTTAAGGATTATTATTGGTGTTGCCCTACCTTAAGGGTATTATCTATCTCTCTCTCATTTGTGGATTGTTATTGTGGATAATGTATTGTGGATGAATGATTTGATATTTCTGCATATTGGTGAATGGTTCATGTTTAATAATAAAAGTTATGCAACACTCTTCTTCGGCCGCGATGCTGCATTTTGTCACGATTTCGTGACATCCTTTCCACCCTTGGCCGCGATAGCGCAACATGTCGTGATATCGCGACACCTTTTCCTCCTTGCTTTTTCTCTATGCTGTGGACCGCAAAATTGCAACATGTCGCGATATCGTGACACCTTTCTTCTTGTGGTGTTTGGCTTTTTCTTTGATCTTTAGCTCTTGGGCCTCTTCGGTCAGTTTGGAAAACATGTAAAAAATACTTGTTCAAGGTTCAGGGACCTTTCAACACCCTTTCAATCAATCAAAAAAAAAGTATCTTTGGATGAAATAAGGTAATAGCCTATATTCCCTACATTGCCATAAAAGTTTTTTTCACACAGTTTGAACTGATAGGGAGTTATGCAATATGGATGGTAAATTTTTTATAGTATGATATAGAATTTAAAGTAATCCAAATCGTTAGAGGATAGGTATTATCAAAGTATATGACTAATAGAGAATGGAAATTCATGAATAACACTATCATGGTAGATGAGCAACATGAAGTTAAAATGGTTGATAACTCTGATTGCAAATGATATGATGACATTGTATTTTATCTTTAGAACTTACCATTCCCAAGAGGTATACCCAAAAATAGATCTATCAAGAAATTAGCCCAGAAATATTATATTTAGGGAGGCATATTGTATTGGAAACATCCAAATGGTGTATTATTACTTTGTTTGTTTGAGAAAGAGGTTCCCCAAGTATTGAAAGAATATCATTCTAGATTCTGTGGAGGTCCCTTTACACCTAAGGCTACAATAAACAAAATTATGAGAGCTTGTTACTACTAGCCTTTCTTGTTTAAGGATGTGTATCAGTTTATTAGAAATTATCACAACTATCAAATTTTCATAGGGAAGAAAAATTTATCAGCCATGACTCTAAAGCCAGTAGTTTTTGATGCTCCTTTCACTCAATGGGGAATAGATTTCATCGATGAAATTAATCCAAATTATTTTGTGAATCATAGGTGGATTGTAATTGCTACTAATTATTTTACCAAATGGGTAGAAGCAACACCTATCAAGAATTCAACTACATAAGTGGTAATTATATTTTTGAAAGAAAACATATTGATAAGGTTCGATATTCCCAAGAATATAGTTACTGATAATGCTAACTATTTTACTTCTTTTGAGATGGTTTAATTTTATGCTAAATACAACATAGAACTTTCTCACTCTGCCAAGTATTATTCTCAAGGAAATGGTCTAGCAGAATTCTCAAAAACAAATTGATCACTAGAATCAAAAGAGCATTGGGTAAAAATGAAAGAAGTTGGGATAGCGATATGAAGTTTGCTCTATGAGCTGATAGAATATCTATTAAAAGGAGTACAAGGAAATCCCCTTATGAACTAGTGTATGGAAATAATGCTCTATTACCTCCTTAGATAGAAATCTAGGATTTATATCTACTTCTTCAAGATCATGAAAATCTAGATGATTTACAGAGAAGACTAGACCATATTTTACAATTGCAAGAAGATAAAAGAGAAGCTTTACTAAAAATAGTTGAGCAGGCTTAGAGGACAAAACAAGTATTCAACAAAAAGCCAAAGGTAAACCTTTTCAAGAAGGTGATATAGTGTTATACTAGGACCCCAAAAATGATAAACATGGTGAAAAAGAGAAGTGGGAGCCCAAGTGGCTTGGACCATATCAAATCCTCCAAAATGTTGGTCAACATACTCACAGGTTACAGACTTTGGATAGTAAGAAATTCTTAATCCCTATTAATGGCCAACATTTGAAAATGTACCATTCTACACCAAGCACCTGAAAAGCTTTGTTCAAAAAAAAGTGTGTGTGTTTGTGTCTTTTCAAGTTTATTTTTAGTCTTTATATTGTTTCATAAGTTAGAATTAATTTAGGTAGAATCTCACCAGGTCTGCACAAACTAGATATTTTGGAGTTCTCAGGTGCCTCAAATATCATTTTCACCACTCGTCCCAATCAGAGCCTGTGTTGGATCTTCAAAAATCAAACATAAAGTATACCCCTCATTTTTAAACTTTAGAATATTCCATGGTCATATTCTTTTCAATTATTTTTCTTTTCATAGAAGTCATTCAATTTAATTTTCATTTAATTCTATTAGTCCTTTAATTTATAGTTTTAGGTCTAACCCATTTATTTGGTCCATTTTGTCCTTATTCTAGTCAAGTTTCATTGGTAATTTCTTCTAACATTTTCTAATATTCATTCATGAATTAAGCGCTTTAATTTTTTAAGTACTCATATAAAGGTCTCATCCTTAGACCCAAAAATCACCCCATTTATATTAATATGGTCATAAAATTATTTTGGGTTCAATGGGTCTTCCATACATAAAACCAAGTCATTCCTTTTCTTGATTTATTTTTCTTAAGCCAAAGTCAGCAAAAATTTTAAGGCCTCAATGTCTTATCCTAGTCTACCTAAACATCCTTAGGATCCTCTCGATGTTAAACAAAAATTTAAATTATTTTCCTAATATAAAATAAAGCTTCAAATTTTTCCCACGTGATGTTCCCCTTTGATAAATTGTATGCATCTTCTGCAAAAATCCACGATCCACTTTAAATTCACCACCTAGAAGTTACCCACACTATAGATCTCCTTATTAACCAGTCAAACTCTCGATGTTCCCTAAATCTACAGTCTGCATCATCTCCACTTTCCTTAATTAATATCGACCATACAAATTTATTAAAGTCCCCTAGCTAGGATTTTCAATCAAAAAAATGTGTGACCCTCATTTACCCATGCTACTGCTAGTGAATCTGGATCACAAGTTTTAATTGCTCTTTGAAAAGAAGTCAAAATCCTTAGAAAAATTGTGTGGTTTGCATTTATCCAAAAAAGTGCAACGCTTCAATCTGATTGATCAAAAAATGAATGACGTGGATTCACCTGGAAGAAACATATTAGTGTCTCAAAAGTGATTCATTTTAATTGGTTTTAAATGAATGGTTTGGGTTTGTATGAAATAATCTAACGGGTTGGATTAGTCAACAAGGGTCTTTTATATAACTATTTACCTTGGAAATATATTTAAGACTTATTTAAGACTATTCAAAAGACTTATTTAAGACTATTTAAAAGTGAAATAGAAGAGAGAGTATGTTTTACTTAAGAGGGAGTACCACTAAAATAGAAGAGAGAGTACGTTTTACTTAAGAGGGAGTACCACTAAAATAGAAGAGAGAGAGTACACCCTTAACTTAATTATAAAAAGGGGTAGGCAAACTGATAAGTTCTATTGGATGGAGCAAATCCAGTATATAGATATCGCAACCTTGAGTTACAACTTATAGGGGCGCAACTAGCCAATAGTAAGAAGAATTTGTAATAGCTAATAACTGTCATTCGTCCTAAAAACAATGAGACGAATAAGGATTATCAATTTAATCCTCCTGATTAACCTTGTTATGTAACTCTCATTGAGAAAAGGGGATAATGAATAGCTACAATTTCTCCAGGGGATTGCCCATGACCCTGGAATGAGAAGAAAGAACTATTTAGATAGTCAGTTCAAGGATCATTCAATCTTGGTGTGATAAAATCTTCTACCAAAATGAGTGGCTCAGAATGTACCACTATCGAAGATCGTGTGGCTCGCATTCCCTCCAAAAAAGTAGATTAACAACCCACATGTGACAACATATACCAATAGAAGCATTGTAATAAAATTGGTCAGTAGATAAATGGTCTAGATTTTCTTAGTAGGATCTAATAGTCTAGATCAATAGGTAAAAGGTACTCATAATCATATGGCCCACATTTACCCAGATCAATAGAAGCACGGTAATCCAATTAAATAGAAAATAAATTATGGGGATTACCAAGAAAGATCTAATAGTTCCAATTAGTTAGCAAAATAGGTCAAATAAAATATTTGGCCTATAAATGTATCAAGGATATATGGTCTAGATCGCCCTATAGCCAATTAATTGAATAACACATGCTCATTGTGTCATATCTATGGTCTACGAGTACTTCAAAGATAGATGAACAACCCAATTTGATCAAGAGAAAAAAGACAAAGATAAACCAGTCAAATGCATCAAAAAATTCACTACCTACATTGAATTGCATAAACAAGTTATGGATGACCTAGATCAAAGGAAGTATAAGACAAATAAGTTGGACCCAAATGGAGATTAATGAGGAGCATGTGTATTTAGGAATAAAATGAATAGTCTAAAATTATTAGAAAAGAGAGATAAGCGATCCAAATTTATTTACCAAAATCTAATAGCCCATATTGATTCGAGTGATGAAGGTAAAAGATCAATGGTTGCAACTTATAAGCAAAATGTAAGGTCCACATGCTTGGAAGAAGATCATTTTAAATGGCATGAAATATGGTAAAACACCAACAATATGATCAACGATAAATGTTAGTAGAAAACTTGGGAGACTTCTAGTAGGTAGATGAGACAGACAATGGTAAAAGAGAAAATATGATAGATCGTTAGTACACATGCCTAAGTAGATCCATGACTTAGAATTAAACACCTAGGATGAATATCTTCCTTTAGGATTTATTAATTTAATTTGGAATGTGCCTTGAGGCAATTAAGATTAGATCAAGGGTTCAGATTAAAACAACCACACAGAACAACAACTATAGAAATAGTAGTGAATTAGGAGAAAGCTACTCTATGATAGGTTATACCGTTATGGAAGGTAATATGGAAGCTTTGGAGTGGCAGAAAAACAAATACAATTAGTAAAAATTAAATTAGAGCATGAAAAGGCATGTCCTAAATTCTTATAAATCCCTTCTCAAGTTATTAGTCACACTTACACTAAACACAAAGTTTATACATTGAGACAGGTTGTGCAAAGGAAGAGTTTCAAAGTTTAAGAGTGAGAGTGTTTCAGTAAGTTGCTATGGCTTCTTCAAGTATTTCATCTGGCATGCATAAAAGCACTATGACTAAAATTACAAGTATAACTGAAGCTCAGCCATACCAAAAACTATAGGGAAAGCCCATTGCTAAGGATGTGAAAGAATTTGTAAAACAATCTAGGTTGAATAGAGAAACTACCCCTACACATCAGTGGGAGATATAAATACTAGTATTTTCAACTACGTGCCAATAGAGGAATATTACCAGCATCACCCAACATTGTTAAAAGGACTTTTCAAAAGGGCACAGAGGGCTTAAAATAATATCAACCCCTACTACAATAAATGGATGAGTAATTTGGAGAAATTGATTAGTTCTAAGGTCTATTATTCTTTAGATATTTTATCTTGGTTGGTGGTAGCTTATGACCCCAAGACCAGAACATTCAAAGATAACACAAATTGAACAAATTTCAAAATTATGCCCGATAGAATCAGGAGCATCTTCTAGTTAAGTGAGGCTACATTGGCTTTGGATAAAAGGTAATATTTAAGCAATCCAATCATATGCTCAATACATCTTTCTATGCAAAGATTTTTTATCATGATCAACCTGTATCATATGAATTCCCAATAAATAATTCTACACTCCACCCTTGGGCAAGGGATTATGTTGACATGATAAACATTGTATTGGGAATTAAGGATTTTAATTGGCTTAGTATGTAGGTTATGTATTTAATTGTTCAGTGTAATAGGAAAAGGTAAGCATCAGTGTAATACTATTGTCTAGCTGTAAACTCTACACTTATTTATCAATCCAGGGTGAACGATTTAAAGAGCAGTAATCCAATATAGATTATACCACAATGATTAATCTTTGACTTAATTCTATTTTTCTTAGTTTCAGGTTTGCAAAAAATAATAAAAGTTACAGGAAAATAAATTGTGTTGAATTAAAATAAAATGCAATTTTATGATTTATACTAATTAAATGTTGTGTATATTTATTGGTGTGGATCCACGTGCAACCTATTAATTTAACTATCTATTTTTACCTTATAGTCTAAAATGATGCAATTTAATTTAATTGATAATTTAAAATTAATTCTATGTACTAACTAATCCTAACCTATTTTAGGGGCGAGAGAATAGGGACTGGCTGTAGGAGTGGGCCCTGCCTCCTAGAGGACAGTGTAAATCTCTTCTCCCCTAAACTATTTTACTTCAGTAACTAATGTGCATTAAAACTACTAACACTATTTTAATTCATGGATGCAGGAAAATACAATAAAGATTACATAAGCGAATAAATCATAATAAAATCAATGACACAGTTACCAAATTCATGATGAAAAGTGTTGCTGCTTTATTGATGAAAATTCAAATGTACAGGATCTCGAACATCAAGCCTTCAGAATAGCAAAAATTGTATACAAAATATTTGAACATTAAACATTAGACATCCGCTATTAAACCTTTTCAAAGGTCTCTCCTATATTTTATAATGTCGCTTGGACATTTTCAATGAAATTCCTCTACATATTTTGCCATGTTTCTTATCAGCTTGATGATTCGAATACTAACCTTTTAACAATAATAATCTAAACTAATACTATTTTGTAACCACCTTGGACTTTGTCACAATCATGATGGTCCAAGTGGTAAACTGACAAACTAACATAACAAAATTTCTTAATTTAAATAATCTAATGATGCAACAATACAACTATTTATCCTTCATTTTAGGAAGAGATAAAATAGGCTTGCATCTAAATCTAAACATCTTAACAACGTAATAATCTTACAACTTTCTAATAACAACTTTATATAACAACTTAATAAATATAAAATCTCATGCATAATGCCAACATATCAATCAACTATGCTGACTATATATGCCTCATAATGATGCTACATTGTCATTAGACGTGGCATAACAATACATTAGATAGTTTGACTTGGTCAATATTCTTTCTATAATACCTTTCAGTAGACGCTTTCTATAACAGATTTTCATAGCTATATTCTATAGCACCTTTCTATAGTGTTCATCCATGAGTCTCCTTAGCACATCATCCTCATAGCTGGTCTATCCACGCTTGTCATCTAGTCCATGCCTTACCGCATCATTTCCTACGAAGCTCCTACAATGTTCTCCTACCAAAACACATAAAAACTTGCACACTTTTGCGTAAAACACAAGCATAAATCATTTTTATCATTATAAATCAAATTCATTTATAAATCATATGAATCAAGATAAAATAATCATCAAAATACATTTGTTTTCATAAATTTATAGACAGAAAATAGATTAAACTTGCATAAAATACATATTGTTTTAACACTCATCATTCCCCCAAACTGAAGGAGATGCATGTCCTCATGCATACAAATTAAAATTACAGTATGTCCAATAAAACTTTGCAACAAATTTTTAATAACTTTAACAATTTTGTAGACATAGTAAATAAAATATTGCAATGTTACGTAAATAATTTTACAGGTATAAAGTAAAACACTACAATCATTTTCAAAAATCATTTGATAATTCCTATCAAATAAGGGACTATAAATTTCTTCAAATAAAATACTAAAATAGTATACATGAAATATTTGCATTCATTCATGAAAATAATTCTGCAAAATAAATAAAATACTACAAAGTGAAAATAATAACTATTTTCAGATATGCAAAAGGAAAATATTACAGATATAAAGATGAAATAATTAAAAACTTCTGCAAATAATTAAAATCAACATCATCATTAAAATCAAATAAAGTTTATAAATATAATTATGCAAGTTCATCAAAGGTCTATTATGGCTTTTTGAATGTCCATGTTTGACTTAGATTTAAGTCGGGATGAAACCCATGTGGATTTTGGTATCTTTATCGACAAATTCTTCTCTCGCTTCACCTTCTACACCTATTCTTTGGCCTCCTTGGGATCAAGTGGTAGTTCAACAGATATTATCTTCACATGCTCGACCTCTATAGATCCTCCATCCTATGACTCATACAACACATCCTATTTCTCTGGAGGAGGAGGTTCTACTACTTCAATGACCTGATTGATTATTGCATCTATATCATGGGGCATCCCAATATTAAGAGATAATCCTATTTGAGGCATCCCTATTTCGATGGATGGTTTCGATATTTGAGGGTGATTCTATTGAAGCAATTCAAAAAATGGAATCGAGTTATCTTCTTCAAGTACTTTGGTGAAATCAATAACCTTGCTAAAATTCATCGATTTCTTTGGATTTTTCCAACGTGGAGCTTTTATTGGGAGAGGTACTGAAAATTATCGATTGGATGACTAGGTCAACTAATTTTACCACCCTATCCATAGAAATCTACTTGAGGATGTCAAGCTGGAGAGTAAGGGCACGTCTCACTAAGGCGACATGCTCGGTAAACTCATTTATGAGTCTATCCAACTTGATATGCAATAGGGTTTGTTGCATTTGGATTTGTCCAAGAGTCTCTATGGAAGGATCTAATGTAAGTGGGTTTATTTTTGGGTTGGATATCTCTCCTATTTCCTAATTTTCTAGAATGTATTTCTCATGTCTAGTCTTCCTTGTAGACCGAGAGGATTTGGATGGCTTGGAATGGGTAGGGCATTTGTGCATAGGGGATTCTTCTTCCTCCTAACTCTCAGATTTAGAACTTCCCTCAAACACACTATCCCTAATAGATTTTGACTCACTCAACTCAGAATGAATAGATAGGTTGGCTTCTTCTACTATAATATCCCATGGAATCCTAATTTCAAATGCTTTATGTAAAACTATCAATTTTATCAACCCATGATGGGTGATTAAATGAAACTTGGGATTGTCTTTAGAATTTTTAGGTTGGACTCGAGTGACTATGGCTTTTATAGAGTGATAGAGAAAGTATGGTAGGTTAATTATACAATCTTCATGCCTAGGGTATTTTAAGTTTAGCATCATCTTGAGGTGATAACCCTCATAATTGGACAATCTCCCTTCCAACGTAAAAATTTCATTAGGATTGTAGCTACCTCCTACCATTTTATAGGAAGTGAGGAAGTAGCTACACCTTTAATCCACCCATATCTATCTTAAGTTACAGTGCATATCTCCCCAAATCTTTCAACCATATGATTCACCCCTTTATAGGTAGACTTATAGTATCATTGGCCGACTTCGAAAAGACTTAGGACTTCAGATATTAGGTTGGCAGTAACTTTAATTTTGATTTCACCTACATGGGTTACCATGGTCATGGGATCATAGTTCATGATGAACTACTTTGCCACACCCTGGTCATGCCCTTGGAATTTTGTTAGGGCATCCCACCAATGGGCTTCCTAAAAAAATTTTTAACAACATCACTAGGGTTCTAGGTACTGATGGATGAGGGTTCACTTCATTTATGGAATGTAGTTCTAGGTATAATGATAGATTTAGTGGATAAGGTAGGGTTTAGCAGGTAGAAAGGTAAGGTGGTTTGGAATAAACTTTGGCCTTTGCTTAAAATTTTATCATAGAGTTGCTTTAGACGAGAGATAAAAACCTATAGATGATTTTGATAAAACAATTACATGCATGGGTTACAAACAAACAAATTCTTGTATATTTTGACCCATGCAAAAATGTAACATCAAAATTATTATGTACATATATTTTATTTCTACATAATTTCATGTATTTTTTATAGACATGATTAAAAAATATTTTTAAATAAACTTTTATTTTTATAAAATTTCTCTATAAAAAAATATTTCCTATTTCAAAATGGTTTCACCACCTTAATTACCTTCTTCATTTTTTTCATTATCAACTTCTTTATTTCTTCCTAAATTTTATCTACAATTTCTTTTTTTCTCATCCTCACAATAATTTCTTTGCAATGTTTTTTTCAAAAATTTTCTTATTAGCTTGCTATGAAAATATTAAGGTTAATTTTATTTTTAGGTTTCTCATAAAAAAATGGGTAAATCCTAGCCCTTCATTCCTCTTTAATCGATGGCTCACAATTTTGATCCATGATGCTCCTTATCATTGCTTTGCATGGCCAAGTGTCACTAATCACCATTTTCTCATGCATGGTGGTTGCTAGCTTGCAGGGAAGTTTTGATAGGTCATGTGAATTCAATCGAACTAGATCTTGGCCCTCTATTTTCCCCTAATCGATGATTTATAATCATTATCCATGGTATATTTCCTCATTGCTCCATATGGCCAAGTGTCAATGATCGATGCTTGGGCCATGAGGTGGTCAAATTATCTTATATTTTTGCAATGCTTTCCCACCACCTTGCATGGGAATAAAATAATAAAATTTTAATAAATTTAATGTTTGTGTTATGAGTTCGACTACGAAAGGAGATTATATTTAATTAATAAAACTTAAACCCCTAACTTGATTTCCCTTTTGATTCTTTCATCTATTGCCATGCCTAACATGAGTATCTTCTTCATTTGGCTTCTTCATAATATTTTCACCATATTTTAAATTTAAATTTTATAATCACCATACAATGCCCTATTTACGATCTACCTCTTGGTCATGAATATCCACGTAATCCTCCTCTTAAATTGGTGGTATTTGATCCATGCTTTACCTTTCTCCCAAAATGATTAATTGAAACATGTTCATGACACATTTTTTGACCAATCATAAATGTACACATCATCACTTCATGCTCTAGGTTGTAATTTCCAATTATCTTCATGCAAAGGTTAGAGTGCTCGACTTGTTAAACTAAACCTTATGCGTGTGATTCCCAAAGTCAAATCTTGATCATCCCATTCTTCTATGCACTATTTTCAATATTGAGTCCATATTTTGATTTTCATGTCATGATTCATAGGTTTGAATAAACGTTCATGCCATGGTGTTCACGATAAAATTTTTAAGTACCCATGCAAATTTACCTTTTCATACCAAAGTCCTTGTAAAAATAAATAATTATTGATAATTACCTTGTATGATTATGCTTTGACACGTGTCATCTATCTTGCACAAATCTGAGATCATTAATACTTAGAAAATTTTATGAAATATGCATTTTCAAAATATGCTACAAAAAGTGTCTACAAAAATATCTATAGAAACTATCTAAAAATATCTACAAAATATCTATAAAATATCTAAACAACTATTACTTACAAAACTTAATTATAGAGTCAAAAGAATACTTTACCTGATTCCTCATTTTTTTCTCCCCCAAACTATATCATGAATTTTGAATGAATCTTTTACTTACCTCCCCCAAACTATATTTTTGGCTATATAGCCAAAACAAGATAGAGAGGGTTTTATTTTGTAAAAGTTTATATTATGGCAAATATTATATATATAATAATTTTAATATTTTTATTTATTTAATTAAGGATATGGGGGATTTACTTATGTATTATTTATGTTCAAGCCATCAAATAGGCTTATTAAATTATGCAAAATGTAACTACCTTCTTGGCTTCTAAATAAAGATCCCATGGTCTTATTAACAATTCCTTCCAATGCCCTAGAGATGTTATTTTCTTGTTTTACTTCCTTTAGTTTCATTAAGGAGTTCCATGTGAGAGAAAAATAATGAATTTAAACCTGATATCAATCATCAATATTTGCAAAATAGATCTTCATCAAAGGTTTAGGTACATTCAAAACTTGTTTTGGAAGAGAAAAATAGGATAGTCATTCTAGTATCATCTTGATGGCTTTTTCTATAGAAATGTGCATCTATTTTCTATTCTTATAGGGGTGCAAATCTTTGGGGAATTGGATTCCCAACCACTCTATCAAAGTCTTGATGGGAATTGTAACCCTATCCTTACTACTTTATCCCTACAAGTAAATATTAAGGCTTTGGAAATTCGAGCCACATTTTTGAGGAAAAAATGGAATAATATAAATGGGGGGGGGGGGGGGGGGGGGGGGGGGGGGGTATTTCTTTTTTTTTTATTAAACAAAGAAAAAAAAAAAAAAAAAAAAAAAAAAAAAAAAAAAAAAAAAAAAAAAAAAAACCATCTATTCATCTCACAAATCGATATGATGCTAAGGTTGTCCTAGTGGTTTCAAGCATCTCAAGGACCAACTGTGTGTGCAGTGAATGTTCATTTCTCATTATGAGTAAGGATCGACTAATCCATTGGTAACTTATGCCAACAAGCTAGCTCATCCATGAGCATCCATAGATCTTAAAATAAGGTCACTAATGTGATAGACTTGGTACCACACATAAGGATACCTTATTGCTAAGGAGGTTTCATTCAACCCATTGTTGTAATGAGGATCACCCCATGGTTTTTAAAACACTAAGAATTCTAAGGATTCAAGCTCCTTTCCCTTATTTTATTAGATTTTATTTGGGATACTTGCTCATTTTGAAGAAGAGCAAGGGATTTTTTATTGCTTTTTGGGATACTTGCTCATTTTGAGGAAGAGCAAGGAAATTTTTTTGCTTTTTTTAAGGGTGAAGGGGGAGCTTGTCCTTTTGCCAATTCTTTAGCTTTCTAGACCATGCACATAATTGGATAAGTAGGGGAAACCATTCACTTTATGGCAATAGTAACTTCATGAGTTATTCTTTCCCAAACTTCACAATATTTTTATTTGTTATAATGTGCATAGTCCAAGAGGAAACTTGATTGACCAGGAACAACCTATGGCACTTAAGGATTGTTTAATTTTCAATGGAGATTTCTTAAAACACTAGGGGTGGTTGAGTGATTGAAAACACCTAGATTTTATTTAGCAAACAAAGTGTTATGCAAGATGTGGTAGTAGTTTCCCTACAAGTTTTCAAACTGATTTAACTAGAAGAGGTGTCTCCTTTGGAGCTTTTTGAAATAATATTGAGATTGAAGAGTGATGAATAATAAGATGAAAATATTGTAGATATTGGAACTCCATCATGAAACAAAGGAAGTATATTTAAAGAGTGATTTTTCATGATAATATTCTTTCATTTGCCAAGTGGTATATTACAATATATTTATTTATTTATTCTTATTATTATTATATATATATATATATATTTTTTTTGAAGGAAAGAGAAGTTGTTATTCAATAATAGTTGATTGTAGTTCAGAAATGCACTACAAATCAACCTGTTGCTTAAGATAGTGTATGAATTCTTCTTTAGATAATGGCTTCTTGTAGAGTTTAAGCCTATGCCCATTTACTAGTAATCTTCTTGTTGAATCATCTATAGGCTTAAGTTTAACTGTACCATTCCCAAACATTTCTTCAATCTCATAGGGTCCTAGCCATCTTGTCCTTAACTTACCTTGAAAATATTGGTAGCGAGAGTCAAATAACAAGGCCCAATATCCTGATTGAAATGTTCATGGTACAATATGTTTATCATGCCATTTCTTTCTTTGTTGTTGAGTTAATTCAGTCCTATGTAATACCTCTAGTCTTCTTTCATCTAGAATATTTAATTTTTCCAATCTAGCTTTTTGTGCTTGATCCAAGTTCATGTCAAGTTGTACCATTGTGCGAAGAGTTTCTATCTCAAATTCAATAGGCATAATAGCTTGCTTTCCATAGACCATTTCATAAGGTGACAATCCTATGGTAGTTTTCCAAGTTGTATTATATGCCCATACAACTTCTTTTAATATTTCTACCCAATCAACCCTATTAACAACTACAATTTTTGTAATGATCTTTTCAAGTTCTCTATTTGTAACTTCTACTTGTCCATTAGCTTGAGGGTGATATGGTAAAGTTTTTTTATGTTTTATTTGATAGATTTCAACAAAATGTTTGATTACTTTGGAGATAAATTGAGATCCATGATCCAAAACTAGTTCTCTAGGTGCTCCAAAGTATTGCATGATATTTTCATAAATAAAATCAGCTACAAGTTCAGCTTGTGCTCGTGGCAAGGCTTTTACTTCAACCCACTTGGTGACATAATCTGTACACACAAGTATGTGTTTATTACCTACACTTGGAGGGTCTATTGGTCCAACAAAATCAATTCCCCATTTCTCGAATGGTTCAAACATTATTTGTGGTACCAAAGGCATCTCCATTGAAGGTGTAGGTTTACTAGCCCTTTGACAAGCATCACATCTATCAATAAATTTATAGGTATATTTATTCATAGTAGGCCAAAAGTAACTAGTTTGAAGCATTTTACTAATTATTCTTTGGGTGGCATAATGGCCTCCACAAGGTTCTTCATGTGCTTCCCGAATGATGTCATATACATCTTCTTCTTGCACACATCTCCTAATTACTTGGTCAGGGCAAGATTTAAACAAGACTCCATTAATCCACATATAAGGGGCACTCTGATGTATTAGTTTTCTATGCTCATGCGATGTAAAATTTTGAGGTATTTTTCCTATTACTAAATAATTTACAATATCAACATACCAAGGAGTAAAAATAGAGAGAGCAAACAAATTTTCATCCAAGAAATTATCAGGAATTAACTCATCATCATCAAATATTTGCATACGAGATAAATGATCTGCAATGACATTATCCTTACCTACTTTATCTATAATTGTGACATTAAATTCTTGCAATAAGAGAAGCCATCTAACCACTCTACCTCCTACTATAGCTTTATTCATTAAGTATTTTATGGCAGAGTGATCAATGTGAACAAATACTTCATACCCTATTATGTAATGTTTGAATTTATTAATAGCATGGACTACAACTAAGAACTCTTTTTAGTAACTATGTAATTAAGTTCAGCCCCATGCAAATTTTTACTCACATAATAGATAGCATAAGGTATTTTGTTCTCTATCTATTGTAGTACTACCCCTATTGCATATCCTGAAGCATCACAATGTATATGAAAGGGCAATTCCCAATTTGGTCCCCTCAAGATTGGAGCAGTAGTCAATTTGTTCTTTATAACTTCAAAGGCTTCCTGACATGCTTCAGTCCAATTAAATTCACTTTCTTTGGTTAAGAGCTTAAGCATAGGAGCAGCAAATTTGCTAAAATATTTAATGAATCTATGGTAGTATCCTGCATGTCCTAAGAAACTCCTTACCTCTATTTGTGTTTTTGGAGGTTGGAGGGATTGGATAACTTGAATTTTTGTAGGATCTACTTTAACACCTTCCTCAGATATGTAATGTCCTAAAACAATACCTCCTCTCATCATCATGAAACACTTCTCATGACTCAAAGAGAGGTTTTGTTCTTGGCATCTAATTAGAACCTTTTGTAAGCTTGATAGAGTTTCTTCAAAGGTGTTACCATAGACTATGAAGTCATCCATATAGACTTCTACACATTCATTAATCAAATCAAAAAAATAGCTAAAATAACCCTTTGAAAAGTGGTAGGTGCATTGCATAATCCGAAAGGTAAGACTTTATAAGCATAGGTGCCTACAGGACATGTGAAAGTTATCTTTTCTTGATCTTCTTCAGCTATGGAAACTTGATTATACCCACTAAAACCATCCAAAAAACAAAAATATTTCTTCCCAACCAAGGTATCAAGAACTTGATCAATGAATGGTAAGGGAAAATAGTCCTTCTTTGTCACTTTATTCAATTCCCTATAATCCACACAAATCCTCCATTTACCATTCTTTTTAGGGACTATTACTAATGGTGATACCCATTGGCTATCAAAAATTGGATATATAAATCTTGCATTTAAGAGTTTAATGATTTCTTCCTGAACTACATCTTTCATAGCTAGATTCAATCTTCTTTGGGGTTGTCTTACTGGGTGGCAACCTTCTTGAATAAATATGTGATGGGTACAAACATTTGGGTGTATTCCTTTCATGTCCTCATAGTTCCATGCAAATGCTATTTGATGTTTCTTAAGCACATCTATCAATTGTGATTCATGTATGCTTGTAAGCTCATTACTAATATTCAAAGTCCTTCTAGGTGTGATGTCTATCTATTTGTAATTTTTAGTATTTGCATCTATTCCCATCATTTCATGTTCAAGAACATTTAAGTGATAGTCATAAGGTATCAATTGTTGAGATTGACTTGTACTTGCTTCATTATTGACCATAGTAGATTTAGATAAACAACTATTATCTTGACCTTGATCTTCCTTTTGATCTCCTAGTAGCAATGATAATGGTCCCTCAATTTCTTGTTGTAGGTGTTCACTCAGGACATTGATTGATAAGGTTTGGATATCATCCAAATCATGAGGGAAATCATACCATAGTTATTTTGGAAAATATCTATCTAATGTTGATTCAAGAAATAGGCTAAGGTCTTTAGTGTTCTTGCCATCAAAAATAGTCATGTTTTTAGATCTACAGCTAATGTAGGCATCAACTGTTGCAAGCCATGGGCATCCTAGAATTAAGGGATGTCCCCCTAACTTCTTCTTGGGTTGTAAGACTACAAAGTCTATAGGGTATTCCCATGAACTTACAGAGACTATAACATCTTCTAGTTTTCCTTCTGGCTTGATAGTAGACCTATCTACAAGTTGGAGTACTATAGAAGTTGGTTGTAATTTATGTACTCCTAAAGATTCTATTATTTCCTTGGTCATGACATTAATAGCAGCTCCTAAATCGACCAAAATATTGTGCAAGGCTATTTTACCAATGTGAACTATGAGTATAGGTATTCCAAGATCTATATATTTTGGTAATAACCTACCTCCAATCATTATCTCAGACAATTATCCAATAACTTGAATGGTTTGAGCTTCATTCTTATTTTTCCTTCCTAAATTTGTGCATATGTTCTTAATTAATTTGGAATAGATAGGAATATCCTTGATAGCTTGCAAAAGAGGAATTTTAATGGTGACATTTTCTAACTCTTGAAGGAAATTGAAAGTTGGTTTAGATGGTTCCTTTGGTATTGCTAGTATTTCAAGAAATGGTATCTCCATTTCTTTCCTTTGAGGAATTTGGATCTCTTTTTGTTTTGCTAGAATATTTTCTAGTAAAGCTTCCACCTCTTCTTTAGGCCTTTCATATTTGTTTACTTTTTCAAACAAATTTTTAGTAGGTTCTTCAATTTCTATGAGAGTAGCTCTAGTATTGTCCAATATTTTTCTAGATCTTAATTGAATCTATTGGCAAGGTACCACAGATATTGAACATGTCTCATTTATTTCATAGACCTATTGAACATTCTTGTTATTATTAGGATTAGGCACTAGTTGAGCTAGTAAAGGTGGTTGCTTAGGAGGATTTTTTACATTATTTGGAGGTGGAAGGAGTCTATTTTGAGGCTAATTTTGAGGTGCTTGCCTCCTAAATTGATTTTGAAATTTTTGTTGTTGGGGCTGCCCTTGAGACCAACTAGGTCCTATTTGATTGTATTGGCCACTCATATTCCAATTAGATGCATTTTGATTTTGTCCTACCATCCATGGAGGTGAATTTCCATATGGATTGGACATGAATTGAGCCCAAGGAGGCATATTCCAATCTTGATTAGATTGATTCCAATTCATTCAACTTGGAGCATTTGACCAATAATTAGGTCTTTGTTGGTTGGAATAGTTAGATTTTGACCAATTAGGTGGACCATTAAATGGACCATTTCTTATTTGAGCTATAAAATAAACATCTTCTACTTCTTCAACCTCAAGTTCTTTTATAGCAGTTTTGATAGCCAAAATATATTTACAATTTTTAGTATTATGGTTCTTGTCACAGATTTTACAAGTAGAGATGTTGGAAATGTTTGTAATGTTGAGAGGACATTCCCTCAAGTTGTGTTTCTTTCTACATCTGTGACAATATATTTCTTCAATATTTTGCTCTTTTGGTTTCTTGTCCATGAGGTCGAGAGATGTTGTTAATGTACTCAATAAATCAGTTTTGAGACTCTCTAGCATATTGCCAATTTTAGCTCTTGTTACTCCTCCTCCTGATGATGGGTACCTATTACTTCTTAATGGCTTATTTCTTGAATAATTCTTGCAAATATTTATAATTTCTTCTAGTCCCATCTGATGAATATCCCCCTTTGCCATAAGGTTTAGTATGTCAAGGACATCTTCCTTTAGCCCTTTAAGAAAAAGTTATTTTTGAATTTCTTCATCCAACTCAATGTTTACTCTTGATCCCACAAACTAGAATCTCTCAAGATAATATTCAAGGGATTCATCATATTTTTTATTCATGTAAAACAACTCAACTTTCTTATCCCTAACTCTACAATAATCTTGGTATCTTTCAAGGAATATATCTTTTAATCCATGTTCTCCATCCCATCAATTACAAACACTTTCTCCTAGACCCATAAACCATATTAAGGCTGCATCCTTAAGTGTAGAAGGAAATAATCTTAATTTTTTCTCATCAGTGGTGTAAAAGTAGGCTTGGCATACCACTTCAAATTCAAAGAGAAATGCATCAGGATCCTCATGTGGTTTCCCATGGAAGGTAGGCAAAATAACAATAGAGATAGGTTTTGTTTCTCTTGTTAGCCTATCTTCGAAAGAAGGAATTGGGAAGGCAAAAGTCTTTCTTTGTCTACCCCCCTTTGATTTTCTACTTCTCCATGATCATTATTCCTTTGCCTATGTTCCCTTCCATTTACTTCCCCATGTTCACTAGCTTGATCAACCATGATTGAATATAATATTTCAAGAATTGGACCAGGTATAGGTTCAAAAAATATAGATGAGGGATCTATATGGTCATCAAATTCTAGTTTAGGTAGTAGATATGTTTTGGGATCTTGTTCTAGGAATTCAATCTATTTTGTTGATGATGCAGAATCTGTAGATGTTTGGATTATAGTTTTAATTTCTTTTAACTCAAAAGTTTTAGATTTCTTACTAAGGTTTCTTTGGCAATTTGCTTCTAGTTCACTAATCTTAATAAATCTTCCCTTTGAATCTCTAGGTCTATTCATGAAATTTCCAAGTTCTTTGGTTCTTGCAACAAATTTTTACCTTTCTAATCTTCCTTGAACAACCTATAGATATCATTAATTGGATCGAGTTGTTCAAGAGTCATATAATGCTCCTCCTCAAATTCAAAGTCTTTTGTTACAAGAAGAATCAATTGGACAATAAAATCCTATTTTGGAATTGGGTTAGGGCTCTCAAACTATAATTCATAACGTAAGTCTTGACATAGTTCTCTAAAGCATACAACTCTAGGTGCCCTATGATATCTCTTGTTATATTCTAGGCTCACCTCCCTATCTTCTATTTTTGCTAGGAAACTATGAATGGTGATGGAGTCCTCAAAATACTGATCCCAAGGGTATGTGACTAAATTTACTATTGCTCTCCTATCCCCAAGCCACCATTCACAACTCCTTATAAGGTCAAGGTAGGGTGAGTGATAATCTAGTCCTAGAATTTTAGCTATGTTTACTCTTTTGATTTTACCCAATTCTTCTGATCTTTCCTTTATGATATCAAGGTGCTCACACAGGTATTCCCACTCTTTCCTAGATGTTTTGTGTCTTTGCTGAAAATAAGGTTAACTTCTTGTTCTAGCAATATTTTTTGAGGTCAATCAATGAAATATTTGATGCAATTTTCTACCATCTAGCAATGTTTTTACTTCTCTTTTGTTCTTCCTTTTTTTTTCTTTTTTTTTTTTTTTTTTGTTTTTTTTTTAAAATTTAAAACAATCCTACTATTGTTAAGACTCAATCTATCAATTCATAGCCAATGAATTTTACAACCTTCAATTTTAAACAACTATTATATAAGAAAAATAAAATTTCTTATTTCTAAAACAATCCTACTGTTACTAAAACTAGGTGCAATTCACAACCAATGAATTTATACAACCAATCTTAGTACAATAAGAGAAAATAAAGTTTCTATTTCTAAAACAATCCTACTATTACTAAAATTAGGTGCAATTCACAACCAATGAATTTATACAACCAATCTTAGCACAATAGGAGAAAATAAAATTTATATTTCTAAAACAATCCTACTATTACTAAAATTAGGTGCAATTCACAACCAATGAATTTATACAACTAATATTAGCACAATAGGAAAATAAATTTCTATTTCTAAAACAACTTTACTGCCACTAAAACTAGGTGCAATTCATAGTCAATGAATTTATACAACTAATTCTTAGCACAGTAAAGTAAAATGAAATATTGCTTGAAAAGTAAATTTTGTTGAAATAAAAGGTTAAATTGTTGTTACTTCTTGATTTTAAGGAACATTTCACTATGATTGTGTCACTCAATCACACCTACTTCCTATTTTCATAGGTCAGAGAACCCAGACCTAAGCAAGCAACAACAACCACCCAATGCTTTGAAAATTTGCTGAAATCAAATATTAACTAAGAAAGCAGTAAAATGATCCTAAGAAAAAAACCTGGCAACATCGAACAAAGGGGCTTGTTGGGACTTCTTGTGCCACTCTAACCCATATGCATGCCAAGGACTCGTACCTCTTTCCACATACATGTAAGCCTCTCTTCTTGCACAACCAACAGTCTTTGATTAAAAATTATGACATTGTTCTCCCCGACAACGATGCCAAAATATCTAGTTGTAAACTCTACACTTAATTATCAATCCAGGGTGAACGATTTAAAGAGCAATAATCCAATATAGATTATACCACAATGATTAATCTTAGACTTAATTCTATTTTTCTTAGTTTCAGGTTTGTAGAAAATAATAAAAGTTACAGGAAAATAAATTGTGTTAAATTAAAATAAAATGCAATTTTATGATTTATACTAATTAAATGCTATGTATATTTATTGGTGTGGATCCACGTGCAACCTATTATAAATTTAACTATCTATTTTTATCTTATAGTCTAAAATGATGCAATTTAATTTAATTGATAATTTAAAATTAATTCTATGTACTAACTAATCCTAACCTATTTTAGGGGTGAGAGAATAGGGACTGGTTGTAGGAGTGGGCCCTACCTCCTAGAGGATAGTGTAAATATCTTCTCCCCTAAACTATTTTACTTCAGTAACTAATATGCATTAAAACTACTAACATTATTTTAATTCATGGATGCAGGAAAATACAGTAAATATTACATAAGCAAATAAATCATAATAAAATCAATGACACAGTTACCAAATTCATGAAGAAAAGTGTTGCTACTTTATTGATAAAAATTCAAATGTACAGGATCTCGAACATCAAGCCTTCAAAATAGCAGAAATTGTATACAAAAATATTACATTAGACCTTTTCAAAGGTCTCTCCTATATTTTATAATGTCGCTTGGACATTTTCAATGGAATTCCTCCACGTATTTTTCCATGTTTCTTATCAGCTTGATGATTCGAATACTAACCTTACAACAATAATAATCTAAACTAATACTATTTCGTAACCACCTTGGACTTTGTCACAATCATGATGGTCCAAGTGGTAAACTAACGAACTAACATAACAAAAGTTCTTAATTTGAATAATCTAATGATGCAACAATACAACTATTTGTCCTTCATTTTAGGAAGAGATAAAATAGGCTTGCATCTAAATCTAAACATCTTAACAACATAATAATCTTACAACTTTCTAATAACAACTTTAATAAATATAAAATCTCGTGTACAATGCCAACATGTCAGTCAACTATGTTGACTGTATATGCCTTGTAATGATGCTACGTTGTCACTGGACGTGGCATAACAATGCATTAGATAGTTTGACTTGGTCAATATTCTTTCTGTAACGCCTTTCAGTAGATGCTTTCTATAGCAACTTTTCATAGCTATATTCTATAGCACCTTTCTGTAGCGTTCATCCATGAGTCTTCTTAGCACATCATTCTCATGGCTGGTCTATCCACGCTTGTCATCTGGTCCGTGCCTTGCCGCATCATTTTCTACGAAGCTCCTGCAACGTTCTCCTACCAAAACACACAAAAACTTGCACACTTTTGCGTAAAATACAAGCATAAATTATTTTTATCATTATAAATCAAATTCATTTATAAATCATATGAATAAGACAAAATAATCATCAAAATACATTTGTTTTCATAAATTTATAGATAGAAAATAGATTAAACTTGCACAAAATACGTATTGTTTTAACACTCATCAACTATGGACAAATAATTAATAAAATTGAAAAAAGTTATTAGAGAAGGATAGAAGCTAATGCCCTCTTTCTCGTACTATTCATTCCTTGTTCACTTGATAGTAGGGCATATGAAATAACAATTTATTAAATAATGGGGAGGAGTATATGTTGTTCATATTCAGTATAAGCTTCCTTGGATTCAAGAAGGTTGGTCTAAATATGCTCAATTCTTTGGAGAATTTCTCCTAGCCATTCATTTGAAGCTTTACGAGCACTTTCCTAGCAGAATTGGTTCTGGGGTAGCTATATTTGTACATGAGAAAAATGTAGGAGACTACTTCTTTGCTGAAGATTTTACTTATATAAGACTGTACGGGTCAAAAATACCCCCAAACGTACTGCCTAAGTATTATCCAGTATCTATAGCTACTTTATAAATCATAGACAAATAACAAAAAGTAAAATGAGATCAAGGAAGAAACAAGAAAAATTTTCCTGGCTAGACATCCCGTGCAAGATGGGACATTATGTATACAAAGGATAGTTCAACCTGTTAAGAGTCATATGGAAAATGGACCTGTATGATTTTTCAAAAATCACTTAGCGACCATATGATCCTTTTGGCTATTATTAGATTTTGATTTAGAAAATGACATATGCCCAAATAATTCATCAAAAGAACTTCTTTGAGGATGAAATATAGGTAGTACTAAGAAAAGGAGCACCTCTAGAGCCCATATGGAAGGAGTATCTAAAATAAAGACCCCATACTCAAATAGAAATGGTAGAAAATTATCCAAGCAAATTGAAGGTATTGAGAAGTGCTTCAATAGAGGCAATTGCCCCACTGGTCCTTGTTGTGTGCCCCAAAGATCTCCAAGATCCTATTTTTGAAGTCATAAATCAATAACATGAATAGGTTGAGGTGTCGGTAGAAGTTTTTGATACAGTTGAAGTCAGCACAATGGATTCTTCAGTTACTTAGCCTACTCCCAATACTATTGTAGACACAAGTAAAGGTAAATAAATCATCTCTACTTCTACATAAATACAACCACTATCCCTAGCCCATGCTTTAAAAAGGTGAACTCTAGAAAGTAAGCTTGAGCTAGCATTAAATTTACCTAAGATAATTCCCATAGCCATGGTGATGAAAAACAAAGAGATCAAGATATCTTCAACAATACAAAAGAGGATTCAAGTTGCTAGGAGATTATCTAATCTACTCAAAGAACATCAATTCAAAGTTTTAAGCCCCTTAAACTCCCCAAAGTGCAAAAATACCAAACATGAAATTATCTCTTCTTTAGAAGTTTCAAAAAGTATTACTCTAGTCAGGATATAAGAGGTGATTCCATTTGACACTAAATATGAGCAACTTCAAGCCATAGAAGAAGGAACAGATCCTAGTGAGATCCAATATATAGTTGAAGAGTTGAGTACTCATACTCCATCAACATCAACTACAACTATATCTATTCCCATGCCCAAAAATATAAAAGGATTCTAAATCAGTCAAGAAAAAAGGGATCTACAGGTTACAAGGGATCCTATGGCCATGTTAAAATCAGGTAGTTAGCTTCAATTATAAGCTACAATAGCTATAGAAAAAGAAAACCAAGAGTTAAAGGTAAAGGTAGGGTGGTTACAGGATGAAAAGGGAGAATTGAAGGCTGAAATATAAAGGCTTAAAGGATAGATAACAAGTCCACAGGTTATCATTCAGAAGGTTGATCTTGAAATCATCATCAAATGCATTGACTGTAGAGGCTTCATTGCTAAATTTAAGAAAGAATTGTGTTACAAAGTAGAAATTGAACTAGAATCCTTAGTCATAATATTTAAAAATATTATTGTGCTTAAGGTCTCATTAGAAGGTATGAAAAACCTCCTGGAACAAATAGACAGTAGGATGACCATAGTGATCCCTATTTTCTAGTAGTTTGAGCAGAACTATGAAGAGATGAGTGAGGGGCAGGTAACTCTGAATGATGGTACAATCATGCATTGCACTTAAGAATTTATGAAAGTCTCATTGTATCTAAAAGGAAGACCAGAATGAGATGAATATATCAAACAAGTGGTAGCTTAGGAAGAAAATATGGATAATGAGCTGAATAGCATTGGGCTGGTGCATCAAGATTGTAGAGAAGTGGAAAATTTCGGAAATTTCATTCTTAATAAAATTTAAGACTTTGACTATGATGAAGACAATGAATTTGATTTTGCTAAGAAAACTAGCATTCTAGCCTAGATGGTCAACTCATTATACAACTTTTATCAGGAGAACAAAACATTGTTAGAAAGTCAAAATAATAAAGCCTTGTAGGCCTTAAATGTAATAAGGTTCACTATGTGTTTTTGTACAAAGAATGGATCAACATTGGAAAAAAAATAACATAGTTCCAAGAAAGACAAAACAAAAGAAAAGATGTAGAAAATCGAAACACAAATATATTACAAGATGAACTAAGGCCTTCTACTCAAAAAAGGACAAGGAGGAAAAGGACAAGGATTAGGTAAAGACATGATAACAAGGGATTAGAATCCAAGGGACCAAAAATATCCACATGGAAACTCCTGATTAAAACCAAGTGTGATATAGGAGGAGTCATATTATTAAGAAAATGCCAAATGTAAGGCTCATATTCAAGACAACTATATTCCACTAGAAAGATCCAAGGGCCACAAAGTGTCCAAATGTCAAGACCAAATTCAAACATCTCAAAACAACCATGAACCAACTGTCAGCCACAAAGTAATCAATGGCGCAGATGCATCCAAGTGGAGGGTTTAGCTAAAGGTAATTGTAATAGAATAGGGTACCATGAAGCTACAAAAGGAGCAGCTACAGCTGAAGAAGGGGTCAAGTTTTGCATAGCCCAATTTTGCCAAAGGTATAGCTGAGTGCCTTTGTCCTTGTCAGTTGTATTTTTCCTATGTGTCTTTTCCCATAGTCACCCCTTATTCTTCTCCATCATTGTGCAGGTTTTGCTAAGGAAGCATCTAGTTAGCTGAGATTATTTCCAATGACTAGATCGGGAGCTTGGAGACTCTTTGTTACTACTTTTAGAATGAAGAGTGGAAATTCTTTGTTACATTATTTGAATGGAGTTATTTTTATTTGCTTAATGAGATCTAGAACATTTTACCAAACTCTAATTGTAAATATTTTGTGATAATAATACAAATATGGCTTCCTCATTTATGTTCAGTGTCCAATTATATTTGTTGTCTCATTTGCATGTTACATCATTTGAATGTGTGAATGGCACTTTCTTTCATTAGTAAATTTTAATTATGTCTGTTATATATTTTGAATGAATATAATTGATCAAATTACTTTTCTCTTTCTTTATTTCTTAGTCAATTTTTTAAAGCTTTGCTACAGTTGCCCAATGGACAAGGCATCGGTCTATTGATAGGGTATAATTAGAGGTTTTTGTGAATCTTGATCAAAATCAAGTATTATTTTCATTTTATTGCAATCTGGATAAGCACGAGCATTTATGTTGTATTATAAGCTCACCTCTAGGGTATATTTACCTTATTTGACCCATATGAAGTCCTTAATATAATTCTTTCCGAAGTTAAAGAAGTGGATTCACCAGAGTTCACAATGCTGATTGGATTTAGAAAATTTGGTAGCATGACAAACCCCAAGGGTGCAAAAATTTTCTCCAACAAGACCTAAATATGATATGCAATTTTTCATATCATAGTGAACTAAATGAATTTAATCAAGCACCCCGCCTAATGACTAAAACTACACACCCATATATAATACCCCACAAGGTTTAGTCATTAACACACACACACAAGCATTGTCTTATATGTCTTACTACCATTATAGAAGTATTACTATTACGCTTAAATAAACACAACAATGTGATTGAAGACTCAAGTGAGAAAATCCTAAACCCAAAAAAAAATGATGCAATACCTTCAAGACTTTGATGAGAAGCAAGTTGTAACCAACCACATAATCTGGTAAATCCAGAATCTAAACCAAACTCCAAATTCCATAACTGTAATGCATGACTATGAACCATCCAAGCAACACCAAGTTGACAAAAATCTTGACTAAAGTCATAAATTGGACCGATATTTGGGCTTCAAACTTTGAATTGTCGAAACAACAAGCTTCACCTAATCTGGAAAGCCCAACTAGAGTCTTGATAAAATTTTGAAATATCAAACAACAATATTTCTATCAAATATCCATGGACGAAAAGTGTATCTTGTTGATGACATTTTGTTTTTTAATTATCTTTTGTATTTCCTTCATATCCTTTATTTAGATGTTTGAAATGGAATGTTTGATAATAAGTCTCAAATATCAAATGATATAAACAACCTTGTGATACCAGATGTTCAAATACTCAATCCCCTTTAAGATCTCTTGAAAGACATAAAACAATCCATATGTCTCCGCCATAGTGATTGATAACATAGGTTGCACTATCAACATTGTTTGAGACAAAAACATTTGCCCTTGCGTAAAGCACCTTTTTGAACAAATAAGACTTACCAAATAACTTGACTTGACCACTTGATACAATATTAAGATACTCAGACTTGACTAAACTCGATCAATTACATATCTACAAAATTATTCAAGATATTTGACCATAAAACACCAATATAAGTTGACTTGACACAATACTTTTCAAAACAACTAATTTACTCAAATACAAAAATTGGACAACAATAAGTTTAATTTCTGTCTTTTATATTTTGATAATAAACATTGCTAACATACTCTAGACACAAATTCTAAACAAACATACAATGTCCTCAAAATAAACAGAAATAATACAAGTTTAAAAAAATATAACAATCATACCCATCAAAAAATATATATATATATATATATATATATATATATATATATATATATATATATATATATTTATTTATTTATTTATTTATTTATTTATTTATTTATTTATTTGACAACATATACATATACATATACATATAAATTTTATTTTTTATTTTTATTTTTTATTTTTGTTATACAAGGAATTAGCAATGTCTCCATCATATTATAACGTGGAGGGGTTCAAAGCCAAAAAGCTACTACTATACGCCACCTCGCCTCGATAAACTTTTATTCCAAATGAAAAGGCCCCCGAAGGAACTAGGTAAACTTTTACTCCAAATAAAAGTACCCTATAAAAATTAGGAATTGAAAATGCTAACCTCAAACTGACATATAGCTTTTACTCTTTATTCCTTCCCTCCTCTTTTCTCTTTATTTTTTATTTTAAATTGAATTTTTAAAATGGTATAACATATTCTCAAACTTATACCAACATACAAGAGACCTCTTACCACTTTTTATTAGAAGATATCCCATTTTCAAGCTTTTCATAATACAGACACATTGACAAAAGAAAAAAAAATCATTCTGGTGCCACTGGTTGAAATTAGGAAAGGTTTCCCTTTGCTCCACATATTTAAAAATATGATGGGCAACGCACTTGCCTCAGTTTCGTGGAATGCACTCCGAGCCCCGTAGGATTGGGTACCATAAAAAATGGCATCCACTTTCTGGAAAACAAAATGAGTGACAGTGCAGGGATGTTATTGACCAACACGCAAACAAGGACAAGGTGCTCGTGGCCGATCTCCATGTGATCCCGGTCTTGTCGTGGGCTTCAAGAACAAGGCCATGATTGATAATTACTTGAATGCAGCAGCCAAGTATGTGAAGGCCACGATGGAAATTCATACGTGGGTTATAAAAATTATTTTAAAGCGAAACTGTGGGTGGTGTAAGCATCTAGTTACAAAAACATGTAAACTGATGTTGGATGGGAGGCAACAAAGCCAATTTCATTTGAAAAATTAACATGACAAAAATGCAAGTAAATCTTAAAATAGTATTTAATAAGTAATGCAATGAGAATAAACTAAACCTCAAAAACTAAATGTATTGTGTTTGAAATATTATATTAAAGGGTAATAGCTAAGAAAAATCCCAATAGAATATCACATTATATTTACTAGAAAAAGCATGATATAAAGGAGTGTCCATTTAATTTTAATAGAAAAATAATTTAAAATATTAAAAATTAAATGAATCTCCACAACTAAAGTGCTAGGAATAACCTCATTGAAAATAGTGTGCACACAAGTAGAAGGACAAACAATACGAAGATATTTCAAGAAAGAATTAATGAGAACCAAATAAGATAAATAATCATTTACAAGGTTAGTAAGAAGAGATTTAAAATTCTATTAGTAAGAGCCATCTCAAAAATCTCTCCAAATTATCACATTATGGGGTAGCTAGAGACGTCATGACATCTACAAAAATACATCTATGGCACTTAGGCTCAAGCTTGTTTTGTGATCGAGAGCCAAAATTACTAAGAGGAAAAACAGTTGTATTTTATTCAAATGCAGCAAAGAATTACTGTCACAACATAATATTATAGTCACAGCAGAATATTACAGTCACCGCATAATATTACAGTCACAGCGGATTATTACGTTCACAGCAGATTATTACATTCACAGCAGATTATTACATAAGTCGCAGAAGAATTGCGCCTTTTCAGAGTTTCTCAAATCTGGAAATACAACAAGAAAAAAAAAAGATATTATCGTTCCAATAATTTTTCCATCCCCTGTGCATGCCTTTGCTCTCCTTTATAAAGGTTCTTAGGTGACGCTCCATTTCCAGCTGGCGGCCCTTCGTTTACTCTTCCAGAACCTTTCGTTTCGCCTCCCCGTGTCGCTTCGTCGTCCAGATATTCGACACGTCTCCCTTTCCGACTCTTCGTCTTCGGCTCGTCTTTCGGCGCGAAAATACGACATGTCATGATATCGCGACATTTTGGCTTCCCTGCGCTCTTTCTCCCTTTCGTCATGATATCGCGACATGTCGCGATATCGCGACGTTTTCTCTTCATCTCTGCCTTCCTTGCCTTCGGGTCGCGATATCGCGACATCTTCCTTCGGACGCCTTCGCTTTTCTGCTCCGGTCGCGATTTCGTGACACGTCGCGAAATCGCGACAATATCCTCGGCACCTTCTTCCTCCGCTGTTGGTCATGATTTCGTGACATTCTCATCTCCATCACCTTTCGGCTGTTTCGGTCACGATTTCGCGACGGTCACGATTTCGCGACCCTCCGTCCGTTGCAACCTCTGTTCTTTGCTTTGGTCATGATTTCGTGACCCTCGTCCATCGTAGCTTCTCTTTCCTCCTCCTCTCCCTTCTTCCTTGGTCACGATTTCGTGACATGTCGTATCCACATTCCATTTCCGACATGTCGCGAAATCGCTACATGTCACGATTTCGTGACCCTCTGTCCGCCGTAGCCGCTGCTCTTTACCTCGGTCGCGATTTCGTGACCCTCCGACCTCCGCGCCTTCTGTTGTCTTGGCGACGTCGCGATTTCGTGACATGTCGCGATATCGCGACCTTCAGCCCGTCGCATCTTCTTTCCCTGTTTTGGTCGCGATATCGCGACACTTTTTGTGTCGCGATATCGCGACACATATATTATTTTATTTTATTTTATTTTTATTTTTTTATTTTTATTTTTTTCTTTGCAAAACACTTAGAAAAATTTTGTTTGATGCAAGATTGCTCTGCTGCCACCGGATGCTCCTGCATCAGACACCCGGGGTAGATTGAGAAGTGATCCTCACTTCTAAACTGTTAGAGGGAGACCCAGGCGGTCAACCTCCATTTTAGACAACCAAGTTGCATCTTCTACCGGTCTGCCCTTCCACTTGACCAAATATTCAAAATACTGTCTGTTTCTGGTACTTCGCCTTCTCTTGTGTCCAGTATTTCCTCTATCTCATCTGTGGTTGGAGTAGATGCTGGAATACTCCACAACTCTGCACTTGGTGCCTCACTACTATCCCCTTCATGGTATTTCACCAAATCTGAAATATTAAACACGGGTGATATGTTTAACCCACTTGGCAATTCTACCTCATACGCATTGCCTGAATCCCGTTTTGCTAGGATTCTGCACGGTCCAAACTTCTTCATCTTTAGTTTGTTATAGGTTTTAGCAGGAAATATTTCTTTTCTCAGATGGACCATCACTTCATCTCCCACTTCGAATTCCTTAAACCGTCGCTTCTGGTCTGCTTTCATCTTATATTGCGTATTCATTTTAGCAATATGCTTCTTCACTTCTTCATGCAGGTTCTTCAGATGCTCTACAAAATCCTCAGCCTCGACACTGCACTTTTCCCCTGTATTCAACTTCCTTAACTCAGAAACATTTCTTGGACTGCTTCCATATATTATCTGAAATGGAGATTTGTTGGTACTCCTGTTGATAGAATTGTTATATGCAAACTCCGCCTGCGGCAAAATCAGATCCCATCCTTTGGGCTTATCTCCTATCAAGCACCTCAATAAGTTACCCAAACTTCTGTTTACCACCTCTGTTTGCCCATCTGTCTATGGGTGGTATGTTGAACCGAATTTCAAATCTGTCTTCAGTTTCTTCCACAGGGTTCTTCAGAAATACCCAACAAACTTGGTATCTCTCGTCGAAAATGATGCTCTTCGGTAGACCATGCAGTCGTACCACCTCTTTGAAAAACAAACCTGCAATATGAACCGCATCATTAGTTTTCTGACAAGGAATAAAATGTGCCATCTTTGAAAACCTGTCAACTACCACAAATATGGAATCATTTCCCCTCTGTGTCCTTGGTAGACCAAGAATGAAATCCATGCTGACATCTTCCCATGGTTTCTCCGATACAGGTAATGGCTGATATAATCCGGTGTTCTGTCTCACACCTTTCGCCATCTGATAGACTCTACAACTCTGCACAAATTTCTGCACATCTTGCTGTAGTTGCGGCCAATAATAATTCTCACTCACAAGGGCAATGGTCTTATCTCGACCAAAGTGCCCAGCCAATCCTCCACTGTGTTTTTCTTTGACTAGGTTTTCCCTCATGGAACTTCTTGGAATGCATAACTGGTTTCCTCTGAACAACATTCCATCTTGGATCAGAAAATCCAACCACTTGGTTCTGTCCAAGGTAACTGGTGCCAAGCAAGCCTTCCAGGCTTCTGCAAAATTGGGATCTTCAGGGTACAAACCCTTCAATTCATCAAATCCCAACACTTCCACCTTCATTTCTGTCAGCAAACTCGCCTTCTACTCAAGGCATCTGCAACTTTGTTGGATTTTCCACTCCTGTGCTTCAACACAAAGGAATAACTCTGTAGAAACTCAACCCACTTCAAGTGTCTTTGGTTCAGTTTTCCTGGCTATTTATATACTGTAAGGCCTGATGATCAGTATATAGCACAAATTCTTTTGGCAGCAAATAATGTCTCCACTTCTTTAGGGCCTGAACTATAGCGTAGAATTCTTGATCATACACTGAATACTTTTTCCTGGCATCATTGAGTTTCTCACTGAAGTAAGCAACAGGCTTACCTTCTTGACTCAACACAGCTCCAATGGCACTACCACTGGCATCACAATCTACCTGAAATACCTTATTAAAATTTGGAAGTGCTAAAACAGGTTGCTCAGTGACCTTCTTCTTCAACATATCAAAGCTTTTGTCAGCTCCCAAGGTCCACTTAAAGTCTTTCCTATCCCCTCTCATTGTTTTCGTAAGGGGTGCACAAATACTGCTAAAATTTTTGATGAATTTCCTGTAAAAACTGGCTAGACCATGAAATGATCTCACTTCAAAAGTGCTTCTTGGAGTAGGCCATTCAATGATAGCCCTCACCTTTTTTGGGTCCATTTTCAGACCTTCAACTGAGATGACAAATCCCAGGTATACCAACTCCTTCTTCACAAAATTGCACTTCTTCAAGTTGATCAACAACTGTTCTTCCCTCAACTTCTCAAAAACCCTCCTGATATGCATCAGGTGCTCTTCCAGGGTTTTGCTGAATATCAAAATGTCATCCAAATAGACAATAACAAACTTGCCTAAAAACTCCTTCAAGCACTTCATTCATCAACCGCATGAATGTGCTTGGTGCATTGGTTAGCCCAAATGGCATGACCAACCACTCATACAAACCTTCTCTGGTTTTGAAAGCAGTTTTCCACTCATCTCCTTCTCTCGATCCGAATCTGATGGTAGCCACTCTTCAGGTCAATCTTGGTGAAGTACTTGGCTCCACTCAAACAGTCCATAATATCATCCATCCTTGGTAATGGAAATCTATATTTTATGGTGATCTTGTTTATAGCTCGGGAGTCCGTACACATCCTCCACTCCCCATCCTTCTTTGGTGCTAGTACTGCAAGTACCGCACATGGACTCAAGCTTTCTCGAATCGGTCCCTTTTTCAACAACTCATGGACTTGCCTCGCTCAGCTCCTCACTTTCCACAGGAGTCATTCTGTGGGCTGCCTTGTTGGGTAAACTAGATCCAGGTACCAAATCAATATGGTGACTGATCTTCCTCATCGGTGGTAAACCCTCAGGCACATTATCTGATATGATGTCTGGAAATTCTTCTAACAGGTGTTCGGCCTCTGCTGGAACATCTGTGTACTGTTCTTTCTTAATAGTAGGGATTAATGCATAACACATTGAATCCCTCTTCAGACCATCCAAAAACTGTCTTCCATCCACCAGGCAGATTCTGGCACTACTGCACACTTTCTCATCCACTTCCTTCAGTGGCTTCAATTTGTGACGTACTCCATCCTTTGTCAGAGAGTACGTATTTGCATGCCCATCATGCACTGCACGTCTGTCAAATTGCCATGGTCTTCCCAACAACAAATGGCAAGCATCCATCGGCAAAACATCACATAGGACCTCATCTTGATAATTTCCAATGTGAAATTTGACCAAGCACTGTTCACTGACAAGTGCTCTGTGGTCTTTCTGCAACCACGAAATCCGATATGGATGCGGGTGCTTCCTCTTTCCCAATTTCAACTTAGTAACCATCTCTTCTGAAACTAAGTTGTCTGTGCTACCATTATCAATGATAACATTGCAGACCTTCCTTGCACATTTGCACCTTGTGCGAAACAGGCTCTTCCTCTGTTCTGGTTCTTTTTCCTCATTCAACAGTGTTCTTCTCATCATCAACACTTCTCCTCCTTCTACCTCTTTAGAGTGTTCTGACTCTGCACCTTCATCTGCCACAACAGCTCTGGCATGACCCTCAGGTCTCTTGTCCGTCCTTTCTTGGTGTTGAGGACACTCGTATGACCGGTGTCCCTCTTCTCCACACTGGAAACAGGTTCCACGGAATACCCCTCTTCCATACCCACGTCTAGGTCTACCTCTTCCTCTCTGGTAGTCATTGTTCTGATCACGCGGGCGGTAGGTATTCTCCTTTTTCTGTTCCTGGGGTCTGCTTGTTTCACCAGTCTTCTTCTGGTCTCGGTAATTTCCTCCATCGGTTCTTCCATCGGTTCTTCCACCACGATCCCTTCCTCTCTGGTTGCCTTCGAATCTTCTGTTTAGTTTCTCTTCTACCTTCAAGGCCAACTGGTATGCATCTTCTATGGTGGCTATTCTGATCAAGCTGAGTTCTTCCTGAATGTTCATTCTCAACCCGTTGATGTATCTGGCTACTTTCTCCTTATTAGCCCCTGAATGGCCAGTTCTGATGGAGATCTTGTAGAATTCTTCTGTGTATTCTTGGACAGACTTGCCTGACTGTCTCAAACTCTGCATCCTCCTCAACAGGTCCAACTCGTAATCTATGGGAATAAATTGTCTCTTCAGTTTCTCCACCATTCGGTCCCATCTGGTTATCTTTTCTTTTCCATTTTTATTTCTTTCGAGTTGTACTCCTTTCCACCATAAACTAGCATGGCCTTTCAATTTTTTTTTTGCAAATTTTATCCGGTCTGGATCCGCAACCTCCTCATACTCAAAGTATTCCTCCATATCGTTGATCCAGTCAATCAACTCTTCCTGGGTTGAGATTCCCAGAATATGTAGAGACATCAAACTTTGGCCTCTTCCCAGCTTGAGATAGAGCTTCAAGAAATCTAGCTTCAGAAGGATCCAATGTTTCTTCATCATCTAATGGGTCATCAGTTACCCAGGCTTCATCGTCACTATTGTCTTCTCCTTTTGGCTCGACCCCTCTTCGCAACTCCTCTTGCAGGGCTTGCACTTGCCTCTGCAATGCTCTGAAATCTTCATCCGGCACCATATTTCTTCCATGACCATGGTTCTTTCTTGGAGGCATTCTGCTCACTACTCTCACAAAGCTCTTCCACAGGTCCTGGTGCAAGCTGCCTCACGTTCGGTGCTCTGCTTACACACTCAGAATCTTCTAGCTCTGATACCACTTGATCGAGAGCCAAAATTACTAAGAAGAAAAATAGTTGTATTTTATTCAAATGCAGCAAAGAATTACTGTTACAACATAATATTATAGTCACAAAATATTACCCCATAGCAAATATTACATAAGTCGCAGAAGAGTTGCGCCTTTTCAAAATTTCTCAAATCTGGAAATACAAAAAAAAAAATATTATCGTTTTCCATCCCTTGTGCATGCCTTTGCTCTCCTTTTTAAAGGTTCTTAGGTGACGCTCCATTTCCAGCTGGCGGCCCTTCGTTTCCTCTTCCAGAACCTTTCATTTCGCCTCCCCGTGTCGCTTCGTCGTCCAGATATTCGACACGTCTCCCTTTCCGACTCTTCGTCTTCGGCTCATCTTTCGGCGCGAAAATACGACATGTCATGATATCGCGACATTTTGGCTTCCCTGTGCTCTTTCTCCCTTTTGGTCACGATATCGTGACATTTTCTCTTCATCTCTGCCTTCCTTGCCTTCGGGTCGCGATATCGCGACATGTCGCGATATCGTGACATCTTCCTTCGGATGCCTCTGCTTTTCTGCTTCGATCGTAAATCTTGACACGTCGCGAAATCATGACAATATCCTCGGCACCTTCTTCCTCCGCTGCTGGTCGTGATTTCGTGACATGTCACGAAATCGTGACATTCTCATCGCCATCACCTTTCGACTGTTTTTGGTCATGATTTCGCGACGGTCGCGATTTCGCGACCCTCCGTCCGCTGCAACCTCTGTTCTTTGCTTTGGTCACGATTTCGTGACCCTCCGTCCCCACTGCTCTTTTCCTCGGTCGTGATTTTGCGACATGTCACAAAATTGCGACATGTCATGAGTTTGCGACCCTCTGTCTACCGTAGCCGCTGTTCTTGGCCTTGGTCGTGATTTCGTGACATGTCACGAAATTGTGACATGTCATGATTTCGTGACCCTCTGTTCGTCGTAGCTGCTGCTCTTTACCTCGGTCATGATTTTGCAACATGTCACGATTTCACGACCCTCCGACCTCCGCGCCTTCTGTTGTCTTGGCGATGTCGCGATTTCATGACATGTTGCGAAATCGCGACATGTCGTGAAATCGCGACATGTCGCGATATCGCGACCTTCAGCCCGTCGCCTCTTCTTTCCCTATTTTGGTCGTGATATCGCGACACTTTTTGTGTCGCGATATCGCGACACATATATTATTTTATTTTATTTTATTTTATTTTTTATTTTTTCTTTGCAAAACACTTAGAAAAATTTTGTTTGATGCAAGATTGCTCTGCTGCCACCGGATGCTCCTGCATCATTTTATCACTTGATATAAATGTGTGCCTATGAAAATAACTCAAATATCCTATATTGGGGTAATCTTCAAACTAATAGTTGATATACTCTCATCCATGATCAATTCTCAAGCACTTGATCTTATTCCCACATTAATTTTTTTTGAATTTGTAAACTTTTTATCCTTGCATTTGATGGTGGAAATCCAAAGAAGCCTTAAAAATTAAATGAAAGTGAGAAAACACTTAGAATCAACACAGGATCAGCTAATTATAGGACCATAAATATCATTCTAAATTAAATCTAAAGGTTGAGAAGCATGTCAAGCTTTTCTCTTACGAGAGAACTCATGATTTCAGAAACATATATTTTTTCACACACTCTAGTAGGTGGAGCAATTGATGGCAACCATATGGATGACTTTTACCTCAAATATCCAATATTAGGGTGCTCCAACATGAATCCCACAAATCACTAGTATGATTATTCTAAGTTACCATAGAAACAAAGCCCTTCCGATATGAAGATGACAAAGCCTTCAAAATGTGTACATATAATTTGTCTAATCACAATACCTTAAGCAAAAATTTTAAATTCATCATTATTGTCCTTGATAACTAATTAATGTAGCCAAAAGTCTAGAAATCACTAGTATGGTTAGTCCTAGTTAATATAACAACAAATCTCTTTTGATATGAAGATGATGGAGCCTCTAAAGCTTGTACATATAATTTTTTTGTATGATCACAATATTGTGAGCAAAAAAATTAGAGTTATCATAAATATCCTTGATAACTAATTGATGTAGCCAAAGTCCATCTTGTTGGTGTGAGTGATGTGATAAAAAAATATGAGATTGTGTCTAATTTATTAAACGTGAACCTCATCAAATTTGGTTACTTTAATAATGGCACCACCACAAACTAGAACTCACAATATTGAATCATCACCCTGCAACCATAAAAATATTTATTTTTGAGAAAAAGAGGATATATCATAAAATTACTAGAATTATTACAAGATAAACCAAGAGATACAAACCAAGATAGCAAAGAAAAAATTATGAAATTAAAGCTCAAACTATCCTAATCTATGCAAAAATTAAGATAGAGTATTCAAAAACATACTACACTAAAATCATCCACAAAAAGCATAATCTAGGTTAAATCCTAATGTAGTGAAATAAAATACTTTATAGCCTAGGGAATCAAGTACCATACCATCCATGATCAAGCATAATAAAAATAATCACATCTATTCTATATTTCTTGCAATGACACCATAGTATAAAAGGATATATCACACTTGAAATAAATGCAAGAGATTCAATGTGCCTTGGAAACTATTCCTCAAGTGGAAATTGTTGGTCATCAAATCCGCCTAGGTAAGGATTTTGTGTAAGTGTACGCGCCCTAGACCTGGACCAACATTGAAAGGCCGAAGGGAAGAGATGCCCCTCGTGCCAATCTCCGGAGAAAGGCCGGCTCCTATGCTAAACTACTTGGGTGTTTTGAAGACAAGAGTGCAGGAAAGAGATAAAAGGGATAAGGGTTAGAGAAATAAATAAAAAAGGGTTAAGGGAAGAGAGATTGGTGATTTAAGGTGGGAGAGAACAGGAAGCACGATCGCTAACGGATAACTTGAATAGCAAGCAAGGAACACCAAGAGTAAAATGAAAGAAACGTAGTATCAACCTTCCTATGTATCCTCCCGAACGAGTTTCAGGACACTGTCCCCGATCGCACACCGGACGCAGAGTTCAACATCTCGATCTACAAACGAGGAGAGATAGAAGAATCAAGCAAGGCAAGCAGCATAAAAGAAAGCCAATACAACACTTTTCTACTCCTATGTATCCTTCAGAACGAGTTTCAGGACACTGTCCCCAATCGCACACCGGACGCAGAGTTCAGCATCCAGCATACAAACGAGGAGAGATAGAAGAATCAAGCACAGAAGGCAGCATAAAAGAGAAGAATTGAGCTCAAAGTCTCTTAGTATTAATCGCAGGACATCAAGTTACAATAGCTTTCTAGCAGATAGTTCCCCCCCTTTTTACATTACAATACTTGGGTTTTTATAGAGGACCCGACCCTCTGAGTCATTATCACAAAATCGACGAAGTGCATCCTCGAGCTTCGAGAAGTCGGCTCCTCGTGGTTGCTGCGACTGATCTCTCAAATCGGCTACTAAAAATAGCAACTGCAACCGGGTCCATCGGGGAAATAGGCATTCAATGGGCCGCCTGAACTGTCCTTAGTTTCTGGGTGCAATACTCGAGTAGCCACCATGCTTGACGGGTTCTCCTTCTTGGACTGGTACTTCAGGTCCAATTGCCCAAAATGATCGACGAACTTGTCGGGCAAGGAAAAATGCATTTATGAAGCAACTGACCACCTCGAGAAAATACCTGGCTTGAAGTGCGTGCCTTGGAAGCGCTTCGCTGGATCTCTTCTTGCAATTCTGCTTCACGGTGGGTTTGGGCCGAAGCAGATCCTTCCTCTGGGTTTGGTACTTCGGATAGTTGAGCTTCGCGGCACAACTTCGGGAGGTTTGAGTGCCGAAGTAGATCTCTTTTGGTGGGGCCCTTCATGCTCTACTACTTCGCTGGTTGAATTACTTCGCCTATGCCTCAAGGAAATGCTTCGCCGTGATCTTTCTTTGAAACTATGGTTCGGGAGGCTTGCGGCCGAAGCAGAAATGGTTCGCAGGCGGAGGGGCCCGAGGTGGGTATTTCGGTGACTTTCTGGCGAAGCATTTTCAATGTTTGCTTCGAGATCTGCTTCGCAAGTTTTTGGGCCGAAGTAGCCTTTGGAAATGCTTCGGGTCCGAAGTAGTTCTTCTGCCTTAGCGACTTTGGAATTTGATTTTTGGGCCTTCCTTCTTCGGGCGGAGTTGTCATTTGAATATCTCTTCGCTAGGTTCCCACCCGAAGTAGTTTTGGAAATGCTTCGGGTGCGAAGATTTTCTTGGCGCTTTCCTCGTGTTTTTCTTCGGCAAAACTGCTTCACAAAATTTGGGGCCGAAGCGATCATTGGAAATGTTTCGGGCCCGAAGTCCTTTTCTTGCCTTAGCCAATTCGCCTTGCGTCTTGGATTTTCTCTTTTCGACAGGAGAGTCACTTCGCAAAACTTTCGCCCGAAACGCTTTTGGGAATGCTTCGGGTGTGAAGCTTTTTCTGGCGCCTTCCTCGTGTTTTTCTTCGGCAATACTGCTTCGCTGATTTTCCACCCGAAGTAACCTTTTGAAACGCCTCGGGCCCGAAGTTCTTTTCATTTTATTCTTCCTCCCCTCAGCGAAGCTATCCTGGCTGCGAAGCTCTTTCTATCTTCTTTGGTGTACAAGGGGAATGGCTAGGAAAACCAAAATTGCTATAACTTACATACATTTTAAAAGGTAATAATTAATATCATACAAAATTTTTGCTATTCTTCTACCCCTTGTATAATGTGACAAAAAGTGTCAACATTCTTGGTGGCTCGTGGGGTGACGAGCTCGCCTCGGCAAAAGAACCCTTTAGCCCTGATCCATTGGGCTGCTGAGTCACTGATCCCCCTCAGACCCTTCTCCTTTTTCTGTCTCCTGGGGTGCTTCTGCGGTTTGCCCTTCCTCTGCCTCTGCTCTTCCTTCTGATTCCTCTTCCTCTTCTTCCTGTGCGGCTTCCTCTGGCGCGGCCTCTTGCTGCGGTGATGGTTCAAGGTGATCCCGGATACGTTTCATCGTTCGTCGGACATGAGCCCAGGCACCCTTCTGAAAAGGCTCCTGATCTTGCAATGCCTTTACTAGAACGCGAAACCGATCAATTTTCCCAATGTCAGCATGTTTGGCCCTGATGAATAGATCGTTTAGGCATGCTACCATCTTGCAGTGTCTCAAGATGAAGTCGGTTATCTGCCCCTTTGAGATCGGCTCCGCCCACCCGTCTATTTCTGAGACATCGCTCTCGAACTGAAGCCAGACTGGTTTGAGCTCGTCTTTAGTCAGAATATTTTCGTCATCGTCTGTGAAACTCGGGAAACCCAAGGAAGAAAGGTCCTGAAAATAATTCATTGAGGCACGCTGCTCATTGTCAAAAATGTCCTGGAGGCTTCTAGCTTTTTGAGCTTTTTGCACCTTGGAGAAGAAGGCACGAACCGTGGCCTGGGCCGTGGACCAGTCCCTAGCTGTCCGGGTCATTGCAGTGACCTGCAGGTCCTGATATCTAGCATTCTGGATGTCAAAGGCCAACTTGAGCCGGCTCCTGGCTTTCTGCGTGACTTCATCAATAACCGGCCCTCCCTCGGCAATAGCACGCTGGGCTTCGGTGACGTAGGTCAATATGGAAAGGGCGCTGGAACACCGAGACCTAAAATTCTTAAGCAGATGTGCGCGAATCTCCTTAATCCTGCTCCTGTCGAACATCGATAGGTCTTCCTTCTCGTACAGCTGAGCTTGCATTTGCGCGACTTTGCCTTCAAGCTCTTTGGCCTTTAAATCATTTTTGGCCCGTCTCTGCGCTTGATTCTCCTCTGTACACTGGAGCTGTAGAATTTGCTGCTTTAGAGCACGTGCTTCCTTTTTCATTGTTTTGCATTGCTCCTCGGCTTCCGCCAACTTGGAGCGAACCCTTGCCAGATCTTCCTCTAGTTTGACATTGGCGGTTTCTGCCTCCAACCTGCGCTGGTTAGCAATGGTAGCATGCGCTCTAAAGGTCTCGATTCGGACATGCATGGATGCCGATTCGTTATCCACATTCAGATGCACCAGGTCCTTAGGTGTTTCCTGGTAATCATAGTCTGCTGGAGTCATTTCATCCAGAGGCTTTTGTACCTTAGGGACCTTCTTGATTTTGTGCATCTTCCCGGCTTCCAGATCAAACACGACGCATTTTTCAACCTGAGCCATCGCGCGCCCTCTTCTTTTCCTCGCCTCCTTCAGTATTTTGTCGGTATTTTGTCGGGCTCGGAGCAGCTTCTCGGCAAGGGGGCGTTCCTTGATCAAGGACATCTCTGACTCGAATAAGGCTGGATCTCCAGCCGAAGGAGTGAACAAATATAGGGAATGGATGGGGGCCACATCGTGAGAAGTGGGACTCGGCGTCGAAGTAGCATCCCCGCCTCTACTAACGACCAAGGGAATGGCAGCATGAGTAGGTGAAGTAGGATCGATGGACTTGTCCCTGCCGGGATTGTGGGATGGACTTGGACTAGCCACGGGGGACGCGTGAGGGGATGAGTGGCCCTGCAGGGGAGACTGATGGGAACCTTCGGCCGTGGCCGCAGTGGACATGGGTGAGTCCTGAGCAAAGGGTGGAGAATGCGTACCTGAGTGCCCTCCTGGCAAAGCGGCTGTAGTGACTTCAAGTGCAGCCATCTCCTGTTCTTTCTCTGCCTCGGCATTTTCAACCTCCATGGTTTCTGCCTCAGCGTCCCCTTCGGATTGGAGGAGTTCCTCCACATTGATGACATTGATATCCGGGACGGTTTCGGCGCTTGGTGGCGCTACGCCTTCAACGTTTGTTTCGGACGGACCTGGTGTAGGTCGTCCAGTGGAGGCACTCTGAAAACCTGTACGGGGTCGCTTCGGATAGTTCGGGGGCACTGGGCCTTGTTCTGGCCTCTTTCTTTTTGTTCTCACCAGCGGTTGTTCTGACTCTTCGAAACTCGTGTCTTGGCCTCCCACAGGTACCTGAGGTGGTTTACGTGGTGTGGCTTTGGCCTTCTTCTCCTTCTTCGGCCTCGAAGTCTTATTTTCTCTTTTTGGGCTTTCGCCCGAACCTGGGATAGCTGGAGGAATGAGGTCGACGAAAGACAGGGGCTTCCATGTCCCGACATTGGCCTCATAGGCCATCGTGAAGTCCTTGTCAGATGACAAAAAACCATAAGAATTCATCTTTCGATGATGGACCCTCATTATCCACCACTCTCTTAGCTGGGCCACGTCCCAATCTTTCACTGCCTCCCTCAAATCATCTTTTGCCTTCTTCCAGAAGGTGGAGTTGGGGCTCGGGAGAGGGTGCCGAACTGGGTCATATGCGACCTCCATCGGGTAGAACTCATGCCGGGGAGGTAGCGTTTCCATTTTCTCCAAGTGCCACTCCGGATCCTTCCCATTAGGATTGTTCCTTTGCTCCACAATTTTTGGATAGGGGCAAGCGTGGAAGTTCTTGAATCGAAGATGGTCCCTCATTACCCCCAAGGGGTCATAGAGCCATTGCTTGGGAAGTTGGACTAGGCCAAAATTGGCGAGTTTCTCCTCCAAGAAAACATTTTGGTTGAGGGCAAACACCTCGATAACTCCCATTTTGAAAGGGAAATCACAGGTGTGAGCCCATTTCCGTCCATGGCCATAAATGGCGTTTGTTGCATCGCTCTGCCGAGCGACCTCCAATGCGAACTGGTATTCGGAGGGATAGACTGGCAGTAGGAAAGGCTTCCCTACGAAGCCGAATATGTGAATTACGAGCCCCTGTGTCAGCTGAAAAATGTCTCCCCTCTTCTCTTGTACCACCTTGTCCCTTAGGAGGAGGGGAACCCGAGGGGAAGACCCTGTTAGCATGTGCATTGCGGGTCCCAAAAATTGTTGGTTAAAAGAATAATAGGACTCCGTCTTCAATAGGAGAGGGGTCCACTGGTATACAGGCAGAGGGTTTCCATCCTCGCCGCTTGCCGTAATAGCAACATAAGGGAAACTTTTATGTACATGAAAGAAAAATAACCAAACAAGAAGAGAACAGGGCGAGAAGTACTTATTTGTCCCAGCATTCTTCATGCTGGTGAGCCGCGTATGTAGGGTCCTGGCCACCCATTCTGCCCAGTCAAAAAATACTGGGTTGGTGCTCGGCCTCGAAGCATCAGGGGCATAAAATTCCCCTCTAGAAATACACTCAGCCAAAGACACCTGCCACGGGTGCACCGAAGCGTCGGTAGATAGGCCTGCCACCCATGCAATGATGGAGAAGATGTCGGCATTTTTGAAGGCCTCCAAGGGTAGGGGCATTTGGGGCAATTTGCCCGAAGGGAGCCCGCTTTTGAGGCTCTGCTGCAAGAAATTGATCATGTAGTTGGAGGACGTGAACCTCTCCATTTGTTCGCTAAGAATAACGTTGCGAACTGTGTACCCCTTAGGAGGGCCCTGTTGTGGCGCAAAGGCTGCCTGGACATCTTCCTTCAGAATGGAGAACAGCTTGTGGCCGGAGGCATCTACCACTTTCCTGGAGGTGGGCTGATAGTTTCGCGCGATGGCATCAATCAGCTCAGGGCAGTGATGTGTGGGGGGCGTCAGATACCAGTATATCTGGGAGTAGTAAGCGGCAGCTCTTTTGTTGTCTGTCGAGAGCCTGCTTTTCATGAACTCGATGGTGTTCCTGAGTTCAGCTATGCTCCTTGACAGCTTGGTGTCTCTGATCCTATCCCACGCATCGACTGGCGGTTCTTCAGGTTGCTCATCCCCAGAATCCTCTCTTTCTCTCATGACTTGTTTCTCGGGGCGGCGGCTAAAATCAACTTTCTTTGGCCCTTTGTCATGGCCCTTTGCCTTTGGCTGTTCGGGGGCCACCACTTCTGGTTCCTTTCCCTTTTCCTTGGAGTTCTTCTTTCCCATGGTTGATGCTTAGGGCGGCGAAGTCTGCAATGTGCTGGGGTTCGGAGGCTTGAAAGCGCAGGATGGAAGAGCTTGTAGGTTGACAGCGAAGTCTGCATGAATCGTTGAGCAAGTAGCTTCTCCACTGTTGGAGTCTGCGTTATATAGCCTTAGAAGGCAACCACCAGTATTTATGGCACTTGCCACAATTAACTTCGCGTCGCTTCATCTAATTCGCCGCATGGTGGAGTGGTACACAGGGCTGTGTGTTATGATGATTGCGGCTTGCTTTGGAAGCGTGACCCTCTGCCACTTTGTACCCGAGCATGAACTTTTCCCCTAACCGAATCCCTAGAGGACGTACCCGCCACCTTTTCATTTAACTCGCCCGCTTTGGATGCTTTTGAAGGTGGCTGTCGACACGTTCCCCTAGGCACATTTTAAATGCCCCTGCCTTTTTCGTCGTTGGGTTGGTGAAGTCGAGGTCAGGGTTGAAATGCTTCGCGACGAACCTTTGGTGCGAGCCGGTTTTCTACGCTTCGGGCCCGAAGTAGTTCTCTTCGCAGAAAGTGGTTCGCCAGTCCTCCTTCGAAAACTGTTTCACTTGGACTCTTCTTGGCGAAGCACCCTTCGTACCTCGGTCTGAGTCTTGCTCGGCCAACAAAATTTGTTGTGAGCTATTTTCTGTCAGCTACTTCATACGCCCAGTCCCCGAGCTTCTCTTCTTTCTTATTTTTTTTTTTTTTATATTAGCTATCGAAGTAAAACTCGACCTGAGTCTTTGAGCAACACCTTATTTACCAGCCGAACTATTTACAGTATTTACACAAATTTTTTGTGGCATAATCGGCATGCCGCCACCATAAATTCAACTTCGGGTGATTATCCGACAAACCTGCAATGTCCAGACCAGATCCGATTGAACTTCAGTTGATCCTTGAAGTCCGGCTGGCTTCTTCCCAAAGTTGTCCATGTTGCAAATAGAGTGCAGTGTGGCAGGTTGTCACTCTTGCCAGTACCCATACTGCTGATGAAAGATGTGGCGAAGAAGTTCGCAGCATGAGGGGCCTCTTGGGGTACTGGTTGTGGTGGGGGCTGGAACCAATACCAGCATACTAAAGAATTTACTAACTGCGGGCTGGGTACAGGTTCTTCCATCCTTCTGATGGGGTAATAGGGCTCCTCCGACAAAGAGTAATCTTCTAGGGTCTCCTCAGGTTCAGCTTCTTGATGAGGCATGCTTAATGGACTCTGGCTGAATGCTTGCGTGCCATCCATCGGGATACAAAAAGGGTGCAAAAATGTGCCCTCTTTGTTCTCAGGTTCTACCACTTGAGTTTGCTCTTCTCCTTGGACCATCTCTTGATGGAGTCTGCAAGCAACCATGTTGCTCATTACCGAAGCAAAGCTTGCATATTGCCATTGTTGGGCTTGGATGGACCCCGCCTCTTGAGCTACAAACGACTGCAACTCAGGCATCTGCTCAGTATGAAGGGTCTGCCATGATGAATACTATGCAGGATAGACAGGAGCAGCAATTATTGGAGGAAGTGATGGAGTTTCCCCCCACTGCCACTTTCCAGATAGGAGCAGGAGCTGCTCTGCTCGTACTGCTTCCTCAAAAATTTGAGGAAACCTTCGTTCTCCTGATTGCAGTAAGAGGAGGCCCATGTCCGGGTGAAAGGCCCGAACATAGAAGAGGTGGGCTTGGGCGGGCGTCGGTTGGACCCCTCCTGGAATTCTCTTCCAACTTCTACAGAATCGGACATTGAAGTCTGTAACGCTCTCCAGAGGTGCTCTCCTGATGGTGTAGAGGTACGTCAAAAGCTGGAAGGGATCTTGGGAGCCATCAAATGCTTCGAGTAGCGCTCCCGCTAAGTCATCCCATGAGCAGATGCTTCCACGCCTGAGCAGTCTGTACCACTGTAGTGCCCTTCCTTCCAGAGACAGGAACAGGAGCCTGACCATGACATCTTCATGGATTATGTCAAAGATGGACCTTAAATCAATAAGATATTCAAGGTGCTCTAAGGCCATTCCCTTAGTGCCATCATATTTTGTCACTGTCTTCAAGGCACTTTCGAGAATTTCATGGTAACTTGAGAGATTCAAAGGGCCACGATCATCCCAGCTGGGATAGCATACCCTCTCCATTATAGCAGTGGCCTATAGAGATCACGGTCTTTGCCACTAAGTCGGAGTCGCCAGGTGAACATACTTTTCTTCGCTTGTGAGGTCAAGGCTGCTCACCGAACCTTGATTCCTTCGGGATGTCTTCTTTCAGATTTAAAAAGGCGCCTACGATCAAGAAATCTGGATCTTCAGCTCAGTCAGAGTCGCCAGGTGATTTTACCAGATGGAGGCAAGCCAGAGATTCACCAACTCGAGCTTCCTTAAAACATGGGGACTTTTGCCATGAAGGCACAGATTTGGGTACTGGTCTTTACGACTTAGAGATTTTTGGGTAAACAGAGTCGCCAGATGCTATTAGTCTTTCGGTAATGAGAGCATCGGTCCTCACTACCACTAGTCAGGTGAGACTGACCGGGTCACACCGGGAACTGATTAGAACTATTGGCCCCGGTGAAGATGGGATTGTGCATTAAAATATGGGACCTTGACTGGTTATGGATCTTTCTAAGACAGACATAGTCGGTCCCACCGGGCGTGCCAAAAACTGTTGGTCATCAAATCCGCCTAGGTAAGGATTTTGTGTAAGTGTACGCGCCCTAGACCTGGACCAACATTGAAAGGCCGAAGGGAAGAGATGCCCCTCGTGCCAATCTCCGGAGAAAGGCCGGCTCCTATGCTAAACTACTTGGGTGTTTTGAAGACAAGAGTGCAGGAAAGAGATAAAAGGGATAAGGGTTAGAGAAATAAATAAAAAAGGGGTTAAGGGAAGAGAGATTGGTGATTTAAGGTGGGAGAGAACAGGAAGCACGATCGCTAACAGATAACTTGAATAGCAGCAAGGAACACCAAGAGTAAAATGAAAGAAACGTAGTATCAACCTTCCTATGTATCCTTCCGAACGAGTTTTAGGACACTGTCCCCGATCGCACACCGGATGCAGAGTTCAGCATCCAACATACAAACGAGGAGAGATAGAAGAATCAAGCACAAAAGGCAGCATAAAAGAGAAGAATTGAGCTCAAAGTCTCTTAGTATTAATCGCAGGACATCAAGTTACAGCAGCTTTCTAGCAGATAGTTCCCCCCTTTTTACATTACAATACTTGGGTTTTTATAGAGGACCCGACCCTCTGAGTCATTATCACAAAATCGGCGAAGTGCATCCTCGAGCTTCGAGAAGTCGGCTCCTCGCGGTTGCTGCGACTGATCTCTCAAATCGGCTACTAAAAATAGCAACTGCAATCGGGTCCATCGGGGAAATAGGCATTCAATGGGCCGCTTGAACTGTCCTTAGTTTCTGGGTGCAATACTCGAGTAGCCACCATGCTTGACGGGTTCTCCTTCTTGGACTGGTACTTCAGGTCCAATTGCCCAAAATGATCGACGAACTTGTCGGGCAAGGAAAAATGCATTTATGAAGCAATTGACCACCTCGAGAAAATACCCGGCTTGAAGTGCGTGCCTTGGAAGCGCTTCGCTGGATCTCTTCTTGCAATTCTGCTTCGCGGTGGGTTTGGGCCGAAGCAGATCCTTCCTCTGGGTTTGGTACTTCGGATAGTTGAGCTTCGCGGCACAACTTCGGGAGGTTTGAGTGCCGAAGTAGATCTCTTTTGGTGGGGCCCTTCATGCTCTACTACTTCGCTGGTTGAATTACTTCGCCTATGCCTCAAGGAAATGCTTCGCCGTGATCTTTCTTTGAAACTATGGTTCGGGAGGCTTGCGGCCGAAGCAGAAATGGTTCGCGAGCGGAGGGGCCCGAGGTGGGTATTTCAGTGACTTTTTGGCGAAGCATTTTCAATGTTTGCTTCGAGATTTGCTTCGCAAGTTTTTGGGCCGAAGTAGCCTTTGGAAATGCTTCGGGTCCGAAGTAGTTCTTCTGCCTTAGTGACTTTGGAATTTGATTTTTGGGCCTTCCTTCTTCGGCGGAGTTGTCATTTGAATATCTCTTCGCTAGGTTCCCACCCGAAGTAGTTTTGGAAATGCTTCGGGTGCGAAGATTTTCTTGGCGCTTTCCTCGTGTTTTTCTTCGGCAAAACTGCTTCGCAAAATTTGGGGCCGAAGCGATCACTGGAAATGTTTCGGGCCCGAAGTCCTTTTCTTGCCTTAGCCAATTCGCCTTGCATCTTGGATTTTCTCTTTTCGGTAGGAGAGTCACTTCGCAAAACTTTCGCCCGAAACGCTTTTGGGAATGCTTCGGGTGCGAAGCTTTTTCTGGCGCCTTCCTCGTGTTTTTCTTCGACAAAACTGCTTCGCTGATTTTCCACCCGAAGTAACCTTTTGAAACGCCTCGGGCCCGAAGTTCTTTTCATTTTATTCTTCCTCCCCTCAGCGAAGCTATCCTAGCTGCGAAGCTCTTTCTATCTTCTTTGGTGTACAAGGGGAATGGCTAGGAAAACCAAAATTGCTATAACTTACATACATTTTAAAAGGTAATAATTAATATCATACAAAATTTTTGCTATTCTTCTACCCCTTGTATAATGTGACAAAAAGTGTCAACAGTAACTTTTAATATTTGGTTGTAAATATTGGTAGAACATCTTGTACTCCTCTATGGAAGGCAACAAACCAGAAGTTGATGGCTTTGGTTGTACCTAAAAGAACAAGAGAGAGAGAGAGAGAGAGAAGGTTGCATGTCATGATAGCAACATAGGTAAAAAGCTTGAGAGTTGTGTTAGAAATTGATGGGGGGCCAAAAATTGCAATCTAAATTTCACATTTTTTCATCAAACATTTTTCATTAATTTACATTTACAATACTAGCCCGCAGGCGTAGTTTCTCTATATTTTCTTTAATTGCAATTCTCTGATCTCCATGCTCTCCAATACAATTCCTAGGTTTTTATAGAGGCCTCGACCCTCTACAATCTGCAATAAAATTTATAAAACAATGGCCATAGCCATTTAACCTTCCGCATCTAGAAGAAATTCACGTCGCTCTCCCCGCAGCCCTCAACATGCACGATCCTGGTGTAGACTGCCTCACGCTCGACGAATCTGCCTACACTACCCAAGAACTCTGAGCTTTCTCTGGAAGGAAACACAGTCCGAAACTACCTCACATTCAGTACATCTATTTTGCGGTCTTTCATCTCCATGGATCTTGGTGCAAACTGCCTGTCTACACTACCCAGGAACCCTAAGCTCTTTTGGAAGAAAAACAGTGCAGCAGGGCCAGAATGACCCTCTGGCCTTCGAATCTACAACCCTTGCCTGCAACTATTTTCCAACCCCTTGTGCATGCCTCTGCTTGCCCTTTTATAATCTTTGGTGCGACTCTCGGTCTTCCAACTGGTGGCCCTTCGCTTCATTTCTGCCACGACTGTTCATCTTTGTCGGTTCAATAATTGCATTTTGTAACGGCACCCTGTAACTGCCGTCCACTCCCTTCATTGCTACTTTTCCCTGTAACGGCTCTGTAACTACCGTTTCGACTTCTGTTCATTGTCGCATTCTTTAATCCAACTGCATGCTTCACTCTGTAACGGCCCCCTGAAACTGTCGTTTTGATTTTCGTTAACTGCCACCTGTCGCTCTGTAACGTTCCCTAAAAATGTAGCCTGTCGTGATTTTGCGACATCTCCTTCCTCTTCCTCTTCCTCTTCTCTTCCGATCATGATATGGCGATATTTTTACTCCATCGCCTTCTCTCTCCTCTTCGGGTCACGAAAACCCGACATGTCGCGACATCGCGACATTCCTGCTCCTTCACCTTCTCTCTCTTTGTCGGGTCGTAAAAACCTGACATGTCATGATTTCGTGACATCTTCCACACTTGCGCCCTTTCCTCGTCCTTCGATCGCGATAACGCGACATGTCGTGATATCACGACATCTTTTCCACTTGCGCCTCTTCTCGTCCTTTCGGTCATGATAACGCGACATGTCGCGATATCACGACATCTTTTCTGCTTTATCTCTCCTATTTTCGGTCATGATATCGCGACACCTTTTCTATCATGATATCATGATAGTTTTCTCCTGCAGCGTTCTCTCTCCACTTTGTGTCGCGATATTGCGATAGTTTTCCCTGCAGTCTTCTCTCTCCATTTTGTGTCGCGATATCGCGACACTTTTTCTGTCCCGATATCGCGACAGTTTTCTCTGCTTACTTCTCTCTCCTCTTGGTGTCGCGATATCGCGACACTTTTTATGTCACGATATCACGACAGTTTTATCTGTTGGCTTCTCCCTCCAGTTTGTGTCACGATATCGTGACACTTTTTCTGTCGTGATATCACTACAGTTTTCCTCCTTCTCTTTCTCTCTCCTCTTTTGGTCGCAATTTCGTGACATGTCATGAAATCGCGACATCTTCCTTCCTTAGCCAATTTTTTGAAAATGGCTCTACTTCCACTGGATGCTCCTGCATCAGATGTCATTGGATGCTCCTGCATCAGACACCCGGGGTTGATGGAGAAGTGACCTTCACTTCTGTGTTGTTCGGTCACCACCTTCTGCAACTTCTCCAAACGTTCACCTACCTCTGCAGTCCGCTTAAACTCTGACTCTCTGGTAAACCCCTTCCACAAACACTACTCGGAGTGTCAATCTCCTTCCTCTAAGGCTTCACACAGAAACCTCCTGCAAGTACTACACCAAGTACCAAATTCTTTCCTCTAAGGCTTCATGTCAGAAACCCCCTGCAAGCACTGCCCAGAGTGCCAAATTCTACCCCTTCCATAGATCCTGGTGCAAGTTGCCTCACTTTCGAAACTCTGCTTACACGCTCAGAATCTTCTGGCTCTGATACCACTTGATGGAGAACAGATCTAGCACAGAATAGAGGACAAAGAAACAAGAGCCAAATTTCTCATTGTATAGCTTCAGAAGAATTTACAGTAAACATACAGCAACAATCTACGATAAGCCAACCCCTTTCTCATTACAATTCTTAGGTTTTTATCAAGACCCCGACCCTCTATGTTTTCTTTTATAGACTTAGTTGATTGCCTCAAACCTTGCATTTTCTTTAGTAGGTCTAACTCATAATCACCAGGGATGAAACCCCGACCCTCTATGTTTTCAAAATTTCCACGATCTGCAACTGCCACCTGGCTCAATACTGGAAAGTTGCATTGATGGGACTTTGGGTGAGGTGCACGACTGGCCGCCATAACCACCAGAATATTCTTCTAGAACTACTGCTTCATTGCTAGTTGCCATAAATGCGTCTCTAGATATAGTGCGTGAGTGGTCGACATGCTTGCTGGAATCTTCCTCTGAGACTGATGCTTCATTTTCCCATGTGTGAGTGGCCGACCTATTCAGCGGGATCTTCTTCTAAGACTGCTGCTTCACTACCACTAGCTTGTCGTGCATGAAGGAATGCATTTATGAAAGCCTGGAGTGCATGTTTTTCTTTTGGTCGCGATATCATGACATGTCGTGATATCGCGACAATTCTCCTCTATGCTTTCTCTCTCCTACTCCGATCGCGATATCGCAACATGTCACGATATTGCGACATTCTTTCCTTCACGCCTTCTTGCTTCTGCCTTGGTCACGATATCACGACATGTCACGATATCGTGACGTATTTCCATCGTGCCTCCGTTCTTCTGCTTCGGTCGCGATATCACGACATGTCGTGATATCGCGATGTTTCTCTATCACGCCTTCGTTCTTCAGCTTCGATCGTGATTTCACGACATGTCATGAAATCGCGATGTTTCTCTATCATGCCTTCGTTCTTCAGCTTTGGTTGCAATTTCACGACATGTCACGAAATCACGACGTTTCTCTATCATACCTTTGTTCTTCAGCTTCGGTCATAATTTTGCGACATGTCGTGAAATCGCAACGTTTCTCTATCGCACCTTCGTTCTTCAGCTTCGATCACGATTTCGTGACATGTCATGAAATCACAACGTTTCTCTATCGTGCCTTTGTTCTTCAGCTTCGGTCGTGATATCGCGACACTTTTTCTCCGCATTGGCTCTCTCCTATTTTGGTTGCAATATCACGACACTTTTTTTGTCGTGATATCGCGACACATATTTTTCTTCGCAAAACACTTAGAAAAATTTGGTTGATGCAAGATTGCTCTACTACCATCGGATGCTCCTGCATCAGACACCCGGGGTGGATTGAGAAGTGATCCTCACTTCCGATCTGTTAGAGGAAGACCCAGGCGATCAACCTCTATTTTCGACAACCAAGTTGCATCTTCTACAGGTCTGCCCTTCCACTTTATCAAATATTCATAATATTGTTTGTTCCTGGTGCTTCTGCCTTCACGAGTGTCTAATATTTCCTTGATCTCATCTGTGGTTGGGGTAGACATTGGAATGCTCCAAAACTCTGTACTTGGTGCCTCTGTACTGTCTCCCTCGTGGTATTCCACTAAATCTAAAATGTTAAAAATAGGAGAAATGTCAAGCCCACTTGGCAATTCCACCTCATATGCATTGCCTGAATCCCGTTTTTCCATTATTCTGCATGGCCCAAACTTCTTCATCCTCAGCTTGTTATATGTTTTGGCAGGAAATCTTTCTTTTCTAAGATGGACCATGACTTCATTTCCCACTTTGAACTCTTTGAACCACCACTTCTGGTCTGCCCTTGTCTTATATTGAGTATTCATTTTTGTAATTTGTTTCTTCACTTCTTCATGCAGGCCTTTCATATGTTCCACAAATTCCTCAGCCTCGGCACTGCACTTTTCCCCTGTATCCAATTTCCTCAAATCAGACACATTTCTTGGATTGGTTCCATAAATTATCTAGAATGGAGATTTGTTTGTACTCTTGTTGACAGAATTGTTGTATGCAAATTCCGCCTATGGCAAAACCAAATCTCATCCCTTTGGCTTATCTCCTATCAAGCATCTCAATAGATTACCCAGACTTCTATTTACCACCTCTATCTGTCCATCAGTCTTTGGGTGGTATGCAGAACTGAATTTCAAGTCTGTCTTCAACTTCTTCCATAAGGTTCTCCAGAAATACCCAACAAACTTGGTATCTCTGTCAGAAACGATACTTTTTGGTAGATCATGAAGTCGTACCACTTCTTTGAAAAATAAACTTGCAATGTGAACCACGTCACTTGTTTTCTAGAAGGGAATAAAATATGCCATCTTGGAGAATCTGTCAACCACCACGAATACGAAGTCATTTCCCCTCTACGTTCTCGGCAATCCAAGAACGAAATCCATGCTGACATCCTCCCATGGCCTCTCAGGTACAGGTAACGGCTGATATAATCCAATGTTTTGCCTCATGCCTTTTGCCATCTGGCATATTCTACAACTTTGCACAAACCTTTTCACATCTTGTTGCAGTTGCGACCAATAGTAGTTCTCACTCACTAGGGCAATGGTCTTATCCCGACCAAAATGTCCAGCCAGTCCTCCGCTGTGTTTCTCCTTGACTAGGTTTTCCCGCATGGAACTCCTTGGAATGCATAATTGACTTCCTCTTAACAACATTCCATATTGGATTAGAAAATCCAACCACTTTATCCTATCCAAAGTAACAGGTGCCAAGCAAGCCCTCTAGGCTTCTGTAAAATTAGGATCTTTAGGGTACAAACCCTTCAGTTCTTCAAATCCTACCACTTCCACCTTCATTTCTATCAGCAAATTTTGCCTTCTACTTAAGGCATCTACAACTCTGTTTGATTTTCCGCTTCTGTGCTTCAATAGAAAGGTATAACTTTGGATAAACTCAACCCACTTCAAGTGTCTTTGATTCAGCTTTGTTTGGCTATTGATAAACTGTAAGGTCTGATGATCAGTAGATAGAACAAACTCTTTTGGCAACAAATAATGTCTCCACTTCTTTAGAGCCTGAACTATAGCATAAAACTCTTGATCATAAACTGAATACTTTTTCCTAGCATCATTGAGTTTCTCACTAAAGTAAGCAACAGGTCTACCTTCTTGACTCAGTACGGCTCCTATGGCACTACCACTGGCATCACAATCTACTTGAAATACCTTATTAAAATATAGAAGTGCCAAAATAGGTTGCTCTGTGACCTTCTTCTTCAACATATCAAAGCTCCTATATGCTCCTAAGGTCCACTTAAATTCTTTCTTATCCCCTCTCATTGTCTCTGTAAGGGGTGCACAAATGCTATTGAAGTTCCTAATGAATTTTTTGTAAAAGCTTGCTAGACCATGAAATGATCTTACCTTAGTTGTGCTTCTCGGAGTAGGCCATTCGATGATAGCTCTCACCTTTTCTGGGTCCATTTTTAGACCTTCTTCTGAGATGACAAATCCCAGGTACACTAACTCCTTTATAAAATTACACTTTTTCAGATTAATTAATAACTGCTCCTCCCGTAGCTTCTCAAAAACCCTTCTGATGTGCATCAGGTGCTCTTCCAGGGTTCTGCTAAATATTAATATATCATCTAAATAGACAATGACAAATTTACCTAAAAATTCTTTCAGTACCTCATTCATCAGCCGCATGAAGGTACTTGGTGCATTGGTTAGCCCAAATGGCATGACCAACCACTCATAAAAAACCCTCTCTGGTCTTGAAGGTTGTCTTCCACTCATCTCATTCTCTGACACAGATCTGATGGTAACCACTCTTGAGATCAATCTTGGTGAAGTACTTGGCTCCACTCAAAAATTCCATTATGTCATCCATCCTTGGCAATGGGAATCTGTACTTTATTGTGATCTTGTTGATGGCTCGAGAGTCTGTACACATTCTCCACTCTCCATATTTCTTTGGCACTAGCACTGTAAGCACTACGCATGGACTCAAGCTCTCCCAAATTAGTCCCTTCTCCAGTAACTCCTGGACCTACCTGTTTAGCTCCTCAGTTTCTACAGGCGTCATTCTATGTGCAGCTTTGTTGGGCAAGCTCGATGCTGGCACCAAATCTATATGGTGACTAATCTTCCTTATTGGGGGTAAACCCTCAGGCACATTATCAAATATAATATCTAGAAATTCTCCCAACAGATCTAGGACTTCTACTGGGGTATCTTTGTATTGATGGGGGGCCAAAAATTGCATTCATCAAAATCCAATATTTTCATTCAATATTTTCAATTTACAGTTACACAGACTAGCCCATAGGCGTAGTTTACATTCACTATGCAATCTCTGGCTCTCCACGCTCTCTCATTACATTCACTAGATTTTTATAGAGGCCCCGACCCTCTGTAGTCTACAATAACAATTACAGAACAATGGCCGCAGCCATTAATCTCCCGCATCTGGAAGAAATTCACGTCGCTCTATCCACAGCCCTCAACATGCACGATCCTGATGTAGACTGCCTCATGCTCGGTGAATCTGCCTACACTACCCAGGAACTCTGAGCTTTCTCTGGAAGGAAACACAGTCCAAAACTGCCTCATGTTTGGTGCATCTATTTTACGGTCTTTCGTCTCCATGGATCCTGGTGCAAACTGCCTGTCTACACTACCCAGGAACCCTAAGCTCTTCTGGTAGAAAAATAGTGCAGCAGGGCTAGAATGACCCTCTGGCCTTCGAATCTGTAACCCCTACCTGCAACTATTTTCCAACCCCTTGTGCATGCCTCTGCTTGCCCTTTTATAATCTCTGGCGTGACTCTCTGTCTTCCAACTGGTGGCCCTTCGCTTCATTTTTGCCATGACTATTCGTCTTCGTCGGTTCCATAACTGCATTTCGTAACAGCACCCTGTAACTGCCGTCCACTCCCGTCACCACCGCTTTTCCCTATAACGACTCTATAACTACCATTACGACTTCTATTTGTTGTCACCTTCTTTAATCCAACTGCATGCTTCACTCTGTAACGGCCCCCTAAAACCGCCATTTTGATTTTCGTTAACTGCCACCTGTCGCTCTGTAACGGTCCCTGAAAATGTAGCCTGTCGCGATTTCATGACATCTCCTTCCTCTTCCTCTTCCTCTTCTCTTTCGATCGTGATATCGCGACATGTCGTGATATCACGACATTTTTTCTCCATCGCCTTCTCTCTCTTCGGGTCGTGAAAACCTGACATGTCGCGACATCACGACATTCCTGCTCCTTCACCTTCTCTCTCTTCGTCGGGTCATAAAAACCTGACATGTCACGATTTCACGACATCTTCCAAACTTGCGCCCTTTCCTCGTCCTTCGGTCGTGATAACGTGACATGTCACAATATCGCGACATCTTTTCCACTTGTGCCTCTTCTCGTCCTTTCGATCGCAATAACGTGACATGTCGCGATATCGCAGCATCTTCTTTTATGCTTTCTCTCTCCTATTTTCGATCGCGATATCGCAACACCTTTTTTGTCGCGATATCACGATAGTTTTCTCCCATAGCATTCTCTCTCCACTTTGTGTCGCGATATCGCGACACTTTTTCTGTCACGATATCGTGACAGTTTTCCCTACGGTCTTCTCTCTCCATTTTGTGTCGCGATATCGTGACACTTTTTCTATCACGATATCGCGACAGTTTTCTCTGCTCGCTTCTCTCTCCTCTTGGTGTCGCGATATCACGACACTTTTTCTGTCACGATATCGCGATAGTTTTATCTCTGGCTTCTCCCTCCAGTTTGTGTCGTGATATCGCGACACTTTTTCTGTCGCAATATCGTGACAATTTTCCTCCTTATCTTTCTCTCTCCTCTTTTGGTCGCGATTTCACGACATGTCGTGAAATCGCGACATCTTCCTTCCTTAGCCAATTTTTTGAAAATGGCTCTGCTTCCACTGGATGCTCCTGCATCAGATGTCACTGGATGCTCCTGCATCAGAAATAATAATCAATGATAAATGAATGTGTGGCTAGATAGTGGTAAGATGAATGCATGGTGAGATAAAATGGGTATTTATAACAAATTATAAGAATACCTTTACCTTTTTAGGTCAATGGATGAATTACATTATTTTTGGAGTCATAAAATCACATCATTCCAAACAACGTGTCATCTTAAGCCTAGATATAAAAACATGTTAGGATTGTAATCGTCATTGAAAACCAAAAAATGATCAATGACCAAAGTTGTGATATTGGCATCATGGATCTTAAGTATCAGTGCTTTTTGGGGACACATGTAAAAATATCCCTTGTTTTTTACTTTCTTCTTATTTCAGGGTTTTGAACATGTTAGCAAGTGAAAATGACAAATAAAGGCGGTAAAAAGGTAATGACTAGATGAAGAAATGGAACTAAAACCATCGGCTAACATGGCTTACCATTGTCCTATCCAAGGACTAACAAAGTTAGTCTACCCCTACCCCTTATGTAGGAGGACAAGACTCTCCACCACTTGCAAAGTTAGTCGTAAGTGTTCTTTTTGCAAATACTACGTGTCCCTTCCTAAGAACTATGAGTGACACTAAAAGGGATAGCCATTTGGGAGTCCTTAGAGAAAAAATAAAAAGAGGTAATATGTGAAGCAGCAACATAAATAAAAATTATATGCTAAGGTGCAAAATTATTATTATTTTTTATTTTTTATTCTAAAGTTATACAAAATATAAATTTTTAATATAAATAGCAAAAACATAGCCAAAAATATGAATGTATAGAAAATATACCTAATACTTACCTGCATATCCCCCTAAAAAAATAAGCTAGAAGAAAATTATTTTTGCTTGACCCATGTAGCTTGAAAGGAATTTACTTGTAAATATACCCAAAACATTGAAGGGTACAAAATGAGCAAAATTATAGTGCACAAACAAGTCTGAAGTAAACCAAAACCCTAGAAGAACTATACTTACAATATCCCTATAAAAAAATAGCAAAATATTATGTGGAAAACTCTTTTTACAACAAAATACTCTCTATCTCTATCTCTCTATCTATATATACACATACATACATACTGTAGACACCTAAAATTCACACATTGCCACTTCTCCCATCATCACGGCTGATCAATTTACAAAGCTCATAAAATTTGCATAAATTAGTCTTAAAACACTATTCATTTATCAAAAATACTATTCATATTCACAAGCCCCTTGGGCTACTTAAGCCACTTCCTATGCTTAACTTTGGGTCCTCATGCGACCACCATCATGACTTAACCTTGGTCAAAACCTTTACCTTGGTCAAAATTCACTTTATGGTCAAACACATGGTTAATCAACTTAATCATGATTAGAATAATTCATGGCCACTTCACCTAGTCTACACTTTGACTAGCCTAGCCTCCACCTCACCTATTTGACCTTGGTCCAACCTAGGTTTACCCTAGCTCCACACATCCTCCTGTGTGCATTTAGGGCCTTAAATGGCTTTTGAAGACTTTTTGGCCCTATAGCATGGATCAAGGGTGAGTCACCTTCCACCTCATCCAAAAATTCAACAACTAACCTAGGGCCAACCTAACCCTAGTCACAACTAACCCTTGCTCCATTTCAAATCCCCATGTGGGTTTGAATTCATAAATGACTTTTGAAGACTTTTTGGTTTTCAAAGCATGGGCATGGATGACTCACCTTCCACCTCAGCCAAGTCAATAGCTAATCCATGGTTAACCTTACTGTAGTTAGGATTTAACCTCAACTCCACTCCACATCACCATGCTCATTCATGACAAGTATATGGGTGAGAGATTCTCTCACCCAAATATACTAATGAGGCATACCACATTAGTGGACACCTCATAGGGGACACCTCAACCCCTCCTTTAACCTTGGCAAACTCTATAAATAGAAGGTCAAATTATCCATTTCTAAGAGATCCCACTTTGCTTAACAAAACTCTACTAAAATTAGCCTAGATCATCAACATCATTCAACATCATCCTACACCACTCACCATCCATCACCACATAGAATTCAACATGAAATCCATCAACATCCCTTGATTTTTGATAGGTTGTTCATAAATATTGAATTTTCTTAAGGTGACTTGGCAGACAATAGAAGAAGCTCCTGCACTAAAGGAAAATTTACGTCAAAGTCCATCGATTCTGGAAATTACAATCAGATTCACATAATAGGGTGTGAATCCCAAGGCATAGTCATATTCACACCACAAGGTGCGAATCCCATTTTTTGCCATCCAAAGCTCACAAAACCATGTAAATACTCCAACTTTGCTTATTTTTCATCATTTTACATAGTTTTAATCATATTTTGAACATATTTTAGAGGTAATTTATCTGTAAACACAAGGGGTTTAATCAAGATAAGCCTCCAAATATTCAAACCAAATTTTGCAGGTCTCACAGGTCCCAAGGATAGATTCAACCACCAATGGCACACAAGAAATAAGCCCACTTGCATCGAGGAAGACAAGGATACAATTGGTGGTTATTTGTCATCTATACCAAAGAAGGGATTCCCTTATGGAAGATCCCATTTTGTATCCCTTAGGGGTTCTTTTATAAAAGGATAACACTGTAACCTCATTTTTAATAATCAATTTATAAAACAACCAGTTTTCTTGTGTTTCATTCTAGCACACCTGGTGGGACTCCCACCATTTTTCCTGCTTCCATTTAGTCTTTTTAATTTTCTAACCATAATTTTTTACTGTTTCTATGTTTCAAGTGCTAAAAAACCAAAAATAATGCACCAAATCATAAAAATACTTTAGGTTCCAATCTACAATATTTTTGGCGTACGAGCTAGATTTTCATAGTAGGGTGTAAATCCTGAGACAATCAAATTTGCACACCAAGTTGCAAATCTCAAAAACTACCCCAAAAATTGATCCTTGGCAATAAGGTATCCATTTCCACACATCTACATCAATAGCAAGGTAAGTCGAGTGGGTAAAAATACCTTTTTTCCCATTGATATTGCTATCTCATATACCTTTTTAGCCTTCATAGGCTAAACCACCTCTCGACATGATGAGTATAAGGTGAAATCATTCCTTGTACCTCTCTTTATTTGTAATTGTAACTAGGTTTCTTCCCCTTCTTCTTGTGACCATTATTTATCAATATTGTAACTGATTTTGAGAATCAATCTAAATTTTTGTCCCTTTTGTGTAGGAAAATTTCTCAGAACTAGGGGAGACCCCAGAACTAGCTTCACAAACACCAAAGTTGTCTAGACAACTCAACAAATTTAGATTCACATAGTATGGTGCAAATCCTAAGGTGTTGTCACATTCGTATCCTACATGGCACATATCTCAAAAATCTAAAAAATTTTGCATCATACAAGACCAGAAAGAACCTCCTACAACATCTAGTGATAGGTATTCTCCTCTAAAACTAGTATTTTTACCTTTTCAAAAATTGATTCTCCTTACATATGATCTTTTTACTGCTTTCACCCCTCTCCTTTACATACGAGTCTTTTTACTTGTGTCATTTTGGTCATATAATTGAATTTTAACCATTTTCATAAGGCCTAAAGGAGGCCTCAAATCTCCTTGTTTGCTTAGATCTTGGATAGATTCTAATCTATTCTCATATACAAAGCTCTTACATAACATCTAGTCATAACCATAATTGGTATATCTTGACTAGTGTAGATAGGATTATGCCCAAGCAACCCTTAGCATCATGTTTCGCTAAAATTAAGCAACATTATATTTTGGCTTTATTATTAGAATAGATATTTCTCAAAAGCATCTAGTTAGATTTCATATCTTTCAAAATGCATCTAATTAGGTCTTTCATCTCTTTCAAATCGCATCTAATTAGATATTTCATCTCTTTCAAAAGCATCTAGTTAGATTTCATTCGCATATAGTTAGATTTCATCTCTTTCAAAATGCATCTAATTAGGTCTTTCATCTCTTTCAAAAGCATCTAGTTATATTTCATCTCTTTCAGAACACATCTAATTAGGTCTTTCATCTCTTTTTCAAAAGCATCGAATTAGATTTCATCCCTTTCAAAAGCATCTAATTAGATTTCATCCCTTTCAAAAGCATCTAATTAGGTTTTTCATCCCTTTGAAAAGCATCTAGTTAGATTTCATACCTTTAAAAATCATATAACTAGATTTCATCTCTTTCAAAAGCATCTAGCATATATTTTTTTCAAAAGTCTAGCATAGATTTCCATTTCAAAAGCACTTAGCATAAATTTTCTTTACAAAATCGTAATTTTCATTCTAAAAGTAGTTAAAAGCATTTATTTTCCATTGCTTTCATAATCTAGTTTGCTTTCAACATATTAGCTTTCTTAAATAGCAAATTAACACCACACACATGCACAATTCATACACATTGGTAAGATTAGATTTCATCACCAATCTCCAATCGAGACCAACAATGCTAGAATTCATCTCCTTCCACTAGCTCACCCCCTAGATGCCATAGTAGCCCCCATGAGATATTTTTTAGACTTCATCACCAGAATATCCCCTACTCTTGAGAGATCCTTAGGATAGGTTAGGATTAGATGCCCCTACTCATAGGGCTTTGCATAATGCATGAGTTAGTAACTATTATTCTTGACTAAGTTCATTTTAGGGTGAAGCGAAAGCCTAGGTAGACTAGTAGTAGGTCTTAGATAGTGCCACCTCTTTCATAAGAGGTTTTTTATATTATATCCCTTTTGGTTACCTTTCATTATGTCTTTCAAAAGCTACTACTCATTCATTGTCACATAGTTACCCTTTGCACACTATTGGGTGTTGTAAAATCATGTGCTTTAGCATACCTATTTAGCATCCATTTCCTACTTACTTTCGTTGTTATAGGTTGGGTAACATCATAAAAAATACATGAAAACACCAAAAATATTTTCTTATTGTTTGTCCTTAACTTTTGTTGCATCTAAGTATTTTTGGGTCTCAAACCTGTTGCAAAACCATCTAAAATAGCTCCAAAATATATTTACTATTTTTCCACAGTTTGGTTCTACATATTTACACTCAATATACCTATTTTAATATAATTTGCATAGCAAGGTGCAAATCATATTCATACACCACCCTACGAATCTAAAATTTAGGGCATAGACAGGCTCAAAAACCTACACAAAACACACAACAAAGTGATTTTTTTATTTTTGGTTGTTCTGACCACTTAAATGCACTTACAAATTGGTTTCAACCTACAACCAAAAGCACAAGTAGGCTCACCTCATTGTAAAAGCATCCCATGCTACTTCATCGTAGTCAAAAAATCCACCTCCACAATATGAGGAAACTACCTGTCTTGCTCCACCTAATCAATCTGTTAGTTTACAGGTACCACATGCAAGCAACATGTCACAAGTTGAATCATCAACTTCACCTCAAGTTGATATATATGATCCTAGGAATACTTCTCCATCGGATGATATTTAATCATACAATACACCATCCACTTTTTGCCAACATGTCATCTATGTTGTGCCCGATAATCCCCAATCATCTCTCACTATTGATGATCAAACACCTCCTCCTTCATCAATTGCTAATCATCCATTCTTACAATACTAATATCAACCCCTCTTGGATGAAGATACAACTATCCTCTACCAAATCAATCTTGATGTTGTCACAACTATCCAAATGGTAGGAATGATCTCAGCGACTCACCCCTCCATTCCATACAATCCAACATCCACAACACAAATTCTCAACAAAAACAAATGCTACAATGTCTTCAAAATCCATAGCAACAAGTTGCAACATAATCAAATTTTTAACGTTGCAACATCATAAAAAATTCTAGCAACAATAACAAACGTTGCAACATCATCAAACTCCACAACCACAACAAGTGTTGCAAAGTCAACAAATTTTACAGCAAAAACAACTTTACATCCCATAATAGTAGCAAATTTTGCTTAATAAATAATTTACTTCTACTTTCTATCCCTCATTTCCTCCCATATCCACTTTATCCACCCTTCAACAATCTTCCACTCTTGACTTCATGGCTTCTTCCTCATCTTTTCTACCTCCAAATTCTCTCCAAACTTTCATGTATGGGATATTACCTTCTACTCAACCACCACCCTCCCTTTCTTCAACATTTCACCTTCCTCCACCTCCTCCTTTTCACCCACCTCTAGCCATTCCCATTATATTTTATAATCCCAACTATCCATCATACCTCCATAATCCACCATGTTATCCAGCTCAACCTGACACATCGCTATTTTGATCATATCCTCCTTCACAACTCAAATCATTCATCCCATCATTTTATGTGTAGGATTCATCTTATAATCAATCACCTCCTCTAAAATCATAGTATAATAAAAAATCTTTCTTCACTTCTCCCCCTTCTTGGTCTTCCACGCAAACCACTCAACAAAAACCTCCACTCCAAAATTATGCTTTATTTTAACAATAAATTTCAATCCCACAACAACAAGTTCTTCAACAACAATAGGTACTTGTATAATAAGAACAAGTGCAAATACCATAACAACAAGTACACGTACAACACCAAAACGTATTGGTTCCACAACAACAAGCTTTTTATTAACAACAAGTTTTGGATTAATATCAACATATTCCTGTTGTTTAGTCTCAAATGCCCTCCATGCAATATAAATCTTTGTTAGCACCAACTCAACTTTCAATAACTTTCAACACTCAATGGGATGCACAAAAACTACAATATCCATCCCATCCAAACTATTCACATTCTGCATCACAACCATATCTTCTCCATTATTCATCACAATCACTAATTCTCCCCACACTAAGCAATCCAACACAAACTCCACAAACCACTTCTAATGAGTTTCAAATTTTGCATGAACAAATCAAGAACTTGGACCTATGCACCATTGGTTATGGGCCTCAAAAACCCACTTATAATTATTTTTACAATGATCCTATCAATCCCTCTATGGTCATTCATCCTTATCCTTATCGATTTAAAATACCCAAATTCAACAAATTCAAAGGTAAGGAATATTCAAGGGAGCACATCAGTAATCATCATTTTGCATGCTATCAAATCAATGGTAGCGACCCTCTCATGCTTTGCATATTTTTTCTCTCACTTGATTATTAAGCTTTGTATTGGTACAACAACTTTTCGTGGCACATTCTTTTCACCTTTGAGAAATTAGCTAATTTGTTCTTAGAACACTTCTCAATCAATATCAAGAATAAAACATCACTCTCAAATTTGTATAGCTTACAACAATTTGATGAATAACCCATTACCAATTTTTTTTCTATGTGTTAGGTTGTCATTCATGATCTAACCTTTGCCATACCACCTAAAAAACTCATCAAATTGTTTGTAAAAATTGTCACTTAACACATTTCAACAATATTGCAAATCCAACATTGAACAATGATCCCAATCATCCAAAACCATGAGGCTATAATTAACAAGTGGTTTGTGAGTATCATCAACAATGAGTTCATGACATCAACTCTTGTTGTATCTTTCATAATTTGGTACAAGACCTCATTGATCGAGGAGTAGGGTTATGCATAGCGATGAATTATCGTAAATTAATGAATATTAGGATTTTTGAAATTTAAAATTGGCGAATATGGGGACCCTGGACATCGGCCCATTCACCCAAAATTTTGGGGGCAAAATTTTTTAGGGTTGGTTCACCCCAAAATTATAATACTTTTATGGTTTAAATTTTAAATCGCCAGCCTTCCCACCTAGATTTTGGACCTTTTCACCTTAAAATTATATATAATTTTATTAACATCGAAAAATTTACCTATTATACCCCTAGTATATATACCTAATGTGATAGCGATAATCATACACGTTAAACATTGGTTCTCCTCGATCGACAATAGAGAAGCCAAAAAATGAGCGATAATAGAGAACGAAATAAACAGAGAACAGACTACAAATGAAAAAACCTGGTCATAGAAAATAGACTACAAATAAATGACATCTAATCGCAGAGAACAGACTACAAATAAAATATGTACGACCATAGAGAAAAGACTATAAATGAACGATGCATAATCATAGAGAACATACTACAAACAAAATATGCTCGATCGCATAGAAAAAACTATAAATGAATGTTGTTCGATTGAAGATGAAAGGTGACATGATGATAGGTAGCGTAGCTAAAGATGACTGATGGCATAAAAAAGATAATCGATGGCATAACAAATATGAATGGTAGCATAACAAAGATGATCGATAGCATTACAAAGATGATCGATAGCATAACAAAGATGATCAATGGCATAACAAAGATGATCAATGGCATAACAAAGATGATGACCAATGATAGGTAGACCATGATGTCCCTTATAGCACTTGTAGAATTGTCATAATTTTTTCAATCTCATATTCTTTTTCTAACATTTTCCTTTACAAGTACAATGGCTCCAACTCCCAATGGAAACAAGGGAGAAAAATCTTCTGGAAAAAAGAGTATCCTAAAATATTTTAGCCATATCTCAAAATCCAATGAGGCATCAAAATTTGCAAGATACATACCCATTTTACCTACTTAATAGTAATTTTCATAAGTAATTTTAAAAAATGATATAGAACATCTTTGAATGCAGAATACCCAATTGATCCTAATATGCCTCCACTTGAAGATATTCCCGAGGATGAAATACATCATGAAAATTTGATCAACAATGACATGCAACAACTTGAACAAAATCTTGAAACTAGCACACAAATCAAAAATGAAAATGATCATTCTAACCAAATGCACACTTCTAGGGAATCTTCTACTAAGAAACCTAAACGTAGAAAGTTAACAAGGTGGACTATTGGAAGGTCATTTCAGCTTGAATGGTCATCAAAATATCTATTTATTGAACCAGTGCAATCGAAAAATAGTAATGATACACCAATAGAATGTAGATGCATTATTTGTAGTTGGAAACTAGGAAAAGATCATAAGATGCAACTTAAGTTGGATACAATAGAAAAACATTGTGGGAAAGTTTATATGATAGTAAAAGAAAGTGATGGAACAACTAAGAAAATAATTAGGTGGAAGAATGCATCAGAATGCATACATGTCAGATATGCAGAAGACTATGACAAAGAGATGAAACAAAAAAAAACACTAGCTCAGAATGGTGGAATGATTCCAACACAGTTTCAAAAAATCATAAAACCACTTTAGTTTCAAAAAGCTTGTAGTTTGTTGTCATATTTACTATTCTTAAAAAGGGTAGACCTATGTCAAATTTTATTGATTTTAAGCATCTCTTTCAACTAGTTGATGTACAAAACCTCCCTAGTGCCCATTGGTCAGATCGAAGTGGTTGGGAAATGGTAAAATATCTCTCTTTGGTTGAGAAGGAGGACCTGAAAGAGAAAGTTAAAAATTCTAAATTCATTTCACTTTCTATTGATGAGGTAACTATTGTTGACAACACATCTTGGATTTGCATGCATGTTTACACCTTTCAAAATCATGTAAGGCAACCTCATTTGCTAGCAATACATAAGATGGTGGAAAACTATAATGTTGAAAATCTTTACAATGTTGTTGTTACTAGCTTAAAGGATATTGCTAGAATGGATGATGCAATAATAGCTAGTAAATTAATATGTGTTGGAGTTGATGGTGCTGCTATAATGTAAGGTAATAGAAATGGTCTTTGTGTTCGACTTCAAACATTAGTTACCCCATATTTGATCCCAATTCATTGCATGGCTCATAGAATGAATCTTGCATACAAAATTGTGAGCACATTTGAAAATGTTGCAAGAGTTGAAGAACTCATCCATGAAGTACATGCTTATTTTTTATGCAGTCCAAAAAGGTTTGCAGAGTTTCAATTGTTTGCACTAGGACTTACAGAAGGTAAAAAATTATTGAAAGATGTAGATACTAGGTGGATTTCATTGTTTCAACCTACAACAAGAGTTTTCAAAGAATATAAATCCTTAGTAGGCTTTATGTATGATAATCAGAGGGTAGTTGATAAAGCAAAATATTTGCTATATCGTATGAGAGACTTGGAAATGCTACTCACTTTATGTGGTATTCTTCCAATGTTGCATGAAATGAATACTTTGATAAAACTTGCACAACAAAGATCCATTTATATTGTTGATTTCATCAAGATTAGAAAATAAATTTGTATGTGTATTGATATGTTATACTTGTCAAGTGAAAATTTTATGGATCCTTTGTTTGATGATTGGAGAACTTTAACAAATGTCAATGAACAAAATAGTTTGTTGAAGTTCAACATCAATGATCATCTTTGTATTAATGTTCATGGAAAAGAGATACCTTTATATTATTTTGATAAGTGATTGGATATAGTTACTGAAGATGTTGAATAGATGCCAATCACATACAACAAATTTGATGTAGTTTTACTCAATACAAGGATTAAATTGAGAAAAATAGCAAAAACATTGACAAGAGAAATCAAAGACCATTTTCAAAGAGATGAGTTGCTTGAAGCGATGGGTGTGGTTAACCCCATGTTTTGGGATTCAGGAACAGACTATAAGAGTAAAAATGACTTGTTTATAAAATATATGGGTACACTTATCCAACATTTTGCTAAACGTGTGGAAGTCAATGGTACTGAGATCAATGGTATTCTAAATAAAGAACTTTTGACCAATCAATCCTCATATTTTGGAATGACAATGGTTGATCAAATTTCACATTTGACTAATCCTAGTGAACCAGGTTCTATTATACGCTTGTGGAAAAAGTTGTACCCTAGTAGTGTTTTACAAGTATACGATGAGCGAATATTTTTACTTATATGAATTGTGTCAAACAATGGTTTTGGGATCAGTGGAAGATGAAAGGGTTTTTAGTGCATTATCTTTTGTGAAATCTAAAGTTCATAATAGACTAGATAAAAATTTAGAAAAATGCTTGAGAATATATGTCTCATCTTATGAGGTGGACAAGTTTCCTTATGAGAGAGCTCTAGCATATTGGAAATCTATAGCAGACAGAAGAGGTATCACTAATATTGATGATAATGAGGAAAATGATAACTGTAGTGATCAGATTGTTGAGACACAGAGATCAACTATGCATACAAGTGATTTAGGACAAGATGGGAAGTGTTTGTTTCAACTTCCTCCAATGTAATATTTGCATTATTTTTCCATACAAGTGATTTAGGACAAGATGGAATTTTTTTTGGATAGATGAGTTTTAAACATATTGCATGATATTATTAGGCTATAGCTAGTACGCATTGATGAATCAATATTATGAATTTTTATAATCCTGATGTTGGGAATCAGGATTATGAATTTTTCATTGGATTGATGAGTTTTTCAAATAATGTCATACCCTTTGTTCAGGATTATGAATTTTTCTTTGGATTGATGAGTTTTTCAAATAATATGCCATACTTGTTAATGAAATTTTTTATTTTATATCATACCCTTTGTTCATAAAATTATATGTTTTATATGATAGCCTTGCTTTGCTTTATTGAGTATTTTAAACATTGGATGGCTTATTGATAATAAAATAAAACTTAAACTTCTTAATGACACATTCATTTGTGTTGAATTGAAAGAATCCTTTAGCACTACATTAAACATATAAGAAATTGGATATTATTCAATCAACACCTTTTTAGAAAACAACAAGCAAATGAACTGATTTAAATCTCAACACCTATTTCCATAGTTCCAATAGCAAGCAAATGTAAATCTCTACAAATATTTAATAAAACAAAACAATGATACAAAAATATCACACATATTTAGAAAATATTTTTTATTTATTTGGAATAAATTTTCATTACAAAACTAGTGAACTAAGAGTCCACTTTGATACTATTATTTTATAATTTTACAAAACTAGTGAACTATGCATCCACTTTGATACTATTTAGTTATAGGGCCCGATTCAGGTGTTCGCTCAATTGTAGGATTCAATTACTTTTCCTCATGCCCTTGCCCAGATGCTACCTCTAATGTATGTTGAGGTAGACTTTCTTCATCCTCCCTATTTCAGAAGTTTCTCCTTGTAGGGCACCAACTCTCCTCAAGTTCACCTCAACAATCATCAAACTATCTATCAATGCCCTCTCCTCTATAGTTGGATCTTCTTTCGAAGGTATTTCTTTCTCATGTTCCTTGAGCAAAATGTTTAGATCCATATTATGTTTAATGATTATTCTCCTCAAGGGTATTATTCTCTCTGATGGTGTTATATAATCATTCTTTGAAGTCGATAGCATTTTGTAGACTCTGCTTTGCCATGACCAAAAACACCTTCAGGCTTTCCACCTGATTCTTCACATTCTCAAAATTGGACTGCATAACAAAAAAATTAAAATATGTTAGTCAATAAAGGTCTAAATGTATTAAAAAATAAATTAATTAAAAAAATATTGATGACTTACCTCTACAACTACTTTGGCAGCCTTTGCCACTTTAACTTTTTTCTTATCAATTGCCCATTTATTGAAATACGCCTAGGCTTCAACATTCAGATTCTCAAACCTATTCAAAAGGATATCTAAAATTTCATCATTGTAAACATTAGTGGCCTTTACATTTCTTGATGTTGCTTGATGTAATAAAGCATCAAGATTTTAAGGTGTTGTTGAACCAATGAAAACATATTCTCTCTTCTTGAAAATTTTTGTATCGAGCATTAATTTCTTTGAGTAGAATTTTTACCCAATACTCCCACTCTTTTAGTTCTACAATATCTGAAAGCACACTATATTTTATTGTGGCTTCCAAATTATCTGCTAATAAAATAGATTCTAAAAATTTTAATTTTTCATCCTCAATAAGAGGAGCAGGTTGACTAGTTTGATAGGGGGAGAGGAGCTATGAGCAGTGGTTGCTCTTCCTCTAGTTTGCAATGCTTCAATTTGAAGCACATCAAAAGCTTTAAAACTCTAAGGAAGATTATCTTGTAAAAGATAATCCTCATCTAGGGGAGGATTATCCAACTCAAGAAATTCATGCATAATACTGGAAATATTTTTGATTGAAAATTTTAGAAAGTTTAAAAGGGTTTGCATATGGCCTCCTCCTAAACTCCTTGTAGCAAATAATTGCTTTCCATGCATATTTTGTTGACCCCTCATCAACTATTATCATCATGGAGGTGGTGGTGGCATCATTTGTTGTACCGATCATTGTGATAGACCTAAGGCCCCATAAAAAATAGAATAAATATTTTAGAAAATATTGTAATAAAAATATTGAAAAATATAAAAAAAAAAAAAAAAAATAAAAAAAAAATATAGAACTTTAATTACGCATATCGTATGTCGATCCGGTCTCTTGTTCTGATTTGATTGGTTGTTCAGAAGGTTTTGTGTGTTTTTTCTGATGTAGAGGTGGTGGTAGTCAAGGTGGCATCATTCACTATCTTTGATGAGGTCATTGAGTTGACCCTAAAAAAATTAGAAAAAAAATTATTAGAAAATATTTGATGATGTCATTAAGGACTTTAGTGATTAATTAACTATAATTACCCATACCAGATGTCATTGTGGCCTCATATTCTGATTGGGTTGGTTCTAAAGTATGTTGGAGATGTTGCCCTAAATACATTTAAAAAATATTAGATAAAGGAAACTAAAATTAAGTAAAAAAAATAAATTACACAACCCAACTATAAAAAGAGTAACATTACCTCTAATGGGTTAGCTAACTTCCTCAACATCGATGAGCTCTTGATGTGCAACTAAAGAGGTAGCTACATGAACAAGAGGAGATGCAGAAGACCTAATGCATTTCATAGATCTTGTTAGTGGAGGTTGTGGTGACACTATCTCAGAATCTCCACTAGCCTCTAGGAGCATTCCTCTAATTGCAACCTCTCTTCTATTAGAAGATGAGGTCACTCTTTTCTGCATTCAAGTGTAAATTTAAAAATTAAAAACATAAACACTATATTATAATATAACAAAAATAAATTTATTGCAAATTTGAATTTAAAAAATGAATTTTACCTACACCTCTTCAATGGTTAAGCCAACTATCTTCAATTTTGGGTGGAGTGAGGTGGGGATCGAGGTATTGTTTACATTATAAAATGCTTCATAAAAAAATCAATCAAATAATTGGTAGTAGAAACAATGAAATAGTGGCAATAGTATTTGTGTGCATGTGGTGAAGATCATTTGTGATTCTACTAGAAACATATGAGGACCAATCGAATCTATTCTTTCCAAGACAACGCACAATATACGCTAAAGCCCATAAAGGAATGTCTGTTGTTCTCCCTTGCAAAACAATACATGCTTGGAAGAACTCGATGACCATGCAAAGGAAGTTATGGGTAATAGATGAAAAATTGAGGCCCCTTATGGATGGATTTGATTGCACTACAAAAAATTATAACACAATTAATAATTACATTTGGAAATTATGCAAGGAAGAGGAAACTTTCAATTTCAAAGACTTACCTTGTAACAAACTCGATGAGAGATTGTAGTGAGTCTCTAGATATATTTTTTATCTTCAATTAGAGTGAATTTTGATGAGATGGGTTCACAATTTTTATATGGAAGGGTTGTCAATCTATGGATATCAGATGGTTTAACAAAGAAGGATAGGGTTTTGTTATCGATCGTCATTGTGATGATTGACCCATCATTGTCATAGGACTGAACAATCCTATTCAACAAATAAATATCTATGTCATATTGGGGCATTAGTGCTAACCCTAGAAGCCCAAATTTTTTCATCCATGTTGAATCATAATTAGGAGTATTGAGAATTTTGAAGATGAGCGAGCAAATGAGGTTTTGAAAGTAATTTTTGGATGAATGGATGATATTTTGACCATTGTTGCAATAGATTGGAAGGGTTTTAAGTATTTTAAGGGTTTAAAAGGGTTTTAAAAGGCTTGGAAGGGTTTCAAAGGGTTTTTAAAGGTTTCACAAGGTTTTTTGTTGTGCAAAAAAGAGAGAAATAAGACTTCATGCCCTTTTATATGTGTTTGCATGTGTATCATTAAATTAGATGACACATGGCATCATTAACTAAGGATCTAACACATAGAAATTGGTGCATGATATACCATGGTAGGAAGTCTTTAGTCATCACTTAGAACACAATCGATAGACTATCATCAGGCATCTCGAAGCATGGTGTTAGTAGGATCTTGTCAGGTGTCTCAAAGTATGGTGTCAGTAGGCTCTCATCAATCATCTCAAAGCATGGTGTTGGAAGGCTTTCATTAGGCATCTCAAATCATGGTGTCAGTAGACTCTTAATACATTTTAAATATGTTATTGGTAGTCTCTTATAAAGCATCTCAAAGCATGGTGTTGGTAGGCTCTCACCAGGAATATTGAAGGATGGTGTCGGTAGGCTCTCGCTAGACATCATGCATCGGTAGGCTCTCTAGAAAACTTGAAGCATGGTGTTGATAGGATCTCATGTAACATCGCTCATCGGTAGGCTCTTATCAAAAAAAATTACATGTTGGTAGGCTCTTTCCAGGTGTCTCAAAATATGCTGTTGGTAGGCTCTCATCATATATCACGTATCGGTAGGATCTTATCAGGAATATCGAAGCATGGTGTCAGTAATCTCTTATTTGGCATCACCTTTCAGTAGGCTCTTAATAAATGTCACATGTTGATAGGCTCTTCTCAGGAATCACACCTCGGTAGGCTCTTATTGGTAGTATTTTATTGTACATTTAAAATTTTTGATAAATTTGCCACCTTATTATATTTTTTTATGAAAAAAAAGGTAATTCACCATGTCTTCTACATGACTTTGAACCCTATTCACCTTGATTTCAAAATTGATTCACCCCATTATTATAAATACATTTTTGGACCTACCCCTTATGCATAACCTTGTTGAGGAGACATCCACATATCAAACCCTCTCACCCCTCAAAATCAAAATTTGGGTATTTATCAGAACCCTTTACCTAAACATGGGGGTGCTAATTCTCACACCAATCCACCCACATCATAGGCTAGCCCTAGATAGGTCAATCATGTCAATCATGGCCCATCTCAGCAAGGCTTTATGGGTATGATCAATGTTACTACCCATAACCAATGCTACCCTTCATGTATTGATATGCCAACCAATCCTCTTGACCCCGTACCATCTTCTTCTAACCTACCACCACCATCAAGCATTCCTCCTGCTATACCATGCAATATCATCACCATTCATAGCAGTCTTTCACACCAACTTTGCATTGCTCCTACATGGTTGTCCATCTACAACCTTTTGCAGCAATCTCAGCCTCATCGTGAAGCCCTCAATGATATTCTCCATTCCATAGATCTCAAAACAAGTGATAACAATGTTTTTTTCAACTTTGTTGGTAATGTGCAAACATGTATGCAACCTTCCATAAGTTTCCATGATCATAAAATCATAGAACTTGTGGGAGAAGGGGTTGATCCTCCTCTACATATCATGGCTTCTATCAATGATGTTACCTATAAATGTGTCCTCATTGATACTAGGTCATCCATTAGCATCATTTCCACAACCACCCTTCATCATCTACATATTCCACCCACTCATCTTGCCACTCCTCTTGACCTGTAAGCTTTTGATGGCTCTATGCATCCCATGGTAGGCTCTATTGTCTTACCTATCCAGGTAGGTGCTAAGACTATCTCTACACTATGTCATGTCATCAAGGGGGAGATGCAATATAATATCCTCTTAGGCCATGCCCATGGATTTGAGACATGTAGTGTGTCCCTTCCACCTTGCATCATTGTCTAAAATACCTTCACAATGACCAAGTGCATCGCATCCCTACTGATGATGATCCATTTGAATTTTACAATATCATTACTTTTCCACCAGGTCCACCCTTATCTTCCACTCAATTCACTCCCACAACAAGGTGACCCCCCACAACATCACCCCATATCCTCCACTTCCACATCAATCAAGAAATCCTATGAGTGTTCCCTCTCCTTCATCATCTAACCTTCCCACTCATGCTACTACACTCCCTCGATGAACTTCACATCCATCATCAGAATATATTTCCCATTCATATCCTATCTCCCCCTCACTCTTCTCCACCACCTCCTACATGGTCACATCCACCTTCTACCAACACTCCCATATTACCCACTCCAAATACTCCACTTCATTCACCCTCTATTCCTTGCACATCACACATCATTTTGCATCCCAAAAAGCTTCCTCCTCACCCCACTTCCCAATTTACACATGAAAATTACCCTATCCTAGCTACATCGATAGAATGTTATGAATGGGAACAATGCATTACCTACTTGGATACTCAACTCACCCAATCCACCCCTTCTATTTCTCCATCTCCTATACCACTTCCTCAAGAGTCATAACCCTCTTCATATTCATCACACAGGGGGTCCTCCCCTGAACATGACCATTATGACATACCTCATGTTTCCATACTCATGACCAATCCTAGCCTAGGAGAGTATAACATACACAATACTCGTGTCACCCCTCCTACGATACAATCCATTCATAACTTTGATCACCCCAATCATGCACCCTTGACTATTGAGGTCATCATTCCTCTCGACCCACCCATAAACTATACCAACTTCATCTATGGTGGTATTGATTCATCCTCTGATGTACTTGAGCCTCAATCACCACAAGATAAGTTTTGTGGTAATCTTGACCACATGTCCAATCCTACTTTTGTGATGCGATACTTCCAATGATTCCATTAGCATGGTTTTGGATTGGGATGCTACGAACAAGGATCTAGAAACCTTGTTGACCCTCCTATCCAACATACCAAAGACAAATCAGGTCTAGGCTATCAGTGTGACAACATCAACATATTGGAGGATGAACTCCATAATCTCACCCTTGATCCTTTTGAGGATAACTTTGATAATGAGCCTGAGTGTGACTTTCCTGATGATTATCTCTCTCCTCATTCCATAGTTAACATCTCATCCACCTTCTTCCATGAGTCTCCTCCTCATAGCACTATGTCTACTTGTGTTGTCGATGACCTCACCCATCACTTTGATGCACTTTCACTCACCTCATCTAGCTTAGATGATACTACCCTTCCTCCTTCTCCATTATCTATCAATCCATACATACCTCTGCACACTCACTATCGAGTTCAATGCTCTTCAACTCACCCTCACTCCCTACCCATGGTTTTGCATCCTCATCTAAACCAACCATTCCCTTCCTCACTATATCCCTCTTCTTCCACATGTTCTACTTTCTCATTGACTTCAAGTATCTTAGTCAACATGATCTCCATCAATTTATTCACTCCACTCCACTATACTACCCACCTCGATTAAATCATAAGTACAACTTCAAACTTTATTGATTTTGATCACATTTCTTCTGAGCCTTCTCCATGAGACTTTCTCCTATCTCCACATCTACTCCATTTTACAAAAACCCCTCTATCTTCTATCCCACCCCATAGTTTATGTGTCCATCACACAAATGTCTCTCTTGATGATGAGCTTACTCTCACTAACATCATCAATGACTTACATCTCATCCCCATTCCTACTCAACTCTAAGATGGCTCTCACATGCTTGTGGAAGACACCATTGATGTTGACATTGATGATGATCCAACCAACCCTCACATCATCAAACTCAACAAGGGTCTTTCCCTTGAAGAACATGTAAATTTTACAATACTCCTAAAATAGTATAAGAAGGTCTTTGCATGGTCCTACATGGACATGCCCGATCTTGACCCTTCATTGGTCATCCATAACTTAATGCTCGATGATAGTACTAAACCTATCAAGCAAAAACTCTACAAGATGCATCCTACAATTGCTTTGATGGTGAAGGAGGAGTTACAAAAGCTCCTTGATATGGGATTCATTCAACCAATTGATTACCCTAAGTGGGTTTCTAACATGGTCCCTATCACCAAGCCAAAAGGAGGAATTCACATATATACTGACTTTAGGGATATCAATAAAGCCTATCATAAGGATAGTTTTTCTCTCCCTAATATCAATACCGTGGTTGACTCTACAATAGGTCATGAAATGTTATCCCTCATGGATGGGTTTTTAGGGTACAACCAAATATGGGTTAATCCTATAGACCAACATAAGACATATTTTACCACTCATGGGGCACTTTATATTATAAGGTCATGCCATTTGGTCTTAAGAATGCTGGTGCAACTTATCAATGTGCTATGATGTACATATTTCATGACTACATGCATAAAATTATAGAATATTACGTAGATGACCTACTTGCAAAGTCCAAAAAGCATCATCAACACATCGATGACCTCCAAAAAATATTTGACCACCTCTTGGAACATAATGTATGGTTAAATCCAAAAAGTGTGTCTTTGGCATGACATTAGGTAAAATTTTAGGTTTCATTGTATCTCAATGAGGCATTGAGGTCGATCCTCAAAAAGTGAAGGCTATCATCAACATGCCTCCTCCTACCAATCTTAAACAATTACACAACTTGCAGGGCAAAATTCAAGTGATTCATCGCTTCATCGCCCAACTCTCCGACAAGTGTAAGTCGTTTAATCACCTCTTACAAAAGGGGGTCACATTTAAGTGGGACCAGGCATGTCAGACCACTTTTGACATAATCAAGGTCTATCTTACTTCTCCACTAGTATTATCTCCACCCCATCTAAATCTTCCTTTTCATTTATACATATCTGCCATTAATTTTGCTTTGGGTACATTATTAGCCTAGAAAAATGAAATCAACCATGAGCAAGCCATGTATTACATCAACCACACGTTGGTAAGCTATGAGACACGGTATGCTTACATGGAAAAATTATGCCTGGTCATTGTCTTTGCTACAAAGAAGTTGAGACATTACATGTTAAATCATACAACTTATGTTGTAGCTCACGATAATCCACTCTACTATATGATGGGTAGAAGTTACAACAATAGTCACACTACCAAATGGATTATGTTACTGAATTTGATCTCAAATTTATTAGTCAAAAATCCATAAAAGGCTAGGTCATTGTTGATCAACTCATTGAGGCTCCTTTAACTGATGATAAACCACTCCTCATTGAGCTTCTAGATGACTCATATTTCATACCACTAAAGCTAAACAATACGTGGAACCTGAAACACTAGCTGACCTAACTCTCTTCTTTGATGGCTCTCACTACGAACGAGGAGGAGGTGTAGGAATAGTCTTTTTCACACCACAAGGGGTACCCCTTCCATTTTATTTCAAATTAGGCTTTCCTTGCACAAATAATAATGTCAAATATGAAGCTCTCATTCTCGAACTCAAACAACCCTCGCTATGTGCATCAAATGACTACAAATATTTGGTGATTCCCTTCTCATTATCAATCAAATAAAAGGAATCTTCCAATGTCGATACCCCATACTCAAGCAATACAAATAAGTTATTGATCAGTTGCTCACCCAATTCAAGTGGTACAATATTGATGCTCACTCAACAAATCACTTTATAGATACCATGGCTTCTCTTGGATCTTTAATACCATAAAATCCACATGATGAAATCACTTGTGTGCCTATACAAATGCTACTTAAATCATCCATATCTACTTTAGCACCTTTCGATGATGTTGGCATCAATTTTGTTCAAGTTGAACCTTATGATCCTTGGTTTTTCCAAGTCAAGGATTATATTAAATTAGGTATCCTTCTTACTAATTTACCTCACACTCATAAATGAACATTCAAATAGAGGGTGATCCATTATACATTTTTGGGAGACATCCTTTATAAATGCAACTACGATGGCATCCTTCTACGTTGTCTCGAACTACAAGAGGCCCAACATGTTATTAGGGTTGCCCATGATGGTACTTGTGGTGGCCATTTTAGTGGCATGGCCATAACCAAGTGCATCCTACGCATGGGTTATTATTGGCCTACTATGGAACATGACTATTGCACTTATGTTAAAAAGTGTATCAAATGCCAACAACATGCTAATATTACACATCTACCATCTCAAGCATTACAACCCATCCAATCCATGTGGTCTTTCTCTCAATGGGGCTTGGATCTCATTGGAAAAATCACTCTAACCTCATCCAACAATCACAAGTTCATCATCACTACCATGGAATATTTTATGAAATGGGTTGAGGTAATTCCTCTCATCCAAATGATAGGTCCTAAGATCATGGACTACATTACTCAACACATCATCTATCATTTTGGCATTCCTTCCAAAATCATCTCTAATAATGGTACACCCTTCAAGAACAAGAATGTCCATGCTTTATGTGAAAAATACCACATCCAACATAGCTTCTCTACCCCATACTACCCCTAGGGTAATGGGTAAGCTAAAGCTACAAACAAAACCATTTGCACCATTCTTCATAAAATCATTGTAGAGATGCATCACGATTGGCACAATCAAATGCCATTAGCACTTTAGGCTTATCGCACCAACATTAGAACACCAATTAGGGCAACACCATTTTCTTTAGTCTATGGCACAAAGGCCATCATGCCCCTAGAGCTTGAAATCCCTTCTTTGAGAATCTCACTACAAGAATTTTATAATGATACAACCCATCAAGCGATATTAGACCAATTAACACTCTTGGATGAATATCAAATTAATGCTATTGAACATACATACATCTACCAAGATCATCTCCAATATGCCTACAACAATAAGGTTCACCAACATGAATTTCAAATCAAAAATTTGGTCCTCAAAGAGAACCAATAGAATACTAGCCAACCACGCCATCTTCATGATAAATTTATGCCCAACTAGTTAGGCCCATACATTATTACACATAAATTTGGTTCTGGAGTTTATTACCTTACCAATATTGAAGGTCTCAAGGAACCTGAACCCCTCAATATCATCCATCTCCATGCATTCTATGCCTGATAACATTCATCAAGGTTCTACATTCTTTGTAAATCCCATTGTGGATATTACACAAATACAAAAATACAAAAACAAAAACAATGCAAGCACAAAATCATCCATCAACGATGTATTATTCATTGAATCTGCATCCATGTTTAGTTCTTCCATATTCCTTCTCTTTCCTTTCCCATTAATTCTTGGTCAATGTTGTATGGTCATGCTTCGAGCAGCTACATACCTTTGATTTGGTCTTCTCTTCTTGCTCACTTTCTCTTTCTCCTTCTTCTTGTTACTTGTCAATGTTGTATGGTCACGCTTTAAGTGGCTACATACCTTTGATGAGTTACATTCCTTCCTTTATTCTCTTCTCTTTCATTTTTCTTTTCCCATTCTCATTCTCTTACCACTTTCCATCCATTTCATAAGTGCATTTTTGATATTTTTCCATCACAATCCACATTCATCAATCATGTTGATGCCGCCAAACATTTACAATTTCATTTCACACTCATCTCCACACATAGAGTTCTACACTTCTTTCAATCACCCTTTATCTTGTGCATATCATCATGGGATAATCTTGTATAGTGATTTTTCAGCAATGACATGCTAAGTCACATTAGTTTCTGCATAACTAGTTGCATTTTTACAATCATATCACCATCATTGTCAGTACATCTCATGTCTTATTTCATGTTACAAATAGAGTGCATATGCCCACAATACATACATACATGCATACATATCTCATTTCATGTCCACATGCATACATACCCACCTTACAAAGCAAAAATGAAGAGTTAAACACACACACGTTAGTGCAACTACTATGATGTCCAATCCTCTTTTCAAGATACTGGGTAATAGAAATATTTTAGTGATTCAACCATTTCTAGTTAAGTCAATCAACCTTCATCCAACATTATCAAATTCTAAAGCACTTCAAAGCTTCCCCTGGCTAACTTGAGTTCTTTCATGGCCACCAACACATTTCAAACATTAAGTAAATTTTGAGCATAGGAAAGGCAACACCTTTGTGTACTAGCCACCTAGAAAAATTCACCTCGCTCATCCTATCATTTGCATGATCCAAACCTGAGGATCAAAAAAAGGATAAGCTACAAAAAAGAAAAAGGTAGAAAACAAAAGCAAATGCCAAAAAGAGCACTACAAAAAGAATAAAAAAGAAAATAAAAGAGCATCATCAAAAATCTTGAATCCTTGAGGTCCTCAGGTCCATAAATCATGGGGCTAATCTCCATCGAGGCTATAGATGCCTATCTAGTAGTGGAGTATGCCTTCCAAGTGGTGACATGTCTATCACATTAGTGACCTTATTTTGTATAGACCATTGCGTGCTTGTGGATGAGCTAGCTTAAATGACTAAGTTTACAATTGGTTAGTCCAACCTCACTCAAAATGGATAAATGAACATCACTTTACACACACTGGTCCATGATTAACTTAAGCTTAGTTAGGATAGTTGAGATTTCTGTAGGATATTGATTGACTACTAGATGGGTTTGATTTCTCAAACTATGGTGTTCGACTCCCTTGAAATTCTTCTCACATCCAACATTTATAGAACAATAGAATAGATAGCATCACAACTAGTTTCACCAAAATACAAGTGTACTCTTCATTGGCATCTCACATCCTCATCATACAATTATTAATATCACTTGATAGGATCACACATGCATAATCATTCATCCATCACTTGCATTATCTATCAACTTATCACCCATTAGCATTCATTACATTCATTGCATGTTTTCTTGTCTCATACATAGTCTTTTACGTGACTACTCATCATTGCTTAATTCACACTCTATAAGATTATCCAAGTCTTATTGCACATATTTTCATGTATGTCTACACATTCACCTATATACATATAATTCAATCATTCTTACCATACATATTCATCTATCTATATTCATATATCTACATCATCTCATACATCTACACAAAAGCATACATCATCAAGGCATACACATGTCTATACTACATCAACACAACAACACATTCACATAATGTTCACACATATAATCAATGCCACATCATGTATATCATATATCAAAAATGCCCATGGGCTACAATACATGTCATCCCACACATATCAACCTCACCACAAATACATGTATATATCATACATCAAAAATACAAAAAGGTGGTATCATTTCCATGCTCAAAAACTATGTTAGCCCAACTACTCACTCAGAGTCTCTCCACTCCCCTCCTATACACTAGGGGTATCATCCACTCTCCTCTCTATTGTAGCCTCACTATGCTCTAGAATAGATCCCTCAACTTGGGATGTTGTCACCTCAACCAATCATGGTACCACTAGCACTACCGATGGTGTACTCCACTAACTCCATCATGACTATGTTTGAGAATGTGAATGTGATCATGAATCTGAATAAGAAGGCATAGAAAACCCTTGCTCTATCAGGTCTAACTTACACCATATCCTCTTTGCACTCTCCTTCCTAAATGCATTTGTCAAGTCACCTCGTAACCACTGCAATCACTACACCTCCTCTCATAGGCCTAATATCTCTACCCTATCCCACTCTCCTATAGCTCTCACCTCATCTAACTCTCCTCATAGCCAATACGCCTCCTCTATCACCTCATTCCTCATAGCTCTCACCTCATCCAACTCCTCCAACCACTACCTCTTCACTAGTGCCCCATCTCACTCTACGATGAGAGTGTCTCACTCCTTTGTCACCCTCATTTTCTCCACCAATGCAACATCCCCTACAACATATACCCTATATCTATCTACTAAAGCAACCTCCAACTCACTCTATAGTTGCTACCTCTCCACTTGTAACACCTCTCTCTACGACCATCGTTGCTCACTCTACTGTCCATGCCATATCTTGATCAGTCATCTGAAACTCTACCTACCATAATATCTCATGCAATATCATGGCCTCATATTGTGTCACAATCGTCTCATGAAGGCAAATTGTAAGATCAAAATATTGCTCCTCAACACCCATCATCTCCTCCATAGGTGCCATCTCCTCCATGGATGCCATCTCATCCACCACCACTATCTCCTCTATCATCCCAAATCCTCTTGCAAGCACATGCACTCATGATGGACCTGCCTCACTCTCCCTCTATTGTCGCACTCATCAAATTAGTGACTCCAACTCCTCCTCCTCCTCCTCCTCATCTTCAGGATCCACTTGACATCGGTTACCCTCATAGGACTCCCTACTCCTAGGTCCACCTCCTTAGCTATCACCTCTACACTACCTATGGTCCATCCTAATCCTATGACTTCTCCTCTCACTACCTCACTAGACCCATCCACTACCCCCACTCTAGGCTCCCATCTCTAAGTTACCCACCATATATCATAATCAAGAGTCATCCCTACATCATCCACATCTAGAATCACTATCACCTCATCTAGTATAATATCTAAGGGAGGCACCTATGGCCATAGACCATGATCTCCTTACATCCTCCAGATCACTACTAGTGGATCCAATCACCCCTATCACAAGACAAACTAACATGTCACCCTCTAGAAAGGAAAAACTCCACCTAGCTCATGTATCGACCCACAATCCATCTACCCCATCTCACCTTAGCCAACTCTACTACATCCTCTAACCACTCTAGTCCTCCTCACCATGGCCTCCAAATAATATTTATGGCCACTAATCCATCCAACCTCCTCCTATAATACATATCATCACCCTCATGTGGTTACCCTCACCCCTCCATATCTATGTGCCATCATAGCACATATGACACATCATCTCCCATAAATCCATGTGCATCATATGATAACTTCCTTGACCTTGCTACTATGATGTGCTCCCATACCCACACCTGTACTAGTGGGCTACAACTCAATCCTGATTGTAGTGTCCTCTTCAAGGCATGCAACTCCCTAAAGGTCTGTGCTAGCAATGTTGGTACCCATGCAAACCTCACATCCTACTCTACCATGTCACACACCACCCCAATCATATTCCAAGGGAATTTCACCCCTAATGTGTCAGGTAATGCATAAGTCATAATCAACACCATCACCATCATATACCTATTGGACAACATCTTGTCCTTCCAACACTTCTCATACGCAACTCCTCCCTCATGCTCCACCTTCACCCATCTATCACCAAAATCTCATTGCAATATACCACTCTGCTCATCCTTACTCATCACTACCCTCACTATCACTCCCTTTATCAAAATTTGGTATATCTAATATACATCCTCCAACATGATCATCATTTCCCCTATTGGGAAATGAAAAGTGTTCCTATCAGGATCCCATCACTCACACAATGTTGACACATAGGACTGATTGGAGTGCACACTCATCATCTCTTCGAGCCCATACAACCCCACTTTCTTCAACCATGTACCATCATCAGGCAACCATACACCTCTCAAATCATCTTGCAATATGTAAACCCGATGTCATGGTTGCACATTTTTCACCTACATCCATCCATCAACACACAATAATTCATCATCAGTATGATATCAAACATATATATCTACACAAAAAAAATACATTCACATAGACACGTGTGAATCTATATAGTTTCATATATTCACATAGTACTATGTGAATCTCAATCTAAGGGTAGATTTAGATACCCATTTGGCTAAAAATCACACTCATGCAAAACATTTTCAACAAAAATCAATGCAAGTATGCCAAAATGCACACACACATACACTCACGCACATCAAAACATGCAATCAACATTAATCAAACACATTTCAATGCATTCACATGCACACACTTCAATGCACTTATTTCATTTCCATCACACAATGCTAGTTCTACTATGCATTTTCTATGGTTTCATTTCACTATAAATTTATTCCCTAGGGTTCATTTTTAACTACTTAATACACAAATACCAAGGCAAGAAAAATCCACTTACTGAACACTGCACTCCCTCCAATGCTAGTGCTTGCCTCACCTCCCATCATTTTCCACCCTCACCTCCATAATCTGGTAGTGCTTCACTCCACAAATTCTCCCTCACCTCTCTCTCTTCCTCTCTCCCTATGCACAGCACAAAATGAGCATTTTGCTATGCGATTGCACTTATATAGCACTTTTCGCTCAAATTTGCATAGCAAGGTGTGAATCTTGAGGTAGGCCAGATTCACACACCACCCTAAGAATCTGATTTTTCAAGTGGCATTTGTGCTCTTATGCCTGACTATTGCCATATGTGCTAAAATTTCATATTTTCTTCACATATTAGCCTTCCATTTTTCATATTTTCAATCGACTCATCATCATTTCTCGTCTTCTCCATCGTCAACTCATCGCTTGAGGGGGTAGACATTCAACAATCAAAAGTTGCCTTGCACATGATCAAACAACCAAACATCCAATCATGGATACCATATTTGTCTAAGAAAATTTTTTCTAGAGATCATCTCAAGCCCTCCTTTGCTAGGGTAGACAAAAGAGTAGAATTTCTCTTCTCAATAAAACTCCAACTCAAAAAACTTAGAGCCTAATTCTACGACTATAGATAGCTCATGGATTACCTTCTTCAAAGTGGTAGTCGTAAGACCACTTTTGAATGAAGCACCTGACAAAAATCTACCTTACGACATTAATGGTCTATCAAATAAATGTCAAGAACTCATCAATCTATCAAAGGCAAAAATTTTCAAAGGCATTTGTTCCTTCCATAATTGGGATATCTTACATTGATCATAAAGCAAGGTGATCTTACATATCCTCTCAAAGCAATCATTACGACACTACAAAGAGTCATAATCAATCACAAATCATTCACTATCAATGTGTCTCTCTCATCCATAATCATCCATTACAAATTCATCTTCTTCAAAATCAAACCACCAACATGGTGTCATCAATTTTTGCATTGCACCGTGTCTTCACACAATGCAGTACAAAAAGGGGTAAATGTAGACACCCAAAAGTCGCACATTACCACTTCTCCCATCATCACGACTGATCAATTTGTAAAAGCTCATAAAATTTGCATAAATTAGCCTCAAAACACTATTCATTTATCAAAAACACTATTCATATCCATAAGCCCCCTTGGGCTACTTAAGCCCCTTCCTACGCTTAACTCTGGGTCCTCATGTGACCACCATCATGACTTAACCTTGGTTAATACTTTCAAAATTCACTTTATGGTCAAACACATGGTTAATCAACTTAATCATGATTAGACTAATTCATGGCCACCTCACCTAGTCTACACTTTGACTAGCCTAGGTGCCACCTCACCTATTTGACCTTGGTCTAACCTAGGGTCAACCTAATCAAGGTTAAATTTAACCCTTGCTCCACACATCCTCCTATGTGCATTTAAGGCCTTAAATGAATTTTGAAGACTTTTGTGCCCCAAAGCATGGGTCAAGGGTGAGTCACCTTCCACCTCACCCAAAAATTCAACAACTAACCTAGGGTCAACCTAACCCTAGTCACAACTAACCCTTGCTCCATTTCAAATCCCCATGTGGATTTGAATTCATAAATAACTTTTGAAGACTTTTTGGTTTTCAAAGCATGGGCATGGGTGACTCACCTTCCACCTCACCCCAAGTCAACAATCAACCCAAGGTTAACCTTACTACAATTAGGATTTAACCTCAACTCCACTCCACCTCACCATGCTCATTCATGATAGGTAGATGGGTGAGAGATTCTCTCACCCAAATACACTTATGAGGTATACCACATCAATGGACACCTCATGGGACACCTTAGTCCCTCCCCTAACCTTGGCAAACTCTATAAATAGAAGGCCAAATTCTCCATTTCAAAGAGATCCACTTTTGCTTAACAAAACTCTGTTGAAATTAGCCTAGATCATCAACATCACTCAACATCATCCAACATCACTCATCATCCATCCCCACATAGAAGTCAACATGAAATCCATCAACATCCCTTGATTCTTGATAGGTTGTTGATAAATATTGTAGTTTCTGAAGGTGACTTGGTGAACAATAGAAGAAGCTCCTACACTAGAGGAAACTTTGCATCAAAATCCATTGATTCTAGAAATTACAATTAGATTCACATAGCAGGGTGCGAATCTCGAGGTATAGTCAGATTCACACCCCATGGTGTGAATCCCATTTTCTACCATCCAAAGCTCACAAAACTAGGTAAATACCCCAACTTTGCTTGTTTTTCATCATTTTACATAGTTTTAATCATGTTTTGAGCATATTTTAGAGGTTATTTGTCTGTAAACATGAGGGGTCTGATCAAGATAGGCCCCCAAATATTCTAACCAAATTTTGCAGGTCTCACAGGCCCCAAGGATATATTTTATCACTAGTGGTACACGAGAAATAATCCCACTTACATCGAGGAAGACGAGAAGACAACTGATAATTATTTGTCATCTACTTCAAAAGAGGACTTCCCTTGTGGAAGACCCCATTTTGTAGCCCTTAGGGGTACTTTTGTAAAAGGATAACATTGTAACCTCCTTTTCAATAATCAATTCACAAAACAATCGGTTTCCTTGTGTTTCACATACATACATACATGTATATAGATATATATGTATATATATACATACACACACATATATGTATGTAGATATATATACATACATACATATATACATGTATATGTATATATGTATGTATAGATATATATGTATATATACATATATATACATATACATATACATATATGTATGTGTATATATGTATATATATATATATATATATATATATATATATATATATATCTACACACATATGTGTGTGTATGTATATATGTAAATAATATATATATATATATATATATATATATATATATATATATATATATATATATATATATATATATATATATATATATATATATATATATATGTATGTATGTATGTGAATATATATGGATATCTTTTGAGTTCTATTTTTACACACATTCCTAGCCTTTTAGTGATTACTATGCATGCATATGACCTCCAATTTGAGCGTAGAGATAGCTAATGGTAAGCGAATATGAGGGTAGTACTAGAGAGGTAGGTCCCCCAACTTTTCCTTATATTTTCTTCAATTTTTGGCTAAAATGAACAAAAACTAAGAAAACAATATTAATGAACAAACATTTAGTAAGACTAGCTAAAACGTAGCTAGGATATCATAAAAAGTGCCATCAAGACTACCACGTCACCCAAGTGGCAGGTCCGTATGGCATATCCAAAAACAACCTAGAAGTGCCTTAGAAGGCCTAAAAATTAAGGTCAACCAAGATTACCATTTTTAGAAAAATATCATTTGTAGTAAAATCTAGCAATCTTGGCTATAAGCAAAGAAGAGGCAATCATGGCCTAAAGTGGAGATCTTGGAAAAAAAAACGATCAAGGTCACACATAGCAAAAATATGTAATCGTGTCCAAGAATAGAGATCAAGGAAAAATATGGTGATCTTGGTTGAATGCAAAAAGAGAGCGATCATGAAAAAATATGGTGATCTTGGTCGAACATAAAAAGAGAACAATCATGATCTTGTATAAATAGGAGAAATCCTAGCCCTAAATGATGATCTTGGTAAAAAAGAGTGATTATGCTTACAAAAAAAAGTTTTTTAAATATTGAGCTTCCTTTGAAAATGGATTGGTAGGGGGATTTTAGGTGAGGCAAAAGCTATGGTTAAGTACATGGTTGGAGTCAACACAAATCCAAGGGAGCACCAACAAAGTAGCCAAAGTAGAGAGAGAAGGGGACAACCACATATGACAACACAAAGATCCATCATGGATGTAGGATTAGCTACATTTAGGGATTCCTTTATAGGTGCAATATGAGCTATGCCATGTTATTTTGGACCAAGTAGTAGATATACCATATATTCGATCTCATAAGTTGCAATATGAGTTCATATTTTGGAATATAACAAATCACACCTTTATGTGGAATCCTACATCAAATGAGGTCATAAAGATGAAAGTGATCCTAAAGGATATGTACTTCATCATAGGGTTACTGATAATTGGACACACCCCACTTAATAAATGTACCTGTTGTACATGAAGTGGGTGACTAGGGAGAGATGAATAGACAAATAATAGACCATTTTGTTTAAGTGGATCCAGACTATGACATACCCTTTATGCAACATAGGGATCCTCCTACTCATCTATATTTTGTGACAATGGCATGAACAAGTTCCTAACATTGCTTATCTACCCACTTTACCTAGCCCTAAAGGAGGGCTTAATATGACTCAAGATGGGTTTTACCTAGGGATAGCATTACTAGCTTTGTTATACCACGACTTACACCACTTTTTGGATTATTGGAAATAAACCATTAGCCTAGTATTTCTTTTATAGTCATGGATATATGAGCATTTTTCTATGTACTAGCCCTTAAGTTTATCATACGATAAAATTTTGAGTGAGATTCATGCAATACAATGGGCCATGTTATAGGAGTAATACAATTGCAAGTGCCACCATTTACAAGGATCTCATGTGAGTACATCATTTGGATCCCCTATCACAATCCATGACAAATTGATCACTAGAATCTACAACTCGTAGGGTTGAGTAAAGTGATCATAGTTTACAATCATTGACTTGAGGTCATAGAGCATCATAGGTCAAATCGAATCCCTAAATAGTTTGGGGGCCCTCGTCTAGATAGGACACTCTCAATCCTAGGTGCATAAGGAAAATACTAGAGGAAGCAAGAAGTAGATAGGATGAGTGGACCACCATCTTCATAATACCACTATCGATAGAGGATAAGAGGGACCCATAACAATGGGACCTATAGAGGCCATCATTCTTTGTTTGCTATAATGTTCTAGCTATTGGGACATCCATGGACATAGAATTTCTACCCCTACATCAAAATAGGAGAGGGGTGATCATTTAGAGAAACATAGAAATGAGGATTCTCCAAGGGATAAGGAGGCTATAGAGGAGGCAACAATAAGGGAAGGCACAATAGAGGAGACTATATTAAGGAGGGAGAGGGATATGAGGAGATTGGCATAGAGGATATTTATGTCTATAAGGTTGAAGTAGAAATTTTCAACCTAGAGGTATTATCATCAAAGGAGGATGACCTGACAATACAACCTAATAACCTAGGTAAACTATATCTTTAAGTATCTTGTGTTAGCTTTTGAGGATATATGTAGTGGAGAGATCTAACACAGGTTCCAATAAAATATAGAAATTATGAAAGAAAGTGAAACAACAATATGATTGAAATATGCTATAAATAGAAATCATGAAAATATAATCCAATATGGAGGAAATAGTCACTCCATTAATATAAGCTAAAGAGCTGCATTGTACTCCATACAAGAGTACTTGATATATGAAGAATATGAGATGTGAGATGATATGAGATGATATATGATCTAATACTGTGAGGCCCTTTATATAGGAAGATAGATTCCTTGGCCAACACTCTACCTAGTTGTACAAGGGGATACCTTACAAATTACAACTTGCACATAACCACTTGTGCACTTATTACATTGCTTAAAGTAACTAGATAATTTCCCTCTAAATTAATATTCTATCCTAACTATGTACCTAAGGTGGTACATTTAAATGACCCAAATTATGTAATAAACTCTAACTCTAATACCCCCAAGTATTATATTATTTGGGTATTGAAGATTTCAATCTTCAATATGGATCTTCTTCTTTGTCTTGGAACTTGTCTTCTTCTTCTTCTCTATTTTCTATAACTTTTTCAAGCTAGTAGTTAGTGTCTTCATAACTTGTTGTTCTTGTTGAAAGAGATTTGACTTCATAATCATCTGTAGATTCTTCCAGTTCTTCAATTTCCTCTATCCTTTGAGCTAGGTGTCCTTTTTTATTCATTTTTTGACACTCCAATTAGGTATAATTGGCTAAACACTGAGCTTGCTACTGATGAGGATTATTTTTATATTGCCTTGATTGAAATTTGCTCCCATTTTTATCTGATTTCCTTGATTCTGATTCTTTGTATTTAATCTACAATAGTTAGTGTTATGGACTTTTCTTTTGCATATCTGACAATACCTATTATACCATGGTCTTCGTCCTTTTGATTTTGAAGCAGTATTTCCTTATGGATTGTCTTTTGATGCCAATGTAGTGTTAGTAATTTCATATTTTATTGTATTCTCTACCTCATATTCTTGAAGAATATTGATTAGGTCATCAAAAATAGTATCTTTACTTAGGACTTGTAAATATGTAACCAAATGTTTGTAGCTATCTAGAAGTGCTCTCATGGTTAATTGAGTAATAATTTCATCTTTAATTTCTTCTCCTAGGTTAAAAATTTCCCTTTGATATCTGCTAATTTCCTTAGGAATAGTTCTATGCTCTCGCCACTGTTCATTTTTAGAGAATGTAGTTGAGTTTGAAGATGAAGGATAGTGGCTTTATTTTTTCCTTCAAATATATTTTCTAAGCTTTTCCATGCTTTTGTAGATGTCTTTGTTGAACTGATATAAGGTTGTATTTCATCAATGATAGCAAAGGTTATTATCATTAGGGATTTTGCATCATTGTCATCAAACTTCTATTTTTCAGTATCACCTGTGCTTGGTATTTTTTGTGTTGCTTGAGTTATATCCCAAAGTTTTTCATATACTAGGATTGCTTTGACCTTATTTTTCTAGGAGAAATAATATGGTCCCTTAAGTAATTGAGATTTCACAAGAAATAATTTGTTTGATGCCATGATGATCCTTGTGGTCTTCTTTTAATTTCCCTAGTATTGACTTGATGATGCCTTGGTGAAATTCTAGGTTTTGTAGAATTCCTTATGAATCCATAGTGATTTTGGAAATGTTATATGATAGACAAAGTGCTTTTGAGAATTATAGTTCAATTTTAATTTGATTTTGTAAAGTTTAGTAAATAGCAAAAATCAACTTCTTTTACACCTTATTACTCCTATTGAACTTTAAGCACTTTCTAATTTTATGAGGTTTTAATAGTTGGATTACTTTTGTCCCTTTAAAGTGTTTTGAGACAAGTATACCAATTAATTTTCAACTCTTAATACCCTTTAATAAATCTCTTTTTTTGGTAAGTTAAGTTGAATTAAAAGTGGGTTTTTATCAAGGATCCCAAAACCTGATTACATCAAAATGCAAGAGGAACAGTCCAAGGATGGACATCAGGAAAGGCTTGAGGAAAGCCTTGAGGAACACTTTCAAGAAAGCATTGAGGATGGAAGTGAGGAAAATTGCATGGAGAAATTTTTGAAAAATCCACTAGGTGGGAAAGGAGAATAAGGTAGAAGAAAACAGAAAACTCACCTAAAATTAAATTTGAAACTACCCACAGGAAAGAAAATAAATAGGTGCTTAAATTTGAAATTTGAAACATCCCAAGGGTGGGAAAAGAAACTAGGGGCCAAACCACCCCTGGGAAACTAGAAACCATGATAGAAACAACTTCCCACACAAGGGAAAACTAGCCAAAAGTAAAAAAACACCCGGCATCAAAGGGTGGAGTAGAGAATATGATATTACAAGAAATCCTACCATGTTAAGGATAGGAAATAACCAGGTACATCATAGGATCACTCAAGCTATGAAAAAATCATGTCCCTTGCGATCCTGAAAGGTGGAACAATCAATAGAGGATTTCCTCTGGTGATAAAATTCTCAAGCATTAGATCACAGGCCTAGAAAGTGGGTCAACATATTGAGGAACTCCACAGGCCATGAAGTCCTCATGCAATGAATAAGGAAGCCTTCAAGTATGCCAACCCAATAGAGGAAGTAGTAGAAGCAAAACAACACACCATAGAAAAAGGATGAGAAATTTCTTAAGGAAACCAAGAGGAAGGAGTCACGAGGAAGCCCATCTATAGATGATAAAGGCTAAATAGAAAGGATGCAGCCAAAAATCCTAGATAGCCTTCAACACCACCATCGACCAACTTCAAGAAAGTAGATGAGGAATCTCTACAAGTAAAAAGTAGCAAGAAAACTAGAGGCCCTCCAGGTAGGCCACGAAAGAAACTAAAATCCCACTGGACTCACAACATCAATCCCAAAAAGCAGGGTCAGAAGAAAGCACAAGGTCCTCCTAAAGACCAAAAGGATGTTTTTCAAAACTACTCATAAAACCACTTTTCTATAGCCCCAGCGTTTCGCAACTGAAGATCCTCCAAGGGCAAATGTTAAGAAGACACCTAAAAAACCTAGGAAAAACTAGGAAATCCAAGGAAAAATCCTTGAAAAACTCAAAAAACCTAGGGAAACTCCTAGGAAAGAACCCAAAGCTATCCTAGGACCCATGCACTGAATGAAAACCCCACTACATGGCAAGTAAAAGGGTAGAAAATTGGATCAATGATCTCCCACCCCAAAGAGATCATCTACAACACCATCCTACCAAGAAGGAAGGGAAAAGGAAGTTCCAGGGAAGCTGGGATAGGTCCAGAGAAGGGATGCAAGTAAGTGGAAGGGACTTCCATAGGAAGTCACCTATAGAGCCCCCCTTGGGTCTCTACATCCTTTTTTGTTAAAACCTCTTTTTATAGCCTTTAATTATTTGATATTTATTGTTTCTAATTTCCAATTTCCTACTTTGATGTAGTATTCCTTATAACTCCCTAATGTGGAATATTAGAAAACAATTATTTGCAATAATAGAAATTTTGATTTCCAAGTAGAATACCTTATTTTTCCAATGTTATAATACTACAAATATTAGGCTATTTAATATGTGTTTTCTCTCTTTTATATTGCTTTGAAATGTGGTCGATTTTCTTTAGTATTTCAACCTAATGTTATACCTTATAACTCCCTATTAATGAAAGAAAATTTAATAAAGTAGAGACCTTACCTTTTATGTTGTATTCTCTACATATCCGTTGTAGATTTTGGAAGTATATGACAGTCCACTTTTATGCCTTTCCTTTGAATGCTTAAGGAGAATGGTGTATGTTGATTTTCCCTTGGCTTCAGTTTTGGACTTCTTTAACCTCCTTGACCAGATATTTTAATTCTCTTTCACCTTTCTTCCATGCTATAATATGTTCTATGCTATGAGTAAATGTTGGAATATTGAATACATTGATTTCCTTGGTCTTTGTTGCATTTTAATAGAAGAGGGTTCTTGTACTATGTGACAAGTGTCATGCCAGTTACTTTTTGAGCACTTGGAGGAAATAGAGATGCTTGAAACCACCTGTAGGTGATGTATGGGTGTTCCAACCTTGGAGGAGCACTTATTTCCTTTGAAGACTAGTGTCTCCATTATTCTAACATACCATATTTCTTTCTAGTAACGTTCCTTTCCTCAAATGTGTGAAATATGGGTGCTCATGTAAGGAACGTTAGGATTCCTTTTCAAGTGACAAGTGTCACTTCCTCCTTATGCATGGGCTCTTTCTCTAATGCTTCTTTAATGTACCTTTGGAGCACCTTTAAATGTTGTAATATTCTTAGCTCTTCCTTTGTTCGATGGTGCTTTCTTATGAGTTGGTTCTAGCTGGAGTGAAGAGTGATGCTTTGGTGGAGCTTTGGTGAACCTCCAATAATGGTATAGAATGCTCCTTGGACATACATTTGGCTTTGATATTGCTTCAACCTGTTATGCTCTCCTTTTTGCCCTTGAATATAATGCTTCTCTTTGCCTTGTATTGTGTTGTGTTTTCTTGCATATTTGGTTGTCCAAGACATAGAGGATTCAAGCCTTCTTTGGGGCTCTTTTTCCCTGCTTGGAGTGTGCAAGTATTTGGCTACCATGGGTTTTTATGCCTTTATAAGATGGTACCTTTTAGACACTTAAAACTCTACCCTTTTTCTTGTGTAAAATATATTATACTGGGAACCAATATGTAATATATTTTGTATATAATAATACCTTTATTGCATTCCTTTTGCACTCCTTTTGCAAATTTATTTTTCCTTATTTTTATGGCAGATTTTATTGGGGCAAAAACACTAGTTAATTTCTTCATATTTTTGTCACAACCCTTTCATTTACTTGTCAACCTAGGGAAACTTGTAAGCTTGTGAAGCACCAAGTTGATATCAATCACAAAAATTATGGAGATGAGTCCACTAGTTCTATCATTGGGGGAGTTTTTGTTGAGATAGTATTAATTCATCCACACCAATGAAACTTGCATAAATTAAATTGTAGAAAAGAAATCACACCACACTATGCAGAAATAAAAGAAAGCTGGAAATAAACGAACTTGTAGAAATAAAAGAACTTGCAAAAATAAAATGCAGCACACCAGAAATAAAAGAACCTGACTAGAAATCAAAGAAGAAGGGGAAAAATACTAGCTAGGAGTGGGCCCAAGCTCCAACAACTTATGCTTGGCTAAACTCTAAAGACTGAACACAAATGAGAAAACTATTGAATGAACTTTTATTTATAAAATTGCATTACAATATATCTTAGCTTTCTTCAATGATAATCTCCCCCAAAGAAGTCTATGTGTTTATGTAACACACACAGAGCTCCTATTACAATGTTGATACGACAGAAAATATGCTACATTCTAAATCAAGACAGTTTAGGTGCGATAACAAATACAATCAAAATAGTCAAATGGCACTTTTATCCTTTTCTAGGAGTAGTAGATTTTTTCATTCTACTTTATCATCATCCGCACTCTGTTTCAGCAAATAGTTTTATTTTCCTCCTATAATAATAGGACAACTAATGCATTTTGGTATTTACCCAAAATTAGTATCTTACATGGAGTCAACCATTAGCTCTGGTCAACATAGTGAACATGTCCTCCGTCAGAAGTAAGGTCGGATCAAGGCACATTTTTATGAGATCAAGAGGCCTTCCGTTGAATGGGATCAAGGTGCATTCCTTCAACAGGATCAAGTCACCTTCCCTCAATGGTATCAATGTACCTTCCCTCAATGGTATCAATGCACCTTCTGCCTTGATAAACCTTAGCTTCTTAATACATAAATGTGTCAGGTCTGAGTAGGACCTCAACGAGATCATGCAGAAGATGACAAAAATAACCAAATCTACACATAAAACACACATATCACACAAGTTAGGCAATATGCATAATTTTTAATAAATATATATAAATATGTATAAAAAGTACAACTCTGATACAATATTTTCTACACAAAAACATTAGAACCCATGCAAAAATATGAGCAATTCTGGTGCTCATCGGCTTTCTTGAAGGCAATGGGGGATTTTGAGGTTATCTTTTGATTAGACACCTTTCCCATTTTTCCTTGGATATTTTGCTAATGAACCCAAGATTGTAACCATGTAGATAGAAGCTTATTTTTGTAGAAGTAATTTTTGCACCCTTTTTAAATAGCCTTTAGTGCACTTTGAATCTTGAGACTCACCAAGTCTCGATTTGAAGCTTCTCTTGCTGATTTTAATGGTGGCTTTCTTCTCCACTCCTTGGAGGAATCTAATATAATTTTGGTGGATTATTTAGGCCATGAAATGCTACATTTTTTTTGCACCAAATAGTTTCTCTATACACTTTTATTAATTTTTTGGTTTTTATGCTCTTGATCCTTAACAATCAACAAACACACAATAACATTTTTTAGAATAACTAGTTAGAGATCAAGTAGTATAGTTCCAATGCACTATTAATGATAACAATAGTCTCACCTTATTGCTCCAGTAAATGAACTCTCAAAATACTTTTAAATGCACTTAATTATCTTTGCAACTTTTAAGAGTAATATGTAATGAACCCTTAACAAATATTCTAAAAAAATTAACTACAAACAAAGTTGTAGGATCTAGTCTTCTTTTCTTTTTCCAAAGTAGATGATAGGTAGTTGATAGATAGTTGTAATTCTAAAATCTATTCAACTCCAAATTAATTTGCAAATAATCCTTAAAATAAAATCTCCCATTTTGCACTTTCTTGAAGACTATAATGCAATCTACTCTTCTGCAACTTTTAATCCAAATATGGTGCTTAAAGGAATTTGATAATGAACTCTAATTTGAAGCTCAACTAATTTCACCTTAGTTGCTTACCTTTTTTATGGATTCTAAAGTATATTATGTAGATCTTGGTGCTTCTAATTCACCAATTTTTTGCCTTGTAGTATATGGATACGCAACTTCTTTGTTGGCTATCTTGAACAGCTTTCTCCTTCACCAATCTCTAGCCTCAAACTTTCTATCTTGAGTATTGGATTTGATGGTTTAATCTTTCCAGTGATATTCTACTTTTTTTTGTAGATTCAGATAACTCCTTTCTCTTAAATATGCCTTCTTGCTATGAGAGGCAATCTCCAAATCTCCTAGATTTGGTAGGCTTCTTCTGTCTGAATCTTCCTTCAAGCTTCTTGTCGAATTCTGACTTCAAACATGATATTCTTCTTCTCAAGATTTTGATTTTCTTGAGGTCTTCACTGGATTCTTCTTCAAGTTGAAACTCCTTACCAAATTTTTCTTCTTGAATTTGTCACTCCTTGCCAAATTCTTCTTCTCTTGGGCTTGTTTTCGGATGGTGATAATTATCCCAAGTCCTTCACTATGAGGGTCTTATCCTTGGTAGTGGATTTCACAAATGAGTTCTCCTAGGAACTCTTTTGACGATGCTTCTATGAGATCTATAAAAAGGCTCTCCAAGCCTTCTTTTTTATCCTTGAGACCTCTCTAAGTTATTATATCTTGCAGATCCTCTGGTATTCTGATTGAGACCTTTTCTTCAAGCTTCTACTTCTGGAAGTTTTAGAGTTGAGATCTTCCTCTCGGATATCTATTTTTGTTGCTTTTGAATTCTGGAATAGGACTTCACTGGTCCTTTCTCTTTCTTCTACAATTTATAGGATTTGATGGATATCACCAATCTCCTTTTTCTTGGACTCTTCTTTGGAGTATTTTTTTTTATTCAGGTATTCTTCTCTAAAGTTTTTCTTCATAATTAATGCTTCTATGGCCTTTTCTGCTTCAAGGATTCTTTGGTCTATTCTTCTTCTAGGCTTCTCTGGCCTATTCTTATTCTAGGCTTCTTTAGCATATTATTCTTCTAGGCTTCTCTAGTATTTTCTTCTACTGCACTCTACAGGTATTGATCTTGAATGGAGATCACCAATCTCCTATCTCCTCCTATGACTCAAATTTTGGAGTCTCTTATTCCTTGATTTTTCTATAAGGCTATTGTGGCCTTTTCTTTACTTCTATAATTTATAGGATTTTAGCTCTTGTAATGAGACCTTTCTCGAGGTCTTTGAAATATTCAATATTCTATCTTGTTGTTGCAAGTGCTAGAATGATTCTTGAAGATGTTCTTCCTAACTCTCTTTTAGGAAGCTTCTCAACTTTTTCTTGAATCTCCTTTTCCTGCAACAAGTTGTTAGAAACTGGAATGAAAGAACTTATAAATATGGAGATAATAATCTTCACTAGTTTATTTATCAAAATAGTGGCTTGAATACTGAGTCCTAGTCTTCATGATTTTTTTTGCAACTCTATGGAAAGACCGTAGCCAGATGTAATTTCAGATTTTTTGCAACTAAGATTTATTTCAGTATTCACTTTACTAATCTTGTTTACTACTATGGCTTTTTCTATCAGTTAATTCTAATGGCAACTTTTGCATGTAGTGGCAAAGATGCAGGCCAAAAGTAGTAATGGTAACTTTCCCTATTCCTCTTGACCTACTGGACTTCTCTTATGATGGATGTAGGTCCTCCTATCTTGAAGCACCATGGCTTTGATACCACAGTTAGCTTTTGAGGATATATGCAATGGAGAGATCTAACACATGTCCCAATGAAATATAGGAAATATGAAATAAAATGAAATAGCAATATGATTGAAATATACTATAAATAGAAATGACAAAAATACAATGCAATATAGAGGAAATGGTCACTCCATTAATATAAGCTAAAGAGATACATTGTACTCCATACAAGAGTACTTGATAGATGAAGAAGATGAGATATGAGATGCTATGATATGATATGATATGATATATGATCTACTACTGTGAGGCCCTTTATATAGGAAGATAGATTCCTTGGCCAACACCCTACCTAGTTGTACAAGGGGACACCTTGCACATTATAACTTGCACATTTCCACTTGTGCATTTATTACATTGCTTGAAGTAACTAGATAACTTCCCCCTAAATTAATCTCCTATTCTAACTATGTACCTAAGGTGGTACATTTACATGACCCAAATGATGTAATAAACTCTAACTCTAATATCTTGGTACTTTAAATTTTAGTTTTATGCATAGTTAGATTAAATTAGCATTGTGTTACATGATTTCATTAAATGGTGATTCTAACCTTTTCTTTTCTTAAATGATTTTAGAGACATCCTAGGAGTAGAGGCAACTTATCAACTAATTATAGAGACACCCTAGTAAGTGTCCTATATTTTAACAATATTCCACTAGCACCACCATCCTTTTCTAACCCATTAGATTAGTTGATCAACCTTTATAGCCAGGCCAGGCCATCTAGTAGTTGATCAACCTTTATAGCCAGGCCATCTAGCTTAACACCGTTTTGACTCTCAAGTTTAAGATAGGTATATAGAGCTACAAATGAGTTAAGAGACCATGGAGAGGGGGATAGATAACAATAATAGTTAATATAGGATTAGCTAGACCATACATAGGTATAGGGAGAGCTAGTAGGTATGAGGATGTCCATATCATGATGATCTCACTCTCATACCTTCCAATCCATGCCATATGTGTTCGACATAAAGTCTAAGGTGCATAGTGGCTAATTTTATAGATATGTCCCCTACATTGTATGTATGATATAATTCTTTATAGCCACCATTGCATCTCATTTGTATATATGGTATTATTTGGGTGACGAGGCTATGTATTCGATATATAGGTTAGCTAGGATTATGACACTCAATGCCCTATGCACCATATTGTACCAATACATGAGATTTCTTTTTATGGCATATGATTTGTGTAAAATTTAGTGATGTTTCCACTACTTTCATAATGATGTGATGCTTTCTATTTGATATGCTTTTCAATTCTTACTTTCAAGTAACACTTACAATGTATACACTATGTAATAAATTCATAATATTCTTGAGATAAACAACAAGTTATCTCATAACTCCCCACTTGAAATTAAAATATGATGTGTCACCTAAAACCCTACTCAAAACGTAGAAGAGAAGTTGTACAAGTAAGTTGAGATGATGTCACCAAAGGAAAACCTCCTAATTATTTGTATCCTAATCAAGAACTACCTCCTTATAGTATCATCTATGCTTGATGTCACAATCCAAGCACACATGCCACTATGGTAGGAAAATTGTGTATAGTATTTGACTAACACAAAGTATGGAACAAACACACTCATCACTATAGTAGGGTAGAATAAGAGAATCAAACTTACAAAATACACATACAAATATGTGTCCCTTACCCCTAAAATAAATGACTAGATAGGCATAGATGAACATTATGTATCAACAAGCATATCCACCCATTGTTGTGGGATGGCTCGATGGAAGCCAATTTATGCCATGCACAAACTCAAATATTTATCCCTATAATAAAATTGTATCCTACTACTAATGATGAGTGTGTTATGTCAATAAGACCACCATGATAGGGAAACAAACATAGAAGTAATTATATAATCTAGATACATGTTTTAGTGTACCCAAGGCAAAGTCCTATGAATGATAGAATCCCCATACCCCTACTATAATGGTCCAATATTGAATGCTACAATATTCAACAAAATAATATGTGACAACAAATATGCTTACCACTAATGTGGGAAAGATATTGATTAATTAGTTTTATGGATTGGACATTTTTAATATTTTTATTACATGAAAATTTAAAAATGTTGCCTTGGTGGTCTTACCACATACCATATAAACATGGCATGGGTTGAACTAAGGCAATTTATTTATGACACTTAAAGCAAGGTACTAACATGAAAAACTAGGGAAGACCTTAAAGATATCATGGTATCCCTTACTAGCAATACTAAAATCATGATGAAGAAGAGTAGACAAAGTGTAAACAAAGTCAGTAGCAATGAGCAAAATGGATTGCAAATCATGCAATAGAAGAAAGCAAGGTCAAAAATGAAACTAAAAATTTAGAATGACTAAGTATAGGTCAAATTCATGCCTTAATTCATAAATTTTTTAAATCATAATATTGCCTAAGTCTCATTGAAGAAAGATGCCCTCAAAAATGTCTCAAAATTCCAAGAAATATGTACTCTAGCCCAGAAATAAGTCTCAAAGTGATTAGGAACTTCCCCCAAAAGTTAACTAAGTCCCAAAATAACTTTTGGGATTGCACAAAGAAGGAATGTAATGATTCTAAAATAATTTCGATAATTATGTCAACATAGCATCTCAAAAGTCTAAAAACAAGCAAATATGCATCAAGTGAATAAAGTTGGATTTCTCGACTATGAAGCAGTGCACCTCCAGTATCGATCAAAAAATGCACCCTCAACCCAAATACGAAATGGAATGATCCGAGGCATCTTTAGGTTATGAGTTCAATACCCTTACATAATATTTTAAAAATGCATAGAAGGTACTATGGTGAAACAAAATTGAAACCCCTAATATAGAGATGTCGATGAAGCCAAGAGTGCACAAAGCTAGAAAAGTCAAGATACTAGCCAAAAATAAACAAAACCAAAACTTATCAAATAGTGAAATCATCAGATGATACTGAAAGTCTGGAATTGATTCAAGAAGTTCTCCAAAAAATCAAGAAGTCTAATATCATCATGAATCTGACTTTGATACTTATCATCCCAAAATGTCCCTTTTAGAACTATAATTACCTTCATGCCTTCCAGTTGTCCAAGCTAAGACCATTAAGTTGAAAATTGATATCTCTAATAGATAGTTGCAATTAAACAACCATTTGCAGAAGATAGTTTATGATCCATAGATCAAATCATATATATATATGAATTTAAATGCAAGGCACGATCTGAACTGACCACCTCAACAATATAAGCTTCTAAGAATATCTACCAAGCTATTTATCTAACACACCTATAACTATAAATCTTACACTACAAGATTCAAAAAGCAGCTTATAAATAGAGGGCTAGACTTCAAAATAAAGGTTATTTCTATAGCAATTTGCCTAAATGCACATTTGATTTTTTCTAATTAATGTAAAAAGTAAAATTTGTTTGGCCTCCATTGAAATTTTAATCATAGGTTCTTATGTATGGGTGGTTATATTTCAAGTCATTTTTGTTACACTTATGATGAGTTTATTTTGTTAAAGCAAATTCTAATCTGTGGATCGTTGTTGGATTGATTTTTATTAAGTCTTTAGAATGATTAAAATATATAATTATAATTGGATGAATCTTGTTATGAATTTGATAATTGTTGGTTTGTTATGCTTCATGGGAAATTAAGTAGGTTAAAATTGTATGCAGTGGGTGTTCAATGTTGTTATGTTATACCTTGTCCATATTTTAGTAGTTTCTTATAACCCTTATTCCTTTCTAACCCTTCCATTTATTACTTTTATCTTAAACCTCTATTTTAATTTTGTAAGTATTTCAAGGATTTGATCTTTTTTGGAGATTGAACAAGAGAAATATTATTCATCCAATGTTGGCTAAAGTCTAGGGCTCTCTTCATAGACTTAGGTAAATTTTATGCCAACATTTTCTAGCATGCCTAATGGGACAAATTGTATTGATTCACCCATAAATTTGATTGAGTAGAATCTTGGTGAAATTTTACCCCTTAAGATCATTAAATTTATTTACATAATGACTCTGTTGAGTTATAATTGATTAACAAATACCCAATTGGTATTATATTCTAGTTTCCTATGTTTTTATGTTGAAAAGGTTAGCAGTTAAAAATTTTGAGAATCCATTATTATTTTTTGATTTGCCAACTTTTAGGCCAATACAAACTAGGCCTCTACCTCTAGAGTTGCTATCATAAAGTGTAGACTTCACATATTCTAGTCCTCAAGAATTATTAGGAATATCTAGTTCTAAAACCATGGCTCAAAAATAGTAACAAGTCCTAAAAATTTCCTTGAGTGGAACACTATCGGACCACTAGTTTTGGCACATATTAATGAAATACCTTAGGCAACACTCAAAGCCTTACCCATCAATGACAACATAAGAAAAATTACATATAAACATTTCCAAGGTATGATTTTATTGGTTGTGATTCATAACATCTGAGAAGACATTATGGTCTAACTCCTCACCCTATCCTTAAGAGGAAATATACTACACTGGTATCATACACTATAATATGGAACTATTTGTTCATGGATTGATTTAGCTTGTTACTTTGTTGAATAAATTTACAAGTTAGCAGACCCTTTCTCATTACTTACCCAATTCACTAGTATTCAAAGATATTCTTAGGAGGTCATGATTGATTTCAACATCAGGTTCAGTTAGACTTGGAAAAGAATCCCTCAAGATATTAGATCACCTGGTCCTTTGGCATACATCTACTATATTAAAGCTTTAGATCCTAATCTAGGAATTCAAACACAAAAATCTAATCTTATGACCTTACCTGATGTCTATCAACATGTTGTAGTAGTAGATAATGCTTTATTTATGTACGAATGATGACCTCCGAGTTGTCATACCATATTTCCCATAAATTATCTAGCCTACTCAGTAGAAATAAACCTCGATTATAATCATGCATCTCCCTTCAATAGCTCACATTCCTATTCTTGAGGTATTACCCCCAATAACAACCTTACCAGCATTACCTACCTTGGAGCCAAAATAATCTCTAATGATACAAGAGATGCTAATGACACTAAATAATTTAAGCATCAAGGTGATAACTATTAGAAGAAGAGAGGCTGAAATGTTCTAGCCTAGAAAATTTCCTTATGTTGTCAAGGTTCAAAAGGCCTCTACCAACAATACGGTTAAAAGGCTAATAATAACTGCAATGATAAAAATTGACATCAAGCCTAGATAGTTGTTGTAGAGAAAGCTAAAAAGGGACAAAAGGGTCAAGTAAATATGTCATGAAATACAAAATAAGTTATGATCACACAAGATCCTTTAGAAGAAGAGTGCATATCAGTATTAACTAGGTCTAGAAAGAAATTGTTACAAATAGATTTATAGAATTTGTCACAACCCAAAAACTAGATAAAAAGAACTAAGAATTTTTTTTAATACAAACACAACTAAGAGGGATCCATAATCCCCCCATTATCTAGTATACCCATTAAGTTATTCTATATTTCAAGTTTACCAAACCATCCAAATCTACAAGGATCACATCAAACTTAATACCCTACACAATTTCGGTTGTGTAGGTATATTATGTGCACTGAAGATAAGTTATCCATATCATCCTTCTTGATGAAATAACTTATCACCTTTAGTATGGTCAAAGGTATACGCCCATCTCCATACCATGCACAAGTTTTTTTGTGCAGGCATGCTACATGTACTGTGAGTTAAGTTATCTATCTCATCTTTATGATGAGCTAAATTAACTCATTTATAATCAAGTTGGTTCCAATTTAAAATATCCCTAAGAGGTTTTAATCTCTTAGGTTTTTCCTAAGTTCACCCTAAGAGGTCTTAGTCTCTTAGGTATTTTCTATGTTCTCCCTAAGAGATACTAATCTCTTAGATTTGTTTCTATGTTCTCCCTAAGAGAACCTAATCTCTTAGGTTTGTTTCTATGTTTATTAGAAATACAAGAACAACTTCATATATTTAATCTAAACAAGAACAAAATCTACCAAACATAAGTGCTTTAGATTAAAAAATTAAGAATAAGATAAAAATATTAAAAAAAGAATACTAAATATATATTATTTCTACATTTTACATAAATAGCAAAATGCATTCCCCATTCCTCCATTACATCATTACATGAATCCAAGTATGGTAAAATCTCCATACTTTAAAAGAATAAAGTATTACATTCATACCCATTTAGGGATTTCTCCCTACAAGTCTAGTCTACTTGAACATAAATAAATTATTGCAATTATAAAACAAACTAGTGCATTGGTTCCAATTGTCCTCTTTGATCCTCCTTGTCTTTCCATTGTTCATTTGGAGGGTAGTAGGGGATCAGGGCAGCTCATAGTTCTATGAAAGACATGCATCTAAATGCATCTACTAGTAACATGAAACCAGTGCATTTACTGTTTACTTTGCCAAATTGTAACTATACAAATTTAATTAAAGCATTCAACCATCTACTATCTAGTTGATCTTGTAAGAATCTCCTCAGTTCCATTCTTATATCTCATTCAAAGAAAATAGGTCACAAATTATTCTTTAATCAAATAATTTCAAACCATTGTTTCAAATAACTAAGGCTTCATTCCTTGATTAAACAAATAATCCAATAACATATTATTAAATTAACTAAAGTCTCATACCTTTAATTAATCCAATAACCCAATAAATCAATTATCAAATTAACTAAAGTCTCGAACCTTTAATTAATCCAATAACCTAATAAAGCATTTATCAAATTAACTGAAGTTCCATACCTTTAATTAATCCAATAAATCAATTATCAAATTAACTAAAGTTCCATGCCTTTAATTAATCCAATAACCCAATAAATCATTTATCAAATTAACTAAAGTCTCATACCTTTAATTAATATAATAACCCAATAAATCAATTATCAAATTAACTAAAGTCTCATACCTTTAATTAATCCAATAAATCATTTATAAAATTAACTAAAGTCCCATACCTTTAATTAATCCAATAACCCAATAAATCATTTATCAAATTAACTAAAGTCCCATACCTTTAATTAATCCAATAACCCAATAAATCATTTATCAAATAGTCTTCTATCTCAAAATGAACTTCTATTTTTTCTTTTTACCCTTTTCAATAATGTAAAAGAAACTATTATTCAAATTACAATCAAACATAAGATTTTTGTCCATTCTAATTCAAAGAAGATGTTAGAGGCTTTACAAGCAACTTACGTCCTAGAGAAAGGAAAACTCCCAACAAAAATAACCCGATGCACACACAGGAGAATTCAAACGGGAGGGTCCAAGAGGAAGATCAACTCATGGTAAATGGAGAAGAGAGACTCACATATAAACCCTAGATCTCATGGTGCTCACAAAGCACCAACAATGGTTTAAAAGTTACACATGTTCTCAGCTACTCAATAGGGCATTAGCACAAGAGAGAGGTATAGGAGTTCCTATCCAGCCAAAGCATGGTTCTAAAGCATGAACAACACAAAACTAGATGGAAGAAAAAGTCCAGCTAAGGATTTTTATGAAGTACATCAACATTGTATTAATCAAGAGCTTTTAAATAATACAATATTAGGCTAAAAGTAGCCCATAGAAATAGGATCGAATAAACCCTAATAAAGCTAACAACTAACGAATAAATATATTCGCCACTAACAATAGCTTAGGTCTAACAATAATATTGTTAGACTTACATTAGGAGAATAATGAAATAATATAGGTAATTATAACCTATCCTAACATCCCCCCTTATTACATTATTTGGGTAAAGCAATAACTACTAGCTATACTAACATCCCCCTTGATTACATCATTTGGCAATACAAAGAGAGCTGCGAAACAATTCAAATTTGACACGTGCAAGTGCCTTAGTGAAAATGTCTGCAACTTGAGCATCGGTGGGAATGTACTGAAGCTGAATTCGGTGCTTGGGAACTTCGTCTCGAATGAAATGACATTGTGTGTCAATGTGCTTGGTTTTCTCATGATGCATTGGGTTCTTAACAAGGTTCAAAACACCCTGGTTGTCATAGAACAAATGAATTGGAGATTTTTATGGATGACCCATATTTGTCAGAATGCGACGCAACCATATCACTTCGCACACAGCTTCACGTGCGGCGTGATATTCTGCCTCTATTGATGAGAGAGCAACCACCTGTTGCTTCTTGTTGTGCCAAGAGACAGGACCGGATCCAAGATGAAATATATATCTTGATGTTGACTTACGATCATCATATGATCCGGCATAGTCAGAGTCCGTGTATCCTTGCAAGAAGAATTTGTTATTCTTCTTGTATTCTAAGCCATATTCCATAGTACCACGGACATAGTGAAGAACACGCTTTTCTGCTTTCCAATGAGTGGTCTTAGGCTCCTGCATGAACCTCGAAAGATAGTTAACAACAAATACGATATCTGGCCTAGTATTGGTCAGATATATGAGACTCCCGATCAACTGTCGATAGAGAGTACCATCTACCTGAGGTGAATCATCATATCATGATAACTGAATTCCTATTTCCATCGGAGTTGCCATTGGCTTGCAATCAGTCATGCGATATTTTTCCAACAGTGTCTTGGCATATTTTTTCTGAGACACTTTGATGTAGTGCTCCTTCTGGCTGACTTCCAGACCAAGACAATAATGGAGAAGTCCGAGATCTGACATCTCAAAATATTGACACAAGTCTCTTTTGACAGTAGAGATCATAGTTTTTGAACTCCCTGTAATGAGCAGATCATCAACATAGAGTACAAGCAACACTATTTCAGAACCTTGTTTCTTGAAATAGAGGTTTGCATCTGACGGACATCTCTTAAATCCATGTTGTAGGAGGTGATTATCCATTTTTATATACCAAGCTCGAGGAGCTTGTTTCAAGCCATATAAGGATTTGACCAATTTGCACACTTTCTGCTTTTGGCCTTCCTCTACAAATCCTTCAGGCTGAGTCATGTATACTTCTTCTTGGAGATCACCATTTAGAAAAGCACTCTTGACATCCATCTGGTGAACTTTCCACCCATATTGTGCTGCCATAGCACAAATAACTCGAATTGTGGTCATCCGAGCAGTAGGTGCAAAAGTTTCCTCATAGTCAATGCCTTCCTTTTGCGCATAGCCCTTTGCAACAAGATGGGCCTTATGCTTATCAATTGTCCCATCTGCCTTGTACTTGACTTTATACACCCATTTGCAGCCAATGGGCTTCTTTCCTTGTGGCAGATCGACAAGCTCCCAAGTTTTGTTCTTTTTCAGAGACTTGTACTCAGCATCCATAGCATCCTTCCATTGTGGCTTGCTAAGAGCATCTTGTACAGAAATAGGTTCATGTTCATTCATTGAAGACATAAACACCCTGTCATCATCTATATCCATATCCTCTGTTTCTCCATGTGGATCTACAGAAAGACTTTCAAAATATTGACAAAGATCATCAACCTCACTAGTCTCTGCTGCTGCTCTTTCCCTTTGAGCCATACTGCGAGTACGAGGTCTATCCAAAGTCAAATCTGGTGGAGTGGATAATTTTGCATCCCTGATTGTACTTGTATACCATTTTGGATTCTTCTTTTGTGGTGATGAAGAAGAGGTGGAAGGACCTCCTGTCTGTGTTGACGAAGGGAACTTCTCTTCCTTAGATTCCACAAGATCTAGGTATACATTAGATGTGCTTTGTGATGTGAAAGCTTCATCAAAAACAACATCTCTACTGACATGAATTTTCTTGGTCAAAGGATCTATCAAACGATAACCTTTAGAGTGCTCATCATAGCCAAGAAAAATGCATCTCAATGTCTTCTCATCTAGCTTCTTCCTTTTCTCTTTCGGTATGTGCATGAAAGCTTGACATCCAAAAATACGAAGATGAGATATGGAGGGTTTACGACCACTCCATGCTTCCTATGGAGTCATTCCTTTTAGGGCCTTTGTGGGTGCCCTATTCAACAGATATACTAAAGTGGTGACAGCTTCTGCCCAATATTGTTGCCCAAGAGTAGCTCCTATGAGCATACAACGAACCATTTCCATAATAGAACGGTTCCTTCTTTCAGCAACTCCATTTTGCTGAGGAGTGTAGGCAGTTGTTAACTGTCTTGAGATTCCATGCTCAGTTAAGAATGCTAAAAATTCTTTAGAGGTAAACTCCCCCCCTCGATCTGAGTGGAGGGTTTTAATAGAAGTCCCTGACTCCTCAACAGATTTCTTGAATTGTTGGAAGAAATCAAAAGCCTCATATTTCAGTCGGAGAAAGAAAACCCACATCTTTCGTGAGTAGTCATCTACAAATAACTAAAAATACCTCTTCCCCCCACAACTGTTGGGTGTGAAAGGACCGCACAGATCGGTGTGAATCAACTCTAGAGGTTTCTGTGCTCTTGTTGAGCTCTTCTCAAAAGGTACTCTATGCTGCTTTCCTACCAAGCAGTCAGAGCACACTGGCAATGTGGAAGAAAGGGAAGGAAGACCCTTTACCATCTCATACTTACTAAGCTCAAGTAAGTAGCCAGAACTAAGATGCCCATATCTCTTGTGCCATAGGGAAGTTGCCTCCTTGGTAGAGACTGTCATGGCAACATGGGGAGTAGAGATAGCATCTAAGGCAAATAAGCCATGCTTATATGAAGTTGTTGCAATCTTCTTACCCTGCTTGGTAATAGAACAACACTTCTTGCCATTCTCAACATGAAAGTTGACAACCATATCTTTATCCAAGATTTGTGTGACTGACAAAAAATTGTTAGCCAATCCTGGAACATAGAGGACTTTGTCAATCTGACACTTGCCATCAGGAAGAGTGACTAAAACTATACCCTCTCCCTAAACCTTGTAGGTTTTGTCATCAACAATAGTGACAGGTCTGCCCTCTTTGGCCACAAATGATTCAAACCATGATTTGTCGCCAGTCATATGCTTACTAGCGCCAGAATCGACATACCATATAGGATCCCTCTCTTTGGAGGCTGTGGTAGTCATGAGCACCTTGTGTGCCCATTCAAAATCTGAGTCAGATTCTTCAACAACAACATTCACCTTGGGTTGCTTGTTCTTGTTTTGTGGTTTGTTCTGGCCTTTTTGCTTATTCTTATGCCAACACTTGTTTGTGTCATGGTTGTCTTTATCACAAATTTTGCAATATCTCTTCTTTTGTTGAGGTTGTTTCCCTTTCCCTTTTGAATCTTGTTGAGAATTGCCTCCTTTCTAAAAATTACCTTTCTTCTTAGAACCCTATCTGTTGGAGTATAGGGTTGTATTAGAAGAATCATCCCTGTGAAGTTGGCGTGCCTCCTATTGTTGAAGCAGATTGACCAACTCAATAAAGGTAATTGTTCATTGTGACACCTGAATTGAGGTGATCAACGTATCAAAGGAATCAGGCAAAGCTCTCATCACTACTGAAGTGAGAAGCTTGTCGTCTACTGGATCTCCCAAAGAATTCAATTTGCCTTTCAATTCAGATACTCTGCAAAGAAAGAGTTCAACTGTCTCACCCTGTTTCAAACTCAGATTGTGAAGTTGTTTTTGAAGATGAAGAATGGTGGAATCATTATTTCCCTCATAAATGGTTTTAAGGGCATCCCATGCCTCTTTACCGTGCTCTTTCTCAGCTATATGAGGTTGAACTTCATCTGAGATAGCAAACAAAATGAGCACCTTTGCTCGATTGTCTTTCTTGTCAAATGCTATCTGATCAGCAGTTGGAGTAGCAGTTGTGGATCCAGCTACTGGTGAAGGTCGTGTTGTTGCTCCAGAAACAACATCCCATAAATCTTCCATGACTAGGATTGCCTTCATCTTGTTTTTCCATGGTGTATAATTAGGACCTTTCAATAACTGATGAGCATCAGTCATTAACTTTGTAGAAGAAGCCATAGTGAGGGTTCCTTATATCACCAATTGGTCCCCCTTTCTATATACCTTAATGCCAGGCCTTTATACCATACAAAATACCCGCCCTTACGTGAGGGAGACTATAGGTATTTTGAAAAATCAGAAAAATTACCCGCCCTTACGTGAGGGAGACTGTAGGTAATTTTAAAGATTATACGATACGTGGAACTTAGGCGGTACTGAAAGGGAATCATCTTGTTGATGGCACCTACCATAGAAAGTCGTCAACCCTCATGCGTGGGGTGTAATTTCCCCAAAACACTTTGGATTTCAGAACATTCGTCAGGATTTACGCCTAAACACAAGAACGATTAGGGTAGTGGAATGGAGTAAAAAAATAGCAAAATGGCAAACTTATATCTCCCCGACGATTTATAGAGAACAAGCTCAGACGTCATTGTGGCAGCTATATTAGGCGGTGGATACAGTAGCGCAATCACGACAACTTTACCTATAAGTGCTGGCCAGAGGTATCACAAATACCGAACGCTGCAGTGCAATAAATTGCACGGATGGGTTTTAATTATTTCGGGGACTTAGGGAGTGTACTTGATTTTAACTTTTAATGAAGTAGTGCAAAACATGAAAAAATGCAACATACAACATAAAAGTGCCCACAGAAATAAACCACTAGGTGTCGGGCTGCCGAAAATGCACCTTTACAATAATGCCAAAAATTGCCTTTTCAAAAATTACTCTCTATCCCCCCTTGATTTTTGAAAAAAAATACTCCCCCCCTTAAAAAAAATTTCTCCCCTTTTTTTTTAAAACATTTTTTTAATAGTTAAAAAAAATAAACTATTTCATATAGTAGAAAATTATTTAAAAAAAAATAACTTTAAACTATAAAAAAATGATATAATTTTTAACTTTAGAAAAAAAATATTAAAAAAAAACTTAAAAAAATTAAAAGGAAAAAAAATTTATACCTTGGTGGGGGGGGGTCGGCGGGATTTGAACCCGTGACCTCAGGGCTCCCTGAGCCCTACCGCTCAGCTCACTACCACGTGAGCTAGCGGGCTGATCCGCTTGGATCAGGGGGCGCCCTCCTCCTTATAGAGGAGCCACGAGCCCAAAGCTCGACCCGGCCGCGCCTCCACCTCGGCCACGGCTCGGGTGGCGCTCGGGCGGTGGCACTGAGCGGCGCTCGGGCTGCGTTCGGGTGGCGGACGGCAGTATATAAAAAAAATTTGATTTTTTTTTCAAGAATGCGATTTGTTGTTACAGGATCACTCAAAATCTCGATTACGGCAATGAGATTACGACATTACCGACGTGAAGAAATCATTTGACGTCCACTCTCCACTCTTTGGATCAAATCATTTTTGTAGATCGTATCCCATCTGCGAGAGTGCTTGTCAGTGCTAAAAAAAATTGTCAGAGCACTTCTCGGTGGCTGTCAACCTTAATGTGGCCTGCGCACCGATGAAAAACCTCCACTCGATCCTTCACGCCATGAAATACTTCAGAATAATGGTGAATTCCTGAGATGGCGTCCAGATGAAGGTCGAAACGGTATCTGAGGAAGCGTCGAGTTGAGCAGAGATGAAACACCTGCACGATCTGCTGGAACCATCCAGTAGGGCACACGCTACAATCTAGATCGCTTTCGATGTATGCAGCGTCAGGCCAAATATTTGCGATGGAAATGATTTCATAGGGATGAAATATCCCAAATGCGCAAGTCGAACAACGTAAGGAGTTAAAAAAAAACACTTACTAACCTTAATGACCACCTTACGGTGGTCAATCCTCCCGCTTGGCCTTTTGATTTCGTCCACTCAAGAGTGTCCACCCATAGTCTGTTATGTTGTCTGGTCGTCGATTAGGTCTAGGGTCATCCATGCGAGTCAGTCCAAAAATTTGGACCAATCTGGAGTCGTCACCTCGGTAAATGTGTCGAGGTGCTCACAGTAGTTGACCTCGGGAATCGTGCCTAGGTCAGTCTGCATCCCGAGTCCAGCTCTGATACCATGTTACAAAGTACGTCAACATTGTATTAATCAAGAGCTTTTAAATAATACAATATTAGGCTAAAAGTAGCCCATAGAAATAGGATCGAATAAACCCTAATAAAGCTAACAACTGACGAATAAATATATTCGCCACTAACAATAGCTTAGGTCTAACAATAATATTGTTAGACTTACATTAGGAGAATAATGAAATAATATAGGTAATTATAACCTATCCTAACAAGGATAACTACGATCCTCGCATCATTCTAAAAGAAAAGCAGAGTGGTCGCAATGTTCAACAAAAATAAGGAAAGCTCACAATAAAAAAAGATCTACTATTGATATGATTTGGCTGTCAACAAAACTATTTAGGTTGGAATATGAACATGTTAGAAGCTCTTAGAAGTAACATCTAAAGGTTGGATAGTTATTAACATAGTGCTAGCCAACTTATCCCCTAGCTGAAGTAGCGCTCAACAATCATCATATTCATTACGGGTGTTACCAAGGTTCTACAATAATGAAACACTGCTAACACACAACAACAAGGTGATTGGGTGGTTTTAGCTGGGGATACAAAGCCAACGAAGGGGTTCCAAACCCCAAAGTATATAAACAAACAACAAATCTAGAGAAATCATGAAGTAAAGGAGGAAACAAAAGTTTTACAGATTCCAAAGTAGAGACATAGTTAAAACCAATACACTCCTACTTAACAAACTAGAGGGGTCATCTTACTTGTACCAACCTATATATTCCTTTGAATTACTATGCTTTCTTCTATTGGAATGTTGTCACCACAAGACTTCTCCACCTTCTGGTTTCGTATCTCCTTCTTCTTTATGTCCTCTCCTTCATTACCCCAAAGACCTACCTTCCATTTCTTTTTCCTCCACATAAAAGGATGGATTCTTGGTTCAACGTCTCACCTTTGACTTTCTCAACTCCCACATTTACTTTCTATTTGCCCGAATTCACTCCTCCCTCATCCATCAGGCGGTTGAATAGGACATTTTGATTTTTAAAACATTATTTTCTCTTTTCAAAGTTTTTACCATAAATGAAGCTCTCCTCCTTTGGTCGACAGGAAGCTTCTACTCCTCCCAACGTATGAACTCACACTTTCTTAATTATAAATTTCCCTTTCTTATATATATATATATATATATATATATATATATATATATATTAAATGGATATATTTCCATAAATAGAAACTTTATTAATAATGAAGCTTCCCTTTTCTTTAATAAAAGGAGAGATACATACCAAACACTAAAATGAAATCCTATTATCATTTAGATCAAATTCTTATTATTTAAATAAAGTTCTAATATTACTTAAATTATGAACTTATCATTTATTTTAAATAATAATAAAAAATCTATTATTATAAATAACCTATCATCTATTTAAATAATAAAAATCTATTATTATTTAAATAAGGGTCTTATTATTAATTTAAATAAAGTTTTAATATTACTTAAATTAAACCTTATAATATGTAATTATATTTACATAAGGTTCTTTTATCAAACACTTAGCAATGTTTTATTCTCTATAAGATCTATATAGAAATTCAACAAGTTAGAGACAACCAATCACATGCACCTTTTTTCAAAATCAATGATGCAGTAAAGTGATGAAGTAAAAGACAATCAATCATATGCAACAAACAAGGAGGGAATATTTTCATCAACCCAGTCACCCATCTCAACCGAAGGATTTACGATAGCTACTAGGCTATCAACTATGGCTCTAGGTGACTAGCTAATTGATAATTGTCCCTTAAGTGATAATATATTCCTATATGAGGATAGTCATCCATGTTATTTCCAACTATCATAATCATCATTTTCCCCTACTTCAAGTATCTTGTTCCTGGTGGACGATTCTATTTCTTTTACCTCACGAGAGTACCTGATCTTACACATTGAAAATCATGTCAGCAGTACCATGTTTTTCAAATATGAATCAATCTAAATATTGTATAATCATTCATTTGCACAAAGTTAAGTATCAAAGTACTATTGATCATCACATAGTTGTTCATTTCCAAAAAACTAAACATCAAAATATTATTAATCAATACATAGTTTTCATGCCATAAGGCCTGCTAGGGAGGGTCATGACAGTTATGGTCATTCCAAGTTCCATCCCAACCTCAAAATCCAAAATTGTAAACGTCACTTGATTTTGAAAAATCTCTACTTCGGCCAAAATCAAAAGAAACTCCACCTCTACCAAAGCTAGAAAAGGGGAAACCAAATTTGAAACAAGAGGAAAAGGTAAAAGAGACTTCACCCAAGTCCAAGGAACAAGCCCAATACAAATTGAGGTATCCTTATATAACCAAATAACAGAGGATAGAATCCACTCACGAGTATCGAAAATTATTTGACAAACCAAAAATAAAGAAAATAAATAACTAGAATTATTAGGATTTAATGTTGTTGAGGAATTGAAGAAGACTTTTTTCAAAGCAAGAATGCATGATGCCTTGATGATTCTAATATAAATCAACTTGATTAGAGATTCAGTAAAGATAACTAACTCTGAAGGTCTGTCATATTCAAAATATAATTTAGCCCAATACTTGTTGGTATCCAAAGTTAGGAAAAATAGGTTGCCACCCTTCTACATGTCCTTACACATGGAGGGTTGAATTGTACATAATTGCATGATTGATTCTAAAGATTCAACTATCGTTATGCCTAAAGTAGTGTGTGAAGCTATGGGTATGGAATATACTCATTCATGCTTTATATTCTTTCAATTGGATGGTATCCCTATGAAGTTAGTTGGAGTAAACAAATATATTCCCATGATGCTACATAGAGCACTAGAAATCACTATAATACATGAAGTGGTGACTGTAGACTTTGATACATATTTTAGCCTTTGCCTTTCCCAAGAATATATAGAAAAATTAGGAGGCTATATGTACCTAGACTATTCTCATATGATAGTCCCACATAAGGGGAAACAAATTAAAATCTACCTAGAGAAGCCAATATCATATCACATAGAGAAGATAGAGGAAGAATGTATCAACATGATTAGTGAAGAGATAGATCCCCTAGAAGATATCCTTGAAGAGTTAAAAACAAAAGATGAATTTTCTCTTAAGGACTACAATGTCATGATTGAAACTAGAATTCACACATATCGCATAGCAGGACTAGAGCAACAAAAGGCCTCAGTCATGTTAAACCAAGAACTCCAAAAAATATAGCTTTGGAAACTTTACTTCGACAAAGCTAGATGCAAGAATGGGGCTAGAGCCAAAATAGTGTTAATATCTCCTTCAAATGGGATTAAATAATTCTCCTATAGAGTAATGTAGAGTTATACCAATAACATAGTTGAATATGAAACCTTATGTTTGGGATTGATGAAGGCAAAAAATATGAGGATTAAGTTATCCATATTTAGTGATTCTAATATTATGGTCAATCAAGAAATAGAAAGATGCAATAGTAAGCACCACTTTGAAAACACACCGTAATAAGGTGTGGGACCTGATGGAAATTTTTGATGCCCTAAATATAAAAGATATTCCTAGGGAATACATTAGCTTCTCAAGGAGAAAATTTTATACTTGCCATTAACTATAGTGAAAATTAAATAAGGTAAGAATGATATTTAAATCAACAATTATAGATAAAGAAATATTCTAACAAGTGTTTGAATATGACCAACAAATTGTTGATTTCTAAACAAGAGAATCAATTTATGGAACACAACAAGAGGACCTATTGTAGGAAGTTGACCAAGAAAAAAAATGATTCAGCCAAAGAATAATCATATACCTAAGGGGCTTATCACCTTAGTAAGCCTATTTGACAATAATGATCGAGTGATGGTACAAAGGATGAAAATAGAGAAATAGGCCTTTAAAGAGGTTTAGATTGACCCAGGCAAAAGTCTAAATATCAGGGTATATTGCTTCATAGAAGAGATAAACGAGTTTGTGTTGCTATGTAAACAATACCAAGACATAATAGCATGGAGCTATGATAATATTTGGGTTTATAAAAAAGGGTTTTCCAACATACTATAGAGTTGACACCCGATGCCAAGCCATTTAGGTAGAAGCAAAGGCCATTTAATCCTAAAATAGAAGCAATATTGAACAAGAACTTCTCAAAATGCTAAATTCTAAGATCGTATATCCAATAAAACACTTTACATGGGTAGAAAATTTGGTACTAGTGATGAAGAAGAATGGATATATTTACCTTTGCATTGAATTTTGGAATCTAAACAAGGTATCATTGAAAGATCATTACAACTTATCATATATTGATCAAATATTGTAGGCTATAGAAGAGGCATAAAGGTTTTTGCTCCTTGGTGGTTTTTAAGGGTACAATCATGGGTAAAATATGAAGATCAACATAAAATGAAATTCACCACCAAATGGAGAATATTTACATATCAAAGGATGTCATTTAGCTTGTCTAATTTCAAAGAAACTTTCCAATGTGCAATGGACTTTGCTTTTGGTGAGTTGGTCAATAAAATAATCTTGATTTACTTAGATGACATAGAAATTTTTCCCATAATAAGCAAAAGCATCTAGACCACCTAGAGATGGTTTTTAGAAATATCATGAATTTAGAATATCATTGAATCCCAATAAATCAATATATGTTATGCATGAGAGAAAACTTCTAGGACATATCATCTCTAAACAAGGACTAGTTATCGATCCAGAAAGAATCTATATCATTCTAGCCTTATAACTTCCCCTTAGCAAGAATGCCTTGTAGTCATTTTTTTGGTAAATTAACTTTGTTCAAACATTTATTTTTGACTTTGCACAAATAGTCAAGCCTATGTTAGAACTATTGAAGAATAATCTCATATTTACATGGACCCTGGAAAGGAGAAAAGCATTCAAAAAAATCAAGTAGGCTATAATGCAGGCTCTAGTCTTGATCAACCTGGATTTTAACAAAGATTTAATTCTATATGTATATGAATCTAAGGATAGCTATGCTACAGTTTTGACTCAAAAGGATAATAACCAAGAAGAAAATCCGATATCTTTTCTCAGCCAGATATTGCACGACTATCAGAGTAAATAGTACAACTTCATAGAGAAGCAGGTATTTTCCATCATGAAGTCACTTAAGAAACTCCAACATTATGTGTCTTAGAGCAGAATAATAGTCTATGTAGTTCACTCAGATGTCAAAAATTATGTTCTTGAAAGAAATCTGGGAGAAAAATGAGCTGGATGGATCACTAAAATATAAGAGTATGACATTGATATATGCCCTACCAAGCTAGTAAAAGGTAGAGTCTTATGTCAACAACTAACCACTACATCAGAACAAAAATACAATATGTGCATAGAAGATAGAACTAAAGAAGACTCTAAATATTTGCAATACATAGGAAAATCAGATTAAGTTGATGAATTGATATATTACAATTAAATGGATAGATGCCTAAAATAATTGAATGCTTCATAAGGACACAAAAATAGATTGCAAGCACTAAAATATATCTTATTGTTGGAAGTACTATTTAGAAAAAAAATTGATTGGGTCTTCCTCCATTGCATAAAATCAGAGTAAGTTAAAAAAGTGTTGAATGAATTTCATTTAGAACTATTTGGGGGTATTACTCAGGATAAACACTATTGCTAAAATTCTTTGAGCCAGGTAATATTGGCCTAGCATTTTTGTAGATGCTTTCAAGATAGCCAAATTTTATGAGAAATACCAATGGTTTATTGGAAAAAATCAAAATCTTGCACTTCCCCTACAACTTATTATAGTAGAGGAGCCCTTTCAATAGTGGGGATAATACTTCATTGGAGTCATAAACCTAAACTAATAAGCAATATATAAGTATATATTAATGGCAATGAACTACTTCATTAGGTGGACAAAAGCAGTAGCAACAAAATCTGCTAAACAAGATATAGTGATGAAGTTTTTGGAAAATTTAATCACTAGGTTCGGCATCCTAGACACTATAGTGATAAACAATGGGTCAGCTTTCATAAGGAAAAAAATTATTGATTTTATAAATAAATATGGCATCTACTTAAAAGCATCCTCAAATTACTACCCATAGGGAAATTGGTTAGCCTAATCCACCAACAAAAACTTGTTGAAGATCATCAAAAGGATAATCAAGAAAAATAAAAAGAGCTAGCATTTACTACCTGATCAAGCTTTATGGGTAGGTCAAATAACAATGAAGAAGGCATTGAAAGCTTCATTGTATTCTCTATTTTATGGAAAAGAATCCATTATTCCTCTACACCTTGAACTACCTACTATGAAATTGATAGATCACAAAGAACTTCCAGATATTGGAGGAACGGAGAGAGCAGTGAAGGAGGAGGAAGTAAGCCAAATCCCCTAAATGCAACAGATTAAAACAAACTCAAACAACAAATTATTAGTATACCAAATATATATTACACAAATGTAAATAGCATAAAATTTAATAAATTTAAAAAATGTAAGGTAATATATAAATAAATCAAACCACATAAAGATACCAATATTATGTGGAAAACCTTGTAAAGGGGAAAAACATGGCCAAAATCATATCTCCACTTTGTTATTTATCTTCAAAAAATATACAAACATTTTTCCTCAAATGTGATTGATTCAAATCACCAATATCTCAAGTAAACAATAGTGTCTCATAGTTGGATCTACACACTTACCTCTACATAGTTAGCTCACAGTTAGCATTGCATAGTTAGATCTCTTTCAACACAAGGATTTTAGCCCAAATATATAGTTTGGGCTATCATCTCATTGGAAAATAATCATGGAGGAAAACCTCCATAGCATGTGCCACCACACTCATGCCACATGCCAACACACCTATGCCAAATGCTACCACACTCATGCAACATGCCATTATGTACCCCACACATGCCATCACACTCAAGTCTCGTGCTATGTCACCTTTGACTTTGAGTTGACTAGAGTTAGATTAGATATTGGAATTATTTTTAATTTAGTAATTGTGGGAATAATAATATTAAGGTGTAGGATAAAATAAATATAGGTATATATTTATGTTATCCATATACCTTAATATATATTAGTCTAACATAGGTATTTATATACATATTAATAAAAATAAATTAAATACCTATCTATTTAATTTATATTAAACCCTAAATACCTAGTTTTATTATTCACCTTTATACTAAGGTGAATTTACAATATAATCCCAAAATTGGATTATTTGTTCCCATAGGAAGGCCTATAATAACTTTCAGAAGCATCAAATTGGAATGAAGTGAAGGTTCGACAAAAAACTACATTTCAAGTTTGTCAAATTAGCAACCTCATGCACAAATGGGATGAAGATAAAATGAAACCAAGAAAATACTAGAAGTTTGATTCCTATTGGTTTGGGCTATACCGCATCATCATCAAACATAAATACAATGTATTTGAGTTGTCAGATATCAATGACAAAATTTTGTTGATATCGATAAATAACCTACATTTAAAGTTATTTATTTAAAGTGCCACCACCTTTTGTAATATATGTACATAGAAATCCAAAAAATAAATAAGCCACGATAATTTTAAAAAGTGGAAAGACCATTGGCCAAAGTTGAGGCTAGCCAACAATGATTTTTGAAATCTCAAATGACGAACTACTAGACAATAACAACCACAATTTGAAGGGTATGCAATTATTTCACACGATTCAAGAAATGTAAAAATTTGATTTGCCAAGAAAGCAAAAGCATGTTCCAAATACTGCATTTACTGCACTAATGACTATTTTCATGCTATTATAAAATAATACCCTAACAAGAAATCCTCCCACCAAAGCATTGATTATGAGAATTCCTGATCTAATGAAGTGAATCAAGTAATAATTATGCAGTGATTAACAAGAACAATTAAGTTGAAAAGCAAGCAAAGAGGTATTGCAATCCAAATTTAGCAATAATTATTGGCAATACAAAAACTTTTTCTAGTCAATCAATCGATGCTCAAAAGATGCAAAAGGAGAAGAAAGTACTACATGATCACACCTATAGAATTGAGGACACAGATATCACTTTCTAGGCTAAAAATTAGGTACCTTTGAGAAGCCACTAAAAAATGAGTGAAATAAATGTTACCCAAATGCCTAGGTTTGTTTACATGGCACTCTTTCTTATCTTCTTACATTTATAAACCTGTGCATACCTACCTAGAACTAGTATCAACACTCGCTCAATTGTATAATCCTTAGATGAGGATAGTCCAAAATGATAAAGGTCAAGTATTGTTTCATCTTATGGTCAACCTCCTCGTTTATGCATTCACCTTAAGAGCTAAGCCTGGGACACCTCCAAAACCCTTTACTATTGAAGAGCAAAATAAAAATTATGACCTTAGAAGGCACAAATATAGGGGTAAGTATTTCAAAAATTAGCTAGAATAGCAACCATACCACCCTACATCTGGTAACGACCTCCCTAGAACCCCAATCCCAATATTTTAATTCAAGTTTCCATACATGTTTTCTATGCTAGGAATTATATTTGGATTACCCATAGACAAATAAGTCTATGATTATCAAATTGCCATAGTGTATGTCATATCCAATTTCCACTATTATGATTAGTCTCACTATGACTAGTCAAATAATCCTCTCTTTGATTGGGCTAGATTCTTGTGTGAAATAATTCATAAGTAACTCATGTATTTGCAGATTATAAAATATGAGATCTTATGATACCCTTCACACTTGTCTTGGTTATTTTTGTATAGATAAATATAAATTATTCCATGTATATATGTGAATATACTAAATTACCAAGGGATAGAGATGGTAGTAGTGGATTGGATGCTTCTAATAAAGGCTTCTGACCCCTCCTATGATTCCAATAAATAATTCTTAGGACCAACATTGAAGCTTATACATGGAAAAAATCCTTGACTACCTCAAGTAGTAATTGAGATATTATAAAGCCCTTAGTTTTAAGAAGGGTATTGTCACTTCCTGATGGAGAGGACTATGATAATATTATATTGTTTTGCGGGAAAGTCTTTTTTGTTGCCTTATTATATCACCAATTGGGTATTCACCATGGAATTTTGTTGATACGTAGATGAGATAAATATAGCTTTTAGTGTTGGCATAAATAAAGTTAACACATGTGAGTATCCTTTTAGTTTTTATCCAATTACACTAACAACAAAATGGAAAGGAGAAATTATGAAGAGTAATCTTGAAAATTTGAAATTGTGCACAACACCACATAAATGGAAGTATGATCCAATTGATAGATTCAAAAATAAATTAGAAAATTTTAAAAAATGCAAGCTATTATTATTCAAGAAGGTTAGTTGACCTAACATTAAACAACTTCAAAAAAATTATAAATAAAATGAGCTAAACTAGAATATAAGCAAGATGCAGGAGTTGCCTCCCTAGAGAGACTTCTATGAACTAAAGTGCAATTACAATTCAAGCATGTGTTGACTCAAGATAAAATAGACTCTATAGTAAAAAAATAGGCTAGAAAGAAGGTAAACTTATGGAATGGTAGATTTTTATATGTAAGTGTGGCACTCAAAAGTCCAGGTACCCACCGTCGATGAATAAAACCTTTTTATAGAAATGCGATGTAAATATAAATACTTGGAAGCCTAAGGAAGAATATGATAAAACCAAAGTTGTTGATAATGAAGGCGATTATGTGCAAGAGGAAGGACCCCTAGCATAGTAATAAAAAGGAGAAATAGGAGTTAAGAAAACAAGCCCCTAAGAACACAAAATAATATATTAATTTTGGAAGAAGGACAAGTTGGTGATGATACTGTAACAAACCCAAAAAGTCAAACACCTAAAAAGAAAAATCTAAAATTGGATAAACAAACTTTGACTTTCATCCCAACTGAGTTTCAATAAGAAATATATCCAATAGGGTCAAAAATTATTGGTAAAATGGGATACACTCGAGGGGGTCTAGGAAAGAAAATCATCGGATCATAGGAGCTTCCTAAAGTGCAACAAAGACCTCAAAATCTAGCTCTAGGAGCTCCATTCCCTAAATTCCCTATTCCTAAAATAAAATGGAAGAGGATAAAATGATCCATGACAAAACCTCCACTAGGGCCAACACCTAAATTCATACTTAGGCTATTAGAGCATCAAATTCACCTAGAACAAGAGACACCAATAGAAACTATACAAGAGTTGGACCAAGACATTGAAAGCAACAAAGGATTCAATGTGAGCATAAGGTCATACTTTCACAATTGTTAGTAACACCACCATAAAATCATTCTACTCCAACAAAATAACAAGATATGTCAAATAGGAAGCCTAACCCTTTAAAGTAAATACAAGAAAGGGCAAATAAAAGGTGCGAAAATCAAGACCCACCCCCAACAATCGAACTAGTAACCAAGATAGCTTTGGAGTAGTCGCAAGCAATGACAATATGTATGATTTCTCATATCTCTACAACTACTCCTAATATTCCCATCCCTACTGATGTTCCCTCCTCTTCTACTCCACCAGAAAATTCTCCACCAAGGTCAATCATTCATGAAATAGCAATGCTTGAACCACCTCCCATCATATCCACGCCATAAACATAAATTCCCACAAGTACTATCATTTCAACCATTCAAAAAATTCCTCCATCTCCATTTCTTGTTCTTCAACCCATTTTCTTGACATTACCACCTCCTGACCATCCATTTGTAGTCACAATTAATAGACTCAAAGATATGAACCAAAATACACAAGACTGGTGGAAAGATAAGCTATCAATGCAAGTACCTCCCAAGCTAATGCCCACGGTTGATTCAACTACTTGTCAACAACTGAGAGTCATAGCCACCCCAAAAGTTAACAATGCAGAATCTGAAATAATGTCAAACAATTACCATATAGAGACACAAGCAATAAAAATTATTTGACTACCATTATAATATTCTCTATTAAATGCGTAGACTCATGTCAACACTATAGACCTCTAGGGTGATAGGTTGAGATACAAATGCAATAATTTGAAAGATAAAATGAATAGCTTAGAATCAATGGCAAAAGAGGAGTAGAGTGTGAAAAAGTCTCTAGAAAATTATAACCAAAGATTAAAAAAGATGATTATAGAGATTCCAACTCCCAAGTAGATGCAGGAAAAGAAGAAATGAATCAAGTATTATAAGAATAAATCCAAAGTATGCAACAAGCACTAGATAAATAAAGGAAAAGGCTCAAGCCTCCTGCTTCTCCTAAGATATGTTAATACAAACAAAGAAAGAAAGCTAGAGCAAAATCCTTCAGATTTCTCTCGAAGCCTGTCCAATCGTCGACTATTTACACTTCAATGTAGAGGTCATAGAAATAGTAAAAAGGGGCCTAACACAATCTCAAACTAAACTAGAGGGTAAGATAGAGCGAGTAGAGGCTTCAATTGATTTATCCAAAATAAGATTCGAACTAGTAGTAAGTATTGAAGCAAATAGAGAATGAAGTGCAATGATGTATGTCTCTCAAAATATATTAAAAGGAAATAAACATGTTCAACAAGGATGATACTTGACAAATAGGTTAGAATGGAAAGTCAAGAAAATTATGGACCCAATAAAAGAACTCAAAGATCTTGGATTTCTAGATTTCTAGGATGAAGAACTTCAACTACACACCAAAGAAGATATCTAAGATCAAATAGAGGCAATGGCCAATGATGAAGAAGAAATAAATTAATGGTAGTAACCGATTAACAAAGCCCAAGTACTCAAGTTCATAAGCAAGCTAGCTATGGTACAAGCTAAACTCCAAGAAATGGTTAGGAGATATGATGATTCTTCATATAAAGAAGCCTATCAAATTAAAATTATCAATTAAAGGATCAAAAAACTCTAGCACCCTACTCTAGAGGCATGGGCCGATCTTTCAAGTGCTCCATAAAGTGAAGAGAATCCTAGGATCCAAAGAAGAAGAACAAGATATTGGGTAGAAGGAATGAAATGAAGTTGTTAATATCCCTACCACTAAGACTATAAGAATAAAATATGGTCAGAAGACACTTGGTGCACAAGATTAGGTAGAAAATATTGTAAGCCTAGAGTATGACACTTCAACACAACAATAAAAAAATAAGCACAAGGTATCCAAATTAAGGAAGGCATGCTGGAAAAATACTATTGGTCACCAAAAAGAGAAACACAAAAGAAGAAAGTGGAAATTGTTTTAAGAGTACCTGCTTAGGAAAAGGGGCTCAATTTTCAAGAACCTAGAAAGTTTGATTAAGTATAATCCATCTCCATCTCACCTCCACATCCACCTCAGTAATCACCTCCATTCATCCCGTGGTGATTCACACCCCTACTCTGCACCACACAATATCACCAACTCGTCACACCCTTTCTCCTTATAATGACCCTCCATTACACCAATTCAATGGTTTGTTCACCTTTTTAGAAATTTCAACTCCATACCCTATGAGATAAGGCTTTTTAGGTCCTCAATTTCTACAAGAAAAAATCCCTAGAAGGTGTCCAGAATGTAGGTTAAATTCATGCCCTAATTCACAATATTTTTCATCAAATATTTCTAGGGAAAACAAGCAAATATACCCTTGAATTTGTCTCAAACTTCCAAGCAATATGTACTCCAATCAAAAAATAACTCTCAAAGCGATTAGGCACCTTTCCAAAAAAAGACTAAGTCCCAAAATAAATTCTGGGATTGCACAAAGAATGAATGTAATAATTTTGGATTAATTTTGACAATGACATTAGCATGGCATCTCAAAAGTATGAAAATACACAAATATGCATCAAGTGAATAAAATTGAATTTATTGACGATGAAGTACCACATCTCTAGTATTGGTCAAAGAATGCACCCTCAACCCAAATACAAAATGGAATAATCTTGGGCATCTTCAGGCAATGACATCAGCACCCTCACATAAAATTCCAAAAATATGTAGAAGGTACTATCGTAGAACAAAAATGAAACCCCTAATGCAGAGATGTTAATGAATCCAAGAGTGCACAAAGCTAGAAAAGCCAATATACTAGCCAAAAATGAACGAAACTAGAACTTATCTAATGGTGATGTTTTCAAACAATACCAAAAGTATAGATTTTATTCAAGAAGTTCTCCAAACAATCAAGAAGTTTGATATCATCACGAATCCAACTTTGATACTTATTATCCTAGAATGTCTCATTTTGAGCTACTACCTTGGTGCCTTCCAGTTGTCCAAGCTAAGCCCAAAAGTGACATCTATGACAAGTAGTTGCAGCAACACAAAAATTTTTAGAAGATAGTTGAAGATCCATGAATCAAATCGGAGATATATTTGAATTCAAACGTAAAATGAAATATGAACTAACCACCTTAGCAACATGATCTTCCAAGAAGATATTCTGCCAAGTTATTTATCTAATAAACCTAAAATTATAAATATTATGTTGTGTAACGACCACCCCAAAATGAGTCTTTTAATTATAATTATTACTATTATTTAATTGTTATTATATGCTTCTAGGATGAGGTATTGTTGATGGCTTTTGTTTTGCAGGTATAGGTTCTCAAAGACTAAATTGAGAAATGATGGCAGTGTGAAATATCACTGTGATGGGGTATTCGTATTGGCAGGGATGAAAAAAGACCTACCAACGATACACCCACCAATGGCTCATGAGTACATGGAAGCTCATATAACTACATTCATATAGGTGCATTATGAATATATGACTTGCATTTTGTGTGTATGTCTTGTTTTTGGAATGCATGCTTTATATTTCATGCCTTTGAATAAACAAATATTTAAACCTTCGATGGTAAGGAAAGTGCCAAAGCATGGGAGCTATTCTCTTTTGGTAGATGGAAACATCATATTGCCAATATGGGAAGAATAATCGGAGGTATAAATTGATTTGGTAATTTTTACTTAGTGCTTGATTTTATAATAAAGTAATATAAAATTTAATAAATAAAATTAATTATAAAATAAAATAAATAAAAATAATATTTATATATATATGCACATTGTTTTAATATTTTCAAATAAATGCATACATTTCCTAAAGTCTGGATTTAATCTCCACCTAGTGGATTGTTTGAGGTGGACAAATGCATGTAGCTCCATTTGTATAGGTTAATCTCCATCTTGTCTTCTATAAATTAGATAGAGTAGAAGCAAAAATCATCTTGCATTACATCGGACCTAAAGGAGTTGGACAATAAAGCTGAGAAGGAAAGGTTGGTTTTTCTAGAGCAAGGATAATTTCAAGTCGTATTATTTTAACTATGTTGAAGATTGGGTTAAATTTATTTTTGTCTAAAAATTTAGAATAATATGTGATATTTTACATTTTAATGAGATTCTTAAAAAAATAGTCTTAATCTAGCATAATAGTTAATTAATCTCACAAAGGAAAAGCACTTTGATAAAGCTTTATATTAGGTTTCATGATTGAATTTTTCTTCTTTGGTTATGACTGGTTGCCTTGCTACTGAATTCTAAACTGCTCTCTCAACCTGTGAACTATATAGTTAAACTAGTTGGAGCTTTGTTAACCTTTAGTTCAAGCCATCTTGTAGCTACATATTGTTTCACTGTGGATTCTATCCCATGAAAAATTATTCATGTCATTTTTCATCTGACGTCATTTGATTTTATGTCATTGCTTTAAAATTGTTGATGCACCTGTGATTGGGAAGAGTAGTCATCTTTGCAGTTGTCCCTGCCTATGAATATTTCTTTTTTTACCCACAATATGTTGACTATTTTTTACTGCGTATCTCCCTGGGTAATAACGATTTTTTTTCCTGTGTACGAGTCTTCACACTAGTTATGTGATTTGGTGAGACCTTTGTTATATTTACACCTAATGATTTATTTAAGCTGGTCTTCACGTGAGTAATATTGAAACTTTCTCTGAGTAGGGCGGATACGTCCGTTAATCTATTAGTTATCTATAACTAATAATGAGTGTGGCTTATTTCTCTTTTATATTTCAAATAGCTTAAAATTGTTTACTCTGTGGAATTATATCACTGTATTATTATTTTGAATGCTTGGTTGACTGGATTATGTCATGTGGGAAATCATATTAAAGTCATCATATAGTTGCACCCATATGCATTCCTTTGGGCCATTCTGATCCTGGCTTATCCTAATTAAGAAACATTGAGCATTGGTTGTTTGGGAAGAGCACCCGAACTGGGTTGAGATGTGTACCTAGTGTACCTGAAATGGATGTTCATTCAAATTTAAGAATAGCATTCCCTGATTGGAGGAACAATTCCAATTTTGTACTCGAAGAGAGTTAAATTGGATCCAATTTTATTTGTTGCACCCAAATAACAATAATTCCCCTTGTAAAATTTAACTGATTTAAACCAAGGCATCCTTGATATATTACGTCCATTTCTATTCAAAAATATGATTTTTTTAATTGTATCCAAACTTGATAAGAGTGATGCTCAGTTTGCATTATTTAATATCATGTTTTTGGTAATGTCATTTAATGCATTCCAGATATGAAGGGTTTAATATAAATTGCTTAATACATAATTTTGTATACGTCTCTTATCAACACTTAACGTACTCCTGATTAGAGGAATAGTTTTTTTTTTTAATGCGACTGGAAGATGTTATCTAAGTCGAGTTAATATTTGGCTAAGTGTGATAATGTATTGAATCGCTTGTAAATTATATTATTTTTATACCCAAGTGAAACTAAAAATATATTTCTTGTGCTACGTATGCGGAATATAAATCATTTATTTAAATTTAGTAATACATTGCCTCAATGCATTTTGATTAATGCATTGGTTGTGGTTCATTTAAATTATTGGATGTTTAATGTCCCTCTATTTATAGCTACTCTGAACAAAAGCCTCACCACCATCTTCTAATTATGAGTATTAAGATTCAATTTCATTTGTTTTATAATATTTTATTTCCTTATGTTTAGTGAAGGAGTATTTAAATATAATGTAAAATTAAATAATCCTTTCATTTTAAAGGATAAAAAGAAAAGGAGGACGTTTTTTCACAGGATTGCCCAAACTACCAAACTTGTTTTGGCCATATTTCACTCATCCGGACTCGAATTGAGCTAAAATTTTGCGAGTAGATGCCTGACAAACCCTACAACATCTCTACTAATTTTCAGATCATTTGGAGCAACACATAGCCTATCACATTCATATGTGTGAATGAGATTTTTGGTAAGCGACTATGCAAGGGTTTCATCTGGGTTGAGTGCAAGCAGCTCCAAAGGTTGGTTTTCGGGGCCTTCGGGCCCTAGAACAAATATTTTTGTGGTTTTTGCTCAATATTTTAATAGGATATGTTTTAGGGGATCCAATATGGGTTAGAAATCTATCTTTCAACATATCTCCATGTCGAGAACTTGATTGACAACGGCTTCCAATTTGTTGCACAAAATAAAAGTAAAAATCATACCTTTCCACGGTGTCTAGGGCATGGATTAAAGAGATCATGAAACAAATTTCAAGCAGTTGATCAAAAAATGGCTCAGATCTCAATTGAATATGGTGCTAAGGTGCACCCACAAAATAAATCCACTCTAGAAACCTCTATCAAGGGTAATAATTTCCAAGACTCAACACCAAAAATAAATTTTAGGGATGCCCTTTATGGTGGATAGCCTTAGCCTAATGCTAATATTAATCTTAGGGCTTTTCGTAAACCTTTAAGAATGCCTAAGATGGATCCTAGGAAAATGGAGTTAGGATGTCTTAAAGCAGCTAATGGAACTCCTATTGTTAAGCTTGATATGGGTAACATTCAGACTGTCATTGAAGATCTGGAAAAAAGAGGACTAATTTGTCATTTCATGGGTTTTTGTTCAAGCCTATCTTCTTTCAAATTTTGGGTTGCAAAAAGTTGGAAAAATAAAGGTGAGTTACAAATATCTATTTATCCAAATGGTTATTTTCTTATTTTATTTGCTAATAATAAAGATAGAGAGAAAATATTTCAAGGGGATCCCTAGTTCTTTGGAAGGGTAGGGTTGTTCATGAAGCCATAGCATACCAAATTTAGATTCAAAGAAGAGATACCTTTTACAGGTCCTATGTGGGTTAGACTCTTTGGCCTTCCAATTGAATTCTGGAATCCGACTGTTTTTTCTTCAATTGGTAACACTTTAGGAACTTTTATGATGATTGTTTATTGTACTCAAAAATTTGAACATAATATTTATGCTCATATTTGTGTTTTAATGGATTTTGACAAACCTCTACCTAAAAACATCACATTACAATTTGGGGAGGATACTTGGGAATAGGTAGTGGACTATGAGAACATTCTTTTTTATTTTAGAATTTCCCATGAATATGGTCATTTGGCTAGTGTTTTCCCAACTAAAATTCCAAATAAAGAAGATATAAACTCATCAGGTTTCCAAATGCCTAAAAAAGAACACTAAAAAAAAACCAGTTATGAAGAATCCATCTAAGCTATCTGCTAATATGTAAGAAATTCTTTCCATAAATGATGTTCCAAGTGAGGAATAGGATACAATTGAAACTGAAATCTTAGAAATGCAATTTAAATATGAAGGGAAGAACTCAGAGATAAACCAACAAATCAAAGGTTTTCAACAGAATAAAAAGGGATAAAATATACATAGGAAAAACAATCTTTTAAATGTTAAAACTTCAAATAATACAGGTTTCAATATAGACTTTGTTGAACCTTCTGGTAACACTTTGGCTATGTACATGCAATCTTCAAGGTTAGAAGCCATATTAGATTCAATTGGAGTAAGTCAAAAAATAGGGAAAACACTGAAGATGTATTCTAATCAAAAGGTAGGTCGCAATACCAATCAACATCATATAGAAAAAGAAGCTGAAAAGCTTGTAGAGGAAGGTGATATTAATACCCTTCTCAACTTTTGTAGCCCTAGTATTAATGAATATCCACTTGGAATATTAGAGGACTTAAAGAGAGTCTTTCAAAACAAAATGACATTAGAAGAATGATTCAGATAAATCATTCACATCTTGTTTTCCTTCAAGAAACAAATATGCCAATAGAGGATATGGAATCAATTGCTAGTAAAATTTGGCTAGCTTGAAAAGTGGTTTCCCTCAGCCCTCAAGGGACTTTTGGTGGCATTGTTTGTCTTTGGGACCCAAAAGAGGTAGTTATTCACCATATGGTTGGCAGTTGGGGTCTTTTAGCTATAGCTATTCAAAGTAGACATTCCAACCAAATTATGCTCTGCATTACTATTTATACTCCAACTACTTTGGAGGAAAAAATAATATAGTGGAAGGATATAACTTATATTATCTCTCATTTTCTAGAAGCTTGGATCTTGATCAGAGGAGATTTCAATACCATTTTTCTCTGTATGAGAAAATGGGAGGAAATAGAAATTTGGATAGGAGCACTGACCTCATGAGCGAATATATTGCAAACCTCCATCTAGTGGACATCCAACCAAATAATGGCCTTATGACTTGGTCTAACAGAAGGCAAGGATTATTTTGTATAATGGAGATATTGGATAGGTTCTTGCTCTCTGATAGTTTCTTAATCCATGGTCACATTCCTAAAGTGAAGAATCTTAACAATGTTGGTTCGGATCATTGGCCTGTCATGGTGGAAATGTGGAAAACCAATATGAGTTTCTCTCTTTTTTTATCTCAGTTAATGTGGCTTAGAGATAGTTCCTTTAGACCTCAAGTGCAACAATGGTGGAAGGAAGGTAAACCTAGGTATGGGACTAAGATGTTCTATTTTACCAAAAGATTACAATATATTAAATCCAAAATCAAGACTTGGAACTTTTCATGACCCTCCCTAGTAGACTCTTGACCCACAATGCTATGTGTCATTGGAGGGAAATTTGAGCTTAGATTAGTATTATTAAAGAGGTATTTATAATAAAAGTAAGACATTTTATAATAAAGTGTTATTATAAGTGTAGATAATATTATTATAATCTATGAATAAGATGTTATTCATAATAATAAGACATTTATAATAAAGTGTTATTATAAGTGTAAATAATATTATTATAATCTATGAATAAAATGTTATTCATAATAATAATAATAATACATTTATAATAAAGTGTTATTATAAGTGTAAATAATATTATTATAATCTATGAATAAAATGTTATTCATAATAATAATACATTTATAATAAAGTGTTATTATAAGTGTAAATAATATTATTATAATCTATGAATAAGATGTTATTCATAATAATAAGACATTTATAATAAAGTGTTATTATAAGTGTAAATAATATTATTATAATCTATGAATAAGATGTTATTCATAATAATATGTTGTTTAGTATGTTGTTTATAATAAAATGTTATTATAATTATATATGAAAAAAGGGGTTATTCATAATAGTATTTTGCTATTAATAAAATAATATTATTTAAATGAGTTGGAGTACAATATTAGTTAAGGCAGTGGATGTTTGAATATCTTTATCATCAGACGAATGAAGGGGCAGGTTTGTAAGGCATGGGCCTCTGATAGATAGGGATGGGCAACCTTCAATGAGGAAGGTTAGGCATTTATGAGGTGAGGGGACTTCAAAGAATGTTAGGCCTACAGTTATGAAAGAGATAAGGGGTGGTTGGGACCTTCATTGAGGGTAGCCACCTTGGGAGGAGAGAAAGCTCTCAGAGGAGTTTTAATTGACTTCGCGCATGACCCAAGGGAGCGGGGGTTGTATATTGGAGGGAGTTGATGAATGTCTCCCTACCATAATAGCATCTTGAGACGTTGGATCACTGGCCACACTGGCAAAGGATCCAAGGATCATTATCGCAGATAAATCAGAGTTGCATGTCTTTGTAAATAGTTGGCTTCTATCCAATGTCACCTGAATCCAGAAGCTGAGTTGGTTAACCTTGCAAGCGCCATCTAACCGGAGCCATGCCCATGCTTGAGTAACGATTAGAGACCCCCTTGAGGTCCTTAAGCATTGTTTAAACCTACAAAGAGAAGGTGTGACATTCAAGGAGAAGGGTAGGAAGGAAAAAAATAGAGAATGGCCAAAGTATCCAATATGGGCAAGGAAAGGACCTCAAACCAAAATATTTGTATCTCCTTATTGTATGTTGTTTTACAATTGATCTAGTTGTTTTTAAATTTTGTTATGCGATCGCGACTACTAGTTTAAAGGTACTATAGGATCCCTATCCTAGACTCATTGTTGTTTGAGCGAGGGTTATGTTTGTTCCTGTTGTGATTATTTTTAGGCATATAAGTAGAACTAGATGAGTTCCTTATATGTGTTCCCTTTGAGGTTTCCCAAATAGTATTTAGATGGTTTTTCTAATTGTTGTGAGAGTGCATGCCACTGTGAACAATATTAACACCCATGTAGGTGAATATTTGTAGGCTACACATTCTCAATCCCTTTCTAATCAGTGTCTTAGCTTTGGAGGCTGATCTGTAACTTGACGATGGTAGTTTCTCATCGAGATAAGTTTGGATGGAATGGTTGCTTTAAATTGCAAGTTGTTTATGAAATTTTGTTTGGTGTGCAAACTCAGTTTACCCACTGCTTCTTGTAGAATCACTGGGTCCCCATGTCTGTGTTGATAGTTTGTCTATTTGTAATGCCATCCTCTAGCATGTTAATATTGGTGCTTAAGGGTGTTGGTCTTAATATTTTGGTATTTTTGAAAAATGACGCTAAGTGCAACATCGCGGATGCAATGTCACCACTCAGGTGAAGCCAAAGAAGGAGGACCGACTTGGGATTCTACCTCAATAATCCCACACACATTGTGTGTGGGGATATTGTACGATTCGTAAGAGGGAACTCTCCCCTTATAAATCGACCAACCTAGTTGGTCATGTGGGTCGCCTTTGAGGTCGTCCAAGTGCTGGTTGTAGCACTCTCCTTTGAAGCACGTGGGATCTTGCTACCTATTGTGTAGTGGTTGGCTATGCTGATTAGGCTCGTTGTCATATCGTCTTGGCTATCGTGTAGTGTGGCTAGCTTGGTGGGTTTGTTAGTCTCGGTTAGATGCCTAGTTGGTAGGGTGAATTCACAAATTAAAACCCCCTTTTTATGATGATATAATCAAAATAAAATGCAATTGGCTTTTGTTATAACAGTTTGATAAAAAGTTTTATATGAAATATTATAATGAATATATGTGGAACAATTCTAACTGATGTTATAATCAAATAAAAATGCATTATGTTAATATTATATCAGTTTGATATAAAAGCTTTTAAAGTAGGTCTAAAGGTTTACATAAGCATAAATTAATATAGTTCATTTATATTTGATGTTAGACTATGTTAAAAAAGAAATTAATATAGTTCATTTATATTTGATGTTAGACTATATTAAAAGGAAATTAATATAGTTCATTTATATTTGATGTTAGACTATATTAAAAGAAATTAATGTAGTTCATTTATATTTGATGTTAGACTATATTAAAAAGGAAATTAATATAGTTCATTTATATTTGATGTTAGACTATATTAAAAGGGAAATTAATATAGTTCATTTATATTTGATGTTAGACTATGTTAAAAGGGAAATTAATACAATTTATTTATATTTAATGTTAGACTACATTAAAAGGGAAATTAATATAGTTCATTTATATTTGATGTTAGACTACATTGAAAGGGAAATTAATATAGTTCATTTATATTTGATGTTAGACTATATTAAAAGCATAAATTAATATAATTTATTTATATTTAATGTTAGACTATATTAAAAAGGAAAATAATATAGTTCATTTATATCTAAAGTTAGACTATATTAAAAAAGAAATTAATATAGTTCATTTATTTGATGTTAGACTATTAAAAGGAAATTAATATAGTTCATTTATATTTGATGTTAGACTATATTAAAAGGAAATTAATATAGTTTCATTTATATTTGAAGTTAGACTATATTAAAAAGGAAATTAATATAGTTTCATTTATAATGAAGTTAGACTATATTAAAAGGAAATTAATATATTTCATTTATATGTGATGATAGACTATGTTAAAAAGGAAATTAATATAGTTCATTTATATTTGATGTTAGACTATATTAAAAGGAAGTTAATATAGTTCATTTATATTTGAAGTTAGACTATATTAAAAGGAAATTAATATAGTTCATTTTTATTTGATGTTAGACTATATTAAAATAAAATTAATATAGTTCATTTATATTTGATGTTAGACTATATTAAAAAGAAAATTACTATAGTTCATTTATATTTGAAGTTAGACTATATCAAAAGGAAATTAATATAGTTCATTTATATTTGAAGTTAGACTATGTTAAAAGGAAATTAATATAGTTCGAGTTTGTTAAAAGGAAATTAATATAGTTCGACTATGTTAAAAGGATATTAATATAGTTCATTTATATTTGAAGTTAGACTATGTTAAAAGGAAATTAATATAGCTTATTTATATTTGAAGTTAGACTATATTAAATGGAAATTAATGTAGTTTCATTTATATTTAAAGTTAGACTATGTTAAAAGGAAATTAATGTAGTTTCATTTATATTTGAAGTTAAACTATGTTAAAAGGAAATTAATGTAGTTTCATTTATATTTGAAGTCAGACTATGTTAAAAGGAAATTAATATAGTTTCATTTATATTTGAAGTTAGACTATGTTAAAATGAAGTTAATGTAGTTTCATTTATATTTGAAAATAGATTGTATTCAAAGATAAATATGATTATGCTAAAGTGATTAGCATAGATTGTATTGTAAATAGAAATATGATTATGCTAGAGTTGATTAGCATAGATTATGTTTAAATGAAAATGTGATTATGCTAGAGTTGATTAGCATAGATTGTATTCAAATGGAACTATGATTATGCTAGTTGTTTAGCATAGATTATTTTTAAAAGGAAATGTGATTATGCTAGAGTTGATTAGCATATATTATGTTTAAAAGGAAATGTGATTATGCTAGAGTTGATTAGCATAGATTATGTTTAAAAGGAAATGTGATTATGCTAGAGTTGATTAGCATAGATTATGTTTAAAAGGAAATGTGATTATGCTAAGATTTGATTAGCATAGATTATGTTTAAATGGAAAGGTGATTATGCTAGAGTTGATTAGCATAGATTATGTTTAAATGGAAAGGTCATTATGCTAGAGTTGTTTAGCATAGATTATGTTTAAATTGAAAGGTGATTATGCTAGAGTTGATTAGCATAGATTGTATTTAAATGGAAATATGATTATGCTATAGTTGTTTAGCATAGATTGTATTTAAATAGAATATGATTATGCTAGAGTTGATTAGCATAGATTATGTTTAAAAGGAAATGTGATTATGCTAGAGTTGATTAGCATAGATTATGTTTAAAAGGAAATGTGATTATGCTAGAGTTGATTAACATAGATTATGTTTAAATGGAAATGTGATTATGCTAAAGTTGATTAGCATATATTATGTTTAAAAAAAAATGTGATTATGCTAGAATTTATTAGCATAGATTATGTTTAAATGGTAATGTTATTATGCTAGAGTTGATTAGCATAGATTATGTTTAAATGGAAATGTGATTATGCTACAGTTGATTAGAATTGATTATGTTTAAAAGGAAATATGATTATGCTAGAGTTGATTAACATGGATTGAGTTTAAAAGCAACAATTGTGGAACATGTTATATGTTGATATTCTAGTGATAATAATTATGCTAAGATGTTAGTGTATTTTAATAAATGGAAAGTGGTTTATTAGATTAACTAAAGGTATGGGAATTTAGTTAGTTTAGTAAATGTAAAGTGGTTTATTAGATTAACTAAAGGTATGGGACTTTAGTTAGTTTAGTAAAAGGGAAAGTGGTTTATTAGATTAACTAAAGGTAGGGGACTTTAGTTAGTTTAGTAAATAAAAAGTGGTTTATTAGATTAACTAAATGTATGGGACTTTAGTTAGTTTAGTAAATGAAAAGTGGTTTATTAGATTAACTAAAGGTATGGTACTTTAGTTAGTTTAATAAATGGAAAGTGATTTATTAGATTAACTAAAGGTATGAGACTTTAGTTAGTTTAGTAAATGAAAATTTGTTTATTATATTAACTAAAGGTATGGGACTTTAGTTAGTTTAGTAAATGGAAAGTGGTTTATTAGATTAACTAAAGGTATGGGACTTTAGTTAGTTTGGTAAATGAGAAGATTCTTATGTAGAATCTAGTATTGATTGTATAAGTATGATAAAGCAATCATGGATATTTTTGTGTGGATGAATTGAGCATTCCATGGTAAATTCGTATGAACTATGTGTTCTACGCATTGTATTGGCTTATGTTGATTGGAAAGGACTATGGATCTTTGTATTTATAAAAGATCAAACTTCTACAATATCTGGAATGTATTTGAGGCTAGGTTTTTCCTTTAAGGGTTTTCCCCAAGATAAATATTTTGTTATGGGTATCTTCTTTGATCTTACTTTATGTATTTCTTTGTTGTGGTTCTATATATTTTCAATATGCCTTTGCTAGTTAATTCTCATGTTTTTATTTGATTTAGTGGTTGGTTTATATTGTTTTTTATTTTCTCCAAATATTATTATTGGTGGTTGTTAAAATGTTATGTTGTTAATTACTTTTTTTAAAAAATCATAGTAGTAAATAGTGGCATCCCTAGGTTGGTTGAGTTTTGGGGTGTTACATATGGTATCATAGAATTAAGGCGTAGGACAAGATGCTTTGCATGAAAGTAACTCTAGGAGATATTGGGATAGAGGTTCCTTTAGAATGTGCTAAGGGATAGGTGTTTTTTTTATAACAGGCCTTTTTCTTAGTTAAAGTTGAAACCAAGAGAACATTAAACTACCAAGTTGCTTGCAACCAAAGCACATAGTCATGAGACTACTAGCTTCCCTAGATAAGGATCTAGGTATGACAGACTAGAAGCTTCCTTGGATAAGCTAAGGATTGCTTAAGGATTGGTCCAAGGAAAAGCAACTTTACTTTGGTATAGTATCTTGTGTAAGGCAAGCATAACCTTAGCCATTCGCTAATAAAAGTAGTAAAATGAGATAGATGGCTTTAGCTATCTCAAGTGAGATAGATGGATAGAGTCAACTCATAGCTAAAATGAGATGGATGGCTTTAGCTATCTCAAGTGAGATAGATATATAGAGTCAACTCATAGCTCAAATGAAATAGATTACTTTAGTTATCTCATGCGAGATAGATAGATTCAGCTCATAGCTGAAAAGAGATGGATGGCTTTAGCTATCTCAAGTGAGATAGATGGATAGAGTCAACTCATATCTAAAATAAGATAGATGGATAAATTTAGTCCATAGTGGAGTTTGGGTGAATAACTTTAGGTATCTCATAGGTAAGGTAAGATAGATATCTTAAAGTGAGCTCATCATGGGTGAAATGACTAATTTTGGTTAAGTTAATCATACTTAAAGATAGATGTAAGGTTCTATTCTTTGGATTTGAGCTTGCAATTCTAAGGAAGAGTAGGTAAGAAATCTACTCTAGAGGGGATTATGGGGTCCTCTCCTTAAATTGATTAATGAATAAACCAAATTTTGAGTTTAGTAAACACTCAAAGGTGTGAAGAATTTGTCCAGAGAAAATTCTGAGGCTAGGAAGCAAGAAAATCTTATATAACTTCAAACCTCAAAGAAGGCACACAACAGTTTGACTTGAAACCCCTTGGATTTAGTGGAGCAATTCAAGGAAATTCTACCCCTAGGTGAGAGTTACAGTGATTTTCAAAACAAGATAAAGAAAATCTAGTAAAGAGTAAGATCTCAACATGGATAATGGACTCTTGTGCTTTAAGGATAGGGTATTTTCACCTAGAATAAGTAGTTAGAGGTATTATGAGATGTTATATTTCCTTCCTTCTCTTACCTTGCAGACTCAAGGACTCGAAAAATCAGGAACAAAACTCCTTGTGGATAGATTTGGAGAAGAATGATACTATTTTTTGTTACTCAATAAATAGGATTACATCTCCTATAGAGTGGATGTAATGTTGATATTTGCAAGGGATGAGGAAATATTGCTTAATATCAATGGAATGAAAGGTAGACATTATCCTTGATCATTCAACCTTGTGATAGCAAGGATGATTTTACAAAAAAAACCAGGGACGGTGTTAGTCCTAGTGGGGGAGGATGTCATGACCCTCCCTAGAAGACTCTTGATCCATAATGCTATGTGTCATTGGAGGGCAAGTTGAGCTTAGATTATTTTTTTGATAGGTTAGTAAATTTCATTAATATCTAAGTTTTAGAGGAGGACCCCAAAACCTATTTACAAAAATAGTAAGGAACTACTAAAATACGTCAAAAAAGAAGATCTAACATGGGATGCAACCCCTAGAAAAGAGATGCTAAAACAAAAAAGGGAACACAGCCCTAATCACGATCAAGATAGCCTAAAAACAAACGGGGGATACAACCCCATCAAGAATCTAAAAAATAAAGGGTAAACCAGGCTCCACACATAGTAGCCTAAGAAACATAAGTGAATATATGAGGAAGCTAATCCTTAGTGGCATCCTCATCACCCTCCTTGTCCTCATCTTTCATGTCTTCCTTGACCTCTTCCTTGGCCTCATCTTCGAAATTGACCTCATCCTCCTTGGAGTCCTCTTGAAGAAATTTCTCATTGTAGAACAGCAAATATAGGGCTTCCCTAAGTTTAGTAATGGAATTCACCATGGAATTCATCATGGACTGCCTCTATCACCTTTCTTTTCTTGGCACCCAAGGACGGGGAAGCAGGAAAAGGAGCACTCAATTTTCCAAGAGGGTTGGGTTTGCTTTTAGAAGGGGTGGGATTGACCTAAGGGCTATGAATTAGGATATGGTTATATATGATCTTGTAAAGCCCTTGGTGATATGGGAGGTCAATGTTTTTTTTTTATTTCGGAGGCCCCTATCGTATAACTAATGGAATTGAAAAGGAAATGGGGAATGCTAATGGGGTTAACATCCCTGAAGTGATTGATAAAAGAAAAATGAAAGTTGCAGAGTACCTTCTCTAGATCATCCACGGTAATAAACTCCATCAAACTCAAATATTTTGAATAATTTCTTAGGCCACGATGCTTTTGACCTCTTGGGGAAGGTCAGTCGTCCAAGTGATCACCTATTAGTCGTCCAAGTTGAACTTAGATTATTATTATTAAAGAGGTATTTATAATAATAGTAAGACATTTATAATAAAGTGTTATTATAAGTGTAAATAATATTATTATAATCTATGAATAAAATGTTATTCATAATAATAATACATTTATAATAAAGTGTTATTATAAGTGTAAATAATATTATTATAATCTATGAATAAGATGTTATTCATAATAATAATACATTTGTAATAAAGTGTTATTATAAGTGTAAATAATATTGTTATAATCTATGAATAAGATGTTATTCATAATAATAACACATTTATAATAAAGTGTTATTATAAGTATAAATAATATTATTATAATCTATGAATAAGATGTTATTCATAATAGTAATTCATTTATAATAAAGTGTTATTATAAATGTAAATAATATTATTATAATATATGAATAAAATGTTATTCATAATAATAAGACATTTATAATAAAGTGTTATTATAGGTGCAAATAATATTATTATAATCTATGAATAAGATGTTATTCGTAATAATAATACATTTATAATAAAGTGTTATTATAAGTGTAAATAATATTATTATAATCTATGAATAAGATGTTATTCATAATAATATGTTGTTTAGTATGTTGTTTATAATAAAATGTTATTCTAATTATATATGAAAAAAGGGGTTATTCATTATAGTATTCTACTATTAATAAAATAATATTATTTAAATGAGTTGGAGTACAATATTAGTTAAGGCAGTGGATGTTTGAATATCTTTGTCATCAGACGAATGAAGGGGCAGGTTTGTAAGGCATAGGCCTCTGACAGAGAGGGATGGACGACCTTCAATGAGGAAGGTTGGGCATTTATGATGTGAGGGGACTTCAAAGAATTTTAGGCCCATAGTTATAAAAGATATAAGGGGTGGTTGGGACCTTCATGGAGGGTAGCCACCTTGGGAGGAGAGAAAGCTCTCGAAGGAGTTTTAAGTGATTTCATGCACAAACCAAGGGAGCTAGGGTTGTATATTGGACGGAGTCTATGAATGTATCCCTACCAGAATGGCATCTTGAGATGATAGATCATTGGTCTACCGATAAAGGATACAAGGGTCATTATCATAGATAAATCAGAGTTGTGTATCTCTACGAATAGTTGGCTTCTATCCAACATCACCTAAATCTAGAATCCAAGTCGGGTAACCTTACGAGTGTCATCTAACCATAGTCATGCCCATGCTCGAGTAACGATCAGACACCCCCTTGAGGTCCTTAAGCATTGTTTAAACCTACGGAGAGGATGTGTGACATTCAAGGAGAAGGGCAGGAAGCAAAAAAATAGAGAACGGTTAAAGAACCCAAGATGGGTAAGGAAAGAACCTTAAACCAAAAGGTTTGTATCTCCTTATCATATATTATTTTACGATTGATCTAGCTATTTTTAAACTTTGTTATGCGATCGCGGATACTACTTTAAAGGTACTATAGGATCCCTATCCTAGACTCATAGTTGTTTAAGCGGGGGTTATGCATGTACCTGTTATGATTTTTTTTAGGCATCTAAGCAAACCCAGATGCTTTCCTTATATGTGTTCCCCTCTAAGGTTTTCGTAGACAATATTTAGATGGTTTTTCTAATTATTGTGAGAGTGTGGGCCATCGTGAACAATATTAAGACCCCTATATGTGAAGCTTTGTAGGCTACGCATCCTTAATCTCTTTATAATCAATGTCTTAGCTGTGGAGGCTGATTTGTAACCCGACGATGGAAATTTCTCCTCAAGATAAGTCTAGATGGAAGGGTTGCTTTTAAAAATTACAAGTTATTTGTAAAATTTTGTTTGGTGTGCAAACTCAGTTTACCCACTACTTCCTATAGAATCATTGGGCCCCCATATCTATGTTTATAGTTCATATGGTTGGAATACGATCCTCTAGCATGTTAATATTGGTGCTTAAAGGTGTTGGTCTTAATATTTTGGTATTTCCAATAAACAATGTTGAGTGCAGCATCGTAGATGCAACATTGTCACTCAGGAAAAGCCAAAGGAGGACCGACTTGGTCTTCTTCCTTAATAATCCCATATACATCGTGTGTGGGGATATTGTGTGATTTGTAAGAGGGAACTCTCCCCTTATAAATTTACCAACCTAGTTGGTCATGTGGGCCACCTTTGAGGCCACTCAAGCGCTAGTTGTAGCACTCTCCTTTGAAGCATGTGGGATCTTGGTACCTGTTGTGTAGTGGTTGGCTATGCTAATTTGGCTTGTTGTCATGTCATCTTGGCTACCATGTAGTGTGGCTAGCTTGGTGGTTTGGTTAGTCTCGGTTAGACATCTAGTTGGTAGGATAGGTTCACAAATTAAAACCCCATTTTTATGATGATATAATCAAAACAAAACGCACTAGGCTTTTGTTATAACAGTTTGATAAAAAGGTTTACATAAAATATTATAATGAATATGTGTGGAACGATTCTAACATGTGTTATAATCAAATAAAAATGCATTATGTTAACATTATATCAGTTTGATATAAAATCTTTTAAAGTGGGTCTAAAGGTTTACATAAGCATAAATTAATATAGTTTATTTTATTTGATGTTAGACTATATTAAAAAGGAAAATTAAATTTAGTTCATTTATATTTGACGTTAGACTATCTTAAAAGGAAATTAATATAGTTCAATTATATTTGATGTTAGACTATATTAAAAGCATAAATTAATATAGTTCATTTGATGTTACACTATATTAAAAAGGAAATTAATATAGTTCATATATATTATATATTAGAATATATTAAAAGGAAATTAATATAGTTCATTTATATTTTATGTTAGACTATATTAAAAGAAATTAATATAGTTCATTTATATTTTATGTTAGACTATATTAAAAATAAAATTAATATAGTTCATTTATATCTGAAGTTAGACTATATTAAAAAAGAAATTAATATAGTTCATTTATATTTGATGTTAGACTATATTAAAAGGAAATTAATATAGTTTATTTATATTTGATGTTAGACTATATTAAAAGCATAAATTAATATAGTTCATTTATATTTAATGTTAGACTATATTAAAAAGGAAATTGGTATAGTTCATTCATATCTGAAGTTAGACTATATGATGGCAAGCCGAGATTCACACAACAAACTTGAAATTATTCTTCTATAAATTGCTTAACACAGTCTTACAATATCGTCTCCAGGCATAGTTCTTGCCCCCACTCAATCTCAAACTCACCATCCCTTCCCTTACAATTTTTCGAGTTTTTATCGAGGTCTCGACCCTCTAGGCAATTAATGCCCCCACCCGATCGAATACATGAAATAAAATAAGAAAGTTCGCTCCTCTATCAAGTTTTTGAATTTCCTTCCATCAATGGGCAACTGCCCCGATCCGCTATGGAAGCTTACATTAAAGACGCCCCCTTGCCCTGCAATCACCGTTTTGGTCAGACTGTTCCTCTGCACCACTGTCTCATCTAAAATGCCCATGGCCTGCAGCTGTCACCTTGTCAGAACATTCATCTACCACCGCTGTCTCTTTTCCCACGCGTGCGGCCTGTCCACGTGTCCAATTTTAATTTGTCTTCAACCGCCGCGAAATCATGACATGTCACGATATCGCGACCAAACTGTCGCCTTGCCTTCGTCTGCAAAAAAACATCGTGAAATCGCAACCCAAAAACTCCTTCGTGCCTCAGCTACAAAAACGTCGCGACGTTGCGATATCGCGATGAAAAACTTCCTTCGCAGCTGCAAAAACATCGTGACATCGCGACGTCGTGATATCGTGACGTCGCAATATCACGACAAAAAAACTCCTTCGTGCCTCAGCTGCAAAAACGTCACGACATCGCGATGTCGTGATATCGCGACGAAAAACCTCCTTCGTGCCTCAGCTGCAAAAACGTCGCGACGTCGCGATATCGCGACGAAAATTCCCTCTTGTATTTCAAAACTTCAGCCTTGGGAAAGAAATATTTAAACAAAATACAAAGTGCTTTAGAAAAAAAAATTGGAGGATGCAAGATTGCTCTATTCTCCTGATGCTCCTGCATCAGACACCCGGGGTAAATTAAGAAGTGATCCTCACTTTTGCTCGGTTAGGGGAAGACCCAGGCGGTCAACCTCTGTCTTTGACAACCAAGTTGCATCTTCTACAGGTCTGCCCTTCCACTTTATCAAATATTCAGAGTATTGTTTGTTCCTGGTGCTTCTGTCTTCACGAGCATCTAATATTTCCTCGACCTCGTCTGTGGTTGGAGTAGATGCTGGAATTTGCCATAACTCTGTACTTGGTGCCTCTGTAGTATCTTCTTCATGGTATTCCACTAAATATGAAATATTAAAAACAAGTGAAATGTCAAGCCAACTTGGCAATTCCATTTCATATGCATTGCCCAACTCCCGTTTTTCCAGTATTCTGCATGGCCCAAACTTCTTCATATTTAATTTGTTATAAGTCTCGGCAGGAAATATTTCCTTCCTGAGATGGACCATGACTTCATCTCCTACTTCGAACTCTTTGAACCGTCGCTTCTGGTCTGCTCTTGTCTTATATTGAGTATTCATTTTTATAATTTGTTTCCTTACTTCTTCATGCAGACTTTTCATATGTTCCAAAAATTCTTCTACCTCGGCACTGCACTTTTCTCTCTTATCCAACTTTCTCAGTTCAGACACATTTCTCGGGTTGTTTCCATATATTATCTGGAATGGATATTTATTTGTGCTCTTATTGACTGAATTGTTATATGCAAATTCCGCTTGCGGTAAAACTAAATCCCATCCCGTGGGTTTATCTGCTATCAAGCATCTCAAGGAATTACCTAAGCTTCTATTTACCACCTCTGTCTGTCCATCGATCTGTGGGTGGTATGCAAAACTGAATTTTAGATCTGTCTTCAACTTCTTCCACAAAGTTCTCTAGAAATACCCAACAAATTTTGTATCTCTGTCAGAAACAATGCTCTTCGGTAGACCGTGAAGTCGTACCACTTCTTTGAAAAATAACCCTGCAATGTGAACCGCATCACTTGTTTTTTGGCATGGAATAAAGTGTGCCATCTTGGAAAATCTATCAACTACTACAAATACAAAGTCATTTCCCCTCTGTGTTCTTGGCAATCCGAGGATGAAGTCCATGCTGACGTCCTCCCATGGCTGCTCAGGTACTGGTAACGGTTGATACAATCCCGTGTTCTGTCTTCTGCCCTTTGCCATCTGGCATATTCTACAACTCTGTACAAACTTTTTCACATCTTGCTATAGTTGTGGCCAATAGTAATTTTCACTCACCAGGGCAATTGTCTTATCCCGACCAAAATGTCCGGCCAGTCCTCCGCTGTGTTTCTCCTTGACTAAGTTTTCCCGCATGGAACTCCTTGGAATGCATAATTTACTTCCTCCGAACAACATTTCATCTTGGATTAGAAAATCCAACCATTTTGTCCTGTCCACAGTAACAGATGTCAAGCAAGTCGTCCAGGCTTCTGTAAAATCTGAATCTTCAGGGTACAAACCCTTCAGTTCTTCAAATCCCACTACTTCCACTATCATTTTAATCAATAAATTATGCCTTCTACTTAAGGTATCTGCAACTCTGTTTGATTTCTCGCTTCTGTGCTTCAGCACAAAGGTATAGCCTTGGAGGAACTCAACCCACTTCAAGTGCCTTTGATTCAGTTTTGTTTGGCTATTAATGTACCGTAATGCCTGATGATCGCTGAATAGAACAAACTCTTTTGGCAACAAATAATGCCTCCACTTCTTTAGAGCTTGAACTATAGCATAAAATTCCTGGTCATAAACTGAATACTTTTTCCGAGCATCATTTAGCTTCTCACTAAAATAGGCAACGAGCCTGCCTTCCTGACTCAGTACCCCTATTGCACTGCCACTGGCATCACAGTCTACCTGAAATACTTTGTTAAAGTCTAGAAGTGCCAAAACAGGTTGTTCTGTGACCTTTTTCTTTAATTCATCAAAGCTCCTTTCAACCCCTAAGGTCCACTTGAATTCTTTCTTATCCCCTCTCATTGTTTCTGTGAGGGGTGCACAAATGCTGCTGAAATTTTTAATGAATTTTCTGTAAAAGCTGGCTAGACCATGAAATGATCTTACCTCTATGGTGCTTCTCAGAGTAGGCCATTCCATGATGGCTCTCACCTTCTTCGGGTCCATTTTTAGACCTTCTACTGAGATTACAAATCCCAGGTACACTAACTCCTTTACAAAATTACACTTTTTCAGATTTATTAATAACTGCTCCTCCCGCAGCTTCTCAAAAACCCTTCTGATATGCATCAGGTGTTCCTCCAAGGTTCTGCTAAATATTAATATGTCATCTAAATAGACTATGACAAATTTTCCTAAAAACTCTTTCATTACCTCATTCATCAGCTGCATGAAGGTACTCGATGCATTGGATAGCCCAAAGGGCATGACCAACCACTCATACAAGCCCTCTCTGGTCTTGAAGGTTGTCTTCCACTCATCTCCCTCTCTGATACGGATCTGATGGTAACCACTTTTGAGATCAATCTTGGTGAAGTACTTGGTTCCACTTAAAAAATCCATTATGCCATCCATTCCTGGCAATGGAAATCTATATTTTATTGTGATCTTGTTGATGGTCCGTGAATCTGTACACATTCTCCATTCTCCATCTTTCTTTGGTGCCAGCACTGCGGGTACTGCGCATGGGCTCAAACTTTCCTAAATCAATCCCTTCTCCAACAACTCCTGGACCTCGCCTGTTTAACTCCCTCGCCTCTACAGGCATCATTCCGTGTGCGACTTTATTTGGCAAACTCGATCCTGGCACCAAATCTATATGGTGGCTGATTTTCCTTACTGGGGGTAAACCCTCAGGCACATTATCAGACACAATATCTGGAAATTCCTCCAACAGATCTAGGACTTCTACTGGGGTATCTTGGCATTCTTTCTCCCTAACTCTAGGAATTATTGCATAACATAAATGTTCATGCTTCAAACCGTCCAAAAATTTTCTCCCTTCAACTAAACAGATTTTGGAGCTGTTACACACCTTTTCATCCACCTCCTTTACGGGCTTCAGCTTATGGCGCACGCCATTCTTTGTCAATGAGTAGGTGTTGGCACGGCCGTCATGCACTGCACTCCGATCGAACTGCCAGGGCCTTCCCAGCAACATATGGCAAGCATCCATAGGCAAGATGTCGCACAAGACCTCATCACAATAATTCCCAATATTAAATTTAACGGAGCACTGCTCACTGACCAAAGCCCTATGGTCCTTCTATAACCATGCGACCCGATATGGATGCGGGTGCTTCTTCCTCTCTAACTGTAACTTGGTAACCATTTCTTCTAAAACCAGGTTATCCGTGCTACCATTATCAATAATAATATTGCAAATCTTGCCCGCACATTTACACCTTGTGCGAAATAAACTTCTTCTCTGATCTGTGTCCTTCTCCTCATTCAACAGGACTCTCCTTACGATCATTGCTTCCCCTCTCTCCACTTCTTTAGAATGTTCAGATCCAGCATCTTCCTTTGCCATAGCAGCTCTGGTCGGACCCTCAGGCCTCTTGTTCGTCCTTTCTTGGTGTTGTGGACACTCGAATGCTCGATGTCCTTCTTCACCATAGTGGAAACATGTCCCACGAAATACTCCTCTTCCAAACCCTCGTCCAGATCCACCCCGTCCTCTTGGGTAGTTGTTCTGATCACGGGGCTGATAAACATCCTCTTCCCTTTGATCCTGGTTACCACTGGCTTCACCAGTCTTCTTCAGATCTTTATATTTTTCTCCACTGGTTCTCCCACCACTTCTTCCACCATGGCCCCTTCCTCTTTGCTTGCCTTCAAACCACCTATTCAGTTTTTCTTCCACCTTTAAGGCAAACTAGTAAGCATCCTCAATGGTTCTTACCCGAACTAGGCTCAGCTCTTCCTGGATACCGAGTCTCAACCCATTGATATAACGGGCTACCTTCTCTTTGTTTGCCTCTAAATGTCTAGTTCTAATAGAGATCTTGTAAAACTCCTCGGTGTATTCTTGGACAGTTTTGTTTGTCCTGTCTCAAACTCGCATTTTCCTTAGCAGATCCAACTCGTAATCTATCGGAATAAACTGTCTTTTCAGCTTTTCCACCATTCTATCCCATATTTTTATTCTCTCCTTCCCTCTTCTGTTCCTTTCCAACTGTATTCCCCTCCACCAAATGCTGGCATGACCCTTCAACTTGGTCTTAGCAAATCTGACCCGATTAGGGTCTTCAACCTCCTCATATTCGAAATATTCTTCTAGGTCATTTATCCAATCAATCACCTCTTCTAGATTTAGGTTTTTAGAATATGTAGAAACCTCCATTTTTGGTTGCTTTCCAATCTGAGAGATGGCTTTGTACAACCTGGCTTGTGCAGGATCCACAGCCTCTTCTTCTTCCTCAGACTGGTCTTCTTCTTCATCAACTTTGTCTTCACTTCCCTCATCCCTTCCGGGCTCGTGCCTTCTACGTAGCTCTTCTTGCAGGGCTTGAACTTGCCTCTGCAAGGCTCGGAAGTCTTCTGCCGGCACCACATTTCTTACTCCACCACGGTTTCTTCGTGGAGGCATCCTCTTTTTTTTTTTTTTTTAAATCCTTCCACAGATCCTGGTGTAACTGCCTCTCTTTCGGCGATCTGTTACACGCTCAGGAGCTCCCGCTCTGATACCACTTGATGGCAAGCCGAGATTCACACAACAAACTTGAAATTATTCTTCTATAAATTGCTTAACACAGTCTTACAATATCGTCTCCAGGCATAGTTCTTGCCCCCACTCAATCTCAAACTCACCATCCCTTCCCTTACAATTTTCTCGAGTTTTTATCGAGGTCTCGACCCTCTAGGCAATTAATGCCCCCACCCGATCGAATACATGAAATAAAATAAGAAAGTCCGCTCCTCTGTCAAGTTTTTGAATTTCCTTCCATCAATGGGCAACTACCCCGATCCGCTATGGAAGCTTACATTAAAGACGCCCCCTTGCCCTGCAATCATCGTTTTTGTCAGACTGTTCCTCTGCACCACTGTCTCATCTAAAATGCCCATGGCCTGCAGCTGTCACCTTGTCAGAACATTCATCTACCACCGCTGTCTCTTTTCCCGCGTGCGCGACCTATCCACGTGTCCAATTTTAATTTGTCTTCAACCGGCCGTGAAATCGTGACATGTCGCGATATCACGACCAAACTGTCGCCTTGCCTTCGTCTGCAAAAAACGTCGTGAAATCATGACCAAAAAACTCCTCCGTGCCTCAGCTACAAAAACGTCGCGACATCATGACGTCGCGATATCGCGACAAAAAAAACTCCTTCGTGCCTTAGCTACAAAAACGTCGCGACATCGCGATATCGCGACGTCACGATATCGCAACGAAAAACCTCCTCCGTGCCTCAGCTACAAAAACGTCACGACATCGCGACGTCGCGATATCGCGACGAAACTTCGCTCTTGTATTTCAAAACTTCTGCCTTGGGAAAGAAAGATTTAAACAAAATACAAAGTGCTTTAGAAAAAAAATTTGGAGGATGCAAAATTGCTCTATTCTCTGGATGCTCCTGCATCACTATATTAAAAGGAAATTAATATAGTTCATTTATATTTGATGTTAGACTGTATTAAAAAGGAAATTAATATAGTTCATTTATATTTTATGTTAGACGATATTAAAAAGGAAATTAATATAGTTATTTTATATTTGATGTTAGACTATATTAAAATAAAATTAATATAGTTTATTTATATTTGATGTTAGAATATATTAAAAAGGAAATTAATATAGTTCATTTATATTTGATGTTAGAATGTATTAAAAGGAAATTAATATAGTTAATTTATATTTGAAGTTAGACTATATTAAAAAGAAATTAATATAGTTCATTTATATTTGATGTTAGACTATGTTAAAAGGAAATTAATATAGTTCATTTATATTTGATGTTAGACTATATGGAATGGAAATTAATGTAGTTTCATTTATATTTGAAGGTAGACTATGTTAAAAGAAAATTAATGTAGTTTCATTTATATTTGAAGTTAGACTATGTTAAAAGGAAATTAATGTAGTTTCATTTATATTTGAAGTTAGACTATGTTAAAAGGAAATTAATATAGTTTCATTTATATTTGAAGTTAGACTATGTTAAAAGGAAATTAATGTAGTTTCATTTATATTTGAAGTTAGACTATGTTAAAAGGAAATTAATATAGTTTCATTTATATTTGAAGTTAGACTATGTTAAAAGGAAGTTAATGTAGTTTCATTTATATTTGAAGATAGATTGTATTCAAAGAGAAATATGATTATGCTAAAGTGATTAGCATAGATTGTATTGTAAATGGAAATATGATTATGCTAAAGTTGATTAGCATAGATTATATTTAAATGAAAATATGATTATGCTAGAGTTGATTAGCATAGATTGTATTCAAATGGAAATATGATTATGCTAGAGTTGTTTAGCATAGATTATTTTTAAAAATAAATGTGATTATGCTAGAGTTGATTAGCATATATTATGTTTAAAAGGAAATGTGATTATGCTAGAGTTGATTAGCATAGATTATATTTAAATGGAAATATGATTATGCTACAGTTGTTTAGCATAGATTATGTTTAAAAGGAAATATGATTATGGTAGAGTTGATTAGCATAGATTATGTTTAAATGGAAAGGTGATTATACTAAGAGTTGATTAATATAGATTATGTTTAAATAGAAAGGTAATTATGCTAGATTTGATTAGCATATATTATGTTTAAATGGAAATGTGATTATGCTAGAGTTGTTTAGCATAGATTATTTTTAAAAGGAAATATAATTATGCTATATTTTATTAGCATATATTATGTTTAAAAGGAAATGTGATTATGCTAGAATTTATTAGCATAGATTATATTTAAATGGAAAGGTGATTATGCTAAGAGTTTATTAGTATAGATTATGTTTAAATGGAAAGGTGATTATGCTAGATTTTATTAGCATAGATTATGTTTAAATGGAAATATGATTATGCTATAGTTGATTAGCATAAATTGTATTCAAATGGAAATATGATTATGCTAGAGTTGATTAGCATAGATTATGTTTAAAAGGAAATGTGATTATGCTAGAGTTGATTAGCATAGATTATGTTTAAAAGGAAATGTGATTATGCTAGAGTTGATTAGCATAGATTATGTTTAAAAGGAAATGTGATTATGCTAGAGTTGATTAGCATAGATTATGTTTAAATAAAAATGTGATTATTCTAGAATTTATTAGCATAGATTATGTTTAAATGGAAATGTGATTATGCTAGAGTTGATTAGCATAGATTATGTTTAAAAGGAAATATGATTATGCTAGAGTTGATTAGCATGGATTGAGTTTAAAAGTAACAATTGTGGAATATGTTATATGTTAGATAACATAGTGATAATGATTATGCTAAGATGTTAGTGTGGTTTAGTAAATGGAAAGTGGTTTATTAGATTAACTAAAGGTATGGGACTTTAGTTAGTTTAGTAAATAGAAAGTGGTTTATTAGATTAACTAAAGGTATGGGACTTTAGTTAGTTTAGTAAATGGAAAGTGGTTTATTAGATTAACTAAAGGTATGGAACTTTAGTTAGTTTAGTAAAAGAAAAAGTGGTTTATTATATTAACTAAAGGTATGGGACTTTAGTTAGTTTAGTAAATGGAAAGTGGTTTATTATATTAACTAAAGGTATGGGACTTTAGTTAGTTTAGTAAATAGAAAGTGGTTTATTAGATTAACTAAAGGTATGGGACTTTAGTTAGTTTAGTAAATGGAAAGTGGATTATTATATTAACTAAAGGTATGGGACTTTAGTTAGTTTAGTAAATAGAAAGTGGTTTATTATATTAACTAAAGGTATGGGACTTTAGTTAGTTTAGTAAATGGAAAGTGGTTTATTAGATTAACTAAAGGTATGGGACTTTAGTTATTCTTATGTAGAATCTAGTATTGATTGTATAAGTATGATAAAGCAATCGTGGAGATTGTTGTGTGGATGAATTGAGCATTCCATGGTAAAGTCATATGAACTATGTGTTCTACGCATTGTATTGGCTTATGTCGAGAGGAAAGGATTATGGATCCTTGTATTTGTAAAAGATCAAACTTATGCAATATATGGAATGTATTTGAGGTTGGGTTTTCCCTTTAAGGGTTTTCCCCAGGATAAATATTGTGTTATGGGTATCTTCTTTGATCTTACTTTATGTATTTCTTTGTTGTGGTTTCTATATTTACTTTCAATATGCCTTTGCTAGTTAATTCTCATGTTTTGATTTGATTTAGTGTTTGGTTTATATTGTTCTTTATTTTCTCCAAATGTGATTCTTGGTGGTTGTTAAAATGTGATATTGTTAATTACTTTTTTTTTTTAATTATAGTAGTAAATAGTGGCATACCTAGGCTGGTTGAGTTTTGGGGTGTTACAAAACTAGGAGTTTGGGGATGTTCATAAAAAAACATGAATTTATTGCTCAGCTTGAAAATTTGAATCAAAAAATCCATTTAGATGATCTCACAAAGAGTAGAAGTGTAGATGAAATTAATCTCATAGCTCAGTTAGAGGAATGGGAAAAAAGAGAACTCTTATGGAAGCAAAAATCTAGAATTCAATGGCTCAAGGAAGGAGATCAAAACACAAATCTCTTCTAGATCAAAGATCTCACAACTTTATTTCTTCCCTAAAATTAAATTCTAGAGATGTTGTCTATACTTGGGATGGCATGAACTCTATTATTGTCAATTATTTTTTAATATTTTTACTTCTACTCATCTTAACTCAACTTCTCAACAAAATATTCTTCAAGAAATCCCTTCTCTTATTACTTCTAAGGATAACTCTATTTTGACTGCTCCTATTACTATCAATGAGCTTCAATAGGTAGTTTTTAAAATGCAAAAAGATAAAATCCAAGGTCCTGATGGTTTTCCAATTGAGTTCTACCAAGAATTTTGGGATATCCTTCATGTTGATTTACTAGAGGTGGTGGAGAAGCCAGAAAATCTAAATAAATTTTGAAGGTTATCAATAAAACTTATATTACACTTGTTCCAAAATCTCAAGAGGCTAATCATATCTTAGCTTTTAGACCTATTACTTTATGTAATGTTCTTCTCAAAATCATTACTAAGAACATGGCATAAAGGTTGAAGCCTCTTTTACATAATATCAGTTCCCTTGAACAAGGGGGTTGAAGATATTCTTATTTATGTTTCTATCGTGTTGAATATCCCAAAGGTTGTTCTTCAAGAAATAGATCAAATCAGTCATCGGTTACTCTGGAGTGGTACTAAGGAGAAAATAAAATGGACCTTGGTGAAATGGGACACTTTATGTCTTCCTAAGAATGAAGGGGAGTTAATATTCTTGTCTGTTATTAATAACAGTAAAGCTTTAGCTGCTAAATTATATTGGAGTATTTTGCATAACCCTAATGCTCTTTGTACCAATAATCTTTGTGCTAAATATGCTAAGAACAAATATCCTGAAGATCTTGTTCGCTATCAATTACCTACCAAAGGTTCTCCCATTTTAGTATTTCTTAAGACTGGTGAGGATTTCATAAAGAAAAAAATATTTTGGATCATTCATAATGGTCAACAGGTAAATTTTTTGATAGATTATTGGGATGGTCACAAGCCTTTGATAACTCAGTTTCTCGATTGGAGGTCTTGTATGGAGGAGATTCATTGAGCTAACTGGATAAAGGTGGCTAATTACTATCAGTACCATACTGGTAATTCATAGGTTGGTATATTGGATACCTATTTAGTACTAGCCTATTCAAATCCCAAAAATGTAAAGACAAGATATACAATGCATCCTTCATATGAGATCTCTCTCTTGGTCCCATGAAAAAGATTGTTTTGGATGGAACAACACTACTAAGGGTGAGTATTCAGTTTCTCAAGGTTATTTGGCCTTATGCCATAATAATCCCAACCAATCATCTAACATATTTTCTCAATTGTGGGCTCAAAATCTCTGGCCTAAGGTGAGGTTCTTTACTTGGCTTTTATTGCATCGTAGGGTGCTTACTAGTGAGCAACTTATGAAGCATGGTTTTCATGGTCCTTTTAGATGTGAAATGTGTGGAGATAATGTGTAAACTCTCAACCATATTTTTATTGAGTGTACTTTAGCCTCTGAACTATAGAGGAGAATGGCCACTTTACTTGGCTTACAGTGGTCCAATTTTTTTACTTTTGAACAAATTTGGAGGGATTGGCCTAAACAAGAAGGTGTTCATCATTTTATTAGGCAGTTAGTTTGGATGGGTTCTACCATTCTTATTTGAAATATCTGGAATGAAAGGAACAACCATATTTTTAATCAATATAGGAAGGATATTCACTATATCTGGCAAAATACCATTGCCAACTTAGTTGAATCAGTCCAACAACTCCTTAATCACCCCCAAAACTCCCATAAAATATGGGATCAAGTGATGCAAAGATTGAATATTAACTCTTCTAAGGGCAACTAGCTTAAAGTGAATGTGAGTAATTGCAAGATGGATAGAACAAGGAATTGGCAACCTCCTCCTAAGGATTTTGGAAAATTTAATACTAATGAAGCCTCTAGAGGGAACCCTAGAAAAGCTAGTTCTGTAGGAATTGGTAGACTTTCAGATGGCTCCCTAGTTTTTACTTTTGCTAAAAATTTGGGTATTCTATCCAATAACCTTGTTGAGGTGTATGGTATCCTTAGAGGCCTTAAAGAGCTACTAAGGTTGGATGGGAAAAGGTGCTAGTTGAGTCTGAATCTCAACTCATGATTAATCTTTTGAAGACTCCTAAGAATCATAAGGTTGATTGAAGAATAAAAATAATTATTGAGAAGATTCAGTTAATCGTGATGGTATTTTTTAAATTTTATTACAATCATGTGGTCAGAGATCAGAACAAGAGTGTTTATGCTTTAGCTAATTGGGCTTTGGATAAATGTGATCTTACTTGCTACGGCCATCCTCCTAGATGGTGGGATTCACAAATAAGGGAAGCTCTTATTTCTATCATTTATTTGGATGGCTCCAGTTTTGGAGGTACCTAGTTTCTTGCTTTATTTTTGCTTCTCTTTGGTTCGGTCAGGGTTTTTAGTTCCCTAGATCATACTAATATTTGTTTTGTTTCCTCTATTGATTATTGCCTTAAAAGTATTTTGGTCTAGTAAGGTCATTGTTGTGTTCAATATTTTTCTTTTCTTTTCTTTTCTTTTTTCTTTTTTTTTAGTTTTTTGAGGTGTGTGTGTGTTTTTTTGTTTTTTTTGTTTTGTTGTTTTATGTTTTTCTTGTGTTTTTTGTTATTATTCTTGTATTTTTGTTGTTATTGTTCTTGTGTTTATGTATTTTTGTGTTAATTGGTGTTTTTGTGTTTTGGTGTGTGAGTGTTTTCTATGTTTTTATTTTTGTTTGTTGTCTATTGTTTTTTTTAGTTTACATGGTGGAATCGGTAGCCACCACAAATTCAGGCAGGCTATCCACCTTTTATGGCTGCCACAGTATTTTGCGATGTCTATCCCAAAAGCTGCCACATAGATCTTCATGCAGTCCACCCCTATAACCACCATGCCACAATCATTTTAAACCTTTTACACCATTGAAAGCACCAGGAAAATGACAAGTGTTCAATATGATGAGGCCCAAATTTGTTGTCTGTTGTTGGTTGTTTTTTTTTAGTTTTTTTATTATTTTTTAGGTTTTGGTTGTTTTTGTTGGTTAGTCTTTGTAGTGTTCAGTTGTTTTGTCATGTTTGTGTTTTTTTATGTTGTTCTTATGTTTTTTCTATGTGGTTCATGTTGTATTTTTTTTATCTTTTTGTGTGTGTGTTTGGTTGTGCTTTATATTTTCGACACATTCAAGGAGAATGTTTTTTTAAATCTTATTGTGTGTTTGTATTTGTGTGTTCTTGTTTTTTGTTGTTTCAGGTTTGCTTCTTGAATATGTCAAAGGTGGTAGGTCAGGTGTGAGCCCTGGGTAATTTTTATGGAAGAGATACCCCTGGCTCCTTGGGTCTTACCCGAAAGTGGTATCCCTTTTGGGATGTTTTCCACACAAAAACAATGTTGTAGTCATATAAATATTTTAAAAGTAGTTATTTCTTTAATAAAGTAGTGGATTAATTTAAAATATTTTGTTTATTAAATACGACCTTTTAAAAAAAATCTCTTTAGAATAACTTTAAAGGAATGCATGATCTATGTTAAGTTAGAAGAAACTAAAAGAATAATTTATTTTTGTTTTACATGTATAGTAAAGTATGAAAGTTATATATATATATAGTTAAAGTTATTTTGTTTTACATGATTAGGAGAGAATGAAAGATGTAGGGAATGCTTTACTTCTATGAAAGATGTATTTTTTAGGTTAATGTATTTTTTTAATATGATAGGAGTAATTGCAATTCCTTAATGATAAATGATAGGGTCTTAAGAGATTTACATTGATAAAGTTAAGAATTTTTAAATATTATTTTACCATTTGGAAATAAAATTTGAAATGTTCTAGTGAGCCTACCTTAGTTAAAAATTTATTTGAATCTTAACCTTATCTTCTAACAAATTTATTCATCGAGGAGAATGAATAACCTTAGACACCCAATATCGGTGGTTACAATTTGGTAACCACTGTGACTTGAGAAAAATCACTTTTTTGGTGAGATAGGCCAGGATGAGAAGGTGATGAGGGATGGAATGGGACATCTCCTCTAGGTCGTTGTGCGAGTAGTATGGTGATGGATCCTTGTACAACTTATGGTTAGGAGAAATCTAGCATGACCAAGGAGCTAGACTAATCCATGATGGTTGGAATGGGATAACTCATTATTAATCATAACTTGACAAGTGATACCAGGTCTAGAGCCAAGGTAATGGCATGGCCCTAGTTGACTCCAAATAAAGTGGACAATCAACTAGGCACTAGGCATATATGCTACACCCTTGCATGTTATATTAGGAACAAAAGCGCCTAATGAAAGTTGAGGTTCCACATGTTAAGATATGGGGAGATTACGCATCCATCCTCTAGGTTTTATGGGCCCTACAGGATAACCCTAGTTGTAGATGTAAGCTCTTATATCATAATGAGAGAATGAGAAGATAGATCCACAAAATGGCACCATCTATAGAATTTGGCCAATATCATCCACTTGGGGGTCATCTACAACGACCTAAATCTCAAAAGTGGTTGACTATACCTCGTAATAATTAAACATTGGGTGATTTTAAAAACTAAATTGACTTAAAAATTTTACCTTAGGTCATGTCTAGTCAGTATAACTAGCAAAAAGTTTACCTTGTTGAACTAGTGAGCTAGAGTGGGTTGTACAATTAGGTGAGTTAGACCTGGGTTGTTACAGTTGGTATCAAAGCTCTAGGTTGAGATATTCCTAAGTCTCTAGGTACTTTGAAAACCTAAATTATTTTTTAAAACCTAAACTATCAAATTAACATAGCTCTTTTGCATCCAGATAAAATGACACCAATGTTACAGGGAGGATCTTCTAAGAACCCTGCAATAGCTAGGTAGTAATATGCCACTACTAGACCACAAAAGGGACTATGAAAGGAAGTTAGAAAGGAATATGTAAATGTAAGACCTCAAAGGGAAAGATAGTTGAAAAAATAAATGAACCTCCTAGGGAATAAGGAAGTCTGGATAAATTAGTTCAATTACTGCAAGAACAAATGCAGCAATAAAAAGAACAGATGGAACAACAAAAAGAGCAAATGGAACAACAAAAACAATAAATGGCTCAACAACCTAAGTTGATTAATCAGAAATATAAAATTATAGAAATATTAACCAAGGATAAATAACTTGTAGTCAGGCAGGAAGAAGCACATGTTGGGTCTGAAGGAACTAGTAGGACTCGAGTAGGGATTGAGTTGGCAAAAGACATGAAAAATGTAAATATTACAAAATTTGACAGTAGAGAAGAAGGAGATTCTATAAAAATTAGCTGAATGAGATTGAAACATATTTCTCAATGAAAATCTTATCCTCTGAGTCCAAAACTACATGGGATTTCCTTCACCTAGTATGTGTAGCCTTAGAATGGTGGACCACTTATAGGGATGGAAATAAAATCCAAGCAGTGGATCTCAAATGGGAATATTTTGTAGAAGAGTTTAAAAAGAGATTTTTGACTAAGCAGTTCTATGTGGAAAAAATTATTGAATTCACCAATCTACAACAAGAAAATATACCTGTTAGAGAATATTATTAGAAATTTGTAAAACTTCTAAAGTATATCCTAAAATATGAAAACAATGAAGAAACAAAGGTGTAGAAGTTTATTCTAGGGATTCATCCAAAAATCAAAATTGTAATTAATTTGCTTAATCCTGAAGACCTCCCAAGAACTTATGAGTTAGCACACCAAGAGGAGGCTAACCAGAAATCCAAGAAATCATACTTCAACTATTAAAATATGTCTGAGAGGGAAAAATATGACCTCAAAAAAAGAAAAAAGTGCAAGTTTTATGAGATGGGAAAAATAACATAATAAAATAATCAAGGAAGAGGACCGAGCTAAGACTGAGAATAGAAACAGGAATAGGTTCCATGATAATAAGGATAGAAGAGATAGGAAATGTTACTCAGGAAGAAATGATCAAAGACCTTCATTCCAGGAAAAATCCAAAGAATCAGTACTTCAGAATAAGAATGACGATAGTAAGAGGGATAATAGGGTTCCATTAGTTGGATGTTATGTTTGTGGTGGCCCCTACTTTGCAAACAAATGCCCTCAAAGGGCAGATCATAAAAAGACATCTAAAAAACCAATTCATCGTATCTTTGCTGCAACAGGTTATTCTACGCTTAATGGATAGGCCACACCCTTTCTTTTGAATGGTAAAATATATGGCAAAAATGTGTGTATTTTAATTAATAGTGGAGAAACAAATAGTTTTGTTTCTACAAGTATAATTAAGGATATACCTAAAAGGCCTAGATTTTTGGCAAATGGGTGGAAAGTAGAGTACGGGTTAGGACAAACCTATTCAGTAAATCAATGCCTATTTGAACCTCATATTACCCTACCTCAAGGAAAGACAAGTTGGCACCTATATGTAGCTACTTTTCATACCTTCAACATCATTCTTGGTATGGATTGGATTAGAGCTCATAAAGTCCTTAATTTTGAAGAAAGGTGGTTAGAATTCACTAATTAATCTAATAAATGGATTAAGTTATAGTGTGATTATGGCTCCTTTAGACAACATATGTTGTCATCCTTGCAAGTTAGGAAGGCAATTAAAAGGGGTGGAATAATATATGTGGTCAAGCTGAATAAAAGGGAAGAGGTTGAAGTCAACTCGGATCTTTTCTAGAAGTACCTCATACTAAATGAATTTAGGGATGTGTTACCCTAAGACTTGTCGGGTCTTCCACCTCAATGAGAATTTGATTTCTTTATATAACTTTTGCCTATATCTACACCAATTTCCAAATTGCCTTATTAGATGGCTCGTATTAAGTTGTAAGAACTAAAGATATAGCTTCAAGACTTTCTAGAGAAAGGACTCATCAAACCCAGTGTGTCACCTTGGGGTGCTCCTATTCTCTTTGTTAGGAAAAAGGATGGCTCCTTAAGGTTGTGTATATATTATCGAATGCTCAATAAAGTAACTATCAAAAATAGGTATTCCTTTCCCAGGATTAATGATATTTTTGATCAATTAAAAGAAGCCTCCATATTTTCCAAAAATAACCTTAGTTCAAGGTATCATATACTAATAATCCATGAGGAAGACACTTACAAGACTGCATTCAAAAAATGTATGGACATTATGAATTTACAGTCCTACCTTTTGGATTGATAAATGTCCCAACTGCCTTCATGAATCTCATTAATAGTATCTTTTGGGAGTAATTAGATCATTTTGTGCTCATGTTCCTTGATGATACATTGATATACTCCTAAACCAAGGAAGAACACGATAAACACATGAGGATTATACTTGAGACACTCAGGAAAAATCAATTATATGGAAAATTATCAAAATGCGAGTTTTATACTCCTCAGGTGCAATATTCGGGGTATATATTCTCTACTAATGGAGTTGTCATTGACCCCAATAAAATTGAAGCCATCATCGATTGGCCTACACCCACTAATGTAACTAAAGTACAAAGTTTTATGGGAATGGTAGGTTACTATAGGCGTTTTGTAAGGGGTTTTTCAAAAATTGCCCATCCCATCACAAACCTCCAAAGAAAAGGGAAGGCTTTCAAATGGACTAGTCAATGTGAGGAAGCTTTCAAAACTTTGAAGGAGAGATTGATGACCACTCCAATTCTCAAAATACTTGATCCTTCAAGAAAATTCATAGTTTATACCGATGCTTCTATTGAAGGATTGGGGGGAGTCCTTACTCAAGATGAAGCATTTATTGCCTATGAATCCTGAAAACTTAAAAAGCATGAAGTAAATTATGCTACTCATGACATTAAATTGGTGGCTATTGTACATGCACTCAAAATTTAGAGGCATTACTTACTCGAGAAACCCTTTGAACTCAAAATTGATCACCAAAGCTTAAAATATATCTTTACACAGTCTTGGTTGAATGATAAACAACATTGATGGATGGAGTTCCTGGTAGAGTATGATTTTGGCATTGAGTATATCAAGGGTAAAGAAAATAAGATAGTAGATACCTTGAGTATAAAGGGATACATAGCTACTATATCTCAGTGTCATTATGATTTAGTTGAAAAAGTCAAAGGGTATCAACAAAGGGATGACTTTTATAGTAAATATCGAGCTCAGGTTCGGCAAGAACCTGATAAGGATAAAAGACTTTGTAATCAAGAATGATTTGCAATATTTCAGGAATAGATTAGTTATTTTGAATGAAATGGTATTGAAGGATACTATTCTAAAAGAAGCACATCACACTCCTTACTATGCACACCTAGGAGGGGCAAAAATGCATGAGAATCTAAAGAAGGTTTTTTATTGGTCAGGAATGAAAAAAGACATTAACAACTTTGTGGTTAGGTGTTTAGAATGTCAAAAGGTCAAGGTAGAGCATTTGCACCCAATATAACAATTGTACTCGCATGTTATCCCCACTCAAAAATAGTAAGTTATCTCCATGGTTTTTGTGGTTGACCTACCCAAAACTAGATTTTTGCATGATGCTATACTTGTGGTGGTGGATAAACTGACTAAATTTGTATATCTCATCCTTGGGAACATGTAGGATGATGCACCTACTATTACAAATAATTTTACCAAATAAATAGTTTGATTGCATGAGTTTCTAGAGGTTATTATCTCGGATAGCTATTTCCATTTTACATTATAATTTTGGCAAGCATTACATCAAGCCTTGTGTACTAAACTCAACATTAGTTCTACATACCATCCCAAAATAGATGGCCAAACTAAAATGGTCAATCAGGTCTCTAAAGATATGTTACACATGCATTGTATGAACCATCAAACCAAGTGGGAATACTATCTATACCTAGTTTAATTTGCTTACAATAATAGCCATCATGCTTCTCTAGGTATGGATCCATTTGAGGCCCTATACAAGAGAAGGTGCAAGACCCCTCTATCTTGGGATAATCTAGAGGATTGAGTAGTGATCAGGTTGAATATTATAAAGGAGATGGAGGAACAACTTAAAATAATATGTCAAAGGTTCTAAGAAGCCTTAGATTACCAAAAGAGCTATGTGAACCTTAAAAGGACATCGAGAGAATTCTCTGTGGGAGAGAAAGTATTCTTAAGGGTGAAACCTAGCAAAAGTTACATTAAGTCTGCTAATATTGACTCGATATTTGTAAGACCTTTTGAGGTTATAGGTAAAATTAAACCTGTTGCCTATAGGCTTACTTTGCCACCCAATTTTTCAAATATCCATGACACCTTCCATATCTTCCTTCTTAGAAAATATATTGTTGATCCATCTCATATTTGGAATATCTCTAAATTGCAGATGTTAGATCCCCTACACATTGAGGTTTACCTTATTCAAATTTTGGGTCTCAGAACCAAAATTTTAAGAAAAAGAAATATAGAGCAATGTAAGGTCTAGTGGAACCAATAATCTAACAAAAATACCACATGGGAAATATGGATGATATGAAGAAACAATTTATTTTTCTTTTTGAATAAATATAAATATATCTTGATTATTGTATGTGTTTGCATTAATACACAGGGACTGTGTTTATTTCTAGTGGGAAAGAGTGTAATGACCACCCCAAAATGAGTCTTTTAATTACAATTATAATTGTTATTTAATTGTTATTATATGCTTCTAGGATGAGGTACTATTTATGGATTTTGTTTTGCAGGTACAGATCCTCGAAGAGTAAATTGATAAATGATGGCGGTGTGAAATATCACTGCGGTGGGGTATTCATATTGGAAAGGATGAAAAAATCCCTACCAACGATACACCCACCAACGACTCATGATTATATGGAAGCTCATATAACTGCATTCATATAGGTGCATTATGAATATATGACTTGCATTGTATGTGTATATCTTGTTTTTGGAATGCATGCTTTATATTTCATGCCTTTGAATAAAAAAATATTTAAACCTTCAATGGCAAGGAAAGTGCCAAAGCATGGGACTTATTCTCTTCTATCAGATAGAAACATCATATTACCAATACAGGAAGAAGAATTGAAGGTATAAATCGATTTAAATATTTTTACTTAGTGCTTGATTTTATAATAAAGTAATATAAAATTTAATAAATTAAATTAATTATAAATTAAATATTAAATAAAAAAATAAAAATAATATCTATATATATATATGTATATCGTTTTAATATTTTCAAATAAATGCATACATTTCCTAAAGTCTTGATTTAATCTCCCCTTGGTGGATTGTTTGAGGTGGACAAATGCATGTAGCTCCATTTGTATAGGTTAATTTTCATCTTGGCTTCTATAAATTAGATAGAGGAGAAGCAAAAATCATCTTGCATTATATCAGACCTGAAGGAGTTAGATGGTAAAGTTGAGAAGGAAAGGCTAGTTTTTTTGAGCAAGGAGAATTTCAAGTCGGATTGTTTTAACTATGTTGAAGATAGGGTTAAGTTTATTGTTGTTTGTATATTTAGAATAATCTATTATGTTTTACATTTCAATGAGATTCTTAATAAAAATAGTCTAAATCTAGCATAAGAGTTAATTAATCTTATAAAAGAAAGCCACTTCGATAAAGCTTTATATTGGGTTTCATGATTGAATTTTTCTTCTTTGGTTGTGACCAGTGTCCTTGCTACTAAATTCTAAACTACTCTCTCTCTCTCTCAACTTGTGAATTGTATAGTTAAATCAGTTTGAGCTTTTGTGAACCTTTAGTTCAAGCCATCTTCCAGTTGCATTATCGTTTCACTATGGAGTCTATTCCATGCCAAATTATTCATGTCATTCTTTGTCTGAAATCATTTTATTTTATGTCATTGCCTTAAAATTGTTTATGCACCTGTGATTGGGAAGTGTAGTAATCCCTGTAGTTGTCCCTACCTGTGAATATGTCTTTTTTTTACCCACAATATTTTAATTTTTTTACTGCATATCTCCCTTGGTAATATCATTTTTTTCCTGTGTGCGAGTCTTCACACTGGTTGCACGTTTTGGCGAGGCCTTTGTTATATTTACACCTATTGATTTGTCTAATTTGGTCTTCACATGATTAATATTAAAACTTTTTTTGAGTAGGGTGGATACGTTGGTTAATCTATTAGTTATCTATAACTAATAATGAGTGTGGCTTATTTCTCTTTTATATTTCACATAGTTTAAAAGTGTTTACTCTAAAAAATTATATCATTGTATTATTTTTTGAATGCTTGGTAAACTAAATTATGTTGTGTGGAAAGTCATATTAAATTCATCATGTAGTTACACTCATATACATTCATTTGGGTCGTTCTAATCCCGAATTATCCTCATTAAGAAACCTTGACTGCTATTTGTTTGGGAAGAGCACTCGAGCTAGGTTGAGACGCAGATACAGCATACCCAATATGGATGTTCATTCGAATTTAAGAATAGTATTCCTTGATTGGAGGAACAATTTCAATTTTGTACTCAATTTAGGGATAGTTAAATTGAACCCTATTTACCCAAGTGTTGTAGGTGAGTTGGAGAGGAGAGGGTAATCCTCCAAGGGAGGTCCCAGGTTCAAAACTCCACCCTACCAAAAAGTTGAATTGGTTACCCAAAATCCAATTGATAATACGACTCTCAGGTGACTTTGACGGTGTAGAACCCCCTTGGTCATGGTCTCTCAGACCAAGGCAGCCTCGCAAGGGGTTTTTCGCTTAAAAAAAATATTGAACCCTATTTTATCTACTGCACCCAAAGAACATTAATTCCTCTTATAAAATTTAACTGATTTAAACAAGGCATCCTTGATGTATTACATCCCTTTCTACTCAAAAAAAATATTTTTTTAATTGTATCCAACCTTGAAAAGAGTGATGCTTAGTGTGCATTATTTAATATCATGTTTTTTGTAATTCCATTTAATGCATTCCAAATATGAAGGGTTTAATATAAAATTTCTTAATACATAATTTTAGATGCATCTCTTGTCAGCACTTAATGTACTCCTAATTAGAGGAATAGTTTTCTTTTTTAATGCGACTCGAAGATCTTATCTGAGCCAGGTTAATATTTGGCTGAGTATGATAAAGTATTGCATCGCTTGTAAATTATATTGTTTTTATAACCAAGTGAAATTAAAAATCTCTTTCCTACATTACGCATGCGGAGTACAATTTATTTATTTAGATCTAGTAATATATTACCTTAATACATTTTGAGTAATGCATTGGTTGCGGTTCATTTAAATTGCTAGATGTTTAATGTTCCTCTTATCACTATTTATAGTGGATCCAAACAAAAGCCTCACCACCATATTCTAACTAGGAGTATTAAGATTCAATTTCATTTGTTTTAAAAGATTTATTTCCTTATGTTTAGTGAAGAAGTATTTAAAGATAATGTAAAATTAAATAATCCTTTCATTTTAAAGGATAAAAAGAAAAAAATGTTATAGTCATATAAATATTTTAAAAGTAGTTATTTCTTTAATAAAGTAGTGGATTATTTTAAAACATTTTGTTTATTAAATACGGCCTTTTAAAAAAAAATCCCTTTAGACTAAATTTAAAGGAACACAAGATCTATGTTAAGTTAGAAGCAACTAAAAGAATAATTTATTTTTGTTTTACATGTATAGGAAAGTATGAAAGTTATATATATATATATATATATATATATATATATATATATATATATATATATATTTACATGATTAGGGGAGAATGAAAGACGTAGGGAATGCTTTACTTCTATGAAATATGTATTTTTAAGGTAATGTATTTGTTTAATATAATAGGAGTAATTGCAATTCCTTAATGATAAATGATAAGGTCTTAAGAGATTTACATTGATAAAGTTAAGAATGTTTGAATATTTTTTTACCATTTGGAAATAAAATTTGAAATGTTCTAGTGACCTAGCTTAGTTAAAAATTTCCCCAAATCTTAACCTTATTTTTTGACAAATTTATTCATCGAGGAGGATGAATAACCTTAGATACCTAATATTGATGGTTACAAGTTGGAAACCACTATGACTTGAGAACGATCATTTTTTTGGCGAGATAGGTCAATATGAAAAGGTGACGAGGGACGAAATGGGATGTCTCCTCTAGGTCATTGTGCAAGTATTACGGTGATGGATCTTTGTATAGCTTATGGTTAGGATAAATCTAGCATGACCAAGGAGCTAGACTAATCTACGATGGTTGGAATGGGATAACTCATCATTAATCATAACTTGACAAGTGATACCAGGTCTAAAGTCAAGGTAATGGCATGGCCCTAGTTGACTCTAGAGAAAGTGGACAATCAACTAGGCTCTAGGCATACCCATGTGTTGTATATGAATTGGAGAGGATAGGACAATCCTCCAAGGGAGGTCCCTGGTTCGAATATCCACACTACCAGATGCACATTGGGTACCCAAAATCCAGTTGATAATGTTGGTGTGGTTAGGATCTGGCATGAATCTCAGGTGATTTTAACGATGTAGAACCTCTTGGTCATGGTTTCTCATACCAAGATGGCCCCGCAAGGGGTTTTTCTCTAAATTCAAAAAAACTAGGCACTAGGCATATACGCTACACCCTTGCATGTTATATTAGGAACAAAAGGGTCTAATGAAATTTGAGGTTCCACATGTTAAGAGATGGGTAAAGTACGCATCCACCCTCTAGGTGTTATGGGCCCTAGAGGATAACCACAGTTGTGGATTTGCGCTCTCATACCAGAACAAGAAGATGAGAAGATAGATCCACAAAATGGCATCATCTATGAGATTTAGCCAATCTCATCCACTTGGGGGTCGTCTATAGTGACCTAAGTCCCAAAAGTGGTTGACTATACCTCATACTAATTAAACATTGGGTGATCGTTAAAACTAAATTGACTCAAAAATGTCACCTTAGGTCATGTCTAGTTAGTAAAAGCAGCAAAAAATTTACCTTGTTGAACTGGTGAGCTAGACTATATTGTACAATCAGGTGAGTTAAACCTAGGTTGTTACATGTTGAAAGATTCAAAAATCAATTTATAAGTAGAGAACTAGACCTCAAAACAAGGGTTGGCTCTGTAGCAATTTGCTTGGGTGTATGCTATATGCTTTTTTCTAATTAATAGAAAAAATGAAAGTTGTTTGACCTCCATTTCAATTGTAATAATAGGTTCTTATGTATGAATGGTTATATTTCAATTCATTTATGTTACATTTATGATGAGTTTATTTTATTAAAGCAAATTTGCTCTTTGAATCTATTAGGACCCCATCCTAACACCATTTTGTAATGCTCATTTGATTATTGTAATGACCCACTTCCAACGTGGGGATCCATTTATAATTTTATTTTGTAATATTTTGCAATGTTATGTGGTAAGTAAGGTTCCTAGACAAGCAGAGCCATTTCATGTAAGAATTATCAAGAATGTAACCAATGTTTGGTATAAGATTCTAGCTCAAGTGGCATTTTGCATGTAAGTCAACTCTTGAGCTTAGGGTTAGGGTTGCATGAAGTGTATCTTTAAAATATATAGATCCATGAATGAATGTATATTTTTGAAATTTAATTAAATTATTAGAGGTTGCCCCCTCAAATAGGCCTGTGATTCTGTGTTGTTTGTGAGATTGTTAATTCTACAATTACTTTTTACATTGTGATATTCTATTATTTGATGCATTTTGTTTTATTTATAGTATTTGTGTGAGTGAGTTTATTTTTAATAGTAGATTCCTAACAAGTGGTATCAGAGCACTTTCCAAGGCCAAGTTTCCTATGATAGTGCATGCCCATCCATTACAACTATTAGGTATATTTTTTTGTGTTTTCCATTTTTTACTTGTCCTTTATTTAAAAAAATAGAAAACCATAAAAAAAAAGTCCTTTGTTTTTCTGCAATAGTTTTTTAGGTTAGAAACCCTATATTGGGGGTTTTAAAATATCTTGGAGGAGCTATTGTTATTAGCTAAGCTAGATAGCCATAAAACATCTAGTGAAGTGAGGGGTGATCAAGCTCCAATACCTAGACCTCAAACAACACCCACTTATAGAATTGAGCTCCCATGTATCTTTTGATATATCAAGAGACCATCTAGGATTAGGAGAAAATTTTATCCATTAGGAAGATTTTTGGCCTTCTAATATCCATAATACACTAAACACAACATTAAAAAAAAATACCCTTCCATACTGTCAAAGAGGTAGGTAGTGTGCTCAAGGGTATATGTGGAATCCTCCTTGGGTAGTGGCCTAAAATATTGGTTTGAGCACTATCGTTCATCACTATGATATAGCATAGAGCCTATGGATATTACATACTCCATGGATTAGAGTACTTGGTTTTGTTCCACCTACAACCATAATTTTTACCATAAAATTTGAGCAAATGGAGGATCCTTCTCTATCATGAAATTAACTACTTGCACAATAAAAAGTATTGGTGAACCAAAAAAAAATAGTTAGGGTAGAGTTTGCAAGTGTTATTAACAATTAAAAACTATTTTAGTGACAATCAAGTCAGTATTATCAGTGGTAATAACAATTGTATGTAATACTTAGTAATCATAGGGTGGTGAGTGGAAAAATAGAATAAACAATGTTAGTATAGGGAACCTTAGAGTTAGTAGTTAAATAGTGTCAGTACCTATAGTGCATGTGACAGTACAGTGTCAAGAGTGGTTAGTAGTCAAAAAAGACAGGGCAGATTTGGTCGACATAGAACCTAAATTTTGAATCCAACTTCTATAGAAAAAGCGACCACACCAGTAGACTCATCAAACAATAATAAATAAAAAAATTTGAGGTGTCCAAAACTAGTGTTGTGGTATATAGCATATTGTAACCATATTTTCAAGCTAATCAAATTGATATATACCACTCAAGCACTTGTTTGAACTTCTTACTAAAAATAGTAACCCCTAAAATCACACTTTTATTTTTAGTAAGCCAGTGGAAGTTGTTCAATCACTCTAAAATGGTTGGTGGTACTCGTGGACACCAAAAGGAGGTTGATAAAGCCCACTCCTTGGTAGAAATAGGAATCATAATTAATTCCCTTATGGAAACAATGAATTGTGAAGGATGACATACAAGGTTTAAGAAATGCCTATGTCACCTCCAAAGCCAACTTTGAAGAATATTTCTTAGAGCTTGAGGATGCAATTAAGGATATCCCAAATGTATTTGAGCATCATGACATTGAACCTCCCGATCATGGGAAAGGCATCCATAAGGACAAGGAAGACCTTCAAAATTTTCTTGACAAAGATACTCCCTTTAAGATGCCCAAATTGGACTTTCCTAAGTTAAACAACAAGGATGCATATGGATGGTTATGTCATGCAAATCATTTTTTTAAACTTCATAATGTCCCAAAATTATTTGTGGATCCCTATGAAATCTTTCAAATTTGAATATGAAGCCTTACAATGGTATTAGTGGTTACAATACATCGTTCTTCTTGGGAATATTTTGAGGCCCAATTACTCACTTGATTTGGCCCTAGAAAGTATGACGACTTCACAAGAGAATTGACCAAATTGAGATAAACCTTTATAATTCATGATTACTAGACCCAATTTAAGAAATTGGCTAATAGGACTAAGGGGTTGAATGAAGAATTTTTTTGAGCTATTTCATTAGTGGCTTGAAGGATGATCTCAAGGTTGAGATTAAGATATTCAAAGCATAAATTATGATGCAGACCATAGAATTAGCATGGTTGGCCAAAGGAAAATATTTTTTTGAGTGGTGTACATCTAAATTTCCATAAACCAAACCCTCCTTTCCTTCCAAGTTCTCACACAATAATAAAAATAAATTTATACCCCATAAATGCTTAACCATAGAATAAGTGGATGCTTGGTGCGCTCAAGGTTTGTGTTACAATTGTGATGAAATATATATTCAAGGTCATAAATGTACCCAAAAGAAGCTATTTTTGATAGATTTAGAGGACCTAATAAGTAGTGAACAAAGTTATGATGAAGCAGAACCATCGCAGACCCACCTCAATAGTGCAACACAAGAAGAACCACAAATAAAATTTGTTTGCCATGCCCTTACAGGGATTACTACTCCATAGACCTTAAAATTTGTAGGTTTTTCAAACACCAACATCTTACAATCCTCATTAATTCAATAATCACCCACAATTTTCTTGATCCTTGAATTGCTAAGAAACCAAATGTTACATACATATATGCAACTCCTTTGAGGTTATGATGGCAAATGGAGGGACTTTACCTTGCAAAGATAAATGTCATAATGTTAAATTAAAAATAGAGGATTATGAGATCAAAACCAATATGTTTGCTCTTAAATTAGGGGGATGTGATATGGTGTTAGGAGCTCAGTGGTTGGGTACCTTGGGAACCATCACATGGAATTTTGTAGAGTTATAGATGTAGTTTTCATAGAATGGAAGGTCTTACACTCTTAGTGGTTCACAAGTAGGGCCTCCTTAGGTTATTAGATCAAAACATATGGAGAAGTTTAAAAAATATTCTCATGGGGTCATCACTCAAATATTTTCAATCTAACCAATCACTTCAAATGTGGACCAAATTCTAAAATATTTGCAACTTGTTCTGACAAAGCACAATGCATTTTTTGTCAAACCAATAGAATTATTTCCATGTCACTCCCATGATCATGCCATTACATTGGTGCTCTATAATAGATCACATAACATTAGGCCATATCAATACCCTCATGCCCTTAAGTCATAGATAGATAATATGGTACAAGAGTTGTTAAAACTTGGAGTTATTCAGCCTAGTAACAACCCTTACTCTTCTCATGTCTTATTGGTTCAAAATAAAGATGGGTTTTGGCAATTATATATAGATTTTTGTAAGCTCAATAATATCACTATTAAGGATAAGTTTCTTATCCCTATGGTGGATTAATTATTGGATAAGTTGCATGGTGATATGTTTTTCTCTTAATTATATATTCACTCGGGGTACCATTAGAATAGGCTCAAGGATGAGGATATCCCCAAAACAACATTCCACACTCATGAGGGTCATTATGAATTCTTGGTTATGCCATTTGGCTTGACCAATGCACCTTCCACATTTCAAAGCCTCATGAACAACATCTTCCACCCATTCCTTCGTAAATTTATTTTAGTTTTCTTTGATGATATTTTGGTTTATAGTCACTTTTGAGAAGAGCACCACTCTACAACTTTTAGAATGACATCAACTTTATGCTAAGAGGTTCATTTGTTCTTTTGGATTGATTGAAGTAGATTATTTGGGATACATTATCACCAAGGATGGCATTAAATTTGATCCTAAGAAGATTCAAGTCATTAAAGAATGGCTAAAACCTCAAACTCTAAAGGGTATTCGTGGATTTTTTGACCTCACAAGATATTACCATAAATTTATCTACAACAAAAGTGTTGCTCCTCTAACAACCATATTAAAGAAAAATTATTTTACTTGGATAGGTCTAGTTGAGAAGGCTTTCCTTGATTTGAAGCAAGTTATGAAAACCACTCTAGTCTTAGCAATTTTTGATTTCTCCAAGCCCTTTGTAATTGAAAGTGATGCTTTTGACAATGGCATTGGAGTCATGTTGATGCAGGAAAGGTGCCCTATGGCCTTCACTAGTAAAGTGCTTTCAAGAAAAAATCTAGGTAAATCAACTTATGCTAAGGAGATGCTTACAATTCTACATGTAGTTACTCACTGGTGGACTTATCTCATAAGGTGGCATTTCTCCATTAAAATGGATCACCAAAGTCTTAAATACTTTTTGGAGTAGTGGGTTACTACCCCCAAATAACAAAAATGGATCTCTAAGATCATGGGCTATGATTATGATATTACCCATAAAATGAGCAAGGAGAACATTGTAGTAGATGCTCTCTCTTTCCAATTTGAGGCTCAAAGTATGATATGTTCCGTTTCTTTATCCATCCACAATGGATAAATCCTCTTCAAAAAGAGGTGCTTAAGGATTCAAAATTGTAAACTTTGATTGCCTCACTTCAAACAGATCCTTCATTATATATAATATACCCTTGGTATGGACAATATTTGTACTATATTCAACGCCTTGTTTTTCCTTGCATGTCTCGAATCCAAGAAATCTTCATGAAGGAAATGCATGCTTCACCCATTGTAGGCCATTAAGGTTTCCTTAAGACATATGAAAGGATTAAGCAAAAATAAAATTGGAAGGGTATGAATAAGGGTAATTAGAATTTTGTGGTTGAGTGTGACATTTGTCAATGGATGAAAGGAGAAATAATGCCTTCCCCAGGAACTCTTCAACCCTTGTCTATTCCATAATAGGCCTGGATAGATATCTCCATGGACTTTGTTGAAGGATTACCTAAATTGGGAGGCAAATCAATTATTTTTGTGATTGTGGATCATCTCATGAAGTATGCTCATTTTTATCCCCTCTCCCATCCTTACACAACCTTCATAGTCACCCAAGTTTTCCTAGATTCTATCTTTTGACTTCATGGTATGCCCACATCCGTTGTGTTCTATTGTGACCCTACCTTCACTAATAATTTTTGGCAAGAATTGTTTAAGTTGCAGGGAACTCAATTCAAAATGATTTTATCTTATAATCCAAAAATGGATGGTCAAACAAATATTATCAACAAATGTTTAGAGATCTATCTTTGTTGTTTTGCCTTTGATCATCCTACATAGAGGGTGAAGTGTCTTCCTTTGGCTGAGTGGTGGTATAACACTTCTTATCACACTATAACCAAGGTTACCCATTTTGAAGTAGTTTATGGTTAGTCTCCATCAACACCTTCCTCATATATTCTATGCAGCTCCAAGGTCCATGTTATTGACACTACACTCCAAAATATCAAAGTCCTCCATCAAATAAAGCTAAATTTGGAATTGGTCTAGAATCAGATGCACCAACAAGCTGATCAATACCATACAAAGCATAGTTTTGAAGTCAGTCATATGGTCTTCCTCTTCGTATAGCCTTATAAATAGTCTTCCCTCTAGCTTTATAGGTTCCAAAAGCTCACTCCCAAATATTATAGCCCCTACCAGGTCTTACAGTGGATTGGTCCACTACCTACAAATTGGCCTTATCATCTACATCTAAGCTTCATCCTATATTTTATGTATCCTCTCTCAAGAAGGTACTAAGCAATCATGTATAGGTTCAATTTTCCTTACCTAAATTGGATGAAGAGGGTTCTATCTTGATCGAGCCAGAATAGATTTTTGGAATGTAAGATGCACACTCTTCACAACCATGTAATCATTGAGGTTCTTATTTAGTGGTAAGGACTACAACTAGAAGATGCTACGTGGGAGTCCCTCCAGTAGCTACAACACCAATTTCCTCATCTACAACTTTGAGTACAAAGCTTTTTTGAAGAAGAAGGATATGTTAGGATCCCATCCTAGCACCATTTTGTAATGCTCATTTGATTATTGAAATGACCCACTTCCAATGTGGGGATCCCTTTATAATATTATTTTGTAATATTTTGTAATGGTATGTGGTAAGTAAGGCACCTCGACAAGTGGGGTCATTTCAGGTGAATGTTATAAGAATGTAATTGATATTTGGTAGAAGATTCTAGCTCGAGTGGTATTTTGTATGTAATCCAACTCTTGAGCTTAGGGTTAGGGTTTCCTGAAGTGTATCTTTAAAATATATGAATCCATGAATGAATGTATCTTTTTGCAAATTAATGAAAGTATCGAGGCCCATATTTAGTGTTGTTTGTGTGATTTTTAATTCTACAATTACTTTACGCATTGTGATATTCTATTATTTGATGCATTTCCATTTTATTTATAGTATTTGTATGAGTTATTTTATTTTTAGTAGGAGGTTCCTAATAGGATCATTGTTGGATCAATTTTCATTGTATTTGGAATGATTAAAATTTATAATTACAATTGGATGAATCTTGTTATGCATTTTACAATGGCTGGTCTATTAGGCTTCATGGGTTATTAAGTAGATTAGAATTTTATGCAATGGGTGTCCAATGTTTTTATGCTATAACCCATACATATTCTAGCAATTTCTTATAATCCTTACTCCTTTCTAACCCTTCTATTTCTCACTTTTATCTTGAACCTCTATTTTACTTTTGTAAGTATTTCAAGGAGTTGATCTTCCTTAGAGGTTGAATGAGAGAAATATCATTCATCTAATGTTGTCTAAATTCTAGGGTGCTCTTCATAGACTTAGGAATATTATACACCAACACTAAGATTGTTTCTAAAAGTTTTGATTTTGGTAAAAAAATAAAAAACATCATAAGACACATCAAAATGTGCCAAAACTGAAGGATATATGGGAATGACGCTAAAAATAGATAATCAAATTAGTCAAAGTGAATAAAAAGGCACTAAAGAAACAAGTAAACTATAAATGCACAAGTATTATAATAGTGAGTTAGAAGGGACTATCATAAAAGCATTTGATATGCATGGAATTGGTGGATTCATCCAACTCAAATCCATCTATTCTTTACAATTTTATTACCCCAAATCCAAAAAACTCTTTGATAGTATAAGGACAAATCCATTCTTTTATAAATTTACCCCTTTACTTTTTATGCACATCATTGAGCTTGAGTACAATATTCTCAAATTTGAAATCATGATGATGAGCTTTTTTATTATATTTCTTGGCAGCATTATGCTTGTAGGCTTTGTTATGCTCAAAAGCACATAAATTCCTCTCAACAAGAGTAGTAAATTTGTCAATATGAGCTTCCAAATACTCTTTATTATACTCATCATGACTCAACAAATTCTTCAAATAAATATGCAAAGAATGCAATTCAATCTCAAGTGGTAAATCAACTTCATATCATAGATAAAATAAAAGGGTATTGGCCCTATGGATGTCCCAATACTTGCGTAGTATGTCCACAATGCAAGATATAAATTTTAAGTGCCAATCAATCTTTGATTCCTTCATTGTTTTTTTTAATATTTACCAAAAATTTTGCAGTGAATTTTAACTACATACAAAATTTTATAATAGATTATTATTCAAACTAGAGTTTTGAGGAAAGGATGATGCGATAAAAGTACAAATTTTAAGAAACTATATTCTCAAAAGAGGTCTGAGTGAAAATTCACTATGAATGTTCGATAATCATATCTGTAAAAATAAGTTGAGTGATGAGGTGGTGAAAATAGGAGTTTTGGTAACATCTCAAAGGCCATTATATATGAAAATTATTGATCATCAAGATTCCAAATGAGACTTAGCAAGAGCAAGCGCCAATCAAATATGGTGGAGGACTTGAATGGAGACTATTTTCTAAAAGTAAGGCAAACAAAGAGTGGGGTCCACATGATGTAACACTAGCCTTTGGATTAGCAAGAGACTTCCATGGTAAGCAAAATACATCTCCACAATTAAAACCAAATCCTATATTTTCTATCAAGAATTTAATGAGACAAGATCCTAGACTAACTTCAAATCTACCAAATATAAATACAAAGTGGTGTATCGAGCCCAACAACAATGGAAGACACTGCCTTCCAACCTATGTCTAAGTGGAGGAAGTTCTAAAATATGAAATTTTTATATAGTTGTATAAATACCCAACTCTGAGCCTGGGATTGGGAGGAATTATATTTTTGTGCCTAGTATCTAGCCTTGAGTGTAATTTTTCTCCAATTCTTCTATACACTAGTTTGGATGCAAACCTAGAGTTAATTTATGGATAGGCCTCAAGCCTCTTTATCTTTGACATACATGTATTGAATATTTCACACACACACACACATATATATATATAAAGAGTTGTGACTACTCTCTTTTTGTCCTAGTCTTTGTGTGTATGCTAACTTGTATAAAGAGTTGTCACTAATATATGCCCTAGTCCTTATATAATTTTTATGGACAAAACTATACTGATTTGAAACTGTATTCACTTTAATTTTCATGAATGATGCATGTGTTCATCTATCCCACTAGTATATAGATGATTTTGTGATCTTGGTACATCTCCACCCTTAACTTAGGATTTTTTATTTTATGTTCCTTCTGTTTCCTTTTTTCTTGATAAAACTTGGTAGCTTAGGAGTAGTTTAGAAAAGTTAATGGTTAAAGATCACACCTAAAAAAGGAGTTAATCTTGCTAAAAATCCTAGAGGTTATACTCTAAGTCTCATTTCACACTCTTAGGACTTTCAAAATTGTGCGCTCTTCATGTGACATGGGCATCAGGCACATCTGACTACTACAATGGATGGTCATGATGTCCTAAGTGGACAATAACTTTCCTGGCATGCCTCATGGGATGATTCCCAATAATTGTCTCACTAATTGGAGATATTGAGTTAAGATTTTGGTCAAAATATCAACCTATTTTCTTATTGAACCATATCCAATATTCACCTAGTGATTACCCTAACTGAAGGACTCAATGAGTGGTGACTTTGTTGATAAATAAGGATCTTAGTAATTTATGAGTTTTGGGCCTATCACAAGGTCCAACACAAGAGTAGATCCTTAATTGTTGCTACCACCACTCAATCATGGTCATAGAAGAAAAGGCCAATAGCAAAACATGGTTGTACCATAGAACCTACATCAGATAAGGCTACCTACCTAGAATGATATAGGTCCATTATGACTGTAAATATCACTTGCTACATGGGATAAGATTCCAATTTCTTCTTTAAAATCCCTGTCATACTTCATATGAGAAGATGCAATGACACCTATAGAGAACCTCCAACATATGATCAATCTATATGCACTATACAACATTGGTGAGAAAAATGTAGAGTTAATACTATTGGCAATATCATTTAAAGTAAAAGTGTGTGAATGGTATATATCATGTGCTCCACATTCAATCATTTATTAGGATCAGCTCACCAACCTATTTGTAGATAGGTTTAGAGAGAAAGTAAATGGAGTATCTCTCCTAGAGAAACTAGCAACCATCAAAAGAGCTCCTATGGAGGTCATGGATGACTTTAATACTTTATTCCACAAGACTTAGTATAAAATCCCTAATGAAACCAAACCACCCCTAGGTATGGCCTTCATTTATTACTTGAAATTTTTTTATTTAGATATAGCTACAATGGTAAAATCTAGAGGGAACACGTTGCCAACAACCTACGGAATACTTGTTCAGACCAAAAATAACCTAATTCAAAAAGGAATTCTAGATATTAATCCCTCTATGCCTCTCTTTCTAAATATTCAACAACCATACCAACCACCTCCTAATATGTAGCCTACCACTTTTCAGCTACCTTCTATTATGAATCCAATTTTGGTACAAACACCTCCTACTTTGAGTCAACCCTATATCAATCCAAAATATTTTAATAAGGATGAAATGAACCTAATAAGAATGATGTATAATGATATTATAATTCTTAAGCAATAACTAAATATTAAAATGTTACCCTACCAGAATTACCCAAAGCCTCCTTTTCAACAGGGTAACTAGGGTTACCGACCTCCCCCAAATGGCTACCAAAGATATCCACCTCAACCCATCCAAGATTTTGATCATCCCCAAGCCTTTGAACTATAAATGGTACTCATATTAGTCCCTTTATAGTATTTTTATCACAACTCAGTCAAATATATTATTCTTTCTTAGACTAACTATGTGGGAAACCCATATGCTTAGCAATATCCTTACTCGTATCCCTACCATCCTTGCCATAGCAACCCTCAATAGGTTACATATCCTACAACCTAGATTGCCTATCTAAATCTAGTCACACAAATACTAGGACAAGCCACTCAAGACCTAGCCCTAGATGCCTCTCCAAGCATAAGTAGCAAACCAACAAAGTAGGCCCTAGTAATGTGGGATGAAGAGGGAGTTTACACCTTATCCAATAGGACAAATGCACCAAAAAAAAATCATAGTTGTAATATAATATTATTATAATAAGTAAGAAGCGATCCATAGAGGAGCAATGAAATCAAATAAAGTGACTTCAAACATGATATCAATATTCAATAGCCAAGGAACTTAGCAACCCCAAAAATATAGTCAAATAGAGAAAAGAGGACTCATATAGGAACAAACCAAAGCTCTCAATCCCACCATCAAAATGTCAAGACCGTAGTGGATTACAATTAATGCATCTAAGGTCCAATCAATAAAATTATTTGATGTAGTGGATCATCTGAAGAAGTCCATTGTTCTCATGCTACTTTGGGATTTCTTCACTTTGCTAGAGTAGATGTAATAGCTAGAGGAAGTCTTGGAGAGGTAGTAGATTACTAGGAAGCATATGGTGTTAACTATCCTACAATTATCCTATCCTAGTTTAAGCATACCTAAACCCTTGACCTTCTACTTCACACTTATATTCAAGGAAAAATTTATCCATGATTACCTAGTGGATTCTAGATAAAGCACTTAGATAATACCTAGGTAGGTGGATGATGCACTAGGACTAGCTTATCATCTAGTCAATCAAGGGGCCATGCAGCTTTATGGGACTTATATTCCAATATTTGACATTATAAGAGACCTCTTGCTCACACTTCATGCTTATCTCAATGTGACTTTCACTTAGGAAGTATTAGTAACTGAGCTACCAAATTCTTTTGGCATCTACCTCTCCCATGACTTCACAACCAAGATAGGAGGATATCTATCCTTAGACTAGAAACATGTGATTGTAAGGACCCAATATGGAACTAATATTAATATCCCCTCCAAGCCACTTTATATCCACCTTCTAGAGCATGTACAAGCAATCAAAGCTAAAGTGGAATAGTCATTCCTAGCAAAAGAGAGTTGGTCAAAATTTGAATTATTAAGGGATGAAGTCTACACTCTAGTCTTGGATGACTAGATGGAAAAATAGACCTCTAAGTTGTGGGAATCATACTTGTATGATATCTTTGAATTAACTGAATTGGGCACCTACCTAATCCAATTTGAAAAGTCACTTTTATCAAAAGTTACCAATTCTTTAAAAATATGTAACCAAGATTTAGAATCTCTATTTTAGTGGAGCTAAGCATATGAATCAAGTAGAGGCTAATATTTTTTTGGTATCACCCAAAGGAGAAAATATATTTTAATATTATAAGCTGCAATTTCATTACTCTAATAATATGGCTGAGTATGAGGTCCTAGTGTATGGTCTTCAACTTGTAACCAAGAAAGGGATCAAGGTCTTACAAATATATGGAGATACTAAGCTCATTGTCAAGCAGGTAAGGTCCTATTACTTGAGAGGTTAATAAAATATTATAGGTATAGGGTCTTGGACTCACTCGAGGCCTCCAAAACAGTCAGCATATCTATTGTTCTCCAAAATTAAAATGTTTATGTTGACTGCATGGTAGTTATTGGCACCTAGTTTGAATTGGTGTAAGACCTATTACATGACCATCGGTATGTCAAATTCATCATTAGGCCATTGGTTTTGAACAATTATATATACAAACAAGTCTTCAATAGTGATGAGTAGGTTTTCCACTTTATCTAGTAGAAGCCCAAGTTTGTAGAGGAATTGGACCCAAAGATATATGGGGACCAAATTATTTAGCTCAAAGGCAATAAATTCCCAAAGATTTGGTCATGCTAGAATCTATGTTTAACCTAGATTACCAATTTAAAATAAAAATAGGTATTACAATAGATAAGAATGACTATAAAAAAGTAAACATTACTATCAAATAGACTTTATGGATAGGGAAAGTAGCCACTCCATAAGAAATCAAAAGCCTCATCAGTTTATGCCAAAAGTATGTTGGGGTATTCACTTGGAGCTACAAGTACTTGAAGGGATATGCTAAGGAGATCATCCAGCACACAATAGAGATGGATGTAGATTCCAAGCCTATAAGATAGAATCAAAGGCCTATCAACCCAAAAATAGAGCCTCTCATGAGGTAGGATCTTATCAAGCTCATAGAACAAAGATCATACACCCACTTTATTATACCACTTGTGTATCCAGTTTAGTACTGATCAAGAGGAAGAATAGAGAGATCCAATTGTGTGTAGATTTCAAGGACCTCAACTAAGCATCATTAAAGTACCACTACCCACTTCCATTCATGGACCAAATTTTATAGATAGTGGTTGTATCCAAGAGATTCTCTTTGCTCGATGGTTTCTTAGGATACAACCAAGTATGGTTAAATATGAAGGCCAATATAAGATAATGTTCACTACTAAGTGGGTAATTTTCAATTATCAATGCATACCTTTAGTCTATCCAATGTTGGGGCAACATTCTAGAGGGCTATGAATATTGCTTTTAATTATCTCCTTAACAAACTCATCCTAGTCTACGTGGACAATCTCATGGTCTTTTCAAAGAAAAAATGAGACCATTTGGTATACTTAGAGAAAGTGTTTGAGCATTATCATGAGTTTGGGATATACTTAAATCCAAATAAATACATGTTCTATGTGCTACAAGAAAAGCTACTAGGTTACATTGTATCTAAGGAAAGAATAGCCATAGACCCATATCGGGTTAAGGATATTGTTAATATACCACATAAAAAATATGAGAAAGCTATATAGTCTTTCCTAGGTCAAATCAATGTTGTCCACAAGTTCATACCAAACTTTACGATCATTTTCCAACCAATAAAATGGATGTTTAAGAAAGGACAACAATTTAAAGGGATTGAGGAATGAAAGTGAGCTAAGATAGAGGTCTCATTTCTAATTAATCCAAATTTTGGCGAGCACTTCACCTCTACATCTATGGGAGTGAGCTCAGTATAGTTTTCATACTTACTCATAAGAATGATGAAATAAATGAACATTCCATATCTTTCTTCAAGTAAAATCTAAAATACTATGAGGAGAGGTATGATTTTGTTAAAAATAGGTATATTTTTTTATTTTGAGTCTAAATAACATCAAGCATTTCTTTTCAAACAATAAAATCATTGCTAATATCATTCATTCAAGTATAAAATATTACATTATGAATGGAGAAATGAGTGAGAAAAGAGTAGGATGGATCACAAGGATCCTTGAATATGACATTGAAATCAAGACAACCACATTGACTAGAGGTATGGAATTATACCATAAGCTTTCCCAAGACATTGCTTCTGTAACAAAGAAGGATATATGCCTCTTCACTAATATCAAAGAAATCTAGGATTGGGTACACGATCAAATTAATTACATACAACAAGGCTAATACCCACTAGACGTAATCCAAACTTGTAGGAGATCCATTAGTTTGCAAAATATCCATTACACTCTCATTGAAGTTTTGTTTTAGAGGAACTTTGATGATATTCTCCTAAGATGTGTTGAAACTAGACAAATTCCATCATTGCTCTAAGAATTCCACCAAGGATTCTTCTGTGGAAACTACTCAACCCATACAACTACAATAAAAATCATGTAGACCAAGTACTAATGGTTGACTATGTTTAGTGATGCTTACTAATGGAAAAAATTGTGACAAGTGCAAATTCTTCACTAATGGTAGACTAGATCATGCCAAAAATAGGTATAAGATGCTCTCATACTCCTTGGTATATGGTTGAGATGCCAAGCTTCCCATCTTCATTGAGCTACCTACACTACAATTCCTACATCAACTAGAGCTTCAAGAGTATGACACCATGATGTTAAGACTGGGAGAATTATTGAATCTTGAATAGCAAAGAGAGAATTCTAGGGAGCACTTACAAAGGCACTAGGAGATCATGAAGAAATAGTTCAATCAAAATTCCATGGCACAATATTTCTAGGTAGGCCATTTTATGCTCAAATGGGATGAAGACCACAACAAACTAGGATGGCACACTAAGTTTGAAGCCATCTAGAGAATATCATATGTCATCACTAGACTCAAGGTAGATAAGATGATCGAACTATCCATGCTAAAAGAGCAACAACTCCCAATATCAGTTAATAGGACTTGCTTTAAAAGGTACCTATAACCTCTCTTTCAAGAAAAAGAGGTAGATGAAAGAAATAATTAGAGTGAGAGGAATTTTTGGTCAACAAGATCTTTGGTGCTAGAAAAGAAGACTCCATCGGATGGGCCTCATTTAATCTTCCCTTAAATGCATGAGCACCCATATTGAGAATTATATAGTTACATGAGGTGCAATGTTGCATGTAGGTAAGGAATACTTCAAACAAAGCTCAACCTACAAAGGAAATATTTCTACACTAAAGAGAGAGATTACAAATTTTGGGCCTTGACTAAGCTTCCCTTGAACTACACCAACTCTTCCCTCATCAAACACATCTAAACAAGGTACATATTTGATGGATAACAAAGAAATACTTAGATAAGACTTAACCAAGTCAGTTGATGATCTACCATTATCTATGGATATTGTCACTAAAAAATATAATTTCAATACTAAATGTTAGACTTTAGTTGAGCTTTCCCGAATGATATAGGTTCCCATTTTAATAAAACATATCTAAAAAAAATTTAGGGCTATGGATGTCAAGGAAAGACTCGTCTAGATTCTAACTAGTCCAACTCATCCTTCCTTCCAGAGATTAATCTCATCGACCAAGTTCTATGGAAAAGCAATCGAGAGCTACACCCCACCACCTACTCAATTGTACTTCAAAACTAAGTAGGTGATGAATTTTTTGCATATAGTTGTGATCCCAAAGGAGCCCTTCTAGGAATATTATGATTATACCACCTTTATCCTCCATTAAGTCATTTATATCATCCTGCAAAGGCAACAAGACACCTTAATTCTCAAGAAGAAGGGTACGATCTTGTTAATGATATCCCTAGGATCACCCATCCTTTTTATAGAAATTCCATGAGATCTCCATATGCTTAAGAGAAATTATGTGATGACATTGGTACAAATCTAGTCAATAACTTGCATGAGATGGACTGCTAACACGTATAAAAAATTCTTCCATGAATATTGAAATCTTTGAGAAAATATAGTTCCCGTGAGTCCCATGCAAAGAAAAATTATTATATCCTCACAACAAAGCTCCTATTGACCAAATACATATGACCATTACAATGTCAAGTGACATGAAATGGAGTAGTTATCCCTTGTATCCCATAATAGACATGTGTTAAACTAAAAATCAAATATGCTCATCAAATATAGATTACCAAAATGAGAAGTGCTTGAGAAAGTGGTCATAATTTCTAGTTAGTCCAAGAGATGAGTAGGTAACCCAAAGAAGATTGTTGAATCTTATTTCTCCATGGAAACTACCAAAATGATCCCCCAAGGAAGATACTTGAAACCTTGCACATCTCTGTTGGTCCGGCTTTCATGCACACCCCGGGAAAGGGATGAAGCAGGGAAGCTCCGGAGACACCCACGGGACGGATCCCACTCATCTTTAGGATCTAGCTGGTTATCCAAGGTGCGAGTTACGGAGTTGGGTCGAATGGCAATTCACTCTTTTCCACTTCTGGAATAGATTTCAATATGGACTGCTATGTTACCTTACAGGGGGTTCTTGAACTTGTTCAGTAGTTGCAAAAGTTGTTGACAATCAGATTTAACTTGAATTCTTGATCTAGCTCTCATGGGTCAGCAGATTTAAATAAAAGGCAAATAAAGAAAATAAAAATGGATCATTCACCGAAAGCAAAGAGAGGGTAGGGTAGGGCAGAAAGAGAAGTTTATCAAACTTTAAACTGTAAAACCCTAAACTATCAATCTTATCTATGCTATCAGCTTCACAACAGAACAAATCAAAGAAGAAAGTGTCCAGTCAGTCTAAGATCACTTTCAACTAAGAGCACAAGGCAGAGTGAAACAGATCTAGCAAAAAATTATAAATCCAAGGGCAGCTGGTTAAAACTGGTATCTTTCACCGGTAGCCTAGCTCACATAGTGAAGACAGAGCAATTAGAACAAACTTAACCTCAAATCTGTAATTTCCCCTAGTAGACAAAAGAACAACTGAAGCCTAACAGCATATTTAAACTTGATAACTCAGATTTACAGCATATATCTAACAAACTTTAAATGGAACGGATAACAAAAGAAGATACACTTATCACACTCTGCAAAAGATTAGGCTCCTGGCCATGCTATCACATAAAAGCTAAAGCACATCAACTCCAAGTCCGAAAACAAAGGATTTCACAAAATTTGCAAGAAATTGCTTATAAGCCTTTATTTCTAAGTCTCCGCCTCCCGCGATTACATTGAGAATCTGTATTTATAGACTCGTGACAGACCCTGATCTTTTCAAAATATCTTCCTCAAACCCTAAATCTTATCGCACTTAAACCCTAGGACCCGGGTTTTACAATAAAAATCCATTTAAAATCAAAGTCCGGATAGAACTTAACCCTTCGGCAAATCTATGCAGTCAACTGCCATAAGTGGAGAAGATAAAATCAAATGCAACTTGCATTCATCCGCACTGCAAATAAATGCCTCCATTAATTCTCGCTGGTGAGCCGGATGAGTCACCACTTCTCCATCAATTTGATCTCCGCAAATCCATCCTTGAGTTGAAATTGTCTTCATGCTATCAATTCTGCAATAAATTTGCCATTAAATGCATTTACTGGCTTCTTTTCCTCTAGCATGGCGGTCCTTGACTAAATCCGCACTTTATCTTTGCCTTTATGGTCTTTCCCGGTTGTCCCGTAAGTGCCAGGTGGAATCCTGCATGAAAGACAAAAAGATGCATTAGATTAGCATTTTAATTAAATCAGAAGCTTAAAACATTAAAAACAGATTAAAAACCACAAAATAAGCTTGCATGTCGGCTTCTGTTTGTCTCATTCACGCTTTGACACGTGTCGCTACCCCAGGATGCCTTCTCGTTTCAACTGAAATGCACTTTCGGGCCCTCTAAAGACTTTCTCTCTCCTACCGCGATTCTGCGACATGTCGCGATTTCGCGACATGTCGCGAAATCGCGACCCCACCAGCGCATCGGCAACTTCCTCCCTCGTCGGTCGCGAAAACGCGACATGTCGCGATTTCGCGACATGTCGCGAAATCGCGACCCTCCTAGCCTCCGTACAGCCATCCCGATTTTCAGCCACGATTCTAGAACACGTCGCGATATCGCGACAGTTCCTGCAACTGCATGCGTTGACCGCGTTGACCGCGATTTTGGAACATGTTTGCGACTTAGCCGATTTTTCATTCTGTAGCCCACTTTCTCTCTCCTACCGCGAAAATGCGACATGTCACGATTTCGCGACATGTCGCAAAATCGCGCCCTCCGTACAGCTTGCTTCTCTCTCCAAAAAACTGTCGCGATTTCGCGACATGTCGCGAAATCGTGACCTTTTTGGCACTTAGCCGCATTTTGACTTACCTGTCGCGATATCGCGACATTTCCGAAAATGGAAGTGTCGCGATATCGCGACACTACCAAAAATGGAAAGTTTGATTTTTCAATGAATTATGCAACTGTTTTCTGGATTTTCTCGGTACCGGTGCAAGATTTTGCTTGTGCATGAATGATTCTAGCATGTAAAAAGTGAATTCTTGGATAACACAGCTAGAATGCAAGAAAAAGCACAACTTTAAAAAGGAGGCAAGCAAATTTGGATTTAAAACCTGAAAAGATCAAGAGGGTCCCTGCTGCAAAAAATGAAAGTTCAGAATTTTCTAAGGATGGAATCTCATTTTTCAGTGGGGGTGTGTTGCTTATCAACAAATGGCGATATCTGCGGGTAAAATAGTAGCACTATTTTAGAACCCAAGACTCTGGTTTCAAAACAAAAAGACCATGCATCATGCCTTGCCACAGACATTCTTCACAATAAATTGACTGTTAACTGCAAGCTGTTAAAATTTTCCAAGGACATACTAGGCTGGATTACTTCAAGGAAGATTTCTGATGTGCAATTTCAAAGGGTATAAAACTTTCTTCAAGGATGACTGAATTGAATGATAAACTTGGATTAATCAACTTTTCTAGATTGTAAAAGGGGAAACCGAGTAGAGCTCTGTTTACTAGTTTAGCCTTTTACAAACTCTAGACAAAGTTACCCTTTAGATTTACACGACCCAAATTTACAACTGTAGGGCGTGAATCTAATATTGGCTGCCTCTTTTAATTGTTCAACTCTTTTTCTATTTTTTTCTTCTTATCTTTTTTTTTTTTATATCTCTCCTCTCGAAATATATCACTATCTGAAATGCCTTTAGAGAAATTACAATTTTCTTCTAACACTTGATCAATCCGGAACTCGCTTCAGCCTAGGCATTGATAGCCTCCGGTGATACCCAAATAATTGCATGACATAGTCCCCTCTCATAACCAACTTTTCTTGGATTCCCCGGAGTTCCTCCAACTAAACAACATAGCAGTTTTTCTATCATTAAAACAACTGTGGCAAGTAAGACACAAGATCCAATCATCTCTCTACCTTTGTCCTGAATAACAAAATAGCTCTACTGTTCAGTGCAAGCAGACTATCTCTATTAGAATGGTGGACAGCATGGGCATTGGATGGAAACTGGATTGATCAGCTTAGAATAAAACAATTTTTAGCAGGCTGACTTTTCATTGATTGCTCAAGCAAAGGCAAAGGACATAAAATTTTAGAAGCCAAAGGGCTTTGTACAGGCTTCCAAGGACAGGCACAGGCTTTAAAGCAAAACAGAATAAAATTGCACAGACTAAAGCACAGAACTGTACAGGCAAGGGAAAAAAATAAACTTAATAGACAGCAAAGAAAAGAACTGAAACAAAAGACTGTACAGACAGCAAAGAAAAGGAAATGCAGGGAAGAAAATAAAAACTATACAGGCAATAAAAGAAATAAACTAAAAGAACTAAGCAAATAAAAACTGCAACTGAAATAAATTAAACTGCAACTGTACAGACAAAGAAAGAAAGAAATGCAATAAAGAAAAGACTGTACAGACTAAAATAAAAGCAAGCTAAAATAAAAAGACAAAGAAAGGAAATAAAAAGCACTGACAAAAGAAATAAACTGCACAAGCTAAAACTGAAAAACAACTAAAGAAAAACTAAAAACTGCAACTGTACAGACATTTAAAAATAAAACTGCACTGACAAAGAAATAAACTGAAAAACATAAAATAAACAACTAAAGCAAATGTACAGTGAAATAAAACTAGCACCGACAAAGAAGCAAAACTAAAACTGCAAAGCTTATTTACAATATGTACACATGTTACAACTTCCCTTCATACTCAAAAAATGCAGCAGTTGGGAAAGCAGAGAAATGGTGCCTTAAAAAATTTTGACCATGCACAAGTAATTTAAAAAAATTACCTTTCGTGTCCCCGTTGACGAAATGCACTCAGATCGTGCTTCAAAAATTTGCTATCCGGGAAAGACTTGTGTTTACTGTCTTCCCTGTCCCATTTGAAAAACAAACCTGCAACTCCTTCAAATTAAACAAATCATATAATAACAAATCATATGATAACATGTTCATGCTTCTAATTGAAGGGTTTGCAGAGTTCTTTCAAAAGGACTGAATGTAAAAAACCCCCAGGATCAAATACTTTAAAATCTTGACAGACCTGCACCACCACATCTTCAAAATTATGTGACAACTGAAAGAAATCATGTTTTATCTCGTATGCCCCGGTTCTTAACAACTTGAACATTTTGTGGTTGCCGCACTGCTTCAATATCCAGGACTTCAATTTTTATCCCTCTAGCAGAATCGTTTACAATTTTCCTTTTCACCCGAGCCTTGCTTAGATTTAACCTCATCAATGTGCAATGTCCAAACATCATGGTTGTGATGGTTTAGAATTGTAATTGTTCTCACTTCCTCTGTTGCCAAATTATAAACTCCAATATCTGCATCAACACAGTTTATAGCCTTTTCTTTGACATTATGTTCAGAAGTTGCAGGCTTATGTTGAGACAGTTCATCAATTCCAAGTTGGCTGACCACATTCATATTTACTATCTTTTCCTCCTTTTCTTGAAATCCAACAAGTGGTCCAGAGTAAGCCTCAATCAAGTTAACCTTTTGTTCAACAATCTGAGGCAGTTCATAGAGGGTGATGTCAGCTTTAAGTTCCCTCATATCCTCAATGATGTTATCCTCCTCAGTTACTTCTGCATAGTGATATTGAATCTCACTTTCATCATCCTCTGATGAGGAAGGATCATTGTTAAGTTCTGGACTCTCACATCTCAAGTCATAACTGTCTCTTTTGAACTGTTGAAAATCTTGCATTTCATCCACAGGAGTCTCTACAAGACTTTCTGTCTCTTCAAGAAAAGTGAAAGAATCTGAAACCCTGGTTGTACTATTTTTGGGTGAACTAGAAATATCAATATTTCTTTGATCTCTAGGAAAATTTAACTCACCAGAAAAACTTCAGATTTGGGTGGTGCCAGATCACAACTCGCTCGGCTCAAGCACTCGCACTTTGAACTTGTCGAACTTTTCTCCGTATTTTGCACATGCCGAGTGGATGTCACAGCTAACGGAGTCTCCTTGGGTAGAGCATGACATGTTGGCACTAACTCATGATGTGGAATGGGGTCCGGAATAGGCATGTTCCGTGTAACATAGGATATCAAAGGACCGCTCGTAATTTGAGGCCCTAATCTGTCTTTCAAGAATTAAGGCTTCTTTATAAGCCCTTGCCAGGGTTGTGATATTGATGTCTCTCTTGAGGAAAATAGAGGTCACCGAATCCAATGCATTCTTGTAGATTTCTAAGGCCAGATTTGCATTTGGGATGTAATGGCCAGTCATTCTACCGTAAGCTCTTTGGAACCTCATATTGAAAGACCTGACAGTTTCTCCCGACTCTCTCTTGATGCTGGAAAATTGCTGATATAAAATGTCGGGATCTATCACTTCACCGAACTGTGATATAAAAGCTTTCTCTAGATCATCCCAGCTAGTAATGGAATTGCTGGTGAGGTTTAAAAACCAGTCATAAGCTCCCTCCTGGAGAGTGAACGGGAACAATCTGCAGGCAACATCCTCATGCTGTATATTCAATAATCTTAAAGCATTTTTAAAAGCTAGCAGATGTTCTTCTGCAGTTCTTGTCCCATCATGTTTGTACCTGGGGAGATACCTTTCTGGACTTCTGGGCAGGTCATGGGCTATACCCGGAATGTTCAAAGCAGTGGGGCCCAACCAATTTGCCATTATTACTTGGCTGACAGTGATGTTCTGATTTGTAATTGGATAACTGCAAGTGATGATAGAACTGTTCTTAACAAACCACTGAACTTAAGGCCTTCTCTGGCAATTTTAAAAACTGCACTGACAATTTAGAAAACTGTACTGACAATTTAAAAACTGCACTGACAATTTAGAAAACTGTACTGACAATTTACAAAATTGTCCGGAGTTCACTGTGGGTCCTTCAAATGTTGCTGTTATGCCCTTACAATACTTGAACTGAGTTCATGCCCTCCTTCTAGCGCCAATTAGGTTGTTGGCTGAGGAGGAGGGGAAAATTGGCTACCAGACTTTGGATAAAATACAGTTTTACAGTTCCACATACAGTCGGATTTCTCAACTCAAGTGCACTAAGAACAGATGTTCTGTGGCCCTCCTTCTAGCGCCAATTAGGTGTTGGTCCGGCTTTCATGCACACCCCGAGAAAGGATGAGGCAAGGAAAGCTCCGGAGACACCCACGGGACGGATCCCACTCATCTTTAGGATCTAGCTGGTTATCCAAGGTGCGAGTTACAGAGTTGGGTCGAATGGCAATTCACTCTTTTCCACTTCTGGAATAGATTTCAATATGGACTGCTCTGTTACCTTACAGGGGGTTCTTGAACTTGTTCAGTAGTTGCAAAAGTTGTTGACAATCAGATTTAACTTGAATTCTTGATCTAGCTCTCATGGGTCAGCAGATTTAAATAAAAGGCAAATAAAGAAAATAAAAATGGATCATTCACCGAAAGCAAAGAGAGGGTAGGGTAGGGCAGTAAAGAGAAGTTTATCAAACATTAAACTGTAAAACCCTAAACTATCAATCTTATCTATGCTATCAGCTTCACAACAGAACAAATCAAAGAAGAAAGTGTCCAGTCAGTCTAAGATCACTTTCAACTAAGAGCACAAGGCAGAGTGAAACAGATCTAGCAAAAAATTATAAATCCAAGGGCAACTGGTTAAAACTGGTATCTTTCACCGGCAACCTAGCTCACACAGTGAAGACAGAGCAATTAGAACAAACTTACACCTGAAATCTGTAATTTCCCCTAGCAGACAAAAGAACAACTGAAGCCTAACAGCATATTTAAACTTGATAATGGCAGATTTACAGCATATATCTAACAAACTTTAAATGGAACGGATAACAAAAGAAGATACACTTATCACACTCTGCAAAAGATTAGGCTCCTGGCCATGCTATCACAAAAAAGCTAAAGCACATCAACTCCAAGTCCAGAAACAAAGGATTTCACAAAATTTGCAAGAAATTGCTTATAAGCCTTTATTTCTAAGTCTCCGCCTCCCGCGATTACATTTAGAATCGTATTTATAGACTCAGGACAGACCCTGATCTTTTCAAAATATCTTCCTCAAACCCTAAATCTTATCGCACTTAAACCCTAGGACCCGGGTTTTACAATAAAAATCCATTTAAAATCAAAGTCCGGATAGAACTTAACCCTTCGGCAAATCTGTGCAGTCAACTGCCATAAATGGAGAAGATAAAATCAAATGCAACTTGCATTCATCCGCAGCCGCAAATAAATGCCTCCATTAATTCTGTCGGTGAGCCGGATGAGTCACCACTTCTCCATCAATTTGATCTCCGTAAAGCCATCCCTGAGTTGAAATGGTCTTCATGCTATCAATTCTGCAATAAATTTGCCATTGAATGCATTTACCGGCTTCTTCTCCTCTAGCATGGCGGTCCTTGACTAAATCCGCACTTTAACTTTGCCTTTATGGTCTTTCCCGGTTGTCCCGTAAGTGCCGGTGGAATCCTGCATGAAAGACAAAAAGATGCATTAGATTAGCATTTTAATTAAATCAGAAGCTTAAAACATTAAAAACAGATTAAAAACCGCAAAATAAGCTTGCATGTCAGCTTCGTTTGTCTCATTCACGCTTTGACACGTGTCGCTACCCCAAGATGCCTTCTGTTTCCGCTGAAATGCACTTTCGGGCCCTCTCGAAGACTTTCTCTCTCCTACCGCGATTCTGCGACATGTCACGATTTCGCGACATGTCGCGAAATCGCGACCCTGCCAGCGCATCGGCAACTTCCTCCCTCGTCGGCCGCGAAATCGCGACCCTCCTGGCCTCCGTACAGCCATCCCGATTTTCAGCCGCGATTCTAGAACACGTCGCGATATCGCGACAGTTCCGTACCTGCATGCGTTGACCGCGTTGACCACGATTTTGGAACATGTTTGCGACTTAGCCGATTTTTCATTCTGCAGCCCACTTTCTCTCTCCTACCGTGAAAATGCGACATGTCGCGATTTCGCGACATGTCGCAAAATCGCGCCCTCCGTACAGCTTGCTTCTCTCTCCAAAAAACTGTCGCGATTTCGCGACATGTCGCGAAATCGCGACCTTTCTGGCACTTAGCCGCATTTTGACTTACCTGTCGCGATATCGCGACATTTTCGAAAATGGAAGTGTCGCGATATCGCGACACTACCAAAAATGGAAAGTTTGATTTTTCAATGAATTATGCAACTGTTTTCTGGATTTTCTCAGTATCGGTGCAAGATTTTGCTTGTGCATGAATGATTCTAGCATGTAAAAAGTGAATTCTTGGATAACACAAGCTAGAATGCAAGAAAAAGCACAACTTTAAAAAGGAGGCAAGCAAATTTGGATTTAAAACCTGAAAAGATCAAGAGGGTCCCTGCTGCAAAAAATGAAAGTTCAGAATTTTCTAAGGATGGAATCTCATTTTTCAGTGGGGGTGTGTTGCTTATCAACAATCTCATTATTGAAATTTTGGTGGGCAAGTCAAATACAAACCATCCTATTAGGCCCCAAACAGACATGATTAGAACATTTTCTAGCATGCTAGATTTGTAATTAAGGTTAATCACAACTTGGTAGTAAATTTCAAAATTGTCCAATCATAATGGAAGGGCACATAGGCCAAGGAGCTCCCATGAATCGAGAAGGAGGCTTCAATAACTCTAGCCAATTACATTGAAGAAGGATTGCATGCACCTAAGTTGGTCATGATCTAAAAAATAGGCTATTGATATCTACATATATTTTCAATCTTCTCCATTAAACCACCAATAGTAGATACCATGAGCCATGAAGCATTGAAAACCATCAATAAGCCAAAGAGAAATTTGCAATGCAGCCTCTACTAGCCATGGAATCTAGGAAGAAAATTTTATCTACTAGGGCAATGTGTTCCTAGGCTAAGAAGATCATTTGTACTTAGTATAAGTGAGTTAAACCTCCATGCCTCATTAATAATGTAGTTAGGATATTATTTGATCCCAAATTATCAAAAAGCACCAAAATTTTGAGAGAGGGTTCCCACTAGAGGACCCTTATAAGGGAAGTTAGGTACTTTGTCATAATAATTTGGACAAGTAGCCTAGATACATGGTGTCTCAAGTGCACAATTACTATGATATAATAGCAACATGCTCTTCCCACTATATCTCTCAACACAGGTAATTCAAGGGCCATAACAACTATTTTAAAATAATCATATCTACCCAAGCCATGTGGGAGACATTAATGGCCCCATAATAACTTGAATTAAATCTGTAGACCACCAACCATTACTAATCTCAACTTTTAGATCCCTTAGGAAGCTAAATTTTTAGCTCCAAAAAAAGGAGACTACTATACCAAGATTTTCCCTGAGCTAGTCAACCTTAAAGAATTATACCCACAACTTCCTAAGTATGATAGCATTCATTTTTTGTGCAAACAATAAAAAAATGTATCTTAGGAGTAAATGGATGTATAACACATGTTGAGGCACATCCCTAGTGATAGACCTCTGACTTTTGACTTCAACACTTTCATAGCTAATCAAATCCACAAAGGGCTATAAAATTTCAATGGCATCTTGACCTTCAAGTATTGCTCATTTTTGGAACACTTGACATTGGCCCAAAACCCCTGGTTGTATAAGCATTTGGGATTGAATATGAAGGACAAGGAAGGCCAAAAATAACTTACCTCCACTAAAGAGAAATAATACCCTGATAAACAAAATCTAGAAAAACAGTAATTGTAGAATCAACAAAAAAATAGAGAACACATTACACAAGAATTTATCCTGGGAAACCCTTTCGAGAAAAAACCAAACAAGAATATCTCCTTATTGTATAAACTTGACTGTCTCCAATACAATAATATCCTTTAGTTTCTTTCTCACTTGCTCTACTGCTTGTGATTACATTTTTTGCATATTACATTCCCCCCCTTGGGGGGTGTTTGAACATACCTCTTACCAAACCCTCATGCAAGTGTTGTTTTATATACCAATAACACAAGAAGGGGTTTAACAATACCATGGGTGCAAAAACATGGGTTCAAATATATAAATCCAAATATATTAAATAATGGGTTCAAATATATTAACCCAAATATATTAAAACATGGGTTCAAATATATTAACCCAAATATATTAAAACATAGGTTTAATATATTAAAACATGGGTTCAAATATATTAACCCAAAATAGCCCATATGGGTCTAAACATATAGGTCTAAACATATGGGTCTAAACATATGTTAACTTACCAGAATAACATGGAAAATATTCAACACATTTCCAACATTCTCCCACTTGTTGAATACTTTCCATAGGGGTCAAAAACTGCCATTGTCAACTATCAAGGGCAACCATACCCATAGCATAATCTGTAGTTCCATGCAAGTATCTAAATATCCTCTTCATAGCAGTCCAATTTTCCTTCCCTGGATTGGACATGTATCTTCTAACTACTTCCATTGCATGTGCAATATCAGGTCTAGTACAAACCATTGCATACATCATACTGCTAATAGTGCTAGCATAAGGAACATGATGCATTTTTTCAATTTACTCATCCTTAGGCTTTGACCCTTATTATAAATGTGTGATTACATAAGAATTTAATGCCAAAAACCCCCCCTTAATGATATATTTGTAATTATGCAGTACAAACAATTATTTTTGACACAACCCTTCATGGGCACAAGCTAAAAATAGTCCTTCTGAAGATAAGTAGCCTTAACCTAGTTATACTAGCCTCTAGGCCTATAGCTTCCACTAGCTATATTTATTCATTCCAAGACCTAGCCACCGTACAAGATACCTCCGACCTTCTAAACACATTAGCTTTACCTATTACCCTCAACCATATACCAGTAAGGTAACAAAACAGTCCAAAAAAACACTTTAAATAACATTACAAATATTACTAGAGCTAACTCTGAGAATATTACACCAGGCAACCACCACTAGCATCCACACTAGTCTCTTGGGTACAACTACACTAGTTATAGTAGATTCTTTAGGTATAAGCTATACCAGTTATAGTAGTTAATACTTGCCCAAAACTTGTGGTACAACCTATAAACCATATCAAACATTTTTTAGCAACTTTGCAATAAAACCACTAGAACAAAAATTTCAAACCTTAAAATCGAGCTCTACCATTTTTGAAGCTCACCATATCTACCACTGTTAAATCTCACCAGATCTACCACTATCGAAGGTCACAAAATATGCCACTACCGAAGCTCACCAAATCCATCACTATAGAATATCACCAGAACTATTATTGTTGAAGCTCACTAGATATACCGCTGCTAAAGCTCACTAGATATGCCACTATCGAGAAACTCACTAGATTTATCATTTAAAAGCTCACCATATATGTCATTACAAAATATAACCAAGTCTCTTGCTACTAAATCTCACCAGATCTAATGTTGTTGAAGCTCATCAGATCTACCACTATCAAAACTCAGCAAATCTACTACTATCAAAGCTCACTAGATCTACTGTTGTTGAATCTCACTAGATCTACCACCACCAAAGATCACTAGATCTACCACTATCAAAGCTCACTATATTTATCACTATCAAATTTCACTAGATCTATCATTACCAAAGCTCACCAAGTCTCTTACTATCGAAGCTCACTAGATCTACTATTTTTGAAGCTCACCAGATCTACCACTATTGAAACCCATCAAATTTATCGCTATCAAAGCTCACCAGATCTATCACTATTAAAGCTCACCAAATCTATCGCTATTGAAGCTCACTAGATCTACTACTATTGAAGCTCACCAAATATACCACTCTTAAATCTCACTAGATCTACCACTACCAAAGCTCACCAGATCTCTACCGTTGTTGAAGCTCACCAGATCTCTACCCATGTGCTTCCCATAATTTTTTCTTCACCTATATTCTTCTATGCACTGCTTCCACTCAGGAATTAGCTTTTCCTAGGGTTGAAATCATTTCTCCTTGAACCAAGATACAACCTATCTCTAATACCAAATGAAGATAAATAATACCCTGATAAACAAGATCTAAAAAAATAGTAATTACATAATCAAAGGAAAAATAGAGAACACATTACACAAGAATTTATCTTGGGAAACCCTTTTGGGAGAAAATCCAGCAAGAATATATTCTTATTGTATAAACTTGACCATCTCTAATACAATAATATCCTTTATTTTCTTTCTCGCTTGCTCTACCTCCTATGATTACATTTCTTGCATATTGCAAGGGGGGTGTCCAAGCATACCTCTTACCAAACAATCATGCAAGCATTATTTTATACACCAACAATACAAGGACTTTAACAATACCATGGGTGCAAAAACATGGGTTCAAATATATAAACCCAAATATATTAAAACATGGATTCAAATATATTAACCCAAATATATTAAAATATGGGTTCAAATATATTAACCCAAAACAACCCATATGGGTCTAAACATATGGGTCTAAAAATATGTTAACTTATCATAATACACTAGGAATTCATCCATAGAGGTATAATTTGATAAAGGACTTCCATCCAAGTGGATTTTAAAAATGTGTTTAATATCATCATTGAGGGAATCAATCCCTAGTGCATTCTGGAGGATAACACCAAAAACCTATATTTCCAATACTAGGGAGACTAGTTCTTTCACAACAATGCTACCATCATCCACATGCATAGTTTTTCCAAAATCCTTTATCTAATCTCAAAATACATGACCATGAGGGTGATCTCCCTTGAAATGTTGAATCAACTAGACCTGATTGATGTCACCTTTAGGAGCAGAAAGAGCAAAGTAAGTTTTTACAAACTATCGATGCACTTGGGAGAGGTATCTTAGTTAAATAGGAAAGTGGCCCCCATACTATAATGGAAGATAGAGGAACTAGGACAAAGGAAGTTTGAGGACTCATGGTCTTATGACTTGGAGAACAAAGTTAAGGACCAACTGTAAAAAATAATAAATGACAAGCTCCAGCACTGGTCTAGACCACAATAAAAGCTTATCAGAGTGTTGAGGAGGGACATGCCCATTACTATAGGAAGAATATTTCTTGTCCACTAAGTAGAAATAAGAGCCTCATTTAATTTAATTTGATCCCATGGGCAAGGTTAATCTAAAGAAAAATATCAGAAAGAATTAGAAAAATAGATTAGAGGAGTTGGATTAGAGTGCAAAAAATATTAGGAACTGGTGGATATTCAAATAAGAGATTTCTAATATAGTATCAATGCCCAAGAAAAATAAGGACAATAAATTTAGTGTTGGGGGGTTGGGAGTGACCCCCTTATGCTCCCTAGTCAATGCAAAATCCCATAGTTGTGACTTTAGTGTTTTGCCACCTTCGCCAAGTGGGTGTGTTTGGTGCCTTACACCTCATGTGGAGGCACCAATTATAGTAAGTTTGAGGAAGCATGGGACATGACTCCCATCGAATGACCTCTAAGGTTTTTTACCCAAGGTCTATTCCCTACTTTTAGATGTTTCCTTTAAAGTTCATCTTTTTGTTGCAATGCTAACCTACTCCTAATAATATTTTCTTTGAGAAAATAAAAAATGAAAAAAGGAAAGAAATGGGTAATAGTAAATGTAAATTGTAGAAACATAAACCTATTCAGCCTAGTTAATGAGAGCAATGTTCCAAAAGAGAAGAAAATATAATTTCTACCTCTACTTAGTGGGATTTAATGAACACATGAACAATGCACGACTGTAGATTGAACACATATTTACTCATACAAATAATTTACATACGCAAAAGAGGATTGGGCCTATACATATATGTAGCTCAAGGTTTGTGTCTAGACTAAGTAAGAGAAAAAGAAAAAGGAGCAAGAAAATATCACAAGTTATATTATTGACACAACAAAAAAAATGCAAAACCCCTACAATAAGGAAATGATTAATATTTATTCCTACAATGTTGTTAATCTAGATTTTGACTCTCTAGATTCCATTGATCTAATTTTAGACCTGGGTATCCAAAAATATGCCATTGAATTTGAAAATATGTCTTCTCATGGCTCTAAGGCTTATAGATCGGTTCCTTTCAAAAAATGGGTTCGCAAAGATCCTCTGGTTTCTCATATTCCCACAACTCCTTTGGAGATCTCTTCTGATACTGGGAACACTACAGAGACTGTTGTCTTGAGAAATTCTACTCCAACTATTGAGGTTGTTGCCTTCTCAAGAAATTTATCAACTACTGGAAATACTTATGAGGAAGTTTTGGGCATGGTTGAAGCATCTCCACTAAAGGTTGTTGAGGATGTTTTGGTTAATCCAGGAAGTACCATCGAAAAAACCTTGATCATTGATGATTCATCTCTTACTATAGAATATGTTAATGTTGGCTCTACTTTAATTGATTCTTCAGCCCAAGTTGATAAGGAAAAAGTGGGATAGGACAAAGTGGATGTTACTCCCTCCAAAATATTGATCAAGAGTGGTAAGGTTTTTGTAAATTTAGTTCCTCTCACAAGATCTAGAAAAGGAAATGGTGGGAAAAATTTGGAAGACCTTGTAAAAATGATCTAAGGGTGCAAAGAATAAAATTGAATATTGCAAATAGGTTGCAGTCCGCTTTAAATTTTAAAAGCTTTCTTTTTTACTGGATAACCCTTTAAGTATTGTTGGCCTCGAGAGATTTTTGCCTTGTTCTCCTTCTTGGAAAATTTTTTTGTCTTATTTCAAGAAAACCAATCCTACCAGTTTCTTGGATTGAGGTTAATATTTCTATATTCGCAGGCTCCAGACTCATTTTTTTTTGTTTTTGAAGGGTTTGGATCCTTCTATTTGTAGGAAGATTCTAGTTTCATGGTTTATGGATTGGTCTGTCTAATTTTCCCTGCTAGTTGGATGTATGTTCTCTCTCCTCTCTTTCAAGTGGGAATGACTTTTTTAGGATTCAAATTTGAGTGGGACCTTGGTGGTTAGTGGTTGACAACTAGGTTCAAGTTTGTTATTGCTTGGTTGGACAGGAAGGTTCTTCAAATTTTTGTTTTAAATTTTGAGCGGGTCTTTTAAGTTTTTCAAATTTTATTTTTTGCGCTTGGCTATTTGGGTGGATTTTGAATCTCTCCTCAATATTCATGCCCATTTTTATTGTTCTTTTGTTGGAGTTTTATTCCAGATCTTGGGAGATCCATTTATTTCTTTTGGAGATTGGTCCTTTTGTTGTATTCTCATCTTTGTTTCTCCTTTGGACATCTTTTTGACATCCTTTTATGTTATTTTTGGTTTGGTAACCCTCAAAACCCCTTTGTAAAAGGTTTGGGAAACCTTTCAAAACCTTATCTTCCACCTAATAAAAAAATTTATAGATAAAATAGGGAATTTTTTCCCCCCTAAATTTAAAATTTCTCCCTTTTAAAAATCTTGCTTAGTTGTAATTAATATCATTAGGTTTGTGATCATTTCTTAGTAGCCTTTGTGTTGGTGTTTTTAATGCTTCAATGGACCCTCTGGATATGTTGTGCCTCTTGCATGGGAGAATTGTACACCTTTGTATACCAAGTAAAAAATATCACCTCCCTAAATTTTAGGAGCACAACTGAACGAACTAAAATATGATTTGTACTCTTTTGTGCACAATATTTACGTTTGATCCCATTTGGTATCTTGATTATCATTGTTGCCTTGATATTATTGGATATTTTCTCCCAATTCTAACTACTCTATGTTCTCTACCACCTTGGGCCATCGAAACCCTAGTTTGCTATTTATCCATTATCTCTAACCCTAAGGATTCGATTACCACACTTATATGCTTACCTCTACTTGATCTCCTCAAGAATCTAGTATATCTGGTTTTGCTTTGGTTAGAGTCTTGGATTTATCTCTTTCCACTAGAATCATATTTTTTATATTAGCCCAAATTTTGCTCCCCCTAAATATAGTGAGAATTCACTACATTTAGCAAATACTATAATGAGGTACATGAACCAAAATCCAATGATTCATGGGGATAAGATCGAGGAGCCTTGAGTGAATAGTTGCACCAATCGATAAGGGAAGAAAATTCCCATCAATATGATATCCAAGTTCTTCTCGATACTCCATCAAAATTGGAGGTGCCTCTCATTGAGGCCCCCATATCAGAACCTCCAGTTCTAGTTATTTCCTCTTGACCTATGTTACCACTGGAGCAGTAGTCCTAGGAAGAACAAAGTAAGGGTAAAGTATCCAAAAAGAAGTGAAAGTCATCCCTGGACACTAAAGTTCCCACAAAGTAAAAAAGGATCAAAGCGTCTTCTAATTATTCTCTACCACCACTACCAAAATAGGATTGTAAAGTTATTCTACCAGAAATGGAAGAGGTTCCTCTAGGAACTAAATAATTATCTACACTACCCCTCATCACTTCCATTCTAGAATCTCTACCTCTTAGCACACCATCTATTATTCCTCCCATATTTGTTGGCCCACTTACTCCTCCATGGCTCATTGTCTCTTAATCTATCCAATATTTCATCTAATTACCTAACATTGGATCTACCTCTATAACTCTCTCTCTCATAATCCAACCACCCCTCTACCTTTTTTAAATTCCTTGATTCTTCCCCCAAAGAGATAACTATAAGCATATGATGCCAAGGCTATTATCTTTATCTTTGAACTGCTACCTTAGTACTACCAAGACTGAGTGCATGAGTAGTAACATGAACAACAAGAAGTGACATGGAATTCAAGGTAGTCTACCACCACCTAAGTGAGGACCACTAACCTCCCTCAGAATGCCACATCAGGTATGGTCCATTTTATGCCTGACATATCCAAGGTAGAATATGGGATGTGAGCTTAGGATTACTGAGTGGATGTCATTAAAATTTAGACTCGAGGATGCTAGGCCAAAATATAATGTTGAATTCTCTAAGAAAGCACACAAAGTGGTAAGTCATGAGTATATGAATTAGGCAATAAAGCTAGCAGAAAAGGAGAAAGAACTAGAAAATATTAGGAATGCGCTCAAAGCCTCCCAAGATGAGGTTAAAGTAGAAAAAATCAAATAACTCATCTCATGACACAACTAGAGGGAGAAAAAGTAGCATTAGAAGAGTATAATAAGGTCTTAGAGCTATATCAAGGAGAAATTGGTGCCAAAAAAATATCAGATATCAACCGAGTACTATGGAAGGGGGTCACCCAAGTAGCTGAAGGCTTGTTTTTGGTGCTTAAATTTATTTGGTCAGTCTCCTCCTAGAACATCAAAGTTTGTAAAAAGCTCAATTGTCTCACAAGGACTACAAGCCCTTGGTTCCAAGAGGCACAAGAGTTCAAATCCTTCATAGCTCAAACCAATCATTAGTGATGGGTGATAGTGAGAATTGTTGATCAAGATATAATAACCCATAAAATCATCAAAGTTTTGGTAATATAATAGGTTGCTCAATAATGTGAATATCAGATCAACTATCTAACTTGGAGAGTGTGTGATTGGAGAGAGAACATCTCCTCTTTGATGCCAATAGTCCTTCCTTCCCCTTGGGCTCCTAATGGTGATGTTATCCTTGAGCAAGAATTCCAACAATGACTGGATTAACATGTAAACATTGAGGTAACACTAGAATCTTCCATTAATAATAAGGTGACCTAGGTCATGAAACCCATAGTTAAGCTCAACATGCATCTCTAGAGAGCTATAATTGAATTTACCCCTTTTATTATGGAAGATCCAAGGGAGCTCAAAAAATATTAATTACATCTCACCCAAGGAAGGCTACCTTTCATAAAAGAATGGAAATAAGTTATAGAGGTAATAAACAAGCTTTAATCATAACACCATGGCCAATGAATAAGGCTACCAAATTTTGGGTCCTTCATCATCAACAAGCAAGATATCCCTCATGAGTTACCATAACTGTAGTGAATTTTCACTACATATAGAATATAATGATTGGTTATTACTCAAACCAAAATTTTGATGAAAGATCAACATGATAAAAATGTGAAACTGGAGAAACCAGGTTCTTGGAAGAGGTATGAGCGAAAAGTTATAAAATTCTGATACCAGATCTGCAAAAACAATGGAAATAAATTGGATGGAAAAAACTAGAATTTTGGTAACATCTCAAAGGCCATATTATATGCAAAGTATCAGTCATCAATATTCTAAATGAGACTTAGCAAGAGCAAGCACCAATCATATTTTATGGAAGATCTTACTGGAGACTATTTTCTAAAAGCAATGCAAGTGAAGAGTGGGGTACACAATGTGACACCAACCTCATGATCAACAAGAGAATTCCATAACAATAAAAATCCACCTTCACAAGCACCACCAAAGCTTATATTTTCTAGGACAAGGAAGTATCATAATTATTGTATTTAAAAGGTACTATCAGTCTATAGAGAATTTAATGAGATAAAACCTTGGTATGGCTTCAAATATACCAAACATAAATGTAGAGTGGCACCTCAAGCCTAGCAACAATGGAGGATGCAGTCTTCCCACCTATGTAAAAGTGGAGGGAATTTTGAAATTTAAAATTTTGATATAGTTATATAAACACCCAACTTTGAACCTAGGATTGGGGGGAATTATATTTTTGTGCCTAATATCTTACCTTGAGTATAATTTTTCTCCATTTCTTCTACTATAATGGACTCAAACCTTGAGTTGATTTATGTACATACCTCTAGCCTCTTTATTTTCAGCATGCATGTATTTAATATTTCACATATATATATAAAGAGTTTTAACAACTCTCTTTTTGTCTTGGTATTTGTGTGTATGCTAACTTGTATAAAGAGTTGTGGCTAGTATATTCCCTAGTCTTTATAGAAGTTTTATGGGTAAAACTATGTTGGTTTGAAACTGTGTTCACTTTAACTATCATGAATTATGCATGTGTTCAAATATCCAATTTGTATATAGAAAATTTTGTGATATTGGTGCATCATCAACCTTAACTTAGGATCATTTACTTTATGTTCCTTCTATTTCCTTTTTCCTTGATAAAACTCAATAGCTTAGGAGTAAATTAGAAAATTTGAGCATCAAATATCACACCCAAACAAGGATTTGAACTTGCTAAAATTCCCAAAGGTTATCCATTAAGTCTCAATTCACACTCTCAAGACTTCCAAAATTGTGTGCTCTCCATGGAGCATAGGCATTGGATGCATCCATATATTATAATGAGTGGACATGACATCCTAATAAGACAATATTTGTATTACTATATTCAAACTCATAATTCCCTTATGAATAATAAGGCATTTAAAATGGTGCTAAATCCCTAAATGAGAAGTAAATTCCTAACTTTGTGTTTAAAAGGGATTTTATTATCTAAAATAAGAGTAGAAGGGATTCCAAAGTGACATACAATTTGAGTAAAGATAAATTTTGGAGACAATGGGGGATTTTTGATATATAAGTGGTATAGGTTTCTTCCATTTTGTAAAATATTTTGTGGCAATGAGAATGAACTTGTGCCCATCTAAGGACAGAGGAGACATAGACACTGCAATGTCAAGATCCCAAGTGGAAAATATTAAGGAGACTTAATTGGATGAAGAACCTGAGTAGGAGAATGAAATTCATCCTTATGGAACTGACATTATCACATAAATTTACATAGTTATTGGCATCAATTTCTATTTTGAGCCAAAAGTGTCATATTCTTAACAATTTACAAGTTGTGGAAGAACCATTACAATGTACCTTATAGTCACCATTATGGAAATCAAATATGACTTTTGATACTTCAACCTTAGTAAGGCATCATAGGATAACACTATTAGGATCACAGTATTACAATATACCACCAAGAACAACATGCTAAATTTCTCTCTTAAAAATGCAAGCCCATTTCTTAGCGTTAGCCACAGGTGAACAAATTTGATTATCAAGGAAGTGTAAAATATCATATACCAATTATAATCATGAGGAATTTGACAATCTATAGCAATAAACTCGATTATGTACACATACATGGGACCTTCAATGACCAATATCATAGGTTTATCATGAATGTTTACCACAAAATTTGTTTTATAATATTTTTATATGGTATGAATTTACTAGTCAAAGTGGCTACAGAGTTAACCTTGGTATTTTACCCCCTTGTAAAATTCCTAATGAAGAAGAATTCAAAATTATTGATTAAATTTATAGCCACTTAATGGTAAGGGATCAAATCATCGGTTCCTCTGGAGTGGTACTAAGGAGAAAATAAAATGGGCCTTGGTGAAATGGGACACTTTATGTCTTCCTAAGAATAAAGGGGGTTAGGATTTTGATCTTCTATTAATAACAACAAAGCTTTAACTGCTAATTATATTGGAGTATGTTGCATAACCCCAATGCTATTTGAGCCAATAATCCTTGTGTTAAATATGCTGAGAATAAAAGTCTTGAAGACCTTATTCACTATCAATTGCCTACCAAAGGTTCTCCTATTTTAGCAGTTCTTAAGACTGGTGAGTATTTGATAAAAAAACACTTATCTTGGATCATTCATAATGGTCAATAGGTAAATTTTTGGATAGATTCTTGGGATGTTCACAAGCCTTTGATAACTCAATTTCCTGATTGGAGGCCTTGGATGGAGGAGCTTCACCGAGCTAACTAGATAAAGGTGGCTAATTATTGTCGATACCATACTGGTAATTCAAAGGTTGATAGATATTGGATATTTATTGAGGATTGGCCTATTCAAATCTCATAAAGTCAAAGACAAGCTATCCAAGGCATCCTTCATATAAAATCTCTCTATTGGTCCCATGAAAAAGATCGTTTTGGATGGAACAACACTACTAAGGGTGAGTATTCAGTTGCTCAAGGTTATTTGACCTTATGCCATAATAATCCCAACCAATCATCTAACATCTTTTCTCAGTTGTGGGCTCAAAATCTCTGGCCTAAGGTGAGGTTATTTACTTGGATTTTATTGCATCGTAGGGTGCTTACTAGTGAGCAACTTATGAAGCATGGTTTTCATGGCCCTTTTATATGTGAAATGTGTGGAGAGAATGTAAAAAATCTCAGCCATATTTTTATTGAGTGTACTTTAGCCTCTGAGCTATGGAGGAGAATGGCCACTTTACTTGGCTTACAATGGTCCAATTTTTTTACTTTTGAACAATTTTGGAGGGATTGGCCTAAACAAGAGGGTGTTGATCATTTTATTAGGTAGCTAGTTTGGATGGGTTCTACCATTCTAGTTTGGAATATATGGAATTAAAGGAATAGCCAAATTTTTAATCAAGATAGGAAGGATATTCACTATATTTGGCAAAGTACCATTTCCAACTTATTTGAATCAGTCCAACAACTCTTTAATCACCCCCAAAACTCCCACCAAATATGGGATCAAGTGATGCAAATATTAAAGATTAAATATTCTAAGGGCAACCAACTTAAAGGGAATGTGAGTAATTGTAAGATGGATAGGACAAGAAATTGGCAACCTCCTCCTAAGGATTTTGGAAAAGTCAATACTGATGGAGCCTCTAGAGGGAACCCTGGAAAAGCTAGTGCGGGAGGAATTGGTAGACTTTCAAATGGCTCCCTGGTTTTTACTTTTGCTAAGAATTTGGGTATTCTTTCCAATAACCTTACTGAGGGGTATGGTATCCTTAGATACCTTCAAGAGGCTACTAAGGTTGGATGGGAAAATGTGCTAGTTGAGTCTGACTCTCAACTTATGATTAATATTTTGAAGACTCCTAACAATAATAAGGTTTATTGGAGAATAAAAAGAATTATTGAGAAGATTCAATTAATTCAAATGGGATTTTTGAAAGTTGATTACAATGATGTGGTCAGATATCAAAATAAGAGTGTTGATGCTTTAGCTAATTGGGCTTTGGAAAAAGGTTATCTTACTTGCTATGGCCACCCTCCTAAATGGTGGGCTTCATAAATAAGGGAAGCTCTTCTTTCTATCATTTTTTTGGATGGTTCCAGTTCTGGAGGTACCTAGTTTCTTCTTGCTTTATTTTTGCTTCTCTTTGGTTCGGTCAGGGTATTTTAGTTCCCTAGCTCAAACTCTTCTTTCTTTTCTTTCTTCGATTGATTTTTGCCTTAAAAGTATTTTGGTCTAGAAAGGTCATTGTTGTGTTCAATTTTTTTCTTTTTTATTTTTTGTTTTTTTTGTTTATTTTTTTGAGGTGTGTGTGCTTTTTTTGTGTTGTTTTGTTTTTGTGTTTTTTGTGTTGTTTTTTGTGTTGTTTTTTGTTGTTCTTGTGTTTTTGTTGTTTTGTATTTTTTGTTATTGTCCTTGTGTTTTTGTTGTTCTTGTTCTTGTTTTTTTGTATGTTTGTGTTAATTCGTGTTTTTGTGTGTGAGTGTTTTCTATGTTTTATGTTTTTGTTTATTTTTTGTTGTTGGTTGAATTTTAATTTTTTAATTTTTTAGGTTTTGGTTGTTTTTTTTTTCATATTTTTGTTGGTTATGTCTTTGTAGAATTCTGTTGTTTTTGTCTTGTTTGTGTTTTGTTATGTTGTTCTTGTGTTTTTTTATGTGGTTCATATTGTGTTTTTTAATCTTATTGTGTGTGTGTTTGGTTGTGCTTTATCTTTTCGACACACTCAAGGAGCATGTTTTTTATTTTTATTTTTATTTATTTATTTATTTTTTAAAATATTATTGTGTGTTTGTTTGCTCCTTGAGTATGTCAAATGTGGTAGGCCAAGTGCGAGCCCTGGGCAATTTTTGTAGAATAGATACCCCTGCCTCCTTAGGTCTTATCCAAAAGTGGCATCCCTTCTAGGATGTTTTCCAAAAAAAAATGGTAAGGGATAAAATGGGTAGTTTTGACATCATACTCACTAGAGATTTGATGGACCATAATTTGGTAATTCCTTACACTCTATACTCTAATTATTTATATGTTGGATAGTCAAGAGCCCTAATATTAAAGCTTTATATTTTGAAACATTGTTATTAATGCTAGAAAAACTTAGGTAGAAGTCCATGGGAACAACTAAACTAGTTGGAGACATAAGAAAGATACCAACTATTACCACAAATTTATTTTTTCTCCATCAAAGTAAAGTATCCAAGTGTTAGAGTGTAGGTCTTCACCAAATTCTTGAGAAGTAGAAAGTGTATCAGATATGGCTTTGGTTTTGGCTTTATAATACCTCGATAACCTCACAAGACTCCAAAATATCATTTTCCTGCTTAGCAGGATCATATGAAATATGTTTTTGAATTAGGCTAGAGGTAATTAGGGAAGGAAATATAACAAGGTCATGACAAGCACAATAAATGACCATTATGTCCTCATCAAACAATGGCTCCTTGAAGGGTTGTTGTATTGGGTTAGGAGCAACTTCCAACTAATCAAAAATCACCTGATCTTTCAAAACTTTTTGTATTACAATATAAAGATCGAGTTCTTGCATCATAGTTATCCATTTTATGTATCAATTATCACTAGGTATGTAAGGGTTTTGTAGGTGTCTTAGGGGATCAATTTTAATGACCATGTAAATCTGATACAACATGTATCCCATAGTTTCTCACATGGAAAGTAGATGGTTATGCAATTTTCTCCATGGGAGTATACCTAGTTTTTATTGAATGCACAGTTTGACTAGTATAATAGTTTACCTACTTATTATTATCATCTTGTTGAGTAAGGAATACTCCCAAGAAAACCTAAGTAGACAATATGTACATAACAAATGGCTTATCTGATTTGGATAGGCAAAGAGTTAGGGGTCGTAAAAGTTTTTTTTTAAGTTCCAAAAGGGTATTGTTGTATTTTTATACCATTTGAATTCAACATATTTCTTAAGTGATTCAATGGGTAAAATTTAAAAGTTAACTTAGGGGTAACCACCTAATAACACCAAACTTTTATAAGAAGGATTTGATATCTTTAATAGTACCAGAGGGAGGTATAGCTTCAATGATCTTGATCTTGTCATGGTCAACATCTACTTACCAATGAGATATCTTGAATCCTAACACCTTGATACTAGTAACATCAAACACATATTTTTTGGGGTTAATTTTCACCTTATAGTGGCATAATCACTCAAAGATGACTCAAATATCAGTGATTGGTTAGCCCGCTACTTAGACTTACTCAATAGATCATTTATATATGACTCCACCATATTTCCAATAAAATAATGAAAGACAATTGCCATGACTCATTGATAAATGGCTCTACCATTTTTAATCCAAATGGCATGACAATATAGTAGAATTTTCCCCAAGGTGTAGTAAAAGTTATTTTTGTTTGATCCGCAAAGGAAATCTAATTTTTTTTTTATATCCTAAATAGCAATCTATAAGGGATAACATTTCATACACCATGGTAGAGTTAAAAATATCATCAATAGAGGGAAAGGAGAAGTTATCTTAGAATAATCTAGATTGATGTTTTTATTATCAGATCAAATTCTAATAACATTGTTTAATTTCTTATCTACAAGCACAATGTTAGACACCCACCTTGAATAGTCAACTAGTCTAATAAAATTGATTGATATCTAACAACTTTTGGATGTTAATTTTAAATTAGTCTTTAATGAGAGGAGAGAATATTCTTTGCTTTTTTAGTTAAAAATAGAATCCATATAGGTAACAACATTATGGATAACCAAATCCTTTTCCATTCCAAATATACCATAATATTCGTAGGCAAAAAAATCCTTATACTCTTTAAAAAACGTAGTTGAGATGATCTATTCTTCCTTAGATAGGCTAGCTCCAATTTTGCCTGTGCATGGTCACTTAAGGGTATCTATGTCAATTTTTATAGTGCGTTCAACATTTATAACATTTTCTTCTTCAAAATGTTCTAGAGCAAGGGGAAGGTTATCTAATTTAAAACTAATATCGACTTAGCAAATATAATTAGGCCACTTGTGCCTCTACCAATAAGGATTGAGTTTGTAAAGAAACCCTCTCTTATGGTACTCTCAACTATTCTTTCTTCTTTAGTATATAATAATTGTAGGATCGCTTCATCATTATGCATGTACAAGAGAAAAAATATATTATCTAGGATGTGAATAAATGGTTTAACCTCACACCCCTTACCCCTAATCCTAGAGAGGATTTGAGCATATGACTAAAAATTAAGAAAGATAAGGATGTGGGGACTAGGGTATGGCACTACTTGCTTGTAAAATTTCTTCAAAGCTTCAATGAAAACCCTAGTTTTGAATTTAGAATAAAACTTAGCTTCAACTAAATGTTGCATCAAAAAAGAGGGTGTGGGATCAATAAAACCAACAAACTAGTTGTCAGGTGACCTTTCTCAACAAAAAAACATTTTTAGATCTAGAAAAATACTATCGAGGATAATAGGGAATGTTGGAAATTTGCTATTTCCTAAAAAATAGGAGAAGTCAAGATCATCGTATTAAGAGGTAACCTCAGTTGTAGAGAAATTTCTTTTGAAATATGAAATATTATATATTCAAGGAATACTAAGGGTCCTATAGGTTAGGCAGTCATTAGAGACTACTAAATTAGCACAAATAGACCCAAAAAATAAAAGAAAATGATGTTTGACTAGGATCATTGCTTTAAGAGGTGATTGTGGCTTCATTAGAAAAAACTCAACTATGAATAGGTCAATAGTGGGGTCTAGTTTAAGACAATGAAAAATAATGTGAGAATTGAATTTTTTTAGAGAAAGAACAACCAATGGATCTATCTTCATAGTAATTTTAAAAATGATAAAATTTAGCCTTTATTAAATATCTAGGCAAAGTAATAATTTTTATTTCATTAGATAAATGTGAAGTTTCTAGTGTAGAGATAACAAAAATATTATTTGTTCTATGGCTTTCTAGCCTAGTTTTATAGAGAGTACATTCATCATTTCTAAGCATGCAATAAGCAAATAAATTTTTACTATCTCTAAAAGCAACTTCACAATGATGTATATTAGTATGACTATCATCATCACATAAAACATGAACTTCCATTGATCCTTTATGATAAATCTCAACAACCACCTTAGAAATAGTATTATTAGAAAAAACATTATCAGTTTCAATGTTAAATGCTTGATTAAAGTATTGTCAATATTAGTATCAGTTTCCTCCCCCATGTTGTCATTATCCATACAAAATATTACTTATTTCAATTTGACAGCATCCTCATGGGAATTATGTAATTTGGTCAACTATTGATAGAACATGATGGGATCTTCTCTCTTTTTAGGTTTTAAAAGTGGTGGAAATATTTCAATTACCTCATGAGGAAGGGGATTAGTGACATCCATATAAGGTTATTCTTCTTCTAATTGAAACCTATATTAGAGGTATTTTAAGTGAAATTTAGGATGCCCATTGTACAACTCTCTTCTAGAAGTCCATTGTGGCTTGTGTTCATAAATTAGAACCTTTTGTGTCTCATCCATAGAAGGAATAAAATAAATTTTATAATTTGGAGGATGTGACCCCCAAGGACCTAAGTCTTCCTCTATGATGAAAAATTTACCATCACAAGCATATTTAACCACTTTGCACATAAAGGAAGCTATGGCTTCCATATTTTTAGTCCAAAACCTTCCTACTAGCATGTTATAATTGGTCTGAAAATCAAATATCATTAAATTTCATTTTACTTTTTTAGTCCTAACCAAAATTGGCAACCAAATCCAACCCACGGGATCTTGTGATTGACCATTATAAGCATGGCAACAAATTCTAGTAGAAATGAAATTTTCTCCAAGGATTTTTAGTTTATTTATCAAGGACAATGACATAATACATGTACCATACTACCTTCATAAACCAAAGCCCTATGAACTGCTATATCATTATAAAAAACCATTACCATCAATGGTAGATCATCAACCCTTGCTAAATAATCAATAATAATTAAAGGAAGATCCATAATCAAATTTATTTTTTAGGTTACATAGGTGAATTGGTTACAACCATGATTTTTAGTAACTACCAGCGCAGGGTTCAAACCATCAATGATTGCTTCCAACATCCATAATCAAATTAGGGTTAGTATATGAATCAATACAAATATTTTTTTTTATGCAATTGACTTTAGTATACTTGATAAGGCCTTAGAATGGTGGGAATAACATTTGAAACTCTTGTTCTAGATATCTCTATCTCATTTAGTAAGTCTTTTAACCACTATCATTGATAAGGAGATGTCCTAAGTAATTCCAAGCATGGGACCTTCTAACAGGTTGTGCAAAACTCTTCAATTATATTCCTGTGAGTGTGGTCTACCGGTAAGGATGCCACTTGCATTATCGGTGATGTGACATGGGTTCAATCCCCATTGTGGATGTGTATAATAAGTATTACTCAAAAAAAAAAAACTCTTCAATTATTTCCCACACTTTCATTTTGTTCATAATTGCTTTAAGTAGTGATTTCTCAGGTTAAGTAAGGTCCTAATATTGTTTCATCATGGGTGTTGGAATCACTGCTTTAAGTAGTGATCATAGTCTTTCAACATTTTCAAAAGCAATGGGGTTGTTATACTTGATCGATCCCTTCTTAGGAATATTTTCTCCATTTTTTGACATTTCTACATTTGTAGCAAGTTTCCAAATTCCCAAAGGAAGTTTTGGGATTCTTTAAATTATGGCTAGATTGGTTGTTGCTTGGATAGGTTCTTTTCTATTATTATTCTTCTTCTTTTCTCTTTAGATGGTTTATTTTGTTTGTACTAAGGTGTATTCTTAGTAACAACAATAATTAGCTATTCCAAGGATGAAATTATTTCTCTTTGCTATCTCCAAAATATCGATATAATAGGCCAAATTTGGTTGATTACAAATATATTCCCCATTTGGGCTAGGTTGGGCAAAAGATTGGTTAAGTTGAGAGGATTTTTGAGAAGTACTAGGTCTAGAATCTTGATTTTGGGGGTGGCTACCATTATGATTTTGATTATTCTAATCCCCTCCTTGATTATACCCTTGGTCACCTTGATTGGGATTGTATCCTTGATTTTGATAGTTTTGATAGCCTCCTTGATTAAACCCTTGATCTTGATTTTGATTCACTTCCTAATATTTATTAAGAGCTTGCTCTTCATGGTTGGGGAACATGATGTTATAGATATATAACCTATGATTGTAAGGATGATTATACTTTGTTTATTTTCATTTAACAAATTGATCCTATCATTGTTGACTTTATAAAATGTTGGAAATTTTGAGTAGTTTTGTTGTCATTGATGTCAAAAGAATATTGGTTTAAATTTGTCATCATTAAGGACATTAAGTGGTTTTTCCAAAAGCAAGAAGGTCTTGGAAAGGAATATGATATAATATTTATTTTTAATATTATATGCCTAAAAAGGGCCCAAAGGATGAAGACCCGAGGAAGGAGAAGCAAGTTTAAATTAAATAATAATATTCTATTATTATAATATTTCGGGTCAAATAACAAGGTGAAGAAAAATGAAGTTCAAATTGAAAAGACCCATGAGCAATTTTCAAAAGGTTTAATTTAAATTAAAATTTTAATTTAAATTAATAATGGAGGCAAAGGTTTTTAAATTTAATATTTAAAAACTAAATTTGAATTTTTAAATTTGAAATGGGTCAACGTGAGAAGTCAAAAGATAATGTGCATTTATATAGGAAATGAATTCCATTTCCTAAAGTCGATTTTACACCTTCGAATGTGAGATATAAGAGAAAATAAAAGCGTTGCACCCTAGGAAGAAGATGATTTGCATTTCAAAGAGCTTAGAGGGAAACAAGGCAATAAAGGTAGCAAAGTGATTTGACATCCCACCGATGGCGATAGTGCAAGCGGCATTTGGGAGAGTGCTAAGGCTTGCGTGGAGGAGATTGCGGTTTGATCCATGTGATCAACGTTTTGCGTGAAGAAGGAAGGTTTCATTTTTACTTGCTCAGTGTTTTCGTGAGGTGGTTTTTAGGATAGCATGCGCTATTTGTCTCATGTGGGCATGCAGCCCACTTGGTAGCCTAGCTTGAGCTAAAGTTTTGGGAGTGCAAGGTCACGTGGTCAAATTCGCTGAAAATATTTTTGTGGGTAGATTGAATTAAAGGTATGCTATTCATTTTTATTCTCTAAAGTGTTGGAAATTAAAGTTGCTTAGAGATTGACGTGAGTTCTAAGTGCTTGGGGGAGTTATAAGGTAAAGGAAAAATTAAAATATTTTATTTTGATTTTTGGTGATTGAAATTTATTTTATAAGGTGTGGAGATTATAAGGTGTATAAGGGAGATTGTTGTGCATGTTGTTTTAATGAAATTGTTGAGTTAGATATTGTGAGTTTGGATATTATAAGGTGTACAAAAGGATTTGATATTTTGTATGGAAAATAATTTTTGAGAAAATTATTTTGTGGAGATCTTGAGATAGGTTGTGGCTACCTAACCCAAGTGTTTGCAAAGAAAATTTGAGTGTGATTAAGATAGGTTTTGAATACATATCTCTATCAAAATAAAAGGTATGGGTAGATCTTCCTTGTGAGTAAAATATTATTGGATTGGATGTTGTGAATGCTAAGTTGGAGTGAAAAGGATTTTTTGATAAGCATTGTTGAGTTTGGTTTTGAGATATCCAATATTGGTTGATGAAGGTTTTTCTGGAATGAAGGTTGATGCTAGAAACCTTGTTTGATAAGCATTGCTAGAAATATTGAGTGAAATTTCATATGCTTACCTAGGGTTTGTAAAATATCATGAGTGTCATTGTTATGTAAGGTTTGTTTGATATGCATTATTGAAAAAGCTTTCATTGAGTGATTGGTTGAGTGGATTTGATTGAGCTTAGTTGATTGGAAGTATTGGAGTGATAGTTCAAGTTTTGTGAAACAAATTGTTCTTTATTTTTGGATTGAGTTGAAGGAAATATTGAAAGTGATTAAGCATTGTTGTGAGTGAAACATATTGAGTCTCTAACCATTATCTATATGTTTTTGTGGTAAAGCAAGAGTGATTGAAAGTGAGTGAGTATTGTTGTGAGTGTGAAGCATATTGAGTCTCTAACAATTCTCTATATGTTTCTGTGAGATTAAACAAGATTTTGTGTGAAGCTTGTTTGTGTGATTGAAGAAGTTTTATGTGATAGATTGAGTTGAGTTGAATAAGATTTTGTAAAAGCTTGTGAGCTAATTTGAGTAAGTCCTAGAGTGGACTTAAGGACTGAGTTGAGTAAGCTTTTGTGGAAGCTTACAAAGTAGATTTGAGGTAAGTCTTGGTGAAGACTTTTTGAGCATATTGGACAAGTTCTAGTGAGGACTTGTTGAGCAGATTTGAGGTAAGTCTTGGTGAAGACTTGTTGAGCAGATTGGACAAGTTCTAGTGAGGACTTGTTAAGCAGATTTGAGGTAAGTCTTGGTGAAGACTTGAAGAGCATATTGAGCAAGTTCTAGAGAGGACTTGTGGATAGATTTGAGGTAAATATTTGAGTAGACTTGTGTGCTGAGTTGATTGATTGATTTGTTCAAAATTTGAGTTAAGGTTTGGGGTAGATCTAGCAGAGTTGATTTGTGATTGAGTCAAGTTTTGTGTTAAGGCTTGAGGATATATTTTGGTGTATATTTAAGGATAGGTTTGTGCCATATCAGAGACAGAGATTGAGCATATTTGTGCTAGACCGAAGGACTGTGTTTAGTGCAGATCAGAGATAGAGATTAAGCATATTTGTGCTAGATTGAAAGATTGTATTTAGTGTAAATTAAAGATAAATATTGAGTAAATTTATGCTAGACCAAGGGACTGTGTTTATTACAGATCAAAGATAGAGATTGAGTAGATTTTTGCTATATTGAATGACTGTGTTTAGTGTAGATTTGAGACAGAGCTAAGAGCAAGCTTTGGAGGTGATATATCAGAGGACAGTAGTCTCCAGTGGATAGAGATCTATTGGCCAGGGAAGTGAGGATATATTCTTCAGTGGAGAGAGATCCACAAGCTAGTGTAGTGGAGGTAGTAGTCTTTTAGAGGATCACTAGCCAGAGTAGAGGAGAAAGAGTTCTACTATGGATAGAGATCCACAAACCAAATGATGGTATTGGTGTCTACTATGGATAGGCATCCATGAAATTTATTAGGGGATTGGTGTCTCCTTTAGACATAGGTCCATAAACATTGTAATAGGGGAGGATTCCCAAGAGATTTATTGAGAAAATTTTAGTGAAATATTTTCTCTGTGTAGTAGCCCACATTGGGTGAACCACATTAAATTGGTATCTCTATTGTGTGTGGTGATTTGTGCATTGCTTTGATTACTGTTGTTGATATTTCCATAAATATATTGCATAATATTGTTTGGGAAATAAAAGTAAAATGTGGTCTTATACTATTCACCACCCTCTCAGTATAAGCTAGTGTTTTTCATAAAAATTAAATTACGACCACTTTAAAGCAAACTTTATATAAAACTATACAAGTAGAATTATCATTGCCATAAATCCCATACCAAAAGTAAAATTTTTAGGATCATGCTATGTGGATGCTTTAAGCCTATTGTTATAATGCTAATTTTTAAGCTTAGATGGTAGACAAATTTTGAGAATATCTTTATGAGTCCATTGTAGTACCATATTCTTAGGTCTCATACCACCTTAATATTTTATCAACATATTCAAAGGGGATATAAATGTCTCTATCTCATGAGAGGTATCTTGGACAATCAAATTACAAATTCCACCCCCCATAAAATTCTTGTTTAGGATTTTAGGTTTCAAGGATTTTTGGCCTTTCTTCTTTTCCCAATGTTCAAGAATTTTAACAAATTATAAAACCTTGTCTAGGGAGTGCAAATCATATGGGTTATTATCCTAGATATTAGCTTGAAAATATGGTCTAAGGTTATTTATAAACATGGATATGGTAACCTCTTTAGTTAAGGTCATATTAGCATAAGTCTTCTTTCCTTTTTTTGAAATCAATTACATATTTATGAGGGTTTTGTTTGGCATTGACAAAAATATCCATTGCCTCCAGTATAGTCACGTCATCACCAAATTATTGTTTTAACTTATTGGAAAAAGTATCTAGGGAGTTAAAAAAACTAGGTAATGATGCAAACCAATCAAGAGCATTTCCTAATAAATTCCTAGTCATTAATTTTAACATAACCATTTAATTTTCTAGTCATTCCATGTAATATGCAATGAACTTATCAATTATGTTTTGGGATTTTTTTATCCCATCATAAAATAATTGGACATACCCAAACAAGCATATGGCTTCTACATCATGGGATAGACATTGGTTCTAATAGTGTCTCAAATTTGGATTAATAGATATAGGTAAAATCACCATAGGGTTAGCAAGAGGCGATGGAGCAGGAACATTGGGGTTCAAGAAGTATTGATGGATAACAACGTATACTATAGGATTTCTATTAGAATTGAAAAACTAAGTGATATTATTCACCATATCTTATATTTATTTGGTTATATATATTTTATTAGCCTCCATATATTTCTTTGTATCTCTCCTATGACTATCTACTTGATAGGCAAGAGATTCCTTAAGGGTAGTCATATATGCAACTAGTTTTTTATCATGAGACTTATAAAAGGGGTAGGACATCTGAGAGACCTATTCTATGTTCACTCTTTGCATTCATCCCTGATTTTCATGCTCACCACATTAAGCAACAATCATAGTAAATTGTGACTTTAATCATTGGTGATGAATGCAAAGACTCCCAAGGCACCTTGGGATCCTATAATAGACTAATAGAGTTCATCATAATATTATTCTCTATTGGTAAAATATTTAATTGAAACATCATTATCATAATCAAGAGAAAAATTATGAACTACATGTTAGAAAATATCTTTTTTTGCATATTACATTATTAAAAATGTTTAGCACTCATAGGCGCTCTTTGGTAAGTTGCCCAACCACCCCGTTGGTTCCACAAACTACCACAATGTAACCTATTTAAATCGAGCAATATACGAGTTCAAATTGCTTGACAGAATTTAACATGGTACTAGAGCCAGTGGAGTAAGCCTGAATACATAGTAGTTAGGAAGCAGTTGGAGTGATTCAATGCACGTATACCGATGTAGGATGCAAGTCGAAGACCAAGGGCACAGAACATAGCACAAAGCTAGAGATACAGACTGAAGCCCGAGACGTAGACATAGACTAAATTTTGAGATGCAGATCACAGATCGAAGCCCAGGGTGCAGACCACAACACAAAATCTAATACATTGATCAAATCCCGAGATGCAGACCATAGATCAAAGCACGAGATGCAAACACATGGAGGACATGAGGCTGACACATGGTAGACATTGGAAGGCTGACGTGGAGGACACAGGACTAACATGGTAGACATTGGAAGGCTGACATGGAGGACATAGGACTGATGTGGTAGATGCTAGAAGGGTGACATGGAGGACACAAGACTAACATGGAGACCAAAAGGGTGGACAGGTGATTGCTCGAAGGCAATCACCCAAGAAGGGGTGTGAACACAGTCATAAACTATGTTTCACGCATTTCACAATGTGTGTGGGATAAAATATATCCCAAAAAAAAATTTATTATTGTCTGATGCCCGCAAGACAAAATCATGCAAATGCTGCTTTGGTTCCTACGAGCACCATAGCTCATGCACTCCAATGTCTGGTGGAGGTTTTGGTTTTGAATCCCACAGAGGATAGTTGGTTGAATTGTTTTTTTTGGTGAGTGCTTCGAAGGGGTTTAAGAGGAAATTTGTTCCCTTTGCTTCTCAGTGGCTTGTGTAGCCATGGTGGTTTGACTCTAGCCTACGACGGGTGAGGTCGGGGGTTCAAACCCCACCGACTTTGGTAACACAAACAAATTTTTTTTGTTGACGACGAAAAAAAATTTCGTACAAAGTTGCTCAAAATTTCTTGCAAAATCCTAAGACAAATGGGGGAATAAAAATATGGAATGTGAATATATGTTATTCATCTCAAAACTGGCATTGTAAAAGGTGCATTTTTTGTGGAAACCGACACCTCAAGTAGCTCAAAAACTTTGTAGGTGTTTGTGATTTTTGCACTTAACTTTCTTGTTCTCTTGCAAATAATAATCACATAAACAAATCAAAAAACCCCAAATTTATACACCTATTTGTGCAATTTATTACACATCAGTGTTCGGTATTTGTGATACCTTTGGCTCACACTTACAGGTAATTTTGTCATGCTTTGGGCTACTGTATCCACCACCTAATATAGTTTCAACAATGACGTCTGAGCTTGTTTACTATCAATCATCGGGGAGAAATAAGGCAAACCAGTTCTATTACTCAATTCATTTCATACCTGCATCATGATTGTTGTTAGGCATAAATCCTGATGAAATCATTTCCAAAGTTTTTAGGGGAAGTTACGCCCCATGCATGAGGAATAGACTTTTTATGGTAGGTGTCATAAACAACATGATGCCCTTTCAGTATCGCCTAAGTTCCATGTATCGTTCTACTCATATATACTTATAGTCTCCCTCACGTAAGGGCAGGTATATATAGAGTAGTTTCAATATATAGGTCAGAAGGTATAAAGAAAGGGAGACCAATTGATGATATAAGGAACCTTCACAATGGCCATTATTCATAAATATCTATCAGATTCACAGTTGTTGAAAGGTTCAAACTTTGTTCTATGGAAGACAAAGATGTGTGTCATTCTTCAGGTGGAAGATTTATGGGATGTAGTGACTAGCACTACAAAATGCCCTCAAATAGTAGGAACAGATCAAGAAGATTTTGATAAGGACAAAAGAGATCTCATGTTTATCCTGCTTGCTACTACAGATGAGGTCCACCCTCATATATGTGATGCCAAAACCAACTAGGAAGCTTGGGATGCTTTGACTACTATGTATGAAGGAAAGAATAAGTCCACTCTTCTACACCTTCAAACTCAATTGCATACCCTTAGTATGAACTCTAGAGAGATAGTTGATATATTCCTTTGCAGAGTGGAAGAATTGAAATCCAAGTTAAATACTATGGGAAAACTTGTAGATGATACTCTCTTGACCTTTGTTATCTTGAGAGCATTGCTAGAGTCCTACAAGATGTTGATCACCTCCCTCAATGTTTTTGGTAAACAAGTCTCTTTTGTAGAGTTTCTGAATTTTCTTCAAACTGAGGAAGCAAATCAGGTTCCAAAGGATGAGGTGCTAGATAATAACCTTTATACCCAACAAGGAGGTAAGAAACAAGGGCAGTTTCAAAAATAGGGTTCCTCTTCCAAGGGCAAAGGGAAATAATATCAATAGAAGGACAAACAATATTGCAAGATTTGTGATATGAATAACCATGACACCAAAAGGTGTTGGTTTAAGAACAAGCAATAGAATGACCAACCTCATAAGCACAAGGGCAAAGGGAAACACAAATCATAGAAAAAGAATAAGCAACCTAAGGGGCATGTTTCTTATGTTGAATCTAATTCAGACTCAAATTCTGCAGGGTCCAACTCAGACTCAGACTCTGAAAGAGCACACAAGGTGCTCATGACCTATACTTCATCTCCCCAGATAGATGTTGTATGGTATATTGATTCAGGAGCCAGTAAGCACATGACTGGTGACAACTCATGGTTTGAGACATTTGAGGAGAAATAAGGTAAGCCAGTAACCATTGTTGACAATCAATTCTATGAGGTGAATGGTGAAGGGAATGTTTATGTTACTCTTCCAGATGGTAAATGTCATATTGAGAAGGTTTTCTATGTTCTTGGATTAGCTAACAATATTTTGTCTGTTCCTCAGATGTTGGATAGAAATATGGATGTTGTATTCCAAGTTGTAAAAGGCAAGAAGCGATGTTTCATCACCAACAAAGGAAATAATATAGCCACAGGATCCTACAAGCATGGCTTGTTCATCTTAGATGCAGTTTAAATTCCTCATGTAGCCCTAAAAACTACCACAAAAGAGGCTACTTCTCTTTGGCACAAGAGATATGGGCATCTAAGTTCTGGTTATTTGCTCGAGTTGATTAAATATGAGATCATGAAATGTCTCCCCAACCTTTCATACACATTAGCAGTATGCTCGGATTGCTTAGCAGGGAAGAAACACTAAGTACCTTTTGAATCTAGCTCTTCAAGAGCTAAGAAACCATTGGAGTTTGTACACACCGATATGTATGGTCCTATGTCAAATAGCTATGGTGGAAAGAGGTATTTTTAGTTGTTCATTGATGATCACTCATGGAAGATGTGGGTTTTCTTTCTTCAATTGAATTTTGAGACATTTCTATACTTTCAATGGCTCAAGAATCTTGTTGAGGAGTCAAGATGTTTCATAAAGACCCTCCACTCAGATCAAGTGGGGTAATATACCTCCAATGAATTTTCATCATTTTTGAAATAACATGGGATTAAGAGATAGTTGAATACAACCTATACTCCCCAAAAAAATGGAGTGGCTAAAAGAAGGAATCGTTCCATCATGGAAATGAGTCACTGTATGTCTACAGGAGCACATCTTGAGTAGCAATTATAGGTAGAAATAGTGAACATAACAGTGTACCTCCTAAATAGAGCTCCCACAAAAGCTCTAAAGGGTAAGACTCCATAAGAAGCATGGAGTGGTAGGAAACCCTCCATTTCTCATCTAAGGATTTTTGGATGTAAATATTTCATGCACATACCAAAACAAAATACGAAGAAGTTAGATGAGAAAACCCTGCAATGAATTTTTCTTGGTTACGATGAGCATTCAAAAGGATATCGACTGATAGATCCAATAACCAAGAAAACACACACTAGTAGAGACGTGGTATTTTATGAAGCTTCCACATTAGATATTACATCTACATATGTATACCTTAAAGCAAAAGAAGAACCTAAGAAAGAAAGCTCTCCCCCAAAGAAGAAAGTTCCAAAATGGTATACTAGTACATTGAGAGATTCTACGTTGAATTCATTTCCAAATCTAACTCAAGATCAACCTTGCACTCAGAGTATGACTCAACAGAGAAGAGTAGAGGCATCATCTTCAGAGGTTGATAAACTTTTCTAATAGTTTGATGAACTATTTGTAGATGCAGAGGAAGATAGAGACACAAATATGGATGATGAACAGGTTTACATGACAGTATTGTATAAAAATGAATCTGCAACAGTTCAAGATGCACTTAGTGAGCCTCAATGGAAAGTTGCTATGGAAGTAGAACACGCATCTCTCATGAAGAATCATACATGGAAGCTAGTCAATCTACCTACATGAAAGAAGCCCATTGGCTACAAATGGGTGTTCAAAGTCAAGTATAAGGAAGATGGTACTATTAATAAGCATAAGGCCCATCTTGTTGCAAAGGGCTATGCTCAGAAATAAGGCATAGACTATGAAGATACTTTTGCCCCTACTACAAAAATGACCATAATTCGAGTACTTTGTGCAATGGAAGCTCAGTTTGGGTGGAATTTACATCAGATGGATATAAAAAATGCTTTCTTAAATGGTGACCTATAGGAAGAAGTGTACATGATCCAACCTAAAGGATTTGTTGTTGAAGGGCAAGAACAGAAAGTTTTTAAGTTGATCAAATCCTTGTACGGATTGAAACAAGCTCCTTGATCTTGGTACATCAAAATTGGTAGTCACCTCATGCAACATGGTTTTCAAAGAAGTCCATAAAATGCAAATATCTATATAAATAATAATGGTTCTGATATAGTGATCTTGGTGCTATATGTAGATGATCTGATCATAATAGGTAATTCAGATAGTATGATAGATACAGTGAAAAATGATCTAAACACATATTTCAAAATGATAGATCTAGGACTTCTACACTATTGTCTTGGTTTATAAGTGACTCAAAAGAAACATCATATACGAGTTACTCAAAAGAAATATGCCAAGACTTTGATCGATAAATATCAAATGACTGATTGCAAGTCTAAAGATACACCAATGGAGGTAGGACTTAAGTTATTTCGATTCGATCAATCTCCATCGGTATATGGCACTATCTATCGTCAACTAATTGGGAGTCTCATATATCTCACAAACACCAGGCCAGATCTCAGTTTTGTTGTGGGTTATCTTTCATGATTCATGCAGGATCCAAAAGTGAGCCATTGGAAAGCAACAAAAAGAGTTCTACATTATATCCATGGTACAATAGATTTTGGCTTGGAATACAAAAAGAATAACAAGTTTTATCTACAAGGGTACATGGACTCTGACTATTTTGGATCCATTGACAACCAAAAATCAACTTTTGGATACATATTTCATCTTGGATTTGGTCTTGTCTCTTGGCATAGTAAAAAGCAACAGGTCATTGCTATCTCTTATATCGAGGAATAATATCGTGCAGCTAGTGGAGCAGTCTACGAGATGTGTTACATTGCATTCTTACAAATATGGGACTTCCAAAGAATCTTCCTCTTCATTTATTTTGTGATAATCAAGGTGTATTGAATCTTGTTAAGAATATCATATTTCATTATCTCACCAAACACATTTACACTAGATGTCATTTCATTTGAGATGAAGTTCTAAAACATCATATACAGCTCCATTACATTCCCACTGATGAGCAAATTGTAGATATCTTCACCAAGGCGCTTTCTCGTGTCAAATTTGAACACTTTCGCAATGCTATCTGTAGTTTCCAATAATGTAATAAGGGGGGATGTTAGAAAATATCTTGTTTTACATATTACATTATTAAAAATATTTGGTGCTCATAGGTGCTCTCTGGTAAGTTGCCCAACCACCCAGTTGGTTCCACAAACTACCACAATGTAACCTATTTAAACCGGGCAATATACGAGTTCAAATTGCTTGACAAAATTCAACACTACATAATTTTCATGAGGAATGAAGTGATCCAAATCCTCTTCTATTTTTGAAATATGCTTCTTATTAGACCTAGTATTCATTCCAAATCCCTTCGAATAAAATGGAGGGATCATAAGGAAAGGAAAAAAACCTATTCAAGGGCAACTATGACTTTGATAAAGTTTATATCCTCAAGCAAGCAAACTACCAAAAAATCCTTACAACAAAACAAAATAGATTATAAAGGAATCCTTAAGAGAAAGAGGAAAGTTATTATGAGACCACCCAACTTACAAAAAAAAGTATTAGACAATGGATAACTTATAAATATAAACCTACTAAACCTAAAATTTAAAAATATAAGCGTTATAAGGTAGAACTCATGATAGATTCACCAAAATATTCATAGTAAAAAGAGGATATCTCATCAAATTACTAGAATTATTATAAGATAACCCAAGATGCCTTAACCAATATTTTTTTTACTAGAGAAAAAGGGGTTGTACTCAAGTCCCCCACCCTTGAAAAATCACAACTCCCTTCTTTAGATATTAATAGTTTACAAACAAATTCAATTCTCATCTCAATTGAGATGCATAGCTAGATACCTACATCTTTTTTCATAAAAAATTTGAATTCTTGATATTCATTTTTTGGATCTTCTTCAATTTTATTTGTAAATACAACTATTCAACATCCTTGTTGACATTTTTGTATAGTGAAATAGAAAAAAATTGAAATTAAAAATCCCTCTAGAATGAAAATCATATGAGTCATTTTCCATATATAAACCAAAAAAAATACATTCCTTTGTTGTATCTTTGTCCTAAAATCCTATGAGTCAATTTATATATATATAAGATAAATTCATAAATAGGACACTCCCTCCCTTCGAAAAACATATTGAGTCATTTTTCCATATATATAAACCAGAATTTTTAAATCCATTTAAGCATTTGACTTGCAAAATCATATGAGTTACATATATATACAACAAAAAAATAACATACCTAAACAAAATTTTAGAGTGAAAATCTATTGAGTTACTTTTCCATATATATGAACAAGAAAATATATATTCCATGCTCATAGGGAGGAAGATAAAATTGAGTCATTGAAGAATTAAAATAATCCTCACAATATTAAAACTCTACCTCTAATGTCTATGCATTACATCTTAATAGAGTAATATTTTCAAAACTTTGCATTTTGTTAGTTTTCTTCTTGAAACATAAGCACAACCACAAGAACTATTATAAATAGTTTAGCAACCTCAAGTAGTTGAAAATTATAATCCATACTCTATCCCACAATACGACCAACAACTCAAATAATTCATTCATCCATCATGTCCATCGAATATCATCTTCTTTTGCTTTAACATACAAAACTTCTACTTGCTTCACAAAATTATAGTCCGCTATACCAAATCTAGATAGTTAATTTCCTTTAATTCATTCATCTATAAATGGATCCCCTAAAACATTTTGTAGTCCTATGGAATATTATTTTGAATTTGTTCCTTTCAAATTTTTCTTATCAGCTTTAGCTAAACTTACTACTTCCTCTAACCACGAAAAAGAGAATTTAACTTCATAATACTCTATTAAAACCATAATATTGGCTAACCTATCTATGCATTGTTCCCTTCCGTAGTAATTTTTTGTATTTCCACAATGATATCCCTTATTTTCCATGGATACTTAGCTTTCCTCAAATTACATTTACTACTATTAATGAACCACCTTCCATCCATACTTTGTCTCATTTAATTTTTTTGCATATTTTTAATCCTTCCAAATTTTCCCAAGCTTCAACTTCATTATTTGTCTTAAATCCACTAATAAAAGTGTAATGTGAAAAAATCTCACCCCTATTATTTCTAATTATTTCTCCTCGTATTGGTCCTAAATTCCCTTTAGATGCTCCACCAAAATTTAATTTGACCAACTCTGCTTCTAGTGTTTTCATTTTATATTATTTGCCTTCCTTTTGTTTCTCCTATACACAACATCATAATTCCATTTTATGACTTGAATCCATCTATCAAGGCTCATTGTTTCATGATTAGGTATTGGGTGAGTTGATAGGCTTGGTTTAGACTCCTCTAAGGCTTAACAAATATTCTTTTTTATTACCTCTAAATTAATTTCCTTTCCTTTAAATATTCTTCTATTCATTTCCATCCATATAGTCTAAAGTATTTTGTCTTTTGATGTATCTCAAATTGTTTGTAATACCCCATTTTTAAAAGTGATATACCATTGCTTTAACCATTCTTAAATTCTACTATTCATCATTATGTATTTACCAAACATATTAATAATTCATTGCCATAGCTCCAAAACTATTGAGCAATATCCCAAGACATGGTTTATACTCTCCTCCTTTTTAAATAGTACACATTGTGAGGGCCATTGAAACCCCTTTTCATTAAATTATCCCATGATAAATTTGTCTTGTGACCTACTAGCCATGCAAGCATTTTAACTTTTGGAATGCTCAAGCTATTCCAAATATCCCTTTATATTATTACGGTATTCCTATTTTGTTGGTTCTTTACATTAAATCCACTTCTTGCTATGTATTTACCTAAGTTATTCAACTCCCAAATCAGCTTATCTTCAACTCCCCTTGGAATAATCATGTTATATTTTTGCTCAACTACCTCCTAACAACAATATCTTATATATTTCTAAACAAATCTTTTTTTTTGTTTACATCCTCCTTCCTAATACTTGTACATAATTTTTGAAACCCTATCACCATACTTGTATTTAAGTAATTTCATTCGTGATTTCAAAATTAGATCTAGATATAATGGATTTTTATCACACCAATTATCCATCCAAATAGAAATATTTTCTCTACTCCCCACCACCCATCTTAGACCTTTAATCACTAGATCAATTGATTTTTATAAATTATTCTATTGTGCAATACCATTTGGTATTGAGAATGTAGTAAATATTAAGCTTAAATCATTTGGTTCAACATACTTAGAATAATTCTTGTCCATTGTCTTTGATTCTCTTTGTAAAATCTCCAAATTACTTTTTTCTTTAGAGCTAAGTTTACATTCATAAGAACTCTTAAACCAAGACCTCCCCTATTTTTTGTTAGATATGAAGACAGCAAGCAGGTCAACTAGACGTCATACCTGCTAGATATCTAAGTCAAACATTTAGACAATAGGCCAAACGTCTGATCTGCTAGATGTCTAGGCCAGATGTCTAGGTTGCCATACTTCTGGGCTACCAGATATTTGGGCCTGACATCTGGGCTACTAGATGTCTAGGCTGGCAAACATTTGAACCTGACGTATAGGCTGCAAAATGTTTAGGCTGGTAGACATCTGGGCCGAAAAAAATTTGGGCCTGACATCTGGGTAGCCAGACATCTAGGTTGGTAGACATCCAGCCTGATTTCAAGCCAAGTAGACGTCATAGGAGCAAACGTCTAGGTAGACAACAGGAATGTGGAAGACGAACAGTCTTTGGGAGCTAAAATGAACAGGTTTTGGAGGCTTTCATTGGAAGAGGAAACGAATAGTTTTGGAGTTTTCCTTCTGCTCTATAAAAGGGATGTGATCCCTTGCATGTCTAAGAATTGATTTTTGAAAACGTTGAAATACGTGGATGTAAATTTTTCTAAAAATAATAAAAGGAGAAGTTGTCATTGCCCTGTGTTTTTTCCTACACATTGTAGGTTTCCACGTAAATCTCTATGTCACTTGTGTTATTGTTTTTGTGTTCTATATTTTTTTTATTGTGCTTCCTCTTGTAGGTGATAAATCTTGAGAAATTATTCCTAACATCTGGTATCAGATCTAAGGTTTTATGCGAGTGAAAGATGCAACAATGACAAAAGGTGTAACCAAGTTCGAGATTGAGAAATTTGATGGCAGGAACTTCGCTCTATGGAAGATGAAGGTGGAGGATTTGCTAGTTCATAATGACCAAGTTCAAGCATTGGAAGGGATCGCGAGTAAACTGAGTAGCATAAAATATGAGGAGTGGGTTACACTTGATAGGAAGTTGGTTTCTACAATTCGTCTCTGCCTAGCAGATTCTATCTTGTTCAATGTAGTTGAAGAGAAGAGCGTGGAAGCCCTTTGGAAAAAACTTGAAAAGTTATATGAAATAAAATCAGCAACTAACAAGGTTTTTCTCAAAAAGTAGCTTTATAGCTTGAGGATGAAGGAAAGTTCATCCGTGGTAGATCATTTGAATGATTTTAATACTTTAATTAGTAAATTGGTTTCAGTTAATGTGAATATGGAGTATGAATATAGAGCTATCATCCTACTTTGTTCCCTCTTGGACACTTGGGATCATATGGTGATGACCATCAGTAATTGATCATCAAGAACTCTCAAATTTGATGATGTGGTAGCCACTTTGTTGGCAGAAGAGTTGAGGTAAAAAAATTCTCTAGAACCCTCAACCAATGAAGCTCTATCTATGATAGGTCGATCATTCAAGGGGAGTAAACAAGGTAGAGAGCAGTCCAGATCTAATTCTAAAGGATGTAAGTAGAAAGGTAAGTGTTGGCATTATGGGAAGCCAATACACTCTAAGAAGGACTGTTGGAAATTAAAGAATGGTGAAAAGCAAAATCAGCCATCAACTGAAGCTAGTGTAGTAGATTCAGGATAGATGGCAATATGTGAAGCCTTCTGTATTAGTAACAATAGATCAATTTTATATACCTGGGTTTTGGACTCAAGTGCATCCTTCCACATGTCTCCCCATAGAGACTGTTTTGATAAATATAACTCATACTGTGGTGAAAAGGTCTATTTGGGTGATGATCATCCTTTAGAAATTGTGGGAAGAGGGGATATAAGTATCAGGCTGGATGATGGTAGAGAAAGGATGTTATGTGATGTACGACATGTGCCCGATTTGAGGAAGAATTTGCTCTCAATCAAAATTATGGATAAGCTAGGGTATTTTGTCACCTTTTGTAACAACTACTGCAAGATTACTAGGGGAGCTCTTGTAGTAGCAAAGGGAGAATTTTATGGGACTTCATATCATTTATGCAGTGATACGATGATAAATAATGTAGCAGCAACAACTTCTATTCAGGATGCAGTAATGCTATGGCATCAACACCTAGGCCATATGTCTAAAAATTTTACATGATAGGGATATGCTTTCTGGGATTAAGTCTTATAATTTAGAATTACATGAGCACTATATTTTTGCAAAATAGAAGAGGGTTCGATTTACTGCAAGTCCTGGTAAGAGTTCTGATTTTTTGCAACTTATACATTCGGATATATTTGGACATGTCCCCACTCAGTCCTTGAATGGTTCCATCTATTTTCTAACTTTTATATATGATTATTCTAGGAGAGTGTGGGTTTACTTTTTGAAGAAGAAGTCAGAAGCTTTGTAGAAATCTAAGGAGTTCAAAGCACGGGTAGAAAATAGTTTGAGCAAGTCAATTTTGTGTCTCAGGTCAGATAATAGGGGTGAATATTGCTCCAAGGAATTTGATAAATTTTGTATGCAGGAAGGTATTAAGCACCAGAATACTATACCTTACACTCCACAGCAAAATGGTGGGCTAAGTAGATGAATCGCACAATCATGGAATGTGCAAGAAGCATGCTTAGCACAGCCATGTTGGAGAAAAATTTCTGGGTAGAGGCTGTTAAAATAGTTTTTTATCTTATTAACAGGTCACCTACAGCTACATTGGATGGACAGATTCAGGAGGAGGTTTGGTGTTGTAAGCCATTTGATTACTCTCATTTGTGCACTTTTGGCTGTGACGCATTTTTCAATGTACCCAAAGAAAAAAAATCCAAGCTTGATCCAAAGTCAAGAAAATGTGTTTTTCTTAGCTATGGAGATATAGTGAAGGGGTATATACTGTGGGATCCTACTGCTCATAAGGTAATTATTAGCCGAGATGTAATTATTGATGAAAAATCCATGCAAAGGAAGGAGGTACAGCAAAATCCTAATGTTGTACCTGTTGAAGTAGAATTTAGTGAAGATGAACATGATGAATTTTTTTATCAGCATTTAGAACAAGTAGAACAGGAAGTAGAGCAGCCACAATGGTCACAAGACCAAGAGCCAGAACTAATAGATCATTAGGTTCGAAGATCTACACATCCATAAAAGTGTCTAAAAATGTATTCTCATGTGTATTAGTCCTCTTTTGCTTGGTTAACTGATGATGGTGAACCTAGTTAATTTCAGGAAGCTAGAGAGTCTGAGAATGCAAAAAAGTGGAGGAAATCCATGGAGGAGGAAATTGAGGCACTTCGTAAGAATAAAACTTGGGAATTTGTGGATCTCCCACCTAGAAGAAATATTGTTGGAAACAATTGGGTGTACAAAGTGAAGAAGAACAGCGATGGGCTATTGGAACGCTATAAAGTTCACTTGGTGGCAAAGGGCTATGTGCAGAATTCAGGTGTTGACTTTAATGAAATTTTCTCTCCAGTTGTGAAGATGACTACTATTAGAATTCAACTTGCACTTGTACAGGATTTGGAACTGGAGCAACTTGATATAAAGACTACTTTCTTGCACGGTGATCTCAAGGAAGAGATATATGGATCAACCTAAAGGCTATGAAGAAAGAGACAAAGAGCATTTGGTTTGTAGACTAAAAACATCATTATACGGGTTGAAACAGGTGCCAAGGATGTTGTACAGAAAATTTGATACCTTCATGAAGATCCAAGGTTTTAGCAGGAGTGAAGTTGACCATTGTGCATACTATAAGAGGTTTGACGATGGCAGTTTTATTATTTTATTGTTGTATGTTGATGATATGTTGGTTGCAGGCCCCAACATAAATAAAATAATTGATCTTAAGGCTCAGTTGGCTAGGATATTTGAAATGAAGGATTTAGGAGCAGCAAACCAAATTTTAGGAATGAATATACATAGGGAGAGAAAAGGAAGAAATATCTGGTTAAGTCAAAAGTCATATGTGGAAAATATTCTGCAGCGCTTTAATATGCAAAATGCTAAACCAGATAGTACCCCACTTCTTCCACACTTAAATTTGTCTTCCAACCAGTGTCCTAGAATTGAATTAGAGAAGACAAACATGTCTCGTGTACCATATTCATCAGCAGTAGGAAGCCTCATGTATGTTATGGTGAGCACCAGACCGGATATTGCCCAAGCAGTGGGAGTAGTCAACCGATTGTATCGCTCCAAATTTTTCACACCCTTACCTTCAGGCTATAGGATCCGTGCCCGAAAGGGGGATGTGAAAAGGATGGCGCGGTACCTCGGACTGAGAGGACTTGCGAAGGTCCCGCATCTCAAGGGAGGTGTATTATTGGTGATTTTTCGACGGATGGTGGGTTCACCAGGAAACATTCAATGGCAGTTTCCACGCCTAGGTTGGGAATGTGTTTTATGTGTTCGTTTTAGCTTTAAGCATTCATATCCTAGGTTTGGCCAAAATGCGTCTAAGCTATTCTATATGAAGATGCAGATTAAATGAATACAGAAAATAGAATAGGATAGAAAAACAGAGAATTTAAAGAATATTACAAGAAAAATACCTGATCCGGATGTCTGATGAAGATTCTGATTCTTGAAGCAATCAGGATCGCCTGGAATTCGACAGAATCGTCTGAGATCAGACAAGATCATCTGAGATCTGACGAATTCGTCAGACGAATTCGTCAGAGACCTGCAAAACAGAGAAATAGGTGCAAAACACAGAAAATGCAACTATTCTAACAGAGGGAAATAGTGTAAAATGACAGCAATAATATCAAACTGAAACTTGAAAATAGAAACATGCATGCATTATGCTGATTTCATAATAATTATGACTTAATTATGCATTTAAAGCTATATGGGTGAACTCCAAAATGCAGAATAACATAAAATAACAAATACAGTAACTAATTATAGCATAAAACAGCAGAAAAAGAGATAAAGAAATGCAAACTTCAGGCACTGATTGCCTCAATGTTGACTGCAGTCGAAATCGTCTCGCATTGGTATGAAATCATCTCTGATTCATCAGGATCACCTCCGATCTGAACAGGATCGTCGACGACGATGTAAGCTTGCTCCGGCTGAAAAACGGTAGGGTACCTGCAACAAAATTGTATAGAACTAATGCAAAATAGAAACTTAGGATGTTTTAACGTGTATGAAGTCGGGTTACAGGAATTATCAGCCAGGGGGGTGCTAAGGGAAGGGCTTAGGATTAAATAGGCTTAGGAGGGAGGTTAGGAGGTTGGAGATCATCCCTATTTGGGAGATCTCCAACGGGGAGGGTCTCTAACGGCGCGGACACGCTTCTCGCCCGGATTAGAGGCCCGTTGGAACATAAGCTAATTGTGCAAAATCAGTTTAGGGACAAGATCGTCTGGACATCCTAGTCCAGACGAAATCGTCGGATCTGGGGCGATATCGTCTGATCGGCGACGATATCGTCAAACGGTCAAAACAACCTCTAAAAATGGCACAGAAAAGGGGGAAACGGATTACCCGACGGTTAACGGGCGGTTTGGGAGGTTAAAATTTGAATTTAAATTATTTATTGGGGTGAATGTAATTATTAAGATTTTACTGCGCCAATTTTAGGGTGCTACATTTTGCCCCCTCTTTAGCGAATTTTCCGAAGAAAATGCGTTAAAGATGAGTTCTTCTCGATCTACGAGAAAGCAAAAATTATTCCCATTTTTAGGCGACGATTCTTGGTCGAATCGTACGACGACTTACTATGGTGCCCCCTCCGTGTTTTTACCCAAATCGAACGTTTGAGGTAAAAACGCGAAAAAGCAAAAATTTTAAAATGTTGTTAATTATGTTTTGAATAAAATTAAGAAAAATAGGGTAAAACCCTAATTCATTTTTACTGTTCATTTTTTCTGGTTTTAGAGCTCTGAAAGCAAAAATGGTGGAGACGACGCACAGATCGACAGAGGTCCGACGCGGGCTATGGGTAAGAGTCTAAACTTAGTTTAGAATGCTTTAATTTGAATTTACATGCTTTTTAGATGAATGTTGATTAATTTTTGAGCATCGTGGCCATTTTTGGGCCGTCGACGTCGTCGGGACGAAATCGTCTCGATTTCGACGAAATCGTCTCAAGTTCGCCGATTTCGTCTAAGGGCGAAATCGGCGAAAGGGGGACGATTTCATCAAATTAGGGACGATTTCGGCTCGCGAAATCGGAGACGATTATGCTCAAATTGGGGACGATATCGTCCAATAGTGGACGATATCATCATTTGTATAAAATTGAACTTATTTTAACTTGCATTTTTAATTACTTGAGTTGTCATTAATGATTTGTTATTGTTTTGTTGTTTATGTTGCAGAGAGGATTGCTAAAGAGCAGGGAATGGAAATATGGAGGGTTGAGAGATGACTTGGCCGCTCTAACACAGGCAGAGCGGGATCAGCTGGCACAGGCCGACTTACAACATGTGGCAGAAATGCCACAAGTGTCTACAGACATGGGGCTACTGATAGCCCTAGCAGAGAGATGGTATCCGGGTTCTTCCTATTTTCGGCTACCTACAGGGGAGATGACTCCCACTTTGGAGGATGTATGGAGGATTCTAAGAATCCCCATACAAGGACGGTTGATCACTCCTACGGCCAATCAGGGCCATGCTATGGGACGGTTGTGTGGTGACCCGAGCTTCGCCCTGGAGAAGGGCGAAGTAAACATCGAGGCGCTGCGTCAGATGTCTGGGGCATCGAGACTCACATAGGTTTTAGCTGGAGTGGTTGGTGGACTTCTGCTATGCCACCAGAGCGGATGCAGGGTGCCATGGATGCTAGCAGATGTGATCTACGATATGCGAGACCATGGTTACAGATTTGCTTGGGGCAGTTTTGTGCTATGTCGGCTGTACAGGATCCTACATGGGGTCGTGTACAAGGGCGGCCGATGTCTAGTGATGACATCGCTCCTACAAGTTTGGTGCTGGGAGCACATTGCAGTGCGGAGGCCGATAGGGCTTCCTCTGATAGGGATTGACGGGGAGAGGCCCCAAGTTTTCTACTGGTGGCTCCGGAGAGGGTCACAACGGTGGATTGACCTATCGATGTCCCGGAGACTACTGGATGACCTTGTCCCGGATCAGATCACCTGGAGGCCATGGCGAGAGCACCCAGGGTGGGCCGAGGATGGACAGGAGTTAGCTCGCGTCAGGAGAGTTTGCTGGTTACGGATGGAGAGGGGAGAGGTGGAGCTCCACCGCTACGACCGAGTTTTGAGGCAGTTCGGTCTACAGTAGGGGATCCCATCTCTCAGGGATTATGAGTTTTCTCGGACTGTCTGGGATAACACGATAGTGAGCGGGGCTCCAGACATGCAACACTTTTGGAGTCAGGACTCGGACGATGCCCCCATTCAACCAATGGATGGGGATGATGCAGGGGTAGCCGATGGCTATGATGCCTGGTACGCAGGCATCCGCCCTCCTCGGATGACGAGGGCTCAGGGTCCGATACATGTGGTTGTGCATCGGATAGGGAGGCGATGCCAGGTGGCTATGGAGGTGGCCCAGGGTCACGGTGGGAGAGAGCTGAGGAGGCCACAAGCTCAGGAGAGGCCGCGACAGCGAGAGAGGAGGGCGGAGAGACCCCCTTCTCCATAGAGAGAGAGGCCACCATCGCCCGATAAGGGCAAGGGTGTTGACACAGGAGAGAGTAGTGAGATGGCTACTCTTCGGGTGGAGAATATCCATCTCTAGGCACAGGTGTAGACTCTATAGGATGAGGCTGCACGCCACCGAGCTGAGTCTACACAGCTCAGAGATGAGGTTGCACGCCTCAGAGCACGGGGTGGAGGGGCGAGCACTCAGGAGCTGGCACGGTCGATTGCTCAGACCACGTTCTACCAGGGCATCTACTTCCAGATGGTGCCAGAGGGTCAAAGGGTACAGTTGCCAGCCGGCATTGCTGACCCTATCAGGATTGGGTCCTCGAGGACTTCGTCCCGATCGAGGACTAGGACTCACAGCACTACTCATACTACGATGGGGCCACCTCGTCCACCTCAGGGCGGGGGAGGAGATGAGGCTGAGAGCTCGAGGGGTTCTCGAGACACTGCTCAGAGGACATTTGATTGAGAGGATTGAGTATGCCAAGATGTAGATTGTGGCATACCAATCCGGGTTTTTGATATGATGTACATATATTGTTGATATATATAGATGAGATATTTTTGATCATATGACTTGTATTATGTGATTTTTATGATGCTTTTAATGTTTTGATGTGATTGACTTGATGATTCATGTAATTATGTCATTGGAAATATTATGGTTTAAATGTCATGCTATAAGATTTTAAATGAAATAATCTGATGTAACAAATTGGTTGTTTGTGATGAAATGTGATAAAAGATAAAAAGAGACTTCTAACAATAATTTCAAAGGACATTGTCGCTATTATAGACCATTTCATGGAGTCGCCGCTCACTCGGTCGTCAAGCTAATCCCAGTATAGAAATATTGTGAAAAGTAAAAGAGTGCTTAAGAGACTGTCTTAAGACTTTGGTGCAATGGTGCAAATGATGATGATGATGGTTTGTTTTTCAGATTTCCATGAAAATAGTATGCATGAAACAATGTTAAAATGATTTTTGCTAGGCATAAATTCCTAAGTGTGATAAAATTTTTGGATAATTCCTTAGGAATTATACCATCATTGCAAAATTGAAGGTTGACATAATGACATGAAATAATGAAAATGTGCATGCTTTTGAAAAGCATAATTTGTGTAACATAATGATTTAAGTCATATGGTTTTCATGATTTTTAAATAAATGGGGAATAAAAATTGTTGCAATGGTTTGCGCTAGGTATAGAATATGTAGGTATAGACTTATACCATCATCGCAAAATCCAAAAAAAAAGAGTTTTATTGCATGATTGATTTTTTGATAAACAGAAAATATGAAGATAAGGACTTGCGCTAGGCATAAAATTCCAATTTTGGTTTTAGAACTATACCATCGTCGCGAAAGTCGATAATATATATATGTTTTGATTGTATGGTTTTGAAAGAAATTTTGATTATTCTATTATGCATGTAGTTGTCTTTATACCAAACAAAAGCAGAAAATGAATTATTTCAAACAATTTGCAAAATATTTCAGAGTATTTTGAAGACAAAAGTTAGATTTATAAGGAATCCCATGTGCATATGTGAGTTCATTTCCAATCTTGATTTATCATAATGATACACAAAATCTCTCAAATACAAATGTGTGTGCAATTGCATTGTTCATTTACCAGTTTTGAGCAAGATACTTTGATGCAAGTGATTTGAATGAACCAAATAAGTGTTCATTAACCATGATGTAGATGCATATAACCATACTAGACTACTATGTAAGTCGGATTATCAAGAGCTAGCTAATCCATAAGCAGACATAGGTCTGTACAAAAGAAGGTCGCTAATGTGACAGACATATCGCCACGCTAGGAGTTACCCAAGGCCAAGCAGGTTGGGCACAAACCACCTGTTATGGGGCTTACCTCACAGTTTTCGAATAATTGAGAATTCCAGGGATTCAAGCTCATCAACCCTTCTTTTCTTTTCAAAGGGGTAGGGAAAGGGATTTTATTGCTTTTGCTTTTGCTTTCTTTTGCTTTCTTTTCTTTTCTTTTCTTTTCTTTTGCTTTCTTTTTCTTTTTGTATTTTTGCTTGATAATTGAGATAATGCTTGAAATATTGTTGTAATGATATAAAATAACATTTTTTTCTTTTTCTCTTTTTTTTTGAACTTTGCCTTTTCTTTTTGTTCTAGGGATACTTGCTCAGATTAGCTGTAGAGCAAGGGATTTTTATTCTGGGTAGGGGTGAGCTTGTCCTTTTGCCAATTCTCAAAGATTCTAGACCATGTGCATGATAGGATAGCAGGGGAAACTTTTCGCTCAAGAAACCACTTCTACTATGTAGCAAAGCATGAAAATTACAAATATAATCATTTTATTGTGAAAAGATGTGCTTGGTTTAAGTAAATAACAAGATCAATTCTCTGTGCTCAAACTTTATTTAATTGAATTTTGTGGACTTTGATATAAGAGAGATTAGTAATCATGCCAGATAAAATCAAGATATTTATTTTTGTGTTTGCAAAAGTGAGAGATTCCAAATAAATGCTAATTTATCCAAAATAATTTGAAACTATAACTGCAACATTTGTAAAAAGAAATATATATAAATACTTTTTGAGAAGTTTGAGAATGTTGACTCTCTCTTTCTTCTTTATATTGTTTTGGTTTCGAAAGAGTCAAGAATATTGCTGTTTTTGATTTTTTCATTTTTGATTTTGAACAAAAAATTAACAAGTGCCATAAATAAATACAACAAATATTTTTGAAGATTTTGATGATTATGAATGTTTTTGGTGTTTTTGAATTTATAAATTGCAAGAAATACAAAATAGTGATTTTGAATTATTTTAAACAAATATATACAAGGATGAAATGACCAGATTTATACATAGTAACGTTTAAGATGCAAAATATTCATGGGTTCTTTAAGTTCTTTACCATCTAAGGTAGATAATTTGTATGCTCCTGATTCAAATTTAGCAATGATAATGTATGGTCCAAGCCAGTTGGGCTCAAATTTACCTTTAAGGTCCTTAGTTGCATTAGTATTTTTTTGATTTTCTTTTAAAACAAGGTCGCCGACCTCAAAGGATCGATGACGAACTTTTTTAGCATATGATCTCTTAAGCTTGTTTTGGTAGGCACGGAGATGCTCCAAAGCATTGATGCATTTTTCATCTAGGAGTTCCAGCTGATCGAGTCTGCCAGCTCGATATTCATCTCCTACTTCGGTATCTTGAAGTAGCAGAGCCAAAGAAGGAACTTCTAATTCAAATGGAAAAATGGCTTCAAAACCATAAACCAAAACAAATGGTGAAGTTCCCGTGGGGGTTCGAACACTAGTTCGATAGGCCCACAAGGCTGGATATAACTGAATGTGCCGACCACGGCCGCTTTATTGACCAATATTTTGAGGATTTTGATTAAGGTTTTGTTAGATGCTTCTGCTTGACCATTACCCTGAGGATAATAGGGAGTGGACCAGCGATGTTGAATCTTATATTTTTGGCATAATTTTTTAACATCTTTATTTTTAAAACAAGTTCCATTGTCAGAGATGAGATTTGCAAGAATTTCGAACCTGCAAATGATTTGATTAAAAATGAATTTAGAGACTTGTGTGCCAGTGCAGGAAGCTAAAGGCATAGCTTCAACCCACTTCGTGAAATACTCAGTGGCGGTTATGATGAATTTGTGTCCATCAGATGACACAAGATTGATTTTGCCAATAATGTCTAAGCCCCATTTTGAAAAGGGCCAAGGAGATGAAATAGCCTGCAGTTCTTGTGCAGGCGCATGGACAAGGTCAGCATGTTTTTGACATTTGTCGCAATGGCGCACATAATCATGTGCATCCTTTTCCATGGTAGGCCAAAAGTATCCTATCCTAAGGAGCTTTTTAGCAATGACACTACCACTGAAGTGTCCTCCACAAGATCCATCGTGGGCTTCACTCAAGGCTAATTTAGATTCTTCTGAATTCAAACATCTTAATAGGATACCTTCAAAAGATCTCCTATATAAAGTATTGCCAATTATTACAAATCGACTTGCTCGTCTACGTAATAACCGACGTTGGTTTCTATTAGAATTGGCGAGGAAAGTCCCATTTTGGAGAAAATCAAATATATTCGTATACCAAGGTTCAGGAGTAGTTTCATTGATTAGAAACACATCCAAAGGTTCTAAGCATGACTTATTTGAAGCGGGTTCCTGGAGTCGATGAATAATGATAGTGGCATATTCGTCATCTAACTCCAAGGGCAGGAGAGATGCAACTGCGGCCATAGCATCAGCTGCACGGTTGCAAGTTCGAGGAATAGCTTCCAAGGTAACTTGATCAAATAGAGACATTAGTTGTAAAACATAGGCTTTATATGGGCATATTTTATCATCTCTGGTCTGATAAACTTCATTAATTTGGTTTATAACCAATTGAGAATCACCAAAAACTAACAAATGTTTAATTTTTAGCGCTAAGGCAGCTCGTAATCCAAGGATTAGAGCTTCATATTCAACAGTATTGTTGGTGCAAGCAAATGTCAATTTGAAGGATAGAGGAATAAGATGTTTTTGCGGGGATATTAAAATAATACCCGCACCAGCCCCACTCATGCATCGGGCTCCATCAAAGTATAAGGACCATTGTTCAGTATGGTCTGCCTCTAATTGAAGGCATTCATCAGGAAACTCAATGATGAGGGGATGGGTAGACTGTAAGGGTGCAGTAGCTAATTGATCTGCTATGATTTGACCCTTAATAGACTTCTGTCCTATGAATGTAAGATCAAATTCGCTTAGAGCAAGAACCCACTTGGTTGTGCGACCCGATAAATAAGGTCGACTCATGAGATACCTTAAGGGATCATATTTGGCAATGACATAAGTTTTTTGACTAAGCATATAATGTCATAATTTTTGCGTAGCAAACATGACTGCTAGACATAGTTTCTCTAATGCTGTATATCGGGTTTCATAACTGATGAAGGTTCGGCTAATATAATAATTAGCACGTTCTCTCTTGTCATCATCAAGCTGAGCTAACATAGCCCCTAAGGCAGAATCTAAAGCTGAAATATATAGGAGGAATGGGCGATCAGGTTTAGGTGGTGAAAGCACAGGTGGATTAAGGAGGTATTGCTTGAGAAGTTCAAAAGCTTCTCTACATTCGTCGTCCCAATTAAAAGGGACATCCTTCTTAAGGAGTTTAAGAAAGGGACCGGTTTTGTCCGCCAGCTTATCGATGAAGCGATGGATGGCTTGAAGCTTACCTTGTAAACTTCGTAATTCAGATATATTAGTAGGTGCGGGCATATCAGTGATAGCCGCAATCTTGAGAGGGTCGATTTTGATACCACGTAAAGAAACTAAAACCCCTAATAGTTTACCGGACTTAACTCCGAATATGCATTTTGCTGGATTTAATCGAATAAGATATTCTCGTAATCGATTAAAAACTTTTCTCAAATCATCTAAATGATTATCTTCAATAATAGAGCGAGCTATAATATCATCTACATAATCATGTAGGATATCATGCATCATATCATGAAAAATATAAGTCATAGCTCGTTGATAGGTTGCACCTGCGTTCTTTAAGCCAAATGGCATCACTTTCCAACAAAAAGTACCCCAGGGGGTAATAAAGGTTGTTTTAGCCTGATCTTCGGGAGCTATCCTGATCCGATTATAACCGAAGAATCCATCCATTAAGGACATCATCCCACTTTTGACAGTAAAGTCAATGATTTGATCCATGTTTGGAAGAGGAAAATCATCTTTAGGGCATGCAGCATTAATATCTCTAAAATTTGTGCAAACCCTAACTTTGGTGGCTTCTTTTTTGGTAACTGGAACTACATTTGAGATCCATTCAACATAATCAATAGCTTGTATAAAAACAACATTCGGGAGTTTTTCTAACTCCCCTTTGACTAGCAGAGCCACTTTGGGATGCATTTTTCTAAGTTTTTGTTTAACAGGTTTAGCATCCGGATGGACCACTAGATGATGCATGACTACATAAGGGTCTAGACCTGGCATATCTTCATATGTCCAAGCGAAGACATCTTCATACTCTTTAAGGAATGCAATGTATTGTTCTTGTTTTTCTTGACTTAACTCTGATCCAATATTGATTATGTGAGGATTATCCTCAGTTCCAATGTTAATTTTAATGACGTTTTCTACCTCCATGTGTAGATCTCTTTCAAAGTTAGGTGGGGCGGGTGAAACGCCCAATTCTTGTAATTCTTGTAAGGTTAATTTGGATAATTCATCTTGAGGATTAGTGGTCTCAAGTTGGGCTATAGTTGGTATAGAACCATCAAAATAAAATCCATTGTGTAACATCTCTTCAATAGAGACGTCGTGGAAGATATCTCCTTCCAACTCTTCATCGGGGTCAGCAATCATTTCAGGGTAAGCTATGGATAGCATGTTACATGTAAACGACTAATTTTTTAGAGGCAAATCAACATGCCTATCCAAATAATCTTGATAGCATATGAGTTGATCATCATCTTCAAAAGGAAAGGGTTGACCCTTACTAGGAAATAGGCCCACACCACAACGGGCAGGCCAAGGTTCTACCTCGAAAGGTTCTTTCATGCCATTTTGGAAAGGTCCCAAACCTTTCCCTTTATATCCCATTTTAAGCATTATGGGTTTAGCTTTAATATATTCATTGGTAAAATAACACCGAGCGTATCCTTCCTGATGAGTTTTGATATTCCGAGGGATTCTTCCCCAATCATATCCTTTATAAATGAAGGCACAACTCCCAACTTGGTAAGTACTTCCCATAGGTTGTGGGAGGCCCAAAGTACGAGGAGATGGCGGCAAGTTATTTAAAAGAATTGAATCTTGCATGAAAGCATTCATTTTTTCTGATATTAAGGTTGTGGATAAATATGGTAAAAGTTCATCAGAAAGAGCATAAGATGTAGAAGGATTATTCCCTATATCTTTAGATGTGGAAGGGATGATAGATGGGTCTATAGGTTTTGAATTTATAGGGATAGAAAATGAAGGATTGGTTGTAGATTGAAGATCTTTCTGAGGTTCTAGAGGGATTTGTTTGGAAGATTGTTGATCTATGTAGGAGGATGAAATTAATGGAGGGGAAATAGGTGAAGCTATGGGTGTGTGTTTCACAGTTTTAGATGAAAAATAAGAATTAGGATGTGTGGATGACAGAGCAAGGCAAAATTGCACTCCAACGGGTTCTGCCAAAGCACACATATCAAAGGGTCTAGGGTCACCATGGATAGTGACCAACTGATTTTTAAATTCGAATTTAACACATTGGTGTAAAGTTGATGGGACCGCTCGCATCGCATTGATCCAAGGGCGACCCAAAAGTATATTGTACGATGTTGGGCAATGTACAATAAACACGGTTGTTTCTAGGGTTCTAGGACCAACTTGCAATGGGATGGTAATAACTCCACACGTTTCTTGTGTTTCGTCATTAAAAGCTTTGATAATCATATCAGTTTTCTTCATTTCATCACTTCTAAAGCCAAATATTTGGTAGAAGTCAAAAGTGCAAATGTTGAGAGATGAGCCATTATCAATCAAGACTCGTTTGACAGCTACATCTCCAATTAGAGAAGTAATGTATAAGGGATTGTCCTTATGTAAACTATGTTGTGGGATATCTTTATCCCGAAAGTCAATACAATCAACCTCTCGAGTGATGATAGTGTTGGCCATAGCTTCAAGTTGAATGTTTTGAGGTACCATCATTTGGCTTAATGTAAGCATCAACTCATCCCTATGGGTGGGAGAAGATCTTAATAAATCCAAAAGGGAAATTCTGGCTGTAGTATTGGATAATTGCTCATTAATATTGTAAGGGGGTTTAGGTTGAACATTAGGAGCATAATTCCCTTTATTGGGATTTTTCAAAGCAAATGGAACTGATCCATCATTCTGATTTGGTTCTTGTTGAGAATTTTGAGCCTGTTGTCGGGTAACGACTCCAATGGTACCTACAATGTTATATTGAGGACGTTGAACTGGTCTCGGTCTAGCATTTATGGCTTGTTCATTCGGGAGGAATTGATTAGAAGAGGGTCGAGTAGTAACTCTTCTAGGAAATGGTTCTTCTGGAACCATAGCATCTGTGATGGGTTGAATAGGATCTGATTCATTTTCAGAACTATTCGATTGGTTTGAAGTGATGTCTAGTTCACTTTCAGTATCTGATTCTATATCACTAGAATCAGGAGTTGGAATATTATGTAAGGGCCTGGTCGTAACCAGGGATAAGGTTGTGTCAAATATTTGAGGATCCTGAATAGGTAATTGTCCGCTAATGGTTCCTACATATCGGGTAGGAGGAGGAACATTATGATGTTCGATTTGATTGGCTACCTCTTTACCATGTCTTGGTAAAGGGTGTTGAAATATGTCTAATGTTTGATTAGCGTTTTGATTTTGATTTTGGGGAATGGTCTTTTGAGTATTATTAGGAGCATTTTGTTTAGGTTGGAAGGCTTGCACCTCCATTTCATTATTATCAATCAAATCTTGTATTTTATGTTTCAACCTTTTACAAGCGTTGGTAGAGTGTCCAGGTCCTCTATGGAAATCACAGTGTAAGTCGGCTCTGTATCCGGGTATAGTTGGATCAGGTTCCCGGATAGTTGGTAATTGGATCAAACCTCTTTCGAGTAATTGAGGTAAAATAGTTGATAAGGGTTGATTCAATCTAGTAAATTCTCGAGGAGGCTTATCAGGAGGTTTCAATATGAATTTTTCTGTTGTCTTCGTTGCATTGATATTAGCAACATTTTTGTTGTCAATGACTCCGTCACCAACAACTTGTTTGTTTTTATACTGATTTTTGGATGTTTTCTCATCATCCTTCTTCCTAAGTTGGCCTCTCCTAATAAGGGCATCTTCTACTCTTCGAGCTAAATCTATAGCTTGATCGAAGGTAGTTAAAGTAGCAGTTGATAGCTCATAAGATATTTGTTCTTGCAAATTATTGATAAAAATGTCCAACATTTCCCTATAAGGTAGCACAAAGTGCAGTTTTCCTATCAATTGCCTCCATCTAGCTAAGAAATCGGCAAAACATTCATCCTTGTCTTGTTTTAAGTTGTATAAATCTTTAATGGTTACATGCCTCTCGATGTAGGCACTAAATTGATGGACAAAAGATTCAGTTGTTTCTTCAAAGTTTCTCAAGGAATGAGTGGGCAATTGATAGTACCACTCTAATGCCATTCCACCTAAACTTTTCGGGAACATTTTTAGTAATAGCAAGTCATCATGTGATATATCATGACATGCTATCCTAAACATGCGAAGATGCTCTATGGGATCTTCGGTTCCTTTATATATAGGCAAGATGGGCATGGGAAAATGCTTAGGGTATGGTTGAGCTACAACTATGGGATCCAAAGGTTGACTACAGATCTCTCGATAATTGTACGAGGGACGATAAGGATCTATCTGGTCCATACGCGAAGCTAACTATTTCACCATGGCTTCCAGACTACTAGTTTGCCCACCATATTGGTTCGGTAGGGCATTGATATGAGTTTTGTGAACATATGATGGAGGGACATGAAGATTAGATGCTATGTTGCTATGGTGTAAATTGTTGGTAGGAAAGGTGTTATGAAGGAATTTTGAAGTTGTATTATGATGTATTCCAGATTGTTGAAAATTGGTGTTTGGCTTCGTTTTAGGTTTTTGTTTACTTGAAGCATATTGCTCAATAGTTTGGCGAAATAAAGTAGTGAAGGAAGTTTTCTTTTGTGTGGGAATGATTTTAGGTTGAATAACAAGTTCCTTAGGAGGTTGGGTAACCTGTTGTTTTGACATGTTCTGCATCATAGTGACCATATCTGTATTGGATGGTCCAGCCTTATCACTTTCTTGATCAATGAAAGACAAGGGGTTAGTGCGCACATCAAACGCATGTTCCATGGCTGCTTGAGTGTCACTAATTTGCCCTTTATCAATACGAACTGCCACATTAAGGGCATCAATGTTATCATTGAGAAACTTCCAAAAATGATCTACGTTGTCAAAAGCAATAGTTCCATCTGGAGCTACTCTAGGGGATGAGGATCCATCCTCTTTAATACTTCCTTCTTGTTCATTATCTTCACCTAAGTCATCTTCTGGTTGATCTAGAGTTTCTCCTTCTAGAATTGGATCTTCAGGAAGTACATTTGGGTCTCTAGTTTTATCTTGTAACCAATCTTCTTCTTCTCCTTCAGTTTGTTTACCATTCCTAAGTTTAGGCATTGTGCCTTAATTTTAGATTTCAGCAAATATATATATATATATATATATATATATATATATATATGCAACAAGTTTAAGAGGTATATATCAATTATATACCTACTACAATTTTTAAAATGAAATGTTTTTTGGTTTTTGCTATGTTTTTTAGTTTTTAGTTTTTAGTTTTTCTTTGTTTTTGAAATAATATTGTAAAGACAAACAATCACAATAAATGCAAGAAATAATACTGAAAGTAATAGTCTAGTTTTCTATAAACAATTTATAAATGTCATTAATGGGCTCAAGTTCTTCAGGAGTCATGAAGTGTTCTTCTTCAAATTGAAAGTTTTCTTTCAAAAATTTAATGAAAAGAGCTATAGTGATATTATCTGTCTCAGATGTTGGTTGATAGAAGTAAAGCTCGTGGCAATACTCTCGATATAACATAGCTCGAGGAACTCTATTCCATCTTTCCCTATCTCGTAAGAACAACCTCTTGGTCTTCTACAAGACCTAGGAACTGGTGTACAATGGCTGCGTTCTCGAGGTATTCCTCGAAGGTGAACAGTTTTGAAGATACAAGAGCTCTCCTATAAGCTAACCATCTATGGCAGGCTCTCTGAAGTTCATGATAAAAGACAAGTTGATGAGGATCCAGGATTCTATCTAGGACTAGCCTCTTGATTTGTTTAAGTTGTGTAGACCTAGATGAAATGATACTAAGTCTTCTAACAAGTTCGTCCCACAAGAGTTGATTTCTATCTTGTTTCAGGCACACTAAGCACAGAATTGATTTCTATGGCTGCCAATTGGTTTTCTACATTTATAGTAACTGCTAATATTTTCTTAGGAGCTACCATCTAAACATGATATAAAATTTAAATGATCTGAAATGCATCTATGTTTTTGTTGTTTTATTTTTTATTTTTTTATTTCTTTTGTTTTGTTTTCAAAAGGTTTATAATGCATTCACGTCGGGTTCACCAAAATGTATCGCTCCAAATTTTTCACACCCTTACCTTCAAGCTATAGGATCCGTGCCCGGAAGGGGGATGTGAAAAGGATGGCGCGGTACCTCGGACTGAGAGGACTTGCGAAGGTCCCGCCTCTCAAGGGAGGTGTATTATTGGTGATTTTTCGACGGATGGTGGGTTCACCAGGAAACATTCAATGGCAGTTTCCACGCCTAGGTTGGGAATGTGTTTTATGTGTTCGTTTTAGCTTTAAGCATTCATATCCTAGGTTTGGCCAAAATGCGTCTAAGCTATTCTATATGAAGATGCAGATTAAATGAATACAAAAAATAGAATAGGATAGAAAAACAGAGAATTTAAAGAATATTACAAGAAAAATACCTGATCCGGATGTCTGATGAAGATTCTGATTCTTGAAGCAGTCAGGATCGCCTGGAATTCGACAGAATCGTCTGAGATCAGACAAGATCGTCTGAGATCTGATGAATTCGTCAGACGAATTCGTCAGAGACCTACAAAACAGAGAAATAGGTGCAAAACACAGAAAATGCAACTATTCTAACAGAGGGAAATAGTGTAAAATGACAAAGCAATAATATCAAACTGAAACTTGAAAATAGAAACATGCATGCATTATGCTGATTTCATAATAATTATGACTTAATTATGCATTTAAAGCTATATGGGTGAACTCCAAAATGCAGAATAACATAAAATAACAAATACAGTAACTAATTACAGCATAAAACAGTAGAAAAAGAGATAAAGAAATGCAAACTTCAGGCACTGATTGCCTCAATGTTGACTGCAGTCGAAATCGTCTCGCATTGGTACGAAATCGTCTTTGATTCGTCAAGATCACCTCCGATCTGAACAGGATCGTCGGCGACGATGTAAGCTTGCTCCGGCTGAAAAACGGTAGGGTACCTGCAACAAAATTGTATAGAACTAATGCAAAATAGAAACTTAGGATGTTTTAACGTGTATGAAGTCGGGTTACAGGAATTATCAGCCAGGGGGTGCTAAGGGAAGGGCTTAGGATTAAATAGGCTTAGGAGGGAGGTTAGGAGGTTGGAGATCATCCCTATTTGGGAGATCTCCAACGGGGGAGGGTCTCTAACGGCGCAGACACGCTTCTGCCCGGATTAGAGGCCCGTTGGAACAGAAGCTAATTATGCAAAATCAGTTTAGGGACAAGATCGTCTGGACGTCCTAGTCCAGACGAAATCGTCCGATCTGGGGCGATATCGTCTGATCGGCGACGATATCGTCAAACGGTCAAAACAACCTCTAAAAATGGCACGAAAAAGGGGGAAACGGATTACCCGACGGTTAACGGGCGGTTTGGGAGGTTAAAATTTGAATTTGAATTATTTACTGGGGTGAATGTAATTATTAAAATTTTACTGCGCCAATTTTAGGGTGCTACACCAATACATGGTAAATATTGGTAAGGAGCATTGGAATGCGGTGAAATGGATATTTAGATATTTAAGAGCCACTTCAGATGTTGCCATTTACTTTGAATCGACAGATTTACAAGTTATAGGTTTTGTAGATTCTGATTATGGTGGAGATAGAGATGGGAGAAAATACACTACAGGATATACCTTCACTCTTGTTGGAGGAGCGGTGAGTTGGGCTTCTAAGTTGAATTCTATTGTGGCTTTATCAACCACTAAAGCAGAATACATTGCAGCAACTCATGCCAGCAAAGAGGCAATTTGGCTAGAGCGATTGTTGGGTGACTTCAAGGTAATGCAGGAGAAAATTACACTGCATTGTGATAGCCAGAGTGCTATTAAACTAGTGAAGAATCCAACATTCCATGATTGCATGAAACATATTGATTTCAAGTACCACTTTATCATAAATGTGATGGAAGAAGGTAGGATCCTATTGCAAAAAATTGACACTGAAGTGAATTCTGTAGATATGCTTACAAAGTCGATCAAGGTAGATAAGTTTGAATGGTGCAGAACTTCTCTGGGTTTGCTAAAAAAGTAACAAGGGCAGCATTGGGCAATTGGCACTGGATGAAAAAAAATTGAGCAGAATAATTCTTGAATATTGACTTCAAGTGGGATAATTTTAGGTATGAAGACAGTATACAACAAGCAGGTCAGCCAGACGTCTGACCTGCTAGACGTCTGGGTTAGATGTCTAAGCAACAGTCTAGACGTCTAACCTGCTATATGTCTAGGCTAGACATCTGGGCCTGACATCTGGGTTGCCAGACGTCTAGGCTGGTAGATGTCTGGGCCTAACGTCTGGGCTACAAAAAATCTAGGTTGATAAATGTTTGGACCTAATGTTTGGGCAACCAGACGTCTAGGTCGGTAGACGTCCAGCCTGACGTCAAGCCAAGTAGACATTATAGGAGTAAACGTCTAGGTAGATGACAAGAATGCAAAAGACGAATAGTCTTTGGGAGCTAAAATGAACAAGTTTTGGAGGCTTCCATTGGAAGAGGAAACAAACAGTTTTGGAGTCTTCCTTCTACTCTATAAAAGGGATGGGATCCCTTGCATTTTTAAGAATTGATTGTTGAAAATGTCGAAAGACGTGGATGTAAATTTTTCTAAAAATAATAAATGGAGAAGTTTCCATTGCCCCATGGTTTTTCTAGCACATTGCAGGTTTCCACATAAATCTCTGTGTCACTTGTGTTACTATTTTTGTGTTCTATATTTTTGTTATTGGGGTTCCTCTTGCAGGTGATAAATCTTGAGAAGTTATTCCTAACATTTTTATTATTTCACGCCTTGCTCTGTTTGCCAAAGGAAATTTCCTTTTATGATGTAATACTAACTACAAAAATGACCACATAATATAGATTAAACTTTTTTATCTTGGTTTGGAAAAATATACAAGGACATATAATATGTTAGAATGGCGTATAAGACTGATTTAATTAGTTGCACTCTTCCTATTAACAATAACCATCTACCTTTCCATACTAGTAGTTTATTCTAAACTTATAATTAGATTTCATAATTATATCCTCATTCTCCTCTCAAATAAGTGCATCCCTAGATATGTTAATGGTAAATTTGCCTCCTCCATTTGAAGTAACCTTAATACCCCTACTTTGATTCTAGCTAGAGTGTTTAGGAAGTAAATTTTGAATTTTGTCTTATTGACTTTTTTCCTTGATGCTCTTTCATATTCCTTTAATAATTTCATCAAATCATTGGCCTCATTTTTCCCATACCTCCCAAAAAGGATTGTATCATCTATAAATGATCGATGGGTGATGTTGTCAACGTTATTACTAGCCTTAAGTCTACTTATTAACCCATATTTTTATATCTTTTTTAGGTTCCTTCCCAATAAACCTACCATAATAATGAATAAATATGGTGATAGGGGATCTCCCTCTCTAATACTCCTATTGGATTTAAATGATTTTGTTACTAGCCCATTGACCAACACTGAATATGATACTATAGAGACACAAGCTTTAATCCATGTGACCTCTTTCTTCCTAAATCTAAACTTTTCTAATACTTCAAAAAGAAAATCCCATTTAACCATAGCATAGGATTTATTCATATCAAGTTTAAATATAATTACTCCATATTTTCTAGAAGTTGTTGAATGCATTACTTCATGATCTACTATGATCCTGTAGACACCAAAACAGCACCAATCCGATTATGTGACAACAAGCGCTGATCGTATTGACACAAATGGCCCCTAGGGCAGCCCCAGAGGTTAAAACAGTGGTTCTAACCACTCACACAACAACTTTAGAAGATTAGACACCATTTTGGCACCTTTTAGGCACTCTGCCCCATATTCGTCTCACCCAGGGACGAATACGGATTTTCAATTCGCGCTCGCTCCTGGGTGGAACGAATACGGATTTTTAATTCGCGCTCGCTCCTGGGTGGAACGAATACGGATTTTCAATTCGCGCTCGCTCCTGGGTGGAACGAATATCAGGTTTGACCAGCAAAAAGTCAGACCTCGACGCGTGACAACTCAGAACTGCCACTTAGCTTTTCTTGCATGGCATAGGAGTGCGAGTGAGTTCTTTTGACAACTCATATCTGCCAATTGACTCTCCCTTCATTGCATGGGAATGAGAGTGAGCTTTTTAAGACAACTCAGATTTGCCACTTAGCTATCCCTTCATTGCATGGGAGTGCAAGTGAGCTTTTCTAAAACATACAAAGACATGCACAGAGAGCGGTTAAGAAGCCCTTGATCAAGAAGAAGTCTTCTCTTCACACAAAAAGCATTCATGCAAAGAAACACTTTTGCATGTTAATTCAAAGAGACCCCTTGGGTCTATAAAATGGTGAGTTTCCTCACCCAAAAGATATACAGAGAAGGAGCATTTTGAGCGACGAAGTGTTGCTAATTCATTTACTTGCGATTTGTGTTTTCAACATCCATAATCTCTTAATCGAAAGAGAGGTTATTGGGTGACTTTTGAAGGCACGAATCAAGAACCAACACCGATTTTTTGACCACAATATTCTACCAATTTGTCGACAACACATCACATCAGGTTTCGGACCCATCCTAAGCGGATTGGTGTCGAAGCAAAGTTTCACCCGCGGGTGGTTTGCCTTCGGGCACCCCCCGCTTTATTTCTTTTGTAGTATTTAGCTAGTTTCATGTTTATGCTTTTGTCAAGTTTTCATTTCATTTAGATTCATTTTAACCATCGTTAGATTCATCTTTTATTTTTCATACACGGGTGCTACTGATTCTTTGTTTGTTTCTTTGAACGCAGATTTGCAGCATTGGAGGAGCAACGAGGAATCTACCTTTACCAACGCAAGCGGCGACGACGTTTTGGTTCGCCCATCTTATATGTGGGCACGCGGAAGAAGGAATTCTGAAACAAGTTGTAAAAGAGCAACATTTAACGCTCCTATCCCCTAAAAAGGAAGGAGACGCATTGTAACACGAATTTGCAAAGCATATCAATAAAAGGGCCGATTTTTATATTGCTTTAATATCTTGTGTTCATGTTCTTCCTTTTTACGCATTTTTCAATAACATAGGGTTTAAGCGTTATTTTAGTTTCATTTACATTGCAATTTTAGTTTATCCTTTTTGTTTTCGGAATCTCGTGTTTTCAATGGCGATCACGGTGGGACCTCTGTCCTCTATTTTTTTTAGGTTAAATTACTGATCTAAAATTGCTTGTTTTTTTACAGGTACCTATTTTTCAACATCGGACTGTTATTCGTCTCTGCAAGTGACGATTACAGAATTGGTATTCGTTTCACCCCGGGACGAATAAACTATTCGTCTCACCCTGGGACGATTACTGTTCTGATATTCGCCTCACCCAGGGACGAGTATAATTCTGTGCAATTTTCAGAGCAAATCAGAAACATCCGATTAGGCAGAGAAGAGGTAGGGGTTTTTTAAAGCTTCTGTCAAATTTTTTTTTTCTATTTTCAGTTTTGTATGGCTTAGGGAAAGATTTCTTTTTCGTTTGCCTGTTTCAATTTTTGCAAAATTAAAATGAACCCCACACATCACGTGGTATTTTAAACCAAGGCGTTGGTCGTAAAACCCCAACCCTTGAGCAAGACCAAAGGTGGATTCCATTATCACTTTGGCTTGAGATATTGCATCCATTACCTCGATCGCGATTGTTGCTAGACGTAAATCCTGACGAAAGTCGACCGAGTGTAGCTTGGGGTGATTCCCAGCACACGAGGATAAGTCTTCTATGGTAGGTGTCATAAACAGAGCGATTCCCCTTCCGTACCGCCTATGTTCCACGTATCATCTGCTCTCACGTACCTATAGTCTCCCTCACGTAAGGGCGGGTATATAGAGAGGTTGGTATATCGGTCCGGCAATGGTATATTGAAGGGGCGACCATTTTGGGAGTCATAAGAGCCTTCATAATTGCATTTAAACGTTTCACAAAATTTTCAAAAAAAACAAAACAAACAACAAAAACACACTAAACCAGATTTAGGGCACACTATTAATCTTTAAAAGAGATAATCATTGCTTGTGTGTGTATGCTATTTTCTGTTTAGACAAAAAAAATCAAAAATCAAAAAAATCATAAACAAAGATAAAAATCTACGCATTTTGTCACTCGCTCCAAAAGCTCCAAGGATTCCCGCAATCGCTTGGTCACCCCAAAATGCTCCAAAGGTGTCCATGAACCCTTTGGTCAACCCAAAAGCACCCTGAAGGTGCCCATAAGTGATGCAGGAGCATCCAACAAAATATGGGAAATTTTATATTTTTCTCTAAATTTTAGTGCATCTTGTCGGGGCCATAACTTCTCAACCGTAGCTCCGATTGACTTGAAATTTTACAGGGAGTTAGTTGGGAGAGTTTTAAACAAATATAACTCTTTGGAGTTGTATTTGTCTAGGAAAGTCAGTTTTCGAGGCCAAATTCCATCATCTAGTGCCCCAAAATTAGGTTTTAAAATTGCTCACCTAATTTTTTACGCTTTTTGAGCTGTTCGAAGGCTAATATCTCCTAATGTATTTAGAGTTAGGACTTGAAACTTTATTTATGGCTTATCTATTGTAAGAGGGATGCGCACACCAATTTTGGGCCCCATCTGACTCATTTCAAATTTTAGGGTTTTTAGAGAGACATTGTCATGGTGTTCACTCGCAACCAAGCCCAATCACGGGCGGATGCTGCGGAGAATGTCCGAGGAGGCACGAGTCACCTCCATTATAGTCCCCAGGATTTGGTCATACCACCTTGGTGACCTAACACACAAGGCAGTCCCCTCCACACCTTAACGAAAAGGGACTATAGGGGCACCTCTTCTAGGGGCACTCCTGTTCAGCATAGCACCCAGCACACACCCTTCCATGAGGGGTACATCCATAGGAGAGCTCCCTTAGATGCTTGCTATGAGTGGTCACCGCGCGATGAAGCGCTAGGTCAACATAGGGTTCGACGGGAGGAACCACATGATTACACTATCCCTCCTTCACCCCCTCTAGTTTTTAGGACTACAAGGACAAATACAGAGCACAAGGCTCCTCAGGCGGGGCGAGCCAACTCCGCTCGTTCCTTTTTCACTTATGCAAGAGAGCACGAGGAAAACCCTTACCTTCCTCAAGAGCAATATACATCGAGGGAGCAATACGCCTCCGCAATTGCTAGCTATCAGGATCACCTACTGAGGACAAAGCCTCGGGGGAGTGCTGCTACCCCCAACAGAGGGAGGCGACCTATAGAGATCTCGGATCACCATGACCGGGATAGATATCTAGGAGAGGCATCTAGACCTTCTAGACATGAGACGGTAGGACCAACTATCTTAGAATCTGCCAAGCATATTGCACGTCGGATGCAACTCACACTACTTGAGCTAGAACAACAACAGTTAGAGCAACAGTATCTTTTAAATCAAGAGTGCCTTCAGCGCCAGGAGGATGAGTTGTTACAACACACTATGCAGGTGAAGACTCCAACCCCTCACACGCATAAGATAGAACATTATGAGAGACACAACTGGGTGCAAGACAGGTCTCTACGACCTTATCAAACGTTGCCTTCGATGCCTCCTAGACTTGAGCGGGAGGCCAATCCTAAGACCAATGACGGGCGCCTTCTTCAGGCACCCACCCAGGTTCATGGGCCACCCCCAAAAATTCTTCAAGAAGCCTCTGAGGAACCTGAGCGAGAAGAAGAGCGGTATGAAATGCCATACCAAGGCATGGGGGGTGCTATCCTGTCACCCCTCCATAGGCCCCAAGTTCCCCACAACCTGCAACGAGAACAAATCAAAGAGGAGGAGCTCAAATCCCTCGATACAAGCAATGCGCTGCCAGAGCACTTAGCATCGGTAGAGACCAAGATTTTGGGGCCCCAAAAGCCCAACTTACATGAAACTCCTCTCACAGAGGATCAACCCCTGGTTGTAGAGCTACCTGATGACGAGGTCTTCCATATCTCAAAATCACCAGATTTTGATGAGCCTGACTCTCTCGCCAAAGACGAGTCAGCATATGCAATAGCGCCATGGGACTCGTTCGAGTCCGACAACATTACTTCACAGGCGGTCTCCATGGGTGATCATCACAAAAGTCTCTTAACCTTATTCCCTTTGGAGGCTCCCATCGAGCCCGTGCCATTGCAGGAAAATTAGGTCCCCCCGCAACGAGCGGAACAACCCCATGAGGACCACATCAATCTGCTCGAACAAGAAGAGCCTAGCATGTCGCAGATAGTTGTCGGGGCCAACGAAGGCCTTTGGATCATCGACAATTATTACGAAGATGAAACTGAGATGGCATATCTCAATCATGCACAACGACACAATCACCCTGTAACCCATGACGAACTGATGGCACAACTAGGCATAAGACTAGGGCATGAGTGGCGCATAGACCTAGCCCATTGGCATCACATGTTGATCCCGCTCCTTTGGGAAGATCGCGAGCCACTTCCACCCAGAGATATCATAGCACCATTAGTGCCGAAGGCAGACCCTGTCCTCCTATCCGTGCATAAGGCCGATCCATTCGTGCCAATTCCTACAGAGCCAGATCCGGTGCACACAGATCATCAAGCTGGGGGTACCTCTATTCCCTGAAGAGCCAGTGGGTTACACCAAACGCTCCAAAGGTGTCCATAAACCCTTTGGTCAAACCAAAAGCTCCAAGGATTATCACAATCGCTTGGTCATCCAAAAGCTCCAAGGATTATCGCAATCTCTTGGTCAACCCAAAAGCTCCAAGGATTATCGCAATCGCTTGGTCATCCCAAAAAGCTCCAAGGATTATCGCAATCGCTTGGTCATCCCAAAAAGCTCCAAGGATTATCACAATCGCTTGGTCATCCCAAAAGCTCCAAGGATTATCGCAATCACTTGGTCATCCCAAAAGGCTCCAAGGATTATCGCAATCGCTTGGTCATCCCAAAAGCTCCAAGGATTATCGCAATCTCTTGGTCAACCCCAAAAGCTCCAAGGATTATCGCAATCTCTTGGTCATCCCAAAAGCTCCAAGGATTATCGCAATCTCTTGGTCAACCCTAAAAGCTCCAAGGATTATCGCAATCGCTTGGTCATCCCAAAAAGCTCCAAGGATTATCGTAATTTCTTGGTCAACCCCAACAGCTCCAAGGATTCTCATAATCTCTTGGTCAGCCCTAAATGCCCCAAAGGTATTTATAAACCCTTTGGTCAACACCAAACGCTCCAAGCATTACCATAACTGCTTGGTCAAAATACATATTCAAAAATCAACAAAAATAACACAAAAAGTCAAAATCACAAAAACAATTGCATTTCAATTCCATGCATTCTCAAAAAAAAATCAATCATCACAAAAACAATTGCATTTCAATTTCATGCATTCTCATAAAAATCAAAATCACAAAAACAATTGCATTCCAATTCCATGCATTCTCATAAAAATCAAAATACAAAAATATAGGTTGCATTAAGCATTGCATCCATACATTGCATACTTCGATAGGTCATACAAGTCAAAAGCACCATAGACAGTCATTACTTGGCAATTCCATCATTTCCACATCAAATCCATTTTCATAAACGCATACATCCAGCATATCACCCTTTTATTTTAGCATCGTCAGTTGTCGCCTAATGTATATAGGGTTTTCGTCATTCAGATGTCTTTAAATTTCTAGCCCAAAACTGTACATAGTTAAACAGATTTTACACGGGAAAGTTTTACTTGGATCACGCCTTGTTACGTAGCATCCCAACACAAATTAACACACATATAAAAATTCCTAAGTTGTGTGAACGAAAGATGAAACCTGCACAGTAATCCAGGTTACCATAAGCGAAACGGCTATCTTGCTTATCCCCCTGTGCAAATGACCCTAGGAATGCTGAGAGTTGGCAAAAGGACAAGCATCCTCCCTACCCAATTCCCCATGAATCCCAAGTTCTCAAAAGTTGCAAAAACATCAAAAATTTGCAAAACGTCAAAACACTAAAATTTGACATCCTACAGTGCATACATCAAAAGGCACAAACAATAGTGATTCTCATCACTCCATATCCAAATCCCTTGCTCAAAAAAAAAAAAAAAAAACATAATAAAACAAAAATAAACAGTGATTTTATCACTACAAAAGAGCAAGTATCCCAATACAATTGAAGAAAAGAAGGGAGTCAAACTTGAATCCCTGGAACTCTCAGCATTTCGACAGGTCATGAGGCAAGCTTCAATATCGGTTTGGTTGATAGCCTATCGGTCACTGGCGGTAAACCTCCCGCATGACGATATATCTGTCACATTAACTTGTGTGCAGATCAATGTTTGCATGTGGATGAGCTAGCTTATGGTATCTTAGATAGCATCGCAGATTAATCTGACTAAATACAATAAAGGAGTTAGTGGAGCTAATTAGGTGATCCTCAGTACAGGTTCGGTTGAAAGCCCATCTGGCACTTGGCGGTATCCTGATGAATAACACATAAACGAACTCAATTGCACACACAGGGATGTGAAATAACTTGGTTAAATTCAAGTCGGATTTAGACCTTGTTCTAAGAAGTCTTGCGAGATAAATGTACAGTCTTGGCTAGTTAGTTAAAATATCTGAATCTCAGAAAAGCTTAACTACATTTTAAAACAACTGGTACATTTCATTTCGTACATCACCATCAAAATATATGCAAAATACAAAAACACACAGTTATCACATGCAAAGTCATTCCACAAAGTCATCCCATTAGTATAGCAAGTCAGTCAAATCTTGTACAGTCTATGGTGCATCGACACATCATCAACAACTCATTTCATTCATTCCATATCCATACATCATACAAATTAGAAACATCACATTCATAATCACCTCTGCATACATCAAACACATACATAAAAAACACGCCACAAAAAAAAAAAAAAAAACAAACACAATAAAACAACCAAAATATAAAAATGACAAATGCCAACAAAACCACTAAAAATTGTCGGACAAAAGTGCTCTTGCACTTAACCTCCTGGCATAAGAAAACTGATGTCGGGGTCTACCTTGTCGCTATCCTACTCCCCAAGAAGGCTACCATAGCCGGACCGCTCCACGGGAAGACGGATTTTTGCCAATGTTAACCCCAAATGGCATCCCAAAATGGGTTCACACCCACCAAAAACAAGTCAGAATGTTTGGCAACTGCTTTCGCATTAAACGGAAAACATCTGAAGGCACCCTCACTTAAGTCATCTTGGGTCAAGCGACTCGTCGCTTTTCTCATGGCAGTCATTCCTTCATCGATTCGTCGCTTGAGGGGGTAGTCACACTTAAGTCACCAATCAACAACAATACACCCAATCACGGCAATAGCATGCATTCAAAGAATCATTGACAAAGACAATCACGCTCCTGCTTGGGGCAGCAAACAAGCAATTATCACAAACTGATTAAACACTTGGCATTCCCGAAGCATGAACACAAGGTTCCCCAGTGGATAAAAGGTTGCGCCCTTTGCCTATTCATGACTGATCAATGTCCAAGCTCAAGTCACACCTCACCAAAATAGGTTAATACTTGATTTAAGTTCCTTAGCTCGTCAGAAGCAAGGATTCAAGAATGCATGCCCTTTCCATACTTGGGGCATCAAAAGTTGGTTAGGTTACCAAGAAACCCTAATCATTAGTGCTTTGGTTATCTATTTTTGCTCAGCATTGTGCCTTGCACAGCGCTTCCCAAAAAGGGGCATCTGTAGACACCAAAACAGCACCAATCCGATTATGTGACAACAAGCGCTGATCGTATTGACACAAATGGCCCCTAGGGCAGCCCCAGAGGTTAAAACAGTGGTTCTAACCACTCACACAATAGCTTTAGAAGATTAGACACCATTTTGGCACCTTTTAGGCACTCTGCCCCATATTCGTCTCACCCAGGGACGAATACGGATTTTCAATTCGCGCTCGCTCCTGGGTGGAACGAATACGGATTTTTAATTCGTGCTCGCTCCTGGGTGGAACGAATACAGATTTTCAATTCGCGCTCGCTCCTGGGTGGAACGAATATCAGGTTTGACCAACAAAAAGTCAGACCTCGACGCGTGACAACTCAGAACTGCCACTTAGCTTTTCTTGCATGGCATAGGAGTGCGAGTGAGTTCTTTTGACAACTCATATCTGCCAATTGACTCTCCCTTCACTGCATGGGAATGAGAGTGAGCTTTTTAAGACAACTCAGATTTGCCACTTAGCTATCCCTTCATTGCATGGGAGTGCAAGTGAGCTTTTCTAAAACATACAAAGACATGCACGGAGGCAGTTAAGAAGCCCTTGATCAAGAAGAAGTCTTCTCTTCACACAAAAAGCATTCATGCAAAGAAACACTTTTGCATGTTAATTCAAAGAGACCCCTTGGGTCTATAAAATGGTGAGTTTCCTCACCCAAAAGATATACAGAGGAGGAGCATTTTGAGCGACGAAGTGTTGCTAATTCATTTACTTGCGATTTGTGTTTTCAACATCCATAATCTCTTAATCGAAAGAGAGGTTATTGGGTGACTTTTGAAGGCACGAATCAAGAACCAACACCGATTTTTTGACCACAATATTCTACCAATTTGCCGACAACACATCACATCAGGTTTCGGACCCATCCTAAGCGGATTGGTGTCGAAGCAAAGTTTCACCCGCGGGTGGTTTGCCTTCGGGCACCCCCGCTTTATTTCTTTTGTAGTATTTAGCTAGTTTCATGTTTATGCTTTTGTCAAGTTTTCATTTCATTTAGATTCATTTTAACCATCGTTAGATTCATCTTTTATTTTTCATACACGGGTGCTACTGATTCTTTGTTTGTTTCTTTGAACGCAGATTTGCAGCATTAGAGGAGCAACGAGGAATCTACCTTTACCAACGCAAGCGGCGACGACGTTTTGGTTCGCCCATCTTATATGTGGGCACGCGGAAGAAGGAATTCTGAAACAAGTTGTAAAAGAGCAACATTTAACGCTCCTATCCCCTAAAAAGGAAGGAGACGCATTGTAACACGAATTTGCAAAGCATATCAATAAAAGGGCCGATTTTTATATTGCTTTAATATCTTGTGTTCATGTTCTTCCTTTTTACGCATTTTTCAATAACATAGGGTTTAAGCGTTATTTTAGTTTCATTTACATTGCAATTTTAGTTTATCCTTTTTGTTTCCGGAATCTCGTGTTTTTAGATCCCATCTAAAATTTGTCTCCCTTTCATAAATCCTCCTTGCTCTTCTAAAATAATTTTGTCTATTTGTGGTCTCAACTAATTTATCATCACTTTGGAGATTATCTTATATGTCATATTACATAGAATTATGAGTCTGAATGATTCAAAAAAATTGCATCCTTATTTTTTGGAATCAAGGTAAGATGTGTTACATTTATTTTATAAGTATGCATGGCTTTTTTATAGACTATTCAATTGCCACCATTAAAGAATCCTTTGTTATTTCCCAGTTATGTTGATAAGATGTCGTAGAGTATCCATCCAATCTTAGGGATTTATCCTTATCAAAAGATAGAAAAGCTTAATGAACTTCTTCTAGAGTAATAGGCTCCATAAATTTGCTATTATATTCATATATTATAACTAAAGGTACTTCTTGTAGTAGTTTATCATTAAGAACTTCAATCTCCTATGATCCTAGAATATTCTAGTAAAAAACCTTACCTCATTTTTTATTTCACTATGGTATTCAATCCAAACCCCTTCTACTAATTTTGTATGGTGATCTCTATACTATAGCCATCCTATGACACAAATCGTGTTTTTATCTCCTTATTTTAATCAATTCTATCTTGATTTTAATCTCCAAATATTTCTCTTTCTTACTCAAAATATTATGATATTCACTAAGCAAATTCCTTTCCTTTGAGTTTGGATTGTTGTGCTCACTTTTTTGTAATTTTGAATGTTTCTCTTTTATTTCTTCTTTCTTCTAAAAAATATTCTTGAAAGCTATATTGTTCCATTCTTTTGATCTAAATGTCATTTATTTAATTTATTTTGGAAGCGTATACAATTGACCATTTCCTAAAAATTACATGTATATGTTATAATATCAAAAAATTGAGGGTGGTCTTCCCAAATCTGCTCATATTTAAAATTTTATATTTTTTTGAATTCACTTACCACTATTTTAAGTCTTATTGGCTAAATATCTAAACCAATCCTTATCAGGTTATTGATTTTAGCATAAGTCCCTTCATCTAGCTAATGATTTGAGAGTATGCATTTGTCTAATTTTTTTGCTATAAGGTTTTGGCCTATCCTATTGTTAGTCCATGTACAATTATCCTCTTCAAAATCAACTCCCATAGATTATTATTTTGACTAAAAGTTGAGAAATATCTCATACTTTGGGCTATTTTCCTAATTCCCCTAGATTTTTCATCCAACTTGGTTATGGCATGAAAATATCCTATGATCATGAATTGAGTTTCTTGGTATTTACTTCATATAAAGGCTTCAATATCACTCTATAATTATGATCTACCTGAATAATTTGTAGGTTCATAGATATTGATAAGAATTAAGCGAATATCTATAAAGTGGCATGTGACTGATGAGGCTATCCAATGCCCGGGTTTATGAATGGTTTCATAGGAGGTTCTAACTAGATACCAACATGTTAGAATTCCTACTGCCACTCCTAAATCCACATCATCCCATTCATATTTTATGCATATTGCTTTCATGATTTTGGAAACTACTTTCTTTGTCATTTTAGTTTTGTAGATATAAATAATATTAGATGTATTACTTAAATAAAGGTCCTTGATATACCTCTGGTTGAATGGGTACTAGCACCCCTTATATCCCATGAGATGGTAATCATGTCTCATTAGGGGTTGTTGGCCCCTCCTACGAATTACCAATATTATTTTCTTATTTGGTAAAGAGAAGTTCAACCAACTTAGATTGTGTTTCTTTCTCTATGTTTGCTCTTACTTCCTTGACTCTCACTTGATAATTTGAATTTTTTCCTCTTTTTGCTTTCCTAGTATCAAGGATAGGTTTTATTATTCTATTCCTCAATATTCTTTCACAACTTTCCTTTTCATTAGATTTATCCTCTCTTGGATCTACTAAGGAAGATTTTGACTTATCCTACTCATTTTTTAGTATTTCCTTGTTAATGGTAGAGGTATTAACATCTAACACTATGCTTTCTCTACACTTATCTTCTTCCCCCTTTCCATAGAAAAGTTCTTAACATTGCATATAAATTTTGTAAGATATATAAGGGTGTATGATACACCAAAAATTGATATATGGGAAGACTTGCTAATATTGATTTGATTAAAATAATTATTCTATCCAAACTCAACCAACCATTGTTATATTGTTGTATTCTCCTTGATATCTTTTCTAGAATTATATTCAAAGTTTCTTATTTTTTTTATGGAATCCCATAGGAACACCTAGGTAGTTAAAGGTATCACTACCTTTGTGAAATCCCAAGATTTAGGAGAAACTTCTATTTTCTATTATTGAAGTTTTATAGTGTAAAATCTACTCTTTTGGGTGTTTATCTCTACCCCTATGGCTGAAGAGAAGCAATCTAAAACTTCTTTTATTAACCTAACATTCAGTTTTGTGACTTCCTCTAGTAAAATAGTGTCATCTACAAATTAAGCATGAGTGATTGTTCTATATCTTGTAGTTGCTCTAATTCCCAATATTTCTTTCCTTCTCAATTTGGTCAGGGTCCTCCCTAAAGTTTCAACTAGAAGGATATAAATGTAAGGGGAGAGAGGACACACTTACCTTAATCCTCTAGTGGATTTAAAGAGGTTAGCAGGTTTCCCATTGGTTATAGGAGCTATCCAAGGTCCCTCTATGCAAGATCTTATCCAATCTATCAATTGAGCTAGAAATTCAAATTTGGCTAACACCTGTGTCAAAAAGCCAATGTATACACTATCAAAGGCATTAATCATATCAAATTTAATGGCTATTATTTTCTTTTTGGACTTGGCACTTGAGTGAAGGTCCTCATGAATCATTATAATGTTGTCATATATTTATTTCTTTGGAATAAATCCCCCTTTTTCTAGCTCTATCATATCATTAATCTTCCTTTTAACTCTATTTACTATTATTTTAGTCATTATCTTATGAGAGTAATTGCACAAAGATATAGTTCTAAATCTATCAAAAGCAACTGCATTTTTTTCTTTTGGAATTAAAGCTAAGAAAGTGGAGTTGATTTCCATAGATATTTTACCTATTATCCTTGTCTCTTCTATCATTGCCAATAGGTCATCTCCTATAATTTCATAAAATTATTGATAAAAAATATTGGTGAAGCCATCTCGTCCTAGAGCTTTTCCCTTGGGCAGTGAATGTATAATTTCTTTCAACTCTTCTTTGGTTACTACTAAAGAGATATTTTCTTTATCTTTATTTTTTAACAAAGGAGGAACGTTGTTCAGAAGAGTGGCTTGATCCTGCTAATTTACTATTGTCTTTGTGAGAAGGGTTGAGTAATGATCTCTTGCTAGTTACTTTACGACTGCCTGATCAGAATAAAATTATTTAATTTTGTGAATTTCTCTAATTGTATTTTATTGGTAGTGTTGCATTATTTTTAAATAAAAGTAATTTGTGTTTATATCGCCTTTCTTGAGCTAGATCATTCTTGATAAAAGTCTCTAATGTGCCTCTTCATATTTGAAATTTTGATCCATTTCTTGGTTCAATCAAAGTCTTCTCTCTTCCTATTGAGGGGTTGGAGGTTGATCACCTATCTCTTGCTTTGCTTCCTCCATATGTTATAGTAATATGCTTGACCTATTTTGAACTTTAGTCTTATTGACAATCTAGTCCCTAATGGCTTTCTTGATATTGGAAATTTTCATTTTCCATACCTCTTGGAGGTTGTCGTCATAGACATGCTACTTCCAAATAGCTACTAAAGGTAAAAAATCCTCATGCTCCATCCATTCTAGATTGTATTTTAAAGGAATATTCCTTTTTCTAGAAGCACTATTGCCCGTATGCAAATAGACAGGCTTATAATTTGAGAACAAACATTGAATCTGTTAGCTTTTGATGAGTATATGATATAGGAAATGCAACCACAAGATGTAAGATAAGCAAGCTATGATAACTATATGATAATAGCACTATAATATGTAGGAAAATGATAATATAAACTTCTACAATAACTCATAAATATGTCATTAATGAAAGCTTACAAAAATAGTACTATGTAGTATAATGGAGGACATAAACACTCCATAAACTATTTTTGAAGAGCTACATTGTACTTCACTACCAATCTATGCTATGCACTCTCTATATTATCTCCACACTTATTTCACTCACTATAAGACCTATATATAGGAAAATAAGTTCCTTGGCACCCACTCTACCTTTGAATCTATCCTATGACTCATGTACATGTGGACTACATGCACATTTACATTATTACACATTCTAACACTTGTGCATTTATTACATTGCTTGAAGTAACTACTTAACTTTACTCTAAAGTAAAATCCTACTCTAGTAATGTACCAAAGGTGGTACATTGACATGTACCAAATAATGTAATATACTCTAACACCCCCCTATATTACATTATTTGGGTATTGAAGACTTTAGTCTTCAATATGGATCTTTGTCTTGGTTCTGGAGTTTGTATTCTCCTTCTCTGCTTTTTGTATCTTGTTCAAGCAAGTAGTTAGTATCTTCATAAAATGTTATCTTCACTGAGAGAGCTTTAACTTCATGTTTATTTGTTTTAGTCTTTGTGCTTTATTTATTATACTCTTTGTTTGTATCCAAATTAGGATCTTTGTCTTGTTCTCTTTTGCCATGTTTTCTCTTCCTCCTTCTTCTTCTTCGTTTATACATTGTTACTAGAGGAATATCTACTTCATGATGAGTTAGTTTATCATCACAATAAAATTGACTTGGATTCAAAAATTCATTACTAGCATTTACTTTCTTTTATTTCATTCCTCAAAAGAACTCAAAAGTGATTAATGACAAATAGAACATTAAGCACTCTTCTGAAGAAATAATAATCACATTTTGAGTGTTCCACCAAGTCTTGAATAGAATTTCATGAAGATATATGATTAATGTTGTAAATTTCTCTTCCTTTGCTTCCTTAAAAAATAAACATAATTTTTCTTTCAACTCTGTAGATAAAAGTTTGAATCCATCAAATCTTTCTATAAGATTTTGTGAATAGAACCTAAGTTCATGAAATAACCCTTCACTATTTTCAATGAATGCATTCTTAATTATTTCCTCCATTTTGCTTTAATTAATAATCATATTTATACATTTGAAGTTGGCTTCCTTATGTCTCCCTAGTTTAGAGTATGTGAACTAATTTGATAAAACCTATCCAAGACTTAGGTTTTGTAGGATTCCTTATGTCTCCCAAGTGATTAGAGTAAGCTATAAACTTGATAATGTGCTTAGCTACTATTAGTTCACATTTTGAGTTGATTTTGTAATGTTTTGGGAATGATAATAACCAACTCCTATTTCACCTTATTTATCTTATTGAAGTATTCACTTTTCAATTTAATGGAGTTCTCTATGGTTGGATTTCTTTTATCTCTTTAATGTGATTATGAGACAAGTGTAAGCAATAAATTCCAACTCTTTTAGTGAGCAATGATTTTGCTCCTTTATCCTTAAATTTTAATAATTCAATTTTCTAAATTCCAATTAATTAAAGTTTGATGTAGCACTCCTTATATCTCCCTAATTTGGAATTTTAGAAATTGATGATATTTGCAATATAATAATAATTTGTTTTCCAAGTAGAAACCCTTATATATCCTATGATATTTATTGCAAATATTAATATACTTGTATTTCAACTAATGTGATTTGAAATACTATTTAAGGATATAAACTCCTATTGATTTTCTTTCAAGTTTACTAAGGTTGAGTTTGTGATATCTTTAATGCAAATAATAATGATTTCAACCTTATGTATTATGCCTTATTACTCCTTAATGAAAGCAAATATTATAGTGTGTAAATCTCAAGAAATTAATACTTCCTTTGCTTGAATTGACTTCTATCTCTCTAAGGATGATTTTTCAATGCAATAACATATAACTTTCAACCTTGTGTTAAACATCTTATAACTCCCTAAAACTTAAGGAAAGCAAATATTAAGTAATATACATCTATTACCTTCCTTGCAAAGTATGATGCATGAATTTATTGGCCGATGGTGAGACTCTTTAATTCAGGTGCTGGTCTTCACCTTATAACACAAGCATTAATTCTCTTTTACGAACAACACTCCTCTATGATAGGCTTGTGTTGCACTTTGACTTCAATATTGATGCTAGACTCCTACATATGGCAATGAGCAATGAATTCTCAATGTTGAGAGCTTCTCATTTAATCCTTGACCTCGTGCCTTGAGTGCGCTCTCAATCATACCTCTAATTTTATCTCGATCGTGTCTTTAATTCTCTCCCCACTTAATTCTTGTTGAAGATACACTTACACACTTTGAGCACTCTTGTTTGGGTGGCTATAAGTATGCTTCTGCTTTCTTGAAACAAGTTCCAAATGGCACTAAGTGTTACCTAGGACTTTGGTCTTCTCCTTAGGTGGCACAACGCTGATATAGGACTTGATATGTGGTATAACACGTGGCGCAGTAATTCTTGAGCATTGAAAAATATAGGTGAGCACTCAAGATGCTCTTCTTGAGTGTTGAATCAATGATGGGAGTGTTACTTAGTTTGGGCACCCTTCCTTCTTGAGAACGAGTGTTATGGTTATGAATATTCTCTTACACCTTTGTTCCAAGTGGCATAATATTCCTCCTTTCATTAAGACAAGTGTTTATGCCTTCCCTTGAATGTACACTTACTTTCAACGTTCCAAACTCTGTAAGGCTTCTTAACACTTGTTTTTGCTAACTATTTGCAAGATTTCTTTGGCTCCTTTGTGACAATGAAGTGTGATATAACTCCTATTTTTCTCCATAAAATATGGACGGTGTTCTCCCATAAGGTTGGCTCCAGCTATGATGATTGTAGTATGTTTCAGCATTGCCCTCCTGGCTGATGATTCTTCTTCAATCAATTGTAAATCTTGGGTGCTCCAGTTGGTGGTTCAACCAAGATATTGCTTTGGTAAGGTGCTCCTTGTATGCTCTTTTTTTTACATAAATTGTGCTTCATTATCCTTAGTATTATCCTCCTTGCAATGAGTGCTAGCTTCTTACATAGGATTTTTGATACTGCAGGTTGCTTGCTACATAGGTACTGATTTGGTGTCTTGTTACACCTTAGGTATCGAACCCTTTGGATTGGCTCTACTCTTAAGCACCTCGATTTTGTGCTTTCACCTTGCTAATGATGGATGTTGAGCCCTCTAGAATAGATCTTCTTTTAAGCACTTTGACTGTGATTTCCTTTCACTAATGGTGGTTGCTTGTAGATAATACAATGGGCTACATAATGTGTCCTTGAGACACTTAAATTGTAGTCTTATTTTGGTGTAACGTAGAAGACAAATGCGATGCTTGTAAACAACCTGTAATAGCATGTAATATGCTACTTGATTGCACCTAAAATATGAAATTTTTCTAGTCTTCTTTTGTAGCTTCTTTTTATGGTTTTAGATAGTGACTTTCTTCTCCACTCCTTGGAGGTATATCACCCTTTTGGTGGCTTTACTATGCCACAATAAGTTGCAGGTTTCGTGTGCACAATAGTGTCTCTAAACACTTTACTCTTACCCTATTTTATGCACTAAAACTTTATTCTTTGATAAACTTTTAATGCACTTTAAATAACTTAAAGGTAACCAATATAATACACTAATAACAACCTTCAAACACATTATAATCTTCTCAACTTTTCCTTTCTATAAAAATATATCTAATCTCCTATTTAATGTGCATGTATTAACCTTAAAAGAAACTATCTTCTACACACCCATGTGTTGTAGGTGAGTTGGAGAGGATAGGTCAATCCTCCAATGGAGGTCCTAGGTTCAAATCTCCACCCTACCAAAAATCTGAATTGGGTATCCAAAATCCAATTGATAATGTTGGTGCGGGCAAGGTCGGGTGCGACTCCCTGGTGAATTTGATGGTGTAAAACCCCCTATTCGTGGTATCTAAGAAAAAGGTGGCCCTGCAAGGGGTTTTTCACAAAAAAAAAAAAAAAACTATCTTCTGCACTCCCTTGAAGATCATAATATGCAACCTTCTCTTTACAACAATTTAAACTCTAATATGGTGCTTAATGAATCCTAATAATGAACTAAAAATCTAAAGTTCAACTAATAAACCTTTTTGCACCAAATTTGCTTACCTTAATGAACTTTGTAGATGAAGGATTGCAAGGTGATTAGATTCACCTTATTGTTTCCTTTTATTGGATGAAATTGTAGCTCTTCTTGACTATCCAAAATAGTTCTTTAGCTCACCTATTTGCAGCTTTGAAACCCTCTAACTTGCTACCCTAAATCTGTAGTAGGTGACTTTAATTATCCTTTAGAATGTACTCTGTAAATCTAAAGTTTTGCAACTAGTAATGTTGTCCTAATTACTACCCTTTCACAATCAATTATTTCACTAAAATGTTGTCCTTGAATCTCAAAAATTTGGTAGAAAACTCCTCCAAATCATAGCCAGGATTTTCCTTCAAGAACCCTTCAATTTTATGATGTAGAAACAAGTCGATCTCCTTTATTCAAATGAGCCTTTTAGCCTTCAAAGAGAATCTTCAAACCTCTCAGGTTTGATAGTAATGTTTGGTTATTTTCTCCTACAACCTCCTTGTCAAATTCTAACTTCAATCTAGGCCTTCTTCTCAAGAATCTGAAAGTCTTGAGGTCTTCACCAATCTCCTTTAAAATTTAGCAAGATTCTTGCAAAATTTATCTTTTTTTGGGCTTTTTTTTGGATGACGACAATTGTCCCAAAATATTCCTTTATTAGGAACTTCTCCTTGGTGGTAAATTTCTCCAATGAGTTCTCCTAGGAAATCCTTCAATGGCCTTCTATGAATTTCCTTCAATGAGGCTCACCAAGTCTTTTCCTTGTTTCTCCTTGAGACCTTTTCTTTGGGGTCTTCACTCTTGTAGCTTCTCTGGTCTTCCCAATGAGACCTTCTCTTCAACCTTCTACTGTAGAATTTTGGCAATGAGAACTCCCTCTCAGATCTTTGAAATTTGTTCCTTCAAGAATAGGACTTTTGCTAGTCTTTTTCTATCTCTTCTAAAACTAGAATTTCTTCAATGGGACCTTCTATGGGTCTCTTCAACTTCTTCAAGGTGAAGTCTTCAATATTCAATGGAGATCACCTTGAATATATAAAATTGGTGAAGTCTTCTATCTTCACCGGGACTCTTCTTTGGAGCATATTTAATCTGGTATTTATAGTCTTCAATGGAGATAACCAACCTCCAATATTCTCCTGGACTCTTCTTTGGAGTCTCTTCAATCTGTTATTTACAATCTTCAATGGAGATCACCAACCTCCAATCTTCTCTGGAGTCTCTTCTTCCTCGAATCTGCAACAAGGCTCCTATGGACTTTTCTTCTTATGCCCTTTGTAGATCTATAATCTCTAGCAATGGGATCTTTTCTACAGGCCTCCAAATCTTCTATCTTTCATTTGTTGCTTTTGGTTTTGGATTGATTCCAAAGAAGATATTCTTTCTATCTCTATGTATGAAGCTTCCTGTAGACACCTAAAACGCGTCATGTCGAGGGCGACTACTCATATGGACATGCTACAAGACCATATGGAAGATCTTGGACAGACTCCAAGATAGAGCAGTGGTTCTAACCACTCAATTTGGGCTCCTTGGCCTAATCAGTCTGAACCGCAGCCCAGACCTATGGTCTATAGGCTGAACCATGGCTGAGACCTATGGTTTGTAGTCTAGACCATAACTATGACCTATGGTCTTAACTGAAGTTCAGTTGGCCTTCAATCCGAGCCAAATCGGTTGGAACGGCCATTTGATCTAGAAGAAGGTGGTTGAAGGACGAAAGATGCCAAAAGCTTCCATTCAAACTATCCTAACCACCCCTTCTTGATCTTGGCTTCTCCATGAAGCCACCCCTAGCCCTAGGGACATGCTATAAATACCCCCTTCAAATGGGGAAGAGATATACAGAGTTGATTGATCAAAAGAGCAATGAAGCCCTATCGAATTGCATACTGAACACGTGCATTTGAGAGCTACTTTGCCAATACTCTAAAGATCAATTAGTCATGGATGCCCTAGGTGCCTAGGAGAGTCAAGAAGTGCAAATTCGGGCAAACAAAGGCCCAATCAAATGATTCAACCACCAAATCTATCGAAAGGACATCGAAGGTGACCCTTGAACATCAATTGGACAAGGAGGTCAAGCCCACTACCCTTGGAATTGAGGGTAAGCCTATCAGAGTGCTAACCATGGCTCTTAGCCATGGTTTATAGTGTAGACCACTCATCAGAGCTATGGTTTGCAATAGAGGTATAACCACCTTCCTATTTCCATTTATGTCCAGTTAAATAGCTTAGATTGGTTGTTTTCATGATTTTATGGTAGTTTAGCAGATTTTTGATCGTAGAATTAGGTTAATTTAGCTTCTTTATGTTTATGCTTCAATTAGGACATTAATAAGTTCTTTATGCACTTTCCATGCCTTATTTCACATATTTGATCCATGCATAGAGTAGTTGTTCTCTTTATTTACGCTATTGTATAAATATTGATTTGATTTGCATAGTTTAGAAGCATATTTTATACTTTCTTGATTGTGCATGTTTAAGGATGTCATTATGCAATTTACCTAAAAGGGCCTCATCATGAGAGGTTGCCTATATTTTTGACATTCTTGTGTTGTTTCTTGACCGCAGGGAATAGTTTCAAAGGAGAACCAACTATCAAGTTCCTTCCCCATCATGAAGAAGAGGGCATCTCCACCCTAGAGCAGTTCGTGTCACCCTATAAAGGCACATTGAGCATCACACCTATCTTGAAGAGGATTACAATCACAAGAAACCTTATTGTAATATTGTATCAACGTGATTATCCCTAAGAGGGACGTAATTGTAACACAAATTGGACTTCATGAATAAATAAAGTGTTTATCATACATCTTGTTGTCAATTTTATCTTTTATGCATGTTGCTTATTCATTTACTATTGCAATAACGGGATTCTTGCCTCGGGTGTGAGCCTTTCTGGTGGTTACAGATGGTGATCATGGTGGAACTCCACATTTTATGCCCCTAATTTTTAACCCATGTGTTTTTTTGATATCAGGTGCAAACCGTAGATGACAGTTGTGGTCTAATTATTGGCCCGTAGCTACAACCCATAGTTCATACTGCAGCCCGCAGACCCAACCTACGGTTTATAACAGACATAGCAGACAACAGAGGGATAAATCTCCATCAGATGAGGATCTGAGGTAGGTCCAATTTTTAGTCTCTATCTGTGTTTTTCCAGAATGCATAAAATGAAATTTAATTAGGACATTTTAAGAAAAAGGAAAATGAATTAAGTCCTAGATTAGCATTCTATTTTCGCATCATTAGAAAGGCACTGCTAGGAACAATGGATCTCTGATTGCAGTCCGCCCTAGAATACAATGTGCTTGATAAATATTGTGTGTCGGTTTGCATGTTTGAGGCTCGATTAGAGGCCATTCGTCATTGTAATGTGCATTGTCTGAAATAGCATCTACATTAATTTGCATTCTCTGAATTTGAAACGTTCTTTCATTTTGCATATCATATAGAGAATGAGCATGAGTGCTACATGATGCATTTCTTTTTGTACAATTAAAAAGAACCACACACACCATGAAACACTTAAACGCTAGTGAGTTGGGCTTGGCATCCAACCACTAGTAGGGTTCAACGACGGTGGGCGTAACTTCCATCCATTGGCCCAAATCCTATGAACCCTTGATATATAGACCAATACCGGATCCAAGAACCATCCGTAGCCCAGAAAATTTGCATGTACTCCTCTTCGAAGGGTATAACACTGATTGGGTGAGATTGGGTGAGGATCTGGCAGGACCTATGCTCCTTGTTCGGGTGTGGGCTTCATTACCACACACGAGGGATTTACGCGACTTGGAGTTCATAGCCAAGTTGTCGAGCTGCGAGCGTACAGGTGAAATCCATTAAACCAAGAATAAAATCCAACAAGTTTTACAAAAACACGATAAGAGTTTCTACAACTGATACAACACATATTGAAAACACATCAAACAGTTTAGGACTCACTTTTAAAACTTAAAATGAGATAATCATTGTTGTATACCTTGTTTGCTTAATAATAATACATTTAGACTCTAGGTACACAATGGTGGACACACGGGGTGGTCGACAATGGTCCAAAGCCAACATCGATGACCAACCCCTAACTAGTTCACAACAATACGTGTCGAATCCTCAACCACATGAGTGAACCGAACGTCGTTCGGCTAGCATTCGAGGAGACAACTCGACATGGGGGGAGCCAACAGAGCAAACCCCAAATAGAGGAGCTTCAGTACACTCCTCTAGGCACAGAGTAGAATAGGAAGCCTTCCAGCATGAGGGTGTTCCACTTGAGAGCCATTATCGAGACCGCAATGCACGCGCATCCACGGGGTCGGCTGAAGAGTTTATTATGCAGGGGACCAGGTTGGTGCCCCTACGTACTAAGTCTATTGGAGGATCTATGGCTCCACCTTCTGAGTATAGAAGGACTAGAGACCCACCCATTCAGGGGTAGGCAGATAGGCTCGCAACCGAGCATAGAACTAGCCATACTCCCATGCATGGTCCAACATGTAAAATCACCATTGACATATCAAAGGTGGGAGATAATGGTACACCACCGAATGAGTGATGGTGGTCTAGGTAGTTAGAAGGTCTAGGTAGTGTTCTAGAGTAGCTAGGCTGCAAGCCTTCCGCTCCACCCACTCGAGCCCCGAGTGAGCATAGTGGGAGTGTCATCCGCACTACTAGAGAACATGGGGAGGCTTCCAAGCACCCTCATGTCATGCACCCACTATCTACACATGGTGGTTCACAATATAGGACACAGTAGGAGGCCAATGCCATCTTTACAGATAGAGGCAAAGGCACAACATATCAATCTGATGGGTACAGAACCCACAAAGTTGCTCGTACAGAGCAGGGGTATCAAAGGCCTCCCACGATCGACCAGATCGATAGGTCACATCGACTGGCATCAGAGAAAAAATGCCAACTCCTCCAAGACCAATTGGAGGATGCTCACCTAGAGAGGCAGTGTATCGAAGATGAAAATATTCAAGCACAAAGGCTCATAAGACAGATATTATATGAGCAGTGCATGCACGAGGAGCGTATCCTTGCTCAAAAGGAATGCGTAGAATAGGAAGATCGGTTAGCTAGGGCTGGCCTGTATCCTCAAGAAGAGCATCGAGAGCACACGCATAGGAAGGCTTTCTCACAAGCCGAGATGCACCAAGAGCATAGAGATGCTCGTACTCATGTTACTACCGAACAAAGGGAGTGGCTACCATCGCTCAATATTCAAAGGCATAGACAACATGAAGTAGCACGAGGATATGGATACGAATAGGAATATCCTGAAAGCTCCCGAGCTGAAGAGGAGGAAGAGCAAAGACCTCCATCTTGCACAAGGAAGATAGTACCTCCTAAGCCACCTACGCATCAACTTAGGGAGGAGGAATTTCTATCTTCAGAGGCCTATAAGGCCTTGGCCGAGAAAATTAAAGCCATTGAGAGACAAGGCGCGGCTATTCAAAAGTCGACTCTAAGGAAAATCCATAACGAGCCTTTGGATCCTTCAATGCCTACTCCGACCTACCCTGAGCATTTTGACATGCCCAGGTTAGATAAGTTCAAGGGTGATGAAGATGCACAAGAACATGTAACGAGCTTTCTGGATGCTTGCTTTCAGATAGCAAGCAACGATGCCTTATTGTTGCGCACGTTCATCATGACACTTTTAGGGCCTACCCGAGAGTGGTTTAACCAGCTAAAGAAGCATAGTATAACAAGCTTTGAGCAATTAGATGATGCCTTTCTTGAACGCTATTCCTTTGGCATCAAGAAATAGGCTAATATTTCTGATTTGGCTGTGCTAGCTCAGCGCGATGACGAGCCCATAGAACAATATGGAAAGAGGTGGAGAAGATTAATGGTGAAGTTGCCATTCCCCATTCCTACCATGGAATTAACTCGGATGTTCATGAAGAGTTGTGCCAAGCACATCTCGTTACTGCTGTAGCTACAACAGTATGCTACATTCGAAGAGGCTTTGGCGCAAGCCAAGGTGATTGAGGATATCAAGTTGCAAGAGGGCAACTTGAAGCTCAAAAATAGGAAAGAGGGATAGAAGAAGAGTACCACGAAGCATCAGGGCAAGTAGGCCCATGTAAATCAAGTGGTATTAAATCTCCAATGGGAGGACAAGGGGTAGCAAAAGCAGAACTACCAGGCCCAGCCTCCGCCTATGTAGTATGATAAGCGCAATAACTATAAGGGCAAAAACAAAGAGCAACGCCCACCTCGCCAGTTCACACCATTGATGGAATCATTGACGGTGATTTTTCATCAGTTATGCGAGGCCAAGGTGATCATATTACCCGAATTCAAGATGATAGACCCCAATCAACCTAAACCAAAGGGGTTTCAAGATGATTTATTTTACATCTTTCATAGAATGAAAGGACATGACATCGAGGTGTGTTGGTCTTTCAAACACCTAGTGCAAAATATGATCGACAAGGGTGAGCTTGTAGTGCCTCACAATCCGTAGGTGCTAGACAATAAAAATATGGGGATTTATAAGAACCCCTTACCGAATCATGAGGCGCCTCGGAACAACGTTGGTCAAGTTAACCAGGTACGAGTCGAACCACCTACCTAGGGGTTCATAGGCATGGTCAATGTTGTTACTAGGCATGGGAGATATGAACAACAAAATCAACCTCGTGCTCCTATCCAGATACAAGCCACATTGAATCAATGGTCGACACAGAATATTCCAGGCCCACCAACAAGACCGGTGGTGACCCTAAGGAGCAGGTTGGTCCAGAACCTGTAGATAACTCCTACGAAGTTGTCAATATATGAATTAATTCAGTAGTCCCCGAGGCACAGGGAGACTCTTATGGACATTTTAAGGTCCATTGAAGTACAGGCCCAGGATGCGCAGGCATTCACAAATTTTGTGGGACATGTACAACAGTGTCAAGAACCGATGATCCAATTTTACGATCATGAGATAAGGATGGTTTCTACAACTATGGCTGACCCATCGTTGCATATAATCATGTGTGTGAATCACATGCCATTCAAAAGGGTCTTGATTGATACTGGCTCATCGATCAACATAATAACGACCAAGGCACTGAGTCATTTGAAGCTACCTAAATCACACATTGTGCCAACTACATTTACATTGAGAGTATTTAACGACGCACTATGTTCGATTGTCGACACAATTATCCTACCCATACAGGTGGGTTTGAAGACCATTTTAGTAATGTGTCACATGATAGAAGGGGCCATGCAGTACAACATTTTACTTGGTAGGCCTTGGATTCATGAAATGCATTGTGTCCCCTCGATACTACATCAATGCATGAAATATATTCATGAGGGACTGGTTCACATGGTGTCTTCGGATGAGGAGCCATTTAAGTTTGTGAACCTAGCAGATTTGCCTGGGGGTTTCATACTCCCATCAATGCACCTGGATGTTCGGTCATCATCGCCAATAAGGAAACCAGGAGGTAAACCAGCAGTGCATGCTCAACCGATGCCATCTATGTCACACAGATCAGAGCATACCACCACCACTTCCTTGAAGCCGTCAACATCAGTCATGCATCGGGATGACAGGAAATTAAAGGTGAATATGGGTGAGAAAGAGAAAGAGCGTGAGCCCGAGCCAATCATCGAAGACGTTCCCATTCCCATGGAAGTTGAGGAACCCCAAGACAAAGCCGAGGAGGCACCTCAGCCTACCTCACCTACATCTTCAATAGGGTCATCCGCACCATGGGTGATTGTACATCTCGCTAATACCAGATTAGGTGAGTACCTTGTGCAAAATGTGACCTTCGGACCAATTTTGAAGATTGCACAAGAGATGGGCAGACCATCCGCCCATCGTTATCCGATTGGATCGGTGGTTCCACTAGGAGAACCGCCTAACCAGACTAACTTCATCTATGCGGGGCTAGATCAGCTTCCAACGTGAGAGCCCATGGATGAAGATGACGAGGAACCTTTTGTGGTAAACATTCACTATTTGTCTAATCCAAAGTATGCCATGCGGATTTTTGAGCTATATCACTGGCATGGGTACGGCCTTGGTCTCTTTGAACAAGGATGGAGGACTTCGTTGGAACCTCATTATCAGTTAGTCACTGATAGATTCGGTCTAGGGTTACAGATACGTGGGCAGGACGATTTGCTCATAGCATCCCTAGATCATCTATACCTCAGCATGGCGGACGATGTGGATTTTAATCCATATCATCCAGATCCCTCCAAATTTTGGAGGAATCACCCTATGATATCTGTCATCACCATTGAGCCACTCGAAGATCATCGTGAAGGGCTCCTTGAGCAGACTGAGGTAGAAATGAACCCCAGAGATCAACTGGGACACCAAACCCATGAGGCAGTCGATGACACAGACATGCAGGGGTGCAACCCCATGACTGCAAGTGATCTCGAGTTAGGAGATATTTGTAATGAATATGGAGTGGAGTCCACCTTCGATATGAGTGGACCAGGCTATGATGCAGACGAGGATCCCTCGAACGATGATGGACCCGAGGACAAAGTCGAAGGTGCTTATATCAGGCCTTTGTATGCGCATCATTTATTGCCTATGGAATCGGTACAGGATACCGAAGAAATCCTTCCCAATGTTGATCATCCAGGGGAAGGGACCGAGATAGTTTTCTCGATAGCATCGTACATGAGGTATAATTATCCAATTTTTTGAATAGCGATGACAGTATGCAAGAAGTGAGATTCATGGGGCCTCACTTAGAGGAGAAGCCTCCAAGAGTGGGGGTGAATGAAGGATTCTATTATGACAGTGATGAAGAAGATGAGCTAGAGAGGGCCTACCTTGGTCCTCCTTATTTGTGTCACCACCATCAACCCATCGACATCGATGAGGTCTATAGGCAGCTACATGTTGGTCCACGTCTGAGAGCAAGATGGTTAAACCTGGATCAAATCCATCGGTTGGTTAATCCTCGTCCATCGACCTACATGCAGCTCCATGAGCCGAATGATCCTATTTTGCATTCAGTGCATAGGGAGGATCCAATTATTCATAGTCCTCATAGGGAAGACCCTTTTGTGCCTGTGCCATTAGAGCCAGATCGTGGGTATGAGGACTGTGCAGATTTTGTAGAGGTTAGTCCGTGTGGTCCTGGAGATCAATTCCATTCCATAAACATGGTCTCCATTGATTTGACCACTCCACTCCGCAATCTAGCAGATCCATCTAAACCATTGTATCTTAACAAAGATGCTATCGACTAGGATCACGTTGATTCACCCATTGAGCCTGAGGATTTCTTCCCCAATGAAGAAATGTTGCAACCTTTCCATTTTGCACCAGGCTGTGCATATGATGTTTATCATGCCAAAAATACTTCCAACGTGGAACCACTCAACCCGACTGATGACATTCATCTGATTCCTATGCCTCACCAGCTGGAGGAGGGATCGCATATGTCGGTAGAGGAAACCTTTGAGGTGGATATCAGTGATGATCCCACCAGTGCAAAGAAAGTAAAATTTGGAGAGAGTCTCACTCCAGATGAGTGGGCCACCCTCATCCCTCTACTGAAAGAGAGACCAAATTTGTTTGCTTGGTCGTATAAGGATATGCCAAGTCTAGACCCAAAATTGGTTACTCATAACCTTTCGCTAGATTTGATGAAGAAGTCGATCAAGCAAAAGCTTAGGAAAATGCACCCAATAGTGGCCTTAATGGTGAAAGATGAGCTATAGAAGTTGTTGGATGTGGAATTTGTGATTTCCATCGATTATCCAGAATGGGTGTCCAATATGGTACCCGTGGGAAAACTCGATGGAAGAATCCGTATTTGCATGGATTTTAGAGACCTAAATAAGGCAACACCCAAAGATTCATTTTTGTTGCCCAATATTGATGCTCTCATAGATGCAACTGTAGGTCACGAAATGCTCTCCTTAATGGATGGTTTTTTTGGTTACAATCAAATTTGGATTAAACCCGAAGACCAGCACAAAACCACATTTATAACGCCATGGGGAACATTTTGCTATAAAGTTATGCCATTCGGCCTCAAAAACGTTGGTGCCACATACCAATGGGCCATGACATACATTTTTCATGACTATATGCACAAAATTCTTGAATATTATATCGATGATTTGCTAGCCAAGTCATTGCTATGAGAAGAGCATGCGGAGGTCTTAAGGAAAGTCTTCGATCGCCTGATAGAGCACAACGTCAGGCTGAATCCTAAGAAGTGCGTATTTGGCGTAACTTCTAGAAAATTACTAGGGTTCATCATCTCCAAGAGAGGCATCGAAGTAGACCCAACGAAGGTCAAGGCCATTTTGGAAATGCATCCTCCCACCAATATTAAGGAATTAAGGAGCCTTCGGGGCAAGGTAGTCTCGATAAAGTGATTTATCACCCAACTATCGGATAAATGTCGACCCATGAATCGATTGCTACATAAGGGTGTCCCATTCAGCTGGGACGAAGACTGCAAGGTAGCCTTCACTGAGATAAAGCAATACCTGGTGATGTTGCTAGTGCTAGCTCCACCAAGGCCAGAGGTGCCTTTTCTACTATATATATCGGCAATTGACTTTGCACTGGGAACCATGTTGGCCCAAAAGAACGTGCAAGGCAAAGAACAAGCCATATATTACATTAGTCAAACTTTGGTGAGCTATGAGCTTGGGTATGCATACGTGGAAAAATTGTGTTTAGCAGTAGTGTTCGCTACCAAGAAATTATGACACTATATGTTAAGTCATACGACGTATGTTATATCCAAACAAAATCCTTTGCAGTACATGATGAGTAAGACTTATCACAATACGCGTACTACGAAGTGGATCATGCTTTTGATAGAATTCGATCTGGAATTCATAAGCCAGAAGTCCATTAAGGGATAGGTCATAGCAGATCAATTAGCTGAGGTGCCACTATCAAATAGTAGGCCTCTAACAATTGAGCTTCTAGACGATGCAGTCTTCATCATATCTGAAGCTCTCGAACCCGAAGAACCAGAGAACAATGTTGATATGACTCTGTTCTTCGATGGTTCAAAGTGCGAACAAGGGGGTGGTGCCGGAATAGTGTTCTTCACACCGCAAGGAGCTCCAATGCCCTTGTCATTCAAGTTGGATTTTCCATGCACCAACAACAACGCTGAATACGAAGCCCTACTACTGGGCCTCCACACAGCTGTCGCCATGAATATTAAGATATTGAACATCTTCGATGATTCCTTGCTCATAGTAAATCAAGTCAAGGGGATTTTTTAGTGTCGATGTCCCATACTGAAAGCCTATAAAGATCTAGTTGATACATATTTGGCCAAACTGGAATGGTATGACATCGAGGCAATCCCTCGATCGTCAAATAGGTTTGCAGATACCATGGCTTCTTTGGGATCCTTAATCCCTCAGAATTCATCTACTGATTTCACTACCATCCATGTCAAGATGCTCTCTCATCCAGTAGCAGAGCGTGCAGCCTATGATAACAGAGAATCGATCAACATGATCAGTGTAGAACCACAAGTTGAATGGTTCTGTAGAGCTGAAGACTTTCTTAAGAAGGCACCCTGGGGGTCATTAACCTCTCAGAGTCCCATGGGGAGTGGTACTACCATTCACCATAGGGTTGTTTTTGAGTCTGCATTTGCAAAAGTAAATACGTAGGGGGAGCAAGTCGTCTTGGCAATTGAAGCTGAGATTTATCAAAATTGGATGTCACAAATTAAAGACTTCCTAAAGCTTAGTATAATCCCAGAGGGATTACCATGTGTCGCGAAGCGCACATTTAAATAGAAAGTGGCCAAATATGTCTTAATAGGAGACATCTTATACCGAAGAAGCTATGATGGAGTTCTCCTTCATTGCTTAGAGCCCCAAGAGGCATCATGGGCAATTTTGCAAGCCCATGATGGTACGTGCGGTGGCCATTTCAGCGGCATGGCCATCATCAAGCGCATCCTTCGAATGGGTTACTATTGGCCCACTATGGAGAAGGAGTGCAATGCGTATGTCAAGAAATGCGTTAAATGCCAGCATCACGCTAATCTCACGCACTTGCCATCGTAGGCCTTACAGCCCATTCAAGTGGCTTGGCCATTTGCTCAGTGGGGATTGGATCTTATAGGCAAGATCTCTCCTTCGTCATCAGGTCGACATACATTCATAATCATGGCTACTGAGTATTTTACAAAGTGGGTGGAAGCAATACCCTTAACAATGACAACCGGAGCTCGTATAGCAGAGTTTATACTAGAGCATATCATAAGTCATTTTGGGATTCCATCCAAAATAATATCGAATAATGGAACGTCTTTCAAGAACAAAACTATGAGAGCTTTGACATCTAAATATAGAATCAAACATAGTTTTGTGACTCCATACTATCCGCAAGCAAACGGGTAGGTTGAAGCTTCAAATAAGATAGTGGTAGCCATATTGAAAAAGATGGTACAAGAAAACCACAAATATTGGCACATCCAGTTGCCCCTTGTGTTTGGGCTTATAGGACTAGTATTCGGATGCCCATTGGGGCAACACCATTCTCACTAGTATATGGCACTGAGGCCATTATGCCCTTGGAATTAGAAATTCCAATGCTGCGCATCGCATTGAAAGAGTTCATCGATGATGACACTGCACGGCAAGCTCGATTGGATCAACTGACGTTACTTGATGAACATCGCGTGAATGCCCTGGAGCATCTCCACGTTTATCAAGAGTGACTAAAATGAGCTTACAATGTCAAAGTCCACCAGAGAGACTTTGAAGTTGGGGATCTTGTCTTGAAAGAAAACCAACAGAACTCTAATTTACCACCAGATATGCATGACAAATTCATGGCTAATTGGCTAGGACCTTACATCATATCTAAAAATATTGGTCCAAGTACCTATCGCCTAACATCGCTAGGGGGTGTTGAAGAGCCTGAACCTCTCAACATCATCCATATTAAGGCGTTTTATGCTTAAAGAGCATAGTAAAAGGCTTCGAGAGTTGTTGGTAACTGCTCGGTCATCCTAAAAGGCTCCAAACACTTTCATTAGTGGTTTGGTCAAGTCAAAAAGCTCCAAAGGCATCTGTAAGCCCTTTGGTCAACCTCAAAAGCTCTGAGGGTTTGGTCAAAACCACTCGATCATCCCAAAAGGCTCCAAGGGTCCCTAAAACCGCTTGGTCATGTCAGTCAAAAGCCCCAAGGATTTTCTTGTAATCGCTCGGTCATCCTAAAAAGCTCCAAAGGCATCTGTAAGCCCTTTGGTCAAACTCAAAAAGGCACCAAGAGTTTTCTAAAAAAATTACTTGGTCAACCCAAAAGCTCCAAAGGCATTTATAAGCCCTTTGGTCAAATGCAAAAGGCACCAAGAGTTTCTAAAAAACTGCTTGGTCAACCCCAAAGGCTCCAAGGATTCTCAAAATCGCTTGGTCATCCCAAAACACCCCAAAGGTACCCATAATCCCTTTGGTCAATCCTAAAAGCTCCAAGGATTCCTAAAAATTGCTTGGTCAATCTAAAGGCTCCAGAGGCATGTACTCATCGTTTGGTCAATTATGAGGCTCAAAACCCATAAAAATTATAAAATCAATAAAATCCAAAAAAATTGGTAAAGCATAAAATCCAAAAACATTTGCATTTGCATTTTCATTTTGCATTCACTCATGCATCCATCGCATTATTGCATTGCATATAGGCATTCATCATCCATTGCATTCCGTAATAGAAGGCATTTGTGTTTGTCAGTCTTACAAATGATGCCACGTTTGTGTTTAAATCATGCATCTCTGCATTTATCATGATCCATCATTCATGTGAGTAATTGTGTTTTTCAACACAACCTATAATGTTGCTATGGAGATATACTAGGGTTTTTCGGTCACTCAGTCATACCTAGTAGTCTTATCAAGAGTTGGTAGAAAGCTCACTTTGCTTTTGTAGCTAAGGTTCAATTAGTATAGCCCTTAGCATATCAGAAGCCTATCACTAATCAACAAATTTAAACAATCCTAACAAGGACTAGGGGAAGATGAAAGCCATGAAGTAGGACCGGGTATCCTGAAGCGAAAAGAGTTATTCTTGCTTATCCCTCTGTGCGGACGGTATGGGAAATGTTGGCAGTTGGAAAAAGGACAGGTTAGTTCCCTATTCAGAATCCCTTGCTTATGATAAAATGAGCAATATACCAAAGAGATATCCTATATCAATCCTCATGATTGATCCCCTAGATCGATATCATAGATCGACTCCCTAGAGTGATATCCCATATTGATATCATAAGATCGATATTCTCAATCGATATACCAGAAATAGTTTTTCCAAGTAAATCTCCCCAAAGGAAAGTTTCTGAAGAAGAGTATCAAATGTAAATGCCAAAAAGTAAAGATCGAGTGAAGATCAGAAAACAGGCTTAAATCAAAGTTCAAAGTGAAGATCAAATTAAGATCATAAATCAAAAGTTCGAGCGGAGATCAAATGAAGATCCAAAATCTAGTTCGAAGAGAGATCAAATGAAGATCCAAAGATAGTTCAAAAAGAAGATGGAATCGACTCCCTTGCTTCACTACATATGAGCAAGTATCCCAAAAATTGAAGGATAGAAAGGAATGAGCCTGAATCCCTGGAATTGTCAGCACTACTGTACCTTACGCATGACGATATGTCTGACGCATTAGCACCTCGCTTATGAACAAGACCAATGTTTGAATGTGGAAGAGCTAGCTTCAGGTGTCCTGCATTGCTTAGTGGCTTAGTCCAACTGAAATCTAAACTTGAGATTGGATAAGACATTTGTGGAACCCCTATCTTAGCAATGGGCTGAAAGAATCCCGCATGACATCGGGGAACGCTCGTGTCTTATCTTAAAATATTCATTTGCACACATAGGGATAATGAACAGTTAGGGTCTATCCTAGCAAAAGCCTTTTATCTCAGAAGTCTAGTGTGGTTAGTATGCAACTTTTGATAAGTTTATTAGGGTGTTTGAGTATCATGAAAAACCTCAAAATCTCTCTAAAAAGCAACAAATGCTACAAAAGCATAAACCAGTAAATGGTAAAAGTCATTGCAAATCATCAAATTTCAAAGTATCCAAGAAGTGATACATCATTGCATAAAGCACAATCAAGATATAGGATAGATACCGGATAAATATCAACAATGATGTTTAGATGACCACTGACTATATCATGCATATCATTCAAAGTGCGAAAGAAAATAGAATGACATATTATCTCATTCGCATCATACAACTTCATACCATTACATTTCATATATGGGTGATTAATTGATTAAATTCTTATCTTAAGGATTTTCAATTATAGTCATGATTTTTACACATCCTGTGGCGTCATCCATTAAATTGTCAAATACACATTGCATTCATTCCTTATGTTTTAAGTGATTAAAGCATACAGGTTCATTTACATTAGAATAACATCATGTAAATAAAGCATTTCCATAAAATAATGCATACAATGAAGCAATATCAAATATGCGTTAAAAGAAACCATAGCATCCATATGCATTTATCATCAAAAGCATATCTAAGCATCTAGATCACTGCATATCATCATCATAAAATAAATAGCTATCTAATGCATGACATCACCATCACATCATATAGTATCAACATAACATAAGCATTGCATCCATGTGCATCACATAAACATAAGATCAAAAAATAAATATATACACATGTACACAGAATGAGCTAGAATGATCATATCATATAAATATGTGTCCAAATGAGTACATAGGGAGTATGCAAAAATGCCCACAGGCTACAATCATGTAGGTCCTCGACCTTACACCAAAAATGATGATATATCAAAATGTAGTCTATGCTATAAAAGCCCTAGCTCTATCCTGCTCCCCTATACTAGAGCTCTCACCGCCTCCCTCAGTACTATGCTCAAGAGCCTGCTCTCCCTGCTACCCTGTTGTGCCCTGTTGGTCGCCCTACTGAGGACCCTGTGTGCCACCTAGCCCGAAGAGGCCTAGCACTCGTCCAACCGACACCTGTGATGGGCACCTCTATGCACCGGGACCTATGGCTGGATGTGGCAGTAGACTACCCTACCTCCCTAGTCCTGGTATGACTACTGTCGCCATGTGTACTAGAGGACCTATGTGTCCTCTCGCTCCGATGGGTATGATGGCTTGAGCTAGTAGTAGACTATCCTGTAGTCCTAGTCTTGGTCCACTGAGACTCGAGAGTGAAAGGATCCTCAAGAACCTGTAACCCATGCATCTCTATGTAACCTACCAGCTGGTCCACTCGAGCAACCCGAGATGCATGCATATCATTGGTCCTCATGACCATATCTCATAATCGCTCGACCTCAGCCATAGGATCCTAGCCACCTGGTACAACTATTACTAGTGCTACCGGAGGCCCCATGATAGCCTGAGGAGGTGGCATAGCCCCCTCGATGCCCTGATCAGATCTCTCTACTACTACATCTCATTGTGCCTGAGCTAGCTCTAGTGCAGTCTATAGTGTCTAAATCTGTGTCTCTATAGTTGTAGCCCGCATAGTCAAAGTCTCAATCTATCCCTATGCCTTAGTCAAGTGCCTATCCCTATTAGTCAGCTGAGCCTGTAGAGTAGCAATCATCATATCTCGCTCTCGTTGCTGAGTCTGGAACCTACCAAGCTGACTCTGCAAGTCAGCCACCTATGCTAGGAGCACCCCCTCTACGCTATCAGGAGGGACCTCACCCTCCTTGAAAGCCTCCTCATCCAGGTCAAACTCAGGAGCCTCCTCAATGGTAGCCTCTACCCCCCAGCCACCCTCTATCCTCTAGCGCACCCTACGCCCATCGGGATCCACCTCTGCCTCTGTTGCTTCCTAGTCTGGCTCTCGACCCAAAGGCCCTATCCCGTACCACCTGAACAGTGACCACCATCCATCATATGTTGGGGTAGTCACAGCCATCTCAACACCAGTCTCCTGGTAATCATCAACCTCATCTCCTAGAGCCACAGGCTGAATCCACTGTAGATCATGCTCTAATGCCAATCGACGGTACATAAATGGGCATCTCAGGAATGTCCTGCACCATCCCAAACTATCATAGGACATGAGAGAAAAATTGGTACTCTCAGATCTCGGCCTTACGGCCGATCAACCATCTGTCTCGATGAGCCTATCGAAGCCAATCGCCCGCCTTTGGCCATGTTGGGCAGTCCATGTATGGCCACCACTGAACATCATTCGGGCCAAGTGTCACGAACTGAGTAATGTAATGTTGGACATCACCAGCATGAATCCTACTATGGGTGCCCTCCTCCTCGTGAGGCCAGTAGGCGGTATAGCACTAGCGCTCGGTAGCAATAGTAGTAATATCCAGTGATAGATCCTTAGGATGCTCTATCCTAATATGCTGCCAACCCTAGATCTGCAATAGTAGACTGTAGCTCATGCCCTTACGGCTTCTCTCAATAAACTGGTATAGCTCCCTGTAGAGGTGGCATAATAGCGTGCTGCCCCAAGCTAAGTGCAATGGCTGCCTAGTAGAACTCTGGATGACTCTCTAGATGCTAGCCAAGAGGTTCCAGGGAATCCTCATGCTCGAGGAGTCTGGAAGCACAATCTGTACCATGAGGATCATGAAGATAGCAGCATGGACTGAAAATATGTGCTTACCCTCCTAGTAAGCAATGTGGACTCCTCCATGGTCAATAGCATCCTGAGCCTGCTGGCTCCAGTCTCCAAATATAGCATCAAAAATGGGCTTCTTAGCCCCAGAACTAGAGGATACGATGGCCTCGCCATCGATAGGGATCCTAAAGATCCGATATACGTCCTCTAAGGTGACAGTCATTTCACCTGTGGGCAGGTGAAATGTATTTTTTGGGCATTCCAACGCCTGGACAATGTAGTCAAGTAAGCTTGGTTTACCCGAATAGTGGGTAAATCCAAGACATAGCCGAATCCAACGGCTCTGAACCAGTCACGCTCACCACCCGTGAGCCATCCATGGAGAGTCTTAAGTAGATCTGGCTCTCTCGCCCTAGAGGTCAATGTCTGGAATAAAAGCATACTATAAGGAAAAAGCTAACTAAAAATGACAAAAACATCTAAAAAACTGATAAAACGGCAAAAACATGTCATAAGACATTCATAAAAATCAGCAAAAATACTTAGGCGATTCAAAAACGCATTAAATAATATTAATTGCCTATTAAACTTAGAAAAAATCAAAAAATTTAGGAAAAATTTTTCTAAAGTCGCGAACCGCGGGTCAACCCTACGGTCCGCATACGGTCAAAATTTGACCATTGGAATTTTGAATGTTGACCGCAGTTGTCAGCTGCGGTCCCCAATCGATCAATTGGGCACCGCAACTGGTACCTGCGGTCTCCATTCAAACCTCAGACGGGGCTAATTCCCCGCCCGAAAAACAAAAAAAAATATAAAAAATAAAACCCTAATCTAGCTAGCCTAATCTAAGTCCGAGGTTCATTGCCAGCAGTTTAATTGGGTTCATTTATCTCATTTCTTAGTGAGGTTAATTTTACTGGTAAAAAATGTGTGGTCTAGGTATCAAATTACCTTGCCCTCGCTCCGACCTTGGCTGGATGAAGCTTCCTCCCATGCTGCCATCGTGCGATAGGTAGAATGTCGGTATGATTAGGTAGGGTTTCAGAGCAGGTTTAAAGTTGTCACTGTCAGAGCTCTGAAACTGTAAAAGAATAGTGAGGTAAAAAGTGAAAATTTGAAATTTTATAACTTTTTACTATTCCACGCGGACCGCAGCTAAAACCTGTGGTCCAGTAATTAGGGTTTTGCGACCGCAGATCTTAGCCGTAGTTCCCAAAATTTGCAAAATGGGAACCGCACATCATGTCTGCGGTTAGCAACTGGAAGAAAAACTAGTAAAATCCCACCATGGGAAGGTCTAAAAAGGTAAATCAATGACTCCCATTGGATCAAAATTTCAATAAAAGCAATCAATGTTGCAAATTTGGTGATGTTCAAGCACCATGATTAAATTCAAAAAAAAAAATAATTAAAACTCCAAATGTGCCTCGTATTCAGCTATTTACCCTATACACTTGGCGGTTGCAGCGACTTGCGATCCATGCAATCCGACAAGATGAGTAAATAACCATAAGGACATTTGGGGCAAAAATGGTCATCATTGATTTGATATGCTTCTTCTCAATCCCTAAGAAGGCCTTCACGGCTGGACTGCTCCACGGGAATGAGGCGTTGCATGTCATGTCTCCTATGACATCTTTTCAGCAAATCATCGACAATTTGATTCAACACAAATCTGATTGGATTTGTATCAATTCGATTCCCTAAGATGGCTATTGTAGCCTGACTGCTCCATGGGATAGGAATGTGCAAATCATTATTAATAGTTGGAATCAAAAGTTGAACTAGGCGTAGCCAAGCATTTAATGTGCTCAAATCTAAATTTGTTCAGATCATCCATGGTGGTCAAGCGACATCGTCGCTTCAATCATTGTCATTACCCTCATCGACTCGTCGCTTGAGGGGGTAGTCATAATATCAAATCATAATCAAAATCGATAGAAGATCCCTAAGAATCGTAGATCCCTTGATCTTGTCAAAATTGTGTTCGTCCTTGCGAATCATTGTAAACAACTATCATAAGCTTACCCCTTTTGCTTGGGGTAAATAGCAAATATGATGTTGCTTGTTGTTCTCCACCTTTCGGATCTATGGGTCATAAGATACCTATGGAATGCACAACTACACCGAATGAGATGAGAAGGGCACAAGATTTTCAAGTTTAAGCCTCCAAAGAGTTGGAAGCAATGATTCCAGGATGCGCATCCTTTTGCTGGACCTGGGGCATCTAATGTTGATCTGACTAATGATCATCATAGAACCTTTGACATCATTTTAGGAGGTCTATTTTTGCTCAGCGTTGTTCGATCTCACAACGCATCTCAAAAGGGGCATCTGTAGACACCTAAAACATGTCATGTCGAAGGCGACTACTCATATGGACATGCTACAAGACCATATGGAAGGTCTTGGATAGACTCCAAGATAGAGCAGTGGTTCTAACCACTCAATTTGGGCTCCTTGGCCTAATTAGTCTGAACCATAGCCCAGACCTATGGTCTATAGGCTGAACCATGGCTGAGACCTATGGTTTGTAGTCTAGACCATAGCTGTGACCTGCGGTCTTAACTGAAGTTCAGTTGGCCTTCAATCCGAGCCAAATCGGTTGGAACGACCATTTGATCTAGAAGAAGGTGGTTGAAGGACAAAGATGCCAGAAGCTTCCATTCAAACTGTCCTAACCACCCCTTCTTGATCTTGGCTTCTCCATGAAGCCACCCCTAGCCCTAGGGACATGCTATAAATACCCCCTTCAAATGGGGAAGAGATATACAGAGTTGATTGATCAAAAGAGCAGCGAAGCCCTATCGAATTGCATACTGAACACGTGCATTTGAGAGCTACTTTGCCAATACTCTAAAGATCAATTAGTCATGGATGCCCTAGGTGCCTAGGAGAGTCAAGAAGTGCAAATTCGAGCAAACGAAGGCCCAATAAAATGATTCAACCACCAAATCTATCGAAAGGACATCAAAGGCGACCCTTGAACATCAATTGGACAAGGAGGTCAAGCCCACTACCCTTGGAATTGAGGGTAAGCCTATCAGAGTGCTAACCGTGGCTCTCAACCATGGTTTATAGTGCAAACCGCTCATCAGAGCTACGGTTTGCAACAGAGGTATAACCACCTTTCTATTTCCATTTTTGTCTTGTTAAATAGCTTAGATTGGTTGTTTTCATGATTTTATGGTAGTTTAGCAGATTTTTGATCGTAGAATTAGGTTAATTTAGCTTCTTTATGTTTATGCTTCAATTAGGACATTAATAAGTTCTTTATGCACTTTCATGCCTTATTTCACATATTGATCCATGCATAGAGTAGTTGTTGTCTTTATTTACGCTATTGTATAAATATTGATTCGATTTGCATAGTTTAGAAGCATATTTTATACTTTCTTGATTGTGCATGTTTAAGGATGTCATTATGCAATTTACCTAAAAGGGCCTCATCATGAGAGGTTGCCTATCTTTTTGACATTCTTGTGTTGTTTCTTGACCGTAGGGAATAGTTTCAAAGGAGAACCAACTATCAAGTTCCTTCCCCATCGCGAAGAAGAGGGCATCTCCACCCTAGAGCAGTTCGTGTCACCCTATAAAGGCACATTGAGCATCACACCTATCTTGAAGAGGATTACAATCACAAGAAACCTTATTGTAATATTGTATCAACGTGATTATCCCTAAGAGGGACGTAATTGTAACACAAATTGGACTTCATGAATAAATAAAGTGTTTATCATACATCTTGTTGTCAATTTTATCTTTTATGCATGTTGCTTATTCATTTACTATTGCAATAACGGGATTCTTGCCTCGGGTGTGAGCCTTTTTGGTGGTTACACTTCCCAATTTTTTTTTTTTTTAAATTCCTATAACAAAGTATTAGAACTATAATGGAATAAATTCTAATACTAGAGATAATCAATCTTCACTAGATGATTTTTCAATCTAGTGGAATCAATTTTGAGTCCTAGTATTAACGAGTTTTTTTGCAACCCTAAGGAAAGACTCTAACAAAATGCAATCTCAAAAAATTTGTAAATGAGATTTCTAGATTTCTCTCAACCTCACTTGTGGCTCTCCCTATTTCCTATCAATTTATCGTGTGATCTAATACCATTGTTAGTTTTTGATGAGTATATGATATAGGAAATGCAACCACAAGATGTAAGATAATTAAGCTATCATAACTATATGATAATGACATTATAATATGTAGGAAAATGATAAGATAAACTTCTGCAATAACTCATAAATATTTTATTTTTGAAAGATTACAAAAATTGTACAATGCAGTATAATGGAGAACATAGACACTCTATAAACTGTTTTTGAATAGCTACATTGTACCTCACTACCAATCTATACTATGCACTCTCTATATTCTCTCCACACTTGTTTCACTCACTATAAGGCCTATATATAGGAAGATAAGTTCCTTGTCCCTCACTCTACCTATGACTCTATCCTATGACTCATGTACATGTGGACTACATGCACATTTACATCATTGCACATTCTAACACTTGTGCATTTATTACATTGCTTGAAGTAACTACTTAACTTTACTCTAAAGTAAACTGATACTCTAGAATTGTACCAAAGGTGGTACATTGACATGTACCCAATAATGTAATATATTCTAACAAAATCATGTCACTTTATACAAGTGGATACCTAAATAGTATATCCTTTGTATTAAGAATCTATCTAATCTTTTTGCAATGAATTTAACCCGAACTCTTTTGTTCGTCCATGTAAATTTTCCATTTTGGGGGATTATGTCCTAAAGTTTATGCTCAATTATAATTTGCATAACCAAGTCCTTAGAAGGGTCTTTTGAGGGAATGCCTCATTTTTTCTCCCATTGGTCTACAATCAAGTCCCATGATATAATTAAGTTTTGGGGTCTTTCCTGACTAATCCAATGCTGAAGACTTTTCCAAGATTCTTATTTTAAGACTAAGTTATTCGGTCCATAAAAATTGACTATGGTCTAGGTCTATCCTTGTGGATAGGAAAAAGAAGCTACTATTAAATATGGGTGTCTTTTTTTATAAATACATATCAATCAAGGCCTATGGATCCTATGCAAGGAGAAGCCGTCCCAAGGCACTTGACAAATGTATTGCTTCTACATCTGAGGATCTCCACATGTTTTTCCATTTTATTCTTTCTAACTTCTTTGTCAATTTAATTTCTTGAATACAAATAACCATTGGCTTACATTGGGCTATTAATTGACTTAGGTAGTTTTTTCAAGGGACTACCAAATCCCCTTTTAATTCTATGATAGAACCTTCATTTCTTAAGTTTAGCCTTACTAAAGTCTAAGGTTATTTATGATTTCTTTTGAATCTATATTTGCTTGTTATGTTATTATATCTTGATTAGTTTACCTCCCTCTAGTAGAAGGCTTGGTGGCTAGAATGTATTAACAAGAAATAAACATAAAGCATTAAATCAAAATAATCCCATGGAATCCACCTTCTCTGCCACTTCTGTGGTAGATTCCTCAAGTGTGACACAGATAGATTTGTCTACGGGTCTATCACACACTGTACAAACTACTGATATCTTTTACCAATACTTCCATGCCTCAAACTGAATCATCTTCACCGTCCATTAATCACAATATCACCCACATAGACATGGCCAAAGTAGAGGCTCTCTACAAATTGGCTAACTATATCTTAGAGTCCATTCATGATCCCTTAGTCAAGATCCTACTTTATAGCAAGAACTTTCTCATTCTTAGCCACATAGCTTTACCTAGGTGTACACTAGCCCTCTTTTTGAGGCATCGATTGCACCCTCCTCTCATGTATTCATTCCCTAATACACAAGTGCTCCAAGCACTTCTATCCCATCTTCATAGACATCCACATACACTAATCCCTTGTATGAAGCACATGTAAATGCTACTTCACAAGTTCCAACCTCCCAAGTTACCATGCCAAGTATAACTTATTCCCCAACCACATCGTCCATGCCATCTATGTCCGCACCTTCCATTTTTTATAGAGAAATTCATGAAGCATAGGAACATTTGAACAAATTGCTTAAGCAGCATCAAGACGCTCAACAACAAGTGCAAGTGAACCCTAAGCCTCTACCAAACTCTACTCGGACCATCCTCATTAACCAAGGTCCATCATGAACACCACAATATTCTATGGTTTCCATCTCTACTCCTCCACCAAGCCATACCAATACCCATTCCATTCCCATAAAACATACCAATTCCATTCCCATAGGCCAACCCAGCTATAGTCCCCATGCATTGTCCCCATTCCAACATTCTCCATATCTTCATCATCAATATCCTCTTCATCAATTCCCATCAACCTCACATAGTCATCATCATAAATTCCATCATCATTTAGTTACCCCACAACAATTTTCTACCACATCTTCTCGAAATCATCAGGTAATTCAGGTCTTCCACATTCCTGGGGAAGACCCTAGAATCAAGGCCATGCAACAGCAAATAGATCAATTGATATAATATACTCCAAGATTGACAAACCATAAGCTAACCTTACATCAGCTGATTAACCAACCCATTCACCCTTCGGTACCATCATCGCCATATCCGATAGATTTTACGATGTCAAATTTTGATAAATTCAAGGGGACAAAGGACCCCAAAGAGCATGTAAGAACATTTGTACACTGATGCTTTAGAATCCAAAGTGACAATGCTCTCATGCTTAGAACATTTCCTCAAATATTAGGTGGAGATGCCATAGAGTGGTACAACCAATTGCCTAGTAATAGAATTTATACTTTTGAACAATTGGTTGACCAATTCTTTGAATGCTTTATCTTAATGTTAGAAATTAAGTCTCATTATCTGATGTTTATGCTTTCAAACAACATGACGATGAGTCTATCTATGATTTTGGCAACCATTGGAGGGTCGTCATTACCAAATTACCATTCACCCTACCAATGGAAGAGTTTATCAAGCTATTTACCAAGAGTTGTTTAAAACCCATCTCTTGGATGCTTTAATTACAAATATATCGCTCATTTGAAGAAGCTCTAGCACAGGCTAGTGTCATCGACGAGATAAAAATCCAAGAGGGCATACTTAAGCCTAGAAAAAATGAATGGCAAAATAGGGGCCAATACAAAAGCAATTATTCTAGCCAATCAAAATCAACACAGGCCACTCTGGCCAATCAACCTAATCATGTCAATAAAGTGGTCATGAGCCATCTGGTAATGGCTCAACAACAATCAGTGCAACAACCATTGTAACAAATTGCCTATCATGCAGTACCTTCAGTATCTCAATCAATGCAAAGCACAGTGCCAACTGTGGAAAACCATCCCTGGTGATATTTTGTCCGATAGAATCACCAATACACCCCCTTGGCCAAGTCATATGCTTCCCTCTTCTAAAGGTTGTACGACACATAAACTTGCATTGCTCAAAATCAGACCAGGTGATCCCACTAAACGTGGAAAATATTATCAAAAATATTTGTTTTGTCCTTACCATAGGCAAAATAGGCATGATATCAATAATTTCCATGTATTCAAAGACATATTTCAAGACCTTGTTTACTTGGGGGTCATCAAGATTGACAACCCCCTTGCTCAACAAAACCAAAATCTTGGTATTTTCCAAACTTCACTTCCTCATCATGAGGAGGTGCAACCAACTATGGGAGGGGCTAACACCAAAACTCCTCTTAATAAAGTTAACCATATCCAACAATACCAAGGTTTTGTAGGTGCCATTCATGTGGTAACTAGAGGTCAAAAAAATAACCAGCAAAATGCAAGGCAACAACCTTAGGTAAGTGTGTCGCAATCTACCACATCACCTCCCATTCAAATTTCCCCCAATCCTTTCCCACCAAATCATATTCCTAGCCAACCAAATCCCCCCATTCATTCCATCAATTGTCCTCCATGACCATTCATCTCATTGAGTAACTAGTTAACCACAAGCCTAAAGATGGTTTTTGCCAAATTTTCAATATATGAGCTAATTCTAAAATCTCCCCCACATAGTGAGGTATTAATGGACATTTTGAAATCCATTGAATTTCAATCTCAAGATGCTAATACCTTCAACAACTTTGTAGGGAGCATTCAAACATGCATGGAGCCTTTCGTTACATTTTACAACTTTCAGATTAAACCAATCTCATCAAAATCAGTAGATCCTTCATTGCACATCATGGCTCTAATTGATAGGAAGCCTTTCAAAAGAGTTCTAATTGACACTAGCTTCTCCATTATTATCATCACCATGTATGTTCTTCATCATCTTAACCTTCCTCCATCTTATATAACCAAGTCATCCTTCACCCTAAAGCATTCAACGATGCTTTATGTTCCACAGTTGGCACTGTCATTTTGCCCATCGAAGTGGGGATCAAAATATTGTACACTATGTTCCACATATTGGAAGGATCCATGGCATACAATGTACTCCTTGGAAGACCTTGGATGAGGGAAATGAGATGTATCCCTTCAATTCTACATCAATGCTTGAAATACATTCATGAGGGAAAAGTACATTGCATACCATTAGATGTCAAACCATTTAAGTATTGCAATTTCATCTCAAATACCTATGAATCCATGCTTCCTTCCACCCACCTTTTCCTATCACCATCAACCAATCCATCTACTATCCTGCTCATTTCTTCATCAAAAGCTTCCATTCTTGAGGAGTCCATTATCACCAATCCCTACCAAGCTTCGATACCCTCATCATCTTCATCACTGACTACATGCACGTGTGGTCAAATTGAATCCACATCATCAACATCATCCCCTTACACAACTTTGCCTTCCACATCATCATCATTCATTCAACAATCTTCCCAATCCAATTCATCTCCATCAACCAATGTTTTACAAGTCGATTTGATGGATTGTGAGATGTCTTCATCTCCACCATTCCCCAAGACATTATCCAATCATGGTCCTTCCACATCATCCCAAGTTGAGGTCCACCTCACTAATCCTATTATTGATGAGTATGTGGTCCAAGAAATCACCATTACATTGCTCACCATTCCAAATACTAGGATTTCGATCATCCACGTGACCCACCTTTATCTATAGGAGTGGTATATGACATGGGTTCAGCTCCCAATAACATAAATTTTGTATATGGAGGGATTAATTCTTTGTCCAATTTAGTTCTCCTAGAAGAACCCAAAGAACCAACACCTACCAACATACAAAACATGTCAAGATTTCCATCCCATTATTTTCACATAGTTAATTGTTAAGGACATGGTTTAGGATTGTATGAACAGGGAATGCACGATATTATTGATGTTCCATATCGAGAAACGCATGACCATTCAGGCTTAGGTTACACTCCACTCTCCACCACCTCTTCTCTTGAATAAGTCTTCCAAAGGCTTAATCTAAATTTAGGAGAAAAATCCCTCCACCTCGATGACTCTGATGATGAAATATATGAAGAATTCAAACTCATGTCGATAATTTCTAATGAATCTGAAGAGGAATCAGAGCCCATCATTCCCCATATTGAACATGATAAATTTTATCTCAGAATGTTCCCCATCCACAAGCCCATATTTTACTTGCTTCTTCCACAAGATCAAGACGAACATACTGGTGAACCACCACCTCCATATCATTAATCCATATCATTAGCCAAACTTGTAATATATGTACATAATACAAAAATAAAAATAAAAAATAGTGGTTTTCACCACTAAAAAAAATTAAAAATCAAACAAAAACATTTTCTTTTTCTACATTGCATGTATATAGCATTTAGTTAAGTGTATTTATTTGTGTTGCTTGTTGTTGTCCAGGTTTACCAAGCTCCTAGCATCGGTTCTTAGGCTCCATTCATCCCATCCATTTCAACCTTATTCATTTTCCCTTAAGTCAACATGAATCCTACTGACTTATTCACCCCCTCCGTAATCCATACGATTTGGCAAAGCCAATTCCAATTAACATAAGCCTTATTGATATGGATCGAATTTCCTCACCACCATCCTTTTTCGATTTTTTCCTATCTGAGGAACTATTAAGGGCTTCACCAACTACATTTCTCCATCCCCTCCACCTTAACCTTCACCTTCACATTCACCTTTGAACCTCAAGGTTTTCCAAGCAGACGTAGATGAGGATAAGTCATAAGAGTTTGATGATGTCATAGATAGCATTCATCTAATACCTATGCCCCATCAACTTGATGAAGGTTCCCATATGTCCATTTAAGATACCATCTATGTGGTCCTTAGTTCAGACAAAGACAATCCCCAAATTGTCAAGCTTGGCAAAATCTTATCCAACTATGAATAAGAGTAATTAATTTCTCTTCTCAAGAGGAAGAAGGGTATTTTTGCATGGTCCTACAAAGACATGGCTGGTCTTGACCCTAGCTTGGTTTTCCACAATCTCACCTTACATCCAGAAGTTAAACCGGTCAAAAAAAAACTTAGAAGGATGCATCCTACCATTAACCTCTTGGTCAAAGAAGAGCTCCAAAAGTTGTTAGACGTGGGTTTCATTGTACCCATTGATTATCCTAAGTGGCTCTCAAATATGATACTCGTTCGTAAACCTAATAGGGTAATATGTGTTTGCACTTATTTTTGAGATCTTAACAAAGTGTTTCATAAGGATGACTTTCCTCTTCCAAACATTGATACTCTTGCCGACGCTTGCGCTGGCCATGAAATATTTTATCTCATGGAGGATTTTTCAGGATACAACCAAATTCGAATAAATCCTGATGACCAACACAAAACAACATTCACTACACCTTGGGGAACATTTTGTTACAAGGTGATGCCCTTTGGCCTTAAAAATGTAGGTACCACTTATCAATGTGTCATGACATACATTTTCCATGACTATATGCATAAGATTATCGAAGACTATGTGGATGATCTCTTGGAAAAATCTAAAACTTGACAACAGCACATTGGTGTATTGGAGTAAGTTTTTTACCGACTACTAGAGCATAATGTAATGTTGAACCCCAAGAAATGTGTCTCTAGTGTTACCTATGGCAAACTACTAAGGTTCATTGTCTCTAAAAGAGGTATTGAGGTGGACCCAAACAAGGTCAAGACCATATTGGAGATGCCTCCCCCAACAAACTTAAAGGAATTGCATATTTTACAAGGAAAAATCCAATCGATCCATCATTTCATTGTGCAATTTTCTGACAAATGCAGACCATTCTATCACCTGCTACAAAAGGGGATACCATTTTCTTGGATAGATGAGTGCCAAAAAGCCTTTGATAACATTAAGTAATACCTAGCTTCTCCACTAGTATTAACTCCTCCTCGTCCGGGGGTCCCATTCTATCTTTATGTTTCAGCAACATAATTTTTATTAGGGACAATGCTTACACAAAATAATGAAGAAAAATTAAGAGCAAGCTATCTATTACATTAGTCAAACATTGGTAAGCTATGAAATCAGATACGCTTATGTAGAAAAATTATGCTTAGTAGTGGTTTTTACCACTAATAAACTTTGACATTACATGCTTAGCCACACAACATATGTCATAGCTAGAGAAAATTGTTTGCGTTATATGATATCTCGCACTTAAAATAACATCTGCACCGCTAAATGGATAATGCTTCTTACTAAATTTGACCTTGAGTTTATTAGCCAAAAATCCATTAAAGGTCAGGTCATAGTCGATCAACTTGCAGAAGCTCCACTACCTAGTGATCATCCCTTGATTATTGAGCTCCCAGATTATTTGGTATTTGTTGTCATTGAATAAGAAGAATATGTCATTCCAGAGGAAGACGTTGATATCACACTATTCTTTGATGGCTCTAAGTGTGAGAAAGGTCAAGGTGCTAGAGTCATTTTTCATACACCCCAGGGGTACCTATCCCCTTATCATTAAAACTTGAATTCCAATGCACAAACAACACTACAGAGTACGAAGCCTTATTCTTAGGACTTCAATCAATTATAGTTATAGGCATTAAGTACATCAGGATATTTGGTGATTCGCAACTTGTTGTCAAGCAAATCAATGGAGAATACCAATATAAAGAACCTACCATTAAATTGTACCATGAAGTAGCAATAAAATTGCTCTCTAATTTTGATTGGTATGAAATTGATAGTTTGTCACGTTCGATTAATAGATTTGCAGATGCAATGGCCTCCCTTGGATCATTGATTCCAACAGACTCCTTAGGGGAGGTACAACCCCTTATTATTTCAACGATATCTAAATATGAAATTATCCGTGTTGAGTCTAAGGATGAAAATGATGTTTGCTTCATCCAATAAGATCCATATAAGCCTTGGTCAATCCATATGGTAGCCTTTCTCAAGTTTGGAACACTCCCATCTGACATGTCTCAAACTGCTAAACAAAATTTCAAATAAAAAGCAACTTGTTTTGTTCTCTTGGAGGATGTGTTGTATAAGCATTGTTATTATGACATCCTTCTTCGATGTCTCAATGTTGTTGAGGCACAAAGAGCCATATCTGAAGCTCATGATGGTACTTATGGTGGTCATTTTAGTGGGATGGCCATCGCAAAGCGTATTCTACGCATGGGTTATTATTGGCCCACAATGGAACGTGATTGTTGCACTTATGTTAAACATTGTAAGAAATGTCAAGAGCATGATAATCTAAATGATGTGCCATCACAAGCTTTACAACCTATTCAAAGCCTTTGTCATTTTCACAATGGGGTCTTGATCTAATTAGCAAAATTTCACCTCCTTCCTCGGGAAAACATATATTCATCATCACAGCCACTGAATACTTCAGAAAGTGGGTTGAGGTAATTCCTTTAACCAATACGATAGGACCTAGAATTATGGAGTTTATACTTCACCATATCATTTATCATTTTGGTATTCCCTCAAAAATCATCTTTGATAATGGTAAGTATTTCAAGAACAAGGATGTTCGAGCACTTTGCGAGAAATATAACATTCAACACAGTTTCTCGACTCCTTATTACCCACAAGCAAATTGACAAGCAAAGGCTACAAACAAGACCTTAATTGCTATTCTCAAGAAACTAGTCAATGAAAATCATAGAGATTGGCATACCAAAATTCCCTTGGCATTATGGGTTTATCGAACAAGCATCCACACGCCTACTGGGGTAGCATCATTTTCATTGGTCTATGGAGCTGAAGTAATCATACCTCTTGAGCTTGAGATCCCCTCGCAAATTTCTTTGCAAGAATTCATAGATGATGACACTGCTATACAAGCACATCTTGACCAACTCACACTTCTTGATGAGAGACGCGTCAATACTTTAGAACATTTATGAGTTTATCAAGACCGCCTAAATCGTGCTTACTATACCAAATTTCATCTACGTGAATTCCAAGAATATTTTATCCTTAAATAAAATCAACAAAACACTAGTGCACTACCGCATCTTCATGATGAATTCACGACTAATTGGTTGGGTCCATACATTATTACTCAAAGAGTGGGTAACGATACTTTTAGGCTTGCCAGTCTAGAGGGAGAGGAAGAACCCAAACCACTTAATGTTATACACTTGAGAGCATTCTATGCATAATATGATCTATATATACATATATATGGATAATACACAAAAATATTGCACTTCATTTTCATTCAAAAATATTGCATTGCATTTGCACACATTTCATTCAAAATAATTGCATGCATACACTCCATTTCACAAAATTGCATTTCATACATTCCATTACCATTTCACATTTCATAGTAGGGATCATTTTGTAGCAAAATAATTGAACAATTGCAATATAAAGTCACACAGATGCAAAGAGATTGCCCAAAATGATAAAATCCTTTATATATTGATTTTGTGATACAGATTTACAAAATTTTGGATTGCCCCAAGTGGCTTGGGTACAATGTTACAATCTTTGCCTCAGTATGATACAAATTTCTCCTTGGGGGGTTCTCCAGATATTCAATAATATACAATGTTCTCCTCGTATCCAGCTACAACTTCAGAGTGTGAGTGGGCTTTGGTATCCAACATGGACCACTCCAACTTTAGCAACTTCTCAACGAACCTATGATCTGCACACATCCAACCAAAAAAAAGTCAGTAGCACCTGCAAATAAAGAGATATAATCAATACCACACACAAATCCCTGAGTTTCTACGAATACAATGCAAATAACAGAAATAAATCATACAATAAATAGTAGCCTTGTAATAAACTGATATACTAATCTCTGCTCTCTATGATTTTGGTCTCAGGACTGTGGAACCGCGGACGCACGATGGTGGATTAGAAACTGTGGACCTGCGATTGTGACTGTATAACCGCAGATGTGCATTTTAGAAATCATGGGCCTACAGTTGGGACTATGTAACCACAGATGCATGGTTGTGCAGAGATGGCAAAAACCTTGAGAACTCGTATCTAGGACCTTGATGGCTTGAACTCCGTGATCATTGGCGATTCCCTCCAACGATTTTGACAGCGTGACAATGTATTTTTTTCGTCTCCTTTGCTTGATGGAATGGTGTTGATTTTATAGGCAATTTTAGGTTTTGGAGGGAAATGAGAGGTGGCAAGCCAGGGCTACCAAGTGGCAATCCTGGGCTGCCAAATGGAGGGGCAGTTAGAGTGAGTCACCCAGGGTGTCTCACTTAATTGGGGTAATGTGGGTGCAAGTGGAGTGAGGTGTAAGGGTTGTCCAATGTGAAGGGACAAAGGGGACAAGGGTGTATGAGATGTGGCAATATGGGGTAATGAGGTGGCTAAGACACGTCTAGTGGGTAGGTAGGGTATCCTACGAGGATTTTCCAAATTTATTAAAATCTAAAAAATAGGATAATGTGCAGGATTTTTATGCCTAAGTTTAGACTTCGGCATATATTATTATGCAGAATTGTGGTATGTAATGTGGGTGAAGTGTACATGAATTAATATACCTAAGTTTAGACCTAGACATATATTTTATTATGCAGAATTATGTGGTGAGTTGTAAATACCTAGATTTTGGTGTCTACAGATGCCCCTTTTTGTACTGCATTGCGTGAAACATAATGTGGTGCAAAAATAAAAGACACCTGGTTTTATTTGATGGAGGAATGGACTAAAATCTTCTTGATGCACAAGAACGAATGAATTTTGAAAAGTTTGATTTGTTTGCTTACCCCCTCAATTGGTGAATGGGTAAAGGATGAAACCCGTAATCCAATTGACCAAATGTGGATGAAGAAGGTGGTGGATGATTGCATGAGGTGAATTGTGTATGTAAATGTATGACATTTTGACCAACTTGATGCCCCAAGTTTGGGATTATTTGTGTTCTTGCAAATTTGCCTTTGGTTTCGTTGATGTGCAAAATGTGTGGTAAAATATTCGACCACATTTAGAGTTCTTGTTCCACTATGACTTTAGCAATTCCTTCCAAATGATGGGTTCAAGGAATCGGTCATTCAGGAATTTGATATTCGAGTGATTTTTTATTATTACCAAAAAAAAAAATTGGTTGTTTTCCGCTTTTGACCCAACGAAAGGGGCTGAAGGATAACCTTGTGCAAATATGTTTTGAACACATTTAAGCTCAAATATTTAGGGACCTAGTTGATTTAAAATCATAGTGGTTTGATGTTGAATGTTTGAATGAGTTTCCTTATGGTAAGCTACCCATCCAACCACATTGCATGGATTGCTAGTCGCTACAACCGCTAGGTGTATAGGGTAATCCACTAGATACAAGGTTCACTAAATGATGTGATAATGATGATGATGTTTGTGAAAGTGCATGATGTGATTGATGTAAATGTTGGAAATCAGTATCAAGTTGGATGCCACAAGTTTGTGTTAGAAAAAACTTCAAGATTCCACACCTGCAAGAGGAAGCACAATAACAAAAAATATAGAACAAAAAAAATAGTAATACAAGTTACATAGAGATTTTACGTGGAAACCTACAATGTGCAGGAAAAACCACGGGGTAATGGCAACTTCTCTTCTTATTAATTTTAGCAAATATTACATTCACGTCCTTGGAAGTTTTCAACAACTCAACCTAAATGCAAGGGATCTCATCCCTTTTATAGAGCAGAGGAAGACTCCAAAACTATTCATTTCATATTCCAATACAAGCCTCCAAAACATTGTTCGTTTCTGCTCCCAAGACTGGTGGTCTTCCGCATTCTAAGACTTTTCATATTTCGTGTACTAACGTCTACCTAGACGTCCATTGCTTTGGTGTCTTCTTGGCATGACATCTAGCCTATACGTCTGTCAACCCAGATATTTGGCCTAGACATCTAGCAGCCCAAACATCTGGCCTAGAAATATGCCAGAGTAGACATCTACCAGAGCAGACGTCTGCCAGACCAAATGTCTAGCAGCCCAAACATCTGCCAGAACAGACGTCTGGCATCCCAGACGTCTGGTCTAGCCTAGACATCTACCAGTCCAAATGTCTGGCCTAGACGTTTGCCAGTCCAAACTTCTGGCAACCCACACGTCTGGCCTAGATGTCTACCAAGTCAGACGTCTAGTGGCCATATGGACTTCACACCTAACATTCTCCCACTTGAAGTCAATATTCAGGAACTCTTCTGCCAAAATATTTTCATCTAGTGCCAATTTCCCAATGCTGCCCTTATTACTTTTTCAGCAAGCCCAGAGAAGTTTTGCACCATTCAAACTTCTCTACCTTGAACGGCTTTGTAAGCATATCTGCAAGATTCACTTCAGTGTCGATTTTTTGCAACAGGATCCTACCTTCTTCTACCACATTTTTGATAAAGTGGTACTTGACATCAATGTGTTTTGTGCAATCATGGAATGTTGGATTCTTCACTACCTGAATAGCACTATGGCTATCACAATGCAGCATAATTTTCTCATGCATTACCTTGAAGTCACCCAACAATCGCTCTAGCCAAATTGCCTCTTTATTGGCATGAGTTACTGCAATGTATTCTGCTTCAGTGGTTGATAAAGCCACAACAGACTACAACTTAGAAGCTCAACTCATCGCTCCTCCAGTAAGGGTGAAGGTATATCCTGTAGTGGATTTTCTCCCATATCTATCTCCACCATAATCAGAATCCATAAAACTTGTAACTTGCAAATCTATCGATCCAAAGTAAATGGCAACATCTAAAGTGGATCTTAAATATCTGAATATCCACTTCACCGCATTCCAATGCTCCTTACGAGGATTTGCCATGTATCGGTTGACTACTCCCATTGCTTTGGCAATATCCGGTCTGGTGCTCACCATGGCATACATGATGCTTCCTACTGCTGATGAATATGATACACGAGACATGCTTGTCTTCTCTACTTCCGTTCTAGGACACTGGTTAGAAGACAACTTTAAGTATGGAAGAAGTGGGGTACTAACTGGTTTAGCATTCTGCACATTGAAGCACTGCAGAATACTTTCCACATATGACTTTTGACTTAACCGAGATATTTCTTCCTTTTCTCGTCCTGTGTATCTTCATCCCTAAAATTTGGTTTGCTACTCCTAAATCCTTCATTTCAAATGTCCTAGCCAACTGAGCCTTAAGATCAATAATTTTCTTCATGTTGGGGCCTACAACCAACATATCATCAACATACAATAGCAAAATAATAAAATTTCCATCGTCAAACCTCTTGTAGTATGCACAATGGTCAGCTTCACTCCTTCTGAAACCTTAGCTCTTCATGAAGGTGTCAAATTTCCTGTACCGCATCCTTGGCGTCTGTTTCAACCCGTACAGTGATTTATTTAGTCTGCAAACCAAATGCTCTTTGCCTCTTTCTTCGTAGCCCTCAAGCTAATCCATATATATCTCTTCCTCGAGATCACCATGCAAGAAAGCAGTATTTACATCAAGCTGCTCCAGTTCTAAATCCTGTGCAGCTACAAGTGCAAGTAGAACTCTGATAGTAGTCAATTTCACAACTGGAGAGAAAATTTCATTAAAGTCAATAGTTGACTTATGCACATAGCCCTTTTCCACCAAGCGAGCTTTATAGCGTTCCAACAACCCGTTGATGTTCTTCTTCACTTTGTACACCCACTTATTTCCAACAGTATTTCTTCCAGGTGGGAGATCCACAAGTTCCCAAGTTTTATTATTTCAAAGTGCCTCAATTTCCTCCTCCATGGATTTCTTCCACTTTGCTACATTCTCAGACTCTCTAGCTTCCTGAAATGAACTAGGTTCACCATCATCAGTTAACAAAGCAAAAGAGGACTGATACACATGAGAATATCTTTCTGGACACTTTTGTGGACATGTAGATCTTCTAACCCAATGATCTATTGGTTTTGGCTCTTGGTCTTGTGACTGTTATGGCTGCTCTACTTCATGTTCCACTTGTTGTTCTGCATGTTGATCAAAAACTTCAGCATGTTCATCTTCACTAAATTCTACTTCAATAGGTACAACATTAGGATTTTTTTGTACCTCCTTCCTTTGCATGGATTTTTCATCAACAATTACATCTCGGCTAATGATTACCTTATGGGTAGTAGGATCCCATAGTCTATACACCTTCACTATATCTCTATAGCCGAGAAAAACACATTTGCTTGACTTCGAGTCAAGCTTGGACCTTTTTTCTTTGGGTACATGGGCAAACGTGTCACAACCAAAAGTGCACAAATGAGAGCAATCAACTGGCTTACAAAACCAAACCTCCTCCAGAATCTGTCCATCCAATGCAGTTGTAGGTGACCTGTTAATAAGATAAACAACTGTATTAATAGCCTCCACCCAAAATGTTTTCTCCAACATGGTTGCGCTAAGCATGCTTCTTACACGTTCCATGATTGTGCGATTCATCCGCTCAGCCACACCATTTTGTTGTGGAGTGTATGGTACAGTATTCTGGTGCTTAATCCCTTCTTGCATATAAAATTTATCAAATTTGTTGGAGCAATATTCACCCCCATTATCTGACCTGAGACACAAAATTGACTTGCCCAAACTCTTCTCTACACGTGCTTTGTACTCTTTAAATTTCTACAAAGCTTCCAACTTCTTCTTCAGACAATACACCCACACTCTCCTACAATAATCATCTATAAAAGTCAAAAAATTCATGGCGCCATTCAAGGACTGAGTGGGGACCGATCCAAATATATTTGAATGTAGAAGTTGCATAAAATTAGAACTCTTACTAGGACTTGTAGTAAACCAAACCCTTTTATGTTTACCAAAAATATAGTGCTCACATAAGTCTAAATTGCAAGACTTAATCCCAAAAAGTATACCTCTGTCATGCAAAATTTTTAAGCTTTTTTCACTCATATGGCCTAGGCATTGATGCCATAGCATTACTGCATCTTGAGCAAAAGTTGTTGCTGCTACATGGTTTGTCACTGTATTACCGTATAAATGGTATAAGGTCCCATAAGATTCTCCCTTTGCTACTATAAGAGCTCTTATGGTAATCTTGCAGTAGTTGTTGCTGAAAATGATAGAATACCCTACCTTATCCATAATTTTGATTGATAGAAAATTCTTCCTCAAATCGGGTACATGTCGCACATCACATAGCATCCTTTTTCTACCATCATCCAGCTTGATCCTTATATCCCCTCTTCCTACAATTTCTAAAGGATGATCATCACCCAAATAGACCTTTCCACCATAGTATGGCTAATATTTATCAAACCAGTCTCTGTGGGGAGACATGTGGAAGGATGCACCTGAGTCCAAAACCCAGGTATATAAAACTGATCTATTGTTACTGATACGTAAGGCTTCACATGTTGTCGTCTCTCCTGAATCTGCTACACTGGCTTCAGTTGATGGCTGATTTTGCTTTTCACTATTCTTTAATTGCCAACAGTCCTTCTTGGAGTGTCCTAGCTTCCCACAATGCCAGCACTTCCCTTTCTGCTTATGTCCTTTAGACTTAGATCTAGACTGCTTTCTACCTTGTTTATTATCCTCGAACGATCGACCTCTCACAAATAGGGCATCATTAATTAAGGTTTCTAGAGATGTTTTTTACCTCAACTCTTCTGCTAATAAAGTGACTACCACATCATCAAAATTGAGAGTTCCTGATGATGAATTACTGATGGTCATCACCATATGATCCCAAGTGTCCAAGAGGGAACAAAGTAGGGTGATAGCTCTATCTTCATCATCCATATTCACATTAACTGAAACCAGTTTACTGATCATAGTATTAAACTCATTCAAATGATCTACCATGGATGAATTTTCCTTCATCCTCAAGCTATAAAGCTACTTTTTCAAAAAAACCTTGTTAGTTGCTGATTTTGTTTCATACAACTTTTCAAGCTTTTGCCAAAGGGCTTTCGCGGTATTTTCTTTAGCTACATTGAACAAGACAGAGTCCACTAGGTAGAGACAGATTATAGAAACCACCTTCCTATCAAGCGTTACCCACTCCTCATCTTTCATGTTGCTCGGTTTACTCGCGATCCCTTTCAAGGCTTGCGCTTGGTCATTATGAACCAACAAATCCTCCACCTTCATCTTCCATAGAGTGAAGTTCCTGCTATCAAATTTCTCAATCTCGAACTTGGTTACACCTTTTGTCATTGTTGCAACTCCCACTCGCACAAAACCTTAGCTCTGATACTAGATGTTAGGAAAAACTTCAAGATTCGACACCTGCAAGAGGATGCACAATAACAAAAAATATAGAACATGGAAACAGTAACACAAGTGACACAAAGATTTTACGTGGAAACCTACAATGTGCAAAAAAAACCACGGGGCAATGGCAACTTCTCTTCTTATTAATTTCAGCAAAGATTACATTTACGTCCTTAGACGTTTTCAACAACTCAACCTAAATGCAGGGGATCTCATCCCTTTTATAGAGCAGAGGAAGACTCCAAAACTGTTCGTTTCATATTCCAACTCAAGCCTCCAAAATATTGTTCATTTTCACTCTCAAGATTGTTGGTCTTCTACATTCCAAGAATATTCATTTTCTGCGTACTAACGTCTACCTAGACGTCCACTGCTTTGGCATCTTCTTGGCATGACGTCTGGCCTAGACGTCTACCAACCCAGACGTCTGGTCTAGACGTCTGCCAGACTAGACGTCTAGCAACCCAGACATCTGGCCTAGACATCTACCAGACCAGACGTCTGGCCTAGACATCAGCTAGACTAGACGTCTATAGGTCTGGGCCAGACGTCTGGATTGGCAAACGTCTACCAGTCCAAATGTCTGGCAGCTCAGATGTCTGGCCTAGACGTCTTCCAGTCCAGATTTTTGGCCTAGATGTCTGCCAGGTCAAACGTCTAATGGCCATATGGACTTCACACCTAATAGTTTGGGGTGGACTTATGTTGTTGTAAATTTTCCTTTTGGTTTGATTGACATGCAAGATGATGAAGTAACAAAACCAATCACCCTAGGGGCTTGTCCTAGTGACTGTTAGCAATTCCTTAATGCAAAATGATGAAGTATAAACTTTTCATGTTTTGTAACCCCATGGAGTAGGCGTCAATGACAATCTTGGATAAATCTACTTGAACGCAGGTCACTCAAAAATTGAAGGACCAACCTGGTTTAATTTTAAACATGTTTAATTTTTGTGAAATTATTTTGTTAGTGTCCTTATGGTAATTTATCCACCCTACCAGATTGCATGGATAACCAATCGCTGCAACCGCCAGGTTTCTAGAGTAAATTACTAGATATAAGGTTCACTCGAGATGATGATGAAGTGAGATGATGATTTGGAGGATTTTACAATGTTTTTGTAGCCATTTAAATTTGAAGGGGAGTTGTGTAAGGTGTCACAAATAAAATTCAAGTTGTGTTGCCCCAATCATGAAAAAGATGCTCATTTTAATGAGCGTATTTTGCAAGAATTGAGTGTTTTGAGTGTTGACTTTGATTATGAAACTGAATTTGTTAATTTTATCTTTCCCTTCAAGCGATGAGTCAATGGAGAAGATATGAAATGATGAAAGCAATGAAACAAATGATAATGGTTGGAATGAAATGAATGTTTTTATTTTTGTTTCAACTATGATTTCGACCATTGTTGATAATTGTGCACTTCAATCCCTTGGAGCAGTCCAACCATATGGCTTTCTTAGGGAATTTAGATGATAACAATTCATTTTTTACATGAGGTGAATCACTTTTCAAGGGCCTTATGGTAACCTATCCATCCTCCATGATTGCATGGATTGCCAGTCGTGACAACCGCCAGGTATATAGGATAAGTTACTGTATACAATGATCACTTGAGATTAAGTGGAAGAAGGAAATGTACACCTCTATCCCTTGGAGCAGTCCAGCCTCATGGCCTTCTTAGAGAGTTGAGATGAGAACACTTCTATTATTTTGAGAGCCTATTGAATTTGTTTTTGACCAAAGGAATTGAGATATCTTTGGATTTTTTCTTTATTTTTTTTTTTTGGAAAATGCATGATTTTTTTGTGTTTTTTTTTTTTTAATCAAAGGAATTTGGGTACCTTTGAAGCTTTTTGGGTTGATTTGACCAAAGGGTAGGTGCCTTTGGAGCCTTTTGAATTGAATTTTACCAAAAGAGTTTATTTCCATTGGATTTATTATTTTTTTTTAGTGTGACCAAAGGGTTTGATTTTTTTGGAGCATTTAAATTAAATGCGACCAAAGGGGTTGATTCCTTTGGAGCTTTTTGAATTGAATGTGACCAAAGGAGTTTGTTTCCTTTGGAGCCTTTTGAATTGAAATTTTGACCAAAGGATGTGGGTTCCTTTGGAGTCCTTTTTTTTTAAATATATATATATATATATATATATATATATATATATATATATATATATATATATATATATATATATATATTTATCAAAGGAGCTTGGTTCCTTTGGATCCTTTTGAATTGACGTAATCGCAAGTGTCCTTATGGTAATCTACTCATCCTACCGGATTGCATGGATAACCAGACACTGTAACCGCTAGTTGACTAGAGTATATCACTAGATACGAGGTTCACTTGGGGATCTAAGCTAGTGAATTGAATTGATGAATGCATGAAACTGAATTGAATTGGATGTGTTGTGTTCATGAATGTGAGGTAAAGGGTGCAACCTTTGACAAAAGGGCACAACCTTTTGAACCTAGCAGATGATTTGAAATGTGAATGTTTAATGTGATTGTTAGGGTAGCTTGATTGATTGTTTGATGTGATTGATGGGGAAGGGGTAAGACCTTGAACTCCCCCAAGTTGCTTGATTGATTGTTTGATGTGATTGATGGGGAAGGTGTAAGACCTTGAACTCCCCCCAGTTGGTGTTTTTGTGATTGTTTATGTACATGTGTAATGATTTTTTTTTTAATGAATGTGTTATGAATGAATGCAATTGGTGGTGATGCATGCAAATGAATGAATGATTTTGCCTTATTAATTGCCATTCAAAGAAGTTATGGACCATTGTTAAGTATACTTTGCCTTTATTGCTTAATCAAGGGCACCAATATGATACTATGGTTTGACCACAATTTGTAGTATGAAATGGACTATGATATATGTGTGGCAATATGATGGTGGTATGGAATGGAAACTTGCTTATGACTTTGTTTGCCTTAGGGATAAAGGATCTAGAGTTGTTTTGCAAAGACTCAAACATCCTAGTGTGTTTAACAAACTCACTAAAACTGCCTAATTCTTCTAGGACCAAATGTGTGTGTAATAAATTCATTTATTGAATCAAGAGCATGGTAATGAGCCGAGACAATCAAGAACCAGTGTGTGTACAATTGAGTTCATTAACTCATCTTGAGTAAATTGGGTAAACCTATTATGGTTTGAACCTAGAATCTAGCTTGTCCGTATGAGCAGTCAGAGGTCTCTTTTTAAAAGAGACGTGTTGCCACGCATGAGTGTACTCCACTGCCAGTCAAGCATTTATAGCTTCGGTGGAGGCTAACTCCATAGTCCATGATTTTTGTTTTTGATTTCTTAAATTTTGGGGATGACTACTTAACCTTCTGACTGGAAATTTAGTACGATCCTTACAACCCAATTAATCAGTGGTGTGTGATGTAAAGGAATTAGAGATTTGGGGAATCAGATTCTCAACCTAAGTGTGATGACAATTGTACCCTATCCTTACTACTCTATATTTTGAATTTGAAGCAATTGTGATAGTAGTGAAAACCACTATTGTCATGGACTATGTTGCATAATGGGACAAGCAAGGATGACCCTTTTCACCTCAAGGTTCCTACCAAGTATGGTGTTATCCCTATTTGACACAAGATATTTTTAAGATGTGTAATTGTGTTTGGTTCAAGAAAGTTTTTGAAATCAATTCCCAATACTCAAGATTTTTTTAGTGTATATATGTGCAATGGTCCTAAAAGAATTCGACATATTCTTTGGAGGTTGCTTAAAACACTAGGAGTGTCTGAGTGACCGAAAACACCTAGAGATTCCTTAAACCATAGACCACCAAAGAAATGAAGTGCTATGGGGTGTTATTGCAACTATTTTTTTTGTTTTGACATGGTTTTAGATGGTGAAATTGGACTAATTCTAGACCGTAGGTACCCCTAATTAAGGCAAAAAGACTCAGTGAATGAACAATTATCTAACCTAAGTGGATGACAATTAATATGGTAAGCAACATGAATGGATGCAAATGATACGAATATGCAAATGCAATGGAAGTGGAATGTGTGAATGCAATGAAAGTGGGATTGTGAATTCGATGTATTATTAATACAATGTGTATGAACATGTTTTTGTATTTTATATTTATTATTAATTTTTTTTTTAGGTGTTTTTGAACTAAAATGTGACCAAAGGGATTTGGTTCCTTTGGAGCCTTTTGAATTGTATGTGACCAAAGGAGTTTTGGTTCCCTTGGATCCTTTTGAACTAATTTGACCAAAGGAGTGCCTCCCTTGGAGCATTTTGAGATGAGTTTTGACCAAAGGGGTTATGTTCCTTTGGGGCCATTTGAATGGAGTTGACCAAAGGGATACCCCCTTTGGAGTTTTTTTTTTTTTTGACCAAAGGGGTGTTCTCTTTGGGGCCTTTTGGATTGAATTTACCAAAGGGATTTGGTTCCTTTGGAGCTTTTTTTTTAATTATTGATGGGGAAGATGCGATACCTTAATCATTCCCAAATTGTTTGGTGACTGGTGAGCATGGGGAAGGTGTGATACCTTGAGTATCCCCACAATGTTTTGTGCTTGGTGAGCATGGGGAAGGTGCAATGCCTTGAGTATCCCCACAATGTTTTATGCTTGGTGAGCATGGGGAAGGTGTGATGCCTTGAGTATCCCCACAATGGTTCTATGGACTACCAGGGTTTTGATTGGGTGTGATGAGTGGACTTTCAATGGAAAAGACCCCTTTGTAAATAAGATCTTGGCCCACTTGTCGATGATAGAGACAATAACGGTCTTCCCTATATGACCTATATTTATGTATTTTGGTTTTTGTAGGACGTATGTTAGGTAAGATGATTGTTTTTGCATCCTGTAACTTTTGAAAGATGATTGACATGGGCTCAGATAGAGGATTCCAAGTACGAGATTGACAATTTGGATGAGATTGGTCATGTGATTGGGGTTTATGAGGTGGGTGACTTTGATGAGGTTGATGAGGTTTTTGAGGTGGGTGAGGTTGATGAGGTTGTTTATGACCCAATTTTAGCTCAATCCTTGTGATGCGGTTCAATATTTGTTATAAAATGAGCATAGTGCATTGGTGAAATGGTGGTTGTTGATGAGGAGATGGTGGAATGATGGTGTGTTGTGTTGATGAAGTACCATACATGTGATTGAATGGGTATGTGGGTATGGTTATGGTTGGGGGGCACAACACCCAAGATGGATCTTGGGTGAATAAGGTGGGGATTTGATGGGATGTTAATGGTGAGTAGATGGCAAATTGCATTGTTGCTGAAGGAGGGGGGTTATGGTCCATGGTGCTTATGGGTGTTATGGATGGAATGGACACAGGGATTTGTGAAGAAACACTAATGGGTGCTTCATAAAGGGGGTTGGTGTAGATGACTTGTTGATTTGTTATGATGATGGAAGGTTGATTAGATTATTATGGATGGGTATGGGCTATGGTGGTAGCAGTGTGCTCAAAAAGTGGATTCACAAAGGCTTGGCTAGACTTTTGTGGATGTGGGAAGGTGACTTCATGATGGAATTATGGGATAGTATGGGGTGGAATGGTAAGTTGTGGTAGTAATGGAAAAACCATTCTAGATGCACTCAAATACCTCCTAATGGTGTCCATGTCTACAAGTGTGACACGACCATCCGTTGGTGTGGGTGGCTCACTCCTAAGGGTCTTAGGAATAGTTGTATGGGTAGCCCTATGTATGATGTCTCCATCTAAAATAAGGGCACTACATGAGGGCCCTACGTTTAAGTTCTGGGATGCATTAGGGACTACACTAAGTTGCCTTACCACCGAAGTGTTAGGGACTTGACTAACCTGAGGTGGATCCATGGGGAGGGGCAACTGTCGCTGAACTAAGGCTAACCTTCTGGCTTGACTATGGGTCATAACATGTGCTAATATGCAATGATGTGTAAAGTGTAAATGCAAATCTATGTAAATGAAATGGAAGTACAATGCAATACAACACACAAAGCAAATAAACACACAAGGATTTTGATCCTAAATTTGCATCAATTTTAATTTGATTTTTTTTTTTTGAAAGTTTATGATTTTTTTTTTAAGTTTTGAGGATTTTTTATTTTTTTTGTTTAGATTTTTTGGAGGTTTTGACCCCCCATTTTTTTTTTGAGTTTTAGTGTGTTTTGATGTTGTTGAAATTTTAAAGAATTTTTTTTTTTATTATTAGAATAAAGGAACTCGATTAAAGTGGTGATTAGGAACACTAGTGCCAAGCATGATTTCTCAAAAGAGTCTAGGGTACACCACTTAAATCCTAGTGGGGGGTTCGCCTAGCTCTTCCACTCTAATTCAACAATTGTTCCAACAGTGGGAGACACCTTGAACACAAGTGACCTATACCGAATTAAAAGAGTTCTTTTATCCTGTCTAATGATGATCTAGGGGGCAAGCCGGTGGAAGGAGATGAATTCCAACATCACCGATCCAAATTGGAGGTTGGTGATGAAATCCAACCGGACCAATGTTTTAATGGTACGTGCAAGTGTAAGGAAGTTTTTCGTTATTTATTATGGAATGCAAGACTACCATGCAATTTTCTTTTAATGCCTAATGTAGGAAAGTAGGAAATAGAAAATGACAAACAAAACATCAGGGGCCAAAGTACCAATTTTGAATCAAATTCAATCAAACTTTGTTTAACAGGGCCAACCGCGGGTGGGCGGTTGGTTCTGGTAAACCATGGATGCGCGGTTTGCCAACCGCATGTCTACCTTTTGGAAGTCCCAACCACGGATGTGCGGGTCCTTTTTTTCAATAGAATCAGACTAGGTTTGAGTTATTTCTAACCCAGCACATGCATAGATGATTCATTTCCTACTATAGATATGCAGGTTCTTTTAAAGTAATTTTTATGTTTATATTGTTCCTTTTTCTTTTATGCATGCAAGGATCTAAGTGAAAGTCTTTATCCTAAGACCTAAATGCAAATAGGTGGCATATAGGACTGGACTTTCTAATCTACTTAAATGCAACCTAAAACCAAAACTAAAGGAAAATTTTAAAATATGGCATAGGGTACAGACCTGTGTTCCTTTCGCTGCTCCTTCCAGCTTTCAACCGTCGATCCACGTTTCAACAGTACAACAACCGTGAATGAGCATTTCTCCAAAAACTCAATCGCCTTTGTGTGTTTCCTCAGGTCAAGACCACATTTGTACATTTCCTCAAATTAGAAACCATGAACATGCGATTTCATAGTGATAGGTTAAGTGTAAACCAGATTTACCGACCCAAGATAGAATTCTCACGCATCTCGAATCCTTGGCATATGTACATGCAAATAGAGATCAATAAGATTAAAAGGAAGCAAGGCAAAAAAAAATGGAACCCTTAGGAGGTCCCATCATGATCACCATTTTCTATAGCAAAATAATTAAACACTTGCAATATAAAGTCACACAGACGCAAAGAGATTGCCCAAAATGATAAAATCCTTTATATATTGATTTTGTGATACAGATTTACAAAATTTTGGATTGCCCCAAGTGGCTTGGGTACAATATTACAATATTTGCCTGAGGATGATACAAATTTCTTCATGGGGGGTTCTCCAGATCTTCAACAATATACAGTGTTCTCCTCGTATCCAGCTACAACTTCAGAGTGTAATCCCACATGGACCACTCCAGCTTTAGTAGCTTCTCAATGAACCTATGACCTACACACATCCAACCAACAAAGAGTCAGTAGCACCTATGGATAAAGAGATATAATAAATACCACACACAAAAACTTGAGTTGTTACGAATACAATGCAGATAACAAAAATAAATCATACAATAAATAGTAGCCTTGCAATCAACTGATATACTAATCTCTGATCTATGTGATTTTGGTCTCGATACTGTGGAACCGTAGATGCACGGTGGTGGACTGGAAACTGCAAACCTACGGTTGTGACTGTGTAACAACGGATGTGTAGTTTAGAAATCATGGGCTTGCAGTTGGGACTGTGTAACCACGGATGCGCGGTTGTGCAGAGATGGCAAAAACCTTAAGAACTCGTATTTGGGACGTTGATGGCTCGAACTCTGCAATCGTTGGCGATTCCCTACAGCGATTTCGATAGCGTTACCATGTGTTTTTCTCGTCTCCTTTGCTTGATGGAATGGTGTTGATTTTATAGGCAATTTTGGGTTTTGGAGGGAAATGAGAGGTGGCAATCCTGGGCTACCAAATGGAGGGGGGCAGTTAGAGTGAGTCACCTAGGGTGTCTCACTTAACTGGGGTAATGTGGGAGCAAGTGGAGTGAGGTGTAAGGGTTGTCTCATGTGAAGGGACAAAGGGGACAAGGGTGTATGAGATGTGGTAAGATGGGTTAGTGAGGTGGCTAAGACACATGTCTATTGGGTAGGCAGGGTATCCTAGGGAGATTTTCCAGATTTATTAAAATATGGAAAATAGGATAATATGCAAGATTTTTATGCCTAAGTTTAGACTTAGGCATATATTATTATGCAGAATTGTGGTGTGCAATGTGGGTGAAGTGTACATGAAATAATATACCTAATTTTATACATAGGCATATATTTTATTATGCATAATTATGTGGTGAGTTGTAAATGCCTAGATTTTGGTATCTACACTTTTATTAAGTTCAAGGTCTTAATTGGTCCAATAAAGTCATGTTGCCTTAATCAGGGGCACCTTCACAACATCATTTACATCATTCCACCAAGCCAAAATGTCATTTGCCTACATATGTCCATAATTCCTAGGTGTTTTCGGTCACTCAGCCACTCCTAGTATTTTAAGCAAACCACAAATACATGTCAAGTTATTTTTAGGACCATTACACATCTTCACTAAGAAATTCTTGAATTCTGGGAATTGACTCCAAAACATTCTTGAACCAACCACAATTTCACATCTTAAAAACATCTTGTATCAAAGAGGGATAACACCATACTTGGTTTGAACCTCAAAGTGAAAAGGATAATCCTCGCTTGTCCCATCATGCAAAATAGTCCACAAAAATAATGGTTTTCACCACTATCACAGTTGCTTCCAAATTCAAAATACAGAGTAGTAAGGATAGGGTACAATTATCATCACACTTAGATTGAGAATCCAATTTCCCAAAGCTCTAAATATTTTACATCACACACCACTGATCATTGGTTTGTAAGGATCGTACTACATTTCTAGTTAGACGATTAGGTAGTCATCCCCAAAACTTAAAAGATCAAAATTCTTGGACTATGGAGTTAGCCTCCACTAGAGCTATAGACGCTTGACTGGTAGTGGAGTATGCTCATGCATGGTGACACGTCTCTTTTAAATAGACCTCTAAATGCACATACAAACAAGCTAGCTTCTTGGTCTCACCCATAATAGGTCACACCCAATTTACTCAAGATGAGTTAATGAACTCACTTGTACACACATTGGTTCTTGATTACCTCGAGTTATTACCATGCTCATGATTCGGTAAATGAATTCACTGCACACACATTTGATCCTAGAAGGACTAGGCAGTTTTAGTGAGTTTGTTTGATGCCACTAGTATGTCCGAGTCTCTACAAAATAGTCAGCTTTCCATATCAACATTCATATCTTCTTTTATATGAACATCCATATCTTCTTCCATATCAACATCTATATCTTCTTCCATGTCAACATCCATGTCACTTCATGATTCATACACCCCACATGCCACTAAGTTTGGTACCCCTGATTAAACAACAATGCTAGAACATGGCCAAGAAAAATCTAAACTATGAATGATCATTAGAACATGTGCATTCCATACCTTGCATTAATCATCCATAACATATCATACACATTAATCATACATATAATCAAAGCATTCCACAAAAGTATTCACACAAAAACATAACACAAAAGTAAAAGCCATGTATATATATGTATAAATATCGCATATACAATGAGTTCCCAAAAGGCTACATACAATGGAGAACCAAGACTCATATACAAAAATTGAATCCAAGCACTAGCTAAGCCCTCCAAGAGGACCCTTGTGACCTAGAAGGATCCCTAGACCTAGAGCTAGACTTGTTATGCCTAGCAGCCTCAGATACAAAGGAGGTAGGAGGATCAAAAAGTGGAATATGATGCACCATCAATATATACTCCAAAAGCCTTGATATACCTATGCTGATACCTAAGGTGCACTATGTCAACATTATGATGTCGCTCCCTCTCTAGTAGCTCTACTTGGAGCCTCGTGATCCTCTTATCTTGAACCTTCACTATTGCATCCCACTCTGCCACCTACTGCTCCAACCTCACCTAATCCTCCTCACTTCGACCTGGAGGTCCATTCGGAGTCTCCTCCACATCATCCCCATCTCCATCATCTCCTCCACTCTCGGGAGCCTACCTCACTACACCCTTAGTCCTCCTCCTTCGACTGTCAGATCGAAGGTGCCTCTATCGCTTAGGAGCCTCATGGGTCTCCTCAACCTACACCACATCCCCATCTCCACCAGTTGCTACTAGAGTTTATGCCCATGGTGGTTGTGTATCGAACCATGCATCATACTCCATAGTAGTCCCTACATCATCCAAATTAGGAAGATCTATCTCCTTGTCATCCTCGTAAGCCTCCCTCCATGGCTCAATATACGATAACCATGTCTCCTCTCGATACCTCTTATAGAGCACCGGCTCATCTGGAATCCCCTACCTCAAGCCAAACTGTTGGAGCATTCATGAGAAATGAATATATTCAGCCTCACTCTTGTACCTCCCAACTGCCCACCTAACCTGCCTCACCCATCGTAGCTGGTCTCCATCTCCTATCCACCTGGTATCCCACCATGGCCTCCATGTCACTTGAACAGATGTTAATCCATCCCATAAATTCCTATACCATCGGCTCGTTTGTACAGGCCAACTCAGTTGTACCTCCTCTACCACCATCCATATCCTAGCATAGGGTTGCCCCCTACCTAAGCCTATATTTGGTAGATCCTTCGATCGAGCCATGCTAAAATACTCCTATCCCCAGCACTACAGCAGTAAGCTACAACCTAATCCCTTCCTTCCCTGCCTCCTCACCTCATACAGCTCCTGGTACACCCACATCAATAAGGTAGGAGCCCATGCATACACTTGTGAGGTAGCCAATGTATCACTCACCAACCCTATTAGGTTCTAAGGGAACCTGTAATCGATACTATTCAGGGCCACGATGTTGGCCAACATGAACATCACCAAAGCCTAAAGGGCATCCAGTTTCTTGTCCATATACATGGACAAGTATGGAATGCTCCCACACTCCACCCTCACACTCTACCAACTATCTCCAAACATCTTCATTTCCATCCCACGATCGCATCCAACCTCGAAGTGAATCCCCTCCACTGGCAACTTGAGGATGCGGTATACATCTTCAAGTGTAACGGTAACCTCTCAAGTAGGAATGTGGAAGGTCCCCCTCTCTAGATCCCACCTCTCCACTAAGGCTTAGAGGTACCCCTCATTTTCCCTCACCACATTAATATGGGCTACCTCCTCTAGCCCCATAGTCTTCAACAAATCTCACTCCTCCTTCCCCAACGTCTTCCTCATCCTTGGGATGAGAGGCAAGAACCGGTGTCGAGCCTCCAAAATCCTAAGCTGCAGTAGAACACAAAAACATTTGTTAATACATGTTCAAAAAAATGTACAAAATAAAAAGAGCCTCCAAGTAGGACTTACCTCGGCAAATTGCAATGTTGCCCTAGCTTCGGCCCTCGCATACAATCCTTTCATCGCCATAGCTTTTGCACCCACCTTGCTTCACCTCACTCCACCCCACTTCACCCAAGTCTCCCAAACATAGCTTCTCAAACTCATAAATGCACAAATGAACTTCATTTTTGCCCTACAAGCTATTTATAGCTACTTTGGGTCACTTGAAGTGCCCATGGGCATTTCTTGGCATATTTAAGCACACTGAGGCGTTTGCAAAGCGCCCAAACACCAACGAGCATCTGTGCATGCTGAAAGCACCAATCGGTATTTAGCATCAAAATTGAAAAAAGGTCAAATCAATGCAAAATAGTGGCTTACCCCCACAAAATCACTCCATATTGCATCCATGCATCATTTTCATCATCTTAATAGGTTTTGTGAAGATACAATTGATTTGGATGCATAATTTTTGTTTGCGACCAAAAGTTGCAAAATCACATAAAAGGTTCCAAAACGGTCCAAGTTTTCACAAAACAACCATAATCATCATTCTCATCATCAATACTTCATTTCCACATAATTTTAAATCATCAATCATAACATTTGCATATTTGCCAAGTTCAAACAAAAAAATTCAAGTGAACCTTGTATCTAGTGGTTTATTCTATATACTTAGTGATTGCAGCGATTTGCATCCATGCAATTCGGCAAGATGAATAACCTCCCATAAGGATACTTGGTAATTTTCATCATCCTACATCTCCTTGATTGAAATCACAATCATATTTTGTACTTCACATTTTTGCGTGAAACCTTGCCAAGAACAATTTGCACAAAATTTATCATTGATGGCCTAGTTCATGGGGCTTAAAACATGGACAAAATCACATTTCATCATTTCACATCTCCTTGATAGTCATCATGGCAACTGGACTTAACTAGGGTGATTGGTTTTGATCATAGGAATTATCTGACAGTCACTAGTTGGCCCTCCGAAGTTGACTATTTTTATCTTTGCATATTCATCCTTGCATATTAATGATGCCCAAGGGCACATTATTCAGCAACATCAAATCATCCCAAATTTGGGGCAACCACACTTGGTTTTGACTTTCCCACATTGGGATACATCTTACATGATCATGGCATCTACACTTGGCAAAACTCCCTTCATCTGTTGGGGCAAAAATAGACACATTTTCACAAAACCCTTCATCTGTTGGGTTAAAAATAGACGCAATCATTCCACATTTTCCACCAATCCCCTCTCCCCGTTGGGGCAAAAATGGTATCACATTTACATCATTCATATAGTCCACAAATCATTTGCACATATTTTTCAATTGGCTCATGAGATTCATATGCAAACTCATTCGCCAATTGAGGGGGTAAGCTAAGCAAATCCAAATTCTTTAATTCTTGTCTTCAAGTTCATTTTTCCATCCTAAGAGAAAGTTGCTTCTGCGCCTAGCCCAAGCAAGTGTCTTGTGTTTTTGCACTACATTGTGTTTCACGCAACGTAGTACAAAAAGGAGCATCTGTAGACACCAAAATATAGCCACTTGTCGTCCATCCAGGTCCTCTACCATTTTTACCCATTTATTTATATATACGTAGGCATATTTATTAAATATATGTTTAATATTATATTTAATAAATATAAATATTATATATGTAAATAAATTCCAACCATCCGATTTGACTTAATCCTAGCCATCCATCCACATCAATCCATGTCATGCATCCAAAATTAATATCCACCCTCTGATATGTTTTAATCTGAGCCACACAATTTGTGTTGTCAAAACCCTAACATACCCTAGTGTGGATTATTAATAGAGGTCATTTTGATGGCTCAACCCCTAAGCAATCCAAGAATTTCCTAAGTGCTTTCCCTGGAGTATCCAAGCATTCTCGCCATCCATCCTCGCTCGCCCTAGCCTCCGCATCCATCACCACCCATTTCGCTCAGCTAGATCTACTTCTGTAGATCTTCACCTCAGCTCCCGAACACCTTCAGGTGCTCCCTATCACCGTCGAGCACCTTGTGGCACTTCCTTATGTTTCCAAGCACTTTTGGATGCTTTTTGCCATTCTCGAGCACCCACGGGTGTTTTTTGCTACCGTCGAGCACCCACAGATATTTTAGAACCTGCTACTGAAGACTAGCAAAACCCTCGGGTGTCACTAGAGTATCGCCGCACCACTTTCCTACAAAAATTACAATAGATCAAAGAACAACAAGTGAACAAGGTAAATCTAGCATTGATTATTTCATTTCATGTATTTTCATATTCTATTCATTTTATTTATATTGCATAGCTAGGGTTTGTATTGATTTTTGAGGGTCTCACACTGTGGAGCCCTCACAGTTGCTACTGATCTGTTTGTTGTCTTTTTGTGTACAAATCTAGAAGTACTACACCTACATTGTGCATCTGCTTAAGCTAGAGTGGCCCAATATTGGATAACATGAAGCCCACTCACCTTTTTTGGGATCAGAAGCAAGATTGAAGACACCACTAGCACTGTTCACTAGGGTTTCGGAGAACCCTAGTATTGTAATACTTTGTATCAAAGAAGAAATCAATTATTTATTGTAACATTGGAGATTTGAGGCTCCCCCCATATCAATAAAATCATCTCTTTTCGTGCAATATTGTATCTTGATTTCATTTTATCTTGTCATATTTTGGTGTTTCACTTTTGCATCTACGAGACCATATTGATGACAAGTAATACATTTAAAGGGAACGTACTCATAATTCAGTGGTTGGGTATGGATCCAATCCAAGACTTTGATACCTATGTTTTTAGGAAGCCCTTTTTTCAAATTGACTTGAACACACAACCTAACACACATTATTGGCCTTCAGAGGAGCTTAGTCTACAAATGTGCCAATAAAGTTTTTTTTTATAAGGTTGAGGAAGGGGTGTTGAAAGGTCCCTGAACCTTTTACACAATAGTCAAAGATTTAACAATATGCTAAAAAATACAACTTCTCCATGATACATCTATGCTAAACAAAGAAGGTTGTAATACAAACACTCATTTCACATTCTACTTCACAACCATACAACATACATACAAAACAACTACTAACAAGGTTTAGAAACAAACCATCAAAGCATAAGCAATATCATACTAAATCGATTAAGTAAACCACCTCCTACAGGATAGAAAAATAGTAAACTAGAGGCACCCATTGATCATAAGTTTTGAATCTTTTACGATTTCCTTAAGCTTCTTTTTTTCTTCATCCACAAACTACCCGATCTCCTTTCATAGGGCCTGCATCAGGCTGCAATGCTTCTCAATGGTCTCCAAGAGCCCGTTAACCAATATTTTTTTGGCAGGGGCATTGAGTCCCCTTGTGTTCCAAGAGAGTAGTTTCATTTCTTAATTCTTCTAGGTAATCTTTTCCCCCTACCCCAGGATAAGGTAGTTTGGGTTCCATTTGCAATTTCAACCACAATTTCTCGTTCTTTAATCTCCTGATTAGTTGGCCTTCCAAGTTTGTGTTCCACTCCTACATCAATCCCCCTTTCTTTTGATTCCTAGTTTGTCGGCTTGGGGTTGGACCTAAGAATTCTAAACCCCCCATATTTTTAGACTGTTTTCCATCATCATGGGCTAAAGGTTCTACGAGAGGGTTAAGACCTTATTAATTTAAATCAAAACAAACAATCAAATACATGTTTTCTTCCTCATTAATTTTATTGTGTTTGGGGGGATTGGATCAACCATTATTGAGTCTAGCTAAGCAAAGGAATTCAAAACTGAAACTTCATAACCATCTTAAGAGGGTTTTCCAATACGTACCTCTTGTTTTCTTTTAAAAATTGATTCTCTAGGGAATTCCTATTGAACTGGTTCTACCAAGTGATTTGGGATCCCCTCTCTATTGTTCTCAATAATTTTATCCCTCAAACCCTTGCCCTACTTGGAGTTTTGATTTTTTGTCAAATTTTCTGATTTTGGGTTGGTTTCTTGCAAGTGGAGCATGCATTGGTTGAGTGCCCTAATTTCTTGCAACTTTCACATTTGATCGAGGTATTTTCATATTCTATAGTTTGATTCCATACCCCAAGCTTTGAAACCAATCTGATTGAATCGGGTAATTCCTTCTTCATATTAGTATTTATGTAGATTCTTGCATAAATAAGTTGTGAGCAAGCCCTGGTGGCAGGATCAATAGCAATAAGGTGCCCTATTTCCTTCATGATACCTACACAAATTTCCCTGTTCTAGTATTGGAAGCACATGCCTGACAATCTCACCTAAATCGGTGCCTAGGTGAAACTTTGGGTTTCAGGATCAAAGTTTGGGCTCCACGATTGTAAGAAAAGCTCACGACATCGATAGAAGCATGGACCTCCCCAAATTATCTGATCATAGTCTTCATTGTACTTAAGCTTAACCATAAATAACCCCTTCGACATTACCATGATATCCATGTGGCCATGGGGTCACCATTTAACAACAACCTGTTTCTTGATTGCGTTAAGGTTTGGTCGAGCTCCCATAAATTGATCCACAATATTCATAACTCCTTGCTCAATAGTTAGGTCTATCAAATTTTTAGGTATGAAGAGTTTACCTCCCTCTGATTATAGCTCAAAATGGAGATATAGAGTTTTTTGTTTTCCACGGACCACATGCAACCAAGAACGATCCCTTGGGTCAAAAGGGTGCTTTTGTAGGTTCCAATAATGATGTCCTGCTCCTTTGATTGAATTGTCAACTCCAAAATTAGGGTATAGGCCCTCTTCTTTGTTGTTATTCTGCTGTGGACCTACTCCTACAATAGACCTACTCCTACCCTCTCCTACCATTAGGGTTTCATCAATAGGGGTAAAGCCATCAAATGGATTTTTCCCAGCTTTTGAATCTACCAAGAGTTGTCTAGCATTTATTTGGATGGATACTTGGTGTGATAAAAATCCACTCAACCTAGATCTAATTTTGAAACCATGGATGATATTATTTCAAGATAAATATGGTGATAGGGTTTCAAACATTTTGTATAAGGGTCAAGAAGGAAGATACAAATGGAAAAGACAAATGTACCAATAGAGTCACCTATCATCTCAAGAGTCGGTTTATTCCATAAATGTAGGGGTAAAAATGGTAGTCTTACCCAAATTGAGACTTCTTTTGGTTCTTCTACTTATGGGTTGAAATTGACTAACCAAGGAGTCATGTTGATGTAGAAACCCAAAGTGAAACTAGGATTTCCATTATGCATACTGAATATATAATACATGAAAGGGAATCAAGGAGGTTACAAGGGTTATAACAACCTGCAACAACATGCTAAGCAGGGATAACCAACTATAACCACATGGATGCAAATAAACCAACAAACTGCTAGAAGACAAGGAGATCTCTAATAGCATAACCATACATCCTAACAACTAACCAAATCATATCGAACGTGGTCATACTATGCCTCACATAATATAATGCAAGAAATAAGAAATAATATCTTAAGCTTATAATTAAGCCTAAGGTACAATCATATCCTCAACACTCCTCCCAACCATAGAAGCATTGGATCCCAATGCTTAACAAATTTGGAAGGTCATGAGCCATCTGACGGTGAGAGATCTAGTGAGCCTGGGGTGGAAGCTGACTACGGTGGGTGACAAGGTAAGAAGTGGAATAACTTTGTCAAGTGTGACGAGTCTTCGTGTTGAAAACTCTATCTATAGTGATTGGAAGTTGAAAGTCAGGTACCACATCTGCTGGATGGCTGATGAAAAGCTTGGTCTCCAAAGTAGAGTCCTGATATGGCTTCTTAGGGAAACATTGTTTGTCCAAGGGATGCCAAACTCTGTCTCTAACTTGAAATTTGTGAGGACTATGATGCTTGTCCATCGCTCTCTTCCACTCCTACTAAGTTTTCTATAAGATCTATGTTACCTTGGTCTGAAGGCTTTGTCTGTGCTGCATGAAGAAAGTTGCCTTGGCTTGTTCTATCTATGTATGTGCAATGGTGGGAGAGGGCAAGGCTAAAGGTAACTCCTATGGAGCAAGTGGTTGTTTGTTCATAGGTGCTTTTGGAAGAGATGCACCCAAAATGATGTCAATGGTATGATTGATATCTCTTGAAAGAGTTATGGGTTCCTTAACCACAAGCTCATATGATTGTAAAATATTTTTAAGTGAAGCTTCTTTGTCATGGATCTTTGGATGTGTTTGTTCTTTATCATGTGCTTGACTTACTGTCTTGGGATCTTGCCTACAACTTAACATCAAATTTGATGTGGGTGTAGTGTTTTGTACTAAATATGTTTGATTGTGCAACTCTAATATGTATGTGTTCTTTTTTGCATGATACACCGCATTCCTATCAAATTGATAGGGCTTACCAAGCAACAGTCCACAACAATCCATATCAATGACATTACACCTCACCTTATCCACAAATTTACCACCAAAAGTGAAAGATATGGTGCAAGTGTGTGTGATGTCTGATGTAGACCCTATATCCTTCAACCCAAGTGCATAGGGTTGAGGATGTGGTTTCAAGGGATGCTTCAACTTCTTAACAATGGTCCTCGCAATGAGATTTTTCTATGATCCATTATCTGTAATACAATCTACATAGAAATTATGTGTAAGGTGGGCTCAAGTGACAAACAAATGGTCACAACCCCCTTGTGTAGAAATATTTGTCATGAGGGTAAATTTGTTGTATTTATCCTTCAAAGCAAGATATTCTTCTTATGTCCCAATAGCCACAATGGGACCATCTTGTGGGTCTTCATTTGTAGGCTTTACAAGTAGGGACTTCTTCATTCTTTCAAATGTATAACATCTAGATTTTGTATGACCATCCTTTTTACAAAAATCACAATACAATGCTGAAGAAAAATAATTTTTAGAATTAGAAAAAGAATGATTTTTTTGTGAAATAGGAGGAGAAGAAGAAGTGTGAAAGGAATTCTTTGTCCCTTGTTGTTGTTGATTCGATCCCTTGAAAGTGTGTTCCTGTGAAGAAGATTGTGATTTGAAAGATGCACCAAATTTCTCCTTTACTAAAATGGCATGTTTAAATGCCACATCCAAAGTAAAAAAAGAATTGAATTTGACCTCCCTAAAAATCTGATCTTGCAAGCCCCTAGTGAATTTATTGATCAAATCCTCTTCTGAATCTTTTACACCAAGAAGAACCCTTAACCTATTGAATTCAAAAATGTAGTCTGGAAATGACATATTGTATGCTTACCTCAATCTATACCATTTGGTCATGAGGTCACTTTGGTAAGTAGGTGGGTAAAATGTGTTCTTCAAAATTTGGGTAAGTTCCTTCTAAGTCATGGTAGGTTTTTGGCTTTGTTGTCTTTCTATGATCAAAATTGTTGCTAAACCTATGAGTTTGAATATGGCAAAAGCAACTTGTTCATCCACAGGGGCTTCTGCATAAGAGAACCAAGTCTTTAAATCTACAATCCAAGTAGAAAAAACATTTAGATTCCTTAATCCATCATATAACTTGACCTCACATTTTGCCTCATTGAAAAATTTGTTGTTATATATCTTGACATCAGAAGGGGACAATTGTATAATGATTTGGTTCGCTTTATTCACCAATGCATCTACCACATCGATAATATTTGCCATGTTTTATTGGAGGTCATAAGCCATTTGGTATCTTGTATATGTTATACTAGGAGAACTAAGGTGGTTGCAAGAACTATCTAGACACTATTAGTAATGATTTGTTGAAATTCCTAAAGCAAAAATTGGCCTAGATTTACAAAATTGCCTTCCAATTGTAAAAAGGGGTAATTCTAGTGCTTTTACAAAAATTGCAAATACAATATTTTTACCCTTCAATTTGAGTGGTAAAAAAAAATTAAGCACAAAATTTTACAATTTCACCCTTAATTGTTGAAAAATGGAGGCAAAAATTTGATAATTTTGCAAAAAAAAGATATTGCTGAAAATTGCAAAAAAAATTGTTATCACCTTCCCTTTGGCGCCAAAAAATTTGAATTTGAAAAGTGGCAGGAAACTTTGAATTAGTGGTAGCTTAAAAAATTGTTTTTTCAATGGTCAATCTGCACGATCAACTGCACAGGTCAAGGCTCTGTCAGGTCAACAAAACAATGCACCAACAATCGATGTAGAACTACCTCGAACACCGAGTGCTAACCACCAACATAGAACAAAGTGACACCAACCATTGCCTCAAGAACAAAGCACCACCAAATGGCATGCATGTGTTAGTGCACTCAAGGATGACCACCTATTGGTGGTCACCTCCTTACTTGCGTAGGGGTGCTTATAAACCAACGAAAAGCTCCCTACGCGATAGGTGTGGGATTATTCCCACTATATTTTTAAACCTTTGTCTACCTTTTCCTGTTGAGGCTCGTCGAAGAATTACAAACTCATTAGAAATGTGAGAAACTTGCCAAAAAACGTGAATTTTAGCCTAAAACAATCAAATTTTGCTAGAAATCATCAATTTTTTGTTGAAAAAGCAATTTTGCTATCGCAAAACAACTAAAAACTCTCAAATAACGTGTTTTTATCATCTATTGGTGGATCAAAGGATTATTGTGCATGTCTTAGCTCACCACATGTCACTTTTGGACCATATTGCGTTTTAGGGTGGAATCTCTCCTTCGATTGGTTGAATAAATACCTTAGGTTGTTGATTAACTTTTCACTCTTGCCTACGATTTTCTTTCATCCGCTGCCTGCAATATCTTCCTTTGCCTATGATTGGTTGACCTAAAATAGTGTGTAATGCCAAGGGAGGGGTGTGCTCTCATGCTGTGGTGATCGAGGCTCGATTGAGCTCCCTATGTCGAACATCATCAGGTCGATGACATCTGTCATCTGCCTGGTATGGCCGCTCACGTTAGGCAAAATAATGACCTGTAAAGGAAAAGAGGGAGAGGAGAGGATGAGATGGGAGGGTATGGGTGTGGGGAAGGAGTAGGAAAGGAAGGATAAGATAGGGGTGGGTAGGGGTTGCCCTAGCCTCTTTCAATCGGCTTCCAGTTGATCAGTGGGGTGGTCGATCGATAAAAATGGCTAGTCAATTTAGGGAGGGGGAAGGGAAAAACAAGGGCAATATTAGGAGAAAAATCACTCCGAAAAGCCACCTAATGAAGCCTTCTAAAACCTCCAAGCATGCACAACCTCTAAAAACTTAAAACGACCCTCTTGTTCGATAACCTTGGTGCTCTCTTGGCAAGGAGTGCAAATATCCTCCTTTTGGCCACAAATTAGCCTAGTTCTTGGTGTAATTGAACTTCAAATCACCAATATTAAATCCTCCATTCCTCTATTTAATCTCCAATCAAGATAAATTATTCTTGCCTTTCATAAGGCAATCAGGTTACCCTTTGATGCTTCTCTTAGGGGTATTCGATGCAGGGGTAATATTCCAACCCTCTACCACCTTAGGAGCTTCACAACAATGCTACAGGTTGGTCCAAGCCAAATCCTCGTAACAACTAGCCTAGGAACTCATGCAATGAAGTTGACACCTTTCCTCCCTTATTGCTCAAACTATCCTACAACTCTAATTACCAATGATGTAGAAACCCACTAGGATTTCCATTATGCATACTGAATATATAACATATGAAAGAGAATCAAGGAGGTTACGAGGGTTGTAACAACTTGCAACAATATGCTAAGCAAGGATAACCAACTGTAACCATATGGATGCAAACCAACAAACTACTAGAAGATAAGGAGATATCTAATAACATAACCATGCATCCTAACAACTAACCAAAACTTATCCAACATGGGCATACTATGCCTCACGTAATACAATGCAAGAAATAAAAAATAACATCTTAGGCTTATAATTAAGCCTAAGATACAATCATATCCTCAACACATGTAGAAAGTTCTTGATCCAAGGAACCAATGACCTCCTTGAAATATTGCATCTCTTTCTGTGGAAGATAACATAATTATGAAATACCCTCTCCCTGCCATCATGAATTCATAGCTAGATATTTTAGATCCCTAAGAAGAGGTGATCCATCTTTGAATGACTATTGGGCTTAGGCCAAATACCCACAAATTTGCAAGCAAGAGCTCTCTTAGTTAGGGTGAGGATTAAGCTCTGAATATAGTTTGAAGGAATATCCACCACTGGAGCATCATCCAACTTAGGAATAAATGAGCCTTTGTTACTTGGTTGGGACTATTGTGGTCTCTTTGCCTTCAAAGCTTTATTTTATTGTTTTGACTAGTTGAACAAAGGAGGTAGTGAAAACAAGAAAAATGAGCCATAGTCAACGTTCTTGAGTATGAAGGTAGTTGTAATGGTAACATTTTGAAAGGAAGGTTTTGGGGAGGAGGGATATCCCCTACCACCATTGCCATGACAGGGCTTCGAAGGTGACCAAACCCTAATCTAAACCAAAAGAGAAAACCCTCACCAAAATCTTAGAGATTTTATTTCTTGGCTCACTTTCCTCTATTAAATTCATGGACTGACCATTAAAGCAAAAACAAAAATAGTGAAAACCAACAAAAAAAATGAAAAAATCTTAAAATAAATAATTGTAAAAAAATACAAATAATCACAATGCTTATTAAATGTGGGAATGCAAAGCATAATGCATTAGATGACATGAACCTTATCCAAAAACTAGATCCAAACATCAACAAGGAACAACAGAATCAAAACCAACACTATTGCAACTTTTCCCTAACCCATGATCATTGATCATAACTATACAATATATATTAAACAAGCAATATTGTATCAATCATACCTATAAATTATCAAATATATTTAACTTATTAATATATTAAATACGTATCTAATGCATCATTGAAACATAATATACAAATACTTATATAACTATATATTTCAAATATATTAAATAGATATATCCAAACAACATTAAGATATATTATATATAATATTATTATTTATTATATATTTCAAAACATCATACTTTAATAATAAATATATAGTTAAAATGTATGACATACTATATTTGAATGTAAGTTAAATCTACGCTTCTTTCACCCTAAATGCATATATCAAACAAGTGCGCTTACCAAGAAGAGACTTAGATTCAAACTCTCGGGGCATGCCTATTTGTAAAGGTAGTAGTATGTTTTCAATCCTTTAAGTATGTGTTAGACCGACGACGATGATAGTATGAACCCCGAGCAATTAGTGGTCTCCCTCACTCCAGATCAACAATAACAAGGTGGTATAGACTTATTGGAAACAACTCTTGTGGTTTGAAATCTACACTTATCAGTTACTAAAAATAATGGTTGCTCTTGTGGTTTGAACCCTACACTTATCAGTTACTAAAAAATAGTGGTTGTAACCAATTCCCCTAATGTTTTTTTTATACAGAAAGGAAATTGGTAACTACCTTTCTTCCATATTATATAATATGGACAATGCAACAGTTCGAACATTACTTTTATTCGAGAGGTTCAAGGTTCAAACCGTAGCATGGACGAGTGTGTGAGGGGGTCGGTGTGTGGTGGCTGTGTAAATTACCTATTGATAAGCATAGGTCCAGCTTTACGATTACGAGGGATTATGGTTGGGAAGAGACTGCTTAGCCTTGTGCGTTGGTTGTAGAGGTTTCTCACACTAACCAATATATAAATTATATTATATTATTATTTATTTATTATATGTTAAAACATTCGTATTTTACTAATAAATTTATAGTTAAATTTAGACGGACAACATAATGGTTTGAGTTTTGGCTCTTCCTTGAAAAAAAAAAATTCAAAACCACGACTTAGAAGAATGTGTAGGAGGTTTAATATGTGTATAATGTTAAATATGTTTGTATATAAGTTCCGACTATATTTTTTCATAGTCAAAATTTGTGATATACCATGTTTGAATTTAAGTTCAAACTATACATTTTTCAACGATGAGATGTAATATTAATATAAATAACTATAACTTATCCTAATATCTCACCACCAAAATCTCACTACAACAATAAAACTCTAACGTATAAAGATACGATTCGAGTTCTGGACAGTCTAAACACCTCTAAGCGTAGATGTGATTCACTGACAAATTGGTTTCCCATCTTTCCAACTAATGGAAGGACGACACCATCGGAAAAAAAAGCTTAAATACTATGAAATACTCCCCAAGCTGTAGCCTGGGTTCAAAGTTTTCAAATAGAATCGCCACCATCTCTCTCCGCATCGAAATTGAGTCGCGATTGATAATTGGATCTGCGTTCTTAGATCTAACAAACGCCCAAATCTTGTGAATAACGATGGACGCGGGTGCACCTTTCCGTGGATGATGTTGGCTGGGAAGATTGATTTTCACGGAGCAGGAAAATGGCAACACGAAATCGGACTGCATTGTTTCGGAAATACAGGGATGCGTTGCTTCAGGTCAAAATATCGTCTACGTCTTCGTCTTCGTCCCAAGGAAGAGGAGTAGGAGGAGGTCCAGTAATAGAATTGGCCACGACTTCTCTTTTAAATTCTTACACGCCCCTCAGCACAAAAGACCCGGACAATCCCAGGTAATTCAATTATTCTTTTCTCAACTGAGATCTACTCACACTGAAATGAAACACTGGGCATGCATATGCTTGTGGGATCTGAGGATTAATTTTTTCATCCAAGGATTTTGCTTCCCTTGCTCTCTTCATATGACGTGCGGAAATTGTGATTAAGTCTTTTTTTGGGGCTTGGGTTAGCATGGTTCCGCTGATTTTAATGGGTAAATTGTTTATGAGGGTTGTACTTGTGGGTACTGTGGATAACCTAAACCCTCGTTCTCGCGATTGGAACAGGTTAATGAGTTCTTGACATAGTCAGTTTCTAATATTACCAAGCATTTTAAGCTGTCGTCTACTTTTTATGACAAAAAATTGAACCTAATGGGATCTTTTGTGTAAATTCATATGCCTGGATTTCTTTATCGGGGATTAGTGTTGCACAACATATTAAAAAATTTCATACATCAATTTTCTGAATCTGTAGAACTCGTCGTTCCTTTCTCACATTATTGCTCAAATTAAAAATGATTATTTCTCATTTTCCACCTTTAGATTTTGTATGGCATCATTAACATTGTCAGAGTATTTCCCTAGAAATACACAATTAAATGAAGATTCTAGTGAATATGTATTTACATGTACAGTGACAAAGTGCACAGAATTGTATCCTATATTTAGAAATAGGCAATACTTGACTTACCATGAGCTCGGTCAGAGAATAATATTAAAGTGTGTATATATAATGTAAAGTGAATACTTTCTATCCTTCACACAAGGAAGTCTCATAATCATAAGAGAACATGGCCTTGATCTTAAAAATTACCTTCATGTTTACATTTTTATTTCTTGATGATGGTTAAAGCTTAATGAATATCTTTTAATCTAGATTTTCTGTTTTCTTTAATAATTTGATGGGCTGGCATTTTTACAATTGGATTAACATGGAAATCATGGCACACTTATATTATTTTTATAGTATTTATGAGTATGCTAATGTATTAAATTATTACAGTATTTCCATTATACCTTTTTTATACGTCAAATATTATATTTATATTACATTATTTCCATGGCAGTGGCCAACAGTTGTAGAAGGGAGTTCATGGCTGCCATCAAGAGATTGCAGCACATGGATTAAAGTTGTATAGAAATCATACTGTCACTTTCATTCCTAACACTAGTATTCCTTACTACTGCAGCTAATGTTCTTGTGACTAATATGGGCATAGCCAGCAAATCAGAGTGGGACATAAGCATTTTTTCGAACCTCTAACTAACTTCTTCAATACTGTCTATAGCATAGCTACAGAGCATAGAAGAACAGCTCAATCTAAGAAACCATCTGGATATACAACTGAAAAGAAGCATTATAAGAAACCTCATTAACAACTTTGATAATTCAACTACAGTCCTGCCAGCTTCTTGACACCAAGGAAGCCTAATTGTTAAACAGTTTGCCCTTCAACCCTTAACTTGCCTTTAATAATCAGTGCAGAAGCAACACTCCCCAGAAAACAAGTCTTGATTCTGCTGGTTCTCTATGAAATCATGAAATCTTACTGTGATCTTCTGAACATTCTGTCTTGACCGAGTTGTTCCAGCATCTCAAGCTCAGAAGTCCAAAGCTTTCCTCTTAATTCTTCTCCATCACAACCTCAGAAGTCCAAAGCTGTAAGATCAGAGAAAACTACCGAAGTGTGATTTGTTCCTTCCTTGAGCATATCCTGCTACAAAGCATTGCTCATAATGGAACATGATCATGAGGGTCTCCCAGTTCATGTTGTCCATAACTATTAGCTTGCCACCTTTGCTGGAAAAGTGTCTTATTAATGAGGGAGTCATTGCAAGGTTAAAATTAAATCAAAATCAAATTGCATACAAAACCTAACATTTTTGCTTCTCCCTTCTGATTAGGTCTTCTAAGCCTGTAAATATTTTCAAGTTATGTCTAATATGCACCTGCTTGTAGATCTTAGTGCAATATAGACTTCCACATTGCCCAGGAAATCAGGTAACTTTTTCCTGCCTTAGTGACAATAAGAGAAACTAATTATGGAGAAACACTCAGGAAGATATATATCTTTTGCAATCAAAATCCTCAGGTTCCAAAATTAACTTTCTGAGGCTTCCATGGTGTGATAGGTTGTTAAGACAGCTATCTGGATTCACCATATGAAGCTAACTGGATTCTTTCTTTAAAATTCTTTTGATGACAATTGTTAATATATTGTTTGATAATAATTGTCAAGTCACCATGGACAATTACCTTTTTGTTTTGTAATATATTGGCTCCTTAAGTCCTTTGAGTAAAGCCTCCGCTTTACACTAATTATAATAACACATAACGAGAACAAATATATAAATAACTGCTGGTCACCTTTCACTCCATGCTTCACCCATATTCCTTTCGGAGGTTTCATTTAAAAAAAGCTTCATACCATTGGGGGTGGTTGGAATGAGGGGAAATGAAATGCATTTCTAGAAGATTTAGAATGTCTTTTTTCTCACTTATTTTTTGGGGCACTAGGGGATTGCGTCTTGGGGTTATGCTTATTTGTTAAATTCATCTCCTTTTGAGAATCTAACTTATCCCTTGCTGAAAGTATATGTACATACTACATATAGAGTATCCATGATTGTCAATTTACTTAAACTCTTGTTTTTGTTTAAAATAATGATCCTTGAATATTATGGTCCTTTTTTCTTGTCAAATGTTCGAACCATTAGTGTCCAATCTTCAAATCCTATTAAGCATGCTTTATTTTCAAAAGAATCTCTAGGACTCTAAACAACTGACTAAATGTTACAGATTGCCCTATCTATATGCCTGCAAACAATGGCAGAATACAAGGCAACAACTTCCATTGAGGATAGTGCCTTTGCATAGAAAGGCACAACATTAATAACCAAAAGCCAATGAGGTGATAAGATCATTAACAACCCATGTCTTAAGATGGGTGTCAGTTAATGTTCGTGACTGGCAAGACATTGAAACTCCAACCAACTGTGATGTTGTCTAGCTCAAAATCAACCATATGTCGAGTCAATAAATGGATCACTTCCTTAGCAGTTTTGGATCATCTAGGCTACTATTTATTCATATCGTGTCCTCTAGAAATGTTTGTAGATGTGCTGTCTGAAGGGAACACTTTATAGGTGTCTTTCTGGAGCCCTTCACGCAACTATTTACAGATGTCCAATGACTGCTGCCTAATAGCAGAACAACTTACAACCATCCTTTAGTATGTTGACGATATCAATATGTGGCAATTTTACAGATGCTTAATTTACAGAGGCCACCGTAGCAACCACTACTTCTCCATGGGATGACTTACAGATTCCTAATAATGGTACACTTTACAAATATCTCAACCGGGACTTCCAGTCGGTGAAGTACAACAGCATCTGAAGATATTAATTGTCATTTTAATACAGTCAGCTATTGGTCAATGACAATACAATCAACCAACAGCCATATGACAATCAAAATGGAAGAAGAACAGCTGAAGCAAGTCAAGTTGTGCAACTTACCATAAGTTTTGGTCAAAGCAGCAGACCATCTAGTTAACTTATCTGTAATTCTGGACAATACAGCAGACTATTCATCCAAGCACTAGAAAATTTTGTTAATGCAGCAAGTCCTAGGTCAACACAACAATAACAAAGTCAGTAGAGAGTCAGAATAATCAACGAATGCAACTGTCAACCCCTTAGAAACATGCTGATGTCATTTTTGGCTGCACTCATGGGGTATGATCATGTTATGAACCTTATCAGATCTAACTTGAAACTCACTTAAACTGATAAAAACTCAATAATTCTGAAATCTGATATTTAGATTAAACCAGAAAATTCTGCACAAAATTTTTCTTCTAGATTCCAAAATATAAAATCAGAGATATACGATAGAACAGATCTAGAAATAGACTTTAAAAAACAAACTTTTAATAAAAAAAAGATAGAAATCTATTCTGATGAAATGGCATGACCTTAAGTGGTTAAATACGTTGACTTTCAAGTTGGAAACCCAAGTTCAAAGCTTGCCAGGAGATATATGCACATATGTCGAAATGTTGTTGTATGGTTTGTTGAATACCATGGCAACACGATTATGATGTAATATGGGTGGGGCCCGTTTCAATCCCATGTAATCAATTAAAAAAAATAGAGATCTATTTTGCTCACAACCATAAACAAAAAAGCTCAAGCTCGCAGGTGAGCCCCTCCTGATTTGAGAACATCGCAAATCTTTGCTCGTCTCTAGTGTAAATATCAATTTTCAATTCAGCAAAAGACCCTTTTTAATATGGGATTGAAGTGTGCCCTAGCCTTATTATATCATCATCGTATTATTGTGATATTTCACCAAACCACATAGTGATATTACATCAAATCGTCTTGCATTTATGCATATATTGCATGACAAGACAAGATTTAAACCTAAGTCTTCACTTTGAGAACCTGGGTTTTTAACTGCTTGTCTTTTGTCATTTGAGAACCTGGGTTTTTAACTGCTTGTCTTTTGTCATTTGAGAACCTGGGTTTTTAACTGCTTGTCTCATGTCATTTGATAAAATGTTAAGGTTCACCTTATAGTTACCAGGTTGAGCCGAACCTAGTTCAATCTGAACCGAACCGTTCTGTTTTGATCTGAACCTTCTATCAGCAATCACAGAAAACATTTTGCCTTCATTTGACTCAAATGATGCCATTTGCATGGTCTTATAGTCAAAGATAGTTACAGTTTAGAAATATCTAATGGCCATTGGAAACTTACTAGTTGTTGAATGCCTACCAGAGGCACAAATGCAAAACATTCCCCATTTCAACGTTGAAGGATACACATCTGTTTGGGACTTATATGTTGGTTGCATTGAATTTTGAAACAATGAAATCTGAAATCTCCTACATTTTCCTATATTTTTCATGAATATTTTAATTTATATTTTATTTTTTTAATTAATAAATAAATAAATTAATTTATTTTTTGATTATACTTGAGGAATCGGTAACTCGTTACAATTTTCTACGCCTCTTCGTGGGTTCGAATCTTGCTCCTTGTTGCCACTATAACCTCCAGTTGCATCGGGTAAACCTTTTACGTAGCCGGCTATGCTGACGCGACACGCCCACTGGTACTACGGGGCCCGAGGGATTGGATTCATGAATTTTTTACTACACAGATGTAATTTATTTTTCCGAATAAAACCAAACCTCTTTGGAAAAATTGAACCTTCAAACCTTTTTGGCCTTCTATTTGAACTGGAGCGCCCAAACCAAGGAACTATGGTTCACTTATAGGATTGGAACCTTGGCTTATGGTGTGAAACTGCTTGCTTTCCACCGCTTGATCTAAAGGACCCAATCCAATGGGCAGTTAGTTGAACAAGAGACCCTTTATTCATGAAGTCCTTCATACCTATAGATGAGCAAGAGACGCTTTATTCATGAAGTCCTTCAGTTCTTTGCTTTGGCTTGACAACACAACAATTTTCCATCCCATGAGCTAAGTTGCAGCTCCCAGGTCAACTTCATGGAAAAGATAACTGGATTAGGGTGTATCCAGATTTAGTTGTTACTTGGCTATTCTTTAGAGTGAGAAAGAAGACAACAAATTCCTTTGATCTTCAACTGGGGAAAATGCTGTTATAAAATGGACAATCAAGAATTCCTTTAGTTTGTTCAAATACAAAAATAGGATAATTTTTATTATTATTATTTTTCTTTGACAATCAAGAATTCTTCCAGTTTGTTCAAATACAAGAATAGGACAATATATTTTTGATAGTCAAGAATGCTTCTAGTTTGTCCAAGTACAGCAGGATCATTAACTCAAGCTTGACAAAAAGGTAAATATTGGAAGTACAGCAAGAATAATAACTCAAGTTTAACAGCAAGAATAATAAATCAAGTTTGATAGCAAGCTTATAATTGATAGTACAAGTTGTACTAACCATTCATGTCACAAAAAATATGTTCGCCCTAGGTATTGAGTTAATCAGCTTCCAAGCTAACCTCACACATAGATTTAAAAGTAAATACTACTTGCAAACAATTAGAGAGTCAAATCACAGTTTCAGTATCACAGTTATTTGCTTTGCCTTGACAACACAGCAATTTTCCATCCCATGAGCTAAGTTGCAGCTCCCAGGTCAACTTCATGGAAAAGATAACTGGATTAGGGTGTATCCAGATTTAGTTGTTACTTGGCTGTTCTTTAGAGTGAGAAAGAAGACAACATATAACTTTGATCTTTAACTGGGGAAAATGCTGTTGTAAAATGGACAATTTTGGTTTGAATACCACTGTCAGCACGCGTGCAAACTCTTATAACATTCAGAGTGGGTTTTACACAAATTCAATAGCAAAACAAAAATCTTATAACAGTTAAAAAAAAAAAACAAACACAATTGGTTTTCTTTCCTTTTTAATTGCATCCAAAGATGACCTTAACTTTCAAAAGAACATTCATACCCAAGTTCATGCTAATTTTTTTATATGCAAAAACAAGCTAGAAAACAATAAAGCGTACTAAAATTGTCACTTTCTTGAGGATTGAAATAGAAGGAAAAATTGGGCATGCTGCAAGGTGATTATTCATAAATTCAAGAATGGACGGAAACCACAGGACAACTCTACTGGTTTTAGCTCCTTTCCTCTTTGAAATCGATGGATATCGATGTCTTCTCTTTAAGAATTCCAGTGTTAATGCTACTCTTCCTCCCTACCTCCATTATGGTTAGGGAAAGCCTTATTTAAACAAATCCCCTTGGTCGAAATTCAGTGTTCTCCTCGAATAAGCAATTGCTTCATATGGGAAATGTCTATGGGGAGATCTCAAAATTGAGTATGCTCACATGCAACTGGTTTTCCTGCCAAATACATATGCCCAAAATATTATTATTTATTATTTTCATATATATATATATATATATAAAATATAAAGGTTGCCCTACTTATTGGTCCAATCCCCCTTTGTTTATTTCATAGTTACAAAATTCAGTGAGTTTTTGAAAAACTCGTTGAGTTTGTGCCCAATTCGGCCCTCCTGGGTTTTTTTTTGACGCGGCTCAATGAGTTTTTCAGGACTTGTTGAGTTTTTTTTTTTTTTACTCATGAGTCCGAGGAAAAACTTGGCTGTGTTGGCAAAAGTACAGAAAAACAGCATCAATTTTTTTTTCTCCGTAAATTGGCCTCATTTTTGCTGTTTCCACTTGCAGAGAGAGCAAAGAGAAGGTGAAATCAGACCCAAAAAACACTCATTTGCATCCTAAACCCAAATTTTTCCTAGTTTTCAAGAATCTAACAGCCACCTAGCAGTTACATTTGAGGTAAAAAAAAAGAACCAAAAGGAAGGCTAATGCCACAAGGTCCACTTGATTACAAAAGACCAAAGATGAAAGGAATAGAAAAATTAGTCAGCACAGTACAGGGATAAGGTCAAAGAAGATGAACAATGGAAGTTCCATGGCAATATGCCCCACCCATATGCAAATTGTAATCAAGAGCAAAATTTCTTTGTACTTCCCTGTAATATACATTTTCTAGAACATTCATCTAACCATTGGGCCTAGGAACAAACAAATGCTTCCGAAATCCTAACCAACACAGGAAACATTCACCATGTTTGAGGCAACTCAAATGCGTCAAGTATTAGACATGAAATATTGGAACAGTATAGTGCTTGGGCCCTCTCACAATCCCAGATAGCAAGAGGCCATTTGAAGAAGCACAAAATGTGCTTGAGGTTTCTTTCGAAGGAAGACAAGTTGACCAGTAAATCTGATATGTAGTTATACCCTTTGAAGGATAATATACAATTCATACTCTGCTGGAGAATAGCATCGACCATATTTAGTGTTGGTTTGAGCATTGCACCTGTGTCTTGTCACAAGACTAGAATGGGAGATAACATGACTTGAAGGATTTTCTAACAGTAGCCACCAGCCCATATATAACCATTTGTCTATGGGAGGCATCCCCTAGTACAGCCACAATCTGAGAACCATGGAAATTAGAAGGGATATGTACCAGCCTTATGTACTCTCTTTGGATGACTCAATATGGAATTTTAGCAAACAATACATATTCATCAGGAGGAAATAATTACAAATAAACATGTTAAATGACAACAAAAGGACTTGTAGATGCTCCAAGACTGAATCTAACAACCACCCAGCAGTTACATTGATGTGTGTTTTGTCACTTTCATGTGTAGTTTAAGGTTGTATTGCTTACAGTATTAATTTTGGATTTGTATAATGTTAATTAATTGTAATGTGCATGAAAATTCCAATGAAAATTTGCATTTTCTTCGTTTTTTTTTCTTAGTTTTTTTGTCGAGTCTGAGTCGGAGCCAAAAATTGGCCTTGCCAAGTCTGATTTCTCTACTATGGTTTTCATTTAACAAGAATGGTGTAAGGCCCTAAGAAAAAAAGACCCTTTTTTCACCTTTTCTTGGACAATTGAAAGGTGCCACACATTGTTTTATTGGCCATATTTAATTAAAAGGGAAAACTTATTTTATGATGTTTAAAATCCTATAATGCTCATGCATGAGAAAACTGAATATTAAGTGCATATGAATTTTTCACTCAAGACCTATTATGCCTTTTATGCCAGTGTATTCTATTAGTGATGTGCACACGAGTTCCATTTTTTGTCCATGTCACTGGTCAACATTTGATGACCTCTCCTTGATGAGTCTTCCTCTTGTTCCCTGCTGAGGGCTGCCCCTGTCAAACACTCCAAACGGAAATGTAGTTAGACATGTTTCAATTTAATAAAATCACTTGTATATCAAATATAATTGCCAACTCAGCACTCATAATATTAAATGTAAATTCCACATCATCCACAAGTCCATGTAATTTTCATGCTTTATAAACATAGATAGAATTTAAATTGCTATTTAAATTTTATCAAAGATTTGGGGCTGAGTCAAAGGAGTAGCAAGTTCACACACATCATAAATTCAGCCATGAAAGTAGAAGAAATCTTAGCAAGAAAGAAGATAGAGGAAAGGGACAAACCTCCATGAAAGTAGAAGAAAGCCCTCTAAGAAAGAAGATAGAGGAAAGAAACAAAGCTCCACCCACAACTACACCCCAGTCATGGGACAAAGTCAAGCAAGGAGGAAAGAGAAGCCAAAAACAAAGGGAAAGAATTGGCAAGTTCACACTCATCCTAAAGGCATCCATGGAATTAGAAGAAAGCTTTCCAAGAAAGAATATAGGGAGAAGGACTTATCTCCTCTGATGTAGTTTCACCAATCAAAGCAAGTTAAATGTGCCAATATTTATTTTCATAATTCCTTGGTACAAGCTGTTTCAAGAAAAGTTTGTTAAAATTCATTTGCAAAATTTCCATATGCACAATGAAAGAATCATCTTCATGATGTGGAGGGAAAAACATGCTGGATACAAAAGAAAGTTGTGCAGCAATATAGCATGAATTGCACTCCCATAACAGCATATATGTTGCATAGGTAAAGGTAAAAGGGTAAACCTTTTTTAACGTCCATGAGACCATAGGCCATATGAGACGACCCTCATAGAAGATGTTATTTACCCAATATATGTTTATCCAACCAAACTCCGGTTACTGAAGTATGGTGTACAACTCTACCCCCCATTGGATTCGAACCTTGAACCTCCTATTTGGATTTCCAAATTCTTACTGTTAGGCCCACGTGAGTTGTACAATGGAGGCCTAAAAATCAAAGAGTAAAAGCTTTTTAATTTTGAAAAAACAAGTACAGGAATAAGAACAAAGCATGGGAAGCAAGTAGGTTGCAAGGAAAAGGCAAATAAATCCATGGAAGTTTGGAAAGCATTATATGGAGTGTGAAAAGAGGAAAAATAATGGATATCCAAAGCGACCATAAGCTCACTTCTGTCATTTTGGTCCTAATAAGCAAATATACAATTTCTGTTTCAGCTGGCCATGTGTGTAGCATGGGTGTTTACATTAGACTTTTGGCAAAGAAGGATGAAACATGTACAACTTGGGTTAGTGCAAACATGCCAAAACTTATTAAATTTATACGATCCATTAAAACAAGCATTGCAAAGCAAGAATGATTTTGTAAGGGGTTCAAAGAAGGCCAAGAGTTCAGCCCATACACCTTAAAAGGGGAAAGTGCGGTAATTACAAGGTCAAGGCAAGTCTCAAGAGCAAGCCAAGTAGTTTTTGCATCCTTGCCTTCTTTTGCTTGCATACTCTTCATTTGGAGAAGCCAAATGCTTGAGAGAGTACAAAGGCCGTATTTCACCTAAAAATAGAGGCATACCTCACCTTAAAGAAAAGCTTGGAAAGATGTGCCATTCCACTCGAAAGTGTAGATCTACCCTAAAGCAATGCCACCAAGTCAAAGCAAGCATCATAAGAGAGGCATGGCATCTACTTCACATTCAAGATATGAAATAGGCGGACAGTGTTTCAAAATCAGATTTGGAGATATGTTGCATACTTTTCCACAACAAAGAAAAAGGTGGAATGCATTAGAAATCAGATTTGGAGGAAGTTTATCATCAACAACCCAATGCATTAGAAATGTATTTTACTGTAAACTACGGCCCAAGCAATTGAAGCAAGCATCAAAATCAAGAATAAGGCCAAAGAATACAAACTGCAACAAGAAGTGGGAGAAGCAGGACTCCACATGGGTACCTTGCTTTTGGGAAGGAGACACACAATCAGCCCATGAAGAAGAGCACTATTCAACAACAAATGTAAATCTGCCTTGCTAAAGACAAGTCTCTACCTTTATTGATTTAAGATCAAAGGCAAAGCCATGGAAGAATTTCTAGGAGATTAACCTTTTTCAAGGTAAGCAAAACTCCAAGAGAAGAGACACTTCAACAAGAGAAGCTTCAAAATAGGGAAGGCCATCTAGGGAATCTTAGTTGAAAAACCACTTCAAAAGGTGGAGTGAGGATCAACAAGCACCTCAAAGCGTGAAAGGGAGATTGACATACATTTCTAAGTAAGCTCTTGAGGCATCATAAACCTTTCCATTAGGGTGGTATGATCTGCAGAAATCATTTCAAAATCTGATATCTTCTTACTCTTAAGGTCATAAAAGTCAAAAGATGACAATAAGAATAAAAACATTGATCAGAAAAAAACAAAATCAGACTCACTAAGTGCCAAGAAAAAGGCTTTTAGCTACCAAAAAGAAACAGGAAGAGGTGCCTGTTCATTTCCCTTACGAAGCCAAGAAAGGAAGGCATAAAAGCTAGGTTACTAGGTTCAAATTCGTGTTGAGTTCGACAAGGATAAAAATAACAAAAAATCATCAATGAGAAAAATAACTAATAAAATTTGCTATGAAGTTTGAAAATAAAAATAAATGTTTGTATTAATTTAAATATCTAAAATTAAATGGCATGAGCTTAACTGGTTAAATACCGAATTTCAAGGCAGAGATTAGGGTTCAAATCTTGTTAGGCAATATATGCATAATTGCCAAAATGTTGTTACAGTACCACTATGTCGTTTGCTGAATACCATGGTAACGTGGTCATGATATAATATGGGTGGGGCATGTTTCAAACCCATATAACCAATTTATAAAATAAAAATAAACATCTAAAATAAATCTACTATGTATAATTTTTTTTAGATTTTATCAAGAATGAGATTGACTTGCAAATGCCTAATTGAAAGAGTTGCCCAACCTCATTTTGCCCTGTTAAGATTGTTTTAACTTTTTCCTTGGTTCTTTTGTTTTAAACTTTAGTTTTTCTAGATGTAGAATGGAGTCAAGTACAAGTGGGAATAGATTATGCAAATGGGACAAGTTTTAGTTTTTTTTCCTTTTTAAGTCTAATTTGTCATCTACTGTTGTTTATACAATTTTTTTGACTAAATTTGTCAATCTTAGGCCAATTTTGACTAAATTTGTCAACTCTGGTAACACTGCATAAAGGTAACGGTTGTGGTGTAATGTCCTACCCCTTTCGAAGGCAAATCAATTTGCCACCCAAAGAGCCAGGTTCCGATCTTGGGTTCCAAACTGAAAACTTGAATGTTTTGTTTGCTGATTGCTTTGATATCATGTGATTTATGCAAATATGAATTTTTTATACTTTTTGCAATAATACAAATTCTGGAAATAAAAATAGTAGCAAACTAGAAATGCTTGTATCTTAAAAACTACTCCTCCAATGACTACGGAATTTAAGCACAAACTTCTTCTAATGATATTGAGCAAACCCAATGAAGGAAATTGTACAAAGATAAGTGTACCCGGAGATCTAAAGGCCTGATATAATTCTGGAAGTTAACACCAGCAACAACAAACTTATATATTCATTAAATATGCTTGTAATACAATTTCTCCAGCATACTAATTGTTGTTTGGCTGTCCAACAAAGAGAAGACCTCATACAACACAATGAATACTCCAAATGGGAGGCGTTTGGCCTCAATAAGTGCACGCCCTTCACTGCAACTCGTACGGCCTGTTAAAAACCCTTCACAAATGACATAGATCCCTTCCAAACTGCTGAAGTGTACGATTGATAAGCTGATCAAAAACTATGAATAATCAGCAATACAAGCTTCTTCAAAACCCAAGCAATCTAATTTAAAATAGCCTCTAATGGTTTGGCCTCACTGGAAACATCTGCAATCTGAAGTAACTCTAAAAATGGCACCAAGTGCACCCCAAAACTCATCAACAACCTGCCACTTTGAACCTCAAATCATTCCCCGTCATGAATGCCGCAATCACTCCAAGGATATCTTGCAATCCCAAAAGTGATGTTCCTGCTGGAGGGTTTCGTCTCCAAACAAGCCAAATCTGCCCTTGCCTGTGGTTTTTCGTCACAAACAAGCTGGATATCTTCTTGCAAACTCTGCTGCAAGCAAGCTCCTTTCTCCAAACATGAAATGTAATAACCAAAGATGTCTTCAAATGCTCTCACAACCTCTATTTATTCTTTTCTCGAGCTGGTCGACCCAATGTGGGTAGAATGTGGGATTAAACTTCTTTCTTTTTTACTTGCTTTATGTCAATAATTCATTTACTAATGAGTACATATAATGACTTAACTCCACAATATCACTTAATCATATTATAATCTCCCAAAGTGGCGTCCAAGCTAGGCATTAATAAAACCACATTAAAATATACACTATTTCCTTCAAAATGAGTACTCATAAACCCCCTAACAAATTATAAAGTCATACTTAGGAGAATAATATAATAATTTAATGACTTTATAATAATTATAACTTCGACGATTAAAAACTCCATGACCACTCATCCAAACTCACATCCGAAGATAGAAATGAGTACCCATTTGGCCAAACTAGCCACTCGTAGGACTTCCGCTCCACCAAAACCAACTTACTAAAAATAGTAAGTTCCCTGCACTGATAACCAAACGGGTCTTAGTCAATCAACTGAAGATATATCTGGATACCCAATTCGGCAAATAACAACATTCTGCAGTCAATTTGGCCAGAAACCTGAATCACCGACTTACTATAAATAGTAAGTCCTCCCTCAAATCTCAGAATGTCCCCGAAAAACTGGCATCCAAAGGCATACAACCATCTGGCGAAACCCCAACATCCTCTAAGAGCATTCTCACAAAAGACAAGCCTGGAAAGGGACATTACATGTGGGGGACTAAAGTGGGAGAGTTTCAGGTTTAAAGAATTTCAGCCGCAGGACTAAGGAAGTTCTTGTATGACAACATACAAATGAGTGCAAGGGTATTTTTATTCAGTTCCCTATCCATGTAGGGTCATCTTCTTACTATGCTTGCCATGTGCAGTGCCATGTTGAACAATAGATTTCCATTTCTGAGTTGTTCCTGGCAATGTTTCCCAACCTGGGTTTTTTCATCATATTAAATTTGTGCATTATATGTTTTTGCTGACATTATATCTACAATTCTCTTGTGTATATGTTCAGCTCTGTGTATTGATACATTTTGTGATTTGGCTCCTTCTCAACTTTTTTATGCACATTGGAGTGAGGGTCTACAATGTATATATGATAGCAGGGGTGAAATCTTATTGATACATCTCCAAAATTGGGCAAGACTACCGTTTGGACAGATCAAGTGTGTGTCAAATGTGTGTGTATGTTTGTTTGTATGTAGAGACCCTATCACCTCTACAATTTTAATGATATTGTATTAGTGGTAGATTGGCCAGGATTGAGAAAATAGGTATGTTTATAATGAATCATAAACACAATTATGATGCCATGAACCTGTTCTTGCTCTACTTCATATTTTTGGTCGTCTTAGGTTTCACATTTAATTTGGTAGTGAAATCCTACTTAAGACACACAGTGCTCCACTTTCAAAGACGTTTTGCCCTTGATAAGTTTGGTTATTCTGACTAATGTCAGACTTTACTATTTTGCTTCCTTTATTGGTTCCTCTGATCATTTGATACTTCTTAATTTCTATGTGTCAATGCCCTTGTTCTTTTTTCTAATTCTGATCATCTGACCATTTGATAAGAGACTTCTTGATTTCTATATGTGTCAATGTCCTTGTTCTTTTTTCTAATTTTGATCATCTGACCATTTGATAAGACTTCATGATTTCTATGTGTGTCAATGTCTTTGTTCTCTCTTCTAATATTTTTATCAGGTCATGAGATTGTTGTTGCTTCTTTAACATATGTATAGGTGGTATGGATGGTTATATGAGTAGCTCATATGTTCCGCCCTCTTATAGTTTGATATTTTTTTACCAATTTTAATGTTCTAAAGCTAACAAAAGTCTGGAAAATCATCCCTTGCACAACTCCTCATATGGCCCTCTAATGGTTACAACGTTTGCAAAATTTTGAAAATCTTTTGGTGCCATGTAAAACCCAAAATTTGTTTATTTGACTTTAAAAATTACTTATGTTTCATGTGACCTTAGAATTTGAAATTTATAATGTTTGATATGATATCTAAGTCTCAAGGTTGTATGGATCATAGTAGTCAGACTCTTTTGGACTCCCGAGTACTCGGCCGAGTCCGAGTCCTAGTCCGAGTGGGCTCAGCCGAGCCGAGCCCACTCCTACTCCTTTTTTTCTGGACTCCTCCGAGTCCGAGTCCGACCCGGACTCCCGAGTCCCGACGTCGAAACTCGGCTGGCCCAAAAAAAATGGAAGTTTAAAAAAAAAAGAAAAATTACGTCTAGGGAGGTTAAGTGTTGATGATGCTTCACGACTTAAGCATCCACGTTGGCCAGTGTGCAATCACGAACAAGACGCTGAAATCTTTGTTTATTATATTAACGAGAGAATGTGCAATTTTGCTTCTCAAACCTTCAGAATGCTTATCTCTCAATTATAATTTATTTTAATACAAATATATCTTTCTCCAATGGATACATCATCCGCGTCTTGTTTGGGAATGAGAACCGCTTTAGAATGCACGTATGCATGTCCTATGGGGTGTGGCGGTTCGGGCGGAGAATGGCATGAGTTTTGGAGGCGTTCGATCAAGGAAGGCTTGAGGCCGCCGGTGTTGAGACCTCTTCTAGAAAGTTCGTTGCGCAGTTCTTGCAGCTTCATTTTCTTCCATTCTTTTCTCTCTTTCAATGCACCCTCTCCCGTCGCTGTCACTGCCACCGTCGCCATTGCAGCCAATACACACCATCACGCGGCAATGGAAAAAAATTAAAAACAATAATTTATTTCGCTCTGAAACCCTTGACCGCCAACGAAACAATTGCTACGCACAAAGCTCCCCCAGAATAATGAATGTTGCTTCTACCTTGAATTTTGGTAAGCAGTTTTAAAAAACGGCTTCCTATTCTAAAACTGGAAAAATGGCTAGGATTAAATATTAGCTTTATTAATATATGAAGAATTTTTTTTTAATAAAAGTAAAGTTAATAGATCCCAACCAACCATCTAGGAAATCGAATCTAGACAACCCACTGATTATAATTAACCATGGTATTTGAATATTTTATTTATTAAACATGGTGGACTAAGTTAGGGTGATTTCGTCATATAGTAAAGTTTATTATTATTTAATGTTTTTATTATTATTTAATGTTTTGTAAAATATTAATAATGTTTTTGAACTTTATATATTAAGTTTTATTTTATCATTATATTATTTATTTATAATTTTATAAACCAAAGTGGTCATGCCTGCAAAGGTCATAGTCTGTTCCGAATCCTCTGAGTGCACGTCAGACCGACAACGATGGTATGAATCTTGAGTGACCGGTGGTCCTCTTCATGTTGGGTTATAAATAATGAGGTGGTATAGGCTTGTTGGGGGCAGTCCTTGTAGTTTGAACCTTGCACTTGGCAGTTACTAAAAATAGTGTGAATGTAACCAACTCCCTATGTATCCAAAAAAAAAAAATTACAAAACAAAATTATTAGCTTGCTATTAGAATATGGTCCTTCCTCTTGTTAATTTCTTATTTGTATAATGTTGAATGTTGAGTAAGTGTGTTAGAATATACTAATAAGTAATATGCATGAAAAACTTATTTTTTTAATAAAAATTTGTCTTTTTTTTCATTTTTTTCTTTTTTCCGAGTTTTAACCGAGTCTTGCCAAGTTTTTTTGCCGAGTCCCGAGTCCGACTCCCGAGTCGAACTTTCCGAGTCCGAGTTGAGTCCGAGTTTTGCTACTATGGTATGGATGATAGTGTTGCAATGCTGGTAAGGCTAAGATCTGTTGGACACTTTGGTGTGACATCTCGGTACTTTGAAAATCTAGAAATTTTGTCAATTTCCCTTCTTACCTCTCAGTTTGCATGAAGGATTTTGAAAACCCTGAATTCTATCTTAGTACACTCTTCCTAGGCAGTCTGTGCCTCAAAATTAGAGCTCCTTGTCTCCAATGTCTTTGTTTATTTATAGGGTTTAGGTGTCCTATAAGGTTTAAGTTCTGACCTTTTAAGTTTGTACTTGTTGTACTGTCCAAATTCTCTAGCTTGGCTATACTACTATATAATTGTTAAACATGGTAACCATCTGATTAGAATTGCGTTCATGATCTCGTTTCAACAATTGGAAGGAGAGAAATTGTGTTCTCCCCAACCTCCGTATATAGGCTGACACCCTACTAATCATTCTTAACTATAACTAATCTAAATGTAGCAAAGTAAATTGAAGAAGGTAAGGGGTCGAGGGATAAAATTAAATGCAATGAAAGGAAATATGGTCGTAACTGTAGCAGGACTAATGTGTGATCACTTAGTGCATCTAGGGTGAATCAAATAACATAAGTGTTCTCCAATCATATAATGAATTTGCAATAATAGAAGAAAGGACTAACAAAATGTGAAAGGGCTGTGCCGCAATCACTATGCATTTCATAGATCAAAAGGGCATTGCCACAATTGATAAGCAAACGTCACGCACAGTCTTTCTATTATTCCAAAAATGAGCTTACAAGTACAAATGGAGTTCACAAAGTGTAGCTCTGATTTCCTCAAATGACCAAAAGATAATACAATGGAACCCATAGCTCCTATTTATAGCAAATTATTAACCTAGGAGTTACCTAAGGTAAATACTAGTATTCTACTTCTAGTAAAATCTTTAATTTAGAGGCATCTTTGGCAAAACGATGCACCTCTAAAATTTTCAAACCTCTAAACTCCTAAACATGCTTAGCAGCGTTCTAACTCCTTATTGGTGCTATGTAGAGACAAAATGTCACTTTTTGGATGGTTTCCTCAAATCTTATGCTGTTCTTCTCCTGCCTGAGCCAAAAATAGACACTGCCTTAATAATAATTCCCTATGGGACACGGCTGGGTGTCACTTAAGATTTAAAAAAAACTCAATTTTTTTTTTTTTTTTTTAAATTAAACATGATAATTTATTATTCTGGAGTGTATAGATTGCTGCAGATCAGTTGTGCATTGAGAAAAAATAAAGATATGCATCTCTAGGTTGGAACAGAAGGTACATTATGCCATGTTCTCATATGTCACCTCTGTCATTTTAATTTGCATTCTGCATTCATGATGCTTTATGTAGTTTTGTCTTACCTCGAGAATATTTTGTAACTGATGTTGATTTGTAGTACAGTCATTTATGTCTTTAGTTGCAATCTACAAAATGATGAATATTATATATATTCTGTATCAAATATTATTTCCTCACCTCTTTACCATGTTTTTCCTGGATCACATACTCTAACTTGTCCTTTGATTGTCATGTCATCCATGCGCTATCCATTTGTTTCGGTCACATGTTGCTTGGGGTTTTACTCACCATATTCGTAGTTGTTTATACCCATCTATCAACCTGTCTCATTCTATTTTACCTCCAAATCTACCACACACCAATGCCTTTGTTCATGCATTCCTCATATTGTTTAAGAATCACTTTCTCAATAACATGCAAAGCGCCTACATTTGTTCAGCTTCTATTCATTCTTATCAAGCACAAGAGAGTACATGGTGAATACACATCACCAAAAGTATAAAAGTTTAATTTCTTGTAGGTACATTGTGTCTTTTGTTGTAAAAGCGACTATTTTTGTTGGAAGTTATTGTAATGGCTTCTCAATATTTTTGTTGGGCAGCTCATCAAATACTATTATACTGCTGCCGCCGCCCCCCTCCTCCCCCCCTGAAACCCATTTCCGATACTTTTGTAACCTTGGTTATTGGCCTACATGGCAAGTAAAGTCTATACAATAAACAAATGCAGTAGCCAATATTCTAGAAAATTGGGGATGACACTGTCAGCTTTGCCAACATTAGTAATATGGCCATTTCTCTAATTCCATTTATAGTTCCTGACTAATTCATTGTCGAGGGAGAATTGACAGTAATGGTTGCATTTAATGAATTAACTTAATGATAAGTGTATTTACTATTTAATGAGGAAATTTAGGGCTCACATAGCACATCTCAGATCCATCAGCATTACCAGCTAAATGAATGATACATTTAGTGCCAGGTTAATTGGGGAAAGAAAGAACCATATATGTACAGCGAAATCAACATTAGTTGAGCAGTCATTTACAACAAGACATCACAACTTTATGGAGAATGCAGAGTTTGCTGCTAAGGATGAACACTATATTGAATGTCATCTTAGGCAGAAAATTAAATAATTACCTCAATAGGGATGATGGCTGGCAGAAAATTAACTAACTACCTCAATAGGGATGATATGTTGAAATTAAACCATACACAGGGGCCTATTGTGCATAGTCTCACTACTGAAGAAGGTCAAGGTTCCGAAAATTGAGTTTTGCAAATATGTTTATGTTTAATTGACAATTGTTTGAGAGTCTCCATATAGTTGAAACAGTAGTTTTAGAGTCTTAAACTATGTTAGCAAGGCTTTACAAATTATTTGAAATTATAACCAAAGGTTATATATTATAATTTTTTAAAACTTGAAAAACTTTGATGGTCTGACTTCACATCTTACTACTTTATATACCAAAATTATCTAATCTGCATCTCCATCTGAATTTTCTTCCTGGAGATAGATCTTGTTCAAAAATCCCACCACATTGGGATTCTAAAAGGTTGCAATGCAATAGGCATTCTTAGAGGTAACAATTAGATTTTAACAATAAATACGAGATGATATCATAATGGTACCATAATGAACTCATAAAAAATCATGATGATGTTAAGGTTCTCAAAATGAGTTTTGCAAATATATCTATATTTAGTCAAAAAAAAAAAGTTTTAGAGTCTACATGTAGCTGAAAAGTGGTTTTGAATTTTTAAACTCTGTTTCTAAGGCTTTACAAACTATTTGAATTTATAATAAAGGTTATATGTTATGATGTTTTTTAACTCGAAAACCTTTGATGGTCAAAGAATGTTATTATTCTAAGAATCAATATGACTCTATCTTGGCTGACCTCACATCTTATGAGTTTATATCTACATTATATGCCAAAATATCTGATCTGTAACTCCATCTCAAGGGTCTTCCTGACGAGAGCGGATCTTGTTTGAAAATCCCACCACATAGGGATTCAAAAGCTTATAGATAAAAAAATTAGAATTTAACAATAAATATGAAGATAATATCGTAATGGTACCATAATGTCTCATTAAAAAATTATGACGATGTCATTATTAGTAACTGTTGTAGTGAAGGCCTACTGGGGTCAATATCAATAAAGATTGGTAGAGAACCAAATTGATTTTCATCCTTAAAAGAAATTTATTCTATGTTTCCAAGAAAATTGATAGTTTAGAAGCTCATTATTATCCTTTGTGATGTCGCATAGACATAGAGAGCGCTGAGAGGGTCTAGGAGACATTAAGAAGGTAACTCAAAGTCATCCTTCAAGACGCCTTGAGTGAGAATTTTCTTATATATAGAAAGCCATAGAAAATATTGTCCTAACTCTCTTTTATATTTTTTATGTTTGAGCTAAGGAGAGACTGATAATTACCATCCTTTATCTTTCAACCTAAGTCAATCCTTCACTTGCTTGCTAAAAATATGGGAGCAATATAACTGAACCTATAGTCTTATCACCACAAATCTAGTGATTTCCAAAGCCTTCTATCTTTATTCCTAGCAAACACCATTTTGTAGTGTGCTTGTAACCAAATGAGGCACAACTACATAAGAGAAATTGGAGCATCTGAACACCCAGGATATGGACTGCACTTATACTTCCAAGCCACAGGTGAGGCTACTCTTCCTGTAAGATGTGTGAAAACATGTCTATATTGATGTCAAAATAGCTTAATTACATGGGGATGCATCCCTTGTATATAGCCAAATATAAACCCAAGCCATTGTGGTATTCTCATCTATGGTAGTACAGTTAGAGTGGTTTCCACCTTACACCACTAACTAAAACTTTTAAGGGCATTGATTCCACTAAATGCTACTAAAATAAGTGTAGACACAATGAACCAAGTACATAATAAACTTATCACAAAATATGAGCTTCATATAAAAAACTTACAAAATTACAACACACAATATGTCGTGTTTAAGTACCCAACATGCCCTCCCCCTTGAAAAAGCTCTATCTCCAAATCTAGAGGACCAAGTGGAAGCTTTACCATATGTCTTCCTCCTGTGTCATAGCTAAATACGAAGTGTCAAGTTTGTCCATGATGTTCTTTTAGTTTTGCCTTTGGACAGAATGAGCTCAAGTAAGCTACTTTCTCGTTAAGATCATTATGGTAATGACACTATTTACCTCCCATATGTGAAATGCTTTCTTGCAAAAATACTATAGGAGTGTGCTTATGGTATAGGGGCTCCATTTCATGCTTCTTGACATTTTCGTGATGGTCCTCTACTTCTACATCCTCATATGCACCCTTAACTATTAGTATTACTTTTTCATCTTGTTCATGAAGATCCTCATCATCTCATATCATGTGTGGATGTTCCTTATCTTGATTGGGACCTCATCCTTATTACTAGTGGTTTTTTCTTGTCTTCATATGGGGGGTTCATTCCAATTTGGTGGTTCTTTTTCATCAGATTGGTCTAGTGAAGAAATTGTTTGCAAGCCCATTTGTCTTTAGACAAAGTTCTTACCTCCTGCTATATTTATCCTCTTAGTTTCAAAAAATATTTCTTCACTTTTTCCTTCATCACATATGGACATTATGGCTTTTTCATCAACTATGTTTCTCTACAAATACTTGATGGAGTTCCATGAAATTAGGTCATTTGGAGGATATTCAATTTACTCTTGAACAAAAGCAGAAGGCAGCTCAATCTGACACCTAAGTTGAAAGTTATACTTTGTTGAAGTCAGGGTATTTGGTTTGACTGCGTACTTTGCAATGTTAGGAGGTGAAGTCAATATCCAGATCTCCGATGTTCTTCAGCAGAGTGGAGCATGGTGGTGCAGCTTATAGTAACCCAACCCCACGTGCTGCTCGTATGTGGCGGGCACGCCGACGGGGGTTCAGGGGGGGACCAGCCAGGTTCACCTCTGCCCGGGGGTTGTGGGTTCCGTACGATGTGGTTACTAAAACGCAGTAAATAAAGCATTTTTTTAATAAAGCCCTTTCATCTGAAATGTGCCATGGATTTTTGGAATCTTCCTTTGTATTTCTATAAAAAGGGGAATGCCCCTTGCATTATGATAGTGCGGATGTATGAAAGCTAGCTAAGAATAATAAAAGAGAAAAGATGCCTTTTGCCCCATGATTTTTCCCTGCAGACTGCAGGGTTTCCACATAGAATCTTGTGTACTATTTATTGTTGTTTAGCTGGCTTGCTTTTAATATCCTAACATGCAACTTACAGGAAGTGAGTCCATTTAGTCAGGACTGCAGCCCCCTACTCAACATTTATCCCATATGGTCTAAAATAGACCCCTCGTTTCAACAAAACACAGAATAAGTAAGAGGTATACCTGAACCTTTTGGTAGTCTGAAAGTTGGCCAGCTATTTATTGATCTGTGTTGCAATGTATTTGCTGAAGTTGCACTTTACAGGGCCTGCCTTGCGGAAACCTTGGAGAATAGAGTATAATGTGGCAGTGATCTCATCATCTATGATCTGGTTATATTCTTGCTGAGAATGAATGCTAACACTATGGCGACCTCTGTGCCCATTTCCTTAATACATTTCAACTGACATACTCCCCTTACACTGCTTGCAGGACTTACTGATTCAGACAATGGCTATGGGTCCTCCACCCTAACATCTACATTGAGAAATTTTGTCTCTGGGTAAGTTGAAATGTAAAAGTTTGCTTCCATGTTCCCATCATGTTGCATAGACTATGGCCATATCCTCTGTTTTATAGCGATCTATAAATAATTGCACCAACTCCAAGCGCCCCTTGGCTTGTGGGACCTGACCCAAAGGGAGCCTCTTCTCACTCAGGATCCTTGCTTCATTAAAGTTTGGATTCTGCACCTTGTTCCTGAGCAAATGGAAAATCACTTTTTAATTTATAAATTATACCATATATCTGCGGGTCTCGCACATCTTGCAACGCATCAATGATCTGTATCTCTGGTCTTTTGTGTGTGGCTGATTCTTCCTTTTTCCTATGATTTGCTAACAGTCATAACCTTTTGGAACTCCTTGAACAACATTTCCTAACAATTGGGGAATGGACTATGACAAAGCCTACGTGTTTGATTCTTCTCAGTAAAGATCAAACACTGCTACTTTCTGCTTTGACCATAACCCTTACTTTTGCAATTCAAACTATAGTGAAATCTTCACTTTCATAAGCAGCCCAAAAGCCTATCTAAGACAGATAAATTGATTGACAAGACAGCCAAATCGTAGCATATCAAACACAACTGTGTTTTTCAAAATCAAAATGCTCTGAAAAATTAATTTGGTGACTTTGGTTTTTGCTTTCTTGAGGAATGCACCAAATTGTGCTGGTACTTTCCCAATGCAGGCTAAGCAGTCATTGCATTGACATTCTGAACGATGACCACTCCTCATTGACCATGAAATTGGGCTTTTGCCAAGTATGTCTCATTCTGTGAAGAGTTTGCAAAACAATGCTACATGCCATGATCGTTAGGATAAAGACTGTACTAGGTCAATGGTTGAAACTGTCTGTATGTTTGTTAGGATATGTGCAAGATATGAGGGATTCATCCTTATCGGTTGAATCCTATCTTTAGCATGTAATGCTTATATATATGTGAATATGAAGTACAAAGTTATGGCCTGTGTTGGAATACCAATGAAGATGTAATTGGAGTGCTAGTCAGGGCTTTGTATTGTGGCAAAAATTTGGCAAAGCATGATCACTGCAACTTACACCAACACATTTGAGCTTGTTTTAAGTGGCACTTGATCACTCAAAGCGCATATCCATATGGAGCAATCTAATTGGCACACTATTTGTTTTTAACTCACTCTGTTGGTACTTTCATGTACCACTGATCATTGATCCATATTATACAAATTGATCTACGCACCAAGGGGCTCATGATGATTGGCGTGGAGAACTTACAGAACCAACTTGTGGTGCCTGCAATTTATAGCCAGAGTGACATTTGCTGAAGCTAGGGCACAAATGATTTGACCAAATGCAGATGCACTATGACAAAGGAGCTAGACTGTGTCACAAAATCTTATGGCAGTAATTACAAATGAGACACTAACATAGAACATATAAAGCAAAATACATACATGACATAATGCATACATTCAGAAATGAACACAAGTAGATATCCATGAAGTGCAATAATCTTGTATTACAAAGGAATATTATAGTGGATCTCCATGAGAGGGGGAGATCTGAAGATAACTCTTACATTACAAAAGAATGTTAATCTCTAGAAGAGGGGAAGATATGAAGATAGATGCTCGAAAGTGTAAGCTAGAATGTGAGAGGATGTGGGCCGTATCTCTATGTAGATATGTGAAGATGACATAGGCTGGTCAAATCCTTGTATAGAGATGTAGTGGCCTTGGTCGTAGCTCTGGATGCATCCCTAATCTCAACTGGAGAGATGTGGTTTAGTGCTACTCCGTTCATTTGAGTTGGTGAGATGTGGCGTGGTGTATGAAAATGCTATCAATGATCTCGAAGAGGAGATATGGGTTGATGTGTCACTTTTGCTTGCTCTCTCAAATGCTTTGTTCTTATTCCTCGCTTTGGACTAGTGTCTTGTGCAATGTACACTGCCTTGGGATTGTTTCGAGGAGTTTTGAAATTTATAGAATGTGCAAGATTGCGTCATAGCTAGGAGGTGAGACATTGACCTCCAACGATTCTTGGTGGAATCAAGAAACAAACAAGAATCTGTTTCTTGCACATTAGAAAACCATGTGTCGGTTCTTGAAGTGGACAAGTGGAGCTAGACGATGCCCATCATTCTTAAATTTCACTCTCAAGGAGCTGGCATTGATGTGTTGAGAAACCTTTTGCATAAGAAGTAGGCATAGGATGAAGTTGAGGCCAGTGAGCAATAGGCCAACATATTTGGGATTTGTTCTTCTGGCGCATCCAAGATGAATGTCTAGATGTCTGGGATGAAGCGAGGCAAGGCCGGATATAGGTGAACATTAAATCACGGTTTTGACCCAATAGAATGGTGCTCAGTTCTTCCAGCCTGTCACTGACAAACTTCGAGACATCTAGGGTTTGTCTTGTAGTGCATCCAGGATGAACATCTGAATGACTAGGATGATGAAGGTTGAGGTTGGATCCAGTTGAAGACTGGACCATGGTTCTAACCCAACAAAGTGATGCTCTGTTCTTCTAATGTCCCTGCTAAATTGAGACAACTAGGGTAGGTAAGCGACAAAGGCAAATGACAACTAAAGCTTTGCCTCTGTCAATGGATGTTGATGTGATTTGTTGTATAGGTCCTGGTGCTTGATGGTAACTTAGGGCACTGACATCTGATGCGCTTGTGTGTTGGTTTTAACGTTACAACATAAGATGCTATAACTCCAAAGTGGCATTTGATGCCATAGGTGGAGTTGATGCCATGAAGAGGTGTGGTGTTGCAGGTTGTTATTGCGTTGGCCCATTGGCTAAGAAGTTGTGATGGGCTCCAAAGTTTGTGGTTAGGATAGGGATCATACAGGTCGATAGGGCTCCCTATTGAAGCATGAAATCTAGGAATTGCTCGCATAATGTGGTTCTTTGCTCCTCCAAAACTTCTTGAATCAGATTTTTGATGTCCTAGGTTTTGGTCTCAGGTTGAGACATTGGGTTTGCTATTGCTCGAGTTTCTTTTCAGGGGCAAGGTGCTTCATGGTGCCTGGATGCAAAACTTGGTGAGATGCCTTGCTTCTTGTCCCAGGAACGTGTGGGTAGGCATCCAACAATGTAGCATATTGGAAGGTTCTACTATGGGCAAGGATGTCTGCAAAGAGGATGCAACCTTGGATTCTTGATGAGTGCAAGTGTGTTAAATGGTCATAGCGAACTTCCTCCAACTATGGGAAGGATCCCATACCAACTTTCCCAATATCTAAATAGGAACTCTATTGAACCAACAAGTTGAGTGGTTGTACTCGTGCCTGCGACAAAGCTTGCATGGGTGGAGATAAAATCATTTGATGGACTTGTATCCCGGTCTTCCATAGTGACTGCATACGTACCCATGTACTTAATTCTTGCATTCTTGGGCCATTGTTCAACTTTGATGGGGTGTCACGATCCTTGGCCATATAACCCATCTTCTTCAAGAGCTTTGAACTGATGCCCTTGGTATGCTTCTCAAAGTTGTTGAACGAATTATTGGAACAAATTGATTGTTCAGAGGAGTAAAATTCACCAAACAAGCATCGGTTTGTGTGTGAGACTCCTAGGAATGTGGTCACTCTATTTATAACTCATCAAGCTTGTCCTATAGATGCAAAAGCTTCTATTGGATAGAATCTCAGATTGCTTCTTGTCCTTCAACTCTTGTTGAAGTTGCTCTATTGTTTGGTTGTAATGCTCTTTGATCTTCACAATCGGATCTCCCAAATGTGAAATCGTTGTCTCTAACTTTGCCATATATGTAATTGGTGCTTGGAGTTTGGAGTTCGGGCCCAAGGTTGCAATTGGTACTAGCATTGATGCTAATGTTGAGGCCAGCGTTGGAAGGTGGTGTAGGCGCTGAATCGTAAGGATGACATCAGATGCCTCCTTCAATGTATGCACATGGGTACCACTCTCGCGTAGATCATACACCCTTTCTTGGGAAGCAATGACCCCTTGTTGAGTGTTAATTTCACCCAATTGTGCAATTACACTATCCCTTAGGGTTTGGATCCCAAAACCCTCTCTTGCAAAGAAGTTAAATAAAACAACTTCTCCAAGGTCTCCGCTATATTAACATTTGCATATGTGTATTAGTAATCTCAATAAAGATATATCAATTCAATGCTAGGAACACCTTAGTGATTGCAAGTAACTATAAACAAGGGGCATGTGTTAGTTTATTTTACCATGCTACTTTAATGATTCTTCATGAAACCAAACTAAAAATAAATATGAATTGGCCCTCATATGACCACGATGTAGTGCCTTAGTTTCTTTTATCTTGAGGATTTTAAGGTAGATTTTATCTTCTCTTATTAAGTGGATTTTAATCAAGCTTTACCTTGCATTAAATCCCACTTTAAACATGAAAGTAAAGATTAAAATCTATCTATGAATGTGAATCCGAAATGATGAATAGGCTCCTTACATGTAGCTTCTTATCATGAAGATAAAGATAGCCTTTGATATGAATAATAAATTATTCCTCTTTGGTGAAATCAATTTTCACAAAGAGATAATAATTTATAGCCTTGAAATATAGGCTTTAAAATGTCATTTAATAATCTTCTTTAATGAAATAATTTTCATAAAGAATAATAATTTAATGTGTTAAAACAATAGCCTTTTAATGTAACATATAAAATCACCTCTCTTTAATGAAATCGAAATTTTCATAAAGATAGGTGCACTTATGGCCCCGAAAAAGATAGCTTATGAAATGCCATAAAATTAACCCCCTTCGATGAAATTGAAATTTTCATGAAGGAAAGTTTATTTTATGCTTGCAAATAAAAAATATGAAGTTGAAAAAATCTGATTTGACTCCAAAATGTGAAAAAATGAAATCCCGAAATTACAAAATCTGCATCAAACAACCATTTTCAAAAATTTGTATAAAATCGAAATGACCTCGGAATGAATCCGAATCTGTTGCGTATGATAGATTTTACATCATTCTTCACAGCCATGTAATTATTTTATTCATTTTAATTTTTTTCGATTTTTATTTTAATATTTGAAAATGAAAAAAAAATTAGCAAAAAGAAAGAAAAAAAAAATGAAAAACAGAAATGCTGCTACCCCGAATTTCTCCAAAGACCCTGCAAGCATTAGTATTATGCATAAAACCAGTATTAGAGTGACCCGACTTAGTGCAATCAACATCTAATACGGTGCGAGCTTCAAAGGAAAAAGGTGCAATAAGCTGAAAACGAAATCAAGTTAAACCTTAAAAAATGCATAAAACTTGAGACATTTCCAATTAATTGCTGCAAAAAGATATTCAATATTCCATTACAATGCAGAAAAAAAAATGCCCAAAGTTGGCATCCAAATGGTGAAAATCGGCCTAGCGGTATGCCTTCCTCCTCCGGAAAAATCCCAAAAGATCCAGCCCTTCAAATTGCATTTTCTGCTGTTTTTAAAGAAAAATCATTTGCCCCATCGTTTCCATCTTTCTTGACTGTCTATTTTCTTTATTTTCTGTTTGGCTTCTCTTGCACTTTCATTTTCCAAAGTCTTTTGTTTTCCCTCAAATGGCTTTAAAAACGACTTATTTGCATGTGCTCCGCGTTCTTTTCCATAACACATTCTTTTCTTTCTTTTATTCTCCTTCTACCTTACCTGCACATAAAACAAACACGTGCATTAGCTTTTAAAAACAAACTTTAAAAAAAACAAAATAAACTATACTAAAAGCATAAAGTTAAACTATTAAAAAAAAGAAATAAAAAGAAAAAAGAATATTAAATTTAAACTATAAAAAAGTGAACTAAAACATTGCTTCATTCACTACTTTTTCTTTTTATTTATATTTTATTGTTTTTACTTTTTTTTTTTTTTTATTTACTTTTTATATATATATATATATATATATATATATAATCTTTTCACTTTTTAAAATTTTTATTTGTTTATATATATAAACTTGTTTTTTTTCTTTTTAAATTCAAAAAGCTTTCTTTTATTTTAAATTTGATTTAATTAATTTTAAATGTTTGAATTGATTTAATTCAAAACATTAAAATTAACCAAAACAATAAAAAAAACGAGGAACCTAACCAATCCACTAGACACTCAAAATGAAACAAAAACACCCAAACACAAAAATTAAAAGGTGGGTCCCCAATTATTGGGGCTAGTTGTGGAATGGCCACAACAAATGGCGACTCTGCTGGAAAATGCTTCTGAGCATTTCGGTAAGAACCCAACCTGAAATGAAAACACGCAAGATTAGCAAGACATAATAATTTAACAACGTCCCAAGAAGGTGGGGGTAAACAACTTCAGAATGAAAACAACTAATCCATCTGCCTTTGCTCAGTGTGTGCAAACGTGATTCGTTTCTTGCATTTCTGAAAATCCTCCAGATTCCATCATCCCTTTCTGCATTAGGCTATGAAGTACAGCTCCTGAAGAAAAGACTTCTACAGACAGAGCCCCACTGCCAGTCAGGCGCCTATAGCCCCGGTGAGGTTTTTCTAACTTACCCGTGTGTTCGCTTAATGCTGTGCAAAGTCCATCTATCCTAGGTGTGTCAAGATTTCTAACACTTGTTCTCTTTTCTCTTTTTTTTTTTTCATCTCTCTTTTTTTTTCTCATTTTTTTTCTCTTTTTTTTTTTTTCTCTTTCTAAGTATCAAGCTTTGCCTAGCCAGGGCCCCACAGCCAGTCAAGCGTCTATAGCCCCGATGGAGTTTTACTGAACTAGATGACATGCTTCAAAAAGTCTGTTGCATCGCTTATAGTAATGAACTCTTGCAAAAGCATCGAGTCTCACTAGGTTAGAAAGCCAAAGTGGAGCATTTTAGATTTTCGCCTAGGGTTGCATAATCAAGACAACTTCATCCTTCTTACTTTCAGAATGACCATTTAATGTGTGCGTGGGTCCCTGTTGGCAATTTTGCCACATTAAATTTTTTGATAAACTTTGGCCAAAGTATGGAGCTTTAAAGCGGCAAAGAGCATGCTGAGGTGTTCGGGTTTTCGCGGGCCATAAACGGGGGCGATAAAATGGATGAAATGAGCTTTGGATATTTTATCATTGCAGATCTTCTCGCTAGCTTTCCGACGATATATTATAATAGGCGATCGGGTCAACGGATCAAAAGTTATGGCCCCGGGAAGCAGGACCAGGAAGCTCAATTTCGGGCCAGAAAATTGACTAAGTGTCGGGCCCCGCCCGACTGCGCTCATCCTCCCGACTGCGCTCATACAAAGGCCCAAAATTTTCTAAGTGTTAGTGTTGCCGCAACCCGACTTCGCAGCGAAGTCGGGTTGCGCTCATTTGGCAATGGCACATTGGGGAGCTGACGTGCAGAGAGCTGAGCCCAAAATTTGACTAAGTATTGAGCGAACCCCGACTTCGCAGCGAAGTCGGGTTGCGCTCTCAGTTTTGTGCGCACCTGGGCATCAGTGGAGCCCTAAATTTTCTAAGTGTTGGGTGCGCAACCCGACTTCGCAGCGAAGTCGGGTTGCGCCCTCAAGTTCATGCGCAGTTGGGCAACTTATTTGAAAAACGGCTAAGTGTTGGATGAGCAACCCGACTTCGCAGCGAAGTCGGGGTTCGCTCACTTACCTGCGCGCACTCGGGCAAAGAATGTCGAAGCCTGCCCATAAATTTTCTAAGGCACGGAGGCCTCCCCAACTGCGCCACTTCCCCTTTGCGCTGCCTGGTTGCGCTCCGATTTTGGGCGAAGTCGGGCAAGAAAGAAAATATGAGCTCCTAAGGCAGATTTTTCCCCTTATCAGATTCCGACAAGTGTCCAGCCTCGAGATTCGAGTCAAAGATGTGACGGGAGGTAGATGAGCGTGAACTGACAGATTGTACCGCATCTGCCCCCATTCAAACTGACTCAACTTCCCACCTACCGGATTTCCACGGAGCTGCCACGTTTTCAGGAGGACCTTGCTGCAAGTACATTCTTTACCCGCAGAGGTCAACATCGGCCGCTTTTGTCAGCTTTTGCAGCTTTTGTCAGGTCTGGGATTCTGTGCCCAAAATGTAATCGAGGGGGAAAATTGCGCTATAAATAGCAGCCTCATTTCATTGTACAGGGGTGGAGGGGGGACATATTGCTAGAGGACTCTGTTGTGACGGACCATCTTCTAATTAATTCAAAGCATCCTTGGCTCTGCTTCTTGTCTCTGTCTTTTATGCTGCCTTCTGCTAGTATTTCTGCTTCATGTCCATTTATATTTATGTCTGTCTGAATTCTGAATTCTGGATTTGGGCATTGGTGATTATTTGGATCTGGAATACTAAACAGAAGGATACATAGGGTAGAATAACAGTTGCAGTTTCTGTTACATGCTTTGTTTTAATTGTTGTTGGTTCGGATGCAAATTTGCGATCGTGCTGCTTGTTCTCCCCCCACCCGAAACGCATGATATTTACATCTCTTTCCTGTTCCCTTATCTTTTTCAATCTCTTTCCAGTTCCCTTTACCCCCTTTTTTAATCTCTTTCCTGCACCCTTATCTAAAACCCCCAAGTAGGTTAGGAAAGGAGCCGGCCTTCTCCGGAGATCGGCACGGGGGGCATCCCTTCCTCCCGGCCTTTCAATGTTGGTCTGCGGGTCTAGGGCGCATTGACACACCAAGTCCTTCCCAGGTGGCGGATCCGTGGCCAACAGTTTCTGGCACGCCCGGTGGGACGAACAGTCTCCATATTTTAAGGAAGCCCGAGTTTGGTGAATCTCTGGCTTGCCTTCATCTGGCAAAATCACCTGGCGACTCTAGCTGAGCTGAAGATCCAGATTTCTTGATCGCAGGCGCCTTTTTTTAAGCTAATAGAAGACACCCCGGAGGAATCAAGGTTTGGTGAGCAGCCTTGACCTCACAAGCGGAGAAATGAATGTTCACCTACAGTCTCCATATTTTAAGGAAGCCCGAGTTTGGTGAATCTCTGGCTTGCCTTCATCTGGCAAAATCACCTGGCGACTCTGACTGAGCTGAAATATGGAAGCCCGAGTTGGTGAATCTCTGGCTTGCCTTCATCTGGCAAAATCACCAAGGCAAATCCCTCATACTATGCAAAGCCCTAGAATGCAGCTGTGTGGAGCTCGAGAGGCAGATCTCGTCCAAAGTCACCGGTGGGAATATGCAAACACCGCCCAAATGATGAATAATATGGTTGCTTGCAGTTTCCATCGGGAGACGGGCCAAGAGGAGGAACAAAATCCAGTGGCAAATTCTGAACACAAAGAGGGCACATTTTTGCACCCTTTTTGTGTCCCAGGGCATAGCACGCAAGCATTCAGCCAAAGCCCAATAGGCATGCCTCACCAGGAGGTTGATCCTGAGGAGACCCCGGCAAAAGGCCTATCGCCGGAAAGCTCTTGCTATCGCATCAAGGAGTTGGAGGAACTCGTGCTCGAGAGCCCACAGGTGGTGGACTCTCTAGAGTGGTGGTATTGGCTCCAACCATCACCGCAACCGGTACCCGAAGAGGGCTCTTGTATGGCAAATCTCCTTGCCACATTGTTCATCAATTGTATGGGTACCGACATGAATGATAACCTGCCACGTTGCACCATGTTCGCGACCTGGCAAACTTTGGGAGGCCAGCCGGACTTCAAAGATCAACTGAAGTACAATCAGATCTGGTCCGGACACTGCAGGTTCACCGGATAGGCAACCAAAGCTAGATTTGTGTTGGCGGCATGCCAATCATGCCGCAAACTTTTGTGTAAATAATATAAATAAGCCGGCTAGTATGCAAAGTTTTAGTTGTTTTCTTAGTTTAGTTTGTGCAGTGTTTTTTTTTAGTGTTCCAAGAGGGCCATGGGTGCCAAGGGTTTGAGAAAGAGGTTGTTGCCGACAGTGAGTATCAAGAGGACGGCGAGGGTGACTCTGTTGCCCAATGGATAAAGGCCTGGGTCCTCACATTGAGGCGAGCTCAATGCCCCGCGAGCCGCCAGGAATGTTGGCAATTTTGCCACATTAAATTTTTTGATAAACTTTGGCCAAAGTATGGAGCTTTAAAGCGGCAAAGAGCATGCTGAGGTGTTCGGGTTTTCGCGGGCCATAAACGGGGGCGATAAAATGGATGAAATGAGCTTTGGATATTTTATCATTGCAGATCTTCTCGCTAGCTTTCCGACGATATATTATAATAGGCGATCGGGTCAACGGATCAAAAGTTATGGCCCGGGAAGCAGGACCGGGAAGCTCAATTTCGGGCCAGAAAATTGACTAAGTGTCGGGCCCCGCTGCGCTCATCCTCCATCGCGCTCATACAAAGGCCCAAAATTTTCTAAGTGTTAGTGTTGCCGCAACCCGACTTCGCAGCGAAGTCGGGTTGCGCTCTCAGTTTTGTGCGCACTTGGGGAGCTGACGTGCAGAGAGCTGAGCCCAAAATTTGACTAAGTATTGAGCGAACCCCGACTTCGCAGCGAAGTCGGGTTGCGCTCTCAGTTTTGTGCGCACCTGGGCATCAGTGGAGCCCTAAATTTTCTAAGTGTTGGGTGCGCAACCCGACTTCGCAGCGAAGTCGGGTTGCGCCCTCAAGTTCATGCGCAGTTGGGCAACTTATTTGAAAAACGGCTAAGTGTTGGATGAGCAACCCGACTTCGCAGCGAAGTCGGGGTTCGCTCACTTACCTGCGCGCACTCGGGCAAAGAATGTCGAAGCCTGCCCAAAAATTTTCTAAGGCACGGAGGCCTCCCCAACTGCGCCACTTCCCCTTTGCGCTGCCTGGTTGCGCTCCGATTTTGGGCGAAGTCGGGCAAGAAAGAAAATATGAGCTCCTAAGGCAGATTTTTCCCCTTATCAGATTCCGACAAGTGTCCAGCCTCGAGATTCGAGTCAAAGATGTGACAGAAGGTGTGCCGCGGAGGTAGATGAGCGTGAACTGACAGATTGTACCGCATCTGCCCCCATTCAAACTGACTCAACTTCCCACCTACCGGATTTCCACGGAGCTGCCACGTTTTCAGGAGGACCTTGCTTCAAGTACATTCTTTACCCGCAGAGGTCAACATCAGCCGCTTTTGTCAGCTTTTGCAGCTTTTGTCAGGTCTGGGATTCTGTGCCCAAAATGTAATCGAGGGGGAAAATTGCGCTATAAATAGCAGCCTCATTTCATTGTACGAGGGGTGGAGGGGGGACATATTGCTAGAGGACTTTGTTGTGACGGACCACCTTCTAATTAATTCAAAGCATCCTTGGCTCTGCTTCTTGTCTCTGTCTTTTATGCTGCCTTCTGCTAGTATTTCTGCTTCATGTCCATTTATATTTCTGTCTGTTTGAATTCTGAATCCTGGATTTGGGCATTGGTGATTATTTGGATCTGGAATACTAAACAGAAGGATACATAGGGTAGAATAACAGTTGCAATTTCTGTTACATGCTTTGTTTTAATTGTTGTTGGTTCGGATGCAAATTTGCGATCGTGTTGCTTGTTCTCCCCCCACCCGAAACGCATGATATTTACATCTCTTTCCTGTTCCCTTATCTTTTTCAATCTCTTTCCAGTTCCCTTTACCCCCTTTTTAATCTCTTTCCTGCACCCTTATCTAAAAACCCCCAAGTAGGTTAGGAAAGGAGCCGGCCTTCTCCGGAGATCGGCACGGGGGCATCCCTTCCTCCCGGCCTTTCAATGTTGGTCTCCGGGTCTAGGGCGCATTGACACACCAAGTCCTTCCCAGGTGGCAGATCCGTGGCCAACAGTCCCATGTGGAGCTTGGGCTAATCTTTCATTGTTCCACTTTCCACCATTTTAGTCCCAACATCTGAGCATGATCACCAAATAACTCATCCCCCTTTTCTCGGGTTCATCAGTTTTTCAAATCAGGTGCTCCCCCTACTAAGCAAAGAAACACGCAAACGGGCCAGAGACCAAAAGTTAGTGACCACAAAACATCACCTCAAAACAAGGGAACAACCTAACACACAAAACTAAAAACACAAACCAAAACTAAATCCAAACCCAAAAATCATGGACAAAGCACAAAAGCAAAAACCAAAACTATATACAAATGTACAATATGGTACAAGATGGTGCAAAAATTTGAACTATCACTTTCCAGGATCCCAAATCCCAAACATGATTAGAAAATTTCAAGAGACATATAACGTGATACACATGCCAAACTTTGTAGGAACCCAACAAAAACAAGATTAGGCCAAACAATGCAACAATCTTCATCTTACCCCTCTCACCATACCAATTTGATTTAGTTCCATTAATAATCTTATGGTGGAGTTTCAAGTTCTCAAGTTGATTATACAATAATTGATCTTCAATTATTTCATGTTTATTCTTTAAGATGTCAATTTCACAATTCCATTTATGGTGTAGAAATAAGCTTTCATTTTTAGATATGAGATCTTGCAAATATGAACCTATTTCTACAAATTTTAAAGCCAAATCATTTTTCAAATATGTAGACCAATTAATTTCATGTAACCATTTGCAAGCACCTAGGATATTTGTTAAATGAGCATCATCATAAGCTTTTATCCTAGATTCTGTTACTAATTGATTATGAACTTGATTTAACACTTCAAGCATACCAACTTCATTTTCATTCAATAAAACAATATCATTAGTGGTGTGAGGAGAAATTAAGTCAAATTCTTTATCAACCACAAATAACATTTCATCATTGATAGTATTTAAATCCATCAATCCATTAGACAAACCTTCACTTGCATTTCGAATGGTGGAACCTAAAAGGTGAGATTTTACCTTTGGCACTTTTCCATTTACCATTACTTGGAGAGGATTTGAAACTTCCTCTTTTTCCTCATGACATTCATCATCATCATCATGTAGCATTTGTTCTTTCTCCATGACCTGTTTATCAAAGACACCAAACTTAGGTACCCAATTAAAAACATGTCCATCACTTTCAAACCATAAGTCTTGTCTATCTAGGGGTGGGTCAGCTAACACATCTCCATAGTCAATCACTTGGGTTGTTTCAGATAACGTAATATTTTCAATTGGATCATCAGTGATATCAAACCCAAACCATTCAGGTTCTGAAATTTCCTCGTTTTGAAATGGCACAGACATTGTAGAACCAATAAGTGAATCAAAATTTTCAATTTCTTTTCCCTCAAAGGAACCCAAATCAAATGATTCTCCTTCTTGATTCATGGTTGTATCATTTTCCAAAACTTGATTAGATTTCGATTCTTCTTCCAAAACTTCCTTAGGTTGTACAGGATTTGTAATATCCTCATGCGAGAAAACAATCGTATTATCCTGCATATCAATTGACACAACAAGTTCATTAGAAGGTTTGGAGCAAGTATATTCTTCCCATTTCTTCCAAGAATCATAGTAATCATATTCCAAAACCAAGTTGTGATGCTCAATTACTTCTTCATCATCTTCTGATTCATCAACATGTTTCTCATCCAATTCATATTCATGTTCCTTAGATGGTTCAATTATTTCCAAAAGTGGGTTATTTCTTGAATTCAAATTTGTGAAACTATCATAGTCCCAATTTGTAACCCATGATTCAATTCTATCACAATTTGGAAGGTTGTAGATCTTCTTGGCCATCAATTTCAACAACATTATCCAAAGTATCTTCCGAGAACAAGTGGTGAAATTCGGTTATGTCTTCAAATTCATTTATTGATTTTCTTTCAAATTCCCTTTCAACCACTTTTGATGGCTTAAGAGCTTCTATAATGGGGTTAATTTTTACATCTTGCTCCATATAGTCACTCCGATCTTCCTTTGCGAGTACACATGACCAACTCATATCCTCATAGGTTTGTTCATCCCAATCCTCATTTGTGGGTAATGATTCTAGATCTTTTCTTTCCGAAACAAAATGTTGATCTTTTGGTTCCAACTTCTTGTTACCCATCCATAAAATTTCTTCTCCAAAATCTTCATGCTCTTCAAGACATTCTGAATAGGCATTTACTTCAATGTAAGTCACATCAAAGTCTCTTCTATCACCTGAAGGGACATAACATGAAATATCATTAAGATTAGCATTATGAATTTTCTTCCTAGGATGATTTAGATGCATACATTGATGTGCTCGTTTTTGTGATGGAACCACCTCTACTTAACTTCTTAATCATCTTCTTTTGCTCTTTTAATTCTGATACAAGCTTGTTGGGTTGAGTGGTAGAAGTAGTAGGATTAGTTGGATCGAGATCAACAGACAAAGCCTGAACACTTGTTGTAATGGCTCTATGAGTGACCCCATGATTCTCTAACCGTGATGGAGTAGTTGGATGGATAGAAGTACTCGTATAAGCACATGTGGGAGCATACGTAGGTATGGTAGGGTAAAATTGATTGTGGGGCAAAACGTTTGATATCAAATTTTGTTGTGCCCATGCTTGATTTACCATTGAGGTTTGATTACAAGCCCCTAGTTGTCCTACCATAGGCAATTGCTCCATCCCATAACCTTGTGGCCTTAATTGTTGATCTACAATCATAGCTTCCATGTAGGCCGAGGCAAGATTAGTAACCAAAGGATTTGTCCTAGTGAACATGGCAAGCAAGGGATCCAATGCCCCAAAGTATATTTGAAGAGCACCACTCTCCTCAATAGTATGGGGAGCAATCAATCTTGCATAGAGCTTTTGAAATCTCATGTTGAATGTTCTCACTGGCTCATTAGCTTCTTCTTGCAAGAAGCAAATTGTTGATAAATCGTGACACGATCAATGAGCAACCTAAATTGATTGATAAAAGTAGTTTCCAATTGGGCCCAAGACATAATAGATCCAATGGGTAAATTGATGTACCAATCATATGCCACCTCATCTAGGCTCCCAGGAAACAATCTACATGCCACATCCTCATGTTCAACATTCCATCTAACTAGGATATCCACATAAGACTGAATGTGCTCCTCGGCTAATGTTGTGCCATTGTGCTTAAACTTGGGCAAAAGTTTCTCTATGTTCTTGGGCAAGTCATGAGCATCTCCACTAATGTTCAAAGGATTACCATGCACCCCATACCACTTTCCAGTATTTGTAGCCATTAGTGAAACTCAAAGAATAACTTCAAAACCAATTTGTTAGTCAAATAAAGATTTCTTACAAATAAGCATAAAATGACTAACAATATCAAATGTACAACATATGAATGATCATGTTAGCATCAACCAAGAGATATGTATCCATTAAACCATGAAATTGAAGAACATTCTCAAATTTGCAAATAGATTAGCATTAGCACATCATCAAAAATAGAGAATGTTAGAATCAAATGAAAGTGATCATATGGAAACAAAACCTTGTTAGTCAAGACCAATGTTTTGTAAAATAAATATTTCAAGTAACATGAACAATTTAGCATCTAAATAACCATAAAATAAATCAATTCAAATCCTCCTAGCTCCCAAAGTGTGAGTGTTAGAAGAAACCAAAGATGCTAATCAAATGAACTTGAAATATTTAGCAATTCAAGACTTTCAAAATTATACCAAATCACATTATTCCTGTATGAACAATCCAAAAGCGTTAGATCAATGAAAACCAATGCATGAATTGCTTAGCATAAATAAAATAACGTAAACCAATTCAGGCCCTCCTTCTAGCACCAAAATCTTGAGTGTTAATTTCACCCAATTGTGAAATTACACTATCCCTTAGGGTTTGGATCCCAAAACCCTCTCTTGCAAAGAAGTTAAACAAAACAACTTCTCCAAGGTCTTCACTATATTAGCATTTGCATATGTGTATTAGTAATCTCAATAAAGATATATCAATTCAATGCTAGGAACACCTTAGTGATTGCAAGTAACTATAAACAAGGGGCATGTGTTAGTTTATTTTACCATGCTACTTTAATGATTCTTCATGAAACCAAAATAAAAATAAATATGAATTGACCCTCATATGACCACGATGTAGTGCCTTAGTTTCTTTTATCTTGAGGGTATTAAGGTAGATTTTATCTTCTCTTATTAAGTGGATTTTAATCAAGCTTTACCTTGTATTAAATCCCACTTTAAACATGAAAGTAAAGATTAAAATCTATCTATGAATGTGAATCCGAAATGATGAATAGGCTCCTTAAATGTAGCTTCTTATCATGAAGATAAAGATAGCCTTTGATATGAATAATAAAGTATTCCTCTTTGGTGAAATCAATTTTCACAAAGAGATAATAATTTATAGCCTTGAAATATAGGCTTTAAAATGTCATTTAATAATCTTTCTTTAATGAAATAATTTTCATAAAGAATAATAATTTAATGTGTTAAAACAATAGCCTTTTAATGTAACATATAAAATCACCTCTCTATAATGAAATCGAAATTTTCATAAAGATAGGTGCACTTATGGCCCTGAAAAAGATAGCTTATGAAATGCCATAAAATTAACCCCCTTCGATAAAATTGAAATTTTCATGAAGGAGAGTTTATTTTATGCTTGCAAATAAAAAATATGAAGTTGAAAAAATCTGATTTGACTCCAAAATGTGAAAAAATGAAATCACGAAATTATAAAATCTGCATCAAACAGCCATTTTCAAAAATTTGTATAAAATTGAAATGACCTCAGAATGAATCCGAATCTGTTGCATATGATAGATTTTACATCATTCTTCACAGCCATGTAATTATTTTATTCATTTTAATTTTTTTCGATTTTTATTTTAATCTTTGAAAATGAAAAAAAATAGCAAAAAGAAAGAAAAAAAAAAAATGAAAAACAGAAATGCTGCAACCCCGAATTTCTCCAAAGACCCTGCAAGCATTAGTATTATGCATAAAACCAGTATTAGAGTGACCCGACTTAGTGCAATCAACATCTAATACGGTGCGAGCTTCAAAGGAAAAAGGTGCAATAAACTGAAAACGAAATCAAGTTAACCATAAAAATGCATAAAACTTGAGACATTTCCAATTAATTGCTGCAAAAAGATATTTAATTATCCATGACAGTGCAGAAAAAAAAATGCCCAAAGTTGGCATCCAAATGGTGAAAATCGGCCTAGCGGTATGCCTTCCTCCTCCGGAAAAATCCCAAAAGGTCTAGCCCTTCAAATCGCATTTTCTGCTGTTTTTAAAGAAAAATCATTTGCCCCATCGTTTCCATCTTTCTTGACTGTCTATTTTCTTTATTTTCTGTTTGGCTTCTCTTGCACTTTCATTTTCCAGAGTCTTTTGTTTTCCCTCAAATGGCTTCAAAAACGACTTATTTGCATGTGCTCCGTGTTCTTTTCCATAACACATTCTTTACTTTCTTTTATTCTCCTTCTACCTTACTTGCACATAAAACAAACACGTGCATTAGCTTTTAAAAAAAAAAACAAACTTAAAAAAAAAACAAAATAAACTATACTAAAAGCATAAAGTTAAACTATTAAAAACAAGAAATAAAAAGAAAAAAGAATATTAAATTTAAACTATAAAAAACGTGAACTAAAACGTGGTGAATGAAGCACCATGGCTTCATTCACTACTTTTTCTTTTTATTTATATTTTATTGTTTTTACTTTTATTTATTTATTTACTTTATATATATATATATATATATATATATATATATATATATATAATCTTTTCACTTTTTAAATTTTTTATTTGTTTATATATATAAAATATATATATAAACTTGTTTTTTTTCTTTTTAAATTCAAAAAGCTTTATTTAATTATTATTATTTTATTTTACTTGCTTTCTCTTTTATTTTAAATTTGATTTAATTAATTTTAAATGTTTGAATTGATTTAATTCAAAACAATAAAAAAAACAAGGAGGAACCTAACCAATCCACTAGACACTCAAAATGAAACAAAAACACCCAAACACAAAAATTAAAAGGTGGGTCCCCAATTATTGGGGCTAGTTGTGGAATGGCCACAACACCCCCATCACTCTTAATTTTCCATCCCAAGGAACTGGCGTTGATGTGCTAAGAAGCCTTTTGTGCAAGAAGTAGGTGTAAGATGAAGTTGAGGCCAATGAGCAATAGGCCAACAGATTTGGGATTTGTTCTTTTGGCGCATCCAAGATGAATGTCCAAATCTATGGGATGGAGGAGGGCAAGGTTGGGATCTAGGTGAACATTAAATCATGGTTTTAACCCAATAGAATGACGCTCTGTTCTTGTAGCATGTCCTTGACAAACTTTGAGACATTTGGGGTCTATCTTGTAGTGCATCTAGGATGCAAATTTGAATGACTGGGATGATGAAGGTTGAGGTTGGATCCAGTTGAAGATTGGACCACGGTCCTAACCCAACAGAGTGATGCTTTGTTCTTCAAACGTCCCTACAGAATCGAGACAACTGGGGTAGGTAGTTGACAAAGGCATATGACAATTGAAGCTTTGCGTGATTTCTTGTATAGGTCTTGGTGCTTGATGGTAACTTAGGGTGTTGACATCTTACGCTCCTTTGTACGTTGGTTTAAACGCTACAACATAAAATGTCGTAGCTCCAAAATGACATTTGGTGCCATAGGTGGAGTTGGTGCCATGATCAAGTGTGGTGTTGCAGGTTGTTATTGTGTTGGTCCATTTGGTTGAGAAGTCGTGATGGGCGCCTAAGTGTGTGGTTAGAACAGGGTTCATAGTTGTCGACAAGGCTCCTTGTTGAAGTAGAAAATCTAGGAACTGTTCATACAATATGGTTCTTTGTTCCTTGAAAATTTCTCAAATTAGATTCTCGATGTCTTAGGTTCTAGTCTTAGGTTGAGACGTTGCCATAGCCCGAGTTCCTTTTCAGGGGCAACATGCTTTATAGTGCTTGGATGTGAAATTTGGTGCGACGCCTTGTTCTTTTACTAGGAACTTGTGTGGATAGGCATCCAACAATGGAGCATATTGAAAGTTCCTAATTTGGGCAAGGATGACTGGAAAGAGGATGCAACCTTGGACTATTGGTAAGTGTAGGTGTGTTAAATGGCCATAGTGAACTTCCTCTAGCTATGGGAAGGATCCCATTGACATGAATTTGTACCAACTTTCCCAATCTCTAAATGGGGACTTTGTTGAATCAACAGGTTGAGTGGTTGTGCTTGTGCCTGGCACAAATCTTGCATGGGTGGAGATCAAATCATCTAATGGACTTGTATCCCTCTCTTCCATAGTGATTGCATATGTGCCCAATTCCTGCATTCTTGGGCCATTGTTCAATTTTGATGGGGTGTCTTGACCCTTGGGCATTCTTTTCCAATCCGTGGCCAATATAACCCATCTTCTTCAAGAGTTTTGAACTAATGCACTTGGTATGCTTCTCAAATCCGTCAAATGAATTGATTTGTTCAGGAGTAAAATTCACCAAACAAGCATCGGTTTGTCTGTGGGACTCTTAGAAACGTGGCCACTCTATCTATAACTTATCAAGCTTGTCTTGTAAATGCAAAAGCTTTTGTTGGATGGCATCATAGATGGTTTGTTTGTCGTTCAACTCTTGTTGAAGTTGCTCTATTTTTTGATTGTAATGCTCCTCAATGTTCACAATCAAGTCTTCCAAATGTGTGATCTTTGTCTCTAACTCTGCCATGTATGTAACATCGAAACGAAGACTCTCCTCCTTTGCTTGGATGTCATCTTGCAACTTCTTGTTTTGTTTCTTCAACAACACAAGCTCCTTTTGCAGCTGTTAGTTTTTTTATTCTAGCTCGAGTCCTCCTCATGTTGGATAAAGATGGAAATGTTGGAGTGTAGGCTAGTTCGAACAGCAATTTTGCTTGCGTCAAAAACTAGCTCTTCGTGTGTGATGAATACGAGATTTGATACTTATTGATCTGCGCATATGGTGGCCCAGGACACTAACACATAATGTATAAATCATAATACATACATGACAAAATGCATACATTAAAAAATGAACACAAGCAGATATCCGTGAAGCACAATAATCTTGTATTACAAAGAAATATAATATCTTCATGAGAGGGAGAGGTTTGAAGATAACTCTTACATTACAATAGAATGTTACATTGTATCTCCATGAAAGGGGGAGATATTAAGATAGAGATAGAGATAGATAGATGCTCGAAAGTGTAATTTAGAATGTAAGAGGATGTGGGCCATATCTTTGTGTAGGGATATGAAGATGACACAGGTTGTATTTCTAAGAAGGAATGTTGATGGTGCTAGTCAAATCCTTGTATAGAGATGCAGTGGTGCTTGTTGCAGCTCTAGATGTAGCCTTGATCTCAGTTGGTGAGATGTGGTTTGGTACTGCTTCATTGATCTTAGCTAGTGAGATGTGGTCTGGTGCTCTGCTTTATTGATCTCAGCTAGGAGATGTGGCCTGATGTATGAGAATGCAATTGATGATCTCAAAGAGGAGATATGGGCTGATGTTGCACTTCTGCTTGCTCTGTCGGATGCTTTGTGCTTATTCCCTGCTTTGAACTGGTGTTTGGATGGTGTCAGGCCAAAGCTGGCAGGTGGTATTGGCGCTGACGCTGATATTGAGGCCAACGTTGGAAGGTGGTGCTGGAGCTAGTAGTTGGCTCTTGGCGCTGAGGAAGGATGGTATCAAGTGCCTCTTCAATACATGCATGGGGGTAACCCGCATGCACTCAAATCACAAATAGTAGAAACTTGCTTAAAACTTTGGTTCCCAAAACAATGCCTATGCCACATGGAAGGTAATTGTTGGGGACTTTGGAATTAATTCTTGACATCTATAGTTGTTTCTCCAACTAGAGCTCACATTTGATCCAAATAATTTGGATCAATTCTGAGTCAAACCTGCTTTCATACCTCCCTTGCTAAATGGAAACCCACAATTGCAAAGCTCAAATCATCAACTCTTTACTGAATGAGCGTTCCAGGTAGCACTCATGCCATGTGCTATGCTGTTATAGGGGCACTTAAAACTTTAGCCAACTCTTTATACTTGAACAAGGATCCTAAATTTGCCTTCATTTAAGCAAACAACCATCATGTGTAGTGCTTGCATCATGTGGCAATCAACCATAGGCATGCTCAATTTAATTTCTACTCATACCAAAATTGCCTCAAAAGAGTGCAAGCCATTTATTTTAGTTTCGAGTGGTTGTCTAGGATCAAAGCAATCCAAAGCCAAAATACACACCAATTAGTGGTCCTTAAATGATTTCCTGATGATAGCCCCCTATCTTCTTTTGACAAGTGGCTTCTTGCAATTGGTGTGCTTACAACATATCTTGATTCAAAAGCACATTTGCTTGAATGATGCCCATCATTGATCTCCAACTGATGAGAGGTTAGGATCCTTTCAATGGGCATTCCACTTTCCATTTTTTTGATTGGTTTGCTCCAAAAATTTCATGGTGTTTTTATTTGTTCCTCCAATGAGCGCAAGTCATCGTTTCTTGCCAGTCAGAAGACAAATCCAACGGTTTGCACCAAACCATTGTCAATGTTTGGAGCCTGTTGCTTCACCAAAGTGTGCCTATTCGATGACAACATACATCAAATTCTGATACTAGTGCTTCAGCTTCATTAGTATTATTTTCCTGGTTGTCTCAACAAGTGCTAGCCGTTGATGTGGGATCCATCATTTCTTGATCCAAGGGCTACAGGCCTGGTAATGCTTCACCAAAACAGGTCCTCCCCACTCTGCCATGTTGCACAATGTGATTGGAATGCCCCTAAAAACACAACTAAATTTATTCCTTGCTAAAATGAACACGGGCCATTGGATGAATCCTTAATTCAATCGGACGATCAATGCTTGAACATACCAATCTCTCTGCCATACAAGGTCTCCGTTTATGACACAGCTTCAGAATGCAATTGGGGTGCTTGGGTTTAAGTTCAAATTTTCGGACTTAAAACTAGCACGAACCATCCATTATCCATCTCATTCAACAGCTGTTCCATTCAAGCATGGGGAACGATGTACATTTATATGCATAGAACACTCCTATGGTGCCAGCCAAAGAGTTGCATGCCCATGGGGTAGTCACTTTAACAGAGTAGGATTAGGGACATGCTTCACATCAAGCGGATGTTTGACGATACAAAGGCAAGAATATTGACAACCACATGTTGGAGAAAGACATACACAAATGCAATAAAGATGAGGACATCCCAAAGAAATAACGTAATCAAAGATGGAAATAATTGAAATTGTCAGTTTAAAAATTTCTGAGATGGGATATTTACATTGCTGAGCCTTCAAATTTTCGTCCAAAAATTTATTGTCAACAGATCATATGCATTCCCACACTGTCAACTTGTGCATCTCACAGTATGATGAGTAAGAGGATATTTGTCATATTTACTCCATTTTTGCCTTTATGTTTACCCCAACTGTGCAAACACGGATTTAAAAAAAAAATATTTTTTATGAATTTTTTCATGAAGCTTAGGTTATTTCCTAAAAGATTTTAAATGCTTAAGCTTGTTTTCTCACAAAGCCGTTTTTGTGTGCTGGTTATTTTGTAATAATTAACAAATAGCCTCTCTGGATTATGAACACAACATAGGCAGTAACCACAAAAGTAGATATCTACTTGGTAACAGGCAACCTAGCCCTTTATAGAGCTAAATGTTTCCATTTGTTCTATAATTTCATTTATGTTTACTCAGTTTGTATCTGATATTTTCATTTATCATGAACATATTGTTAATGCTAAATTGTTCTCTCCTTGGAACATAATGTTGGGCACTTACCCTTGAAACTTGCCTCTTTACTGTGCTGTCAGCGTCAGTTTCTTGATTTCCAATTTGTGGCCTGAGCTTTTGTTATATTCTTCAATGTGGTTGTTCCAATGTCTTTGTCTCTTGTTAGTTTTGATTTAGTTTCCCAATACTTCCATTATTATTTATTCCTCACCTTCATATGTTCTTCTAAGTCCAAAACCTGTGATGCCTACTATAGCGGACGCATAGTTACTGTAGGCCTACCTCCAGCATGGGTGGATGTATCAGAAGCAATAGCTACTACTATGCAGCGAGCACGTGGTAAAATGGCTGAGCTAGCTAAGGCCCATGCAAAAGCCTTGATGCCATCCTTCGGTGATGCCAAGGCAGATCAACATGCAATTGAGGTACTGTCACAAGAGATAACTGGATTGCTGAAGAGAAGTGAAAAGAAGCTCCAACAGCTTTCTGGACATGGTTCATCTGATGACACAAATGTTCGAAGAAATGTGCAGGTACGGAATTTTGGTATGGAAACTCAGATATTGTTGGTTGGCTGCAGATGATTGCTTGTATGTACGTGTTTATTTTCTTTGAACAATATGAGTGTGATTGTTATCAAAATGAAGAATTAGCATACATTAGGTTCTTACATTCAATTCCATATAACTAGATTGTATTAAAAACCACTAGTTTCTTTTCTCAACGAAAGTATGCAACTGAAATGCTCTCTGTATGCAGAGATCTCTTGCCACTGATCTGCAGTCACTTTCAATGGAGTTTCGCAAAAAACAGTCTGCCTATTTAAAACACATCCAGCAACAACAAGATGTGTGGTGCTGCATACTTCGTTCTATTAGGATTCCATTTTGGCTTTGGAACTTAAACAAATTAGCTACTTCAGATTATGTGATTTATATCTTGTTTTTTTGGTGTTGATGACAATGAAGTCCTGATTCAAATTAATGAAAGATCTATTAAAGATAGACTGATTACTGTAAGAACTGCATTGCAGGGCACTGATGGTGTTGATATTGAAATGAATTTCAGTGACAAAAGATTGAGGCATGAGGACGATGATTACCTTGACTCGGTAATAAAAAATTATGGGATAATTCTAAACTCAAGAATATTTTCTGATGTGCTTCATTTATCATTTCATGAAGCATTTGGATATGTCTGTAGACATTTTCTTTGCATTGGGTTCTTTGACCTTTTATTCTTTCGTAAGCACCTGATTTTGTCTGACTAGCCTTGGTACTCACTTCTTACTAATCATGTTTGAGCTCAGGGTTTTAGTGAGCAGCAGATGGCCACATTGAAGGAAAGTGAAGCATTAACAGCTGAAAGGCACAGAGAAGTTCTACAGGTAGCTAATCTGGACTTAGTGTTCAAAGGTGTTATTTTTTTAACTTTTCGAGAACTGTCTTTGAGTAAAAATCTAACACCTTGTTTCAAGCTTGCCTTCCTGTACAGATTGTAGAGTCTGTAAATGATCTAGCTCAAATCATGAAAGACCTGTCTACTCTTGTCATTGATCAGGTTCATATATTTTCTACGAAAATAGGATTGCTTCCTAATACATAGTGCTTACTGAATTTAATCATTTTGAACTCAATTAATTTTGTTGGACGTCTTTGTTAATTCAGGGAACTATTGTTGACCGAATTGACTACAATATTCAGAATGTTGCAGCTGCAGTTGACCAGGGTGTTAAACATTTGGAGAAGGTTGGATTATACCTTGGGACAACATCATAGTCGATTTATTTTCAAATGATTTTACAGTTATGAGAAATTTTCATAGAATTTTAATATGATTGGGTATTGGGCTTGCAGGCAGAACGAACTCAGCGACAGGGAGGCATGGTTATGTGTGCAACAGTTCTGATTTTCATGTGCCTCTTCATGATTGTTGTGCTTATTCTTAAAGAGATATTATTTTAATCTGAAGACATTTTGTTCACTTGGATTATTAGCTTTTGCTCCAGTCAGATAAATTTTGGAATTTCCTCTTAAAGCTTGCCTGAGTCTGCAAATGCAGTAAAACCTTGGCATTTGGACATGCTGCACACAGCTTGCAAAGCCATTTGTTTGGGATGCCACTAGAAATTTCTCACTATCGCTCTAGTTCTTCTTATTGATGGTTAGTTGGGAAGGCTGGCTGAAACCTTTAATCAATATCCTTGTGCTATGACAAACTATGAGCCTTTCATATGTAGCAGAACTATGCATCATTATTTGAAAATGGTCTATGGTTAAGTCCATCATCTTTTAGCAAGCCATGATCACTTTGATTGGAGAGCAGTCTGGTGCCAAAGCAATATTTCTTTTTTGTATCAATAGCAGAGATATTCACTGTTGGCCATGAATATTTAGCCAATCAAGGCTTCAATTGTATTGATTCTTTGAAAATTCTGAGGCATATCAGAATTAGAACATTAATTTGAATTTTGGTCATACTTTATTTCCTAAAACTTGCTCATTATTGCTGAGGCATGGTGTCATAATTTGAACGGAGCCATTCAGGTACAACAGAGTTTGAATGTTGTATGATTAGCAGATGGTTTTTATCTTTGTTTCCACTGTTTTATTTTCTGCTTTTTATGACATTAATATGAATCTTGGTCACCTTTCACTTTTGAAAACTTGCTCATATATGCTGAGGCATGGTAGCATAATTCCTATACGCCAGGTTTTGAATGTTGTATGATTTAGCACATAGTTTTTATCTTTGTTTCCACTGCTTTATTTTCTGCTTTTTATGTTGGAATTTTTGACAAACTCCTTTTTGTTGCTTTATGTTATTAAGATTTGGTAACATGATATGTTGCAGAAATTCAATGCAGGCAAACATTGAAGCAAAATGATATCTACTTAAAAGAAAGTCAATATTTGGTTGGAAATCAGCTTCACTGATTGATCGTAGGAATTATTCTTTTAGCAAAAACAGAGCAAAAACTACAGGCTTCTTTAATCATGACAAGTTGTAATCCTTTGAAATTTAGGTGACATGCACGAGGCCAAAGCCTTACCACCCATGTCACCTTATCATTGTTGAGCACATGAATTTCAACCCATGATTTTAATGTTAGAAGTCATTTGGGTGTCTTGCATTTCTTCTAATCTAGTAACCCAATGCTGCTTGGTTTTTTTCCTTCAAAAAAAAAATTTCCCAGAGCATATTGTGACAACTGCCAATGCACATTTGTCCATATATATCTTGGCTTGAATTCATATTTATACACGTGTACATGTGCATGTGTGCACACTTGTAGGTGTTTAAAGACATTTAGCTGTTAAATTTCGAGCCTGATAGTGTTATGAATTGTGCCCGCATGCGTATGCGCGTGTATGTAGGGGTTTAAAGCCTTTTAGCCATCATATTTCAAGCCTGATAGAGAGGGTACCAGCTTCATGCTATGAATCAGTTCTGTTGATACGCTCTCTTTTTGTAATAGTTAACAAGGAGAAATATGCGTTACATTTAAGTCTACATTGTCTCATTATAAAAGATCTCCCAAAGCAAACTCGAGAATTCTCTAGGGTATATTCAAAGAGATATAAAGGGAATATTATAAAGGGACCGTTGTTTAAAGGAAATAACTACATATCAGCATGAAATGTAGAAACCATGGACAAACATTAGTGTGCATTTCTATACAAAGCACCAAACATTTAGTGCAGTTGCCGTCATGGCAGTAGTGGAGATTGGGAAAATATTGTTACGATTGCCAAAGAAAAGAATAGAGTCCGTTTCTTGTACATAATAATTGCTATTACCTAAATGGCAAAGAACTTGTTAAGAAGATTGTTTGCCTATTTGACATTATCAATAGGTGTAGGTTTTACTACTATAATTACAGACGTTTTGGTGGTAACTAAAGACTTCATCTCTAAAAATATATATGAAGTTATAGATAAAAAAAAGGTAATAAAATGTTTAATAATATAATTAGTATTTAATTATGGTTTGAGAGGAGTTAAGTTTCAATTTTGGGGGCCTCTTTGGTGGTAGCTTTTATATTATATAGAAACCTTGAGTTTCAGTTTTAACATTATCATATTTTTGTATTTAGGTACCTACTAATCTTTTTTTGGCTTCAAGTCATGGATGCATGCATAAAAAATTCTATGTTACCTAGGCTTATTTATTTATTTATTTTTAATGCTTAACCTTGGAGTAGCTTTGTACTGGGGAACGTAATATGGCAACAAACAAGTGAGAATTGCTATATATTTGTGATATGCAAAGAATAAAACAACCAACAATTAAGTGTTCCCTTTATTGCCCTAGGATTTCGTTGTTGTATTCCTTTGATGTTTGGAAGTGGGATAGTAAGTATTGATGTGATCGATCTAAAAGACGAGCCTTACACCCAAGTTGTATTTGGAATGGTTGTCCCATGAACAACTTGGCTTTAGTTGCAAGAAGGGTGGCTTAGGAGGATGTGCAATGATGTCTGACATTCTACATTTGCATAGAGTTGAGGCTCGAATGAGTAGGGCAAACCCTTTTGTGGGTATGCAATTAGTACTAAGTCAGTCTCCTAAACATTTAGGGTTGTATCACTAGTGGGGAGGTAGGCCCTTCCTTTGACAAACCCAAATAAAGTTGAAGGGAAAAGGTCTAGCATATGGGTTGGGGTGATTCCTCCTATGTTAGGGTGTGGTAGAGGTTACCATGTGGTTTTTTCATCATGTTCCAATCCCTAGCGACCCACCTGTGGTAGTATGCTACTATCATCATGTCGCTAATGAAAGTTCGTTGCGCTAATGAAAGGAGAAGGTAAAACAAAGATAGTAGAGAATCATAGCCAAATGGTTGTTTTGCTCTAACAGAAGTGTGCTTGGTTTCGAGAAAACACCAGTGCACCTAGTTCCAAGGTAGTAGTATGCCATGCTATGGCAAAAGTATGCTTGGCTACAAGGCAATAGTGCAACCCATTCTAGTAGAAGTGTGATGGATTCCAAGAAAACATCAGTGCAACTGAATCCAAGGCAATTGTGTCTTGTTCTACTGTAGGCGTGCTCCACTTCAACGATCATAAATGCGCCTGGTTCTAAGGATGTAGTGTGCCTTGCTCTTGTACAAGTTTACCTTACTCTAAAAGTGCTAGTGTACTTCGCTTCCAAAACCTCAAATACACCTTGCTACTAAACATGTGCACCTTGCTCTAAAGACATAAATTTACTTGCTTTTTAGAGCGAACTGTTTCGCTATTGAATAATGACAATGACATTTTTGTCTTGTAATGTTAACTATGATGTAACCTAACATTTTTTTATAAATAAGAGTTTCATACTCGCCATACTGGTCCTTTGGCATTTTCAAGAAAGCTAGAGCTACTCTTTGTAACCAATTGCTGCTTTGTACGCTACTTTTCAATTCATGAGAAAAGAAACATGGCATTTGTGGACCAACTGTGTTGCATAACCTCTTCTTTCATGGATGTTTAGTGTTAGTCTTTCTCATTTGTTGTAGGTATTCTTCAAATTTGGTTCATTGAAGTTATTCGACCTCCACTTGAAATTATCACTAGACCACGCTAATCTAGCTATGGTTTTGACCACCATTTATTAATGCTTTCCCAAATCCCTTTTCCCAAAAAAGTAGGTTATATATGCTTTGTTTAGTTTAGATTTACATTATCTAGTTAGATTAGTGGGGAATTGACCCAAATCCGAAGGTTGAGAAAGTAATTCCTTCTCATCCATTTGTTGAATTGTGTTTGTGGGTGCAAATAACATCAAATGATTTTCGCATTCAATAATTCTTGGCCTGCCCGATTGGACCACAAGCACGATTTTTGTTCAAAATCAAGTCTATTCCAACTCGTATGCATTTTCACATCTTTACAAATTTACTTCAATTTTATTCAGATCTCTTAAAGGGTTTGTTCATAATATTGAATCAAACGTAACCCATAAATTATTTATTAGATTTGTCCATTTGCTTCATATTTGATCATTTTGGATCACAATTTGTGACACTTTTCTCATTAGATTTGCTTAGATTTGTAATGTTTTGTGTAATGACTATTTTTAAACTAAGCCCAAATTTTGCCCAACTTCAAAAATCTTTGATTAAAGTCAAAATGTTGTTCGATAGATCCATTTTGCCTCTTGAAAGTCGTGTTTTTAGGAAGTGATTAGGACTACTACACTAAGGTCATGAGATTCAAACTCCTAAGTGTGTTCCTCCATTGTTCCAATTGTTTGGTGTGGCCTACTTTTTGGTCTAAGTGCATTGTGTACCCTACTCTCCCAGAAGTGCACTCCTTGGTGTAGCATACCCCGATTGTACAAATCAACCTACTTTTTTGCTCCCAAGGGGACAATATACTTTGCTCGGTAAAGGTGTTCCCTACCCCAACACGTCTTTTTCTATAAGCCAAATTTTGAAGTATCAATTCATTTGTGAATATAAGGTTGAAATCGCAACTAATCAAAAAAAAGTTGAGCCCAGTAAGTTACTCTTCTATCAAAAGAAGGGCTCCAAAGGAAAGAAATTGACCACGGCCATGTAGAAATTTTGATACTAGACATGCAAAGCATTACTGAAAGATCAAGAAGTGATTGATTTATTCCATGGATCAACTTTGTATAAATAGCAAAGTTGATCATTGAGAGTCATTGGATTACAACAACTCATCAAATCTGAACTAGTCTAAACTGAGAGTTCACCTAGCTTATGGAAGAGTGGTAACTCAAGTAAGTCTATCCTAGTAGAACTTAAGAGAATAATTATTTATTCTAACATCCCCCCTTAAGTGATACTAGGGGTGAATGTAACAAATGAGTCCCGACAACAGGGCCTGATGAGGTACTCATGTACAATTATTTTTATGAAGAGATGGTAAAAACCACATGGGAAAAAACCATCTATCAAAAAGAGAAAAAAAGAGGTATGTCTTTGGATGGCCAAGATTGTCCTCATTGAACAAAAAGAAATGAGTCTTGCCAATTGGGCCTGATGAGGTACTCATGTACAATGTTATTACATATAGGAGAGATGGTGAAAAAAACCACATGGGAAAAAACCATCTTCCAAAAAAGAATAAGAAGAAAGGAGAGGTGAAAACCTCTTTTGTATCTTCTAGTGCATCTGCCTTACCCCAAGTTTCTCTTGCAACTGAATGTAACGCGGAGAAGGAAAGGATTTGGTGAAGATGTCTACAATTTTATTTTCGGTGGGAATATAGTCCAAGTGTATTTCCCCTCTCTGAATATGTTGCCGAATGAAGTGCATGTGAATTTCAATGTGCTTTGTACGTTGATGCTCAACTGGATTACGGGCAATATGAATTGTGCTATGATTATCACACCAAAGAGTAATAGGTTTGTCATGGAAAAAACCAAATTCTCTTAGTATCTGATGAAGCCAAAGAGCTTCCTGACTTGCTAAAACTGCTGCCCTGTATTCTGCTTCTGTAGATGACAATGCTACTGCTTGTTTTTTGCATGACCAAGCAATAGGTGAAGAACCAAGACAAAAAACATAGCCAAAAGTGGAACATCTATCTTCAATTGGACCTGCCAATCAGAATCTGTGTAACCAATGATATCCATGGATCCACCCTCATATAAGAGCCCAAAGTGGGTAGTTCCTTGCAAGTAGCGAAGGATTCTTTTTGTTGCTTGCCAATGGTTGAAATGAGGTTGATGTGAGAATCTAGATATTAAGCCAACAACATATGAAATATCTAGGCGAGTATGAGTGAGGTATAATAGACTTCCTACAAGTTGTCTATAGAGAGTAGCATCACAAAGAGGAGACTTGCAGGAAGTACTTAGAGTGACCCCAGACTGAAAAGGTGTGGGAGAAGGCTTGCAATCAATCATCTTAAACCGTTGAAGAAGGTCCAAAGTATATTTTTGTTGACATAATGAAATCCTTGCTTCTGTTTGAGTTATTTGAAACCCAAGAAAATAATGAGCTAAACCCAGATCAACCATCTCAAATTTCTTAGAAAGGGAGTCTTTGATAGTATGGATGTGAGAAATGGCACTACCAGTGAGTAGTAGATCATCAACATAGAGCACAAGTATGGTGATGTTTTCTTTATCTCTCCAAATATAGACTGTTGCATCAGACTCACAATGAGAAAATCCTGAGGAAAGAAGGAAGGAGTCCATTTTTTCATACCAAGCTCTAGGAGCTTGTTTGAGACCATAGAGAGATTTTCTTAGTCTACAAACAAGGGAGGAGTCTTGAGTGAATCCAATAGGTTGTTCCATGAATATCTCCTCTTTTAAGTCCCCATGTAAGAAAGCACTTTTAACATCCATCTGAAAAACATGCCATTTTTGGGAAGCAACTAGTGCAAGTACCAGCCTAATAGAATCCATTTTGGCAACTGGTGCAAAGGTTTCAGAATAATCAATGCCTTCAATTTGTGAGAAACCTTTAGCTACCAAGCGAGCTTTGTGTTTGTCAATTTCTCCATCAGGTCCATACTTAGTTCTATAAATCCATTTACAGCGAACTAACTTTCTTTCCTTAGGTAGAGGAACTAAATCCCAAGTGTTATTTTTTATTAAGGAAGAGAATTCATTCTCCATGGCATCATCCCATTCTTTTATTCCAGTTGCTTCTTTGAAGGTTTGAGGATCTGTGGAGATGGACTGACACACAAGACCAGAACCAGTGTTGCCTAATCTGGATGATGGAAGATTTTGTATGTAAGGAGTGGCTTCTTCAACTATGGTGCAGGCCCATTTTGGCATAATGGAAGGAGTAATTGGAGATGCAGGATTTTGAGTTAGAGTTTGGAGTATAGGATCCTCAATTTGGTCATTTTGAACATTTATCTCCAAAATGGGATCTTCATTATATTGAGGCTCTAATATTGGAGATGGCTCAAGAGAAATAATGTTGGAAGAGGATGGTTGAGGATATTTGTTAGGGAATATTTCATCAAATTGAACATTTCTATGAAAAAGACCTCATGAGTTGTGGGATCAAGAAGCCTGTATGCTTTCATTTCCTCACAATAACCAACAAAGATGAGTTATTTGCTTTTCTTATCTAGAGCCTTCCTTTTCTTCTTTGGGATATGTGCCCAAGCAGTACACCCAAAAACTTTGAAGAAAGAGACATCAGGTTTTGAGCCAGTCCATGCTTCCTCAGGAGTCAAATGGCCAAGAGCTTTATGAGGTGTGCAATTTTGAATATAATTTGCACAATTAATTGCTTCAACCCAAAAAACTGCTGGAAGGTCTCTTGAGTGGAGCATACAGTTTGCCATCTCTTTTAAGGTTCTGTTTTTCCTTTCTGCAATGCCATTTTTTTGAGGATTATGGGAGACTGAATGTTGATGAATTATGCCATGAGTTGAGAGAAATATGGAGAACTCATTACTGAAGTATTCCCCCCATTATCTGTACGAATTTGCTTGATTTTGCAAGTGGCTTGATTTTCAACTAAGGCTTTGAATATTTTGAAGTGGGATAGAACATCACTTTTATATTTTAGAAAGTATACCCAAGTTCTTCTTGAGAAATCATCAATGAAGGTTAATGCATATTTTGCTCCTTTGAAAGAAGGCTCTGGGAAGACCATTAAGTCACTATGGATTAACTCTAGAGGGGATGAGGCTCTTTGAGAACCACTTGGGTGAAAAGGATCTTGATGTTGTTTTCCAAGAGCACATCCAAGACATACTCCATCAATAGAAGAGACTTGTGGCAACCCTGTTACCATTCCATGAGTATTCAACTCTTTTAGATAGCTATAATTGAGATGTCCAAACCTTTCATGCCAGATTTTGCTTTCAAGATCTCCATGTGCAACAAAACAGGAGGCTCCATCTGAATTTTTGAATCCCTTGAAGTAAAATAGGCGAGTGTTATGATCAATATCTCCTTTTGCTATGAGAGAGTGAGGTTCTTGAATGTCTCTTATCTCAACTCCTATTGGTGAAAATAAAACTGTTTTGCCTTTTTTAGAAGTGCAAATTTGATAGATGGAGAGAAGATTTGTAGCAATGTTTGGGACATAGAGAACATTATTGATATAACCACCATCAATGGATATGTTACCTTTTCCTTTGACTAGGATAAAGGATGAGTCACCAACTTCTATGCTACAAGTTGAGCTTGAGGAGATTGAAGTGAATGACTCATGTGTAGAAGTCATATGATGAGTTGCCCCTGAATCTAGAACCCAGTATTTTGATGAAGATTTCATTGTTTTGCCTTGAACATTTAAGGCTTTTCCTATCTGTTTCTTGATGTCTATTTTGTGTTCCTTCATTGTTGCCTCTAGTTGTTGTAGCCTTTTCCAACATTTGTTCACAGAATGACCATCCTTTTTGCAGTGTGTACAAGTTATAGGGCTTCTTTCTTTCTTTTTGAATTTTTCTTTAGTGGAGGTGGATGCTACTAGTGCTTTTGAGGAAGAGGGAGAGTTTTCATATTTTGCAAGCTTTGTTTCCTCTCTAGTTAGCCTATCACAAAACTCCTCTAAAGAGGGTATTTTAAAACTTGTACCAAGTGCATCTTTTGTAGACAAAAAGGTGGTTGCAAAAATTTGAAATGCTCCATTTAATTTAGAAAGAATAAGATAGATGCATTCTTATTCTTTTTTATTCTTGCCACTGCCTTTTAATTGCGTGAGTACTTCTTTAAATTTGGTGAGAAAGTCAACAATATTGCTGAAGTCTTCAGGAGATAATGTTGTTAACTCTGCTTCTAGCTGCATTGACCTTATTTGATCCACTTTACCAAACAAGTTCTTTAGTTTCTCCCAACTCTCAAATGGAGTTTTACATTCTGAAATGTGAAACCATAAGCTTTCATTTACATTTGTGCTTATAATACCCATTGTTTCATACATCTTCCCTTTATGAACAAATATTTCATATTCTTTTTCAAATTTAGGCTGCTTCTCTTCTAGCAAGTGTGTGAGCCCTTTTTGAGAAATGAGATTTAATATCTTTGGTTTCCATGTGTGATAGTTATGAGGGGTGAGTGGGTCAATTGTATTCATTTTTGCCAAAGAAAGAATTGCAGTGAACCAGAATTCCCCCTTTTAGTGCAAGAACTTTGGAAGACAATGATATACTTTTCTTTAATGAGAACAAAGTTGTGCAATGATCAGGACCAAAGAAAAAAATCCTTGTTGATATAAGGCAGCAGAAGCCAGACCATTATACCAAACTCATCAATATACCCACCCTTACGTGAGGGAAACTATAAGCAATTGAGGAGAGCGATACGTGGAACATAGGTGAATTTTAAACATGAATAATCTGCCAGACCTTTATACCGAATCTTCTCAATTACCCGCCCTTACGTGAGGGAAACTATAAGTAATTGAGGAGAGCGATACGTGGAACATAGGTGATTATTAAAATAAATGGGCCAACTTTTGATATCTTCTTGGATATTTGCACCTTATGTTTTGTTGTATGTTATCAATTGTGTTATAAAATAAAACAGATGTGTTTCTAGAACATGTAGTAGATTCTTGAAATAGGGAGATTTAAGCAAGAATATAGAGTGGCCAAAGTTTGCCATAGAATGACCCCACCAGAAAATATTATCCTTCAATATTGCCACACAAGGAATGCAGCAACAACAAATAATGATAAAAGAAAGACCAAAGGAATGCCAAAGACCCAAAAAAGGTGCAAGAAGCAGCACCAACCCCCCCCAAAAAAAAAAAAAAAAAAAAAAAAAAAAAAAAAAAAAAAAAAAATGAACTTTGTATTTATGAGTTTACAATTTGACTCTTCACTTTGATAACCTGAACAGGTTGAAGAGAAAGGAGAGGAGTCTAAAAGTGTATGAATGTTACAAAGTATTTCATCAAAAAAAATATCCGTAGAGGTAGAGTTTTAGAGTCAAAAAAAAATTGACTCCTTTACAATATATTGTTGCCAAAGGAAAAAAACATACAAGAAATATAGTTGTTTTTGTATTTTTCTTGTGGTAGAAGATCGAGATGATTGAGCTTCCTTGAGCGCAAGTTGAAGGTAATAGAGGCCAGTGAAATCACAACATTCCTTTGAGATAGAAGTGCTGCAAAAAAAAAAAAAAAAATTGAACTTTGTATATATGAGTTTACAATCTGACTCTTCACTTTGATAACCTAAACAGGTTGAAGAGAAAGGAGAGGAGTCTAAAAGTGTATGAATGTTACAAAGTATTTCATCAGAAAAATATCTGTAGAGGTGGGGTTTTAGAGTAAAAAACAAATTGACTCCTTTACAATATATTGTTGCCAATGAAAAAGAACATACAATAAATGTAGTTGTTTTTGTATTTTTTTGTGGTAGAATATCGAGGTGATTGAGCTTCCTTGAGCGCAGATTGAAGGTAATAGAGGCTAGCGAAATCACAACATTCCTTTGAGATAGAAGCGCTGTTACACATTCACATCATAAATCTTATTGTCAAATACTCACAATAATATTTTTCTCGAAAATGATCCTTCGGTGAAGTGGCTGCAAGGTATTGCTTAGATTTGTGTTATCATATCTCTATAGCTTTGTCAGATTTACGTAGCAGAAGTGTCATCAAGCTCTCCATGGCACCATCTGGATTATGTAGTCACAAAATTTCTCTCTCGAGAGAAGCGTTGTCAAACACTCTTAGATTCGCATTGTCATCTCAACATAGCGCTCTTAGATATTTAGTTTGAGCATCCCATCAAATAGACTACCCGTTGAAATGAGGCTATGTCAGTAAAGAACTCGAGTAGATCTTCAGTCTGTTTCCCACCGATTAGACTAGCTGTTAAAATATTGATAAGAGAGAAGTAAATGTATCTCTAGTGAAAGACGCGTGTCTCGGAGAGAAAATAGCATGAATAATGCACATTGTGACTTTAAAAATGAAGGTAAAAATAAGATACAAAACCTTGCGTCAGAGAGTTTCATCATGCTAACGCGGAGAAGGAACGATTTGATGAATCATCGTGCTGTTAGAACTGAAGTCGTTTCACTGGAGCGCCACGCCTTATCACCTCGCGTTGCCTCAACGGTTTGATTTGATGTACCACATGCAGTTCAGTGTTCGTATCGAGTTCTTTGCATAGACAAAAAAGGTGTAGCACACGAGGTGGATGGTGTCCAATGATTGACACAACAAGCTCAAACGTCCACCCGGCGTTGCTCAACAGACCCCCTATTGTGTTTGCGATCATAGCCTATTTTGAATAGGCTACAAAGATTGTTAGAACCTACTTCTAAAGGAAATTGAAGCATGACTTTGCATGATATATATACTATAACAAAACCAATTTCTTTTTAAATCTTCAAAAGAGAGATATTAGTTTTGAAATGTGAGTAGTAATATAACAAAAATTACATTCATGCAAAAAGATATACGTAGAAGATGAATTCAAACAGATTTCAACAAAATAAAATAATTTTGTTGAAAAAAATGACTTATGAATAAAGAGTATGACTACTTTCAACTTTAAGCAAGTTTTTGTAGTAAAAAAAATTATCCAAGTAAGGTGAACCAGCTCTATGAAAAACTGAATGCAAGCAAAATCTAGCCTAGCTCTGGTACCATGTAGAAATTTTGATACTAGACATGCAAAGCATTACTGAAAGATCAAGAAGTGATTGATTTATTCCATGGATCAACTTTGTATAAATAACAAAGTTGATCATTGAGAGCCGTTGGATTACAACAAATAATCAAATTCGAAGTAGTCTAAACTGAGAGTTCACCTGACTCATGGAAGACTGGTAACTCAAGTAAGTCTATCCTAGTAGAACTTAAGAGAATAATTATTTATTATAACGAGGCCATTTAAATAAATGAGTCAAAAAGTCCATCCATAGACTCTTAGATTGAAAACATCGAGAAATGCAAAGAGATAATTTTGACTAGTAGTTTAGACATGGATCCTCTTAAGTGCATCGCTAGATACCTCACTCATGGTACTATAGGTTTAACCATACTCTCCAATGAGACAATCTGGTGGATCACAAAACACATCATTCAATCTACTATTAATCCAAATAGTACTTGGATATCCTCAAATTCTCCTACATTTTTTGTAGAGCCCTTTAAGAATACATACTAGTGGTCGACAACAACAAATCACTCAACTGCCACAACCTAGCTTTTAATCCCAATAATTTGCTCAAAATTCATAGGTTATGTAAAATCAGCCACATGATACACAAAACCCTTAGTTGAGACAAGTAGTGTAAAATCCCCAAAATCCTCAGTTCCAGCAATGCCAATTGTTGCAGATAGGGTGACATCAACTAATAAGTCAAAATCCTAATACTAATATTTTTCAGAATCAACAATTAATAACGGGACAACCTTAAAAAATAGCCCAAAATCCTAAAGGATCTTAATTACATTATAAATAACAACCTTAATTTATTCACACATTCCACCTTAATTTACATGGCCAACTTAATTTACAAATTTATTTACACAATCCAATGACAACCTTGAAGTCTTTAACCACATTCATGGGGAATGATAATGATACTACAATTGAGCATTTTAACAACCTATCAACATTGAAGTCCATCCACTAAATCCAAGATGTAATGGTTAAATTATTTATGAGCTCATTTAGAAATAAAATTATCCCTAGTACAAAAGCTTGACTAATGGATCAATGACAAACTAGGTCTTAATTGTAGATCCTTTCATGAGGAGATTCAATTGCTTTCCAAATGCATATTTGGTGCTATTTCAACTAAAAATATAATAAGACACCAAAACGAAAACATACATGACTTTAACACACGGTTCATATGCATGTTGTAATCAATACCTTTCAACATCAGGCTATAATATGAATAGGATTTTGTGTACTATGTGAGTTACCTACATCCTAACTTAGCTATGATGGTAAAAAATATAAATCATGTTACATTTGTGCCACTTTCAAAGAAGATACATTGAGGATGTCATTGTCCATGTTGGAAAACTACCTCTTGCTTCACTAATGGCTTGTGTGACCCACCTGATCTAGAGGGTAATTTCTCAAGTCCAATACTTATTACCACCTCAAACGACATCGATTCCTAATGTATCATACCCAAGTGTGCAAAATGTGTCATATCCAATACACAACCTTATTGGTAGCCCTAAGGTACCCCTCTACCTCCTTAAATAACACCATTAATGACACTCTAGTACTACTACGATTAACTTCACCCTGTACCATCACATACCCCAATGAAACCAAGCCTAATTCATTTGGATATCCAAATAAATCAACATTACCCACACTGTCACCTAATACAATATATCATTCTTAGAATTTTGTAACACAAATTGGAGGTGTAGATAATATGATGCTAAATAGAATGAATGGACTACAATTCATAATTAGAGATGACCAATAAAATGATGATCAGTCAAAGACAACATGTAGGTGACAACAAAGGATGACCCCATATTTGACTAAAGATCAAGTCCCCTAGTAGGTAAGCGGGGAAACCATAATTCAAGTGTAAAATAATATGGTAAGTTTCAACCTAGAGCTAAATTGCTTTTGGTTCTTCACTTGTAAGGCTAAGCACAACCTCATAAAATATGCTACAACCATATACCATGATTAAATTATGATTTACAACTAGTAATGCCAAGTCCAACTGGTGGCAATACTAGCCAATGGATCTCCAATCAACTACAAGGGTTGACTAATCGATGGTAAATTGATGAATGAAAAAATCAACAATAGGTAAATCAATGGGTGATGGGTCAATAAATTGAAGAACCATCCTCAACACAATTGGATTTGAATGTAAATAATATAGCATTGACAATTTTTTGGAACACCAAAAGATAAAATTTTGTTAGGAATCCACCAACAACTTGAGATACATGCAACAAGAGGAAGGTCATTGAGGATTCACCTAAATAGTTTCATCTTGCTTGATTTCATAAATTGGAATGGAAGCCAAAACGAACACATAAAATATAGTGTTAAGGAGAGGTTAAAAAAAAATTCAAATTTAGGGTAAGGGTCTAGTACCTTCAACACAACATGCACCACTAAAAGAAAATCCTCCACCAACATTAACACCAACAAAATAAGATGCCTAAAGGTAAGGAATTTGAAGTGTCCTCAAGTGGGATACAACTAGATAAACAAAAAGTAAAGGTAGAAGAACTAAAGGGAGAAGATAAATAGGAAGTATCGAAGAAGGTATTTGAAAAGAACTTGAAATACCCCTCACTAACAAGTGAAGTCTAGGAAACTATAATAAGGTAATATTTATGGTTTGCACCTTCAAGACACCAATGTTAAAACCATGTTCAATATGACTAATGAATTGAAGAAAACCCTTTGCCAAAGTGAATATGCTACAAGCCTTATCACTACCTTTGCAAAGAAATTTGTTACAATAGACATTGAAGGAATAATAATGAACATATATTGGGCCAACTCTATATAGGTAAAATAAGCTACAACTTAATCTACTATAATTGATGAGGAAAACCTCATAACAAATGATCCAATAGACATACCCATAAATGATGCAGATATTATCAATGCTTCAAAACCTAAAACTATGAAGGCACTACCATTTTATATTGCCTTGAATATTGAAGGGTATCTGCTTCATAGTTGCATAGTAGATTTAGGAGTAGTGGTAACAATTATGCCTAAGGCAGTATGTAAGGATATGGGTCTAGCATACACCACCATCACATGAGTGCAAATTCAAATGGATGGTACAAGGGGCAATGCCATAGGGACCTTGAAAGACCTAATCATGACAATGTCAAGATATCCTAAATTGGTGGTTGTTTAGAAAGTTGTTGTAGGCTTGCCCCCTTGCTTTGGTATGTTGTTATCCAAAAAATGGATAAGGAAGATATTAAAAAATGGTTTTTTGGCTAAGGACCATATGAAAGTGCCAAGGAATGGTAAAATCATTAGAATTGAGAATGAATATCTATATAACTACTTGTTACAAAAGTTGGATGACAATAAAATAGTAAATTGGAAAGAGTTGTTAGGGTTTGTTGATGATCAATTGGAGGAAGGAATCATCTCATAAGGAGACATTGATATAATTGAAGGAGATGAAAAAAGTTAGGATAAATTATTGAGAAAACCTAGATGGGTAATTATATAGTTTTTGATGAACTTAAAGAGATGCCTACATTACCTAAGAGGAAATGTAGGGAAGTAAGAAGTCATGGTTATGCACTTTTAAGGGGCAAGAACATGATACAACATAATAACTAGGATACAATTAGTGAACCCATAGGTATAATATTTTGAATTTGCCTTTAGGTTACTTTTCAATTGCACATAATATGGTTGAATATGAGGCACTATACATAGGTCTACGTAAGGACGAGAAGTTTAGTATAAAATACTTGAAAATCATTGGCAAATTTGAGCTAGTGGTAAAACAAGTAAACTATGAATGTGCAAAAAAGAGTAGAAAATGAAACTTTACAAGCACAAGGTATGGGACTTGTTGGAGAGCTTTGATACATAAAGTTTTAATAACACTAAGGAAGCAAAATATCAAAGCTACCTTTTGGAGGTCTGATAGCAAGCTAGTCTAGCCAAAAGCTTCTAGCTTGAAATATGAACCCAAACTTACACAACGTTGAGCCTGAAATTGCTTGCTCTAGCATCCTAGAATAAGACATTTGATACCATCTAAGACTCTGGGCAAGTACTTAAATCTTGAGTTCCTATTCTTGTCTTGTTCTGATAAATACTCTTTTTCACTAATTTTCTCCTTGCTTGATTTCTAATGCTTTATAGTTGCCTTTATTCTATATTTACCAAATTTTTTCATTTGATGAGTGTGCATTTAGTTATTCTCTTTGTATGATTTTTTCAATTTGCTCCTTCTTTACTCTTTTCATGAATTTTGAGTGACCTTAAAATAGCTTATCAAACTTGGATAAGTTTTTCCTCTATCATTATTGGAATTTAATTGTTGAAATATTGTTGGTGCCATATTATATGAGCACTAGGGTATATGATGTGTTGTAAGCCCAATTTATAAAATAGGATAGTTCATTCCCCAAATCCATCCATCTTGTTGAGGGATGGACGTGTGACCATTGAGCAAATAAAAACCTTGCCAATAGTGGACCCCTTTTATCCACCACCAAAAAGTATTTGAGATCCTTACCAATAGTAGAGTTTATCTTAGCTACCACTGGAGAGGTTGTATGTCATTATATTTCTAGTCTTGTAGATCAACATAACATCATGGTATATGGAGTTTTAAATTTTCTAGTAGCTTTTGGCACAAGCCTTCTCGTTAGTATCCTTGGAATATTTACAACATTAGCTCTTGATAAATTGATGGAGCTTCAAGTCCTCTCATATTATTTAAGATCGGGTAATAGTTCAACTTAAAATTTCTATCTCTAGTAGGATCTACCTAGTGTAGTGAAATTTCATTATTGTAAAATTCCTCCAACACTTTGGACTAAGTAAGGAATTTTTACTTGAATATGAACTCATTATTAGAGCTTTTGGTAATAAAGAAAGAGAATTCACCAACACCATAACTTTTCCCCTCAAAGTAGGACCTCAAATTCTCAACACCCTCTTTTATGTTATCCCATGCAACTTAATTTATAATATTTTTCCTGGACAACCTTGGATTTATGCTATGAAAGTAGTATCCTCCACATTGCATCAATGTTTATATGACCTTGGATTAATGCTATGAAAGCAGTTTTATTCACATTGCATCAATGTTTAAAATATGAATATCAAGGTAGGATCATCAATATCCCTAACGACCTAAAACCTTTTGTTTATTATCAAACAATAAAAGCAAAACAATTAAAACTAATTCTTTGTCCACCACTTCAATCAATTCTACCTTCTTCTTGTCAACCTAATAAAAATAATAAGAAACATGAAAAACCCCTTATCAACATAATTTATGATCAACAACCTCAAACACAATATCAAAATTAATTTGATTAACCAAAATAAGGATCCATTTGCAAATCTAGTTAGTCTCTTTCTCTACCCCCATACATTAAGCTTACCTAATAGAAAAGGATTAAAGGTACAAATAGGAAGTTGTTCCTTTATTTATGCCATTACTACTCATGATGGGGAAATTTATGGTGGTAACCCTCTTCCAAATGAATTATCATATGGTTCATGTTACATATATCCTACATAACCCATCCATAAACAAATGCTAGCCAATATGGGGTATCAAGGAAAGGGCTTAGATCAACTTGAACAAGGTACTAAGGATCCAATAGAAACCAAAGTTTGGCCAGGACATTGTGGGATAGGATAGATTTCCAATAAGAATGAACCTTGACCTTCATCACTATTGCTATAGGATGATGATAAAACAAACTACACAAAGTCTTTGCTTAGGTCTCAATGGGGTGATACAGTTGAGAATGAATTATGAACCCTTCCTAGTACAAAATCTCACACAACCTTGAATTTTGCTATTGTTGATTGCTTAACTATCATCCATATAAAGCTTATATTAGATATCAATAAAGTTGAGAAATCTTACAGTTATTCTCACCAAGATAATACTTGCATAAGGGGATCTCTCATTTGAATTTTTAATCTTGCTTCCTTGAAACTACCCAAATCTAAACCATCATATTTGGATCTTAAATAATTTGAATATCTAGGAGTGTTACCCAATGCCCATAAATTTGAATATGAGTCACAAATCTTAATAAAAAATGATAGACCTCAACATTAGTACTGAAGACAATTCCTGAACCCTAAAACTAGGTAAAGTCTTGATAGAAGAGGAATGCAAAGAATACAACAATATTTTAAAATAATCTAGTATATTTTTGCTTGGATCTATGTAGACATACCTAGACTTGACCCATATCTTATTATTCAACATATTTTTTTATAAACCAATCATAAGGCTATCAAAAAAATGTTAAAAAAATACACCCAAAAGTTGCCCTTCTAGTCAAAGATGAACTTCAACGTGTATATTTAGAGTAACATTAAGTAAATTGTTAGGATTCATTGCATCTCGTTATGAAATCAAGGTGGATCTAACTAAAATTTTAGAAATCATAGACATGCTACCTTGCATGAATCTTACTAAACTTCATAGTTTTCAAGGTAAATTGCAAGCCATTCAAAGATTCATCTCACAAATTGTGGATAAATATCAATATTTTTCTAAATTACTAAAGAAAGACATTGAGTTCAAATGGTATGAGGAATATCAAAAGGCTTTTGAATCCTTAAAACATACCTTTTGACACTTCCCATACTCATACTTCCTAATCCAACCCAACCATTGTTGTTATATGTAGCTACTATTGATCACGCCCTTGGAGATATGCTAGCTCAAAATGAGAAATGCCCATCTATTATACTAGTAGATCATAATCAACTTTGGAACTTATTATACACCATTAGAAAAGTTGTGCCTAGCAATTATCTTTTCTTCTCAAAATTTAAGACACTACATGTTTAGCCAAAAGACTTATGTTATATCAAGAGTAGATCCTCTACAATATCTAATGTCAAAACCATATTCCTTGGGATAGGATGCCAAATGGGTTATCACCCTTAGAAAATTTGATCTCAAATTTGTTAGTAAAAAAATGGTAAAAGTAAAAGTAATCATAGACCAACTAGATATAGCACCTTTAGAATACAAGCATCCACTAACTATAAAATTTACTAATTAGGTTATTCTTATCATGGACACATAAGAATATGAGTCATGGACTCTCTACTTTTATGACACTCGATGCATTAGAGGGCCAGGAGTAGGAATTATACTAGTCACTCCATAATGACAACTTATACCTTTGTCATATAAACTTTAATTATCATGCACTAATAACACAGTAGAATATGAAGCTCTCATTTTAGTACTTTGAGCCACATTAAGTTTAAATATCAAGATACTAGCCATCTTTGGTGGTGATCAACCAAATTAATGGCATTTATCAAATCAAAGATGACAAATTGAAACCATACAAAGACATTGTGGATAGACTAATGGTTTCCTTTTATAATATAACAATAGAAGCTATTCCAAAGGTCAAACAATCATCATGGAGATGCCATGGCTACAACTGAATCCCTTATACCTTTAGAATTAGAAGATGAATAAGATTCCATCATTATAAGACTAATCAAAGAGAAAAAACCTATAAAATCAAGATAAAATCCCCTATATATTTGTAACATTGAAGCCTCTTCACCTCAAGAGCCATGGTATCAAGACACCTTAAACTTTTTGAAAGATGACACATTACCTAAAGGGTTTAACTAGCATGAACACAAATATTTTAGACAATGATCTTGTATGTCATGATAGGGGAAATTATATCGACACTCCTTTAAAAACACTCCTAAGATGCATAAATTTAGAGGAAGCCCAAATAATCATCAAAGAAGCCCATGGTGGGTCATTTGGTGGTCTTTCTATAGCTAGAAAAGTCTTTAGAATGGGTTACTATTGGCCAGCTATAGAAAAATACACTTGTGCTATGTGAATAAACGTGATAAGTATTAATGACATGATAAACTTATTCATGCTCATTCTCAAGAATTGCAACCAATTACATTGCCATGGCATTTTTCCATTTGGGGTCTTGATATAATAGGAAGAATTAATCCACAATCATTTGATGGAAACAAATCATTGTCACTTCCACTTTTTACTAAGTGGGTTTAAGCCATGCCAATGTCCTTTGCCACTAGATTCCAAATATAAAAATTCATAATTAATCAAATCCTCTATTGCTATGGTATACCATCCATCATAAGTTTTAATAATGATACACCATTTAAAAACAAATAAGTCCAAAAGTTCTATGCTAAATATAAAATTCAAAAAATGGTCAATGCCCTATTATCCCCAAGGTAATGGATAAATATAATCATCCACTAAAACATTGACCAAGATCCTTGAGAAGCTGATCAAAACAAATGGTTGTGATTGGCATTTACAACTATATCCCACCTTATGGGTATATCATACTAGTATCTAAACTTCCACAAGCACAACACCCTATTGTTAGCGTATAGTATTTAGTTATTACATTATTATGTTAACTAATATGGTTAGCATATTCTATTGTTAGCATTGATTAGCAAGCATATATTGTTAGTGAGCATCTTATAATGTTTGCTAGGTATTGTTGGTTAGATCCGATTTACATGGAATAATTAGGGCTATGATTGTATTATTTATCATTTGATCAATGCAATATTCTATGTTCGCTCTGCTCTAATATTGTATTGCTTATCATTTAAAAAATACAATATTCTATGTTAGCTCTGCTCTAATGTTACAAGAATAAGGTCTGTCTTGTTGCAAAGGGCTATGCACAAAAAGAAGACATTGACTATGAGGAAACTTTTGCATCTACAACTCGGATGACTACCATTCGAGTTCTTTGTGCTATGGCAACATAGTTTGGGTGGAAAGTACATCATATGGATGTCAAGAGTGCCTTATTGAATGGTGATATCAAAGAGGAGGTCTATATGTCACAACCTAAAGGATTTGAAGTGGAAGGCCAAGAGTAGAAAGTTTGCAAATTGGTCAAGTCCTTGTATGGTTTGAAACAAGCTCCATGAGCTTGGTACATTAAGATGGATGATCACCTATTGTAGCATAAATTTAAGATAAGTCCATAAGATGCAAATCTCTATTTCAAGAAATAAGGTTATGAAATAGTGCTACTTGTACTCTATGTGGATGATCTGATTATCACAGGTAGCTCAGAAACATTGATAACTGTTGTTAAAAGTGATTTGTGCAAATATTTTGAGATGATAGATCTCAGACTTCTCCACTATTGTCTTGGCTTGGAAGTGAACCAGAAGAAGCACCACATCAAGGTGTCACAAAAAAAGTATGCCAAGATATTGTTACAAAGTATCGCATGACTAATTGTAAGCCAATGGCAAATCCGATGGAATCAGGGCTTCAACTATCATGGTATGATGATTCACCTTAGGTATATGGTACTCTCTATCACCATCTGATTGGGAGTCTCATATATCTAAAAAACACTAGGTCAAATATTGTGTTTATTGGAAACTATCTTTAGAGGTTCAGGCAAGATCCTAAGGTCACTCATTGGAAATTAGAAAAATGTATTCTTCACTATGTTTGTGGTACTATTGAGTATGGCCTATAGTATAAGAAGAATGATCAATTATTCTTACAAGGATACATGGACTTCGAATATTCCAGGTTATATGATGATCGAAAGTCAACTTCAGGATATATTTTTCATCTTGTTGCTTATTTGGCACAAAAATAAGCAACAAGTGGTTGCTATTTCATCTACAGAGGTAGAGTATCACGATGCACGTGAAGCAGTGTGTGAGGTGATATGGTTGCATAACATCTTGACAAGTATGGGTCTTCCATCCAAATATTCAATTCACTTGTTTTGTGACAACCAGGGTGTTTTGAAACTCGTTAAGAATCTAGTGCATCATGAATGAACCAAACACACTGACAAACAATGTCACTTCATTCGAGATAAAGTTCTAAGACACAAAATTCAGCTTCAATACTTTCCCACCAATGCTCAAGTTGCGGATATCTTTACTAAGGTGCTTGCACGTGTCAAATTTGAGTTTTTTGCAACTCCCTTTGTATTTCAAAATCATGTAATAAGGGGGGATGTTAGCGTATAGTATTTAGTTATTACATTATTTATGCTAACTAATATGGTTAGCATATTTTATTTTTAGAATTGATTAGCGAGCATATATTGTTAGCGAGCATATTCTAATGTTGGCTAGGTATTGTTGGTTAGATTTGATTTACATGGACTAATAAGGGCTATGATCGTATTATTTATCATTTGATCAATGTAATGTTCTATGTTCACTCTGCTCTAATACCTATGCCTTATTTTATGGTTTTCTCTAGGTTGCCTTAATCAATTAGAAATTTTAGATGAAAATGTATCAATGGCCTAGAGCACTTATGAATTTACCATGATACACTTCAACATGCCTATCACAAAGGGTATGACCTAGATTCTTTGGAATTTATAACCTAGTTCTCAAAGAGAATCAAAAGAACACTAATGCTAATGATGAATTAAAAGATAATTTTAAACCCAATTGGTTAAACCCATTCATCATCATTTCCAAATCTGGACTAAGGGCCTATTGCCTAATCATGTTAGATAAAAAAAACATAAAGAACCAATCAACATAATACACCTTTTATGAGGAGGCTACTCCACCCAACACTCGCATAGTACTCAAAATCACAGAAAAATTCATTAGAAACCCCACATCTAATATTAAATCATATAAAAACTCAATAGAAACCCCACATCAAATATTTCTTCAATAAAACTGTATTAGAAATTACAATGTACGACCATAAGGCCGATTTTATTACAAATACTAGAGATCTGCAAATTGGAGCCACAATATGTGATATCGGACTGCATTCGGTAATCTCTATTCCCCCTATTAATAACTTCCCAAAGAATGTTCTGGTAAGTGTAACTCATTTTCCCGCCTTTCATTTTCCCACCAGGAAAATATTCATTTGAAATTTTCCATTTTCATTTTCCCGCCCAGGAAAATATTCACTTGAATCTTGAATTTTTAACATATGGGTTTAAACATATGGGTCTAAACACATGGGTCTAAATATATATGGGTCTAAACATATGGGTCTAAACACATGGATCTAAACATATGGGTCTAAACATATATATATTTAAACACATGGGTCTAAACATATATATTATTTTTTTTGGTGATGCAAGATTGCCCTTACACCATTGGATGCTCCTGCATCAGACACCCAAGGTAAATTGAGAAGTGACCTTCACTTCTCTAGTGTTGGAGGAAAACCAAGATGGTCAACCTCTGCCTTAGACAACCATGATGAATCTTCAATAGGCCTTCCTTTCCACTTAACCATATATTCTTCATACTGCTTGTTTCTTGTACTTTTGTCCATACTCTTTTCTCCTTTGCCCAACTTCCTCAATTCATAGGCATTCCTTGGACTGCTCCCATATACAATCTAGAATGGATATTTACTAGTACTCCTATTGATAGAATTATTGTAAGCAAATTTTTCCTGTGGTAAAATCAAATCCCATCCTTTGGGCTTATCTCCTACTAAGCATCTCAATAGGTTGCCCAAACTCCTATTCACCACCTTTGTTTGTCCATAATTCTACGGATGGTGTGTAGAACTGAACTTCAAATCTGTCTTCAACTTCAATAGCTCTTGAACTTGTCTGTTCAACTCCTCATTCTCTGTAGGAATCATTTTATTTGGTAAACTGGCTCCTGGCATCAAATCCATTTGGTGACTAATCTCCCTCACTAGTGGCAAACCTTCAAGTACATTATCTGATACAATATCTTGAAATTCTCCCAATATATCTGAGGCTTCTACTGGTATATCTTCATATTTTTCCTCATTAACTCTAGGAATCAATGCATAGCACATATGTTCGTGCTTCATACCATTCAAAAATTTTCTACCATCAACTAAACAAATTATGGCACTGCTACATACCTTTTCGTCCACCTCCTTCAGGGGCTTCAACTTGTGGTGAACTCCATCCTTTGTTAGGGAATAAGTGTTGGCATATCCATCATGTACTGCACATCGATCAAATTGCCATGGCCTCCCCAATAGCATATGACAAGCATCCATAGGCATGATGTCACACAGTACCTCATCATGGTAACCCCCAATATTGAACTTCACTAAACATTGTTCATTGACCAAAGTTCTATGGTCCTTCTACAACCATGCAATCTGATATGGATGCGGGTGTCTCCTCCTCTCTAGTTGTAACTTAGTAACCATTTCTTTAGAGACCAAGTTATTAGTATTGCCATTATCTATAATAACATTATAGACCTTACCTAAACATTTGCACCTTGTGTGGAACAAACTCTTCCTCTGATATGGTTACTTCTCCTTATTCAACAAGGTTCTCCTTGTGACCATAACTTCTCCTCTCTCTGACTCCTCAGAGTGCTCTAATTCAGCTCCTTCATCTGCAATAGTCTCTGGTATTACCCGTTGGCCTCCTATTTGGCTTCTCTTGGTGCTGTGGACACTCATATGCTTGATGTCCTTCTTCTCCATAGTTGAAGCAGGTTCCACAAAACCCTCTTCCTCCATTTCCTTGGCCAGATCTACCTCTTCCTCTTGGGTAGTTATTGTTCTGACCACGGGATCTGTAAGCATTATCTCCCTTTTGGTCTTGACTATTGCTAGCTTCTTCTTTCTTCTCACATCATCCTCCATATGTTCTTCCACCGGTTCTTTCTCCATGACCTCTTCCTTTTTGCTTACCCTCAAACCTTTTGTTCAGATTCTCTTCAACTTTTAGAGCAAACTGGTAAGCATCCTCAATGGTGCTCATCCTAACTAGAATCAACTCTTCTTGAATACTGGTTCTCAACCCATGGATGTAATGGGCTACCTTCTCCTTGTTAGCCTCAGAATGGCCGATTCGGATCAAGATCTTGTAGAACTCCTCGATGTATTCTTTGATAAACTTTCTTGACTATCTCAAACTTTGCATCTTCTTCAATAGATCCAACTCATAATCTATCGAAATAAACTACCTCTTTAGCTTTTCCACCATTCATTCCCATCTGGTGATCCTCTATTTTCCCCTTCTATTTCTATCAAGTTGTACTCCTTTCCACTAGATTCTAGCATGACCCTTCAGTTTGGTCTTAGAAAACTTGACCCGTTCAAGATCTTCCACCTCTTCATATTCAAAATATTCTTCCAGGTCATTGATCCAGTCAATCAACTCCTCCGGGTTAAGATTTCTCGAGTATGTGGAAACCTCCATCTTCGACCTCTTCCCAATCTGGGATATGGCTCTGTACAACCTCACTTGGGTAGGATCTACTGCCTCTTCTTCTTCCTCAAATTGGTCTTCCTCTTCTTCGGCTTCATCTTCGCTCTTTTCCTCTCTTCTTGGGTCAAACCCTCTACGTAGCTCTTCTTGTAATGCCTGGACTTGCCTCTACAAAGCTCAAAAATCCTCTGCTGGCACTATGACATTACTAGCAACACCTTGATTCCTTCATGGGGGCATCTTGCTCCGGCTTCTCCAAACCCGAACCATAAATCCTAGTGTAAACTGCCTCATGTTCGGAAATCTGCTTACACACTCAGGAACTCCTGCTCTGATACCACTTGATGAGGAAGATACTCCACCCAACACTCGCACAATACTCAAAATCATAGACAAATTCAATAGAAACCCCACATCTAATATTAAATCATAGACAAAACTCAATAGAATCCCCACATCAAATATTTCTTCAATAAAACAGTATTAGAAATTACAATGTATGACCATAAGGTCGATTTTATTACAAATACTGGAGATCTGCAAATTGGAGCCATGATCTGTGATATCGGACTGCCTTTGGTAATCTCTATTCCCCCTATTAATAACTTCCCAAAGAATGTTTTGGTAAGTGTAACTCCTTTTCCCGCCTTTCATTTTCCCACTAGGAAAATATTCATTTGAAATTTTAATTTTCATTTTCCCACCCAAGAAAATATTCACTTGAATCTTGATTTTTTAACATATGGGTCTAAAAATATGGGTTTAAACATATGGGTCTAAACACATGGGTCTAAACATATATGGGTCTAAACATATGGGTCTAAACACATGGATCTAAACATATGGGTCTAAACATATATATATATATATATATTTAAACACATGGGTCTAAACATATATATATATATATATATATATATATATTTGGTGATGCAATATTGCCCTTACACCATTGGATGCTCCTACATCAACCTTAAAATATATTATGCTTGAATATGCATGATTTGCTTGCTCATGTGCTTGATTACAAGCTTGTTTGTATGCACGACTACTTGAAATTGATATTTACCTAAAATCATATGCTTAATAGTAGGATTACCTCAGTTTTCCTATTCATACCATTGAGATAAGAGACTTGTGATGAGGAAATGATGATCCTAGCTAGCAAAAAAAGAGTACTTGTATTGCATTTGCATTAAGTACTTGATGCTAGTAGTCCTCTTAGTCCCATGATTCTCTTATCTCTTCCACTTTCTATATCAACACTCTATCAAGATATATTTACTAATTCTAGTGGATTTAATCATCCAAACTTAGGACCTTAAGGGAAACTAAAGCCTTGTTATTTCAATAATAAAAAAATCCATGAGGATTATACACTAGAAATGAAAGACCTCGATTTATCCTACTAGGTTCTAAAACATGGCTCATCAAACATATTTTTGTTAATCTCATTTTTTCCTCTTTAAAATATTTCACTCTTTTAAATCTACGTTCTTCTCTTATTTTTCCTTGATTGGGTTAAGTTATGTATGACATTATTATCCATGGCCGTAATGACCCTACTATTTCCCTTTTTTCTATCCCATCAAAATCATATTAATCTCCCTGAAGAGACCTATTAGACAAGTAATAAATTCTTTTCTCTTCCATCACTCTAAATAACTACTCTAAATCATAATCACAATACCATTTTGAGATTAATCTATCATCATATTTGATATCATTTAATAAGTCCCTTAGACACCTAATTTATCCATATAGTGTTTTTAAAATCTACAATATCTTTAGATATTGGATTGCCCTATCAAATAAAAACTTAAAGTCATATAGTTAATAGAAAAAAATGTTTTCATCACTCGATCAGAGCCAAAGTCTTAATGGTTGTTAGAACATTAAGTCAATGGCAAATTGACAAGTTATAAATGATTTAATGTGTTGGCAACCATTAAAGCTTTTGCCTCATCCCTTCTTATCATAATTTTTTCCTTTCTTATCATGACTATCAAATAACCATGATATAAACATAAATACACCAAAAAAATTGATCAACGAGTGCATATTTCTAGGGCACAACATTCAAAACATGTTGTCATATTAATCTAAATGCTTCTAAAAGCTTATCTTACATTTACTTAAGGGTAACCCATACCATCCAAATAGTTATCAACAACATATCTCATATTTTTTTAGACCAAATATTCTTCCACACCTCTTAGAGTGAATGGCATTTCTAATCATTGTCTGGTACATGTATGATCTCATAGACACAACAGATCATGGCCAAAAACATCTTGTTTTGGGAGATGTGAAAAATATATCTCATTATCCACTTTACATATTCTCCCTGCTTGGGGGTAAATCATCAACTTGAATACAAATATATATATACAATCATCTATATCCAAATAATTATTTTACATACTTCATGCATAGACATCAAATATCACATATAAACATCATGACTAGACATTAAACATTATGCATAGACATCATGCATTGACATATTATATAGATCAACTTTGACTTTCTTGCATGACACCTATGGAATATGTCATCTCAGACATTATTACACATCCCTTGTGGCATATATTATCTCAAATATTATTGCATGCCCCTTGTGGCATATATCATCTAAGATATCCTAACACATCCCTTGTGACATAAATATTAAAGTCCTTAGGGAACATTCCTTATGGAATAGATCATTGAATTCCTTAAGACACATCCCTTATGATGTAGATAATTCAAGTACTTTGGGCATATCCCTTATGGCATAAATTACGAGTCCTTTATGCACATCCTTTGTGGCATAGACATTGAAGTAATTTGAGCATGTCCCTTATGACATAGATCACCAAAGTTATTTTGGCATGTCTCTTGTGGCATATACATTGAAGTCCTTAAGGCATGTCCCTTGTGGCATAGATAATTAAAGTCCTTAAAACATGTCTCCTATAGCATAGATCACTAAAGTACTTTGGGCATATCCCTTATGGTGTATATCACTAAAGTCCTTCAAGCACATTCCTTGTGGTGTAGATCATTAAAGTATTTTTATCATGTCCCTTGCGGCATATATATTAAAGTCCTTTGGGCATGTCCCTTATGGCATAGATCACTAAAGTCCTTTGGGCATGTCCCTTGTGGCATAAAAATTGAATCCCTTTAGGCATGTCACTTGTGGCATAGATCATTAAAATCCTTTGGGCACATACCTTGTATTGTAGATATTAAAGTCCTTTGGGCAAATCCCTTATCACATAGATCACTAAATTCCTTTGGGCACATACCTTTTGGCATAGACATTAAAGTATTTCAGTCATGCCCCTTGTGGCATAGATCATTAAATTACTTTGGGAACGCCCCCTATAGTATAGATCACTACTAACAAAAGTCCCCCTTGGGAATTTACTAACCACAATATTATATATTTGTATATATTATAGGTACTTTTACCATCATGATCTAAGTGTTTGTACTTTATATTAGATTCCAGGCCATCACTTAAGGATGAAATCATTTTTTATCACATATCCTAGGCCAGTGCTTAGATATGTGACTTACATATTGTATGTATTTCTAGGCATATCTACCCATCTATGAGTGTTTATCCATTATCATGGTGTATATACCACTACTCAAGAATGGTATAATTTATGTGTGCTTATCCATTTTTGTCACATTCAATTACCCCTGTTTACAAAATCCTAGAAAAATATTCCAAAACTTATCCAAATCATTATTTAAAAATCATAATACCTCTTTAACCTTGTACCTTAGGACAATTTTGCTTTTACCTTAGTCAATCCTCAAATTTTTAATTTTACCTGATTTTTTATCCTTTTTATCCCAAATCATTATTTTCCATATGGATTAAAATCATTAAAAATATAAACCACTTTCAAATCACTTAAATCACATCATACATTACTCTCTATATTAAATATAATCTATTAAATGCATCAAATTTTACATTTGAAAAAATCATTAATTTATTTCTAATTTATTCCAAAACCAAATTTTCAACAATAACATCACATCATAAGATCATAAAATCAAGGCATCACATAAAAACAAATAAAATACTCATCACACAATATTTTTAATATCTGAATACCTCAAATTAATACAAAATTGTAAGGTTGGTGTACCATAATATCAAAATTTATACACTCGATCCTGTATCCATGTGGGTGATGCACCATAAAGCCAAAATTGATGCACTTACCCACAAAATATTGATCCTATATGCAAGTAGATACTATATTTCCACCTTAAACTATTGGTGGTGGTGGTGGATTATTAAATCCAATGGATATCTATGAGTACCTCATCACATATCATGATCTAGTATAACTCCTCAAACATGTTAATGATGGATCTCTCTATGAGGTATGCATTGCTGCATGATAAAGCAACCAATAGTGTGTAACTCAATCCATCTCCTCTTGATCCTCTAGCTTGGATTCTCACACCTCCACCTATATCCTATATACATTCCCCTTTAATTGAGCCACTCATAACTATAATTGACTCAATATCATCTTCACCATATCTACACCAAGACCTCTAAGTACTATTGGTGAAGCGGTCTCATCCCTCTCTTAGGTAAGCCAATCGTTATAACCATGCAACTGATTAAGCTCAACTTATAGATGATATACCTAAACAACAAAATCATCTAGCCTCTATCTTAATCTCTCCATCTCATCCCAATCCCTCATCAGCTCCTCTTTCTTGGTTGCATCCACACTTGCAACTTATATCCTCAACTCATGGAATCCATGCATCACAACCTCCATGTTTTTCCACATAAACCCCTTGACAAACCTACTTTTGCCAACCTCTCTAGATCCTCTCAAAACTAGAGACATGATCACTAATAGATCTACATCAAAATGGAGAAATTTTCTCAAACTAGGAGAACCCTCTACCCTACTTGATTCTTCTCCCTTTCCTCTAGCACTTGGATTAGTGGACCACCATGTTTATTCCATCCCATACCTATCTATGTTAGAGATACCTCAATATATATGCTATATCCTCCATAATCTCTACTTTTCTTAGAGCTCACTCAATGGAAGTCACCCATCTAGGCAAAAAATCAACATACCTTCTCATATAGACCTTTGTGATGCCAATATCATATAAAACTAAGTTAATAAATGTAGCATCATCTACATCCTCAAGAAAATATAGAAGTTCAGGAGGCCCTTCAAACTTCCTCTCCCAAACAGTCCATCGAAAGTAGATCTCTCCTACTATTAAAATTTTTAAATATTGATAAACTATTGGATTATCCCACCAAAGCAATAAATATCATACTCCTTATCCTTGTTGGTCAACCATCAGATCCTCCTCATATGGAATAGATTCCAATAATCTTATATCCACTTGTAGAGGCCCTACCATGAAATCCAAGTTGCTTGATGAGCCTTAATATAATCTATCATCTACTGAGCACTAGTTAAAGTTCCTCTGCCAACTTGATGCCTTCCTGACCATCTACAAGATGAAAGTCTCTTAAGGTCCAATATCTACCCCCTATACAATATTAGTTACTAGACCACTATGTGCTCCCATGCCTAGATATACAAGAACATGCAATAGACTAAAATATTCTCACTCCAATATACCACCCAATACATAATATTGTATAACCTTTCTAGAATAGATGGCTCCCAAGAAAAAATAGTCTAGTGATCCTACATCATAGTAATTACATCTCCCCATACCCATGATAAAACCCACCAACTAGTATATGATATAAAAATCTTGGAGACTGGAACAATATAAATCTAAGGTGATATAAATGGCCTTTATAGTTAGCATCATTCAAGAAAATCCTTAATATAAATTTGTGATAACCCCTATATCTTATCAATAGCTCCAAATATAACCTCTTAATATTCCCTAAGAATATAGGAGCCTCTTAAATAAAAAATTAGAGTATGCACCAGATATCCTCCAATGTAACCATCATCTCTCTTGTTAGAAACTAAAACATGCTCATCTCCAAGTACCACCTTATTTCTAGTGCTTTAAGTAAGATCAAAATCCATATTAGGCACAATTACCACATGGTATAATCTAGTCACAACTAAAATCCTAATGTATATGTCATTCACTAGCTCTAACATCACATCCATAGCTCTAGGCCATCTCTCTCAAAAATATTGTACTCCTAACAAGTGAAAATCATAATAGGAGATCAAATTAGTATAATTAATTAAAATCCTCAATATTTTGATGTACAAAATCAAAAGCACTAATTTGTAAAAGTGCTACTTTGCAAAAGTATTGCCTTTAGTAGTGATAGTTTCTACACTATTCTATCTACTCAAAAACATAATGACTAAGAAGGTGAAGAGAGAATAGAACTTCTACATGACCATATCATATCTCATTATATGAATAAAATTGTACAATGGTGAATGGAACTAAGAGTCCATTATATAGGAGGATAGGTTTCTTGTTCCTCACTCTACCTATGACACTTGGTCCAACTTACATGACACTTGGCATGATTACCAAATAATAGAATATATTCCAACACCCCCGTATTACATTATTTGGTATGAAGTTCCCTTGAGTTGCATAGATTATCTCTAAATGTTTAAAAAATGGTTTTCCTAAGAGATTTTGTAAAATTATTTACCAAATTATCTTTAGAACATGCTTTAGGATGATATGATGGTTCTGAAAGTGATCTCTAATGAATTGGTATTGTGCTTCAATATGTTTAGTTATTTCATGTATAATCAGATTTTTGATCAAGTTGAGTACTCCTTGATTGTTAAAAAATATTGTTAGTCTCACAATGACACTGAGAGGGGGGGGTGAATCAGTGTAGCTCTTTAAATCTTAAATCTTCAACTCTTAAAGCCAAAACAATAAAAACTTAAAACCACATAAAGCAAATATAACAAGAGAACATCACACAACACAAGATGTATCGAGGTTCACCAGTTTTGGCTACTCCTCAAAAATTGACTGTTTGGACTCCCATCCAAATCCAGCCTTTGCAAAGCAAAAAAATTACAATCAATTTACCAGCACCAACTAGAAGGAGCACCAACCCCTGATTTATCTACACCAACAGAAAGGAGCACCAACCCCCGATTTATCCGCACCAACGAAAGGAGCACCAACCCCTGATTTATCTGCATCAACAGAAAGGAGCACCAACCCCTAATTTATCTGCACCAATAGAAAGGAGCACCAACCCCTGATTTACCAGCACCAACCCCTGATGCCAAGCACCAACTTGGAATTTGATTCTAAACTAGAAGATTGACATATAAATGCCTTCACTTTTACAAGACCCTGACTGGTCTATTGCTTACTCAACATTGCTCATGCAACCACGGCTCGCCTCTTGCTCGCCTCTCACGCTCCTCTCGTGCACTTTGCAAGATAAAATCTGCTCTCTCTTTCGATGCTTATTCACAAAATAATCCGCACATTAATTCTCCAAGCAACACTCCTTTTATAACATTCCTTTCTCTTTGTAACTCCAGTCGTAACTCCTTATTTCATTTCTCATACGCCACTTGTCAATTGTAGCACCTTCTTTATATAACTCCTTTTGTATATATAGAGTAGGCATTTCGTCAAACACGTTACATGCAACGAATTGACACCATATTCTCCTACCATGACTGTTCGTCTTCTCGATCATGACTGTTCGTCTTCTCCTTGCGACTATTCATTTTCTCTTTGCATGTCTGTTCTTTTTCTCTTTGCATGTCTGTTCGTTTTCTCTTTGCATGTCTGTTCATTTTCTATTTTAACGACCGTTCATTTTCTCCTTCTTTGACTGTTCATTTTCTCCACATGGGCATGCGTCTGTTTCTTTCCATGACTGTTTGTCTTCTCCACGTCGACATGCGTCCATTTATTTCCATGTGTAACGACCATATTAAATGATTTAAAAATATTAAAGATTCCTTATGGGTCCACGTCACTATGCAGTCTTCAGTTTCACCATCCTGGTGTTCATGTCGCGATATCGTGACACTTTTGTTTCTCTAACTGCCTGGCCTTTTCGAGTCACGATTATGCGACATATCGCGATATCGCGACACTTTTGTTTCTCTGCCAGCCTGCCCTATTTGAGTCATGAAAATGTGACATGTCACGATATCGTGACACTTTTTCTTTCTCTGCCTGGCTACCCTTTTGAGTCGCGATTATGCGACATGTCACGATATCGCGACACTTTTTCTTTCTCTCTCTCTTTCTCTTTGCATCGGACCATGAAAATGCTACATGTCATGATATCGTGACTCTTTTTCTTTCTCTCTCTTTCTCTTTGCATTGAACTGTGAAAATGCTACATGTCGCGATATCATGACACTTTTTTTCTCCTTGCGCTTTCTCTTTGCTTTGGCCCCCAAAAATACATGTCGCGATATCATGACACTTTTTCCTCCTTGCATTTTCTCTTTGATTCGGCCCGCGAAAATACAACATGTCATGATATCGTGACACTTTCACCTTCGTACTCTTCCTCTTTACTTTTGTTGCAATATCGTGACACTTCTGCCTTCTTACTTTCTCTCTCCTCCTTTAGTCGCGAAAATGCGACATGTCGCGATATCGCGACACTTTTTCTCCTCTGCTCTTTCTCTTTACTTTTGTCATGATATCGTGACACTTCTGCCTTCTTACTTTCTCTCTCCTCCTTTAGTCGTGAAAATGTGACATGTCGCGATATTGTGACACTTTTTCTCCTTTGCTCTTTCTCTTGCCTTCGGGTCACGAAAACGTGACATGTCGCGATATCACGAAATTTTTTCTCTCGGACTCTCTCTCTTGCAATATGTCATGAAATCGTGAAACTTTTTCTTTCGTACAATCTCTCTTGCAATATGTCACGAAATCATGATACTTTTTCTACTTGCCTTTTTCTCTTCCAACATGTCGCGAAATCGCGACACTTTTTCTATCGTACTATCTCTCTTGCAATATGTCACGAAATCGTGACACTTTTTCTACTTGCTTTTTTCTCTTCCAACATGTCGTGAAATCATGACACTTTTTATTTCGTACTATATCTCTTGCAATATGTCGTGAAATCATGACACTTTTTCTTCCGGACTCTCTCTCTTGCAATATGTCACGAAATCGTGACACTTTTTCTTCCGTACAATCTCTCTTGCAATATGTCGCAAAATCGTGACACTTTTTCTTTCGGACTCTCTCTCTTGCAATATGTCGCAAAATCATGACACTTTTTCTACTTGCATTTTTCTCTTCCAACATGTCATGAAATCGCAACAATTTTTCTTGCTTGCGCTTTCTCTTCGAACATGTCGCGAAATCGCGATAGTTTTTCTTGCTTGCGCTTTCTCTTCGAACATGTCACGAAATCGTGATAGTTTTTCTTGCTTGCGCTTTCTCTTCGAACATGTCACGAAATCGCGACAGTTTTTCTTGCTTGCACTTTCTCTTCAAACATGTCACGAAATCACGACAGTTTTTCTTGCGCTTTCTCTTCGAACATGTCGTGAAATCGCGATAGTTTTTCTTGCTTGCGCTTTCTCTTCAAACATGTCGTGAAATAATTTTTCTTTCTTCTTAACATGTCACGATATCACGACAGTTTTTCTTTCTTACTCAACATGTCGCAATATCGCGACAGTTTTTCTTTCTTGCTCAACATGTCGCGATATCACGACAGTTTTTCTTTCTTGCTCAACATGTCGCAATATCGCGACAGTTTTCTTCCTTGTGATTTTGTTTTGATTTTTAGCATATGGGCCACTTTGATCTTTTGGAAAATCACTGTACATACTCTAAAGAACCTCTTAACTCTTGTCTACTGCATGAACCGATCCGTCCGATCGTGTTGACAACAATGACAATACTGTTGCTGCACCTTGCTCAACAATCTCCCCCTTTGGAATTGTTGGCAACACGTGCAATTTCCTGTAATTCTTCTCCCTCTTTGACAATAATACCAAAGGGCTACTGTAGACTTCCCCTGAGTCCATGCACAACATTCTCAGGCACAAATTATTATAGTTAGCAAAAATTACAAACATGAGCAAAAAGATAATCAAATATATAAATGCTCCCCCCGAGAATGTGGTCCCGATAGCTAGTCAGTTCTTGGGAAGCGTGACCACTCCCAATTTATTACGAAGGTACTCAAAAATTTCCTTGGGCAACGGTTTTGTGAAGATATCTTCTTCTTGCTCTGTTGTTGGAACAAAATCCAACTTAACCTGACCTTCCACAACTTTCTCCTGCATACAACACGTTGTCGTTGCAATATATTCTGCCTCTACTATGGATAAGGAGACTGACTCTTGTTCCTTACTGTGCCACTCAACCAACCTGTCTCCAAGATAGAATGCACCTCCAATGGTACTCTTTCTATCATAAAGTCTTCTTGGATAAGCACTCTAATCTCTGCTCATCATATTATAATTCCTGTTCTACCTTGCTTTTACTTATTTAGTATAGTTTGATCAACACGAAACTCTCAGCTACACAAAAGTTACTCCCAAATCAAAAGTGACCGACTCTCCAAGCCTGCGCGTAATTTCTTTAGCCTTTTGACTTCCACCTCATCTGTGACTGATGACTTTGCCTTGCATATTTTGTGCAGCTCAATGTCTCTGATTTGCATGTGCCAATTGGCACTCTTGACCAACTGGGTGCTAGTGCCACTGTTTGCTTTGACTCTGGCATCTCTTTGATAACGACTACTTCTTTAGAGAAAATTAATGCTCTCTTATACCAAAAGAAGTGTTGTATTTTTGGTTAAGAAACACAGGCCTTCCCACTCAAAAAAGGCTGATTTCACATCTGTAAAAAAAAGTGTCAAGTGACTCACACTTGTACCAACTTTTGTCTAACACTATACCAACACTGCAATTTTACTGCCAACTTTGTGCAAGCATCAAACACTGTACCACAACATCAACAAAATTTCTTTTTACATTTTCAACTTGGTCTATGTTTTCTACAGTCACCGTTGGTCACACCTTACTTTCAACTGTTCGAATCAGGAGACAATATTTTGTCAAATACCTCACGGCCAACTATAGTGCACCTTACTCAAACTCATACTTCTGGACCTCGGATAGGTATGATTCACAAAGCAAAGTTGCTCATCTTGATGAGCTAAACATGAATCAATAATCAGAATTCAATATTTTTCACCACAACGTCATAATAGATCTAACAATCTTCACGTCAATGTGTAGTTCAAATACACACTCGCTTTTATTGAAACACATATATGCGGCTAGGGCAACATTCTTTCACTAACCAAATTATCTGAACTGTTATAATCATTAACTTTGGACAGTGGTAGTAAGAACCATCAACAGTACAACAATGACATATAGCAATACTACCAATAATGACAACTCTCAATTTAATCACCACCCTTCACAACACTTCCACAAACAACTACATGAACTGAAAACACACTTCGACAACTATACGACAACTTCCATGACTACTTGCTTTTCATCCTCAGATAACCAAACAACATAGGAGTATTAAAATAAAACTTTAATATTGCTCCCCCTAAGGATGTGCTACCTGGAGCTGCTTAGTGCAATAAAGGAGTAGTCTCCTTTAGTCCAAGGAGACACGATTTCCTCTCTTATTTCTTTCTCCAACCTTTCTTGAATTTGGGCTTGATTTTTTCAATTGCATCCCTATTTTGAACCTTTTCATGAACTTGAAAATTTCTCTTGGGTGGTTGTCTCTTGCACATCCTTGATGGATGATTATTTTCCTTTCTTCGATGCACATGCTTTCTTCCCTTTCTGTGTTGCATTCTTTGCGTCTGATGAAATCTACTGTCTTGCCTTAGATTAGATACAAAAGTTCTTGGAAAAAATCTTGCTATGTGCCCATGACCATTACATTTAAAATATTGCACATGGTGTTCAACCGGAATAACAGATGTATTTCTACCAGCATAACTCTTTGATCTATTATTCAATCCACAATAAATTGCCTTGTGACCATAATGGTTGCATCTAAAACAATAGCCATTAAAAGCATTATTATGAATAAAGTGAGAGTGATAGAACCTATTTTTTTGTGGTTGCTTTGTCTGTAGATCTCCTTTGAGATTTTCTTCCTTTTGAAGATTCATCTTCAAGCTTTTCTTGCTTTGATCCTTCAGCAATGGACTTCTTCTTCTCTACAGATTTAGAATATGAAGGTTGTTCAGATTCACATCCAAGACCAAGCTTACACATGGGGCTTCTTTGTTGCCTTATCATTTTATCTAGCAACTTTGTGCTCTTCTCAAATTTGAGATTTGTATTGGCCTCTTCTAGTTGTTTCCTCAATAAAACAATCTCCTCTTATTATTTGCAGCAAACAATCTCTTTCTCATTGATATGTGACCTAAGAGTTTCTTCAATCCTTTTGGACTCTTCTACTTGCAGCTTTAGATCACTAAAAAATTTGTTAGATTCCTCTTCATGTTTGCTACATACATCAACTTTATCATCCAGGTGTGACTTCAAGGCTTCTTCTATTTTCTTGGCTTTATGAATTTGTAAGAAGAGATCTTCAATATCATCCTCATATTCTTCCAACTTCTTGGATAGTCTTTTGTTCTTTTTCCTTTCTATATTCAATTCTTCAAGTGCAGCGATCAACTCACCTTCTAGATCTACTTCAATCTCAAGGTTTTCATCACATACTTCAGAATTCACTCCTATCTTTTCTAGTTTAATTTTATCTTCCACAAGAACTAAAACTAGCTGAGATGCCTTATTGGAGGAGGATCTATTCTTCTTACCCATTGCGTACTAATCCAAGATCAACCCTAGCTGATTTAGCCTAAAAAGAGAAACTTGCTTTGATACCAATTGTTAGTCTCACAATGATACTGAGAGGGGGGGTGAATCAGTGTAGCTCTTTAAATCTTAAATCTTCAACTCTTAAAGCCAAAAAAATGAAAATTTAAAACCACATAAAGCAAATATAACAAGAGAGCATCACACAACACAAGATGTATCGAGGTTCACCAGTTTTGGCTACTCCTAAAAAATTGACTGTTTGGACTCCCATCCAAATCCAGCCTTTGCAAAGCAACAACTTTACAATCAATTTACCAGCACCAACTGGAAGGAGCACCAACCCCTGATTTATCCGCACCAACAAAAAGGAGCACCAACCCCCGATTTATCTGCACCAACAGAAAGAAGCACCAACCCCTGATTTATCTGCACCAATAGAAAGGAGCACCAACCCCTGATTTACCAGCACCAACTGGAAGGAGCACCAACCCCTGATGCCAAGCACCAACTTGGACTTAGATTCTGAACTAGAATATTGACATATAAATGCCTTCACTTTTACAAGACCTTGACTGGTCTATTGCTTACTCAATATTGCTCACACAACCACAGATCGCCTCTTGCTCGCCTCTCCCGCTCCTCTTGCGCACTTCACAAGATAAAATCTGCTCTCTTTCGGTGCTTATTCACAAAATAATCCGCACATTAATTCTCCAAGAAACACTCCTTTTATAACATTCCTTTCTCTTTGTAACTCTAGTCGTAACTCCTTTCATTTCTCATATGCCACTTGTCAATTGTAATGCCTTATTTATATAACTCCTTTTGTATATATAGAGTAGGCATTTCGTCAAACATGTTACATGCAACGAATTGACACCATATTCTCCTACCATGACTATTCGTCTTCTCGGTCATGACTGTTCGTCTTCTCCATGCGACTGTTCGTCTTCTCTTTGCATGTCTGTTCTTTTTCTCTTTGCATGTCTATTCATTTTCTCTTTGCATGTCTGTTCGTTTTCTATTTTAACGACTGTTCATTTTCTCCTTCTTTGACTGTTCATTTTCTCCACATGGGCATGCATCCGTTTCTTTCCATGACTATTCGTCTTCTCCACATGGGCATGCATCTATTTCTTTCCATGTGTAATGACCATCTTAAATGATTTCAAAACATTAAAGATTCCTTATGGGTCCATGTCACTATGCAGTATTCAGTTTCACCATCCTGGTGTTCATGTCGCGATATCGTGACACTTTTATTTCTTTGACTGCCTAGAATTTTTGAGTCGCGATTATGTGACATGTCGCGATATCGCAACACTTTTGTTTCTCTACCAGCCTGCCCTGTTTGAGTTGCAAAAATGCGACATGTCGCGATATCACGACACTTTTTCTTTCTCTGTCTGGCTACCCTTTTGAGTTGCGATTATGCGACATGTCGTGATATCGCAACACTTTTTCTTTCTCTCTCTTTCTCTTTGCATCGGACCGCAAAAATGCTACATGTCGCGATATCGTGACACTTTTTTTCTCCTTGCGTTTTCTCTTTGCTTCGGCCCTCGAAAATACATGTCACGATATCGCGACACTTTTTCCTCCATGCATTTTCTCTTTGCTTTGGCCCATGAAAATATAACATGTTGCGATATCGTGACACTTTCACCTCTGTACTCTTCCTCTTTACTTTTGTCACGATATCATGACAATTCTGCCTTCTTACTTTCTCTCTCCTCCTTTAGTCGCGAAAATGCGACATGTCGCGATATCGCGACACTTTTTCTCCTTTGCTCTTTCTCTTTACTTTTGTCGCGATATCGTGACACTTCTGCCTTCTTACTTTCTCTCTCCTCCTTTAGTCGTGAAAATGCGACATGTCACGATATCGCGACACTTTTTCTCCTTTGCTCTTTCTCTTGCCTTCGGGTCGTGAAAACGTGACATGTCGCGATATCGCGACACTTTTTCTCTCGGACTCTCTCTCTTGCAATATGTCGCGAAATCGTGACACTTTTTCTTTTGTACAATCTCTCTTGCAATATGTCACAAAATCATGACACTTTTTCTACTTGCCTTTTTCTCTTCCAACATGTCACAAAATCATGACACTTTTTCTTTCGTACTATCTCTCTTGCAATATGTCGCGAAATCGCGACACTTTTTCTACTTGCCTTTTTCTCTTCCAACATGTCGTGAAATCACGACACTTTTTCTTCCATACTATCTCTCTTGCAATATGTCACGAAATCATGACACTTTTTCTTTCGGACTCTCTCTCTTGCAATATGTCACGAAATCACAACACTTTTTCTTCCGTACAATCTCTCTTGCAATATGTCGCGAAATCGCGACACTTTTTCTTTCGGACTCTCTCTCTTGCAATATGTCGCGAAATCGCGACACTTTTTCTACTTGCCTTTTTCTCTTCCAACATGTCGTGAAATCGTGATAGTTTTTCCTGCTTGCACTTTCTCTTCGAACATGTCATGAAATCACGACAGTTTTTCTTGCTTGCGCTTTCTCTTCGAACATGTCACGAAATCGTGACAATTTTTCTTGCTTGCGCTTTCTCTTCAAACATGTCGTAAAATCGTGACAGTTTGTCTTGCTTGCGCTTTCTCTTCAAAAATGTCATGAAATCGTGATAGTTTTTCTTGCTTGCACTTTCTCTTCGAACATGTCACGAAATCACGATAGTTTTTCTTGCTTGCGCTTTCTCTTCAAATATGTCGCGGTATCGCGACAGTTTTTCTTTCTTCTCAACATGTCGCGAAATCATGATAGTTTTTCTGTCTTACTCAACATGTCGCGATATCGTGACAGTTTTTCTTTCTTGCTCAACATGTCGCGATATCACGACAGTTTTTCTTTCTTGCTCAACATGTCGCGATATCGCGACAGTTTTCTTCCTTGTGATTTTGTTTTGATTTTTAGCATATGGACCACTTCGATATTTTGGAAAATCACTGTACATAATCTGAAGAACCTCTTAACTCCTGTCCACTACATCAACCGATCTGTCTGACTGTGTTGACAACAATGACAATACTATTGCTGCACCTTGCTCAACAAATATCAAGGTTGGAGTTCGTTTGATACCCATGTATGATTATATATATTGCAGCCATAATGCTTCACAAGTTGTATCTCTTGCTACTCGATATTCTACTTCAGTAGATGATTGTGCCAATGTATGTTGGTTTTTACTATTCTAGAATATGGGTCCTGATCCAAGATAGAATATGTACTCTGAAGTAGACTTTCTATCATCAATAGAGTCAACATAATATGAATTTGAGTAACCCTGTAGATAAAAATCTTTAACATTATTCATATAAGTTAATCCATAATCACTAGTCTTCTTGATATATTACAATATTATTTTTGTAGCTTTCCAATGACTTTCTCTTGGTTCTTGCATGAAGCGTGAAATATAATTTATAGCAAAGGCTAAGTTAGGTCGGCTATTTGTTAAGTACAAAAGACTTCCAATTAATTGGTGATACATAGTTGCTAAAATCAAAGGTGTTTCATAATTTTTGGATAATTGAATCTCTTGTTCCATTGGTGTTTCTTTCAACTTACAATCCTTCATTTTATATTTTTCAAGTAAGGCTTCTGCATATTTTTATTGAGTAATAGTAATATTGTATTCACTTTGTTGAATTTATAGACCAAGAAAATAATTCATTAGACCTAGATCTATCATTTCAAATGCCTTTTCTAGATCCCTTTTAATCTCACTTATTAGTTTTTTAGAACTTCTAGTAATTACTATATCATCAACATACACTATGAGAATTAGTATACTATTTCCAATTTTCTTTGTATACAACTTGAGATCGAACGTACTTATGTTGAAGCTATGCTATAATAAGTGATTGCTGATCTTAATATTCCATGCTCTAGGATCCTACTTTAGACCATATAGATATTTGTTTAATTTTTACATCTTATTTTCTTGTACTTTAATGATAAACCCTTCAGGTTGTGACATATAGAATTCTTCTAAATCATCATTAAGAAAAGTACTTTTTACATCCATTTGATGAATTTTCCAACCCCGATGAGCTGTTAGTGCACAAAATGTCATGATAGTAGTAATTCTAGTTGTTGGGGCAAATGTTTCTTCATAGTAAATTCCTTCAGTTTGAGTATATCCTTTGGCTACTAATCGAGCTTTGTACTTGTCAAGTGTTCCATCTGCTTTGTACTTGATCTTTTAAATCCATTTACAATCCACTATTTTATTTCCTAGAGGTAATTCCACTAGATCCCATGTTTTATTACTTTGAAGTGATGTATATTCATATTCTATAACTATCCTCCAATGTGAGTCATTTAGTGCTTGAAGTGTTAAGGTTGGTTCTACTGTATTTCTTAGTAATCATTTGTTTATTCTACTTTGATTGTGAGTTTGAGGTCTAGTAGTGGTAATATCTAGCATTCTTTCTAGATTTGAATATCTGAGAGTGCTTTTGAGCCATATTGGTTCTTTTCTATGAGGAATTGTAGATGTTTCTGAGTATTCACTATTTTCTTCTTGAGATTCTGGTTCTGAATCTTCACTAGTTACATATTCCTCTGAGTAGTTTAAGAGAACTTCTATATCATTATCAGATTTATTTGTGTCAATTATACCTTTTTTTTTAATCAAAGATTACATCTCTACTTATGTAAACTTTCTTTGTATGTGGATCTAATATTATGTATCCTGTAGATTCATTGTTATAGCCGATAAATATTCCTACCATACTTTTGTTATGTAGTTTTGTCCTTTTTTGTTTTGGAATATGCATATAAGCTTTGCAACAAAAAATTCTTAGTTTTCCTATATTTGGTTTTTTTCTAGACCATGCTTCTTCTGGTGTAACATGTTTGAGTGTTCTTGTTGCTAATATATTTTGTATGAATATTGCTATTTGAATTGCTTATACCCAATATTGATGATCAAGATGAGCTTATTTTAACATACATCTCACCATTTCCATTATTAATCTATTTCTTATTTTTGTAATTATGTTCTGTTGTGGTGAATATGCTATAGTAAGTTGTATTTTAATTCCATTTTATTCTAAAAAAGAATCAAATTATTTAGATACAAGTTCACCTCCTCTATTCAAATAAAGTGCTTTAATAATATTCCCTGATTCTTTTTCTACTTGAAGTTTGAATTGTTTAAAATGATTGAATGCCTCTGATTTATACTTCATGAAGTACACCCACATTTTTCTGGTGTGATAATTGAAAAATAATTAAAAATACTTATATCCTCCAATACTAGTGATATTCATTGGCCCACATAGATCTATATATATTAACTCTAATGGTTTTCGGGTTCTGTGTTGTCGAAGTTCAAAAGGAACTCTATGTTGTTTTATACTAAAAATTCTAGGCAAATAATAGATTCTAGAGATAGATTTGGTATTCCTTCAACCATTTGATATTTGATCAATTCATTCATGGTAGATTCACTAGTATGTCCTAAACACTTGTGCCATATATCTAAATTTTTAACTAAATAAGTAGAGTGTGTAGTAATATCTAGAACAAATAGACCACTTTTATAGGAGCCTGATGCCATTTTTCCCCTTGTTTAGAAATGTGACACTATTTTCTTACGCTAGAATTTTTGAACTTTATATTCATGTTTTGATCCATAAGTTGAGAAACTGAAAGAAGATTAGTAGTCAATCCTGGGACATGTAATACATTTTTGATTATTCCTTTACCATTTATCAGATAAAATGGAATGTTTCCAATCTCCTTTACTTCATAAGTTTTACTATCTACTATACCTTTATCTTTTGTAGAGAATCAAACCAATGTATGTTTCCAGTCATGTTTTTGCTTGCTCTTGAATCTATATACCAATGGTCCATGACCTCTTAATTTGATAAACCTTTACAAGACTTAGGTTTTGTAGAATCCTTATGTCTCCCTAGTGAACTATGCACTTACCAATTTTAAATTCTCTATGGTTGTATTTCTTTTATCCCTTTAGTATAATTATAAGAAAATTATAAGCAATAAATTTCAACAATATTAAGCAAGTAATAATATTACTTCTCTATTCTTAACTTCAATGGTTCAACTAAAATTTCTAAATTCCAATTAACTAAGTTTTGAAGTAGTATCCCTTATAAATCCCTAATTTGGGATTTTTAGAAATTGAAAATATTTGTAATAATAATTATTTGGTTTACTAAGTAGAAACCCTTATACTTCCTATGATATATAATTACAAATATTTAGATAATAGTATTTCAACTAATGTTCTTTGAAATGCTATTAAGTATAAACTCCTTTGATTTTCTTTCCAATGTATTAAGTTTGCTAATATCCCAATGTAAATAATAAGTGAATTCAACCTTATGTTATACACCTTATCACTCCTTTATGAAAGTAATTTTAATCAAGGTGAAACCTTATCTTTATAATGTTGTAACTCCTAAATAGTAGACACTATATACCTTCAACGGTGGATGTATGTTAGTGATGGAAGCGAGTCTTTCATGCTCCTTTGGCTCTTCTTCAACTGCTTGGATACTTGCTCTTAATCATCCCTCAAATTTGCTCTTAATCCTACTTAAATTCACATTGAATCCTTTGTATTCAATGCATGCATCAAATGTGCTTCCTCTCTATGCAATTTTTGCTAGAAATAGCTTCAATTTCCACTTCTCTTATTGCATTATCTCCCTAGGTGGCTATTAATATGGATATATTCTTGGTTTGAGTGAAAAGTGTCACTTCTAGGTTATTCAATGCTTAATATACTTCCCTTAGAAGGCACTACCCTATTATTAATGTTGCAAATGATATACAATGTGTTGTAGGCATTAGAATTTAATTTTAGGTATTGATTTATGTGCTGCTTGCAATGATGACTACACTATGTAACCTTGCAATGATGCAGATTAACGCTCGATAATAGACATTATCCTTCCTCTTGAGAATTTCTCTCCTGGGTGAACATTGAGGAATATATGGGCATCTAGTTTGAATGTGCCAAGTGGTACAAGATGCTTGTGCTTCACATTGCAAGTGGCACTCAAGTTTCATCCATGTAGAATTCCTTCTAAGGTCTCTCTCTTTGTATACTTCTTGCAAACAAACACCTTTAGTAACTTATATTTTACACCTTTTTGAATGATGATGCTCTATGGATGGCTCCAACTAAGATGTATCAAGGATGCTATAAATGGAGGTTCTATGGATTTATGATGATGGATTCTAGGTGCTTCGATCAATATATTCCTAGTTGGTGATTTATTTGCAATTGATGGTAGCTCTTGAGAGCTTTTAAATAGCGGTTCAATCATGATATATCTTGGTAATGCAAATTTTATTTTCTCTATAAACTCCTATCTACTACAATGAGCTATCCTTTTCCGTCGTTCCTTGTATGTTGATATACAATAGATGATGACCACTTTAAGTAGACCTTGTTATGCTATCCATATTACATAGATATGCTCTGGATAATGGGCTCCTTTCATTGGATTTTATGTTGTAGGTATATGTTGTTGTGGACACTCTATTTGGTGTCTTTATACACCTTCAAGAAACTTATCTTATGAGCCCTTTTATGGCTCTTACTCTATGCCTTGATGTATACCCCTTGATGTCGATGATGTGGCTACTCGATGATTGTACTATGCTAACTATTTTTTTATCTTTAAGAATCTTTATTTTGTCCCTGTTTATTGTACGTGAAGGATAAAATCGATGCCAATGTAATGCAAACACCTTTGCAATGGATATAATTAAGTCCTTTATTTTGTACCAAAGTTATACATCACCTTTTGAAGATTTATTTGCTTCTTAGATATGGCAGATCTCTACTCTAATCCCTGAGAGAAAATAGTAATGTATTGTTCCCTTACTTTCTCGACAACACTAACCTCTAACTCCTTTACTTGGATATCTTGGTAGCAATGAACCCAAGCTATTGACCATGCAACTAATATGATTTTTAAGAGGTTTAATCTTGCACTAAATTTTCATTGTAACTAAAATACGTAGTGCACCTTTAATAATATTTAAGAATAATCAATGTAGTGCAATAGCAATCTCTCCTTATTACTCCTGTAAATGAATCCTTAATGCACTATAATATCTTCTTCACTCTAAATGATAATATAAAAAATTTTATTTTTGTATATCTAATCTCCTATTTTAATGTGTAGGTATTAACTTTTAAAAGAAACTATATTTTGCACTGCCTTGAAGATTATAATATGCAATATTCTCTTTGCAACTTCTTATAACTAAAATATGGTGCTTAACAGATCTTAATAATGAACCAAAAAACTAAAGTTCAACTAATGAATCTTTTTGCACCAAAGTTGCTTACCTTAAAGAACTATGTATATATTTTTTTTGGTAGATAAGATACTATAGCATTAATACCGGGTTTTATAGGTTGACCCAAAACCTTTTACAAAAATCAGCCCAGGGTTGTTGATGAACATGTCCTTACTAAGGATCCTATATATGTAAAATCTACATGCCGCCAAAGCTATTACATTTGATAAGGCACATAGCCTGTTATCAAAAAGAAACTTACCATACAACATTTTGGGTATACCCCTAGAAAACACACCTGCATCATAATTACAAAAAAGGAAACAGACACGGATCCCTTCCTTGAAACAGTGGAGAAACAAAAAGCTACAAACACACATAGTAGAGTACTGAAAAAAACTCCCATAAGCTCTGTATTGACAGTTACTCTTAATAATTCTTTGGTAATTACTTTCTTCCATATATGACGTGCTTTGGGACCACATCCTGTCTTGGCCAATTAGCCTTAGAGAAATGAACCTGCTGGTTAGATTTATGGTGATGGCTATCTCGTGGTCCACGTGGCTCTGGTTCAAAGTCTTATATTGCTATTTATTTCTTGCAACCAACATCAAATTACTAAGATGACTAGGAGCTATGTTATCTGACATGTGACTGTCCCCATTAGTCTTTGTGGTATTTACAAGTAGCATCCACAAAGACTGACAACTCGAATAATTTTTATTGTGAGTCCATTTCAAAAAAGAGGCGGGAATACTCCTAGCATTTAAACTTAAAATGCCATACCTATTGGTAAATTCGACTATCATTCTTGGCATTCTTGTTGAATAAGATCCTCTACTTCACTCGGGATACTATGTTCCCATTTGAAAATTCCATCACCATCGACACCCAAATTGGCCAGCTTATCAACAATTTTGTTAGCTTACCGAAAGACATGTTGGGATTTTCCTGTCCTGTATTCCCTGGAAAAGGATCCTAGCCTCTTCAACAATTGTTTTAACCCTCCAAGGAGGTGTTTTCCAATTATTTAGGAGATTTATAACATGCATAGAGTCTTCTTATATGATCAAATTTCCTTCTAAGTCTTGAGTCATTTGAAGGCCTCTCCACATAGCTCTAGCGTCAGCTTCGTTGTTCGTCCTTGTCCCAAAATATTAAGAAAATGCAAGCATCATTTTCCCATTATGATCTCTCACAATGTCGCCAGTGCATGCTCTTCTAGGATTGTCCTTAGTCGCTCCATCAAAATTAAGCTTAAAATAACCTGTAGGAGGTGGGGACCACTTAACATTGGCTCTAGGGTTGACTACCCTAGGCACAAACTCATATAACAAGGTTAAGATTAAATATTGAGCAATCATGGTCTCCTACAAATGAGGTTTACGACTATCAAAAGGGATAAGGTTCACATTCTCGTTGGAAAAGGATAGGATCCTGGAAATGATAGTTTGATGATCATGGATAGACTCATTAAAGACTCTATGGTTCCTTTCTAACCACACCTGCCAAAGATAGTGATTGAGACAAATTTTCCACATGTATCTAAGTCTTTAGATTGAAAAGGGGAAAGGCCACTGGATGAACAATCAAGTATGATGGCTGGTTTAACCTAAGAAATATTGAAGGCCTGAAAAACCCCACTTAGGACAGTCAAGGAAAAAGGGAACTCAAGGAAAATGTGATAAATGGTCTCCCAATTAGCCTTGCATAGATAACAACGATTAGTGATACAAATACCTTTACGCATCATATTATCAATGGTTAGAATTATTCCTTGGATAACTAGCCATGAAAAGACTACAATTTTTGGAATTAATTTTTTTATCCAAACTAAGTCCTTTTGGAGGATAAAATCCTCATCATCAAGCAGAAGCTTGTAAGCTGATTTAATAGTGAACTGCCCATTTTCAGTAGGAACCCAGGTCACTTGATATTCCTTGGGTATCATGGGGATAAACTATTTCTCGAGAATGTTACAAAGATCATTTGATTTCACTTGAAATCCCTAAATCCTTATTTGTTTTCACTTCATTCTACCTCTGTCCTCAACCATATAATCAAAAAATTTTCTACCAATGAGTTCTTCTATGATATCTATGATTCGGGCTAAGTTAGGATATTGCATTAGTGGTTCATCCTTAGCCCACATGTCATTCCAACAATTTATCCTCTCACCATTGCCTAAAACCCATGTTAAACCTTTTTTGATGATTTCCTTACAATTGAGAATTGCTTTCCAAAAAGCATAACCTCTGATTGGAATTGAGTCACTTAGAAATTCCATATTTTGAAGATACTTTCGTTTGATGATAGCTATCCATTCATTTTCTTCACCAAAAATGAGGCGCCACACCTGCTTAGCTAGTAAAGCTAAATTCATATGAGCAATTATCCTTAGACCTAAGCCCCCATTTTCCTTGGGTCTGCACACTTTGGTCCATCCTACAAGGTGTATCCTTTTTTTATCCTCTGATCTAGTCCATAAAAATTCTTTTTGGAGTTTCTCAATTTTTTGGAAAACCTTCACAGGGGCTTTGAAAACAGAGAGGAAATAGACTGGAATGCTTTGAAGAGAGGCCTTAGTGAGGGTCAACTTTCCTGCTTGAGATAGAAGATGACATTTCCATCCAGCAAGTTTTTTTGAATTCTTTCAATAACCCTGTCCCACATTGACTCTCTCAGAGAACCAATAAAAAGAGGGAGACCAAGATACGAAGTGGGGAGGTTTGCTATATCACATCCTAAAATTTTTGTAATCCTTCCTTGCCTCTGAATGGGGGTGTTCAAGAAATATAACTTGCTTTTAATGAAATTAACTTTTTGACCAGAAACATCCTCGTAGAGTTATAGGATGTATTTAATTCTTTTCGCCTCAACCACCGATGCCTTAGTCAATAAAAGGGTATCATCGATGAATTGTTGGTGAGAAACAAACCTAGTGGGAGATGTTGCCTTGATTCCCAAAATAGCCTTGAGATGTAAGAATTTTTGATGGTTCTGCATAAAGCTTTTGCCATAATTATGAATAACATGGGGCTAATAGGGTCCCCCTATCGAATACCTCTACGACTTTGAAAGTAACCAACAGTTGTTCCATTAACCATAATCGAGAACCATGCTTTAGAAATGCATTATTTGATCAAATTAACCTATTGGTGGTGAAAACCAAACTTAAGGAGGACAACAATCAGAAAGTCCCAATTTAGCTTGTCAAATGCTTTTTTCATATCAAGTTTGAGGGAAAAAATAGGCCTATTAGTATTATGAGCAAAGTGCAGAGCTTCATGAACTGTGATAACTCCATCCAAGATTGAACTACCCTGGATAGAGCTTCCCTGGCATGGATCTATGATGTGGGGAAGAACATCTCTCATTCTATTTGCAATGGCTTTATTTAGTATCTTGTAAGAAACATTGCACAGACTGATTGGCCTGAAGTCAACTATAGATTCAGGGGTTTGCTTCTTAGGAATTAGAGAAATAAAAGTAGAGTTGAGACCTTTTGGGATATGATTGCTTGCTTGGAATTCTCTGACAACAAAAATTACATCCTCACTTACGATGTCCCAAAAAGCTTGATAGAAATGAGGGGGAAAGCCGTCGAGTCCCGGGGCTTTGTCTGGCTCCATGCTAAACAAGGCTTCCTTAATTTCCTCATCAAAAAATGGAGCTAGAATCTTAAGGTTTATATCCTCATTTATTATTCTAGGAATGGATTGCAAGAGAATATCTTTGGCCTCCTCATTGCACTGTGATTCCTGACCAAGGATAGAATTGAAATAAGTTATTGCCTCCTTTCTGATTTCTATTAAGTCCTGAATAATAGAACCATCTAATTTTTTTATAATTTTTATGTTGTTATTGCTTCTGTTTCTAAGCGTAGTGATGTGAAAAAACTTGGAATTTGAATCTCCATATTTCAACCAAAGAGCCCTTGATTTTTACCTCCAATAGATTTTCTCACAGGCCAAAATGTTATGAAACTCTGCTAGTTTTGTCCGTTCCTCCTACCTAGTAGTTTCATCAACATCACCATGTTGAATCCTCTGATCAATTATATTTAAAATTTCAACAACCTATTTTTTATTTTCAAAGAGGTTCCCAAAGACCTCTTTGTTACAATTTTGTAGCTTTTCCTTAACAAAATTTAATTTGCTAGCAAGTTTAAAAGCTGCACTACCCTTGATAGGCTGCTATCACCACTAAATTAAGTTATATCTGAAAATAGAATTTTTGATGCACATAGATTGAAATTTGAAAGGTTTCTTGAAGGATAGAGAGTTAGGTATCTCCAAAAAAATAGGATTATGATCAGAGGTAATTTTAGGAAGGGCTTGCAGGGTAGAATCACCAAACAAAGTTGTAGCCTCCTTTGATAGAAAAAACCTGTCAAGCCTTTCTTGAATGAGATGACACCCTATTGGCTGATTGCTCTAGGTATAATTCGCTCCTCTAAGTTTTACTCCATTAACATGTTGGAGTTCACAAAGTCATTGAACTCATCCATGCTCCTGATAGGTGGTCCATTTCCACCCATTTTGTCTGAAAGGTAAATAGGAGTGTTAAAATCCCCAGCCAGAATCTAGGGGACATTATCAAAGATTTCACTCAGATTGCCTAAGTACTCCCATAGTAGAGCTCTCCCTTGAATTGAAGTCGGGGCATAAATATTTGAAAGGATCCACGACCTGTTGTTGTTTATTTCCTTAAATAAAACACTAAGAACCCTGTCATATTTTTGAATAATGGTGCCTTCTACTATTCGAGGATCCCACAAAGTCATAAGGCCTCCAGACGCTCCTCTAGATGATTTGCAAACCATCTCCCCTTGATTCCAGATTTGTTTTGCTACTTTTTTTTACTAAATCTCATCAGTTTTTGTTTCTTGCAACATGATAATAGTTGGATTCACTTGATTTCTTATTGCACTAACTTCCTTGTGTTTGGGCAGGCCATTGAGGCCTCTCACATTCCATGAGAGGAACTTCATTTAGATTATTTGGGATTTCTTCCTCTTCCCCTCCCTTGAGGGGGTTTTCCTAATTTGTTGTCTTCAGAACCCGGAATAACCTATTGAAACAAGGTTCTCTATTTTCCATTGGCAATGTCATTATCAAAATAATTTTTTGATGCTCAGCATTTGATATTCTCCCTCTTATTTTTTCACTGCCAAAATTTATAGGAGACTTCACAGTGCTCTTGGTTTATTTATGACTAAACTGGGGGGAGGCAATTTGTTGCAAAACTAGATTGCCATATTCCTCAGTTTGAAGAGTTTCACATATCTCCACCCCTACATCTAAATATTCTTCTTTTTTCCTATATTCCCCTGGTCTTCAGGACGACCCCTTAGTAGGATTCAACTTACTCCTAGTGATGATGTTAGGAAGATGAGATTTTTTATTTTCCAATGCCTCAACTTTCTTCCTAAGTTATTCAAAATTAGGGTTTGGCTTTGGGATTCCCAATGGGCTTGAAGTATTTTTAGCATTGGTGTTTAAGGATCCCGACTTGGATGGGGATTCTAGAGATCGGGCATTAGGGTTTGTCTTTGTGATGCCCACGGGGCTTACAATAATTTCAGCATTAGGGTTTGAAGATCCTAACTTGGATGATGATTCTAGAGAGTTAGAAAGGTTAGTCTGAAGGTTCTGGGCTTCCATGTCTTTCGATAATCCTCCTACTCCAATATTGGATAAAATTGAAAATTTATTTGAAACTAGAGGATTGGAACTTACATGAGTATTTTGTTTGCCAAAAACCTGTTGTTTTTCTTTGTCTTGCTGGGACCCTGCACCCTCTCTTTTATTTTTTGGTAGACATAGTTTTCCTTATTGAAATCACCTCTGCCATGGAAACTCCTCAAATTTCCTTTGTCTAGCATTCCCTACTTCTGCTTTTCTCTATTCATTGCCAAGTTAGGGCACTGATTGCATAGATGTCCTTGATTTTTGCATTCTGCACAGAATGCCGATCTGTTATCATATTCTATTGGTTGTTTTTGATAGTATTCTCCATACTCTAGCTCCAAAAACCTTGGAAATTCATTATCCAAATTAGCATTTACACAGATTCATGCATGAGTCATCCTTGTCTTGGCCAAGGTCACATGGTCAATGGATATCAGGTCCCCTATAGTTTTGGCTATGCCCTACAACCAATATTCATTGAAGAACTGGGTAGGTAGACTTGGGAGATGAACCCAAATAGGGGCAATGTTAATATTTTTCTTTTCAGGGTTGAAATCTTCACCTCATTATCTGAGAAAAAGGCTCTTTTTGCCCAAAAACTAAGGACCTCCTATTAAAATGCGGTTAGCATCCTCCATATTGTTAAAATGGATAATGAATAATCCTCGAGTTAGAGCTGCCAAATACAAGCTACCTACTAATCACCATTTACATGTCGCCCAAGCCCTGATAGTATCCATGTCTGACCTACCTCCCAAAAACTTGCCTACCAGGGAGAATTCTTCCATTGAAAGAAAAGGGCTCATGGAACTTGTCGGGGATGAAATTTTATTATTTACTAGAACTAGGGGTGGAAGAGAGAGAACCTCCTTTATTTTTCCTCTAAGAGTCTTAGAAAAAGACAACCACTTCTTGGGCCCCGCATTGTCCTTCATATATTTTTTGTCGGGGTCTTTATGAGGAGGGTCGGGCCCCCATGTGATGCTCGCATCCAAATATACCATAGCTTTACCACCTTCCTCTATATCCTCGCTTGATCTATGCTCGAGGTTCCCACCTACCCCTTTCATACCTGCTCTACCTCTATCGCCTTGGCTAAGATTACTAACCAAAAAATTCAAACCCTCACTCTCGCCGCACCCGCTAAACCTCATCTCACTCATTCCTCTTGATAGCTTGGTCAAGAATCCAAAAGATGCTTAACTTACTAAGCTATCATATCTGTAATTTCTTTTTTATCCTCTATAAAAAAGTGTGTAAAGAACTATGTATATGAAGGATTGTAAGGTGATTAGATTCACCTTATTACTACATTTAAGTGGATGAACTTGTAGCTTTTCTTGGCTGTCTGAAACAACTCTCTATCTCACCTATTTGCAGCTTTGAGGACTTCTAACTTGATGCCCTAAATTTGTAGTATGGTGTATTAAAATCTCATTTTGGGCTTGTTACCGAATGGCAAAAATTGTACTAAATTCTTCTTGCATGAGTTTCTCCTCTTTGTAAACCTCTTCAAGCCCTTCGAACCTAGCTTTGATACAAATGATAGTTCCTGCACTATTCTATCTACTCAAAAATATAATGACTAAGAATGTGAAGAGAGATTAAAACTTTTACATGACCATACCATATCTCATTATATGAATGAAATTGTACAATGGTGAATGGAAATAAGAGTCCATTATATATGAGGATAGATTCTTGTTCCTCACTCTACCTATGACACTTGGTCCATATTACATGACACTTGGCATGATTACCAAATAAGAGAATATATTCCAACAAGTAGAAGTGCTATCGGAAGAAGCACCACACATGAAAAAAACACTAATTTTTGCCAAAAATACAAAAAATGATCCAAACTATTCAAATTTATGTTAGGATTTGGGGCATACCCATCAAACCTCTGTTGATTCCTAGATTTACCCTTGAACCAAATCCGCATGTTGCATATGTCTCCTAAAATTTGCCAATGCATTCTAAGGAGTAATTAACTACTCTCTCCATAAGGCAATCACGTGCAATAAAAAGGAATAACATTTTACCCCTTTCTCTCTTTCATCCTCACAAATTCTTTTCTTTCACCCTTGTTGTTTCCTTTTAAATACCCAATGCCCTATCTTATCGAGTTTCCTATCAAAATCTTCATTTTTATCCAAAACTTGAGGGGGAGCCCATGGGATATTATTTACGATGCATACATGTATTAATGACATTGATTAATCATCAAGTTTTTAGATCTTATTTTGTGATCATTAATTCAACATAGCATAATTTAACTTTTAAAAATATGTCAGTGTCAAAATTGGAGTCCTACAACATATTTTTAATGCATTTATTATACAATAAATATTTCTCAAAATGGGGAAAATGTAGACACCCAATTTTGATATGCCTAGCCAACCACATATTCAAGCAATCCACTAAAAAAAATATCATCAGTCAAAAATCTTAACCTAGGAAAATAGGCATCAATTTTGGCCTCATTTTAGAAGCACCCATATTTTTGTAAAAGTTCTACCTTGCGCTTCTGTTCAAACTCAACGCTTTTGTAAAATATATTTTTTCTAGCAAGTTGAAAAATCAATAAGACCATTGAACAAAATCACTACTTGACTGCAAAAGTGCTAGTCAACACTTCTATAAAATCCAAAAACTTTGTTAGAATGAGTGGAATCTTTATGGCATAAAAATCTCATTCCACTCCATGTATTGATCATGCATGCTCCATCCTCTCCTCATGCTTACAAAATTTAAATTTTGTCCTTACCCTCATGGTATAAATGAATTCATCTTCCCTCCAAGAATCATCCTTCCCAAGATATTTAAATAGATCCCTTGATATGGGCATATATATTAAGGAAGAATTATCAATCTAATAAAACTCTATTAAAATTTTCTTTCTCACTCCCTCTCTCTCACTTTCATTCTCTCTATTCTTTCATTTTTAGCATTAAGGTCAAGATTTTGGGGAAAGGAAATAAATACAAGAGGTATTGGGGCAAGGAGATCATATTGGTGCAAGGAGAAAGTTTTCATAGGCTGTAACATCCCTATATCCCCTTTAATCTCCTTCTTATTTTTCATTTTGTGCATTTTCCTCTTATTAGCCTTGCTAACACTTTGTTTTTCATTTTAGAGTTGTTAATATTTTCCTTGCTCTATTCCTTGTATTTGTAACTCTTATTTGCAACTATCTAATAGTGTTTTATGATCATTTTCCTTTTATTTGTAGTGTTTTGTAGACAATTCATTACTTCTAATCATTCTATTGCATGGTTATTTACTTTTCTATTTCTCTAATCCTTGCTATCTCTCTTGTTTATGTATTTAGAATGTTTAATCTATATTTTGTCTAAATTTTTAGGTAGTTAATTTCACTCTTATTCTTGTTCCATGATATTTTGATATTAATAGTTATTTTTGCACTTATCACTATCTTATTTGTAGATATAGATATTTTATTTTCAATCTAATTGCTTCTATTTATACTTTCAATATTACTAGTCTTTATTTGGGCTCATATTGTTTAAATTTATAGGTATTTTTATCATTATATGCTTATTTACACTTTTTGTAGGCACATTATCATAGCAAATCCTTATGATCTCTGCTATTATATTGTTGTTACTACATACTTGTTTATTTATAATCAATTTATAGGACTAATCCTTGTTTAGTCATTATATCAAGTCTCCATTTTAGCAACCCTCAAGCATTTTATCTTATATTACAATAATATCATTAACACCTTACCTTTATCTTGTTAATTTTAGTTCCAATAAATTTTGTAACCTTCTCCAATCCTTTGGAGATATTTTAGACAATTTTCTTGTATTTTAGATATCTATAGATCCCTTTTGTAGGTATCCAAAATGACTTGTTATCATTTCTCAATCTCTTCTAGCATCCTTCAATTTCCATGTGAGATTTGGGAAATTTGGAACCTATTTTATAGATATTTGTGACTCCCAAGCACTTAGACATCAAAAAATAGGGTTTTCCTTCCTTTTGGAAACTTAATATCAAATTTAGATCAAATTTGCATCAAATTACTTTTCAAAACTCTTTGATTACTAGTTGTAGGAATAAAAGCTTTGACATTTCTAGAAAACTAGTGCTTCTACTTATCTATTTCACAAAGAACAAAAGTGCCACTATATGCAAAAGTGCTAGGTAGCGTTTATATTAGAATTCAACTCTTTTGTATGAACAAAATTTTCTTCCTAATTATAGATAAAGTTTAATTTATTTTATGAATAGAGGGTCTAATAAGTCTAGCTAGATAGTCTACTACTTCCATTTTATTAGATAAACCCCCTAAACTAACTACCATCTAATTTCCCCCTAGTTTTTTAGGCTTAACAAAAGTGCTAGAGTTGCTACAAAAGCGCCAGGCAGCACTTCTGCAAATTTTAGTGCTTCTATTTAGATATTCATAAAAAGGTATTTCTATTTTGGAACACTCTTGTATGATTTTACTTGATCAATTTTTGCTTTTTGTTTCTTTGTTTAGTGTGATTTTAATAGAAACACCTAATTTGGGTCAAAATCAAAGAACAATTAGCATAGTTTAAATTTATTTTTAAAAACATTTAGGCAAGGAATACAAAAATATTTAATTGTGTTTTAGGTTAGTTTTTTGCTGCATTCTCTCTTGTTTGACCTTGAAATAAAATACCCCTATACTTTGTTATAAATAATTAGAAATAAAATTCATACTAGTTTAGGAAGCTTGTTTGATGCATTATTATATTATTGTATTTTGTAATAATTTTATTTTCATAAGTGGTCTTGTTTAGGTTTAGAGATATAATCTTAAGTGTTTGATAATTAACTCACAATAAACCACATGAACCATGAATATAGGGCAACCTTGATGAAATTATTTAGGTATCCTTTGGAAACAGACTCAAATTATTATCCCACACGATAAGCTATGACTATAGTCAACACAAATTTAGTGGTTGGTGGAGTAGGAGGTCACATTAGTAGAGGCATAGGAGAAAATAGTGATCTAGGAGGTATCCCAAAAGGTGGAGGATGAGGAGCAGTAATGATAGATGGTAAATATCTAGAGAGAGTGAGACCAAAGGTAACATAACTACAATGGGAGAGGGACCAGTTAGCTAGAGAGGTCACCAAGATGCAATAAGTTATCAATTATTTTAGCACAAAATGAAAGGTCACATATTCATAGCTAGTAGTGGTAGGGGTAATAGGTGGAGAGTAGATGATGTGCATGATCTTGGAGTAGTTGAAATAAATACAAGGTTAGTTAGGGTAGTTGCAAGGGGAGTTGTAGTCTACCCAAAAAGAGCTATAGATGGAGATAAAGTGGGTATCCTTCTACCTAGGGTGTACTACACTATATTTACAATAGGATAGAGGGTTCCTTCACTTGCTAGGATGGTATCATAGACCCATTATAGGTCTATGAATTGGTAATCATAGAATTCAATCTATATGCCATTTCCACCAAAAGAAAAAGAAGGGGATCTTTATATGGGGTTGTAGAGTTGAGCTATTTGCTATATTTGAGGGAGATTTTACTAATTTTAGGGATGAGGTTAGACAATGATTTTGGGATCAAAGACCATATTATTTAATGTTACAATTATGGATGCACACCATTTTATTAGTGTACCATTTGTTATGTATGGTACATTGGATGTACTTATTGTATTTTTATATCTTATGATTTTGACATAGCATGTTGTATTATAGCTAAACATATTAAATGGTAGATGTATGAAATTGGTATTTGTGTTAGCTTTTGATGTTGTATGCAATGGGAGATAGCAATCACAAGATGCAAAAATAATATGAAAGAAAGTAAATCTGCGAGATGACTGAAATATGCTATAAATAGAAATGATAGAAATGAATACAATGTAGCTATGGAGGAAATGAACACTCCATGAATAATGCTACCGGACTACATTGCACCCATCTCCAATATGGGTAACTTTATCTAAGCTATGCTCTATGATGCTGTAAGTGATGCTCAATGTGATGCTCTATGATCTATGACAATAAGGCCATTATATAGGAAGATAGGTTCCTTGGCCAACACTCTATCTAGATGTGCAAGGGACAACTTGCACATGTACAACTTGCACATTGACACTTGTGCATTTATTACATTGCATGAAGAAACTAGGTAACTTCCCCCTAAAGTAATCTAATGTCCTAAGTATGTACCTTGGTAGGTACATTTACATGACCCAAATGATGTAATATAATCTATTTCTAACACCCCCTGTATTACATTATTTGGGTATTGAAGACTTTAGTCTTCAATGTGGATCTTCTTCCATTGGATGATCTTTGGCTTGTTCAGGTCCTTCTTCCTTGTCTTCTATCCAACCACCTTTATTGTAGTATTTGTGAGTATCTTCATTTGGTTCTAATTGTTGATGACTGAGTAGAGCATGGTGCAATTATCCTCTCATCTTCTTGATTCTTCTATGCTTACCTTTTTGGTGTACTGGTCCTTCATTTTCTTCAACCTGTTCCTTTGAAAAAATGTTAGTATCATTTTGAAACATCACGATATCTTGTGAAATTTCCATTGAATCTAGGATATATGTATCTCCATGGATTGATCCTGTTGCCTTTATTTCACCTTGATTCATGATGAGACATGTATTGACTCCATCCATATATCCAAAGTTGATCATATAGTTGTCTTCTACTAATTTTCTCACAGAGATGAGATTGAATGTTAATCCTGGAACATACAATACTTTTTGTAGTAGAAGATTTGGAAATGATCTGTTGGGTGTTACACATCCATATCCATGTATGGGATAAGTTTGGCTATCTACAATTCTTAGTCTGTAGCCTTTAGCACCTTCAAGACAGTCAAACCATTGTATATTTCCTATCATATGATGACTGGCTCCTGAGTCAATGTACCACATGTTTTCATGTTTTGTAGATTGGTTGAAGCAAGTTTCACATTCATTGTATGACATTCCTTTTCCCATTTGAAGAAGTAAAATTGAAGAAATGAGATAGGACTTAGAACCTTGAAGTATATAAGCTTGATTTTGATAAAACCTTTATTGATCCTTAGGTTTGTAGGCTTCCTTATGTCTCCCTAGTAATGAGAGTGTATACACCTAATGGAATTTTAGGTTTTGTAAAAAGCTTATATTTTCCCAATGGATTTGCAACTTGATAATCTATGATAAATGCTGATATTACCAAGTTTTGTAGAATCCCTTATGACTCCCTAGGGATATAATATAGTGCTTTTGAAAATATAGTTCAATTTTTGGTTGATTTTGTAAGGTTTTGTAAATATCAAAAATCAACTTTTATTATCCCTTATTGCTCCTATTGAACTAAGCACTTTTCCAATTTGAAGAGGTTTTAATGTTGGATTTCTTTTGTCCTTTTTTTGATGTGTTTGAGACAAGTATATAAATTTCCAACCTTAGCATAAAGCTTTTAATAACCTCTTTTAAATATCCCTCTAGGATTTTAATTGTAGTGTATCTAATTTCCAATAAGTCAATTTGATGTAGTAACCCTTATAACTCCCAAATTTTGGAAAATTAGACCACAATAATATTTGCAAATATTTTATAAATAAATTCCAGTAGGAATCCTTATTGCTCCTATGTTTAATATTGCAAATATTATATTGATATGATATATTATTCCCCTTTAAGATATAGCTTTCAATATAGTTGTATTCCTCTAAGTTTAACCTTATAACTCCCAAGAAAGTGAAAGCATATTATAGTGGGAATAAAGCTTACCTTATATCATTCAATAGTTGATGTTGTATTCATTGTGCATGGGCTGCAATATAGACATTGCTTCTTTGGCTCTTCCTCCAATGATTTTCTTGGAACCTTCATGGGTTTTGATATTCCAAATGTGGCACCATTAATGTCTACCTTTGACCTTCCTTATCTAGAGCATTGAAGGCTCTTTCACACCTTGCTTCCATGCTGCCGCTACACCCTGTGTTCGTAGACCCCGGACGTAAATGCTTGCTGAATGCCTTGGTCATTGATGCTCTTAAATTGGAGGAGAATCTTGGTTTGAGTGCCAAGTGGCACGTCCATTTCTTCATGAGCGCTTGAGGAGTAGAAGATGCTTGAGAACACTTATTTCCTTCTTTGAGTAACGTATGGATGTTACATTATTTTAATGAAGCACTCAACTTTCCTTCGGATAAGTGTTCCTCATATATTCATTGCACCAACCTGTAGCTTGTAACTCCCTTGATGATGAAGATGAGCGCTCGAGTGAGGAGCGTTAGGGTCTTGTCTCAAGTGATAAATATCACTTCCTCCTTGTGCATGGGCATCTTCTATAACACTCCTTCAACGTATCCTTCTTGGAGGTTCTTTAAACCCTATAATATCCATAACTCCTTTTTTGATCAATTGCACTTGCTTGTAGATTGTTTCAGGCTGAGTTGAGGAGCATCGATCTGGAGGCTTGAGCACCGATTTTCTACTTTGAAGATGTGGATATTGGAATGCTCCAATGGTGCTTTTATCTTCCTCTTTTCTCACCTATTATACATCCTCCTTGTAGATAGTGTTGCTCTTGATTATAACATCATTTTCTCCCTTTGATTTTTCATCTTGTCTCTTGCAGGTTCGGTCATCCAATATGAGGGAGTAAGAGCCTTTAGAGTGACTCCTTTGATGTGCTTGGAAGGATGTTAGTGAACGACCACCTTTGGCTAGTTTTTCCAGTGGATGTTGTGCCCTTGAGACACCTTCAAATCTGCCTCATTTTTCTATATAAACCAGATTAGGATAGTGCAATGCAATGTAATATATTCATGTATAAAATAGCTCTTATTGCACCTTCTTTTGCACCCTTTTTCAAGTCTAAATTTCTGGTTTTGTGGCAGAATTTTGAATGCAATATGAGGGGTTTCGAGGTTGTCTCTTTGATTAGACACCTTCCCATTTTTGCTTGGATATTTTATAAATGGATCCAAGCTTGTAACCACTTGATAGAAGCTCTCTTTTTGTTGTATTTTTCTGCACTATTTCTTTTGTAGAAAACTTATTGTGCTTTGAACTTGAGACTCACCAAGTCTCGTTCGAGGCTTCCTTTGCTGCTCTTTTGGTGGTTACTTTCTTCTCCAATGCTTGGAGGATTGAGCTAATTTTGTGGCTTCCTCAAGCCACTCAAATTTGTAGATCTTTGTGCACTAATAGTGTCTTTAGACACTTTGACAAATTCTATTTTTGTGCCTTTCTCAAGAACACAAATAACAATCTTTTGAGAGCAATAGGATAGTGCAAATAAATCTAATAAACTTTCACTTTTAATGCACTAACAATTTCACCTTATCACTCCAATTAACTCTCAAAAATTAATGCACTTAATCAATTTACTACAACTAATCAAGAATAATCTGAAATGAATCTTCAAGAATTATTCTGCAATTTCCTTATAAGCAAAGGTAGTAGGAGCTAGTCTTCTTTTGCTTTCCAAAGTAGATGATAGGTAGTTGATAGATAGTTGAAATTATAAAATCTAATCAACTCCTAAAGTGCAAATGAACCTTTCTCTTTTTGCACTTTTGAAGATTGTAATTCAATTCTCCTTTTTGCAACTTTAATCCAAATTAAGGTGCTTAAACAAATATGATAAGTAATCCAATTAATGAATCTACTTGCACCAATAGTTGCATACTTTTTTTGAAAGCTCTTTTTCCACTTCTGTAGAGGATGTAGATCTTGGTGTCTAGGATCACCAAGTTGTTCCTTGAGTAATATTTTACAACTCTTTGTAGGCTACCTTGAACAACTTTATCTTCACCAAAATATGGTCTCAAACTTTCTTTCATGAGCCTAGGATTTTGGTGGCTTGTTCTCCTCTTGTAGTCTCCTCCTTTTGCTATAGATTTGAAGAGATATTCATTTCTGAAGTGGTGCCTTCTTGCTGTGAGAGGTAATCTCCAAATCTCTTGGATTTGGTAGGCTTCTTTCTTTTTTCAATCTTCTTTTTCTTATCAATTATAACATCTACTACTATTATCTACTCAAATTTTTGGGTAGCCTGCCTTCTTCTTATGGGATTTGGCACTCCTTACCAAATTCTTCTTCTCTTGGGCTTGTTATCGGATGGCGATAATTGTCCCAAGTCCTTCACTATCAAGGGCTTCTCCTTGGTAGTGGATTTCTCCAATGAGTTCTTCTTTGATGATTTCTTTAGTAAGGCTCTCCAAGCCTTTTACTGGATGCTCATTGAGACCTTCCCAAGGTCTTTGATCTTGTAGCTTCTTCTGGTCTTCCTTGAGACATTTTCTTCAACCTTCTACTCCTAGAAGTGTTGGTGGTGAGATCTTCCTCTAGATATTTACTTCTACTAATTTTAGATTTGAGAAGGACTCTCCTAGTCCTTCTTCTTCTAAGACTAGAAGTTCTTCAATGAGATCTTCTCCTGATATCTTTACCTTTAGGTTTTGGATTGATTCTGAAGAAGATACTCTTCCTAGATTTCTTGTAGGAAGTTTCTCGACTCACTGAATCTCCTTTCCTTACAACAAAGTATTAGTACTAAAATCTTAATCTCCTTCTAAATCAGATACTCACTTCTAGAGTCTTCTTCAAGATCAAGGCTTCTATGGCCTTATTTCAGTATCAAGGCTTCTATGGCCTTTTTTAGGATCAAGGCTTTTATGGCCTTTTTCTTCTAGATTAAGGCTACTATGGCCTTTTCTTCTAGATCAAGGCTACTATGGCCTTTTATTCTTGTGTGAAGTTCTCAATTTAGTAATGGAGATCTCCTGTCTCCTAACTTCACCACAACTCTTCTCCAGAAGTCTTCTTCCACAATATTATTTTCTTGGACAAGGAACTAACATTTACACTATGAAGATACGCCGACCTTCGAGCAATGAAGTTGAAGTCTCCTAGATTTCTATTGTAGGAGGAATCCCAATATTCTAAGAATTATATTTCTACAACAAAAGAAACTTTGGGCAATAGTTAAGAAATTCAAATATCCTGAATTATCTTCACTAGTTGATTTGTCAATCTAGTGGATTGAATGTTGAGTCCTAGTCTTCACAATTTTTCTTGCAACTCTATGGAAAGACTCTAGCCAAATGCAATCTCAGTATTTCTGAAACTGAGATTTATTTCAGTCCTCACTTGTGGCTCTCCCTGATTCTACCACCTAGACTCTTCTGAGAGTTTTTGATAGTGACTGGTCCAAAGGTGCATCAGGTTGATAAAAAACTCAGGCTCATTGATAATGGTGGATTTTCTATGGCTAGATCTACCGTAGCTCTGATACCACTATTAGCTTTTGATGTTGTATGCAATGGGAGATAGAAATCACAAGATGCAAAAATAATATGAAAGAAAGTAAATATATGAGATGACTAAAATATGCTATAAATAGAAATGATGGAAATGAATACAATGTAGCTATGGAGGAAATGAACACTCCATGAATAATTCTACCAGACTACATTGCACCCATCTCCAATATGGGTGACTTTATCTAAGCTATGCTCTATGATGCTATAAGTGATGCTCAATGTGATGCTCTCTAATCTATGACAATAAGGCCATTATATAGGAAGATAGGTTCCTTGGCCAACACTCTATCTAGTTGTGCAAGGGACAACTTGCACATTGACACTTGTGCATTTATTACATTGCATGAAGAAACTAGGTAACTTCCCCCTAAAGTAATCTAATGTCCTAAGTATGTACCTTGGTAGGTACATTTACATGACCCAAATGATGTAATATAATCTATTTCTAACAATTTTATGTATATATTTATGACCATTTATTGCTCTTATGATGATGTATTTTTTTTATTATACTAGAGGAGTCATAAACTTGTTACAATTTTCTATGCCTCTTCGTGGGTTTGAATCTTACTCCTTGCTACCACTATAACCTTCAGTTGTGCCGAGTAAAATTTTTAATGTAGCTGATGGTGCTGGTGTGACATAACCTTTAGTACTATGAGGCCTGAGGGATTGGAACTGTGGTCTCCATGCTCCCACAAGAGCATTTTGACCACTAGACCAAGCCCTTAGACCTATGACGATGTATTTTAGTTTTGATGTGATGTGATAATGATTTTAATGTACGATGTCTTGATGATGTGATAATTAGTGTGTTATCATGATGATGTATAATGATGTTATGATATCATGACATAATTTTAATTGATAAACCAACTGAATATTAATTGAAACAAGGAAAATATATGTATAGATATTTATAAAATTATTGCCTAGGGGGAATTTTGTTAGCATGTTTGAAGGACTTGGCTATATTTTCTTAGAGGACTTGGTTAGAATTGCTTAGAGGACTTGGTTAACATTGCCTAGAGGACTTGAGTAAATTTTGGATTACCTTTACTCAAAGTTTTTTGTTGTCGATATAAAATATATTCACCCTTAAGTAGTGATCTAGTTGCCTGATTCTTGGACAAGTGCTTAAGTGATGATATATTATCTAAACATATAATGTCTAAAGGAATTTGTGCTTTTACTTCCTAGGCTGCTCGAAGGACTTTATGCTTTTATGGTTCATCCTTAATATTTTACCTTGTATGCACAACTATATCTACAAATATTTATCCTCTATAAGGAATATATATATATTTTTATAATTTAATAAATTTATATAAACGTGTGAAATTTAGCAATCTTGAAAAATTTGACAAATGTTTACAATGTTGAAAATTTTGGCAGAATTGAATAATTAATTTTATCAAATTGGATCATTTTGATTTTATCAAATATTTATAATCTTGCAAAATTTGACAAAGTTTAATGCTTTGGATAAGTTACAACAAATTTGTATAATTCTTAAAATTATGACAAAAATTTAATGAGATTTGATATATATTTTTTTGGTAAGTTGGTTTTTATATACAAAAAAATGGGTTTTTTAAGAGGATCCCAAAACCTTATAACAACATAGGTCGTAGCCTTCAGTAGAAAAAAGAGCCTCATGGGCTACTACAAAAACCAACATAGATAACTTAACAAAAAAAAACCTCGAAAGATGCCCCTTGGGCTACACAGAAAGTCATCCCAGAAAAGGAGTGATCCAAACTAGACAAAAGAAAGAAACATTGGTAAACCATTCTAGGCCTGCTACAGATGGAACCGCCACAAAAACATAACCAGGGATCCTCCATCAAACCTCGGGATCCTCCTGATATTCCTAGCCCTCTCGGCCCTTGTAACACTTTAGGATCCTGATCATCACGTTGATCGAGGTCAAGATGTTGGATGCCATGTCCAGTAAGAACTAGTAAGATAGGCCCTCTTCCCTGCTCTCAATGTCTGAGCTAATCTGCTAAGGTGGATTCACCTTCTCGGTCTTAAATTTCTTCAACCGTTGGGATGCACGGGAGGGGAGAGGAGTTTTGATATTTTGTCCTCTCTTGGTAGGCTAGACTAGGAGGATTTTTATGAATAGGACTGGACGACCGATCTTCTTGGGCAACCATTGGGCTAGCTAGGGGCTGAGAAGATAGTGGCAGAACCACCTGGGGGGGAGGGCGATTAGCAATGACATGGCAATAAATTATGCCCATTAACCCTTGGTGGATCTATTTGTAGGATGTTTTATTGCATTTATCAACTGAGAGGGAGAGGGAATAAGCTATATAGTTAGGGATGCACACCTGCTTGGCGTCCCTGAGGTGATTAACAAAATTGATATGAAAACTATGCAAGGGTTTTTTAGGGTTGTCACAGATAATGTATTGCATTACTGGGATCATTGCTAGGTTCCAGGGCTCTGAGAGGGCCGAGAAGAGCATAGCAGACTTGTACCAATCCAAATTTCAGCTTTTCTTGGGGAATTGGTCCAATTCCTCCTCCCAATTATGCTTGTCTCATTGAATATTGTGTCCTGTCGTCGACAGACTAATGACCTCACAGAGCATCTCCACCAAGATTTTGAAATGAATCCCCCGAACGCACACCTCTCCATGATTCCAAGTCTTGACAAAGGCACACGTAATATCATCTTTGGCTCCTTGAAATTTTTGGAGGAAAGGGACCAGCCCTTTGGCCTTCATGAAGGTCAAAGCTTCATTGTAGAGGGAGAGTTCAACGGGTTCGATGAAGGGAGCGGCCATGATTTCGATGAAGGGAGGACAAAGGCCATGGTAGGGAAGAGGGAAAACACCATAGGATAGACCAACCACACTCATAGAAGGAAATAGGGATATGGCCATCCGAAAGAGCCAGGGGATAAATAACCCATCATCGGGGAGGACAGTCGAGGAGCCACTCGATTGCATGCAGCGAGTGTCATCATTTCCAAAGGTGGCAATAAATTTTGTAGGGTGGTGTAAGGTGAGGCTGAGGTGGACATTCTCTCTCCATAGATGCCATGTGTAGCCAGAGTACCGAGGGTCCTTGATGATGCCTTGCTTGGAGATGTCAAAGGGTGTTGACAGGACCGCCCTTCCAGGGTCGCCAGAGTGAGGGCCTATCACACAACCTTCTTGAGCATGCCTCGATCGATTGGATATGCTCAATGATATGGCAATCATTTCAAGAAACTTCCTATGACTTCCACGCTTGATGAAATTACATCAAGAAATGTTGGACCACCTCTCGATGGCCATCGAGGCCCACCTACCTCTATCGTGCTTACCAAAAGAGTCCAAAGTGGGGATGCTAGCAATATCAGAAGGGACACGTGGCCTCCCACAGTCCTTACATGCTTGACCTGACCCATCCAAACCCCTCATCCTAGGTGGATTCATCATCATTATCCTGGATGGTGGCCCTCTCCATGTCTGTAGGAAAATTCTGATGCCACACCATAAGACAAGTGGACAGGAGCCCTTTGTTTACCATGTGGTCAGCAAGATCGTTGCCTTCCCTGAAGGTGTGCTTGACTTGGAACGTGTTCCTCCGATGAAGGAGGTTCCTTGCCTCTGTGATAACATTGAAAACCCTCCAAGCTGGAGGCTTGGGATTCAACATGTAGTTGATGACATTCATCGAGTCTCCCTCAACAACCAGAGGTCGAGGATCCTCAAAAATGAGTTCAAGCCCTCTCAAGAGCCCTCTAGCCTCAACAACATGGTTTGTTTGGGTTCCCAAGTTTTTACAAAAGGCTAGGATGAGTTGGCCATTCTGATCCCTAACTGAACCGCCCGATCCAGTCGACCCCAGGTTGCCTTTCGATGCCCCATAAAAATTTAACTTTATCCATCCTTCGGGGGGCCACATCCATTTGACCTCCTTTCTGACTGTAGCAGGATCCTATCGATCATCAAGCTCCCCAGTTAAATTCAAGGATCTAAAAATGCCTTCTTCAAATATTAGCTTGGGGACAGGACTGGGGATGAGCTTGGCATTTTCAATTGCAAAGGCAATGGCCCTGTAAGCAACAGAGGGAGGATCCCTAGGAGAATTTTTGAAAACTCTTCCATTGTGCTCAAGCCAAATCTACCAAATGAGATGGTGAAGGCAAGCATCCCATAGGAAACAAAGTTTTGGGTTTCAAAAAGGGTTGAACCATTGAAGGAAAGCCTCCTTGATGGTCTTGGGAGGGATCCACTGAATCTGAAAGGTAGAGAGGATGAAGCTAAGGACCGAGGAGGTGAAAGCACAGTGCAAGAAAATATGGTTAGAGGATTCCCAGTCTGCCTCACATAGGTAGCACCTATTAGGAATGGTAAAACCCCTCTTATGGAGATTGTCTATTGTGAGGGCTCTATTTTGGAAGGCAATCCAGGAGAAAAAATTGACCTTGGGAATCAGGGGCTTCCTCCACACCACATTGCAGGGGAAGTCAAAATTTTACCCTATGTTCTGAAGGTCATAGGTAGACTTGACATAAAACTCACCACTGTCCGTCCCCCTCCATATCATTCTATCAGGCCGTCTGTTGGTAGGAATGATAGTCGACTAGAGCAGAGAGGACAGGAAGGAAACCTCCTCCTCTAATCTAGTTGCATCAATGATCTTCCACTATGGGGATCCATTCCTCCAAATGATGAAATCAGCTACCTTCAGCCTAGTGTTAGCATCCACAACCATCCCAAGGTGTTCCAGCTCAGGCCGCTTGATTAGGGGTTCCTCTTGGATCCACCTATCCTTCCAAAAATCAATGCTTTTGCCATCCCCAATTATCCACCTTCTTCCATCTTGGATCAACTGTCTCATTTGAATGATGGCTTTCCAAAAATTCGATCCGCCAGTGGGAACCCCTTCATCAAGAATCGAGAGGTTGGTAAGGTATTTCCTCTTGACAATTTGAATCCACTTAGTCATCTCATTGGTCAGGATCCTCCAATTGTGCTTAGCCACAAGAGCTAAGTTCATCTTGGCCATTCTCTTGAATCCAAGTCCACCTTGCTTCTTGCTTTTGCAAACCATGTCCCAAGCTACCAAGGGGATCCTAGACTTGTTGTCATTGCCCGACCAGAGAAAACTCTGTTGGATCTGCTCAATATTACGGTGCACCAAAGCCGGCAACCTAAATACTAACATGAAATACATCAAAATTCCTTGGAGGTATGCCATGGTGAGGGTGGCCTTAGCAGCTTGGGATAAGAGCTTGCCCTTCTAGGTAGAAAGCTTCTTATGAATTCTTTCGAGCACTATGTTCCACATATATTCCTTGGGTCGGCCATAGAAAAGAGGGAGACCGAGGTAGGTAGTCAGGAGGGCATCAATGGAGCAACCAAGGATCCTGGAAATCTTGACCTATCGCCTCACTAGAGTGTTGAGGAAAAAAATCTTGCTTTTGATGAAGTTTACTTTTTGGCCTGCAACTCGTTCATAAAGGGACAATATTCGCTTGATGGATCTGGCTTGAGCCATAGAAGCTATAGTGGATAGGAGAGTATCATCCACGAACTACTGATGGGTGACAGCCTCAGTCCCAGAGGCAGGAAGGATGCCAATCACCTTCCTCCGTAGTTGGGCATCCTTAAGAGCTCTCCCCAAGGCCTCTGCCAGGATGATAAAAAGGATGGGAGACAGAGGATCTCCTTGGTGGAGGCCTCTGGCACTCGAGAAAAAACTAGTAGGGGATCCATTGACCAGGAAAAAAACTAAGGAGAAGAGACACACCCATGTATGAGGTCAACCTAGAGGGGATGAAAACCAAACTTAAGGAGGACCGCATGGAGGAAGTCTCTGTCAACCCTATCAAAGGCTTTGTTCATGTCGAGCTTGAGGAAAAGGGAAGCCTTCTTGGCCATGGAAGCAGAATGCAAGGTCTCATGGATCGTGATAACCCCATCCAAGATGTTCCTCCATTTCACTAAACTTCCTTGGCAAGGGTCAATGATGAGGGGGAGGATGGCCTTTAATTTGTTAGCCATGAATTTCATCAAGATTTTGTAGAGGACGTTACAAAGGCTGATGGGTCTGTAATCTGAGATGGATCTGTAGGCTGGGGATTTTGGAATAAGAGCTAAGAAAGTGGAATTGATGCTCTAGGGAATGACTTTGGTCGATTGGATCTCCCTAATGGCCTCATAGACATCATCCTCTACAACATCCCAGAGAGTTTGAAAGAAACATGGAGGGAACCCATCTGGCCTAGGGGCTTTATCAGGATGCATGGAAAAAAGGGTCTCTATGATTTCGTCAAAGGAGAAATGTTCCATCAGCATGTGATTTGCATCTTGGGGGACAATGCCCAAGATATTGGCAAGGAGGTCATATTGGACCTGGCTATCACCCACAAGGGAGCTTCCCAGGAGCTCCTAGAAAAAAGACACCGCCTCGGCCCTTATCTCAACAATGTCCCTTGTGGTGGATCCATCACTACAGGTGACCTCCCTAATTTTGTTGGATCCTCTGTGCCACATGGTGGAGGCATGGAAGAATCTTGTGTTTGAATCACCCTCCTTAACCCACAGGTCCTTGGATTTCTATCTCTAGAAGGTTTCTTCCCTAGCAAGGATGTTGTGATATTCTACTAGGAGGTTCCTCTCCTCCTCCCTGGTGGAGCTACTATGGTCTCCTGCCTCGATCCTCCTTTCTAACTCCTGGAGTCTTTCTATAATGGATTTTTTGCAAGTGAAAATATTTCCAAAGACCTCCCTATTCCAAAATTTTAGCTTCTCTTTAACCATATTGAGCTTCTGGGCAACTTGCATAGTGGGGGATCCCCCAAACTTTTGTTGCCACCAAGAGGTGACTTCAGCTTTGAAATCCTTATGGTGAATCCACATGGATTCAAATCTGAAGGGGGTTTTGAAAGAGGGTGGCTTGCCTGCCTCAAGGAGGATAGGGCTATGGTCTGAGTCGATCCTTGGTAGGGCCAGTAGGGAGGCATATCCAAACAAAGGAATGGCTTCTTGGGATATTAGGAATCTGTTGAGCTTCACCTGGATGAGCCCACTGCCAATCCTCCTATTACTCCACGTAAAACTAGACCCCTTAAGCTTGATGTCCAGGAGTTCGTTGATGTTGACAAAGTCCCTGATATCCTCCATACTTTTGTTATAGGTGTCAAGACCACATTTCTTCTCGGATGAATGCAAGGGGCTATTGAAGTCTCCTCCAATGATCCACGGGATTGTGTTGAAAGCGTTCCTCATCTGAGTTATGGTTTCCCACATCTCAGCTCGCTCGACTGGAGAATTTGGAGCATAAATATTTGAGAGGATCCAAGACTGATTGTTGGTCTTGGAGTGAAACAGGATGTTGAGGATCCTGCTCGAGGATGACAACAGTCTTCCTTCAACCAGGGTAGGGTCCCATAGACACATGAGCCCACCTGAGGAACCTTGTGCTGGACTGAACAGAGTCTCCCCTTTGGCCCAAATGACTTTGGCCACCTTTTGGGAGGAGAGTTCATCATTTTTGGTTTCTTGAATAATAAAAATGGAGGGATTTGTCCTTTTCCTTAGGTCAACAACCAGATGTTGCTTGGCTGCTCTGTTTAGACCTCTCACATTCCATGAGAGGACTTTCATTTCAAGGGTTTAGGGTTTTTCTTGCCTCCCTTCACCAACTAGAAGGGGGGTTTGGATCCTTGCTTATCATCCTTCTGGGTGTCATAATATTCAAAAAAAAGAGTCATTTGAGTCTCGTTGGCGATTTCCTCTATAGTTTCCTTATTTCTTTGATCGTTGCTAGAAGGCCACCCTCTTTTCTTTTCACTACCATAGTCAATGGCCTGCTTCTTGCTCCTGGTGTTCCTAGGACTGATTCTCCCAGAGAGGGAAGGACCTTATTTTTTGGATATCAAAGAGTGGGATACCTCACCCCTGTCCGATTGGGAGGGGGATTTCCTATTGGCTGCAAGATAATCATCCATGTAAGGGTTCAAAACAACAAGGGTGGAAGGGGACTATACCTGGGTGATAGGATCCTCTAGGTGAGGATAGTTAAGTGGCACTACATCCAGAGGTGCCTCCTACTCCTTTTGGGTCGGTTGGGGAACTTCCCCTTGCTCGTGCTCTTGCTCACCTTGAGCTGAAGTGCCTCCTTGGTCATCCTTTTGGATTGTCTACTGAGCGGGTTTTTGCATGATGCATTTTGGATCTAGAGGTGGTTGTTTGTTGTATGGGGGGATCCCCTGGTTCCATTGTGGGCCCTTGTTTTGTCCCATTGGCCTTTGGTTCTGAGCCCTCAGAGATGGACATTGGACCTGGAGGTGACCTTGAGTGCGGTAATGAGTACAAAATGTCGGCTTGTTTTCATATTTGATCATTTGTATTTTGATGAGGGTTGATCCTCTATATAGGTTGATGAAATATGGAAGCTCTGTTTCTAGGTTGGCTAAAACACAGAATCGAGCCTGGACCATCTGGGAGCAGACTTTGGTAGAGGAGTCGATAGCAACCAGCTCACCTATGTATCGGGCTATCCCTCTGATGACATTCTCATGCCAACACTGAAAGGGAAGGTTCGGTAACCTTACCCATATCGGGGCAACATTTATGTTTTGGGTCTCCGGGTTGAAGTCCTCTCCCCATTTCTAGAGGAAGAGGCTCCTGCACCCTAGGAACCATGGTCCCTCGACCAGGATGTTGTAAAAATCCTCATGGGTATTAAGTCTGATGGCAAAAAACCCTCGGGACAAAGCCACTATCTCCATGTTACCATTGGTTTTCCACTTGGAGAAATCCCACTTTTGAATGATCTCGATGTCTGGTTGTCCTCCCACCAACTTGCCAACCAGGGTAAACTTCTCGAGCTCCATGTAACTGTCCATCAGGTCTTCAGGGATGACCAAATATTCTCCTGAGGGGATCAATTCCTGGGTAGGGTTTTTGACTAGAGGTTCTTGGCTCACAGCCTGAGCGTAGGTTCCTTTTTGGGTTAGGGTTGCTCCACCTATGGGGCCCTCCTTATCAGGGGGATATTTCCTATGCCTGTTTGTCCCATCTGCCTAGGCCCTCGCTGCATCGGGTCCTCTCTCGTCAGCACTGCCATGACTGGTTCCTCCTGTGTCCTTGCTTGACTATCCTACCTCCATCCTTCTGCCTTCCATCATTCACTTTCCTACTTCCCTGCTGCCCATCATCTCCGATTCGAGATTTGATATATTTGATAAATTATAATTATTTGAATTTTTTTAATGATTTTTGATGAATTTAACAAGCATTAATAATTTTGACAAATTTATGTAATTTGAAAAATTATGCCATTTTTTTTGGTAATGGTGAAAAAAGGGGTTTTGGAGGGCCCCAAACCTATTACAAAATTAATTTATCCAAGGTTACAATATAAACATCAACCTCCTCCCTAGATAACATGAGACAAAAGCAAATTTGCAACAAAAATCCCAAAAAAAGCCAAAAAAAACAACACTCTGGCTGATATCAAAATCTATTTCAAGCAAGGGAGCAAAGGTTGACCTAATTGTTGTTTATTACTCACTTCCACACCAACAATAGTAGCATTTGCTCCAATTCTCAATAATAGGTAATATAAGTAGCAACAACAAAAGCACAATCATATTATAGTAGCATTTTCTAGAACTACAATAGTTTTAATAGCAACAACTTACAATCACATCAATAGCATCAAAAGATTCCAGAAGCAACAAAAATATTGACAACATCAAAATATAACATCCTGTGGAATATAATTTTCTTCTACCTTTGATGAGGTAATCCTTAAAATATATAAAGAAAAAATATTTTCCCATATCTTCCTTTGATCAAAATGAACTCCAATGTTTGCCAAACAATCAACTACAACATTTCCTTCCTGACATATGTAATATCTTCATATCTACCATTTCTTTTAATAGGGATGAGGTATCCTTAATTAAACCTAACACTTACCAATTATCATCTTTTCCTTTCTTAATATCCTTGAGAATATTCATAGAGTCCCCTTTTATGATGACCTTCCTTACAGTATTTTATCTCACACTAGAGTATAGGGCTTTAGCTTCTACATAGTGATTGGATTGTATCCTATAAATTTTTGGATTAGCCCATAACAATTCACCTTTCTCATTTTGAATGATACGTCATTATCTAGCTATACCTGGGTTAAATTTTATAGCTCCATCAAAGTTTAACTTTACCCAACCCTCCTATGGTTTTATCCATCTAATGTTTACTCTTTTCAAATTGATTGGCAAAGGTGCTACTCTAGGTTCTCTCAAGTGCCATTTACTAGTTATCCTTTTTTCTAGATTGTTATCAAAGTCCACACTATTGTCAAAGGTAAGCAAATTCTCCCTCACTATAGTTTTAATTCTGTTAGATGCTAAAAATTCATCCTTACTTTCCTCCTTAAATACTCTATGATTTCTTTCCCACCAAACACCCCATAAAAATGAGGTAATAGTAAATTCCAAAGTTTTGATAAACTATTGTGGGTGAAATTTTGCACCCTCTCACCCACTATTTCTCTTTTGGTAGGTAAGATAATGGCCCTTAGAAATGGCTAAGTTTTGAGGAACCAACCCTTTGATTAGTAGATGTTGATTACTAAGAGAAGACCTCACAGATGCGATGAAAGATGTTGGAGTGAGTTGCAATGAAGATGGTAGAGATTTGGATGGTGCTAAGAAGGGAAAAAAAATAGGTTACTAAAGGATATAAGGTTGATCCCAAAAATACCACATCAAAATAAAGGTAAAAATATGAAGGAAAAAAAATAGGGTCTTATGCCCTAGAGCGATGCCTAAAACCCCACCAGTAAGAAGTGTGCAAAATTTTGGTTAAGTGGTATGGTGAGTAGAGAAATGAGCGTTCAAAAATTCTAGACAGATCCTAAAACCCCACACTATCATAAGGGTGGTGAAATGGGATCCCAAGTGGCTACCACATACAAAGGGTAGATAAGGCAAATCAATAATAGGTTGGGGTCAAATCCCAAAGCACCGTCCTAGAGGTAAGATGAAGAATAACCAAATATTAAGAGCTTGTTGGAGACTTGGATATTTGTCATCCCCCAACGAATCCAAAAATTATTGCTTGAGATAGAAATTGGGGTGGAAGCCCAAAAATCCACCCTGAAGAAGATGGGCATAATAGGCAAATTTTAGGGTTGATAGCAAGTAGCAAGCATATCTCAAAGTTTCATCCATCATAAAATTCCCACAATAATAAGGCCCCTTTGTATAAAGAAGGCACACACTCATTTATGAAGGTGCATAGTGAATGATTGGCAATAAATAAGTCAAATGCTTGTTTAGTAGGCAATATATCAGGTCTCAGGTACACAAAAGTGATCAGCCTTAGCATGTATTCCTGCATAATTAATGGCCCTAAATACAAGTAGATGGAATTTATTTCCTAACAGAGTTGCTAGGTGGAGTCAGACTAATCAAGAGTCCAGATTCATGTAGACTAGCTAGCATACTCCTGCCAACTGCTCATCACAGTCTACAAAAAATATAAAGATATATCTATAGCATGGCCGCCCTACTAGCACTGCTCGGTGATATCATCCACCATCCACTATATTGAATTCAATATTTTTTGTAAGATCTATATATGCTAGAATGTAAGGCATTCCAAAGGGTAACTCTTTAGCCATTACAATTCATATGTAAAGCTTATGATATTCTAGAAATACAAGTATTTTAATGTTTGGTCTCCAAATTGGATCTTATGTGTATGCATGAATATTGAAGGTTTATTTCTATTAAAGCTAGTTGAATGGGTATGCAATAATTTTGCTATCTAGATTTATTGCATTTCATTTAGTAGTTTTGGAATTCACTTTCAGTAGGGTGTGTTAAATGTTGGATAAGGGTAAGGTTGGCTGATCTATTAGGTGATATGCTTGCATTTTTGGTGATGGTGTTAGATTATTGCACATATCTATTGATGTGGCTGAATCCATCCTTGTGAGTTCTGGCTACGACCTCATTTACTTTCTTTTTTATTCTCCCTTTCCTCCTCTTTTTCAGTAGCTAGGACTTCCCAAGAATTGAACTTCTTCAAATATTGACTGTATAATCTCTTAGCTTTATGACAATTCAATATTGGTGTAGGTCCATGGGCGTGCACATATTTTTGTTTTTGTTATACTAGATTTCACCATCAACAATTTTTGGCACATCCGATGGGATGTATGCATCCCACTCTATTTATATACAGAGTCTAGTGATACTCTGCTATGTAATATCTGTGTTCACTTGGTGAGTCCCCTACATAAATAACTAGGTCCCTATGATTGGTTACATTTGAAATAAAGTAGAGCTTGGTGACTCTACTAGGGATCAACCAAAGGTCATGATTGTTTGTCCTTATTTTGTTCTTAAAGATTATTTTATTGGATAACTCAAGGTTTGATGAGTAGCCTCGACCTCACTAGCAAAGAAATCATGTTTATATGATGAATCTCATCCAAATCAAGAACCCAAAAGAATCTAAAGGATAAATCCTATTATGGCTCAGCAGATCTATCCTTACTAAAATGATGTAGGCCCCTTGAATATCTTGAAAATACATAACATCCCCAAGGTAGCTTTGAAGACATTTCCTAGCTTTGATGGCACAAATAAGACTGTATTTGAACATTGTTAGGATGTAGCCTCCTTGGCTATAATCCATAATATTGCATATGAAGATGTGATGGTTAGGCTACTCACCCTTTCTCTTAAGAGAAGGGTATTTATTTGGTATAAATATTTGGAGGATAATACTATATGCACATGGTTTGATCTAACAAAAGCTCTCATTAGCACATTCGATGATTCTGGGGATCCCTTCTCTATGCTTAATCAAATCTCATTCATTAAGTGCGATTATTGCAAGGATATTGTTGACTTCAATGTATGATTCAAAAGGATGTGGAGAAGGATTTCTCATGAGTTCCAACCATATCTTGCTCAGGCATACCTATTCTACACCTAGGCTTTCGACTCTAACATTAACCTTATTATTTAGCAGTCCAAAAAAAGAGGTTCCCCCATATTTTCAAGGAGGCTATGTGGGATAAAAATATACTAATCCAAGTAGAGAAGTTAACTCCAAGAAAGGTTTCTTATACACTTTATCCCTTAATATATGTAGCACATACCTAATACACTCAAGGGACTAGACAACACCTGTATCAAGCCTTGGATGGTCTTCTTGTCAGTTCTTCAAAGAAACAAGAAATAAAGTTTAGTATTCAAAGGAGGGCTCAAGAGATTAGGGAGATGCAAATACTAGAGGATGGAAGACCAGACCCCTGTATTTGGGGGATAGCTATCCAATAACCTTGGCAACCCATCCCTCTCTAACATATACCAAAGGTAAGGATGGCCTCAGAGTGTATGCCATGGCTAAATAAAAATGAAGAAAGGATGAATAATCCAATATCGATTCTGGATGAAAGTAGTAGTAATCACAAAAATGAGACATATCCTACGATTAAAAGCATGGTTGCTTGCAATTTAGTGTAGGGGCATGACCATTGGAAGAGTCCACATCTAGAAGCACCCCATCCAGAGGGACATGATGACCGACGTGTATTCCCCTCTTTGATACAAAGTGTAGATGCAACAGACTTGATACCATTGCAAGGTTTACCTCCAAAGGGCTCATATATAGGTTTGGATAATCCAGAGACATACAAGAGGATGTACTTTTCTATTATCAGTGTTGAATAAATATTAGAGAGGATGGAAAATTTTCAAATATTTTTTAGAAACTTTGCATCACTAGGGGTAGGAAGGACTTTATTAGCTTTTAATAAGGTTGATATCATAAATGTCTATCTGATAGGAGCTTTAGGGTTTGATGATGCACACATGTGCACCACAAGAGCCCTCCTGAGTGCTCTAGAAAGACATTCATCCACTTTTTATGTTTCTTTTTGGTTAGATAATTATAGTCTGTACAATTATGTAGTGGCCCTTCGACTAAGGTCTCAGTCATACCTGCAAAAATATGTAGAAGCTTGGGACTCAATACCAAGACACAAAAATTAGAGGTTATGGTTTTTAGGGGAAAGCACTTAAAAATAAAAGGGATCCTATGCTATATTTCTGTGTTGATATGTGGGCATCTAGACCTAGCTATCATCCAAGACATTGACGTAGTGGAAATCCCTTCCCTATTTGGCTTGTGCCTAGATTTAGATTTTCTCAAGTAAATGGAAGGATGTATAGCCTAGGAGTAGGATCAAATGTTCATCCCATTGGTTGGGAGAATTATTTCAATACAAAATTAGGGGTTGCACCATTTCTACATAAAAAACTATGATAAACTAAATGTAAGATATTCCCAAATTTTCATAAGCTAATGTAGGGTAAATTTAAATGATATTTCTACAACATTACCACCTCAACCAAAACTTCATTATCAAACCTTTACCTAGTTTCCATCTGGCAATTCGTCACCTGGTATTCAGGCCTGGTAGAATCCAAGGAATGGTAGTGTAGGTGGTTTGGTGATAATTAAAAATGTGGTGATAATAAGGGAGAATCAGATATGGTTCATTGATTGGATGAATTTGGGGGTAAATCATCATCATCTATCTTTAGGGGATTCTGTGTTGATAGAAGAGACTCACATACCAAGAATGGCTTCCATGAAGAGCAATTATGGCCAAAGTACAAGCACTTGTAAGGAAGATTGAAGATCTGATTGGATCACTGACATGGTAGAGGATGACTATGGCCAATATCAAGGTGAACATAAAGAAAAACTCAGGTTTGGTACCATATGATATGGACATTAAAGGTTCACAAGATGATATCTAGAAGGGTTATTGGCCCAGACATGCAAGGCACAATATAATTTTGCATAAATAGCATGATAAGTAAATAAAATCTTGTGATATCAGCATGGCCACTTGGTAAGTGTCATCATATTATTCAAGGCTGGCAGGGTGAGTAGCTCCAGTAATAAATTGCTAGCTAGCCTAGGCATTAAAAATTGTAAAGTGAGGAGCATAGGGAGATTTTCCAAGTGGTGTCTTGAAATTATAATATTTTCATTTTGTTTCCTTGTTTTCTTCCTTTTTATGTATTGTATGTTATTTTTTGTTTTCATTGTTGTGACTCCATATCCCAATGGATATGACCATTAAGTAGAAATGCTTCACATGCTATCCATAGAAATCTAAGATCACATGGAGCAAAAATTTAGACTCGTGTGAGTAGAACAATGCACCATGTCTGTATGGACATGAATCACTAGCGAAAAAGGTGCCTAAAAAGAAGGATCTAGATGAGCGTAATGATATCACTTCTGCATGATCTAGAATATACTAAATCTATCCAAAATGGGGTAAGCATTCTATATATATCTCCCATAGACAGTAAAAATTATTGTCAAGAAATATGAGCCTCATAGCATAGCTGAAGTGGGGCATTCCCTTGGTGGATGGCGATAAACAAAGAATGTTCTTGCTCAAAATTTTGGTAGAAAGAAAAGTTGTAGCATGATGTATGATTATCTTTGGCATTCTATCTACTATTGGAATATAGTTGGGCTATAGTTAGGTATGTTTATGGGAATGAAATCTATGGGGGTGTCCCATGTATTGGGTAATTCCTCTTGACATTGTTAAAGGATAGCCCTGAGATTACCTTTTATTTTGTTTTATTACTTTTCTACATCCTTATACTTCTTCTATCCTCTTCTTGTGCTTGTTATCACTAACCTCTTTGGTAAGTAGCATCCATAGTATTGCCTCTGCTGCTTCCTATTTCCTTCCCTTTCTTCTGGTCTCCTCTTTTTCTTATTTCCTAAGCTTCCTTTTTGATGCCCATCATTATCCCCCTTATTTTATTTTCTTTGTAGTGTTCCACCATGTTACTTTCCCCCCATCGCTTGTCACCCTCCTTTGTCTTGTAGTATTGTTTGGTTGCATTTGTATGTGCATTTTCTATCCATTCCTTCTTCTTCTCTTCCCTATTTGAAAGTGTTATGCACTTAAGATATCTACCTAGGTTTCCTTTTCCACAAAGTGGAAATACCTAGTGAATCACCAAGAGTGTGGGTAAAATTTTACACCCTCTCACCACTCTTTCGCTTTTGGTAGGCAAGATAATGACCCTTAAAATTGGCTAGGTTTTGAGGAACCAACTCTTTGAGTAGTAGATGTTGATTACTAAGAGAAGACCTCATGAATGTGGTGGAAGATGCTGGAGTGAGATGCAATGAAGATGATAGATATTTGATGGTGTCGAGAAGGACAAAAAAATAGGTTACTGAAGGATATAAGGTTGATCCCAAAAAGACCAAATCAAAAGAAATGTAAAAAGATGAAGGGTGAAAAAATAGGGTCTTATGCCCTAGAGTGATGCCTAAAACCCTACCAATAAGAAGTGTGAAAAAATCTAATTAAGTGGTATGGTGAACAAAGAAATGGGCATTTAGAAGTTCTAGGTGGATCCTAAAACCTCACCCCATCATAAGGGTAGTGAAACATAATCCCAAGTGACCACCACATATAAAGGGTGGATAAGGTGGATCAAAAACAGGTTGGGGTTAGCTCCTAAAGCACCACCCTAGAGGCAAGATGAATAATAACCCAATATTAAGAGCTTATCAGAGATTTTGATATCTATCATCCCCTGATGGATCCCAAATTTGTGCTTGAGATAGAAATTGTGGTGAAAGCCAAAAAATATACCCTGAAGAATATGGGTATAATGGGTGGAGTTTCGAGTTGGTAGCAAGTATCAGGCAGATCCTAAAGTTATATCCATCATAAAATTCTCACCACAACAAGGAACCTATATGAAAAGAAGACATGCCCTCATTTATGAAGGTGCATAGTGAGTAACTAGCAATAAATAAGTCTAGTGCTTTTTTAGTAGGTAACAAGTTAGGTCCCAGGTACATAGAAGCGATCAACCTCAATACATCTTGTGCAATTAATGGCTCCAAATGCAAGTAGATGGAATTTATTGCCTAACAGAGTTGCTAGGTGGAGTCATACTGATCAAGAGTCTAGATTCATGCATACTAGCTAGAGTACTCTCAGTAGTCGCTCTCATTACAGTCTGCAAAAAATCTAAAGAGATATCTACAACATGGCCACCCTACTAGCATTGCCCAATAGTCTCATATGCCATCCATTGTATTGAATGCAACATTTATTGTAAGATCTATATATGCTAGAATGCAAGGCATTCCAAAGGGTGGCTCTTTAGTCATTACAATTCATATGTAAAACTTATGCTATTCTAGAAATACAAGCATTTTATTGTTGGTCTCCAAATTAGCTTTTATTTTTATGCATGAATGTTAAAGGTTTATTTCTGTTAAAGCTAGTTGAATGGGCATGCAATAAATTTGCTATCTAGATTTCTTGCATTTCATTCAGTAGTTTTAGAATTCACTTTTAGTAGGGTGTGCTAAATGTTGGATAAGTTTGAGGTTGGCTGATCTATTAGGTGGTCTGCTTGCATTATTGGTGATGGTGTTAGCTTATTACACATATCTATTGATGCTGCTAAATCCATCCTTGTGATTTTTGGTTGTGAAATTCTTTCATTTCTTATTTATTCTCCCTTTATCCCTCTTTATCGATAGCTAGGACTTCCTAGGAACCAACCTTCTTTAGAGATTGATTGCTCGATATCATAGCTTCGTGGCCATTCAATGTTGGTGCACTTCCATGGGTGGGCACATATTTTCCTTTCTATTAGGCTAAATTTCACCACCAACACCTATTGCTGCTAAAAGGGCATCTCCATTGGTTAAAAAGCTACCTAAAAGTACTAGGGACCACCCAAAAATAGAATATAGCTTCCATTAGATTATTAAGTACCTTGCAAACTCATAATGAATAAACAAGTGGTCAACTGATTCAACCTCCTTCATGCAAAGAGAACATATATTTATCATTTGAAAATCTCTCTTACTTAGGCTATCTAGAGTTAAAATATTGTTTTGTAAGCATAACCAAAGAAAGAAAGCCAATTTTAGGATTAACTCATTCTTCCAAACCTTATTTATAGGAAAGTTCTCTACACCTTTGAACTTCAAGGTATAAGCTGATTTCACACAAAATTCCCTTGAGGAAGTAGGAAACCAAATCAAAGAGTTCTTATCTCCATTTTGAGGTAAGTGGTACTGCTGTAACAAAAAATTAAGACTTAGAAGAGATTGTAACAATTATGGATAAAAAAAACCAAAATTAGATCTTTTTAAAACCTCTGAACTTCCCTAAATTCTATGTAATATTTGAATAAAAATTCATATTTTTAACCAAGGGATATTTTAGTCTTTTGAACTCCTTCATTTGTTGTAAAGGACTACCTGCAATCCAAGTGTCTTCCCCAAAAAATATTTTCTTGCCTTCTCCTACCATCCATATTAGACCAATTCTCAATAATTTCTTGGTTTTTGAAACTCCATTCCAAACTACTGATCCTTTAGGAGGGTCTAAAATTCTAAATAAGGGTATGAAACCTTCCAAGTACTTACCTTTAAGAATATTAACCCAAAGAAAATCTTGTTCCTTGGTCAATCTCCAACCTATTTTAGTTAGCAATGCTTTATTGAACTATTGCAACTTTCTTATCCCTAGACCACCTTCCCTCTTTGAAGAGCAAACTCTATCCCATGATACCAAAGCAATCCTTTGTTTTTCTTCTACCCCTACCCAAAGAAACCTTCTGAAGATTTGATCTATTCTATTTTTGACCTTATAGGGGATTATGAAAAGTAACATGTAGTAAATTGGGATGCTTTGTAATGGTACCTTTAGAAGTTATAATTTCCTAGCTTGAGATAGCATATTATACCACCAACTTTCTTTGAATCTGATCTTGTTGAGCAAGGTGCAACGATAGTATTGTCATTGTTGTCAACACACTCAAATGGACAGGTTGATGTAGTGGATAGTTTTTCAGAGGTTTTTCAGAGTATGTACAATGATGTTCAATTATTATGAGGATGTTTTTGATGTTCGGGTGAAGTTGTTACAGGTTTTTCGTGCAATCAGGAAGTTTTCAAAGTAACAAAATTATCAAAGTTGCAATAATCGTCAAAGTTGCAACAACGTCAATGAAATGTGTTGGACAACCCAAGATACTACTTGGAGGTTTTTTGATCATTAGAAAGTGTGGTTGCAGTGTTGGAATAGACGGTTGCTTCGCTGGTACATAGTTGGTCAGTTTCATGCTTTATGTGATAGGTGTAAAATATGTACCGGAGGTAACTTTGCGGGAGGAATATTAAGTAATACATGAGGAATTGGATATCAAATTTTTTACTGGAGGTAGCTGGATATACTAAGAGCTTAAGTTTTAAATTTCAGCCCAAATGGAGTCTAGAAGAAGAAACGGTGAGCGTTGCAAAATGGCTCTAGAGCACTTTTTCCAGTTTATGTGACGTGTAAAATCAGCGTTAGAGGCCACTTTGTCGGAGGTACTACGAATAATCCGTGAAGATTTAAAATATGAAATTTAAAATGAAGGTATTTGGTTTATCCAAGAATATATGTTTCAATTTTTAGACCGTTTGAAAATTTGAGGAGGAAGTTATGACTGTTACAAAAAGCCTTGTCAACTCTTTTTGGCAATTTTGGCAGTTTCTAAGAATATAACGGTTGAGTGGTACTTTTGTGTAACTGAAAAAAATGGCTGCATTTTTTTAATGTGAAGCATATATATGTTTTGAAAATAAAATGGAGAAGAGGGTTTTTTAGAGAAAGGACTGTCGGTGCATGTTGTGAAGAATTTTTTCTTTGGCATTTTTATTGAAAAAATGTACAAGGTGTGAGATAATCAATGTGCAGAGTTGAGAAGATTGAAAAGGTTAGATAGAAGATTTTAGAGGAGAATATTTGTGAGCTAGACCACTCAGGGTCTTTTGATGAGATTTAAAACTTTTATCAGAGCTTTTTAAATTTGTCAAGTCGATGCTTGGCAACAGGGGTTAATGCTCCTTGCAGTTGGTGCTGCTAAAGTCCGGGTTGGTTGGTACCATTCCTTGTAGTTGGTGATACAAAAATATTGTAAAGACCAAATATTTTTGAGGTTTGATTTAGATGGGAGTCCAAACAGTCCATTGGCATAGTGGTTTTCCCACATCGGGTTTCCACTATAAATCTGGTGTTATGTGATGCATGTTTGTGTGATTGCTTGTTTTGATTTGATTTCGTAGTTGGATTAAATTTTTAATACACACTGATTCACCCCCATCTTAGTGTCATGCTTAGTTCAACAATTGGTATCAGAGCCAAGTTCCTGAATAGGCTTAACCGACTAGGGTGATCTTAGAAGTGACACAATGACAGGTGGTGAAGGCTTCTCATCAAACAAAGCACCATTGTTTTATGGAACTAATTACGTATTTTGGAGACTCAGGATGCAGACATATCTTTGTGCTTTGGGATATGATATTTGGAATTTAGTAAATAGTGGATACACAATACTCACCACTTCTCCAATCGATACTGCTAGTAAGAAACTATGAATGACTCAAGCAAATAATGCTATCATATGTGGATTAGTGGACAACGAACTGGTAAAGATTATGGGTTGTAAAACGATAAAGGAAATATGGGAAAAACTGAAGAGCATTCATGAAAGAGATGTTAAGATCAAGGAGGCCAAGTTACAAACACATCGATATCAGTTCGAAGGATTAAAGATGAATGAGGATGAGAATAAAGAGGCATATATGCTGAGAGTTAATAAAGTCATTAATGCGATTAGAGGACTCGGTGAGGAAATTGAAGATTCTGTCATCGTGAAAAAGGTATTAAGGTCCCTTCCCCAAAGATTTGATTCTAAAGTTTTAGCTATAGAAGAAGAGATTTTTGGTTTAAGGATGTAGCTAGAAGAGATGAATCAGAAAATTAGCTTTCATCACAAATGTGAAGAGAGTTCTATGAAGTTGGATAATATCATAGATAACCAGAAGACTACAAGCATCAAATTTGGTTTGGGTTTTGATGAAGGAGAATCATTAAATGGATCAAAGACCACAAATGAAGAAAAGAAATAGGTTAATCAAGCAAAAGCGAATCATGCAAAGGAAAGCAATAATGCAAGGCATGAAATATGAATTGACAATGATGGTTTCACCAATGTCACACATCAAAGAAGAAGAATATTTATGGCTCCTACAACAACATGGAAAAGACCACCACCCAGGTTAAATAATCCATTTTTTGGTTACTATTTTAAATGCAATGGTTATGGACATAAGATTTCAGATTGCAAGTATAATGTAGGACCAAGGAATTTTACCAGTAGAAATTATTTTTCACCTTTGATGGATAATGCAGTAGAATGTTATAACTATTATAACTTTGGGCATATTGCAAGAAATTGTAGAAGTACATTTGCATCAAATCAATTTCAGGGAAGCAAATTTCAGCCAAATGGAATAAGACAAAATAGATAATTTCTCGAAAAACATGCACAAGTTACTGAAAAAGAAAAGCCAAAATAAGAGCCCAAAACTGTAATCAAACCAGAGTGGAAAGAAAAAGAGCAACCTAAGGAAGAAAAGGAATCCTTGATTGTATAGATGGAATTTAAAGCGTAGAATAAATCCACACCATGGATACTTGATAGTGGATGCTCCAGTCATATGACAAGTGATAAACAAAAATTTGAGAAGTTACAACAATATGAAGGTGGTTTAGTGAAATTCAAAAACAATGATGGAGCTAAGATAGTTGGCAAAGGTTCAGTTAATATCAATGACATAAAAATCAGGTCAGAAGAAGTCTTGTTTGTGGTTGGTATGAAGCATAACATTTTGAGCGTAAGTTAGATTTGTGATAGAGGTCATGATGTGATCTTTAAGAAGCAGGGTTGTGAAATCAGAAAGGAAAATAGTGGGAAGTTGATAACAACTAGATCAAGGACATATGGCAACTTGTACACTCTCTCGGAGACTTTAGAAGGAGCTTTCTTGATTGGATAGGAAGAAGAGAATTGGTTGTGGCACAAGAGGCTCGGTCATATCAAACCTAGTAAAAATTAGTTCAAAGAAAGCAGTGAGAGATATTCCCACCATTGGAAAACCATCAAATAACATTTGTGCTTCATGTCAAAAAGGTAAGCAAACTAGAGTCTCATTTAAAACAAAAGAGTACTACATGAAAAAACCTTTGGAACTAGTACATACTTATTTATGTGGACCCATGATAACACAAAGCATAAACAGTGACAAATATTTCATGTTGTGTATAGATGACTATTCCAGGATGACATGGGTATTATTTTTGAAGCATAAATCAGAAGCTTTTGAGATGTTCAAGATTTTCAAAAACTAAGTTGAGAATAAAACAAGAAAAAGGATTTAATGTTTAAGGTTAGACAGAGGAGGAAAGTTCATTTTATAGGATTTCATAAAGTATTGTGAAAAATATGGCATCAGGAGATTTTTCAGCAACCAGGACACCTCAGCAAAATGGTGTGGTAGAAAGAAAGAATAATACAGTGCAGGAAATGGCATGGACTATGTTGACTGAGAGCAAATTAGCAAAAATATTTTGAAAAGAGGTAGTCCATACTGTAGTATACATCCAAAATAGGTGCATGTTGAGGACACATGAAAGCAAAACTCCTTATGAGTTGTGGTTCGGTAAAAAGGCAACAACAAGATATTTTAAAGTTTTTGGTAGCAAGTGTTACATCAAAAGAACTGAAGAAAACCTTGGTAGGTTTGAAGATAGAGCAGATGAAGGTATTTTTATTGGCTATTCATCAAAAAATAAAGCTTAAAATTTTTACAACAAGAGGCTAAGAAAAATTATGGAAAGTACCGATGTTAAAGTTGATGAAGGAAGGGAATGAGTAATTAGCTATGAAGAGAACTACCCAATTTATGAAGAGGTAATTTAAGGATATGAGGAAGAGGAAATGAAAAAGAAACCAAGAATTGACTTAGAGGATTCAAAAAGTGATTTAGAATTGGAAGAAAACAAGAAATTCAAAACAAGTAGCTGGCAGAAAGATCATCCTAGAGAGCAAATAATTGGAGACCCCATAGTTGGTGTTCAGATAAGAAGAATATTAGTAAATAACTACTATTTACTATCCAACATTGAGCCCAAGAATGTTTCTGAATAAAGCAAAGATGAAATTTGGATAAATGTAATAAATGAAGAATTAGATCAGATCGAGAAAAACAAGACTTGGGAGTTAGTACCAAAACCCGAAAATAAAAATGTAATCGATACTAAATGGGTCTTTCGAAACAAATTGAATAAATATGGATAGGTAGTCAGGAACAAAGCAAGATTGATATGCAAAGGGTATGTGCAAGTTGAAGGTATTGACTTCGAGGAAACCTTTGCACCTGTGGCCAGACTAGAGGCAATTAGAATGTTTCTTGCTTTAGTAGTTTACAAGAATTTCAAAGTTTATCAAATGGATGTGAAATCAGCATTTTTGAATGGGAAACTTGAAGAAGAGGTTTATATTGAGCAGCCAGATGGTTTTTAGCTTGGTGATGATCCCAACTTGGTTTGCAAGTTGAAAACATTATGTGGCTTAAAACAGACACCCTAGGCACGGTATGCAAGGCTAGACAGTTATCTTACTCAGCAAGGGTTCAAGAAATATATGGTGGACAGTAATTTGTATGTCAAAATAGAAACTTGTCATCATATTATTGTTGTTGTATACGTAGATGATATCATATTTGGAAGCAACAAAGATGAGTTGTGTAAAGATTTAGAAAATAAGATTTATAAAGATTTTGAAATGTTAATGATTGGTGAACTTTCATATTTTCTCAGATTGCAAGTTAATCAAAAGGAGAAGGGCATATTTATTTCTCAAATTAAATATGTGAAATATATGCTGAAAAAGTTCACAATGGAGGATTGCAAGCCAGTTAGCACTCCCATGATGACAGGTTGCAAGTTGAGCAAGGATGAAAAATCTCCACCTATTGATCAAACTATGTACAAATCCATGATTGAGAGCTTATTGTACTTGATAGCTACTAGACCAGATATTTTGCAGGCAGTATGCATGGTAGCATGATTTCAAGCTAGTCCCAAGGAGACTCATGTGACAACAGTGAAGAGGATTTTTTGGTACCTCAAGGGTACTATGGAGTATGGGTTATGGTATTCGAAAGGTAAGGAATTCACCCTTATTACGTATTTAGATGCATATTGGGTAGGATGTGTAGATGAAAAGAATATTACCAATGGAGGTGCATTCTATCTTGGTGATAATCTTGTTGTGTGGTATAGAAAAAAGTAAGAGTCAGTCTCATTATCCACAACAGAGGTAGAGTATATTGTAGCGACATCATGTTGTACACAGGTACTTTGGAAGAAACAAACTTTGAAGGATCTTGGAATAAATTTTAGTGAGACCATATCAATCATGTGTGACAATACAAGTGCAATCAATATCTCAAAGAATCTAGTTATGCATTCTTGAACAAAACATATTGCTATCCGATACCATTTTTTGAAGGAAAAAGTTACGAAAGGTGAGGTTAAGTTGGATTTTGTTTCAACAACAGAGCAAGTAGCAAATATCTTCACCAAACCATTGCACAAGGAATTATTTGAGTACCTTTGTAAGAAATTGGGATTGGTCACACTTCCCAAGTATGGACTAGCTATCGGGGCCACATTCTCAGGGGGAGCATTTGTGTCTTTGTTTATCTTTTTGCTCATGTTTGTAATTTTTGCTAAGTGTAATAATTTTTGCTTGAGAATGTTGTGCATGGACTCAGGGGGAGTTTGCAGTAGCCCTTTGGTCTTGTTGTAAAATGGGGAGAAGAGTTACAGGAAATTGTGCACGTGTTGCCAACAATTTCAAAGGGGGAGATTGTCGAGTAAGGTGCAACGACAATATTGTCATTGTTGTCAACACACTCAGATGTATAGGTTGATGTAGTGGATAGTTGTTTAGAGGTTATTTAGAGTATGTACAATGGTGTTCAATGCTTATGAGGATGTTTTTTATGTTTGGGTGAAGTTGTTATAGGTTGTTCGTGCAAATTTGCAAAAGTTACAAAAATTATCAGGAAGTTGTCAAAGTAGCAAAATTGTCAAAGTTGCAAAAATCGTCAAAGTTGCAACAATGTCAATGGAATGTTTTGGATAGCCCAAGATACTATTTGGAGGTTTTTTGATCATTAGCAAGTGTGGTTGCAGTGTTGGAACGACCGGTTGCTTCACCGATGCATTGTTGGTCAGTTTCATGCTTTATGTGATAGGTGTAAAATCTGCATCGGAGGTCACTTTATGGGAGGAATATTAAGCAATCTATGAGGAATTGGAACTCAAATGTTTTTCTGGAGGTATCTATATATAATGAGAGCTTAAGTTTAAATTTCAGCACAAATGGAGTCTGAAATAAGAAACGGTGAGCATTGCAAAATGGCTCTAGAGCACTTTTTCCAGTTTATGTGATAGGTGTAAAATCAACATCAAAGGTCACTTTGTCAGAGGTACTGTGAATAATTCGTGAAGAGTTAAAATATGAAATTTAAACTTAAGGTATTCAGTTTATCCAAGAATATATTTTTAAATTTTTAGCCCGTTTGGAAATTTGAGGAGGAAGTTATGACTGTTACAAAAAACCCTGTCAGCTCTTTTTGGAAATTTTGGCAGTTTTTAAGAATATAACGGTTGAGTGGTACTTTTATGTAACTGAGAAAAAGAGCTGCATTTTTTTAACATGAAGCATATATATGTTTTGAAAATAAAATGGAGAAGAGGGTTTTTTTGAGAAAGGACTGTCGGTGCATGTTGTGAAGAATTTGTTTCTTTGGCATTTTTATTGAAAAAATGTGCAAGGTGTGAGATAATCAATGTGCAGAGTTGAGAAGATTAAAAGGTTAGACAAAAGATTTTAGAGGAGAATATTTGTGAGCTAGACCACTTAGGGTCTTTTGATGAGATTTAAAATTTTTATTAGAGCTTTTTAAAATTTTCGGGTCGGTGCTTGGCAACAGGGGTCGGTGCTCCTTGCAGTTGGTGCTGCTAAAGTTTGGGTTGGTTGGTGCCATTCCCTGTAGTTGGTGCTGCAAAAATATTGTAAAGACCAAAAATTTTTGAGGTTGGATTTGGATGGGAGTCCAAATAGTCCATTGGCATAATGGTTTTTCCACATCGGGTTTCCATTATAAATCTGGTGTTATGTGATGCATGCTTGTGTGATTGCTTGTTTTGATTTGATTTCGTAGTTGGATTAAATTTTTAATACACAATGATAAGTTTGTAAAATTATGAGTGTCACACACAATATATGCCTACAGTGTTGGGGAATAAATCTGGTTGTACCTTATTTAGTTTGGTGGGGAGGTTTGTGTAATTGGATTCTAGCCAAACCAAATAAACTAAGTGCGGGAAATGAAATAAATAAATTATAAACAAAAAGTAAAGTGCTAGAAATAAAATGTGGAAATAAAATGCGAGGAAATAAACACACACAACTGAAATTAAATAAAGCAATAAACTAATCTATAGAAAGCAAATGCACAAATTAAACAAGGGAGGACTACTGCATGGAGTGGGCCCAAGCTCCCGCAGATAGTCCGCCCGGCTAGCTACGTAGAGCTTGCTCGAATAAGAGGAGTTGCACTCTTAATTAATTAAATAATAAAATAAAATAATTTCTATGTAAAATTAATCATTCATCCCCCTCTGTTCATCTGGCCTGCGTCTTTATATAAAGCGCAACCAGATCTCATTACAATAAAAAATTAGTCTATTTTAATCACGTGATGTGATTTAGTTACAATTGATTCTACACATATTTTATTCTTCTATTTTAAAGTATGTTCGTTCACCAGAAGGATAAATATAAACATCCTTAGGTGTACGTAAAAATAAATCCTAAACTAATGCATCCTAAAAATAATAATATGCTTTAAGAGCTTTACAAGGTCAACCGGCCAATCGGTTGATAATAATAACAAATACTTTATTCTATTTAATAAATGCATGATTAAAATAGATCTCCTTTGTCTTCACGTGCAACCTCCTCCATAGTCCTTGGTCAACCAGTCAAAGTTGACTTGGTAAATCTTGCAAAGTATGAAGGCATGGAGGCGCCTTCCTTATAAGGAAGGTGCCTACTTTTGTTGGGCGCCTTCCTTATAAGGAAGGCGCCTACTTTTGTTGGGCGCCTTCCTTATAAGGAAGGTGCCTACTTCTATTGGGGGTGCCTTCCTTATAAGGAAGGTGCCTACTTCTACTGGGTGCCTTCCTTGAAGAGGAAGGCGCCTACTTCTGCTTGGTACCTTCCTTGAAGAGGAAGGCACATACTTCTACTGGGCACCTTCCTTGAAGAGGAAGGCACCTGCTCTCATGCCTTAGTCTCTATAAGCAGAAGTATGCTAGGTCCAAGTGGATGTAGACTGGAAAACACCATATTAGTAATAAAACCTACATTTATACACATTTCCCACTAAAAACACCAATCAAGCATAATACCGGATTTTCTATCAATTATATGCATAAGTTATATAAAATACATCTCATATGCTAATTGAACCAGTGATAATTCTCCTTAACCGTGTATATAAAATGAGCATTTCTGGTGCTCATCATCCCCCCATGCCTAACATGTGCCACGCCCTCGTGGCACCAAAAGGTGAAGTTATCCCTCTCGCAGGCTGACCATGCCAAAAATTTTGTCATGTCTTCGTGACAACAACCCCTGGGATATATATTTTTTTCCTCTTTTTTTTTTTTTTAATGGCCTTCAACATCTCTGTTTCTCTGCCGTCGAGTGCTGCTATTTTTTTCCATTCAGCACTACTATTTTTTTTTTTCATTGAGTGTTGCTATTTTTCATCCATAGAGCGATGCGACACCAGCAGAAGTCAGAAACACATCCTGACTAATCATTGCGGATAAATAGTTAAATCGTGACCACACTGTTTAGGGCAAATTACCACTGCACTAATGCTGGCATTTTCCAATGTTGCACATTAGTCAGATTTGGTGAGACCAAATTTGTTTAAAACAATTGCAATCACCAACTACTACTTTTACCCACATCTGAAACATATTTGGCATCTCCAGAACCTCCTTTGTGGTAGAGAGTACCATCATTTATATGTGTTCACTCAAGATGACTACCATTGTCAGGAGGCGGTAATGAAAATGATGCAAAATTTATTCATGTAGATGCCATAGCCTCTCCATTTTTTTTTTTTTTTCAATTATATTTTTTTTCAAGGCACATCATGTGTTTGAATTCTAATGGGAGATTTTGAAAAACTATGGAGGCGTCGACTGGTATTAGCATAGAAATGATTTTAAAATAACTATACACATAATTAATAAGAAAATCAGTACATACCCGGGTGAATTTCATAGAATCTGATATATATGATGTTGGTGGTGTGAGACGTCTTCACGTTGGTGCTCCTGGAGATTTTATTTATTTATTTATATGTATCTTTATCTGTTCTTCCATGAACAGAACAAATCTTGACTCTCTCCCTTTTTTTTTCTTTCTTTTTTCAATTTTTTTTTTCATCCTCTGCATCAAAGAACAAAGTCAATCCACAACAACTGAGCTGGTGACTCTAAACTTTGAAATACCTAGATTTTTCTCAATAGCACAACAAATATTTTAATCCTGCATTGACGTATCTCTCTCCGAATGCATTTATAGGATGAATATTAAAATTTATACCTGACACGTGTGCATCCAAAATGATCTCCCCTCTAAATTATTTCTTTTGCATGCATAATTGGAACAACACTGCATTCCTTTGTTTTCTAGAGTGAGGAAAAACAATATTTCTTTCATCATTCATGGCATCTGTCAGGTGCATTACTGAGATGTATGTGCTGTATGTGCTGGCATTGGTAGGATGTTCTCATACGTTGGTGCGATCCCCAAATTAACCTACATGATGTAGAGTTGGAACTACACCAATATTTGTTGCCCATGTCATGCTTGTCTAGTCAACGAGCGAAGAATAGGGGCACCTTCCCTATGAGGAAGGCGCTTGCCTTCTAGTGGCACCTTCCTGTCGGCGCCTTCCTGTGAGAGGAAGGTGCTTGCCTTCTAGTGGCACCTTCCTGTGGCGCCTTCCTATGGGTGCCTTCCTATGGAACCTTCCTGTCGATGCCTTCTTGTGGTGCCTTCCTATCGGTGCCTTCCTGTGGTGCCTTCCTGTCGGTGCCTTCCTGATGAGAGGAAGGCGCTTGCATTATTTTTGTGCCTTCTTGGAAGAGGAAGGCGCTAGACTTCTATTGGTGCCTTCCTGGAAAGGGAAGGTTCCTATATTTTATTTGTGCCTTCCTAGAAGAGGAAGGCACTGGCCTTCTATTGGCACCTTCCTAGAAAGGGAAGGCACTTATATTTTCTTGGCGCCTTCCTGGAAGAGGAAGGCACTGGCCTTCTATTGGTGCCTTCCTGGAAGAGGAAGGTGCTTATCTTTTCTTGGTGCCTTCTTGGAAGAGGAAGGCACCTACCTTCTTCTGGCACCTTCCTTGAAGAGGAAGGTGCCTACTTGTCAAATATCTATTTTCAAACTCCTCCCCCATTTTATTTAGCTACCAGTTGGAGGTTTCTCATTTCCCTTCGGGACCAGGCTGGTCCTTGGGAAAGAGGATACTCTCTTCCAACGGGCAGCAAAAATAAAACTTTGCTTCTGATTTGCATTTCATCGTGGAGCTATTTCAACAAAAGGGTTTTTTTTTTTTTCATAGGAGTAAGTTAGGTGCCGACAATAAGGCATCTTTCCCCCCATGTCTAAAAATTGTCACGTCCTCGTGACAATAGCCTTCCAAAATTTTTATTTTTATTTTTTATATAGGAGTAAGTTAGGCACCGACAATAAGGTGTCTTTCCCCCCATGTCTAAAAATTGTCACGTCCTCGTGACAATAGCCTTTCGAACTCCCCTTTTTTTTTTTTAGGCTGAGCCTTCTTCTGTTGGTGTTCCCGTACAAGCTTTGTTTCTAATTTGCATTTCAATTGGGAGTCAAACAACATAAGTTTTTTTTTTTTTATTACGGGAGGTTCTGATTCACCCGCATCTTCCCCCACTTAAATTGGTGATGCCCTTATTGCCAGCAATAGGTCCCTCTGCGCAATAGGTCTGCAGCCCTCCAAACATCAGGTCCCACACTGAACAATAGGTACCCCCATCCAAGGGAGAAGAAAATTGCTTATTGGTACCTTCCTCCAAATGGAAAAATGCACTATTGTATTGGGCTGATTGTAGGCACTCTCTTCCTGGTGGGAAGTAAGTGCCTTTTTCACTTTGCCACACTCCTAATTGCAGGGCACAAAATGTCACATCTGTTAGGCCTAGTTTAAGCCGGCTCCGCCTACAGATCATGCTCATGGTTGTGTACTGTGAAACTACACCTACAAAAACTAGAAAACAAGAATCATGGCCTATGCCTGAGGACCTAGCTCTTAGGATGCCTTCAGATTGCACTCATCGGGCACGATTACCTGCACACACGAAAGTAGTAAAACATGAGTCATGACTCCGTGCCTGTTAGGCCCTAGCTCTTAGGATTCCTATAGCTTGCATTCGGTTCATGATTTCCTACAAAGCAATAAGAAAGCAATTTTTATGCTAAGCAGGACATGTTCTATGCTTTTTTTCTTTTTTTTTTTTATTGGGAGGATTTGCATAATAATTTTTTTTTTTTTTTTGTGCCATCGAACCACCTAGGTGTGGGAAATGGATCAAGGCACCCTAGATGTCAAGGCGCCTGATTGTTGTGGAATGAGCCTGCTTGCTGTGGAAGGCGCCTTCAATGTATGGCACCTTATTGATGCGAAAGGCACCTCCAATGTATGGTGCCTTCCTGATGCGGAAGGTGCCTCCAATGTATGGCACCTTCCTGATGCGAAAGGCGCCTCTAATGTATGGTGCCTTCCTGATGTGGAAGGTGCCTCCAATATATGGCGCCTTCCTCATGCGGAAGGCACCTTCATTGTATGGTGCCTTCCTGATGCGGAAGGCACCTCCGTTGTATGGTGCCTTCCTGATGCGGAAGGTGCCTCCATTGTATGGCGCCTTCTTCATGCGGAAGGCACCTTATTGATGATCAAGGCGTCTTTCACTTTATCATTTTTTTTTTCACGTATCCTCCCCTTTTTTTTTCCTTTTCTTTCTCTTTTTTTTTCTTTTCTTTTTATTTTTTTTCTTCTTCTATTTTTTTTTTTTAGCGAATGATTGAACATTCATCCAAGCTACTGGTATGGTATGGGGTCTCCCCCATGCCGATGTATGATCCACTCTCACAAATGTGAGGCGATTGTTAATGGAGCTCGTTGATTGTTACTCGAACATTGTCTCGACACTCTACTCTTGCACTTGGTGTAGCATATCTGACTTTGTTTATCATCTACTCAAGTTGTAACAGTCACACACCTTGCTACAAAAAATTCCCAAAGTTTCACAAGCACCTTGGGTTGGAAGCTTTTCACTTGATCAGGGTCACTTAGCCTGCCTTATGGCGCTAATGTTGCCAAGGTAAAACTCTGCTAGCTTTCACCTGCTAGATTGGGTGCTACATGATCAGGTACACAAGATAGTTCGTATAGTGTTATTACAAACTCCACGTATAATTCTCAATTCATGAAATCTTCACAGACACCTCCTTATATGTCTACTTCGCACTTCACGTTGCCCTGCAAAACATAAAAGAAAAATCTAAACTAAAGACGTTAAATTAAAATTCTAACTAATTTTTTTCTTTGTGTTTTTTTTTTGGGGTCTATTCTACCTTGACCAGAACATATCTTGGATTATCATTTTTTTTTCATCATCTGCATCAAAGAACAAAATGTCAACTTCAACCATTTGAGCTGGTGATTTTCACATCTAGAGGTTTGTTAATGATCCATCCTAAGAATTTGGAAAAATATGCCATGTACTGAAACATCTTTGCCCTCACACTTTTTGTGAAAAGTAGATTTCTCCATGGTTTCAGATCATCTCAAAGTTGATGTTATCTTCCACCATAGTGAGACTCTACCTCTCTTTTGTATATTTTCTTCACATATTTTAACAGAATGAGAATGCTACCATAAAAACTGTAATGTTGGCACTGTGCATTCAAAAGTGGAGTCCGTGTGAGTCAGGTAACTACACAACCTACTATGTGAAAGTTACATTCCATGTACTATTATGAAAGGATTTTATGAAAACCAACAACTCACATTTTTGAAACACCAAGCTCCTCCTCAATTAGCACATAAAAAAAAATGTTAATCCTACTCTAATGCATATCCAAAGTATTGGACTCTCTGTATGCATTGCAGGGATTAATCTTCGTGCACTATTTTCTCATCGTGTACCCATGAACGCATCACTTTTTCAATTAAGTAATCTTTACACAATCCTGACACATGTGCATCTGAATAATATCCCACTTTGAATTATTTACATCGCAGGTGGAGTTAGAGTGGCCCTACGATCCTCTATTTCTCAAAGTGAGGATAAAAAAAAACATTTTCCATAATCTACAACATGTGTCGGGTGTTCAAGTGTGACACCTTCATAAAATGCCTCGATGAGATTTATGTTCTATTATTTTTCTAGCCACCTTGAGCTCCATTCACACATTTTTTTTTTCAAGCACCATGTGGCCTTTGTGCAGACATTTGAAATCTGATCTCCTCCAAGCTCTTTCCCTGTTTTATTTAGCTATCGGTTGGAGATTTCTGATTTCCCTTCTATACCAAGCTGGTCCTCAGGAAATAGGATACTCTCTTTCAACAAGTAGCAAAATAAAACTTTGTTTTTGATTTTCTCATTAACTTGGATCCTTTTTAGCAGATGATTTATTTTTTTCTCTCTGTTTATTTTTATTTTTTCATGAACACTATAAATAGCATTCATTGTGCTGTTGGCAACATTGATGAAGGTGGGGTCTCCCCCATGCCTACATCTAAACTAGTCTTCTCGAAATCCTTTTTTTTTTCAACTAGTCTGATATGCTGTAGCATGACAAGGGTATTTTCATTCATGGCATCACAACCAAACTTATTTCAACGTAATGGAAAAGTGTGCAGGCCAACCAACTATCCGTGAGCTAGCAACTTGAGGAAAACATGGCATAACAGTCTGTTAAAAACACATGCTAGTTTCTGATTCACCAGGTCGCCTTAAGCGCAAGTGAAGAGCATACTCCATAACAAGGCGTTCTCTTTAAATTATGCTTGGTCATTTTCCCTGCATTATTAATTTCATCATAAATTTTTTTTACCAATATGTTGGAAAAATTTCAAGCCTGTAAAATTTTTTAATTTAAAACCAAGCTTCTAGAGGCACAATTTTTCAATGATTTCTATATAAAAACACGTCCCTAAAATTTTTTAATCAGACTTGGGTTGTGCTTTTTCTTTTGATTTCTTGAAACCATTTAGAACATGATGGAAATCCTTCAATGCAAAATTTTTTCTAATTTTTTTCAACAACACGTTTTATTCCCACTTCTACACTTAATTTGGTACATCAGGTTCATTCCCATGTTTACCTGAGAAGCTATAAAATACAAATAGTTGCCAATGGAATTTAGCTCTGACTGTGCCGACAACTATTTTTGGCCTTATAAAAAGGCCCACGATGGACTCACACTTTCAGGTAAAATATCTACAAGTAATTTTAAATAGGCTTTTTATCTGACCTGTAAATCAAAACACTACAGTTTAGACACTCCCCGACAACGACGCCAAAATGGTGAGCAGAAATTACGTTCCGAAAAACATTCATTTTTTTCCATAAATTATCAATCCGATAAGTCCGTAAACTTATGAGTGTCACGCACAGTATATGTCTGCAGTGTTGGGGAATAAATCTGGTTGTACCTTATTCAGTTTGGTGGGGAGGTTTGTGTAATTGGATTTCAGCCAAACCAAATAAACTAAGTGCGGGAAATGAAATAAATAAATTATAAACAAAAAGTAAAGTGCTGGAAATAAAATGCGAGGAAATAAACACACACAACTAAAATTAAATAAAGAAGTAAACTAATCTACAGAAAGCAAATGCACAAATTAAACAAGGGAGGACTACTGCAGGGAGTGGGCCCAAGCTCCCATAGATAGTCCACCCGGCTAGCTACATAGAGCTTGCTCGAATAAGAGGAGTTGCACTCTTAATTAATTAAATAATAAAATAAAATAAGTTGTGTAAAATTAATCATTCATCCCCCTCTGTTCATCTGGCCTGAATCTTTATAAAATAGATCTCCTTTGTCTTCACGTGCAACCTCCTCCATAGTCCTTGGTCAACCAGTCAAAGTTGACTTGGTAAATCTTGCAAAGTATGAAGGCATGGAGGCGCCTTCCTTATAAGGAAGGTGCCTACTTTTGTTGGGTGCCTTCCTTATATGGAATGCGCCTACTTCAGGTGCCTTCCTCTTCAAGGAAGGCGCCCCCAATAGAAGTAGGCACCTTCCTTGAAGAGGAAGGCACCTACTTTCGTTGGGCACCTTCCTTGAAGAGGAAGGCACCTGCTCTCCTGCCTTAGTCTCTGTAATCAGAAGTATGCCGGGTCCAAGTGGATGTAGACTGGAAAACACCATATTAGTAATAAAACCTGCATTTATACACATTTCCCACTAAAAACACCAATCAAGCATAATACCGGATTTTCTATCAATTATATGCATAAGTTATATAAAATACATCTCATATGCTAATTGAACCAGTGATAATTCTCCTTAACTATGTATATAAAATGAGCATTTATGGTGCTCATCAGTTGGATTAAATTTTTAATACACAATGATTCACCTCCCCTATCATTGTCATGCTTAGTTCAATAGATCTATGAATGGAGCCCACATTTCTTTAAATTTTCTTATGAAAAGAGGTAATCCAAGGTAGGTAGTTGGAAATTTTGCTATGTTGCATTCCAAAATCCTATATATTCTCCGTTGCACTTATCTAGCTGTGTTAACAAAATAAACATAACTTTTTCTAAAATTGACACTTTGATTAGAAGCTCTTTCATAAATATGTAGGATATTGAGTATCTCCTTTGCTTCTCTTATTGAGGCTTCATCCAAGATGATAGTGTCATCCATGAATTGCTAGTAAGACACTGTTGCAACATTACCTACAAGTTTAATCCCTCTTATCTTTTCTGTGGTAGTAGCTGCTCCTAAAATTTTACCTAAAGCTTTAGCCATGATGATGAAAAATATGGGGATATAGGATATCCTTGTCTTAGACCTCATTGCACCCTAAAGAAACTTGCTAATCTACCATTAATATATTTTTATCCACTATCTCCACTTAATATCAAAACCAAAATTTTGTATTACCTTATCCAAGAAAATCCATGACACCCAATCATATGCTTTATTCATATATAGTGTAAATAACATACCTACAACACTTCTCTTACCCATAAAATGCAATATATCATGTCTTGTCATTACCCCATCTATTAGTTGTCTCCCTTGAACAAAAACCTCCCTACATAGAAGAGATGATCCTTGGAAGTACCTTATTGAGTCTATTGGCCAATGTCTTAGTGAGGATTTTGTATATGGAGTTGCAGAGGCTAATAGGTCTAAAATATTTTAGGGAAGAGGACCCATGATTCTTAGGTATCAAAAATAGAAAATTATTATTCCAATATTGAAATAATGAATTAGAAATTAGAAATTCTCTTACTGCCTTCACAACAAATTTTTCTATTATATGACAAAAACTATAGAAGAAGCCAGCCAAAAAACCATTCGGACATAGTACCTTACCTTTTACCATATCAAATACACTTTTCTTGAAATATTATTCCAATAAGGGAGTAAGTAATTGTAGACACCTAAAACACGTCATGTTGAGGAGGCTACCTATATGGACACCTTTTTAGGCCATATGACCCACCTTGGGCTTCCCCAAGGCTTAACAGTGGTTCTTACCACTCAAACAGGGGCAACCTATCCTTTTGTAGCCTGGACCATCATACCTAGGGAGCGGCCTCCAAGCGGCTCGTTGGACCCTGTGATGGCCATTAGTCATGGCCGCTCCACCTTGGGATGGCCACGCCTGTAACAAACTCGAGCTCCCCGAGCCGAGCCAAATCAGTTATAGGGCAAGTTGAGCTTAACGACTAAGCACGAGAAGGTTCTAGAAGCGACGTTTGGGTTTCCTAGATCCTAACCGATTCTTGGTTCTTGGCTTCTCTTGCAAGCCAAGATTACCATTTGGAAATCTTATAAGAAGAGCCCAAGCCTTCATGAAAATAGATCAAATTGAATGCAATGAAGTGCTATCGGTTTGTGTAATAGAGAGAACATACTCTCATAAGCAATGGAGTGCTGCCCAAATCCAGCCATGAAGCTTGCATTTGCATCAATGGAGTCCTTTGGAGCTTGAAGATCAAATTCAACCATATTTTGCATCATCAAGTCATCCCAAATTTGAGCTATTTTTTGTGATTCAACTATGCTTCGAAGAGCACTACCCTTGAACCATACCAATTTGGAGTAGCCTACATTGATCACAATGAATAGGCTCTCTATTTAGTGGTCACTTCACCCTAAAGTGGCCTACGGACATAGGCTGTTATACCCTATGATGGCTAACAGACCTGACCACTTTACCCCATGATGACCTCTCTGTGAAATCTTTTTTTTCTATGTTTTCTTAGTTATAGTAGCTTTAGCAGCATTTACTTTCTTTTCTAGCATAGTTTAATACAATTTTCATGCATTTCTTTATCATTTTTAGCATCTTTCTTTCAATTGCTTATCATGGAAATGGACCTCATCATGAGAGGTTCCTCATTTTCTACTAATATCTTGTAAGTGTTCTTGTGTGTAGGTTTTAGATCTTAACAGGAGCTCTTCAACATAAATATCCTTCAATATTTATCTCATCAAGTGGAGGTCGCAAAGAAACCCTCTATAATCAGTTTTGAGAGAGCAAAGACTCTACGAATTACACCTACCTTTTGGTTCTCTATTGTAATTTGTATCAAATTGGTATCTATCCCTAAGAGGGATATCTTTGTAACCACTTTGTAAAAGACAATTTCAAATATTAATGAGAAGGGCACTATTTTCTTCATTCTTTTGTCTCAATATGGTTACATGATATTATCTTGTCAATTTGATTTCATAAATATTTAGGTGTATGGTTTTTGCTACTCTACAATGGTGATCACGGTTGGACCTTAACTAAAATTTCACAATTTATCACTAATTACCTATTTCTTATTTTCTTGAATTATAGGTACCATCGCTCTAGGTTAGAATGGCTCACAGGAGCCACCATCCTACCCTATGATGGCCAATAGAGCCATCAATCTACCCTATGATGGCCTTAAAATAGAGTCACAAAATCAAAGAGGTAACAACTTCATCAAATGTAGGCTTCACCTATGAGTATCTCTACACTTGATTTTACTATTTTTCATAAAAAGATAGAATTTCAAGTTTTAATTGAGAAATTTAGAGAAATTATTAAATTTGAAGCTTTCTACCTATGATCGCTCCTAGGTCCAATGACCTCTACTACTGGTCACTATAGGGTAAAGTGACCCCTATTTTTGATCGCTTCTATGTCAGACAACCTCTATTGTAGACCATATTACATAGATATCCTCTATTTTGCTATCTATTTGGGTTTGCATGCTTGCTACCTGTCTAAAGGCTAACATCATTTAGGGTTTGCAATTTCAAATTTTCTGAAACTAAAACATTCTTATTTAGAAATTTAGAAATTTGAAATATATTTTATGCATTAGAAAAGATCATTGATTTCTCTATGTTGCATATTTATTTTTGCATAAAATAAAAAGAACCCACACACACCACATATCATATTAAACATCAATGAGTTGGAATTCACACCCAACCACTGATCAAGACTAACAATGGTGGCCTTCATCACCACCTTGTTAGCTTGCTTATGGTTCTTCGCACCCCATTTTGGCCAAGGCCAGTCCAAGAACCATCATAGCCAAGGAATATAGCATGTATCTCTCTTTAGAGAGGTATATCACTGATCGAGGTGAACTGGGTGAGGACTAGTAGGACCTAGACTCCCTCACCAGATTTGGACTTCATCACCAAATCTTAGTGGGTTTCATGACCTAGAATTCATCACCAGGCTTGTGTGTGAGAGGATACAGGTGAAATCCATTTAACTAAGTATTTCATCAACAAAATAAAAACTCGAACAAGAGAAAAGCAATAAAACAATGAATCAAAACACACAAACCAGTTTAGGAATCACAAAGAATATTTAAATGAGATAATCATCTTGTATACTTTATCTATTTCCTTACTATATGCATAATCAACATAAAATGGTCACCACACATAGCCATGCCTAGTCATAGACTGAGGCTACAAGAAATGCACAAGGAGGCCCAGAATACCTTCATTATAGCCCAACTGATTTACTCCTACCTGAATGACATCCTAGCAGCCATCGCAGAGATAATTCCACTCATGGGGGATCCGATCATCGAGATACCCCTACTAGGAGGACACCTATGGGACCTCCCCATGATCGAGAAGAGGATCTTCTTAGACCTCATCCATATCATGCTACTTCTAGACAAGATCCACCCATTGAGGGGCCAAGTAGAGGGGTAGCACAAATTTGTATCCCTAATCGATCCACAAACCCATCCAAACATGGAGTAGAATATATGCCTTTGCTTGGGTTAGATGAGTGAGGTACTCCTCCTGATCATCCTTATTTGAGTTGAAAGCTAAATCATCTAGATAGATACGACCCTAATGCTACTCGTAGAGCACCTTATTCCATTCATACTCACTCTGAGGATGGGCACGATGAAGATCTAGTGCATCCTATCCATACGCATGAAGAGTGTTCTACATGAACACGTCATACTCCTACACCATATTTGCATGAGGACAACACCCCTAGGGTTGAGCATAGAGTCAATATAACTTCTATTGATCGAGGGAAGAGGGTAGCCATCCCTACTATATGCACTAAAATAGCCAAATCCCCTCGTATTGAGATGAGAAGCCATAGACCTCATACAATTGATCAAATAGATCAGCTACCTAGGCCAAATACTAATCAAAGAGAGCAATTAATCCAATCACAATTGGATGATTTGCATAAAGAGTGAGAGTACCTAGATCATGAACATGTAGAGCAACAAAGGCTACACTACCAATGGTTGTATGAGCATAGGCTACATGAAGAGAGAATTATAGAATAGATATTGCATGAGGAGCAATCACATAGGGTAGCCTATGATGAAATTCCCATGCCTAGCACTTACCGACAACAACTTAACACAAGGTGCACTATGCAACATCAAGAGTTGCCTTCTAGGCCAACCAACAACCATCCTCCTCCTACCTCTATTCATCAATCTTAGCCAAGATAGCATCAAGTACCAAATCCATTAAAATATGAGGTATACGAAGAGATAGAACTAGAGGACCAGGATCAAGCATATCCTGAGTCACTTTGTGAGGATGTGGTAGATGATTACAATCTACCACCTCGATCAAATAAGAACCTTCCACCTCCTCCTCCTAAGAGACCACTTCAAGAGAATGAGATTATTTCATCTCAGGCATATAAGGTCCTTATAGAGTGAATTCAATCGCTAGAAAAGCAAGGAGTGGGTTACCAAAAGCCAACATTGTACAAATTATACAATCAACCCCTCAACCCATTAGTTCCTTGTCCTACTTATCCAGAGCATTTTGAAATGCCTAAGCTAGATAAATTTAGAGGAGATGATGATGCTCAAGAGCATATCACAAGTTTTATGAACTTGTGTTTCCAGTTACAAGATAATGATGCTTTGTTGTTAAGAACATTCGTGATAACACTCTCTAGCGCAACTTTAGAGTGGTATAATCAATTACCATGACATAGCATCTCTAGATTTGAACAACTAGCAAATACCTTTCTAGAATGCTTCTCCTTTGGAATAAAAAAGAAGGCTAACTTAACTGACTTATCGAACTTACATCAATTTGATGATGAGCCAGTTATGGACTATGGAAATAGGTGGTAAAAAATAATATCAAAACTACCTTTCACCATACCTATTTTAGAACTAACATAGATGTTTACAAAAATCTACTCAAAGCACATATCACTTATTTTATAGTTGTAGCAGTATCAAACATTCAAAGAGGCTTTGGTACAAGCCAAAGTTATTGAGGACATTAAGGTCTAGGAGGGAGACATAAAACTCTACAAAAAGGAGTGGAACAAAAATCCTCGAAACAATCACAATCAAACGAAACCAACTCTGGTAAATCAGATTGTGTTAAATATTCCTAAAGTGAAAAAGTACCACAATAGCCTAATTATCAGGCTCAACCCCCTCCAACATAGTACAATAATCAATGCCAAATAAACCAAGCATAGGATAAGCAACATCATCCTCCTCACACATATACACCACTACCTAAGTCTTTGGCATCTCTTTTCAATAGATTATGTGAGGCTAAGGTGATTACCTTACCTAAAATCTATTTGGTAGATCCTGCCCACCCAAAACCTAAAGGGTACAGAGAGGATTTATATTATGCTTATCATCATCAAAATGAACATGATATACAAACATGCTATGGATTCAAAAACCTAGTACAAAACATGTTGGATAAGAACCAATTATAGATTGACAACCCTCTCACTCTTGATAATCAGTAGATGGGTATTTTCAAATATCCCTTGCCCACCCATGAGGTCAAGGGCAACCAAACTAGGTAGGTCAATGAGATACATATGGATCCACCCACGCATGGGTTCGTAGGTATGATAAATATCATAACATAAAATAGAAGGTACAATCAAGTTGAGCCACCTATAGCTCCCATTCGAATACCTTTATGCCCCTAGCAAGGGCTGACTCAAAACCTACTTCTAGGTCCACCATCTCAACCAATGATAACCATCAGAAATAGGCTTACCCAGAGCCTATAGATGACATCATCTAAGCTCTCCATTTATGAGCTTATTCAATAATCTCCTAGACATAGGGAAGTGCTCATGGAGATTCTAAAATCTATCGAGCTTCAACCTCGAGATCCTAATGCATTTACCAATTTTGTAGGGCATGTCCAAAAGTGTAAAGAGCCTATGGTAACCTTCTATGACCATGAAATTAAATAGGTACCAACCAACATAGTGGATCCTCCATTACACATAATCACTTGTATCAACCGGATACCATACAAGCGAGTGTTGATTGATATAGGCTCATCGATCAACATAATAACAATGACCACTTTAGAACATCTAAGCCTTCCAACATCGCACATAGTGGCATCTACTTTCACATTGTGAGCATTCAATGATGCATTATGCTCAATGATTGGCACTATAGTCTTGCCTATTCAGGTGGGACTAAAAACCATTTCCATATTATACCATGTGTTGGAAGGAGCGATGCAATACAACATATTGCTCGGTCATCCCTAGATCCGAGACATGAAATGTGTTCCTTCTATTCTACATCAGTGTATTAAATATGTGCATGAAGGATAGGTTCATGTTATCCCATCAGATGATGAACCATTTAAATATGTCAATCAGGTTAGCAATCCGAGGGAGTTTATCTTACCATCAATGCATCTGGATATTAGACCTAGTTCTCCCATCAAGCATCCAGAGTGCCAACCTAAATTAGCACATGTTGATCCATCCACCTCATCACCACCACCTTCACCTAAACCATTGGCTACTTTTGATAAACCTTCATCATCATCTGATCCTCAGATCAAACAAAAGTTGAAGGCACCCATGGTAGATGCTCCAGAGGTCATCCCTAACATCTCTATGATAGAAATTCTGATTCCCATGGAAGAGGAAGAGTTACCTAACATAATGGAGGATGTACCTCAACCTGCATCACCTACCTCATCTATGATCATCCATACCTCAAGTGACTATTCACTTAGTCAACCTTAGGCTCATCGAATATTTGGTATAAAATATCACTTTTACACCAATTATTGAGTCTACACAAGACATGGGGAGACCTCATGCTCCTCCCTTGCCCATTGGAATGGTGGTACCCCTAGGCATACCACCCAACTAAATAAATTTCATATATGGGGGTTTTGACCAAGCCATAGATCAATCTCCTATTATCAATCACGATAATGAACCATTTATAGGAAACATCTACTATATGTCGAATCCTAATTTTGCTCTAAGATACTTCTACCATTTCCATTGGCATGGTAATGGCTTAGGTCTATATGAGCAGGGTCAAAGAACACCTTATCTACTATAATATCAATTGCCTATGGATAAATTTGGTTTAGGATATTCCATCCGCATGTTGGATGAGCTATTGGTTAATTCCCTAGAATGCCTAAGCCTAGGATTTGGGGAGGACATTGATGAGAATGAATACGCTGACCCTAACCCTTCTCATTTATTGAGGGATCATCTCCCAATCACAATGGTCGCCATAGAGCCCCCTGAATCATATCATGAGACCAATCAAGAAGAGGAATCTGAACTCGATGATAATCCTAAAAATGATTGGATTGACGAAGATGATGAATATGAGGATGAAATAAAAATTGCATACTTAGGTCCTCATTACCTTCATCATCTCAATAACTATAGAGGATATATTGAGCCGGTTAGGCCCCCTATTAACATAGATGACATCTATCATAGGGTGTTTCCTCCTCCACCTAACTAGAGGTAGTTGCTCCCACTAGAGGACCCAATTATCCTATCTACTCCTAGAGTGGACCCAGAGATCCCAATGCCTCCTAAGCCACATCTAGCATATCTAGAGCAATCAATAATCGATAGGTCCTACCCAAGTGGTAATGGAAATCACCAACCATCCATCAACATGATTTCCATTGACTTAACCACACCTCTCCACAATCCTAATGACCCTTCAAAGTCATTGCACCTCAATATTGAGGCCATTGAATTTGATCGCATCGCATCACCACCATCACCTGAGGAGTTCTTCCCATGTGAAGAAATGTTACAACCATTTCATTTCACTCTAGGCCATACTCAAGATGTCTATAATGCTGAGGTCGAATCTGATATGATAGATCATCCAAACCCAGTGGATGACATCCACTTGATCCCTACACCTCATCAACTTGAGGAGGGATCCCATATGTCAATTGAGGAGACTTTCGACATGGATATTAGCAATGACCCTAACAATCCTAAGAAAGTCAAATTTGGAGAGAGTCTATCTCCTGAAGAGCATGCCATCCTCATACCTCTTTTGATAGAAAAGTCTGACATATTTGCTTGGTCATATAAAGACATGTCGGGTCTTGATCCAAAGTTGGTTACACATAACCTTACTTTAGACCCCAATATGAAGTCGATCAAGCAAAATCTCAGAAATATGCACCCAAAAATCACCTTAATGGTGAAGGATGAGTTACAAAAATTGTTGGATGTGGAATTTATCCAACCCATCGACTATCCAGAATGGGTATCTAACATGGTACCCATAGGAAAACCTGATGGGAAGATCCATATTTGCATGGATTTTAGAGACCTAAACAAAGCAATGCCCAAGGATGCATTCCCGTTACCTAACATTGATGCTCTAGTAGATGCAACTACTGGTCATGAGATGTTATCCCTTATGGATGGATTTTTAGGCTATAATCAGATTTGGGTCAAACCGAAGATCAACATAAGACAACCTTTACCACACCATGGGGAACATTTTGCTATAAAGTTATGCCATTCAGCCTTAAAAATATTGGTGCAACCTATCAATGGGCCATGACATATATTTTTCATGATTACATGCATAAGATACTAGAATATTACATAGATGATTTGCTCACCAAATATCTATTGCATGAAGAGCATGTAAAAGTTCTACAAAAAGTCTTTGATCACTTGATAGAGCATAATGTCAAGTTGAATCCTAAGAAATATGTTTTTTGTCACATCAAGAAAACTTCTAGGATTCATAGTCTCCAAGAGAGGGATCGAAGTAGATCCTGCAAAGGTCAAAGCAATTCTAGAAATGCTTCCCCCACAAACATTAAAGAGCTACGTAGCTTGCAAGGCAAGGTAGCATCCATCAAATGCTTCATAGCACAATTATCAGATAAATGTCGACCCATGAATCGACTACTACACAAGGGGTCCCATTCAATTGGGATGAAGAATGTCAAAAGGTCTTTGATGAGATCAAATAGTACCTAGCAACATTACCAGTGTTAGCTCCACCTCGACCAGGTATGCCTTTCTTACTATATATTTCAGCCATAAATTTTGCTCTAGGAACCATGTTGGCCCAGAAGAACAAAGAGAACAAAGAACAGGCTATCTATTACATTAGTCGCACCTTGGTCAGTTATGAGCTAAAGTATACATACATTAAAAATCTCTACTTAGTAGTGGTGTTTACTACCAAAAAGCTTTACCACTACATGTTAAGTCATACCACGTATGTCATATCAAAAGAAAATCCTTTGTGGTACATGATGAGTCGCACATATCATAATACATGAACCGCAAAGTGGATCATGCTATTGATGGAATTTGATCTTGAATTCATCAGTCAAAAATCCATCAAAGGTCAAGTCATAGTTGATCAGTTAGTAGAGGTACCTCTTCAGGATGACAAGCCTCTCATGATTGAACTACCTGATGATGTAGTGTTTGCACTATCAGAATCACCTAAACCCGAAGAACCAAAAAATAAAGTAGACATGACTTTGTTCTTTGATGGTTCCAAATGCGAGCAAGGGGTGGTGTAGGGATCATGTTTTTCACATCGCAAGGAGCTCCTATGCCCTTGTCTTTTAAACTTGATTTCCCTTGCACCAACAATAATATTGAATATGAGGCTCTAATATTAGGTCTCAAAATAACTATCACCATGAAGATTAAAAATCTTAATATCTTTGGTGACTCCTTGCTCATCGTAAACCAAGTCAAAGGCATTTATCAATGTAGATGTCCTATATTGAAAGCTTACAAAGAGCTTGTGGACACATTACTAGCCAAACTAGAATGGTATGACATCGAGGTAGTCCCTCATACATCTAATCACTTCATGGATACAATGGCTTCTTTGGGATCCTTAATCCCTCAAAATCCTTTCAATGATTTTACTACCATCCATGTTAAAATGCTCTCACAATCAATGATGTTGCATGAGGCTTCGCACAATAAAGAATTAGTTCACATGATTCAGATAGAACCAAATCATGAGTGGTTCTACAAGGCACAAGACTTTCTAAAATAGGCATCCTGGGGGTCCTTGATCTCATAGGGTCCTTCAGATAATGGCATGACCATTCATCATAAGGTTGTTTCCCAATCCGTATTTGTGCATGATGAATCACAATGGGAACAAGTTGTTCAGTTAGTTGAAGCTCAAGCTTATCAAGATTGGCTAACCCAATTAAAATATTACCTGAAACTTGGTAGTATCCCTCAGGGATTATTGCATGCCATAAAATGAGCATTTAAATAGAAAGTGACTAGGTATGTCTTGCTAGGAGATATTCTCTATCATCGAAGCTATGATGGACTCCTCCTTCATTATCTTGAGCCCCAAGAATCTGCTTGGGCAATCTTGTAAGCTCATGATGGTACATGTGATGGCCATTTTAGTGGTATGGCTATCATCAAGTGCATCCTCAGAATGGGTTATTATTGGCCCACAATGGAGAAGGATTGTTGTGCATATGTCAGGAAGTGCATAAAGTGTCAACATCATGCCAATCTCTTACACCTACCATCTCAGGCCTTACAATTGATTCAATCGGCATGGCCTTTCTCTCAGTGGGGATTTGATCTAATTGGGAAGATCTCTCCTCCATATTTAGGCCATCACATATTCATTATAATGGCTACTAAGTATTTTACTAAATGGGTGGAAGCAATCCCTTTGACCACTATGATTAGAGCTCGTATTGTGGAGTTCATACTCCATAACATTATATATCATTTTGGTATTCCATCCAAAATAATATCGGATAATGGAACATCATTCAAGAACAAATATGTGTGGGCTTTAACATCCAAATATAACATTCAACACAACTTTGCAACACCCTATTATCCACAAGAAAATGGGTAGGCAGAGGCCTCTAATAAAATTATAGTTGCCATATTGAAGAAAACCATCAAGGAGAATCATAAGGATTAGCACCTTCAATTACCTCTAGCTTTATGGGCTTATCGAACTAGCATTTGGACACCCACTAGGGCAACCCTATTTTTTCTAGTATATGGCATTGAGGCCATTATGCCCTTGGAATTAGAAATTCCATCATTGTGAATCTCATTGAAAGAATTCATCGATGATGACACCTCATGACAAGCTCACCTCGATCAATTGACCCTTCTTGATGAACGATGAGTGAATGCTCTCGAGCATCTATACATTTATCAAGATCATCTTAAATGAGCTTATAATACTAAAGTCCATTCAAGAGACTTTAAATTTGGGGATCTTGTGCTCAAAGAGAACCAACAAAACTCAAACCTACCACCTCATCTAAGGGATAAATTTATAGCCAATTGGTTAGGTCCTTTCATCGTAACAGAGAAAATAGGGCCAGGAACCTATCACCTAACTTCGCTAGAAGGTGTTGAGGAGCCCGAACCTCTCAACATTCTTCATCTATAGGTATTTTATACATAAATCATAAAACAATCAAAAATCACAAAAACAACAAAAATCATCAAAAATACCAAACAAATCAGAAAACATAAAAACACAAAAACAATACAAAACATTAAAATACAAAAACATTTACATTATGTTATCATGCATTTCATTATATGCATTAATTAGTTGCATTGCATTAGGCATATTCATCCATTGCATTTGCATTAGGACAAGTTGTGTTTACATTCTTATGAATGACACCATGTTTGTATATCAATCATGAATCCACATATCATTATCATTCATATTTCCCTTGTGAGTAACTATATTTTTCAACACAACTAATGAGTTGCTATAGGGTGTATACTAGGGTTTTCAGTCATTCAACCATCCCTAGTTATCTTTTCAGATTTTGTAGAAAGCTATCTTGGCTTTTAGAAGGTAAGGTCTAGTTTTGATAGTACCTTGCATATATCAAAATCCCAACACAATTTTACACATTAACAATCCGAGTCTGAACAAGGAAATATGACACTACAAAGTGGTCCTTGTCACCTTAAGCGAAAGGTTTTCCTTGCTCATATTATTATGTGCATGGTCTAGAATGTTGAGAATTGACAAAAGGACAAGCTCCCCCTACCCAAACAATCCCCTTGCTCTTCCACAAAATGAGAAAATTCCCAAAACAAGAACAAAATAAATAGTGATTTTCATCACTAAGAAAATCCCTTGCTAAAAAAAAATAGTGGTTTTCACCACTAAGCATGAGCAAGTATCCCAAGAAATAAAAATAAAAGAAGGGGGTAATGAGCTTGAATCCCTAGAATCTTTAGTATTCAAAATCCATGGGGTGATCTCCATTACAACAATGGGTTGAATGAAACCCACCTAGCAATGGAGTAGCCTTATGCATGGTGATATGTCTATCACATTAGTGACCTTATTTTGTACAGACCAATGTCATCTTATGGTTGAGCTAGCTTTTGGTGGCTTGTATTGCCTAGTAGTCTAGTCTAACTATATCCAAACTCAGGATTAGGATGATCATAGGGTGATCCTCATTACAACAATGGGTTGCATGAAACCCGCCTAGCAATGAGGTAGTATTATACCTCATCTAATATATTCACTTTGCACACACAAGGATAATGAATATCTGGGTCTTCTTAACAGACTTGTATCTTTCAAGAGTCTTGTATAGTCAGTATACAACTTTTGATCAATCAACTAGGGTGTTTGAGTCTCATGGAAAACCTCAAAAATCCCCTCATAGCAACAAATCATCTCATCAACAATCACAATTTTCCTTATGAAATTTTGTTTATTAAGGGGTCTTCATAAAATAGGATAGATACCAGATGAATATCAACAATGATATTTAGATGACCACTGACTATTTTATGCACACCTTTTAGTTTACAAAAGCTTATAGGGAAAGCCCCTACATTTCACATATTTCATCTCACATATGCATGTATAAATGTATAACTCTTATGATAAGGGTTAACATTTTAATTCATGATTTTTATACATTCTATGGTGTCTACCATTAGTCTGTTAAACACAAATTAGATTCATTTATTATGTTTTAAATGATTAAAGCATACATGTACATTTGCATTAGATCATCCACATAAAATTAATGCATTACATACACATTACATCCACCATATCATGTAACAAAAATTAAATGCATAATCAATTAAACAAATCTAAACACATGCATTTAACATTAAATATTACATCCATATACACATACATAATAGTACATCCATACATCTAGATCATAGAATCTAATCATACATCCTATCTATTGCATGTCATTAGTACATCACATGTATAAAACAATACATCATCATATAAGCATTACATCCATCAATGCATACATAACATAAAATCAAAACATAACATAAACACATGATGAGTCATAAAATAAGATCTCATATATATATATATGAAGTGTAATAAGTACATAATGGTACAAAATGCCCATAGGCTACAATAGAGTGGGTCCTCGGACCTCACACTCTCAAAATATAAGAGCACACATAGATAAGTGAGGCTGGCCTGACACCGCTGCTCTCACCTCCACCCTTAGCCCCACTCGAATGAGGCTGAGAACCACTAGCATCTGACCTCTATGGAGGGTCTCAAAATATAGGTACCGACTACCTCACTAATATTTACCCTATCTCAATCCATCAACTCTGATGTGATACCCCTGATGAGGATCACATCGGTAATATACCCCCACATCGCTCTATCTCATCCTTTAAGATGCTAATGTAAGCTCAATCTGACCTATGATGAGTAGAATATCAAGCAACCTATGCTTGTAATGTACCCACATCACCTATAGCCTATCTACCTATACCAACCTACCCCTGAGCCATAATAAAGGTATCCATCCAAACCTGTAGAGTGTCTCACTTTGCTTTCTTGGAATCGCTCTCTATGGTCCTACCCACCATCTGCATCTACAAAGTATCCCTCTCTGTAGTAACCCAGTCCACCTCTATCTAGGCTGTGGCCAATTGGGCCTTGAGGAGATCTCTCTCCTCAAAGTATCCTCTCCATCACTACTATCCACTCCTTAACTAGATCTAGACTATAGTGAGAGTCATATCCCACTCTTCCAACCACCCTTGTGCATTTTGTAACTGTACTCACAATTGGACCACCTCATAAGTCAGGGTGTCCTCACCCTCCCCCTTAACATAGGGCTCTTTTGCTTGATCTGTAGCTTGGCCCCACTCTCCCTCAGTCCTATGATAAACTTTTTGATCATCCCCATCACCACCCTATTTCGCTACCACCTTTTTAGACCTGCCTATTGGACCACCTTCCTACCATAGTTGGGTGACCCACCATGTGTCATACTTTGCATTGAAGAACACAATATTATATTGAGAGGGGGGTGAACAATATAAGATAAAAATTTTTACTTTTCAATCCAAATGATAACAACAATAATATCAAGGTAGTAAATAATGCATAAATCATCACACACATGAGAGACATGGATTTAACATGGTTCACCCAATGTGGGCTACATCCATGGAGAAAATATTTCTTATAACTTTTCTCAACAAATCTCTTGGGAATCAAATCCCTATTACAATGTTTATGGACCTCTGTCCAAAGGAGACACCAATCCCCTATGCTCAAGTTCGTGGACCTCTATCCATAAGAGAACTCTATCCCCACTGCTCTAGATTGTGGACCTCTATCCCCTTTGCTCTGGTAGGCTTCAAAGTCTACTATCAACTCTGCTCAACTTTGATCAAATTTTCTCACAACTCTGATCAAATCTGCTCAACTACCTGTACTGATCTATCTCACACTTGCTCACAAGTCTGCCTCAAACTTGCTCACAAATCCTACTTAGAACTGCTCACAAGCCTTCTCAAAAGGCCTACTCAAAACAACTCACAATACTGCTCTAATCTACTCACTATCTTTGCTCAACTCTGCTCTAACACATGCTCAAAAATTGCTCATAACACTTGCTTTGATAAAAGTACTTCAAACATATTCTACCTAGATTTCTTGTTCAAGAACACATAGAAAATGATATGCAATATAATTTCACAATATGTTCTTTCCAATATTACTCAAACCAATGCCCAAAAGCTTCACAAATTCATTCAAACAATGAAGCACAACTTGTTCACAAACCATAGCTCAAATAATCCAAACAATGCACATATACAATCCTTATTTCTCCACCTTAAGATTCAAAAATATTTTCTCAACCAAACACCTTAAAGAAGGAATGATATCACCATACCTCTTGACTTGCTTTGATGAAGAAGTGCCCTCAAAACCTATCTCAAAATATTCTATCTTTCTTATGCCACTTTCAAGGGTTAGTTAGCATAGCACTTTTCAATCATCCACATGATAAACCTCTCTTAAAAAATGTGCACAAAGATATTACTTTACAACTCCCTTTAATTTCTCAAAACAAGGATTTTTAATCAAAGAACAAAACCCTTCAAACTTTCTTTCACCATGCAGAAATACACATAATAATTAAACCACAAAACACCTTATAACTCCTACTTGTAAAAGCCACAAATAATTTTCAATGTCATCACCCAAAAACCCTAAGTGTAAAATACATATTTGATTTAACTTTCACACACCTTATTGCTCCTTTATTTCTAAAATTATTTCAACCTTATAAAGCCACAACCAAAATCTGAAATATCATTATGCACACAAAATATTTAATTTCAAAACATCATCCTTATGTCTCCCTAGATCAAGCAATATGCACTCCTTACAAAGCAAAAATTAAACCTTGTCTCCCTAGATCAAGCGCTAACATACCACAAATTTTAATAAAAAAATTATGCCCTTACCGTGTCTGCCCCCATCACCGTTGAGAGTCAAACATGAAAACTCTCAGAGCCCATGCTCTAGTGCGAGCTAGAGTGCCAGCTAGGTTGGCCCACCCACTAGAAATGAATGTGCACAAAAATAGATTTATCCCTTTCTTCTACCCAAATGAAAATCGCAAAACAAACTACCATGATGATTCAAACTCAAAACCTATCCACTGCCAACGCCTTATGCAGGACCCGCCTACCACCTGGGCTAGCTACCTTGTTGGAACAAAGTCGTGTGTTATCTCCCCTTTGATTCATTATCCCTACTTTGAAATACGTGCACTTTGAATTTCCTTCTCCCTCTTCCCTCGATGAATGGTGTTGTCTTCTCCTCACTCTCTACCCTCAACGAATGGCTGTGAATCATGCATATATTCTCAAAACCTTGCAAAATAATTTTATTTTTCTCCTTAAATATGCATTTGGGAGATTTATAAGGAAACATTGGTGCTTTTGAAATAATTCAAATATTATTAAGCCCTCCACGATTTCGATGCCTCCAACATTTTCAAACTTATATTATAATATTTCAAATATTATAATATTATTTTTAAAACCTTTGGCCTTTGCAAAATAAATCTTTCCTTTGATTTATTTTTCTTAATAAATCCTTTTGGCCCAAGTATTATAATATTAAAAATATTATAATATCGTCTCTTCTCTCTTAAACCATGGTATTTATTTTAAACCTTGCCTTTGCATAATTATCCAACCATAGAAGAATGTTTCTGCCATACCAAGCTCTCTTTGACATCAATCCTTTGACATCAATGACAACTCAATATACTTAATATTTCCAACAATCTCCCCCTTTGTCATTGATGGCAACCCTTTCTAAAAATTTCTTTTCCAACCACTGAATTCCAAATCTGCTCCCCCTGAGAATCTGCTCCCCTTACTGATTTCTCCCCCCCTTACTAAAACTCTCCCCCTTTGACATCAATGGCAAAGGGACTCCTTTGGGGCTAAAAATAAGACTCTTAGCTCAGCCCCCTCACCACCTCCTCTCCTTGAGGTGATTAATTTTGGGGTGGGAGTAAGACTACTCCCAAATTTCCTCTAAGATACTCAAAATTTTCCTTTGGAAGTGGCTTAGTAAATATGTCCGCAATATGTTCCTTTGTAGTAACATATTCCAATTTTACTTGCTGATCCATCACTTGCTCTCTCAAGAAATGATATTTGATTGGAATGTGCTTGGTCCTTGAGTGCATTACTAGATTTTTTGAGATACTTATGGCACTTGTATTATCACATAGTATGGATATGGGATGATCATGCTCTATTTTAAAATATTTTAAAGTTTACTTCATCCATAACACTTGTGTACAACAAGCAACTACAATAATGTACTTTGCCTCTGCCATGGATAAGGATATTGATGCTTATTTCTTGCTTAGCCAAGAGACTAAAAAATCTCCAAGAAATAATGCTCCTCCACTTGTGCTCTTCTTGTCATCAATACTTCCTATCCAATCTGCATCTGTATATGCTATGAGAGTGAAATTTTTACTTTTGGGATACCATAGTCCAAATTCCATAGTTCCTTTTAAATACCTGAGAATTATTTTTACTACTTGTACATGTGTTTCCTTTGGTGTTGCTTGAAATATTGCCACTAACCCAACTACCTGCATTATATCTGGCCTTGTAGCTGTAACATATAGTAGACTTCCAATCATCGATCTATACAATGTCTGATTTGCCTCAGGAGACTCATCATATTTGCTTAACTTGCATCCTATAGCCATGGGGGTACTCACTGGTTTGCAATCCTCCATTCTAAATTTTTGCAACATTTCTTTTATATACTTGGTTTGTGAGAGAAATATACCTTTTTCTATTTGTGAAATCTGCAATCCGAGGAAGAAAGACAACTCACCAAGCATTGACATTTCAAATTCATTTTGCATACACTTTGCAAATTTTTGACACATCTTATCATTACTACCTCCAAAAATGATATCATCCACATAGACCACCACAATCAACAAATCATTTCCTTCATTTTTGATGTATAAATTGCTATCAACTATTCCTTTTCTGAAACCCTATTCTTGAAGATACTTATCCAACCTTGAATACCAAGACCTAGGAGCTTGCTTTAGTCCATAAAGAGCCTTATTTAATTTACATACATAATCTGGCTTATCTGTAAGGTTAAAACCCTCAGGTTGCTCAATGTAGACCTCTTCTTCTAAGACACCATTGAGAAAAGCTGATTTGACATCCATTTGATATACTTTGAAGTTTTTGAAACTTGAGAAGGCCAAAAATATTCTTATGGCCTCAAGACGTGCAACAGGAGCAAATGTTTCATCAAAATCAATCCCTTCAACTTGTGCATAGCCTTTGCATACCAGTCTTGCTTTGTTTCTGACTACCTGACCATCTTCATTTAACTTATTTTTGTAAACCCATTTAGTCCCAATTACATTCTTGTCTTTTGGTCATGGGACAAGTTCCCAAGTCTCACTCTTTTCTATTTGATCCAACTCTTCATCCATTGCCTTGACCCAATATTCGTCTTCTCTTGCCTCATTGAAATTCTTGGGCTCGATTTTAGATAGCAAAGAAATATTTACATGTTCACCTATTCCTATTATCTTCCTCCTTGTTTGTATTTCATCTAGATTCCCAATAATCATATCTCTTGGATGATTCTTTTGCACATACCTGGATGGTGTCTTAGGTGGTGTTCTTTGTGTTTCATCTTCTTCTTCTGATTCTTCACCTAATTCTTCTTGGCAACTTTCTCCTTCTTGGTATACAATTTCTTGAGCTGGTTCTCTTGGCCCTATTTCTTCATCAACTATTACATTTATACTTTCCACAATTGTATGTGTCCTTTTATTATAGCATTTATAGGCTTTGCTCTTAGTGGAATAGCCAAGGAAGATACCCTCATCGCACCTTGAATCAAACTTACCCAAATTTTTCTCTTCTCGTCTAATGTAGCATTTGCTTCCAAAAACTCTGAAATGCTTCATAGTAGCTGGTCTTCCCTTCCAAAGCTCATATGGGGTTTTGTGATGATTTACTCTTATTTGAGCTCTATTGATGATATAGATAGTTGTATGAACTACCTCTCTCCAAAAACCATCTAAAGTCTTAGACTCATCTAGCATAGCTCTGGCCATATTTTCAACAATTCTATTTTTTCTTTCAACTACTCCATTTTGTTGTGGAGTCCTTGTTGTTGAGTATTCTCTTTTGATTCCATGTCATTCACAAAATTCTATGAATTCACCTGAAGTGAATTCTCCTCCTCTATCTAATCTTAGACACTTGATCTTTTTACCTATTTTATTTTCTACTAAAACCTTGAATGCTTGAAACTTCTCAAAAGCTTCTGAATTTTCTTTTAAGAATGCCACCCAAGTCATTCTGGAGAAATCATCTATAAATAGCATGAAGTAACTTTCACCTTGTAAACTATTTGTCCTTGTAGGACCACATAAATCAGTGTGAACTAGTTTCAATGGTTCGGATGAAGAAAATTCTTTTGACTTGAAACTTGTTCTTGTTTGCTTACCATGTTGACATTGTGCACAAATTGTGCTTTGGGGTTTTTTTATCCTAGGTAAGTCTCTGACTGCCTGTTTGTTGCTTATTTTTACTATGTTGTCAAAGTTTAGATGACCCATTCTTCTATGCCATAACCAACTCTCATCCTCTTGTGATAAAAAATATTTTTCTCCTTTAATTTCACTCAACATGTAGAGATTGTTTGTAGTTCTACTGGCATCTGCAATAAGCTTTCCTATCTTGGATTTCCTGATCTCACATCTATTTGGGTGAAAAGTGACTGTGTGCCCCTGATCACAAAGTTGACTTACACTTAGTAAATTTTGCTTCAATCCCTTAACATACAATACATTTTCTATCTTTGATTTTCCATTATCTAAACTCAAAGTCCCTTTTCCAACAATTTTTGTTGAAGCATTATCACCAAATTTTATTGATCCTCCATTGATTTCTTTAAGTGAAAGAAATTTACTTTTATCACCTGTCATATGACTTGAGAAACCACTATCAACATACCACTGATTTCCCTTATCTTGTGCATGAAGAGTTGTTTGTACCAACATTGAATTCTCCTTTTCTTGTTCCTCTTTCCTTTTCCAAACTTTTGAGGTTGTACTCTTTTGAACCTTCTGATCCTCCTTTTTGCTTGATTCAGGAAACATTGTTTTACACCATTTGGCCTTGTGCCCAAAATTATTACATTTGTAACAGATAATATTGTTATCCATGAGAGGTGCAAATGAATTGAAATTTCTATCAACATTATTTCTCACACAGACCATGCAATGTACAACTTTATGACCATATTTGTTACATGAAAAACAATAACCATGGAAGAAATTTTGTAACCTGTTAGATTGCCTTGAATGATATGATCGCATGATTCTTCCTTTGTTGTTTTTGTAATTGACTTTTGTCCATGATGTTTCTCTATTTTATTCCTCCTCGATACTTTTGCCTTTCAATATATCAACATAGGTCATGGGCTCTTCTTTCTTTGATATCTTTGTTCCTTTGGAGCTTGACTCCTCTTTTTGTTTCCCTAACCTTATATTTTGCTGTAACTTATCTTTAGACTTTTCAACTCCCTTTCTTAGAGAGACAATTTCAAGTTCCAATATTTCACATTCTAACTCTTTTGCCTTTAACTGTTCAACCATATATTTTTCAATTTTCTTTACCTCTTCAACCTTCACATTTAAGTCTGTGAGATTTTGTAGAAGCTTTGTCTTTGTTTCCTCATCCTCTTGAATTTGATCCTTCAAACTTGAATTCTTCTTTCTAACTCTTTCCAAATTTTCAAGGGCAATAATAAGTTCCTCTTTCATGTCAATCATGGCTTCTTCTCCATTTTATGTGGTCATGTGTGTTCTTGTAGGATCTTCCTTCAAACTGTTAGGCTTTTCACAAAGGAACTTGCTCTGATACCAATTGAAGAACACAAGCTTATACTGAGAGGGAGGGGTGAACAATATAAGATAAAACTTTTTACTTTTCAATCCAAATGATAACAACAATAATATCAAGGTAGTAAATAATGCACAAATCATCACACACATGAGAGACATGGATTTAACATGGTTCACCCAATGTGGGCTACGTCCATGGAGAAAATATTTCTTATAAATTTTCTCAACAAATCTCTTGGGAATCAAATCCCTATTACAATATTTATGGACCTCTATCCAAAGGAGACACCAATCCCCTATGCTCAAGTTCGTGGACCTCTATCCACAGGAGAACTCTATCCCCACTTCTCTGTATTATGGACATATATCCATAGGAGAACTCTATCCCCTTTGCTCTGGTAGGCTTCAAAGTCTGCTATCAACTCTGCTCAACTCTGATCAAATATGCTCATAACTCTGATCAAATATGCTCACAACTCTGATCAAATCTTCTCAACTACCTGTACTGATCTATCTCACACTTGCTCACAAGTCTGCCTCAACCCTGCTCACAAATCCTGCTTAGAACTTCTCACAAGCCTTCTCAAAAGGCCTACTCAAAATAGCTCACAATCCTACTCTAATATGCTCACTATATTTTCTCAACTCTACTCTAACACATGCTCAAAAACTGCTCATAACACTTGCTTTGATAAAAGTACTTCATACATATTCTACCTAGATTTCTTGTTCAAGAACACATAGAAAATGATATGCAATATAATTTCATAATATGTTCTTTCCAATATTACTCAAACCAATGCCCAAAAGCTTCACAAATTCATTCAAACAATGAAGCACAACTTGTTCACAAACCATAGCTCAAATAATCCAAACAATGCACATATACAATCCTTATTTCTCCACCTTAAGATTTAGAAATATTTTCTCAACCAAACACCTTAAATAAGGAATGATATCACCATACCTCTTGACTTGCTTTGATGAAGAAGTGCCCTCAAAACCTGTCTCAAAATATTCTATCTTTCTTATGCCACTTTCAAGGGTTAGTTAGCATAGCACTTTTCAATCATCCACATGATAAACCTCTCTTCAAAAATGTGCACAAAGATATTACTTTACAACTCCCTTTAATTTCTCAAAACAAGGCTTTTTAATCAAAGAACAAAACCCTTCAAACTTTATTTCACCATGCAGAAATACACATAATAATTAAACCACAAAACACCTTATAACTCCTACTTTTAAAAGCCACAAATAATTTTCAATGTCATCACCCAAAAACCCTAAGTGCAAAATACATATTTGATTTAACTTTCACACACCTTATTGCTCCTTTATTTCTAAAATTATTTCAACCTTATAAAGCCACAACCAAAATCTGAAATATCATTATGCACACAAAATATTTAATTTCAAAACATCATCCTTATGTCTCCCTAGATCAAGCAATATGCACTCCTTACAAAGCAAAAATTAAACCTTATGTCTCCCTAGATCAAGCTCTAACATACCATAAATTTTAATCAAAAATTTATGCCATTACCACGTCTACCTCTACCACCGAGAGTCAAACACAAAACCTCACAGAGCCCACGCTCTAGCGCGAGCTAGAGTGCTAGCTAGGCTGGCCCACCCTGGAAATGAATGTGCACAAAAATAGATTTATCCCTTTCTTCTACCCAAATGAAAATCGCAAAACAAACTGCCATGGTGATTTGAACTCAAAACCTATCCACTGCCAATGCCTTACGTAGGACCCACCTGCCACTTGGGCTAGCTACCCTATTGGAACAAAGTCATGTGTTGTCTCCCCTTTGATTCATTGTCCCTTCTTTGAAACATGTGTGCTTTGACTTTCCTTCTCCCTCTTCCCTCGATGAATGGTGATGTCTTCTCCTCACTCTCTGCCCTCAATGAATGGTTGCGAATCGTGCATATATTCTCAAAACCTTGCAAAATATATTTATTTTTCTCCTTAAATATGCATTTGGGAGATTTATAAGGAAACATCAGTGCTTTTGAAATAATTCAAATATTATTAAGCCCTCAACGATTTTGGTGCCTCCAACCTGTTGTGGAGTTTTTCCGCTTACCCTCCCAATATTTGTCATGTCACAACCAACACTATGGATTCTGGGAGACTTACCTCATTAACCTGGGAATAGACTACCTTAGATAGCTCTAAAATGACCAGGTTGGGTAAGGAAACCCCAAGCAGTGTGTTCATTGACTAATGCTTTATGATGCACATGCCCACTATGCCAGACAAAATGTTATTTAGTTGTTTTTGATATTTTTAGTGATCAAACCTATCAATATTAGAACTCATAAAAACCCAGACCGGTGCCTTATCCATTACAGAGTCATAGTAAATTTATAAATGGCTTTAGATAGATTAAAGCAAGAAGAACCAGTTCATTTTATCCTAGTAAAATAATGTAAAGTAAACAAAATGATTAAACTGGTGAAACAAAAAGTGTCATTCATAGGTTTTGATTACAAGAACACATGAATGAGCATCACACAAACCATAAACATAGAATATGAGCTAGGAATCGAGTTGGATTTTGTATTAATATAAAGATATTTACATAAAGCAGGCCCAATAGAGTGCTCGGGTCCTGTATGCCAATGATTTACAATAAAACCCCCATTCGAATGACGTAAAAAAGGGGCTACTCTTCATCCTACTTGCAACAACATAAGAGTCTCCAAATAAGCAAGTTCAATAGGAAATGATCATAGTGAACAATGCTCCCTGGTAATCCCTAGACATGGTAGAAGGAAAGACGGTAAGAAACAGACATAGGAGACACAAAGGAAAATATGACTCAATACTGGACAATGTTAATACCTAGCTTTTCTCTCTCAAAGGTTCGATAAGAAAAATGCCACTGTGGTGTTATCCTCTATATAGTGTAGGTTGGCCAACTGTCGTAACTTCCTGCTCTACTGTAACAATCTTGATATACCAAAAATTGTAATGCATTAAAAAATGGGCACGTAGCCCACGTTCCCTTTCATGCAGATGGTTGCTGTGTATCCCCACTGGTACTACCTTGTGTTTGAGGCTGGGATCCCCCTGGTGAGTGTGTGGCAGTAGCGGTGGGTACCACTCCTACCTTGTTATTCTAAATAGCTTGGTCAATAAATTCCCAAGCCTCATCATGAAAGTTTAAGGAGAAGAGTATCAGGCTTAAATCTTGCATGGCCTCGATTATATGGTCCTTCGCCCACTGCACATTATTATTGGTAAACTCACATAGGCAGTCTACCATCTTCACCAGAGCCGTGAAGCGTTTAGATAGCCTGTCACCAGATTTCAAATCAAAATCCTAGATCCTTTGGAAAATAAAATCTTTAATAACTGGGGCCCGCTCGAAGTCCTCAATGGAGAGGTTGCAATCAACCAATTCATCATTGGCCTCATACTCAAAATTTTCCACCTCCTTGTTCCATTGGAGCTAATTTTTCTCATTTTGTAAAAATATGGATACCTTAATGTATTCTTCTATAAATAAGCATAAAGAGTCATCTGATAGGGCAGTCGTTAACCTAGAAATAGGCACATAGTTATCCTAGAACCTTTTATAAATTGGCATAATTGTATCTATTCACTGCCTCCCTTGTTGTAGGTTATTTTGGATGAGGCCTACTACGCACCTCACAACATATATGTCTATCATAATGGACTCCAAATCCCCCATTTTTCTTGGATTTTCTCCTTCATCTCTTGTTTGAGTTCATCTGCTGATCCAAGTTGGACACTAGCCTACGCAGTGCAAGGAGCGGGCATCCTCAGTTTATCAACTTCTACCTGAAGTTGCTTGACCTTGAGCTACAATGGCCCACCTCTACAACCTTGGATTTCAATTATTTGAGTTCTTTCTCTATGGATTCTGCCACCTGTGCTTGAGAGGCCATATGGGATTTCATCATTTCAACAGGTGCAACGGATGCTCTTATGACACCCTTACTTACATCGATAGTAGCCTCCTTCATGCTAGGTGGCAAAGGGATCTCAAAGGTAGCAACAAATATGTTAGTGGTTGTTTGTCCAACTATCTCCCTATGCTTGAATATCCCCTTTATAGGGGATATTTGTTCTTCCATGTCCTGGATCTAGTCCTCTTCATCGATGGTGAATTGGAAGGCGTTAGTGACCCTTACCATTGTAAAATTCTCCACTCCTTGATCCGAGGATTCGGTTCTAGAACTTTTGTGAGTAGGGGACCATGTGGGGCTTTGTACCTTGTAGCCTATTAAAATATTAGATATCCCCCCAGCTTGCACTATATTTTTTATTACCTTGGGTCGTACTTGACGTTCTTCTTGATTTATTACCAGGGTGGCAAAATACAAGGAATGTTGATTTTTTACCAATTGACCCTGCTCCTATGGGCTTATCAAAGTTAGCACCGATGATGTGGTAGCTTGTTGAGATGGACCAATGGCCAACTCCTTCCCTTTGGAAGTGGCAACGGGGAGCTGGAAGAAGAAGGGAGCTTGGCCTGTTCATCAACTATCTTCATCATGACCTCAAAGAGGTCAGAGTCCTGCTGAGCGATCTGAAGAGTGGGATATTTGAATTCTTTTGGAGGGACCGCTAGGATATTCAAATTATTCAAATTATTGTGCACCTAAATTGGACACTTGCACACCCCAAAGTGAGGGGCGTGCTGAATTGGGATGGGGCGCACAACCTTGTGCAACCCAAAAAAGGTTGTGCACTCTACTTTGAGAGCAGAGCACATTGGATGGAGGGGGAGCGCATGACCTATGTGCTCCAAGGGATTGAGTGCACTACATTGTAATGGAGTGCACATCAGGCTTCAGGGTGCACATAGAAATACACACCCTTGGTGGGCTTGTACGTGCTCTGTTCCTTGGAGCATGCGAGATGCATGACCTTGTGTGTCCCAAAGGGGTGATGCATGCTTCACTCCTTAGAGCGCGTGAGGCACACAACCTTATGAATCCCAAGGAAATATTATTCACTCTACCTCCTCATGGAGCACACAAGCTTTTTATGGGGTGTACTACCTTGTGCACCCCATTATCCAATGGGGCACATGGGCTAGAGGCGGGCGCACAACCTTGTGTTCTCACTTGGGGTACTTTGCACTCCATTGTGTGGAGCACACCAACCTGGTTCGAGGCCCGCATGCTTTGCACTTGGGTGAATTTGAGTTTGTTCCATTGGAGTGGAGAGCATAGGTCTAATTTGAGGTGCACCACCTTGTGCGCCCCAAGGGTAAGTGTGAATTCAGCTCCCAAAAGGTGGTTAGATTTTTGGGAGTCAACACCGAATCTAACTAGGACAAGGGGGCGGATGGAAGACGTTGACTTGAGGACTCCATACTCTCTGGGTATACCAACCTAGGACTAACACACACATGCTTCTATTTTTTTTTTTAACTAGTGGGACCAAAAATCTTTAGATGCTACCCATTGACTGGTATAGGAAACTCCCCTCCTTCCATGTCTTTCAGCCTATAAGTATGCTGCCCTACTATTTTAGCAATCTGGTAGGGCCCCAGCCACTTGGGCTCAAAATTTTCCTTCTCCCCAGGCTTTTCATTTTTTGGATCCCAATATAGTACCACATCATCCAGGGCAAAGGTCTGCCCTTTAGTCTTCTTGTTGAAAAATTCTACGATTTTACCCATTTGATCGATCATTCCTGTAACAACCTCCCTCCTATCTTCTTCCAATTTCACCAATTGGTCCATCCTTCTCTATAGTTCATTTGGTTGCTCATGATCCTATAGTATCAAGGAGAGAGCTACTTTTTCTAACTAGGGTGGCAACAATGCCCTCTCTCCATAAACTAGTTCGTATGGTGACATGCCAGTAGCCCTTTTAATTGACATCCTTTTTGCCCATAGAGCGTGCTTGATTTTGCTATCCCATACTCTCTTGTTCTTTCCCAATGACCACTTGATTCTTGTGAGGATGTTATTATTTGAATATTCAGATAGTCCATTGCCCTATGGGTAGTAATTGGTAGAGTGAGCTAGCTCAATAATATACTCATTGCAGAAATACACCATCTCATAGGAGGTAAAATATTTGGCATTGTATGTCACTAATTTTTTGGGTACTCCAAATCTAGTCAGTATATTTTCCTCCAAGAAGTTAATATGGTAGTTGTTGTTGATCTTCTCAGGGGGCTGATTTTACCCATTTGGTCAGGTAATCAGTTGCAGTGATGATCCACTTATGTCCTCCTGATGAATTAGGATTGATATCCCCAATTAAATAAATCCCCCACTGGGAAAATGGAGTTTCAATAATAACTGGATGTAGAGGCATGGCAGGTAAACTTTTATTCCTAGCGAAGACTTGACAACTGTAACATATCCTAACCACTTGGTAAATGTATATGAAAAGATATGGCCAATAATACCCTGCTCTCATGATTTGGTTGGCTGTTTCTTTAGGTGCAAAGTGGCCATCATAAAAACCACTATGAAATTCCTTGATAATCTTGGGAACCTCATTTTTAGTTACACATAGCAGTAGCACTCCACTAGGATGTCTCCAATACAACCGACTTCCTTGAAGATGATATTTTTGAGACTACTATTTGATACTTCTTATTCTGCTAGCGATCTTCCTAGGAAAGAAGGACAATTATTTTAGATAGAACAAGATGTATTTATACCACTCAAAATATTCATGTTCTAACTGTGGTTATTGCTACTCTCCCTGAGTTAAGATAGTATTTTCTATCCACTGCTCTTATTTGTAGGCCATATATTTTGCCAACCCTTGGACTTTAATAATTTTTATGGTTTTGAACTCCACATCATATTGTAGCAGTTTAATCATCCACCTTTTTGAACTGCCTATGGTCTCGAGCTGGGTAAGAATGTCTTTAATGGCGATATAAGGAATATAGACAATCACTTTGTAAGCTCCAAAGACACTCTTAAAATGCTCTAAGGTCTGTATGAGGGCGTAAGCCTAATTTTCAATTGGTTTGTATCTCAGATGAGCCCCTTTCATCCCTGAACTCATGAATGCTATGGGCAATTCATTTGCCTGTTCATCCTTCTAGGATAGTACAGCTGCTATAGTGTGGTCTGAGGCAAAAGAGTATAGGTTAAAACTTTTTGAATGGTGTAGGCAAGTTAAGACAGGGGAAGTAGTAATAGCATCTTTAATCTACTGGAAAGTTTTGAGGTTGCCCTCCTACCATCTTTATTAATCAAATCATTGATAGGCTTAGCAATCTCAGAAAAATTGGGAACAAATCTCTTGACAAAATTAATTTTTCCAAAAAAAGACCTGACTCCCTTGAGGCTCTTGGGAGGTGGTATTTGTGCGATTGATTTTGTCCTCTCGGGGTCAATGCTGATTCCTTATTTTGAAACTACATGTCCCAGTAATTTACTATGGGTCATTATTTTGAAACTACATGTCCCAGTAATTTACTATGGGTCACTCCAAACAAACATTTCTTTAGATTGAGTGAGATTCAATACTCTTTGCACCTTTGGAATACTTGGGATAAGTGGGAAAAGTGGTCTATAGGGTCCTTGGAGAATACAGTAATATAATCTAGATAGACCACCACTATTTTGAACATTAGACCCTTGAAGACAAAATCCATAGCCCTTTGAAAAGTTGCTCCAGCATTCATCAACACAAAAGACATCCTTTGTGTAGACACCTAAAATGCGTTATGTCGATGGCGACTACTCATATGGACATGCTACAAGACCATATGGAGGATTTTGGATAGACTCCAAGATAGAGCAATGGTTCTAACCACTCAATTTAGGATTTCTAGCCTAATCAGTCTGAAGCATAGACCAGACCTACGGTCTACAGTATGAACCGTAGCTAAGGCCTACGGTTTACAATCTAAACCACAACTACAACCTGTGGTCTTAACTAAAGTTTAGTTGGCATTCATTCAAGCCAAATTGGTTTGAACGGCCATTTGTTCTAGAAGACAGTGGTTAGAGGACATTAGATTCCAATCCAACTATCCTAAACACCCCTTCTTGATCTTGGCTTCTCCATGAAGCCACCCCTAGCCCTGGGATATCCTATAAGTACCCCTTCAAAATAGGGCAATGATATAGATGATTTTAATAGTGAAGCGCTATAGAATTATCAATAGAGAGTGCATTTAGAGATCAAAGCAACAAAGCCCTATCAAATTATGGACTCACTTGAGTACATAGGGAGAGCCTTGTTGCCATCCCCATTGTCAATTTGTCAAGCATCATGACGAATTAGGCCATGGATGCCCTAAGGACCTAGGAGAGCCAACAAATGCTAATTTGGATAAACAGAGGCCCCTCACAGTGAATTAACCACCAAACTTGTTATAAGGACACTGAAGGTGACCCTTGAACATAAATTGGACAAGGAGGTCAAGCCCACTAGCCTTTATTTTTAAGGTAAACTTACTTGAGTGCTCACCATGGATTTTAGTCACAGTTTATAGTGCAGACTGCACACCAGTGTTGCGGTTTGCAACAGAGCTATCACCACCTTACTATTTTTATTTTTGTCCATCTAATTAGATTATATTAGTCATTTGGATAGTTTAGTTGTAGTTGTAGAGATTTCTAACTGATATATTTAGCGTTAGAATGATTTTAGTATAGTAGCATGAAATAAAAATTAATGGGTTCTTTATGACTCTTAAAGTTTCATTTCCTTTAATTAAACAATACAAATTTTAATTGCTATACTATTTTATGTATTTCCATGAATCTTTGTCAGTTGAGCATAGTTTAAACATATTTTACATGCTTTCTTGATTTCATGTTTTCAACGACATCTTTATGCATCTTTCCTTTTAAGGGCCTCATCACGAGAGGCTACCTATGTTTTTTGTCATTTTCTATTATTTCTTGATCACAGGTATCTACATTCATAAGAGCTTAACATTTGAATCCTTCCTCAATGTGAAGAAGAGGGTCAACTCCACCCTAAGATAGTTCGTGTCACCCTACAAAGGCATTTGAAATATCACACCTATGCTTGAGAGGGAAACTATTGCACGGATCTTATTGTAATATTGTATCAACATGATTATCCCTAAGAGGGATGTACTTGTAACCTGAAATGATTTCATAATGGAATAAAGTATCTTTTATTGTTTATCTTGTTGTCAATTTCTTAGATTTCATGCATGTTGCCATTATTTGTACTATTATACTGGGATTCCAATCGGGTGTGAGCCTTTTTGGTGGTTACTATTGGTCATTAAATCTGCCTAGGAAAGGATTTTAGTGAGTGTATGCACCCTACACCTGGACCAACATTGAAAGGCTGAAGGGAAGAGATGCCCCTCGTACCAATATCCGGAGAAAGGTCGGCTCCTATGCTAAACTACTTTGGTGTTTGGAGATAAGGGTGCAGGAAAGAGATAAAAGGAGTTAGGGTTAGAGAAAGAAATAAAAAGGGGGTAAGGGAAGAGAGATTGATGATTCAAAGTGGGAGAGAACAGGAAGCACGATCACTAACCAAAAAATTGAATAGAAGCAAAGAACACCAAAAATAAATGAAAGAAATGCTATATGAACCTTCCTATGTATCCTTCAGGCAAGTTTCAGGGTACAACCCCCGATCACACATCGGATGTAGGGTTCAGCTTCTCAGTATGCAAACGAAGGAAGACAAAAGAATTCGAACATAGAAGGCAACATAAAAGAAATCCAATATGACGTTTTTCCTCTCCTATGTATCCTTCAGGATAGTTTTTGGGTGCAGTCCCCGATCTCACACCAGATGTAGGGTTCAGCTTCTCGATATACAAATGAAGGAAGATAGAAGAATTAAAGCACAGAAGGCAACATAAAAGAGAGAAATCAAGCCCAAAGCTCTTTAGTATGAATCGCAGGACATCAAGTTACAATAGATTTCTTAGCAGATAGTTCCCCCCATTTTTATATTACAATGCCTGGGTTTTTATAGAGTACCTGACCCTCTAAGTCATAATTACATAGCAAGGAGAAGTACCCCCTCGAGCCCTAAGAATTAGGCCCTCGAGGCTCTTGTGATTGAGCTCTCAAATCCGTTACCAAAACTGGAAACTGTGACTGGGTCAACCATGGAAAGATGCATTGATGAGCCGTCTGGACATCCTTGGTCTTTGGGTGCGGTGCTCAAGTGTCCGCCATGCTCGTAGGGCTCTTCATCATGGCCTGATACTTCATTTCAAATTGCCAAAAATGAGCAGTGAGTTTATCGGGCATGAAAAATGTATTTATGAGGCACTTGATCGCCTCGAGAAAATACCCGGCTTGGAGCGCGTGCCTTTGTGGTACTTTGCTAGCCTTTAAACTTCACTTCACGACGGACTTGTGGCGAAGCATATTCTCCTTGATTTGCACTTCGCATGGCGAGGCTTCGCAAGGCAGCTTCGGGGGTGATGGAGGCCGAAGCATATCTCTTTTGCTAATTGGGGTCTTTACTTTTTGTTGCTTCATTGTGCCAAAACTGCTTTGGTGTGGTCCTTCGGCCAAAGTAGATACTTCGCTAATGAGTCTTTGGGATGCTTTGCTGTGATCCTTCTTCAGAAATGTGGTTCAGGAGTATTCTAGCTGAAGTGCATCTTTGTCTTCAAAATGCATCTTCCACTTCGGATGAAAGTACTTCGCACGAAAGTTTTTCGAAGCAGATGCTTCACAATGATTTTTGGCAAAGTAAAATCGGTTCGCTGATGCAGGGGCCCGAAGTGGATGCTTTGGTGACCTTTTCGCGAAGTGTTTTTAGTACTGTACTCCAAATTCTGCTTCACAAAAATCCTGCTCGAAGTAGTTGCTGGAAATGCTTCGGGTGCAAAGTAGTTTCCTTCTTTCTCCTTTGTATTTTACTTCAGTAACACCGCTTCACAAAAATCCCGCCCGAAGAAGCTGCTGGAAATGCTTCGGGTGTGAAGTAGTTTCCTTATCTTAGCCAGTTTGGACTGTGGTCTAGACCTTCCTTCTTCAGTGAAGTTGTTCTTTTGAAGGCCGCTTCGCTCAACTTCCGCCTGAAGTGGGGGTTTGAAGTGCTTCGGGCCTAAAGTTCTTCTATCGTTCCCCTTACATTCTTCTTCGGCAATACTACTTTGCAAAAATTTTACCCGAAGTAATGGTGAAAATGCCTCAGGTGCGAAGCTCTTCTCATTTTCTTTCGGTGAAGCTCTTTCTTTTTCTTTTATATACAAAGGGATGGCATCGAAAGCCAAAATTGCTGCAAATTTTCAAATAAAGAAATAACAAAGAAAAAATTTAGAAAACACTATACAAAATTTTGATTTCCTTTTCTGCCCCTTGAGAAATGTGACAAAATTGTCAACATTCTTGGTGGCCCATGGGGCAACGAGCTCGTATCGATGGGAGAACCCTTAATTTTAATCCATTGGGCCAGAGTCTTCTCTATATCCTTCTTTTTTTGGGAGTGCTTCTACAACTGGTTGTTGTTGTTGTTCTTCTTCTGCTTCTTCTTCTCCTTCTTCTGGCGTGGCCTCCTCAGGAGCAACTTCCTACGACGGTGATGGGGCAAGATGCTCATGGAATTTCCTCATAGTTCGGTGGACCTGAGACCAGGCATTCTTCGAGAAAGGCTCTAGGTCTTGTAAAGCCTTGATCAAACCGTGGAACCAATTGATTTTCCCGATATCTGCATGTTGGGCTCTAGTATATAGATCATTTAGACAGGCTATAATCTTACAGTATTTCAAAAGGTAATCTGTGACCTGCATTTCTATTATTAGGTCTGCCCATTCGTCTATTTTTGAGATGTCACTCTCAAATTGAAGCCATGTCGGCTTAATCTCTTCCTTGGACAAGAGATTCCCATCATCATCTATGAAACTCGAGAAGCCCATGGAAGAGAGATCTTGAAAATATCCCATTGATGTGCGCTGCTCATTATCGAACACGTCCATGAGGTCCTTTGCCTTCTACATTTTCTGCACCTTAGAGAAGAAAGCGCGAACTATGGCCCAGGCTGTAGACCAGTCTCTGGCTATCTGACTCATCGTAGGGACCTGCAAGTCTTGATATTTGGCACTTTGGACATCGAAAGCTAGTTTGAGTCGACTTCTAGCTTTCTGAGTGATTTCATCAATGATTGGCCCTCCTTCGACAGCGGCATTCTGGGCTTCCATGATATAGGCCAAAATTGAAAGGGCGCTGGAGGCCCAAGATTTGAAGTTTTTAAGCAAATGCGAGCGAATCTCCTTGATTTTGCTCCTATCACACAACCCTAAGCCTTCCTTTTCATATAGCTGGTTCTGCATCTACAAGATTTTTGCTTCAAGCTCTTTGGCCTTCAGATCATTCTCGGCCTGCCTCTATGCTCGATTTTTGGTTGTACACTCCAATTGTTGTATCTCTAATTTTAGGGCATGTGCTTCCTTTTTAATTAGCTTGCACTGCTCCTCGGCATCCGCTAGCTTGGACTGGATTCTTTCCAGCTCTTCCTCTAGTTTGATATTGGCACCCTCTGCCTCGAATCTGCACTGATTTGCAATGTTTGCGTGCACTCAGAAGGTCTCGATCCCTACATGCATAGACACGAAATCATTATCTAGGTTCAGGTGTTCTAGGTCCTTGGTTTTCTCCTGATAATCATAATCCACTAGAGTCATCTCATCCAGAGGCTGTTGGACCCTGGGGACCTTCTTCACCTTGTGTAACTTCCTAGATTTTAAATCAAAGACCGCACACTTCTCAACCTGGGCCAGAGAGTGCCCTCTTTTCTTCCTAGCATCCTTCAGCATCTTCTCTGTGTTTTGTCGTGCTTGAATTAGCTTTTTAGCTAGATGAAATTCCTTTATTATGGACAACTCAGATTCAAATAAGGCTGGATCTCCAACCATAGGGGTAAACAAATATAAGGATTTGATGGGGGATACCTCACTAGAAGGTTCGGTGATAGGTGTAGTGGGGGCTTTGACCAATGGGACAACACCGTGTATGATGGAGAGATGGGATGTGAGGTTCAGCATTGGGCTACTATCTTTGCCTTGCCTGAGGGCTGAAGAAACAATGATGCAGGAGGATGAAGCAGTTTTAATGGGCTGGTCCTGGCCGAACGACTCAGGTGGGGTGGCGCTAGGCAGAGTTGGAATGGAAATAGGCAATTTTTGAAGGGGTTATTGACTTTGATGGGGAATTTCAACCAGGAACATAGTGGACATGTCAGAGATCAAGGTGAAAGGGGGAGAGTGCGTACCTACGTGCCCTCCTGGCAAAGCGGCCGTGGTAACTTCTTGTGTAGTCGACTCCTGCTCCTTTTGGGATTCGACGCTTCCAACCTCCATGAATTCTACTTCAGGATCTCCTTATTGAAGTATTTCCTCTAGATCGATGACGTCTATGTCTGGAACCATCTCAACACTTGGTGGCATCACACTTTCAACACCTACTTTGAAAAAAAGAATAAAATGATGTTTTACCTTAGCGGTGAAAAGTCTTCAGATGAAGACCATTGACAGAGATCGACAAAACTTGGCCATATGCATCTTTGAGGATGAAAGAGTTGGCCGAGTTCACCTTCATAATTTTGAATGGACCATCCCAGAAGGCATCCATCTTGTCGTGATTCCCAGGCTTGGCCTTCCAGGAGTCCCACTTCCATACCAGATCTCCCACATTAAATGTGCGATCGGATGACCTTTTCTTGAACCAGTCTTGAGTGACCTGAGCATGCTTAGCAAAGTTCTGGTAGGCTTCTTCACGATCTTCCTCTAGTTGCAGCAGCTGAGCTAATCTATTTTCCATTGGACTAACTCCATATTCTACTTCTAACAGCTGTAATGCAGGGATCTCTACATGGATGGGTAAGATAGCCTCCTTGCCGTAGACCAAGGCATAAGGTAAAGTTTTGATTGACTTATTGACAGAAATTCGATCGGCCCACAAGGCCCGATTTAGAAGGAGATGCCAAGTCCTTTTGTTTTTCTCTATAAGCTTCCTTAGCACCCTCAACAAGGTCTTGTTGGTGGATTCTGCCAATCCATTGCCTTGCGGGTAGTAGTTGGAGGAGATTTTATGATATATCCCATGTTTGTAGAAGAAATCATTGATTTTGGCCCCTAAAAAACCAAGACCATTGTCCGTAATGATGGATTCGGGAATGCCAAACCTAGTGATCAAACCTTCAAGAAAAGTTATGACGGTACCCTGATCAGCATGCCTTGTGGGAACTGCTTCGGCCCACCTAGTGAAGTAGTCAGTTGTGGTCAAGATGAAATTATGTCCCACGAAAGAGTTCAGCGATATGGCCCCTATAAAATCCAACCCTCATTGCTGAAAGGGAGTTTCTACTTGTATCGGACAAAGGGGCATCGAAGCATTTCTGCTTTGGTCGGCAAAATTTTGACACTGCTCGCATCTGCGACAAACGACGAAGGCATCAGTGAAGAGAGTGGGCCAGTAATAACCCACCTTGATTATCTTCAGTGCCATTGTTCTCCCTATGAAGTGACCTCCAAATAGTCCCGAATGAAATTCTCCCAGGACTCTCCTTTTATCATCATCCTTTATGCACTTAAGAAGGACACCATCGATGTTCCTAAAAAATAGGCCTTCGGGATGCAAGGTATATCGGGAAGACCGAATCCTAAAATGCCTTTGCTATGAAGCATTTAGATGCGAAGGACATCTGCCAGTGTTGAAGTATTCAACAATTTCACTGACCCAGTCCTTTTCGTCCTCTCCATGGTTCATGAAGCATTCTTTGGCTGGCGAGTCATTCCATTGAGATTCTATCACTTCGGCCGCTGCGCTCTTTGCTAGCTCTTGACACAATGCGCGACCACGAACCAATTTTTTGGGCTTGATCTCAATGTCAAATTCCTGTATCTTGTTCACCCAACCGGATCTCTTGCTTACCAATTCTCCTTGGATGATGAAATTGCGTACGTCGGGGTGAATGACAAAGACTGTAACCCAACTTTGGGAGATGAACTGTTTGAACTTCCTAAGAGACTTCATTACTGCATGCACCTGACGTTCTATGAAATTGTATTTCTCTTCATGGGGATTGATCGCCTGGCTCAAAAATGCAATGGGACGCTCTTCACCATATTTCCCCTTTTGTGTCAGGACCGCAGCATAGCTTTCGGGCTCCCCTATGGCGTACATGATAAAATATTGACTGTAGTTAGGATTGACCAGGACTAGCACCTGAGCGATGCGGGCCTTAATTTCTTCGAATGCTTCCCTTATTTCTTCCATCCAGATGAATTTGGCATCCTTCTTCAAAAGTTCAGACATCGGTTTGATGACCTAGGCAAAATCGGGGATAAACTTCCTCACAAAGTTGATTTGGTCGAAGAAATATTGAAGTCCTTTCTTGTCTGCTGGGATTGGGAGCTTTGTTAGAGCCTCGGCTCTTTCAGGATCTATAGCGAGACCCTTTTTTGATCTTGCATGTCCCAGCAATTTTCCTTCACTGACTGTGAATATGGACTTCTTCGGATTGATTGATATGCCAAACTCTCGACATTTTTCAAAAATTTGTTGCAAGTGTACAGGGTGATCCTCCCTTCTTCAGGAGAAAATGGTCATGTCATCTAGATAGATGATGATAACCTTATTCAGAAGTTTGCCAAAGGCTAGATCCATCACCCTTTGGAAAGTGGCACCAGCATTCGAAAGGCCAAATGGCATTCGTTGGTAAGCAAACGTTCCCCACTTGGTGGTGAATGCTGTATTATACTGGTCTTCGTCCCTAACCCAGATCTGATTGTATCCGAAGAAGCCATCGAGCAGGGAGAAGCATTGAGCTCCAGCCACTGAGTGCAAAATTTGATCGATTTGCAAAAGAGGATAGTGGTCCTTGAGAGAAGCCTGGTTCAGGTTGTAAAAGTCCACGCATAACCGTATATCTCCATTATTTTTTCTAACAAGGACCATATTCGCTACCCAAGAAGAATGCTTGATGGGATATATTATCTTTGCCTTGAGCATTTTCAAAAGTTTGACCTTCATCATGACCTCGATCTTTGGATTAATCGGCCTTTGCTTTTGTTGAAAAGGTTTGACCCCCTCCTGTAATTCAATTGTATGCTGGACCAGCCACCGATCGTATCCCCTAAGGTCTTGATAAGACCAAGCAATTATGTTGAGAAACTTTTTGCATAGAGTCTGGATCTGTTCTATCTCTTCTGAAGTGCAGTCGATTTTGAATTTTATCGCTTTTCCAAGTTCAAGCTCTAAATCTTGGTACTACTTTTCATTAACTTTGATCATGTGAGAAAGTGCTCGATCATTCTAATCTTCTTTCAAGAGTGATCAATCCCTTGGGAACATAGTTATTCTTTAATTGAACCAGATCTTCATCTTCTTCTTCATCTGAGCTTCTGTCTTTGACTATGGCGGCTTCTTGAATCATGAAATTTACAATCTGCTCATCATTTTCAAAGACTTGCCAGTGTAGGTCTCTTTCTGGGACATAGGGTCTGTAAATTATCCTCACTGCTTTGGGCTTGTGCACCATGTCTTCTGTTGGAGAGTACTTGGCTGCGATGGATGCCAGGACATCAGCATGTTGATTATTTTCTCATGGGATGGACAGCAGATTGAGAGACTCGAACTGGTCAAACAGGTCCCATACCCTATTGCGATATGACCTTAAATAATGCTTTTTTGAAGAGCACCTATTTGTGACTTGGTTACATACTAGTTCAGAATCTCCAAAGATTTTGAGGTTCTTTATGCCTAACTTGTCAGATTTCTTGAGTCTAAGGCATAATGCTTCATATTCTACTGCATTGTTGGTGCAGCTCCATGTCAACCAGTAGCAATACTCCTGTTCTTCGAATGGCAAAACTAGGAGAATCCCTGCCTCAGCACCATTTTTACATCGGGTGCCATCGAAGAACAACTTCCATAGTCCTTCTTGGGTACTTGTTCTATTCTCTGATTGAGTGTGTTTATCAGGCTTGGCATTCGCATAACATCCTATCTTAGTCTCTATCATGGCATTAAAGTCTGTTAAGGAAAACTCATCTTCATAACTTAGTTGTGCAAGAGATTCCTTGACTAGGTCCACCTGCTCTACTTCCTCCACTATTGCATTCATTGGATCGTTGCTTTATTCTTTGGACATTTTTTGCACAAGGAAGGAAGAAGGCTTTTCATTGTAGATCTTCATGTTCTTTCCTTTGAATGGAATCTCCAGATGAGAGTAATCCATGGATAGATATCTGCCCAGCTTTGCTGTGAATTCCCTTGACAAGCACATACTGAAGTATGGTTCTAGGTCGATGACCACTACCTCTTGTATGACCGTGATTTGAGGCATCTTATGTAGTCGAATAGGAATATCTTTAATTACTCCTATAGTATTCACTGGAGTACCATCCAACTAGAGTACGCCATGGCTGCTTCACGTATATTCCATCCCTATCTCTTCGTAGACTGCTCTCAGCATGACTATTGTAGCGGCCCCAAAGTCGATCATAAAGTTATGTACAATATACCCTTCTATCTGTAGAGAAAGGTAGAATGGAGGTGGTCTATTTTTTCCTATAATTGATGTGGATAGCGTTTGCACAAGATCAAGCGATGCTGCATTTTTTGCTTTAATCGTCTTTAATGATTCTTGCAGCAAGTCCACTTGTCCAGGTAGTTGGAGTGCATCGTACAAGCTGATCTTGGCTGGGATCCTCTTTAACTCCTCCACAATGTTGTATGTCAAGGAACTAAGCACCTCGGGTTCTTTCCTCAACTCATATTTGGTGCGATACTGTTCTGTAGCTTCAACTCTTTATCGCTTAGTTAGCAAAGGAAACTTGAGCTTTTCCCTAGCCTGCTCTTTAGTTTCTGCCTGAGGTGGTTCGATAGAGGCCTTTTGAGCTTTTTATCTGATTGGTACAGGTGGAGTAGCTTTTTTTGGGGCCGAAGAAGATGATTGTCCATTTTTGGGTTGAGCAGGCACTTTTAGGGGAGACATCTGAGTAACATCTACTTCTATCACCTTATTTCCTCCTCTGGTAAGTATCACAACCGGCTCTTAATCACCAATTGCCAAGTTCTGACTCATTTGCTTGATGACGTTGACTTGACCGCCATGAATACTGCTTGCCAACATTTGTACATAGTGTTGGTGCAGCATGCAGGTATTTTCTTCATACGGATCATTACACGTAGAGCACCAATATACATAATCAAAAGTGCTCGAAGCCTCATCAATCACAACATTTCTCGTCGAAGCCTTCCCTTGCTGGATTGCTTGATCTTTGGTAAGCACAGGAGTAGGATAAGATCTTCTCGATATGAATTCTTGTTGCGCTTGCTTCCTTTTCACAATGGTCATGTCATTGGACAACGTATGAACTATGGAGTTTAGAGACTGCATTTCTTGTAGAATCTTATCTTGTATATCATCAACTTTTGGAACGAGTGGCAATGAAGCCATTGTCGATATTGGAGGTAAGGCAAGGGGTTGAAGAGGTGTTGGTAGTACAAGGAATGGCAAAGTGATAGTGGGCTATGGAGTTGAAAATGTGGGAAGATGAATTTGTGGAGCGATGATTTGAGACACAATAGGGTTTGGGTTCCAAGATGAGATTGGGAGTGTAGGGGTCACAGAGGTCCGTGAAGCGACTGTGCTCACATATGGGGATTGAGGGAATTCAGGAAGGATAGGCATCGACATACTTTGAGGGAGCTTGCCTATAGCTATCAAATCTATCTCTGCCTTCTTGGCTAACCCATACAACTCGAGAAAAGTATTGATGTTAGAATATCTTACCATGATACTAATATCAGGGTTGAAAGCCCGAAGGAAATAGTATGCTGCAGCATCATCAATTGGTCAAAGTCCAACTGGTACTCTCTGCCAGGTTCAAGCGAACCTAACATTGAAGTCTACGATTTCTTCTTGCGGGTGTCTCTGAATTGAAGTGAACTGATGTAGGAGAGAGGTAGGATCGAAAGACTCATTGAAACCTTACATCAACTGCCCGACTAACTGGTACCATACTATAATAGTACCGGGTGGTAAAGATCTATACCAATAGAGGAGTTTTCCTCTAAGGGAAAGAACTGAAAGATTCACCATAACTTACTCCTCTGTGATGTCATGGATTTCCACCAAAGATATTATGTTCTGGATGTGCTCCAGAGTAGTCTTCCTAGTTCCATCGTACATTGGGATCTTCTTTACAACAGTGGACGGTACTTGCCCTTGTCCCACTAAATTTAGCGGTGACAAAGAATCCCATGACAGGAACCATCTAGGCTATGGTTGCTGCTCCATTTGCTGTTGTTGTTGTTGCTATGCCATACTTGCTCATGGATTTTGAGGAACAAGAATCACCGAAGCTCTTCCTTGATTGATAACAGGACGATTAATATAAATGGAGGCACTAGTATGCTTTGATGAGTTGGGAGGATTAGGAGGAAAGCTAGTCACTGCGCTATTATAAGTTAATCCTTGCTCACCAACAATGGTCTCTTGCGAGGATGTTCCTCATAACAGTGACTCAGGGGTAACTAACCTAGATCATTCCCCAAAGGCATTAATATCTAGCTCAAAGAACTTAGTTTCATCTCCTCTATTCTTAACTCTCCATCTTGTTTGCATGAAGGCACAGGCTTTGGTACTAGTATTTATGACTAAAATATTCTCGGGTAAACAAAGTCGCCAGATGCTAAAAGTCTTTCAGTAATGAGAGCATTGGTCCTCACTACCACTAATCTGGTGATACTGATCTGGTCACATCAAGAACTGATTAGAACTATTGGCCCCGGTGTATATGGGTTTTGTGTTTAAAATATGGGACCTTGACTGGTTATGGATCTTACTAAGATAGACACAGTTGGTCCCACCAGGCGTGCCAAAACTGTTGTTCATCAAATCTGCCTAGGAAAGGATTTTGGTGAGTGTATGCACCCTAGACCTAGACCAACATTGAAATGCCAAAGGGAAGATATGCCCCTCATGCCAATATCTGGAGAAAGGTCGACTCCTATGCTAAACTACTTTGGTGTTTGGAGATAAGGGTGCAGGAAAGAGATAAAAGGAGTTAGGGTTAGAGAAAGAAATAAAAAGGGGGTAAGGGAAGAGAGATTGATGATTCGAAGTGGGAGAGAACAGGAAGCACGATCACTAACCGAAAACTTGAATAGAAGCAAAGAACACCAAAAATAAATGAAAGAAATGCTATATGAACCTTCCTATGTATCCTTCAGGAAATTTTTAGGGTACAACCCCCGATCACACATCAGATGCAGGGTTCAGCTTCTCAATATGCAAACGAAGGAAGAAAAAAGAATTCGAACACAGAAGGCAGCATAAAAGAAAGCCAATATGATGTTTTTCCTCTCCTATGTATCCTTTAGGATAGTTTCAGGGTGCAGTCCCCAATCACACACTGGATGCAGGGTTCGGCTTCTCGATATACAAATGAAGGAAGATAGAAGAATTGAAGCACATAAGGTAGCATAAAAGAGATAAATCGAGCCCAAAGATCTTTAGTATTAATCGTAGGACATCAAGTTACAACAACTTTCTTAGCAGATAGTTCCCCCCATTTTTATATTTCAATGCCTGGGTTTTTATAGAGGACCTAACCCTATGAGTCATAATTACATAGCAAGGAGAAGCACCCCCTCAAGACCTGAGAATTCGACCCTCGAGGCTCTTGTGATTGAGCTCTCAAATCTGTTACCAAAACTAGAAATTATGATCGGGTCAACCATGGAAAGATGCATTGATGAGCCGTCTGGACGTCCTTGGTCTCCGGGTGCGATGCTTGAGTGGCCGCCATGCTCACTGGGCTCTTCATCATGGCCTGATACTTCATCTAAAATTGCCAAAAATGAGCAACGAGTTTACCAGGCACAAAAAAATGTATTTATGAGGCCTTTGCGATGCTTCGCTAGCCTTTAAACTTCGCTTCAGGACAGACTTGTGCCAAAGCAGATTCTCCTTGATTTGCACTTCACATGGTGAGGCTTCACAAGGCAACTTCTGGGGTGATGGAGGTCGAAGCATATCTCTTTTTCTAATTGGGGTCTTTACTTTTTGTTGCTTCGCTGTGCCAAAACTGCTTCAGTGTGGTCCTTCGACGGAAGTAGATACTTCGCTAATGAGTCTTTGGGATGCTTCACCGTGATCCTTCTTTAGAACTGTGGTTTGGGAGTATTCTGGCCGAAGTGCATCTTTGTATTCAAAATGCATCTTCCACTTTGGATGAAAGTACTTCGCATGAAAGTTTTCCGAAGTAGATGCTTTGCAATGATTTTCGACAAAGTAAAATTGGTTCACTGACGCAAGGGCCTGAAGTGGATGCTTCGATGACCTTTTGGTGAAGTGTTTTTAGTACTATACTCCTTCAAATTTTGCTTCGCAAAAATCCTGCCCGAAGTAGCTGCTGGAAATGCTTCAGGTGCAAAGTAGTTTCCTTCTTCCTCCTTTGTATTTTACTTCGGCAACACCGCTTCGCAAAAATCCCGCCTGAAGTAGCTGCTGGAAATGCTTCGGGTGCGAAGTAGTTTCCTTCTTTTAGCCAGTTTGGACTATGGTCTAGATTTTCCTTCTTCAGTGAAGTTGTTCTTTTGAATGCCGCTTCCCTCAACTTCCACGCGATGTAGGGGTTTGAAGCGCTTCGGGCCCAAAGTTCTTTTATCGTTCCCCTTACATTCTTCTTTGACAATACTACTTCAAAAAAAAATTACCCGAAGTAGTGGTGAAAATGCCTTGGGTGTGAAGCTCTTCTCATTTTCTTTCGGTGAAGCTCTTTCTTTTTCTTTTATATACAAAGGGATGGATCGAAAGCCAAAATTTTTGCAAATTTTCAAATAAAGAAATAACAAAGAAAAAGTTTACAAAAAACTATACAAAATTTTGATTTCCTTTTCTGCCCCTTGAGAAATGTGAAAAAATTGTCAATAGTTACAAAAGGTGATCATGACAGAACTCTGCATAAATAGCATCTGACTTTGAATTTTTTAACTTGCAAGTACAAACCATAGTTATCAGCTACATACCAACAATTGAATCGTAGGTTCAACGTGCAGTCTACATTCAGAACCACATACCAACCCTACTATTTCCATCTGATAGCATAGACAGTAAAAATTAGAGTGCCAATCATTGTAGGACTTGAGGTAGGCCCTATTTTTAACCCTCTATCATTTTTATTCCCTCTATGTTTTTACAGCATATACAATTTTGAATGAAAATTAGGAAAAATCACTAAAAAAAGGGGAAATCAATCGTCCTAGTTTGCTTTCACATTTACTTCCATAGAAAGGTGCTGCTAGGAACAGTGGACCTGTGATTGCAGTCTGCCCTAGGCTACATCGTGTTTTGATAGAGTGTCTTGTTTGGTTTGCATGTGTGAGGCCCAATTAGTGGCCAATTATCATCGTAATGTGCATTGTCTAAAAGAGCATCTAGATTAGTTTGCATTTTTTGAATGTAAAATGTTCTTCATTTGCATAGCATATATAAAATGAGCATGAGTGCTATATGATGCATTTATTTTATGTACAATAAAATGAACCACACACACCACTTGGCACTTAAACGCTAGTGAGTTGGGCTTGAAATCCAACCACTAGTAGGGTTCAATGACGGTGGGCGTAACTTCCATCCATTGGCCCAAATCCTACAAACCTTTGGATACTAGAACAATATCATATATGATAACCTTTCATACCCTATAAAATTTGCATATATTCTCTTTGGAGGGTATAATGTTGATAGGGGAGGTGAGGATATGGGAGGACCTGTGCTCCCTGACCATGTGTGGGCTTCATTACCACACATTATAGGTTGGATTACGTGACTTGGAGTTCATAGCCAAGTTTTTGAGCTGTGAGTGTATAGGTGAAAGCCATTAAACTGAGAATAAAATCCAACAAGTTTTGTAAAACACAATAAGAGTTTCTACACTGATACAACACATTGAAAACACATCAAACAATTTAGGGCTCACTTTCAAAATTTAATATGAGATAATCATCATTGTATACCTTTTTTGCTTAATAATAAAAGATACATCTAGATGCTAGGTACACAATGGTGGATACATAGGGTGGTTGGAAAAGGTCTAAACTTAATGCCAATGACCAACCCCTAACCAATTCACAACAACACATGTCAATTCCTCACCCACATGAGCGAACCGAACATTGTTCGACAAGCATTAGAGGAGATAACTTGACATGAGGGGAGCTCGTAGAGAATACCCTAGATAGAGGAGCTTTAGTACACTCCTATAGGCATAGGATAGAGCAGGTAGCCTCTCATCATGAGGGTGCTCCACTCGAAAGCCATTACCAAGACCATACTGCACGTGCGTCCATGGGATCGGCCAAAGAGTTTGTTGTGCAGGGGACCAGGTTTGTGCCTCTACGTACTAAGTCCATAGGAGGATACATGCCTCCGCATTTTGACTATAGAAGGACTAGATATCCACCCATTCAAGGGCATGTAGATAGGATCACTTTCGAGCATAGTTCTACCCATACACCCATGCATGGTCCACCATGCAAGATCACCATTGATATATCAAAGGTAGGAGCCAATTGCACACCACCACATGAGAGATGGCGATCTAGATAGCTAGAGAGTCTAGGTAGTATTTTAAATTAGTTAGGCTGCAAGCATTCCACTCCACCCACTCATGTCTTGAGTGAGCGTAGCATGTGTCGTCATGACTACTAGAGAACATGAAGAGGCTTCTAAGCACCCTCATGTCACACACCCACTATCTGCACATGGTGGTTCATAGTATATGACATAGTAGGATGCCAATGCCATATTCAAAGACATAGGCAAAGGTGCAGAATATCAGTCCAATGGGTACAGAACCCATAAGGTCACTCGTAAAGAACAAGGATACCATAGGCCTCCCATGATCGATCAGATCGATAGATCACATCAACTGGTATCGGAGCAGAAATACCAAATCCTCTAAGATCAAATGGAGGATTCTCACCTAGAGAAGTAGCACATTAAATATGAAAACCTTCAAGTGTAGAGGCTCATTAGACAGAGGCTATATGAGCAGTGCATGCACGAAGAGTGTATCCTTACCTAGAAGGAGCGTGTGGAGCAGGAGGATAGGTTGGCTAGGGCTAGCCTATATCCTCATGATGATCATAGAGAGCATGTATATAGGAAGGATTTGTCGTAAGACAATATGCATCAAGAGCATAGAGACACTCGTACTCATGCTAGTTCTAAATAGAGGGAGTGGCCACCGCCGCTCGATGATCAGAGGTAGAGGCAGCATGAAGAAGAAGGGGGAGACAGATACGAGTAAGAATATCCTAAGAGCTCCCAAGTTGAGGAGGAGGAAGAGCAATGCCCTCCATATCGTACAAGAAATATAGTACCTCCTAAGACACCTCCACATAAACTTAGGGAGGAGGACTTTCTAGCTTCAAAGGCCTATAAGGCCTTAGCCGAGAAGATCAAAGCCATCAAGAGACAAGGCATGACTATTAAAAAGCTGACATTAAGGAAAATTCATAATGAGCCTTTGGATCCTTCAGTGCCTACTATAGCTTACCCTAAGCATTTTGGTATGCCTACATTAGACAAGTTTAAGGGTGATGAAGATGCACAAGAATATATCATGAGATTTCTAGATGCTTGTTTTTAGATAGCAAGCAACGATGCATTGTTGTTGTGTACTTTCATCATGATACTTTTCGGTCTAGCCCGGGAGTGGTTCAATCAACTAAATAAACATAGCATAACTAGTTTTGAGCAATTAGCTAATGCCTTTCTTGAATGCTATTCCTTTGGCATCAAGAAATAGGCTAATATTTCCGATATGGCTGCGCTAGCTTAGCGTGATGATGAGCCAATTGAGAAATACAGAAAGATATGGAGGAGACTAATGGCAAAGTTGCCATTTCCTATTCCTGCCATAGAGTTAACCTAAATGTTTACAAATATTTGTTCCAAACACATCTCGTTGCTGCTGTAGCTACAGCAATATCCTATATTTGAAGAGGCTTTGGCACAAGCCAAAGTGATTGAGGACATCAAGTTGTAGGAAGGCAACTTGAAGCTCAAGAACAGGAGAGAGGGATAAAAGAAGAGTACCACAAAACAATAGGGTAATCAGACCCATGTGAATCAAGTGGTGCTAAATCTCTAAAGAGAGGACAAGGGGCAATAGAAATAGAATTATTAGGCCCAACCTCCTCCTGCATAGTATGAAAAGTGCAACAACAATTATAAGGGCAAGAACAAATATCAACGCCCACCTCTCCAGTTCACACCATTGACAGAATCACTGACATTGATTTTCCATCAATTGTACGAGGCCAAGACAATTAGATTACCCAAAGTCAAGTTGGTAGACCCTAATCAACCCAAATAAAAGGGGTACCAAGAAGAACTATTTTGTATTTTCATCAAACGAAAGGCCATGACATTGAGGTGTGCTATAATTTCAAACACATGGTGCAAAATATTATTGACAAAGATGAGATTGTAGTACCACACAAGCCGTAGGTGCCCGATAATCAGAATATGGGGATTTACAAAAATCCCTTTCTAAATCATGAGGTGTCTCACAAAAATGTTGGCCAGGTCAACCAGGTGTGAGTTGAACCACCTACCCAGGGGTTTGTAGGTATGGTAAACATTGTCACTAGACATGGGAGATATGAACAACCACATCAAAATCATGCTTCCATTCAAATACAAGCCACACTGAATCAGTGGCTGGTGTAGAATATTCCAGGTCCACCAACAAGATCGATGGTGACCATAAGGAGTAGGTTGGTCCAAAACCTACAGATAACTCCTACGAAGTTGTCGATATATGACCTAATACAGTAGTCCCCTAGGCATAAGGAAACTCTTATGGACATTTTGATATCCATTGAAGTACAGTCCTAGGATGCACAGGCATTTACTAATTTTGTGGGACATGTACAATAGTGTTAGGAACCGATGATCCAATTTTATGATCACAAGATAAGGACAATTTCTACAACCACAACTGACTCACCATTGTATATAATCACATGTGTTAATCACATGCCATTTAAAAGGGTCTTGATTGATATCGACTCATCGATCAACATAATAACGAACAAGACGTTGAGTCATTTGAAGCTGCCTAAATCACACATTGCTCACTACATTTACATTGAGAGCATTTAACGATGCACTATGCTCAACTGTTGGCACAATTATCCTACCTATGTAGGTAGGCCTGAAGACCATCTTCATGATGGGTCATGTGATAGAAGGGGCCATGCAGTACAACATACTACTCAGTAGGCCTTGGATTCATGAAATGTGTTGCATTCCCTTGATATTGCATGTGTGTGTGAAGTATATTCATGAGGGACAAGTTCACATAGTGTCATCGAACAAAGAAACTTTTAAGTTTGTGAACCTAGTGGATTTTCCTGGGGGTTTCATACTCCTATAAATGCACCTGGATGTTCACCCATCATCGCTGGTAAAAAATCTAGGAGGTAAACCAGGAGTGCATGCTCAACCAATGCCATCTATTTCACATAGATCGGAGCACACCACTACCACTTCCATAAAACTGTTGGCATCAGTCATGCGTCGGGATGAAAGGAAGTTGAAGGTAAAAATGGGCAAGAAAGAGGAGTGTGAGCCCGAGCCAGTCACCGAGGAGGTTCCCACTCCTATGGAAGTTGAGGAACCCCAAGACAAAGCCAAGGAGGTGCCTCAGCCTACCTCACCTACATCTTTAGTGGGATCATCCGCACCATGAGTGATAGTACATCTCACCAACAGTAGATTAGATGAGTACCTTGTGCAGAATGTAACCTTCAGACTAATTTTGAAAACTGCACAAGATATGGGCCAATCGTCCGTTCATTGTTACATGGTTGGATTGGTGGTTTCATTGGGAGAGCCACCTAATTAGACTAATTTCATCTATGCATGGCTATATTAGCTTCCAATGTGAGAGCCCATGGATGAAGATGACGACGAACCTTTCATAGTAAATGTTCATTATCTATCCAACCCAGAGTATGCCATGCATATTTTTGAGTTATATAATTGGCATAGATATGGCCTTGGTCTATTTGAACAAGGATGTAGGACTACACTAAAACCGTGTTACCAGTTAGTCACTGATAGGTTTAGTTTAGGATTACAGATACGAGGGTAGGATGATTTGATCATAGCATCCCTAGATCTTCTATACCTTGGTATGGTAGATGATGTGGATTTTAATCCATATCATCCTGATCCTTCCAATTTTTGGAGGAATCATCCTATGATATCTGTCATCACCATTAAGCCACTCGAAGATCATCATGAAGGGATTCTTGAGTAGACTGAGACAGAACTAAACCCTAGAGATAACCTAGGACACCAAACCCATGATGCAGTTGATGACACAAACGTATAGGGGCGTAGCCCCATTACTATAGGTGATCTCGAGCTAGGAGATATTTGTAATGAATATGGAGCAAATTCCACCTATGATATGAGTGGACTAGGCTATGACGCAGATGAGGAATCCTCAAATGATGATAAATCTAGAGATGAAGTCAAAGGTGCCTATGTGATGCCTTGGTAGGTGCGCCATTTATTGATTGTTGAGTCGATACATGTTACCAAAGAGGTCCTTCCTAACATTGAATATTTAGGGGAAGAAGTAGAGCTAGATTTATTAGCAATGTCACACTTACGATATAATTATCCGGTTTATCCAGATAGTGATGACAGTAATCAAGCAATCAGATTCATGGGGCCACACTTGCCAGAGCGCCCCCTAGGAGTGGGGGTGAATGAAGGATTCTATTATGATAGTGATGAAGAATATGAGTTAGAGATGGCCTGTCTTGGTCCTCATTATTTGTATTACCATCATCAACCCATCGACATAGATGAGGTCTAGTGGTAGTTACGTGTTGGTCCTTGTCTGAGAGCAAGATGGTTAAACCTGGATCAAATGTATCAGTTGGTTAATCCTCTTTCATCGACCTATATGGATCTTCAAGAGCCAAATGATCCTATTTTGGAATCAGTGCATAGGGAGAATACAGTTGTTTGTAGTACTCATAGAGAAGACCCCTTTGTTCCTATGCCATTAGAGCCAGATCGTGGGTATGAGGACTACGTAGATTTTGTAGAAGTTGGCCCGTGTGGTCCTGGAGATCAATTCCATTCCATAAACATGGTATCTATTTATTTGACCACTCCACTCTACAATACAGTAGATCCATCCAAACCATTGTATCTTAACAAATATGCTATCAACTGGGATTACGTTGAGTCACCCATTGAGCCTGAAGATTTCTTCCCTAACAAATAAATGTTGCAACCTTTCCATTTTGTGCCAGGTTGTGCATACGATGTCTATCATACCAAAAATGCTTCCAACGCAAAATATATCAACCTGGATAATGACATCCACTTGATTCCTATGCCTCATTAGCTTGAGGAGGAATCACATATGTCAGTAGAGGAAACATTTGAGGTGGATATCAGTAACGATCCTTCCAGTGCAAAGAAGGTTAAATTTGGAGAGAGTCTCACTCCATATGAGCGGTCCACCCTCGTCCCTCTGCTGAAAGAGAGACCAAATTTGTTTGCTTAGATGTACAAGGATATGCTAGGTCTAGACCCAACATTGGTTACACATAACCTTTTGCTAGATCTGACGAAGAAGTCGGTTAAGAAAAAGCTTATAAAGATGCACCCAACAGTAGCCTTAATGGTAAAAGATGATCTACAAAAGCTGTTGGATGTGGAATTTGTGATCTCCATCGACTATCCATAATGGGTGTCCAATATGGTATCCCTGGGAAAACTCGATGGAAGAATACATATTTGCATGGATTTTAGAGACCTAAATAAGGCAACACCCAAATGTTCATTTTCGTTGCCCAATATTGATGCTCTCATAGATGCAACTGCAGGTCATGAAATACTCTCCTTAATGGACGATTTTTTGGTTACAATCAAATTTAGATTAAACCCAAAGACCAGCATAAAACCACATTTATAATGCCATGGGAAATGTTTTGCTACAAAGTTATGCCATTTGGCCTAAAAAACATTGGTGCCACATATCAACGGGCCATGACATACATTTTCATGATAATATACAAAATTCTAGAAGATTATATCGATGAATTTTTGGCCAAGTCATTGCTGTGATAAGAGCATGCATAGGTCTTAAGGAAGGTCTTCCATCATATGATAGAGCATAATGTCAGGTTGAATCCTAAGAAGTACGTATTTGACATAACTTCTAGAAAACTACTAGGATTCATTGTCTCTAAGCGAGGCATAGAAGTTGACCCAATGAAAGTCAAGGATATCTTGAAAATGCATCCTCCCTCTAATATTAAAGAGTTAAGGAACCTTCAGGGCAAGGTAGCATCAATAAAGCGATTCATCACTTAGTTATCGAATAAATGTTGACCCATGAATTGAATGCTACATAAGGGGGTCCCATTCAACTGGGACAAGGACTGTCAAGTAGCCTTTGTTAAAATAAGACAATATCTGGAGATTCTGCCAATTCTAGCTCCACCAAGGCCAGAGGTGCCTTTTATACTATATATTGATAACTAAATTTGCACTGGGAACCATGTTATCCCAAAAGAACATGAAAGGCAAAGAACATGCCATATATTATATAAGTCAAACCTTGGTGAGCTATGAGATTGGGTATGTATATGTGGAAAATTTGTGTTTAGTAGTAGTGTTCGCTACAAAGAAATTGCGACACTATATGTTAAGTCATACGACATATGTTATATCCAAAAAAAATCCTTTGCAGTACATGATGAGTAAGACTTATAACAATACATGTACTATGAATCCAAATAGTAGAATTAGATTGATACTATAACTAACAAAAATAGAATTCTTTGCAAGTATACATTTAGAAATGAAGCACTTCAATTTTCTCTAAGCTAGAAATCCAATATTAGTAGAATAGACTAACCATAGCAACAATAGCAAAAAGTGTCTTCAAAGAATGATAATATATAAAAGAAAGAATACACAAGTCTGAGGCAAACATCCAAGAAATACTCCTTCTATTGATTTGTATAAAGTGTATACAATAGGGCAAGAAACCACTTTAAAGCTGACCCTTGGAAGTGAGGGTTCAACCTCTATTTATAGTTTTGCATTGATTTTAAATATTTGAAAGAACAAGAAATATTACAAAGAATTTGGAGTTCCAGATTAACAAGATGCTAACATGGTGATATTTTGTTTGATCCAAGAAAGAAGGAAATTTTGTGACCCTTTGATCTTCTACAACTTGGCTTCTACAAGCTACTCAACTCTCACGGCTCCCAATTATAGATATGGTTATATGAAATCAAGGCCATCTCTTATTCTTGTTGTGGTTGTTCTATCGTATGTTTGCAACTAAATTAACTCATGAATATTGATTCTCTATCGCTTCATATTCCTACTTGCTTCAACTTAGAAACAACTTGAATAGAGGTAGGCTATCTTATGTTGCATCAAATCTTACTTTTATACGTGATTCGAGCCACTTTTTATGTAGATTATTGATCTACTATAGAAAAAATGAGATTAGATCATTTGAAAGCTTGGTATGCTTCTAATAATTTTTAGTCTAAAACACCTTGTAGCCTAGGGACTATCTTACCTTTTCAATCTTCATCCTTAACAACATAAAACCATGTTCTAATCTGGTACTTGAAACTATCATTTGATTCATTTGATTACATTGATCATAGCCTGGGACAAGGGTGATTTTATCCTCAAATATGTGCTTTTGAAACTTTGCTCTAGGTCATGTGGCATAGAACCATATTCAGAGCCATTCTTTTGATATTCTAAGTAAAAAATTTGACCCTGCTGACTGTGGCGTAGAATAGATTGAAGCATGCGGTGTGGGACCATGCACTGAATTTCATGATAGAGAACCATGTTGGTATGCAATTTGAATGATCAAATTAGGTAATTTGACCATATTTACCATGGTGTAGAACCATGTTCTAATGCGCAAGGTATGGAACCATACAATAGATCATGCGATGGAGAACCGAGTTTTAGCTTGCAATTTGAATTATCAAACTTATTTGTTTAACAATATTGACCATGGTATAGAACTATTTGCTAATGTGTGTGGCATAGGTACATGTAATGATCCATGTGATATGGAACCATACTATGAGCCATGATTTAAAAATCCACCTTGCCATATTTTACTATACTAACCACAGTATAGAACCATGTTGTGGATTTCACAGTGTAGAAAATTTATCGCAATTTACTTTCTCCCTTTTTACTCTAAGCCATGATTTGAAATATACAAAGTCCCCATTTGACTGAGTTGAACATGGTCTAGAGCATGATGCACTCAGTCACTACCACGGTTTGGAGAACCTTTTGAGACTTAGAATTTTTTTGAATTTTTTTCTAAGTATGTGGTCTTTTGGGCCTATAGGAGGACCCTCAAATGTACCTCAAGTCCCTAATTCTAGTTCTTTGTCTCTTCACAAATCAAATATAAACATTAATTCTTTATATAATAAACCTCCTACAAGCTTAATTCCTAATCAATATGCACTAAATATTAATACATAAAGTGCAAATTATGTTAATGCTATGATAGTTACTATATCCATATGTGGTGGGACACCTCAAATTCCATCCACTGTAAGTAACCTTACCTCTATACCACATTTTGAGGAACCATCACAAGTCAATAATAGTTATTCTATACCTCAAAAATAAATACATATCATCATCCTCACTCTGAAACATCCTCAAATTCTTATAATAATCCTCCTCCGAACACTTTTAATCCAAACCAAAATTTTGCACAAATCCCCATGTCAAACACATATAATCAATCTCTAAATAATATTGGAATAAATTCATCCATATCACAACCTTACCCTAATCAAACACCTTTGGTCTTACATCCTACTAATCATGACCTTGATGCTCATAATTTGGCCATCATGGTAAAGCAACTTGTTCAACATATGGATACCATTCAAGCCCCTAGTTATACATACTCTTATAAATACATGTGTAATGAACCTTTAGATCCTATGGTAGCAATCCACCCATACCCTCCTAATTTTCAAGCACCACAACTTCCCATGTATAAGGGTATGGAAGATCCTATTAAATATGTTAGTGTAGTTTAATTTGCTTGTCCCAACATTTCTTATGATGATATGTTATTATTAAAAAAAATTCCCAAAAGCCTTAGTGGTTGTGCCCTATAATAGTATTATCATCTACCCCACTATTCCATTAATATTTTTGAAGAAAAAATTGAAATGTTTGTCCAATATTTTATCATCTATGTTGAGAAAAAAGGTTAGTCTTGGATATTTGTATGAACTTAAACAAGCCAAGGACAAAATATCTTTTGATTTCTTGACAAAGTGGCAAAAAATAGTAGGAAAACTCTAATTTACTCCCCCTTCTAAAGATATTTTTTATATCTTCATTAGCATCCTACAAGATAAAATATCTTATGAATTAGAAACTTCCACTATAGTATATTTTGAACAAGTTGTAGATTTAACTATATGTGTAGAAGCTGCTCTTATAAGGAGAGGATAATTAACACTAATTAAGGAATAGGAGAAATCCTATAAGTCAATATAAGAAAATTATATAGTGGGTGATGGTATCATAGATAATCATAAAAATAATAATATGAACACTGCAACACTCACCCAAAAGCTAGTTATGAAAAAATAATAAAAACCTAAGAATAATTTTACTAATTTAGATAAATACCTTTCCTTTATCCTTAAGCAACTATTATATTACAAAATGATAGACCTTTTATCTATGAGGCCTCTAGAAACTACTATGGATTGGTATGATGCAAGTGAACATTGTGATTTCCATTGAGTGGATGGCCATACCACTAATAAATGTAAATGCCTTATACATCTTATTTATGACTTACTAGATAGTAGTAACCTCGTCCTTAGTGGCTCTAAATATCAAAACTCATCTAATCAAGATATGGGTGTTTTTCAAAATCCACTACCAATTCATGATTAAAAGGCAGTTTATATTGTTTCCTACCATAATATCTTTCCTCCTGATCATAACATGATAGGAATGATTTGTGCCTCCATTTGTTTTGCCACTAGACAACAACAAAGAGATAAATATTCTAATCAACCTTCTCAACTACATATGCTTCATTCCAAAAAGGGTTATTTTGAAATACCACCTCTTGTTATAAATCCTCAAAGTCAATCTGAAGGTAACTTTGAACTTATACAGTAATTAGCTAATACTCCTAACAATATTTCTCTCCTTGAAATTCTCCAAACCTCTTTTTATCATAGGGATGCCTTACTTAAACTCTTGAGTGAACAAATTATACCCCAAGACCTTCGACTTAATGACCTTGCTAATGTAGTTGGGTATCTTAGAATAAATCATGCAAATATATCCTTTTATAAAAATGACCTTCCTACACCATCCACACATGGAGAGATTTCCCTTTATATTATAGGCTATATAGGAGATCTATTTATTAAGAGAATTATCATTGATAATGGACCTACCTTGAATATTTGTAGCCTATAATTCATCAAAATATTTGATATCTAATATTATTATAAAGGGCTTTACTAATCAAACCCAAGAATCTAGTGGGACTATAACCTTTCCCCTCAAATTTGGACCTCACATATTCAATAATCTCTTCTATTTCATACCTTGCAAACTCACTTATAATATTATTCTAGGATTCCCTTGGATTCATGCAATGAGGTTTATCCCATCAACTCTTCATCAATGTATCAAGTATGAATATAATGGTAAATGTGTTCACATTCCATCCATCCCTCAACATTTTGCCTATTGTATAGTTATTGAAGCAAATATTTCCAAAACTAAACTTTATCCATCTCTTACTCCTATTCCATTAAATAACATTTCTTTTTCTACCTCTTCATCTTCTTATTCTCAAATAATTAATGCATTTAAAATTTTAACCATTAATGATCAATAAAATCTCAAGTAGATAATAAAATAGATATGAGAAACAAACCTAAAACAAGTAACTTAATTCATTTTAATAAGGACCCTTTATAGACCTTTCTAAGTTATCACCTTCACCCAAAACCTTAGGTTTACCTTACAAGAAAGGAAAAATAGTACATGTAGGATTATGTACATTCACCTATGTTGGTGCCTTCCATGAATTAAAATTCATGGTAGTAATACTTATCCTATTAAATAAAATTTGCAACATGTTACTTATCCAATCCATACCCTTTACCCAAATAAATGCTCGCTAATATGGGATATCAAGGGAAAGGTCTAGGGTCCCAAGAGCAAGGAATTAAAGAACCTCTAAAAGTGGAGGTTTGGCCTAGTTGTTGCAGGATAGGATATAACCTTAACAAAAATCCACCTTTACCATAAGATATTTATGAGGATTATATCATTACCTGTGAGGAATTAACCTTTGATAGTGGATCATAATGGGATGAGAAGGATGATGAACCTTCTATCCTCCCATTAACGCTTTTTCCTACTATACATCTTATAACCTTAGTTATTCCTAAATTAATGGCTACTTAAGAAGACTATGCAAAAGAGAATACTTTATGAGATATACCCCATGAGGACATATTTCAATATGAATTCTTATTTGATGGATCCTTTCCCTATGTAGAAAAAATTGAATCCTCTAGACTTGAGTATGATGATCAACCATCCATTTCTCTTGAAGACCTTGAACAATTAGTAATCTTACTAGCTCCTCCTCAATTTGATAATGAATTCCACATCCTCATGGAAGAAACCATTGATGCCAATATTGGAACTTTTGATTTACCTAAAACCCTTAAGTTATGGAAGGTATTAAATATTTATGAGCAAGAAGAATTCACTAAACTTTGTACCGAGTTCTAAGACATATTTAATTTATCTTATGTCAATATGCCTAGGTTAGATCATAGTTGTCCATCACCTTGTAGTTCAACTCGATGCTAAACTTGTTAAGCAAAAAATTAAAAAAATGCACCCTAAAGTTGATTTACTAATTAAACAAGAGCTTCAAAAGCTCCTTGATGTCAATTTTAAATGCATCTACTTACCGTGTCTGGATATCAAATATAGTCCCCATTTCCAAGAAAGAGGGCAACATCAAAATATGTATCTATTTTTGAGACATTAATAAGGCTTACTCTAAAGATGAATTTTATTTATCAAATATTGATATAATTATTGATTTTACTACTAGTTGTGGTATGTTCTCCTTAATGGATGGTTTCTTAGGGTACAATCAAATTAAAATTACTCCCAAAGATTAAACTAATACTACATTCATAACTCCATGGGGAACATTTTGCTATCAAGTTTTGTCATTTGGTTTAAAAAATATAGGTGCTACCTACCAAAGGGAAATGACCCATATCTTTCATGGTATAGTTGTAACACCCCTATTTGGACATAACTCTTTATGTGCTTTGAACTATGTATTAATGTGAAGATTTAATGGCATAGTCTCCTTTATCTATTCATGTTAGAATGATGCATTCTTTTGGAAACTTAGAATATGGTACTATTGATGTGTTTGTGGATGCAGGACCAAGTGCTCTCCTTGGTGGGACCACATGGGAAAACCACCTCCAAGAGAGAGATACTTAGGGAAATGATGATGATGACTAGTTCATCAACAACTCGGGGTAACATGGATAATTACTCTTCATGTAGATGCATATCTTGTTTTCTTAAATGCCATATCTTGCACCATTGGGATGAGAAGTTGCTTGCAATGAGCCTCCTTAAAAGTAGGGTGGTGATAGCTTTGTCTATCTTAAAATAGGCTGCTTACTTAAGGATAAAACAATGGTGTAGAGTATGGTGAGAATGTATTAATGCTTGCTTGTGCATATTAATTACTTGGGCTGAATTATTTTAGTTTTAGGTAGAAATTACTATTAATCTTGGAGCTATAATTAAATCTAAAGTTTGGGCCTAGAATATTAAAAATTAAAGGTTATATTCTAATGTTGGATTTAAATTATCCACTAAGCTCTTGTTTTATTAAACCTAATTAATACCCACCTTGCTATGTGAGAAAGAGTGAGTGGATCTTGATGAGAATCGAGTGGTGCTTGGAAGAACATCTTCTTGGGCATTCTTTGTAATGCTCATGCACCAAGGCATACCATTCTCTCTCACTCCTTAATATGGTGGATGGGAGGAGCAAGGTGGTAGTTGGTTGGTGGATCAAAGGAAAGAGTAGGAGGATGGTAGAACAACAAGGTATGGATTAGATCAAGTGCTATGCAGACCAGAGAGAGGGTAAGCTTTTAATAGGTGGATTTGCTTGTGCCTTATGTTAGCTTGCTATGTTCTGGTTAATGCTTTGTTAGTTGCTTTGTGCTTGCTTTCTTCCTCCTTTGCTAGTTGTAAGGCATGAAGTATATTGCACTATACTTTGAGTTATTGGTCTATTTTTTTTTATGCTTTTTCCTTCCGTTTTCCTTGCTTTATCTTGTATTCTTTGCTTTCTAATTTGCTTGTGGAAGGTGCCTCATTGAAGAGCCTTTGAGATTGTTTTAGTTTTGTGTACCCATCTTCCCTTGAGTCAATTGAAGCACAAGTTAGGCGGATGGTGTTCCCTACTGGCTATGCATCACCTTGGCAAAGATTTTTAGGGATATAAATTAGGGTTTTGTACATGCATCACATTTTATTTATGGATGTTGGTTATGGATTAAACCTTTGGTTACATCGCTTTATTGATTTTTCTAATATTTCCTTTCTAGTGGCTTTGCATTATTTTGCATTGAGTTTTGAGCACTCTTGCTGCATAGTTTGACATCGATGAGCATCACACCACCTTTGGTTTGATTATTGTTTTATTTAGGTGCTTGCCTAAGGGTTAATTTTAGCATGTGCTCAAATTATTTTTATTTTATCCCTTGCTAAGTTCTTAATGTTGTTGTGCACCCTTGGTTTGCATAGCTTATGGCCTTTGTTATGCTGTTGTGTGCCCTTGGTTTACATAGCTTGTGGTTTTTTTTTATGTTGTTGTGCACCTTTAGTTTGTGTAGCTTGTGTTCTTTGTTATGCTATTGTGTGCCCTTGGTTTGCATGGCTTGTGGCCTTTGTTATGTTATTGTGCATATTGGTTGGATTTAATCTTTGTATTAGGTTCCTTGTGTTGTTAAGCACTTTATATGGTGACTTTAGATTATATTTGATTGATGCAATATTTGGTTATTGTTGTGCAAGTGGCTTGTTATCCTTTTTTGTTGATTAAGGAGTTTTATTTAAGTTGCTTGTGCTGATTAAAAGAAAGAAAATATTTTATTGGATTCTTTAGACTTGAGTAGTAAAAGAATCATCTTAAGAGAAGTATGAGATTCTCTTACTTAATACTTGTGTATTTGAAAGAAAAGATTTTATTGGATTCTTTAGACTTGAGTAGTAAAAGAATCATCTTAAGAGAAGTATGGGATTCTCTTTGCTTAATTATTTGTGTTTGAAAGAAAGCTTTTATTGGATTATTTAGACTTGAGTAGTAAAATAATCATCTTAAGAGAAGTGTGGGATTATCTTTGTTAATGCTTTATGTGTTTGAAAGGAAAGCTTCTACTTGTTCTTGAGACTGGTGATAGTTAAAGAAATAATTGAAAGAGAAGTAGGGTTCTCTTCTTGTAGTTGCTTATGTTATGATGCATAGTTGCTTGCATTCTTTGATTATGGCATGTGTTAAGTTGCATTGCATGAAAGAGTTGTTTTGATCCCTAAGTATACCTCCTAAATACTATGGTGGTTTTCCCATCGTGAAGAGGTTGTTGACTTGCGGTTGGATCTAGAACCATTGGATATGGCCTTTTAGGGCTTGAAAGTTTTGAGGTTGTGGAAAATCAAGATCTTGTATTGTTTTAGTTAAACATTGAATATTTGGTTATTGTACAATGTAAGATTATAATGTTTAATAGCAACTTGGGGTTGCGTTTTATGATTTTTGATTAATCTCTTGATATAATTGTTATATTGTAGGTGAAACTCAATCCTGGAAGGAGTTGCATGAATGCAATAGCTAGGTAGATGAGAGTCCTAGAAGGAGTTGTGAGGATGCAATAGCTAGGATCTCCTAAACCTAGAAGGAGTTGTGTGTATACAATAGCCAAGGTACTTGTGAGTAGTCGCACCTTGAATGAGTAGGATCGGGTGTGTGAGAAAATCTATTCACAAGATAATAGTGGTGACTCCTTGATCGTGTAGGATCCAAAGATCATGTTAGTTGTCATTGAAGTGGCAATAACCTTAGTTAGCCCATGGAGGCATGGTAACTAAGCACCAAGGCTCTACGTTGAGTAACCTATCTAGGAGGAGCTAGAGTTAGGTTAGGGAATTGGCATCCCCCTTTAAGTGTTATGGGCCTTAAAGGATAATCCCTACGCCATGGTCAAATGGTCCTACATCAAAGAGGGTGTAGGAAAGGTGGGGGGACCACTTATGGCATCCTTATGAACATGTAGGTTTAGTAAGGTGAACCCTAGAAATCATAGGAGCTAGCCTCTCCTATCCACTGAGTGTCATCTATAGTGACTTGGAACTCAAATGTGGTGAAGCCTTGAATGCTAGAATAAATAAAGTAAGGGTGTTTTCCCTTGAGAGCCTTCATGTTGGAAGTGCTCTTCAAAATATTTGGGTTGGTAGTTTTGGGTTGTTACAGTTGGTATCAGAGCTCTAGGTCATAGGGCTAGAAGCTTCCATGGAGTGTGTTGGGTTGAGCCTTGACTTGATGTGCCACTCTGGGTTTGACACCTTGCATGAAGGCAAGAGTGACCCTAAAACTCTATCAGCTAAGAAATGATAATGTGTGTTAGTTCATAGAGTAGTATGAAGCTAATAGGATGTAAGTACAATTGTGAGAATTGTAGCTTACCCAACTCCTTTGTATGAATAGGGAATGGTGCCTATTCAAAAAGGAAGTTTAGCAAAGAAAACCAAATTAGTTGCACCAGGAGGAGGTGCAACACCAAAGTTTAGGTAGGTTGGGGGTCTTGGTAAGAAAACATAAAAAATAACAACCCCTAGAGAGAGACCCGAGACAAGAGAAAATCTTGACTAAAATATTGGAGGGATAGTGGGATCTGATGGAAGAACAAAAGATCTCTCCTCCATAGTTAAGTTGCTTCAAGAATAGTTGGAGCAGCAACAGAAAATGATTGATACTCTAGTCAGTAGAGAGGCCAGTGCTAGAGATGGGGTAGGTCGATAGGAAGCAAATCCTATTCGAGGAAGCCAAGAGGGTAGAGCCCGTATTGAGGCTGAGTTAGCAAAGGACCTTAAGAATGTTAAGGTAACAAAATTTAATGGAAAGAAAGGAGGGGATGCAGTCGAGTCTTGGTTGAAGGAATTAGAGACCTTATTTTCCATGAAGAATTACTCTTCTAAGACTCAGATTGCATGGGCTACCCTTCATCTATTGGATGCAACCTTAGAATGGTGGGACACATTTAGTTCAGCTAAGAAAATCCAAGCCACAGATCTTAAATGGGATAAGTTTGTAGAGGCTTTTAAGGAGAGGTTTCTTACTGAACAATTTTATGTTGAGAAGTTTGAAGAATTTTCTACTCTTCAACAAGGAACATTTTCAATAGAGGTGTATTTTCAAAGGTATGTGAAACTTTTGAAGTATGTTCTAGAATATGAGAACAATGAATGCCTTAAGGTGCATAAGTTTATTCTAGGGTTGGACCCTAAAATAAGAACCGTAATTAATCTTCTTAAGCCAAAAACTCTACAAGGGGCTTATGACCTGGCTAGGTAGGAAGAAGCTAATATTCAAACCAAAAGGATGTTCTTCAATTATTCAGGAGCAACCAAGTCTAAAAAGCAAGAACTAAGGAAAATAAAGAGTGAAGGATTCATGAAATGGGAGAAGGATCAAAATAAGAGGATCAAGGGTAATCCTAAGTTCAACAATAGGAATAATGGAAATAAGAAGAAATTCCATAAGAAGGATAGTCCTAACCCAAATCCTCCAAAGTAGAATGATTCAACATGAAAGGAAGAGGTAGGGGAAAGGAAATAGGAAAGAGCCCAGACATCCAAGATAGGATGCTACATTTGTGGGGGTCCTCACTATGCCAAGAAGTGCTCCTAAAGAGTAGAGCCTAGTCACCGAGCAGAGGAGTCATCACACCAAATTTATGCAGCTACTAGAAATCAGGACTTAGATGGACAAGCAACACCAATGTTGCTAAATGGTAAGCTCTTTGATAAAAACATAAAAGTTTTAATAGATAGTGGAGCTACAGATAGTTTTATTTCCACTAGTATTATCAAGGATATGCCAAAAAGACCTAGATATTTGGCACAAGGGTGGAAAGTCAAGTATGGTTCTAGGAAAACCTACTCAGTGGATCAATGCTTACCTATGATTGAGATAACTCTACTTGAAGGGTCCACTATATGGCACTTGTATGTGGTACCCCTTCATGCTTTTGACATCATCCTAGGGATAGATTGGTTGAAGGCTCATGGAGCCTTAATCAAATTTCAAGATAGGTGGATGGACTTCATCGATAAGGACAAAAGGAGGGTAAGAGTTCAAAGTAGTCAAGGTACTTTTCGACCCCACTTGCTTTTAGCTATGCAGTTAAAGAAAGCCATCAAAAGAGGTAATATGCTCTACATAGTGAAGATCAATGGTAAGACTGGAGAGAAAGGGGATGAAGAGGTTTTTAAGAAGCATCCAATTCTTCATGAGTTTTAGGATGTATTCCCTAAAGACCTTCCAGGTTTACCTCCTAAAAGAGAATTTGATTTCACTATTGAGTTGATACCTGGAGCTAAACCCATTTCCAAGACACCTTACAGAATGACTCCAATCGAGATGCAGGAGCTAAAGGTGTAACTCCAAGACTTATTGGATAAAGGTCTAATCAAACCAAGTGTGTCACCTTGGGGTGCTCTGGTTTTATTTGTGAAAAATAAGGATGGATCCTTGAGGTTATGTATAGATTACCGAATGCTGAACAAGGTGACCATTAAAAATAGGTATCCTATACCTCGGATAGAGGATCTATTTGATCAGCTGAGAGGAGCTACCATATTTTTAAAAATAGATCTAAGGTTAGGGTATCACCAATTAAGGATTCAAGAAGATGATACCCCAAAGACAACCTTTAAGACCAGATATGGGCACTACGAGTTCACAATGCTGCCATTTGGGTTGACAAATGCACCAACAACTTTCATGAATCTGATGAATAGTGTGTTCAAGAAATATCTGGATTGGTTTGTCTTAGTATTCTTGGATGATATTTTGATTTATTCTCATTCTAAGGAGGAACATGACCAACATCTTAGGATGGTGTTGGAAGTCCTGAGGAAAAATCATCTCTATGGTAAATTGTCCAAGTGCAAGTTTTATACTTTGCAAGTTCAGTACTTGGGGCACATTATCTCAGCAGAGGGAATTGTTGTGGACCCAAAGAATATTGAGGCTATTTTGAATTGGCCTCCACCTACAAATGTGATTGAAGTCAAGAGTTTCATGGGACTCATAGGCTATTATAGATGTTTTGTGCGAGATTACTCTAAAATTACCTATTCAATCACAAATATTCAAAGGAAAGGAAAAGAGTTCAAATGGATGGATAGGTGTGAGACCACATTTGATACTCTAAAAACTAAATTGACAATGACACCAATCCTCAAGATTCCATATCCTCTTGGGAAATTTACCATGTGTACAGATGCTTCTTTAGAAGGCTTGGGTGGAGTTTTATCTTAGGAAGAAGCCACAGTGGCCTATGAGTCTAGAAAACTCAAGAAGCATGAGGTAAATTATGCCACCCATGACTTGGAATTGGTAGTGGTTGTGCATGCCCTAAAGGCTTGGAGGCATTACCTACTGAGTGGGCCATTCGAGCTAAGAACAAACCATCAAATTTTGAGGTACATTTTCACCCAACCTATGCTAAATGCAAGACAAAGGAGGTGGGTAGAGTTCTTAGTAGAATATGACTTTGGTATTGAGTATATCAAAGGAAAAGAAAATAAGGTTGTTGATGCCTTGAGTAGGAGAAGGCATATAACTACCTTAACTCAGAGCCATATTGATTTGATGGATAGGGTTAAGGAAATGCAACTACAAGACCCATTTTGCTTAGAAATACGGGCTAGAATAGAAAGAAATCCTGAAGATGGTAAGGGTTTCAACCTGAAATATGAGCTTTTATGCTTTAAATATCGGGTAGTTATACCCAAATCAGGTGACTTGAGGAGAATGATTATGCAAGAGGTACATAATTCTCCCTACTCCACTCATCCGGGAGGGTAAAAAATGAGAGAAAATATGAAAAAGACCTTTTATTGGCTCAGGATGAAGCGAGATATCACTGAATTTATTGCAAGATGTTTAGAATGCCAGAAGGTGAAGGTAGAACATCATCACCCAGCTAGAAAGTTGTACCCACATGAGATACCTATGCAAAAATGGTAGGTTATCTCTATGGATTTTATTGTGGGATTACCAAGGAATAGGTTCCAGCATGATGCTATCTTGGTAGTGGTTGATAAATTGACCAAGGTTGCACACTTCATACTAGGGAACATCAAGGATGATGCATCGATAGTGGCAAATAAGTTTGCCAAAGAAATTTTTAGGTTACATGGATTTCCTGAGGTGATCATATCAGATAGGGACTCTAGGTTCACATCTGAATTTTGGCAAGCTCTTCACCATGTAGTAGGCACTAAGCTAAATATTAGTTCTGCATATCATCCCAAAATAGATGGTTAGACTAAGAGGGTCAACCAAATTTTGGAAGATATGCTACGCATGTATTGCATGGACCAAAAGTCTAAGTGGGAAGACTTTTTGTATCTTGTTGAATTTGCATACAACAATGGGTTCCAAGCATCATTGGGGATGTCCCCGTTTGAAGCCTTGTATGGCAGAAGATGCAGAACACCTCTATCATGGGATAATCTAGAGGATCGGGTGATGATCATACCAGATCTTATCTGAGAGATGGAGGAACAACTTAAGGCAATCCGGCTTAGGCTCAAGGTAGTGGTCGATCACCAAAAGAGCTATGCTGATCTGAAAATATTTCCAAGAGAATTCTCTATGGGGGATAAAGTATTCTTAAGGGTAAAACCCATGAAAAGTGCCATCAAGTCAACTAAGTTGGATCCTCACTATGTTGGGCCCTTTGAGATCATTGGTAAGGTCAACCTAGTAGCCTACAGGCTCGCTTTGCCACCCAACCTATCAAAGATCCATGATACTTTCCACATATCCCTACTTAGGAAGTATGTTGTTGATCCTACTCATGTGTGGAATGTTTCTAATTTGTAGATGATAGACTCCATAGCCATTGAGGTGCAACCAGTTAAGATTCTAGGGTTTCATTCTAAGAAGTTGAGGAAATGAACCCTAGATCAATGTAAGGTCCAATGGGACCAATATTCTAAAAATTGTGCTACATGGAAAAATGTTAAAGTTATGAGACAACAATTTCCATATCTTTTTGAATAAATCATGTATGCTACTTTTGTAGGAAACATAGAGGACTATGTTTAGTCCAAGGGGGTAGTATGTAACACCCCTATTTGGATAAAAATCTTTATGTGCTTTGAACTATGTATTAATGTGAAGATTTTATCATGACCCACCTTTGGTTAAATTTTTATTTGAAGGTTTTATGTTTTGTTATATGGCTTATGGATGAAATGATGGACTATTTCAGCTTTAATATGCAAAAAAAATTATTTCTTAGAAAAAGTGAGATGCAAATATTATTGTGGGATGTAGGATAATTCCATGCTTGGTTATGAGAAATATGATTTTTATGTGAGAATATGATGTTGCTAATAAAAAGTGCACTTTTGCAGGAATAGGTTCCTTCATGGTGGCAAAAATAATTAACCACCAAGAAAAGAATACCTTGGGGAAATGATGTGATGGGTATATTGTCACAAAATATGAGTGGCAACATGGATGAATACCCCTTCATGAAGATGCATATCATAATTTACATGAGCTGCATTTGTGTGTTTCATAATGGTTATCTTATTGGTTGCTAGAGCAATGTTGTATGGGAAATGGATGTTTGATTTCCTTTATTTATGGTTTTAGTTCAAAAAGGAAAAATCATATAATAAATTTGTTTTGTTGATATTTTATCATAGTGAATAATCAAGGAAAGAACAACTAAAGAAAATAGATAGTTTGAAATGATTTCCCATTATGTTTTTATGCACGTTGTAAATGGTTACCTTGGAAAATTATTGTATTAATGAAGAAAATGTGGAGTCTGGTAAAAAGAGAGTGTTGTATTGCATTTCCTTGGTTGATCTTGATCCTTCATTTACGTTACAACCAAGTTGGTTGTGAATGTGAGGTAAGGTAAGTTAATATGGAAGGAAAGAATGAGTGGGATATTGGAAAAAGGGAGTTTGGCTAGGATGGAGTTTGATGGAGAAGAGGTAGGCAAAAGCAAACTAAGTTTGTACTATAAAAGTATGTGGAGGATCCATCATTATTCCTTAGTAAGTAAATGAAACACTTATTTTTCTATTGCAATAAATTTATGGAATTGCTATGTTCAGAAGGATGTTCATTTGAGATAAATAGAAGTCGGTTTGTTATGTGGATATTCTTAAAACCATTGATTAGAAGACTTGTAGCTGGATTTAGCAAATATAGGAGGAAACCTATGAGTAACTTAGTCTCAAAATTAGAACAATGGTGTGAAAATATACGCAGTCAAATACCCATGCATTATTTTGTAATGAAAGCTATTTAGTGTTGTTGTGTTCTTTGATGAACCATGGGAATTTATCTGTGTTGTTTTTATTACCATTAGTGGCTTGGTGGTGTAGAGATACGTTAGTAATCAAGCGACTATTGTGGAAAAACTTAAGATATTTATTCAGAATGCTTTCTTTGAGTTTTCAAGAGGTGTGTGTGAATGATTGTTTACCTCTCTATAGTTATAGATAGCGGAACAATGGTTATGGGTAATGGAAGCATTAGGAGTATTAGGCGATTGTCTTGGAATGCTGCTATTGTTTGGTTGGTGGTCATGAATGATGACTATTAATGATTAGACCAAACATGATATTGCTATGCTTTAGTAAATGAATGATGAAGGTTAATGAATAGACCAAACATGGAATTGCTATGCTTTAGTGAATGAATGATTGCTAGTGAATAGACAAGACATGGTATTGCTATGCTTTAGTAGGTGAATGATTTCTTCTACGTTGATGAGCAACTGGGACTGATGATAGTCTTTGTATATTATGTTATGGCATGATGTTTTATTTAGAAAATGGTAGAAGTTTCATGTACTACAAATTAAAGATCAGTTGAATGTCGTGCTATAATTTTATTCAAAACTTTGTTGTTGAAATAGATGCACATATTGAAAGTATGCTTTATTTTTTTTGTTGATAGAATTTCCTTTAAAAGGGTACAATTGAATTGAAATGGAGATGCTTGTATTCCTTTTGAATGATTAAAATATGGAAAATTTCAACTAGAATAAATGGTAGTTGGGATTTAAATTAGATGCCAATTGGTGAGCATTCCAAAGTGAGTTGTATATGATCCTCATCTAAGGCAATCTTTCTCATTGGGAATTTTTGAGCTACCTTCGAAGTGAACCTTGGAATTGGAAATTGCTATTGAATCCAATGCAATGCAAGCTTAGCAGTTGGAGATATCATATTGGAGGAGACATGGAGGTGAGAATGGCTATGAAGAAATCTAATACTGGTGATAGAGTTCAGTTGGACCACAATAGCTAAAGTGAGTGTGGAACTGAAAGCTTAACATGTAGTTAAGTAAAGGTGGCTAATGAATGATGATCTTGTTGTAATGTAAAGGGGAAAACATTTGAAATAATCCTCTTATTGGAATGCGCTCTATATTATATTAATTCCAATGCTGGTAGTGTTAATGATATATACTTTTACTTTAACTAAAATAATGATATTTGTGTTATGATCAAAACTTCACATTTGTTAATGTTGGACTTTTACCTTATACGAAGTGGATTTATGCTTTTTGGGAATGGATATATATTATGTGTGAATGATTTAGGGGTTCGTAGGTGTTGATCGATGAATGCCTGAATTCACCTAAACATGGCATTGTTGTAAATCGTAAGTTTACTTCATTGAAGTGTTGTTCGGGTCACTGGTTATAATAATAATATAAAAGAGATAAAAGGATATTTTTACAACCATACCTTGTAGAGAGGAAGAAAATTTAGAATCAAGTGGTCGGGTGTCACCACTTTCCCATGAGTAATAACTCCTCAATAATAGAACTTGAGAGTTATGTGTACGGTTGACCTCCTAGTCATATCAAAATAAATAAGAGAAGTCTAGGAAGGTTATTTGAGTATTCCAAATTGAGTCTTGGTTACTTATTTTTAATCAATAAAATAGAGCTTTGATGAATAAATATTAGTGGGAAATAATTACCTCATATTTAGACTTGTGTTATAGATCACATTGAGAAGAGAGTGGATAGAGCCTTAGAAGTTGGCATTAATACTCCTACACTAAAGGAATTGTGTAGTGAGTAACGTTGACACGTGTCCTAAAGAGCTCTTACACTAATAGAATTGTGAAGAGATTAAAGACTAGTGTCCTATGAACTCTTACACTAATAGACTTGTGAAGAGGATAAATACTAGTGTCCAAAAGAACTCTTTCACTAAAATATTTGTGGAAAGGGGAGGAACTAGAGACCTTGGATCTCTTACACTAAAGGACTTGTGTAAAGGGTAATGACTAAGGTGCATCTTTCGAAGGAATGAAATATGAGACCAACTAACTTGTAGTGAGAGCTGGTAGTTGATAGTAAAATATATTATATATGTATATATATAATAGGGGTTCGACTAGGAATTTTTGGAGATAGGAAATCGGGTAGTTACAGATTTAATAGCATAGTGTTATTTATCTATTCATGTTAGAATGATGCATTCTTTTGGAAACTTAGAATATGGTACTACCAATGTGTTTGTAGATGTAGAACTAGGTGCTCTCCTTGGTGGAACCACATGGGAAAACCACCTCCAAGGGAGAGATACTTAGGGAAATTATGATGATGATTAGTTCATTAGTAACTTGGGTTAACATGGATAATTACCCTTCATGTAGATGCATATCATCTTTTCTTAAATACCATATATTGCACCATTGGGTTAGAAAGTTGCTTGCAATGAACATCCTTAAAAGTAGGGAAGTGATAGCCATGTTTATCTTAATATAGAATGCTTACTTAAGGATAAAATAATGATGTAGAGTATGGTGAGAATGTATTAATGCTTGTTTGTGCATATCAATTACTTAGGCTGAATTATTTTAGTTTCAAGTAGAAATTCCTATTAATCTTGGAGCTATAATTAAATCCAAAATTTGGGCCAATAATATTAAAAATTAAAGGTTATATTCTAATGTTGGATTTAAATTATCCACTAAGCTCTTGTTTTATTAAACCTAATTAATACCCACCTTGCTACGTGAGAAAGAGTGAGTGGCTCTTGATGAGAATCAGGTGGCTCTTGGAAGAATGTCTTCTTGGGTGTTATTTATAATGCTCATGCACCAAGGCACACCATTCACTCTCACTAAATTAAGATGGTGGATGGGGGGAGCAAGGTGGTAGTTGGTTGGTATATTGAAGGAAAGAGTAGGAGGATGGTAGAATAGTAAGGCATGAATTGGATAATGCACTACATAGACCAAAGAGAGAGGGTGACCTTTTAATAGGTGGATTTATTTTTACCTTTATTTTAGCTTGCTATGTTTTGTTTAATGCTTTGTTAGTTTATTTGTGCTTTCTTTCTTCCTCCTTTGTTGGTTTTAAGGCATGAAGTATACTGTGTTGTAAATTGAGTTACTGGAGGATGTTTTTTGTTGCTTTTGCCTTCATTTTTCCTTGGTCTATCTTGTATGCTTTGCTTGCTACTTTGCTTATGGAAGGTGCCTCATTGGAGAGCCTTTAAGTGTTTTTTTGGTTGTGCACACCCTTATTCCCTTGAGTTGGCTGAAGCACAGGTCAAGTACATGGTGTTCCATACTACTTGTGCATCACCTTGGTGAAGCTTTTTAGGGATGTAGATTAGGGTTTTGTGTGTGCACCATGTTTTATTTATGGATGTTGGATTTGGATTAAATATTTGGTTGTTACATTTATTTTTCTAATCTTTCCTTGCTTATGGATTGTACTATTTTACATTGAGGTTTTAAGTGCTCTTGTTACATAGTTTGACGTTGATGAGCATCACACAACCTTTGGTTTGATTATTGTTTTATTTAAGCGCTTGCCTAAGGGTCAATTTTAGCATCCGCTTAACTTATTTTTATTTTATCCCTTTCTGATTTCTTAATGTTGTTGTCTCTCCTTGGTTTGCATAGCTTGTGGCCTTTGTTATGTTGTGCACCCTTGGTTTGTATAGCTTGTGGACTTTGTTATGTTTTTGTGCACCCTTGGTTTGCATAGCTTGTGGTCTATGTTATGCTATTGTGCATCTTAATTGGATTGAATCTGTGTATTGGGTTCCTTGTGTTGTTAAGCACTTTATATGGTGAATTTATATTATGTTTTATTGATGCAATATTTGGTTATTGTTGTGCGAGTAGCTCATTGTCATTTTTTGTTGATTAAGGAGTTTATTTAATTTGCTTGTGCTGATTTACAGAAATAAAATATTTTATTGGATTCTTTAGACTTGAGTAGTAAAAGAATAATTTTAAGATAATTATGGGATTATCTTGCTTAATACTTGTGTATTTGAAATAAAATATTTTATTGGATTCTTTAGACTTGAGTAGTAAAAGAATCATCTTAAGAGAAGAATGAGATTCTCTTTGCTTAATGCTTTGTGTGTTTGAAAGAAAGCTTTTATTGGATTCTTTAGACTTGAGTAGTAAAAGAATCATCTTAAGAGAAGTATGGGATTCTCTTTGTTAATGCTTTATGTGTTGGAAAGGAAAGCTTCTACTTGTTTCTTGAGACTGGTGATAGTTAAAGAAATCATTGAAAGAGAAGTAGGGTTCTCTTCTTGTAGTTTCTTATGTTATGATGCATAGTTGCTTGCATTCTTTGATTATGATGTGTTAAGTTGCATTGCATTAAATATTTGTTCTAATATCTAAGTATACCTCCTAAATAATATGGTGGTTTTTCCATCACAAAATTGGTTTCTAACTTGTAGCTGGATTCAAAACCATTGGATATGGCCTTTTAGGGGTTGAAAATTTTGAGGTTGTGAAAACTCAAAATATTGTATTATTTCAATTAAATATTGAATATCTAGTTATTGTACAATGTAATATTATAATGTTTAATGGTAACTTGGGGTTGCATTTCATGCTTTCTGATTAATCTCTTGATATAATTGTTATATTGTTCCATTAACTAGTCGTAATGCATGCTTATGTTAGAGAGATAAGTTATCATGCTTTTGCATAAATGTTGATGGAGAACTTGAGATTCAAGCTTGTGCATAGTTTGGTTTATGGTTAAGAGGAATCTAATTTTGTGCTTTTCATTTGAGATGAATATTGTAAATGCTTTATGCTTGGTTTATCTTTATGATAATTATTATTGTTGTTCTATCCTTGGGATGGGTAGAATTTCCTCTTGTAAATTGTGAAACCCAATCTTGAAAGGAGTTGCATGAATGTAATAGCCAAGTAGATGAGATTCCTAGAAGGAGTTACAAGGATGCAATAGCTAGGATATCCTAAAATTGGAAGGAGTTGTGTGTATACAATATCCAAGGTACTTGTAAGTAGTCACACCTTGAACGAGTAGGATCAGGTGTGTGAGAAAATCAATTCATAAGATTGTAGTGGTGACTCCCTAATCATGTAGGATTTAGAGATCATATTAGTTGTTGTTGAAGTGAAAATAACCTTAGTTAGCCTATGGAGGTGTGGTAAATAAACACAAAGGCTCTACATTGAGTAACCTATTTAGGAGGAGCTAGTGTCAAGTTAGGGAATTGGCATCCCCCTTTAAGTGTTATAGGCTTTAAAGGATAATTCCTATGTCATGGTTAGATGATACTGCATCAAAGAGGGTGTAGGAAAGGTGGGTGAGGCCACTTATGAAATCCTTATGAATGTGTAGGTTCAATAAAGTGAACCCCAAGAACCATGGGAGTTGGCCTCTCTTTTCCACTGAGTATCGTGTGCAATGACTTGAAACTCAAATGTGGTGAATTCTTGAATGCTGGAATAAAAAGTAAGGCTGTTTTTCCTTGTGAGCCTTCATGTTGGAAGTACTCTTAAAACAATTTGGTTTGGTAGTTTTGGTTTGTTACAATAATGCATGAAATCATGGAAGACTATTTTTATGATCTTCTTGGGTGATAAATTCACCATGAACATCATATCCAAGACCTAAGACATATCTTTGAAATATTAAGATAGTATAAAGTTTACTTGAAACCATATAAATGTGTTTTTGGAGTAATATTCAACAAATTATTATGATTCATTGCATATAGATGAGGCATTGAATTAGATTTTAATAAGATATCAACTATTATTGATATGCCTCTCCCATGCAATGTGACTAAACTACATAGCCTTCAAGGCAAACTTCAAGCCATTAGAAGATCCATATCACAACTTTAGATAAATGTCAACCCTTTTATAAGATTTTGCACAAATATATTTTGATGGGAAAATGAATGTTAGGTAAGTTCTTTATGCCTTAAAGGCATATCATACATCCCCTCCTATCCTCATACGTCCTAATCCCTCTAAACATTTGTTGTTATACATTGTTGCAAAAATCCATGCTTTAGGTCCCATGCTAGCCCAATACAATGATCAACAAAAAGAAAGGGAAATTTATGGTATTAGTAGAACCCTCATTAGCTATGAAACCTATTATAATCCTCTAGAAAAACTTTGCCTTGCTATGATTTTTGCATCCCAAAAAAATAACATTATATGCTTAGCCATAAAACCTTTGTCATTGCAAGAGTCATTGTTTTATGCTATCTTATGTCAAAGCCTCACATTTAAGGTTAAATTTCCAAATGGGTTATCACCCTTAGAGAATTTGATTTGGAATTTATTGGTCAAGAGATCATCAAAGGTTAAGTTATTGCAAATCAATTTGTCATGGCACCACTAGAAGCAATCCATCCCATTGTTGTAGATTATTTAGATAAATGTATCTTTGCCATTGAAATTGAATCCCAAAATTCTTGGGCCCTATATTTTGATGGTGCCCATTGTGTAAAGGGTGAAGGGATAAAAATCATTTTAGTTACCCCTCAAAAATAGTTAATCTCTATTTATTTCAACTATATTTTTCTTTCATAAATAACACCATAGAATATGAGGCCCGTATTTTGGGACTTTGTATTACTATAGCTCTAAATGTAAAAAATTCTTTGTATTTGAGGATTCTCAAGTTGTGGCTAACTAGGTTAATGGTGTTTACCACACCAAAAACAAAAATTTAAAACCCTAAAAGGACATTATCATAAAACTTATGTCAACTTTTGATAAAATAACCATGGAATCTATCCCATGATCTAGTAATTGCCATGCTAACAATATGGTCACAACATCCCCTACCCCTTTGGAGTTGAAATATGATCAAGCCATGATCATAAATTAGTAGCTCAAAAAACTATTAGCCCTTAACTCTAGCTAATCACCTCTATATGTGTTTGTTGTAGAAGCATCATTTGTCCCCTATGGTACTTGGTATGAGGACATATTTACCTTCCTCAAGGATAGTACTTTGCCAGAATGTTTGTATCACAATGAATGAAAATATTTGTAAAGAAAAGCTAATTGATTTGTGATCATTAGTGCTATTTTGTATGGACACTCTTTTGATGGAATACTTTTGTGATGCCTAACCATTGATAAAACAAAAATAATCATTCAATAAGCTCATATGGGATTATGTGGTGGTAATTTTAGTGGTAATGTCATTGCCAAGAAGCTCCTTCACTTAGGATATTATTGGTGTTCCATGGAAAAATAATTGTGTGACTATGTTCGACATTGCAACAAATGCCAATTTCATGATAACCGCATCCATGCTCCTTCATAAGGTCTTCAACCAATTACTTCCCCTTAGTCATTTTCCATGCAGGATCTTGACACCATCATCAAAATTAATTCCACATCCTCATGGTCATAAATTTATCATTACTACTATAAAATATTTTACCAAATGGGTAGAGGCCATACCTTTATCCAATATCATTGGTTCCTATGTCTCTAAATTTATACTAAACCAAATTATTTGTATTATTTTTTTTATTATTTATTTTTTATTTTTTGAATTTACATGGTGGAATTGGTAGCCGCCACGAATTCAAGAAGGCTGTCCAATTTTTATGGCCGCCATAGTATTCTGTGTTGTCTACCTCGAAAGCTACCACATAGATCTTCGTGTAGTCCACCCCTATAACCATGGTGGAGAATGGATCTTGCATAAAACAGAAAAACCAGAGAAACAAGAGAGAAACCAGAGAAACAAGAGCCCAAGATTTTGTATTTGATGCTCAGGAAGAAATTTTACAATATACAGCCAAACTGCCGTTTGCCAACCCCTTCTCATTACAATCCATGGGTTTTTATTGAGGTCCCGATCCTCTGTGTTTTCCCACTTCCCACGATCTACAATCGCCACTTGGAACAATTCTGGAAAGTTGCATTGATGAGACTCATGGTGAGGTGTGCGACTGGCTGCCATATCCAGCGGAATCTACCTCTCGATCTGCTGCTTGCTGTTAGATGCTTTAAATGCGTCTTCCAGATACCCTGTGCGAGTGGCCAACATGCCCGTTGGAATCCTTCTTTGGAACAACTGCTTCATTGCCTCTAACTTGCCGCGCACGAAGGGATGTCTTTATGAAAGCTGGAGTGCGTGTTTTTCTGTTTGGTCGCGATATCGCGACATGTCACGATATCGCGACCATTTCTCTCCTGTGCTTTCTCTCTCCGCGATAGCTTCTGTCGCGATATCGCGACATTTCCTCCGCCAAGCCCTTTTCCTCCGTTTTGGCCGCGATATCGCGACCTGTCGTGATATCGCGCCATTTTTGTCTGTCGGCCTCCGTCTCCTGCTCTGGTCGCGAAATCGTGACATGTCGCGATTTCGCGACCTTTGCGCCTTCCGCGCCTTGGCTTCCCTGTAGTGGCCACGATTTCGCGACCCTTGTGCCCCTCGGCCTTGCCTTCTCCGTTTGGGTCACGATTTCGTGACCCTTGTGTCCCTCGGCTTGATTTCTCCGTTTGGGTCGCGATTTCGTGACCCTTGTGTCCCTCGGCTTGCCTTCTCCGTTTGGGTCACGATTTCATGACATGTCACGATTTCGTGACCCTTTGGCTTCCGACTTCGCTTTCTCCGACTTGGGTCACGATTTCGTGACCCTGTGTAGCACTTAGAAAAACAACAAAAAAAAATAACTTTGTTACTTAGAAAGAAATAACAACAAAAGTTTGGTTGATGCTCGATTGCTTTGCTGCCCTCGGATGCTCCTGCATCAGACACCCGGGTGGATTGAGAAGTGATCCTCACTTTTGATCTTCAGGAGGAAGACTCAGGCGGTCAACCTCTGTTTTTGATAACCAAGTTGCATCTTCAATAGGTCTGCCCTTCCACTTGATCAAATACTCAGAATATTGTTTGTTCCTTGTGCTTCTGCCTTCACGAGTATCTAATATTTCCTCTATCTCTTCTTTGGTTGGGCTAGACGCTGGAATGCTCCACAATTCTGTGCTTGGTGCCTCTGTACTATCTCCTTCATGGTATTCTACTAAATCAGATATGTTAAAAATAGGTGAAATATCAAGTCCACTTGGCAATTCCACTTCATATGCATTGCCTGAATCCCGTTTTTCCAGTATTCTGCATGGCCCAAACTTCTTCATCTTCAACTTGTTGTAAGTTTTGGCTGGAAATATTTCTTTTTTGAGATGGACCATGACTTCATCTCCCACTTCGAACTCTTTGAACCGCCGCTTTTGGTCTGCTCTTTCTTTATACTGAGTATTCATTTTTGCAATTTGTTTCTTGACTTCTTCATGCAGGCTTTTCATCTGTTTTGCGAATTCCTCAGCCTCTGCACTGCATTTTTCTCCTTTATCTAATTTTCTCAGCTCAGACACGTTTCTCGGACTGTTTCCATATATGATTTGGAATGGAGATTTGTTTGTGCTCTTATTGACAGAATTGTTGTATGCAAATTCTGCCTGCGGCAAAACTAAATCCCATCCCTTGGGTTTATCTGCTATCAAGCATCGTAGCAAATTACCCAGACTTCTATTTACCACCTCTGTCTATCCATCAGTTTGTGGGTGGTATGCAGAACCAAACTTCAGATCTGTCTTCAGCTTCTTCCACAATGTTCTCCAGAAATATCCAACAAACTTTGTATCTCTCTCAGAAACTATGCTTCTTGGTAGACCGTGTAGTCGTACCACTTCCTTGAAAAATAACCCTGCAATGTGAACCGCATCACTTGTCTTCTGGCAGGGAATAAAATGTGCCATTTTAGAGAATCGGTCAACCACCACAAATACAGAGTCATTTCCCCTCTGTGTTCTCGGCAATCCAAGAATAAAATCCATGCTTATGTCCTCCCACGGCCTCTCAGGTACAGGTAACGGCTGGTATAATCCCGTGTTTTGCCTCACGCCTTTTGCCATCTGGCATATTTTGCAACTTTGTACAAACTTTCTCACATCTTGTTGAAGTTGCGGCCAGTAGTAATTTTCATTTACCAGGGCAATGGTCTTATCCCGACCAAAATGCCCAGCCAGTCCTCCGCTGTGCTTTTCCTTGATTAAGTTCTCCCGCATAGAACTCCTTGGGATGCATAATTTACTTCCCTTGAACAACATTCCGTCTTGGATTAGGAAATCTAACCATTTTGTCCTGTCCACAGTAACAGGTGCCAAGCAAGCCGTCCAGGGCTGCTCGCAAAATCGGGATCTTCGGGATAAAGACCCTTCGAGTTCTTCGAATCCAACCACCTCCACTGTCATTTCAGTCAACAGATTCTGCCTTCTACTCAAAGCATCTGCAACTCTGTTTGATTTCCCGCTCCTGTGCTTTAACACAAAGGTATAGCTTTGGAGAAACTCTACCCACTTCATGTGCCGCTGATTCAGTTTTGTCTGGCTGTTGATGTACTGCAATGCCTGATGATCAGTAAATAGAACAAACTCTTTTGGCAGCAAATAATGCCTCCACTTCTTCAGAGCCTGAACTATAGCATAAAATTCTTGGTCATAAACTGAATACTTTTTTCGGGCATCATTGAGCTTTTCACTGAAATAAGCTACAGGTCTGCCTTCTTGGCTCAGTACAGCCCCTATTGCACTGCCACTGGCATCACAGTCGACCTGAAATACTTTGTTAAAGTCTGGAAGTGCCAAGACAGGCTGTTCTGTGACCTTTTTCTTTAATGCATCAAAGCTTCTTTCAGCCCCTAAGGTCCACTTGAACTCTTTCTTATCCCCTCTCATTGTTTCTGTGAGGGGTGCACAAATGCTGCTGAAGTTTCTTATAAACTTCCTGTAAAAGCTGGCTAGACCATGAAATGATCTTACCTCTGTTGTGCTTCTTGGGGTAGGCCATTCTATGATAGCCCTCACCTTCTCTGGGTCCATTTTCAGACCTTCTTCCGAGATTACAAATCCCGGGTATACTAACTCTTTCTTGACAAAATTACACTTTTTTAGATTTATTAATAACTCGCTCCTCCTATGACTTTTCAAAAACCCTCCCGATGTGCATCAGGTGTTCCTCCAGGGTTCTGCTGAATATTAAAATATCATCTAAATAAACAATGACAAACTTTCCCAGAAACTCCTTCAAGTACCTCATTCATCAGCCGCATGAAGGTACTTGGTGCATTGGACAGCCCAAATGGCATGACCAACCACTCATACAAGCCCTCTCTTGTCTTGAAGGCTGTCTTCCACTCATCTCCTTCCCTGACACGGATCTGGTGGTAACCACTCTTGAGGTCAATTTTGGTGAAGTACTTGGCTCCACTCAAACAGTCCATTATGTCATCCATCCTTGGCAAGTGGAAATCTGTATTTTATTGTAATCTTGTTGATGGCTCGAGAGTCTATGCACATTCTCCACTCTCCATCCTTCTTGGGTGCTAGTACAGTAGGTACCGCACACGGGCTAAGACTCTCCCTAATCAATCCCTTCTCCAGGAACTCCTGAACCTGGCTCGTTTAGTTCTTCAGTTTCTACAGGTGTCATTCTATGTGCAGCCTTATTTGGCAAGCTTGACCCTGGCACCAAATCAATATGGTGACTGATTTTTCTTACTGGGGGTAAACCCTCAGGCACATTGTCAGATATGATATCTGGAAATTCTTTTAACAGTTCTTGGACTTCTGCTGGTGCATCTTTGCATTCTGTATCCCTGACTCTAGGAACTAATGCATAACACATATGCTCATGCTTCAAATCATCTAAAAATTTTCTTCCGTCAACCAAGCAAATTCTTGCACTGCCACATACCTTTTCTTCCACCTCCTTCAGGGGCTTCAACTTATGGCGCATTCCATTCTTGGTCACGGAATAAGTGTTGGCTCGGCCATCATGAACCGCACACCTGTCAAACTGCCATGGTCTTCCCAGCAGCAAATGGCACGCATCCATGGGCAGAATGTCGCACAAAACCTCATCACGGTAATTTCCAATGCTGAATTTTACCAGGCATTGTTCATTGACCAAAACCTTATGGTCTTTCTGCAACCACGTGATCCGATATGGATGCGGGTGTTTCTTTCTCTCCAGTTGTAGCTTTGTAACCATCCCCTCTGAAACCAGGTTATCTGTGCTACCGTTGTCAATGATGATGTTGCAAACCTTACCCGCGCATTTACACCTTGTGCGAAATAAGCTTTTCCTCTGATCTGCAGCTCCCTCTTCATTCAGCAGGACTCTCCTTGCAATCATTACTTCTCCTCTCTCAGCTTCTTCTGAATGCTCAGACCCAACATCTTCATCAACGACTGCTACTCTGGCATTTCCTTTCGGCCTGCGATTATTTCTTTCTCGCTGTTGTGGGCACTCATATTGGTGATGTCCCTCTTCACCACACTGGAAGCAAGTCCCTCGAAATCTTCCTCTTCCTTGACCTCGTCCAGCTCGGCCTCTTCCCCCTCGGTAACCATTATTCTGATTACGGGAGCGGTCTGTATTTTCTCTCCTTTGTTCTTGATTGCTGCTACTTTCTCCATTTTTTTGAGATTCTTCATTTCTTCTTCCACCGTTCCTTCCGCCGGTCCTTCCGCCATGACCTCTTCCTCTTTGCTTGTTTTTGAATCTCCTATTGAGCTTCTCTTCAACCTTTAAAGCAAATTGGTAGGCATCCTCTATGGTGGTCATCCGGACTAGACTTAGTTCCTCCTGAATGCTTGCTCGTAACCCATTAATGTAACGGGCTACCTTCTCCTTGTTGGCCTCTGAGTGGCCTGTTCTAATCATTATTTTATGAAACTCTTCTGTGTATTCTTTCACAGACTTGCTTGATTGCCTCAATCCTTGCATTTTCTTCAGCAGGTCTAACTCATAATCACCAGGGATGAACCGCCTCTTTAGCTTTTCTCGCCATCCGTTCCCACTTGGTTATTCTCTCTTTCCCTCTTTTATTTTGCTCCACTCGCACTCCCTTCCACCAAATGCTAGCATGACCTTTCAGTTTGGTCTTTGCGAATCTGACCCTATCGGGGTCCTCAACCTCTTCGTACTCAAAGTACTCTTCCGGATCGTTGATCCAGCTCGATCAATTCCTCTGGCTCAAGGTTCCCGGAATATGTGGAAACCTCCATCTTCGGCCTCTTCCCAATCTGGGATATGGCCTTGTATAGTCTGGCTTGAGCAGGATCTACTGCTTCTTCTTCTTCCTCAGGTTGGTCTTCTTCTTCATCATCTTCCTCTTCACTACCTTCATCTCTTCTTGGCTCCAATATTCTACGCATTTCTTCTTGCAGAGCTTGCATTTGCCGCTGCAGAGCTCGAACATCTTCTGCTGCCGCCATGCCTCTCCCACCAACAGGATTTCTCCTTGGAGGCATTCTGTTCACTCGATCTCAAACCCTCCCACAGGTCCTGGTGTAACTGCCTCTCCTTCGGCGATCTGCTACACGCTCAGGAACCACTGGCTCTGATACCACTTGGTGGAGAACGGATCTTGCATAAAACAGAAAAACCAGAGAAACAAGAGAGAAACCAGAGAAACAAGAGCCCAAGATTTTGTATTTGATGCTCAGGAAGAAATTTTACAATATACAGCCAAACTGCCATTTGCCAACCCCTTCTCATTACAATCCATGGGTTTTTATTGAGGTCCCGATCCTCTGTGTTTTCCCACTTCCCACGATCTACAATCGCCACTTGGAACAATTCTGGAAAGTTGCATTGATGAGACTCATGGTGAGGTGTGCGACTGGCTGCCATATCCAGTGGAATCTACCTCTCGATCTGTTGCTTGTTGTTAGATGCTTTAAATGCGTCTTCCAGATACCCTGTGCGAGTGGCCAACATGCCCGTTGGAATCCTTCTTTGGAACAGCTGCTTCACTGCCTCTAACTTGCCGTGCACGAAGGGATGTCTTTATGAAAGCTGGAGTGCATGTTTTTCTGTTTGGTCGCGATATCGTGACATGTCGCGATATCGCGACCATTTCTCTCCTGCGCTTTCTCTCTCCAGCTTCTGTCGCGATATCGCGACATTTCCTCCGCCAAGCCCTTTTCCTCCGTTTTGGCCGCGATATCGCGACCTGTCGTGATATCGCACCATTTTTGTCTGTCGGCCTCCGTCTCCTGCTCTGGTCGTGAAATCGTGACATGTCACGATTTCGTGACCTTTGCGCCTTCCGCGCCTTGGCTTCCCTGTAGTGGCCGATTTCGCGACATGTCACGATTTCGTGACCCTTGTGCCCCTCGGCCTTGCCTTCTCCGTTTGGGTCGCGATTTCGCGACCCTTGTGTCCCTCGGCTTGATTTCTCCGTTTGGGTCATGATTTCGCGACCCTTGTGTCCCTCGGCTTGCCTTCTCCGTTTGGGTCACGATTTCGTGACCCTTTGGCTTCCGACTTCGCTTTCTCCGACTTGGGTCACGATTTCGCGACATGTCACGATTTCGTGACCCTGTGTAGCACTTAGAAAAACAACAGAAAAAAATAACTTTGTTACTTAGAAAGAAATAACAACAAAAGTTTGGTTGATGCTCGATTGCTTTGCTGCCCTCGGATGCTCCTGCATCAAACCACCATGCCACAATCATTTTAAAACTTTTACGCTGTTGAAAGCACCAGGAAAGGGACAAGCATTCATTTTGGTGAGGCCCAAGATTTGAACCTTGGACCTTATTAAGTGGTAATTTTTCCCAATTGCAAAACCACACTCACCCTTAGGATTTTGATCACAAAACCCTCTCTTGCAAAGAAGTTAAAATCAAAAACAACTTCTCCAAGGTTCCGCTATATAAGCATTGCACATGTGTATTAGTAATCTCAATGAAGATATATCAAATAAGTGCTAGGAACACCTTAGTGATTGCAAGTAATTGTTAACAAGGGGCATGTGTTGGTTTATTTTACCATGCTATATTAATGATTGTTCATAAAACTTAAAGAAAAGCAAATGTGAATTGGCCCTCATATGACCACGATGTAATGCCTTAATTCCTTTTATCTTAGAGGATTTTAGGTAGATTTTATCTTCCTTTGATTAAGTAGATTTTAAACAAGTTTTATCTTGCATTAAATCCTACTTTGAGCATGAAATAGAAGATTAAAATCTATCTCTAAATGTGAATTTCAAATGATGAAAGAATTCATTAAATGTAGCTTCTATCATGAAGAATAAATGACAATTAGCTATATAGCCTTTGATATAATAAATAAATTATCCCTCTTTGATGAAATTAATTTTCATAAAGAGACAACAATTTATTGCTTTAAAATAATGGCCTTAAAATGTCATTATTAATTATCCCTCTTTAATGAAATCATAATTTTCATAAAGAAGAAATAATTTAATGCTTTAAAACAATAACCTTTGATGTAATGTATAAATTACCTCTCTTTAATGAAATCAGAATTTTCATAAAGAAAGGTGAATTTATTGCTCCAAAAATGATAGCTTATGGAATGCCATAAAAATTAACCCCCTTTAATGAAATTGAAATTTTCATAAAGGGAAGTTCATTTATGCTTGCAAATAAAAATATAAAGCTAAAAAAATCTGATTTACCTTCAAAATGTGAAAAAATAAAATTTCGAAATTATAAAAATCTTCATAAAACAGCAATTTTCAACAATTTTTATAAAATCGAAATGGCTTCGGAATGAGTTCAAATTTGTTTTGGATGAAATATTGTAGCTCATTCTTCACACCCATGTATTTATTTTTATCATTTTAATTTTTTCAATTTTTATTTTAATCCTCAAAGTTTAAAAAAAATCTGCAAAAAGAAAAGTTAGAAAAATAAATATAAAATCTGGAAATGGAAATAAAATGCAGAAAATCCAAAAATGAACTAATAGCAGTTTCATGCTACCCTATCATGCAAAACCCGAGATATGAGAGTTTTCGAATGTAACCCAACCTAACCGGAACTGCATTTGCACATCCCAAAATAAGTTAGGTGCAAGCTTCTAAGGAAAAAAATGAATTCTCTATTTCTAGATATTCAACAATGCAACCATGAAATGCATTAAACATTGCCTATAAATCTAAAAACCGAGAAAAAGAAAAATGGACATTAAACACAAAAACATTCAAAAATGATTCTCCTCTTATTTTGCTCAAAAGGTGCAAAAATCCTGCAATATTTGCATCAAAACACCAAAATATTTTTGTTTTACATCTCCATTCCAGCAACATCTGGCCTTCCCAAAATAATCCAGCCCTTCCTTCATCCTCTACATCTGTTTTTAATATTTTATGTTATTACCTTTTCGTTTCCTCTTGCTAGCCTTTTGCTTTTCGCTTCTTTCCATTTCCCTGCGTTTGAGCTTCATTTCATTTTTCTCCTTTTAGGTTTGGCTCTTCGTTTCATATCTTTATCTTTCTTTTTCTTAACGTTTCATAACACCTTTATTTTACTTTTACTTTTTTACACGCACCACTTGTCTTCTTCTTACTTGCATGTAAAAGACACGTGAATTAGCATTGAAAAAAAAAAAAACAAAAAACTACAACCTTTACCCTATTAACTAGTCATTCTAAAACTTTAAAACTAAATACTTTAAAGCCCAAAACCATCCGACAAGCATGAAAAAGTAAAAAAAAAAATTAAAATATTAGATTAGATTATATATATATATATATATATATTTATTTCTTTATTATTATTATTATTATTTTTTATTTATTTTGATTTATATATATATATATATATATTATTTTTGAATGTTTTATTTTCATAATTATAATAAACATATATATACACATATATATTTATTAGAATTATAATTTTTTTTTATAAAGCAATCAAATAATTAATTTCAAAAATTTTACTCATTGAAAATCACAATAAAGGAAAACTTTAAAACTAATCAAAATAAACAAAACCTATTAACCTAAAACACTAGCAAAACTAGTAAAACAAGAAAACATTAGCCAATGCTAAACCGTGGAATCTACCAAAATTAGCACTTAAAACTCCTCAAAAACCAAAATTTTAAGGTGGGTCCCCAAATTTGGGGCTAGTTGTGGAATGGCCACAAAAAATGGCGACTCTACTGGGAAATGCTCCTGAGCATTTCGGGTGAAGAACCCAAATCTGAAATGAGAACATCAAATATTAGTGAAATAAAATTATTCAATGATGTCCCGAGAAGGTGGGGGTAAACAACTTCAAATAAAAATAATTAATCCATCTGCCTTTGCTCAGTGTGTGCAAAAGTGATTCATTTTGTATCCTTGAAACCATCCGGATTCCATCATCTATTTTGCATTTAGGCTATGAAGCACGACTCATAAAACAAAACTTTTACAGATAGAGCCCTACTGCCAGTCAGGCGTCTATAGCCCCAATAGGGTTTATCTAACTCACCCTTGTGTTTGCTTAATACTTTGCAAATCCTTTCTTATAATCGAGTTGTATCTAGACAGAGCCCTACTGCTAGTTAGGCATTTATAGCCCTAGTAGGGTTTATCTAGACTTTGAGACTGATTTGATCAAGCTTTTCAATGCTATTTTTTTTTCTTTTTTTATATAACTTTGCAAATATTCATGCATCACTAGGGTTAGGAAGCCTATAAGTAGAGCATGTTGAATTTTCGTCTTAGTTTGCAAATCAAGATAACTTCATCCTTCAGGACTTCCAGAAATACCCTTTAATATGTGAGTTACATGTGGAGCTTTAGCAAAATATTTCATTGTTCTACTCTCCACCATTTTAGTCCCAAAATCTGAGCATGATCACAAAATAATTTATCCCCCTTTTCTCAGGTTCACCTGCTTTCAGATTAGGTAATCCAACCTACTTAGCAAAGGAACAAAAAAATGGGCAAGAGACCATAAGTTAGCGACCATGAAACATCACCTCAAAACAAGGGAACAACCCAAAATGCACAACTAAAACACAAACCAAATCCTAACCTAATGCAAACTAACAAGCAAGCAACAAATCCACACTTAGAAACAAAACACAAACCACAAAGCTAAACAAAAACATGAAAACCAAAACTATATACAAATGTACAATATGGTACAGGATGGTGCAAAGCTTGAACTATCACTTCCCTGGATCCCAAACATGACTAGCACATTTCAAAAGACATATAACATGATATGCAAGCCAAGTTTTACAGAAATCCAACGAAAACCAAATTAGGCCAAACAATACAACAATCTTCATCTTGCCTCTCTCATCCCACCAATTTGATTTAGTTCTATTAACAATCCTAGAGGTGAGCTTCACATCATTAAATTGATTAGACAATAACAAATTTTCAATTCCTCCTAGTCTATTCCTTAAGATGTCAATTTCACCATTCAATTCATGATTTAGAAATAAGCTTTCCTTTTTAAATATGAGATCTTGCAAACAAGAGCCTATTTCTAAAAACTTTAAAGCCAATTCATTTTTCATATTTGTAGGCCAATCAAATTTATGTAACCACTTGCAAGCATCTAGGATATCTATTAAATGAGAATCATCATAATTTTTTATCCTAGATTCGATTATTAATTGTTGATGAACTTGATTCAACAATTTAATCACATCAACTTCATTCAACAAAGCAATATCATTAGTGGTGTGAGGAATAATTAAGTCAAATTATTTATCAACCACAAATGGCATTTCATCATTGATAGCATTTGAATCCAACAAACAATTAGGCAAACCATTACCTGAAGTTCGAATGGTAGAACACAAAGGGTGAGATTTTACCTTTTGCATATTTTCATTTGACAAACCTTTGTGAGCATTTGTAATCTTTCCCTTTTCTTCATGACTTTCATCATCATCAAACACTTGTTCAAAAATACCAAAGTTAGGCACCCAATCAAACATATGCCCATATTTTTCAAAACAAGAACCTAGCTTCTCAAGATATGTGTCACATAACACCTTTTTATGATCAATGGCTTGAGTTGTTTCAAATAAAGTAACATTTTCAATTGGATCATCAGTGATATCAAACCCAAACCATTCAGGTTCTGAAATTTCCTCATTTTGAGATGGCATATACATTGTGGAGCCAAAAGGTGGATCAAGATTTTTAATTTCTTGCCCCTCAAAGAGGACCAAAGCAAGTGGTTCCCCTTATTTATCCATGGTAGTAGAATCATTATCATTTTCCAATAATTGATGAGATTCCAACCCTTCTTCCAAAACTTTCTCGGATTGTACAGGACTTGTAATATCCTCATGTGAGAAAGCAATTGTATTATCCTGCATATCAATTGACACAAAAAATTCATTAGAAGGTTTGGAGTGAGCATATTCTTCCCATTTCTTCCAAGAATCATAGTAATCATCTTCCAAAATCAAGTTATGATGCTCAACTACTTCTTCATCATCTTTCGATTCATCAACATGTTTCTCATCAAATTCATCTTCACCTTCCTTAGATGGTTCAATTATTTCCAAAAGTGGGTTATTTCTTGTATTCAAATTTGTAAGGCTATCATAATCCACATTGGTAACCCATGATTCAATTTTATCACAATTTGGAAGGTGTGGGTTTTCTTGGCCATCAGTTTCAACAATATCATCCAAAGTATCTTTCGAGAACAAGTGGTGAAATTTTGTTATGTCTTCGAATTCATTTATTGATTCTCTTTCAAACTCACTTTCAACCACTTTTGATGGCTTAGGGGTTTCTATAATGGGATCAATTTTTACATTCTTCTTTCTATGATCATCCCAATCCTCCTTTGTGAATAATGATTCTAAATCCTTTCTTTCCCAAACGAAATGGTGATCTTTTGGTTCCAACTCCTTGTTACCCATCCATAGTATTTCTTCTCCAAAATCTTCAAGCTCTTCAAGAAATTTTGAACAGGCATTTACTTCAATGTAAGTCATATCTAGACCTCCTCTATCATCCGAAGGAGCATAACATGGAATATCATTGAGATTAGTATCATGAACTTGATTCCTAGGATGATTTGGAAGCATACTTTGATGCACTTGTTTTTGTAATGGAACCATATCTCTACTTAACTTCTTAACCAACTTCTTTCGATCTTTTATTTCCGATACAAGCTCCTTGGGTTGGGTGGTAGAAGTAGTAGGTAAAATCTGAGCGCTTGTTGTTATGGCTCCATGAGTGACCAAATGGTTCTCTAACCATGATGGAGTGGTTGGGTGGATAGATGTATTCGTGTAAGCGCATGTGGGAGGATAAGTGGTCATGGTAGGATAAAATTGATTGTAGGGCAATGCATTTAACATATGATTCTGTTGTGCCCATGCTTGATTTATCATCGGGGTTTGATTGTAAGCCCCTAGTTGTCCTACCATATGTAATTGCTCCATCCCTACACCTTGCGGCCTTAATTATTGATCTACAGTCATAGCTTCCGTGTAGGCCGAGGCAAGGGTAGTGACCAAAGGATTTGTCCTAGTGAACATGGCAAGCAAGGGATCCAATGCCCCAAAGTATATTTGAAGAGCAGTGCTTTTCGCAATAGTATAGGGAGCAATCAATCTTGCATAGAGCTTTCAAAATCTCATGTTAAATGTTCTCAATGGCTCATTAGGTTCCCTCCTGCAAGAAGCAAATTGATAATAAATCATGGTAGGGTCTATGGGTAACCTAAACTGATTGATAAAAGTAGTTTCTAATTGGGCCCAAGACGTAATAGAGCCAGTGGGTAGATTGATGTACCAATCATATGCCATGTCATCTAGGCTCCAAGGAAACAATCTACAAGCCACATCCTCATGTTTGACATTCCATCTAATTAGGATATCCACATAGGACTGAATGTGCTCCTCGGCTAATATCGTGCCATTGTGTTTAAACTTGGGCAAAAATTCCTCTATGTTCTTGGGTAAGTCATGAGCATCTCCCCCAATGTTCAAAGGATTACCATGCACCCCATACCACTTTCCAACATTTGTAGCCATTTGATTAAGTCATAATGTGATTAACAATGACAACAACAAATGATTGTTAGCAACACCTCACAATAAAAACATTCCCAAACAAGAGAAACGGTTAGCATCAACCAAAAGATATGCATCAATTAAACCATGGCATCAAAGAACATTTTCCAATTTGCAACAAGGTTAGCATTAAAGCATCATCAATTAGAGAATGTTAGAATCAATGAAAGTGATCAACAAAATCTCATTAGTCAAGACCAATGTCTTTGAATAAATCTTTCAAGTAACATGAACAATTTAGCATCTAAATAGCAATAAAATAAATCAATTCAGGCCCTCCTAGCTCCCAAAGTGTTGAGTGCTAAAGGAGGCCAAAGATGCTAGTCAAACGGACTTGAAATATTTAGCAATTCAAAACTCTCAAAGTTACACCAATATCACATTATTCATTGCATGAATAAGTCAAAGCATTTAGAACAACAATGAACAATTTAGCATAAATAAAATAATACCAATTCATGCCCTCCTTCTAGCACCAAAATGTTGAGTGGTAATTTTGCCCAATTGCAAAACCACACTCACCCTTAGGATTTTGATCACAAAACCCTCTCTTGCAAAGAAGTTAAAACAAAACAACTTCTCCAAGGTTCCGCTATATAAGCATTGCACATGTGTATTAGTAATCTCAATGAAGATATATCAAATAAGTGCTAGGAACACCTTAGTGATTGCAAGTAACTGTTAACAAGGGGCATGTGTTGGTTTATTTTACCATGCTATATTAATGATTGTTCATAAAACTTAAAGAAAAGCAAATGTGAATTGGCCCTCATATGACCATGATGTAAAGCCTTAATTCCTTTTATCTTGAAGGATTTTAGGTAGATTTTATCTTCCTTTGATTAAGTAGATTTTAAACAAGTTTTTATCTTGCATTAAACCCTACTTTAAACATGAAATAGAAGATTAAAATCTATCTCTAAATGTGAATTTCAAATGATGAAAGAATTCATTAAATGTAGCTTCTATCATGAAGATAAAGATAGCCTTTGATATAATAAATAAATTATCCCTCTTTGATGAAATTAATTTTCATAAAGAGAACAATTTATTGCTTTAAAATAATGGCCTTAAAATGTCATTATTAATTATCCCTCTTTAATGAAATCATAATTTTCATAAAGAAGAAATAATTTAATGCTTTAAATCTAGGGGTTTTGGAGATGAAGAGCGGTGGAGGAAGCGAAGGAAGAGGAGGAGGAGCAAAAATGGTAGGCAAGAATTTTGAACCAACGGAAGGAGAAGATCCAGAGGCAGGGCAGAATGTTGTAGCTGGAAAGGAAAAGGATTCCCTGTCAGCTCAGTTTAAAAAGGCTAAAGGTACAGATCCTCTAGATAAACCCTCAGACAAAGGGTCCCACTGGGGTTCGGGAGCTGGCAACAAGGGCCCAACATTTTTGGAAATGCTGAAAGGGAAAAATAAGGAGCCAGTCAGTGAACTACCACCCCTAATACCAAACAATAATAGGTTAATTGTGCCAGTGGATATTATGGAAAGATTCTTGGATATGGAGGCATCATCCTTAGTTGGCAAGTTTTTGGGAGGAAGGCCGGACATTAAGACTATTTTCTCATGGGCTGCGGTAAAGTGGAAAACTTCAGGAAGCTTAGAAATCGTAGCCATGTCAAGAGGTTTTTTATGATAAGACTCAACAATAAAGATGATGCAGAGCGCATCTTGACAGGAGGACCCTGGTTTCTAGGAAGGCGTAGCCTCTTTCTGAGGAAGTGGCGGGAGGATTTCAACCCTGAGAAGTAGAAAATTAATATAGCACCCATTTTGGTCCACTTACCAAACCTCCCAGCCCATTTTGTTAATGAATATTGGCTTAGTGGCATAGCAAAGATGATAGGAGAGCTCATGGCAATAGACCATTCAACCCGGGCAAGGACTAGACTGACGCATGCCAAGATCTGTGTAAATGCAAACTTGGATTCTGATCTACCTTCTCAAGTGGAACTAGCATATGGAGAGTTTCTAAGGATTCAACCTGTGGAGTATGAGAACAAGCCGACATTTTGTAGCGTGTGCAAAACCCAGGGCCACCTTCAAGCCTAATTTATGATAATAACTACAAAAAAGGAAGCCATGAGCGAAGGTTTTCTAGGGAAAGCTAATGGGAGAGGGATCCCAAAGTTTCAAGGACCGCGTATTAACTTGGAAGGATACAGACAAGTTAAGAATAACCAGGCTGACCAAGCCAACATAGAACTGGAAAAAATCCAGGAGAAAGGAAAGCAACATAATGAGGGAGGCAAAAATCATAAGGTATGTAATAAAGATCCCAACTTGAACATGTTTGATATCCTAGAAAATCTAGAAGTTGAAAAAGAAAACAGTAAGGATGATACCATCAGTGTCAAGTTTCCTGAAACCCTAGACTCCCCATCCAAATCGGGACCATCCACAGTTATGAAAAAAAGCCCCAAAATCTATGCTCAAAATGAAGAAAAATTGCCAGGTCATTTCAGTTTAAACATGGAAAAAATAGATTCAAGAGTCAAAGTTGTGGAAACAAGATGCATGAATGTAGCTCCTAATGCGGTAGTGGAGCAAATTATCCCTTATCAGATGATCCCAACGGTAAAAGGTTCCTTGAAGGAAAGTCCCCTGTTTAGGAACCATATAGGAGAGGTGAACCAAAATAAGGCTGAGGATGAAGAGGGAATTGAAAACCCCCAAAATTAGAAAGAAGGTTCAAGCCCTAGACTATCACAGTATATGCCCCCTCATTTCAGTCCAAAACAGACTAGAAGCACCACCAAGCCTCCGATAGATTATGGAAGTGAAAGAAAGAAAGGGAGAATATCTACAGCAGAGCACTATAGAATGAGAATCAATGAAGAAATTGCTAATGTAAAGCAAAGAACATTGTTACAACAAGCTATTCTTGGCCAAGATAATAGCAAAATTGACAAACCCCCTTTGGCTTAGGGAAGGGGGCGGGGAAAAAATATCAAACAGTCTAAATGAAGGTTCTCTCATGGAATGTGAGAGGCCTAAACGGCCCACCAAAACAAAGGATGGTGAAGTCTATAAAGAAGGATTAGAATCCTACTATCATTTTTCTTCAAGAAACCAAAATAGATACGGCACAATCAGCACTTATAGCTAGAAGGATTTGGAAGCAAGGGGAAGTGACCTTTCAACAGGCGAGAGGAGCATCTGGGGGCCTCATGGTCTTATGGGATCCTATTAAAATAGAAGGAAGTATTATTTAGGCAAATGAAAGAGTCTTAAGTGTATTATTTCATGATTTTGATACTAATAAGAATTGGATTGTGTCAAATGTTTATGCCCCCACCTCTGTCCAAGGGGGGTATGAACTATGGGAGTTTTTGGGGCATTTGAGCCAATCTTTTAAAGACATTCCTTGGGTGATTGGGGAAGATTTCAATACCCCCATTTACCCATCTGATAAGAAGGGAGGATCTCGGTTACCCTCAAGGAGCATGGAGGACTTCAATGAATTCATTAACACAAATGAATTGATGGATGTAAGACTAAAAGGAGCCAAATTTGCATGGAGTAACAAGAGGATAGGAAGTCAGCTGATTCAAGAAAGGTTGGACAGGTTTTTTTATCCAAGGAAGCTACAACAATGTTTGGTGATTCAGTGTTACAAGCCCTTCCTAAATGTGCTTCAGACCATAATCTTATTCTATGGGAGGCATTTTAGGCTAACTCCTTTAAAAATCCATTCAGATTTCTGTCAATGTGGGTTAAACATCCGAACTTCAAGAAAAGAATAGAGGAATGGTGGCAGCAACCTATCCAGGGAAGTGCTTCCTTCAAACTATCTCAAAAAATTAAGATGATGAAAAACAACCTTAGAATATGGAATAAAGAAGTCTTTGGAAATATTTTTGAGAATAAGAGAGCAGTGGGGGAAAAATTGAGAATAATAGAAAGCAAAATCCAAAATGGAACCTATGATGAGGCGACAAGGACTAAAGAGAAGGAAACCCTTTGTGAGTTTTATAATATTTTAGCTTGTGAGGAGATGTATTGGAGGCAGAAATCAAGGGCATTATGGCTAAAGGAATGGGACTCTAATTCAAATTTTTTCCATGTTACCACATTGAGCAATAGAAGCAACAATAATATTAGAAATTTAACTAAGGTGGATGGATCCTCAACTCAAAATATTCAGGAGATCAGGGACGAGGCTGTTAATTTTTTTAGTTCATTATTGGGTGAAGAACGGGCCTATAATGCCCAAGCAAATGACTCTCTCCTTCAATTCATTCCACAACTCATTGATGAAATGATTAATGAGTCTCTTATAGCAGCTTTTTCAGACGAAGAGATCAAGGAGGCTTTGTTTAACATGGATCCTGACAAAGCTCCTAGGCCGGATGGGTTTTCACCGTGGTTTTTCCAAGTTTGTTGGGATATTGTTGATAGACAATATGTTATACAAAGGTATGGTTATTGCTAACCATTGCTACATGTGCAGGGCAGGATGGGAGATAACCCAACACTTGTTTCTGGAGTGTTCGGTAGCAGAGTCCATCCTGGATGAAATTTTCCAAGCCTTTAGGATCTCATGGGTTAAGTCTGCTCTTATATCCGAAGTGTTCCATCAATGGCCTCAACCCTTTGTTAGACTAAAACTTAAGTACCTATGGAAAATCTGTTGGCATCATTTTCTCTGGCATATTTGGGTAGAAAGGAACCATAGAGCCTTTAAGGATACCATTCACAACCCAAAAACCATCCTCAACAGGATTATTGTCTTTGTGAAAGAAAACCTTAGCACCTTAGTGGATGAGAACCACTAAATTCCTCCCCAAGAAAAACAATTAGCTCGGGCCTTAGGTATTGAGGACAAACCTTCCATTCCTTTGCCCAATCCCAGAAATGGGATTTCTTGGGAGCAACCCCCCCAGGGTTGGTTTAAACTAAATTTTGATGGTGTAGCCAAGGAGAACCCGGGAAGAGCTAGAGCTGGAGGAATAATCAGGGATCATCAAGGAAATTTGGTCAAGGATTTCGCTGAACCATTGGGAATCAGAACTAATAACGAAGCAAAAGCTAGAGCCCTTTGGATAGGGTTGCAAGTAGTCCAAGCAACTCAAGGTAACTTGATGATTGAAGGTGATTCGATGAACATCATCAACCTATTAACCAATGGCAAAAAATATCCATGGAGAATCGAGGGAGTCATCCACGAAGTGAGGATCCTTTTTGCGGCAAGACAAAACAGGAGGGCTCGTCACGTATACCGTGAGGCCAACAGGTCAACTGACAAATTAGCCAACATAGGTGTTGATGTTGGTAGTTTGGTGACATGGACACAAGGTGTGCCACGTGAAGTGGAAAACATTATTAGTCATGAAAAGAAACCTACCCGTTAAGGAGAAAGATGAATGGGTGTTCTTTCCCCATGGAGATGGTAATAACTATGGGGTTTCCCTCTAAATCATACCAAATTGGAAATGAAGGTAACAGGGTGTAAGCCTTGGAATATTACGACAGAGAATAGGAAATGGGCAAGAAACAGGTTTCACAAGTGCAAAGTTCTAAACTTCAATTTCCTGTCAATGTAAGTAATGTTTACGATTATGTTTAGGTATGGGTGTGCCTTGTTAGTAAGGTGTTGTAGGGGATTCAACACAAGTTCTGGTAAGAAATTTTCAAGGATGACTAGGATCTACAATCTCAACAGAAAGCTGGATATTGTAATAGGTTTTGGGTTAACCTGCAAAACCCGATAATTAATGAAGAATTTTATTTACCAAAAAAATAATAATTTAATGCTTTAAAATAGTAACCTTTGATGTGATGTATAAATTACCTCTTTTTAATGAAATCATATTTTTCATAAAGAAAGGTGAATTTATTGCTCCGAAAATGATAGCTTATGAATGCCATAAAAATTAACCCCCCTTTAATAAAATTGAAATTTTCATAAAGGAAAGTTCATTTATGCTTGTAAATAAAAATGTAAAACTGAAAAATCTGATTTGCCTTTTAAAATGTGAAAAAATAAAATTTCAAAATTATAAAATCCTCATAAAATAGCAATTTTCAATAATTTTTATAAAATCGAAATGGCTTCGGAATGAGTTCGAATTTTTTTCGGATGAAATATTGTAGCTCATTCTTCACACCCATGTATTTATTTTTGTCATTTTAATTTTTTTTTATTTTTATTTTAATCATCGAATTTTAAAAAAAATCTGCAAAAAGAAAAGTTAGAAAAATAAATATAAAATCTGGACATGGAAATAAAATGCAGAAAATCCAGAAAACCAACTAATAACAGTTTTAAGCTACCCTATCATGCAAAACCCGAGATATGAGAGTTTCCGAATGTAACCCAACTTAACCGAAACTGCATTTGCACATCCTAAAATAAGCTAGGTGTGAGCTTCTAAGGAAAATAAAATGAATTCTTTGTTTCTAAGTATTCAAAAATGCAAACATAAAATGCATTAAACATTGCCTATAAATCTAAAAACCGAGAAAGGGAAAATGAACATTAAACACAAAAACATCCAAAAAATATTGTCCTCTTATTTTGCTTAAAAGGTGCAGAAATCTTGCAATATTTACATCAAAACACACCAAAATATTTCTGTTTTACATTTCCATTCCAACAACATCTAGCCTTCCCAAAAGAATCCAACCCTTCCTTCATCCCCTGCATCTATTTTTAATATTTTTTGTTATTGCCTTTTCGTTTCCTCTTGTTGGCCTTTCGCTTTTTGCTTCTTTCCATTTCCCTGTGTTTGAGCTTCATTTCATTTTCCTCCTTTTAGGTTTGGCTCTTCATTTCGTATATTTAGCTTTCTTTTTCTTAACGTTTCATAACACCTTTGTTTTACTTTTCTTTTTTTACACACACCACTTGTCTTCTTCTTACCTGCACGTAAAAGACACGTGAATTAGCATTGAAAAAAAAACAAAACAAAAAAAACAAAAAACTACAACCTTTACCCTATTAACTAGTCATTCTAAAACTTTAAAACTAAATACTTTAAAGCCCAAAACCATCCGACAAGCATGAAAAGATTAGATTAGATTATATTATATATATAATATAATATTTTCTTTCTTTTTTATTATTTTTTTACTTTTTCTTTTATTTTGATTGATTTATTAATATATATATATATATATATATTTTAAATGTTTTATTTTCATAATTATAATAAATATATATATACACATTTATATTTATTAGAATTATAAATTTTTTATATATAAAGCAATCAAATAATTAATTTCAAGAACTTTACTCGTTGAAAATCGCAATAAAGGAAAACTTTAAAACTAATCAAAATAAACAAGACATATTAGCCTAAAACACTAGCAAAACTAGTAAAACAAGAAAACATTAACCAATGATAAACTATTGAATCTATCAAAATTAGCACTTAAAACTTCTCAAAAACCAAAATTTTAAGGTGGGTCCCCAAATTTGGGGCTAGTTGTGGAATGGCAAAAATAGACCTCCGCCCCCCTTACGAGGTTTGAAGAACACAAGATTATACTGAGAGGGGGAGGTGAACATTATAAGACCACTTTTTACTTTTTTTTCCCAAACAATATTATGTAATATATCAATGTTAATATCAACAAAAGTAATCAAAGCAATGCACAAATCACCACACACAATAGAGACACCAATTTAACATGGTTCACCCAATGTGGGCTACTCCATAGAGAAAATATTCCAATAAAATTTTCTCAACAAATCTCTTGGAAATCCTTCCCTATTACAATGTTTATGGACAACTGTCCAAAGGAGACACCAATCCCCTAATCAAGTTTGTGGATACCTATCCATAGGAGACACCAATCCCCTTAACTAGTTCATGGATCTCTATCCATAGGAGAACTTCTTCCCCTATGCTTTGGATGGTGATCCTCTAGAAGACTACTACCTCCACTACACTAGCTTGTGGATCTCTCTCCACTGAAGACTCCTATCCTCACTTAGAAGACCTCTATCCTCACTACCCTGGCTAATGGATTTCTATCCACTGGAGACTACTATCCTCTGCTCTGTCACCTCCAAGGATTGCTCTTAGATTTATCTCAAATATGCACTAAACATTGTCCTTCAGTCTAGCAAAAATCTACTCAATCTCTATCTAAAATCTACACTAAACACTATCCTTTGATCTTGCACAAATCTGCTCAATCTCTATTTCTGGTCTAACATAAATCTTCCCTCAAATCTGCACCAAACTTTGTCCTCAAGCCTTAACACAAAGCTTGATCCAATCTCAAATCAACTCTGCTAGATTTTCCCCAAACCTTAACTCAAGGTTTGAACAAATCAATCAATCAACTATGCTCTCAAGTCTTCTCAAATACTTACCTCAAATCTATCCATAAGTTCTCTCAAGAACGTTTCCAATCTGCTCAACTAGTCTTCACCAAGACTTACCTCAAATCTGCTCAACAAGTCCTCACTAGAACTTGCTCAATATGCTCAACAAGTCTTCACTAGAAATTTCTAAATCTGCTCAACAAGTCTTCACCAAGACTTACCTCAAATATGCTCAACAAGTCCTCACCAAGACTTACCTCAAATCTGCTCAACAAGTCCTCACTAGAAATTTCTCAATCTGCTCAACAAGTCTTCATTAGAACTTTCTCAATCTGCTCAACAAGTCTTCACAAAGACTTACCTCAAATATGATTGTAAGCTTCCACAAAAGCTCACACAAATCTATCCTTAAGCTTTCACAAAAGCTTCCTCAACTCTATTCTTAAGTCCACTATAGAACTTACTCAAATCAGCTCACACACTTTCACAAAATCTTGCTAATATCCATCATTAAGTCCTCTCTAGGACTTACTTCAAATCTGCTTACAAGCTTTCACAAAATCTTGCTAAACTCCATAATTAAGTCCTCTCTAGGACTTACTCAAATCAGCTCACTAGCTTTCACAAAAGCTTATTCAAATCAATTGCAAAACTTGCATACACAACTCAACTCAATCTCTTTCAGAAAACCTCTTCAATCACACAAACAAGTTTCACTCAAAATCTTGTTTAACTTACAAAAAATATAGAGAATGGTTAGTGACCCAATATGTTTCACACTCATAAAACCTTCAATCACTTTCAAAATCTCCTTCAAATCAATTTAGAATAAAGAACAATTTATTTCACAGAATTTGAACTATCACTCCAATGTATTCAATCAATAATGCTTATCCACCTTTACTCAACCAATCACTCAATGAAACACAACTTTCTTACAAACCCTAAATAAGTGTTTCACAATACTTCCAACAAATCACACTATGGAACTCAAATATTAACTCAAGATGATTCAAACTTCACATAACAATGATACTCATGATATTTCACAAACCCTAGTTCAAGATAGTTCTCAATATCACATAACAATGATACTCATGTTCTTTTCACAAAACCTAATCATGCACATGAAAGCTTACTCAAATATTTCCAACAATGCTTATCAAACAATCTCACATAAAAATGATACTCATGCTCTTTCACAAACCCTAATCATGCACATGAAGGCTCACTCAAACATTTCAACAATATGAGGGGAGGTTCCTCCTATGTGGTCACCACCTTTATAAAGTCATGTTTCTACTTTTCATATAGCCTATTCAATTCATAAATCTATTATCTCTCTTATTTACTAGTTACCCAAAAAATGAGATGAAGTTGATAAGATGCATCAAGTTCATAAGTGCATAATATCATATCCCTATTAGGTATCAAATCATCTTATCAATTTTCATATCATTAACTCTATAGCTAACTAGGATCTCCTCTTTTTATTTTTCTTTTTCTCTTTTTATTCCTTTACCTTTTGAAGGAAAAATATTATGTTGTTTCATAATTGCTTATCTGCTCATATGTGTAGCTTTGATTCATATCCTATGATTTCCTACAAGCTAGAATTCCTCTCCCATTTTTGATAGGCATACAACATCCTACATATCTATTTGACATGGAATGGGAAGTTCCTCTTAGGTTACTCTATATGTTATGGGATCATCATCCTCTTGTTCCACATCCTTTGGAGTTTTTACATTATCTATCTCCCACATCATGTGCCCTCTTACACATCTATGTGGGGGTAAACTCGCATTCGATAATACTTGACCGATATACCTCAACAGGCATATCTACCTGTTAATGAAGAATAATATTTTTTATCTCTTTTGTTTACCTAATCAATATAAAATAACTTTGTCACCCTATATTATCTTCTAAATTGGATTCCACAATGTAATGATGATCAATATCCACTACACCCATACTGGACAGGCATATGAATTCTCACATACCCACCTACTATGAGGAGTGGAACCTTTTGCCATGACACCCTAATTCTCTACCTAGTAATTATATCCTCTACTTGTTAGTTGGATGCTATATTTTACTTCTTAATAAAACCTCTTATGTTCCACCTAAACATAACTAACAATAGTGATTCTTCTTATGTCTCTTTTATCCCTCCATTGTATTTATCATCTTAGGCCTTAATTGTTTTTTTTTCATTTAGGCCTTAATTGATTATTATTCATTTAGGCCTTAATTGGTCATTGTTCATTTAGGCCTTAACTAATAGTTATTCATTGAGGTCTTAACTAATAGTTGTTCATTGAGACCTTAACTAGTCATTGTTCATTTAGGCCTTAACTGGTTGTTATTCATTTAGACCTTAATTGGTCATTATTCATTTAGACCTTAATTGGTTTTGGTTTATCTAGGACTTAACTAGTCATTGCTCATTCTAGGCCTTAATTACCCACTATTAATTTTAGGCCTTAATTCTCCACTATTCATATAGGTATTAACTAGTCATTGTTCATATAAGCCTTAACTAGTTATTGTTCATATTGCTTATAGGACTTTATTAGCCATTGCACATAACTATCTTATATATATATATATATATATATATATATATATATATATATATATAGGCCTTACCTAACCACTACTCATATTTGCTCATATAGGCCTTAGTTATATAGTGACCATCTTGTTCATATAAGCCTTAATCAGCTATTGTATATAGCTATTGTAAATATTGTACACAGTTTTAGACCATATTGCTCAAATAGACCTTAATTGACTATTGTTCATCTTGCTCATATAGGCCTTAACTAGTTATCTACCATATTGATCATCTAGGCCTTCATTGACCACTATACATAGTTATTATACTATAATATAAATGCTATTCCTATAGGATTTAACTAGTCATTGTTCATATTTTTATTCATATTGTTGGTTCCATCACTCTTTCCATGTAATCTACTTCCTACTCATTATCCATATCTTTTCTCACATCATTTCTCTCACAAAATTATTTCATCAAAAATACCATGCTAACACAAAAATAATCCATCATAATACTATACAATTATTACATCAATCACTCTTAATCCACCTGATCACTTTTCATACATTTCTTCATTACACAACTAATCTAAATTATTATCATTTTAAAATAACATAACTAATGCACACATCACACATACATCATATAGACATTATTGGATCATCAATAAAATGAGTCTCTATATATACTCATCATCACTATCAAAATTATGAATTGGTGTACCATAATCCTAAAATCGATACACTCAGATGTCTACAGATATCTCTTGCATAGTGTGCCACATAGATAAAAATTGACCTATTTGTCCTATCTCCTATGCCTAGCTCCATAAGTTAGTACTCCTATAAATACTCCTACAGATGGAGGTGATAAAGGTGGTGTTATATCCATAGATCATGATATTTTCTTTGTCCTTGATTTACTCTTGCTCTTGCTCTATAATTGAGAGATGGGTGATGATGTCTATATTTATCCCTATAGAATGACATAGTGATAAAGGGATATGTAGTGAACTACCTAAACTATATTTGCCTACACCTCATCTAGAGACCACTTCATATCCTATAGAACTATCTCCCTATCTCCCTATATCCTAATATTACTACTTGTCCTCCCTCAAAAATAGGATAACATGATCTTGACTGCCACTAGTCTCGAGCGATACCCCCTTTGCTCTCACTTGTCGCCTCTTTCTATATAGTATAGAGATATCTACTAGTATCTTATTGGTATTTATCCATATTCTATCCCACTATAATGTAATCTAATCCATTTATAAAGTTAGGTGGTATTTTTCTATCCCTAGTTCAACTATTCTATGAAATCAGTCTTCCTACAACTGATCTCTCTTTGCTATGACTACCCCTAATTGTGTTTGCAAGTTTGTCATATCATTCTTGTGAAACTTTTGATCAAAGGCTACCATGCACTCATATCCCCTCATATATACCTCCATATATTACATCCTATCTCAAAGGGAACCCATCTATCCAATCCTCTCTAGGATCTCCTCTACACTAATTATACCCATCCCCTCTATAACCATGCTAGGCCCTACCCCTATCGAATCACCTATGACCATCTTGACACCATCATCAAAATTAATTCTACATCCTCATGGTCATAAATTTATCATTACTACAATAGAATATTTTACCAAATGGTAAAGACCATACCTTAATCTAATATCATTGGTTCCTAGGTCTCTAAATTTATACTAAAACAAGTTCTTTACTATTATTATTTTTATTATTTATTTATTTATTTTTGTTTTTTGTTTTTAATTTACATGGTAGAATCGGTAGCCACCATGAATCCGGGTAGGTTGTCTAATTTTTATGTTCGCCACAGTATTGTGTGTTGTCTACCCCAAAATCTGCCACACAGATCTTCGTGTAGTCTACTCCTATAACCACCATGCCATAGTCATTTTAAACCTTTTACGCCATTGAAAGAACCAGGAAAGGACAAGAATTCAATATAGTGAGGCCTAAGATTTGAACCTTGGACCTCCGCCCCCCTTACAAGGTTTGAAAAACACAAGCTTATACTAAGAGGGGGGATGAACATTATAAGACCACTTTTTACTTTTATTTTCCAAAAAATATTATGTAATATATCAATTTATCAACAATAGTAATCAAAGCAATGCACAAATCACCACACACAATAGAGACACACCAATTTAACGTGGTTCACCCAATGTGGGCTACTCCACGGAGAAAATATTCCACTAAAATTTTCTCAACAAATATCTTGGGAATCATTCCCTATTACAATGTTTATTGACCACTATCCAAAGGAAACACTAATCTCTAATCAAGTTCTTGGATACCTATCCATAGGAGACACCAATCCCCTTAGCTGGTTTGTGGATCTCTATACACAGGATAACTCCTTATCCTATGCTCTGGCTGGTGATCCTCTAGCAGGCTACTATCTCCACTACACTAACTTGTGGATCTCTCTCCATTGAAGACTCATATCCTCACTAAAAAGACCTCTATCCTCACTACCCTGGCTAATGGATCTCTATCCACTGGAGACTACTTTCCTCTGCTCTATCACCTCCAAAGCTTACTCTCAACTCTGTCTCAAATCTGCACTAAACATTGTCCTTTGGTCTAGCATAAATGTGCTCAATATCTATCTCAAATCCATACTAAACACTGTCCTCCAGTATAGCACAAATCTTCTCAATCTCTATTTTTGGTCTAGCACAAATCTACCCTCAAATCTGCACCAAACTCCATCCTCAAGCCTTAACACAAAGCTTGATCCAATATCAAATCAACTCTACTAGATCTACCCCAAATATTAACTCAAGTTTTGAACAAATTAATCAATCAACTCTGCTCTCAAGTCTTCTCAAAGACTTACCTCAAATTTATCCATAAGTTCTCTCAAGAAATTGCCCAATATGCTCAATTAGTCTTCACCAAGACTTACCTCAAATATACTCAACAAGTCCTCACTATAACTTGCTCAATCTACTCAATAAGTCTTCACCAAGACTTACCTCAAATCTGCTCAACAAGTCCTCACCAAGACTTACCTCAAATCTGCTCAACAAGTCCTCACTAGAACTTGCTCAATCTACTCAACAAGTATTCATAGGACTTGCTCAATCTGTTTAACAAGTCTTCACCAAGACTTACCTCAAATCCAATTGTAAGCTTTCAAAAAATCTCACACAAATATGTCCTTAAGCTTTCACAAAAGCTTCCTCAACTCTGTTCTTAAGTTCACTATAGGACTTACTCAAATTAGCTCACAAGCTTTCAAAAAATCTTGCTAAAGTCTATCCTTAAGTCTTCTCTTGGACTTAATTCAAATATGCTTACAAGCTTTCACAAAAGCTTGGTAAAATCTATCCTTAAGTCCTGTCTAGGACTTACTCAAATCAGCTCACAAGCTTATTAAAATCAATTGCAAAACATGCATACACAACTCAACTCAATATCTTTCAGAAAACCTCTTCAATCACACAAAAAAGTTTTACTCAAAATATTGTTTAACTTACAAAAACATATAGAGAATGGTTAGAGACTCAATATGTTTCACACTCAAAAAACACTCAATCACTTTCAAACTCTCCTTCAAATCAATTTAGAATAAAGAAGAATTTATTTCACAGAATTTGAACTATCACTCCAATGCATTCAATCAAAAGTGCTTATCCACCTTTACTCAACCAATCACTCAATGAAACACAACTTGCTTACAAATCCTAAACAAGTGTTTCACAATACTTCCAACAACTCACACTATGGAACTCAAATCTTAACTCAAGATGATTCCAACTTCACATAACAATAACATGATCTTTCATAAATCCTAGTTCAAGATAGTTCTCAATATCACATAACAATGATACTCATGTTCTTTTCACAAACCCTAATCATGCACATGAAATCTTACTCAAATATTTCCAACAATGCTTATCAAACAATCTCACATAATAATGATACTCATGCTCTTTCACAAACCCTAATCATTCACATGAAGGCTTACTCAAACATTTCAACAATATGAGGGGAGGTTCCTCCTATGTGGTCACCACCTTTATAAAGTCATGTTTTTCCTTTTCATATAGCCTATTCAATTTATAAATCTATTATCTCTCTTCTTTACTAGTTACCCAAACAATGAGATAAATTTGATAAGATGCATCAAGTTCATAAGTGCATAATATCACATCCCTATTAGATATCAAATCATATTATCAATTTTCATCTCATTAAATAACTAGATAACTAGGATCCTCTCCTTTTATTTTTCTCTTTTTATTCCTTCACCTTTTGAAGGAAAAATATTATGTTGTTTCATAATTGCTTATCTGCTCGTATGTGTAGCTTTGATTCATATCCTATGATTTCCTATGAGCTAGAATTCCTCTCCCATTTTTGATAGGCATTCAACATCCTACATATCTATTTGAAATGGAAGGGGAAGTTCCTCTTAGGTGATTCCATATGTTATGGGATTATCATCCTCTTGTCCCACATCCTTTGGAGTTTTTACATTATCTATCTCCCACATCATGTGCCCTCTTGCACATCTATGTGGGGGTAAACCCGTATTCAATAAATTGACCGATATACCTCAATAGGCATATCTACCTATTAATGAAGAATAAGGTTTTTCCTCACATGTAATTGTGACAATATAATCCATAATCATCCTCTATACCCCATTCTTCTAAAAAAAGTTCATCCCCATATTTTTTCCATTATTCATTTATTCATGTTAAATTATTTGTAGTTCTTAATCTATCTCTTTTTTTTACCTAATCAATATACAACAACTTTGTCACCCTCTCTTATCTTCTAAATTGGATTCCATAATGTAATGATGATCAATATCCACTACACCCATACTAGACAGGGATATGAATTCTCACATACCCACCTACTATGAGGAGTGAAACCTTTTGCTATGACACCCTAATTCTCTACCTATTCATTATATCCTCTACTTTTTAGTTGGATGCTATATTTTTATTCTTAATAAAACCTCTTATGTTCCAGCTAACCATAACTAACAATAGTGATGCTTCTTATGTTTCTTCTATCCCTCCATTGTATTTATCTTAGGCCTTAATTGTTTTTTTCATTTAGGCCTTAATTGATTATTATTCATTTAGACATTAATTGGTCATTGTTCATTTAGGCCTTAACTAATAGTTATTCATTGAGTCCCTAACTAATAGTTGTTCATTGAGGCCTTAACTAGTCATTGTTCATTTAGGCCTTAACTATTTGTTATTCATTTAGGCCTTAATTGGTCATTATTAATTTAGGCCTTAATTGGTTTTGGTTTATTTAGGACTTAACTAGTCATTTCTCATTCTAGGCCTTAATTACCCACTATTAATTTTAGGCCTTAATTCTCCACTATTCATATAGGTATTAACTAGTCATTGTTCATATCGCTTATAGGACTTTATTAGCCATTGCACATAACTATTTAATTATATACATATATAAGCCTTAACTGACCACTACTCATATTTGCTCATATAGGCCTTAGTTAGATATTGACCATCTTGTTCATATAAGCCTTAATCAGCTATTGCATATAGCTCTTGTAAATATTGTACATAGTTTTAGATCATATTGCTCAAATAGACCTTAATTGACTGTTGTTCATCTTGCTCATATAGGCCTTAACTAGTCATCGAACATCTTGATAATCTAGGCCTTCATTGACCACTAAAAATAGTTATTATACTATATTATATATGCTATTCCTATAGGATTTAACTAGTCATTGGTCATATTTTTGTTCATATTGTAGGTTCCATCACTCTTTCCACGTAATCTACTACCTACTCATTATCCATCTCTTTTCTCAAATCATTTATCTCACAAAATTATTTCATTAAAAATACCATTCTAACACAAAATATAATCCATCATAAGACTATACACATCTTACATCAATCACTCCTAATCCAACTGATCACTTTTCATACATTTCTTCATTACACAACTAATATAAATTATTATCATTTTAAAATAACATAACTAATGCATACATCACACATACATCATATAGACATTATTGGATCATAAATAAAATGAGTCTCTATATTTACTCATCATAACTATCAAAATTATGAATTGGTGTACCATAATCCTAAAATTGATACACTCAGATGTCTTAAGATCTCTCTTTCATAGTGTACCACATAGATAAAATTGATATATTTGTCCTATCTCCTATGCCTAGCTCCATAAGCTAGTATCTCCCATAAATACTCCTACAAATGGAGGTGGTAAATGTGGTGGTATATCCATATATAATGATATTTTCCTTATCATTTATTTACTCTAGATCTTGCTCTATGAGTGAGAGATGGGTGATGATGTCTATCTTTATCCCGATAGAATGACCTAGTGATAAAGGGATATGTAGTGATATACCTAAACTCTATTTGCCTACACCTCATCTAGAGACCACTTCATCTCCTATAGACCTATCTCCCTATCATCCTAATATTATTCTTTGTCCTTCCTCAAAAATAGGATAACATGATCATTTCCACTAGTCTCGAGCGATACCGCCTTTGCTCTCACTTGTCACCTCTTTCTATCTAGTCTAGAGACCTCTACTTGTAGCTTATTGGTATATATCCATATTTTATCCCAATATAATATAATCCAATCTATTTATGAATTTAGGTGGTATATTTCTATCCCTAGTTCAACTATTCTATGAAATCAGTCTTCCTACAACTGATCTCTCTTTGCTATAACTACCCCTAAATGTGTTTGCAAGTTTGCCATATCATTCTTGTGAGTTTTTTGATCAAAGGCTATCATGAAATCATATTACCTCACCTATACCTCTATCTACTACATCATCTATCAAAGAGAAACCATATATCCATCCTCTCTAGGGGCTCCTCTACACTAATTAGCCCCATATCCTCTATAACCATGCTAGGCCCTACCCCTACCGAATCGTCTATGACCCTCTTCTCCTCCATCGGCATAGCACCTATCTTTGTGTATCCACTAGGAGTAACCACTAATACCATATTGTCCTTATATAGTACTAACTATGATCCCTCTAGACCTATTTGTATCTATGCACTAGTTTACATCTCAATCCACATCCTCTGATGTAGAACTCAAACATGAAGCTAGGATTTCCATTATAAAAAATTGTATAAATAGTACATGAAAAGGAATAAATGTGGTTACAAATATTGTAACAATATGCCATGCAAGGCCAACCACATGTAACAATATACTATGTAGGGATAACCACTTGCAACCAACAAGGATGCAAAGAAAATAATAAAATGCTATAATACAAGGGAAATCCCCAAAAACATAACCATGCATCCTAAATACTAACAAAGAATATCTTAACGTGGGCATACTATACCTCACATAATACAATGCAATAAATATAAAATAATATCTTAGGCTTATAATTAAGCCTAAGGTACAATAATATCCTCAACACTCCTCCCAACCATAGAAGCATTGGACCCCAATGCTCTCAAAAAATCTAGAAAATTACAAGCCATCTAATGGTGAGAGATCTAGTGAGTCTGGTGTGGAAATTTATCATGGTGGGTGATAATGTCATAAGTGGAAGAACCCTATCTAGTGTAATGAGTCTTCATACTAAAAACTTTATTGATATTGATAGACACTGAAAGTTAGGTACCACATATACTAGGTGTTTGATGATAGGCTCAGTCTCTAAGGTAGAGTCCTGATATGGATTCTCTAGAAAATATTATTTATCCAAGGGATGTCAAAATATATATCTAACCTAAAAAATATGAGGACTACGAAGATTTTCTATTGCTCTCTTCTGCTACTTTTGAGTCTTCTACAAGATCTATGTTACCATGGCCTAAAGGCTCTATAGGTGTGACATGAAAGAAGTTTACTTGGCTTAATCCTCTGTATGTGCAATGGTGAGAGAGGGCAAGGCTAAAGGTAACTCCTGTGGAGCAAGTGGTTGTTTGTTCATAGGTGCTTTTGGAAGATATGCACCTGGAATGATGTCAATGGTATGATTGATATCTCTCTCAAGAGTGATGGGTTCCTTAACCACAAGCTCATGTGATTGTACAATATTTTGAAGTGAAGCTTCTTTTTCATGGATATTTGGAGGTGTTTGTTCTTTATCAGGTGCTTGACTTACTGTCTTGGGAGCTTACCTATAACTTAGCATTAAATTTAATGTGGGTGTAGTGGTTTGTACTAAATATGTTTGATTGTGCAATTCCAAGGTGTATGTGTTATTTTTAGCATGATATACTGTATTCCTATCAAATTGATAGGGCTTACCAAGCAACATTCCACAACAATCCATATTAATGACATCACATTTCACCTTATCCATAAATTTACCACCAAAAGAGAAAAACACGGTGTAAGTGTGTGTGATGTCATATGTAGAACTTGTATCCTTCCACCCAAGTGCATAAGGTTGAGGATGTGGTTTCAAGGGAAGCTTCAACTTCTTGACAATGGTTCTCACAATTAGAATTTTCTATGAGCTATTATCTATAATACAATCTACATAGAAATTATGTATAAGGTGGGCTCAAGTGACAAACAAATGGTCATGGTATCCTTGTGTAGAAATATTTGTCATGAGGATAACTTTGTTGATTTTACCCTTCAAAGTAGGATATTCTTATTATGTCCTAGTAGCCATAATGGGACCATATTGTGGGTCCTCATTTATAGTTTGTACAAGTAGGGACTTCTTCATTCTTTGAAATGTATAACATATAAATTTTGTATGACCATTCTTTTTACAATAATCACAATACAATATTGAAGAAGAAGAATTTTTAGAGTAAGAATAAAAAAAATGAAATTTTGTTGAAGTGGAAGGAGAAGAAGAAGAAGTGTGAGAGGAATTATTTGTCCTTTGTTGTTGCTGATTCGATCCCTTGGAAGTGTGTTCCTGTGAAGAAGATCATGATTTGAAAGATGCACCAACTTTATCCTCTGCTAAAATGGCATGTTTGAATGCCACATCCAAAGTAAGGAAGGAATTGAATTTTATCTCCTTGAACATCTGATATTGCAAGCCCCTAGTGAATTTATTGATTAAATCCTCTTCTGAATGTTTTACACCAAGAAGAACCCTTAACCTATTGAATTGAAAAATGTAGTTTGAAACTAATATATTGCATGCTCACCTCAATTTAAACCATTTGTTCATGAGGTCACTTTGGTAAGTAGGTGGGTAGAAGGTGTTCTTCAAAATTTGGATAAGTTCCTTCCAAGTCATGGTAGAGTTTTGGCTTTGTTGTCTTTCTACGATAAATATTTTTGCTAAACTTGTGAATCTGACCATGGCAAAAGCAACTTGTTCATATGTAGGGACTTCTGCATAGGAGAGCCAAGTCTCCAAATCTAGAATCCAAGTAGACAAAACATTTGGAATCCTTAAGCCATCATAAATTTTGACCTCACACTTTTCCTTATTGGAAAATTTATTGTTATATATCTTGAAATCAGAAGGGGCCAATTGTACTGTGATTTTGTTCACTTTATCCACCAATGCGTCTACTAAAACTGTAATATTTGCCATGTTTGTTTGGAGGTCAGAAGTAATATAATATCTTGTATATGCTAGACTAGGAGGATTCTAAGGTTGCAAGAACTATCTAGGTAACTATTAAGAAAATATAGTGAAATTCCTAATGCAACAATTGGCCTAGATTACAAAAAAATTGCCTTCCAAATTACAAAAGGGAAATTATAGTGCTTTTACAAAATTATAACAATTTGCAATTTACAATAATTTAGCCTTAAATTTGAAGTGGTAGTAAAAAAAAAAACTAAGTAAAAAATTTAACCCTTAATTTGCAAAAATCGAGAATTTATGAACGTAAAATTTGTAATTTTTGCAAAAAAAATAATAATAATTTTGCAAAATTTGAGAAAAATTGTTTCACCTTCCAAAATTTGGTGGGTCAAAGTCAACTACACCTGCAGGAAGGTCAATGGTCAACTACATAGGTCAAAAATATAGAAGTCAACAGTCCTAAAAAATAGTGCCAACCACCGATAGATAATAGAAGTGAGTTATCCTCAAAAGCAGTGCCAACCATCGGTGTAGGACCACTAATCAATGTGGGTTGAGTGATTGAGTGCACAATATAGCATGACCATTGAGAGGTGGTCAATACACTATGTGTATATTAGCACTTATAAAGGCTCTAAAACCTGCAACATGGGCTATGTGGGACTAATTGTCCTAAAATATTTTTAAAAAGTTTTGTTTCTTGCCTTTTCTCATTGAAATTCCAAATCCTACTAAATATTGTCGAGCACCTACTAAAAAATAATTGTGAACATTGATACCATTGGGATATTTTAAAAAATGCATCGAAAAGTGCTAAATGTCATTGGGTTCACAAAAAAACCACCAAAAAGGTTTTTTCAGCCAAAAACCATAAATTATCATAAAAAAATGGTTAGAACTTGTCAATATGCCATGTGTCCACTGATTATTAATTGATTTAATAGATTTTTGAGAACTCCTAATGCTACCACATGTCATGTTTGGAGTGGATGGGTGGATTAGGATGAATCTTGCATTTTATTGGTTTATTTTTAGATCTGAGAATTTTTTTAAATTTTTTTCCTCCACCTGATTTTTCTTCTTCCTATAAATTTCTTTCCTTATGTGTGATCATTGGAGATTCTCTACGGTGATCCTCTATGTGCATATTGTAGGCTACGATTGAATAGACCGACATCAGAGAAATAAGGGAGGGGGGAAAATTGGGGGTGGGGAGGTAAGGGAGGAGTGAATGGAGAGATAAGGAAGGGTTGAGGGAAAGAAAAAGAGAAACAATAGAGTTTGTTGAGTAGGGGTGCCAATAAGTAAGAATAAATAAAATGTGCCAATAAGTAAAAATAGCCAACCAATTTAGGGAGGAGGGAAAAATATTAGGGAAAATGGGTAGGAAATTAGGGGGAAAAGGAAAATGAGCCTCTGACACCCACTTGAAGGCCCAATATCATAAAAAAATCCAAGAATGTGCAACAAAATTTCTCCCTATGCACTCTTCGGTAACCTTGGCGTTCTCTCAGCAAGGAGTACTAATGGCTCCTCCTAACCACAACTGGATACAAATTTGAATGCTATTGAGTTCAAACCAACAATATTATACCCTCCATTGATACTCCATCAATCTTGAATAAAAAAATGCATTGGATTCTTCTTGCCTTCCTCAAGGTAATCAAATTATCCTTTGATGTTTTCTTTAGGGGTATTCTTTGCAGGGGTAATTTCCACACCCTCTTCCACCTCAAGAGCTTCACCATGGATGTTATGATCTAGCCCAATACAAATTCTTGCAAAAAATAGTCTAGGAATTGATGTAAATAAGTTGGTACCTTGCCTCCCTTATTGCTCAAAACTTTCTTGTAGATCTAATTACCAATGATGTAGAACTCAAACATGAAGCGAAGATTTCCATTATACACAACTGTATAAATAGTACATGAAAAGAAATTAATGTGGTTACAAAGGTTGTAACAAAATACCAGGCAAGGTGATGCAGGAGCATCCGACGACAGTAGAACAATCTTGCATCTTCCAATTTTTTTTTTTTTTCTAGATTTTCTAAGTACTTTGTATTCCAAAATTTTCCAAGTACTTTGCATTTGATTTATTTTCAGTTATTTCCCAAGGAGGAAGTTTTGTGAAGCAAGGAGGGAAGTTTTGTAAAGCAAGGGGGAGGGGTCACAAAATCGCGACATGTCGCGATTTCATGACATGTCGCGAAATCGTGACCTCAAAAGGCTATGGCAAGACTTAGACGAGTTTTGTCACGATATCATGACGATATTTCTCAGCAAAGGCGAGGGGGGAGTCCCGTCGCGATATCGCGATAGGTCGCGATATCCGACCTATCACGATATCGTGACTAGTTGAAGGTTGCCACGTGGTGATGTTCGAGACAGTTTCAAAAGCAAAGGCGGGTGCAGTTTGGTCACGATATCACGACGTCGCGATATCATGAAGTTTTGCAGACTAAGGTGTAGGAGGGGCAGTTTGGATCGCGATATCGTGACATGTCACGATATCGCGACATGTCACAGTATCGCGGTTGAGAAGCAGACTAAGGCACAGGGAGCAGTTTGGGTCGCGATATCATGACATGTCGCGATATCGTGGCCAGGAAGTGGTCTAAAGCACAGGGGGCAGTTTGGGTCACGATATCGCGACATGTCGCGGTATCGCGACATGTCGCGGTATCACGACATGTCTCGGTATCGTGGCCAAAGAAAAGGATAGACCAAAGTTTACACGCGGATGGCTAGGCAAGGCCAAAAATGACATGTAGCTGCCACGTGTGATAAAGTGACACAGCCAGTTGAAGACAAAGCTAGAATTGGATACGCAGACTGCCATGTAAATTAAAACAGAGTTGAAAATCCCGTATATTTAAAAAAGAATGGAGATAACCACAAGTATATCGACCACGAATATTTTTAAATTCCGACAAAACAACAGTTGCAGAGCATGGACAGTATAGGTTAGCCGACGATTCAGAAGAATGGTCTAACCAAAGCGGCGGTTGTAGGACAAGGGAGGTATTTAATGCGAGTTCGTAGCAGATCGGGGCAGGGGGCCCATTAATGGAAGAAAATTTGAAAACTTTGTGGAGGGAAGGAATTTTCTTGTTTTGTTTGGTGAATTATCTCAGGTGGGGCATTAATTGCCTGGAGGGCCGAGACATCGATAAAAACTCAAAAATTGTAAGGGAAAGGGATGGTGAGTTCGGGATTGAGAGGGAAAAGAACTATGCCTGGAAACTGTATTGTAAGACTGTGTTAAGCAATTTGCAAAGAATTAATTTGAAGTTCTATTGTGTGAATCTCGGCTTGCCATCAAGTGGTATCAGAGCGGGAGCTCCTGAGCATGTAACAGATCGCCAAAAGAGATGCAATTACACCAGGATTTGTGGAAGGATTTGTAAGGGAAGAAAGAAAAAAAAATGCCTCCACGAAGAAACCGTGGTGGAGTAGGAAATGTGGTGTTGGCCAAAGACTTTCGAGCCTTGCAGAGACAAGTTCAAGCCCTGCAAGAAGAGCTACGTAAAAGGCACGAGCCCAGAAGGGATGAGGGAAGTGAATACGAAGTTGATGAAGAAGAAGACCAGTTTGAGGAAGAAGAAGAGGTTGTAGATCCTACACAAGCTAGGTTGCACAAGGCCATCTCTCAGATTGGAAAGCAACTAAAAATGGAGGTTTCTACATACTCAGGAAACCTAAATCCAGAAGAGGTGATTGACTGGATAAATTATTTAGAAGAATATTTCAAATATGAGGAGGTTGAAGACCCTAATCGGGTCAGATTTGCTAAGACCAAGTTGAAGGGTCATGCCAGCATTTTGTGGAGGGGAATACAGTTGGAGAGGAATAGAAGAGGGAAGGAGAGAATAACAAGATGGGATAGAATGGTGGAAGATCTGAAAAGACAATTTATTTCGGCAGATTACGAGTTGGATCTGCTAAGGAAAATGCAAAGTTTGAGACAAACAAACAAAACTGTCCAAGAATACACCGAGGTGTTTTACAAGATCTCTATTAGAACTGGACATTTAGAGGCAAACAAAGAAAAGGTAGCCCATTATATAAATGGGTTGAGACTCAGTATCCGGGAAGAGGCTGAGCCTAGTTCGGGTAAGCACCATTGAGGATGCTTACCGGTTTGCCTTAAAGGTGGAAGAAAAACCGAATAGGCGGTTTGAAGGCAAGCAAAGAGGAAGGGGCCATGGTGGAAGAACGGGTGGGAGAACCAGTGGAGAAAAATATAAAGATCTGAAGAAGACTGGTGAAGCTAGTAGTAACCAAGATCAAAGGGAAGAGGATGTTTATCAGCCCCGTGATCAGAACAGCTACCCAAGAGGACGGGGTGGATCTGGATGAGGGGTGGATCTGGATGAGGGTTTGGAAGAGGAGTATTTCATGGGACATGTTTCCATTGTGGTGAAGAAGGGCATCGGGCATTTGAGTGTCCACAACACCGAGAAAGGATGAATAAGAGGGCTGAGGGTCCAGCCAGGGCTGCTGTGGCAGAGGAAGATGCTGAGTCTGAACATTCTAAAGAAGCGGAGAGAGGGGAAGCAATGATCGTAAGGAGAGTCCTGTTGAATGAGGAGGACACAGATCAGAGAAGAAGTTTATTCCGCACAAGGTGTAAATGCGTGGGCAAGATTTGTAATATTATTATTGATAATGGTAGCACAAATAATCTAGTTTCAGAAGAAATGGTTACCAAGCTACAGTTAGAAAGGAAGAAGCACCCACATCCATATCGGGTCGCATGGCTACAGAAGGACCATAGGGCCTTGGTCAATGAGTAGTGCTCTGTTAAATTTGATATTGGGAATTATTGTGATGAGGTCCTGTGTGACATCCTGCCTATGGATGCTTGCCATATGTTGCTGGGAAGGCCCTGGTAGTTCGATCGAAGTGCAGTGCATGACGGCCGTGCCAACACCTACTCATTGACGAAGAATGGCGTGTGCCATAAGCTGAAACCCTTAAAGGAAGCGGATGAAAAGGTGTGTAACATCTCCAGAATCTATTTAGTTGAAGGGAGAAAGTTTTTGGACGGTTTGAAGCATGAAAATTTATGTTATGCAATAATTTCGAGAGTTAGGGAGAAGGAATGCCAAGATACCCCAATAGATCTGAAATTCAGTTCTGCATACCACCCACAGAATGATGGACAGACAGAGGTGGTAAATAGAAGCCTGGGTAATCTACTAAGATGCTTGATAGAAGATCAACCCACGAGATGGGATTTAGTTTTACCGCAGGCGGAATTTGCATATAACAATTCAGTCAATAAGAGCACAAATAAATCTCCGTTCTAGATAATCTATGGAAACAACCCAAGAAATGTGTCTGAACTAAGAAATTTGGATAAGAGAGAAAAGTGCAGTGCCGAGGCAGAAGAATTTGCAGAACATATGAAAAGTCTGCATGAAGAAGTAAGGAAACAAATTATAAAAATGAATACTCAATATAAGACAAGAGCAGACTAGAAGCGACGATTCAAAGAGTTCGAGGTAGGAGATGAGGTCATGGTCCATCTCAGGAAGGAAAGATTTCCTGCCAAGACTTATAACAAATTAAAGATGAAGAAGTTTGGGCCATGCAGAATACTGGAAAAACGGGAGTCGGGCAATGCATATAAAGTGGAATTGCCAATTTGGCTTGACATTTCACCTGTTTTTAATATTTCAGATTTAGTGGAATACCATGAGGAAGATAGTACAGAGGCACCAAGTACAAATTTATGGCAAATTCCAGCATCTACTCCAACCATAGACGAAGTCGAGGAAATATTAGACACTCGTGAAGGCAGAAGCACCAGGAACAAATAGTATTCTGAATATTTGATAAAGTGGAAGGGCAGACCTGTTGAAGATGCAACTTGGTTGTCAAATATGGAGGTTGATCGCCTGGGTATTCCACTAACAAAACATAAGTGAGGATCACTTTTTTTTATTTACCCTGGGTGTCTGATGCAGGAGCATCCGGCGACAGTAGAACATTCTTGCATCTTCCAATTTTTTTTTTTTCTAGATTTTCTAAGTACTTTGTATTCCAAATTTTTCCAAGTACTTTGCATTTGATTTATTTTCAGTTATTTCCCAAGGAGGAAGTTTTGTGAAGCAAGGAGGGAAGTTTCGTAAAGCAAGGGGGAGGGGTAAATGATAAAATTGATATATTTGTCCTATCTCCTATGCCTAGCTCCATAAGCTAGTATCTCCCATAAATACTCCTACAAATGGAGGTGGTAAATGTGGTGGTATATCCATATATAATGATATTTTCCTTATCATTTATTTACTCTAGATCTTGCTCTATGAGTGAGAGATGGGTGATGATGTCTATCTTTATCCCGATAGAATGACCTAGTGATAAAGGGATATGTAGTGATATACCTAAACTCTATTTGCCTACACCTCATCTAGAGACCACTTCATCTCCTATAGACCTATCTCCCTATCATCCTAATATTATTCTTTGTCCTTCCTCAAAAATAGGATAACATGATCATTTCCACTAGTCTCGAGCGATACCGCCTTTGCTCTCACTTGTCACCTCTTTCTATCTAGTCTAGAGACCTCTACTTGTAGCTTATTGGTATATATCCATATTTTATCCCAATATAATATAATCCAATCTATTTATGAATTTAGGTGGTATATTTCTATCCCTAGTTCAACTATTCTATGAAATCAGTCTTCCTACAACTGATCTCTCTTTGCTATAACTACCCCTAATTGTGTTTGCAAGTTTGCCATATCATTCTTGTGAGTTTTTTGATCAAAGGCTATCATGAAATCATATTACCTCACCTATACCTCTATCTACTACATCCTCTATCAAAGAGAAACCATATATCCAATCCTATCTAGGAGCTCCTCTACACTAATTAGCCCCATATCCTCTATAACCATGCTAGGCCCTACCCCTACCGAATCGTCTATGACCCTCTTCTCCTCCATCGGCATAGCACCTATCTTTGTGTATCCACTAGGAGTAACCACTAATACCATATTGTCCTTATCTAGTACTAACTATGATCCCTCTAGACCTATTTGTATCTATGCACTAGTTTACATCTCAATCCACATCCTTTGATGTAGAACTCAAACATGAAGCTAGGATTTCCATTATAAAAAATTGTATAAATAGTACATGAAAAGGAATAAATGTGGTTACAAATATTGTAACAATATGCCATGCAAGGCCAACCACATGTAACAATATACTATGTAGGGATAACCACTTGCAACCAACAAGGATGCAAACAAAATAATAAAATGCTAGAATACAAGGGAAATCCCCAACAACATAACCATGCATCCTAACTACTAACAAAGAATATCTTAATGTGGGCATACTATACCTCACATAATACAATGCAATAAATATGAAATAATATCTTAGGATTATAATTAAGCCTAAGGTACAATAATATCCTCAACACTCCTCCAAACCATAGAAGCATTGGACCCCAATGCTCTCAACAAATCTAGAAAATTACAAGCCATCTAATGGTGAGAGATCTAGTGATCCTGGTGTGGAAATTTATCATGGTGGGTGATAATGTCATAAGTGGAAGAACCCTATCTAGTGTAATGAGTCTTCATACTAAAAACTTTATTGATATTGATAGACACTGAAAGTTAGGTACCACATATACTAGGTGTTTGATGATAGGCTCAGTCTCTAAGGTAGAGTCCTGATATGGATTCTCTAGAAAATATTATTTATCCAAGGGATGTCAAAATCTATATCTAACCTAAAAAATATGAGGACTACGAAGATTTTCTATTGCTCTCTTCTACTACTTTTGAGTCTTCTACAAGATCTATGTTACCATGGCCTAAAGGCTCTATAGGTGCGACATGAAAGAAGTTTACTTGGCTTAATCCTCTGTATGTGCAATGGTGAGAGAGGGCAAGGCTAAAGGTAACTCCTGTAGAGAAAGTGGTTGTTTGTTCATAGATGATTTTGGGAGAAATGCACTTGGAATGATGTCAATGGTATGATTGATATCTCTCTCAAGAGTGATGGGTTCCTTAAACACAAGTTCATGTGATTGTACAATATTTTTAAGTGAAGCTTCTTTGTCATGGATATTTGGAGGTGTTTGTTCTTTATCAGGTGCTTGACTTACTGTCTTGGGAGCTTACCTATAACTTAGCATTAAATTTAATGTGGGTGTAGTGGTTTGTACTAAATATGTTTGATTGTGCAACTCCAAGGTGTATGTGTTATTTTTAGCATGATATACTGTATTCCTATCAAATTGATAGGGCTTACCAAGAAACATTACAAAACAATCCATATTAATGACATCACATTTCATCTTATCCATAAATTTACCACCAAAAGAGAAAGACACGGTGTAAGTGTGTGTGATGTCATATGTAGACCTTGTATCCTTCCACCCAAGTGCATAGGGTTGAGGATGTGGTTTCAAGGGAAGCTTCAACTTCTTGACAATGGTCCTCACAATTAGAATTTTCTATGAGCTATTATCTATAATACAATCTACATAGAAATTATGTATTAGGTGGGCTCAAGTGACAAACAAATGGTCATGGTATCCTTGTGTAGAAATATTTGTCATGAGGGTAACTTTGTTGAGTTTACCCTTCAAAGTAGGATATTCTTCTTCTGTCCTAGTAGCCACAATGGGACCATCTTGTGGGTCCTCATTTGTAGGTTGTACAAGTAGGGACTTCTTCATTCTTTGAAATGTATAACATCTAGATTTTGTATGACCATTCTTTTTACAATAATCACAATACAATGTTGAAGAAGAAGAATTTTTAGAGTAAGAATAAGAAGAATGGAATTTTGGTGAAGTGGAAGGAGAAGAAGAAGAAGTGTGAGAGGAATTATTTGTCCTTTGTTGTTGCTGATTCGATCCCTTGGAAGTGTGTTCTTGTGAAGAAGATCATGATTTGAAATATGCACCAACTTTATCCTATGATAAAATGGCATGTTTGAATGCCACATCCAAAGTAAGGAAGGAATTGAATTTTATCTCCTTGAACATCTGATATTGCAATCCCCTAGTGAATTTATTGATTAAATCCTCTTCTGAATGTTTTACACCAAGAAGAACCTTTAACCTATTGAATTGAAAAATGTAGTTTGAAACTAATATATTGTATGCTCACCTCAATTTAAACCATTTGTTCATGAGGTCACTTTGGTAAGTAGGTGGGTAGAAGGTGTTCTTCAAAATTTGGATAAGTTACTTCCAAGTCATGGCAGAGTTTTGGCTTTGTTGTCTTTCTACGATAAATTTTTTTGCTAAACTTGTGAGTCTGACTATGGCAAAAGCAACTTGTTCATATGTAGGGACTTCTGCATAGGAGAACCAAGTCTCCAAATCTAGAATCCAAGTAGACAAAACATTTGGATTCCTTGAGCCATCATAAATTTTGACCTCACACTTTTCCTTATTGGAAAATTTATTGTTATATATCTTGACATCAGAAGGGGCCAATTGTACTGTGATTTTGTTCACTTTATCCACCAATGCGTCTACTAAAACTGTAATATTTGCCATGTTTGTTTGGAGGTCAGAAGTAATATAATATCTTGTATATGCTAGACTAGGAGGATTCTAAGGTTGCAAGAACTATCTAGGTAACTATTAAGAAAATATAGTGAAATTCCTAATGCAACAATTGGCCTAGATTACAAAAAAATTGCCTTCCAAATTACAAAAGGGAAATTATAGTGCTTTTACAAAATTATAACAATTTGCAATTTACAATAATTTAGCCTTAAATTTGAAGTGGTAGTAAAAAAAAAAACTAAGTAAAAAATTTAACCCTTAATTTGCAAAAATCGAGAATTTATGAACGTAAAATTTGTAATTTTTGCAAAAAAAATAATAATAATTTTGCAAAATTTGAGAAAAATTGTTTCACCTTCCAAAATTTGGTGGGTCAAAGTCAACTACACCTGCAGGAAGGTCAATGGTCAACTACATAGGTCAAAAAGATAGAAGTCAACAGTCCTAAAAAATAGTGCCAACCACCGATAGATAATAGAAGTGAGTTATCCTCAAAAGCAGTGCCGACCATCGGTGTAGGACCACTAATCAATGTGGGTTGAGTGATTGAGTGCACAATATAGCATGACCATTGAGAGGTGGTCAATACACTATGTGTATATTAGCACTTATAAAGGCTCTAAAACCTACAACATGGGCTATGTGGGACTAATTGTCCTAAAATATTTTTAAAAAGTTTTGTTTCTTGCCTTTTCTCATTGAAATTCCAAATCCTACTAGATCTTGTCGAGCACCTACTAAAAAATAATTGTGAACATTGATACCATTGGGATATTTTAAAAAATGCATCGAAAAGTGCTAAATGTCATTGGGTTCACAAAAAAACCACCAAAAAGGTTTTTTCAGCCAAAAACCATAAATTATCATAAAAAAATGGTTAGAACTTGTCAATATGCCATGTGTCCACTGATTATTAATTGATTTAATAGATTTTTGAGAACTCCTAATGCTACCACATGTCATGTTTGGAGTGGATGGGTGGATTAGGATGAATCTTGCATTTTATTGGTTTATTTTTAGATCTGAGAATTTTTTTAAATTTTTTTCCTCCACCTGATTTTTCTTCTTCCTATAAATTTCTTTCCTTATGTGTGATCATTGGTGATTCTCTACGGTGATCCTCTATGTGCATATTGTAGGCTACGATTGAATAGACCGACATCATAGAAATAAGGGAGGGGGGAAAATTGGGGGTGGGGAGGTAAGGGAGGAGTGAATGGAGAGATAAGGAAGGGTTGAGGGAAAGAAAAAGAGAAACAATAGAGTTTGTTGAGTAGGGGTGCCAATAAGTAAGAATAAATAAAATGTGCCAATAAGTAAAAATAGCCAACCAATTTAGGGAGGAGGGAATAATATTAGGGAAAATGGGTAGGAAATTAGGGGGAAAAGGAAAATGAGCCTCTGACACCCACTTGAAGGCCCAATATCATAAAAAAATCCAAGAATGTGCAACAAAATTTCTCCCTATGCACTCTTCGGTAACCTTGGCGTTCTCTCAGCAAGAAGTACTAATGGCTCCTCCTAACCACAACTGGATACAAATTTGAATGCTATTGAGTTCAAACCAACAATATTATACCCTCCATTGATACTCCATCAATCTTGAATAAAAAAATGCATTGGATTCTTCTTGCCTTCCTCAAGGTAATCAAATTATCCTTTGATGTTTTCTTTAGGGGTATTCTTTGCAGGGGTAATTTCCACACCCTCTTCCACCTCAAGAGCTTCACCATGGATGTTATGATCTAGTCCAATACAAATTCTTGCAAAAAATAGTCTAGGAATTGATGTAAATAAGTTGGTACCTTGCCTCCCTTATTGCTCAAAACTTTCTTGTAGATCTAATTACCAATGATGTAGAACTCAAACATGAAGCGAAGATTTCCATTATACACAACTGTATAAATAGTACATGAAAAGAAATTAATGTGGTTACAAAGGTTGTAACAAAATACCAGGCAAGGTGATGCAGGAGCATCCGGTGACAGTAGAGCAATCTTGCATCTTCCAAATTTTTTTTCTAGATTTTCTAAGTACTTTGTATTCCAAATTTTTCCAAGTACTTTGCATTTGATTTATTTTCAGTTATTTCCCAAGGAGGAAGTTTTGTGAAGCAAGGAGGGAAGTTTCGTAAAGCAAGGGGGAGGGGTCGCGAAATCGTGACCTCAAAAGGCTATGGCAAGACTTAGACGAGTTTCGTCGCGATATCGCGACGATATTTCAAAGCAAAGGCGAGGGGGGAGTCCCGTCGCGATATCGCGATCACGACCTATCACGATATCGTGACCAGTTGAAGGTTGCCACGTGGTTATGTTCGAGACAGCTTCAAAGGCTAAGGCGGGCGCAGTTTGGTCGCGATATCGCGATGTCGCGATATCGCGACGTTTTGCGGACTAAGGCGCAGGAGGGGCAGTTTGGGTCGCGATATCGTGACATGTCACGGTATCGCGGCCGAGAAGCGGACTAAGGCACAGGGAGCAGTTTGGGTCGCGATATCGTGACATGTCGCGGTATCACGGCCAGGAAGCGGACTAAGGCACAGGGGGCAGTTTGGGTCACGATATCGCGACATGTCGCGGTATCGCGGCCAAAGAAAAGGACAGACCAAAGTTTACACGCGGACGGCCAGGCAAGGCCAAAAATGACACGTGGCTGCCACGTGTGATAAAGCGACACAGCCAGTTGAAGACAAAGCCAGAATTGGACACGCAGACTGCCACGTAAATTAAAACAGAGTTGACGGTCGCGTATATTAAAATGGAGATAACCACAAGTATATCGACCACGCATATTTTTAAATTTCGACAAAATAGCAGTTGCAGAGCATGGACAGTATGGGTTAGACGGCGGTTCAGAAGAATGGTCTGACCAAAGCGGCGGTTGCAGGACAAGGGAGGTCTTTAATGCGAGTTCGTAGCGGATCGGGGCAGGGGGCCCATTAATGGAAGAAAATTCAAAAACTTGGCGGAGGGAAGGAATTTTCTTGTTTTGTTTGGTGAATTCTCTCAGGTGGGGCATTAATTGCCTGGAGGGCCGAGACCTCGATAAAAACTCAAAAATTGTAAGGGAAAGGGATGGTGAGTTCGGGATTGAGAGGGAAAAGAACTATGCCTGGAAACGGTATTGTAAGACTGTGTTAAGCAATTTGCAAAGAATTAATTTGAAGTTCTATTGTGTGAATCTCGGCTTGCCATCAAGTGGTATCAGAGCGGGAGCTCCTGAGCGTGTAACAGATCGCCGAAAGAGAGGCAGTTACACCAGGATCTGTGGAAGGATTTGTAAGGGAAGAAAGAAAAAAAATGCCTCCACGAAGAAACCGTGGTGGAGTAGGAAATGTGGTGCCGGCCGAAGACTTTCGAGCCTTGCAGAGGCAAGTTCAAGCCCTGCAAGAAGAGCTACATAGAAGGCACGAGCCCGAAAGGGATGAGGGAAGTGAAGACGAAGTTGATGAAGAAGAAGACCAGTTTGAGGAAGAAGAAGAGGTTGTGGATCCTGCACAAGCCAGGTTGTACAAAGCCATCTCTCAGATTGGAAAGCAACCAAAAATGGAGGTTTCTACATACTCGAGAAACCTAAATCCAGAAGAGGTGATTGACTCGGATAAATGACTTAGAAGAATATTTTGAATATGAGGAGGTTGAAGACCCTAATCGGGTCAGATTTGCTAAGACCAAGTTGAAGGGTCATGCCAGCATTTGGTGGAGGGGAATACAGTTGGAGAGGAACAGAAGAGGGAAGGAGAGAATAACAAGATGGGATAGAATGGTGGAAAAGCTGAAAAGATAGTTTATTTCGACAGATTACGAGTTGGATCTGCTAAGGAAAATGCAGAGTTTGAGACAGACAAACAAAACTGTCCAAGAATACATCGAGGAGTTTTACAAGATCTCTATTAGAACTGGACATTTAGAGGCAAACAAAGAAAAGGTAGCCCATTATATCAATGGGTTGAGACTCGGTATCCAGGAAGAGCTGAGCCTAGTTCGGGTAAGCACCATTGAGGATGCTTACCAGTTTGCCTTAAAGGTGGAAGAAAAACTGAATAGGCGGTTTGAAGGCAAGCAAAGAGGAAGGGGCCATGGTGGAAGAACTGGTGGGAGAACCAGTGGAGAAAAATATAAAGATCTGAAGAAGACTGGTGAAGCCAGTAGTAACCAGGATCAAAGGGAAGAGGATGTTTATCAGCCCCGTGATCAGAACAGCTACCCAAGAGGACGGGGTGGATCCGGACGAGGGTTTGGAAGAGGAGTATTTCGTGGGACATGTTTCCACTGTGGTGAAGAAGGACATCGGGCATTTGAGTGTCCACAACACCGAGAAAGGACGAACAAGAGGCCTGAGGGTCCAGCCAGGGCTGCTGTGGCAGAGGAAGATGCTGAGTCTGAACATTCTGAAGAAGCGGAGAGAGGGGAAGCAATGATCGTAAGGAGAGTCCTGTTGAATGAGGAGAAGGACACAGATCAGAGAAGAAGTTTATTCCGCACAAGGTGTAAATGCGCGGGCAAGATTTGCAATATTATTATTGATAATGGTAGCACGGATAACCTGGTTTTAGAAGAAATGGTTACCAAGCTACAGTTAGAGAGGAAGAAGCACCCGCATCCATATCGGGTCGCATGGCTACAGAAGGACCATAGGGCCTTGGTCAGTGAGCAGTGCTCCGTTAAATTTAATATTGGGAATTATTGTGATGAGGTCCTGTGCGACATCCTGCCTATGGATGCTTGCCATATGTTGCTGGGAAGGCCCTGGCAGTTCGATCGGAGTGCAGTGCATGACGGCCGTGCCAACACCTACTCATTGACGAAGAATGGCGTGCGCCATAAGCTGAAACCCTTAAAGGAAGCGGATGAAAAGGTGTGTAACAGCTCCAGAATCTGTTTAGTTGAAGGGAGAAAGTTTTTGGATGGTTTGAAGCATGAACATTTATGTTATGCAATAATTTTGAGAGTTAGGGAGAAGGAATGCCAAGATACCCCAACAGAAGTCCTAGATCTAGTTGGAGGAATTTCCAGATATTGTGTCTGATAATGTGCCTGAGGGTTTACCCCCAGTAAGGAAAATCAGCCACCATATAGATTTGGTGCCAGGATCGAGCTTGCCAAATAAAGCTGCACATAGAATGACGCCTGTAGAGACTGAGGAGTTAAACAGGCAGGTCCAGGAGTTGTTGGAGAAGGGATTGATTCGGGAAAGTTTGAGCCCATGCGCAGTACCTGCAGTGCTGGCACCAAAGAAGGATGGAGAATGGAGAATGTGTACAGATTCACGGGCCATCAACAAGATCACTATCAAATACAGATTCCCATTGCCAAGGATGGATGATATCATGGACTGTTTGAGTGGAGCTGAGTACTTCACGAAGATTGACCTGAAAAGTGGTTATCATCAGATCCGTATCCGAGAAGGAGATGAGTGGAAGACAGCCTTCAAAATGAGAGAGGGCTTGTATGAGTGGTTGGTCATGCCATTTGGGCTGTCCAATGCACCAAGTACCTTCATGCGGCTGATGAATGAGGTACTGAAGGAGTTTCTGGGAAAGTTTGTCATTGTTTATTTAGATGATATATTAATATTCAGAAAAACCTTGGAGGAACACCTGATGCATATCAGGAGGGTTTTTGAAAAGCTGCGGGAGGAGCAGTTATTAATAAATCTGAAAAAGTGTAATTTTGTCAAGAAAGAGTTAGTATACCTGGGATTTGTAATCTCAGTAGAAGGTCTGAAAATGGACCCAGAGAAGGTGAGAGCCATCATCGAATGGCCTACCCCAAGAAGCACAACAGAGGTAAGATCATTTCATGGTCTAGCCAGCTTTTACAGGAAGTTCATAAGGAACTTCAACAACATTTGTGCACCTCTCACAGAAACAATGAGAGGGGATAAAAAAGAGTTCAAGTGGACATTAGGGGCTGAAAGGAGCTTTGATGCATTAAAGAAAAAGGTCACAGAACAGCCTGTTTTGGCACTCCCAGACTTTAACAAGGTATTTCAGGTGGACTGTGATGCCAGTGGCAGTGCAATAGGGGTTGTACTGAGTCAAGAAGGCAGACCTGTTGCTTATTTTAGTGAAAAGCTCAATGATGCTCAAAAAAAGTATTCAGTGTATGACCAAGAATTTTATGCTATAGTTCAGGCTCTGAAGAAGTGGAGGCATTATTTGTTGCCAAAAGAGTTTGTTCTATTTACTGATCATCAGGCATTGCAGTACATCAATAGCCAGACAAAACTGAATCAATGGCACATGAAGTGGGTTGAGTTTCTCCAAAGCTATACCTTTGTATTAAAGCACAGGAGCGGGAAATCAAATAGGGTTGCAGATGCTTTAAGCAGAAGGCAGAATCTGCTAATTGAAATGACAGTGGAAGTAGTTGGATTCGAAGAACTGAAGGGTCTTTATCCTGAAGATCCTGATTTTGCAGCAGCCTGGACGGCTTGCTTGGCACCTGTTACTATGGACAGGACAAAATGGTTAGATTTCCTAATCCAAGATGGAATGCTGTTCAAGGGAAGTAAATTATGCATTCCAAGGAGTTCCATGCGGGAGAACTTAATCAAGGAAAAGCACAACGGAGGACCTGGTCGGGCACTTTGGTAGGGATAAGACCATTGCCCTGGTGGATGAAAATTACTACTGGCCGCAACTTCAGCAAGATGTGAGGAAGTTTGTGCAAAGTTGCAGAATATGCCAGATGGCAAAAGGCGTAAGGCAAAACACAGGATTATACCAGCCGTTACCTGTACCTGAGAGGCCATGGGAGGACATAAGCATGGATTTTATTCTTGGATTGCCGAGAACACGAGAGGGAAATGACTCTGTATTTGTGGTGGTTGACCGATTCTCCAAAATGGCACATTTTATTCCCTTCCAAAAGACAAGTGATGCAGTTCACATTGCGGGGTTATTCTTCAAGGAAGTGGTACGACTTCACGGTCTACCAAGAAGCATAGTTTTTGACAGAGATACAAAGTTTGTTGGGTATTTCTGGAGAACTTTGTGGAAGAAGTTGAAGACAGATCTGAAATTCAGTTCTGCATACCACCCACAGACTGATGGATAGACAGAGGTGGTAAATAGAAGCCTGGGTAATTTACTGAGATGCTTGATAGCAGATCAACCCACGGGATGGGATTTAGTTTTACCGCAGGCGGAATTTGCGTATAACAATTCAGTCAATAAGAGCACAAATAAATCTCCATTCCAGATAATATATGGAAACAGCCCAAGAAATGTGTCTGAACTGAGAAAGTTGGATAAGAGAGAAAAGTGCAGTGCCGAGGCAGAAGAATTTGCGGAACATATGAAAAGTCTGCATGAAGAAGTAAGGAAACAAATTATAAAAATGAATACTCAATATAAGACAAGAGCAGACCAGAAGCGGCGATTCAAAGAGTTCGAGGTAGGAGATGAGGTCATGGTCCATCTCAGGAAGGAAAGATTTCCTGCCAAGACTTATAACAAATTAAAGATGAAGAAGTTTGGGCCATGCAGAATACTGGAAAAACGGGAGTCGGGCAATGCATATAAAGTGGAATTGCCAAGTTGGCTTGACATTTCACCTGTTTTTAATATTTCAGATTTAGTGGAATACCATGAGGAAGATAGTACAGAGGCACCAAGTACAAAGTTATGGCAAATTCCAGCATCTACTCCAACCACAGACGAGGTCGAGGAAATATTAGACACTCGTGAAGGCAGAAGCACCAGGAACAAACAGTATTCTGAATATTTGATAAAGTGGAAGGGCAGACCTGTTGAAGATGCAACTTGGTTGTCGAAGACGGAGGTTGACCGCCTGGGTCTTCCCCTAACAAAACAGAAGTGAGGATCACTTTTTTTTTATTTACCCCGGGTGTCTGATGCAGGAGCATCCGACGACAGTAGAGCAATCTTGCATCTTCCAAAAATTTTTTTCCAAGTTTTCTAAGTACTTTGTATTCCAAATTTTTCCAAGTACTTTGCATTTGATTTATTTTCAGTTATTTCCCAAGGAGGAAGTTTTGTGAAGCAAGGAGGGAAGTTTCGTAAAGCAAGGGGGAGGGGTCACGAAATCGTGACCTCAAAAGGCTATGGCAAGACTTAGACAAGTTTCGTCGCGATATCGCGACGTCGCGATATCGCGACCAGTTGAAGGTTGCCACGTGGTGATGTTCGAGACAGTTTCAAAAGCAAAGGCGGGCGCAGTTTGGTCGTGATATCGCGACGTCGCGATATCGCGACGTTTTGCGGACTAAGGCGCAGGAGGGGCAGTTTGGGTCGCGATATCACGACATGTCGTGATATCACGGCCAGAAGTAGACTAAGGCACAGGGAGCAGTTTGGGTCACGATATCGTGACATGTCGCGATATCGCGGCCAAGAAGCGGACTAAAGCACAGGGGGCAGTTTGGGTCGCGATATCGCGACATGTCATGGTATCGCGGCCAAAGAAAAGGACAGACCAAAGTTTACACGCGGACGGCCAGGCAAGGCCAAAATAGACACGTGGCTGCCACGTGTGATAAAGCGACACAGCCAGTTGAAGACAAAGCCAGAAATGGACACGCAGACTGCCACGTAAATTAAAACAGAGTTGACGGTCGCGTATATTAAAAATGGAGATAACCATCTTAAGGAAATTTTTGGACAAGTATGTCGACCACGCATATTTTTAAATTCTGACAAAACAGCAGTTGCAGAGCATGGACAGTATGGGTTAGACGACGGTTCAGAAGAACGGTCTGACCAAAGCGGCGGTTGCAGGACAAGGGAGGTCTTTAATGCGAGTTCGTAGCGGATCGGGGCAGGGGGCCCATTAATGGAAGAAAATTTGAAAACTTGGCGGAGGGAAGGAATTTTCTTGTTTTGTTTGGTGAATTCTCTCAGGTGGGGCATTAATTGCCTGGAGGGCCGAGACCTCGATAAAAACTCAAAAATTGTAAGGGAAAGGGATGGTGAGTTCGGGATTGAGAGGGAAAAGAACTATGCCTGGAAACTGTATTGTAAGACTGTGTTAAGCAATTTGCAGAGAATTAATTTGAAGTTCTATTGTGTGAATCTCGGCTTGCCATCACAAGGCCAACCACCTGTGATAATATACTATGTAGGGATAACCACCTGCAACCAACAAGAATGCAAATAAAATAACAATATGCTAGAAGACAAGGGAAATATCCAATAGCATAACCATGCATCCTAACTACTAACACAACATATCTTAACATGGTTATACTATGCCTCACATAATACAATGTAATAAATATGAAATAATATCTTAGGCTTATAAGTAGGCCTAAGGTACAATAGTATTCTCAACATCCTCATAAAGTACCTCTATATATTCTACATCTCTATGCTCATCACTCTCCGCTACCTAATTAGAAATGTTGAGGAGATCTATGATGGTCAAATATACCAATACCATTGATAATAATCTTTCACTAACCTAGATCATCCAATCTTATATTCATAATTTGTAGATCATCCTTATCCTCCTCTAGAAAGCTAGTGGGATATGGTCATCCTTCCACTCCTACCTCCTTCCTGTCTACCTAATGATACTAGTAGTCTTGCATCTCTGGCATCCATTGAATAATCCTAAACTATCAAGTAACCTATTCATACCTATAGATCTCATGCTTTCCCTAGTTAATGATCAACCATCTAATATGGTAGGCACAAGCTAGCTCAAATCCATCCTCTTGAAACCCTAGATGTTATCTCCATGGTCTCCAAACAATATAATGATATTACAACTCATACACCACCCAACATGCCAGTGATAGAGACCCTTTAAATAATCTTTATGCTCTCTCAAAATAGTGGGCCCACCTATATGTTGTAGGTCTTTCTGTATCTACCATCCATATTGCTGACCCTATAAGTAATCAAACTACATGGTATCCTAGCCCCAAACTTGAAGAATTTTAGCACATACACAACTGCTAAAATCCCTATACATGACCTTCTATAAGGTCTAGTATAAACACACAAATATCAATAGTCCCTAAACAATTTAGACTTGTGAATCCATCATGTTTGTAATGACTCCTTTATATCCCCATGGTAAGCTTTGTCTTCTAGTGTGATGTAGAATCAACCTAGAAGTGACACTTAATAGTAATAAAGTCATCACATATATCCCATGCCACTCATCTATATATACCCCACTCCTTGACAACTAAAAATTTGGATCATCGGTCAGTATCTATAAGGCCCATGCTCTATCCAATATCTGATAGACCTACCTACTACAAATAAGTATCCTCAAAATCTACCATACATGCTCCAGTGTGTTATACATCTACCCTATCGACAACTTGAAGGTGGATGACTCAGGGTGCCACCTCTCTATCATTGTCATCATGGCCCAGTCACACTCAATCCTCAACATATTTGATATATGTAGGATCCCCATGGAATCTAATTCCATAGTGTTAGGAGCCCTAAAAACTTCTATATTGTACATGGCCACCACTCTTACAACTCCAATATGTCCAACTATAAAAATAATATAATTATTACATATTAAATCTTTATCCACTTTTACTATTTCTCTTGTTCCCTTTTCCTTTTCTATCTCCTATCCTTTGTGTAAAATTGTGTCTTGCATAAGCCCTCATGTGATACTATAGAATCACACTTGCTTCTAGATGACCATGATTTTTTTCTAGGTAAGAAAATACCATAGGATGATATCATGGTGAAACCATGTTAAAATGGGTTAAACTATCATATATTACCCATAAAATTGTGCATCCCATCATGTGGTGAATTCAAAAAAAAAAAAAAATACAAAGTTTTTCAAAAAAAAAAAAAAAATCCACTTGCAAGTTCATGGATTGAAGCCTACCTAAGTACCCATGCTTATTTCCTTTGCCTCACCCCTTGTAATTATGAAATGATGGACTAAAATTTCCATGTTCTCCTCTAGAGTTGCAATTCTTCTCTTGTGATAGGTAAAAATGAATTTATTTTTACCCCTTTATTTTTCCCTCCCTACATTTTTCTTTCCATTTCTCCCACATTTGTTTCCCAATCTATTTGAGTTTATTTGGAGGTCTTTGAATCTCCTTTGAAACTCAAGGGGACACCCTAGCTAGGGGTATTAGTTCAATAAATACCCCATTAAAGTGTAATTTTTTCAAAGTGCCTATAATTGTACAATTTTCACACCATCACTTCATTTTATCCCAATGACCATCCAAAAACTAGTCTTTCTCAAAACTAAGGGCTAACGACCCTCCTTGGCCGGACTTGTTCTTGATATTTGATTTATGTATTGATGTGTGGATATCTAATGCATAATATAATTTTATGTTATCAAGATATGTTGATAAATACCCTTTATGCTTTGATTATACTATTTTTAGAATATGGTACTATTGATGAAAATTATGGTTACAGTACCAAGTACTCTCACTAGTGGATTGGTATGGGACAACCACTAGAGTAGACAGAAAATGGAAAATGATGGATGAAATTCTCATCGACTGCTCAAGGGTAAAAATAAACCCTTCATATAGGTACATTGTTCATGTGTATGATGATTGAATACACTAGTGGGCCAGGAGGTTGCTATTTGCAAAAGAGCCATCCTTAGTAGGTAAGTGATAACAGGGTAGTTATCATAAAATCACCTACTCAAGGAAAAAAATTGATGTGCTTATTATTGATTGCATCTTAGATTCTAAAAAATTATATTTGGGATGCATATGCTTGAATTATGGAAGTTGTCTACATAATATTAATAATAATGTGTCATTATTAATATTTGGTTTATATCAAATTTAATGGTTAATATTAACATTCGATACTAATTAATTAAATTGATTAATTGAGTAATTAATTTTATTAATATAAATATATTACCCTATGGTCAGAAGTCAAGCTAACATTAGGAGGTAATAATATTTTGGGATGAGCCAAATGGATGGATTACTAATGCTTTTATCCTATAGGTATTAATAGGCTCATACTAATTTAATTAAGTTTAGAAAGGTACCTTATTAATAGGGAAATTCTAATCCATGAAATTAAAAGGTGGCAAAGCATCTGGTTGGAAAGTGTTTCAATTTAAACTTAAAAAAATATATTTTTTAGTAATGTAAAGACATGCTTGAGGAAGTCGTACTCAATATTTGAACTCCCTAGACTCTTGGGAAGATCTATTTGAATCCATATTTTTTCAAGTAGAGGATTTTTTTTTATGAAAAATAAGTGGAGGAGATAGATTGGAATCAAGAAAAAGAATTGCAAGTGAAGATCTAGGAGTAGGTAGATAGTTGGCAAAGGTATTATTTTCCTTATAATATTATTGGATTTTTATGTAAACCTGGTGTAGATAGATTCACTATTATTATGGCTTTGGCTTGTATTGTTACTTGTGTTTTTACTTTGCGTACATTATTTATTTTGGAGGAAACATTAGGTGGGAATAGCCACACTTTTCCCTTGTTTAGAGGGTAGCTGTTTGTGGCTTTTTTCCCATTATCCTATGTTGTAGTCACTCTATTTAAGGACATCACTATGAGGATTACTCAAGGAGTGATTTGGCACAACTTGATTGACAAAGGGGCTTCATAGGGGATATAGCATATCTTTGTTGTGATTGATTTGATGTTTTAAACTTGTTGTTCAAATCAAAGTAGAGGGGTGTTGCTTATTCTTGAGTTTAATATTTTGGTAGGAAGGTGTTGGTTGGAACCAATGTGCCTTCTAGTTTTGAAAGACATTTTGTAATGTGTTTATCTTTATTTTAGGGATATATTTTTGTCTGAAGATTATTTGCCTATTATTTTAGCTTTGTTTTTAAGTTTGTAGGGTTGTTGATTATTTTTGGGAGCTCCATGTCTTGCACCATGACTAGGATTGAGTGCCTATGTATTATTTTTGTTAGCATCATATGCTTCCTTTGGATTCTTAATTTATTACATTGTTATTAGGGATGAGTGCCTATGTGTCTCCTTTGACACTGGATGCTCCTCTTTAGTGCTAGTTGTTAATGTTATACTTTTGAATACTATTAAAGAGTTTTATTGCCTATTTGTCATCATTAAAATTAGATAATTATAATAAAGTAATGCCTTTATAACATTATTCAATGAGTGGTAGGAAATTATATTATATTTAAAATGTTGCTTAATTTAAAACTGACTAAGGGTTGTGATGCTTTTCATTAATAACCAAATGGATATGGGTGAATCATTATTTTGTTAGTTTTTTTTAATGAAATGGTGTTCTATCAGAATCAATGTATTTTATTAAGATATTAATAAATTTATTTTAGAAAAAAATATTATATTTTAAAGCTTGTAATAGAAAATATATTTTTATTTATATGGAAAAGGGTAATTTGGTTATTGCTTATGTGGGATAGGAATGAGAAATAACTTTATGAGAAGTGTATTGGTGTTTTAAAATAGTGAATTCGGAGGACCTCAAAGGAAAAAAATGATTAAAGACCATTTTTTGTATTTGAAATGTATATTATGCTTATTGAATTAATTAAAATTTATTCAAGCCGATGATGAAGAACAATAATGTATTTAAAATAATACCCTTATATATTTTCTAAAATGGAAGATTATATGTTATTATTTATTTTGTAAAATGCTTTGAATGTTTAGCTATGAAAAATGGAAGAATGTGTTAGTTTTTAATTCATGGTTTATGAATTATAATTCTTTTAGACGATGGTTCATTCTTTCATTAGTTATTAAGGAAATGCTAAATACTAGTATTATGATTTAATATGATTAAGATTATAGTTATAGCAATGTGTTATATTTAATTATGTTTTAATATAGCACTTTATTTCCTTTTGGGAGAGATGTTATTATTTTGTTATTTTATTATGATTCTTGGGTTTTGTGGGGTTTGGGATAAATTTTAAAGCCATATTAGATCCCTTGAGTCAAGAGGATAACCCAATGTTGGAGGAGTTGTGGCGATGAAATAACCAGGAATTTGTAAATATGGGAGGATTTTTAGTGATGCAATACACATATATTTATGAATGATGCACCTTAAATGGAGGCACATGTGTTCCAAAGAAAAGAGGCTTTTGAAGTCATTCACAAGACAGTATAGTGGTGATACCTTGAACAATGAGGATTGGGTGATCATATTCATTACTAGGTGAGTTGTAATGACATTAACCCACAAAGGTGTGGTAAATAAGCACTAAGATATTATACCAAAATAATCCTACATAGATGGACTTAAGCAGGGTTAGAGAAAAAACATCTCTTTTTAAGTGTTATGGGCATTAAAGGATAATTCCTACGCCATGGTCAAGTTGTAATATATTTATGAGGATGCAGGAAAAGTAGGGAGACCACTATTGGTATCTTTTCTAAATAATGAGGTTTAGAAGAGTGAACCCCAAAAATAGAGGATGTTGGCTACTTCTATCTGCTTGAGTGTTGTCTATAGTGACATTGAACTCAAATCGTGGTTATGCCTTATAAAATTGAAAACTATTGGGACTTATTTGTGAACCTTGTGATATAAAAAAATATATGTCTCTCTCTTAGGTTGGTTTTGGTGGGTTGTTATAGTTGGTATTAGAGCTCTAGATCATAGGAATAGAATATTCCATGGAGAGAACCTATGTTGAGCCTTGAATTGATGTGCTAATTTAGGGAGACTTATTATTCTAGGGACTTTAAATTGATCTAGGATAAGATGAGTATTGCACATCATTTGGACTATTCAGAATAAGGAGTAAAAGTCCTAGAGAGTATAGTTTATAAGGAATGACACCGTATGGAGATCCAAGTGTGACCATGAATATTATCAGGTGAATGATAATTATATAAGTTAGTTAATAGGGAAATAAACTTAACTAATTATAAGTACAATTTAGGAGAAATTAAAACTAACCTAGATCCTTTTTATGGATAGGAGATGCCACCTATTTTGAGAGGAGGATCATCCAAGAAGGTGGGGTTAGCTACATAGAAGGAAATTATAGTACATCCCAAAAATAATTCTAGAATAATAATGGACTCTACCAAGAGAACTAGAAGAACAATGGACTCTAGTAAGACGTATGGAAGAATAATGGACTCGAGAAATAAAATTGGAATAATAGTGGACTCCAATGAAAGGGTCAAAAACCTTTCTTTAGAAGTCAAGTTGCTTCAAGAGTAGATGGAGTAGCAATGAAAATTATTGGAAATATTGGTTAATAAGGAAATCAGTAATAGGGATTCATAGGGTAGATAGGAAGGAAATATTGCTAGAGGAATTCCTAAGGGTAGATCTAAAATTGAGGTTGAGTTTTCCAAGGACCTTAAGAATGTTAAGGTATATAAGTTTAATGGAAGAGAAGGGGGTGATTCAATAGAGTCTTGGATGAATGAGTAGAAACTTTCTTTTCTATGAAGAACTACTCACTCAAAACCAAAATAGTTTGGGCAACCCTTCATATTTAGGATGCAACCTTAGAATGGTGGAACCCATTCAAGGTAGGTAGAGGGATCCAAATCATGGACCTTAAATGGGATAATTTTTTTAGGGTGTTTAAGAAGATATTCCTATCAGATCAATTTTATGTAGATAATTTTGAATAGTTATCTACACTCCAGTAGGGTACATTGACTATGGAGGCATATTATCAAAGATTTATTAAACTCTTGAAATATATTCTAGATTATGAGATCAATGGAAAACTGAAGGTGCATAAATTCATCTTAGGGGTGGATCATAATATTAGAACAATTATTAATTTTCTCAAACTAAAAATCCTTCAAAAAGCTTATGATTTGGGTCAATAGGAAGAGGCCAATCTATGAACCAAGAAGACTTTCTTCAACTATGAAAGGTTGACATAAGGAGAAAATAGAAACTCAAGAAGAGGAACAGTGCTGGTTTATAAATGGGATAAGGAGAAAAACAAGAAAAGTAAAGGAAGCACAAAGTTTATAAATAAGAACAATGGAAACCAAGGGAATTATAAGAAAAATTTCTAGAAGAAGGATAATTCAAAACCTCAATATTAGAAGCAAAATGAATCAACTCACAAAGAGGGAACAAGGGAGAAAAAATAAAAAATATCTCAGGCACCCAAGATAGGTTGTTTCATTTGTGGGGGTCCTCATTATGCAAATAAATGTCCCCAATGACTAGATTCAAGTAACAGAGTCGAGGAGCAACCAAAATAAATCTATGTAGCCATAGGAAATAATAATATAGATGGACAAGAAACTCTCGTGTTACTAAATGGTAAGTTGTTCAATATGAATATTAAAGTTTAATTGATAGTGGATCTACAAATAGTTTTATTTCCACTAGTATTATCAGGGATATGTCAGAAAGACCTATATTTTTGGCACAAGGGTAGAAATATGAGTATGGATCTAGATAGACTTACTCAGTGGATCAATGTTTTCCTATAGCCAAAATCACCTTACCCAATAGAACCACTATTTAGAACTTATATATAGCACCATTACATACCTTCAATATTATTCTAAGAATGGATTGGTTAAAGGCTCATGGATCCCTAATCAAATTTCAAGAAATATTGATGGACTAAACTGATAAGGATAAGAAGAGATTAAGGGTTCAAATTAGGCAAGGGTATTCCTGACCATATTTGCTATTAGCTATGTAGCTAAAGAAGGCACTCAAAATATGTGGTATGTTGTATGTAGTAAAGATAAATATTTAAAAGATATTCAATTCTATATGAATTTAGGGATGTATTTCTAGAATATAACCTAGGCCTACCACCTTGGTGTGAATTTGATATCACCATTGAAATAATGCCTAGAGCTAAACTTATTGCAAGGACACATTACAAAATTACTCCTATTGAGTTGCAAGAGCTAAAGTTGCAACTTCAAGATTTGTTGAAGGATATAATTAATACTAGTGTGTCACCCTAGGGTGCTCTGGTATTATTTATGAAGAAGAAAGATGGTTTCTTAAGGTTATGTATTGATTATAAAATGTTGAATAAGGTGAATATAAAATAGAATATTTAGTTGAGATTAGGATATCATAAAATGAGGATTTATGAGAAGGATACTCACAAAACTACTTTTAAGACTAGATATGGATACTATGAGTTCACAAATGTTGCCCTTTGGGTTGACAAATGCACTAACAACTTTTAAGAATTTGATGAATATATTTAGAAAATATTTGGATCAATTTATTTTGATATTCCTAGATGATATCTTGATATATTTCTACACTAGAGAGGAACGTGACCAACATCTGAGGTTAGTGTTAGAGGTGTTGAGGAAAAACCAAATTTATGGAAAATTATCTAAATGCAAGTTCTATGCCTCACAAGTTCAATATTTAGGGCATATTATATCTATAGAGGGTATTTTTGTAGATCCTAATAAAATTGAAACCATATTGAGTTTTCTTGCACACACTAATGTGTCTAAAGTAAGAAGCCTTATGATAATTACTCGATATTATAGGTTCTATGAAGGACTATTTAAATATTACCTATTCTATTACAAACCTTCAAAGAAAAATAAAAGAGTTCAAATGGATAAATAATTGTGAAATCATCTTTAAGACTCTAAAAAGTAAGCTGAATACAGTGCCAATTCTCAAGATATCAAATCCCCTTGGGAGTTTTATAGTATGTACATATGCTTCCTTAGAAGGTTTGAAAGAGGTGTTATCCTAGAATGAAGTACAATAGCATATGAATATAAGATACTCAAGAAGCATGAGTTGAATTATGCTACACATGACCTATAGTTAGTAGCAGTTGTGCATGCTTTGAAGGTATGGAGGCACTATTTTTTGGGTAAATATTTTGAGCTAAGGATAGACCACCAAATTCTGAGGTATATCTTTACCCAATCTATGTTGAATGCAAGTTAAAGAAAGTGGACAGAGTTCCTAGCTAAGTATGAATTAGGTATGGAGTATATCAAAGGAAAATAAAATAAGGTTGAAGATGCCTTAAGTAGGAGAAGGCACATAGCAGCATTGACCCAAAGTCATGTAAATTTTATTGAAAAATTCAGGGAAATGCAATTACAAGATCAATATTGCATTGAAATTAAGGCAAAAATTAAGAAAAATCTAAAGGAAAATAAGGATTTTAACATAAAATATGAACTTTTATGTTTCAAGGACAAGGTTTTCATATCTAAAACTAATGATTTAAGTAGAATTTTTATGCAATACGTCCATAGTATCCCTATACTGCTCACCTAAGAGATGCAAAGATGAGAGAAAACATGAAAAATACCTTCTATTAGTCAAGAAAGAAACATGATATCACTCATTTTATTGCTAGATGTTTGGAATACTAGAAGGTTAATGCAGAACATCAAAATATAGTAGGAAAATTGTACCTACATGATATAGCTACTCGGAAGTGATAGGTTATATCTATGGATTTTATTGTGGGTTTACCTAAGACTAGGTATCAATATGATGCAATACTTGTGGTGGTCGAAAAGTTGACTAAGGTTGCATATTTTATACAAGAGAACATTAATAACAATGTATTGGTTGTGGTAAATAGGTTTACCAAAGAAATATTTAGGTTACATGGTTTTCCTGAGGTCATTATATCATAAAGAGATTATAGGTTTACATCAAAATTCTAGCAAGCTCTTCATCATGTAGTAGGCACTAGATTGAATATCAGTTCTACTTACCATCCAAAAATAGATGGGTAAATGGAGAGGGTTAACCAAGTTCTTGAAGACATGATTTGCATGTATTGCATGGATCAAAAATCTAAGTGGGAAGACCTTTTGCATCTAGTTAAATTTACATATAATAATGGATACCATGCATCCTTGAGAATGGTTCCATTTGGAGACTTGTATGGTATAAGATGTTGAACACCTCTATCATGGGATAATCTAAAGGATCAGGTGGTTATCAGATCAAAAAATATCAAAGAGATGGAGGATTAGTTTAGAGTGATTCGATAGAGGCCCAAGGAAGCATTAGATCACCAGAAGAGCTATGTTGATCTAACAATAATAGCAAGATAATTCTTTGTGGGAGATAGAGTTTTCTTGAGGGTAAGACCCATGAAAAGTACCACTAAGTCAACTAAGTTGGATCCTCATCATGTTGGAACTTCTGATATTATTGATAATATTAGTTCGATAGCCTATAGGCTCACCTTACCATCCAACTTGTCAAATATCCATGATACTTTACATATATCCTGCTTAGGAAGTATGTTGTTAATCTCATATTTAGAATATTTTAAGTGTGCAGATGGTAGATACCTCATCCATTGAGGTACGATCGGTAAGAATTTTAGGGTTAGTTCTAAGATGTTGAGGAAATGAATCCTAGATCAATGTAAGGTCAAGCAAGAACATTATTCTAAAAATTGTGCAACTTGGAAAGATGTTGAAGAGATGAGGAAGCAATTCTCATATTTTTTGAATGAAATATATATATATATATATATATATATATATATATATATATATCTTATTTTTAGGAAACATAGAGGACTATGTTTATTCCAAGGGGGAGTATGTAATGACCCTCCTTGGTAGGACTTGTTATTGATATTTGATTTATGTATTGATGTGTGGATATCTAATACATAATATCATTTTATGTTATCAATATGTATTGATAAATGCACTTTATGCTTTGATTATACTACTTTTGGAATATAGTATTACTGATAAAAATTGTGGTTGCAGGATTAGGTACTCTCACTAATGAATTGGTATGGGACAACCACTAGAGTAGATAGAAAATGGGAAATTATGGATGACATTCTCATTGATAGCTCAAGGGTAAAAATAAACCCTTCATATAGGTGCATTATTCATGTGTATGTTGATTGAATGCACCAATGGGCAAGGAGGTTGCTATTTTTAAAAGATCCATCCTTAGTAGGTGGGTGATAATAGGGTAGTTATCATAAAACCGTATACTCAAGAAAAAACACTAATGTGCTTATATTGATTGCATCTTAGATTCTGCAAAATTATATATAGGATTCATATGCTTGAAGTATGGAAATTGTTTGGTAATATTAACAATATGGCATTATTAATATTTGGTGTATTTTAATATCAAGGTTAAAGGTTAATATTAACATTATATATTAATTAATTAAATTTATTAATTGAGTAATTAATTTGATTAATATAAATATTTTAACCTATGGTTAGAAGTCAAGCTAATATTAGGAGGTATTTAATATTGTGGGATAAGCCAAATGGATGGATTACTAATGTTTTTATCCTATAGCTATTAATAGGCTCATATTAATTTAATTAAGTTTAGAAAGGTGCCTTATTAATAGGAAAATTATAATCCATGAAATTAAAATATGGCAAAACATCTGGTTGGAAATTGTTTCAATGTAAACTTAAAAAAAAATATTTCTTTTAGTAATGTAAAGATGTTCTTGAGGAATTTGTGCTCAACATTTGAAATCCTTGGCCTCTCAAGAAGATCTATTTGAATCCATGTTTTTCCAAGTACAATTTTTTTTTTAAAACAAGCGAAGGAGATAGATTAAAATAAGGAAAAATAATTCAAAGTGAAGATCTAGGAGCAGGAAAATACTTGGTAAAGGTATTATTTTCCTTATAATGCTATTGGATTTTCATGTAATACTGGTGTAGATAGCTTCACTATTGGTATGGATTTGGCTTGTATTGTTACTTGTGTTTTTGCATTGCGTACGCTGTTTGTTTTGGAGGAAATCTTAGGTGGGAATAGCCACATTTTTCCCTTGTTTAGAGGGTAGTTGCTTATGGAATTTTGCCTATTATCCTATGTTGTAGTCACTTTGTTTAAGGACAATGCTATGACAATTACTTGAGGAGTGATCTAGCATGACTTGATTTCCAAAGAGGTTTCATAGGGGATATAGCATGTATTCATTGTGGTTGCTTTGCTATTTTAGATTTGTTCGAATCAAAGTAGAGGGGCATTGTTTATTATTGAGTTTAACATTCTTATAGGAAGGTGTTGGTTGGAAAAAATGTGCCTTCTAGTTTTGAAAGATGTTTTGTTATATATTTATCTCTATTTTAGGGATGTATTTCCATCTGAATATTATCTTCCTATTATTTTAGCTTTGTTTTAAAGTTTGTAGGGTGGTTTATTATTTTTGGGAGCTTCATGTCTTACACCATGACTAGGGTTAAGTGCCTATGTATTATTGTTGTTAGCACCATAATATTACTTTTGAGACATAATTTCTTATGTCATTATTAGGGCCGAGTGCTCCTCTTTAGTGTTGGTTGTTAATGTTCTATTTTTGAATATTATTAAATAGTTTCATTGCCTAGTTGTTTTAATTAAAATTAGATAACTATATTTAAGTGAGTCCTTTATAAAATTAGTAAATGGGTGGTAGGAAATTATCTTATATTTAAAATGTTGCTTAATTTAATGATGACTAAGGGTTGTGATGGTTTTCATTAATAACCAAATAGATATGGGTGAATCCTTATTTTGTTGGGTTTTTAATGAAATAGTGTTCTATTAGAATCAATTTATTTTGTTAAGAGATTAAGAATTTTATTTTAGAAAAAGAATTATATTTTAAAGCTTGTAATAGAAAAGGTATTTTCTTATTTATATGGAAAAGGGTAATTTGGTTATTGCTTATATGGGTTAGGAATGAGAAATAACTTTATAAAAAAAAATATTGGTATTTTAAAATAGTGAATTCTTGAGGCTTGAGTAGATAAAAAATTCATTATTGAGAGAAGTATGAGATTCTCTTTTTGGTTGCATGGAATTGCATCTTGCATGGTTGTATGTGCTTGCATAATGCATGTTAAGTTGCATATGCATTTTTCATGAGTTGTCATGATCCCTAGACATCTTGATCGAGTTGTGGGAAAATATCTTCAAGAGGAGGGCCTCGAAGGAAAAAATGATTAAATACCATTATTTGTATTTGAAATGTATATTATTCTTATTGAGTTAATTAGAATTTATTCAAGTCGGTGATGAAGAAAACTGATGTATTGTAAGAATACCCTTGTTATATATTTATAAAATGGAGGATTATATGTTATTATTTCTTTTGTAAAATGATTTAAATTGTTTAGCTATGAACAAATGGAAGAATATGTTAGATTTTAATTCATGGTTTATGAATTATAATTCTTTTAGATGATGGTTCATTCTTTCATTAGTTATTAAGGAAATGCTAAATACTAGTATTATGATTTAATATGATTAAGGTTATAGTTTTAGCAATGTGTTATATTTAATTATTTTTATAAATAGAGTCTATTCCATCATTTGGGTTATGTAAATGTATCTTCCAAGGTACATACTTAGATTAATTTAAGGGCAAGTTATCTAGTTACTTCATGCAATGTAATAAATGCACAAGTGTCAATGTGCAAGTTGTACATGTGCAAGTTGTCCCTTGCACAACTAGATAGAGTGTTGACCAAGTATTCTATTTTGCCTATATAAATATGGCCTCATAGATAGATAACTATAGATTTATAGTTACGTAGAGATTTGGGGGACATAGTGTAGCTTAGTTCTGTGTGCAACACCATCCATTGGTGATGGGTGCAATGTAGTTTAGTAGCTTTATAATGGAGTTTTCATTTATTCCATAGCTACATTGTAATCGTTTATATCATTTCCATTTATTGTATATTTTAGTCATATATCAGATTTACTTTCTTTCATATTATTCTGCATCTCGTGATTTCTATATCCTAGTGCTTGCTACATCAATAGTGGTATTAGAGCTATGGTAGATCTAGTTTGTGTAGGTCTAGGAAAGTCACCATTATCATTGAGCCTGAGAATTTTGACAAACTGATTTGCCATTGGATCAATCACTGTCAAAAGCTCTTAGAAGAATCTAGGTGGTAGAATTAGGGAGAGTCATGAGTGAGGATTGAAAGAAATCTCAGTTCTAGGAAATATTGAGATTGCAATTGACTAGTCTTTCCAAAGAGTTTTAGGAAAAAATCATGAAGACCAGGACTCAACATTCAAGCCACTGGATTGATAAATCATTCAATGAGGATTATCTAGGGTATCTGGAATTTGCTAACTAGTGCCTAAAGTTTATTTTGTGTGTAAAAAACTAATTCTCATAGGATTGGGACTCCTACTACAATATAAATTTAGGAGACTCTAACCTCATTGTGTAATGATCTAATTCTAAAAATTTGACAATGCCAAATATTTCCCCAAGACAAATAATATTTTTATTTATTTATTTTTAACAATAAAATAGCATAATAACAAAGAACTTTCTAACAACACCAAACAACATGATTTTTATTTTCTTTCTGAAATACTGGAGACAAATACATCAATATATCTTAATATTAATCATGAGAACAACTCACAGGACAAAATTTGGATTACAATACTGTAGATAAGTCTCCAAAATGGGGTGTTGGACTCCAAGGTGAGAAGTTGGCTAGAATAGATGTCAAAATATGCTCAATGGTCCTCCAGAATTGCAATGCACCTCCTAAAGGACTGAAAGGCCAACTCCAAGGTGGGACGTGGGTAGTATAAGACCCCTAGAATGCATAAAATATCCCAAAAATGAGACGTTGGGCTTCCTGGATGATATTTTCTGATTTTAATTGCCAATTTTAACCCCCAAAGTGGAACATATTTCTCTTGCAACCTTCAAATATCAATTTTGATATCTAAATCTGCTACAATCTGAACAATAACTGATATTTCCAATTCTTGCTCTAAAAATTCTGATCAATGGAGCTCTCTTGCAAACCCAGGATGGATTTGCCTCTTGGAGATCAAGGGTTTTCATCATCAATCTATAAACTAGGAGGGTTTTCATCCTCAAGGCTTTACTCCTGCATGTTTCCATATACAAGAGCTCAACTTCTGCAGGGTTTCATCCTTAGAAGGTTTGCAAGTGACCTTTCAACCACATACAATAGAAGGAGATAAAATTCAATAATCATCGATGAGAGAAATGAAGCCCAAGTCTCCTTATATTAGCCAAAACCCTAATTATCCATTGAGAATTAGTTATTATTTTATTTTAATAAAATATATAAAATATTTTTATAACTCCTAATGTGGTGTTACCCTTATTTCTCCTTTTTTTTAAATTTTATTTATTATTTTTACTTACCTAAGCCACATAACATTATTATACTATAATTTATGTACAAAAGACCATTACAAAAAATTGGGTCATTACAATACCTCCCCTCCTGAATTGCTTGATCCCAAACAATTGAGAGCTGGGTGGGAAAGGATTTGAGATCCTTCCCAAGTGGAGTCCTCCATTGGTAGCCCTTTCCATTTGACTAATTATTCATTGATAACCTTGTTTATGAGTTTCTTCTCCCTTACTTCAATAATTGATTTAGGTTCTAAAATTAGCTTGCCCTCATCATCAAGCGGTGGTAACTCCTATGAAGGAATAACATGCTGCCCAAGTGCCTTTTTCAAGCAAGACACATGAAAAACATTATGAATTCTACTATGAGGAGGAAGCTCCAACTCATATGCTACCTCACCAATCCTACGTAGCACATTATAAGGCCCATAAAATATTGGTTTTAACTTGTCTTTCCCACTATTTTTGAGTGAGAATTGTTTATAGAGCTGAATCCTTAGATACACCATATCTCCTTCTTCACATTGTCTTTCAACCCTTTGCTGATCTGCATACCTCTTATGCTGATTTTGGGCCATTAAAATGTTATATTTGAGGATTTTCAATATGTTTTGATGCTCTTGGATGAAGTCTTGTGCCTTTGGAACTCTACTATCATGCAATAAGACATCAAAAAGGTTAGGAGCTTCATAACTGTAGAGTGACATAAAGGGTGTCATTCTAATGGACATATGATAAGTAGTATTGTAGCAAAGTTCAGCCATGTACAACCATTTTACCCATGCACTTTGCTACCATGAAATGTAGTTCCTCAAGTAACCCTCTAGCCATTTATTCACTATCTCAGTTTGTCCATCAGTTTGTGGGTGATAGCTTGTGTTGGGTGTCAATTTTGTGCCACTAAGCCTGAAAATTTCTTGCCAAAATGCACTCATGAATTTGTTGTCCCTGTCACTAATTATTGTTTTTGGCAATCCATGTAACTTGAAGACTTCTCTGAAAAATAATTCAGCCACCTGTATGGCTGTATAAGAGGCTGAAATAGCATAAAAATATCCATATTTAGTCAACCTATCAACAACCACATATATGCAATTCTTACCTTGAACACTGGGAAACCCTATAATGAAGTCCATTGATATGCTTTCCCACTTTCCATCTGGAATAGGCAATGGCTATAATAGACCCACACTTAATGTATTTTCTTATTTATTTTCTTGGGATGTTGGGAATTCTCTAACATGCTTCATTATATCATATTTCAACCCTTTCCAAGAAAATATCTCTCTCACCAACCTGTAAGTCTTATAAAATCCTGGATGTCCCACATATGATGCCTCATGCAAAGCTGTAATAATTTTCTCTTTCAATTTAGATTCAAGCACAAGATAAATCCCATTCTTATAAAAATCAGACCATTAAGAACTCTGAATTTAGTATCAACAATTATCCCATCAAGCAATTTAGAGGCAAAATCATTTTTGGAATATTCAGCCATTAATTTTACCTTCCAATCTGCATCAATGGCTAAATATGAATAAAATAATGGAGTCCTGGAAAGTGCATTAGCAGCTGTATTTGTTTTTCCTTTTTTGTATTCAATGTCAAAATCATATGCTTGCACTTTTGTAACCCATTTCTGTTGCCTCTCATTCAAATATTTATGATCTAGGAAGTATTTCAAGCTATTATGATTTGTTTTTATTGTAAACTTCCCACAAATCAGATATTTCTTGAATTTTGATAGTGCATGCATAATTGCCAACATCTCCTTATCATAAATTCCAATTTTTTTTTTGTAGGAGTTAATTTTATACTTTCAAATACAAAGGGTTGTCCCTTTTGCATTAAAACAACCCCTATTCCTACACCTGATGCATCACATTCTATCACAAATGGCATGGAAAAATTTGGTATTGCAAGTGTAGGACAAGTAGTCATTACCTTTTTCAACTCTTCAAATGCATGTTGAGCTTCTTCACTCCATGTGAATGCTCCCTTCTTGGTCAACTCTAATAAAGGGGCTGAAATTTTGGAGAAATATTTTATGAACCTCCTGTAGTAATTGCACAAACCCAAAATAACCCCTTAATTATGTCAATATGGTTGGAGTGGGCCATTGTTAAACTGCTGCAATTTTATTTGGATCCACACGGACTACATTATGGCTGATTATATGCCCTAAGTATAGAATCTCTGTTAATCCAAATTCACATTTTGACTCCTTTGCATAAAATTGTTGCTTTTCCAAAATATCCAATACAATATTTAGATGCTTAAGATGTTCATCCCAAGTTTTACTATAAATAAGAATATCATCAAAGAAACTAATTCTCTTAAGTGTTCCCTAAAAACATGATTCATGGTAGCCTAAAAAGTAGTTGGCGCATTTGTCATTCCAAAAGGCATAAAAAGAAATTCAAAATTCCCAAAATGACATCTAAAATATGTTTTGGGTACATCCTCTTTTATCACTCTGATTTGATGATATCCACTTCTTAAATCAATTTTGAAAAAGTACTGAGCATCATAAAGATCATCTATTAACTCATCTACTCTAGGAATTGGATACCTATTTTTGATGGTCTTCTTGTTGAGAACTCTGTAATCAATGCACATGCAGAGAGTACCATTTTTCTTCTTCACCAACACCACGGATGAAGCAAAAGGACTACTACTTGGCTGAATATACCCCATAGCAAGCAACTCCTTTATAGTCTTCTCAGTCTCATATTTGTATGCTCGTGGATTTCTATATGGTGTAATTTTCATTGGTTTGGTTTCTTCTTCAAGTTATATCACATTCTCAAAGCCTCTATGTGGTGGAAGACCTTTTGGCATATCTCCAAAAACCACTTTATGGCTGTCCAAAATTTTCTAAATTTGTGGATGATGCTTTATTTTTATGCTTGGTTTAGAGGTAGGTATTCCCTTTATGTTTTGGATGTATGCACACCATTCATAATCACATTTCTTAATGACCCTTTCCATGTGCTTGGCTGAAACACTATGAAGCTCACAATATATGATTCCATTCAGCACTATCTCCCTTCCTTTATACTGAAATTTTAATTTTAATTTCTTATAATTAGATGTGACATCACCCAAATCATAATACCATTATGCTCCAAGTACTACATGTGGAAGTCCTCCCATTGGAAAGACATAAAAATCATGTATCACCTTATAATCACCAATGACTAACTCCATTTTCTTTGCTATTTTTGTGCATGGAGTGATTTCTCCTTTACCTGTAGTCACATTAAAACCTGCAAAGTTTGTTGTTCTGATTTTATTTTTCTGCACAAAGCTCTCATCAAAAAAATTGTGGGTTGCCCCACCATCAATTAAAATTACTACATATTCATCCATAACTTTGCCAAGTACCTTGATAGTGAAGAATTAAGGTACACTATGCAAGGTGGCCAACGCTTCACTAGCTAGAATTATTCTAAGTGCTGCTTCTTTCATATGTTCCTCCACATCATGGATCTATTCTTGGCTATTTTTTGAAGTGGTAGATTCCTTCTCATTGTCTGAATAACTTTCTAAAACTACCTCAATATAGTGAATTTCACATTTCCCAAGGCATCTATGATCGGGCTCCCTTGGCTTCCTGTATGAAAAACTTAATTTCTTATGCCTCTATTCATTTCTGGTAACTTCATCAAGCTTCTTGGAGCCTTGCATTGGGATTTTGGGCTTGGAGAGAGGAGACATTGGCTGTTTTGGAGCTGATTTTTTTGATTTCCAAGGTTTGGATGATTCCCCTAGCTTATAATTTCTAGATGTCAATTTTTTTTTTGATGAGGTATAGGGTTCAAGAGTATGCTCAAGCAAATTTGCCCTTTTTATAGCCTCCTGAAGGTTTGGAGGAGACAAATATTTAACCAATCCTTTGAAAGGTTCCTTCAAGCCATCCATGAAGAGGTAAATCACCCGCTTAGGTGAAACATATTTTACTATAACTAAAATCCTCTCAAACTCCTCTATGTAATTAGAAAGTGCATTTGTTTGTCTCAAGGATATCAACTCTCTGAAGTACTCCTCATCATCCTTTTTTTTGAATCTATCTAGGAGTATTTGGCTGAATTCATCAAATGTGGTTATTGCATCATGTCCCTGAGTGATTAATCCATTATGCCACCAATCATAAGCCTTTCCCTCCAATTTCAGTGTGGCCAATTGTAGTGCATCACTTTTAGCTATGGGGTCAAGATTAAAGAAGGTCTAGAGCTTTTGTAACCATGACCTAGATGATAACCCATCACTCCCATTAAATGTAGGAACCTGCATTTTATACTATAATTTCTTTTTGTGTTTAGATTGTTGTTTTGTACCACCAAATTTTTTTCCTTTAATTTGCATGTACTCAAAAAATTTAACTACACTACAAAAAGCTTTAGATTTCTATTGATACTCATCAAACAATTCTTCATAATCATCATCCTCCTCAATGTTGGGCTCCTCTACTAGTTCTAAGAACATAGGCCTGGAGGGTTTCTTCAATGGAGTGTGAGTGGATCTAATAATTCCATGTTTCGGAGTAGCACCCCTCTGAAAAGATTCTGCTTGTCAAGGTGGGGAGTTTTAGTGAGAGGTATTTGCTACTTCCTACCTAAGCAATTCCAATATCTAATCAAATTTCCTGTCTTCTTGATCTCTCTTGTCAACCATTTCTACCAAAGTTGCTTCCTCTTCTTCTTCTAGTGAAATATCCTCTAAATTTTCCTTCGTAGCTGTATTATTTTGGTTCTGTTGATTCTACTAAGTTTCTAGGATTTTCTAATTTCTTTGGGCTCTTGTATGATACTTATGGTGGATTGGGGGTCTTTGGCTCATAGAACCCTAAATCTGCTGAAAATATATAGCACCCAGAATCTGAAAACCCTAGTTCTACAATACCTAGAAGCTGAATTCACAAAATATGTAATACCTAGAAAGATTAAACCCTGAATCTAAAATTTTCTTCATAAACCCTTCCATATACTGGTAATATCATAGCTCTAATACCACTGTAATGATCGAATTCTAAAAATTTGATAATTCCAAATATTTTCCCAAGACAAATAATATTTTTTTTAACAATAAAATAGAAGAATAACAAAGAAATTGCTAACAACACCAAACAACATGATTTTTCTTTTATTTTTGAAATACTGGAGACAAATACATTAATATATCTGAATATTAATCATGAGAACAACTCAAAGGACAAAATATAGATTACAATGATGTAGATAAGTCCCCAAAATGGGACATTGGACTCCAGGGTGAGAAGTTGGTTGGAATAAATATCAAAATGTGCTTAATGGTACTCCAGAATTGCAACGCACCTCCTAAAGGACTGAAATGCTAACTCCTAGGTGGGATGTGGGTAGTATAAGACCCCTAGAATGTAGAAAATGACCAAAAAATGGGATTTTGGGCTTCCTGGATGATATTTTATGATTTTACTTGCCAATTCTGACCCTCGAAGTGGGACGTCCTTCTATTGTAATATTTAAATGTCAATTTTGAGATCAAAATCTGCTACAATCTAAAAAATAACTGATATTTCCAATTCTTGCTCTAAATCTTTTTATCAATGAAGCTCTCTTGCAAACCTAGGATGGATTTTCCTCTTGGAGATCAAGGGTTTTCATCCTCAATCTCTAAACCGGGAGGTTTTTCGTCCTCAAGGCTTAACTCCTACAAGTTTTCATCTACAAGAGCTCAACTTCTACTGGGTTTCATCCTCATAAGGTTTGCAAGTGACCTTTCAGCCACATACAATATAAGGAGATAAAATTCAATAACCATCAATGAGAGAAATGAAGCCCAAGTCTCCTTATATTAGACAAAACTCTAATTCTCCATTGAGAATTATTTATTATTTTATTTTAATAAAATATCTAAAATATCCTTATAACTCCTAATGTGGCGTTACCCTTATTTCTCCTTTTTTTAGTTTTATTTATTATTTTTACTTACATAAGCCACATAACATTATTATACTATAATTTATGTACAAAATACCATTATGAAAAATTGGGTCATTACAAATTGCTCAAAGGTTAGTGTACCTTCATAGTGTAGATATTGGTTCCTTGTGCAAGAGAATACTACTATGGAAGAAGACTTCTTGTGAATATTTGTGGTGAAGTTAAGAGACTAAAGATCTCCATTGTTGAATAAAAGAACATAAGTTGAAGAACATGCCATAGGAGCCTTGACATAAAAAGGCCATAGATGCATTGGAGAAAAGACCACATGAGCCTTGAAGAAGCCATAGAAGTATTGATACCAAAAATATCACAGGAGCCTTGGTACTTAAAAGGCCACAAAAGCCTTGGTACTAAAAAAGGCCATAGAAGCCTTGATACTTAGAAAGTCCAGAGAAGCCTTGATACTAAAAAAATCTATAGAAGTCTTGATCCTGAAGAAGAATTTGAAGAGAATATCTAATTCATAAGAAGACTAAATATTTTAGTACTAATACTTTGTTGCAAGTAAATAAGATTTAGTGATTTGGTAAAGTTCCTACAATAAAGTTAGGAAGGGTATCTTAATCAGAATAAATTTAGCACCTGAAGCAAATCAAAGAGATCAGGTGAAGATATCATTATAAAACTTCTAGTTAAGGAAGGAGAAGGAGAATAATGACTAGGTGAGTCTTACTCGAATCTAGAAGTAGTAGATTCAAATATCCAAAAGTAGATATCATCACCAACACTTTCGAGAGTAGAAGTTTGAAGAAAATGTCTCAAGGAAGACCATCAAAAACTATCAAATCAAAGACCTTGGGAAGGTCTTATCGAGCATCCAAAAAAAGGCTAGGAGAGCCTTATTGAAGATATTATAAAAGAATAACTCATTGGAGAAATCCATTACCAAGGAGAAGCCCCTGATAGTGAAGGACTTTGAACAATTGTCACCATCCGACAATCAATCGAAGAGAAGAAGAATTTAGCAAGGAGTATCGAATCCCAGAAGAAGAATTTGGCAAGGAGTGACAAATCTTAGAATAAGAATTTGGTAAGGAGTGAAAAATATGTGAAGAGGAATTTATAAAGGAGTACCAAATATCAAAAGAAGATCCTAATTGAAGTTAGAAATCGACAAGACGACTTGAAGACATAAGAAGCTCACCAAATATTGAAGATTTTAAGATTTCTTCTCATAGCAAGAAGGCATCGCTTCAAAGATAAAGACTTCTCCAAATCTATAGTAGAAGGAGGATAACATAAGAGGAGAACAAGCCATCAAATCCTAGGCTTGTAAAAGAAAGGTTGAGACCATCATTTGGTGAAGAAGGAGCTATTCAAGACAGTCTACAAAGAGCTACAAGGACATTCTTGTAGTAGCAACTTGGTGATTCTAAACACCAAGATCCACCTCCTCTACATAAGCAATAAAAGAACTACTACAAAAAATATATGCAACTTTTTGGAGTAAGTAGATTCATTAATTCATTTACCTATCAAATTTGTTAAAAGCACCCATGTTTGGATTAAAGTTGCAAATAGAAAATTGGATTACAGTATTTGAAAGTGCAAAAGAAAAATTTCTTTTTAAGGTTCATTTGTACTTTTATTAGGAGTTGATTATATTTCAAAATTGCTTCTATCAACTACCTATTATATATTTTGAAAAAGAAAATAAGACTAAGTCCTACAATATTAGTTGTAGTGAAATTGAATAATAACTCTTAAAGATTCATTTTAGGTTATTCTTGATTAGTTGCAGTACATTCTTAGTGCATTAATTTGAGAGTTGATTGGAGTGATAAGGTGTAATATTAGTGCATTAAAAGTGAAAGATTTTCCGTTTGGTAATAAAAGAACTATGTAAATTATTTCCAAAGTTGCAAAGATGACACCAAAAATATTACAACTTAAAAAATTTTGTGGCCTAGGGTTTCGCAACCTAGGCTCTAATACCAACTGTAACAACCCAGGTCTAACTCTCCTGGTTGTCAAAATACAGATTCAAAATTTTGACTATTTACAAAAGCAAAGTCACAATATGACGAATACACACCCAAATTTGTATTAGTACTTAGGCATAGATGTTAACACTTTGAGATCTTATAACGCTAGAGAAAAAATCACGAGTGCTTGGGATCGACAAAATTCCCATAATAAACTACCATTTATGAGACCCCCTTCTCATATCATGAGTTTTGGGTTATTGATAAGGGGTTATCCTTCTAGGGCCCATAACACTTGGAAGGGTGGATGCATATTTTCCCATATCGTAGCATGGAGGACACTCGTATATGATCTTATTCTATCCTAAAGGTCCACTGACCTTATTCCATTTCATGTTTAAGCTTTTAAGCCTATGCTAGAGTTAGCATAACTATGTCTGTGCCTGATAGGCTACCTTCATCCAAGGTTTTTATTAGGGTATGTCAATAATCTGGATTTTGGACCAGGTATCCCATATCAAAACTTAGTTGACAATAATGCTGCCCATATCATCTGTCTTTGGACCTTCCAACCTCAAGGACCAGATCCCTAGTCTTGAGTTACCGTTGGCTATTTTGCAACTGAGTTATAAGTCATGAGAATCCTCACGTACTACCTCATACAACAACCTAGAAAAACGTCCCATACCACCATTTATTACTCTCCATGGGATAAGGTCCTTTGACCATTACTTTAATTTTCCAAAGAATGGTTATCCTCGAATCACAATAGCTACCACTACGAACTATCGAAGTTGGGTGGATGACATCCTTCCCGATGGCATTAGATTCTTAGTAAACCATCCTTCTCAATAGGTTCATTTCCTTTGGATGGATGACATCCTTTTCATTGACATATTAATCACAATATACTTATTTTCTAAATGGGTTATACCATTCCTTTTCGGTAGCCATATTTAGTAGGTTCTAAGTTGAAGGTTTTTCAAGTCTTTCAAGATTTACATTATTGTTTGATTTCAGAAAATCATTGTTTGATTCCAAAAAAATATTAATATTAAGATTTATTTTATACTCTAATTTAAAAGTCTCATCTAAATTCATTTAAAGTTTTATGCTTTTTAGTCCACCTAACTTTGGTGCATGATATAAACAAATATTTTCTAATATCACTTAAAATAAATCATTCTAATGTCAATTTCAAAAGCAACACTACAAATTTATATTCTAAAATATTAAACATTTAGAAAATATTAAAGCATTAAAATATTCTTCTCACTCTTAGTCCAAGAAAGAATATTAAATATTTTTAAATAAATCTACCAAAGTTTCGACAATACTAGAGCAATTAATCAAACTAACATAACTCATATTCAAAAACCACACTATTAAACATTATTTTAATCTACCAAAAACCTAAATGACAATATCAAAATATGGAATAAATCCATTCATTTACATTTAGTTATATATATATATATATATTTATACTAATTCTCTTATTTAACTCATATGAGCCAAAGTATAATAGAAGTCTGATAACTACATTTATACAAGGTAACCCACTACGCTTGTTGGAAAAGGTTCATTTCCATATATAATTAATTAAAAAGTATATCCCTTGGCAAAAGTCAGCTAGATTTTCATCTTTCCAAGTCACTATCTACCTGTGATCACGCATAAATGTAATACCCAAAGCTCTCTTAGCTTTGATGCACACTATAAGTGGCAGTGTAATCTGCCGAAATCAATGGAAAACCAATTCTAACACAAATCTTGAAACCACCTCCATGAGATTGATTTTAAAATCATTTAGCCAACTTTTACTTATTTTTGAAGAGAGCAATCATAGTACTCACTGCATTAGGGATTTCATGATAATCACTGCATTGGGGCTTTCATGATTCCCATAAGTTTCCTCCATAGTAATTTTATTTAAAAAATAATGAGTTATGCGAAAGTAATAAGAACTCCTTTTTTTTAAAAATTCCTTGAGAATTGAACCCACTTTTACCATCTTTTTTAACACATGTCGTGCCCTTTTAGATAGCGAAACTAAGGAAACCAACTGAGTAGCCCCCCTAAAATTCATCTGATTGATGACAAGCTACAGTGGAAGATATAAGTTGTAAACTCTTTTCATACATAATTGCATCAGATATCAAAAATATTTATCATGATCATCAAATGCCTCAAATGAGAATAAACATTTATTTTATGTGTATGATTATAGTTTTCCAAATTAGTTTGGCTATAATTTTAAACCATCGTTGTATAAGCCTTAGTAGCTGACGGGGAACCAAAAGAATACATGCAAACACACTCCTACAATTTTCCAAATTTTCTCTCTATTAAATCTGAAAATCATACATAAAATGCCCGTAGGCTTACAATAGCTAGCTCCCGGCTTAGCTTGACACTTCTACACTCCTGGGTCTATTCCCCGATCCACCGTCCCAACTAATACAATTTACTAGGTTTTTATAGAGGCCTCGACCCTCTAAAACCTCCTATCACATTAATTGGGACACACCAACCCGATTAATTACAAATATTGGGTTTTTAAAGAGGCCCCGACCCTCTGGAATAATAACACGAAAACTAGGACACCAACCCGATTAAATTCTCCATTTCACACGGTCCTTGCCACTGCTGATTCCATTAGATTCTCTGCGCGACCCATCCTCTTCGTCTCCCGTGCTTTTTGGTATTCGTTCACCATTTACTGCACCCTGGGTGCCACATGTCATTCTGCAACAATTTTTGAAAATACCGCCTGTCACGGTTTTCCCGCCATTTCCTTCTCCTTCTTTGTCACCTTCTTCTCTCTCCATCACAATATTATGACATGTCGTGATATCACGATGTTTCCTCTTCCCTGTGCTTTCTTGCCCTTTTGGTCGTGATATCGCGACCAATTTGCCTCCTAGCTCTGATTTCAAATTCTTGTCGCGATATCACGACGTCGCGATATCGCGACATCACGATATCATGACCATTTTGCCGCTCACTCCTCTACTTTGTTATATGCCACGATATCACGACGACTTCTGTCTTCGCCTACTGCTTTGCCTGCTCTTGTCGCTATTTCGTGACAGTCGTGATTTCATGACATGTCGTGAAATCACGACACTTTTGCTGCCTCCACTCTGCCTTTGCTTTTCTTTGTCGTGATTTCATGATAGTCATGATTTTGCAACATGACACAAAATCATGACAACCCTCACTGCTTCGATCTGGCTGTGCCTTTGTATCACGATTTCATGACACCCCGTCCTCTGCTCCCTCTGCTTCACGTTCATGTCATGATTTTGCGACGTCACGAAATTGCGACGTCACGATTTCATGACATCACAAAATTGTGATGTCGTGATTTCGTGACCCCCCCGTCTACCAAGTCTTCCATGCTATTTGTGTCGTGATATCGTGACACAAATTTCTATCGCGATATCGCGACAGGTTCTGCCTCCAAGCCTTCCTCTGCCATTTGTGTCGCGATATCGTGACACAATTCCTGTCGTGATATCGTGACAGTTTCTGCCCTTAGTATTCCTTCTACTTTTTCTTCCTTAGCCGACTCTTTTGAAGTGGCTTTCCCGAAACTAGATGCCTCTGCATCAGATGTCGCCAGATGCTCCTACATCAGACACCCGGGGTAAGTGGAGAAGTGATCTTCACTTCTGCAAGGTCTGGTTGCTGCCTCCTGCAACTCTTCTAGACATTCCTCTATTCCTGCAACCTATTCCAACTCTATCTCCTCTTTGCCAGTTAAATTTATGCCTTCTTCTAGGAAGATCCTGACACTGCTGCACTCTTCTGCAGCCTTCTTTAGCTTCAGCTTCTGATGCACTTCGACATCTTTCTTTCTCTGTCTTTCTTCTTGCCTTTTATGCCACTCCTCTTGCTCCTACAATTTCATTCAGAGCCACTCTTCTTGTAGGGACTTCAACTATTTCTGCAAAGCTATGAATTCTTCTTCTGTCACCATATCTTCCTTGCTGTCCCGACTTCTTCGAAAATGCATTTTTTTTTATGGGTCTTGGCGTAAACTGCCTCCCGCTCGATGAATCTGCTTACGCACTTAAAGACCGAACTCACTCTCTCTCTCAGAACCCTACCATAGATCCTGGTGTAACTGCCTCACATCCGGCGATCTATTACACACTCAGGAACATTAGCTCTGATACCATTGATGGGGAACCGAAAGAATACATGCAAACACACTCTTGCAATTTTCTAAATTTTCTCTCTATTAAATCTGAAAATCATACATAAAATGCCCGCAGGCTTACAATAGCTAGCTCCTGGCTTAGCTTGACACTTCTACACTCCTACGTCTATTCTCCGATCCACCGTCCCGACTAATACAATTTATTGGGTTTTTATAGAGGCCCCGACCCTCTAAAACCTCCTATCACATTAATCGAGACACACCAACCCGATTAATTACAAAGACTGGGTTTTTAAAGAGGCCCCGACCCTCTGGAACAATAACACAAAAATCGAGACACCAACCCGATTAAATTCTCCATTCCGCACGGTCCCTGCCACTACTGATTCTGTCAGATTCTCTGTGTGACCCATCCTCTTCGTCTCCCATGCTTTTTGGTATTCGTTCACCATTTACTGCACCCTGGGTGCCAGGTGTCATTCTGCAATAATTTTTGAAAATACCGCCTGTCGTAGTTTTCCCACCATTTCCTTCTTCTTCGTCGCCTTCTTCTCTCTCCGTCGCGGTATCGCGACATGTCGCGATATTGCGACATTTCCTCTTCCCTGTGCTTTCTTGCCCTTTTGGTCACGATATCGCGACATGTCGTGATATCACGACGTTTCCTCTTCCCTGTGCTTTCTTGCCCTTTTGGTCGCGATATCGTGACATCACGACCAATTTGCCTTCTAGCTCTGATTTCAAATTCTTGTCGCGATATCGTGACGTTGCGATATCGTGACGTCACAATATCGCGACCGTTTTGCCGCTCACTCCTTTGCTTTGTTATATGCCATGATATCGTGACATGTCGCGATATCGCGACGACTTTTGTCTTCGCCCGTTGCTTTGCCTGCTCTTGTCGCAATTTCGTGACAGTCACGATTTTGTGACGTGTCGTGAAATCGTGACACTTCTGTTGCCTCCACTTTGCCTTTGCTTTTCTCCGTCACGATTTTGCGACAGTCGCAATTTCGTGACATGTCACGAAATCGCGACAACCCTCACTGCTTCACTCCGGCTGCACCTTTGTGTCACGATTTTATGACACCCCGTCCTCTGCTCCCTCTGCTTCGTGTTCATGTCATGATTTCGCAACATCGCGAAATTGTGACGTTGTGATTTTGTGACCCCCCCATCTGCAAAGTCTTTTGCACTATTTGTGTCGCGATATCACGATAGGTTCTGCCTCCAAGCCTTCCTCTGCCATTTGTGTCGCGATATCACGACACAATTCCTGTCGCGATATCGCGACAGTTTCTGCCCTTAGGCTTCCTTCTGCTTTTTCTTCTTTATCCGACTCTTCTGAAGTGGCTTTCCCAAAACTGGATGCCTCTGCATCAAATGTCGCTGGATGCTCCTGCATCAATAGCTTTCAAAGAAATATAACATGGATAAATTCCTTTCAATGCTTGGGAAGTTAAGACAAAGTTGATCCGTTCTATCTAAAAAATACTATCATGGAACTGTTATGAATAAAATAATTTATGATTTCAAATCCCATCTACGACCATTATAACATCTGGTCTAGTGAAAAAGGATAGAGGAAACTTAGACGGTAATACTATGCGCACCCCGAGAACAAAATTTCACATTATTTGAATTGGAAATATCACCATTTATTCCTTTGTTTAAATTTTGCTGAAGGAAGAGAATGATGGTGGTCTAACAAAATATTTATAAAAATAAGGTTTAAATCAAAACATAATTCATTGGTATAATAACATGATTATTACAATAGAACATATAATACGAGAACAAAAGAATCATGATACCAAATACTAAAAACTTATTATTAAGGTTTTCACATACATCGGCTTTGTCAATATTTAAAAGAGTTTCACTGCGCTATCTCGAATATCAAGACATTAATTCATGATTTCAAATAGTTTTAAAAGTTTCTTAAATTGGTTTATGAGAACCCAAGTATTTCATCATATGATTTCAAACATCTATACAACGTTTTGCAGGCATACAATACAGTAGTTTGGGATTTTCAATATGAAGTCACACGATCATATCCTATTGCCCTAATATGAAGAATAAGCTATTTACTACAAATATATAACACCATTTAATGGAACTAAATGGAAAGCAATTTAAATTCAAACCAATAAAATGGAAATGCCTAAATGAATGACCTTCAAAGTCACATCTAAATAAGGTACTTACCAATACTATTTTCCTATTTGCTTGGGAGTTCTATAACAAAAACCAGTAAGGCATCATAAAGGTATTCAACAACAAAAGAGTTCTAAACAAGCTTTCATATATGTTACCAGAATTGTTAAGACCAAATTGTATTGAACATATGTTTTTCCCTGAGTTGAGTCATTCTGAATTATCGGTAAGTGGTCGTTCTTATCTAAATCGATTTTTTTTAAAAGAAAAATAGAAGCATACACCCAATTAAATTTGAAGAATTTTTCCCACTATCACAAGGAACGCTTCAAGACGTTCCCTCATACAAGTGAAACTTATTTTCCATCAAGGACTCATTTAATAAAATATTTTTTTTTTGTGAACATAATATAAACGGAGTTCTAAAAAAAAATCTGACATTCAACCACTTCAAATCATGAGCCAAGGTTATTTATGTAAGATATATTTATAATATGAAGTCCAAGCTAGGATAAAATACATGTTACTTTTATAACAAGTTTCACTCAACATCATCTATTGTTTCACCTAGGTTGTACATGGGTAATAAGCATTTATCAAGGCTAGATTACTTTTAGATGTCTCATTTCTAAGTTTACAAACTATATATTTTATTTATGAACAAATATACTATTCACTATAAATCATTCAGAGAAATGGAAATACTTCAACAAGACTTAATATATAGCAAGTTACAATTGAATAATTAAATTATAGTTTTCACCGCCTTTCCATATATAAAAAAATTGATTTTTTTTCGAATAATAACCCTTTTATATATTTAATCAATTTTTCACACCATGATATTGGCTAGAAAAACCATCGATGGGTTTAAGCCTAACATAAATTTCTCAATGCCATCCTCTGTCATAAAAGAGTCTCCTGACGAGCACAATATTTTGCCGAGTTAAAAAAAAAAAAAACGTTCGCTGCATCTCAGCAACACGAGGAAATTGAAACATCTATACGATACCAAGGGTCTTTTTCAGCATCACGGTCCACTTGGAAAGATAGAGGGTGTGCTACTCAAGGGATCAATGTAGCTATTATGAAATGCATCTACTTATGTTGTCATACAAATTCATACAATCTTCTAATGCACTTCAAACAATTTTTCCAATGCATTCATCTCATAGAGAATTTACATATGCAAATTCTAAACTTAGCAATTAAGATTTATGCATGTCATATAAAAAAATACTGCGGATGTAAAAATTTCTCTTTCACATAAGGTTATGGCAGAGCAATAGTCTAAATCCTGATTTTTTCAAACAAAGAACATACATGAAATAGTCTAAATTATATTTTTACCAAATATAAAGCATACATGAAAACAAACTAAACAAATTAAAATTCTTTTATTTTAATAATGATTACTATTTGAAGTTAACCACCTTACACGAGAATCTTAACATGAAATCTATACAAGGTAATGACAACACTTTTTCCTAATTTACACACAAAGAAGACAAGGATGAAAAATACCTGGAATGTTTGGAAGTAATTCACAAACTCTGGACCTTGAGAGAAATATCCTCTACTCCCCAAAATCTTCTTTCTCCAAAATAAATATGTCCCTCTGGAAAGCTATCCATTCATTTATATAATATGAGAGCAGTTTTTACCATTTTCCACGAAACAATTTCATGCAAACCATGAAGCAATTTCATACAAAAGAGGAGATAACAAATATTTATGAGTGGCATCCATTTATTTTTTTATTATACATTTTATTATTATTATTATTATTGTTATTTATTAAACATATTAATGTTTTTATCATAGGTGGACTTTTGATGGCAATTTAATTATTGTTATGGTCATTTTTAATATATATATAAGTTTATTATTGATTATTATGAAATCACAAAAACACAACAAATTTATCCATTAGACCATGAACCTTCCAATCAAAACATAACAATACATCATCAACAAAAAATATGCATAAATGCAGTAGACAAAATGTACTATATGAATTTTCCTTCTGTGAGCATCAATGTACTCACAAGCCATTATATACATCATATCCCACCTACCTTTTGTGAAAACCTCTATCTTTTTTCTAGTAGGTGGCAACAGGTGTCTCTGATTAATTCATCTGAATACTGTAACTTGTTCTTGCGATCACAAAATTTAATCAACATCTTATTCTAAGAATAAATAAATAGATAGCAAAAAGGAAGGGATGTTACATTCTCCTCCTCCATAATTAAACATAGTCCATGTGTTTCATTATGCATTTCCACATAAATACTTAAACATTCATATTTCATCTTACCAAATCTTTTAAACATTTATTCAAAAGTAATCCCAAAAACATGTGCTACAAATCATTAGTTAGACATATAACAGTTCTTAAACAAACATGATGATTATTTTATTATAATAGCCACATCTTCTCATGTGATGTTCCTATCATAATCGTGGTCCCACTGGAACCTATGCTGAGCTTTTTTTGCTTTTTCAACTATTTTGTTTGAGAATTAAGGATTCATATAGAACACACTTCATTATACCAGGGTCCGATATTTATAGAAGAGAAAAATTCAGCATATGTGAAGGATTTTGGCAACATTTTTGAATGCTTTTTGGAGCTGAGTTTAGTGGACTTTAAGGTTTTAACTCTTTATGAAAAATTATTATTAACAAAAAATTATCTAAGTGATTTTTTATAACTGACATAGTTCTTCTAGCCATTCGAGGCTTCCTTAAGCCACTGGCATTTTTATTTTAATTATTCTACCATTTGTTCCACAATATCCGATTTGATCTTTACTTGATCTTATGCTAAAGGTGTTCTACATTGATGCTCACATAGAGCTTAAATTCTTTTGGCATGCTGTCTAAGCAAGGTCCATTACTTTAGTTATGCAATATTTATCATGATTTTCTTCCTTTCATTAGGCCCTTGATCGACTTGAGTTAAATTTTGTCTCTTATTTATAGTTGAAGAAATTTTAGCCCTAGCAAAACTTCCATATTTAAAATAAAAAATACACAATTGTTCTACATAATATTTGTAGTCCTTTAACATAGGTATCAGTATATCTTATCTAAAAATATCACTAAAAGTTCTTAAATTCAAATTCAAAAGGATAAAATGTATATATATAGAAAACATGTCAATATTCAAACTCATATAACAAGTATATCTATGTCCATTTTGACAGATAGGAAAATCATTTGTTTTTATCAACCATGCCCTTTTTAACATCTTAGTTGGGGTTTACACATGTAAATGTACTTGCTAAAACTTTAAATATAAAAGAAATATTCTATTTTTACATTCAAGATGTTTTTAAAGAAAGGATAAATCTTTTCATAGTCAAGATTATGAACTAAAATGAGGAACTTGATCCTACAACAAATGAGAAGTTATTTTCTCCAACTTAATATTTTTTCCAACCTAATACTATTCTTTAACTTAATTATTATAGAATGTATACTACCATATTTTTGATAATAATATCTTGAATTGATTTTTAGCAAACTTTATCTCTTACAAAGAATTCCCTCGGTGTCATCCTGAGATTAACATAGTTTTTTATTTTTGGAAATTTTACTCTTCAGTAACTTCAACCCTACTTGACAGTCTTGGATATTTTAAAATATATTCTGATCAATCAAAAGAGAAGTATTTTTCAAAATTTAATAGAAAGTGTTTCTGCATATCATCCACATCCTCTCGTGTGGCATTTCTTTCAAAGAATATTGGTCTCTTTGGACCGTACATGTATCAGTTTTCCATAATTGCTTGATTTTAGATGAGTAACATGATAAAAGAATAATGCATCTTCACATCCATGAATGGTTTGCTCCTCCTAACCATCAGAGTTTGCATATGTTGCAGGGGGATGCTCCTTAGATGCTTCCTTATGATCAAATTATTCAGAGCATTGACTGGCATAATGGGTTTCTCCACAAACATAACAACCTTGAGCAAATATTTGAGGGCATTTGATAGCAAAATGAGATTATCCATAGATGTAGCATCTATATTTTGATGCTCGAAGTTGCTTCTTTTCTTCTTGAGTACTTGTGGATTGTGTAGTATTCCCATAATTTTTAGCCATCTTCTTTAGTTCTTTCCCCTGTTTGCCTTTCCTAAGCTTTGATCTTATCCCTAGCTTACCCTTCTTTCTTCTACATCCTTGCTTGAGGAGAAGCTCAATATTATTTTTTTGAGATTCTATCTTTTCCATTAATAATTTAATCAAATTTGTAGATTGTTCTAACTGCTCTTGGAACAATTTGATCATTATTGTAAGATTTTCCATATGGTAATAAAATAACTATGTTAATTGTTTCCAAACTTGCAAAGATTATACCAAAAATATTACAACTTAAAAAATTTTATGGCCTAGGGTTTTGCAACCTAGGATTTGATACCAACTGTAACAACTCAGATCTAACTCGCCTGGTTGTCAAAACACAAATTCAAAAATTTGACTATTTACAAAAGTAAAGTCACAATCTCACAAATGCACACCCAAATTTGTATTAGTACTTAGGCATAGATGTTCACACTATGAGATCTTATACCACTATATGGAATTACAAGTGCTTGGGATCGATTAACTTCCTATAATAAACTACCATTTATGAGATACCCTTCTCATATCATGAGTTTTGGGTTCTCGACAAGGGGTTATCCTTCTAGGGCCCATAACATTTAGAAGGGTGGATGCATAATTTTCTTGTCTCGTAGCATAGAGGACACTGGTATATGACCTTATTCTATCCTAAAGGTCCACTGACCATATCCCATTTTATGTTTAATATTTTAATCCCATGCTAGAGTTAGCGTAATTATGTCTATGCCTGATAGCTACCTTCATCCAAGGTTTTTATCAGGGTTCACCAATACTCTAGCTTCTGGACCAAGTATCCCAAATTAAAACTTAGTTTATGATAATGCTGCCCATACCATCTATCACTGGATCTTTCAACCTCAAGGACTAGTCTTTAGTCTTGAGTTACCATTGGCTATTTTATAACTAAATTATGAGTCGTGAGAACCCTCATGTACTACCTCGTATGACAACCTAGAATGACATACCATACTGCTATTCATTACTATCCATGGCATAATGTCCTCTAACCACTACTTTAATTTTCCAGAGAATAGTTATCCCCGAATCACAATAGCCACCACTGCGAACTATCGGATTTGGGTGGATGACATCCTTCCCGATGGCATTAGATTCTTAGTAAACCATCCTTCTCGATAAGTTCATTTCATTTGTATGGATGACATCCTTTTAATTGACATATTAATCATAGTATACATATTTTCTAAATGGGTTATACCATTACTTTTTGATATCCAGATTCAGTAGGTTCTAAGTTGAAGGTTTTTTAAGTCTTTCAATATTTACATTATTATTTGATTTCAAAAAATCATTGTTTGATTCCAAAATAATATTAATATTAAGATTTATTTTATACTCTAATCTAAAAGTCTCATCTAAATTCATTAAAAAAATTATTCTTTTTAGTCCACCTAACTTTGGTGCATGATATGAACAATGATTTACTAATATCACTTAAAATAAATCATTCTAACGTCAATTTCAAAAGCAACACTACAACTTTATATCCTAAAATATTAAACTTATTAAGACAAGATTAAAGCATTAAAATAATTTTCCCACTCTTGGTCCAAGAAAGACAATATTAAATCTTTTTAAATAAATCTACCAAAGTTCTGGCAATAATAGAGCAATTAATCAAACTACTGTAACTCATATTCAAAAGCCACAATATTAAACATTATTTTAATCTACCAAAACCCTAAATGACAATATCAAAATATGGAATAAATCCATTCATTTACATTTAGTTATATATATATATATTTACACTAATTGTATTATTTAACTCGTATGATATAAAAGTATAATAAAATCCCGATAACTACATTTATACAAGGCAACCCGCTACACTTGTTGGAAAAGGTTGATTTCTATATATAATTAATTAAAAGGTCTATCTCCTAGCAAAAGTCATCTAGATTTTGATCTTCCCAAGTCACTATCTACTTGCACTCACCTAGAAAAGTAATACCCAAAGCTCTCTTAGCTTTGATGCACACTATAAGTGGCAGTGTAATCTACCAAAATCAATGGAAGACCAATTTTGACACAAATATTGAAACCACCTCCATGAGAATGATTTTAAAATAATTTAGCTGAATTTTACTTATTTTTGAAGAGAGTAATCATGGTACTCTTTCATGATAATCATTGCATTGGGGCTTTCATGATAATCACTGCATTGGGGCTTTCATGATTCCCATAAGTTTCTTCCATAACAATTTTATTTAAAAAAGAATGAGTTCTACAAAAGTAATAAGAACTCCATTTTTTTTAAATTCCTTGAGAATTGAACCCACTTTTACCATCTGGTTTAACACATGTCATGCCCTTTCATATAGTGTAACTAAGGAAACCAAGTGAGAAGCCCCCCCAAAATTCATTTGATTGATGACAAGCTACAGTGGAAGATATAAGTTGTAAACTCTTTTCATACATAATTGCATCAGATATCAAAAATAGTTATCATGCTCATCAAATGCCTCAGACGAGAATACAAATTTATTTTAAGTGTATGATTATAGTTTTCCAAATCATTTTGGCTAAAATTTTAAACCATAATTGTATAAGAATTAATAGCTTTCAAAGAAAGATAACATGGATAAATCCCTTCCAACACTTGGGAAGTTAAGACTGTTGAGCAAGGTGCAACGACAATATTGTCATTGTTGTCAACACACTCATATGGACAGGTTGATGCAGTGGATAGTTTTTCGGAGGTTGTTCGGAGTATGTACAATGATGTTCAATTCTTATGAGGATGTTTTTGATGTTCGGGTGAAGTTGTTATAGGTTGTTCGTGCAAATTTGCAAAAGTTGAAAAAATCATCAAGAAGTCAAAAAATTGCAAAAGTCATCACGGGCACAGTTGGATAGGATGGATCAGTTTGGAACATGCCAGAATATTAGGAAATAGTCCATAACAACTTTGGAGGTGTCAGCACAGTGTTTGGATTGATCGGTGATGTTTCCGATATCTTGGCGGATGATTTGGCAAGTGGTTGTACAGGCCAAAAAATGGTAGTTTTGTCAGAAGCACTGCGAGCAAACCAAGAATAATTTGATAGTGAAATTCGAACTGGAGGTGGTCGTTATCTTAAAGAACATTTTTTCCAAATTTCCACAAAAATAGAGAAACAAGGTGAATGTTACAAGTGTTTCAAGACTGTCACAAAAACGCTATTTTTGGAAAAAGTGTGTCAGCAGTAGTTTTTGTGGAGGTGGTACAGGTGAACCATAAGGAGTTATGTAGTGAGATTCATACTGGATGTATTCAGCATTGCAAATATTCTATGTTTCAAATTTTAGATAAAACATAGTTACGAGGTGAGAGTTATGATTGTTGTAAAAACGGTACAGGTCACTTTTATGTCAATTTGTTCCACTTGTGCAAAATCCTTTAGTTGGCCATTTCGACCTTGCAGAGTTACCAGAGTTTCAGTTTCAGTGTTGTTACACATTCAAGGCATCAAATAGAGCATATTTAATTTTTGTTTTGAGGTGTCACATGGCTCCTAAGTAAGAGAACGAGTAAGGTGTCAATTTTTTGCATGTGACGTGTTTGACAAAATGCCTTCTCAAAATAAAATAAGGAAGTTATATTGTTTTAAGAAGCTTCATTAAAGATATATTTTTTTAAATTGAAAAGGGAAAAAGAATGCAAGTGTGTGCTTTTTAAGTGACAAGGGATTTTACTGAAATGTGAGGACCTTATTTTGTGAAGAGATAAGTGTGTGGAGAAAAATAAAGAGTGAAAATCCATGATTTTTGGAGAGTGGTAAAAAAAATCACTTCAATATTTTGGGCATAACTTTCTTATATGATATCCATTTTGGATGAAATTTTGAGAGGAGTTTGCAGAAAAAGTGCTGCAAAATACCCAAAAATTATTTAGCAATTGGTAGAACGAGCTAAGAGAACAATCAATTTTTATTTTGAGAAGAGAAGATTCAAATTCTGAGTAATGCAAAGAGAGGGATGTTATACTGGGTGAAATAGAAAGTTTTAGATTTTGAGCTTACAGACCATAGAGGGTTCTAGTTTTAGTGAAGACATTCATATATGTCATTTTATTATCAATATCAAAATCAAGTGGGTGCTTGGTAGAGGGGTTGGTTCTCCTTTCTATTGGTGCAGATAAATCAGGGGTTGGTGCTCCTTCCAGTGGGTGCTGGTGAATTGATTGTAAAGTTGGTGCTTTGCAAAGGCTAGATTTGGATGGAAGTCCAAACAGTCATTTTCGGGGATGTAGCCAAATTGGTGAACCTCGGTACATCTTGTGTTGTGTGATGTTCTCTTATTATACTTGCTTTATTTCGTTTTATTTTTTCATTGTTTTGGATTTGAGTGTTGAAGATTTAAGTTAAAAAGAGCTACACTGATTCACCCCCACCTCTTAGTGTCATTTTGAGAGTAATAATTGGTATCAGAGTGAGGTTATTGAACAAACTTAACTGACTAGGGTGATCTTGGAAGTGACACAATGGCAGGTGGTGAAAGCTTCTCATCAAACAAAGCACCATTGTTTGATGGGACTAATTACGCATTTTGGAGACTCAAGATGTAGACATATCTTTGTGCTTTGGGATAAGACATTTGGGATTCAGTAGATAGTGGATACACAATACCCACCACTTCTCCAATCGATGCTGTCGATAAGAAACTGTTTGAGAATGACTCAAAAGCAAAGAATGCTATCATGTGTGGATTAGTGGACAGCAAACTAGTAAATATTATGGGTTATAAAACGACAAAGGAAATATGGGACAAACTAAAGAGCATTCATGAAGGAGACGTTAAGATCAAGGAGGCCAAGTTACAAAAACATCGAGCTTAGTTCGAAGTATTAAAGGTGAATGACAAGGAGAATATAGAGGCATATATGTTAAGAGTTAATGAAGTCATTAATGCGATTAGAGGACTCAGCGAGGAAATCAAAGATTCTATCATCATGAAAAAGGTATTAAGATCCCTTCCCTAAAGATTTGATTCTAAAGTTTTAGCTATAGAAGAAGCTAAAGATCTAAATTCTTTTAGTATGGATGAGATGCATGGTTCTTTGACTGCATATGAGATGAGAATAGAAAAATCTAAACCCACAGATAGAGAATTTGTTTTTAAAGCCCATAAAAATATGAAAGCAAAACAAGAATCCGAGGAATAAGAGACATCAGATGAAATGGAAGCAAAATTTGTTTGAAAACTAAAAAGGGGAAAAGTAAAATACAGAGGAAATTTACCGTTTAAATGTTTCAACTATGGAGGCATTGGGCATTTTGCAGCTAAATGTCCACTTAATGAGAAGAATAGAAGTTATGAAGGATCGCACGAAGAAAGAAGTGACTGGAAGAAAAAAATAAAATTTAGAAAAGGTAACTTCAAGAGGAAAAGTTTCATCTCCAAGAATGTCAATTCATCAGAAGATAGCTTCAGTGAGGATTCTGAAAAGGAAACAGGTGAAGCTCTTTTCATGGCACTCAAAGAAGAAAAACTAGAAAAATAATAGGAATGTGATGAAGAAGAAATTGATGCAAAAGTGAATTTGGAAGAGGAACTAATTGCAGCTCTAGATGAATTGAAGATAGAAAGAAAAAAGAATAAGAAAATTTCAAGAAATCTTGAGGATGCAAATGAAATCATAACAAATTTTAAAGTACAAATAGAAGAATCCAAGAAAATATCCGAAGATATCGAAGTGCAAATAACCATGAAAATATATTATTGCAGCAAGATAGAAGAAGAGATTGTTGGTTTAAGAATGCAGCTAGAAGAGATGAATCAGAAAATTAGTTGTTATCATAAATGTGGAGAAAGTTCTATGAATTTGGTTAAGATCATAAATAACAAAAAGACTACATGCATCAAATTTGTTTTGGATTTTGTTGAAGGAGAATCGTCAAATGGATAAAAGGTCATAAATGAAGAATCCACAAAGAATGAAGAGAAGAAACATGTTGATCAAGCAAAAATGAATCATGCAAAGGAAAGCAATAATGCAAGGCACGAAAGGAGAATTGACAATGATGGCTTCACCAATGTCACACATCAAAGAAGAAGATGATTTATGGCTCCTACGACAACATGGCAAAGACCACCACCCAGGTTCAATCATCTCTTTTCTAGTTACTATTTTAAATGCAATGGTTATGGACATAAGATCTCAGATTGCAAGTATAATGTAGGACCAAGGAATTTTACCAATAGAAATGCTTTTTCACCTTTGATGGATTATGCAGTAGAATGTTATAACTATAATAATTTTGGGCATATTGCAAGAAATTGTCGAAGTACATTTGCATCAAATCAATTTTAGGGAAGAAAATTTCAGCCAAATGGAATAAGACAAAATATAAAATTTCCCGAAAAACATGCACAAGCTATTGAAAAAGAAAAGCCAAAACAAGAGCCCAAAATTGTAATCAAACTTGAGTGGAAAGAAAAAGAGTGACCTAAGGAATAAAAGGAATCCTTGATCATACATATGGCATTTAAAGTGTAGAATAAATCTGCACCATGGATACTTGATAGTGGATGCTCCAGTTATATAATAGATGACAAACAAAAAATTGAGAAGTTGCAGCAATATGAATGTGGTTCAGTAAAGTTTGGAAACAATGATGGAGCTAAGAGAGTTGGCAGAGGTTCAGTTAAGATTAGTGATCGAAAAATCGGTTGGTCTAAAGCATAACTTGTTGAGCGTAAGTCAAATTTGTGATAGAGGTCATGAAGTGATCTTTAAGAAGTAAGGTTGTGAAGTCAGAAAGACAAAAAATGGGAAGTTGATAGCAACTAGATCAGGGACATCTGGAAACTTGTACACTCTCTCAGAGACTTTAGAAGGAGCTTGCTTTATTGGACAGGAAGAAGACAATTGGTTGTCGCACAAGAGGCTCGATCATATCAATTTTGAAAATCTAGTAAAAATCATCTCAATGAAAGCAGTGAGAGATATTCCCACCATTGGCAAACCATCAAATAGCATTTGTGCTTCATGTCAAAAGGGGAAGAAAACTAGAGTCTCATTTAAAATAAAATAGTACTACACAAGCAAACCTTTGGAACTAGTACATACTGATTTATGTGGACCCATGAGAACACAAAGCATAAACGGTGACAAATATTTCATGTTGTGTATATATGACTATTCTAGGATGACATGGGTACTATTTTTGAAGCATAAATTAGAAGATTTTGAGATGTTCAAGGTTTAAAAAAAACAAGTTGAGAATCAAACAGAAAAAGGATTAAATGTTTAAGGTCAAATAGAGGAGGAGAGTTCATTTCAGAGGATTTCACAAAGTATTGTGAAAAATATGGCATTAGGAGACAGTTTTCAGCAGCCAGGACACCTCAGCAGAATGGTGTGGTAGAAATAAAGAATAGGACAGTGCAGGAAATGGCATGGACTATGTTGACTGAGAGCAAAGTAGCAGACATATTTTGGAAAGAGGCACTCATTACTATGGTATACATCCAAAATAGGTGCATGTTGAGGACGCATGAAAGAAAAACTCCTTATGAGTTGTGGTTCGGTAAAAATGCAATAGCAAAATACTTTAAATTTTTTGGCAACAAGTGTTACATCAAAATAACTGAAGAAAACCTTGGTAAGTTTGAAGATAGAGAGGATGAAGGTATTTTTATTGGCTATTCATCAAAAAGCAAAGCTTACAAATGCTACAACAAGAGGCTAAGGAAAATTGTGGATAGTACCGATGTTAAAGTTGATGAAGTAAGGGAACGAGTAATTAGCTATGAAGATGTCATTGAAGGATATGAGGAAAAGGAAATGGAAAAGAAACCAAAACTTGACTCAGAGGATTCAAACAATGATTCAGAAGTGGAAGAAAACAAAAAATTCAAAACAGACAGCTGGTAGAAAGATCATCCTAGACAACAAATAATTGGAGACCCCATAGTTGGTGTTCAGACAAGAAGAAGATTAGTAAGTAACTACTCTTTATTATCTAGCATTGAGCCCAAAAATGTTGTTGACACAAGCAAAGATGAAAGTTGGGTAAAGGAAATAAATGAAGAATTAGATTAGATCGAGAAAAACAAGACTTGGGAGTTAGTACCAAGACCCGCAAATAAAAATGTAATCGATACTAAATGGGTCTTTCGAAACAAATTGAATGAATATGAACAAGTAGTTAGGAACAAAGCAATATTGGTATGCAAAGGCTATGCACAAGTTGAAGGTATTGACTTTGAGGAAACCTTTGCACCTGTGGCTAGACTAGAGGCAATTAGAATGTTTCTGGCTTTAGCAGTTTACAAGAATTTCAAAGTTTATCAAATGGATATGAAATCAACATTTTTGAATGGGAAACTTGAAGAAGAGGTTTATATTGAGAAGCCAGATGGTTTCCAACTTGGTGATGATCCCAACTTGGTTTGAAAGTTGAATAAAGCGTTATATGGCTTAAAACAGGCACCCCGAGCATGGTATGCAAGGCTAGACAATTATCTTACTCAACAAGGGTTCAAGAAAGGTATGGTGGATAGTAATTTGTATGTCAAAAAAAAAATAGTCATCATATTGTTCTTGTTGTATACGTAGATGATATCATATTTGGCAACAACAAAGATGAGTTGTGTAAATATTTAGCAAATAAGATGCAGAAAGAATTTGAAATGTCAATGATTGGTGAACTTTCGTATTTCCTCGGATTGCAAGTTAATCAAAAGGATAAGGGCATATTTATTTCTCAAATTAAATATGTGAAAGAGATGCTAAAAAAGTTCACAATGGGGTATTGTAAGCCAGTTAACACTCCCATGATGACAGGTTGCAAGTTGAGCAAGGATGACAAATCTCTACATGTTGATCAAACTATGTATAGATCTATGACTGGGAGCTTACTGTACTTGACAACTAGCAGACCAGATATTTTGCAGGAAATATGCATGGTAGCATGATTTCAGGCTAGTCCCAAGGAGACTCATGTAACAACAGTGAAGAGGATTCTTCAGTACCTCAAGGGTACTATGGAGTATGGGTTATGGTATTCGAAAGGTAAGGACTTCATCCTTATTGCGTATTCAGATGAATATTGGGCAGGATGTGTAGATGACAGGAAGAGTACCAGTGGAGGTGCATTCTATCTTGGAGACAGGTTGGTCGCGTGGCACAGTAAGAAACAGGATTTAGTCTCCTTATCCACAATAGAGGTAGAATACATTGCAACGACAATGTGTTGTACATAGGTGTTATGGATGAAATAAACTATGAAGGATCTTGGAATTAATTTTAGTGAGCTGATTTTAGTTAAGTGTGATAACACCAATGCCATTAACATATCAAAGAATCCAGTTATGCATTCTCGCACAAAACATATTGCTATCCTGTATCATTTTTTGAAGGAGAAAGTTGCGAAAGGTGAGGTTAAGTTGGATTTTGTTCCAAAAATAGAGCAAGTAGTAGATATATTCACCAAATAATTTCCCAAGGAAGTATTTGAGTACCTTCGCAAGAAATTGGGAGTGGTCACACTTCCCAAGAATTGACTAGCTATTGGGGCCACATTCTCAAGGGGAGCATTTGTGTATTTGTTTATCTTTTTGCTCATGTTTGTGATTTTTGCTAAGTGTAATAATTTTTGCCTGAGAATGTTGTGCATGGACTCATGGGGAGTTTGCAGTAGCCCTTTGGTCTTGTTGTCAAAGGGGGAGAAGAGTTATAGGAAATTGTGCATGTGTTGCCAACAATTCCAAATGGGGAGATTGTTGAGCAAGGTGCAATGACAGTATTGTCATTGTTGTCAACACACTCAGATGGACAAGTTGATGTAGTGGACAGTTATTTGGAGGTTTTTCAGAGTATGTACAGTGATGTTCAATGCTTATGAGGATGTTTTTGATGTTCGGGTGAAGTTGTTACAGGTTGTTCGTGCAAATTTGTAAAAGTTGAAAAATCGTTAGGAAGTTGTCAAAAAATTGCAAAATTTGTCACGAGCGCAGTTGGACAGGATGGATCAGTTTGGAACATGCCAGCATGTTAGGAAATATCCTAGAACATATTTTGAGGTGTCAACATAGTGTTTGGATTGATCGGTGACGTTTTCGATATCTTGGCAGATGATTTGGCAAGTGGTTGTACAAGCCGAAAAAGGGTAGTTTTTTCAGAAGCACTACGAGTAAACCGAGAAGAATTTGATAGTGAAATTTGAACTGGAGGTGGTAGTTATCTTCAAGAATATTTTTTCCAAATTTACACAAAAATAGATAAATGAGACGAATGTTACAAGCGTTTCAATACTGTCACAAAAACTCTCTTTTTGGAAAAAGTGTGTCAGCAGTAGTTTTCATGGAGGTGATACAGGTGAACCGTAAGGAGTTATGTAGCGAGATTCAAACTGGATGTAGTAAGAATTGCAAATATTTATGTTTCAAATTTTAGATAAAATAGAGTTACGAGGTGAGAGTTATGATTGTTGCAAAAACGGTACAGGTCACTTTTATGTCAATTTGTTCCACTTGTGCAAAATCCTTCAGTTAGCCGTTTCGACCTTGCAGAGTCGCCAAAGTTTTAGTTTCAGTGTTGTTACACCTTCAAGGCATCAAATAGAGCATATTTCATTTTTTGTTTGAGGTTTCACGTGTCTCCAAAGTAAGAGAACGAGGAAGGTGTCAATTCTTTGCATGTGACGTGTTTGACGAAATGCCTTCTCAAAATAAAAAAAAAGAAGTTATATTATTTTAAGAAGCTTCATTAAAGAAAATATTTTTAAAATTGAAAAGGGAAAAAGAATGCAAGTGTGTGCTTTTTAAGTGACAAGGGATTTTATTGAAATGTGGAGACTTTATTTTGTGAAGAGAGAAGTGTGTGTGGAGAAAAATAAAGAGTGAAAATCCGTGATTTTTGGAGAGTGGTGAAAAAAATCACTTCAGTATTTTGGACATAAATTTCTCATATGATATCCATTTTGGATGAAATTTTGAGATGAGTTTGCAGACAAAGTGCTACACAATACCTAGAAATTTTTTAGCAATTTCTAAAATGAGCTAAGAGAAGAATTCATTTTTTTGAGAAGAGAAGATTCAAATTCTAAGTAATGCAGAGAGAGGGATGTTATATTGGGTGAAACATAAAGTTTTAGATTTTGAGCTTACAGACCATAAAGGGTTCTGGTTTCAGTGAAGACATTCATATATGTCATTTTATTATCAATATCAAAATCAAGTGGGTGCTTGGTAGAGGGGTTGGTGCTCCTTTCTGTTGGTGCAGATAAATCAGGGGTTGGTGCTCCTTTCTGTTGGTGTAGATAAATCAAGGGTTGGTGCTCCTTCCAGTGGGTGTTGGTAAATTGATTGTAAAGTTGGTGCTTTGCAAAGGCTGGATTTGGATGGGAGTCCAAACAGTCATTTTCGGGGATGTAGCCAAATCGGTGAACCTCGGTACATCTTGTGTTGTGTGATGTTCTCTTGTTATAATTGCTTTATTTGGTTTTATGTTTTCATTGTTTTGGCTTTGAGTGTTGAAGATTTAAGTTGAAAAGAGTTACACTGATTCATCGCCCCATCTCAGTGTCATTGTGAAACTAAAAAAGACAAAGTTGATCTGTTCTATCTAACAAATACTATCATGGAACTATTATGAATAAAATAATTTATGATTTTAGAACTCATCTACGACCATTACAATACCTAGTCTAGTAAAAAAGGATAGAGGAACCTCATACGGTAATACTGTGCACACCCTGAGAACACAATTTCACATTCTTTGAATCTAAAATATCACCATTTATTCCTTGGTTTAAATTCTGCCGAAGGAAGAGAATGATGACGGTCTAAAAAAATATTTATAAAACTAAGGTTTATATCAAAACATAGTTCATTGGCATTATAACATGAGTACTACAATAAAACATATAAGATGAGAAAAAAAAATCATGATACCAAATACTAAAAACTTATTATTAAGGTTTTAACATACATCGGATTTGTCAATATTTAATAGAGTTTTACTGTGCTATCTCGAATATCAAGACATTAATTCATGATTTAAAATAGTTTTAAAAGTTTCTTAAACTGGTTTATAAGAATCCAAGTATTTCATAATATGGTTTCAAACATCTATACTATGTTTTGTAGGCATACGATACAATACTTTAGGATTTTCAATATGAAGTCACACGACCGTTTTCTATTGCCCTAATACAAAGAAGAAGCTATTTACTACGAATATAGAACACCATATAATGGAACTAAATGGAAAGCAATTTAAATTCAAACCAATAAAATGGAAATTCCTAAATGAATGACCTTCCAAGTCACATCTAAATAAGGTACTTACCAATACTATTTTCCTATTCGATTGGGAGTTCTATAACAAAAACCAACAATGCATCATAAATATATTCAACAACAAAAGAGTTCTAAACAAGCTTTCATATACATTACCAAAATTGTTAAGACCAAATTGTATTGAACATATGTTTTTCCCTGAGTTGAGTCATTTTGAATTACTAGTAAGTGGTCGTTCTTATCTAAATCGATTATTTTTTTTAAGGAAAACTGAAGCATACACCCAATTAAATTTGAAGCATTTTTCCCACTATCACAAGGAACACTTCAAGATGTTCCCTCATACACGTGAAACTTATTTTCCATCAAGGACTCATTTAATAATTTTTTTTTTTGTGAACAGAATATACGTGGAGTCCAAAATATGACATTCAACCACTTCAAATCACGAGCCAAGGTTATTTATGTAAGATATATTTAAAATATGTAGTCCAAGCTAAGAAAATACATGTTACTTTTATAACAAGCTTCACTCAACATCATTTACTATTTCACCTAGGTTATACACAGGTAATAAGCATTTATCAAGGCTAGATTACTTTTAGATGTCTCCTTTCTGAGTTTACAAACTACATATTTTATTTATGAATAGTTATACCATTCACTATAAATCATGCAGAGAAATAGAAATACTTCAATAAGACTTAATATACAAGAAGTTACAATTGAATAATTAAATAATAGTTTTCATCGCCTTTCCATATATAAAAAAATGAATGTTTTCCGAATAATAACCGTTTTAAATATTTAATCAATTTTTCACACCATGATATTGGCTAGCAAAACTATCGATGGTTTTAATCCTAACATAAATTTCTCAATGCCATCCTCTATCATAAAAGAAAGTCTCCCGAAAAGCACAATATTTTGCCCAGTTTAAAAAAAAAAAGTTTGTCGCATCTCGACAACAGGAGGAAACTGAAACATCTATACGACATCAAGGGTCTGTTTCAGCATCACGGTCCTCTTGGAAATATAGAGGGTGTTATACTCAAGGGATCAACATAGCTATTATGAAATGCATCTACTTATGCAGTCATACAAATTCACACAATCTTCTAATGCACTTCAAATAGTTTTTCCCAATGCATTCATCTCACGGAGAATTTACATATGCAACTTCTAAACTTAGAAAATAAGATTTATTCAAGTCATATAAAAAACTGTGTATGTAAAAATTTCTCTTTCACATAAGGTTATGGTGGAGCAATAGTCTCAATCTTGATTTTTTCAAATAGAGAACATACTTGAAATAGTCTAAATTTTGTTTTTACCAAATAGAAAGCATACATGAAAACAAAATAAATAAATTACAATGATTTTATTTTAATAATGATTACTATTTGAATTTAACCACCTTACACGAGAATATTAACATGAAATCTATACAACTTGGTAATGGCAACACTCTTTCCTAATTTACACACAAAGAAGACAAGGGCGAAAAAGACCTAGAATGTTTGACAACAATTCACAAACTCTGGCCCTTGAGAGAAATATCTTCTACTCCCCAAAATATTCTTTCTCCAAAAGAACGACGTCCCTCTAGTAAGCTATCCATTCATTTATATAATATGAGAGCAATTTTTACCATTTACCACGAAGCAATTTCATGCAAGCCACGAAGCAATTTTATGCAAAAGAGGAGATAGAAAAGATTGTTGAGTGGCATCCAATTTTTTATTATACATTTTTCTTATTATTAATTTTTATTAAAGATATTAATATTTTTATCATAGGTGGAATTTTGATGGCAATTTTATTATTATTACGGTCATTTTTAAAATATATAAATATATATAAGTTTATTATTGATTATTATGAAATCACAAAAACACAACAAATTTATCCATTAGACCATGAGTCTTCCAATCAAAACATAACAATACATCATCAACAAACAAATATGCATAAATGTAGTAGATAAAATTTCCTATATGAATTTTCCTTCTGTGAGCATCCATGTACTCACAAGCCATTATATGCATCATATCCCACCTACCTCTTGTGGATACCTCTATATTTCTGCCTATAGGTGGTAATAGGTACCTCTAATCCATTCATATAAAGACTGTAACCTGTTCCTATGATCACAAAATTTAATCAGAAATATTTTATTCTAAGAAAAAATAAATAGATAGCAAAAATGGAGGGATGTTACAAATATCCATAGGAAAAAGCAACCAAGAAAGGCTGAATATAAGCACTCTTCTCCCCAAGCAATAGGAGCCACTCAAAGGGCTCATCTTGGATGGCTGAACTTGCAAAAGACAAGGCATAGGGGAAGATCAAGCAGTGTACAAAGTAGAAGATAATGTATATGTAAATCAAAGGAGCATATTTATCACAGCAAAATGGATGTTAAAGCAAAGGAGCATTCTTATCAAAGCAAGCTACAGAGAATTTCTACCATAAGTTAAAGATAATAGTGGAGTGAAGCATCAAGGAGTCTTCATCCAAGTACTGCCATTTAGACTTCATTCAAGTGCCATCAAAGCTACTCCATATCTCCACCAAAGCTTCGTCATATCTCCACCACAACTCAACCATTAGCTTTACTTGGATGGAGATATTTTAGCATCTACGTAAAACAACAAAGATCAAAGTGGAAAATACATTGGAGAGTCTTCAAGTAAGCATTGATAAAGAGAAGGGTATGCAACTACAACTTGTCATCCTATGAGAGATCCTCTATAATGCTCATAAATAAGACGTTACATTTTTGGCACCCATACTCCATGTAGAAGATGAGTTACGTATGGCTAATAGCTATACATACATTACAACAAAGAAGCTTGTAGACGTTGAGGAAGGAGCGTTTCTTGGATAGTGCTCAAGGGAGAATCATAACATCTCAATACAAAGGTGACATTTGTCACAAGAAGTGGAGTGAGTTTGGCACCTCCACCAACCAGTTGAAACTTCCATGAGTATTCAAAAACTTATGCCATGACACTTGTCATTCATCCTATCACATATTAAATATGCCATGGACAATGGAAAGGAAGCACAGTAGTTGAAAGTGAAATGAGCAGCATTTTAGAATCTACTTGGTAGTGGATTGATAGCACTTCGATAGATCGACAACATATGCTTGATAGCAGTTCGGTCACGACTTAGTAGATCAATGACAGATGCTCGACAGTAGTTTGGGCATAATTCGGTAGGTATCCGAAGCAAGTAAGCTACAACAAATATTACTCTCGATCAACCAGCATTTAATAAGAGAATTAAAGCCACAACTTACCTTGGGGAATTCATGCTCAAGAAGGAGATTTTACTGCCATATTCATTCGACTTCATTAAGGTACAATACCTTAATCTAGTTTCCTCATCTAATTTACTTTCATTTTAAAAAGGGAGTTATAATATTACAAGATAATATTGAGATATTAATCAAAATCAATCTTTGTTTGAAAGCAAAACTTAGGGAAATTAATATAATATTTGTAAAATATAACTTAGGAGAAATAAGGAATACTATTTGGAATTAATCCATTTAATGTTTGCAAATATTAATGTGTTCTAGTTTTCCAAATTTGGGAGTGATAAGGGTTACAACATCAAGTTAGGTTTTTGGAAATTAGAAACACTTGAATAAAATTCCTAAGGATTTCAAAAAGGGTTATTAAAATATTTTATCAAAGTTGGAAATTTATAATCTTGTCTCAAAAAAAAATCTTTTTAGGAACAAAAGAAATCCAACATTAAAACCTCTTCAAAATTTGAAAAGTGCTTTATTCAATAGGAGTATTAAGGAATTAAGAAGTTGACTTTTTATCCTTACAAATATTGTACAAAATCAACCAAAAATTGAACTATATATTACAAAAGCACTATATCATACTACAAAAATATTAGGGAGTCATAAGGGATTCTACAAAACATGATAATAATATCCATAAAATATTGTCAAGTTGAGAAGATATTTGCTTTCTTAAAAACCTAAAATTAGGTATTTATACCTAGGGAGACATAAGGAAGTCTACAACCTAGTAATTAATAAAGGTTTTATCAAATCAAGCTTATATACTTCAAGGTAGTTATAAACTAAACTACTCTACATAAAAGAATCTAGGTTATACAAATGACTACTAACATGCTAAACAACACTCTTAGAAGTGGAATGAGAAAAATAACAATATGGATTAAAAATCTGATGAATTACAATTATGGAATAGACAAAGAAGAATCAATACAATGCAAAATAAGTTTTGAAATCAACAACTATGTTAAGGAATATTCATCTAGTGAATCTAATGACCAAAAATAGGGAAATGTTGATCACCAAGTTTTTATTCAAAAAGGAATAGCTTCAATTGTGCACATATGGTTAGAAAGTCTTATCAAGGATATAGACAAATATGATATTCCTAAAATAGATTGAAAAATTATCAGATCATCACTGCTATGAACTTATTGTAATAAATATAGTCATGAAAATACCAATTGTTGGAGTTTCCATCCATCCATGTATTGTTATGGAACAAATCACCCATCTTTCTCCTATCACTTCAAATACAGGTACTATCAGAATTATGAAAGAAGGTTACTTTAAGGAATAAACTGTTATATTCAAAAAATTATTTTATATGGATCTATTAACATTGAGCTCATGGTTGATATTTATGAAGGACAGAGAAACAAGTCTTACATAGATACAAAGAAAAGAAGAAAAAATTTAGATCCACTCAAGACATGCAATATCATGAGAATAATAGTCCATAAAATACATTTGACATCAAGGAATTTAGAATGGAAAAGGACAAGATACCTTGACATGAAGACTAAAGTAGTAGAAGAGGAATTAGTTCAAGACTACTTTGAACAAGCATGAATACAATGCAAATTAAATTGAAAGAATAAGCTTCAGCTCTAGCTTACTCTGCATCAAATGAAGAAACAAATTACCTACTGAACCTGAACACAAAGAATGTAGAGGAATAAGACAAAGTTTAGGAAGAAGAAGAAGATCCATATTGAAGACTAAATTATTCAATACCCAAATAATGTAATACAGGGGGGTTTTAGAAATAGATTCTATTCCATAATTTGGGTTATGTAAATGTATCTTCCAAGGTACATAATTAGATTACTTTAGGGGCAAGTTATCTAGTTACTTCATGAAATGTAATAAATGCACAAGTTTAAATGTGCAAGTTGTCCCTTGCACAACTAGATAAAGTGTTGGACAAGTATCCTATTTTGCCTATATAAGGATGGCCTCATAAATAGATAGTTATAGAGTCATAGTTACATAGAGAGTCAGGGGACATAGTGTAGCTTAGTTCTATGTGCAACACCATCCATTGATGATGGGTGTAATGTAGTTCAGTAGCTTTATAATGGAGTGTTCATTTCCTCTATAGCTACATTATAATATTTTATATCATTTCTATTTATTGCATATTTCAATCATCTAGAAGATTTACTTTCTTTTATATTATTCTGCATCTTGTGATTGGTATCTCCTAGTGCTTTCTACATCAAAAGCTAACAAACATGTTTTAATATAACACTTTATTTCCTTTTGAGAGAGATGTTATTGTTTTGTTGTTTTATATATGATTATTGGGTTTTATGGGGCTTAGGACAAGATTTTAGATCCATATTAGAGTCATTGAGTCAAGATGATAAACCAATATTGGAGGAGTTGCGATGATATAATAACCAAGTATTTGAAAATATGAGAGGAATTGCAGTGATGCAATACCTAGATATGTTTTAATGATACACATTGAATAGGGAGGTTTGGGTGTTCCATAGTTGATAGGTTTTTGGAGTTATTCACAAGATAATATAGTGGTGATAGCTTGAATGATGAGGATAGGACGATCATGTTCATTACTAGGTGAGTGGTAATGGCCTTAGTTAGCCCACAAAGGTGTGGTAACTAAGCACTAAGACATTATGCTAGAATAATCCTACATATATGGACTTATGTAGGATTAGGAAAATGTGTCCTCCTTTAAGTTGTATGGGCCTTAAAGGATAATCCCTACATTGTGGTCAAGTTGTCCTATACCGGTGAGGGTGTAGGAAAAGTTGGGACACCACTATTGGTATATTTTATAAATAGTGAGGTTTAGAAAGGTGAACCCCAAAATATGGTATGTTGGCCATGCTTATCCACTTGAGTGTCATCTATAATGACATTGAACTCAAAATGTGGTTTTGCCTTACAATGCTTAAAATTATTGGGAATTCTTTGTGAACCTTGTGATATATAAAAAAAAAATGTCTCTCTCTTGGGTTGGTTTTGGTGGGTTATTACATAAGGGCATATATTGATACTTTTGATACATTTATTAAATAATAAATGCATCAAAATGGGGGTTAATGTAGACACATAAAATTGGATAACCTAATTTGTTAAAATTATCCATCAAACATGCAAGTGGCACAATTTAGTTATTCTAAGCTCAATTTCTAAGCATTTTTCCTACTTAAGAAAAATGATTTTTTAGAAAGTGAAGGCATGATTCCATGCCTAGAATATTCCCACACAAGCTCCATGGCATCATTCCATCCTCACAAGACTAATCTACAATGGTTATATCCAAAAAATTGTTATAGAAAAAATTAACCCATGATTTTGTGATCCGAGGCCAAGGAATGAAATCTTGGATCCTCTACCTCCTTGAGCACTAAGCCATTTATGGTGTCATCCCCTTTGGATACCCACCACTTGCATCCATCCCCAAGATTTATATTTTTATACTTTCCTTACCATCTCAAAGTTTTATGTTTGAATCCTTTCCTACCTCTCGCTTCACTCATGATTGCGCCAAGATCCTCTTCCCAAGGCCAAAAAATATATAAATTGAGGCCTTTGGGGTCCCTCTCTATCAAACACATTCTAGCTAAAGAAACACTGGCTCTTTGCTTTCGCATTTTGCTCTCTCATGCTCTAAGTTTTTGTGATGATTATAGTGCCCTCATTTGAATTCTTGGAAGAATTTTTTAAAGGATAGAGGAGATAATTCACTCTTTCCTTAGTTGTTGTTTCTTATCCTCTACCTCTTTTGCGCATTTATTTATTTCATCCTTGTATACTTACATATTTTTTTAATCATAGTTATTTTCTTCTTTGATTATAATCACTCTTTATATATTTAATTTGTGATTTCTAATGTATTATTCTTGTTTTTGTATAATTAGAAAAGTTTTTGACTTTGAATATTCAGCTTTTTGAACCCCCTTTACCATCTAGTTGAGACCAAACTCAATCCTCAAGCTTGTATTCCCCTATGTAGGCTCACAAGATAGAAATATACCTTGACCTTCTCAAGGTGTGATTTCTTCATCCATAAACTAGGGGAAAATAATATTTTCTCCTCTCTCTTTTGTCTTAGCCTCTATGTACCTTCTTATCTTCCATGCTCACTAGTAACATTCCTTTCACTTAAAACTCATCACTCCACCCCTTTTTCTTCTATCCTATCTCTCAGGATCGAAATGTGACTCATTATTCAAAGGCATAATTTTACCTATTGCACTTGCTTAACCTATTTTCTATATATAAATTTTCTTCATAACAATTTACTATTATAAGTTGAATCTTCTATTCATGTTACCTATTTAGATTTATAAATTACTACCCTACACTTTGTCTACTATCTATATTTTTCTCATAGGTTGAATCATACCATAACTTCCAAAAGTATAATTTTGTTTCAGATATATATTTGGTCACTATCCTACAAATCAACAGTCAATACCCTAGTTTTCCACATTCTATTCTTAGTGCAAAATCACACCCTTGCCAACATGAGGTATGATTTATTGTACATGATTTTACACTTATTTTTGGTCAACTAAAAGGTCTTGGTGGTTTGAATTTTAAATAAGAAAGCTTCGTATTTCTCCATCTAGAATACCCCTAAAAAGATAATCACTTTGCCTAGTCTCCTCTTATTTTTTAGGTATTGTAGAATCATAGTTTGGTTGTAGAAGGTACAATATCATGAAAATATGAGTCTACACACTTAAGGCACATTTCTACTCCAAATATCAATTGAGGTAATTTCTTGTAGTGTCCTTCAATAGTTAGTCTTTTTTTTATTGTTTGTTGTGTTCCTACTTTCTATTCTACGTAACACTAAATAGGGAAGAAATCAAGGAACCTCTAAAATAAATTTATTTGGGTTTAATTTTAACACATAAAAGAAAATGAGGAAGTTAAAAAAATTGTAGATTAGTTTCTTCTAATTTATTTATCTCCTCTATTAACTTAGGCATTGAATGTAGTCTTGCATCTAGTCTAGATTATATGTTGCATCCCTCTTGTGCCCTTGCTTAAAAGGAGAAGGCTTTTTTTTTTTTTTTGTAAATTTAGGGGTAGTTTTCATTAAAGTGAAAAACATAAATAGGGTTAGCTCTTGTTCTCATGCATCCTTGTTTGACTACATTTTAAGTTCAAAATTTATCTCATAGTATTAGCATTTAGTTCTCAAAATAAACTTAGATGTTTTTCTAAATAACTCATTCAAACTTAAAATTTTAACACTTTCAAATAAAAACCTGATATTGAGAGTAGAATCCCATAATGTTAGATCATTGATCCCTAATTTTGCATGCCTAGACTATTTAAAGGTATACTTTATTGGCTTATTAAAGGTACCTTTGATTGGATTGTTTAAAGGTGCATTCACTTTGATCAATCTATTTAAAGACACATTTGCTTTGATCGGTCTATTTAAAGACACATTTGCTTTGATTGGTCTAATTAAAGATACATTTTATTGGTCTATTTAAGGGCACATCTAATTTGATTGGTCTATTTAAAGAAAATTTTTCTTTGATTGGTCTACTTAAAGACACATTTGATTTTATTTATCTACTAAAAGATAATTTGATCAATCCATTTAAGGAAACATATGATTTGATCTATCTATTTAAAGACATGGTTGCTTTGATTGGTCTATTTAAAGATATATTTGATTTAATTGGTCTATTGCAATATACATTGGCTTTGTGATCGAATAAAGTAGGTAGTAAATTGTTGTAATTCATTCAATAATCAAAAGGTACAACCTTTACAAATATATATACAAAATGGTGTCTCTTGGTTTCAAGAGACTCTTGATGTTTCAAAGACCAACAAGTCACGTACTTTTATATTCTATGACTTCAAAAAAGTGATGATAATAATGTAATAATTAATGCTTAACACCCTATCTTACTACATAATTTGATATACAAAGAGAATTATGGAATAATTCAAACTTGAATCATCCAAGTGCCTTTGTAAAAATATCTTTTGGTTGGTCTCGGTTAGAAATATATTTGAATTGTATTTTGTGGTTCTAAAATTGCTCTTGAATGAAGTGATACTGTCTTTAATATAGTTTTACTTTCATGAAACAATGTATTCTTGTTTAGTATTAGAACAAACTAATTATCATAATTCAAAACTGTAGGTTGCCTTTGCACACACCCATATCTTATAGAAAGAATTGCAACCATAGTGCTTCACATGAAGTTCCTTGTGGAGCATGATATTTTGTCTATATAGATGATAGTGTCACTGCATATTGATTTTTACTATACTATAAGATAGGTCCAAATCCTATATGAAACACATATCCTGATATTGTTTTTTGTCATCTATAGATCCAACATAGTTTGAGTTCATGTAACCTTTTAGGAAAAAATATCATTCTTCTTATATTCTAGGCCGTAGTCTACTATACCATGGACATAACACAATATCCTCTTTATATATTTTCAATGAATCTCCTTAGGATTCTACATAGATCTTGAAAAATAATTTACAACAAACACTATGTCAGGACTTATGTTTTTTAGGTATATGATACTCCCTATCAATTGACAATAAAGAGTAGAAAATACTTGTGGTGATTTATCATACCTTGACAATTGTAACCCTTAATTCATCGGTGTTACCTTGGGTTTATAATTCATCATCCTATATTTTCAAGTAATTTCTTGGTATATTTTGTTTGTGTGACCACAATGTGATTATTCTTTTTTTTAAACCTCTAAACTAAGATAGTAGTGTAGAATCCCTAGACTATCATATCAAATTATTATTTTAAACTACTCATCACATTATCCACCAGTTTATCTAAACTCCCTATAATAACCATATCATCGACATATACCATAAGGATCACAATGTCAGAACCAATTTTCTTGATATAAATATTTAGATTAGAGGGACTTATTGTAAAACCATGTTGCACAGGGTGATCATTTATTTTGATGTACCAAGCTCTACGAGCCTATTTTAACCCATATAACTATTTTAATTTACAAAAAATTTATTGTTGCCCATCAACAACAAAATATTCTGGTTGGGTGATGTACACCTCTTCTTCAACATTACTGTTAAGGAAGGAACTTTTAACATCCATTTGATAACTTTTCCACCCAAACTATGTTTCCAACGCATAAATTGAATGAATATTAATCATATTGGCTATAGGCGCAAATGTTTCTATATTATCAATACCTTCCCTTTACACAAAGCCTTTTGCAATAAGTCAAGCCTTATATTTGTCAATGAAACCATCTACCTTGTATTTAATTTTGTATACCCATTTGTAGCCTATGGACTTCTTTCCTTTAGGCAGATCGACTAGGTGCCATGTTTCATTATTTTTCAAGGATGTATATTTTGTTTCCATTGCTCTTTCCCACTTAGATGTCTAAATTACATTATTTAAAAATTGGTTTTGAGCTATCCATTATGATGTCATCAAAACCAATATTACTTCTTCTAATATACTACTATTAGTATGAGGTTTGGTGGAAGTTAGATCAGGTTGTGTATCAATATCATCATCTCTAAGAGTATTTGTGAGCCATTTTAGAGTATTTTTCTATTGTGGTGGTGCCACTAATACTACTACAACTATTTTATAAATCACTTTTGAACCATATTTTGAAACTTCTTCATAAACCTTTACATTTGAATCAATGCTCATAATTGGAGGTGATTCCTTAGAATAATTATTATCTATCTTGAATTCTTCATTAAATACTACATCTCTATACACATGAATGTTCTTAATGACTAGGTCAATAAATTGATAGTCTGTTTGATACCTTATCATACCTAAAAAATATACACGATAAATTTTTAGCATCTAATTTTGTCCTCTTCTACTTCAATACATGCATGTATGCCTTGCATCCAAAAATTCTAAGGTATGCAACTAAGGGTTACCTTTTGGACTAGGCTTATTTAGGTGTTATTACTTTAATTATCCTTTATAGATGCTCTATTTTGAAGATATAATATAGTATTGAAAGCTTCAACCCAATTATTTTGTTCTAGATATTCTCCTATGAGCATACAACAAACCATTTCCATGATGAAATGATTTCTACTATCAAGAACCCCATTATATTATGGATTATAGGTAGTAGTAAGTTATTTCTTGATCCTATGTTGTGCCAAAAAAATTAAAAAGATATTGGATGTATATTCCCCACTTAATCTGAGTGGATAATTCAAATAGAATACACCATTTTTGTTTCCACAAGATTAATGAAGTGTTGAAAGTGTGTGAAGGCATTTGATTTGAGGGGTAGTAATTATACCCATATTTTTCATGAGTAGTCATCAAAAAATAGATGAAATTACCTATGTTCACTATAAATAGTTGACATGGGTTGCACAAATCAGTGTGTACAACATTCAATGGTTCTTTAGCTATGTGAGTGATAATATCAAATGATACTTGATGTTTCTTTACTACTAAACAACCCAAGAAAATTGGTAGTGTGTATGAAATATTGGGAAGACCTTTCACCATGTGATGGCTAAACCTAGGACACATAACACATTTTTAATCATGCATTTTCTATCAAATAGATTGACATGAATATTATCCACTCCTTTAACTTGATAAGTTTTATCATTGGCAATCATGACTAGTGTCTCATATTTTGCTTGTAGTAAATCAAACCATTCTTCATCTATGTTTATGTATTTACTAGCAACTGAATCAATGTACCAAAATTTATCCCTTGGTTTTTTTATTTCCTTAGATATTAGTACCTTGTGGGCAAATATAAAGTATTCTTTAGAATCACATTCTAGTTCCTCATGGGAAAAATTCCCTTGTTGTTGTTGTGGTTTATTTTGAGGAGGTTTGTTGACTCGACTCCTTAAGTCAAATAATTATATCTACAAAACTTGGTATTGTATCCTTCTTTTTCACAAATATGATAATACCTCCTTTGTTTTTGGGATTGTTTTTATTAAAAATAAGTGAAAGGACACTTTTGAATCTATTTTTGTTTCTTTATAGATATGAGTACATTATTGGACAATTGGTCCCTTAATTGATTTTTTGTTTCCTATTGTCGAAGATTATTGACCAATTTATCAAAAAATACCCTTCTATTTGAAAATTTCAAAGATATGACCAACATTCAAAATGAATTAGGAAGAGATCTAAGTATAATGGAGAGTAAGAACTTATCACTTATCCTTTCTCCCATGGTATTTAATGTATAAAATTAGGATTGAAGATGGAAAATTATGGCTTCATTCTTCCTTTAAATAGTGGAGAGTATATCCCATGCTTCTTTTGATGTTTGTGCTTATGATGTGTAGTTGAACTTCATCTAATACTCCAAGGGTGATGACTATTAGTGCCTTGACATTATCTTGATCATATTTTTTTTATCTATAATTTTCTCAGGTCAAGTTTCTTCTCCACTACCTATGTACCAAATTTTATGACCACAAGAATGGTCCTCATCTTGGTGTTCCAAGGTGTAAAATTTGGGCCTTTTAACAATTGTAATTCTTTGAGATTTTTTTTTATGTTTCCATGGTGAGGGTTCCTTATATATCCCAAATGGTCCCCCTTTCTATATACCACTAGTCTGATTATCTGATTCTTTCTATATACATGCCCTTATTATATACCTATCAGTACATGGAAGAAGCTATTAATCTTGATATATGTGGTTGTATGTGAGATATACCTTACGACACATAAAAGAAAATTACATGTGCTACCAAAGTAGCACAAAAGGAATTCATCCTATGGTACCTGATTAAATATGAATCCTTGTATGTGGGCATAACTTCCCTATATACTTAAAATTTCTCAATATAAGGATTTATGCCTAACAATAGTGACAAATAGGGTAAAAATGGAGTGGGAAGAATCACAAAGCATTTTTCTTATTTCTCCCTAACAATTTATAGGGTTTATGCCCAAAAATAGCTATGGCAGCCATATTAAGCAATAAACATAGTAGCTTAACATGAAAGCATGACTTGTAAATGCAAGCTAGAGGTGTCATTTATATTGAAAGTTGCAATTTGTGCTTAAGCATGATTTTTAACAAAAATATGTAATTTTTGACACAAAAAAATCTTTTGAATATGTAAAAATAGAAAAAAATACACCTTTTTATATAATATTTACTACCCTTCTTCATTTATTTATTTTTTGTAAAATAATGTTTACTATAGTCTATATTTTTTAAAATATAGCAAAATGCGAAAAAAAAATGTTTCCTTCAAAAGTAGTAATAGATAAATATTAACTTTGGTGGTTTTTGAACTCATAACTCATTTAAAATTTTTATATTCTCCTTAACATTTTAAATCCTCTATTTAGATATATATGAATTTAAAAGAAAGCATAATTTTTTATTTACCTCATTCCTTTAAAATTATTCAAACCTTTGTAATCGAACAACAAACTTTTAGTCACATCCACCAATTTATTTATTTTTTTAATCTCCTTGACTGAATTGAAGTTGTATTTATCTACTACATTAATTTTAATTTGGAGATTTATCACATGTATTCACTCCATGCATGTCCATCATCCATATTCATTCCTTATTTGGAATGTATATTTTATTATTCACATCTGCATAGGTACCTAACTTCACATCTAGAAAAATCATCTTTGAGACACATTTGCAAATAGTAGGATATTCTCACATTTTAAAATGAAATATCTTCCTTATTTTGGATAGTCTCCATTAAATTAGTATATGGTTATGCATGTATATCAATCTACTACAAAAAGGGCCTTTTAGGTTTCTTAGGCTATGAAGGACAAGGCCCAATTGGGTTGAGCAATGGATTTCAAAATACTATCAATATATGGTTGGAAAAACTCCATCGACATCTAGGTCAAAGAGAGGAAACAAAGGTGTATCTCTATCAATTGTCACCTCCTTAATTACTTCAATAAATCAATAGTTTTGGGGTCTTCAATTGTATAGACTTAATCTAAATAAAATAAGCCCTATAATTTCTCTTGCATATAACACTATTCTATTCCAATTTTGGGGTAGCATAGGGTCTGGTATGGTGCAATAGATAAAGTATTTATTATAGTATTGAGGGTCACATCCTCCAATATATTTTTCACTTCCACTTTTTTACTCTAAGTTCTAATGGATAGTGTAGAATGGGAAAGACAAAGGCTAATATGGAGAATGAATTTCATGGAATAATGATTTCAAAAAATAACCTTAGATACTTTGATAGACATAGGGTATGCCATTGGATGGAAATAATTTTCCCTTTGAATAACACTCTCTATAGTTCCTCTCTAGGTTGCAGACTATCCTATTGCTATGATACCAAATGATGGAATCATTAGGTAGAAAATTGGTATAATTCATTCAATAATCAAAAGGTATAGCATTTAAAAATATATATACAAAAAGGTATCTCTTGGTTTTAAGAGACTTTTGATATTTTGAAGATTAGCAAGTCATGTCCTTTCATATTCCATGCCTTTGACAAAGTGACAAAAATTATATAATTTTTTTTTTTGTAGATAAGATACTATAGCATTAATACCGGGTTTTACAGGTTGACCCAAAACCTTTTATAAAAATCAGCCCAGGGCTATTGATGAACATGTCCTTACTAAGGATCCTATATATGTAAAATCTACATGCCGCCAAAGCCATTACATCCGGTAAGGCACATAGCCTGTTATCAAAAAGAAACTTCTCATACAACATTTTGGGTATACCTCGAGAAAAAACACTTGCATCATAATTACAAAAAAAAGAAATAGACACAGAGCCCTTCCTTGAAATAGTGGAGAAAAAAAAATCTACAGACACACATAGTAGAGTACTGAAAAAAACTCCCACAAACTCTGTATTGATAGTTACTCTTAATAATTCTTTGGTAATTGCTTTCTTCTGTATATGACATGCTTTGGGACCACATCCCGTCTTGGCCAATCAGCCTTGGAGAAGTGAACCTTCTGGCTAGATTTATGGCGATGGCTATCTGGTGGTCCACGTGGCTCTGGTTTGAAGTCTTATATTGTGGTTTCTTTCCTGCCCTATGATTATCAACCAACCTCAAATTAATAATATGACTAGGAGCCATGTTATCTAACATGTGACTTTCCCCATTAGTCTTTGTGGTATTTCCAAGCAGCATCCACCGAGACTGACAGATCGGATAATTTTTATTGTGAGTCCATTTCAAAAAAGAGACAGGAATACTCATAGCCTTTGAACTTATAGTGCCTTCCCTGTTGGTAAATTCAACTATAATTCTTGGCATTCTTGTTGAATAAGCTCCTCTACTTCACTTGGGACATCGTGTTCCCATTTGAAAAGTTCGTCACCATCGACACCCAAATTAGCCAGCTTATCAGCAACTTTGTTAGCTTCTCGAAAGACATGTTGGGATTTTTGATTCTGTCTTCCCTGGAAAAGGATCCTAGCCTCTTCAAAAATTGTTTTAATCCTCCAAGGAGGTGTTTTACAATTATTGAGGAGATTTATAACATGCATAGAGTATTATTCTATGATAAAATTGCCTTCTAAGTATTGAGTCATTTGAAGGCCTCTCCACATAGCTCTAGCTTCAGCTTCATTGTTTGTCCTTGTTCCCAAATATTCAAAAAATGCAAGCATCATATTACCATTATGATCTCGCACAATGCCACCAACGCCTACTCTGATAGGATTATACTTATCTTCTCCATCAAAATTAAGCTTAAACCAACCCGTAGGAGGTGGGGACCACTTAACATTGGCTATGGGGTTGACTACTCTAGGCACAGACTAATCTAACAAGGTTAAGCTTAAATATTGAGCAATCATGGTCTCCTGCATATGAGGTTTATGACTATCAAAAGGGATAAGGTTCACATTCTCGTTGGCAAAGGATAGGATCCTAGTAATGATAGTTTGATGATCATGGATAGACTCATTAAAAACTCTATGGTTCCTTTCTAACCACACCTACCAAAGATAGTGATTGAGACAAATTTTCCACATGTATCTAAGTCTTTGGCTTGAAAAGAGGCAAGGCCACTGGATGAACAAATCAAGTACGATGTCTGGTTTAACCCAAGAAATATTAAAGGCCTAAAAAACCCCACTTAGGACAGTCAAGGAAAAAGGGCACTCAAGGAAAATGTGATAAATGGTCTCCCAATTAGCCCTGCACAGATAACATCGATTAGTGATACAAATATCTTTACGCATCATATTATCAATGGTTAGAATTCTTCCTTGGATAACCAGCCATGAAAAGACTATAATTTTTAGAATTAAATTTTTTATCCAAACTAAGTCCTTTTGGAGGAAAAAATTCTCGTCATCAAGCAGAAGCTTGTAAGTTGATTTAACAGTGAACTGCCCATTTTTTGTAGGAGCCCAGGTCACTTGATCTTCCTTGGGTTTCATGGGGATAAACTGTTTCCCGAGAATTTTATAAAGATCATTTTATTCTGCTTGAAATCCTAGAATCCTTATTTGTTTCCACTTCATTCTGCCTCTGTCCTCAACCATATAATCGAAGACTTTTCTGCCAATGAATTCTTCTGTGATATCTCTGATTCGAGCTAAGTTAGGATATTGCGTTAGTGGTTCGTCCTTAGCCCACCTGTCATTCCAACAATTTATCCTCTCACCATTGCCTAAAACCCATATTAAACCTTTTTTGATGATTTCCTTACAATTGAGAATTGCTTTCCAAAAAGCAAAACCTCTTATTGGAACTGAGTCACTTAGAAATTCCATATTTTGAAAATACTTTCATTTGATGATAGTTGTCCATTCATTTTTTTCACCAGAAATGAGGTGCCACGCCTGCTTAGCTAGTAAATCTAAATTCATATGAGCAATTCTCCTCAGACCTAAGCCCCCATTTTCCCTGGGTTTGCACAATTTGGTCCATCCTAAAAGGTGTATCCTTTTTTTCTCCTTTGATCCAGTCCATATAAATTCTTTTTAGAGTTTCTCAATTTTTTGGAAAACCTTCATAGGGGCTATGAAAATAGAGAGGAAATAGACTGGAATGCTATGAAGAGAGGCCTTAGTGAGGGTCAATTTTCTTGCTTTAGATAGAAGATGACCTTTCCATCCAACAAGTTTTTTTTGAATTTTTTCAATAACCCTGTCCCACATTGACTCTCTCGGAGAACCAATGAAAAGAGGGAGACCAAGATACGAAGTGGGGAGGTTTTCTATATTACACCCTAAAATTTTTGCAATCCTTCCTTACCTCTGAATGGGGGTGTTCAAGAAATATAACTTGTTTTTACTAAAATTAACTTTCTGACTAGCAACATCCTTGTAGAGTTGTAGGATGTATTTAATTATTTTGGCCTCAACCACCGACGCCTTAGTCAATAGAAGGGTATCATCAACGAATTATTGGTGAGAAACATCCCTAGTGAGATATTTTGCCTTGATTCCTAATATTAGCCTTGAACTACAATAATTTTTTATGGTTCTACCTAAATATTCTACCACAATGATGAATAACATGGGGCTGATAGGGTCCCCTTAACGAATTCCTCTATGACTTTAAAAGTAACCAATAGTTGTTCCATTAACCAAAATCGAGAACCATGCTTTAGAAATGCATTCTTTGATCAAATTAATCCATTGGTGGTGAAAACCAAACTTAAGGAGGACAACAATCAGAAAGTCCCAATTTAGCCTATCAAATGCTTTGTTCATATCAAGCTTGAGGGAAAAAACATACCTGTTAGTCTTATGAGCAGAGTGCAGAGCTTCATGAACTGTGATAACTCCATCCAAGATTTACCTACCCTAGACAGAGATTCCCTGGCATGGATCTATGATGCAAGGTAGAATATCTCTCATTCTATTTGTAATGGCTTTAGTTAGGATCTTGTAAGAATCATTGCATAGATTGATTGACCTGAAGTCAACTATAGATTCAAGGGTTTGCTTCTTAGGAATTAGAGAAATAAAAGTAGATTTGAGACCTTTTGGGATATGATTTCTTACTTGGAATTCTATGACAATAGAATTTACATCCTCACTTACGATGTCCCAAAAATCTTGATAGAAATGAGGGGGAAAGCCATCGGGTACCAGGGCTTTATCTGTCTCCATGCTAAACAAGGCTTCCTTAATTTCCTCATCAAAAAAGGGAGCTAGAAGCTTAAGGTTTATATCCTCATTTATTATGCTAGTAATGGATTGCAAGAGAATATCTTTGGCCTCCTCATTGCACTGTGATTCCTGACCAAGGATAGAATTGAAATAAGTTATTGCCTCCTTTCTGATTTCTGTTAAGTCCTGAGTAATAGAACCATCTGCTTTTTAAAAAAAAATTATCTTGTTATTGCTTCTGTTTCTAAGTGTGGTGACGTGAAAAAAATTGGAATTTGAATCTCCATATTTCAACCAAATAGCCCTTGATTTTTTCCTCCAATAGATTTCCTCACAGGCCAAAATGTTATGAAACTCTGCTAGTTTTATCTGTTCCTCCTACCTAGTAGTTTCATCAGCATCACCATGTTGAATCCTCTGATCAATTATATTAAAAATTTCAACAACCTATTTTTTATTTTCAAAGAGGTTCCCAAAGACCTCTTTGTTCCAATTTTGAAGCTTTTCCTTAATAAAATTTAATTTTCCAGCAAGTTTAAAAGCTGCACTACCCCTGACAGGCTGTTGCCACCACTAAATTAAGTTATCTCTGAAACTAGAATGTTTGATCCACATAGATTGAAATCTGAAAGGTTTCTTGAAGGATAGAGAGTTAGGGATCTCCAAAAAAATGGGATTATGATCAGAGGCAATTTTAGGAAGGGCTTGTAGGGTAGAATCATCAAACAGAGTTGTAGCCTCCTTTGATAGAAAAAACTTGTCAAGCCTTTCTTGAATGAGATGACACCCTATCTGCCTATTGCTCCAGGTATAATTTTCTCCTCTAATTTTTACATCCATAAACATGTTGGAGTTCACAAATTCATTAAATTCATCCATGCTCCTGATAGGTGGTCCATTTCCACCCATTTTGTTTGAAGGGTAAAGAGGAGTGTTAAAATCCCAAGCCAGAATCCAGGGGACATTATGGAAGATTTCACTTAGATTGCCTAAGTACTCCAACAGTAGAGATCTCCCTTGAATTGAAATTAGGGCATAAATATTTGAAAGGATCCACGACATGTTGCTATTTATTTCCTTAAATAAAACACTAAGAACCTTGGCATATTTCTGAATAATGGTGCCTTCTACTATCCAAGGATCCCACAAAGTCATAATGCCTCCAGACGCTCCTCTGGATGATTTGCAAACCATCTCCCCTTGATTCTAGATTTTTTTTGCTACTTTTTTTGACTGAATCTCATCATTTTTTGTTTCTTGCAACATGATAATAGTTGGATTCACTTGATTTCTTATTGCACTGACTTCCCTGTGTTTGGGCAGGCCATTGAGGCCTCTCACGTTCCATGAGAGGAACTTCATTTATATTGTTTGGGATTTCTTCCTCTCCCCCTACCTTGAGGGGGTTTTCCTAATTTGTTGTCTTCAAAACCCGGAATAACCTGTTGAAACAAGGTTCTCTATTTTCCATTGGCAATGTCATTATTAGTTTTAATTTTTTGATGCTCAACATTTGATATTTTCCCTCTTCTTTTTTCACTGCCAAAATCTATAGGAGGCTTCACAGTGCTCTTGGTTTGTTTAGGACTAAACTAGGGGGAGGCAATTTTTTGCAGAATCGGACTGCCATATTCCTCAATCTGAAGAGTTTCGCATATCTCCATCCCTACATCCAAATATTCTCCTTTTTTCCTGTATTCCCCTAGTCTGCGAGATGACCCCTCAATAGGATTCACCTGGCTCCTAGTGATGATGTTAGGGAGATGAGATTTTTTATTTTCCAATGCCTTAAATTTCTTCCTAAGTTCTTTAGAATTAGGGTTTGGCTTTGGGATTCCCACTGGGCTTGAAGTATTTTCAAAATTGGGGTTTAAGGATCCCGACTTGGATGGGGATTCTAGATATCGGGAATTAGGGTTTGGCTTTGTGATGCCCACGGGGCTTACAGTAATTTTAGCATTAGGGTTTGAGGATCCTGACTTGGATGGGGATTATAGAGATTCAAAAAGGTTAGCTTGAAGGTTATGGGCTTCCATGTCTTTCGATAATCCTCCTACTCCCATATTGGATAGAATTGAAAATTTATTTGAAACTAGAGGATTGGAACTTACTTGAGTATTTTGGTTGCCAACAACCTATTTTTTTCCTTTATCTTGTTGGGACCCTGCACCCTCTATTTTATTTTTTTTGTAGACATATTTTGCCTGATTGAAATCACCTCTTCCAGGGAAACTCCTCAAATTTCCTCTGTTTAGCATTCCCTGCTTCTGCTTTTCTCTATTCATTACCAGGTTAGGGCACTGATTGCATATATGTCCTTGATTTTTGAATTCTTCATAGAATGTTGGTTTGTTCTCGTATTCTATCGGTTGTTTTTGATAGTATTCTCTATACTGTAGCTCCAAAAACCTTGGCAATTCATTATCCAAATTAGCATTTACACAGATTCATGCATGAGTCATCCTTGTCCTGGCCAAGGTTGCATGGTCAATGGATATCAGGTCCCCTATAGTTTTGGCTATGCCTTGCAGCCAATATTCATTGAAGAACTGGGTAGGTAGACTCGGGAGACAAACCCAAATAGGGGCAATGTTAATATTTTGCTTTTCAGGGTCAAAATCTTCACCCCATCATCTGAAAAAAAGACTTCTTTTGCCTAAAAACCAAGGACCTCCTGTTAAAATGTGAATAGCATCCTCCATATTGTTAAAATGGATAATGAAGAACCCTCGAGTTAGAGCTACCAACTCCAAGTTGCCTATTGGTCACCATTTACCTATAGCCCAAGCCCTGATAGTCTCCATGTCCGGCCTACCTCCCAAAAACTTGCCTACCAGGGAGAATTCTTCCATTGAAATAAAATGGCTCATGGAACTTGTTGGGGCCAAAATTTTATTATTTATTGGAACTAGGGGTGAAAGAGAGAGAACCTCCTTTCTTTTTCCTCTAAGAGTCTCAGCAAAAGACAACCACTTCTTGGGCCCCGCATTGTCCTTAGTATCTTTTTTTGGGGTGTTTCTGAGGAGGGTCGGGCCCTCACGTGATGCCCTCCTCCAAATATGTCGTAGTCGATCGCCTTCCTCTAGATCCTCACTTGATCCATGCTTGAGGTTCCCACACACCCCTTTTGTACCTGCTCTACCTCTGTTGCCTTGGCTGAGATTCTTGCCCAAAAATTCAAACCCTCACTCCCACCGCACCCGCTAAGCCTCAGCTCACTCATTCCTGATGATGCAATGTTAATTAATCCATTTAAATACATGTTTGATTTGATTGGTCTATTTAAATATACATTTGATTTTATTAATCTATTTAAATATACAATTGCTTTGATTGGTCTATTTAAAAACACATTTGGTTTTACTTATCTATTTAAAGGTACATTTGCTTTAATTAGTCTATTTAAAGACATGTTTTATTGGTCCATTTAAAAGCACATCTGAATCGATTGGTCTATTTATAGACACATTTGCTTTTATTGATCTATTTAAAGATGTTTTCTTTTATCAATATATTGAAAGATATATTTGATTGGTCTATTAAGGACATATGTGATTTGATCAGTCTATTTAAAGGTATGTCTACTTTTATTGGTCTATTTAAATACACATTTGCTTTGATCTATCTATTGAAAGAAAAATTTACTTTGATAGATCTATTTAAAGATAAATTTTATTGGTCCATTTAAGGATGCATCTACTTTGATTGGTCTATTTTAAGATACATTTGCTTTGACTAGTCTATTTAAAGATATTTTATTTGATCGAGCTACTAAAAGATACATTTTATTGGTCAATTTAAGGACTAATGAATCATCCTTTTTACTTAGGATTTTGACGTGATGCGTCCATTTAAGGACTAATGATTGATGATTCCACTAATCATAGAGAACTTTTGATCAATTGATATTTTTCCCTTAGCCTTAAGACCATTTATCTTTTGATCTACATTGTAAATAAGTGACATAGAGGAAGTATGCTTGATTGGTGTAGTGATGAATTATACCCCTAGTTAAGAAGGCATTTTGCTATTGACTAATTGCCCCCACATATAAGACATTATATGGGAGGGAAAATAATAATATTGACTGGAATATCATCACCTTGGACCATTGTAGTGTCAATCATATAGCCAATGATGAGACAAAATAATTCATATTGATTGGGCTATCATCATTATGGATTATCATAATATCAATCATGTAGCTTATGATGAGGTAGAATAAATTTATTTGAAAAGGATTTACATTAGTACCATGATAATTTAGAATAATCCTAATGGAGATAAAAGGTTATTCTTGAATGTCTCATAAACTAGTAAAGGTATGGAACTATGTTGATCCATTACTTGAAATATTTATAAGTTCTTATACATCCACCATGTAATGGATCTACATGAACAACTCCTCATGGGTCTATAAGGCATTAAAGAGTAATATTGTTGATATGGTATAGATTAGATGAATATTGAGAGAAGATGATAAATGATAATTGAAAAATAATTTTGATCACATGAATTAATATTTTATTCACAAAGAGGGGACTAGTCCACTCGCATCAGTAACCTAGTTTAATTACAATGTGATAAATAAATTATCTTGACCAGGATCATCATTTGCATCAATACAGGTCCAAAAATAGATATGCAAAAGGCATTCCATGCAATTACAAGCATGTTCATATCGGTAGATATGAATTTATTAAAAAATACATATAAGCAACTAGATAAATAGGTAACTGATATAGACTCAAATGTAGTATTTCATAAGATGAATTATATTTATAGGTTCTTTAAGTTCTTTTCCATAAAGTGTGGCTAGGCAATAAGCTTTTGAACCAAACTTAGCTACTATAATAAAGGGACATAGACAATGAGGCTCAAACTTACCTATGATATTGACATGGGCATTGGTGTTCTTTTTATTTACCTTGAGAAGAAGGTCACAAATTTCAAAGGAGTAATATTGTGCCTTCTTTCCATAGACATGCTTAAGCCTATTTTATAGACCCATAGATTTTATAAGGCATGAATATATTTTTATAGAGTAGTTATAATTGGGTAAGGTGAGAGATGGTATTTGTATTTGATGGAGGAATCTTGCAACAATATTCATAAGGGACCTTGATATCGAATGGAAATATGGCTTTAGTCCCATAAACTAAAGTATAAGGTATTACCCTAGTGGTATTTCAAACACTAGTGCAATAGATCCATAAAGTGGGGTAAATCTAGAGGTGCCAATATCAATGGGTCTTATCACAAGTTTCTTAAGGATTTTGATTAATATTTTGTTATAAGCTTCAACTTGACCATTGCCTTGAGGATAGTAAGGTGTGGACCATTTATGCTATATATAATAGTCAACATAAATATGTTGTACATCCTTATTTTTGAAGGGCATTCCATATCAGATATTAGGATGGATGATATGCCATAACAATAAAGGTTCTAGTTTAGGCTAAACTTGAAGACTTGATCTCTAATCACCAAAGATAATGGTATAGCTTCAACCCATTTGGTGAAGTATTCCACAATTTTCATGATGAACTTATGTTGATTGGAAATATTGAGTTAATCTTACTGATGATGATGATAAAATTATGTCCATTGGAAGATACAAAGTAAATCTTTCAAATCATGTCTAAGCCCCAAATAAAAAAAATACCAAGGAGAGATTAAGGGCTAGAGATATTGTGGTGGAGAATGAATAATATTGTCATGCTTTTAACACTTATTACATTGCTTAACATAATCACATGGGTATTTTTTGATGGAAGGCTAATAATAACCCATTCATAGGAGTTTCTTAGTGATGGAAACTCTACTAAAGTGACCACCAAATGATCCATCATAATATTTTTTAACAACTACTTGGGATTTGATCGAGGAGAGGCATCTAAGGAGGATTCCATCAAAGGAATGGTAATATAATATATCACCAATTATGGCATAGCAACATGCATGATGCATGAGATATTTACACTCATTGTAATTCAAACCATTTGGAAATGTACCATCTCAAATGAAAATAAAATTATATTTGTATTAAGGATTAGATGAGAGGGAGACGTCTATGTAGAAAATATCTAGGGGAAGTTGGATGCAAGGTTGTAGGATCTCTAACCTATTGGATTATGATAATACTTTGATCATCATAAAAATATAGGAGAATTTGGATAGAAGGTTTTAGGATCCCTAACCTATTGGATTATGAAAATACCTTGATCATCATAAAAATCTAGGGGAGTAAGAGATGTGGCTATGACAAAAACATCAACATGGAAATTTCTAGACCATGGGATGGAGTCAATGGTGATTTTATCAAAGACAAATATTATCTTCATAACAATATCTTTGTAAGGTCTAAGTTTTTTGTCTTTTATTTGATAAACACCATTATATAGTTCATCATAAGGTAGGAGTCTCTAAAAAATAAGAGGGTCCTATCCTATAAGGCTAAGTCCACATAGAGTCCTAGGATAAGCTCCTCATACTCTATGGCATTAATGGTGTAGGAGAACTAAAGATTAAAGGATAGATTAATTAGCTAATTTTTATTAGAGACCAAGATGATCCTTGCCCCTACTTCTTTGATGCATCAAATGGCATACAAGTATAAATTCCAAGAGTCAAGTTGTTCTACCTCTAGGATGAAGACTGATTCATCTAGAAAATTTATGACTATATAATGGATAGCTTCTAGAGGTGCTATAGATAGATGATAGGTAATAACTTATTATTATACTAAATTTTGGTTAAGGAATTTGAGATTGAACTCATTAAGGTAAATGGCCTACTTGACTATTCTTCTCGATAATTATGGTTTTGACATAGATAATGCAAAGGATTAACCCTTATAAAAACATAGGTTTTGTGGTTGAGCATGTAGTGCCTAAGATTTTGGGATGTAAATACTATGGTGAGGCAAATATTTTCTCAAGGTGTACAATAGGTTTCATATGTAACTAATGCCTTATTGATGTAAGAGATTTCCCTTTCTCTATGTTTATTGTCATATTGCACTAACATAGCACGTAAGATACAGTTAGTTTCTATCATGTACAACAACAAGAGTTTAGATGGATTAGGAGGGATAAGGATAAGAGGGAATAATATGTAGGATTTTAGTGTGTCAAAGACTTCTTGGAAATTAATATCCTAATTGAATACTGTATCTTTCCTTAAGAGTTTAGATAAAGTTTAATACTTGTACACTAGTTGGGAGATGAATCTCGTAATGGATTGAAAATTACCTTGGATACTCCAAATATAAGTTAAATTTTGAGTGGATGTCATGTATATAATCATAAATATTTTATTAGGTTTCACTTTGATACCTCATCAAGATATGATTAATACCAATAGTTTGCATGACATTACTCCAAAAATTCACTTATGAGGCTTTAGGAATACTTTATTGTAGACACCTAAAACATGTCATGTTGAGGAGAATACCTATATGGACCCTTTTTAGGCCATATGACCCACCTTGGGCAGCCCTAGGGCTTAAAAATGGTTTTCACCACTCAAAAGAAAGGAATTTCCCTTTTTATCCATGATCATATTACCCTGAGACAACCCCCAATCATGACCATTTGATCCTAATATTTCCCACAATCATGACCGTATGACACCAAGATGGTCATGTCAAAAGCAATTTCTCATGCCATAGTTCAAATGGTTACACATTTTAGCTAAGAGCAACGACATAACGGAGTTAAGTTGCATGAGAATTTTTAAGAATGGGTGGTTACTCTTCTTGATCCTAACCACTTCTTGGCTTCCCTTACAAGATTTGGAATCCCATTTGGAAGTCTATTTAAAATCACCTAGCCTTCATTAATAACCTTGAATATTTCATGCAATGAAGTGCTATCAAACTGAAGAATCAAAGAGCTCTCATTCTCAAAGCAACGAAGTGCTATCGAAATTCAACCATGGAGCTTCCAAGCATGCCAATGGACCATCTTGAAGGTTGAAGATCGAATTCATGCTTCTTGTACCATCCAAAATCCTTGCTTTGGTGTCATATTCCACCCCTAAGTCATTCCTCATGAGCACACCAAGAATTTCAACCAATCCATGGATCAAACCTGACATCGCCTCGCATCGACCATAAGAGAATCACTCATAGTTCACAGTTTAGTGGTCATATCTCTCAAATATGTACCATAGGAATGATCATCTCAATCCAATATGGCTCGCATCCATCCTACACAAGGATGACCTCTCGGGTAACAATCCTTTTCTCTGTTTTCTTTCTTTTATTAGATTCTAGCAACATTTCAATTACTATTTAGCATAGTTTGATTTCATTTTCATGCATGTATTTGTCATATTTTAGCTTCTTTATCACTTTATTTTCCATTATTATGGGCCTTATCTTGAAAGGCTCTTCATATGCTTTTGATGCTCTTTAGATCTTCTTGTGTGCAGATTACAGGTCTTTACAAGGGAGAAACAATACAAAGATTCACACTTCATCATCATACATCATGATAGTCCCAAGAAAAACTTATCAATAATCAGTTTGTGAGATGCAAGAAATATCCTATGAGATACACCTGGATTACTTTTCTTATTGTAAATATTTTTATCAAATTGGTAGCAAATCCCTCAATGGGATCCCATTGTAACCCTTTTGAAGGATAGAATTGATATTAATAAAAAGGGTACCATTATTTCATATCTTGTTTTTTCATTATGGTTACATAGTTTGCTATCTAGTTTGTTCTTTATTTCATTGCATAGGTGTACGATATTTTTAGCATTTTCAGTGGTGATCACGATCGGACTTAGTCCACATTTCGTAATTTCATTGCTAATTGCTGTTATTTTTGGTGTTTTTGAATTGTAGGTACCACCATCCCTTGTAGAGATGGCCAGTAGGTGCAACCGTTCTCTGTAGAGATGGTCAGTAGGTGCAACCATCCCTCCCGAAGATGACATCTAACTAGACAATTGAAAAGACAAAAATATAGCATCTACATCGAATGTAGGCTATCATAGTAAGCCACTCTAACTTTCTTTCTCTATTTTTAGTAAAGAAAAGTAGATTTTCTCATGCTTAAGTGAAAGAATTTTAGAGGATTTTGAGTCTTTAAGATATTATGTTTGTGACCATCCCTAGGTTAGATGACCTCTAATTGTGGCCATCCCTATCCCAGATGAACCCTGTTTCTAATCATCTCTATGTTAGATAAACTTTATCTGCAATCGTCCCTTGTAGAGATGACCTCTATTTGATTATTGTTGTGGTCTGATTGCTTATTACCTATTTAAAGGCTACTCATGTAGGGTTCTACATCTTATAGGTTTTTGAAAATTAAAATGTTCATTATTTAGAAATATGAATTTGAAATGTTATTTTTATGCATTAGTGAAAGATCATGGAATGCTTCTTGCTTTTAATTTCTTTTGCATAAAATAAAAGGAACCCCACACACCACATTTCACTTTAACATCAACGATTTGGACTTCATCACCAACCATTGATCGAGACCAGTGACGGTGGGCTTCATCTCCATCTATTGGCTCACACCCTAGAAACTTAGTGGTCAAAAGTGAGTGGCTTTTTGGACTTCATCATCGAAAGGTCCCCTACTCTTGGGTGCACCCAAAGTGGGAAGGTTAGTAGAGATATTTTACCATGGGGCTCTTTAAAATACTCAGTGGATGTAGTTTTCATTACTATCCATGCCTTAAATGCGAGGGTTAAGGGAAAGTGAGGCTTCATCGATACCAGGACATTAGATAGCGTGGCCCCTTTAAAGGGGTAATTTGTTCCCTTAAGGTTACCTTGAGCCAATATCCAATAGGAAGCCACTTTTTTCCATTTGAGTCACATCCCTCGATAGGAGGTGTGCTTGAACTACCTTTTAGTAGTTTTCTATTTTTACCCTTAGTTTCATAGGAGATAGGGGTTTTTCAACATCAAAACACATAAAATAGTATAGGGATTCACAAAGAAAATTTAAAAGAGATAATCACATTGTATACTTTGTTTATTTCTTTACTATTTATGTAATCAAGATCATGGTAACCACACACAGCTGAGCTCATTCACGAGTTGATGCTGCTAAAAATTTGCAAGGAGGCACTAGGACATATTCAATTTAGTCCCAAGGATATGGTCATTCCACCATGGTATCTTGGCATTTGTCGTAATGCTAACACCACTTACAGGGAATCTAACCTTCAAGATATCTTGATCCAGGAGGTATGTCTAGGTCCTCCATATGATCAAGAAGATGAGCTTCTTGATCAAAAATGATCTCATACTACTATTAGACATAATTTACCCACTGAGGGGCCTAGTAGGGGAGTGTCATGGATTCACATTCCAACTTGATCTATCCATCAATCCGAGCAGGATCAGGAATGTGCACCATCACCTAGCCTAGATGGGCGAGTCACTCCGCTTGATCATCCATGGATGAGTAGAAAATTTGCTAACTTAGATAGGTATGGCCCTCATCATCCTAATAGGGTGGCCTCATCCACTTACCTCTATTTTGAGTATGAGGAAGAAGAAGACCTAGGTCATCCTATTTCTTCCAATGGAGAGTGCTCCATGCAAGCATGTTGTGCCTCTACACCATCCAAGTATGTGGAGTTCTCCTTCAAACCTGAGCATCAGGTCAATGCGACTTCCCTCGATCATGGGAAATAGGTAGCCAACCTTGTTGGGCCCAAAGAATAGGCCAAGTCCCTTTGTATTGATGCAAGGGCTCATAGGCCCCACATGATTGATCCACTACCTAGGTAAACCATAAACCAACTATGGTTGGATAAGTTACAAAAATATAGAGAACACCTAGAAAGAAGCTGAGTAGAGCATCAAAGGGTGCACCAACAAAGGTTGCACCAAGAACAATTGCAAAAAGCAACACATGAGGAGGTACTCACACCTAGTACATATAGGCAGTAGACCACTCAAAGGTGCATTGCACAACATCATGACCTACCTCCTAGGCCAAACCAAAATTGCCCTCCTCGTATGCCCATCCAGCACCATAGGTCTCAACTCCATCAACCACAAAATCATCGACCAAAATATGAGGCCTATGAAGATTTAGAGTCAGAGTATCAAGACCAAGGATATCCTAAATCACTCCATGAGGATGTGGTGGATGATTATATTCAACCACATTGATCCACCAAGAATTTTCCACCTCTTCCTCCTCCTCAAGGACCAATACAAGAAGATGAGATAATATCATCTCAAGCCTATAAGGTGCTCATAGAGAAACAAGGTACAAGTTATCAAAATCCCACGTTGCATCAATTGTGCAATCAACCACTCCATCCTTCAATCCCATGTCCTCCATATCCTGAGCATTTTGAAATACCTAGATTGGATAAATTTAAAGGGGATGAGGATGCACAAGAACACATGACTAGCTTCATGAACCTTTATTTCTAGCTTCAAGATGATGATGCCTTGTTGCTCAGGACCTTCTTGATAACACTCTCTGGCCCAACCTTAGAGTGGTTCAACCATTTACCAAGGCATAACATCTATAGCTTTGAGCAACTTGTGAATGCCTTCCTAGAACACTTTTCATTTGGCATCAAGAAGAAATCCAACTTGACTGACTTGTCTAACCTTAAATAATTTGATGATGAGCCAGTCATAGACTATGGCAATAGGTGGAGAAAGGTGATGTCAAAATTACCTTTCACCCTACCTATAACAAAACTAACTTGAATGTTCACTAGAATTTGTTCGAAGAATATCTCGCTTCTCTTACAATTACAATAATATCAGACATTCGAGGAGGCTTTGGCATAGGCCAAGGTCATAGAGGACATCAAAGTCCAAGAGGGGGACATTAAACTTTGAAAGAGGGAATGGAACAAGAACCCTAGAGGCAACAATACACAACAAAAACCAGCTTCGATCAACCAAGTTGTCTTAAGTGTTCCTAGGCCTAAAAAATAAACAATGCCACAACAACCCAATTATCAGGCTCAACCCCCTCCTCCACAATACAACAACCAACTTCAATGGACCCAAGTACATAATCAACCACACCAACCACCTTGTAACTATACGCCATTGCCAAAAAAATTGGTGTTGCTTTAATCGATTGTGCGAGGTGAAGGCTATCACCTTGCCTGAGATTCACCCCATAGATCCAAATCACCCAAAACCTAAGGGGTATAGAGAGGACATGTACTATCTATATCATCGATAAAATGGTCATGATATCCAAACATGTTATTCATTCAAGAACCTAGTACAAGACATGCTCGATAAAAATCAATTACAAATTGATAATCCTCTTACCCTCGATAACCAAAAAATGGGCATCTTCAAAGATCCCTTACCCACACATGAGGTTAAGGAGGATCAAATAAGATAGGTAAATGAAGTCCATACAACCCCACCCAATCAAGGGTTCATAGGGATGATCAATATTGTGACAAGGAACCAAAGATATGATCAAGTTGCACCACTTGCAACTCTCATTAACATTCCTTCTACATCACAACCCTTGCCATCTCAAAATCCTATCCAAGGTCCACCACCTCAATCGGTGGTAATGATCAGAAGTAGGCTCACCCAAAGTCTACGTACGACATCGACCAAACTCTCCATCTATGAGTTAATACAACAATCGCCAAGACATAGAGAAGCTCTGATGGAGATTCTAAAATCAATTGAATTATAGCCCCAAGATCCCAACGCTTTTACCAATTTCATGGGGCACATTCAAAAATGTAAAGAACCTATTATAACTTTCTATGATCATGAGATCAAACCAATACCCACCGACATAGTCGATCCTCCATTGCACATCATTGTGTGCATAAATAGGATTCCTTATAAGTGGGTGTTGATTGACATAGGTTCCTCCATAAATATCATCACCACAGCTGCACTAAACCATCTCAGTCTTTCATCATCACATATTGTGGCATCCACCTTCACTCTTCAAGAATTTAATGATGCTCTATGCTCTATAATTGGCACAATAGTCCTTCCTATCCAAGTTGGACTAAAGATGATTCCTATATTGTGCCATATTTTGGAAGGTGTGATGCAATATAACATATTGCTTGGATAACCTTGGATTAGAGACATGAAGTGCATCCCATCTATACTACACCAGTGCATCAAATATATCCATGAGGGACAAGTTCATGTAGTCCCTTCAGATTCTAAACCTTTCAAATATGTTAATCTGGTTAGTAATCCATGAGAATTTATCTTGCCATCCATGCATCTGGACATACAACCTGATAGGCCTATTAAACATCTAGAGCCCCCATAAAAACCATCACCCCCATCCATCGATCCATCCACATCAACACCCCCATCCACAAATCCATCCATATTGTCACCTCTATCTCACCATTGGCCTTTTCTAACATCCCTTCTTCATCATCAAGTCCTTCGAGTGAGAAGAAGTTGAAGGCACCAATGGAGGAAACCCCATCATTCATCCCTACTATCTACAATAGAGATTCCAATTCCCATGGAGGAAGAAGAATCATTTGCTATAATGGATGAACCACCTCACATCACACCTCCATCATCCTCATCATCCCCATTATCCCCATCACAAGTCACGATCCACTTGGCTAACCCTAGTCTCACTGAGTACCTAGTACAGAATATCACATTCACACCACTCATCGAGTTCATCTAGGATATGGGTAGACCTCATGTGTCATCATTACCCATTGGTACCATTGTACCCTTGGGGGTCCCCCCAAACCAAATAAACTTCATCTATGGGGGTTTTGATGAATCTATAGATCAGTTTCCTATAATAGACCATGATGATGAACCTTTCTCAAGAAACATTGGGTATATGTCAAACCTAGAGTTTGCCTTGTGATACTTTTACCACTACCATTGGCATAGGAATGGCCTAGGCCGATATGAGTAGGGTCTTCGAACACCCTATCAACCATAATACCAGCTTCCTATAGATAAATTTGGCTTAGGATATTCCATATACATATGCCAGATGAACTCCTTGTAGACTCCCTCCAACACCTAACCATAGGCTTTGGGGAGGAGATCGATGAGAATGATTACATTGACCCAAGCTATTTTCATCTATTAGGAGATCATATCCCCATTACAATAGTTTCTATCGAGCCTTCTAACTCCCTCAGTGAGACATCAAAAGAGTACAAGGATGATATAGAACTCATATACCTTGGTCCTCACCATAATTGATAGCCTCCTGAATCCATCAATGAGGCATCAGAAGAATATGAGGATAAAATAGAACTAGCGTATCTAGGTCCTCACCACCTTCAATAAATTAACAATGAAAGAATAGAATTCACCCCCATAAAATTAGATGAGCTCTATCATAGGGATTTTCCTCCATGCTAACCCACCTGGAGAGACCTTATACCCCTAAAAGATCCAATCATCATGGCTCCTCCTAGGCCTGATCCATTCATCCCACTACCACCTCAGCCACCTCCAACATATCAAGGGCCACCCATATTTGATACACTTTCTCCATATATAAATGGAAACTATACACCATCCATCAACATGGTTTCCATTGATTTAACCACACCACTTCACAATCCTAATGACCCCTCAAAACCTTTGCACCTCAACCATGAGGCCATCGATTTTGATCACATGCATGTCACCACCATCACCCAAAGAGTTCTTCCCTTGTGAAGAAATGTTACAACCATTTCATTTCTCCCAAGGGCCATCCGAAGATGTTTATCAAGATGAGATCGAACCAAACATGATCGAATCTCCGAATCCAACTGATGACATCCACTTGATCCCTACACCTCATCAACTTGAGGAGGGATCCCACATGTCAATAGAGGAAACAATTGATGTAGACATTGGCCTAATATTGAGGCTCCCAAAAATATAAAATTAGAATAAATTTTATCCCTTGAAGAGCAAGCCATCTACACAAATCTATTGATAGAGAAGATAGAAGATTTTGCTTGGTCATACAAAGACATGCCGGATCTTGACCCAAAATTGGTCATGCACAACCTTACGCTTGATCCAAAAATCAAACTGATCAAGTAGAAGCTTTATAAAATGCATCCAATAATAGCCTTAATGGTGAAATATGAATTACAAAAATTTTTGGATGTTGGATTCATCCAACCTATTGACTATCTTGAATGGGTTTCCAACATGGTACCCATAGGAAAACCTGATGGGAGGATTCACATATGTATAGACTTTCAAGATCTTAACAAAGTGACTCCTAAGGATGAATTCCCCCTTCCAAACATTGATGCGTTAGTTGATGCCACCACAGGTCATGAGATGTTGTCCCTCATGGATGGTTTTTTAGGCTACAATCAAATCCAGGTCAAACCCAAAGATCAACCAAAGACAACCTTTACCACCCCTTGGGGGACTTTTTGCTACAAGGTCATACCATTTGGCCTTAAAAATGCTGGTGCAACATATCAGTGGGTCATGACATATATATTTCATGACTACATGCATAAAATCTTAGAGGATTACATAGATGATTTGCTATCCAAATATCTATTGCATCACGAGCACGTTGATGTTCTAAGGAAGGTCTTCGATCACCTAATTGAGCATAATGTTAGACTTAATCCCAAAAAGTGTGTCTTTGGAGTCACATCTGGAAAATATTTGGGTTTTATAGTCTCCAAGTGAGGGATCAAAGTTGATCCCACCAAGGTCAAAGTAATACTTGAAATGCTCCTCCCTACCAACCTTAAGTAGCTTTGCAACTTACAAGGGAAGGTAGCATCTATCCGATGCTTCATAGCGTAACTTTTGGATAAATATTGACCCATGAATTAATTGATACAAAGGGGGTCCCATTCCATTGGGATGATGAGTGCCAAAAGGCCTTCAATGAGATCAAGTAATACCTAGCATCATTACTAGTTTTAGCTCCACCCCAACTAGGTGTGCCATTTTTGCTATACATTTCAACCATCAATTTTGCCTTAGGGACCATGTTGGCCCAAAAGAATGAGGTAAATAAGGAACATGCTATCTATTACATTAGTCGCACCCTGGTGAGCTATGAGCTCAAGTATGCATACATTGAGAAGCTTTGCTTAGCAGTGGTATTCACCACCAAGAAGCTTCGATATTACATGTTGAATCATACGACATATATCATTTCCAAAGAGAATCCTTTGTGGTACATGATGAGTCACACGTACCATAATAGTCATACCACAAAATGGATCATGCTACTGACTAAATTTGACCTCAAATTCATAAGTCAAAAATCCATTAAAGGTCAAGTCATTGTTGATCAGCTAGTAGAGGCTCCTCTCCAGGATGATAAGCCTCTCACTATCGAGTTGCCTGATGATGCAATCTTTGCATTATCAGACTCGCTAGAACTCGAAGAACCTAAAAATAAAGTAGACATGACTTTGTTCTTCGATGGTTCTAAGTGTGAGCAAGGGGGTGGCATAGGAGTCATATTTTTCACACCACAAGGAGCTCCTATGCCCCTTTCATTTAAACTCAACTTCCCATGCACCAACAATAATGTTGAATACGAGGCTCTCCTTTTGGGTCTCCAAACAACTATCACCATGAAAATCAAAAAGCTCAATATCTTTGGTGACTCCTTGCTCATAGTCAACCAAGTCAAGGAAATCTATCAATGCTAATGTTCGATCTTGAAATCATACAAAGATCTTATGGATAAGCTACTAGTCAAATTGGAATGGTATAGCATCAAGGTAGTCCCTCGTTCATCTAATCATTTTGCAGATACAATGGCCTCTTTGGGGTCTTTAATTCCATAAAACCCTTTCGATGATATCACAACCATCCATGTCAAAATGCTTTTGCATGAAGCTTCAAATGATGAAGAAGCTATCCACATGATCCAGATTAAACCAAACCAAGATCGGTTCTCTTAGGTACATAACTTTTTCAAATAAGCATCTTGGGGGTCCTTGGTCCCATAGGGTCCTTCTGATAATGGCATGACCATTCATCTTAAGGTTATCTCCCAATCTACATTCGTGCATGATGAGTCACAATGAGAACAAGCAGTTCATTCAATCGAGACCCAAGCATATCAAGATTGGCTCACTCAATTAAAATATTTCCTAAAACTTGGTAGTATCCCTTTGGGATTATTGCATGTTGTAAAACAAACATTCAAACAAAAAGTGACCAAATATGTCTTATTAGGAGATATCCTTTATCATCAAAGCTATAATGGTCTTCTCCTTCATTGTCTAGAGCCCCAAGAATTTGCTTGGGCAATTTTTTCAAGCTCACGATGGTACTTGCGATGGCCATTTCAATGGCATGGCCATCACTAAGTGCATCCTTTGAATGGGTTATTATTGGCCTACTATGGAGAAATACTATTGTGCTTACATTAGGAAGTGCATGAAATGCCAGCATCATGCTAATATTTCACACTTACCTTCTTAGGCCTTACAATCGATTCAATTGGTATGGCCTTTTTTATAGTGGGGCTTTGATTTAATTGGGAAAATATTACCCCCCTCCCCCCACATCATTTAAAAACAAATATGTGTATGCTTTAACTTCCAAGTACAACATTCAACATAGCTTTTCCATGCCCTATTATCCATAAGCCAATGGGCAAGCAGAGGCATCCAACAAGACCGTAGTTGCCATCCTTAAGAAAATCATCAAGGAAAATCACAAAGATTGGCATCTTCAATTACCTCTAGCATTATGGGCTTATCACACTAGCATTCGAACACCCACTGGGGCAACCTCATTTTCACTAGTCTATGGTGTTGAGGCCATTATACCCTTAGAATTGGAAATTCCTTCATTGCACATATCATTGCAAGAGTTCATCGATGATGATACTACATGACAAGCTCACCTTGACCAATTGACCCTTCTTGATGAATGATGAGTTAATGCTCTCGAGCACCTCCATGTTTATCAAGATCACCTTAAGCGAGCTTACAATATGAAATTCCACCTAAGGGATTTCAAATTTGGAGACCTTGTGCTCAAATAAAATCAACAAAACTCCAACTTACCACCACATTTGCATGACAAATTTATGGTAAACTGGTTAGGCCCTTTTATCATCATGTAGAAGATAGGGCTAGGGACTTACCATCTTGCTTCTCTTGAGGGTGTTGAGGAACCTGAACCTCTTAACATTCTCCATCTATGGGTATTTCATGCATAACACATAATGCATCAAAAAATAACAAAATCATCAAAAATTCCAAAAAAAATTAGAAAAACATAAAACCACAAAAACAATACAAAACATCAAAAATACAAAAAAAAATATTTGCATTACATCATCATGCATTTCATTGCATTCATTGATTAGTTGCATTAGGCATATTCATCCATTGCACTTGCACTAGGACAAGTTGTGTTTGCATTCTTACGAATGACACCATGTTTGTATGCTAGTCATGAGTCTTAAATCAACCTTATCCATCATCATCATTTATAGTTTTCCTTATGAGCTTTTGCTTATTAAGGGGTCCTTGTAAGATAGGTTAGATACCATATGAATATCAATAATGATATTTAGATGGCCACTAACTATTTTATGTACACCTTTTAGTTTGCAAAATATCATAGGGAAAACCCCCACATACCACATATCACTACCATCCACATTCCCCTTTGTGAGTAACTATGTTTTTCAACACAACCAATAAGTTGCTATAGGGTGTTCACTAGGATTTTTGATCATTCAACCATCCCTAGTTTTCTTTTCAGATTTTGTAGAAAGCTATCTTGGCTTTTAGAAGGTAGGGTCTTGCTTTGATAGTACCTTGCATATGTCAAAATCCCAACATAATTTCACATATTTAACACCTGAGTTTGAACAAGGAAGGATGACACTACAACGTAATCCTTGCTCCCTTAAGTGAAAGGTTTCCCTTGCTCATCCTATTATGCGCATGGTCTAGGATGCTGAGAATTGATAAAAGGACAAGCTCCTCCCTACCCAAGCAATCCCCTTGCTCTTCCACAAAATGAGCAAGTTCCCCAAAAAAAGAAAAAAAAGAAACAATGGTTTTCACCACTAATAAAATCCCTTGCTCCTAAAAAGAGTGGTTTTCACCACTAATAAAAAAAATGAGCAAGTATCCCAAGAAATCAAAATAAAATAAGGGGGTAATGAGCTTGAATCCCTAGAATCCTCAGTTATTCAAAATCCATGGGGTAATCTCCATTACAACAATGGGTTGAATGAAACCCATCTGGAAATGGAGTAGCCTTACACGTGGTGATATGTCTATCACATTAGTGACCTTATTTTGTATAGACCAATGTCAGCTTGTGGATGAGCTAGCTTTTGGTAGCTTGTATTGCCTAGTAGTCTAGTCCAACTACATCCAAACTCAAGATAAGATGACCATAGGGTGATCCTCATTACAATAATGGGTTGCATGAAACCTGCCTAGCAATGAGGTAGTCTTATGCATCATCTAATACATTCACTTTGCACACACAGGGATATTGAATATTTGGGTCTTCATAACAGACTTGTATCTTTAAGAGTCTTGTGTAGCTAGTATACAAACTTTTGACTAGTCAACTAGGGTGTTTGAGTCTCATGGAAAACCTTAAAATTCCCTCATAACACCTAACTATCTCATCATCATTTGCAATTTTCCTTATGAGCTTTTGCTTATTAAGGGGTCCTCGTAAGATAGGATAGATACCGGATGAATATCAACAATGATATTTAGATGACCACTGACTATTTTATGCACACCTTTTAGTTTGCAAAATATCATAGGGAAAACTCCCACATCCCACATATTTCATCTCACACATTCACATCCAAATGTATGACTTTTGTGACAAGGTTAACATTTTGATTCATGACTTTTATACATTCTATGGTGTCTACCATTAGTTTGTTAAACATATTTAGATTCATTCATTATGTTTTAAGCAATTAAAACATACATCCACAATTTGCATTAGAACATCCATACAAAAATTAGTGCATCTCATACACATTAGATTTGTCATATCAAAAACATGAATTTACATTCATAAATCAAATAAACAAATCTAATCATACATCTAACATTAGGTACTACATCCATACATCACATAATCTAGGCATTACATCTATGCATCTATACAAAAATCAAATACATCCATACATATTGCATCCATAAAGTGCATCCACACATAACACAAAAACATAATAGAAACACATGATAAGCCACAAAAGAATATATATCATATATATATATGATAAATTATGGTACATCATGATATAAAAATACTCATAGGCTACAATAGAGTGGGTCCTTAGACCTCACACTCTCAAAAATAGGAGCATACATAGACAAGTCAGGTTGGCCCTACACCACTACTCTCACCTCCACCCTCAGCCCCTGTCTCGATGAGGCTGAGAAGACCCACTAGCCTCTAACCTCTAAGGAGGATCTCAAAATATAGGAACATGCTACCTCACTAATGGCTACCCTAACTTAGTGCATCAACTCTGATGCGATGCCCTTGATGATGATCATGAAGGTAGTATACCTCCACATCACTCTACCTCATCCTCCAAGCTAATAATGTATGCTCGATCTGACCTATGATGAGAGGAATATCAAGCTACCTATGCCTATAATGTGACCACATCAACTATAGCCTAGCTACTTGTACCTACCTATCCCTAAGCCATAGTCAAAGCCACCACCCATGTCTATAGAGCATCTCACTCTAATATCACCCATATCACCCTATTAATCATTACTTAGGAGCTATCCACTTGGGCCTTAAGTAGGTCCCTCTCCTTAGAGAATCCTCTCCACTACTACCTCCCCTTAGCCAGTTGACTTTACAATACTACGATAGTGGTATCTCACTCTACCAACTATACCTATAGAGACTACACCTATCCTCTAAGCTATGATCACCCTCATCCTTAGGATCCTCCTCATCATCCACCCTCATCCTATGGCTCCTCCACTCCCTTTGAGGACTAGCCCCACTCCCCCTCCATATGATGATGCACTCATCACTCTCCCTTGCTTGCCTCACCTCCTAAGGCCTCCCCTTTCGCACCCTCCCCTATCACAATCCTATCCAACCTACTCATAGGACCACCTTCCTACCACAATTGAGTCACACACCATAGATCATACTCTACTATACTACCTACATCCTCCACACATGGATCCACTAGCAAATGGTTTACCTCATATCCCACTAGTACTACTCATGGCCAATCTAGCTGCATCTCAACCCCTCAATGTCGATAGATTATGGCCTCACTAGGTATATCCTGATAAAACTTGAACTATCAAGTAACATGAGAGTTTTGTAAATAATCCCGCTCTATGACATGCCACCCAATCAACCATCACCCACACCTCACACACCTCAGTTGCTTCACTTCCTATGTCCATAGTAGGAAATCTTGATAAGATCACCATATAAGATGCTCTATCTTTAGTCCCTCAAAGGACTCTGCATAGTGTGAGATCATACCTAAGTAAGGTCATCTACAACCCACCTCTTGATACTGCCTTCATCAAGCTACATACCCTATCTTTCGATCCTCTATCTGATCTTGCTTTGAACAAGGAAGTCCATCTGGTCTATCCACTTGGATGTGCTCCCACCCCTAGATTTGAAGAAGGATGTTGTAACCTAATTTGTGACTACCTCACTGGTATATCCCATATAACTCATCATACAAGTGTGCAAGTAGAGTGCTCCCCCATGCCATGATCAGTGGGTTCGTGGTACTGCACTCTACCAAATCATATGCTACCTCAAGGAGGTTCCATGGGAACCTCACTCCTGAAGAGTCAGGTAGTAGGATGTTAGACATGAGTGACATCACCACTACATGTCTCCTAGTAAAAACCTATGTGGTATACCATACCTCAATAAGAACTCCATTGCTATCCATATGCTACCTTGCAACCTTCCACTCCTTTTTTAATATCCTCTGAAGCACTCTACTCTACTATGACATGGGAGTGGAGGTGATAGGGTATCCCTCAATCGAAACATGGAGAATCCTGTAGACATCCTCCAAAGTGACTACCATCTTGTCAGTCAAGAGGTGGAAGGTGTTGGTACGACTATCCCAATGATCAATCAAGGTAATCAGATAGGCCTAGTCCACCATCACCACCTCTAGCCTTGTCAAGTACTTAAGGTCAATGGCCTTAAGCCATTTCCAATCATCCCTTGAGAGGCATCCTTGTACCATCTCAAAAACTATGGGAACTCTATGATGAGCCCTCACAAGCTGAATACACAAGCAAACAATTAGACAATCAGGTCTAAAAAAAATCCAAAAAAATCAATAAAAATTAAGGCATAATACATTTCCATCGAGGTTATCTCAACTCGAGATGGTCTCTCTAGTGGTCATCCTAGGTCGATATGATCCCTCCTCTCGATCATCCTAGGGTGATATGGTCATTGCAATGGTCAAAAACCATTCAAATTTAGCCATCCCACCCTGAGATGACCCTCAAATCCTCAAAGAGGGACCATCTCTACCCGATACGGCCATAAAATAGAGGCACATGCAATGCTAAAACCAAAAAAAAATAACATAAAAATAACAAGCAAAAATAGACAACCTACACTACATTATGATCTACAATTAGGTTCATTGCCTTAATTTTTAAGTGAGGTTCATTTTCCATATTAATTAGTGAGGTTCATTTTAAATTGCAAAATAGCTAAGGAGAGAACTAAGTGTCTACCTTTCTCACTTTGGCTCCTCCACTCATCCAAGCCTCAGGTTGGTCCATGGTAGAGACGGGTAGAAAATCTGGCAGTGCTTCACTTCATAATTTGCTCTCCTCCTCCTCACCTCTCCTTTATCCAACTACCAATAGTAAAAATGATGTTATAAAATCCAAAAAATTGCTTTTATATTTTTCAAAAAATCCTAACCATATCGGAGTTAGATAGTTGCATTTTGTGAGGCTATCCTACCTAGGGATGACCCCAAAAATTGCAAAAATTACACACAAAAAAACAAAAAATTCCAAAAATACCTAAAACCTTTTGGTCAAAAATTCTCAAGTGATCCTCGTACCTAGTGATTTACCCTATACACCTAGTGATTGTAGTGACTAATTATCCATGCAATCTGATTAGATGGGTAGGTTACCATAAGGCCACTTGAACAAAAATAGCTTCCACAAGAATCAAAGTGTTATCATCTCAACTCCCTAAGAAAGCCATGTGGTTGGACTAGCTCCATGGGATAGAGATGTACATTTCCTTCTTCCACTCAGCCTCAAGTGATCCTCATATACAGTGATTTACCTCCTGAACGAATCGAATTGTTATCATCTCAACTCTTTAAGAAAGCCATGTTGTTGGACTGCTCCAAGGGATAGAGGTGTACAATTACCAATAATGGTCAAAATCAAAGTTGTAATGGGATTTTCCCCCTTCCACTTTCACAAAAGTCCTACAAAACCCAAAACAAGTCATCTTGGTCAAGCGACTCATCGCTTTCATCACTTTCCATCTCCTCTATCGACTCATCACTTGAGGGGGTAGTCATACATCACAAAATTCATAATCAAATCAATAATCAAACACTCAATCATGCAAATTGCATTCATTCAAGAATCATTGCCAAAGAAAATCATGACACTTTTTCTTGGGGTAGACAACAACAAAAAATTTCAACTAAACAAATACTTGGTATTCTCTAGGCCTAGAGCTTGTAGACCCTTGTGTCTACCTGTAGATGACAAGTATGCCAATATTAAGTATAATTAAATCCTATAGACCCTTGTGTATCAGCTAAAAGGTTTACTTGAATTAATCCCTTCAACTCATCGAAGCAATGATTCAAAAATGTATGCTCTTTCCATGATTGGGGCATCTAACATTGATCAGATCAATGAACACCATCAACCCTCAATTTGACTTTAGGTCATCTATTTTTGCTCTGCGTTGTGCTTTCACACAATGCATCCCAAAAATGGGTATCTGTAGACACCTAAAACACGTCATGTTGAGGAGACTACCTATATGGACCTTTTTAAGGCCATATGACCCACCTTGGGCAGCCCTAGGGCTTAACAATGGTTTTCACCACTCAAAAGGAAGGAATTTCCCTTTGCAACCATGATCGTCTCACCTTGAGATGACCCCCAATCATGATCATCTAACCTTGATATGTCCCACAGTCATGACCGCCTGACCTCGAGATGGCCCAAAATCACAATCATCTGACCCTAAGATGGTCACATAAAAATCAAGTTCTCATGCCACAGTTCAAATGGTTACACGTGTCATCTACGAGCAACGCCATAACAAAGTTAAGTTACGTGATGATTTCTAAGAATGGGTGGTTACTCTTCTTGATACTAACCACTTCTTGGATTCCCTTGCAAGATTTGGAATCCCATTTGGAAGTCTATTTAAATGGCACCTAGCCTTCATTAATAAATCTAAAAATTTCATGCAATGAAGTGTTGTCGAACTAAAGAATCAAAGAGCTCTCATTCTCAAAGCAATGAAGTGCTATCAAAATTCAACCATGGAGCTTCCAAGCATGCCAATGGACCATATCAAAGGTTGAAGATTGAATTCATACTTCTTGTACCATCCAAAACCCTTGCTTTGGTGTCAAATTCTTCCCCTAAGTCATTCCTCATGAGTGCACCAAGAACATCAACCAATCCATGGATCAAACCCAATGTCGCCTTGCATCGACCACAAGAAAATCACTCACAGTTCATATTTTAGGGATTGTATCTCTTATAAATGGTCCGCAGGCATGACCGTCTCACCCCGAGATGGCCTGCAAGCATGATCATCCTACACAGGGATGACCTCTCTGGTAGCGATTATTTTTTTTGTTTTCTTTCTTTTTTTATATTTATAAGTATTTCAATTACTGTTTAGCATAGTTGGATTTCATTTTCATGCATGTATTTATCATATTTCAATTTATTTATCACTTTATTTACCATTATTATGGGCCTTATCTTGAAAGGCTCTTCATATTCTTTTGATGCTCTTTAGATCTTCTTGTGTGCAGATTACAGGTCTTTACAAGGGAGCAATGGCATAAAGATTCACACTTCATCATCCTACATCACGATAGTCCCAAGAACCTATCAATAATCAGTTTGTGAGATGCAAGAAAGATCCTATGAGATACACCTGGATTACTTTTTCTTATTGTAAATATTTGTATCAAATTGGTAGAAAATCCCTCAATGGGATCCCATTGTAACCCTTTTGAAGGACATAATTGATATTAATAAAAAGGGCACCATTATTTCATATCTTGTTTTGTCATTATGGTTACATAGTTTGCTATCTAGTTTGTTCTTTATTTCATTGCATAGGTGTATGATCTTTTTAACATTTTATTTATACTCTCTTATCTACTCAAAGATACATCTTAGATCTTGGGGATGCTCTTCCTATTTCAAGTATTGACCAAGGAGGTCATCTACATAATATTTTATTATGGTGTGCATCATGTTATAAAAGATATACATAATGGCTCTTTGATAGCTAGCACCTACATTCTTTAAGTCAAATGGCATGACTTGGTAGTAGAAGGTACCCATGAAGTTTTGAAATATATTTTAGATTGATACTTAGGGATGATTTTGATATGGTTATATATTAGAAATATTTCCATTAGGGACAATATTCCACACCCAATAGTGAAATTGACAATCATGTTGATATTGGATAAGGGAAAATCATCCTTGGGACATACTTTTTTGATATCCCTAAATCAATGTAGAATCTAATACTACCTTATTTCTTTCAAATAGGTACAACGTATAGATATCCATCTATATTAGTCAATTGCTTTAATAAATCCAACAAGAGCTTTTGAAGATCCTCCTTAACAAGTAAGACAATATTTAGATGCATTTTTTACAATTTTTACTTGGTCTTTGCATTTGGTTTTATAACAATATGGTGTATGACTAAAGAAGGATCAAGGCGTGACATATCAGCATAAGACTATGTAAAAATGTTACTAAACTCTATCAAGAGTTTGGTGTGGACTTTTCATTCTATCAAGGTTAGGACCTTATCAAGCTTTGAGGATTTTAGGATTACTAGAGGTTCTAATGCATATGTCTATGATTTTCTTAATTATATTATGAGATCCATATTCTATTTGAGGACGGATCGACAACAGTCCTAGAATTTCAAGATCTATAGGATCAAATTGATCATGACTATTGGACCATGAGAGGAACACATGTGCTATTTGGTAAAATAATCCTTAATAATAATAATAATTTTGGGCATGATATTCTAAGGGATCATCTAAATGGAAGTTGTGCTAGACTTCCTCCCTCTCACAATCATTTTCATCAGCAATATACTTAGGATACACTAGGGTTTGGAATTTTACACTACCAATATATGTGAATAAAAAATAGCTAGGACCTATGAAGAGCGATGACCCCTCATCCTCCTTATCCCAATCCAATCTATTCATGAAAATGGTGTCTTCAAGATATTTTTGAAAGGAAATATTGGGTTCATCATTACTATCAAATTAAAGTTAAGTAGGTAGAGAATCACTACAACTAGATATATACCCTATCCTACATTGTCTCAACAAAGATTCATATTTAAGGGATATTTGATTCCCTATTAATGAATATTTAATCCTTTTTATTGATATCCCATGTTTGAGAGCATCTACTTTAGGATGATATACAATTTTTATAGTTAGCATGAGGTATATTATCATTCAAAGGGGTAAGGTTTACTACAATTGATTTGTTTGTCATTGGTAGTATCAACACAAACAAAGAAGCAACTCCTTATTTGTACCATTTGACTCTTGCTAGAAGGTAACCATGTAGTTTAAGTAGATATAGTTAACTTGGCTAGGTATAAGAAGGATTAATATTTATATTGATTATTAATTTTAAGATGAGTTTGATTAGTAATTTGAACTTCAACTTGTTTATTATTACTAGTTATGTTGCTTTGATTATGACTCCAATTTTTAGATTGATTATTAAGAAAATTAGATTCAAAATTTAAGTTTAAAGACCTTAATGTATAAGTGATTTGAGAAGAATAAAAAGAAACTAATGAAAATTATTTAAGAGAAGAGAAAAGACTAGCCTTGGTATTTTCAACCTCGATCACCTTGTAACTTAGGATTAGCTATAATGTGGATTGTCTTGCCCTAATATTCATATTTAAGATATAGATGGATAGTTGAAGGGACAATCCACATTACATGGATCCAAGCCTTCCAAGAAGAATGTTAAAGTTCAAATCACAAGGCATGATATAAAAAATATTATTAAGGATAGGGGGTCTAAATTTAAGGGTAGCACTATAGTTACAATAGCCCCAAATTACTTATTGTTGAATGCCTTGATTACAAGTTCAAATTTATCCGAATATTGTTTAGTTAGCATAAAATTGCTAATGAAGTTTAGGATATAAGCATTGAGACTTGAGCCATTATTTAGAAGGATTATTTTGATAAAAGTAATATTGATATGATCTGTGTTATAAAGATGAAGCTTTATGAACATAGAGGCCTGTAGAATAATATTATTACATGATTTACCCGAATTAAACCCACAATAGAAGTGAGATCATTAGGGTTAAGGTAGTGATGGATGACTTGTTCACTCAAATTTTTGAGTAAGATATCTCTATATATTGAGGAGGTCCTAAGAAGTTTGAGGGGAGAAACTGTTTTAGGTTACTTTCAAGTTGTTAGTAGAGATAAAAAATACCCTTGTATTTGTTCTATGATTATAATATCAATGGTGGTTCTTTGAAAGGAGAAGCTTTTTAGGAAAAAATAACTAAAGGGGTATAAGAGGTTGATTGGATTATTGATTTTGTGTTGTTTCCTTATGATAATATAAATAGAAGAGGAGTGTTTAGGATACTAGATCATTCCTATGTTCCTTTGAATTAGAGGTTGGATGTTCCTATACAATATATATTTTTTATTGATTTAATGGATTTTGAAAGGGACCCTAAAACATTTGACAAAAGCAAAAACAAAAAAATATGGTCTCTATAATACTAGGATCAAAGCAACAATACTTTAGAAAAATCTAAGGAGATCACCTTGAAACAACACCACAAGCACCAGCCTAAGGGAGGAAATCACTAAGAGACACTACTAAGAAAACAAAGGAACCAAGTAAGGACTCCCAAAAGACATGAAAAATTAATTAGTCAGAGTAGACATGGCTAGGCAAAAGCTTCAGTCACTTCATGATCTTCATTTTCTACTTGACTGTGTCCTCCATTCTTGAGGTTTTCAACCATCTTCATGGATTATTGAAGGATATTCCATACCATCTTGGGTACTCTAGATATGGAAATCAATATCTATTCTAGGTCTAAGAGGAAATATTGGTTCAATCTTTGCTGACTGTGGCTTGATGGTCCACTCAGGGGACGTAGGGTATCAGCTCCCTTCTAGGGGAAGAACAAGTAGGAACACCTTCACCCTTTATTTTATTTTTTAGAACAAGATAATATTTCAGCAATCATTTATGTTACTCAATGATAATGGACATATTGCACTTCCCACTTAGAGTTTTTCTCTTGGAAGAATGATGACAAGGCTCCATTTTGATTGAAGGAGGAGAAATTCTAGAGCCAAAATCTAACTTCCTCTCAGTTTTGGTGGTCTCTATCAAAGCATTATCCATGGATTCATCAACAACCAAGGTATATAGATGAGGGATTTCTTGCCTTGAATTTAAAATAAAAGGATGAGTAAGGGGGCTACAAATGCATGAATTGATGCCTTTTAGGTCTCCTTCTAAAGAGCATGCCTATACAAAATAAGGTGAAGTACCTTTCTTGACATTGGAGATAGAACTTTCCATGGACCTGAACAAGTACTGGGGTACATTGATGGACTTGATATCTCTGAGGTGATTTAGGAAGGCCAGATGAAAGGTTCCAAGGGGGTATTTGGTCTTGTTGATAGTCAAGTATTGAAGAATGGGAAGTTTGACCCTATTCTATGGATTAAGGAGGGACTCCCTTATGATTCATCTCTTTTCCCTTATCGACTTCTTACTCTTATCCTTGAAGTAGCTTAGCTCCTCAACCAGTGAGTACTTGTCTCTCAAAACAATTTTCCTATCATCAAGGAGGTCTATCACCTCTGGGATTATATAAACATTGATAGTGAACCTGAGGTTGCAAACCAATACTCCACCATCCTACCAAGAATGGATAAACTCCTATGATAGGTTAGGATTACTATTGCTAAATTTTTTGAGGAAGTGTATGAAACCATGAGTGTTTAGTATTTCTTCAATGATGGGATAAATTACAAAAAAAATAGCTCCAAAAGTGCCATCAAGAAACTTTTCCAACCCACAACAAACCGAGTAGAAAATTTATAGAGAGCTCACTCTACTGAAGGAAACTTGAAACAATTATTTTGTAGTGAATAAGAGTAATCCAATGAATGCATTTAAATAACTCAAAGCCAGAGGAAGTTGAGCAAACTGAAGTTTCCTAGATATGCATGTCAATGGTTTTGGATATTGTCATGCTCCAGAGTCATTTATGATTACCTTCAACTCTAGATATCTTCTAGAGCATAGGCTCAAGTACCAAATCAGCCTTGAGAGAGTCACAAACAATGGTATGAAGGACAACCTTGGTAATATTTCTAGAAATTTAAGTGAAAAAATTAAATACGAAGGTGATATTGATACAAGAAACATCTTGGAAATGATTGGAATAAAAGGTGTTACAAATGTGACCACTATAGCTTAAGGTGGTATGGATAATCTTACATGCGAAATGATTATGAAAGGCTTTGGGTTAGCATGTGGGAACTTGGGGACTCAAAAACTAAAGAGGATAACCTTCATGGGTTGGGGTTGATCCTTAATATTTGGAGGGCCCACAGGAATCCACATCGATTGGGTTCGCTCTAGCAGAATGCCAAGCATATGAGAAAATGGGCTAAATATGTGGGTTCCATTGAAAAATACACATAAACTAAGAGGTCATCTAAACCAAAAATCTATGTCAGAGCATTGAAGCACCTTCATGGATGATGATATCATGGAGGGGCCTATGGAAGTTTTCATGTCACACATGGAGAGATTCTTAAGATAATACTAGTTTAGCCAGTAAGTTAGTTACCTTGTTGCCTTCCCTATACTTGTGCTAGATAATAAGATTGATATGATTATAGGGTATCTCTTGGACTCTTCAATGAGGTTGTATAAGCTCCAAGGTGGAATATGTGTCCCTTTGAGGTAGTTAATGATATTTAATGAATCTCTTTCAATGATTAGATTATTGGGGTAGATATTATCTAGGAGGGATAATCCTTGATAAAGAGCCCTAGCTTTGACCACACGATTTGTTTGGATGCCAATATTTTTTTCATATGTAAGAATGGTTATTCCTTTATCATATTTAAGGATACCACCACCTCTAACCTTACCTGGATTACCTTTAGCTACCCTATAAAAGTTGTACTTAATCTATCCAATGGGTGGTAAAGTCCACCTGGCACTAGCTCTATCCATAGGGGACCTAGAGGGATGAGAAAGAGTAGAAGAGAGGTTGAAAGAGGCTACAAGCTTGTACTCAATATCAAGCCTAGGGAGCACATGAGAGGGAACTAACTAGGAGTTTTTAACAATAGCAAATAATACCTTCATTCCAACAAAGAGGGAATCCTTGGAAACTCCAAATAAGGCTCTATAATTTTGCTCTAACCAAAATTTTTAAAGAAAATATAGAAGGTTGAAAGACCATAAAGACTTGAGGCACCGATTGAGGAAGGGGCTGGGCCATTGATTTAATAGCTCTAGGATTGAATTGTATTGAGCACAAGCAATTTTGAATGACTTGAAAAGGAATATCAGGACACTAGAGTAGAAAGGACACTCCAATAAAAGGTGTTATGAAGACTCCCAACTAGAGCAACATAACTAGTAGTAGTTGGGAATGGTCAAGCCTTTGGATAAAATGTTATCAATGGTTAGGATTTTGTTTTGAGCCATGAGCTAGAAGAAAAAGGTAATTTTGGGAACAAGATGCTTGAGCCAAATTATTTTGGTAGGGAACCACTTATCAAGGGAGTCAACATGGAGATAGTAAGTAGACTTAACCGAGAATTTCCCATTTTCATTGGCTTTCTAGATAGGGGAGTCATTGGAGTTAGTATTAGGAATGACATAGGTTTTTAAGAGGCTAGAAAATACCCTTGCAACATTAGCTTGATATTCCATTAAGTTCCTCAAAGGAATGATTTTATTGACTTTTCTTTGAGTGGCATTAATAAAATTGTAAAATTTATCCCCAAAGAGGTGGTCAGTGTAAGGCTTTAATATGGCTAGGTTAGGATCATCAAGCAAGGTTTGATCCTTCAACCATGGGTCCTTCCAAAAATTGATGCAATGTCCATAGTCTAACTACCATTTGAGCCTTTTTTTGATGATGGACCTGGATTTGATAATGGAGTTCTAGAATGTCGACCCACCTAGGAGAGGACCACTATCCATAAGTTTATTGTGTTGAAGATATTTTATTTTGATGATGTCAACCCAAAAAAAATTCTCGCTAGTGATGATTCTACATCCATTCTTGGCTATGAGGGTCATGTTCATTTTGTTGACCATCCTGAAACCCAAATCACCCTAATATTTTTTAGAGTAAATTCTACCCCATGCTACCAGAGGAAAACATATTCTATTCTCAATACCAAACCACAAGAATATTTTTTGGATTTGCTCAATATTTTGACAAATGGAAATAGGGGCTTTGAAGATAGACATGAAGAAGACTAGAATTCTTTGGAGGTAGGCTTGCACAAGTGTGGCTTTAGCTTCTTGACTAAGGAGGTCCTCTTTCCATCCAATGAGATTTTTAAGAAGCCTTTTGATGATATTGTTCCACAAATTTTTATATGGGTTATCAAAGAATAGGGGAAGGCCAAGATAGGTAGAGGGTAGGCATGATATGGTGCACCCTAGAATCTTGGTGATCTTGAGTTTCCTATATATGGGTGTGTTGAGGAAAAAAACATTTTTAATGAGATTAACCTTTTGCCCAATGACTTCTTCATAGAGGTTGAGGATAGACTTGATAGATTTGGCTTTAGGAATTGATGATAAGGTGGCCAAGATGGTGTCATCAACAAACTATTGGTGAATGATGGGATTGAGGATGGATGAAGCCTTGATGCTTGAGATGGCTCCTTGAGAACAAGCAACTTTAAGAGATCTTCCAAGAGACTCTACAAGAATAATAAAAAGGAAGGGAGAGGATCACCTTATATAAGGCCCTGTTAGCTTTCGAAATACCCTTAAATTGACCCATTAATAATGACAAAAAAAATGTAGAAGTAAGACATTTATTTATAAATGCAATCCATTCATCATGAAAGTCAAATTTTGAAAGAACAACATGTTGGAAATTTTGAGTATATTGTTGTCATTGATGTCAAAGGATTGATGTCATAGGTTGATGACATTGGTTGTCATTGATGTCAAAGATATCTTGGCATGAAAAAAAGATAAGGTTTATAAGTTGGTTAATTAATGCAAGACAAATACCTCCATTGAAAAATGAAGACAAGGTAGACAAAACTCCATTGAAAAAGATTCATTATTTGCAAGGTTGAAAAATATGTCAAAGGCAAAATACAAAGGTTTTAAAAGATAAATTATAATATTTAAATTAAAGTTTAAATATTATAATAAAATAAATTTGAATTTCATATGGCAGCAAAAAAATTAAATTTCCAATTATGGGGCAAAGCGTTGATGTTTTCCTAAGTGTCAAAGTGCATATATACGGTGGAATCCAAAAATTATTTCAAGGAGTGTTGAAAGTTTTAAGCGGTGTCAATATAGTGCATTCGTCCTTTTGTGAGCACAACGCACAGGTTTCAAGCGAAGGCAACAAGGAGTAAAGGGGATGCATGTATTTTGAAGATAGGCGAATGGTGCACAAAACTCAAGAAGGAGTAGCGTGTGATTAATTTCCAATCAAAAAGCTAGCTCAGGTGGCAAGCAGACCTTGCATAAGGCGTGGCACGGAGGAGGTCTCAAGGTTGAGACTTGGTGGTAACATTTTATTTGTAGTTTTTTTGACCAAAGGAACGCGATAGGTTTAAAGAAAATATTTTGCATTAAGGTTCTTGTGTGGGTAGTTAGTCCACATGGTGCTCTAGCACGCGCTAGAGTGTGGGCTTTGTGAGATCACTCGCTTGATTTCCTATGATAGCAGAAGTGGTAAGGGCAATATTTTATAAAATTTTACTTGGTATTTATGGAGTCATAAGGGTGTAAGTTTGATAAAGTGTGCCATAAGGGTTAAGTTTAATAAAGTATATTTTTGCTATTAGGGAGTCATAAGGGTGTGAATTAATAAAGTTTTAAAATCTTTCTATTTGCAAACACAAATTATAAGACTGTTTTATATAGTTTTATTTTGTAAAGAGCATAAAGGAAAAATATGTTTTGCACGCAAGAATATGAGTAATAACGTGTTATAATGGCTTGATATTTTATTGTAATTCGTGCATGGTGAAAAGTGACTTTAAGGGTTTTGAGTTATTGAAGATCATTTTTATATTTCTTTGAGCACATATTTTGAGAAAAACGTTCATGTGGATTTTTTGATAAAGTATTTTGCTATCTAACCCTTGAAGTGGCACAAGAAGGATTATTTTTTTGTGAGACAAGTTTTTGAGGACATATCTTCATCAAAGCAGAATAAGAGGTATGGACATATCATTCCTTCTTTAAGGTATTTTGTTGAGCAAATATTTCTAAAACATAAGGTGGAGATAAAAGGATTGTTTGGTATGCATTATTGAAAATGTTTGAGCTAGTGTTGGATACCTACATGTGCTTCATTGTTGAGATAAAGTCAAAAAAATTGCATTAGGGTTTGAGAACTACTTATGCTTCATGATTGGAAATACTTGAGCTAGGGTTGAGACCAAGTTTGTACATCATTGTGAAAAATTTTGAGCAGTGGTTTGAAATACATTGAAAGTAATTGTGAAGTGTTTGAGATCAATCTTGTGAAGGAAATTTGTGTATTATTGTGTGTGATCCTTGAGAGTAAATTTGCAAGGAAGATTGACCAGTTTTGTGAAGCAAAGTTATACACTAGTTTGATTTGATTTTAAAGGGATTTTGTAAAAGGTAGATATTGGATTAGATGAAAGCAAGATTTGTGAATGTGAAGAACATATTGGATATTTGATATTACATATCATTATGTATATTTTCTAGAGGTTAAAATAATTCTAAGTAGAATATGTTTGAATTGCCTAGTTGAAGAAAGCATTTCTGAAAAAGATATAAGCATTGTTTGTATGCAAGAATTAGAAATATTTGAGTAGGTTCAGTGAGCAGCACTGAGGCAGATTTAATGAAGTCTTGTGAGAATAATTGAAGTAGCATTGAGGTAGATTTGAGAAAGTCTTGTGAAGAGAATCAACATTGAGGCATATTTGAGCAAGTATTATGAGAATACTTGAAACAACATTTGAGGTAGAGATTTATGAGTAGAGTTGGAGCAAATTTGTGCAAATTTTAGGCAAATATTTATAAGAAAATTTGGAGCATATTTATGTATATTTGAGGGAGATATTTATGAGCAGATTTGGCGCATATTTGTAGTAGCCTTGTGATCAGGTTTGGTGAAAATTTGAGATAGAGTTGAAAGCAGGATTTGGAGCAGACCAGAGTAGATGGGATAGAGTTATCCTATGGAAATATATCCACAAAACAAAGTAGAGAGGATAGAGTTATCCTATGGAGAGAGATCCACAAACCATAGAAAATGGGTTAGAGTTCTCCTGTGGAGAGAGATCCACAAACTAGAGCAAGAGGGGATAGAATTATCCTATGGAGAGAGATCCACAAACTAGAGTAAAGGGGATAGAGTTCTATGGAGAGAGATCCACAAACCAGATCAAGATTGGATAGAATTATCCTATGGAGAGAGATCCACAAACTAGAGCAAAGGGGATAGATTTCTCCTGTGGATAGAGATCCACAAACTAGAGCAAGATGGGATAGAGTTTTCCTATGGAGAGAGATCCACAAACCAGAGCAAAGGGGATAGAGTTCTCCTATGGAGAGAGATCCATAAATCAAAGAATTGGGGATTGAGATCTCATTTGGATAGAGGTCCATAAACATTGTAATAGGGAATTTATTCCCAAGATATTTGTTGAGAAAATTTAGAAGAAATATTTTCTTCGTGGATGTAACCAACATTGGATGAACCATGTTAAATTTATGTCTCTCATGTGTGTGATAATTTGTGCATTATTTTGTTATTGTTTTTTATATTGCAATTTATAACATTGCATATTATTATTTGGAAAAGAAAAGTAAAATTTTATCATATATTGTTCACCCCACCTCTCAGTATAAGCTTGTGTTCTTCACAACAAAGAGAAAATCCTAGGAAACTTTATCAAAAGATTTGTTCATGTCGATCTTGATAAAGAGGTTAGATTTCTTGTTCTTAGAGATAGAGTGGATAAGCTCATGAATGGTGATGATGTCATCAATGATGATTCTACCCTAAACTAATATACCTTGGCAAGGGTCAATGATGAGAGGAAGAATTTCCTTCATGTTATTGGCAATTGATTTACAGATAATTTTATAAATAAATTTACAAAGGCTAATTTGTCTAAATTCTGAGATGGACCTACTCACAAGTGTTAGAGTATATTACATTATTTATTATATGATAATGTACCACCTTTAGTACATAACTAGAGTAGGAGTTTACCTTAGAGTAAGATTTGAGTAGTTACTTCATGCAATGTAATAAATGCACAAGTGTTAGAATGTACAATGATGTAAATGTGTATGTAGTCCACATGTACATGAGTCATAGGTAGATGAAAGGTCAAGGGAATTATCTCCCTATATATATGCCTTTGAGGTATATAGGAAGAGAGAGGATAGAAGATACAATAGTGACTAGTTGCATTAGTAGTTAGAGTACATTGTAGTTCTTTCATGTATTTATGGAGTGTTCATGTCCTCTATTATATTACATTGTACTATTTTTATGAGCTTTCATTAATGACATATTTTTGAGTTATTACAGAAGTTTCTCTTATAATTTTCCTGCATATTATAGTGCCATTATCATATAGTTATCATTGCTTGCTTATTTTACATCTTGTGGTTGCATTTCCTTTAATATATATCATCAAAAGCTAACAAAAAGAGACTTTAGAATAAGATCTAGGAAGGTCAAGTTGACATATTTGGGTAATAATTTGTTCCTTTGAACTTCTTGAATAGCATAAATGAGGTTTCGACCAATAATACTTCAAAAACATTGGAGGAAGTGCGGTGGAAACCTATTAGGACCAGAAGATTTGTCAGATGACATGGAGAAAAGATCATTTTTTATTTCCTCTTGAGTAAATTTTCTAAGTAAACAAGAATTAAAATCATGGGAAATGATGTGAGAGATGTTCTAGAGGAAAGCATTGGAGACATGAGAAGAGCATGGGTAGCACAGGCTGAGGAGTATCTCAAAATGAGTGACTTCTTTGGCTCTAATCTCTAATATATTGTTGGTGATAGTTCCATCATCTCTAGATAATTATTTGATCTTATTGTTACTTCGATGTCTGAGAGTCAATGCATGAAAAAACTTGGTGTTGGAGTCTCCCTCTCTCAACCACAATGCCCTTGATTTTTATCTTCAAAAAACTTTTTTTGCCAAGATATTGTGAAATTTAGACAAGAGGTCACTTTCCTTGTTTTTGAGCTCTAGAGAAGAATTCCCACATTGAACCTATTCTTCAATGATGTTGAGTTGGCTCTGTATATTTTGTTTGCTTTCAAAAATATTGCCAAACACTTCCTTATTCTAGAAATAGAGGTTGAATTTGATGAAGTGTAACTTCTTGGTAACTTGAGAAATGAGAGGACCAGAGAAACTCTTAGTACACCACTCAAAATTATTTTTGAGGTCTGTATGTTGAAGCCACATGGATTTGAATCTAAAGATATTTTTGAGTGAAGAAACTAGTTGAAGACCTTCTAGGATAAGAGGGTTGTGATCCAAGCCAATTTTTTAAAGGGAGTGAAGGGAAGCATAGCCAAAAATGTGAATGCCTTGTTTGGATAGGAGGAATCTATCAAGTCTGAGTTGAATGAGTTGATTGTCTGTCCTCCTATTACTCTAGGTGAATTTGGTTCATTTCAACTGAATATCCATTAGTTCATTGCTATAAATGAATTTAGCAAATTCCTCATAACATCTTGGTGTGATGTTCTCCCTCCACTCTTATCTGAAGGATAAAGGAGGAAATTGAAGTCTCTAGCCAACATCCAAGCTTCATTATAAAAGATATTTATCATTTGAATCAGGGTATTCCATAAGGATGATCACCTTTGTGGGTTATTAGGAGCATAGATATTTGATATAAACCATATTGCTTTGGTGTATTTATAGTATAAAAGAATATTTGTGATTCTATATGATGCAAATAAGAGTTTACCTTTAACTTTGGTTGGGTCCCACAAGTAGAGGAGGCCTCTAGAAGTGACTCAAGCTGGGTTGGTGATGCATTCATTATTTATTCATATGGATTTGGAAATTTTCTCAACACTATATTTATCAATTTTTATCTCTTGAAGTAAGATGATATTGGGTCTAAGGTCTTTCCTTATGGATGACACCAACCACTATTTGGTTAGTCCATTAAGGCCTCTCACATTCCATGAGAGAATTTTCATTTATGACCTTTGGAGGAATATTTTTTGCCTCTCTTGCCATGAGACAAGGGGAGCTTGGTTCATTTTCCATCTTCTTTGAGCATCTCTCCAGCAGAATATTCTTTAAAGGATGAGAAAAGAGTGGCTTGAGTACCATTAGATATATCGTACTCAACTTGTTTTTATATTATCTCTTGCTTAGAAGTTCTACCCTTTTTTTGTCACTACCCACATCAGCTAAATTTTTCTTTTGATTTATCATTACCATCATGGTGGGACTATAAGACTTGCCCAGGTCACTAGAATTAAGATCACCAATAGGATATGCAATGAAGCCAATAGGGAGTGAAAGGTTATTGAGAAGGTCCAATGAATCCTTGGAGAAGGTAAGGCTAGAGAGGCCAAAATTGGATGGGGAAAAATAATTTTAGGGAGAAGAGGGGAGGGGAGGATTTCTCGGGTGGGGACTAGATTTCCAAGAAAGACACTCCAAGGATTTAGAAAAAAAATTCATCATGATGTGTGATTCCAGTAGCAGTGCAAAGAGGCCCAAAAAAAGAGTTGAAATTATTAGGATTAGTGAAGGAATAACATACCTAGTTATAAGGGTCTTCATAGGAAGCAAGGATACTGTACTTGACCTTGGTATTCAAAATATTATTTTTATGGTTGGAACTAGCTTGATTCTTCATTTGGAGATTGGTTTTCTGACTATCCTCTAAGGATTTCTTAGTGTGAAGCCATTCTTTCTTAGAATTATTTTTAAGAGAGGGGCATTGCATCCTGAGGTGGACCTACTTTTGGCATTAAGTGTAGAAAGATAGTTTATTCTCATATTAAATGGTGTGATGCTTGTGGTAGGATCCAAAGACAATATCAATGAATGTAGGTAGTTTTGATTCAATATTGGCATTGACACACAAGTGAGCATACACCATTTGGGATTTAACTTTATTAGCTAGGTTAAAGGCAAAAAGGTCTCCAATGGTTTGATAAATTCCTCTCAAGAATTTTTCATGCCAAAACTAAATGGGAAGACCTTGAAGCCTAACCCAGATAGGGGCTGAATTGATACTTTGAGTTTTAGGGTCAAAATCTGCACCTCACCTCTTGATGAAAAGATTACATTGACCAAATAACCAAAGATAAATGATCAAAATGCACTGGTGTCTTCTGGTTTGTTCATTCTAATGAGGAGAAAACCTCTAGGAAGAGAAAATAGGTCCATGTTACCTTAAGAATGGTATTTTGAAAAGGCCAATTTTCATATAGATTCAATATCTGAGCAAGATTCAACAAATTTATCTGAGGGACAAGGAGTCTTGGGAAATAAAGGAAGCCATGATATTGGGAGGAATTACCAGTTCACTATTATTCATAAAAGAGTGACTGAATCTTTCTAATATGGGGTTTACCCCATATTTTTCTTGACTATCTCCGTAAAGGAGACAGGGTTGGGATTTTTGGGTTGGTCAAGAGGGGGGTTCCCTTTGACACTCGTGACATCCACTCCCTTGGTCAGACCGTCCCAAGGCTCATGATCTGTGTTGCCTTCATCGCCTGAATTCTTGCTAGTTTAAGATTCAAAATTTTGAGATGAGTCACTATAAAAAATATTATTAGCTCTCTTTTTTTCATTATTTGGCAATGGATTTTAGAAAAAATCCAAGATCTTAATTAGAAGAGGTTTGGGAATTAGATCCACTAACAACTTGAAATTTATCTATAAAGTTTTATATAATGTTTCTAAGAGTCTTGCACTTATTGGTTGAATGATTATTAATGCAATGAAAGGGATAGTGCTCCTCAAGGCAAATTCAAAGAGCTTTCTCTCTTTTAGGATATAGGGGTATGACAAGTGGAAATTCTATCATCCCAGAGTTTGATCTAGTTTAATGAATTGCCTCTTGGGTTTAGATTATTGAGACTTTCCTATGATAATATTTTGAAGAGTCATCGTAGAATTTGTTGCTATAGCGAGAGTTAGTAATCCCATTGCCTATAATGTGTTTACTTTTATATTTCCCCTTTGAATGGGAGGAGGACTTGTGCTCCTCCTTAGTATTTTTTTCTTTTAGTTGTTCTCTTAGGATTTCTATTGTATCTTCAAAAGAAGATACATTGGCTATTTCTTTGTAAATGGCTAATTGCTTGCTAAGGCTTCCTATAAGATGTCTAGGAGATATTTAGTGGGAGGACATGTTGTTGCCATTGCACAACTTGCCCCAAATTTGGGGACCCACCTTGAATTTTGAAATTTTGAGGATTTTTGGGGTTCATTTGAGTGATAATTTTGATAGGTCTATACTCATGAGTTGCAATACGGGTTTCAAGGTTCTTGTTTGTGTAATGTCTTTTGATGCTTTTTAATAATGTTTAGTGTTTTTATTAGGATAATAGGCCTAATTGCATTTTAGTTTTTATGGTTGATTAAGTGTGTAATATTTTCTAATATTAATGCTTTGAATGAAATTATTTCAAACACTTGAAATTAATTAAATCAATAAAAGAAAGAATTATATATATATATATATATATATATATATATATATATATATATATATATATATATATATATATATATATATATATATATATATATATATATATATATATATATAAGAATAAAAAGAAACAAGTTTTCGTGTGAGGGTTAGTTACATTTTTTTGAATTAATGTTATAGGGAGTAATTTTAATATTAAATATTTTAAATTTTATATGGATTAACTTGATAATTTTGAACTCTTATATTGGCAGATCAGCAAAAAGAAGGTACCATGGGTTATGCATAAACACGAAACATCATAAATTTTCTCTATTTAGGATTTTTGAAATTTTAAATTTTCTAATTTTGGATCCTTTCACTAGGGCCCATTCACTTGAAATTTATGAGGTGGAAGTTTTTTGGGGTAAATTCACCCATCGTTGATAATAATTATTCTTGTTTTTATTTTAATTCATCAACCACTTTCACCTACGGATAATTCACCTTCAAATTATAAATAATTTTATTTTTCTCACCCAATTCACCTCATATACTACCCGTATAAATACTATAGGGGGTACCGATAAACATATATCTAAAACACTCTAACTCAAAAATAGCTCTGAAGAAATGAAAAACTTGACAAGGTTGCAGAGGAGTGTTTGTTAGCATAAGTTGATTGGTTGCAGGAGAGTGTCAATTGGTATATCGGTTGCATAGGAGTGTCAATCGATATAAGCCAATCGATTATAAAGGAGTGTCAATAGGTATAAGTTGATCGGTTTTACATGAGTGTTTGTCAGTATAAGCCAATTGGTTGTAGAGGAGTGTCAATCATCATAAATCGATTGGTTGTAGAGAAGTATCTATCGATATAAGTTGATCGATTGTAGAGAAGTGTCAATCAGCATATGCTGATTGGTTGTAGAGGATTGTCAATTGACATAAGCTAATCAGTCACTGAGGAGTGTCAATTAGCATAAGTTGGTTGATTGTAGAGAAGTGTTAATCAATATAAACAGATCGGTTGTAGAGGAGTGTCAATAGATATAAGCCAATCGATTGCAGAAAAGTGTCTATTGGCATAAGTCGATTGGTTGTAGAGAAGAGTCTATCGGTATAAGCTAATCGATTATAGAGAAGTGTTAATCAACAAAAGTTGATCAATTATAGAGTAGTTTCAATCTACATAAACCAATCGATTGCAAAGAACTATCTGTCGACATAAGATGATCATTTTTAGAGAAGTGTAAATCAACATAAGCATGATTAGTTATAGAAGAGTGTCAATTTGCATAAGCTGATCGGTTGTATAGGTATGTCTATTGACATAAGTCGATTGGTTGTAGAGGTGTGTCTATCATCTTAAGATGATTTGTTTCAAAGGAGTGTCAATAGACATAGGTCGATCGATTGGAGAGGATTATCATCGATTGTGACTGAGCGGTTGTAGAGTAGTATGACTATCGATGGCAGAAAGTTGTGATGACTATGATAATAAGTAGAATATTCTTCTTCCAAAATTCTATTTTCTAAAGCTTTTTTTCTTCAATTTTATAAAAAGTGTAGATGCACTATCTACAACTGTAGTAGAACAGTATCCATGTCATGTTGTTGTGTGTTAGGAGCATTTTTATTGTCAGAGACTACTTCTTGTCTGTTAGAGTATGTTTCATAGGTAGTGTAGATGCACTATCTGCAACTCTGGTAGACAAGTATCTATGCCATATTGTTGTGTGTTAGGAGAATTTCTCTTGTCAAATACTGCTTCTTGTCTATTAGAGTATGTTTCTAGGCAGTGTAGATGCACTATCTGCAACTATGGTAGACAAGTATCCATGTGTTAGGAGCATTTTTCATGTCAGAGACTACTTCTTGTCTGTTAAAGATCATTCTATAGGGCAGCGTACGATCATATGAAGATTCATATACTTTATGGAATTATAGTTTAACCTTGGTTACTTAAAAACACAAATTATTATTAAGGGAAGTATGTGATTTTCCTTCAATTTCATATTCATTTCCTAACATCTAAAGGTTTTTCTTTACAGATACAATGTCACCTACTGAAGATGGAAATAATGAAGGCCAATATTCTGGTAAAAAGATAATTCTAAAATATTTTATACAAATATCAAAATGTAGTGAGGTATCCACATCTACACAACATGCAGGTACACACACCTTTTACCATAAAATCATTATATTTTATCTCTTATTATTAAATATAAATTATTTATTTATTAATAGATAAATGGTTGTTTGCTTATCTACTTCTTTTTAAATGCTTTGTAAAATTGCATTCTATTACTTCTTTAAAATAGTACCTTTTTACATCTAAAAATGATACAGAACATCAAACATTGAATGTAGTAAACACCGTGGGCCCTAATATGCATCCACTTGAAGATATTCCAATGGATGATATGGTACCACATGATAATTTTCCTAATAACAACATTCAACAACCACTTCATGAGATGCCTAATACAGACACATCAACCAAAAAAGGAAATGATAGTATAATTAACATAAAGAACTCTAGGTAATATTGTATTAAAAAATATAAACATCAAAAGACAAGTGAATGGACTATTGGAAGGGAATTTAAAAATGAATGGGCATGGTTATACCCATTTATTGAGTGAGATGGGATAGAAAAAGTGTATAGATGCATTATTTGTAATTGGAAGTTGGGAAAGGATCATTTGTTGCAAAATAAGAAAGATACAATAGAAAAATACTTTGAGAAAATTTACATCAAAGAAATACAAAGTGATGGAACAATTAAAATATCTCATAGGTGGAAGGATGCATCAAAATGTGTGCATGTGAGATATGCACTTGAATACAAAAAAGTAATGAAACACCAAAAAACTCTCATTGAGAAGGGTGGAACAATCCAGGCCCAATTTCAAAAAATTAATAAGACTGTATTAGCCTCAAAACATTTGCAGTTCGTTGTTGCATACAATATTCTAAAAAAGGGTCGACCCATGTATGATTTTTCTGATTTTAAGTGACTATTTCAACTAGTCGATGTATAAAACCTTACCATTTCCCATTGGTCAGATCAAAGTGATTGGGAATTGGTAAAATATCTATAACTAGTTGAGAAGGAGGACCTAAGAGAGAATGTAAAACAAGCCAAATTTATTGCACTTTCCATTGATGAGGTAACCATTTTTGACAACACATCTTGGATTTGCATACATGTTTATACATTTCAAAATAATTTAAGATAACCTCATTTACTAGCACTACATAAGATGATGGAAAATTGTAATATGAAAAAAATTTATAATGTTGTTGTAACCAGTTTAAAGGATATTGCTAAAATAGATGAAAAATAAATTGAAACAAAGTTAATTTGTGTTGGAGCCGATGGTGTGGCTACAATGCAAGGACAAATAAATGGTATTTATATTAGGATTTAGACATAAATTACCACATAGTTTATTCCCATTCATTTCATGGCTCATCGAATAAATCTTACATAAAAAATTGTAAACACATTTGATAATGTAGCCAGAGTGGAAGATCTCGTTCATGAAATACACTCTTATTTCTCATGCAATCCAAAAATATTTGTAGAGTTTCAATAGTTTTCTCTAGGTGTAACTAAAGGAAAAAAATTATTAAAATATGTGGACACTATGTGGATTTCTGATCGAGAGCCAAAATTACAGAGAAGAAAAACAACTTTATTTTATTCAAAGTACAACAGAGATTTACAGTTACACAGAATATTACAGAAGTCGTAGAAGAGTTGCGCTTTATAGAATATCTTAATTCTGGAATTACAAAAATATATTATCGTTCACGAAAATTTCTAGCCCCTTGTTCATGCCTTTGATCTCATTTTTAAAGGTTCTTAGGTGACGCTTCATTTCCAGCTGGTGGCCATTCGTTTCCTCTTCCAGAACCTTTCGTTTCGCCTTCCCATGTCGCTTCGTCGTCCAGGTATTCGAAATGTCTCCCTTTTTGACTCTTCATCTTCGGCTTGTCTTTCGGGTGCGAAAATATGACATGTCATGATATCGTGACATTTTGGCTTCCTTGTGCTCCTTCTCCCTTTTGGTCACGATATCGCGACATGTCATGATATCATGACATTTTCCTTCCTCGCTGCCTTCCTCGCCTTCGGGTTGCGATATCGTGACATGTCGCGATATCACGACATTTTCCTTCCTCGCTGCCTTCCTCGCCTTTGGGTCACGATATCACGACATGTCACGATATCGCGACATTTTCCTCCATCACTGCCTTTCTTATTTCCAAGTCGCGATATCGCGACATGTCACGATATCGCGATATTTGCCTTTGGATGCCTCCGCTTTTCTGCTCTGGTTGTGATTTCATGACATGTCACGAAATTGTGACAAATTCTTTGGCATCTTCTCCCTCCTGTTGCTGGTCGTGATTTCACAACAGTCATGATTTCACGATAGTCGTGATTTCACGACATGTCGTGAAATCATGACATTCTCGTTGGTGTCTTCTCCTGGATGCCTCCTTGTTGCGATTTCGTGATAGTGGCAATTTCATGACATGTCACAAAATCATGACATTCTCAATGGCATTTCCTTCTGGCTGCTCCTGGTAACGATTTTGCGATGGTCATGATTTCACGAAATCACGACAATTTTTGCCCTGCACTTTCTCTCTCCTTCCTGAGTTGCAAAAACTTAGAAAAAATTTTGTGGATGCAAGATTGTGCTACTGCCACCGGATGCTCCTGCATCAGACACCCGGGGTTGATGGAGAAGTGACCTTCACTTCTGTGCTGTTCGGTCACAATTTTCTGCAACATCTCCAAATGTGCACCTGCCTCTGCAGTCTACTTAAACCCCGTCTCCTAGCAAAAAAATTTTTTGCCTTCTACCAGACAGATTATGGCATTGCTGCACACCTTCTCTTCCACTGCCTACAATGGCTTTAACTTGTGGCAAACTCCATTCATTTTCATAGACTACGTGTTTGCACGACCATAATGCACTGCACATCGATCAAACTGCCATGGCCTTCCCAACAGCAAATGGCAGTCATCCATGGGAAAAACATCACACAGGACCTCATCCTGGTAACTCCCAATATTGAACGTGACTAAGCACTATTCACGGACCCACGTCCTGTGGTCCTTCCACAACCACATACTCTGATATGGATGCGGGTGTCTCCTCCTCTCCAGCTGTAACTTAGTAACCATCTCTTCGAAGACTAAATTATCAATACTACCATTGTCTATAATAACATTACAGACTTTGCCTAAACTTTTGCACCTCGTGCAGAACAGGCTTCTCCTTTGTCCTGGTTTCTCCTCCTCATTCAACAAGGCTCTCCTTGCAACCATGACTTCTCCTCTCTCTGCCTCCTTAGAGTGCTCTGATGCAACACTGTCATCAACGATCGTAGCTCGGGTAGGGCCCTCAGGCCTCATGTTCACCCTCTCTTGGTGTTCAGGACACTCATACATCAGATGTCCCACTTCCCCACACTAGAAACAGGTTCCACAAAACCTTCTGTCTCCATTTCCTCGACCAGGTCTACCTCTTCCTCTTGGGTAGTTGTTCTGATTATGGTGTCTATAATCATTATCTCCCTTCTGGTCCTGACTGCTGCTAGCTTCAGCTTCCTTCTCATCTCGTCCTCTATCCATTTCTCCACTGGTTCTTCCACAAGTTCTTACACCATGATCCCTTCCTCTTTGTTTGCCTTCGAATCTTTTGTTTAGTTTCTCTTCTACAAGGCCAACTGGTATGCATCTTCTATGGTGGCTATTCTGATCAAGCTGAGTTCTTCCTGAATGTTCATTATCAACCCGTTGATGTATTTGGCTACTTTCTCCTTATTAGCCCCTGAATGGCCAGTTCTAATGGAGATCTTGTAGAATTATTCGTGTATTCTTGGACGGACTTGCCTGACTGCCTCAGACTCTACATCCTCCTCAACAGGTCCAACTCATAATCTGTAGGAATAAATTGTCTCTTTAGTTTCTCCACCATTCGGTCCCATATGGTTATTTTCTCTTTTCCATTTTTATTTCTTTTGAGTTGTACTCCTTTCCACCATAAACTAGCATGGCCTTTCAATTTTTTTTTTGCAAATTTGATCCTATCAGGATCTGCAATCTCCTCATACTCAAAGTATTCCTCCATATCGTTGATCCAGTCAATCAACTCTTCTGGGTTGAGATTCCCATAATATGTAGAGACATCAAACTTTGGTCTCTTCTTGGCTTGAGCTAGAGCTTTCAACAATCTATCTTCAGAAGGATCCAATGCTTCTTCATCATCTGATGGACCCTCAGTTTCCCAGGCTTCATCGTCACTCTGGTCTTCTCCCTTTGGTTCGACCTTTTTTCGCAACTCTTCCTACAGGGCTTGCACTTACCTCTGCAATGCTCTGAAATATTCATCCTGTGCCACATTTCTCCTGTGACCATGATTTATTTTTGAAGGCATTCTGTTGTACTCCTCTCACAAATCCTTCCACATATCCTGGTGCAAACTGCCTCACTTCTGGTGATCTGCTCGCACACTCAGGAACTTCCCACTCTGATACCACTTGATCGAGAGCCAAAATTATAGAGAAGAAAAATAGCTTTATTTTATTCAAAGTATAGCAAATATTTACAGTTACACAGAATATTACAAAAGTCACAGAAGAGTTGCGCTTTACAGAATATCTTAATTCTGGAATTACAGAAATATATTATCGTTCACAAAAATTTCCAGCCCCTTGTGCATGCCTTTGATCTCCTTTTTAAAGGTTCTCAGGTGACGCTCCATTTATAGCTGGTGGCCCTTCGTTTCCTCTTTCAGAACCTTTCTTTTTGCCTTCCCATGTTGCTTCGTCATCCAGGTATTTGAAACGTCTCCCTTTTCGACTCTTCGTCTTCGGCTTGTCTTTCGAGCGCAAAAATATGACATGTCGTGATATCATGAAATTTTTGCTTCCTTGCACTCCTTCTCCATTTTTGTCGTGATATCGTGACATGTCGTGATATCATGACATTTTCCTTCCTCATTGCCTTCCTCGCCTTTGGGTCGCGATATCACGATATCACGACATTTTCCTTCCTCACTGCCTTCCTCGCCTTCGGGTCGCGATATCGCAACATGTCATGATATCGTGACATTTTCCTCCATCGCTGCCTTTCTTATTTCCAAGTCATGATATCGTGACATGTCATGATATCATGACATTTGCCTTCGGATGCCTCTGCTTTTCTGCTCCGATCGCAATTTCACGACATGTCACGAAATCGTGACAAATTCTTTGGCATCTTCTCCCTCCTGCTGCTTGTCGCGATTTTGTGATAGTCGTGATTTCATGACAGTCACGATTTTGTGACATGTCACAAAATCATGACATTCTCGTTGGTGTCTTCTCTTGGCTCCCTCCTTGTCACGATTTCGCGACAGTGGCGATTTCGCGACATGTTGCGAAATCACGACATTCCCAACAGTGTCTTCTCTCGGCTGTTCCTTGTCATGATTTCGCAACATGTCGTGAAATTATGACATTCTCAATGGCATTTCCTCCCAGCTGCTCCTGGTCACAATTTCATGACGGTCGTGATTTCGCGATAGGTCGCAAAATCGCAACAATTTTTGCCCTGCACTTTCTCTCTCCTTCCTGAGTTGCGAAAACTTAGAAAAAATTTTGTGGATGCAAGATTGCGCTGCTGCCACCGGATGCTCCTGCATCAATTTCATAGTTTCTTCCTACAAAAAGGGTTTTTTAAGAATATCAATCATTGGTGGGGTTTATGTATGCACATCGTAAGGATGTTGACAAGGCAAAATATTTACTATTTCATATGACTGACTTGGAAACTCTTCTCACATTATGTGGTATTATTCCATCATTGCAATAAATGAATTCTTTGATTAAATCCACACAAGAAATAGCAATTTATATTGTCAATTTCATTAGGATGAGAAAAAAAATATGTATTCTTATTGATAAGATTTACTTATCCAAAAAAAATTTAAGGATCCTTTGTTTGATAGTTGGAATACGTTAGTTCAAGTCAATGATCCTAATAACTTTTTAAAGTTCAACATCAACGATAATATTTGTATTGCTATACATGGAAATATGATTCCTTTATATCATTATGAAAAGATGTTAGATACACTTACAGATGATGTTGAACAAGTGCCCGTAACACATTACAAATTCGATGAGGTTTTGGATAGTACTAAGAATAAATTGAAAATAATTGCAAAAAAATTAACAAGTGAAATAAGAGATCATTTTCATAGAGATGAGACACTTGAGGCCATGGTTGTTTTTAATCCCATCTTCTGGAATCCTTGTCTTGACCACATAAGTAAAAGTGAGTTGTTTGTAAAATATATAGGTACTCTTATCACACATTTCTCTAAACGTGTGGAAGTAAATGGTATTGAAATAAATGGTACTATAAACAAAGAACTTTTGAGACAAAAATCAACCAATTTTGGAATAACAATGGATAATACAATTGCATATTTCAAAAACCCACATGATATTGGTTCCATCACGCGTTTCTGGTAAAAATTGTATTGAAGTAGTGTCTTACAAGAAACTATGAGTGAATACTTAATTTTATATGAATTATGTCAGACAATGATTTTGGGATCTATTGAAGACAAAAGGGTTTTCAGTGCACTACAAAATGTTAAATAGAAATTTTGTAACAAGTTGGACAAAAATTTGGAAAATTGTTTGAGAATGTATGTGTTGTTGTATGAGTTGGGTAAGTTTACCTATGATAGAGCTTTGACATGTTGGCAGTCCCTAGAGGACAAGAGAGGTCTCACTAATACTGTTGATAATAACAATAATGAGTCAGCTTGTAGTTATGATGAGATTATGGAAACACATAATTCACAAATTATTCCCAATTCTTTTGGAGAAGTTGACAAGACTTTGTATGAGCTTACAACAATGTAAAATTTCAATGCATTAAATAATATAATCAATGATTTTTTGGATATAAAATCATTTGTAAAATTTTAATGATTTGAAAAAAATCATATTATCAATGATTTTTTGTATTTGATATCATTTGTAAAATTTCAATGATTTGAAAAAAATTATATTATCAATGATTTTTAGTATTTGATATCATTTTTAAAATTTCAATAATTTGAAAAAATTCATATAATCATTCTATTATCAATGATTTTGTGTATTTGCTTTTCAATGTTATTGACTATCTATGTTGTCAAAATTTTATGATTTCGTAGACACCTGAATCGTGTAAATCGGATATGACTACCAGTGCATCACATATGCCACTCTTATAGACATCATATGACCCCATTGGGCACCCCTCCAGGCTTGCACAAGGCTCCAAAACACATTTTGGAGGTTTCCTAGCAGTTTAGGGCAGTTTTGGGTCACCTCCTGGTGATCGTCCCACCAAGGGACGATCATAGTTGGTGACCGTCCCACCAAAGGACGACCATCCATAACTGTCCCTGGGTGGGAAGGTCCCTAAACAGACCTTTCAAAAATTCAAATGATGTAGGAAATGGTAGTAAAAGACTACCATTACCACATCCAATCACCCCAAATTGATTGGGGACCTACCATTAGGGTCAGGGATGGAATATTGGAAGCCCCAAATGGGCAACCTTCCCTCACCTATGCATGTCATCAAATTGGACAAGTGGCGGCACTTACATCGCATGGAAAGACTTGCCCCTTTGCCCTAGATGCCATTTTGGGCTATAAAAAGAGGTGTAGGCACCCAATTTCAGAGAGGAATATTGAAGCATTTAAGCAACGAAGTGCTGCCCAATTTGATCCTCACCTTTTGCAAACCAAAACTCACCCTACCTTAGCCTTGAAACCCTCTTCATTCGAAGGTGATTTTAGGTACAATAGGAACTCATACAACTATTAAAAACCAGTTAAATTGAAGGTATATTTGGCCCCATCTGTCGAAAACACTCCCATAACATTTTTGGACCAAATCCCTTGAGCATAAGTGACAAAAATAAGGCATATTTGTGACCGCCCCACTTGGGAATGGTTAGTAGTCTGTATTCATCACACCTAGGGACAGCCATAAAATAGAAAGTAATTTTGGTAAAATTCCTCCATATACCCCTTAGGAATGCCTAGAAGAACCCTTGGTCCAAATTTGGTGAAGTTTGGAGCAGATTTGATGCCAAATTTAAGGTCTCCAATGTTGCAGGTTTAGTTGTCCCTATCAGGGACGATCACTGTTTCTGCATAGTTTTACTTTGAATATTGCTTCCAAATCTCTTCAAAAGCATTTATATTAGATTATATTATGTTTATGCTACATCTAGATCAATTTCCATGTGTTGTAGATCAGTTTTTATGTTGTATATTAACCTCCTTTTCTATGGTTTCATTGCTTTTATTCTATAACACAGGTGCTATTAACCCCCTTTCAATACCTTGTGTGTAGGTGAAGGTATTCTATGCAGGAGGGAGGAGATAAGAAGACAAGAAGAATAGGTTGAAGGATAGCTCTAAATCGTGGGAAGTGAAGTTTCACACCATAGAACTTCGCCTTAAAGGCCCCTTTCAAGGGACTAGATCCCTTGAACATTGTAATGGAAATGTATCAAATTTGTAAATGCCCTCAAGGGGATGTTTTGTAATCTCATTTGAAGCAATAGAGGAATTAATAGAAGGATAAATCCACTGTTTATGTTACACATTTGCCTCATTTCATGTAGATTGCAAGTTTATGTTATTTCCCTTTGAATGCTTGTATACTACTTTTCCATTGCAATAGAGTGCCCTTAAGGCGATGTCGTGAAATTTGCTTCTTCAAATTTATGCTTTAGCGTTGAGTAAAATGGAAATTTGAAAATCATGCATGCATACATAATTATTAAATATTTATTTTACAAAGTGTTGTATGTAGTCTATAATAGTAGAAAGCACAATGCATTTAGCATAAATCTCAAGTTACGGAAACAACAATACAATACAATGATACTTTGTTATTGAATTAACTATCTATGTTGAAAAAATATTATGATTTATGCTTTGAATTTGAATGTATGTATGTATGTGTGTATCATTAGTATCATTAGTATGTATGATGTGACTCTAGAAGTGTTATTGACTGTTTAAGTTGACAAAATTGTGTATGTTGACTTTCTATGTATGCTTTAGCTTTGAGTAAACCAGAAATTTGAAAACCATGTATGCATACATAATTAGTAAATATTTCTTTTACAGTCTAGAGTAATAGAAAGCACAATACATTTAGCATAAATTGCAAGTTACGAAAACAACAATACAATACAATAATGCTTTGTTATTGAATTAACCGTCTATGTTGACAAAATATAATGATTTATGCTTTGACTTTGAATGTATGTATGTATGTGTATCATTAGTATCATTAGTATGTATGCTTTGACTCTAGAAGACAAAATGCAAATAGCATATTACTCTAGATATGGAAATATAAAAACAATATATCATAATACACATAAAAATTCTCACTTTTAAATCATAACAAGATCGACTTTGAATATGAGGAAATCTGCTTTGCTAGAATTTTTTTGAGACCTATCTGGTGGGCTCTGCGGGGATGGCAGCAGTTTCTGGAGGAGGTATGAACAACTGGAGGAATGTAGTGATGGCATCAGGTCCGTCACAGAGCATGCATGCTAGGGCTGGTATTTCTTTTAAAAATGATTGGAAGGAACAAGATTTCCCATTGCATGCCAGGAATCGCTTGTTAAAGAACAATGGATGTTTGGAACGATGTGAAGCCAGGCCGGTTCTAGTGGTTCAACCAGACTCGGTGGCAGAAGATGTGGAGTATTTAACCAAAAATGCGCTTATTGGTAAATTTAAGGGCATTCGAATTTCTCTTCCCTTTGTGGAGGCTTGGGTTAGGAAGACTTGGAACCCTGAAGGTGATGTGGAGGTGATGCTGAGTGCAAACATCTATTTTATGGTGGTTTTTTCTTGTCTTGCAGATCGTAACAAAGCATTTGAAGGAGGTCCCTATTTCTATAACCAAGCGGGACTCTTTCTTAAACCCTGGCATGTTGGTTTCAACCCATCAGAGGAGCGACCGTCACGAGTTTCGGTGTGGGTTCGGCTTTCATGGCTCCCCTTGGAATTTTGGAGAAATGACATCTTGCATATGATTGCCCTTCTACTTGGGAAGCCGATTGGGCCGTCAGGACAGATGCTGGATAAAAAGGTAATCTCTGTTGCCCGTATTTGTGTTGAAATTGATTTAAACAATCCTATTCCAGATTCTATTGAAATACAGTTCGGATCAACCACATGGGTTCAAAAACTTGACTATGAAGCTCTTCCATTTCGTTGCCGAATTTGCCATGAATATGGCCACTTACAAATAAAATGCCCTAAGTTTGTCCTACCTGTGGCTTCAAATCCTGGGCCCTCTCAGGCTGTAAAAAATATGGATAAATGAAAAGCCCCGATAAAGGATGGGGATCAGGATAAGGAAGGCTTTGTTACGGTAAAACCTCGGAACAAAGGAAGAAAGGCAAAAAGAGACATTAAGGATAACCAGCCAGATGCTCAACTCAATCATTTTGAAATTCTAGAGAATCTTGATTAGTGTGTGGAGATACCTAAAACATCGCTACCTGTTATAGATATAACAGGACCAAATCAGTTGTCTCTTCATGAGGTGGAACCAAGGGAACTAGATACAGGGGGTTTAAATGAAGAACAAAGGGCTTTGGTTCCGAGTATAGGTGATATGGTTGGCCTTAGCCCTAGAAGTGAAGTTATCTTAGAAAATGGCATAAATTTAGATGTGCCCTATCCTACCCAGGCACTGATGCAGTCATCCATGGACTGTAAAACTCCTACGGTGTTGGGATTGCAGCATAAAATAATTAAAAAAAATGCTTCAGATAAGAATATGAAGGTGGGTCGGAAGAAAGACCAGGATAAAATTAAGTTAATGGGGGAGACTTTGGTAGAGTCAAGTTTGGTGAGAACATTGGACTCCCATTTTTATAACCCCAAAAAATGATTATACTTTCATGGAATGTAAGGGGGTTGAACAACATCCCCAGATAAAAAGTTGTTCATGATTTGATTTGTGTTCATTCTCCGGATGTGGTTTTTATTCAGGACATAGTATTGATAACTGGGAGAGTCTCCCGTCTGGGGATTCTCAACACCTACGGGAGTTGATCCATAAGGATGTTCAGACTTAATGTGGTTTGTTTTTTTTTTGGTTTTCTTTGGGAGTTGACCTTGTCTGGTGATTTAGCCTGTCTTGTTGCTTATTTGAGTCCTGGGTGGGGGCTCAGCTGTACTTTGTAATCCAGACTTTTTATCAATAAATTTTTACCCCTTTTATTTAAAAAAAAAAAAAAGATCGACTTTGAATAAAATAAAAATTTAAACCCATGCATAGATATATCCTTCGTAAACTCACTTGAAATATAAAAACAATATAGCATAATACACAATACAATACTCATTTTTATATCACAACAAGAATGACTTTGAATAAAATAAAAATTTAAACCCATGCATACATATATTCTTTGTAAACTCAAGCATATTTGAAACCCCATAATACTGAAGTGATGAAAATAACACACAAATATAAATGAAAATAGTATAATAGTAAAGTAATAAAAGCAAATGTCTTGTTTTCAAATGAAAACATATAATAAAATTATCTTTTTGAAAAATCAAAATTTCAAAAGCAATAAAAGAACCATCTATATTTTTTAGGTAGTTTTAGCATCTTTTTCTTTTTCCACTCCTTTTTTATGTTCCACTCCTTTTTCCTTTTCAACTACTTCCACATTCTGCATTTCAAAGGCTCCTTCCTCGGGCTGGTTAACAGGTGTCTCAATTACTCCAGAATTGACAAGGATGTTCTCTACACTTATCAAACCTTCGAGCAGAGTATTTTCCTCTTTTACAACATATTCAAATATTGGTGCAAGAACTTCTTTACCCTTCTCCTTAAGCAGAATATCAGGATCCAATCCATTTTAGATAATGATTATCTGAAAAGCATTGTTTTTTCAAACTGCTTCTTGAGCTCTTTTTCATTTCTAGAGAAGCATTTAAGAAATCCTTTACCGTCTGGAGATAGTCTTACAATTTTTAAACCTGCTTATTCAGATTATCGAACTTTTCTTGAAAAAGAAAAAATAAGTAGCTAGCAGATATTTACATTTTCAAAAAGAGAACAAAAAAATTTAGAACACATTAGTCAAACCTCAACAACATTATTTGTAGCTACAACAACATCAACCATTTTATTATCACATGCCCATTCATTATAATAAGCTTGGTCTTCAGTGTCTAAGTTCTTCAATCTGTCCAACACAACCCTTAAAGTTTCATCATTGTAAGAAGAAGTAACCTACACAATGCCAAATTTAGCTTGATGAAGTAGAACCTCAAGCTTTTCTGGTTCATTTTCAACTAAATAAAAATAGTTTTCTCTTTTTGAAATTTTTTTGAATCGGGCATTTATTTCCTTTATCAAAACTTTGGCCCGATACTCCCATTTTTCATTTTTATTATAACTGGAATTAGAGAATATTTAATGGTTGCTTCAATTTTAACACAAACTAATTATTTTTTAGAGAATTTTACTTTTTCATCCTATGGTAGAGGATGAGCCTAAGGGGTGCTAGTTTCCTTATGAGGATATTTGCTTGAATATTTTACTCTTTCATTTTTAGGATCTCGAAGCAGATCTATTACTTGAAAAATGGTGGGTATGTTACCTTCACCTTGTAAAAATAAATCCTAATCAAGTGGAACATTATCCAACCCAACACCAGAAGCTTTTGGTACACTTGTAAAATTACCAAAATATATAGGTCCGAATCCTGAAAATTGCTTTGTTGCTTCTCTTTATGGCCTAGATGGAAGAATGTGTTTTCCACCCGGGAATCACTGACCTCACATTTGAGGTTGGTGTGGTGGAGGAAGGGGAAACATCGACATTTGATTTCAATTATGAAATTTTTGTTTATGAACTTAAAACATCAAAATAAAATTTGGTTACAAAACTTGTGAAGGTAGATTATAAAATTGGTTAAAAAATTGGTTATAACACTTACCAATAGAAGAAGAGATATCTTGTGTAGACACAGATGCAAATGGAATGTGGGTGCACTGTACATCTGAAAACACAATATAAAATTTAATTAAAAATAGTAAAATTTGGTAACAAATTTTGTGAAGGCAAAATGTAAAACTTACTTTTCAAATATGATACCTCTTGTGCAACTACACCTATTGGCAGTGGACATGCATGTGGAGGTTATCGAGGATTAGGAGAACTAGATCTTATATGTTTCTTTGTTGATATTTTTCTTAGTGGTGGTGTTTTTTCCTTCGTAGGTGTTTTAGAGTCTCCTAATTCCTCTGGATTATAACCTCTGAAAGTAGCATCCTATTTGAAGAGGAAGATGATGCCCTTTTTTGTGTTTTGTATAAAATGTTAAAATCATAAAAATGATAAACATATGAAAAATAAAAAAATATTACTTTAATATTTACTAAAAATTACCTGAACTTGTTTTGTCATGGCTGCATTGGCTAGGGCTGAGTGCGAAGAAGTCGGTATTGGAGTGTTTTGCAAATTAGAATAAGATTCATAAAAAAACCAAGAATGTAGTTGCATATGCTTATGTTTGGTGAAGGTGAAGCGTGGGTTATCACATTTTTTATATCCATTTTGATTCGATATGAGACATAAGTGGACCAGTCAAATTTTTGGTGTGCAATACAATGAATCAAATATGCCAATGGCCACATTAAAAAAAAAATTGGTCTTCCTTGTAGAATGATTCTGGCTAGGAAGAGTTTACAACATACCCAAAGAAAATTATCCTGAATAGATGGTACAGTCAGATCCCTTCTAGACTTGGTAGTCGTAACTGCAAAAAAAACAAATTAGTAATTGTAGACCCTTGGAATTTAAATTTAATTAAATAAAAAATTATGCAGTTATACCTTGAAAATATTTTGGCTACACATTGAAGGTGGTATCCAGGTAGATTTTTTCATCATCAGTTAATGTAAACTTCAATGTAATTGGATTACAACCGATGTAAGGTAATGTTGTCAATATGGAGACGTTAGAGGTTGTGAAAGAAAATACAATTTTTTTTGTCAATGACAACATTTACCTTACCCAAATCAATGTCATAAACTAAAATTATCTTCTCCAAAAATTTAATATCTGTGTCAAACTGTAGCATCAAAACTAGACCCCGAAGACCAGAGTCTTGGACCCATGACATGTAGTAACTCGGTGTTGATAATATTTTGGAAATTAGAGGGAAAACAAAGTTTTTAAAATTAAATTTTGAAATTCTAGGGGTGATAGGGGAAGCCATTGAATTATTTCATTGTGTACAGTACTACGATGGAATATGAATCAAGAGGTAGGGCGGAAGGTATTGGAAACTTGATGGCATTAAAATTACACTAAAACTTGAACTTGAAGGGTTAAAACTGTGTTAGAAAAGGCAAAAAAATAACTATTTATACCTTTATATAGAATTTTTTTAATTAAACCATTGAATAAATAATCAACATATGGCATCTGCATGTAATCATTTAATTAATGGTTGACACGTGGCTCAAATGCAATGCATCATCAATGCAACCAATCGGGTGTACTGCAACTGATCAACTTTGTTATAACAAATCAACTCTATTGTATATGATTAGAATTGTGCAATCAATCAGCTTGGATGCATTTTATGGGCTCTAGTGCAACCAATCAAATTTTTTGCAACTAATCCGTATTATTGCTTTTGATTGGCTTTGCTACATTTGATCGACTTTACTGCATCCAATCGATATTAATGCAACACATCGGTATTGTTGCAATTGATCATCATAGCTACAACACATCAACATTACTACAACTGACTGACATTATTAAAATTGATTGGCATTACTACTTTTTATTGGCATTATTTCTTCTGATCATCTTTGCTACATTCAATAAACATTAATGCAATGCATTAGCATTGTTGCAACCGATCATCATAGTTGTAACACATCGATATTGTTGTAATAGATTGATATTTCTATAAATGATTGGCATTGTTGCAACCTATCGGTATTGTTGTAACCTATCAAAATTGCTATAATCAATCAAATTTTTTGTAATCGATCAACTTTGCTACAATCGATCAACATTGCTGCAACTGATCGATATTGTTGCAATCGATTAGCTTTGCTACAATTGATCGATACTACTGCAACTCATCGACATATCTACAACTAATAATTATTTTTTGACCATCATGTCTACAATAATCAGCATTGCTACAACCGATCGACATTACTATAACTCATCAGCATATCTGTAATCGATCATCATTTTTTGACCATTATGTCTACAACCGATTATCATGTTTGTAATCGATCGTCTTGTCTGCAACTGATCAATATTTATATAATCGATCAGTATTATTGTAACACATCAACATATCTACAACTGATCATCATTTTTTACTGTCATGTTTACAACCAATCGATATTTTTTTTTTGTTTACAACCAATCGGTATTTTTTGATTGTCATATCTATAACTGATTGTCTTAGACCAATCGACATAGCTTTTTCCTAACACCACTATTTTATAGGTATAGTATGATCGACATAGCTTTTCCTATCATAATAAAACCTTTATTTTTTTTTTACAGTGCTAGAATTTGGTAACCAATATTCATAGCCCCCAACATAAAAAAATTCACCACAGTTTGAAATTTTTTGATGAAATGAATGCAATTTGTCATGTCTCATTGGACATGATTAATGGGGATTTTAAGATAATTTACCTTGATTTTATAAATAGATTTTAGGATTGAATCCTTATGCATACAACTTGAAGGTACAATGTCTGAAGTAGACCCTATCGACCTACATGAGCTATGAGTCTGACATGGAGACTATTTGAATAGGACGAATGAGGACTTGGACTTGTGGAATGACTATGGACCGATGGCATGATGAGGATGCAACTATGAAAACAATGTATTGGATAGTGGTGGTGATGTGGATGGGACATGAAACCTAGACTCAATGTGAAACTGTCGATACAAAATTCCTACATTGTTATATGCAATGACTAGAACTCAAGATGAAGGCGAAGATTATGAGTGTCAAACAAGGATGTTGTTACTATTATTAAACTACCCAGTTAGAAAATTTCCTTTGCTAGTAAAGGGCATCATTTTGGTCTACAGCATCTATGTTGACAAGAGGATAATGATTACGTTGGTTATGATGAGGGTAATAATATTTGGAACCAATATCGGTATGGCTCACAATGAAATCCTTATTCAGAACTCAATGCCAACAGGGAGAACATCCGTTGAAGATTGAACACTTATAAATTTGGTAAATATATGGTGGGATACTTTCCATGATTTTAGAGTTAATTTAGTCCCACTTTGGATGTTCTATTTCTCCTACCACCATCTATCATAACTGAGGATAGAGGGATAATGCTATAGATTTATTTATTTTCTTAAGCTTATTTTTCATGTCATAGGCCAAACTTATAACGTGAATACACTCAAAAAATATAACTAAGGGTGTTGGAGGAGCTTGTTGCATGAAATAGTATGAATTCAGTAGGGCAAATGAAGTTACCATCCTGTTTGATGAGATGTTGGCCAAAAATATAAATTTAGACGCCACCACATTGAACAAATTGGCACACAATCATTGCAAAGTGAGTAAGGTAAAAAAGAGCAAACAACATACAGTAGGGAAGGGCCGATATGGCTTGTAAACCAAATTTTTATAGATTTACTAGATGGTTATCACTATCTAAAGAATTTTTGGACAGTTAGGGTACCCTTCCAAGTTGAATTATTAGATGATAGAGCTACCAACATCATCGATGTTACCACTGACATAGTGAAAGAAGTTTGACCACCAAATGAAATTGTTGAAATTCAATACCCCATGATGTGGAAGCCATTTATAATCCATGAGTTGGCCGAGATAATGGTAACATCCCTGGTAATGTAGAATGAAAGATGAAATTCATCATGATTATCAAAGTGGGCAAAGAGATAAATAAAATAATAGGCAGCATTAAGAACACGGATGAGGATTTGGCTGGAGAGGTAAATGATGCTCATCCATACCAAATATGGCAACGACTCTTGATAGGATAGGTTTATTGGCAGGGAATCTGTGAAAATCTACTCAAACGCATAGTGGATTAGGTAATGGTGGGCCAGTTTTGTTTTATGTGATTGGATCTTGGAAGAATGTTTACGATGACTTACCTAGCACTGCGTAGAACTCAAGTATATGGATGTGCTTGTATTTTTTTACACTGTTAGATGTGTTTTTAGCACCATATTCACCAGAGTTATGCATAGAGGAGTTTTGCAGCAAGAGACAGATCAGTTACATGTGTTTTGAGTGTGCATTCATTGTCTAAACCATGGATGTGAGAGGTATCGGTAAGAATATTGAGTAGCTACCATTTATTATGGTATGTTTGTCAATTTTATTTGAGTTTGTGGCATGTTGAAATTTCACACAGGTTTGATGTGCTGACCATTTGGGAAAAGTTCGAGGTCATCGAATTTTGATGATGGAATAAGTTTGTTGGGCTAGTGGGCCTAAAGTCAAGAAGTTTGCATATACCTTATTGCTATGGTAGCTCTATCATTATCCTCAGGTGTTAGGTAGGGCATGGCATAGCATGCAATGTTTTTTTTACTAAGCCATACTCCACCATTTTAAAATGTGTTTCATAGATTCTTAAGAATGGTAGAGAATATATCTGGAGGCACGAAGAATATTTTAATAAAAGTATTGTCATTAAAAATTAGGAATGCGTTATTTCAATATAATGATTAAAACAAAGCAAGGAGGGAACGTTTCAAAACCAAGCAAAAGAAAGGAAATGAAACAGGAAAAATGGAAGAGAAAATGATAAGGTTTTTTTGGAAAACTTTAAAAGTTGATTGAAACATAGGCAAAAAGGTCGGAGAATTTTGGGTAGAATTTCAAGTTGGAAACCAAAGCTTTTGGAACTGGATTTGTCTAGAAATTTCTCCTCCCAAGTTGTTGAACTACACCATATCACCATTGGATGCCATTAGAACTTGGTATTCTGCATTTGTATTGGATTTTTTTTGAAAATATTTCTTTGCTAATATATTGGAAATTTAGTGAGTTTTTATGCATGTTAATGGTAGACTCATCTATTACTTTAATATATTGCACCTTTTTCCTTAGAATATTGCACCTCATTTAATGTTGGATTACGTGAATACGGATCACATTAATGCTGGTTTGATGCAGGATATTAATGTTTGCAGGGTTTGTGTAAAATTTCAGAGTTACAGTGACTTGCTTTATTTTCATTTATTTCTCTAACCCTATCCTTTTTTCATTTTTTTTAACTTCTGCAAATAAAATAAAAAAATACAAAAAAAAATAAAATTCAAAAAAAGAGATACATGGATTCCAAGATTAAGCTTTAAATTCTTATTTTAAGCAATTTCACTTTTATTTTAAAGGAAATTTGAAATTCCAAAATTTTACATAAAGTTCACATTTTAAAAGGAATTTTGTAATTTCAAAGCTTTACATGATTTCACATTTTAAAGGAGAGTCTAAATTCCAAGCTTGGCACTTTTTTTTAAATAAGCAAATTAGTTTCATTTTATATAAAAATGGAGATTTCAGTAAATCTCAAATTCTCATTAAAATGAACAATCAATGTGATATTCCCAAGTTTCAAATTGTAAAGTTTGGTTTTAGTCATTTTATCACATGCTCAAACAAATATTAACAATGCAAGATAAAATCCATTCACGAAGCAAGATAAAAGATATTTAATCAGCATTCAAGATTCATATTTTAAAGATAGATTTTAGTCTTCTCTTTCATGCTCAAAGCAAAGTTTAACACAAGAAGATAAAGTTTGTTAAAATATGCTTAACCAAAAGAAGATAAAATCTACCTAAAACACTTCAATATAAAATGAATTAAATCACCATTTTAGAATGGTCATATGAGGGCCAATCACATTACATTTTCTTTTATTTTAAGTTTAATGAAAAATAAAAGTATGTCAAAATTAAAATAGTACCAACACAGGCCCCTTGTTAACAGTTACTTGCAAATCACTAAAATATTCTAAGCACTTATTTTGACACATTTTCACAAGCACACAAGCACACATTAAGTAAATGGAACCTTGGAGAAATTTCAATTTCTTTGCAAGAGAGGGTTTTTCTAACAAAATCCTAACTATGAGTGTGATTTTGCAATAGGGTAAAATTATCACTCAACAAGACATAATGGATTCTCCTCACCAATGCTCACCACCTTACCAAAATGTCTATTAAAGTATCATCTTTAATTTAGTTAAGCTTATAAGGGTCACTAATTATGACCTTTTCTTGGATGTAAATAGAATATTGTTGGATGAATATTTTGATAAGTTCCTTGAAGCTTTTTTAGGGAATGCCAAGTCAGGACCACTAAAACTTTTGGAAAATATCTTACGTAACAATATTTCATTGTATGTGATGTCATTACAAGCAATTCTAAAGATATTAAGGTGGTTAATGGGATCCTATTTCCCTTCATATATTTTAAAATTATGCATTCCAAAGTTAGGGGGAGAGGTGTAATTAGCTACAAAGGGATCTAACTAATGGTTACACAAGTTATCACATGAGTATTTATAGTTTTAATAATACCCTTGAATAGAGGCCATTTATTGCTTAAGTTATTTCAATTAAGAGGTTAGAGTTTGAAGTTCAAAATAAATGGGATTAGATGACACCTGAGTCATGTGTAGTGAAACAAGAGGTCCTTGATAGTTTATGTACTGGTAAGTTTCAAAAATTTGGAAATATGACATTAAGAACTATGTCGTATGGTTAATCCCAAGTTGTTTGGAATAAAGGGATCGGTGGATGTCTTATGAAAGGTTTTGAAAATGGAATTTGAAGAAAAAATCATATTTATGATAATGGGATTAGAAAATAGGGTTGACAAAGGGATTCAATATTGAAGCATAAGGAGGTACATTTAAATTTGAAGTGTAACTCAAGCCTGCTTGTTGAGATACATGATAAATCACATTGACCCTCAACAACTCTTCAAGTGGAGGTATACATGCATGATGTCCCAAATATGGTGGAAAATTTGATGCCTGACCAATTATGGAAGTAGTGATGATAGGAGGAATGAGATAGATAAAATTAACAACTAATGTATTAGGGTTTGAGTTTATTTGATTAAGATTTGTATTTATTTGGTTAAAAGTTTAAGAATTAGAATTTATTTATTGGAGGTGATCCAAGAGCAAAATCTTCCCCACAAACATTTTTATGATTATCACCATTGCTAAGGATTTTTATCACATTCCTATGTCCTTAAAAAAAGGTTGTTATATGATCAAAGAATCTAAAGATTACCCTTCATAGGGAATTATGGCGAGGAGTTAGGTAACCCAAAGATGTGGCACCTTCATTGTCCTCTTTGATTTTAGGGTTCTCCAAAGGGTGTTGATCTTAAAGATTATTTACCAAAGAGGGAGGATTTGTGGCCATTTGATATGCTACACCATGAGTGTGATAGTGTCTTTTAACCATGGGATATATGCAAAAAATTTATTAATTAAGTTTTTTTTAGATATTTGCTTAAATAAGAAGAAGAATATGTCCTTATCTCAATATACCAATTCGATCTATATGCCTTAGGGACCTCCCTATACATTGGAGGTTCCTATATACCTAACCACTCTATATATACCCTTTGGCATGTAAGAGATAGTTGGCATGTGGGAGAAAGTGGTGGTCTTAGAAATCATGCATTTAAAATTCAAATGGAATAAGAAATGGTTTTGTCATTCAAATCTCTTGTTGTTTTTGTCTAATGTGCACTGCTCTAGGTTTACCCATTCATAGAGCAAATTTTGTGGAAGGACTCAAATAATAATGGTGATCTTGATGGAGGAAGTGGCGATCCATATAAAAATTTTAAGGAAAAAGATAGTGGAAGTAATTTCCAATGAGGAGAACGAGTTCTCTGAGAAGGGTGCAAGGGGTATGCTAGATTAACCTTCCTATCTTATTATGTTCTCTCTTTTATCCTAGTTTCTTCTCTTACTATTTTTTCTTGTAGGGTGGTGATCCTTGTGTTGTTTATTTAATAAATTTATTATCTTTGTTAGTCTTTAGCCTGATGCAATTTTTGGATTGGGCCCAATCTATTTGGGTGAATCGTTTTGTTCCTTTTTGTTTTGAAGCAATGTGGCTAAAATATGAAAACCTTGAGCCTTAGATAGTAGAATGGTGGAAGGAGTTTACTAGTCCATTAATTTCCTAGGTTACAAAAACCTTATATTCATCAAGTCCAATTTGAAAGTCTAGAACAAATTTAATTTTGGGAATATTTTTCAAAGGAAAGCATACTTAAAGCATCAATTTTCTATTTTTGAGTCTTTTATAGAGGAGGGTCTTCTTTTAGCTGAGTCTAGAGAGGAAGGAAAATAATTCTTGTATAATATCACAATACCTTAGCCTATGAAGAGTCATTTTGGAGACAAAAATCAAGAGCATTATGGTTAAATGATGGAGACCACCATACTACATTTTTCGTTGCTACTACCCTTTAGACATAAAAGTTTAAATAAGATTAGAAAATTTAGTAAGGAAGATGGATTCTTAACTAATAATATTTTTGAAATTCAAGCAGAAGTAGTGCATTTTTTTATAAAATTTGATTAGGACTAGAGAGTTAGTAGAAAATCAAGCAATGAACATGCTTCTCAATAAAATTCCAACTCTCATGAATTATATGAATTATTTCCTTATTAGTCCCTTTAAAGAGGAAGAGGTGAAAGATATTTTCCATGGCAGGGGAGAAAGCCCCTGGTTTAGATGGATTTCTTGCCCTTTTTTCCTTAGATTATGGGATATAGTGGATGAAAATGTGTTTGTAGCCATATTTTATGTTTAGAAATCCTTTTATATCTTGAGGGATGTTCATTCAAAAATTTTGTCCCTCATTCCTAAGGTGGTGAGAGTAAAGGACTTCAAATATTTTAGTCCTATTAGACTTTGTAACACTATTTATAAAATCTTGACAAAGGTGATGGGTAACATAATTAAGGTGGTTCTTCCATTTATTATTGACTCAATCAAGGTGGATTTGTGATGGGTAGATAGATCCTTGATGGAATCATAACCATTCATGAAGTTATACACTGTATAGACAAGAGTGAAAAGGCTAGCCTCCTTTTGAAATTAGATATGAATAAGGCCAATGATAAGGTGTCTTGGGATTTCTTGCTCAAAGTCATGGGTAAATTTGGTTTCCATCCAAATTGGATAAATCTTACAAAATAATGTATCTCCTTGGTTATTCTCTTAGTATTAGTGAATGGTGCAGCTATAGGGTACTTTAAAAGTCTTAGGGGTCTTAGATAGGGTGATACCCTATATTTTTATCTATTTATTATTTTTGTCGAAGCCTTAGGAAGAGTTATTAGAGCTACTACCTCCTTAGGGATAATTGAAGGGATAAGATTAACATCTTCCATTAGCTCTATTTCCCATCAACAATTCATTAATGATAACATATTAATCACTATCTCTTCCATATCACAAGCTAAGGATATTAGGAATATCCTGAGTGTGTACAAGCAAGCTATTGGATAGAATATTAAGTTTAGAAAGAGATTTTTTTTTTCTTAACACCTTGTTGGTCTGAAAATTGGTGTATGGAAAGATTGTGTGACCAAATACTTAAACCAACATTTAATGACTTTCAAGCTATGGGAATTTGAGGTCAATCAATGAAGCAGGTCAGTTCCTATGGAGTTCCAGCTGATTGAACTTATAAATAAAAAGGGGGAAAATGTACTAAAACAAATAAATAGAGATAAATCTAGAACTTATAAAGAGTACAGATTAAGCCACATCAAAGTACATGTAGTATAAAAGCTTTGACCACTGAGAAATTAGCTATTTTAGTTAACAAACCAACTACTTTTTCTTCAATAAAAACACATTACCATTTATTATATCTATTTTGAATATGAATTCCAAAACTAGATAATGAATACACAAATATCCAGATAGTAGAATAGTAGCATAATCATTCAATAGGTTATGCAGAAATGAGTAAACATTCATACATACATGTTCTACATAAAAAGAATCAACTAGAGGTTAAACACTGATTCACTTGTATTTCTTTAGAAGCCAAAAACCTTTTACATATAAATTATAAAATCCTAAGATCTGACCTTTTTTCTAGAGGCTAGAACCTCTATTTATAGATTCTTAAAGTTGGATATTTACAATGCAAAATTTGGAATCAAAAGTTGTTACAAAGAAGTTAGTGGGCTAAGCTTCGATCTAGGTAATCCCATGTTATTGAAGATATTATCTACTATAGATTTGTAATAGATTTTGTTAGCTGAATCTTCTTGAAGCAATTCTCTACAGTAGATTTGTAACAGAGTTTGTTAGTTAAATATTTCTCAAAGATTACATCACGCGGTTTAGCTTATTGGATTTCTCGACCATGACATGGAGACATTTCATATGACCATGAATATTTTTGTCCTTTAGTGCTTCTTGTCTTGCTTGACCATGGCATGGAGACATGTCACACATATGTGGCTTTGTCTTGAATTTCATTGCTTTTGACTAGGTTGACCATAATTTCATGACATCATTATTGACCTCTTTCTTTGAAATGCTTGTCATGCGGCCATGGTGAAGATTTAGAAAGTTTCTTGTTTGACTATCTTTAACCACAACATAGATACATGTCACATGGTCATGGATTCATTTGGCCTTTCACACTTCTTAGCATCTTTGACCATGGCATAGAGATAGGTCACACAATCATGGCTTCTTTTGGCCTTTCATACTTCTCAACATATTCGATTGTAGAATGGAGACATGTTGTATGGTCGTGACTTATTTGGGCCATTCACACTTCTTAGCATATTCAACCATGACATAGAGACATGTTGTGCAATTGTAGCTTCTTTCAACATTTTAGCAATTCTTAACATATTTGACCGTAATATAGAGACATACCGCATGGCCATGGCTTCTTTTTATAATTAGCCAAATTTTAATGATTTGTAATTCAATTACACGATATACTTAATTCAACTAAGATTTGTTTCTTTTAACTATCTTCAATACAATATATAGTCACGGAATTTTGACACACCTCAAAATTTCATTTTCCTAATAAAACATGTTAATCATCCTAATAACATGAAATTTACCCTTAAGTACCCCTACCTTGATATTTGTGTAAAAATTTAAAAAATGCTTTAATTTCCCTCATTTTTGATAAATTCAGGCAAGAGCGACAAAATCGGACCTGTCCAAAAATTTGGTTAATCCAAAATCATCCAAATCCCACGTGCATCTAATTTAGGTGCTATGTTGGGATTTTGAACCTAATATGGGTGAATCTAGATTCCTAAAAAATTTGGGTGATCCAAATTTGTCCAAATTGAGCCAGAACTCAAATTGGCTTAACAACCTAGACTATTCTTGCCTACCTCCTTGATTCCTCGACTTGCATCAAGCATTTAAACCCCTAGACCCACCCTAAATTGACTAATGGTGATAATTTGCTAGAAATATTGATTGAAGAAGGAGATTTAGGAGCTTGTTTGTAGGTTGCAGTGAACATTTCAGCCTTTTGATTACCATTCTAGAAGCCCACATACATGGCGACACATATTGTATACACAGATCTAGTTTATACTTAGTTACAATATGATTTCTTCCATTATTTTTACAAATTTGGGTCACCCAAATTTATCATAAGCATATGATTTTGACCACTATTTTTTGTAGAACTAGTCGTTATATTATTTTGGGTCACCCAAAATCATACATAGCGTATGAATTCATACATAGCATTGAAATCATACTAGTTTCATATTAGGGGTAAAATTTTGATAGTTGCACTATCAGTTTGATTCTGATTTGCATTACACTTTCTTATCTTCTTTTAGTACTTCACTACATATTACTATTTCTACTGTATTTACTATATTAATATTTCATGTTTTGCATTAGATCAACTAATCCTTTACTTTCTTTATAGTTGTCTAAAATAACCAAGAGGATTTTACTGTTATAGATCACGATATACTATGATATATGCAGATCCACCATCCCTAATTTTAAATTTTAGTGTTGCATTGTGAAATTGTAGGTTTCAAACATATTCAGTTGACCCAAATTTGTCTGACAAATTCAGATGTACGAATTTATCTTGAAGACAACTGAATTCATATTGTTGACCCGAATTCATCTGAAAGTAAACATCCAGACCAGGTAAGGATCTAAACTTATTTTCTCATACTTTAGATTTATGTTTCTCTATCTTATAGGCATATGAATTCAATTAGAAAAATAGAAAATACCAAAACATAAACTCTACTATATTTTCCATATTAGTCAAAATATAAAACACAAAAGAAAAAGAAAAACATGTTAGCATAGGTCTTCATCTCTTGCTTCTTACAAAACCATTGCATCTTAGTTAAAATTTACAAATATTTCTAGCTAAATATGTATACTTTGTTTTCATTTGAAATGGAAGTGCATATATCTAGGTAGAAATTGCATTTTGGCCAAACCCTAGGTGTGTGCACTTAAAATGAATACATAAAAATATCCACTTTACCTAGGTGTGGAAACCGCCACAAAAAGTTTTTCCTGGTGAACCCTCACCCCATTCATTGATAAACACCAAGGAGAGTGCAACTCAAGCGCTTCTTGTATGAGATGCAGATCCATTATTTTCCCTCCCCCTTTTAGGTGCGGATCCATTAGCCTGGTAGAAAGGGGTGCAAAATTTTTGTCCCTACATTCTTTGGTGAACCCAATGTGAACTACACCATTATTGTCAAACTTCGTTGTTTTCCCTTTTTCATAAAAAAAACACTAACAAAAAAAACAAAATGAAATAAAACAAAAACAAAAATCTTTCTAAATGGTAGAAAATAGTCTTAAAGAGTCTTTCTATATAGAACTTAGAAAAATGTTCATATAGCAAGAAGTTGGCCTCTTTTACAAAAATCATCATCTAGAATGTCAAGTGGACTTGTGGAAAATATTTGGTATCATTGAGAATAGATCTGAAGATATAAGGAAAATTAAAAGAATTGATGTTACTAAAGCCTTAGGGCTAGGTTATTACTCTCCTTATTTTGAAATCAAAATAAGTTGTGAACATTGTCTTGCAAACAAACGAGCTAGTGTTCATTCAAACATCTATCCTTGGGATAATTATATAGAATAAACATTAAAAGCCCATCAATTCTTAGCATACTTAGAGGACAACAAGGTAACCCTAGAACAAAAAAGAAGATATCACAAAGCACCTAGGGCAGTCCTCTTTCAAGAATATTGTTATGAATTACAAGTTCAACCTTCTACCTCAAAAACCAAGGAACTTACCCTTGTCCATTTCATCCAACTCCTAGTACATGATTTCTCTTTTGAGGAAGAACACTACATGAGTCTTGAAGATCTAGAGCCCATTAATGAAATTCACAAGCTTTTCAAGGAAGATTAAACTATTTAGAATTTTTATTAAAATTTTGTAAAATATTTGAGTTAAAGCATAGTATATTGTTTCCTTTTTCAAAATAAAAAAACAAACAAAAAATAAAAAACAACAAAAAACAACAAAAATAATAATAATAAAAAACAAAAAAAAACTATTAATTAGCATCGACAGGAAATATGCCTAAAAATATAAGGAGTGGTAAACAAGTGGCTACTGGCTCTGAAGATGAGTCATAAACTGCAAACCCTAATTCTGAAGCATAAATAGAAGAAATTCCAAGAGAACAACAACTAAAAATAGAACAAAATGAAGAAAATGAAACAATCGACCATAATGACCCAAAGTTGGGACCCCAAGGGGATTTTCATTTTCAATCCATGCAACACTTTTGTGATTTTTTAAACTATAATCAAGGTACCATTACTAATATATTGGAAATATAAGATCAACTTCAAAGAGGTGAGTTCTCAATGGAAGCATCTCTAGAAGCAACTTTTCAATTGTACCCGAAACTTGAAACATATATACACTTCATTACAACATGATACTTATAATGATCATTCCTTAGATAATACCCAAAATATACCTCCTCAAGAAGATGATGCTCAAATGACATTACAAAAAAAACCTATTTTTGCAACTACCACAACCACTTCCACTCAAAAGAAGCCTTCCCCATCTAATAATAATACTATTATTTCTCAATATTTCCAACATATATTCACTCAAAATGCTACTTCTCAAAAAATAAAAATATGCAAATTCCCAATTCTCCTCATCAAAATGCTTAACAAAATGCAGCTCCTTATAAACTCAAAAATCCTCATACTTCAAACCCTATGCACAATCGTATCTCCATCTCCACCCCTTATAGGGAAACACAACAAACATATTATCCTCCACATGGCAACATAGTAGCACAAAATAGACATGATGAGCAACCACATCCTATTAAAACTATAGTAAAACAATTAGTCTCATGATTGGATCAAATAGACCCTTATCGCCCTACATATAGCTATAAGAAAATGTGTAACCAACCCTTAGATCCTATTTTTACTGCTAGAACATACCCTAAATGTTTCCCCATACCGGTTTTACCAATTTATAAGGGAATCAAAATATCCAATCGAGCATATTCGTATGTTTAGGACAACTTGTCATGACATTGCCTATGATGATATGTTATTGTTAAAGATGTTCCCAAAAATTTTAGGAGGCATGGCATTGGAATGGTACTATCAATTGCCAACACATTATTTAATAAATTTTGAAGAAATTGCAGAATTATTTGTACATCAATTTGGTGCTTACATAGAGAGGCATGTCATTATCAAATATTTGTACAACATTAAACAAGGAGAAGAAGAGAGCTTTGCATAATTTCTAGCTTGATGGAAGAAAATTCTAGGAAAACTACATTTCACTTTACCTCCAAGAAAAATATCTCTCTATGTAAGAAGAAAGAGGTTTAAAAAAATTATTAGAAATACGACAACCTTATCCATATCAACCTTGGTATAGACCAGATCAACATTGTGATTTTCATCAAGTTGATGAACATCCAACCAAAACTTGTAAAAGATTAAAATATTTGGTGCAAGACTTAATTGATGATGGAAAGCTAGAAGTGGAAAGCCCTCCACCAAATAAAAACCCTCCAATAACAAATGCACAAAAGCAACAGGTGCAAAATGCCAACCAAGATCTAGATATATTTCAAAATCCTTTACCAAACCGTGGTAAGGAAGCTATAAATCATCTAGACTATAAGACTATTCCTAATAAAACATGTTATATGGTAATGATTAGTAATCACTTACCATCACAACCTTTGTAAACTCCCTTTGTGCCTACTCAATCTGTTGTCACAACTAAGCCAATTCATGGAAGGACAATACAATTCTTATCCTTGAACCATATAGAAAGTGAAACTGAATTTGAGATAGACATTCGTTCATTATATTTTAATAGTTCAAAAAGTGAATCAAAATCAATTTTACCCATCACAGATTCATTAACTTTGGAGTAACCATTTCCAAGAATGATGACAACTTGTCCTTCTTCATAACAACTTCTTCCCATAGAAAAAACATCAAATGCTAGACCTCAACTTGTTCAAGATGGTCCTCACATTCCCCATAAATCAAACAACATTGTAAAACAGTTGGAGCCATTACTAGGAAACAATCTCAAAACCAAAATTCTCAATTGCAATTGCCTACAACTCAACCAAATAATGAGGACCAACCACCTTTTATCTTAAAATAACCTTATAAGGGAAATAATGTAATTCGATCTCAACCAAAACCTCCCTTTGATATTAATGAACAACTAGCTAATACAACTAGGATTTCTCTCCTAGATCTTCTTAGAACTTCATCAGTTCATAGAGAATAATTAATGAACACCTTGAGTCAAATGATGGTACCTCAAGACATAGAACCAACTAATGTAGTAAATGTTGTAGCTTCTCAAGGATTTGACTACATTGACTTTCATTATAAATATATACCTCCACATGCTATGCATAGGGATAATACCTTATACATAACAAAATTTATTGGATATGTAGGTATTAAGAGAGTATTAATTGACAATGGTTCATCCTTTAATATCTGTACCTATGAATTTATCAAATGTTTTAGATTCTAAAATGAAGATTTACGAAAGACTAAAATAATTATAAAAGCTTTTAATGACAAAACCCAAGAGGCTTGTGGTGTGATATCTATCCCATTACAAATTGGCCCTAGAATATTGGATGAAGAACACAAGCTTATACTGAGAGGGGGTGTGAATAGTATAAGACCACTTTTTACTTTTCTTTCTAAATCAATATTTTGCAATGTATAAATAGCAATATCAACATTAGTAATCAAAGCAATGCACAAATCACCACACAAAATAGAGACACCATAATTTATGCGGTTCACCCAATGTTGGCTACTCCATGGAGAAAATATTTCACTAATCTCTTGGGAATCCTTTCCCTATTACAATGTTTTATGGATCTCTGTCCAAAGGAGATACAAATCCCCTAAATCAATTTTGTGGATCTCTATCCATAGGATAACTCCTTCTCCTCTTCTTTGGCTGGTGATCCTCTAGAAGACTACTACCTCCACTACACTGGCTTCTGGATTTCTCTACACTAAAGACTCTTATCCCCACTCAGAAGACCTGTCCTCACTACCTTGGTTGATGGATCTCTATCCACTAGATACCACTATCCTCTTTGATATATCACCTCTAACTATCTATCTCAAATATGCATAAAACATAGTCCTTTGGTCTAGTACAAATCTACTCAATATCTATCTCTGATTTGGCACAAACCTGTCCTCAAATATGCACCAAACTCTACTCCACAAGTCCACACAAAATTTGCTTAAATATACTCAACAAGTCCACTCATAACTTGATTTGACATGCTCAACAAGTCCAATCAGAACTTGCTCAAACATGCTCAACAAGTCCAATTATAACTTGCTCAAAATTGCTAAAAAATTCCACTCAGAATTTTCTCAAATCTGCTCAACAAGTCCACTCAAAAACTTGCTCAAATATGCTCAACAAGTCCACTCAAAAATTGCTCAAATATGCTCAAAAAGTCCACTCATAACTTGCTCAAATCTGCTCAACAATTCCACTAAGAACTTGCTCAAATCTACTCAACAAGTCCACTCAGAACATGTCCAATATGCTCAACAAGTCCACTCAGAACCTGTCCAAATCTACTTAATAATTCCACACAGAACTTAACCAAATATTTATTGTAAGCTTCCACAAAAAGATCATACAAAATCAGTCTACAAGTCTTCTCAAATACTTGCCTCAAATATCATAGAAATATAAAGAGAATTGTTAGAGACTCAATATGTTCTATACTAATCACAATGCTCAAATACTTTCAATAACTCTCTTAGAAATATAAGGAGAATTGTTAGAGACTCAATATGCTTCAATTTCAACTCAATGCTCAATCACTTTCTCAATTCAATTAAAAAAATAGAATAGTTTGTTTTATGGAACTTGAACAATCACTTCACACATCCACTTGACTAGGTTCAACCAACTCTATTCAACCAATCACTTAATGAAATACTCCTTTCTCGCAAACCCTAGTCCAAGCATATAAACACCAATTCAAAATATTTCCAACAATACTCAACAACTAATCTCACATAACAATGATACTCATGTTCTTTTCAAACCCTAGTTCAAGTTCTTCACACAGCAACTCACTTCAACAACAATGCTTATAAAACAATCTTCACATTACAATTATACTCACGTTCTTTGTAAAACCCTAATTCAAGTTCTTCACACAATAAATGGCTTCAACAAAAATTCTTATAAAACAAGGATTTAACAACAACTCTTTATTCCAGAAAACCTTGAAGCATTAACTCAAACACTCTCGAAAAGAAAACCCTAATCAAGTCCTTTTCACTCCAAAATTATTTTCTAGAAAACCAATCAATCAACTCAACTATGGAAGAATTTTCTCATACCTTTTTATTGATGATGAAGGGATCTCATAAATCTATCACAACCACAAACACTTCTATGCCAAGATAAAAGAGGTTAGAAGATAAATATTTCTTACAATATAATGTAAATACTCAATTACACCTTATCACTCCACCTTTCAAAAACAACCATCAACATACATAAAATTTTTATCCAATAAAACCTTATAAACTCCCAACTAAAATATACTTAAAATCCACCAAAAATTAACTCAAACCTATTTAATTTAATTTAATGGCAAGAGAAAATTTGATAAAAATCAAATCAACTTTCTTTATAATTCCAATGATATAAATCACTCATCAATAAAACAACCTCTCATTAACCCTTATTACTCCACAACAATATAAATAAATTATCAAATCAACAACCTTTCACAAAGCCTTATAACTCCATAATAATATAATTCAAACACACAAATTTTCTCAAACCCTTATTACTCCACATTATCCTTTATAAAAAACCTTAGGCAAATAGTGAATTAATTATCAAAAATTACCTTTGCCTCTAGTGGGTTTCGAACCCACAATATCTTCCTTTGTGAGCACTCTAGCCACAACTTAGACTACCATGTGGGCTAGACGCATGGTTAGGAGCTTGAAGGCTCTTTGTCCTCTTTGTCCTCGACTGGAACTCAAAAGACACATGCAAAAAGACTTCCCTTGGTTCTCAAGACACACACCACTCCACTTGAATTGATCACGGGCTTCTCAACTCCCAACATCTTTGCAAAATGTGCACTACCAATCGACCACCATGTCATTTGTGAATAAACCAATATGCTCTTTCCCTTATCTCTTTCACCTGGTGCTAAAGACAAACAAAATCCTTGTCTTCTTCCTCAATGAACAACGTGTGCACGAAAATGTTTCACTTTGTTGCATGTAATAAAAATATCGAGGGGTAAGTTTTGAATACCTCTTTGGCATTAATTTATACATGAATTCCCTTTGTTTCTTAGACGTCGGCACTCCCTCATTTTTTATGACGTTGGTGCTTTCCAACCTTTATAATTTTTAAATTATTTAAATTCTAAGGAATTTAAATTTTATAAATTATTTTTGTAAACTTTAACTTTAGGAGATTAAAGCCTTCCTTGGGTTTAAACTTAAACCTTTAATTTGTAAAATAATCTGCCACCGTGGGTCTTTTAAAATCTTAACTGCCATCTCAATGTGTGAGGAGACTTTTATATCCTCATAATGATTTTAATAAAACCATTTAATCTTCCACCATGGGTTTACCATAAACCCTCATAAAACATTATTTTGCCAACTTTCTCTTCAACTCTTCACATTGTTCCTGGTGCTATTGATGGTGTGCTCCATGGTATTAATGACGTATTCATATTTTTACTTTGGAATAAATGATGAATTTTCACCTTGACATCAATAAAAACTAAATAAGCTCAAAATTTCCAACAATCTCCCCCTTTGTCATTGATGGCAAACCAATTTCCTTTTACTAAAAACTTGATCTTTCATTTGTTCTACTCTCCCTGGGACATTGCTCCCCCTGGCTCAATGCTCTTTCAAATATAAAATCTCTCCCCCTTACTCAAATATCTCCCCCTTTGAAATAAATGGAAAAGGGTCACCTTTAGGGCTCAAGGCTAAGAATGAGCCTCTTAGCTTAGCCCCTCCCACACCTCCTCTTGAGGTGGTTAATTCTGGGGTGGAAGTATTTATACTCCTAGAAAACACTATTCTTTACCTTTATCCTCTTTTCTTCTTATCTGATCCTTCTGATTCCTTTGACTATTTCTTTCCATGTCCATGTTCCTATGCATACCCATGTTCCTGTTCTTATTCCTGTTCATATCCATGTTCCTGTTCCTGTTCCTATTCATATCCATATTCCTATTCTTATTCCTATTCATACCTATTTCTGTAATGTCTGCTCTACACCACTTTGTTGTGTGACCATCATTGTTGCACTTATAACACTTAATGTTATTATTCCTTGGAGGTGCAAATGTCATAGGATTTCTCCTAGTGAAGCCATATCCTCTTATGTCATGAACCCTGCAATTCATTGCCTTGTGACCAAACTGATTACATGAGTAGCAATACCCATGGAAATTTTTTTTGTTCCCATATTCCTGTCTTTCATGTGTCCTGCATTGTGAAGCCATGTGCCCAAAATTGTGACATGAAAAGCATCTTCCATTGAATTTTCCTTGTATTGATCTCATTGGTCTCCTAGTCTCTTTTGACCTATTCTGATTGTTGTTCCATCTATATCTTCTTTTTGCATTGTTCCTATTTTTGTTGAACTCTCTATTGTCCAACTCATCCTCATATGTCTCACTTTATTTTACATTGTCTTCTTCTAAAGTATCTTCATCTCCAAAACTTGAGGTTGACTCTCCTTCCCATTTCTTTTGATTTTTTTCAAATCCAAGACTTGTCTTTCTTGATGTAGTATTTTGTGTCTTGATGAACTTATCCAATTTCTTTGATTTATTTTTAAACCCTTTCATCTTGACCTTGAAGTCTTCTAAATATTCTCTTAGCAGTGCCACTTCTTGTGCTAACTTCTCACATTCTAAGATCTTTGCTTCTAACTTATCCTTGAACATTTTTGTCTTAGCCTTTGATTTTTCTATCTTCTCTCTTCATCACATTCTTGAAACTGAATTTCAAGTTTAAAGTGTTGCTTTCTTACCTTCTTTACTATGTCAAGGGCATAAATAAGTTCTCCCTTGAGATCATAACCATCCTTTTCTGAATATTCCTCTATTTGTTTACCTTTTTCCACATATTTATTTTCTATGGTCTTGTCTTCTATAGGATCACTTACTTCTTCTTCTAATATCATTAGAATATTTTCATCTCGTCCTTCAAGTGCATTATCATATTCATCATCACTAAAACTATAACCATCCCTTGTACAATCATCTTCAAGATGTCCAAAGTTACCACATCTAAAACACTTGATAATTACTGGAGTCCTTTTCTTAACTTGCTAATTTCTTCAATCATAAAAAGAACTTCATCTTTATCATTTTCTAAAAAACTAGAATCACTATAACTTGAGTACTTACTTGCCTTATCCACATAGTAGCTCCTCTTTTGTCTTTGGAAGAACTTATTTCCTTGTATACTTTGTCCATCCTTGTTTTTCTTCTAGTGCCTATATCTTTATGATTCCCTATTCCTATGATCCTATTTTTATTCACCATTGTTGTTCTTTGGTTCTTGAAAATTTGTTGCAAAATGTCCAAAATTTCCACAATTCAAATAGTTAACAGATCTTAGATATCTAGATCTTCTGGATTCTTTATCTCTTCTACCATAATTAGCTTCTTCATCATTGGATGACTCATTGTTTGATTATGACTTCTTACCCTTTGTCTTCTTGATTGATTTGAAGGTTTCTTCCTTCTTGGGAATATGATCTTTTGTTCTTATCCCAAATGCTATGATCATACCTAGCAACATATCTCTTATCAAGGTATCACCATCTATTGACACTTCTATAGAAAAAACCTTTTCACTAAATCTCTTTGGAAGAGTTCTTAAGACTTTATCACAAACATCTGATTCATCAATATTCATTCCAAGTCCTTGCATAGCATTAACAACTTCATCAATTCGAAGTAGGTAAGAACTAATTTTTTCCTCATCCTTCATTATTAATTCTTCAAATTGTCCTTTGAGATTTCACATCTTTTCTTTCTTGACACTTTTATCTCCTTCATAAATATTTTGCAATTTATCCCACATTTCTTTCATAGTTTTACAATGCATAACTTTCATAGACTCTGTTCTATGCAAACCTCTCAAAAGTGCATTCATTGCTTTTGAATTGTAATGATGTAGGATCTTACCTTCCTTATCTATAGGAGGATTAATTAATGGATCATATCCAAATTCAACTGCTTCCCAAACTTCATTGCCAAGTACCATTAGGTAGATCTTCATCATCATACTCCAATATATATAGTCACTTCCATCAAATACTAGTGCTTAATTATTTGAGGATACCTCCATAGGATCCATTGTGTTCTTGTTATCTTTTCCTTCAAGCTATTAAACTCTTATGAAGGAACCCACTTTTATACCAATTGAAGAACACAAGCTTATACTAAGAGGGGGGTGAACAATATAAGACAACTTTTTAATTTTCTTTCTAAATCAATATTTTACAATGTATAGATAGCAATATCAATAGCAGTAATCAAAGTAATGCATAAATCACCACAAAAAATAGATACACCATAATTTACGTGGTTCACCCAATGTGGGCTACTCCATGGAGAAAATATTTCACTAAAATTTTCTCAATAAATATCTTGGGAATCCTTTCCCTATTACAATTTTTTATGGACCTTTGTCCAAAGGAGATACAAATCCCCTAAATCAAGTTTGTGGATCTCTATACACAGGAGAACTCCTTCTCCTTTGCTCTAGTTGGTGATCCTCTAGAAGACTACTACCTCCACTACACTGTCTTTTGGATCTCTCTCCACTGAAGACTCTTGTCCCCACTCAGAAGACCTTTCATAACTACCCTGGATGATGGATATCTATCCACTGGAGACCACTATCCTCTTTGATCTGTCACCTCTAAATATCTGTCTCAAATATGCACTAAATACAGTCCTTTGGTCTAGCAAAAATCTGCTCAATCTCTATCTCTGGTTTGGCACAAACCTATCCTCAAATTTGCACCAAAATCTGCTTCACAAGTCCACATAGAATTTGCTTAAATCTACTCAAAAAGTCCACTTAGAACTTGCTCAAACATGCTCAACAAGTCCAATAATAACTTGCTCAAATTTACTTAAAAATTCCACTCAAAATTTGCTCAAATCTGCTCAACAAGTCCATTCAGAAACTTGCTCAAATCTGCTCAACAAGTCCACTCAAAACTTTCTCAAATCTGCTCAACAAGTCCACTCAGAACTTGCTCAAATCTGCTCAACAAATCCACTAAGAACTTTCTCAAATATGCTCAACAAGTCCACTCAGAACATGTCCAATCTATTCAAAAATTCCACTCAGAACCTGTCCAAATTTGCTCAATAAGTCCACATACAACTTAACAAAATCTATATTGTAAGATTCCATAAAAATCTCACCCAAAATCAGTCCACAAGTATTCTCAAATACTTGCCTAAAATCTCATATAAATATAAAGATAATTGTTAGATACTCAATATGTTCTATACTAATCACGATGCTCAATTAATTTCAATCACTCTCTTAGAAACATAAGGAGAATTTTTAGAGACTCAATATGCTTCAATTTTAACTCAATGCTCAATCACTTTCTCAACTCAATTCAAAATATAGAATAGTTTGTTTTATGGAACTTGAAAAATCACTTCACACATCCACTTGACTAGGTTCAACCAACTCTACTCAACCAATCACTTAATGAAATACTCATTTCTCACAAACCCTAGTCCAAGCATATAAACACCAACTCAAAATTTTTCCAATAATGCTCAACAACTAATCTCACATAACAATGATACTCATGTTCTTTGCAAAACCCTAACTCAAGTTCTTCACACAACAAATGGATTCAACAAAAATGCTTATAAAATAAGGTTTTAACAACTCTTTATTCCAGAAAACCTTGAAGCATTAACTCAAACACTCTCGAAAAGGAAACCCTAATCAAGTCCTTTTCACTCCAAAATTATTTTCTATAAAACCAATCAATCAAATCAACTATGGAATAATGTGCTCATACCTTTTTATTGATGATGAAGGGATCTCATAAATCTATAACAACCACAAACACTTCTATGCCAAGCTAAAAGAGGTTAGAAGATAAATATTTCTTACAATATAATGTAAATACTCAATTACACCTTATCACTCCACCTTTCAAAAATAACCATCAACATACATAAAATTTTTATCCAATAACACCTTATAAACTCCCAACTAAAATATACTTAAAATCCACCAAAAATTAACTCAAACCTCTTTAATTTAATTTAATGGCAAGAGAAAATTTGATAAAAATCAAATCAACTTTCTTTATAATTCCAATGATATAAATTACTCATCAATAAAACAACCTCTCATTAACCCTTATTACTCCACAATAATATAAATCAATTATCAAATCAACAACCTTTCACAAAACCTTATAACTCCAAAATAATATAATTCAAACACACAAATTTTCTCAAACCCTTATTACTCCACATTATCCTTTATAAAAACCTTAGGCAAATAGTGAATTAATTATAAAAAATTACCTTTGCCTCTAGTGGGTTTCGAACCCACAATATCTACCTTCGTGAGCGCTCTAGCCACAACTTAGACTACCACGTGGGCTAGATGCATGGTTAGGAGCTTTAAGGCTCTTTGTCCTCTTTGTCCTTGACTGGCACTCAAAAGACACATGCAAAAGGACTTCCCTTGGTGCTCAAGACACACACCACTCCATGTGAATTTATCATGGGTTTCTCTACTCCCAATGCATTCAAAAAATGTGCACTACCAATGGACCACCGTGTCCTTTGTGAATCAACCAATATGTTATTTCATTTACCTCTTTCACTTGGTGCTAAAGATAAGTAAAATCCTTGTCTTCTTCCTCAATGAAAAACGAGTGCACGAAAACATTTCACTTTGTCGCATGTAATAAAAATATCAAGGGGTAAGTTTTGAATACCTCTTTGGAATTAATTTATACACGAATTCCCTTTGTTGCTTAGACGTCGAAACTCCTCCTTTTTTATGACGTCGGTGCTTTCCAACCTTTATAATTTATAAATTATTTAAATTCTAAGGAATTTAAATTTCATAAATTATTTTTATAAACTTTAACTTTAGGAGATTAAAGCCTTCCTTGGGTTTAAACTTAAACCTTTAATTTGTAAATTAATTTGCCACCATGGGTCTTTTAAAATCTTAACTGCCATCTCAATGTGTGAGGATACTTTTATATCCTCATAATTATTTTAAGAAAACCATTTAATGGGTTTACCATAAACCCTCATAAAACATTAGTTTTTCAACTTTCTCTTCAACTCTTCGCATTGTTCCTAGTGCTATTAATGGTGTAATCCATGGTATTAATGTAGTTTTCATATTTTTACTTTGGCATCAATGATGAATTTTCACCTTGACATCAATAACAACTAAATAAGCTCAAAATTTCCAACATTGGAGACATATATCTTTGTTGTATCTTGTCTTGCATTATACAACATTCTTCTAGGACGCACTTGGATTAATGCAATGAGGGCAGTTCCCTCTACATTACATCATTGTATCAAATTTAAATTTAAAAACCAATTTGTCACCATCCATGGATATCCTAGACGCTTTGATATGTGTGCAATGGCCGAGCCTATTGATGTTCCATTTTTTCCAGCCTTATCATCATCAATACATGTTCCCTCTAAATATTCTTCCCCAAAAATTGAACCTTTACATTCTTCTAACACAAATACATCATCTAAAATTGATGATCCTTCTACCTTATATCCCATCACATATGATGCTATAACAGACCTATTTACCATAACATGTGAATTTTATTGTACAAGACTCCATTATTTTATCCCAATTACCACTATCCCCATGTACGATAGGTTTACCTCACAAACGAGGAAACATATATCATGTTGGAAGTTTTAATTTTATTTTTGTAGGATGTTATCCCGATAAAATTAACATCAATAAAATGAGCTTTACATTCAATGAGAATAGTTTTTCTCAATGTTTCTTTTCCAACAATCATATAAAATCAAAACAAATGATATGTGATAAGGGTTATAGAGGTAAAGGCTTGGGTCCTTTTGAAAATGGCATACGCGAGCCATTTGAGGTTAAGGAATGGCCTAACCAATGTGGTATAGGCTATATCCCTACAAAATTTCAACCTTTCCTTTTTGATACTGATGATCATCTAATCACCTATGATGAATATTTAGAAAATTAAAAATATTTAATGAATAATAAGAAGAGAAGACAAATCCATTTTTCTTATAATATGTTTTCAATAGTCCATCCAGAAATGATTGCCACTTTGGATGAATGTATAGAAGGAGGTGTCTTTTTCAACACCTCCCTTGAAGAAGTCATGAAGAATGGTTTCTTATTTGATGGATCTATCCATTGTATAGCACATGTCCACATAGTAGCCCCACAAGAAGAATTAGCCAAATTATCCCTAGAAGAACTTCAGGAAATAGGTGTTTCACTCGTACCTCCTAAATTTGAAAAGGACTTAAACATTTTGGTAGAAGATATCTTCAAAATCAATATTGGAATGGAAATTAATCCTCACACGGTAAAAATTGGAGCTACTTTGAGTAAAGACGAACAAATAAAATACACAACCCTTCTTGTGAAATACCCTGATACCTTTGCATGGATGTATGCAAATATGCTTGGGTTAGATCCTTTTGATGTCATGCACCACTTAGTGGTACGTACTGATGCCAAACCGGTGAAACAAAAACTTAGGAAAATATATCCTAAAGTAGCCTTGCTATGAAAATATGAATTACAAAAGTTGTTAGATGTTGATTTCATTCAGGCCAAGATTACTCTGATTGGATATCCAATGTCATCCCAGTAACCAAAAAATAGGCTACTAAAATTAGAGTATGTACTAATTTTAGGGACATGAATGCTGCATATCCCAAAGATGATTTTTCCCTTCCTAATATGGATAAAATCATTGATTTCACAGTAGGAAGTGGGATGCTATCCCTTATGGATGGATTTTATGGATATAACCAAATCCGTATAGCACAAGAAGATCAACCTAAAACTGCTTTCATTACACCTTGGGGAAATTTCTATTGGAAAGTAATGTATTTTGGTCTAAAGAATGTAGGATAAACTTATAAATGAGCTATGACCTACGTGTTCCATGATATGATGTATGACACTGTGCATGATTATGTACACGACATCATAGCCCGATCCATTAAGGAAGAGGATCATAATCCTGACTTGCGATGAGTCTTTAATAGACTCCACGTATATAAAGTCCACCTAAACCTAAAAAATGTGTTTTTGGAGTAAAATCAAGAAAATTATTAGGATTTATTGTATCTATGTGAGGAAAAGAGATAGATTTCATCAAAATCAAGGCAATCATTGATATACCGCCACCAAAATTTTTTATAGAAATCTAAAGCTTACAAGGTAAGCTCCAATCTATCTATCGTTTCATTGATAAATTAGCAGATAAATGTCAACCCTTTCTTAAGCTTCTTAAGAAATATACTATTGGAAATATGAGCAAGATTTGTTGTCATTGATGTCAATATTTGGTTTCAGTGAGCAGGACAAAAGAAAGGATGTCAAGAATCAGTTTCCACAAGCAGTGCAAGAAAATATTGCTTCTTGACCTAAGAAAAAAATATTATAATATTCCTATTATAATATTCAAGGTGGTCAGATGAGGTCTAAAGAGTAATAGGAAGGCCCAAGAAAAATAATATTATAATTTTGTATCATAATATTAAAGGTATAAGATTAAGACCTAAAGATTTAAATTAATTATAATAATACCATTATAAATTAATTTATAATTTGATTTAATGAACTTTAAAAGTTATTAAATTAATTATAAATTAGTTTATGATTTAATTTAATTAATTAACCCTAAATTTTAGGGTTACAAGGGCAAGTGACTAAGTTAAATGGTATCGACGTCGACTAGTATTCTCATTCGTCGATGTGCCAAGAAGGACAACACATTGGTATAAATACCATGTGCTTTGGAAAATCCAAAGTCACCTTCGATCGAATATTTGTGTGTGCATGCAAAAAATTTGTGAACTGCATGGAAAAAGAGGACAAGGTTTTTGCTTACGTGGTTGTCATAAAAGGTATAAGAGGAAGGAGGCTTGGAGCCTCATAGCCAACCATGGCAGTTGGGCTAGCGATAAGAGGTTGTGTGCCTTGACTCTTTTATTTAAAAAAATTGTTGGCTTATATTTTGAAGTGTGGATATTATAAGGTGTGATTGAGATTTAATGCTATGTAATGGTGAGATATTTTTGAGGGAATAATTGAATGAAGTTTTGAGAAGGTTTTTGCTACCTAACCCTTGAGATTGGCAAAGAGAGTAATAGTGATTGAGACAGGTTTTGAGGGTAAAAATTTAGCAAACAAAAGGTATGGGCATATCTTCCTTGTGAGTAAAATATTTTTGGATGTTGTGAATGCTAATTTGGAGTGAAAAGGATTACTTGATAAGCATTTTTTATTTTGGTTTTGAGATACCAAATGTTGATTGATGTAGGTTTTTTGGAATGAAATTTGATACTAGAAACCTTGTTTGATAAGCATTGTTGGAAATACTGAGTAAGCTTTCATATTTTTGATAAGGGTTTGTGAAAGATCATGAGTATCATTGTTATGTGAATTTGAGAACTATCTTGAACTAGGGCTTGTGAAATATCATGAGTATCATTGTTATGTGAATTTTGTTTGATAAGTATTGTTGACTAATATTTCATTGAGTGATTGGTTGAGTGGAGTTGATTGAGCTTACTTGATTTGAAGTGTTGAAGTGATAGTTTACGTTTTATGAAACAAATTATTCCTTACTAAATTTGAGAAAGATACTAAAAGTGATTGAGTGTGAAACATATTGAGTCTCTAACCATTATCCATATGTTTATGTGGTTGAACAAGAGAGTTTGAAAGTGATTGAGCATTGTTGTGAGTGTGAAGCATATTGAGTCTCTAACCATTCTCTATATGTTTCTGTGAGATTAAAATAATATTCTTTCTGAAAATTGTTTGTGTGATTGAAGAGGTTTTCTGTGATAGATTGAGTTGAGTTGAGAAAGCTTTTGTGAAAGCTTAAGGATAAATTTGTGTGAGCTTTTGTGGAAGCTTACAAAGCAGAGTTGAGGTAAGTCTTGGTGAAGACTTGTTGAGCAGATTGAGCAAGTTCTAGTGAGGACTTGTTGAACATATTGGACAAGTTCTAGTGAGGACTTGTTGAGAAAATTTAAGGTAAGTCTTGGAGAAGAATTATTGAGCATACTGGACAAGTTCTAGTGAGGACTTGTTGAGCATATTTGAGGTAAGTCTTGGTGAAGACTTGTTGAGCAGATTGAGCAAGTTCTAGAGAGGACTTGTGGATAAATTTGAGGTAAGTCTTTGAGAAGACTTGTGAGAAAATTTGATTGATTGATTTGTTCAAACCTTGAGTTAAGGTTTGGGGTAGATCTAGCAGAGTTTATTTGTGATTAGATCAAGATTTGTGTTAAGTATTGAGGACAAATTTTGGTGCATATTTGAGGATAGGTTTGTGCCAGACCAGAGATAGATATTGAGCAAATTTGTGCTAGATCGAAGGACTATGTTTAGTATAGATCAGAGATAGATATTGAGTATATTTGTGCTAAATAAAAATACTGTGTTTAGTACAAATCAGAGACAAATATTGAGCAAATTTATGCTATATTGAAGGACAATGTTTAGTGTAGATTTGAGATAGAGCTAAGAGCAATATTTGGAGGTGATAGAGCAGGGGATAGTAGTCTCTAGTGGATAGATATCCATTAGCTAGGGTAGTGAAGATATAGGTCTTCTGAGTGAGGACAAGAGTCTTTAGTGGAGAGATATCCACAATCCAGTGTAGTGGAGGTAGTAGTCTTCTAGAGGATGACCATCCAAAACAAAGGAGAAGAAGTTCTACTATGGATAGAGATCCACAAACCAGTTGAGGGGATTGGTATCTCCTATGGATAGATATCCACAAAATTGATTAGGGGATTGGTGTCTCCTTTGTACAGAGGTCCATAAACATTGTAATAGAGAAAGGATTCCCAAGAGATTTATTGAGAAAATTTTAGTGAAATATTTTCTTCGTGGAGTAGCCCACATTGGGTGAACCATGTTAAATTGGTGTCTCTATTGTGTGTAGCAATTTGTGCATTTATTTGATTACTATTTTTGATATTTCCATTGATATATTGCATAATATTGTTTGAGAAAGAAAAGTAAAAAGTGATCTTATACTATTCACCCCCCTCTCAGTATAAGCTTGTGCTCTTCAGATACTTTTTTAAATGGTATGATGAATGTCAAGAAGTCTTTGAATATCTTAAAACATATTTTCTTACATCGTCGGTACTCGTTCCTCCTAGGCCCGAGCATACTTTAATTATATATATGTATGCCTTATAAATTTTGTTAGGAGAAATACTAGTGAAACATAATGAGGGTAAGAAAGAAAGAGTCATTTATTACATAAGCAAAACCTTGATAAGTTATGAAACCTGTTACATTTAGAATTACTTTTCTTAGCTTTTGTATTTTCAACACAGAAACTGTGCCATTACATGCTTAGTCAGAAAAATTATGTCATTGCAAAATTTGATCCATTGTGATACTTGAGTAGAACCTATTTATCAGGACGAGCAGCAAAATGGGTTCTCACTTTGAGTAAGTTTAACCTAATATTTATTGGACAAAAATCCATTAAAGGGCAAGTCATAGCAGATCAACTTGCTGCTACCCCTCTTGAATCTACTCATCCATTAAAAATAGAATTTCCTGATGAATGCCTTAACCTAGAAGGTGAACCTATAGATTCTTGGACCATATTCTTTGATGGAGCCTGTTGCATGAGTGGCACAAGTGTAGGAATTATATTAGTGTCTCCCCATAAAAAACTTATCCCATTATATTTTAAACTCCAATTTGCCAGCACAAATAACATAACAGAATATGAAGCTTCAATCCTTGGGTTACGAGCAGATTTAGCCTTAGATATTAAAGTCTTATCAATTTTTGGAGACTCACAACTTGTAGTATATCAAATTAATGATATTTATAAAAAATTGAGATGAGAAAATCTGGCCTTATAAAGAGCATGTTTTAAAACGTATCTCTTTATTTGAGAAAGTTACTATCAAGGCTATCCCTCGTACTAGTAATTAGCAACTGATTCTCTTATTCCTTTGGAGTTGAATGATGATCATTCTACTATAATTATTCACCAAATCTAGGAACCTACATCATTAGAGTCATGTCTAGCACCCTTAGACATCTTCACAATTGAAGAAACATCCTCAAAACCATGGTATAGGGATATTTTAAATTTTCTCCAAAATGGGTCATACCTTGATGGCCTAGATAGGAATCAATGATGATCATTGCGTAAGAGGGCTATTCACATCATAATAATTGGAATTATTTTATACAAAATATATTTTGAAGGTATCCTCTTAAGATACCTCAATTTCAATGAGTCTAAAAAATCACTAAGTGAAGTGCATGATGGATTTTGTGGAGGTCATTTTAGTGGAAGAGCCATAACCAAAAAGCTCCTACAAATGGGATATTTTTGGCCCTCCATGGAAAAATATGCCAATGACTATGTGTGTAGATGTAATAAATGTCAGAAGCACAAGAATCTCATCCATGCTCCTACACAAGAGCTTCAAGCTATCTCTTCCCCTTGGCCTTTTTCAAAATGGGACCTTGACATTATAGGTAAGATCAACCCAATGTCATTAGATGGTCATAAATTCATCATAATAGCAATTAAATATTTTACAAACTGGGTAGAATCCATGCCATTGGCTTCTTGCACATGAACCCAAGTCTCTAAATTCATATTTAATTAAATCATCTATAGATTTGGGATTCCATCTACACTTGTTTTAAATAATGGAACTTGTTTCAAAAACAAAGACATTCAAAAACTTTGTGCAAAATATAAAATCCAACATAGATGGTCTACTCCTTATTATCCATAAGGAAATGGCCAAGTTGAAGCATCCAATAAAACTCTAATTAAAATACTAAAAATATTGGTTAATAAATCAATATGAGATTGGCATACTCAATTATATCCTGCTTTATGGGCTTATTGAACTAGTTTTCGAACCCCCACTAGTGCTTCACATTTTGTCTTAGTATATTGCACTAAAGCCATATTTTATTTTGAGATTGAAGTCCCTTATTTAGGTCTTTTAATTCAAGATGCAAAATTAGGATATGAATACTGTGTTGGACGACTAATCCAATTGGAATTACTATATGAAAAGTGCATAAATTCTTTAGAGCACCTTCGTTCCTATCAAGATAAACCCAAAAAGATCATACTCTAAGAAATTTCATACTCGAGATTTTGAGATTGAATATCTAGTTCTTAAATATAATTAGAAAAATACAAATGCTCGAACTGATTTAAAAGAAAAGTTTCAACCAAATTGGCTAGGTCCATTCATCATCACTACAAAATTTGGAACAGGTGCATATCGTTTGGCTACCTTATATGGAAAATACCTTAAGTAACCAATGAACATTATGCATATTAAAATATATTACGCTTAAAATCAAGAAGTCTCACCATTGTACATAGTTATAAATACCTTGTACATACATTTCTTACATCTACTTCAATCATCATATTTAAATCATTTTTCACTTAGTTGCATTTATCTATGAATTTATCAAAATAAAATTGTGGTCCAATTACATACAACATATGGTCACATCCAATTATTATTCTACTTAAAAATTAGACCGATTTTGTCAAAATTCATAGATAATTTTGGTTTACTTTGAAGAAATTCAAAAATTATCTTGAACCACTCACCAAAATACACATTTTAATAAAACCTTGAATTTTCAATATTGATTATAAATCTCTCTTGAACCAAAATCACTACTTCTACATTAAAAAATTTTGAAGTCTTCGGAACTGATTCTTACCACTTTTGAACCAAAAGACACTTACACATCTTAAAAATGATTTTACACAAGGGAATATGATGCTACATAGTAGTCCTAGCTCCTTCAATGAAAGGTTTCCCTTGCCATCCTATTATGCACATGGTCTAGAGTGCTGAGAATTGGCAAAAAGAAAAGCTCCCTCCTACCCGAATAAATCCCTTGCTCCTCTACAAAATGAGCAAGTATCCCTTGAAAAAAAAATAGTAAAATAAAAAATACCTTTACTATAAAGCAATAAAATCCCCTTGTTCAAAAAAAATGAACAAGAATCCCTATTCAAAGAAATCAAAATAAAATAAAGGGGTAATGAGCTTGAATCCCTAGAATTCCTTAGTTATTTAAAAACCATGGGGTGATCCCTATTACAACAATGGATTGAATGAATCCCACCTACCAATAGGGTAGTATTACACATGGTGATATGTCTGTCACATTAGTGACCCTATTTTTTATAGACCAATGCCAGCTTGTGGATTAGCTAGCTTTTTGGTAGCTTGTATTACATAGTAGTTACGTCTAATTGAATGCATAAAATTATGGTAAATGAATTCATCATTTGCATGCACATTGGTTCTTAAAATCGGTTTGCATCACTACCTTACTAAAAACTGGTAAATGAACTTCATAAGCACAACATTTGATCCTTGAAAGATTTTGTATCATAATTAAGGTCAAGATAAAAATGAATATACAAATCATAAATTGGTTCTTGATAAATTTGACTTCATTCTAGAAATGACCAAAATTCTCCTTGAAGTTTGATTAGCAAACACCATTATTTCATCATGGATTTGTATGACTATTAGCATATGCAATTGGTCCTAAAAAAAATTAATCTTGCATTTTTATACCTATCACTTAGCATAAATTCTTCCTTTTTACTATATTCAAAACTTGCATTTGATCATACATAATCACTTTCTCATACAACTAAATATTGACTTCATGATGATGGCATGAGACAACCCTAATAAAATATTTCTACTTCACACTAGAAATCTTATACCTAGTGCAATTCCTCTACCCAATTTGTTTTTCACACATAGTCGCCTTCATATTAATCCTTTTAATATTAACTTAGAATTAATATTAAAAATCATAAAACACTTTTCATCAAACTTATCATTTTTAAAAACCAAAAAAAAATCAAAATTATTTTTTTGACCACAACCCTTTGATGTTAACAATATGGTACAATCTCATACAGGATCCGCTTAACAACCAACACAAGGGGCAACCTCCATAGACGGTCATATACAAGCATACATCCTCGAGATATATTGTTAACTGATCAAAATCAATAGGGTTCATTTTCAAAATACTTTTCTTCTACAAAACAATCCAATTACACTACATTACAAAATTTCAATTTCATCAAATCACACCTTACTTTTTCCATATATTGATTAAGCATGATAAAAAGTACATTAAAAATCAGAATATGACTGAAAGCATGATTATGTAGATCATCCAAAAACAAATCATATTTTGCATTACACATACACATAAAAATAAAAATATCAAAAAGAGAACAAAAATAGTCAGATGTATATATATATATATATATCTCATCAAAAATACATAAGGTACAAAAAGTCAACTGGTATACCACAATCATAAAATAGGCATACTCAGTCACTAGGGGGTATACCACAAAATCTAACCTGGTATATCATCCCCTAGAACCCCTAGAACTCTAGGTATCATCACCTAGAGGTGGTCTAGGCTCTTGAAATGGAGTAGCCCTAGACACTGACCTAGATCCTGACCTAGAATGACTTAGAGAAGCAAACTATGGGGGTAAAGAAACCCTTTGACCCTTCGAAACCAACTAATAGTACACATTTTGATAGAAAGATACCCACTATGATGTCGTGACTAACTTTGCCACTACTATCCTACTCATTGAGGACTGGCCTAAAGTCATGATCCTCGTCTGATGGGACTATGATTGTGTCTATCATGATAACCTATGTCCCTACATCTAGGCTAGTTGAGCCTGAGCCTAACCTAAAAGTGTCTGTGACTATGAGAGTTGTGCCTCCAATAACTTGATATAGCTTGCCTAAATGGTAATCTGACTCCTTAGATCATCATTATCTTCCCATAGAGCAACTAACTCTCTTGTGCTGCTCGACTCTTCCACCTTTGCAGCAACACCCTTTCTAGGTAGATCATGTCCTAGAGTAGTGTGTCTCCCACTACGGAGATGGCACAATATTATCTAGTGGAGGTAGATCCTATTGAGAACCTCTTGCCCACTATCACTACCCACTCTCTCCTCAAATTTGAAGAGCCCTATATTTTTGATAGGATCTCTATGGATATCACCCTCATCTCATTCGAGGTACCTCTCTCCTTGGTGGTCTCTATCCCACATGTTGTCTTGCAAATAATCATATCGATACCTCCTGGTAGGCTCAATGCACCTACTCAATTCTATCTCTTGCTTGTGTAATCCTCGTAGGACAAATGTTTGTATACCAAGTAGAATATCCATCCAAAAATCCTACATAGTCTTCCTCTACAAGGGTGACCATTGCATCATCCTCATACACCTCTACAAATATATTAAGATCTGGTGCCCCACTAGTGGTCGTCAAATATTGTACTACCCATGAATATGTAAAATCATGGACCTCAAGAATCACCTGAACCAAGGTAAACTAACAAAGCACATAATTTACTTGGTGGATCTCTATATCTCCTCTCTCCATACAGATCCATCACATTGTCTCACACAATATAGCTCCGCTATATCATCCTCCCACATGTGGTGCCCTCGCTAGGATCTCCAACAAATATGTGGTGTGATCAACTCTTCAATTTCCCATCTGGCCTCCTCTAGGTCACTCCTCCTCTTCTCCTAACTAACTAAAGGACTGTAGTGAAATGTTGTAGTACATGATGATGAAACCTTGTTGGTCTCCTCATAATAATATGATCCTAGCACCATATCTATAGAAATCTCGTAAGCACCAAGCTGGTGCTCTTCTTATACATGATCCTAAATAAGGTCTTGTATAAGCAACACAAAATGTAGGGTCTCTAGGCAAACTGCATGCTTGTATTCCTCATATCCACTACAACCTTTGCAAACCCCTATGACAAGTGTCAGCCACTCTGATGACACACTAGTATCCCAATAACTATATCCACCAACACTAATATCAGGTGAGACACCCTATCTACCGCTACTAGTCCTTCTATACTAACTCCACTTTATCCAATAAAAAATGATGGGTCTCCCATCAATCACTGCATGGCCTAAACCTAGGCTAATGATTGATACATAAATTGACCCCTAATCAATACTCTAAGGATCCTCCACATATCATCTAGAGTAGGGGCCATATCCTCTGTAGGTAACCAGAATGTAGATGATCTCAGGTACCATCGCTCGATCAAAGCCATAAGCAAACTATAATCTACCTCTATATGTGACATCTTAGCCACATGGTTCAGCCCCACCACTGTCAGAGTATCTCTCTCATTTGCATCGAGATATAAAACATGATCCTCAAACCCTATGTGTTGCCACTCGTGACCCTTAAGTGATCCTCCTTGAAAAGTTAAAAATAAAATCAAACTAGTCATAAAACAACAAAAATATCAAATAAATAAAGCATACATTGTAAACTTAAGTCCTAATTGATAAATATGGACTTAAAAAACTAATTTGGATGACACAAAAATAAATTTATAGGTCCAAATTTGCAAATTTGGACCTATCGTGAACAAAATTAGACGTATGAATTCATCGAAAAGCGTCCAAATGCATGAGTTTGGATGCCTTTTCTAATGAATTCGGATGTTCAAATTTTTTGAAATGGTTCGAATTCATCACTACGGCCACGCGACGGTAGGCCATGTGTAAAAATCCAAAAATCCTAAAAATTAACCCAAAAATTCTCAATAAGAGATGACAAAATCACTTACCCACATACTCCCTCCAGTTCAGTCATTTCTACCTTGAACTTTGTTCGCCCGATCCACAACAGTGGCCATTTCTTCATTTTCTCCAGAGCTCAATTTTGAAGAAAAGTGAGGGTAAAAATGAATTAGGGTTTTACCCTAATTTCTATTTTATATTACCTTTTTACCCCTTTTCACTTCAAATTTTGAGTTTTGTAATAAATTTCAATTTTTTTACAAAAATCGAAGGGGGTATCCTAAACAATAAACATAAAAAGAAAAACTAAATAAATTTTGACTTTTTGTAGCATAACACCCATTATTGCTACATCTTTCTTTAATTTATTTATTGTTCATAAATTCACCAAAGAGGGGGTAAAATGTAGTCACAGAATATGGACACACCTCAAAATTCTCTTTTCCTAATAAAACATGTAAATCATCCTAACAACATGAAATCTACCCTTAAGCACCCCTGCCTCGATATTTGTGTAAAAAACTTGAAAATTGCTTTAATTTCCCTCCTTTCTGACAAATTCGGGCAAGATCAACAAAATTGGACCTGTCTAATAATTTTGACTAACTTGAAATCATCCAAATCCCACATGCATCTAATTTAGATGCTCTATTGGGATTTTGAACCTAATCTGGATGAATCCAAATTTTTGACAAATTTGGGTGATCCCAATTTATCCAAATCAAGACAAAACTCAATTTGGCTTAACAACCTGGCCTATTCTCACCCACTTCCCTGATTCCTCAACCTGCATCAAGCATTTAAACCCCTAACCCCCCTAAATAGACTAATGGTGATAATTTACAAGAAAACTTGATTGAAGAAGGAGATTTAGGAGCTTTTTTGTAGGTTGCAGTGAATATTTTAGCCTTTTGATCACCATTCCATAAGCCCACAAACATGGAAACACATACTATATATTCAAATCTAGTTTATACTTAGTTACAATATGATTTCTTCCATTATTTTTACAAATTCAAGTCACCCGAATTTATCATAAGTGTACGATTTTAACCACAATTTTTCGCAAAACTAGTCGTTAGATTATTTTGGGTCATCTGAAATCATACATAGCATACGAATTCATACATAGTGTCTAAAACCATACTAGTTTCATATTAGGGATAAAATTTTGATGGTTGCTCTATTAGTTTGATTCATATTTGCATTAGACTTTCTTATGTACTTTTAGTACTTCACTACATATTAATATTGCTAATGTATTTACTACATTTAATCTTTCATGTTTTGCATTAGATCAATTGATCCTTTAATTTATTTATGGTTTGCTAAAAGAACTGAGGGGATTTGACTATTACAGATCATGATCTGTTGTGACCTATGCATATCCCCCATCCCTAATTTCAAATTTTAGTGTTGCATTATGAAATTTTAGGTTTCAGACATATTTGGCTGACCCAAATTCATCTAAAAAATTCGAACATACGAATTTATCTTGAATACAGCAAAATTCATCCTATTGACCCGAATTCATCCAAAAGCAAACATCCAGACTAGGTAAGGATCTAAACTTATTTTATCGTACTTTAGATTTATAGTTCTCTATATTATAGGCATCTGCATTCAATCAAAAAAATATAAAATACCAAAACATAAACTCTACTACATTTTTCCATATTAGTCAAAATATAAAACACAAAAGAAAAAGAAAATCATGTTAGCATAAATATTCATCTCTTGCTTCTTACAAAACCATTACATCTTAGTTAAACATTACAAATATTTCTAGCTAAATTTGTATACTTTATTTTCATTTGAAATGGAAGTGCATATAGCTAGGTAGAAATTGCATTTTGTCCAAACCCTAGGTGTGTGCACTTAAAAGTAATACATCAAAATATCCACTTTACCTAGGCATGGAAACTGCCATAAAAAAGTGTTTCCTGGTGAACCCTCACCCCATTCATCAAAAAACACCAAGGAGAGCACAACTCAAGTGCTTCTAATCTGAAATGTAGATCCATTATTTTCCCTCCCCCTCTTAGGCATGGATCCATTAGCCTAGGAGAAAGGGTTTCAAAAATTTTGGGCTTGCACAATCTACCCACTATCTAAGCATAAAACATATGATAACCCCCAACTTTGGCCAAATATTGTCATTCTTAGTTACAAAAATAATTTACTAGAAGTATTGTGTGGGTAGGGATAAAAACTACCCACACACCCCTCCCAAAATACAGGTGAAAATTACAAGGATTTTTGGATGTGATATTGGAAATCTCCCATTAGTGTATCTAATATTGCTTCACTTCAAAGGTAAAATGTAGGAATATTTATGGTATCTGATGATGGAGAGGATTATGAAAATCTTGGTAGGCTATAAGGGATATCTCCTTAGTCAAGCTAGAAATTTCCAACTTTTTAAATCTACCCTCCAAAGTATTCCAGTGTACTTCTTATCCTTGTTCAAGATGTTTAAAATCAGCTAGAAGATTGAGCATATCCAAAAGACCTTCCTTTGATCAAGTGTGGAAGATAAAAAAGGATTTCATTAGTATCTTGGGATCAATTTTGTTCAAGGAAGGAATCTAGGGGGCTAGGGTTTAAGAAGACGAAGCAAATTAATCTTACCTTCATTGCTAAACAACTATGGAAACTTCTCAGGGAGGATAATGTTGGGTGGGTCCAATTCTTAAAGCCAAGTATCTTAGGTGAGGGAGAAAATTTTTGGAGATGCATGATATATCCCATGGATATTTCTTCTAGAACAATATATTAAGATCCAAATCCTTAATTTAGAAAATTATAAAATGGAGATTAGGATTGTTGGATCTGTAATACCCCTTGATAGGAGATAAAAATTTTATGTGCTTGGAACATCTTACTACTCAGATATTTAGAGCTAAGGTGGAAGACATTATAGAAGAAGTGGACGGTAGGAGATTTTGGAGACCCATTCTTCTTAATGACCTTGATCTAAGGGGATATTAGGCTTAGAGTGTTCTCATAAAGATTTTGAGAATCTAGTTCATTAAGAGCACAATATCTACTAATTCCTTCTTAAGGAAGGTGGATAAAAGAGGTCTCTGCATGGTCAAATCAACATACTACCTATTGGAGTATGGAGAAAGAAATTGGTTTCTAGTCAATAAAATATGGTTCAAAAGAATCAACTCTCAAATTATTTTGGTTGGATATTTAGAATAAGATTCTCACTATTGAGAATATTCACAAAAGGGGATTGACTATCCCTAGTGTATTCTACCTTTGTGAAATAGGATGAGAGGACACCAAACATTTATTTTTGGAATTCCTATTTTTTTGGAAGTGTTTAACCTTTTCTTAAGATTTTTTGAGGTTGAATGGTTCCTTCCTAATAATATGCTAGACCTATGTCTGCATTGAGATCCCCCTTTTTCTATCAAAAGGATTTAATTTCTTTAGAAACTTTGTCTGCTTCACATCCTATGGAGGATCTGGATGGAAAGGAATAATAGAGCTTTCAATAATGTCAAAAAAGATCCAATGTCTCTTGAAATTAAAATTGTTAATGCATTAAAGAAAAATATTTTGATGGTCTCCTTCAAGGATGATGTGGGGAGTGAGAATGAGTCTAGGATTGTTGTCAACCTATCCCTTATGGGGGAAGAGGTCTCCTCCACCCTCTCAAAATAGTAGTCTTGATCATATATTAAATGGGATCCTCCTCCTCTAGGATGGATAAAGATCAATTTTGATGGTGCTGCTAAATGTAATTTAGGTAGCTCTTGTGGAGGGAGGGTAATAAGAGATTATAAAGGAGAGATATCCTATTGGCTTATGCTAAAAATTTGAGGGTTTAAACAAGATTTTTTTATCAAATCAAGAGCTCTCTTTCAAATAGTTCTTCATCTGGATAGAGTGAACCCAAATAAAGTTATTTTAGAAATGCCATGACCATTTTAACATTGCTAAAGAATCATATTCTCCAAACTAGACCATTTAGGATATGATGGAGGATGTGAAGTAGAAATTACAGCATCTAGAGAATAGTCAGGTGAGGCATGCATTTTGAGAAGGAATTCAAGGTAATGGATCTAATGGTGAACTTTGGCATTCAACAAGAATACCTTAGGATATGGAGTGATAGCTTCCCATAGGAACTATCTATTATGAATGATGAGGACTCAAATGTTAGAAATAATTAAACCCAAGCTCATAGTTTATTGGGAATGGACTCTCATAATCTTCTATTAGAGTGGAAGATTTTTTGTAGAAAATTGGTTCTCTCATTAATTAGGAAATCCTTTGACCAAATCTATCTCCAATATTTTCTTTAGTTGACCTTGTTACTTCCTCCTCACTAAATTAGAGGACATAGGATGGGGTTGTGATTATATTATATTTAATAAGAACTATGAATAATAAGGGCCTAGTGATTCTTCCACTAGTGACAATGATATCATCCTAGTTATTAGTTGATATGGTTATAATGGTTTGATAAACCCAAATTCCAAGTCAAACCATTTTGAAGTAAGTGTATTTGACTACTTGCTTCAGGTAAGGGTGTTATTGATGATGTATGGTCTAGGTGGGTTCTTACATGGACTCTTGAAGCCACCCAAGTAGGAGCAAGTGATGGTATTGGAGCTCATGCATTGCAAATTCAAATGGAATAGGAAATGGTTTTGTGACTCAAATATCATATTATTTTTATCTAATGTGAACTACTCTAGGTTTACCCCTTCCCAAAGTGAATTTTAAGGAAGGAATTATGATGATCTTGATGGAGGAAATGATGGCCCATTTGATGGATTTAAGGGAAAATATAGTGGAACTAAGTTCCAACTAGGAGATGGAGTCCTTTGAAAAGGGTGAAGGGGTATGCTATTGTTGGAATATATTACATTATTTGGTATATGCTAATGTATCATCTTGGGTATATTATTAGATTAGGTGAGTGTCTTAGATTAGAGTGTGAGTATTTACTTTATGAAATGTAATAAATACACAAGTTTGCAAAGTATTTTGGTAATGTAAATGTACATAGTTATCCATGTGCACAAGTCCATAGAATAGGAATATGAAGATTCTCTAGAAGAGTGAAGGCCAAAGGGTGCACCATATGAAGAGTCACATTCCATTATATATATACCTATGTGTGTGTGTGCAAAGTAACATACATATGGTGGATGAGAGTATTTGTAAGTATGGTTACTTGAGATATTTATTCAATGGAGATATAATTTTTGTGAGAATTTGTTAATGGTAATTATATGAGTTATTGCTGAATTTATTTATAATTTTTATACATTTAGAATTTTTCCATTATCTTATGTTTCATATTACAACTTTATTTTAGATCTTGAAGTTATGTTATCTTTAGTATTTAACTTCAAAATCTTACAATGGTATCAGAGCCACAACAAGGTTTTGAATTGCACAAGTTTTAAAGTTGCAAAGAAGATTTCCATCAGTTAAGAGAAACCAGTGAAGTTAAATAAATTACCTCTAGAAAATAAAACCAAGGAAGTTTGAAGAATTACCTATTCCAAGATCAACTTCAGAATAGAAGAAAATTACAAGTCTTGAAGATAGACCTTGACATTGATGAGATTTAGGGACCCAAGAAGGAGGTCCTATTGAAAACTTGATAGATTGAAGAAGATTCTAGATTGCTATTTGGCTAGTCTTTCCACAAGATTGAAGGAGAACTTGTGAAGACTAGGACTCAACATAGATTTCTTTCCACTAATTTTGAGAGTAAGTACCAAAGTTTATTAGTTTTAGAATTCTATAAATTTATATGTATTTGGTTGCTACTATCTAATTTTTTGCTCTAGAAAATTAGTTCTCAGAAGTTGAGAAGCTTCCTACAACCAAAAGAGAAGAATTTCACCTTAGACTACCTAAAAGTCTAAGTGCTTTCCTCATGTAGGGATTGGATTTTGAGTTGCAGCAAAAGTGTCAACATTGCAAATTAAGAAGGTTCAAGAAAGAGGCTACATTAAAGATTGAGGAGACCCACGTAGGATATCCCCATAGAAGATTAAATATTGAGGAGACCCACATAGGAGGTCTCCATAGAATATTGAAGATTGAATAGATCCACGTAGGAGGTCCCCATAGAATATTGAATATTGAGAATATTCATACAGGAGATCCCCATAAGAGATTTAATATTGAGAAGAGATAAGGACTAAGAAAAGGTCCTATTGTAAATTTGAGCAGTAGATTTTGGAGATCCAAGAAAGAGATATCATTTCAAAATTTCCATAGTTGGGAAGATAGAGAGACCAAAGAATGGTGTCATTGGAGTTTTGAGAAGAAGAACTGAGAAGCTATAGAATTAGAAGACCTAAGGAAAATTGATCTCTAGAGAATTTGTAAAATGAGAAGAAGGCTAGAGAAAGCCTCATTGCAATGTAATAAATGCACAAGTGTGCAAAGTATTTTGGTAATGTAAATATGCATAATTGTCCATGTACACATGAGTCCATAGAATAGGAAGATGAAGAGTATCTAGAAGAGTGAAGGTCAAATGGTGCACCATATGAAGAGTTACATTCCATTATATATGTATCTATGTGTATGTGTGCATAGTAACACACATATGGTGGATGAGAGTATTTGTAAGTATGGGTACTTTAGATATTTATTCAATAGAGATATAATTTTTGTGAGCATTTATTAATGAAAAATATATGAGTTATTATTGAAGTTATTTATGAGTTTTATACATTTAGAATATTTCCATTATCATATGTTTCATATTATAACTTTATTTTAGATCTTGAAGTTATTTTATCTTTAGTATTTAGCTTCAAAATATAACAGTGGTATCAAAGCCACAACAAGATTTTGAATTGCACATGTTTTAAAGTTGCAAAGAAGATTTCCCCTAGTTAAGGAGAAACCAATGAAGGTAAAAAAATTACCTTTGGAAAAGAAAACTAGAGAAGCTTTAAGATTTACCTATTCCAAGAGCAAATTTAGAATAGAAAGAAATTATAGGTCTTGAAGATAGACCTTGACATTGATGAGATTAAGAGACCCAAAAAGGAGGTCCTATTGAAAACTTGATAGATTGAAGAAGATTCTATATTTCTATTTGTCTAGAGTCTTTCCACAGGTTTGAAGGAGACTCATCATATATTTCTTTCCACTAGTTTTTAGAATAATTAGCAAATTTTATTAGTTTTAGAACTCTAGAAATATGGATGTATTTGGTTGCTATTGTCTAAGTATTTTTTTCAGAAAATTAGTTCTCAAAATTTGAGAAGCTTCCTACAATAAATAGATAATAAATTCACCTTAGATTGCCTAAAATTCTATGTGCTTTCCTCATGTAGGGATTAGTTTTTGAGTTACATAAAAAGAGTATACATTGTATATTAAGAAGGTTCAAGAAAGAGGTCCCATTGAATATTGAGAAGACCCATATAGGAGGTCCCTATAGAAGATTGAAGATTGAGGAGACACACGTAGGAGGTCCCCATAGAAGTTTAAATATTGAGGAGACCCACATAGAAGGTTTTCATAGAAGATTGAATATTGAGGAGATCCACATAGGAGGTCCCCATAGGAGATTGAATATTGATAAGAGAGGACTAAGAAAATGTCCTATTGTATATTTGAGATGCAGTAGATTTTGGAGATCCAAGAAAGAGATCTCATTGCAGAATTTCCATAGTTGGAAAGATAGAGAGACCAAATAAAGGTCTCATTAGATTTTTGAGAATAATTAAGAAGCTACAGAATAAGAAGACCTAAGGAAAAGAGGTATCTAGAGAATTTTCAGAAGGATAAGGCTAGATAAATCCTCATTTTAGAATTGAAGAAGTGGCCATTGGAGGATATTTGAAGATAACTAGAGGAAGAATATTATAAGCAAGAAGAATGTTTTGATAAGAATAATTTGGGATAATTGTTGCCATCCAACAACAAGCCCAAAAGGAAGATTTTTTTGGCAAGAAGGTTGCCAAATTTTGGAGAAATTTTGTTGAATATCTCAAGACATTCAGATTATTGAGGAATAAGATAATGGAAGATATCAGATTTGAAGTTAGAATTTGAAAAATATATTGAAGGATAAAGAAATATTCAAGAAGCCACAGTTTTGAGAAAGTTAAGACAACCACAAAGATTTTGAAGGCTGATTTGACAAGGAGAAGGTTACTGTTTCTCGAGGAAAATTTAAAGGGTAATAGGACATAAAATTGAATAAGGTATAGAGCTGAAATTTAAATAATATTTGGGAAGATTTTGGAGTGCCCTTGAACATAATATTGAAGGAGGACTTGATAGTGAAAGAAGGTAGCAATTTGGAGAATTTCGAGGAAGTTTTGGACAGTGAAACATAGGAGGAATTTACTAGAAAGTTGCAGAATTTTTGGACAGAATTTGGGCAGCACTAATAGCTACAAGTTTTAGAGTTTGAGAGAATGGATTCAGAGGAATTTTGAAGCCACAAAAATCATATTTGTGGATAGCATTAGAAGGAGGAGAAAGAGCTACATTTTGGAGAAATTTGGGGCATATTTGAGAGAGTTTTTGGGAAGAGAGTAAGTACATATTTGAGCAACAATTAGAGCTGAAAAATTGATAAGTTTAGAGCAGCAAAGTGAAAGGAGGTAGAGCTTAATATTTTACAAGATTGATATAGAAAAAGGGTGAACCAAATGACCAAAGAAATTATTTGCAAAAGGATATAAAAAAGGTATGCCATATTGGTGTAATATAAGTCTATTATTTGAGTATTAAAATAAGTCTAGATTAAGTATTTGAGAGGACCATATTAGATTTATTAAATTTTGGAGAAGGAAGTTAAAATAAATAAGTCTTAAAGCAAAAGGAGTTAGTAATATTTGCATCTTAAATTCTGCAAAAATAAACAAGAAAGCTCTAAGTTAAGTCTTTCTTGAAAAGGAGAAATAAGGAGGAAAAATATTAATATTAAATGTTGTTTTTTAAAAGCCTTTGAAAGTGCAGATTTATTAGTGTAAATGGAAACCAAATAAGGGAATTCTTCTAAGCAAATAGAAGATCAAAGAAAGCAGATTTTAAAGACACTAAGAAAACCACCATGCAAATAAGAGGTGAAAGCATCAATTTGGAATAGTAAAAGCCACCACTACTCAAGGAGGAGCTACTACAGTTAGAAAATATCTGCTATTGCTCAAGGAATTGCAACCATAGCTCAAGGAAGAGCCATCACCATTCAAGGGAAAGCTACCATAGTCCAAGGAAGTGCTACTATTTCTCAAGGAAGAGCCAATATTTCCTAAGGAAGAGCCACCACTAGAAACATGAAGGAAAGCTATCAAGTTAAAGGTCCAACGCCATAATTTCATCCAAGGAGCCCAAATAAATGTAACTGATATGTTTCAGAAAAATATAGTGAAGGAAAATATGTAGAGGAGATAAAGAATTGGAAAATTAGAGTAAAATCCAAGTGTCAAAGTTTGGAGAAAGTGTTTCATGCAAAATATAGTGAAAGGACGTGTTTGGAGAAGACAAAGCATTGGAAGGATGAGCTAGGGAAAATTTTGCGTGGAGGATAGCACCAAGGCCAAGGGAGACATTTGAAATCTTGTTGGATGAGAGACATTTGTAAATTGTAATGCTAACTGTGTCATACATTCACCAAACTAAGTAGATTTACGTTATAAGAACCTAAGGAGAACAAGGGAGTGAATTGGGAGTAATAGAAGAGTTTTAGTGCCAAGTGGCACATGAGAAGTGGAAGGTCAACAACATTGAAGTAATTGAAATATTCAAGGAGGATACGTTAATGTATATTTCAAATAGTCAAAGATAGCACAACATAAGTAGATTTTAGAGAGTTCCAAAAATAGAAGAGTGTGAAAGTAAGCGCATTAATGAAAGTTTGAGTGCAAGTAGGAAGAGTTACACCATTCATATTACCCAAGAAATCCATTCAAGATACGTGCAACAAAGGAGTTGACTGAAAATAGATTTGTGTTCTAAATACAAACAATAGAGATAAAGAATTATTTAGAGCATATTTTATAAGGTTGGAGTTTAGTTGACCAATCACATAGGAGAGAGAAAGTATTCTTTCCAAGGCAGGCTAAAGTATTGCAATACCTTCATATGTGCAACATAAAACGAGGAGTGCCAATTATAAGGTGATCAAACACTATTAACCAATAGGATTTACACATTCAAGAGTGAAGGTAATCTATTCTATTCAAAATTATTTATATGCTCAAGAGAGGAGAAATAAGGTTACATAAAGTTATTATTTTCTAAGGTCAAAGTAAAACTATTTATTTTGGAGAGATAAGAATTTGAATTTGAAACCTTAGAAACTAGATTATTTCTATTTGAAGGATTATGAAGTTTTGAAATTTGATTTGAAGAATTAAAATGATTTATTTGAAGTTTTGTAATTTGATTATCTAATTTTACAAAACAATTAGAAATATTTACAATTTTATGAGATTGGAGAAATAAGGTTTTTTACATCAAATTAGAATTAAAAAATTTATAAATATTCCTATATGGAATTTCTAAATTTCTAAGTTTGGAGTTATAAGGAATTATACACCAATATAGGATTGAGAAATTTAGGATTAGAAGAAATTATATTTTTAAGATAAGGTATATGAACGATTGTCATATTTAAGATCAACAATTTGAAAATTATCCTTAGTCTATCATCCAAAACTAAGGGGGAATAAAGTAGAAATTTTGAAATTGCATTCAAAATTATCTTTAGCTTGCTATTTAAAACTAGGGAGTCATAAGATAGTCAACCACAAAGTCTAAATAATTGAAAGGTATTTTACTCAAAGTAAGAGAATTATGGATAAAATAGCAAGAGGGACATATCATCATAAGATGCAAATACAAATCACCCTTCATACTATTTATCAAAAATGTAGTATTATCTCACAAGAGGAGGATTCTTTTATTCAAGATGGTAAGAATATTTGGTATATTGACTCAAGGACAAGTCATTATATGACAATAAATCTACATTGGTTTGATTGGTTAGAGGTTACTAATAATTTTTGTCTAAAGCTAGTATATGGAAAGAAATATCTAGTTCATGGAAATGGATGTGTAATACCTAGTGCATATTACTCATATTTTATATTACACGATGTCATGTATATACCAGGGTTGACAATAAATCTCATTTTAGTAACCAAATTAATTGAAAGTGGAAGAACAATAGAATTCAAATATGTGAATAGGAAGAATAAGTGTTTTATTAAAAGGCTAAATGAAATAGAGGCTACTGGATCAATTAACAATGGAATATATTCTTTAGATTCTATTGGTTTTTCACAAGAGCTTGTAATGGTTCAAGATAATACTAATGTTTTTCCTAAGAGAAACACTACTGAAAACAAATATTCATTCTACTATGGAAGTAGATGGGGAATACAAGATTTAGACAAAAAAAAATAAGAAGACAACAAAATATTGCACTACAGGTATGTCTATAGATTAAAGAAGAACAAGAACTTGAACAAGATAAAAAGTACCTACAGGACGAAGATCCATATTGAAGACTAAAATCATCAATAACCGAATAATGTAATACAAGGGGGTGTTGGAATATATTATATTATTTGGTACATGTTAATCTATCACCTTGGGTACATTATTAGAGGTGAGTGTCTTAGATTAGAGTGTGAGTATTTAATTTATACAATGTAATAAATGCACAAGCGTGCAAAGTATTTTGGTAATATAAATGTGCATAATTGTCCATGTGCACATGAGTTCATAGAATAGGAAGATGAAGAGTCTCTAGAAGAGTGAAGTCTAAAGGGTGCACAATATGAAGATTCACATTCCATTATATATGTATCTATGTGTGTGTATAGTAACACACATATGGTGGATGAGAGTATTTGTAAGTATAGGTAATTGAGATATTTATTCAATGGAGATACAATTTTTGTGAGAATTTGTTAATGTCAATTATATGAGTTATCATTGAAGTTATTTATGAGTTTTGTACATTTAGAATATTGCCATTATATTATGTTTCATATTGTAACTTTATTTTAGACCTTGAAGTTATTTTATCTTTAGTATTTGGCTTCAAAAGCTTACAACTATATTAACCTTCATATCTTATTATGTTCTATAATTTTTCCTAGTTTCTTCTCTTCCTATTGTTCCTTGTGGGAAGGTGATACTTGTATTGTTTCTTCAGTAAATCTATTATCTTTGTTAGTCTTTAGTCTGATGTAGTTTTTGGATTGGGCCCAATCTAGCTGGGTGAATTTTTTTGTTCCTTTCAATTTTGAAGAAATGTGGGTGAAATATGGAAACCTTGAGCCTTATATAGTAGAATGGTGGAAGGAGTTTACTGGTCCTTTAATTTCCCAAGTTGTAAATAAAATTAGATTCAATAAGTCCAACTTAAAATGCTAGAACACATTTATTTTTATGAATATTTTTCAAAGGATAACATACTTGAAGTGTCAAATTTCTATTTTTGAGTCTTTTGTAGAGGAGGGCCTTCTTTTAGCTGAGTCCAAAGAGGAAAAAAAATAATTATTGCAAACTATCATAATTCCTTAGCCTATTAAGAGTCCTTTTGGAGATAAAAATCAAGAGCATTATGTTAAAGTATGGAGAACACAATACTAAGTTTTTCAATGCTACTACCCTTAGACATAGAATCTTCAACAAGATTAGAGAAATTACTAAAGAATATGGATGCTTAACTAATAATAATTTGGAAATTCAAGAAGAAGTAGTGCATTTTTTTTAAATTTTATTGGGACTAGAGAGTTAGTGTAAGATCAAGCAATGAACATGCTTCTCAACAAAATTCCAATCCTCCTTACAAATCAGATGAATTATTTCCTTATCAATCCCTTTAAATAGGAAGAAGTGAAAGATATTTTTTCCATGGTAGGGTAGAAATTCCCTATCCTAGATGGATTTATTACCCTATTTTTCCATAGATTCTAGCATATAGTTGGGGAAGCTGTGTTTATATCCATATGTGATATTTATAAATCCTTTTATATCTTGAGGGATGTTAATTCAACTTTCTTAGCCCTCATTCCTAAGGTGGTGAGAGTGAAGGACTTTAAAGATTTTAGTCCTATTAGCCTTTGTAACACTATTTATAAAATCTTGACAAAGGCGATGGCTAATAGAATTAAGGTGGTTCTTCCCTTTATTATAGACTCTAATCAATATGGCTTTGTGATGGGTAGATAGATTCTTAATGGAATCATAACCATTCACGAAGTTATACACTCTATAGAAAAGAGTGAAAAGGATGGCCTCCTTTTAAAATTAGACATGAATAAGGCCTATGATAGGGTGTCTTGCGATTTCGTTCTCAAATTCATGGGCAAATTTGGTTTACATTTGAATTGGATAAATATCATAAAAGAATGCATTTCCTCATTTATGCTCTTAGTCTTGGTGAATGGTGCAGGTACTTCAAAATTCTTAGGGGTCTTAGACAAGGTGATCCCCTATACCTGTATCTAATTATTTTGGTTGAAGCCTTGGGAATGATGATTAGAGTTTCTACCTCCTTAGGGATTATTGAAGGGATAAGACCAATATCTTCCATTAGCCTTGTTCCCCATCAATAATTCATTAATGATACATATTAATAACCAACTCTTCCATCCCATAAGCTAAGGAGATCAAGAATATCTTAAGTGTGTAGAAGCAAACTATTGGATAGAAGGTTAATTTTGAAAAGAGAAAAAAATTTCTTCTTAAAACCCCTCCTAAAATATACATGAAAATTTCAAGGATTTTTTGTGATAAGATTGGAAACCTCCCATAAATGTATCTAGGATTGCCCCACTTGAAAGGAAGAATGTAGGAATGATTATTGTATTTGGTGGTGAAGAGGATTAGGAAAAAGTTGGTAGGTTGGAAGGGAGTTCTCCTTAGTCAAGCTAGAAAGGCCCAACTTTTTAAATCTACCCTCCAAAGTATCCTAGTGTACTTCATGTCCTTGATCAAGATGTCATTTAAAATTATCCAGAAGATCAAGCATATTTGAAAGAAATTCCTTTGATCAAGGGTGGAAGATAAATAAAGGATTTTATTGGTTGCTTGGTATCAAGTTTTTTCAAGTATGAAAGTTGGGGGGCTCAAGTTTAGGAATATGAAGCAGATGAATCTTACCCTCATTTCTAAACAAGGATGGAAACTTCTTAGGGAGGATAACATTGGGTGGGTCCAAATTCTTAAATCCAAGTATCTTAGGTGAGGGAGTATCCTTTTGGAAATGCAGGATCCACCCCATGGAACTTTCTTCAAGAATAATATGTTAATATCCAAATCCTTAATTTAGAAAGGTCTAATATGGAGATTAGGTGATGGAAAGAAAAAATATTTTTAGAAGTATTATTGGATATAGAATACCCCCCTAATAGAAGATTAGAATTTGATGTGCTTGGAACCTCTTACTACTTAGATATTTAGAACTAAGGTGGCAAAGTTTATAGACTAATTTGAAGGTAGGAGATTTTGAAGACCCATTCTTCTTAATGGCCTCAATCTAAGGGGAGAGTAGGCTCGGAGTGTTCTCACTAGACTTTTGAGAACCCAGTTCATTAAGAGCACAATCTCTACTGATTCCTTCTTATGGAAGGTGGATAAAGGAATATTTTTAATGGTAAAATAAACATACTACCTATTGAAGGATGGAGAAGGAGGCATATTCTCGATAAATAAGATATGGTTCAAAAGACTCACTTGCAAAACTCATTTCTTTTTTTTGGTTGGTTTAAAATAAGATTCTCACTATTGAGAATCTTCACAAAATGGGATTGACTATCCCTAATAGATGCTACCTTTGTGAAGAAGTATGGGAGGAAACCAAACATTTATTTTTGGAGTGCCCATTTTCTTTGGAAGTTGTCAACCTTCTTGTAAGGTATTTTGATGTTTACTGGGTCCTTCATAATAATATGCTAGACCTCTATCTACACTGGGATCCTCATTTTTCTAGCAAAAGGCTTTGAGTTCTTTGGGAACTCTGCCTACCTCATATCCTATGGGGATATGGAAGAAAAGGAATAATAGATCTTTCAAGAATAAAAAAAAATCCAATGTCTATTAAAATTAGAATTATTAATGTGTTAAAGGAAAATGTTTTTATGGTCTCCTTGAAGGATGATGTGGGAGTGAGAATGCGTTTAGGATTATTTCCAACCTATCCATTTTTGGGGAGAGGTATCCTCCACCTTCTCAAAATAGTAGTCCCAATATTAGGTTAAACAGGACCCTCTTCCTGTAGGATGGATAAATATCAATTTTTATGGTGTTTCTAAAGGCATTTTGGGTAGCTCTAGTGCAAGGGGAATAATAAGAAGATAAAGAAGAGGTCATATTATATTATTTTAAAAATTTGGGGGTACAAAAAAGCTTAATTTCTAAAGTAAGAACTCACTTTCAAGTTATTTTTCTAGGTAGAGTGAATCCAAATAAAGTGATTTTAGAAGGGGATGCCATAACCATTGTCAATATAATTAAAGTCTTGTAGTCTCCAAACTAGACCATTGAGGATATGATGGAGGAGATAAATGTTGGAATATATTACATTATTTGGTACATGATAATGTACCATCATGGTAAATTCATGGTACAACTTGTAAATAATAGATTAGGGTTGAGTCATAGTTTAGAGTGTGAGTATTATTTCCCCTTTCATGTAAGTGTGCATGTGTAGGAAATGCACAAGTGTTATGTAAAGTTGTAATGTGTAGGAAATACACAAGTGTCATGTGAGTTAGTGTTCAAATGCAATTTGAGTCTATGTGCATGATTATCGTAGATTAGAGTGTGCAAAGTGAAGTTCAAGAGTCATGTCTAGATGTGCATACATTATAGAGTCATGTGTTCATCAAGTATGCAAGTGTCAAGTAGAGAAGCCAAGAGTCATGAGACTTGGCATATGGAAAGGAATAGTCAAGTATCCTAAGAGTCATTCTACTATGGATATATAATCCATAAGGATACTTCATATCATATCAAGATGTATTACATTATAGAGAAAGTGGAGTAATAAAGACTGCATATATTTTGAGTAATTAATATTGTAAGTTTTCTACATGCTTAGTATATGTATGATTCAGACTAGTTACTTTCATATTGTTGCTTATTATTGAATTTATTTGATATATTATTAGCTTTGATATAAATATTAATTTTCTCATTCTATTCTACTCATTTCATTATCTTGACCTTATTGTATTATGGCTATATTACAATCAATCCTATGATATTTATCTTGTGATAATTATAGTAGTATTGAGGCTTAAAAAGACATCGATGGTATCATAGCCACTATCATAACTATCATCTAAATAGGTTAAAAGAACTGATTTAGATACTTACAAAAATCAAAATTTTCAAGTTTGATAAGTTTGATTTAGATTTTGTCTACTTTAAAAGTAGTGGGACTCAAACTCTATTGTAAGGTCATGTTGTGACTGTCACATAACATACCCCAAAATTAGGGACCTACCTTGAAATTTCTTTTTGTGAGCAATTTTGGATGTTGTTTTAGTAATATATTTGCAAGTGTATGCATTTGCCCCCTGGATTGTGAAATATAGGTCCAAGGTTTATTGTTCGTTTTGGCATTCTTCTATGTTATGTTGAAGTGTATTATTGTCTCCCTTTTGATTGGTTGTATTGTTCTTCGATTTTGAAGTTGTTCTAATGTTTGACTATTATCTTAATTGTCATCGGTCAAAGGTTTTTAAAACCAATTGTTCTCATCAAAAATAAAGAAAGCATTAGTTATTATATATATTTTATATGCATATAGTGATTGTATAAAATCTATAATATATATATATAATAAATAAATAAATAAAAATGTATTGTTATTATATATTTCATGATATATAATAATAATAATAATAAAATGAAAGGAATATATATATATATATACATAAATAAATAAACAAAGTAGATGAATACATGGTCAACGAATAGTCCATGTTACAACCATTTTACAAAGTAGTTACGGTTGTAAATGGACAATGAATTTATGAATTGAGCTATTTTGAATTATTGTCTAAAATGAATTTTACTTAATTCATCGTCTTATTGTACCCAGGGTGCTAAAAGATGAGATGAATGGATGCCACATAGACTAAACAATCCGATGGATGACTCGGGTTAACACATCTCAGAGGAGAAAATTGATGATAAAGCACAAGATATATGGTGGTGAGTTGGTAGAACCCATTGGAAAGATAGATTTCATGGCATGAGTTCGCATGTAGAAAATCCTAATATGTTCATGTCACAGCATGATCTTTGACATGACCCATCAGATTCCATGACCGATTGAAAAGTGATTGGATTGGTGGATTTGATGGCGATAAAGTAGAGGAGGACAATTTGGCATGATGACATCAATGCAGGATTGGATAGAGGATTTCAATGATGATGGAGAGCTAGCTACATTTAGGGGATGAACTTCTAGTGTCTCAAAATCTAAATGATATTCTTGTTGTAGATATGTTTGGGATAAAGTGTTATGGTAGACTAAGGTGGTAAGTCTGGCAACAACTCCTTTGATCACCGAATCCAACACCATAGTCAATGACATACCCATAGTATTATTGAATCTCAAAGTGAATTCCAACATGGATGATGAGGGTGCTTCAACAAAAATTTGGACAGTAAGATGCATGGCTAGAGAAGAAGCATGTAAACATGGTTTCGGTGGAGATGCAAAACCATGTTTGGATATTTATAGTTGTCTTATTTGGAGATGTTAATGAATAAGGTATTACACATAGTGTTCAGTGTAACCAACACCCAGGAATTTGTTGTACCACATTCTAGGTAAAAAATTCATTTTATCAAAATTGAAAGGAGAGCATAAATGTTGTATTACCATCATCATAAAAGACATTCATGGAGGAGAAATTGATTCAAATTTTTCATTGATAATATTAACACTTCCAACAGCTAAAAATGTAGAGAGATTGTTTGGTGGAAGTGGTTCGTGGAAGCATATAAAAGGATCATGATTAAAGTGCCTACAATGGGAATCAATGATCATGATTTGGAGATACCAAGAAAGCATGCATGATAAGGTGTCAGTTCTATATTTTTCTACTTTCAAGAGTGCATGAAGATATCGACATATCGTAGGAGGACTCCCAATGCAATAACAAATTTAGATGGGAGTGACGAATGATAAATGGTGTCCTGATGGTTTTTATGGCAAAAAAAATTAGTCTCATGGTCAACAGCCAAAGCGCTGAATGAGAGTGCTTGACGTGGATAGCTTGGATCCACAATCAACCAATGAATGTGGTATTGGTGTGAATGAGAGGTCTACATGGAATCTCTACGGTAGCCTGCATGTCAAAACCCAACGTAAACATAGATGCTATCATGAAATGGAAAGCTCAACATGGATAGCAAGGGAAGGATGATAGCTATGAGGTAACACAGACAAACATTATCCAACAAAGATGCAAAGTCGACGAGCCCACAACAACACAAAATTTTGGTAGTGATAATTTGTTGAAGGATAATATGAGTGGCTTAAGAGAGTGAGGAAGGTCAGATTTCATCTAAATGTGGCAATTGGAAGAGCACGTCGATGAGGTTTCATGTTTTTGTGGCCCATGAAGCCAAATATAGGGTTTTCAAAGTAGTGAAATGGAAAACCATATAGTGGCGTAGACTAGTTTGGTAAGGTTAGGGTAAGCTCCTGATAGAATGAGTCACAGTGGAAAATGTATCCCATATTAGGTATCCACATCATTGAGCTAAGCAGACAATAGGAGCATAAAATGGATGAAGATCGAGGGTCCCTATGAGAAAAGAACCAAGTCAATTCATAGTCGAAGGAAGACACTATTCATGGAGAACACGAAGGCCAAATCCTAGAAGAGATGAAGAAAACTATCACAACGAACATCTTGATGTGCATATGTTACACCAAATAGCACCCAAATTCCAAAATGAGAACTCAAAATGCAAAACATCCATGTATCTTTTTGGTTTTGATAGTGTGGGAACAAGGACACATCGATGGTGACAAGGCAATGAGATATGGTATATGCATAAGAAAATCCATGTGGGACAACTTCCATAAACTCATTCAAATGAGTGCATTCATAAGGGCCAATGTATTTTTGGAAAGTTAAAAGCAATGATTGTCAAGATGAATCTCGAATGGAAGGATGGCTATTCATTTGTTATTCTCACCGAGTTTTACAATATGATGAACATGATTTGGATGCATCCATGGTAGTAAAATCTCTTCATAGCCCTATGTTATATTTCATTAAATGGATTGCATAAAGGAATATTAGGAGTGTGCTAGTTGGCATTGTATCATAGCAGCTCATGAGTAGGTAATATTCAATGAAAGTTACTAGGTATAAGCGTTCACATAAAAATGGTGAGGTGTAGAGTAACATTATATCCTTACCCTAATAAAATACAAAAGAGAATGGTCAGAGTTCATGAGGAAATAAATGTGTGAAATGTCCATTCTATGAAGAAAAAAAGGAAACACCCATATTAAGGTGCTTGTAAACAACCAAAAAAAAATAAGTGTTATCAAAGGGGAAGTACTGAAATGATTCGCTATGAAATTTCGTTTATGAAACTAGAAGATGAAAGAAAATAAATGAATGATGGAGTAAAATGAAAGGGTGGTAGTAAGACCAGAGAAAAGAAAGAAATGTAGGAGAGACTGGAGGAGGATAAATACCTATTCATCAGAGGAAATAAGGACTGGAATTTTTGGATCAGAATTGGAGGGAAGATTGGAAGGTTTTGCTGTTGTTGATAGTGCAGATTCACCTTGTATGCAGATTGAGGTTTATGATTTTGAATACAATAAAATACTTTGCATATCTTTCTCTATGCTTTGAAGTTGTTTTAATGGTGTTTATGCGTTAAGTCGGTAGCATCATTAGGTAGCTTTAATGCATGATTTTTCCTCAGACTCTTGCCATAACCAGACACTAGATTGTGTGTATGCAGGTCTAATCTGGTTGTGTTTTCGTGTTCAGGATCTAACCCTTTTCTGCAGATGAGCTGGATTGGTCTTCAGTAGTTTCTTTGGTCTTTCATTCACATTCTGGTCCACTTTTTCCAGAATCTACATTAAAACTTTAGATTTATTTTTATTCTAGTCCTTACTCCAGAATTTTCTTCTTAAGCATTTTTCATTTCGAATTTATTTATATTCTGGTCCTTATTCTAGAATCTTTGTTTTTTTATTTGTAGTTCATTTATTGGTTCATTTTTCTAACATGAATTTAAGGGTTATTTTCATTAAAGAGTTAGATAAAATGAACCCACTAATACCAAATTTACTAACGCCAAATCTTCACTAAAGATTTCAGATAAAATACATCTACTAACGCCAAATCTTCACTAAATATTTCAGATAAAAGGAATCCACTAACACCAAAGTGCTAACTCCAAATTCACATTAAAATCCAAGATAAAAATGTGTTTGCTAACTGGATTTCAGGGATAAGTGGATTTAATATTTCAAAAATAAAAGGAAGTGGAATAAATTTTTGGTTTTAATCTTCATTTTATTTCTGTACAAAAGGGAACTCTAGCCCTTTAATCAATACACAATAACAATAAAAAAAATCAAAGTAAAACTAGTTCAGGCCCCTTGTTAACAATTGCTTGCTAATCACTAAGTTATTCTAGCATTTATATTTATCTATCATAGGTGCACAAGCAATATTAAAGAACCTTGGAGAAACTTTGGTTTCTTTGCAAGAGAGGATTTCTTACTAAATCCTAAATGTGAGTGTAATTTTACAATTGGGTAAAATTGTCACTCAACATTTCTGGTGCTAGAAGGAGGGCCTGATTAGTTATTTCTTTGAAATTTTGAATCTAACGTTGTTATTGTATTATTGAGAAATATTTTTATATTGACGTGGTCTTGTTCATAGGGTATTCAATTAATCATTTTTGCGATTATATTATTGATGATGCATTGATGTTAACTATTATTTGAGAATGCTTTTAATATGATGGTTTATGTTGATGCATTGTTAATAAATATTTGTGGTTGGTATTGTTAAGTTGGATCCTCAATTCATCATTACTAGATCCAAATCTATGGGAGATACTATTTTTCAGAGTCTATCCCCTACCCATAGAAACCGAAAGGCCGAGAGTCAAACTATTGTTATCCCACCTAGTGTGCTAGAAGTTGGTTTACCTCCTTTTTCTAGTACACCTAGTGTGTCCTCATCTATTATCTCCATTGCCCCTAGTACTTCTATTGGGACATCACATCAGATCACAATGGCTCAAAATGCTACTTGGTATGGAACACATAGTTCTCCATTAAACATAGTTGGGGATGTTCATGAACCACCTAAGAACATTGAGAGAATCTTACCCAAGTATAAGCATAATGGTCCTAGATCAGCAGAAGAGCACATCTAGGTCTACAAGGATACCTTGATAGGAAAGCAGGTGGAACATGATGATGTGGCCTATAGATTATTTCCTTTGACTCTAGATGAAACAACTTATGATTGGTACCTTAGCTTACCTACTAGTTCTATTACCTCTTGGGCCCAATTAGAGACTACTTTTATCAATCAATTCAGGTCACCTTTAGATCCTACTATTATCTACAACCAATTTATGACCTGTAAGAGAGGACCTAATGAGCCAATCAAGATGTTCAATTCTAGATTTTAGAAGCTATACATGAGGTTAACTCATCATTTCACTGTTGACCCTGATGTGGCTCTCCAATTATACTTTGGGGTGTTAGACCCCATGATGGCTATGTTTTCTAGATGAAACCCCTAGGTTACTACTCTTGCTCTAGCTTATGCACAGAGGCCATGACCATTGAGAAATAGATGACACCACAGGGTATTGGGGTCACCCAATTCCCCATGGTAGGACAATATGGTCCTTACAATCAGGTTCCCATGATGAATCAAAGTTATGGCACCATAGATGCTGATGTTGAATGCCTTACCTTACGGTCAACTTTGTCCATCCATGCCCACTCATCCTCCATTGCTCACCTATCCAAATGCAGCCATACCCACAACCACACCTTTGCTTCTTGAAAATCAATTGGCAACTCAGGGAGTTGCAGCAACCAATAATCAAGATTTCACCTCATTTCCCATGCCAATGCCCCTACAGAGTGTGAATCCACTCTCGGATCCTAACATTCAAAATATGAGTATTGTGCCAAATCAAAACATGTCAAGTTTTTTGAACTCGACTATTACCAACACCACCACTACCCAACCTCATGATTTGGAGTCGAAGGTAAAAGACTTGGAAAGGGTGGTCCAGAAGCTAAGCATAGATATGGTCCACTCTCAAAATCAAGCACCTCAAAGGCCACAACAAAATAGAAGTTTCAATAAACCATGGAATACGTGACCGAAGAATGGGGGTGTGCCCAATCCGACTACCAATCAGAGTAATGCTGGTCCTAGCCAATCCCATACCATAGTAAATCTGTCTGACTTTTCTAGAAATGATTGGTGTAGGTTCCATTCTACTGAAGAGCATAATGAAAATGAATGCTCCATGTTTCAGACATGTAAAGACATTCTCCAACAAGACATTGATGAGCATGGGCCACCAGATGAGTACTCTCATCAAGCCAGTTCAAGTAAAGGTAAAGGCCATGCGATGTGCATTGAAACTTATGGTTCTGATGATGAAGAAGAGGAGGAAGATGAACCCGTAGAAGAAGTTCAAGTTGTTAGACATTTCCAAAAGGGGAATCACAACTATCACTTGAGGAATAAAAGTAAGCCTCCTAATACTTCTTCCACCCCTCCCAACCTGATACCAAAGAAAATAATAATCCTCCACCTCCACCTCAGGTAGATCAATCTAAACATCTGAAAAGGGAGCGGAGTGTGGATAAAGGTGCTTATAACATTATGGAGGATTTGAAGACAACAAAAGCAAATATCAGTTGTTGGGAAGTGGCTACGATGCCTGGCCAAAGAGAGATATTGATTGAAGAGTTGGAGAGAGTAAGTGGTAATGATACTAAGGTAATTACAACTTCGCAATATGCCTTGCAAAAGGAGAAAGGGGAAGTTCCTCCTTTTCTCCTAACAATTAGGATAGCCAAAAAGAATCTGCACAATTGTATGATAGATTTTGGTGCATCGGGTAATGTAATGCCTTATGATATTTGTAAAATATTGGGTTTGAATCCTCACCATACAAATAGAACCGTGATTCAACTTGATAGATCTCAAGTCAATGTGGTGGGTATGTTGTATAATATCCTTGTGCAAGTAGCATCAGAACCTAGAGTGCAACAACATATTGATATCCATGTTGTCAACATTCCTGCCAACTATGGAATGCTACTGGCTAGGGATTGGGCTAAGAATTTGAATGGTTATTTTTCAACAGATTGTTCTCACATGTGGCTGCCTTGGAAAGGGGTAGCTAATAAAATTCGAGTGGAGAGAGAACCCAGGCTTAAAGAGATGATCACAGAGTATAATAAGCCAAATGAGACTCTCTTTTGTGAAACAGAAATAGGTATGTACACATTGGATATACAAGGTAATTCTGATGAATTGGAGGCTGAAGTTTTATCGTGTAGACCATGTGAGGATGATCATTTAGTTTGGATATTAAAATTTGATGGTTCTAGATCTAAACAAGGAAGTGGAGCTGGAGTAGAGCTCATTAGTCCTACAAGGAAGTCTTTCCTCGTTGCATTTAGGTTACAATTCCCATGTACTTGTAATGTGGTGGAGTACGAAGCCTTGATTTTGGGATTACGATTAGCATTGAATAAGAATGTTAAATGCTTGAAAGTCTTAGGAGATTCAGTGCTAGTTGTTAAGCAGGTAAAAGGGGAATTCACTTGCAAATATGAAAGGTTAAGTTACTATAAAACTAGGGTTAGAGATCTGATTGATGAATTTGAAGCATTTAATATCTCTCTAATCTCTAGAAGAAGTAATCGGGTAGTTGATTCTCTGGCAGTTGTTGCAAGTACATTAAACCCCATGGATAAAAGGAAGTTGAAGATATTTTCAATAGAGTTAGTCCCTTGTCCATCCATACCTGACAATGTGAAGAATTTATAGGTATTCGAAAGTGATAGACATATTTTTGACTTTGTGACTAACTCAGGTGTGTTTGAGAATCATGTAATAGATGAAGATCAAAGATTACAGGATGATGAAGATGAAGGTAATTTACCAAAGAGGAAATTCAATGCTATTCCAAAAGGCACTATTGCACTAGAGAAGATTTTTTGATATTGAGTACCGAGGCAAAAGATCTGATAAAATCTTATTGGAAGATGAGACATATGACTCGGTCAACATTGGAAGTGAAGAGTCACATAATGTTCTTATTGGGAAGGCATGTACACCCCAAGAAAGGGAAGGAATAATGCATGCACTTAGAGATTACATCGATTGTATAGCATGGACATATGAGGATTTGAAGACCTATGACCAAAATGTCATCATGCATACCATACCTCTAAAGCCAGATGCCAAACCATTTAGACAAACAACGTGTAGTCAATCCATTGTTGGAGCCGCTTATAGAAAGGGAAGTAAAGAAGTTATTAGATGCTAAGATCATATTTCCTATGCATCATTCAACTTGGGTTGCTAACTTAGTTCCTATTAGGAAGAAAACTGGTGAGATCAGATTGTGTATTGATTTTAGGAACCTCAACAAAGCTTCACAAAAGGACAATTATCCCCTTCCATCTATTGATAGCATTTTACAAATGGTCAATGGATCGGAGATGATGTCTTTTCTAGATGGGTATTCTGGTTATAATCAGATTCTCATAGATCCTAGAGATAGAATGAAGACTGCCTTTACAACTAAGTGGGGGACTTTTGCTTACAAAAGAATACCTTTTGGTTTGCTCAATGCAGGTGCCACCTTTCAGCGGGCCATGGATTATGCATTCAGAGAGCTCATAGGTAAGTGCATTGTGGTGTATGTAGATGATATCCCAGTGTTCTCAAAGGAATGTAAGAATCATATCAATGATTTAAGAAAGGTCTTGCAAAGATGTAGAGAACATGGAATCTCACTTAATCCAAAAAAGTGCATCTTTGGGGTCACTGAAGGGAAATTGTTAGGGCACATAATATCGAAAGAAGGTATATCCATAGACCCTACGAGGGTAGAAGCGATAAAAAAAATCCCTTTTCTAGGCAGTAAAAAGGAGCTTAAGTCATTCTTTGGTAAAATCAATTTTGTTAGGAAATTTATTTCTGGGTTTGTCGAAATAGTTAAACCATTGAATGACATGTTAAGAAAGGATGCTAAGGTTAAATGGACATCGGATGCTAAAATTGCTTTCCAGGAAGTAAAGGATGCTATTTCCAATGCACCCATGTTGGTGAGTCCTGATTATACTAAGCCATTCTTTATTTACACTTTTGCATCCGAACATTCATATGCGAGCGTTTTGACTCAGAAGAGTGAAGGTAATATTGAAAATCCCATTGCTTTTATGAGTTCACCATTGAAGGATGCACAATTGAGGTACACTACTTTAGATAAGCAAGCTTATGCATTATTCAAAACTATTAAAAAATAAGACATTATATTTTGCATAGTCGAGTATTTGCTATCGTGCCTGACCCAGCTGTTAAAAATATGTTAATGCAGAATGAGCTAGGAGAAAGACGTGGAAAGTGGATGGCTACACTACAAGAATTTGATCTTGAGATTCAGCCTATGAAGCTAGTTCGAGGCCAAGGTTTGACAAAGATGCTAGCGGAGATAGATCCCCAAATTTCATGCCAACAATACAATGTGGAGGATATCACACAAGATGAATGGTATACCGATGTTGTTTATTTTCTACTTAATGGTAAGTGTCCTTCGCACTTGAATGCCACACAAAGAAGAGCCCTTCATCTAAAATCTACTAATTTCATGATCAACACAGGGATTTTATATAGGAAAAATCATGAAGGGATATTCCTTCGTTGTTTGAACAAAGAGGAAGCCACCCAAATCTTACAAGAATTCCATGGTAAGTATGGGATAGGACATGGATCTATGAGTGCTACAACACATCAGATTCTAAGAGTAGGTTACTATTGGCCTCATATTTTCAAAGATACCCATTCTCATGTGCATTCCTGCCATATCTATCAAACAACATCCAATAGGGAAAGAAATGCAGCTATGCCTTTACAACCAGTAGTGGAAATGAGACCATTTGCCCAATGGGGATTAGATTTTGTAGGGGTTATCAATCCTAATTCTTCTACCTCTCATAAATACATCCTCACGGCAACCGATTATTGCACTAGATGGACTGAAGCAATCCCTACCAAAAATTCCACTAGTGAAGTTGTTATTCAATTTCTAGAGGATAATATTGTAACTAGATTTGGCATACCTAATTCTATTGTTTGCGATAATGGTCCTGCATTTTCTTCAATTCATTTTGTAGATTGGGCTTATGACAATAAGGTGAGCATTAAATTCTCATCCAATTATTATCCTCAAGGTAATGGTTTGGCTGAATCCTCTAATAAAAACTTGTTGTCTATTATTAAAAAGTTGTTGGAACGAAATCCACGTGATTGGCATAACAAATTAAAATTCGCTTTGTGGGCTGATAGAATTAGAATCAAAGAGTCCATTGGGACATCTCCTTATCACTTGGTATATGGGCAAGATCCGATTTTTCCCATGAATTTGAAGTTACAAACATTGCAATTCATGAAAGAATATCTTGAAACTGATAATCAAATTGAAGCTCGTTTGACTCATTTAATGCATTTAGATGAAAAGAGAGAAGAAGCTTTGATTCATTTTAGCAAACATCAAGACATTGTAAAACGGTGGTTTGATAGGAGAGCCAAAATTAAAACATTCAAGATTTTTGATTTAGTGTTATTATGGGATAAAGCACATGAAAAGAAAGGGGATCATAATAAGTTTGATTGTTTGTGGCTAGGTCCATACCAAATTTCTGAAATCATTGGCAAAAATACATTTAGGTTGAAGACCTTGAATGGAGAGGATGTTCACTTGCCTGTGAATGGGCAATATTTAAAGCACTATTTTCAAGATAAAAAGAACCCACTAATGACAAATTGCTAACCCCAAGGTCACACTAAAATCTAAGACAAAAATATGCTTGCTAATCAGATTTTAAAGATAAGTGGATTTATTATTTTAGAAATAAAATGGAAGTGGAATACATTTTTGTTTTTAATCTTAATTTTATTTCTGTGCAAAAGGGAACTCTAGCCCTTCAATCAATACATGATAAAAATACAAAAAATCAAATTAAAATTGGTTCAGACCCCTTTTTAACAATTGCTTGCTAATCACTAAGTTGTTATGGCATTTACATTTATCTGTCATACATGTGCACAAGAAATATTATAGAACCTTGGAGAAAATCTAGTTTCTTTGCAAGAGATGATTTCTTACGAAATCCTAAATGTGAGTGCAATTTTAAAATTGGGTAAAATTGTCACTCACAAGGTCATAGTGAGTAGAATGGTTAGAGTATTTTCATAGTTGGAGAATAACCAATGAATACTAGGACTCAACTATAGTGGAAGGTGTATTAAATTTAATATAGTTGATCACTCAAGGATATTGCCAACCCTTGAAATTAATTTTAGAGATAGAGGAATCAGGTACATTCAATGTCATCTTGATATTAAATATTTGAGTTATAGAATAGATTTGTAGTAGATATTAATCATCATAAGCATAAGAAGCTTCCTATAATGGATAGAGAAGAACTTTGGCTTCTAAGTACAATATTAAGTAGAATAGAATAAATATACATTTGTCTTGAGATAGATATATTAGTCTTAAAGTAAGCTTTCATCAAACAACATATTAATAATAATTGCAAGATATTAAGGTTTTAGGTCAGAGAAATGGACCTTGACATATAATATAGTTTCAGTATTCAAGAAGCTTGATAGATGTAACCATATAGAAACAAGATACAACAACTATAATAAGAAGCAAACACAAGTTATAGAAGAAAGGAAAGCCTAAATATTATACAAAGAAAAAGGTCCATATTGAAGAGAATCAGAAGGCCATTAAAAAAAGTCATAGACCAAGTTGCGTTATTACATAATAATATGTCAGGAAGCATAAGACATCATAGAAGAAGTAAAAAGTGTCATAGAAGAAGTAAAAAGTGTCATAGAAGAAGTAGAAGGTGCAAAAGGCATACAAAATGGAAGCATTGGTAAAATATTTCAAGAGAAGAGCTTGAAGATAAGGAATATAGGCTTGAGTTCTAGTAAGCCAAGCAGTCATTAGAAAAGGAAGAATGAACTCTAGGTCTAAGAAACTCAAGGTTTGAGATTAAAGAAGAAGATTGAGGTTCATGATTTGGTCCAAAGGAGATGACCAAATTTTGATATGTAGTTGTGAAGCATCAACAACTCAACACAAAGCTAAAAATAATAGAGACATTCGGCTCAATGTGGAGAAAGATAAAGAGTAATCCATTTGGATCATTGAACATAGAAGTGTAGCTAATTATACATTGAGCTAGCCTAGAGCAAGGTTCAACCAAAATAGATCTATGTAGAACTAGTAGCTATCAAGAGATGAAAGGTAGAAGCTAAGGGACTAGTAGTGTCCTAAGTGCAATCAAATATTGAGTAGTGTTGAATATCATAAAATTAAAAATTCTAATCTAAGCATAACCAACCTGAACAATGCATGAGTATATTGAATAACATCACCTTAAATTTATTGTTTCGATATGACCAATGCTCAGATAATACCAAGCACTCACTAACTACAAGAGTTGGATCATTTTGGTAGGAATACAAAATTTTATTAGAAAAAGCTATGAGGAAAGAGAATGTTGGCAACAAGTTGGAGAAGTCAAAATGCCAACGTATCTAGAGAATTATTGCTAGAGAATTATTGCTAAGTAATATTTGCTTACCATTTTGCAAGAGAAACACCTAAGAATAAATGTCCCAACATAGAATTTGGAATTGAAATATCTAAAGAGAATTGTTTGTACATGTTTGGAATTAAAATACCTAGAAGCGAATCACCTTGGTGACACACAAGCCCATTAAGAGTTTTCCACGAGTTATGCATAGTACAACATTCACAACACTGTAACATGAAGAACCACATAGGATATTTCAAAGGTACCTTAATTATTAGGGTTTTATAAGGTTTTATACTATCAAGTTGATATTAGGAGCTATAAAAAATAAGATTATATGATTTATTAAGTATATGGAGTGATAAGTTTTTAGGGAATTGAAAGTTGTATTAAAGCTTTATTAAATATAGGAGTAATAAGGTTTTCTAGGTTTATTTGAGAGTAGTGTTTTCTAATTTAGGAGTGATAAGGAATGAAATTAGTTTATTTTATTTATTTAAAGTTTTCAAGTTTTTTGAAATATATTTTATTTTATTTTATTTTTGAAAATAAAAATTTGAATTTTTGCAAATTAATTTATTTGGGAGACAAAAGTATTTCTACATCAAAACTTAGGAAAACAAAATTTGCAAAATTAATTCTTCAATTTCTAGAACTAGAGAGACATAAGTTTTGCTACTTCATAGGAATTTAAGTTAGAAACTTTGATTTATTCAAACCTAGGAGATATAAGGTTGTCTCCTTCAAAGGAAAAGTTTGCATATCATGGAAGAAATTTAATATACATTCAATATGGATATTGAAGATATTATGAATAAATTGAAACTTTATTTCTAAATAATGATAGATGATAAAGAGAAGAAAACAAAAAGATCACAAAATATTCTTGAGAATACCAAATTGGATCTTGTTACTACAAAATCATATTCTAGTAGTTTGTCAATCATAAATGTAAACACTACTAAAAGTATTGAAGATCATCATCTACAACTTATCTACATGGAAAATAAGTAAAAAATAGATTTTGTTGTACATAAATGGTTATGATGTTTTACCAAGAAGGAAGATGAACTTGAATATCTAAGAAAGATGAATAAAACAATAAAAATATATTCAATATGCATCTATTGTAACAATATTGATCATGAAAAAGCAAATTGTTGGAATTTTCATCCATGTAAATATTATGGAAGAGAATCTCATTCTTCTATTTTATGTTGGTACAATGGCAAGTATTGTAGAATATTTGAAATAGTATTAGTGTTCAGGTTAGATTGTCTTTTTCAAATACTCATTTCAGAAGCATCTTCTAACAATAAATCCAATTGTACAATTTATAAAATATAGGAAGAAAGAGCATTTAGAAAACAAGGAAGAAAGACATATTTTTGTCTAATGTGAACTACTCTAGTTTTACCCCTTCCCAAATTTTATTTGGTAGGACTCAGAGAATAATGGTGATTTTGATGGAGGAAGTGACAACCCATTTGATATATTTAAGAAAAAATATAGTGGAACTGAGTTCCAATGAGCAGATGGAGTCCTGTAAGAAGGGTACAAGGGGGAATGATGGATTAAACTTCTTGACTTCTTTTGTTCTTTTTTTTTTTCCGGTTCCTTATTTTCCTATTGTTCCTTGCAGGATGGTGATCCTTGTGTTTTTTCTTTAGTAAATCTATTATCTTTTTTAGTCTTTGTACCGATCTAAAAAGCATACACCTAACTAATACATTAATTGAAATCAATCATTAAAGCAAGAAATGAAAGACAAGATTGCATATGACAAGAAAGTGAATGTTTCTTCTATTAATCTTGAATCAAATCTCGGTTACAATCATGCCCCTCTTAGGGTCACCCAAATGTTGATACAATTAACACAATTTGAAAGCCCCAACGGGGTAGGTGCAATACGCAGACTTTCTAAATGGACACGAACTGCTCCAAGGTGTCGATGACCTTCTTCTCCATGATTAGAGGTATTTGTTGCCTTGCATCTCAAAACCCTGTTAGTCCTGCATGCAATAAACAACAAGAAGCAATTAGCAACAAAGGAGGCCTCTCTTGATGAGGCTTTTAGGAGGTATTTGCATAAAAGGTAGTATAACTAGCATGAAATCAAGAAAGTGCAAGAAACATATTAAACTTATATTAAACCTAAAAATATTGCTACAAACATATAAGCAAAAGCAGATCTAGCTATCTATTGAATTAATTACGAAATTGAAAGCATGGAAGCATGAAAAGAACCATTAGTGCCATAATTGCAAAAGTGAAGGGAAATGACTAAAAACTCTAATTGCACTGGTCAAAGTCTCTAATAAAGCAAATTAACATGATATATGTCTAATATAATGCAATTAAACAAATCCTAAAGCTAGAAAACAAGGAAACTGAAGATGACAACCTGACCATGGGTCTGATGCATGGTGAGCACTATCCACCATGGTTGATAGCCATGGCTGAGCTTGAAATATTTTTGCCCTCCTAATTTGGTGTCCAATATTCAATTCTCCTTGAGGAATTGATGATCAAGGGTCGCCACTATGTCCTCTGATAGATTTGGTGGTTGAATTGCTCAGTTGGTGCATGGATTGCATGAATTAATATTTCTTGAATCTCCTAGCCTCCTAGGACCTCCATGGCATGTGATCTCCAATTGGGCAACAAAAGTATTCCTCTCAATGCATATAAGTGAGTATGCAATTCGATAGGGCTTCACTGCATTTCAACTCGAGATTCATCTATATTATTTCTCCCAATTGGAGGGGGGTTTTATAGCATTTGCCAAGGGCTAGGGGTGGCTTCATGAGGAAGCCAAGAACAAGATTGGGTAGTTGAGCTTGTTGGATGGAAGGATCTGGAACCTTCCTCACTCAAACCGCTCCAATCCGCAACCAATTGGCCATTTGAACCAACTTTGAATCGGTCAAAGGCCAACTGACTTTGAGGCCTGACCATGGCTGACAAGCGTGGTCAACTCTGCTAACCATGGGTGTCAGTAATGGCTAGCACTGACTAGGCAAAGGTGCCCAAATTGAGTGGTAAAAACCATTGCTATACCTTGGTATCTATCCAAGGTCTTCCATATGGTCTTCTAGCATGTCCCATATGAGTAGTCGCCTCGACATGACGTATTTTAGGTGTCTACAGATGCCCCTTTTGAGATGCATTGTGAGATCGAACAACGTTGAGCAAAAATAGACCTCCTAAAATGATGTCATAGGTTGGATGATGATCATTGGTCTGATCAACATTAGATGCCCGAGTCCTGCAAAGAGGACGTGCATCCTAGAATCATTGCTTCCAACTGGATGGAAGGCTTAAATTTGAAAGAGTTTGCACTCGTCATCAGACATTCGGGTAGCTTTGGTGCTACAATAGGAGTTAGGCCTATATAACCGAAAGGAGGAGAGCTACAAACTAACTATCATATTTGCTTTTTCCCCAAGTAAAGGGTAAGCTTATGATAGTCATTGGCAATGATTCATAAGATGAACACAATTTTGACAAGATCTAGGGATCTACGATCAAGGGATCTTCTATTGACTTTGATTATGATTATGATATTATGACTACCCCCTCAAGCGATGAGTCGATGAGGGTAATGAAAATTAAATGAAGTGACGAGGTCGCTTGACCACTATGAATGATCTTGAACAAATTAATATTTAGCATTTGAATTATTGGCAAGGCCTAATCAGCTATGATTGCAACTATTAATAGTAATTGTCTATTTCTATCCCATGGAGCGGTCCAACCATGAAGGCCTTCTTAGGGAATCGAAATGAGGACAATTCTAATTAGGCTTATGTTGAATCATATTATCGATGATTTGCTAAAAATATCATAGGAGAATTGCGATGAATATCTCATTCCCTTGGAGCAGTCCGATCGTCTAGGCCTTCTTAGGGATTGAAATGAAGCATACAATTCAACGATGACTAATTTACCCCAAATTTCCTTATGGTAATTTACTCATATTGCTGGATTGCATGGATCGCAAGTCGCTACAACCGCCAAGTGTATAGGGTAAATAACTAAATACGAGGCGCATTTGGATTTTAATGTTATCTGATTTTTTTGTAATTTTGTAGTTTTTGAATTATCTAGTCTAGTGGGTATTTTTAATTTATTATTTTATAGCTCTCCATGGTGGGAATTGAGAGCATTTATTATAGTTTGTTGACCACGTCTATCAGAAGTGGTTAAGAAGGTCAAATTCCTTGACCGTGGCTCAGACCCATGGGTGGAAAACCCTAATTCGGGGACCATGGTTGTCAGACATGGTCCGAACCGAATTCAAAAAATATATAAGGCTTTTCCTATTTGAAAATTTTCATTATTTACCTAAAACTACCAGTAAAACTGAGAGCTCTGAGAGGTAAAAAGTGAATTCTGACATGGAACGCTATCACAAACTTCACTGATTCCCTCCTATCCACACCGATGGTCGACCAACCGGAAGCTTCGACCAATGGGAGAGCCGGTGCTTCCAAGGTAACACACAAACCGAGACCATGCTTGCAAATTACCAGATTAAAAATTAACCACACTAAGTAATGGGTTAAATGAACCAAATTAAACTATCGGTAATGAACCTCACCCTAGTTAGGTTTAGCATAGGTTAGATTAGAGGGGAGGGTTTTAATTTTGAGGGTTATTTTGGGAGGGAAATGACCCTGAAAAGGTCATGTTCCCTAGCCGTGGGTGGCAGACATGGTTCCCAATTGGTAGATTGGGGACCACGGTTGTCAGCCATGATGGGATTTAAATCCCAATGGTCATATTTTTGACCGCCTTGTCGACTGTGGTTCCGACCCGCGGTGCGATGACCTTAGGAAATTTTAATTTTTCAATTTTTTTCATTTTTCTTTGAATTTTTGGGAATTAATGTATTTTATTGCAATTTTGAAGTGCTTTTATTTGATTTTTTGAAATTTTTGATCATGATTTTGCATGTTTTTACATTTTCATGAGATTTTCTGATTTGTTTGCCATTTTTTAGTCATTTTTAATTGTTTTTCTTATTTATTTGATTGCTTTCACTCAGACCTTGATGAACAGAGTGAGGGAGACTGATCTCCTTCGTAACTTACATCGCACTCTCACTAACATGGAGCGGGATTGGTTTACTACCATGGGGTTTTAGTACATCTTGGACCTCCCCACTATTAGACCTGACCAGGCATACATGACTGCATTGGCCCATCATTGGGATGCATGGACCAATACATTTCACCTTTCGATGGGTGAAATGACTATTACTCTAGAGGATGTCTACCACATATTCCACCTACCTATTGATGGTGAGGCCATCACCTCCTCTCCTACCATGGTGAGGAAGGTCATGTTTGATGCGATATTTGGTAGATGGAGCATCGAGGCTCAGGGCCGCATTGATCATGGAGGCATCCACATCGAGGAGTGGTACCAGGCTAGATTCTTTTCATAATGGGAGGTTATGTTTATGCACTTGATTATCCAGATAGTCCTCCTAGATTCATCAGGCATGAGGTTCCCCTAGAACCTCCTGGCTAGGACCAGGGAGGTTATGATCAGCTCGACTGAGCGACCTCTCATTTTGGCATGGGGGAGCACCCTTCTAGCATAGCTCTATCATGAGTTGTACCAGATTACACACCATAGTAGAGTGGGCATCGATTATAGTCTACTTCTTTAGATTTAGGGTTGGCAACATATTCGGATAGAGCACCCCATAGATTTACCTCTAGGAAATCACTACTATCGATGAGGATCATCAATGTTATGCAGCCTACTAGCCTTGGGAGTAGGAGGGGTTCAGGAGTAGGTCTCATGCAGGAGACCTAGACCATTATATCACTAGATTCTCATAGCTTCACCCTAAGTAGATCGAGTGGTGACCATACATGGGCTGCCCTACCTAGCTAGAGGTAGATAGATACTATGCCAAGTGTGTAGAGATAGGTGGGTTATCGACCGCAAGGTCGATATACATGAGTATCAATACTTCTCATATCCTAAGGTAGTTTGGGATTCAATAGGATGTCCCAGAGGTGCCTACTATTTATAGATACTTGGTCCTAGAGAGGGACCTAACCTGGCCCCAGGTGGCTCCACTAGGGGGGATGATGATGACTTTCAAGAGTCAGGCCTGTAAACACAAGAACTACTACTGATTACCATGCATGGTGGACTAGCCTATAGTGGCATGAAGAGGGACCTCTAGGCCGACCAATGGATGACTTTGTAGTAGAGGGTGCAGAGGGCTCAGAGGTGGACCCTCATGGATGTAGGGTCCATCAGAGGACCGAGGGTGCATGGGGCATAGGGGCCACTATAGAGGAGGGCCCATAGGTAGAGGTAGAGGAGGAGGCATCCGAGGAGGGTGAGGCACCTCCTACAGTGAGGTTGGATAGTTGAGGGCATAGGTTGCCAACCTCCAAACTTAGATTGGGACACTTCACACCCGACTCCTACATAGGGACACCACTATCACCACTCTAGAGGTGAAGCTATCTCATGGCCAGAGCTAGTGGAGTAGCTACGAGGAGGAGAGGGTAGCTCTCCAAGCATAGGTGGCTACAGTAGACACCAAGATTGAGAAGATCACTAGCCAACATGATCTTCTATAGGTGACACTAGATGTAGTGACTTTGAGTGAGACTTACTCAAGATGGTGAGGGTAGCTCCCTCACCTACATAGGATATCATGGCACCTCCCATGGTACCATCTACTCTAGGGCTTTAGGTTTTGACCCGATGGTAGAGATTAGGAGGCTACATACCCTCATGGAGGAGGGTAATGATCAACATACAATAGATGTAGCTCGCAATACCCAACTAGAGGGTATTATCAAGCTACTAGGTGGCAGGTTCTAGAGAGGACCACTACTACAGGGTCACATCGGAGCAAGACCAAGACCAGGGAGACAGGCAGTCTAGTGCATGATCTAGCCATAGGACTACCTCACATGCATTGAGTATAGTTGGTCCAAGTCGAGCATAGGATCCATAATAGGACCCACAATAGGTTCCAGAGTAGGCCCCTAGGGATGTAGCTGAGGGAGGTAGAGAGAGCTTCAATGTAGGGGGATCAAGGGGTGTAGGCCGAGTTAGCACATTGGCATGGCACAAATTTTGCTACTTTTTGTACCATTTTGGTGTAAGGTCTGAGGACCTAACATACACAATTTATATATATATATATATGATATGATAGTTCATCTCATTACATGTGTACTTTATTTTTGGTATTTTATGTTTATGTTATGCACATGGATGCAATGCTTATATTGATTTAATGCTATATGATGTGATGTATGGATGACATGCACTAGATAGCTATGTGATAGATGATTAGATGCTATGAGTTATGTATGTAGATGGACTACTTATGATGGATGCATATGAATGCCATATTTTGATGTTAAATGCATGTATACTTTGCTTCACTTGTATGCATTTAATTTATGTTGTTATGACATAGTTTATGCCTTGTATGTATTGCATAATTTTTCTATGATGATATATGGAAATGAACATGTATGCTTTAATCATTAAAACATAATGTATGAATGTAATATGGATTTAACAATCTAATGGATGACACCACAGAATGTATAACAATCATGGATTGTAATTGCTATATCTTATTATAAGAATTAATCAATTGGACACCCATATGTGAGATGCAATGATGTATTGTTTCTATTCATAAGCTCTTGTAAGTTAAAAGAATATGCATAACATAGTCAGTGGTCGTTTAAATATCATTTCTGACATCCATCCGGTATCTAACCTATATTATGAATAGTCTTCAATAAACAAAATCTTATAAAGAGAAATTTGATATTTGATGATTGCATTGAAAATTGGTTGTTGCTATTTGGGAATTTTTGAGGTTTTCCATGAAACTCAAACACCCTAGTTGACTTATCAAAAGTTGTATACTAACCATACTAGACTTCTGAAACATAAGGCTTTCGCTAGGATAGGCCCTAACTATTCATTATCCCTGTGTGTGCAAATGAGTATATTAGATAAGGCATAAGCATACCCCGATGTCAGGCGGGATTCTTTCAGCCCATTGCTAAGATTGGGGATCCTCAAATGTCTATCCAATCCTAGGTTTAGATTTTAGTTGGACTAGACTACTAGGTGATACAGGACACCTGAAGCTAGCTCTTCCACATTCAAACATTGGTCTGCACACAAGAAAAATGCTAATGTATCAGACATATCATCATGCGTAAGGTACAATAGTACTGATAATTCTAGGGATTCAAGCTCTCCCCCTTATTTTCTTTAATTTTATTGGGATACTTGCTCATGTAAAGTGATAAGAATCACTATTTATTTTTGTACTATAGTGATAAAAATCACTGTTTATTTTGTACTTTTATTTGAGCAAGGGATTTGATACTGATTTGATTTCTTTGATAAACTTGATCTTGATTTGATTTGACTTCTAAGAACTTAACTTTGGGAGTTTCACTTTGGGATATCTTTTAGGGATATCATTCTAGGATATTGCTCCTTCATTTGTAAGCAAGGGATTTATTTGGGTAAGGGGTAAGCTTGTCCTTTTGCCAACTATCAACATTTCCTGAACCGTCCGCATAGGGGGATAAGCAAGAATAAAATTTTCACCTCAGGATACCTGGTCCTGCTTTATAGCTTTCATCTTCCCCTAGTCCTTATTAGGATTGTTTAATTTATTGATTAGTGATAGAATTATGATATGCTAAGGGCTATACAAACTAGACCTCATCTACAAAAGCAAAGCAAGCTTTCTATCAACTCTTGAGAAGACCTCTAGGTATGGTTGAATGACCGAAAAACCCTAGTATATTCTTCATAGCAACAAGATGGGTTGTGTTGAAAAACATAATTACTCACAAGGGTGATAAATGATGAAAATGCAATGATGCATGATTGAAACACAAACGTGGTGTCATTTGTAAGATTGTAAACACAATGTATTCTAATGCAAGTGCGGCGGATGGATATGCCTAATGCAATGCAAAAATGAAATGCATGTGGAAAATGAAATGCATGATGCAAATGAAATGTAATGATGCAAATGTTTTTGGATTTTGATATTTTTATTTTCAATTTTTTATGGATTTTACATTTTTGACCAAGGGATTTTAAAAACCATTGGAGCCTTTTTGCTTTGACCAAAGGGCTTACAGATGCCTTTGGAGCCTTTTTGGAATTGACCAAAGGGCTTACAGATGCCTTTGGAGCCTTTTTATGGTTTTAGGCATAAAACACTTTAAGATGAAGGATATTGAGAGGTTCAGGCTCTTCAACTCCTTCGAGCGATGTCAAGTGATATGTCCTAGGTCCAATCTTCTTAGAGATCATATAAGGACCTAACTAGTTAGCCATAAATTTGTCTCATAGTTTTGGTGGTAAATTTGAGTTCTATTGGTTCTCTTTCAGCACAAGATCACCAACCTCAAAGTCTCTCAGATGGACTTTGTTATTGTAAGCTCATTTTAAGTGCTCTTGATAAATGCAGAGGTGCTCAAGGGTATTCATGTGATGTTCATCAAGTAGCATCAATTGATCTAGGTGAGCTTGTCATGTGGTGTCATCATCGATGAACTCTTTCAATGTGATGCGCAGTATTGGAATCTCCAACTCTAAGGGCATAATGGCCTCAATGCCATATACTAGTGAAAATGGAGTTGCCCCAATGGGTGTCCGAATACTAGTCCTATAAGCCCATAATGCAAGGGGTAGTTGGATGTGCCAATATTTGTGGTGCTCTTGTACCATATTTTTCAAGATGGAGACCACTATCTTATTTGAAGCTTCAGCTTGCCCATTTGCCTGTGGATAATATGGAGTCACAAAACTATGTTTGATTCTATACTTAGACGTCAAAGCTCTCATAATTTTGTTTTTGAATGACGTTCCATTATCTAAAATTATCTTGGATGGTATCCCAAAATGACTTATGATATTAGTGAGTATGAACTCAGCAATACATGCTCCAGTTGTCATTGTTAAGGGAATGGCTTCCACCCATTTAGTAAAATACTCAGTAGTCATAATAATGAATGTATGTCGGCCCGATGATGGAGGAGAGATCTTACCGATGAGATCAAATCCCCACTGAGCAAATGGCCAAGCCGCTTGAATGGGTTGTAAGGCCTGTGATGGCAGGTGCGTAAGATTAGCATGATGTTGGCATTTAATGCATTTCCTGACATACACATTGCAATCCTTCTCCATAGTGGGCCAATAATAACCCATGCGAAGGATGCGCTTGATGATAGCCATGCCACTAAAATGGCCACCGCATGTACCATCGTGAGCTTGTGAAATTGCCCAAGATGACTCTTGGGGCTCAAGACAATGAAGGAGAACTCCATCGTAGCTTCTACGGTATAGGATGTCTGCTAACAAGACATACTTTGTCACTTTCTATTTAAATGTGTGCTTCATGACACGTGATAATCCCTGAGGGATTACACCAAGTCTAAGGAAGTCATGTATCTATGATGTCCAGTTATGATAAGCTTTAGCTTTGATTGACAAGACAACATGTTCCCCCTATGGTTCCACATTTGCAAATGCAGACTGGGAAACAACCTTGTGGTGAATGGTAGTACCACTCCCCATCGGATCCTACGAGATCAAAGACCCCCAGGATGCTCTCTTGAGAAAGTCTCTAGCTCTGTAAAACCATTCATGGTTTGGTTCTACATGAATCATGTTGATTGACTCTTTGTTATCCAATGCTTCATGTTGCACAATAGAATGTGACAATATTTTTACATGGATGGTAGTGAAATCGGTAGATGGATTCTGAGGGATTAAAGATCCCAAAGATGCCATTGTGTCTACAAATCTATTGGATGAATGAGGGATTGCCTCGATGTCATACCATTCCAGTTGAGCTAGATAAATGTCAACAAGATCCTTGTAAGCTTTCAATACCGGACATCGACATTGAAATAATCCCTTAACTTGGTTAACAATGAGAAGGGAATCACCAAAGATATTTAGCCTTTTGATCTTCATGGTGATAGCTATTTGGAGACCCAAAATTAGGGCTTCATATTCAAAATTATTGTTAGTGCAAGGAAAGTCCAACTTGAATGACAAGGGCATTGGAGCTCCTTGTGGCATGAACAACACTATTCCTGCACCACCCCCTTGCTCACACTTTGAACCATCGAAGAACAAGGTCATATCGACTTTATTATCCGGTTCCTCAGGTTTGGGTGCTTCTGATAAGGCAAATACTGCATCATCAGGAAGCTCTATGGTGAGGGGCCTACTATTCTCGAGAGGTGCCTCAACCAGTTGATCAACTATGACTTATCCCTTAATGGACTTTTGGCTTATGAATTCCAAATCAAATTCTATCAATAGCATGATCCACTTCATAGTACATGTATTATGATATGTCTTGCTCATCATATACTACAAAGGATTTTGTTTTGATATGACATACGTCGTATGACTTAACATATAGTGCCACAATTTCTTTGTAGTGAACACTACTGCTAAACACAACTTTTCCACGTATGCATATCCTAGCTCATAACTCACCAAGGTTCGGCTAATGTAATATATGGCTTGTTCTTTGTCTTGCACATTCTTTTGGGCTAACATAGTTCCTAATGCAAAGTCGATCATCGATATATACAACAAGAATGGTACATCTGGCCTTGGTGGAGCTAGCATTGGTGGCATCACCAGGTATTGCTTAATCTCAGAAAAGGCTGCTTGATAGTCCTCGTCCCAGTTGAATGGGACCCCCTTGTGTAGCAATCGATTCATGGGTCGACATTTATCCGATAATTGTGTGATAAATCACTTTATGGATGCTACTTTGCCCTGTAGGCTTCTTAATTCCTTGATATTCGTGGGGGATGCATTTCTAAAATAGCCTTGACCTTTGTTGGGTCAACTTCGATGCCTCATTTTGAAATGATGAATCCTAAGAGCTTTCCTGAAGTTACGCCAAATACGCACTTCTTAGGATTCAACCTGACATTATGCTCTATCAAGCGATCGAAGACCTTCCTCAGGACCTCAACATGCTCTTCACGTAGTAATGACTTTGCCAACAAGTCATCGATATAATCTTCTAAGATCTTATGCATGTAGTCATGAAAGATATATGTCATAGCCCACTGATATGTAGCACCAACATTCTTTAGGCCGAATGGCATAACCTTGTAACAGAATGTCCCCCATGGCGTTATGAACATGGTTTTATGCTGGTCTTCGGGCTTAATCCGAATTTGATTGTAACCAAAAAACCATCCATTAAGGAGAGCATCTCATGACCCGTAGTTGCATCTACGAGAGCATCTATGTTTGGCAATGGAAATGAATCCTTTGGTGTTGCCCTATTTAGGTCTCTAAAATCCGTACAGATACGGATCCTTCCATCAAGTTTTCCTACAGGCACCATGTTTGATACCCATTCTGGATAGTCGATGGAAATGACAAACTCTACATCCAACAACTTTTGCAATTCATCCTTAACCATTAAGGCTACTGTTGGATGCATCTTCCTAAGTTTCTGCTTGACTGGCTTCTTTGATAGATCTAGCGAAAGGTTATGAGTAACCAATTTTGGATCTAGACCCGACATGTCCTTATAAGTCCAAGCAAAGAGATCAGGTCTCTCTCTTAGTAGAGGGATGAGGTTGGCATGCTCATCAGGAGTCAAAATTTCTCCAAATTTAACCTTCTTAGGATTAGTGGGATCATTACTGATATCCACTTCAAAGGTTTCCTCTACTGACATATGGGATCCCTCCTCAAGCTGGTGAGGTGTAGGAATCAAGTGGATGTCATCTAATGGGTTTATAGGTTCCTCATTGGAAGCATCCTCAGCATGATAGACATCATGTGCACAGCCTAGCACAAAATGGAAAGGTTGCAACATTTCCTCATTAGGGAAGAAATCTTTAGGCTCTAGAGGTGAATCAACGTGATCCCAATCAATAGCATCTACATTAAGACACAATGGCTTGGAAGGATCAGCTGGATTGTGGAGTGGAGTGGTCAAATCAATGGAGATCATATTGATGGAATGGATCATGTCTCTAGGACCATGTGCACGTGACTCAACATTAGCAAAACTTCCATCCCCGAGATGTGGTTCTAGGGGTATGGGGATCTCTGGATCCGGTCCATGAATAGACTATCGGATGGGATCATTGGGCTCAAGGAGCTCCATGTACATTGGTGGATCGAGAAACACCATGTGATAAATCACATTGAGATTCGATGGTCTTCCCCTAAGGTGAGGATGGAGATTGATCTCTCTATACATCTCCTCAGTAGTATATGGTGCATTACGATGATGCAAGTAGGGAGGTCCTAAATAGGCTCTCTCTATTTCATCTTCATCATCACTATCATAATATCGAAGGGCTCTTCGATCTCAGTATTGATTCCAAAGGTAAAATATGATGCAAGAGTGTAGGGCCCAAGTAGGCCAACTCAATTTCATCCTCGGATTGCTCATTGTTTGAGGATAACTCAATGTCATCTATTCCAGAATCATAGTCTGGTCCATCACTTTCAATGATGGATACTGCATGAACATCCTCAGAAGCAACTTTTGATTCGGTGTCTATAGCTATGTCTAGACTCTGGATGTGCATACCAATATCATCGATAGCTCCATGAATTTGATTGTCCAAGTTGGCTCTTGGAATGTGTTCTGGGCCGGTCTCCACCAAGATGTTTGCATGATATCTCTCGGGTGGCTCTATAGTGACATAGGTCACTAGCCGGTTATCCCTCTGAAATGTGGAAGGATTAGGGTGATAAGGATTGAAGTCAACTTCACCCCCAGACTGAGGTACAGGTGGTCTAAAGATGCCATGAGAAGTTCATCCTATCCTCGAATATAGTATCCTAACCCGAACCTATCAGTTGGCAACTGATACTATGGTTCATATGGCCTCCTACGCCCTTGCTCGAATAGTCCGAGACCGTAACCATGCCAATGGTAATGCTCGAAGTATCACATGGCATATTCTAGGTTAGAGAGATAATGAACATTCATAATGAATGGTTCATTATCATCCTCATCCATGGGCGTGGGAGATGCAAACTGGTCTAGCCCTCCATAGATGAAGTTGGTTTGGTTAGGTGGCACCCCTAATGGTTCCACCATCCCTACGGGAAGGTGATGGGCTCATGGTCGGCCCATGTCCTATGCAGTCTCGATAATTGGTGTGAACATCACATTCTGCATGATATATTCCCCTAATCTAGGATTAACCAAATGGATGGTCACCTACGGTGCAGATGACCCTGCTGAAGATGCAAGTGAAGCAGGTTGAGGTGCCTCTTCGACTTCTCCTTGAATTTCCTCTACTTCCATGGGAGTAGGGGCTTCAATGATAACTGGCTTGGGCATTTGCTTTATCTCTTTTTTACCCATATTTGCTTTCAACTTCCTATCATCCCGATGCATCATAGATGTAGACGGTCTAGTAGAAGTAGCTATTGTGTGCTCCGATCATTGAGATGCGGATATTGTAGGTTTAGCACACACATATTTGATTTTACCTCCTAGCTCTTTGATCGGTGATGCTGGCCGCACATCCAGGTGCATTGAGGGGAGCATGAATTCCCTCGAAAAATCTGCTAGATTCACATATTTAAAGGGTTCTTCATCTGAAGGCACCACGTGAACCTATCCCTCATGAACGTATTTGATACATTGATGTAGAATAGAAGGGATGCAATGCATTTCTCTGATCCAAGGCCTCCCTAGAAGTATGTTATATTGCATAGCACCTTCGATTACATGACACATCATCGGGATGGTCTTCAGTCCTACCTAGATAGGTAAAACTATAGTACCGACCATTGAGCATAATGCATCATTGAAATCTCTCAACGTGAAGGTAGAAGGGATGATATGCATCTTGGGCAACTTCAAGTGAGTTAATGCCTTGGTAGTTATGATATTGATTGATGACCCCATGTCAATCAAAACCTGCTTGAATGGTTTGTGATTCACACATGCAATAATATGCAGTGGTGGGTCTGCTATAATAGTGGAAACCATCTTGACTTCATGATCATGAAATTGTATGATCGGTTCTTGACACTATTGCATGTGCCCCACGAAGTGTGTAAATGCTTCGGGATCCTGAGGCTGCACTTCTATGGACCTTAAGATGTCCATAAGCATCTCCCTATGCTTGGGAGACTACTGAATCAGCTCATAAATCGACAACTTTGTTGGAGTCATCTGTAGGTTTTGGACCAACCTACTCCTGATGGTCACCACCGGTCTAGTTGGTGGGCCTGGCACATGTTGGGCTGGCCTTGGAGGAGGCGCAACTTGGACTCTAATGGGTGTTGGAGGTTGATTTGGTCATTCATACCTCACGTTCCTTGTGACAATGTTGACCATTCCGATGAACCCATGGGTTGGTGGTTCGATGCGTACTTGGTTGACTTGGCCAACATTATTCTTTGGTGCCTCATGATTTGGTAGAGGATTTTTGTAAATCCCCATATTTTTATTGTCAGGTGCTTGTGGGTTGTCGACAAGAAGCGTACCTCTTTCGATCATATTTTGCACAAGATGTTTGAAAGACCAACATACCTCAATGTCATGGCCTTTCGATCGATGAAAGATGCAATATTGATCATCCTTGTAGCCCTTAGGCTTAGGCTGATTAGGGTCCATTAACTTGACCTCGGGTAAGTGTATAGCCTTCGCCTCGCATAACTGATGAAAAATCAAAGCCAATGACTTCGATAACTGAGTGAATACGTGAGGTGGGTATTGTTCCTTATTTTTACCCCTTTGATTATTGTTGCGCTACTCATATTGTGCAGGAGGAGGTTGGGCTTGATAGTTTCATTGTTGTTGCCCCTTATCCCCTTTCTGAAGGTTCAACACCACCTGATTAACATGGGCCGGCTTGGCCTGTTGTCTCTCAGTGCTTTTCTTGTGCCACTCCTTAGTTCTGAGCTTCAAGTTACCCTCCTATAACTTGATGTCCTCTATCACCTTGGCTTGCGCCAAAGCCTCTTCGAATGTCTGGTACTGCTGCAACTGTAGCAATAATGAAATGTGCTTGGCGCAACTCTTCATGAACATTCGAGTTAATTCAGAGGATGGGATGGAGAATGGCAGCTTTGCCATCATTTTCCTCCATCATTTTCCATAATCCATCACTGGCTCATCGTCGTGTTGCGTTAAAGCAGCCAGGTCGGATAAGTTTACCTTTTTCTTGATGTCGAAGGAGAAGCGTTCAAGAAATGCATCGGCTAGTTGTTTGAAACTAGTGATGTTGTGCCTCTTTAATTGGTTGAACCACTCTCGAGATGGGCCTGAGAGGGTCATAATGAAGGTGCATAGGAGCAAAGCATCATTGCTCTCAATATGAAAGCACATATCTAGGAAACTTGTTACATGCTCCTGTGCATCTTCCTCTCCTTGAAACTTTTCTAGTCTAGGCATCTTGAAATGCTCAGGATAGGCCAGAATAGGCACTGACGTGCATAGAGGTTCATTATGGATTTTGTTCAAGGTAGGCTTTTGATAAGTCATTCCTTGCTTCTCTATGGCTTGGACCTTCTCTGCTAAGGCCTTATAGGCCTACGAGGAAAGGAACTCCTCTTCTCGAGATTGCCTTGGAGGCACCTTCGGAGGTAGATTCTTCCTCTATCGAGGTGGTGGACTAGGCTCGCCCTCCTCCTCGAATTGGGAGATTTCTAGATATTCTTGTTCTAATTCCTCTCCCACTTCTTCCTCATACTACCTATGCTCATGTTGTTCGGATGTTGGACGTCGATCTCTATGTTGAGTCGTACGATGAGTATGTGTGTCTATGTACTCAAGGTATAACTCGGGCTGTGAAGCCACTCATCTATCGACATGCTCCCTGGTCTCACTACGAGGAGGTAAATCGATGCTAGCCAATCGATCCTCTCTCTACATGCTCCTTCTGATCAAGGATGCATTGTTCATGCATGCGCTATTCATATAATTTTTGTCTTATGAACCTCTACCTCTAAGAGTTCTCATTTTTGAGGTGCTCTTTCTCTACGTGAACATCCTCCAATTGGTCTTGGAGAATCTGCCATCTCTATTCTGACACCAGTCTATGAGATCTATCAACATGATCGGTCATCTGAGGCCTCTGGTGTGTGTGCTCTATTCGAGCGACTTTATGGGTATGTCCTCCAATGGACTGATTTGCCACACTCTTGCCTTTGTCTGTAAAGATGACATTCATGTCAGGCTATCTCCTATACTCTGTGTCTGCATGAGATGCAGGAGCACGTATGTCACGAGAATGCTTGGAGCACTCTCCAGGTTCTTGGGTGGTCCTAATGGTGCTTCCGCTACACTCACTCGTAGGTCGAGAGGGTGCAAGCGTAGGCTTATATCCTAGATGCCCTAGGACTCTATCTAGACCATCTAACTATCTACTATGCCAAGGCTCATGAGGTGGCATACCATTAGCTCCCACTTTGGATATATCTATGGTGAACTTACAAGGTTCACCCCTATAGGGAGTCTGCATGGGCCTATGCTCAGAAGTGGTCCCATATACTTGCCCCTGAATGGGTGGATCTCGAGCCTATCTATACTCGGATGGTGGAGGTCATGAGCCTCCCTTAGCTATAGGTCGAAGGGGTACCAATCTGGATCCCTCAATGACATATTCTTCAGTAGAACCCATGGATGCATGAGGAATGCGGTCATGGTAAATGCTACCATGTGCGAAACCCCCATGCTAGGAAGTCCCATGCTCTGATCTATGTCTAGAGGAGTGTCTAGTACTTCCTCTAATCGAGGTATTCTCAATGGAATCCCCTCATGTAGAATTATCCCCTCTAATACTCACTGAACGACGTCCAAGAGGATTCTATGATTGAGGGTATTCTACATCATGTTGTGCATTAGGTGGAGCTTGGGCTTCGATCTTGGGTCTATGCCTGATCGACCCCTCCGTGTTTGCACCATTGTGTATCCTATGTCTAGATTTAAATTTTATTAACACGCAAAGAATACAATGATGATTATCTCTTTTTAAAGTTTTAAAATGAGCCCTAAACTATTTGATGTGTTTTGCAATGTGTTGTATCAGTAAAGTAACTCTTGTCATGTTTGCAATATGTTGATGATTTTCTCAATTGTTAAAGGGCTTTCACCTGTATACTCATAGCTCGACAACCTGGCTATGAACTCCAGGTCGCGTAATCCCCAAAATGTGGTGATGAGGTCCACACCCGAGGAGGAGCACAGGTCCTACCAGATCCTCACCCAATCTCACCCAGTCAATGTTATACCCCTCCGAAGAGAAGTACATGCAAATTTTTTGGGCTACGAATGGTTCTTGGGTCCGGTATTGGTCTAGAACATAAGGTACATGGGAGTTGGGCCAATGGATGGAAATCACTGCCACCATCATTGAAACCCTACTAGTGGTTGGATGTGACTTCCAACTCACTAGAATTTACAATGTGAATCATGGTGTGTGTGGTTCCTTTTAATTTGCATGAAAGAAAGATGCATAATACAACATTCAAATGATTCTTTTCTATATGCAATGCAGAAAAGGAACGTTTCAAATTAAGAAAGCATGCATGATTAGTTTTACATGATATTTTGACAATGCATACTAACGATGGTATGGCCACTGATCGGGCCTCAAGCAAGCAAATAGAGCATAAAAGAGGTTCTAGAACGTTGGAGACTAGGGTGGACTGCACTCAGAGGTCCGTTGTTCCTAGAAGCACCATGATTCCTATGTGCAATAATTAACAAGAAGCAATTAGCAACAAAGGAGGACTCTATTGATGAGGATTTTAGGAGGTTTTTGCACAAAATGTAATATAATTACCATGAAATAAATAAAGTGCAAGGAATATATTAAACTTATATTAAACCTAAAAATATTTCTACAAACATATAAGCAAAAGCAAATCTAGCTATCTATTGACTTAATTACGAAATTGAAATCATGGAAGCATGAAAAAAACCATTAATGCTATAATTGCCAAAAGTGAAGGGAAATGACTAAAAGCTTTAATTGCATCGGTCAAAGTCTCTAATAAAGCAAATTAACATGATATATGTCTAATATAATGCATTTAAACAAATCCTACAGCTAGAAAACAAGGAAACTGAATATGACAATCTGATCGTGGGTCTGATGCACGATGAGCACTATCCACCATGGCTAATAGCCATGGCTGAGCTTGAAATATTTTTTCCTCCTAATTTTGTGTCGAATATTCAATTCTCCTTGAGTAATTAATGATCAAGGGTCACCACTATATCCTCTGATATATTTGGCGATTGAATTTCTCAGTTGGTACACAGATTGCATGAATTAATGTTTCTTAAATCTCTTAGCCTCCTAGGACCTCCATGGCAAGTGATGTCCAATTGGGTAGAAAAAGTGTTCCTCTAAATGCATGTAAGTGAGTATGCAATTCGACATGGCTTCACTGCATTTCAACTCAAGATTCATCTATATTATTTCTCCCAATTGAAGGGGGGTTTTATATCATTCACCAAGGGCTAGGGGTGCCTTCATGAGGAATACAAGAACAAGATTGGGTGGTTGAGCTTGTTGGATGGAAAGATTCAGAAAATTTCCCACTAAAACCTCTCTAATACGCAACCAATTGGTCATTTGAACCAACTTTGAATCAGTCAAACGCCAATTGACTTTGAGGTCTTACCGCGGCTGACACGCATGGTCAGCTCTACTAACCATGGGTGTTAGAAATGATTAGCATTGACTAGGAAAAGATACCAAAATGAGTGGTAAAAATCACTACTATACCTTGGAATCTATCCAAGGTCTTCTATACGGTCTTCTTTCATGTCCCATATGAGTAGTCACCTCGACATGACGTGTTTTAGGTGTCTACAATCTTTACCCTGATGCAGTTTCTAGATTGGTCTTGGTCTAGTTGGGTAGATATTTTTGTTCCTTTTATGTTATTCTATTATATATACTAAAAAATTTGTTGTATAAGGTTCATGGTCCCTTTCAAAACCTTTTATTTCTACCCTTAATCAAAAAATAATAACAATGGATGATGAAAACCTAGTTTATATGCATTGCATAAATCTAAGATTAAACAAGCTAGGATAAAGACAAGATAAAATAGATAAGAATACAAATAGAATGAGGTTTCTACAAGCAAATATCTATAAAATAAAAAATATATAAAATAATCTCATGAGCTTGAATGATCAAAATATAGATAACATGCCAACATGAAATGTAAGATTGACTAGTCAATCAAAAAGTTGAGCTAAAATAAACAAGAAAAACATTAGAATGAGAGGATTATGAGTAGCTATCTACAAAATAAAATTAAGAGTGTTAGCATGAGATAAAAAAATTATCCAAGACAAATAAATATTGTACCAAATAAGCATAGAAGAGGAGGGAGAGATACACCCAAATAGAAATAGGTTGTATCCTTTCTTTTCCTCCTTGAGAGCCCATTAAATACTTGAAATGTTTGTTGGAATTAAAATTATTTATTGAATTTTAGGTTATCTAAGAGAGAGATATATTGATAGATAAATTTGAGCTAACTATTTGGTATTTATTTTGGAAGAGAGAGAAAAAGGATGAAAGCATTTTCTAGAATAAAATTCAAAGTTTTATTAGTATGAAAACTTGGATTCAATGTCGTCCTCTTGGGTTGTATTTATATGGACTCATGTTCTTTTTGGAGGAAAATGATAGAATCATGGTCAAATACCTAGAAGGATTTAGAATATTTGAGCATGACATGTAGATCACATCTGGAAGTGGGGGGAAACTTGAATGTGTTGGAGAGTCATACCTTTACTAATACCAAGTCAAAAACACTAGCTGCAAAAGTGTTGGTAGTGCTTTTCAGATAGAAATTTTTCTTAAAACCATTGGAATTTATATTTGGATGGGAGGAAGTAAAACATTAAAATATGGAAAAAGTGCTACCTAGGTGGAAAAAGCACTACCAGCACATTTGCTTCTTAGATAGTGCTTTTGCTTAGGAATAATAAATGCTACAAATTTTTGGTGGGAAGCTAATGGGACTAGCTTGGTAGATTGAATAATTGATTGATAAGGGTTAGGGTGGATTTATGATTAGCCTAGTGTGAAAAATTGGTTGTCTACACTTTTTTTAGGGGTTACCTATGTCTAAGAATAGACATCATGATATCTTGTTTTTGGTTGGAAAAACTAACAAAAGTAGTTCATTTTGTACCTAGAAATCTTAAGGATGATGCCCTTGTATTGGAAAAAAGGTTTATAGAAAATATTTATAGAAATTTTAAATATTACAAATAATTTTTTTAGATAGATATATGAAGGTTACTTCTATATTGTAATAGGTCGTAACCACTACTTTAAGAACTAAGTTGAAAATTAGCTCTTCTTGTCATCCAAAACAAATGTAGAAAGGATGAATTAATTTTTGAAAGATATTCTTAGAATGTAATGCATGGATTAATAATACAAGAGAAATATATTTTACTATTATAATTTGCATAAAAATCTTATCAATCCAACGTAGGTATATCTCCTTTTCAAGGTCTCTATAGTAGAAAATGGTAAACACTCAGCTAGAATATAATTGGAGATACAGTAGTAGTGCAAGAGATGTTAAAGGAAATAGAACATGCAAAAATATTAAGGTGAAAATTGAAAGGGGTTATGGCTAAAAAAACCTATGTTAATACGAATAGAACTCAAAAAATTTTCACTTTAGGACAATATTTTATTTTTTAATTCAAACCATAGAAAAAATCCATAATAGGTTAAATATACTAAAATAACTCCTAGATATGTAAGGCTATTTATAGTGCTAGAGGTATTAAATCCAGTCACCTATCAGCTTGATGTACATCTTAATCTTTCTAGATTTATGTTGTTTTTCATATTTCATTACTGAAACTCATAATGTAGATGTGTCACATATTTTAGACTATATTCATTTTAGGTTTAGGATCCAAATGTGGTTTTGGTTGAAACTATTAAAGTACTAGAAACTCATAAACTACAACTATGAAATTTTGATGTATCTTTATGTAAGGTACAAAGGGATAAATATTTTAAAAATAATGCAACATAAAATATACTGAAATTTTTTAGAAACTTTTCTCCCATATCTTTATTTGATTATAATATTAGTACATATACTACTTTTTTAGCAATAATATATGTGTGAATATTATAGCATTGTACTATGTAATGTATAATTTTAGTTATATAATTATTATGCATTTACTATAGAATGGTATCATTATGTTGTTCACTATCATTCATTAGGATGATGACTCTTTTATTTTTTTTAAAGCGAAAAAACCCTTGCGGGGTTGCCTTGGTCTGAGAGACCATGAATAGGGGGTTCTACACCATCAAAGTCACCCGGGAGTCACACCCGACCCTGCTCGCACCAACATTATCAATTGGATTTTGGATACCCAATTCAGATTTTTGGTAGGGTGGAGATTTGAACCTGGGACCTCCCTTGGAGGATTGCCCTATCCTCTCCAACTCACCTACAACACTTGGGTAATGATGAATATTTTATAAGGTAAATATGTCACAACCAAATTTTTGAAAAATAATAATTAATTTTCCTTTTTAAAATCTTATAAATTATATTACTAACAAGGTATTAATGATTCATTACGATGATCTAGAATTTGTAACTTGGCATTTTATTATGCATGATTTTAATTGTTAATTTAATTATGCTAACATCAACATTTTTATTGTAGTAGCAGACAAAAAGAAATTTTTATAATGAGTGTTGATAAATTACTCTCCACTTGTTGAAGCAAGGGAGGATATAATTAGGAAGAGAGTAGGTAGATACATGATAGTGATGAACACAAAAAGAGAAAATATGCATACAAACACATAACAAACTAGTTGGAATTGCTTTTGAATGTACCATTGAATTTAATATGAATGTATTAATATCATGTTATTGCATTATGCTTATTACATAAATTCCCCTTGAAAACATTATATGAATTCTTTTGAGGCTTAGCATTATCAAACTCCACAAATATGCTTGGCATTTGACTAAGCTTAAGTTTCTTGGAGTTGAGATCAACTTAGGACCTTCAAAACTCCCCCTATGGTATGTAATATTAATTACTATACTATATTTATTATTTTGTAATTTGTATCCAAAGTAAGAGAGAGCATCACATTCCTTGTTTGTAAGCATTAAATAGAGTAGTCTTTTCTCTTTCCTTGCTTGAGAATTGGGTAGTATTCTTGCCTTGGTAGAGTCAAAGCTAGTTCATGCAGTGAATAAATAAAACAATAGTTTCATTAAGAGTTTCTTTGGTATTTTCAAGGAAAAGAGATGGTGATCATGCATGGCACTAGATGTAAAAACCTCTCATGGGTCTTAACTCTTTTTTCATTGATTGCTTGGATGAGAGGTATATTTGGTTTTCCATGGAGGTTCAAAGAAGAGAGTTGATGGCCTTTTGAGACATGTTGGATTGCATTATATTGGAAGCAAAAAAGGAAAAAATAGAAATATTTAAGTAGCTTTGCTAGGAGAAAAATAGATCATGCACAAAAAATTTCCTTTAAGTAGAACTTAATTCTTAGTTTTAATTTATCATGAATAAATATATAAGATATAGTTCCTTCTCTTGGGTAGGAATCCTTCTAAATATAAGATTTTTATATGTATTTAACAATCCATGTTTTGGATTTATCATTTCATGAATGAGTGGATTTCATTTTTTTGAATTGTCATTACATGAGTAATCAAGTCCCTTCTAATGAACATGTTATTCAATAATGTATGAAACTATAAATATAGTTAAAGAAGGACCTTGAGTATCCCTAGGAATATTTAACTATGGGATTAAAGTGAAGTAAATAGATATTCTTCTCTCTCAATATGAAAATTTGTTGATCCTACATGTTTTAGTAGCAACCCTTTTTTTTTAAATTCTTAGTTCAAATTTCTTACTTAGGTGAGATTTTTTAAAGTTTCTGCTTTTGGCATGATTTTTAAAATTCAGCCTAACTTTTTTTTTTCTTTAAAAAATATTTGAGTCCTTCACTTTTAATAAATTATATATATATTTTTAATATGATAAGGTTTATTAAATAAATAATATAAAAATATTTTATTTTATTTTTTTGAAAAATCAATACAATCGAGATGTTATTTATTTCACTTCTTGCATGTCTTAAAATCTAATCAAAACATAACTAATTATTCTATATATTTCTTTGGAGTTTTTTTTTGTGTGGAAAACACCCCTTTTGGGATACCACTTTCGAGTAAGTCCTAAGGCGGTATGGGTATCTATTCCACAAAAAATTCCTAGGGCTTGCACCTAGCCTTCCCCCTTCGACACACTCAAAGAGCATGCTTAGCCCAAAGTAAATACATGAATAAGCCATACATGTACTGGTTAGAAAGGTCAACAAAAAACAAATTACTCAATGCTCATGCAAATTGCAGTAGTCATAAGGATTTCTCTAGCTACTTTCACCATGACTAGAGCTAGAAAAACCCTCATTATCTTTATTTATCAGAGAAATGATTCTACGCTTGGTGCTCTTAGGAGTATCAATGTTAGAAAACTAGTTGATCCAGGTGATCTCTCTCAAACCTCTATCCAGTCCTCAATTATTAGTTTTTATTTTTTAAAACACACCAAAAAATTAAATTGATGGAAAAAATAGAATATATATTCAGTATTTCCAAGACAAAAATCCTTTTAACCAATATTCAATAGAGGAAACATCAGAATGATTTTTTTGAGTTGGGGAACTGAAATACCCTGACTGAACCAAAGAGAAGCTAATACAAAGTAAAAATGAACCAGGTACCTTTAGTACTGGAGCCCTCTAGAGAAATGATAGATAGAAGAGCATCCCTAATTTGTGAATAGCACCATCTAGGACGGTGTTTGTAGTAAGTAATATCACCTTTATCCAATGTCCAATTAGCTAAAGCATCAACAATCTTGTTTTATTCTTTGACCATATGAATATTTTTAACTTTCAAAAAACTCATCTAGATTAATTGAATCTTCTCAACAATTATTTTTATTCTCCAATAAGCCTTATTATTCTTAGGAGTTTTTAATAGATTAATCATGACTTGGGAGTCAGATTCAACCAACACCTTTTTCCATACAACCTTAGCAGCCCTCAAAGGCTCTAAGGATACCATACCCATTAGCAAGGTTATTGGAAAGGATACCCAAATTCTCAACAAAAGTGAAAGCCAAGGAACCATCTAAAATTCTACCAATTTATTTCACACTAGATTTTCCAAGGTTCACCCTATAGGGTCCATCCATATTAAAATTTCCAAAATACTTAGGAGGAGGCTACCAATTCCTTGTTCTATCCATATTTCAATAACTCTCATTCCCTTTAAGTTGGTTTCAAATAATAGAGGTGTAAGCAAAAGAAGACAACACAAAGCAAATAATAATGAAGACACAAGTGATTGCAATGGAATAATTTTTGTATTAAATTTATATTCAAATACACAGGAGACTTGGCCTCCTTTTATTTTATAATTATTATCCCCAAAGCATGAGGGGTCATATTACAATGCTTTATTTCTTCATGATATTACAAATAATGCCAAATAAATGAGGCTTCTTTGGCACATCAACTAAATGGGATGTCTTCAGTCTTCTTTTTGCTCCAATACAATTTGTGAGTGGGCTTTGGTATCCAATGTAGGGACCACTCTTAGCTTTAATAGCTCTTCAAATACCTACCTCCTGCACACATGGAAGTCAAAAAAGGGTTAGTAGCACCTATATACATGATTAGAAACAAGTACAAATAAAAACCCTTGAAGAAATGCTTGCAGAAAACATAGAAACTAAACTAAAAATGCCTTGATAACAAATGAATAAATTACTGATCTCTACTACTCCAAATATCTTGAAAATTTTTGGAGATTTTCTTGAGTATTTCAGGAACCTACCCTCAAAATTTCAGCTCAATTCAAGTTCGGACGAGTGAGATATGGCCAAAACAATTTTGGTTGTTTTTGCAGAACCGCGGGTTCGTGGTTGCAACTATGTAACCACGGGTGTGTGGTTTAGGAACCACGATACTACGGTTGTGACTGTGTAACCATGGATATGTGGTTTATAAATCATGGGACTATGGTTGGGACTATGTAACCATGGATGCGCGATGGTGCAGAGATGGCAGAAAACCTTAAAACTTAGATCTGGGACCTCGATGTCTTGAATTCCGTGATAGTTGGTGATTCCCTACAATGATTTTGACAGCGTAAAGACATATTTTTCAGCCCCCCTTGCTTGATGTAATGGTTTTGATTTTATGGGAAATTTTTGATTTTGGAGGGAAATGAGAGGTGGCAAGCCAGGGCTGCCAAGTGGCAATCCTGGGCTGCCAAATGGAGGGGTAGTTAGAGTGAGTCATCCAAGGTGTCTCACTTAATTGGGGTGATGTGGGTGCAAGTGGAGTGAGGTGTAAGGGTTGTCCCATGTGAAGGTAAAAAGGAGACAAGGGTGTATAATATGTGGCAAGGTGGGGTAGTGAGGTGGCTAGGACACATGTCTTATGGGTAGGCAGGGTATCCTAGGGGGGTTTCCAAATTTATTAAAATATGGAAAATAAGATAATGTGCAGGATTTTTATGGCTAAGTTTAGACTTAGGCATATATTATTATGTAGAATTGTGGTGTGCAATGTGGGTGAAGTGTACATGAATTAATATACCTAAGTTTAGACCTAGGCATATATTTTATCATGTAGAATTATGCGGTGAATTGTAAATGCCTAGATTTTGGTGTCTACAGATGCCCCTTTTTGTACCATGTTGCATGAAATACAATGCGGTGCAAAAAAAAATGACACCTATATTTATTGTATAAATGGAATCAAATCTTCTCGATGTGCAAGAATGAATGAATTTTGAAATTTTTGATTTGTTTTCTTACCCCAATTTTGTAAGCAAAAGAAGAAAACACCAAGAAACTAATAATGAAGACACAAGCAATTGCAATGGAATAATTTTTGTATTAAATTTATATTCAAATACACAGGAGCCTTGGCCTCCTTTTATTTTATAATGATTTTTCCCAAAGCATGAGGGGTCGAATTACAATGCTTGCTTGCTTCATGATATTACAAAAAAGGCCAAAGAAATGAGGATTCTTTGGCACATCAACGAAAGGGGATGTCTTCGGTCTTCTTTTGCTCCAATCCAATTGGTGAGTGGGCTTTGGTATCCAATGTAGGGACCACTCCTAGCTTCAATAGCTCTTCAAATACCTACCTCCTACACACATGGAAGTCAAACAAGGATTAGTAGCACCTGTATACATGATTAGAAACAAGTACAAATAAAAACCCTTGAAGAAATGCTTGCAGAAAATATAGAAACTAAACTAAAAATGCCTTGCTAACAAATGAATAACTTACTAATATCTGCTGCTAAAAATATCCTAAAATTTTGTGGAAATGTTCTTGAGGATGTCAGTAACCTACCCTTAAAATTTTAGCTCAATCCAATTTCGGACGAGCGAGATATGGCGAAAATAAGTTTGGCGGTTTTTGCAGAACCGTGGGTCCGCAATTGCGACTGTGTAACCGCGGGTATGCAGTTTAGGAACTGCAAGACTGCGGTTGTGACTGTGTAAACATGGATGTATGGTTTATAAATCATGGAACTACAGTTGGGACTATGTAACCATGAATGCGTGATTGTGCAGAGATGGCAGAAAACCTTGAAACTCAGATCCGGGACCTCAATGTCTTGAACTCCGTGATAGTTGGTGATTCCCTGCAATGATTTTGATAGCATGACGACGTATTTTTCACCCCTCTACTTGATGGAATGGTGTTGATTTTATAGGTAATTTTGGGTTTTGGAGAGAAATGAGAGGTGGCAAGCTAGGGCTACCAAGTGGCAATCCTAGGCTACCAAATGGAGGGGGCAATTAGAGTGAGTCACCCAAGGTGTCTCTTAACTGGGGTGATGTGGATGCAAGTGGAGTGAGGTGTAAGGGTTATCCCATGTGAAGGGACAAAGGGGACAAGGGTGTATGATATGTGTCAAGGTGGGGTAGTGAGGTGGCTAGGACACATGTCTAATGGGTAGGCAGGGTATCCTAGGGGGATTTTCTAGATTTATTAAAATATGGAAAATATGATAATGTGCAGGATTTTTATGCCCAAGTTTAGACTTAGGCATATATTATTATGTAGAATTATGGTGTGCAACGTGGGTGAAGTGTACATGAAGTAATATATCTAAGTTTAGACCTAGGTATATATTTTTTCATGCAAAATTATGCGGTGAATTATAAATGCCTATATTTTGGTGTCTACAAGAGGGAATATTAAATATTTGCATTACTTGATCCCATAATTGGTGGGAGTCGTAGGGGTGATTAAGGAGATACTAGACCAATTCAACTAAGTTGGTGATTGTCTTTTACCAAATATAGTAAATATCCTTCCTTTCCTATTTGAAAATCTATTTTTTTATTTACCTCTAGATATTCCAAGGTAAGCTAGGGCTGCCAAGTGGAAATCCTAGGCTGCCAAATGGAGGGGGTAATTAGAGTGAGTCACCCAAGGTGTCTCGCTTAATTGGGGAGATGTGGGTGCAAGTGGAGTGAGGTGTAAGGGTTGTCCCATGTGAAGGGAAAAAGGAGACAAGGGTGTATAATATGTGGCAATGTGGGGTAGTGAGGTGGCTAGGACACATGTCTTATGGGTAGGCAGGGTATCCTAGGGGGATTTTCCAAATTTATTAAAATATGGAAAATAAGATAATGTGCAGGATTTTTATGGCTAAGTTTAGACTTAGGCATATATTATTATGTAGAATTGTGGTGTGCAATGTGGGTGAAGTGTACATGAATTAATATACCTAAGTTTAGACCTAGGCATTTATTTTATCATGTAGAATTATGCGGTGAATTGTAAATGCCTAGATTTTGGTGTCTACAGATGCCCTTTTTTGTACCATGTTGCATGAAATACAATGAGGTGCAAAAACAAATGACACCTATCTTTATTGTATGAATGGAATAAAATCTTCTCGATGTGCAAGAATGAATGAATTTTGAAATTTTTGATTTGTTTTCTTACCCCCATTTTGTAAGAAAAAAAAGACAACACCAAGAAAATAATAATGAAGACACAAGTGATTGCAATGGAATAATTTTTGTATTAAATTTATATTCAAATACACAGGAGCCTTGGCCTCATTTTATTTTATAATTATTTCTCCCAAAGTATGAGGGGTCGAATTACAATGCTTGCTTGCTTCATGATATTACAAACAAGGCCAAAGAAATGAGGCTTCTTTGGCACATCAATGAAAGGGGATGTCTTCGGTATTATTTTGCTCCAATACAATTTGTGATTGGGCTTTGGTATCCAATGTAGGGACCACTCCTAGCTTCAATAGCTCTTAAAATACCTACCTCCTACACACATGGAAGTCAAACAAGTATTAGTAGCACCTGTATACATGATTAGAAACAAGTACAAATAAAAACCCTTGAACAAATGCTTGCAGAAAACATATAAACTAAACTAAAAATGCCTTGCTAACAAATGAATAACTTACTGATATATGCTACTAAAAATATCCTAAAATTTTTTGGAAATGTTCTTGAGGATGTCAAGAACCTACCCTTAAAATTTCAGCTCAATCTGAGTTCGGACGAGCGAGATATGGCAAAAATAAGTTTGGCGGTTTTTGCAGAACCGTGGGTCCGCGATTGCGACTGTGTAACCGCGGGTGTGCAGTTTAGGAACTGTGGGACTGCGGTTGTGACTGTGTAACCATGGATGTGCGATTTAGAAATCATGGAACTATAGTTGGGACTATGTAACCATGAATGCGCGATTGTGCAGAGATGGCAGAAAACCTTGAAACTCAGATCCGGGACCTCAATGTATTGAACTCTGTGATAGTTGGTGATTCCCTGCAATGATTTTGATAGTAGGACGACGTATTTTTCACCCCATCTACTTGATGGAATGGTGTTGCTTTTATAGGAAATTTTGGGTTTTGGAGAGAAATGAGAGGTGGCAAGCTAGGGCTGCCAAGTGGCAATCCTAGGCTACCAAATGGAGGGGGCAATTAGAGTGAGTCACCCAAGGTGTCTCACTTAATTGGGGTGATGTGGATGCAAGTGGAGTGAGGTGTAAGGGTTATCCCATGTGAAGGGACAAAGGGGACAAAGATGTATGATATGTGGCAAGGTGGGGTAGTGAGGTGGCTAGGACACATGTCTAATGGGTAGGCAGGGTATCCTAGGGGGATTTTCTAGATTTATTAAAATATGGAAAATAGGATAATGTGCAGGATTTTTATGCCCAAGTTTAGACTTAGGCATATATTATTATGTAGAATTGTGGTGTGCAATGTGGGTGAAGTGTACATGAAGTAATATACCTAAGTTTAGACCTAGGTATATATTTTATCGTGCAAAATTATGCAGTGAATTATAAATGCCTATATTTTGGTGTCTAAAAGAGGGAATATTAAATATTTGCATTACTTGATCCCATCATTGGTGGGAGTCTTAGGGGTGATTAAGGAGCTACTAGACCAATTCAACTAATTTGGTGATTGTCTTTTACCAAATATGGTAAATATCCTTCCTTTCCTATTTGAAAATCTAGTTGTTTATTTACCTCTAGATATTCCAAGGCAAGATGGTTGTTCCCATCCAAACTAATTGCTTAACAAAATGATCAACAATCTCCTATTTAGGCCAATTCCTCCAAATTTTTTCAAGAGTAGAAAAATTGGACCATTGTAAACTAAGTAAGATAGTCATTCTCCTCCATAGCTTAGAGGCTAAGGGACACTCAATAAAAATATGACTAAGAGTTTCCACATTCTTTACACAAATTTCACATCTAAACAAGCCACGAAAGCCATGTTTCATAAGTTGCTCACACATAAGCACCATTTGATGTAATAAAATCTAAATTAAAAACCTCACCTTAGTCCAGATATTCTAAGCCCATAGTTGTGTAAATATTTCATAGGATTGGTTGGGATTATTGTGGAATAAGACCAAATAACCTTGAGAAAATCTATACTCATCCTTAGTAGTGTTTTCCATCCAAAATAGTCCTTATCATGGGACCAAGAGAGAGAGAAATATCTCATATGAAGGGTGTGTTGGTGTAGACATGGAAAATTGACCCATCAAAATGAGTCAATATTTCCTTATATCCTTAGGAAGCCACCCAAACTTGCCAAGTGCAAATTTGGGATCTCTTCTCCATTTCTTTCCCTTTTTTCCCTAGCCTTACTAAATTTGTGCTCATTCCATATGAGGCATGACTTTGGCTTTCTAAATTGGCACCCTGTAATTACTCGATGCAAATTTAGCATGTTAGGGTTTTTTCTCTCAAAAGCCCCTCCCCTTGTTAGCCCATTTTGGTATGAATTTTTTCCAATGGTGAACTTTAATTTTCCCTCCCTTTAGCCATAAAAACCTCTTATACATAGGATATTGTATTCTCTATTTTTCCTAGAGAATAAATATTCTTGAGAATCCTAATATTGACTTGCTCATTGCTTATGCTAACAAGTGCTCTTCTACTATGGGATTGTTGTTTTTTTTTATTTTGTGCTTTGGTGTTGGATTCCCTTGGGGATCAAGTGGAGGAGTCTTGATAATTGGATATGTTTACAATGTTGGAGTGCTTCCTCATCTTGTCATTGTTACTTGATTTCTCCTTTAGCTAGCCAAGTTTTTTTCTTGCATTGTTAGTTATTAGGTCTATTTTTTGTTATTTTGCATCACATTTTTCAATGTTTTGGGACTCAAAAAGTGCATCTAAATAAAATTCATACCTCACCCATATAGGGTATGAATTTGGTAAGCTAAATTCATGTCCCCTCATTATAGGGCATAAATTTGGTCAACTAGGACTTGGGGGTAAAGTTTTATTTCCCAAAACCCTAGTTCATTGCGTGCATTTTGGCTTTATATCACCTGCATTTTGTTCTTTCTATTGTTTCATGTCTATTTCATCTTGTTTTTTCTTGTTCCAAAGGTCAAATATCATTTTATTTTTAAATGGTTAGCTTAAAGTACCAATGGGGCTTGATTATTGTCTCTAAGCTCAGTCATATAGCAGCCTAAGAAAGACCCCAAATGTTGATCAAAATTTCTAGGGTTTTATAAGTTGCTCTGCAAGTTTAAAGTTTTTTGGATATTCTAGACATAAGTTAAATCTAGGATCGACCATAGAATTAGGTAAGTTTCCTAGTAGATTTTTAGGTTGTTTTTTGAGTGTCTTTGTTATGTTCTATTTTAGATTTTGATCATAAAAGGAAAAATAAATATTTGACTTTATTTCTATGTATTTGAAAGAGTAAAAGCATATAGTTTGCATTCTAGGGTTAACTATTGTTTTTGTATTCTATTAAATCCTTGCTCAAAAGAGAAATATCTATTTCATTACAATTTAGGGTTTAGTCATCATTTAAAATCAATAATCATTCTAGAGTTAGTTTTCTTGTCTTCTTGAATATTTGGTTGTCTTGCTTGTTCTTTCATTTCCATAGTTTATATTTTAGAAAGGCCAAAAATAGGTGTTTGTTAAATATACATATCAAAAATTCCAACCCTAGACTTGGAGTGAGTCCTTAAACCATTCCTGATGAACCTTTCAATCCTCAAAGCCCATAAGTGTAGAGAATATAACACACCCCATGGTCACCTCATCTCCCAATAGATCTAGTTGAGAATCATACGTGGCAGGGCATTTTTCCCCCTCTACATATTTTGTGAACTTGATGTGAATACACATATTAGTTGCCAATATAGGAATCCTCTTCCTTTTGTTTTTCTTTTGAAAACTTTAAGCAAGATCACTAATTTGTTTTGCTTAGAATTAGAAAACATTAAAAACATATTAAACGTCTTCTTGTGTGTCTTTTTCTAATTTTCCCCTCTATCATTTGTCTTCCTCCTAATGGATACCAACCTTAGAAGTAAGCGAAATATTTTAGAACCTAATTAGGTTCTTCAAAAATATGATCAAATCTATAGGAAAAATCCCAATCTAAATTTCGAAGAGGAAGAACATGTAGAAATGAGTAATGAATTTGATCCTTTTGAGGGACCTAATGGATATTTCACTTTCTCATGATTTGATCATATATGAGGTTTCATGAAACACCATAAGGATTCTTTGTTTAAGGTTATGGAAGAGTAAGCTTGGCTTAAAAGAGGTGGGATACCTCCTCCTCTAGCCATCTCCTAGGAATGTTCAGAACAATCCTTTGTTTTAACCTTCACATCATGTTAAACCTTTTTATAAACCAACATATGCTACTACTATGACCACCAACATTGGTGAAATTCCATAGGCTCCTTCAACTGGTAGCGCATCCCAAAACTATGCTCAATTTCCTCATTCTACTCATATCAACGTTCATGCTTCTATACCACCAAATATCAGTTATTCTTCACAACAAGATACCACATATCATAACCCATACCATAACAATGTCAATTCCTCCAAAATTGGCCAAGTTACCTTTCAAAAACCTACCTCTACCCCTCCCCTAGGGAACCTAGGGGTATTACACAACAATAATTCTGATATGCAAAGTTTGACAAATGGTGAAGCAATTGGTGGTATGACATTGGAATGGTATTATCAATTGCCTCATCATTCTTTGAGGAATTTTGAACAGATAATGGAATTGTCTGTTCAATAATTTAGAGCTTATTTTGAGAAAAATGTGACTTTGAAAGATATGTATATATCGAAACAAGGTAAAGACAAAAGTTTTTTGGATTTCTTATCTCGATGGAGAAGTCTAGTTGGACGGTTAAGATACACTTTACCTCCTTTAGATTGTTGAGCAAGGTGCAGCGACAGTATTGTCATTGTTGTCAACACAGTCAGATAGATCGGTTGATGCAGTGGACAGGAGTTCAGAGGTTACTCAGAGTATGTACAGTGATGTTAAATGCTTATGAGGATGTTTACCCACCTTTTTGCATATTTTCCAAGAAGACCGAAGTGGCCCATATGCTAAAGATCAAAGAAAAAGCAAAACACCGCAAAGAAAAAAAGTGTCGCGATATCGCGACATGTTGCATTTTCGCGGTCCAAAGCAAAGAGAAAATGCAAGGAGAAAAAGTGTCGCGATATCGCGACATGTTGCATTTTTGTGGCCGAAAGAGCAAAGAGAAAAAAGTGTCGCGATATCGCGACATGTTGCATTTTCGCGGCCAAAAGAGAAGAGAAAGAGCAAGGAGAAAAAGTGTCGCGATATCGCGACATGTTGTATTTTCGAGGGCCAAAGCAAAGAGAAAGAGCAAAGAGAAAAAGTGTCACGATATCGCGACATGTTGTATTTTCGTGGGCCAAAGCAAAGAGAAAGAGCAAGGAGAAAAAGTGTCGCGATATCGCGACATGTATTTTCGCGGGCCAAAGCAAAGAGAAAGAGCAAGGAGAAAAAGTGTCACGATATCGCGACATGTATTTTCATGGTCCAAAGCAAAGAGAAAGAGCAAGAAGGAAAAAGTGTCACGATATCGTGACATGTCGCATTTTTGTGACTCAAAAGGGCAGGAAAAGAAACAAAAGTGTCACGATATCATGACATGTCGCATTTTCGTGACTCAAAAAGGAGGCGAGCAGAGAAACAAAAGTGTCACGATATCGCGACATGTCGCATTTTCATGACTCAAAAAGGGCAGGCAGGCAGAGAAACAAAAGTGTCACGATATCGCGACATGTCGCATTTTCATGACTCAAAAGGGCAGGCAGGCAGAGAAACAAAAGTGTCACGATATCGTGACATGTTGCATTTTTGCCAAAGGAACAGAGTAGTTGACAGTGCATCTGATATTAGTGATGAACACCAAGATGGTGAAACTGAAGACTGCATAGTGACGTGGACCCATAAGGAATATTTAATGATTTGAAATCATTTAAGATGGTCGTTACACATGGAAAGAAGCGGATGCATGCCCATGTGGAGAAAAGGAAATGAAGGGCCTCAAAATAGAAATGAAAAGCCTTTTTGGAAACCAAAACACATGCATGCATAAGGGAAAAGAAAACGAACAGTCATGCAAGGAGAAAATGAATAGTCATGCAAGGAGAAAATGAACAGACATGCAAAGAGAAAATGAACAGTCATGAAGGAGAAAATAAAATGATGAAGGAGAAAACAAATCATGAAGGAGAAAACGAAAAGTCATAAAGGAGAAAATGAATAGTCATCGAAGGAGAAAATGAACAGTCATCGAAGGAGAAAATGAACAGTCATCGAAGGAGAAAACGAACAGTCATCGAAGGAGAAAACGAACAGTCATGAACGAGAAAATGAACAGTCATGGTAGGAGAATATGGTGTCAATTATTTGCATGTGACGTGTTTGACGAAATGCCTTCTCAATATATACAAAAGGAGTTACATAAAGGAGTTACAATTGACAAGTGGCGTATGAGAATATGAAAGGAGTTACAATTGGAGTTACAAAGAGAAAGGATAGTTATAAAAGGAGTGTTGCTTGGAGAATTTTAGTAGGGGATTTTATTTTGTGAAGTGCGATGAGTGTGTGTGTTTTGTGAATTGTGGTAGATGTTGGGTAAGCAATAGACCAGTCAAGGTCTTGTAAAAGTGAAGGCATTTTTATGTCAATCTTCTAGTTTCAAAATTGAAGTCCAAGTTGGTGCTTGGCATCAGGGGTTGGTGCTCCTTCCAGTTGGTGTTGGGTTGGTGCTCCTTTCTGTTGGTGCAAATAAATCAGGGGTTGGTGCTCCTTCCAGTGGGTGCTGGTAAATTGATTGTAAAGTTGGTGCTTTGCAAAGGCTGGATTTGGATGGGAGTCCAAATAGTCATTTTGAGGAGTAGCCAAATCGGTGAACCTCGGTACATCTTGTGTTGTGTGATGTTCTCTTGTTATACTTGCTTTATTTGGTTTTAAGTTTTCATTGTTTTGGCTTTAAGAGTTGAAGATTTAAGTTTTAAAGAGCTACACTTATTCACCCCCCTCTCAGTGTCATTGTGAGACTAACAATCGGTATCGAGCCAGTTTCCCTTGTCCAGGCTAAATCAGCTAGGGTTGATCTTGGATTAGTATGCAATGGGTAAGAAGAATAGATCCTCCTCAAATAAGGCATCTCAGTCAGTTTCAGTTCCTGTGGAAGAGAAAATTGAACTAGAAAAGATAGGAGTGAATTCTGAAGTATGTGATGAAAACCTTGAGGTTGAAGTAGATCTAGAAGGTGAGTTGATCGCTGCACTTGAAGAGTTGGATATAGAAAGGAAAAAGAACAAAATACTGTCCAAGAAGTTGGAAGAATATGGGGATAATATTGAAGATCTCTTCTTACAAATTCATAAAGCCAAGAAAATAGAAGAAGCCTTGAAGTCACACCTGGATGATAAAGGTGATGTATGTAGCAAACGTGAAGAGGAATCTAACAAAGTTATTAGTGATCTAAAGCTGCAAGTAGAAGAGTCCAAAAGGATTGAAGAAACTCTCAGGTCACAGATCAATGAAAAAGAGATTGTTTGTTGCAAACAAGAAGAGGAGATTGTTTTATTGAGGAAACAACTAGAAGAGGCCAATACAAATCTCAAATTTGAGAAGAGCACAGAGTTGCTAGATAAAATGATAAGGCAACAAAGAAGCTCCATGGGTAAGCTTGGTCTTGGATGTGAAGTTGAACAACCTTCATCTTCTAAATCTACAGAGAAGAAGAAGTCCATCTGTTGAAGGATCAAAGCAAGAAAAGCTTGAAGCTGAATCTTCAAAAGGAAGAAAATCTCAAAGGAGATCTACAACAAAGCAACCACAACAAAAGAGGTTCTATCACTCTCACTTTATTCATAATAATGCTTTTAATGGCTATTGTTTTAGATGCAACCATTATGGTCACAAGGCAATTTATTGTGGATTGAATAATAGATCAAAGAGTTATCGTTGGTAGAAATACATCTATTTTTTCGATTGAACACCATGTGCAATGTTTTAAATGTAATGGTCATGGGCACATAGCAAGGTTTTGTCCAAGAACTTTTGTATCTAATCTAAGGCAAGACAGTAGATTTCATCAGACACAAAGAATGCAACACAGACAAGGAAGAAATCATGTGCATCAAAGAAAGGAAAATAATCATCCATCAAGGATGCACAAGAGACAACCACCCAGTAGAAATGTTTTTTCACCTTTGATGGATTATGCAGTAGAATGTTATAACTATCATAATTTTGGGCACATTGCAAGAAATTGTCGAAGTACATTTGCATCAAATCAATTTCAAGGAAGAAAATTTCAACCAAATGGAATGAGACAAAATAGAAAATTTCTCGAAAAACATGCACAAGCTACTGAAAAAGAAAAGTCAAAACAAGAGCCCAAAACTGTAATCAAACCAGAGTGGAGAAAGAAAGAAGAAAGGAAATCGTGTCTCCTTGGACTGAAGGAGACTACTCCTCTATTGCACTAAGCAACTCCAGGTAGCACATCCTCAAGGGGGAGCAATCTTAAAGTTTTATTTTAATGCTCCTATGTATTTGTTTGGTTATCCGAGGATGAAAGGCAAGTAGTCATGGGGAGTTGTCGTATAGTTGTCAAAGTGTGTTTCAGTTCATGTAGTTGTTTGTGGAGGTACCATGAAGGGTGGTGATTAAATTGAGAGTTGTCACCATTTGTAGTATTGCTATATGTCAGTGTTGTACTTTTGATGGTTCTTACTGCCATTGTTCAAAGTTATGGATTATAACGGTTCTGATAATTTGGTTTAGTGAAAGAATGTTGCCCTAGCTGCATATATGTGTTTCGATAAAAGCAGTGTGTATTTGTACTACACATTGATGTGAAGATTGTTAGATCTATTATGATGCTTTGGTGAAAATATTTAATTCGCGTGCAAAATCAGAAAGCTCACATTTTATTATTGCATTCAAAGTGGCTACATGAGTAGGAAGTTACATCAATACAAATTGAGTACAAATATTCAAGGAGACCCCACAGTTGGTGTTCAGACAAGAAGAAGAGTAGTAAGTAACTACTCTCTATTATCCAGCATTGAACCCAAAAATGTTGCTGACGCAAGCAAAGATGAAAGTTGGATGAAGGCAATAAATGAAGAATTAGATCAGATCAAGAAAAACAAAACTTGGGAGTTAGTACCAAGACCTGCAAATAAAAATATAATCGGTACTAAATGGGTCTTTCGAAACAAATTGAATGAAGACGGACAGGTAGTCAGGAATAAAGCAAGATTGGTATGTAAAGGCTATGCACAAGTTGAAGGTATTGACTTTGAGGAAACCTTTGCACCTGTGGCTAGACTAGAGGCAATTAGAATGTTTCTGGCTTTAGCAGTTTACAAGAATTTCAAAGTTTATCAAATGGATGTGAAATCAGCATTTTTGAATGGGAAACTTGAAGAAGAGGTTTATATTGAGCAGCCGAGATGGTTTCCAACTTGGTGATGATCCCAACTTGGTTTGCAAGTTGAAGAAAGCATTATATGGCTTAAAACAGGCACCCCGAGCATGGTATGCAAGGCTAGACAACTATCTTACTCAACAAGGGTTCAAGAAAGGTATGGTGGATAGTAATTTGTATGTCAAAATAGAAAATGGCCATCTTATTGTTCTTGTTGTATACGTAGATGATATCATATTTGGCAGCAACAAAGATGAGTCGTGTAAAGATTTAGCAAATAAGATGCAGAAAGAATTTGAAATGTCAATGATTGGTGAACTTTCGTATTTCCTCGGGTTGCAAGTTAATCAAAATGAGAAGGGCATATTTATTTCTCAAATTAAATATGTGAAAGAGATACTAAAAAAGTTCACAATGGAGGATTGTAAGCCAGTTAGCACTCCCATGACGACGGGTTATAAGTTGAGCAAGGATGACAAATCTCCACATGTTGATCAAACCATGTACAGATCTATGATTGGGAGCTTACTGTACTTGACAGACTACCGGACGAGATATTTTGCAGGCGGTATGCATGGTAGCACGATTTTAGGCTAGTCCCAAGGAGACTCATGTGACAACAGTGAAGAGGATTCTTCGGTACCTCAAGGGTACTATGGAGTATGGGTTATGGTATCCGAAAGGTAAGGACTTCACCCTTATTGCGTATTCAGATGCAGATTGGGCAGGATGTGTAGATGATAGAAAGAGTACCAGTGGAGGTGCATTCTATCTTGGAGACAGGTTGGTCGCGTGGCACAGTAAGAAACAAGAGTCAGTCTCCTTATCCACAGTAGAGGTAGAATATATTGCAGCGACAACGTGTTGTACGTAGGTATTATGGATGAAACAAACCCTGAAAGATCTTGGTATTAACTTCAGTGAGCCAATTTTAGTTAAGTGTGATAACACCAGTGCCATTAACATCTCAAAGAATCCGGTTATGCATTCTCGCACAAAACATATTGCTATCCGGTATCACTTTTTGAAGGAGAAAGTTGCGGAAGGTGAGGTTAAGTTGGATTTTGTTCCAACAACAGAGCAAGTAGCGGATATCTTCACAAAACCATTGCCCAAGGAAGTCTTTGAGTACCTTCACAATAAATTGGGAGTGGTCACGCTTCCCAAGAATTGACTAGCTATCGGGACCACATTCTCAGGGGGAGCATTTGTGTATTTGTTTATCTTTTTGCTCATGTTTGTGATTTTTGCTAAGTGTAATAATTTTTGCTTGAGAATGTTGTGCATGGACTCGGGGGAGTTTGCAACAACCCTTTGATATTGTTGTCAAAGGGGGAGAAGAGTTACAGGAAATTGCACGTGTGTTGCCAACAATTCCAAAGGGGGAGATTGTTGAGCAAGGTGCAACGACAGTATTGTCATTGTTGTCAACACAATCAGATAGATCGGTTGATGCAGTGGATAGGAGTTCAGAGGTTACTCAGAGTATGTACAGTGATGTTAAATGCTTATGAGGATGTTTACCCACCTTTTTGCATATTTTCCAAGAAGACCGAAGTGGCCCATATGCTAAAGATCAAAGAAAAAGCAAAACACCGCAAAGAAAAAAAGTGTCGCGATATCGCGACATGTTGCATTTTTGCGGTCCAAAGAAAGAGAAAATGCAAAGAGAAAAAAGTGTCACGATATCGCGACATGTTGCATTTTCATGGCCAAAGAAAAGCAAGGAGAAAAAGTGTCGCGATATCGTGACATTGTTGCATTTTCGTGGCCAAAGAGAAGAGAAAGAGCAAGGAGAAAAAGTGTCACGATATCGTGACATTTGTTGCATTTTCTGGGCCAAAAAAGAGAAAGAGCAAGGAGAAAAAGTGTCGCGATATCGCGACATTTGTATTTTCGGGCCAAAGCAAAGAGAAAGAGCAAGGAGAAAAAGTGTCACGATATCGCGACATGTATTTTTACGGGCCAAAGCAAAGAGAAAGAGCAAGGAGAAAAAGTGTCACGATATCGCGACATGTTGTATTTTCGCGGTCCAAAGCAAAGAGAAAGAGCAAGAAGGAAAAAGTGTCACGATATCGTGACATGTCACATTTTTATGACTCAAAAAGGGACAGAGAAAAAAAAGTGTCACGATATCCTGACATGTCGCATTTTCGTGACTCAAAAAGGCCAGGCAGGAAGATAAACAAAAGTGTCACGATATCGCGACATGTCGCATTTCTCGACTCAAAAGGGCAGGGAGAAACAAAAGTGTCACGATATCGCGACATGTCGCATTTTCATGACTCAAAAAGGCAGGCAGGTAGAGAAACAAAAGTGTCACGATATCGTGACATGTTGCATTTTTGCCAAAGGAACAGAGTAGTTGATAGTGCATCTGATATTAGTGATGAACACCAGGATGGTGAAACTGAAGACTGCATAGTGACGTGGACCCATAAGGAATATTTAATGATTTGAAATCATTTAAGATGGTCGTTACACATGGAAAGAAGCGGATGCATGCCCATGTGGAGAAAAGGAAACGAAGGGCCTCAAAATAGAAATGAAAAGCCTTTTTAGAAACCAAAACACATGCATGCATAAGGGAAAAGAAAATGAACAGTCATGCAAGGAGAAAACGAACAGTCATGAAGGAGAAAATGAACAGTCATGCAAAGAGAAAATGAACAGTCATGAAGGAAGAACAAAGAAATGAAGGAACAACAACAAAAGAGAAAATGAACAGTCATGCAAGGAGAAAATGAACAGTCATCGAAGGAGAAAATGAATAGTCATCGAAGGAGAAAACGAACAATCATGAAGGAGAAAACGAACAGTCATCGAAGGAGAAAACGAACAGTCATGACCGAGAAAATGAACAGTCATGGTAGGAGAATATGGTGTCAATTATTTGCATGTGACGTGTTTGATGAAATGCCTTCTCAATATATACAAAAGGAGTTACATAAAGAAGGAGTTACAATTGACAAGTGGCGTATGAGAATATGAAAGAAGGAGTTACAATTGGAGTTACAAAGAGAAAGGATAGTTATAAAAGGAGTGTTGCTTGGAGAATTTTAGTAGGGGATTTTATTTTGTGAAGTGCGATGAGTGTGTGTGTTTTGTGAATTGTGGTAGATGTTGGGTAAGCAATAGACCAGTCAAGGTCTTGTAAAAGTGAAGGCATTTTTATGTCAATCTTCTAGTTTCAAAATTGAAGTCCAAGTTGGTGCTTGGCATCAGGGGTTGGTGCTCCTTCCAGTTGGTGCTGGTAAATCAGGGGTTGGTGCTCCTTTCTATTGGTGTAGATAAATCAGGGGTTGGTGCTCCTTTCTGTTGGTGCGGTAAATCGGGGTTGGTGCTCCTTCCAGTGGGATGGTAAATTGATTGTAAAGTTGGTGCTTTGCAAAGGCTGGATTTGGATGGGAGTCCAAACAGTCATTTTGAGGAGTAGCCAAATCGGTGAACCTCGGTACATCTTGTGTTGTGTGATGTTCTCTTGTTATACTTGCTTTATTTGGTTTTAAGTTTTCATTGTTTTGGCTTTAAGAGTTGAAGATTTAAGTTTTAAAGAGCTACACTGATTCACCCCCCCCTCTCAGTGTCATTGTGAGACTAACATAGATATGTTATAGATTTTTATTGGAAATTTACAAGAATAAATATCTTTTGAAATAGAAACAACTATCACCTCTTTTGACAAAGCAATAGATATGGCAAGAAGGGTAGATAAATCCCTCATTTGAAAGGGTCAAATTAAGACAAAGAAAGAGGAATATAGGACCACAAAATATTAGTATAAGAACAAGCATGTAGTTTGTGATGGGGTAATGGATAGTAGACCTATCAATATTTTTGCTAACACCCTACAAAATATGGTGCTTAGCCAACCTTAAAATCCCCCACCAAGAACTTTTACAAGACTCGACATGCCTATGATAGTGGTCCTGAAGTAGCTCTTTGAAGCTAATATGATTGAGTTACCTCCCATAAGGAAACACGATACCACAACTAATTAGTATAATCCTGGTCAATATTATGAATATCATAGAGTGGAGGGTCACATGATATTCCTTCCTCATTTTTGGATTACAATATTCCTTTCTCAGACTTACGAGGGGATTCTTCCCTCTATATCACTACATATATTGTGGAAACATTTATCAAGTGAATTTTGATAGATAATGGTTCTTCCATCAATGTATGCACTTATCAATTTAAAAAAAAAATTGGTTTAAATGAGGAATATTTAATCAAATATGATGTCATCATCAAACCTTTCAACAATGATTCCCAAGAGGCCTACAGTGTTATATCTCTCCCCCTTAGGATTGGACCTAAGATCTTAGATACCTTGTTTTATGTGGTACCTTACCCTACATATTTTAATATTCTTCTTGGATACCCTTGGATTCATGTGATGAGGGTTGTCCCTTCTACTCTTCATCAATGTTTGAAGTTTGAATTTAAAGATCAACTTGTTAAAATTTTAGGTGACATTCATCCATTCCAATATTGTTCAATGGTTGAGCAAGCTCAGTCTAGTCTCAATTTAAGTCCATTAGTTTTCTCATCTCACATCACCAAGCATATTACAATTATAAAGGTGACTAAGGAATTACTAATCAATATTTCATCACAAGATCAGGTCAATCCATTTCTTCAAGAGACTATTCTAGATTTAGCCAAGCTGGCACCTTCACTGAGTACTATGGGTTTGCCTTATAATAAGGATGAAGTTGTACACATTAGCATGCATACATTTATCTTCATGGGTACGACCATTTAATAAAATATTTGTGGTAGCAACCTTCTTTTTGTAGAGAATTCTTTTGCCCATTGTTATCTATCCAATGATTACCCACTTCCTAACTAGATCCTATGTAGTTTAGGATATGCAAGTAAAGGTTTGGGGATATGGTATAAATGCATTCAAGAGCCTTTGGAAGTTGAGATTTGGCTTGAGAGATGTGGTGTAGGCTACATACCTAATAAAAACCAACCTTTTACATTTGATAATGATGATCACTTTTTTACCTATGCTAAATATTTAGATCATCAAGGCTTGGAGTGGAGTTATGAGGATGAGGGATTACCGCAATGTGGTAACTTTGGTGCATATTGAGTTAGTTGTGATCCTAGGGAAGTATTATAAAGGTGATACTCTTTATGACATGGATCATGAGGATGTCCTCCAAAATAAATTCTTCTTTTATGGGTTAGTCCCTTGTGTTGTGCATGTCAATTCTTCTATTTCTCAAGAGGATTTTGGTTCTATGTCTTTCGAGGATCTTAAGAAACTAGAAATGATCTCCACCTTACCTCCTTTTGAGGATGAGTCTCATATTATCATTGAGGAGACCGTAGATGTTAACATAGGTTCTAAGAAGAGCCCTAGAATCCTTGATCTAAGTAAAGCCTTACCCATGGGTGATCAGGAGAAACTAACTAGTTTTTTGAAGGAATTCCATGATAATTTTTCTTAGTCATTTGTCGACATGCCAGGGATTGACCCCTCCCTTGTTATGCATCATTTGATAGTAAAACCTAGTGCTAATCCTATTAAGAAAAAACTTAGGAAGATGCATCCTAAGGCTGCCCTTTTGGTCAAGGAGGAGCTCAAAAACTCCTTAACATCGGTTTCATAAAATCTATCAACTATTTTGATTGGATATCCAACATAATTCCTATGGCTAAGAAGGTAGGAACAATAAAAATATGTATTGAATTTAGAGATATTAACTAAGCCAATACCAAGGATTATTTTTCTCTCCCCAACATAGATATGATCATAGATTTCACTACCAAATGCGGAATATTTTCACTCATGGATGGTTTTTTAGGATACAATCAGACCATGGTTGCCCCTAAGGATGAGGCAAAGATAGCTTTCATCACACCATGGAGTACCTTATGTAATAAAGTAATGCCTTTTGGCTTGAATAATACATGTGACACATATTAGAAGGCTATGACATACTTTCATGACATGATGCATGAAATTCTAGAGGACTATGCAGATAATCTTATGGGTTATTCCATTCATTTAAAGGATCATTATCATGATCTAAGACAAATTTTTGAATGGATTAGGAATTTTAGGGTTCACCTTCAGCTCTCCAAATGTGTATTTGGAGTCACATTTGGCAAGTTGTTAGGTTTTGTCATGTCTAGGTGAGGCATTGAGGTGGACCCCACTAAGATAGTGACTATCACTAACATACCTCCTCCTCACACCCTAACCGAGTTGTATAGCTTGCAAGGTAAGCTTCAAGCTATTTTTTGGTTCATAGATTAGTTAGTTGATAAGTGTCAACCCTTTCTTAAGCTTCTTAAGAAATATGTCATGTTCCAGTGGTATCTTGAGTGTCAGTAAGATTTTTATAAGCTCAAACAGTATCTCACTTCCCCCCTTATCTTAGTTCCTCCTAGACTGGATAAGCATATGATGCTTTACATAGAAACCACAACTCATACTTTGGGAGACTTGTTGGCTCAACATGATGATCAAAATAAATAGTGAGCTATCCATTATATCAATTTAACCTTGGTGAGCTATGAAACCTATTACACTTCCTTAGAGAAGCTTTACATTGTGGTGTTTGCTTCCCAAAAGTTAAGACACTGCATGCTTAGCCATAAGACATTGGTGGTTGTGAATTGTGATCCTTTGGATACTTAATATCTAAACCCCACCTTTTAGGTCAAGCCACTAAGTGGTTTTTAGCCCTTAGTGAGTTTGACCTAACCTTCATAGGTTAGAGGGCTATCAAGTATCAAGTGATTGTTGATCAATTAGCCTCTGCTCCCCTAGAAGTTGCCCATCCTTTAGTCATCAATTTTCTCAATGAGTGCTTTAGCATAGAAGCCAAAGATCTAGAGTCTTAGTATTTTTTTTTTTATGGAACCTGATGCTTAAAGGAAGCTAGTGTTGAAATTATTCTAGTTAACCCACAAAACAACTCATCCCCCTATCCTTCAAGCTTTGTTTCTCTTGAATAAATAATATTGTAGAGTATGAAGCTTTGATACTTGGTCTTAAAGTAGCCTTAGCCTTGAAGGTTAGTGTCCTTTATGTATTTGGTGAATCTCAACTTGTGGTCAATCATATTAATAATGTTTTTCAGACTTAGGATGATAACATAAACCTTACAAAGAGATTATCACCAATTTTTTTTTGCATTCAATCGGGTAACCATAGAGTCTATTCCTAGATCCTCCAACTACCATGAAAATGCCATGGTAGTTATTGCATTATTTTTTTCCTTCAAGTTGGAAGATGATCAAGTGTTGATTATCATTAGACAACTTTGGGAGCCCACATCACTTAGTTCTAGTCTTTTTTCCATTATATGTATTGACCATCAAAGATTTCTTATATGAGCCATGGTATAATGACATATTTAATTTCCTTAAGGATGATTCAACTCCTGATGGTTTAGATTGCAGTTAGTGTAATATTTTACACAAATTATAATTGGTAATACTTTATATCGATGTTATTTTGAAGGCATCCTCCTATGATGCCTTAACTCTGATGAAGCCTAACTAGATATTAGTGAGGCTCATGAAGGTTCATGCAAAGGTTATTTTAGTGGCAATGTCATTACAAATAAGCTCCTTAATATGGGGTACTATTGGCCTTCCATGAAGAAATATGCATATGACCATGTTTTATGTTGTGACAAGTGTCAACACCATGACAACCTTGTTCATGCTCCTTCCCAAAACCTTCATGTTATCTATTCTCCTTGGCTATTTTCCATGTAAGGATTGGAAATCATACAAAATATTAACCCAACATCATCTTATGGTCATAATTTTATCATAATAGTGACATAGTACTTCATTAAATGGGTTGAAGCCATGCCCTTGGCCATGATGAGTGGATCTCATGTTTCTAAGTTCATATTCAAATAGATCCTTTATAGGTTTGAGATTCCTTTGATTATTGGTTCTAACCATGACACTCCTTTCAATAAAAAGGATGTCTATAAGCTCTATGCTAAGAACAAGATTCATCATATCTGGTCAATTTTGTATTACCCTTGGGATAATGGTCAAGCTAAAGCATCCAGTAAGTATTTGATTAAGATCCTCAAGAATTTTGTTAGTAAGACAAATTGAGACTACCATATCCAGCTTTATCCAACCTTATGGGCCTATCATACCAATGTGCAAACTCGTACATGTGCTTATTTGAATGTCTTGGTCTATGGGACTGGGGCTATTTTTTGTTTGAGCTAGAGATCCCTTTGTTGCACATATTGGTGCAAGATGCCTCAATTGGCAATAAGTATCACTTTGATTGTTTTCACCAATTGTAGTTGTTGGAAAAAAAGTGCATTCATGCCTTAGATTATTTTCAAGCCTATTATAATAGGCTCAAGCAATATTATTACAAGAGAGTTCATAATTATTCTTTTGAGGTCAAGGACCTTGTCCTAAAGGAAAACCATAAGAATACCAATGGTCATTTGATCTTAAAGGTAAGTTTTAGCCCAATTTGTTAGGCCTATTTGTCATAATGACCAAGTTTAACTCAAGGACCTATTGTTTAGCTTCTTTACATGGTAAATAACTTAAATTACCAATGAACATAACACGTCTAAAGAAATACTATGTATGATTCTACATTTTCACATTGCATTTAGCTTAGTTTTTATATTGCATTTAGTTTACTTGTTCATACTACATGATTGCCTATCATATTTTGCATAGTTTTCCTGACATTCTATTCCATTTATATTTTTCTTATCATACAATTTCATTGTTGCTTGACCATATATGCATGAATTTTTTATCATATAGATTTTTTAGGGACTTTACAAGGATGGAAAGTGATGATACCTAGTTAGGTCTTAGCTCACATGCATTAAAATCATATTAGGGCTCTGATGCCTAGTGAATCCCAAACCTAGAGCCCATATCTATGTATTTTTCATCATTGAACTCATCCATCTCTTACTCTTATCTTTTTTCTCTTATATTCCTTGATCTTTCAAAGTATAAAATGGTCATCAAAATTTTCTCCAAGTCAAGGAATATAGTTCTTATCTTTATATATCCTTGTCCTTTGCATGTTTTCTTTCTTCTTTTCATCAAGACAAAGGATATACATTCCTTCTTCTATTTGCTCATTCTTTATTTTTCTCACACCCCTTTTATATTTTTATTATTAAGTGATCCTTATAGGGTATGGTAGATACTGCATGAATGTCATTTATGGTGTTCATATGACCATTGACTATCCTGTGCACACCTATTAGCTATAAAAATTTTAATAAGGACACACACACTATTTTTTGCGCTTTGCTCTTCTTTCTTCTGTCTTATATGCTTCTAACACATGCACACACTCACTTTGTTTTGTTATGTTTTGCTTTGCTCATACATATTTTTCACACATCACACCTCTATCGGATAGTACTCATTTTTGATAAAATCAATCACATATTTTCACCCCATATAGGATAAGCTTCATGACCACATGCGAGGGGAAGCCTCCATATCAACCATTTGTGAGCATACATCCTAGTGGGTATCTCTTCATCTATGGCCATTAGTGAGCACTACACCCATAGTGGATATCACTCTACACTTGACCATCCTTGTGAGCATAATGCCCTAATAGGATAGCTTCATGGCCATGAGTGAGGGGCAACCTCCATTCGATCATTTTCAAGCATACATCCCGTAACACCCTAAAAATAACTCATTATAATTTGCACTAAGGACAAACAACTTGTAAAAATGAGCCTCTAGTTGGTTGCCTCGATTTTTATGCCCTCCTAGCGAGATCGAGTAATCTAGATGAGATCATATGATACGATCCCTGATCGTATGCGTACGATCTTGCTCAAAATAGAAAATCTCAACTTAGCAAAGTGACAAAATTAGTTGTAACATTTTTTGTCTCTATCTGTATACTGTGCAAAGATTACGGGATCAAATTCGCTCGATAAGTCCTAGCTTGGAAGGAGTTGCAACTAAGTTGGTTTTCAGCCTATTTTGGTTGATTTGCCTAGCTTATTTAATCAGACACCCTTCCCCTCAGATCTCCCCTGGTGCTACTAGCATATCGACTTAGTTTCTGCATTCAAATCATTATAATTTTTGCATTAGACCTAGGCATTTATCTTTTCTGTGCAGGATCGGAGGATACGATCGATGATCGGATGGTACGATCTTGCATCGGAGGCATACGATCTTGCTCAGACTATATGATCTTGCTCTGAGATCACTTGGGGGTAACTTCGAGTGTTGGTTTGCGTGTTTTAGCTTTGCTTATTTTTAGATCTATCATTTCACTTATCATTTACATCATATAGAATATAGAATTCAATCATTTGCATTCTTGGAGTTCATCTATTTGCATATAATCACATATTGCATGTAGTTTAAAGCACTTATCTATTGTTTACTTTCAATTACAACATTCAATAGCCGACATTAAGTCTCATTTTGCTCAAAAAGAAACATTGGAATTGTCTGTTTTCTATTTTTTGCACTCTATCCATGAAACTACAGGTTTCTGTCAAGATCGGATCTACCGATCTCTGATCGGTAGGTATGATCTCTGATCATATTCGTACGATCTTGCTCTATTCGTATGATCTCGCCCTACTGTATATGATCTGGACTGCAATAAAAAATCAAAATCTTCTTCAGACTTTTGGATACAAGTAAGAGTTCTAAATTACTTTTTAAGCACTGCATTGTCCATCTAGACATTGTTTTCTATTGTTTGCTATCTACATGTAAATCAAAATTGCATATAGGTTAGCGTAGTTGCATATTGGCCAAACTAGGTGTATGTGAGATTTGATAAAAAGGAACACATCAAAACAAACTCCAAAAACCTAGGCATGGAAACTGCCATAAAATATTTCCTGGTGAACCCTAAACCAATTCATCAAAAAATCACCATAAGAAGGTACGATCAAGTACCTCTCTTTCGAGGTGTAGACCTATCATTCCCACATTCCCCTTCGAGGCACGGATCCATTAGCCTGAAGGAAAGGAGTGTGTGAATTTTAGACCTACATTCTTTGGTGAACCCGACATGAAAAACATTAGGCATATTTCTGATTTATAAAACACAAAAAACACAAAAAAAAAATTACAAAACATAAAAAAAAACAAAAAACTAAAGGATCAAACAAAGTCATTAGTCAAATTTGCACATCTTTAGTGAATTTCATAAATGTTAGATCACAACATTAGAAGAGCCGCACTCATAAATGTTAGAGCATTGTTAGATACACAAGAAATTTCTCAAACACTTGGAAACTCCAATATTTTATCCTTGGAATAGTGGAATGAACTTTGGAGAAGATTAGACATCATAAAATATCATGAACCAAGACTTAATCAAATCATAAGGTTTGACTTAGCTAGAATCCTAGATCCTAAAACCACTTCTCGCTACTTTGACATTCAAAGAGCATGTGAGAGGTGGTTGGTAGATAAAAGAGCTAGCATCTCTTCAACCATTTACACCTTTGATGACTACCTTGAGAATGCTATAACAGTGCACAAATTCTTAGCACATGTAGAAGATCAAGAAGTAGTCTTGGACAATAGAACAAGATTCTATAGAACTCCTAGGGCAGTACACTACCATGAATATTGTCATGAAATTTACTTTTATGGTCAAGATATTGAAGTTGATAATATCACCATAGCCCACTTTGTTAAGTTCTTAAAAGCCAATTTTTAGTTTGAGGAAGAACACTATATGACCCCAGAAGAACTTGAACCCATTAATGATATCTATAGACTCTTTCAAGAAGATTAAGATATAATATTTAGGATATTATAATTTTTTTTGCTTTATTTCAAAAAATAAAAATATTTACATATTTGCATATTTAGTTATTTAGGTATATATAACATATATACCCCAAAATTTTAAGCATATATATATATATATATATTTGCAAGATAAAAATCCTAAAATCAAAATGCCTAAATTAAGAAGTGGTAAACAAGTAGAATCTGGTCACATGGAAGAACAAGACCAAGAAAACATTGATGATAGAATACTCATTGAAGATTATGTATCTTCAGAACAAGATGAAGGTGATAATGGAGAAGATGAAATAGAAGATCCTGATAAACCTACATTAGATGAAAAAGGAAATCTTACATTTGAGTCTCTTAGTAAATTTACCCAATTTATAAAAAACCACATAGAAGAGTTTAATCAAGTAGTACAAATTGATAATTCAGGAGAAGGTGATATGGAATCAGCCTTAGCATCTACATTTTGGATACATACAAATCCATTATCATACATGAATTCAACAGACCAAGATAATGATCAAGCAGGACCATCTAATCAAAACATGATACCTTTAAATCAAAATGTTCAAAAACCAATGGCACAATCATCCAAGATTGCTGCTAGCAACCCTAAAAATCCTAAACAACAAAAACAACCATCCACGACCATTTTCTCTCAAGCTCTTAATCAACAAATGGTAAACCAACAAAAGGCTAAACAAGTGCAAAATACCAATCATCAACAAAAAATTCAACAGAACACAATTCCACAACAACTTCATAACAATCCTCCTACCAACACTTTACACAATAGTATTTCAGTTGGAAATCCTTATACAACATCAACTTATCAAAGACACAACAACATGGTGCAACAGAATCAATTTAGTGGACAACCACAGGGCCTTGAAGACATAGTCAAACAATTAGCTTCAAGACTAGATCAAATAGATCCTTACCATCCCTCATATAGTTATAGAGAGATGTGTAGCCAACCCTTAGATCCTATTGTGGTTGCCCAACCATACCCAAAACATTTCCCTATGCCTGTCCTCCCGATATATAAAGGAACCGAAGATCCTATTGAGCATCTTCGCATGTTTAGGACAACATGTCATGATATTTCTCATGATGACTTGTTGTTGCTAAAAATATTTCCTAAAAGTCTCAGAGGCATGGCTCTAGAATGGTACTATCAACTACCTACAAACTCTTTAAGGAACTTTGAAGAAACAACAAAGATGTTTGTCCATCAATTTAGTGCCTATATAGAGAGGCATGTAACCATCAAGGATTTATACAATCTGAAACAAGGTAAAGATGAGAGTTTTACCGAATTTTTGACTAAGTGGAGACAACTCTTAGGTAAACTACATTTTGCATTACCACATCATGAAATGTTGGATATATTTATTGGTAATTTGCAAGAACAACTATCTTATGAGCTTTCTACTACCATAGTAACCTCCTTTGATCAAGCCATTGATCTAGCTAGGAGGGTAGAATATGCTCTCATTAGGAGAGGACAATTTAAGAAGAAATATGAAGATAAGACTCCTAAAAATCAATATAAGAATAAGCAAGTAGTGGGTGATGGGGTCACTGATAGTAGAAACAACTCAAATGTCAATCTTGCTGAAACTGTAAAGAAATTTGTATTGAAAATCCCTGATAAGCCACCAAGAGAATTTACAAGATTAAATCAACCCTTAACTATGATTTTACCTCAATTATTGGAACAAGGCTTGATATGGTTACCTGAGGTAAGACAACCAGATACAACTGTAGCTGGATTTAGGGCTGATTTACATTGTAATTTTCACCAAGTAGATGGACATTCTACAAATTCTTGTAAAAGGTTGAAACACATGATACAAGACTTGATTGATAAAGGTAATATGGAAGTTCAACAATTTCCTGCAAACAATAATACCCAAAATAATACTCAAAAACAAACAAATCAAAATGCAAATCAAAATCTAGATATTTTTCAACATCCCTTACCTAAACATGGTAAAGAAGCAGTAAATCAAGTAGATCATCACAATGTTCCTCATCCAACTCGGTATGTGGGAACCATTAGTAGCTTTTTACCACAACAAAGTTTGCAAACCTCCTATGTACCTACTTTTTCTGTAGTCACAACTAGACCAATACAATACTTTCAAAATTCATCTTCAGAAGATACTAAAAGTGACACAGAAAGTGAAATAGGAAGTGAACTAGAGATTGCCTCAAATAGTTCTGAGTATGAATCAGATCGAGTTACTCCCATTACAGATTTATCAGTTCCAGAAGAACCATTCCCTAGAAGAGTAACCACTCGACCCTCATCTCAACAAATGCTTTCAAATCAACAAGCAGAAAGTGCTAGGTTTTGCTTTGGTCATAATAATATTGTAGGTACTATTGGAGCCATTACTAGACAACAAGCTCAAACTCAAAATTCTCAACCACAAAATCAAACTCAAAATGAGAAATCAACTCCTTTTATATTAAAACCACCTATGAAAGGAAATAATATATCAAGTTCACAACAGAAACCTCCATATGATATTAATGAACAACTAGCAAACATCACAACAAGAATCTCTCTTTTGGATCTTTTGAGAACTTCATCTATCCATAGAGAAGAATTAATGAGTACCTTAAGTAAGATGATGGTACCACAAAATATAGAACCTGATGTTGTGGTTAATGTTGTAAGCTCAAATGGAACAAATTACATAGATTTCTTAGATAAGGATATTCCTCCTCAAAGCATGTATAGAGATAATCCTCTATACATCACAACATTAATTGGAGATGTAGGTGTTAAAAGAGTTCTAATTGATAATGGATCATCATTAAATATATGCACATATGACTTTTTCCAAATATTTGGATTTCGAAAAGAAGATCTAAAAAGGACTGAAATGATTATTAAAGCATTTAATGATGAAACTCAAGAAACATGTGGAGTGTTATCGATCCCATTGCAAGTCGGTCCAAGGATTTTAGATACGACCATGTTTGTTGTACATTGCCCTGCATCGTATAACATACTTTTGGGTCGACCTTGGATCAATGCCATGCGAGTGGTACCCTCTACATTACATCAATGTGTTAAGTTTGAATTTAAAAATCAACTAGTTACTATACATGGTGATCCTAGACCATTTGATATGTGTGCCATGGTAGAACCGATAGGAGTTCCATTTTATCCAGCTATGTCATCAACATATCCTAGTCCACCTCCATCATCAACAACTTCATCACCAAAACTTACATCATCATCATCAACACCTTTATCATCAACACCATCACCATCAAAAACTACATCATCTAAATCTATAATTAAAGAAGATAGTCCTTCTACTTCATATCCTACTACGGATGAAATATTACCAAACTTATCTTCGATACTCACAACTTCAGAACATAATAACTTTGCCACTCAAGATTCCCTAGTGTTAGCTAAGTTACCACCATCTCCCCAAACGATGGGCTTACCACGACCACTGGGAAGTATCTATCATGTTGGGAGTTGTGCCTTTGTTTATGTAGGGTATGATTATGGTAAAATTAATGTTGTGAATATCATAATTGATCAAAATGGTTTTGCTAATTGTTATTTCTCTAATGGATACATAAAATCAAAATAAATGATGTGTGATATGGGTTATAGAGGTAAAGGTTTAGGACCTCTTGAAAATGGAATACAAGAGCCTTTGGAAGTTGGGGAATGGCCTGCCCGATGTGGCATTGGTTACATTCCTACAAAGACCCAACCATTCCCATATAAGGATGATGATCACCTTATAACATATGAAGAATATTTAGCACAAAAGGAATTGTTCAAATCAAGAAAATGGATATCTTCTTGTAATATGTTATCCATAGCATACCCAGATATGATTGTTGAACCAGATGAATATTTGGAAGGAGATATTTTTCATGATATTTCTATTGATGAAGTTTTAAAGAATAAATTCTATTTTGATGGGTCTATCCCATGTATAGCTCATGTAGAAGCAACTACCCCTCAAGAAGAGTTAGAAAAATTAACTTTAGAAGAATTACAAGAAATGGGGGTGTCACCGACACCACCCAAATTTGAAAGAGAATCAAATATTGTGATAGAAAATGTTCTACAAGTTAATATTGGGATGGAGGAAAATCCTCGCATGGTCAAAATTGGAGCAGAATTAAGTGAAGAAAGATAGAAAGAATATATCACATTTCTCACAGAATATGTTGATGTCTTTGCTTGGACATATGCAGATATGCCAGGCCTAGATCCTTCTGTGGTAATGCACCATCTAGTAGTGCGCCCTGATGCAAAACCTGTAAAGCAGAAACTTAGGAAAATGCATCCCAAAGTAGCACTACTAGTTAAAAATGAGTTAGAAAAACTTTTGAATGTAACTTTTATCCAAGCTATTGACTATGCTGAGTGGATATCAAATGTTGTCCCAGTAGCTAAAAAAGAAGCCACTAAAGTTAGGGTTTGCACTGATTTTAGGGACATTAATGATGCATGCCCTAAGGATGATTTCCCTCTCCCTAATATGGATCAAATCATAGATTTTACAGTCGGGAGTGGGATGTTATCCCTCATGGATGGTTTTTCAAGATACAATCAAATTAGAATAGCTCCTGAAGATCAACCTAAAACAACTTTTATTACACCTTGGGGTACCTTTTGTTGGAAAGTAATGCCTTTTGGCTTAAAGAATGTAGGAGAAACATATCAAAGAGCTATGACATACATATTTCATGACATGATGTATGATATTTTACATGATTATGTAGATGATATTATAGCTCGTTCAACTAAAGAGGAAGAGCATATAAATGATTTAAGAAAAGTGTTTGATAGATTAAGAGAATATTTGATTAGATTAAATCCTGAAAAATGTGTATTTGGAGTTAAATCAGGAAAATTGTTGGGGGTTATTGTTTCTATGCATGGTATAGAAGTAGATCCTCTCAAAATTAAAGCTATCCTTGATATGCCACCACCTAAAAACATATCAGAGTTAAGAAGTTTACAAGGTAAATTACAATCTATCCATCGTTTCATTGATAAATTGGTGGATAAAACAGGACCTTTTCTTAAATTACTTAAGAAAAATATTCCATTTCAATGGGATGATGAATGTCAAGAAGCTTTTGAGAGTCTTAAATAGTATCTTCTTACTCCTCCAGTGCTTGTTCCTCCTAGACCAGATCATCCATTTATTTTATATATTTCTACCTCGAAACTTGCACTTGGAGCTATGTTGGCTCAAATTGATGATGAAAAGAAAGAACAAGCCACATATTATATAAGTAAAACACTAATAAGTTATGAAACTAGCTATACTCCATTAGAAAAACTTTGTTTGGCGGTTGTGTTTTCTACGCAAAAGTTGCATCATTATATGCTTAGTCAGAAAACATTTGTTATAGCTAAATTTGATCCTTTAAGGTACTTGATGAGTAGACCTTACTTGTCAAGGTGCACAACTAAGTGGGTTCTTGCTCTAAGTGAGTTTGATCTTACATTTATCGGCCAAAAATCTATTAAAGGCCAAGTTATAGCTGATCAGTTAGTTGTTGCACCTTTAGAGTCTACTCACCCTATAACTATAGAATTTCCTGATGAGTGCCTTAATTTGGAAGAAGATCTTTCTAAGTCATGGTATTTATATTTTGATGGAGCTAGATGCATGAGTGGTGCAGGTGATGGTATTATCTTAATATCTCCACAAAAGCACCTTATCCCATTATCTTTCAAATTACAATTTGCTTGTACTAACAATACTATAGAGTATGAGGCTCTAATCCTAGGGTTACGAGCCGCTCTAGCCTTAAGAATTAAAATACTATTAGTCTTTGGAGATTCTCAGCTTGTTATAAATCAAATCAATGAATTTTATCAGACACGAGATGAGAAGCTCCACCCTTATAAGGAGTATGTTCTAAAACTTATTTCATTGTTTGAGAAAGTAACTTTAGAAGCCATTCCTCGCACTAGCAACTGTGTCGTTGATGCCATGGTCATAGCTACTTCATTGTTACCCTTGGAGTTGAATGATGAGTATGCCACTATCATTATTGACCAACTCCGAGAGCTTGCTTCTTCTAAGTCATGTCTAGAGCCATTAGATGTATTTTTGATTAATGAAACAACCCCAGAACCTTGGTATACATATGTCTTTAATTTTCTCCAAAATGGAACCTTCCCAGAAGGGTTAGATAGAAACCAACGTAGGTTATTATGTAAGCGAGATGTTCACTTCGTAATTGTTGGTAATACCTTATACAAAATATCCTTTGAAGGTATCCTATTAAGATGTCTTAATTTAGAAGAGTCCAAGAAAGCCTTAAGTGAAGCCCATGATGGATCCTATGGAGGACACTTTAGTGGAAGTGCCATTGCTAAGAAACTCCTTCGAATGGGGTATTTTTGGCCTTCCATGGAAAAAGATGCTAATGATTATGTGCATCATTGTGATAAGTGTCAAAGACATGCAGACCTTGTTCATGCTCCTACCCAGGAACTTCAAGCTATTGCATCCCCTTGGCCCTTTTCTAAATGGGGTTTAGATATTATTGGTAAAATCAATCCTATTTCATCTGATGGTCATAAATTCATAATAACTACAACAGAATATTTCACAAAGTGGGTAGAAGCTATGCCATTAGCTTCTTGCATGGGAGTCCAAGTTTCTAAGTTTATATTTAATCAAATCATATGTAGATTTGGAATCCCATCAACTCTCATCTCAGACAATGGAACATGTTTCAAGAACAAATATGTTAAGAAATTATGTCAAAAATATAAAATTCAACATAGATGGTCTACTCCTTATTATCCACAAGGAAATGGCCAAGTTGAAGCATCAACTAATACCTTAATAAAAATCCTAAAAATATTGGTTAATAAAATAGGTCATGACTGGCACATGCAATTATATCCTGCCTTGTGGGCCTATCGAACTAGTGTTCATACTCCTACAGGTGCCTCACCTTTTGTCTTGGTTTATGGTGCTGAAGCAGTTTTTCCATTTGAGTTAGAAGTTCCTTCTCTAGCTCTCTTACTTCAGGATGCTGAAGTAGGGGATGAATATCATGTTGGCAGACTAAGTCAGTTAGAACTTCTAGATGAAAAATGTATTCATGCCCTAGAGCATCTTCGCTCTTACCAAGACAAACTCAAAATATCATATGCTAAGAAATTCCATCGTCGATATTTTGAAATAGGTGATTTAGTACTTAAAGAAAATAAAAAAAATACAAATGCTAGAAAATATTTAAAAGGTAAATTTCAACCTAATTGGCTTGGACCATTTGTTATCACTACTAAATTTGGATCAGGTGCATATCGCTTAGCCACCTTAGAAGGAAAAGAACTTAAGGAGCCAATGAACATTATGCATCTCAAAAAGTATTATGCATAAAACAAAAATTCCATCTCTGTACATACTTGTAAATAAATTTCTTCATCATTTAATTTGCAATCCTCATATTATCAAAATAACAAAAAAATCAAGAAAATATGAAAATTTCCAAAAATATTTCAAATTGTTTTTTGCATCAGTGTGTGTTGTTCTCCAAAAATCAAGTTATATTTTATTTTATTTCAGATAAATTCAAAATTTATCTTGAACCATGCACTTAATTTACATCTTACATAATTTTGATTTTATCACTTTGATTATAAATCTCTCTTGTATCGAAAAACACTATTACTTCATTAAATAAATTTTGAGTTTTGGGAAATGATCTTGCTACTTCTTGAACCAAGAACACATTCTCACATCGTAAATATGATTTGTTGCAAAATTCAAAATTGGATACTACATAGTAGTCTTAGTTCCATAAGTGAAAAGTTTCCCTTGCTATCCTATTATGTGCATGGTCTAGAATACTGAGAATTGGCAAAAGGACAAGCTCCCCCCTACCCGAATAAAATCCCTTGCCCTACGCCTAATCTGGGCAAGTATCCCAAAAAAAAAAAGAAAAAGAAAAAAAAAGAAAAGAAAAAGAAAAAGAAAAATAAAAAGAAAAAGAAAGAAAAATAAAAAGAAGAGAAGAAAAGCAAAAGCAATAAAATCCCCTTGTTCAAAAATGGACAAGAAATCCCTATTCCAAAAATTAGAAGAAAATAAGGGGGTAGTGAGCTTGAATCCCTGGAATTCCTTAGTTATTTGAAAGCCATGAGGTAAGCCCCATAATAGGTGGTTTGTGCCCAACCCGCTTGACCTTGGGTAATCCCTTTTGCATGGCGACATGTCTATCACATTAGCGACCTTCTTTTGTATAGACCAATGTCCGCTTGTGGATTAGCTAGCTTTTGGTAACTTGACTTACATAGTAGTTCGGTACAATGGCATGCACAAAATCATGGTTAATGAACATTTCACTTGCACACACATTGGTTCATAAAAGTTTGCTTGTATCACTACCTTACTCAAAATCGGTAAATTAATTTCACAAAGCACACACATTTGATCCTTGAGAGATTTTGTATCATTGTGTCAAATCAATATGGATAATGAATTCACTTATCACACACTGGTTCTTGATAAATTTGATCTTGTCTTAGAAATAAGATAAAATATTCCTTTGAAGTTTGTTAGACAACATTAGTTCATTTTCAAAAAATTTCAAAATATTAAAAATAATTTATTTCCAAAAAGAACTCATAGTACAAAATCATTTATCATACATTGCATTTTTGACTTCACGATGATGGTATAATTCCTAGGAATTATTCTTCTCAAATTTCACACTAGGAATTCTATGCCTAGTGCAAGTCATCTTTCTCAATTTTTAGGTCTAAAACATTCCATATTTATTAATCTTCTTAAATATGTGATACAAATGATTTGTTTCATATTAATTAAAATTTAAAAGAATAAATAATTTCATATTATCATGCATTGCATTTTGACTTCGCGATGATGGTATAATTCTTAGTAACTATTCTCCTCAAAAATTTCACACTAAGAATTCTATGCCTAGCGCAAGTCATCATTCCCAAATTTTCATGCTTAAATCACATAACCAATAAACCTCATCAAAATATTTTTACAACAATCAAATTTTCTCACAAAATTAAACATCTTCATCATAAGCCTCAAGAATATACTTGAGCACCACAAAAACATTTCTATTATTAGCAATACAAAATTCCTCACAACAAGATCCGCTTCATGACCTAGCGAGCACAGATCTCCACCAACGGTCATATAACAGCACAACATCCTCCGAGGAACATTGCTAATCCATTTATTTCATCACTTTACAAAAACATATTTTTCAAAAACACATTTACAAAAATCATTTTCATTTTAAGCATGATCAAAACACTCAAATCAAAAGCATGATTATAAGAAATTTAAACACTATAAAAATTCAATCAAATATAGTCAAATCATACAAAGTCACATAAAATAAGAAGATAAATATATATATATATCTCAAAAGTCTATATACAAAATGACATCGACTGGTATGCCACAATCCTCAAAAATTGGCATACTCAGTCACTAAACACAAAGTGTCACAAAATGTCTAAGGTCACCCCCTAGAACCTCTAGAGCTCTGGGCATCATCGGCTCCACTAGGGGGTCATGGTGCTCAGAATCCTCCTAATTCGATAGTAGTGGTCATCCTGGTAGTCGAGTGCGATCTCGAGTGACTCGAAGGAGTCGGAGGCTCGTACATCGTAGGTAGTGGTTGTCTCTATCCCTCAAGAACTGCTATAAAGTATAGGGCCTGGTAGAAAGTGGCCCACCCAATAGCCCTAGCCAACTCATCCCCTGAGATACTCCTCATTTGTGAAGGTGTAGGGGCTGGAACTATAGCTCCCTGAGTCCCAACCCCCTATCCTGCCTGGGCCCTAGCCTGTGCCAACTCCCTCTCTAGAGACTGAATCCTAGCTCTCAAGCCTACCTCCTATGCCTCTAGAGTCTCAATATTAGTCTTTTGGGTGGCATCCTACTCCCTCAAAATAGTAACCTCTACCCGTAGAGCAGCCATATCATTGCTCTCCCCCTCCTCCATAACTCCCTTGCCCTTCTCGAGCAAGTCAAGACTCCCCTCCTACTGGGGTGACTCTCTCCTCTCCTCCCTATGTCTCCTCTCTAGTCGATCCCATCTCCTCTGAGTCATGTGGCCACCCCTAGTGTGAGGCCCTCCTCATCTAGGGGGTACCTATGTCCTCTACCATTGTTGATTGACCAGATGGACCGCCTACTCTATAGCACTCCATGGCTGGGTCAATCTAGCTGGGTAGATCCCAACATACCACTGATGGTACCTATCCATCATACCAACATCATCCCCATCCACCACCTGCACTAGTGCATCATCTAGTGCTAGATCCAAAAATGTAGCCATACTCGGCATACCACTGATGGTGATGTGATCTCGAGTCACCCGAGGGTATGTAATATCCCTCCACTCAAGGAGGTCCTACTATAATCCAAACTGGCATTGCACCCGATCAAAATGATGCAACTCCAACTCTCCCTGGTCCATACATAGCCAAATGGTCCGCCTGACATGGGCCAGCTCAAAAGCATCCTCATCCCACCCTGGTAGACCCCTCCAAGGTCTCCATGTGATGTCCTATGGCAATAGCTCATCTATGAGTCGCCTCGCCACATCGAGGCTAACTCATCCCCTGCACCCTCTTAGTAGTGGCCAATAGAAGACCCTGGGCCTATCATCCTCTACCCTAGGTTGACCATCTATAGCTCAAACCAGAGGAAGTCCTACAGGTCACCGGATAGCAATGTGCTCCCAGCACCACACCTATAGAAATGAAGTCAAAATCAATCCCTTTCTGCCCTTGTAGACTACCCGATGCAGGAATCAATATAGTCTACAAAGAAAGAAAGGTCCCCAAGAAAAGCACACCTCCTGGTCATGCATATCACACACCACCTCTACCAAAGTCTAGGGTAGATGTTGTCCACTAAGATGGCTCACCAGTAAGCCACCCACAATGCCACTCAGTAGAACTATCAGTCAGGAGATACCCTCTATCTCCCCTAGTCTATCAATAACAACCCCACCCTTCTTCAATAAGAAGCTAGGGTCTCTAGTCAACCTCCTCATTGCCTGGCCTTGGTTGCCAGATGTAGATATATGTACCCCCCTCAATGGTAACCTCAGAATCCTCCAGACATCCTCTAAAGTGGGAGTCATCTCCCCTATGGGCAGTCTGAAGTAGGATGACTCTGGATACCATCTCTCCGCTAGAGTCATCAGTACCCTCATGTCTACTAGAATCTATGGCATCTCCACCACGTGTCTCAGTCCCACCACCTCTAAGCGGGTTCTCTCAATGTCTGTGAGAGCACCCAAATCTATCCCGAGTGTAGCATGTCTCCACTCCTGGTTCTTTAATTCTACCATCTGTCAATAAAAACAAAGTAATAATTTTTTTTTAGTAAATCGTATCAAAAATTCAAAATCGGATAAAAAGTGCAAAATCGTAGCAATTTGTTCAAAATCGTACTAAAAAATGTCTCAAATCGTATAGATTTTTGCGATATCGTATTGATACGATATCTTCCGATCGTATCGATTTTGGCCGATATCGTACCGTACAATATCGTGAAATCGATATGATTTCACAAAATTGTATAATTGTGAAAGCACGAGATTCCGGAAACAAAAAGGAAAAACTAAACAAAATTGCATTAAAAGGAAATAACACAAATGAATGAACACAAGATATAAAAGCAATATAAACTATAGCCCTTTTTATTGATATTCTTTTCAATTCGTGTTACAATATGTCTCCTTCCTTTTTAGGGGATAGGAGCGTTAGATATTGATCTCTACAATTTGCTTCAGAATTCCTCTTTCGCATGCCCACGTTTGGAATGGGCGGGCCAAATGTTTCCGCCGCTTGCGTTGGTAAGGTAGACTCCTCGCCACTCCTCTAATGCTGCAACTCTGCACTCAAAGAAACAAACAAGAAAGTCAGTAGCACTCGTGTATGAAAAATAAAAGATGAATCTAACGATGGTTGAAATGAATCTAAATGAAATGAAAAACTTGACAAAAGCATAAACCTGAAACTAAAAGAAATACCACGATTATGAAAGCACAAATCGCCAGTAAGTGAACTAGCAGCACTTCGTCGCTCAAAATGCTCCTTCTCTGTATATATTTTTGGGTGAGAAAACTCACCATTTTATAGACCCAAGGGGTCTCTTTGAATTAACATGCAAAAGTGTTTCTTTGCATGAATGCTTTTGTTTGTGAAGAGAAGACTTCTTCTTGATCGAGGGCTTCTTAACTGCCTCTGTGCATGTCTTTGTGTGTTTTAGAAAAACTCACTTGCACTCCTATGTCATGCATGAAAAGCTGAGTGGTAGTTCTGAGTTGTCATGCGCTAAGGTCTGACTTTTTTCTTGTCAAACCTGGCATTCGTCCCACCCTGGAGCGAGCGCTAATAATCGTCCCTGGGTGAAACGAGTACAAATCCATACTCGTCCTTGGGTAGGACGAGTACAAATTCGCACTCATCTCTGGGTGGGACGAATAAGAAATAAAGTGTCTAAAAGGTGCCAAATTGATTTTTGACTTGCAAAACTACTGTGTAAGTGGTTAGAACCACTGTTTAACCTCTGAGGGCTACCCTGGGGGCTGTGTGTGTTAATGTGATCAGTGTTTGTAGTCACATAATCGGATTGGTGTTGTTTTGGTGTCTACAGATGCCCCTTTTTGGGAAGCGTTGTGCATGGCACAGCGTCGAGCAAAAATAGATAACCAAAGCACTAATGATTAGGGTTTCTTAGTAACCTAACCAACTCTTGATGCCCCAAGTATGAAAAGGGCATGCATTCTTGAATCCTTGCTTCTGACGAGCTAAGGAATTTGATTTCAAGTATTAACCTGTTTTGGTGAGGTGTGACTTGAGCTTGGACATTGATCAGTCATGAATAGGCAAAGGGCGCAACCTTTTATCCACGGGGGAACCTTGTGTTCATGCTTCGGGAATGCCAAGTGTTTGATCAATTTTGTGATTATTGCTTGTTTGCTGCCCCAAGCAGGAGCGTGATTGTCTTTGTCAATGATTCTTTGAATGCATGCTATTGCCGTGATTGGGTGTGTTGTTTGTTGATTGGTGACTTAAGTGTGACTACCCCCTCAAGCGACAAATCGATGAAGGAAGGACTGCCATGAGAAAAGTGACGAGTCGCTTGACCCAAGATGACTTAAGTGAGGGTGCCTTTAGATGTTGTCCATTGAATGCTCGAGCAGTTTCCCGATTCTGTTTTGTGGACCTATTTTTGGTGGGTGTGAACCCATTTTGGGATGCCATTTGGGGGTAACATGGGCGAAAATCCATCTTCTCGTGGAGCGGTCCGGCTATGGTAGCCTTCTTGGGGAGTAGGATAACGATAAGGTAGACCCCGACATCAATTTTATAATGCGAAGAGGTTAAGTGCAAGAGCACTTTTGTCCGGCAATGTTTAGTGTTTTTGTTGGCATTTGTCATTTTTATATTTTGGTTGTTTTGTTGTGTTTGTTTTTTTTTTTTTTTTTTTGTGGCGTGTTTTGTATGTATGTGTTTGATGTATGCAGAGGTGATTATGAATGTGATGTTTCTAATTTGTATGATGTATAGATATGGAATGAATGAAATGAGTTTTTGATGATGTGTTGATGCACCATAGACTGTACAAGATTTGACTGACTTGCTATACTAATGGGATGACTTTGTGGAATGACTTGGCATGTGATAACTGTGTGTTTTTGTATTTTGCATATATTTTTATGGTGATGTACGAAATAAAATGTGACAGTTGTTTTTAAAATGTAGTTAAGCTTTTCTGAGATTCAGATATTTTAACTAACTAGCCAAGACTGTACATTTATCTCGCAAGACTTTTGAACAAGGGCTAAATTCGACTTGAATTTAACCAAGTTATTTCACATCCCTGTGTGTGCAATTGAGTTCATTTATGTGGTATTCATCAGGATACCGCCAGTGCCAGATGGGCTTTCAACCGAACCTGTACTGAGGATCACCTAATTAGCTCCACTAACTCCTTGATTGTGTTTGGTTAGATTAATCTGCGATGCTATCTAGGATACCATAAGCTAGCTTATCCACATGCAAACATTGATCTATACATAAGTTAATGTGACAGATATATCGTCATGCGGGAGGTTTACTATCAGTGACTGATAGGCTATCAACCAAACCGCTACTGAAGCTTGCCTCATGACCTGTCGAAATGCTGAGAGTTCCAGGGATTCAATTTCGACTCCCTTCTTTTCTTCAATTGTATTGGGATACTTTCTCTTTATAGTGATGAGATCACTGTTTATTTTTATGATAATACTCGTCTTTGTTTTTTTTTTTTTTTTTTTGAGCAAGGGATTTGAATATGGAGTGATGAGAATCACTATTGTTTGTGCCTTTTGATGTGTGCACTGTAAGATGTCAAATTTTAGTGTTTTTACGTTTTGCAAATATTTGATGTTTTTGCAACTTTTGAGAACTTGGGATTCATGGGGAATTGGGTAGGGAGGATTCTTGTCCTTTTGCCAACTCTCAGCATTCCTAGGGTCATTCGCACAGGGGGATAAGCAAGATAGCCTGTTTCGCTTATGGTGACCTGGATTACTATGTAGGTTTCATCTTTCATTCACACAACTTAGGAATTATTATATGTGTGTTAAGTGGTGTTGGGATGTTACATAACAAGGTGTGATCCAAGTAAAACTTTCCCGTGTAAAATTTGTTTAACTATGTACAGTTTTTGGCTAGAAATTTAAAGACATCTGAATGATGAAAACCCTATATACATTAGGCGACACTGACAATGCTAAAATAAAAGGGTGATATGTGGGATGTATGCGTTTATGAAAATGGGTTTGAGGTGGAAATGATGGAATTGCCAAGTAATGACAGCCTATGGTGCTTTTGACTTGTATGACCTATCGAAGTATGCAAGGGATGGATGCAATGTTTAATGCAACCTATATTTTTGTATTTTGATTTTTATGAAAATGCATGCAAATGTTTTGGTGATTTCGTTTTTTTTTTTTTTTTATGAGAATGTATGGAAAATGCAAATGTTTTTGTGATTTTGTTTTTTTATGAGAATGCATGTAATTGAAATGCAATTGTTTTTGTGATTTTGATTTTTGCTTTGTTTTTTTTTTTGTTTTTATGAGTATGCATGGAATTGAAATGCAATTGTTTTTGTAATTTTGATGTGTTATGAGAATGCATGGAATTGAAATGCAAAAGTTTTTGTGATTTTTATTTTTGTGTTGTTTTTGTTGATTTTTGAATACTTATGTTGACCAAGCGATTGTGGTAATCCTTGGAGCTTTTTGGGATGACCAAGAGATTGCGATAATCTTTGGAGCTTTTTGGTATGACCAAGCGATTGCGATAATCCTTGGAGCTTTTTGGGATGACCAAGCGATTGCGATAATCCTTGGAGCTTTTGGGATGACCAAGAGATTGCGATAATCCTTGGAGCTTTTGGGGATGACCAAGAGATTACGATAATCCTTGGAGCTTTTTGGGATGACCAAGAGATTGCGATAATCCTTGGAGCTTTTTGGGATGACCAAGCGATTGCGATAATCCTTGGAGCCTTTTGGGATGACCAAGCAATTGCGATAATCCTTGGAGCCTTTTGGGATGACCAAGCGATTGCGATAATCCTTGGAGCCTTTTGGGGTGACCAAGCGATTGCGATAATCCTTGGAGCCTTTTGGGGTGACCAAGTGATTGCGATAATCCTTGGAGCTTTTGGGGTGACCAAGTGATTACGATAATCCTTGGAGCTTTTGGGATGACCAAGAGATTGCGATAATCCTTGGAGCTTTTGGGGTGACCAAGTGATTACGATAATCCTTGGAGCTTTTGGGATGACCAAGAGATTGTGATAATCCTTGGAGCTTTTGGGGTTGACCAAGAGATTGCGATAATCCTTGGAGCTTTTTGGGATGACTAAGAGATTGCGATAATCCTTGGAGATTTTTGGGATGACCAAGCGATTGCGATAATCCTTGGAGCCTTTTGGGATGACCAAAGGGTTTATGGACACCTTTGGAGCATTTGGTTTGACCAAAGGATTTATGGACACCTTTGGAGCATTTTGTGTAACCCACTGGCTCTTCAGGGAATAGAGGTACCCCCAGCTTGATGATCTATGTGCACCGGATCTGGCTCTGTAGGAATTGGCACGAATGGATCGGCCTTATGCATGGATAGGAGGGTAGGGTCTGCCATCGGCACTGATGGTGCTATGATATATCTGGGTGGAAGTTGCTCGCGATCTTTCCAAAGGAGCGGGATCAACATGTGATGCCAGTGGGCAGGGTCTATGCACCACTCATGCCCTAGTCTTATGCCTAATTGTGCCAGCAGTTCGTCATGGGTGACTGGGTGATTGTGTCGTCGTGCATGATTGATATATGCCATCTCAGTTTCATCTTCGTAATCATTGTCAGTGATCCAAAGGCCCTCGTTGGCCTCGATAGCTCTCTACGACATGTTAAGCTCTTCTTGTTCGAGAAGATTGATGTGGTCCTCATGGAGTTGTTTTGCGCTTTGCGGGGGGACCGAATTTTCCTGTAGTGGCACAGACTCGATGGGAGCCTCCAAAGGGAATAATGTTAGGAGAATTTTGTGATGTTCATCCATGGGGACCACCTGTGAATTAGTGCTGTCAGACTCGAACGGGTCCCATGGCACTATTGCATATGCTAACTCGTCTTTGGCGAGAGAGTCAGGCTCATCAAATTTTGGTGATTCTGAGATATGGAAGACCTCGTCATTAGGTAGTTCTACAACTAGGGGTTGATCCTATTTGAGAGGATTTTCATGTGAGTTGGGCATTTGGGACCCCAAAATCTTGATCTCTACCAACTCTAAGTGCTGTGGCAGCGCATTGCTTGTATCGGGGGATTTGAGCTCCTCCTGTTTGATTTGTTCCCGTTGCAATTTATGGGAAACTTGATGCCTTGGGAGGGGTGGCTGGATAGCACCCACCATGCTTTGGTATATCATTTCATCTGGCTCTTCTTTTCGCTCAGGTTCCTTAGAGGCTTTTTGAAGAATTTCTAGGGGTGGTCCATGAACCTGGGTGGACCCCGTCATTGGTATTAGGATTGGCCTCCCGCTCAAGTCTAGGAGGCATCGAGGGCGATGTTTGATAAGGTCGTAGAGACCTGTCTTGCACCCAGTTGTGTCTCTCATAATGGTTTGTCTTATGCATGCGATGGGTTGGAGTCTTCACCTGCATAGTGTGTTGGAACAACTCATCCTCCTGGATCTGAATGCACTCTTGATTTAAAAGATATTGTTGCTCTAACTATTGTTGTTCTAGCTCAAGTATCGTGAGTTGCATCCGACGTGCAATATGCTTGGCATATTCTAAGATAGTTGGTCCTGTCGTCTCATGTCTAGAAGGCCTAGATGCCTCTCCTAGATATCTATCTCGATCATGGTGATCCGAGATCTCTATAGGTCGCCTCCCTCTGTTGGGGGTAGCGGCATTCCCCCGAGGCTTTGGCCTCAATAGGTAATCCTGAAAGCTAGCAATTGCGGAGGCATATTGTTCTTGCGATGTATGTTGCTCTTGAGGAAGGTAAATTTTTTCTTCGTGATCTATTTTGTAAGTGAAATAGGAATGGGCAGAGTTGGCTTGCCCCGCCTGAGGAGCCTTGTGCTCTGAATTTGTCCTTGTAGTCTTGACAACTAGAGGGGGTGAAGGAGGGATAGTGTAATCATGTGGTTCCTCCCGTCGAACCCTATGTTGACCTAGTGCTTCATTGCATGGTGACCACTCATAACGAGCATCTAAGGGAGCTCTCCTATGGATATACCTCTCGTGGGAGGGTGTGTGTTGGGTGCTATGCTGAACAGGAGTGCCCCTAGAAGAGGTGCCCCTATAATCCCTTTCCGTTAAGGTGTGTAGGGGACTACCTTGTATGTTAGGTCGCCAAGGTGGTATGAAAAAATCTTGGGGACTATACCGAAGGTGACTTGTGCCTCCTTGGATATTCCCCACAACATTTTCTCGTGATTGGGCTTGGCTGCAGGTGAGCACCATGACGATGTCTCTCTAAAAACCCTAAAATTGAAAATGAGTCAGATGGGGCCCAAAATTGGTGTGCGCATCCCTCTTATAGTAGATAAGCCAAAAATGAAGTTTCAAGTCCTAACTCTAAATACATTAGGAGATATTAACCTTCGAACAGCACAAAAAGCGCAAAAAATTAGGTAAGCAATTTTAAAACCTAATTTTGAGGCCCTAGATGATGGAATTTGGCCTCGAAAACGAATTTTGAGGCCCTAGATGATGGAATTTGGCCCCACTGTGATCGCCATTGAAAGCACGAGATTCCGGAAACAAAAATGAAAAACTAAACAAAATTGCATTAAAAGGAAAGAACACAAATGAATGAACACAAGATATAAAAGCAATATAAACTATAGCCCTTTTTATTGATATTATTTTCAATTCGTGTTACAATACGTCTCCTTCCTTTTTAGGGGATAGGAGCGTTAGATATTGATCTCTACAATTTGCTTCAGAATTCCTCTTCCGCATGCCCACGTTTGGAATGGGCGGGCCAAATGTTGCCACCGCTTGCATTGGTAAGGTAGACTCCTCGCCGCTCCTCTAATGCTGCAACTCTGCACTCAAAGAAACAAACAAGAAAGTCAGTAGCACTTGTGTATGAAAAATAAAAGATGAATCTAAAAATGGTTGAAATGAATCTAAATGAAATGAAAAACTTGACAAAAGCATAAACTTGAAACTAAAAGAAATACCACGATTATGAAAGCACAAATCGCCAGTAAGTGAACTAGCAGCACTTCGTCGCTCAAAATGCTCCTTCTCTGTATATATTTTTGGGTGAGAAAACTCACCATTTTATAGACCCAAGGGGTCTCTTTGAATTAACATGCAAAAGTGTTTCTTTGCATGAATGCTTTTGTTTGTGAAGAGAAGACTTCTTCTTGATCGAGGGCTTCTTAACTGCCTCTGTGCATGTAATTGTGTGTTTTAGAAAAACTCACTTGCACTCCTATGTCATGCATGAAAAGCTGAGTGGTAGTTATGAGTTGTCATGCGCTAAGGTCTGAATTTTTGCTGGTCAAACCTAGCATTCGTCCCACCCCGGAGCGAGCGCTAATAATCGTCCCTGGGTGAAACGAGTACAAATCCATACTCATTTCTAGGTAGGATGAGTACAAATTCGCACTCGTCTCTGGGTGGGACGAATAAGAAATAAAGTGTCTAAAAGGTGCCAAATTGATTTTTGACTTGCAAAACTATTGTGTAAGTGGTTAGAACCACTGTTTAACCTCTGAGGGCTACCCTGGGGGCTGTGTGTGTTAATGTGATCAGTGTTTGTAGTCACATAATCGGATTGGTGCTGTTTTGGTGTCTACAAATTGATACGATTTTGCAAAATTGTTATGATTTCGTATTTAGGGTTGCATGTGGTAGCCATGCCTTAAAAATCTAGATTTAAAGCTAAATTGAATGAAAAATAGGAAAAATATAAGCTAAATGAGTAATAAATCCATACCTAGAGTGCTCCATCTCCCGCTTGGACCAAACCAGCATGATGTTGAACATCTGCCATGTTTTCTCTAGGTCTCTAAATAGGTAAATAGTAAAATGCAAATGAGTTAGTTTTGTATTTTCTTTTTACTATTTATTCATTTTACCCATAATTTTTGAGTTTTTACCCAAACATCAAATTTGGCGTAAAAACTCAAAGGGGGTATCATTAGTAGCATATCTTAAAACAACTTGCATAAAAATTGAAATCATCAACAAAATTTGCAATAAATTTTTGCTTTCTCATAAAGTGTGTCATACTTTTCTTTAATGCATATTCCTTCGAAATTGCACTAAAGAGGGGGTAAAATGTAACACCTTAAAAATGACTTATTATAATTTGCACTAAGGACAAACAACTTGTAAAAATGAGCCTCTAGCTGGTTGCCTCAATTTTGTACCCTCTTGACGAGATCAAGTAATCTAGATGAGATCATACGATACGATCTCGGATCATATGCATACAATCTTGATCAAAATAGAAAATCTCAACTTTGCAAAGCGACAAAACTAGCTATAACATTTTTTGTCTCTATATATGCAACTATGCAATGGTTATGGGATCAAATTCACCTGATAAGTCCTAGTTTGGAAGGAGTTGCAACTAAGTTATTTTTTAGTCTATTTTGGTTGATTTTCCCAGCTTATTTAATCAAACACTCTTTCCCTTAGATCTCCCCTGGCGCTACTATCATAGCGACTTAGTTGCTGCATTTGAATCTATTAGACCTAGGCATTTATCTTTTCTATGCAAGATTGGAGGATACGATCGACGATTAGATGGTATGATCTTGCATCAAAGGCGTACGATCTTGATCAGACTGTATGATCTTGCTCTTAGATCACTTGGGGGCAACTTCAAGTGTTGGTTTACATTTTTTAGCTCTGCTTCTTTTTAGATTTGTCATTTCACTTATCATTTACATCATATAGAATATATAATTCAATCATTTGCATTATTGGAGTTCACCAATTTGCATATAATTGCTTATTACACGTATCTTAAAGCACTTATCTATTGTTTTCTTTCAATTACAACATTCAATAGCCAACATTAAGTCTCATTTTTCTCAAAAAGAAACATTGGATTTTTTTTTTGTTTTTTGCACTCTATCCATGAAACTGTAGGTTTTTGTCAAGATCAGATCTGTTGATCTCTAATCGATAGGTACGATCTCTGATTTTATTTGTATGATCTTGCTGTATTTGTATGATCTCACACTACTACGTACAATCTAACTACAATAAAAAAATTAGAATCTTCTTCAGACTTTTGTATGTAGGTAAGAGTTCTAAATTACTTTTTAAGCACTACATTGTCCATCTAGACATTTTTTACTACTGTTTGTTGTCTACATGTAAATAAAAATTGCATATAGGTTAGCGTAGTTGCATATTGGCCAAACTAGGTGTATGTGAGATTTGATAAAAGGAACACATAAAAAAATCTCCCAAAAACCTAGGTGTGGAAACTGCCATAAAATGTTTCCTAGTGAACCCTAAACCAATTCATCAAAAAATCACCATAAGAAGGTACGATCAAGTACCTCTCTTTCGAGGTGTAGACCTATCATTCCCATATTCCCATTCAAGGCACATATCCATTAGCTTGAATGAAAGGAGTGTGTGAATTTTAGACCTACATATCCTTACAGGGTTTCACTCCTGTTTACTTTTCTTCTTTTTGAATTTTGGAGCTTTAATTTCTTCTTCTTCTATATTTCTCTCTTCTATCATAATTTGTTTCCTTCTTCCCTTCTATTTCCTTCCATTCTTTCTTATTTTTTTCTGCTCACCCGTGCATTTCATTTTTCATTAATTTTATATTGCATCGCATTAATTGGATTCATTCATGTATTTCATTTGGTTAGGATCATCATACACTACACTCATAATTTTTGAGATCACCATGCATAATTAAAAATAAAACAAAAGATATCATACACAAAAAACACACATTTAATACACAATAAAATAAATAAGATTGTATTAATAAAAAGCACTAAGTGCATGCCAACTGATTAGTGTGCCACAGTAGAGATATTGACACACTCAACCATCCTTAGGGATGCATGTCATAATCAAAATTGATATGTCATCCATATCCCTTCCCTAGACATGCAAGTCTATCCCCTCTACTCTACATGTTGGAGGTGGTTATGGAGTCATGTTCATAGATCATGAACCAAATCATACCTATGACTATGAGTGATTCTATGATCATAGAGATGATGATGATGGAACCCTATGATCTACTAGGATGGCATGTAATTATACAATCTGGTAGTATGTCTCCTTTCACATTTTCATCTTGTATGACTCTCTCATCCTCTATAGCTTCACCAGTAGTAAGTGGCCTCCCTCACTCTTTTGGTTGCTTGCAATGACAACCATCCCCTCTACCTGATCCTATTACCTCTCTCACTCCAACTAGACCATATCCTCTCTAAGGTACTTTACCTTAGCTCTCATCATGTCCTACTCTACTCAGATCTGGTCTAGCAATGGGGGTGGTGTCCATATTTACCTACATAGCCACCATTGTGTCCCGTATCACGTCTATCTCCCTCACCTACTTCCCTAGACCTATAGCATCACTAGGTCCTATCTAGGTCTTTATGGGGGAAAATATTGTTATTCCTCCTCCCCCTAATGTAGATATGGTGATAGTCCCCCTCATGGCTATAACTATATTCACCCAAAACTATACCCATGCTAGTCTCAAAGGGTTTGTGGTGCATCAATGGCCTCTTGAAGTGCTAGCTACACTTGCTAGATCATAACATAACATCTCTACATTATAACTGGTGAGGATATCCTCAAGGGTGTAATGCTCATGTTCCATATCTTATACCTGAGAGTCACCTTGACATCATCAACCTCTATATCCACATATAATGGGTCATCTAGGTCCTCCTCTATCCATTTGCCAACCTTAAGAGCACCTCTGACTCTTGATGGATCCCTTCTCATCCTCATAAACCAATAGTCCCTAAGGTGTAGAATATCCTATAGAATGCTAAATTGACATTGTACTTGATCAAATTGTTATAGATCCCACTCACCCTTCATATTGATAACCCACCAAATCCTCCATATCCAAGACAACTCCTCTATATCCTCCATCTAGTTAAGGTGTAGACACCATGGACACCATATGATCTGGTGCTCCTACAACTCATCTATCACCTACCTTCCTAGTGGAAAGACACCAACATACAACCTATGCCCATGCTTGTAATGTTAGCTCCAACTATATGATGTTGGTTTATTTGCATTAGGTAATGACCTTGGTAGTTTTTTCACCCTCCAAACTACTATGTGCCTCCAACACCATACTTGGAGCAAAGGCATATAGATCAACCATGTATGTCACTTATAAATAATTCCATACAACATCTTGTACAAGCGGTCCAAAACATATGGTACCCATGTAAATCTAACTCCTTGATCTTACATGTCTACCACTACTTCTATCAGTGACCATGGTAGGTGTTTCCTATTGGTATGGCACACCAACATCCCTGCCACCACTATATATAATATGAATGTAAATTCCCCAACTCCATATCAATGTGGCATCTCATCAACATGGAATATACTCTATTGGATCATGTGTTTTAGATCCATTGACATCATATCAAATTCCACCATTGGTACTCATACCATGTAAACAGTCCTCCCCTGATGGGGATCCTCAAGATTTGCCATATATCCTCTAGTGTGATGGTCATCTCCCTTATCGGTAATTAGAATGTGGATGATTCTGGATACCATATCTCCACCAAAGCTTTTAGTAGTTCCCTATAAACCTCAACATGGGGTATCTCTTCCATTGTGATCTCTCTCATAGCCTCTTTGAGTGTGCTTAGCTGCCACTCCCTACCCTCGAGTACAACTAGCTATGCAATTAACATTAAAGTATTAGAACATCTTAAAAAAGAGTATTTTTTGTAAAATTGACCAAATGCATGCCTCAAGATGATTGGGCATGAATTTGGCATGGCCACTTGATCAAATTCATGCATAGTGACCAAATTCGCACTCCACAACGAATTTTGCAAAAAAATGCTTAAAAATAAAGAATAAAAAAATAAATTGCTAACAAAATTCAACTTTTTTGCAAGTAAAACTTAAATCTAGCCTAAACTAGAAATGGGTCTCGATTTATACCTTCACCTAATCTATAATACTTCCATCATTTCCTCATGGCATGACAACATGGTGAGTTGGGAGCACCATTCTCCTTTTTCTTCCCTAGAGCTCTTTTCTCCTCGTTGCATGGTGAAAATGAGGTCCCTTTCCTCTTTTCTTCTCTCTCTTCCTTTTCTTTTCACCTCCCTTTCTTCTCTCTCCCCCCTTATTTTTTGTCTATTCTCTTTCTATTGTTTATTTTTCTTGTTTTTGTTTCCTTTGTTCACCTTTTTTAAAATTTCTTTAATAATTTTGCATTCCTTCTAAAACTTGAGGTGGCACCCTAGCCTTAGAGGCATTAATGGTAGTAATACCTTTATTTGCATGCAAATTTGTAGTGTTCAAGGTGACATCCATTTTTGCATCACCCCTCCATCCAAACCTAGCCAACCCTTTTTTGTGTGTTCACCATTTTTATCCATAGGAGTCTACATATTTTTTTGATGCATTTATTTGGCCATAAATGCATCAAAGAGGGGCTAAAACATAGATATTGAAAATTAACCCATAAAAATGATAGGGGCCAAAATATAGATATCGAAAATTAACCCACAAAAATGAGTCAATATTTTCTTAGATCCTTAGGAAGCCACCCAAACTTACCAAGTGCAAATTTGGGACCCTTTCCCCCCTTCCTTTCTACTTTTTCCTAGCCTTACTAAATTCACACCCGGTCCATACCGGGTACATATTTGGCTTACAAAATTTGCATCCTATAATTATTGTGTATGAATTTGGCATTCTAGGGTTTTTCCTCTAAAACCCCCTCCTCGTTGGCCTATTTTGGTGTTGGCCCTTGCCTATAGTGAAATTTCATTTTCCCACCCTTTAGCCCTCCAAACCTCTTATAAATAGTGGATTGGATTCCCTCTTTTATCTAGAGGATGAATCTTCTTGAGAATCCTAATATTGACTTGCTCATTGCTTATGCTAATAAGTGCTCTTCTATTGTGGGATTGTTATTTTTGCTATTTTTTGCTTTGGTGTTGGATGCCCTTGGGGATCAAGTGGGAGAGTATTTATGATTGGATAGGTCTACCATATTTGAGTGCTTCCTTCATATTCTCATTGATCCTTGCTTCCTCCATCAACTAACCAGGTTCTTTACTTGCATTATTAGTTATTAGGTCTATTTTTTGCTATTTTACATCATGTGTTTCAATATTTTGGGACCCAAAAAGTGCATTTGAATTGGATTCATGCCCCTCCCATATAAGGTATAAATTTGGAAAACCAGATTCATGTCCCCTCATTATAGGATGCAAATTTGATCAACTAGGGCTTGGGGGTAAATTTTTTGCTTCCCAAAACCCTAGTTCGTTGTGTGTATTTTATCTTTCTATCACCTACATTATGTTCTTTTTGTTGTTGCATGTCCATTTAATCTTGATTTTTCTTATTCCAAAGTTCAAATATTGTTTAATTTTTAAATGATCGGCTCAAAGTACCAATGGGGATTGACTACTGCACGTCTAAGCTTAGTCATAAAATGGCCTAAGCAGGCCCTAAAATGCTGACCATATTTTCTAGGATTTTGTAAGTTGTTATGTAGGTTTGAAGTTGTTTGGATATTCTAGACACAAGTTAAATCTAGGTTCAACCATAAGATCAGGTAAGTCCCCTAATATATATTTAGGTTATTTGTTGAGTGTCTTTGTTATGCTCTATTTCATTTTTTGATTATAAAAGGAAAAATAAAATATTTTACTGTATTTATAGGCATTTGAAAGAGTAAAAGCATATAATTTATATTATGGGTTTAATTATTGTTTGTGCATTGTTTTAAACCCTTTCTAAAAATATAAAGATCTATTTCATTACAAGTTTGGGTTTAGTAATCATTGAAAATCAATAATAATTGTAGGGTTACTTTCTTGTCTTATTGCATCTTTGGTTGTCTTGCATTGTTCTTTAATTTTCATAGTTTAGCTTTTATAAAGACCAAACATAGGTATTTTTCAATATACACATCAAATATTCCAACCCCAAACTTAGAGCAAGTCCTTAAACCATTCATGTTGAACCTTTTGATCCCCCAAGCCCCCAAGTGTAGAGAATATAACACACCCCATTGTCACCTCAGCTCCCAATGGATCTAGCCAAGAATCATATGTGATAGGTAGTTTTCCCCTCTATAGTTGGATATATTTCCTTTACCTTTGTAGAATTTGAATAGGCTAGTCCTCAATAGGGATCTAATATCCACCAATCTATAAATTACTAATATGGTACTGATAGTAATTAACCACCTTTATCTAGTTATCTTGGTGTAGCTCCTCAATCTAAGACCTCTAATAAAGGAACTAAGTTATAAAAGGTTGGTGACCATCCCAATAATTTTTCCAAAAAATTACCTATAGACCATTATGAATTATCTAAAATAAATTCTTCTTTATCAAAGCCTAACTAGTCCTAAGAACCACCAAAATGAGAGAGAACCTTTGGTAGGCAATTAATAGTGAACAAGATCTTTAGGAATTTTTCTTTCAACATATTTAGCTTGATGATTTTTGGCCCATAGTGCATTGGGGTTATTTAAAATCCTCCAATACAACTTTGTAGTTAAAGCCTTATTATTTTTAGTAGCCGATCAGAATCCTAACTCACCTTCATGTTTGAGAAGGCATAAAGTATCTCATTTCACCAAGTTCCATTTTTTTTCTCCTTAGGATCACTCTAGAGGAATCAATGATTGATTTGATCTAGTTCTTGAAGAAATTTCTTTGGGAGATTCAACACTATGTAAACATAAATAGGTATAGCTTGAAGGACTGATTTTACCAAGTTAGATGAAATCCACCTATTGGTCCACTTTCTAATTTTCCCCTTTACTCTATCCAAAAACCAATTCTAATATTTTTTCTATATCTGGATATTGATAGGAATACCTAAATAAGTGTTTAGAATGAAGGCCTTATTATATTTTAATTTATCTAGAACCATGGATTCTCTTCTGGGAGAGTAGTGAAATAAAATGACATTTGATTTGTTTTCATTGATCAATTGTCCCATGGCATTATAGAAACAACTAATTATTTGTTTAATTCTAGAGGCTTCATTAACTATAGCTTTACCTAATAGAGTAGATTCATCAATAAAATAAATATGAGAGATAGGCTTAGCTCCATGAGTAATGGTAACTCTCTCAAGGGTTTTGTTTTCTCTATTTTTGGTCATAGTCCTACCCAAGCATTCAGCAAGAATGATGAATAAATAAGGGGATAGGAGGTCACCCTGCCTAATACCTCTAGAATTTAGGAACAACTATAAAGGTAAGCCATTGATTAGAACTAAGTATGACACTAAAGAGATACATACCATAATATAATCTATTCAATCTTGAGAGAAGCCAAATTGCCTCATTACTTTGATAAGGAAGTGTCAATCCACTTTATCATAATCTTTGGATAAGCCTAAATAGATGAACATAGATGGATATTTTTATGTTTCCATGGAATGGATGGCTTCTTGAGCAAGAACTATCTCATATACAATATGTTTCCCTTCCACATAACCTTCTTGTTCAAAGATAATAATCTTATGTAAAAGTGGTTTCAGCCTCTCCACCATGATCTTGGTAATGATTTTGAGAAGACCATTACATAAAGCTATTGGTCTAAAAGTCGAGATAAGTTTTACATCTTGAGCCTTTGGGACTAGAGCTATATAAATTTTACTAATTACCTTCAAAATTTATTTGGCCATCATGGCTTCTTCCACCACGTCTAATAAATCAACATGAAGAATATCCCATAATTCTTGGTAAAATTTAATGGGAAATTGATTAGACCCTAGGGTCTTTCCTTTTTATATTTTAAAAACCACTTTTTGAATCTTATTAATAGTAACTGAAGTAGTCAAAATAGATTCATCCTCAAAAGTGATAAGAGTAGGGATCACTTGAAGGATATTCTATTAAGAATACGAGTCAAGAGATGCAACAATGAATAGTTTGAAAAAATAGTTGACCACAATAGATTTCATGCCATCCCAAGTATGGATAGAGTCTTAAAAATTTGATTTCAGGGATAAAATAAAGTTGTGCAATCTATGGGCTAGAAGATATTTGTGGAATAATTCTATGTTTTGATATCCTTCTTTAAGCCATTGGATCCTAGATTTTTTCTTCCATAAGAGCTCTTCGTTTTTTTCTCATTCCTCCAACTACGTTGTGAGTCTAATTTTATCTGTACTTCTACTCTTAGTGAGACCATATAAATGGATTTGTTTATTCAACTCTTTAAGCTGAGTAATCACTTCTTGTTTCTTCTACCTGATGTCTCCAAACTCCTTCTATTTCCAAATATTAAATTTGAATTTGATGTATTGCAACCTTTTAGTGAAATAGAACATCCTAGTTCCATACCCTTGTTTACCTTCCTACCACCATTACTGCACTCAGTGTCTAAAGGAACTATCTCTAAGCCATATTAACTAAAATTGAAAGGGTGAGAAAATGGCATTGGTTTTCCACATTTTAACCATGACTGGCCAGTGATCAAAACTAGCATTGTTAAGATTTTTCACCTTAGGAATGTGTCCATGGATTAAGAAATTTTTAAGGAACAAGAACCTATCTAATATATCCATGATATAAGCTAAGAATTTCCTTCTGTTATACCAAGTCATGAGGTCATTATCTAGCTAGATATCCACAAGGTGAAGTTTTACAATATATTCACTCATGAGGTCTATGCTCCCATCCAAATTTCCCTCTCTTCTCATCCAAATAGAGGATGGTATTGAAGTCTCCTCCAATCAAGATCCAATATTTAGAAAAATGGAAGATAATATAAGTTATATCCTTCCATTATCTCCATTTTTCCTCCAAAGTAATCAAAGAATAAACATTCAAGCAGAGCATAATTTGGTTAGATTGTCTACTTTGTGCAGCCACAACCAAGAGATCCCAACTACCAACCATATGGTGAATAATGATATATTTTGGGTCCTAGAGGTAAGCAATACCGCCAAAAGCCCCATGGAAGCTAAGGAAAGTGACTTTTCTAGCCAACCAAATTTTACTTGCAATCGACTCCATTTCCTCTATTGAAATATTCATTTCCTAAAGGAAAACCAGATGTGGTTGGTTTGTTTGAATTATTATTCTAGTTTAATTTTGTTTTGAAAGACTCCCTTTGAGTCCTCTAATATTCCAAGTGATGATATTCATTAATAACAAGGCTAAAGATATTGGTAAGGGCATTAATCTTACCTTCCTCTACAAGATTTTCACCTTGTTTTACCATATGATGTTAATTAGTCTTGTCGCTTACCTTTTAATTACTGTCCATATTTATTTATTTTGCTTTTTTCTTTTCTCACCCCAATTGAATCTAGGATAGCTTCTAACCCCAAATTATGTGTATACAAAACCAAAGTGTTATTGGAAGTTTCAACAAAGTTTATCATGGGGTTTGAATTATTTGAAGTTTTAGCATTTAAAACATTATTCTTCTTGTCTATGTTTTCTCCTTTATTTTTTTGTTGAAAACCTTTGATTTATTGGTTTATCTTTGAGTCCTTCCCTACATATTTAAATTGTATTTCTAATATTTATGTCTCCATTATGTCCTCTTCCTCACCTAGGAGGTTATTTGTGGAAAGAATTCCAAACATATTAGTTGACAACATCTCTTGATCCTTCATAACTAATTTTTTTAGTGTCCTTCTTAGGAATTTGGAAACTGCTAAGTTTGTGTCCTCTTTCTTTTTATCTAGAATCTTATTTGGATATGCAATAGCCAAATTACCCTATTCATGGTAAATTTTGCAATAGAAAGGAATGTTCTCATAGTCCACCACCTGATCCCAAGTGTCCTCCCCAAATTGTAATAAGATTTTTTTAAAAGGGATATTATGAAATCCATCAAGACACAAATTCAAGCATAAATAATGTGTTCAAATTTGTGTGTATAGTCATCAATCATCATGGAAGTTCCAAGAGAATTTTCAATTGTAGAAAAGATAACGAGATTCTAGAATTCAATTGGAAGTCCAAAAAGTCTAACCCACACAGGTCTTATAAAAGGTATATATTCTTTGGCTTTAAATTTAGTGTGCCAAGGCGTCATGAAAAACCTTACCCTTCCAAATAACTAGAGACCCCATTGAAATATTTTCTCTTTGTCTTCATCATTAGAAAAAATAAAAAGAAAATAACTATTGGGATAAACATAGATTTGTATCTTACCTTTTATTTTCTAGTATTTTGCACCCACACTTTACAAGCATTTAGGCTTGGAAAGAAACCCAAGAAATGATAAATCAGTCCTCTTATCTCCAAATCTTCTATGCCATCCTAAATTTTGCCCATTTTTAGCTTAACTATTGAGGTTCCATCAACTGTTGTTAGATTTCTTGACTTAGTTTTTTTAGGATTAATATTAGTCATTCTCAGAGGTCTACAAGAAGCCTTAATATTAATGTTAGCATTAGGATAGGACTATCCACCATGGAGGGCATCCCTAAAATTTATTTTTGGGGTTGAATCCCTTAAATAATTACCCTTGAAATGGGTTTCCATAGTGGATTTGTTTTGGGGGTGTTCCTTAGCATCATGATTGCTTTAGTATTAACCTATTTTTTATTTTTCTAAGGAGGCTTCTCTTAGTTGGTCTATAACTTGAAACTTGTTTCTGGGTCTCTTTAATCCATGCCTTGGATTTTGATTAAAGGTATAATTTTTTCTTTGTATTTGGGTAGCAAATTGGAAGCAATTTTCAATCAAGTTTTTACCATTATTTTTTTAAGGATAGATTCCTAACCCATTGTGGGTCTCCTAAAATATATCCCATGTGTTAACTTGAGTAGAAACAACAAAAAAGTTGGTCACTAGGGCCCATAGGCTTCGAAATACAACCTCTATCATCACTTGTGCTCGACACATAGACAAAACCCTTGCATAGTTGCCTTTGAAACCCTACCTTCAACCTCCCTTTGTATGGAGTTAACTATCTAAAAATAGACTTATTTTACAAAAGCCAATTAGGATGTGGTATGTATAATAAATTATTGAATACCTCAAAATTATCCTACATGACATCCAAATAGAATATTTTTTTGCTCATGAAAGTACATTTTGTTGCTTCATTTTTGTTTATCTTTTAATGAAACATGGTTGTACTTACTATATTATGAGTTATTTTAATGTTTTGGTTGATTGGAACTAATGATAATATAGATTTTATGCCCTCATTATAAAATATACTTTCTCCTTCCACCATATTAATTGTCATGGTTTTGTTACTAAAATAATGTTCTAAAAAATATTAATCCTATGAAGTAGACTAACTATAGAATTTAGTTGCAAATTAAGTGATAAATAGAATGGAAATATGTAACAACCCTCGGAAGGACTTATTATTGATATTTGATTTATATATTGATGCATGGATATCAAATGTATAATCTCATTTTATTATCAAGATATGTGATTTAGCTGCATTTTATGCTTTTATTATATTATATTTAGAATATGGTACTACTGATGGAATTTATGGTTGTAGGACTAGGTACTCTCATGGGTGGATTGGTATGGGACAACCACTTGAATTGAGAGACAATAATTCAAATGATGTTGATGAAACTCTCATCGATAGATCTAGGGTAAAATAGTACCCTCATGTAGTTGCATTGCATAATTATGTGCTTGGTTAAATTACACCACTATCTTGGAGGTTTCTTGGGAAAAGGAGCTATCCTTAGTAGACAGGTGATGATATTTTAGTCATCATAAATTCATTTTCTTAAGGACAAAGGTGGTACAATGAGTTTTTTTGATGAATATTTAACATAAGATTTAATGTGTTTTATGCATGAAGTATGTTTACCATATTTATTCATCAAAAAGATATTAATAGTCATGGAGAAATTATTAGTATCTAAAATATAATTAGTGCTTAGTAGCAATGTTAACATTCAAAATTGATTACATTAATTAAGAAAATAATCATTTTAGTTATTATATTTTCTTAATATTATGTTTCACATTAACCTTTGTAAAATATGTAAGTTGAAACCTAAATTTTTATTCATAAGTTTATGAATAATAATGAAAATAAATGGGATCACCTATAAACTTTGAAAAATGTATCCATTTATTCAAAAAGGAATTAAATGCATGGTTAAAAGCATTATCTTTTACAAAATTAAGTGGTTGGCTATTCCATGGATATGGATCTTGGAAAACAAGAATAGGTAAGAGAAAATCGTTACCTTATATTGTAATGGATAAGGATGATAAGAAAGGGAAAAAAATGGAAGAAGAAAGGGAAGAAAATGAAGACAAAATGAAAATAGAAGGCAAAGAAGCTAAAGAGTAAGGAAAAGTTCAAAAGGATTGATTGGAAAGAAAACAAAGAAACAAATAATTCTTGTCTTTAAACATCCATTGAATATTTAGAAGCTTGTGACTAGCTTCTTCTAATAAATGAGATAAGTTATGCATGAATATACTTATATTTTCATATACAGACATCTTGCTGGATTTATTCTCTGAAACACCGTTTTTGTGCATACTTCATATCTCTGAGAGAGTCAATGTGGGATAGGGTTATTGAAAGAATTCAAAAAAAACTTGTTGGATGGAAATGTCATCTTCTATCTCAAGCAGGAAAGCTGACCCTCACTAAGGCCTCTCTTCAAAGCATTCCTCCATTTTCAAAGCCCCTGTGAAGGTTTTCCAAAAAATTGAGAAACTCCAAAAAGAATTTTTATGGACTAGATCAGAGGAGAAAAAAGGATACACCTTGTAGGATGGACCAAAGTGTGTAGACCCAGGGAAAATGGGGGCTTAGGTCTAAGGAGAATTGCTCATATAAATTTAGCTTTACTAGCTAAGCAGGAGTGGCGTCTCATTTTTGGTGAAGAAAATGAATGGACAGCTATCATCAAACGAAAGTATCTTCAAAATATGGAATTTCTAAGTGACGTAGTTCCAATAAGAGGTTTTGCTTTTTGGAAAGCAATTCTTAATTGTAAGGAAATCATCAAAAAATGTTTAAGATGGGTTTTAGGCAATGGTGAGAGGATAAATTGTTGGAATGACAGGTGGGCTAAGGATGAACCACTGACACAATATCCTAACTTAGCCCGAATTAGATATATCACAGAAGAACTCATTGGTAGAAAAGTCTTTGATTATATGGTTGAGGACAGAGGTAGAATGAAGTGGAAACAAATAAGAATTCAAGGATTTCAAGTGGAATCAAATGATCTTTGTAACATTCTTAGGCAAAATTTTATCCCCATGAGACCCAAGGAAGATCAAGTGACCTAGGCTCCTACGAAAAATGGGAAATTCACTATTAAATCAGCTTACAAGCTTCTACTTGATGACGAGGATTTTGTCCTCCAAAAGGACTTAGTTTGGATAAAAAAATTAATTCCAAAAATTGTAGTCTTTTCATGGCTGGTTATCCAAAGAAGAATTCTAACCATTGATAATATGATGCATAAAGGTATTTGTATCACTAATCGTTGTTATCTATGCAGGGCTAATTGGGAGACCATTTATCACATTTTCCTTGAGTGTCCTTTTTCCTTGATTGTCCTAAGTGGGGTTTTTCAGGCCTTCAATATTTCATGGGTTAAACCAGCCATCATACTTGATTTTTTTATCCAGTGGCCTTGCCCCTTTTCAAGCCAAATATTTAGATACATGTGGAAAATTTGTCTCAATCACTATCTTTGGCAGGTGTGGCTAGAAAGGAACCATAGAGTCTTTAATGAGTCTATCCATGATCATCAAACTATCATTGCTAGGATCCTATCCTTTGCCAACGAGAATGTGAACCTTATCCCTTTTGATAGCTGTAAACCTCATGTACAGGAGACCACGATTGCTCAATATTTAAGGTTAACCTTCTTAGATGAGTCTGTGCCTAGGGTATTCAACCCTAGAGCCAATGTTAAGTGGTCTCCACCTCCTACGGGTTGGTTTAAGCTTAATTTTGATGGAGCAACTAAGGACAATCCTGGTAGAGCAGACATCGATGGCATTATGTGAGATCATAATGGGAATATGATGCTTGCATTTTTTGAATATTTGGGAACAAGGACGAACAACGAAGCTGAAGCTAGAGCTATGTGGAGAGGCCTTCAAATGACTCAAGACTTAGAAGGCAATTTTATTGTAGAAGGAGACTCTATGCATGTTATAAATCTCCTCAATAATTGGAAAACACCTCCTTGGAGGATTAAAACAATTGTTGAAGAGGCTAGGATCCTTTTCCAGGGAAGACAGGATAGAAAAGCCCAACATGTCTTTCGGGAAGCTAAAAAAATTGCTAATAAGCTGGCCAATTGGGTGTCGATGGTGACGAAATTTTCAAATATGAACACGGTATCCTGAGTGAAGTAGAGGAGCTTATTCAACAAGAATGCCAAGAATGATAGTCGAATTTACTAACATGGAAGGAACTGTAAGTTCGAATGCTAGGAGTATTCCCATCTCTTTTTTGAATTGGACTCACAATAAAAATTATCTGAGTTGTCAGTCTTCGTGGATGCTGCTTGGAAATACCACAAAGACTAATGGGGAGAGTTATATGTCAGATAACATGGCTCCTAGTCATATTAGTAATTTGAGGTTGGTTGATAATCATAGGGAAGGAAAGAAATGACAATATAATACTTTGAACCAAAGCCACGTGGACCACCAGATAGCCACCACCATAAATCTAGCCAGCAGGTTCACTTCTCCAAGGCTGATTGGCCAAGATAGTATGTGGTACCAAAGCATGTCATATATGGAAGAAAGCAATTACCAAATAATTATTAAGAGTAACTTTCAATACAAAGCTTGTGGGAGTTTTTTTAGTACTCTGCTATGTGTGTCAGCAGCTTTTTGTTTCTCCATTGTCTCAAGGAAGGGATCTGTGTTTGTTTCTTTTTTATAATTATGATGTATGTGTGTTTTCTTGGGGTATACCCAAAATGTTGTATGGGAAGTTTCTTTTTGATAACAGGCTATGTGCCTTACCGGATGTAATGGCTTTGGCGGCATGTAGATTTTACATATATAGGATCCTTAGTAAGGATATGTTCATCAACAGCCCTGGGCTGATTTTTGTAAAAGGTTTTGGGTCAACCTGTAAAACCCGGTATTAATGCTATAGTATCTTATCTACCAAAAAATATATATAAAATTTACTCCTCCCTATGCTAAGATAAGTTCACATTTATAAATATACAACCAATTTTCAATTTAGATGATTTAGAGAAAGGAGGAAAGGACCTTAGCCCTTCTTTAAATATTTGAATCACATTTTTACAATGTCTACATCATTTTACCATAGTAACATGGGAGTATTTGTTACTTAGCAAGTTTTTCTTTAAATATTTAAATATCAGGTTCCAGATAGTGGTTATTAAAGTTGCACTGTAATCCTTTAATAACAAGTTCAGGTTCTCCTGGGTATAAAAATTTGAAAAAATAGGTCATAGTTTAGTTGAGAAAATGGGATAAATATGACGTTTGTAAGTTAACATGTAACTAGAGAATATGTTCCAATTATTGTAAAACTTAACCAATGCTATAATCTTGATATGTCTAAGACCTTTCTATGTCAGACTACATCCTTGGTTGTTGAGATAGAGGTATGAGGGAAGGGTTAATACCTGTTAAATCTATTTTTTCTTGAGAGAACATTTATGTTTAAACGTAAAGGTTGTTCGGTCTAATAGTTTATTTTATTATTTTAAAATAGTAGGATAGCACCACGGTGCTTGAATTTTTAAATGGGTAAATTTATAAATAATAAACTTGCATACTGATCCAATAACATTGAAATTTCCTCTTTATTTATTATGGTTGCATTGTTCCAAAGCTCATGAATCCTAGTTTCCATTAAACAAGAGAATTAATTAATATATTTAGATTTGTTGACTTTGGATTAAATTAAGGTTTTGGTGAGATTATTTAGTCATAATATAAATCAATTCATAGGTTGATAAACTATTGATTATTCTTCAATACTTTGATAAAAGCTAAAAAAAATAGTGGATATGGTATTGGATCAATTCCATAGATGATTTTGAATTGTATTAAAAAATATATTGATTATTAGTGAAAATCATAAGAAGGGTATGGGTATCATAAAGAATAATGTATTGAATATATTTTATTGTCTTTGTTTTGAGAGAGAAAAAAAAATAACAATAATTTATTAGTTATTGGAAGTTTTTGCTTTCTCTCTAAAAATAATAGAAAGTGGTCTATTAATCTAGTTGTTTATTTTGATAAACAATTTTTTATATTTTAGAGAAAATAAATGAGAAATGGGCATTGTAAAAGAATGGATGAGGAGACCATTCTTGAGAGAAGTATGGGATTCTCTCAACAATTTGTTGTATGGAATTTGTCAAGTAAAATGCATGGTTTGCATGTTTAAATTCCATTATTGTTATAATGCATGTTAAGTTGCATTTACATATTCACGAGTTGTCCTAATCCCTCAAAGATTCTATTCAAGCTCGAGGGAATTCTTTCCTTGAAGGAGAACATGGAAAGTAAATATGTGGACAAGATTCATTATTATAAAAATGTATTAATGTTATTATTGTAGTGAGAGCTATTAAAAATACAATTATGTCATACATTGTTGATATTTTGTTATAGTTGGAGTTTAGTCCAAGAATAGAAGATGAAATGTTATTAAATTCTTTCTTAAAATGCTTTGAATGTTTAATTAAGAGCTAATGGAAGAACATAGTGGAATCTAATGTATAGATTCAATTCCTGAGATAATATTTTATTTCTTCTTAATGATATAAAGGAAATGTGAAAGTTGGCATTATTGTTAATGTAGTATTTCTATGATGTACTATGATGTTTTAAATTAGTACTTTATTTCCTTTTAAAGATGTATGTTTAATGGTTGCAAATAATCAAAATGTATTATGGTTTTTTGAGGGTTTTTCCTTGGGAGAGTATAAAACTTAGAATCCTTTAGAATGATTCATGTTGAACCCCAAGTCCTAGGAGAAGTTACAGTGAGGAAATACCTAGGTTATTGTGAATGTTACACCTTGAATGGAAACATGTACCCAAAGTGGTGAGGCCTGGACTATATTCCTAGTGGTGAGGTCTAGGAATCATTCTGAAGATAATATAGTGATGGTACCTTGAATGATGAGTATCAGGTGTCCATGTTTATTACTAGGATAATGGTAATAGCCTTATTCTATTATGGAGGTGTGGTAACTAAGCACTAAGGCATTACACTAGAGAAATTATATATAGATAGACTTATGTAGGGTTAGGAAAATGGCATTCCTTTTTCTATAAAATGGACTTAAAAGGGATAATCTCTACATTATGGTCAAATTATATTATACCTCGTGAGGGTGTAAGAAAAGCGGGAGGACCACTATTGGCATATTTTCTAAATTGTAAGGTTTAGAAAAGTTAACCTCAGAATTACAAGATGTTGGCCACTCCTGTCCACTTGAATGTCGTCTACAACGATAAGAACTCAAAATATGGTTATGCCTTTTGATATTGTAAAATATTGGGACATCTTTGTGAACCTTACTTGTGAGAACAAAAAACAAAATCTCTCTCTTGGGTTGGTTTGTATGGGTTGTTACAAAATATAAGATCCTTGTGGTATTTTAGCATGAGTTATATTATTATAGTTGTAAAATATGTTTATTGGTTATTATACATTAGGAAACAAAGAGAACTCCAAAAAAATAAATACATTGATAGAATCTTAAAGCTAATATTAATTAAAAGAGAGATAAAATCAAGTATTTTGTGTATATAAAAAATAAGTATTAGAATGTTGTTTTGATCATGCATCAATGGGTGCATTTGCAAGTGAGATGTGTTTGCATGCTAACACAATCAAGTATGGATAAGTATTATATTGATACATTATATTTTTATTTTTAGGTATAGATTTATCCATGTACTAAAATCTAGATGTAGTTATGGTTATATACCCATATGTTCCTTCTATAAATTTGCATATATTTTGGTAGAAATGCATGAGATAGGTTTATAGACTTAAACTAATGATCTGTAAATTATTGATTTTATGGATCTTCCCTCTCACTAATGCATAAAAACACTAATTGGAATTGATTTAGGGATATTCAATGGGACATCACTTGATTGTATGGAAAATAATCTTGATGATATCCTCCCTCAAGAGCACAATTTAACACAAACAAAAAAGTTATGTTAGTTATTTTCTACTAGGAAATAGTTTCTAGTTTTAAATAGAAGTCAATTAATATATTTATGTCATACTTATTGTAATAAAAAAAATAGTATGCATAGTATAGGGTATTACCTTTGATGATTGGTTTTAAATAATGTGTTAGGAAAGGTTGGTGGATCCTAATAGATCTAATTAGAGTTAAGTTTTAAATCTAGTAGCACTCATGGACAAAGCCAATTTTGGAACCCTAGGATGGAGACTGGTAGGGTACCTAGGAATAGATATTTGGGGATATATTATTATATTGTATAAGGGTTGGCATAGGCCACACATAACCCAAGGTTGATTGTATTATAATATTATATTATATTATAATATAATATTATATTAGTAGTAGGCTCCCCAAAGTAGAATAAGAATATGGATATATAAAGAAGAGATATAAGTCATTGTAATAATCATGGAGATGGGTCTTATGTAATCGTCTTTGCCCATGAAGTGGCTTATGGGACTTTGCCCTCCTTAAGTGGCATCTCTCATCTTGGGAGATCTTGTGGAGTTATTCCTTCCTTAAGGATTATTATTGGTGTTCCCCTACCTTAAGGGTATTATATATCTCTCTCTCATTTGTGGATAATTAATTATGGATGAATGATTTTATATTTCTACATATTAGTGAATAGTTTATGTTAATGATAATAAATTTTTGCAACAAGTGGTATTAGAGCAATAATTTTGGCAAAGTGAGGATTTTGTGTGAAATTGGAGAATTAGGGTAAATTTTTTTTGGAAAAATATTTCATATTTCATGAGCCATATCTTTGCAAAATTTTATCCGATTAGGAGATTCTTGTATCAATTTGTGTATAATTTGAAGATCTTTAAAATGAGTGGTCATATGAAGTAATCTGAGTAGTATTGAGAGATATGACCTTTTGAAGTTAATCATCTGAAACAAGGATAGTGATGAATTTTGCAGATTTTTTTCTGAAAAAACATCTCATCTTTTAGAAGCCAAATCTCTGTGAAAGTTTATCTGATTAAGGAAATTCTTGGATTAAATTGTGCAGAATTTGAAGAGCTTTAAAATGAGTGGTCATATGAAGGAATCTAAGTAGTATTAAGGGAGATACGATCTTCTGAATTCAATTGTCTGGAACAAGGGAAGGGACGAATTTTCAGTTCATAATTTTTTTGAGAGACAAAATTTGTTAATTTGGGTAAGAAAATCAGTTGCAATTTATTTTTGTTTGGAAGAAAATTGTAGATTTAATTATTTATGTGGAATATTAGCTTCAAATTATTGGGGAGATATATATTTCTATGAAACCCTAATTCATAAAACCTTAGTTTGCATTATTAGGGTGTGAACTTATGGAGCTACAAGATTTTTTTGGGAAGGATGATATTAATGCTAGAGAATGGTGGAAAAATTTTAGATCTCTATATTGTAATAATTCTTTCTGGAAATTCAACCTTCATAGGAGTATTAAAGGGGAAGCTTGGTCTTGGTTGAACAATTTTTATGAAAGGAATAATGAATACACTTGGGATGAAATAGAGCATGCATTCTTGAGTAAATGGGACCCATATTATATAGATAGCCTAATGGATATCATCAAAGACCTTGAAAAGAAACTACAAGGATTTCAAAATGAGCGAAATGAAATAAAAGGAGAATGGAAAATTTTCAAGAAATAAAATGAAGACTACGAAAAAGAATTAAAATTACTCAATAAGGAGAAAGAGGAAAATGTTAAGGAATATAGTGAGAAGAATGAAGGCACATATTTGGATCTAAAAAAGCAAGATCATAATAAAAAAGGTTTAAATTCAGCTAAAAATTCTATTTTGTAGGTTTATGGAAGCATTCAAAAGGAACATATTACTATTTCCATTAACCCTAACAACATATATAATTTTATTAATATTGTTTTGGTTAAGAGGTTGCAATTTCAAGAAACAAAAATTAAGGACACACATCTTGAGGGTGAAAATGTTTAGATGGATAAATATGTTTTACAATCAAATTTCTATGGTATTGATATGGATGATGAGTATATTGTTCTTGGTTATCCTTGGTTAGATTCTTTGGGTACTGTTAACATTAATGTGCAAAAGAAGTTTATGAAGTTATGGTACAAGAAAAATAAGATAACATTCTAGGATATTTCTCAGCTTAAGGAGCAAGAATCCAAGGAAAATCAAGAAGTGGTTGCAGAGAAACAAATTGAAGAACATGAAACAAAATCCAAGAAGGTAGTAGCAACAATAGAGTCCATGGAAGAAGTAGTAGCAACTGAGTCCATGGAAATAACCGTAATAGAATCCAAGGAAGATTTGATAGAAAATAAAAAGTACACACCAAACAAAGAGAACATGAAAGAACGATGTGTAGAAGAATTTAAAACAATGGATCCAAGTGTTGAGAAGTCAAAGAAGGTAGAACATCAAGTTAATGTTGTACCATATCACCATCCAAACCACCATGAGCAGCAACATTATTGGAGGTATGCTTCAAGGCAATAATATTATGGTTCTACATGGAATCATAAGGGCACCAACTATGGCAGTGTTTGGCAAAGAAAGTATAGTGATCCTAGTTTTTAGAGCATTTCATCAGCATCAAGGAACAAGTAGACCCATCATTCAAGTTAACAAAATGCAGCAACAAAAGCATGGAGCCAACAAAGCATATTTGGATACTCAAGTAACAAAATGGCATACCAACATCAATGTGTTTCACTTGGATGGATGGATGATCGATAATGGTACCAATTGCTAACATTTCTTAGCAAATCATATTATCTTATTTCTTCACATATTTCGAGAATGAAATATTTTTAAGGAGGATGGCATGGTATGGTACCTCGGAATAGATATTTGGAGATATATTATTATATTGTATAAGGGTTGGCATGGGCTACACATAACCCAAGGTTGATTGTATTATAATATTATATTATAATATAATATAATATAATATAATATTAGTAGTAGGCTCCCCAAAGTAGAATAAGAATATGGATATATAAAGAAGAGATATTTGTCATTGTAATCATCAAGGAGATGAATCTTATGTAATCATCTTTGCCCACGAAGTGGTCTATGGGACTTTGCCCTCCTTAAGTGGCATCTCTCATCTTGGGATATATTGTGGAGTTATTCCTTCCTTAAGGATTATTATTGGTGTTCCCCTAACTTAAGGGTATTATCTATCTCTATCTCATTTGTGGATTGTTAATGTGGATAATTAATTGTGGATGAATGATTTGATATTTTTTCATATTGGTGAACGATTTATGTTAATGATAATAAAGTTCTACAACAAAGACCAAATAATATAAATTCTAAATTTTTCCAAGTATAGAAATTTGTGATCCATTGACAATAATAGTGATTCATTAGCAAGTCATGACCCATTGAAAATTTAGAAATAGATTAGAAAGACAAGTAATTAAATGGATAGTAGGCAAAGTGGATGAACGATTATAAATTTTAAAGATATAGATCTTGATGTGACATTTGATTTTATGTAGATGAAAAGAAGGGTAAAACCTATACTATAAATAAGAGTCATGGCATCATTTGTAAGAATATTTTGGTCATTTAATAATATTATACATACCTTTGTGAGTTTTATTAAACTCTTCTAAAATTACTTATAATTCATGGAAGGATTATGCATGGCACTTATGAATCAATTATCTCCTCACCTCTTGATCCATACATGTATGGTGTTTTTGGTATAGCATTATCATTTTATTTTATGTTGTAGTGGGTTGCTAAACAATTATATTATCAAGAAAATCTTATATTTCTAGTACAAGAGAAATTTAGTTAAGATCAAGAAACATAATGACCATGTAATCAACTTTAGGTGTATGGGTAGAACCCATTATCACCACCTAGCATCATAATAGGTGATGTAATATTTATAATATGCCCTCTATTACATCACTACTCAGGCGGTAGGAAATAATTTAGTGGACTAGACTATGATCATGTATTACATTGCATTTCACAGTCGGATTCACCTCACTATAATATAAAAATCATGGAGTGTACACACAAGTACATAAATTTTAGTTGAATTACCCAATAAATGAATAATGTCATGTACACTTATTCAAAAACATATTGAATAAATGCTTTGTGCCTTCTTACTTTATTTCTCATAATCACATCTTCTAGTGAACACAAATACAATCATTAAATCTTTTCAAGGTAGCATCCAATATCTCCTTGTACATCACAATCATAAAAATTAGCTTAAAGTTCTAAGACTCTAAGAAATGTATTGGTGTATCCCCCAAATCAAGTGGTCTTAGTAAATGATCACTATATTATATGGTATAATTTTCATGGCAATTGTGTCAAGCTTAAAAATATCTCTTCAATGACTATAAACATGCCTATTTTACAAAGGATAGCAAGCAAAATCAATTATTTTGTTCATTTCTAATCCTCCACAATTATGAAAATATCATGATATCAAATTTTTATATATATTCACCTCAAGAAAAATTCTCTAGGATCTCCAAAAAATAGGAAGATAACATCTACCATAGTTCATAAAAACTAATTCCTTCACTAGAACTATATAAAAACTACTTGTTTTTATCTCCCATTGAATGTGGGATTAACGGTACTAGTTCTTTTAATGCACAATAATTTCCATAGTTTAGAAAATTATTTTTTAAATATATAACTCCACCATTCATGTATTATAATAAATTTTGCATTCAAGAAATGGTGGCTTCTACATGTAGTAGAAAACACTACCTATTTTTTAATTTGTGATACAAGTCTTTAGCCAACAATTGTGGCTTCTACCTGTAGTATGAAATATTACCTTTTTCTAATAATTCACAACATAAGCCTTTAGTAGATAATAATTCACTAGAATTTTACTCTTAGACATCCCATGCAATGATTAGATGACAACCTTACAATAGACAATCCTCATGCTTCTTTATATGGCCTTGTTTCTAAATGACCCGATCAATAAATGGTAGGGTCAAACTTCACTTTAGATGACTCTTTTATGGAAAATCTAGATGACAACTCCATCAGGTATATTTAGATAATGGTAACTCTAGATGGCAAATCTAGATGGAAATAGCTCTAAATAATATCTTTGAATTAATTTTCTAGATGGAAACTTTAGATATCTCTTCAAAATGGCAACTTTAGATGTTTTTTCCATATGGAAAATTCATATGACAATATTTTCTAGATGGCATAATTATATTATTGAAATTATAATCTAATTCATGGCTAAGAACCAACACCGTGTAATGTATTGGATAGTCGTAAGGACATTTTATTGTATAATATATTAATTATTTTGTAATGTTTTATTATGTAAACCCTATGGGATAAGGTTAACCTCATTATGGTTAAACCATTTTATAGATTTTAAATAATCTAAAGATCTCTTGTTATGTTAGCCTAGGTTAAATTTTATTTTTTAATTAGGGTTTTGGTATTGGTATAAAGACCCCTCCCACTCTTCATTCTATTATTAGAGTATGTGTAATTTTATCTATGGATATAGTGACTATTTATGGTTCATATGAGTTCCCTCAATATCTATGTTTTTTTTTTTCTCTTTTTTCTTCCTTCATGCTCTCTATATAATATTTGAGTGTATGGATTGCCTTGGTTTATTTCTAGAAAATATTATAAATTCCAATCTAGTATTAAAGTGGGTATGGAGTTGCCATACATGAAATATTTGTTAGTCTTGATATTTCTTCCAAATTCTAGGATGGAGAGGGTTTCAAAAATGATTAATTTCTACTATTTATTCTCAATAAAATCCATTCAAGAATGTTTATTTTTTAAATAAAGGAAATTGACATCTAAGTTTGAATTTAAAGTTGGATTTTTCCACATTTGATGCCTGTATGATTTGGATCATGCAAAAATCCTCTTCATGGAGGGGTTGTGTTCCCCCACTGAATATGAGAGGATGCCACTATGGCTAGAGATATGTAGCATACGTTGCTTAGATGTAAGTGATCTAATTTTAAATCTAGGTAGGTATTTTTTTTAGCTTAATATAAGGCAAATTTTAAAGAGTGATGGGAATAACAACACATTATGTGAAATTCATTCCTTCATCATAGCTAGAAATATGGAATGATGGTATGTGCTATGCTTTGGAGATAATAGGTCATGGGTTTAAGTCATGATGCTCTTTATTTTTATAGGATAAAACTATGTATCCTACAAGGGATAGATTTCCAAAACACCATCATGCACGTTGGTAGAATGGTTGGAAGGAAATTTTAGAAAGGGGAGACCAAATGATAATGATTAGCATAGGAATTAGGATTATTATTTTATTTAAAACATGAAGCACTCATGTTGGCTTGTTATTTTATTATTTTTTAGATGATATTTTAGATAGCTTAAGTTACTTATTAGTTGCATATTGTTGCAACCCAAAATTACCACTATGTTGAGATCTGATAAATAATTGGTTATTGTAATTTTGGCATATTAGATGCCCATGTATACTTAGAAAATGAATAATCAAATCATCCTTTATTGATCCATATCAGTTGGTATCAAATTGGTTCCTTCCTGTGTGAATCCTAAGGGGGGATTCATATCTTTGGTGATTCTCCACTCTCTTACTCTCTTTAGTTTTCTCTAATTTTCTCTTTCCTCCTTTTGTGCATGTTCTTTACCTAGTTTCCATTCATTAGAACTAAATAGTATGTGTTAAAAAAAAATTTCCTTCTACGTGTATTTATGAAGTACTTTGTTCCACAAATGTGCATTTTCTATTATGCTCTTATGTCAACCCTGTCACTACTCCTTTGCCTACCCAATAAAATGGCATCAACCTAGAGACTCCTACAACCAAACTATGGCACTGTGTTTTTTGATCTTACCTACCCGTTCTAAATTGGTCATTAAAATTTTATTTTTGCAAATGTTGAAATGATTAGTGCATTCCTTGGATGATAGTCATCCTCTCACTAGAATTTCTCCCCCTACAATCATTTTTTGATCATTTTGTGTTTCATTTCCCAATGATGGAGAATTTGATATTTTATTCATATTGTTATGTGAGGAGTAATTCTTACATTTAAGGTAAAACATTATTGACTAAAGAATTAGATGACATTTTTCAGAGGTAATATTTCCATTGCCCTTGATCCCAAAAATTTTCTCAAGGGTATCTATTTTGAAGACTCACTTGTAGAGTACAAGTTGGATTTGGTGGACCTCAAAACCCTTTGGATTGACCATAACCTTTGTAATTACCTCACTCTATCAAATATTTTTTCATTGTGATATTTTTTAAACTAAATTTTTCCATCATGAACTATTGTAGTCTAGCTTGAATATAGGATGACACATCTTAGTTTATTTCCAATTATCTATAGATGGTCATTGTTCTAAAAATACCAACTACATTTCTCCTACGTTTCATTCAAAAAATTCCCTACATTATCAACCACATCTAGTGCATATTTATTTCACCATATAGTATTTCATGGAGGTAAATTCTAGTGGTCACTTGATAAGGATTTACTAGATGCGTTGGCACCCATGGGGCCAAAGGAGAATATCCACAATATGACTGGGTTCCACTACAACTACCTTGTGTTTAAGATCGATGAATAGTCAATGATAGTCTATCTTTCCATAATATAGATGTCATAATGCTCCTATTGTTGACCATGTCATGCTTATATCATCTTAGAAGGGGATATATTGTATTATGGTAAATGTATTGCATCAACCCTACATTCTTTCCCTTAACTATTTTTAATTTTAATATTTCTAGTAATTGGATCCCCGTCCATGTGGATCCATATAAGGATGTAACCTTGACCTATATTTCCATAAGTGTGGCCCTCTCCATGATTTTATCCTAATGTTACTCATACTTGGAAACCTTAAGAGATAAAACAATGTTGGAAGGATAAACATGAGCATGATTCCATATATAAATGCAAAGCTATTTTTTTTTATCATTTTTTGGTTTAAAAATGATGTCAAGTTGACCTACCAAAGTTATGTTTATGTAGAACTCCCTCATGAGGTATTTTTAGGTGTAATCCATGGTAGTCATTGTGGCATTGAAATTTTAGACGTGCATTTGAGGTGTGAGATATTGAATGGTACACTTGGTGGTAATCATGATAATCATCCCTATTGAAGCCTTATATGACTCAGTTGTGCATTCATTCCAAAAATTATGTAGGCCATATTGTCATTTGTTCTAAAGAAAATATTCACCATCCACATGGATAGGATGGAATTTTGTACATTAGCTATAGCCTATGCCTCACAAACTTAATTTTTGAGCTATTGCATTATAGGAGGTGCTCCTTTCCATTTCATTAGTCCCACATACATTGGGGATAGGCATAATAATGTCTTATATTTTCTTTCTTATAAAATGAAAATGCATGTGAAAATGAAAAAGGCCATATAATATTTTAAAACACCAAATTATTATTAATAATATTCTATTTAGAGGGAAAATAATTCCCATTATTTTTAGCCCACGAGAAACTGTCACAATTTGAGGCATCAATCCATTCCCAAGTATAGGCTTATATATACTTGTTGGAAAACATTTTTTGACACTAATCCAATGGAAGCTAAATTTACCACTTTTGTAAAAATATACTATGAATTATGGTGCTTTAAAATTTCTTGTTCCTAACTTCCATCTATTGAAATCCTCATTCTAATCTTTAAGATTTGGGTTACCTTTTTTATTTTCTAATTTGGATTTTTGAGGCTATCTTTAGTACACTTATGTGGAAGTGTTAAAAAATTTGTCATACTATGGATTGCATTATCAATAGTACTTAACACTCCTTACAATTAGTGAACACCTCATATATTTTTTTCTCCACCAAATAAAACTATGCTAAACCTTCCATATTCCTAGTCATGTATTATTTGGTACATCCCTAGTATTTGTTGGGGTATTTCATGGTCATTTATTGTTGTCTTGTTCATGTTTGAGAATTGTTTTAAAGTATATTTGTTTCATGACCATGGACATCTTCTTTGATTTCATCATAATTTTAGGTATCCCTACATTCAGAGTTGTTTTCAAATCATGGGAATCATCTGGGTACTCTAGTTTTGGAGTTGTCATTGTCTCTTCCTTTAACCATGACCCTTTGTTTTGATTCCTTTGATCATGGAATGGGTACTCCTATAGTTAGAGTTTTATTTGTGATGTGTCTCCCATATATTTTATGTAGTGCTACCTTTTATGTTGTTATCCAAAATATTTTTTGTAGCATGCATCACCAACAACAAATTTAGGGTAGTACTATATCAATATTATATTTTTGGAAATAATTGGAGTCTAATGCTTTCATTGTTGGGAAGAATGATAAGTATAAATTTATATAAAATATGAATCACTCATGTTGGATTATTTATTATTATTTTTATGATATTTTAGATATATTAAGTTACTTATTAGTTGCATATTGTTATATTGCAACCTAAAATTACCACTTTGTTGAGATCTGATAAATAATTGGTTATTATAATTTTAGCATATTAGATGCCTACATATACTTAGCAAATGAATAATCAAATCAGAATTTGTTGATTCATATCATCACATGTTTGAATCATGGACTCATTTTTTTACTTATTTTCTATGGATGCGGATATGTCCAAGAGGAGGGGATATGTTTTTCCCCCACATCAACTTGGCTACTAAGTTGACTAGTGTAATGTGTATAGCAATGAGCATTCCAAGTTTGAACCTCTTCACTGTCACTCTTGCCTTTTGAAAATAGATGGTTCTTCTATTTGGTAGATGTGGCAAGTAACATGGCACCTTTATATACCATAAAATAAGCTTATTAACCTATATATTATCCTTTAGCAAATAAAATTATGATAGATGTTGGAATTGTTGTGCACTTATGGTAGTCTTTAATTTTTCTATATTTGAGGGATATTATAGAGAAACTTTTAGAGGCCATAATGTTTGCATTTGAAAGTTATTTGAACCCATTTTTTTTCAAATCATATAATGATTAATATGTATACATAGGTGATATTAGTTTATAAACCTATTATAGTGTTTTGGGCCAAAATGTGTGGAATAGTCCTCAAGGCCTATTGCCCTATCTTGAAAGGGTAGTTTTATAATTTTCTATGTAATCAAAATATTAGACTTCACTATTTGGGAGATATAAATGGATTTGTGATAGTTGTAGCATATTTTGAGTCTTTTAAAGGCTTGGAAAAAATGGATTCAAGATGTGAATTAGTTAATTCCTCTTCCTTATTTGGGCAACTAATTCATTTTATAAAATTATTTATGATCTCTTTAATCAATTTCCTGTATAGGTAATCTTGAAAGTATGTTATAGATTTTCTTTTAAGTAGGTCCATGCAAAGTCTTTTTTGGTGACTAAAATTAGATGTCCCATAAGCTTGAAAAAGTCTTCAAATAGGATGATGTATGTCATGAATAGAATAGTTGTGACTTCAAGATACACCTTATATGATAATAGAAGATTGAAAAAGCTTATATTTAAAGGAGGTGGTGATTTTGACCTTCATTATTCATTTGTAGTCTGAGCATAAGTGTTTTTTATATATGTGCAAGGTGTCCAATAGTGGTAGTTGTGACTATGGCCAATTCTAAGGATACTTTTATATAGGAATGTAGTAGCTTATTTTAGATGATGGGGGGATCTAGATGAATCTACCTCAAAATATAGAGGCCCACTAGAGCATCCATTATGGGGGTGATATTATTGTTACTAATGTTTTCTCTCCTTGGTCCCTTAGTTCAAATTATGTGGGGGTGTTTAAATTATAATCTAATTCATGGTCAAGAGTTGACATTATGCAATGTATTGGATAGGCCTAAGGATATTTCATTGTACAATGTATTAATTATTTTGTAATATTTTATTATGTAAGCCCTATAAACCATGGTTAATATTATTTTGGTAAAACCATTTTTATAACTTGTAATTACTCTAAATCCAACTTTTTATATCAACTTAGGCTAAATTTTATTATGTAATTAGGATTTTGGTATTGGTATAAATACCCCATCCCACTTCTAATTTGATTATTGGTGTGTGTATAAATTTATCTATGGGTAATAGTGATTATTTATGGTGCCTATGGGTGTGCTCAATATCTATGTCTCTTTTTATCTTTCATTCCTCCTTTATGCTTTTTGATAGGTTAATTATATTCATTTTTAGATAATATTATAAATTCAAACATAAATGTATTTTCCATTCAACTTTAGATGACCTATTCATGTAATTTTTATCTTGATTTACTCCTATGTGTATTCAACATGAAATAAATTATTCTTGAATGGTTCTGTAATTTCTCCTACATTAAATAAATTCTTGCAACCCTTGTAAGTAAAACAAGAATAAAATATAATTTTTTTCTCTAACTAGCAAGGACTTATCCTCACTCAAACTTGCATCTACTTCTTTTTGGGTTCTTTTATCATGAACTAAATTATTCTCGAATAGCTCTACAAATCCTTTGATACTAAATAAATTATTATGATACCTATAAATACAAACATGAATAAAATGATAGATTTGAGGGTTTGGTTAGTTGGTAAAGCCTCTTATTTGGTGTGTGTAACCTTGGTTTAAATATCAAGGTCTCCTAGCACTAGAGGGTATGTCATGCTAGTACCACTAGCTACATTAAGAATTTTACCCAGTGCAACTAGAGGTTATAGTGGAATCAAGGAGCAGGATTCAAACCCACAAAGAGACAATGAAAAATGTAACGAGTTATGATTTCTCTAGTATACACAAAACAAATCATGAATATTTTTTTTCTTCTCCAACCAAAAAGGTCTTCTCCTCACTCAAACTTGTGTCTAAACCATTATAGAATCTCCAATAATAGCACCCTATCATGATTTTTGAGATTTTTCTCCTACTCTAGGCAACTTGATCACCATCACAAGTTAAAGCTTCATTTTGATATCAACCTACTCTGATACTAAATGTTTGGCTAGCAAGGTGATAGACAATTGTATTGTAAAGAAAATATTACATTTATAGTACAATATGGAGTTAGTTAAGGATGGGAAACATAATGAGCATATAATAAACTTTAGGTGTATGGGTAGAACCATTATCAATACCTTAGATGTCACCTAACACTCTAATAAGTGATGTAATATTCACAACATGTTAGTCCTTCATTCTAGTATTGCATGTCATATGAATGTTCAATAGCATTAATGTTATTTGATCACTTTTATATGTTCTAATTGATCATGTACAAATCTTGTTATAGTTTTGGTCTAGATCTATGTATACTTGACTTGGATTTGATATTGTTTCACCTACATCCCTAATTATTCTTGGTTAAAATTACTTCAAATTCATCAAAAATAAAAGCAATGAGGACTCTATTGATGGTCAAACCTAAAATAATTATCCTAAAATAAGAAACATCTTGATCCTAACATCTGATATTTAAAATATTTGTTTCTATAAGCATAATTTCCAAAATAAAATAAAAAACTAAAAAAAAATCAAAAATTTCTCTAATGATATTTACACATGATTTGTGGACATATTCAATGTTTCACTAGCATTCACACCATCCAGTCAAGAATATTTAAATCACATCTTGAAGTTGTTGATTCATTGATAAGGTAGTGATTCACTTACATAGTTGATGATGACATGCTAATGTAAGTCCAACTCTAGCAATTTGAAAGGAAATTTTGGTTAAGGTTAAGTTTTATTGACTCACATATAATGTTTTTTACTTGCTAATAAAAAAAATATTTATCAATACATGCCCAATTTTTTAAATTCTCACTAATATGATATAGTTATGGCTAATTTTATATTTTATAGGTACAAGAAGATTTATTTAAAAGCATCAATCATTAACATACAAGAAAAAATTAATTTATTATAAATACAAGATCCAAATCACATGATAAAGGTAAAGGGGTTAAGTGACTAAAATTGATCAAATACTAATGAAAGAAAGCTAAAGTCAAGAAATTATTTGGATCAAGGAACTAAGTGAACTCATCACAAACTCAAAAATTTTGCAATGGCTATGCCTATTGACACAAATATAGGTACAAATATTCTAATTCATCCACATAACCAATCCCTCGGGCATCCATTGTTGTTAACTCAAGTAGAGAATATCACTGATCTTGTATTACCTTTAGAAATTATTCAAACATGGGATTTAATCAATCCTATTTCTAAAACATGAAAAAAATCCCTTTTTTAGCATGCCTCACATGATGTAATTTTATCAAACATTATCTATTAGTAGTATTTTATTATGGGTACCACAATATCTTAGTACAAGTCAACAATTGATGGCCTCTCTTAGCTAGTCGACTAGTATACCCACTTTTCCACCTAATAAAGGTCTTTGAGTTGGATCTAACTAATAGGTTTGTATGATCCAAATACAAGCTAGACCAAGCCAATAGAATTGTCCCTACAATGTTACTTTCCAAAAACCTAATGGTCCAAGTTAGCAAATCACATAGAGTCAACTATAGGATCATAGCTTATCATATTCTCTAAATACAAGATCCACACAAGGTCAACAAGTCCAAACTTTGATAAATTCCCTGCTAATCTAAACCATCCCAAAATTTTGATAAATACTATGTTCAATTAAGAGTGAAGTAACCTAGAATATCACTTAGAATACTTAAATACCTATTGTATGCCATTCCTTATAGTATTTGTAATTATCACATCCAAATCAATTGCACCCTCAATACTATAAATATCCTTAAAATCCACAAAATATGTTAAATCTATACAAAATCCCAAATCCTACTTTATAGTCAATTCTAAATCCAAACCAACAGAAAATTCCCTAGTGTATGAAGGTAAAAACCATGCATCTACACTATTATAATCATATAACAAATTGACAATAATGAAATCAAGTTCATTGCAAAAGATAAAATATATTCAAGAAAGGGGGATGCTCCTTTATTAATAATGATGAAACTTGATTACAACTCCTCCCTCTTAGGGAGTCCCTCAATTTGATACAATTGTTACAAAATTTATGGACCCCTCAATGGGGAGATATGCACTTCAAGGGTCTTCACTTCAACACCACTTTAATTGAGGGCTTAATAGATGCCTCCTTCTCTAATATTAAGAGGTAGGATCTCGAATGATACCTTATTCTTGGAAATATCTGCTACCTGCATGCAAGGAAATAACAAGAAACATTAAAAGCTTATGATACCTCTCAAGATGAGGCTTATTTCCAAGAAAATGCAAGAAATAAAGAATATATGTAAAAAATAAATGAAATGCCTAAATGAAAGCAAATATGCCTATAAAACTGATAATGAACCATAGAAATGTAGTAAATATGACAAATATATGTCAAATAAAGGTTTTTGCATGATAAAAATGAGAAATCTATGACTAAATCAAGGAAAATTTTAAGTAAAATCCTCATCATTGTTGCTCATAGTAGTTGGCTGTACTAGCCGCTGATGACATCAGTAGCTAATCCTGCGGGTCGCTATTGAAGACAATGGCTACGAGGAAAATAATTTACACTTAAAATTAGATCTGTTGATGCTTAATTTCCTTGATGAATTAATGGTCAAGGATCGCTTGGGTGTCTAAACAAAGATTTGTGATTGAAATATCTTGAATTCACAATGGATTGATATGGAATGGTAGGCTTATTCAAGCTATTGGAATCTCCATTATTGCAAATGCAGGTGTCAAACTGTAATTGGGTAGCATCTCACTAATTCTCAAGTGATGTGAAATGACTCTACAATTCGGTAGGGATTTTTTGTATTCAATTTGTGATCATAAATGCCTCTTTGGGAGGTCTATAAATAGACTTTCCCAAATCCCAATATTGGCTTCTCAAGGAATCCAAGATCAATAATTAGTTAGCCTAAGAAGTTGGGAGGAACCCTATGGAAGCTTTGCAGCCCAAAACCACTTGAGAATCGTTGCAATTTGGGTTGTTGCAACTAATTTTTCTTGGCTCAGGTATCCTGAGTTTTTTATAGGGCTAGCCACTCTCGATTAATGCAGACAGGGGTAGGCTACTCTTAGCCTCTATCAACAGGCATGAATAACACTTAGCCACTCTAATTATCAATGATTGAGATTTTAGCTACTGATGCCATCAGCGACTAAGGTTGTATAGGATTAAACTACCTAACATGAGTGGTTAGAACCACTGCTTGATCTTGGAAATATCCAAGCTCATTCATATGGTCTACAAAGGTGCCCATATGAGTAGTCTCCTAAACATGACATGTTTTAGGTATCTATAGATTCCCCTTTTGGGATGCATTGTGTGGAAAAAACAACACTAAGAAAAAATATATCACCTAAAGCCATATTGTAGGTTTGTTGATGTTCATTGATCTGGTCAATCTTAGATGCCCCAATCACATAAAAGGCATCTACCTCAGAATCATTGCTTCAAATGAAATGGAAGTCTTAGCTTGAGTAAAGCTTTGGACATGATTTGCATGAAATTAGAATGAATTTTTTGAACGATAATGACCAAAAAATAAATTACCAAAGATTTAGTTCATTATGTATGGTTTTTCCCTAGAAGAAGGGTAAGCTTGTTATAACTATTAGCAATGATTCATAATATGAATGTGATTTACATGATAGAGTGATCTATTATTGATTTTGATTATGAATGTTATTATTATGACTACCCCCTCAAGCAACGAGTCGATGAGGAAAGGACAAGTGATGAAAGCGATGAGTCACTTGACCAAGATGATTTATTTGGACAATTTAAGACTTTTACATTTGTTATTAGGTAGGTCCTATTACAACTGTGGCTTCAACCATTAATAGTAATTGTACACCTCTATCCCATGGAGCAGTCGGGCCACAATGGCCTTCTTAGAAAATCAATACGATAGAAATTCCATATAATCTTATGCTAAATCACTATGTTCAATGATCTGATGAAACTTCATAGGAGAAATGAAATGAATATCTTGTTCCTGTGGGGAATTCCAGCCACCATGGCCTTCTTCAGGATTGAAGTGAAGATATTTCAAGTCTAAAATGAATAATTTGGTTCAAATAACATTATGGTAATTTACTCGTCTTGTCGAATTGCATGGAGCGCAAGTCGCTACAACCGCCAAGTGTGTAAAATAAATAATTGGGTATGAGGCATAGTTGAAATTTAATTTATTTTATTTTTTTGTTATTTTGATGATTTTGAAGATTATGGACCAATAGGTAATTATTCTTGTCCATTTTGAAGCTCCTCATGGTGAAACATTTGAAGCATTTATTGCTGGTTCTTAACCGTTATCGACAAACCATGGTTGGTTTTTTCTATTTTCTTAGTCATTTTTGTTGTCAGTAGTTGGGGTTGTCTTGATCCGTGCCCACTGTCATTGTTAATGGTTGAGTTCTAATTGAAAAATATATAAGAAAAATTAGGGGTTTTACTTTTCATTATATCCAATTGGCTTGAGTGAATAGTGAGAGCTTTGAGGGAAGAGAGAGAGAATCTGATATGGAACACTACCGAGATTTCCTAACACCACAATGGCAGATTAGCTTGAAGCTTCCATGAGTGGCAGAGCCAAAGCTCCTAAGGTAGATTCTTCATATCTCACTTGTAATTTGAGCATTAAAAGGAACCTCACTAATTAATGAAGCTAAAAGAACCTCATTAAACTACAAGTAAAGAACCTCACCTTAGTTAGGTTTAGCATTAGGTTAGATTAGATGGGTGGGTTTTAATTTTGGGTGGGAAACAACCTTGCATGGGGTATTTTCCCATAGCCAATGTCGGCATCAACGGATCCCAATTTTCCAATTGGGATCCATTGTCACTATGAGCAGCTAGGTTCAAACCCCAATGATAAAAAAGTGATTGTTTGTAGTTAGTCACTGTCGATGTCAGTGGTGGATGTGGCAGCTACTATTGGCATGAGTGGCTCAAGAACTTGAGCCTATTTTAAAAAAAAAAAAATTGAAATTTTGTAATATGTGGGTGATTATGCATTTGGATTTGCACCTTAGACTTTGACTGCACAGGCATGAGATTGGAGTTATTTATCCAGTTGAATCACATGGACTGGGATTGGATTGGGGCCCTGGGCCTTAGATACAATATTAGATTACTAAAAACCATGTCAAACCAGACCTTCCTGAAATCTCTAGTCCATCGATGGGATTCAAGGACTAACACTTTCCATATTATGACTAGGGATATGATGGTGACACTTGAGGATGTCTACCATATTTTTAGGATTCCCATCGATGGATGAGTCATTACCTCTTTAGCTACTACAGATAGAGATACAATATTTTAGAGGGTCTTTGGAGACAAACACATTGAGGCCCTAGGGAACATTGGGCATGGAGGGGTGCCAGTAACTTATTGGTATCAACAGGATGTCTTATCACAATGCTAGGATGTTCTCATGCATATTATATATAATTTGCTATTACCAAACACATCATGTGCAAGGTTCCCTTGGAACCTCTTGGTGATGGTTCAAGATCTTGTTGATAGCCCTAGGCCACTTATTATGGAATGGGGGAGCATGTTGCTATCCCAGCTCTATGATGAGTTATACAAGATTAATTGATGAAGGCGAGTAGGCATTGGATGCAACCTACTACTACAAATCTGGGGGTGGGAGCATATCAGGATAGACAAACCTAGAGGATTACCCCTAGAGATCATAGTAGTAGTGGTGGTGGCACAGTGTTACGATGCTAGATGACAATAGGATTTAGAAACCCATAAGAGTAGATCTCATACTGGGGATCTATGAAATTACATGGATTCACTTATAGGACTCCAGATGAGCCATATTATGTGGAGGCCCTATTTGGGTTGCCCATATTAGGAGGAGGCTGATGGATACTTAGCTCAGATGCAACATGACTGATGAGTAATTAGGTGTAAGCCCAGGGTGAGGTAGTTATTCCACTACTCTCGATTGATAAGGCAGTTCAAATTTACTTAGGATATCACAAAGGAGCCATTCCTCTACCATCGCCTTAAGGTAAAGACACAACTTGCATGGCATCAGGTGATAGATTTCATATATGAGGGTGATGTTATAGGAGATACAAGGATAGCAGATATTGGTACTACATAGGACTATGACACTTGGTGTGTCTCTAGGCTATGGCAAAGTCATGGTCCTCTGGGCCACTCTAGGGATGCAGATACTATTGAGGTAGTATTTTATGACCCACATGGGTGATGAGTGCATCCTAGGATAGAGGGTAAGTGGGATCAAGGTATTACATAGGTAGAGGAGCCACATGAGTAGGAGGAGGGTGAGGAGGATACCATTGATGCTGAGGAGTCACCACTATGAGTTGAGGTGCATAGCTTATAGGTATAGCTATAGATAGCCCATCATAAAATCATGGAGAGGGATACCTATCTTGCTACAATACAAAGTCAGTTGAGTGTAGGCCAAGCATAATGGTGAGGGTATGAGGAGGAGATGACTCTCTACCATGATCAACTATATTTAATGTAGATCTTGATAGATAAGGTCACTTCCTAGAGGGATTTGTTGTAGGTACAATTGGATGTTAGGACTGCTGAGAGAGATAATCTCAGAACATAGCTAGGGGATCCTACTATTACTCAGATCACACCATCCATTCCAGCCACTCAAGGATAGGTAGCTTTAGGTACACCTGCTATAGGATATGTAGTAGAATTGCAGGCATAGGTGGATAGGTTATAGGGTCTACTCAACCAGTATAACATGAGGCACCAGTCTAATGGTACATATATTCTATAGCTAAAGGGATTGGTGGCCATGCTAGGGGGTACTCTACCTACGTGGTCTACTATAGGAGGATAGAATAGGATTTAGAGTGATTTTGGACATTCCTTAGTGCACCCTAGCTATAATTCAAGGGCTCAATCAGAGAGATCAAAGGGCACCATCTTTAGGCAGCCTTGTAGAGAGGGATATGAGGGAGGTGGCGACTCAGGGGGTGCAGGTGCTTCACAATAGACATGATGTCTTGTATCATTTTTAAGTGTAAGGTCTGAGGACCTACACTATTGTAGCCTATGGATATTTTGTATCTCCTCTATGTAAATTTTGATGCACATATTTATATGTGATACGTCTTTATTGCTCATTATGTATATCATTTTATTGCTTTATGTTCTTGTTATGTATATGTTGATGAAATGCTTATAGGATGCTTTGATTATGCTATATAGCTGCAATGTATTGATAACCTGCACTAGATAGGTGATATATTTATGAGTAGATGATATGATCTAGATGTATAGATGCACTATTATGTATGCATATATGGATGTAATGGTGAATGTTAAATGCATGTTTAATTTGCTTCAATTGTTTATGCATTTAATCTATATGATGTGATATGCTAGATGATATGTAATGTGATGCATTAATTACATGAGGATGATCTAATGCAAATGGACCTGTATGCTTTAATTACTTAAAACATAAGGAATGAATCTAGTATGTGTTTAACAAACCAATGGATGACACCATCGAATGTATGAAAATTATGAATGTAAATGTTAACCTTTATCATAAGAATTAATAATTTTAGCATCCATATGTGATATGAGATGGTGAGAGATGTATGTATTTTCTCTATAAGCTTTTGTAAACTAAAATATATGTACAAAATAGGCAGTGGTCATCTAAATAGCATTGTTGATATCCATCAGGTATTTATCCTATTTCATGAATACCCCTTAATAAACAAAACCTTATAAGGAAAATTGTGATTGATTGATGGTATGATTTGTTGCTATAGGGTATTTTTGAGATTTTTCATGAGACTCAAACACCCTAGTTGATTAATCAAAATTTGTATAATGACTATACATGACTCTTGAAAGATTAAAGTTTTTGTTATGAAGACCAAGATATTCATTATCCTTGTGTGTGCAAATGAATATATTAGATGAGACATAAGACTACCTCATTTCCAGGTGGGATTCATTCAGCCCATTACTATAATGAGGATCACCAAATATTCATCATGATCCTAGTTTTGGATGCAATTGGACTAGACTACTAGGTAATACATGCCACCTAAAGCTAGCTCATTTGTAAATTTCTTAGAACTACCCCATTGCCAGGTAGGATTCATTCAACCCATTGCTATAATGGGGATAACTCAATGGATTTGAGTATTGACCATTCCAGAAGTTCAAGATCTTCACCCCCTTATTTTCTTTTGATTTCTTGGGATACTTGCTCATGCTTAGTGATGAAAATAACTATTTATTTTGTATTTTTTTTTGAGCAAGGGATTTGTTTTTATTTTGGGATTTTGCTTATTTTGTATAAAAGCAAGGTATTTCTTTGGGAAGAGGGGAGCTTGTCCATTTTTTAATGATCAGAATCCTAGACCATGCACATCTAAATATGAGAAAGTAAAAATGTTTCACTCAAGGTAACTAGGACCACTTTGTAGTGTTCATATTTACTTTTTCAAACTAGGATTGTTAATGTTGAAATTGTGATAGGATTTTGATATATGCAAGGTACTATCAAAACTAGACCTCATATTAAAAAGGAAAGATAGATTTCTACAAAATCTAAGAATTTCACTCTTGGACATATTGAGCTTAGTTAGTTGTCATTGATGTCAAGGTGAAAAAGTCGGCATTGGTGTCAAAGTGAACATATGAAGCCATCATCAACACCATGGAGCACACCATTATTAACACCAGGAACAAAGCGAAGAGTTAAAGAATAAATTGGCAAAATAATATTTTATGAGGGTTTAATTAAACCCATGGTGGCAGAATATTTTAAATCAAATCAGTGGAGTACAAGTTACAGGTTTAAATTTACCCCATGAAAGACTTTAATTTTATTTAAGTCAAAATTTTTAAAATATAATTTATAAAATATAAATTCTATTGGAATTTAAATAATTATAAATTATATAAAGGTTTAGCTAGCGCTGATGTAATCAAAATTAAGGAGCACCGACATCTAAATTTGAATGGTGGTTTTGTGTATAAATTAATGCCCAAAGGGGCATTCGAAACATACCCCTCAATGAATTAATTCCCATGCAAAGAGGTTGAAGGTATTTCGTGCATTGTGAATGTTGAGGAAGAAGACAAAGAGCTTTGTCTTATTAGTGCCAGGGAAGAAGACAAAAATAAGACAACATATGGTTTGAGCCACACAGGACACGGTGGTCCATTGGTAGTGCATGCTTTGTAAAGGTGTTGGGAAAGGAAGAGCCCACATTCAATTCTCGTGGACATGCCAAAGGAAGGTTTCTTTTTTGCATTCAATTCAGCCACCAGGTATAGAAGAAAGAGCATGAAGTTCTCATTAGTTTCAAACGTGTGTCTAGCACATGCGGTGGTCAAGCCCGCGACTAGAGCACTCGTAGAGGCAAATATCATGGGGTCGAATCCCACTAGTGCCAAAGGTAATTTTTTGATTAAAATTTATATTGCCTAAGGTTTTATTAAAGGGTATTTTGGAGTTATAAGGGTTTGTGAAGATTTATTTTTAATTAAATTGCATTTGGAGTTATAATGTTTTGTGAAGGATTAATTTATTGGAAATTGATTTGTGCTATTTGTAGTTAAAAGGGTTTTTGAAAGATTGTTTTGTTAAGAAGGAAGTTAAGTTATTAACGTTGTTAAAGAAAAGGGATTTAATTTTTGCTAAAGTTCTTGCCATTAAAATTTATTAAAGAGGTTTTGAATTATTTTGGTGGATGTTGAATTTATTATTAGTTGGGAGTTTATAAGTTGTTATTGGATAAATAATTTATGTATGTTGATGGTTGTTTTTGAAAGGTGGAGTGATAAGGTGTAATTGAGTATTTATATTATTTTGTGAGAAATATTTATCATCTAACCTATTTGATCTTGGCATAAAAGTGTTTGTGGTTGTAACAGATTTATGAGATCCTTTCATCTTCAAGAAAAAGGTATGAGCACATTTTTCCATAGTTGAGTTGGTTGATTGGTTTTCTGGAAATCAATTTTGGAGTGAAAAGGACTTGATTAGGGTTTCCTTTTCGAGAGTGTTTGAGTTAATGCTTCAAGGTTTATTTGGAATAAAGATTTGTTATTAAAACCTTGTTTTATAAGAATTGTTGTTGAAGCCATTGGTTGTGTGAATAACCTAAGTTAGGGTTGTGCAAAAGAACATGAGTATCATTGTTATGTGAAGATTTTTTTATAAGCATTGTTGTTGAAGTGAGTTGTTGTGCAAAGAAATTGAACTAGAGTTTGAAAAGAACATGAGTATCATTGTTATGTGAGATTTGTTGTTGAGCATTGTTGAAAACATTTTGAGTTGATGATTATATGCTTCGACTAGGGTTTGTGAGAAAGGAGTGTTTCATTGAGTGGTTGGTTAAGTAGAGTTGATTGAGCCTAGTCAAGTGGATGTATGAAGTGATTGTTCAAGTTCCATAAAAAAACCTATTCTATATTCTTATTTGAGTTGAGAAAGTGTAGGATATTTTGAGTCTCAAATAATTCTCTTTATGTTTCTTTGATATTTGGCCAAGTTTTGAGTGGACTTGTTGAGAAAATTGAGAAAGTTCTGAGTGGATTTATTGAGTATATTTGAGCAAGTTCTAAGTGGACTTGTTGAGAAAAGTGAGCAATTTTTGAGTGGACTTGTTAAGCATATTGAGGAATTTCTGAGTGGACTTGTTGAGCAAATTTGAGCAATTTCTGAGTGGAATTTTTGAGCATATTGAGAAAGTTCTTAGTGGACTTATGGAGCAAAGTTTAGTGCATATTTGAGTATAATTTTATGCCAGACTAGAGAGAAATATTGAGCAGATTTGTGCTAGACCGAAGGACTATGTTTAGTGCAAATTTGAGACAGAGCATTGGAGGTGATAGAGCAGAGAGGACAATAGTCTCTAGTGGATAGAGATCCTTTATCCAGGGTAGTGAGGATAGGTATTCTGAGTGGGGACACGAGTCTTCAGTGGAGAGAGATCCACAAGCCAGTGCAATGGAGGTAGTAGTCTTCTAGAGGATCACCAACCAGAGCAGAGGAGAAGGAGTTTTCCTATGGATAGAGATCTACAAAATTTTAGGGGATTGGTATCTCCTTTGGACAGAAGTCCATAAATATTGTAATAGGGAAGGATTCCCAAGAGATTGATTGAGAAAATTTTAGTAAAATATTTTCTCCATGGATTAGCCCACATTGGGTGAACCACTTAAATTATGGTGTCTCTATTGTGTATGGTTTTTTGTGCATTGCTTGATTACTTTTGTTGATATTTCTATCTATTCATTACATAATATTGATTGGAAAAGAAAATTAAAAAGTAATATTATATTGTTCACCCCCCTCTCAATATAAGCTTGTGTTCTTCAATTGGTATCAGAGCGGGTTCCTTCAGAAGAGTTTAACAACTTGAAGTAAAAGCTAACAAGAACACAATGGATCCTAAGGAGGTGTCCTCAAATAATTTAGTACCAGTCTTTTATGGAAGTGACTATATGTATTGGAGTATGATGATAAAGATCTACCTGATGGCACTTGGCAATGAAATTTGGGAATCAATGGAATTTGGATATGATCCCTTAATAAATCCTCCTACAGATAAGGAAGGTAAGCTTTTACAGCACCATAATTCAAAATCAAAGAATGCTCTTGTGATAGGTTTGCGTAGAATAGAGTCTATGAAAGTTATGCATTGTAAAACTGTAAAAGATATGTGGGATAAATTGCAAAATATATATGGAGATAAAAGTGTCAAGAAAGCAAATATGTGAAATATCAAAGGACAACTTGAAGTATTAATAATGAACGAAGAGGAAAATATTAGTGCTTATATAATTCGAATTGATGAGGTTGTTAATGATATGCAAGGAATTGGAATGAAGATTGATGAATCAAATGTTTATGATAAAGTCTTAAGAACTCTTCCAAAAATATTTCAGTGAATAGGTTTCTGCTATAGAATTATCAATGGATGGTGATACTTTGAGAAGAGATAAATTTCTTGGTATGCTCACAACTTTTGAGATAAGAATAAAATATACCATTCCCCAAAAGGAAGCAACATTCAAAGTAATCAAGAAAACAAAGGGTAAGAAGTGAGAGTCAAACAATGAGTCATCTAGTGATGAAGAAGCTAATTATTGTAGAAGAGATAAATATTCTAGAAGATCTAGAGATCTAAGATCTGTTAAGTGTTTCAATTGTAGAAAGTATGGACATTTTGCAATAGATTTTCAAGAACCCAAGAACAACAATGGTTAAGAAAAATCAGATCACAAAAACAGAGAATCAGAAAGATACAGATATAAAAAGAAAAGAAAGGATGGACAAAACATACAAGAAAATAAGTTCTTCCAAAGGCAAAAGAGGATATACTATGTGGATAAGGCAATTAAGTACTCAAGTGATAGTGATGCTAGTTTTTTAGACAATGATAGAGATGAAGTCTTATTTATGATTGAAGAAAAAGGGCAAGTTAAGAAAAGGACTCCAGTAATTCTCAACTATTTTAGATGTGGTAACTTTGGACATCTTGAATATGATTATACAAGGTATGGTTATATTTTGTGATGATGAATATGAAGATACACTTGAAATACCAGATGAAAATTTTCTAAGGGCATTAGAAGAAGAAGAAAGTGTTCCTATAGAAGACAAGCCAATAGAAAATAAATATGAGGACAAAGGTAAACAAATAGAGGAATATTTAGAAAATAATGGTTATGATTTCAAGGGAGAACTTATTTATGCCCTTAACATGGTAAATAAGGTAAGAAAGCAACACTCTAAACTTGAAATTCAATTTCAATAACATGATGAAGAGAGAAGATTGCTTATAGAGGATTTAAAAAAATCAAAGGCTAAGGCAAATAGGTTTAAAGATAAGTTAGAAGCGAAGATCTTGGAATGTGAGAAGATAGCACAAGAAATGGCACTACTAAGAGAAGATTTAGAAGACTCCATGTTCAAGATGAAAGGGTTCAAAAATAGCTTAAAGAACTTGGATAAGTTCATCAAGATACAAAAGCCTACATCAAGCAAAACAAGTCTTGGATTTGAACATGTTCAAAAGAAATGGGAAGGAGAGTTAACTTCAAGTTTTGGAGGAGAAGAAACTTTAGATGAAGATACTTCAAAAAAATACAATGTAAAAGATAGTGAGACATCTGAGGATGAGTTGGATAATAGAGAGTTAAAAAAAATAGGAACAATGCACAAAGATGATACTATGGAACAACAATCATAATAGGTCAAGAGAGACCAAGAGACCAATGAGGTCAAGGCAAGGAAACTTCAATGGAATATGCTTCTCATGTCACAGGTTTGGGCACATGGATTCATAGTTCTGGACACATGAAAGACAGGAATATGGGAATAGAAAGCCTTTCCATGGGTATTGTTACTCATGTAATTAGTTTGGTCACAAAGCAATGAATTGTAGGGTTCATGATAGAAGAGGGTATGGTTTCACTAGGAGAAATCCTAATATTGCACCTCCAAGGAAAAATAACATTAAGTGTTATAAGCGCAATAATGATGGCCACACAACAAACTGGTGTACAGCAGACATTCCAAAAATAAGTATGAATAGGAACAGGAACAGGAACAGGAACATGAATATGAACATGAACATGAATATGGATATGAATAGGAATAGGAAAAGGAACAGGAACATCGATATGAATAGGAAAAAGAACAGGAACATGAATTTTGACATGGACAAGAACATGGACATGGATAGAATTAGTCAAAGAAATCAAAAAATTTAGATAAGAAGAGAAGAGGATAAAGGTAAAGAATAGTGCTTTATGGGAGTAGAAATACTCCCACCCTAGAATTAACCACCTTAACAGAAGGTGGGGGAGAGGCTAAGCTAAGAGGCTCATTCTTAGCCCCGAGACCCAAAGGTGACCCTTTGCCATTAATGTTAAATGGTGAGAGATTTGAGTAAGGAGGAGAGATTTGGTATTTGAGAGAGCATTGAGCCAGGGGAGCAGAACAAAGGAAAGGTCAAGTTTTCAGTTAAAATAATTTGGGTTACCATCAATGACAAAGGGGGATATTGTTGGAAATTTTGAGCTCAGTTAGTTGTCATTGATGTCAAGGTGAAAAAGTCATCATTGATGCCAAAGTGAACATATGAAGCCATCATAAACATCATGGAGCACACCATTATTAACACCAGGAACAAAGTGAAGAGTTGAAGAATAAATTGGAAAAATAATATTTTATGAGGGTTTAATTAAACCCATAGTGGCAGAATATTTTAAATCAAATAAGTGGAGTACAAGTTGCAGGTTTAAAATTACCCCATGGAAGACTTTAATTTTATTAAAGTCAAAGGTTTTAAAATATAATTTATAAAATTTAAATTCTATTGGAATTTAAATAATTTATAAATTATATAAAGGTTTATCTAGCACCGATATCATCAAAATTAAGGAGTGTCGATGTCTAAATTCAAATGGTGGTTTTGTTTATAAATTAGGGGCATTTGAAATGTACCCCTCGATGAATTAATTCCCATGCGAAAAGGTTGAAGGTATTTCGTGCATCGTGAATGTTGAATAAGAATACAAAGAGCTTGGTCTTATTAGTGCAAGGGAAGAAGACAAAAAGAGGATAGTGTATGATTTGAGCCACATAGGACACAGTGGTCCATTGGTAGCGCATGCTTTGTGAAGGCATTGGGAAAGGAAGAGCCCACGTTCAATTCTCGTGGATGTGCCAAAGGAAGGTTTTTTGTTTGCATTTAATTTGGTCGTCAGGTATAGAAGAAAGAGCACGAAGTGCTCGTTGGTTTCAAACGTACATCTAGCGCACGCAGTGGTCAAGCCCGTGACTAGAGCACTCACGGAGGCAGAGATCATGAGGTTGAATCCCACTAGTGACAAAGGTAATTTTTTGATTAAAATTTATATTTCCTAAGGTTTTCTTAAAGGGTCATTTGGAGTTATAAGGGTTTGTGAAGGATTATTTTATTGGAAATTAATTTGTGCTATTTGGAGTTAAAAGGGTTTTTGAAAGATTGTTTTGTTAAGAAGGAATTTATGTTATTAAGGTTGTTAAAGAAAAAGGATTTGATTTTTGCTAAAGTTCTTCTTGCCATTAAAATTGATTAAAGAGGTTTTGAGTTATTTTGGTGGATGTTGAATTTATTATTAGTTGGGAGTTTATAAGGTGTTATTGGATAAATACTTTATGTATATTGATGGTTGTTTTTTAAAGGTGGAGTGATAAGGTGTAATTGAGTATTTATATTATTTTGTGAGAAATATTTATCATCTAACCTCTTTGAGCTTGGCATAGAAGTGTTTGTGGTTGCAACAAATTTATGAGATCCCTTCATCTTCAAGAAAAATGTATGAGCACATTTTTCCATAGTTGAGTTGATTGATTGGTTTTCTAGAAAATAAGTTTGGAGTGAAAAGGAGTTGATTAGGGTTTCCTTTTTTAGAGTGTTTGAGTTAATGCTTCAAGGTTTTTCTAGAATAAAGAGTTGTTATTAAAACCTTGTTTTATAAGCATTGTTGTTGAAGCCATTGGTTGTGTGAAGAACTTGAGTTAGGGTTGTGTAAAAGAACATGAGTATCATTGTTATGTGAAGATTGTTTTATAAGCATTGTTGTTGAAGTGAGTTGTTGTACAAATAACTTGAACTAGAGTTTGAAAATAACATGAGTATCATTGTTATATGAGATTTATTTTTTGAGCATTGTTGGAAACATTTTGAGTTGATGATTATATGCTTGGACTAGGGTTTGTGAGAAAGGATTTTTTCATTGAGTGATTGGTTGAGTAGAGTTGATTGAGCCTAGTCAAGTGGATGTATGAAGTGATTGTTCAAGTTCCATAAAAAAAACTATTCTATATTCTGGTTTGATTTGAGAAAGTGTAGGATATTTTGAGTCTCTAAAAATTCTCTCTATGTTTCTTTGAGATTTGAGAAATTTCTAAGTGGACTTGTTGAGAAGATTGAGCAAGTTTCGAGTGGACTTGTTGAGAATATTTGAGAAAGTTATGAGTGGTCTTATTGAGCAGATTGAGAAAGTTCTGAATGGACTTTTTGAGAAGATTGAGCAAGTTCTTATTGGACTTGTTGAGCATATTTGAGCAATTTCTAAGTGGACCTTTTGAGCAAATTGAGCAATTTCTGAGTGGACTTGTGGAGTAGAGTTTGGTGCAGATTTGAGGATAAGTTTATGCCAGACTAGAGAAAAATATTGAACAGATTTGTGCTAGATCGAAGGACTATGTTTAGTGCAGATTTGAGATAGAACTTTGGATGTGACATAGCAAAGAGCACAATAGTCTCCAGTCGATAGAGATCCATTATCCAGGGTAGTGATGATAGGTCTTCTGAGTTGGGATAAGAATTTTCAATGGAGAGAGATCCACAAGCCAGTGCAGTGGAGGCAATAGTCTTCTAGAGAATCACCAGCCAGAGCATAGGATAAGGAGTTCTCCTATGGATAGAGATCCATGAAATTGATTTAAGGTATTGGTATCTCCTTTGGATAGAGGTCCATAAATATTGTAATATGGAAGGATTCCCAAGAGATTGATTGAGAAAATTTTAGTGAAATATTTTCTCCGTGGAGTAGCCCACATTGGTTGAACCACTTAAATTGTGGTGTCTCTATTATGTATGGTGTTTTTTGCATTACTTGATTACTGTTGTTGATATTACTATCTATTCATTGCATAATATTGATTGGGAAATAAAATTAAAAAGTGTTCTTATACTGTTCACCCCCCTCTCAGTATAAGCTTGTGTTCTTCAATCACTAGGTATGGCTGAATGATCAAAAAACCCTAGTATATTTCTTATAGCAACAAGAATATTTTTATTGAAAAACACAATTACTCACAGGGGATGATGGATTGTGATGATGAAAAGATGCATGATTGAGATACAAACATGGTGTCGTTTATCAGATTGTAAATACAACATTTCCTAATACAAATGCAATGGATAAAAATACGTAATGCAATACAATTAAATGAATACATATGCAAAATGTAAATACATAATATAAATGTTTTTGTATTTTTGATGTTTTGCAATGTTTTTGAATTTTATTGCTTTTTTATTTGTTTGGATTCTTGATGTTTTAAATTATTTTTTGAATTTTGAGTGATTTTCAAATGTTTTTGGATTTTGATTTTATGTATGAAATACCTTTAGATGAATAATATTGAGAGGCTCAAGCTATTCAAAACCTTATAGCAATGTTAGGCAATAAGTACCAGGTCCAATCTTCTCTAATATGATAAATGGACCTAACCAGTTGGCCATAAATTTGTCTCGTAGATGCTATGGTAGGTTTGAGTTCTATTGGTTCTATTTTTGCACAAGATCCCCAAATTTAAATTCTCTCAGGTGGAATTTATTATTGTAAGCTTGTTTTAACCGATCTAGGTAAAATCAAAGATGCTCAAGATCATTCATGCTATATTCATCAAGAAGTGTCAATTGATCTAGGTGATCTTGCCATGCAATGTCATCATCGATGAACTATTTCAATGTGATGTGCAATATTGGAATTTCAAAGTCCAAGGGCATGATGGCATCAACACCATTTACTAGTGCAAACCGTGTTGCCCCTGTGGGTGTCCGTATACTAGTCTTGTAAGCCCATATTGCAAGAGACAGCTGAATATGCCATTCTTTATGATTTTATTGAATAGTCTTCTTTAAGATTGCTACCACTATTTTTTTTGAGGCCTCAACTTGCCCATTTGCTTGTGGATAATATAGAGTTAATAAAACTATTTTGAATATTATACTTGGATGTTAAAGCCCTTACAGTTTTGTTTTTTAATGAAGTTCCATTATCCGATATTATTTTGGATGGTATCCCGAAATGACATATTATATTATGGAGTATGAATTTTGCAATATGTGCTCCTTCATTGTAGTTAAAGGGATCGCCTCCACCCATTTTGTGAAATACTCAGTGGCTATTATAATAAAAGTGTGTTGACCCGAATATGGGGGACAGATATTACCAATTAGATCCAAACCCCACTAAGCAAATGGCCAAGTCGTGGATGGGCTGTAAGGCCTGCTATGCTAGATATAGAATATTAGCATGATAAAAATATCTAACACACTTCTTGACATACATGCTGCAATCCTTCTCCATACTAGTCCAATAGTAACCCATTCAAATGATGTGCTTAACAATGCCCATGCCACTGCAATGGCCACTACATGTACCATCATGAGCTTGTGAAATCATCCAAGCTAATTCTTGGGGCTCAAGGCAATGAAGGAGAATTCCATCATAGCCATGATGATACAAGATGTCTCCTAAAAAGACATATCTAGTCACTTTTGTTTAAATGCTCATTTTGTAGTACGTAATATTCCTTGTGGTATTATTCCAAGATTAAATAAATTATGTAAATGTGATAACCAATCTTGATAATCAATAGCTTCGAATGAGTATATGATGTGTTCCCACTACAATTAAATTTCCACAAATGCATATTGAGAAACAACCTTATGGATAATAGTGGTACCGTTCTTCGCAGGACCCTATGAGATCAAAGACCCCCGGGGAACCTTATTCAAAAAGTCTCTAGCTCTATAGAACCACTCATGGTTTGGTTCTATATGAATCATATGGATTGATTCATGATTTTATTGTGCCTCACATCGTATCATAGATTGTGATAGTATTTTTACATAGATGGTAGTGAAGTTAGTAGAAAAATTTTGAGGAATTAAGGATCCCAAAGATGCCATAGTATCTGCAAATTAGTTGGATGTTTGAGGAATTACCTCAATGTCATACCACTCCAGTTGGGCTAATTAAGTGTCCACAAGTTCCTTGTATGCTTTCAATATGGGACACATACATTGATAAATTTCCTTAACTTGATTTACTATGAGAAGGGAGTCATCAAAGATATTCAGATTTTAGATATTCATGGTGTGCGTTGTTTGGAGACCCAAGATTAGGGCCTCGTATTCAACATTATTATTGGTGCAATGGAAGTTCAGTTAAAATGACAAGGGCATTGGAGAACCTTGTGGTGTAAAAAATACAATCCCTACACCACCCCCTTGCTTGCATTTTGAACCGTCAAAGAACAAAGACATATCAATTTGATTATTCAGTTCTTTGGGTTTAGGTGACTCTAAAAATACAAATATGGCATCATTGAGAAGCTCTATGATGAGAGGCCTATGATCCTGAAGAGGAGCCTCTACTAGTTGATCAGCTATAACTTGTCCTTTGATTGATTTTTGACTAATGAATTCTAGATCGAATTCAGTCGATAGCATGATCCACTTCACAATACATGTGTTATGATATGTTTTGCTCATCATATACTACAAATGATTTTGTTTTGATATAACATACATTGTATGAATTAGCATGTAGCGGCATAACTTCTTAGTTGTAAAGACCACTGCTAAGCACAAATTTTATATGTATGTATATCATAGCTCGTAACTAACCAGGGTTCAACTGATGTAATATATCACCTGCTATTTGTCTTACATGTTCTTCTAGGCTAGCATGGTTCCCAGTACAAAGTCTATCATGGATATATACAACAAAAATGGTACATCTAGTCTAGGTCAAGCTAATACTAGTAGTGATACCAGGTATTGTTTTATCTCAGCAAAGGCTTTTTGATAGTCTTCATCCTAGTCAAATGGGAACCCCTTGTGTAGCAGTTGATTCATAGGTCAACATTTATCCGATAACTACATGATGAAGCACTTTATGGATTCTACCTTGCCTTATAGGATCCTTAATTCTTTGATGTTTATGGAAGGGCCCATTTCTAATATAGCCTTAACCTTCAATGGGTCTATTTCAATCCCTCATTTAGAAATGATGAATCCATAGAGTTTACCTGAAGTTACACCAAAGATACATTTCTTGGGATTCAACCTAACATTGTGCTCTATCAAGCGATCAAATACTTTTCTCAGGACCTCAGTGTGCTCTTCACATAGCAATGAATTGGCTAGTAAGTCATTAATATAATATTTTAAGATTTTATGCATATAGTCATGAATAATTTATGTCATAGCCCACTAATATGTGGCACAAGCATTTTTTAGGCTAAATGGCATAAATTTATAGCTAAATATTCCCCATGGAGTTGTGAAAGTGGTTTTGTGTTGATCTTCAGGTTTAATCCGAATATGGTTGTAACCAAAAAAACTATCCATGAGTGAAAGTATTTTTTGACCTATAGTTGCATCTATAAGAGCATCGATATTCGGCAATGAAAATGAATCCTCTTATGTTGCCTTATTGAGGTCCCTAAAATCCATGCATATGTGGATTATTCCATTAGATTTTCTTGTGGGTACCATGTTTAATACCCATTATAGATAGTCAATGGAAATTATAAACTCTACATTCAACAACTTTTGTAGTTCATATTTAACCATCAAGGCGATGGTTGGGTGCATCTTCCTAAGTTTTTGCTTGATCGATTTCTTGGTAGGGTCCAATGAAAGGTTATGAGTAACCAATTTTGGATCCAGATCCGGCATGTCCTTATAGGTCTAATAAAATATATTAAATTTCTCTTTCAATAGAGTAATGATGCTAGAACGCTCCTCAGAAGATAATATTTCTTTGAATTTAATATTCCTTGGATTGGTGGGATCATTGTTGATATCCACTTCGAAGGTTTCCTCTATTGACATATGTAATCCCTCCTCAATTTGGTGAGGTGTAGGGATCAAATGGATTTTATCTACTAGGTTTAAAGGTTCTACAAAATTAGTATCAACCTCAACATGATAGACATCATGTGCACAACCTGGTGCCAAATGGAATGGTTGCAACATTTATTCATTGGGAAAGAAATCTTTAGGCTCTAGGGGTGAATTGATGTAGTCAAAATCAATGGCCTCATGATTGCGATGCAAAGGTTTTGAAGGTTTGTATGGATTGTGAAGTGTATTGGTTAGATCAATGGATATCATGTTAATGGAATGGAATAAATCTCCAAGACCACATGGATGCATCTCACTAATTCTTTATTCTTCCCCATGCTCTATATGTGGCTCAAGAGGTATGGGGATCATTGGGTCTACTCTGGGAATAGACACAACAATTGTATCTTTAGGAGGAAGCAATTGCCTTAAGTTTTAAGGACCAAGAAAATCTATATTATATATCTCTTCTAAGTTCACTGGTCTCCTCTAGATGGGAGGACCTAGGAAGACTATATGGTAAATTTATTCTATGTCCACAGGTTCCCTAAGATGATGTAGATGTTGAGGCCCTATGTAGGCCATATCTATTTCATCCTTATATTCCTTGTCATCTGAGAAATACTCACCATCGTCTTATTCAGAGTTGTGCCTTGATTCATCTTCTTCAAAAATTATTTCTAAATCTAAGGTTATGAGGCTCAAAGCCAACTTCATCGATATACTCATTATTTTTGATAACCTGTTCAATCCCTGAGATGCTTTCTGGGGTAGCCTCCATAGAAATGTTTGTGTGATAGACCAAGGGTGTCTCTATGGTAACCATGGTTACAGGCAAATTGTATCTCTGTGAGTGCGAATGGTTGGGGTGATAGGGATTCCAATCAATGTCCTCCTCCAAGCCCAGATTTAGATGATCCAAGGATGCTGCTAACAATTCATCTTGCCATTGAATGTGATATAAAAGACCAAACTTATCAGTTGATAGTTGGTACTATGACTGATAAGGAGTTCTACATCCTTTCTCAAATAAAATAAGCTCGTAACCATACCAATGGTAATGATTAAAGTACCGAAGGGTAAAATTTAGGTTGGATAGGTAATGAATGTTAGTAGTGAATGGTTCATCATCATCATCTTCTATAGGCAAGTGATATATGACTTAATCCAAGACCCCATATATGAAATTGGTCTAATTGGGTGGTACCCCCAGTGGTACTACCATTCCAATGGGAAATGAGGGGCTTGAGGCCTCCCTAAGTCTTACAAAAACTCTATTATAGGTGTGAAAGTTACATTTTACACAAGATATTTAGCTAAGTTTGGATTAACTAAATGAATCATCACCTTGGGTGCAAATGATGTGGTTGATGGCACAGACGAGGTAGGTTGATGTACCTCCTTGACTACATTGTGTAAATTTTTCTCTTTCATAAGATTTGGAATTTCCATGATTGCAATGTTTGGGATTACCCTAGGTTTATTTTCACCTACGATTACTTTTAGCTTCTGATCATTCTTTATCTTTGATGATGTTTTAGGATTTTAAAAATTTACCCTTATACTAGGGGTTGGTTGTGGTTTCGATGTAGAAGAATCATGGTGCACTGACTTTGATTTATCCACTGGATGTCTAATAGGAGATGTAGGTCTAATATCCAAGTGAGTATATGGGAGGATGAAGTCTCCCAGTAGGTCATCCTGATTAACATATTTAAATGGCTCTTCATTTGATAGGACCACATGTACTTATCCCTCGTTCACATACTTCATGCATTGGTGCAAAATTGTGGGGATGCAATGCATGTCCCTTATCCAAGGACAACCTAGGAGGATGTTGTATTGCATAGCAAATTCTAGAACAAGGCACATAATCAAGATGGTTTTTAGTCCAACCTGAATAGGAAGGACTATCGTATCCACTGTTGAGCACAACGCATTGTTGAATGCTCGTAGCATAAAAGTTGAGGCTACAATATGTGACTTAGGGATGTTCAAGTTTCTATATTTATTGATGATCCTATGTCAATAAATACCCACTTGAAGGGAGTGTGATTAATACACATAATAATATGATGTGGTAGGTTCGCTATAGTAGTGGATACCATTTTTATTTCATGATCATAGAATCTCATCACAGGTACCTGACACTACTACACATGCCCCATGAAGTTAGTAAAAGCTTTAGGATTTTGGGGTTAAAGTTCTATGGATTTTAATATTTCCATTAATATATACCTGTGCCTAGGAGACTTTTGCATTAGCTCATATATTGATAGCTTACCGAGGCTATCTATAGACTCTAGATGAGTCTATTTCTTATTGTTACCACCGATCTTGTTGGTGGGACTGGAAATGGGTTCTATGTTGGCCTCTATTGAGGTGTAGATTGAATATGAATGGGTGTTGCAGGAGTATCTGGTTGATTATACCTCCTATTTTTAGTGACAACATTAACCATACCTACAAATCCTTGAGTAGGTAGATCAATATGCACTTGGTTGACTTGTTTGGCATGGTTCCTTGGCAACTCATGATTTGGCAAGGGATCCTTGAATATTCCCATATTTTGATTGTCTAGAACCAAGGGATTGTTGATTCGTAACTCATCCCTATCGATCATATTTTGTACCACATGTTTAAATGCTTAGCACACTTCTATGTTGTGCCTCTTTTATCTATGGTATGGGCAATAGTGATCTTCCCTAAACCCCTTAGACTTAGGATGGTTAGAATCTAGTAGTTGCACTTTGGATAATAGAAGTGCCTTAGCCTTGCATAATTGATTGAATATTGATATCAAAGTCTCTGATAATGGTGTAAACTGGTGAGGTAGGTGACTTTGCTTATCTTTGCCTTGATTCTTATTGCACTGATTGTACTACATAGGGGGAGGTTGTGCCTGATAATTTTATTGTTGCTGGATTTTATACTCCTTTGGAAGGTTCAACATGACTTGATTAATAGGTGTATGTTTGGCCTAAGGATTTTGATTCCTTGTGTTCTTATTATTCCAGTATTTCTTAGTCTGGAGTTTCAAGTATCCTTCTTGCAACTTGATATCCTCAATGACTTTGGATTGCATCAAAGCCTCTTCAAATGTTTGATACTTCTATAGTTGAAGCAAAAGTGAAATGTGTTTTGAACAAAATTTTGTAAACATTCAGGTTGATTCTATAGTTGGGATGGAGAATGGAAGTTTGGACATCAATTTTCTCCACATATTTCCATAATTTGTGACTGTATCATTATCGTATTGCTATAAAATAGTTAGATCAAATGAAAAGCATTCAAGAAAGGCATTCACCAACTATTTGAAGTTGGTAATGTTGTGCCTCAGTAGCTCGTTGTACCATTCCAAGGCTAGGCCTAAAAGGGTAATCACAAAAGTCCTCAGTAGTATGGAATCATTATTCTAAATTTGAAAGTAGAGATTCATGAAACTGGTCACATGTTCTTGAGCATTGTCGTCACCTCAAAATTTGTCTACCTTTGGCATCTCAAAATTCTTGAAATATGTCAAACTAGGGACTGAGGGACATAGAGGCTGATTATGAATCTTATTTAGAGTAGGCTTTTGGTAAGTTGTAACCTATTTCTCAAGAGATTTATTTTTCTCATCAAGGACTCTGTATGCTTTAGAAGAAAATATTTCTTTAGTGGTGCAAGAGGTGGTAAATTTATCTGGGATCAAGATGAACGATTGTGCTCATCATCCACATATACAAAATAGGGTTTAGAATACTGCTAATCCTAGCCATATCTTTTTGATTTATCATAGTAACTATGCCCAGGATGATCTAGAATTTGATGTTATTGTTTCCTTGGAGTGTGTTGGGAAGTATGACAAGTACGATGCTTAACTTGCCTAGGGTGCAGCTCTAGATACAATAGAGCATGTATATTTTTACATTACTCCCTATACTCACTAACGAGAGGTAAGTTAGTCCTAGCTAACCTATCCTCTATATATTCATACTCCTTCTGATCAAGGATGCATTGCTCCCATAAGAGGTGCTTATACAACCATTTTTGAAGCAACATTTGTCATTGTGCGTCATCTTGTTCGAGCTACTCATGCTCTGTGTGCAAATCCTCCAATTGATCTTAGAGTATTTGTTGTCTCTATCTTGAACAAATCCTACGTGCTTGATTTAGGTGATAAGATATGTATGGTATTTTGATTTGTAACTTTGTGTGAGGATTTTTATTAGTATGAGCTCCAATCTATTGGTTTACTACACTCTTGAATTTGTATGTAAATATTGCATTGGTATTGTGTTGAGGTATTTGTTCTATGCCTGCATGTGTGGATGGGGTACGTGTGTTGTAGGGTTGTTTTGAGCATTCCCCTTGGGCTTGAGTATACCTCTCTCTGTCCTCACTATGTGTGGTCTCATAATGAGAGTGGTAAGTAGAGGTCCTATGCTCTAATCTCTCCAAAACTTGATTTAGTCTATTGAGCTGACTAGATCTCCAAGGTTGGTTAGAAGGCATACCATTTACTCCAATAGTATTGAGATCTATCACAAACCTCCTAGGTTTGGTGTGGTTTGGAGTCCTTGTGGGTCTATGTTTTGATGCAACCTTTTCATCTTGCCCATCATTGGGTGGATCTTTTTGATGTCTATCTTGTGATGGTGGGGGTCTTGAACCACCCTCATTTCTATCATGAGAGGATCTTGTATTATATCCTCTAATTAGGGTGTCCTGATGAGAACTCCCATGAGTTGTGTTATCACCTCTAATACTACCTGAACATTGTTTAGGTGCATTCTATGTGGGAGTCTCAACTTCATTATTTTATGTTTTTTTTGGGATATCAATTTTTGCCTTAGTCAGGGACCGAGGGTGGTGGTCCCATGTATTGACCATAGCTTGTGAATTATCTCATATGTAAGTTTTAAGGTAAACAAAGTATACAATATGATTATCTCTTTTTTATTTGTGATCGCTAAAACTATTTCATGCATTTTGATTTGTTGATAGTATAATCTAACTCTTATCGTGTTTCTCAAAAGTTGTAGTACTCATTTTTTCAAATGTTTTCACCTATATACTCACACACGTCATAATATGTGGATGAAATCCATACTCAACAAGGTAGCATAGGTACTACCAACCCTCACCCAACACACCACAATAAAATATGCACCCTTCGGAGAGGATTGCATGTGATTTTTTGTGTATAGGACAGATCTTGGGTCAGCCTTGGCCACAGAGGGGTCCCAATGATACAATGTCAGATAAGCCAACCAAGTGGTAATAACTTCCACCATTGGTCTTGATAAATGGGTTGGATGTGAAAACCCAATGTCGTTGATATTTACTTTAGATCATGGTGTGTGTGTGTGTGTTATTTTAATTTACATGAAAGAAATATTCTTCAAAAAGCATTCAATTGATTTTTCTCTATATACCTAGAAATTGTGTTTCATGTTCAGAGAATGCACAATTAAATGTTGTTTAAATTTAGATAATACAAAATGTAAATTAAATCATGAAAATGGCCTTTGGTCATGCCTCAGGAAAGCATACCTAATACACAAGCTAAATAGTGGTCGTTATTTTGTATAGCAAGCAAAAATCTTGGCTGCTAAACAAAATCGCAATCAAAAATCCTAACTACTAAATTTCATGGCATCTAACAGCATAGGACGCTATTCCTGAAAGCAACTAGTAGCATATACAAAATTTTCTAAAATTTACCCTTATATTTTCATTATGTGTTCTAATTATTATTTCCTTTAATGTTTAAACACATAAAAATTAAGTAAAGAAAAAATACAGAGAGGATTACTTACTTATAGATCATCATCCAATGAAGAGATAGGTTGCCTACTATCTTTTCTGCTAGTCGCTATCAACCAGAGCAGCTGGATTTGCTAGCTGTTGACACTGTCCAAAGCTAGGATTGCTAGATGTTGTTGCTTAGAGTGGTTGAGCCTACAACAGGGAAAAAAAAATATAAGTTAGCAATGCAAAAATAGGGTGTTTCCACCATGATCACCATTTTTATGAAGGTAAAAAACATGCATCTACACTATTGTAAGCATATAACAAATTGACAATAATAAAATCAAGTAATCATTACAAAATATAAAATAAATTCAAGAAAGGGGGTGTTATTTTATTAATAATGATGAAACTTAATTACAACTCCTCCCTCTTAGGGAGTCCCTCAATTTTATACAATTGTTACAAAAGTTATCGACCCTTCAACAGGGAGATGCACTTCAAGGGTCTTCACTTCAAAACCACTTTGCTTAAGGGATTCTTAGATGCCTCCTTCTATAATTTTAAGAGGTAGGATCTTGAATGATACCTTATTATTATAAATATCTATTACCTGCATGCAAGAAAACAACAAGAAATATTAAAAACATATGACACCTCTCAAGATGAGGCTTATTTTCAAGAAAATGCAATAAATAAATCTTATATGTAAAGAATGCATGAAATACCTAAACGAAAGCAAATACGCCCATTAAAACTAATAATGAACCGTAGACATGCAGTAAATATGATAAATCTATGCTTAAAAAATTGAATTCATGATAAAAATAGAAAATCTATGACTAAATCAAGGAAAATTATAAGTTAAACCCTAGCCACTATTTCTCATAGCATCTATCTCTGCTAGCCACTGACGACGTTAGCAGATAAGCTTATAGACCACTAATGAAGATTGTAACTATAGACACCTAAAATATGTCATTCTTAGGGGATCTACTCACATAGACACATTCATAAGATCATATGACATAATCTTGGGCTTTCCAAGCATCAACAGTGGTTATCACCACCCATTTGGGGCATTTTCAAGTCATCCAAGCCTAGCCGCTCAAGACTAGAGTGACCTAGTCTTAGCCGCTCAAGCCTAGAGTGGCCATACCTTAGTTTTTATAGATGATAGTGGCTAGATCTTAGTCACTGTAGAATATAGCGGCTAAAACATAAAATAAATTTTGTCGACAAACAGGCCTAATCATGGGTGGAAGTGGTAATCTACATGTAATAAAGGTTAGTAGAAGTAACTTTGCATTCCCTTTAATGACTAGTTCACATGGGAGACTTGATTTACATTTAGACTTTAGTTAACTGGTCTTTAAACATAGAAAAGACAAAAAGCTTCTCATGCTAACTCTCACTACGCATGAGGAATTCATTCCTAAGGCTTGGACATAGACCTAGGGTTTCACACTATAAAAGGTGCAAGCCTAAGAGCACCAAGGATTGATCTTTATCTAAGTAATATAGAATTTATTAGGACAGGTCATTGAGGAGAGCTTTCGAGATTTGGAGATTTCCCCTTGGAGATCACATTTACGGTAAAGCCCTGACAAATTGGAGAGCATAACAACTATTATTTCAACATCGAATACAAGCTTTGATCCATATCTTTGGAGCAAAGAGTATGGGAATCACTTTAGCGGCCACTTTCTTGGACAGTGGCCCGTGGGCCTAGCTTATAAACTATGCTAAACCTTCCATATTCCTAGTCATGTATTATTTGGTACATCCCTAGTATTTGTTGGGGTATTTCATGGTCGTTTATTGTTGTCTTATTCATGTTTGAGAATTGTTTGAAAGTATATTTTTTTCATGACCATGGCCCTCTTATTTTATTTCATCATAAATTTAGGTATCCCTACATTTAGAGTTGTTTTCAAATCATGGGAATCATTTGGGTACTCTAGTTTTGGAGTTGTCATTGTCTCTTCCTTTAACCATGACCCTTTGTTTTGATTCCTTTGATCATGGAATGGGTACTCCTATAGTTAGAGTTTTATTTGTGATGTGTCTCCCATATATTTTATGTAGTGCTACCTTTTATGTTGTTATCCAAAATATTTTTTGTAGCATGCATCACCAACAAGAAATTTAGGGTAGTACTATATCAATATTGTATTTTTGGAAATAATTGGAGTCTAATGCTTTCATTGTTGGGAAGAATGATAAGTACAACTTTATATAAAATATGAATCACTCATGTTGGATTATTTATTATTATTTTTATGATATTTTAGATAGATTAAGTTACTTATTTGTTGCCTATTGTTATCTTGCAACCTAAAATTACCACTTTGTTGAGATTTGATAAATAATTGGTTATTATAATTTTAGCATATTAGATGCCTACATATACTTAGCAAATGAATAATCAAATCAGAATTTGTTGATTCATATCATCACATGTTTAAATCATGGACTAATTTTTTTACTTATTTTCTATGGATGCGGATATGTCCAAGAGGAGGGGATATGTTTTTCCCCCACATCAACTTGGCTACTAAGTTGACTAGTGTAATGTGTATAGCAATGAGCATTCCAAGTTTGAACCTCTTCACTGTCACTCTTGCCTTTTGAAAATAGATGGTTCTTCTATTTGGTAGATGTGGCAAGTAACATGGCACCTTTATATACCATAAAATAAGCTTATTAACCTATATATTATCCTTTAGCAAATAAAATTATGATAGATGTTGGAATTGTTGTGAACTTGTGGTAGTCTTTAATTTTTCTATATTTGAGGGATATTATAGAGAAACTTTTAGAGGCCATAAAGTTTGCATTTGAAAGTTATTTGAACCCATTTTTTTCAAATCATATAATGATTTAATATGTATACATTGGTGACATTAGTTTATAAACCTATTATAGTGTTTTGGGCCAAAATGTGTGGAATAGTCCTCAAGGCCTATTGCCCTATCTTGAAAGGGTAGTTTTATAATTTTCTATGTAATCAAAATATTAGACTTTACTATTTGGGAGATATAAATGGATTTGTGATAGTTGTAGCATATTTTGAGTCTTTTAAAGGCTTGGAAAAAATGGATTCAAGATGTGAATTAGTTAATTCCTCTTCCTTATTTGGGAAACTAATTCATTTTATAAAATTATTTATGATCTCTTTAATCAATTTCTTGTATAGGTAATCTTGAAAGTATGTTATAGATTTTCTTTTAAGTAGGTCCATGCAAAGTCTCTTTTGGTGACTAAAATTAGATGTCCCATAAGCTTGAAAAAGTCTTCAAATAGGATGATGTATGTCATGAATAGAATAGTTGTGACTTCAAGATACACCTTATATGATAATAGAAGATTGAAAAAGCTTATATTTAAAGGAGGTGGTGATTTTGACCTTCATTATTCATTTGTAGTCTGAGCATAAGTGTTTTTTATATATGTGCAAGGTGTCCAATAGTGGTAGTTGTGACTATGGCCAATTCTAAGGACACTTTTATGTAGGAATGTAGTAGCTTATTTTAGATGATGGGGATATCTATATGAATCCACCTCAAAATATAGAGGCCCACTAGAGCATCCATTATGGGGGTGATATTATTGTTACTAATGTTTTCTCTCCTTGGTCCCTTAGTTCAAATTATGTGGGGGTGTTGAAATTATAATCTAATTCATGGTCAAGAGTTGACATTATGCAATGTATTGGATAGGCCTAAGTATATTTCATTGTACAATGTATTAATTATTTTGTTATATTTTATTATGTAAGCTCTATAAACCATGGTTAATATTATTTTGGTAAAACCATTTTTATAACTTGTAATTACCCTAAATCCAACTTGTTATATCAACTTAGGCTAAATTTTATTATGTAATTAGGATTTTGGTATTGGTATAAATACCCCATCCCACTTCTAATTTGATTATTGGTGTGTGTATAAATTTATCTATGGATAATAGTGATTATTTAGGGTGCCTATGGGTGTGCTCAATATCTATATCTCTTTTTATCTTTCATTCCTCCTTTATGCTTTTTGACAGGTTAATTATATTTATTTTTAGATAATATTATAAATTCAAACATAAATGTATTTTCCATTCAACTTTAGATGACCTATTCATGTAATTTTTATCTTTATTTACTCCTATGTGTCTTCAACATGAAATAAATTATTCTTGAATGGCTCTGTAATTTCTCCTATATTAAATAAATTCTTGCAACCCCTGTAAGTAAAACAAGAATAAAATATAATTTTTTCTCTAACTAGCAAGGACTTATCCTCACTCAAACTTGCATCTACTTATTTTTGGGTTCTTTTATCATGAACTAAATTATTCTTGAATAGCTCTACAAATCCTTTGATACTAAATAAATGATTATGACACCTATAAATACAAACATGAATAAAATTATAGATTTGAGGGTTTGGTTAGTTGGTAAAGCCTCTTATTTTGTGTGTGTAACCTTGGTTTAAATATCAAAGTCTCCTAGTACTAGAGGGTATGTCATGCTAGTACCACTAGCTACATTAAGAATTTTACCCAGTGCAACTAGAGGTTATCGTGGATTCAAGGAGTAAGATTCAAACCCACAAAGAGACAATGAAAATGTACCGAGTTATGATTTCTCTAGTATACACAACACAAATCATGAAAAATATTTTTTCTCCTCCAACCAAAACGGTCTTCTCCTCACTCAAACTTGTGTCTAAACCATTATAGAATCTCCAATAATAGCACCCTATCATGATTTTTGAGATTTTTCTCCTACTCTAGGCAACTTGATCACCATCACAAGTTAAAGCTTCATTTTGATATCAACCTACTCTGATACTAAATGTTTGGCTAGCAAGGTGCTAGACAATCGTATTGTTAAGAAAATATTACATTTATAGTACAAGATGGAGTTAGTTAAGGATGGAAAACATAATGACCATATAATAAACTTTAGGTGTATGGGTAGAACCATTATCAATACCTTAGATGTCACCTAGCACTCTAATAAGTGATGTAATATTCACAACATGTTAGTCCTTCATTATAGTATTGCATGTCATATGAATGTTCAATAACATTAATTTTATTTGATCACTTTTATATGTTCTAATTGATCATGTACAAATATTGTTATAGTTTTGGTCTAGATCTATGTATACTTGACTTGGATTTGATATTGTTTCACCTACATTACTAATTATTCTTGGTTAAAATTCCTTCAAATTCATAAAAAATAAAAGCAATGAGGACTCTATTGATGGTCAAAACTAAAATAATTATCCTAAAATAAGAAAATTCTTGATCCTAACATCTGATATTTAAAATATTTGTTTCTATAAGCATAATTTCCAAAATAAAATAAAAAACTAAAAAAAAATCAAAATTTTCTCTAATGATATTTACACATGATTTGTGGACATATTCAATGTTTCACTAGCATTCACACCATCCAGTCAAGAATATTTAAATCACATCTTGAAGTTGTTGATTCATTGATAAGGTAGTGATTCACTTACATAGTTGATGATGACATGCTAATGTAAGTCCAACTCTAGCAATTTGAAAGGAAATTTTGGTTAAGGTTAAGTTTTATTGACTCACATATAGTGTGTTTTACTTGCTAATAAAAAAAATATTTATCAATACATGCCCAATTTTTTAAATTCTCACTAATATGATATATTTATGGCTAATTTTATATTTTATAGGTACAAGAAGATTTATTTAAAAGCATCAATAATTAACATACAAGAAAAAATTAATTTATTATAAATACAATATCCAAATCACATGATAAAGGTAAAGGGGTTAAGTGACTAAAATTGATCAGATACTAATGAAAGAGAGCTAAAGTCAAGAAATTATTTGGATCAAGGAACTAAGTGAACTCATCACAAACTCAAAAAATTTGCAATGGCTATGCCTATTGACACAAATATAGGTACAAATATTCTAATTCATCCACATAACCAATCCCTCGGGCCTCCATTATTATTAACTCAAGTAGAGAATATCACTGATCTTGTATTACCTTTAGAAATTATTCAAACATGTGATTTAATCAATCCTATTTCCAAAACATGAAAAAAATCCCTTTTTTAGCATGCCTCACATGATGTAATTTTATCAAACATTATATATTAGTAGTATTTTATTATGGGTACCACAATATCTTAGTACAAGTCAACAATTGATGGCCTCTATTAGCTAGTCGACTAGTATACCCAATTTTCCACCTACTAAAGGTCTTTGAGTTGGATCTAACTAATAGGTTTGTATGATCCAAATACAAGCTAGACCAAGCCAATAGAATTGTCCCTACAATGTTACTTTCCAAAAACCTAATGGTCCAAGTTAGCAAATCACATAGAGTCAACTAGAGGATCATAGCTTATCATATTCTCTAAATACAAGATCCACACAAGGCCAACAAGTCCAAACTTTGATAAATTCCCTACTAATCTAAACCATCCCAAAATTTTGATAAATACTATGTTCAATTAAGAGTGAAGTAACCTATAATATCACTTAGAATAATTAAATACCTATTGTATGTCATTCCTTATAGTATTTGTAATTATCACATCCAAATCAATTGCACCCTCAATACTATAAATATCCTTAAAATCCACAAAATATGTTAAATCTATACAAAATCCCAAATCCTACTTTATAGTCAATTCTAAATCCAAACCAACAGAAAATTCCCTAGTGTATGAAGGTAAAAACCATGCATATACACTATTATAATCATATAACAAATTGACAATAATGAAATCAAGTTCATTGCAAAAGATAAAAGATATTCAAGAAAGGGGGATGCTCTTTTATTAATAATGATGAAACTTTATTACAACTCCTCCCTCTTAGGGAGTCCCTCAATTTGATACAATTGTTACAAAATTTATGGACCCCTCAATGGGGAGATATGCACTTCAAGGGTCTTCACTTCAACACCACTTTACTTGAGGGATTACTAGAAGCCTCCTTCTCTAATATCAAGAGGTAGGATCTCGAATGATACCTTATTCTTAGAAATATCTGCTACCTGCATGCAAGGAAATAACAAGAAACATTAAAAGCTTATGATACCTCTCAAAATGAGGCTTATTTCCAAGAAAATGCAAGAAATAAAGAATATATGTAAAAAATAAATGAAATGCCTAAATTAAATCAAATATGTCTATAAAACTAATAATGAACCATAGAAATGTAGTAAATATGACAAATATATGTCAAATAAAGTTTTTTGCATGATAAAAATGAGAAATCTATGACTAAATCAAGGAAAATTGTAAGTAAAATCCTCGTCGTTGTTGCTCATAGCAGTTGGCTCTACTAGCCGCTGATGACATCAACAGCTAATCCTGCGGGTCGCTATTGAAGACAATGGCTACAAGGAAAATAATTTACTTTTAAAATTAGATCTATTGATGCTCAATTTCCTTGATGAATTAATGGTCAAGGATCGCTTGGGTGTCTAAACAAAGATTTGTGATTGAAATATCTTGAATTCACAATGGATTGATATGGAATGGTAGGCTTATTCAAGCTATTGGAATCTCCATTATTGCAAATGCAGGTGTCAAACTGTAATTGGGTAGCATCTCACTAATTCTCAAGTGATGTGAAATGGCTCTACAATTCGGTAGGGCTTTTTTGTATTCAATTTGTGATCATAAATGCCTCTTTGGGAGGTCTATAAATAGACTTTCCCAAATCCCAATATTGGCTTCTCAAGGAAGCCAAGATCAATAATTAGTTAGCCTAAGAAGTTGGGAGGAACCCTATGGAAGCTTTGCAGCCCAAAACCACTTGAGAATCGTTGCAATTTGGGTTGTTGCAACTAATTTTTCTCATATCATGTAGCCCGAGTTTGTTACAGGGTTAGCCACTCTTGCTTAATGCAGATAGGGGTAGGCTACTCTTAGCCTCTATCAACAGGCATGAATAACACTTAGCCACTCTAATTATCAATGATTGAGATCTTAGCTACTGATGCCATTAGCGACTAAGGTTGTATATGCTTAAACTACCTAACATGAGTGGTTAGAACCATTGCTTGATCTTGGAAAGATCCAAGCTCATTTATATGGTCTACAAAGGTGCCCATATGAGTAGTCTCCTAAACATGACATGTTTTAGGTATCTATAGATTCCCATTTTAGGATGCATTGTGTGGAAAAAACAACACTAAGAAAAAATAGATCACCTAAAGCCATATTGTAGGTTTTTTGATGTTCATTGATCTGGTCAATGTTAGATGCCCCAATCACATAAAAGGCATTTGCCTCAGAATAATTGCTTCAAATGAAATGGAAGGCTTAGATTAAGTAAATCTTTGGATGTGATTTGCATGAAATTAGAATGAATTGTTTGAACGATAATGACCAAAAAATAGATTCCAAAATATTTAGTTCATTATGTATGGTTTTTCCCTAGAAGAAGGGTAAGCTTGTGATAGCTATTAGCAATGATTCATAAGATGAATGTGATTTACATGATAGAGTGATCTATTATTGATTTTTATTATGAATGTTATTATTATGACTACCCCTCAAGCAACGAGTTGATGAGGAAAGGACAAGTGATGCAAGCGATGAGTCACTTGACCAAGATGATTTATTTGGACAATTTAAGACTTTTACATTTGTTATTAGGTAGGTCCTATTGCAATTATGGCTTCAACCATTAGTAGTTATTGTACATCTCTATCCCACAGAGCAGTCGGGCTACAATGGCCTTCTTAGAAAATCAATATGATAGCAATTCCATTTAATCTTGTGCTAAATAACTATGTTCAATGATCTGATGAAACTTCATAGGAGAAATGAAATGAATATGTTGTTCCTATGGGGCATTCCATCCACCATGGCCTTCTTCAGGATTGAAGTGAAGATATTTCAAGTCTACAATGAATAATTTGGTTCAAATAACATTATGGTAATTTACTCATCTTGTTGAATTGCATGGAGCGCAAGTCGCTACGACCGCCAAGTGTGTAAAATAAATAATTGGGTACGAGGCATATTTGAAATTTAATTTATTTTATTTTATTTTTATTTTGATGATTTTGAAGATTATGGACCAATAGATAATTATTCTTGTCCATTTTGAATCTCCTCATGGTGAAACATTTGAAGCATTTATTGCTGGTTCTTAACCGCTATCGACAAACCATGGTTGGTTTTTTCTATTTTCTTAGTCATTTTTGTTGTCAGTAGTTGGGGTTGTCTTGATCCATGCCCACTGTCATTGTTAATGTTTGAGGGCTAAATGAAAAAAATATAAGAAAAATTAGGGGTTTTACTTTTCATTATATCCAATTGGCTTGAGTTAATACTGAGAGCTTTAAGGGTAGAGAGAGAGAATATGATATGGAACACTATCGAGATTTCCTAACACCACAATAGCGGATCAGATTGAAGCTTCCACGAGTGGCGAAGCCAAAGCTCCTAAGGTATATTCTTCATATATCACTTGTAATTTAAGCATTAAAAGGAACCTAACTAATTAATGAAGCTAAAATAACTTCATTAAACTACAAGTAATAAACCTCACCTTAGTTAGGTTTACCATTAGGTTAGCTTAGATGGGTGGGTTTTAATTTTGGGTGATTTTTTGGGTGGGAAACAACCTTGCATGGGGTATTTTCCCATAGACAATGTCGGCATCAATGGATCCCAATTTGCCAATTGGGATCCATTGTCACTATGAGCAGCTAGGTTCAAACCCCAATGATCAAAAAATGATCGTTTGCAGTTAGTCGCTATCGATGTCAGTGGTGGATATGGCAGCTACTGTTGGCATGAGTGGATCAAGAACTTGAGCCTATTTTTTTAATTTTTTTTTGAAATTTTGTAATCTATAGGTGATTATGAATTTGGATTTGCACCTTAGACTTTGAATGCATGGGCATGAGAGCCTAATTTTCTACTAGAGTTATTGCTCTAGTTGAATCACATGGACTGGGATTGGTTTGGGGCCCTGGGCATTAGATATATTATTAGATTACTAACAACCATGTCAAACCAAACCTTCCTGAAATCTCTAGTCCATCAATGGGATTCAAGGACTAACACTTTCCATATTATGACTAGGGATATGATGGTGACACTTGAGGATGTCTACCATATTTTTAGGATTTCCATCGATGGACGAGTCATTATCTCTTTAGCTACTACAGATAGATATACAGTCTTTTAGAGGGTCTTTGGAGACAGACACATTGAGGCCCTAGGGAACATTGGGTATGGAGGGGTGCCATTAACTTATTGGTATCAACAAGATGTCTTATCACAATGCAAGGATGTTCTCATGCACATTATCTATAATGTGCTATTACCAAACACATCATGTGCAAGGTTCCCTTGGAACCTCTTGGTGATGGTTCAAGATTTTATTGATAGCCCTAGGCCACTTATTATGGAATGGGGGAGCATGTTGCTATCCCAGATCTATGATGAGTTATACAAGATTACTTGATGAAGGCAAGTAGGCACTGGATACAACCTACTACTACAAATCTAGGGGAAGCATATCAGGATAGACAAACCTAGAGGATTACCCCTAGAGATCATAGTAGTAGTGGTGGTGGCACAATGTTACGATGCTAGATGACAATAGGATTTAGAGACCCATAAGAGTAGATCTCATACTAGGGATCTATGAAATTACATGGATTCACTTATAGGACTCCAGATGAGCCAGATTATGTGGAGGTCCTATTTAGGTTGCCCATCTTAGGAGGAGGCTAATGGATACTTAGCTCAGATGCAACATGACCAATGGGTAATTAGGTGTAAGCCCAGGGTGAGGTAGTTATTCCACTACTCTCGATTGATAAGGCAGTTCAAATTTACTTAGGATATCCAAAAGGAGCCAGTCCTCTACCATCACCTTAAGGTACAGACACGACTTGCATGGCATCAGGTGATAGATTTAATATATGAGGGTGATGTTATAGGAGATACAAGGATAGTAGATATTGGTACTACATAGGACTATGACACTTGGTGTGTCTCTAGGCTATGGAAAAGTCATGGTCCTCTGGGCCACTCTAGGGATGGAGATACTGTTGAGGTAGTATTTTATGACCCACATGGGTGATGAGTGCATCCTAGGATAGAGGGTAAGTGGGATCAAGGTATTACATAGGTAGAGGAGCCACATGAGGAGGAGGAGGGTGAGGAGGATACCATTGATACTAAGGAGTCACCACTATGAGTTGAGGTGCATAGCTTATAGGTAGAGCTATAGATAGCCCATCATCAAATCATGGAGAGGGATACCTATCTTGCTACAACACAAAGTCAGTTGAGTGTAGGCCAAGCATAATGGCAAGGGTATGAGGAGGAGAGGACTACTAGGCTCAACTATATTTAATGTAGATCTTGATAGATAATGTCACTTCCTAAAGGGATTTGTTGTAGGTACAATTGGATGTTAGGACTGCTGAGAGAGATACTCTCAGAACATAGCTAGGGGCTCCTACTATTACTCAAATCACACCATCCACTCCAACCACTAAAGGATAGGTAGCTTTAGGTACACCTGATATAGGAGATGTAGTAGCATTGTAGGCATAGGTGGCTAGGTTATAGGGTCTACTCAACAAGTATAAAATGAGGCACCAGTATGATGGTACATATATTCTATAGCTAAAGGGATTGGTGGCCATGCTAGGGGGTACTCTACCTACGTGGTCTACTATATGAGGATAGCACAGGAGTCATAGTGATTCTGGACATTCCTTAGTGCACCCTAGCTATAATTCAAGGGCTCGATTAGAGAGATCAAAGGGCACCATCTTTAGGCAGCCTTGTAGAGAGGGAGATGAGGGAGGTGGCGACTCAGGGGGTGCAGGTGCTTCACAATAGACATGATGTCTTGTATCATTTTTAAGTGTAAGGTCTGAGGACCTACACTATTGTAGCCTATGGATATTTTGTATCTCCTCTATGTAAATTTTGATGCACATATTTATATGTGATACGTCTTTATTGCTCATTATGTATATCATTTTATTGCTTTATGTTCTTGTTATGTATATGTTGATGAAATGCTTATAGGATGCTTTGATTATGCTATATAGATGCAATGTATTGATAACCTGCACTAGATAGGTGATATATTTATGAGTAGATGCTATGATCTAGATGTATAGATGCACTATTATGTATGCATATATGGATGTAATGGTGAATGTTAAATGCATGTTTAATTTTCTTCAATTTTTTATGCATTTAATCTATATGATGTGATATGCTAGATGATATGTAATGTGATGCATTAATTACATAAGGATGATCTAATGCAAATGTACCTATATGCTTTAATTACTTAAAACATAAGGAATGAATCTAGTATGTGTTTAACAAACCAATGGATGACACCATCAAATGTATGAAAATTATGAATGTAAATGTTAACCTTTATCATAAGAATTAATAATTTTAGCATCCATATGTGATATGAGATGGTGAGAGATGTATGTATTTTCTCTATAAGCTTTTGTAAACTAAAATATATGTACAAAATAGGCAGTGGTCATCTAAATAGCATTGTTGATATCCATCAGGTATTTATCCTATTTCATGAATACCCCTTAATAAACAAAACCTTATAAGGAAAATTGTGATTGATTGATGGTATGATTTGTTGCTATAGGGTATTTTTGATATTTTTCATGAGACTCAAACACCCTAGTTGATTAATCAAAATTTGTATAATGACTATACCTGACTCTTGAAAGATTAAAGTTTTGTTATGAAGACCAAGATATTCATTATCCTTGTGTGTGCAAATGAATATATTAGATGAGACATAAGACTACCTCATTTCTAGGTGGGATTCATTTAGCCCATTACTATAATGAGGATCACCAAATATTCATCATGATCCTAGTTTTGGATGCAATTGGACTAGACTACTAGGTAATACATGCCACCTAAAGCTAGCTCATTTGTAAATTTCTTAGAACTACCCCATTGCCAGGCAGGATTCATTCAACCCATTGCTATAATGGGGATAAATCAATGGTTTTGAGTATTGACCATTCCAGAAGTTCAAGATCTTCACCCCCTTATTTTCTTTTGATTTCTTGGGATACTTGCTCATGCTTAGTGATGAAACTAACTATTTATTTTGTATTTTTTTTTTAGCAAGGGATTTGTTTTGATTTTGGGATTTTGCTTATTTTGTATAAAAGCAAGGTATTTCTTTGGGAAGAGGGGAGCGTGTCCATTTTTTAATGATCAACATCCTAGACCATGCACATCTAAATATGAGAAAGTAAAAATGTTTCGCTCAAGGTAACTAGGACCACTTTGTAGTGTTCATATTTACTTTTTCAAACTAGGATTGTTAATGTTGAAATTGTGATAGGATTTTGATATATGCAAGGTACTATCAAAACTAGACCTCGTATTAAAAAGGAAAGATAGATTTCTACAAAATCTAAGAATTTCACTCTTGGACATATTGAGCTTAGTTAGTTGTCATTGATGTCAAGGTGAAAAAGTTGGCATTGGTGTCAAAGTGAACATATGAAGCCATCATCAACACCATGGAGCACACCATTATTAACACCAGGAACAAAGCGAAGAGTTGAAGAATAAATTGGCAAAATAATATTTATGAGGGTTTAATTAAACCCATGGTGGCAGAATATTTTAAATCAAATCAGTGGAGTACAAGTTACAGGTTTAAATTTACCCCATGGAAGACTTTAATTTTATTTAAGTCAAAAGTTTTAAAATATAATTTATAAAATTTAAATTCTATTGGAATTTAAATAATTTATAAATTATATAAAGGTTTAGCTAGTGATGATGTCATCAAAATTAAGGAGCACCGACATCTAAATTTGAATGGTGGTTTTGTGTATAAATTAATTCCCAAAGGGGCATTCAAAACTTACCCCTCAATGAATTAATTCCCATGTGAAAAGGTTGAAGGTATTTCGTGCATCGTGAATGTTGAGGAAGAAGACAAAAGAGCTTTGTCTTATTAGTGCCAGGGAAGAAGACAAAAAGAGGACAACATATGGTTTGAGCCACATAGGACACGGTGGTCCATTGGTAGTGCACGCTTTGCAAAGGTGTTGGGAAAGGAAGAGCCCATGTTCGATTCTCGTGGACATGCCAAAGGAAGGTTTTTTTTTTGCATTCAATTCGAGCGCCAGGTATAGAAGAAAGAGCACGAAGTGCTCATTGGTTTTCAAACGTGCGTCTAGCGCATGCGATGGTCAAGCCCGTGGCTAGAGCACTCGCGGAGGCAGAGATCATGGGGTCGAATCCCACTAGTGGCAAAGGTAATTTTCTGATTAAAATTTATATTGCCTAAGGTTTTCTTAAAGGGTCATTTGGAGTTATAAGGGTTTGTGAAGATTTATTTTTAATTAAATTGCATTTGGAGTTATAAGGGTTTGTGAAGGATTAATTTTATTGGAAATTGATTTGTGCTATTTGGAGTTAAAAGGGTTTTTGAAAGATTGTTTTGTTGAGATAGGATTTAGGTTATTAAGTTGTTAAAGAAAAAGGATTTGATTTTTGCTAAAGTTCTTCTTGCCATTAAAATTTATTAAAGAGGTTTTGAGTTATTTTGGTGGATGTTGAATTTATTATTAGTTGGGAGTTTATAAGGTGTTATTGGATAAATAATTTATGTATGTTGATGGTTGTTTTTGAAAGGTGGAGTGATAAGGTGTAATTGAGTATTTATATTATTTTGTGAGAAATATTTATCATCTAACCTCTTTGAGCTTGGCATAGAAGTGTTTGTGGTTGTAACGGATTTATGAGATCCCTTCATCTTCAAGAAAAAGGTATGAGCACATTTTTCCATAGTTGAGTTGATTGATTGGTTTTCTGGAAATTAAGTTTGGAGTGAAAAGGACTTGATTAGGGTTTCCTTTTTGAGAGTGTTTGAGTTAATGCTTCAAGGTTTTCTGGAATAAAGAGTTGTTATTAAAACCTTGTTTTATAAGAATTGTTGTTGAAGCCATTGGTTGTGTGAATAACCTGAGCTAGGATTGAAAAGAACAGAGATCATGTAGGAAGATGTTTTAAAGAGGAGGTAGTGTGAAGAACCTGAGTTAGGGTTGTGCAAAATATCATGAGTATCATTGTTATGTGAAGATTTTTTTATAAGCATTGTTGTTGAAGTGAGTTGTGCAAAGAACTTGAACTAGAGTTTGAAAAGAACATGAGTATCATTGTTATGTGAGATTTGTTGTTGAGCATTGTTGAAAACATTTTGAGTTGATGTTTACATGCTTGGACTAGGGTTTGTGAGCAAGGGTTGTTTCATTGAGTGATTGGTTGAGTAGAGTTGGTTGAGCCTAGTCAAGTGGGTGTGTGAAGTGATTGTTCAAGTTCCATAAAAAAAACTATCCTATATTCTGATTTGAGTTGAGAAAGTGTTTGAGTTTTGATTTGAAGCATATTGAGTCTCTAAAAATTCTCTTTATGTTTCTATGATATTTGAGCAAGTTTTGAGTGGACTTGTTGAGCAAATTGAGCAAGTTCTGCATGGACTTATTGAGTAGATTTGAGCAAGTTCTGAGTGGACTTGTTGAGCAAAGTGAGAAAGTTTTGAGTGGACTTGTTGAGCATATTGAGGAAGTTCTGAGTGGACTTGTTGAGCAGATTTGAGCAAGTTTTGAGTGGACTTGTTGAGCATAATTGAGCAAGTTCTTAATGGACTTGTGGAGAAAATTTTGGTGCAGATTTGAGGATAAATTTGTGCCAGACCAGAGACAAATATTGAGCATATTTGTGCTAGACCGAAGGACTATGTTTAGTGCAGATTTGAGATAGATCTTTGGAGGTGATAGAGCAGAGAGGATAGTAGTCTCTAGTGGATAGAGATCCATTATACAGGGTAGTGAGGACAGGTATTTTGAGTGGGGACAAGAGTCTTCAGTGGAGAGAGATCCACAAGCCAGTGCAATGGAGGTAGTAGTCTTCTAGAGGATCACCAACCAGAGTAGAGGAGAAGGAGTTCTCCTATGGATAGAGATCCATGAACTTGATTTAGGGGATCAGCATCTCCTTTGGATAGAGGTCCATAAACATTGTAATAGGGAAGGATTCCCAAGAGATTGATTGAGAAAATTTTAGTGAAATATTTTCTCCATGGAGTAGCCCACATTAGGTGAACCACATAAATTGTGGTGTCTCTATTGTGTATGGTGTTTTGTGCATTACTTTGATTACTTTTGTTGATATTTCTATCTATACATTGCATAATATTGATTGGGAAAGAAAATTAAAAAGTGGTCTTATACTATTCACCCCCTCTCAATATAAGCTTGTGTTCTTCAATTGGTATCAGAGCGGGTTCCTTCGGAAGAGTTTAACAGCTTGAAGGAAAAGCTAACAAGAACACAATGGATCCTAAGGAGGTGTCCTCAAATAATTTAGCACCAGTATTTTATGGAAGTGACTATATGTATTGGAGTATGATGATGAGGATCTACCTAATGGCACTTGGCAATGAAGTTTGGGAATCAGTGGAATTTGGATATGATCCCTTAGTCAATCCTCCTAAAGATAAGGAAGGTAAGCTTCTACAACACTATAATTCAAAATCAATGAATGCACTTGTGAGAGGTTTGCGTAGAATAGAGTCTATGAAAGTTATGCATTGTAAAACTGCAAAAGAGATGTGGGATAAATTGAAAAATATATATGAAGGAGATAAAAGTGTCAAGAAAGCAAATATGTGAAATCTCAAAGGACAACTTGAAACATTAAGAATGAATTATGAGGAAAATATCAGTGCTTATCTAATTCGAATTGATGAGGTTGTTAATGATATGCAAGGACTTGGAATGAAGATTGATGAATCAGATATTTGTGATAAAGTCTTAAGAACTCTTCCAAAAATATTTAGTGAATAGGTTTCTGCTATAGAAGTATCAATGGATGGTGATTCTTTGACAAGAGATAAATTTCTTGGTATGCTCACAACTTTTGAGATAAGAAAAAAAGATCCTATTCCCCAGAAGGAAGCAACATTCAAAGTAATCAAGAAAACAAAGGGTAAGAAGTTAGAGTCAAGCAATGAGTCATCTAGTGATGAAGAAGCTAATTATGGTAGAAGAGATAAAGATTCTAGAAGATCCAGAGATCTAAGATCTATTAAGTGTTTCAATTGTGGAAAGTATGGATATTTTGCAATAGATTTTCAAGAACCCAAGAACAACAATGGTGAAGAAAAATCGGATCACAGGAATAGGGAATCGGAAAGATACATACATAAAAAGAAAAGCAAGGATGGACAAAACAGACAAGGAAATAAGTTCTTCCAAAAGCAAAAGAGGAGCTACTATGTGGATAAGGCAAGTAAGTACTCAAGTGATAGTGATGCTAGTTTTTCAGACAATGATAGAGATGAAGTCCTATTTATGATTGAAGAAAAAGAGCAAGTTAAGAAAAAGACTCTAGTTATTCTCAAGTATTTTAGATGTGGTAACTTTGGACATCTTGAAGATGATTGTACAAGGGATGATTATATTTTAAGTGATGATGAATATGAGGATACACTTGAAGGACCATATGAAAATTTTCTAATGGCATTAGAAGAAGAAGTAAGTGATCCTATAGAAGACAAGCCAAAAGAAAATAAAGATGTGGATAAAGGTAAACAAATAGAGGAATATTTAGAAAATGATGGTTATGATCTCAAGGGAGAACTTATTTATGCCCTTGACATGGTAAAGAAGGTAAGAAAGCAACACTCTAAACTTGAATTTCAATTTCAAGAATGTGATGAAGAGAGAAGATTGCTCATAGAGGATTTAGAAAAATCAAAGGCTAAGGCAAAGAGGTTCAAAGATAAGTTAGAAGCAAAGATCTTGGAATGTGAGAAGTTAGAACAAGAAGTGGCACTACTAAGAGAAGATTTAGAAGACTCCAAGGTAAATATGAAAGGGTTCAAAAATAGCTCAAAGAACTTGGATAAGTTCATCAAGACACAAAATCCTACATCAAGCAAGATAGGTCTTGGATTTGAACAAGTTCAAAAGAAATGGGAAGGAGAGTCAACTTCAAGTTTTGGAGGAGAAGAAACTTCAGATGAATATACTTCAGAAGAAGACAATGTAAAAGATAGTGAGACATCTGAGGATGAGTTGGACAATAGAGAGTTCAAAAAAAATAGGAACAATGCACAAAGAAGATACATATGGAACAACAATCATAATAGGTCAAGAGAGACCAAGAGACCAATGAGGTCAAGACAAGGAAACTTCAATGGAATATGCTTCTCATGTCACAGGTTTGGGCACATGGCTTCACAGTGTTGGACACATGAAAGACAGGAATATGGGAATAGAAAACCTTTCCATGGGTATTGTTACTCATGTAATCAGTTTGGTCACAAAGCAATGAATTGCAGGGTTCATGATAGAAGAGGATATGGCTTCACTAGGAGAAATCCTAAGATATTTGCACCTCCAAGGAATAATAAAATTAAGTGTTATAAGCGCAATAATGATGGCCACCCAACAAAGTGGTGTAGAGCAGACATTCCAAAAATAGGTATGAATAGGAATAGGAACAGGAACATGAATATGAACATGAACAGGAATATGGATATGAATAGGAACAGGAACAAGAATAGGAATACAGATATGGATAGGAACATGGACATGGATAGAATTAGTTAGAGGAATCAAAAAATTTAGATAAGAAGAAAAGAGGATAAAGGTAAAGAATAGTGCTTTCTGGGAGTAGAAATACTCCCACCCTAGAATTAACCACCTTAAAAGAAGGTGGGGGAGGGGCTAAGCTAAGAGGCTCATTCTTAGCCCCGAGCCCCAAATGTGACACTTTGCCATTGATGTCAAAGGGGAGAGATTTGAGTAAGGGGGAGATATTTGGTATTTGAGAGAGCATTGAGCCAGGGGAGCAGAACAAAGGAAAGGTCAAGTTTTTAGTTAAAATAATTTGGGTTGCCATCAATGACAAAGGGGGAGATTGTTGGACATTTTGAGCTCATTTAGTTGTCATTGATGTCAAGGTGAAAAAGTCGTCATTGATTCCAAAGTGAACATATGAAGCCATCATAAACACCATGGAGCACACCATTATTAACACCAGGAACAAAGTGAAGAGTTAAAGAATAAATTGGAAAAATAATATTTTATGAGGGTTTAATTAAACCCATGGTGGCAAAATATTTTAAATCAAATCAATGGAGTACAAGTTGTAGGTTTAAATTTACCCCATGGAAGACTTTAATTTTATTAAAGTCAAAGGTTTTAAAATATAATTTATAAAATTTAAATTCTATTGGAATTTAAATAATTTATAAATTATATAAAGGTTTATCTAGCATCGACATCATAAAAAATTAAGGCGACATCTAAATTTCAAATGGTGGTTTGGTGTATAGATTAACAAAGGGGCATTTGAAACTTACCCCTCGATGAATTAATTCCCATGCGAAAATGTTGAAGGTATTTCGTGCATCGTGAACTTTGAAGAAGAAGACAAAAGATCTTTGTCTTATTAGTGCCAGGGAAGAAGATAAAAAGAGGACAGCGTATGGTTTGAGCCACATAGGACACGGTGGTCCATTGGTAGTGCATGCTTTGTGAAGGCATTGGGAAAGGAAGAGCCCACGTTCGATTCTCGTGGATGTGCCAAAGGAAGAGTTTTTTGTTTGCATTCGATTTGGTCATCAGGTATAGAAGAAAGAGCACGAAGTGCTCGTTGGTTTCAAACGTGCGTCTAGCACACGCGGTGGTCAAGCCCATGACTAGAGCGCTCACGGAGGCAGAGATCATGGGGTTGAATCCCACTAGTGGCAAAGGTAATTTTTTGATTAAAATTTATATTGCCTAAGGTTTTCTTAAAGGGTCATTTGGATTTATAAGGGTTTGTGAAGATTTATTTTTAATTAAATTGCATTTGGAGTTATAAGGGTCTGTGAAGGATTATTTTTATTGGAAATTAATTTGTGCTATTTGGAGTTAAAAGGGTTTTTGAAAGATTGTTTTGTTGAGAAGGAATTTATGTTATTAAGGTTGTTAAAGAAAAAGGATTTGATTTTTGCTAAAGTTCTTCTTGCCATTAAAATTGATTAAAGATGTTTTGAGTTATTTTGGTGGATATTGAATTTATTATTAGTTGGGAGTTTATAAGGTGTTATTGGATAAATACTTTATGTATGTTGATGGTTGTTTTTGAAAGGTGGAGTGATAAGGTGTAATTGAGTATTTATATTATTTTGTGAGAAATATTTATCATCTAACATCTTTGAGCTTGGCATAGAAGTGTTTGTGGTTGTAACAGATTTATGAGATCCCTTCATCTTCAAGAAAAAGGTATGAGCACATTTTTCCATAGTTGAGTTGATTGATTGGTTTTCTAGGAAAATAAGTTTGGAGTGAAAAGGACTTGATTAGGGTTTCCTTTTTGAGAGTGTTTGAGTTAATGCTTCAAGGTTTTCTAGAATAAAGAGTTGTTGTTAAAACCTTGTTTTATAAGCATTGTTGTTGAAGCCATTGGTTGTGTGAAGAACCTGAGTTAGGGTTGTGTAAAATATCATGAGTATCATTGTTATGTGAAGATTTTTTTATAAGCATTGTTGTTGAAGTGAGTTGTTGTGCAAAGAACTTGAACTAGAGTTTGAAAAGAACATGAGTATCATTGTTATGTGAGATTTATTTTTGAGCATTGTTGGAAATATTTTGAGTTGATGTTTATATGCTTGGACTAGGGTTTGTGAGAAAGGGTTGTTTCTTGAGTGATTGGTTGAGTAGAGTTGATTGAGCCTAGTCAAGTGGATGTGTGAAGTGATTGTTCAAGTTCCATAAAACAAACTATCCTATATTCTGATTTGAGTTGAGAAAGTGTTTGAGTTTTGATTTGAAGCATATTGAGTCTCTAAAAATTCTCCTTATGTTTCTAAGAGAGTGATTGAAAATGTTTTGAGTGGACTTGTTGAGCAAATTGAGCAAGTTCCGAGTGGACTTGTTGAGAATATTTGAGAAAGTTATGAGTGGTCTTATTGAGCAGATTTGAGCATGTTCTGAGTGGACTTTTTGAGAATATTGAGCAAGTTCTTAGTGGACTTGTTGATCATATTTGAGCAATTTCTGAGTGGACTTGTTGAGCAAAATTGAGAAAGTTTTGAGTGGACTTGTGGAGCAGATTTTGGTGCATATTTGAGGATAATTTTATGCCAGACTAGAGACAGATATTGAGAAAATTTATGCTAGATCGAAGGACTATGTTTAGTGCAGATTTGAGATAGAGCTTTGGAGGTGACATAGCAAAGAGGACAATAGTCTCCAGTAGATAGAGATCCATTAGCCAAGGCAATGAGGATAGGTCTTCTGAGTGGGGATAAGAGTCTTCGATGGAGAGAGATCCATAAGCCAATGCGGTGGAGGCAGTAGTCTTCTAAAGGATCACCAACCAGAGCAGAGGAGGAGTTCTCCTATGGATAGAGATCCATGAAATTGATTTAAGGGATTGGTATCTCCTTTGGATAGAGGTCCATAAATATTGTAATAGGGAAGGATTCCCAAGATATTTATTGAGAAAATTTTAGTGAAATATTTTCTCCGTGGAGTAGCCCACATTGGGTGAACCACATAAATTATGGTGTCTCTATTATGTATGGTGTTTTGTGTATTACTTTGATTATTGTTGTTGATATTACTATCTATTCATTGCATAATATTGATTGGGAAAGAAAATTAAAAAGTGGTCTTATAATATTCACCCCCCTCTCAGTATAAGCTTATGTTCTTCAATCACTAGGTATGGCTGAATGATCAAAAAACCCTAGTATATTTCTTATAGCAACAAGAATATTTTTATTGAAAAACACAATTACTCACAGGGGATGATGGATTGTGATGATGAAAAGATGCATGATTGAGATACAAACATGGTGTCGTTTATCAGATTGTAAATACAACATTTCCTAATACAAATGCAATGGATAAAAATACCTAATGCAATACAATTAAATGAATACATATGCAAAATGTAAATGCATAATATAAATGTTTTTGTATTTTTGATGTTTTGCAATGTTTTTGAATTTTATTGCTTTTTTATTTGTTTGGATTCTTGATGTTTTAAATATTTTTTGAATTTTGAGTGTTTTTCAAATGTTTTTGGATTTTGATTTTATGTATGAAATACCTTTAGATGAATAATATTGAGAGGCTCAAGCTCTTCAACACCTTATAGCAATGTTAGGCAATAAGTACCAGGTCCAATCTTCTCTAAGATGATAAATGGACCTAACCAGTTGGCCATAAATTTGTACCGCAGATGCTATGGTAGGTTTGAGTTATATTGGTTCTATTTTTGCACAAGATCCCCAAATTTAAATTCTCTCAGGTGGAATTTATTATTGTAAGCTTGTTTTAACTGATCTAGGTAAAATCAAAGATGCTCAAGATCATTCATGCTATATTCATCAAGAAGTGTCAATTGATCTAGGTGATCTTGCCATGCAGTGTCATCATCGATGAACTATTTCAATGTGATGTGCAATATTGGAATTTCAAATTCCAAGGGCATGATGGCATCAACACCATATACTAGTGCGAACCGTGTTGCCCCTGTGGGTGTCCGTATACTAGTCTTGTAAGCCCATATTGCAAGAGACAGCTGAATATGCCATTCTTTATGATTTTATTGAATAGTATTCTTTAAGATTGCTACCACTATTTTTTTTTAGGCCTCAACTTTCCCATTTGCTTGTGGATAATATGGAGTTAATAAAACTATTTTGAATATTATACTTGGATGTTAAAGCCCTTACAGTTTTGTTTTTTAATGAAGTTCCATTATCCGATATTATTTTGGATGGTATCCTGAAATGACATATTATATTATGGAGTATGAATTTTGCAATACGTGCTCCTTCATTGTAGTTAAAGGGATTGCCTCCACCCTTTTTATGAAATACTCAGTGGCTATTATAATAAATGTATGTTGACCCGAATATGGGGGAGAGATCTTACCAATTAGATCCAAACCCCACTAAGCAAATGGCCAAGTCATGGATGGGCTGTAAGGCCTGCTATGCTAGATATAGAATATTAGCATGATAAAAATATTTAACGCACTTCTTGACATACATGCTGCAATCCTTCTCCATATTGATCCAATAGTAACCCTTTCAAATGATGTGCTTAACAATGGCCATGCCACTGCAATGGCCACTACATGTACCATCATGAGCTTGTGAAATCATCCAAGCTAATTCTTGGGGCTCAAGGCAATGAAGGAGAATTCCATCATAGCCATGATGATACAAGATGTCTCCTAAAAAGACATATCTAGTCACTTTTGTTTAAATGCTCATTTTGTAGCACATAATATTCCCTGTGGTATTATTCCAAGATTAAATAAATTATGTAAATGTGATAACCAATCTTGATAATCAATAGCTTTGAATGAGTAGATGATGTGTTCCCACTACAATTCAATTTCCACAAATGCATATTGAGAAACAACCTTATGGATAATAGTGGTACCGTTCTTTGTAGGACCCTACGAGATCAAAGACCCCCAGGGAACCTTATTCAAAAAGTCTCTAGCTCTATAGAACCATTTATGGTTTGGTTCTATATGAATCATATGGATTGATTCATGATTTTATTGTGCCTCACATCGTATCATAGATTGTGATAGTATTTTTACATAGATGGTAGTGAAGTTAGTAGAAAATTTTTGAGGAATTAAGGATCCCAAAGATGCCATAGTATCTGCAAATTAGTTGGATGTTTGAGGAATTACCTCAATGTCATACCACTCCAGTTGGGCTAATTAAGTGTCCACAAGTTCCTTGTATGCTTTCAATATGGGACACATACATTGATAAATTTACTTAACTTGATTTACTATGAGAAGGGAGTCATCAAAGATATTCAGATTTTAGATATTCATGGTGTGCGTTGTTTGGAGACCCAAGATTAGGGCCTCGTATTCAACATTATTATTGGTGCAAGGGAAGTTGAGTTAAAATTACAAGGGCATTGGAGAACCTTGTGGTGTAAAAAATACAATCCTTACACCACCCCCTTGCTTGCATTTTGAACCGTCAAAGAACAAAGACATATCAGTTTGATTATTCAGTTATTTGGGTTTAGGTGACTCTGAAAATGCAAATATGGCATCATTGAGAAGCTCTATGATGAGAGGCCTATGATCCTGAAGAGGAGCCTCTACTAGTTGATCAACTATAACTTGTCATTTGATTGATTTTTGAATAATGAATTCTAGATCGAATTCAGTCGATAGCATGATCCACTTCACAATACATGTGTTATGATATGTTTTGCTCATCATATACTAAAAATGATTTTGTTTCAATATAACATACATTGTATGAATTAGCATGTAGTGGCATAACTTCTTAGTTGTAAAGACCACTGCTAAGCACAACTTTTATATGTATGTATATCATAGCTCGTAACTAACCAGGGTTCAACTGATGTAATATATCACCTGCTATTTGTCTTACATGTTCTTCTAGGCTAGCATGGTTCCCAGTACAAAGTCTATCATGGATATATACAACAAAAATGGTACATCTAGTCTAGGTCGAGCTAATACTAGTAGTGATACCAGGTATTGTTTTATCTCAGCAAAGGCTTTTTGATAGTCTTCATCCCAATCAAATGGGAACCCCTTGTGTAGCAGTTTATTCATGGGTCAACATTTATCTGATAACTACATGATGAAGCACTTTATGGATTCTACCTTGCCTTGTAGAATCCTTAATTCTTTGATGTTTGTGGAAGGGCCCATTTCTAATATAGCCTTAACCTTCAATGGGTCTATTTCAATCCCTCATTTAGAAATGATGAATCCATAGAGTTTACCTGAAGTTACACCAAAGATACATTTCTTGGGATTCAACCTAACATTGTGCTCTATCAAGCGATCAAATACTTTTCTCAGGACCTCAGTGTGCTCTTCACATAGCAATGAATTGGCTAGTAAGTCATTAATATAATATTTTAATATTTTATGCATATAGTCATGAATAATTTATGTCATAGCCCACTAATATGTGGCACAAGCATTTTTTAGGCTAAATGGCATAAATTTATAGCTAAATATTCCCCATGGAGTTGTGAAAGTGGTTTTGTGTTGATCTTCAGGTTTAATCCGAATATGGTTGTAACCAAAAAAACCATCCATGAGTGAAAGTATTTTTTGACCTATAGTTGCATCTATAAGAGCATCGATATTCGGCAATGAAAATGAATCCTTTTATGTTGCCTTATTGAGGTCCCTAAAATCCATGCATATGTGGATTATTCCATTAGATTTTCCTATGGGTACCATGTTTAATACCCATTATAGATAGTCGATGGAAATTATGAACTCTACATTCAACAACTTTTGTAGTTCATATTTAACCATCAAGGCGATGGTTGGGTGCATCTTCCTAAGTTTTTGCTTGATCAATTTCTTGGTAGGGTCCAATGAAAGGTTATGAGTAACCAATTTTGGATCCAGATCCAGCATGTCCTTATAGGTCTAATAAAATATATTAAATTTCTCTTTCAATAGAGTAATGATGCTAGAACACTCCTCAGAAGATAATATTTCTTTGAATTTAATATTCCTTGGATTGGTGGGATCATTGTTGATATCCACTTCGAAGGTTTCCTCTATTGACATATGTAATCCCTCCTCAAGTTGGTGAGGTGTAGGGATCAAATGGATTTTATCTACTAGGTTTAAAGGTTCTACAAAATTAGTATCAACCTCAACATGATAGACATCATGTGCACAACCTGGTGCCAAATGGAATGGTTGCAACATTTATTCATTGGGAAATAAATCTTTAGGCTCTAGGGGTGAATTGATGTAGTCAAAATCAATGGCCTCATGATTGCGGTGCAAAGGTTTTGAAGGTTTGTATGGATTGTGAAGTGTACTGGATAGATCAATGGATATCATGTTAATGGAATGGAATAAATCTCCAAGACCACATGGATGCATCTCACTAATTCTTTATTCTTCCCCATGCTCTAGATGTGGCTCAAGAGGTATGGGGATCATTGGGTCTACTCTGGGAATAGACACAACAATTGTATCCTTAGGAGGAAGCAATTGCCTTATGTTTTAAGGACTAGGAAAATCTATATTATATATCTCTTCTAAGTTCACTGGTCTCCTCTAGATGGGAGGACCTAGGAAGACTGTATGGTAAATTGATTCTATGTCCACAGGTTCCCTAAGATGACGTAGATGTCGAGGCCCTATGTAGGCCATCTCTATTTCATCCTCATATTCCTTGTCATTTGAGAAATACTCACCATCGTCTTATTCAGAGTTGTGCCTTGATTCGTCTTCTTCAAAAATTATTTCTAAATCTAAGGCTATGAGGCTCAAAGCCTACTTCATCGATATACTCATTATTTTTGATAACCTAGTCAATCCCTGAGATGCTTTATGAGGTAGCCTCCAAAGAAATGTTTGTGTGATAGACCAAGGGTGGCTCTATGGTAACCATGGTTATAGGCCAATTGTCTCTCTGTGAGTGCGAAGGGTTTGGGTGATAGGGATTCCAATCAATGTCCTCCTCCAAGCCCAAATTTAAATGATCCAAGGATGCTGATAACAATTCATCTTGCCATTGAATGTGATATCAAAGAACAAACTTATCAGTTGATAGTTGGTACTATGACTGATAAGGATATCTACATCCTTGCTCAAATAAAACAAGCTCGTAACCATACCAATTGTAATGATTAAAGTATCGAAGGGTAAACTTCGGGTTGGATAGCTAATGAATGTTAGTAGTGAATGGTTCATCATCATCATCTTCTATAGGCAAGTGATCTGTAACTTAATCCAAGACCCCATATATGAAATTGGTCTAATTGGGTGGTACCCCCAGTGGTACTACCATTCCAATGGGAAACGAGGGGCTTGAGGCCTCCCTAAGTCTTACAAAAACTCTATTATAGGTGTGAAAGTTATATTTACACAAGATATTTAGCTAAATTTGGGTTAACTAAATGAATCATCACCTGGGGTGCAGATGATATGGTTGATGGCACAGACGAGGTAGGTTGAGGTACCTCCTTGACTACATTGTGTAAATTTTTCTCTTTCATAAGATTTGGAATTTCCATGATTGAAATATTTGGGATTACCCTAGGTTTATTTTCACCTAATATTACTTTTAGCTTTTGATCATTCTTTATATTTGATGATGTTTTAGGCTTTTCAAAAGCTACCCTTATGCTAGGGGTTGGTTGTGGTGTCGACGTAGAATAATCATGGTGCACTGACTTTGATTTATCCACTGGATGTCTAATAGGAGATGTAGGTGTAATATCCAAGTGAGTATATGGGAGGATGAAGTCTCCCAGTAGGTCATCCTGATTAACATATTTAAATGGCTCTTCATCTGATAGGACCACATGTACTTATCCCTCATTCACATACTTGATGCATTGGTGAAAATTTGTGGGGATGCAATGCATGTCCCTTATCCAAGGACAACCTAGGAGGATGTTGTATTGCATAGAAAATTCTAGAACAAGGCACATAATCAAGATGGTTTTTAGTCCAACCTGAATAGGAAGGACTATTGTATCCACTGTCGAGCACAACACGTTGTTGAATGCTTGTAGCATAAAATTTGAGGCTACAATATGTGACTTAGGGATGTTCAAGTTTCCTAAGGATTTAGTCGGTATTATATTGATTGATGATCCTATGTCAATAAATACCCACTTGAAGGGAGTGTGATTAATACACATAATGATATGACATGGTAGGTTCACTATAGTAGTGGATACCATTTTGATTTCATGATCATAGAATCTCATCATAGGTTCCTGACACTACTACACATGCCCCACAATGTTAGTAAAAGCTTCAAGATTCTGGGGTTGAAGTTCTATGGCTTTTAATATTTCCATTAATATATCCCTGTGCCTAGGAGACTTTTGTATTAGATCATATATTGATAGCTTACTGAGGCTATCTATAAACTCTAGATGAGTCTATTTCTTATTGTTACCACCGATCTTATTGGTGGGCCTGGCAATGGGTTCTATTTTGGCCTCTATTGAGTTGTAGATTGAATATGAATGGGTGTTGCAGGAGTATCTGGTTGATTATACCTCCTATTTTTAATGACCACATTCACCATACCTACAAATCCTTGAGTAGGCAGATCAATATGCACTTGGTTGACTTGTTTGGCATGGTTCCTTGGAAACTCATGATTTGGCAAGGGATCCTTGAAGATTCCCATATTTTGATTGTCTGGAACCAAGGGATTGTCGATTCGTAACTCATCCCTATCGATCATATTTTGTACCATGTGTTTAAATGCATAGCACACTTCTATGTTGTGCCTCTTTTATCTATGGTATGGGCAATAGTTATCTTCCCTAAACCCCTTGGACTTAGGATGGTTAGAATCTAGTAGTTGCACTTTGGATAATAGAAGTGCCTTAGCCTTGCATAATTTATTGAATATTGATATCAAAGTCTTCGATAATGGTATAAACTAACGAGGTGGGTGACTTTGCTTTGCCTTGATTCTTATTGCACTGATTGTACTACATAGGGGGTGGTTGTGCCTGATAATTTTATTGTTGCTGGATTTTATACTCCTTTGGAAGGTTCAACATGACTTGATTAACAGGTGTATTTTTGGCCTAAGGATTTTGATTCCTCATGTTCTTATTGTTCCAATATTTCTTAGTATGGATTTTCAAGTCTCCTTCTTGCAACTTGATATCCTCAATGACTTTGGCTTGCATCAAAGCCTCTTTGAATGTTTGATACTGCTATAGTTGAAGCAAAAGTGAGATGTGTTTTGCACAAATTTTTTTAAACATTTCGATTAATTCTATGGTTGGGATGGAGAATGGAAGTTTGGACATCAATTTTCTCCACCTATTTCCATAATTTGTGACTGGTTCATCATCGTATTGCCGTAAAATAGCTAGATCAAATGAAAAGCATTCAAGAAAGGCATTCACCAACTATTTGAAGTTGGTAATGTTGTGCCTTACTAGCTGGTTGTACCATTCCAAGGCTAGGCCTGAAAGGGTAATCACAAAAGTCATCAGTAGTAGGGCATCATTATTATAAATTTGAAAGTAGAGATTCATGAAACTGGTCACATGTTCTTGAGCATTGTCGTCACCTCAAAATTTTTCTAGCTTTGGCATCTCAAAATTCTCGAAATATGTCAAACTAGGGACTGAGGGACATAGAGGCTGATTATGTGTATCGCTCCAAATTTTTTGCACCCTTACCTTTAGGCTATAGGATCCGTGCCCGAAAGGGGGATGTGAAAAGGATGGGACAATACCTCAAACTGAGAGGCCCTTTGAAGGTCCCACCTCTCAAGGGAGGTGTATAAGGGTGAATTTTCGACGGATGGTGGGTTCACTAGGAAACTTTTGAATGGCAGTTTCCACGCCTAGGTTGATAGTGTGTTTGATGTGTTCATTTTTATGCTTGATAATTCAAGTCCTAGGTTTGGTCGATATGAATCTAAACTATTCTATATGCCAATGTGGATTTCAATGAATACAGAAAATAGAAATAGATGCAAATTATAGGGAATATGCTAACCAGAAGAATTCATACCTGATTTCGGATGTCTGATGGAGATTCTGAGTCTTGTAGCAGTTCAGATCATCTTAGTTTGCACATTATCGTCTGATATTTCTTGGGATCATCTCAAATCATAGAAGGTCATCTGAAATAGGACAGAATCACCTGAAATCTAATGAATTCATTAGACGAATCCGTCAGAAACCTGCAATCATAGAAACAGACACAAAATACAAAATATGCAAATACAGAAGCAAGGGATAATGATAGAAATAACAACAAACATGCCTAAATAATAGTTTCTAATAAAAAATGAGGAAATGCAGTAAATTTAATGATTGATTTTACCTTTATCATGCAATTATGCTAAATGAGGTGAACTCCAAGATGCATAAAACATAGTAACTTAAAATAGTACAAAAATATGTTATGAAAAATGCAGCAAAGCTTAAGAAAATGCGAACTCTAAACTCGAACTGGCCCAAATTTGGACTACAGTCAGGATCGCCTCCAGTCATACAAAATCATCCGTAATCATCCGAGATCATCTGCGATGATCCAAGCTAGCCTCGAATAAAAAATAGTAGAATTCCTACAATAAAAACAATGTGCAAGCAATAATGCGAGGGAATAAGGAGCTAACTCTGCAATGAAATCCTATCAACAAAGGGGTTGGGGGTTCAGGGAGAATCAACAAGAATTAGGCAGGGAGGTAGGGGGATAAACTAGAAAAATCCTAGTTTATATAGGATTAAAAAGAGGTTTGGGAGGTTGGGGATCATCCCAATCTGGGAGATCTCCAACAGGGAAATCTCCAACTGCGCAAACATGCTTCTGCCCGAGTTGGAGAGGCTGTTGAAATAGAAGCTAATTATGAAAATTTGGTTTTAAGACGAAATCGTCTGGACATTCTATTCCAGATGAATTCGTCAGATCGGGGACGATTTTGTCTAATCTGCGACGATATCGTCCAACGGTAAAAACAAATCCTAAAAATGGCACGAAAAATGGGGAAAGCGGGTAAAAGGCGATTTAACGGGCAGTTTGGGGTTGAAATTCAAATTTTAATATTTTATCTTTTTACTAAGGTTTTAACCGTGCCAATTTTAGGGTGCTACATTTTGCCCCCTCTTTAGCGAATTTTCCGAAGAAAATGCGTTAAAGACAAGTTTTTCCTGTTTTACGAGAAAGCAAAAATGTACTCAATTTTTTAGACAACGATTCTTGGTCGAATCATACGAATACTGACTATGGTGCCCCCTCCGTGTTTTTTACCCAAATCGAACGTTTGAGGTAAAAACGCGGAAAAGCAAAATTTAAAATGCTGAGTTTTCTAAATAAAATTAAGAAAATAGGGTAAAATCCTAATTCATTTTTACTATTCACTTTGATTGTTCCAGAGTTCTACAAAAAAAGATGGTGGAGACAGCGCACAGAGCGACAGAGGTCCGGCACAGGCTACGGGTAAGGATCTAATCCTAGTAGATTAGGTTTAATGGAACTTTATGCAAGTTGTTTTGATTTAAATTTTATTGTTTGGGGCAGCATGGCCATTTTTAGGCTGTCGACGTCGTTGGGACAAAATCGTCTCGATTTCATCGAAATCGTCCCTAGATCGTCGATTTCGTCTGACGACGAAATCGGCAAAGTATGGGCGATTTCGTCCAAAAAGGGGCGATTCCCAAGTTACGAAATAGGAGATGATTTCATCCTCACAAAAGATGATTTTTCCCAATTGGGGACGATATCATCCAATGGTGGACGATATCATTTTAAACTTGATTTTAAGTGTTTAATTTGATGTTAATGATTGGTTTATTAATGATTTTTTTGTTTTATTGTTTGTTTTGCAGAAGGGGTTACTAAAGAGACAAGAATGGAAATACGACGGGCTAAGAGATGACATAGCCATGCTTGACTAGGCAAAGCATGACCGACTTGGACTGGTCGGCCTACAACATGTGGCAGAGATGCCACAAGTGCCGACTGACATGGGGCTACTGACAGCCCTAGCAAAGAGGTGGTATCCAGGGTTGTCCTGCTTCTAGTTACCGACAGGGGAGATGGTTCCCACTCTAGATGACGTATGGAGGATCATAAGGATACCCATATAGGGATGGCTGATGACACCTATGGCCAATCAGGGCCAGGCGATGATGAGGCTCATTGGAGACCCTAGCTTCGCCCTAGAGAAGGGCGGAGTGAACATCGAGTCTCTATGGCAGATGCCTAGGACATCTAGGCTGACACGGGTTTTGCAAGGAGTTGTCGGTGGCTTACTGCTGTGCCACCAGAGCGGATGCAGACTACCATGGGTGCTCTCAAACATAGTCTGCGATATGAGAGACCACCGATATATATTTTCATGGGGGAGCTTTGTACTTTGCCACTTGTATAGGATCCTGCACGGGGTCATATACAAGGGAGGTCAATGTCTGGTTTTGACATCGCTACTGCAGGTTTGGTGCTGGGAGCACATTGCGGTGTAGAGGCCGATAGGGCTCCCATTGACAGGTGTTGATCGAGAGAGACCCCAAGTTTTCTATTGGTGGCTACAGAGGGTCATAGTGGCGGATAGATCTATCGATGTCACGGAGGTTGCTGGACGACCTCATCCCAGACCAAATCACCTGGAGGCCATGGCGAGAGCACCCTGGGTGGGCAGAGGATGGGCAGGAGCTGGATCACATCAGGCGAGTCTGCTGGCTGAGGATGGAGCAAGGAGAGGTAGAGCTCCACCGCTACGACCGGGTACTATGGTAGTTTGGTCTACTACAGGGGATCCCATCTCTCAGGGATTACGAGTACTCCCGAACTATTTGAGATAGTACTACATTGAGTGGGGCTTGAGATATGTAGCGATTTTGGAGTCAGGAGGCGGACGATGCCCCCATCCAGCCAGTGGATGGTGATGACACCGGGGTTGTGGATGGGTATGATGCCTGGTACGCTGGCATTCGCCCTCCTCAAATGACGAGGGTGCAGGGTCTAGTGCATGTTGTGGTGTGCCAGATGGGGAGGCGATGGCAGGCTGCTATTGAAGTAGCGCAGGGTCACAGAGGGAGAGAGCAGTAGCGGATCCCATAGGAGAGATGCTAGAGGATGGCACGAGCTCCATAGAGGCCATGAGAGATAGAGCAGAGGGAGGAGATGCTACCTTTTGCAGCAGAGGGAGAGACCACCATCGCCCGATAAGGGAAAGGGTGTGTATGTAGGGGAGAGCAACGAGACGATGGCTCTCCGGGCTGAGGCTTCCCACCTTCGAGCTCAGGTGCAGTCACTACAAGACGAGGCCACTCAGCTGATGATGCAGGTATGAAAACTACAGGATGAGACTACATGGCTCAGGGTACGGAGCGAAGGGGCGAGCAAGGATGAGATAGTGTGGTCTATGATGCAGACCACATTCTACAAGGGGGTATACTTCCAACTGGTTCCAGAGGGCCAGAGGGTACAACTACCAGCCAACATTGTAGAACCAATCAGGCTGGGATTGGCAAGGACATCCTCCTGATCAACGACGAGGACCCGAGATACAGCCCGGACATCTATGGGACCACCTCCTCCACGTCAGGGTGGGGGAGGAGATGAGGCTGAGAGCTCGAGGGCTTCTTGAGATTAGGTGTCTATGGACTATATATTTTGTAGATATTGTTGAGAGGATTGAGTATGCCAATGTATAGATTGTGGCATACCAATCCAGTTTTGATATGATGTAAATAATTTTTGGATATATATATATATATATGATCTTGTTTTTGATGATATGACTTGTTCATATGTTTTTATGATGCTTTAATGTTTGAATTGTTTGCTTATTAGATTGAGGATTCATATAATTATGTCGTTTTGAAATATTATAATTTTGATGTCATGCTATAAGATTTTAAATGAAATAATCTGATGTAAACAATTGGTGATTGTGGTGTGATTTGATAAAAAATAAAAGTGACTTCTAACAATAATTTCAAAGGACATTGTCGCTATTATAGACCATTTCATGGAGTCGTCGCTCACTCGGTTGTCAAGCTAATCCTAGTATAGAAATATTGTTAAAAGTAAAAGAGTGCTTAAGAGACTGTCTTAAGACTTTGTGTTGTAATGATGGAGATAATGATGGTTTGATGATTTGTTTTCAGATTTTCATGAAAATATGATGTTGCTAGGCATAAATTCCTAAGTGTGATAAAATTGTGAACAATTCCTTTAGAATTTATACCATGGGTGCAATATTGAATTTTGAACATAATGTCATGAAATAGAATAGGTGTTTGTTTTTTTGTAAAGCATATTTGTGTAACATAATGATGCAAGTCATATGTTTTGATGAATTTTGTTTTAAAATAAATGGAAAATAAAATTAGAATGATGGTTTGCACTAGGCATAGAATTATAGGTATAAACTTATACCATCATCATGAAATCCAAAGAAGAAAATAGATTGTTGGTTTGATTGCAAGATGCATTTTTGACTTTTGATAAACAGAAAAATAATAATATGAAAATTTTGTTTGAAATTATTTTTGAGATTTTATGAGAAGATGTATGTAATTGCTTTTATACAAAACAAAAATTCTGAAATAAAAGGATAAAATTATTCCGAAAAGAGTTACAGAGATATTTTAAATTATCTCAAAGAGAAATGTAGATTTATAAGGAATCCTCATGTGCAAATGTGAGTTCATTACCAATATTGATTTATCATAATGATACAAAATCTCTCAAATACAAATGTGTGTGCGATTGTATTGTTCATTCACCAATTTTGAGCAAGATAATTTGATACAAGTAATTTGAATTAACCAAATGAATGTTCGTTGACCATGATTTATATGCATGTAACCGTACCAGACAACTATGTAAGTTAGGTTATCAAGAGCTAGCTAATCCATAAGCTAACAGAGGTCTGTACAAAAGAAGGTCGCTAATGTGACAGACATATCACCATGCTAGGGATTACCCAAGGCCAAGCGGGTTGGGCACAAACCACCTGTTATGGGGCTTACCTCACAGTTTTCGAATAATTGAGAATTCCAGGGATTCAAGCTCATTCACCCTTCTTTTCTTTTCAAGGGGTAGGGAAAGGATTTTATTGCATTTTGCTTTTGCTTTTCTCTTTTGCTCTTTTTTCTCTTTTTTTTTTTTTGTACTTTTGTATTTTTGCTTGATATTTGAGATAATGCTAAAATATTGCTATGATGATTCAAATAACCTTTTTCTTTTTCTTTGTTTCTTGAAATTTTCTTTTCTTCCTATGCTAGGGATACTTGCTCGAATTAGCTGTAGAGCAAGGGATTTTTATTCTGGGTAGGGGTGAGCTTGTCCTTTTGTCAATTCTCAAAGATTCTAGACCATGTGCATGATAGGATAGCAGGGGAAACTTTTTGCTCAAGAAACCATTTCTACTATGTAGCATCATATCGAATGTGCAATGAAATCATTTTAATGTGAAAAGATATATTTGGTTCAAGTAAATAACAAGATCGGTTCTCTATGATCAAAACTTTATTTAATTCGACTGTGGGCTTTGATATAAGAGAGATGAATAATCATAACAAATAAAATCAAGAGATTTATTCATGTGAATCTGAAAGTGCAGGATTCCAAATAAATACTAATTTATCCAAAATAACTGAAAATATAACTGCAATACTTCACAAATTGAGAGGTACAAAGATAAAATATGGTTTTGAATATTTTGATGATTTGGATGTTTTTGGTGTTTTTATATTTTAAGTTTATGAATTGAAAGAAATACAAGATAGTGGTTTTTTTGAAATGTTTTAAACAAATATATACAATGATGAAATGACCAATTTTTATGCATAGTAACGTTTAAGATGCATAATTTTCATAGGTTCTTTAAGTTCTTTACCATCTAAGGTAGATAATTTGTATGCTCCTGATCCAAACTTAGCATTGATGACATATGGTCCAAGCCAGTTGGGCTCAAATTTACCTTTAAGGTTTGTAGTTGCATTAGTATTTTTTTTATTTTATTTTAATACAAGGTCACCGATATCAAAGGATCAAGGATGAACTTTCTTAAGATATGCTCTCTTAAGCTTGTTTTGGTAGGCGCAAAGATGCTCCAAAGCATTGATGCGCTTTTCATCTAGAAGTTCTAGCTGACTAAATATGCCAGCATGATATTCATCCCCTACTTCGAGTATCTTGAAGTAGTAGAGCTAAAGAAGGAACTTCTAATTCAAAGGGAAAAATGGCTTCAAGCACCATAAACCAAGACAAAAGGTGAAGTTCCAGTGGGGGTTCGAACACTAGTTCGATAGGCCCACAAAGTAGGATATAACTGAATGTGCCAGTCTCGACCAGTTTTATTGACCAATTTTTTGAGAATATTGATTAAGGTTTTATTAAATGCTTTTGCTTGACCATTACCCTGAGGATAATAGGGAGTGGACCAGCGATGTTGAATTTTATATTTTTGACATAATTTCTTGACATCTTTATTTTTGAAACAAGTTCCATTATCAAAAATGAGATTAGCAGGAATTCCAAACCTACAAATAATTTGATTAAAAACAAACTTGGAAACTTGTGTTCCAGTGCAAGAAGCTAATGGCATAGCTTCAACCCACTTCATGAAATACTTAGTGGCAGTTATGATGAATTTGTGTCCATCAGATGACACAGGGTTGATTTTTCCAATGATGTCTAGGCCCCATTTTGAAAAGGGCCAAGGAGATAAAATATCCTGTAGCTCTTGTGCAGGCGCATGGACAAGGTCAGCATGTTTCTGGCACTTGTCGCAATGTCACACATAATTATGTGCATCAGTTTCCATGGTAGGCCAAAAATATCCTATCCGAAGGAGTTTCTTAGCAATGGCGCTACCACTAAAATGTCCCCCTTAAGATCCATTGTGGGCTTTGTTAATCTCACAATGACACTGAGAGGGGGGGTGAATCAATGTAACTATTTAAAAACTTGAATCTGCAACTCTTAAAACTTAAAAATACAAGCTTAAAAATAGATAAAGCGAGTATAACACAAGAGCATCACACAACACAATATTTAATGAGGTTCATCGATGTGGCTACTCCTCAAATAATGACTGTTTGGACTACAATCCAAATCCAGTATTTGCAAGGATTCAATCTTTACAAATAGTTTACCAGCACCCATTGGAAGGAGCACCAACCCCTGATTTTTCTCGCTACAATAGATAGGAGCACCAACCCCTTTTACCAAGCACCAACTTGAATTTCTATTTAAAAAAAATTGACATAAAAATGTCTTCTCTTTTGCAAGACCCTCACTGGTCTATAGCTCATACAACTTAATCTCATAGAAGCATAAAGAGAATTGTTAGAATCTCAATATCTTCTTTCATAGTCTAAAACCTCTCTTCTGATTTTTCAATAAAAATTACATTCAGGTTTTTGTTCTTTTACTGTACTTCATGCAGCACTCTTACTCAACCTTTTCTTTTGTTTTTCACTAATAACCATGGTTGCAGTAACCTCTCTTACTGTACCTATTCGAGTCTTTATACTTGATTTCCTTGAACGACTCAATTTGAAACGACTCAAATTTTCCCTCCAATATTCCATGCAATCTCGGCTATGATCAATCTGTCAAACCCTCTCTGACACATTCTACCTTTTAGCTGCTTTCTTTATGTCTTATTCTGACATTCTTCTCTGCACATTCTGATAGCCTTTTTTTGACAGCATTTTTCTACATATCCTGACACCTTTTTCTGCGTATCCTGACAGCCTTCCTGCGTATCTCGGTGCTCTGTTCTTCTTTCTTCTCTTTTGAATTCTATGCTTTCACTTTCTTCTGTGCGCGACTGTCATTTCTTGATATACGCAACCTGTTAATTAATTTCTCTATAATCGTGATTCTCGGTATCCACCCCTATAATAGTTGTTCTGTCTTCAATGGACAGCTTCTTGTAATCGCCACCTTTGTCACCATGTCGCATCACGACCCTGCAACAACCGTTCTTTTCTTTAATATGTTGTTTCATACCTTCCTTTTGTAACTCTAGTTAACTTGTCCTTGGTTGGCTGCATGAATTTTCCTTAGTGCTTTTCGACATCTGTCACTATGACTGCAATTCTGGCTCCAGTTAGCTCTTACATAACTGGCTGCATGATTTTCCTTTTCGCCTTTTTGACACCTGTCACTGTGCATGCTTCTTCGGCTTTTTCCCGCCAAACTGTTACCTGTCGCGATTTCACGACATTTCTTCCTATTTGACTTTATCTTGAACTGTTGACTGCGAAAACCTGACTTGTCACGACATCGCGACGTTTTTCGCCTCCTAGACCTTCTCTCTGCATGCAACCGTGAAAACATTACATGTCGTGATATCACGACATTTTCCACCTCCTTGTTCTCTACTTGGCATGCAATAGCGAAAACCTTACATGTCACGAAATCGCGACGCTTTTTGCTTTCCTACACTTTCCTTCGCTTGCCTCCGCAAAAATGGAACATGTCGTGAAATCGTGACACTTTGGACTTTCGTACACTTTCCTCCGCAAGCCTCAGCGAAATCGGAACATGTCGCGAAATCGTGACACTTTGGGCTTCCGTACACTTTCCTCCGCAAGCCTCAGTGAAATCGGAACATGTCACGAAATCATGACACTTTGGGCTTCCGTACACTTTCCTTCGCAAGCCTCAGCGAAATCGGAACATGTCGTGAAATCGTGACACTTTTCTGCCTTAGCGCTGTTCTTTGCTTTTTGCCCGCGAAAATGCAACGTGTCACGAAATTACGACATCTTTAGCATCCGTACATTTTTCCCTTCATGCACCAGTGAAATCAAGACATGTAGCGAAATCGCTACAACTTTGTGCCTTGCGCTTCCAACTTTGCTTCGACTCGTGAAACTTTAGACTTGTAGCGAAATCGCTACACCTTTGTGTCTTGTGTTTCGAACTTGTAGCAAAATCGCTACACCTTTGCGCCTTGCATTTCGAACTTGTAGCGAAATCGCTACACTTTTGCGTCTTGCGTTTCAACCTTGTAGCAAAATCGCTACACTTTCTTGACTTAGTGCTTTTTCTTTGCTTTTGCCAGCGAAACTCCGACATGTAGTGAAATCGCTACACTTTTGTTGCCATACATTCTCTCTCTTCTTTGGGTCGCGAAAACCCGACATGTCGCGATATCGTGACACTTTTCATCCTTAGTGCTTTTCTTCCGAAACTGTCACGATATCGCGATACTTTCTCATGCACTTTCTCTCTCCTTTGTTTTGTCGCGAAATCATGACATTTTCAGTTGCACCTTCTCTCTCTTCATTTTTGTCGTGAAATCGTAACATTTTCAGCTGTGTTTTCTCTCTCCTCCTTTTTGTCGCGAAATCGTGACATTTTCGGCTGCATTTTCTCTCTCCTCCTTTTTGTCGTGAAATCGCGACATTTTCGGCTGCATTTTCTCTCTCCTCATTTTTGTCGCGAAATCGCGACAGAAAACATGTCGCAATATCGCGACAGTTTTCTTACTTGTCTTTTTCTGCAAAATTCTGAATCTAGGTCACTTCTGTTTTCCTTGAAAATCACTGTACTTGATCTGACTGACCTCTGAACTACATCAACTGCATCAATCTGTCTGTGTTGACAACAATGACAATACTTTTGTAATGCTTTTCCTGCACCTTGCTCAACAGGCTTCATTCAAAGCTGCTCATGATTCTTCTAGATTCAAACATCTCAATAAGATGCCTTCAAAAGATCTTCTGTACAAGGTATTACCAATAATCACAAAGTGACTTGCTTGTCTACATAATAACCTATACTGGTTGATAGTGCAACCATCAGGAAAGGTTCCTTTCTGCAAAAAATTAAATATATTAGTATACCGTGGTTCAAGAGTTGTTTCGTTGATGAGAAACACATCCAAAGGTTCTAAGCATGATTTGCTTGAAGCGGGTTCCTGGAGTCGACGAATAATGATGGTAGCATATTCATCATCTAACTCCAAGGGTAAAAGAGATGCAGCTGTAGCCATAGCGTCAACCGCACGATTGCTAGTTCGAGGAATAGCTTCCAAAGTAACTTGATCAAACAAGGATAATAACTGCAAAACATATGCTTTATATGGGCATAATTTATCATCTCTGGTTTGATAAACATCATTGATTTGGTTTATGACAAGTTGGGAGTCATCGAAAACCAATAAAATTTTAATTTTCAATTCTAAGGCAGCTCGTAATCCAAGGATAAGAGCTTCATATTCAGCAGTGTTATTGGTGCAAGCAAATGTTAATTTGAAGGACAGAGGAATAATATGTTTTTGTGGAGATATTAAAATAATACCAGCACCAACCCCACTCATGCATCGGGCTCTATAAAAGTATAGGGACCATTGCTCTGAATGGTCTGCCTCTATTTTAAGGCATTCATCAAGAAACTCAATGATGAGGGGATGGGTAGTTTTTAAAGGTGCAGCAGCTAATTGATCTGCTATGATTTGACCTTTAACAGGATTTTGTCCTATGAAGGTGAGTTCAAATCTGCTTAGCGCAAGAACCCACTTGGCTATGCGACCAGATAAATACGGTCGACTCATGAGATATCACAAAGTGTCAAATTTGGCAATAACATACGTTTTCTGACTGAGCATATAATGGCATAGTTTTTGTGTAGAAAATACGACTGCTAGACATAACTTCTCTAATATGGTATAGCGAGTTTCATAACTGATTAAGGTTCTGCTAATGTAATAATTAGCATGTTCTTTCTTCTCATCGTCAAGCTGAGATAACATAGCCCCTAAGGCAAAATCACAAGCAAAATTGTACAAGATAAAAGGACGATCAGATCTAGGTGGGGAAAGCACTGGAGTTTTGAGGAGATATTGCTTAAGGAGTTCAAATGCTTCTTGGCATTCGTCATCCCAATGAAAAGAGACATCTTTCTTAAGAATTTTAAGAAAGGGTCTAGTTTTGTCTGCCAACTTGTCGATGAAGCGATGAATAGCTTGAAGCTTACCTTGTAAACTTCATAATTCTGATATATTTGTGGGTGCGGGCATATCTGTGATAGCCACGATCTTGAGAGGATCAATTTCAATGCCACGTAAAGAAACTATAACCCCTAATAATTTACCGGACTTAACTCCGAATATGCATTTAGCAAGATTTAGTCGGATAAGATATTCCCTTAACCGATCAAATACTTTCCTTAAGTCATTTAAATGATCATATTCTTTGATGGAATGAGCTATGATATCATCTACATAATCATGTAGGATATCATGCATCATGTCGTGAAAAATATAAGTCATAGCTCGTTGATAGGTTGCACCTGCATTCTTTAAGCCAAATGGCATCACTTTCCAACAAAAAGTTCCCCAAGGGGTAATAAAGGCTATTTTGGCCTGATCTTCAAGAGCTATCCTGATCTGATTATAACTAGAAAATCCATACATTAAGGATATCATTCCACTTCCAGCAGTAAATTCAATGATCTGATCCATGTTGGGAAGAGGAAAATCATCTTTAGGGCATGCAACATTAATGTCTCTGAAATCGGTGCAAACCCTAACTTTAGTGGCTTCTTTCTTAGTTACTGGAACTACATTTGAGATCCATTCAGCATAGTCAATGACTTGTATAAAAATGACTTTCAATAGTTTTTCTAGTTCTCCTTTGACTAGTAAGGCCACTTTGGGATGCATTTTTCTGAGTTTCTATTTAACAGGTTTAGCATCTAGATGGACTACTAGATTATGCATAACTACAGAAGGGTCCAAACCTGGCATGTCTTCATATGTCCAAGCAAAGACATCTTCATAGTCTTTAAGAAATGAAATGTATTTATCTTGTTTTTCTTGACTCAATTCTGATCCAATATTAATGATGTGAGGGTTATGTTCGGTTCCAATGTTAATTTTTATAATGTTTTCAACTTCCATATGTAAATCTCTCTCAAAATTAGGTGGGGCGGGTGAAACACCCAATTCTTGTAATTCTTCCAAGGTTAGCTTGGATAATTTGTCTTGAGGAGTCGAGGCCACAAGATGGGCTTTACTAGGTATAGAGCCATAAAAATAAAATTCATTATATAACAATTCTTCAATGGAAATATCATGAAAGATATCTCCCTCCAACTCGTCATCGGATTCGGCAATCATTTTAGGATAGGCTATGGATAGCATATTGCAGGTAGAAGAATTATTCTTTGGACACAAAGAATCTTGTTTATCTAGATAATCTTGATAACATACGAGATGGTCATCATCCTCAAATGGAAAGGGTTGACCTTTACTAGAAAATAGGCCCACACCACAGCGGGCAGGCCACGGTTCTACCTCGAAAGGTTCTTTCATACCATTTTGGAAAGGTCCCAAACCTTTCCCTTTATAGCCCAATTTAAGCATTATGGGCTTAGCTTTAAGATAATCATTAGCAAAATAGCATCTAGCATACCCATCACAATGTGTCTTAATTTTTTTGGGTATTCTTCCCCAATCATATCCTTTATAAATAAAAGTACAACTCCCGACTTGGTAGATACTTCCCATAGGCTGTGGGAGGTCCAAGGTACGAGGAGAGGGTGGGATTTTATTTAAAAGGAGGGAAGTTTGCATGGCAGTGTTGATCTCTTATGATATAAGAATTTTAGATAAATTAGGTAAGAGCTCATTAGCAAGAGCATAAGAGGTAGAAGGAACATTTCCTACATCGTCGGGTGTAGAAAGGATGCCAGTAATGGATGTAGATGTCATAGGGATATTGACGGGTGAATCTAGAGGTATGGAACATATAGGAGTAAAATAGGAAGCATTGGGTGTAGGTTTAGGCTCTTTTCGAGGTCCTAATGTGGTTTTTTCAGAATATGGTTGAGCTATATGTATAGGTGTATTTGAAGGAGTAGATGAAGTTATGGGTGTGTGTTTCACACATTTGGGCGGTTGATAAGAATTAGGATGTGTGGATGATAGTGCGGGGCAAAATTGCACTCCAACAGGTTCTGCCAAAGCGCACATATCAAAGGGTCTAGGATCGCCATGAATGGTAACCAACTGGTTTTTAAATTTGAATTTAACACACTGATGTAAAGTGGAGGGAACCGCTCGCATCGCATTGATCCAAGAGCGACCCAAAAGTATATTGTACGATGCGGGGCAATGTACAATAAACACGGTCGTATCTAGGGTTCTAGGACCAACTTGCAAGGGTATAGTAATGACTCCACATGTTTCTTGTGTCTCGTCATTGAAGGCTTTGATAATCATATCCATTCTTTTCATTTCATCACTTCTAAACCCAAATTGTTGGTAGAAGTCAAAAGTGCAGATGTTTAAAGATGAACCATTATCAATCAAGACTCGTTTAACAACTACATCTCCAATTATGGTAGTAATATATAAGGGATTATCCTTATGTAAACTATGTTGTGGTATATCTCTATCTCGAAAGTCAATACAATCGACTTCTCGAGTGATGATAGTATTGGTCATGGCTTTAGGCTGAATATTTTGTGGTACCATCATTTGTCTTAATGTGAGCATTAATTCATCCCTATGGGTAGGAGAAGATCTTAAAAGATCCAAAAGGAAAATTCTAGCTGTAGTGTTGGATAATTGTTCATTAATATTATACGGAGGCTTAGGTTGAACATTAGACATATGATTCCCTTTATTGGGATTTTTCAAAATAAATGGAGCTGATCCATCATTCTAAGTTTGATCCTGTTGAGAATTTTGAGCCTGTTGTCTGGTAACGACTCCAATGGTACCTATAATGTTATGTTGAGGACGATGAATTGGTCTCGGTCTAGCATTTATGGCTTGTTCATTAGGAAGGAACTGCTGGTCATCAAATCCACATAGGAAAGGACTTTTAGTGGGTTTGCACGCCCTGGACCTGTGACCAACATTGAAATGCCGAGAGGAAGAGATGCCCCTCATGCCAATATCCGGAGAAAGGCCAACTCCTATACTAATCTACTTTTGGGGTTTGAGATAAGAGTGCAGGAAAGAGATAAAAGAGTTCGGGTTAGAGAAAGAAATAAAAAAGGGGTAAGGGTTAGAGATTGATGATTCAAGGTGGGGAAGAACAGAAGCATGATCACTCACTAATAACTCAAATAGCAGCAAAAAACACCAAGAATCAGATGAAAGAAACGAAGTTCCGAACTTCCTATGTATCCTTTGGACGGGTTCGCAAGGTTCTCCTCTCTCTCTCACTGGAATTCAGGGTTCAAAGTAACAACGATTAAGAAGAGGGAATAACAGAAACCTCGATCCACCAGGCAGCATAAAAGAAAACGACAAAGCATTTTTCCTCTCCTATGTATCCTTCAGGGCAAATTTTAGGGTACAGTCCCTAATCGCACATCGAATTCAGGATTCAGAGTCTCAGTATACCAGTGCAGACAGACAAAAGAATTAAGCACAGAAGGCAACATAAAAGAGAGAAATGGAGCACAAAAGATCTTTAGTATTAGATGCAGGACATCAAGTTACAGCAGCTTTCTAGCAGAAATTTCCCCCCCTTTTACATTGCAAAGCCTAGGTTTTTATAGAGGAACCAGTCCTCTGAATCATTATTACAAAATGGTGGAGTACGCCCTCGGGCCTTGAGAAATGGCTCCTCGCTACTACTGCGGATGACCTCTCAAATCGGCTACCAAAACTGGTAATGGTGATCGAGTCAACTAGGGAAATATGCATTAAATGAGCCACCTAGGTGTCCTCGGATTGCAGGTGCGGTGCTCGAGTGGCGGCCATGCTTGTTGGGCTCTCCTTCTCGGACTGATACTTCGCATCCAATTGCCAAAAATGAGCAGTGGGCTTATGAGGCCCTCTGACTGCCTCGGTAAAAATTCCCAACTCGGGCAGCGTTCCTGGAAGCGCCTCGCTAATTTCTGCTTTGCAAAATTACTTCGGGGGCGTGGAGTGCCGAAGCGGATCTTTCTTCTATCCTTCGCTGCTTCGCTGGCAAAATTGCTTCGCTGACGGGTCGGGAAAACGCTTCGGGCCGATCTTCTTTTGAAAAGGCGGTTCGGGGGAGTTTCAACCGAAACACTTTCTCGACCTCTATTGCTTCGGGTGAAAACTGGCCGAAGTGGATTTTAGAAATACTTCGGGCCCAAAGTAATTTCCTTGCCTTAGCTGATTTGGCCTATATTTTCTTCCTCGGCGAAGTTGTTTGAATGCCGCTTCGCAAAACTTTCACCCGAAGCGGCTGTCAAAAATGTTTCGGGTGCAAAGCGTTATCTTTGTATTTTCGAAAAACTTCTCGCCCAAAGTAATGATTTGAAGCGCTTCGGGCCCGAAGTTTTTTTCTTTTCATTTTGTCCACCAGGGGGCGATAGGGAAAACCAAAATTGCTATAAAATAAAACTTTCAAGAAAACAAATATTGTACAAAGTTTCAATTTTTTTGCCCCTTGGTGGAATGTGACAATATTGTCAACATTCTTGGTGGCTCGCGGGGCAACGAGCTTGTCTCGGTGGTAGAACCCTCAGCTTTCATCCATTGGGCAGAGTCACCTCCAGACCCCTCTCCTTGTTATTTTTCTGGGGATGCTTCCATAGCTTGTCCTTCTTCGTCCTCTTCTCCTGCTTCTGCTTCTTTCTCTCCTGTTGCCATTGCTTCTGCTACGTCTTCGATCGTTGGCAATAGGGCCAGGCGGACGCGAATGTTTCTTAGGGTTCGGCGAATCTGAGACCAGACCCTTTTCGTGAATAGCTCCTGATCTCCCAGATATTTGACCAAGGCGCAAAACCTATAGATCTGCCCGATTTCTGCATGCTGGGACCTGGTATACAAATCATTTAGGGAAGCAGTGATTCTATAGTATTTCGGTATGTAATCAGCAACCTGCTTCTCTGTTATAGGTTCGACCCACTCGTCTATCTCCGAGACGTTGTCTTAAAACTGCTGCCACTTCGGCATGATTTCTTCCTTGGCTAAGGGCTTTCCATCATCATCTATGAATCTTAGGAAGACTAAGGAGAAGATGTCCTCGAAGTAGCCCATTGACGTGTGCCTCTCGCTTTCGAATGCATCCAGTAGGATTTTTGCCTTTTGAGCCTTCTAGGCCGTTGACCAATCCCTTGTTGTCTGACTCATTACTGCGAGCTTCAAATCTTGATACCTTGCATCTTGGACTTTCAAGACCAGCTTGAGTCAGGCTCTGACATTCTAAATGACTTCTTCGACGATTGGCCCTCCTTCGATGGTAGCACTCTGGGCTTCTACGATGTAAACTAAAACCGAAAGGGCACTGACAGCCCGAGACCTAAAATTCTTGAGCAAACATGAACGAATCTCTTTGATTTTGCTCATGTCAAATAGCCCTATGCCCTCCTTCTCGTGTAGCTGGATCTGAGTTTGCAAGATCCTACTTTCAAGCTCCTTGACCCTCAAATCATTTTCGACCTACCTTTGTGCCTGATTCTCAGCTGTGCATTCCAGCTGTGCTATCTGCATCTTTAGGGCATGTGTTTCTTTCTGCATCTGTTTGCACCGCCCCTCGGCCTCTACCAATTTGGAGCGAGTCCTTGCTAGCTCCTCCTCCAGCTTGATGTTAGCACTCTCGGCTTCGAACCTGTGCTTGTTGGCAATGTTGGCATGCACCTTGAAGGTCTCGATTCCAATGTGCATAGAGGCAGATTCCTTGTCCACGTTCAGATGCTCTAGGTCATTTTCTTTATCTTGATATTCATAGTCCGCTGGAGTCATTTCATCCAAGGGCTTCTGAACTTTGGGTATCTTCTTTACTTTATGCACCTTTCTCTCCTCGAAGTCAAATATGACACATTTCTCAACTTGAGCGAGCGAACGCCCTCTCTTATTTCTTGCCTCTTTCAACATTCTCTCTGTGTTCTATCGGGCTTGGAGGATTTTTTTGGCCAGGGGGGACTCCCATATTGAGGAAAGCTCGGAGTCGAATGCGGCTGGGTCTAAAGTCGAGGGATTGAACAAATATAGGGAGCTGAAAGGAATAGCTTCACCCAAAGGTTCGACAATAGGGGTGATGGGGGCTTTGGCGAGGGGGAGCACGTTATGTACAATAGAGGGATGGGCTTCAGGGTTCGACACTGGACTATTAGCTTCACCCTGGTTGACGACTGGAGGATTGGCGGTGTGGCTGGGCAAAGTAACTTGGACGGGTTTGTCCTAGCCAGAAGACTCGAAGGAAGTAGTTAGGGAGACGACGTGAGAAGGTGACTGATTTTGCAGAGGCAGGGGGGACTGAAAGCCCGGATCGAGGTAGACTTACAAGCAACTAGAGCGTAAGGCAAAGAAAACATACCTACGTGCCCTCCTGGCAATGCGGCCATGGTGACCTCCTGGGCCTTGGTACCCTCGACTTCAATGACTTCCGTGAGTTCCTCCACATTAATGACATCTATGTTTGGAATCGTTTCGGAATTTGGTGGAGTTTCTTCATTGTTTGCTTCGATCGAGCCTAATACAGATCTTTTGGTAGGAGCACTCGGAGTGTCTGTACGTAGTCGCTTTGGGAAGTTTGGGGGTGCCTGTGTAGGTTCCCGCTCCTTTCTTTTCCTCCTCTCAAGGGGTTGCTCTGATTCCTCTATCGCTATCTCCAGATCTCCAGATGGGCTTTGTAATAAAGCTTTAGGTGTGGCCTTGGCTACCTTTTCCTTGGGGACATTATCAGATTTCTTGGGGCCTTCATCTAAACTTGGAGTGGTCGGTGGAACGAAATTAGCGAAGGACAAGGGTTTCCAAGACCCGATATTGGTCTGATAAACAATTGCAAATTCCTTGTCCATTGTTAGAAGCCCGTAAGAATTCGTCTTTCGATGATGGACTCTCATAATCCACCATTCTCTCAACTGCTCCTCGTCCTAGTACTTCAACTCTTCTTTTAAATCGTCCTTTGCTTTTCTCCAGAAAGTGGAGTCGGGAGTTGGGAATGGGTACTGGTCTGGGTAGAATTCGACCTCCATAGGATAGAAGTCATGCCAAGGAGGCAACGTCCTCATATCCTCTAAGTGCCACTCCAGGTCCGTACCATTGGGGTTGTTTCTCTACTCCAAAACTTCGGGGTGAGGACAGACATGGAATTTTTTGCTTTTCAAATGATCTCTCATCACCCCCAACGGGTCGTAGAGCCACCTCTGTGGTATTTGGAGCAGACCAAAATCAGTGAGTTTCTCCTCCAGGTATATGTTCTATTTTAAGGCAAAGACTTCAATCACTCCCATCTTGAAGGGGAAGTTGCAGGTGTGTGCCCACTTCCACCCGTGGTCGTAGGTTTCGTCGGTTGCCTCACTTTGTCGAGCAACTTCCAAGGCAAATTGGTATTTCAAAGGGAAAAAAGGCAACAAGAAGGGCTTCCCTATGAAGCCAAAAATACGGATCACAAGCCCTTGTGTCAATTGAAACACATCCCCTTTTCTCTCCAGTACCACTTTTTTTCTAAGGCCGAGAGGCATCCGAGGGCTAGACCCTGTCAGAATGTGCATCACAGGTCCTAAAAATTGCTGATTGAAAGGGTAATAGGACTTCGACCTCAGCAAGAGTCGGGTCCATTGATATACAGGCAAGGGGATTCCATCCTTGTCAACTGGTGAAACATCACAATGGGGAAGGGCTTTATGTACATGAAAGAAGAAGAGCCAAACCAAGAAGGAGCAGGGCTAGAAATACGGCTCCTTGCTAGCATCTTTAATGGATGACAACTACATATGCAGATTTCGGGCCACCCATTCTGCCCAGTCGAAGAAAACTGGGTTGGTGTTCGGTCGCGAAGTGTCGGGAGTGCAGAACTCTCCTCTGGAAATGCATTTGGCTAGCGACACCTACCATGGGCATACCGAAGTATCACTTGACAAGCCCCCTATCCATGCAATGATAGAGAATATGTCTGTGTTCTTAAAGGCCTCTAGGGATAGGGGCATCTGGGGTCGCTTACCGGAAGGAAGTCCGCTTTTGAGGCTTTCACACAAAAAACTCAGAATGAAGGGATTAGCAGTGAACTTATCTGTTTGTTCTCTCAGGCTGACCTTGCGAATGGTATAGCCTTTTGTAGCCTTTGCTATGGTGCGAATGCTACCTGCACATCCTCCAACAAAATAGAAAATAATTTTTTACCTGAGGCATCCAACACCTGCCTAGTTTGCGGCTGATATTTCTAAGCAATGGTGTATATGAGCTCGGGGCAGTGATGTGTAGGAAGGACCAAATACCAGTATATGTGGGAATAATAACCCACGGCCCTCTTGTTATCTACTGAGAGCCTAATTTTCATGAAATCGATGGTGTACCGGAGCTCGGCCATAGTTTTTGATAGCTCTGGGTCTCTGATTTTTGCCCACTTATTGACAGGTGGTTCTATACTGGGCTCGTCGTCGGAATCTTCCCTTCCTTCCATCACATGTTTTCCTATGCATGGGGGAGGATTGACCCTTATAGGTGTCTATTTCTTTTCTTCCATGGCTCTCACCTTATCTGGAGTCGTCGCTTTTGGTTCCTTTCCCTTTCGTGTGGGGTTCCTCCGTCGTTCACTTCCCATTGTGAACGATTGTAGCAGAATAACTTGTAGTATAGAAGAGTTCAACACCGCAAAACAAAGGACTGGGTAATCATGGCAAACAGTGGAGTTATTGATGTAGAAGCTCTCCAAGGTGACAGAATGCAGACTCGACCCTCACACTTGCAAATGGTTTTGTTCTTAACGGGCATCTGCATTTTATAGCTTCGGAGGGCAACCTCCGACATTTATGGCAACCACCGTAATTACTTTGTGGGCTTGGCCCGAAAGTATCGTTGTAGCATCTAATTGGCCATATGACGGCATCGTATTTGGGGCCATGTAATTTGACAGTCTAATTTTGTATAGAGAGCACGGATCGCTACCACCTGGAACCCTGGCGTGGCATTTTGGTTAACGAACTATCTTAGGAGGAGTGTTGTTTCTTTCGCATTGATTTCATCTTCTTCAACCCCCTTTTGAGGCTGCTATAGGCACGTTCCCTGAGGCACATCCTAAACATGTCCACCTCACATGTGCGGTTCAATGATGTAGGGTTGGCGAAGAAAATACTTCACCGCGAAGTGCTTCTTCGGGCTGATTTTCTTCGTCTCGGGCCCGAAGTTCTCCTTCGCCACATTGTCGCTTTGGATTATGAACACCGTCAACCGAAATCCATTTCATCAAGGAGGGCCTTACCAAGAACTACTTTGGAAAATGCCTTCAGCACATTACTTTAGCGAAGCATTTTCCATGTCTTTGATTTGCATGTGGTTTGGTTTTACGAGGATGAACTGCTTCACGACAAACTTCTTTTAGTCAGCTACTTCAGATCGAAACCCCCCGAAGGCGATTTCAATCATGCTTTGTGAAGCCGAAGCTAGGAATCTAGCTTTTGCAGTTGAAGTGGCACTTGCTCTTCGTGACCTTTTGAACAGAGTATATACAAAGCATTGAAATCCTATATACAACATACATGCAAGAGATATATATATATATATTGGCTATACATATCTTAGTGATTGAAGGCCTTCAGGTGAAGACCATTGACTGATATTGGTAAAACTTGGCCATTCACATCCTTGAGGATGAAGGAATTGGCCGAATTCACTTTTACTATTTCAAACGGTCCGTCCCATAATGCATCCATTTTGTCATGATTCCTAGGTTTGGCCTTCCATGAATCCCACCTCCATACCAGGTCTCCTGCTTTGAATGTGTGATCGGATGATTTCATTTTGAACCATTCTCGAGTGACCTCAGCATAGCGTGCGAAGTTCTTGTAGGCCCTTTCACGTTCCTCTTCTAGTTGTACTAGTTGGACCAGGTGTTCCTCCATCAGGTTGGCTTCATCTTCTTCTAGCAACTATAATGCAGGGATCTCGAGGTGAGTGGGCAGGATGGCCTCCTTATCGTAGACCAGAGCATAAGGCGAAGTCTTAATTGACCTCTTAATAGAAACCCGATCGGCCCACAAGGCCCGATCCAGAAGGAGGTGCCAAGTTCTTTTGTTTTGATCGATCAGCTTTCTCAATATCCTCAACAGGGTTTTGTTGGTGGATTCTGCCAATCCATTCCCTTGAGGGTAATAATTGGAAGACACCTTGTGATATATCCCATACTTGTATAGGAACTCGTTGATTTTTGCACCTGTGAAACCAAGACCGTTATCTGTTATAATTGCTTCGGGAATGTCGAAGCGGGTAATCAATCCTTCCAGGAAGGCGACAACAGTATCTTGATCGACATGTTTTGTGGGAAATGCCTCGGCCCACCTGGTGAAGTAATCCATCGCAGTCAGGATGAATTTGTGCCCAGCGGAAAAATTTGGTGATATGGCTCCTACGAAATCTAGTCCCCATTACTAAAATGGGGCCTCCACTTGTATCGGTCAGAGTGGCATCAAAGAATTTTTGCTTTAGCCAGCGAATCTCTGGCATTGCTCGCACCTTCGACAAACGGAGAAGGCATCGACAAAGAGGGTGGGCCAATAGTAACCCGCCTTGATTATTTTTAGCATCATCACCCTTCTAGAAAAGTGTCCTCCAGATAATCCTGAATGAAATTTTCCCAGGATTCTCCTCTTGTCATCATATTTTATGCATCTGAGGAAGATGTCGTCAATGTTCCTAAAAAATAGGCCTTTTGGGCACATAGCGTATCGGGCGGACCACATCCCAAAATGTCTTTGCTACAAAGCATTCAAATGTGAGGGGCATCTACTGGTGTTGAAATATTCCACTATCTCACCAACCCAATCTCTCTCGGCCCCTTCTTGATTAACGAGGCATTCTCCTGTTGGTAAGTCCTTCGACTGACAGTTTGTTATTTTGGCCGTTGCGTTCTTCGCCAGCTCTTGACATAGTGCGCGGCCGTGAACCAGCTTGGTGGGTTTGATCTCAATATCAAACTCTTGGATTTTGCTTACCCAACTAGCTCTCTTGCTTCCCAGTTCCCCTTGAATAATGAAACTACGCATGTCGGGGTGAATAACGAAGACTGTGGTTCGACTCTGAGAGATGAACTATTTGAATTTTCTGAGAGACTTCATTACTGCATGCACTTGACGCTCAATGAAATTGTACTTTTCTTCATGGGGATTGATTATCTATCTAAGGAATGTGATGGGGTGTTCCTCTCCATCTTCCCCCTTTTGCGTTAAAACTATGGCATAACTTTCAGGTTCTCCTATTGCATACAGGATAAAATCTCGATTGTAGTTGGGGTTGATCAAGACTGGTGCCTGAACAATTTGGGCCTTGATTTCTTTGAATGCTTTCCTCCTCTCTTCTATCCAGACAAATTCTGCACCCTTATTTAAAAGCTTAGACATCGGCTTAACAACCTGGGCGAAGTCTGGGACAAACTTCCTGACGAAGTTAATCTGACCAAAGAAATATTGAAGGCCCTTTTTATCTACTGGGATTGTGAGCTTCATCAGAGCTTCGGCTCTGTCAGGATCAACGACAAGACCCTTTTCTAAAATTGCATGTCCCATCAGCTTTCCTTCGCTGACTGCAAAGATAGACTTTTTTGGATTGATTGAGATGCCGAACTCTCGGCATTTTTCGAAAAAAAATTGGAGATGTTCTGGGTGGTTTTCTCTCTTTCGAGAGAATACGGTCATGTCATCCAAATAGATAACAATAACCTTGTTCAGAATCTCACCAAAAGCTAGGTCCATTGCCCTTTGGAAAGTAGCTCCCGCATTCGAGAGGCCAAAAGGCATTCGCTGGTAGGTGAATGTGCCTCACTTGGTTGTGAACGTGGTCTTATGCTGATCTTCGTCCCTGACCCAAATCTGATTATATCCAGAGAAACCATCAAGCAGGGAGAATCATTGAGCTCCAGCCATCGAATGCAAGATCTGATCGATCTACGGGAGGGGATAGTGGTCTTTGAGAGAAGCATGATTTAGGTTGCGGAAGTCCACGCATAATCGGATGTCTCCATTCTTTTTTCTGATAGGGACCAAGTTCACTACCTAGGAAGAATGCTTGATGGGATAAATGATCTTTGCTTTGAGCATCTTTAGCAGTTCGGCCCTCATCAGGACCTCGATCTTTGGATTGATCGGCCTTTGCTTCTGTCGAAAAGGTTTGGCCCCTTCTTGTAATTCGATTGTATGTTGGATTAGCTATCGATCATATCCCTTGAGGTTGTGATAATACCAAGCCATGATATCTGGGTACTTCTTACACAAACATCGGATCTGTTCTTTTTCTTTCGAGGTACAATCGGTCCCGACCTTTATTACTTTCCCAGGTTCCAGTTCTAAATCTTGATATTGTTGTGCGCTGATCTGGATCCTATGAGAGAGCGATCGAACATTTTGATCGAAAAGCCTTTCAAGAATGATAAATCCCTTAGGAACATGGTTGTTCTTCAACTGGACCAATCCTTCATATTCTTCCTTATCAGGGCTTCGAGCCTCGACCGTAGCGGCTTCTTGGATCATGAAAATGATGATCTGCTCATCGTTGTCAAAAACTTTCCAGTGTAAATCTCTGTCGAGGATAGAGGGTCTATAGATCATCCTTACAGCCTTCGGCTTATGCACCATATCATCCACTGGAGAATATCGTGCTATGATGGATGCTAAGACATCTGCATGTCGATTATTTTCTCACAAAATAGACTGTAGATTGAGGGATTCAAATTGGTCAAACAGGTCCCATACCCTATTGCGGTAAGATTTAAGATAATGCTTCTTTGAAGAGCATCTATTGGTAACCTGGTTGCAAACAAGTTCGAAATCACCAAAGATTTGAAGATGCCTTATGCCTAACTTGTCGGCTTTCTTGAGTCCCAAGCACAAGGCTTCATACTCTGATTCATTGTTGGTGTAGCTCCATGTAAATTGGTAGCAATATTCTTTTTGCTCACCGAATGATGAAATCAGAAGGATTCCTACCCCAGCGCTGTTTCTGCATTGGGCACCGTCGAAGAACAATTTCCATAGTCCTTCTCGAGCAGAAACCTTTCCTTCCACTTTAGTTGGTTTCTCAGACTTGGCGATGGTGTAGCACCCCACCTCAGTCTCTATCATGGCATTGAAATCTACTAATGAAAATTCATCTTCATAACACAACTGTGAGAGGGATTCCTGGACCAAATCCACGTGCTCTAGTTCCTCCGCGATTGTAGGCACAGGGCCACTGATCTCTTCTTCGGACATCTTCTCAACCAGGAATGTAGAAGGCTTTTCATTATAGATCTTCACCTTCTTCCCTTTGAAGGGGATCTCAAAATGAGTGTAATCCATGGACAGATATCCGCCCAGCTTTGCCATGAATTATCTTGATAGGCACATGCTGAAGTAAGGCTCAAGGTCCACGACTACCACCTCTTGTATGACTATGATTTGAGGTGTATTATGTAGTTGAATAGGGATATATTTGATGACACCTACAGTCTTCACTGGGGTACCGTCCAACTGGAGGACTCCATGACTGCTTCATGTGTACTTCATGCCTATTTCTTTGCATATTGCCTTTGGCATTACTATCATCGCAGCTCCAGAATCTATCATACAGTTATGCACGATATACCCTTCCATTTGTAAGGATAAGTAGAATGGTGGTGGTCTATTTTTCCCCGTGATGGACGTGGATAGGGTCTACACCAGGTTGGGTGGCTCTGCCTTCCTTGTATTGATCCTCTTCAATGACTCTTGCAACAGGTCCACTTGCCTAGGAAGTTGCAGAGCATCATACAGACTGATTTTGGCTAGAATTCTCTTCAACTCTTCTACAATTTTGTAGGCTGGGGAGCTATGCACCTCAGGTTTCCTTTCTTGGTTCGCACTTGGTGCGATATTGCTCTTTTTCTTTGACCCTTTGTCACTTGGTGAGCGAGGGAAGCTTGAGCTTCTCCTTAGCATGTTCTTTGGTCTCCACCTGAGGTGGTTCAGCAGTGGCCTTTTGGGCCTTTTCTTTGATTGGAGTTGGCGGAGGAGCTTCGCTGGGGGTTGAAGAGGACATTTGTCCTTTTTCAAATCGAGCATGTACCTTCAAGGGAGCCATCTGAGTAGCATCTACCTCTATTGATCTTTTACATCCCCTGGTAAGGACCGCGACTGGCTCTTCCTCGCCAATGGACAAGTTCTGATCCAACTGTCTAATGATGTTGACTTGACCACCTTGGCTACTGATTGTTAGCATCTGCACGTAGTGTTGATGCAACATGTATGTATTTTCCTCATGAGTATCATTACATGTAGAGCACCAGTATACATGATCGAAAGTGCTTGGGACTTATTCTATCGCAGAATTTCTTGTCGAAGCTTTTCCTGGATGGACCGCTTGATCTTTGGTAAGTGCAGGCATGGGATAAGACCTTCTTGGTAGAAAATCTTGTTGTGCTTGCTTCTACTTGAAAATGGTCATGTCGTTGGACAAGGTCTGCACTGTGGCATTTAACGATTGCATTTCTTGCAATATCTTGGCTTGCATATCATCGGCCTTGGGAACTGATGTTAAAGAAGCCATTATCGGTATCGAAGGCAGGGCAGGATGTTGGAGGGGTGCTAGCAACATTGGAAATGTTGGAGTGATAGTGGGTGGCATAGTTGAAAGTGTGGGGAAATGTATCTATGGAGCCGTGATTTGCGACACAACAGGATTCGGGTTCCAATATGAGATCGGATATGTAGGGATTGCAAAAATCTGTGGAGTGACTGCGCTCGCATACTGGGCTTGAAGGAACTCGGGGAGTATGGGCATTGGCAATCTCTGAGGGAGTTTGCCTACGGCTATGAGGTATGTTTCTGCTTTCTTGGCTAACCCATACAGTTCAAGAAAAGTATTGACATTTGAATACCTTATCATAAGACCGATATCAGGGTTGAAGGCCCGAAGGAAGTAGTATGCCGTAGCTTCGTCAGTTGGGCGGAGTCCAATCGGAACTCTTTGCCAGGTTCGAGCGAACCTAACATTGAAGTCTACAATTTCTTCTTGTGAATGTCTTTGGATCGAAGTGAATTGTTGTAGAAGAGAAGTTGTATCGGTAGACTCGTTGAAGCCTTGCATCAACTACCCGGCTAACTGGTCCCATCTCGTAATAGTGTCGAGTGGCAGAGATCTGTACCAATAGAGGAGCTTTCCTCTAAGGGAGAGAACCAGGAGCTTCACCATCACTCGCTCTTCTGTGATATCATGGATTGCCTCCAGGGAAATGATGTCTTGGATATGCTCTAGAGCAGTCTTTTTGATTTCGTCGAACGTCGGGAGATTTTTGATTGCAGTAGGTGGAACTTGCCCTTGGCCCGCAAGATTCAACGGTGACGAAGAATTCCATGCTGGAAATAATCTGGGTGGTGGTTGTTGTTGTTGTTGTTGTTGTTGTGCCATATTTGTGTCTAGGTTCTATGGAACAGAAGTCCCCGAAGTACCTCTTAGGTTGCTTGTCGGAAGGCCAAATGGAATGGAGGCACTAGGATGCTTCAGTGAGTTGGGAGGATTCGGAGGAAAACTAGCTACTGTGCTATCATAAGTTAGGCCTTGCTCGTCAACAGCAGCCTCTTGCGAGGATGTCTCACGTAAGAGATATTCAGGGGTAACTAACCTAGAGTGTTCCCCAAAGGCATCGATATAGAGTTCAAAGAAATCGGTTTCCTCTCCTCTATTCCTAACTCTCCATCTTGTTTGCATGAAGGCACAGGCTTTAGTACTGGTCTTTACGACTTGAAGATTCTTGGGTAAAACAGAGTCGCCAGATGCTAATAGTATTTTAGTAATGAGAGCATCAATTCTCACTACTACTCAGAATATGGGACTGACAGGGTCTCACCGGGAACTTCGTTAGAACTATTGGCTCCGGTGAAGACAGGTTAGAAATTTTCTCAAATATGGGACTTTGAGTCCCACCGGGCATGCCAAAAATTGTTGGTCATCAAATCCGCATAGGAAAGGACTTTCAATGGGTTTGCATGCCCTGGACCTACGACCAACATTGAAATTCCGAGAGGAAGAGATGCCCCTCATGCCGATCTCTGGAGAAAGGCCGGATCCTATACTAATCTACTTTTGGGGTTTGAGATAAGAGTGTAGGAAAGAGATAAAAGAGTTCGGGTTAGAGAAAGAAATAAAAAAGGGGTAAGGGTTAGATATTGATGATTCAAGGTGGGGAAGAACAGGAAGCACGATCACTCATTAATAACTCAAATAGCAGCAAAAAACACCAAGAACAGATGAAAGAAACGAAGTTCCGAACTTCCTATGTATCCTCTGGACAGGTTCGCAGGGTTCTCCTCTCTCTCTCTCACTGGAATTCAGGGTTCAGAGTAACAGCGATTAAGAAGAGGGAATAAAAAAAACCTCGATCCACCAGGCAACATAAAAGAAAATGACAAAGCTTTTTCCTCTCCTATGTATCCTTCAGGGCAAATTTTAGGGTACAGTCCCCAATCGCACATCGGATTCAGGATTCAGAGTCTCAGTATACGAGTGCGAACAGACAAAAGAATTAAGCACAAAAGGCAGCATAAAAGAGAGAAATGGAGCACAAAAGATCTTTAGTATTAGACACAGGACATCAAGTTACAACAGCTTTCTAGCAGAAAGTGCCCCCCCTTTTACATTGCAAAGCCTAGGTTTTTATAGAGGACCCAGTCCTCTGAATCATTATTACAAAACGGTGGAGTACGCCCTTGGGCCCTGAGAAACGACTCCTCGATGCTGCTGCGGATGACCTCTCAAATTGGCTACCAAAATTGGTAATGGTGATCAAGTCAACTGGGGAAAGATGCATTAAATGAGCCACCTGGGTGTCCTCGGATTGTAGGTGCAGTGCTCAAGTGGTGGCCATGCTTGTCGGGCTGTCCTTCTCAGACTGATACTTCACATCCAATTGCCAAAAATGAGCAATGGGATTATCGGGCAAGAAAATATGCATTTATGAGGCCCTCTAACTGCCTTGGGAAAAATGCGCAACTCGGGAAGCATTCTTGGAAGTGCCTCGTTGATTTCCACTTCGCAAAATTACTTCGGGGGCGTGGAGTGCCGAAGCGGATCTTTCTTCTATCCTTCACTGCTTCCCTGGAAAAATCGCTTCGCTGACGGGTCGGGAAAACACTTCAGGCCGATCTTCTTTTGAAAAGGCGGTTCGGGGGAGTTTCGATCGAAACACTTTCTCGACCTCTATTGCTTCGGGTGAAAACTGGCTGAAGTGGATTTTAGAAATACTTCAGGCCCGAAGTAATTTCCTTGCCTTAGCTGATTCGGCCTATCTTTTCTTCCTCGACGAAGTTGTTTGAATGTCGCTTCGCAAAACTTTCACCCGAAGCAGCTGTCAAAAATGTTTCGGGTGCGAAGCGTTATCTTTGTATTTTTGGCAAACTTCTCGCCCGAAGTAATGATTTGAAGCACTTCGGGCCCGAAGTTCTTTTCTTTTCATTTTGTCCACCAGGGGGTGATAGGGAAAACCAAAATTGCTATAAAATAAAACTTTCAAGAAAACAAATATTGTACAAAGCTTCAATTTTTCTGCCCCTTGGAGGAATGTGACAATATTGTCAATAGGAACTGATGAGAGGAGGGTCGAGTAGTAACTCTTCTTGGAAATGGTTATTTTGAAACCATAAAATTTGTGATAGGTTGAATAGGATCTGATTCATTTTCAGAACTATTCGATTGATTGGAGGTCACTTTCAGTATCCGATTCTACATCACTAAAATCAAGTGTTTACGTATTATATAGTGGTCTGGACGTAACTATGGATAAAGTTGTGTCAAATATTTGAGGATCAGGAATAGGTAATTGTCCACTAATAGTCCCTACATATCGGGTAGGAGGGGGAACATTATGATGTTTGATTTTATTAGCCACCTCTTTACCATGCATTGGTAAAGGATGTTGAAATATGTCCAATGATTGATTGGCATTCTGATTCTGACTTTGAGGGGTGCTATTTTGAGCGTTATTAGAAGCATTTTGTTTAGGTTGGAAGGCTTGCACCTCCACCTCATTATTATCAATCAAATCTTGTATTTTATGTTTTAATCTTTTGCAAGAGTTGGTAGCATGTCCAAGTCCTCTATGAAAATCACAATGTAAATCAGCTCTATATCCGAGTATAGTTGGATCAGGTTCCTGGATAGCTGGTAATTGGATCAAGCCTCGTGCTAGTAATTGCGGGAGAATGGTTGATAAAGGTTGATTTAACCTAGTAAATTCTCGAGGTGGTTTATCAGGAGGTTTCAATATGAACTTCTCCGTTGTTTTCATAGTATTAATATTAGCAATGAGTGGGTAGTTGATAATACCACTCCAATGCCATCCCCCCTAAGCTTTTCGGGAACATTTTTAGTAATAGCAAATCATCATGTGATATGTCATGACAGGCTATCCTAAACATACGAAGATGCTCTATGGGATCTTCAGTTCCTTTATATATAGGTAGGACAGGCATAGGAAAGTGTTTGGGATATGGTTGTGCTACAACTATAGGATCTAGAGGTTGACTACACATCTCTCGGTAATTGTACGAGGGACGGTAGGGATCTATTTGGTCCATATGAGAGGTTAACTATTTCACCATGGCTTCCAGATTTCCAGCTTGCCCACCATATTGGTTTGGTGGTATATGAGTATGGGATTTGTGAGCGTAAGAAGGAAGAACATAAGGATTCGATGCTATGTTACTATTATGCAAATGATTGGTAGGAAGAGTATTATGAAGAAGATTTGTGGTAGCATTATGTTGTATCCCAGATTGTTGGAAATTAAAATTTGGTTTTTTTTTAGGCTTTTGTTGATTTGAGGTATATTGGTCGATAGTTTGGCAAAATAGAGCATTGAATGAAGGTTTCTTTTGTGTAGGAATAACCCTTGGTTTGGTAACAGGCACTCTAGGTGGTTGGGTAACCTGTTGTTGTTGCATGTTCTGGATTATAGCAGCCATGTCCAAATTGGATGGTCCAGCTTGATCACTTTCTTGATCAACAAAGGACAAAGGATTAGTGCATGTGTGATATATATATTCTAGGGTTGCTTGAGTATCACTAATTTGATCTTTATCCATATGTACTGCTCTATTAAGAGTGCCAATATTATTATTGAGAAATTTCCAAAAATGGTCCATGTTCTCAAAAGTAACAGCTCCGTCTGGAGTTATTTTAGGAGATGAGGATCCTTCCTCTCTATCATTTTCTTTTTGTTCATTTGCGTCCACAAATTCTTCTTCGTGTTGGTTTAAGGTTACTTCTTCTTGAATTGGTTCTTCAAGAAGGGAATCTGGTTTATTGGTTTTTCCTAACCAATCTTCTTCTACTTCAATTTTTTTTCCATTCTTGAGTCTAGTCATTGTGTCTAAATTTAGGTTTTAGCAAATATATATTAATATATTTGCAACAGATCTTGGGAGGTATATATTTTAATTATATACCTACTATAATACTTAAAAGAAAATGTTTTGATTTTTTTTATTATTTTTTATGATAATTTTATTTTGTTTTTGTTTTTGTGTTTTTATGCTTATAAATACAATAAATAGCACACTAAATACAAGAAATAGCAATAATAAAATAATAACTTAGTTTTCTATAAATAGTTTATAGATGTCATTGATAGGATCAAGTTCATCAGGAGTCATAAAATGCTCCTCTTCAAATTGGAAATGGTTTTTCAAGAACTTAATGAAGTGTGCTATAGTGATATTATCTGTTTCAGATTCTGTTTTGTAAAAATAAATCTCATGGCAATATTCTCGATATAACACAGATCTAGGAACTCTATACCATCTTTTTCTATCCGTAAGAACGACCTCTTGGTCCTCTATACGAGACAAAAATTTATGTACTACTGCTGCATTATCGAGGTATTCCTCAAAGGTATAAAACTCAGAAGACACAAGGGCTCTTTTATCTCCTAACCACCTATGGAAAGCTCTCTGAAGCTCATGATACAAAGTCACTTGATCAGGATCCAGGATTCTATCTAGGACAAACCTCTTGATTTGCCTAATTTCGGTTGCTCTAGATGAAATGAGATCTAATCTCCTATTAAGTTCATCCCACAAAGGTTGAACCTTATTTGTTTGAGGTATGCTAAGTATTGAATTAATCTCTATAGATGCTAATTGATTTTCAACATTAATGGTGACAACTCGTCTTTTATTATAATCTACCATCTAAATATGACATGCAATCTTTGATTCTAAATGCATTTATGTTTTATTTTTTGTTTTTGAATTGAATTGTTTTCAAAAGGTTATTAGTTTTCACGTCGGGTTCACCAAAATGTATCGCTCCAAATTTTTTGCACCCTTACCTTCAGGCTATAGGATCCGTGACCGAAAGGGGGATGTGAAAAGGATGGGACAATACCTCGGACTAAGAGGCCCTTTGAAGGTCCTATATCTCAGGGGAGGTGTATAAGGGTGAATTTTTGATGGATGGTGGGTTCACCAGGAAACTTTTGAATGGCAGTTTCCATGCCTAGGTTGATAGTGTGTTTGATGTGTTCATTTTTATGCTTGATCATTCAAGTCCTAGGTTTGGCCGATATGAATCTAAACTATTCTATATGCCAATGCAGATTTCAATGAATACAAAAAATAGAAATAGATGCAAATTATAGAGAATATGCTAACCAGAAGAATTCATACCTGATTCTGGATGTCTGATGGAGATTCTGAGTCTTGTAGTAGTTCAGATCATCTCAGTTTGCACATTATCGTCTGATATTTCTTGGGATCATCTCAAATCATAGAAGGTCATCTAAAATAGGATAAAATCACCTGAAATTTGATGAATTCATCAGACGAATCTGTCAGAAACCTGCAATCACAGAAACAGACACAAAATACCAAATATGCAAATGCATAAGCAAGGGATAATGATAGAAATAATAGCAAACATACCTAAATAATAGTGTCTAATAAAAAATGAGGAAATGTAGTAAATTTAATGATTGATTTTACCTTTATCATGCAATTATGCTAAATGAGGTGAACTCCAAGATGCATAAAACATAGTAACTTAAAACAGTGCAAAAATATGTTATGGAAAATGCAGCAAAGCTTAAGAAAATGTGAACTCTAAACTCGGACTGCCCCCAATCTGGACTACAGTCAGGATCGCCTCCAATATTACGAAATCGTCCGCAATCATCCGAGATCATCTGCGATGATCCAAGCTAGCCTCGACTAAAAAAAGTAGAATTCCTGCAATAAAAACAATGTGCAAGCAATAATGCGAGGGAATAAGGAGCTAACTCTGCAATGAAATCCTATCAACAAATGGGTTGGGGGTTCAGGGAGAATCAGCAAGAATTAGGCAGGGAGGCAGGTGGATAAACTAGAAAAATCCTAGTTTATATAGGATTAAAAAGAGGTTTGGGAGGTTGGGGATCATCCCAATCTAGGAGATCTCCAATAGGGAAATCTCCAACTGCGCAGACACGCTTCTGCCCGAGTTGGAGAGGCTATTGAAATAGAAGCTAATTATGAAAATTTAGTTTTGGGACGAAATCGTCTGGACGTTCTATTCCAGACGAATTCGTCAGATCGGGGATGATTTCGTCTAATCTGCGACGATATCATCCAACGGTCAAAACAAATCCTAAAAATGGTGCAAAAAATGGGGAAAGCGGGTAAAAGGCGGTTTAACGGGTAGTTTGGGGTTGAAATTCAAATTTTAATATTTTATCTTTTTACTAAGGTTTTAACCGTGCCAATTTTAGGGTGCTACATTATGAATCTTTTTTAGAGTAGGCTTTTGGTAAGTTGTAACATATTTTTCAAGAGATTTATTTTTCTCAGCAAGGACTCTGTATGCTTTAGAAGAAATTATTTCTTCAGTGGTGCAAGAGGTGGTAAATTTATTTGGGATCAAGATGAACGATTGTGCTCATCATCCACATATACAAAATAGGGTTTAGAATACTGCTAATCCTCGCCATCTCTTTCGGATTTCTCATACTAAATATGCCTAGGATGATCTAGAATTTGATGCTATTGTTTCCTTGGAGTGTGCTGGGAAGTATGACAAGTACGATGCTCAACTTTCCTAGGGTGCAGATCTAGATACAATAGAGCACATATATTTTTAAATTACTCCCTATACTCACTAACGGGAGGTAAGTTAGTCCTAGCTAACCTATCCTCTATCTCTTCATACTCTTGATCGATGATGCATTGCTCCCATAAGAGGTGCTTATACAACTGTTGCTGAAGCAACATTTGTCATTGTGTGTCATCTTGTTCGAGCTGCTCATGCTCTGTGTGCAAATCCTCCAATTGATCTTGGAGTATTTGTTGTCTCTATCTTGAATAAAGCCTACGTGCTTGATTTAGGTGATAAGTTATGTATGGTCTTTGGATTTGTAACTCTGTGTGAGGATTTTTATTAGTATGAGCTCCAATGGATTGGTTTACTACACTCTTGACTTTGTATGTAAATATTGCATTGGTATTGTGTTGAGGTATTTATTCTGTGCCTACATGTGTGGATGGGGTATGTGTGTTGTAGGGATGTTTTGAGCATTCCCCTTGGGCTTGAGTATACCTCTCTCTGTCCTCACTATGTGTGGTCTCATAATGAGAGTGGGATGTAGAGGTCCTATGCTCTAATCTCTCCAAAACTTGATTTAGTCTTTTGAGCTTACTAGATCTCCAAGGTTGGTTAGAAGGCATACCATTTACTCCAATAGTATTGAGATCTATCACAAAAATCCTAGGTTTGGTGTGGTTTGGAGTCCTTGTGGGTCTATGATCTAATGCAACCCTTTCATATTGCCCCTCATTGGGTGGATCTTGTCTATGTCTATCTTGTGATGGTGGGGGTCTTGAACCACCCTCATTTCTATCATGAGAGGATCTTGTATTATATCCTCTAATTAGGGTGTCCTGATGAGAACTCCCATGAGTTGTGTTATCACCTCTAATACTACCTGAACATTGTTTAGGTGCATTCTATGTGGGAGTCTCAACTTCATTGTTTTATGTGTTTGTTGGGATATCAATTTTTGCCTTAGTCAGGGACCGAGGGTGGTCCCATGTATTGACCATAGCTTGTGAATTATCTCATATGTAAGTTTTAAGGTAAAGAAATTATACAATATGATTATCTATATTTTCTTTGTGATCCCTAAAACTATTTCATGCATTTTGATTTGTTGATAGTATAATCTAACTCTTATCATGTTTCTCAAAAGTTGTAATACTCAATTTTTTCAAATGTTTTCACCTATATACTCACACACGTCATAATATGTGGATGAAATCCATACTAAACAAGGTATCATAGGTACTACCAACCCTCACCCAACACACCATAATAAAATATGCACCCTCCAAAGAGGATTGCATGTGATTTTTTGTGTATAGAACAGATCTTGGGTCAGCCTTGGCCATAAAGGGGTCCCAATGATACAATGTCATACAATCCAACAAAGTGGTAATAACTTCCACCATTGGTCTTGATAAATGGGTTGGATGTGAAAACCCAATGTCGTTGATATTTACTTTAGATAATGGTGTGTGTGTGTGTGTGTGTTCTTTTAATTTACATTAAATAAATATGCATCAAAAAGCATTCAATTGATTTTTCTCTATATACCTAGAAATTGTGTTTCATGTTTAGAGAATGCACATTTAAATGTTGTTTAAATTCAAATAATACAAAATGTAAATTAAATCATGAAAATGGCCTTTGGTCATGCCTCAGGAAAACATACCTAACACACAAGCTAAATAGTGGTCGTTATTCTGTATAGCAAGCAAAAATCTTGGCTGCTAAACAAAATAGCAATAAAAAATCCTAGCTACTAAATTTTAGGGCATCTAACAGCACAAGCCGCTATTCCTGAAAGAATCTAGTAGCATATACAAACTTTTCTAAAATTTACCCTTATATTTTCATTATGTGTTCTAATTATTATTGACTTTAATGTTTAAACACATAAAAATTAAGTAAAAAAAAAAAATACAGAGAGGATTACTTACTTATATATCATCATTCGATGAAGAGATAGGTTGCCTACTATCTTTTCTGCTAGTCGCTATCAACTAGAGCAGCTGTATTTTCTAGCTGTTGACACCGTCCGAATCTAGGATTGCTAGATGTTGTTGCTTAGATTGGTTGAGCCTACAACAGGGAAAAAAAAACATAAGTTAGCAATGCAAAAATAGGGTGTTTCCACCATGATCACCATTTTTATGAAGGTAAAAAACATGCATCTACACTATTTTAAGCATATAACAAATTTACAATAATAAAATCAAGTAATCGTTGCAAAATATAAAATAAATTCAAGAAAGGGGGTGTTATTTTATTAATAATGATGAAACTTGATTACAATTCCTCCCTCTTAGGGAGTCCCTCAATTAAATACAGTTGTTACAAAAGTTATGGACCCCTCAACAGGGAGATGCACTTCAAGGGTCTTCACTTCAAAACCACTTTGCTTAAGTGCTTCCTAGATGCCTCCTCTAATTTTAAGAGGTAGGATCTTGAATGATACCTTATTATTAGAAATATCTATTACCTGCATGCAAGAAAACAACAAGAAACATTAAAAGCATATGATACCTCTCAAGATGAGGCTTATTTCCAAGAAAATGCAAGAAATAAATCTAATATGTAAAGAATGCATGAAATGCCTAAATGAAAGCAAATATGCCCATTAAAAATGATAATGAACCGTAGACATGCAGTAAAGATGATAAATCTATGCTTAAAAAGTTGAATGCATGATAAAAATAGGAAATCTATGACTAAATCAAGGAAAATTCTAAGTTAAACCCTAGCCACTATTTCTCATAGCATCTATCTCTGCTAGCCACTGACGGCGTTAGTAGATAAGCTTGCAGGCCACTAATGAAGATAGTAACTGTAGACACCTAAAATATGTCATGCTTAGGGGAGCTACTCACATAGACACATTCATAAGATCATATGACATAATCTTGGGCTTTCCAACCATCAAAAGTGGTTATCACCACCTATTTGGGGCATTTTCAAGTCATCCAAGCCTAGCCGCTCAAGACTAGAGTGACCTGATCTTAGCCGCTCAAGCCTAAAGTGGCCAGAACTTAGCCATTGTAGATGACATTGGCCAGATCTTAGTCATTGCATAAGATAGCGGATAAACCATAAAAGTAATTTTATCGACAAACAGGCCTAATCATGGGCGGAAGTGGTAATCTACATGCAATAAAGGTTAGTAGAAGTAACTTTGCATTCCCTTTCATGACCAGTTCACATGGGAGACTTGAGTTTACATTTAGACTTTAGTTAACTGGTCTTTAAACATAGAAAAGACAAAAATTTTATCATGCTAACTCTCATTACGCATGAGGAATTCATTCCTAAGGCTTGGACATAGACCTAGTGTTTCACACTATAAAATGTGCAAGCCTAAGAGCACCAAGGATCGATCTTTATCTAAGTAATCTAGAATTTATCAAGACAGGTCATTGAGGAGAGCTTTCGAGACTTGGAGATTTCCCCTTGGAGATCACATTTACGATAAAGCCCTGACAAATTGGAGAGCATAGCAACTATTATTTTAACATCGAATACAAGCTTTGATCCATAGCTTTGGAGCAAAGAGGATGGGAATCACTTTAGCGGCCACTGTCTTGGACAGTGGCCCGTGGGCCTAGCTTAGGGTTTTAGACATTAGATTCATTATTTTTTTTAGCATATCACTAGCATAGCATCATTTCATTCATTCACATTCATAGCATTAGTTTAATTTTCACTTGATTTCACTTGTTATATTCATCTCTAACAACCTCATTCAGGGAGGTATTCTCGGACATATAAGTGTGTGTTGTTATTTCATTTCTTATAGGGCCACAGGTTCATGAAATGGAATCTACAACATACGTGAGCAAAAATGGATCCCTCTAGGAAATAGGCCTAGAGAAGGAGGCATCTGTAAGCCGTCATACATTTCCATGTGCAGAACCAGGAATATTTTGAAAGCGCACCACCTCTTTTTGAAAGGGACACTCTTTGCCTATTTGTAACCTTATTGTATCGAAATGGGTATCCCTAAGAAGGACCAACATGTAATTGGGTTTTAATACAAATAAAGAGATCCATATTTATTATTTCCATGTTATATGCTTTTCATTGTCTTCCATTTCATTTTTTAGATTTTAATACATTGCAAGTAGAGTAAAAAGAGTGGTGCGTGCATCCCGGGGTCGCTACAGATGGCGATCATGGTGGGACCTCCACTGATTTTTCATTTTTTTCCAGAATACTAACTTAGTTTTGTGTACAGGTCTAGCCGTTCTGAGTTACAACGACCAGAAATTAGCTGCTCTAAACTACAGCAACCAATAAATCCTTAGCCGCTCTCACTAACGGTGGCTAAGAACCAGCCACTCTGGTCAATAGCGGCTAGAACTGGAGAGTAGCAGAGGATAGGAACAAGGTTCTCTAAGCTAAATTAGAGGTTGGTATAGTCTCTCTGATATTTTATAGCTTTCTGTTTGCTTTTGTGTGTCTAAAATAGATAACTTAAAGCACATTTATGTTTGGAAATTGAAAGAATAAAAGGAGAAAGAATTAAGCATTTTCCATATCTTAGATCTTCCATTAGACTTCCACTAGGTGTTTCTAGGAACATTGGCTTATGCTTGAAAATTTCACCCTAGAATCCAACGTGCTAGACATTGTATGTTGTTTTCTTGCTTTGAGGCCTTGCAAGAGGCCATATTCGCATGAAATAAAGTGTGCTCATACAAATCATAGTAGTTCATGCATCTTTCTAAATATTGAAATGTATTTTTGTACTTAAGCATATAGGAAAGACTCATTGCTGCTATATGATGCACTTTATGTTACGTAAGCTTAAAATGAACACCACACATGCATGTATCATTTAAAAATTGGGGAGTTATATTTCATCACCAACCTTCAATTCAGTTCAGTGACGTTGGAATTAATCTCCTTCCACCATTTTACCCCCTAGATCTTCATATAAATGGATTGAGAAACTTACTTATAGTGGTACTAAGTTACTTGTGCTCAAACTGTCTCCCACTATTGGAACAATCATTGGTTCATAGTGAAAGAGCTAGGCGAACCCCCCACTGGGACTTCAATGGTGTACCCTAGAATATTTTGGGAAAATCATGTTTGGCATGGGTGTACTTTATTATCACTATGGATGAGTCTTCTCATTATTAATCCAAGAAAAAAAGCAATAAATCAAAGGAACAACAAATCATAAAAATATAGCAAATAGTTTAGGGCACATAAATTGATAATCAAGATAAACATTTTTTTGGTATTGTGTGGCTATTCCTAAAGTTACAACTTAAAAGATCAATTCATTGACAAAATGGTCAAAACAAGAAGTAAACACCCTCGATTTGATACCAAGGGAGAGATTGAAGCAACTCATACCCATAGGTGGAGTCGTAGTAACATTGAGCGACCTACCTGTAAGACCGTGAGACGTAGCTCCACAAGCCTAAGGGGTGATAACTCAACCCTTAGGGGATATCCTCAAGAAACCCCAAGTAGGGAACCACATCATGGAATAAATTCACATAAAAAAAAGAGGCTTCACAACCATCCTCATCAAGGAGACATGAGGAGACCTCAAGGGCCTCCTCTAAGCACATAGAAACCTCTAAAAGATGTGAGGAAGCTTCAAGGGCTTCCTCCTAACATGGACATAAAGAAGGTTCTAAAACTCATTCTTCATATAGGGATGATAAAACTGCTACATATCCATCCACATGGATAAAACATGTCACCACAAAGCCTTCTTCATCAAGAAGGCAAGCAAGAGTTGCAACACCTCAAGATTCACAAGAAACATATGAAACATGTCTACCCACTGAAGGGTAGGAAACTAGAGCTACATCTAGTCATGGGAATAAAATAGAAGAAACCCTTCACACAAAAGGAAATATTCCCATAGACTATGACCTCATAGGAGTGAATGGCACCCCATGAGACCATCCATGGAAAACAAGACAACTAAACGGGTTGGATCGGTTTCTTACATGACCAACTCAAAGAACTGTAGCTACTAAGAACTTTGCATCTAGAAGCTCACGAACTATGACTTCTAAGCACACCTCTTAGTCTAGGGGTACTTTAGAGCGACCCCATAGTAAATGTACATAGTTTTATCATAGAGATACTCAACAGTACACTGAACAAGTCACATTAGGTAGAAATATTATAGGTACAGTAGAAACCTCCTCGAGGAATCTGTGAGTCAAGACAACAACAACAAAGTTAGATAAACATGAGTCTTCTGTGATAGTGTAAACTGATCGTATGATATGGTTATAAAATACATTACGTAAGGATCGAGAGCTAGTGGAAGCTCTCGAACAAGATAAAAAAAAAGACTCTTGCGCCAACATGAGCAACGCTTAAGAGAGAAAGCTAAGTGGCTAGCTCTTAGCAATTTATATACAAACCAGGATCATAATCTCGAGTCCCCTCATAGGAGGGAGGAAAACAAAAAAAATCATATGGATTGATAATTACCTCCATTACCACTACAAGTAGGCCTACAAGAGGAGGAGATCCATGCATCAAATGCATTTCAAGAGCTTACTAAAAAGATGAAATCATTTGAGAAACAAGAGGTGACTGGGAACTCACCAACATTGAGCAAAATACACAACCAACCATTGTGCCCATAAATCCCTAGCCCTCCATATCCTAAGCACTTTGAGATGCCTAGGTTGGAAAAATTTAAGGGTGAAGAGGATGCACAAGAGCACATCACCAATTTTATCAACACATGTTTTCATATTGAAGACAATGACACTCTCATGCTAAGAACATTCATAATGACATTTTTAGGTGCTACCACTCAATGGTTCAACCAACTACCTAAGCATAGCATAACCAACTTTGAACAACTAGTAAAAGCAATCCTAAAACATTTCTCCTTTAGTGCTAAGAACAAGGTGAACCTTTCATACCTGGCCAACTTTAAATAGTATGATGATGAGCCAGTAATGGATTATGGGAATAGAAGGAGAAAAATCATTGCGAAGTTATCATTCTCCATTTCCACAAAAGTGATCATTCACATGTTCACCAAAAGTTGTTCTAAACACATATCCCTCTTGCTACAACTTCAGCAGTACCCTTAGTTTGAGGAAGCTTTGGCACAGGCAAAACTCATCGAACATATAAAAGTAGATGAGGGAACCATTAAATTCCTAAAAAAAATGAGTGGAACAAGAATGGTAAGAATGACAAGTACAAGCAAAAGCAGGGCAACTCTGCTCCAGTAAATCAAGTCGTATTGGCTACACCTAAGGAGGGTGGTGCACAACAACCCTGAAAATATCAAGCACACACCCTGCCAGCCAATTACAATCAAAGGAACAATCAGGGGTGAAAACAATAATGCAAGATGCCCTGTTATTTCATGCCTCTGACAGAATCAATGCAATCAATCTTCAATCAATTGAGTGAGGCCATGAGGATTATATTTCTTGATATAACCCTTTTATATACCAACCATCCTAAGCCAAAAGGATATAGGGAAGATCAATTTTGCCCTTATCATAGGATATCGGGGCATGACATTGAGGCTTGCATTAGTTTTAAGCATCAAGTACAAAATATGATTGAGTGAGAACTCAAAGTTGACAACCCACTGGCTCTCGATAATAGAGACATGGGCATATACAAAAACTCATTGCCCAATAATGAGGCCTCTAGAGAGAAACGGGCCAGAGTCAATCAGGTTCAATTTGATATACCTACCCACAGATGCATTGGAATGGTTGAGATTGTTAACATAGAAACTAGGACTAGATGGTATGGTCAACCACAACCTCCTATAGCTCCCATGAATGTCCCAGCTGCACCTAGGCAGAGGTAGGGGCAAGAAAACCTTCTAGGTCCACCAACACAACCTATGGTAACTATCCAAAGTAGATTGGAGCAAAACCTACAAATAAATCCAGCTAAGATATCCATCTACGAGCTCATACAATAGTCCCCAAAGCATAGGGAGACTTTAATGGAAATTTTAAGGACAATTGAACTCCAACCACAATATGTGAATGCATTCACTCATTTTGTGGGATAAGTACAAGAATACCAGGAACCTGTAATTCAATTCTATGATTATGAGATTAAGATAGTACCTACTGCCTTACCAGACCCTCCGCTAAACATTGTGGCGACAATCAATGACTTACCTTTCAAGAGGGTCTTGGTCGATATATGTTCATCAATAAACATCATTACAAAAACAACAATAGAGCACCTTAAGATCCCCAAGTCCAATATCATTCTAGGAGCTTACACATTGAGAGCTTTTAATGATGATTTATGCAATACTGTGGGAATGATAGTCCTACCCATCAAGGTAGGGCATAAGACCATACCTGTGATGTGTCATGCCTTGGAAGTGGCTATGCAATATAACATCCTCCTAGGGCATCCGTGGATAAGGGCCATGAAGTTTTTTCCTTCGATCTTGCACCACTGTGTCAAGTATGTGCACAAGAAAAAAGTCTATGTGGTTCTGGCTGATGAAGAACCATTCAAATACATCCATCAGGTGGATATTTTAAGAGAATTTTTAATTCCTTCTAGCCACTTATACATAGTGCATTCATCTCCAACCACACAATTGGATAACAAAGGCAAAGGGGTACGAAAAGACCCATGCACATCAACACCTCCTGGTGCCTTAAAATAGTCAATGCTTCTAAAGTACCATCAAAATCAAAACCAAAAGATAATCAAAAACTAAAGGCACCCTTAGTCAAGGAATAAAGGCCTAAGGAAGTGCCAACTATAGCCATTGCTGAAATGCCAAGTCCTATGGAAGAAGAAGATATTCAAGATCAAGATGAAGATAGTGATTACCATCCCACTTCACCAGTGTCATCCGTGGGTCATCCATGTCACATGAATCAATACACTTGGCAAGCACATGCATAATGGAGTACCTTGTGTATAAAATTACCTTTATGCCTATCATTGAGTCTACACAAGACATGGGAAGGCCGAAGTACTTGAGACCACCGATGGGAATAGTGGTTCCACTTGGAATCCCTCCCAACCAAACCAATTTTGTCTATGTCGGCCTATACTATGCCCATAAGTCTTCAGACGTAGAAGAGTATTATGATGAATTATTCACGATCAATTTTCATTATCTCTATAATCCTGAGTTTGCTCTAAGATACTCTGAGCATTGCCATTGGCATGTCTATGACCTTGGTATATATGAGCAAGGGCGCATGTAGCCATACGAGCCACAATATCAACTTCCTTCTGAAAGGTTTGGGTTAGGCTATTATATTGGAGTTCGAGATGACTCTCTTGTAGTAGCATTGGACATATTAATCTTAGGGTTAGAAGAAGACATCAATTTCATTCCTTATAACCCCCTAAGAACAAGAAATTTTAGCAAAATACAAGTGGCCATGGTGAACGTACTGCCACCAAAAATTTATCATCCAAACAACTCAATTGATTCCACCCCAATAGGGTACAACTTGTGGGATGAAGAGAATGGATATGAAGCAAGTGACGATGAGGCACAACTTAGATTAGCTTACCATAGGCCTCACTATTTACAAAGATTCACATGGTCCATACATAATGAGAGTGGGTACATATCGAATGAAAGTGACTATGAATCAGAGGACTCAATGAAAAGAGCCTTCTTAGGCCTGAACCATCAACCCCTAAATTTGGAGAAAGAGATAAATGCAAATGGATTCTTCATAAGTGACGAAGAATATGAATATGAAATGGCGATGGCCTACTTGGGACTGAGACATGAGCCCTCTGTTCTAGGGCCACATACCAATGCTAATAGTTTTTGGATAAGTGATGATGACTTTGAGGATGATATTGAGATGTCTTATCTTGGGCCTCACCACTTGTGACAATTCAATGAGCTAGTAGAAAAATAGGTGGCATTGCATTCCATCGATCCTAGATTAAGGTTCCTCGAAAGACCTATTGAATTAGGGGCTATTCACCACATGGTCAATCCACATCCGCCCACATTCTAAGAGATACTTGAGCCAGATGACCCCATTCCATAGTCTATGCATAGAGAGAATCCAACCACTTGCATGTTGCATAGGGAGGACCCGTTCATCCCCAAACTGCCAGAACCTCATCGCGAGTATGGAAGGAAAACCCCTGAAACAAGATTACACCTATGTGGTCCTAGATATTTCATCCCATCCATCAACATGATCTCCATTTATTTGGCCACTCCACTTCATAATCCAATAGATCTTGCCAAATAATTGCATATTGATGTAGAGGCTATTGATTGGGATCGTGTTGATTCGCCCATAAAGTCTAAAGACCTCTTCCCCAATGAAGATATGTTATAGTCATTCCATTTTGTATCAGTTTGTGCATATAATGTATTCCATGCTGGATTGGATCTTGAGTCAGTAGGACCTATAAATCCCATCGATGACATTCATTTGATACTCACGCCTCATCAATTAGAGGATGGGTCACATATATCTATAGAAGCGACTTTCAAGGTGGACATCAACAATGATCCTACCCAACCAAGGAAAGTCAAGTTTGGAGAAATTCTATCTCTAGAGGAACAAGCCATCCTAATTCCTCTCCTCAAATAGAGGCCAAATATTTTTTCATGGAATTACAAATACATTTCGGGGATAGATCCAAAGTTAGTTGTTCACAACCTTTCATTAGATCCCATGAAGAAGCCAATCATGCAAAAGTTGAGGAAAATGCATCCAACCATCGCTTTGATGGTGAAGAGTGAATTGCAAAAACTACTAGATGCAGTGTTCATAGTTCCTATTGACTACCTTGAGTGGGTTTCGAACATGGTACCCATGGGGAAACCTGATAGAAGAGTTTGTATCTACACAGACTTTAGAGATTTAAATAGGGTAGCACCAAAGAATTCTTTCCCATTTCTAAATATAGATGCTCTTGTAGACACAACCGCAGGTCATGAGATGATCTTCCTAATGGATGGTTTTTTGGATACAACCAGATCTAGATTAAGCCCGAAGATCAACATAAAACTACTTTTATTACTCCGTGGGGAACATTTTGTTACAAAGTGATGCCATTCGGTCTCAAAAATACTAGTGCCACATATCAACAGGCCATGACATACATATTCTATAACTATATGCATAATATCTTAGAAGATTACATGGATGACTTACTAGCCAAGTCCTTGTTGCGGCAAGAGCATGCTGAAGTCCTTACAAAAGTTTTTGACCACCTCATTGAACACAATGTCTGATTGAATCCTAAGAAGTGTGTATTTGGCGTAACTTCTGGAAAGCTTTTGGGATTCATCGTATCCAAGAGAGGCATTGAAGTCGATCCTACAAAGGTAAAGGCTATATTGGAAATGGCCGCCCCTACCAACATTAGGGAGCTAAGGAGCCTACAAGGCAAGATAGCATCCATCACAATATTCATCACGCAATTATCAAACAAATTTCAACCCATGAATCGGTTGCTACGAAGAATGCCATCAAGCCTTTTTACAGATAAAAAATTATCGGGAAACACCGCCAGTATTGGCTCCACCAAGGCCAGACATACCATTTTTACTATATATATCGACTACTAATTTTGCATTGGGCACCATGTTATCTCAAAATAATGCACAAGACAAAGAGCAAGCCATATATTACATTAGTCATACCTTGGTGAGTTATGAGCTAGGATATGCGTATGTCAAAAATTTGTGTTTAGCAATGGTCTTTGCAACTCAAAATTTGTGACACTACATGTTGAGCCATATGACCTATGTCATATCAAAACAAAATCCTTTGTAGTACATGATGAGCAAGACATATCACAATACATGTATCGCAAAGTGGATCATGCTATTGATAAAATTTGATCTAGAGTTCATAAGCCAAAATTCCATCAAGGGACAAGTCATAGCAGATCAATTAGCAAAGGTGCCTCTTCAGGATAACAAGACTCTCACCATAGACTTGCCTGATTATGCAGTCTTTGCATTATCAGATCCACCAGAACTCAAATAACATAAGAAATAAAGAGACATATCATTTTTATTCGATAGTTCAAAGTGTGAACAAGTGGGTGGAGTAGGGATTGTCTTTATCACACTGCAAGGCACTCCATTTCCCTTATCATTCAAACTAGACTTCCCTTGCACAAACAACAACACATAATATGAGACATTGATCTTGGGACTCCAAATAGAAATAGCAATGGGAAATAAAAAAATGAATATCTTTGGTGACTCCTTGCTCATAGTAAACCAGGTCAAACACCATTTTTAATGCAGGTGCCCACTCCTAAAGACTTACAAGGAACTTTTTGACACCTACCTAGCCTGGCTGGAATGGTATGACATCGAGGCAATCCCTCGTATATCAAACAGATTTGTAGACACCATGGCCTCTTTGGGATCCTTAATCTCTTAGAATCCATCAATTGATTTTACAACCGTTCATGTGAAAGTGCTTTTACACTCAGCAATATGCCATGAAGCTTTTGACAATCAAGAATCAATCAACATGATCCACATTGAACCAAATCAGGATTGGTCCTTCGCAGCCAGATATTTCTTGCAAACGACACCTTGGGGGTCTTTGATACCCCAAGGACCTGTGGAGTGTAGTGCAACCATACATCATAGATTTGCTCCTCAATCCATGTTCACCAACTCGAGAATGTAGGAAGGGCAAGCCGTATTTTCCATAGAAGTCATGGCTTATCAGGATTAGCTTTCCCAACTACGGGACTTCCTGAAACTTGGAATAGTACCTTAAGATTTTTTTCATACCAAAAGGTGAACATTCAAAAATAAATCAACAAGATACATTTTTTTAGGATAAATCCTTTACAGAAGAGGATATTATGGAGTATTACTCCATTGTCTTGAGCCCCAGGAAGCATCTTGGGAAATTTTGCAAGCTCACGATGGCACATGTGGAGGGCATTTCAGTGGCATGGCCATAGTTAAGCACATCTTGAGAATGGGTTATTATTGGCCCACCATGGAAAAGTACTGTTGTGATTATGTCAATAAATGCATTAAGTGCTAGCATCATGCAAATTTGATGCACTTAACATCACAAGACTTACAACCCATCCAAGAAGCATGGCCATTCTCACAGTGGGGACTAGACTTTATTGGAAAGATATCACCCTCGTCCTCAAGCCAACACACATTCATCATGAAGGCCATTGAATACATCACTAAATGGGTTGAAGTGATCCCTTTAACATCGACAACTAGACCAAGGATTATGGAGTTTATACTCCACAATATCATAAGTCATTTTGGGGTCCCTTCGAAGATTATATCGAATAATGAGCCATATTTCAAGAACAAAAATGTGTGTGCTTTAATGAATAAATACCATATTTAGCATAGATTTTCAATGCCTTATTATCTGCAAGCAAATGGGCAAGCAAAATCCTCGAACAAAATAATAGTATCCATCTTGAGGAATACGGTGCAAGACAATCACAAGGATTAGCACATGCAGCTACCTCTTGCACTATGGGAATATAGGACTAGTGTACGGATGCCCACTGGGGCAACACCGTTTTCACTAGTGTATAGCACTAAGGCCATCATGCCACTAGAGTTGGAAATTCCAACTCTATGAATAGCAATAAAGGACTTCATAGATGATGATGTCGCGCAACAAGGCTACCTTGATCAGTTGATGCTTCTTGATGAACGTTGAGTCAATGCTTTAGAGCATCTTTGCATTTACTAAGATTTCCTTGCGTAAACTTACAATAGTAAAGTCCACTTAATAGAATTCAAGGTTGGAGATCTAGTGCTCAAATAAAACCAACAAAATTTGAATATGTCACTGCACCTGCGAGATAAGTTCATGGAAAATTGGATAGGCCTATACATGATTTCACAAAGATTTGGGCTAGGTGAATATTGCATTATATCATTAGATGGTTTTAAAGAGCCTGAACCTCTCAATATCATTCACTTGAAGGCATTCTACACATAAAAAACAAAAAAAAAATTCATACATGTCAAAAATACAAAAACATTCAAAAATATCAAAAATACAAATAAATCATAAAAACATAAAAATTCAAAATGTAATCAAAGGCTCCAAGGGTATTCAATCCGCTTGGTCAAAATAAAATTCAAAATGCTCCTAGGGCATTCAATCCGCTTGGTCAAAATCAAATCAAAATGCTCCAAGGGCGCTGAAGTCGCTTGGTCAAAATTCAAATCAAAAGGCTCCAAGGGTATCCAAGCTGCTTGGTCAAAATTCAAATCAAAATGCACCAAGGGAGCTCAAGCCGCTTGGTTAAAATTTAAATCAAAATGCTCCAAGGACATCCAAGTTGCTTGGTCAAAATCAAATCAAAATGCTCCAAGGGTATTCAAACCGCTTGGTCAACTCCAACCAAAAAACGCTCCAAGGGTAATTCATGCCACTTAGTCGAAATAAAAAAGCTCCAAGGGTACTTCATGCCACTTGGTCGAAATCAAAAAGCTCCAAGGGTACTTCATGCTACTTGGTCAAAAATCAAAAATCCCCAAAAACACAATAAGCCCTTTGGTCAAATTAAGCAAAAATATAAAACCAACATAAAAATAAAAAATACAAAAACAATTGCACCTCACATCTTGCATTCACATAATTACATTGCATTTTCATATCCATTACATTTGCATATGTCATGAGAGCCTTAAAAAGTGATGCCACAGTTGTCTCACAAACCATTCAAATCCATACCTCCATCAACATATGTGTGTAATTATACTTTTCAACACAACCATTATCAGTTGCTATACATAATATACTAAGGTTTTTCGATTATTCAACCACACCTAGTGATCTTACCAACTTTATGGAAAACCATCTTGGTTAGTAGAGAATAAGGTCTAGTGGTGACAAAGCCTAGCATATCTTAGGATACCACCACTAATTGCAAAACTAAATTCTAGTTCGTACACAAGAAGATGAAAGTCGTAAAGTGGTTAGGTTACATAAAGCAAAAAGGGGCATCCTTTCTTATCCCCCTATGCAACCAATTCAAAAATGTTGAAAATTGAGAAAAGGACAAGCTCCACCCTATCCAAAAATCTTTTGCTTAAGTCAACAAGAAAAAATCCCAGGTTCAAAGTTCAAATATTCAAAAGTCACACATCAACACCCATATTCATAGCTCAAAATAGAACAAAATCAAAATAAACAGTGATTATCATCACTACAAGAATCCCTTGCTCAAACAAAAAAATCAATCAAAATTAAACAATGATTTTTATCACTAAATACGAGCAAGTATCCCAAGTCATAATGAATAAAATAAAGGATTGGAGATTGAATCTCTAGAATTTTCAGCACTATACAGGATTGGAAGGAGAAATCCTTATGCATGACAATATGTCTATCACAAAAGCTATGCATTTGTATAGACCAATGTTTGAATGTGGATGAGCTAGCTTTAGGTAATCTGAAACTGCCTAGTGGTAGAGTCCAATTGAGTCCAACATAAGAATAATATGAACACTTGAGGATCCCCGATCTTAGCAATGGGCTGAAAGAATCCTTCCTAAAATTTGAAGAAATGCATGGGTTATATCTAAATATATTCATTTGCACACATAGGGAGAATGAGTATCTAGGACCATGATGAAAGCCTAATTTTCAAAAGCCTAAAATGATCAATACATAGTCATTGATAGGGTAACTAGAGTGTTTGAATCTCCGAAAAGCCCTAAAATTCTTACATAGAAACAAATCATATCATCATTCACACCATCACCTTCTTTATAAGATTCTATAAATTAGGGGGTATCAACATAGTAGGATAGATACCACATATATATTAGAAATAGTATATAGACGACCACTGACTACTTTATATCTTTTAATTTACAGAAACTTATTAAGAAAATACATCTCACACCATTACATTTCATATATGAATACTTAATCAATTCTTATGATAAGAGTGATTATTTAAATTCATGATTAATTTTTTTTTTTACTTTTTGTCGTATCACCCATTAAGATTGTCAATATCTTATGCATTCCTTATGTTTTAAGTGATTAGAGCATACAGGTTCATTTATAACATCCCATCATATAAGTTATATGCATACAATTAAAGAAAAATAAAACATGCATTTAACAATAACATAGCATCCATAAACACAAAAACCAAATCACCCATCATTACATCATAAAGCACATCATAAAACATATAGGCAAAATCCATTTGCATACAATCATAAATTCATCATTTATCAACTCAAAATACATCACATCATATCATAAAATAATATAAGCATATACACATCCATTGAAGCATCTACAATATCATCTATCATCTAACATATACATCAAGTCATCATAATACCATCATCACATCACATCATAAAATAAAATAACAACAAAAACATGAGCAATAAATGATACACATAATGAGTCATAATGCAAAGATATCATACAAGTATGTGTGTCAAGTCCATGGATATACAAAAATACTCGTGGTCTATAGCCATATAGGTCAACCAACCTCAAAAACAAAACCAAGTGCACCATCAATCAAATACTGGGTCTGCACCCCTTGCAACACTGCCCCTTGTGGTCGGATATCTAGGAGAATGGTGCGAGCTGGACCCTGTTGGTCTCTTAGTACGAGTCTGGGACCCATGATCAGGTCAGATGGAATACTACCTTTCTGTAGAGCTCCTATTGACCTATGATCCACCTGTGGCTCCTCTCTCCCTAGGGATGGCTCCTAGCCTCCTGATATACCTTGAGAGAGCAGTAATATGGGTTACGTCCTCAGCAAACTATAAATCACTCTCATCCAGAAAACCCTATAGATGCTTGATCTCATCCTTGAGAGCTACCCTTGAAGGACCCTCGAGAGTAGGAGGATCAACAACAACCTGCATCTGGGCAGCTCCTCCCATAGAGTCCTGTAAAGCCTGTATCTGGTCTAAAAGCTATGCTATAGTGGTATCCCACTGAGCTATGATGACATCACATTGTTGTACCTGTATCTTGGACAACTGGAGCTTAGCCTCCACATCATGCAGTTGTGCCTTGAGAGGAGAATTTCTCTCCTTAGGCTCCATCTCCTCCTCTGCCTCCTCATGAGCCTCTTTCTCCTCCACTAACTTGCTTGTATTAAAACTTGGTTACATGTTGGTCCCTCTTAGGGATACCCATTTCGATACAATAAGGTTACAAATAGGTAAAGAGTGCCCCTTTTGCAAAGAGGTGGTGTGCTTTCAAAAGCTTCCTGGTTCCATACATAGAAATGTATGAGGGCTTACATATGCCTTCTTCTCTAGGCATGTTTCCTAGAGGGATCCCTTTTTGCTCTTGTATGTTGCAGATTCCGTCTGATGAACCTGTGGCCCTGTAAGTAATGAAACAACAACACACACTTAGATATCCGAGAATACCTCCTCGAATGAGGTTGTTAGCGATGAATATAACAAGTGAAAGCAAGTTCAAATTAAACTAATGATATGAATGTGAATGAATTAAATAATGTTATGCTAGTGATATGCTAAACAAAATAATGAATCTAATGTCTAAAATCCTAAGTTAGGCTTGCGGGCCACTATCCAAGATAGCAGCCACTAAAGCGACTCTCGTCCTCTTTGCTCCAAAGCTATGGGTCAAATCTTGTATCCGATGTTGAAATAATGGTTGCTATGCTCTCCAATTTGTCAAGGCTTCATTGTAATTGTTATCTCCAAGGGAAACTCTCAAAGTATCGAAAGCTCTCCTCAATGACTTGTCCTGATAAATTCTAGATTACTTAGATAAACATCAATCCTTGGTGCTCTTAGGCTTACACCTTTTATAGTGTGAAACCATAGGTCTATGTCAAAGAACTAGTAATGAATTCCTTATGCGTAGTGAGAGTTAGCATGAGAATATTTTTGTATTTTTTTATGTTTAAAGACCAATTAACTAAAGTCTAAGTGCAAAATCAAGTCTTCCATGTGAACTGGTCATGAAAAGGAATGTAAAGTTACTCCCGCTCACCTTTATTGCATGCATACTACCACTTCCATCCATGATTAGGCATGTTTGTTGGCAAAACTTCTTTTATGGTTTAGTCGTCATCTGTAGCGACTAAGATCTGGTCACTGTCGTCTGTAGTGGCTAAGCTTTGGCAACTCTAGGCTTGACCGACTAAGATTTGGTCACTCTAGGCTTGAGCAACTAGGCTTGGATGGCTTGAAAAGGCCCCAAATGAGTGGTGAAAACCACTATTGATGTTTGGAAAGCCCAAGATTATGTCATATGATCTTATGAATGTGTCTATGTGAGTAGCTCCCCTAATCATGGCACATTTTAGGTGTCTACAGATACCCCTTTTTACGACGCACTATGTGGAACACACAATGCTGAGCAAAAATGTATATTGATCTATTTTATAGGGTGTATGGCGATCAATGGTCTGATCAACACTGGATGGCCCAATCATGCAATATGGTGTGCATCCTTCGAATCATCGTCTCAATGTTTGGAGGACTTAGCTTAGTGGCTTGGGCATGTTAAATTGTACTCATTCCTCAAACTCAATTGGGTAGCTTCAGCTGCTACAACAATTCTAACCGGTAGGAGAGCTACAATTGAATATGTCATGTCTTCTTACGTTCCCTAAAAACAAGGGAAATTTGTGATTTTTGTATGCAATGATTCGTAGTACGAACATGATTTTGATGTGATTGAGTGATATTTTGTTGATTGGATTATTATTATGTTGAAGTTTTGAACTACCTCCTCACACAATGGATTGGTGAAGAAATGACAATGAATAAAGCGACAAGTTGCTTGACCAATATGACTAATCTGGTTTCTTTCTAGCATTTGTTGTTTTTAATGGGCAATCCCCCGTCCAAGTGTGATTCCAATTGTTTATGATAATCATCCATCCCTATCCCGAGGAGCGATCCAGCTATCAATAGCCTTCTTAGGGAGTTAGAATGAGTGATTCTATTTATGTTAATATTGTATCACTTTGGCTTAATGTTTTTGGTATCATAGTGGAATTAGGATGATCCTTTCGCACCCATGGAGTATTCCAACCATCTTGGTCTTCTTCGGGATTGAAGGGTGGCATATCGTAATTTCAAAATGAAATGTTTTTACCCCAAGTGGCTTTATGGTAACCTACTCATCTCATCAAAGTGCATGGAGTGTGAATCATTGTAATTACCAAGTGGATAGAGTAAGTAACTGGATACGAGGCCTTCTTGAGATTATGCTTTTATGTGATTCTTTTTGTTATTTTTATCATCAAGATGATTTTAATTCATCAAAATGCTTTTATTTAATGTTTTTTTGTTATCCCCCATGGAAGGAATAATTTTTTTTATCTGTGGAGCAGGACGCTGTCAGGTCCAGTGGCCTCTGAGCCTCTGCCTATAGTCATTGTCACTTTGAGTGGCCATGAAGTTCAGGCTGCTGATGTCAGCAACAGCCAAGACATAATTTGAAAATATAAAAATACACTTTTAGGGCTTTTGACTTGTCATTTTATTTATCGATAATTCACTTTTTAGAGCTCTGGTGAGACATCGATAGTTGTAGCTTTGGAAGATACCTGCGCAGAGGATATGGCTGCGTAGGGTGAGGTATCAACTACTAGAGCAGCTGGAGCTTCTCGGGTATTATTTCAAACCCTAACCTATTTTCCTCTTTTGGGTTAAAATTGAACCTCACTAAGTAACTGGTAAATGAACGTCACTAAACCTGTTGGTAACGAACGAAATTCATAGCTAGGCTTAGTATAGGTTTTTATGTGGTGGGTTGGTCCCCATTTTTTGATATTTTTGATTTTTTTTGTATTTTACGACCTAGGGTTCACGGGTTTGCCATTTTGCCTTTTAGCTGCTATCGCTCAGAGTGGAAAAAATTTGGTCACTATCGCTCAGAGCAGCTAGGTTTGAACCCCAACGGTCAAAAATGTTAATGTTGGTCTTTGACTACTGCTGTCTCCAGCGACCAGATTCTGGCCATTGTGGTTGACAGAGGCTAAATCCCTTAGCCAATTTTGCAAAATTTATATATATTTTGGAATTTTGAACTACTATTTAGCATGTGTTGCATGCCCAGTTGTATTTATCCCCCTCTTTTCTCATATTTAGGAGAATGTCATATTTTTCATGCTTTATTGGGATTTATGCCTTAGATGCACTGTAGTTATATTTTATCTTTATTTTGCTTTTCTTAGATCCTTACTGCTCGGGCTCAGGACCCAAAGCTCATGAATGACCTTCTACCTCTTTTGGATGACACAAATTGGAGATGTCTTAAGGCTCGTGGGCTCTAGTATGTTACCACACTCCCCCACATCATGTTGGATTAGGCTTACCTTATGACTTTGGCCCATCACTGGGACCCTCAAACTAATACCTTTCACCTCCTGACTGGCGAGATGACTATTACACCAGAGGATGCGTACATGATCTTTCAGATCTCTTTTGATGGAGTGGCCATCGTTTCTTTGGCTACTAATGATTAGGTGGCTATTTTCACTCGGGTTTTCGAGAGGATGCTCTACGATGGCCCTCAAGGACACCAAGTCTAGGAGAGTGTCCATTATTTGCTAGCACCAAGAGCATGTTTTTACAGTGAGGCATGCGGTGTTGCTGATGGTCATCAGCAACATCCTTATCCCAGACTGCTTAGGCTTGAGGTTACCTTGGAACCTCCTTGCGATGGTTTAGGACCTGATGGATAGCGAGGAGCCTATTAGATATGCATGGGGTAGGTCTCTATTAGCTTAGTTTTACAACAAGTTGTACCACATCCATCGAAGGGGTTGTGTTAGCATCACCTATAGTTGGCTTTTGCAGATTTGATGATCGAAGCACATTAAGGTAGATCATCCCAAAGGGCTTCCTATTGAGATCACATTTGTAGATGGGCAGATGTAGTGCTATACCACCACATGGGCTAGAAAGAGAGAGGAGTGCAAGAGCTACACTTTTGTAGGGGAATTAACTCATTATATGAATAATTTCACTAGAATCTAGGCTGGAGATGTCATATGGCACCCATATCATGAGTGTCCCGCTTGGGATGACTCGACCAGTTTTACTGCTAGGATGTGGCACAAGCGATGGATCATCAGTCGTAGGATCATCGATCGCAAGATTAGCATATGGGAGAAATTATTTTACTCTTGAGTTCTTCGTTAGTATAGGTTGTAGTAGGATGTGCCACTAAAACCATTTTTTTATAGGCATATCGAAGCAGAGAGAGACCTCCCTCCCTGACAGGTCACAGAGTTAGATGATGAGAAGGATGCCCAAACTGTTGATCCTCGAGTGGCTAGAGGAGTCACAAATACATTTGTGTGGTGGTGGGGTGACCTTATGTGGCATGGTGATGGTAATATAGTTCAAGAGGATGATGGCGAAGATGGGGTAGATCCATCGGGGTGCAGGGTTCATGCTAGGATTGTGGCATGGGGCCAGCAGGCAGAGCAGGTGGCAGTGGAGGAGCAAGAGGTGGAGGAGGAGATGGAACCTGAGGAGATAGATTCTCATATCAGGGCACAATGGCATGATGTGGATGCAAAGATCCATTTGGCCAAGATATAGGTATAGCAACATGATGCCATCATAGCTCAGGGGGATACTAGTATAGCGTAGATTTCAAACCAGATACAGGCTTTGTATGCCACTATGGGAGGAGCTACCCGAATGCAGGTTGTTGCTCCTCCTGCTCCCAAGGGTCCTTCGAGGGTAGCTCTTGAGGATGATATTAGGCATCTACCAGGTTTTTTGGATGAGACTGATGTATAAATTATTGATGATGCAGCCCATGTTGCCACTCTCTTGAGACATATCAGGAGGCTAGGATCCATCCCTAGGGAGAGAGGAGCCATAGGTGGGTCATAGGTCAGTAGGATCTCTACAGTAGGGAAGTATTCCATCTGACCTGGTCATGGGGCCCGAAATCGTATTGAGATACCAGCAGGGTCCAGCTCGCACCATTCTCCTAGAGATCCAGCCACAGGGGGCGGTGTTGTAGGGGGTGCAAGACCAATATTTGATTGATGGTGCACTTGGTTTTATTTTTTAGGTTAGATGACCTATATTACTGTAGCCCATGGGAATTTTTTTATATCCATGGACTTGACATACATACTTTTATGATATCTTTGCATTATGAATCATTCATGTGTATCGTTTATTGCTCATGTTTTTGTTGTTATTTTGTTTTATGATGTGATGTGATGATGGCATTATGATGACTTGATATATATGTTAGATGATAGATGATATTTTAGATGCTTAGATGGATGTGTAGATGCTTATATGATTTGATGATATGATGTGATGTATTTTGAGTTGATAAATGATGAATTTATGATTGTATGCAAATAGATATTGCCTATATTTTTTATGATGTGCTTTATGATGTAATAATGGGTGATTTTGATTTTGTTTTTATGGATGCGATGTTATTATTAAATGCATGTTTGATTTTGCTTTAATTGTATGCATCTAAATTATATGATGGGATGGTATAAATTAACCTGTATGCTCTAAACACTTAAAACATAAGGAATGCATATGACATTGACAATCTTAATGGGTGATACCACAGAAAGTAAAAAAAAAAATTAATCATGAATTTAAATAATCACTATTATCATAAGAATTTATTAAGTATTCACATATGAAATGTAATGGTGTGAGATGTATTTTATTTATAATTTTCTATAAATTAAAATATATAAAGTGGTTAGTGGTCGTCTATATACTATTTCTAATATATATGTGGTATCTGTCCTACTATGTTGATACCCCTAATTTATAGAATCTTATAAAGAATGTGATGGTGTGAATGATGATATGATTTGTTGCTATGTAAGAATTTTGGAGCTTTTCGGAGATTCAAACACTCTAGTTACCCTACCAATGACTGTGTACTAATCATTTTAGACTTTTGAAAATTAGGCTTTCATCATGGTCCTAGATACTCATTCTCCCTATGTGTGCAAATGAATATATTTAGATAGAACCCATGCATTTCTTTCGATTTCAGATGGGATTGTTTCGGCCCATTGCTAATATTTGGGATCCTCAAGTGTTCATCTTATTCTTATGTTGGACTCAATTGGACTATACCACTAGGCAATTTGGATTACCTAAAGCTAGCTCATCCACATTTAAACATTGGTCTATACAAATGCATAGCTTTTGTGATAGACATATCGTCATGTGTAAGGATTTCTCCTTCCAATCATGTATAGTGCTGATAATTCCAGGGATTCAAGCTCCAATCCCTTCTTTTCTTCATTATGACTTGGTATACTTGCTCGTATTTAGTGATAAAAATAACTGTTTATTTTTTATCGATTTTTCTTTTGTTCTTTTGATATTTTGAACTATGAATATGTAAAGAATGCATGAAATACCTAAACGAAAGAAAATATGACCATAAATTTATAATGAACCATAGACATGAAGTAAATATGATAAATCTATGCTAAAAAAGTTGAATGCATGATAAAAATAGAAAATATATGACCAAATTAAGGAAAATTGTAAGTCAAATCCTAGCCACTATTTCTCATAGCATCTAGCTCTTCTAGCCACTGATGACATTAGTAGATAAGCCTGCATGCCACTATTGAAGATAGTAATTGTGATAAAAATAATCTACTCTTAAAATCAGGTCGGTTGATGCTCGATTTCCTCAATGAATTGATGATCAAGGGTCGCATGGGTGTCTAAAAATAAATTTGTGGTTGAAATATCTTGAATTTGTGATGGATTGATGTGGAATGGGAATCTTGCTCCTCAAGATATTGCAAGATCTATTGTTACAAATGTAGGTGTCAAACTATAATTGGTAGCATCTCACTACTTCTCAAGAGATGTGAAATGGCTCTACAATTTGGTAGGGCTTTGTTGTATTCAATTTGTGATCATAAATGCCTCTTTGGGAGGTCTATAAATAGAATTTCTAAAATCCCAATCTTGGTTTCTGAAGGAATCCAAGATCAAGAATTAGTTGTCCTAAGCAGTTGGGAGGAATCCTCTTGAAGCTTCTCATCCTAAAATTGCTCAAGAACCATTGTAATTTGGGTTGTTGCAATTAATTTTGCTTGGCTCAAGGAGCTTTAGTTTGTTACAGGGCTAGATTCTTTCATTCAATTTAGCTAGGGGAAGGCTACCCTTAGTCATTATCAATAGGTGCAACTAATTATTACCCACTCTGATCATCAATGGTTGGGATCTTAGTTGCTTATGCCATTAGCGGCTAAGGTTGTATAGGCTTAAACTGCCGAACTTGAGTGGTTAGAACCACTTCTTGGTCTTGGAAAGGTCCAAGCTCATTCATATGGTCTACAAAGGTACCCATATGAGTAGTCTCCTAAACATGACGTATTTTAGGTGTCTACACCTAGCAACATACATCTCCTCAAAATCTAGTAATAATACCTAACCAAAAGGTAATCTAATAATGGGAACAAACATAGGGGTATGTTTATCCACCCCATTAGCAAGTACCATATAACCCCCATATTCCTTATAAAAAATCACTCCAATACTAAAAAATGTAATCATAAAATATGACTCAAAATCAAATAGCTAATGGTCTTACCAAAGATTTCTAAACTTGATGGTTTACTCCTAGATATTGGTAGATCTCATTAAATTTTTGCTAATTTTTTTTTAATGATTTTCATTGAGTTTACATAGGTTTTTATGAGGGGTCCTAGTCCCCTCATGCTAAGTGGGATTTTAACCTTGGAACTCTCAAAGAGAGGCCAAATCCCTTACAACTATAGTAATCTTGTAGCTACCAATATCTGCTAAACTTTAATATTAGCAATTCACTCATATGACCAATAGTTTTCTTATCATTCCCATCAATATATGCTAAATTTTAATGGGAATGATAATAAAATAACTATGGATGATATGAATGAATTGCTAATATTATAATCAATGCATCATATTCAAGAATAGGACATCATGGTATCATTGTTAATTTATTCATTAAGGGAAATATATGCTTTATGGTATAGGAGTTGGTGAAAATAACCACATCTAGGAAAATAAGGAGTAATCTTCTCAATATTTTGCTAAGTGTAGAGTAAATTCATGATGGCATGAAATTTTGAAGGTCGAAGGTAGAACTAATATGGAAAGTCATTATGGCACAATATTTTGAAGACCAAGAGATAAACCTAGACCAGAAGTCATTATGGCAAGACATTTTGAAGTCCGAAGGTAGAACTAAGGCAGAAAGTCATGATGTTGTGACATTTTGAAGGCCAAGGGCAAAACCTAGACTAAAATTCATGATGGCACGACATTTTTAATGTCAAAGGTAGAACTAAGGTAGAAATTCATGATGGCATAATATTTTGAAGGCCAAGGGCTAAACCTAGATCAAAATTCATGATGGCATGCCATTTTGAATGCCGAAGGTAGAACTAAGGTGGAATGTCATGATGGTGCAATATTTTGAAGGTCGAGGGTAGAACTAAGACCAAAAGTCATGATGGCATGACATTTTGAAGGCCGAAGGTAGAACTAAGGTAGAAAGTCATGATGGCATGACATTTTGAAGGCCAAGGGCTAAACCTAGACCAAAAGTTGTGATGGCATGACATTTTGAAGGCCGAAGGCAGAACTAAGGTGGAAAGTCACAATGGTGCAAAATTTTAAAGGTCGAGGGTAGAACTAAGACCAAAAGTCATTATGGTGCAATATTTTAAATGTCGAAGGCAAAACTAAGATGAAAAGTCATGATGGCACAACATTTTGAAGGTCAAGGGCAGAACTAAGGTGGAAAGTCATGATGGTGTGACATTTTGAAGGCCAGGTAGACCATGATGTTTCTAATGAGGTTAATGAATATCACCGTAACAAGAAGATCTCAACCACTTCTAGTTGAAGACTTCATTCTCTCTCAACTGCTTCTAAACCAGAATGAGCCTACGGGTATGATGTTGTAACAACTTTTAGTTTTTTTGTTATGTAAAAATATTATATATAGAATGAATGACCTAAAAAAATGGTCAACTCTTAGGTGTTCATGAGGATATGTACATAGACTTATGAAAGCTTAATAAAATATCATCCACTCTGGTTTTTGGCTTACTGGTGTTCTAAATGAAGTAGTATTGTTGATTGCTTTATAAATCTAGATTGAATGTAACCTCCATCAATTTTTACTCTTAATTCCTACAATAAAGTTTTTCTAGATCTAAAATTAACTTTATAGATAAGCTTGCACTTAAATAGATTTCTACCAGAATTTTAGTTTCTCTATTTTGGAGGTTCAATTTTATGCTTCTCTGTAAAAGGATGTAATAAGTTGATTTGTTGTTATCTAATCTGCACCCTTTAATCAACTCTAGCAAAGTTATATTTCCCTCTCTTTATGCATTTCCTTCTCTCCCTTTTCCTATAAGAAGTAAGGAACCAACCTCCTCTAGATATTGAACCAGGTAAACTCTGTGTTACTCTAGTCTTTCAGTGTTGGCAAATTCTTGGACACAAATGTAACCAAAGGTAGATTTTTCTCCAATATTTTTTGGCATGCTCGATGGGACACAAATCCCATGTAGTATATAGATCAAATATCCAGTGAAACGCTTTGCCCTAACATTTATTTTTAATCACCTGGAAACTCTGCACCAGAAAGGAACCCTATGAAAGCCTTTACCTAATTTTTGGTCATATACCATATTTTATGATAACCAGATCTAAATCAATAAGTTTAGAAGAACCCATCAAGTTCTTTGAACTGCACCTTGGTAGCCTCCAAGATAATCCTATTTTATTTGCTCAAGCAACTTCTTCATATACTGCTAATACAGGATACACAAATCTTCCCCCTACAGCCTTCCCTAGTACTGCTTCTAGTGGAACCCTAACCCCAGCTACCTATATATCCACAAGATCTGATAGAGTTATAAATACAATGGCTATAAATCATCCAATTCTACCCTATCCTTTATGGAACCACACAAGCCCCCTGAACCTAATGGCTCAACACCTAATTCTAGTAATAGACCTAAAAGCATTATCCCAGTATGATGATACTGGGAATATGGCCTATGAGCACTACCTAGATGTGGCAACACTCAGCCCAATACATAATATTATTGAAGAATATGTTATGATCATATTACTAGATATATCTTTAAAAGGAAAAATTCTCTATTGGTACAGAGCCCTCAGTAACCAAAGCATATCTACTTAGACTCAACTTACCAGTAAACTAGTATAATATTTTAATGAACATGTGATCCATCTCTAAGCTAAGTCAGTTTACAGTTATCAAGAAGCATGAAAGAGATAGTCGACTTTAACATCATATTCAGTCAAACTTTGTAAATATTACCTGATGGACTGAGACTAACAAATGAACAGTCAATGTATTACTATCTGAGAGATTTCAACTCAGACATAAGTATGGCCATCAGATAGTCCCAAATATTTACCTTCCCTGAGATTTATCAAGAAGCACAAAAAGTAGAAAGAGATCTGATAGCTATCGGGAGATTCTTGACCAAAATGATGATGCCAATTTTCCCAGATCTACCTCAAGCATCAAGTACTACTTTTCCAACCCCTACTTCAGCTTCCAGCTCCAATATTCCTAAATGGATTGGGAATCCTAATATTCTAGTAATATAGGAACCCCCTACCCCTCCAATGCTTCCTACTATTCCTACACTCCCTATGGTAATAGTCCCATCAACTCTAGACCCTCAACTGGTAGTTCTACAATATTTACAAGCATCATTCAAAACTCTTGCAAATAAATTTACATCAATGGAATTAAGATAAGCGGAAATAAATTTCCATCCAAGGAGGTTCCCACAAGTAAAAAATGAACAATCCTCCACAAGTAGTAGGAGCTATGATAATTCTAATGCAGTCTATGCAAATGAAGATAGCGAACCCAGTAACACTTTGACAGAATTGAGCTTCTGGTGCTCCACATTCAATGATCCCCATGGCAAAAATTCTTGCATTATTCATCAACACCATGTTCAAAAGGTAGCTATCGGTTGAGAGAACCCTCAAAGGTCAGGTCAATATGATCCAAGAAGAGAATCAAAATTTCATGATGCCTTCTATTGAACAAGTAGTTGTCCTTACCATATCAAGAAAGAAACCCTTACAGGTTGATCCCTAAGAGCTCAACCCCCTAAAGGTGCCTTTGCCTATAAGTAACCCTATTGAGAAAAGGACCTCTTATGAAAAATCTCCCCCGAGTTCAAGCCAAAAAAATGCATAAAATCGTAAGGAAGCTCCTCGGTAGAAAGAAGCCAAAAAGTAGGAACAAGCTAGGGATAAAATGAGATACCCCTCACTAACTAAGCGTGCAAGGATTGATGCTACTCGGGGGTACAAAAATAAGTATGATGCAACAATGAAGGAGAAAAGTGTTGAACCCCTTCCATTTAACATAGTCAAGGAAATGAAGAAAACCCCCTCCAAGGTAACTATGTTTGAAGCTTTGCAGCTTCCAAGATAGATTGACTTATGGCAAGAATCCTTGAGGTCCAAGAAGAATAAGAATAAGACCCCAACTCAAGTTGTTTTTGCACAAGCTAGTCTGACATCCGCTTTGGAAAAAAATAGACCCTCTCCTTTTTATCTCTCTCTATATGGAAGGGTGGGTAGTTCACAATTGTATGATAGAATCTAGAGCTACAACCACTATGATACCCAAAGTAGTATGTTATTTCATGGGTATGGAATATACAAGAAGTAGTCCTGATGTTTTATATTTATATGGAACACCTGTAAAAATGGTAGGGATAGTCAAAGATATCCCAATAGTGCTCCACAGACTACCCCAGCTTACAGTCATACAAGAAGTGGTAGTAGTGGATTTGGAGCCCTATTTTGGTATGTGTCTCTCTAAGGAGTTCACAGCTAAGATAGGAGGTAGATTTATCGCATCTAGAAATACCATTCAAGGGAAAAAGAATGAAAATATTTAATAAAAATCCATCAACTTTCCAAATCAAAAGATTTGAAGAGGAAGAAAAATAGTCCACCATCATGAACATGATGATAGAGAAACTAGAATACATGGACTTTATGGAAGAAGCTCTAAATTTATTATAGGAGGAAGACCAGTTCTCTCTTCAGAACTTCAACACCATGATCGAGAACCCAAACTACTCTAGGGGTTTCATCTTATACATTTTAGGCAAACAAGAAAGCTATGTCGCAGTGCTCACATAGAAAGTGGCTAACAATGAATAAAGACCCATAGCTTTTCTAAGTTAGACTATTCAAGAACATGAAGAAAAGTATAACTTTATTGAGAATATCTATGTAATAATGAAGTCTTTAAAAATTTTTAGGCATTTCCTATCGTAGAGCAGTTTTATCATTTATGTAGTTCACCTTGATGTATGAAAATTCATCATACAAGGGGAGCTCAGTGACAAAAGAGCTGGTTGGGTGACAAAAATACAAGAATACGATGTAGAAATACAACCAAAAAAGCTGGTAAGAGGTAGATCACTATGCCAAGAGCTTTCCAAGCAAACGTCATTATAATACATAGCCTACCAAACTCAAGAAGAAACCTCATATGATGATCAACCTTTAGAACAACTTGACAGGGTAGAAGAATTAATTAGGTATTTCCAAACTACAAAATGTCCAGCAAGCTTGAATGCCTCACAAAGAAGAAGGTATAGGATCCAGGCTTTGAAATGCACTCTGCTACCTGAGGGGTTATAAAAAAATAATTTAGATGGAGTGTTTCTTCTATGCATAAATGAGAATAAGAAATAGAGTATCTTGGAGGAATTCCATGGTGGCTCATCTGGAGGACACTACTTAGGGAGGGCCACTACCCCAGCTTACAGTCAACAAGAAGTGGTAGTAGTGGATTTGGAGCCCTATTTTGGTATGTGTCTCTCTAGGGAGTTCACAGCTAATATAGGAGGATATTTATCGCTAGATTTCTCACATCTAGAAATCCCATTCAAGGGAAAAAGAGTGAAAATATTTAATAAAAATCCATCAACTTTCCATATCAGAAGAATTGAAGAGGAAGATAAATAGTCCACCATCATGAACATGATGATAGAGGAACTAGAAGGCTTGGACTTGATGGAAGAAGCTCTAAATGTATTATAGGAGGAAGACCAGTTCTCTCTTCAGGACTTCAACACCATGATCGAGACAGACATAGGGAGCTACACGATTTTAAAACCCAAGAAAAATAGCCTTCTTCCTCTCCCTCAAGTTGACCAACCTAAGAATAAATTATGGAAACTTTTCTTCGATGGTGCTAGATGTAAAAATGGAGCTGGAGTAGGTATTGTCCTAATATCTCCAATAGGGAAAGAAAAAGTTTTCTCTTATCGGCTAACCTGGAGTTGCACTAACAATGTAGTATAGTATGAAGCACTCTGTGTAGGACTCAAGAAGGTTGAAAATATGGGTATCAAGCAGCTACATATCTTCTGAGACTCCAAACTGATAGTGAACCAGGTAACTAAGAAATGTGTAAGTAAACAACATTACCTTAAGGCTTACAGAAATAAATTTTGGGACTTGCTAGAATATTTTGATTCCTTGAACCTCAAGGTAATTCCAAGAGAGAAAAATACTCATGTAGACTTGTTGGCTTTAGTAGGGGCAAATTTTTTCCCTATCAGCAATGTCATCCAAAAGTTAAAAATAGTTAGGCTAATCTATAGGCCTTCTATTCTAGATAGGGATACCTTCTAGCAAGTTTTTGAGAATGACAAATAGATAGTGGACTTTCTCATCCATGATATGAACTGCTCTAGAAACAAGACAATCGAATATGAGGGGGATGTAAGTATGATCCAGTTAAAGAACAATCACATCCCAAAAGGTTTGGTCACCCTGGAAAGCCTACTTGATAACAATGATAGGTCAACTGGCCATAAAATGAAATTTGATAAACATAGATACAAAGAAGCTCAAATGGGAACTAATAAAGCCATCAAAGTAGGAGTGAACACTACAAAATTAGAACTGGATAGGATCATAGAATTATGCAAAGAGTTTCCAGACATCATTACCTAGACTTATGGTGACCTGAAGGTCTAATCCAAAGAAACTATCTAGCATACAATAAAAATTGAGGAACGTGCAAAGCTATTTCGACAAAAGTAATGGCCAGTAAATCTTAAAATCAAATATTTTATGAAGTAAGAGCTGCTAAAATTTCTTGAAGCTAAAATTATTTATCCAACCAAGAATTCGACTTAGGTCGCTAACCTAGTCCTAGTTAGAAAGAAGAATGGAGATATTTTGTTGTGCATCGACTTCCACAACTTGAATAAAGCTTCATTGAAAGACCATTATCCTCTCTCGTAGATCAACCAGATCCTACACATAGTAGTAGGAGTAGAAAGGTTTTCGCTTCTAGATGGCTTCTCAAGATACAATCAAGTATGGGTCAAGGATGAATATCAATTCAAGACCGCATTCACAACCAAATGGGAAACATTTGCTTACCATAGAATGCCCTTCGGGTTATCCAATGTTGGAGCAACCTTTTAAAGAGATATGGATGTAGCATTCAAAGAACTAATTATCAAAATATAGTGATATATCTAGACAATATGATAGTGTTATCTCACTGAAAGGATGATCACATAGGACATCTTAGGAGTGTGTTCAAAAAATATATAGAATTTGGCATCTCCATAAATCCCAAGAAATCTATCTTCACTGTGGAGGAAGGACTTTTACTTGACCATGTTGTTTCTAAGTTCGGTTTAGCTATATACCCTAACAAGGTGAAAAATACTATTAGAACTCCCTCTTCCCCCAATAAAAAAGTCTTGCAATCATTCTTCGGCCAAATTAACTTTGTGCACAAATTCATAGCTGATTTCACATAAATCATCAAACCCATGACCGATTTGTTGAAGAAATATGTTGTGTTCAAGTGGACAGACACAAAAAAATATGTCTTCCAGTAGATCAAGGAACAAGTAGCTCAAGCCCTCATCTTGGTGAACCCAAACTACTCTAGGGGTTGCATCTTATACATTGTAGGCAAACAAGAAAGCTATGTCACAGTGCTCACATAGAAAGGGGCTAACAATGAATAAATACCCATAGCTTTTCTGAGTTAGACTATATAAGAAAATGAAGAAAAGTATAACTTCATTGAGAAACAGATCTATGTAATAATTAATTCTTTAAAAAAATTTAGGCATTTCCTATCGTAGAGCAGGAATATCATTTATGTAGTTCACCCCGATGTACGAAACTTCATCATACAATGGGAGCTCAGTGACAAAAGAGTTGGTTGGGTGATAAAAATATAAGAATACGATGTAGAAATACAACCAAAGAAGCTGATAAGACGCAGAGCACTATGCCAAGATCTTTCCAAGTAAAAATCATCATAATACGTAACCTACCAAACTCAAGAAGCAACCTTAGATGATGATCAACCTTTAGAACAACTTGAAAAGGTAGAAGAATTAATTAGGTATTTCCAAACTAGAAAATGTCTAGCAAACTTGAATTCTTCACAGAGAAGAAGGTATAGGATCCAAGATTTGAAATACACTCTGCTACCTGAGGGGTTATACAAAAATAATTTAGATGGAGTGTTGCTTCGATGCATAAATAAGAATAAGAAATAGAGTATCTTGGAGGAATTCCATGGTGGCTCATCTGGAGGACACTACTCAGGGAGGACCACTACCTTAAAAATCATCAAAATTGGATGCTACTAGCCAACTATCTTTGCAAACACCTTTAGAATAACAAGGAACTGCAATATACATTGGGAGAAATAGGAATGCTTTGATGCCCCTAAAATCCATTCAAGGTGAAGAACCTTTTCAACAATGGGTATTGGAATTCATTGGAATAATAGAGCCCAACTCATCTGCTAGATATAAGTACATCTTAACAACTACTAACTATTTCACTAAGTGGGTAGAAGCAATACCCACTAAAAAGTAGACCAAGAGGTTGTAATGGAATTCATGGAAAGTTTAATCACAAGATTCGGTGTCCTAGATGCATTAGTCATGGACAATGGTTCATATTTTGTAGGTACCAATATGATTAACATCACATGTAAATATAGGATTTACTTAAAAGCATCCTCAAACTATTATTCACAAAGAAATTGATTAGTTGAATCAACAAACAAAAACTTACTCAGGATATTGAAGCAAAATCTAAAGGACAACAAGAGAAGTTGGCACTCTCTAATCAACCAAGCACTATGGGCCAATAGAATAACCATCGATAAGTCTATCAAAACATCTCTCTACTCTCTGATCTATGGCAAAGAAGTGGTTCTTCCAATACATATAGAGATGTCAGCTCTAAAAATGCTCAATCAAACTGGTACAGAGGAAGCATAACCAATGTAGAACATGTTGATCCAACTCCTATAGTTAGAAGAATAGAAGGAGCAAGCCTATGACCACTATCAAAAGTATGTGGTTGCCACAAAAAAATGGTTTGATAAAAGGACCACTCTGAGAAATTTCAAGGTAGGAGACTTGGTCCTAAGATGGAATGAAAAGAATTCAAAACCCAGAAATCATGACAAATTTGACATGTTCTAGGAAGGCCCTTTTGAGGTAATAGAGGAAAAATAGCAAAACTTTTTCCAACTGAGAAATAAACAATATCAGGTCCAACATATCCCAGTCAATGGCTTCCACCTAAATTTGTACTACAAGTAAAATGTTTCCCTCTACCTTATGTATTTTATGTAAATATTTGTTTTCTTTTAGTATTCAACAAATGTCATGATGGTACGATATTTCGGTGCCCAAAGGACCCTTCCATGAAAATTGTCATGATTTCATGACTTTTTGGCAGTCAATGGATACTCCAAGGAAAAATGTCACGATGGCACAACATTTCGGTACCCAAAGGCCTCTTCAATGTAAGTTGTCATGATTTTGCAACTTTTTGGTAACCGATGGCCACTCCAATGACAAATTTCATGATGGCACGATATTTCGATGCCCAAAGGCCCATTCAATGTAAGTTATCATGATTTCGTGACTTTTTGGCAGCAAATGGCCACTTCAAGGAAAAATGTCATGATGGCACAACATTTCGGTGCCTAGAGGTCTCTTCAATGAAATTTGTCGTGATTTCGTGACTTTTTGGCAATCGATGGCCACTCTAAGGAAAAATGTCATGATGGTGCAATATTTTGGCACCCAGAGGTCCCTTCAATGAAAATTATCACAATTTCATGACTTTTTGGCAATTGATGGCCACTCCAAGGAAAAATGTCATGATGGCATGACATTTAGGCACCTAAAGGCTACCTTAGAGCAGCAAAGAACTTTTGGTAGGTGTTGTGATGTCCTTCACAACGACCCCAAAATTTGGGGACCCACTTGAAATTTGAAAGTTGATGCCAAAATATTGCCTGCAATTGAAATTTGGAAGTTGATGCCAATGCATTGCCTGCATTTATAGTTCATATTGTCACCATTGGAATGTCAAGAATATTCATCTTTATGTGTTCTGTCTTATAGCAAGTGCATTGTCAAATTTCACCTTGAGATCTAAAATATTTTGAGTTATGTTTGCAGGGTCGTGTTGTAATTTAGTGATTAAAGCCTTAGTTTATCATTGTTACCATTTGAAATATCACAAAATTGGTGTTCCTTAGGAAGGTCGTATAGCAAGGTTTAATTCACCAAAAGGTGTGAGAGTTTGGATCTATGCTTTAATTCTAGCACATTGTGGTTCCATCAATTTGGCATGAAGTTAATGTGTTTTGTAGATTTAATTCTTTTTAGATTATTTTGTTAGTGTGTGGTGTTATGTATATGTTTGTTCGTATGTTATGTTTAGTTATGTTATGTTTTAAATTAATTAAATTATAAAGTTTTATAACTTTATAATTTAATTATATTTAATAAGGTTATTTTATAAATGTTTTATATTCTAATTAATATTTGTCTTGTTGGCAGGATTATTAAAGTATGTTGAAAACTTTATTTTTTGAATGCCAATGAGGAAAAATAATAAATCCTTTGAAAAGGCTTTATTGATATTAGGGTTTCAAGAATTCATTTTTTAAAATGGATGAAACGGAGTAAACTAATCAAGAGGAACGAATTTCTCAAGTTATAAATGGAGAATTAGAAACCAAAGAGAGGGTCGAACATTTTTGCAGAGAAGGAGAGAAGGAAAGTTGAAGGAGCAAAAGAAAGGAAAAAGGAGCTACAGAGAGTTGGAAATTACAGAGAAACAGATTCTATTGTAAGATCTTTGATTATATCAAAATATTTTAGGGATTCAAATAAGCATCATTTTGGTATTTGAATTATAATTAAAATGTTTGGTATAGTTTTCAATAATTAAAAATTCCACTAAAGATTGCATCATATCATTGTTCTATTGTGTGAATACTGGTGGGCAATGATTTGGTTTAAGTCTCTGTGATTATTTTTGTCTGTAGCATTTGTCCGAGATAGAATAATATTTCTTCTTTATAGAACTTTTGATTATTTATTTGATATTCAATTATGTTTGCATAGCCTAGTTCAATGTTCATAAAAATTAAAATTTCACACTAGGTTATCAATAATTTATTATTTAAATATTAAATTGTTTTAATATTTAAATAAATAAATATATAAAAGATAAATGAGTACTCTGGTTTCAACTTTGATTTAATAAAGTTGAGAATTAGAGTTGATATATTTTATTGAAATTTGTTTGGATTTCATGCTTCAAATACCGTTTTATTTATTTACCGATCCAAACCCTACATTGAGAGGATTATATTTGTTATTAAATATTTTATTCCATAAATATTTAATAAGCAAATAATATGAGAAAAACATATTTATGAACTTGATTTTCAAAGTATAAAATTCACAATTCATAGATCAATTTTATATTAAAACCCTATGGATTATAATTATAAGATTTGAAAATCTTACAATTTTAGGGTTAAACATTATTACTTTATTTCATTTTCCAAATATTTTAATGTTGATTTTATATTTGGGATGAATAAAATGTTTTATAAATAAGTATTCTAGTTCTAACTTTGATTTAATAAGGTTGAGAATTAGAAGTGATTTATTTTATTAAAGTTTGTTTGGATTTCATGTTTTAAGTATAATTTATTTATGCACAAATCCAAACATTACATTGGAAGATTATGTTGGTTATTAAATATTTGATTTCATAAATATTTAATAAACAAATATAATAAGGAAGTACATTTATGAACTTGATTTTAAATCATAGAACTCACAGTTCATAAATAATATTTATAGCAAACCCTATGAATTTATGATTAATAAGGTTTTTAAAACCTTATGATTTTGGGGTTAAACATTTTTATTTTTTATTCATTATCTCAAATATTTCAATGTTAATTTTATATTTGAGATGAATAAAATCTATTCATTGATTAGACCTTAGTTTTTAAAGGTGAATATTTATAATCAGGGTTTATATCATCATTTTGAAATTTCACATACTTTAATTTTTATTAAGGTAATTGAAATTTCATATTAATTAAAATGCTAAGGCAAATTGTTATTTCAAATTAGTTTTGAAAGCATTTTAATCAATGGTATTGTTAAGTTTGCATCAATAGATCTTAATCATAAGGCAGATTTACTTTATCATTTGGATGATAGAATTTGATGAAAAGCATGTTTTACATGATGAACTTGAAATCATTTACATAATTTCCCAGGCCCCTTGTTAACAAAACTTGCAAACCCAAGAGTTTATTCAAGCACTTATAAACAACTATGCATGACACATAAATATTAAAGTAAGAACCTTGGAGATATATAATATTCTTTGCAAGAGAGAACTTAAAATTCTAAGTTGTCGAGTGGTTTTGTGACTTGAAAAAATCACACCTCAACAAATTGGTGCTAGAAGGAGGGCATGAAAGGTAAATATTTGATTTTCATTCATAGTCATTCAAATCGTAGTTTAAAAAAATTGCAAATTGAAGGATGTTATTTAATGCCAAGGTTTAATTGATGCATATATTTTGATTAATTATTAGTCATTTTATGCTTATTTGCAAAATATATTTCTTTGACTAATAATATTGGCATTAAAATTGTGTTCTTTAAAGTTCACTAATGGCATCACCTACTTCAGTAAAGGAAATGATGGCTTCTTGGATAGGTGATTATTATAGCAGTTTAAACATGCCTATTCATCAAATTCCTGAAGGTGTAGAAGTTTGTTTACCCAGATTTAGGCATGATGTGGATCAAGCCAAGGACCATATTCAGAGATACAAGAGTGTGTTAAGTCATTTGCAACTCATGCAGGGAGATGTTCCTTGCAGATTATTTTCATACCCATTGGATGAGGTTGCGCTTAAGTGGTACATACAATTACCTGTAAGGTATGCTACTTCTTGGGTTAAACTAGAAAAAGCATTTCTTAAACATTTTGGAAAGTTGGATGATCCAGTTATGATGTTAAATCAATTTGTCTCCATTCGTAAAAAATTTAACGAACCCATGAGATCATTTAATGATAAATTCCATAGGTTGTATACCGAGGTGGGAACACATTATATCATTTTAGAAGAAAGAGCTACTCAAATATACATGGGGGCCTTAGATCATGTTACTGCTATGTTTTTGAAAGGTCTTAAAATTACATCATTGCTTAGAGCTTACAATGAGGCAGTAACATTTGAACAACAATTGATATCTCAAGGTGTTAATATGGAACAACTATACAGACTTAGACCTAAAACTCATAATCAAAGATCACAAATGAGTCAGGTTGAGATTGATAGTTTAGATGTCACAACTACCTTAGATGTTGAGAATGAGGTGCAGGTTTTAGAGTCAATACCCATCAATGAACATTGTGATGATCAAGTTGATCAAAATGTAGAAACTGACTTAGAGCCATTATTCACAAAAGAGGATTGGGATGATCTTATAAAACAAAATACAGAAATTGATCCCATTGAAGAAACTCTTGTCTTACCAAAATATGAATCTGAGGAAGATGAATTCTTTGAAATTGAGGAGGATGAATCTGAGAAAGATGAATTTTTTGAAATTAAAGAAAATGAATTTGAAAATGAATCTGAAGAATATATAGAAGAAATGATAGATTTTCATCATTTGTTTCAGGAGGATAATGAGTGTGATGTTCAAATAGGTAAAGTTAAAGAATTGAATGATCATAGATGTGATTTCATTGAATATTGCAAGGGATTACAAAAAAATAATACCTCGACGATGATGGTTCAAATGAATGATCCTAAAATCTTATTGTTTGAGGAAGATGAATTGTTTGAAATTGAAGATGAATTCTTTATTGAAGAAGGTGAATCTGAAAATGAATCCAAATATGGTATGAAAGAAAATATGGAATGTCACCAAGTGCTTCGAAAAGATAATGATTTTGTTATTTCAGATCATGAAGAAGAATTATTCACTTTATTCACAATTTCCAAAGAAGTTCTTATCTCAGATGATGTGCAAGAAATTGAAAGCCTTGTGTCACTTAAGGATTCTACAATGCTCATACAACAAGAAATCAATAGGTCTTCATCTCAGGTGATTGATAAAGGTGAATTTGAAAAGGAAATTATAGACCTATCCGAAGTTTGCACAAAAGATATGGTGGAACCTCACCCTTTAACTATAGAAGATAATTTTTATAATGGTTGGGGAAGGTATGATGAATGTTTTTCTTTTATACCTATTGATAAGAATTTTTCTTCATCTGATATGCAGGATGCTAAAATTGATATCTTACATGAAGAGTCTACAACTCTTGTACAGTCAAAGAATCACATGTTTTCTAAAGCCATGATAAAATCTCATCCCTTAGCTTTAGAAGATAATTATTATAATGGATGGGGTATGTATGGTGAATCATTGTTTTCTCATACTTCTACTGATAAAATTTATGTTTCACTTGATATGCAGGATGTTGAAACTTCTATTTCAAAAGAAGATTTCACAATTCCTACACAATCAGAAAATGACATGCCAATTGCAGAAATAGAGAAGGTTCCAAAATTGAATCACTTTGAAGATGAATTTATTGAACACCTTGCTGAAATTGAAAATGAAGAAATGGTAAATGTTTCTTATGACTCATTTATTATTAATGAGGATGAGGTAAAGTCATCTCTTTTACCCGTGACTAATAAAAATTTGAGTACAAATTCACATGAATGGTTTGGATTTAATGTTGGTGATGACCTAAAGGAAAATGTTGATCTATCTGAAGTAACTCAGGTGGTTGATCAAGAAAATTTGTTATTTAACACATCTTGTGATCAGTCAGATTTGTGGTTTGAAAAGGATAGGCATACATTTAATTGGGTGCCTAATTTTGGTGTCTTTAATAAATAGGTATTTGATGAAGATGAAGAACTACAAGGTGATCATGATGGAGACCATGAAGAAAAGGAAAAAGTGACAAATGCTCATCAAATCTTGGTAAATGCTAATAATGATGTGTTGAGTATAGATGACGAGGTAAAATCTTCACCTTTCTCATTGGTTACAAAATTTTTAGGTAATGGGTTGCATGATAAGTTTTTGGATGCTAATGCTATCAATGATGAAATGTCAAATGTTGTTAACAAGAAGTTGGAGACAACTTCTAAAATTTTTGCCATAAATGAAATGAAGGAAAACATGTTTGAAATGCTTAATCAAATTCATGAGCAATCAACTAGTGAATCTAGGGCACAAATTTTTAATGATCTTCTTATACCAAATGTCCTAGATGCTTGTCAATTCTTGAATGATTGTGATTGCTTTAAAAACTTTGAAAGTGACTTGAATTTGAAATTTTTAGAAATAGGTTCTTATTTGCAAAATCTCCTATTTGAAAAGGGGAGCCTAGTTCTAAATTATGAAACAAATTGTGAAATTTACACCTTTTTGAATAAGCAAAGGATAATTGAAAATCATGTTTTCACTTTTAAGTTTAATAAATCAAATCTTAAACATGGAACTGCTTATAATTTTGAATCAAATCAGTGGGATGAAATAGGCACAATGAGAATTTCTATTTTTGGCCTAATCTTATTTTTATTGGATTCTTATAAAACTTGTCAGGCATGTAATCATATATGTTTTCTAAAGTATGCTAATCGTATTTGGGATCCAGGGAAATGATGGCAGAAATTTTGTAGTGTCTTGTACATAATGTATATTTTTGTAAATAGTCTTTTGGATTTTGTTTTCTTGTTTTGTGTTTTGTATAGTTTGTTGTTTTGTGAGTTTGTTAGTTAGTTATTTTGTTGATGTGTTAATGTGTGATGTTGTTGATGTTTTGTTGTTAAGTGTTGTCACATTTTGTTGTGTTTAGTTGAGTACAACAACAAATTGACTTTGCCAGATTTTGTGGGAGTTTCATGACTTGGATGTGATCCAAATTAGCACAAATTTTAGTTGAGTATTTCAAAAGTAAGGTATTTGTGATTGAGATACTATTCAGTTGTCGGTTGTGTCTGATTTTTTATCCTAGACCAAGTAGGATGAAGTTACCTATTCTGAAAACCCATGAAACTTGGAGAAAAAGGAAAATGAGATTGGTTTATGTCCTCATGAATGTGAACTAAGATAGGGCAAATATGAAAAATTGGAATTGTATTGCAGAAGCTCCACGAGTACCACAAAACACATTAAAGTATATTATTTGAAATTGGGATGCATGAAGTTGTTGGTTTTGCAAATTAGGGTGAAATATCTTATATACTCTTTTCAGCCTTACCTCATCTCTAACCCAGGTGGCAGGTGGATTTGTTGCAAAGTACCATTCTACCGGATGTAAAAAAAGAGTGAGATAAAAGAAAGAGAGATATAAAAAAAGTGAGAATGATAAAAAAAAAAATAGAGTCAAATCTATTACTAAAAAAAGATAGTCTTCACCGGAGCTATAGACGCTCGGCTGGCAGTGAAGCAAGGTCTAGAAGAAATGTCATGAAGAGCGATAATGATAAATCTATCATCCAGAACTAAATAATCTTCACCGGAGCTATAGACGCTCGACTAGAAGTGAAGCAATGTTTAGAATAAAGGAAACACAACATCCACCTAATATCTGGGTATTTCAGATAATCTCTACCGGAGCTATAAACGCTCGGTTGGCAGTAGAGCAAGATCTGAAGAGAATCGGGTGTAGGTTTTACCTTCAAAGAGGAATTATTCATAGCCTAAAATGTGGAACTGATGATGGAATGTTGAATGGTTTCAGGTGATAAGGAATGAATCACTTTGCACACACTAAGCTGATTGTTGAATAATTCTAGTAGTTCATGTCAAATTGGTCTATTCTCATTCTCTGGATACTTACTGATGCTTGTAATTCTAATATTTGGGTTTTGTGTATTTTCAAAATTTGTTTTTTGAATCTGAAATATCCAGGGACATTTACCAGCAGAGTCACCAATGTTGTGATGTCCTTCACAATGACCCCAAAATTTGGGGACCCACTTGAAAATTTGAAATTTGATGCCAAAATATTGCCTGCAATTGAAATTTGGAAGTTGATGCCAATGCATTACCTCTTTATAGTTCATATTGTCACCATTGGAATGTCAAGAATATTCATCTTTATGTGTTTTATCTTATGGACAAGTGCATTGTCAAATTTCACCTTGAGATCTAAAATATTTTGAGTTATGTTTGTAGGGTCGTGTTGTAATTTAGTGATTAAAGCCTTAGTTTATCATTGTTACCATTTGAAATATCACAAAATTGGTGTTCCTTAGTTGAAGGTCGTATTAGTTAGGTTTAATTCATCCAAAAGGTGTGAGAGTTTGGATCTATGCTTTAATTCTAGCACATTATGGTTCCATCAATTTGGCATGAATTTAATGTGTTTTGTAGATTTAATTATTTTTAGATTATTTTGTTAGTGTATGGTGTTATGTATATGTTTGTTCGTATGTTATGTTTAGTTATGTTATGTTTTAAATTAATTAAATTATAAAGTTTTATAACTTTATAATTTAATTATATTTAATAAGGTTATTTTATAAATGTTTTATATTCTAATTAATATTTGTCTTGTTGAAGATTATTAAAGTATATTGAAAATGCATTGGTGACATTAGGGTTTCATTGACATGTCTTAATTTTAATTTTTGAATGCCAATGAGGAGAAATAATAAATCCTTTGAAAAGGCTTTATTGATATTAGGGTTTCAAGAATTCATTTTTTAAAATCTAATCAAGAGGAACGAATTTCTCAAGTTATAAATGGAGAATTAGAAACCAAAGAGAGGGTCAGACATTTTGTGCAGAGAAGGAGAGGAAAGGAATTGGAAGGAGCAAAAGAAATTGGAAAAGAAGCTACAGAGAGTTGGAAATTATAGAGAAACAGATTCTATTGTAAGATTTTTGATTATATCAAAATGTTTTAGGGATTCAAATAAGCATCATTTTGGTATTTGAATTATAATTAAAATGTTTGGTATAGTTTTCAATAATTAAAAATTCCACTGAAGATTGCATCATATCATTGTTCTATTGTGTGAATACTGGTGGGCAATGATTTGGTTTAAGTCTTTGTGATTATTTTTGTCTGTAGCATTTATCTGAGATAGAATAATATTTCTTCTTTATAGAACTTTTGATTATTTATTTGATATTCAATTATGTTTGCATAGCCTAGTTCAATGTTCATGAAAATTAAAATTTCATACTAGGTTATTATTAATTTATTATTTAAATATTAAATTGTTTTAATATTTAAATAAATAAATATATAAAAGATAAATGATTACTCTGGTTTCAACTTTGATTTAATAAAGTTGAGAATTAGGGTTGATATCTTTTATTGAAATTTGTTTGGATTTCATGCTTCAAATACCGTTTTATTTATTTACCGATCCAAACCCTACATTGAGAGGATTATATTTGTTATTAAATATTTTATTCCATAAATATTTAATAAGCAAATAATATGAGAAAAACATATTTATGAACTTGATTTTCAAAGTATAAAATTCACAGTTCATAGATCAGTTTTATATTAAAACCCTATGGATTATAATTATAAGATTTGAAAATCTTACAATTTTAGGGTTAAACATTATTACTTTATTTCATTTTCCAAATATTTTAATGTTGATTTTATATTTGGGATGAATAAAATGTTTTATAAATAAGTATTCTGGTTCTAACTTTGATTTAATAAGGTTGAGAATTAGAAGTGATTTATTTTATTAAAGTTTGTTTGGATTTCATGTTTTAAGTATAATTTATTTATGCACAAATCCAAACATTACATTGGAATATTATGTTGGTTATTAAATATTTGATTTCATAAATATTTAATAAACAAATATAATAAGGAAGTACATTTATGAACTTGATTTTAAATCATAGAACTCACAGTTCATAAATAATATTTATAGCAAACCCTATGAATTTATGATTAATAAGGTTTTTAAAACCTTATGATTTTGGGGTTAAACATTTTTATTTTTTATTCATTATCTCAAATAGTTCAATGTTAATTTTATATTGGAGATGAATAAAATCTATTCATTGATTAAACCGTAGGTTTTAAAGGTGAATATTTATAATCATGGTTTATATCATCATTTTGAAATTTCACATACTTTAATTTTTATTAAGGTAATTGAAATTTCACATTAATTAAAATGCTAAGGCAAATTGTTATTTCAAATTAGTTTTGAAAGCATTTTAATCAATGGTATTGTTAAGTTTGCATCAATAGATCTTAATCATAAGGCAGATTTACTTTATCATTTGGATGATAGAATTTGATGAAAAGCATGTTTTACATGATGAACTTGAAATCATTTACATAATTTCCTAGGCCCCTTGTTAACAGAAACTTGCAAACCCAAGAGTTTATTCAGGCACTTATAAACAACTATGCATGACACATAAATATTAAAGTAAGAACCTTGGAGAAAATAATTTCTTTGCAAGAGAGAATTTAAAATTCTGAATTGTCGAGTGGTTTTGTAAACTGACAAAATCACACCTCAATAGTAGGAAAAGTAGTTTTCTCAACATTATAAAAAGGTCCCACTTTTTTAAGGTACCACCATACCCATTGATTGGTCCAAAGTAGAGGTGACACCAATTTATTGTCCCAGGATAGCATTGGAGCAATATCATTGGCCCAAAATAAAATGATAATGTGGTAGTTGGCTTCTTAAAGGGGTACACAAACGGAGACACCTGACAACATTTGAAAATACTATTGGGGTGTGTGCCACCAACCGTAGTTATTGCATGTCACCTTGGCATGCGCATGCACAACCGATTATATCATAATTATTTCATCACCTTTCCATCTTCTACATGATTTCCCTTCTACTCATTGTGCTCCCTATTCTTTTAGAAATCTCTGCAACACTCTGTTAAGAACATATAAACTTGTTTTACTACCAAATCACATAATACAACCATGAAAACCATACCTCTAACTGCTACTTCAAAGAAGAAACAAAAGTTGACCAAAAAGGAAAGCAGTTTCGTGGACCCTGATAACCACATCACTTATACGAAGCTGGCATGGAAGGAATAAAAATAAATTCAAAAGGATATAGCGACCAGGATTACCATAATCATCTCCCTATTGAACCTAAGCATGTTCTCCTACCACTCCTAGCTCTACTGGTATGTCTACCCCCAGATCCACCCGTACCCCGAGTTAATCAGGTCCATGGCAGAATTTTATGATGTTAAGAATAGAAGAGTGAGAAACTCCAAGAATAGGATCATATTCAAGCTTGACATCAACTCAATTAGGGCCACCTTTTCCTGTGGTAGGAAGCCTACGATAAACCCCATTTTGTTCAATCCTACTAATTCTACAAAGTATTACACCAATACCCTAAACATCCATCTATTCCTGAAAGAGCATTTGTTAGACTCTCTTCTCAAGGGAGCCATGCCAAAATAACCAATTCCCTTGGTCAAATTCAAGAATAATGAGATATTTTCCATACCGGCCATGGTGGCAGGGCTAGAAAAATACACATAGGTCTATGGATGGCAAGTTACAATAGTGCAATGCATATCTAATCCTAAGTTTTACAATGTGATGCATGTAGACTCGAGTAGAGTGCTAATATTCTTCAACTTTTCAACATACTTGGCCTAGTAGTTGCATGAAAGGCTCTTCAAACTACAAAAATACATCCTAGATACCTTCAGGTTCTCTTCTTACCTAGTATGGATTTTCTTCTTTCAGGTAAAAAATTTGGATTTTATCCCTACCACACAAAAAGACCAAAAGGGAGACCTCCTACCTGTATGTGAGTGGATGCCATTTCTTTCAAATGTGGGTTCATACTATAACTTCAACATGGAATTCTTGGACCTCGCATTGAAACTCATGTATGGCACCATACCAAGAATTTCCCAACAGATGTGAGATACTTTGCATGACCTCCATGCAGAAGAGGGGGACTAGTTTATTTTGATAACATTTTTATTTCCTTATTATGTTACTAAGTGATTATTTAGCCTGGAATACATAAGGTAAACCAAATTCATCAATAGCAGATTCATTATAATTTTTGGTAAGATAGGTACTTGCCTCATGCCCTTCTAGTTTGAGGGTGTATCAGTGTCGAATAAAGGAGACCACGAGCAAATTTCTCAAACTTTGAGAAATTTGAAGTTGATAGAGTTACCACAAAAATGGAAATATGATCATGCAGATAAATTTACTCAAAGGCAAGCTACCCTAAATAAAGCACCATTCAAGAAATTTAATTCATCATATAGAAAATTTGATAAACAGGGTAGGAACAATGAAGAGAACCAACCATTAAAATTGCATGTTGAAAAAATGCAGCCACTGCCTCCATGGCACGATTTTTATTTACACTTGGTAGATTAGTGCCATGAGGTGAACCCAGCCCACAAGCTAAGTAACAAGAGCATATAAATCACAAATAAAATAGGGAAGTATTGGGACCACACTAAGATATTAGCATGGTGGAAAATGAGATGCTACCTACAAACATTCTCCAAGTATGGGATAAATATCGATAAGGAATTCTCATAAAAATATGATAACAACCATGATGAATGGTCAAAAATTTTGTAGGTGAAGTCCCTCTAGGAATAAATGGAATCCCCATAAAACCAATTGGAGGTAAAATAGGTACTAAAAAGGACAAAGGGAAAGAGGTCACCACTGAGAAAATAGAAGTCCCTAGAATAAAAACTAGAAGTTTCATTCCCCCTTTCAGATTAGGTATGGAGACCGATGATGATGCTCAAGTTGATCATAGGAGATAGAGGGTAGAATCAAGAAAGTGAAAAGCAAAATTGGCAAAGGGAGAATACCAAAAGAAAAGAAAATGAGAATAAACACCCTCTGAAGAATTAGAGGAGTATGAATAATTAGAGGAACATAAAGAATCAGGGGAGAATCAAGAAATAGCGAACTAGGAAGGAACATGGGAGAGCTCTGAGTAAACTTCTAAGGATCAGGAGATAAATAAAAAATTATTCAGGATGACTGAAGAGCATGCCATAGTAAAATAAACCCCTAGCATGGAAAAAATCCTAGCAAAAGTAGCAACTGGTGTCGATGACTCGAGTCTAAAGCAAATAATATAAGCTTATACCAAGGACCCATAGAAGTCATAGGGAACCAAAGACACCAATCCGCCAAAATTTTTAGATATGTCTCCTATAAATATCGATACTCCTTCCTCTTCTAACTCTGAAAAGAATTCCCCTTCCCATTCTTAAGGTCGTGGTAATGCCTCTCCCACCTCAACTCATTAGCCTCCACCATCTCCACCATCAACTCACTAGACTCCAAACGCATATTCCTCTACCTCCACAGGTTCTCCCACTGAACAATCAAATTTATAGGCCTATCTAGCCATTTCTACTTTCCCTTACTCCACCAACCTGTTGAGCTTTCAATCCATTCATACCACTTCTCCAGAGAGCAACCCCATCATTGCTAAATTAAAATTTTGAAAAATGCAACCTTGAACATTTCTACATGGCTAAAATTGTGGAGCTCCCAAAGTTCTAAATATATAGCCCATGTCATAGAAGGAACAGTGCTATATCCCATTAGCATGCAACATTCCACTATGAAAATGACCCCACTCATATAGAAGCTAGAGAAATAAATGACCCTGGAGGACTACCAAGCTAAGATAACCATAGAATATATCACTCATATACCAATGGATGACGAGTGGGGAAAGGCCCAGAAACACATGGGAACCATTTATCTAAATGTTGAGTTTTACAAAGAAAAGTACCTCCGGGCTGAAAAAGCAAGAAAGCATTTGGAAGAAGCCTTGCACCAACAAAAAACAATCGAAAAGGCTTTAAAAAATGAAGCTAAGAAATGGGAGCTGATGTTCAATGAAGCAACCCCCTAAAAAAATAAAGTTATGAAATCCGAAGAGCAGGTCCAAGTATTGCAATAGTAGGTCAAGGACCTTAAAAAGTAGTTTGCAAAAAATGCTAATAATACCAGCGGGCTATCTAAAGAGAAATCTATGACAGTCAGGAGAGACATGATTGGAAGCATCAATAAGATGACCCTGAAGGAAAGGCCAACACTATCATATCTACTCAAAATAAAAAATATGTTGGGGCAAGTGGAAGATGAATTCAAAGCATAAGTCAAACTCCTAGCAATGAGGTTATCAGTAGCTACAAAAATTCAAGTCCTAGCAAACATCACCCAAGCAATAACTAAATACATAGCACGGGATAAAAATTTGTCCCAAGCCAAGTTAGTCACTAGGAGCTTTTTCAAAAGGTATAAGTTGGTAACTAAAAGTTTTAAGCTCATGCAGAAGCTTAGAGCAGAAGCTAAGGCAATTCTAAAACATGTAAGCATAGCTAAAAACTATGGCATGCCTAGCTTATGGGACAAAGATTCAAATCTCTTGGCTAAAGATGAATTGAAAGTCGCCTGGAAAATATTTGTAGAAGATGAGTCAAAATTTGATAGCTAGGAAGAGCCTATTCAAGAAGAACAAATATTTGGCATGGCTCAAGATATTACCCAAATCAACTCTTGTCTACATAAGTTGTACATGAAATCAAAAACTTTATTGTATGACAAGTTTGAAGAGTTGGAGTATTTGTACATCACTTCTTTTCAAGGAAAAAATAGATACAAATGAGGAAATCTGGAGGAAGGCATGCACCAACTATAATAAAGTAGTAAAAGAAAAATACAAATAGGAAAAGACTAAGAAAGCCTCGTCAAGCAGTGCAACAACTCCTGGTCAAGGTGAAGCAGAAAAATCTAATGAAGAAGATACCCTAGAAGAATGATCACTACAAAGTAGGAAGCATTTTTGTGCTTGGTATCATTCCCCTTATTTCCCTTCTTTTTATTAAGTTATTTTTTAACTTTGTTCCCCAATGGATAAAGGATCTAGGTTCTAACATCTCGCTGACAAAATTACCCTAGGAGGCACCAAGAATGTTGGTCAAAATGACCACATCCAATGAAATAAATAATAATCTTCTCAAGATTTTTCTAAGTGTAGATAAAAGTTGCGATGGCATGATATTTTGAAGGCTAAAGGTATAACTAAGGTAAAAAGTCATTATGGTGTGACATTTTGAAGGCCAAGGGCCAAACCTATACCCAAAGTCGTGATGGCATGACATTTTGAAGGCTGAAGGTAGAACTAAGGCAAAAAGTCATGATGGCATGACATTTTTAAGGTCGAGGGCAAAACCTAGACCAAAAGTTGCGATGGCATGATATTTTGAAGGTCGAAGGTAGAACTAAGGTGAAAAGTGATGGCATGAAATTTTGAAGGCCAAGGGCCAAACCTAGACCAAAAGTCATGATGGCGTGACATTTTGAAGGTTGAAGGCAAAACTAAGGTGAAATGTCATGATGGCACAATGTTTTGAAGGTCAAGGGTAGAACTAAGACCAAAATTCATGATGGCACGATATTTTGAAGTCCTAAGGTAGAACTAAGATAAAAAGTCATGATGACATGATATTTTGAAGGTTGAGGGTAGAACTAAGGAAAAAATTAATGATGGTGGATATTTTGAAGGCTAGGTGGACCACAACGTTTCTAATGAGGTTAATGAAGATCATTGTAATAAGAAGATATTAACCACTTCTATTTGAAGACTCCATGATCTCTCAACTACTTCTAAACTAGAATGAGCCTACAAGCATGATGTTGTAACAACTCTTAGTTTTTTTGTTATGTAAAACTCTTATATATAGAATGAGCAACCTAAAAAAATGGTCGGCTCTTAGGTGTTTACAAGGCTATGTACACAGACTTCTAAAATCTTAATAAAATATCATCCATTCTGGTTTTTGGCTTACTGGTGTTCTAAATCAAGTATGTATGTATTGTTGATTGCTATATAAATCTAGATTGAATGTAACTTGCATCAATTCTTACTCTGAATTCCTGCAATAAAGTTCTGCTAGATCTGAAATTAACTTTATAGATAAGCTTACACTTAAATAGATTTCTACCAGAAGTTTAGTTTCTCTATTTTGGCGGTTCAATTTTATGCTTCTCTGTAAAAGGTTGTAATAAGTTACTTTATTGTTATCTAATCTACACCCTTTAATCAACTCTAGAAATAGCTATATTTCCCTCTCTTTATACATTTCCTTATCTCTCCCTTTTCCTAAAAGAAGTAAGGAACCAGCCTCCTCTGGATATTGAACCAGGTAAACTATGTGTTACCCTGGTCTTTCAATGTTGGCAAAGTCTTGGGCACAAATGTAACCAAAGGTAGATTTTGCTCCAACAGAAGCCTATCTAATAATTAAGCCATAAGTTAGACTTTGATTATTGATTCATTCATAAAAAGGTTTGGTAATATAAAAAATGTTTACTCAATTATTTTCCAACTAAATCATGCAAATGCATCCTCAAGAAACTAGACATGATTACAATACAAAAATTATGGAGATATTGTATCTCATTCCCTCTAATATTAGACCATTTTATGAACTAGCTCTACCATATGGTAAATGTGGGTTATAGTCAAACCTATCTTTGATGGTCCAAATTCTAATCACATAATCTTATCTAAGGCATTTGAGAAAGCATCCCATATCTAAGATGTTTATATCCAAGTTGGAATATTACCCTTGCTCCTTATATGGATTACATTTTATATATGATCCAAATCCATCACTTATAGCAACCACCTTTGTCAGTGGAACTTGTCCCAAATGCTCAAATCCAAGACACCCATGTCCACTAATTTATCTAATCCAACACCTTATCTATAGTCATTTTTCTAGATAATACATGTCAAGCACCATTGCATTTTAGCCTCAATTTTTTATATTACCAACCCCTCCTCAAATACCCATTGCCAATAACACATATTTTCACAATAACAAAATAATAAAATCCAATCTCAAAATAATGAATTAATACAAATGGTGAATATTTTTGTCAAAACAAGTTAATATGGAAAAGAGACAAAACAAAATTTGGCAATAAAACATTAGTTGGAAAAAATAGGAAATTGGTAATAAAAGAAAACTCTTTATCTAAATAATTACTAAGTTCCTTATCAAACTAACAATCAAGATAACATAACATCATCATCTTAAACTCAAAATAAATACATTATGGTGTTTGGCATGCAACATCAAGAATAACCCCTTATAGTGTTCTATGGTAATAATAAATTTGTAGAATACAATATATAATCAACAATGTTAATCACAACATTCTACAATAATAAGCTAGACAATGGCAACCTAGGCACCTATAGTAAACCAAAATCTTTCCTCACTTCCCGCTATGACATATCAACGATGTATAGTACACCAATGGGTCCAACTCCTACTTAGTACTAATATTGCTATCCTTGTAAATTTTAGTATCACTAAGGATTACAATCATTTTTTTAATATTCAGTGGTATTGACAAATTAGCAACAAAGGGTAACCATTAGGAGCAAAATGAAAGCAATGAATGAATAACCTATATTATCAAACCCTTATATATAGTCATCACAAATATTTTGAAAGTAGGACATCTAATTCTACACCTTAAAGATAAGGGATTTATTTAAACTCACTAGGATATTGTACAAGAAAATACCTAAGGGAATGTGGTAGTACAACTGCAATAGATACTCATACAGATGAACCTACAAATAAAAGAAACAAGTGTTATTGAAAATCATATTAAAAATGAATAGCTACAAAAATAGGATAAGAATAATATAATATATCCCTCAATAAAATATGAAGTTTGAGTGGTTATTGTAAAAAAAAAAAATTGTGCCCTATAATGACACTAATACCAAAAAAAAAATAGTATGTTAATGAGTTGAGAAAAATAACAATGAAGGTAGATATGTTGGAAGCATTGGATTTTCTAGGATAGAGAGACTTGTTACAATAATATCTAAAAGAGAAATATTATAATTAAACTAAAACAAATATGGCTACACAATAACATGTGCAACCCGATTCTATAAATCAATAAAACATCATAGCTCAAGATTCATCTAATGTATAGATAATATGATAGATGTGTTAAAATATACCTAAACATAATTTGATGAAGCTATATTCATTTTATATTATCTCCTAAATTAATACATCATAAATTTATGAGCAGTGATAGTTATATCAAAAGAAAACTATAAAGATATAAAATTATCAAATGCAAAATTTTCTAGTAGACCTATTCAAATGGATGGAACAAAAATAAATATTATCCAATTTAATGATCTAATAATGATAGTGGTGAAGCATCAAAATATAGTAGTTGTATATAAGGTAATCATTGTTGATCTCCTACCATACTTTAGGATGTTTTTCTCTTGATAATGGACAAAGAAGATATTTAGAAATTGGTATATGAAAATGGACTACACACACATGAAAGTTCCAAGGAATGGAAAGATAATCAATATTTACAATCAACCTTCCTATAACAATCTCTTCTAAAAATTAGGATATGATTGTGCAATCAATTGGAATGATCTTTCTACTTAGCTCAAGACTCATTTAATGTAAATATAATAAGATATATGTGTTAAATATCCCTAAGCATTAGGTTATGAATATGTATCCATGTTATATTATCTTAAAGATTAGGAATTTGGGAGTAGTTGTAACGGTTATATTGAAAGAAAACCATAAAGATATGGGATTGTCATATGTAGAGACTACTAGTAGATATATTCAAGTGGATGGAACAAAATTAAATATTATAAATATACTGAAAGCTATAATAATGATAGTGGTGAAGAGTCCACATATACTAGTTGTACATAAAGTAATTATTGTTGACCTCCCACTATATTTTAGGATGTTATTGTACTAAGAATGGACAAAAAAACTATTTGGAAATTGATATATGACATTCTACTACATAGACATGAAATTTCTAAAGGATTGAAAGATAATCAATATTGAGAATGAACCTCCCTAAAACAATCTCTTATACACATGAGGAGATTATGATGCAATCAATTGAAATGAGCTTCCTACATAGCTCGACTCATTTGATATATATGTTAAATTTTCCTACACATAAATCAATAAAGTTGTATCCATTTTATATTATCTTAAATATTAGAATTATCTTCTACATAGCTACAACACCAATTTAGTAGTTGTGATAGTTATATTAAGAGATAACTATAAAGATATGGGATTTTCATATGCAGAGACTATTGGTAGACCTATTCAAATGGATGGAACAAAAGAAAATATTGTTAATATATTAAAACATCTAATAGTGATAGTGATGAAGCATTCAAATCTAGTAGTTGTACATAGTGAAATTATTGTTGACCACCCACCATATCTTAGGATGTTGTTCTTGATAATGGACAAAGAAGTTATTTGACAATGGATATATAATAATGCATTACACACATGAAAGTTCCAAGGGATGGGAATATAATTAATATTGAGAACAAACCTCCTTATAACAATATATTATGCAAATTAGGAGATGATGGTGTATTAAATTGAAATAAACTTCCTAAACTTATAGATTAAAAATTAAATATGTAGACACCTAAAAATATCACATTATTCCTTATGCAATGCTATTGTTTAATCAATTTTGCGAAGACCTCAAAATTTACATAATTTGTCTAAAAATACTATTCATCTTGCTTAGCCACGTGATACCCTTCCTACGTTTAGCCCCTGATCACCATGTGACCATCCCTTAAGCCTAGCCTCTACCTCACCCTAGTCTACCCTTTGACTAGACTATCTTCCACCTAAGCCTAGCCTACTCTAGCCTAACCTTGATCAACACTAAACCCATGGTCAACCTAACCCTAGTCAACCTTAACTCTTGCTCCCCCACATCCCTATGCTCATTCAATGCCATAAATGGAATTTGAATACTTTCCTCCACCCATCATTTATGATGCATGGTGCACCCATACCCATTTATTGCATATGGATGGTGAGGAATTTCCTCCACCCAAATATATTTATGAGGCATGGTGCACCATGTCACCTCATGGGACACCTCAACTCCCCAACCTTGGCCAATTCTATAAATAGAAGGTCTTTTATCACATCTAAAAATGATCACACATTTGCATACCCAAAATCTATAGAAATCACTCTAGATTCCATTGCACTCACATCCTCACTTGCCATCAACCACCATGGATATTTTTGTATGAAATTTGTTATCCCTTGCTAGGTTATAAATTACTTGCAGGTACAAATACAAAAGACTACAAAACTTGAACAAGAGCTTCCATAGGGCCAGTAGAACCCTCATCAAAATAAGTTGATGTTTGGATAACATAGAGTCAACTGTATGGATAGGTACAGTTATATTGGACCATACCCAAGGGTGCAGTTCCCTCTAAGGACCTTTTTTAGCAAGATACAAAGTGACAACTCCTAAAATTAGGTAATTGTCACTAGTTTCCCTATTTTTCAATCACTTTCAACACTTTAACTATGCAATAGATTATATTTCATTGATTCTTATCTTTTATCAACAAGGATCTAATTGAGACAGACCCACATATGCTACTAAAAGCTTTGATTACGTTATGTAGGTTTAGAGGACCTATGTAGGTAGTAGTGGAACACATGTAGTTAGCTCACTCCCCCCGAAGGTTCTCATATAAAGCTCTTGGTGTCATTACTCATTCATTGAAAGAAGGCTTCCAGCTTGGAAGACCCATATTGTAGCCCGTATGGAAGATTTTGTAAAAGGAAACATCTTGTAATACCATTTTTATCATCTCTAAAATGGCACACTTTTTCTTGATATATTTTGGTAATCATAGTAGGACCCTAAACCCACTTTTTTATGTTTTGTTATTATTTTTTCTATTTCACTAACACTTGTCTTTTCTATGTTTTAGATACCCAAAACTAGCACAGACCCCTGATACACAAAAATTAGGTCCAAGTAAAAATCCTTTTTGGTCTACAAGCCAAGACCGTATAGAGGGGTACGATAAAATTGACCATATAGATCCATATGGTGAGAAGACCTCCAAAAACTGGTCCCACTCCAAGTAGGTACCAATTTCTACACAACGACTACAACAACCCAACCATTGCAAGTAAGTTGGGGATAAGTTTTTCTCATTGAGATTGATATCTCCCTTTTCATATTGCCTCCTTAGGCCAAACTGCCTCAGAAAATAGTGTTCCAAGGTGTTATCATTCATATCTCAACCCTCTATGCTTAGAAAATTTAGTTGCTTTCTATTTTATAATTTTTATTCAGTAGCTCGGTTTTATTTCCTTTCAATGCATATTTTTCAAAGAAATTTAAATTTGTGTCCCTCTATTCTAGTAGGAAATTTCATATAAATAACCCTTTGTAGTAGACATACCACTAGCAAAACAAAATCCTCCAAAAAATGACCCCTTCTTTTGACCATACGAACAAGTATGTTCAAATTGGATAGCATGGACCCATACAGTCAAATCTAGACACTAGAAACTAGTATTCCAGAGCTTGTCAAATATTTTAGACAAAATTCTAGTAGCTTAGGACTATAGGTAAGCACTTCTAGAACTAATTTTTAGTCAAATCTTCTTTCCTACTTCCAAATCATAAGTTTCTTTATAAATTTCATTTTAAAGGCACCAAATTGCTTTGGTCATTCTCAAATTTGCTTTCTTGTTTTACAAAAGGCACTAAATTGCTTTGGTCATCTCCAAAATTTGTTTTTCTTGCTTTACAAAAAGGCTCCAAATTACTTTGGTCAAGTCATAAAATCTAATTTCTTGTTTCACAAAAGGCTCCAAAGTGCTTTGGTCAAACCACAGATTTACTTTATTTTCTTTCATTAGCATTAGCATAGCCTTATTTTTAATGGCAATATAATTTTAAGTTATTTCCTTATGGGCTTTACACTTGTCTTTTTAATAAGCATAGGATAAGCATATTGTATAAGGTTTGAAGAAAGCCTTTAATTTATTCATCTTTGTGAGCTGAGATAGATTTTAATTTATATCATGCATCAAGCTCTAATAAGATAACTCGTCATAACCTTAATAGGTGTATTTTGACCAGTGTACATAGATTTACGACCAGGTAAATCTTAGCATAGATAGTGATTCAAATAGCAATTTATTTTCTTGCTTTAGCATTAATTTATTTTCAAAGGTTGTGCTTTCAAGTTTTGTATTTTCATTCCTTTCCATAAAGTAGATTTACTTTCAAATAATTTCCTTCCTTTTCCATTAGAATAATTTTTCTTTCAATGCATTTACCTTCCTTGTCATTAGGATAAAAATTTAATTTATTTTCTCTTAGCATAGATTTCATTTCAAAAATATTTGATTTAAAAAGCAATTTACTTTCACAAAATTAAAATTTTACAGTTTGCTTTCATAACATAGATTCTATTTATGCACTTTGATTCCTAAAGCAAACACTTTACACACTTGTACATTCTACTAGAACATTGGAAAATTTAGATTTCATCACCAACTATCAATCAAGATTTATGACATTGGGTTTCATCTCCAAACATTGACTCACCCCCTAGCCACCATAGTAGCCATTCGAGTAGTTTTTTGGACTTCATCACCAGAAATCTCACTACCCTTAGGATTATCTTAGGGTAGTTTAGGATATATGTCTCCACTCATAGGGAAAAAATTAGTGAATTTATAGTTGTCATTATTGACCAAGCTTCATCGAGGATAAAGCAAAAGTTGACTAGGTTTTCGTAGATATTAGACAATGTCTCCTCTTGCATAAGGTTTATTTTTCCCCCTTTTATTTACCTTGATCCATCTATATTTTAGGAATCCATTTGCCTATTTTTTCACTCCCTCTCTTTACATATCATTAGGTATATTAGATAACATGCATTGATACGCCCTTGTAGATTACATCCATCGACCTCTTTATTTGTTTTAGAGGTCTTCAAAAATAGAAAACATATCAAAAACACAAGAAAAACAAGCAAAAAAAATAAAAATCACACAACTTTCTAATAAAACTCAAACACATTAGCATATGAGTATGTCCAAAAATGCTCACCTACAAATTTTTTTGCTATTTGATAAAACCACTTGTTTGATTAGTCGATTTTTCTAAAAATTACCACAAAACAAAAAAATAGACAAAAAATAGTTCCAAAAACTCTCATTTTCTATTTTTCCATCATTTTGTTCCTGTAATCTATTTTTGATACAACCGTATGGATAGGTATGATAAAAAATAATTGTATGGATAGGTACAATTGAATTCAAATTTGTATACATATGTGTATTTCACCATAACAACATAAGTAGGTATGGTTCTTGGTAAATTCAGCTATAGCTCCTTTTCCTAGACACCCATCTATCCTTCACCCTTCCATAATGATGCTTACTCTAAGACAAGTATTGTAGCAAGAGTGCCTCACCATGTAGGCTTCTTAGGTAACCCCTCCTCCTTTAACCAACTCACTTAGCCAAAAAGAGAACGCAACCTCCACCTTGTTTCGAAATTTACCTCTATATTACCATAGCCAAGCTCTGAGTGCCTCATCACAACTTGGGCCTTCATCCTATGAACAATTCCTAGCACAAAAATTCCACACACATATTGCAACCTATGAGTCCTAGTTATTGGATCCCTTCACCAACCCCCTATCTATATATTAGGTATTTTGAGCCTGGTTATAATCCTATTATGATCTATGTCGATCATTCATAACTAGATTCTCCTCAAACCATGCTACCCCCTCTTCATGTTTTGAATTGCAATTATTCTACTACTTCTCAGATCAAGATTTATTTTAGCATTACATCCCAAATTATGGGTGTAGTATTAAATACTCTTGTGCCTCACAACCCTTATGGCACCTCTTCTTCAAATCTTGCTTCTTCATTAGAAAATTCTTCTTCTTAAACTTTCTTCTCATTCATATTTGTTGATTCTCACCTATTTCCTAACCTATGTACATTAATTCCTTCTCAACCCACCTTCTCTTCTATTCCTTTAATGACCTTCTCACCTCCAACTCCTCCTTTATCCAATTTTTCTCATTCTAATACTCCTCCATCTAATGCTTAAGTTGTTGTTTCTTCTCTTTATTCCACTTTTTTCCCTCTTTCCACTTACAATCTTCCTCCACCTCCTCCTTTTTAGCCACCATAATATTCTTTTAATTCACAAGCTTCATTTTATTCTCAACTCCCTCCTTATATTCAAAATATATCTTTCTATTTTTCTCAGAAACATGCACAATCTAACACTTCATATTCTTCTCCTCCAACTTCTTAGCTTAATTCTCTCTTCTCTCTCTTCTAATCAAACTTTTATTTCAACCAATATTCGTTCCCTTCCCATTCTAATCAGATCTTCTTCTTCATTACTCCTTCCTCTTAGACCTCTACTCCCAATTGCTCCATCTTTTCACCCCCCCTCCACCTTCTCTTTATGAGTGGACATCTTCTCATTCATAGATTTATTACTCTCAAACTCCTACTATTCAACACCAAACTCCTTCGATTCAGCATCAAACTCCTCCCACCCACTATCAAACTCCTCCCATTCAATATCAAACTCCTCTCATTCAACATTAAACTCCTCCATTCAACATCAACCTCCTCACGCTCACTAGAAGCCTCTTCCAACTCTGTATCAAGTGTCCCTAGTTCAAGTCAACTTCCTTTCACCACAAATTAACCTCTTATGGCCCCCATGAACCAATGGGTTATGCAACAGCAATATCAACCTTCTCCATATTCTTACCCCATCACCTATACTATTCTTCACCTCCTCAACCACCACCTTACTCTTCTTAGGTAAACCCCATGACTCATTCCCAAAACCCTCCAAAACCATGTTATTTTTATCTACCACAATACCCATATACCTATCGCTACTCTCATTACCATGATCTACCCATCATTGATACTCTTTTTTAGCCTCCATTGATAGATCATAACCCTATTTATGATGAAATGAAAATAATGAGGAAACAAATTAAGAATCTTGACTTGCGAAAAAGTGGATATGGGCCCAAAAAATCCACCTATAGACAACTATGCAATGAGCCTATTAATATCTCATTTCCCACACACTCATATCCCTATAGGTTTAAACTACCTATATTTGAGAAATTTAAGGGAAAAGAGGACCCTAAGGGGCATCTATAGAACTACAAGTTTTCTTTCTATCATATCCATGGTAGTGATCCTCTCATGATCCATATTTTTCCTTTGTCCCTTGGAAGCCAAGCCCTATATTGGTACAACAACCTACCCCAAAATAACCTATTTTCATTTGAGCAATTGGCAAATATATTCTTGGAATATTTCTCAATAAACATAAAGAATAAAACATTGCTACCTGACCTTTATAGTCTATGATAGTTTGATGATGAATCAATTAATGACTAATGTCTAGATGGCATGGGGTGATCAATGATTTAACATTCTCCATTTCCTCCACTAATTTGGTGATAATATTTTCTAAGAGTGGTGCCAAGCATATCTTTGTGAGTCTACAAATACAACATTGCTCATTTGAGGATGTCATTACTGAAGTTAAATTTATCAAGGATATTAGGATCCAAGAGGGTAAGGTTAACTTCAAAATAAGAATGACTTCCCAACTAGGTTCAGCAAGGACAACCCCAATTCTCCCCAATCTAGAGCTCTCCAAACTAATCATGTTGTGTTGAGTGTAGAAACAACTCCACAATAACAAAACACTCAAATACAATGCTAGGGCTATCAACACTCTAGGCCTACCTTTCCCCCTCTCCAACCCAACCAATATTTTTCTTGCAATCAATGCCCTCCTTATTTACCACATATCTGGACCCCACTCTTTGAGATATTGATCAATATCTTTCAAAAGTTGTAGGACATAGGCAACCAAGATCAAAGTCCCATTGAGAAAAATACCATAATGAATAAATCAATTGTAGCACTTGTGAAGGTATGTGCAATATATTAGAATGATGTTGACACTCGGCACACATTTTAATATAATCACAACAATCATTCTCCATCATAGGCTAGTAGTATCCCATTCAAATAATGTGCTTTGTGTAGGCATACCACTTAAATGGACACCACATGTACCATTGGGAGATTATGAAATGGCCCAAGTATATTATTGGGGATCTAGACATAAAAGAAGAACTCCATAATAACTTTTATAGTATAGTATATCTCCTAGTAACACATATTTAGTTACTTTCTATTTGACTATTTGTTTTGCAACATGTGATAAGCCCGTGGGAGGGCTACGAAGTTTTAAGAAATATTTGATTTGGAAGAACCAGTCTTGATATTACTTAGCTTGGACTAAATGAATGCTTTGCTCCTCTCTTGTATCATCTCACATGAAAGAACCTTAAGATATATGGTTGTGATATTATCATAAGAGACCTGAGGGATTAGGGATCCCTAGGAAGTGAATTTCAAGGAGTCTTGAATTTGTAAGAACCAATCTTGGTGTGGTTTAGTATCTATCATGTGGATGCTTTGCTCTTCTATAGTGGAATCCCATAATATTACATATTGTGTGAGCATTTATACATGAATAGTAGTGACATCATCTGATGGATTTTGTAGAATAAAGGATCCCAAGGAAGCCATTGTATCCATAAAATGATTAGAGGACTGAGGGATGCCCTCGATGTAATACCATTCAAACTTTGTAAGTAACTTTTCTATGATGGTCTTGTATGATTTCAAGACTAAGGATTTATATTTGTAGATTTATTTTACTTGATTAACTATGAGCAAGGAGTCACAAAATATTTTGAGTCTCTTGAAATTCATGGCGATAACAGTTTGAAGGTCCAAAAGGAGGGCTTCATATTCAACATTGTTATTAGTGCAGGGGAAATTAAGTTTGAATGAAATGGAAATATGAGCCCGTTGTGGTGTGAAAAACATAATTTTTGCACCATCACCTTGCTTGCACTTTGAACCATCAAAGAACAGTGTAAGATCTTCTTTATGGTCGAGTTATTCTAGTTCTTCAAATCTAGAATACTGTAAATATAGCATCATCAGGTAGCTTAAATGTGATATACTTATCATCTTGAAGTGACGCTTTCACTAGTTGGTATACGATGACTAGATATTTAATAGAATTTTTTCCAATGAAATCTAGGTCAAACTCCATCAAGAGCATGATCCACTTTGCAGTTCAACTATTATGATAAGTATGACTCATCATGTATTGCAAAGGGTTCTCTTTAGATGTGATGTATGCTTTTTTATTTATCATACAATTATGAATATTTTTGGTGTGGAAGACCACCACTAAGTAGAGCTTCTGGATGTAAGCATACTTTATTTTATAAAATACCATGGTGTAACTAATGTAGTAGATAACATATTCTTATTTACCTCATTCTTCATGGTCCCTAAGGTAAAATCGGTGGTTGAGATGTATAAGATAAAATATGCACTAGGTCTTGGTGAATATAATAATGGTGTGGAAGCTAAGTATTATTTGATATATTGTAAGGCTACTTGGAAATATTCATTCCAATTAAAGGTAATCCCCTTATAGAGAAGATGATCGAATGGCCAATACTTATCTGATAGTTACACGACGAACCGATATATGGCCTGTATCTTCCCCTACTAGTTGTTAAGCTACTTGAGGTTCGTGGAGGGAGGTATGCTTGTGATTGCTTCAACCTTGTGAGGGTCAGCTTTGATTCCCTGCTTAGACATAATGAATCCTAAAAAAAAAATTGAATGTTACTCTAAAAATGTATTTTTTAGGGTTCAAGCATACTTTATGCTCGAGGATGTGATCGAAGATCTTATTGAGAACACCAATATGATCCTAATGCAATAAATATTTAGAAACAGGATCATCAACATAATCCTTTAATTTTTTTTGCAATTAATCATGAAAGATATACATCATTACCCACTCATAGGTAGCACCCATATTATTTAAACCAAAAGGTATGACCTTCTAGTAAAAGACCCCCCATGGCAAAGTGAAGGTTGTTTTTGCCTCATATTCAGGATAAACTTGGATTTGATTGTATTCAAATAATCCATCCATGAGAGAGAGCATTTTGTGGCTTACAACTACATCTACCAACGTATCAATGTTCGAGAGCTAAAATTTATCCTTGGGGCTTGCTTTATTAAGATCAACAAAATCTATGCATATGCGCACCCCCCATTCAATTTTTGAATACGAATCATATTGGACACCTAGTCGGGGTAGTCAATAGGTTGGATGAGTCTTACATCCAACAATTTTTGTAATTCATATTTTATCATAATAGCAACTTTTAGATGCATCTTGCAGAGTTTTTTCTTGACAGGTTTAATTTTTGTACTGAGTATTAAGTTGTGGATAGCTAGATTTGGATCCAGACCAAACATATCTTGATATGACCAAGAAAAAACCTTTTTGTACTTCTTTAGAAGAGTGAACAATACCTCATGTTCTTTGGTTAAAATACCCTTCTCTAGTTTGAGAATATAGGGGTGTTTGGGATCATCTCTAACATCAATATCAAATGTCTCTTCTATTAACATATGTGATACCTCCTACAATTGATGAGGAGTAGGAATAAAGTGAATGTCATTAGCTAGATTAAGAAAGTCATATGTGTTATCAGACTCAGTCTCAACTTGGACGATAGCTAATACTGGATGAGATGATAGATGGTACATTTGTAGTATATCCTTAGAATGGATAAACTTGAATGATAAGGGTAGAAAGGTGACATGATCAAAATCAATAACCTCAAGATTAAGAGGTAATGATAGAGAAGGGTTACCAGATAATGGAGTGGAGTGATGAGAGCAATGGAGATCATATTGATGTATGGTGGATGATCTCCATACTATGGGAAGATATGATCAAATATGGGAGGATGAAAATGTATTAGGGGTGGTTAAGGTAGAATTAGTATGACAGGGAGAGCTCTATGGGAAGTTGGAAAAACAGGATCCTTAGGAGAGAAGAGCTGGTACCAAAGAGGTAGGGATAATATTGGAAAATAATGAAGATAGAATTTATTTAGATCCACAAGAGGCTCAATAGGGGTGGACTCCTTTTTTGAGTTGAAAGAGGGGATGGATAAGGTTTTCCAATAAGCTTATGATCCTCAATCATGCTTTGACTCTTGATCTTCTTCAATTTCATTTTTTGATGAGTCACTATAAAAAATAACTAAGGTAGTGATATGTACATGATCGCTAAGCAGATGAGTATTACCATGATCAAAATACTCATTATCATTGATGTCTAACCCAAGCCTAAGTTAAGGATTTGTAGGGAATCAAAAAGAAGCTCATTAGGCATGCATGTATTTTAGCCTAAATATTATTTATCTATGGGTAGTTAATAGTGCAATTCTAGAGGAGTCTGAGGACCTTGCTCGTATCACCCCAAGCCATTCCTATGTCATTTATGGTGATGGAAATACTACATAGCAAATGATGGATTTGAAATATAATCAATATTTGCTTGGAATGACTCCGCATCCTATGCTATAGGTGGTGTTTCTGTGGTGGTGTCAATACCTCCATTGAAAAAATTGGCTTACCTTAGATAAGACCCAAGGGAGAGTAGGATACCTATGGGTAGCAATGTGCTACACGGGTGACCAAATTATTTGATTGACTCCATGAATAAGGTGAATATGACATCTTATACTTGGTATTCACCCGTAATCAGATTTTTCATGCTAATGGTAACTTGTGGTGACTCGACTGGGGGAGGTTATGAAGAAGATGAAGGTTGTGATGAAAATGGTGTGATTATGAGTGGTTGATCCTCAATGGGACAAGCATGCAGGGAAGTGGTGGAAATGGTTGAAATCAAAGGTTTAGATGGTTGAGTTATGAATGTGTCTGTTGGTGGAGGTGGAGATGGGGGTGAGGTCATAGGTGACTTCTTTGGATTTCAAGGTGGAGGGTTGGATGATTTTGAAGGTATTTCTAATGAAGGCATTGGTGAGGGTTGAGATGGATGTGGTGGTGGTGAAGTGATGGATGATCGTGGTGTGGCTTTTATGGTCTAGATGGGGTTGTTGGGTTGAATGTCTAGAAGTATGGAAGGTAAGGTAGACTATCAAGTTTAAAATATTGGAGGCATCTATTTCCGTCGACGTTTATAAAATCACCTTGGAGCATATAAAAGGAGGAAAGAAAAATTTAATGCAATAATTCGAAGGAAACAAGTCTATGTGCATGCGAACAAAATCAAACGAAGGGAAGAAGAGAAACATGGAAGTTTCTCATTTGTCGAATGAAGGCAAAGGGTAAAGTAAAAGTGGCAAGCACTTTTGGTGCAGCAAGGGCTGGTAGCCCGAGTGGCAAGTGGGTCCTACATTGGTCATTGGTAGAAGGAAGGTTCAGGGTTCGATTCCCCCTAGCATCGATTGAAGGTTTTAATTTTTAGCTAAGGTCGGAAGCGACAAGTATAAAGTGGTGAGACTAAAGTTTAGTCTCAACCACTTGGCTAGCACAAGCGGTCGAGCACTGCGCTTGGTGAGTAGAGGTCGAAGGGTCGATTCTCGTCCATGACAAAGCAAAGATTATTTTTTTGATAAAGGTATGCACCATGGTTAATTTATAAGGTATGCACTATATTTTGTTGGCTATAGTAATATTTGGTGGATGATATTTGATTTGACCTATAGTTGAAACTTAGGAGATATAAGGAGAAATATTTTTGCATTATTTTAAAGGTTTGAATGGCATTTATTTTATGAGATTGGAGTGATAAGTGTGTAGTTGGTTTATGTATCATTGTAATTCTTTTATATTTGAAAATAAATTGGAGTGAAAATTATTTTGAAAGAGTGGAGATAAAAGGTGTAAGAGTCTTGTTATTTGATTGTAATTCTTGTTTTATAAAAAGGAGAAATTGTTGAGAGAGTTTTTGCATTGTCCATGAAAACTAAAGAAGAATTCTAGAATATTATTTTTAGAATTCTTTGAGCATCTTGTTGAGGGAATATTCATGTGGAGGTTTTGAGATAGACTATTGTTATCTAACCTTGAAGTGGCACAAAAGGAATTGATTGTGAGTGAGACAGGTTTTGAAGATATATCTCCATCAAAGCAAAGAGGTATGGGCACATCATCTTTTGTTTGAAGTGTTTGTTGGAATGAATGTTGTGAAACATAAGGTGGAGTGAAAAGGATTGTTTGATAAGCATTGTTGGAAATATTTGAGTGAGTTTTATGTGCTTCATTGTTGAATGTTTTGAGAACATTTGAGATAGATAATATGAATTATTTGAGTTAGGGTTTGAGATCTACATTGTGCTATTTGTTGAAAGAAGTGTGAAACATTTGGTTAGGGTTTGTAAGCAAGTTGTGCTTCATTAGTTGAATGATTGTGTGAAACTTTTGAGTATTGGTTTGAGTGTGTTTGTGAATAAGCAAGTCTTGAGAAGACTTGAGGAAGTTTTGAGATAGGTTTTGAGACAATTGAGAAGTTTTGAGATAGATTTTGAGATAGATTTTGAGCAGATTTAGAGACAGAGTTTGGTGTAGATTTGAGATAGAGTTGAGAATAGGATTTAGGGGTGATAGAGTAGAGGATAATAGTCTCTAGTGGATAGAGATCCATTAGCTAGGGTAGTGAGGATAGAGGTCTTCTATGGAGAGAGATCCACAAGCTAGAGTAGTGGGGGTAGAAGTCTTCTAGAAGATCATCATCCAAGAGTAGAGGAGATAGAGTTCTCCTATGGATAGAGATCCACAAACTAGAGTAGAGGAGATAGAGTTATCCTATGGATAGAGTTCCATGAACTAGAGCAAGGGGATTGGTGTCTCCTTTGGATAGAAGTCCATAAACATTGTAATAGGGAATTGATTCCCAAAATAATTCATTGAGAAAATTTATAAGGAATATTTTCTCCATGGAGTAGCCCACATTGGGTGAACCACATTAAATCATGTCTCTCATGTGTGTGATGATGTGTGCAATGTTTACTACTTTGATATTATTGATGTTATCATATGGATTGAAAAGTAAAAAGTTTTATCTTATACTGTTCACCCCCCCTCTCAGTATAAGCTTATGTTCTTCAATTGGTATCAGAGTGGGTTCCTTCATGAAAAGCCTAACAACTTGAAGGAAGATCCCACAAGAACATACATGTCCTCAAAATATGGAGAAGAGGTCATGATTGACATAAAAGAGGAATTCTTTTCTGCTCTTAGAAACTTGGAAAAGGTTAGAAAGAAGAACTCAAGTTTGAAGGATCAAATTCAAGAGGATGAGGAAGCAAATATGGAACTTCTACAAAATCTCACAGAACTCAAGGTAAAAGTTGAAGAGGGAAATAAAATTGAATAGGATATGACAGAACTATTAAAGGCAAGAGAGGAAGAATGTGAAATATTGGAATCAAAAATTGTCTCTCTAAGGAAGGAAGTTGAAAAGACTAAGGATAAATTACAGCAAGACATAAAGTTAGGGAAATAGAAAGAGGAGTCAAGCTCCCAAGGAACAAAGACATCAAACAAGGAAGAGCCCATGACTTATGATAATGCACTAAAAGGAAAAGGCATCAAGAAAGAAGAGGGCAAAGAATATCCATGGATAAAATTCAATTATAGGAACAACAAAAGAAGAAGCACACGACCATATTATTCAAAGCACTCAAACAGGTTACAAAATCTCTTCCATGGCTATTATTTTTCATGTAACAAATATGGTCATAGAGTTGTACATTGCACTAGTTATGTGAAAGATAATGTTGATAGAAATTTCAATTCCTTTGCACCTCTTATGAATGACAATATCATATGTTACAAATGCAATAATTTTGGGCACAAGGCAAAATGGTGTAAAATGGTATTTCCTAAATCAAGCAAAAAGAATACAACTTCAACAATTAGGAGAGAAAGAAAAGAGCAAGAGAAAGTTAAGTCAATGTTAGTACAAATAACTCTTCATGTACAAGATAAAGGAAAATAATGGTTCCTTGATAGTGGTTGTTCTAGTCATATGACAAGAGACAAAAGTAAATTTCTTGTATTTAAAGAAATCAATGGAGGATCAGTTAAATTTGGTGATAATGGTTCAACAAAAATCTATGGGAAAGGAACCTTAAGTTTAGATAATGGAAAAACAAAGATAGAGAATGTATTGTATGTCAAGGGATTGAGGCACAATTTACTAAGTGTAAGCCAACTTTGTGATCAGGGACACACGGTTACCTTTCATCCAAATAGATGTGAGATCAAAAAATCTAAAACTGGAAAGCTCATTGCAGATGCAAATAGAACTACAAACAATCTCTACATGCTAAGTGAGATTAAGGGAGAAAAGTGTTTTTTATCACAAGAAGATGAGAGTTGGTTGTGGCATAGAAGAATGGGTCATTTGAACTTTGAAAACATAGTAAAAATAAGCAACAAGCAGGAAGTCAAAGATTTACCCAAGATAAAAAGGCCACAAAACACAATTTGTGCACAATGTCAACATGGGAAGCAAACTAGAACAAGTTTCAAGTCAAAAGGATTTATGTCATCTGAGCCATTGAAACTAGTGCACACTGACCTATGTGGTCCTACAAGGACAAAGAGTCTACTAGGTGAAAGTTACTTCATATTATTTATAGATGATTATTCCAGAATGATTTGGGTAGCCTTCTTAAAAGAAAAGTCAGAAGCCCTTGAGAAGTTCAAGGTGTTTAAAGAATTAGTAGAGAATGAAACAGGTAGAAGGATTAAGTGTTTAAGATCAGATAGAGGAGGAGAATTTACTTCAAATGAATTCATAGACTTTTGTGAACAACATGGGATCAAAAGAGAATATTCAGTAGCAAGAACTCCTCAAAAAAATGGAGTAGTTGAAAGGAAAAATAGAACTATTGAAAATATGGCCAGAGCTATGTTAAATGAGTCTAAGGTCTCAGATGGTTTTTGGAGAGATGTAGTTCATACAATAGTGTATATCATCAATAGAGCTCAAGTAAGAGTAAACCATCACAAAACCCCATATGAACTCTAGAAAGGGAGACCAACCACTGTAAAATATTTCAAAAATTTTGGAAGCAAATGTTACATAAGACGAGAAGAGAAAAATTTGGGTAAGTTTGACTCAAGATGTGATGAGGGTATTTTCCTTGGCTATTCCACTAAGAGCAAAGCCTATAGATGCTACAACAAGAGGACACATACAATTATAGAAAGTATAAATGTGACAGTTGATGAGAAGATATGGTCAAAAGAACTAGCTCGAGAAATTGTGTATGAAGAAGAAGAAAGTTGCCAAGAAGAGTTAGGTGAAGAATCAGAAGGAGAAGAAACACAAAGACCACTACCTAAAACTCCATCCAGGTATGTGCAAAAAAATCATCCAAGAGATCTAATCATTGGAAATCCAGATGAGAGACAGACAAGGAGGAAGATAATAGGAACAAGTGAGCATGCAAATTTTTCTTTGTTATCTAAAATTGAGCCCAAGGATTTCAATGAGGCAAGAGAAGATAAGTTTTGGGTCAAGGCAATGGATGAGGAACTGAATCAAATAGAAAAAAGTGAGACTTGGGAACTTGTCCCATGACCAAAAGATAAGAATGTAATTGGCACTAAATGGGTTTTCAGAAATAAGTTAAATGAAGATGGTGAGGTAGTCAGAAATAAAGCAAGATTAGTATGCAAAGGTTATGCACAGGTTGAAGGGATTGATTTTGATGAGACATTTGCTTCGATTGCATGACTTGAGGCCATAAGGATATTTTTAGCTTTCTCAAGCTTCAAAAACTTTAAAGTATATCAAATGGATGTTAAATCAGCTTTTCTCAATGGTGTCTTGGAAGAAGAAGTTTACATTGAGCAACCTGAGGGATTCAACCTAACTGATAAGCCAGATTATGTATGCAGATTAAAGAAGGCACTTTATGGATTAAAGCAAGCTCCTAGAGCTTGGTATTCAAGATTGGATAAGTATCTTCAGGAATAGGGTTTTAGGAAAGGAATAGTGGATAATAACTTATACATAAAAAATGAAGGAAATGACTTACTAATTGTGGTGGTTTATGTGGATGATATTATTTTTGGAGGTAATAATGATAAGATGTGTCAAAAATTTGCAAAGAGCATGCAGAATGAATTTGAAATGTCAATGCTTGGTGAGTTGTCCTTCTTTCTTGGACTACAGATTTCACAATCCAAGAAGGGTGTATTTCTCTCACAAACCAAGTATATAAAAGAGATGTTGAAGAAGTTCAAGTTAGAATATTGCAAACCAGTAAGTACCCCCATGATTACAGGATGCAAGTTGAGTAAAGATGATGAATCTCCAGAGGTAAATCAGAAATTATATAGATCTATGATTGGCAGCTTACTATATGTCACAGCTACAAGACCAGACATAATGTAGGTAGTGGGACTAGTGGTAAGATTTCAAGCAGCACCAAAGGAAACACATGTAATGGTAGTAAAGAGGATTCTTAGGTATTTAAAAGGAACTATGGATTTTGGGCTATGGTATCCCAAAAGTGATAATTTCACTCTCATAGCATATACAGATGCAGATTGGGAAGGTAGTATTGATGACAGAAAAAGCACAAGTGGAGGAGCATTCTTTCTTGGAAATTGTTTAGTCTCTTGGCTAAGCAAGAAATAGGCATCAGTATCCTTATCCATAGTAGAGGTAGAGTATATTGTAGTAGTTGCATGTTGTACACAAGTATTATGGATGAAGTAAACTTTAAAGGACTTTAAGATAGAGCATGATCATCCTATCTCCATACTATGTGATAATACAAGTGCTATAAACATTTCAAAGAATCCAGTGATGCACTCCAGGACCAAGCACATTCTGATTAAATATCATTTTTTGAGAGAGCAGGTGATAGATAAGCAAGTCAGATTGGAATATGTTACTACAAAGGAGCAGATTGTGGATATTTTCACTAAGCCACTTCCAAAAGAGACTTTTGAGTATCTTAGAGGAAAATTGGGAGTAGTTCTACTCCCACCCCAAAATTAATCACCTCAAGGAGAGGAGGTGGGGAGGGGGCTGAGCTAAGAGTCTTATATTTAGCCCCAAAGGAGTCCCTTTGCCATTGATGACAAAGGGGGAGAGATTTGAGTTAGGGGGAGAGCATTCAATCAAGGGGAGCAGTTTCTCAAGGGGAGCAGAATTGGAAAAAGGATTGGTTTAAAAAAAGGGGTTGCCATCAATGACAAAGGGGGAGATTGTTGGAAATTTTGAGTAATAAGGTTGTCATTGATGTCAAGTGTTTGGTGCAAGGCAAAGTCCATTTTGGTACAAGCAAAGTGGTAAAATAATTGGTTATAATATTTTATATTATAAGCCAAAAAGGTTGGCTAACAAGGTTGAAGACAAAATATTACCCCCATGGTTTTAAAGAGAAAAGGAGATATTATAATATTTTAAATATTATAATAATTAAGCCAGAAGGGCTTATTAAAAAGAAGGAAAAAATAATTGATGAAAACCCCATGCAAAAGTATTATTTAATACTAAATTAAATAATATAATATTTAACCATAAAGTTAAATATTATATTAATAAATAATTAAATTTGAATTTGGCAAAGGTGCCAAAAATCAAATTTAAAATATTGGAGGCATCTATTTCCATCGACGTTTATAAAATCACCTTGGAGCATATAAAAGGAGGAAAGAAAATTTAATGCAATTATTCGAAGGTAACAAGTCTATGTGCATGCGAAGGAAATCGAACGAAGGGAAGAAGAGAAACGTGGAAGTTTCTCATTCATCGAACGAAGGCAAAGGGTAAAGTAAAAGTGACAAGCGCTTTTGGTGTAGCAAGGGCTGGTAGCCCAAGTGGTAGGTGGGTCCTACATTAGTCGTTGGTAGAAGGAAGGTTCGGGGTTTGATTCCCCCTAGCATCGGTTGAAGGTTTTAATTTTTAGCTAAGGTAAAAGTGGAAGTATAAAGTGGTGAGGCTAAAGCTTAGTCTCAACCGCTTGGCTAGCACAAGTGGTCGAGCGTTGTGCTTGGTGAGCTGAGGTCGGAGGGTCGATTCCCATCCATGACAAAGCAAAGATTTTTTTTGATAAAGGTATGCACCATGATTAATTTATAAGGTATGCACTATATTTGTTGGCTATAGTAATATTTGGTGGATGATATTTGATTTGACCTATAGTTTGAAACTTAGGAGATATAAGGAGAAATATTTTTGCATTATTTTTAAAGGTTTGAATGGCATTTATTTTATGAGATTGGAGTGATAAGTGTGTAGTTGGTTTATGTATCATTGTAATTCTTTTATCTTTGAAAATAAATTGGAGTGAAAATTATTTTGAAAGAGTGGAGATAAAAGGTGTAAGAGTCTTGTTATTTGATTGTAATTCTTGTTTTATAAAAGGGAGAAATTGTTGAGAGAGTTTTTGCATTGTCCATGAAAACTAAAGAAGAATTCTAGAATATTATTTTTAGAATTCTTTGAGCATCTTGTTGAGGGAATATTCATGTGGAGGTTTTGAGATAGACTATTGTTATCTAACCTTGAAGTGGCACAAAAGGAATTGATTGTGAGTGAGACAGGTTTTGAAGACATATCTCCATCAAAGCAAAGAGGTATGGGCACATCATCTTTTGTTTGAAGTATTTGTTGGAATGAATGTTGTGAAACATAAGGTGGAGTGAAAAGGATTGTTTGATAAGCATTGTTGGAAATATTTGAGTGAGTTTTATGTGCTTAATTGTTGAATGTTTTGAGAAAATTTGAGATAGATATTATGAATTATTTGAGTTAGGGTTTGAGACCTACATTGTGCTATTTGTTGGAAGAAGTGTGAAACATTTGGTTAGGGTTTGTAAGCAAGTTGTGCTTCATTAGTTGAATGATTGTGTGAAATTTTTGAGTATTGGTTTGAGTGTGTTTGTGAATAAGCAAGTCTTGAGAAGACTTGAGGACAAGTTTTGAGATAGGTTTTGAGATAGATTGTGAGATAGGTTTTGAGATAAATTTTGAGTAGATTCAAAGACTGAGTTTGGTGCAGATTTGAGATAGAGTTGAGAATAGGCTTTGGGGGTGATAGAGTAGAGGATAGTAGTCTCCAGTGGATAGAGATCCATTAGCCAGGGTAGTGAGGATAGAGGTCTTATATGGAGAGAGATCCACAAGCCAGAGCAGTGGGGATAGAAGTCTTCTAGAAGATCATCAGCCAGAGTAGAGGAGATAGAGTTCTCCTATGGATAGAGATCCATAAACTAGAGCAGAGGAGATAGAGTTCTCCTATGGATAGAGTTCCATGAACCAGAGCAAGGGGATTGGTGTCTCCTTTGGACAGAAGTCCATAAACATTGTAATAGGGAATTGATTCCCAAAAGAATTCATTGAGAAAATTTATAAGGAATATTTTCTCCGTGGAGTAGCCCACATTGGGTGAACCACGTTAAATCATGTCTCTCATGTGTGTGATGATGTGTGCAATGTTTACTACTTTGATATTGTTGATGTTATCATATGGATTGAAAAGTAAAAAGTTTTATCTTATACTGTTCACCCCCTCTCAGTATAAGCTTATGTTCTTCAGTGATGGATGGTTGAGATGTGAATGTGTATGTTGGTGGAGGTGGAGATGGGGCTGAGGTCATAGGTGCCTTATTTGAATTTCAATGTGGAGGATTGGGTGATGATGAAGGTATTTTTTATGAATGCATTGGTAAGGGTTGAGATGGAAGTGGTGGTGGTGAAGTGATGGATGATTGTGGGGTTTTTGGGATGAATGTCCAGAAGTATGGAATTTAAGGTAGACTCTTGGGGATGCACCACCATATTGTAATATTTGAAAGGCTTCAAGTTTACATGGGTGTAATAAATTTGACCCTCATGTATATACTTTATGCACTGGTGCAATATCGAAGGCATGCATTTCATGTCTCAAATCTAGGGTTGGACAAGCAATATGATCCTATGGATCAATCCAAAGATGATCCATTGCTCTAGGTGATGGCTTAGTAGTGAAAGCTCATAAATGAGCCTAGATGTGTGTTACGATCATCTACTAGGTAGATAAGACGTAAAGAACCATGACTATGCTCATGAGAACTATCTAATCTATGCAAAAAAAAGTAAATAAACAAACAAGAAAACACTCTTTGTTTTGATTTTTTTTTTTTTTTTTGAGTTGATTTTTGTGTGTTTTTGTTCTTGGAACCTCTACTCCTAAAAGACTAAAGGAGATGAATAGAATACTCTAAAAATGTGGTTTGTGCACATCCTCTATCAAGGAATGTGACACAAATGGTAAAAGTGGATTCCTATAAGAATAAATTAGCAATGGGAAACACTATAGGAAGAAAAATACCCCCCCATGGAGAGGTCACGCTATCTAAATCTTGTTACTTGCCCATTCAAGCTTTTTCTTCACACTCGGGTGTGCTTGGATATAAATGATAGTTGCATTCCATAAATTATTAAGACCTATAGTTAAGGGGCATCTAATCCTAACCTACTTTGGGAGGAATCCAAAAGTAGGGGATTCCTTGGTGATGAAATCCAAGAAACCACTCGCAGGGACTACTATGGTGTATGGGGGGAGAGCCAGTGGAAGGAGGTGAAATCCAAAATCACTGGTCTCGATTGGGGGTTGGTGATGAAGTCTAACCTTCCCAATTTTTATGTGATACGTGCATGTATGGATTTATTTTATTGCAGAAAAGAAACAAAGAGCACATGATGATTATAAAATACAAATTATAGAATAAAATGAATCTATTTTCTTTAATAATGCTCAACTTTTCATATATCAGCAATGCAGGAAAGAGCAATGAAAATAGCAAGACCATCTCATAATGAGACGACCATAGATCCCAGACCATCTCAAATGAGATGGTCATAGTGTGAGAGATTGAAAACTAAGAATGAAGATGAATGCATGAAATCATGATGTACATTTTTGTTATTTTTATTAGTTTTCTATCTAAAACATGAAATTAGACTATCCAAATATTGAAAGGCATAACCTGTAATCATTTAATTTTATGTAGACCTTATAGATCCCTATAGTTTTACCTCTAGTTCAATACCATCTTGCTAGGGATGGTTTTAGAATAGGGATCATCTCACAACGAAACGATGGTGACTGTGTACCTACAAAAGTTAGAAACAAAAACAAATCAATAATTTTGATTTATCAAAATAATATATAATGAAAAATGGGGATCCCACTATGATTTTCATTTGAAATAATGAAAACATGTGCACCATACAATCAAAATAGAGAGAAATAAAATATGATGCAAACAAGAAATCAAATGACAATGAATCTGGCTATAGTAAATTGTATTAATTCCTTTTTAAATAGTGTTATATAGAATCTCCTTTAGGGATTATACTGATGATACAATGTTACAATGAGGATTATTATGTCCTTTATCCACTAGAAATAACTTTCTCTTGGTGAAATCTAGAAGCTTTTTGAACCCACAACAATGTCTTTGAGAGTGGGTTTTCTTGGGACCACTGAATGTGAGTTAGAATCTAAGTCTTTCATGATGCTTGAACCTATGACCTACATATAATGAAACAATAGAAGAATCATTAGCATCTGTAGGAACCACTAAAGTTGGACCCATATTGATTAAGAAATAGGAAATAAAAATGCTCAAAATGAAGGATCTACCATTAAAACTAGCATGCAAGTATAAATCTAAAGAAAAATACAAGAAAAACTATAAAAATTTGTCACCATATCAAGGCCATATCTGGTGATATGATATTTCTTGTGGGACCTTCTCAGCATATATTATCTCTATTGCAGACCTACAAATTTTTGAAACTAGGCCAGAGTGATGTTGGGGTGATTCAAGGATGCATTTTTTTGATAGATTGGTAGAAATACAGCTGCAAATGTGTTGGTTTGATCAATCCAAAGTAGTAGGATTGATCACATGAATATAAAGAGGGTAGCTTTGAATCTTGTGTAACAATAAACTATCATTAATGGCAGTGAAGACACTTTGGTGAATAAATTTTGCAGCACTTCATTACTTGACTCTAAAAATTGTGGGTCTCTAAAACTAGGATGGGATACCTCCATTTTATAGCCTCCTTATCTAGGTACCAAAATAGGTAATGTGATAATCAAGGGCAACCTAATTACCACTTTACAGGTTCATAGGGACAACTGCAAGTTGTTAAGGGTGACTATAGGTCATCAGGGGTAATGGGTTATCAACTACCATGTTTATAGGTAGCCTCGCTAGTTGATTATTCTTTTTGAAATTAAGTTTGCATGACCATATCACATAGATACATCCCTCACTCAAAGACCATATCAATCGATATGATCTTGCTTTTGATGAGGTAAAAGTGCACTTTTTCTAATAAAATACACTAAATAGCCTTGAGGCTACCCTAGGTAGGTTAGACAGGTTAGAAGGAGGTCTTTTGGAGAGTCTCCCTATGATTACGCATTTTAGGTGTCTACACTCTCATTGCTAATTCCAACACTCCTATTCTTCTCACTCCTTCCAATTTTTCTCCTCAACCACCTCCATTCCTATGATCCTTTAGCCCACATTCTCCACCTCCTACTAAGTCCTATCAAGCCACTTCACAATTTGCTCATGTTGTATTTTCCCACTTGCCTACTCCTATAGAATGTCACTTTTGAGAGTAGTGTTCCACTCAATAAAAATCTTGACTTATTGAGCCTGCTCCATCCATTTCTCCTCTCTCTGTCAAACTATCTCCTAAATCCTAGCCTTTATCATCCTCTTTTTCTCCACTAGTATCCAAAAATTAGGGGTCTCCATCATCACAAGCACGTCATAGGACATCCCATGTGTTTATCCCTATGTCTACTCTGGATCTGATGGAGTATATTGTACATAATACTTGTATCTATCCTCCTATAATACATTCCATACAATATTTTGATCATCCTTGATATGCATATTTGACTATCAACACAGTTATTCCCATGGGTCCCCCATTAAATCAAACAAATTTTGTGTATGGATGAATTGACACCTATTTATAAAAGCCTAAGCCCAAATAATCTGAGGTATAGGTTTGCAACAATATTAATTATATGCCCAAACCTTCCTTTTCCATGAGATAATTTCAATATTTTTAATGGTAAGTATTTGGCCTAGGTCATTATAAGAAAGGGCTGCAATACCTTATCAATCTAACTTACCAGAAACCTAGAGATAAATCTAGCCTATGTTATCATTGCAACCACATGGAACTCCTTGAGGAAGAACTCCAAATCCTTGACCTTGACATTATCAAAAGTAATTTTTTATGAACACATAGATCCATAATATGATCCTCCCATCGAGAATCACTCCTCATAATCCATGGTGGATATTCTTGAAAGTTTTTCCCAAGTTTTCTCAATCCATATAGTGTCATATAACACTTTTGACAATGAGATCAATGAGAACTTTGAAAATATTTTGATCTCTTTTGATAGCCCTAAAGATTTATCATCTTGCATCTTGCCCATAATGATCAACCCCCCTATCTCATTTTACCTCTTCAACCCCCTCATAAACCACAGTCTCCTCTACCTATCCTGCAATAGCTCCTATTTTAGTTTCATGGCCTATCAAACATCTATCATGTCCTCTAGCACACCTATCTTTGAAACTCATGACCATCATATTATAAATATGATTTTCATTTATATTTTCACCTCGTTGTGTTACATATCTCATCCTAACATAATTCTTAGCATAAACCTAGGTTGCATCAAATTCAATCAAATTTCTTCCAATCCTTCCCCTCTTGACTTTCTTCCATTTGACCCATTGATAGCACACTCTAATATTTATCATCCTCTTTTTTCTTCTCAAAATTCTTTCGTGAACCAAACTGACATTATTCACAATGATGAAGTTCTTGTAAAGAATGTTGCAGATGATCTACACGTCATCCCCACTCTAGCCCAACTTGAGTATGGCTCCCACATTCTTATGGAATATACAATCAACATTGACCTTTGTTTTAACCCTACCAATCGTTACATCATCAAACTTGAAATGAGTTTAACCCCTAAAGATAGAGTGAGTTTCATAGAGATCCTAACGTAGTATAATAAATTGTTCACTTGGTATTACATAGATATTCTTAGTCTTGATCCATATTTAGTAGTCCACAACTTAGCACTCAATAATAATACAATGCCAATCAATAAAAAAATCACAAAAATACACCTTGCCATTGCTTTAATGGCAAAATAAGAGTTGCAAAAACTCTTAGATGTGGAATTTATTCAATCGATCGATTATCCTAAGTGGGTATCAAACATGGTACCTATTGGAAATCCTAAAGGGGGGATATTCATTTGTACTTATTTTTATGATATCAACAAAGCGTATCCCAAGGACAACTCCCTCTACCTAACATCAACATATTGGTATATTCCATAACTAGGCACAAAATGCTCTCCCTGATGGATGGTTTTTTAGGTTATAACCAAAAACGGGTTAATCCTACTGATCAACACAAAATATCATTCACCATACCCTAGGTGATTTTTTTCTATAAATTCATGCTATTTGGTCTTTAAAATGTAGGAACTACCTATCAACGCACCATGACCTACATCTTCCATGACTACATGCATAAAATTATAGAAGACTATATGGATGATTTACTATATAAATCCAAGAAGCACAATCGACACATCGATGTCTTACATAAAGTATTTGACCTACTCCTAGAACATAACGTAATATTGAATCCTAAAAAGTGCATCTTTGGTGTTACCTCAGGCAAGCTTTTAGGCTTCATCATCTCTTAGCAGGGTATTGAAGTGGATCTCAACAAAGTAAATGTTATCACTTAAATTCCACCCCATATGAACTTAAAGCAATTGTGTAGCCTATAAGGTAAGATTCAAGCGATTCATCACTTCATCGTATAATTATCAAATAAGTGCAAACCATTCAACCATCTCTTACAAAATGGGGTCTCATTTAAAATTAATGAAGAGTGTCAAGATGCTTTTATTGAAATAAAGAAATACCTCATATCCCCACTATTTTTGTCCCCACCTAGACTAGGCTTTCCCTTTCACTTGTACATTTTTGCAACCAATTTTTCCTTAGAAACCCTATTGGCTTAGAATAATGAGGTCAATCAAGAGCATGCCATATATTATGTTAGTTGAACCTTGGTAAGCTATGAAACTAGATATGCTTGTATGGAGAAATTATACTTATCTGTAGTTTTGGCTACTAAGAAAATTTGATATTACATGCTCAATCATACCATGTATGTTATTTTTAGAGAAAACCCATTATGATACATGATGGGTAGATCATACAATAATAGTAGAACCACAAAATAGATCATACTTCTAACAAAATTTACCCTTGAATTCATTACTAATAAATTCATTAAAGGTCAATTCATCACAAACCAACTTGCAAAAGCTCCACTAAAATATGACAAACCTCTCATCATTGATCTTCCCAATGACTCTATCTTCCATGCTACTAAACTTTAAGAATATGTTGAGCCTAAATATAAAGCTGACCTAACACTCTTCTTTGATGGTTCTTAGTGTGAGAAAGTAGGAGGTGCTAGAGTATTTTTCTTCACATCACAAGGGGCTATGCTCCTATTTTCTTTTAAACTTAACTTCCCTTGCACCAACAACAACATCAAATATGAAGCTCTCATCCTTAACCTCAAAATTGCAATTTCAATGAGCATCAAGTGACTACAAATAATTAGTGATTCTCTTCTCATTGTCAATCAAGTGAAGGAAATTTATCAATGTAGATTTGAAATGCTACAATAGTACAAGAAAATTGCAATAGAGTTATTGTCACAATTAGAGTGGTATAGCATTGAAGCCTCACCAAGATCCAACAATCACTTTTCTAATACCATGGCCTCTCTCAGGTCCCTTATCCTTCAAAATCTGTATGATAGAGTAACTCATGTATTTGTAACCACCTCCACAAGTATTATATTTCTATAAAGACCTCTTTCTATGATGTGGACATAAATTTTATCCAAACAGAGCCTTATGATTCTTGGTTTTCACAAATAAAGGATCACCTTAAGCTTAATGTTATACCCTTTGATTTACCTCATTCTAGAAATAAAATATTCAAGAAAAATTCGTGAGGTACACCCTCTTTGGGAACATACTCTACAAGCATAGCTATGATGGTATCCTCCTTTTCTATCTCAAACCATAATAAGTAAACCATGTCATCTTTGTAGCTCATGATGGTACTTGTGGTGGCCATTTTAGTTGGATTTCCATCACTAAGCACATCTTATGCATGGGTTATTATTGGCCCACCATGGAATTTGATTGTTGTACATATGTCAATAAATGCATTAAGTGTTGAAAACATGCCAATTTAACCAATTTATCATCACAAGCCATATGTCCATTTTTGTAATAGGGTCTTGATCTCGTTGGAAAGATCACTCCTACTTCATCAAGCAAACATAAGTTCATTATCACCGCAATGGAATACTTCACCAAGTGGATTAAATTCATTCCTCTAGTCCAAATTATAGGCCTAAAAATTATTGAATTCATCATGCATCACATCATCACTTGTTTTGGCATTCCCTCTTAAATAGTCTCTAACAATGGTACATCCTTCAATAATAAGAAAATTCAAGCAATATGCAAAAAATACATCCAACAGAGTTTCTTGACTCCTTATTATCCTTAGGACAATGGTCAAGTCAAAGCCACTAACAAAACCATTTTTGATATCCTTCACAAGATGGTTTTTGAGTCTCATCATGATTGACACAATAAAATTTCTTCAGCACTATAGTCTATGGGTATACAAAAAAAGCATTTTCACACCTAATGGAGCAAATCCATTCTCATTAGTGTATGGCACCAAGTCCATTATGCTCTTAGAGTTATAAAATCTCTTTTTAAAAAATTCATTGCAAGAATTCATTGATGATGACACTGCATGCTAGGCTCGTTTAGACTAGCTTACCCTTCTTGATGAGAGTCGAATCAATGCTATTGAGCATTTTTAGGTTTATCAAGATCATGTTCGACATGCATACAATAATAAAGTCAATGAGTGTGAATTCTGAGTTGGAGACCTACTACTTAAAAAGAAGCAATATAATCCAAATCAACCATACCACTTGAGGGATAAATTCGCTCCCAATTGGCTAGGACCTTACATTATCAAACAAAAATTTGGTTATAGAGCTTACAGGCTTGCCAATATTGAACCATCATCCATTTTTGTGCCTTTTATGCCTAATTTCATTGCATAAGTCTCTCAAATTCTTGTACATTCTTATCTCAAAAACAACAAAAATAAACAAACAAACAAAAAGAACACAATGTAGTTAGGTATAGAAGGCATAAAAATGGATGATGGTTCAATATTGGCAAGCCTATAAGCTCCAGAATTATTCATAAAGAGAGTGAGAGAAAGAAGAAATAATGAGAAAGAGAAAGAGGGGGAATAAATAGAACCAGTCAAAGGTATGTAGCCACTTGTGCGTGACCATACAACATTGACATGGAGGTTAGGGAGAGAATGAATATAACTGAATTTATCATTCTTGAGGTAGATTTGTTGATGTGGAAGAAGAATAAATTTGAAAGAATGATTTTGAAAATTTTTATTGCATTTGTTTGTCTATTTTTGTTGATGTTTTTTGTCATGTGTTTTTTTTTGTTTGTTTGTTTGTTTTTGTTATTTTTGAGATAAGAATGTACAATAATTTGAGACCCTTATGCAATGCAGTTAGGCATAGAAGGAAAAAAAATGGATGATGGTTCAAGAGGGAAAAATACTAAGGACGAGGAGAAGAGGAAAGAAAAAATTAGAAAGAATATAATTGAATTAAGCACTCTTAAGGTAGATTTGTTGATGTGGGAGAAGAATGAATTTGAAAGAATGATTTGGAAATTTGTTATTGCATTTTTTTATCTATTTATTTTTATGTTTTTATCACTGTGTTGTTTTTTGTTTGTTTGTTTGTGTTTTTTGCTTTTGAGATAAGAATATACAATAATTTGAGAGCCTTATGCAATGCAATTAGGCATAGAAGGCATAAAAATGGATGATGGTTCAAGAGGGGAAAGGACTAAGGGAGAGAAGAGGAAAGGAGAAATGAGGAAGAAGCTAATTGAATTAAGTATTCTTGAGGTAGATTTTTTGATGTGGGAGAAGAATGAATTTGAAATAATTATTTGGAAAATTGTTAGTGCATTTTTTTGTCTATTTTTGTTGATGTTAGTGCATCTGTAAGCTCTAGAACCATTCAAAAAGAGAGTGAGATAAATAGGTAATGAGAAAGAGAAAGAGGGAGAAGAAATAGGACCAATCAAAGGTATGAAGTCACTTGTGCGTGACGATACAACATTGACATGGAGGCTAGAGAGAGAATGAGGGAAGAAGAAAGGGGAAAATACTAAGGGAGAGGATAAGAGGAAAGGAGAAATGAGAAAGAATAATAATTACAAAAAAACATCAACAAAAATAGACAAACAAATGCAATAAAAATTTGCCAAATCATCCTTTCAAATTTATTCTTCTCCTACATCAAAAAATCTACCTCAAGAATGCTTATTTCAATTAGCTTATTTTTCATTTCTCCTTTCCTCTTATCTTATCCCTTAGTCTTTTTCACTCTCTTCTTCCCTCATTCTCTCCCTAGCCTCCATGTCAATGTTTTACAATCACGCACAAGCGGCTACATACCTTTGATTGGTCCTATTTCTTCTTCCTATTTCTCTTTCTCATTTTTTCTTCTTTCTCTCACTCTCTTTTTGAATGGTTCTGGAGCTTACAAGATTGCTAATCTTGAACCATAATCCTTTTTTTTTCCTTCTATGCCTAATTTTATTGCATAAGGCTCTCAAATTCTTGTACATTCTTATCTCAAAAACAACAAAAACAAACAAACAAGCAAAAAACAACACAATGACAAAAATACATCAACAAAAATAAATAAACAAATGCAATAGCAATTTGTAAATCATTCTTTCAAATTCATTCTTCTCCCACATCAAAAATGTACCTCAAGAATACTTAATTCAATTAGCTTCTTTCTCATTTATCCTTTCCTCTTCTTCTCTCTCTTAGTCTTTTCCCCTCTCTTATTCCCTCATTCTCTCCCTAGCCTCCATGTCAATGTTGTATGGTCATGCACAAGCGGATACATACCTTTGACTGGTCCTATTTATTCTCCCTCTTTCTCTTTCTTATTCTTTCTTCTTTCTCTCACTCTCTTTTTCACTTCATTCTCTTTCTCTTACTCATTCTTTTCCTAGTTCCCATGTCAATGTTGTATGATCATGCATTAGTGGCTACATACCTTTGACTTGTCTTTTCTCTTCTTTCTCACTCTTTTCTTCTTCTTGTTTCCCTTTCTCCCACTTCTTATTTCCACCATTCTTCCTCCAATCCACATTTTTTTCCCCCTCATAATTCTTTTTCATTTCCTTCATTAAACATTCATGCATAAATAACATTCAAATCATCATGTGCTAATTTGGTCACCTTTTGGATGCATGAATATGTGTTGACCAATCCCAATTGCCATAATTAATCAAGGATATATTTTATCACACATTTTTTATCATTCATATGCATTACGTGTTTGTATCATTGTCATGTATTTAAGTGTAGTGTCATTCTTTATCCAGTTGCAATATCACTCATTTTGCACACATACATCTTTGTCTTTTGCAAATAGTCCATAATCATATACCTAGGCTGCTTGGTAATAGAAATATTTTCTATCATTCAACCATTTATAGTTGATCCAATCAACCTTTTTTTAATGTCATTAAGTTCTAATGCAATTTTAGGCTTCTCCTGGTAGCCTTGAGTTCTTTCTTGGACCAATTACATCTCAAACATTAAAAAAAAATTGAGAAAATGAAATACAACGCCTTGCATAGTATTTCCATAAAGTGAAATTTTCTCGCTCATCCTATCATTTGCATGATCCAAACCTAAGGATCTAAAAGGAAAAGTTGCAAAAAAATCAATCATTCAAAAGCAAAAATAAATAAAAGACCAACAAGAGCACTACCAATAGCTTTTCCTTGGTTTTAGGGCTATAGATGCTTGGTTGGTAGTGGGGCAATATTTATATATTATGGGGTTAATCTTCATCGGGACTATAGATGCTTGGTTGGCAGTGGGCCAATGTTGATATATTATGGGGCCAAACTCCATTAGGGCTATAGACACCTGTCTAGCGGTGGATTATGCACTTATGGATAAGCTAGATTATATTGGATAAAATTACAATTTGTTAGTCCAACCTCAATCAAAATAGATAAATAAACATCAATGCACACACACCGGTCCATGATAAGCTTAATCTCATTCAGGATGGTCCAAGTTTTTTATAGGATATTTACTGACTAATAGATAAGTTTGATTGTTCAAACTAATGTGTTTAACCTTCTAAAAATTCTAATAGCATCCAAAAACATTTAGAAATAGTAATGAACAATGTCACAACTCATTTCACCAAATAATATAAAAATCTTCCAATCATGAGTCCAATGTTGAATTAACATTGTATTATGCTCATTGTTCATATTCATTTAGATTAAGGATCAAATCAATCTATGAATAACCTACCTATGATCACTATTGTAGTTCCATTCATCATATAAATTTCATGTTTGCATATCTCTTATTTTGTTAATATGTCTATGTGAAAAGTAACTTGTCCTTGATTAATTAAACCATTTGTGATTATGAAATTCAAAAACACAAAATTTTTATTAAACAAACACATATGAATTTCAATTCATGCATTTACATACCAACATATTATCATTCATAACATCAAGTATATCGAATAAATACCACATTTCATATTCAATCTATCTAATCACATGCACCAATGCATCATCACATCAAACAAATAACATAAAAGTACATCATATCATAATAAGATAATAGGGGCATATCACATCCAAATATATATCTAAATCCTCATCATATATATATATATATATATATATATATATATATATATATATATATATATATATATATCACATTATTGTAAATACATCATCAAAATTACCCAAATGCTACATCATATATCCATCTATAACTATCACAATATACATCCTCATGATCATATCATAAAAATAATAATCTAAAAAAATGGTGGATCATCTGCCACACCAAAAATAGAATCTTCATTACTAACCACTAGGAGTCTCTCTACCACCCTCTTGTCTTCTTGGTCTATCACCTCCACTCCACTACAATCTCTCATCATCCTCCACTAGAGCTAATACCTCTACCTAAGATGTTGTTGGCTCTATGAAACATGGTACTACTGGAGTCACTAATGTTGTGCTCCTATAGCTATGTTGAGATTTGGAAGTTGAGTATAATGGAACTAGCATACCTTGCATCACCATCGCCTCCTTGTACACTAATACTCTATTCCTTTTCCACAAATAGAGAGTCCTAAAGTCATCTCAAGCATGTCATAGTTGAGCAACCTTTGCTTGTAAAATCACCACATCACCTTCAACCCTCAATCACTCCACCTCATATCAAATTCTATCCCTCTTAATTGCTATAACATCCTACACTGCTATGGGCAAGTCTCTCTCTATTATCACTCCATCCCTCTCTACAATAGTTGTGTCCCTCTCACTCTACAACCTCCCTTGCTCTACAATAAATGTATCTAGTCACTCTTGTAGCCTATCTCACTCCCCTAAAGTAGAGTCTCTCTTGCCATATAATCCCATCCTCTCCAATATCAAGTCACATCTTGACTCGCTAAGCATACCTCTATCTATAAAAATTTATCTCGTAGTATCTTAACCTCTTCCATGGCATCCATCACATCCCCCCATGGCATGGTATCATCAACACCTTCCTCCCAAAATGCTGCCTCTAGCACCTACTCTATGGTCACCACATATGGGCTTGCTCCACTATCTATTTTATGTACTCATTACCTAAGTGATGACTCCTCCTCCTCCTCCTCCTTACTTGTTCCACTATCTATTATATTTGCCTCACCAACTATCATTGCACTCTCATTTCCACCCACCTCATCCCTTGATACTCCCCTTGGTTGTCATCCTCTATATCACCCATCGTGAATAAAAATTAGTAGTTATCCCTACATCATTAATATCAGGTATTGTTATATCTACATACATCTCCATATCTATAGGATCCACCCATGGCCATGGTCCATGATCTTCCTTGACCCTCCAAATAATCATTGGTGGATCAATTAAACCATGTCATAATATGAACTACCTCAACACTCATGTATACTAAAAAACTTGACCTATATGCCCTTACAATCGATCATCCATCTTGAGCTTCTCACCCAACATAGTCACATCATCTCTCTATACTAGCACTCCTCTCCATGGTATCCAATAGATACTCTTTAGCCTAAAAATCCCAAAATCACCCTGATAGTATAGGTAATCTCCCTCATAAGGCCTCCTAGCCCATACCTCCCTATTAATGCTCCATATCAATGCATAAGGTACATCCTCACCCATCATCCTATGGGTCTCAGAAGGCAATCCCACTAGCCTTACCACTATTGTTCTCTCATTCCTATAGTTGTATCAATAGGCTACAACTCAATCATATCCTCTCTATCATCTTAACACCATGTAATTTACTATATGTTTGTGTTAGTAGCATCAATATCCATGCATACCTAACAAAACTCTCCACCAAGTTAGACATAATATCAAGTAGATTCCATGGGAATCTTACTGCTAAATAATTTGGTAGCACATAGGTCAAGATGAGCACCATCGCTAGCACATCTCAATGATAGTATGTGTGCATGCTAGTACATCCCATATAACATACCACCACTTGGTATATCTACTACTCATTATCCAAGATCAAAGACCCTCTGCATGATAATCCCTTTATCCTAACCACTCACCACTATCATTATGCATCCCTCCATAAGCAACCTATTTTTCCTGTAAATATCATCTAGGGTAATCATCATTTCCCCTATCAAGAAATAAAAGGTGTTATTGTTAATATTCCATCGGTCATACAACGCTAATAGATAAGAGTGATTAGAATGAATGGTCACCATATATGCATCCCCATACAACCTAATGGTCCTCAACCAGTCTCAATCATCTTCACTCCACACCTCACTAAGATCATCTATAAGTGGCCTAAACTAATGCCTTAGCCACAATATCTTCACCTGCCACCATCTTATCTTGTCAAAATCCATCTTCCCATAAAATCCCCTTTCAACCAAAAAATATCATACAAATTCGTACGACTAGCCTAACTGTACAGACCCATACAGTTGATCAACAAAGGGTATTTTTTGATACCCATTTATCCAAAACAAAAAAATGAACACAAAATGTAAAAATTTAAAAATCACAACTCATGCACACATGCATACATGAACCTTGCAAATCATGCAAAAATAAAAATACAACACAAACATACAAGCAAATCCCACACCCACCAAACTGCCATCCTACCCAGCCTAAACTATCACATTCTTTCTCTACAATTTTATTTCTCTAAAAAAAAATTGATTGGTAAGAGGGGTTTTGAAAGGGTCTCGTAACCTTTTACAAATAGGAGATAATTAGGGAAATATATCCTAAGCAAAAAGAAACCAATAACACCAACCCTTGATGGGTCCTTAAGAAATAATGAAAAGAAAGTGATAGCTCATGTAGGGGCATAAGAGAGAATCTAAAAAATATGTAGAGGAAACCCACATAGAGGTATATTAGGAACGTGATAAGATAAGCATAAGACTACAAAAAAACAAAAAGCAAAAACCTTTGTATTTAAAATCTCACAGTTAGTTTCTAGGGTCTCTAGTGTCAACCTATAGCAATGCGATCAACACCCATTAAGCTCTTAAACTCTTCCAAGATTTCATATTGATACTTGTATTCATCTAGGAGAGCTTTCACCTAAGAAATAAGAGAAGAGGTCATCCTAGTTGTCCTCCCGAGAGCTTTCATAATATCATGGAGGTCCTGGATATGGCCCTGATCAGAAAGGTTTGGCTAACATGACACCTAGAAGGCCAATAGGGTTGGTTGTGTGGAGGTTCCTTCCATGGGGTGGCCTTTCTTGGATACACTTTTAGGCCTGACCTAGAATGACAAGAAATCATTTGAGTTATCGTTATTATCGATAAGAATAAGAATCATACACTTACCACTACCAGTCTTGCTTCTAGTGGTATAGGATCTGGGTTTGGACTTTAGGGAACCTGGGATCCCCTCCACATTCATGTCGTATTCCAGAGCATGGTTGATTTTGGGAGACAAATAACCATCCCCACAAACATCATCCATAGGTCCAACAGCTTAAGCCATAACTTGTTTGGTTTATCTTTACAAAATATACCTATAGATAACCATGTGGAGACCTTGGTGAATAAGGAAGGAAGAAACTCCACTCTTGAAATTCACCACATATCACTCAATTGATCAAAAGAGATATTCCATAATATTGATGGAATTATTCCCTGTATGTGTCACTCAGTATGGGGAGGTGACTTGAGCATGAAGTGCCCAATGAAAAGTAGGGCCAGAATATGTGGAGTGCATATCAATAGGATTTGAGCTAACGAGGAGTGGGCACCTGATTCAAAAGAAATCCCTGATGTCAATGATAATAAGATGTTCCAATGGTGATTATGAATATCTAATCCATGTCTAATCACATGGTGGGATGTTTACTGAAGGTATTGAATCTCTATATTTCTGGCACATCTAATAAGATATTTGAAGTCAAATATGTTAGAAGGATTGCCACCATGGTAAATATCAAATGTATTAACCATCCACACAAGGTGGTGAGTGAGGTGATGAGTGACCATCTCAAATATAGCTCCCTTAAAATCTACATAAGGATGAGGATTGAAAATGGAATGCCATGCTAGAGTATCAGGTCCTAGGGTTTATTTGATTTCCAAAATACAAAAATAAGGGTAAAAATAAACTAACCAACATTGCACACCCTCCATCACTAGGTCCTGATCTAACCTTGGCCATCTCATGATTTCACATATCCACTTTGGTAGTGTTACATGTCAAATCATCTCCCTAACTTGTCACTCTCCTCCTAATTCTCCAGATTGTGTAGTGCAAATGACCCTTTTCCATCTAATTGTAATTTAATAATTGCATACATCTCATCCATACAAACTTGTATGGTTGTGTATGACCATACATGTCTGTACTGTTTACCCTTTTTTTTTTTAATTTTTAAAAACTTTCAAAATTCATCATTTTCATCTCCCAACCACCATGCGACTGTATAATGGCACTTTTTTAAAGCATTTAAAAGTTGTTTTCTAGTTCTTCATCCATCAAATCATCACTTGAGGGAGTAGATATCACCCATTAATGTTGCCTTGCACATGATAAATATTCAAACACTTGATCTTAGAATCATGCTTGTCCAAGAACTATGCCTAAGACTATCACAACCCCTTCTTTGTTGGGGCAAACAAAAGCAAAATTTATTTTCTTAATAAAACTCCAAAATTTCTCTTCTCAATAAAACTCCAATCCAATCAAATATTGATATACTCCATGCTTGGATTGTATGGTTACTCATGAATTCCCTTCATCGAGGTGGTAAAGTAAGACCACTTATGATCAGAGCATCATGAGAACACTTACCAATAGTTGGTTGGTTGACTCAATCAAATCAAGCTCAACAATCTATCAAAGGTAAAGTTTCAAGGATATGCATCCCTTCCACAATTGAGACATTTTATGTTGTTCATGACTCAATATAATCTTTTGTCTCCTCCATCAATAGTCATTGCGGCATGCCAAAAAGCTATAGTCAACCATGACCATCCATCACCAATTCATCTTTCTCACAAGTCAACCACAAATTTGTGTCATAATTTTTTGCACTACATCATGTTTTCACATAATATAGTACAAAAAGGGGCAAATGTAGACACCTAAAAATGTCATATTATCCCTTATACAGTATTATTGGTTAGTCAATATTGTAAAACCCTTAAAATTTGCATAATTTTATTAAAACACTATTCATCTTGCTTAAGCCTCTTTGGCCACTTGAGCCCCTTCCTATGCTTAGACCCTAGTCACCATACGACCATCCCTTAAGTCTAGCCTACACCTCACCCTAATCTACCCTTTCACTAGCCTAGCTTCCACCTAAGCCTAGCCTACTCTATCCTAACCCTAATCAACCTTAACTCTTTCTCCCCTAAATCCCTATGTTCATTCAATGCCATAAATGAAATTTGAGTACTTTCCTCCACCCATACATTTATGAGGTATGGAGCACCCATGCCTATTTATTACATATGGATGGGTGAGGACTTTCATCCATCCAAATCCATTTATGAGGTATGGTGAACCATGCCACCTCATGGGACACCTCATAGGGCACCTTAAACCCCCTTAACCTTGGCCAAGTCTATAAATAGATGGTCATTGCTCACATCTAAGAAGGATCACATATTTACATACCCAAACTCTATAGAAATTACTCTAGATTCCATTGCACTCACACCTTCAATTTCCATAAACCACCATGGATACTTTTGTATACCATTTGTTATCCCTTGCTAGGTTGTAAATTTCTTGTAGGTACATGTACAAAAGACTACAAAACTTGGGCAAGAGCTTCCATAGGACCAATAGAACCCTCCTCATCAAAAGACATTGTCTGGATAACACAGAGTTGATCGTACAGATAGGTATAGTCATATTGTACCATACCTAAGTGTACAATTCCCTCTAGGGATCTATTTTAGCAAGATATAGAGCAACCAGTCCTCAAATCAAGTAATTATCATTAGTTTCCTTATTTTTTAGTTACTTTAAATACATTAACTATGCAATAGATTAGATTTCATTGATTTTTGTCTTTTGTTAACAAGGGTTTGATTGAGACAGACCCACATATGCTACTAATAACTTTTATTGGGTTATGTAGGTTTTGAGGACCTATACAGCTAGCAATGACATGCATGCAGTAAGTCCACTCCCATCTGAGGTGATCATAGAAAATATTTGGTGTCGTTAATCATTCATTGAAAGAGGACTTTCAACATGGAATATACATATTGTAGCCCATGGGGTAAATTTTATAAAAATAAAAATCTTGTAATACCCTTTTTATCATCTATGAAATAACACATTTTTTCTTAGTACAAAATGAAGATGAACTTATATCAGAAATGGATATGATAATTAGCAAGGTGATGATGATAAAAACATATCAAAAAATTAAACTTGTAAATTAATTGATATATGACTATCACACCAATATCCCAACACTAATTATTAAATAGGCTTGGGGCCAAATACCACATGGAATATTCATTTTGATAGGGAAAAAATAGGAATAGAACTAGTGCTTATATATAGTGTAGATATCTAAAACATGTCATGTGTAGGGAACTACTCATATGGATATACTAACAGACCATATGAATGATCTTGGACCATTCCAAGATATAGTAGTGGTTTTAACCTCTCAATTTGGGTAGGCCTACTCAACCTTAGCCATGGCTGACACCCATGGCTAATAGAGCTAGTTGCACCTCAGAGCCACAACTAGACCTAAAATAATTTTGAATTCTTGAGCCAAGCCAAATTTAGTTACAATGGCCTTGGCAATGAATTTTAAGTGGTTTTAAGTGAGGAAGCATCCAGAACCTTCCTCCCAACTATTCCAACCTCTTGTTTCTTGATCTTGGCTTCCCAAGCAAGCCAAGATTAGGAATTGAGAGTGTGCTATAAGACCCCCCTCCAAATTAGGGAGAAGTCTAGAGAGAGTGTCAATTTGCATGCAGCAAATCCCTACCAGATTGGAGAGCCATTTGCAACCCTTCTAGGAGTGCCTATATGCTTCCAAATTTGAAATCATAACTGTATGTGAAGCTATGGAGGTTTCAATAACTTGAAGAAGATCAATCATCCTAATTGAGCCACTTATATCACAATTTTTAATAATCTACATCACCAATTCATTTCAAAACATAGAGGCAACCCTTGATCATTAATTCCATGGAGGAAATTAAAGATTCAAGCCCTGGTTACAATAGAAATGACACTTTCACCTCAGTCATGGCTAACAGTTCCAACTACACCTCAAAACGATGATGAGGGTTTGATTCTCACTTTCCTTTGTTTTAGCCATAGGATTTTTATTTCAAGCATGTATTTAGGTATATCTAACATAGATTAGTTGTCCTTCAAGCATTTGTATGGTTAAATATAGGAATTAGTGGTATATTTTCTATTTTTTCCTTGCATTTATCAATTTAGATTAGTTGCTTGAGATTTTATGCTTTTCAAGTTCTAATGGCTAATTAGATTGTATAATTGCTAGATTTATTGCTTTCTATACAAGTTTTACAGTAATCTAGAGATTTCTTGCATTTATTTATAAGTTTGCATGCTTTCTTGCTATATTTTTCTTTATTTATGTAATTGCCCATAAAAATCCTCATAAAGAGAGGTCTCCTTTGCTATTAACCCCTTTTGTGTTGTTTCTTGAATGTAGGTTTACAATATCTGAGCATTTAAAAGTATTCTTGGCAACATATTCCTCCAATCGCGTGAGAAGAAGGCTTCAATGACCCTTGAGCATTTTGTGTCCATTCTAGAGAGCCTATGGATTACACCATTACTATTTAGGGGCCTTCAAATTCCTATCAATTGTATCAATAATTTGGGTATCCCTAAGAGGGACGTATTTGTAATCGAGATTTAGCAAATATTTAATAAAAGAAACCTTACTTTCTTGTTAAATTTATTGTTACCCATATTTTGATGCTTTAATGCTTGATGTTAATTGATGCAATAGTTAGGTGTATCATTTTTAGATCGGTACATATGGGGATCATGATGGGGACCCCGCAAATTACATTGTAGATGACAGATTTTCTATGTTTTTTTTACAAATCTTAGCTGTGGTTAACAGCCATGATGAATAGTCTCAGTTGCGCTTGACAGTTGCAACGAGCAGCAGAGAAAAAAAGTAGACAGTAAGCAACCTGTCTCTCCATCAAATAAGGATTTCCAGGTATTCCTGATCCTCTAGTTTTCTTGTTTTACTATTTTTTCCTGTCAATAGGTAATTAATTCACCTAGGAAAACTGTAGATGGTGAATTTAATGGAAAATCTTATATCATCCATCAACTATGATTGGTAGCCATAGATAGAAATGTTAGATGCTGGTATCAACTGTGATTAAGTTCTTGCATCACGGTTCTGTCTTGTGGTGAGCACTATTACCCGTAGTTATGTTTCGTGGCTAACAGGTAATATTTGTGTATAGATTTTGCTTGCTAAGGCCCAATCAGAGGCCAATTTTATCATGTAAATGCATTCTCTAAATTTCATATAGCTAATACATGCATCTTTCTGAATCTAAAATGCTTTTATTCTAGGCATGTAGGAAAGAGCATGTTTTCTTGGTGATGCATTTTTTATATACGCAAGTTAAAATGAAAACACACACACATCACACAACATTTAAATGATGGTGAGTTGGAAGTCATATCCAACCACTAGTAGAGTTCAACGACGATGGCAGTTATTTCCATCCGTTGGCTCAACTCTCATGACCCATGTTCTTTTGGTCAATACCTACTCCAAGATATGTTCTAACCATGCAAAATATCTCGCATTCCTCTTCGGAAGGGTGTATCACTATGCATAGGGTGTTGGGTGAGGATCAATAGGACATGTGCTCCTTGCCTAGGTGTGGATTTCCTCTCCATGCTTTAGGGGTTTTACGTGACTGTGACTTTCATTGTTGGTTATCAAGATACGAGCATACAGGTGAAAACATTAAACTATTTGAGCATTACATCAACAATTTCAAACACGATGAGAGTAGTTTATATTTTCAATAAATTTCAAACATATCAAACTAGTATAGGGCTCACAAAGAAATTTTAAAAGAGATAATCATTCTTGTTTGCTTTGTTTTCTTTAAAATATACATACAAGATAATACACATCATGGTTGTTACACGGAGAGGTTTATCTCGATGTAGAATCGAGGTTGAAGCTTAAGCTCTACCTAATGCACAATACAATGTGTTGAACCCTCAATCACAAGATCCTCCTGAATGATGTTTGGAGAGCATTAGAGGGGATAACTCTATGCGTGAGGATTCTATTCAGAATACCCCAGTTAAAGGAGGTAATGTACACTCCTCATGAGATAGATTCGAGTATGGAAGATCTCAACACGAGGTATTTGAGTATGGGAGCATATATTATGATTGTACACCTTGTGGATCTACTGGATCCGTTAAAGAGTACATCATGGAGGAAGGATCTATAACCAAGTTGGTTCCCATCCATACTCGAGCTAAGGGTGGTTCAAGGCCCCTACCAGTTCAAGATATACAAGTAGAAAATTTACCCATTCAGGGGTAGGAAGAGAGGCCTACTTCAAATTATAGGCCCGCACAGACTCAAAATAATAATAAACTTGGTAAGTTCACATTTGATATGTCTAAATTTGGAGTCAATGGTATGCCACCACATGATTCATGGCACACTAGACAACTTGATGGTCTTGATAGAATCCTAGGGTAGTTAGGGTATAAACCCTTAGTTGCACAGTATCATTCTACGAGTTCTCATAGTGAGAGCATACATATGACTATCAGAGAACCAAGATAATTCTCAAAGCATTCTCGTATCATATGTGCCCCATCGACCCACATAGGCATAGATCATAGACAATAGTAGAACACAAATTTCATATATACATATAAATTCAAGAGCATGGTAGACAAGTCTATTGGGGGTCACATCAACAAAGTTTTCCAAATAGAGCAAATCCACCAGAAACCACATACGACCGATCTTATAGATAGATCACAAAAACTTGTCTTGGAACAATGACAACAGATATTCCAAGATCAATTGGAAGATGTCCATGCAGAGTGTGAGCACCTCAAAAATGAGGATACTCAAATATAGAGGTTGCTAAGGCAACGTATTTATAAGCAATGCATCCTTGACCAAAAGGAGCATGTTGAGAGAGAGGATCAATTGTCTCACACAAATTTACCTCCTCAAAGTGAATACAGGGAGCGCTCTCATAGAAGAGCTACTTCGTAGCCTGAATTGTGCCCTGAGCACATTGGAACTTGTACTTTATACATGGCCCAAGATACCGTGTAGCACCAAGCATTTGAAAATCATGGGTGCACGTGGTACAAGGAAGTAGCAGGAGATGAGCAAGAGCAGGAATATCTTGAGATCTCCTTAGTCGATGTGGAGGATGAGCCTAGTCCTCCACCTGAACCGAAGAAGAATTTTCATCCCAAGGATCCTCAAAGACCTCTCAAAGAAGAGGAAATTCTATCTTCGAAGGCCTATAAGGCCCTGGAAGAAAAGGTAAGAGCAATTGAAAAACAAGGGATGGCTTATCAAAATCCAACCTTGAACAAAATACACAATGAGCCTTTATGTCCTTTAGTTCCTACTCTAGCATATCCTGATCATTTTGAGATGCCAAAGTTGGATAAATTTCAATGAGAGGAAGATGCTTAGGAGAATGTCATAAGATTTATGGATATGTGCTTTCAAATAGAAAGCAATGACACTATACTACTAATAACATTCATCACAACCCTTTCAATCCCTATTCAAGAGTGGTTCAACCAACTTAAGAGGCACAACATAACCAATTTTGAGCAACTGGCTAATGCCTTTCTTGAAAACTTCTCCTTAGATATAAATAAGAAGACAAACCTATCTGATCTGGTTGGTCTATTGTAATATGATGATGAGCCAATTATGGACTATGGGAAAATATGGAGAAATTTTATGGTAAATTTACCATTTTCCATTCCGACCATAGAACTGACTCAAATGTTTACAAAGAGTTGTGTGAAGCACATATTACTACTTATATAGTTGCAATAATATCAAACATTTAAGGAGGCCTTAACACAAGCTAAGGTAATTGAGGAAATCAAGTTACAGGAGGGTAACTTGAAGCTTTGAAACAAGAATTATTAGAACAAGAAGAACACCCAAAATAAAAATCACCAAGCTAAGCTGGCCCATGTGAATCAAGTGGCATTAAACCTCCATAAATGGAATAAGGAGCAACAATAGAACTATCAGGCCCAACCTCCTCCTATGCGATACGACCAATGCAATAATAACAAGAAGGATAAGAATAAAAAGAAACATCCTACTCACCAATTCACACCATTGTCAGAGTCAATGAAATCAATCTTCCATCAACTATACAAGGCCAAGGCCATTAACTTACAAGAGATCAAGTTTCAAGACCCTAACCCAAACCAAAATGGTATAGGGATGATCAGTATTGCTCTTACCACAGATTGAAGGGACATGACAATAAAGGATGTTATAGTTTTAAACATGTGGTGTAAAACATGATCGACAAAGGCAAGCTAATTGTGGACAACCTTTAAGCTCCAAAAAATAAAATATTGGGATCTTCAAGAACCCCTTACCAAATCATGAGCCACTGAGGAATAATGTTGATCATGTGAATCAAGTGCGGGTGGAATCACCAACTCAAGAATTCATCGACATGGTCAATGTTGTCATAATACAAGGGAGGTATGAGTGACAAAATCCACCTCTAGCTCCAATAAGAGTTCAATTTGTACCCCCATAAATGCCAGCATAAAACAATATTCTAGGCCCACCAACAAGACCGATGGTGACCATCAGGAGTAGGCTAGTTCAAAGCCTGCAGACAACTCCAGCAAATTTGTTGATATATGAACTGATTCAGTAGTCTCCTAAGCACAAGGAGACACTCATGGAAATCTTAAGGTCTATTGAAGTTAAATCCTAGGATCCCAAATCATTTACAAATTTTGTGGGACATGTGCAATAGTGTAGTGAGCCAGTGATTCAATTTTATGATCACGAGATTAAAATGGTTGTTAGAAATATTGAGAAGCAATATTAAACCAAGAAACTAGATATGCAAAGAATTACTTAAGAAGATCAAGAACTGATTGATTTATTTCATGGATCAACTTTGTATAAATAGCAAAGTTGATCATTGAGATCCGTTGGATTACAACTCAACAAATCTGAACTAGTCTAAACTGAGAGTTCACCTGACTCATGGAAGAGTGGTAACTCAAGTAAGTCTATCCTAGTAGAACTTAAGAGAATAAATATTTATTCTAACACCCCCCTTAAGTGATACTAGGGGTGAATGTAACAAATGAGTCCCAGCAATAGGGCCTGATGAGGTACTCATGTACAATGATTCTTATTGAGGAGATGGTAAAAAACCACATGGGAAAAACCATCAAAAAGAAAAAGAAGAGGCATGTCTTCGGATGGTGAAGATTGTCCTCATTGAACAAAAAATAAATGAGTCCCGGCAACTAGTCTTGATGAGGTACTCATGTACAATGTTATTATATATAGGAGAGATGGTGAAAAAACCACATGGAAAAAAACCATCTTCCAAAAAAAACAATAAGAAGAAAGGAGAGGTGAAAACCTCTGTGCACCTTTCTAATGTATCTGCCTTACTCCAAGTTTCTCTCGCAACTGAATGTAACGTGGAGAAGGAAAGGATTTGGTGAAGATGTCTACAATTTTATTTTCTATGGGAATATAGTCCAAGTGTATTTTCCCTTTCTGAATATGTTGTCGAATGAAGTGCATGTGAATTTCAATGTGCTTGGTGCGCTGATGCTCAACTGGATTGCGGGCAATATGAATTGTGCTCTGATTATCACACCAAAGAGTAATAGGTTTGTCATGGAAAAAACCAAATTCCCTTAGTATCTGACGAAGCCAAAGAGCTTCTTGCTGGCCAAAAATGTTGCCCTGTATTCTCCTTCTGTAGATGATAATGCTACTACTTGTTGTTTTTTGCATGACCAACCAATTGGTGAAGAACCAAGATAAAAGATAGCCAAAAGTTGAACATCTGTCTTCTACTCAACCTACCCAATCAGAATCTATGTAACCAATGATATCCATGGATTTTCCTTCATATAAGAGCCCAAAGTGAGTAGTTCCTTGCAAGTAGTGTAGGATTCTTTTTGTTGCTTGCCAATGGCTGAAATGAGGTTGATGTGAGAATCTAGATATCAAGCCAACAACATATGAAATATCTAGGTGAGTATGAGTGAGGTATAACAAACTCCCTACAAGTTATCGGTATAGAGTAGCATCACATAGAGGGGATTTGTAGGAAGTACTTAGAGTGAATCTAGACTAAAAAGGTGTAGAAGAAGGCTTACAATCAGTCATCTTAAACCTTTGAAGAAGGTCTAGAGTGTATTTTTGTTGACACAATGAAATTCTTGCATCTATTTGATTTATTTGAATCCCAAGGAAGTAATGAGCTAAACCCAAATCAGCCATTTCAAATTTTTTAGAAAGGGAGTCTTTGATAGTCTGAATGTGAGAAATGTCACTACCAGTGAGTAGTAGATCATCAACATAGAGAACAAGTATGGTGATTTTTTCTTCATCTCTCCAAATGTAGACTGTGACATCAGACTCACAATGTAAAAAACCTGAGGAAAGAAGGAAGGAGTCCATATTTTCATACCAAGCTCTAGGAGATTGTTTGAGTCCATAGAGATATTTCCTTAGTCTACAAACAAGGGAGGAGTCTTGAGTGAATCTAGCAGGTTGTTCCATGAATATCTCCTCTTTTAAGTCCCCATGTAAGAAAGCACTTTTAACATCCATCTAAAAAACAGGCCATTTTTGGGAAGCAACTAGTGCAAGTACCAGCCTAACAGAATCCATTTTGGCAACTGGTGCAAAGGTTTTAGAATAATCAATGCCTTCAATTTGTGAGAAACCTTTAGCTACCAAGCAAGCTTTGTGTTTGTCAATTTCTCCATCAGGTCCATACTTAGTTCTGTAAATCCATTTACAGTGAACTAACTTCCTTCCTTTAGGTAGAGGAACTAAATCCCAAGTTTTGTTTTTGATTAAGGAAGAGAATTCATTCTCCATGGCATCATCCCATTCTTTTATACCATTTGCTTCTTTGAAGGATTGAGGATCTATGGAAATGGACTGACAAACAAGACCAGAACCTATGGAGTTGCCTAATCTGGATGATGGAAGATTTTGGATGTAAGGAGTGGCTTCTTCAACTATGGTGTGGGCCCATTTTGGCATTGTGGAAGGAGTAATTTGTGTGGTAGGACTTTGAGTTGGAGTTTGGAGAATAGGATCCTCATTTTGGTCATTTTGATCATTTATTTCAAAAATGGGATCTTCATTATATTGAGGCTCTAATATTGGAGATGGCTCAAGAGAATTAATGTTGGAAGAGGATGGTTGAGGATATTTATTAGGGAATGTTTCATCAAATTGAACATTTCTATGAAAAATACCTCATGAGTTGTGGGATCAAGAAGCCTGTATGCTTTCATTTCCTCACAATAACCAACAAATATGAGTTGCTTGCTTTTCTTATCTAGAGCCTTCCTTTTCTTCTTTGGGATATGTGCCCAAGCAATACACCCAAAAATTTTGAAGAAAGAGACATCAGGTTTTGAGCCAATCCATGCTTCCTCGGGAGTCAAATGGCCAAGAGATTTATGAGGTGTGAGGTTTTGAATATAGTTTGCACAATTAATTGCCTCAGTCCAAAATACTGTTGGAAGATCTCTTGAGTGAAGCATACAGTTTACCATTTCCTTTAAAGTTCTATTTTTCCTTTCTGCAATGCCATTTTGTTGTGGATTATGGGAGACTAAATGTTGATGAATTATGCCATGACTTGAGAGAAAATTTGAGAACTCATTACTAAAGTATTCCCCCCCATTATCTGTATGAATTTGATTGATTTTGCAAGTGGCTTGATTCTCAACTAAGGCCTTGAAGATTTTGAAGTGAGATAGAACATCACTTTTGTATTTTAGAAAGTAGACCCAAGTTCTTTTGTAAAAATCATCAATGAAGGTTAAGGCATATTTTGCTCCTTTGAAAGAAGGCTCTGGGAAGACCATCAAGTCACTATGGATTAACTCTAGAGGGGATGAGGCTTTTTGAGAACCACTTGGGTGGAAAGGATATTGATGTTGCTTTCCAAGAGCACATCCAAGACATACTCCATCAATAGAAGAGACTTTTGGCAACCCTGTTACCATTTCATGGGTGTTCAACTCCTTTAGATAGTTATAACTGAGATGTCCAAACCTTTCATGCCAAATTTTGCTTTCAAGATCTCCATGTGCAACAAAACAAGAGGCCCCTTCTGATTTTTTGAATCCCTTGAAGTGAAATAGGTGAGTTTTATGATCAATATCTCCTTTTGCTATGAGAGAGTTTGGTTTTTGAAAGTCTCTTATCTCAACTCCTATTGGTGAGAAGAGAACTATTTTACCTTTTTTAGAAGTACAAATCTGATAGACGGAGAGGATATTTGTAGCTATGTTTGGGACATAGAGAACATTATTGATATAACCACCATCAATGGATATGTCACCTTTTCCTTTGATTGGGATAAAGGATGAGTCACCAACTTCTATGCTACATGTTGAACTTGAGGAGATTGAAGTGAATGACTCATCTGAGGAAGTCATGTGATGAGTTGCTCCTGAATCTAGAACCCAATATTTTGATGAAGTTTTTGTAGTTTTGCCTTGAACATTTAAGGCTTTTCCTATATGCTTCTTGATGTCTATTTTGTGATCCTTCATTTTTGCCTCTAGTTGTTGTAGTCTTTTCCAACATTTGTTCATAGAATGACCATCCTTTTTGCAATGTGTACAAGTTATAGGACTTCTTTCTTTCTTTTTGAACTTTTCTTTAGTGGAAGTGGATGCTACTAAGGCTTTTGAGGAAGAGGGAGAGATCTCAAATTTTGCAAGTTTTGTTTCCTCTCTAGTAAGCCTATCACAAAATTCCTCTAAAGAGGGCATTTTAAAACTTGCACCAAGAGCATCTTTTGTAGATAAAAAGGTGGTTGCAAAAATTTGAAATACACCATTTAATTTGGAAAGAATTAGATAGATGCATTCTTCTTCTATTTTATCCTTGCCACTACCTTTGAATTGAGTGAGGACTTCTTTAAATTTGGTGAGAAAGTCAACAATATTTTTGAAGTCTTCAGGAGACAATGTTGTTAATTCTGCCTCTAGCTGCATTGACCTTATTTGATCCACTTTTCCAAACAAGTCCTTTAGTTTCTGCCAACTCTCATATGGAGTTTTACATTCTGAAATGTGAAACCATAAGCTTTCATTTACATTTGTGCTTATAATACCCATTGTTTCATACATCTTCCCTTTATGAACAAATATTTCATATTCTTTTTCAAATTCAGTCTGCTTCTCTTCTAGCAAGTGTGTGAGCCCTTTTTGAGAAATGAGATTTAATATTTTTGGCTTCCATGTGTGATAGTTATGAGGGGTGAGTGGATCAATTGTATTCATTTTTCCAAAGAAAAATTTGAAGTGAACCAATAATCCCCCCTTTAACTTCAAGAACCTCTTAGAGAATACAATTTTGCTCTAGCAAAAACACTTGTTTTTAAGGAGGCAGCAAAAGCCCGACCTTTATACCAATATCTTCAATTTACCCACCCTTACGTGAGGGAAACTATAAGTAAATGAGGAGAAATGATACGTGGAACCTAGGCTTATGAAGCAAGAGTAATCATCCAGACCTCTATATCGAATCTTCTCAATTACCCGCCCTTACGTGAGGGAAACTATAAGTTAATGAGAAGGACGATACGTGGAACATAGGCTATTACAAGGATATGTACGTGATTTGATGTACTCTTTTCAAGTTTTTCTTGTGTTTTTAAAAAACATTTATGCATGTTGAACATTTAGAAGAAGATAAAATTGAGATGTAAGCTACGATATGATGTGGCAAAAAATCTGCCACATTTAGATCCCTCCATCAAACTATTCTTTATACTTGCTTGCTTAAAGGAATGGAGCATAAAAAGGAACTTATGAAGCAATCCAAGGAAAAAAAAGGACCAGCACTAACAATCCCCCCTTAACTCTTCAAAATTGGTGCAAGAAGTAGCACCTCTCAAAAAACTTCCCCCCAGAAAAAATATTTGTATTAGAGTTTACAAATGGACTTGTCACTTTGTTGAGTGCTCAAAATAGGCACAAATCAACAAAAAAAGATGACAGTAGTCCTTGAGGGGCCTTTAAACCACTTGGTTCTGAAAAAACTTAAGAGGAAGAGCTTTCTTTTGAGAAGAAATGACTCTGTTACAATATGATAAGATTTTTTTTAGAATCAAAGAAGTGTTTTTTACAAAAATGAGATTTTTTTGAAAAAAATATATCTTGAAAAAAAATGTTGTTGCTTTCGAACCTCCAATTTTATACCAAATGTTTGGCCTCCAATGTCATTGGCCTCTTTAGAAGGATCGTGCCTTTGGAAACCTACAACTTATGACATAAATGATGATATATATTTTAAACCCAAAGTAGATAAAAAAATATAATTTTTCTTAGCTTCCAATGATGTTGTTGACGACGTCGAGCAGAGGTTGGCACACGAGCATGCTTCAAAAAGTGGCCATCATTTAGAATAGTCGAACACCATCATGAACCAGTGAAGCAATGACACCAAGGAGCTTCGAACTAAAGTCTTGGACTCATTGTACACTGTGTTTTTCCTCCAGAGGTGAATATAAGAGAGCTTGTTCGACGTAGTTACCAAGAGATTTTGAGCGCAACTACTCCATTTGGATCCACCAATTTTATCAACACGACTGTGTTCGATACAGATACCAAGGTCTCTTCTGCGTCCAGTGTGCGACCTTACACCCAGTTTTTCTTTCGTAGGCTGCTGACGAACCAGAATCCACGAACCGCCACGGCTCTAGAGAACAGGTAACAACGTAAAAAGGATCAACAACGTACAAAAAAATCATCGAGGAAGATTGAAAAAGAATGGGTCTTCACCCTTGACTGCTGATGTTATATTAGAAATTTCTTATGCCCGTTGCGAGTTTCGAGGCGATGTCTTCAAGTCTTGGCGTGCTCTTCTTATGTTCACTTTGAACTGGACTTCGCTTTGAACTGGACTTCATCATGGAATTGATGGCAGTGTCTCAATTATGATCAGTTCTTCAACGGATATGCAATATTTTAGATGGAGATAAAGATTTTGGAAGCAAAAAAATAGTGCTCATGAACTGATGGCGTGAATTATATGGAGAGGTAAATACTCCCTCTAATGTTTTATAGGTAGTAATAACTATTACCATGCACAATATTTGTGTTCCTTTCAAGCCAAAAGAATGTAGGCGCTCGACTTGAGACATCAGTGACAATCGCGTGGCTCTAGCACCAAGACGTCTGTGAAGGTCGCGTGGCCTTCTAGCACCAAGATGTCAATGTATTCAGAGAGCTTGACATTTTTAAGCCAGTGAAAGGTAGATGCTCAGCCTGAGATGTCAGTGAAAGTCATGTGGCTCTAGCACCAAGATGTTAGTGAAGGTCGCGTGGCTTTCTAGCATGAAGACGTCAGTGGAGGAAGCATGAGATGGCAGCAAAAAAGGTTGCTTGGAGAAAAACACTTCGACACTTGATGAACGAAAAAAAATATCTTTTGATTCCCTGCACAAAATGAGTGTGAAGGGAGATGATTCGTCCAAAAAAGGAATGAATTCCTGCACTGTTATAAAGGAAAAAATCTAAATATGAAGAGGGTGGTGTTTCAAGAAAACTATAGGTAACACCATATAAAAAATATAGGGAGCAAAACAGTTGTTGCCTGTCTTTAACTTTTCTTCAAAAAATATTTCAAAGAAAGAAAAAACTCTCTCTTATCCTTCATAACAATTGGAATAATGATCTATATGCAACATTATTTTTAAGACATAATATGGAAGTAGAGATTAAAAAAATGACTTTAACAACTTAAAAAAAAGCTGAAATAGTCAGAGGAGACTTATCCAGAATTAGAGGACAAGCTGAACCAGATCTATGAAGAGTTGAACACTCGCAAAACTAGCCCCGCTCTGATACCATGTTAGAAATATTGAGAAGCAATATTAAACCAAGAAACTAGATATGCAAAGCATTACTTAAGAAGATCAAGAACTGATTGATTTATTTCATGGATCAACTTTGTATAAATAGCAAAGTTGATCATTGAGAGCCATTGGATTACAACAACTCAACAAATTTGAACTAGTCTAAACTGAGAGTTCACTTGACTCATGGAAGAGTGGTAACTCAAGTAAGTCTATCCTAGTAGAACTTAAGAGAATAAATATTTATTCTAACAATGGTTTCTACTACTACAACAGATCTGCCATTGCATATAATTACGTGTGTTAACCACACACCATTTAAATGGGTTTTGATTGACACAGGGTCATCAATAAATATTATTACTACCAAGGCATTGGCATATCTAAAGTTGCCAAAATAGCAAACTATACCTTCTACCTTCACTTTGATAGCATTTAACAATGCACTATGCTCAATGGTATGTACTATAGTTCTTCCAATCTAGGTTGTACTGAAGACCATCCCTATGATGTTTCACATAATAGAAGGTGCAATGCAATATAACATCCTTCTGGGGAGGCCTTGGATCAAATAAATGCATTGTGTTCCCTCAATTTTATGTCAATTTATTAAATATATAAATGAGGGACAAGTTCACATGGTTCCTTTCGATGAGGAACCATTTAAATATGTGAACTTAGCATATTTTCCTAGAGATTTAATTATCCCTACGCTCCTAGATATACGACCAATGTCACCCATCAAAAATCTAGAATGTAAACTAAAAGTAGTGTGTGAAGGACCTTCCACGTTAGCACCATAGCTATCAAAGCATACAACAGCAGATTCAATAAAGCCTACGACATCCACGATGCTTGGGAATGATAAGAAGGTTAAGGTAGTTATGGGCAAAAAAGAGCCAAAGCAAGTGCCCAAAGTAGCAACTATCAAGGTTCCTAGTCCCATGGACAAAGAGGATGCTCATAATCAAGTCGAGGAGGCACCTCAACCTGCCTCACTTGCTTCTTCATTTTGGTCATCTGCACCATAGGTGATCGTACATTTGGTTAATCTAAGGCTAGTGAAGTATATAGTGTAGAATGTGACATTCATACATTTTATTGAGACTGCACAGGACATGGGTAGGCCTCAAGCCCATTGCTTTCCCATAGGGACAGTGGTACCATTAGGGGTGCCACCCAACCAAACAAGTTTTATCTATGGAGGGCTTGACCAACTTGCAAATCACACACCTATATATGAAGATGATGATGAACCATTCTCAGTGAATGTTCATTATTTGTCTAACTTCGAGTTCACCTTGCACTACTTTGAACATTACCATTGACATGGTTATGGTCTAGTATTATTCGAGCAAGGGCACAAAAATCCCTATGAACCACAATATTAGTTTCCAAATAATAGGTTTGGGTTAGGCTACCATAATAGAGTACATGAATAGCTTTTAGCAACATCTCTTGATCATCTGAACCTTAGTTTAAGGGATAATGTGGATTGGAATCCTTATCATCCTAACCCTTCCTACATACAAAGGGGTAATAGGTTGGTGACCTACATCTCTATAGAACCACTTGAGATCTACCATGATAACATCATGGTAGAGGTCAATCCAGGAGATATTCCAAGAGCTAACTTGGAGATTGAAAGTTGTGAAGCTATCAACAACACTAGTATGTAGATCCAAAATCTAGGTATAGCAATAGATACTAAATCAAAATTTACTTCTAAGGAAGTTCAAGTAGAATCCATTGTAGAAAAATATGGACCAGAATTTGATTTTGGAACAGATAATAATGAGTAGTCCTCAAACAATTAACAATATGAGGATGGGACTGAGTTAGTCTACTTGGGCCCTCTACATTTACATCATCTGTTACCCATGGATATAGTGGGCAAGAATAAGGCATCCTTCATTGATGATAATGGCTATGAAGAGTGGGCCTACCTTGGTCCTCATCTTCCTAATCACTCGATTCCAGTAGTCCAAGGTTAAGGACTCATATATGATAGTGATGATGAGGATGAAATCGATAGGGTCTATCTTGGGCCTTACTATTTACATCATCATCATGAACCGTTTGATATAGAGGAGATGTATCAAAGAGTCTATCCTGGCCCACACCTTAGAGGGAGACCGCCCAATTTGGATGTGATTTATCATAGAGTCTTCCTTGATCCACCAAAATATATGCAACTCCTTGAGCCCAATGATCTCGCTTTCCAATTTTCTCATAAACCAAATTTGAAGATCCCCATACCTCCAGAGCCATATCTTGGGTATGAAAATAGCACAGATAAGGAAGAGTCACACACATGTGGTCCTGGAGATCTAATCCATTTCATCAACATGATCTCCATTAATTTGACTACTCCAGTTTACAATCTAGTCGATCCTTCTAAACCATTGTGTCTTAATATAGACACTATTGATTGGGATCACACTAATTCACCATAAGAGACGGAATATTTCTTCCCTAATGAATAAATGTTTCAACCTTTCCATTTTTTGTTAGGCTATGTACATGATGTTTATCATGCTGAGGTAAATTATTATGTAGGACCTTTAAACCCAGTTGATGACATCCACCTGATTTCTACACCTCACCAGCTTGAGGAGGGATCACATATATCAGTAGAGGAGACCTTCGATGTGGATATCAGTGATGATCCCACTAAACAAGGGATTTCAGGGAAGCTCTTAGGATTCATCGTTTCTAAACGAGGGATCGAAGCTGACCTAGAAAAGGTCAAGGTCATATTAGAAATGCATCCTACCACAAATATCAAAGAGCTAAGAAGCCTATAGGACAAAGTAGCATTCATAAATTGATTTGTCTCACAATTATCAGATAAATTCCAACCCATGAATCAGCTGCTACACAATGGGGTCCAATTCAATTAGGATGACGAGTGTCAAGCAGTATATTTTTTGAAATTAAGCAATACCTAGCAAAGCTACTAGTGCTAGCTCCACCAAGATCAGATGTGATTTTCCTACTATATATCCACTACTGACTTTGCATTAGGAACCATGTTGGCCCAAAATAACATGCAAGACAAAGAACAAGCAATATATTACATCAGTCGCACCTTGGTGAGTTATGAGCTAGGGTATGCATACGTGGAGAAGTGTTTAGCAGTGGTGTTTACAATGAAGAAGTTGTGTCATTACATGCTGTAGATTAAAAATACAACGCCAAACAGAAATAAAACCACAATAATGGAATACAGGAAAGTTGCACAAAACAAACAATTTTTATTAATCAGTGGAGTTTAAAAACTCCTTTTGAGTACAACAGGGCCTGTAACCCTTTTTGTGATACACAAATTACAGTTTGTGCTAGGGTTCTCCGAAACCCTAGCTGGCATAAAGTGGTGGCATTTCCGAAGACGTATCCTTAATCCCAACAAAGTGAGTGGGTTTTGTTGTATCCTGTAGCTTGGACCACTCCAGCTTAAACAGCTGCTATCAACACACCGGATCTGCCATTAAAATCCTGCACACATTAACACTATCAAGGAGTTAGAAATTAATAAGAGGGCTCCACTGTGTGAGCCCTCATAAACAATTTAAAACCCTAGAAAAATAGAATGCAGGAGTTCAACAACAGATTAATAAAAGAAAAGAAGTTACTTGCTTTAAACCGATTTATACCTGTTCTCTGTTAACGCGGCTAGACCAGGCGGCATCTGGAAGTAATGTGGCTGTCAAATCGGCTGTAGAAGGCGCCCTGGTGCACTCGTTGAACGCCCGCGTGCTTCTGGATCAAGGTTTCAGACGCCGGTCTGAGTCTGTGGCTGCGGGTAAACGCCCGTGGGCACTTGCGACAAGAATGGGGGATTCTACAGAATGTTGCTGAAGGGATGGCGGTGAAGTTGGCGACGGATGCGGCGATGGATGCGACGAAAAGGGGCGGCGATGGATGGCCGAAGAGATAGATGAAATAGAAGAGATCCAGATAGCGAAAGATAGCAAAGAGCAGCATAGTAGAAGAGATAGGGTTTGAGCCATCAAGGTGACTCTATTTATAATCTACTCTTAGGGCACACTTTAGGGTTTTAACGACACTTTGAACGTGTGGCTAAGATTAAAGTGGATCCAAGGGTAGAGAATAAATCTAGGTTGTGAAACGGATTAAGAAGGATGGACGGATGAGATTAAATGAAGGATGGACGGCTTAGATTAAATCACTTAAACTATATTTATATATATATATTAAAATATTAAAATATATATATAAATATTAATTTAAATAAATTTGGGGATGAAAAATGGCGGGAAAGGTGAAATTGGGCCAAATAATGGCGGGAAGGTGTGGATTTGGGCCAAATAATGGCGGGAAGGATGGATGACTGACATGTGGCTAACAGGAAGGTATAGATGACTTACAAGTGGCTGGATTTTGGTGTCTACAGATGCCCCTTTTTGAGCTGCTTTGTGTGAAGACACAATGCAAGCACAAAAACTTAAGACACCTAAAAATCTGGATCAGACGCAACTCTCTCTCAAGACTAAAGCACAACTTTGAAGACCAAAGAATAAAAGAATATTTAAAATTTTATCAGCTTACCCCCTCAATTGGCGAGCGAGAATGGTTCTCACAAGCCAATTGGAAGAAATTTGGAAGAAAATGAACCGTTTTTGCCCCAACGGTGAAAAAAAGGGGTTGGTGTATGAACCATCTGTTTATGTCCCAACAGAAAGGGGTTGGTGTACAAACCAGAAAAGAATATGATTGAAGACGATATGAGTGATGTGAAAGATGGACCGTTTTCTGCCCCAACGGTTATAAAGGGATTTTTGCCAAATTGTAAGTTCCATGATCATGTAAGATGAATTCCACTATAGGAAAATTAGAAATTGATAACGGATGCCCCAACTCCCGTGTGTGAGTCCATACTCGTTGATGAAATTGCCTTGTTGGCGCCATTGATATGCAGAGATGAAAGATGCATGAAAGAGTCCAGAACTCGGAGATGCTCCTAGTGACTCGTATGGATAATTCCTCGGGTCGGAACCAATCAACCTAGGTAGCCTCAATCTCTAGCAAGACTCAAAATAATGATGATATTAAAGATTGTCCATGTTTAAGGCCCCATGAACTAGGCCATCAATGACAACTGTTGAGCAAATTAATCTTGGTATGAGGTCACTTGAAAAGTAGAATACCCAAAATTGATTTCCAATTTTCAAACAGATGAAATAATTGATGATGATAAATGGTAAGTGTCCTTATGGTGGTTTAATCCTCTTACCGAATTGCATGGATTCAAATCGCTGCAATCGCCAAGGTGATAGAATATACCACTAGATACGAGGTTTACTTTAATTTGATTTGGCAAAAATATGCATGATGAAAGAAGAATGAATGAAATTGACGATAGATCAGAAGAATTGATGAATGTGGTTAATTTTGTGAAGGTTTTGAATATTTTTAACCCAATTTGTAAAACAATGATGAATGATGCGCTTTTTGAGCGAAATGACAAAATTTGTGTCCAAAACTGTTGTAACCTTCACAAAATGTTTTATTATGATAAGAAGAATGGATGAATGCAATTTGATGAAATTTGGAGGAGGTAAGCTTCAATTTTGCAAGTTTTGTTCCTTTATTCAATACTGACACCAAACGCCGGTCTGCATTTGTGGGTGGCAGAGACGCCCGCCGGTGTTTAGGCGCTCTGCAAATGCAGCACTGCGTCTGAATGCGCCATGAAATGCCCCACTACGTTTTAGGGCGCCAAAACCAGCTATTTAAACAATTTCAGTGAGAATTTCGCTCATTTGTGCGTTCGAGCTTGAGAGAAGTGCGTCTGAGGGAGTGGAGTGAAGTGGAGTGAGAAGTTGTGAAGCACGCGGGAGCTATGGCGGAGATGGGAGCGGACGCGCCAGTGCAGCCAGCTGAGGTATTTGTTTATTTAAGCAAGTACTTATTATGTGTTTTTTTTTTTTTTTTTTGGAAAAATTTGTAACAAATTTTTGTTTTGTTGTTTTGCAACTTAGGGTGTTAGAGGCACGACACCGATTCTCCCCTATCATTCCGGGGATGAGGAGGTCGTTGTCCCAAGCAGACTGGGAGATATTGGAGGCAATGGGACTAGCGGAGGCAGCCCGGTTGGAGGTAGTTCTGAGATCTAGGCACACCACTAGGTCTAGGGCTCCTACTAGGTCTCAGGGGTCCCCTTTTGATGGTTAGCTTAGTGCTTAGATGCACTCTTTATGAGCCTTGGTGCTCTATTGTATATTGTAGCCTTTTGGCATTCATTGTACGAGCTTTGACCTTTATACATATATATATATACATGGCTTTTATTTATTTGGTGTTTTACTCTCTTTTGTGTGAATGCCTATGTTTTTGTGATGCATGTTTTTATATGTTTTAATGTTTTTGATGCATATGTGATGGAATGGAATGCAAACTTATAGATGATTAATGCGAGACTAAGTATATAACATACAAATCTATGGATGATTAATGCAAGACTAAGTAAATGATATGTAAATCTATGGATGATTAATGCAAGACTAAGTAAATGAAATATGCACTAAGAAGCACTCATATTTTTAGATAGTTAGATTTAGCCAACTGTTATCATAATTGTTTAATCAGGGGCACCGAACTTGGTGGCTTGTGAATGGATGACGTATGGAATGACATGAATATGGAAGAAGATATGGAGGGTGATATGGAGGTTGATATGGAAAACTGTTTTACAAAGACTCAAACATGCTAGTGGTATCAAACAAACTTACTAATACTCGCCTAATTCAACTAGGACCAAATGTGTGTGCATGCGAGTTCATTAACCAAATCGGAAGCATGGTAGTGACTCTAGGCAATCAAAAACTCGTGTGTGTGCAAGTGTGTTCATTAACCTCATCTTGCATAAATTAGGTAACCCTGTTATGGAGAAGACCCCGAAGCTAGTTTGTCCGTATGAGCATTCGGAGGTCTCTTTTTGAGGAGAGACATGTCGCCACGCAATGAGTATACTCCACTCGCCAGTCAAGCGTCTATAGCCTCGGTGAAGGTTAACTCCATAGTCCATGTTGTTTTTGACCTTTGTAAGCCTTGGGATCAGTCCTGACTGGACAAGTAGTACGATCCTTACAACTTATTTGGGATCAGTGGTGTGTGAAAAATGTTCATTTCCTTAGAGCTTTGGGGAATCGGATTCTCAACCGAAGTATGATGAGAATTTTACCCTATCCTTACTACTCTGTTTATATTTATATTTTGTGATTGCTTGTGATAGTGGTAAGAACCACTGTTTTATGGACTATGTTTGCATGATAGGACAAACGAGGATTACCCTTTTCACTTCAAGGCACAACCCAAGGATGGTGTTATCTCTCTTTGACACAAGATGTTTTTAAGATGTGAAAATGTGATAGGTTCAAGACCGCTTTTGAAATCATTTCCCAATACTCAAGATTTTATTTAGTGTAATTTGTGATATGGCCCTAGAGAACTTTGACATGCATTTCAAAGTTTGCTTAAAACACTAGGAATGGCCGAGTGACTCGAAAACATTTTGGCAATGTAAATATGTGCAAATGGAAAATGGGTGTACGAATGACAATTCGGTTTGATGGATTTTATGAAGGTGCCCCTGATTAAGGCAACATGACTTTTGCTTGACCAAATTTTATATCCAAAAGATAGAATGGTCTCTAACATGATATGCAACTATGGCTGGAAATGAAATGTTATGGTTTTCAATGAGATGTATGCACATGAAATGCAATGTTTTTGAATGAGATGTATGCAACTAACAATGAAATGCAAATTCTTTTTATTTTATTTGTTTTTTTTTTTTTTTGTTGTACAAGCCATGTATATATGTACATATAAAATTCAAACTATGCGTAGAATGCCCTCAAGTGTATAACATTAAGTGGTTCGGGTTCTTCCTCTCCCTCTAAACTGGCAAGTCTATAAGTTCCATTACCCACTCTTTCAAGTGACCATATATGGACCTAACCAATTAGCCGCGAATTTATCTCGAAGATGCGGCAATGCATTGGTGTTTTGTTGATTCTCTTTAAGGACAAGATCCCCTACTTGAAATTCTCTTAGATGAACTTTGGCATTGTAAGCACGTTTCAATCGGTCTTGATAAACTCGCAAATGCTCTAAAGCATTGATTCATTTTTCATCTATGAGTGTGAGTTGATCAAGACGTGCTTGTCTAGCAAGCATCATCATCGATAAATTCCTGCAAAGAAATTCACAAGGAAGGGATCTCGACGAGGCGGAGCTAAGACTGGCGGAGACACTAAGTATTGCTTGATGTCATCAAAGGCTTTCTCGACACTCATCTCGTCCATGAAAATTGTACCCCCTTTTGTAGTAGGTGGCAAAATGGCCTACATTTATCGGAAAGTTGTGCAATAAAGCGACGGATTGAATTAATCTTTCCTTGTAAACTACGCAACTCCTTCAAATTAGTTGGGGGACACATTTCCATAATGGCTTTGACCTTGTTTGGGTCCACCTCAATACCTCGTTTAGAGATAATAAAACCTAGGAGTTTGCCTGAGGTAACACCAAAGACACATTTCTTAGGCTTATCCGGATCATATGGATTATGGAGCGGGGTGAATAAGTCTTCGAAATTCATTGTCGACTTATGGAAGAAAGGATGGGCGGAATGGAAGGGAAAACCGGTGAAGACCTCGGAAGACCTGAGATGCAAAACAACATAGTTTTTCAGTTTTTTTTTTTTTTTTTTTAGTTTTTTTTTTTTTTGTAGTGGTGAAAACCACTATTTTAGTATATACATATAATACAAGTTTGGATTATGGCTTATGGATGTGGCGGAGGGGGTGGTTCACCTCGTTCTTGTGGAAGAAACAAGCGAAAGATGGCTTCTTGGAGAGGGAACAATTGGAGATAAAACTCGTCTTGTTCAATGAGGGTAACAATTGGCGCCGACTCTTCTTCATATTCATCACCATTTGACATGACGTCAAATTCTTCATAGGCTTCATCTTCGGATTCGTCGGGGTGGAGGATTTCTTCTTCGAAATTAAGATTAATGCTTTGAAAAGCTCGCTCAAAAGAAGAAAGGGATGGAAGTGGTTGGTAGCCCGGACCAAAACGCTCGGTGGGTCTCTCGATATGGCATATCGATGCGTTCGGTTACCCCTTGCTCGTATCGACCTAGGCCAAATTGCCGCCAATTATGTCCGTGGAAATAGCGAGAGGGAAAACCCTCCATCCTTTCGATATTGGCAGGGACTGGATGCTTAGGTTCTAGTATGGTGGTAGGACTAGAAGATGACTCTATTCCCCCATATACAAAATTAATGGAATTTGGCATAGAACCCATGTTATAAACCGATCCAATGGATAAATGTTGGTCATGTGGACGACCAAAATCTTTAACTGTTTGCACATTGAACGGTGTGATGTGGACATCTTGGATGGCATACTCACCAATACCTGCATCAGTGAGATGGACCTTGACTTGGGAGGGAGATGGACTAGATGATGGAATAGAAGAATGTGGGATAGAAGAATTGGAAGGATTTGGTTGGGTTGATGCTTCACTAACTTGTGAAACATCAACTGGTGATGGTTGGGAAGATGGAGGAATAATAGGTGATGTTGAAGAAGGTGTAGAAGAAGGGGGTAATGACGTGGAAAGAGATGATTGGTCATGGCCACATGTGCATGTGGTCACTGATGAAGAAGAAGGAAGATTAGGAGATGAAGAAAGTGGTGAATGAGATGGAATAGCGGAAGAGGAAGATGGTTGCGATATGATGGGTAGCTCCTCGAGAATGGGAGATTTAGAAGAAGATGGTATAGAAGAAGTAGATGGGGTCAAGAAAAGATGAGTGGATGGCAACACAATCTCATAAGGATTTGAGACATAGTTGCAATGTTTGAAGGGTTCAATGTCAGCAGGTACACAATGAACCTCGTCCCTCATATACATACTTCAGACATTGATGCAAGATAGAAGGGACACATCTCATCTCCCTAAGCCAAGGCCGTCCAAGCAATACATTGTATGCCATGGACCCTTCCAAGATGTGAAACAAGGTATGCAAAGTTCGGGCCCCTACCTCAATGGGCAAGATAACCGTGCCAACCGTGGAAGATAAAGCATCATTGAATGCTTTAAGAGTAAAAGTCGACTTTGTGATAAGGGATGGCGACAGCTTTAGATGACTCAACGCCGATGTTGTAATGATATTGATTGAGGAACCGGTGTCAATTAAGACTCTCTTGAATGGCTTGTTATCGATCTTGGCCATGATATGCAATGGAGGATCTATACTTTCGTTGACATAGGTTTGATTTCAAAATCATAGAAAGTGATGGAGGGCTCCATGCATGTTTGAATACTCCCCACAAAGTTGTTGAAGGCATTAGTATCTTGAGTTTGAAGCTCGATTGACTTTAATATTTCCATTAATGCCTCTCTATGCGGGGGAGATTGTTGAATGAGGTCATAGATCGATAACTTGCGTGAAGCCATTTTTAAACCGGTAGTTAACCGGCTACTCAATGACATGATGGGTCGTTGGCGTTGAGTAGAATGATTTAGCGGTTGTTGAGAAGTACTAGCACGTCGTTGGGTCACCGTTACCCGAGGTGGACTCGGGGTTTGTACGGTGGTCGTGGTTCAGCCTCGATTTGGTTGGTTCGCCCTTTGACCCCGGGTTACTACGTTAATAGTACCCACAAAACCTTGGTATTGTTGTACATGGTTGACTTGATTAGGAGGAGTTACCTGAGTTACTCCCCCTGAAGTTGTTGGAGCTTCCTCCCGATGTGGAAGGGGTGTTTGAAATATACCAAGATTTTGATTTTGTTGGGCTAAGGGGCTATCCAATTTAATGGCTCCAATCTCAATAAGATCTTGGATCACATGTTTGAAAGCTGTACAATTATTGATATCGTGCCCATTTTGCCTATGATAAGGACAAAATAGGTACTCCTTGTAATACTTCCCCCTTCTAGATGGTTCTAAAGGTTTAAACTCGGGTAAAGTTAACTCGATTTGTGCTATATAACTTGTTGAATATGACCGCATATGGTTCATCTAAAGGTGTGAACTCGTCGCTTGGGACGATTTGTTTGCCAAGGTCGAGTTTCCATGGTTGGCCCAATATTGTGAGCTGGTTGAGGAGGGGCGGGTACCGCATGATAAGCAATTGGTTGCGGTTGACTTTGCATTACTTGTTGTTGTTGAGCCATTACGGGCTGGCTCGCCACCACTTGATTAACTTGGTTAACATTTGAGGTTGTACTAGCCTGTGCTTGTTTGTTTTGGCCATAATTATTATTTCGTTGTTGGCCCTTTTGTTGCCATTCTTTTCTACGGGGTTTTAAAACACCCTCTTGGACTTTAATGTCTTCTATGATACTTGCTTGGGCCAAAGCCTCTTCAAAAGTCCCCGTATTGTTGTAATTGGAGTAACCAAGAGATAGGTTTTAGACAACTCGGGTGAACATTTTGGTTAACTCCTCCATTGGTAGGGAGAATGGCAATTTATTAATGATAGCCCTCCAACGGTTTCCAAAGTCATAAACAGTCTCATCGTCATGTTGCTTGAGCTTGTATAAGTCGGACAATGAAACTTTCCTTTGTACATTTAGGGAGAATCGTTCTAAAAATAGATTAATCAATTGTTCGTAAGCATAAATGCTATGGTGAGCTAAATGATTGTACCATTGTACAACATCTCCCCCTAATGTCTGAGGAAAAGTTCTGAGCATAATCTGAGCATAAGAGCGTCATTATTTTGGATTCTAAAGCAGGCATGCATGAATGAGCTCACATGTTCATGAGGATCCTCAGTTCCTCGAAATTTGTCAAACTTCGGTAATGTGAAATCAATCTGATATGGCGGTGAAGGTACCGAAGGATGAATTGGTTGATTGATCAACGACCTTAGCGTAGGTTTCCGACTAGATGAGCCGGGCATGTTGAGCATAAGGTTGTCAATCTGTTGTTGCATAGCATGGAGTCGAGAATCTTCATGAAAATTTTGATTCGTTTGATGATTATGATGATGCAATGGAGGAGTGGAAAAATGATGAGATGGGATGAAATTGCCTGGATTAGGCGGTGTGGAATGGACAAGTTGTTGGTATGGATGATACCGGAAAGAAGGTGATTGGATTGGGTGAATGATGAATTGGACTAGGTTGGGAGAAAGGTGGGGTAGGAATGGACACCACCGAAGATTGGGGTACCCAGTGTGGGGCCTCGAGCTAAGAAAAGCTGGTCGGGTAGAAATTGGTTGGGGTGTAGGATTTACTACGACGGTGGTTGAGCATTTTGTTGCTCGTTGTTGCTGAAGCAACTTGTCGAGGTACTCCCTAACCTTATTAATCTCTAACCCAAGGGAGGTGGGATGATTGGATGAAGGTGGAGGGCAGGCCGCCATGGTAGTCACAGGAGACCGCATAGCAGGGGCAATGAAGGTGGTCGAAGTAGGCGGTACTCGGGAAGAAACTAGTAGATCGTGCCCTGTGTAGGGTGAAACCATAAATGGTTTGGGAAGAAGAGGGTTGAAATTGGTCATGGCTAGAGGAGGTTCCACCAACCTCATAGAGAGAATTGGTGTACACCCAGGTAAATGGAGGAGAAAGTGGTCGGGAAGACACTACATTTGTCTCCAAAGGAGGACAATTGAGCATCTGGGAAGATGTTGGAGATGAAGTCGGCTGAGCAGATACAACATTAGCCTCAAAAAAAGGGTTAGTGTAGACCTGAGTGAAACCAGAAGGTATGGTTGATGCAATATCCTGCTAAAAAATAGAATCTTGCATAGGGGAATCTTGGATTGGCTCAAGGACATAACCAGTGCCATCTCTTAAGTGAGTTTGCACTTGGGCCATATCAATGTGGGTAATATGACAGGAATTGTCTTCCTCCATGGGCATGGCCATGCGATAGATGGTAGAAGGACGTGAAAGACCTGCAGGCGAACCTGCCTGAAATTCACTAGGATAAGTGGTCATGTTGGTGGTGGGGATGTTCTGTGAATTACCCATTTGATTATTTAGATTTAACATTTTAGATTGATTCCTTGTTAAGACCATAAAGCAATAAATCTAAACAAATTTAGAAAAGAAGAATGCAAAACCGGAATGATAAATTTACACTAAAGAAATTATCAGAAAACAATCACAACCTAGGTTTCAACCAATATGTCTTACCTGCGAGGTTAATTAATTATTTTCTGATCTTAATCTGTAGTAAATTTTAAGTGTCCGGTTTATGAGTTTTGCATGTGATCTAATCTTGAATTATTCACAAAAAAGGTAAAAACTATGGCTAGGAAAGGACAACGAGATTCTTACCGGTGATGAAATCCAAGCAAGTTTGCTCGGGGGTGACCTATGGTGTCTAAGGCAGAAGTTTAATGGATGGAGATGAATTCCACCATCACTAAACTTCAAGCAATACCTGGTGATGAAATCCAGATATTACTGTTTTAAATGCAATATGAAATGCAATGAATTTTATTTTAAGTGTTTTTAGTTATCTAATGTATACATACAAAGCTATAAATCAAAAGTTCTAATGATCTAAGCAAGAGGCTACCGAAAACATGCCATTTCCTCTCGAAGAAGTGGAGTACACCGTTTAAAACCCCTCGCCTACCAATGATATCAGATATCAAAGGAGCAACCGGAAGGTTCGTCCACTTCTCTCGCTTGGAATCACCCAATGGCAGGAGTACTATTGACATCCAATCAATAGTCCTACTTAGATAACTAAAACAGATAATTCGTAGCTATTCTAATATGCAACTAGGTATGCAAATTTTTTTTTTTTTTATGCAAGCAACAACCAATAATGCAATGCAAAAAAATGTAACTAAAAATTCATACAGCTTAACTATTATTTTCCAGATTACTTAGTTTTTGTTCATTTTAAAGCAATGATCTGAAAAAGAAACAGAATACGATAGAAAAACCAAAAACGTAAAAAGTATAGCACTTACTTGGAAGCCTACGCTTTTTCTATAAAACTGCCTTCAAACGCCCAAGGGAGTCTGCGCAGGCTGAAACGCACCTCTGCATTTCGTATTGGACTTCCAGACGCCGCTCTGCATCTGCTGCATTTTCTGCAAACTCCTTATAAACCCTAGTTCGCTGGAACAACGAATTTCACGATTTTTGGAACCTGCAAAATAAAACAAAAACAAGAATAGATCAGTAAAGCAAGTATTAAAAACATGAAACCCTAGGGGGTCCCACCGTGATCGCCATTTGTAGATTAAAAATACAACGCCAAACAAAAGATAAAACCACAATAATGGAATACAGGAAAGTTGCACAAAACAAACAATTTTTATTAATCAACGGAGTTTAAAAACTCCTTTTGAGTACAACAGGGCCTGTAACCCTTTTTGTGATACACAAATTATAGTTTGTGCTAGGGTTCTCTGAAACCCTAGCTGGCATAAAGTGGTGGCGTTTTCGAAGACGTATCCTTAATCCCAACAAAGTGAGTGGGTTTTGTTGTATCCTTTGGCTTGGACCACTCCAACTTAAACAGCTGCTATCAACACACCAGATCTGCCATTAAAATCCTGCACACATTAACACTATCAAGGAGTTAGAAATTAATAAGAGGGCTCCACTGTGTGAGCCCTCATAAACAATTTAAAACCCTAGAAAAATAGAATGCAGGAGTTCAACAACAGATTAATAAAAGAAAAGAAGTTACTTGCTTTAAACTGATTTATACCTGTTCTCTGTTAACGCGGCTAGACCAGGCGGCATCTGGAAGTAATGTGGCTGTCAAATCGGCTACAGAAGGCGCCCTGGTGCACTCGCTGAACGCCCGCGTGCTTCTGGATCAAGGTTTCAGACGCCGGTCTGAGTCTGTGGCTGCGGGTAAACGCCCGTGGGCACTTGTGACAAGAATGGGGAATTCTGCGAATGTTGCAGAAGAGATGGCGGCGAAGTTGGCGACGGATGCGGCGATGGATGCGACGAAAAGGGACGGCGATGGATAGCTAAAGAGATAGATGAAATAGAAGAGATAGATAGAGATAGATAACAAAAGAGAGATAGTAAAAGAGATCGGGTTTGAGCCATCAAGGTGACTCTATTTATAATCTACTCTTAGGGCACACTTTAGGGTTTTAACGACACTTTGAACGTGTGGCTAAGATTAAAGTGGATCCAAGGGTAGAGAATAAATCTAGGTTGTGAAACGGATTAAGATGGATGGACGGATGAGATTAAATGAAAGATGGACGGCTTAGATTAAATCACTTAAACTATATTTATATATATATTAAAATATTAAAATATATATATAAATATTAATTTAAATAAATTTGGGGATGAAAAATGGCGGGAAAGGTGAAATTGGGCCAAATAATGGCGGGAAGGTGTGGATTTGGGCCAAATAATGGCGGGAAGGTGGATGACTGACACATGGCTAACAGGAAGGTATAGATGACTTACAAGTGGTTGTATTTTGGTGTCTACACATGCTAAGTCATACGATGTATGTGATATCCAAACAAAATCCTTTGTAGTATATGATGAGCAAGACATATCATAATACACGTACTGCAAAGTGGATCATGCTATTGATAGAATTTGATTTGGAATTCATCAACTAAAATTCCATCAAGGGATAGGTCATAGCTGATCAGCTGGTAGAGGCACCTCTTGAAGATAGTAGACCTCTTGTCATAGAGCTTCTTGATGATGCAGTCTTTACATTATCAGAATCTCCCAAACCTGAAGAACCAGATAACAAAGCTGACATGACTTTGTTCTTCGATGGTTCGAAGTGTGAGCAAGGGGGTGGTGCAGGAATTATCTTCTTCATGCCACAAGGTGCTCCAATGCCCTTGTCATTTAAGCTAGACTTTCCTTGTACCAATAACAATGCTGAGTATGAGGCCCTAATATTGGGTCTCCAAACAGCCATCACCATGAAGATTAAAAGGTTAAACATCTTTGGTGACTCCCTTCTCATTGTCAATCAAGTGAAGGGACTATTTCAATGTAGGTGTCCTATCCTGAAAGCTTATAAGGATCTTGCTGACACTTATCTAGCCCAGCTAGAGTGGTACGACATCGAGGCAATCCCTCGTACATCAAATAGATTCGTAGACACTATGGCATCTTTGGGATCTTTAATCCCTCAGAATCCATCTACTGATTTTACTACCATTCATGTAAAGATGCTATCGCATGCCACGATGCAACGTGAGGCTTTCGATAATAAAGAATCAGTCAACATGATTCATATAGAACCAAACCATGAGTGGTTCTATAAAGCCAGAGACTTTCTCAAGAAGGCACCCTAGGGGTCTTTGATCTCGCAAGGTCCTACGGGGAATGGCACCACCATTCACCACAAGGTTGTATCCCAGTCTACATTCATGCATAGCAAAATGCAAGGGGAACAAGTCATCTTGTCAATCGAGGTAGAAGCTTATCAAGATTGGATGTCATAATTACATGACTTCCTTAAGCTTGGTTTAATCCCACAAGGATTATCATGTGCCATGAAATGCACATTCAAATAGAAAGTGACAAAGTATGTCTTGCTAGGAGACATCTTGTACCATCGAAGCTACGATGGAGTTCTCCTTCATTGTCTTGAGCCCCAAGAATCAGCTTGGGTAATTTTATAAGCTCATGATGGTACATGTGGTGGTCATTTTAGTGGCATGGCCATCATCAAGTGCATCCTTCGAATGGGTTATTATTGGCCCACTATGGAGAAGGATTGCACCATGTATGTCAAGAAATGCGTTAAATGTCAGCATCATGCTAATCTTATGCACTTGCCATCATAGGCCTTACAGCCCATTCAAGCGGCTTGGCCATTTGCTCAATGGGGTTTGGATCTAATCGGTAATATCTCTCCCCCATCATCGGACTGACATACATTTATTATAATGGCTACTGAGTATTTTACAAAGTGGGTGGAAGCAATCCCTCTAACAATGACAACTGGAGCACGTATTGCGGAGTTCATACTTCACAATATCATAAGTCATTTTGGGATACCATCCAAAATAATCTTGGATAATGGAACATCATTCAAGAACAAAATTATGAGGGCTTTAACATCCAAGTACAATATACAACACAATTTTATGACTCCATACTATCCATAGGCAAACGGGTAAGTTGAGGCTTCAAACAAGATAGTGGTAGCCATATTGAAAAATATGGTACAAGAAAACCATAAATATTGGCATATCCAACTACCCCTTGCATTATGGGCTTACAGGACTAGCATACGGATGCCCACTAGGGCAACCCCATTTTCACTAGTATATGGCATTGAGGCCATTATGCCCTTAGAGTTGGAGATTCCAACGCTATGCATCGCATTGAAAGAGTTCATCGATGATGACACTACGCAGCAAGCTCACCTTGATCAACTGATGCTTCTTGATGAACATCATGTGAATGCCCTTGAGCATCTCCATGTTTATCAAGAATACCTAAAATGAGATTATAATAATAAATTCCATCTGAGAGACTTTAAATTTGGTGATCTTGTGCTGAAAGAGAACCAACAGAACTCAAACCTACCATCGCACTTGCGAGATAAATTTATGGCTAACTGGTTAGGTCCATATATCATCTCAGAGAAGATTGGACCTAGAACATATCACCTAACATCGCTTGAAGGTGTTGAAGAGCCTGAACCTCTCAATATCCTTCATCTTAAGGTGTTCCATACATAATAATTCAAAAATTTAAAAACATGGAAAATTTCAAAATCCATAAAAATCAAAAAGCAATAAAATCTAAAAATATTGCAAAACATCAAAACTTCAAAAACATTTGCATCATGCATTTTCATTTTGCACATGCATTCATTTAATTGCATTGCATTTAGGCATTTCCATCCATCACACCTTGCATTAGGATAGGTTGTGTTTGCAATCTTACAAATGACACCACGTTTGTATTTCAATCATGCATCTATGCATCATCATCTTCCATCACCCTTGTGAGTAATTGTGTTTCTCAACACAACCCCTCCTATTGCTATGAAGAATATACTAGGGTTTTTTGGTCATTCAACCATACCTAGTGGTCTTCTCAAAATTTTGTAGAAAGATTGCTTTGCTTTTGAAGATGAGGTCTAGTTTTGATAGCACTTAGCATATCAAAATCCCATCACTAATCAAACACATTAACAATCCTAATTAGGGCAAGGAAATATGAACACTACAAAGTGGTCCTAGTCACCTTAAGCGAAAGGTTTTGTTACTTGCTCATTTTGTGATGTGCAATGGTCTAGAGTGTGGATCATTGGAAAAAGGACAAGTTCCCCCTACCCAAGAAATCCCTTGCTTACAAAAAGGAGAAAAATCCCACAATCAAATCAAATCCCTTGCTCAAAACAAAAGAAAAACAAAATACAAAATAAATAGTGATTTTCATCACTATATATATGAGCAAGTATCCCAATAAAATTGAAGAAAAGAAGGGGGTGAAGAGCTTGAATCCCTGGAATGGTCAATACTCAAAAGCCATAGAGTGATCCCCAATACAACAATGGGCTGAATGAATCCCACCTGACATTGGGGTAGGTCTAAGCAATTTACAAATGAGCTAGCTTTAGGTGGCTTGTATTGCCTAGTGGTCTAGTCCAACTAAGTCCAAACCTAGGATCAGGTGAGCATTTGGTGATCCTCATTACAACAATGGGCTGAATGAATCCCACCTGGCAATGAGGTAGTCTTATGTCTCATCTAATATATTCATTTGCACACATAGGGATAATGAATAGCTTGGTCTTTCATAGCAAAAACTTTATCTTTCAGAAGTCTAGTATAGTCATTATACAACTTTTGATAAGTCAACTAGGGTGTTTGAGTCTCATGGAAAACCTCAAAAATTCCCAAATAGCAACAAATCACATCAATCAATCAATCATCAATTTATTTTTATGAGATTTTGTTTATTAAGGGGTGTTCATAACATAGAATAGATACCGGATGGATATCAACAATGATATTTAGATGGCCACTGACTATTTTGTGCATATATTTTAACTTACAAAAGCTTATGAAGAGAAACAATATCATCATCTCATCTCACATATGGATGTCTAATTGATTAATTCTTATGATAAGATTTATCAATTACATTCATGATTGTTATACATTCTGTGGTGTCATCCATTAGATTGTTAACTCATATTGCATTCATTCCTTATGTTTTAAGTGATTAAAGCATACATGTTCATTTACATTAGATTACATCATGTAAATAATGCATTACATACATTGCATTCATCATATCATAAATTAAATGCATACAAGTAAATCAAATTAAACATGCATTTAACATCTAACATTGCATCCATATGCATACATCATAGTAGTCCATCTACACATCTAGATCACAATATCTAGTCATACATCCATCATCTAGCTAGTGCATGTCATCAATACATCACATCATATAGCATCAAATCAACATAACATATAAGCATTGCATCCATATGCATCTCATAAACATAAAACAATAAAAATGTACACATATAATGAGTCACATAAAATCAGATCATATATATATTTATATTTTTTTTTTTTTTTTTTTGTGTCAAAAAAGAGTACATAGGCATGTGTCCAAAATACCCGTAGGCTACAACTATGTAGGTCCTCAGACCTTACACTCAAAAATGGTACAAACATATGATAAATCTATACTACATAGGGCCTGCACCCCCTATCTAGGAGTCTCCTCCACCATCTCCACCCTCCCTATGAGTCCACCTAGAACTGGTACCTATGGACCTCTCTATCCTATGAGTCCTATGACTAGACCATGTGGATGACTACCCTATCTCCCATGTCCTAGTTCTATTGTGACCCTATAGCTATGGGTCTCTCTAGCACTATACCACCGAGTAGTCTGATCTCTCCCTCCAGGAGAGCGATGTGAGCCACATCTGATGCATGTTGCCTATTACCCTCCTAGATGAGGGCATGCAATCTCTAAATCTCTACACCCATATCCAAACCTACTAGTCCCGGTACAATTAGAATGATAGGAGCAACCTAAGAAGTCGAGGGACCTCCCCTCATAGATCAGAGCAAGTCCCACTCTATGGTCACAACATCCAACTGAGCCCGAAGAAGATCATGTTATCCAGTGATCTTCTCTATCTCTATCTTGATAGTGGCAATCTATGCTTAGAGAGCTGTCCTCTCCTCCTCATACCTATACCACTATGCCTAGCCCTCTATGAGCTGACCCTAAGCTACTCTCAACTATACCTATAAGGTAGCCATGGAGGTATCTCTCTCTAGGATCTAAGTCCCCATCATCTATAGCCATGACTCCAAGCTAGCCACCTAGGCCCAAAGCTGTGACACCTCATCATCTGGCTCCTCCTCACCCTCCTCCTCAACCTAGGGCTCCTCCTCTACTATAGCCTCTCCCCATCCACCCTCTATCCTCTAGAACACTCATCACCCCTCAAGGTCCTCAACTACTACCTCTACGACTGCTCTAGCTCTAGCTCTGCCTAGTGGGCCACCACCCTACCATAACCTAGTAGTCCACCAAGCATCATAATCTACTATGGTCCCTACATCTGCAAGCCCTAAATCCTGGAAGACATCATCCTCATCTCCTAGTGGAGTCACCTAAGGCCAGGCCAAGTCTCTCTCTACCTTAAGGTAATGGTAAAAACTAGCTCATCTAGGATGTCCTAGCAGATCCCAAACTACCTAGCGACACGTGAGAAGTGGAAGAACTCACGTATCTCAAGCTTACACCCGAGAAGCCATCTCTCATATTGTGTCTACCTCAGATAGTGGTCTACCTCCTCCCATGTAGGACAATCCATGTAGGGGCACCATAGAACATACCCTGCCCTTAGTCTAGTCAACTGATCCATGTAGTACTAGAGGTCCCCTACACGAGACCTGCTCCTAAAGCCCTCAGCCTCCCTAGGCCAGCATGTAGCATAGCACTAGAACTCCTCTACAATATCTCCAATCAGTAGTGGTAGTCCTCTAGGATGATCAATAGTGATATGCTCCCACACCCATATCTGGAGTAGTAGACTATAGCCAACTCCCACATGGCCCCATTAGGTGATCCGATACAACTCATCATAGAGCTATGCAAGTAGAGCACTCCCCTAGGATAGAATCAGTGGCTCTTATGTAGTGCTAGCAAGTAGGTCCTATATCCTAGCTAAGAGGTTCTAAGGGAACCTCACTCCTAAAGTATCAGGTAGCACAATCTACATGATCAGCTACATCAGCACAACTACTCTCCATGAGAAGACATGCTCATGATACCAATACTCAATGTGCACCCCACCATGCTCAAAGTCCAACTGTGCCTCATCACTCCTAGCATGGAATATCCTCTAGAAAATTGCATCCTTCACCATAGTGGGTGAATATGTGATGGCCTCACCATCGATGGGGATACGAAAGATGTGGTAGACATCCTCCAAGGTCACTATAATCTCACCTATGGGCAGGTGAAAGGTGTTGGTCCATGCATCCCAATAATGGGCCAAGGTAGTCATGTAGGCCTGATCGACTCGGATGGAAGGTAGTCATAGCACATAGCCGAAGCCTATGGCCCCGAACCAATCTCGCTCGACATCAATCAGTCCATCATAGAGCTCATGAAGGAGATCTGACTCCCTCACTCTAGAAGTCAACCTCTGAAGAGAGATAATAATAAAATCAATTAAAATCACAAAAACATAAAAAATGCACTTAAAAATGCAAAAAAATTAAAAAAACCTTCAAAAAGGCAAAAACAATCATAAATGCATTCAAAATATTCAAAAAAATCAAAATTTCACTTCGAAAAATTCAAAAAAATCAATTAATTCAATCAAAACAAAAAAAAATAAAAAATTAAAATTTTTCTAAAGTTGCTCAACCGTAGCTTCGACCCATGATCGATGGCAACGATCAAATTTTTGACCATTGGAATTTGAAGTCAGTCGCGGCCCCCAATTTTCCAATTGGGAGCCATGGCTACCACCCATGACTATGGGAAAGACCTTTTTCAAGGTCATTTCCCATCCCATTCACCTCAAACCCAAAATAAACCCTCCCCAACTAAGCTAGCCTAGTCTAATCCTAACTAGGGTGAGGTTCATTACCAACAATTTAGTGAGTTCATTTTGCTCATTAATTAATTTTGTTCATTTTAAGTTGGTAATTCAAGAGTGAGGTTCGGAGGGCTACCTTCGTAGCACCAGCTTCGCCACTAGTGGATGCCTCCGGTTGGTCAACCATTAGGTGTAGGTAAAGTTTGGTAGTGTTCCATATCAAATTTTTAAACTCACCTCTTAGAGCTCTCTCTCAATAGTTGGAAATTGGAAAATAATGAATTTAAAAATGATAGATTTTTCTTTTATATTTCCAATTTTGCCCTCAATCCATGAGTGGAAAATTAGGGTTTTTCTACCATGGGTCAGAGCCGCACTAAGGAATTTGCCAAAATTAGCTATGGCTAACACCCATGGCTAGCATCCAACAATAAATACCCTCAAAATTTCACCATGAGAGGTTTCAAAATGCAAAATAAAAAATATTCAATGGTCCAAAACCTCAAAAATTTCAAAAAATAACAAAAATATTAATATAATTCAAAATCCAAATGTGCCTCGTATTCAGTCATTTATTCTATACACTTGGTGGTTGCAGCGACTTGCGATCCATGCAATCTGACAAGATGAATAAATCACCATAAGGACATTTGGGGTAAAATTAGTCATTGATCAAATTGAGATGCTTCAATAAAATCTTATCTTGAATTAACTTCAATCCCGAAGAAGGCCACAATGGTCGGACTGCTCCATAGGAACGAGGATTTATCTCAATTCTTCTATGACATTTTTAGTAGATCATCGAACATAGTGATTCAACACAAGCCTAATTGGAATTGCTATCATCTTGATTCCCTAAGAAGGCCATTATGGCCAGACTGCTCCATGGGATAGAGATGTACAATTACTATTAATAGTTGAAATCATGGCTGAATTAGGCCTTGCCAAATAATAACAAAGTGCAAAAGTCTTCAATCATTCAAATTATTCATCTTGGTCAAGTGACTCATCACTTCATTAAATGTCCTACCCTCATCGACTCATCGCTTGAGGGGGTAGTCATAATATCAATAATCATAATCAAATTCAATAGAAGATCACTTGATCTTGTCAAATTATGTTCATCTTATGAATCATTGCCAACAACTATCATAAGCTTACCCTTTATTGGGGAAAAAGCAACTATGATAGTTAAGCTAGTAGCTCTCCACCTATCAAAATGATTGTAGCACCGACTACCCGATCATCGTGGAGCTTGCAAATGCTTTGCAAATTTAAGCCTTCCCTCAGTTGGAAGCAATGATTCTAAGATGTGCATCCTTTTGCAGGATTGGGCATCTAATGTTGATCAGATCAATGATCATCATTCGACCTACAACATGGTTTTAGGAGGTCTATTTTTGCTCAGTGTTGTTCGTTCTCATAATGCATCCCAAAAGGGGTATCTGTAGACACCTAAAATATGTCATGTGTAGGGGACTACTCATATGGGCATCCTAACAGACCATATGAATGATCTTGGACCATTCCAAGATAGAGCAGTGGTTTTAACCACTCAATTTAGGTAGATTTGGCCTACTCAGCCTTAGCCGTGGTTGACACCTGTGACTAACAGAGCTAGCTGCACCTTAGAGCCATGGCTAGCCTTGAAACTATTTTGAATTCTTGAGCCAAGACAAATTTAGTTACAATGGCCATGGCAATGGATTTCAAGTGGTTTTAAGTGAGGAAGCATCCAAAACCTTCCTCCCAACTATTCCAACCTCTTGGTTCTTGATCTTGGCTTCCCAAGCAAGCTAAGATTAGGAATTGAGAGTGCTATAAGACCCCCCTTCAAATTGGGGAAAAGTTTGGAGAGAGTGTCAATTTGCATGCAATGAAGCCCTACCAGATTGGAGAGCCATTTGCAACCCTTGAGGAGTGCCTATATGCTTCCAATTTGGAAATCATGATTGTATGTGAAGCTATGGAGGTTTCAAGAGCTTGAAGAAGATCATTCATCCTAATTGAACCACTTCCACCACAAATTCGAAGAATCTACATCACCAATTCATTCAAGAACACAAAGGTGACCCTTGATCATCAATTCCATAGAGGAAATTGAAGATCCAAGCCTTGATTACAAGAGCAAGAATACTTTCACCTCAATTGTGGCTATCAGTCATGGCTAATAGTGCTAGCTATGCCTTAGACCCATGGTGAGGGTTTGATTCTCACTTTCCTTTATTTTAGTCATAGGATTTCCATTTCAAACATGTATTTAGGTAGATCTAACATAGATTAGCTTTCCTTCATGCATTTGTATGGTTAAATCTAGGAATTAGAGGTAGATTTGTTCTTCTTTCCTTGCATTTATCAATTTAGACTAGTTTCTTTTGATTTGATGCATTTCAAGTTTTAATGGCTAATTAGGTTGTATAATTGCTAGATTTCTTACTTTCTTTACAAGCTTTATAGTAATCTAGAGATTTCTTGCATTTCTTTATAAGTTTACATGCTTTCTTGCTATATTTTTCATCATTTATGCAATTGCCTATCAAGAGCCTCATCAAGAGAGGCCTCCTTTGCTATTAACCCCTTTTATGTTGTTTCTTGAATGTAGGTTTATAGGATCTGAGCATTTCAAAGTATTCTTGGCAACATATTCCTCCAATCGAGTGAGAAGAAGGCTATCTTTGGCCTTAAGCAGTTCATGTCCATTCTAGAGAGCCTATGGATTACACCATCCCCATTTAGGGGCCTTCAAATCAATTGTATCAAGAATTTGGGTATCCCTAAGAGGGACGTATTTGTAATCGGGATTTGGCAAATATTTAATAAAAGAAACCTTACTTTCTTGTTAAATTCATTGTTGTCCATATTTTGATGCTTTAATGCTTGATGTTAATTGATGCACTAGTTAGGTGTATGCTTTTTAGATCGGTGCATATAGCTTAGAAACCCATAGGGTGACCAAATGTACTATACCTTTTGATTCTTTTATAACTACAAAAGTAATGTGGTTGAATTTGAATCACTATTCATAAGGTTTAAAAAAGTAGAAAAGTAGGCTATTAAAATCTTAATTTTTGAAAATTTTGAGTTGGTAATAATTAATATCAACTAAGCATGTGCCACCAAAAATAAACACTTGAGTTCATTCAAATGTCAAGTTTGGAATTTGGTAGAAAGCTTCAATGCCTAGGAGACAATGACAATACCTATGGATTTGAATATGAAGATAAATGAGTTGGTATCTCTAGATGCTAAGTTTAACCCATCCATAGATATATGGGATAGATTAAAAGAGTTGAAGGTGGTGTTCAAATCTATATTACTTTATAATGTAGATCATTGGTAGGTACTTAATAATAATGAATAAATTATTGAATTCTTGGTCTACAAAGCCCAACATGCAATAGGTATACTTGAGTATGGTGATGATGTTTAACACTGGGTAATTTAGTTAAATAATTATTAATTTCCTAGAGGATTGATCACTCTAGAAATGATATTTATTCTAAATGACAATATCAAAAAGGCCATTATTAATGAAAAATCATCATCATATCAACCTATCCAATTTTTCAAAGATAAAAATCTATTGATGGGAAATAAATGGATGGAAGAAGAGGTCCACTTAGTCAAATAATTATATGGGAACTATAATTATGTAATTTCTTAGAGTTACAAGAATATTAATTGCTATTATAGGAGAATCATTGAGTATACAATCGATCTAGATTCTATGGCCAAGACCATTTTTTAGAAATAGATGTTAGTGAAGCAAAAAATAATAGTTTTAAAAGTGAAGCTTCTAAAGCTTTTACAATCATAAATCATATTTCTTATAAACATCCAATTGAGGTGGAAAACTTAGTTTTTGTAAGGAAAATGGATATATAAGGTTGTTTATTAATTTTTGGAACCTAACTAGGAAATCTCTCAAGGATCATTATCCATTACCATATATGGAGCAAATTTTTTAAATAGTGATAGACTCATAAATGTCATCACTAGTAGATCGTTTTTAAGGATATAACCAAATTTAGGTCAAAATGATGATAAACACAAGATGACATTCATGATAAAATGTGGAACTTTCACCTACCAAAGGATGATTTTGGTTTATCCAATATAGCAACGACCTTTTAGAAAGTTATGAATATCACTTTTGTTAGACTTATTAATGAAATCACCATAAAGATATATTTCTTATTTGATCATATTCAATAAATATGAGAGAAAACATATCCAACATCTACATTCAGTCTTTACAAGATGTAAGGAATATGGTATCTCCTTGAATCTTAAGAAAATTATTATTTTTATTTAATAAGGTAAGTTTTTGGGATATATAGTATCCTAACAAGGTCTCTCAATCAACCTGTATTGCATCAAATAAATTAGGGAACTACTACTATCATCCTTATTTAAAGGTATTAGGTCCTTTGTGAGCTAAATTCAGTTTGTAACTAAGTTCATAGCTGACTTTGTGTAGCTAATTAGACCTATGACCATGATGTTGAAGAAAAATATCATATTTGCATGTATAAAAAAAGATAAATAAGTCTCTTAGGATATTAAATTCACAATCACTAGGTCATTTATATTGATACATAGACATTTTTCTAGGAATTTTAAGTTAAATGTGTTTGACATTGATGAGAGTATTGTGGTAGTACTAACTCAAAAATATAATTAATACGGGGAATATCTAATATTCTTTATGATCCAAATGCTTCATATTTGTGAGGAGCAATATAATTTCATAAAAATATATGTTCATAATGATAAAGGCCCTCATAAATATAGAAAATTTCTATCCCAAAGAAAGACCAGTATCTTTGTAATTCACCTAGTATGAGATCTACAATGTTGCATGGTGAACTAGGTGAGAAAGGAGCCATCTGGATCAACAAAATCTAGGAGTTTAACATTGATATCAAGCCAACAAGGCTAGTAAGATCAAGGGAACTCTATTAAAATCTAGCCATGTATCACATTAACTTATAGGTTATATTGGAGAAGAAGTAGATGTGGATGAGCAATATAGATGGAAAAATGATATAAGAAAATACATGATAATTGAGGAGGTCCCAAGGAATTAACCAATAAAGAAAAGGGATAGATTCAAAAGGAATAGTATGAACTACATCTAGCTTGATATTTTTTTCACAAAGGGTATGATGGATTACACTTAATATGTATTAAAAAAAGAGTAAAGGTATTCTTTATGGATTATCATGAATATGGTAGTCATTATACATCCTAGATAACCACTCATAAGATCTTTAGGGTAGGAAAATGTTGGCCTACTATATTCATAGATAGATTCTAATGTATAAAAGAGTGCTAATATTATTGTATGTGTATGGGCTATAGGAGAAAGGTACCTATACCTCTAAAATCTATATTTATGATATAATACATTTTAATTATAGGACCTAGATTTCATTATGAATATTAACCCATTGTTCAATTCCATATATGGATGGATTCTAAATTCTATATATTATTTTACTATATGGACTAAGGTAGTTCTAGTGAATTCTATAAATTAACAAACAATCATAAAATTATTGGGGGATATTACAACAAGGTATGGGGAATATTCAACCATGATCATGAATAATACCACAATCTTCATAAGGGCTAAACTTATGCTATTCACACTCAAGTATGGGTTCATATTCAAGATGGCTTATAACTACTACCCATGGGGAAACTATTTAGTAGAATCAACCAGCAAAAATATTATCACAATTTTGAAGAGGATGACCATCGAGTCCTAGAGAAACTATCATGCTAAACTAAAGAAATATATATAGGCAAACAAAGATCCTCCTAATTTTTTTTATTGGAAGAACACCTTATAAGTTGTATTACAAAAAAGTGTACTACTACCAATAAATATCTCTTTCTACTCCAAATGTCCCAGAAAATAGATCTATATTATACAAATATTGCCCTAATATAGGCCACACTGAATGCCTTATTAAAGGTAGAGGAATATAGAGATAAGGCTTTTAAGAGGTTAGTCCATTACTGAATGAGTATCAAAAGGTGGTTTGACAAGAAAACAACCAACATGGAGTTCAAGAAAGGAGATATAATTCTCAAATAAGATGAATATAGAGCTAAATTAGGAAAGCATAATAAATTTAACTCTTTATGGAGTAAGACCATATGAAATTGAAAATATCATAGGATCTAATACCTACAACTTAGTCACAATTATTGGAAGGTTGTTATCCATATTAATAAATGGAAAATATCTAGACCTCTTTGAATTTAGGGACTCACGAACCCTTATAAATATGTAAATACTATTTATTTTATCCCTTTTATGCTTTCTTATTCCTATTTTCTATCATTTATATCCCTATATATACTTACATACATAATATACATATCTATCTATATATATATATATATATATATATATATATATAGAAGTGATAATGCAGATCAAGACACATGCATAGAAATAGTGGGTGAAATTCTTAATGAACAAATAGCCCCTCAGGATACCCAACAAGAGAATATGAACAAAGGAATAGAGTCCTCTAATGGATTACTATAGGTGAATCTCACTAAAGAATTAGATCAGTCTGGTGAAAAAAGTAAAGAGGAGGTTGAAGAAACTCAACATGTGGAAATAGTAATTATAGGAAGTATTTTGATAACTCGTTTAGTATCAAAGGGTAGAAATTATAATCAAGTGTTAAGGGAAGAGCAAACCCAGAAGGATATTCAAAATAAATCTCAAACCACTTTAGAAATTTATCCAAAGAATAAGTCCTCTAAAAAATGATAGTTCTCTCTTGGAATTACAAGGGATTGGGTAATACCCTGAAGAAAAACTACCTATTTAAACTTGTTAATAACCATAAGGCTCTTGTTATTTTTTTGCAAAAAACCAAAACAATGGATATTTTTGTGGCTTTAGATTGGTATAAAATATAGAGACACTCTGAATGTGAGGCCATAAGCTCATCAAGTCCTTCGGGTTTGGTCTTAGATTTTAATTTATCTAATGTAACACACATAACCTTTGTTAAATTTTATGGGATAAACAATCCAAATATAAAAGGAGAATCTTGGAATCAACTACATCATTGGAGTAGGCAAGAACAACCAAAAAATCTAATAATAGGAGAGGACTTAAATGTCACTCTAGCACATTGGGAAAATATGGAGGGAAACAAGACTTGTAATACTATAAAAGACTTAGTAACTCAATTAACCTTTCAAGAGAACATGTAGGACATTAGTCTCAAAAACAAGAAATTAACCTGGACAAATAGAAGATCTAGAACTCATTATATTGCAAAATATTAGATAACTTTTTAGTAAGTGAGAACCTTTTGGATCTTTTACCTCTACTTTCTAGTCATATAGTTCAAAATGCAATTTTTGATCACAAACCAATTCTTCTAGAATAGGGTTAGAACACCTAGCAAGTTAGAAATACTCCATTCAAATACAATCTAGGATGCGCAGAGTAGAAATATTTTTGTAAATTAGTTTAAAATAACTAGAAATAAAAAACCTTCCAAACAAGACCGCAAAATATTTCGAAAAAAAAAAACCTCAAGTTAGAAATAAGAAAATGATTATCCAAAAAACCACTGCAAAGAAAAGAAATAATCTTGCATTAGCTTGAGAAATTTGAGGTAAATATACAAGATTATGCTCCTCTAACTCAACATAATGATCAACAAAAAGAGTTGTTGGCTTATTTGTATAAACTTAACTCCAAATAGAAACAAGACTGCAAGAAATTTCGAAAAAAAAAAAAAAACCTCAAGTTAGAAATAAGAAAATGATTATCCAAAAAACCACTGCAAAGAAAAGAAATAATATTGCATTATCTTGATAAATTTGAGGTAAATATACAAGATTATGCTCCTCTAACTCAACATAATGATCAACAAAAAGAGTTGTTGGCTTATTTGTATAAACTTAACTCCAAAGAGAAGGCATATTGGAGATTGAAATCAATAATGATTTGTATGCAAAAAGGGGATAAAAACACCAAGTATTTCCATCTTAAAACTCTATAAAATTATCACAGGAACACTATTAGAGCTATAGAGAAGGATGCCATCACATACAATGAGAAAGATAAGATAAAATAATTGGCCCAAGAGCATTTTTCTAAGTTGCTTGCTCATGAACCAGGTGCTCCTCAAGCTCAATATCTTTTGCTCCAAAATATTCCTTTCATACTTAATCAAGAGGACAAAGCTACTCTATGTGCTCAAGTCACTTAATAATAAATATATCCGGTGATAAGCTCTCTTCCAAAATATAAATCTCTTGTTCTAGATGGATCCACAAATAAATTCTATCAAAAAAACATTTACCTAGTTGAAGATGACCTGTTGAGTATGATACAAGATGTCAAAAAAAATATGTTTTCTTTTCAGAGCTATTAATTCAACCTTTCTTGTTTTAATTCCTAAATATAACTCCACTTCCTTTGATATATTTAGACCAATTTCTCTTTGCAATTGTTCTTACAAAATAATGACAAAAATTATTGCCAACCAAATTAAAAAGTTGCTTGATAAGTTGATTTTAAAAGAACAAGGAGGTTTTATTCTGGGGAAGAAAATTTATGATAATATTATCATGGTGCATGATACTCTTCACTCTTGATCCCACTTCAAATCATAAAATGTAGTTTTCAAACTGGACATGATCAACTCCTTTGATGTGGTCAATCTTCATTTTTAGAAAAAGTTCTCATAAATTTTGGTTTTTTATTCATCTAGTAATATGGATAGGAGCATGCATCAAAGATCCCTAGATCTCCCCATTATTCAATGAAGATCCTTCTTCCTTATTCAAAGCTTATAGAGGAATTTTCCAACGTTGTCCCCTTTCACCATACCTCTACATCCTACTAGCATAAACTTTAGGAAGAGCCATGAGCAACATGTAAAGGGCTAGATATTCTCAAGGAATCAAATATAATAGAGGTGTTAGACCTTTCATGCATACCCAATTTGTCGATGACACTATCCTGCTAAGAGAAGAAACTAAATACAATATTAGAAAGTTCAAGAGTTGTCTCTCTTTCTTTGAAGCAACTTTAGGAGCTTTAATAAATTTTACACAATCAATACCTATCCTACTAAAAACAAAAGGCTTGCTAAAATACTTATATTTAGGAAAGGAGTTGATCAACACTTTAGATATCTATGAGTCCTAATGGGTTTTCACCTCAAACCAAAAAGAAGTTGGGAACCAACCATTGAAAAACTATAGAATCGAGTGCAGACTTTAGAATCGAGTGCAGACTTATAGTCACATATGGTTGAGTCTTGTAGGAAGAAGAGTTTTAATTAGGTCAGTCCTATTGGTGCTCCCTATATGCCAACTCTTAGTTTACCACTCTCCTAAAAGTATCCTATAATATTTTGATGGAATAATCAGGAGTTTACTTTGGCAAGGTGGTAAAAAAAATGAAAAAAGAAAGTTTCACTTGGTCAACTAGGACTCAATTACTATAGGGACAAATAAGGGTGGCCTTGAAAAAATTAAAACTAAAATTATCAACAAATCTCTAGAAACTACTATGGCATTTATCTCAGCCTACAAAATCCTCTTGTAAGAAGATCTTGAAAGCTAATTACTCCACATAAGGATTACATATTTTAATAAATATAAGCATAAAACCTAGAGCATCTCTAATTTGGAATTATATAGTAGAAGCCAAAATTTTGATCCTTAGCAAGGCCTCTTGGATCCCAAGATATGGTTCACAAATTAATCCTTGGTTTGACCCTATTCTTGGTAAGCCTCCCTTAGCAACTGTAGTCCAACCCTTAAATTAAAGCTTCAACATTTACAAATATCCAAGTTTAGTGATCTCCTACATTGGAGCAATAACACTGGAATGGTTGAATCCTATATTGCCACCATCACTGGTGGCAAAATAGAATCATTTCAAGAAAAATATAACATAAAATTTTTAAGACAACATTCTCTAGATTAGCTTATTTAGGGAGAGATTAAGAAATTAGGAGATTATGTTATCAAGAGCGGTACTCAATTATAACTAGATGAAACTCCTAATAAAAGATTGGTTTCTATTTGAAAAATAAATTTACCACCAAGAATTCAAATCTTTACCTGGTTGGTCTTACAAAACAAGATTCTAACAGGTGACAATCTTGAAAAGAGGAATATAGTGGGTCCCCATATGTGTTTCAAATGCATGAAGAACAGTGGCACCATGCCCCACCTATTCTGTGAGTGCAAATAAGCTATTCCAATATGGATTCAAGTAGCTAATTGATTGGGCTCTCCCCTGTTAGTTTCATTGAATACGAAAGAGTGCCTAATTAATTGGTAATCTAATACAAATGGGGTTTCAAAGGGAAGTCACTAATCAAATCTCTCTATATAGCCATACCTTTCTTTATTATTTGGAACATTTGGAAAGATAGAAATAGACTAATATTTGAAGGCAAAGAGGAAAAAAAGGGTGCTATCTTCAAAAGAATAATCAAAGAAATAATTACTAATTTGAAAGCAATCTTGAAGCATAAGCAAAATCAACAAATCTTGAATGCTTAGGAATTAAAAGTCAATATGATCTTCAAGCCTGTGTTTCAGCTAGCATGAACATTTCTACTTTTACTCCTCCAAATATTCTTCTTCTTGCTTTGTTCTTTGATGGGACATCCAAGGGAAATCTAGGCATAACAGTAGTATGGCAGAAGGAAATTCACCTACTATCAATTATTGCATCAGTTTAGGTGTCACTTCTAACAATGTCACATAGGTGTTGGCTTGTGAAATGGGAGTAAAACAGGCAATAGATCAACAAATAAAAAATCTACATATCTATGGAGAGTTTGTCCTCATTATGAAAGCTCTCCCCAATGACCAAAAATTCAACTCTCTTTAGTTTTACATCATCTTGAATAGAATAAAGATGTTCATTCAACAATTTACTCATGCCTTCAACAATAGAGGAGTGGAGCACAAGAACATGAAGTTAATAGAACATAAGTAGATTCCAAAAATACTTAAGACTTTGGCTCTATATTTTTTAGCATTTTGGAAAAATATGTCACTCTTGTATGTGACTTATAGTATAAGTTCTAGAATTTTGTCTAAGTTGTAGAGTCTCAAGCACAAAATTTTCCAACTGTTTCGAATGTCTGACTTTTGATTCTAGTGTCGTCTGCTTGAGTAATGTCTTTTTACATTTTGGATTATGGTAACTCTAACTTCTTTGTTTTTTCAGTACTTTCTATGTTTTTAGTGCCTCTGATTTTTTTGGTGTTTGTGAAGTTTTTGGCATCTCTAATATTTCTAGTGCTTATAAGAATTTCAAAAACTATAAAAGTCTCTAATTGCTTTCTTGTAAAAAATTTATCTTTTATTCTTGGTTGTTCCTTCCTTTTAAACAGTGTCTCCAAACTATATACTAAATAAACTTATTTTACTCTCTCATTAACATAATTTTTTTTAAACTCCAAAAACTTTATTTATATATATATATATATATATATATATATATATATATATATAATTTAGCTATTGATGGCAATGGTTTATTATTTGTATTTTGGAAGATTGCCGAGTTCCTAAATCCATGTGACCAAAAAATGGCATGTCCAATGTTTAAGGTGATGTAGTGACTCGTCGCCATAGGTCATGCTTACAAAGATTTTGTAGTAGCTTCAATTTTACTCTTGATAGAATCGAATCACTATTTTCGTTGGATTGAAAAATGTAATCATGTCGTCATACTGCACTCTTAATATTCGTGCCGGACATGGCATATATTCTTGTCCATATCACGACCTTGTCTTTTTCTCCTCGCTCATGCCAAATAAATGAACGCGGGAAAATGGTTGCCCGGATCCGCCGATGGTTGTACGTATAGTCTAGAATTGTTTAGAATCTTATCTCTTATAATTGGCAGATCTCGTATATACAAGTATTTTATTTATAATAAGTATTACTATACATGTTGTGGCAATGTTATATATTTATGTCCTTGTTATTTTTTAATTTTTAAATACAATTTTTTTCAAAAAGCTAATCTTTATTAAATAAGAGTCTTTGGGCCCCTCTCTTTAAGACTGTAAAGATGTTAGTTATTTACGTGGAGGAACTCGTCTCGTCTCAAAGATCTTTAGTTTTTTTTTTTTTTTTTGAAATTTTGGGTAGTTTAGAGGTTCTCTTCTCTTAATTTTTCTTGATTGCTTATTTATTTATTTATTTATTTATTGATTTTTAGGTTTGCTCCCTATCTTATTTGGCTTCTAAGACGTTTTATTTATGGTTTTTAAGGTTGGTTTGGTTTGTAGGTTTCACTCCTATTTTTTTCTCATCTTTGTGGTTTGTATAGGAGTGTTTTCTTGTTGATTTTTTTTGGACTTAATTTTTTCAAACAATAATGCAATTGTATAAAAGGTTTGAAACCCTTTTAAAACCCTTCTTTTCATTCTATAAAAAAAAAAATTAAAATTTATATCATGTTGTCATATTTTTTATTATTTAAGATTATAATATTTTGTATATATTTTTTCAATCTTATCAAAAAAATTAATTTAAAATATATATTATATTATCATATTGTTTTTTTTTTCGGTTACTGTGAGAAACTTCTATGATCAGGAAGCATAGGGCAGGGCTGAGCAGTCTCCTCCCAACCATGACCAGCACAGGGCTGAGCAGTCTCCTCCCAATCATGACCAACACAGGACTGAGCAGTCTCCTCCTAACCATGACCCCTCGTGAGAGCTGTACTTATCAATAAAGAATTTAACACAAAACCACCACATACCCACCCCCTCACACACTCACCCACTTAACACAAAACCACCACATACCCACCCCCTCACACACTCACCCACTTAACACAAAACCACCACATACCCACCCCTCACACACTCACCCGCGATTTGAACATTAAACGTCCCGAAGAAGAACCAAAGCCCCAACAGTAGAGCTGCACCCCAGATATTGTTTATTATTTAATTTTATAATATTTTGTATATTTTTTTTTAGTAAGGCTTATTTTTTTTTTTGGTAAGTAAGAGAATATTATAATTAACACCGGGTTTTAACTGGTTGACCCAAAACCATTTTACAAAATAGGGTCCACTGACCAACTGGACAAAGGCCAAGCCCTAAAAGTTTAAACTGACAACAAAAATGGCCAAGACCTACTCTTCCATTAGAATACAGACCAAACTAAACTATGGAAGCATAATATTATGGCCATCAGAAAAGAAAGACGCAAAAAAGAACTAACAAAGACAAAAACTAATCATGCAAGCACCATGCAGAGTAGCTTGTGCCCATATAAAAATAATAGAATATGGTAAAAAAAACATCCCATAGAATGGACAACCAAGAGGCCAAGCGGTCTTCCTTGTAGTCCTCATCTAACTTCTTATCATCGTTCTTGCCATCATCTTTAGATTTTGCCTTCGACTCCTTGTGCCCTCGGAACCGTCTGGCTATAAAATAGAAGATTTAGGGAATCACACAAATCAAGCACTTGCACCGATGAGGCCGGACAGGACTCTTCAAGCTGGTTGATATTGTTGGAGGTCGATGAAATTGTCATCTTCTCCAAGACTATTATGGTGGGGTCTGGTGCCTCATTGTCGTGGATCTCCAACACTTTGTTATTTCTTGCTAGGGCCTTTTTGCGACATCGAATCCAAACACACCTTGGGAAATACTTGAGGCCAAAGCAGATGTTTCCCATGCATGAATTTGTAGATAAAAAACCTATATCAGTGCCCCACCAGCTGCAAAAAACACTAGTCACATGAACAAAAAAAACAAATATGACAAAATCCATTATAAGGTTCAAAAAATATTTTTAAAAATGCCCCCATTTTCTGTCATTGATCCACTTTGAGCCTTCCAATCTAAAGTTTTTTATTATCTATCACCATTGAGACCGCATGAGGAAGATTTTCAGTCCACGTGATCAAATTTGTTGCTACAATGCCTTCATTTGCCGACCCTATCACCGCCATGTTTGCTTCCGGAAGGTATGCAAAATTATGGCCTCAGGTCGGTCATGAATTAGAGCCCTTGCTTCATGGATGTAGTCATCAAATCTCCAAGGAGCTCTCTTAGTGTTCTTTAGAAGATTTATAATAATAAGAGAATCACCTTCCACCAACAGTTTCCCCTGGATAATTCTCTCGCCACCTTGAGGCTCCTCCAAACCGCCCTTGCTTCAACCACATTGTTAGTTTGAGCTCGAAGATGTTCAACAAAAGCTACAAGCACCTCACCCTTGTGGTCTCTAAGTAAACCACCAGTCCCGACTTCACTGGGTTGCCCCTAGATGCCCCATCAAAATTTAACTTAATCCACCCTAGGGGGGGTGGGGTCCATGTGATCATGGTTCTAGGAAAGACTTGAGGATGATTGAGGCCATCAGTGAGAGGTAAGTTTAATGACTCGGACTAATGAAGCTTCAAAAGGATTTGGAGGTCTAGATGTTGCGAGCACTAAACAAGCATTCTCATTAGCATATGCTAAAATTTTTGACAGACGAGAGGATGACTGAGAAACCTTATCCAAGAAGGCCCGATGATTCCTTTCCAACCATATCTGCCACAAGTAGTGATGAAGGCAGATCTTCCACATATACCTAAGACGCCTATTCAAAAAGGGGGAAGGCCACTGGACAAATAAGTCAAAAATGGACTGAGGATGGACCCAATAAATATGAAACACTTGTAATAGACCTAACAAGATTGAGACAAGAAAAATTACAATACGAGAAACAAATGATCAATAGATTCCCACTCAGACATACAAAGATAACACCTATTAACAACAATCACACCTCTTTTTATTAAGTTATCCATGGTGAGGATCTTATTTTGGATGGCCACCCATGCAAAAAACCCAACCTTCGAAACAATGCTTTTGGGCCAAACTTCCAAGTGAGGGAAAGTAGGTTCATCATTATCAATAAGCATCAGATAAGCAGTCTTGACAGAAAATTCCCCATTGTCTGAAGCTTCCCAGATAAGCTGGTCCTCAAGAATTCCAGAAGGGAGTAAATATCTGTTTTAATTCATTCTCCAATATTATTGATGCCCCTGGTAGATCATTATTCATTATTGGCTTCCATACCCTTCTATTGTTTGACAAAGTAATAAAATCTGCAACTTTGGTACCAAAAACTTCAATTGTCCAAGCTCTAAGGGTTGAAATGATGGGATCTGCAGAGAGGGGATAGTCCTTTAACCATTTGTGGTCCCAAAAATCAATGTTTCTTCCATTTCCCGGTTTCCAACGTAGCCCTTTGCTTAGCAAGTTTTTAGTTTGAAGGATTGATTTCCAAAAAATTGATCCCCGGGGAGGAAAGGAATAACTTAAGAATTCAATTTCTTGCAAATACTTTCTTCCGATTATAGTAATCCATTCTCGCATTTGCATTTGTCAAAATACGCCATGCTTGTTTGGCCGGGAGGGCCATGTTTAAATGTTGTATTCTCCTTAGCCCAATACCTCCAAACTCCCTTGGTTTGCAAACCCTATCCCAGGACACCAAGTGAAAGCGCCGCTTAGATTCGAACCAGTCCATAGGAACCTCTTCGGATCTCGTTCAATTTTAGTGTAGACACTTGTAGGAGCTTTAAAAACAGAGAGAGAGTAGACAGGGATGCTTTGAATGGAAAACTTGGTGAGAAATGCCTTGCCAGCTTGAGATAACAAATTCCCTTTCCATACAGCCAGCTTCCTCTGAATTCTTTCAATTACATTAGTCCACATGGAATCAGTAGCTCTTCCTGTAAATAAAGGAAGGCCTAGGTATGTGGATGGAATAGTAGACACTGAGCATCCAAGAATCCTAGCAATCTTAATCTGCCTCTGAATGGGAGTGTTAAAGAAATAAATTTTACTCTTTGAAAAATTTACCTTTTGCCCCGAAGCATCCTCATATAGCTCTAGAATATGTTTTATGACCTTAGCCTCAAAAACCGATGCAAGAGTTAACAACAAAGTATCATCCACAAAGCTGTTCATGTGTAACTGTCTCGTGTTTGTGATGATGCTTTAATTCTCGAAATAAGACCAATATTACGAGCGACTTTGATTGTCCTCCCAAGGGCTTCAGCCACAATGATAAACAAAATGGGAGAGATAGGGTCACCTTGCCTTAGGCCCCTTTTACTTTGAAAGTATCCAGCAGGAGCACCATTAACAAGGACCGAAAACCAAGGTTTCATAAAACATCCTTCCAAAAGCTTGATCCATTCATGATGAAAACCAAATTTCTCGAAGAATGGCGAGAGACAAAACTCCAGGTTTATGCGGTCATAAGCCTTGTTCATATCCAGCTTGAGAGAAAAAGCAAGTTTTTTAGTCTGGACTACTGAATGGAGGGCTTCATGAACTATTATGACCCCATCAAGGATGGACCTTCCAGGGACTGAACTGCCTTGAAAAACATCAATAAACATAGGAAGGATCTTCCTCATTCTATTTGCAATTGCCTTGGTCAAAATTTTATAAACAACATTACAAAGGCTAATAGGTCTAAAATCCATCATAGATCTAGGAGTAGGAATATTTGGGATTAAAGCAATAAAAGTGGAGTTAAAACTTCTCGGAATATGCTTTGTGGACTGAAATTCCTTGATAGTAGCACATACATCAAAACCTACAATATCCCAAAAAGCCTAAAAAAACGAGGTGAAAACCCGTCTGGACCTGGAGATTTATCAGGGTTCATTGAGAAGAGGGCCTCTTTGATTTCTTCATCCGTGAAAGGCTTAATTAACTCCCCATTCAAGTCATCAAAAATTAAATGAGGAATATGGTAAAGCATCGATTTTGAAGCTAAGGCGGAATCGAAATGTTCTTCTCCTAAAAGATTCTCGAAAATAGGAAACTCGCTTCATTTCTCGATTTCATTAGGACTAGAAAGGAATGATCCATCATCTCTAACAAGTTCTTTAATTCTATTGTGGCTTCTGCTCCTTAAGGTTGATGCATGAAAAAATCTTGTATTGGCATCACCTTCTTTTAGCTGAGTAGCTCTAGACTTTTGCCGCAAAAAAGTCTCCTCGTGAGCTAGAACATTATGGTACTCAGCAAGGGATTTCTTTTCATCTGCCTGTAGGGAAGGGTCTGGAAATCCCTCTTCAAGTTTTTTCTCAATGGTTGATAACCTTTCAGAGATGGCTTTCTTGTTTTCAAAAATATTTCCAAAAATTTCCTTATTCCAGATCCTTAGATTTTCTTTCACCACTTTAAGTTTATGTGCTAATCTGAATGAAGGCCTGCCCTGACAAGAATGCTGCCACCACTGAGAAATTCTGTCTCTGAGATCAGGGTGGTGCATCCACATAGATTCAAACCTAAAAGGCCTTTTTAATTTTGGAGTCTCTTCAATTTCAAGTAAAATCGGGTTGTGGTCAGACCCAATGCGAGGCAAGGACAACAGATTTGCATCCCCAAAAGATTGTATTGCTTCCTGTGACAAAAAAAAACCTATCAAGCTTTTCCATTATAAGTTGATTTCCAGACCTCCTATTGCTCCAAGTAAATTTAGCATTTTTTAATTTGACATCCAATAAATTGTTGTTGTTGATGAAATCTTGAAAGTCCTCCATACTTCTTGCTGGAATTCCTACTCCCCATTTTTTATCAGAGGGGTAAAGAGGGGTATTAAAGTCCCCCGCCACTATCCATGGGATATCTTGAAAATCTTCCTTGAAATGACTGAGTAAATTCCATAGATCAGCTCTCCCAGATATAGAATTAGGGGCGTACACATTTGTTAATATCCAAGAAAGGTCATTAACCTTATCCTTAAAAATAATGCTCATTACCCTTTCCCCCAATTGAATAACCTTGCCTTCCACCTTCCCTGGATTCCAGATACAAAGAAGACCACCTGAGGTTCCATTGGCTTTGCAAAAAATTGCTTCTCCATTTTTCCAGATATTGAGGGCAATTTTTCTAGACAAAACTTCATCGACTTTAGTTTCTTGCAAAATAAGAATAATGGGAGCAAAATCTCTTCTTAAATATTTGACTAACCGTTGTTTAGGAAGGCCATTGAGCCCCCTTACATTCCAGGATATGATCTTCATTTGGAACTTTTAAAGTTTTTTTCCTCTTCCCCTGCCTTGGACTTGAGGGGGCTTAAGAATTTTGTTTTCTTCAAAGGGAAGATTTCTAGTTGGTGGAAACAGAGTAGTCTGAATTCCATTAGCTATCTCATCTTGGACCTCTTCTTTCCATTGCTGGGCATTTGACTTTCTTCCCTTTTTTTTCTCACCTCCACAGTCAATCATGGGGGATTTCATTGAGCTTCTAGTCCGTTTCGGGCTAAATTTGGTTTGGGTGACCTGTTGGATAACAGTACTGGAAACCCCTTCTCTGGATTGGGACAAAGACAAAGGTGAAAAATGTCGCTTGGAAGGGCTGATTAACTCTGAAAGCACTTTTTCTCTTTCTCGGGCAGAAAAGGACTCATCATTAGGGCATTCTTTATGGCCAACAGGAGGAGGATTGGAAGGTCCAGATTTGGTTGGGGAGTCAAGGTAAGCAGGGAGACCAAGAATTATATCCTCAACATTAGACCCTTCATTCTGATTTTCCTCTGTAATTATTTGGTTTTCAGCCAAAATGTTAAATTTATTTAGATTCTCGAAAGGAGAGCATACCTTTTGTTGGTCAGTTTGTGATGTAGAAATTTGCTTGTCCTTACCATTGTCCATGTGAATCTCAGCCTCATTCTCCATTTGCCCCAAACCAGAGGCCTTTGCCTTTTCAACATTTGGATCTTTAACCCTGTACATTCCTATGTATTTGCCATTATTTCTGAAAGACTGCCGCTTGGAATCATTATTCCTAGGAAGGGTTTGTTGGCTTCTCAAAAAAGAGCATTGTCCTTTGAGATGGCCTTGAATATTATAGTCAGAGCAAAATGCCGGTCTATTTTCATATTCGATGACCTGTAATATTGTTATATTTCCATATTCTAACTCCACATGAGTAGGAAGCTCAGATTCTAGGTTTGCATTTACACAAATCCTAGCATGCGTCATTCTGGTGCGTGCAAGGGTTGGATTATCAATGGCCACCAATTCCCCTATGGTCTTGGCAATACCCCCGAAGAAAATACTCATGCCACCAATGAAACGGGAGATTTGGGAGACGGACCCAAATGGGGGCAAAGTTTATGCTCTACTTTTCTCGGGTCAAAATCCTCGACCCATCTCCTAAGAAAAGACTTCTTCACCCAATAACCAAGGTCCTCCTGTTAGAATACGACTAGCATCTTCACTATTGTTAAGGCGTACCGCAAAAACCCCCTTGATAATGCAATAATTTCCATGTGTCCAGAAGTCTTCCACTTCAAGGATGCCCATCGTCGAATCGTTTCAATATCCGGCCTGCCCCCTATGAATTTGCCTACCAGAGAAAAATTTTCCATCGATATAAAGTCTGCCATTACGCTTTCAGGCACGGATACCTTCTGCCCATTGGGAGTGAGAGGTGGTAAAGAATGTAAGGAAACCCTATTGCCACCTTTAAGGGCCTGTGCAAAAGACTTATTGCCCTCGAAATTCTTGATGTGGGCCTTCTTATCAAAAATAATATCAGGGGGTTCGTGTCCCTCTAATTTTTTAAAACCCTCAGTGTCCTTGTCACTGTCCACCTGCTCTTCCTCAGTTGCTTCAAAACCTTGCTTGTTCCCTCCTTGAGCCTCACAGCTTCCATGGGTTTGGAAACCCTGTTTCCCACCTCCAACAGAATGAAAAACATGTTTGCAAAAATTGCACCTGCCTCTACTCCCGCTTTGCTCCATTCCTGCCTCCGTTCCCACCTGCTCCTCTTGTCGGTGTTGCTGCTGTAAGTGTAACCCAGATTATTAGTAATATGAAGTTTTTTCTATTTCCAAATGATTTATTTTCAACATGTTGTATTTAGCAGAAATAATTATAAATGTATTTTATTTTTTTTTACAACCTCATAGTAAGGCTTATTTTAACTTTAATAAAAATATTTAGCATTTGAATACTAATTAAAATCATCAAATATTTAGCCTTTTAACTTAATACTATTTAAAATCATCAAATGACATAAATTCTTGCGAGGGAATATATAAACACTAGTGAATCATTTTAATACATATAATCAATTAAGTTTTTAAAAATAAATTTAAAATAAAAAATAAAGTTTATTTTACTTAAATTTAAATTTATTTAAAATATTTGAATTCATTTAAAGTTTGCCAAACAATATGTGTTCATATTCTTAAAAATTAAGAGCTTAAAATGTGTAATGTGAAAATCTCCTTTACTAATTTTAAATTCATTTAAAACTTATAAAATGAAAAGAGTTTACATGATTAAAAATAAAATTGTTAAAATGCAGAATAATAAATATAGAATATCTATCTTAAATTTAATTTTATGTAGAAATTGAAATTCATAAGGTTATATGCATGAATGGTTATGAAATTTTTTTAGGTTTATTATTTTTTCCTTAATCTTATACAAAATTAATGCATTCAATATCAAATGAGGTAAACTCAACTTGTTAAATTCTTTGACTTTCAAGGAGGAGGCTTATGTTCAAATCTCGTTGAGAGACACTTGTATAGTTGCCTAATTGCCAAGTTCTTGTAATATCACTATGTGGTTAACATATTAAAATTAAAATAAATGCATGCATTCTTTATAAAAATCTTGTTGATCCATAAAAATGATATTCACCCATGAGGTCATGTTTCAAAAATTCAAAGGAAAGGATATCCCTTTCCAGCCTTTGGATTCTGGCCAACTACTATTAACACTAATATAGGTATCATGAATGCAGAAAATAAGATATGTGAAGGGTGTGAGGAATGAAAGTAATGTTAGCAATTCAACTCTATTTTCATAGGAACTAACAATATGAAATTCATACAATTACATACATTCAATAACAAACTTATGGATAATATTATTGATAAATATATCAACTCAAGCAATGCATATATATTGTATTGCAAAACTTGTTCTCACACATATTACAATGCTTTTGTCTTAAATATATACAACTTGGACATGAGACTCTTCACATTCACAACTCTTGACCTTTCTAATTTCAGTAACTCTTCATCTCTTCAAACTCATAGGAGATCTAAATCTTCATATTTATAATAGGAGGAATATTATTTGTTTGAATCATAATAATAAAAAAACTATAATGGTTACACACACTAAAATATAAACATTTACATGATTCTTTTCACGCCACATATTTAAAAAAACTAGTTACAAACCATTTACAAATACCAAATAATGTAATAGACTCTAACACCCCCCTATTACATTATTGTATTTTGATTTTTGGTTCTTGCATTCTTTCTTGTTCTGGTTTTGGTACTGATTCTGACCACATTTGTAATTGTTTTGGAAAGATTCAAATCCTAATTTTTGGAAGAGTCCATTTAGTGCTATCAATATTTGTTTCAATTTGTATATTGCTTATCCATCCACAATTCATATTCATATTATTATTTCCTTTGTACCAACAATATCTTTGAGAGTGATTGTTACCTCCACAAATTTTACAACAATGAAGATCCCAACATCTTTCTATCTTGTGTCCATATTTGCCACAATGTCTACATCTAAATTTATTTTTACCTTTCTTATTTTTTCATGTATCAATACTAGTTCCATATATCTTTGTCCTAAAGTTCTCTACTTCACAATTCTTTTGTTAATCCTTGATTCATTATTACCTATTTGTTTAAGGCCTTTAAAAATGTTCTCTTGCCAAAATTTCTCTAAATTTATGTCATTGTATCTTGTCAAAAATTCTATACCAATCTTGTTGTCATTGTATCTTGTCAAAAATTCTATACTAATCTTGTTGTCATTGTTATTTATGTCTTGGCCTACACAATTTTTTCCTATGCATTCAACACAATCAACATATTCTTTATCTTCATGAACAATGCTCAAATCCCCAGTATCACATGTAATATCTATTTTTTGTACAAGATTGCTAGTATCACACCATACATATATCATTATGTGATTCAAATCATTGGTATCACAACTTGCATGGGTCTTTATGGGATTCAAATTACTTGTATTGTAATTGCTCTCTACTATCTTGGGCTTATATTTCTCATTTTTATTTTGAAGAAGATCACTAGTGTCACAACTTGCATCTGTCTTTTGAAATAGTTCACTAGTATCACAACATATACTTGTTGTCATATGCCTCAAATCATTTGTGTCACAGTAGGCATCTTTTATCATAGGCTTGTTCTTCAAATTTTCAATTTTTTCATTTTGACTTTTGTGCTTCACCTTATTAAGTGTCATGTGCATTAACTTTCCCATATCAATAGGTAATACAATAACATGTTTAGAGAAATATTCAACCCCATTGATAATAACATTTAAGCAGTTATCGAGGAAAATAACATTTAAGTAGTTTTCAAGTTTTGAAAAATATTCCTTTTTAGCTTCTTCAAGAATTGTTTGTGAGTATCATATAAATTTTGGTGACTTATAATATTCAAGTTGCTTCTCTTCTCCTTCACTTATTATTAATGACTTACACTTATGATTTTTTGGTTGTTTTTCTCTACCTATATTATCTTTTGGTGAGACACATTTTTAAATTTTGCTTATTTATTTGTTTGTTTTCTTTCTTTAATTTCCATGTTAGCAAGATTTATGATCCTCTTCAATCAACTTTAGTGAGAATATATTTCAAGCCAAAAAATTTAAATGTTTTGCTTAAACCTATAGCCTTTAAACAATTATTTTCAATTCACTTTTGAATAATATAATTATGTACTTTCTTCAAATATATCTTAACTTTAATAAATTATTTTTCCTTCAATATAATTAATTTCCTTTGTAGTTGAAATCCTTTTAACTCCCAAATTAAAATTAAAAAATTTCTTCTTCCTTTAATAATTCTTCTATTTTTCTTCAAATAAAATTATTTTCTTCTTTTCTTTAATCTTCAATTTCTTCTTAATATTTGTTTTCTCAATAAACTATATCTTCTTTCAAATAATCTTTCTTCTTCTTCAAATTATTATTTTTTTCTATCTCTTTGGACAATATTCCTTTAATATATTTCAAATTCAATTTCTTCTCAATTTATTTTCCTTTCAATTTTTCTTCAAATAATTCTCCTTTCTTTGATAATTAATTTCTTTCTTCAAACAATATTTTGACTTCTTTTAAAATCTTCCCTTCAATTTTCTCTCCTTACTTCCAATTTTATTTTGCAAATCAACTCTTCTTCCTTTTATTTTTAATTCCTCCAAATTTCTCCTAATAATATTTTTCTCCTCATAACATATATGTTTCCATTTCAATACAATACTTCTTTTCTTCTTTAATATTTCTTCTAAAATAAACTTCCACTAAAAAATGCAAAGGTTAATAATTTGTATCTTTGTTAATCATAAATTCACCAACTTTGTGCATGATTCCTCCCTTCTCCAATGGTGCTCACCCTAACAAGTGCTACTTTCTTTCCATAGTTGGCATTCCACTTTTGATGTAGTGTGGGTTAACGTGACATACACACACCCTCTTTCACAATAGGCAAAACCATTTGAATCAATTCATAGTGCTCCTCATAACTTCCCACAAGAGTATCAACATGTAGTTTTCTTTTTAACTAACAACAAAACTAAACCTGATGGAAAACAAAAAAAAAATCTTCTTCTAGGTGTAGTATTAGTTTGACCCTCTTGAGGATACTACATAGAGTACCTCTTGTAGATGCCCCTAGTTGATATCAAGACAACAATTATTTTTAATTTTTTTAATTTTTAGAACCTGCTCTACAGTTTTCCCAAAAAACTTTTTTATCTCTAGTATATTTTTAGCCAAAATTGTTCTTCTATCCCCTACACTATGCAACTTACCCAAAAATAGACTTAGGTTATTTATTTCTTGTCTATTCCAATTCATGCCAACCAAGCACATCTGATACTAGTGGTAAATTCATCCTATGGAAAAATGACTCTTTTTGGTGGATGCTCCTACATCAACTTTCGTCCTACTCACTTTGTTTGTTGCTCTATGCTATCCTCCTTTTGTAGTATATATTTCAAACTTAGCATTCTTTGCACACGTTTTATTTCTTTAGTATGCTCCTAGATGCTCTCTTTAGTGCCTTTTTCATCACCACTTGGCTCATTCATGTATTTGCTTCCCTAACAACGTTTGACATCTCCACTCGGCTCTTTCATGCTTCACTCAAGGATTCTTCCTTGTAACTTTCTCTTGGTGGATTTGAAAAAATAACTCAGGATCTCCTTCCTTGAGCTTGCAGTCTCGAATTCCTACACTCTAAATATTGCACTCAAACATTTCAATATTGTCTCTCTCAACTCTGATTCAACAACTCCTCAACATCTCCTTTCTTGACACATTTCTATAATTCCTCCTCAACATATTATCTCTCCAATTATTTGTGCAATAGTGGCTTTGATACCACTATTAGCAATTCAACCCTATTCTTACAAGATCTAATGATATAAAATTCATACAATTCCATATATTCAATAACAAACTTACCAAATAATAGTATTGATGAATATAACGAATCAAGCAATGCAAATACAATGTATTTCAAAGCTTGTTCTCACACATATTACAATGCTTTATCTTCAATATATACAACTTGGACATGAGACTCTTCACATTCATAAAACTCTTGACATTTTTACTTTTACTAACTCTTCATCTCCTCAAACTCATGGGAGATCTAACTCTTCATATTTATTATTGGAGAAATATATTTTATTGACTCCTAATAATGATAAATGTATAATGATAATACACACTAAAAGATGAAAATTTACATGACTTTTTTCACACCACATATTTACAAAACTAGTTACAAACTATTTACAATGATCAAATAATGTAATAGATACTAACAAGTAAAATATAGAAAATAAAATACAACTAAAATCATAGCAAAGCTAATGTGTGATCAATTGGGTTGTTGAGATATAACCAAATGAATATATATATATATATATATATATATATATATATATATATATATATATATATATATATATATATATATATATATATATATATATATATATTCATTCATCATTCAAAACCAATGGAAAAGAGGATTAACATGTAGGTGAGAAGGCAATGCCACAAACACCATTAATTCATGCATCAAGAGATCGAGCATATAAGACAAAAATGAGAAAAAAATGCCAAGCATAGTTTTCCATTCATATCAAAAGAGAATCATATTCATGAAGTATAGCTTGTATTTTTCAAAATGGCCAAAAAATACTTATAATAGGCGTAAGGCACTTTTTCATAGTAAGAGATTAGCCCTCTTTCATGTACATAGAAATATTTAACATTTACATTTAGAGCTAAAAGGAAAGCTATCACTTTTATGCCAATATAGTTTTTGTTGGCTTATATTTTGACTATTTGTTAGCTAACCAAAAAATCACAACTTACCAAAGGATTGTAGCTTTGCCAAGGATCATTGGTTATGAATCGTAACTTTTTAGAACTGGCTAATTTTTAGATTTATTTTTTCTATCCACTATTTGGTGATTGTAAAATTGGCAATGTGTGTCCAAGAGACTTGTAAAGTGTCTAAATTTTACTTTTCCTTGCTAAAGTATTGTATCTCTTTTACTTGGCACCTTTTGTTCAATTGTCAGTTCCAATAATTTGTATCAAAGGTAGTACCTTGTATTACATTTTTAACAACTTAAAGGGATGTCATGTATGATTAATGGTGAGTATCCATTGGGCTATGAAATCAACAAGAATGATCAAAATTATAAAATTTTGAGGTGAAAATATGTGTATTCCTTATCCTTGTATAAGTTCAACAATGCATTCCATTCCTTGTCAAAATTATATCTTCATGTTGTTTAATTGGTCCACCGCTATAAGCCTAAAGCTAGCTCACTAAACTCTTCCTTTGGTAACTCCTCCTTGATATTATAAATTTTCTTCACCTCTACAAGCAATATGTCCAAATGTGAAATGATTTCTACATCAACCAGGGAAGCTTTATCTTCCTAAGTAATTAATTTATTCTCCCCTTCAATCAAACCACATGTTAATCTGTAGGTATTATATCACCTTGGGTTAAGAGAGGGTTTTGGAGTCCTCCCTAGACTAGTTGATCTAGATAATATTTTAGATTTCATACAACTTCTTTCAAAATTTTAGGGGAGGATTTATAGGTTTCTAGGATTTTTTGGTTGAGTGGCACACTCACTACCCAAACTTGTACCACTTGAGTTGTTGATTTGGTTGGTTTGTAGGTCCACTTCATGATTTGCATATAATTTCCTTTTAAGGAAAATATCTAATTGTATATGGTCTTTGAAAAATTGATCCTTTGCCAATACTTCTTTAAATTTTTGGATGTGTTGTAGATATAGCTTTTTTTGTTTCATCTCATCCAATATGTAGTTCCATAGATATCTTATTATATTTATGGCTAAGAACTTGGTCTTCATGGAATCAATCTCCACTCTCAGGCTCTTCTCAATTTTTTAAAGCTTTGGGATCTCATCATGCTTTTGTCTTAGTGCCTCAAATATTTTCTATTTATGTAGCTCTAACTCTTTTATGAGGATTACTTTTTCTTACTATATATACAATTACTCTTATTTAGCTTACTTTACATGTTTCTTTAAGTCATCACACTCCTACTTCAAGGTTTCTAGTTCTTCCTATAACTTAGAATTATCCTCTACCTTCTAACAAGATTTTATATTAGTATATTCTAAAGCTACAACCAACTCCTTGTTCTATTTCATGTAGGTTTGATTATCCTTATCCAACCTTAGGTAACTCAACATTTCCAAGTTGACCTATTTCAAGAATTGTAATAACGCTATGTGTCCCACCCATTGTCAATCCAAGGAATATAATTAGGTGATATAATCAGAAGGTGTTATAGTTAAATTATTTGGATCTAATGCATGTGCCTTGATACAATATTTTTCTCTCCCTTGTGACCACTTAATTTTTGAGAACAAGTGGTTCTTTTATAGCTTAGGCATTCATCTACCACACCCATACCTATTTGCATCGATGATGTAACTATTTGAAGCTATAAATGGGTTAGGGTTTGTGAGAGATGAACCTCAATGTTGATACCTTCAACTTAATATGTTGCGATAAGGACCATCAATATATGAGTATCTAGTTATGCTTCTACCTCAAGAGATTATTCCTTTGTTTTAATAAATTGTGCCTTAATCTCTAGATCCACTACTTGAATTTACATTTCTTTTTAATTAACATCAATACTTGGAGTAGAGGGTGGCTAGGTTAGTATTTAAATATCTTGAAAGTAAGATTTAATGATTTTTATTCCCTTGAGCTCAGTAAAATTGGCATAATTTGAGGCAATTGTTTGGGTGGTATGGTGGACTAGGTATAGAAGGCCCTAGTGGAGGTGCTTTGACTGGTGATAGGGAATGTGTATGTGAAGGAAGTGGGAATAATTTAAGTAGTGATATGAGGAATAAATATAGAAAGTATTGTAGTAGTGCATTGTTGATAAATTGAGGCATGAATGGTTATGGTGGAGGAAACTACCATAAATGCCTTGACTACTCATCTTCTTTCTCTCCATTGCTCATCATAGTATTTTAGGATCTGTGTGACATTAAATTTTATCTCAACCATTCATATCTATTATTTTGGTGTAGCAATCACACCTACATACAATACGAGTAGAAGTGCAATAGAAGAAGGGTACTAATAGAAGAGGTAAGGTGAGGAATGAGTTTTGTGCAAAGAGGGGAGACAATAGAGAAAGAAGAAGATAAAGTGGTAGAAGATATGGTGGAGAGGATGGTTACCACAAATTTGTATCCCTTTTAAGTAATAGCTCCTATGTGTATCACTTCTTCATAAGTAGTGATTATTATAATTTTTTGAATACCTTTATTAGTGGCCATTTATTTTACTTGTGTCAATTCCTAGCTAGCTCTAGCTTACACTAATATGATAGGTTCCATAAAGATCTCTAGATATATCATCCTTATTCCATGACTATTCCTCTTCATAGCATGACACAACATACCTTGTGCCTCATTAATTTCCCTTTCATAAGCCTCATTTATCATCACAAGCACATGCATATCAAATATTAACCTATGGAATTTGTGGAGTTGTTTTTAGTTTATTGTTTTGAGGTAGCCCATTATATTTTATATGTAATGGATATTTATCTCTTCTTAGATTAATGGAATTTATATTAGAATAAAGTGGTTTGGATCAATTTGCTTGAGTGTTTCAAAGGACTAGGTTTTTAATATACTATATTTATCTTGCTTCATGTTACAACCCATTGTTATTAGTTTTCTGACACTACTTGGTATTCAAAATGAAAGTTTCCCTTCCTAACGAAGTTACCAAATTTTGCTAAAATAATATTTTGTAGGTTTGGTAAAGTTGCAATCCAATTTTACACCATCTCTGATAAATCTATCATATTAGGTTATTGAACTAGAGCTAGCTCAATATTTGGTACCTAAGGGACAATAAATTGGTCCATCATCTTGTTGTGCTTGATAGTGCTAATTATGTATAACAATTTTGGTGTTTCTTATTGCTACATCACATTCCAAGGTATTATATGAAGTGTTACAAGTGGGGCAACATAGGAAATTTATTTCTGAACTAGCATTCACCATGTTATTTTGAGCCTAGTTCCCTTATTGATTTACAATATGTTAAGGCATATAATCCTTTGTCAAACAAGGGGTCCTTTGTTGCTACTAGTTTCTTGATTGATGCCACCCACCACTTTGTTGGCCACCCTATTTCTACCTCTTTTCCAAATTAGTCTAATTTAAAAAGAAGAATTTATCTTATAACTAAGTTAATTCACTTGTACTTGGATTCTATAATTCTAATTTTGAGGTGTAGAGGGGGTATTATGATTGGTTTTTTTAGGAGAAAAAAGTAGGTCTAGAAATCAGAGTTAAAAAGTGACAGTAGTAGACATACTTTAGCCAAGAAAAGTCACCATGTATGGAGTGTTGGTTTGAAAATAAGTAAGTGTGCTAGATGGAGCTTGAGAAAATTGATTTTGAGCATTTGAAATAGGTGCAATAGTTAGAGGAATTCATGGTATTAGTGAATTTTGAGTTGAACCCACATAAGTAGCATATACCATGGGAGGAGTGAGGGGTAATTTTCCAACTCTAATCAACATGTATTTTTCTAGTACCACTTCTTTAAAGGATCTATCTAAGATGAAATGGTTGGAATTATAAACCATCAAGACCATATTTGAATATAAAGCTTTGATGTAGTAGGGCAACACCTATTCATTTGATGGTCTAATGTTTGGGGGTATCAAATAGAGTATCCTTATAAATCTTGTATAATAGTCATGAATATTATACTTGTTATGTTTTTACATAATATTTAGCCAAAAGAGAACAAAATATCCATTGCTAAGATTTCCAAATATCCTTATGAATGGTTCAATTATATAATTCCAATTAGAATTTGAGTTATTAGAAAGGCTTTGATACCATCTAGCAACTTTATCCCATAATGAATAGATTAATAGTCGTACCATGATGTCTTTTCTATTGAATATGATATATAGATTTCAATGTAGTCAATTCTTTTAAATGATCCATGGAAGTCTTATTCCCACTGACATCAAATATCAATTATGATTCTATAGCAATGGTAGTTATAGGGGAATTGACCATTAGGTTCAAATATCCTTAATAAACCTAATCAGGCAACTATTGTTGGGGTCTCAATTGCATCAAAAAGTGATAGTTTAGAAGTTGTTGTCCATATTGCAGGGCATAAGGCATTTAATACTAAGGGGGCATATGTGCTCTTGTGGTTTCTTTATGAATTAAACCATCTATTGATTTTGAACTACTTGTTGGTTTTTTGGAACAACTAATTATTGAGGGACATATTGTTGGTTGATATTTTGGGTTGGAAGTTGATTGTGATGTATCTAGTTTTAAGGATTAAGATTTAGGAACATATATGGATTAAACATTATTTTTATTCAAAGGCCTCTAGAACTACTAGGTAAATGGATTATTGAAGGGTAATGATTATTGTTGATACAACACCTAATGGTCACTAATAGAAAATAACTAGTTTTGAGAAGCTCCATATGGCATCTAGGTTCTTGATGATGCAAGAGGGGCTTTCCAATTTTGCATGGCATTTTGATTTATCTATGCATTTGGTGTATGTTATTCCAAGTATATTTGCATGATACCAAATATTGATTGGTTTTGTATGTTCTATTGCACATGCATATTTTGTGGTACCTATGAAGTATGAAACCCAAAAGGAATTTAGGTAATTTGCTATGATTATCTTCTTAGTGGTTGAGATGAGGCACTAAAAGGAATATACCACTAACTTTACTTATATTAATAATTAGTTCATATCATTTTATTGGATAGATCCATCTTATAAGTTGTAACTATATTGAGACACTAGTGGGGTCATCTATTAGCTAACTAGGGCTAAGGATGTTGTACCTATGCTTGCTTAAGATATTGTTGAACCAAATATAATGGATTGAGTGCTACTGATATTGGGTAAGGCTTATGAGATCTCACCCATGATATACAATGTGTTAAAAGCTACATTGGGAATTATGGACAATTGTTGAAGCTAAAAAATGAGATGAGATGTCCACAATTTTTCCAAGAAGTTGTTGAAGCTTAAAATAAACTCATATCAGTTGATAAGCTTCCTCATAAATTTAGTATACCATATTTCCCTAAGATCCAACAAAATTCATTTCCAGCAAGACCTTCATTGGTTACTTTTCCTGCACCTAGATCATATCCTTAGACTACCAATCCAACAAGCACAATATCCCACCCTTGAGTCAAAAGATTCAATACAAATCCAAGAGCTAAAGACTATGATAAAAAATCTCATAAATAAAGTTACAGCAATTGAGTGGAAAATTATTGAAAGAAGGTATGATGAATATTAGTAAAGAAGATATCCTTACATCTCAAAATATGAAGGGGTTGCTACTAGCAATATTGTCAAAAAGAAAGCATCTATTACGAAAATAAAAAAAGAAGAAGTATTTATAGATCTATATAATTATTGGTTTTTAGCATGTAATGATCCACATAATGTTGACACTTGTGTAGTTAATCAAAAATTAATGCTAGTTGGTTGTAGCCTAGTGAAGAACACAAGCTTATACTGAGAGAGGGGGTGAACGGTATAAGACCACTTTTTACTTTTCTTTCCCAATCAATATTATGCAATGTATAGATAGCAATATCAACAACAATAATTAAAGCAATGCACAAAACACCATACACAATAGAGACACCACAATTTATGTGGTTCACCCAATGTGGGCTACTCCACAGAGAAAATATTTTACTAAAATTTTCTCAATCAATCTCTTGGGAATCCTTCCCTATTACAATGTTTATGGACCTTTGTCCAAAGGAGATACCACTCTTCTAAATCAAGTTCATGGATATCTATCCATAGGAGCACTCCTTCTCCTCTGCTTTGTTTGGTGATCCTCTAGAAGACTACTACCTCCACTTCACTGCCTTGTGGATCTCTCTCCATTGAATACTCATATTCCCACTTAGAAGACCTGTCCTCACTGCCCTAGATGATGGATCTCTATCCACTGGAGACTACTAACCTCTCTACTCTATCACCTCCAAAGCTCTGTCTCAAATTTGCACTAAAAATAGTCCTTCAATCTAGCACAAATCTACTCAATCTTTGTCTTTGGTTTGGCACAAACTTATCCTCAAATCTGCACCAAAATCTGCTCCACAAGTCCACTCAAAACTTTCTCAATATGCTCAAAAATACCACTCAGAACTTGCTCAAATATGCTCAATAAGTCCACTCAGAACTTGATCAAATCTGCTCAACAAGTCCACTTAGAACTTGCTCAAATCTACTCACCAAGTCCACTCATAACTTTCCCAATCTGCTCAACAAGTCCACTCAAAACTTGCTCAAATATGCTCAACAAGTCCACTCAGAACTTGCTCAATCTGCTCAACAAGTCCACTCATAACTTGCTCAATCTGCTCAACAAGTCCACTCAGAACTTGTCCAATCTGCTCAACAAGTCCACACATAACTTGTCCAAATCTTCTCAATAAGTCCACATAGAACTTATCCAAATTTGGTTAGTAAGTCCACATAGAACTTATCCAAATTTGCTCAATAAGTCCACACATAACTTATCCAAATCTTCTCAATAAGCTCACACGAAACTTAACCAATCTCATAGAAACATAAAGTGAATTGTTAGAGACCCAATACATTTCAATTCAATGCTCAAACACTTTCTCATATCAAATAAGAATATAGGATAGTTTGTTTTATGGAACTTGAACAATCACTTCATACAACCACTGGAATAGGCTTAACCAACTCTACTCAACCAATCACTCAATGAAACACCCCTTTCTCACAAACCCTAGTCCAAGTATATAACTACCAACTCAAAATGTTTCCAACAATGTTCAACAACAAATATCACATAACAATGATACTCATGTTCTTTTCAAACCCTAGTTCAAGTTCTTTGCACAACAACTTACTTCAACAACAATGCTCATAAAACAATCTTCACATAACAATGATACTCATGTTCTTTTCAAAACTCTAACTCAAATTCTTCACACAACCAATGGCTTCAACAACAATGCTAATCAAAAAAGGTTTTAACAACAACTCTTTATTCCAGAAAACCTTGAAGCATTAACTCAAACACTCTTGAAAAAGAAACCCTAATCAAGTCCTTTTCACTCCAAACTTATTTTCAAAAAACCATTCAATCAACTCAATTATGGAAGAATTTGCCCATACCTTTTGCTTGACAAGGAATAAACCACACAAATTTTCCACACTTACAATCACTTATTTTCCAATCTTAACAAGGGTTAGAAGATAATAATTTTCTCAATGAATCACAATACAAAAAGATATCAAACAAAATACACCTTATCACTCCAACTTTAAAATAATATCCAACACCTTCATAATAATATTTTTGGCAAAAATCCCTTTAAAATAAAATCAACACTCTTAAATTCTTACTCCTCCAATATGCAAATATAACAATTTAAGAATTTATTAAAAATAAAATAAAACTCCTTATAACTCCAAAATAATTTCCAACACACACAAATTTCCAACTAGCAACCCTTTTAACTCCAAACTTTAGGTAATATTAAAAATAATCAAAATTTAATTACCTTGCCTTTGGAGGGATTCGAACCCTCAACGCAGCCCACGACCAACGCCTTAGACGTAGCTCCAACCACCGCGTGAGCTAAGCTCTCGCTTGGGAAGGGGAGATCACCACGTGCTCTATGAGCCTTCATTTCTCTGCCAAAGATAAAAATGTGAACCTTCCCTTGGTGCTTCAACACAATGCAAACACTATTGTCATGTTTCGAACATAGGCCACTCGACGCCTCAAAATTTTAGCCAATGCCTCCTTGCCACTAGGCCATGCTGCCCAACTAGCTCTAAACTTTTCATCGCTTTCAAATTATTCCCAATTACTGCCACAAGGAAATATGAAATCGTTTTTTTCTCACAAGCTTCCTCTTTCATAGTTCGCATGCAATCACTTTTTGAAGCAAGGATCATTTTGAATGCCTTTAATGCATGGTATATATAGCATTTCCACCTTTATGAAAACATGTCGGTGCTCCTCCAACTTAAATTTAATTAAATTTAGATATTATAAATTATTTAAATTTAATTTTCGTGCTCGAATTAATTTATAAATGATTTAAATTTAATTAAATTTAAATATTATAAATTAATTTAATAAAACCTTTGGTTTTATTAGGGCCTTCTCTAATTGCACAACTTGGTATTAATGATATTTATTTATAAAATTTAAAATCCTTTTGAATTTAAATATTTTATAAATATTAGACCTCCTTTTAACTTTGCAATGGTCTCCTTTGGTTTTTATAAAAAATATTTTAACTTATGCTCCCATTTAATATTAAAATATTATGGAGCCCTTTTGCCTTTAAATTTTGCACTGTTGAAGCTTCTTCCTGGATATCAATGATAACTTTGATGACTTTATTTCTTGTCAAATTTCTTGATATTAATGATGACTTCATCCGGTGACATCAATGACAACTTTGACTTAGGGACTCAAAATTTCCAACAATCTCCCCCTTTTTCATTGATGGCAACACAAATTATTTTTACCGAAAACTTGACATTTCCTTTGTTCTGCTCCCCTTGGGACACGCTCCCCCTGGCTCAATGCTCTCTCAAATATCAAATCTATCCCCATTACTCAAATTTCTCCCCCTTTGAAATCAATGGCAAAGGGTCACCTTTGGGGCTCGAGGTTAAGAATGAGCCTATTAGCTTATCCTCTCCCCCACCTCCTTTTGATGTGATTAATTCTGGGGTGGGAGTATTTCTACTCCTAGATGGCATTGTTCTTTATCTTTATCCTCTTTCCTTATTATTTCATCCTTCTAATTACTTTGATTATTTTCCATGTCCATGTTCCTGTCCATGTCTACATTCCTATTTCTATTCATGTTTATGTTCATATCTATGTTCTTGTTCCTATTCATTTTCATGTTCCTATTCATATCAATGTTCCTGTTCCTGTTCCTGTTCTTGTTCCTGTTCCTGTTCCTGTTCCTGTTCCTATTCTTGTTCCTGTTCATACCTATATTTGGAATGTCTACTCTACAGCACTTTGTTGTGTGACCATCATTATTGCACTTATAACACTTAATATTATTCCTTGGAGGTGCAAATGTCTTAGGATTTCTCCTAGTGAAGCCATATCCTCTTTTGTCATGAACCCTGCAATTCATTCCCTTGTGACCAAACTGATTACATGAGTAGCAATACCCATGGAAAATTTGTTTGTTCCCATATTCCTGTCTTTCATGTGTTTTGCACTGTGAAGCCATATGCCCAAACCTATGACATGAAAAGCATATTCCATTGAAGTTTCCTTGTCTTGACCTCATTGGTCTCTTATTTTGATTATTGTTCCATATGTATCTTCTTTGTGCATTGTTCCTATTTTTGTTGAACTCTATATTGTCCAACTCATCCTTTGATGTCTGACTTTATTTTACATTGTCTTCTTCTGAAGTATCTCCATCTAAAGTTTTTTCTCCTCCAAAACTTGAAGTTGACTCTCCTTCCCATTTCTTTTAGTAGTGCCACTTCTTGTGCTAACTTTTCACATTCCAAGATCTTTGCTTCTAACTTATCTTTGAACCTCTTTACCATAGCCTTTGATTTTTCTAAATCCTCTATGAACAATCTTCTCTCTTCATAACATTATTGAAACTGAATTTCAATATTAGAGTGTTTCTTCCTTACTTTCTTTACCATGTCAAGAGCATAGATAAGTTCTCCCTTGAGATCATAACCATCCTTTTCTGAATATTCCTCTATTTGTTTACCTTTGTCCACATATCTATTTTATTTTGGATTGTCTTCTATAGGATCACTTACTTCTTCTTCTAAAACCATTAGAAGATTTTCATCGGGTCCTTCAAGTGCATTCTCATATTCATCATCACTAAAACTATAACCATCCCTTGTAAAATCATCTTCAAGATGTCCAAAGTTACCGCATATAAAACACTTGATAATAACTGGAGTCTTTTTCTTAACTTGCTCTTTTTCTTCAATCATAAATAGGAATTCATCTCTATCATTGTCTGAAAAAATAGCATCACTATAACTTGAGTACTTACTTGCATTATCCACATAGTATCTCCTCTTTTTTCTTTGAAAGAACTTCTTTCCTTGTCTACTTTGTCTATCCTTGCTTTTATTTTTATGCTTATATCTTTCTGATTCCCTGTTTCTGTGATCCTATTTTTCTTCACCATTGTTGTTCTTTGGTTCTTGACAATATGTTGCAAAATGTCCATACTTTCCACAATTGAAACACTTAACATATCTTAGATCTTTGGATCTTCTTTAATATTTATTTCTTTTGCCATAATTAGCTTCTTCATCACTAGATGACTCACTTCTTGAATATGACTTCTTACTCTTTGTTTTCTTGATTGCTTTTTATGTTGCTTCCTTCTGGGAAATAGGATCTTTTGTTCTTATTTCAAAAGCTGTAAGCATACCAAGCAACTTATCTCTTGTCAAAGAATCACCATCCATTGACACTTCTATAGCAGAAACATTTTCACTGAATCTTTTTGGAAGAGTTCTTAAGACTTTATCAGAAACATCTGATTCATCAATCTTCATTCCAAGTCCTTGCTTATCATTAACAACCTCATCAATTCTAATTAGATAAGCATTAATATTTTCCTCATCATTCATTCTTAATGTTTCAAATTGTCCTTTGAGATTTCATATCTTTGCTTTCTTAACACTTTTATCTCCTTCATATATACCTTGCAATTTATCCCACATCTCTTTTGCAGTTTGACAATGCATGACCTTCATATATTTTGTTCTACGTAAACCTCTCACAAGCGAATTCATTGCTTTTGAATTATAGTGTTGTAGAAGCTTACCTTCCTTATCTGTAGGAGGATTTATTAAGGGATCATATCTAAATTACACTACTTCCCAAACTTCATTTCCAAGTTCCATTAGGTAGATCTTCATCATCATACTCCAATACATATAGTCACTTCCATTAAATAATGGTGCTGAATTATTTGAGGACACTTCCTTAGGATCCATTGTGTTCTTGTTATCTTTTCCTTCAAGCTATTAAAATATTCTGAAGGAACCCGCTCTGATACCAATTGAAGAACACAAGATTATACTAAGAGGGGGTGAACAGTATAATACCCCTTTTTACTTTTCCTTCCCAATCAATATTATGCAATGTATAGATAGAAATATCAATAGAAGTAATCAAATCAATGCACAAAACACCATACACAATAGAGAGACCATAATTTACGTGGTTCACCCAATGTGGGCTACTCCACGGAGAAAATATTTTACTAAAATTTTATCAATCAATCTCTTGGGAATCCTTCCCTATTACAATGTTTAAGGACCTCTATCCAAAGGAGATACCAATCCCCTAAATCAAGTTCATGGATTTATATCCACAGGAGAACTCCTTCTCCTCTACTTTGGTTGGTGATCCTTTGGAAGAATACTGCCTCCACTGCACTGGCTTGTGGATATCTCTCTAATGAAGACTCTTATCCCCACTCAGAAGACCTATCCTCACTACCCTAGTTGATGGATCTCTATCCACTGGAGACTATTGTCCTCTTTGCTCTATCACCTCCAAAGCTCTGTCTCAAATCTGTACTAAACATAGTCCTTTTATTTAGCACAAATCTGCTCAATATCTATCTTTGGTCTGGCACAAACTTATCCTAAAATCTGCACCACAAGTCCACTAAGAACTTGCTCAATCTACTCAACAAGTCCACTCAGAACTTTCTCAAATCTGCTCAACAAGTCCACTCAGAACTTGCTCAAATATGCTCAACAAGTCCACTTAGAACTTGCTCAAATTTGCTCAACAAGTCTAACTTGCTCAATCTACTCAATAAGTCCACTCAGAACTTGCTAAAATCTGCTCAACAAGTCCACTTAAAACTTGCTCAATATGCTCAACAAGTCCACTCAAAACTTGCTCAATATGCTAAACAAGTCCACTCAGAACTTGTCCAATATTCTCAACAAGTCCACACAGAACTTGTCCAAATCCGCTCAATAAGTCCACACAAAACTTATCCAAATATGCTCAATAAGTCCACACATAACTTATCCAAATCTACTCAATAAGTCCACATAGAACTTATCCAAATCTGCTCAATAAGCTCACACAAAACTTAACCAATCTCATAGAAACATAAAGTGAATTGTTAGAGACCCAATATGTTTCAACTCAATGCTCAAACACTTTTTCAACTCAAATCAGAATATAGGATAGTTTGTTTTATGGAACTTGAACAATCACTTCATACAACCACTTGACTAGGCTCATCCAACTCTACTCAACCAATCACTCAATGAAACACCTATTTTTCACAAACCCTAGTCCAAGCATATAACTACCAACTCAAAATGTTTCCAACAATGCTCAACAACAAATCTCACATAACAATGATACTCATGTTCTTTTCAAACCCTAGTTTAAGTTCTTTGCACAACTTACTTCAACAACAATTCTCATAAAATAATATTCACATAACAATGATACTCATGTTCTTTTCAAAACTCTAACTCAAATTCTTCACACAACCTATGGCTTCAACAATAATGCTAATCAAAAAAGGTTTTAACAACTCTTTATTCCAGAAAACCTTGAAGCATTAACTCAAACACTCTTGAAAAGGAAACCCTAATCAAGTCCTTTTCACTCCAAAATTATTTTTAGAAAACCATTCAATCAACTCAACTATGGAAGAATTTTCCCATACCTTTTGCTTGACAAGGAGTAAACCACACAAATATGCCACACTCATAATCACTTCTTTGCCAATATCAACAAGGGTTAGAAGATAATAATATTTTTGGCAAAAATCCCTTTAAAATAAAATCGACACTCTTAAAATATTACTCCTCCAATATGCAAATATAAAAATTTAAGACTTTATTAAAAATAAAATCAAACTCCTTATAACTCCAAAACAATTTCCAACACACACAAATTTCCAACTAGCAACCCTGCCAACTATTTTCAAATAGCAACCCTTTTAACTCCAAACTTTAGGCAATATTAAAATTAATAAAAATTTAATTACCTTGCCTTTGGAGGTATTCGAATCCTCAATGCAGCCCACGACCGACGCCTTAGTCATGGGTCCATTTGTCGCACGAGCTAAGCGCTCACTTGGGAAGGGGAGAGCACCATGTGATCTATGAGCCTTCCTTTCTCCGCAAAAGATAAAAATGTGTGCCTTACCTTGGCGCTTCAACACAATGCAAACACTGCCATCGCGTTTCGAACATAGGCCACTCGATGCCTCAACGTTTTAGCCAATGCCTCCTTACCACTAGGCCACGCTACCCAGCTAGCTCCAAAATTTCCATCGCTTTCAAATTATTCCCAATCACTACAACAAGGAAATACAAAATCGTTGTTTTCTCACGAGCTTCCTCTTTCACAGTTTGCATGCAATCACATTTTGAAGCAAGGATCATTTTGAATGCCTTTAATGCATGGTATATATAGCCTTTCCAAATTTATGAAAACACATCGGTGCTCCTCCAAATTTATTAGATGTCGATGCTCGAATTAATTTATAAATGATTTAAATTTAATTAAATTTAAATATTATAAATTAATTTAATAAAACATTTGGTTTTATTAGGGCATTCTCTAATTGCACACCTTGGTATTAATGATATTTATTAATAAAATTTAAAATCCTTTAGAATTTAAATATTTTATAAATATTAGACTTCCTTTTAACTTTGCAATGGTCTCCTTTGGTTTTTATAAAAAAAAATTTAACTTATGCTCCCATTTAATATTAAAATATTATGGAGCCCTTTTGCCTTTAAATTCTGCACTGTTGAAGCTTCTTCCTGGATATCAATGATAACTTTGATGACTTTATTTCTTATCAAATTTCTTGATATTAATGATGACTTCATCTGGTGACATCAATGACAACTTTGACTTAGGGACTCAAAATGTCCAACAATCTCCCCCTTTTTCATTGATGGCAACACAAATTATTTTTATCGAAAACTTGACATTTCCTTTGTTATGCTCCCCTTGGGACACTGCTCCCCTAGGACACTGCTCCCCCTAGCTCAATGCTCTCTCAAATATCAAATCTCTCCCATTTACTCAAATCTCTCCCCATTTGACATCAATGGAAAAGGGTCACATTTGGGGATCAGGACTAAGAATGATCCTCTTAGCTTAGCCCCTCCCACAACTCCTTTTGAGGTGATTAATTTTGGGGTGGGAGTATTTCTACTCCCAGAGGACATTATTCTTTACCTTTATCCTCTTTCTTTCTTATCTGATCCTTTTGATTCCTTTGATTATTTTCCATGTCCATGTTCATGTCCATGTCTATATTCCTGTTCCTGTTCTTGTTCATTTCCTATTCCTGTTCATATCCATGTTCCTATTCCTATTCATGTTCTTGTTCATACCTATTTTTGAAATATCTTATCTACACCACTTTACTGTGTGACCATCATTATTGCACTTATAACACTTAATGTTATTATTCCTTGGAGGTGCAAATATCTTAGGATTTCTCCTAGTGAATCCATATCCTATTCTATCATGAACCCTACAATTCATTGCCTTATGACCAAACTGATTACATGAGTAGAAATACCCATGGAAAATTTATTTGTTCCCATATTCCTGTTTTTCATGTGTTTTGCACTATGAAGCCATGTGCCCAAACCCGTGAGATGAAAATCATATTCCATTGAAGTTTCATTGTCTTGAACTCATTGGTCTCCTATTCTGATTATTGTTCTATTTGTATCTTCTTTGTGCATTATTCCTATTTTTGTTGAACTCTCTATTGTCCAACTCATCCTCTAATATCTGACTTTATTTTACATTATCTTATTCTGAAGTATCTTCATCTGAATTTTCTTCTCCTCTAAAATTTAAAGTTGACTCTCCTTCCCATTTCTTTTGAACTTGTTCAAATCCAAGACCTGTTTTGCTTGATGTAGGATTTTGTATCTTGATGAACTTATCCAAGTTATTTGAGCTATTTTAAAACCCTTTCATCTTGATCTTGGAGTCCTCTAAATCTTCTTTTAGTAGTGCCACTTCTTGTGCTAACTTTTCACATTCCAATATCTTTGCTTCTAACTTATCTTTGAACCTCTTTGCCTTAGCCTTTGATTTTTTGAAATCCTCTATGAGCAATATTCTCTCTTCATCACATTCTTGAAACTGAATTTCAAGTTTAGAGTGTTACTTCCTTACTTTATTTACCATTTCAAGATCATAGATAAGTACTCCCTTGATATCATAACCATCCTTTTCTTAATATTCCTCTATTTATTTATCTTTGTCCACATCTTTGTTTTCTTTTGGCTTATCTTCTATAGGATCACTAACTTCTTCTAAAGCCACTCACTTCTTCTAAAGCCAGTAGAATATTTTCATCTGGTACTTCAAGTGCACTCTCATATTAATCATCACTGAAACTACAACCATCCCTCGTACAATCATCTTCAAGATGTCCAAAGTTACCACATCTAAACCACTTGAGAATAACTGGAGTCTTTTTCTTAACTTGCTCTTTTTCTTCAATCATAAATAGGACTTCATCTCTATCATTGTCTGAAAAACTAGCATCACTATCACTTGAGTACTTACTTGCATTATCCGCATAGTAGCTCCTCTTCTATATTTGAAAGAACTTCTTTCCTTATCCGCTTTGTCTATCCTTGTTTTTATTTTTATGCCTATATATTTTTTATTCCTTTTTCTTGTGATCTTGTTTTTCTTCACCATTGTTGTTAATGGTTCTTGACAATATGTTGCAAAATATCCATACTTTCCACAATTGAAACACTTAATGGATCTTAGATCTCTGGATCTTCTAGAATATTTATTTCTTCTTCCATAATTAGATTCTTCATCACTGGATGACTGGTTGCTTGACTTTGACTTCTTACCCTTTGTTTTCTTGATTGCTTAGAATGTTGCTTCCTTCTAGGGAATAGGATCTTTTGTTCTTATCTCAAAAGATGTAAGCATACCAAGCAACTTATCTCTTGTCAAAGAATCACCATCCATTGACACTTCTATAGCAAAAACCTGTTCACTGAATCTTTTTGGAAGAGTTCTTAACATTTTATCACAAACATATGATTCATCAATCTTCATTTCAAGTCCATGCATATCATTAACAACCTCATCAATTTGAATTACATAAGAACTGATATTTTCCTCATCATTCATTCTAAATGTTTCAAATTTTCCTTGGAGATTTTGTATATTTGATTTCTTGACACTTTTATCTCCTTCATATATACCTTGCAATTTATCTCACATTTCTTTTGTAGTTTTACAATGCATGACCTCTCACAAATGCATTCATTGCTTTTGAATTATAGTGTTGTAGAAGCTTACCTTCCTTATCTGTAGGAGGATTGATTAAGAGATCATATCCAAATTCCACTACTTCCAAACTTCATTGCCAAGTGCCATTAGGTATATCTTCATCATCATACTCCAATACATATAGTCACTTACATAAAATACTGGTGCTGAATTATTTGAGGACACTTCCTTAGGATCCATTGTGTTCTTGTTAGCTTTTCCTTCAAGCTGTTAAACTCTTCTGAAGGAACCCACTTTGATACCAATTTAAGAACACAAGAATATACTGAGAGGGGGGGTGAACAGTATAATACCACTTTTTACTTTTATTTTCCAATCAATATTATGCAATGTATAGATAGCAATATCAACAGTAGTAATCAAAGCAATGCACAAAACACCATACACAATAGAGACACCACAATTTACATGGTTCACCCAATGTGGGCTACTCCACAAAGAAAATATTTTACTAAAATTTTCTCAATCAATATCTTGGGAATCCTTCCCTATTACAATGTTTATGGACCTCTGTCCAAAGGAGATACCAATTCCCTAAATCAAGTTCATGGATCTCTATCCACAAGAGAACTCCTCATTTGCTTTTGCTGGTGATCCTCTAAAATACTGCTGCCTCCACTGCAATGGCTTGTGGATCTCTCTCCACTGAATACTCTTGTCCCCAATCAGAAGACCTATCCTCACTGCCCTTGCTAATGGATCTCTATCCATTGGAAACTATTGTCCTCTCTACTCTATCACCTCCAAAGATCTGTCTCAAATATGAACTAAAAATAGTCCTTCGATCTAGCCCAAATCTTCTCAATCTCTGTCTCTAGTCTAGCATAAAATTATCCTCAAATTTGCACCAAACTCTACTCCACAAGTCCACTCATAACTTGCTCAATATTCTCAACAAGTCCAATTAGAACTTGGTCAAATCTTCTCAACAAGTCCACTCATAACTTTCTCAAATATTCTCAACAAGTCCACTCGGAACTTGCTCAAATATGCTCAACAAGTCCACTCAGAACTTTCTCAATCTTCTCAACAAGTCCACTCAGAACTTGCTCAAATTTGCTCAACAAGTCCACTCAGAACTTGCTCAATATTCTCAACAAGTCCACTCAAAAATTGCTTAATATGCTCCAAAACTCCACTCAGAACTTGTCTAATCTACTCAACAAGTCCACACAAAACTTGTCTAAATATGCTCAATAAGTCCACACAGAACTTGTCCAAATTTGCTCAATAAGTCCACACATAACTTATCCAAATCTCCTCAATAATTCCACATAGAACTTATCCAAATCTGCTCAATAATGTCAAACAGAACTTGACCAATCTCATAGAAACATAAAGTGAATTGTTAGAGACTCAATATGTTTCAATTCAATGCTCAAACACTTTATCAACTCAAATCAAAATATAGGATAGTTTGTTTTATGAAACTTGAACAATCACTTCATACAACCACTTGACTAGGCTCAACCAACTCTACTCAACCAATCACTCAATGAAACACCCCTTTCTCACAAACCCTAGTCCAAGCATATAACTACCAACTCAAAATGTTTCCAACAATGCTCAACAACAAATCTCACATAACAATGATACTCATGTTCTTTTCAAACCCTAGTTCAAGTTCTTTGCACAAAAACTTACTTCAACAACAATGCTCATAAAACAATCTTCACATAACAATGATACTCATGTTCTTTTCAAAACTCTAACTCAAATTCTTCACACAACCAATGGCTTCAACAATAATTCTAATCAAACAAGGTTTTAACAACTCTTTATTCTAGAAAACCTTGAAGGATTAACTCAAACACTATTGAAAAGGAAACCCTAATCAAGTCCTTTTCACTCCAAACTTATTTTTAGAAAACCATTCAATCAACTCAACTATGGAAGAATTTTCCCATACCTTTTGCTTGACAAGGAGTAAACCACACAAATATGCCACACTCACAATCACTTCTTTGCCAATATCAACAAGGGTTAGAAGATAATAATTTTCTCAATGAATCACAATACAAAAAGATATCAAACAATATACACCTTATCACTCCAACTTTAAAATAATATCCAACACCTTCATAATAATTTTTTTTTTCCCTTGTCGAGACGATGCAACTTGTCGTGATTTCATGACACTTTTTCTCCTCTGGCCATGATGCTGCAACATGTCACGATATCATGACACTTTTTTTCCTCTGGCCACGATGACGCAACATGTCACGATATCGCGACACTTTTCTCTTGGGCCACGATGATGCAACATGTCACGATATCGTGACACATTTTCCTTATTTGGCCGTGGGAATGCAACATGTCGCGATATTGCAACATTTTTTATCCTTTTGCCGAGATGATGCATCACGTCGCGATATTGCAACATTTTTTCTCCTTAGGCCGTGATGATATAACATGTCGTGATATACTTTTTCTCTTTTGGCCACGACATTGCAACATGTCGCGATATCACGACACCTTTCCTCCTTTGGCCGTGATAATACAACAAGTCATGATATCATGACACCTTTTCTCTTATAGCCGTGATGGTGCAGCATGTCACGATATCGTGACACTTTTTCTCCTGCGGCCGCAACAATGCAACATGTCGCGATATCGCGACATTTTTTCTTCTTTGGCCTCGACGATACAAATTATCGCGATATCGTGACACCTTTCCTCCTCTGGCCGCGACGACGCAACTTGTCGCGATATCATGACATTTCTTCTATTCTGGAAGCGACGTTGCAACATGTCACGATTTCGTGACACTTTCTCTCCTTCGGCCGCGATGCTGCATCTTGTCGCGATATCGCGACATATTTTCCTCCCTTGGCCGTGATGGCACAACATGTCACGATATCGCGACACCTTTTCCTCCTTGCTTTTTCTCTATGCTTGGGACTGCGAAAATGCAACATGTTGCGATATCGCGACACCTTTCTTCTTGTGGTGTTTGGCTTTTTCTTTGATCTTTAGCTCTTGGGCCTCTTCGGTCGGTTTGGATAACATGTAAAAAATACTTGTACAAGGTTCAGGGACCTTTCAACATCCTTTCAACCAATCAAAAAAAAATAATCATTTTGGCAAAAATCCCTTTAAAATAAAATCAACACTCTTAAAGTCTTACTCCAATATGCAAATATAACAATTTAAGACTTTATTAAAAATAAAATCAAACTCCTTATAACTCCAAAAAAATTTCCAACACACACAAATTTCCAACTAGCAACCCTTCCAACTATTTTCAACTAGCAACCCTTTTAACTCCAAACTTTAGGCAATATTAAAAATAATAAAAAATTAATTACCTTGCCTTTGGAGGGATTCAAACCCTCAATGCAGCCCATGACCAACGCCTTAGTCACGGCTCCAACCGTCGCATGAGCTAAGCACTCGCTTGGAAAGGGGAGAGTACCATGTGCTCTATGAGCCTTCCTTTCTCTACCAAAGATAAAAACATGCGCCTTCCCTTGGCGCTTCAACACAATGCAAATATTGTCACCACGTTTCAAACGTAAGCCACTCGACACCTCAACATTTTAGCCAATGCGTCATTGCCACTAGGCCACGCTGCCCAGATGGCTCCAAACTTTCTGTCACTTTCAAATTATTTCCAATATTTGCCACAAGGAAATATGAAATCGTTATTTTCTCACGAGCTTCATCTTTCACAATTCACATGCAATCACGTTTCGAAGAAAATATCATTTTGAATGCCTTTAAGGCATGGTATATATAGCCTTTCCACCTTTATGAAAACACGTTGGTGCTCCTCCAAATTTATTCGACGTCGGCACTCGAATTAATTTATAAATTATTTAAATTTAATTAAATTTAAATATTATAAATTAATTTAATAAAACATTTGGTTTTATTAGGGTCTTCTCTAATTGCACAACTTGGTATTAATGATATTTATTTATAAAATTTAAATTCCTTTTGAAATTAAATATTTTATAAATATTAGACCTCCCTTAATTTGGCAATAGGCCTCTTTTGGTTTTTATAAAAAACCTTTTAACTTATGCTCCCATATAATATTAAAATATTATGAAGCCCTTTTACCTTTAACTTCTGCACTGTTGAAGCTTCTTCCTAGATATCAGTGACAACTTTAAGGACTTTATTTCTTTTTGAATTCCTTGATATTAATGATGACTTCATCTGGTGACATCAATGACAAATTTGACTTAGGGACTAAAAATATCCAACAATCTCCCCCTTTGTCAATGATGGCAACCCAAATTATTTTTACCAAAAACTTGACCTTTTCTTTCTTCTGCTCCCCCTGGGACACTGCTTCTTCTGGCTCAATACTCTCTTAGATATCAAATCTCTCCCCCTTTGACATCAATTGCAAAGGGTCACCTTTGGGGCTTGGGGATAAGAATGAGCCTCTTAGCTTAGCCCCTGCCCCACCTCCTTTTGAGGTGATTAATTTTGGGGTGGGAGTATTCCTACTCCCAGAAGGCATTATTCTTTGCCTTTATCCTCTTTCCTTCTTATTTGATCCTTCTGATTCCTTTGATTGTTTTCCATGTCCATGTTCCTGTCCATTTCTACATTCCTATTCCTATTCATGTTCTTGTTTATATCCATTTTCCTATTCCTATTCATATTCATGTTCTTGTTCCTATTCATAATCATGTTCTTATTCATGTTCCTGTTCATACATATTTCTAGAATGTCTGCTCTACACCACTTTGTTGTGTTACCATCATTATTGCACTTATAACACTTAATTTTATTATTCCTTGGAGGTGCAAATGTCTTAGTATTTATCCTAGTGAATTCATATCCTTTTCTATCATGAACCCCGCAATTCATTGCCTTATGAACAAACTGATTACATGAGTAGCAATACCCATGGAATTTTTTTTTGTTCCTATATTCCTATATTTCATGTGTTCTGCATTGTGAAGCCATGTTCCCAAACCTGTGACATGAAAAGCATCTTCTATTGAAGTTTACTTGTCTTGACCTCATTGGTCTCCTATTCTGATTGTTGTTCCATATGTATCTTCTTTGTACATTGTTCCTATTTTTTGTTGAACTCTCTATTGTCCAACTCACCCTCTGATGTCCGACTTTATTTTACACTGTCTTCTTCTGAAGTATCTTCATCTAAATTTTCTTCTCCTCCAAAACTTGAAGTTGACTCTCCTTCCCATTTCTTTTAACCTATTCAAATCCAATACCTGTTTTGCTTGATGTAGGCTTTTGTATCTTGATGAACTTATTCATGATATTTGAGGTATTTTAAAACCCTTTCACATTGATCTTGGAGTCCTCTAAATCTTCTTTTAGTAGTGCCACTTCTTGTGCTAACTTTTCACATTCCAATATCTTTGCTTCTAACTTATCTTTGAACCTCTTTGCCTTAGCCTTTGATTTTTTTAAATCCTCTATGAGCAATCTTCTCTCTTCATCATATTCTTGAAACTAAATTTCAAGTTTAGAGTGTTGCTTCCTTACTTTATTTACCGTGTCAAGAGAATAGATAAGTTCTCCCTTGAGATCATAAACATACTTTTCTGAATATTCCTCTATTTTTTTACCTTTGTCCACATCTCTATTTTATTTTGGCTTATTTTCTATAGGATCACTTACTTCTTCTTCTAAATCCATTAGAATATTTTCATCTGGTCCTTCAAGTGCATTCTCATATTCATCATCACTGAAACTATAACCATCCCTTGTACAATCATCTTCAAGATGTCCAAAGTTACCACATCTAAAACACTTGAGAATAAATGAAGTCTTTTTCTTAACTTGCTAATTTTCTTAAATTATAAATAGGACTTCATCTCTATCATTGTCTGAAAAACTAGCATCACTATCACTTGAGTACTTACTTGCATTATCCGCATATTAGCTCCTCTTTTGTCTTTGAAAGAACTTCTTTCCTTGTCCACTTTGTCTATCCTTGCTTTTCTTTTGATGCTTATATATTTTTTATTCCTTGTTCCTGTGATCCTATTTTTCTTCACCATTGTTGTTCTTTGGTTCTTGAAAATCTATTGCAAAATTTCCATACTTTCCACAATTGAAACACTTAATGGATATTGGATTTATGGATCTTATAGAATATTTATTTCTTTTGCCATAATTAGCTTCTTCATCACTGGATGACTCACGGCTTGACTCTGACTTCTTACCCTTTATTTTCTTGATTGCTTTGAATGCTTCTTCCTTCTAGGGAATAGGATATTTTATTCTTATCTCAAAAGTTGTAAGCATACTAAGCAACTTACCTCTTGTCAAAGAATCACCATCCATTGACACTTCTATAGCAAAAACCTGTTCACTGAATCTTTTTGGAAGAGTTCTTAAGACTTTATCACAAACATCTGATTCATCAATCTTCATTCGAAGTCCTTGCATATCATTAACAACCTCATCAATTCGAATTAGATAAACACTGATATTTTCCTCATCATTCATTCTTAATGTTTCAAATTGTCCTTTGAGATTTTGTATCTTTGCTTTCTTGACATTTTTATCTCCTTCATATATACCTTACAATTTATTCCACATCTCTTTTGCAGTTTTACAATGCATGACCTTCATAGATTTTGTTCTATGCAAACCTCTCACAAGTGCATTCATTTATTTTGAATTATAGTGTTGTAGAAGCTTAAATTCCTTATCTGTAGGAGGATTGATTAAGGGATCATATCCAAATTCCACTACTTCCCAAACTTCATTCCCAAGTGCCATTAGGTAGATCTTCATCATCATACTCCAATACATATAGTCACTTCCATAAAATACTGGTGTTGAATTATTTGAGGACACTTCCTTAGGATCCATTGTGTTCTTGTTAGCTTTTCCTTAAAGCTATTAAACTCTTCTGAAGGAACCCGCTCTGATACCAATTGAAGAACACAAGCTTATACTGAGAGGGGGGGTGAACAGTATAAGACCACTTTTTACTTTTCTTTCCCAATCAATATTATGTAATGTATAGATAGCAATATCAACAAAAATAATCAAATAAATGCACAAAACACCATACACAATAGAGACACCACAATTTACGTGGTTCACCCAATGTGGGCTACTCCATAGAGAAAATATTTTACTAAAATTTTCTCAATCAATATCTTGGGAATCCTTCCCTATTACAATGTTTATGTACCTCTGTCCAAAGGAGATACCAATCCCCTAAATCAATTTTGTGGATCTCTATCCACAAGAGAACTCCTTCTCCTCTACTTTGGCTGGTGATCCTCTAGAAGACTATTGCCTCCACTACACTGGCTTGTGGATCTCTCTCCATTTAAGACTCTTATCCCCACTCAGAAGACCTATCCTCACTACCCTAGCTGATGGATCTCTATCCATTGGATACTACTGTCATCTCTCCTCTGTCATCTCCAAAGCTCTGTATCAAATCTACTCTAAACACAATCCTTTGGTCTAGCACAAATCTGCTCAATATCTGTCTCTGGTCTGGAATAAACTTATCCTCAAATTTACACCAAACTTTGCTCCACAATTCCACTCAAAAATTTCTCAATCTACTCAACAAGTCCACTCAAAACTTGCTCAAATTTGCTTAACAAGGCCACTCAGAACTTGCTCAAATATGCTCAACAAGTCCACTCAGAACTTGCTCAAATCTGCTCAATAATTCCACTCAGAAATTGCTCAATCTGCTCAATAAGTCCACTCAGAACTTGCTCAAATATTTTTAACAAGTCCACTCAGAATTTTCTCAATATTCTCAACAAGTCCACTCAGAACTTGCTCAAATATTTTCAACAAGTCCACTCAAAACTTGCTCAAATATGCTCAACAAGTCCACTCAGAACTTGCTCAAATCTGCTCAACAAGTCCACTCAGAACATTCTCAATCCTCTCAACAGGTCCACTCAAAACTTGCTCAAATATGCTCAACAAGTCCACTCAAAACTTGCTCAATATGCTCAAAAAGTCCACTTAGAACTTGTTCAATCTGCTCAACAAGTCCACTCAGAACTTGTCCAATATGCTCAACAAGTCCACACAAAACTTGTCCAAATAAGCTCAATAAGTCCACACAGAACTTATCCAAATATTCTCAATAAGTCCATACAAAAATTATCCAAATTTGCTCAATATGTCCACACAGAACTTATCCAAATTTCCTCAATAATCTCACACATAACTTAACCAATCTCATAGAAACATAAAGTGAATTGTTAGAGACCCAATATGTTTCAACTCAATGCTCAAACACTTTCTCAACTTAAATCAAAATATAGGATAGTTTGTTTTATGGAACTTGAAAAATCACTTCATACAACCACTTGACTAGGCTCTACCAACTCTACTCAACCAATAACTCAATGAAACACCCCTTTCTCACAAACCCTAGTCCAAGCATATAACTACTAACTCAAAATATTTTCAACAATGCTCAACAACAAATCTCACATAACAATGATACTCATGTTCTTTTCAAACCCTAGTTCAAGTTCTTTGCACAACAACTTACTTCAACAACAATGCTCATAAAATAATCTTCATATAACAATGATACTCATGCTATTTTCAAAAATCTAACTCAAATTCTTCACATAATCAATGGCTTCAACAACAATGCTAATCAAACAAGGTTATAACAACTCTTTATTACAGAAAACCTTGAAGCATTAACTCAAACACTCTTGAAAAGGAAACCCTAATCAAGTCCTTTTCACTCCAAACTTATTTTTATAAAAGCATTGAATCAACTCAACTATGGAAGAATTTGCACATACCTTTTGCTTGACAAGGAGTAAACCACACAAATATGCCACACTCACAATCACTTCTTTGCCAATCTCAACAAGGGTTAGAAGATAATAATTTTCTCAATGAATCACAATACAAAAAGATATAAAAAAAATGCACCTTATCACTCCAACTTTAAAATAATATCCAACATCTTCATAATAATCATTTTGGCAAAAGTCTCTTTAAAATAAAATCAACACTCTTAAAGTCTTACTCCTCAAATATGCAAATATAACAATTTAAGACTTTATTAAAAATAAAATCAAACTCCTTATAACTCCAAAAAAATTTCTAACACACACAAATTTCCAACTAGCAACTCTTCCAACTATTTTCAATTGGCAACCCTTTTAACTCCAAATTTTAGGTAGTATTAAAAATAATCAAAAATTAATTACCTTGCCTTTGGAGGGATTCGAACCCTCAACATAGCCCACGACCAACGCCTTAGCTGCGGCTCCAACCACCGCACGAGCTAAGCACTCGCTTGGGAAGGGGAGAGCACCATGTGCTCTATGAGCCTTCCTTTCTCCACCAAAGATAAAAATGTGTGCCTTCCCTTGGCACTTCAACACAATGCAAACATTGTCGCCATGTTTCAAATGTAGGCCACTCGACACCTCAACATTTTAGCCAATGCCTCATTGCCACTAGGCCATGCTGCCCAGCTGGCTCCAAAATTTTTGTCGTTTTCAAAGTATTCCCAATCGCTACCACAAGGAAATATGAAATCGTTGTTTTCTCATGAGATTCCTCTTTCATAGTTCGCATGCAATCACATTTTGAAGCAAGGATCATTTTAAATACCTTTAAGGCATGGTATATATTGCATTTCCACCTTTATGAAAACATGTGGGTGCTCCTCCAACTTTATTCAACATCGACACTCGAATTAATTTATAAATTATTTAAATTTAATTAAATTTAAATATTATAAATTAATTTAATAAAACCTTTGGTTTTAATTAGGGCCTTCTCTAATTGCACAACTTGGTATTAATGATATTTATTTATAAAATTTAAAATCCTTTTGAATTTAAATATTTTATAAATATTAGACCCCCTTTTAACTTTGCAATAGGTCTCCTTTGGTTTTTATAAAAAAAAATTTAACTTATGCTCCCATATAATATTAAAATATTATGGAGCCCTTTTGCCTTTAAATGTTGCACTGTTGAAGCTTCTTCCTGGATATCAGTGATAACTTTGATGACTTTATTTCTTGTCAAATTTTTTGATATTAATGATGACTTCATCTGGTGACATCAATGACAACTTTGACTTAGGGACTCAAAATGTCCAACTCCCAGAAAATAGAAAAGAAATCAAAAGGGCTTGTACGCATGTTGATAGATTTAAATTAAAAAAAATTTTTTGAGGGGCCTCCAACTTTTTATTTTCTCTACACTTAGTTATCAAATTCGTCGAATTTTTTAGATAAAAATTGAAATTCGTCGAATTCAAAACTCTAACGAATAAATTCGATGAATAAACCTTAAATTCGGTAGAAAAAAAAAATGTTTGACTCATGAAGAGCCAAGAGGAAGGGGATTCACGGAGAGAAAAGGAGGACTGTGTGGAGAGAAAATAATGGGAAAACCACTACCCCGTAGGAATGAACCAGATTAGAAAGTTTTCTTTATGTGCTTTCGTGTAACTAGTTGACAAAATGAAGTACTATGTTGCTTTTCTTTGAGTTTCCTAATTGTCAAAGTATTTAATTTATGTTAAGCTCGTTGTTGTATCGACCTAGAATGAATTCAAACTTTATTTTAAAACTTGTGAGGAATATTGTTCTTTTCTTAGGAGCTTCCTAGTTTGTCCCCGACCTTGGTCACTTAGTTGTGCAAGGCAGTCTCCACCTCTGAAGCGAGAACTTTGTTTGGTCTAAATTCTTCAGAATGCCCTGTTATTTTTATAAATACCTGCAATGTGGGATGTATGCGTATAATTAATGCTTGGTATTTTCCTCCTCGACAGCTCATCAACCGCCTTTGCTTATGTTTTCATTCGCTTCTATTTTCTTTCTCAGTAAAAAAACGTTTGAAAATCTTCTAATTTATTAAAAAATTACTATGTTTAAATAAAGTTATAAAAATATTTATATTTTAACGTTTGAAAATCTTCTCATTTATTAAAAATTATTATGTTTAAATAAAGTTATAAAAATATTTATATTCTTTAAAATATTTTAAAGTATACATTTAAAAAAAAAATTATTAAAATTAAATATTATAATTTTGTATCTTTGATTTTTAAATTTTATATAAAAATAAAAAATAAAATTATTTCAAAATTTATATATTTATAATAATCGAATTTTATGTCAAAATCGAATTTTTAAACATGTCAAATTTTTTTCGAACTTTAAGAATGTCAAACTCAAATACGAACTCCAAATTGATAACTAAGGCTCTACATATTGACAAGATCCATAAAAATACCTTAATGGTCAAATCCTCAAAATCTAAAAGTTTCCTTGTAGCCTTAATAGGAGAAAAAAAAGGACCTACTTAAGGAATAGACTAAGCCAAAAGCACCAACAGTTTACAAGAAGTTAAAAGCACCTAAGGAATAAGCCATGCTAGAAAAATCAATTGCTAGCCAAAGTTAAAAAGCAAGCCTAAGGCTTGAAGTACCTGTTGGACCCATATAATCCAACTTAAAAATGACCCATATTTTCAAAATTTTGAAAGGCCATATAGAATCCTAGGTCTAGGTTATCCTTAACATTTATCAAATAAAATTGTTTCTCTAGAATATGGTTCAAATAAGGTGAGTACAACTTTTTAATTTTGCTTGGTTGTGTTGAAGATTATGGTTTTCATTTTCAAAAGGTCATTCTCAATTTTTTTGATCAAATGTCTCTAAGGTTTTAGAAAGATCAAATCTATATTCATATCCTAAGTCTGCTAAAATCAAGATGCATTAGGTCCACCAATTTAATTTTCTTGAGTCCTAGGTTATTCGTTCACCACATTTCCCCTCAAATATTTCATATTTCTAAGGTTTGAACTTATATCCCTAAGTCTCCATTTAATCACCCAAAGATATAAATAAACATTTCAAAGGTATATACCTGGGTTGCACCCTTTTAATCCTTAATAAGTTTGATTTTCCTAAGCCTATGTCCCCATTCCAAATCTTTCTTTCATCTCCCAAAAGGCCTAAAGAACATATCATGGAAACAAATTATTTACACCACCTAGGATTTTTTGACTGAAAGAAAAATAAACAACCCAAAATACTTCGATCGATAGATGATGGATGACCCAGGGAGTTCGATCGATTAACAATGCCTAAAGAAAAATGATTAGGTCGATAGGCAATATGCAGATCAAAAACACCAGCCTAAACTAAATGAATGGTGGAGGATGTAGGTATGATGCAGATAGTCATTTGGCCAAACCATGATCGATGGATAGGATTATTCAACCAAATTTGGTAGTGGCCCATGTACAAGTAAACAAAGCCATAAGACCAAGGTAATCAACCAAAGGTAGATCAATGATCTATAAAAATTCAACTGAAATAAAACGAGCAACCCAAAACTGTTCGATCAAGAATAGAGATGAACGGTCAAAGAAGTATTCAGTCGAATGATAATGTGTGGCTAGAAAGTTTTGGCCAAAAACTTAGTCAAAGTATTCTTGTCAAAATAATTGCCCAAGGTATGTAATATTTTTTCTCTATGGTCTCAAAGGTATAATCATTTCCCCCATTGTTCCCATAGTTTCCATCAAGGTCATGGTCCATGAGGATGTCTAGTTCTAAACTCATGCATAGATCATAGATCGAAAGTTCCCCCTTTTAAATCCTAAGTCATAAGAATTTTAGTCAAAATACTAAGCAAGTATCCATAAGCATTGCCCCATTATTTTTCGTTAATGTCATTTTCTAAACCTGAAACTTAAAGTAAAAATCATTCAACCTCAAAGTGTTCCCCATGAGCCTAGGTCATATTCAATAAGATAAAATCTTTCAGCCAAAAGAATTCCTAAAGAATCGTGAGGGTCTAATCATGAACTTCCTACTTTTTTATTATTTTATAGTTTGGTCATTTAATTTTCATAAGGTCAAATTTTAATACCCTAACCCCTAAGGTCAAAATTTCCATTAATACTTTTCCTTATTAGAAAATAGAATGTATGGGTAATATGTTTTTGACCAAGAAAGGATGTGTGGATAGGAAAGCTTCAGATGAATGGAGATCTATAGTTGGAAACCATTCGGTCGATGCGAGATAAAGAAAAGAAGATGTTTGGCCAAAAAAAATTAAGAGCGTGAAACGACGATGAAGAGACTTTTGGCCAAAAACTGATGGATGACCATGAATTTTTGCCCAAACCAAGATGAACATTGAGATTCATTCGATCAAATTTCAGTCAGCTGAGTCAAAGAAGGTATCTAATTCAAATGTATATATTATTTTTTATTCCTCAAAAGTTGAGTTACATACCAATTCATTTCCTTTTTTTATGGCTAATCATTGGTTCTTGTTAAGTGTCTATGGTTTAAACCCAAAATATTTGAAGTTTCCCCCCCATGAGCCTGAAGATATTTCATAAGGGTACGTTCACATGTCATCCTCCTATATCACAAAGAAGTCATTTTAATTTTTCTTAAAAAGTTCTAGGTATAAGTCACGTCTACCCCAACATAAATCAAAGTCAAGGTTATTCAACCTAAACCATTAGCAAGGGCCTAGCGATGTTACCCATATTCTTATCTAAGTCAACCAAATTATCTTAAGTCCACAAAGGCTATATATTTACCCCCATGAAAGTATAAAAGTACCACTAAGGACTTTCAACCGAACAAAATGACTAAGGCTCATCCACTCGGATAATAATGAACAATCTAGGATGCTTCAGTCGATTTAGAAGCAACAATATGTTATTTTCGACCAAAAGCTAATACATGGTCTAAAATGAAGTAATCGACGTCAATCAATGGCTCAGGTTAAATATGATAGAGAAAGGTAACAAAATAACTTTTGGTCAATTAAGGATCAATGGCCTAGAGATATTTTATCGAAACCATATCGATAATAAATAATATTTTTTCAAAAATAGACTAAAAAGGGGTATGGATGTGAAGGCTCAATCGATGATGGATGAATGATTGAGAATACTCGATCAACAAAAAATGGGTGGCTAATAATTTCCAACTAATAGAAAATGAAAATCATGCACAGAATGGTACCTCATTAATAGAAAGGATTTGGTGGACCCTCCATCCAAGAAAATCCAACAAGACAAAAATGCTCAGTTTAATGAGGATCATATTGATTATGACCGAGACCAATCAATAGAGTTCCAGGCACACAGGTCAAGTGTGAGTACCTCCTCGTATCTAGCAAAGCATATAGTTTAATACAACATGATTTTATCAAACAACCCATATTTAAATAAGTAATCCATCCTATGATGAACTACATAAACAAACTAGAAGATAAAGATCCATGATAGGTTAGACCATTGTGGAAGGTGAAACGATGATATGAGTATAGTAAGGGTATATTCAACATCAATTTAATCATACATCATGCAAAAGAATGGTTTAAAACACATCAATAGTCATATCGAACATATTGAAATAAAAAAGAAAGGGTGTGATTAAGCACAAAGAGCTAAAATATTAAGCCTAGTGAGAATCAAGAGAATTAATAGGGCCTTGAAATATTTGGAGTTGTAGAGAGTGGAATGACTTCCTCAAGTATTACCTCATCCAAGGGCATAAAATAATTTTAAAAGTGAAAAGAGAAGAGTTACAAATCACACAGATGAAATCGATGAGTAAGATGAAACATCATGAGTTGTCCAAAGTGAGACCGACCCATGAGTAGAATAACATGAGTAAAATATTAAGCTAATGCATGAATGCCAGTTCAAGAAAGCCAAATATTTTTAGATCAAAGAAGCATGATTCTATAGTTGTTAGTTGATAGAACGTCTCCCTAAATTCAATCCTATATAAGGAGAGACAATCATTCAAGATCAATATAAAGGTTTCAACATCGAATATGGATCGAAGTGCACAAGTAAGAAGTTGTAGAAGAAGATATGAATAACTCAAGGAGTCCTTGTTTGCCAGTGCTAGGAAAAGTAGGAGGTATAGATCAGATGAGTGATCACCTAAGTTGGTAATTTGACTATCTCAAAAATATCCCTATGCCTCGGTGGAATATAGTTATGGAAATATCATCTCGATATTGTTAGTGGTTTATTTAAGGTGTGTACCTCCAATTCCTATTTTTAGTCTCCTTTTACTACTCAACATGGTAGTTTTGCTTCATCTTGCCCACTTATAAGGATACCACATACATCTTCATACAATTTTAGTAATGAACCCTTGCCTCCTTTCAATTATGTTGATTAAGCCTTCATTTTAGTTCAAAAAATATATACCAACATTTAGGTGAAGTCATTCGAGTTCAGTAAAATTTTCAGGTGAATGACTAAAGGAGTTAAATTGAAATTTTGAGAGCTAAGGTGACCAGCTGCAAAAGTAAAAAATCACAATAAAATTCTTATTGTGATAAATCTCAGAGTCAAAACCATACAACTATTTAGGATGGAGGTATCAATACCAAGTCAGCAATGGGCCCACTATAGGAATAGAAAAGGAAATTAGAGAAAGAAAAAGACACAGAGCCAAGCCAAAAATAAAATCCAAGTGATTGATAGTTGGATACAATTTTGAAAAATTAACAATCATTTTCAATTTTGAGATAACTAATATCAAATTGGAATACACCCAGCCAATAAAAAGGGTAGGAGATGGTGACAAGTGGAAGGTCTAGATTGAGGCAGTTTTGACAGTTACAAACCTGAAAAAGCTATAATAAGGACAACCATAACCAGAATCAAGAGCAAGATTTTGCATAGCATATTTTTGCTAAGAGGTATACTTGAGTGCTCTATTCTTTACTATTGTATTTGCCCTTGTGTCTTTCCTTATTTTCCATATCTTATTTTTCCCATTATTGTGTAGGCTTTGATAGAGAAGTGCTCAAGAATATGATATTATTTTCAAATATGAATCCAGAGGTCTAGAGACTCAACTATTACCAGATTGGAACGAAAGAGTAAAAATTCCTTGCTACATCATTTGAACAAGGATTTTTATTGTATTAATATTTAAAAGAGTTCAATGGCAATTTCAAGCCAACTCTTCATGTAATAACTTTTAATATTAATACAATTCTAGACTTCTTATCTTTCATATCTTTGTGTTCAATCTTGTGTGTGTCTCCATTACATATTATATTATTTGAACATATATATGGATTTTTATTTCGTTGGTCACCAATTATGTTTATTACGATATTCGAATTAACTCAATTGAATCAATTATTTCTTTCCTCTTTCTTTCTATTACATTGAATTTTTATAAAATCTTGCTACAATAGCCCAAATGATTAGTGCACCGATCATACACATAAGACATAATCAAACTGTTATAAGCAATATTGATCAAGAAAATATAAAATTTTACTTTTTTATAAATCTGAAAGAGCATGAACATAAATTGTTAAATTTTTAAGTTCACCTCAAGGGTTTCCTTACCATACCTGGTCTGTTTAGAATTATTTAAAACTCTATTCCTAGGTTAGAGAGGTAGGTCCACTAGAGCCTGTAATTGTTGCTTGGAAGTAGGTTTTTATTTTAGCATGATAAATAAATCCTAAGGATGCAAAAAAAATCTCCAACAATACCTAAGGAATAAGCTAGGCCAAAAATACCAGTTTATCAAAGGTTGAAAGCACTAGCAGTCCACAAAAAACCAGAAGTGCCTAAGGAGTAGGCTAAGTTGAAGGTACCAAAAGCTAGTCAAAAACTAGAAGCTCATCAACAATAGTCAAGGAAGCAATTCTTAAGGAAGTTGTGATACCCTTAAATGAATAAAAAGCAAAAAGTAGAAACTACTAAGCAATATCAAAGGAAATTTGAGCAACCATTCTAGAAATAAGAGAAGTTATTGGAAGCCTCTAGATTCAACATTGTAGAGGAATTAAACAAGACTCCCTCAAGAGTCAATATGTACAATGATTTTTTTATCCTTGAACATATTGATATGTTAAATAAAACCCTTAAAAGCTTTGCAACATGTAGACTCACCCTCTTAGACTTTAATTTGGCATGTAGAATCATCAAATTGTTTCTAATACCAAGCCTTCTCTTGGCATGGGTAAGATCAAACTTCTACCCTTTTGTATGTCCTTGTGCATGTAAGGTTGGGTAGTACACAATTGTATGGTTGATTTTAAAGATGCACAATAGTCATGTCTAAGATGTTTTGTGAACAAATGGGATTATAATATGCCCAGACTAGCTCTAGAGTGTTGCAACTTGATAAGAAACCAATATGAATAGTAGAGGCTATAAAGAATGTTCTAATGCTATTGCATAAGATTTTGGATATCTTAGTAATCCAAGAGGTGCTAGTGGTGTATCTTCCTTTCCCATTTGAACTATGCTTGTTGAGGGAATTTACAACAAAGCTTAGGGGTACCTATCAATGGACTACACTCATATGATAATTTCTTGTAAAAGAAAAAGGGTCTAGATCTATGTTGATAAGTTCAACCTCTACCAAATAGAAATATATGAGGAGCAAAATGTCAATCTATCTAAAGATGATTTAGAGCACCCTCAAGTGGAGATATAATATTGGTTGGAAATCCTAAAAGATCTGATGGATGAATCACTGAAGGAGGATGGATTCTCCATGCTTGATCTCAATGCAATAATATATTCAAACATGGGAAATCAATACAGTCCAAAGTCAACCAGTCATAGGTTCTAGAAAATGTATCCATAAGATTTGGAGTAGTTCACAAGGGGTTCTTTCGTAGAAGGTGATTTTTCCATGCTCCATCAAAATGGATTGATTCACATGATCTGGGAAACGCATGACGAGCAAGGCTATAGTCTTGCACAATATTTGTAGTACGTAGAGAAGCCAACAAATGGGTTATAAGCCAAAGATAATTTTTCTATGTTAATTTTTGTTTCTACAGCCCATTTAGGCATTAGAACTCATATGGCTATTGGAGTATATTATATTATTTGATACATGCTAATGTACCTCCATGGTAAATCTTGTAAATATTAGATTAGGGTTGAGTCTTAGTTTAGAGTGTGAGTAATATTTTATGTAATGTTGTAATGTGTAAGAAATGCACAAGTGTTATGTAAGTGTATATGTGCAGGAAATGCACAAGTGTCATGTGAGTATGTGTGCAAGTGTAATGTGAGTCTATGTACACAAGTATCTTATATGTAATAGTGTACAAGTATCTTTAGATTAGAGTATGCAAAGTGAAGAGTCATGTCTAGGTGTGCATACAAGATAGAAACATGTGTATGCAAGTTTCAAGTAGAGAAGCCAAGAGTCATGAGACTTGGCATATGGAAATGAATTTTCAAGTATCTAAAGAGTCATTCTACTATGGCTATATAGTACTCCATAGAGAAGGAATAAAGTATCAAGTATTATATCAAAGTACCTAAGTATCAAGTATCATATTTGTAAGAGAAAGAGGAGTAATAAAGTGTTAGAAATATAGTATATTACATCATTTGGATCATGTAAATGTATCTTCCAAGATACATACTTAGGAGAGTAGATTACTTTAAGGGAAATTTATCTAGTTATTTCATGCAATATAATAAATGCACAAGTGTCATTATGCAAGTTGTATATGTGCAAGTTGTCCCTTGCATAGCTAGATAGAGTGTTGGTCAAGTATCCTATTTTACCTATATAAGGATGGCCTTATTGTTAGGTACATATAGAGTAGGGGGATATAGTTAGATAGTGTAGCTTAGTGCTTGGTACAGTTCTTTGAGTATCACCATCCATTGGTGATGAGTGCAATGTAGTTTAGTAGCTTTATTATTGGAGTGTTCATTTCCTCCATAGCTACATTGTATTCTTTTATATCATTTCTATTCATTGCATATTTTAGTCATCTAGTATATTTATTTTCTTTCATATTATTTTCCATCTTGTGATTGCTATCTCCTAGTGCTCATTACATAAAAATCTAACAATGGTATCAAAGCTACAGTAGATCTAGTCTATGTAGTTCAAGATAAAATCTACCATTATCATTAAGCCTGATTGTTTTTTCAAATTGACGTGCCACTGGACTAGCCACTGTCAAAATTTCTCATAAGAATATAGGTGGTAGAATTGGTAAGAGTCACAAAGTTAGGACTAAAAGAAATCGTAGTTCCAGAAATACTGAGATTGCATTTGACTAGAGTCTTTTCCACATAGTTGCAAGAAAAAATAATGAAGACTAGGACTCAACATTCAATCCACTAGATTGACAAATAATCTAGTGAATATCATCCAGGATATCTGGAATTTGCTAACTTTTACCTAATTTTTTTTTGTTGCAGAAAATTAATTCTTAAAGGATTGGGACTCATCCTATGATAGAAATCTAGGAGAATCCAATTTCATTACCTGAAGGTTGGCATACCTTCATAGTGTAGATATTATTTCTTTGTGCAAGAGAAGAATACTATAGAAGAAAACTTCTAGTGAAGAGTTGTGGTGAAGTCAGGAGACTAAAGATCTTCATTGTTGAATCGAAGAACTTCACAAGTTGAAGAACAAGCCATAGAAGCCTTAACATAAAAAGGCCTTAGAAGCCTTGGAGAAAATTCCATAGGAAACTTAAAGGAGAAGCCAAAGAATTATTGATACTAAAAATGCCATAGTAGCCTTAATACTGAAAAATGCCATAGTAGCCTTCATATTGAAAAAGGCCATAGTAGCCTTGGTACTAAAAAGGCCACAAAAGCCTTGATCATCAAAAAGGCCATAGAAGCCTTGATATTGAAGAAGAATTTGAAGAGGATATATGATTTAGAAGAAGACTAAAGATTTCAATACTAATACTTTATTGCAGGGAAATAAGATTCAATGAGTTGGGAAACTTCCTATAAGAAAGTTAGGAAGGGTATCTTCTTCAAAATCAATTCAACACATGAAGCAAAATTGAAGATATCGGGATAAGGTCTCATTGGAGAATTTCCAATCAAAGAAGAAAAAGAACTAGGTGAGTCTTGCTTGAATTTAGAAGCAGTAGATTTAGAGATCCATAAGTAGATCTCATCACCAACACTTTTAGGAGTAGAAGGTTGAAGAGGTCTCAAGGAATACCATCAGCATCTGTAAGATCAAAGACCTTGGGAAGGTCTTATCAAGCATCCAAAAAATGCAAGGAGAGACTTACTGAAGAAATTCTCAAAGTATAACTCATTGGAGAAATCCACTACCAAAGAGAAAGCCCTTGATAGTGAAGGAATTGGAACAATTATTACCATCTGATAACAAGCCCAAGAGAAGAAGAATTTGGCAAGGAGTGCCAAATATGTGAAGAAGAATTTGGCAAGGAGTGCCAAATACTAGAAGAATATCCTGCTTGAAGTCATAATTCGACAAGATCACTTGAAGATAGAGGAAGCTCACCAAATCTTGGAGATTTGAATATTACATCTCATATCAAGAAGGCATCACTTCAGAGACAAAAAATTCTCCAAATATATAGCAGAAGGAGGAGAACACAAGAGGAGAATGTAGACAGGCATATTGAGATATCCTTAATTGCAAAACCAGTTTTGATATTATGTGTTTTATTGTAAATGCACGTAAAGTGTTTGACGAAATGCCCGTGCACATATTTTAATATTGTAAGTGCAATTTAATATTGTACGTAAAGAATAAAGTCATCTTAAATCATGTAAGTCAGCTAAATAAGCTATTTCATCTTGTAGTGCAAATGAAATGTAAATGCAAAGAAAATGCACATAAAATGTAATTTGAGGGTAGTTGCAAGGTAGTTGGAGAAAGTAACTACTTGGTTGGTGTATAAATAAATCCCCCCTCATTCATTAGAGTTTCTCCAGATTGGTACGTGTGAGGATTGAAGTCTATGGGCAGAATGCAGTCTAGCATGATATGCATCCATGAAGGATGTTCAGCCTAAGGTTGAATGGTGGATACCTAGAGGAGATATTGCAGGGCATTCATGCAGATTGATGGAAAAGTGCAGCCCAGTCCTATGTATAGCCATGGTTATGCTAACTATATATTGTATTGATGAAACTATAATGTTGTATCACACATACCATTATTAATACAAAATGCTATAATTACTATTAACTATTATTGCTATATTTTTTGCTATTATTACTGTTATTTAATGTTGTTTCACAATTTCTATGTATTATTATTGCTATACTACAATACTTACAGATCTTTAGATTACTTACGTGGAAAGAGAATTGTTGGGATATATAAAAACCATTTCTACATTCTAGCACCGTTGCTTTATGAAATTGGGTCTATAATGGTGACATAGGGTTTGAAGAAGTGAAACCCTTGGGAAGACAGGAAAACGAAGATCAACCCAGTACAAAGATGAAGGAGAAGACGTACCATAATTTTTTTTGTGGTTGCAGATTAAAATATGTGCACGCCAAGCACATGAAAAATCTAAGTGAGATTTTGTAGGTGGGAAGTTACATAATTTTGCAGACCTGACGTCTGCAGCCCTGATGTTTGAGGCCTAATGTCTGCAGGCCAGACATCTCTAGACCAGATGTCTACAGACTTGATGTCTGAGGTCTGACGTCTGCAGGCCAGATATCTCTAGACTAGACGTCTGTAGGCCAGACATCTGTAGACCACACATCTATAGGCCAGATGTCTACAGGCCAAACATCTGTAGGCCTGACGTCTTAAGTATTGACATCTGTAGGCTTGATGTCTGCAGGCCTAATGTCTGTAGGCCTGATGTCTGCTAACTAATACATCTATAGTGGAACAACACATTGTTGATGGGAACGAAAGAACGGTTATAAGGATCACCAAAAGTCAAGGAAAATATTGATTGATGTAGAGATATGTTGAGAGGATGGTAACACCTAAACAAGTGGCAGGAAGGTTGTAGAGGAGTGCAAAGAACGAGAGTAAAGCACTATAGCAACATCACACAAAGGCTCAAGAAGGAAGACCAAGGCCACAAACGATATCCTAGCGAAGGAAGTCATAAAGTAAGGAAGTTGAAAGAAGAATGTTTGGTGAGAGTCAAGACGAAGAACATCCGATAAGGAGCAGCATAGCAGAAACCCCACCAATGGATAACATAGACACCAAAGCATTGGAGAATTTGCCACTTTTCATAGGAGGAGGGAAGGAAGACCCTATTAGGCATTGGAGAATTTGTTGTATGGAGTGGAAAGTGATTAGGCAGAACAATAAAGAATATTGGAGGAGGTGGTTTCTTGCAACGTTTCGAGAATCTGCAATAGACTGGTACATATACTTATCAGAAGTCAAGTTCTAAACATAGGGAGAGTTACGTGATGCATTTGTGGAAGAATTTTGATCATACGACAATGACAAAAATTATAACATTCAAGGTGATATGGAGCATGTTTGTTATTACAATCTAAGGGTGAGTAGGTTGTTTGACTATGTGGAGAAAGGTCACTTAGAGGAATTGAAGACCATGTGGTTCAAATATGGACTGCTCCCTGTGTATGAAAGGAATATGAAGATATTTCCTCCAAGATCATACCAAGAGGCTTTGGATTATGCCTTGACTTGGGAAAGATATGCAAAAACCTCACCGATGAAGGAGACTCAGACAACTAGAGAATGCAGTTATATGGTGATGAATGAGACGTCTAAGGTGTAGATGTCTGAGCAAGAGCCGTATGATGTGGAGATGTATAAGGTACATATATCTAAGCAAGAGTCATATGAGAAGAAGACATTTGAGGTACATACGTCTGAACAAGATTCATATAAGGTGGAGATCATAAAGGTGAATTCTACAGTGCATTTTTCAGAGGAGGAGCCGTCTGAAGAGAACCCATCTGAAGTGGAGTTGTCTGAAATCTACCCGTTTGAAGGAGTTAAATGTTAGGTAAGACTAGAAATATGGCAATCAAATTAGACATTTGGCAGCCAGTTAGCCCAGATGTCTTATAGCTAGTCAGCCTAGACATCTGGCCATACAACCTAGACCTTTGGTAGTCAGTCAGCTCAGACGTCTGGCCGTCCAACCCAGACATCTAGCGGTCAGTCATCTCAAACGTCTAGCTATTTGGTCCAGACTTCTAGCAATTCGTTAGTCTAGACTTCTAGCCATCGAACCCAGACGTCTGGCTGTCTAGTTGGTCATCCATATGGCCACTTGTCCTATAATTCTAGCAACCTATCCAAATGTCTAGCCTATCTATTTGCAACATCTACCCTTACCCATCTGAGACGTCTACCTATGTGCAACCCATCCGAGACATCTATCTGTATGAGCCGTCTAACCCATTGTCCTAGACATCTAGAAATTTTAATCGTCAGACTTCTCAATTTGTTTGGTCTAATTCGTCAGAGACTAAGCTTTCTGGGATTGTCATAAAAAATGTTAATATCTGAGGTAGAGAAGTCAGAGGAGTTTCCATCAGAAGCACAATCTGACAAGGGAGATGTCTGTTAGAGGATGATAAGTAGTCGGTTGGATTAAGAAAGCAATGAAGTAGAGCTAAAAGAAATTTTTTTAAATGATTTGAAGGAAAGCTTCCAAATGGTTTATGAGAAGAAAATTTTAGTTTGGACACGAAGGGCACTACCCCTCGACCCCGCAAGGGACACTGTACCTTGACCCTGCAAGGGGACTCCCGCCCCCTTGACCCCTGACACAGATGGCGGAGGGCATTACCGATTATGTTCATGATGTTGATGGCATTGCTCATGCTGATGATATGGATTATTGCAAAAAGTGAAGTTCCTATTCAGATAATGTTGATCATGTTGATGCTATACATACTTGTAGCAGCAGAAGTGCACAATCAGAGAATCAGATGTTGTGAGCAGCCCCAAGTAAAGTTTATTGCCAAAGATGTATGGAACATGAACAAGAGGAAGGAGCATGACAAGAGATCCTATTCCATTGCTTAGTACTTCTATTCTCAGTGTTCAACTTGTATCATTGAGGACAATAACCAGTTTAGAGGAGGAAATAAATGTAGACAGGCATATTGAGATATCCTTAATTGTAGAACCAGTTTTGATATTATGTGTTTTATTGTAAATGTAAGAAAAGTGTTTGACGAAATGCCCGTGCATATATTTTAATGTTGTAAGTGCAATTTAATATTTTACGTAAAGAATAAAGTCATGTAAAGTCATATTAAATCATATAAGTCGGCTAAATAAGCTATTTTGTCCTGTAGTGCAAATGAAATGTAAATGCAAAGCAAATGCACATAAAATGTAATTTGAGGGTAGTTGCAAGGTAGTTGGAGAAAGTAACTACTTGGTGGGTGTATAAATAAACCCCCTCATTCATTAGAGTCGCTCCAGATTGGTACGTGTGAGGATTGAAGTCTATGGGTAGAATGCAGTCTAGCATGATATGCAGCCATGAAGGATGTTCAGCCTAGGGTTGAATGGTGGATACCTAGAGGAGATATTGTAGGGCATTCATGCAGATTGATGGAAAAGTGCAGCCCAGTCCTATGTAAAGCCATGGTTATTCTGACTATAGATTGTATTGATGAAACTGTAATGTTGTATCACACATACCATTATTAATACAAACTGTTGTAATTACTGTTAACTGTTATTGCTATATTTTCTACCATTACTGTTGATATTTAATGTTGTTGCAGAATTTCTACGTATTATTATTGCTATACTACAATTATTTTAGATCTCTAGATTACTTACATGGAAAGGGAACTTTTGGGATATGTAAAAACCCTTTCTACAGAGAATAAGCCACCAAATCCTAGGATCATGAAAGAAAGTTTGAGACCATCATTTGGTGAAGAAGGAATTTGTTCAGGACAGTCTACAAAGAGCTGCAAGGTTATACTAGTAGTAGCAACTTGGTGATCCTAGACACCAAGATCTACATCCTCTACAGAAGTGATAAAAGAGCTACAATAAAAAATGTATACAAGTTTTTAGTGCAAATAGGTTCATTAATTGGTTTACCTATCAGATTTGTTAGAAGCACTTAGATTTGGATTATAGTTGCAAATGGAAAAATGGATTATAGTCTTCAAGTGCAAAAAGAAAGATATCTTTTTAAGGTTCATTTGCATGCTAATTAGGAGTTGATTATACTTAAAATTACTTCTTTTAACTACCTATCATCTACTTTGGAAAAATAAAAAGAAGACTAAGTCCTACAATATTGATTGTAGTGAAATTGCAGAATAACTCTTAAAGATTCATTTTAGGTTATTTTTGATTAGTTGTAATAGTTTTTTAGTGCATTAATTTGAGAGTTTATTGGAGTGATAAGGTGTAATATTAGTGCATTAAAAGTGAAAGACTTTCACTATTATACTACTCTCAAAAATAAATTAGTTTTGTGTTTTTTGAAGGGCACAAAATTTGATTTGTATCAAGTGTCTAAATAAACTATTGAAGCATAGAAATCTGCAACTCGTAGTGGCCAAAAGAAACCACCCAAAAATTTTAGAATCATCCAAAAATTGGAGAACACAACTAATCAAAAATAGAAATATAAGCTTCAAATATTGAGACTTGGTGAGTCTCAAATCCAAATCATTACAAGATCGGATGCAAGAAAAGAAGGTACAGAAAATTGCATAAATTAAAAAGCTTCTATCTACTGTTATCTAATCTTGGATTTGTTATCAAAGTTTTCCAAGCGAAAATGGGAAGGTGTCCACTCTTAAAATACAACCTCAAAACCCTTGTATTGTAGGAGAAATATATGCCATAAAACCAAAAAATTTAGATATGAAATAAGAGTACAAAAGAACGTGCATCAAAGGAGGTTTATGTACAATTTATAGTACATTTTATTGCACTACTTTAATCTAGTTTTTTACAGCCCAAGGGCAGATTGGAAAGTGTCTCAAAGGTAAATTATAAGTAGGTTGAATCAGAAAAAGGTATCAGAATACTATCTCTCTTCCAAACATATCAAAGAGCCTCTATTTTGGCTCATTCTCTACATATCTTGGATGGCCGAACCTATAGAATATAAGGCATAGGAGAAAAATTAAGCAATGTATAAAGCAAAAAGGTAAGCCTACGTCAAAGCAAAGGAGCATTTCTATCAAAGCAAGCTACGTCTAGTAAAGGAGTATTTCTACTATAAGTAAACCATTAAGGAGTCTTCATCCAAGAGTTGTCATTCAAAATCCATTCAAGGGCCATAAAAGCTCTACTATAACTCCTTCATATCTCCACCATAGCTCCACAATTAGCTTGCTTGGCTAGAGATATTTCAGCATCTACATAGAACAACAAAGAACAAGGTGGAAAATGCATTGGAGAACCTTCAAGAAAGCATTTATAAAGATAAAGGTATGCATATGCCATTTGTCATTTGTCAAGAGTAACTCTAAATAACGCTCACAAAGAAGACATTACAATTTTATCTTGGCACCCATACTCCATGAATAAGAGGAGTTATGTACAACTAATAGCTTGATATACGTCTGTTATAGCAAGATAGTCTTGTAGACATTGGAGAAGAAGCATTTCTTGGACAATGCTCAAAGGAGAATAGAAACATCTCAGCTAAAGGTGACATTTGTCACAAGCAATGGAGTATGTTCAGCATCTCCACCAAACAACTGAAACATCCATTAGGAGTTAAAATTTTTGTTGTGACACTTGTTACTCAACTGACTACCTATTAAAGGTGCCTTAAACCTTGAAAAGAATAAGAGCAACATTAGTTTGAATGCTACACAACAATAGATCAACAATAGTTTGACAGATTGACAATAGTTCGTCAGAAGCTCTGTGATAGTTCAATAGTGAATTGGCAGTCATCTGGTGCAAGTGGAGAGTCTTGGGAAACACTCTAGGTCAATGAACAATAAAGGACAACTTTAAATCCAAAGCTCACCTTGGGGAATTTATGCTCAAGAAGGACAAATTACTGCCATATTCATCCAGCTTCATAAAGGCACAAAGCCTTAATCCTTTGCTTTCATTTAAAAAATAGAGAGTTATAAGGTTGTATATTAAGGTTGAGATATTGAATGAAATTAATATTTTATTTGAAAGCAAAATTTAGGGAAATTAATATAATATTTGTAAAATATAACTTAGGATAAATAAGGGATACTACTTGGAATTAATCCATTTAATATTTGCAAATATTAATGTGTTCTAATTTTCCAAATTTGGGAGTGATAAGGGTATTTTTAGGTATGTAATATTGCATCTTCAACATGAGGATGGAAAACATGGTATTTTTAGGTATGTAAAAAAAAATGTCATAGGAAATATTGCATCTTCAACATGAGGATGTAAAACATGGTATTTTTAGGTATGTAAAAAAAAAGGTCATAGTACCAGTTATTGCAGATACAATATAGAAATTGAAAGCAAGCAAATCATATGAATAATGGGATTCAATTTCAAGCTCGGTAATATCAAAGGAACCCTCATTAGTAGTAATTTTAGCGACCAACCAATCATCCTCAATTGGAATATCAAAAGAGAAATTAGAAGGGACATCTGGTTCAGAGGATAGAATAAATTAAATAACTGGAAGAATCCATAGACACCTATGAGGTGAAAGCTTTATCAGCAAATGCTACATATTATATAGACACTAATAATTTGCTTAAAAAATTTATAAATAATGCAAAAGAAGATCAAGATGATGAAGAAGAAGATCCATATTGAAGACTAAAGTCTTCAATACCCAAATAATGTAATGCAGGGAGGTGTTAAAAATAGAGTATATTACATCATTTGGGTCATGTAAATGTATCTTCCAAGATACATACTTAGGACAATATATTACTTTAGGGGGAAGTTATCTACTTACTTCATGCAATGTAATAAATGTACAAGTTTCATTGTACAAGTTGTCACTTGTACAATTAGATAGAGTGTTGGCCAAGTATCCTATTTTTCCTATATAAGGATGGCCTCGTTGTTAGGTAGATATAGAGTCGAGGGACATAGTCAGATAGTGTAGCTTAGTCCTTGGTACAGTTCTATGTGTATCACAATCCATTGGTGATGAGTGTAATGTAGTTCAGTGGCTTTATTATTGGAGTGCTAATTTTCTCTATAGCTACATTATATTATTTTATATCATTTCTATTCATTGCATATTTTAGTCATCTAGTAGATTTGTTTTCTTTCGTATTATTCTACATCTTGTTATTGCTATCTCCTAGTGCTCATTACATTAAAATCTAACATAAATATTGCATACATTTTGAGCAATTAATATTGTAAGTTTTGCTACATGCTTTGTACATGTATGATTTAGGCTATTTACATTCATATTGTTGTTTATTAAGGAATGTTATTTGATATATTATAAGCCTTAATTTACATATTAATTTTCTCATATTATTCTAATTACATCATTATCTTGATATTACTATGTTGTGGCTATATTAATTTGATCCTGTGGAATTTATCCTATCAATGGTATCAGAGCTACTATGAGTAGTTTTTGGCATAGGTTGAATTTATTTAGCTACATACAAAAATTGATTTTTATAGTTTAATAAAATTGATTTAGAGTTTATCTACTAAAGGCAGTTATACCTAGATTCTATTATAAGGTCATAGTAATAATAAAGGCTAGAGTCTTTCCATGGTTGGAGGAACAACTAGTGAAGACTATGACTCATTTATAGAGTCTTTCCATGGTTGAAGAACTAGTGAAGACTATGACTCAACTATAGTATTTCCACAGTTGAAGTATAAACAGTGAAGACAAGGAATCACATCTATATTGGAAGGTGAATCAACTTTAAGATAGTTGATCATTTCAAGAAAATAGCCAACCCTTGACATTGATTTTAGAGATAGAAATATTTTAGAAACATAGATAATGTTTGGTACTATTTTATGTTAACTCAGAATGAGGTTGAATAATTTGGGATAGTCAAGTCATCTTGAATTTTATTGTGACATTAGAGAAATATGAGTTACCTTGACTTTGCTTCTTGAGTTCTTAGGTGCGTCCTAAGGTATTTATAGTAGAATATTGATCATTAGAAGTGTGAGAAGCTTCCTAAATAGATAGAGAATAATTTCATCTTCTAAGTGCAAGAGTAAGCAGAAAAGGAGAAGGATATATCAAGGATTGATATATCTATCTGAATGTAAGCTTTCATCAAGTGGATATTAATCAAGGTTGTAAGATATTGAAGTTTTAGGTCACAAATAAATTGACCTTGATAGAAGATTTCAGGTCTTGAAGAGAGACCTTGACATAAAGAAGATTTCAGATCTTGAAGAGATACCTTGACATAAAGAAGTTTTCAGGTCTTGAAGAGAGACCTTGACATAAAGAATATTTTAGGTCTTGAAGAAATACCTTGACATAAAAGAAATATTCAGGCCACTAGATATTGACCTTGACAAAAGGCTTGACAGAGGCAGCCATATAAATATTAAAGATACATATTTGAAGAAGAGAATATTAGCAACAAGCTTAAGGTCCATTGAATAAATAACATAAGCTTGATAAAGAAGGATAGAGATATTTAGAAGCAACCAAGCATAAAAAGGCCAAGGTCTAAGTATTCAAAGCAATACAACATAAAGGGCCAAGGTCTAAGCATTCAAAGTAGTATAAAAGGCCTAGGTTTACCCATACAAAGATATAGAGAAAGGAAAACTCTTATAGAGAAGAATTTTGTAATCTAGATATTGTCTAAGCTATTAACATAAAGGACAGTGCTCACAAAGTAGCCATGTGATAATCAAGAGATAGTGGATGGAAATAATAAAGTCATCATCACTATGATTATATACCAGTTTTGATGCAAAACGGGCACAAGGAATAAAGTATAATAGAATGGGCATCTAATATAGTCAAAGAGCATTCAACACCATATCACATAACCATAACACAACATCAAAGTGTAACATCGAGCACAACATTGATCAGAGCTACATAAAGCATATCACTGAGCTAAGTCGAGCTACATAAAGCATATCACTGAGCTAAGTCAAAATACATATCATCGAGCAGTGTACGTCGAATACAACATGTTGAGGTGAAACCAAAGCTGAGGAGCACTCACTATAGCATCTAAGACATCCAACACTTAGAAAAAATTCCAAGTTCTTAGGCAGCAATTTGTTGAAAGACCAAGAGTTTAGCTTTGCAAAGAATAAACATTGATTGCAAGGAGAAAGGTAATGTTGGAGAAAGGAACGTCTATTGCTAGATTTTGGAGAAGCAACACTTCTTGTAATGCCTGTGAGCCACTTGGTAGATAATTTCTTACCAAGCAATTGAATTCCAAACATTGAATAAAGTAACATTTGAATTTGAACCCAAATGCCTCAAAAGTGAATCATTTTTTAATACATGTAGCACTCATACACGCTAGTTAAAGCAGTTCACATGGGTCTCTTATGTAGCATTCAAATAATTATAGTAGAGCAAGAAGAAAAGCTATGCATGAAGTTTTTGAGGTAAAATTTAATTTGTTAGGTTTTTGAAATTTTAAAATTTTGAAGTGATAAGTCATAATAAGGTTTTTTGAAATATTAATTATTAAAACCTCAGGAGTAAGAAGTTTCTAGGAGTTATAAATTATATTCAGTTTATTAAGTTAAGGAGTTATAAGGTAGGGTTTTATTAAAGTGATTTATTAATGTTGAATAAGGAATAATTAGTGATAATAAGTTTATCATTAATTATTAGATTTGATTAATGGAGGGATAAGTAGGATGATAGTCTAATTGGAGTTATAAGGTTTTCTTTAATAGTTTTTTATTTGTTAGATAAATTTGAAATTTATTTGATTTAATAGTTTTTTGAAAATAGAAGATTATTGAATTTTTGCAAATTAATTATTTGGGAGTTAAAAGGTATTCAACATCAAACTTAGGAAAATAAAATTTGCAAATTTTTTTGTTTATAGTTTCTAAAATTTAGGGAGACATAAGGATTACTACTTCATAGAATTTAATTTAGAAACTTTAACATATTTAGTACTAGGGAGTTACAAGGATGTCTACTTCAAAGGAATCAAAATCTACAAATTCAATGGATAACAATATGGAGTTCATGATATGAAAAGAAAAAGTAAATGTCATAAAATTTGGGATCAAGAATTTGATTGAAAAATCTAAAGGAAAGATAGATCTAGTCTCAAAGTTAATCTATAGTGAAGCTATAGATGAAAATTTTGAAATATTTGAATACTATTTACATGCAAGAATTTTTGAAGTAATATATTATGGAAAGGATAATATTATGATATCTTTAGATATTGGTAGCATAATGTACATGGCATTGCTTACACTTAAGTTTCATAAAGAAAAAAATATGAAACAAAAATAGTTGATTGAATATCTTAAGAATAGAGAGAGATATATTGAGTTTTGGGAAATGAGCAAGAAGGAGAAGGTGCTAGGTGGAGAGGTTTTTGAGTAGTTTATGCTTGTGGGAGGATCATATGCTGATATTCCACTCGATAATGGGGCCAATGTCGGGTCTTTAGTCCCCCTAGGGATCACAGGCTGGTTGCAGGTGAGACTAAGGTTGGGCCCCTCGATAGGGTCACCCCTTCGATATGGGTGAATTATTTTTTACACTGGCCACAAAAGGTTTAATGGGTGATGGGTCAAATTTTTATTTAACCTTAACCCCATTTTGGGTTATTTGCACATCCCAAGTGAGCTTAAGACTTATACCATGGATGAGGGATCTTGGAACCTAGTTGGTAAATTTCAAGGTAGTAGAATAGACTTGAACTCTATCATACATTGGGCTCTCATGAAATGGAGACCCCAGGGTTCACTTGAAATTGTGGGAGTTCCTAAAGTCTTATTCATCATCAAATTGAACTATAAAGAGGATTCAAAGAGCATTTTGGAGAGGGATGTGGTTTTACGGTAAAAGAGATATGTTCCTTTAAAAATGGGGACATGAATTTGATATGAACATCCAATAGTTGAACTTGTCTCCCCTGTGGGTTAGAATTTCAGGCCTACCATATAATCATTGGCATGAGGATGTTTTGAGAGGTGTGGCCAAGTCACTCAATGACATCATCCTAATTGATTATGTGATGAGATATAAATCTAGAATGGTCTTTGTAAGAATGTGTGTTATGGTAGATTTGGAGACCGATCTTCCAGCATACATTAAACTCATTTTGAATATGGGTATATGGGCATAATCCATCGAATATTAAAATAGGCCCATTTGATGCTCTAGTTGTAATAGAGTAGGCCATTTGGTGCCTCAATGCCCATTAAATACTAAGCCAACAAAAGTTAAGAAGGATAAAAAATGGTGTGTGAAATCTTTTGAGGGCCTCTCAGCCCAAGAAGGCTCTACACAAGTGCCAGAAGATAAGGGAAATGTAATCAAAATGATTCTAAAGGAGATTCCTTGGATAGAGAATAAAATTTTGAATGGTAATACTAAAGCACTAACACCCCATTACTAGGCTTCCATTGGCAAAGATCATATTCACCAGATGGCATAGGTTATTTCTCTAGATAATTTGCCTAGGACATTAGTTCCTACTATTTTATTGCAAAATTTCTTTGAATATCTAGAATAAAATCTTGGCTTACCAAAATATGAATCCCTTGAGAGCTCGTTTCCTTAGGCTCTCCCTCTCTGACGAGATTCCAAGTGAAAGGATCCACTCCCATTATTCAAAGCCACTAAAAAGGGATCGATGTTAGGGTAGATTGCAAGGTGGGTGAACCCTTTAATTAAATATGATATGCTTGAGAAAAAGAGGTGGATATGGCTGATGGGTCTCAAAACCTATTAAAAATGGTGCCTACTAATGATCTAGGGGGAAGAAATTAAGGATTGAATCATTCTTCCATTCCACCCAAACTAGTGGGAGAAATAAACCTATCCCTAAATCTCATAAATGAAGATCCTATCCTAGAACATCAAAGGTCTTAATGGAAATTCCAAGTAGAGGATCTTGGCTAATATCATAAAATAGGCACATCCTAATATCATTCTTCTCAAAGAAACCAAAATGGAGAGCTCTAGAGTGAATTCTATTAGAAATGTGGTATGGAAAGAAACAGAGTTTGCAGCTAGCTCAACCCCAATAACCTCTAGCGGTCTCCTCTATTTTTGGTACCATAGTAAGATTTTTGGATCGATCTTGGTGATAATTGATAGAGTTATTAACATTTTATTATACTGTAAGGATTCTAGAAATATATGGATTTTTTCCAACATTTATGCTCCTAACTCCAAAACCAACTAAAACCTCTTGTGGACCTCGCTTAGTGCCATGCAAGAATTTTTCAAGAATGAGGCATGGATCCTTACGAGAGACTTTAACTCATTGTTTTTCCAATTAGACAAAAAAGGGGGTGACATGTCAGTTTCCAAAGGAATGGAATATTTCATTGCTTTTGTATGGCCAGGAACTTATGGACCTATATTTGAAAGCTTCTAGGTCTACTTGGAGCAATAGATTCTTAGGGGCTCACCATATTTAAATAAGATTGAATATAATTCTAATCTCAAAAGAGGCACTCCCCTTGTTTGGTGATGCTTCCCTCAACTTTCTCCCTAAGGTGGGATCAGACCATAATCCACTAGTGTTTGAAATATTTCAAAATGCTCCTTTCTTCCCTAGGTCATTCAGGTTTGAAGCCACGTGGTTACTCCATCTTGAGTTAGAAGCTAGAATAAAGGATTAGTGGAATTCTAAATTTGTCTCCCTCGTTGATCAGGTGGACTATAAGCTTAGGCTCAATAAAAATAATCTAAAAGGATGGAAAATATCTATCTTTGGTGATGTCCTAAGAAAGAAAGAGGAGATAAAAATCTAGTTAAAAAATTCAAAACTCTCTAGAATTGAGAAACTTGTCTTGGGAAGATAGGAAAGAGGAGATAAGAACTCTGGCTAAAATCCATAATGTCTTGGAAAAATAATAATTCCAGAGCCCTATGGATAAAATAGGGGGATAGGAACATGAAATTATTTCACACCTCCATGCTTAGGCATAGAAGCCATAATAGAATCTAGAAAATAATCAAGGCAGACGACTCTAAAATAGGAGATATTTTTGAAATCGGGTTTGAGGTGTTTTCATTCTTTAAATCTCTCCTCTATGAGTTTGATAATGGAGATAGAGTAGTGTAGGCCCAAAGTGGACACATCCTTAGAAAATTTTGAAAAATTATTCTAAGGTATGGAAATATCTATTTCGTTGAGGACATAGAGTGTTTTGGAGCGGATCCGTGCAAGAGAACCTGATTTCACTCAAAATTTAGTCTTTTTCGAGCAAAGTTTCATTTTGCTCGATACCCAGTGTATTTGGTAACGGATTCCAGGTGAGGCTCGATTTCGTAAATATTTTAAGCAAATATGATGTCAACACGATAAAAAGTGTGAAATGACGATTGTTTTGTGCACTCTAGAGACTAAGCACTAGGAAGCCCGATTCCACTGAGTTCCAAGACTAAAAGTGAGCAAAATGGAGATAAGTTCACCTTACACTACTTTCAATGCAAAATGGTGTTAGAAGGTCGAAATCATTGTAAAATTTGTAGAATGAAGACAAAGGCTATTTACACTACTTCCAGTGCTAATCAAACAAGGTTTTAACAACAACTCTTTATTCCAGAAAACCTTGAAGCATTAACTCAAACACTCTTGAAAAGGAAACCCTAATCAAGTCCTTTTCACTCCAAACTTATTTTCAGAAAACCATTCAATCAACTCAACTATGGAAGAATTTGCCCATACCTTTTTCTTGACAAGGAGTAAACCACATAAATCTGCCACACTCACAATCACTTCTTTGCCAATCTCAACAAGGGTTAGAAGATAATAATTTTCTCAATGAATCACAATACAAAAATATATCAAACAAAATACACCTTATCACTCCAACTTTAAAATAATATCCAACACCTTCATAATAATATTTTTGGCAAAAATCCCTTTAAAAATAAAATCAACACTCTTAAAGTCTTACTCCTCCAATATGCAAATATAACAATTTAAGACTTTATTAAAAATAAAATCAAACTCCTTATAACTCCAAAAACAATTTCCAACAAACACAAATTTCCAACTAGCAACCCTTTCAACTATTTCCAACTAGCAACCCTTTTAACTCCAAACTTTAGGTAATATTAAAAATAATCAAAATTTAATTACCTTGCCTTTGGAGGGATTCAAACCCTCAACGTAGCCCACGACCAACGCCTTAGTCGTGGCTCCAACCACCGCGTGAGCTAAGCGCTCGCTTGGGAAGGGGAGAGCACCACGTGCTCTATGAACCTTCCTTTCTCTGCCAAAGATAAAAATGTGCACCTTCCCTTGGCGCTTCAACACAATGCAAACACTATCACCGCATTTCGAACGTAGGCCACTCAATGCCTCAACATTTTAGCCAATGCCTCCTTGCCACTAGGCCACGCTGCCTAGCTGGCTCCAAAATTTTTATCGCTTTCAAATTATTCCCAATCGCTGCCACAAGGAAATATGAAATCGTTGTTTTCTCACGAGCTTCCTCTTTCATAGTTCGCATGCAATCACGTTTTGAAGCAAGGATAATTTTGAATGCCTTTAAGGCATGGTATATATAGCCTTTCCACCTTTATGCAAACACGTCGGTGCTCCTCCAACTTATATTTAATTAAATTTCGATATTTTAATTAATTTAAATTTAATTAATTAATTTATAAATTATTTAAATTTAAATATTATAAATTAATTTAATAAAACCTTTGGTTTTATTAGGGCCTTCTCTAATTGCACAACTTGGTATTAATGATATTTATTTATAAAATTTAAATTCCTTTTGAATTTAAATATTTTATAAATATTAGACCTCCTTTTAACTTATGCTCCCATATAATATTAAAATATTATGGAGCCCTTTTGCCTTTAACTTTTGCACTGTTGAAGCTTCTTCCTGGATATCAGTGACAACTTTGACGACTTTATTTCTTGACGAATTCCTTGACATTAATGATGACTTCATCCGGTGACATCAATGACAAATTTGACTTAGGGACTCAAAATGTCCAACAATCTCCCCCTTTGTCATTGATGGCAACCCAAATTATTTTTACCGAAAACTTGACCTTTCCTTTGTTCTGCTCCCCTTGGGACACTGCTCCCCCTGGCTCAATGCTCTCTCAAATATCAAATCTCTCCCCATTACTCAAATCTCTCCCCCTTTGACATCAATGGCAAAGGGTCACCTTTGGGGCTCGGGGCTAAGAATGAGCCTCTTAGCTTAGCCCCTCCCCCACCTCCTTTTGAGGTGGTTAATTCTGGGGTGGGAGTATTTCTACTCCCAGAAAGCACTGTTCTTTACCTTTATCCTCTTTCCTTCTTTTTTGATTTTTCTGATTCCTTTGACTATTTCTATCCATGTCCATGTTCTTGTCCATGTCTACATTCCTATTTCAATTCATGTTTCTGTTCATATCCATGTTCCTATTCCTGTTCATTTTCATGTTCCTGTTCATATCCATGTTCCTGTTCCTGTTCCTGTTCATGTTCATATTCTTATTCATATTCCTATTCTTGTTCTTCTCATGTTCCTATTCCTGTTCTTGTTCATGTTCCTATTCATACCTATTTTTGGGATGTCTGCTCTACACCACTTTGTTGTGTGACCATCATTATTGCACTTATAACACTTAATGTTATTATTCCTTGGAGGTGCAAATGTCTTAGGATTTCTCCTAGTGAAGCCATATCCTCTTCTATCATGAACCCTGCAATTCATTGCCTTGTGACCAAACTGATTACATGAGTAGCAATACCCATGGAAAAGTTGTTTATTCCCATATTCCTATCTTTCATGTGTCCTGCACTGTGAAGCCATGTGCCCAAACCTATGACATGAAAAGCATCTTCCATTGAAGTTTCCTTGTCTTGACCTCATTGGTCTCTTAGTCTCTCTTTTGATTGTTGTTCCATCTGTATCTTCTTTGTGCATTGTTCCTATTTTTGTTGAACTCTCTATTGTCCAACTCATCCTCAGATGTCTCACTATATTTTACATTGTCTTCTTCTGAAGTATCTTCATCTAAAGTTTCTTCTCCTCCAAAACTTGAAGTTGACTCTCCTTCCCATTTCTTTTGAACCTGTTCAAATCCAAGACCTGTTTTCCTTGATGTAGGCTTTTGTATCTTGATGAACTTATCCAAGTTCTTTGAGCTATTTTTAAACCCTTTCATCTTGATCTTGGAGTCCTCTAAATCTTCTTTTAGTAGTGCCACTTCTTGTGCTAACTTCTCACATTCCAAGATCTTTGCTTCTAACTTATCTTTGAACCTCTTTGCCTTAGCCTTTGATTTTTCTAAATCCTCTATGAGCAATCTTCTCTCTTCATCACATTCTTGAAACTGAATTTCAAGTTTAGAGTGTTGCTTCCTTACCTTCTTTACCATGTCAAGAGCATAGATAAGTTCTCCCTTGAGATCATAACCATTATTTTCTGAGTATTCCTCTATTTGTTTGCCTTTGTCCTCATCTTTATTTTCTATTGGCTTGTCTTCTATAGGATCACTTTCTTCTTCTTCTAATGCCATTAGAAGATTTTCATCTAGTCTTTCAAGTGCATCTTCATATTCATCATCACTAAAACTATAACCATTCCTTGTACAATCATCTTCAAGATGTCCGAAGTTACCACATCTAAAACACTTGAGAATTACTGGAGTCCTATTCTTAACTTGCTCTTTTTCTTCAATCATAAACAAGACTTCATCTCTATCATTGTCTGAAAAACTAGCATCACTATCACTTGAGTACTTACTTGCCTTATCCGCATAGTAGCTCCTCTTTTGCCTTTGGAAGAACTTATTTCCTTGTCTATTTTGTCCATCCTTGCTTTTCTTTTGATGCCTATATCTTTCTGAATCCTTGTACCTGTGATCCTATTTTTCTTCACCATTGTTGTTCTTAGGTTCTTGAAAATCTGTTGCAAAATGTCCATACTTTCCACAATTGAAACACTTAATAGATCTTAGATCTCTGGATCTTCTAGAATATTTATCTCTTTTATTGTAATTAGCTTCCTCATCACTAGATGACTCATTGCTTGATTCTGACTTCTTACCCTTTGTCTTATTGATTGCTTTGAATGTTGCTTCCTTCTAGGGAATAGGATCTTTTGTTCTTATCTCAAAAGTTGTGAGCATACCAAGCAATTTATCTCTTGTCAAAGTATCACCATCCATTGATACTTCTATAGCAGAAACCTGTTCACTAAATCTTTTTGGAAGAGTTCTTAAGACTTTATCACAAACATCTGATTCATCAATCTTCATTCCAAGTCCTTGCATATCATTAACAACCTCATCAATTCGAATTAGATAAGCACTAATATTTTCCTCTTCATTCATTCTTAATGCTTCAAGTTGTCCTTTGAGATTTTGCATATTTGCTTTCTTGACACTTTTATCTCCTTCATATATATTTTGTAATTTATCCCACATCTCTTTTGTAGTTTTACAATGCATAACTTTCATAGACTCTATTCTACACAAACCTCTCACAAGTGCATTCATTGCTTTTGAATTATAGTGTTGTAGAAGCTTACCTTCCTTATCTGTAGGAGGATTGATTAAGGGATCATATCCAAATTCCACTAATTCCCAAATTTCATTTCCAAGTGCCATTAGGTAGATCTTCATCATCATACTCCAATACATATAGTCACTTCCATCAAATACTGGTGTTGAATTATTTGAGGACACCTCCTTAGGATCCATTGTGTTCTTGTTAGCTTTTCCTTCAAGCTGTTAAACTCTTCTGAAGGAACCCGCTCTGATACCAATTGAAGAACACAAGCTTATACTAAGAGGGGGGTGAACAAGTATAAGACCACTTTTTACTTTTCTTTCCCAATCAATATTATGCAATGTATAGATAGCAATATCAACAATAGTAATCAAAGCAATGCACAAAACACCATACACAATAGAGACACCACAATTTACGTGGTTCACCCAATGTGGGCTACTCCATGGAGAAAATATTTTACTAAAATTTTCTCAATCAATCTCTTGGGAATCCTTCCCTATTACAATGTTTATGGACCTCTATCCAAAGGAGATATCAATCCCCTAAATCAAGTTCATGGATCTCTATCCATAGGAGAACTTCTTCTCCTCTACTCTAGTTGGTGATCCTCTAGAAGACTACTGCCTCCACTACACTGGCTTGTGGATCTCTCTCCACTGAAGACTCTTATCCCCACTCAGAAGACCTATCCTCACTACCCTGGCTGATGGATCTCTATCCACTGGAGACTACTATCCTCTCTACTCTATCACCTCCAAATATCTATCTCAAATCTACACTAAACATAGTCCTTTGATCTAGCACAAATCTTCTCAACAAGTCCACTCAAAACTTGCTCAAATATACTCAACAAGTCCACTCAAAACTTGCTCAAATATGCTCAACAAGTCCACTCAAAACTTGCTCAAATATGCTCAACAAGTCCACTCAGAACTTGCTCAAATATGCTCAACAAGTCCACTCAGAACTTGCTCAAATCTTCTCAACAAGTCCACTCAAAACTTGCTCAAATATGCTCAACAAGTCCACTTAAAACTTGCTCAAATATTCTCAACAAGTCCACTCAAAACTTGCTCAATATGCTCAACAAGTCCACTCAGAACTTGCTCAAATATGCTCAACAAGTCCACATAGAACTTGTCCAAATCTGCTCAACAAGTCCACACAAAACTTATCCAAATATGCTCAATAAGTCCACACAGAACTTATCCAAATCTCTCAACAAGTCCACAAAACTTATCCAAATCTTCTCAATAAGCTCACACAGAACTTAACCAATCTCATAGAAACATAAAGTGAATTTTTAGAGACCCAATATGTTTCAACTCAATGCTCAAACACTTTCTCAACTCAAATCAGAATATAGGATAGTTTGTTTTATGGAACTTGAACAATCACTTCATACAACCACTTGACTAGGCTCAACCAACTCTACTCAACCAATCACTCAATGAAACACCCCTTTCTCACAAACCCTAGTCCAAGCATATAACCACCAACTCAAAATATTTCCAACAATGCTCAACAACAAATCTCACATAACAATGATACTCATGTTCTTTTCAAACCCTAGTTCAAGTTCTTTGCACAACAACTTACTTCAACAACAATGCTCATAAAACAATCTTCACATAACAATGATACTCATGTTCTTTTCAAAACTCTAACTCAAATTCTTCACACAACCAATGGCTTCAACAACAATGCTTATCAAACAAGGTTTTAACAACTCTTTATTCCAGAAAACCTTGAAGCATTAACTCAAACACTCTCGAAAAGGAAACCCTAATCAAGTCCTTTTCACTCCAAACTTATTTTCAGAAAACCATTCAATCAACTCAACTATGGAAGAATTTGCCCATACCTTTTGCTTGACAAGGAGTAAACCACACAAATCTGCCACACTCACAATCACTTCTTTGCCAATCTCAACAAGGGTTAGAAGATAATAATTTTCTCAATGAATCACAATACAAAAAGATATCAAACAAAATACACCTTATCACTCCAACTTTAAAATAATATCCAACACCTTCATAATAATATTTTTGGCAAAAATCCCTTTAAAAATAAAATCAACACTCTTAAAGTCTTACTCCTCCAATATGCAAATATAACAATTTAAGACTTTATTAAAAATAAAATCAAACTCCTTATAACTCCAAAAACAATTTCCAACAAACACAAATTTCCAACTAGCAACCCTTTCAACTATTTCCAACTAGCAACCCTTTTAACTCCAAACTTTAGGCAATATTAAAAATAATCAAAATTTAATTACCTTACCTTTGGAGGGATTCGAACCCTCAACGCAGCCCACGACCAACGCCTTAGCCATGGCTCCAACCGCCGCGCGAGCTAAGCGCTCGCTTGGGAAGGGGAGAGCACCACGTGCTCTATGAACCTTCCTTTCTCTACCAAAGATAAAAATGTGTGCCTTCCCTTGGCGCTTCAACACAATGCAAACACTACCATCGTATTTCAAACGTAGGCCACTCGATGCCTCAATATTTTAGCCAATGCCTCCTTGCCACTAGGCCACGCTGCCTACCTAGCTCCAAAATTTCCATCGCTTTCAAATTATTCCCAATCGCTACCACAAGGAAATACGAAATCATTGTTTTCTCACGAGCTTCCTCTTTCACAATTCGCATGCAATCACATTTTGAAGCAAGGATAATTTTGAATGCCTTTAAGGCATGGTATATATAGCCTTTCCACCTTTATGCAAACACGTCGATGCTCCTCCAAATTTATTCGACGTCGATGCTCGAATTAATTTATAAATGATTTAAATTTATTTAAATTTAAATATTATAAATTAATTTAATAAAACCTTTGGTTTTATTAGGGCCTTCTCTAATTGCACAACTTGGTATTAATGATATTTATTTATAAAATTTAAATTCCTTTTGAATTTAAATATTTTATAAAATAAATATTAGACCTCCTTTTAACTTTGCAATAGGCCTCCTTTGGTTTTTATAAAAAACCTTTTAACTTATGCTCCCATATAATATTAAAATATTATGGAGCCCTTTTGCCTTTAACTTCTGCACTGTTGAAGCTTCTTCCTGGATATCAGTGACAACTTTGACGACTTTATTTCTTGCCGAATTCCTTGACATTAATGATGACTTCATCCGGTGACATCAATGACAACTTTGACTTAGGGACTCAAAATGTCCAACAATCTCCCCCTTTGTCATTGATGGCAACCCAAATTATTTTTACCAAAAACTTGACCTTTCCTTTGTTCTGCTCCCTAGGACACTACTCCCCTGGCTCAATGCTCTCTCAAATATCAAATCTCTCCCCATTACTCAAATCTCTCCCCCTTTGACATCAATGGCAAAGGGTCACCTTTGGGGCTCGGGGCTAAGAATGAGCCTCTTAGCTTAGCCCCTCCCCCACCTCCTTTTGAGGTGGTTAATTTTGGGGTGGGAGTATTTCTACTCCTAGAAAGCATTGTTCTTTACCTTTATCCTCTTCTCTTATTTTCTAAATTTTTTGAATCCTTTGACTGTTTCTATCCATGTCCTTGTTTTTGTCCATGTCTATATTCTTTTTCCTATTCCTATTCCTATTCATATCCATGTTCCTCTTCCTATTCCTGTTCATATCCATGTTCCTATTCCTATTCATGTTCATGTTCATACCTATTTTTGGGATGTCTGCTCTACACCACTTTGTTGTGTGACCATCATTATTGCACTTATAACACTTAATTTTATTATTCCTTGGAGGTGCAAATATCTTAGGATTTCTCCTAGTGAAGCCATATCCTCTTCTATCATGAACCCTACAATTCATTGCCTTGTGACCAAACTGATTACATGAGTAGCAATACCCATGGAAAAGTTATTTGTTCCCATATTCCTATCTTTCATGTGTCCTGCACTATGAAGCCATGTGCCCAAACCTGTGACATGAAAAACATCTTCCATTGAAGTTTCCTTGTCTTGACCTCATTGGTCTCCTATTCTGATTGTTGTTCCATCTGTATCTTCTTTGTGCATTGTTCCTATTTTTGTTGAACTCTCTATTGTCCAACTCATCCTCAGATGTCTCACTTTATTTTACACTATCTTTTTCTAAGTATCTTCATCTAAAGTTTCTTCTCCTCCAAAACTTGAAGTTGACTCTCCTTCCCATTTCTTTTGAACCTGTTCAAATCCAAGACCTATTTTGCTTGATGTAGGCTTTTGTGTCTTGATGAACTTATCCAAGTTCTTTGAGCTATTTTTAAACCCTTTCATATTGATCTTGGAGTCCTCTAAATCTTCTTTTAGTAGTGCCACTTCTTGTGCTAACTTCTCACATTCCAAGATCTTTGCTTCTAACTTATCTTTGAACCTCTTTGCCTTAGCTTTTGATTTTTCTAAATCCTCTATAAGCAATCTTCTCTCTTCATCACATTCTTGAAACTGAATTTCAAGTTTAGAGTGTTGCTTCCTTACCTTCTTTACCATGTCAAGAGCATAGATAAGTTCTCCCTTGAGATCATAACCATTCTTTTCTGAGTATTCCTCTATTTGTTTGCCTTTGTCCTCATATTTATTTTCTATTGGCTTGTCTTCTATAGGATCACTTTCTTCTTCTTCTAATGCCATTAGAAGATTTTCATCTAGTCTTTCAAGTGCATCTTCATATTCATCATCACTGAAACTATAACCATTCCTTGTACAATCATCTTCAAGATGTCCGAAGTTACCACATCTAAAACACTTGAGAATTATTGGAGTCCTATTCTTAACTTGCTCTTTTTCTTCAATCATAAACAAGACTTCATCTCTATCATTGTCTGAAAAACTAGCATCACTATCACTTGAGTACTTACTTGCCTTATCCGCATAGTAGCTCCTCTTTTGCCTTTGGAAGAACTTATTTCCTTGTCTGTTTTGTCCATCCTTGCTTTTCTTTTGATGCATGTATCTTTCTGAATCCCTGTACCTGTGATCCTATTTTTCTTCACCATTGTTGTTCTTAGGTTCTTGACAATCTGTTGCAAAATGTCCATACTTTCCACAATTGAAACACTTAACAGATCTTAGATCTCTGGATCTTCTAGAATCTTTATCTCTTCTACCATAATTAGCTTCCTCATCACTAGATGACTCATTGCTTGATTCTGACTTCTTACCCTTTGTCTTATTGATTGCTTTGAATGTTGCTTCCTTCTAGGGAATAGGATCTTTTGTTCTTATCTCAAAAGTTGTGAGCATACCAAGCAATTTATCTCTTGTCAAAGTATCACCATCCATTGATACTTCTATAGTAGAAACCTGTTCACTGAATATTTTTGGAAGAGTTCTTAAGACTTTATCACAAACATCTGATTCATCAATCTTCATTCCAAGTCCTTGCATATCATTAACAACCTCATCAATTCGAATTAGATAAGCACTAATATTTTCCTCTTCATTCATTCTTAATGCTTCAAGTTGTCCTTTGAGATTTCATATCTTTGCTTTCTTGACACTTTTATCTCCTTCATATATATTTTGTAATTTATCCCACATCTCTTTTGCAGTTTTACAATGCATAACTTTCATAGACTCTTTTCTACGCAAACCTCTCACAAGTGCATTCATTGCTTTTGAATTATAGTGTTGTAGAAGCTTACCTTCCTTATCTATAGGAGGATTGATTAAGGGATCATATCCAAATTCCACTGATTCCCAAATTTCATTGCCAAGTGCCATCAGGTAGATCTTCATCATCATACTCCAATACATATAGTCACTTCCATCAAATACTGGTGCTGAATTATTTGAGGACACCTCCTTAGGATCCATTGTGTTCTTGTTAGCTTTTCCTTCAAGCTGTTAAACTCTTCTGAAGGAACCCGCTCTGATACCAATTGAAGAACACAAGCTTATACTTGAGAGGGGGGTGAACAGTATAAGACCACTTTTTACTTTTCTTTCCCAATCAATATTATGCAATGTATAGATAGCAATATCAACAACAGTAATCAAAGCAATGCACAAAACACCATACACAATAGAGACACCACAATTTACGTGGTTCACCCAATGTGGGCTACTCCACGGAGAAAATATTTTACTAAAATTTTCTCAATCAATCTCTTGGGAATCCTTCCCTATTACAATGTTTATGGACCTCTATCCAAAGGAGATATCAATCCCCTAAATCAAGTTCATGGATCTCTATCCATAGGAGAACTCCTCCTCTCGCTATGGTTGGTGATCCTCTAGAAGACTACTGCCTCCACTACACTAGCTTGTGGATCTCTCTCCACTGAAGACTCTTGTCCCCACTCAGAAGACCTATCCTCACTACCCTGGATGATGGATCTCTATCCACTAGAGACTATTATCCTCTCTACTCTATCACCTCCAAATCTCTATCTCAAATCTACACTAAACATAGTCCTTCGATCTAGCACAAATTCTCAACAAGTCCACTCAAAACTTGCTCAAATCTTCTCAACAAGTCCACTCAGAACTTGCTCAAATATGCTCAACAAGTCCACTCAACCTTGCTCAAATATCTCAACAAGTCCACTCAAAACTTGCTCAAATATGCTCAACAAGTCCACTCAAAACTTGCTCAAATCTGCTCAACAAGTCCACTCATAACTTGCTCAAATCTGCTCAACAAGTCCACTAAGAACTTGCTCAAATATCTCAACAAGTCCACTCAAAACTTGCTCAAATATGCTCAACAAGTCCACACAGAACTTGCTCCAATCTGCTCAACAAGTCCACACAGAACTTGTCCAAATCTGCTCAATAAGTCCACACAGAACTTGTCCAAATTTACTCAATAAGCTCACACAGAACTTAACCAATCTCATAGAAACATAAAGTGAATTGTTAGAGACCCAATATGTTTCAACTCAATGCTCAAACACTTTCTCAACTCAAATCAGAATATAGGATAGTTTATTTTATGGAACTTGAACAATCACTTCATACAACCACTTGACTAGGCTCAACCAACTCTACTCAACCAATCACTCAATGAAACAACCCTTTCTCACAAACCCTAGTCCAAGCATATAACCACCATCTCAAAATATTTCCAACAATGCTCAACAACAAATCTCACATAACAATGATACTCATGTTCTTTTCAAACCCTAGTTCAAGTTCTTTGCACAACAACTTACTTCAACAACAATGCTCATAAAACAATCTTCACATAACAATGATACTCATGTTATTTTCAAAACTCTAACTCAAATTCTTCACACAACCAATGGCTTCAACAACAATGCTTATCAAACAAGGTTTTAACAACTCTTTATTCCAGAAAACCTTGAAGCATTAACTCAAACACTCTCAAAAAGGAAACCCTAATCAAGTCCTTTTCACTCCAAACTTATTTTTAGAAAACCATTCAATCAACTCAACTATGGAAGAATTTGCCCATACCTTTTGCTTGACAAGGAGTAAACCACACAAATCTGCCACACTCACAATCACTTCTTTGCCAATCTCAACAAGGGTTAGAAGATAATAATTTTCTCAATGAATCACAATACAAAAAGATATCAAACAAAATACACCTTATCACTCCAACTTTAAAATAATATCCAACACCTTCATAATAATATTTTTGGCAAAAATCCCTTTAAAAATAAAATCAACACTCTTAAAGTCTTACTCCTCCAATATGCAAATATAACAATTTAAGACTTTATTAAAAATAAAATCAAACTCCTTATAACTCCAAAAACAATTTCCAACAAACACAAATTTCCAACTAGCAACCCTTTCAACTATTTCCAACTAGCAACCCTTTTAACTCCAAACTTTAGGCAATATTAAAAATAATAAAAATTTAATTACCTTGCCTTTGGAGGGATTCGAACCCTCAATGCAGCCCATGACCAACGCCTTAGCCATGGCTCCAATCGTCGCTCGAGCTAAGCGCTCGCTTGGGAAGGGGAGAGCACAACGTGCTCTATGAACCTTCCTTTCTCCACCAAAGATAAAAATGTGCGCCTTCCCTTGGCGCTTCAACACAATGCAAACACTACCACCATATTTCGAATGCAGGCCACTCGATGCCTCAACATTTTAGCCAATGCCTCCTTGCCACTAGGCCACGCTGCCCAGCTGGCTCCAAAATTTCCATCACTTTCAAATTATTCCCAATCGTTGCCACAAGGAAATACGAAATCATTGTTTTCTCATGAGCTTCCTCTTTCACAATTCGCATGCAATCACATTTCAAAGCAAGGATAATTTTGAATGCCTTTAAGGCATGGTATATATAGCCTTTCCACCTTTATGCAAACACGTCGATGCTCCTCCAACTTTATTCGACGTCGACGCTCAAATTAATTTATAAATGATTTAAATTTATTTAAATTTAAATATTATAAATTAATTTAATAAAACCTTTGGTTTTATTAGGGCCTTCTCTAATTGCACAACTTGGTATTAATGATATTTATTTATAAAATTTAAATTCCTTTTGAATTTAAATATTTTATAAAATAAATATTAGACCTCCTTTTAACTTTGCAATAGGCCTCCTTTGGTTTTTATAAAAACCTTTTAACTTATGCTCCCATATAATATTAAAATATTATGGAGCCCTTTTGCCTTTAACTTCTGCACTGTTGAAGCTTCTTCCTGGATATCAGTGACAACTTTGACGACTTTATTTCTTGCCGAATTCCTTGACATTAATGATGACTTCATCCGGTGACATCAATGACAACTTTGACTTAGGGACTCAAAATGTCCAACAATCTCCCCCTTTGTCATTGATGGCAACCCAAATTATTTTTACCAAAAACTTGACCTTTCCTTTGTTCTGCTCCCCCTGGGACACTGCTCCCCCTGGCTCAATGCTCTCTCAAATATCAAATCTCTCCCCATTACTCAAATCTCTCCCCTTTGACATCAATGGCAAAGGGTCACCTTTGGGGCTCGGGGCTAAGAATGAGCCTCTTAGCTTAGCCCCTCCCCCACCTCCTTTTGAGGTGGTTAATTCTGGGGTGGGAGTATTTCTACTCCCAGAAAGCATTGTTCTTTACCTTTATCCTCTTCTCTTATTTTATTTTTTGATTCCTTTGATTATTTCTATCCATGTCCATGTTCTTATCCATGTCTATATTCCTATTCCTATTCCTGTTCTTGTTCATATCCATTTTTCTATTCCTATTCCTATTCCTATTCCTATTCATGTTCTTGTTCCTATTCATATTCATGTTCTTATTCCTGTTCATGTTCATACCTATTTCTGGGATGTCTGCTCTACACCACTTTGTTGTGTGACCATCATTATTGCACTTATAACACTTAATGTTATTATTCCTTGGAGGTGCAAATGTCTTAGGATTTCTCCTAGTGAAGCCATATCCTCTTCTATCATGAACCCTGCAATTCATTGCCTTGTGACCAAACTGATTACATGAGTAGCAATACCCATGGAAAAGTTATCTGTTCCCATATTCCTATCTTTCATGTGTCCTGCATTGTGAAGCCATGTGCCCAAACCTGTGACATGAAAAACATCTTCCATTGAAGTTTCCTTGTCTTGACCTCATTGGTCTCCTATTCTGATTGTTGTTCCATCTATATCTTCTTTGTGCATTGTTCCTATTTTTGTTGAACTCTCTATTGTCCAACTCATCCTCTGATGTCTCACTTTCTTTTACACTATCTTCTTCTGAAGTATCTTCATCTGAAGTTTCTTCTCCTCCAAAACTTGAAGTTGACTCTCCTTCCCATTTCTTTTGAACCTATTCAAATCCAAGACCTGTTTTGCTTGATGTAGTCTTTTGTGTCTTGATGAACTTATCCAAGTTCTTTGAGCTATTTTTAAACCCTTTCATCTTGATCTTGGAGTCCTCTAAATCTTCTTTTAGTAGTGCCACTTCTTGTGCTAACTTCTCACATTCCAAGATCTTTGCTTCTAACTTATCTTTGAACCTCTTTGCCTTAGCTTTTGATTTTTCTAAATCCTCTATGAGCAATCTTCTCTCTTCATCACATTCTTGAAACTGAATTTCAAGTTTAGAGTGTTGCTTCCTTACCTTCTTTACCATGTCAAGAGCATAGATAAGTTCTCCCTTGAGATCATAACCATTCTTTTCTGAATATTCCTCTATTTGTTTACCTTTGTCCTCATCTTTATTTTCTATTGGCTTGTCTTCTATAGGATCACTTACTTCTTCTTCTAATGCCATTAGAAGATTTTCATCTAGTCCTTCAAGTGCATCCTCATATTCATCATCACTGAAACTATAACCATCCCTTGTACAATCATCTTCAAGATGTCCAAAGTTACCACATCTAAAACACTTGAGAATTACTGGAGTCCTTTTCTTAACTTGCTCTTTTTCTTCAATCATAAATAAGACTTCATCTCTATCATTGTCTGAAAAACTAGCATCACTATCACTTGAGTACTTACTTGCATTATCCGCATAGTAGCTCCTCTTTTGCCTTTGAAAGAACTTATTTCCTTGTCTACTTTGTCCATCCTTGCTTTTCTTTTGATGCTTATATCTTTTTGAATCCCTGTACCTGTGATCCTATTTTTCTTCACCATTGTTGTTCTTAGGTTCTTGACAATCTATTGCAAAATGTCCATACTTTCCACAATTGAAACACTTAACAGATCTTAGATCTCTGGATCTTCTGGAATATTTATCTCTTCTATCATAATTAGCTTCCTCATCACTAGATGACTCATTGCTTGATTATGACTTCTTACCCTTTGTCTTATTGATTGCTTTGAATGTTGCTTCCTTCTGGGGAATAGGATATTTTGTTCTTATCTCAAAAGTTGTGAGCATACCAAGCAATTTATCTCTTGTCAAAGTATCACCATCCATTGATACTTCTATAGCAGAAACCTGTTCATTAAATATTTTTGGAAGAGTTCTTAAGACTTTATCACAAACATCTGATTCATCAATCTTCATTCCAAGTCCTTGCATATCATTAACAACCTCATCAATTCGAATTAGATAAGCACTAATATTTTCCTCTTCATTCATTCTTAATGCTTCAAGTTGTCCTTTGAGATTTTATATCTTTGCTTTCTTGACACTTTTATCTCCTTCATATATATTTTGTAATTTATCCCACATCTCTTTTGTAGTTTTACAATGCATAACTTTCATAGACTTTGTTCTACGCAAACCTCTCACAAGTGCATTCATTGCTTTTGAATTATAGTGTTGTAGAAGCTTACCTTCCTTATCTGTAGGAGGATTGATTAAGGGATCATATCCAAATTCCACTACTTCCCAAACTTCATTGCCAAGTGCCATTAGGTAGATCTTCATCATCATACTCCAATACATATAGTCACTTCCATCAAATACTGGTGCTGAATTATTTGAGGACACCTCCTTAGGATCCATTGTGTTCTTGTTAGCTTTTCCTTCAAGTTATTAAACTCTTCTGAAGGAACCCGCTCTGATACCAATTGAAGAACACAAGCTTATACTGAGAGGGGGGTGAACAATATAAGACCACTTTTTACTTTTCTTTCCCAATCAATATTATGCAATGTATAGATAGAAATATCAACAAAAATAATCAAAGCAATGCACAAAACACCATACACAATAGAGACACCACAATTTACGTGGTTCACCCAATGTGGGCTACTCCACGGAGAAAATATTTTACTAAAATTTTCTCAATCAATCTCTTGGGAATCCTTCCCTATTACAATGTTTATGGACCTCTATCCAAAGGAGATATCAATCCCCTAAATCAAGTTCATGGATCTCTATCCATAGGAGAACTCCTTCTCCTCTACTTTGGTTGGTGATCCTCTAGAAGACTACTACCTCCACTACACTGGCTTGTGGATCTCTCTCCACTGAAGACTCTTGTCCCCACTCAAAAGACCTATCCTCACTACCCTAGCTGATGGATCTCTATCCACTAGAGACTACTATCCTCTATACTCTATCACCTCCAAATATCTATCTCAAATCTACACTAAACATAGTCCTTCGATCTAGCACAAATCTCCCAACACCAACAACTACTCAACAAGTCCACTCAAAACTTGCTCAAATATACTCAACAAGTCCACTCAGAACTTGCTCAAATCTTCTCAACAAGTCCACTCAGAACTTGCTCAAATATTCTCAACAAGTCCACTCAGAACTTGCTCAAATATTCTCAACAAGTCCACTCAGAACTTGCTCAAATATTCTCAACAAGTCCACTCAGAACTTGCTCAAATCTCTCAACAAGTCCACTCAAAACTTGCTCAAATATGCTCAACAAGTCCACTCAGAACTTGCTCAAATATGCTCAACAAGTCCACTTAGAACTTGCTCAAATATGCTCAACAAGTCCACTCAGAACTTTCAAATATGCTCAACAAGTCCACACAGAACTTGTCCAAATCTGCTCAATAAGTCCACATAGAACTTATCCAAATATTCTCAACAAGTCCACACAAAACTTATCCAAATCTCTCAACAAGTCCACAAAACTTTCCAAATCTTCTCAATAATCTCACACATAACTTAACCAATCTCATAGAAACATAAAGTGAATTGTTAGAGACCCAATATGTTTCAACTCAATGCTCAAACACTTTCTCAACTCAAATCAGAATATAGAATAGTTTGTTTTATGGAACTTGAACAATCACTTCATACAACCACTTGACTAGGCTCAACCAAATCTACTCAACCAATCACTCAATGAAACAACCCTTTCTCACAAACCCTAGTCCAAGCATATAACCACCATCTCAAAATATTTCCAACAATGCTCAACAACAAATCTCACATAACAATGATACTCATGTTCTTTTCAAACCCTAGTTCAAGTTCTTTGCACAACAACTTACTTCAACAACAATGCTCATAAAACAATCTTCACATAACAATGATACTCATGTTATTTTCAAAACTCTAACTCAAATTCTTCACACAACCAATGGCTTCAACAACAATGCTTATCAAACAAGGTTTTAACAACTCTTTATTCCAGAAAACCTTGAAGCATTAACTCAAACACTCTTGAAAAGGAAACCCTAATCAAGTCCTTTTCACTCCAAACTTATTTTTAGAAAACCATTCAATCAACTCAACTATGGAAGAATTTGCCCATACCTTTTGCTTGACAAGGAGTAAACCACACAAATCTGCCACACTCACAATCACTTCTTTGCCAATCTCAACAAGGGTTAGAAGATAATAATTTTCTCAATGAATCACAATACAAAAAGATATCAAACAAAATACACCTTATCACTCCAACTTTAAAATAATATCCAACACCTTCATAATAATATTTTTGGCAAAAATCCCTTTAAAAATAAAATCAACACTCTTAAAGTCTTACTCCTCCAATATGCAAATATAACAATTTAAGACTTTATTAAAAATAAAATCAAACTCCTTATAACTCCAAAAACAATTTCCAACAAACACAAATTTCCAACTAGCAACCCTTTCAACTATTTCCAACTAGCAACCCTTTTAACTCCAAACTTTAGGCAATATTAAAAATAATCAAAATTTAATTACCTTGCCTTTGGAGGGATTCGAACCCTCAACGCAGCCCATGACCAATGCCTTAGCCGTGGCTCCAACCGTCGCGTGAGCTAAGCGCTCGCTTGGGAAGGGGAGAGCACCACGTGCTCTATGAACCTTCCTTTCTCCACCAAAGATAAAAATGTGCGCCTTCCCTTGGCGCTTCAACACAATGCAAACACTGTCACCGTGTTTCGAACGTAGGCCACTCGATGCCTCAACATTTTAGCCAATGCCTCCTTGCCACTAGGCCATGCTGCCCAGCTGGCTCCAAAATTTTTGTCACTTTCAAATTATTCCCAATCGCTGCCACAAGGAAATACGAAATCATTGTTTTCTCATGAGCTTCCTCTTTCACAGTTCGCATGCAATCACATTTCGAAGCAAGGATAATTTTGAATGCCTTTAAGGCATGGTATATATAGCCTTTCCACCTTTATGCAAACACGTCGGTGCTCCTCCAACTTTATTCGACGTCGACGCTCGAATTAATTTATAAATGATTTAAATTTATTTAAATTTAAATATTATAAATTAATTTAATAAAACCTTTGGTTTTATTAGGGCCTTCTCTAATTGCACAACTTGGTATTAATGATATTTATTTATAAAATTTAAATTCCTTTTGAATTTAAATATTTTATAAAATAAATATTAGACCTCCTTTTAACTTTGCAATAGGCCTCCTTTGGTTTTTATAAAAAACCTTTTAACTTATGCTCCCATATAATATTAAAATATTATGGAGCCCTTTTGCCTTTAACTTCTGCACTATTGAAGCTTCTTCCTGGATATCGGTGACAACTTTGACGACTTTATTTCTTGTCGAATTCCTTGACATTAATGATGACTTCATCTGGTGACATCAATGACAACTTTGACTTAGGGACTCAAAATGTCCAAATCCCAGAAAATAGAAAAGAAATCAAAAGGGCTTGTAGGCATGTTGATAGATTTAAATTAAAACCTTTTTGTTGAGAGGCATCCAAATTTTTATTTGCTCTACACTTAGTTATCAAATTCGTCGAATTTTTTAGATAAAATTTGAAATTCGTCGAATTCAAAACTCTAACAAATAAATTTGATGAATAAACCCTAAATTCGATAGAAAAAAAAATGTTTGATTCACGGAGAGCCAGGAGGAAGAGGATTCACGGAGAGAAAGGGAGGACTGTGTGGAGAGAAAAAAATGGGAAAACCACTACCCCGTAGGAATGAACCAGATTAGAAAGTTTTCTTTATATGCTTTCGTGTAACTAGTTGACAAAATGAAGCACTATATTGCTTTTCTTTGAGTTTCTTAATTATCAAAGTATTTAGTTTATTTTAAGCTCATTGTTGTATTTACCTAGAACGAATTCAAACTTTATTTTAAAACCTGTGAGGGACCCTTGTTCTTTTCTTGGGAGCTTCCTAGTTTATCCCCGACCTCAGCCACTTAGCTGTGCAAGGCAGTCTCCACCTCTGAAGCGAGAACTTTGTTTGGTCTAAATTCTTCAGAATGCCCTGTTCTTTTTATAAATACCTGCAATGTGGGATGTATGCGTATAATTAATGCTTGGGATTTTCCTCCTCGATAGCTCATCAACTGCATTTGCTTATGTTTTCCTTCGCTTCTATTTTTTTTCTCAGTAAAAAAACGTTTGAAAATCTTCTAATTTATTAAAAAATTACTATGTTTAAATAAAGTTATAAAAATATTTATATTTTAACTTTTGAAAATCTTCTCATTTATTAAAAATTATTATGTTTAAATAAAGTTATAAAAATATTTATATTCTTTAAAATATTTTAAAGTATACATTTAAAAAATATATATATTAAAATTAAATATTATAATTTTGTATCTTTGATTTTTAAATTTTATATAAAAATAAAAAATAAAATTATTTCAAAATATATATATTTATAATAATCGAATTTTATGTCAAAATCGAATTTTTAAACATGTCAAATTTTTTCAAACTTTAAGAATGTCAAACTCAAATACGAACTCCAAATTGATAACTAAGGCTCTACATATTGACAAGATCCATAAAAATACCTTAATGGTCAAATCCTCAAAATCTAAAAGTTTCCTTGTAGCCTTAATAGGAGAAAAAAAAGGACCTACTTAAGGAATAGACTAAGCCAAAAGCACCAACAATTTACAAGAAGTTAAAAGCACCTAAGGAATAAGCCATGCTAGAAAAATCAATTGCTATCCAAAGTTAAAAAGCAAGCCTAAGGCTTGAAGTACCTGTTGGACCCATAAAATCCAACTTAAAAATGACCCATATTTTCAAAATTTTGAAAGGCCATATAGAATCCTAGGTCTAGGTTATCCTTAACATTTATCAAATAAAATTGTTTCTCTAGAATATGGTTCAAATAAGGTGAGTACAACTTTTTAATTTTGCTTGGTTGTGTTGAAGATTATGGTTTTCATTTTCAAAAGGTCATTCTCAAAATTCTTTGATCAAATGTCTCTAAGGTTTTAAAAAGATCAAATCTATCTCCATATCCTAAGTCTACTAAAATCAAGATGCCTTAGGTCCACCAATTTAATTTTCTTGAGTCCTAGGTTATTCGTTCACCACATTTCCCCTCAAATATTTCATATTTCTAAGGTTTGAACTTATATCCCTAAGTCTCCATTTAATCACCCAAAGATATAAATAAACATTTCAAAGGTATATACCCGGGTTGCACCCTTTTAATCCTCAATAAGTTTGATTTTCCTAAGCCTATGTCCCCATTTCACATCTTTATTTCATCTCCCAAAAGGCCTAGGCTTTTTTGACTAAAAGAAAAATAAACAACCCAAAATACTTTGATCGATAGATGATGGATGACCCAGGGAGTTCGATCGATTAACGATGCCTAAAGAAAAATGATTAGGTCGATAGGAAATATGCAGATCAAAAACACCAACCTAAACTAAATGAATGGTGGAGGATGTAGGTATGATGTAGATAGTCAATTGGCTGAACCATGATCGATGGACAGGATTATTCAACCAAATTTTTTAGTGGCCCATGTACAAGTCAACAAAGCCATAAGACCAAGGTAATCAACCAAATGTAGATCAATTATCTATATCAATTCAACTGAAATAAAATGAGCAACCCAAAACTGATCAATCAAGAATAGAGATGAACGGTCAAAGAAGTATTCAGTCGAATGATAATGTGTGGCTAGAAATTTTTGGCCAAAAACTTAGTCAAAGTATTCTTGTCAAAATAATTGCCCAAGGTATGTAATATTTTTTCTCTATGGTCTCAAAGGTATAATCATTTCCCCCATTGTTCCCATAGTTTCCATCGAGGTCATGGTCCATGAGGATGTCTAGTTCTAAACTCATGCATAGATCATAGATCAAAAGTTCCCCCTTTTAAATCCTAATTCATAAGACTTTTAGTCAAAATACTATGCAAGGGTCCATAGGCATTGCCCCATTATTTTTCGTTAATATCATTGTCTAAACCTGAATCTTAAAGTAAAAAGCATTCAACTTCAAAGTGTTCCCCATGAGCCTAGGTCATTTTCAATAAGATAAAATCTTTCAGCCAAAAGAATTCCTAAAGATTCATGAGGGTCTAATCATGAACTTCCTGCTTTTTTATTATTTTATAGTCTAGTCATTTAATTTTCATAAGATCAAAGTTTAATACCCTAACCCCTAAGGTCAAAATTTCCATTAATACTTTCCCTTATTAGAACATAGAATGTATGGGTAATATGTTTTTGAATGCGAAAGGATGTGTGGATAGGAAAGCTTCAGATGAATGGAGATCTATAGTTGGAAACCATTCGGTCGATGCGAGATAAAGAAAAGAAGACGTTTGGCCAAAAAAATTTAAGAGCGTGAAATGACGATGAAGAGACTTTTGGCCAAAAACTGATGGATGACCAGGAATTTTTTTCCAAACCAAGATGAACACTAAGATTCATTCGATCAAATTTCATTCAACTGAGTCAAAGAAGGTATCTAATTCAAATGTATATAGTATTTTTTATGCCTCAAAATTTAAGTTACATACCAATTCATTTCCTTTTTTTATGGCTAATCATTGGTTCTTGTTAAGTGTCTATGGTTTAAACCCAAAATATTTGAAGTTTCCCCCCCATGAGCCTGAAGATATTTCACAAGGGTACGTTCACATGTCATCCTCCTATACCACAAAGAAGTCATTTTAATTTTTCTTAAAAAATTCTAGGTATAAGTCACATCTACCCCAACATAAATCAAAGTCAAGGTTATTCAACCTAAACCATTAGCAAGGGCCTAGCGATGTTACCCATATTCTTATCTAAGTCAACCAAATTATCTTAAGTCCACAAAGGCTATACATTTACCCCCATGAAAGTATAAAAGTACCACTAAGGACTTTCAACCGAACAAAATGACTAAGGCTCATCCACTCGGATAATAATGAACAATCTAGGATGCTTCAGTCGATTTAGAAGCAACAATATGTTATTTTCGACCAAAAGCTAATACATGGTCTAAAATGAAGTAATCGACGTCAATCAATGGCTCAGGTTAAATATGATAGAGAAAGGTAACAAAATAACTTTTGGTCAATTAAGGATCAATGGCCTAGAGAGATTTTATCGAAACCATATCGATAATAAATAATATTTTTTCAAAAATAGACTAAAAAGGGGTATGGATGTGAAGGCTCAATCGATGATGGATGAATGATTGAGAATACTCGATCAACAAAAAATGGGTGGCTAATAATTTCCAACTAATAGAAAATGAAAATCATGCACAGAATGGTACCTCATTAATATAAAGGATTTGGTGGACCCTCCATCCAAGAAAAGCCAACAAGACAAAAATGCTCAGTTTAATGAGGGGGACCAATCAGAAGAGTTCCAGGCACACAGGTCAAGTGTGAGTACCTCCTTGTATCTAGCCAAACATATAGTTTAAGACAATATGATTTTATCAAACAACCCATATTTAAATAAGTAATCCATCCTACGATGAACTGCATAAACCAACTAGAAGATAAAGATCCACGATAGGTTAGACCGTTGTGGAAGGTGAAATGATGATATGAGTATAGTAAGGGTATATTCAGCATCAATTTAATCATACCTCTTGCAAAAGAATGGTTTAAAACACATCAATAGTCATATCGAACATATTGAAATAAAAAAGAAAGGGTGTGATTAAGCAAAAAGAGCTAAAATATTAAGCCTAGTGAGAATCAAGAGAATTAATAGGGCCTTGGAATATTTGGAGTTGTAGAGAGTGGAATGACTTCCTCAAGTATTACCTCCTCCAAGGGCATAAAATAAATTTAAAAGTGAAAAGAGAAGAGTTACAAATCACACGGATGAAATCGATGAGTAAGATGAAACATCATGAGTTGTCCAAAGTGAGACCGACCCATGAGTCGAATAACATGAGCAAAATATTAAGCTAATGCGCGAATGCCAGTTCAAGCAAGCCAAATATTTTTAGATCAAAGAAGCATGATTCTATAGTTGTTAGTTGATGGAACGTCTCCGTCAATTCAATCCTATATAAGGAGAGACAATCATTCAAGATCAATATAAAGGTTTCAGCATCGAAGATGGATCGAAGTGCGCAAGCAAGAAGTTATAGAAGAAGATATGAGTAACTCAAGGAGTCCTTGTTTTCCAGTGCTAGGAAAAGCAGGAGGTATAGATCAGATGAGTGATCACCTAAGTTGGTAATCTGACTATCTCAAAAATATCCCTGTGCCTCGGTGGAATATAGTTATGGAAATATCATCTCGATATTGTTAGTGGTTTCTTTAAGGTGTGTACCTCCAATTACTATTTTTAGTCTCCTTTTACTACTCAACATGGTAGTGTTGCTTCATCTCGCCCACTTATAAGGATACCACATACACCTTCATCCAATTATAGTAATGAACTCTTGCCTCCTTCCCATTATGTTGATTAAGCCTTCATTTTAGTTCAAAAAATATATACCAACATTTAGGTGAAGTCGTTCGAGTTCAGTAAAATTTTCAGGTGAAAGACTAAAGGAGTTAAATTGAAAGTTTGAGAGCTAAGGTGACCAGCTACAAAAGTACAAAGTCACAATAAAATTCTTATTGTGATAAAGCTCAGATTTAAAACCCTACAACTATTTAGGATGGAGGTATCAATACCAAGTTAGCAATGGGCCCACTACAGGAATAGAAAAGGAAATCAGAGAAAGAAAAAGACACTGAGTCAAGCCAACAATAAAATCCAAGTGATTGATAGTTGGATACAATTTTGAAAAATTAACAATCATTTTCAATTTTGAGATAACTAATATCAAATTGAAATACACCCAGCTAGTAAAAAGGGTAGGAGATGGTGACAAGTGGAAGGTCTAGATTGAGGTAGTTTTGACAGTTACAAAGCCACCAAAGCTATAATAAGGACAACCATAACTAGAATCAGGATCAAGATTTTGCATAGCATATTTTTGCTAAGAGGTATACTTGAGTGCTCTATTATTTACTATTGTATTTGCCCATGTGTCTTTCCTTCTTTTCCATCTCTTATTTTTCCCATTATTGTGTAGGTTTTGATAGAGAAGTGCTCAAGAATATGATATTATTTTCAGATATGGAGCCAGAGGTCTAGAGACTCAACTATTACCTGATTGGAATGAAAGAGTAAAAATTCCTTGTTACATCATTTGAATGAGGATTTTTATTATATTAATATTTAAAAGAGTTCAATGGCAATTTCAAGCCAACTCTTCATGTAACAACTTTTGATATTACTACAATTCTAGACTTCTTATCTTTCATATCTTTGTGTTCAATCTTGTGTGTTTCTCCATTACATATTACATTATTTGAACGTATATATGGACGTTTATTTTTGTGGTCACCAATTATGTTTATTATGATATTCGAATTAAATTAATTGAATCAATTATTTCTTTCCTCTTTCTTTCTATTACATTAATTTTTTATAAAATCTTGCTACAATAGCCCAAATGATTAATGCACCGGTCATACACATAAGGCATAATCAAACTGTTATAAGCAATATTGATCAAGAAAATATAAACTTTTACTTTTTTATAAATCTGGAAGAGCATGAACATAAATTGTTAAATTTTTAAGTTCACCTCAAGGGTTTCCTTACCATACCTGGTCTATTTAGAATTATTTAAAACTCTATTCCTAGGTTAGAGAGGTAGGTCCACTAGAGCCTATAATTGTTGCTTGGAAGTAGGTTTTTCTTTTAGAATGATAAATAAATCCTAAGTATGCAAAAAAAATCTCCAACAATACATAAGGAATAAGCCAGGCCAAAAATACCAGCTTATCAAAGGTTGAAAGCACTAGCAGTCCACCAAAAACCAGAAGTGCCTAAGGAGTAGGCTAAGGGTACCAAAATCTAGTCAAAAACTAGAAGCTCATCAACAATAGTCAAGGAAGCAAGTCTTAAGGAAGTTGTGATACCCTTAAATGACTAAAAAGAAAAAAGTAGAAACTACTAAGCAATATCAAAGGAAATTTGAGCAACCATTCTAGAAATAAGAGAAGTTATTGGAAGCCTCTAGATTCAACATTGTAGAGGAATTAAATAAGACTCCCTCAAGAGTCAATATGTACAATGATTTTTTTATCCTTGAACATATTGATATGTTAAATAAAACCCTTAAAATTTTAGCAACATGTAGACTCACCCTCTTAGACTTTGATTTGGCATGTAGAATCATCCTATTGTTTCTAAAACCAAGCCTTCTCTTGGCATGGGTAAGATCAAACTTCTACCCTTTTTTTCTACAGCCCATTTAGGCATTAGAACTCATATGGCTATTGGAGTATATTATATTATTTGATACATGCTAATGTACCTCCATGGTAAATCTTGTAAATATTAGATTAGGGTTGAGTCTTAGTTTAGAGTGTGAGTAATATTTTATGTAATGTTGTAATGTGCAAGAAATGCACAAGTGTTATGTAAGTGTATATGTGCAAGAAATGCACAAGTGTCATGTGAGTATGTGTGCAAGTGTACTATGAGTCTATGTACACAAGTATCTTATATGTAAGAGTGCACAAGTATCTTTAGATTAGAGTATGCAAAGTGAAGAGTCATGTCTAGGTGTGCATACAAGATAGAACCATGTGTATGCAAGTTTCAAGTAGAGAAGCCAAGAGTCATGAGACTTGGCATATGGAAAGGAATTTTCAAGTATCTAAAGAGTCATTCTACTATGGCTATATAGTACTCCATAGAGAAGGAATAAAGTATCAAGTGTTATATCAAAGCACCTAAGTATCAAGTATCATATTTGTAAGAGAAAGAGGAGTAATAAAGTGTTAGAAATATAGTATATTACATCATTTGGATCATGTAAATGTATCTTCCAAGATACATACTTAGGACAATAGACTAATTTAAGGGAAAGTTATCTAGTTATTTCATGCAATATAATAAATGCACAAGTGTCATTATGCAAGTTGTATATGTGCAAGTTATCCCTTGCATAGCTAGATAGAGTGTTGGCCAAGTATCCTATTTTACCTATATAAGGGTGGCCTTAGTGTTAGGTACATATAGAGTCGGGGGACATAGTCAGATAGTGTAGCTTAGTGCTTGGTACAATTCTGTGTGTATCACCATCCATTGGTGATGAGTGCAATGTAGTTTAGTAGCTTTATTATTGGAGTGTTCATTTCCTCCATAGCTACATTGTATTCTTTTATATCATTTCTATTCATTGCATATTTTAGTCATCTAGTATATTTATTTTCTTTCATATTATTTTGCATCTTGTGATTGCTATCTCCTAGTGCTCATTACATAAAAATCTAAAAATGGTATCAAAGCTATAGTAGATCTAGTCTATGTAGTTCAAGAGAAAAACTACCACTATCATTAAGCCTGAGTGTTTTTTCAAATTGACGTGCCATTGGACCAGCCACTGTCAAAATATCTCATAAGAATATAGGTGGTAGAATTGGGAAGAGTCACAAAGTTAGGACTAAAAGAAATCGTAGTTCCAAAAGTACTGAGATTGCATTTGACTAGAGTCTTTTCCACATAGTTGCAAAAAAAAATCATGAAGACTAGGGCTCAACATTCAATCCACTAGATTGACAAATAATCTAGTGAAGATCATCCAGGATATCTGGAATTTGCTAACTTTTACCTAAATTATTTTTTGTTGCAAAAAATTAATTCTTAGAGGATTGGGACTCATCCTATGATAGAAATCTAGGAGAATCCAACTTCATTACCTGAAGGTTGGCATGCCTTCATAGTGTATATATTATTCTTTATGCAAGAGAAGAATACTACAGAAGACAAATTCTAGTGAAGAGTTGTGGTGAAGTCAGGATACTAAAGATCTTCATTGTTGAATCGAAGAACTTCACAAGTTGAAGAACAGGCCATAGAAGCCTTAACATAAAAAGGCCATAGAAGCCTTGGAGAAAATTCCATAGGAAACTTAAAGGAGAAGCCAAATAATTATTGATACTAAAAATGCCATAGTAGCCTTAATACTGAAAAATGCCATAGTAGCCTTCATATTGAAAAAGGCCATAGTATCCTTGGTACTGAAAAGGCCACAAAAGCCTTTGATCATGAAAAAGGCCATAGAAGCCTTGATATTGAAGAAGAATTTGAAGAGGATATATGATTTAGAAGAATACTAAATATTTCAATACTCATACTTTATTGCGGGGAAAGAAGATTCAATGAGTTGGGAAACTTCCTACAAGAAAGTTAGGAAGGGTATCTTCTTCAAAATCAATTCAGCACATGAAGCTAAATTGAAGAGATCAGGATAAGGTCTCATTGGAGAATTTCCAATCAAAGAAGAAGAAGAACTAGGTGAGTCTTGCTCGAATTTAGAAGTAGTAGATTTAGAGATCCATAAGTAGATCTCATCACCAACACTTTTAGGAGTAGAAGGTTGAAGAGGTCTCAAGGAAGACCATCAGCATCTGTAAGATCAAAGACCTTGGGAAGGTCTTATCGAGCATCCAAAAAAGTCTAGGAGAGCCTTACTGAAGAAATTCTCAAAGGATAACTCATTGGAGAAATCCACTACCAAGGAGAAAGCCCCTGATAGTGAAGGAATTGGAACAATTATTACCATCCGATAACAAGCCCAAGAGAAGAAGAATTTTGCAAGGAGTGCCAAATATGTGAAGAATAATTTGGCAAGGAGTGCCAAATACTAGAAGAAGATCCTGCGTGAAGTCATAATTCGACAAGATGACTTGAAGATAGAGGAAGATCACCAAATCTTGGAGATTTGAATATTACATCTCATATCAAGAAGGCATCACTTCAGAGACAAAAATTATCCAAATATATAGCAGAAGGAGGAGAACACAAGAGGAGAATGTAGACAGGCATATTGAGATATCTTTAATCGCAGAACCAATTTTGATATTATGTGTTTTATTGTAAATGCACGTAAAGTGTTTGACGAAACGACCGTACACATATTTTAATGTTGTAAGTGCAATTTAATATTGTACATAAAGAATAAAGTCATATTAAATCATGTAAGTCGGCTAAATAAGCTATTTCATCTTGTAGTGCAAATGAAATGTAAATGCAAAGAAAATGCACATAAAATATAATTTGAGGGTAGTTGCAAGGTAGTTCGAGAAAGTAACTACTTGGTGGGTGTATAAATAAACCCCCCCTAATTCATTAGAGTTTCTCCAGATTGGTACGTGTGAGGATTGAAGTCTATGGGCAGAATGCATTCTAGCATGATATGCAGCCATGAAGGATGTTCAACCTAGGGTTGAATGGTGGATACCTAGAGGAGATATTGCAGGGCATTCATGCAAATTGATGGAAAAGTGCAGCCCAGTCCTATGTACAACCATGGTTATGCTAACTGTAGATTGTATTGATGAAACTGTAATGTTGTATCACACATACCATTATTAATACAAACTGCTATAATTACTGTTAACTATTATTTCTATATTTTTTGCTATTACTACTGTTATTTAATGTTGTTTCACAATTTCTACGTATTATTATTGCTATACTACAATACTTGCAGATCTGTAGATTACTTACGTGGAAAGATAATTGTTGGGATATGTAAAAACCATTTCTACATTCTAGCACCGTTGCTTTATGAAATTGGGTCAATAATGGTGACATAGGGTTTGAAGAAGTGAAACCCTTGGGAAGACGGGAAAACGAAGATCAAACCAGTACAAAGATGAAGGAGAAGACGTACCATAATATTTTTTGTGGTTGCAGATTAAAATATGTGCATGCCAAGCACAGGAAAAATCTAAGTGAGATTTTGCAGGTGGGAAGTTACATAATTTTGTAGACCTGACGTCTGCAGGCCTGATGTTTGAGGCCTAATGTCTGCAGGCCAGACATCTCTAGACTAGATGTCTGCAGACTTGACGTCTAAGGTCTGACGTCTGTAGGCCATATATCTCTAGACTAGACGTCTGTAGGCCAGACATCTTTAGACCAGACATCTGTAGGCCAGACGTCTACAGGCCAAACATCTGCAGGCCTGACGTCTTAAGTCTTGACATCTGTAGGCTTGATGTCTGTAGGCCTAATGTCTATAGGCCTGATGTCTGCTAACTAATACATCTATAGTGGAACGACACATTGTTGATAGGAATGAAAGAACGGGTACAAGGATCACCAAAAGTCAAGGAAAATGTTGATTGATGTAGAGATATGTTGAGAGGATGGTAACACTTGAACAAGTGGCAGGAAGGTTGTAGAAGAGTGCAAAGAACGAGAGTCAGGCACTAGACCAACATCATGCAAAGGCTCAGGAAGGAAGACCAAGGCCATAATTGATATCCTAGCGAAGGAAATCACAAAGTAAGGAAGTTGAAAGAAGAATGTTTGGTGAGATTCAAGATGAAGAACACCCGACAAGGAGCAGCATAGCAAAAACCCCACCAATGAATAACATAGACACCGAAGCATTGGAGAATTTTCCACTTTTCATAGGAGGAGGGAAGGAAGACCCGATTAGGCATTGGAGAATTTGTTGTATGGAGTGGAAAATGATTGGGCAGAATAATGAAGAAGATTGGAGGAGGTGGTTTCTTGCAACGTTTCAAGAATCTGCAATAGACTGGTACATATACTTATCGTAAGTCAAGTTCCAAACATAGGGAGAGTTACGTGATGCATTTGTGGAAGAATTCTGATCATACGACAATAACAAAAATTATAACATTCAAGGTGATATGGAGCATGTTTGTTATTACAATCTATGGGTGAGTAGGTTGTTTGACTATGTGGAGAAAGGTCACTTAGAGGAATTGAAGACCATGCAGTTCAAAGATGGATTGCTCCCTATGTATGAAAGGAATATGAAGATATTTCCTCCAAGATCATACCAAGAGGCTTTGGATTATGCCTTGACTTGGGAAAGCTATGCAAAAACCTCATCGATGAAGGAGACTCAGACAACTAGAGAATGTAGTTAGATGGCGATGAATGAGATGTCTAAGGTGGAGATGTCTGAGCAAGACTCATCTGATGTGGAGATGTATAGGGTAAAGATATCTAAGCAAGAGTCATATGAGAAGAAGACATCTGAGGTATAGACGTCTGAACAAGATTCATATAAGGTGGAGACGATCAAGGTGAATTCTATAGTGCATCTATCGAAGGAGGAGCTGTCTAAAGAGAACCCATCTGAAGTGGAGTTGTCTGAAATCTACTCATTTGAAGGAGTTAAATGTCAAGCAGTTAGACTAGAAATATGGTAGTCAAATCAGACGTTTGGTAGCCAGTTATCCCAGATGTCTGGTAGCTAGTCAGCCTAGACATCTAGCCATCCAACCTAGACCTTTGGCAGTTAGTCAGCCCAGACATTTGGTCATCCAACCCAGACGTCTAGTAGTCAGTCAGCTCAGACGTCTAGTTATTTGGCCCAGACTTCTAGCAATCCATCAGTCCAGATGTCTAGTCATCAAACCCAAACGTCTGGCTGTCTAGTTGGTCATCTATCTGGCCACTTGTTCCAGAATTCTAGCAACCTATCCAAATGTCTAGCCTATATATTTGCAACATCTACCCTTATCCATATGAGACATCTACCTATGTGCAACCCATTCAAGACATCTATTTGTCTGAGCCATCTAACCCATTGTCCTAGACATCTAGACATGTTAATCGTCAGACTTCTCAATCTGTCTGGTCTAATTCGTCAGAGACTAAGCTTTCTGGGATTGTCATCAGAAATGTTAATATCTGAGGTAGAGAATTCAGAGGAGTTTCCATCAAAAGCATAATCTTATAAGGGAGATGTCTGTTAGAGGATGATAAGTAGTTAGTTGGATCAAGAAAGCAATGAAGTAGAGCTAAAAGAAAAAAGTTTGAATGAGTTGAAGGAAAGCTTCCAAATGGTTTATGAGAAGAAAATTTTAGTTTGGATGCAAATGGCGCTACCCCTTGACCCCGCAAGGGACACTGTACCTTGACCCTGCAAGGGGACTCTCGCCCCCTTGACCCCTGACATAGATGGTGGAGGGCATTATCGATTATGTTCATGATGTTGATGGTATTGCTCATGCTGATGATATGGCTTATTGCAAAAAGTGAAGTGCCTATTTAGAGAATGTTGATCATGTTGATGCTATACATACTTGTAGCAGTAGAAGTGCACAATCAGAGAATCAGATGTCGTGAGCAGCCCCAAGTAAAGCTTATTGCAAAAGATGTATGGAACAGGAACAAGAGGAAGAAGTGTGACAAGAGATCCTATTTCATTGCTTAGTACTTCTATTCTCAGTGTTCAGCTCGTATCATTGAGGACAATGACTAGTTTAGAGGAGGAAATAGATGTAGACAGGCATATTGAGATATCCTTAATTGTAGAACCAGTTTTGATATTATGTGTTTTATTGTAAATGCACGCAAAGTGTTTGACGAAATGCCCGTGCATATATTTTAATGTTGTAAGTGCAATTTAATATTGTATGTAAAGAATAAAGTCATGTAAAGTCATATTAAATCATGTAAATCGGATAAATAAGCTATTTCATCCTGTAGTGCAAATGAAATGTAAATGCAAAGCAAATGCACATAAAATGTAATTTGAGGGTAGTTGCAAGGTTGTTGGAGAAAGTAACTACTTGGTGGGTGTATAAATAAACCCCCCTCATTCATTAGAGTTGCTCCAGATTGGCATGTGTGAGGATTGAAGTCTATGGGTAGAATGCAGTCTAGCATGATATGCAGCCATGAAGGATTTTTAGCCTAGGGTTGAATGGTGGATACCTAGAGGAGATATTGCAGGGCATTCATGCAGATTGATGGAAAAGTGCAGTCCAGTCCTATGTAAAGCCATGGTTATACTGACTGTAGATTGTATTGATGGAACTGTAATGTTGTATAACACATATCATTATTAATACAAACTGTTGTAATTACTGTTAACTGTTATTGCTATATTTTCTATCATTACTGTTGTTATTTAATGTTGTTGTAGAATTTCTACGTATTATTATTGCTATACTACAATTCTTTTAGATCTCTAGATTACTTACGTGGAAAGGGAACTTTTGGGATATGTAAAAAACCTTTCTACAGAGAATAAGCCATCAAATCCTAGGATCACGAAAGAAAGTTTGACACCATCATTTGGTGAAGAAGGAATTTGTTCAAGATAGTCTACAAAGAGCTGCAAGGTTATACTAGTTGTAGCACCCTAAAATTGGCGCAGTAAAATCTTAAATAATTACAATTACTCTAGTAAATATTCAAATTCAAATTTCAACCCCAAAACCGCTCCCAAACCACCGTTTAACCCGTTTCCTCCTTTCTCGTGCCATTTTTAGAGTTTGTTTTGACCGTTTGATGATATCGTCGCCGATCAGACGATATCGCCTCAGATCGGACGATTTCGTCTAGGCTAGGACGTCCAGACGATCTTGTCCCAAAACTGATTTTTCCCAATTAGCCTCTGTTCCAACGACGTCTCTAATCCGGGTAGAAGCATGTCTGCTCCATTAGAGACCCTCCCCATTGGAGATATCCCAAATTGGGATGATCTCCAACCTCCTAACCTCCCTCCTAAGCCTATTTAAACTTAGGACTCCCCCTTGGCATCCCCCTGGCTGAAATTTCCTGTAACTTGACTTTACACGCACTAAAACATCCTGAATTACCATCTACACTTGTCCTATCCAAATTTTGTTGCAGGAACCTTGTCATTCTTCAACCGGAGCAAGCTCAGTTCGTCGTGGATGATCCTGTTCAATTCGAGACGATTTTGTACCAATTCGAGATGATCTCGACTGCAATCAACATTGGGGGCAATCAGTGCCCAGAGTTTGCATTTTTCTCTTCTCATCTGCTGTTTTATTCTGCATCTAGTCAGTTTATTTATTATTTTCTACTATTCTACATCTTGGAGTTCACCCATGTAGTTTAATTGCATAATGAAATCATGATTAACTATTAAAACATCGTAATTTGCTTGCATTCCTATTCAGGATTATCTTATTAACATTCTTATTATTATTTCACATCATTGCCCTCTATTTGTATTGCTGTATTTTTTGTATTATGTGCCTATTTCTCTATTTGTAGGTCTCTGATGAATTCGTCTGACGAATTCGTCAGATCTCAGACGATCTTGCAGGTCGGAGACGATCCCGTCAAATTCTAGACGATCCTGTCTGCTTCAAGAATTAGAACCTCCATCAGACATCCGGATCAGGTATGGCTCTGTAATTTAGCTTTTTCTCTCTATTTTTTGTTCAAATTTGCTTGTTGTATTTAATTTAGTCTGCATTTTCATAATAGAACAACTTAGATTCATTTGGCCAAACCTAGGACTCGAATGTTTAAAGATAAAACTGAACACATTAAACACATTCCCAACCTAGGCGTGGAAACTGCCATTCAAACATTTCCTGGTGAACCCACCATCCATCAAAAAATCACCATAATACACCTCCCCCGAGAGGTGGGACCTTCGCAAGGCCTCTCAGTCTGAGGTACCGCACCATCCTTTTCCCATCCTCCTTCCGGGCACGGATCCTATAGCCTGAAGGTAAGGATGCAAAAAATTTGGAGCGATACATTTTGGTGAACCCGATGTGAATGCATTTAAAACCTTTTGAAAACAAAAAAAATAAAAAAATATAGATGCATTTCAAATAATTTAAAACTAATAAGTTGCATATCATGTTTAGATGGTAGCTCCTAAGAAAATATTAGCAGTTACTATAAATGTTGAAAACCAATTAGCAGCCATAGAAGTTAATTATGTGCTTAGTGTGCCTGAAACAGATAGAAACCAACTTTTGTGGAAAGAACTTGATAGAAGACTAGGTGTCATTTCATCTAGGTCAACAAAACTTAAACAAATCAAAAGGCTTGTCCTAGATAGAATCTTGGATCCTCATCAACTCGTCTTTTATCATGAACTTCAGAGAGCTTGCCATAGATGGTTAGCTTATAGGAGAGCTCTTGTGTCTTCAAAATTGTTCACCTTCGAGGAATACCTCGAGAACGCAGCCACTATACACCAGTTCCTAGGTCATGTAGAAGACCAAGAGGTCATTCTTATAGATAGGGAAATATGGAATAGAGTTCCTCGAGCTGTGTTATATCGAGAGTATTGCCACGAGATTTACTTCTATCAACCAGAATCTGAGACAGATAATATCACTATAGCCCTTTTCATTAAATTCTTGAAAGAAAATTTTCAATTTGAAGAACACTTCATGACTCCTGAAGAACTTGAGCCCATTAATGATATTTATAAATTGTTTATAGAAAACTAGATCATTGCTTTCATTATTATTATTTCTCGCGTTTTGTGTGCTGTTTGTTATCTTTATAATATTGTTATTAAAAACCAAAAAAAAAAAAACAAGAAAAACTAAAAAAACATAACAAAAACCAAAACATTTCATTTTAAATATTGTAGTAGGTATATAATTAATATATACCTCTTAAGCTTGTTGCATATATATATATATATATATATGAAATTTAAAATTAAGCACAATGCCTAAACTTAGGAATGGTAAACAAACTGAAGGAGAAGAAGAAGATTGGTTAGGAGACAAAACAAGAAACCCAAATGTCCTTCCTGAGGATCCAATCCCGGAAGAAGAAACTCTAGACTAGCAAGACGATGAGCTTGTTGTAGATGAACAAGAAGAAAATGTTAAAGAGGATGGATCCTCATCCCCTAGAGTAGCTCCAGATGGAACTATTGCTTTTGATAACTTAGATCATTTCTAGAAATTTTTCAATAATAACATTGGCACTCTTAATATGGCAGTTCATATTGATAAAGGGCAAATTAGTGACACTCAAGCAGCCATGGAACATATGTTTGATGTGCACACTAATCCCTTGTCTTTTATTGATCAAGAAAGTGATAAGGCTGGACCATCCAATAGAGATATGGTCACTATGATTCAGAACATGCCAAAACAATAGGTTACCCAACCTCCTAAGGAACCTGTTATTGAGCCTAAAATCATTCCCACACAAAAGAAAACTTCCTTCACTGCTTTACTTCGCCAAACTATTGATCAATATGCTTCAAATCAACAAAAACCTAAAATGAAGCCAAACACCAATTTTCAACAATCTGGGATACAACATAATACAACTTCAAAATTTCTTCATAACACCTTTCCTACCAACAATTTACACAATAGCAACATAGCATCTAATCTTCATGTCCCTCTTCATATGTTCACAAATCCCATATTAATGCCCTACCGAACCAATATGGTGGGAAAACTAGTAATCTGGAAGCCATGGTGAAGCAGTTAGCTTCCCGCATGGACCAGATAGATCCCTACCGTCCCTCGTACAATTATCGAGAGATATGTAGTCAACCTTTGGATCCCATAGTTGTAGCACAACCGTACCCTAAGCATTTTCCCATGCCCGTCCTGCCTATATATAAAGGAACTGAAGATCCCATAGAGCATCTTCGCATGTTTAGGATAGCATGTCATGATATATCACATGATGACTTGCTATTACTAAAAATGTTCCCAAAAAGTTTAGGTGGAATGGCATTAGAGTGGTACTATCAATTGCCCACTCATTCTTTGAGAAACTTTGAAGAAACAACTGAATCTTTTGTCCATCAATTTAGTGCCTACATTGAGAGGCATGTCACCATTAAAGATTTGTACAACTTAAAACAAGACAAAGATGAATGTTTTGCTGATTTCTTAGCTAGATGGAGGTAGTTGATAGGAAAACTGCACTTTGTGCTACCTTATAGGGAAATGTTGGACATTTTTATTAACAATTTGCAAGAACAAATATCTTATGAGTTATCAACTGCTACTTTAACTACCTTCGATCAAGCTATAGATTTAGCTCAAAGAGTAGAAGATGCCCTCATTAGGAGAGGCCAACTTAGGAAGAAGGATGATGAGAAAACATCCAGAAATCAATATAAAAACAAACAAGTCGTAGGTGACGGAGTCACTGATAGCAGTAAATGTTGCTAATATCAATGCAATGAAGACAATAAAAAAATTTATATTGAAACCTCCCGATAAACCTCCTCGAGAATTTACTAGATTGAATCAACCATTATCAACTATTTTACCTCAATTACTCGAAAGAGGTTTGATTCAATTACCAGCTATCCGAGAACCTGATCCAACCATACCCGGATACAGAGCTGACTTACACTGTGATTTCCATAGAGGACCTGGACACTCTACCAACGCTTGTAAAAGGTTAAAGCATAAAATACAAGATCTGATTGATAATAATGAAATGGAGGTGCAAGCCTTCCAACCTAAACAAAATGCTCCTAATAATGCTCAAAATAACATTCCCCAAAATCAAAATCAAAATGCTAATCAATCATTAGACATATTTCAACATCCTTTACCAAGACATGGTAAAGAGGTGGCCAACCAAATTGAGCATCATAATGTTCCTCCTCCTACCCGATATGTAGGAACTATTAGCGGACATTTACCTAATCATGATTTACAACAATTTGACACAACTTTATCCATGGTCACGACTAGGCCCCTACATAATACTCAAACTCCAGATCCTAGTGATGTAGAATCAGATATTGAAAGTGACATGGAAATCACTTCAAACCAATCGAATAGTTCTGAAAATGAATCAGATCCTATTCAACCCATCACAGATGCTATGGTTCCATAAGAACCATTTCCTAGAAGAGTTACTACTCGACCCTCTTCTAATCAATTCCTCCCTAATGAACAAGCCATAAATGCTCAACCGAGACCAGTTCAGCGTCTTCAATATAACATTGTAGGTACCATCGGAGCCGTTACCCGACAACAAGCTCAAAATTCTCAACAAGAACCAAACCAGAATGATGGATCAACTCCATTTGTTTTGAAAAATCCCAATAAAGGGAATCATGCTCCTAATGTTCAACCTAAACCCCCTTACAATATTAATGAGCAATTATCCAATACTACAGCTAGAATTTCCCTTTTGGACTTATTAAGATCTTCTCCTACCCATAGAGATGAGTTAATGCTTACATTAAGCCAAATGATGGTACCTCAAAATATTCAACCTGAAGCCATGGCCAATACTATCATCACTAGAGAAGTTGATTGTATTGACTTTCAGGATAAAGATATCCCACAACACAGTTTACATAAGGATAATCCCTTATATATTACTGCTCTAATTGGAGATGTAGCTATTAAAAGAGTCCTGATTGATAATGGTTCATCTCTAAACATTTGCACTTTTGACTTCTACCAAAGATTTGGCTTTAGAAGTGATGAAATGAAGAAAACTGACATGATTATCAAAGCTTTCAATGACGAGACACAAGAAACATGTGGAGTTATTACCATCCCATTGCAAGTTGGTCCTAGAACCCTAGATACAACCGTGTTTATTGTACATTGCCCCGCATCATACAATATACTCTTGGGTCATCCTTGGATCAATGCAATGCGGGATGTCCCATCAACTTTACACCAATGTGTTAAATTCGAATTTAAAAATCAGTTGGTCACTATCCATGGTGATCCTAGACCCTTTGATATGTGTGCTTTGGCAGAACCTGTTGGAGTTCAATTTTGCCCTGCTCTATCATCCACACATCCTAATTCTTATTTTTCATCTAAAACTATGAAACACACACCCATAGCTTCACCTATTTCTCCTCCATTAATTTCACCCTCATATATAGATCAACAATCTTCTAAACAAACCACTCTAGAACCTCAAAAAGATCTTCAATCCACAACCAATCCTTCATGTTCCATCCCTATAATTTCAAAACCTATAGACCCATCTATTAACCCCTCCACATTATCAACATCTATCATACCTTCCACATCTAAAGATATAGGGAATGATCCTTCTACATCTTATGCTCTTTCTGATGAACTTTTACCTGATTTATCTAAAATTCTTATATCAGAAAAAACAAATGCTTTTATGCAAGATTCAATTCTTTTAAATAACTTGCCACCATCTCCTCGTACCTTGGGCCTCCCACAACCTATGGGAAGTACTTACCAAGTCGGGAGTTGTGCCTTCATTTATAAAGGATATGACTAGGGAAGAATACCTCGAAATATCAAAACTCATCATGATGGATATGCTCGGTGTTATTTTACTAATGAGTATATTAAAGCTAAACCTATAATGCTTAAAATGGGATATAAAGGGAAAGGCTTGGGACCTTTCCAAAATGGTATGAAAGAACCTTTCGAGGTAGAACCGTGGCCTGCCCGCTGTGGTGTGGGCCTATTTCCTAGTAAGGGTCAACCCTTCCCTTTTGAAGATGATGATCAACTCATATGTTATCAAGATTATTTGGATAGGCGTGATGATTTGCCTCTAAAAAATCAGCCATTTACATGTAACATGCTATCCATAGCTTACCCTGAATTGATTGCTGACTCCGATGAGGAGTTGGAAGGAGATATTTTCCATGATGTCTCCGTTGAAGAGATGTTACACAATGGGTTTTATTTTGATGGTTCTATACCAACTATAGCCCAACTTGAGGCCACCAATCCTCAAGATGAATTATCCAAGTTAACCTTAAAATAATTACAAGAATTGGGCGTCTCACCCGCCCCACCTAATTTTGAAAGAGATCTACACATGGAAGTAGAAAACGTCATTAAAGTTAACATTGGAACTGAGGATAATCCTCACATAATCAATATTGGGTCAGAATTAAGTCAAGAAAAACAAGAGCAATACATTGCATTCCTTAAAGAATATGAAGATGTCTTCGCTTGGACATATGAAGATATGCCAGGTCCTGGACCCTTCCGTAGTCATGCATCATCTAGTAGTCCATCCGGATGCTAAACCTGTTAAACAGAAACTTAGAAAAATGCATCCCAAAGTGGCCTCGCTAGTCAAAGGGGAGTTAGAAAAACTCTTGAATGTTGTTTTTATACAAGCTATTGATTATGCCGAATGGATCTCAAATGTAGTTCCAGTCACCAAGAAAGAAGCTACCAAAGTTAGGGTTTGCACAGACTTTAGAGATATTAACGTTGCATGCCCTAAAGATGATTTTCCTCTTCCAAACATGGACCAAATCATTGATTTTACTACTGGGAGTGGGATGATGTCCTTAATGGATGGATTCTCCGGTTATAATCAGATCAGGATAGCTCCTGAAGATCAGGCTAAAATAGCCTTTATTACCCCTTGGGGTACCTTTTGTTGGAAAGTGATGCCATTCGGCTTAAAGAACGCAGGCGCAACCTATCAACGAGCTATGACTTATATTTTTCATGATATGATGCATGATATCCTACATGATTATGTAGATGATATTATAGCTCGCTCTATTAATGAAGATAATCATTTAGATGATTTGAGAAAAGTTTTTAATCGATTAAGAGAATATCTTATTCGATTAAATCCAACCAAATGCATATTTGGAGTTAAGTCCGGTAAACTATTAGGGGTTATAGTTTCTTTACGTGGCATTGAAATTGACCCTCTTAAGATTGTGGCTATCACTGATATGCCCGCACCTACCAATATATCCGAGTTACGAAGTTTACAAGGTAAGCTTCAAGCTATCCGTCGCTTCATTGATAAGCTGGTAGACAAAACCACTCCCTTTATTAAGCTCCTTAAGAAGGATGTCCCTTTTAATTGGGATGATGAATGTATAGAAGCTTTTGAACTTCTTAAACAATACCTCCTTAACCCACCTGTGCTTTCACCGCCTAGACCTGATCGCCCATTTCTCTTGTATATTTCAGCTTTAGATTCTGCCTTAGGAGCTATGTTAGCTCAGCTTGATGATGAGAAGAGAGAACGTGCTAATTATTACATTAGCCGAACCCTCATCAGTTATGAAACCCGCTACACAGCATTAGAAAAACTATGTCTAGCAGTCATATTTTCTATGCAAAAATTATGCCATTATATGCTCAGTTAGAAAACCTATGTCATTGCTAAATATGATCCCTTGAGGTATCTCATGAGTCGACCTTATTTATCGGGTCGTACAGCCAAGTGGGTTCTTGCTCTAAGTGAGTTTGACCTCATGTTCATAGGACAGAAGTCTGTTAAGGGTCAAATCATAGCAGATCAATTAGCTGCTGCACCCTTAAAGTCTACCCATCCCCTTATCATTGAGTTTCCTGATGAATGCCTTCAATTAGAGGCAGATCATATTGAACAATGGTCCTTATACTTTGATGGAGCCCAATGCATGAGTGGGGCTGGTGCGGGTATTATTTTAATATCCCCACAAAAACATCTTATTCCTCTGTCCTTCAAATTAACATTTGCTTGCACTAATAATATTGCTAAATATGAAGCTCTAATCCTTGGATTACGAGCTGCCTTGGCACTAAAAATTAAACATCTGTTAGTTTTTGGTGATTCTCAACTTGTCATAAACCAAATTAATGAATTTTATCAGACCAGAGATGATAAACTGTGCCCATATAAAGCCTATGTTTTACAATTAATGTCTCTATTTGATCAAGTTACCTTGGAAGCTATTCCTCGAACTTGCAACCGTGCAGCTGATGCTATGGCCACAGCTGCATCTCTCCTGCCCTTGGAGTTAGATGATGAATATGCCACTATCATTATTCGTCGACTCCAGGAACCCGCTTCAAATAAGTCATGCTTAGAACCTTTGGATGTGTTTCTAATCAATGAAACTACTCCTGAACCTTGGTATACAAATATATTTGATTTTCTTCAAAATGGGACTTTCCCTGCCAATTCTAATAGAAACCAACGTCGGTTATTACGTAGACAAGCAAGTCGATTTGTAATAATTGGAAATACTTGTGAAAGGTGAGTGTGGTGATAAAACAGTAAATTGCATTAAATAAACATTAAATAACCATTTGAGAGAAAAAGGGGGGAAAAGGAGAAATTGGGGGAAAAGAAAGTAATTTCAAATTCTCTTGTCGTCCAAATGCTGCCGTCCACTGCCGTCCAGGTAAGGTAAAAGGTAAGTCAACTTTACCCAAGGTAAAACATATTTTTAACCTTTTACTAATGGTAATTTTCCAACATTCTCCCCCTTAGAGTTGAGAGGACTGACTATATAGTCTCTCAGCTTTATAAATGAGCTTTAGCCATGCCTTTGGTGAAGATGTCTCATTGTATTATCCAAAGTGCTACAATATTGAAGCTCAATCGTCTCATTGTTCCACCATATCTCTTATGAAGTGATACTTCATATCAAAATGTTTTGACCTTTTATGGTGGATCAGATTATATGCCAACTGTATGGCACTGATATTATCACAATTCAGTTTGGTTGGACCAATTTGTTTTTCACCAATATCTTCAAGGATTTTCCTCAACCAGAGGATTTGAGTACTAGCATGAGTAATTGCTATATACTCGAACTCCGTAGATGATAATGCTACAACAGATTGCTTCTTGGAACTCTAAGTTATTAGTCCTGAACCTAGACTAAAACAGTTCCCTGATGTAGATTTTATGTCATCTATATTACTGCCCCAATTGTTGTCACTATAACCAATTAACTTCATAGAGTTAGACTTGTGGTAATGGATTCCAAAATCCAATGTACCTTTTACATATCGTAAAATTCGTTTGGTTGCTTGAAGATGCAGCTCGGATGGGCATGCCATAAACCGTGATACAAGAGAAACAGCATACTGTATATCTGGCCTAGTGTTGGTGAGAAACATTAAACTCCCAACCATGCTTCTAAAATTGGTCAAGTCAACTTTTGGTGCTCCATCTTCTTTACTTAGCTGGATTCCATGTCCAGTTGGTGTTGCAGCTGATTTGCACTACTGCATAGCAAATTTCTTGATCATGTCATGAGCATATTTCTGTTGACATATGAAGATCCCATTCTTTGATTGATGTACTTCCATTCCTAGGAAGTATCTCATTAATCCGAGATCCTTCATCTCAAATTGATTCATCATGGAGTTTTTGAACTCCATATTCATTTTATTATTACTACCCATAAATATTAGATCATCCACATATAAAAAAACTATGAGGATATCTACTCCATTATTCAGGTAGTATAGTGTTGGTTCACTCTTGCTTTTTGTGAAACCATATTTGCTGAAATAGCCATCAATTCATGAGTACCATGCTCGTGGTGCTTGCTTGAGGCCATAAAGTGCTTTTTTCAATTTATAAACAAGGTTCTCTTTTCCTGGTTCTTGGAAACCTTGAGGTTGTTGAACATACACCTCTTCTGTTAGGTATCCATTTAAAAAATCACTTTTCATATCCATGTGTTGAATGTTCCATCCTTTATGGGCTGCCAAGGAAAGAACAATTCTGATTATTTCTTGTCGAGCAACTGGAGCAAAGGTTTCCTCATAATCTATTCCATATTTCTGAGTAAAACCTTTAGCTACTAGTCTTGCCTTGTGCCTTTCAATGCTTCCATCAACATTGAATTTGGTCTTATAGACCCATTTACATCCAACACATTTTTTTCCCTTGGGAAGCTTCACAAGCTCCCAAGTATCATTCTTTTTAATTGAGGATATTTCCTCTTCCATGGCATCTTGCCATATACTTTCAATGCAAGATTTTTCATAGCTATATGGTTCTAGCTGTGCAGCAACCAACAAAGCATAATTGACTACATCACCCCTTGGTTCATGAGACTCATCATCTCCTGACATTTGAATATTTTCAAGTCTTGACAAAATGTCGTCCATCTCACTAGCTTGACTCCTAGTGTATCTTTGTTGGAAATTCCTATCCAACATTTGAGAATATGGATGACTCTGTAGTATGTGCTTTCCTCTATTTGTCTCTTTCCTTTGAGAAACTGAATCAATATCCATCAGAATTGGAGCGCTTACAGATCTCTGAAATCGTTTTGGAGAATTTGGGGGTGCCAACAAAGAAGTCCCTCTTGGACTTGGTGTACCACTTGATGTACTTGATGAATATTCTTGATGTGGAATTTATGGAGGAGGACTTTTTCCACTGCTTTTCTTGGGTTGTACCAATGTGGGAGGTACTAATGTGGAACTGTCCGAATTAGAGTCAAAATCAACAAATTTTTTATGACCCCATTCTCCCCCTTCATCAAAAATTACATCCCTGGAGATAATGATTTTATGTGTCTTGGGTTTGTACAATCTATACCCTTTGGTTGAATCACAATACCCTACAAAAACACATGCTTGAATCTTTGGATCAAGCTTCTTTCTCTTCTCCTCAGGAATGTGTGCATAAGCTAAAGAACCAAATACTCGAAAATGTTTGACATTTGGTTTCTTACCGTACCATCCTTCATAAGGAGTGATACCATCTAAACTAGAAGTCGGACTTCTATTTAGAATATATGCACTTGTTCTCACTACATCTACCCAATAGTTGTTTGTGAGATGCTTTGTCTGAAGCATTGTTCATGCCATTTCAACAAGGGTGCGGTTCTTTCTCTCGGCCACACCGTTCTGCTGTGGGGTATAAGCAGTTGTGAACTGCCTTTTTATCCCATTTTGCTTACAATAATGTAAAAATTCATTTGAGGAGTACTCTCCTCCTTTATCAGTGCAAAGACATTTGACATAGTAGTCACTTTGCTTTTCTACATTATTTCTAAAGTCTATGAAGCAATCAAATGCTTCATCTTTGTGTTTCAAAAAATAGATCCAACACATTCTAGAATAATCATCTATGAATGTTAGAAAATAAGAATTGTTTCCAAGGCTTTTTGTTTGCATTGGACCACAGATGTCCGAATGTACTAGCTGAAGAGGATAGCTTGCTCTCCACGCTTGGCCTCTTGGAAACTTCGTTCTGGAGTGCTTTCCCAAAGCACATGTTTCGCATACCTTTTTATGTTCTGGAATTTTTGGTAGTCCTGTCACCATAGCTTGCGATGTTAACATTTTCAAGCAAGCAGAATTGAGGTGACCATATCTCAAGTGCCACAATTCACTTGGATTTGTAATAGCAATGTTTGCAAGTTGAGCTCCCCCCGGCTCACCAAATTTTAGAGGGAACAACCTATTCTTTGTCATAGGTACTTCTGTGATGACTCGGTTACAATTGTTTTTATCAAAGATTGTACATTTTCTTTCATCAAAAACTAATTTGTAATGCTTCTCCATCATTTGGCCAACACTCAACAAATTGTGTTGTAGCTGTGGAGTATAGTATATGTCATTCACATTTTTAAGGCCTTCTTTTGTTGGAAATTCCATAGCTCCCATGCCTTCAACTTGCAAAGATTTATTATCCCCTAACTTAACATGATATTTGTAAGTTGAATCTAATGTAGCAAAGAGATTTTCTTTTCCACTCATGTGGTTGGAGCAACCAGTATCTAAAATCCATGTATCTTTAATATTTTGATCTGGTTGTCCATAAGAGAGAAAAATATTTTATGGATCTTCTTCTTCTCCGTAGAATGAGCCAAATTGACTGCTTTGATCTTTTGAATTCTTTGACCAGCAATCACAAGCGAAGTGGCCTTGTTTCCCACAGTTAAAACAAGTTGTTTTAGACTTGTTACTTCCTCGTCCTTGATTTCCATGACCTGCATTGCCGCTTTTGATCTGATTGGCTCCTCTGTTTTGATTTCCACCTCTGTAGGAGTTGCTTTGGCTTTTGCCTCTTTGTTGTTGTCCTCTGCCTCGTCCTCTTCCGTGGCCTCGTCTTGCAGTTTCATTTGAAGTGAAGGCTTTGTCATCACCTCCATAGCTTGTTGAAGGTGCTCCTTGAAGTCTCTCTTCATGTGATGTTAATGATCCAATAAAACTATCAAATGTAAGAGTAGAAAGGTCTTTGGATTCTTCAATTATGATGGCAATGTGATTCCACTTAGGAAGAAGTGTTCTCAACACTTTGTTCACAATTGTTTCAATTTTGGTGTCATCACCTAAAGTTTGCATCATATCAACTACTACTTTGACTCGTACATAGTAGTCTCCGACTCTTTCATTTTCCTTCATTCTGAGATTTTCAAAATATCTTTTTAAGGTCTGAAGCCTGACTTGCTTCACTTTATCACTTCCTTGGAATCCTTCTTTCAAGGCATTCCATGCATCTATAGCAGTTAAGTAAGATGCAATTCTAGGAAAGATACTTGGATCTAATGCTTATTGAAGATGGTATAAGGCAAAATAATTATTTTTTTGTGCATCTTTGAAGATTTTTTTGTCATTTTCACTTAAAGTAGTCCAATCTGTTGGAGCAATGTAACCGTCTTCAATAATATCCCATAGTCCTTTTCCGATGAGTAATGTCCTCATTTTGATGGACCAGTACTCATAATTATCCCCACTAAATTCGAGAATTGGTAGATTATTATGTGATCCCATTATTATCTACTAAAACAAGAAACCTTTCTTATATAGTCTTATTTCAAAAAATACTTTACAAACTATCAAGCCTTGCTTGATTTACAATCATAAACAACTCACTCTTGTTGTTCAACAATTACAAAATTGTTAGCGACTTGTTCATCATCGTCACTGATCAATATTATTTTAGGAGGAGTGTGAAGGATTTCAACTAAATTACTATAATGAGTATATTCAGATCCTTGTGAAGCAATTGCCACTGTGTTGGATTGTTCAAATATGCTGCCAAAGGATTTATCTTCTGAATCTGCTTCGTATCCTAGATCAAGATTTCTCTAGTGTGCAATAACCGCATTTTGCATCTGTGAAAAAATTGTATTAAGTCCTAGTGTTTTCACGTGCCTATCAAAGTTTTCAGCGTTTGTTCTCAGTAACAACCTGCAGAGGGCTTGGTAACATCCTTTTGATCTTATCATTTAAGAAAATTTCCCAGAAATTTTCTTTTACAAAGATTTCCTCTTAGGAAATTTTTAAAAAAAGTTTAAAAAAATTTCAACTTTCAAAGTTTTTTTTTTTTAAAACTTTACAACTATTTCCTCTTAGGAAATGTCTCTTATCAACTTTAAATAAAACTTTGAAAAAAAAAATTGTACAGTTATTTCCTCTCAGGAAATTACAATAAAAAAAATTTAAAAATTTAAAATATTTCCTTATAGTTTTTTTTTTTATTTTTTTTTTAAGACTATTGACCCCGCCGAGGATCGATCGTGGGACCTCGCGGGCGTCAGGGCATAGGGTAGCCACTATGCTACCGGGAAGATCTAGGAGCTAATGCGAGCTCCCTGCGCTTGTTGCTATCGCTAGCTCAAGCGAAGCAAAAAATTACCCCGTCGAGGTTCGATCGTTCGACCTCGCAGGAGTCAAGGCGAAGGGTAGCCGCTGTGCTACTAGGCAGATCCAGGAGAAAAAATGGGCTCCCTGCCTTCTAGCTATCGCATCGAACGTGAAGCTTTTATTGGCTTTGCACTTCGACGCGAAGCTTCTTTTTTTTCTGGGACTTTAGTCCCACATCGCCGCTGCGACGATGTTTTAGCTCTTTAAAAAGAGCTAAGCACATGTAGTGCTAAGATTGCCTACGGGCAGTCTATGATAGCGAAGACCACATTTTGCCTCGGGCCACACATGGGTCACCACATCAATGAGCCTCGAGCCACGCATAGGTCACACCACGCCACATCGCCATGCCATGTCAATAGCACCTCGGGCTACGTGCAGGTCGCCACGCCATGTCAACATCACCTCGGGTTGCGTGTAGGTCACCACGCCATGTCAACATCGCCTCAAGAATCTCGTCGATCTGTTGCTCCTGCAGGTCGCCTCGTCCAGCTCCACTAGCGCCTCAAGAATCATGTTGGTCTGCTCCTACGGGCCGCCTCAGAATTCGTGTCGTTGCCTTGAACTACGGGCCCCACCACCTCAGGATTCGGGCCAGTCTCGGCTCTCGATTTTGATACCAAATGTGAAAGGTGAGTGTGGTGATAAAACAGTAAATTGCATTAATTAAACATTAAATAACCATTTGAGAGAAAAAAGGGGGAAAAGGAGAAATTGGGGGAAAAGAAAGTAATTTCAAATTCTCTTGCCGTCCAAATGCTGCCGTCCACTACCGTCCAGGTAAGGTAAAAGGTAAGTCTGATTTACCCAAGGTAAAAAAAATTTTTAACCTTTTACTAATGGTAATTTTCCAACAATACTTTGTATAGGAGATATTTTGAAGGTATCCTATTAAGATGTTTGAATCTAGAAGAATCCAAATCAGCCTTGAGTGAAGCCCACGATGGATCTTGTGGAGGACACTTCAGTGGTAGTGTCATTGCTAAAAAGCTCCTTAGGATAGGATACTTTTGGCCTACCATGGATAATGATGCACATGATTATGTGTGCCATTGCGACAAGTGCCAGAAACATGCTGACCTTGTCCATGCGCCTGCACAAGAACTGTAGGCTATTTCATCTCCTTGGCCCTTTTAAAAATGGGGCTTAGACATTATTGGCAAAATCAATCCTGTGTCATCTGATGGACACAAATTCATCATAACCGCCATCGAGTATTTCACAAAGTTGGTTGAAGCTATGCCTTTAGCTTCCTGCATGGGAACACAAGTTTCTAAATTTATTTTTAATAAAATCATTTGTAGGTTCGGAATTTCTGCAAATCTCATCTCAGACAATGGAACTTGTTTCAAAAATAAAGATGTCAAGAAAATATGCCAAAAATATAAGATTCAACATCGCTGGTCCACTCCCTATTATCCTCAGGGTAATGGTCAAGCAGAAGCATCTAACAAAACCTTAATCAAAATTCTCAAAAGATTGGTCAATAAATCTGGCCATGACTGGCACATTCAATTATATCCAGCCTTGTGGGCCTATCGAACTAGCATTCGAACCCCCACTGGAACTTTACCTTTTGTTTTGGTTTATGGTGCTGAAGCCATTTTTCCCTTTGAATTAGAAGTTCCTTCTTTGGCTCTACTACTTCAAGATACCGAAGTAGGAGATGAATATCGAGCTGGAAGACTCATTCAGTTGGAACTCCTAGATGAAAAATGCATCAATGCTTTGGAGAATCTCTGTGCCTACCAAAATAAGCTTAAAAGATCATATGCTAAAAAGTTCGTCATCGATCCTTTGAGATCGGCGACCTTGTTTTAAAAGAAAATCAAAAAAATACTAATGCAACTAAAGACCTTAAAGGTAAATTTGAGCCCAACTGGCTAGGACCATACATTATCACTGCTAAATTTGAATCAGGAGCATACAAATTAGCTATCGTAGATGGTAAATATTTAAAAGAACCTATGAATATTATGCATCTTAGGCGATATTATGCATAAAATTTAGTCATTTCATCATTTGTACATATTTTGCATGTTGTCTTATTTTAAAAATATATCAAACTGCTTACACAAAAACAAAAACAAACAAAAATAATAAAAATAAAAATAGTAATATTCTTGACTCTTTCGAAACCAAAACAAAATAAAGAAGAAAGAGAGAGTCAACATTATCAAACTTCCCAAAAAAGTATTTGTATATATTTCTTCTTACAAATGTTGCAGTTATATATTTCAAATTATTTTGGATAAATTAACATTTATTTGGAATCCCTCACTTTCACAAACACAAAATAAATATCTTGATTTTTATCTGGCATGATTACTAATCTCTCTTATATCAAAGTTCACAAAATTAAATTAAATAAAGTTTGAGCATAGAGAAGTGATCTTGTTATTTTCTTAAACCAAGCACATCCTTTCACAATAAAATGATTATATTTGTAATTTCCATGCTATGCTACATAGTAGAAGTGGTTTCTTGAGCGAAAAGTTTCCCCTGCTATCCTATCATGCACATGGTCTAGAATCTTTGAGAATTGGCAAAAGGACAAGCTCATCCCTACCCAGAATAAAAATCCCTTGCTCTACAGCTAATCCGAGCAAGTATCCCTAGCATAAGAAGAAAAGCAAAGTTCAAGAAAAAGAGAAAAAGAAAAATGTTATTTTATATCATTACAGCAATGTTTCAAGCATTATCTCAAAAAATCAAGCAAAAAAGCAAAAGAAAGCAAAAGCAAAAGCAATAAAATCCCTCTCCCTACCCTTTGAAAAGAAAAGAAGGGTTGATGAGCTTGAATCCCTAGAATTCTCAATTATTCAAAAACTGTGAGGTAAGCCCCATAACAAGTGGTTTGTGCCCAACCTCGCTTGGCCTTGGGTAACTCCTAGCATGGCGATATGTCTGTCACATTAGCGACCTTCTTTTGTACAGACCTATGTCTGCTTATGGATTAGCTAGATCTTGATAATCCGACTTACATAGTAGTCTGGTATGGTTATATGCATCTAAATCATGGTTAATGAACACTTATTTGGTTCATTCAAATCACTTGTATCATAGTATCTTGCTCAAACCTGGTAAATGAACAATACAATCGCACACACATTTGTATTTGAGAGATTTTGTGTATCATTATGATAAATCAAGATTGGTAATGAACTCACATACGCACATGGGATTCCTTATAAATCTAACTTTTGTCTTTAAGATACTTTGACATATTTTTGCAAATCGTTTGGAATAAATTCATTTTCTTCTTTAAAGAACAGTTGTTTAGACAACTACATGCATAATCAAAAATCAAAATTTCTTTCAAACCATACAATAAAAACACATATTTATATATTGTCGACTTTCGCGACGATGGTATAGTTCCAAAACTAAAATTGGAATCTTATGCCTAGCGCAAGTCCTCCTCTTCATATTTTCTGTTTATTTTCAACAATTAAAAATCAACCATACAATAAAACTATTATATCAACTTTTTCTTTGGATTTCGCGATGATGGTATAAGTCTATACCTACATATTCTATGCCTAGCGCAAACCATTGTACCAATTTTTATTTCCCCATTTATTTAAAAATCATAAAAACATATGACTTAAATCATTCTGTTATACAATTATGTTTTTAAAAAGCATGCACATTATCACTATTTCATGTCATTATGTCAAACTTCAATTTTGCAATGATGGTATAATTCCTAGGGAATTATCCAAAAAATTTATCACACTTAGGAATTTATGCCTAGCAAAAGTCATTTTAAAATATTTCATGCATAATATTTTTATGAAAAGTCTGAAAACAAAATCATCATCATCATCATCATTTGCATCATCACACCAAAGTCTTAAGACAGTCTCTTAAGCACTCTTTTCTTTTTAACAATATTTCTATACTGGGATTAGCTTGACAACCGAGTGAGCAACGACTCCATGAAATGGTCTATAACAGCGACAATGTCCTTTGAAATTATTGTTAGAAGTCCCTTTTATTTTTTATCAAATTATCATCACAACAACCAATTTGTTACATCAGATTATTTCATTTAAATTTTTAAAGCATGACATTTAAATTATAATATTTCCAACGACATAATTACATGAATCATCAAATCAATCACACCAAAAAATTAAAAGCATCATACAAACGCATAAGACAAGTCATATGATCAACAAAATATCTTATCTATATATATATCAAATATATGTACATCATATCAAAAATAGATTGGTATGCCACAATCCACATCTTGGCATACTCAATCCTCTCAATCATATATCCTCTGTGCAGTGTCTCGAGAACCCCTCAAGCTCTCAGCCTCATCTCCTCCCTCGCCCTGAGGTGGACGAGGTGGCCCCATCACAGTATGTGTGGTACTGTGAGTCCTAGTCGTCGATCGAGATGAAGTCCTCAATGACCCAATCCTAATCGGGTCAGCAATGTCGACTGGTAGTTGTACCCTCTGACCCTCTAGCACCATCTGGAAGTAGATACCCTAGTAGAACGCGGTCTGAGTAATCGACCGCACCAACTCCTGAGTGCTCACTCCTCTGCTTCATGTTTTGAGGCGTGCAACCTCATCTCTGAGCTGTGTAGCCTCCGCTCGGTGTCGTGCAGCCTCCTCCTACAAATTCTACACCTGTGCCTAGAGACGGATAGTCTTCGCTCGAAGAGTAGCCATCTCACTACTCTCTCTTGTGTCCACACCCTTGCCCTTATCGGGCGATGGTGGTCTCTCTCTCTATGGAGAAGGGGGTCTCTCCTCCCTCCTCTCTCGTTGCCGCGGCCTTTGTTGAGCCTGTGGTCTCTGCTCTCTCTTGCCATGACCCTATGCTGCCTCAATGGCTGCCTGGTGCTGCCTCCCCATTCGATGCATAACTACGTGAATTAGAACCTAAGCCCTCATCATCCGAGGAGGGCGGATGCCTGTGTACCAGGCATCATAGCCGTCGGCTACCCTAGCATCGTCCCCATCCACTAGCTGAATGAGGGCATCATCTACGTCCTGACTCTAGAATCGCTGCATATTTGGAGCCTTGCTAACTGTAGTGTTATCCTGGATAGTTCAGGAAAACTCGTAGTCTCTCAGAGATGGGATCCCCTGCTGTAGACCGAACTGCCTCAAAACTCGGTCATACCGGTGGAGCTCCACCTATCCCATCTCCATCCTTAGCCAGTAGACTCGCTTGATGCGAGCCAGCACCTATCCATCCTCGGCCCACCCTGGAAGATCTCTCCAAGGCCTCCAGGTGATCTGGTCAGAGACAAGGTCGTCTAGTAGTCTCCGGGATGCTGGCAGATCTATCCACTGTTATGCCCCTCTCCGGAGCCACTAGTAGAAAACTCAGGGCCTCTCCCCGTCAATTCCTGTCAGTGGAAGCCCTACCGGCCTATGCACTATAATGTGCTCCCAGCACCAAACCTGTAGTAGTGATGTCATAACCAGACATCGACCGCCCTTGTATACGACCCCATGAAGGATCCTATACAATCAACAGAGTACAAAGCTCCCCCAAGAAAACCTATATTCGTGGTCTCTCATGTCGTAGACCACATCTGTCAGAACCCATGGTACCCTGCATCCACTCTGGTGGCACAGCAGAAGACCACCTACCACCCCATCCAAAACCCGTGTGAGTCTAGATGCCCCAGGCATCTGGCGTAGCGACTCGATGTTCACTCCACCCTTCTCTAGGGTGAAGCTCGGATCGCCACACAGTCGCATCATCACGTGGACCTGATTGGCCGTGGGAGTGACCAACCGTCCTTGTATGGGGATCCTCAAAATCCTCCATACATCCTCCAGTGTGGGAGTCATCTCCCCTATCGATAACTAAAAATAGGAAGAACCTGGATACCACCTCTCTGCTAGGGCTGTCAATAGCCCCATATCTGTAGAAACCTATGGCATCTCTGCCACATGCTGCAAGCTGACCTAAGACAGCTAATCTCGCTCTACCTGATACAGGGCAGCCAAGTCATCCCTTAGTCCGTCGTATTTCCATTCTCTGCTCTTTAGTAATCCTCTCTGCAACATAAACAAAATCAACAATAAAAATCATTAATAAATCATTAATTAAAAATGCAAGTCAAACTAAGTTCAATTTTATAAATGATGATATCGTCCACAATTGGACGATATCGTCCCCAATTTGAGCAAATCGTCTCCGATTTTGCATGAGGAAATCATCCCTTATTGGATGAAATTGTCCCCCTATCGCCGATTTTTCCCTTAGATGAAATCGACGATATCGAGACGATTTTGGTAAAATCGAGACGATTTCGTCTTGACGACGTCGACGGCCCAAAAACGGCCGTGATGCTCAAAAATCAATCAAATTTAATCTAAAAAGCATGAAATTCTAAAAATTAAGCATTCTAAACTAAGTTTAGACCCTTACCCGTAGCCCGCGCCGGACCTCTGTTGATCTGTGCACTGTCTCGACCCTAGAGCTCTAAAAACTAGGAAAATGAACAGTAACAATGAATTAGGGTTTTACCCTATTTTTCTTAATTTTATTCAAAAACACTTAACAATTTTTTAAAAATTTTGCTTTTCGCGTTTTTACCTCAAACGTTCGATTTGGGTAAAAACATGGAGGGGGCACCATAGTAAGCTGTCGTACGATTCGACCTAGAATTGTCACCTAAAAATGGGAATATTTTTTGCTTTCTCGTAGATCGAGAAGAACTCATATTTAACGCATTTTCCTTAGAAAATTCGCTAAAGAGGGGGCAAAATGTAGCACCCTAAAATTGGCGCAGTAAAACATTAGCAATAATTAAAATTACCTTAGTAATAATTCAAATTCAAATTCAACCCCAAAACCACTCCTAAACCACCGTTTAACCCGTTTCCTCCTTTCCTGCACCATTTTTAGAGTTTGTTTTGACCGTTTGACGATATCGTCACCGATAAGATGATATCGCCTTAGATCGAATGATTTCGTTTGGGCTAGGACGTCCAGACGATCTTGTCCCAAAACTGATTTTTTCTAATTAGCCTCTGTTCCAACGACGTCTCTAATCTATGCAAAAGCGTGTCTGTGCCATTAGAGACCCTCCCCATTGGAGATCTCCCAAATTGGGATGATCTCCAACCTCCTAACCTCCCTCCTAAGACTATTTAAACTTAAGACTCCCCATTGGCATTCCCCTGGCTGAAATTTCTTGTAACTTGACTTTACATGCACTAAAACATCCTGAATTACCATCTGCACTTGTCCTATCCAAATTTTGTTGCAGGAACCTTGTCATTCTTCAGTCGAAGCAAGCTCAGTTCGTCGTGGATGATCCTGTTCAATTCGAGACGATTTCGCACCAATTCGAGACGATCTCGACTGCAGTCTGCATTGGGGGCAATCAGTGCCCAGAGTTTGCATTTTTCTCTTCTCATCTGCTATTTTATTCTACATCTAGTCAGTTTATTTATTATTTTTTGCTATTTTACATATTGGAGTTCACCCATGTAGTTTAATTGCATAATGAAATCATGATTAACTATTAAAACATCGTAATTTGCTTGCATTCCTATTCAGGATTATCTTATTAACATTCTTATTATTATTTCACATCATTGCCCTCTATTTGTATTTTTGTATTTCTGTATTCTTGCCTATTTCTCTGTTTGCAGGTCTCTGACAAATTCGTCAGATCTCAGACAATCCTGCAGGTCGGAGACGATCCCGTCAAATTCCAGACGATCCTGTCTGCTTCAAAAATCAGAATCTCCATCAGACATCCGGATCAAGTATGGCTCTGTAATTTAGCTTTTTCTCTCTATTTTTTGTTCAAATCTGCTTGTTGTATTTCATTTAGTCTACATTTTCATAATAGAACAACTTAGATTCATTTGGCCAAACCTAGGACTCGAATGTTTAAAGATAAAACTGAACACATTAAACACATTCCCAACCTAGGCGTGGAAACTGCCATTCAAACGTTTCCTGGTGAACCCACCATCCGTCGAAAAATCACCATAATACACCTCCCCCAAGAGGCGGGACCTTTGCAAGGCCTCTCAGTCCGAGGTACCGTGCCATCCTTTTCCCATCCTCCTTCCGGGCACGGATCCTATAGCCTGAAGGTAAGGATGCGAAAAATTTGGAGCGATACACTAGTAGTAGCAACTTGGTGATCCTAGACACCAAGATCTACATCTTCTGCAAAAGTGATAAAAGAGCTACAATAAAAAAGGTATGCAATTTTTTAGTGCAAATAGGTTCATTAATTGGTTTACCAATCAGATTTGTTAGAAGCTCTTGGATTTGGATTATAGTTGCAAATGGAAAATTGGATTATAGTCTTCAAAAGTGCAAAAATAAAAATTTCTTTTTAAGGTTCATTTGCACATTAATTAGGATTTTATTATACTTAAAATTACTTCTTTTAACTACCTATCATCTACTTTGGAAAAATAAAAATAAGACTAAGTCCTATAATATTGATTGTAGTGAAATTGCAGAATAACTCTTAAAGATTCATTTTAGGTTATTTTTGATTAGTTGTAATAATTTGTATCAAATCTGATTTGTATCAAGTGTCTAAATAAACTATTGAAGCATAGAAATCTACAACTCGTAGTGGCCAAAATAAGCCACCCAAAAATTTTAGAATCATCCAAAAATTGGAGAACACAACTAATCAAAAATAGAAATATAAGCTTCAAATATTGAGACTTGGTGAGTCTCAAATCCAAATCATTACAAGATCGGATGCAAGAAAAGAAGGTACAAAAAATTGCATAAATTAAAAAGCTTCTATCTACTGTTATCTAATCTTGGATTTGTTATCAAAGTATCCAAGCAAAAATGGGAAGGTGTCCACTCATAAAATACAACCTCAAAACCCTTGTATTGCAGGAGAAATATATGCCATAAAACCATAAATTTTAGATATGAAATAAGAGTGCAAAATAACGTGCATCAAAGGAGGTTTATGTACAATTTATAGTACATTTTATTGCACTACTTTAATCTAGTTTTCTACAGCCCAAGGGCAGATTGGAAAGTGTGTCAAAGGTACATTATAAGTAGGTTGAATCAGAAAAAGGTATCAGAATACTATCTCTCTTCCAAACATATCAAAGAGCCTCTATTTTGGCTCATTCTCTACGTATCTTGGATGGCCGAACCTATAGAAGATAAGGCACAGGAGAAAAATTAAGCAATGTATAAAGCAAAAAGGTAAGCCTATGTCAAAGCAAAGGAGCATTTCTATCAAAGCAAGCTACGTCTAGTAAAGGAGTATTTCTACTATAAGTAAACCATTAAGGAGTCTTCATCCAAGAGTTATCATTCAAACTCCACTCAAGGGCCACAAAAGCTCTACTATAGCTCCTTCATATCTCCACCATAGCTCCAACATTAGCTTGCTTGGCTAGAGATATTTCAACATCTACATAGAACAACAAAGAACAAGGTGGAAAATGCATTGGAGAACCTTCAAGAAAACATTTATAAAGATAAAGGTATGCATATGCCACTTGTCATTTGTCAAGAGTAACTCTAAATAACGCTCACAAAGAAGACATTACAATTTTATCTTGGCACCCATACTCCACGAATAAGAGTTATGTACAACTAATAGCTTGATATACGTCCGTTATAGCAAGATAGTCTTGTAGACGTTGGAGAAGAAGCATTTCTTGGACAATGCTCAAAGGAGAATAGAAACGTCTCAGCTAAAGGTGACATTTGTCACAAGTAATGGAGTATGTTCGACATCTCCACCAAACAACTGAAACATCCATTAGGAGTTAAAAATTTTGTTGTGACACTTGTTACTCAACTCACTACCTATTAAAGGTGCCTCAAACCTTGAAAATAATAAGAGCAGCAGTAGTTTGAATGCTACACAACAACAAATCAACGATAGTTTGACAGATCGACAATAGTTCATCAGAAGCTCTGTGATAGTTCGGTAGTGAATTGGCAGTCATCCGGTGCAAGTGGAGAGTCTTGGGAAACACTCTAGGTCAACCAACAATAAAGGACAACTTTAAATCCAAATATCACCTTGGGGAATTCATGCTCAAGAAGGACAAATTACTGCCCTATTCATCCAGCTTCATAAAGGTACAAAGCCTTAATCCTTTGCTTTCATTTAAAAAATAGAGAGTTATAAGGTTGTTTATTAAGGTTGAGATATTGAATAAAATTATTATTTTATTTGAAAGCAAAATTTAGGGAAATTAATATAATATTTGTAAAATATAACTTAGGATAAATAAGGGATACTACTTGGAATTAATCCATTTAATGTTTGCAAATATTAATGTGTTCTAATTTTCCAAATTTGGGAGTGATAAGGGTTACAACATCAAACTAGGTTATTGGAAATTATAAACACTTGAATAAAATCCTAAGGGTTACAAAAAGAGGTTATTAAAATATTTTTATTGAAGTTGGAAATTTATATTCTTGTCTCAAAAATTTCTCAAAAGGAGACAAAATAAATCCAACATTAAAACCTCTTCAAAATTGAAAAGTGCTTAGTTCAATAGGAGTAATAAGGTGTTAAGAAGTTGATTTTTTATCTTTACAAAATTTATACAAAATCAACCAAAATTGAACTATATTTTACAAAAGCACTAAATCATACTCCAAAACATTATAGAGTCATAAGGCATTCTACAAAACTTGATAATAATAATATTTATCAGAGATTATCAAGTTGGGAAGATATAAGCTTTCTTCAAAAACCTAAAATTAGGTATTCATACTCTCATATATAGGGAGACATAAGGAAGCTTACATATCTAAGGATTGATATTAAGAATATTTAAATGGTCCAAATTATTTCTCTTAGAGAAATAAAGTGAAAGCAATCTTAGTATATGAAAAACTTTGGATTGTTGTCAAAGGGAAAATACATAGACCTACTACAGGTGAAACTAAAATCCTAAAGTTTGAATAAAATGATTCAAAAGCCTTAATTATAATTGCTTTTGCTATCACTGATGAGATTCAACCATATATCAATTCAAAAAAAACATCTTCAGATTCATGGACAAGCCTAGATAAAATCTTTGAAGGAAAGAGCAAGGCAACTATCCTTCATCTCCAAACTCAACTTCACTCATTAAAGATGAATAGTGGAGAAAGCATAGAACTGTTCCTAAGGAAGGTTACAGATATTAAAGGTAAATTATTAACCTTAGGAGAATCAGTTAAGGATGAACTTCTCACTCAAGTAACCATGAGAGCACTTCCAAACAACTATAAACACTTTGTCACATCTTTACAGGTTTTAAGTAAAGATACTTCTTTTGATGATCTAGTCAATATACTTCAAGAATATGAAGTAGAAAATACTATGAAATATGAAATGACTAACACTGCATTGGCATAAAAATATAATCCACTAGGAAATATTGCATCTTCAACATGAGGATGGAAAACATGGTATTTTCAGGTATGTAAAAAAAAAGGTCATAGTACCAGTTATTGCAGATACAATCTAAAAATTGAAAGCAAGCAAATCATATGAATAATGGGAATCAATTTCAAGCTTGGTAATATCAAATGAACCCTCATCAGCAGTAATTTTAGTGACCAACCAATTATCCTCAATTGTAATATCAAAAGAGAAATCAAAAGGGACAACTAGTTCAGAGGATAGAATAAATTAAAGAACTGGAAGAACCCATAGACACCTATGAGGTGAAAGCTTTATCAGCAAATGCTACATATTATATAGACACTAATAATTTGCTTGAAAAATTTATAAATAATGCAAAATAAGATCAAGATGATGAAGAAGAAGATCCATATTGAAGACTAAAGTCTTCAATACCCAAATAATGTAATACAGGGAGGTGTTAAAAATAGAGTATATTACATCATTTGGGTCATGTAAATGTATCTTCCAAGATACATACTTAGGACAATATATTACTTTAGGGGGAAGTTATCTAGTTACTTCATGCAATGTAATAAATGTACAAGTGTCATTGTATAAGTTGTCCCTTGTACAATTAGATAAAGTGTTGGCCAAGTATCCTATTTTTCTTATATAAGTATGGCCTCATTGTTAGGTAGATATAGAGTCGAGGGACATAGTCAGATAGTGTAGCTTAGTGCTTGGTACAGTTCTATGTGTATCACCATCCATTGGTGATGGGTGTAATGTAGTTCAGTAGCTTTATTATTGGAGTTCTCATTTCCTCCATAGCTACATTATATTATTTTATATCATTTCTATTCATTGCATATTTCAGTCATCTAGTAGATTTACTTTCTTTCGTATTATTCTACATCTTGTTATTGCTATCTCCCAGTGCTTATTACATTAAAATCTAACATAAATATTGCATACATTTTGAGAAATTAATATTGTAAGTTGTGCTACATGCTTTGTACATGTATGATTTAGGCTATTTACATTCATATTGTTGTTTATTAATGAATGTTATTTGATATATTATAAGCCTTAATTTACATATTAATTTGCTCATATTATTCTAATTACATCATTATCTTGATATTACTATGTTGTGGCTATATTAATTTGATCCTATGGAATTTATCCTATCAATGGTATCAGAGCTACTATGAGTAGTTTTTGGCATAGTTTGAATTTATTTAGCTACATACAAAAATTAATTTTTACAGTTTAATAAAATTGATTTAGAGTTTATCTACTAAAGGGGGTTATACCTAGATTCTATTATAAGGTCATAGTAATAATAAAGGCTAGAGTCTTTCCATGGTTGGAGGAACAACTAGTGAAGACTATGACTCATCTATAGAGTCTTTCCATGGTTGAAGAACTAGTGAAGACCATGACTCAACTATAGTATTTCCACAGTTGAAGTATAACTAGTGAAGACAAGGACTCACATCTATATTGGAAGGTGAATCAACTTTAAGATAGTTGATCATTTCAGGAAAATAGCCAACCCTTGACATTGATTTTAGAGATAGAAATATTTTAGGAACTTAGATAATATTTGGTACTATTTTATGTCAACTCAAGAGGAAGTTGAAGAATTTGGGATAGTCAAGTCATCTTGAATTTTATTGTGACATCAGAGAAATATGAGTTACCTTGACTTTATTTCTTGAGTTCTTAGGTGCGACCTAAGGTATTTATAGTAGAGATTGATCATTAGAAGTGTGAGAAGCTTCCTACAATAGATAGAGAATAATTTCATCTTCTAAGTGCAAGAGTAAGCGAAAAAGGAGAAGGATATATCAAGGATTGATATATCTATCTGAATGTAAGCTTTCATCAAGTGGATATTAATCAAGGTTGTAAGATATTGAAGTTTTAGGTCACAAATAAATTGACCTTGATAGAAGATTTCAGGTCTTGAAGAGAGATCTTGACATAAAGAAGATTTCAGATCTTGAAGAGAGACCTTGACATAAAGAAGTTTTCAGGTCTTGAAGAGAGACCTTGACATAAAGAATATTTTAGGTCTTAAAGAAAGACCTTGACATAAATGAAATATTTAGGCCACTAGATATGGACCTTGACAAAAAGGCTTGATAGGCAGCCATATAAATATTAAAGATACATATTTGAAGAAGAGAATATTAACAACAAGCTTAAGGTCCATTGAATAAAGAACATAAGCTTGATAAAGAAGGATAGAGATATTTAGAAGCAACCAAGTGTAAAAAGGCCAAGGTCTAAGTATTCAAAGCAATACAATATAAAGGGCCAAGGTCTAAGCATTCAAAGTAGTATACAAGGCCTAGGTTTACACATACAAAGATATAGAGAAAGGAAAACCCTTATAGAGAAGAATTTTGTAATCTAGATACTGTCTAAGCTATTAACATAAAGGACAGTGCTCACAGAGTAGCCATGTGATAATCAAGAGAAGTGGATGGAAATAATAAAGTCATCATCACTATGATTATATACCAGTTTTGATGCAAAACGGGCACAAGGAATAAAGTATAATATAATGGGCATCTAATACAGTCAAATAGCATTCAACACCATATCACATAACCATAACACAACACCAAAGTGTAACATCGAGCACAACGTTGATCAGAGCTACATAAAGCATATCACTGAGCTAAGTCGAGCTACATAAAGCATATCACTGAGCTAAGTTGAGATACATATCATCGAGTAGTGTACGTCGAATACAACATGTTGAGGTGAAACCAAATCTGAGGAGCACTCAATATAGCATCTAAGACATCCAACACTTAGACAAAATTCCAAGTTCTTAGGCAACAATTTGTTGAAATACCAAGATTTTAGCTTTGCAAAGAATAAACATTGATTGCAAGGAGAAAGGTACTGTTGGAGAAAGGAACGTCTATTGCTAGATTTTGGAGAAGCAACACTTCTTGTAATGCCTGTGAGCCACTTGGTAGATAATTTCTTACCAAGCAATTGAATTCCAAACATTGAATAAAGTAACATTTGAATTTGAACCCAAATGCCTCAAAAGTGAATCATTTTTTAATACATGTAGCACTCATACACGCTAGTTAAAGCAGTTCACATGGGTCTCTTCTATAGCATTCAAATAATTATAGTAGAGCAAGAAGAAAAGGTGTGCATGAAGTTTTTTGAGGTAAAATTTAATTTGTTAGGTTTTTTAAAGTTTAAATTTTTGAAGTGATAAGTCATAATAAGGTTTTGTGAAAGATTAATTATTAAAACCTCAAGAGTAATAAGTTTCTAGGAGTTATAAATTTTATTTGGTTTATTAAGTTAAGGAGTGATAAGGTAGAGTTTTATTAAAGTGATTTATTAATGTTGAATAAGGAATAATTAGTGATAATAAGTTTATCATTAATTATTAGATTTGATTAATGGAGGGATAAGTAGGATGATAGTCTAATTGGAGTTATAAGGTTTTCTTTAATAGTTTTTTATTTGTTAGATAAATTTGAAATTTATTTGATTTAATAGTTTTTTGAAAATAGAATATTATTGAATTTTTGCAAATTAATTATTTGGGAGTTAAAAGGTATTCAACATAAAACTTAGGAAAATAAAATTTGCAATTTTTTTTTTTTATAGTTTCTAAAATTTCGGGAGACATAAGGATTACTACTTCGTAGGATTTAATTTAGAAACTTTAACATATTTAGTCCTAGGGAGTTACAAGAATGTCTACTTCAAAGGAATCAAAATATTCAAATTCAATGGATAACAATATGGAGTTCATGATATGAAAAGGAAACGTAAATGTCATATAATTTGGGATAAAGAATTTGATTGAAAAATCTAACGAAAAGATAGATCTAGTCTCAAAGTTAATCTATAGTGAAGTTATAGATGAAAAGTTTGAAATATTTGAAACCTATTTACATACAAGAATTTTTGAAGTAATAGATGATGGAAAGGATAATATTATGATATCTTTAGATATTGGTAGCATAATGTACATGGCATTGCTTACACTTAAGTTTCATAAATAAAAAAATATGAAACAAAAATAGTTGATTGAATATCTTAAGAAGAGAGAGAGATATATTGAGTTTTGGGAAATGAGCAAGAAGAAGCAGGTGCTAGGTGGAGAGATTTTTGAGTAGTTTATGCTTGTGGGAGGATCATATGCTGATATTCCACTCGATAATGGGGCCAATGTCAGGTCTTCAGTCCCCCTAGGGATCATAGGCTGGCTGCAGGTGAGACTGAGGTTGGGCCCCTCGATAAGGTCACCCCTTCAATTTGGGTGAATTATTTTTTACACTGGCCACAAAAGGTTTAATGGGTGATGGGTCCAAATTTTTATTTAACCTTAAACTCATTTTGGATGATTTGCACATCCCAAGTGAGCTTACGACTTATACCATGGATGAGGGATCTTGGAACCTAGTTGGTAAATTTCAAGGTATTAGAATAGACTTGAACTCTATCATACATTGGGCTCTCATGAAATGGAGACCCCAGGGTTCACTTGAAATCGTGGGAGTTCCTAAAGTCTTATTCATCATCAAATTGAACTGTAAAGAGGATTCAAAGAGCATTTTGGAGAGGGATGTGGTTTTATGGTAAAAGAGATATGTTCCTTTGAAAATTGGGACATGAATTCGATATGAACATCCAATAGTTGAACTTGTGTCCCCTGTGGGTTAGAATTTCAGGCCTACCATATAATCATTGGCATGAGGATGTTTTGAGAGGTGTGGCCAAGTCACTCAATGACCTCATCCTAATTTATTATGTGATGAGATCTAAATCTAGAATGGTCTTTGTAATAATGTGTGTTACGGTAGATTTGGAGACTAATCTTCCAGCATACATTAAACTCATTTTGAATGTGGGTATATGGGCATAATCCATCGAATATTAAAATAGGCCCATTTTATGCTCCAGTTGTAACAGAGTTGGCCATTTGGTGCCTCAATTCCCATTAAATACTAAGCCAAAAAAAGGTAAGAAGGATAAAAAATGGTGTGCGAAATATTTTGAGGGCCTCCTAGCCCAAGAAGGCTCTACACAAGTGTCAGAAGATAAGGGAAATGTAATAAAAATTATTCTAAAGGAGATTCCTTGGATAGAGAATAAATTTATGAATGATAATACTAAAGCACTAACATCCCATTACTAGGCTTCTATTGGAAAAGATCATATTCACCAGATGGCATAGGTTAGTTCTCCAGATACTTTGCCTAGGACCTTAGTTCCTACTATTTTATTGCAAAATTTATTTGAATATCTAGAATAAAATCCTGGCTTACCAAAATATGAATCCCTTGAGGGCTCATTCCTTTAGGCTCTCCCTCTCTGACGGGATTCCAAGTGAAAGGATCCCCTCCCAAGATTCAAAGCCACTAAAAAGGGATCGATGTCAGGGTAGATTGCAAGGTGGGTGAACCCTTTAATTAAATATGATATGCTTGAGAAAAAGAGGTGGATATGTCTTATGGGTCTGAAAACCTATTAAAAATGGAGCCTACTAATGATATAGGGGGAAGAAATTAAGGATTGAATCATTCTGCCATTCCAGCAAAACTAGTGGGGGAAATAAAACTATCCCTAAATCTCGTAAATGAAGATCCTATCCTAGAACATCAAAGATCTCAATGGAAATTCCAAGTAGAGGATCATGGCTAATATCATAAAATAGGCACATCCTAATATCATTCTTCTCCAAGAAACCAAAATGGAGAGCTCTAGAGTGAATTCTATTAGAAAGGTGGTATGGAAAGAAGCAGAGTTTGCAGCTAGCTCAACCCTAGTAACCTCTAGTGGTCTCCTCTATTTTTGATACCCTAGTAAGATTTTTGGATCGATCTTGGTGATAATTGATAGAGTTATTAACATTTTCTTATACTGTAAGGATTCTGGAAATATATGGATTTTTTCCAACATTTATGCTCCTAACTCCAAAACCAACTAAAACCTCTTGTGGAACTCGCTTAGTGCCATGCAAGAATTTTTCAAGAATGAGGCATGGATCCTTGCGAGAGACTTTAACTCATCGTTTTTCCAATTAGACAAAAAAGGGGGTGACACGTCAGTTTCCAAAGGAATTGAAGATTTAATTGCTTTTGTATGGCCAGGAACTTATGGACCTATATTTGAAAGCTTCCAGGTCTACTTGGAGCAATAGATTCTTAGGGGCTCACCATATTTAAATAAGATTGAATATAATTCTAATCTCAAAAGAGGCACTCCCCTTGTTTAGTGATGCTTCCCTCAACTTTCTCCCTAAGGTGGGATCAGACCATAATCCACTATTGTTTGAAATATTTCAAAATACTCCTTTCTTCCCTAGGTCATTCAGGTTTGAAACCACGTGGTTACTCCATCTTGAGTTAGAAGCTAGAATAAAGGATTAGTGGAATTCTAAATTTGGCTCCCTCGTTAATCAGGTGGACTATAAGCTTAGGCTCAATAAAAATAATCTAAAAGGATGGAAAATATCTATCTTTGGTGATGTCCTAAGAAATAAAGATGAGCTAAAAATCCAGTTAAAAAATTTAAAATGCTCTAGAATTGAGAAACTTGTCTTGGGAAGATAGGAAAAAGGAGAGAAGAACTCTGGATAAAATCCATAATGTCTTGGAAAAATAATAATTCCAGAGCCCTATGGATAAAATATGGGGATAGGAACATGAAATTATTTCACACCTCCATGCTGAGGCATAGAAGCCATAATAGAATCTAGAAAATAATCAAGGCAGACGACTCTAAAATAGGAGATATTTTTGAAATCGGGTTTGAGGTGTTTCCATTATTTAAATCTCTCCTCTATGAGTTTGATAATGGAGATAGAGTAGTGTAGGCCCAAAGTGGCCACATCCTTAGAAAATTTTGAAAATTTATTCTAAGGCATGGAAATATCTATTCCGCTGAGGACATAGAGTGTTTTGGAGCGGGTCCGTGCAAAAGAACCTGATTTCGCTCAAAATTTAGTCTTTTTCGAGCAAAGTTTCATTCCGCTTGATACTCAGTGTATTTGGTAACGGATTCCAGGTGAGGCTTGATTTCATAAAAATTTTAAGAAAATATGATGTCAAAACTATAAAAAGTGCGAAATGACGATTGTTTTGCGTACTCTAGAGACTAAGCACTGGGAAGCCCGATTCCACTAAGTTCCAAGACTAAAAGTGAGCGGAATGGAGATAAGTTCACCTTACACTACTTTCAATGCAGAATGGCGTTAGAAGCTCGAAAGCATTGTAAAAGTTGTAGAATGAAGACAAAGGCTATTTACACTACTTCTAGTGTAGATTGGTGATTTTGTAGTCCAACTAAGTCAAACGATGACGTCAACATATTTTTGTGCGGATTGCAACTTGCGCTTTATGTCGTGGATGTGAGAAAGAAGTTAAACACTTTTAAGACTAAGACTGAGAGGAGTAATGTCAGATCTGATTCCATTCATAACCTAGTGTATTTCACACCAGAACTTGATTCTATTGGTCGAAGCCATTGAAGATGATGTCAGCATGTATAAAGGGTGTAATGGCATCTTATTCCCTCCCTGCCAATTTACAGAGCATTTTTTATATTTAATTGCCATCATTCACCAAAAGCATCGACTGTTGAGCTTTTTTTGACATTGTTATATCATTTAAAAGTAGATTATTGTTGGATCGAAGCACAATCATTTTGAGGCAGGAAGACAAAGTGTTTAAGGATTTTCAAGAACCAAGAACCAGAAATGGTTGCATATTATGATGGAGTGAGGATTTAAAGAATGATGAACAAATCAGATGCAATTTCCAATAGTCTAAACTCCAACTACCATTACTAAACCAGTAGGTTGCAGGGTTGAGCTGCCATGGTGGATTACTTCCAATAGATTTTTTGGACTCCATCAGCAAATGAAATAATGCCAGCAAAGCTATCTGGTGAGTTTTCAATTTTAGTCATTGTCTCTTCCAAATATTTTATTTTGTAAACTATAAATAGAGTTTGAACCCTCATTTTTAAGGGTCGTCTCTAGTGCATTTTCTTGCCCTACTATAAATTTTCTTTGCAAACTAATGGAAGGAGCATTACTCTGATTTTTTACTCAAGAATGTGTTATCTTCGCTATCTTTCATGCAAGAGGTTTGAAGCTGTGAATTGCATTTATGTCAATGCTCTAGCAGTTAGTTCATTCCAATTTATTGGATTACTAGTTGTGAAAGTAATTGAAATTTTTTCATAGTTAGATCTTTGTTGATAGGGATTTTATTTCTGCTAAATCTAATTATCGGTCAATTCTGCTAAATTGGATGATAAATATATTGGATATTGGAATTTCTTTCTTCAACATATCTATGTTTTGTGCTTAAATGTATGAAGATTTCATGGTTTTGGGTGATGCTAATTTTGAGTGATGAGACACTGGAAATAGTTTGTGGGAGATTTTTGTTGTAGTTGTCTATGTTGTTAGCCTATTCGGCCACTTTTTTTATAAGCTCTCTAACCCTAAACCTTTTATAACACTTTTATTAAAACCCTAATTGACCTTTAATGGTGTCAACACCCTGCTAAGTTGACAAGGAACCAAACTACATGGGAGGTTGGGCTGAATTAACATTTGGTCCATCCAATGTTGAGTGTTAATCTATGACTATCGGGTGCATGCCTAGACAAAAAATTGGAAGATAGACAGTCACAGTGTCAAGTAAAACTTGATGTCAATTCGGTACCCAACAAGTAGCTAAATAAAACCTCTAGAAAATTCCACACCTAGTTTTCAGAGTACATGAACCTATCTCTCAATAGCCCATTTGAAGATGAAGAGATCAAGAGTGCAATTTTTCTATGGAGGGCCTTATTGGGGGAAATTCCCACACCCTTAATAGATTTGTCATGTTGTAATACTTCCTTGATCTAATTAGCACTGTGGAATCTAGTGGATCCACCTCTTTAACTTGGGAAAATATTATCCTAAGACTCTAGAAATATCGAGTAGTATAAGGAAACTCGAGAGGTGAGCCTACAATATTTCTTATATGCTCATGCTCATTCAAATTTGAAAAAATGAAATAAAACTGCAACATAAAATTTGACTAAGTTTAAAATTAACTCCTAGCTAGTGCTTCAAGTTGTATACCAATGCCTTATCCATTGGGAAATTGTATCTAAACTTAAAATATGATGAAGATAGAATGGGGAGAAGATAAAACTGAGCCAATCACCTCCATTCAAATAATGTAACAGAAATGATTCAACATGCCACCGAAATAAGATACCATTTACACATTCAAATGATGTAATATGTAAATGGGAGAACACACAAAACTACACTTAGAACTACTGAAAGGAGGAAATGGGATTGTATTAAACAACAAATCATTACAATGATTTCTAATCAGAATAACCAGATCTCATTGAACCAATACAAACAAATTCTCCATTCAAATGATGCAATAGATAACTACAACTCTTTGTTCAAATGATGTAACAAAGAACCTCCTAGATTCTAGCCTTAGCCACTGGAAATGATCTCAGTAAATTGAGCACCTCTTCAGCAAAACCTACATAATAATGGGGAAAAAAAATGGGTGACTAGACAAGACACACAAAGGAAAATACAACTAACAAGGACAGGCACATTGATATACCTCGTACAAAATTACTATGCAAAAAATTTATGATATTTCATGTTGTAGAAACTCCCTTAAATAACTTGATCATTTGATCTATAATTATGAAAATTGTAACTACCTCGATGATGGCCCATATTATTAATTGCACTTGTAGTGGTTCTTATTTGCAGTGTGGTAGTGGTCTAAGTTGGTCAAAAATGGTTGTTAAATAAAGCTTGATAATAATAATATTTTATAACTACAATTATCAGATCTAAATAATGGCCTCTCACTATCTCATAATAGCCACTATCTCCCCTTTTTTTATTTTTACTAGCCCCTTTATTATTTTTGGGCAATTTGTCATTTTTGGCCAAAAATTATCCCATTTTTAGTAAATCACCAAAAAAGCTCAGATAGCCCTCTAAATTAATACACATTATTGGATCACCCATTTTAAGCCTTCTTAAAAATCTCAACACCTACTCATGTCTAAGAAGTCATTAAATTAAAAATATTATTTCTTCCAATTTTCTAAAAAAATAGTAAATTCCATTTTTGGGGCACTAGATGAAGGAATTAGGGCCCAATAACACATTGAAAAATATTCTAGGCTTCTAAAAACCCTAGCCATGATGTTTTCCTCCTCTTTATCCAGATCCCTATAAAATTTCAATTTTATCCAATGATCGGGTCAAAAGTTATGCCCTCCGAAAGATAGGCTCCTACATCAACCTTAGTTACGCCAAACATTTGCTGACAAAAGACCTTAGGAAAACTAAAATAAAGACCTAAGTTTGGTGACATAAAATATTTCATTGCTCTTGGAGAGTGAGACAAGACTTCAAAAAGACCAAAAATTTGCAATAATTGGAAAGGACCCAAAATTTTATTAAAAGGAGACCGACCAAGGGATTATTTGCAAATTTTGAAAGGACTCACAAGACACCAAAAATTTAAAAATTAGGGGTAAATTTGTGTTGGATTTTGAGGATCAAATAGTTCTAAAATCCCTAGGCCTTTATGGATTCCTTCCAGTGTTCTTTTAGAAGTTTTTACACATCCTTAATAAGGATATTGGTGATACTTTGAGAGAAATTCAAATATAGAAGGTGATTCCCTATGATGTCAACTTTGCCTTCCTTGCTCTAATTTCTAAATTTTATAGGGCTAAATATTTTAAGGAACTCCACCCTATTAACCTTTGCAACATGATTTTAAAAATCCTAACCAAAACCTTGGCTAATAGGATCAAAACCCTCCTTCCTTGACTGATCGGTCAAGCCTAGAGTGGCTTTGTGGTAGGTAGGCAGATCCTGGATGATATTATTTTAGTCCATGAGTGTATTCATTCTATGGATAAAAGTGGAAGATCAAGGGCTTTCCTTAAACTTGGTATAAATAAGGCCTATGATAGAGTCTCATGGGGCTTCCTTCTTAAAGTGTTGAGAAAATTTGGCTTTAACAATAAGTGGAGGGCTCTAATCAAAGCTTGTATCTCTTCAGAAAAATTCTTGGTTCTTCTCAATGGGTCCCCAATTGGCTACTTTCAAATTTATAAAGTTATCCATTAGGGAGACCCTCTCTCTCCCTATTTGTTCATTCTAATGGTAGAGACCCTCAAAAGAACTATAAAGGACAATCTTGTTATAGTGGGCATTAAACCTACTCTAAGCATTGATCCTATCTCACATCATCAATTTGTTGATGACATTCTCCTTTCCTTCTTCACCTTGATCCCTTAGGCCCTATCTATAAATAAAATTTTGATCTCATTTGAAAAATCAGTGGGATAGAAAGTGAACTTCCTGAAGAGTAAGATATTATTCCTTAACACCCCCACTACTAGACAAAGGAAAATAGCTTACATCTTGGGCTACAAAATTGTTGAGCTTCCTTCAGTCTATCTTCGAATGCTTTTGTTCAAAGGTAGAAACGTAAAGCTCTAGGAACATATGGTAGAAAGGATACAATGAAAACTGGCCAGTTGGAAAGGCACCCTCCTAATCCAAGTCAACAAGGCCTTATTGGTTAAAACTACTCTCTAAAGCATTCGAGTGTTTTCATGTCCCTCTTCAAAATGCCTGGTAAAATCCTGTAGAGAATAAAGCATACCAAAAAAACCTTCCTATGATCCGTGTCAGAGGAAAGGAAGATATTCCACTTGGTTGTGTGGGATTAGATTTGTAGTAAAAGGAATTCAAAGGATTGGATCTTAGGAGGGATAGATGAACAAGGCTTTAATAGCTAAAAAAGGTTGGTGGCTAGTTCAAAAAGGCAAGGTGGAATGGGTGAATATTTTAAGGGATAAATACAGCAATGAGGATAAACTTTTATTAGATCCTATCCCTACTTCAGGTTTGGATTTTTGGCTCAATGTCATCAAATCTAAGAACACTATCATCAAGGGAGGTAAATGGATTGTGGTAAATGGACAACACATTGACTTTTGGAATTATTTGTGGTTATTAGACCTCCCTATGATATCTTATCTATATTTGATAGTTGCAAAAACAATCAATAGATATGGTTCCAAAGTTGCGGATTATATTGAATCTTCAAACAAAAAAAGAGATGGAAATCCTTGTCCTGCCCAGACCTTTCACAAGCTAAAATGAAAGCCTTAAAAAAATCTTTGATAGTCTTAAAACTCAAGTTATTAAAACCATGGAGGAGTATGACATCTTCCTTTGGAAAATGGAAAGCTTAGGATCTTTCTCTATCAAGTCGGCTTGTCATTTTTTGGAAGATCCTTCCCCCACTGGTTCTTGACCCGATTAGTGTGGCATAAAGGTCTAAACCCAAAGCTTAATATTTTTTTGTGGCTCTCCATACAAAAAAAAATTTTGACCTTAGATAACCTCCAAATTCATGGGTTGACTATCCCTAATCGTTGCTTCTTATGTGGCACTAAGACTAAATCCTCCCATCACCTTTTTGTCTTGTGTTCATTGATTCGAGAGGTCTTCTCTTCTTTCTTCTCATCTATGGGTACCTATTATATCTCTCCTTCCCACCTTTTTGATCTTCTTATCCAATGGGTTCCACATTTTTGTGTCCTTATCTGTATCTTTTTTGGTCCTTTAGTTTGTCCCACATCCTATGGGGTGTGTGGAAGGAGAGGAACCTTAAGGATTTCAACAATGAGTCTAATTTTATAGCCTTTGACTATGCTAGAAGTATCTTTATGGTGGTAGAGAATGTCTCTTCCCTCTACTTGGAGGCGAGTGGGTCTCCTAGGTTGGAGGCATATTTTGAATATTTCCTAGGGTTCCTCCCCAGCCCTAGATTTGCAACTCAGTATAATTCTAATTTGAGGATTCTTACCACTTGGGACCCCCCCTAATTACATTAAAATTAATTTTTATGGGGCCACCAAGGGTAACCAAGACCATGCTAGCATAGGGGGCATTGTGTGAAATTTTAGAGCTAAACCCCTATTGGCATATTTTGAAAATTTGGGTGTATAATCAAACCATTTTTTCAAATACAGAACCCTATTTTAGGGGGTTTTCCTTTTGAATTATTTGAAGCATAAAAAAATCGTCATTGAGGGGGATTCCCTATATATTATCAACCTAGTGAAAGGGACTCAACTTCCTAGCTACTCCATTACCAATATGATTCATGAATCCAAATGAATTATTCAAACACTCAAAGAAGTTCAAATTAAGCATGTGTATAGGGAAGACAACAAAGGAAAATTTGGATCTTTCCCAAGAATATTTATCCATTTGGAGAGATGATTTCCCTCAAGGTATCATTAGATTGGATAATGGTATATAATATGGTCTAGTTGCAAGGTTGGCCCCTTTTGTGGTTGATAACTCTCTCAAATTATTCAATATACTACGTTGGGGAAGCTTGGCCTTGTGAGGGCACTAGGCTTAATTTTTCTACAAAATAGGGAAGCCCTCTTAGCCCAATCAACTTTTCAAATTTTAAAATCCGGTCTATTCACGCCATTTTTTCTAAACTAGAGATTCTACCTTGGTAGGACCACAAGTGTTAAACTCATGTTGGTGTTTATGTTGGCTAGATAAACCGTGGAATGATTTAACTTTGTGCAAGAGTATGATGTGGAAAAGGGCAAGACAAATCTTGTGGGATCATCATTGCTCAAAAAAGGTAAAAAATGGCATTGAAAAAAATTTGTATCTTAATTTAGAATTGATCCCTTTATAGGGCCTAATTTTTCAAGCCCATAAGGGTGTCCTTCGATCGAAATTTGGTCCATGGAAGGAAAGTAATTTGTTTACATGGAAGAAGCTAATGTGGACAAAGGTGATGTGTGAAAATAGGGCCCATCAAAACTCAGGTAGAAGAGTGTGTTATGTCAAAATGATCAATAGTCATGCTTGGGTTGAGATAAGACCTTTAAGGTTGCAAGATCATTTTTGGAAATGGGGAGGTTCTTGACATGTGTGGGATTAAAAGGGTAGCTCTCATATCATGATTGTATCTCTTGGATTAAAGTGGCACTTATTGTACCCATACTTGATGATTTGTAGGATTCATGTGATCTTGGACACTTAGTACTTTGGGCCTTGCTTAGTAATCATTCTTTTTTACCTAGAATTAAGTGTCGGTTGTGCAATGAGTTTGACTAGATATTTCTAGTGACTACTCCTATAAATACTCATTTTTTATTCTCTTCCCTGTGTTGTGAGTCCTACAATGCTCAGATTCTGTGGATTGGATTTTTTGAAACTAGTTTTGTTGGGGGAGTCTATGGACTTTTGCTATTTGGCATCTCAAAGTAAGGTATGGGTTTAGTTATTCTCCTCTATTTTTATCCATCTGGAAGGCAATGTATGTGGAGTCTCTTCTGGTTTTGGTGGAATACCTTCATTCCAATTTGGGAGAGCTCAATCAGTTGGGGGTATTTTTAGTCTTAAAAGAGAGGCCCTAACTTTCACTTCTATCTAGCTAGTTTTGTTTCAAAATGGGCACTAGTAAGTCAAAAGGGTTGATTTTGGAGTCGAGCAACCCAAAATTTGATGAGGACTTAAAGAAAATTTTGAATAAAAGGGCCATTTTGTAGTGTTTGGAAAGATTTAATGGCTACAATTTGTAGCTAGTGAGACATATGGCCTATACCTAGCGTAATGGGGTGGTTAAAGTGGGTACTCACGAGTTTGAAATATCAATTCCATTCATAGAAAAAGTTATTGGGTTACCTATGGATGGGGTCTGCCATAATAGGGATAATAATTCCTTGGCCAGAGAAGCCCAAAATGTCCTTGGTTTAGGGGAGTAGTTAGTGATATTCTAGAATGGCTACAAAAGAAATTTCTTGAAGGCACCATGGGATAGAGTGACCCTGATAATTATGCAATTATTCACTTTGGATGAAAACTAGGAGATAATATGAAGCTACCATCCCATGTTCCTTAATCAACCGCATATAAAGAGAGCTATGAACATTCCTTCCTTACTATTTTAGTCACTAGAAAAAATTGTAAATAGGGTAAAATATCGAACCCGATTCACCAGGGGTTTTTAAAGCTAATTTTTGACCATGTGACCAAGGTTAAAGGTCTATTGGATGAGGAGATTTTGAAATCCTTGGCTTCAACTCCAACAATGGTTGAATCCCTTGACCCATCCAAGGAGAGCAACTCCCATTCTTGGGAGAACATCCTTTCTATCCTTGATCTTGCCATGAGTGGTAAATCCTTTTCTACTTTGATAGATGTGGTAATCTCCCTCGTATTAGGTTTTTGTGAGAGCAATATTCATACCAGATGCTCTAAATGACTATTTTTTGCTTTGAAATAGATTGAGAAAAACCTAATGATGATTGAATACTATGCTTCTGAGGAGTCAATCCTTGCTACAAATAGAGTGAAGCTTGATATCAGGTTTGTGAGCATACATAGAGAAGGGGCTCAAAGGCCTCAAGATCCAAAAAATACTCCAAAATCCATCAAGAAAATGGTGATAAACCTCCATAATTCTCTCATTGATTCAATACGTTCGACAATTTCTTTTGCTAAGGAAATTAAGGTCCTGCTAAGTTGGTATTAGGGGGACCTTGTTGTGGGTCTTAGGAAGGATGATTCTAAAGACAACAAGATGTAAGGAGGATCTTTTGACCTCTTGGACTGTTTTTATCCCTTTTTGTGGGAATCACTATTGTTGAATGCCTTGCCCCTGCATGGGTGTTGGATGTTGTATTATCTGGTTCCCCTACATGGGCATTGGTTTTTGGAAGTTGTTGCTTTGTTCTAGGAATAGTCTAGTTGTCTTAGTACTTAGAGTTATTTTTTCCTCTAGGTCTAGCATCAAATTTTTGGGTATTGTTATCTTCCTACCATCCTTAGATCCTAATAATGGATGGTAGCTTCCCTCTTTTTGTAAAAGGTTTGGGATCCCTTTCAAAACCCCTTCTTCCACCTTATAAAAAAAAATCTCTTGAGTAGAAATTTAAAATAAATGAATCATTTTTGGAAAAGATATTCCATTATTCTTGTAGTATTGATATTCCAAGTTCATCTAACTCAGGAACCTATTATGATGCTTTAAGTGATTGTTTAGAAGTATCTATACATGAAAAAAAAGAATCATATGATTCTAAGGACAAAGGTAAAGGAAATATTCTTATGCAATAATTTGATGACAATGAGAGAGTTCAAGAGACTTGTAATCTTGAAGCTACAAAGACTAAAGAACATGAAGTTGAATCCAAAGATAAATTCAAGCAAGAAGAAGAACCTGATGGAGATCAAGATAAAGATCACTTGCATTGTAAGGTCACTTGAAGATTGAAGATCAAGACAAAGAACATGATTGAAGACTAAAGTTCAATAACCAAATAATGTAATATAGGGGGTGTTGGAGTATATTATATTATTTGGTACATGCTAATGTACCCCCATGGTACCTCCATGGTACATATTGTAAATATTATATTAGGGTTGAGTCTTATTTTAGAGTGTGAGTAATATTTTATGTAATGTTGTAATGTGCAAGAAATGCACAAGCATTATGTAAGTGTGTATGTGTAGGAAATGCACAAGTATCATGTGAGTATGTGTGCAAGTGTAATGTGAGTCTATGTGCACAAGTGTCTTATATGTAAGAGTGCACAAGTTTCTTTAGATTAGAGTATGCAAAGTGAAGAGTCATGTCTAGGTGTGCATACAAGATAGAGTCATGTGTATGCAAGTGTCAAGTAGAGAAGCCAAGAGTCATGATACTTGGCATATGGGAAGGAATATTCAAGTATCTAAAAATTCATTATACTATGGCTATATAGTCCTCCATAGATAAGGAATAAATTATCAAGTGTCATATCAAATTTCTTGAGTGTCAAGTATCATATTTGTAAGAGAAATAAGAGTAATAAATATTGCATACATTTTGAGCAATTAATATTGTAAGTTGTGCTACATGCTTTGTACATGTATGATTTAGGCTATTACATTCATATTGTTGTTTATTAATGAATTTTATTTGATATATTATAAGCCTTGATTTACATATTAATTTGTTCATATTATTCTAATTACATCATTATCTTGATATTACTATATTGTGGCTATATTATATTTTATCATGTGGAATTTATTCTATGAGTTTTATGTTAGTATTAAGGCTTAAAAAACCATCAATTATATCAAGTCCAACATGACAAGCACTCTTGGATCAAGAAATTCACATGTTCTAAAATACCAATAGGCAATATCATAAAAATTCATATCATTTTGGTCTAAACATTGTCTATTTTGATGAATCAACAACATGTGAAACAACTGGAAGGGAAAATCTTGCTAAAATTTTGTGTAAATAGGTAGCATGTAAATAAAGCTAATAAATTATAAGTGGTGTATAGATACTGGATATATTGGCCAGAAAAATAGCTCTCACATGAGATAAGTTTTTGATAAAATGCAATAGGGATTTCACATGCATGATCGAGGAATGTTATCATAGGTCAAAGGTCCAATCAGTAAAACAACTAGCAAGAGTAAATAATTATATTGTTACTAACTTATCTATGTTGAAAAAGGCTTGCATGATAATATTGGGTGAGTGGCTTTAATGACTCTCCTATGAGGAGAGGTCTATAAAAGGAAGGCCTTTTCTATCCATTTTATAAATTCCTAAGAAAAGTTGCACCCAAAGAAAGAAATTTGACACCCATCTTTCAAAATTCCATCCCCTAAGCTTCAAGAGCTTAATATTTTCCTATATAGACATCATGCCCAATATACAAGGCATATATTTTTGGGTTATTTTCCTCCTACAAGCAAAAGTCCCTTGTGAGTTACTAAATTATAGTAAAAATTTACTACAATAGGCATATCAAGCTAAGAAAATAAATTTTGAGCTAATGAGATAACCTGAAGCTCTATAAATCTACCATGTTGTTGTTAGCTTTTGATACAACACGTAATGGGAGATATCATTCACAAGATAAAAAATAATAAGAAATAAAGTAAATCTACGAGATGACTAAAATATGCTATAAATAGAAATGACGAAAATGAGTACAATAGTAGCTATGGAGGAAATAAACACTCCATGATACAAGCTACTGCTCAATGAATGAGCTCTGATATTATAGCTCACATACTCTACACTACTGTGTCTATCCTATACTACTATGCTCTATGTATATCTATGGCCCTTTATATAGGAAGACAAGTTCCTTGGCCAACACTCTACCTAGCTGTACAAGGGACACCTTGCACATTGACATTTGTGCATTTATTACATTGCATGAAGTAACTAGATAACTTCCCCCTAAAGTAATATAATGTCCTAAGTATGTACCAAATAAGGTACATTTACATGACCCAAATAATTTAATATAAGCTATTTATAACACCCCCTTGTATTACAATATTTGGGTATTGAAGACTTTAGTATTCAATGTGGATCTTCCTCCAATGGATAGTGAAATTTATATTCTCCTTCATCGCTTAGTGTGATCAGGTTCAGTAGGTAATATGTGTCTTCATATGATGCGAAGTAAGTTGTAGTTGAAGGTTCTATATTTTGTATGTGTTCAACTAGTTCTGTCTTCATGATGACATGTTTCTCTTTAATATACCTCTTCTTTCTTTTTCTTCTTCTTCTTCTCTTCTGATTCTACAAAGGTGTTGATGGAGCTTTTGCTAAATGATAGGCTAGTCTATAATCACAATAATATTCTTCTTTATTGCTATCTTGTTCATTATTTTGATTAAGTACAAATACAATTAGAGATAGATAGACCATCATATATTCTTCTGGTGAAAGTATAACCAATCTTTGTGAGTTCCACCATAATGTGAAAAAATATCAAGAAGATAACTAATCAATGTTGTAAATATACCTTCTTTAGCTTCTTTAAGAAATAAGGAGAACTTCTCTTTGTCACCAGAGGATAGATACTCGAATCCTTGTAGATTATCTATTAAGTTTTGAGAGCAGTATTCTACTTCATGAAATAATTCCTCATTATTGAAAGCATTTCTCAAGATATTATCCATGATAGATCTTTTCTTGCTATTTCTTAGAATTGAATTTGCAAGAATATTTGAAGTCTACCTTATGACTCCTTATATGATCTTTGATAGAAGTATATAAGATTTATTTGATAAAACCTTTATTAATCCTTGGTTTTGTAGGCTTCCTTATGTCTCCCTAGTATGAGAATATATACTCTTAAGGATTTTTAGGTTTTGTAGAAATCTTATATATTGCAACTTGATAATTTTGGTAAATGCTGATATTACCAAGTTTTGTAGAATACCTTATGACTCCCTAGTATATTTTGGATAAGCTATAAAGTGCTTTTGTAAATTTTAGTTCAATTTTGATTAATTTTGTAAAGTTTTGTAAATACCAAAATCAACTTTTATTATCCTTATTGCTCCTATTGAACTAAGCACTTTTCCAAAATTTAAAGAGGTTTTAATGTTGGATATTTTGTCTCGATTTGAGAAGATTTGAGACAATAATATTATAAATTTCCAACATTTAAAATGCTTTGATAAAACTCTCTTTAAATATCCCTTTAGGTTTTAATCCAAATGTATCTAATTTCTAGTTTAATTAGTTTGATGTAGTAACCTTTATGACTCCCTAATTTTGGAAAAATTAGATCATAATAATATTTGCAAGTATTAAGGTTAATTGCCAGTAGAAAACCTTATTACTCCTAAGTTAAATATTGCAAATATTATATTAGCTTAATAAATAATTCCCTTTGAGGTATTGCTTTGAATAATTATATTCCTCTAAATTCAACCTTCTAACTCCCTAGAGATGAAAGCATATAAATATAGGAATAAACCTTATCTCATACCAAGTGATGATTGGTGTTGATTTCAAATGTGTAATGGTTGCATTTTTTGACTGTAGCCACTTTGACTGTGTTCAAATCAGAGAATTGAATGCTCTATTGCTTGCTTCCACATTGTGATGGCTCCCACATCTCAAACATAAATGCATTGAGATACCTCATTCAAAATGCTTCGTTGAAAATGCTGGTCCAAGAAGCCTTTAATATGAAGTCAACCTAGTGACAAGTGCCACTTTAGTTACACTTCAATGCTTTATTGGATGTTCATTGCAAGTGTAATGTCTGAAACATCTTCTTCCTTCTTGTGTTGTTCGAATGATAACACCAATGGAGAAATGTAACTCCTCTTCCACATGGTCTATGGGTGCCAAAATCTTTTTGTAACACTTCCTCACATGTGCAAACTTTCAATGTTCCTTGAGAATTTAGGGTTTCCTTTGGAGAGTTAATGTCACTTGCATGCCCTTATGCTTACAAAACTTTCTTGCAAGATTTTCTACGTACTTTTCCACCTTCTTCTTGGTTGTATTTCAACGTTGCTAAGATGGTTCTAGCCAAGCAAGGCTAGTGGTGGTGCTTCTATGGAGATATGGAGGAGCTTTGGTGGAGCTTGAACGACAGCGCTATGGTGGAGATTCGTTGATGATCCAATGGTAGTATTGAATGCTCCTTATTTTTTATGTCCATTTTAAATTCTTCTTGCTTTGATTTCCTTTTCTTTTGTGTTACTTGATATATCCCCTTTAGTGAGCAATGTACCTCCTTTCTTGTGCTTTGCAGGTCACCTATTATGGTTGTCCAATCTGTGCACAATGTAGGCCCTTTTGAGAGACTTCTTGATGCTCGTATTTGACTGCATTCTTTTGGAGAAATTTGTGCACTTATGGCACCTTTAAAATCTGCCCTCTTTCCTACATAGAATGTATTAGAGAAATGCAATATATTGTACCAATATTTGGGAAATAGAATGCTTTTGTTGCACCCTTTCTTGCACTTATTTTACAGGTTTGAAAATATGGTTTTATGGCAGAATTTTGAATGCAGTAAAGGGGTTTTGAGGTTGTATCTTTGTTTATATACCTTCCCCTTTTTATTTTTTTATAAATAAAATTCTTCATTAATTATCGGGTTTTGCAGGTTAACCCAAAACCTATTACAATATCCAGCATTCTGCTGAGATTGTAGATCCTAGTCATCCTTGAAACTTTCTTACCAGAACTTGTGTTGAATCCCCTACAACACCTTACTAACAAGGCACACCCATACCTAAACATAATTGTAAACATTACTTACATTGATAGGAAATTGAAGTTTGGAACTTTGCACTTGTGAAACCTGTTGCTTGCCCATTTCCTATTCTCTGTCGAAATATTCCAATGCTTACACCCTGTTACCTTAATTTCCAATTAGGTATGATTTTGAGGTAAACCCCATAGTTATTACCAGCTCCATGGGGAAATAACACCCATTCATATTTCTCCTTAACGAGTAGGTTTCTTTTCATGACTAATAATGTTTTCCACTTCAAGTGGCACACCTTGTGTCCATGTCACCAAACTACCAACATCAACACCTATGTTGGCTAATTTATCAGCTAACCTGTTGGCCTCACGATACACGTGACGAGCCTTCCTATTCTGTCTTACCACAAAAAGGATCCTCACTTCATGGATGACTCCCTCGATTCTCCATGGAGGTTTTTTACCATTGGTTAATAGGTTGATGATGTTCATCGAATCACCTTCAATCATCAAGTTACCTTGAGTTGCTTGGGCTACTTGCAACCCTCTCCAAAGGGCTCTAGCTTTTGCTTCGTTATTAGTTCTGATTCCCAATGGTTTAGTGAAGGCCTTGACCAGATTTACTTGATGATCCTTGATTATTCCTCCAGCTCCAGCTCTTCTCGGGTTCTCCTTGGCTGCACCATCAAAATTTAGTTTAAACCAACCCTGGGGGGGTGGCTCCCAAAAAATCCCATTTTTGGGATTGGGCAAAGGAATGGAAGGTTTGTCCTCAATACCTAAGGCCCGAGCTAATTGTTTTTCTTGGAGAGGAATTGAGTGGTTCTCATCCACTAAGGTGCTAAGGTTTTCTATACCTTCCCCTTTTTCACTTTGATACTTTTATGATAAATCCAATCTTGGATAGAAGCTCTTTATTTGATGCAATTTTTTGCACTTTTATTTTCCTTGCATGAAACCTTGTAATGCTTTGGATTTGAGACACACCAAGTCTCAATATTTGAAGTTTCTATTTATTTTTTAGGTTAGTTGTTTTCTTTTCCAAATTTCAAATATTCTAACCTTTTTGGTGGCTTCTCTTTGCCAGTATGAGTTGCAGATTTTTGTGCACCAATAGTGTCTTTAGACACTTTGAAAAGTTCTAAATTTGTGCCTTTCTCAAGAACACAAACACAAATATTTTAAGAGTAATACAATAGTGCAAATGAACCCACTAATATTTCATTTTTTAATGCACTAACAATTACACCTTATTACTCCAAATAACTCTCAAAAACTTATAAGTGCACTTAATCAATTTACTACAACTTAATCAAGAATAATCTAAAATGAATCTTCAAGAATTATTCTACAAATTTCTTATAAGCAAGATATTAGGAGATAGTCTTATTTTGTTTTCCAAATTATATGATAGGCATTTGATATATAGTTGAAATTCTAAAATCTAATAAAACCCTAATGTGTAAATGAACCTTAAAAATTAACTTCCTTTTTGCACATTTGAAGACTTTAATACAAATATCCTTTTTGCAACTTTAATCTGAATTAAGGTGCTTTAACAAATCTGAAAATTAATCCAATTAGTGAATCTTTGCACCAATAGTAACTTGCATTTTTCTTAAATGTTTTATAGATTCTTTGCCGCTTCTATAGAGGATGTAGATCTTGGTGTCTTAGATCACCAAGTTGCTGCCTTAAGTAAGATATTGCAACTTCTTTGTAGATTGTTTTGAAAAGCTCCTTCTTCACCAAAAGATGGTCTCAAACTTCCTTTCATGAACCTAATATTTGGTGAATTTGTTCTCCTATTATGCTCTCATACTTCTACTATAGTTTTGGAGAATTTTGTATCTTTGAAGTAGTGTCCTCTTACTATGGGAGGCAGTCTTCAAATATCTTGGATTTGATGAGCTTCTTCTCTCTTCAAGTCTTCTTGTCAAATTTTAACTTCAAGCAGGATCATATTCTCAATATTTTGAATATCTTGAGGTATTCAATGAATTATTATTCCACTCATATTTGGCACTCCTTGCCAAATTCTCCTCCTCTTGGGCTTGTTGTCGGATGGCGATAATTGTCCTAATTCCTCCACTATCAGGGGCTTCTCCTTGGTAGCAGATTTATCTAGTGATTTCTCCTTTGATGATTTCTTTAGGAAGGCTCTCCTAACATTTTACTGGATGCTCGTCAAGATCTCACCAAGGTATTTGATCTTGCAGTTTCTTCTGGTCTTCCTTGAGATCTTATCTTCAACCTTCTATTTTTGGAAGTGTTGGTGGTGAGATCTTCTACTGGATCTCTAATTTTGCTACTTATGGATTTGAGCAGGACTCTCCTAGTCCTCATTCTTCTTTCTTGTTTAGAATTTATTCAATGATATCTCCTCCTGATCTCTTTTGCTTCAGGTTTTGGATTGATTCTAAAGAGGATACCTTCCTAGCTTTATTGTAGAAAGCTTTCTCAACTTACTAGACCTCCTTTTCCTACAACAAAAATATTAGTACTAAAATTTGCTTATGAATTAGGTACTCTCTTCTAGAGTCTTCTTTAGGATAAAGACTTATGTGGCTTGTTTCAATATCAAGGCTTCTATGGCCTTTTCAAGGCTTATGTGTTCTTTTATTTAATATCAAGGCTTCTATGGCATTTTTTTCAATATCAAGGCTTATACGGCCTTTTCTTCAATATTAAGGCTTCTATGGCCTTTTCTAGGCTTCTGTGGCATTTTCTTCTGGATCAAGGCTCCTATGGCCTTTTCTAGGCTTATATGGCATTTTCTAGGATTTTATGGCCTTTTTAGCTAGATCAAGGCTTCTATGGCATTTTCTTCTGAATTAGGGCTTCTATGGCCTTTTCTAGGATTTTATGGCCTTTTCTACTGGATCAAGGCTTCTGTGGCCTTTTCTTATGAATTAGGACTTCTATGGCCTTTTTCTTTTTGTGAAGTTCTTCAATCTACCAATGGAGATCTCCTATCTCTTGAATTCACCACGATTATTTTCCAAAAGTTTCTTCTAAAGTATTCTCCTTTCTATAACAACTAATCTCTACACTATGAAGGCATTCTGACCTTCGGGCAATGAATTTGAGGTCTCCTAGTTTTCTATTGTAGGAAGTTTCCCAATCATCTAAGAATTAATTCCCTACAATAAAAGAAACTTTAGGTAAATATTTCCAAATCTCTTAGATGAGTTTAACTAGTTGATTCATCAAACTAGTGGATCAAATGTTGAGTCTTAGTCTTCACGAGTTTTCCTACAACTCTGTGGAAAGACTCTAGCCATATGCAATATCAATATTTCTGAAAATAATATTTCTTTAAATCCTCACTTGTGGCTCTCCCTAATTCTATAACCTAGACTCTTTTAAGAAATTTTGACAGTGATTGATCCAATGATGCATTAGGTTGATAAAAAACTTAGGGTCAATAATAATGGTGATTTTTCTATTGATATTGTAGCTTGATCTACTGTAGCTCTAATACCATTGTTAGCTTTTGATACATGTAATGGGAGATAGAATTCACGAGATGCAAAATAATAATAAAGAAGGTAAATCTACGTGATGACTGAAATATGCTATAAATAGAAATGATAAAAATGAGTACAATAGTAGTTATGGAGGAAATGAACACTCCATGATACAATCTATTGATCAATGAATGAGCTATGAGATTATAGCTCACACACTCTACACTACTATGTCTATCCTAACTACTATGCTCCATGTATATCTATGGCCCTTTATATAGGAAGACAAGTTCCCTAGCCAACACTCTACCTAGTTGTACAAGGGACACCTTGCACATTTACAACTTGCACATTGATACTTGTGCATTTATTACATTGCATGAAGTAACTAGATAACTTCCCCCTAAAGTAATATAATATCCTAAGTATGTACCATGGAAGGTACATTTACATGACTCAAATAATGTCATATAAGCTATTTCTAATAGTTTTTGATGCTATAAAGATGACAAAAATGTTGATGATAAAAAGTCTTCATCAAAAGATACTAAAAAAATTGAAACCTCCTAAGCCATGAGACTTTTTTGACCCATAAAAACACAAAAATAATTATATATAGACTTTTTGGGGGCAACTAGAAGGGGTCCACTATTGGAAGGGTTTCGATCTTCTCAGTAGTCATTAATCCATATTATAACTAGATATATGGATTCAAAGAATGGACATTAGCCAAACTAAAAAAGGAAAATGCATTAGGCACATTCACTAATTTGGATGTCTTGTAATTCCCTATTAAAAAATAAAATATTAGAATATCAAAAAAGGACAACAAGGCATGTAACAAATTGGTAGGAACATATTATCTTGAAGTGTGGAGAGGTAATTTTCTTGAATATATTAGTTTTGAAGCCAGGGCAAGCAATTCTAGGTGCAAAATTAGGCATGTTTGGCTCAATTTTTTAGGTTAGAATCTTTTGACCAAATTAGTTTACCATCAGACTTGTAAAATAGTAAGCCAAAATATTTTCAGCAACATTAAGAAGCTATTGAATAATTTAAAAAAATTAATCTATCATCTCATTCTTATGTTTCATGAGGGATTCATTCAATAGCTACTTGAAAGGATTTATTATCTCGGTGTTGTCCATTGTAGTTCTCATCTAATATTATTTAAAACAAAAAGTGAGATAATCAAATGGATATCATGTTTGATACCCAAATATTTGATATCCTAATATTATTTTTATGGACTTACACTCAAAAGATAGGTCAATTTTATACCATTGATTTGAAACTCAAAATTTTGAGTCAAGAAAGATCAAGAAAGAGTGCAACTCAAAAATAATAAAATATAACAAATCAAAATATAGATAGATAAATAAAATAACATAATATTTTTATAGCTCATAAAATATAAGACAATGCAATCTCTGAGAAGGGATGTGAGGCTATAACATTACATACATTACTCATGCTTTTATAGTCAAGGGTGCATCTATTTTTATACAATATATTTTGCATGTTGTAAATGCACCATATTGATTATGGAATATCACCCACATGGAAATATGGTGGTTTACCTTCCATGAGTTAAAATATTACCCATATGGAAATATGGTGATTCAACTTCCATGAGTTATAAAGTGCATATTAAATGAAAATAACCTACATATAACTTGTTATTTTGTACTTTGTCTTTTATTGAAGTGTCAACATGGCTAGAGAAGCATTTTGGCCATGAAAATCCAAAAATAAAAATTGTTATTTTATAGTAAATATTTTGTTTTGTGTTTTAAGAGAATCTAAAGCATTTTTTTATGCAGTTTTTGGAAACCATATATGTGATAAGACTTCCTATTCAAATTGTTGTTCTTTCTCTAAGCTTTCTAATTCTTCTTGAAAATCAACATGGAGTACCAAGTATAAAGTTATGCCCATGATGATGTGGTTAGGATTAATAAAAAAATCATAAATCCATGCCCCAAAAAGGTCATATGTGTGGATAAATTATAGAATAAAAATGAGATAACACTATAGGATATTTTATAGCTTAAGAAGCAAGTATCCCTAAAAAATCAAGAAGCTATTGTAGGGAAACGAAATGAAAATCCAGTAGAAGAACAGAGTCCAAGGAAGAACTCTAGACAAGGACACCACAATGGAAAAATACATTGGACTCTCTTAGAGGAGACCCAAGTTCAATTCATGGGGAGGGTGCCCCCCCTCAGATTTTCAATCTATTAAAAAAAGGAAGAAGCATAAGCAAATTCCAAGGAAGCATAGTTAGAAGAGCACAAGTCAAATAAATAGACAAGAAAATGAGATAAGAGCTTGATGAAGCATTTAAAATACAGAAACAAAAGACTCAAGAGTCAAAGGAATCATAGCATATGGATAAGTTCATAGCAAATTATCATCCACATCACTATGAGATGCTACAATCATGGAGATAAGGTATTGAACAATAGAAGAACTATAAAACTTATATGAAAACATACGATAAAAACTATGGTTATGTAACAAGTGGGAATTACAAGTAAGTTTGGATGAAAAAGAGTGATATATATGGTTGTCATTAAGAACAGAGTAGCATAGACAACACACAAAACCAAAGGACTACTAATGGATATCAGAGTGACAAAGTAGAAGCATGACATCATTAAAAACCACCACTAGTCAAGATTTCACTTATAAGGTTTGGTGTTCAAGAACTACACCAATTGTTAACAATGATTAGAACGTCATACCATTTAGTTTTGTTACATTTTTCAAGGACCAAACATTATTAAGGGGGGTGGAATTTTAAGGTACCTAGGAGTAGGTATCTAAAAATATAATATAATATTTTATAGTTTTCATGGGGCACAAAAATCCCAATTGTATTGTGTAATTAGTATGGGCTATAAATAACCCATAGTCTAATTTTGGGATAAAATAGTATAATAGTAAGTGGGATCAGGTTAGGGTTATACCTTTTCTAAAATAACACTAGATGATGAGTGTATAAAGAAGGAAATTGGTAATTATAAAGCATCTAAGTAATTATTATTGCAATTATCTTTGATCATGGAGCGACTATCACCTTGGAAGATATTTGAAGTGATTCCTTTAATAATGAGAAATATTGGTGTTTCCCTACTTGAAGGATATATTCCATATATTGTGTCTTGTACGGATTTTTTATGGACTGATTAATTTAATATTTCTACATATTAAATTATTTATATTTGTAAGAAGCAACAAAGCTTCTTAAATAACAATATACACACATGGAGAGAGAGAGAGAGTATATAAATATGCAAAAAAAATACAATATATCTAATAAGAAGATATTATATAAATAGTTTTAAATTTCAATTTTGATAGTACATATTTTGGATTTTTAAACCATTTTTCTTTCATTATAAAAAAGAACTTTGTTTTCTTGTCAAAATTCTATTTATATATTCTTTGTTGAAACCATACTTTAAATATTTTGATCAAGAAAGTCATACAACCATAGTGAAAACCACCAAATATAGTGATTTAGAGTTTATGATATCAATATTAGGGTGTATACATAATATGCATCTAGTATGTGTCCTCTATTCAAGAGAAGATAAGATCACACATTGTCTATTTATATACTTAGCTCTAAATTTATTTATTTTTTAAATTTCATTCATGGAAATCATGAATAGAGATGATATAAAGCATTATTCTTGAATGGAGTTTGTCAATTTAAGTATAAAATATGTATTTATCATTTATATGTAGTGCACATACCAATTATAATAGGATGTGTATAATTTAAGATATTTTTAAAACTAAAATAGTTTTGGAGGATTCATGATTAAAAAAAAAGTATATAAATGACAATGTCCATTAGAAAAATTAAAATTTTAAATTTGAATATAAAAATGATAATCATAAGAAGAAAAAGTATAATGAAATATAAAATTTGAAAAAATGACAATGCAATTTGGTGGTTGAAAATATTCTCATCTTGTATTGAGCAAAACCTCTAATACAAATAGTGAAGCATAGTTATAAGGTTGTATATAGCATATGGGTTTCAAAATAATATTTTAATTGGAACATGAAAAATTCACTTTTTATGATTTTATGGGAGGAAGATGGATGTGACACATTGTATCTCATGTAAGGAGAATGAAATTTGTCTAAAGGAGGATATGAGAGGAGGAAAAAACTCACTAGAGACAAAAATAGAATGAAATCTAAGTGGGAAAGGTGAAGAAGGCAAATCAAATGGTGGTGGGGCTCAACATCACCATCAATAGTATTACAACAAAGACATTGAAACACAACAATAAGATGTGCTTTGTGATAATATTATTCATCTAATAACCTAAAAATAAACTTATGGTGTACTTATCATTTAGTAGTAAATCTAGGAAAATATTCTTTTAATCGAGGACTTATAAGAAAAAGGGCATATCTCTTGGCAATTATTCTTTTTTTAAGTATTCTTTTTACTTCTATGGTTTTAAATATAGAGTTTAACAGGATTGTAGCAAAACCTCATTTTTTATATAAAATATATAAATTAAATTTTCAAATCCTAGAAATAATCTAAATGTTATTATTATTCATCATTTGATATCTTTCTAAAAACTATTTAATTTGTATATATTATCAATTTTTAGAAATCCCTTTGCTAATATGAAAGGTTACTCAATATGCTTGGTCTTTTTCAAAATTAATCTTGATGAATATTATATCTTGCTTCTAGGGAGGGACTAGGGCTTCACATATTATCATTCATGTTCTAATCAAGATTCAAGGATATTTTATAGCAAGAAACGTATCACAAGCCTAGAAGAAAGTTAAACCTCATCTCAAATGTAAAGAAGATTTTTGAAACTAATCTATATTTGACTACATAATAACTTTATAGGAACCCATCATTCTTTTTCTTTCTAATATTACTTGGTTAAGATCCTTTAGACTTTTCCAAAATAGGATTCTTATAGTTTAAGATAGGCTCACTCTTAGGCCTATTGGTTAGAGTTGAAACATGTTTCGTTTGCTTTTGTTACCACATAAACTTATTTTGAAAGAAATTAAATATCTTATACCTAAGAGTTACATTTTTTTTTGTAATTAGATATATGGGATTGAAACAGGGCCCACCCATATTACATCATGTCCACATAGGGGTATTACAAACAATTTGGCAATAACATGTATTAATTGGCATGATATGAATATTGGTCTCCTCCTTGAAAGTTGAGGAATATAATCAATTGAGTTAATGTCATTTGATTATACCTAAGAATTACTTGTATAAACTAAATGTTTCTCTCTCTTGAATAATTAAGGGACTAGAAACAAAATTTCAAAACCCCCTTATAAAATCATTCCCAAGGACTCATTCACATTTTGCTTTATATCACTTCTAATTCAAGAGACAAGTTATATCAAAATTAGGACTCTTTGTTTATCAAGAGGATTTGGCTCAAGCAACTTGCTTGCATTTACGAATATTTGCTCAAGAACAAAAAAAATCATTTCTTATTTTTGTTCATTGTATCAATGCTTGCCTGTTGGTAGCAACTTGTTCACATGGGATGGCTTAGCCTCATTTATTTTCCTACTCTTCCCCCAAGACTATTAAAAACCATTTTTCATATTGTTGGAGGGTAAGGAATGCTTTTTAACCCATATCACCTTGAACCTTTTCATTTGTAATGAAGCTCTTCTAGGTTGTTACTTTTCTATGCTAGATCTAGTTCTCAATCCCCAACATATTTGCAAAGTCAATGAGGTCTTCCATATTTATAAGAATCCAAACATGCACATTTTTTGACCAAATAGATTGGAACTTTTCTGCTAGTGACCACTGACCACTTTAATGTTTCCTCTTTCAATGTGTTCTATATCCAAAATCAAGTTGAAAAGGTGGACCTTGAGCTCCAACATTTGAAATAGCACATTACCCAATAGGAAATGCTCCTTTCATAGTTGCCCAAGTTCCTATACAAGAGCTTGCTAGGTTAGTCAAAAGTTACTCCAAAACACCAATTTGTTACTAGCATTACATTGACAAAATGCTTTCATTGTTGTGCTTGCTTCACATATTTGTATTTGCATCGTTAAGAGAGGAATTACTTAAGGTTTTAAGATGATCATAAATATGTCTCTTAGCCCCCTTCATGTTAATCCATCAAGGCTTTTAAGATAAGTTTTCCTATATTACCATGGTCATTTCCCTAGCAAGGTAGTACCTTGCTCCAAAGGAAGGAAAATACAAGATTTAAAAAATATATAGTATATGCTAAAATATTCTAGTACAAATTGTCCCCAAGCCTAGGAGGTGATCACCCTATTCTATTCATACATGCACCTCTCTTGTCTTATCATTTGATAATTTTATCTTTATTTTATGTTTTTCTTGGATGCTCATATTCTTTGATAACTTTAATTAGGATTGGGGTGATTACCCTATTCTCTTCATACACGCACCTCTCTTGTCTTATCATTTGATGATTTTATCTTTATTTATGTTTTTCTTGGATACTCATAATTCTTTAACTTTAATTTTTTTTGTTTAAATATGTCTGCACTGTCATATAACGTTTTTCTATTTTAAACATCTTTATACATTTTTTTCTATTAGTTAAAAAAATATCTTTAAAATAAAAAATTTAAAAATCAAATGTTGGTTATGGTTTTAATTTTTTTTGGGTTACTTTATATATTTTTACAAGGTTAAAATAAAAGCATTTGCAATTTTGACCATCATGGGAGGTGTTGAGTGGTGTTTTCACCCAATTGTGAAAGCACACTCTCCGGTAGGATCTGAGTCCCAAAATCCTCTGCTTGCAAAGAAATTATAACAGAATAATTTCTCCAAGGTTCCTGTTATGCTGGCTCTTTGTTTACCAATGATGCTGTTCAATTTAAATGCTGGGAATACCTTAGGGTTGCAAGTGGATGTTAACAAGGGGCACTGTGGTTTATTTTAATTTGAATTTGCAATGGACTCAAAGTGAATAAATCTAAGAAATGAATCTATTTCGATCTTGAGCTTTGATGGATTTTTAGTTATTTATTTAAATGACGGTAATAAAAATGCAAGAATAAAAATAAAGGATTGAAAATAAAGAAATGCAAATAAAAAATGAAACTAAACTACGGCCAGAGTGCTACCATCTTGATTTGACAAAACCGAAGATAATGAGGTTTTCTGCATGCAACCTAACCTATTGAATCTGCAAATTCGCACAATCTAGATAAGCTAGGTGCGGGTTTCTAGGGTTTTTTACTGTAATTTTAGATTTAGACATTCGCATGAAGCAACCAAGAACACTTGCATTAAACTTCACCTAGAAGCCTAGAAATCTGAAAGGGAAAGGTAAGACATTAAATCTTGCATGCAAAAATGACTCCTTCTTTCTTATCAATGAGATGCCAACTCTCTGGTATTTACGTATTAAAATGATATATCGCTTACAATGACAGAATGTTCCAGGTTTAACAAATCCAGAACAAGTGAAGGAAATTGCTCCAAGTGCAGGTCTAGAATGGCTTGTCGCCCTTGTCTCTGCAACTCTGCTAGCAGCAACTTCCAACCCTCGTATCAATCTGCGCTTCTGATTTTATACTGTCTGGCGTGGCTCTCGGTTTCTCCCTGCGTCGCTTCGTTTCACCTCCCAGAATGCATCGTTTCGTATTCTCGCCTTTTCGTTGCTTTTGAATTTATGTTCGATGTCGAAACGTTCGATATTTTCTGTTGACATGTAACGCTTCTGTAACCCTGACACTCGTATGCCACGTGTTTCACGCTTTTTGCATGTTTCGTAACTGGCCCCTTGTAAATCGCGACAAAAAATAACCTGTCGCGATATCGCGACATTTTTCTGCATGCAACACTATTCCTCGCCTCGCAGCGAAAATGAGACATGTCGCGAAATCGCGACGTTATTCGGCCAACAGCCTTGTCTGCCATCATGCCCAGTGAAAACGCGACATGTCACGAAATCGTGACGCTTTTCATCTCCGTACGCCTTCGGCCGCAACCTGTCGCGAAATCGCGACATTTTTTGCTTCGTGCCCTTTCGTTGCTTTCTGTCGCGATTTCGTGACGTTTTTGTCTGGCTGGAACATTCCCTCAAAAGTTGTGCGATATCGCTACGCCTTTGCTTTGTTTGGCTTTATTTTTTGACTGTAGCGAAATCGCTACCATTTTACCACTTAGGCCTTTTAATCCACCTGCGCCTCAAAAACGCGACGCGTCGCGATTTCGCGACGCCTTTCGACTTATGTGCTTTGTGTCAGTTCTCGTCGTGATTTCGCTACATTCTCGGGCCTTATCGCCTTTGGCTCGGTTTTGTCATGATTTCGTGACCATTTTATATTTTATGCCTTCCGCCCGTTTGCAAGCCACGAAAATCAAACACGTCGCGATTTCGTGACGGTTCCGCCCACCTGCTGTCGCTGACTACGTTGACCGCGATTTTGTGACATGTCACGATTTCGCTACGCTTTTCTGCTTTGTGCCCCATTTGCTGCTTCTGTCGCGATATCGCGACGTTTTTTCGCTTTGCCCCGTTTGACTGGTTTGACCCACGATTTTGTGACATGTCACGATTTCGCTACAATTTTCCATTCTGTCTTTCTCTCTCCTCTCTGGACCGCGACGGAGCAACATGTCGCGATTTCGTGACACTTTTTCATTTTTGGCCGCGACGGAGCAACATGTCGCGATATCGTGACACTTTTTCATTTTTCGGCAGCGATGGAGCGACATGTCGCGATATCGCGACACTTTTTCATCCTTGTGCAATTTTGCCCTTTTTCTTGATTTTTAGCATCTGGGTCACTGAGATCTTCTTTGAAAGCATGCAAAAAAGGTGGGTCCCCAATTTTGGGGTGTGTTGTGGATCAACCACAACAAATGGCGACTCTGCTATCAAATGCTCTTGAGCATTTTAGTGAGAACCCTACCTGGAAGTATATAAACTCGAAAACATGTGTTAGCACATAAAAAATATAAACAAATGCCCAAAGATCAGAAGTACATGAATCATCATAATCATCAAGTATTAGCTCGGTGTGTGCAATGTATTTCATTCCCTATCGTTTGAAATTGATCAACATTCCATTGTCAATTTTACATGAATGCATATGTGAGATTGTGAATGATTTGTGTAACCTGATAACTATGCTTAGAGATTTTGTTCTTGTAAAGGCCTAAACTTTCTAGTATCATGCACAAACATTCAAGATTGCCAAACCCTCTTAGGATCCACTAATGAATTGCTTTATTATATCCCAAAGTTGGTTATGAGTCCCTACTATCTTGAACCCATGTGCAAGTGAATGTGAAATCAGAACTTTGGGGAATCGGACTCCCAACCTAACCGAGATGGGAGTTTAACCCTATCCTTACTATTCTGATTTAGAATTCATTACCTCACTTTGAGCAAAATAATTTAACCAATTATGGAAGAAATGGTCATGCTAGTCTAACCCTTTGGACAATCAGTGGTCTTGTTTTTTAGACAAGACATGTTGCCATGCATGGGCATACTTAACCCCATAATCCAAGACTTACCTTCATTTATTTGGACCTTGGGGATGACTACCCATCCTTTGCAGAGGACAAGTAGTACGATCCTTCCAATCCAATATAAAGATGAGATGGGAAAAATTAATTTTTTTTACTTCTTGGACCTTGGGGATGACTACCCATCCTTGCTAGGGACATGTAGTACGATCCTTCCAATCCAAGCTTTGGATAAAAATGGAAAATATTAATTTATTGCTTAGACCTTGGGGATGACTACCCATCCTTTGTAGAGGACAAGTAGTACGATCCTTCCAATCCAAGATTTATCATGAAATGAGACATAGGAGCTTTGGGGAATCAGATTCTCAACCTAAGCGAGATGAGAATTTATGCCCTATCCTTACTACTCCATGTAGGTCAAATCAAAGCTTTGGGGAGTTGGATCCTCAACCTAAGTTCGATGAGGATTTAGCCCTATCCTTACTACTCGATTTTAGGCTTTAAGCTTTATGGAAGTGGTCAAAACCACTGTTTTAAGGATCATGTTGCATAATAGGATAGACATGAAATACTTCTTTCGCCCAACCTTTTCTTCCAAGTTAGGTTTTGATCATTTTGCTCAAGATCCTTTTTAATGTGTATAAGATGTGCTTGGTTCTAGATATCACAAGACTCAGTTTCCAACCTTAGGATTTTTTCACATTTATGTTATAGCACAACCCTAAGAGGATTTGACACACTTTAATGATTTGTACCTGAGATGCATATGCAACTAAGATGGAATGTATATGTAAAGTGAGATGTAACATGAATGCATTATCTTTTGAATTGCAGATGAAATATTTGCCATACAAAACTGACTACTTCATGCATCACAAGTTTCAAACGATATAACTTAAAATGTTTGTGTTACTTGTGGAGCTTTTACAAGACAATTCCAATGTTTCATATTCTCCTAGTCTTAAGCATAAGTTGACATCTCAATTTTATTTTATTTTATTTTTATTTTTATTTTATTTTTATAAAAACAAACAAAGCATGTCAATTGAAATCAAACACACAACTTAAATCATGATTAAACTAAGAATCCAAAAAATGAAACTTGAAAAACACAAACCAAAACCAAAACCCAAAAACAATCCCAAAAACAAAAACTTGAAAGCCCACACCAAAAAACCAAAAATTATATACACTATTGTACAAGATGATGCCAAGCTTGGACTATTACTTTCCTGGATCCCAAACATGATTAGAACATATCAAAAAACATATGACACAATACACATGCCAAATTTTGTAGGAATCCAACAACAATAAGATCAAACCAAGCAATGCAACAAATTTCAACTTGCCATGCTCACCATCCCACTTTGATTTAGTTCTATTACCAACATCATAGGTGAGATTCAAATCAAATTGATTAGACAATGGTTGGTATTCAATTTTATCTTGTCTATTCTTTAAAGTGCAAGTTTCATCATTCCATTCATGATTTAGAAGTAGGCTTTCCTTTTCAAATGTGAGATGTTGCAAACAAGAGCCTATTTCTAAAAATCTTGAATTCAAATCATTTTCCAGGATTTTAAAGCAATCAAAATCATTCAAAACTTGACAAGCATCAACAAAATTTGGCATTTCCTCATTAATGATGTTAGCATCCAAAGGGACATCATGTAACCTATCACTTGAAATTTTTGTAGCTACTACCAAAGGTAAAGATTTCCCCTTGTCATCCATACTCAACCCATCATGATTAAAATTTACCATAACTTGATGAGTATTAGTAGCCTTTTCTTTTTTCTCGTTGTCTTCTTCATCGTCCAATACCTGTTCAAAAACACCAAAGTTAGGCACCCAATCAAACATGCGTCCATATTTTTCAAAACAAGAGCCTAATTTTTCAAGATATGTGTCACGTGACACCTTTCCACGATCAATGGCTTGAGTTGCCTCAAAATCCATATTTTCATTAAGATCATCAATAGCATCCAACCCACACCACTTAGGTTTTGTAATTTCATCATTTTGAGATGGCATAGACATTGTAGAAACAATAGGTGGATCAAGATTTTTGATTTCTTGCCCCCAAGGGGAACAAAAACAATTGATTCTCCTTCTTCATCCATGGTAGTAGAATCATTATCCTTCTCCAACCTTTGATGAGATTCCAACCCTTCTTCCAAAGCATTCTCAGATTGTACAGGACTTGTAATATCCTCATATGAAAGGGCAATTGTATTATCCTGCATATCAATAGGCACACAAATTTCATTAGAAGGTTTGGAGTGAGCATACTCTTCCAAAGAATCATAATGATCATCTTTCAAAATCAAATTGTGATGCTCAACTATTTCTACATCATATTTTAATTCATCAACATATTTCTCATCAAATTTATCCTCTCCTTCCTTAGATGGTTCAATTACTTCCAAAATTGGGTTATTGCTTGTATTCAAATTGATAAGGTTATCATAATCCACATGTGTAACCCATGATTCATGTTTAACATAATTTGGAAGGTGTGAATTTCCTAGGCCATTACTTTCAACAATGTCATCCAATGTGTCATCCGAATCAGATTCATCCTCATAGAATTCATCTTTTGGTGAGTCAAGGGTTTCCAATCTGTCACATGTTTCCATACTAGTTGGATCTAGTACTCCTCCCTTGCCTAAAATCATATTCTTATGAAAATCATTGAAATTGATTTTAGCAACATCTTTTGAATCAAGATGAGTATTTTGAAGTTGATTCATACTTAAGAAAGATGGTTGATCTTGCATAGTAGGTTGAGGATTTTGAAATTGATTGAAGCTTGGGAATGATTGTTGATTCTGAAATTGATTCACACTTGAACTTGGTTGAGGTGGATAAATCATTGGGTGGGTAAAGGAGGTATTAAATGATTGAAGATTACATGATCCAAAACCCACACCATAATTTTGACAACTCAATTGTTGCTCAATTGCCATTGCTTGAGTATAGGCTTGTGACAAAGATGTGATTTGAGGCATCCCTCGCAAATATGTGGACATGGGTGAGTCAAGAGCATTGATGTATATTTGGAGAGCCACTTCTTCTTGAAGAACATAAAATGTCACTAATTGCGTATATAATCCAAAGAACCTTTCTGAAAATGACTTCACATTTTCACTTGGTCCTTTTCTAATATAGACCAACTGATTGTACATGAGGATTGGGTCAACTCGCTTTTTGTTGAATTGATTGAGAAATGTTGCCTCTAGCTGAGCCCAAGAAGTGATAGACCCTAAAGGCAGACTTGTAAACCAATCATATGCCACTTTGTCCAAGGTGTAAAGGAACATTTTACAAGCAACATCATCATACCAACTTGTTAAGTGATTCACAACAAATTTGAATGCTTGAATATGTTCTTCTACAGTATTTGTCCCATTAGACAAAAATCGAGGAAGACATCTCTCAAAACCAACGGGCAAATAATGTTGAACTCCCGGTATGTTCAATGGGCTACCTGTCATCCACGGTGTAAACATAGCCATTAGTGAATCTTAAAGAATATAACTTTAATACCCAAAAATTCCTTTTTTTTTTTTTATTTATTTATTTATTTATTTTTATTTTTTTAAATCAAACCAAATCATATTATTCCTGTATGAACAATCAAAGCGTTAAGAACAGTGCATAGCAATTCTTGTAGCCCTTAAATCACAATAAAATAAACCGTTTCATCCCTCCTTGATGAAACTCTCGATTATCACCAAGAAAACCCGCAACAAAAAAACAAACGCTGCAGTTTAGCCGTTTGTGAGATTTAAGAGATAATTTCAAAATCGAATCAAAAAGATATTACTTATGTATGAAAATCAAAATAAAAGTAAACCAATTCGGCCCTCCTTCTAGCGCCAATCTGTTGAGTGGTGTTTTCACCCAGTTGTGAAAGCACACTCTCCGGTAGGATCTGAGTCCCAAAATCCTCTGCTTGCAAAGAAATTATAACAGAATAATTTCTCCAAGGTTCCTGTTATGCTAGCTCTTTGTTTACCAATGATGTTGTTCAATTTAAATGTTGGGAATACCTTAGGGTTGCAAGTGGATGTTAACAAGGGGCACTGTGGTTTATTTTAATTTGAATTTGCAATGGACTCAAAGTGAATAAATCTAAGAGATGAATCTATTTCGATCTTGAGCTTTGATGGATTTTTAGTTATTTATTTAAATGACGGTAATTAAAATGCAGGAATTAAAATAAAGGATTGAAAATAAAAGAAATGCAAATAAGAAAATGAAACTAAACTACGGCCAGAGTGCTACCATCTTGATTTGACAAAACCGAAGATAATGAGGTTTTTTGCATGCAACCTAACCTATTGAACCTGCAAATTCGCACAATCCAGATAAGCTAGGTGCGGGTTTCTGGGGTTTTTACTGTAATTTCAGATTTAGACATTCGCATGAAGCAACCAAGAACACTTGCATTAAACTTCACCTAGAAGCCTAGAAATCTGAAAGGGAAAGATAAAACATTAAATCTTGCATGCAAAAATGACTCCTTCTTTCTTATCAATGAGATGCCAACTCTCTATGTTTTTGTATTAAAATGATATATCAGTTACAATGACAGAATGTTCCAGGTTTAACAAATCCAGAACAAGTGAAGGAAATTGCTCCAAGTGCAGGTCCAGAATGGCCTGTTGCCCTTGTCTCTGCAACTCTGCTAGCAGCAACTTCCAACCCCCGTATCAATCTGTGCTTCTGATTTTATACTGTCTGGCATGGCTCTCTGTTTCTCCCTGCGTCGCTTCGTTTCACCTCCCAGAATGCATCGTTTCGTATTCTCGCCTTTTCGTTGCTTTTGAATTTATGTTCGATGTCGAAACGTTCGATATTTTCTGTTGACATGTAACGCTTCTGTAACCCTGACACTTGTATGCCACGTGTTTCGTGCTTCTCTCGCATGTTCCGTAACTGCCCCCATGTAAATCGTGACAAACATCGCGACATTTTTATGCATGCACACTTTCCTCCCTCTTCATCGCGAAAACGCGACATGTCGCGATATCGCGATGTTTTCCTGCCAACAGCCCTTTCGCCATCATGCACTTCACAAAAATTTGACATGTCACGAAATCATGACATGTCACGAAATCGTGACGCTTTTCATCTCCGTACGCCTTCGACCGCAACCTGTCGCGATATCGCGACATTTTTTCACTTCGTGCCCTTTCATCGCTTTCGTCGCGAAATCGTGACGTTTTTCACTTTTCGTAACATTCCCTCAAAAGTTGTCGCGAAATCGCTACGCCTTTCACTTTGTTTGGCTTCATTTTCTCATCGTACGAAATCGCTACCATTTTACCACTTAGGCCTTTTAATCCACCCGTGCCACAAAAATGCGACGCGTCACGATTTCGCGACGCCTTTCGACTTATGCACTTTGTGTCAGTTCTCGTCATGAAATCGCTACATTATCTTTCCTTATCACCTTTGGCTCGATTTTTTCACGATTTCATGACCATTTTACATTTTATGCCTTCCGCCCGTTTGCAAGTCGCGAAAATCAAACACGTCGCGATATCATGACTTTTCCGCCCACTTCGTCGCCGATCGCTTTGACCGCGATTTTGCGACATGTCATGATATCGCTACGTTTTTTGCTTCATGCCCCTTTGTCGCTTCCTGTCACGATATCGCGACGTTTTTTCGCTTCGTGCCCCGTTTGATTGGTTTGACCACGATTTTGTGACATGTCGCGATTTCGCGACAATTTTCCATTTTGTCTTTCTCTCTCCTCTTTGGGCCGTGAAGGAGCAACATGTCGCGATTTCGTGACACTTTTTCATTTTTGGTCGCGATGGAGCAACATGTCGTGATATCGTGACACTTTTTCATTTTTTGGCAGCGATGGAGCGACATGTCGCGATATCGCGACACTTTTTCATCCTTGTGCAATTTTGCCCTTTTTCTTGATTTTTAGCATCTGGGTCATTGAGATCTTATTTGAAAGCATGCAAAAAAGGTGGGTCCCCAATTTTGGGGTGTGTTGTGGATCAGCCACAACAAATGGCGACTCTGTTGTCAAATGCTCTTGAGCATTTTAGTGAGAACCCTACCTGGAAGTATATAAACTTGAAAACATGTGTTAGCACATAAACAAATATAAACAAATGCCCAAAGATCAGAAGTACATGAATCATCAGAATCATCAAGTATTAGCTCGGTGTGTGCAATGTATTTCATTCCCTATCGTTTGAAATTGATCAACATTCCATTGTCAGTTTTACATGAATGCATATGTGAGATTGTGAATGATTTGTGTAACCTGATAACTATGCTTAGAGATTTTGCTCTTGTAAAGGCCTAAACTTTCTAGTATCATGCACAAACATTCAAGATTGCCAAACCCTCTTAGGATCCACTAATGAATTGCTTTATTATATCCCAAAGTTGGTTATGAGTCCCTACTATCTTGAACCCATGTGCAAGTGAACGTGAAATCAGAACTTTGGGGAATCAGACTCCCAACCTAACCGAGATGGGAGTTTAACCCTATCCTTACTATTCTGATTTGGAATTCATTACCTCACTTTGAGCAAAATAATTTAACCAATTATGGAAGAAATGGTCATGCTAGTCTAACCCTTTGGACAATCAGGTGGTCTTGTTTTTTAGACAAGACATGTTGCCATGCATGGGCATACTTAACCCCATAATCCAAGACTTATCTTCATTTCTTTGGACCTTGGGGATGACTACCCATCCTTTGCAGAGGACAAGTAGTACGATCCTTCCAATCCAATATAAAGATGAGATGGGAAAAATTAATTTTTTTTTACTTCTTGGACCTTGGGGATGACTACCCATCCTTGCTAGGGACATGTAGTACGATCCTTCCAATCCAAGCTTTGGATGAAAATGGAAAATATTAATTTTATTGCTTAGACCTTGGGGATGACTACCCATCCTTTGCAGAGGACAAGTAGTACGATCCTTCCAATCCAAGATTTATCATGAAATGAGACATAGGAGCTTTGGGGAATCAGATTCTCAACCTAAGCGAGATGAGAATTTATGCCCTATCCTTACTACTCCATGTAGGTCAAATCAAAGCTTTGGGGAGTTGGATCCTCAACCTAAGTTCGATGAGGATTTAGCCCTATCCTTACTACTCTGATTTTAGGCTTTAAGCTTTATGGAAGTGGTCAAAACCACTGTTTTAAGGATCATGTTGCATAATAGGATAGACATGAAATACTTCTTTCGCCCAACCTTTTCTTCCAAGCAAGGTTTTGATCATTTTGCTCAAGATCCTTTTTAATGTGTATAAGATGTGCTTGGTTCTAGATATCACGAGGCTCGGTTTCCAACCTTAGGATTTTTTCACATTTATGTTATAGCACAACCCTAAGAGGATTTGACACACTTTAATGATTTGTACCTGAGATGCATATGCAACTAAGATGGAATGTATATGTAAAGTGAGATGTAACATGAATGCATTATCTCTTGAATTGCAGATGAAATATTTGCCATACAAAACTGACTACTTCATGCATCACAAGTTTCAAACGATATAACTTAAAATGTTTGTGTTACTTGTGGAGCTTTTACAAGACAATTCCAATGTTTCATATTCTCCTAGTCTTAAGCATAAGTTGACATCTCAATTTTATTTTATTTTATTTTTATTTTTATTTTATTTTTATAAAAACAAACAAAGCATGTCAATTGAAATCAAACACACAACTTAAATCATGATTAAACTAAGAATCCAAAAAATGAAACTTGAAAAACACAAACCAAAACCAAAACCCAAAAACAATCCCAAAAACAAAAACTTGAAAGCCCACACCAAAAAAACCAAAAATTATATACACTATTGTACAAGATGATGCCAAGCTTGGACTATTACTTTCCTGGATCCCAAACATGATTAGAACATATCAAAAAACATATGACACAATACACATGCCAAATTTTGTAGGAATCCAACAACAATAAGATCAAACCAAGCAATGCAACAAATTTCAACTTGCCATGCTCACCATCCCACTTTGATTTAGTTCTATTACCAACATCATAGGTGAGATTCAAATCAAATTGATTAGACAATGGTTGGTATTCAATTTTATCTTGTCTATTCTTTAAAGTGCAAGTTTCATCATTCCATTCATGATTTAGAAGTAGGCTTTCCTTTTCAAATGTGAGATGTTGCAAACAAGAGCCTATTTCTAAAAATCTTGAATTCAAATCATTTTCCAGGATTTTAAAGCAATCAAAATCATTCAAAACTTGACAAGCATCAACAAAATTTGGCATTTCCTCATTAATGATGTTAGCATCCAAAGGGACATCATGTAACCTATCACTTGAAATTTTTGTAGCTACTACCAAAGGTAAAGATTTCCCCTTGTCATCCATACTCAACCCATCATGATTAAAATTTACCATAACTTGATGAGTATTAGTAGCCTTTTCTTTTTTCTCGTTGTCTTCTTCATCGTCCAATACCTGTTCAAAAACACCAAAGTTAGGCACCCAATCAAACATGCGTCCATATTTTTCAAAACAAGAGCCTAATTTTTCAAGATATGTGTCACGTGACACCTTTCCACGATCAATGGCTTGAGTTGCCCCAAAATCCATATTTTCATTAAGATCATCAATAGCATCCAACCCACACCACTTAGGTTTTGTAATTTCATCATTTTGAGATGGCATAGACATTGTAGAAACAATAGGTGGATCAAGATTTTCGATTTCTTGCCCCCAAGGGGAACAAAAACAATTGATTCTCCTTCTTCATCCATGGTAGTAGAATCATTATCCTTCTCCAACCTTTGATGAGATTCCAACCCTTCTTCCAAAGCATTCTCAGATTGTACAGGACTTGTAATATCCTCATATGAAAGGGCAATTGTATTATCCTCGCATATCAATAGGCACACAAATTTCATTAGAAGGTTTGGAGTGAGCATACTCTTCCCAAGAATCATAATGATCATCTTTCAAAATCAAATTGTGATGCTCAACTATTTCTTCATCATCTTTTAATTCATCAACATGTTTCTCATCAAATTTATCCTCTCCTTCCTTAGATGGTTCAATTACTTCCAAAATTGGGTTATTGCTTGTATTCAAATTGATAAGGTTATCATAATCCACATGTGTAACCCATGATTCATGTTTAACATAATTTGGAAGGTGTGAATTTCCTAGGCCATTACTTTCAACAATGTCATCCAATGTGTCATCCGAATCAGATTCATCCTCATAGAATTCATCTTTTGGTGAGTCAAGGGTTTCCAATCTGTCACATGTTTCCATACTAGTTGGATCTAGTACTCCTCCCTTGCCTAAAATCATATTCTTATGAAAATCATTGAAATTGATTTTAGCAACATCTTTTGAATCAAGATGAGTATTTTGAAGTTGATTCATACTTAAGAAAGATGGTTGATCTTGCATAGTAGGTTGAGGATTTTGAAATTGATTGAAGCTTGGGAATGATTGTTGATTCTGAAATTGATTCACACTTGAACTTGGTTGAGGTGGATAAATCATTGGGTGGGTAAAGGAGGTATTAAATGATTGAAGATTACATGATCCAAAACCCACACCATAATTTTGACAACTCAATTGTTGCTCAATTGCCATTGCTTGAGTATAGGCTTGTGACAAAGATGTGATTTGAGGCATCCCTCGCAAATATGTGGACATGGGTGAGTCAAGAGCATTGATGTATATTTGGAGAGCCACTTCTTCTTGAAGAACATAAAATGTCACTAATTGCGTATATAATCCAAAGAACCTTTCTGAAAATGACTTCACATTTTCACTTGGTCCTTTTCTAATATAAACCAACTGATTGTACATGAGGATTGGGTCAACTCGCTTTTTGTTGAATTGATTGAGAAATGTTGCCTCTAGCCGAGCCCAAGAAGTGATAGACCCTAAAGGCAGACTTGTAAACCAATCATATGCCACTTTGTCCAAGGTGTAAAGGAACATTTTACAAGCAACATCATCATACCAACTTGTTAAGTGATTCACAACAAATTTGAATGCTTGAATATGTTCTTCTACAGTATTTGTCCCATTAGACAAAAATCGAGGAAGACATCTCTCAAAACCAACGGGCAAATAATGTTGAACTCCCGGTATGTTCAATGGGCTACCTGTCATCCACGGTGTAAACATAGCCATTAGTGAATCTTAAAGAATATAACTTTAATACCCAAAAATTCCTTTTTTTTATTTATTTATTTATTTTTTTTTATTTATTTTTTATTATTATTTTTTTTAAATCAAACCAAATCATATTATTCCTGTATGAACAATCAAAGCGTTAAGAACAGTGCATAGCAATTCTTGTAGCACTTAAATCACAATAAATAAAACCATTTCACCCTCCTTGACAAACTCTCGATTATCACCAAGAAAACCCCAAAAAACAAATGCCGCTTTAGCCTTTGTGAGATTTAAAGATAATTTCAAAATCGAATCAAAAAATATTACTTATGTATAAAATCAAAATAAAATAAACCAATTCAGCCCTCCTTCTAGCGCCAATCTGTTGAGTGGTGTTTTCACCCAATTGTGAAAGCACACTCTCCGGTAGGATCTGAGTCCCAAAATCCTCTGCTTGCAAAGAAATTATAACAGAATAATTTCTCCAAGGTTCCTGTTATGCTAGCTCTTTTTTTACCAATGATGTTGTTCAATTTAAATGCTGGGAATACCTTAGGGTTGCAAGTGGATGTTAACAAGGGGCACTATGGTTTATTTTAATTTGAATTTGCAATGGACTCAAAGTGAATAAATCTAAGAAATGAATCTATTTGATCTTAGGCTTTGATGGATTTTTAGTTATTTATTTAAATGACGGTGAAAAAATGCAGGAATAAAAATAAAGGATTGAAAATAAAGAAATGCAAATAAAAAATGAAACTAAACTACGTCGAGTGCTACCATCTTGATTTGACAAAACCGAAGATAATGAGGTTTTCTGCATGCAACCTAACCTATTGAACCTGCAAATTCGCACAATCCAGATAAGCTAGGTGCGGGTTTCTGGGGTTTTTACTGTAATTTCAGATTTAGACATTCGCATGAAGCAACCAAGAACACTTGCATTAAACTTCACCTAGAAGCCTAGAAATCTGAAAGGGAAAGATAAAACATTAAATCTTGCATGCAAAATGACTCCTTCTTTCTTATCAATGAGATGCCAACTCTCTATGTTTCTGTATTAAATAATATATCAGTTACAATGACAGAATGTTCCAGGTTAAACAAATCCAGAACAAGTGAAGGAAATTGCTCCAAGTGCAGGCCCAAAATGGCTTGTCGCCCTTGGCTCTGCAACTCTGCTAGCAGCAACTTCCAACCCTCGTATCAATCTGTGCTTCTGATTTTATACTGTCTGGCATGGCTCTCATTTTCTCCCTACGTCGCTTCGTTTCACCTCCCAGAATGCATCGTTTCGTATTCCTCGCCTTTTCGTTGCTTTTGAATTTATGTTCGATGTCGAAACGTTCGATATTTTCTATTAATATGTAACGCTTCGTAACCACGACACCTGTATGCCACGTGTTTCATGCTTCTATGCATGTTTTGTAATGCCCCATGTAAATCGTGACAAAAAATAACCTGTCACGATATCGCGACTTTTTTCTGCACGCAACACTATTCCTCCAAATCGTGACGTTATTCGCCACACCTTTCTCGCCATCATGCCCAACTACATGTCACGAAATCGTGACACTTTTCATCTTCGTACGCCTTCGGTCGCAACCTGTCGCGAAATCAGCGACATTTTTCACTTCGTGCCTTTCCTGCTTTCATCACGAAATCTGTCGACGTTTTTTCCTTGGAACATTCCCTCACTTGTCGCGAAATCACTAAGCATTTCTTTGTTTGGCTTCATTTTTCATGAAATCGCTACCATTTTCACTTATGCCTTTTTCACTCCTCGCGAAACTGACGCGTCGCATTTTACTGCGCTTTGTGTCTTTCTCGTCGTGAAATCACTACATTTCGCCTTATCGCCTTTTCGTTTTGTCATGAAATCGTGACCATTTTATATTTTATGCTTTCGCCCATTTGCAAGCGCGAAAATCAACATGTCACAATTTCACACTTTCCGTCCCACTTTGTCATCGATCGCTTGATCGCTATTTTGCGACATGTCGCGATATCGCGATGCTTTTCGATTTGTGCCCCTTTGTCGCTTCATGTCGCGATATCATGACCTTTTTTGCTTTGCCCCGTTTGATTGGTTTGACCACGATTTTGTGACATGTCGCGATTTCGCTACAACTTTCCATTTTTCTTTCTCTCTCCTCTCGACCGCGACGAGCAACATGTCGCGATATCGTGACACTTTTTCATTTTCGGCCGCGACAGAGCAACATGTCGCGATATCGTGACACATTTTCATTTTTCGGCACGATGGAGCAACATGTCGCGATATCGCGACATCTTTTTCATCCTTGTGCAATTTTGCCCTTTTTCTTGATTTTTAGCATCTGGGTCACTGAGATCTTCTTTGAAAGCATGCAAAAAAGGTGGGTCCCCAATTTTGGGGTGTGTTGTGGATCAGCCACAACAAATGGCGACTCTGCTATCAAATGCTCTTGAGCATTTTAGTGAGAACCCTACCTGGAAGTATATAAACTTGAAAACATGTGTTAGCACATAAACAAATATAAACAAATGCCCAAAGATCAGAAGTACATGAATCATCAGAATCATCAAGTATTAGCTCGGTGTGTGCAATGTATTTCATTCCCTATCGTTTGAAATTGATCAACATTCCATTGTCAGTTTTACATGAATGCATATGTGAGATTGTGAATGATTTATGTAACCTGATAACTATGCTTAGAGATTTTGTTCTTGTAAAGGCCTAAACTTTCTAGTATCATGCACAAACATTCAAGATTGCCAAACCCTCTTAGGATCCACTAATGAATTGCTTTATTATATCCCAAAGTTGGTTATGAGTCCCTACTATCTTGAACCCATGTGCAAGTGAACGTGAAATCAGAACTTTGGGGAATCAGACTCCCAACCTAACCGAGATGGGAGTTTAACCCTATCCTTACTATTCTCGATTTGGAATTCATTACCTCACTTTGAGCAAAATAATTTAACCAATTATGGAAGAAATGGTCATGCTAGTCTAACCCTTTGGACAATCGGTGGTCTTGTTTTTTAGACAAGACATGCTGCCATGCATGGGCATACTTAACCCCATAATCCAAGACTTACCTTCATTTCTTTGGACCTTGGGGATGACTACCCATCCTTTGCAGAGGACAAGTAGTACGATCCTTCCAATCCAATATAAAGATGAGATGGGAAAAATTAATTTTTTTTTTACTTCTTGGACCTTGGGGATGACTACCCATCCTTGCTAGGGACATGTAGTACGATCCTTCCAATCCAAGCTTTGGATAAAAATGGAAAATATTAATTTTATTGCTTAGACCTTGGGGATGACTACCCATCCTTTGCAGAGGACAAGTAGTACGATCCTTCCAATCCAAGATTTATCATGAAATGAGACATAAGAGCTTTGGGGAATCGGATTCTCAACCTAAGCGAGATGAGAATTTATGCCCTATCCTTACTACTCCATGTAGGTCAAATCAAAGCTTTGGGGAGTTGGATCCTCAACCTAAGTTCGATGAGGATTTAGCCCTATCCTTACTACTCCGATTTTAGGCTTTAAGCTTTATGGAAGTGGTCAAAACCACTGTTTTAAGGATCATGTTGCATAATAGGATAGACATGAAATACTTCTTTCGCCCAACCTTTTCTTCCAAGCAAGGTTTTGATCATTTTGCTCAAGATCCTTTTTAATGTGTATAAGATGTGCTTGGTTCTAGATATCATGAGGCTCAGTTTCCAACCTTAGGATTTTTTCACATTTATGTTATAGCACAACCCTAAGAGGATTTGACACACTTTAATGATTTGTACCTGAGATGCATATGCAACTAAGATGGAATGTATATGTAAAGTGAGATGTAACATGAATGCATTATCTTTTGAATTGTAGATGAAATATTTGCCATACAAAACTGACTACTTCATGCATCACAAGTTTCAAACGATATAACTTAAAATGTTTGTGTTACTTGTGGAGCTTTTACAAGACAATTCCAATGTTTCATATTCTCCTAGTCTTAAGCATAAGTTGACATCTCAATTTTATTTTATTTTATTTTTATTTTTATTTTATTTTTATAAAAACAAACAAAGCATGTCAATTGAAATCAAACACACAACTTAAATCATGATTAAACTAAGAATCCAAAAAATGAAACTTGAAAAACACAAACCAAAACCAAAACCCAAAAACAATCCCAAAAACAAAAACTTGAAAGCCCACACCAAAAAACCAAAAATTATATACACTATTGTACAAGATGATGCCAAGCTTGGACTATTACTTTCCTGGATCCCAAACATGATTAGAACATATCAAAAAACATATGACACAATACACATGCCAAATTTTGTAGGAATCCAACAACAATAAGATCAAACCAAGCAATGCAACAAATTTCAACTTGCCATGCTCACCATCCCACTTTGATTTAGTTCTATTACCAACATCATAGGTGAGAATCAAATCAAATTGATTAGACAATGGTTGGTATTCAATTTTATCTTGTCTATTCTTTAAAGTGCAAGTTTCATCATTCCATTCATGATTTAGAAGTAGGCTTTCCTTTTCAAATGTGAGATGTTGCAAACAAGAGCCTATTTCTAAAAATCTTGAATTCAAATCATTTTCCAGGATTTTAAAGCAATCAAAATCATTCAAAACTTGACAAGCATCAACAAAATTTGGCATTTCCTCATTAATGATGTTAGCATCCAAAGGGACATCATGTAACCTATCACTTGAAATTTTTGTAGCTACTACCAAAGGTAAAGATTTCCCCTTGTCATCCATACTCAACCCATCATGATTAAAATTTACCATAACTTGATGAGTATTAGTAGCCTTTTCTTTTTTCTCGTTGTCTTCTTCATCGTCCAATACCTGTTCAAAAACACCAAAGTTAGGCACCCAATCAAACATGCGTCCATATTTTTCAAAACAAGAGCCTAATTTTTCAAGATATGTGTCACGTGACACCTTTCCACGATCAATGGCTTGAGTTGCCTCAAAATCCATATTTTCATTAAGATCATCAATAGCATCCAACCCACACCACTTAGGTTTTGTAATTTCATCATTTTGAGATGGCATAGACATTGTAGAAACAATAGGTGGATCAAGATTTTTGATTTCTTGCCCCCCAAGGGGAACAAAAACAATTGATTCTCCTTCTTCATCCATGGTAGTAGAATCATTATCCTTCTCCAACCTTTGATGAGATTCCAACCCTTCTTCCAAAACATTCTCAGATTGTACAGGACTTGTAATATCCTCATATGAAAGGGCAATTGTATTATCCTGCATATCAATAGGCACACAAATTTCATTAGAAGGTTTGGAGTGAGCATACTCTTCCCAAGAATCATAATGATCATCTTTCAAAATCAAATTGTGATGCTCAACTATTTCTTCATCATATTTTAATTCATCAACATGTTTCTCATCAAATTTATCTTCTCCTTCCTTAGATGGTTCAATTACTTCCAAAATTGGGTTATTGCTTGTATTCAAATTGATAAGGTTATCATAATCCACATGTGTAACCCATGATTCATGTTTAACATAATTTGGAAGGTGTGAATTTCCTAGGCCATTACTTTCAACAATGTCATCCAATGTGTCATCCGAATCAGATTCATCCTCATAGAATTCATCTTTTGGTGAGTCAAGGGTTTCCAATCTGTCACATGTTTCCATACTAGTTGGATCTAGTACTCCTCCCTTGCCTAAAATCATATTCTTATGAAAATCATTGAAATTGATTTTAGCAACATCTTTTGAATCAAGATGAGTATTTTGAAGTTGATTCATACTTAAGAAAGATGGTTGATCTTGCATAGTAGGTTGAGGATTTTGAAATTGATTGAAGCTTGGGAATGATTGTTGATTCTGAAATTGATTCACACTTGAACTTGGTTGAGGTGGATAAATCATTGGGTGGGTAAAGGAGGTATTAAATGATTGAAGATTACATGATCCAAAACCCACACCATAATTTTGACAACTCAATTGTTGCTCAATTGCCATTGCTTGAGTATAGGCTTGTGACAAAGATGTGATTTGAGGCATCCCTCGCAAATATGTGGACATGGGTGAGTCAAGAGCATTGATGTATATTTGGAGAGCCACTTCTTCTTGAAGAACATAAAATGTCACTAATTGCGTATATAATCCAAAGAACCTTTCGGAAAATGACTTCACATTTTCACTTGGTCCTTTTCTAATATAGACCAACCGATTGTACATGAGAATTGGGTCAACTCGCTTTTTGTTGAATTGATTGAGAAATGTTGCCTCTAGCTGAGCCCAAGAAGTGATAGACCCTAAAGGCAGACTTGTAAACCAATCATATGCCACTTTGTCCAAGGTGTAAAGGAACATTTTACAAGCAACATCATCATACCAACTTGTTAAGTGATTCACAACAAATTTGAATGCTTGAATATGTTCTTCTACAGTATTTGTCCCATTAGACAAAAATCGAGGAAGACATCTCTCAAAACCAACGGGCAAATAATGTTGAACTCCCGGTATGTTCAATGGGCTACCTGTCATCCACGGTGTAAACATAGCCATTAGTGAATCTTAAAGAATATAACTTTAATACCCAAAAATTCCTTTTTTTTTTTATTTATTTATTTTTATTATTTTATTTATTTATTATTATTATTTTTTTAAATCAAACCAAATCATATTATTCCTGTATGAACAATCAAAGCGTTAAGAACAGTGCATAGCAATTCCTGTAGCCCTTAAATCACAATAAATAAAACCGTTTCATCCCTCCTTGACGAAACTCTCGATTATCACTAAGAAAACCGCAAGAAAAACAAACCAATTTAGCCTTTGTGAGATTTAAGAGATAATTTCAAAATCGAATCAAAAAGATATTACTTATGTATGAAAATCAAAATAAAGTAAACCAATTCGGCCCTCCTTCTAGCGCCAATCTGTTGAGTGGTGTTTTCACCCAATTGTGAAAGCACACTCTCCGGTAGGATTTGAGTCCCAAAATCCTCTGCTTGCAAAGAAATTATAACAGAATAATTTCTCCAAGGTTCCTGTTATGCTAGCTTTTTGTTTACCAATGATGTTGTTCAATTTAAATGCTGGGAATACCTTAGGGTTGCAAGTGGATGTTAACAAGGGGCACTATGGTTTATTTTAATTTGAATTTGCAATGGACTCAAAGTGAATAAATCTAAGCAATGAATCTATTTGATCTTGGGCTTTGATGGATTTTTAGTTATTTATTTAAATGACGGTAATTAAAATGCAGGAATGAAATAAAGGATTGAAATAAAAGAAATGCAAATAAAAAAATGAAACTAAACTACGTCCAGAGTGCTATCATCTTGTTTTGACAAAACCGAAGATAATGAGGTTTTCTGCATGCAACCTAACCTATTGAACCTGCAAATTCGCACAATCCAGATAAGCTAGGTGCGGGTTTCTGGGGTTTTTACTGTAATTCTAGATTTAGACATTCGCATGAAGCAACCAAGAACACTTGCATTAAACTTCACCTAAAAGCCTAGAAATCGAAAGGGAAAGGTAAAACATTAAATCTTGCATGCAAAATGACTCCTTCTTTCTTATCAATGAGATGCCAACTCTCTGTATTTCGTATTAAAATGATATATCAGTTACAATGACAGAATGTTCCAGGTTTAACAAATCCAGAACAAGTGAAGGAAATTGCTCCAAGTGCAGTCCATAATGGCCTTGTCGCCCTTGGCTCTGCAACTCTGCTAGCAAAAACTTCCAACCCTCGTATCAATCTATGCTTTTGATTTTATACTGTCTAGCATGGCTCTCTATTTTCTCCCTGCGTCGCTTCGTTTCACCTCCCCGAATGCATCGTTTCGTATTCCCGCCTTTTCGTTGCTTTTGAATTTATGTTCGATCCCGAAACGTTCGATATTTTCTGTTGATATGTAACGCTTCTGTAACCCTGACAACTGTATGCCACGTGTTTCGTGCTTTCTGCATGTTTCGTAACTGCCCCCTTGTAAATCATGACAAAAAATAACCTGTCGCGATATCGCGACGTTTTTCTGCACGCAACACTATTCCTCGGCCCGCACAGCGAAAATGAGACAGGTAGCGAAATCGCGACGTTATTCGGCCAACAGCCCTGTCTGCCATCATGCCCAGCGAAAACGTGACATGTCACGAAATCGCGACGCTTTTCATCTCCGTACGCCTTCGGCCGCAACCTGTCGCGATATCGCTACATTTTTTCGCTTCGTGCCCTTTCGCTGCTTTTTGTCACGATTTCGCGACGTTTTTGTCTGGCTGGAACATTCCCTCAAAAGTTGTGCGATATCGCTACGCCTTTGCTTTGTTTGGCTTCATTTTTTGACTGTAGCGAAATCGCTACCATTTTATCACTTAGGCCTTTTAATCCACCCGCGCCGCGAAAATGTGACCCGTCGCGATTTCGCGACACCTTTCGACTTATGCGCTTTGTGTCAGTTCTCGTCGTGATTTCGCTACATTACTGGGCCTTATCGCCTTTGGCTCGATTTTGTCACGATTTCGTGACCATTTTATATTTTATGACTTCCGCCCGTTTGCAAGCCGCGAAAATCAAACACGTCGCGATTTCACGACGGTTCCGCCCACCTGCTGTCGCTGACTGCGTTGACCGCGATTTTGCGACATGTCGCGATTTTGCTACGCTTTTCTGCTTTGTGCCCCATTTGCTGCTTCTTGTCGCGATATCGCGACGTTTTTTTTGCTTTGCCCTGTTTGACTGGTTTGACCCACGATTTTGTGACATGTCGCGATTTCGCTACGCCTTTCCATTCTACCTTTCTCTCTCCTCTCTGGGCCGCGACGGAGCAACATGTCATGATTTCGTGACACTTTTTCGTTTTCGGCCGCGACAGCGCAACACGTCGTGAAATCGTGACAATTTTCATTTTTCGGCAGCGATGGCGCGACATGTCGCGATATCACGACACTTTTTATCCTTGTGCAATTTTGCCCCTTTTTCTTGATTTTTAGCATCTGGGTCACCGAGATTTTCTTTGAAAGCATGCAAAAAAGGTGGGTCCCCAATTTTGGGGTGTGTTGTGGATCAGCCACAACAGGAGGAATGGTAAGTGAAGGACCCTTGTAACAAAGAGATTAAAAGTTTGACTATCTCAACATTTAATAATATATATATATATATATATATATATATATATATATATATATATATATATATATTAAAGATACATATAATTGAGGTATAATAAGGCCACCTTCTTTGAACTTAGGTGTCTAAATGTGAACTTAAAACCTTTTTAAATACACTTTTCTAGATATCACTCCAAATATTGTAAATGAGACTTATCACATGGAATATTAGAGGTCTGAACGATACTGCTAAAAAAGAGCGCTGGCCTCTCTATGGAAAGAATTTAAACCGGATATTATTCTTGTACAGAAAACAAAAATGGATAGTTACAATGTTGAATTAGTTAAAAAGAAAATTTGGAGAGAATCAAATTTTGTTGCCATCTCGGCAAATGGAGCTTCAGGAGGTCTGTTATGTATGTGGAACCCAAAATCTGTTGAAAGATCGACTCTGCTAGTTTATGATAGAGTTATAAATATTTTATTTTCTTCCAAAGTCTTAGGGGTCAAGTGGGTTACTTCAGATATTTATGCCCCTAACTCTCCTCAGAATATGTTGGTATCCTAAGACACGTTACAAGTTTTGAGAGAGATTTTTTACAAGGAAGCATGGCTTTTGGCAGGAGACTTTAATACCCCTTTATACCCGTCTGATAAGAAAGGAGGGACTCCAGTCTGCAAAAGAATGGAATACTTTACCTCTTTTGTGAATTCCCAAGATCTTATGGATTTTGAGCTGAAGGGGTCTAGGTATACATGGAGAAATCGATGATTGGGATGCCAAAATATTTAGGTTAGGCTAGATAGAATCCTCATATCTAAGGAAGGGCTGCCTTTTTTTGGAGATGCATCTTTGTAGTCTCTTCCTAAAGTGGCCTCCAATCATAATCCTCTAGTGCTGGAGCAAGTTCAAAATTATCTATTTTTTCCTAGGCCCTTCAAATTTGAGGCCATGTGGCTCCCTCACCCGGACCTGGAAGGTAAGATCAAGGAATGGTGGGCTAAGGGATTTTCGGGCCACCCTATTGCTCAAGTTACATCGAAGTTGAGGTATATTAAGACAAAGCTGAAGGAATGGAATAAATTCATTTTTGGTACTATTTTGTTTAGGAAAAACGAACTCATTGAGCAACTCAAAGAAGTGGAAGCCATTTCAGCCAGGTCGAAGGTAGTGGAGGCGGTGATATCCAAAGAAAGAAGTCTTCTTGCAGATTTGTACAATGTCTTAGCTGAAGAAGATATTGTGTGGCATTAGAAATCGAGGAATTTATGGCTCAAAAAAGGAGACCAAAAAACAAATTTTTTTCATACGTCTGCGTTGAGGCATAAGAGTCACAATAGGATCAAGGAAATCAGAAAGGCGGATGGTGAGGTTATTAAGGAAATTAACAAAATTAGGAAAGTGCTATGGACTTCTTCAAAGACTTGTTATGCTCCTCGGTTCCCAGAAACTTGCAAGCGAAAAATCATCTTCTCTGTAACATCCCAACACTAGTCTTTGAAGTTATGAACAAGATCCTGTGTGATCCCTTCAATGACGACGAGATCAGAAAGGCGATATTCTCAATGGGAGGTCTTAAGGCTCTAGGTCCAAATGGTTTCTTGCTTATATTTTTTAGAGGTTTTGGCGTATTCTAGGTCTTGATATTTGTAATGCAATCAGAGAGGTCCAAAGATCTAATTTTATCCCAATCGATGTAAATTCCACCTTTTTGTTTTACTACCTAAATCATCGAGTGCCAAAGGATTTACAAAAATTTTAGGCTGATTAGCCTGTGTAATACGATTTTCAAAATTTTGACTAAATCCATGGCCAATAGACTTAAAATTTTTCTCCCTTCGATCATTGATGCTCTGCAAAGTGGTTTCATGCCCCAACGACAGATTTTGGATGGTGTTATTGCTATTCATGAGATCATCCACTCTATTGATAAAAGTGGGAGGCCCGGGACTCTTCTCAAGTTGGACATGAACAAGGCGTATGACAGAGTGGCTTGGGATTTTCTTCTTAGGGTCCTTGACAGGTTTGGCTTTACCCAGTGCTAGTTGAGACTGATTAAATCTTGTATATCTTTAGCCATGTTTTCAATAATTATTAATGGATCTCCAATGGGTTACTTTCATAGCAATAGAGGTTTGCGTTAGGGAGACCCTTTATCACCCTCCTGGTTTATTCTTATGGCTGAGGTGTTGGGCATGCCCCTCAAAGCTAATCAGGTTATTCAAGGTTTGAAGCCAGCCCAATCGATAGATCTCATATCCCATCACCAATTCATTGATGACACTCTTCTTTCCTTCATGGCGTCAATCCCTTAGGCTAAAGCGGTTAAATCAATTTTGGTGGATTTTGAGAATGCGACAGGTAAAAAAAAATTAACTTTTTTTCTTTCACACCCCGGTTGATAGGCAGAGGAAGATAGCAGATATTATGGGATGCAACATTGGTTCCCTTACCTTGGTTTACCTTGGGATGCCACTATTCAAAGGTGCATCGAAACCATCATTGTGGGATTCGGTAGTTGAAAGAGTTAAGAAGAAGTTAGCAAGGTGGAGAGATGCCCTTTTAAGTGTAGTAGGGAATATTTTATTGGTAAAAGCCATTTTACAAAGCATTCCGGTGTACTTCATCTCCTTGTTTAATATTTTGAGAAAAGTTATCGATAAGTTAGAGCAAATCCAACAATCCTTCTTGTGGTCAGGGGCTGAAGAGAAGAAGAGATTCCACCTAGTGGCATGGGATCAAGTCTATAGTAGGAGAGAAGAAGGAGGCTTAGGTTTGAGAATGTTGAACAAAGCCTTGATTGCAAAACAATCTTGGAAATTAGTTTAGGATGACAATGTCATCTTGGTAGTGGCAGCAATTCCTGAAATCCCAAGCTCTCCTGGTGAGGTTTACTTTTTGGTCCAACATAGTTGGTAGTCGAGAAGATGTGCGTAAAGGCCTTCGTTGGGTGGTGGGGGATGGTTATTCCATTGATTTTTTGGGAGATTCTTAGGCCTCGCCATCCCCTCTTGAATATTGTTCGACCTTCGCATGTCTGAAGCCAATCATAGTTAGGTTCTTTGGTCCCAAAGTTTCTAACTTTTTAGAATTATTCAGTGGTCATCTTCGGTGGAAGTCCTTTGACTTTCCAAATATTTCTCAAGAGGAGAAACTTGCTTTTATAAATTTAAAAAACTCCATAAAATGGTTCCTAACCCTAGGTATTGGTCTTCACGATAGGCTGGTTTGGGGTCCTAAGAAAGATGGTCAGTTTTCAGTTAAGTCTGCTTATGGCTACTTGGACTATGATTCAGATCCTTGGTTCCCAAAAAATCAAGTCTGGATTAAAGGCTTGACACCTAAAGTCAATGTGTTATTCTGGTTGGCAATTCAAGGAAAGTGCCTTACTCTTGATAATCTTCAAAAACGGGGAATGATTTTCCCTAATAGGTGCTTCTTGTGCGACAAGGCTTTTGAATTGCCTTTTTACTTATTTTACCTCGTTGTGCCTATACCCTTGAAGTCTTCCGTCAGTTCTTTTTGGAGCTGAGTGTTGCTTGGGTTCTTCCCAACTCGCTGGAGGACTTGGTTGTTCAATGGGTCTCCCCATTCTCCTCTCCCCACCTACACCAGTTTTGGAAATTCAGGTTACCCCATATTTGCTGACAGGTGTGGAAGGAAAGGAATGCCTGCGCCTTTAAAAATATTTTCCATCCTGAGTCATTGGTCTCCTCGAAGGCCATTGTAGATAGAATGGAAAATGTGAAAGCTTTAAAACTGGATTTGATAACTTGTGGAGATCGATTTGGAGAGATCGTTGGGTTTTTTTAACTCAGTCTCAGAATACAGTCAACATGGTAAGTCAAGACAGGGTTAGCACGATTTGGGAACCCCCTCCATCGGGTTGGCTGAAATTCAACTTTGACGGAGCTTCTAAAGGGAACCCGGGTCCGGCGGGTGCAGGGGGTTTGTTTAGAAACTCGGAGGGCAAAATCCTTCTTGCCTTTGCTGAAAACTTGGGTCACCAAACCAGCCATTTCGTTGAAGCTCGGGCATTATTTCAAGGTGTTTCCCAACTGAACTAGGTGAATTGTAAGAAACTAATCATAGAAGGAGATTCACTCAATGTTATCAACATGATTAATGGCAACCAAAATCCCTCTTGGATTGTTGCAAATTTTATAATTGAAGCCAGGAGAATGATTCAAAATTTTAAAGAAGTCCAATTCAAGCGCCGGTTTAGGGAAAGTAACAAAGTTTCGGACTTTCTAGATAATCAAGGTCTTACGCAGCAAGATTTTCACATTTGGACAGGTAATTTCCTAGATGGCCTTAGATCGTTGAACAATGAATTTAGGCAAAGGTCAAACTCGAGTCAGAATACTTAGGGCGGGTGGCTGGAAGCCTTCCCATTGAATGTTGCTTTTTGAATGTTTTGGTCAAGCCTGCGCACCCAATTTTTTGACTTTGTTTATCCATGTGGGCTTGCATGCCCAACTTTTATCTTTGTTTGTCTTATGTGTTTTGGTTTGTTCGGCTAGTATATGTGGTCTGGGTATAGGTAGTTGTGTCTAAGGGCTTGTTGACTTTAATGTTTGAAGTATCCTCCATCTTCTAGTGACTAGAGATTAGCTTCTTTTTGTTATAAGGTTTGAAAGTCCTTTCAAAACTCCTTTTGTCTAATTAATAAAAAAATCCACTTTTCCAACAAAGACGGATCTTATACTTTAAGATTTATATTAAGTATTCTTTATGATATTTCTATACTAAAGTTCAACCCTTCTAGTGTGGATTAAAAATAATAAAAAAATATATTAAAAAATAAGAATGCAAGTTATTTCCACGAGGAAATTTCTTTTATTAAATGTTTGTATTTGTACTGAAACGAAAGAAGAAACAAGGAACCTTCTTAGTACGCGGTTTTGGAGGTCAAATCAGCTGCTATTGTGGATGTCAACTCCATTATAGCGCATTACGTTAGAAAGGACACTAGTCCCAAGTGGGAATCTCTCAACGCCGCCTTAAAATTAAAAGGACGGAGAATCCTGCTGAAACTTCCGACCTGCATCCTCACATCTCTAGCGTACACTCTTGAAGATCCGCACAGCATGCAGATCTTATTTGTAAATAGCATTATTACTAAGAAAGATTTACTACCCTATGTGTCAACAAGAGAAAAAAGCCAGTACGATTATGATTATTATCATTATAATATTTTGAATCTCTTACCTTTTCACAGCAAACAGGAACTGAATAAAACAAACACCACCATCTGCAATGTCAACTGTCCTGGACTCAAGTTTGCTTAACATGATGAAGCTTTAAAGGGCACCCAATAAAGTTAGTGACTCTAATATATATTTTAAAGTTATATAGAAGAGTTGGGCACAACCGCATTATTTTTAATAAGCAGAGTTCAAACTATAGGGGTTGCTTCCATCAAATTTATTGTTTGGTTTTTAGTAACCGCAAAGTTCAAACTACAGGGGCTGCTTCCACTAAACCTATTCTGTTTCCCGACGTGAAGGGAACCACCGGTTGATACACACTCAAATGATTTAGATCAAACTACTGCCTTTGCAAACAGGCTGTCTCCCATGTTTGAACCTAAGTGTCTTCTTGGTAAATGTCTGCCAAATAAACACTTACCATTATGGATTGGAAGAGTAGAAGAGGATAATTGCTTTGTTTTGTGAATGGAATTGACGATGAGGACAATAAGAAAATGTGGGTAAGCATGAGCTGAGGATCCACGCGCTGATGTGAAATGAAATGATAATATTTTTTACAGGTTTTGGTCAATATGGCTTTACTATTGGTACTGTTAGCAGGTTCATCTCGGTTCATCTCACCATAGCGATGGGATGCTTTTCACTTTTTTTCCGGTGGAGTGCTCGGTGAACATGTTCACATGAGAAAGTAATGTTGATGTTGGCTATGCACGGAGGAAAAAGCAAACTGATAAGGAGGCAACGATGATGGAATTTCTCAACGAAATCCTCGGCCAGGGCCCTGAAAAACGAAGGGAGAAGAATCGAATATCTAAAAGACAAGGCCATGTGATATGTATAGTAGTTTGGAGGAGGGATATGGCCCCCATCTTTTAAGCATGAAAAGGAGGACTCCATGACTTTCTCTACAAAGACGGCTGGACAATGCGTATCAGGCTGTACCCCAACGCCGCAAGTATCTGTTAACTATACCACGTGGTTCATGTAAACATGTCTAGTTTTGTGGGGAAGTGGGGGGACCTATCCCACTTTCTTTTGGCATAGCCATTGCCTTTCCTTTTTCACGTTCTTTGTAAAAGTCGTTTCTAAATATATGCACTACTAAAGTTGTTTTTGTCTAGAAGTCTGATTGCGTCGATGACAATATAAATCCGGTTGTCATTTTCACGTTGGGTTAACAATAACGAAATTGAATAGGTTTGGTGGAAGCAGCCCTTGTGATTTGAACCATGTGCTTGTTAGTTATTAAAAATAATGTGGTTGTGATCAACTCTCTCCAGAAAAAAAAACACACTGGTGAAAAATGTAAATTCAAATACTAATATACATATCAATACATATATATGGGGAGTTCATTTCGATCCATATAACTTATATATATATATATATACCAAGGAGAAGACTCTTGAATCTTTACCAAAGGATACTTGCATACATTCTAAGCTCATGTGGTCATTATATAATATGGGGTTCATTTCGATCCATATAACTTATTTATATATATATATATATATATATATATATATATATATATATATATATATATATATATATATCAATTCAAATACAATGTAGTGTTATAAATAAAAAGTAATTTAAAGGTTTTAATAGTAAAAGATAAAAATAAAGTAGTTTTTAGTGTCTACTAGGCAATAGGCCATATGAGATGATTCTCATGGAAAATGTTGTTTTACCTAATATATGGTTATACAACCATATTTTGATTATCAAAGCATGGTACTTTGGTTATCCAAGCACCATGTACAACCCTACCTCAATAGGATTCAAATGATGAACCTCCTTTTTAGAGTTCCAATATCTTCACCATTAGTTCCACTTAGAAAATGAATTAAAAAGTTGTAATGAGTTAATAAAAAGGATAATATAGTTTGAGCGAAATAAAATATATGTAAGTTCATATTTCAATAAACGTATGGTGCATCTTGTTCTAGAACAACACTTAACTACAAGTCAATTCAAATGATAATTATGTTTTTAGATATTAATGTGTTACATTACAAGTTAGCATTCCTAATCAATGATATTTGGAAATATTAGAGATTTAAAAATTTAGTTTAGTAGTGTTAGTTTAATTGGATTATAATAGTCCATAAATATTTTGTGAATTCCTAAAAATCAATTAGAGTCAAGATTCTAACACTATCCAAAGTCAGATTTTAACTACTATTTCTCTATTAATTTGAAGTCAAAAAATGTTTCTTTGGATATATGAGGGAAATTTGATCTTCCTATTAGGTCCAACTTTACTTTTATGATAGGATCAATGGCTTGATTCCCTAATCGATTATTAATAACTATGCTAATCCACACATTAATAAGTGGTTTGTTCTAGTGGGATTTTGCTATCACAATAATAATGATATTATTAGATCTCTTACAATCTGAAATTTCAAAATTTCTTAGCTTCCCTTTGAAGATCATTAATTTGTTGTCCAACTGATAGTTAACATATAATAAAATTACTTGAACCTTCAATAAAATCATACTCATGAACTATTTGTTCAATATTTCTATTTATAAATCCCTACTATTTTTTTAAGGGTAATTTTATATATTGCAAAAGAACTCAAATCATTCTTCAGTTATACGTTAGTACCTAGTATTAAGTATGTTTGTTACATGAACTTTTGATTAAGGAAACTGTAATCACCTCATGACATCTGTAATAAGAAATGATTTTATTTTCAAATTATTTACTAAAAAAAACACTATTATCACTTCTTAATTATTTTAGTTCTACTATAAGACTTCTCATTTTGGAGTTGTGATTATAATCTCAACCTTATCAATAATCTAATTTCATCATTATATTTTATTGTGATTTTTTTTTCTAAATTATTAGGATTTATTTCTTAGTAAGAAACCCCATTTTAATTTTTTAGTTGTGAGACCTAGAATTAGATCTCTTTATATCAATTTATTTCCATCTATTTGGAATAATCCTAAGTATATTTATTTTAAATACTAACAACTACACACACATATTAAAAGAAAAATAAATTTGTATTAAAGGTGGGACGGATAATTACAGAATATGCATACACATCCACATTAGATAGGATTAAGGGCTAGGTAATCATTTATCCAAGATCATGCTTTTCCCAACTCTAATAGGGTCTTCTTCCTTTTTTCCCTGCGGTTCCTCAATCTCTATATTTTGCTTGATCAACATTTATTGTATGCTTTGATTGTTCTACTTGTATTGCATGCGACTCTATATGTTCTATTAGTGTTGCATGTTCAGATGTTGTTGTGTGTTCGACCAATGCTGCATAATCCACTATCTCTTCATATTCAACTATTGCTACATGTTTCTCAAGCACTATATGTTCTGATGGCGCTACTCGTTCATCTAGCACTTTATATTCCACTAACACTACATAGTTGCCTAACATGACATATTCACTTGGTGCTACAAATTTAGTTAGCACTACTTGTGCTGATGATGCTATAAATTCAATTGGCACTACCTGCCCTACTAGTATTGCATGATATTCTATCATGGTAAGTTCAATTAGCACTAGGTGTCTAGTTGACATTGCACATATTTATGGTACTACATATTCACTTGTTACTACATTTTCTACTTGTTGCTGATCCATGTTTTATAAATCACCTTGTTGATATATATTTAGTACTTTCTCTAACCGATATTTTTATTGTCCAACTAATCTACCCTTTTATTTAGATCCCTAGGGATGTATTAGATTAGATATGGTCAAAATTAAGGCCAATTTACTTCACTTCCTGATACACCCTTTGAAGCCAAATAGATTTTGGATTAGCTTTATTGTTCAAGCTATTAATAACTAATTGAGAGTCCCTCTGCCTTTGTAAGCTATTTGCTTTATTTTTCTACTATTAGCTCCATTCCTATTTGAAGGGCATAAAATTATGCAAAATTGTTAATATTATAATCAATCTATTGAAAGTAAGTCCATACTTCCTTGCTATGTTTGTTTAGGAATGTTCCCCTTATGCTAGAAATGTAAGGATTATCTTTGGAGGCCCTGTCTAACTTCAAAAGGTATTTTGTGCCTATATTTTCTTGAGAAAGTAGTTTTGAGGCTATTTTTTGAATATTTCATGGATAGGATTTGACAGTATCCTTAACTAGACATTGGATTTTGACCATGGTTCTATCTATATTGGGAGCCCCTGGTTTGAATTTTTTTTATTCCTATTGTTTCATATTCCCTAGAGAATTATCTGGGAATGATTTTCTATGTTTAGGACATGGATTTATCAATTTTAATTTCTACAGGTAGGAAGAAAATTTTAGTAGAAATGAACTTAGGTATTGAAGAGAGCATGGGGGATTTTCTCTAACCGATAAGACCTTCATGAATCTTGGCCCATACTACTCTAGAGAAAGGCTATGACAATATTAGATGACCTATAATTTCTTTCTAATTATAGCATAAGTGGTAGATAGATCTTTGAAATTGAATAAGAAGTCCAAATAATATTCCAAGTAATGTTACCTACAGAACTGAGATTGATTGTGGACTTATATTCCTTTTTTACAATATATCTTCCATCATTGGTACGAGATACCCATATGTTCAAATTTGTATTTTCAACATAAGATGGTTGTCTTACAATTAACTGAGATTTAAGCATATGCTAGTGAGACTATAGATTCGTAGGAAGATCAAGTTATTCTTCATTTCTCAACTTCTAATTGTGCATGATGGAATTGAGAGTTTTAAAATTATTGTTATTTAGCCACTCCTATAGTGAAGGCCCTATTTGTAGTCTAAAATTTTCCAGAATATTATGAGATATAAATACTTCTTTTTCAAAGGTGGGATTCCATGATAGTTCATCTATAATAATGTATTTGGCCTCTTGAATTCCTTTCCATATTTTGGATACTTTTAGATTTTTGGATTGAAAAATATCTCTAGTCTAGTTTTTCCATTGTAATATCTGTGCAAGAATGCTTGCACCCATCATTTTGAGGGCTAAGTAATCATTTCACAAACCAATTTTACTTTTAAGGCCAAAATTTGCTTACTTATTTCTTTAATATCCAATATCTTTTACTCATCGACCAAGTGATGATATCCCACTTGATTAGACTATATTTTCTAATGCCATCCTATTTACCCCATACCTATAAAAAATTTCTAATAATTTTCTCCAAATCATTAAGAAATATCTTTGTGTACAAATAATAGAGCATTGGTATATAGGTAAAGCACTGATGACAACCTTGATTAGGGTCATTCTTCCATGGTGTGTGATCCAAACATTGGACCATCCTATAGTTCTCTTTAATTTTTTAATAATTTCATTCTATTGTTTACTCTTAATCTTGCTGAAACCGATAGGGATTCCTAAATATTTGACAACAAAATTAGTCTTGCTTTGATAGCCTAATATTCTCTCTATCTCTTTGAATTCTCTATTATATTTGTTAGAGAAATATATTATAGACTTACTATGATTTGTCTTGTTTCCTATTGCTTCATGATATATTTTGAGAACCTTTTTTATTCTTATGATAGCCAATTTTGTGGCTTTACTCAATAAGATCAGATCATCTACAAACTAAGAATTATTAATTCTTTGAATCTTTTGATGGATTGGCAGTCCTATAATTTTTTTAGGTCCCTTTGTTATTCTAGTAACTAGGACAAGAATTCTATTACCAAAATGAATAAATATGGGGAGAGGGGACAACCTTGTCTAACTCCTCTAGAAGCCTAGAAGAAGGGAGTGGATCTACCATTAAGTAGAGGAGCAATCCAAGGTCTTGAAATACATGTTGCTATCCATTTTTTGAATTGTTCATGGAATCTCACCTTGCTTATAATTTCCAAAATAATGTCATGATCAATTCTATTAAAAGCATTTACCATATCTACATGAGAGCCATGTCATTGGATATGTCATCCCTACTAGAGTGCATTACTTCTTGAACTAGTTTGATTCCTTCATGAATCATTCATCCTTTCATAAACCCAATTTGGTTGGGGAGATGATTGTATCCCACAATGGAAGCAATCTATTTTTGATGAATTTGAATATTATTTTGTATGATGTATTTTTATTAAATAGATTGTACAATGTGTTACAAAGCGATATTAGCCTAAATATTTGCAATGAATGGGCATGTTTTTCTTTGGGTATTAGAGCCAAAAATATGGATTTGATTCCCCCATGTATTTGATTTTTTCCCCCCAACTTTCTTCAACCATCCCTAAAATATCTGTCTTGATGATATTTCAAAAGCCTTGATAAAAATTTACATTGAATCCATCTGACCCTAGCGATTTATATTGTTGCATAGAAAATGCTATACCTTTAAGCTACACACACACAAGTTACAATTTGTGGGGCAAATAAACCTCCATTACTCTACTCACTATAGTCTCATGAGTATCATTTTGATAAGTCCTTGAATATATATTTTTAATGGGAATGAAGCAACTAAAGAACCATCATTCTTAAATCCCTAATGGGATAAGAATCCATGGATGGAGGATCAATCCATGCCATTAAAATCACCTAGTACTCACACCTAGCTCTAACAATTTTAAATCCTAATTAACACTAGATCATGTAATTACAAGGGGACTAGCCTCAATAAGGATCAAACCATGATCTTCTTGGTGACATCACCTCATATTTATCTGAACCAAGCTTACAAAACTATTTATGTAATTATTATTTTGTTCTATTATTTATATATTTATAAGTACTTTTCAATCATTCCAATGAATGTGAAAAATTATTTTCTATTTGGAAATAACATCATTCTAGGAAAGTTGAAAAATATTTCTGAACATCCACAAGGACATAGACCATATGGGATTATCCTTATAGAATGTTTTTATCCAGCCATGCTCCACTCAACTCAAACACCTATCACCTATACAACCATATCCCATTTTGTATTAGAAATTTGGATCTCCTACTTGGAGTTCCAAAGTCCTCACCATTAGGACCACTCAAGCTACATAAAATATTATATATAAATATAAATATGCATGTGTGTGTATTATTGTCTATTATTATTTTATATTTATTAATTAAAATTTTGATTTACATTTGGCTTATGCACAAATGAACCTTGCACTTGGCATGGTGGAATGGACTAATAAGAATTCCTAACAATCATCACACATCTAATATATCCATAAAAGGATCCTATCTAATATAAGTAAAATAATTCTTGTTTAGATGTTGTCCTCAAGAACATACAAGGCAAGCCAATCAAAAAACATGTAGCTAGATGTCCTCTCCAAGAAGGACTATCTAGAAAGATTTTGGGTGAAGCTTCATAGAATGTGCATGATATAGAACCTATAGGAATATATATCACATGACATCATACCATATTCATTTAAATCGCCTTGAATAATTTGGGAGTATGCCTAAAGAAAATGACCATGCTAATCACAATCTCTTAGGCTACACACTATGACATTTACACCAACCCTTAGACTATTCTATGTTTTTCATCAAGGATTGCTTAATGTTGTATATGGATTATTATGTAAAACAAGAAATTATATATGTACACACACACATATATATATATACAAAAAAAATTATAATCCAATTCAACACCTAATCAAGCATAATTATAAACTATATAAAGAATTACTTTTTAAAAAAAAGTGAAAAGAAGATTTATATTATATACCTTAAGGAATCATCAATCTTATACCCAAAAAATTATTCAATCACACTATCTTGTATTTTTCAATGGGTTATATTTTTTTAATGATGAACACATAGTGGTTTACAACATCTTGGAAATTATGCATGTGTCCCTTGACAATATTTGTACCTTGGTATTCTCCTTGAAAGTTGAGGAATCTAACTGGTTGAACTAATTCCATTTAACTACATTGTCTTATATTAAAAAAATGCTTTCTCATATATTATTTTGTAGAAATGATCACAGTTTAGTAGTAATATTAGAGTTGACAATTTGTTTAATTTTAACAACTTCCAAACTTGAATGAAATAAACTTATAAATATTAGATCAATCTTTGACACTTGAAAAAAATTAGTAGCTAAAATTATACATAGGTGATGAACAATAAACAACTTCATCTACTTTTCATCTCATTACAACATGCTATAAAAGGGGAGGAGGCTTGATAATCTTGCCCCCTACCCATAGTTAACTTAAAAAAAATAACACCATGAGACATTTTGCTACCCATTCCCAAACTTAAACATGCATAATATAAAATAAATGCATATAAAGGGCTTCTAGAATTGTCATAGAATTAAGTGATATATGTAAACATCCTATAAACACCAAAATATAGCCACTTGTCGTCCATCCAGGTCTTCCTGCCATTTTTACCCATTTATTTACATATATTTAGGTATATTTGTTTAATATATATTAAATTATTAATATTTAATATTATGTTATATATATATATTTAATAAATTTATATATAGATATATGTAAATTAATCCCAACCATCCATATTGTTTTAATCCTAGCCATTCATCAACCTTGATCCATACCACATGCCTAGATTTAATCTCTACCCTCCGTCATGTTTTAATCTTGATCGCACAAATTGTGTCGTTGAAACCCTAATGTGCCCTAGGTGAGATTATAAGTAGGAGAAATTTTTATGGCTCAATCCCTGAGTTTTTCATCCTAAGTCACCTGAGTTTTCTAGAGTTCCTCGCATCCTTGCCTTCACTTTCGCTCTCCCTTGTCCTTACATATGCTGCCACATCCATCGCCATAGCCCTCACCTAAAGTAGATCTGATTCTACAGACTTTACTTCAACCCTCAAACGTCCCTCTGCTACTCTCAAGTGCCCATTCACTATTACTAAATGATCCTCTGTTATTATCGAGTATTTTTGGGCACTTTTCATCGTCCCCAAGCACCCACAGGTGTTCTCTACTACTGTCGAGCACCCACGAGTGTTTCAGACTAGAATTCTATAGCCCTATTAACCCTCGAGTGTCGCTAGGGCATCACCACACCATTTTCCTGCAATAGCTACTACAAATCGAAGAACAACAAGTGAACAAGGTAAATCCGACATTAATTTATTTCATTTTATGTATTTTCATATTCTGCTCACCTTCGTTATATTGCATAGCTAGGGTTTGTATTAATTCATGAGGGTCTCACACTGTGGAGCCCTCAAAGTTGCTACTAACTTGTTTTCTATATTTTATGTGTAAATCTGGAGATACTACACCTACATTGTGCAACTGCTTAAGTCGAAGTGGCCCAATATTGGATAACACGGAGCTCATTCACCTTAGTTGGGATAAAAAGTGAGTTTGAAGACACCACCAACACTTTCCACTAGGGTTTTGAAAAATTTGAGTATTGTAATATTTTGTATCAAAAGAAATCAAATTCTTTATTGTAACATTGGAGATTTGAGGCTCCCTCCATATCAGGAAAATTATCTCTTTTGTGCAATATTGTCTCTTGGTTTCATTTATCTGTTATATATTGGTGTTTCATTTTTGCATCTACAAATGGTGATCACAATGGGACCCCCTAAGGGTTTCTCATTTTGATTTACTTTTTTGACTAACTTGTTATTTTCTATCTTATCTTGTAGGGTTTTTAGAAGCATAGATCACATGATTTTTGTTGTATTAGGGTTTCTGAAGATTCACAGAAAGTTGCAGAAGGCGCGGGAATACTTTGTGGCACTCAAGGGTCATCCAAAAATTCCTAGGGGTGTTTCAGAAGTTCTCAAAAGCATATTACAGGAATATACAGTAATTTTGTAGGCTTCACTGTAAGTCTGCAGAAGAAACCCTGAGCTTTCTATTTTTACATATTTTCATATTCTTACATTTTTATAGATTTCTAGATTAAAAATAACATCACTAATAAATTTGGTAAAAATAATCATTCTAGTTTACATTCTAGGCATTAGATTAGTCATTTCATTCATTCACACATTTCTATTTTCCATTTAAAGTTTTTGGTTTTTTGGTGTATTACAATTGAAAAATCCTACATTTTGGTTGCATGTGAGTTATTAAAATTGCATAAATTAGACTGCATTGTAGGGTTAGAAACCTCTCCTTTTGCTGATCTAAGTAGGAACATCATTAGTGTGTCAAAATTATCCCCGCATTGGGTGATTCCAGGTAGAGGAGTGGACAAACCCCCCATTGTTTAGAGAGGGATTTAAGCGGTGTTGGATTTTGATTTAGACTAGTGAAATCAATTGTTTCTAATATTGTATGTGCACCATAGAAAACATAACCTTAAAAGGAATCTCATACACACTTCACGTTTCACGTTAAATAATAGTGGTTGGATTTCATCACCAGCGATTTCTTGATACTTTATGATGGTGGATTTGATATCCATCCACCAATATCTGGCCTTAGGCACCTTAGATTACCCCCAAGCAAACTTGTTGGATTTCATCACGAGCAAGAATCTCGTTGCCATATCCAAGCCATAGTATTCATCTATTTCTAATTTAGATTAGCACATTGAAACACACAAAATCAAAATCTAAAAGACACTAAAATGAGATAATCAATGAATGAGGTAAGACACATATGTTGAACAAAATTAGCATTGATTTGTCTTACTTTTATTTTTGTGAAGTTTTAATTCTACATTTCATTTTATTGCACAATTTGTACTTGGTTTAATTGCTTATTGTCTTAACAAGAAATCAACAAAAAGCATTAAATCACAATAATTCCATTGAATACTCATCCACCTTCCCCACCACTTCTATGGTAGATTTCCCAAGTGTGACATAGACAGATTTATCTGCTGGTCCATCACACACTGTACAGACTACTGATATCTCGTACATGTACATCAAAAATTCCCTTCCTCAAACAAAATTATCTTCATCGTCCATTGACCACAATATCACCCACATAGACATGGCCAAAGTAGAGGCTCTCTACAAATCGGCTAATTATGTCTTAGAGCCCATTCATAATTCCCCTAGTCAAGATCCTACTTTATAGTAGGAACTTGCTCATTCCTAGCCATCCAAATTTACCTAGGTATACACTAACCCTCTTTTTGAGGCATCGGTTGCACCTTCCTCTCATGTATCCATTTCCTAATATCTAAGTGCTCCTAGCACTTCTATCCCATCTTCATACACATCCACCCATACCAACCCCTTGTATGAAGCACAACTGCTTCACAAGTTTTTGCCCCCCAAGTCACCATGCCAAGTGTAACTTATCCCTTAGCCACATCTTCCATGCCATTTATGTCCATACCTTCCACTTTTGATAGAGAAATTCACGAAGTGTGGGAAAATTTGAAGAAATTGCTTAAGCAACATAAAGACGCTCAACAATTGTGCAAGTGAACCCTAAGCCTCTACCAATTTCTAATCAGCCTATCCTCATTAACCAAATTCCATCATGGGCACCATAATAATCTATGGTTTCCATCCCTACTCCTCCACCAAACCATACCAATACCCATTCCATTACCATAAACCATACCAATTCCATTCCCATAGGTGAATCCAACCATAGTCTCTATGCATTGTCCCCATTTCAACATTCTTCATCTCTTCATCATCAATCTCCTCTTCATCAATTCCCAACAACCTCACCTAGTCATCATCATCAATCCCATCATCATATAGTTACCCCACAACATTTTTCTACCATACCTTCTCAAAATCATCAGGTGATTTAGGGCTTCCACATTCCTGGGGAAGACCCTAGAATCAAGGCCATGCAACAACAAATAGATCATTTGATACAACATACTCCTGTTATAACAAACCAAAAGCCAACCTTACGTAGGTTGATTAACCAACCCATTCACCCTTCAGTACCATCATTGCCATATCCGACATATTTCACAATACCAAAGTTTGAAAAATTCAAGGGGATTGAGGACCCCAAAGAGCATGTAAGCACATTTGTACACTCATGCTTTAGAATACAAAATGACAATGCTCTCATGCTTAGAACATTTCCTCAAACATTAGGTGGAGACGCCATAGAGTGGTACAACCAATTGCCTAGTCATAGTATTTATACTTTTGAATAATTGGTTGACCAATTATTTGAACACTTTGTCCTTAATGTTAGAAAGAAAGCCTCATTATCCGATGTTTATGCTTTAAGATAACATGACGATGATTCTATCTATGATTTTGGAAATTGTTGGAGGGTCGTCATTACCAAATTGCCATTCACCCTACCAATGGAAGTACTTATCAACCTATTTACCAAGAGTTGTTTAAAACCCATCTTGTATATGCTTCAATTAGAAAAATATCACTCATTTGAAGAAGCTTTAGCATAAGCTAGTGTCATCGAGGAGATAAAAATCCAAGAGGGCATACTTAAGCCTAGGAAAAAGGAATGGCAATACAAAAGAAATTATTTTGGCCAATTAAAATCAACATAGGCCACTCCGGCCAATCAACCTAATCATGTCAATCAAGTGGCCATGAGCTAGCTGGTAATGGCCTAACAAAACTTATTAAAACAACCACCGCAACAAATTGTCTATCATGCGGTTCCCTTAGTATCCCAATCAATGTAAAACATAGTTCTAACTATGGAGAACCATCCCCAACGATAGTTTGTCCGATAGAATTTCCAATACACCCCCTTGGCTGAGTCAAAAGCTTCCCTCTTTTGAAGGTTATACGCCACAAATAAACTTGCCTTACTCAAAATTAGACCAGATGATCTTGCTAAACATGGTAAACATTATTGGGAACATTTATTTTGTCCTTACCATAGGTAAAGTGGGCACGACATCAATAATTGCCATGTATTCAAAGATATAGTTCAAGACCTTATTGACTTGGGGGACATCAAGCTTGAAAACCCCCTTGCTCAACAAAACCAAAATCTTGGTATTTCCAAGCACCACTTCCTCATCATTAGGAGGTGCAGCTAGCTGTGGGAGGGGATAACACAAAAAATCCTCCAAATAAAGTTAACCATGTTCAACAATACCAAGGTTTTGTAGGTGCCATTAATGTGGTATCTAGAGGTCAATGAAATAACTAGCAAAATGCAAGGCAACAACCTCAGGTAAGTGTGTCACAACTGACCACATCACCTTCCATTAAAATTCCCCCTAAACCTTCCCTGTCAATTCATATTCCTAGCCAATCAAATCCTCTCATTCATCCTATAAATCATCCTCCATGACCAGTCATCTCATTGAGTAGCCGATTAACCACAAGCCTAAAGATGGCCTGGCTTTCGTCAAATTGTCAATATATGATCTAATTCAAAAATCTCCCCCACATCATGAGGCATTAATGGATATTTTGAAATTCATGGAATTACAATCTCAATATGCTAATGCCTTCAACAAATTTTTAGGAAGCATTCAAATATGCATGGAGCCTTCCATTACATTTTATGACTTTGATATTAAGCGAATCTCATCGGAATCATTAGATCCTCCATTGTACATAATGGCTCTAATTGATAGGAAGCTTTTCAAAAGAGTTCTAATTGACACTGACTCCTCCATTAATATCATCACCACATATGCCCTTCATCATCTTAACATTCCTCCATATTATATCACCAAGTCATATTTCAACCTAAAAGCATTCAACGATGCTTTATGTTCCACATTTGGCACTGTTGTTTTGCCCATCGAAGTGGGGGTCAAAACATTGCACACTATGTTCAAAGCATTGCAATTTTATCTCAAATTCTTATGAATCCATGTTTTTTTCCACCCACATTTTTCTATCACCATCAGCTAATCCATATACCACTCCACCCAATTCTTCATAAAAATCTCCCATTCTTGAGAATATCCTTACCACCAATCCCCAACAAGTTTCCATACCCACATCATCTTCATCATTGACTATATGCACATGTGGTCAAAGTCAATCCACATCATCAACATCATCACCTTCCACAAATTTACCTCCCACATCATCATCATCCATCCAACAACGTTCCCAATTCAATCCATCCCCATCAACCAACGTTTCACAAGTCAAGTTGATGGATTGTGAGACATCTTCATCTCCACCATATCTTGAGCCATTATCCAACCATGATCCTTCCATATCATCCCAAGTTGAGTTCCACCTCACTAATCCTAGTATTGGTGAATATGTGGTCCAAGACATCATAGTTACATTGCTCACCATTCCAACTACTAAGTATTTCAGTCACCCATGTGATCCATCTTTATCTATAGGAGTGGTATATGACATGGGTTCAACTCCCAACAACATAATTTTTATATATGGGGGGATTGATTCTTCGTCTAATCTAGATCCCCTAGAAAAACCCAAATAACCAACACCTACTAACATACAAAATATGTCGGTATTTCCATCCCATTATTTTCACATAGTTAATTGGCAAGGATATGGTTTAGGACTGCATGAACAGGGAATGCACGACATTATTGATGTTCCATATCGAGAAACGCATGACCATTCAGGCTTAGGTTACACTCCACTTTCCACCACCTCTTCTCTTGAACAAGCCTTCCAAAGGCTTAATCTAATCATGATGACTTTGACGATGAAATATATGAAGAATTTAAACTTATATCAATAATTTTTGACAAATATAAATAGAAATTGAAGCCCATCCTTCCCCACACCGAACATGATGAGTTTTTTCTTAGAATATTCCCCATCCATGAGCCCATATTTCACTTGCTTCTTCCACAAGAGCGAGCCAAACCTACCTATGAACCACCATATCCATCTCATTAATCCATCTCATTAGCAAAACTTGGAATATATGTACATAACAAAAAAAACAAAAACAATGGTTTTCACCACTACAAAAAAAAAATCAAACCAAAACATTTTCTTTTTTGGCATTGCATGTATATAACATTAGTTAAGTACATTTTTTTTGTGTTGATTACTATTATCCAGGTTTACCAAGCCCCTAGCATCTATTCTTAGGCACCATTCATTCCATCCATTCCAACCTCCTACTTTTTTTTCCTTAAGTCAACATGAATCCTATTGAATTATTCACCCCTCCGTAATCCATATGATTTGGCAAAACCAATTCCAATTAACATAAACCTTATTGATATGGACCGGATCTCTTCACCTCCATTCTTCCCTGAGCTTGTCTTATCCGAGGAATTTTTTAAGGGCTTTAGCTAGCTATATTCCTCCATCCCCTCTGCCTTCACCTTCACCTTCACATTTGAATCCTGAGGTTTTCTAGGCATACATAGATGAGGGTAAGTTAGAAGAGTTTGATGACATCTTAGATGATATTCATCTGATCCCAATTCCCCATCAACTTGAGGAAGGTTATCAAAAGTCCTTTGAAGATACCATCGATGTGAACCTTATTTCAGATGATGACAATCCCCAAATTTTCAATCTTGGAAAAAGCTTATCTAAAGATGAACAAGAGAAATTAATTACTCTCCTCAAGAAGAAGGGAATTTTTGCATGGTCCTACAAAGACATGCCTGGTCTTGACCCTAAGTTGGTTGTCCATAATCTCACCTTACATCCTGATGCTAATCCGATCAAAAAAAAACTTAGGAGGATGCATCCTACCATTGCCCTCTTGGTCAAAGAGGAGCTCCAAAAGCTATTAGATGTGGGTTTCATTGTACCCATTGATTACTCAGAGTGGCTCTCAAACATGGTACTTTTTCATAAGCCTAACGGGGCAATACATGTTTGCAATGATTTTTGATATCTTTACAAAGCATGTCCTAAGGATGATTTTCCTCTCCCAAACATTGATACTCTTATCGATACTTGCGCTGGCCATGAAATGCTTTCTCTCATGGATGGCTTTTTAGTATACAACCAAATTCAAATAAATCCTGATGACCAACACAAAACATCATTCACTACACCTTGGGGAACTTTTTGTTACAAGGTGATTTCCTTTGGCCTTAAAAATGTAGGTACTACTTATCAACATGCCATGACATACATTTTCCATGACTACATGCATAATATTATCAAATATTGTGGATGATCTCTTGGCAAAATCTAAAACTTGACAAGAGCACATTTTTGTATTGGAAAAAGTTTTTGACCGATTTGTAGAGCATAATGTAAGGTTGAACCCCAAGAAATGCATCTTTGGTGTTACCTCTAGAACTACTAGGGTTCATTGTCTCAAAAAGAGGCATTGAGGTAGACCCAAAAAAGATCAAGACCATCATGGAGATGCCTTCCCCAACAAATTTAAAGAAATTGTGTAGTTTACAAGGAAAGATCCAATCAATATGTCATTTCATTACGTAACTTTCTGACAATTGCAGGCCATTCAATCACTTGTTACAAAAGGGGGTACCATTTTATTGGACAGATGAGTGCCAAAAAGCCTTTTATGACATTAAGAAATACCTAGCTTCTCCGTTAGTCTTAGCTCCTCCTCATCCGGGGGTCCCCTTCTATATTTATATTTTAGCAATGGACTTTGCATTAGGGACAATTCTTGCATAAAATAATGGATAAAATTGAGAGCAAGCTATCTATTATATTAGTCGAACATTGGTAAGCTATGAAACTAGATACACTTATGTAGAAAAATTATGCTTAGCAGTGGTTTTTGCCACTAAGAAAATTCGACATTACATGCTTAATCACACAACATATATCATAGCTAGAGAAAATCCTCTGTGTTATATGATATCTCACACTTATAATAACACTCTCACTGCTAAATGGATAATGCTTCTTATTGAATTCAACCTTGATTTCATTAGCCAAAAATCCATTAAAATTCAGGTTATAGCCAATCAACTTGCGAAAGCTCCACTACCTAGTGATCATCCATTGATTATTGAGTTCCCAGATAATTCGGTATTCATTGTCACCGAATAAGAAGAAAATTTCATTATAGAGGAATATGTCAATATCACACTATTCTTTGATGGCTCTAAGTGTGAGAAAGGTCAAGGTGTTGGAGTCATGTTTTATACACCCAAGGGCTACCTATCCCCTTATCATTCAAACTTGACTTCCAATGCACAAACACCACTATAGAGTATGAAGCCTTAATATTAGGTCTTCGATCAACTATAGTTATGGGTATAAAGTGTATCAAGATATTTGGTGATTCTCAACTTGTTGTCAAGAAAATCAATGGAGAATACCAATGCAAATAACCTACCATTAAACTTTACCATGAAGTATCAATGAAATTGCTCTCTAAGTTTGATTGGTATGAAATCAATAGTTTTCCACATTCAACTAATATATTTGTATATGCAATGGCCTCCCTTGAATCATTGATTCCAAAATATTCCTTAGGAGAGGTACAACCCCTTATTATTTCAGTGATCTCTAAATATGCAATTGTCCGTGCTGAATCTAAGATGAAAAGGATGTTTGCTTCATCCAGTAGGATTCATATGAGCCTTGATCAAGCTAGATACTAGCCTTTCTCAAGTTTGGAACACTCCCATATGATATGTCTCGAACTGCTAAACACACTTTCAAGAAAAAAGTAGCTCATTTTTTCTCTTGGGGGATGTGTTGTATAAACGTGATTATGATGGAATCCTCCTTCAATGTCTCGAGGCTGTTGAGGCACAAAGAGCCATATCTAAAGCTCATGATGGTACTTGTGATGGTAATTTTAGTGGGATGGCCATCGCAAAGTGTATTCTATGCATGGGTTATTATTGGCCCACCATGTAACGAGATTGTTGCATTTATATCAAACATAGTAAGCAATGTCAAGAACATGCTAATTTAACTCATGTGCCATCACAAGATTTATAACCTTTTCAAAGCCTTTGGTCCTTTTCATAATGGGATCTATATTTAATTGGTAAAATTTCACCTCCTTCCTCGGGATAACATACATTTATCATCGTACCCACTAAATACTTCACAAAGTGGGTTGAGGCAATTCCTCTAACCAATACGAAATGACCTAGATGAAGTTCATACTTCACCCCATAATTTGTCAATTTGGTATCCCCTTGAAAATAATCTTCGACAATGACAAGTATTTCTAGAACAAGGATGTTCAAGCACTTTGAGAAAAATATAATATCCAACATAGTTTCTTGACTCCTTATTATCCACGAGCCAATGGACAAGCTAAGGTTACCAATAAGACCTTAATTGCTATTCTCAAGAAAATTGTTAACAAAAATCATAGAGATTGACATACCAAAATTCCCTTGGAATTATGGGCTTATCGAAAAAGCATCCACACACCTACTGGGGCAACACCATTTTCATTGGTCTATGGAGCCGAAGCAATCATACCTCTTGAGCTTGAGATCCCCTCCTTGCAAATTTTTTTGCAAGAATTTATAGATGATGACACTTCTAGACAAGCACATCTTGACCAACTCACACTTATTTATGAGAGGTGAGTCAATGCTTTAGAGAATTTACGAGTTTATCAATACCACTTAAAGCATTCTTACAACACCAAAGTTCATCTATATGAATTCCAAGTAGGATATCTTGTCATTAAAGAGAACCAACAAAACACCAATGCATTTATGCACCTTCGTGATAAATTTACGGCTAATTGGTTAGGTCCATACATTATCACTCAAAAAGTGGGTAAAGGTACTTATAGGCTTGCCAGTCTAGAGGGAGAGGAAGAGCCCAAACCATTTAATGTTATACACTTGAGAAAATTCTATGCATAATGTGATTTGCATATATGTACATATACATGGCTAATACACAAAAACATTGCATTTCATTTACACATATTTCATTAAAAAACATTGCATTTCATTTGCACACATTTCATTTAAAAACAATTGCATGCATACATTCCATTTCACAAATAACATTTCACAAATTCCATTATCATTTCACATTTCATAGTAGGGATCATTTATTAAGTTCAATGTCTTAATTGGTCCAATAAAGTCATTTTGCCTTAATCAGGGGCACCTTCGCAACATCATCCACAACATTCCACCAAGCCAAATTGTCATTTGCCTCCATATGTTCATAATTCCTAGGTGTTTTTAGTCACTCAGCCACTCCTATTTTTTTAAGAAAACCACAACTACATATCGAGTTATTTTTAGGACCATTACACATATTCACTAATAAAATATTGAAATCTGGGAATTGACTCCAAAACATTATTGAACCAACTACAATTTCACATCTTAAGAACATCTTGTGTCAAAGAGGGATAACACCATACTTGGTTTGAATCTTGAAGTGAAAAGGATAATCCTCGCCTGTACCATCATGCAACATAGTCCACAAAAACAATGGTTTTCACCACTATCACAATTCCAAAATAAAAGAAAGAGTAGGGAAAAATTCCTAACAAAAAATCTAAATATTTTACATCACACACCACTGATCATTGGGTTGTAAGGATTGTACTACATTTCCAGTCAAACGGTTAGGTAGTCATCCCCAAAACTTAAGAGATCAAAAACTCTTGGATTATAAAGTTAGCCTCCATCGAAGCTATAGAAGCTTGACTGGCAGTGGAGTACACTCATGCATGGTAACACATATCTTTCAAAGAGACATCTGACTACACATACGAACAAGCTAGCTTCTTGGTTTCATCCATGATAGGTCACCCCCAATTTACTCAAGATGAGTTAATGAACTCACTTGCACACACATTGGTTCTTGATTGCCTCGAGTCATTACCAAGATCTTAATTCGATAAATGAATTCATTGCTCACACATTTGTTCCTAGAGGAATTAGGTAGTTTTTAGTGAGTTTGTTTGATGCCACTAGTATATCTGAGTCTCTATAAAATAGTCAATTTTCCATATCAACATCCATATCTTCTTCAATATCAACATCCATATCTTCTTCCATGTCAAAATACATGATATTTCATGAGTATTTCACTCCACATACCACCAAGTATGGTGCATCTTATTAAACAACAATGCTAGAACATGGCCAAGCAAAATCTAAGCTATAAATGATCATTAGAAAATTTGCATTCTATACCTTGCATTAATCATCCATATATTTCCACTTGCATTAATCATCCATACATTTCCTTAATCATCCATAATATATCATATGCATTAATTATCCATATACACAAATGCATCCACACAAAAGCATTCACACAAAAACATAACACAAAAGTAAAATCCATGTATATATATATATATAAATATCACATATACAATGAGTTCCCAAAGGCTACATACAATGGAGCACCAAGGATCATATATAAAAAGTGTATTCAAGCACTACATAAGTCCTCAAAGAGGACCCCTATGACCTAGAAGGAGCCCTAGATCTAGAGCTATGCCTAGATTCACTATGCCTAGCAACCTCGATTACATATGAGGTAGGAGGATAAGGAAGTATAATATGATGTTCCATCAACCTATCATCCAAAGACTCAATATACCTATGCCAATATTGAATACATGCTATGTCAAAATTATGATGATGCTCCCTCTCTAGTAGCTCTACTTGGAGCCTTACGATCCTCTCATCCTGAGCCATCACCATCACCTCCTGTTATACCACCTACTAATCCAACCTCACCCAATCCTACTCACTCTAACTTGGAGGTCCATCTAGAGTCTCCTCCATATCGTCCCCATATTCACCATCTCCTCCACTCCCTAGAGCCTACCTCACTGCACTCTTAGTCCTCCTCCTTTGAATTTTAGATCGAAGGTGCCTCTGTCGCTTGGGAGCCTCATAGATCTCCTCAACCTCAACCTCATATCCATCTCCACCAACTACTACTAGATTTGGTTCCCATGGTGGTTGTGTAGTGAACCATGCATCATACTTCGTATTAGTCCTTGCATCATCCACATCGAGGAGATCTATATCCTCATCATCCTCATATGCCTCCCTTCATGGTTCAACACAAGATAACCTTGTATCCTCTTGATACCTCATGTAGAGCACTAGATCACTAGGAACCCCCTACCTCAAGCTGAACTACCAAATTATCCATGCAAATTGAATATACTTAGCCTCACATCGATACCTCCCAACCACCCACCTAGCTTGCCTAACCCATCACAGATGCTATCCATATCCTATCCACATGGCACCCCACCATGGCCTCCATATTGATGAGCAAGGTGCAGCAACAGTATTGTCATTGTTGTCAACACATTCAGACAAATCGGTTGATGCAGTGGATAGGAGTTAAGAGGTTCTTCAGAGTATGTACAGTGATTTTACAAAAGATCAAAGTGGCCCATATGCTAAAAATCAAAAGAAAATCACAAGAAAACTATCACGATATCGCGACATGTTGAGAAAGAAAGAAAAACTTTCGCAATATCGTGACATGTTGAGCAAGAAAGAAAAACTGTCACGATATCACGACATGTTGAGCAAGAAAGAAAAACTATCGTGATATCGCGACATGTTGAGCAAGAAAGAAAAACTGTCACGATATCGCGACATGTTGAGCAAGAAAGAAAAACTGTCGCGATATCGTGACATGTTGAGCAAGAAAGAAAAACTGTCGCGATATCGCGACATGTTGAGCAAGAAAGAAAAATTGTCGCGATATCGCGACATGTTGAGAAGAAAGAAAAACTATCACGATTTCATGACATGTTCGAAGAGAAAGCGCAAGCAAGAAAAACTATCACGATTTCATGACATGTTTGGAGAGAAAGCGCAAGCAAGCAAAACTATCGCGATTTCGTGACATGTTCGGAGAGAAAGCGCAAGCAAGAAAAACTATCGCAATTTTGTGACATGTTCGGAGAGAAAGCGCAAGCAAGCAAAATTGTCGCAATTTCGCGACATGTTCAGAGAGAAAGCACAAGCAAGCAAAACTGTCGCGATTTCGTGACATGTTTAGATAGAAAGCGCAAGCAAGAAAAACTGTCACGATTTCAAGACATGTTGGAAGAGAGAAAGGCAAGTAGAAAAAGTGTCACGATTTCATGACATATTGCAAGAGATAGTACGGAAGAAAAAGTGTCATGATTTCGTGACATGTTGGAAGAGAGAAAGGCAAGTAGAAAAAGTGTCACGATTTCGCGACATATTGCAAGAGAGATAGTACGGAAGAAAAAGTGTCGCGATTTTGTGACATGTTGGAAGAGAGAAAGGCAAGTAGAAAAAGTGTCACGATTTCACGACATATTGCAAGAGAGATTGTATGGACGAAAAAGTGTCGTGATTTCGCGACATATTGCAAGAGAGATTGTATGGACGAAAAAGTGTCGTGATTTCATGACATATTGCAAGGAAGTTTGTACGAACGAAAAAGTATTGCAATTTTGTGACATATTGCAAGAGAGATTGTACGGACGAAAAAGTGTCACGATTTCATGACATATTGCAAGAGAGATTGTCCGAAAGAAAAAGTGTCATGATTTCACGACATATTGCAAGAGAGAGAGTCCGAGAGAAAAAGTGTCGTGATATCGCGACATGTTGCGTTTTCGTGACCTGAAGGCAAGAGAAAGAGCAAAGGAAAGAGTGTCGCGATATCGTGACATGTCATGTTTTCACGACCCGAAGGTAAGAGAAAGAGCAAAGGAGAGAAAGTGTCGCGATATCGCAACATGTCGCATTTTCGCGACTAAAGGAGGAGAGAGAAAGTAAGAAGGCAGAAGTTTCACGATATCGAAAGAGTACGGAGGTGAAAGTGTCGCGATATCATGACATGTGGTTTTGCGAGTACAAGCAAACAAAAGAAGCAAGGAGGCGAAAGTGTCACGATATCATGACATGTGTTTTCATAGGTACAAGCAAACAAAAGAAGCAAGGAGGCGAAAGTGTCATGATATCGCGACATGTTGTGTTTTCGTGGGTACAAGCAAACAAAAGAAGCAAGGAGGCAAAAGTGTCGCGATATTGCGACATGTTGTGTTTTCGTAGGTACAAGCAAACAAAAGAAGCAAGGAGGCGAAAGTGTCACGATATCGTGACATGTGTTTTCGTGGGTACAAGCAAACAAAAGAAGCAAGGAGGTGAAAGTGTCGCGATATCGTGACATGTTGTGTTTTCATGAGCTAAGAAGAGAACCCAGACGAAATAAGATATGTGACAGTTAACTGAAGTTATACGAAAGTTACAGGTGCAGTTACAAAAGAAAATCATGCAGCTAAAATAAGAAGAGTTAACTGAAGTCGGTATGACAATTACAGGTGCAGTTACAAAGAAATATCATGTAGTTACAATAAGAACAGTGAAATGAAGTCAGTACGATAGTTACAGGTGCATTTACAGAGAAAAATCATGCAGCTAAAATAAGAACAGTGAACTGAAGTCAAAATGACAGTTACAGGGCCAGTTATGGAGTCATCAATCGAAGACCAAACAAAGAGCAATAACTATTAATAGGTTGCATGAGAGAATACTGGGTGTTAAAGAGTTACATATAGAAGTTTCTATTTATAAGTTGCATGCGAAAATATGTAAGTTAAAAATAGAGTCAGAACTTTGTTATAAAAGGAGGTCTACGTGGAGAATTAAAGTGTTGCTGAAAAGAGGGAAAGTGCTACAAAAAGGAGGATTGGAAGAGTGCCGTAAGAGAGCGTTTAGCAGAGCCATGAGAGCCATAATAGTGCAGGAAGAAGTGCAGCAAGAGGGCTGTAAGAGGGCCATAAAAGTGCAGTAAGCAGAGCCTTAAGTGTGTGTGATGTTTTGGTGAATAGTGAGAGAGGTTGGGTTAGCAATAGACCAATCAGGATCTTGTATAAGCGAAGTCATTTTTATGTCAATATTATAGTTTCAAAATTGTAGTCCAAGTTGGTGCTTGGAATTAGGGTTTGGTGCTCCTTTCTGTTGGTGTAGATAAATTAGGGGTTGGTGCTCCTTTATGTTGGTGCAGATAAATTAGAGGTTGGTGCTCCTTTCTATTGGTGTAGATAAATCAGGGGTTGGTGCTCCTTCCAGTGGGTGCTGGTAAATTGATTGTAAAATTGATATTTTTCAAAGGTTGGATTTGGATGGGAGTCTAAATAGTCAATTTTTGAGGAGTAGCCAAAACTGGTGAACCTCGGTACATCTTGTGTTGTGTGATGCTCTCTTGTTATGCTTGCTTTATCTGATTTAAATCTTCATTGTTTCAGTGTTAAGAGTTGTAGATTTGAATTTAAATAGCTACACTGATTCACCCCCCCCTCTCAGTGTCATTGTGAGACTAACAATTGGTATCAAATCCAGTTTCCCTTGTCAGGCTAAATCAGCTAGGGGTGATCTTGGATTAGTACGCAATGGCAGGTGGTGAAGGCTTCTCAGCAAACAAAGTACCATTGTTGGACGAAACTAATTACACATTTTGGAAACTCAGGATGCAGACATATCTTTGTGCTTTGGGATACGACATTTGGGATTCGATGAGACGGTGGATACACAATACCCACCACTCCTCCAACCGATGCTGCTGATAAGAAAATGTTTGAGAATAACTCTAAAGAAAAGAATGCTATCATTTGCGGTTTAGTGGACAGCGAACTGATAAATATTATGAGTTGTAAAATGGCAAAAGACATGTGGGACAAACTAAGGAGCATTCATGAAGGAGACGATAAGATCAAGGAGGCCAAGTTACTAATGCATCGAGCTCAGTTCGAAGCATTAAATATGAATGACGATGAGAACATAGAGGCATACATCGTCGAGAGTTAATGGAATCATTAATGCGATTAGAGGACTCGACGAGGAAATGGAAGATCTTGTCGTCATGAAAAAGGTACTAAGATATCTTCCCCAAAGATTTGATTCTAAAGTTTCAGCAATAGAAGAAGCTAAAGATATAAATACTTTTAGTATGGATGAGATGCATGGTTCTTTGACTGCATATGATATGAGAATAGGGAAAACTAAACCCACAGATAGAGAAGCTACTTTTAAAGCACATAAAAATATAAAAGCAAAACAAAAATCCAAGGAAGAAGAGACATCAGATGAAACAAAAGCAAATTTTGTTCGAAAACTAAAAATGGGAAAAGGAAAATACAGAGGAAAGTTACCGTTTAAATGTTTCAATTGTGGAGGCGTTGGGCATCTTGCAGCTAAATGTCCACTTAATGAGAAAAAAATAAGTGATGAAGGATCGCACCAAGAAAGGAGTGACTGGAAGAACAAAACAAATTTTAGAAAAGGCAACTTCAAGAAGAAAAGTTTCAACTCCAAGAATGTCAGTTCATCAGAAGACAACTGCAGTGAGGATTCTAAAGAGGAAACAGATGAAGTTCTTTATATGGAACTCAAAGAAGAAAAAATAGAAAAATAACAAGTATGTGATGAAAACCTAGAGGTTGAAGTAGATCTAGAAGGTGAGTTGATCGCTACACTTGAAGAGTTGGGTTTAGAAAGGAAAAAGAACAAAAGACTGTCCAAGAAGTTGGAAGAATATGAGAGTAATATTGAAGATATCTTCTTACAAATTCATAAAGCGAAGAAACTAGAAGAAGCCTTGAAGTCACAGATCAATGAGAAAGATATTGTTTGCTGCAAACAAGAAGAGGAGATTGTGTTATTGAGAAAACAACTAGAAGAGGCCAATACAAATCTCAAATTTGAGAAGAGCATAGAGCTGCTAGATAAAATGATAAGGCAACAAAGAAGCCCCATGTGTAAGCTTGGTCTTGGATGTGAAGTTGAAAAACCTTCATATTCTAAATTTGCAGAGAAGAAGAAGTCCACTACTGAAGGATCAAAGCAAGAAAAGCTTGAAGCTGAATCCTCAAAGGAAAGAAAATATCAAACGAGATCTACAACAAAGCAACCACAAAAAATGAGGTTCTATCACTCTCACTTTATTCATAATAATGCTTTTAATGGCTATTGTTTTAGATGCAACCATTATGGTCACAAGGCAATTTATTGTGGATTGAATAATAGATCAAAGAGTTATGCTGGTAGAAATACATCTGTTATTCCGGTTGAACACCATGTGCAATGTTTTAAATGTAATGGTCATGGGCACATAGCAAGGTCTTGTCCAAGAACTTTTGTATCTAATCTAAGGCAAGACAGTAGATTTCATCAGACGCAAAGAATGCAACACAGACATGGAAGAAATCATGTGCATCAAAGAAAGGAAAATAATCATCCATCAAAGATGTACAAGAGACAACCACCCAAGAGAAATGTTCAAGTTCACGAAAAGGTTCAAAATAGGGATGCAGTTGAAAACCTTCAACCTAAGTTCAAGAAATATTGGAGAAAGAAAGAAGAGAGGAAATCGTGTCTCCTTGGATTGAAGGAGATTACTCCTCTATTGCACTAAGCAGCTCCAAGTAGCACATCCTCAGGGGGAGCAATGTTAAAGTTTTATTTTAATGCTCCTATGTATTTGTGTGGTTATCTGAGGATGAAAGGAAAGTAGTCGGGGAGTTGTCGTATAGTTGTCAAAATGTGTTTCAGTTCATGTAGATGTTTGTGGAGATAGTATCAAACTGATGTGCTTTAGCAGAACAATATGGTGAACAACTAGGTTTTTTGATGCAGCAGCTGATAGGCGTTATCTAAGATAGAACATGCAGCACAGGTCGATGTGTCATGGAAGCATAAGATGACAGTTGCTGGTTTTAAAGCCTGTAACATTCCTAATCTACAGATAAAATAGAATCCATGTTGTGAGTAGGAAGGTGTGCGTTTCTTAACCAAAAATACAATACATCGTTTGGTATAAGAGAGCATTAATTTTCTCTAAAGAAGTAGCAGTTATCAAAGAGATGCCAGAGTCAAAGCAAACAGTGGCACTAGCACCCAGTTGGTCAAGAGTGCAAATTGGCACATGCAAGGCAAAGACATTGAGTAGCCCTAACATATGCCCTAGCAAGAAGTAGAATACCGAGTGTTGATGACTGTGCACAGATTGAGGTTCCAATGCTAGATGTAACGGTCCACTGTCAATACCTGCGTAGGCGATGAAAACATTCATGGTAGCCGTTAGAAACTAGAGACATTGAGCTACACAACTGATGCGAGGCAAAATCATCAGTCACAAAGGATATGGCAGTCAAAAGGCTAAAGAAATTATGCGTAGGCTGTCTGGAGAGTCGATCATTTTTAATTTGGGAGTAACTTTTGCGCAGCTGAAAGTTGAGTGTTGATCATACTATACTAAATAAGTAAAAGCAAGGTACAACAAGAATTCTAATATGATGAGCAGAGATTAGAGTTCTTATCCAAGAAGACTTTATGATAGAAAGAGTACTAGTGGAGGTGCGTTCTATCTTGGAGATAGGTTGGTTGCATGGAACAGTAAGAAACAAGATTCAGTTTCCTTATCCACAACAGAGGCAGAATATATTGTAGCAACAGTGTGTTGTACGCAGGAGAAAGTTGCGGAAGGTGAGGTTAAGTTGGATTTTGCTCCAACAACAGAGCAAGTAGCGAATATCTTCTCAAAACCGTTGCCCAAGGAAGTCTTTGAGTATCTTCGCAATAAATTGGGAGTGGTCACATTTCCCAAGAACTGACTAGCTATCGGGACCACATTCCTAGGGGGAGCATTTATATATTTGATTATCTTTTTGCTCATATTTGTAATTTTTGCTAATTGTCATAACGTGTTCCTGAGAATGTTGTGCATGGACTCAAGGGTTAGTCTGCAGTAGCCCTTTGGTATTATTGTCAAAGGGGGAGAAGAATTACAAGAAATTGTACGTGTGTTGCCAAAAATTCCAAAGGGGGAGATTGATGAGCAAGGTGCAACAACAATATTGTCATTGTTGTCAACACAATCAGACAGATAGGTTGATGTAGTGGACAGGAGTTAAGAGGTTCTTCAGAGTATGTACAGTGATTTTTCAAAAGATCGAATTGGCCCATTGTTGTGGCTGATCCACAACACACCCCAAAATTGGGGACCCACATTTTTTTGCATGCTTTCAAAGAAAACTGCAGTAGCCCAGATGCTAAAAAATCAAGGAAAAAGCAAAAAATTTCACTAAGGAGAAAAAGTGTCGCGATATCGCGACATGTCGCTCTGTCGCGGCCGAAAATAAAAAGTTGTCGCGATATCGCGACATGTCGCTCCGTCGCGGCCAAAAATAAAAAGTTGTCGCGATATCGCGACATGTTGCTCCGTCGCGGCCGAAAATGAAAAAGTGTCGCGATATCGCGACATGTTGCTCCATCGTGGCCGAAAAAGAAAAGGTGTCGCGATATCGCGACATGTTGCTCCGTCGCGGCCATAAATGAAAAAACGTCGCGATATCGCGACATGTCAAGCTTTCGCGGTCCAGAGAGGAGAGAGAAAGATAGAATGGAAAATTGTCGCGAAATCGTGACATGTCACAAAATCGCGGTCAAACCAGTCAAACAGGGCAAGGCACTAAAGTTGTCGCGATTTCGCGACAGGAAGCAACAAAGGGGTACGAAGCAGAAAAACATCGCGATTTCATGCACAGCAGAAAATGGTACGAAAGGAAAATATGTCACGATTTCACGACATGTCGCGTTTTGGCCAAATAAAGACACCAAATAGAAAAGCGTCACGATTTCGATGACAAAAGCAAGACCCAAATGAAAAAGCATCATCGATTTCGTGACGACAAAGAGATGAAAAAAAGGTCATGATTTCAAAAAAAAAAGCAAATGCATAAAGATGCAAAAGAGAAAAGTGCCCACAAAAATCATTAAAAATGTCACGATATCGTGACATGTCTCATTTTCGTATGCATGAAGGGACAAGGCTTTGGGAAAAATGTCACGATATCGTGACATGTCGCATTATTCGATAGTAGAAGAGCAAAGGAGAAAAAGGATATCGACATGCTATTTTTGGTCATGATTTACATGGGGCCATTACAAAACATGTAGAAAAGTGCAAAACACGTGGCATACATGTGTAAGGGCTACGAAAGGCGTTACAATTCATAGAGAAGATCAACGTTCGACATCAAACATAAATTCAAAAGCAATGGAAAGGGAGGGAATATGAAACGATACAATCTGGGAGGTGAAACGAAGCATCATAGAAAAAGGAGAACCTGTACCAAAAGTATAAAATGCAGAGGCACAGATTGGATACGGGGTCGAAAACCACTGCGAGCAGGGTTGTAGAGTTGAGGGTGATTAGCCATTCTGAGCCTGCTGTGGAGTGCTTTTCTTCCACTTTTGCTAGTTTTGAGAAAAACCAGAGATTCTGCTATTGTAACAGGACATATTTTTAATGCAGAATTGTTCAAAAATTTGCATTTTATGGGCAAGAAAGAAGGAGAAATTTTTTGCATGCTTCATTTTAACTGTTCTATTTTTCTCCTTTCAGATTTCAGATTTGTAAATGAAATTCATGCCATTGTTTTGGGTTATTTCATGTGAATGTCTACAATCTAGAAATTATTTTAAACCCTAGGAGCCAGCACCTAGTTTACTTTGATTGTGTTTGTTTTGCAGGTCAAATAGGCTAGGTTGCATGTACGAAACTCTCATATCTTCGGTTTTGTCGGAATAGGATAGCATCAGACTGAACGTGTTCAATTTTTAATTTTTTGCATTTTCTGTTCATTTTATTTTATTTTTCTAGAAGGTTTAATTTATTTAAAATGAATATTAAAAAATTACAAAATCTAAAAAAAAAAAATAATGAACAATCACTAAAGTTTCATGGTGAAATAAACCAACATTGCCCCTTGTTTACAGTTACTTGCAATCACTAAGGTGTTCCAAGCATTTAAATTGAATATCTTTATTTGAGATTACTAATACACAGTTGCAAATGCTAATACAACGGAGACCTTGGAGAAGTTGTTTGTTTAACTTCTTTGCAAGAGGGGATTTGGAATCCAAATCCTAAGGAAGAGTGTACTTTCACAAGTGTGTGAAAATACCACTCAACATTTTGGCGCTAGAAGGAGGGCCTGAACCGGTTTATTTCAGATTGATTTAAATGCTATAGGGATTTAAATTTTGAATATTTCATGCCCTATTGATTATTATCTTTAGCCCTCTTTTAACAATACAACTTTGTACTGTTAAAAGGAGGACATGAATTGCTATGCACTAGTCTAACGCTTTGATTGTTCATACAGGAATAATGTGATTTAATTTAATTTAAAAAAAAAAAATAATAAAATTTTTGGGTATTAAAGTTATATTCTTTAAGATTCACTAATGGCTATGTTTTCACCATGGATGACAGGTAGCCCATTGAACATACCAGGAGTTCAACATTATTTTCCCGTTGGTTTTGAGAGATGTCTTCCTCGATTTTTGTCTAACGGGACAAATACCGCAGGAGAACACATTCAAGCATTCAAATTTGTTGTGAATCACTTAACAATTTGGCATGATGATGTTGTTTGTAAAATGTTCCCTTACACCTTGGACAAAGTGGCATTTGATTGGTTTACAAGTCTGCCCTTAGGGTCTATCACTTCTTGGGCTCAACTAGAGGCAGCATTTCTTAATCAATTCAACAAAAAGCAAGTTGACCCAATCCGCATGTATGAGCAGTTTTTCACTATTAAAAAAGGACCAAGTGAAAATGTGAAGTCATTTTCTAAAAGGTTCTTTGGATTATATGCTCAATTAGTGACATTTTATGCTCTTCAAGAAGAAATGGCTCTCCAAATATATGTAAATGCTCTTGACCCACTCATTTCCACATATTTGCGAGGGATGCCTCAAATCACATCTTTGTCACAAGCCTATACTCAAGCAATGGCAATTGAGCAACAATTGAGTTGTCAAAATTATGGTGTGGGTTTTGGATCATATAATCTTCAATCATTTAATACCTCCTTTACCCATCCAATGATTTATCCACCTCAACCAAGTTCAAGTGTAAATCAATTTCAGAATCAACAATCATTCCCAAGCTTCAATCAATTTCAAAATCCTCAACCTACTATGCAAGATCAACCATCTTTCTTAAGTATGAATCAACTTCAAAATACTCATCTTGATTCAAAAGATGTTTCTAAAATCAATTTTAATGATTTTCATAAGAATATGATTTTAGGCAAGGGAGGAGTACTAGATCCAACTAGTATTGAAACATGTGACAAATTGGAAACCCTTGACTCACCAAAAGATGAATTCTATGAGGATGAATCTGTTTATACATTGGATGACATTGTTGAAAATGATGGCCAAGAAAATTCACACCTTCCAAATCATGTTAAACGTGAATCATGGGTTACACATGTGGATTATGATAGCCTTATCAATTTGAATACAAGCAATAACCCAATTTTGGAAGTAATTGAACCATCTAAGGAAGGTGAAGATAAATTTGATGAGAAACATGTTGATGAATTAAAAGATGAAGAAGAAATAGTTGAGCATCACAATTTGATTTTGAAAGATGATCATTATGATTCTTGGGAAGAGTATGCTCACTCCAAAACTCGCTAATGAAATTTGTGTGCCTATTGATATGCAGGATAATACAATTGCCCTTTCATATGAGGATATTACAAGTCCTGTACAATCTAAGAATGTTTTGGAAGAAGGGTTGGAATCTCATCAAAGGTTGGAGAAGGATAATGATTTTACTACCATGGATGAAGAAGGAGAATCAATTGTTTTTGTTCCCCTTGAGGGGCAAGAAATCAAAAATCTTGATCCACCTATTGTTTCTACAATGTCTATGCCATCTCAAAATGATGAAATTACAAAGCCTAAGTGGTGTGGGTTTGATACTATTGATGATCCTAATGAAAATATGGATTTTGAGGCAACTCAAGCCATTGATCATGGAAAGGTGTCACGTGACACATATCTTGAAAAATTAGGCTCTTGTTTTGAAAAATATGGACGCATGTTTGATTGGGTGCCTAACTTTGGTGTTTTTGAACAGGTGTTGGATGATGAAGAAGACAATGAAGAAAAAGAAAAAGCTACTAACACTCATCAAGTTGTGATAAATTCTAATCATGATGGGTTGAGTATGGGTGACAAGGTGAAATCTTTACCTTTGGTAGTAGCCACAAAAATTTTAAGTGATGGGTTACATGATGTCCCTTTGGATGCTAATGTCATTAATGATGAAATGTCAAATCTTGGTGATGTTTGTCAAGTTTTGATTGATTTTGATTGCTTTAAAATCTTGAAAAATAATTTGAATTCAAGACTTTTAGAAATAGGCTCTTGTTTGCAATATCTCACATTTGAAAAGGAAAGCCTACTTCTAAATCATGAATGGAATGATGAAACTTGCATTTTAAAGAATAGACAAGATAAAATTGAATATCAATCATTGTCTAATCAATTTGAAATTTGAATCTCACCTATGATATTACTAATAGAACTAAATCTAATTGGTGGGGTGAGAGAGGCAAGTTGAAGTTTGTTGCATTGTTTGGTCTAGTCTTGTTTTTGTTGGATGCCCACAACATTTGGCATGCATATCATGTTATATTTTTTTTGAAATGTTCTAATCATGTTTGGGATCCAGGAAAGTAATAGTCCAAGCTTGGCATCATCTTGTACTATATTGTATATAGATTTTGGTTTTGGTTTTGGTTTGTGTTTTCAAGTTTCATTTTTGGATTGCTTTGGTTTTGGATTAAAGGATTTAAGTTGTGTGTTGGTTCTCATTTGACATGTTTGGTTTTTATATTTAAAAAAAAAAAAAAGAAGAAGAAAATTTGAGATGTCAACTTATGCCTAAAATCGGAGAATATGAAACATTGGAATTGTGTTGTAGAAAGCTCCACAAGTAACACAAACATTTAAATAATATCGTTTGGATCTTGTGATGCATGAAGTTGTCAGTTTTGCACATTATGGTAAAATAGATGATATATTCCAAAAGAAGCAGTGCATTCATATCTCATGTCATATTCCACATTGCATATACATGTCATCTGAGTTACATTTTCATTCCATGGGCAATTATTGAGAAGGTGTTGAATCCTCTTAGGATTATTACATAACATATATTAAAAGGATCCTAAGGTTGGGAACTGCTGCCCAAACTATCTTGAACCAAGCACATTCCATGCACATTAAAAAGAATCTTGAGCAAAATGGTCAAAACCATACTTGGATGAAAAGGTGAGGTGAAAAGAATATTTCATGTCTGTCCTATCATGCAACATAATCCTTAAAACAGTGGTTTTTACCACTTCCATCAAGCTTAAAGCCTAAAACCAGAGTAGTAAGGATAGGGTTAAATCCTCATCGAACTTAGGTTGAGGATCCAACTCCCCAAAGCTCTGATTTGACCTACATGGAGTAGTAAGGATAGGACTTAATTCTCATCTCGCTTAGGTTGAGAATCCGATTCCCCAAAGCTTCCATTTTTCCCATTTCATCATAAAGCTTGGATTGGAAGGATCGTACTACATGTCCTCTGCAAAGGATGGGTAGTCATCCCAAAGGTCCAAGCAATAAAAGTAAAACTAATTTTTTCCATTTCATCTCAATCTTGGATTGGAAGGATTGTACTACGTGTCCTCTGCAAAGGATGGGTAGTCATCCCAAAGGTCCAAGAGATAAAAGATAATATTTTCCATTTCATCTTAATATTGGATTGGAGGGATCGTACTACATGTCCCTAGCAAGGATGGGTAGTCATCCCAAAGGTCCAAAGAAAAAAGAGAGAAAAGAATGAATGAAAGCCAAGTCATGGATTATGGGGTTAAGTATGCTCATGCGTGGCAACATGTCTTGCCTAAAAGCAAGACCACTGATTGCTCATATGGATAGACTAGCCTGACCATTTCATCCATAACAGGTTAAATTATTTTGTTCAAGATGAGGTAATGAACTCCAAATCAGAATAGTAAGGATAGGGTTAAATTCCCATCTCGCTTAGGTTGGGAATCCTATTCCCCAAAGTTCCGATTTCACTTACACTTGCACATGGGTTCAAGATGGTAGTGACACATAACCAACTTTGGGATCTAATAAATTAATTCAATAGACATATATTTGGTCCTAAGAGGGTTTGACATCTTTAATATGTTTGTCCATGATATTAGAAGGTTTGAGCATTTATAAAGCAGGTTGTTACATCTCTAGCATCTTCATCATGCATCAAATCCTGCACAAATCATTCATAGCCTTGCATACAAATCATAAGTGAAACCGACAATGGAATGTTGAACAAGTTCAAATGATAGGGAATGAAACACATTGCACACACCGAGCTGATACTTAATGATTCTGATGTTTCATGTATTTCTGATCTATCGGTATTTGTTTATCTTCTATGTGCTGACGCTTGTATCTAAGCTTGTATGTTTCAGGTTGGGTTCTCACCAAAATGCTCAAGAGCATTTGACAGTAGAGTCACCATTTGTTGTGGCTGATCCACAACACACCCCAAAATTGGGGACCCACCTTTTTTGCATGCTTTCAAAGAAAACTGCAGTAGCCCAGATGCTAAAAAATCAAGGAAAAAGCAAAAATTTCACAAAGGAGAAAAAGTGTCGCGATATCGCGACATGTCGCTCTGTCGCGGCCAAAAATAAAAAGTTGTCGCGATATCGCGACATGTCGCTCCGTCACGGCCAAAAATAAAAAGTTGTCGCGATATCGCGACATGTTGCTCCAGTCGCAAAATGAAAAAGTTGTCACGATATCGCGACATGTTCGCTAAAATGAAAAATGTCCGATATCGCGACATGTTCGTAGAGAAGAAGAATGGAAAATTGTCACGAAATCGCGACATGTCACAAAATCGCGGTCAAACCCAAAAAGGAAGAAAAGCTCTGATTTCACAAAACGAAAAAAGAAAAAAAAATGTCACGATTTCACATGACATCAAAATAAAAGCGTCACGATTTCACCAAAGAAATCAGTTGAAAAAAGGTCACGATTTCAAAGTGACAGAAAATGCAGATTCAAACAAGAAAAACGGCAGATATCTGACATGTCTCATTTTTTGCATGAAGGGACAAGGTTGGAAAATGTCACGATATCCTGACATGTCGTATTTTTGCGATGAAAGCAAAGCGAAAGCATGCTATTTTTGGTCACGATTTACATGGGGCCATTACAGAACATGCAGAAAAGTGTGGAACACATGGCATACATGTGTAAGGGCTACTGAGACATTACAGTTCACAGAGAAGATCTCAAACATAAAATCAAAAGCAATAAAAAGGGGGGAATATGAAACGATAGCAATCTAGAAGATGAAACGAAGCATCGTAGAAGGAAGGAAGAATTACCAAAAGTATAAAATGCAGAGGCACAGATTGATACAGGGTCAGAAACCGCTGCGAGCGGGTTGTAGAGTTGAGGGTGATTAGCCGTTCTGAGCCTGCTGTGGAGTGCTTTTCTTCCACTTTTGCTGGTTTTGAGAAAAACCAGAGATTCTGCTATTGTAACAGGACATATTTTTAATGCAGAATTGTTCAAAAATTTGCATTTTATGGGCAAGAAAGAAGGAGTCATTTTTTGCATGCTTCATTTTAACTGTTCTATTTTTCTCCTTTCAGATTTTAGATTTATAAATGAAATTCATGCCATTGTTTTGGGTTATTTCATGTGAATGCTTCAATCTGAAAACTTATTTTAAACCCTAGGAGCTAGCACCTAGTTTACTTTGATTGTGTTTGTTTTGCAGGTCAAATAGGTTAGGTTGCATGTACGAAACTCTCACATCTTCGATTTTGTCGGAAATAGGATAGCATCAGACTGAACGTGTTCAATTTTTAATTTTCTTGCATTTCTTTTCATTTTATTTTATTTTTCAGAAGGTTTAACTTATTTAAAATGAACATTTAAAAATTACAAAATCTAAAAAAAAAAAAATAATGAACAATCACTAAAGTTTCATGGTGAAATGAACCAACATTGCCCCTTGTTTACAGTTACTTGCAATCACTAAGGTGTTCCAAGCATTTTAAATTGATTATCTTCATTTGAGATTACTAATACACAGTTGCAAATGCTAATACAACGGAGACCTTGGAGAAGTTGGTTGTTTAACTTCTTTGCAAGAGGGGATTTGGAACCCAAATCCTAAGGAAGAGTGTACTTTCACAAGTGTGTGAAAATACCACTCAACATTTTGGCGCTAGAAGGAGGGCCTGAACCGGTTTATTTTAGATTGATTTAAATGCTATAGGGATTTAAATTTTGAATATTTCATGCCCTATTGATTATTATCTTTAGCCCTCTTTTAACAATACAACTTTGTACTGTTAAAAGGAGGACATGAATTGCTATGCACTTGTCTAACGCTTTGATTGTTCATACAGGAATAATGTGATTTAATTTAATTTAAAAAAAAAAATAATAATAAATAAAAAAAAAATTTTGGGTATTAAAGTTATATTCTTTAAGATTCACTAATGGCTATGTTTTCACCGTGGATGACAGGTAGCCCATTGAACATACCAGGAGTTCAACATTATTTTCCCGTTGGTTTTGAGAGATGTCTTCCTCGATTTTTGTCTAACGGGACAAATATTGTAGGAGAACACATTCAAGCATTCAAATTTGTTGTGAATCACTTAACAATTTGGCATGATGATGTTGTTTGTAAAATGTTCCCTTACACCTTGGACAAAGTGGCATTTGATTGGTTTACAAGTCTGCCCTTAGGGTCTATCACTTCTTGGGCTCAACTAGAGGCAGCATTTCTTAATCAATTCAACAAAAAGCAAGTTGACCCAATCCGCATGTATGAGCAGTTTTTCACTATTAAAAAAGGACCAAGTGAAAATGTGAAGTCATTTTCTGAAAGGTTCTTTGGATTATATGCTCAATTAGTGACATTTTATGCTCTTCAAGAAGAAATGGCTCTCCAAATATATGTAAATGCTCTTGACCCACTCATTTCCACATATTTGCGAGGGATGCCTCAAATCACATCTTTGTCACAAGCCTATACTCAAGCAATGGCAATTGAGCAACAATTGAGTTGTCAAAATTATGGTGTGGGTTTTGGATCATATAATCTTCAATCATTTAATACCTCCTTTACCCATCCAATGATTTATCCACCTCAACCAAGTTCAAGTGTGAATCAATTTCAGAATCAACAATCATTCCCAAGCTTCAATCAATTTCAAAATCCTCAACCTACTATGCAAGATCAACCATCTTTCTTAAGTATGAATCAACTTCAAAATACTCATCTTGATTCAAAGGATGTTTCTAAAATCAATTTTAATGATTTTCATAAGAATATGATTTTAGGCAAGGGAGGAGTACTAGATCCAACTAGTATTGAAACATGTGACAGATTGGAAACCCTTGACTCACCAAAAGATGAATTCTATGAGGATGAATCTGTTTCAGATGACATTGTTGAAAATGATGGCCAAGAAAATTCACACCTTCCAAATTATGTTAAACTTGAATCATGGGTTACACATGTGGATTATGATAGCCTTATCAATTTGAATACAAGCAATAACCCAATTTTGGAAGTAATTGAACCATCTAAGGAAGGTGAAGATAAATTTGATGAGAAACATGTTGATGAATTAAAAGATGAAGAAGAAATAGTTGAGCATCACAATTTGATTTTGAAAGATGATCATTATGATTCTTGGGAAGAGTATGCTCACTCCAAAACTTCTAATGAAATTTGTGTGCCTATTGATATGCAGGATAATACAATTGCCCTTTCATATGAGGATATTACAAGTCCTGTACAATCTGAGAATGTTTTGGAAGAAGGGTTGGAATCTCATCAAAGGTTGGAGAAGGATAATGATTTTACTACCATGGATGAAGAAGGAGAATCAATTGTTTTTGTTCCCCTTGAGGGGCAAGAAATCAAAAATCTTGATCCACCTATTGTTTCTACAATGTCTATGCCATCTCAAAATGATGAAATTACAAAGCCTAAGTGGTGTGGGTTTGATACTATTGATGATCCTAATGAAAATATGGATTTTGAGGCAACTCAAGCCATTGATCATGGAAAGGTGTCACGTGACACATATCTTGAAAAATTAGGCTCTTGTTTTGAAAAATATGGACGCATGTTTGATTGGGTGCCTAACTTTGGTGTTTTTGAACAGGTGTTGGATGATGAAGAAGACAATGAAGAAAAAGAAAAAGCTACTAACACTCATCAAGTTGTGATAAATTCTAATCATGATGGGTTGAGTATGGGTGACAAGGTGAAATCTTTACCTTTGGTAGTAGCCACAAAAATTTTAAGTGATGGGTTACATGATGTCCCTTTGGATGCTAATGTCATTAATGATGAAATGTCAAATCTTGGTGATGTTTGTCAAGTTTTGATTGATTTTGATTGCTTTAAAATCTTGAAAAATAATTTGAATTCAAGACTTTTAGAAATAGGCTCTTGTTTGCAATATCTCACATTTGAAAAGGAAAGCCTACTTCTAAATCATGAGTGGAATGATGAAACTTGCATTTTAAAGAATAGACAAGATAAAATTGAATATCAATCATTGTCTAATCAATTTGAAATTTGAATCTCACCTATGAGAATACTAATGGAACTAAATCTAATTGGTGGGGTGAGAGAGGCAAGTTGAAATTTGTTGCATTGTTTGGTCTAGTCTTGTTTTTGTTGGATTCCCACAACATTTGGCATGCATATCATGTTATATTTCTTTTGAAATGTTCTAATCATGTTTGGGATCCAGGAAAGTAATAGTCCAAGCTTGGCATCATCTTGTACTATATTGTATATAGATTTTGGTTTTGGGTTTTGGTTTGTGTTTTCAAAGTTTCATTTTTGGATTGCGTTTGGTTTTGGATTAGGATTTAAGTTGTGTGTTGGTCCTATTTGACATGTTTAGTTTTTATATATAAAAAAAAAAAAGAAAAAAGAAAATTTTGAGATGTCAACTTATGCCTAAAATATGGAGAATATGAAACATTGGAATTGTGTTGTAGAAAGCTCCACAAGTAACACAAACATTTAAATAATATCGTTTGGATCTTGTGATGCATGAAGTTGTCAGTTTTGCACATTATGGTAAAATAGATGATATATTCCAAAAGAAGCAGTGCATTCATATCTCATGTCATATTCCACATTGCATATACATGTCATCTCAGTTACATTTTCATTCCATGGGCAATTATTGAGAAGGTGTTGAATCCTCTTAGGATTATTACATAACATATATTAAAAGGATCCTAAGGTTGGGAACTGCTGCCCAAGCTATCTTGAACCAAGCACATTCCATGCACATTAAAAAGAATCTTGAGCAAAATGGTCAAAACCATACTTGGATGAAAAGGTGAGGTGAAAAGAATATTTCATGTCTGTCCTATCATGCAACATAATCCTTAAAACAGTGGTTTTTACCACTTCCATCAAGCTTAAAGCCTAAAACCAGAGTAGTAAGGATAGGGTTAAATCCTCATCGAACTTAGGTTGAGGATCCAACTCCCCAAAGCTCTGATTTGACCTACATGGAGTAGTAAGGATAGGACTTAATTCTCATCTCGCTTAGGTTGAGAATCCGATTCCCCAAAGCTTCCATTTTTCCCATTTCATCATAAAGCTTGGATTGGAAGGATCGTACTACATGTCCTCTCGCAAAGGATGGGTAGTCATCCCAAAGGTCCAAGCAATAAAAGTAAAACTAATTTTTTCCATTTCATCTCAATCTTGGATTGGAAGGATTGTACTACGTGTCCTCTGCAAAGGATGGGTAGTCATCCCCAAGGTCCAAGAGATAAAAGATAATATTTTCCATTTCATATTAATATTGGATTGGAGGGATCGTACTACATGTCCCTAGCAAGGATGGGTAGTCATCCCAAAGGTCCAAAGAAAAAAGAGAGAGAAAAGAATGAATGAAAGCCAAGTCATGGATTATGGGGTTAAGTATGCTCATGCGTGGCAACATGTCTTGCCTAAAAGCAAGACCACTGATTGCTCATATGGATAGACTAGCCTGACCATTTCATCCATAACAGGTTAAATCATTTTGTTCAAGATGAGGTAATGAACTCCAAATCAGAATAGTAAGGATAGGGTTAAATTCCCATCTCGCTTAGGTTGGGAATCCTATTCCCCAAAGTTCTGATTTCACTTACACTTGCACATGGGTTCAAGATGGTAGTGACACATAACCAACTTTGGGATCTAATAAATTAATTCAATAGACATATATTTGGTCCTAAGAGGGTTTGACATCTTTAATATGTTTGTCCATGATATTAGAAGGTTTGAGCATTTATAAAGCAGGTTGTTACATCTCTAGCATCTTCATCATGCATCAAATCCTGCACAAATCATTCATAGCCTTGCATACAAATCATAAGTGAAACCGACAATGGAATGTTGAAAAAGTTCAAATGATAGGAAATGAAACACATTGCACACACCGAGCTGATACTTAATGATTCTCGATGTTTCATGTATTTCTGATCTATCGGTATTTGTTTATCTTCTATGTGTTGACGCTCTGTATCTAAGCTTGTATGTTTCAGAGTTGGGTTCTCACCAAAATGCTCAGGAGCATTTGACAGTAGAGTCGCCATTTGTTGTGGCTGATCCACAACACACCCCAAAATTGGGGACCCACCTTTTTTGCATGCTTTCAAAGAAAACTGCAGTAGCCCAGATGCTAAAAAATCAAGGAAAAAGCAAAAATTTCACTAAGGAGAAAAAGTGTCGCGATATCGCGACATGTCGCTCTGTCACGGCCGAAAATAAAAAGTTGTCGCGATATCGCGACATGTCGCTCCGTCACGGCCAAAAATGAAAAAGTGTCACGATATCGCGACATGTTGCTCCGTCGCGGAAAATGAAAAGTTGTCACGATATCGCGACATGTTGCTCCTAAAAATATCACATGTCTCAAAATGAAAATTGTCGCGAAATCGTGACATGTCACAATGTCAAGAAAAGTCCATTCAGAAAAAAGTCACGATTTCAGAAAAAAAGAAAATGCAGACGAAAAAAAAAATAAAACGTCGCGATTTCACAAGAAAAAAACAAAGAAAAGCATCACGATTTCACGAAAAAGTCACGATAAAAGAAAAGTGTCACGATTTGGAAAAAATGTCACGATATCGCGACATGTCTCATTTTCATGTGCATGAAGGGACAAGGCTGCGGGCAAAAATGTCACGATATCGCGACATGTCTTATTTTCGCGATGAAAGTAGAAGAGCAAAGCTACATGCTATTTTTGGTCACGATTTACATGGGGCCATTACAGAACATGCAAAAGTGTGGAACACGTGGCATACATGTGTAAGGGCTACAGAAGCGTTACATTCATAGAGAATATCAATGTTTCGAGCATAAAAAATCAAAAGCAATGAAAAGGTGAGGAATATGAAACGATACAATCTGGGAGATGAAACGAAGCACCGCATGAAGAAGGAGAACCGTACTAGCAAGTATAAAACGCAGAGGCACAGATTGATACGGGGTCAAAAACCGCTGCGAGCGAGGTTGCAGAGTTGATGGTGATTAGCCATTCTGGGCCTGCTTTGAAGTGCTTTTCTTCCACTTTTGCTGGTTTTGAGAAAAACCAGAGATTCTGCTATTGTAACAAGACATATTTTTAATGCAGAATTGTTCAAAAATTTGCATTTTATGGGCAAGAAAGAAGGAGAAATTTTTTGCATGCTTCATTTTAACTGTTCTATTTTTCTCCTTTCAGATTTTAGATTTGTAAATGAAATTCATGCCATTGTTTTGGGTTATTTCATGTGAATGTCTCAATCTGGAAATTATTTTAAACCCTAGGAGCCAGCACCTAGTTTACTTTGATTGTGTTTGTTTTGCAGGTCAAATAGGCTAGGTTGCATGTACGAAACTCTCACATCTTCGGTTTTGTCGGAATAGGATAGCATCAGACTGAACGTGTTCAATTTTTAATTTTCTGCATTTCTGTTCATTTTATTTTATTTTTCCAGAAGGTTTAACTTATTTAAAATAAACATTTAAAAATTACAAAATCTAAAAAAAATAAAATAATGAACAATCACTAAAGTTGCATGGTGAAATAAACCAACATTGCCCCTTGTTTACGATTACTTGCAATCACTAAGGTGTTCCAAGCATTTTAAATTGATTATCTTTATTTGAGATTACTAATACACAGATTGCAAATGCTAATACAGCGGAGACCTTGGAGAAGTTGGTTGTTTAACTTCTTTGCAAGAGGGGATTTGGAACCCAAATCCTAAGGAAGAGTGTAATTTCACAAGTGTGTGAAAATACCACTCAACACCCATATACTAAAAATCAAAAGAAAATCACAAGGAAGAAAACTGTCATGATATCACGACATGTTGAGCAAGAAAGAAAAACTGTCACGATATCGCGACATGTTGAGCAAGAAAGAAAAACTGTCACGATATCGCAACATGTTGAGCAAGAAAGAAAAACTGTCGCGATATCATGACATGTTGAGCAAGAAAGAAAAATTGTTGTGATATCGCAACATGTTGAGCAAGAAAGAAAAATTGTCGCGATATCACGACATGTTGAGAAGAAAGAAAAACTTTCATGATTTCATGACATGTTCGGAGAGAAAGCGCAAGCAAGCAAAACTATCGTGATTTTGTGACATGTTCGGAGAGAAAGTGCAAGCAAGCAAAACTGTCATGATTTCGTGACATGTTCGGAGAGAAAGTTCAAGCAAGCAAAACTATCGTGATTTCGTGACATGTTCGGAGAGAAAGCGCAAGCAAGAAAAATTGTTGCGATTTCATGACATGTTCGGAGAGAAAGCACAAGCAAGAAAAACTGTCACGATTTCGTGACATGTTCGGAGAGAAAGCGCAAGCAAGCAAAACTGTCATGATTTCGAGACATGTTGGAAGAGAGAAAGGCAAGTAGAAAAAGTGTCATGATTTTGTGACATATTGCAAGAGATAGTACAAAAGAAAAAGTGTCACGATTTTGTGACATGTTGGAAGAGAGAAAGGCAAGTAGAAAAAGTGTCGCGATTTTGCGACATATTGCAAGAGAGATAGTACGGAAGAAAAAGTGTCGCAATTTTGTGACATGTTGGAAGAGAGAAAGGCAAGTAGAAAAAGTGTCACAATTTCGCGACATATTGCAAGAGAGATTGTATGGACGAAAAAGTGTTGCGATTTCATGACATATTGCAAGAGAGATTGTACGGATGAAAAAGTGTCACGATTTTGCGACATATTGCAAGGAAGTTTGTATAGACAAAAAAGTGTCACGATTTCGTGACATATTGCAAGAGAGATTGTACGGATGAAAAAGTGTCACGATTTCACGACATATTGCAAGAGAGATTTTCTGAAAGAAAAAGTGTCACGATTTCGTGACATATTGCAAGAGAGTCCAAGAGAAAAAGTGTCAAGATATCGCGACATGTCACATTTTTGTGACCCGAAGGCAAGAGAAAGAGCAAAGGAGAGAAAGTGTCGTGATATTGTGACATGTCACATTTTTGTGACTCGAAGGCAAGAGAAAGAGCAAAGGAGAGAAAGTGTCGCGATATCGCGACATGTCACATTTTCATGACTAAAGGAGGAGAGAGAAAGTAAGAAGGTAGAAGTGTCACGATATCGCGACAAAAGTAAAGAGGAAGAGTACGGAGGTGAAAGTGTCGCAATATCATGACATGTTGTGGTTTTGCAGGTACAAGCAAACAAAAGAAGTAAGGAGGCAAAATTTTCATGATATCACGACATGTGTTTTCACGGGTACAAGCAAACAAAAGAAGCAAGGAGGCGAAAGTGTCGTGATATCATGACATGTTGTGTTTTCACGGGTACAAGCAAACAAAATAAGCAAGGAGGTGAAAGTGTCGCGATATCGCGACATGTTGTGTTTTTGCGGGTACAAGCAAACAAAAGAAGCAAGGAGGCAAAAGTGTCATGATATCGTGACATGTGTTTTCATGAGCTAAGAAGAGAACCCAGCCAAAATAAGATATGTGACAGTTAACTGAAGTTATACGACAGTTACAGGTGTAGTTGCAAAAGAAAATCATGCAGCTAAAATAAGAAGAGTTAACTGAAGTCAGTACGACAATTACAGGTGCAGTTACAGAGAAATATCATGTAGCTACAATAAGAACAGTGAACTAAAGTCAATACGACAGTTATAGGTGCAGTTACAAAGAAAAATCATGCAGCTAAAATAAGAACAGTGAACTGAAGTCAGAACGACAGTTACAGGGCTAGTTACGAAGTCATCAATCGAAGACCAAACAAAGAGCAGTAACTATTAATAGGTTGCATGAGAGAATACTGGGTGTTAAAGGAGTTACATATAGAAGTTTCTATTTATAAGTTGCATGCAAAAATATGTAAGTTAAAAATAGAGTCAGAACTTTGTTATAAAAGGAGGTCTACGTGGAGAATTAAAGTGCTACTGAAAAGAGGGAAAGTGCTGCAAAAAGGAGGATTGGAAGAGTGTCGTAAGAGAGCGTTTAGCAGAGCCGTGAGAGCCGTAAGAGTGTAGGAAGAAGTGCAGCAAGAGGGATGTAAGAGGGCCATAAAAGTGCAGTAAGTAGAGCCTTAAGTGTGTGTGATGTTTTGGTGAATAGCGAGAGAGGTTGGGTTAGCAATAGACCAATCAGGGTCTTGTATAAGCGAAGGCATTTTTATGTCAATCTTATAGTTTCAAAATTGCAGTCCAAGTTGGTGCTTAGAATTAGGGGTTGGTGCTCCTTTCTGTTGGTGTAGATAAATTAGGGGTTGGTGCTCCTTTCTGTTAGTGCAGATAAATTAGGGGTTGGTGCTCCTTTCTGTTGGTGCAGATAAATTAGGGGTTGGTGCTCCTTTTTGTTGGTGCAGATAAATCAGGGGTTGGTGCTCCTTCCAGTGGGTGCTGGTAAATTGATTGTAAAATTGATATTTTTCAAAAGCTAGATTTGGATGGGAGTCCAAACAGTCAAATTTTGAGGAGTAGCCAAAACTGGTGAACCTCGATACATCTTGTGTTGTGTGATGCTCTCTTGTTATGCTTGCTTTATCTGATTTAAATCTTCATTGTTTTAGTGTTAAGAGTTGTAGATTTGAATTTAAATAGCTACACTGATTCACCCCCCCTCTCAGTGTCATTGTGAGACTAACACATATCACTTGGAAATATGTCAATCCAACCCATAAATCCCTATACCACTAACTCGTCCACACAGGATGACTCAATTGTACCTCCTCTACCATTACCCATCTCCTATAATAGGGCTACTTCCTATCCCAACTTACAAGTGGTAGGCCTTCTGGTTGAGACATGGTAAAATACTTCCATACCTAGCACTGCAATAGCAAACTACACCAAAATCCTTTCCTCTTCTATATCCTCACCTCATATATCTCCTAGTATACCTGCACCAATAAGGTAGGAGCCCATGCACACACCTGCGATGTAGCAAGTATCGCTCACCAACCCTATTAAGTTTCAAGGGAACCTACAGCTGGTACTATTATGGGTCACGATGTTGGCCAACATGAACATTACCAAAGCTCGAAGGGCATCCAATTCCTTCTCCACATATATGGATAAGTATAGAATACCCCTACACTCCACCCTCACACTCCACCAACTATCACCAAACATCTTCTTCATCATCATCCCTCGATCTTATCCAACCTTGATACAAATCCCCTCCACAGGTATCTTGATGATGTGGTATACATCCTCAAGTGTAAAGGTAACCTCTCTAGTAGGAAGCTAAAAGGTCCCCCTCTCCGGATCCCACCTCTTCACCAAGGCAGAGAGGTACCCCTCATCCACCCTCACCACATCAATCAGGGCTACCTCTGCTAGCCCCATAGCTTCCAATAAATCCCACTCCTCCTTCCCCAATGCCTTCCTCATCCCAAGGATGAGAGGTGAGAACCGGTGTTGAGCCTCCAAAATCCTTAGCTGCAGCACAACACAAAATATTTGTTATTAATACATGTTAAAAAAACAACATCAACAACAAAAATATAATTTTTTTGCACAAAATAAAAAGAACCTCCAAGTGGGATTTACCTTGGAAAATAATAATCCTGCATCCACTCCCTTTGCCACCATAGCTTTCGTGCCTACCTTTATTTACCTCACATCACTCCACTCCACCTCACTCTCCCAAATGTAGCTTTCCAAATTTACAAGCACACAAATGAGCTCCATTATCACCCTACAGGCTATTTATAGCTGCTTCAGGAACCTTGAAGTGCCCACAGGTGTTTCCTGGTGCATTGAAGTGCACCGAGGCATTTGTAAAATGCCTAAACACCGATGGGCATCTGTGCATGCCAAAAGCGCAAACCAAAATTTGGCATAAACATTGACAAAAGGTAAAATCAATGCAAAATAGTGGCTTACCCCCACCAAATCACTCTAGATTGCATTCATACATCCATTTCATCATATTATCACATTTTGTGAAGGTCCAAACCAATTTGGACACAATTTTTGTTTACGCCCAAAAAGACGTAAAATCACTTATCTAATTCAAAAGCACTCCAAAATGATCCAAATATTCACAAAACATCCATGATAATCATTCTCATAATCAATAATTCACTTTCACATCATTTCCAATCATCAATCATGACATTTACATATTTTCCAAGTTCAAACAACATTCAAGTGAACCTTGTATCTAGTGGTTTATTCTATCTACTTGGCGATTGCAGTGATTTTCATCCATGCAATTTGGTAAGATGAATATATTACCATAAGGACACTTGGCCATATTCATCATTAACTATCTCATTGCTCGGATACAACATCACATTTGGTACTTCACATTTTATGTGAAACCTTGCCAAGAACAATTTGCATAAAAGTTATCATTGATGGCCTAGTTCATGGGGCTTAAAACATATACAAAATCACATTTCATCATTTCACATCTCCTTGACAGTCATCATGGTGATTGGCATTAGCTAGGGTGATTATTTTCAATCATAGAAATTATCTGATAGTCACTAGTTGACCCTTCGAAGTTGACTATTTTTATCTTTGCATCTTCATATTTGCATATCAATGATGCCCAAAGGCACATTCTTCAGTAGCATTGAATCACCCCAAATTTTGGGCAACCACATTTGATTTTTTATTTTCCAACAACGGGATACATATTACATGATCATGGCATCTATACTTGGAAAAACCCCTTCATCTGTCAGGGCAAAAATAGAATCAATCATTGGCATCTTACAATAACCCCCTTCCCACTGTTGGGGTAAAAATGGTATCACATTTACATCATACATATTGTCCGCAATTGCACCATTCACTCACATAGTCATTTGCACTCATTTATAAATTGTCTTATGAGATTCATTTGCAAACTCATTCGCCAATTGAGGGGGTAAGCTACACAAACAAAAATTATTTTATCTCCAAGCTCATATCCACATCTCAACAAAGTTGCTTCTACATCAGGCCAAAATAGGTGTCTTATGTTTTTTTACACTGCATTGTGTTTCACACAATGCAATACAAAAAGGAGCATATGTAGACACCAAAATCTAGCCACTTGTCATCCATACGGGCCTTCCCACTATTTTTACCCATTTATTTACATATATTTAGGTATATTTGTTTAATATATATTAAAATATTAATATTTAATATTATATTTTATATATATTTAATAAATATATATATAAATTAATCCTAGCATTCCATATTGTTTTAATCCTAGTCATTCTTTCACCTTGATCCATGCCACATACCTAGATTTAATCTCTACCCTTCGTCACGTTTTAATATTGACCGCACAAATTATGTCGTCGAAATTCTAATGTGCCCTAGGTGAGATTATAAGTAGGAGCCATTTTGATGGCTCAATCCCTGATTTTTTCATCCTAAGTCACCTAAGTTTTCTAGAGTTCCTCGCATCCTTGCATTCTCTTTTGATATCCCTTACATATGCCACTACATCCATCACCATAGCCCTAGCCTGAAGTACACATGCTTTTGTAGACTTTACTTCAACCCTCGAATGCCCCTCTGCTACTCCTGAGCATCCATTCACTATCGCAGAACATTACTCTACTATTCTCGAGCACCACTAGGTGCTTTTTGTTGTACCCAAGAACCCATAGGTGTTCTCTACTACCGCCGAGTACCCATGGGTGTTTCAAACCAAAATTTTTTAGCCCTACTAACCCTCAGGTGTTGCAAGGGCACCACCACACCATTTTCCTACAACAAATACTATAGATCGGAGAACAACAAGTGAATAAGGTAAACCAACATTGATTTATTTCATTTCATGTATTTTCATATTCTACCCACTTTTGTTATATTGCATAGCTAGGGTTTGTATTAATTCTTGAGGGTCTCACACTGTGGAGCTCTCATAGTTTCTACTGACTTGTTTGCTATCTTTTATGTGTAAATCTAGAGATACTACACCTACATAATGGAAATTCTTAAGCAGAAGTGGCCCATTATTGGATAACACAAAGCCCAATCACCTTTGTTGGGATCAAAAGCGAGTTTGAAGACACCACCATCACTGTTCACTAGAGTTTCGAAGAACCCTAGTATTGTAATATTTTGTATCAAAAGAAATCAATTTTTTTATTGTAACATTGGAGATTTGAGGCTCCCCCCCATATCAATAAAATTATCTCTTTTATGCAATATTATCTCTTGGTTTCATTTATCTGTTATATTTTGGTGTTTCATTTTTGCATCTACACATCCCAATATAAAATCCACTTCCATTCCTCAATGAAGCCCAACTCCACTTTAGCATAAAATAGGGGAAACCATATCAACCTTCAATCCAAAATTTATTGCATACAAGAGGAGCCCCACTCCACTCTTGAGGTGTCCTTTGTAGGAAAGTTACCACATCACCTATGCTGCACAACTTGCGAAACCCTTACTATCCATTCATTCTATTCTTATTCTTAAAACTTGTTGATGAAAAATTATGGAACACTATACTAGTATTCACTTAGAATATAAAGGATACTCATTAGTATATAAGACTTACACTTAGAACTCCACTACCAAGAATAAATAATCCAATACCAAAATAATTGCATATATCATAGACTAAAAACATACAAACACAAACACTCATTGCATCCATTAAAATCATACAACATATATTACAACATATACCATGGAATTGGGTTGGTATTTTATGATGTTTACATTTTTTTAAATTCTCATTATAGAGGTGGTATAGTATAGTGGGGTACCATTAAACTTGCGTAATGGTATGCAATCCTGAGATCACTTTTCAAAAATTAGGAGGAAAGGATGTATCATTATATTTAAACTTAATATTCAAGATAGCTTATCACTAATTATCCTAACTAAACTAATCTAGATTTATAATAGTAAGTCTAAAATAAATAGAGTGCTAGAAATGTTAAATAAATATAATAAAGTAAATATGATCATGACCATAATAGGATCAATGTTGATCAAACAACATATTTAGAGGGAATAATATAATATTAGTTTAATACAACATAGAAATAATCCACCATAATAGAAGAAAGGACTAGCACATAGTGAGAAGGTAGTATTGTAGTCACTTTGCATTCACAAAGGTTAGAGACACAATTAATAAGTCCATGTCATGTATAATATTTCTAATATTAGCATAATGATCTCATGAGTACAACGAAGTATCAAAAAGTGTAGATTTGAATTTCTCAAATAACTAAAAAATATTTACAATCAAACTCACAGATCCTATTTATAGTAAATTATTCAGCTAAGAGTTACTTGAGGTAAATTCCTTCCACTTCTAGTAAAATCTCTAGTTTTATGACATCTTTAGTAAAATGATGCATCACTAAATTTCACATACCTCTAAGTTACCTCTAAACACTTTTAGTAACCTTCTAACTCCTTATTGGTGCCATATAAAAATAAAATATTTCTTTCCAAGTCGTTTCCTCATGGCCTATGCCAACCATGTTTGATTTTGAACTTTCTATTATGATTCATATTTTTGAAGGGGTAGTTCACAATTTTAGTAAAATTATGATTCATGTTTATATAACTATAAATAAATAAGTCAATAAAACTTTTGGTACATCATCTAGGAGGGACATCACGTAAGAGCCTTTCATTATTTGTAGCACTTCATCTATGGAAGGGAGAGGATATTTATCCTTCTCATATGCCTTGTTGAGATTTTTGAAGTCCGCATACATGTGTACTCCATTATTTTTATACACTGGTACCAAATTTTTAATCCAAACAAAATTTCTTATAGGAAAAATAATGTATGATAATACTACTTTTTACATTTTCTTATGAGTGAGGGGTTCCAATAGTGGATTAATAGGTCTTTGTATTTGGCAGAAGGGCTTTGTATCTGGTTTTAGGGATATATTATGGGTAATGATAGATGTATCATAGACCTTAAAATATTCATGAACCTAGTCCATGATATCTCTATAATCCTTTAGAACTTGAGATATTCCTTCTTTCTCCTTATCAGTATAGGTCTTCCCTAGGAAGACATTTTATGGATTGTCAACATCTCCTAGGTTGCATGCCTTGAATGATCCCTTTTCAGATGAAGCATTCTATTTTTTGTGGCCTTGATAATCCATATTGAATAGATATTCCAAAGAAATCATACCTTTAGGGATAGTGTTTGTCTTGAGACTCATTACACCTTCTTCATCCAAATTTGTACAACCTTTGTCCTTTTCATCCATAATATATGTTTCATATATGCTAGAAGTAGCAATAAAATCAATTATAAATCAATCAAATTTGAGCACCTAAAATTTCTTGACATTATCCAATATACAAGGGGTAATGACCAAGTCTATAAAGTATTTTTATCATAGAATGAGCAACTAGTTCTAGGGTGCTTGTTGTTGTTGCCAACAAATATGTAGTATTGTTATTTTTGCATGGAATGGATTGGATGTTGAAAACATCAAAGTATTTAATTAAGTTATAGAAATTATTGTGGTAGATTAAAATATGCTTGTTGTGACAAGCATATTACTTTCATACTTGTTTGATCACTAGCTCCGAGTCTCCTAGGACTTGTATGTACTTAATTTCTTTCTTTATCATGAAATGTAATCCATGAACTAAAGTTTCATACTTAATAGTATTACATGTACAATAAAATTACAGTCAATAGGTAGCAAGATAGGATTTTCCTTTAGGATTTATTAATTCAATTTTTGTGCCATCATCATGTTTCAATTTTGATCCATTAAACTTAAGGGTTCATAACTATTCCTTAGTTGTTCTTCACTTAGTCTATGGGAAAAGCACTATAAGGGCATCATTTTTGGGTTTGGTTTTAACTTCTATAGTGTAAAATTCCAATTTTACCTTAGTGTATATGATATCATTGATGTTATTGTACTCAGTGATAAAATTCTTTAGCCTAGGTTCTCTTTATATTTGAATATAATTGGCTAAGTCGTGTTAAGGAAGCCACATATGAAAAAATCAATTACGATATAGTCATTTAGTTTTCTAGACTAGTCATGACTAAGTAGCATCTATATGCATTTAGGATATTCACCACCTAGATATGAATGTGTTGTTTTATCCCAGGTTTAGAAACTAGTTGTATATGAATCCAATTCAGAGCCCCAACCATGTTTACTTTTATCTTATCTAGTTGAATGACATTATTTTATGGAGCAAGGATTAATACTAATATTTGATAGATAACATAGGGCATCACATTACTAGAAGCATTTGAATATATAAGATAATTATATAGGTTCTTAACAATAATTTTGATAGTCAAAAGGAAAGGAAGGGATACCACATTTTCTTTGTATATGACCATTTGAGTATTAGTAACCTTATTAGTCTCCCTTTTATTTTTATCAGAGAGTTTTAAGCAATAAATATATTTGGCTAGTCAATTGAGCCACCTTAAGCAGAGAGATGTTTACCTTGGTGTTCTTAAGATCTTCAATAATATTATTTCAAGACTTGTTTTTATTTGAGGATTTCTCTATCTATGGTGGTGGTATATTTAAATTTGGTTGTGTAGGCATTATGGGACTCTTATGTGGGATTGGGTTATTATTGGCTTGCACATCAAGTGGAATAGAGGTACTATCAAGGGGTGTGGAAGAAGTCAATGGTGCTTTCCTTTGCTCTAGAGAGTATAGTTGTTACCTCTTTGAAACTATCAATAAGCCTACACTTCTTCTAGACATTCTTCAAATTCATCTTCATCTGCTACTAAGAGTTCATATGTTTATAGAACTAGAGAAGTCCTTAGGTTTTAGTTAGCTTGATTCCTATAGTCCTTATTTATGGGCACTAACTCCAATTTTTTTATTTCTTGCTAAAAAATGTCCAAAGCCGATTTAAATTTTGAATAATCAGTTTCACTACGTTGAGCTATTGAATGATTCATGTACCAATTAGATAGAGTAAGATATTCCAAATTCACTTAAGTACCTAAGATATTGCTAGATTGATTTTGAATACTAGCAGGATTTAGGACTCCATTGTTTGGTTGGGTATTCCACTGATAATTAGTTCGTTAGAAGTTAAAGTTTTTATTTTGATTGTTGTTCATGAATTGATTTTCAAAAACTTATCTTTATAGGTTAAGCAAATCATTTCTCAATTTATGAACCATATTTTATATATTGCTCAAATTAGTATTCAAGGTATAAGGTTTATTTTGTCCTGAATGAATTGTTGCACTACTTGTGGATGTGAATATGTTTAGGAATTGGGGTAAGGCTTGTTGATTGTTTTCTAGAGTTGTATGATTGAGAAAATTATTTGTAGTTACTTCGCTATCCAAGAATGCAGGAATGATTTAGTAGTGTAGGATTGAAGGGTTGGTTCTAATTAGGATACATGGCACTTGGTATAGGATTTAATATCAGAGTATGTTGTGTAAGGGATAGATTGATCAATGATATGTAGTTATAAGCCCCTAATTTCCTAAGTGAGGGTAATTAACCTAAACCAAGACCTTGAGGTATTAATTGTTGTTCAACGATCATAGCCTCATTGTATGCCAATGTAAAATATGTGATTGTAGGAGATCTCCTTACAAATGTGGAATTTAATGGATCTAAGGCTTTAAGATACATTTGGATGGATGATTTTTCAATGTGTAAAGTGCTACCAATCTAATGTACAATTTGTGGAACCTTGAGTTAAATATTCTCATGGGTTCATTAGGTTCTCTACAAGTAGGTGCAAATTGATGATACATCACATCAAGATCAATGGGTAGTCTAAAGTGACTGATAAATATAACCTCTAATTAGTTCCATGAAGTAATTGAATAAGATTGTAGAATATTCATATAAAAATTCACCCAATGTATGAGGAAATATTCTAAAAGCAACATCCTCACGTTGAATTTGTAAATATATTAAGGCATCTTTGTATACCTTAATATGTTCTTTAGCTATCCTTGTTCCATCATATCTATACCTAGGAAGGTATATTTCAACATTCTTAGGCATGTCATGAGCAAGTCCTGGTGCATTAAAGGGACTATTTCTTACTAATCATGGAGCTAGATCAGCTATTGGTTGACCTTGGGGGATGGTGAAAGGATTAAAAAAAGGGATAATAGCTCTAGGAAAACTATTGGTAGATTGAGTAGGTCTGGGCCTAGTTCTACCTTTGTCAGCTATAGGTTTTCTATGCTGGGGTGGGTTGAGAAGTTCAAAGGATAATCCAACTTACATGGAATGGATCTTTTTCCCTCTTGAAAGGGAATTTATTTCTCCCAATATTTTGTTAGCTTTTGATACAATATACCAAGGAGATAATAATCACGAGATGTAGAATAATATTAATGAAAGTAAATCTTTACGAATACTGAGATATGCAATAAACATAAATGATATATAAATGAATACACTATAGCTATGGAGGAAATGAGCACTCCATCAATATAGCTAGTAGACTACATTGCATCCATCACCAATGGATGGTGATCCACACAAAACTGAACTAGCTTACTAAGAACCCTAAGTTATTGTGTTACCAACACTCCTCTTGCTTCTATACTAACAATGAGGCCATCCTCATATAGGTAAAATAGGATACTTGGCAATCTGCTTGTTGTGGTGTAGTGGTAAATGCCCTGGGTGCTGGTAAAGGTCGACCCAGGTTCCATTCCCCTTGTCTCCATCCTATAGATATATGGTATAGTTAGGAATGTCCTATGTTTTGGTAGAGGTCGACAAGGCTCCATTCCTCCTATGCCCAACCTGTTGAAAGTGGCACCTCAAAAGGGGTGTTTTACACTATAAATTAGTTTATCTGCTTATTGTGGTGTAGTGGTAAATGCCTTGGGTGATGGTAGAGGCCGACCCAGGTTCCATTCCCCTTGTCTCCATCCTGTAGATATATGTTATAGTTAGGAATGTCCTATGTGCTGGTAGAGGCCGACAAGGCTTCATTCCTCCTATGCCCAACCTATTGAAAGTGGCACCTCGAAAGGGGTGTTTTCCACTATAAATTAGTTTTTTACCCAGGTGTTGTAGGTGAGTTGGAGAGGAGAGGGCAATACTCCAAGGGAGGTCCCAGGTTCGAATCTCCACCCTACCAAAAAGCTGAATTGGGTACCCAAAATCCAATTGATAATGTTGGTGCGGGCAGGGCTGGGTGCGACTCCCGGGTGACTTTGACGGTATAGAACCCCCTGTTCGTGGTCTCTCAGACCAAGGCGGCCCCGCAAGGGGTTTTTTGCTTTAAAAAAAAATAGGATACTTGGCCAACACTCTATCTAGTTGTACAAGTGACACCTTGCACATTTACAACTTGCACATGGACACTTGTGAATTTATTACATTGCATGAAGTAACTATATAATTTCCCCATAAAGTAATATAATGTCCTAAGTATGTACCTTTGAAGATACATTTACATGACCCAAATGATGGAATATAAACTATTTCTAACACCCCCTATATTACATTATTTGGGTATTGAAGACTTCTAGTAGTAAATATGGATATTCATCTTCTTCTTGAGCTTTGGATTGATTGGTGCAGACTTGATCTGGTTCTTTTACTTCTGCTTCAGTCTTCATGTCACGACTTAGTGTATCTTTCCATTCTTTGTTCCTTGATGCCAGACATATTTTATGGACCATTGTCTTCATGATAGTGCAAGTTGTAAGTGGATCTATATTGATCCTTCTTCCTTCCTTTGTTCCTTTGTAAGACCTATTTCTATAAGTATCAACCTTGAGTTCAATGTTAGTAAATCCATTTGGAATAAGTTCCTGAAGATAACAGTTTATTCTCTAAAGCAATATTATTTCATAGCTTTATAATATCTGTATTTGAGGTGATAGGAGAAAGATGAGTGATTTGTTCCATCACAATATTTGCAAGGATGAAAACTCCAACAATTGATTTTTTCATGACCATATTGATTGCAATGAGTGCACAATAAGGATGATCTAGAAATTTTGTAGTTTATCTTAGGAATATCATGTTTGTCTATCTTGTTGATAAGACCTTCCAACCATATGTGCATGATTGAAGCTATTCCATCTTTTCCTTTTTGTATAAAGACTTGATGATCATTTTTTTCCAGTTTTTGATTATTAGATGCATTAGATGAATCATCATAGCTATTGATTTCAAAACTTAATTTGCATTGTATTGGTTCTTCATTTTTTTTGCCCTTTACATCATTGTAATCCATCAGGTTTTTAATCCATATTTGTATTTTCCTTATTCCATTTAACATTCTAGTAGTCATATGTATAACCTGAATTTTTGGAATAGAGTAGTCTTCTTCGTAGCTCTCTATATGCCAAACCTGATTGAAGTACATAATCTTAATTTGATGAAACCTTTAGGTTTGTAGGCTTCCTTATGTCTCCCTAGTAACGAGAGTATGAAAACCTAATTTTAGATTTTGAAGAAAGCTTATATCTTCCCAACTTGATTACCTATGATCAAGTTTTGTGAAATGCGAAATACCTCCTTAATATTTTTCGGAGTATGATATAGTGCTTTTGTAAATATGAAGTTCAATTTTATGATTTATTTTGTACAATCAAAAATCAATTCATCTAACACCCTTATTTATCCTAATTGAACTAAGCACTTTTTCAAAATTTTAAGAGGTTTTAACGTTAGAATCCTTTTGTCATTTTTTTTTTAAATTTAAAGACAAGTAAAAATATAATTTCCAAATTTAATAAATATTTAATAACCTCTTTTATGACCTTTAGGTTTCAATTTCTAATTTCCAAAGACCTAGTTCGATTTTGTAACCCTTATGACTCCAAAGTTTGGAAAATTAGAAAATTAATAATATTTGAAAAATATCAAAGAAATTAATCCAAGCTGAATTCCTTATTTCTCGTGGGTTGACATGCAAATATTATTTTAATTTGGTAAGCTATCCCCTATAGTTTTTCTTTCACTAAACTAAATTTTATACCCTAGTTTATTACCCTTATATCTCTAAATTTGAAAGCAATAATAAGATGGGATTTCACCCTTACCTTTTTTATGCTAGAATCCCCACTCTTCGACTCTCCCTTTGACTAAATGTAATAGTGATGATGTGGTTCCCTTGGGTGCTGGAATCAATGGAGGTAGATGTTATTAATGTTGGAATGTATATGCTACTGAATATGGAGGATTTGACCTTCGAATAACCTAGTCTTAAATGCTCCTTCTTACATGCTGTGTTGACTGACTTTAACCATATTTTTGATCACTCTCTATCTACCATAATATTCATATTTTGAGAACTTTTATTAGTGGATAAAACTCTGCTTTGTGACACGTGTCACATTCATTACGTATGGGCACCCTTCGACGTAACTCCTTGTTGTTGGTCGCTATGTGACACTTGCTCCTATGTGTGGGACTTGTGGATAACAAGTATCACCACTCTGCTCATCCATTGAGAATCGTAGCTTCTAGTAGCACTTGAGAGATGAGGCTTCTAGTAATGCATTGAGAGTCGAAGCTTCTAGTAATGCTTGAGATTCAAATATTCTAGTAACACATTAAAAGTCGAATCTTCTTAGTAACTCTTGAGAATTAGAATGTAGTTCAAATGCTTGGGCGTTTGAGAGACAATGTTATTGTAATGCTTGCTCTTGGAAGATAGATGCCAAGTGGCATTCACTCTATCTGCATGTAGACCGTAACACCTTCCAAGGAGATTAAAACTCCTTAGGTATTTTAGTTTACCATTTCTTTGCTTTGCTACGCTTCTTGAGAAGCAAGAAACCTTGTTTTTTGTAGGTGGATTGATGAGGCACCGAGTAGCAAATTTAATGCTACGTTTGGTGGATGATATTCATAAAGATAGTTGCTCCTTTTCCTTTAATGCTTCCAATGTATTGAAACTTGTACATCATTGTAGAGTAGATGTTATTAATTTCTCCTTGGTAGATATAGATGCCTTTTAGATGTTATCCATGTTGTTGTTCGTCTTATGTTGGTAGGATTAGATACCCCTTTTTTCTGTAGTGTATATGTTATTTGTTCCACTTTGCTATCCATCTCATGTGGTTGTCGATATCACATTGCTATTCGTCTCATGTGGCTATCCATCTCACTTTGTTTTCCATATCACGTGGTTGTCTGTATCACGTTGTTATCCATATCACATTGTTGTTTGTCAATGAATGTGCAGTCCTTTACGTAGCTTTGATGATGGCCTCTTGTGGGATTTTTTTTACAAGTTCATCCATCCAAGGTGCACTCTTCGATTGGCTACTATTTCTTGGGAAAAAAGGAGTGCTTACGTTGGCTGCCTTTCCTATTGAGACACGTCCAAATCTGCTTCTTGGACTGTAAAAAACTAGATTTAAATGGTGCAATATAATGTACTATAGATTGTACATTAGCCTCCTTTTGCACTCTTATTTTAGATATATATTTCTGGTTTCATGGCAAATTTCTCTTCTTGCAATGCAAGGGTTTTGAGGTTGTCTTTTATGAGTAGACACCTTCCCTTTTTGCTTGGACACTTTTATATTAAATCCAATATTTAAACAACAATAGATAGAAGCTTTTAATTTATGCAATTTTTTGCATTTTCTTTTCGTGCATTCACTCTTGTAATGCTTTGGATATGAGACTCACCAAGTCTCAATGAAGATTTTATTTCTATTTTAGGTTCTTCTCCAAGTTTTGGAGGACTTTAACCTTTTTTTTTGGGTGGCTTCTTTTGGACACTACAAGTTATAGATTTTAGTGCTTCAATATTGTCATTAGACACTTGATACCAATCATATTGTGTGCCCTTCAAAAACATAAAAGCTAATTTTCTTTTGAGAGTAGTGTACTAATGCATAATAAATTTAATATACTCTTTTTCAATACACTAAGGATTTCACCTTATCACTCCAATTTAACTCTCAAGATAATGAACTTTCATCAATCTACTGCAACTATTCAAGAATAACCTAAAATGAATCTTTAGAAGTTATTCTGCAAATTCACTACAACTAATATTGTAGGACTTAGTCTTCTTTTCTATTTTCTAAGTAGATGATAGGTAGTTGATAGATATAATTCTAAAATATAATAAAATCCTAAATAATGTGCAAATGAACCTTAAATGAACGTCTTTCAATTTGCACTTTTGAAGATTGTAATCTACTTTTCTTTATGCAAATTTAATCCAGATAAGGTGCTCAAATGAATCTTAATTAACTACTTAGTTACCACCAGTATTTGCATACATTTTTTAATATTCTGTAGCTTCTTCTTTCGCTTTTTTAGAGGATGTAAATCTTGGTGCCTAATATAACCAAGTTGCTACTTTGAGTAGTGTTTTGCAGCTCTCTGTAGAATATTCTTGAACATCCCCTTCTTCACCAAATTATGGTCTCAAAATTTCTTTTATGAGCCTAGGATTTGGTGTCTTGTTCTCCTCTTGTAATCTTATCCTTTCGCTATAGATTTTGATAAGTGTCTATATTTGAAGCGATGCATTCTTACTGTGAGAGGTGATCTTCAAATCTCCTAGATTTGATGAGCTTCTTCTGTCTTCAAGTCTTCTTATCGAATTCTAACTTCAAGCAAGATATTCCTCTTAAGATTCTAAATATCTTGAGGTCTTTCACTAGATTCTTCTTTTGCAATTTGGCACTCCTTGCCAAATTGTCCTTCTCTTGGGTTTGTTTTTGGATGACGACAATTATCTCAAGTTATTCACTATTAGGGGCTTCTCCTTGGTAGTGGATTTCTCCAGTGAGATCTCCTTTGATGATTTCTTCATTAAGGCTTTCCTAGCATTTTTTGGATGCTCGATGAGACCTTTTCAGAGTCTTTGGTCTTGTAGCTTCTGATGGTCTTAAATTGAGACCTCTTCAATATTCTAAAAAAAAGGAAGTATTGGTGATGTGATCCACTCTTGGATATTTGATTCTACTACTTCTCAATTCGAGCAGGACTCTCCTAGTCCTTCTTCCAATTTTGGAAGTCCTTCAATGAGATCTTCTCCTGATATCCTTTGCTTTAGGTGCTGAATTGATTTTGAAGAAGATACCCTTCCTAACTATTTTGTAGGAAGTTTTCCAACTCATTGAATCTTCTTTCCCTACAACAAATATGTTAATACTGAAATCTTAATCTACTTCTAAATTATATATTCCTTTTGAATTCCTTTTCAAGATCAAGGCTTCTATGGCATTTTTCAATATTAAGGCTCTTGTGGCCTTTTTCAATATCAAGGCTTCTGTGGCCTTTTCAATATCAAGGCTTTTGTGGCCTTTCCAATATTAAGGCTTCTATGGCCTTTTCAATATCAAGACTTTTGTGGCTTCTACTTCAAGGCTTCTATGGCCTTTTTGTATCAGGCTTATATGACCTGTTCTCCAAGGCTACTATGGCCTTTTTGTATCAGGCTTCTATGGCCTGTTCTTCAAGGCTACTATGGCTTTTCATATCAGGCTTCTATGGCCTATTATTCAAGGCTACTATGGCATTTTTAATCTACAATGGAGATCTTCAGTATCCTAGATTCACCATATATTTTCTTCAGAAGTCTTCTTCCGCAGTGTTCTTCTCCTACACAAGAAACTAATCTCTGCACTATGAGGGCACATCGACCTTCGAGAAATGAAGTTGGAGTCTCCTAAATTTTTATCGTAGGAGTACCAATCCTATGATAATTAGTTATCTACAACAAAAGAAACTTTAGGAAATACTTAGCAAATTCCAGATATCCTGGATCTTCACTAGATGCTCTATCAATATAGTGTATTGAATGTTGAGTCCCGGTCTTCACGAGTTTTCCTATAAGTTTGTGGAAAGACTCAAGTCAAATGCAATATTCGTATTTTTTGGGAACGAGATATTGTAGCTCTAAAATTCTCACACTCCTTTCCTTCAAGCTAATGGATTCGTGTCTCAAAGGGGAATGGGAGAATAGTAGGTCTACACCTCAAAGGAGAGGCACTTGAGATTGTGTCCTCTTTGGTGAGTTTTCAATGAATTGGGTGGGTTCACCAAGAAACATTTTATGGCAGTTTCCATGCCTAGGTTTTGGAGTTTATTTGATGTGTTCTTTTAGGTAGTCTCACATTAACCTAGTTTGGCCAATATGTAACTATGCTATTCTACATGCAATTTTGATTCACATGAAGATAACAGAAAGTAAAAAATAGGAAATAATGAATAATGCAATGTTTATATTGTGATTTAAAATTCTAACTCAGATCTAGATGGTTGATTTTTGCAAATGTTTGCTTGATGCTAACAAGATCGGTCAATTTAAGGAAAAATCGGGTGGTACGATCCTGTGATCGGTTGGTTCGATCTATGATCGATCGATTCGATCAGAACAGAAACTTGCAATTCAACAATTGAACACAAAAAATAGGAAATTCACAACATAACATGCATTTTATAAGAAGTAATGAGCTAGAATTTGGAATAAATGCATAAATGGATATTGATCTAAGCTATATGCATAAACATTCATGAAAAGTGATATTAAATGAATGAAAATCTAATGCATGAATTGAAATAGATTTAAAATGATCTAGAAAGTAATGAATATGATCTAAGGAATGAGAAATAGGGAGAGAAAATGCAAACAGTGAGGTCTGGATGCCCCCAAGCAACTTAGCAACAAAATTTATTGATGCAGAAATGATCAGGCAGTTTGGTCTAAGATTGGTCAATCCTATCCAAAGATTGAGTGGTATGATCCAAATATTGGGCGGTATGATCTTGTACGTATCCAATCGATGCATAAATCCAACCTACAAAAACACCACAAAGATGCAGAATAATAAAGCGAAGGTATATGGATTTTTTAGGGGGAATCCAGGGTGAGGAGCCTAGATTAAATAGGATAGGATTAGCTGAGATGTTAGGCTAAAAATGAAGAGGATTACAAATTTCCCTATTCTGGATGAGATCGTTCGAGTCGATCCCATAACTGTCGTACAGTCGGCTAGGTAAGGACAAATAAGTTGCAACCATTTTTTTCACCTTACTAAATAGGGTAATGTTTTAGTTTTGGATGAGATTGGGTGGTTTGATCTCGTACAAAATCGTACGATCTCGTACAACGATTAAATATAAACTTGCAATGGGCATGAAAATTGAGGTAGCAAGTTATGATATGGTTCGATTTGATTTTTCTAATGTTTTTAACTTAGGATTGATTAATGTGGGTCATTTTTAACCCATTACATTTTAACCCCTCTTTAGCACATTTTTGAAAAAATACGTTAAAGATAAGATGGCACGCTTTCTGAGAAAGAAACATTTTATTGCAAATTTTGTTGATGATTTCAATTTTTATTGTCAAACTGTTTTAGGTATGATACCCCCTTCGAGTTTTTACACCAAATTCCAAGTTTGGTGAAAAACTCAAAAGTTGTATTTTTAGGGTAAATTTTAATAAAATTAGAAAAATTAGGGTAAAACCTAATTCATTTTTACTTTGCAGTTATTCTAAATTGAGCTCTGAGGAAATGGTAGAAGTTCCACACCGAGCCGATTTGGTGCAAACGAGAGCCGACCATATACGGGTAAGGATCTTAAACTATATTTCAGTTAAAATTATTGGATTTTTATTTTTAATTTAGTTATTTTTTTTGTATTTAGGGCACGGTCACCGTCGTGCTGCCGTGTCTACAATATCAGATTGTTTTTCGCAAAATCGGCCTGATTTTGGTGATATCGGTCGATATCAAACAAAATTGATCGATATTGAAAAAAATCACCCTATATAAAATAGATTTGTTTATTTGACAAGTTACTGATTAATTTTTTTTATGATTTTTTATTTTGTTTTGTTAATAGAGGGAAGAATTAAATAATCGGGAATGGAGGTATGATGGGTTTCAGACTAACCTGAATGCCCTTTCATCGACAGAGAGAGGGACTCTAGATGCTACCGGTTTGAAGCATGTGGTAAAAATACCACAAGTTCCAGTAGACATGCGACTGTTGATCACTTTGGCTGAGTGGTGGTACTCGGGTTCTTCTTGTTTTTGGCTACCTACAAGGGAGATGACCCCTACATTGGAGGACATTTGGATTATTCTCAAAGTGCCTATCAAAGGCATGTTAATCGCTACTTTTGGAAATCATAAGCAGATGCTATAGAGGCTGACAGGTGACTTTAGCTTCCCTATGAAGAAGGGAGGTATTGGGATTGAGCTCTTGATTCAGAGAGATGGGGTTTCTCATCTGGAAATTTTGCTTAGTGGGATTATTCAGGGACTGCTTTTGAGCTACTTCAGTGGCTACCATCTACCATGGACTCTAGTAGAGGTTGTGGTAGACATGAGGGAGCAGGGGATATGTTTTGCATGGGGGCACTTTATGTTATGCCATTTGTATAGAACTCTTTTCAGGGTCGTATACAAGGGTGGCACAACATTACCCCTTACTTCCTTCCTACAAGTTTGGTCATGGGAGCATATAGCCGTGCAGAGGCCAGTAGGGCTTCCATTGGCCGGGGTGGCTGCAGAGAGGCCTAAGGTTTTATATTGGTGTCCACGTAGAGCTCTTGGGAGTTAGATTACTCTTGACATATCTAGGAGGCTACTAGATGATTTGACAGTAGACAACATCACATGGAGGTCTTATAAAGACCATTCAGGGTGGGGAGATGATGGTTACGATCTAGCTCGTATGAGGCAAGTTATTTAGTTGTAGATGGACCAAGGCAATGTGGAGTTGCACTACGTCGATCGAGTTATGCAATAGTTTGGGTTGCAAAAAGAAATTCCTAGGATTAGGGATGTTTAGGATTAGGGATGTTTATTTTTCTAGGGTGACTCAGGATGCTACCATAGTGAGTGGTGCTCCCAACATGGCACAATTTATGGATCCCGAGCCAGATGATGAGGTGGTTACTACAGTTGATGGAGATGATGTTGGGGTTACAAACGGATATAGAGAGTGGTACGCTATAATCTGGCCTGTGAGGATTACCAGCCAGAGGACTGTAATAGAGCAGGAAGTTGAGTGGGTCCAACAATAGTGATGCCCAACTATCCAGCAGTAGTAGAGGGTATAGGTACCCTCTATGAGAGAGGGTCCTCATACTAGAGGCAGGTATCAACACCATCTGAGGTAGGAGAGGGCACTTGAGGCACAAGAGAGGTCCAAGAGGACTAGGGGGGAGGGGAGGGAGGAGGATAGAAGGGAGGAGAGGAGAGTCTCTCCTTAATAGGAGATGATACCTGATTCACCAGGAGGGGAAAGAGGATTATGGAGGAGGGGGAGAGCATGGAGATGGCAACTCTACAAGCAAAGGTTATGATTATAAGGGCTAGGAATCAAAAGGTTGCGTGTTCGATTCATGTCAAGTTCACCAAAGAATGTAGCTCTCAAATTATCACACTCATTTCCTTTAGGCTAATGGATCTACGCCTCAAATGGGAATGGGAGAATAGTAGGTCTACACCTCAGAGGAGAGGCACTTGATATCATGCTCTCTTTGGTGATTTTTCGATGAATTGGGTGGGTTGACCAAGAAACATTTAATGGCAGTTTCCATGCCTAGGTTTTGGAGTTTGTTTAATGTGTTCTTTTAGATAGTCTCACATATACCTAGTTTGGACAATATGTAACTACGCTATTCTACATACAATTTTGATTCACATGAAGATAACAAACAATAGAAAATTGGAAATAATGAATAATACAATGTTCATGAAGTGATTTGAAATTCTAACTCAGATCTGGATGGTTGATTTCTATAATGTTTTGCTTGATGCAGACAAGTTTGGTTAGTTTAGGGTGAGATCGAGTGGTACGATCCTATGATCAGTCGATCCGATCTGCGATTGATGGATACGATCAGAATAGAAACCTGCAATTCAATAATTGAACACAAAAAATAGGAAATTCATAGCATAACATGCATTTGATAAGATGGATTAGATTAAGTAATGAGCTAGAATTTGGAATAACTACATAAATGGATATAGATCTAAGATATATGCATAAAAATTCATGAAAAATGATATAAAATGAATGAAAATCTAATGCATGAATTGAAGTGGATTTAAAATGATCTAGCAAGTAATGAATATGATCTAAGGAATGAGAAACAGAGAGATAAAATGCAAACAGTGAGGTTTGGATGCCCCCAAGTAGCTTAGCAGAAAAATTTATTGATGTAGACATGATCGGGAAGTTTTTTCTAAGATCGGTCGATCCTATCTAGAGATCAAACGGTACGATCCTATACGCATCCAACCGATGTACAAATCCAACCTACAAAATCACAGTAAATATGTAGAATAACAGAGTGAAGGTATGCAAATTTTCTAGGGGGAATCCAAGGTGAGGAGCCTGGATTAAATAGGATGGTATTAGTTGAGAGGTTAGGCTAAAAATGAAGAGCGTTTCAACTTACCCTATTCTGGATGAGATCATTTGAGCTGATCCTATAACTATCGTACAATTGGCAAGGTAAGGAGAAAAAAGTTGCAACCATTTTTGTCACCTTGCTAAATAGGGCAATTTTTAGTTTTGGATGAGATTGGGTGGAAAATCATATGATCATGTACAACGGTTAAAAATAAACTTGCAACGGGCACACAAATCAAGGCAACAAGTTAGGGGACAATATGATTTGATTTTTCTAATGTTTTTAACTTAGGATTGATTAATGTGGTTCAATTTTAACCCATTACAGATATCCTTTAGTCCTCACTTGTGACTCTCCCTAATTTTATCACCTGGATTCTTCCAAGAACTTTTGACAGTGACTGGTCCAATGGTGTGTCAAGTTGACAAAACACTCAGGCTCAATAATGATGGTGATTTTCCTATAGACCTGCACATATTCGATCTACCGTAGCTTTGATACAACTATTAGATTTTGATACAATATACCAAGGAGATAATAATCGTGAGATGCAGAATAATATTAATGAAAGTAAATCTGCAAGAAAACTGAGATATGCAATAAATATAAATGATATATAAATGAATACATTGTAGCTATTAAGGAAATGAGCACTCCATAAATATAGCTATTGGACTACATTGCATCCATCACCAATGGATGGTGATCCACACAGAACCGAACCAATGGATGGTGATCCTCTTGCTTCTATACTAACAATGAGGCCATCCTTATATAGGTAAAATAGGATACTTGGTCAATACTCTATCTAGTTGTACAAGTGACACCTTGTACATTTACAACTTGCACATGGAAACTTGTGTATTTATTACATTGCATGAAGTAACTAGATAAATTTCCCCTAAAGTAATATAATGTCCTAAGTATATACCTTTGAAGATACATTTACATGACCCAAATTATGGAATATAAACTATTTATAACAAGTTTATGTGTGACCAGGTATTGGCCAACTTAGAAAAACTCAAAGGTCAATGATGGTTGTTTCGTTAGGGGGCCTACTGGTATGGATTTAAGAGAGTTTCCTCAAGCACAAAATCCTAACCTTTAGCATCTAACTATTTGAAAGATAATTTCATTACTTTCATATTATAAACATGCATGAACTAGCGATGATTAGATTACAATCAAATAAATTTTAAGTCTGTAAACTATGAAGTAAGTTTGAATTTTAACAACCAAAAGCTAACTAATTCTAATCTAAATAGATTTAAAAGAAAAGTAAAAATATTAAAGGTAAGAGAAAGAAAAGAAAGTAATCCTATGTTGTCCTAAATTCATTTTTGACTTTGTAAAATAACAAATCTAATTCAAAATCAGTCATGGCCTGATCGACATTCACAAAATCGAAGACCTAAAACGATGCAATATTTTAAGGGAAAACAAACTATGAAGTAAATTGAATGTAACAATCACTAGCATGTGTAAATTGAACACAAAACTTCAAAGTATGTTAATTATCAAAGATATATCATGAAGTACATATAGGTTCAAATTCCTCTCTTTGATGAATTACAAAAAAGAACCTCCAAAAAACTAAGGCCTCCTTTTCTTTTTCTTCCTCCCTCAAGGTTTTTTACTTATGGAATTATCAACTCCCCTCATTCAACAATGTCTTACAATATTTAATTGTTGCTCCACTCATGCAATAGTGTTTTACAATATTTAATTGCTACTCTAGTCATACAACAATATTTTATAATATTTAATTTCAAATCCACTCATGTAGCAATGTTTTGTAATATTTAATTTTTTCTCCACTCATGCAATAATATTTTATAATATTTAATTGTTGCTACTTTTCCCAAATATGGTGTATTAAATTTAAGATTTTGTTCTCTAGGCAATTTGTGATGCAATCTCCTTGGGATTACCTTGATCATGCCTTATTAAACTCCAATCCATGTGAAATCTAGATTACTTGAATCTGATTGGTCTTTAGTGGTTTAATTCTTGATCTATCAATAGTGATAGGTGAGATAGGTATTAATTTTACCAAATATCATCTTTTTTGCACTCCATATTCTCCTCCTCGTTTCACTTTCTAGCTAATATAATCTTCGTCATGATCTCCTAAAGCAATTACACCTATCATAAATAGTTTACCGATGTTAAAATTCATATTTAAAATCTGAATTAAACAAGAGCACTATATATATATATATATATATATATATATATATATATATATATATATATATATATATCTCGTGTGTGTGTTTTGATCCTCAATAATTTTAATTAAGATTTCTAAATTTCGTTTGGAAATCCCTACAATGGAAATAAAATAAAACCAAAGGGATAAACAAGAAAAGTGGATCCCCAATCCATGCAGACTAGGGTGTGTTGTGTAAGCAACAATAATTTCATTCTTTCTTATGCTCCTCTTTTGATTCTTGCTTCTACTATTTTAATGACGCTTTTATGGACTTTGCTTCTACTTCTACTTATGATTCTTCTGTTGGATATTTAATCTATTCATGTACCATAACTTTGTCTTACTTCTCCTTGGATCCTTATATCCTATAATGTTATCTTCTTTTATGTATTCCATAGCTTCATGAACTTCTTTTTCACATTAATATTAATATTACCCAAAGAATCTAACCAAGAATATATAAGAATAATATCCACATCATCCATCTCAAGAGCATAAAAATGTGAGTGTAAAGTATATTTGTCCATAGTGATCTTTAAATATTTTAAAAAATATGCATTACTACCCTGAAGTTGTATGTCCTTAATATTCTTTGCTTGAACCTACAACCTCTTATTCAAATTAATATTGAAGATATTGCACCTGATGCAAGGTTTATGGAAGTGATAACTTTTATTTTTGAATGCATCCATGAGCCTACAAAATAAAATTCTTAGATTTAAACATATCATGTTGACCCTCCTTTAGTTTGATTGAATTCAATGATGTGGTTCCTTTAGCCTACATCCTATCATTATTTTCTTCTTCAGTCTCTTCCTTGAAAATTTCTAACTCTCTTTTTTATTTCTTTTTGTTCCTCATAAAGCTTGTTTATTTCTTCTTCATAGTCTTTGATGATATCCCTCTAGCTATCTTTTTATATGGGTCTCATTACCACAATGTTTTCTTTCTTTCTTTCCAAGTGTGTTTATAACTATGGTTCCTATAAAAAATGATATATCAAGACAAAGGTTTCATTCTTAAAGAATAAGTAAGCTCATTCTTCCATGTAAAACTACTGGAATTTAAATATGAAAAAAAAAATCCACTATTCTTTACTATGAATATCATCCATTCCAATAAAAACTTTGTAACTCCCCAAAAATTTCAGAATAAAACTAGGTTTCATCAAAAATATATATCTTCTCACTAATTTTTGAAGCTAAACTCCCACATAAATAAGTAGACCCAAAAAATTATTTAAAACACAAAAATAATAATTAATTTACTTTACATAAATTGAAAGATATCTTACTGAAAAATGTAACTTAAAAAAATGCTAGTACCCGTATTGCTCATAGAATCACTAACACTTCCCAAATTCCTTTGCTAGAATCATCTAAACCATATATCTCTATGCAAAGATATAGTGCCTAGAAAGTTCTGCTTTATCTTGTTTTGGATTCTCTATTCAGCTTCTTATACCGATAGCAACGATTTATTAGTTTACTTCATCTACGATAGGAAGTGTCTCTTTAAGCTTCACTAGTTACGTTATCTCGCAGAGGGTAAGCAACATCTGACCTCCTGTGTAGCTTGCATATCCATCCAACCAAAATGGCGAATAATTAAAGGAAATTCCCCGTGACCACTTTATTTTGTTCCCTTACTTTGGATCTTTAAAGTAAAATTTGTTTCAGAAGTATTCCACATTCTTTGATGCAAATATATGTGACATGGTGACAACTGGAAAGAGAGAAAACTCATAAGCAATCTATATCATATTTGCATCTATAAGATTTGTTTTTAGCTTTGATGAAAGCAGGTTGATGAATATTCAGTAGGGATTAGTCCACCCAAATTATTTCTAAATAAGGAAAGAAAATAAGAAAAAGAAAAGAACAGGAGAACAAACGTATTGCAGGCTTATACTGGAGATCAAATTAAATTACAAAGGATGGTCCTATCGCACCACGAATCTACCGTGAAACTAGGGCATTTGTTCTGCTGTGTACATTCTAGATTTCAGATATGGTTAGGGAACAAATCCGAATAATTAATCTGAATCCTGAGCGTAATATGCAGATCACAGGTAAAAAAAAAAAATACATCGATGAGCAATCAGAATATTGCTGCTGAAGAGTAGTAATCTCGAACATTTTTAACGAGAAAATAAAGTAGTTGGGATATGGACAAACCCCACTGCATTTATAGGCTTTCTCTATCATTAAAGATTCGAAGGGGATGAATAAGGTGATCTATCGCTGGACAGGAATAAAAATGCTACCACAGTATAAAGAATACCGGCGGCTTTGATATGACGGAATGTACTGGAACACAAACATCTATGTAAGCATGAGCCAACCCTACACGTCACCACCGGTTCGGTCACATGGCTTTTAGATTGTATAGAGCAGTTTTCTTTGTTTTGGTTATAAGGGAGTTGGTTAATCACTATTTTTAGTAATTAGTTACATGGAGAGTTGGTTACCGTCACTATTTTTAGTAATTGGTAAGCACAAGATTTAAACTATTATTTTTAGTAATTGGGTTCAAACCACTATTTTTAGTAACTGGTAAGTGCAGGGTTCAAATCACAAAGACTGCTCCCAACAACCTATTTGTGTCGTCGTTGATTCGATGTGCGAGATGGGATTCAGCACAAACTACTACCTTTGCTAAAACTGGCAGCCTGTCCCCAAAGTCTGCTCTCAACAGCCTATTCGTGTCATTGTTATTGATCTGGCGTGAGATGGGATTTAACATGGACTACTACCCTTGCTAAAGCTTAAGGTGTGTCCCCAAGGTTTAAACCTAGATCTCTTCTTAGCAAGTACTTGGCCAATCAAACATTTACCAATCCACCTAACCCTAAAGTGCTAGAACAATATAATTATTCAAGAGTTTATGCCAGAGGTACAAATTTTTTATTAAGAGTTCTAAATGAAACTCTTAATTGAAAGATATATTGAAATTATAAGTTTTCCTTTTAGAGTTGTTCGCCACTAGGTTTAAATTTAGCAAAGAAAGTAGCCTGCTCTAAATCCTCAGATAATTATTCAAGAGTTTATACTAAAGGTACTTAACTTGATTAAAACCTTTTTGAATTTTTTTATTAAGAGTTTTAAATGGAACTCTTAATTGAAAGATATATTGAAATTATAAGTTTTCGGGTTCAAACTAAATAATTTACTCTAAATCTTTTGAGTGCATGTCAAACCGATAACTCACAGACCAATGGTTTCTCACACTGAGTCAAGCGATCAAGCGAATAAGGTTATAGGAAGAGGATGATGCTATAAATATTTTGGACGTGTCCCAGATACGACATCATTAAGAGGGTGGAGGATACACTACCATAACAGGTGATCGAATGGCGTCTTGTTTTGTCTGTAGAGCGATTCATTTTAAATTTGGATAAGTTTCGTTTCCTTTTTCTTCAAATCATCATTTTAAAAGTCGATTTATGCGAGAATAAAAAAAGTCCGCGTATATGCTCGGCGTGCTTTCCTTTTCTTCTTTTTCTTTACTTACCTCTGCAATCATTTGATATGCTAGCACTGAACCACTTGCAAACATGTGGTCTAGTAACTCAGTAGAGTATCGCTTAAAGCTACAGCTTGACGATGCTCTTAAATTGTCTGCCGAACATTTAGATTATGGAAAATAAACATGGACAAAATCTCCATTCTCGTAGTTAAGTAAAATATATCTAAATCTGAGTTTGTAAGAAGCCCAACGATGTACATCAAAGTGCGAAACCATTCAAAATCACTGTAATTAATCATGTGCAAAAGTATATGACACCAAAAAGAGGATTTGCACATCTTAGAAAAGAGTTACTATTTTCTAGATATTATTTTAGTCATAAAGTCCTTTTTTTCTTGAATCAACTTTTATTTAACTTTGTTAACTAAGGCTTTATTAAACCTTTTCATTTTTCTTAATCTTAATCCTCTTCCTTTTTTTAAGATTACAAATCTAATCCTAAGCTATCAAGAATATTTTTTTTGTTTATTTATTTATTTTTTATGTATTAATTTATAAGAATTTATTTTAAATTTGTTCCAACCTATTTACTACTTTAACCGATATTTTAAATAAAGATATGTAGTAAATATACAAGCTTTGGAGAGGTGTCTTTACCAAGTAAAGCTTTTTAGCTTGGTTTAAAAGCACCTCTTTCTACCCTGCTAGAAACCTTTTGGTTGATTCCTTCCGAATAAAAATCAAAGATTTTATAAATAGAGAAAATGATGGCAAACAATGAAAAAAGATCGATAGGCATTTTAGTTCAAGGGATATTCAACAAGCAATTATGAAGATAAATTAATTGCTACAAGGATATCATTTAAGCCATAATAAGGAAAGAGATACTATTATTTAGACTTCCAATCCCTCTGGTACCTATTAGTTAAATCATGATATGAATCCTAGATCTCTCCCTCCATAGGTAGCTTTGATGCAAATAACATTTGGAGCAAGTTTTTAATTTCAAAGATTGCCTTCTTTCTGTGGGTGGCCATACAAAATAAGATTTTAACATTGGACAATAAAATAAGAAGGGGAATTTCTCTCCTCAATAGATGTGTGTTATGTCTTAAAAGTGAAGAATCAATAAAGCATATGTTTATGGAATGTCCCTTCTCTTCAAAGGTTTTTGAATTGATGATTAAGGAATTTGAAATTTAGTGGTTGAAGCCAAAGAATATTATAGATTTATAAGAACAATGGAAATCTTCCTTTTCCAATTTAGGGTTATCTTAATCTTGGAAGCTAGCCTTGCATCACTTGTTTTGGGGTATTTAGAAGGAAAGGAATAACAAAATCTTTAAAGAAATGCACAAGAATAAAATCTCAACCTTCAACATAATTTTGGCTATAGTTAAGGATAATCTCTCTATTATACCTCATCATAATGATGGAGGAAGAGTAGTGGAATCCAAAATTGCTTTGATATTGATTCCAAAATATTGGTTAGATGGAATACAATCTGGAAACCACCTGAACTCGGTTGGATTAAAGTGAATTTTGATGGGATAGCTAAGGAAAACCTTGGTAGGGTAGGAGGAGGGGGAATTTTTCAAAATACCAAGTGGGAAGATCATAGTGGCATTTATAAAATCTTATGGTATTCAATCCAACCATATGTTAGAAATAAAGGCCCTATTCACAGGCATGAGCTTAATGAAGCGATTGAATAGGGTCATTATTGAAGGTGACTCTTTAAATATTATTAATTTATTAAGGGGTAAGAATGAAGCTAGTTGGAATATATTAGATATTATAGTAGATGTAAGAGAGATCATTGTAGCCTTGGAGGAAGTTAAATATAGTGCATATATATCAAGAGGGCAACCAAGCAATAGATTGGTTGGCCAATAAAGGTGTAGGCATGAATCCTAAACTAATTCTATGGAGGGATGATTTCCCTAGTGAGTTGAGGAGTATAGTTGAGATGAAGTTGTAAGCTTATGATGCACATAATTATGGTTAAATTAAAGTAGTGGTTGTACGATTTATTCACCTCTTTGTAGTCATAGGAATTGAATCATTTTTGTATGTCTTCCTTGTAAGGGGTTTGTGTAACTTCTTGTCTTGTTATGCTACTACTCTTAGTAATTGCAAATTGTTGATGTCTTAGTTTCTTTTTATTTTTTCTAATTCCTCATTGTTTTATTTACTGTAGAGGAGTGGCATTGTAAAAAATAGTTGGGGCCCTTTAAAAAATTTCTTCTTTTCACCCTAACCATATGACATCTTCATTGGTTTTTTATTCCTTAATGCTTTTTTTTAATAGTAATAAAGGGGTTGATTTAAATTTTTATCTTATGTTTAAATTATTTGGATTTCATTTGTAATTCCATATGTTTATATTGAAAATCAATAAGCAATTATAGTTTTGGATAAACATGGTTATTTAAATATGACTACAACAATTTTATATTTAATTAATTTTATAATAGGAGAAGCCAAAGGCCTTGGGAAAGTGAGTGGCAGAAATTGCTAAGCCTAATACCATCCAAAATTGGCGAAGGAGAAAAATGCAACTTGGAGATACTAGTTTTGTCAATTTTTGTAGTAGGGATCCTAATTTCATTGACTCCATACACAAAGGTGAAGGCAAGATCTAGGATTCTATACAAATGGAGCTTGGCATCCCATAAAGTTACCATAAATATATTACCTCAGTATTAACTTCATCAAAATTTTCACATTCTAAAGTAAATAATCACTCAAAGATATTATTGAAGAGACATGATTCATTCAAAGAAAGAACTTATTGAAGAGATATGATTCACTCAAAGAACTTATTTATAGGATCATATGAGTGATTCACTCAACAAAGATATCGATCCACTCAAGAAGTAATTCACTTCACTTGCTAATGTGAGTGATTCACTCAACATAGCTAGTGAAATACTTATCATGATGAAAAACCACTTGGTTAGGGCACCCAAGTGAAAATCCATGCAAAAAATAAGGAAAATATCTTGGAAAATGATATTTTTGTCATTTTTTATTGTACTAAGCATTTTTGGAGCCTTCCAAGCTTGTTAGAGATATATTTAGAGGCATGCAACATTTCAGGGTACAACATTTTGATAAAGTTACGCCCAAATATTTACTTTTATAAAGAGTAAGTGTTTTTCACCCTAGGTAACTTATGGGTACATTGTAATAATCTTCTCACCATGATAATCTAGAGTTACCCTCTATGAAATCCTCATTGCATTTTGTCCTCATAAGACTGCAAGAAATTGGTAAGTCTTTTGAATCCCATTAGAGGCACTACCTCATATTTTATCAATTGCATGATGGTTGGGTACTTCCCTTCTATCCCATCTTGTCATTATCTTATTAATTTTATAATGAAACAAATGGGTGGACATTTATGTTATTTAAGTTTTCATGTGTTGATTAGTTGCATGCCATCCTCACTATAATGTAACAGTCATATTTTATTTTATCCCTCACACTTTAAACGTCATGCATTTACTTTCATCACTTTATGCATTTTAAATTCTGCACTTTAATTTCTATATTTACTTTTGTGTGTGTATTTAATTTTTATGCAAATAGTTATTTTATATTAAATCTAAAATGACGACAATAGGGATCCAACCTAATCTAGAGGTATAGGCAAGCCTATGGAAAACCCTTCCAGCCTTGTTGAAAATTATATATGGGGGTGTAACAATTAAAACAAAAGTCAATCTAATTTCTCGAATCATCAACTATTCAACTTTGCATGTACAAATAATACCTACTTGTTGATGTCATGGATTTAAATTGTGTGAATTTTAATTTGTTCATCCTTTCTCAGATAAGGATGCAATGCATTTCTACAACATGGATGAAATAGGTCAAGTAAATAAAGGATATACTTATGGAAAGATCAATTTCATGTAGTATAACAACATACAATCTCATAAACAAATTATAAAATAAATAATTGTAATAGACATTCATTAGAGAAAATTCTACATGCATGAACACCAAAAGTATATCAATATTTGATATTTGATTTTAGTTAAAAAAATGTATTTGAGGTGTACTAAAAATAAATAAATATAATGTCTATAGAGTAACAATTTAAATTATTATGAAACTAATGAACTTTGTGCCATAGTAAGGTTCATTGACACAAACAGATTAATAACATAAGTAGGGTTAGGTTATATTCAACACTTTTTAAAATAAATAATATCTTATAATAAACTAATATATATTCATGCAACTAATTTTATATAAATAATCATTCATTGTAAGAATATTTAATTGACATACTAAGCATACCAAAGATATTATTAAGGAAGTGTCATTAAAAAATGGTCATCATAAGAATTTGTAACATTTAGTATTAAAAATCATTTTAGTATGAACCAAAATAATATATATAGGTTATGTAATTTATTTTGTTCATAATCAATATATACAATAAATTTTTATCATACTCACATATAAACTTTCATTTTGATACTTTATAGAACACATAAATATTTATATAAAATATAATGATTCTCTATTTTATATATAGTATAATGGATAAAGAAAAATTCACACCTGTTGCAAACATTGACAATAACCTTTAAATCTTTACAATAATTCATTTTGACTTGAATATTTTTTAATCTATCATTTTCCTCCTATCCACTTACCAAAACCTACTATACACCATAATTTATAAAATATTTTGGATTTGCATAGATAAAAATAACCTTTAGAATGTTGTATATAGAATAATACAACACAATGAACTTCACCAATTTGTTTACACATCGTATTAAAGTAAGTTTATTACACTTTATTTTATCAAGGCTATGCATAAGCAATAGTTATCGTAACTACAAATCCAACCTAAAATGGAAGGGAAGCTTGAATTTAAAACTTTGGAGTATTAGAATATATAATTTGACTCTTTTCCTTAAAGAAACTCTAAATCAATTTAAATATTTCATGTCATTATAGGATAATACTATATCACATTGATATCTAGATGGGAAATGCTCAAAGAACACACCAAAAGAGGAGTCATCCTCACTCATTGCTTTTTAGGAGGGGACTCCAAATATTGCTATGGGAGATCCTCTAGTAATCCTTAGATATAACCTCAAGGAAACTACCACTTTATCCTAGGTCATATCATTAATGTGGATAAGAACTACCTATAAAATCTTGTATACATTAGCATAATTATGAATTATTTATCCATAAATAATTTATGAGAATACATTAATACATACAAACACAAAAATACCCTTTTACCACAATCCATAGCACATCCAACTACTAAACCTATTTTCTTAAGGCATTGACTTAGGATACATAATACATATACAAGGATTTCCATACATGAATTCCTATAAATTATTTATATTTGTTATTAAATAATCCACAAATAGAATTATTTTAGAGTGTTATCCTTTAATTCACTATATATATACATGTCTTTCTATTAAATTTAAATCTACCTCAATTCATTCTTTCATTCACTTACTTTTTCCTCTAGAACCTCCTTTTATCCATTTCTTCTTATTGAATTTCTTTTTGTTTCATCATTATTCTTGTATAAACCTAAATGGGCCTAACAATGTAGACTTTTGAACTTTGAATAGAGGTCCAAGGTTTGAATCCTATGGGGGTTAGGATTGTATACCATGCTTTGATAAGTAAGTATGGTTGGAAAACCATATATTGAATAAACAACATCCTCTATGAGGGTTGTCTCATGTGGCCTATGGCTTCATAGATGTTAAAAATTACTTTTAGCTTAACCTAGTCATCTCTTCTTTTATTCCTTTTTCTCTTTATCTACTTCCTTTTTTTCCTCCATCCTTTTTCCACTTGAATCCACCACCACTATTTCTAACTATAGACTCTATTTCCAGTCCTTTAAATTCCCTCACTTCTCTTAATTATTTCACTCTCACAATTAAATAAAATAACCTTTTGTTCCCCATCATAATTTCAAACTCAAATTTAAATTTAAATATTTATATTTCTTACTTGTCTTTCTTATTTTGAAAATATAATACAATTTTATTTTAATTCTTTAGGTTCTTATTATCTTTTACAGGAATTCATTCATAATAGGTTGATCATATTTTGCTAACAAAACATTTGATATGGACTATGATTAACCTCAAAAAAATTATTTGGTACTTTAAAATTGATTTTTCAACTCTTCCTTGTGTTTTTCATTTCTTGAGAGTTATCAATAAATAATATATCTAAAAATAAATAAATCTATCTAAACATTCGCTTGTGAGTTCTTTTCATTATCGAATTTATTATAATTCCATATTCTATTTGATACTTTATCTTTCCCACAACTAGGTGCTTTGATATCTTCTTAGGCTTGATAAATTTTAAACAAAATACTAGGGTAGCTAGACAATTCTAACCACTTATTGTTGTAAAGAAGTCTAAAAAATATAAGTTTAATAGTTACATGTGATAAAATTAAATAATATTTTCACATATTTAACAATGGTCAATAAATAATCACATCAATTTATATAAAATATAATTTGTTTTTTATCAATTCCTATCTTAGAAAGGCTTAAGTTATTATTGATAAAGTTTGAATTCTAACAGAGGTAACATAGAGTTCTATCAATCAATAGCTTGCATAAGTAGATATCAAGACTCTCTCTCTCTCTCTAAAATTATCATGTTTAATAGTTTACAAGTATGATAAGAAGGATATAAGTGTTCTATTGATGTGAGAGGGAGAAAAATGATTCATACCTTGATATTAATAGCTATGAAGATTTTAAGTAGCATATAATTTATTTCAAATCGTAAAAAATACATGCTTATGGCATGTCTTAATTCAAAGCTAGAAATCATGACTAATACCTTTAACATTAGTACATGGATATTCACATATTATGAATATGAATTGTGTAACAAACCTAAAATATTACTCTATTTTTTTCTAAGGTTCATGTTTAACCAAGACAATCCAGATAAATTCGATAGAAGATTCTACCACATTTCGAGTTCCAGATGCTGCAACATCTCTTAGGTGGACAGGAGTGGCCAAAATATCGCAACCATTCTAGGGTTTACCTTGTACACTATCCATACAACTTAAAGGACACCTTTGAGTAGTCACCCCATTTTCTTTCTCTCTTTTGAAGGACATTTTGACCATAGCATGTGGGTTAACCCTATCTCATTCATTTGAGAAAAAGTATCAAATCCCTTACTAGTGTCAATCATTCCTTACTAGTACTTAGGTGTAAGCTTCCTATAGTTTTACACACACTTCATTTAGTATAAAACTATTGTGCACCATTAAACTATCCTCCAAATAGCTTAATGGAGGTGACTATCACCCATGTGGCATCTCCCATCTAGTCGTCCATCAGTCAATTGGGGTTTCCAATGACTACCACACCAAATGACATCCCCCATAGGAATTCTTCCACAATCATTCGGGTTCCTATGACTATCATTTGCATGACATATCTCACATGGGTATCTCACTATCTATTGGAGAATCCATCACAAGAATTTAGTTACAATGAAATTATAATATTGTCATATTTTGAAGCACACTTTAGTGATATATTACTAAAGTACCCATTGTAACCCTAAGGGATTATCACATCACATCTCCCTTAGTTCTGGTCCTAACCTTAGGGGTCTAATTAGGTTGGCATTCTATGGAAAAATCCTCTTAAGGAAGAATCCCCAAACCCTAAGGCAAATCTAAGAAATAACTTTATCCTTTTATTTCATTCATTTCAAATTTAAAAGCCACAATTGCATAATCCATATTCTATTGCAAGAAATAAAGGAAAGCTAATCATCTATATTTCTTTACAATGTTACTTTCCATAAAAAGCATAATAAAATAAACAAATCTATTTCTTCTTCATATACAATTCATAGCAATAGATCTATAAATGCTTAATATGATTCCATAACAAGTTCTACAAAAGATACACAAATGACATGTCATGTATCCTAGGAAACCCTTTCAAGAAAAACCCAACCTTAAATAGTCCATATTTATTTTCATTGCAAGTCTATTAGCCAATCTACAAAAAGGAATCCATTATTCCTTTTACCATAATTTCAATCTATTGCATAAGAATCTCCATAATTCTTATGTACTTTCATTACAATAATTTATAAATTCATTTTTACAAAAGTGAGGAAACCCCATAATTCCCTCTCATTAAACCCCATTCATTCATCAATCCACTAATACTCAAGAGTCCTCTCCTTGAGTAATTTATTATAAAAGAGTAATTGTGGAACCCCCATAAGTTCCTTTCTATTTATTGGGCCCCACACCCAATTCCCTCATTCATTTACATAATACAAATATTACAAAAGAAAGTTACATATTTTTAATCATCTAAGGCTATCATAACTTTATAAGCATACCAATAATTTAATTCAATAATATCATTTTAGTACCAACAAAAAGGTGAACATAAATATATTTTAGAAGGACCAACTATTCTTTTCTATTCTTTCATAGAATGAGCATGATTCATAATAATTATTTCATTTCATTCTTAAATAAAATGAGATTAATCCACAATTTACCCCCTTTAATATAAATTAGATTAATTTACATATTAATCACATAATACATTCTAATTCAATTCAATCATAATATGTATTAATCTAATGTTTGAGCAACATTAATTCATAACTCTCAATCTTCTCTAATTAATCCTTAAGAATTCCTTAGAATAGCAAACATAATTAAATGAATGTTGCATAACTCTACAACTCTTTCCTGTAACTTGAAATCATTAAAAGTGCCCTTATCTTCATTATATATATATATTTGAATTTATAAACAACTCTAATATAAACCAAATTAAAAGTAAGGTAAATTTTTCTTTATTCAAAAGGGTAAAGAAAAGAGTCACCCGAGTATATGAATATAAACCCCTCCACATATTTCTTTAGACATCCAAAATATTTACCCATTCAAACATACTTCCCCGAAGGAACACGTGGGCCTCCCTTTTAATATACTATGCAAGGCTTTAATGGTAATGTTTAATACATTATAAAACTTCTAAGGCCAAGCCTGGTGTTATCTATCAACGAGCGCATACCCAAGACGTTGACATAGATTGAAAATGATGACACAGGAGACTTGTCAACCCAAAATTCAAATGCACACGTGGCTCACACATGTAGTCCAAACAACGGTATCCACCTAGGGTTTATTTTGATAACAAAAATCAAATAATTTTTTTTAATTAAACATAAGATTTTTTGTTCTCCTTTCTGTGTAGAATAAACAATGTTCACCTGTGCTGCATCAGGCTAGCGAACGTAGTCCCATTGTTGTCAAACATATTATAATGGTTGGACACACATTTCTAGGTATGGTTAAGGTAAACTTAGATATTTTGAAAGAAATGAAAAAATGACATAGTTCTACTATGCTCAAACTTGAAGAGTTATTTGTTTTTAAAACCAAATATTTTAGTCCATTTATATCATCTATGGTTTTTGAAAGCAATAGCATTCTATATCCCTCAAATAGGTGGATATATCTCAAACAATAGTCAAATGGTAAACTATAAACCCTTAAACTGTATTGAAATTTCATGAAACAGAGTCTTCATTTAGAGATGAGATGTGCACAAAGTATCTTATTGTGGAGTTATTCAATTGGAAAATAAGTCCAATGCACATCAATGGTTATGCCCTTGTTACCAAGCTCCACTTGATTCAAAAGCAATATTTCACTCCTCTGGTGTGTAATGGATATACTCCAAAAATCCTACATTCCTTGTTTTTGTAACAATCAACCCCTTATTCTTTCTATTCCAATAGGGTTTAAAGAAACATCCAAAGAAATTCACTCAGGGTAACAAACTCAACAACTACCCGCAATAATATTCTGCCATAATGGATTTCATTTTCCAAAATGAAGCTATTGTGAGATTATTTCATAAATGCCTTCATTTTTCATTTATCTTAAAGTTTAACATATTAATTTTCCTTTCTTCATATTATTAAATCTTTTGTTTTTAATAATAAAGCAATAATAAACCTTCTTACCATAGTCCTTCATAAAACATGTTAGTAATGTCAAATTAACACACAACTAACATGTAAGTGCAGGAATAACATGACAATATTGCTAAGGCATAAACTAATATATATATATATATATATATATATATATCATATGTCAGATCATTTTGACTATATAAGCCATCAGTTTCTTGCCCACTTGCGAAGGTGTCTATTCTTGCAAAAATACAAGTCTATTAGTAACATGCCATTTATCATCAAAACATCATAAAACCATATAATTTGTCATTAAATATTCATAAATCCTTTTTATGAAAAGTTGGCTAGGGGAGGGTCGTGACAGCTTGGTCCCATGAAATAAATTTTAGTATGATTTCCAAGTTAGATAAAAAAATAATCATGAAAATTAATTTAATTTATTGGATTAGTTTCCATATACAATAATCAAGAATCTTTTGAACTGGGACTTGATACAAAGTCTTCCTTTAAAAAATTGGATTCTAATACGACTAATTAGACTAGGTTTAAGTTGGACCATGTAGATTCTACATCAACCATGTTATTCATAGTCGACTATTAAAACGTGAAGAACACAAGATTATACTAAGGGGGGGTGAACAGTATAAGATAAATATTTTCTCTTTTCTTTCCAAAGCAATAACTTCAAATAATATAAATGCAATAATGAAACAATGCACAAATCACCATATACATAAGAGACAAATATTTTATGTGGAAACACCCTCTCGGGAGAAAACCACAGTAAAATATTGCTTATAAATATCTTCAATAAATTTCATGGGCACCAACCCATAGGAGACACCAATCCCCTATACAAGTTCATGGACACCAATCCATAGGAGACACCAATACCCTATACAAGTTCGTGGACACCAATCCACAGGAGAAACCAATCCCCTATACAAGTTTGTGGATACCAATCCATAGGAGACACTAATCCCCTTACTCAAGTTCATGGACACCAATCCACATGAGACACCAATATCCTTGCTCAAGTTCGTGGACACCAATCCATAGGAGACACCAATCCCCTTGCTCAAGTTCATGGAAATCAATCCATAGGAGATACCAATACCCTATACAAGTTTGTGGACACCAATCCACATGAGACACCAATGCCCTATACAAGTTTGTGGAAACCAATCCCCTATATAAGTTTGTGGACACCAATCCATAAGAGACACCAATCCCCTTGCTCAAGTTTATGGACACCAATCCACATGAGACACCAATACCCTTGCTCAAGTTCGTGGACACTAATACAAAGGAGACACCAATCCCATTGCTCAAATATGCTCTAAAACTTGCCTACAAAACTTGCTCAAATCTGCTCCAAAACTTGCTCATAAAAACTGCTTAAATCTGCTCCAAAACCTGCTCATAAAACTTGTTCACAAAACCTACTCAAATCTGCTCCCAAACCAGCTCACTAAACTTGCTCAAATATGCTCCAAATTATTCCCTTTTATTGAGTTTGCTTTCTCCAAACCAAAATGTATTCTACCTAGAATTTGTTTATCCTTATGAACATATAGAGGATGATATTTTGGTGTTGGAAGCTTTACTTCTTCTTGTAGATGGCTGAATTGTCCTTCTTTGTCACTTGGATGCTTGGGTGAAGTTATGCACTAATATTCATACTCTATATTTTCTTTTTATCAACCTCCAATTGACCATGCAATAGATGGAAAATGGACAAAACAAAAAGCCTCCAAAATCTTCTCAACAATGGCATCAAGTTCTATTATCAAAAAAACATATAATTTCCTTTTTGCTTCTTTATTTAAATACCAAATCAAAACACTTCTATTATACCTTATTACTCCTTTAAAAATCATACATGGTAAAGCTTATCTAAGAGACAAAATAACTCCTAATAATGCCAACAATTATAATAATACCACAAAAAAAATTATCTTACTATACCTCCATGGCTGCCAACATCAAATGAACCTTCCACCTTTGAAATATTTATTGCCACTCTTTTCAAAAATCATGCATGAGACTCGAACCTGAGTATATCAACTCCAAACTTTAACAACGCAAAGTAAACCACATCGGATACACTTTTTGCTGGGAAAAATATTCTACCACATTCAATTTGAAGTAGCACCGTCAATGTTGCACAATCAAATCAATGCTTGTCTTTACACGATCCTTCAACTCCTATCCATATGCAAATTCAAGATGAAAATACAAACAATTTCTAATCTATTTATGGCATTCACAATCTATTTTTCAATGATGTATTACAGCTAATGTAAATTATTCAATTCCAAAAATGTTCAACAAAATCTTCTTTTCAAATAACGTAGCTCAGAAATAAATTTTTTGTCCATAAATACCTTTTCACTTGACAATTCATTATTGAGCAAACTAATACTGCATTTGCATTCTATTATCTAAGAACACAAAATATAACTCACTAGAGACTCATGCAAAGGCTACCAATAAATTGATTTTCTTTCTCACAAATTTTGCTAGGCTTCACCTTTTTAGTATTCAAATTCAATGATTGTTGGCTTCAAGATTTCCTTTGGTTTCAATATTTGTTCACTAGTTTCAAAATTTTGTTAGCTTCAATCTATTCTCAATTTTTCACTGGTCTTGATAATATATTTCTTCTCACACTTTCTGCAATCACTTCAGGCGATTGTGCACTAGCTCCTTCCACAAATCAAAATGTTTTCTCACGTGTTGTCTCCAGTGATAGTGTGATGCCTCCATATGTAGATCTAAACACTTTCTCAAGTGTTATTTTTGGTGATACCTTTGGCGTTCGTGCATTGCCTCTACTTTAACATTCGTGTGCTACCTCTTCTCCAGTGTTTATGCGTTGCATCTTCTTCGATGTTCATGCGCTACCTCTCCTCCGACATTTGTGAACTGCCTTTGATAGGGAACAATTGTATTCTTCATTTAGCGTAGGCTCAAGTTTTCATTCACTCTCAAACTCTTCTGATCTACCGCAAGCTTAAGGTTCCATTCACTTCTCCATTAGTATTGCACTTGTATATCGAAGGTGTCAACCAATAAATCAACCAAAGTCAACTTTATTCTTATATTTATATGCAAAAATTTCACTTGCTTATGGCGCCCAAGGTCGGCCCACTTTTCTTTTTAATAATATTTATATTTAAATCTTTTGATTTAAATATATCATATATCAAACCTTTATTACTTTAATATTTAAATATTTAATTTAAATATTAAAGCATACATCACCACCTTATATTGAAATGTACAATGGTGCTTTTGACATCAATGAAAACTCAATATTTCATCCTTGAAGGTATTTTTACCTTTGACATCAATGACAAATCAATATTTCTAACAATATCCCCTTTGTCATTGATGGCAACCCTTCAATGAAACTGTCCTTTATTGCAACATGATCACAAACTGCTCCCCCTTACTGAAATTCTCCCCCTTTGACATCAATGACAAAGGCTCATCGGGTTTGTAAGATAAGACACTTTACAGTGCCCCCTTACTCCCTACTCTTATTTGAGACTTCAATTATGATATGGGAGTGAGACTCCAAAATTACTATGCTCCTTTTCTTGTTCCATTTTCTTTCTCCAAACTTTGGAGGTCATATTCTTTTGAACATTTTGACCATCCTCTTTTTTTTTTAAGCAAAAAACCCCTTGTGGGGCCGCCTTGGTCTAAGAGACCATGAACAGGGGGTTCTACACCGTCAAAGTCACTCGGGAGTCACACCCGACCCTACCCGCACCAAAATTATCAATTGTATTTTGGGTACCCAATTCAAATTTTTGGTAGGGTGGAGATTCGAACCTGGGACCTCCCTTGGAGGATTACCCTCTCCTCTCCAACTCACCTACAACACCTGGGTAGACCATCCTATTTTTTGCTTGACTATGAAATTTTAGGAAACACTGTTCTACACCATCTAGATGTATGCCCAAAATTATTACATTTGTAGCATATGATGTTGTAGTCCATGAGAGGTGCAAATGAATTGAAATTACTCTTGCTGAAGCTAAAATTATTCTTAGCATAGATCCTGCAATTTACAACTTTACGGCCAAATTTGTTACATGAGAAACAATAACCATGGAAGAAATATTGAAACATGTCTGATTGCCTTGGAGGATATTACCATATGGTTCTCTCATTGCTATTTCTGTGATGGTCCTTGGACCATGATAATGGTTTGTTTTCTTCCTTCTTGATGTTTCCACTTTTCAATACATCAACATAGGTCTTAGGTTCCTCTTTAATCATTTTATTTGATACCTCTTTTCCTTTTGAGCTTGATTCCTCCTTTTGTTTTCTTTTACCTTCTTCAAAACCAAGTCCATTATTTATAGTCAAATATCTTTGTGTTTTGATAATATCACCAATGTTTTTTGTACTTTCCCAAACTTGTGTAGCTTATCATTAGAATCTTCCACTTCCTTCCTCAGAGAGACAACCTCATGTTCTAGTTTTTTACATTCTAATTTTGTTTACCTTTAATTGCTTAACCATCTTCAATCCGCTTTGTCTTCTCATACTTTTATACTTGAGCCTTAAATCTTGAGTTCTTCTTTCTAACCCTCTTCAACTCTTCAAGAGCAACAAGTTCATCTTCTATGTCAACCATGGCTTATTATTCATATTCTTCATATTTCTCTTCTTATTGGTGTTTGAAAACTAGAGCATCTTCTTTCTATTCTATGGCCAAGAATATGATTTATTCTCTTTCACTATCATAGAGGCTTTCATCATTGTTGCTGGAGGAATTGCTTGCTTCTTCAACATAAAAACTCTTCTTGTGTATTTGAAATATTTTCTTCTCATGCTTGCTTTGACCATGTCTGTTTTTCTTTTCATGATAAAATTTTCTTTCCTTCTTTTTCTTATATTCTTTTTCTTCTTCACTGCTACTACTTATAGCTTGTGGGCAATTATATTCATAGTGACCAAGGTTAACACAATTAAAAAATTTCACAAAATGCATACCTTTGCATTTTCTTAGAACCTCCTTATTTCTTTGCACAAAGTTAGTTTCTTCTCCACTTTTTGATTCTTCACTTGATTCTGGTTCCTTACTATTTGTCTTCTTTGAATATTTAAATGTTGCTTCTCATTTGGATGTTTGATCTTTTTAAGTTCTCATCTCATAGGTTGTGAGAATTACATGTAGCTCATCCATGCTTAAGGTTTTAAGATAATTCATCTCTTCTATTGCTGAAACCTTTGCATCAAATCTCATCAGAAGTGACCTTAAGACTTTTTGAACAATCTTAGAGTCTTCATTTTTTTCTTCAAGTTCACGAATGGTGTTGACAACCTCATCAACTTAGAGCAGATACTTGGCAATATCTATTGGTAATTTGAGTTATTTTATGTTGTCATTGATGTCACATGGATCACATTTGGTTTTGGTGATCAAAGCATTTCATAAATAAGCATTTATGATACTTTGGAAAGCATGGAAATATATAGGGTTTTTGTGAAAACCAAGGTAGGTAAAATAAAAGGTTTTATTTAAAATCATGGTTGGTATATTTGAAATGGGTTTTTCTTAAAACCCAGTTTGGGATTTCGTTTCATCAAAAAAGGTGCCCCGGAGATGGAGATATTCAATTTTGAATATTTGGTTTAAATTTTAATATCTAAAATTTAATTTTAAATTTTAAAATTAAAATTACCTCAGCACTGACATCATCATCAAAAAGAAATTAATTTAAAAGCGCCACCGAATTTTGCAAAATTAAAGGAAATTTGCATATAAATGCAAAGGTTTTTATTTCAAAATCCTTGGAATCGAATGCAAAGGAGAGAAGACAAAAAGCGCCAAAATCTTCGTGTGGTAGCGTGGTCCAATGGTGAGAGAGGGGAGTGCAAAGATTTTTGCTTGCGAAAGATACGAGGTTCGATTCCCACGGGTTAGAGTTTTGAGCAAGAGAATTGGCCCATGTTTTTTTGATGTGAGTAAGGGGAGAAGGACAAAAGCACATTTTGCGCTCTTCGTCCTATGTGAGTACGTAGCTCGCGTGGTCTTTGGCGCCATGGTTGAGGATTGTTTGGGTAGAGACGAGGGTTCAAATCCCTTTAAGATGCAAGTAACATTTTTATTAATAAATTTTTTATTCTTTCCTAATGTTGGAGGAATATGGTGATGAGGGTTGATTTGATTTTTTATTTGAAGGCAAGTTTAAAAGCACTTTTAGAAAAGAAGATATTTCTAGTATTTTCTTTTTATAAAAGTATATCATATTATATATCGTTGGAAATATTATTTCGAGGGATATTTGACTAAATAATTTAGAAGGAGAAATAAGATGTATGTAGAGAGATATTTCTATTTTTGTAAAGGGTTTCAAAGTGAAGGTTGTTTTGTTTCAAAGTATGTTGAGTGTGGTAGATTTCCAAAGGGGTTTCTTCACTTCATAAAAGGTATGGGCACGTTATCCTATTTATTGTTTATGATGGTTGATTTATGAAATATCATTTAAGGTAAAAGGATTGCTTGTGGTTTCCTTTTCGAAAGTGTTTGGTTGAATGCATCAAGGTTTTCTGAATTGAGAGTTGTGTTTAAACCTTGTGTTATAAGCATAGTGGTTGAAGCCCATTGGTTGTGAAAGAACTTTAGTTAGAAAAGAACATGAGTATCATTGTTATGTGAGATTTTTGGTTGAGTATTGTTGGAAATATTTGATTTGGTTGAAACATACTTGGGCTAGGGTTGTGTGAGAGAGAGTTGTCCCTTGTGATGATTGGTTGAGTTGAGTTGATTGAGCCTAGTCAAGTGATGTGTGAAGTGATTATTCAAGTTATATTAAACAAACTATTCCATAATTCTATGTTGAGTTGATATTAAGGTTAGAACATATTGAGTCTCTAACAATTATCTTTATGGTTCTATAAGAATTGAGTTGAGTTGAGGTTGACTTGAGTTGAGTTGAGGTTGATTTGAGTTGAGGTTGATTTGAGTTGAGGTTGATTTGAGTTGAGAGTGAGTTTAGAACATATTGAGTCTCTAACAATTCTCTTTATGCTTCTATGAGTTGAGTTGAGATTGATTTGGGTTTAGAGTGAGATTAGAACATATTGAGTCTCTAACAATTTTCTTTATGCTTCTATGAAGTGGATTTGAGTTGATATTGCCATTCATTGTTGAGTTCATTTTGAGTACTACTTGAGCATGATTGATTGAGCCTTTGAGAAGGCCTTTGGGACAGATTTGAGGACAACTTTGGGACATATTTGAGGACAATGTTGGGAAAAATTTGAGGACAGTGGTGGGATAGTTGTGGATATTTTTGGGTAAGTTCTTGGTGAGATTGCTAGAGTATATTTGGGAAAGTTCTTGGTGAGCTTGCTAGAGAAGATTTGGACAAGTTCTTAGTGAGCTTGTTGGAGCAGCATTGGACAAGTTTTGTGTGATTTTGTTATTCATCATTGGATAGGTTCTATGTGAGCTTGTTATTCAGCATTGGATAGGTTCTGTGTGAGCTTGTTATTCAGCATTAGATAGGTTCTATGTGATCTTGTTATTCAGCATTGGACATGTTTTGTGTTAGCTTGTTAAGCAGGTTTTGTGTGAACATATTGAGCAAGTTCTTAGTGAGCCTATTGATAGAGCTTTGGAGGTGACAGAGTACAAAGGACAAAGTATCAGTGGATAGATATCCAAAAACCAACATAGTTGAAGACATATTTGAGTGAGGAGTCTTCAAGTGGAGAGAGGTCCACCAGTCAGTACAACAGAGAGACAAAGTCTTCTAGAAGATCACATAGCTAGAGTAGAAGGGCAAAGAGTTCTCCTTTGGACAAAGATCCATAAATATTGTAACTGGGAGTGATTCCCAAAGATATTGATTGAGAAAGTTTTAGTAAAATATTTTCTCCGTGGAGTAGCCCACATTGGGTGAACCACGTAAATTGTTGTGTCTCATTTGTGTGGTTAATTGTACTCTTGCTTACTATTTCTATCTGAGTTATTAATGCACACTGCTATATTTAGTTATTGTAATTAAGGACATTAATTGATATTGGTTTGGAAAGAAAGTAAAAAGTGGTCTTATACTTTTCACCCTCCCCTCTCAGTATAAGCTTGTGTTCTTCAATATCTTCCTCATATTTCATATTTAAGTCTTTAAACTTTCTCCAATGGGTTTGAAGTTTTCCATTTTAACATTGTCATCTCCTTCATATGTTCTTTGTAACTTATCCCATATTTATTTTACTGAGGTGCATTGCATGAATTTCATGAAATCTTATTCACAAACTCGCTTAATATTGCATTCATTGCCTTGGCATTATTTTCAAATAGTTTCTTGCCATATCTATCCGTGGGAGGAGTTGTAGGTGGTGTGAATCCATACTCAATGGATTTCCATATATCATATCCATGTGCCATCAAATAAGTACGGATACTTATGCTTCAGAAAGCATAGTTAGTCCCATAAAATAGTGGTGCCCTATGTGACAAAAAACCTTCATGACTAGCCATGTGTGTTCTTTTAAGATCTTCCTTCAAGCTATTAGGATTTCATGAAGGAACCCGCTCTGATACCAATTGAAGAACACAAGCTTATACTGTGAGGGGAGGGGTGAACAGTATAAGATAAAAAATTATCTTTTATTTCCAATTCAATAAATTAAAATAATATCAATGCAATAATGAAACGATGCACAAATCACCATACACATAAGAGACAAATATTTTACGTGGAAACACCCTCTCGGGGGAAAACCATGACAAAATATTGCTAATAAATTTCTTCAATAAATTTTATAGGCACCAACTCATAGGAGACACCAATACCCTATACAAGTTCATGGACACCAATCCATAGGAGACACCAATACCCTATACAAGTTTGTGGACACCAATCCATAGGAGACACCAATATCCTATACAAGTTCATGGACACCAATCCACAAGAGACACCAATCCCATTTCTCAAGTTCATGGACACCAATCCACATGAGACACCAATCCCCTTGCTCAAGTTCATGGACACCAATACCTTTGCTCAAGTTTATGGACACCAATCCATAGGAGACACCAATACCATTGCTTAAGTTCATGGACACCAATCCATAGGAGACACAAATACCCTCTCAAGTTTGTGGACACCAATCCCCTTGCTCAAGTTTGTGGACACCAATCCACAGGAGACACAAATATCCTTGCTCAAGTTCATGGAAACTAATCCACAGGATACACCAATCCCCTTACTCAAATATGATCCAAAACCTGCTTACAAAACCTACTCATAAACACTTCTCAAATTTACTCCAAAAGCTACTCATAAAACTTGCTCAAATATGCTCCAAAACTTGCTCACAAAACCTGCTCAAATATACTCCAAAACTAGCTCACTAAATCAGCTCAAATTTGCTCCATATTCTTCCCTTTTCTTGAGTTTTCTTTCTCGAAACCAAAATGTATTCTACCCAAAATTCATTTATCCTTATGAACATATAAAGGATGATATTCTGGTGTTGGAAGCTTTACTTATTCATGTAGATGGCTAAATTGTCCTTCATTATCACTTGGATGCTTGGGTGAAGTTATGCACTAATATTCAAACTCTATATTTAATTTTTATAAACCTCCAATTGACCATGCAATAGATAGAAAATGTATGAAGCAAAAAGCCTCCAAAATCTTCTCAACAATGGCATCAAGTTCTATTCTCAAATCTGACATATAATTTTATTTTTGCTTATTTATTTAAATATCAAATCAAAACATTTCTATTATCCCTTATTAATCCTTTAAAAACCATATATGGTAAAGATTATTTAAGAGACAAAATAACTCCTAATAATGCCAACAATTATAATAATACCACAAAAAAAAATTATCTTACTATACCTCCATGGCTGCCAATATCAAATGAACCTTCCACATTTGAAATATTTATTGCCACTCTTTTCAAAAATCGTGCACGAGTCCCAAACCTGAGTCTCTCAACTCCAAAATTTACCAACGCAAAGTAAACCACCTCAGATACACTATCTGATGAGAAAAATATTCTACCACCTTCAACTTGAAGTAGCACCATCAATGTTACACAATCAAATCAATGCTTATCTTTACACGTTTCTTCAACTCCTTTCCACATGCAAATTCAAGATGAAAATATAAAAAATTTCCAATCTATTTATGACATTCACAATCTATATTTCAATGACATCTTACAGCTAATGCAAATTATTCAATTCTAGAAATGTTCAACAAAATATTCTTTTCAAATAACGCAGCTTAGAAACAAATTTTTTGTCCATAATACCTTTTCACTAGATGATTTATTATTGAGAAAACTAATACTACATCTTCATTCTGTTATCTAAGAACATAAAATATAATTCACTAGAGACTCATGCGAAGGCTACCAATAAATCGATTTTTTCTCACAACTTTTGTTGTGCTTCACATTTTTAATATTCAAATTCAATGATTGTTGGCTTCAATATTTCATCTATCTTCAATCTTTGTTCGTTGGATTCACAAATTTTATTGACTTCAATCTATTTTCAATTGTTCGTTGATCTTGATAATATATTTCTTCTCACACTTTCTACAGTAACTTCAGGTGATTGTGCGCTGCCTCCTTCCACAAATCAAAATATTTCTCATGTGTTGTCTCTAGCAATAGTGTTTTGCCTCTGTCTATAAATCCAAAAATTTTCTCAAGTGTTGTTTTCGATGATGCCTTCGATGTTCGTGCATTGCCTCTAATTCGACATTTGTGCACTACCTCTTCTCCAATGTTCATGTGCTGTATCTTCTCCAATGTTCATGTGCTGTCTCTTCTTCGACGTTTGTGAACTGCCTTTGATAGGGAACAATTGCATTCTTCATTCCCTGCATGCTCAAGCCTCCATTCACTCTTAAACTCTTCTTATATTCTGCAAGCTTAAGGTTCTATTCACCACTCCATTACTATTGCACTTGTATATCGAAGGCATCAACAAACAACTCAACCAAAGTGAACATTAGTCTTATATTTATATGCAAACATTTCACTTGCTTATGGAACCCAAGGTCGGCCCACTTTTCTTTTTAATAATATTTATATTTAAATCTTTTGATTTAAATATATCATATATCAAACCTTTATTAATTTAATATTTAAATATTTAATTTAAATATAAAAGCATACATCACCACTTTATATTGAAATGTACAATGGTTCTTTTGACATCAATGACAACTCAATATTTCATCCTTGAAGATATTTTAGCCTTTGACATAAATGACAACTCAATAATTCTAAAAAAACATACTCTTGTTTTAAATAATAATAAAAAATTAAAAAACATCACTTAATTTATTATTTAGTAATAGGACTCTAAAATTAATGACATCAAAATTTAATTTAGAAAAAAGGAAGATATTGTTAGTATATAATTTCTTTGAAGTAACCACTTATTTTTTAATTATGAGTTACCAACCATTTTTAACCATTCTAGAGGATGAGTAATGGATATTAAGAGTTAAAGTGAATTGAAAATAAAATCTAAATACTTACAAGTATTCTCATCCATTAGAAAGGGTAGAGAATGTGATTATTTAAAACTATGATTTATTGATAATTGTTTTATCATAGTAAGAGTAATTAATAGATATCCTCAAACATCATACCACTTATAGAATTATAAGAACATTAATTATATAATAAGTAATTAGTAGAATCAATATCAGTAACAATCATTTGGCTCCTTGATTGTAGAGTTTGGATCAAGAGTCTCTTTCCTAGTTTTTTTTTGGCTAGTCCTTCAAAATAAGATTTTTATCATTGATAATCTATAAAAAAAGGGTATGCATCTTCCCAATATATGTTATTTTTGTAAAGCTAATGTGGATTTTGTAAACCACCTTTTGGCTCAATGTTATTTCTCTCATAATGCCTTCTCTTTTATCTCGGATATATTGGGGGTGTGTTGGGTTCTCCCAAACTTAGTTGAAGATATTTGTTTGCAGTGGGACTCCCATTTATTTTCCCTTAGATTGAAATTATTGTGGAAGTTCCTTCTTCCTCATATTATTTTGGTTTATGGAAAAAAAAATTACAGGGCCTTCAAAAATTCCAAACGTGACCTTCAATAGGTAAGTCTCAGAATCCTTTTGTTCTTAGTGGAGAATGTTTCCAATGTCTTCCCCGAGTTGGGTAAATAATTACATGAGAGTCCTTCTTCTGAAGTGGTTCTGAAACTGGACTTAGGGTTCCCTTCACTTATTCCTTCTACCCCAGCTTTGGAACCTAGGTTTTATGTCCGTTGGTGCCCTCCCTAATGGATGGTTGAAACTTAATGTTTATGGTGCCTAAAAAGGTAATCTTAGGACTACTAGTGTGGGTGGTATAATTAGAAATGATAGAGGGGATATTATAGTGGATTTTGGTGAATATCTTTCCCTCTAAATGGTACACTTCATGAAATCCAGAGCTACATTTAAAGGTATAGCTTTGTTGGAAGAAATGGGGGTAAGGAAAGTTGTGGTGGAAGGAGACTCACTTAACCTGATTAAACTGTTGAAGTCCTCTAATTCCTCAAGTTGGAATGTCTTTAACATGGTTATGGAAATGCATAGATTACTTTAGGAGTTGGAAGAAACTTAAGTGTTCCACATCTTTAGGAAAGGAAATAAATTACTGGATTGTCTGGCCAACTTGAAAACTACCTAGCAGGGGTTTTCTATTTGGAGAGATAACTTCCCTCAATAGCTGATTAGACTAAAAAATGTTGAAGATACCTAATTTTATGGTTCCTAATAGTTATTTGTAGACTTGGGGGTGCTAATCCTTGGATCTCTTCTCTTTTTGGTCTTTTTATCATTTTTAAATTTAATTTTTTTTTTCTACGCTAGATGATTTGGTAAGTGTGGGCACGAAGCTTTACCTCTCCCTCTTGGATGCCCTTTCTTATTTGGTACAAGTCTATCTAAGCTTGATACAATGGCCTTCTCTAGCACCCATCTTGGGTGGAATGTTATTGGCCCATTTTTGCCACATATGTCAAACCTTAGACAAGGGTAATTTCCACCGACCTCACAACCCAACTCATTAATTGGTGTGCCATTTTTTATTTCCCTTCCAAAGCTTGGCACTTTATCCATAATCATAGAAAATGGATTCAAATTCATAGGAATATTACAAAAAATAGCTATATTATTTTGAGTTAAATTTCTCATGGATGGATGAAGTGGCATCAACTTCTGAGGATGCATGCACTCAGGATATCAATTAGGCCAATCCTATTATCTCATGGCCAAAATAACTTTAGGGTAAATAATTCTTGGATTGTGTTGTTTTTGCGATTCGGTAATTAGTCTTGGAAAAAGACCAACCTTGAAATTTTAGACCCAATTGAAGACTTATCCACAATTTGGAGATTGGTGTATCATTTTTGTTTGCTTGTCTTGTGTTGGAAAGAGCTTCATGCCTATCCCAATATTTGTACTGGTTGGCCTCTTCTTCAGTTCATTTGCGAAGGGTGGTTTTTCAACCTATTGCTATTTTATTTGGGCCCTCTCAATCGGTGATGCCAATTTTATTTTTCTAAGTTCCCTTAGGTACCTGGCTTTGCTTCTCTTCTCTGTGTTACCTATGAAGGGTGTGGTTGGGTTTCCAAGTGATTTGACCTAAATGGGAAAGACCAAGAAGTCAACCCCAATGTCAATATGCTAAAAGCTTTACCTGGAACTAGCTACCCTAGTTACAAATAAAGAAGTTATGAAAATCCTAAATAAGGGTGGCTAATTAGGTTAGATCTAGAAGCTCCATGGACACAACCTAATCATGTCCAGATGGATGGCTCACTCTTGGAATAGGGGTTGGGTTAAGGTGGATGAGATTGAATTTGAGATCATAGTGGCCCTCATTGCCCAAGTTATGAGTCTCCACCCTGATGGATACTATCATAATAAAAAGAAACACTCTCTTATTAGAGAGGTAATATTTTTATTGCATGAGGATGAGTACCTCACTATGGAGCCAAATGGTTTCAGTATGAAGGCCCTCAAGATCCCGTGGGATAGGGTGATGAAAGTTATCATGGATTATTTTACGCTCAATATATCTAAAGATATAGTGAGGAGCTACCACATGATTTTCCTCAACCATATAATAAGAGAGCATAATATGAATATCCTAGCATTTTTGTTTCACTTGTTGTGGAAATCAATGAAGGATGTGAGGCATGGAAAGGGCTTCAAATTAATTCATCAATATCTCTTCATGTTAATGTTTGAATTTATGGTAAAAGAGAAATATTTAGAGGCTACAATTATCATTAAAAAAATTGAATATCAGCCTATTCCACCATTCATTAGTCCAACCTAGGATTCATCTTGCTCAATTTCCAATGATGCTTTAGACTCTGACGATGAAGACAATCCCAACACCTCCTCTAAAGTAGAATATTCATGTAGGAATTCTGACAACATCAAGGTCCAACGGGCATGAGGGGTGGAAGATCTAAAATATCACTATCGTATTCAATAAATTTTGATGATAAGAAGAGCCCCTCAGCCTCCCCTAATATGGCTAAAAGAAGTGAGATATCTGGGGGCATCTTGGTGTCTTCCAAAAGGAGAGCAAAATCAAAGGGTAAAGAAAAAATCAATCAAGAAGGAGAGCACCCCTATTTCTATGGACCACTTAGATTCGAATGATCAGTTCCATGCAAAGAAAAAATCTAAGCCTTTAGAGAAGGATTCTATCCCTTCTCCCAGCACTATGGATTCTTGCAACCACCTACAACTGATCAAGATGATAGAGGATAATAAAAGTTTAATTTTGGGAATCCTAAAGGTAGGAGTAGAATTCATAGAAGATGTGAATCATATTCTGCATCAAATATTGGTTGACCTAGCTTATGGTAAGATTGAAATTGGGGATGTGTTTGAGAACCCCAAGGCCTAGGGTGGCACCATTGGCTAGCTTCTTTTTGTCTTCTACATGTTTCTTTTCTCCTCATTTGGGCTTGTGTGCTGGATTTTTTTCCCCACTCTTTGTGAGTTGTGGGGTCCTCAGGATTGGATCACGGGATGGCTATATCCTTTTTGTTTATTTTATTTTATGTTTTCGAGCTTTAGGGTGGGCAGTGAGTGATCTCTGGTTAGTATACACCTCCCTTGTTTTCTCGTAAAATGTTGTGGGACTCCTTTCAAAACTCTCATTTCTTTAATAAATTAAAAAACAATCATATAGGACATCCATGATAACCATACATGTTATAAGAATTAGGTGTAGAATGAAATTAGAATGATATTAAATTAGGATTTATAATGAAGATTTTGGTTCTATGCCAAGGGTAAATGCAACTATTTTATAATATTAAAGATTGTGTAAGATCAATTTAAATTCCAATCCATTAACACCATTATCAATAAGATTGAACTTGTAAATATGATGGATGGTTTCTTGCATATCAAAAGAAATATTTTTTCACTTTGACATTTAGTCAACATCTAATTATAGATGGAATAATTTTTTTGCATAAACCTATCAAATGCAAACAATGATATTACAAGGAAGCAAAAATTAAACCATTCAACCTAATTTGATTATTTTATGTAGATCATATTTGGTTAAAATAATTCGTGATGTGAAGATATTCATTTTCTTATGTAAGTTTTAAAAATAATAAAATTTAATTGAATTGGCCATTTAAGATTTGGTGTATGAGAGGTGCATTATATACATGCAAATAACTCTGCATAGTAACCTAAAGCACACATGATTATAGTACCCTCCTAACACTATTAGTTAACTATTTTTGTCTTTGAATACCCCCACCTGGGATAATAATGCCTCATGTTGGAGCGACATAGCAGGCCGCAACCAAGAGCATGGGGTTTGACTCAATCGAGGGCCTTTGAGAGTTTTTACAAGGCCAAATCCTTGTTAAGATGTGATCTTCAAGGTACTTGCTACTCTACCAAAGGAAAAAGGGGTATGAGAAAGTATGAAAACTCAACAAATAAAATGAAAATGGGGCAACACACCAAGAGATTCACTAAGATATTTTTTGCAAAAATAAGCCTGAACACTAAGTGCCAAAAATGAGCACTTCCTCTCTTTGACATAGTGAAGAGTAATCTATATCTACCAGTTATATGCATGTATGAGCAGATGGGTCCTAGAAGAGAGATAAACTAAAAAGTGACTCAGTTCAAAAATAGATGTAGGCCCCTCACACACACATACACTTAGCAAACATGATATTCATGCAAAAGATCACAAACACATACACATACACAACAATAAGTCTACATGCAAAGTCCAAAAAATAGACATAGGCTCCTGTGGATATGTATATATATAATGTAGGTAAACTCTTACATAGATTATGCTAGAGGTGGGGGTTTGAAATTGCCACAAGTCACTGAAGAACCACAACTGGTTTTATAGAGAGAAATGAAAGGAAAGCCTACAAATACATGGAATTGCAAACTTGTCAATCCTTTACAAAGCTAATACTACTGCTATTTATAGATTTACAAGGGAGGATTTTCCCTCCAAAATTATTTGCAATTAGATTTGACAATCCCATCTACTTTTCCTTGGGATTCTAATCATTGAATGATGTACTTCCTTGATCATAATGACTGATCAACATAGGATTGTCATAGCCATACTTCTTGAATGCACGTTTAGGATAATAACTAAGGTCATATTTGGATAGGTGGTATTCATCTCTTCAATCAAGGAAGATATTAATAGCTCATCTACCCTTGTTGCTTGATTTGACTTAGTAATTCGTGTCTACTTGGTCTTTCAAAATTTCTTGCAAACTAATCGAGAGTCTCCTCCATCACATTTTACTATTGCTCATAAAAAATTTTATATTAGGATTTATCTCAAAGGTGGGCTCCTTTGGTGCTCCTTTGGTTGTTTATCAAGACTTATATTAAATTAAATTTTGTAGAAGTATCGATTGTTGGGAGTTCTCTTAAGCTTGTTCTCTATGGATTTAGACAAAAATCTGACCATCAGTTATCAATATTTTACCTTAGTCATGAGTGGGTAGTGGTGAACCACTACAATTTTGGCATCTCATAGGGGCCTTCTAGCCTGTTGGAAGGATAACTCAAAATTTACTTTATCCTTGGGCTTAGAATACAAATTCCTACAAAAGAAAACAGAAAAAACTAAAAAGGGGTTAAACAAAATGGTGATCTCATATAGAGAGTTTGAAAAGTGCTTTCTCGATATATTTTCATCCCTCATTCAATGGATATTGAGTATGCTTGAGTTGATCATATAGAACTAGAACTTCATGCTTATCATCTTGGGAGAAATATTTGTTTTGGTTTATTGCTTCATAGATTATCACATTGAGCTTTGCTAGTGGCCTGATGATATAGGCTATCTCTTCTACGAAAAGAGGGAAAATTTGTTTGCTTGAGCTAAGTGGAGGCCTTTTAGTTGATTTGATAATTTATAAATATTCCTCTCTTGAATATAGCTTGTTGCTCAACTGATTCCATGGTGAAGGGATCTCTGTCATTATTAGAGAATATACCTTATCCTTTAATATTCCCATAGTGTTGTATATGTTATCCACTAACTTTATGCATTGCTTGGTCATTTGCTTTCTTTTGAAGAGGATAATTACCCATTGTACCATAAGTCCTCTAATTCCTCAAGTTGGAATATCTTTAACATGGTTATGGAAATGCCTAGATTGCTTCAGGAGTTGGAAGAAACTTAAGTGTTCCACATCTTCAGGAAAGGAAATAAATTAGTGGATTATCTGGCCAACTTGGAAACTGCCCAGCAGGGGTTTTCTATTTGGAGAGATAACTTCCCTCAATAGCTGATTAGACTAAAAAATGTTGAAGATGCCTAATTTTATGGTTCCTAAGAGTTATTTGTAGACTTGGGGGTGCTTGAATCCTTGTCTCTCTTCTCTTTTTGGTCTTTTTATCATTTTTAAATTTAATTTTTTTCCTATGCTTGATGATTTGGTAAGTGTGGGCACGAAGATTCACCTCTCCCTCTTGGATCCCATTTCTTCTTTGGTACAAGTCTATCTAAGCTTGATACAATGGCCTTCTCTAGCACCCGTATTGGGTGGAATGTTAGTGGCTATTATTGGCCCCTTTTTGCCACATATGTCAAACCTTAGACAAAGGGCATTTCCATCGACCTCACAACCCAAATCATTAATTGGTGTGCCATTTTTTATTTCCCTTCCAAAGCTTGGCACTTTATCCATAATCATCTAAAATGGATTCAAATTCATAGGACTATTACAAAAAAGAGCTATATTATTTTGAGTTAAATTTCTCATGGATGGATGAAGTAGCATCAACTTCTGAGGATGCATACACTCAGGAGATCAATTATGCCAATCCTATTATCTCATGGCCAAAATCGCTTTAGGGTAAATAATTCTTGGATTGTGTTGTTTCTGATATTCGGTAATTAGTATTGGAAAAATACCAACCTTGAAATTTTGGATCCAGTTGAAGACTTATCCACAATTTGGAGATTTGTGTATCATTTTTGTTTGCTTGTCTTGTGTTGGAAAGAGCTTCATGACCATCCCAATATTTGTAATGGTTGGCCTCTTCTTTAGTGCATTTGTGAAGGGTGGTTTTTCAACCTATTGCTATTTTATTTGGGCCCTCTCAATCGGTGATGCCAATTTTATTTTTCTAAGTGCCCTTAAGTACCTGGCTTTGCTGCTCTTTTCTATGTTACCTATGGAGGGCATGGTTGGGTTTCCAAGTGATTTGACCTAAATGGGAAAGACCAAGAAGTCAACCCCAAGGTCAGTATGCTCAAAAATTTTCCTGGAACTAGCTACCCTAGTTACAAATGAAGAAGTTAGGAAAATCCTAAATAAGGGTGGCTAATTATGTTGTATCCAAAAGTTCCATGGACATAACCTAATCCTATCCAGATGGATGGCTCACTCTTGGAATAGGGGTTGGGTTAAGGCGGATGAGATTGGATTTGAGATCATAGTGGCCCTCATTGCCCAAGTTATGAGTCTCCACCCTGATGGATACTATCATAACAAAAAGAAACACTCTCTTATTAGAGAGGTAATGTTTTTATTGCATGAGGATGAGTACCTCACTAAGGAGCCAAATGGTTTTGGTATGAAGGCCCTCAAGATCCTGTGGGATAAGGTGATGAAAGTTATCATGGATTATTTTACACTTAATCTATCTAAATATATAGTGAGGAGCTACCACATGATTTTACTCAACCATCTAATAAGAGATCATCAGATGAATATCCTAGACTTTTTGTTCCACTTGTTACAGAAGTCAATGAAGGATGTGAGACATGGAAAGGGCTTCAAATTAATTCATCAATATATATTCATGTTAATGTTTGAATTTATGGTAAAAGAGAATGATTTAGAGGCTACAGTTATCATTAAAAAAATTGAATATCAGCCTATTCCACCATTCATCAGTCCAACCTATGATTCATCTTGCTCAATTTCCAATGATGCTTTAGACTCTAACGATGAAGAAAATCCCAACACCTCCTCTAAAGTAGAAGATTCATGTAGGAAGTCTAACAACATCAAGGTCCAAGGGGTATGAGGGGTGGAATATCTAAAATATCACTATCATATTCAATAAAGTTTGATGATAATAAGAGCCCCTCGACCTCCCCTAATATGGCTAAAAGAAGTGGTAGATCTGGGGGCATCTTGGTGTCTTCCAAAAGGAGAGCAAAATCAAAGGGTAAAGAAAAAATCAATCAAGAAGGAGAGCACCCCTATTTCTATGGACCACTTAGATTCGGATGATCAGTTCCATGAAAAGAAAAAATCTAAGCCTTTAGAGAAGGATTCTATCCCTTCTCCCAACACTATGAATTATTGCAACCACCTGCAGTTGATCAAGCTGATAGAGGATAATAAAAGTTTAATTTTGGGATCCTAAAGGTAGCAGTATAATTCATAGAAGATGTAAATCATATTTCACATCAAATATTGGTTGACCTAGCTTATGGTAAGATTGAACTTGGGGATGTGTTTGAGAACCCCAAGGACTAGGGTGGCACCATTGGCTAGCTTCTTTTTGTCTTCTACATGTTTCTTTTCTCCTCCTCTGGGCTTGTGTGCTGGATTTTTTTCCCCACTCTTTGTGAGTTGTGGGGTCCTCAGGATTGGATCACGGGATGGCTATATCCTTTTTGTTTATTTTATTTTATGTTTTTGAGCTTTGGGGTGGGCAGTGAGTGATCTCTGGTTAGTTACACCCCTTTGTTTTCTCATAAAATGTTGTGGGACTCCTTTCAAAACCCTCATTTCTTTAACAAATTAAAAAACAATCATATAGGACATCCATGATAACCATACATGTTATAAGAATTATGTGTAGAATGAAATTATAATGATACTAAATTAGGACTTATAATGAAGCTTTTGGTTCTATGCCAAGGGTAAATGCGACTATTTTATAATATTGAAGATTGTGTAAGATCAATTTAAATTCCAATCCATGAACACCATTGTCAATAAGATTGGACTTGTAAATATGATGGATGGTTTCTTGCATATCAAAAGAAATATTTTTTCACTTTGACATTTAGTCAACATCTAATTATAGATGGAATAATTTTTTTGCATAAACCTATCAAATGCAAACAATGATATTACAAGGAAGCAAAAATTAAACCATTCAACCTAATTTGATTATTTTATGTAGATCATATTTGGTTAAAATAATTCGTGATGTGAAGATATTCATTTTCTTATGTAAGTTTTAAACATAATAAAATTTAATTGAATTGGCTATTTAAGATTTGGTGTATGAGAGGTGCATTATATACATGCAAATAACTCTGCATAGTAACGTAAAGCACACATGATTATAGTACCCTCCTAAAACTATTAGTTAACTATTTTTTTCTTTGAATACCCCCACCTGGGATAATCATGCCTCATGTTGGAGCGACATAGCAGGCCGCAACCAAGAGCATGGATTTTGGCTCAATCGAGGGCCTTTGAGAGTTTTTACAAGGCCAAATCCTTGTTAAGATGTGATCTTCAAGGTGCTTGCTACTCTACCAAAGGAAAAATGGGTATGAGAAAGTAAAGAAACTCAACAAAACAAATGAAAATGGGGCAACACACCAAGAGATTCACTAAGATAATTTTTTGCAAAAATAAGCCTGGACACTATATGCCAAAAATGAGCACTTCCTCTCTTTGACATAGTGAAGAGTAATCTATATATACCAGTTATATGAATGTATGAGCAGACGGGTCCTAGAAGAGAGAAAAACTAAAAAGTGACTCAGTTCAAAAATAGATGTAGGCCCCTCACACACACATACACTTAGCAAACATGATATTCATGCAAAAGATCACAAACACATACACATACACAACAATAGGTCTACATGCAAAGTCCAAAAAATAGACATAGGCTCATGTGTATATGTATATATATAATGTAGGTAAACTCTTACATAGATTACGCTAGAGGTGGGGGTTTGAAATTGCCACAAGTCATTGAAGAACCACAACTGGTTTTATAGAGATAAATGAGAGGAAAGCCTACAAATACATGGAATTGGAAAATTGTCAATCCTTTACAAAGCTAATACTACTGCTATTTATATTTTTACAAGGGAGGATTTTCCCTCCAAAATTATTTGTAATTAGATTTGACAATCCCATCTACTTTTCCTTGGGATTTTGATAATTGAATGTTTTACTTCCTTGATCATAATGACTGATCAACATAGGATTGTCATAGCCATACTTATTGAATGCACGTTTAGGATAATAACTAAGGTCATATTTGGATAGATGGTATTCATCTCTTCAATCAAGGAAGATATTAATAGCTCATCTACCCTTGTTGCTTGATTTGATTCAATAATTCGTGTCTACTTGGTCTTTCAACATTTCTTGCAAACTGATCGAGAGTTTCCTCCATCACATTTTACTATTGATCATAAAACTTTTTATATTTGGATTTATCTCAAAGGTGGGCTCCTTTGGTGCTACTTTGGGTGTTTATAAAGACTTATATTTAATTAAATTTTGTAGAAGTATCGATTGTTGGGAGTTCTCTTAAGCTTGTTATCTATGGATTTAGATAAAACTTTGACCATTGGTTATCAAGATTTTACCTTAGTCATGAGTGGCTAGTGGTGAACCACTACAATTTTGGCATCTCATAGGGGCCTTCTAGCCTGTTGGAAGGATAACTCAAAATTTCCTTTATCCTTGGTCTTAGAGTAAAAATTCCTACAAAAGAAAACACAAAAAACTAAAAAGGGGTTAAACAAAATGGTGATCTAATATAGAGAGTTTGAAAAGTGCCTTCTCAATATATTTTAATCCCTCATTCAATGGATATTGAGTATGCTTTAGTTTATCATATAGAACTAGAACTTCATGCTTATCATCTTGGGAGAAATATTTGTTTTGGTTTATTGCTTCATAGATTATCACATTGAGCTTTGCAAGTACCCTGATGATATAGGCTATCTAGTCTACGAAAAGAGGGAAAATTTGTTTGCTTGAGCTAAGTGGAGGCTTTTTAATTGATTTGATAATTTCTAAATATTCCTCTCTTGAATATAGCTTTTTGCTCAACTGATTCCATGGTAAAGGTATCTCTGTCATTATTAGAGAATATACCTTATCCTTTAATATTTCCATAGTGTTGTATATATTATCCACTAACTTTATGCACTACTTGGTCACTTGATTTCTTTTGAAGAGGCTAATTACCCATTGTACCATAATTTCTCTATCTTGTATCCTAATAGTGAGAATATTAGAGTCAGGAATTTGGTCCAACATGGTTCTATAAGTCATAGCTTCTTCTATCTTTAGGATGATATTGTCTAGGTTGACTTTCACCTCTCCATCTATTTTGAGGCCTAACAAGTCTATCAAAGCTATAAAATAAAGAACTAGAAATAGTTCTAATGCCATACCTCCTATATCCTCCTAGTAAGCATCTTGAGTTTATTTTATAATGTCTAGGGCTTCACACAACTACTTTTCTTTGTTTTTCTACTTGAAGTCTCTTTCTCTTGTTCATATTGGGCTCACTATATAGTTTGTTGACTAGATAATTCTTTTAATTTCTACTCTTGTATTTTAAAAATGGCTTCAGATCCTCATTCTCTTAGTTGTATAGTCAACAAGTTTATTTGATTTTGTAGGGCCTTGACCTCCTTTTATGATTCCTCAAAGGTCTTCCTAGTTTGTTTAAGATATATCTCATTTCTTTCCATTTTTTGGGTAGTCAGCTCATAATCATGCTCTACCATTTTATTAGCCTCCTTAGTGAGATTCAACATATATTGGGGTTGAGCACTAGAAAAAAACCATTTTATTGTATCGCAACATGGATCTTTCAGTTACAAAAAAACCCTTTGCAAAGGGTGATTTACAATGCAAATGCCTAAAGGAGATGATCCCATTTTACAATAAATGATGGTGTCATGTTCTTCTTCCTGCTACAATCGATGTTGGAGGTGGGTTTGTCATGACCACCATGATGATCTTGAGCCTTCGTTGATCTTGGAACCTTCGAATCTAAAACTTGCACACATGCAAATAGATAGAGTCTAATAGCACCTATCAAAATGGACCAAATGAAAATGACTAAATGCAAATAGAAAATGGACAATGAATATTGCATACATAAATCAATATTTGAGTAGCATAACAATAACATTCTCTTCCTCTAGATCTCTCAATATCCTCTCCTCTCATTTTTCTCTTTTCATTATTTTATTCTCCAAATGAGAGGAGGTATTTATAGCCTTTGAGGTAAGGTGAGGGGGGTGATGAGGTATCCCTAGGTTAGGCTAAACCAAGGTTAGGTCATGTGTGCACCTAAGATCAGCTTGTGGAGGGGTGGTCACATGGTGACTCGGTGTTGAGTGTAGAAAAGGGCTTGAGTGGCCAAGGGGGTTGCAAAGGGAAATGTCCTTATTTAAGTGGTAAAAAACACTATTTTAGCCTTGTGGTTGCCTAAGGTGAGTCATATGGTCCATAAGGAGTCCATTTAGGTAGTATTTTTATTATGACATATTTTAGGTGTCTATAGATACCCCTTTTTGGGATGCATTGTGTGAAAATATAGCTCAGAGTAAAAATAGATGAACCTAAGTCAAATTAAGGGTTGATGATGTTCATTGATCTTATAAATGTTAAATGCCCAAGCCATGAAAAGATCATGCTTTTTCAAACCATTACTTTTTACAAGTTAAAGAACTTAGTTTTAGTAAACCTTTCAGCCATGATTACAACTTTGAGGTATACTTGACCTTGGTAGAATTTCCAGTCATGGGAAGACACTATAGGTCTATGAGCCTCCACGCTACATGAATGCTAAGAATTTGTTTAATTGAAATGTTTACTTTTGCCTCAAAAAATAGGTAAGTGTATGATAGTCTCTAGAAATGATTCTTAAATGAATGCAACTTGCATGATTGAGTGTTTGATTATTGATTTGATTATGAATTTTGTGATGTATTGACTACCCCCTCAAGTGACGAGTCGATGAGAAAATGATAAAATGATGAAAGCGACGATTTTCTTGACCAATATGACTTGATGTAGGTTTTGAAAGACCGTTAAAATTTTTTAGAGGGTGCATGCCCCATTATAACCTTGATTTGACCCATTTATTACTATTTTTGGTGAGTGATATTATGGTAATTCACTCATCCTACCGAATTACATGGACAGCTAATCATTGCAACCGCTAGGTTTACAGAGTAAATAACTAGCTATGAGATTCACTCAATTTTTTTATATTTTATGTGACCAAATGGGTTAGGTGCCTTTGGAGCCTTTTTATTATGACCAAAAGAATGTGAGTACCTTTGGAGATTTTTGATGTTGACCAAAGGGCTTAAGTACCTTTGGGGTGTTTTGGATGAATTTTAACCAAAGGAATGTGGGTACCTTTGGAGCCTTTTGATTGTGACCAAAGGACTTGTGGGTACCTTTGGAGCCTTTTTGATTGTGACCAAAGGAATGTGAGTACCTTTGGAGCTTTTTAATTGTGACCAAAGGAATGTGAGTACATTTGGATAATTTGATTGGTGTGACCAAAGGTATTAAATGTCTTTTTATATGGTGATTTGACAAAAGGAATTAAGTGTCTCTGGGGATTTTTGTTTTATGTGATGCATGGATGCACTTTATGGATGCAATTGTGGATGATGAATGTATGCTTAGACATTGTAATATGCAAAAGAACCTAAATGTAAGCACCATAGAATGTATAAAAATCATCAATCAAAATGTTAACCTTTTTAACAAAGTCATACATTTGGATGTCAACCATATGTACGATGATGAAAATGTAGATGATGGATAGATGAGAAATAAGATGCTATAGGGGGACAACATGGTTTTCATGAGAATAAAACACCCTAGTTAACCAGTTAAAAGATGCATACTGACTATACAAGACTTTGAAAGATAAAATTTTGCTAGGAAGACCAAGATATTCAATATCCCTATGTGTGCATGTGATGTTCATTAAGATGACACATAAGACTACCCCATTGCCAGGATGGGTTTCATTCAACCCATTACTGTAATGAGGATCATCCTATGGTTATTATTATCTTGATGTTGGACATAGTTGGACTTGACTACTAGGCAATACAAGCCACCAAAAGCTAGCTCAACTGTAAGCTAACATTGGTTTGTACAAAATAAGGTCACTAATGTGACATACATATCACCATGCGTAAGACTACCCCATTTATAGGTGGGTTTCATTCAATCCATTGTTGTAATGAATATCATCCCACAGTTTTTAAATAAATAAGGATTCTAGGGATTCAATCTCATTACCCCCTTATTTTTTTTATTTCTTTGATTGGGTATTCTTTCTTAGTTTTGATGAGGAGCAAGGAGATTTATTTTCTGTAGTGATGAAAACCACTTTTTGCTTCTTCTTTTTTGGATGCTAGCTCATTTTTGTGGAGCAAGGGATTTTATTGCCTTGGGTAGGGGGAGCTTGTCCTTTTGTCATTTCTCATCATCCTAGACCATGCACATAATAGGATGAGCAAGGGAAACATTTCGCTCAAGGTGGCAAGGACTACATTGTAGGTTTATCCTTCCTTGTTCAAAATTGGATTTTAATGTGTGATTTTGTGTTGGTATTTTGAGATATGCAAGGTATGAATAAAGCAAGACCCTACCTTCTAAAATCAAGACAACTTTCTACACAATCTGAAAGAAAAACTAGGGATGGATGAATGACCAAAAACCCTAGTGGACACCCCATAGAAACTTATTGGTTATGTTGAAAAACACAGTTACTCACAAAGGGGAATGTGGATGATATGATGTTTGTGATGTGGGGGTTTTTACTATAATATTTTGCAAACTAAAAGGTGTTTAGTCGACCATATAAACATCATTGTTGATGTTCATCCGATATCTACCACATATTACGAAGACCCCTTAATAAGCAAAAGCTCATAAGAAAAACTACAAATGATGATGATGGATAAGGTTGATTAAGACTTATGATAGTCATACAAGCATGGTGCTATTTGTGGTAATGCAAGAACAACATATTCTAATGTAAATGCAATGAATGAATATACCTAATGCAACTAGCAATGATGTGAAATGCATGATGATGTAAGCAATGTAATATTTTTGTTGTTTTTGATTTTTTTTGAATTTTTGATTTTGTTATAGAATGGAAAAGAATGAGTGAATTGTTTTTATGGTAAGGGTGGGCGTAGAATTGGAGGAGGATGAACAAATCGAGGTGGCAGTGGTTGTGGGTGCTCCTCAAGGAGGAGGATAGGAAGAATGGGTAGAAAAATGAGGAATAGGCAAAGGCAATCAGGGCCTTTGGTAGGTTATTTAATAATGGAAATGATGGGGAATGACACATCTTCAAAGCTATCAAAATTGACTAAGAGATTATCCAATTTTTGTTTGAGCTGATATTTAGAAGTGTCAAGGGACTCCAAGTGGATCATGGAGTCCTGAAAGAAGTATGAAGGAATATCGATGATGGATTGAGGGGACTGTGGAGCTATGTCTGTGCTAAATTACTGATACAAAGCCATGTCAATGCTAGGTTGCTTTTTTTAGATGTTGGAAGATGAGATATGTGCATTGTATATGATAGAATCCCCCAAGCTTGAATTATTCATGAGAATTGAGATAAGTGGTGTGTATGGGAATGTTGGGGGTGGATGGAGACAATTACGCAGATGTGGATCATAAGTCCTCAATATTTGAGCAGAAGTGGATGGTTCATGATGATCTTGTTTAGTGAGTATCTCCACATACTCTTATTCATGGTTTAGCTCATGCTCTTGCTCCCACTCAGAGTGCTCAGCTATGGTATCTTGATATGGAGAGCTCTAGTTTTCTATCACAACAGTGATCATTCCTTCAAACTTTTGGGAAGGCATATTGACCTTCATATGACTCACCTACTTTAGATGTTCTGGTTGATTGGCAGGTGTGGTGTTTTTTTCCTGGTCCTGATACTTTAACTCTAAGTCCTTGTAGACCTCATGCTCCTACTAAGAATTGTTGGGTTGACATGGTTGGGGCCTAGGGGGTGCATGAGGAGGATGGTTCTGATTAGGTCTAGATGATATTTTTTGTTTGTTGGCCATGCACTTTTGATAGATTTGCTCCCTATAGGTCCTTGGTGTGGGACTTGCCTCTTTCATGGCTTTTTGTAATTTATCATGGTATAGCCTTTCTTGGTATATCCTATTTTATTGCAGTTTATGTTGACTCAATTGGTACTGCAAATACAAGCGTTGTATATCCAACCGTAGCTGGTTCAACAATACTTGATTTTAAGTAATCTCCCTAAGGGCCTAATCTACCTGGTCAGCAATAGAAGGAATTTATATTCCCAAGTCATCTTCTTAATCATCTTGGCGGTCGAAGGGTACCTCATGACTTGGGATATCCTGAAAGTAGGACTCCCTATAGGTAATATTAGCATTTTGAGGAATATGTAGATGCCATCTAGGAATGACTAGGTTTTCATGACTAAATCAAAGGTTTTCAGGGCCTTGTTGTTCATTTTTGTCTCATCGGCTCATGGTTGAGCTCGACTACGTGTAGTTACCATTTTTTTTATTACGCAAAATGGAAAGAAAATAAACAATGCATACAAGGTGTTTATCTCATTTAAGAGTTTCTTTGCAAGTTCCTACACTATCTTGTGTGTTTTGATATGTTTCTCTTTCTTTCTTGTTCATATTTTGCTTTTGTTGATGATATCTCTTAGTTTAATGGTTTTCACCTAGATGCTCTCACACACTAACTTGGTGATGAAGTCCAAGTTGTGAAACCCACCAAGGCTTGGTGATGAAATCCAAACCTGATGAGGGAACCCAAGTCCTACCAGTCCTCACCTAGTTCACCTAGATCAAAGATATACCTCTTCGAAGAGAGATACTTTCTCTATTCCTTGGTTATAATAATTATTGGACTGGCCTTGACCAAAAATAGGGTACAAAGTAACAATATGCAAGCGAACAAGGTGGATATGAACCCCACATTTGCTGGTATTGATCAAGAGTTGGTGGTGAAATCCAACTCGTCGATGTTTAAAATAGGACATGGTGTGTAGGGTTCGTTTTATGAAAAAAAAATAATATCAAGGAGTAAGCGATGACTTTTTCACTAATGCATAAATGACGTTTTACATTCAGTTTCCTAAGAAAAATGATGTTTTAATTTCATAAATCTAAAAATGCACCCTAAAATTATGTCTGCAAGCAGCAAGCACACAGACCATGAAAAAAAACATTTATGACAATTTTTTTGAATTTTTTTTTCTAGATTTTAAAAGAAAAAATGAAAATGATTTTTTTTTAAATTTTTCTAATGTTAAAAAATAAAAATTGAAATAAAAAAAATTGTTTGATATTTCTAATATTTAAAAAATAAAAATTGAAATGATTTTTTTTTTTTTTTTGAGTTGGAGAGGGTAGGGCAATCCTCCAAGGGAGGTCCCTGGTTCGAATCTCCACCCTACCAAACACACATTGGGTACCCAAAATCCAGTTGATTATGTTGGTGCGGTCAGGGTCGGGCATGACTCCTAAGTGATTTTGACGGTGTATAACCCCATGATCGTGGTTTATCAGACCAATGCGACCCCACAAGGGGTTTTTCGCTAAATTAAAAAAAAAAGTTGAAATGATTTTTTTATAATTTTTCGAAAGTTTTAAAAAAAATTAAAATTAAAATATTTTTTTGGAATTTTTTTTATTAGTTTTTCTAAAGTTAAAAAAGAGAGGAAATTTTAGGGGGGAAGTGCATGGGCATCTCACTATCACCATAGGCATGTCAAGCCTGCAGGGTGGAGGGCTTGGTGGCCTTGACAGGCTTGACACAAGCTTGTTGTGGCAGGCCTATTGTAGGTAGGCCTATGTCAGGCCTACCTTGCATGGGTCGCGTAGCTCAAGGTTACCCATGTAGAGAATGTGCAGGCTAAACCATGATTGAGTGGGGAAAGGGAACCACACTGGGTGAGGGGAGGGACAAAGGGAGGGGAGGGAAGTGGTGCACGTTGTGTTGTGCATCCCACACAGGGAGGTGGGGAAGGGGAGTAGTACGGGCTATGTTGTGCGACCAACGTAGGAAGATGGGGGGAGGGGAGGGGCACAGGTTGTGTTGTGCAGTACATACGAGGATGTGGGGGGAGGGGAGTGGTGTAGGCTATTTTGTGCATCTCACGCAAGGAGGTGGAGGGGAGGGGAGCAACATGAGCTGCGTTGTGCAGACTATACGAGGAGGTGGAGGGGAGTAGTGCAAGTTGTGTTGGGTGGTCCACGGGGGGGTGGATGAGCCGCAACCTATAATTTAGCTAGCCTAAGGTCAGGGTGGGTTTTTTAATTAAAATAAAATAAAATAAAAACAAAATTTTAGGTTTATTTGTTTATTTTTTGAAATAAACAAACAGAACATAATAAAGAAAGACAATTTTTTTATATTTTAAATTTATTTTTATAAATTAAATATAACAAATGTTTTTTTTTGTTTTTTAGTTTGAAAATATAAATGGAGGTAGACAAACAACAATTTCACTTTTTTTTTAATTGCAAAAATAAACGAAAAGGAACAAAGAAGATCTACCAACTTTCCCACACATGAAGGGGTTGTCGAAATGAGATTTTAAACCCTGCAATAACATAATAAAATAAAAGAACAAGTAGTTAGAGTTCGTAATAAAATGTGATCGCCAATTTGTAAGCCAAAAAAAGAGACACCATTGCACTAGAAATAAACCATTTTATTATAATGCAACATGGATATTTTGGTTACAATAAACCCCTTTGCAAAGGGTGTTTTACAATGCAAATACCCAAAGGAGATGATTCCCTTTTACAATAAACTATGGTGTCGTGTTCTTCTTCCTACTACAATCGATGTTGGAGATAGGTTTATCATGACCACCATGATGATCTTGAGCCTTCATTGATCTTGGAACCTTCGAATCTGAAACTTGCACATATGCAAATAGACAAAGAGTTTAGTAGCACCTGTAAAAATGGATCAAATAAAAATGGCTAAATGCAAATAGAAAACTGACAATGAATATTTCATACATGAATCAATATTTGATGAACATAACAATGGCATTCCCTTCCTCTATATCTCTCAAACTCCTCTGCTCTCTTTTTTCTCTTCTCATTCTTTTCTTCTCCAAATGAGAGGGGGTATTTATAGCCTTTGAGGTAAGGTGAGGGGGGTGATGAGGTGTCCCTAGGTTAGGCTAAACCAAGGTTAGGTCATGTGTGCACCTAAGGTTAGCTTGTGGAGGGGTGGTCACATGGTGACCAGGGACTGAGTGTAGGAAAGGGCTTGAGTGGCCAAGGGGGCTGCAAAGGGAAATGTCCCTATTTAAGTGGTAAAAACCACTATTTTAGCCTTGAGGTTGCCTAAGGTGAGTCATATGGTCCAGAAGGAGTCCATTTAGGTAGTCTTTTCAATATGACATATTTTAGGTGTCTACACTATACCTATTGCTGATGTGTTCCATTCTTACATTGGCTTAGACACTAGTGGATTTTTCTTGAAAGTAATAATGCTCTTCTTTGAGGAGAAAAATGGAAGTCCACTTGGGTAGTGGTAATCTATTGAGATTGTTGAGCTTGTATTTCTTGATTATATTAAGTTGTCTATTGCTTGATCCTATGAAACTTCTACCATGGGGTGAGGGTTTCTATATTTTTTATACTCCCTCCTAAAATTCTAAGGGTGAGACAAATACTTCCATAGGCTTTATCAACTAAGGAAGTTCTTTATAGGCCATTGATGTAGTTGGGGTTGAGGGTAGAGGAAAAATTATATAGGAAGAAATTATCTACCTTGCCTCATGCTTTGGATAAGTAATTGAGTGTGTTGGGGATAATGTAGCTTGCTTAGGAGGGGAGTCTTGGGCCCTTTCCAAAAAAAGTGCTCTTGATTTTTTGGACCTTTACCTAATGCATGGAGAGAGATATGACTTGACCTTGAAATTGTACTGCTAGATGCTTCTTTCACTGCCCCATCATGCCTTCTATTCTTCTTCTCATAAATTTCTATGTTCTCCCTTTTTATCCCTCTTCTTTTGGGGTGTTTTCTTAGATTACCTTGGTAATTCTTATTATTAGGTGGATGAAGAAGGTATAGCCCTCATCTACTAAGCGATAGGGTTGGCAGTTTCTCCCAAAGGGTTAGACGACAATTTCAAAATCTCCTCTTGCTTTGTTGTTGTCTCCCTTGTTCTCTGGTGTATTTCACCAATAATTTCTTCTTCACTAGATTCTACAGTAATGAATTTTTCCACATCTAAATTTTACTCATTGCAAAGTTCAATTAACATTATATCCTCATTTATTGAGCCATTTGGCTTCCCATTATCAAGTGATTTATCTCATTCTTCACCATACCACTATTTTAGGCATCTTCCAGTGTCGATATCTTAATTCCTCTATGTCCTCTTACTTTCCTTTATTCCAAGGACAAAAAATAGCTTTAATCTCATAGAAGGATTCATAAAATCTCATGATAGGTGGAGGTTTGGTTAGTTCAATGAGAGGGTAGGTTGTTTCATCCCTATGGCTTCTAAGTATTTTAATTTTAGGCCTCTACTCATTCGTGGATGTTTTTCCTTTTATCCCCTTAAGATATGTAGTGAAATTTTACTCAGGGTCATACTCTCACTTATCTCTTATAAATCTAGGCCTAGCTTTCTTATATTTCTTTCTACTAGGGAAGTTCCCCCTTTTTATGTACAATTATCCTCCTAGATTGAGAGGCTACAAGTAATACGAGGCTTTCTAATTACCACTACCATGTTTGAAGTCTAGAGTATCAATTTTTTCTACATATTTCTAAGGTGAACACTTTATTAGGGATAAATATTGATAGAAGATAAATAGGGTAGTTGTAGCCATGCATCGTCACTAAGGTTTTCTTAGATAAAAAATAAATCCCCTGGGACTATTTATTTTACCTACATGTTTTTGAAATTCTAGGTACTTGGGCCTCTCTTATTATAGAAATGAAAGGTGTATAAAATTATCTATAAAAATATAATACAAAGAGCCTTTCCTTAGGTCCTTGGCCCAATTATACATTGGAAGGTCATTTACCTTCGAATCTTTACATTTTATTCCTAACTTGGGTAACATGTTGAAATGTTGGTACAAAATAAGGTATATTAGAAATGAGAAATACCTAAATGTCTGCATCGACTGGAACCGTCGGAGGTCTCCTCAGATTTGTTTTGCTATTGTCCCTTACCTCATTCTATGCAGAATACCCAACTAAACCACATTGATGACTTTGTCATTTTATTGGCCCAAAAGGAATTCCATCATGCTCAAAGCATATTTCACACCTTCATTGAAATTGTCAATGGGAATGAATTCCTTTGTGATCAGGTCATTTTTCTTGCCTTCTTGTATTTTGATTGTAGAAAGGCCATTTTCTCATTCTATGATAGTTTATCAAAAAATTTTCTTTCTTCTTCCTCATTGATGTGTACTTGAACTTCTAGTAACAACAATATTTTTTTGATGCTAGGGCCATTGATTCTTACTCTAAAATTTTTATTTTGACCTTGATTTCTTGGGCATTTGGGCTATAAAATTATGCACATGCGCTTATCAGTTTATAATAAAAATGTACCTTGTTGAACTTTAAATATTATTCCTCCTACGTAACTATATGTTATTCTATTAGCTAGCATCTAGGGATTAACTTAGCTATATTAGCATCTAGGGATACAACAAATATTGTTAATTTGTTAAGCGTGATTTGTGTAGCTCACACTATTTCGAGCTATAGTCTATTATTCTTCTGCACTATATATATTGTAACCTTAGAATTGATAATGATATATAATGAGTTTTCAGATCTCATACCTTATTTGCCATAAAATTTTGTCCATATTTGCACTTTAAAGCTCAAAGATCTACTAGTTCTGAAGCACTCATAAACATCTATTGTCAAATTTTTGGTTCCCTTGCAGACTCCAAGGTCAACGCAATCTTTAGGTATGTTTGTCAAAACCTTGATTTTAGAGTAATATGTAGGCATGGATACTTCTGGTATTTCTTGTGTGTGGGAATCCTTTATCTTTGTGATTATGAGATTGATATTGGATTTTTTCTTTTATTGAATAACAAATTAAAGTATTTAGTTAGAGAGTGTAAATTGTCTACCTTTTGAGTTCGTTACTATTGGATATTTTGAGTAGATAAGTTGTCATTGATGTCAAGAGTGAGTGGTCATTAATGTCAAGATTTCAGCACTAGTTAGTGGCAGTTTCAGTGGGCAACATCAGTTTCAGGTTCTCTAGTTTTCATTGATCAAGACTCGGTTCCAGGAGGTCAAGATAAGGTCCAAGGTGAAAACAAGAAGCCCAAGTGAATAATATTATAATAATTTTTTATAATATTATACAAGGAAGATTAAATTAATTATAAATTAATTAATATAATTTTATTAAATTAATTTACTTAACTTTATGTTATTTAAATTAATTATTTTTTAATTTTAATATATATTATATATTAATTTATGTTAATTTCAAATAACCCTAAGGTGGGTTATTAATTCAAATTTCTAGCACCAACGTGAAAATAAAATTTACCTTGTGTGTATAAAAGGAGGATTACCCCACCTTAGCAAAACCCCCAATGCTTTTGAGAGGGCTCTGGTCCCTCCCCTGCTCCCCCTCCCATGGCTCCTGGTTCCTGCCCAGTCCCTGGCTCAACCCAGGTCATCCCTCCCGGGAGTGGTTGTTTGCAGATGATCTCCTGGGGGAGATCCTTCTCCACTATCTGTGCCCCTCCCGGTCGGCTAGGGTTTCCTTGGTTGTTTTTTCGGACTGGTGCTTCCCAGGGATCCCTGTTTGGTTGGGGATCCCTTCCCTTTTTCCCTCAGGCTTCCTCTTGGGGTTTTTTGCAGGTTATTCGCGTGGATCTGGTCCCCTGCGTTTCTCGGTGCGGTGGAGGTGACGGTTTAGGGTTTGGACAGCTTCCCCATTTTTCTTGTGAATCCTCGGCGGGCTCTGTGCTTGGATGGGATTCTTGGTCCCTGCTGCTGGGATCCTCTTCTATTTTCTCGGGGCGGGTTCCTTGTGGTGCAACTCTTTGGTCACTTCCTGATGGGCTGGATCCTCTCTGTGCTGGCTGTCGGCTTCCTGCAGGATGGCTCTCGCTGAACGAAATGTTTTCCCGGTGGGCGGGATGGTTTCTCCATAGGGCGGGATCCGCCAAATCCGCCGGTTTTCTCGCGAGGCGGGATCCTTTCTTTTTTGCTGGTTTCCCGGATGGCGGGATTTCCCTGTTGCTTCCTGCTAGGCGGGATTGTTTGTGGTGGTTTTGACTGCTTCCCATGAGACGGGATTTTATTGTAACAGTTTTTCTTTGCTTCCTGCTAGGCGGGATCTTCTCGATGGTGGTTTTTGGCTACTCCCCGCTGGGCGGGATCTCCAAAACTACTTTCTTTCTTTTTTGTCTGTTTCCCGCTGAGAGGGATTGTTTCATGCTTACTGTTACCGCTGGGCGGGATTTCTGTTTTGGTGTTCAGTTTCAAGGGATTGATGCCCTAGGCCCATTGCTTTTGTAATCAGGTTTTTTTAGGGGTTACGATTTCTGTAATAGGCTTATACATAAAGCCAGGAGGCATGATGCAAGGCTGATTTTGTACATAAGGTTTTGGGATCCTCTAAAAAACCTTTTTTAATCTACTATAATAATTACCAAAAAAAAAAAAAAAAACCCCAATGCTTTTGAACTAAAATCCTATGCTTTGCGAGTTTATGCGAATCGTGGTGTGCAGCGAAGAGTTTTAATTTTTAAAAATGTTCTTAGAGGAGGTAAAACTATTTTACCCACCAAGGAGGGAGCCTTGGTCACCAACCGCTGGTAGCGTAGTTGGCAACCGCGACAGAAGCAAGACATGAGGGCAGTGACAGGAACAAGTTCGAATCTGTGGTGCATCATTTTTTATTTTGTGTTGAAAACATGGCAAAGTAAGGTTGAAAGGGAAGGAAGTACTCCTTCCTTCACATGGATACCTCTATCCAATGCGGGGGGCACCAAAGCACTAAGGTAATTGGCACTTGGGGAGACGAAATTTTGAATCACGCCAAAACCCTTTTTGAGAGATAACAAAGGTATGCATTAAGTTTGAGCACCGAAATTTTTGAAGGAGTTAGTTGAGGTATTAAAAATTAATTTTTTGCATATTTTATTTGGTATGTAAGGTTTTAGGGTAGTTATAAGGTTGATGCAAAATAAAGTTTTGGTGTTATTTGCTTTAGTGTTTGAAAAGGAAATAAAGGTGTTATAGGAATATTGGTTGAGGTTTTGTGGTGTTGGATATTATTTTAAGTTGAAAATTATAAGGTGTATCCAAGTAATTATTTGTGTGCATGATTTGATGAATGTTAATTCCAAGAAGGAGTAATAAGGTGTATTTGAGATTTGTTTAAGGAATATTTGAAAAAGTGTTAAGAGTGAATTTTGTCACCTAACCATTGAAATTAGAAATAAGGAAATTGTTATTTAGACAGGTTTTCCAAGGGTACTTCTACATCAAAAAAAGGTATGGGCACATATTCCTAGTGAGTGGTTGTTGAATGTTGTGAATGCAAAGTTGGAGTGAAAATGATTGTTTGGCAGGCATTGTTGAGTGTTTTTTGAATTAATGCTTCAAGGTTTTCTAGAATAATGAATTGTTGATAAAACCTTGTTTTATAAGCATTTTTGTTGAAGTGAGTGAGTGAAGAACTTGAACTAGGGTTTGCAAAGATCATGAGTATCATTGTTATGTGAATTTGAGAACTATATTGAACTAGGGTTTGCAAATATCATGAGTATCATTGTTATGTGAGATTGATTGATAAACATTGTTGGAAACATTTGAGTGAGTGTTCATATGCTTGCAATAGGGTTTGTAAGAAAATATTAATTCACTGAGTGATTGGTTGAGTAAAGTTGATTGAGCCTAGTCAAGTGGATGTATTGACGTGATAGTTCAAGTTCTATGAAACAAATTGTTCTATATTCTAAATTGATTTGAGAAAGAGGTTGAGTGTGGATTAATGTGAAACATATTGAGTCTCTAAAAATTCTCTATATGTTTCTATGATAAAAGAGAGTTTGAAAGTTATTGAGAGTTTATGAGTGTGAAGCATATTGAGTCTCTAGCAATTATCTATATGTTTCTAAAAGAGTGATTGAAATTAATTGAGCATTGTGATAAGTGTGAAGCATATTGAGTCTCTAAAAATTATCTTTATTTTTCTATGATTTTGGATAAGTTCTAGTGAGGAATTATTGAGTATGTTTGGACAAGTTCTAGTAAGGACTTGTTGAGCAGATTTGAGGTAACTCTTAGTGAAGACTTGAGGGTAAATTAGGCAAGTTCTAGCGAGGAATTGTGGACATATTAGTGTGATATTTTGTGGAAGCTTACAAGGCATATTTGAGATAAGTCTTTGAGAAGACTTGTGATTAGAGTTGATTGATTTATTTGTTTAAACCTTGGGTTAAGGTTTGGGATAGATCTAGTAAAGTTAATTTGAGATTAAGTCAAGCTTTGTGTTAAGGATTGAGTAAAAATATTGAGGATAGATTTGTGCTAGACCGAAGGATTGTGTTTAGTGCAGATCAGAGGATAGAGATTGAGGAAATATTTGTGCTAGACCGAAGGACTATGTTTAGTATAGATCAGAGGATAGATATTGAGAAAATGTTTTTGCTAGACCGAAGGAATTTGTTTAGTGCAGATTTGAGGACAGAGTTTGGTGCAAATTTGAGGATAGGTTTGTTCCAGACCAGAGATAGAGATTGAGCAAATTTGTGCTAGATCATAAATTTGAGATAGAGCTTTGAATATGAAAAAGTATAGAGGATGATAGTATCCAGTAGATAGAGATCCATTAGCTAGGGCAGTGAGGACAAGTGTCTTTAGTGGATAGAGATCAATTAGCCAGAGCAGTGGGGGCAAAAATTCTTCTAGAAGATCACCAGTCAGAGCTAAGGAGAAATGAGTTCTCTTATGGATAGATATCCATGAACTTGATTAGGGGATTTGTGTCTCCTTTGGATAGAGATCCATAAACATTGTAAAAGGGAAAGGATTACCAAAATATTGATTGAGAAAATTTTAGTGAAATATTTTCTCCGTGGAGTAGCCCACATTGGGTGAACCATGTAAAATTGGTGTCTCTATTGTGTGTGTGGATTTGTGCATTACTTTGATTACTATTGTTGATATTTCTATCTATACATTGCATAATATTGATTGGGAAAGAAAAGTAAAAAGTGGTCTTATACTGTTCACCACCCCTCTTAATATAAGCTTGTGTTATTCAATTGGTATTAGAGTAGGTTACTTTGAAAGAGTTTAAAAACTTAAAGGAAAATATTTCAAGAACACAATGGATTCTAATAATGTGTCCTCAGATAATTCAACACCAATATTTGATGGAAGTTATTATATATTTTAGAGTATGAGAATGAATATCCACCTGATGGCACTTGAAAATGAAATTTGGAAAGCAATTAAAAATGGATACATACCACTAATTGATCTACCTACAGATAAGGCAGGTAAGATTCTACAACATTATAATTCAAAAGCAATGAATGCAATTTTGAGTGGTTTGCATAGAACAAATCAATAAAAGTTATGCATTATAAATATGCAAAAGGAATTTGGGATAAGTTGCAAAGCATATATGAAGGAGATAAAAGTGTCAAAAAGGCAAAGATACAAAATCTCAAAGGGCAATTTGAAGAATTAAGAGTGAAGGATGAGGATAATGTTAGTACTTATCTACTTCGAGTAGATGAGGGTGTTAATGCCATGCAAGGAATTAGACTTAATTTTGAAGAATCGGATGTTTGTGATAAGGTCTTAAGATCTCTTCCAAAAATATTTAGTGAAAATATTTTTGCTATATAAGAATCAAAAGATGGTGATTCTTTGACAAAAGATATGTTACTTGGTATTCTTACAACTTTTGAGTTAAGAAAAAAAGAGGAACCTAATTCCTAAAAGTAAGTAGCATTCAAAGCTACTAAGAAGATAAAGGGCAAAAATTTAGATTCAAGCAATGAGTCATCCAATGATGAAGAAGCTAATTATGGTAGAAGGAATAAGGATTTAATTATATTTAAAGATGCAAAATATGTTAGATGTTTCAATTGTGGAAATTATGATCACTATGAAACTTATTTTAAAGAAGATAAAAATAACAATGATGAATAAAAACAGGATCACAGGAATAGGGAATCATAAAGAAACATGTACCAAAATAAATACAAGGATGGACAAGGCAAACAAGGAAAAAAAGTTCTTTCAAAGACAAAAGAGGAGCTACTATGCAGACAAGGCAAGTAAGTACTCAAGTGATAGTGATAATAGTGTATCAGACAATGATAAATATGAAGTCCTATTTCTTATTGAAGAAAAAGAAGAAGTTAATAAAAGGTCACCAATAATTCTCAAGTATTTTAGATGTGGTAATTTTGGACATCTTGAAGATAGATGTACAAGGAATGGTTTTAGTTTCAATGATGATGAATATGAAGATACACTAGAAGGAACCAAAGAGAATATTCTAATGGCACTAGAAGAATAATGAGGTGATTCTACAAAAGACAAGTACAAAAAATAATGAATATGTTCTCAAAGATAAACAAATAGAGGAAGAATAAAAAAAATGAGGATTTGATCTTGAGGGGGAGCTTATTTATGCTCTTAAAACTTTAAAGAAGGTAAGAAAGTAAAATTCCCAACTTGAGTTTCAATTTCAAGAATGTGATGAAGAGAGAGGAAAGCTTATAGAGGATCTAAACAAGTCAATAGCTAAGATAAAGAAGTTCAAGGATAAGTTAGAAGCAAAGGTCTTAGAATATGAAAAGTTAAAAAAAGAAGTATCTCTACTAAGGGAATAATTATAAATATCCAAGTGTAACACCCTAAAAATGACTCATTATAATTTGCACTACGGAAAAATAAGTTATAAAAATGAGCCTCTAGTTGGTTGCCTCAATTTTTGTCCCCTCCTAGCAATATCAAGTAATATAGACAAGATCATATTGTATGATCTTTGATCGTACGATACGATCCCTGATCGTACGATACGATCCTTGATCATACGATATGATCCCTGATCATATGCATATGATCTTGCTCAAAAATAGAAAATCTTAATCCAGTAAAATGACTAAAACAATTTGAAACACATTTTGTCCTTACCTGCACAATCGTGCGATAGTTATAGATTAGATTCACCCGATTTGGTCCTAATTTCGTAAGAAATTGCAACCAAATTTGTTGCATCCCATTTTAGCCAACTTACCTTACCTATTTAGTCAGGAACCCTTCCCATTTGAATCCTCCTGGTACTCATAATTCCCTGAATTAATTTCTATGTTTAGATCACCGTAAAATTTGCATTAGATCTATTAGTTTTGCAATTTACTGTAGGATCGGAGGATATAGTCAATATCGGATCGATACGATCTTGCATTGAAGGTGTACGATCTTGCTTAGACTATACGATATTTTTCACAACACACTTGGGAGCATTTTCTAACCTTGCTTTGCATTTTATAATTTCTATTTTGCATATCTAGCTTATTATTTATCATTTTCATTACACTGGATATCAAATTTAACTATTTGTATCCTTGGAGTTCACCAAATCTGCATATAGTTGCATATTTTACATAGTTTGATGCATGCATATGTTAATTTCTATTATTGTGATATTCAATAGCCAACATATAATTTAATTCATGCTTAGAAACATCATTAGCATCCTCTATTTTTACTTTTCTGCATGCTACCTATGAATTTGCAAGTTTCTATGAAGATCATATTATTCGATCTCTGATCAGATGGTACAATTTTGAATCGTATTCGTACAATATTTCTCTTTGTATATGATTTTTCTCTACTATGTATGATCTAGATTGCAATAAAAAATTAGAATCTCCATCAAAATTTCGGATATAGGTAAGAGCTTTAAATTACTTTTTAACCACTACATTATCCATTTGGATTATGTTTTCTGCTATTTGTTGTCTACATATAAATAAAAATTGCATATAGTTTAGCGTAGTTGCATATTGGCAAAAACTAGGTGATTGCAAGAATTTAAAAGGAACACATCAAAACAAATTCCAAAAACCTAGGCATGGAAACTGCCATAAAATTTTTCTTGGTGAGCCCTAAACAATTCATCAAAAAATCACCTTAACAAGGTATGATCAAGTACCTATCTTTTGAGGTGTAGATCTATCATTACCACATTCCCATTTGAGGTTCGAATCCATTAGCTTGAAGGAAAGGAGTGTGCAAATTTTAGACCTACACCAAGGATAATCTACACAAGTTTGGAAAGAGCTCAAAGAATTTGGATAAGATGATCAAGGTACAAAGAAGGTCAACAAAAAAAATAGGTCTTGGTTTTGAAGAGTTTCAAAAGAAATAATAAGATGAGTCAACCTCAAGTTCTAAAGAAGAAGAAACTTCAGAAGAAGACATTATAAGAGAAAGTGATACTTTTGAGGAAGAGTTGGACAACATAAAGTTCAACAAGGAAAGGAACAATGCACAAAGAAGAAACAGATGGAACATGAATCAACATAGATAAAAAGAGACTAAGATACCAATGAGGTCAAGGCAAGGAAATTTCAATGGATGATGTTTCTCATGTCACAAATTTGGGCACATGGCTTCATAGTGTAGGACACATTAAACACAGGAATATGGGAACTTCAGGAACATGCAACTTTTCCATGGGTGTTGCTACTCATGTAATTAGTTTGGAAACAAGGCAATAAATTGCAAGATAGATGACAAGAACAGATATGGCTTCACCAGGAGAAATCCCAAATCATTTGCACCTCCAAGGAATAATAAAATTGAGTGTTATAAGTACAATAATTATGGACATACAACAAAGTGGTGTAGAGAAAACATTTTAGAATCAAGCATGAACAAGAACAAGAATATGGACATGGATAGGAACAAGAACATGGACATGGACATAAATAGGAATGGGAACATGGACATGAATATAAATAGTCAAAGGAACCAGAAGGATTAGATGAGAAGGAAAGAGGACAAAGGTAACGAACAGTTCTTTCTAGGAGTATAAATACTCCCACCCCAAAATTAACCACCTCAAGAGGAGGTGGGGGAGGGGCTAAGCTAAGAGACTAATTCTTAGACCCAAGTCCCAAAGGTGACCTTTTTCCATTGATGTCAAATAGGGAGATATTTTATTAAGGGGAGAGATATTTGGTTTAAGTAGAGAGCATTGAGTAAAGGGGAGCAATTTCCCAAGGGGGAAAGAACACGAAAAAGGTCAAGTTTTGGTAAAAATAATTTGGGTTGTCATCAATGACAAAGGGGGATATTATTAGAAATTTTGAGTAGATAATTTGTAATTGATGTCAAGAGTGAGTGGTCATTAATTTAAAGCTTTCAACACCAGTTAGTGGCAATTTCAGTGTGCAACATCAATTTCAGGTTCCCCAATTTTAGTTGATCAAGACCCGGTTCTAGGAGGTCAAGATAAGGTCCAAGGTGAAAATAAGAAGCCCAAGTGAATAATATTATACAAGGAAGATTAAATTAATTATAAATAAATTAGTATAATTTTATTAAATTAATTTATTAATTATTTTACTTAAATTTATGCTATTTAAATTATTACAAATTAATTTTAATATTAATTTATGTTAATTTCAAATAACCCTAAGGTGGGTTATTAATTCAAATTTTGAATTTAAATTTCTAGCGCCGACGTGGGAAGAAAATTTACCATGTGTGTATAAAAGGGGGATTACTCCACCTTAGCAAAACCCCCAATGCTTTCGAATTAAAATCCTATGCTATGCGAGTTCATGCAAATCATGGTGTGCAGTGAAGAGTTTTTAATTTTTAAAAAGGTCCTTAGAGGAGGCAAAACTATTTTACCCACCAAGGAGGGAGACTTGGTCACCAACTATTGGTAGTGCAGTTGGCAACCGCAGCGGAAGCAAGACGTGAGGGTAGAGATAGGCGCAGGTTCGAATCTGTGGCTCATCATTTTTTGTTTTGTGTTGAAAAAGTGGCATAGTAAGGTTGAAAGATAAGAATGTCTTCCTTCATTCATGTGGATGCCTCTAGCCCACATGGTGGGCACCAAAGTACTAATGTGCTTGGCGCTTGGGGAGATAGTGGTTCGAATCACACCGAAACCCTTTTTGGAGATAACAAACGCATGCATTAATTTTGAGCACCAAAATTTTTGGAGGAGTTAGTTGAGGTATTAAAAAATATTTTTTGCATATTTTATTTGGTATGTAAGGTTTTAGGGGAGTTATAAGGTTGATGCAAAATAAATTTTTAGTGTTATTTGCTTTAGTGTTTGAAAAGGATATAAAGGTGTTTTAGGAAGATTGGTTGAGGTTTTGTGGTGTTGGATATTATTTTAAGTTAGAAATTATAAGGTGTATCCAAGTAATTATTTTTGTGCATGATTTGATGAATATTAATTCCAAGAAGAAGCAATAAGGTTTATTTTTGTGTCTAAGAAATATTTGAGAAAGTGTTAAGAGTGAGATTTTTTCATCTAACCATTGAAATTGAAAAGAAGGAAATTATGATTTAGACAGGTTTTCCAAGGGAACTTCTACATCAAACAAAAGGTATGGGCACATCTTCCTAGTGAGTGATTTTTGAATGTTGTGAATGCAAAGTTAGAGTGAAAAGAATTTTTTGGTAGGCATTGTTGAGTGTATTTTGAATTAATGCTTCAAGGTTTTCTATAATAATGAATTGTTGATAAAACCTTGTTTTATAAGCATTGTTGTTGAAGTGAGTAAGTGAGTGAAGAACTTGAACTAGGGTTTGCAAATATCATGGGTATCATTGTTATGTGAAGTTTTTTTTTGGTAATTATTATAATATATTAACAGTGGGTTTTTATAGAGGATCCCAAAACCTTATGTACAAAATTAGCCAACTTTCTAATGATGCATCATACCTCTTTGCTGTAACAATAAACCTAAATGAAAATAAAACCATCCTAATGTTGCAGAATTGAAAATAGCAAAAAGGGATTTTAGGCCTGGAGACCCAACAACAAAAATAAAACAGGATAGACCCGAGAGAAACCCAAAGAGAGGCCGCAAACAAAGAGACAGACACCATGGACAACTAATCACGATCCTCCTGTCCTTTCGAATTTGGGTGCTGCTAGTTCTGCTTTAGGATAGAAATCATGGAGTTGACAGAAGTAAGAATGGAAGCATCCAGGTCCAGGCCTTCCAAAAATGCCATGCCACCCCAAAACACGTTGGAATGGGCCTTCCAAAAATTGTGCAAGGAAAACATCAAGAAGGGATGTCTTCCATGGCCAACCTTTCCACCTTGGATGGGAAGCGAGACCGCCACACAACCGGGCATGTGGTTGTGAGCCCTTTATTGGCCATGTGGTCAGCCATGCGATTTCCTTCTCTCAAAATATGATTTGCTTCCCATCTACCGCGATAGGAGAGAAGAGATCTAGCCTTGAGGATGATGTTGTAGACTTTCCAAGACAAATTTTTGGTGCCAAGAAGGTAATTCACGATGTTGAGCGAGTCACCCTCAATGATAAGAGGCCGAGGATCCTCAAAGAGAATCCGAATACCATTCAGAGTGCCTCGGGCTTTAGCATAATGATTCATCTAGGAGCCCAAACCTTCACAATAGGCCATCACAATGATTCATCTAGGAGCCCAAATCTTCACAATAGGCCATCATCATTTTGAGAATAGCTTCTTCGCTTGAAATATGGGGACGGGGACTAGGAATAGCAATAGAATTCTCAATGGTGTAAGATAACACCCTTTGAGCAATAGAAGGGGGCCCTCTAGGAGCTCTGCCAAAGATTTTGGCATTCCTATCGAACCAAATTTGCCAAATTAAATGGTGGAAGGAGGCCTCGAGGAGGAAGCAAAGCTTGGGATTCTTGAAAGGATTAGGCCATTGGTGAAAAGCATCTCTAAGGGATTAGGGAGCGCACCAAAGGACCTGGAAGGAGGATAGGACAATTCTCAGAACAGAGTGGGAAAATGGGTAATGCAAGAATAAATGATCCCTCATCTCATAATCTGCTAAACACAAGTAACACCTGTTGGGGAAGGCAAAACCTCTCTTGTGAAGGTTGTCAATAGTTAATGCTTTATTGTGGAAAGCAATCCATGTGAAGAAGTTGATTTTAGGAACAACTCATTTCCTCCAAACAATATTCCACCTGTAGTCCAGAGCAGTCTTGGTGGTGAGGAGCTCATAAGCTGATTTAACAGAGAAACGCCCATCCTCCGTACCACTCCAGATGATATTGTCATTTATCTTGGTAGAAGGAATTAAAATCGACTGAAGGATATTATCAAGAAAGGTAACCTCATTATTAAACCCCTCCACAATAGGAAGCTTCCACCGAGGGAAATGGGTGCTCCGATCTATGAAACCTGCCACCCTGATCTAGGCATTAGGGTTGGTCAGGCTTCTCAGCCTAGTGAGGTCCACCCTCGACCCAAGGGCTTCTTCAGTCGCCCACCTATCCTTCCAAAAGGAATTGCAGTTGCCATCACCCAGAATCCAGCAGGCTCCCAAACTGATCAAATTTTGGGTTTGGAGCACAGATTTCCAAAATATCGATGCCACGGAGGATGTTTCAGCATCCAAGAAGGGATTGGGGCCAAGATACTTCATTTTAACCAGTGAAACCCACTCCATCAGGTCATTAGACATAATCCTCCAAGCGTGATTCGTGATTAGAGCCAAATTCATAAGTCTTGATCTTCTCAACCGTAGGCCACCTTGATCAATCCTCGAACACACCTTGTACCAGGCTACAAGGGGAAGTCTAGATTTCTCTTCATTACTAGACCAAAGAAAGGTCCTCTGAATCTTCTCAATCTTGGAGTGAACTACACTCGAAAGCATGAACATCGACATGAAGTAGGTCGAGATCTCCTGAAGACAGGCTTTGTTAAGGGTGGCTTTCCCAGCTTGCGATAGGAGTTTGCCCTTCCAAGTGCCGAGTTTCTTATGAAGGTGCTCAAGAATCGAGTTCCACATATCCCCACTGGCCCTCCCCCTATAAGATAGAGGCAACCCCAGATAGGACATAGGTAGGGAATCAATAGTACACTCAAGAATTCTAGCAATCCAAATTTGTCTGCACAGAGGAGTGTTAATAAAGTAAATTTTGCTCTTGATGTAATTAACCTTTTGCCCTGCAGCTTGCTCATAACGGAACAAGATCCTCTTGAACGACTTGGATTGAGCAATGGACGCCCTAGTGGATATGAGGGTGTCGTCCACAAATTGCTAATGAGTGACAGGATTAAATCTAGAAGTCAGCAAGATGCCAAAAATCTTGTTCTATCGAAGAGCCTCTTTCATGGACCAACTCAGAACCTCCGCAAGAAGAATGAACAGGATGGGAGAAAGAGGATCGCCCTGTCTGAGGCCTCTGGAACTTTGGAAATACCTAGCTGGGGACCCATTGACCAAGACAAAAAAAAAGGGAGTGGATATACAGCTATAGACAAGGTCAATCCAGTGGGGATGAAAGCCAAACTTGAGGAGGACTGCACACAAAAAATTTCGATCGACATGGTCAAAGGCTTTGTTCATGTCAAGCTTAAGAAAAAAAGCAGCATTCTTAGAGCGGTAAGTGGAATGAAGGGTCTCATGAATAGTGATAACACCATCAAGAATGTTTCTATCGTTGACAGTGCTTCCCTGAGAAGGATCAATCAGGAGGGGGAGGAATATTTTGAGTCTATTGGCTATAGACTTTGTAAGGATCTTGTAAAAAACATTGCACAAGCTAATGGGCCGATAGTCAGAGAAAATTTTGCAAGAAGGAGACTTAGGAATGAGGGCAAGAAAGGTGGAATTGAGTTTCGGGTGGATAGATCTAGACGCTTGGATAACCCGAATAGCATCACACACATTCGGGCCCACGACTTCCCACATGACTTGGAAGAATCGGGGGGGGAAACCATCGGGCCCAGGGGCCTTATCTGGTTGCATGGAGAACAATGCTTCCTTAATCTTAGACGAGGAAAAAGGTTCCAGAAGTTTCATGCTTACCTCATGGGGAAATTTAGTCGAAAAGTTGGCGAGCATAGATTTTTGGACCAGGAGGTTGCTATCCGGAGGAGTGCCAAGCAAATCCTGAAAGAAATTAACCGCTTCACTCCTGATTTTCTCAATATCCCTGGTAATGTGCCCATCCTTACAAGTCACTTCTCTGATCTTGTTGGCCCCCCTATGCCTCATAGTAGACGCATGAAAAAATCTCGTGTTGGAGTCTCCATTCTTCAACCATAGGTCATGAGATTTCTAGTGCCAGAATGTTTCCTCCCTAGCAAGAATAGAATGAAAGTCCACCAAAAGGCTCCGCTCTTCCTCCCTGAGACCCTCAGTGTAACCTTCGATAACCATCCTTTCCTCCACAACCTTCAGGTTCTCAGCAATGAATTTTTTGGACTCAAAAATGTTGCCGAACACCTCTTTGTTCCAAATCTTTAGTTTTTCTTTGACCATTTTGAGCTTTAAAGCCACCCTCTTAGGAGCACTTCCTTCCACCTTCGATTGCCACCATGCTAAAACCAATCCTTTGAAGTCTTTGTGGGAAATCCACATGGATTCGAATCTGAAAGGGGTCATAAAAACAAGCCCATCGCTCACCTCCAAGAAAATAGGGTTATGGTCAGACCAAATCCTTGGAAGAGCCGAAAGGATAGCCCCACCAACGATGGGAATGGCATCTACGAAAATGAAGAATCTGTCAAGTTTGACTTGAATCAAACCGCCCCCAATCCTTCTGTTACTCCATGTGAAGGAAGCCCCTTTGAGTTCGATGTCAAGCAGGCCATTAGCAGAGATAAAATCTCTAAAATCTTCCAAGTTGCGGCTGGAGTGGTCAAACCCTCCTTTTTTCTCTAAAGGATGAAGGGGGCAATTGAAGTCACCCCCTAAAACCTAAGGAAAATTGCTAAAATTCTCCCTCATCAGAGAGATAGCTTTCCACATTTCTGCTCTCTCTATGGTAGAATTTGAAGCATAAACATTGGATAGAATCCAAGAAAAATTGGATGTTTTGGACTGGAACAGTACATTGATGATTCTGTTGGAATTTGACAGCGAGCTGCCCTCAAACCTCGAAGGGTCCCACAGAACCATGATTCCTCCCGCTATTCCCACTGTAGGGCTGGATAGACAATTTGCCTTGGCCCAAATGGCCTTCGCCACTTTTTCAGAGGAGATAGCATCAAGCTTGGTCTCTTGAAAAATAAGGATAGAAGGGTTAATCCTCCTACAAAGATCAGCCACTAACCTTCGCTTGGTTGCATCGTTCAGTCCTCTCACATTCCATGAGAGGACTTTCATCTGGATAGTTTGAAGTTTTTCTTGTCTCCCCTTCCTTGTTGAGGGGGAGGTTTTGATGCATGTGCTTCATCCGACTGTGAGTCACAGTCATCCAAAACCATAAAATGTTGGGTTCCATTTGCAACATTAGTTGCAGTCTCTTTGTCTCACCTTTCCTTGTTAGGAGGACGGCCCTACTTCCTCTCACTACCAAAATCCACACTTTGCTTTCGGATCCTTGTATTCCGAGGGATAATGTGACTAGACTGTTCACCCCTCCTTCCTAAGAGGTAATCTTCTAGTAGCATCTGCGACTGACTAAAATCGAGAAGACCCGTATCTTGGAGCAGAGGAACAACCTTAGGCAAAACTTGGGAAGGGGTCCGTTCCATCTCTTCCTGCGATACACTTTCCAAGTGGGAGTCTGCTCCTCGTTGGTTGTCAACCTCAAGATGCTTAGGGTCCGATTGGAGAGAGGGATTCTATTTAGGCTGCGAGAGTCTGCCACAGTCTCTAGAGGGGCCTGGGGATCCATGGTCCTTTGCATCTGGAATATTTGGTTGCTTTGCCTGGTCTTCCTTGTGCTCCAGGGGGTTGCCGTTTTCATGTTTCTATTTTCCTAGTTTTTGAAGAGGACACTGGGACTGGAGGTGCCCTTGGGACCGACACTGGGTGCAGAAAGCTGGTCTATTTTCATAGACAATAGCTTGTTTATGAAGAAAGGTACCTCCAGACCGAAGAGTGATGGAATTTGGGATTTCAGCCTCCAAATCTGCCAAAATGCAAAATCAGGCCTGGACGAACCTTGTTTGAGCTTGGGTGGGAGGGTCGATGGTGACCAACTCCCCAATGGAACGTGCAATACCTCTTATGAAATTTTCATGCCAGCCAAAGAGGGGAAGATTCGGGAGCCTAACCCATACTAGGGCAATGTTGATGTTCTGGGTATCAGGACTGAAATCCATGTCCCACCTCCTGAGAAATAAACTTCTACAACCCAGAAACCATGCCCCGCCAACCAGAATTTTATAGTAATCCTCCTTATTGTTCAATATAATGGTAAAAAACCTTGGGATCGGGCCGCTAGCTCCAAATGGCCAGAAGTCCTCCATTTGCTTACTGCCCATTTTTGAATAGTTTCCATGTCGGGATGGCCTCCAATGAATTTACCTATTAGGGTAAATTTCTCAAACTCCATGAAGCTTGAAAGAACTTTCATCGGGATGTCCAGCTCATCCCCAACCAAAAACAATTCTTTGGTAAAAAACCCATTTAGGGTTTTTGATGCTGCTGCCTGGGCATAAGAATTTTGAGCCCCACCACCCCCTTTGTCTGGTGGGTCCTTACTTCGACCAATATCGTTGCCAGCCCGATCATCTTCAATGGGCCCGGGCGTTTTCGCTCCACCAGAATCTTGATGCCCTCTGATTGTTTCGCTGCGTCCAAGGACCGAACCACCGCCGCTCCCAATCTCCCCTGTAGACTTCCCGCCCAACGACATCCTCCTCCTCTCCATAATCAAAGCAAAACTCACCAAACTCTTAGCTTGTCTCATAATTCCATTGTTATGTGAAGTTGAGAACTATCTTGAACTAGGATTTTCAAAGATCATGAGTATCATTGTTATGTGATATTGATTGATAAGCATTGTTGGAAAAATTTGAGTGAGTGTTCATATGCTTGCACTAGGGTTTGTAAGTAAATATTAATTCATTGAGTGATTGGTTGAGTAAATTTGGTTGAGCCTAGTCAAGTGGATGTGTTGATGTGATAGTTCAAGTTCTATGAAACAAATTGTTCTATATTATGAATTGATTTGAGAAAGAGGTTGAGTGTGGATGAATGTGAAACATATTGAGTCTCTAACAATTCTCTATATGTTTTTGTGATAAAATAGAAATTGAAAGTGATTGAGAGTTTGTGAGTGTGAAGCATATTGAGTCTATAACAATTATCTATATGTTTCTAAAAGAGTGATTGAAAGTAATTGAGCATTGTGATAAGTGTGAAACATATTGAGTCTCTAACAATTTTCTTTAAGTTTCTATGAGTTTGGATAAGTTCTAGTGAGGAATTATTGAGCATATTTGGACAAGTTCTAGTGAGGACTTGTTGAGAAGATTTGAGGTAAGTCTTAGTGAAGACTTGAGAGCAAATTAGGCAAGTTCTAGAGAGGACTTGTGGATAGATTAGTGTGAGCTTTTGTGGAATTTTACAAGGCATATTTGAGATAAGTCTTTAAGAAGACTTATGAGTAGAGTTGATTGATTGATTTATTCAAACCTTGGATTAAGGTTTGAGATAGATCTAGCAGATTTGATTTGAGATTAAGTCAAGCTTTGTGTTAAGGCTTGAGGACATAGATTGAGGATAGATTTGTGTTAGACTGAAGGACTATGTTTAGTGTAGATCAGAGGACAAATATTGAGGATATATTTGTGCTAGACCTAAGGACTGTGTTTAGTATAGATTAGAGGACAGATATTAAGGATAAATTTATGCTAGATCAAATTACTATGTTTAGTGTATATTTAAGGACATATTTTGGTGCAGATTTAAGGATAGGTTTGTGCCAGACCAGAGATAGATATTAAGCAGATTTGTGCTAGACCAAAGGACTGTGTTTAGTGTATATTTGAGATAGATCTTTAAATGCGACAAAGTATAGAGGATGATAGTCTCTAGTGGATAGGGATCCATTATCCATGGTAGTGAGGATAGGTGTCTTTAGTGGATAGAGATTTATTAGCCAAAGTAGTGGGGGTAGCAATTCTTCTAGAAGATCATTAGTTAAAGGTAAGGAGAAAGGATTTTTCCTATGGATAGAGATCCATGAACTTGATTAGGGGATTGGTATCTCCTTTGGATAGAGATCCATAAACATTGTAAAAGGGAAAGGATTCCCAAAATATTGATTGATAAAAAATTAATGAAATATTTTCTCCGTGGAGTAGCCCACATTGGGTGAACCACGTAAAATTGGTGTCTCTATTGTGTGTGTGGATTTGTGCATTGCTTTGATTACTATTATTGATATTACTATCTAGACATTGCATAATATTTATTGAGAAATAAAAGTAAAAAGTGGTCTTATACTGTTCACCCCCTCTTAGTATAAGCTTTTGTTCTTCAATTACTCCTCTTAACATTTTTTCATAATGCCCCACATGCCTTGCATGTATTACCCCTTATTTGATTACTTTTTGAAGAATTCCATGTCTTTAAGGAGTGTCTAAATGCATATTCATTCCTTTAATATTAATTATTCTCACAATATTCCTTTTTAGTCCTTGTTGACAAATGAGGTTTTATTTTGAGGTAGCATTTAATGCAAACTTTTTTTCCCAACCACTAGCTTTCATTACCAAAAATTTATGGTGGGAAATATTTTAAATTTCATTCATTGCTTTATGGTTGGCATAGATTGGATTATTTCCTGCTTCATATCTACTCATACCCCCTATTTTTTACAAGGAGACTTGGTTGTTGACCAATCGATATCTCCAAAATTCACACATGCTTTGACTACGATCCGATGATAGGATTGATCTTTAGCACTTATTATTATTGTAATTTCCAAGGACCTTGGTAATTTTAGCTTTTGATTGGGCTCCCCCTTCTTTGTTATTGTCAACATCATAGCAAAGTTGCCTTACCATTTTTTTTCCTTTTACAACATGCAGGTTCCAAGATCTCATTTAAATATTCTTTTACTTGTAATGACATTTCTTCTTATGCCACTATAGGAAGGAAGAGTAAACCTTATAACCCAGTTTATATTGATGTTATTTCTATGGCCACCTTATGCTTGATCCCTTCAACTTACCCTTTTGAGTGGATTTGAATGACCATTTGTTTTGCAATACCACTCTATTCTTGTTCATTGTCCTTAAGACAAGGATAGCTTGGTTGGTTTTTGTGCTCATTGTGATGGGTACGGGATATTGTTTCCTCCTTGTCTTGGGTAGGCTTATTTTTTGTTACAACTAAATTTCATTCTATTTCTATGACAAAGTCATTTATGGTCAATAAACCCAATTGGTCACATTCTATGATTGAGTAAGGAGGGAGAGACTCATACTTATTTAGTGCTTCCCCTTTTAATGATATCACTAGTATCCCTAAGGCTACATCTTGCTCCACTACATTATGTGACTAGTATATGAATACCAATTCCCTAAGGTGTTCTAGTGGAGTGCTTTGGCCTTTGTTGATGTATTCTAGTAATATTACTAGTATGTACTCAGGTAGCTTCTTCCATATATTAGGTGTATTTTGAGGGCTCAAGGGGCTTGATCCTACCTCATATGAAGGGATATGTATTGAGGGTATATCCATATAATATATGAGTAAATATTAATAACATATTTTGTTTACATATATTTGGGCCTCTTTTATTGATGTGGATTCACCAAGTGAATGAAAATTCTTGCTTATCAAAAGCAAATAGACTGAGTTCTTCACTTGAACCTTGGTCTGGTACCTTCAACAACAACTTATTATGGTGTTCCTTTTATAGTGAAGTCACTAGGTGAGAAAATAGACACGTCAGCAAGTGAAAAATAGACTAAGATCCTCACCAAGTCTTAACCCTACTCCTTGTTGTGATTCTGGGACCAATGATGTTTCACTAGGGTCCCACTAAGCATACCATTAAACTATTTTTATCTTTGATTGCCCTTTCTAGGTATAATCATACCTCATGTCGAAGTGACACAACAATACACAACTGAGAGAATGGGTTTAAGCTCAATTAGGGGCCTTTGGGATTTTTACAAGGCTAAATCCTTGTTAAGATGTGATCTTCAATATGCTTGCTACTTTACCAAAGGGAAAAGGGGTGTGAGAAAGTAATAAAAATAAAAAATAAAAGGAAAATGCGGTGATGCACCAAGAGATCCACTAAGATATTCCTACAAAAATAGGCCTGAACGCTATGTACCGGTGGTGAAAACTTCCTCTCCTTGACATAGTGAAGAGCAATCAATATCTACCAGTTATATGCATGTATGAGCAAGTGGGTCCCGTAGGAGAGCCAAGATAATAAGTGAATCAGTTTGAAAATAAACATAGGCCCCTCACACACACATACACTTAGCAAATTTGATATTCACACAAAATATCATAAACACATACACATACACAACGGATCTGTAGGCAAAGGCAAAAAAATAGACATAGGATATCATGTATATATAATGCAGGAAAAATATTACATAGATTGTGCAAGAAGTGAGGGTTCAAAATTATCCACAAGCTGCTTAGGAACCACAACTATTTCTACAGAGAGAAATGAAAGGAAAGCCTACAAATACATGGAATTACAAACTTGTAAATCCTTTACAAAGCTAATACTATTGTTATTTATAGATTTACAAGGGAGGATTTTCCCTCCAAAATTATCTACAATTAGATTTGACAATCCCATCTACTTTTCCTTGGGATTTTGATCATTGAATGATGTACTTACTTGATCATAATGATTGATCAACATAGGATTATAAAAACTATACTTCTTCTTAAATACACAATGAGATAATAATTGAGATCATATTTGGGTAGGTTGTATTTGTATCTTCAATTGAGGAAGTAATTAATTTAGCTCATCTACCAATATCACTTGATTTGACTCAGTCATTCATGTCTACTTGGTCTACCAACATTTATTGCAGATTGATCAAGAGTTTCCTCTATCTCATTTACTATTACCTTGATATTAATATTTATCTTAAAGGTGGGATCCTTTGGTGCTCCTTTGGTCTTCTAGCGAGACTTTCACAAAATGAATTTTTGTAGAAGTCCCAATTGTCAGGAGTTATTTTAATATTTTTCTCCATAGACTTAGACAAAAATCTGACCATTGGTTATCGGGGCATTTCCTTAGTCACAAGTGGGTAGTGGTGAACCAATACATTAAAAATATAAATATCAACTATAAGTAGCCTAATAATTTAAAAAAAAATAAAATTTTAGCAAAATAAATACTTGGTAGATGACGAACCATTTGGTTTTTTCTCTACAATGCCTTCTACATGAGACACCTAATCCACCACCTATTTGTATATGTATTAGTATCTTTGGGTGGGTATAGTGTTCTTCCTATCTATCGTAAGGTGGTAGGATCCAACATATATCAAGCATTATAAAATATTAAAAAAAATTATGTATCTACATGGCCATGTAATTTAGCACATAGAATAATATAACCATCATATATATTATTAAAAAAATATTGATAACTAAATTATGGAATAATACTATCATTAAATAATATTCATATTATACTCAATTATGACCCACTTAACCTCCTAACTATGACATATCTAATAGTAGAGAACATAACTATGAATCTATAGAAAATAGTAGGAAGATCCCCTGATACCCAATCTCTAATTTGCTCATAAGATAATATCTATTTGATTAGGCACCCATATTATTATTTATGGCAATCACTATCAAACCTCAATGATTACACTCACCGTATTATATATAACATATTAATAGATAGTCCTTTACTTAATAGGATGTATAGATTATGATATCTATACTACATTGGAAAAGTCCATTTTTTTGATGACATGGGTTGGATAATTTGTAGATTATATCTACTATACTACCATCAGCTTGTTATGGATTCACACAAGATAAATAATACGATAAAAATACCATATTTGTCAATAAATAATAATCACATAATAATTTAAGGATAGTAGGTTACCTCAACTCACTATACAAAGGAAATAAGAAAAATCCTTGTCCTTTTTCCTTATCCAAATATTCTTATTTTGATCATACAATTGTAGTACCTTGGAACTAATTTGTAAAATCTTATGAATTTTAGAGTAAGAAGCAAAATATATGGACCAGAAGGCAGATAATCCTATTAGAGTATATTACATTATTTGGTACATGTCAATGTACCACCTTGGGTACATTATTAGACTAGGATTTTATCTTAGGTTAAGTAGTTACTTGAGGAAGAAGTAATAAATGCACAAGTTTTAGAATGTGCAATGATGTAAATGTGCATGTAGTCCACATGTACATGAGTATTTAGAATAGGAAGAACAAGTTTCCTTAGTTAGGTGTGCATGTGCACAAGTGTCTATCATGCATAATGCACATGTGTCCTTAGGGTAGGAAAGTGAAGAGTCACATACTAGTATATATATGTGTGACTAAGCATTGTAATAAAAGTAAATATGCATTGCTCATAGCATGCACTAGTAGAGTAGAGAGATCTCCACACATTGTATCAAGTTTCAAATTTTTGTGAGCTTTCATTAATGGCTATTACATGAGTGTTTTCTAAAGTTTCTTATCATATATACATGCGTATTAGTTAGCTATTATCATAGATATAATATGGATTTCTTATTTCACTACTTGTGGTTGCATTTCCTTCAATTTTATAGCTTCAAAAGCTAACAGTGGTATCAGAGCACATGGTAGATTGAAAGGAAATTTTCATGAATCGTTACCGTCCTACCTTATTTAAATAATATTAATTGATATTGGGGGATCAATTAAGGCTTAATAGAAGGGACATGACCCTAAATAATCCTACAAAAATCCCAATAAAAGAATTTTAAAAGGGGAAAGAAATATTAATTATTTAAGGGCTATTGATGAGGCTTGGTAAAAGATAAATTTAAGGAACTATCTTTTAAAAAAATTTAACCATACAATAAGTAAAGGGGTAGATTTAGTGGACCCGATGTCGATGGGACATTAAAAGGACTAAGGAAATTTTAAATAACTTATGGATCATCCCATATTTTGGGAAGTACTCATGTGGCTACCCTACATTGGTGAGAGTTATGAAAGGAATCTCATAGCTTATCAAAAATAGTTCTAACCTTGTAACTATCTTATGCCTCAATAGTATGAGATTTGTCACTCACCTCATCCCTAGAGTACCCTTGAAGGATATGATCATGTCATAATAGGTCCAAGACATATTTTTAATATTATTATAATGTGGCCACTATTTGGCCCATGAGTGGGAAATTTCCCTATAAATAGAGGTCAATTTGGGAGGAAAAGGGCTATCTAGGTTCTAGGAGTCTTAATGGTCTAGGGAGTATGCTCTTCACCCATGAGGTGAATCAGAAACCAAAAGACTTGAAATATTTCCTAGTTAGAGTGAGGATTATCTAGGAAAAAGTTGGAAGGTCTAGGGAGTATGCTCTTCATCCATGGGTGGATCAGAAACCAGAATACCCTAGGTTTAGAGAGGAAGTTAAAGAGGAAACTAGAAAGGAAGCATAGAGGCTAGATGCAAAATTTGGGAAATAATGAGAGGAGAAGGGGAGAACGATAAATCAAAAGGATGTGAAAATTAGACCAAGGAAAAAAATATAGGTTGTTTCGATATCTCTTCTTTACTATAGCTTATGTGCTTTATAGGAACACGATATCCTTATTTGAATTTATTGTTATCAGTTGGAAGCATTCATTTACTACCCAAAATGTAAGTGCACAAATAACAACGTATTTATATGCATTAATCCATTAAGTAGGGTAAGATTATAAAAAACATAATGCTAGTATGTAAGGCCTTCGATTAAGGTAAATCCTTGGTATGAACATAATTTCCTAAAATTCCTTGGTGAGCTGAAGGACATGGGAAAAATGACTCGATTCTTGATCTTCAATCACTCTATGATTTTGAAATTGAACCATTGACTCACATCACTCTATGCTAGTATGTAAGGACTACTAGATAGAAACCTATATTTTTGTGTACGTACAATTTTATGTAGTGTTAATCTATCTATTAGTAACACCTTTTGGATTACTCGGATAGTGAGTACATGGTTTCATATTTCCCTGTGAATGTGTCAAAAGCACTCTGTGTTCTATACAACACGAATAGTAGAAAGTAACAATGAGGAATTCATAGATAAATTCACCAAAATTTTAGGGGCTTTGATGGCCATAGGTAAGGTTTGTGTTTAAGGAATTCCAATACCACCATTTATCTAGATTTATAAGGAGAACCCCTGATATGGCTTTCCTATTCACCACCATAGATATAATCAGAATCATTAATGATTACATGCTACCAGTATGATAATTAGATAAAATATTTTCAGATTTTTGTGCTTATTCATGTTATAAATAGTTGTCTTCGGTTTGGTAGAGCTTAGTAAATCATTCACGACATGCCAAAAACCTACTGGACATTCCCAATTATACCTCTTTTGGATCATTTCTAAAGCAATTTTTATTAACACCCTGTTCGAGGAATTTTTGTATGATCCTTAGTGGAAGAGAATTAAAAGTGATGAACTTATGTTTTTGACCATGTATCGGGCTTGAAAGTTCATTGAACTTTGATTCAGCAAGATACAACCCAAACAAAGTGAGTGATGGACAACTTGTTTTTCCCCATGATGGTTATTCTTGTCGATATGCAAGGAATCATAATTATTTGAACCACTCCTTACACCTACCCTGCATGAATGAGACTTATCAAACTGTGTTTAATTTTGTAATGACTGATCTGTAATAACCACAACATCCATCCAGTCAAACATATCTATATCTGAGCAATTCCCCCACTTTACTGAACATCATAACCCTAAAAATTAAACCTCCAGTGAGTCGCTGCTCTTCAATACCTGATGGTCGATGAAACTAGAGAGGTTAGAAGTTGAAAACATAATAGTTTTGCCATAACATAAATAATTTTGACTGGTATGAACATAATTTCCTAAAATTCCTTGGTGAGCTGAAGGACATGGGAAAAATGACTTGATGCTCGATCTTCAATCACTCTATGATTTTGAAATCGAACCATTGACTCACATCAATGTGTTATTGAGATTCATAGATAGATTACGTACCAATGGGAAGCACTCCTCTCCACATCACCTGTAGACCCCATGCTAATCCTCTAGCTTCTAATCGATATACATGGTGTTTTGTACTGTCAAATTTGTTCCACTGTAATACCTCTTCCCTAATATTAGAGCCTCTGTCAAGTGTAAATTTTCCCTGATCCAGAATGATGTATGTTTGACACCTCTTCGTCCTATGCCATAATTGTTTAAACTTATGGACAAGGTATAAGAGATTGTATAACTCAAATTTATGAAGAAGTATCTTAACCAATGGATTATACCTGACCATTTGAAACCTCTATGGACCAAGGGCAGGGCTTGTGCCCTTTATAATTTACAAGTATGTGTAGACCATGGTTGGCATATAGTATCAAATTAAATTTGCACCAATGCCCATGGTGAGTGCATGGATTTGTTATCACCAATATCGATGCATGACATTATCAATAAGATAAAAAGGATAAGAGTAGATCACATGATGGATTCCTTGAACTTATTCCTACCAATTGGACTATTGGTCTTACTGTGGTGACAATTCAAAATTTTGTAAACATCTCTCTAGAGGATTTTATCGTTAGAATGATGAGAAGATTGAATAGTTAAATTTAAACCTAAAGTTTAACACTATACCCCTTTAGTTACAATGTTCTGTTGAATAAGGTGTGATGTAAAATAACATGATACCTAATTTATAAAACAAAATAAAATGAGTTAGTGCATAGCTTAAAATAGGGAATTTGACCACTTGAATAAATAGAAAATGGTTGATATAAAGTAAAATAATAGAATGGAAAAGAGACTATAGTTGTTAATTTGTTAATAGTGCTATGATTTATAAAATAATTATAAGGTAATATTAGTCCAGTGGTAAATTAAAATAAGAAAATTTTGAATCTCCTTTTTGGATCAATATATTTCAAATAGGTTTGGAAAGATATGGATCTGATAGTGACAGGAAAATATGGTAAATATATGGGAAAATTAATGAAAAAATATTGATTATTTCATAAATTAAGGGTATGGGACCTTAATGTATGAAAGTGAAGAGTCAATTATTTATTAACTCTAAAGAGTGACAATGGAATTCACTCTTGAGGAAATTAATAAAATTTCCTCTAAATTCAATGTGACTTCTCCAAAATATAAACCAATGATTATCATAAACACATGTGAGGTGTTATGGATAAATTTCCAATGGAGTCATCAATTGCATCACAAATATTTGAAGGGAAATATGGATTTCCCTATGGGTATAAATGTACCTTCATGTTATGACGATGGCTTAGAGAAAGGAATTGGAAAATTCCTTAATCACATCGTGAACCTTTAAAGGGACAATTGTATCCCTTGATTTCTATTGAAGAATCCGTAGATGCCTTTCTTCAATTGTATTATTCTACACCTCGAGTTTATGAATATGAGGAAAGAGAATATTTGGGAGGCTGGGTTTTTTTCATCAGGGTTTTCCTAGGATAAATCATTGTGTCAATAATTTATGGTTTGCCTCATTATTTCTTGTGGATGTTACATTTGCATTCAAAATGAAAATGATATATGTTAGATGTAGTGTTTATTTTATGCATTGTAATGTATGTTAAACTTTCAGTAGATTAAACATGTATGGATGCTGGAAAAGTATGCTCCATTTCTAATATGTTGATGATTTAAAGTAATTCAAATGTATCATTTAGTTTTGAATGGAATGGGTAATGATGATGATATAGTTAAGTAGAGTAGATCAATAATAATCTCATGTGATGGATGGATGTTACTTAAAAGTGTTAACAAATAAAAAGGCATTTGTCTAATTCACTCTAGTATTGTGGGATAAATTGGATTTATGCACTATATACTTATCCTTGAATAAAACACAAACCTGGTTTAAGAGGAAGTCTATTGTAGTACTTCAAACCTAAGGATAAGATGTAATGAATCTTGCTTCATGGATTAAATGCACTCAATATGGTTTAGTTGAAATCATATTGTGGAATTAAGCTCTCAAGATGGCATAATGACCTTGGTTTACAAATCAAGATAGACCCTACACTCTACACTAGAGGATTAGGGTTACTTGTGGAGGAAAACACCCGTAAGGAACAAGTAATGTCCATTTGTGATGAGGGCAATAAGAAGGTTGCCTAAACAAGGGGGTGTACCAACATGATAGATAATGATGCAGGAGCATCCGAGGGCAACAGAGCAATCTTGCATCAACCAAATTTTTCTAAGTGTTTTGCAAAGAAAAATATGTGTCGCGATATCGCGACACAAAAAGTGTCGCGATATCGCGACCAAAACAGGAGATAGAGAAGCGACGGACAGAATGTCGTGAAATCGCGACATGTCATGATTTCGTGACATGTCGCGAAATCGTGACCAAAGTAGGGAAGCAAAGGCACGGAGGACAGAAGGTCACGAAATCATGACATGTCACAAAATTGTGACATGTCACGAAATCGCGACCAAAGCAAGGAGCAAAGGCGCGAAGAACCGAAGGTCACGAAATCATGACCAAAGCAGGGAACAAAGGCGAGAACCGACATGTCACGAAATCATGACCAAAGCAGGGAACAAAGGCGCGGAGGACCGAAGGTCGAAATCGTGACATGTCACAAAATCACGACCAAAGCAGGGAGCAAAGGCGCGAAGGACAGAAGGTCACGAAATCATGACCAGAGCAGGGAGCAAAGGCGCGGAGGACGGAAGGTCACGAAATCATGACATGTCATGATTTCGTGACCAAAACTGAAGAACGGAGGCGCAATAGAAAAACGTCGCGATATCGTGACATGTCGCGATATCGCGACCAAAGCGAAAGCGAGAAGGCATGAAGGAAGAAATGTCGCGATATCGTGACATGTCGTGATATCGTGACCGGAGTAGGAGAAAGAAAGCACAGAAAGGAAATTGTCACGATATCGTGACATGTCGTGATATCGTGACCAAATAGAAAAACATGCACTCCAAGCTTTCATAAATGCGTCCCTTCGTGCACGGCAAGCTAGCGGTAGTGAAGCAGCAGTTTCAGAGGAAGATTCCAACAAGCATGTTGGCCACTCGCGCATGATATCTAGAGACGCATTTATAGCAACTAGCAACGAAGCAGCAGTTCCAGAAGAAGATCTCGGTGGTTATGGCAGCCAGTCGCGCACCTCACCCAGAGTCTCATCAATGCAACTTTCCAGTATTGTTCCAGGTGGCAATTGCAGATCGTGGGAAGTTTGAAAACACAGAGGGTCGGGACCTCGATAAAAACCCAAGAATTGTAAGGAGAAGGGGTTGGAAAAATGGCAGATTGTTGTATATTCTCTGTAAATATTTTTGAAGCTACTGAATAAGGAATTTGGCTCTTGTTATTCTTGTTTCTTGTCTTGTGCTAGATCTGTTCTCCACCAAGTGGTATTAGAGCCGAAAGTTCCTGAGTGTGTAACAGATCGCCGGACGTGAGGCAGTTACACCAGGATCTATGGGAGGGCTTGTGATTGAGTGAGCAGAATGCCTCCAAGAAGAAACCCTGTTGGTGGGAGAGGCATGGCGGCAGCGGAAGATGTCCGAGCTTTGCAGCGGCAAATGCAAGCCCTGCAAGAAGAGATGCGTAGAAGATTGGAGCCAAGAAGAGATGAAGGTAGTGAAGAGGAAGATGACGAAGAAGAAGGCCAGCCTGAGGAAGAAGAAGAAGCAGTAGATCCTGCTCAAGCTAGACTATACAAAGCCATATCCCAGATTGGGAAGAGGCCGAAGATGGAGGTTTCCACGTATTTTGGGAACCTTGATCCGGAGGAATTGATCGACTGGATCAACGATCTGGAAGAGTACTTTGAGTACGAGGAGGTTGAGGATCCTGATAGGGTCAGATTCGCTAAGACCAAACTGAAAGGTCATGCCAGCATTTGGTGGAAGGGAGTGCAGTTGGAGCGAAATAAAAGAGGAAAAGAGAGAATAACAAAATGGGAATGGATGGCAGAAAAGCTGAAGAGGCAGTTCATCCCTGGTGATTATGAGTTAGACCTGCTAAAGAAAATGCAAGGGTTGAGGCAATCAAGTAAGTCTGTAAAAGAATACACAGAAGAGTTTCATAAAATTATGATCAGAACAGAGCCACTCAGAGGCCAACAAGGAGAAGGTAGCCCATTACATTAATGGGTTACGAGCAAGTATTCAAGAAGAATTAAGTCTGGTCCGGATGACCACCATAGAGGACGCTTACCAATTTGCCCTAAAGGTTGAAGAAAAGCTCAATAGGAGGTTTGAGAACAAGCAAAGAGGAAGAGGTCATGGCGGAAGAACCGACGGTAGGACCAGTGGAAGAAGAAATGAAGATCCTCAGAAGAATGGAGAAGGTAGCAGTAATCAGGAACAAAGGAGAGAAAATACCTACCGCCCCCGTAATCAGAATAATGATTACCGAGGGGGAAGGGGCAGAGCTGGACGTGGCCAGGGAAGAGGAAGATTCCGTGGAACTTGTTTCCAGTGTGGAGAAGAGGGACATCACCAATACGAGTGTCCACAACAACGAGAAAGGAATAATAGGAGGCCGAAAGGAAATGCCAGAGCCACGGTCGTTGATGAAGATGCTGGATCTGAGCATTTGGAAGAAGCAGAGAGAGGAGAAGTAATGATCACGAGGAGAGTCCTGTTGAATGAAGAGGGGGCCACAGATCAGAGGAAAAGCTTATTCCGCACAAGGTGTAAATGCGCGGGTAAGATTTGCAATATTATTATTGACAACGGTAGCACGGATAACCTAGTTTTAGAAGGAATGGTTACAAAGCTACAACTGGAGAGGAAGAGACACCCGCATCCATATCGGATCGCGTGGTTGCAGAAAGACCATAAGGTGTTGGTCAGTGAACAATGCCTGGTAAAATTTAGTATTGGGAATTACCGTGATGAGGTCCTGTGCGACATCCTGCCCATGGATGCATGCCATTTGCTATTGGGAAGGCCATGGCAGTTTGACAGGTGTGCGGTTCATGATGGTCATGCCAACACCTACTCCGTAACAAAGAATGGAATGCGTCATAAGCTGAAACCCCTGAAGGAGGTGGAAGAAAAGGTATGTGGCAGTGCCAGAATTTGCTTGGTTGACGGGAGAAAATTTTTAGATGATTTGAAGCATGAACATATGTGTTATGCATTAATTCCTAGAGTCAGGGAGAAAGAATGCAAAGATACCCCGATAGAAGTCCTAGATCTGTTGGAGGAATTTCCAGATATTATATCTGATAATGTGCCTGAGGGTTTACCCCCAGTAAGGAAGATCAGTCACCATATCGATTTGGTGCCAGGATCAAGCTTGCCCAATAAAGCTGCACATAGAATGACGCCTGTAGAAACTGAGGAGCTAAACAGGCGAGGTCCAGGAGTTGCTGGAGAAGGGACTGATTTGGGAAAGCTTGAGTCCATGCATAGTGCCTGCAGTGCTAGCGCCAAAGAAATATGGAGAGTGGAGAATGTGTACAGACTCTCGAGCCATCAACAAGATCACAATAAAATACAGATTTCCATTGCCAAGAATGGATGACATAATGGACTGTTTGAGTGGAGCCAAGTACTTCACCAAGATTGATCTCAAGAGTGGTTACCATCAGATCCATGTCAGAGAAGGAGATGAGTGGAAGACAGCCTTCAAGACCAGAGAGGGTTTGTATGAGTGGTTGGTCATGCCATTTGGGCTGTCCAATGCACCAAGTACCTTCATGCGGCTGATGAATGAGGTACTGAAAGAGTTTTTAGGCAAATTTGTCATTGTCTATTTAGATGATATATTAATATTTAGCAGAACCCTGGAGGAGCACCTGATGCATATCAGAAGGGTTTTTGAGAAGCTGCGGGAGGAGCAGTTATTAATTAATCTAAAAAAGTGTAATTTTGTAAAGAAGGAGTTAGTATACCTGGGATTTGTAATCTCAGTAGAAGGTCTAAAAATGGACCCAGAAAAGGTGAGAGCTATCATCGAATGGCCTACTCCGAGAAGCACAATAGAGGTAAGATCATTTCATGGTCTAGCCAGCTTTTACAGAAAATTCATTAGAAATTTTAGCAGCATTTGTGCACCCCTCACAGAAACAATGAGAGGGGATAAGAAGGAATTTAAGTGGACCTTAGGAGCAGATAGGAGCTTTGATCTGTTGAAGAAGAAGGTCATAGAACAACCTGTTTTGGCACTCCCAGAATTTAACAAGGTATTTCAGGTAGATTGTGATGCCAGTGGTAGTGCAATAGGAGCTGTACTGAGTCAGGAAGGCAGGCCTGTTGCTTACTTTAGTGAGAAACTCAATGATGCTCGAAAAAAGTATTCAGTTTATGATCAGGAGTTTTATGCAATAGTTCAGGCTCTAAAGAAGTGGAGGCATTATTTGTTGCCAAAAGAGTTTGTTCTATTTACTGATCATCAGGCATTACAGTACATTAATAGCCAAACAAAACTGAATCAGAGGCACTTGAAGTGGGTTGAGTTTCTCCAAAGTTATACCTTTGTGTTGAAGCACAGAAGTGGAAAGTCAAACAGAGTTGCAGACGCCTTAAGTAGAAGGCAAAATTTGCTGATTAAAATGACAGTGGAAGTGGTAGGATTTGAAGAACTGAAAGGTTTGTACCCTGAAGATCCTGATTTTGTAGAAGCCTGGACGGCTTGCTTGACACCTATTACTATGGATAGGACAAAGTGGTTGGATTTTCTAATCCAAGATGGAATGTTGTTCGGGGAAGTAAATTATGCATTCCAAGGAGTTCCATGCGGGAAAACTTAGTCAAGGAGAAGCACAACGGGGACTGGCTGGACATTTTGGTCGGGATAAGACCATTGCCCTGGTGAGTGAGAACTACTACTGGCCGCAACTGCAGCAAGATGTGAAAAGGTTTGTGCAATGTTGTAGAATATGCCAGATGGCGAAAGGCGTGAAGCAGAACACAGGATTATATCAGCCGTTACCTGTACCTGAGAGGCCATGGGAGGACATCAGCATGGATTTCATTCTTGGATTACCGAGAACACAGAGGGAAATGACTCCGTATTTGTGGTGGTTGACAGATTCTCCAAGATGGCACATTTTATTCCCTGCCAGAAAACAAGTGACGCGGTTCACATTGCAGGGTTATTTTTCAAGGAAGTGGTACGACTTCACGGTCTACCAAAAAGCATAGTTTTTGACAGAGATACAAAGTTTGTTGGTTATTTCTGGAGAACATTGTGGAAGAAGTTGAAGACAGATCTGAAGTTCAGTTCTGCATACCACCCACAGACTGATGGATAGACAGAGGTGGTAAATAGAAGTCTGGGTAATTTATTAAGATGCTTGATAGCAGATAAACCCAAGGGATGGGATTTGGTTTTGCCGTAGGCGGAATTTGCATACAACAATTCTATCAACAAGAGTACAAACAAATCCCCATTCCAAGTCATATATGGAAACAGCCCAAGAAATGTTTTTGAGCTGAGGAAATTAGAGAAAGGGGAAAAGTGCAGTGTCGAGGCTGAGGAATTTGCGAAACAGATGAAAAGCCTGCATGAAGAAGTGAAGAAACAAATTACAAAAATGAATACTCAGTATAAGAAAAGAGCAGACCAAAAGCGGCGGTTCAAAGAGTTCGAAGTGGGAGATGAAGTCATGGTCCATCTCAAAAAAGAAATATTTCCAGCCAAAACTTATAACAAGTTGAAGATGAAGAAGTTTGGGCCATGCAGAATACTGGAAAAACGGGATTCAGGCAATGCATATGAAGTGGAATTGCCAAATGGGCTTGACATTTCGCCTATTTTTAACATATCAGATTTAGTGGAATACCATGAGGGAGACAGTACAGAGGCACCAAGTACAGAGTTATGGAGCATTCCAGCGTCTAACCCAACCACCGACGAGATCGAGGAAATATTAGATACTCGTGAAGGCAGAAGCACCAAGAACAAACAGTATTCTGAATATTTGATCAAGTGGAAGGGCAGACCTGTAGAAGATGCAACTTGGTTGTCAAAGACAGAGGTTGACCACCTGGGTCTTCCTCTCAAAGATCAGAAGTGAGGATCACTTCTCAATCCACCCCAGGTGTCTGATGCAGGAGCATCCGAGGGCAGCAGAGCAATCTTGCATCAACCAAATTTTTCTAAGTGTTTTGCAAAGAAAAATATGTGTCACGATATCGCGACACAAAAAGTGTCATGATATCGTGACCAAAACAGGAGATAGAGAAGCGGCGGACAGAATGTCGCGAAATGCCAAATCGTGACCAAAGCGGGAAGCAAAGGCACGGAGGACAGAAGGTGCGCAACACTGACAGTCACGAAATCACGACCAAAGTAGGGAGCAAAGGCGTAGAGAACCGAAGGTCACAAAACAGCCAAATCATGACCAAAGCAGGGAAGCAAAGGCGTGGAGAACCGAAGGTCACGAAATCATGACCAAAGCAGGGAACAAAGGCACGGAGGACCGAAGGTCACGAAATCGTGACCAAAGCAGGGAGCAAAGGCACGGAGGACAGAAGGTCACGAAATCGCGACCAGAGCAGGGAGCAAAGGCGCGAAGGATGAAAGGTCACGAAATCGTGACATGTCGTGATTTCATGATCGAAACTGAAGAACGGAGGCACAATAGAAAAACGTCGCGATATCGTGACATGTCACGATATCGCGACCAAAGCGGAAGCGAGAAGGCATGAAGGAAGAAATGTCGCGATATCGCGACATGTCGCGATATCGCGACCGGAGCAGGAGAAAGAAAGCACAGAAAGGAAATTGTCGCGATATCGCGACATGTCACGATATCGCGACCAAATAGAAAAACATGCACTCCAAGCTTTCATAAATGCGTCCCTTCGTGCACGGCAAGCTAGCGGTAGTGAAGCAACAGTTTTAGAGGAAGATTCCAACAAGCATGTTGGCCACTCGTGCATGATATCTAGAGACGCATTTATAGCAACTAGCAACGAAGCAACAGTTCTAGAAGAAGATCCCGGTGGTTATGGCAGCCAGTCACGCACCTCACCCAGAGTCTCATCAATGCAACTTTCCAGTATTGTTCCAGGTGGCAATTGCAGATCGTGGGAAGTTTGAAAACACAGAGGGTCGGGACCTCGATAAAAACCCAAGAATTGTAAGGAGAAGGGGTTGGCAAAATGATAGATTGTTGTATATTCTCTGTAAATCTTTTTGAAGCTACTGAATAAGGAATTTGGCTCTTGTTATTCTTGTTTCCTGTCTTGTGCTAGATCTGTTCTCCACCAAGATAATCATATTTAAGATGGAATTCCAAGGACTCTTATCACAATAGTGATATAATGGCCTTAGAACTCCTTGCTAGATGGATTGTAAGGGAGTTAAGATTTATGAATAATCACGGATGTGGTTATTTCATTTATGATGGTTTACCATTGGTGTGGTTTTTCCATCTTCAAGGCATTCACCTGGTCTTGGTGGACCAAATGGTGATTTCTCCTTTTAAGGGGATGAAACCAGTATGCTTGGCCAACATACTCATACCAAGTGGGGTATGAGGGTTTCGTAGAAGCTGATCACTTCTACTTAAAGAGACTCTGATCAAGTATCTATATCTCTTGAATCTATATGCCTTGAAAGATACAATCCAAATGGAATATGCCAATATTAGGTTATGGATTAGGTCTTTGCCATATGTAGATGAACATTTTTATATTTGAAAAAAAAATTGGTTAAGAAGAAGTAACGAATGGGTTCGTTACAAAAATAGAGAGTCCATAAGAGAAATTGAGGAGACTCAATAAATAATATCTACATTAAATATTTAAGAGATAAAGGAAATCCTTATTGAAGGACTTGAAGAAGTCCATTGGAGAAGATTTTAAGAGAACTCAAGGGATAATATTACTAGCAAGGAGAATTTCCTAATAGAGAAGGATTTGGGACAATTATCAGCATCCGATAACAAGCACAAAAAGAAGAAGGATCTGGCAAGAAGTTTGCCAAAATTTGGAGGTATATTTACAAGGATAATTGGACAACATTTGGTCAAGGAAAGGTGCTACAAATTTTAGAGGTTAAAAGCAACACATTAGACTGCATTATAGCAGCAAAATACACCTTCTAGAACAACAAGTTGAAGGTGAAATAGGCAGCATTGGAAGAGGAGTTTTAAGGACAGCCACCAAGGAGTTGAAGGCTGATTTAGAAGAAGGAGTTTGCTATAGAATTTTAGATATTTGAGGACATCAAGAGGATAACATTAATAGCTACTAATTTTAATATTTCTAGAGCAAAACTTGGAGGAAATTTGAAACCACCAAACTGCATTTTTGGACAGCAAGTTATAGGAGTTTCAAAGCTAAAAAATAGACAAGTGGCAATGCAAAAAATCATATCAAATTAGAGCTGCAAATTCATCATTCACAGGGTAAAAATTTAGGTGATCCAAATCACCAATAAATTCATCATAAAAACGAGTTAGAAATATTTTTTTGTTAATTCTATTAAGGAAAAGAGAGCACCTGAGTTGTAGAGGAGAGCACCTGAATATGAGAAGGAAGATGACTGCCTAGTAGAAGGAGCTTGGAGAAGAAGAAAGAAAGTCAAACAAAATTTTCTGAAGAAGATTGAAAAATTTTAGAGAAGACATTTGAAGCAAAAAAAGATTTAAGAGACAAATTCATTGGAGAAGAATATTGTGAATATTGAAGGTATGAAGACTGTTATTGAAGAGATTGATGAATAACTACAGTTGATTTAGAGAGTGAAAGGTTTACTAGAATATTAAAAGAGATAAGAAGAGTAAATTTAGGTTGATCTTGCATATGGTTTGATTAGATTCAACTACATTAATCCATTATGAAGCTACAATCATATATTTTGATTGATTTATTGATGTCAACAACAAGTGGAAATCCACTCTATGATCGATCACTAGGTGTTTGATAGATGAAGAGACTTATTAGATTCAACTGCATTAATCCATTATGAATCTACAATCATATATTCTGATTGATTTGTTGATATAAATATGAGTGGCAAGCCACTCTATGATCGATCACTAGGTGTTTGATAGATGAAGAGACTGATTTTGGATTTAAAGTATCTATCTACTGTTAGAAGGTGTGAGTGAAGGCCCTAGATGTGGTCATAAAAAAGCAATGTAATGTCAAATTTCATCAAGAAAAATATAATACTTGAATTACCTTTGATTTTACTGTTGCTTCTCGTCTTTGCAGAGTGTTCCTTGTGCAAACAATGCATAAATAACATACTTTCATCACACACTCTACGTTACAAATATTTTATTCTAGGAATAAATACCATTGAGAGCAAGTCTTCAATTTGTCATCTAGCCATGAACATCACAGAGACTTCCATCAAGAAGTGAAGTTGAAGATATTGTACATGAAATTTCATGATGGTAAAGGAAAACATGCACATGTCACTGAGATGTTTTTATGGGACGTTTTACTACACAAAATAATATTGGATACAAAATATATTTATGGAAGAGCACAGGAGATGAATTTGGAGTATCTACTATGCTTGATGTGGATAGGTTAGTTTGGTGCTAGTCATTATACCGCCTTCTAGTCATTACCAAATGCAGTAGATGCATGGTAGAATACTGCAATAGAGGGTTTACTAACATACAGATTACGGAGAGACTACCAACCTAATGAATCCAAACTTAATAAATTATAATGACTCCTAAGGAATCCTAATAAATTATAGAATGTTACAAGGAAGTATTAATTTGTTGAGTTGTTGAGAACAATCAACTACAACCAATGAGAGTATTGGAAAGTCATTGAGGTCAAATGAATTAGTTTGTAGCAGAGCGTAACAATCATTGGTAGCAAAATGATTATTTAAAAATTCATCATTGATTGAATTTGTCTCTAGTGTGCAAGCTTATGAGATGTAGTAAATTCCTACAAATATAGTTGATGAATTGCAAAGAACATTAGAGATACATTGAGCATTCCATTTGGAATTTTTATTTGGATTACTGACACAACAAAAGCTAAATGGTTGGGCATAGAAAAATGAGTGAATAGGAGGTATTTTGAAATGACACACTCGAGAAGTGAACGGTGAACTAATCTATAACCTCCTTGCCACACAATGCTTCACCCAAAATTAGCTTTTATTATCTACGTCATAGTCATTCAATTCGAAGGTCACAAGCAATTTCAAAGCATAAGTGAAGAAGGCATAGGATATCTCCAATGAGTACGATGCATAGAAGTAGTCAAAATGCAACAAGAGACTGTTATAGAGAGCACCATTAGAGGAGAGCATTTAATGCTCATATCATAAGGTAAAGAAATGAAAGAAAGCATCAAAGGTCGCACGACACCCTTGAAGAAAATCACTACAGACAACTACTTTATGAAGGTAAAAAATATATCTTTGCCTTTAACCTATACAAAAACACATTATTGGATAAGTTTATTATTGCATCATATAAGGTTGAGTCTATTACAGTGGTGAAGGAATAACAACCTTAGTGAATTAGAAATAAAAACAAGTAGTTTATATCCTTAAGTAATACTTAAAAAGTGCATTGGTTGAATATTTACAATAGGATATATAAGGACTTCTATCTTGGAAAACTTGAAATACCAGTTTGCAAATACTATTACCTTCTAAATTCCTACATTAGGGATATATAAGGACTTCTACATCAAACTTAGACTATTAAAATTTAGAAAATCATACTTTAGAAAATTGAAGAGCATAGATATTATTCTATTAAACATTTGAAATGTTTATCATATAAATTTGGAATATTACATTTTGCATTAGTCTCTTACTCGACTTTTTGAGACATTACAAATTCAATTAAAAGGTCTACAAAATGAGAAACCTTATCAAAACTTGAAGGTGCATTATCTAGTTATTTTAGGCTTTCTATTTATTAATTCATAGGGAGAAATAAGGTCAAAATTAAATTTTAAAATTAGGGAGATAAAAGGGATTCAACTCAAAGAAACTAAGAAAGCTAAACATACTATCAAAACATATTGCACTCAAAAAATTTGGTAGATCTGGGTTCTTTACAAAGCTTGACGAATTAAAAGGATCCTAGCAAACTTGATCTTTTACTAAACTACTTGGGAGTTAAATTGCATAATACCTAGAGACCTAAAATACTACAAAGTATACTACAAAATTTGAATATTTGAGAGATAGTATTTTAAAAACACTAGGGAGTCATAAGGTAGTCTACATCAAAGAAACATGGCAAAGAAAAATTAAATGAAAAAGAAAACAAGTGATCCAAAAATAGAAACTCAAAAACTAGAACTTCATGAGTTATCAAAACTAGTTGAAGAAGAAAACCTATGTCTACAATAAGAACTAATTTACATTGGAGAAGACTTATGTTTTCAAGAAGAGCCATTATACATTAGAGATGACCCCTTTGAAGAAACTAAGGAAATGTTACAAAATTTGAAATGTTGTATCAAATACATGATACCAAACATTGAAGGACAAAAGGGTATATCAATAAAGGAAAATAAAATCTTACAAACAATCATGGAAGAAGCAAAAGATGAAAAATTTCAATGCTTCAAGAATATCTAAATTCAAATCTTGAAGAAGGAATTGAAAACTATAAAAATATTTTCACATTACCTATTGTTATAGGAACAATAATAAAGATAGTATTACTTTCAAATGAAGTTTTCAAAGGCAAGATGAGAAAACAAGGAAAATTTGAAGAAGTAGGGAATAAAATAGTGATGAAAGATGCATCTAGTGATACAAATGATTTGAGACCCATGATGATAGATTCATGTTGCAATACTATAGAATCTAAACCATTGATGATTGATGCATGTTGTGATACTAGTGATCTTCTTCAAAAGGAAAAATATGCAAATCATAATTCTTGTCAAAATGAAAGGGAATATTGTAATGCAAGCAATGACACTAGTGATTTAGAATCCATGAAAAATATAGAACCTATTTTAATGATTTATTCTATATGTGATGCAAGTGATTTATATACAATTCATGATTGTGCAAAAAAACTCTATGCTATTAGAATTGATGATAGAGATAGTGATGCACATAATCATAATGATACTAAAAAATATTATTATAATGATTGTAGTGGTTATACTAATGATTTTTGTTAAAAATTGATAAGATATGAAAAATACAAGATCAAAATATGAAGGTATTGAATATACAGGTCAAACTAGCAGTAATAAGCAGGGAACTAAACTTGTAACAAAACATAGTGACACCAAATTAGTAATAGAGATTGATAGGAATAGTTGCTATGAAGGACATAATGGTCAAAGGGAGTTGGTAACAGAAAAACAAGTGCAGTAATTGTAGTATATATGGGCATAATATAGAGAGATGTTGGAATCTCCATAGTTGTAAAATTTGTGGAGGAACCAATCATTCACAAAGCTATTTGTTAGTCTTACAATGGCACTGAGAGGGGGGGGTGAATCAGTGTAGCTATTTCAATGACAATCTACAAATCTTAAAGCTGAAGCAAGGAGAACTTAAAATAGATAAAGAAAATATAACAAGAGAGCATTCCACAACACACGATTTAACGAGGTTCACCAATTTTGGCTACTCCTCAAAAATAGACTGCTTGGACTTCCATCCAAATTTAGCCTTTGCAAAGCACCAACTTTACAATCAATTTACCAGCACCCACTGGAAGGAGCACCAACCCCTTAATTTATCTACACCAATAGAAAGGAGCACCAACCCCTGATTTACTAGCATCGACTGGAAGGAGCACCAACCCCTGATTTATCTGCACCAACAGAAAGGAGCACCAACCCCTGATTCCAAGCACCAACTCGAAATTCTATATTAGATCTCTCTTGACATAAAAATGCCTTCGCTTTTACAAGACCCTGACTGGTCTGTAATTAATCAAACTCCACACACACTTACGGCTTTGCTTATCTCTCTTTCGGCCCTCTTCTAACCTTCTTTGCGCAACACTTTTTCACTCACAACAGCATCTTAATTCTCTGCGCGACTGCCCTTTTATAACCCTATTTCTCATTGAGACTCCTCGTCTTCTGTAACTTCTATAATCTCGCATGCAGCCTATTAATAGCCACTGCTGATGGTAACTCCTTTATAGCACAATATTTATTACATGCAACCTATTAATAGATCTATCTTTGTTTCGGACTGTCAGTATAACCGTCGCTCAATGGTTTCACTGTGACACGGGCCCTGTAACTGTTGTTCTTTACTATTCTTATTTAACTTGCATGATTTATATCTGTAACTGCACCTATAACTATCGCATTAACTTTAGTTAACTCTACTTATTTTGGCTGCATGATTTTCCTCTACAACTGCCCCTGTAACTGTCGTTCTACTTCAGTTAACTGTCCGTAATCGTGTTGTTGCGACCTGTCATGAAATCGTGACACTTCTATCTCTTTGTACTCTTCTCACCTTTTACCCATGAAAACATGACATGTCATGACATCGCGACACTTTTCGCCTCTTTGTCCTTTTCTCGGCTTGCACCCGTGAAAACATGACATGTCATGAAATCATGACACATTCACTGCCTTGTGCTCTTCTCTGTCTTTCGCCTGTGAAAACACATGTCACGAAATCGTGACACATTTGTTGCCTTGTGATTTTCTCTATATTTCACCCGCAAATACACAAAATGTCACGAAATTGTGACACATTCGTTGCCTTGTGCTCTTCTCTTGCCTTGACCCCATGAAAATAGAACATGTCACGAAATTGCGACACTCTCACTTCCTTACTCTCTCTTTTCTCTTTGGGTCGTGAAAACCCGACATGTTGCGAAATTGTGACACTTTTCCTTGCAAGCTCTTTCTCTCAAACATGTCATGAAATCGCGACACATTTTCGTTCGTACTGCCTCTCTTGCAGATTGTCATGAAATCATGACACTTTTCTTTGCAAGCTCCTTCTCCCCGAACATGTCGTAAAATCGTGACAGTTTTCTTTGCTTGCGCCTTCTCCCCGAACATGTCATGAAATCATGATAGTTTTCTTTGCTTGCACCTTCTTTTTGAACATGTCATGAAATCGTGATAGTTTTCTTTGTGCTTTCTCTCTCTTCGAACATGTCACAAAATCATGACAGTTTTCCTTGTGCTTTCTCTTTCATCCAACATGTCGTGAAATCGTGACAGTTTTCCTTGCACTTTCTCTCTCTTCGAACATGTCACGAAATCATGACAGTTTTGCTTACGCTTTCTATTTCGTCCAACATGTCATGAAATCATGATAGTTTTCTTTGTGCTTTCTCTCTCTTTAAACATGTCATGAAATTGTGACAGTTTTCCTTGCGCTTTCTCTTTCGTCCAACATGTCATGAAATCGCGATAGTTTTCTTTGAGCTTTCTCTCTCTTCGAACATGTCACGAAATCACGACAGTTTTGCTTGTGCTTTGTCTTTGATCCTTTGAATCTGGGCCACTTCTGCCTTCTTGTAAATTCATTGTACATGCTCTGACTACTCTAAACTCTTGTTCACTTCATCAACCGATCTATCTAATGACCTTTGCACTCCTGTCCATTGCATCAATCGATCCTCTGTCTGTGTTGACAAAAATGACAATACTTTGGCTGCACCTTGCTCAATAATGAACACCTATCCATTATACTTTGGCTGCACATTGCTCATCAATGAACTCCTGTCCATTGCATCAACTGATCAACCCGACTATGTTGACAACAATGACAATACTTTGGTTGCACCTTGCTCATCAATCTCCCCCTTTGGAATTGTTGGCAACACACGTAATTGTGTGCAATTACCTGTAATTCTTCTCCCCCTTTGACAATAATACCAAAGGGCTATTGTAGACTCCCCCTGAGTCCATGCACAACATTCTCAGGAAAAAATTATTACAGTTAGCAAAAATCATAGACATGAGCAATCAGATAAAAAAAGGCATAAATTCTCCCCCTGAGAATTTGGTCCCTCACTCAGATCTATATTCAACTGTGTTGGCTGCTAGATCTCTATCCATTGAGACTCTATCCTCTGTATCCTGTCATTAGGCTCACACAAAATTTATCCAATCTTATAGAATCATAAAGAGAATTGTTAGAGACTCAATATGTTCTATACTTAATGCTCAATCATTATATCAACTAAATCTCATAGAAGCATAAAGAGAATTGTTAGAGACTCAATATGTTCTATACTCAAATCCCAATCTCAACTCAAATCAATAATAGTTTATTTTATGGAACTTGAACAACCACATGCATCCAATCATGTGACTAGACTTAATCAACTCCACTCAACCAATCACCTCAAAGAACATCCCTTTATCACAGACCCTCGTCGAAGCATGTATCAACCAATTCTGTGCAATCTCAAACTTTTCCACTGTTAGTGAAGGCATACAATGATCGTATATAGCCAACCTTTTGCTCTATCATGCTAGTAGCTTCTGTATATGCATCTTGGATATTCTCAATAGGCTTGAACATGACGATAGCTATTTTTCTCTCTGTAGTGAGAATCCAACAGGCTTCCTCAATCCATCCAGCCATAAATGTGCTATGGTCATGAGGTATAAAAAGAATAGATCTATCAAGCCAACATCTCATGCTCTTTTCAGATTGCTTTGAAATTATTCTTGCAAACAGACCTCACTTGTACCAACTTTTGTCCAACACTGTATTGACACTACAATTCAACTGTCACCTCTGTGCAGGAACCAAACACTGTACCACAGCACACCCAAATTCTTTTTTAAATTTACAACCTGATCTATGTTTTCTACAGTCACCATAGGTCACACTTTACTTTCAATTGAGCAAATCAGGAGAAGACATTTAGTCAAACACTTCATGGCCAACCATGGTGCACCTTACTCAACCTCATACTTCATAATCTCATATTGGCATTTTATCAACAGTTAAAACGAAACTTTCTGTTATAATCCAACGCTTTGAACAGTGGTAGTAAGAACTATCAATAGAAAAACAATGACGTATAGCAATACTACCAATGGTGACAATTCTCAATTTAATCATCACCCTTCACGACACTTCCACACACAACTACATGAACTGAAAACACACTTGAAAACTATACAACAATAACCTGACTGCTTTCCTTTCATCCTCAGATACCCAGACAAGTACATAGGAGCATTAAAATAAAACTTTAATATTGCTCCCCCTGAGGATGTGCCACCTGGATTTGCTTAGAGCAATGGCGGAGTAGCCTCCTTCAGTCCAAGGAGACATGATTTCCTTTCTTCTGCATTTATCCAGACTTTCCTAAACTTGGGCTTGAGTTTTTCAATTACTTCCCTATTTTGCCCCTGTTTGTGAACTTGAACATTTCTCTTGCGGGGTTGTCTCTTGTGCATTCTTGATGGATGATTATTTTATTTTCTTTTATGCACATGATATGTTCCCTGTCTGTGTTGCCCTCTTTGTGTCTGATGAAATCTAGGTTTTTGCCTTAGATTAGATATAGAAGTGCTTGGACAAAACCTTGCTATGTGCCCATGGCCATTACAATTAAAACATTGCATAGGGTGTTCACTCAGAAAAACCGATGTATTTTTATCAGCATAACTCTTTGATCTATTATTCAGTTCACAATGAATTGCCTTGTGACCATAATGACTGCATTTAAAACAATAGCCATTAAAAGCATTATTATGAACAGAGTGAGAGTGAGAGAACCTCTTTTGCTGTGGTTGCTTTGTTGTAGATCTTCTTTGATATTTTCTTCCTTTTGAAGATTCAGTTTCAAACTCTTCTTGCTTCGATCCTTCAGCAAGGGACTTCTTCTTCTCTTTAGATTTAGAAGATGAAGGTTGTTTAGCTTCATAACCAAGACCAAGTTTGCACATAGGTCTTCTTTGTTGCCTTATCATTTTATCTAGCAGCTCTGTGCTCTTCTCAAATTTGAGATTTGTATTGGCCTCTTCTAGTTGTTTCCTCAATAATAGAATCTCCTCTTCTTGTTTGCAGCAAACAATATCTTTCTCATTGATCTGTGACTTCAAGGCTTCTTCTATTTTCTTGGCTTTGTGAATTTGTAAGAAGAGATCTTCAATATTACCCTCATATTCTTCCAACTTCTTGGACAAGTATTTTGTTCTTTTTCCTTTCTAAACCCAACTCTTCAAGTGCAGTGATCAACTCACCTCTTAGATTTACTTCAGCCTCAGCCTCAAGGTTGTCATCACATTCCTGTTCTTCTTTAGTGTTTTCTTCTTCGAATGCCATGAAAAGAGCTTCACTTGTTTCCTCTTCGGAATCCTCACCGAAACTGTATTTTGATGAACTGACATTCTTGGAGATGAAATTTTTCTTCTTGAAGTTGCCCTTTTTGAAATTTATCTTTTTATTCCAATCACTTCTTTCTCGGTGCGATTCTTCATCACTTTCATTCTCCTTATTTCATGGACATTTAGCTACAACATGCCCAATGCCTCCACAGCTGAAACATTTAAATGGTAACTTTCCTCTGTATTTTCCTTGTCCCCTTTTTAGTTTTCGAACAAAGTTTGCTTCCATCTCATCTGATGTCTCTTCATCTTCAGATTCTTGTTTTGCTTTCATATTTTTGTGGGCTTTAAAAGTAGCTTCTCTATCTGTGGGATCAGACTTTCCTATTCTCATCTCATACGCAGTCAATGAACCATGCATCTCATCCATACTAAATGTATTTAGATCTTTGGCTTCTTCTATAGCTGATACTTTAGAATCAAATCTTTTGGGAAGAGATCTTAATACCTTTTTTATGATTGCAGAGTCTTCAATTTTCTCGTTGAGTCCTCTAATGGCATTAATGACTTCATTTACTCTCAGCATATATGCCGCTATGTTCTCATCGTCATTCATATTTAATGCTTCGTACTGATTTTGATGAGTTTGCAACTTGGCCTCCTTGATCTTATCGTCTCCTTCATGAATGCTCTTCAATTTGTCCCAAATTTCTTTTGCCATTTTACATCTCATGATCTTTACCAGTTCACTATTTGCTACACTGCACATGATAGCATTCTTTGCCTTTGAGTCATTCTCAGACTGTTTCTTATCGACAGCATCGGTTGGAGGAGTGGTGGGTATTATGTATCCACTTTATACTGAGTCCCATATGTCATATCCCAATGCACTCAGATATGTCTGCATCCTTATTTTCTAGAATACGTAATTAGTCCCATCAAAAAATGGAGCTTTGTTTGATGAGAATCCTTCACCAACTGCCATTGTGTAACTTCCCAGATTACCTTAGCCGATTGAGCTTTTTCAAGAACTTGGCTCTGATACCAATTTTTAGTCTTACAATGGCACTGAGATGGGGGGGTGAATCAGTGTAGCTATTTCAATGACAATCTACAACTCTTAAAGATGAAGCAAGAAGAACTTAAAATAGATAAAGCAAATATAACAAGAGAGCATTCCATAACACACGATTTAACAAGGTTCACCAGTTTTGGCTCCTCCTCAAAAATAGACTGCTTGGACTTCCATCCAAATCTAGCCTTTGCAAAGCACCAACTTTACAATCAATTTACCAGCACCCACTGGAAGGAGCACCAACCCCTTAATTTATCTGCACCAACATAAAGGAGCACCAACCCCTGATTTACCAGCACCGACTGGAAGGAGCACCAACCCTTGATTTATCTGCACCAACAGAAAGGAGCACCAACCCCTGATTCCAAGCACCAACTTGAAATTCTATATTAGATCTCTCTTGACATAAAAATGCCTTTGCTTTTACAAGACCCTGACTAGTCTGCAATTAATCAAACTCCACACACACTTACGGTTCTGCTTATCTTTGTTTCGGCCCTCTTCTAACCTTCTTTGTGTAGCACTTTTTCACTCACAGTAGCATCTTAATTCTCTGCACGACTGCCCTTTTATAACCCTATTTCTCATTGAGACTCCTTGTCTTCTGTAACTTTTGTAATCCCGCATGCAGCCTATTAATAGCCACTGCTGATGGTAACTCCTTTATAGCATAGTATTTATTACATGCAACCTATTAATAGATCTATCTTTTTTTTGACTGTCAGTATAACCGCCGCTCAATGGTTTCACTGTGACACGGGCCCTGTAACTGCCATTCTTTACTATTATTATTTAACTTGCATGATTTCTATCTATAACTGCACCTGTAACTATCGCACTAACTTCAGTTAACTCTACTTATTTTGGCTGCATGATTTTCCTCTACAAATGCCCCTGTAACTGTCGTTCTACTTCAGTTAACTGTCCGTAATCGTGCTGTTGCGACCTATCACAAAATCGTGACACTTCTGTCTCTTTGTACTCTTCTCACCTTTTACCCGTGAAAACATGACATGTCACGACATCGTGACACTTTCCTCCTCTTTGTCATTTTCTTGGCTTGAACCCACGAAAACATGACATGTCGTAAAATCATGACACATTCATTGCCTTGTGCTCTTCTCTGTATTTCACCTGCGAAAACACATGTCACGAAATCGTGACACATTCGCTGCCTTGTGCTCTTCTCTATCTTTCGCCCGCGAAAACACATCATGTCACAAAATCATGACACATTCACTGCCTTGTGCTCTTCTCTTGCCTTGAACCCGCAAAAATAGAACATGTCACGAAATCACGACACTCTCGCTTCCTTACTCTCTCTCTTCTCTTCGGGTCGTGAAAACCCGACATGTCGCGAAATCGTGACACTTTTCCTTGCAAGATCTTTCTCTCAAACATGTCATGAAATCGTGACACATTTTCATTCGTACTGCCTCTCTTGCAGATTGTTGTGAAATCATGACACTTTTCTTTGCAAGCTCCTTCTCCCCGAACATGTCACGAAATCGTGACAATTTTTTTTGCTTGCGCATTCTCCCTAAACATGTCGTAAAATCGCGATAGTTTTCTTTGCTTGCACCTTCTTTCCGAACATGTCACAAAATCGTGACAGTTTTCCTTATGCTTTCTCTCTCTTCGAACATGTCACAAAATCATGACAATTTTCCTTGCGCTTTCTCTTTCGTCCAACATGTCATGAAATCATGACAGTTTTCCTTGCACTTTCTCTCTCTTCAAACATGTCACGAAATCATGACAGTTTTGCTTGTGCTTTCTCTTTCATCCAACATGTCACAAAATCATGATAGTTTTCTTTGTGCTTTCTCTCTCTTCGAGCATGTCGCGAAATCATTACAGTTTTCTTTGCGCTTTCTCTTTCGTCCAACATGTCATGAAATCATGACAGTTTTCTTTGCACTTTCTCTCTCTTCAAACATGTCGCGAAATCGCAACAGTTTTGCTTGTGCTTTCTCTTTGATTCTTTGAATCTGGGCTACTTCTATCTTCTTGGAAATTCACTGTACATGCTCTGACTATTCTGAACTCTTGTTCACTTCATCAACCGATCTATCTAATGACCTCTACACTCCTGTCCATTGCATCAATCGATCCTCTGTCTATGTTGACAACAATGACAATACTTTGGCTGCACCTTGCTCAACAATGAACTCCTGTCCATTATACTTTGGCTGCACCTTGCTCATCAATGAAATCCTATCCATTGCATCAACTGATCAACCTGACTGTGTTGACAACAATGACAATACTTTGGTTGCACCTTGCTCATCACTATTGTTGGTACAATGAAAATTAACTTCATTAATGGATTCTCTCAAGTATATTTCTCAAGGTATAGATATGGGCATAGGAGATGTATGAATTTCTTTGACAACATAACTAGAAGGAAAACAATAACAATGCTAAAGTCAGAATAAAAATTCAAGCAAAAATATGAAGCTCAAGCAGAATATCAAATCCAAGGTCACTTGAAGATTGAAGAAAAACATAAAGATCTATATTTAGGACCAAAGTCTTCAATAGCCAAATAATGTAATACAGGGGGTGTTAGAGTATATTACATTATTTGGTACATGTTAATGTACCACCTTGGGTACATTATTAGACTAGGAGTTTATCTTAGGTTAAGTAGTTACTTGAGGAAGAAGTAATAAATGCACAAGTGTTAGAATGTGCAATGATGTAAATGTGCATGTAGTCCACATGTACATGAGTCTTTAGAATAGGAAGAACAAGTGTCCTTAGTTAGGTGTGCATGTGCACAAGTGTCTATCATGCAGAATGCACATGTTTCCTTAGGGTAGGAAAGTGAAGAGTCACATACTAGTATATATATGTGTGACTAAGAATTGTAATAAAAGGAAGTATGCATTGTTCATAACATGCACTAGTAAAGTAGAGAGATCTCCACACCTTGTATCAAGTTTCAAATTCTTGTGAGATTTCATTAATGGCTATTGCATGAGTGTTTTATGAAGTTTCTTATCATATATACATGCTTATTAGTTAGCTATTATCATAGATATAACATATATTTATTATTTCACTACTTGTGGTTGCATTTCCTTCAAGTTTATAGATTCAAAATTCAACAAATCCTTTAAAATTCTAAATATTATTGAATTTTTGAAATGATTCACTTGTAAAATTTGTTGATTGTCTCAAAGGAGCAAATTTATCAACAAAGGTGCCAATTTTTTCAATGAGCAATTCACTCAAATTTCTAACATGAATGAACCACTCACAAAAATGAGCAAATCACTTAATATAATAAGTAAATTGCTTGGCCAAGGTGTAAAAGTGAAACTCCATTTAAATTTTAAGAAAAATCTTTGAGAAAGTAACATTTTTGCATTTTGTTATGCACTAAGTATTTTTGGAGCTTCTAAGCTTATTAGATGCATAAAAGGAATGTGATATATGGAGGTGCAACTATTTGCTAAAGTTTCCCCCAATTTTTACTTTTACTAGGAGTAATTGTTTTTCACCCTAGTTAACTTGGGAGTAAATTATTACTATAAATAGGGTCCTAGGGCCCTCATTGTAACCATATTTTAGCCATGATAATTTAAAACTACACTCTATAAAACCCACATTGTTATTTGTACTTATGAGGTTCTAAAAAATTGATAAGTCCTTGAGCATCCCATTAGAGACACCATCCTCATGGTTTTTCAAGTGTGTGATAGTTGGGTACATCTTACCATTTGTTTATCAATTTCATAATTAAATAAAGGGGTGGAAATTGATGTTATTTATATTCTCATGTGTTTATGGATTGCATACTATCCTTGTGATAATTGTATTTTCTTAAATATCTTACACTCTAAACATCATGCATCTATTTTTTGCACTTTACATTTTTTCAATTTTTGCATTTATTTTCATGTGTGCATTTCCTTTTCTTGTAGATTATTTATTTTAGATTAAATTCCCAAATGAGAAAAGTAAGGAGTTGCATTTAATCTAAATTTTAGGGTAATCCTATGAAAAACTCATCCAGCCTTGTTAAATCTCATATTTGGGATCATAATAATTAAAATAGAAGTTAGTCCACTTTCTCAAATCAATATAATTTTTGGCATGATTAGTGGTACAAACCCTCTTTTCACATGAGTTCCTTGATTTTTATGCCCAAAAATGCATCCATCATGCATGGAGTGATTGGCTTATAATTGGATAACTTTTTTATCAAGTTTACTTTAGGAAGCAACTTTGCTCATAAGAGTGAGTGGTTCACTCATTTTTAATAAAAATTCTAGTTTTTTCCAAAATAAGTGATTTGCTTAGCGCAATGAGCAAATAACTTGACTTATCAATAAAATCACTCATTTCTATTTGTGCTTTCAAAAGGGTTGAAAATTAAATAGTTTACCTGCTATTTTAGATCTAAACCTAATTTTGCTTAAGATTTCACCTATTTTTCAATTCTGGCGAATATATATTTTAGGTACTTTGTAGATGGTGACTCCAACATTAACTTCAAAACTAACATTTTCCATAAATATGACTTTTAAAACATCTTAATAAACTCAAATATGATCTTGTATATGCATCTACCATAGTCAAAAGCACTTAAGTAATATTTTTGAGTTAATTTTGCATAATTCTAATAGAACAAGCGATTCGCTTGACATATCAAGCAATTCTCTCAACAAAGCAAGAGATTCTCTTGACAAAGCAAGTGATTCACTCAAATAAGGTTGGAGAAAACCAACTCACATCAAACAAGTGATTTTCCAAAAGTGATCTTCCAAGATAATTATTCTTCCTTATAGAATATTTTCGTCTAGCAAGAAGAGTGAATTGCTTGATAAAGGAAGTGATTTGTTTGACTTTCCAAGAAAATAACTCATTTTATTTTAGATTATCATAGATACATAAAAAATGAGCGAATGGCTCAAAAATATGAGTGAATTGATTTGATTTACAAGTAAATTACTCAGTTAGATATTATTTTAAACTATATTTTAGAAGTGAATCACCTAAAATTCATAGCATATTGTTTCAGTTTGCAAGCAAATCTCTAAAATTAGGTAAATTTTAGAAAAAAATAAAGTTTTTAGATTTTGATCCTTGATTTTATTTTATTTTAATCCTAGGATTCTACTTATATAGGTACACGCATATGAATACATGATCTAAAGCTCAATATTCTAGAAAATAAGTTCCATTCATGGACATAATTACACTTCACTAGAGGAACACAAAAGCAAAGGAGAAAGAATAAACTACTACATGCATACATCAAGAAGATAAATTTAAAGAGATCATGATATTGAGTGCCATATCCTCAAAATGAAAAAGAACCATGGATGATCAAGTTATCTTAGGCTTCAAGCATCATCAAATATATTACCTAAACCAACAAATGAGTTATTAAACTACCTTAGTTAACCCAACATTGTCCAATACAATAAAATAACACAAATACCTTTTATTAGATACCAATATATGTGAATAACATTAAAAATAATCCACTTTTCACATGGAATGTATGTCCTACAAAGAACCCTCCAACATAGAACCCACCTCTATTCAATTTTCCTAATACATCCAATGTACCTCTAGTTCAGTATACAAACCTAATTGGATTAGTAGGATTAACATAAAATTTACCTAGAATATGCAAGTGATAATTAGACAAATGGGGTCATAGGTATCCTATGAAAACACCTAGGGATTAAAACCACCTCCAACCAACTAAGCACAATAAAATATGTAATGTTTATCTCCTCCAAACCAAGATATTTAGTAGCTAGGTTGAATTACACACCTCTACAAAAAAATATTCAAACTCCCCATAGTCAATACTATGTTTATCCAAATACACTACCTCACTATCCACCATCCTACCCTTGAAACCTATACCTTCCATACCACTACAAAAACCTCTAAGCTATGAAATTTACACTTATCCTCAATAGTTTGTCCAACCTTCTCCATAACAAAATAATCCCAATGCATCCACTAGGCCTAAAAATCAACTTCTATATTGGACATATTAGGGTCCCTTGAACTTGATGGCCTACTGACCTATTCCACCAACCATTATGAATAAATTATCTAATTTCGATGGGGATGAGAATAAGACTATTTTTTATTACCTTAGTGAGTTTTATACACTTAAATTAATCCACTATATTCAAGAGGAGAATATAATGGTATGTTTACTGATATACTCTCTTTATGATAAGGCTACATCATAGTATAAAGGATTGCCAAAAAATTAAGTAACAAATTGGATATCAATAATTGAATATGTTATGCATAGGTTTACGAGTATGAAAAACAAGTATTTAATTTTATTTTAATTAAATACTATACAAAAGAACCCTCAAGAAAATATAGATGATTTCAATACAAGATTTTTGAAAAAAAATGATTTCATAGAATGTTAGACCAAATGATGAACAAGGGTCACCATACTATATCAAGGGTTTGTAATATGGTTTAGCAGTAGTGCTTTGTAATGCTAATCATCATACATGATGTAAAATGTTTGAAGAAGCAACAAGAGTGAGAATATTCTCAATAGGGTAGGGAAGAAACCCCTACCCGAATAATGTCCTACACAATGCAAATACAACACCCAGTTTCTCTCCTATTTTGAAACCCCTATCATGTGCCAACATCCACCCTTCTCAGCCACAATACATCATTACTCATCCTAGCTAGAATGCTTCAACAACAATATCCTTTTAGCATATACTTCTAGCCTTGCCTACTTCATCTAACCTAGGTAATGAACCCAATAATAACTTTATAATGAATAAAATATTTAAGGTAGTAACCATAGAATCAATAGCCATAGAAGACTTCATATTTTATAAAGGATCAAAGTTACTTATTAAGTGACTAACCAAAGAGGGAATTAATATCATAATCATATGGTCAAAGCTAATATAAAAAATAAACATATATGGTGCCTCCATTTGAATGATAGACATGAATATATTGAAGTCATGAGCAACATCAGACATTCCTAAACTATATAATACTCTTAATAATATCAATTTCAACAAGACATTACCACTAGGAAATTACCCCTTACTATGTATTAACAACCTCAAACTACACATTCATCACACATTCTACCTAAACCTACTATTTCAATACTAGAAAATTTCAATGCCATCAAGATAGATGAAGAGTCATCCATTGAAGAATATACAATATTTTCTAACCAACAAGGCATTGAAACTAGGGGAAAATAAAAATGATTATAGAATAATAAGCTAATAATCAAGATGACGAAAGGAAAGGCATAACTATACTTACAAGGGGAAGAACCCCCTTACATCTAAAGGATAAAAATCCATCATAACACAATAGGAGAAGGAGAAAGAAATAGGGCCAACCCCCCAAAAAAAACCAAAAAAAACAAAGCAAAAAACCCAAAAGAAAGGAAAAAAAAAAAAAAAAAAAAAAAAAAAAAAAAACGAAAAAAAAAAAAAAACCCCCCAAAAAAAAAAAAAAAAGTTTAAAATTAAAAAAAAAAAAAAAAAAACCCCCCGAGGCCCACATCCAAAAAGAAAAAAAAAAAAAAAAAAAAAAAAAAAAAAAACCCCCAAAAATCCAAGGGAAAAAACCACCCAAAGACCAAAAACAAAAAAAAAAAAAAAAAATAAAAACCCGCGAAAAACACCCCCCCCCAAGCACAAAAAAAAAATAAAAAAAAAAAAAAAAAAAAATTTTAGTACATGGAAAAACAAAAAAAACGAACCAAACACAAAAAAAAAAAAAAAAAATTTTAAAAATAAAAAAAAAAAAAAAGTAAGAAAAAAAAAAGAAAAGATAAAAAAACAAAAACCAAAAAAAAAAAAAAAAAAGTGGTAGGTGGATGGATGAAAAAAAAATTAAATTATTATGGTAAAAGAAATAAAATTTTAATAATAAAATTAAAAAATTATAAAATAAATAATAAAAAAAAAATAAAAAAAAAGACAAAACAAAACAAAAAAAAAAAAAAATAGAGGAAGAAAAATGTCCAAGAAGTAAAGGAGGCCATCACCAAATTTCCTATCCTAACCATCCGAGAAATTCAAGATGTACATATTTGGGATAGATGAAAAAGTCATAACCATCCTAACTAATAAAAATGACTAAGAGGAAGAACAACCCATATCTTTAATGAGTCAAACCCTTTATAACTATGAAGATAAGTATACTCTAATTGAAAAATATGTGTTTATCATCATGAAATATCTAAAGAAGTTTAGACAATACCTTTCATAGAGCAAGACTATTATATTTTTACTACACACTAATGTTCAATATATTGTATTACATGGCAAGTTAGAAGAGAAGCATGCTAAATGGATTGATAAGATATAATAGTTTGACATCGAAATGAAGCCAACTAAATTGATTAGGGGTATACATTTTTTTTAATAAGAATAGTGTCTAAAGAATACATTACTCTAATAAAAGAAATAGATAATGACTAACACACTTGATATATGAGTAATACATATAGGTACATGGCTAACAGAGAAGTCCCTAATGCATGATGTCAGGTTTTGACAAAAGATGACACACTACCAATGGCTAGACAATGTATTGTTCAAGAAATGTTATGATATCATTTTCTTTAGACGTGTAGAGGAAGATACACTAGAAGACCTAATAAAAAAATACCATAAAAAATGAGGACACTTCTACATGGCTACCATAGCTCACAAAATCTTAATAATGATATATTATTATCCCACATTGTTTTACTTATTTCTATATGTCTTGTTCAAGAAATGTTATGATGGCATTTTGTTTTTATATGTAGAGGAAGATGCGTTGGAATCCTTAATCAATCAATACTATGAAAAAGGAGGACACTTTTCCATGCTTACCACAACTCACAAAATATTGAGGGCATATTGCTTTACTTACTACTATTAATGGATCAAGGAGTGTAAATATTATTATATGTTCTAGGGAAATAAGAAGAGATCTTCGATGCTATTAAAATTAGTTATAATTGACCCATTCCAGTAGTAGGGCATCAATTTCATAGGAAGGATCAACCCATTGTTAAGTTCTATTCACAGATGGATGCTCACTACTATTGATTAATTCACCAAATGGGTAAATGCATGCCCATTCAAAGTGACAATGATGTATGACCAACTGGAAGTCAAATATGAAGCAATACAACTCAATAATAGAAGGTTAGAGGTAGAACTATCTATGATTAAGGATGAAAGAGACCAACTCTAGTAAGATAATTAGGGGCTTAAGAAAGAGGTGGTAGAAAGTGGTCAGTTTAAAGAAGAAAGTATAAGACCTCACATCCCATATTGTTGAGTCTAAACAACTCATGCAAAATATGATCAAAGAATAAGGTAGACTGTTAGAAGACCTATAAAAATGGTAAGTGGATCAATGAGTTGAAGGCCTTAAAACCTATATAAATGGAGGTTAATCCAAATTTGGAACAAGAAATACAAATGGCTAAATACATAAGACCAAATCAAGGAGGACACACAAAATACCTTTAAGTACTTTAGGATAACATCTTCTAGAGGAGAAAGTTTGGAAATAGTTGAGATAATTGTAAAGTAAGTATAAGAACAACTTTCTACAAGAGGTGAAAACCAAGAAGTATGATACTCCTTGCATCAATTCCCCAACATAGGCACAATAGTATGGGATAGACTATAAAGATATTATAAAAAAGATTAGAAAACTCCCAAATTCCCATAGAAACTTGTAGGTCTATGAGGAAAATCTAACATCTTTAAAGATCTAGGTCCAAGAAATGAAAAATAAAAATTAGGTATTGATCACTGTTAGATTTTAGTTATATTTGATGATATGAAGCTTATACTAGATTATTATTTTGTCTATGTCATTATTGAGAAAGATAAGGATCAAGTCAATAAAGAGAATGGATTTGAAGTATATTAAATATTAAATCCAATCCTTTCCAAGTTGAAAGAGCTAGCAACCAAAGGGGAGGATTTGTTCAAAAATCCATTCAAAGACATGGTGGGGGAGGTCAAAATATCAAAATAGTAAAATTACCTAATGGTAGATAATGATAGAAAGTATTGAATCTATTGCCACCCAAAACTAGCTAGAGAAGCAAAAAAAACTATGGAGAGATGATTTTTATTAGTTTTGTAGAGAGAATTACAATTTTGTAGACTCCATGCACAAGGATAAAGGTATGATTTTTGATTCTATGCCGATTGATATTGGCTCAAGAAATCACCATAAACGTAGTACCTTGGCACTACCTTTACAAAATTTTATATATTTTAGAGCAAGGAGAAACAAATGGGGACTAGATGGTAGAAAATCCTTTAAAATTTAAAATTTCTTCACTTTTTGGAGAAGTTGCAATTCACTCAAAACTTGTTGATTGGCTCAAAGGAGTGATTCACTCAACAAATGCATTTATTTGTTCAATTATTGATTTACTCCACTTGCTAACATAAGTGAATCACTTGCGAAGCAAGATAATTGCTTGACATAATGAGAAAATCTCTTAGTCGGGGTACAAAAGTAAAAATCTATGCAAATTTCTAGGAAAATATTCTAAAAAATAATGTTGGAATTTTTGTGGTACACCAGCATTTTTAGATCCTTCTAAGACTTTTAGAGATATACTTAAAGGTATGGAATATTTGGAGGTGCAACATTTTTCTAAAGTTACCCCAAATATTTACTTTTACTAGGAGTAGTTATTTTTTACCCTCATTAATGTAGGAATAAATTCTTGCTATAAATAGGGACCTATGGCATTCATTGTAATTATCTCTTGTTCATTGTAAATATACATTTTTCTTTGTACTCATGACGTTGTAAGAAATTGGAAAGTCCTTGAGCATCTCATTAGAGGCACCATCCTCACGATTTGTCAAGTGTGTGGTGATTAGGTATAACCCTTCTAGCCCATCTTGTCATTCATTTAATTCATTTTGTAATCAAATGAATGGATGGACATTAATATTATTCTGATTCTTATGTGTTGATTGATTCAACACAATCCTTGCTACAATGTGACAATTGTATTTGCTTAAATTTTTTACACTCTAAAATTCATGCATTTAATTTTCATAATTTGTGCATTTTAATTTCTACATTTATGTGCATTTCTTTTTCTTGCAAGTTATTTAGTTTAGATTAAATGCCCAAGAGAGGAAAGTATTGATGTGAACTTAATCTAGAGGTCATAGGAAACCTATGGAAAACACATCCAGCCTTGTTGAAACATGGATTTGGGGACACAAAAATTAAAATAAAAGTCATTCCACTTCCCCAAATCAATAAGAATACAAAAAAAAAAACTTAACTATTTAATCCTTTAGAACATCTCATAGATCTCATGCATAGATAAGTAATGAGGGCCATAATAATTATGAACATATTGATTTAAATTTTTCTATATATTCCTTTGATAACTTTATATTGAGTTTCTTTTAAAAAATTATCACTTTTTTTTATATTGATAAGACATGGTTTTGAAAGGTCCCCAAACCTTGAACAAAGAGAAGAAGGAAAACCCACAATAGAAGCTTACACTGAGGTAGAAAATAAGGGAGTAAACCAACCTGACGCAAAAAAAACCAGTAAGCCTAAAACAAAATGGGATCATTCCAAAAAAATTCAAAACAATCCAAGATTGAAGCAAACCACCAACACCAGGGAGGATGAGTTACACATTACTCATTAGTATTCTGAGCACTAAGATCATCTTGAAGGTCCTTGATCACCTTGGTAATGGCTGGAGACTACATATCCATATTCTGCTACTTTAGTTTATGAATAACCTTCCCAGCAAGAATCAACATAGACGTGGCCAAGGATCAGCATAGAAAACCCAGACCCACAACTGACACCAAGACCAATGACTTTACACAAAGGAAATCAGAGCATTTGAGATACATTTTTCCATAAAACATTGGGGAAAATATTCCACCCATATCTTCAAAGGTTCAGTGCTTTGGCCCAAGTTGGCCATGATGTCAGCCAACTAGTTGGCTTCACGATAAACATGCTAAATAGAAACATTGGCAAACTCATGAACATACAACCTTACCTCTTCTATCATATTGGAAATACTCCATGGGGGGTTGGTGTTATTCTTCAAGAGATTTATGGTGTTGAAAGAATCCCCCTCAATCACCACATTCTAAATGTCAAGGTCATGAGTAGCCTTAATCCCCTGCAACATTGCCCAAGCTTCAACCACATTATTGGATTGGATTCCTATGAATTCACTATAAGCAAGTTGAATTTTGTCGTGTTCATCTCTGATGAGACCTCCTATGCTGGCACTCCTAGGGTTATCTTTCGAGGCTCCATAAAAATTAATATTAGACCACCCAGCTAGTGGTGGTTCCCAAACAACACTATCTCTACTCAAAGGGATATCTCTAGATTGTGGATCAATGAGGATATTAAGTTTTGAAGAAATTTTAGACTCTAAGTCAGACTTGGGATGGTCAAAGGAAGTGGTAATATTGGCAACACCAAACAGCAAAACTCAAGCAGTTATGGCTTGATGATTTTTGGAAATATTGTTAAAGATTATATTATTTCTTTCTAACCACAATTGCCAAAGGCAATGGGGAAGAATGAATGACCAAGCAGTTTTGAGCCAGGAAAATGAAAATGGGTTGGGCCATTGAAGGCAGAGATCTTCAATAGAATTGGGACAGGCCCAAGCAATGTGAAATTTCTTAAATAGAGATGAACAAACCTGACTGAAAAAGGGGTAAGAGATAAATAGATGATTGACCGACTCCCAATATGACTTGCAAAGAATACATCTATTAGGTATGGTAAGGCGTCGTGTGATTTGAGATTGTCATTGGTTAATTATCACTTTAATTAGAGTTATTTTATTTGCAAAACCATTCTATATTTAAATAATTTATTTAATCTGCTTGTTGTGGTGCAGTGGTAAATGCCCTGGGTGCTGGTAGAGGCCGACACAGGTTCCATTCCCCTTGTCTCCATCCTGCAGATATATGGTATAGTTAGGAATGTCCTATGTGCTGGTAGAGGCCGACAAGGCTCCATTTATCCTATGCCCAACCTGTTGAAAGTGGCACCCCGAAAGGGGTGTTTTCCACTATAAATTAGTTTTATCCGCCCATGTAGAGGAGTTGGAGAGCAAGTGGGTAGTTAAACCTCTCTAGTTGCTGAGAGGCCCAGGTTCAAATCTCTCGCCTCACATGTTGCGGATATGTTATGTAATGGTTCCCTCGTGGTCACAGTTTGTTTACCCCTTGTGGCCACCACCAAAATAATAATAATAATTTATTTAATATATTATTTATAATTTACTTTTTACTTATATATTCACACATGAACAAATCTCATTTGTAATTATTATTTTTATTAATATTTTATTATTTAAAAATATTATTTATCTAATTAAAAATTAAACAAAATATCTATTAATATTAATAGAAGCAGTAATAATATACGAACCAATCCTATGGTTTCAAAAAAAGTAGAAGAATGATATTTTGTGCTTCCATAAACTCAAATTCCTCTTTACAATAGTGGTAAAGTTCTTTATCCACCATTGTAACATGTTCAGTAAATTTTTTCTTTATCCACCATTGTAACATGCCCGGTAAATTTTTTCTTTATCCACCATTGTGACATGCCTGGTAAATTTTTTCTTTATCCACCATTGTGACATGCCTAGTAAATTTTTTGTTTATCCACCATTGTAACATGCCCATTTAGTCGAATTTAGTTGCTTGCCTTTCCATTTTAACTATTGAAATTCAAAAGTAAGTTGGACTCATCATGTTATTTCCTCTAATCTCCACATAACTATTCTACATTTTCTCTCAATGGTGGGATTTTTTAATTTAGCAATGTTAAAATTTATTTATGTGCTCATGTAAGATTCTTCCATGGAATGCTTTTCTTTCACTTTCTAAACTAAAAATTAGTCATTTGATTTGAAAATAAGAACAAATAGACTTGTTTTTCTTGTTGTAAAATATAGATTAGTATTTTTGCATCTTAATGTTTTTAATATATTTTTATTTTCTTTTTTGTAATCCATAAAATTTAAAATCGTCATATTGTGGTTGAATTTTGACATTGCTTAGAATTCCTCTTCTTAGACCTTGTAAGATTTATATATTTTCTCTTAGGAATATTTTTTATATAGATGTGTATTGGTGTAATTAATCAATGGCCAAAACACTTTTAGCTAAAGCTAGTAAGAATAGATGGATATTTTAATACCCCCATTTATCCTTCTGATAAGAAAGGTGGAGTTAGTTCTTTCACCAAAAGCATGGAGGATTTTCAAGAGTTCATTTCCATAAACAATTTGATGGATGTTAATTTAAAAGGGAATCAATTCACCTAGTCAAACAGAAGATGCGGTTCTCAGCTCATCCAAGTCAAACTGGACAGAGTTTTATTTTCCCAGGAAGCTTTAGCATTGTGGGGTGATGCCATCCTTTAGTCCATCCTCAAAATAGGTTTAGATCATAGTCCAATTCTTTTAGATACTAATAACCCCAAAATCCACAAGACCCCCTTCAGGTTTGAAGCTATGTGGATGTTACATCCTGATTTCAAAGATAGGATTTACCAATGGTGGCAGGCTGATATCCAGGGGTCTCCCTCCTTTATCCTAGCTCAGAAGCTTAAAAAAGTCAAATAAAATCTCAAGATATGGAACAAAGACATATTTGGAAATATTTTCCAAAACAAACAAGATGTTCAAAATAGGCTAGCCATAATTGAAAAAGAAACCCAGGAAGGACAAGGATGCTCTAATGAAATGAGAAATGAGGAGAGGAATTTATTGGCCCAATATCACAACATCCTTCAGTGCGAAGAAACCTTTTGGAGACAAAAATCTCATGATATTTGGCTCACTCAAGGAGATTCAAATACCAATTTTTTTCATGTTTCTACCATGAGACACAGGAGCAATAATAGAATTAAAGAAATTCAATGTCAGGATGGGAGAACTACAAATGATATTGAGGAAATCAGATCTGAAGGGGTAAACCATTTCATGAAGCTTCTTGAAGATGAGCATAATCAAATTTCTCAAAATGCCAAAGATTTATTTCTTCAATTCATTCCTCACCTCATTACTCCCGACATAAACAATAAGCTTAATGTTGTTCTTTCAGATGAGGAAATCAGATCAACTCTTTTTTCAATGAAACCTGACAAAGCTCTAGGGCCTGATGGTTTCCCTCCTAGATTTTTTCAAAATTTTTGGGATCTTGTTGGCAAGGATGTTTGTAATGCTCTAAGAGAATTTCAAGCCTCCAAGTCTATTCCTAGGGTTTTCAATTCTCCTTTCATAGCGCTTATACCAAAAAAGCCAAATGCTTCAAATTTTAATGATTTTTGGCCAATTAGTCTTTGTAATGTAATATACAAAATTTTGACAAAAGCGATGGCCATCCGCTTGTGAGAGGTTATACCCCTTATCATAAATCAACATCAAGGAAGTTCTATTAGAGGAAGATTCATCTTGGATGGTGTTATTTATGTTCATGAAGCTATTCATTCCATATCCATCAATAAGAAAGTTGCCTTCCTCCTTAAATTAGACATGAACAAAGCTTATGATCATCTTAATTGGGATTTTCTCCTTGCATGTCTATACAAGTTTGGCTTCCATCATGACTGGATTTCCTTAATCAGAGGTTGCATTTCCTCTGCCTGGTTCTCTATCCTTATTAATGGCTCACCAACAGGATATTTCCAAAGCAACAAAGGGTTAAGGCAGGGAGACCCTTTGTCTCCACTTCTTTTCATCATGGCAGCTAAAGCTTTAGGTAGATCAATATTAGCTACAAATCAAGCGGGTCTGATTTTAGGTTTATAGGTTACTTCTCAATGTAATCCTATAACACATCAACAGTTTGTGGATGACACTTTGCTTTCAACATTTGCTTCTATCAATGAAGCCAAAATCATTAGAAGCATTCTTATTTTGTATGAGAGAGCTGTTGGTCAATGAATAAATTTCCACAAAAGCAAACTTTATTTTCTCAACACTCCATTGAGAAGGTAAACTATCATTTCTAATATCCTTCATTGTACAATTGCTTCACTACCTTCTTCCTATTTAGGTTTACCTCTTTTTGTGGGAAATGCCAAAGAAAGTTTATGGGATAATGTTATTGAAAGACTTCAAAGGAAACTTTCTTCTTGGAAAGGAAATCTTCTTTCACAAGCTGGAAAAATTATCTTGACAATGGCTTGTCTTCAAAATATTCCTATTTATTTTCTCTCCTTGTTCAAAGCTCCTATCACCATTTATCAGAATATTGAGAAAATTCAAAAGCACTTTCTCTAGACAGGTTCTAAAAACAAACATATATTCCACTTAGTTGCCTGGGATAAGGTGTGCAAGCCTAAAGAACAAGGAGGTCTTGGCCTCAGAAGGATTCATCTCATCAATCTTGCACTTATTGCTAAGAAAGTCTAGTGCCTCATTTCCAATGATAATGTTGATTGGGTTAAAATCATCAGAAGGAAATATCTCCAATTTTTAGAATTCCTGCACGGTGAAGTTCCTCAGTCAGGCTCTTCCTTTTGGAAGTCAATTTGCTTGGCCCGCTCAATTATAAAAAAAGGATTAAGGTGGCAACTTGGAAATGGAAATTCTATCTTCTTTTGGGAAGACAAATGGCTTGGTGATCAACCTCTATTGCACATTCCTCAAATCAAAAGGATAGTCGACATCACTAAGCAAAGGTTCGGTCCTCTTGTTGCTGATTTCATCTCTCCTTTCAACCAGATCAAAAAGTGGAAAGATATATCTTTTACTGATTATGTAAATGAAAGCTCTTTTCTTAAAGATCGATTATCCTCAATATCAATTCCTGGGGGAGATCCAGTGGACCGACCTATTTGGGAACCCACTGAATCGGGAGATTTTTCTATCAAATCAGCCTATTTGTTATCCCTTAATTTTGAAAATCTCAATGAAAATATCATTCCTTTCAAGCTGGTTTGGACCAAATACCTAACTCCCAAAATTGCTTCCTTTTCCTGGATTTGCATTCAAGACCGTATTCTAACTATATAAAATCTTATCAAAAGAGGAATTCCTTTGCCTAACAGATGCTTCCTTTGCCTTTCAGAATGGGAATCCACTTCTCACCTTTTTCTTTTTTGTCCCTTCTCTTTTACTATCCTTAGTAATATTTTTCTTAAGTTTTAGTTAGTCTAGGCTAGTCCTCCCTCTATTATTGACCTTTTTGTCCAATGGCCAAATCCTTTTAAGAATCCCATCCTAAAAGGATTTTGGTAGTTTTACCTTCAACATTTCCTTTGGCAAATCTGGCTCGAATGTAATAGAAGAATTTTTTGACAAAAAAACCTATGACATTGATTTTATCACTAATAGAATCATCCTTTTTGCTAAAGAAAATATCTTAATAGCCCCCCTTGATCCTTTTCCTTGCCCTCCTTTTGAAGCTACTTTACTCAATTCGCACCACATTTCCATTAAGAACCTAAGGCCAAGCAAGTCACCATCATCCTCTAGAACCAACATTAAGTGGCATCCTCCTCCTATTGGATGGGTAAAATTAAATTTCTATGGAGCTGCTAAAGGAAATCCGGGTATAGTTGGAGCTGGAGGAATCCTTCGTGATCACCTTGGTAATCCAATTTTTGCCTTTGTCGAACCCTTGGGATGTCTTTCCAACCATTATGTGGAGGCTAAAGCCCTATGGAGAGGCCTTCATTTTATTAAGCATATCCCAAGAAACATTATTATTGAAGGTGATTCTTTAAATATTATCAATTACCTAAAACATTCCAGGCCTGTTGCATGGAGGATTAGAGATATTATTGAAGAAATTAAATAGATCTTGAGTGGACAATATAGCGTCATTGTCCAACATGCCTACAGGGAGGCCAATTCTGTAGTAGATTTGCTTGCTAACATTGGAGTCTCTTCATGTGGACTACTGACGTGGATTGATTCCCTCATTCCAAAGTGGAGGCTCTAGCCAGATCAGATCAAAATATTTGTCATCATGATGAATCCTAATTATCCTAATTTTTATTTTTCCTTCTCAAAGCTTACCTGGGGTTATTTCTCCCTCGTGAGACCCAATAATAATTTAACCTCGTATGAACCGCCTTCATACCATCCACCACCTTTTCAAAATATTTTTGCCATTTTTTCCCTACCAAATGCCCTAGTTTGGATTCCCAATGCCATATTCAACACTTTTCATTGTCATGACTGGATTTTGTTCCTTGGAAAATGTTCTTTGACCTCCCTAAGATTTATTCTCTATTTTTCCATTTCTAGGTGTGTCCTTCCAAGATTTTCCTTTTCAACTGGTTCTTGTGCCAATTTTAACCTTTTTTGGTCCCATTTTTTTAGCTTCCCAATATGTCAACGTTTCATTTTCTCGATGTTTTGCAGTAGCTAAGGTCCACAAATCCTCCTCGATCCTTCTCTATCCAATATAATATTTTCACTAGGGTTTTTGTCTTTTCGAGGATTCATCATTGTTTTGAGTGGCTTCCCCCTTTCAGCTACAAACCTATTTTTTCCCTTGCATGTGCCTTCGTCGAGCAATCCACTGCCTCTGAGCCTGGTCTAAACTATTTTTCCTTGCCCTATTTCATCCTTTATGTTTTTCACTGCCTTGCAACCATGAAGGAAGCAAAAGTTCAATTTGTGGAGCCTGAGGTTTTTGAAATGGACATCATTGCTGATAGTGTTCTGAAGGACAAAGGAGGACTCATTGCTTTTTTCAAAATGTTCTCTGGTGTGGATTGGGATGCAACAAGAGCTTTTACCACTTCCTGGGATAATGGAGTGGTCACCATCTATGGCGTGGAGTTCCAAGTTACGTAGGATATTTTGGCTGAGCTTACGGGGCAGCGCCTTGAAGGCAAGGTGGTCAGAAGAAACAAGCACAACTGGGAGGCTGAGCTTACCCATTTTGAGTCTTCATCCTCTACACAAACTGTACAAAAAAGGTTTGTTTCGTCACCATTTGTCCACCCCTTGGAAAGAAATTCTAAAGCCTATAATGCAGTACCTTACTATTGACAACCCTGAATCTCAATTGTGTAGTTTTCATCTTGCATTTGTCAATCATTTTAGGGAAGCCAAATTACTAAATATTCCTACTGCTTTATATTGGTCCCTTGATTATGCTATCACCTCCACCCAAAATAAAGGAAGAGGGTTGGCCATCTCACCAAGGGCTTATCAAAATCCTTTATGGACATCTGCTTCTCAAATTTCCAAAAGGAAACATACCTGAACCCGAGTCTGAGGAAGAGAACTCTTCCTCTACTCCTAGCCCTAAAGCCACCAAATCCAGGAAGAAGAATACGTTGGACAAACCCTATCCTATTTCCAATGTCAAAAAGAAACTCAAAATTGAAAAAACTCCTATCCGTTCCTCCCAAAGACTTAAGCTCAAGGAATCCACTGAAACTCTGACTCCTTCCTCCGAAAAACCCATCAAGGAACCCAAATCTAAAACTGATTCTTCGGATTTCATTGAAAAATATCTCCAACAGATTGCCATTCAATCCACCTCTGCCACCATAAGTCATCTGGAAACTACCCATGTTGCGCTCGGCAAAGGTATAGCTCAACTTAAGGAACAAAGGAATGCCCTCAGCTTGCTATTCTTCTGTGAATCCTTTGACGAAGCCTCTACTCCCTTTGCTGCTAGTGGCATCTTGAATATCAAGGAACCCATCAAGGATGAGGACGTGGTCGAGATCACGAAGGATGTGTTTAAAGAAGTGCCAAAGGAAACGTCAAATATTGAAGTCAAATATGCTAAGTTGGAGGTTGTAGTCGCATATACTATATAGAATGACGTTCCTAATTAACATTTCAGCTTGTTAGGCCTTTTGTTCCTTCAGGCCTCATCTCTGTTGCATTTTGTTGTCTCCTTTGGTCTTGAGGATGCTTTTTGTTCCTTTCTAGTTTCCTTTCCTTGTTTCTTTTAGAATCAGTTTCTTTTTGACATTTTGGTTCATCTGATGTACAAGGCGTTAGGGCACCTTTCAAATGCCCTCTTTTAATGAAATATCTTAACTTACCAAAAAAATAATAATATATGGACATTTACATCACATGATTTTCAATTGCAATAAATAGTATATCAATAAAAAAACGTCTCCCTATGAAGGGTTATTTTTAATGGAAAACCATTCTATATTTAAAAAAAAAAATTATCTAATACTATTTAATTGTTACTTCTTATCTACCATTGATTTTTCATTAAGGAAATTTTTTATTTTGTTTTATATTTTAATAATTTATTATTTATAACCTAATCATCTATATCTTAGTGTGTGTGCATATATATAAAGAGGTAAAGAGATAAAGGAAAAATTCCCATTTACAATTATTTTTATTTTCTATTTTTTGTTAAAAAAAAATATATTAAGAGAAACTCAATAGTACAATACATAACTCATATAATTTAGCCTTTTGGCTACTAGCCAAGTAGCAGTCCAAATAAAACTAAAAATTCAAACTAATCTGCCTACCCAACAAACCAACTATCCTACCATTGGAGCTTATGACTATTGGAACAAGACCCTCTAACATCCTCTATCATGGCTAGAATTGAGGAACTGCACAAGAATAGAGAAGATCAGATACCTCTATCATGGCTAGAAAGAGGAACTGCACAAGAACAGAAAAGAAAAGACTACACTAAGGCTTGCACAAGAACTACACTAAGGCTTGCACAAGAACTACTTGAAGAACTGCACAAGAACTACCTGAAGAACTGCACAAGCACCACCTGAAGAACTATACAAGAACTACCTAGAGAATTGCACAAGAACTTCCTAAAAACTACACAACTGAAGAACTACACAAAAACTATCAGAAGAACTGCACAATAATAGCCTAAAGAACTACACAAGAACTATCGAAAGAACTGCACAAGAACATCCTGAAGAACTCCACAAGAACTACCCAAGAAATTGCTTAACAAGTTAGCCATAGCTTCCAACATTGCCATCAAGAGACTGAACAAGGAGAAGATCGGTCCTAGTTTGGTCTGGCCACCACCTAGGAGGGAAACCATAGCACCTAATATCTCCTTTGTCAAGAGCCCAATTTGCCATAGCATCTGCCACTCTATTCTGTTCTCTGGGCACATGATTGAAAACAACCTCTTGAAAACTAGAAGCTATTAATCTAATCTTATCTATGATCCTTTGAATTTGTCAATCTACCTTCTCAGGCCTTGAAGTTGAATTTAGGTAATTGATCATAATTTGAGAGTCTGACTCTGCTATCACCCTTCTCCATCCTACCTTTAGTGCCTCCTGCAAACCTCTCAAAATACCCTATCCTTCTACCAAGTTATTGGATAGAATTCCTAAATTTTTGACAAAAGTAAAAATTGGAGTACCATCCTCCAACCTACCTATCCCTCCTATACTAGCTCTACCAAGATTTCCTCTAGATGCTCCATCCATATTGATTTTTCCAATATTCTTTGGGGGAGGTTGCCATTGCTTTGTTCTATCCATCATTTGAGTGATCACTTTCTTCCTTCTATGTTGGGCTAATCCAGGGCTGATCTTTAATCGGGCCATCATTTGTTCCCATAGTTGATTTGAATTTTGTGGATGAGTTAATAAATGTTGGACAGTCTCTATCAGATTTTCTATGGTCTTGAGCCAGACATAGTGGATGTCCCTACTCTCTTGTTGAAATATTCGCTTGTTTTGCTCCTTCCAAATGTTCCAAGGAAGAATAGTCATTCCTATCCAAACTACTTGGTTCACATACCAGTATTTTCCTTCTTGATTGCTCCAGTCTCTCCATCTCTGTTCTATGGATTGTTCATTGGACCATCTTAAATTAAGAAGGGAAGCCAACATCTTCCATAATTTAGAGGCTATGGGGTATTCTATGAATAAATGGTTTAGTGTTTCAATGTTATCCCAACACATTACACATTGAAAGGGTCCATTAAATCCTTTCTTCATAAGTTGATCCCCTGTGAGTACCCTTTTATGAAGAAGCAACTAGATGAAAAACCTGACTTTTGGCCATAAATTTTGAGCCCATAAATGTTTGAACAAATCCTGATCTGGATGGGGATTAATATGGCTTAAGGCTAAATAACCTTGAGCTACAGTGTACACACCATACCCTGAGCTATTCCAACCAATACAATCTTCAGATTGTGACCATGAAGGTGATCACATTTGGAGGAGTCTGTGTATATCCTTTTTTTGAGCTTCAGTGAGTTGGATTGGCCAGTCTTCCACTGGGATCCAACATCTTCCCACCTCTGCATTTCTTGTTTGACTTTTATAGTATTTGGAAACTTTTATCCAATTCATCCTATGCATTTTCTCCATTATAGGCCTCAATTCTGGATGTTGAATTGATAGCGAAAGGTGTCCATCCCAAGAGTCTATCCAAAAATGTACCTTTTGACCATTTTGTACTATCCAAAAAAGCTTATTCTTTATCAACTCCTCTCCACTTCTTAGGACCTTTAAAATTGGGGACCCTCTAGAAGGTAGTTGGTGTCGAATTATATCAGAGGGGTCTTTGTTTTCTGCATATTTGGCTCTCATATTTTTGGCCCACAAGGTGCTAGGGTGGCTAATTAACCTCCAGTATAACTTTACTACCAAAGCTTTGTTATTCCTAACTATCGATCGAAGACCTAGACCCCCTTCATGAGTAGGAAGGCATAGGGTCTCCCACCTTACTAGGGCCCACTTCTCCATTTTTTATCCTCCCCAAAGAAATTTGTGACTAATTTTATCCAGTTCTTTAAGCACTGACTTAGGGATGTTCAACACTACTGAAACATAGATTGGGATAGACTGAAGAACTGATTTGATAAGAGTTATCCATCCTCTAGAGGAGAGCCATTTGTTGGTCCAACTACCTATTTTGTGCTTCACTTTCTCCAATAACTAGCTCCACTACTCTTTCTTTTGGCTACCAAGATTCACTGGAACACCCAAATATTTTATTGGAAGAGAGGTTTTTTTGAACCCTAATCTATCCAATATCAAAATCTCTTTTCTAGGTGAACAATGAAAAAGGAGTACTTTTGATTTATCTTCATTAACTATTTTCCCTAAAGCTCTAATGAAGTAGTTAATGATTTGCTTTATTGAAGTTGCTTCCTTTATTGTTGCCTTTCCCAAAATGGTGAAATCATCAACAAATTGTAAATGAGAGATAGGTCTGACTCCTTTAGCTATTGTGACTCCTTCTAACCTCTGACAATATTGATTCTTAGCAAATATCCTCCCTAAAAATTCTACTAAAATGATGAATAGGTATGGAGAGAGAGGGTCTCCTTGCCTGATGCCTCTAGAAGCTGGGAACAACTGAGTGGGACAACCATTGAGAATAATTGAATAAGAGACTGAAGATATACAACCTCTGATCCACTTTGTCCATTCTTGAGAGAATCCAAAATTTTCCATTACTTGGATAAGAAAATGCCAATCCACCCTATCATATGCTTTAGACAAGTCCAATCGAATGAACATAGAAGGAAATTTTTGAGCTTCCATAGAGTGAATTGCTTCTTGGGCTAACACTATCTCATCCACTATCTGACGCCCTTCTACAAATCCCCCTTGTTCTGGGGAGATGATCTTATGTAGCAGTGGTTTGAGCCTTTCTACCATGATCTTTGAGATGATTTTTAGTATAACATTGCATAAAGCAATTGGTCTATATCCAATAATGTTATCTACTTCTTGAGCTTTTGGAATAAGTGCTATGTATGTCTTGTTGATTTCTTTGAGGATTTATTTTGCCTTTCTAGCCTCTTCTACCACCTCTAGAATGTCATCCTTCAAAACATCCTAGAATTCTTGATAAAATTCAATAGGGAATCCATCCGGACCTAGGGTCTTCCCCTTTTGCATTTTGAAAACTACCTTTTGTAGTTCCCTCATAGTTACTAGTGCAGTCAGGGCCACATTTTCCTCAGTAGAAATAAGAATAGGTATCTCTTGTAGAATTTCTTGTTGGGCTTTTGGGTCAAGCAAATTGGTTGTAAATAGGTTTGAAAAATGGTTCACAACTAAATAAGACATGCCTTCCCAAGTGTGGACTATATCTCCAGATTCATTCTTCAATGAGGGGATAAAGTTATGTGTTCTTCGAGCTAGGAGAGACTTATGAAAGAAACTTGTGTTCTTGTCTCCTTCTTGCAGCCACTGGATCCTTGAATTTTGCTTCCACATCAGTTCTTCTCTTCTTTCCCATTCCTTCACCTGAGCTAAAATATTAATTTATATCTTGATCCTATTTTTTGTGAGACCCTCAAGATGAATTTGCTCATTCAACTCCTCAAGTTGGGTTAAAGCTTCCCTTTTATTTGCCCTGACATCTCCAAATTCCTCCCAATTCTAAGTCTTTATTTTATATTTAATATATTGAAGCCTTTTAACAAAATAAAACATCTTTGTACCATGTCCTGGCTTACCTTCTTGCCACCATTGTTGTATCCTTGACTTGAGGGATTCATATCTGAGCCACATTAACTGAAAATGAAATGGTGTTGGCTTACCCTTGGTTCTCCAAATTTCAATTAAAACTGGCCAATGGTCAGATCCTGCATTATTTAAGATCTTCACTTTTGGGGTGTGTCCTTGTATCAAAAATTTATCTGAGAGCAAAAACCTATCTAGCCTTTCAAGGATGCATGTTGAGCCTTGTCTTCTATTGGACCAAGTCATCAAACCATTGCTTGGCTTAACATCAACTAGGTGAAGGTTGGCCATGTATTCATTCATGAGTTCAGAACTCCCATCCAACTTCCTATTTCCCCCAATTTTTTCTTCTAATGAGAGGATGGAGTTGAAATATCCTCCTATCAAAACCCAAGCTTCAGGGAATTGGGAGGTGATAAAAGCTATATTCCTCCACATTGATCATTTCTCTTCCATAGAACATGGAGCATAGACATTTATATAAAGAATAACCTGATCTGAATCTCTATTTTGGGCACCCACTGCTAGCATTCCCCTGCTTCCCATCATGTACTGAACTATAATTTTCTTTGGATCCCAAAGACATGCCACTCCTCCCGAGGCCCCTTGGGTGCTGAGAGACACTACTTTACTGGTTGGCCACATGTTATTTGCTATTATTTCCATTTCTTCAATTGAAACCTTTGTCTCCTAGAGAAAGAGAAGTTGAGGCTGATTTTTTTGGATCATTCTTCTAATTTCTATTTGTTTAGAAGGACTTCCTTTAAGTCCTCTAATATTCCAAGTAATAATCTTCATAATTAACAATGTTTGAACAACTAGGAAAGTACTGTTACCTTACCTTCCTCAACTAACTTTTGGCCTTCCTCTGCTAGGTGATGTTGGTTGGATTTGCATCCTGCTTTTTTATTTGTATCCATCCTCATATTTTTATTTGTATCTTACTTCATTCTAGCTGGGACTATAGGATGGTTACTTAGAACCAAGGCACTACTATTGGAATCTGTATGGTCTTTTTGAGGATCCATTTTATTTGTAGTTTGAATTTATCCTTTGGTTTTGCACTTGGGTTGATTTTCTACATTATTCTTTTTTTATAGTTTAATGTTGGCTGAGATGGCTCTCCCTGGTTGTTATTTCTCATAATTAGGGCAAGCTATTTTAGTGATTTCTCATCATGCAATCCTTCTTGTTCCCTCTCTTCATCAAACTATGTTTCCATAATTACTATTTCCATTTTATCATCCTCATCATCTACTTGCTCATCCATGGAGAGAATTTCAAAGGTGTTAGGTGAAATTATTATTTTCTCTTTTGTTGCTATTTTTTTTTTGTGTTTTTTTGTTTAGGGATTTGAAACCCTACCAAGTCCCCATCCTCTTTCTCTTTTTTAGGGATATTATGTGGACAATCCTTGGCTAGATGGCCATATTCATGATAGATTCTGCATCTAAATGGAATATTTTCATAATATACTACTTGCTCCCATATTTCTTCCCCATATTGTAAAGTGATCTTCTCTGGAAGTGGTTTGTCAAAATCAATCAGAACACAAATCCTTGCATAGATCATATGATCTAACTATTGAGTGCTATCAAAAATCATCATGAAAACTCCTAAAGAATTCCCAATTGTTGCTAATACATTTGGGTTCCAGTATTCTATCGGAATACCAAATAAATGGACCCAAATAGGGGCAGTTGATGGCATTTCTTCCTTAGCTTTGAACTTGGTATGCCAGGGCTTCATGAAGAGCCCTGCCCTACCAAAAAACCATGGCCCCCCTTGAAAAATTTCCTCCCTATCTTCTTCAGTAGCAAACATAATAAGGAAGTAGCCATTAGGGTAAGCAGAGATTTGGAACTCACCTTTAGTACTCCAGTTTTTGGTAGCCCATTGCTTGAAGGTAGCAAGAGTTGGTCGAAATCCCATGAATCAAAAAATTAGCCCTCTCCTCTCCATAGCATCTATTCCTTCTTGGATATCCTCTATTTCCAACTTCACTAATGGGGATCCATTAGTTTCTTTCATGCAACCCATCTTTATTTTCCTTGAATCGACCTTTGGCATCCTCAGTGGTTTCCTTGGTAATCATTGATTGTTTTTCCCTCTTGTTTGAGGTGGTCCTCCATGGATTGCTTCTTTAAAATTTATTTTTGGAGGTAAATCCTTAGTCTCCTTCCCCTCAAGAATTTTTTTCATGGTTGGGTCTCTTTGGATGTGAGCCTTAGAACCAGTTGAATCTTTACCCAGATCTGTATCTACTATCAACATGTTGTCTCCCTTTGCTTTGTCCATCTCTTGAATCTTGTTTCTATTTCATTTTAGCCCTTGTCTATACTTTCGAGGAGGAGGAGGTCTTGCCTCCTTGTTTTGAGCTATGAATTCAAAAGGGTTATCAGATTTATTCAATACCTGTTCATTTTGTTCAAATCATTGGTCCACCTGCATGAAGGAACATTGGATATTACTTCCCCTTGGTCGCCTTGCTTGTTGCTCAACTGATTCGATGCCTGGAAGGTTGTCCCTATTGAACATAATATTTTCACACTCGTGCTAGATTTTTGATAACCCTCTAGGAGGCCCACAAACCCCCTGAGTCTTTGGCCCAAATGGGCCTCTTCCATTGTTCTCCACTACTCGTGCTCAGTGCATGCAATCTCCACAATATCCAAGAGGTGCTCTGATGATGGAAAACTATAAAAATTGTAGGTTAACCTCTATTGAAACCCTCCATCCATCCTCGTTCTACCCCATGATCTCCTCATCTCCGCCCTTTACAAATTAGATTTGAGAAGATGAGGAAAGTAATAAATTGGTAAATAAATAAATTATATATTAATATTAATTGAAAAATAAATAAATTATATATTGATATTAATAGAACTAGTAATAATATAAGAATGACTTCAATTGATTCAATAAAAATAATATAGTGATATTATATGCTTTAATAAATTCAAATTCCTCTCTAGAATAGTGAAGCTTTTTTATCACCCTTGTAACTCAACCTCTTAGTCAAATTTAGTTCCTTGCCTTCATTTTTTTGATTAATTAATGAGGGTTTTGAAAGGGCCCCACAACCTTCTACATTAGCTCTAGTAGGAGCAAATCAATGGCCAGACTTAATATCTTACAATCTTGTGCAATGGGCAAATCCAAAAATACCATGAGATAGGAGCGGGGAGGAATGAAATTTAAAATTTAAAATACACTTCCCACTCAAAACAAAATAAATCCCACCTAATAGGAGAAATACAAGGAGCCCTAGCTTCTTGCACAATAATCATCCAATGAATGAGACATCAATCAAGAATCTAAGACTAGGAACCAAAACAACTTTCATATTGACACAGAGACACAAATCCTAAATAACTAACCCATCTCACCTGAGGCTCCACGAATATCATCCAAGGCAGAGGAACACCAATTGAAAAACAATAATTTTTGATGGGTCCAACACAATGTTACCAAAAAAACTAACTACCCACCAAATAGTAGTAAATACACCCATAAAATCTACGGACCCTACATCTCCTCTAAAAACACCCCTATTTTTGCCCCTATGAAGAACATAGCCCTATAGGACTGAGTAAGAGAACACATGGGTGAGAGTCATCACCACGTAGATGAATGGGAGAAGACCTACAATGAGATCTACATGAAGAGCTATTTGCCCCCTTATAGAAAATTGAGCGCTTAGCAAAGATAAGAGAGCAAAAAATAGCTATAGTACCAAAAACTATAGAAAAAATCTAACATGCTACCAAAAGAATAAAAAGAGAAAATACAACGCACCTCGATTGTAGCATGTTGAAAAACAAATGAAAAAGACCTCGCCCGGTAGGTGTTTGAGACTACCATCCTACTTCGATTGGTTTAAGAATCTAGATTGAAAAATGCTCAAACCAAAGCACACCATGAGATCAAAATAAATAAGCCAGCTATCCTCCCAGTGAGGGATTTTGAAATGGAACCCCACCAAACTTAAACATGCGGTCCAACCACTAGTTGGGAACTAGATAAGGGACAAATAGTAGTAGCCACACCAGTTGAAAAAGGATATCTTTAGAAGAGTGACCAAATGTTAAAAAAAAAAACTCCTTTCGTAATAGTACCAAAAAAATATAAAAACCCTCCTCGAAGATCTATAAAGACAAAACCCCATAGATCTTGTCGAAGTTAGGGCCACATGAGAAGACTATCCAAATGACTCCCCTCCACAGACTGGTCTAGTCATATACCCAACAACACAATGAGATATCAAGATTTCTTTAGCTAACCAACCTTCTACCCAACCCCCAATTGCGGTGCCATCTATTGACCCCAACCTTCCCCCCAACCATACCAAATGCAACATTGAAGACATTGTCCAAACTAAATACCCATAAACCCATAATGGTGAGGCTCAAGCCCTCTCTGCCATGGTGAGGTGGGTCAGGCCCTCTCTACCAAAAAATAAAAAACCTTCCCATTTTTACTAGTCAAATTCAAAAGTAATTTGGACCTATCATTTTATTTCCTCTACTTTTAACTCATGAAAAAATTAAAAATCAAAATAAATAGGAGATTTTATAACACTAATAAAATTAACATAGAATTTTGCACCTAGGGATGCAATGCAACGGTTTGGGCTTTGGCTATTCTTTGGGAGGTCCAAGGTTCAAACTGTGGAATGGGCGAGTGTGTGAGGGATTGGGTGTGTGGTGGATTTGTGTTAAATTCCCTATTTATAAGTATAGATCTCAGCTTTATGAAATGTCATAGTTGAGAGGAGACTACTCAACCCTATACATGGATCATAGGGGTTTCTCACAATAACCAAATCTAAAAAAAAAAAAAATAATAACATGAAATTTTATAAATCACACAAAAATTTTCGTCCCCTTATATTCACTATTATATCTACAAATATCATGATAGAAAAATACGTTTGTTGGCAGTTCATTGACATTATGGAATCATAATGTCCGTTAAAATCAAATAACCTAATTTTATTTAATTTTTATAAATTCTCTTTATCACAAATAAAATATTCTTTTCAAACAATCCATATATCCTTGCAATATGAAAACAACAACAACAACAACAACAACAAACAAAATAATAATAATAATAATAATAATATCATTTAATCACTATAACTTGTTTTCTAATGATTAACTATAAAACTCAAACACATATATATTACTACATCTATCTACTTAACAAATCCGAGTTAACAATTAGGAAAGGGAGTGGACACTACATTCTTCCATGGAATGCTTTTCGAGTGGACACTACATTCTTCCATGGAATGTTTTCCGAGTTAACAATTAGGAAAGGGAGTGGACACTACATTCTTCCATGGAATGCTTTTATTTCATTTTCCTAAAATAAACATGGTTCTTTTGATTTAAACTTAAAAGAAATAGTTTTTTTTTTTGGTTATAAGACATAGAGTATTATTTTTTAATCTATTTTTTTTTCAACGTTTACAATCTATAAAATTAAAATTATCATGTTGTCATTGAAGTTAACATCCCTTAGCATTCCTCTTCTTAGGTCTTGAAGCTTTGCATACCATTTCTTTTACTCTTGCCTATGTGAATGTATAATTGTGAAAGTCATCAATGGTGAAAACACTCTTATCCAAAGTCATTGAGAATAGATGAAACTTTGCATCGCACCATTTTCAATTGCAATAACATGATCTAAATAGAAAGAAAAATATTTATTTCATTTTTATAAAATTTTGGTGCTCTAAATTATTTCTAAGGTTTATTTCTTTAAAACAAAAAGTGTAAGTAGATATATATTAAATATGTTTGATTATTTAAAAGATTATAATTTAAAAATAAAAGTATAAGTAGATATATATTAAATATATTTGATTATTTAAAAAACTATAATTATTTTTATACATTTGGGAATTATAAAATATAAAAATTTTACCTAATTAATGAGAATGTTTTCTTTTATGGAAAATATCTTTAGATTTTTATTTTTTTTTAAATTTGTAATTTTTATTTTTAGTTTGAAAAAAATTATAATGCTATGGGTATGATGTACCCTCAAGAATTTTAGTTACATCCTATATAGGAGTTGGTCTAAACTAAATTGAGAGGAATATTGGTGTCTTTATTGTAATATGTTATAGTCAGCTTACAATCCATAAACAAAATCCTAATAACAAGACTGACAAGTGGAAAATTGAAATAACTTCTTGATCAATCATAATTCTCAATTGATTTTTACTTGAGTACAAAAATAGGATTCAAGTTTCAATTCCGAAGACAATGCTATTTGAAACCTATATTTATATAAAATAAAGGTAAGGGTTCATTTCAACCCCCCTATTTTTTCTATTAATAGATCTTTGATATGATCCTTAATAAAACGATGACTATGAGGAAACCTTGAGTCCTCTAACCATTTCTTCCCTTTACCAAGTGACTATTGAAAGATTCAAACCATCTTTTAAAATCCCATATGCTTCTAAATTTAGTTTCCTATAGATGTACTTGTAGACACAAAAACCTAGGCATCCACAACATCACATTTGCCACCCCACATCAAATCCTACATAATAAAGTTATATGCCTAAGTTTAGACTTAGGTATATAAATCCTACACATTATCCTATTTTCTAGATTTATTAAATCTAGAAAATCAGCCTAGGATACCATGCCTACCCACTAGACATGTGTCCTAGCCACCTCATCAACATCCCTTACCACATCTCATACACCCTTGTCCCCTTTATCCCTTCACATGGGGTAACCCTCCACATATCACTCCACTTGTAGCCACATCACCCTAGTTAAGTGAGACACCTTGGGTGACTCACTTTAACTGCCTCCTCCATTTGGCAGCCCAGGATTGCCACTTGGCAATCCTATATTACCACCTTTCATTTCCCTCCAAAATCCTAAGGAGCCTATAAAGGTGCCTTCACACCACCAAACCATGTAGACTAAAAAAATGTACCATCAGGCTATCGAAATAGGACTAGAGCTCTACATGCATCTCGAGGATAAGAAAGATCTGAAGCTCAAAGGCCCCATTTCGCAGTAATCTGCCATTCAATCAAAATTGCACATCTATAGTTCCACAGTCAAAATTGCATATACACGATTTTCCCATCGCTTGTGCATGGTTTGCCAAGAACCATTACACGCTTGCAGTTTATTAAAAATAGAAAATTATGACGAATCAGATCAGTAATTACTATCTGTAGCAAGGCATTTGAGTTTATTTATTTCTCTATTTTTTGCATTACATGTTTTCTCCAGTTAGGGTTTGATAGAAAATGGTCTATGTCTTGATTTGTAGGTGCTACTAACTCTTATTTAGTTTTCATGTGTGTAGGAAATAGGTATCTTGGAGAGCTACTAAAGTTGGAGTGGTCCTCACATTGGATACCAAATCCCACTCACCCTTGGAGCTGTAGTTGAAGAACAAAGAACACACGTACCCATGGAAGGCTTCGCAGTATCCTTTATTACGTATCGAGCCGGTTTTTTATAGAGGGTTCGGCCTCTGAGAGCATTAATGTTCAAAACCCTAAATTCGCAGGCGCCGCTCAAATTTGATCCTTATCGGGCCATTATGGGACCTGGCTCGCACTGACAGATCGTAGTTATGAGGCGTGGCCTCGGATCGGATATTTTGCTAACACCGCTTGTCTCATTAATGTCCGCTGTAAAATCCACCGTTTTACAGAGCCATGGGGTCTCTTCGAGAAGGGACACGTAGAGGTGCCACGTGGCGGTCGTTCCTTGGATGGTCGAATGTATGCTTTTGACTTTGGCCAGGTGTTGGCTTGAGGCCCAAAGTGTCGCGATATCGCGACGCTTTGGGCCGGCTTTGGCTCGGGGCCCAAAGTGTCGCGATATCGCGACGCTTTGGGCCGGCTTTGGCTCGGGGCCCAAAGTGTCGCGATATCGCGACGCTTTGGGCCGGCTTTGGGTCGGGGCCCAAAGTGTCGCGATATCGCGACGCTTTGGGCCCGCTTTGGGTCGGGGCCCAAAGTGTCGCGATATCGCGACACTTTGGGCCCGCTTTGGGTCGGGGCCCAAAGTGTCGCGATATCGCGACACTTTGGGCCCGCTTTGGGTCGGGGCCCAAAGTGTCGCGATATCGCGACACTTCGGCCAGGGCTTGGTTTTGACAAAAGGCTTTGAAGAAGGCTAAGAAGGCTTTGAAGTTTGTTAAAGGCTCTAGAACGACCGACTTTGCTCTGCTCATTTTTTGATCTTTTAAACTGCTGTGTGAGTGGTTAAGACCACTATTTGACCTCTAAGGGCTGCCCTAAAAGCTGTGATATCAATGTGATCAATGTTTGTAATCACTTAATCGAAATGGTGCTATTTTGGTGTCTACAGATGCCCCTTTTTGGGAAGCGCTGCGGGTGACGCAGTTCGTTGAGCAAAAATATACGACCAAAGCACTAATGATTAGGGTTTCTTGGTAACCTAACCAACTTTTAATGCCCCAAGTATGGAAAGGGCATGCATTCTTGAATCCTTGCTTCGACGAGCTAAGGAATTTGATTTCAAGTGTTAACCTATTTTGGTGAGGTGTGACTTGAGCTTGGACATTGATCGGTCATGATTAGGCAAAGGGCGTAACCTTTTATCCACAGGGGAACCTTGTGTTCATGCTTCGGGAATGCCAAGTATTTGATCAATTTAATGATTGCTTGTTTACTGCCCCAAGCGGGAGCGTGATTGTCTTTGTCAATGATTCTTTGAATGCATGTCATTGCCTTGATTGGGTGTGTGCTTGTTGATTGGTGACTAAGTGTGACTACCCCCTCAAGCGACGAATCGATGAGGGAATGACCTTCGTGAGAAAAGCGACGAGTCGCTTGACCCAAGATGACTTAGGTTAGGGTGCCTTTAGATGTTTTTCCATTTGAGCACGTGCAATTTCCCGACATTTGGACCTATTTTTGGTGGGTGTTAACCCTTTTGGTGATGCCATAATGGGGTGAAATCATCAAAAACCCGTCTTCCCGTGGAGCGGTCCAGCTATGATAGCCTTCTTAGGGAAGTAGGAGAATGAGAATTTGAGCCCCGACATCGATTTTCTATGCCAAGAGGTTGAGTGCAAGAGCACTCGTGTCCGGCAATGCTTATTGCTTCTTTTTGTGTTGCATTTTTGTGATGTTTTTGTTGTTTTGATTTTCTTTCTTTACGTATATGTCATGATTTTATGCACAATGATTGATGTTGGTGGGTGCATGCTACTTGATATGGATGGATGCATATGGTATGATAATTACCAATGTTGTATGTTGATTTATTTTGATGGATGCATGATGAATGCAAATGCATGTGATATGCAGAAATGAAATGGATGTATGGACTTGGTGATATTTGGTTATGGCACCATAGACTGTTTTAGAACTCCATTATTTTGCTATGTACAAATGTGGTGTTTCTTCTTTTTGTATTTTCTGATGGTATTGCAAGGATGAAAAGTAGTGCAATTGGTTTAGAAATGTAGCTAAGGTTTTCTGAGACTCAGACAGTTTTAACTCACTAGCCATGATTGTACTTTATCTTACAAGACTTTTGAACAAGGTATGAATCGGACTTGTTTTTAACCAAGTTATTTCACATCCCTGTGTGTGCAATTGAGTTCATTTATGTGGTATTTGTCGGGATACCGCCGATGCCAGATGGGCTTTCAACCGAACCTATACTGAGGATCACCTAATTAGCTCCACTAACTCCTTTGTTGTATGTAGTTAGATTAATCTGCGGTGTTCTCCAGGATACCATAAGCTAGCTCATCCACATGCAAACATTGATCTATACACAAGTTAATGTGATAGATATATCGTCATGCGAGAAGTTTACCGCCAGTGACCGATAGGCTATCAACCAAACCGATGTCGAGGCTTGCCTCATGACCTGTCGAGAATCTTTGAGAGTTCCGGGGATTCAAGGTCAACTCCCTTCTTTTCTTCAATTGTATTGGGATACTTGCTCGTTATAGTGATAATAATCATTGTTTATTTTGATTTATTTTTCTTTTCCCTTGAGCAAGGGATTTGGATATGGAGTGACGATAATCACTATTCTTTGTGTTTTTTGAGATGTGCACTTGTAGGGTGTCAAATTTTGAAGTTTTGACATTTTGCAAATTTTTGACGTTTTGCAACTTTGGGATTCTTAGGGAATTGGGTAGGGAGGATGCTTGTCCTTTTGCCAACTCTCGGCATTCTTGGGGTCATTCGCACGGGGGGATGAGCAAGATAACCGTTTCGCTTATGGTAACCTGGATTACTGTGCAGGTTTCATCCTTCGTTCACACAACTCGGGAATTTTTATGTGTTTTAATTTGTGTTGGGATGTTACGTAACAAGGTGTATTGCAAGTGTAACTCTACCTTCGTAAAATCTGTTTGACTTGATACATTTCATTGCTAAAGAGCAAAATGATGACTGAATCACGAAAAACTCTTGATACATTAAGAGACCACTGACTCTGGTGTGGTAAAGTGCATGGTGTTTTTGCTGTTTTTGTAAAATGGAACAGTGTGGAACAAGATGGACTAGTAGAACCATGATAGCCTATGGTGCCGTTGACCTGTACGACCATGAATATGCAATGTATGGATGCAATGCTTGGATGCGGCTACATATTTTTGTATTTTTGATGGATTGATTTTGGTGAATATGAAGATGAATTGCGAGAAGAACTCTCTATTTGATGAATTTGAATATGCCTAGAAATGAGATGCAAATTTTTGTTGTTTTTGGTGATTTTTGTTGTTTTTGAATTTTCATGATTTTTGACCAAGTGATTGTGGAAATCCTTGGAGCCTTTGGGATTGACCAAGCGATTGTGATAATCCTTGGAGCATTTTGGTTTGACCAAGCGATTGCAAGAATCCTTGGAGCCTTTGGGGTTGACCAAGCGATTGTGAGAATCCTTGGAGCCTTTGTGGGATATGGCTCTCTTTAGATATGAAATGGTCGCAAATGACTGATATTCAAGGGTTCTGTTTCCTTGATACCATCAAGAGAAGCTAGCCGGTATGTCCCGGGTCCGATTTTGCTATCAATGACATATGGACCTAACCAATTTGCCGCAAACTTGTCCCTTAGGTGGGATGGCAAACTGGAATTTTGTTGATTTTCCTTCAAAACCAAATCACCAACGCGAAAGTCCCTGAGGTGAACTTTCATGTTGTAAGATTTCTTAAGTCGCTCTTGATAAATGCGTAAATGCTCGAGAGCATTAACGCGTCGTTCGTCAAGCAACGTAAGCTGGTCTAACCGGGCCTGCCGCGTAGAATCATCATCTATGAACTCATGCATTGATATGCGCAGGGAAGGAATCTCCAACTCTAGAGGCATGACTGCCTCGGAGCCATACACGAGCGAAAACGGAGTGGCCCCAGTGGGCGTCCGAATGCTAGTGCGATAGGCCCATAGGGCAAGTGGGATTTGAATGTGCCAATCCTTATGACTGTCTGCGACGGTCTTTTTAAGGATGGCAACTAGCATTTTGTTTGACGCCTCTGCTTGTCCATTCGCCTGCGGATAATAAGGTGTTGAAAAGTTGTGCTGAATCTTGTACTTTGTGGTCAAAGCACGCACGTCTTTGTTCTTGAAAGGTGTCCCATTATCCGAGACTATTTTGGATGGAATACCAAAACGACATATGATGTTATGCAAAATGAACTCCACAATGCGGGGTCCTGTCGTAGAGGTAAGCGGAATTGCTTCCACCCACTTGGTGAAGTACTCTGTGGCCGTTATGATAAACGTGTGACGGCCTGACGACGCAGGGGAGATCTTTCCAATGAGATCAAAGCCCCATTGCGAAAATGGCCAAGCAGACTGGACTGTCTGCAAGGCCTGAGAAGGTACGTGCATTAGATTGGCATGATGTTGACACTTCACGCACTTCTTGACATAGGTGCAACAATCTCGCTCTAAAGATGGCCAATAATAGCCCATGCGAAGAATGCGCTTTGCGATGGCCATTCCACTGAAGTGGCCACCACATGTACCATCGTGCGCTTGGGCGATGCCCAAGTGGACTCTTGCTTGGTCCAAGCAACGAAGGAGGATTCCTTCATAGCTGCGACGATACAAGATGTCTCCTATCAAGACATACTTAGCCGCTTTCTGCTTGAGTGCTCGTTTTGCGGCATGAGTCAAATCAAGTGGGAGACTACCTAACTTGAGGTAGTCTCGAATGGGTAAATACCAGTCCTGTTGATCAGAAACCTCGATAGTATGAACAACCAATCCCTCCTGAAGTTCATCCCTAGCAAATGCTGAATGGGATAGAACCTGCAAGAATAGTATTGTGTTGCTACTAATGGGAGTAGGGGAGAACAAGGACCCCCAGTTGGCGTGTTTCAGATGATCTCGGATTCGAGAGAACCTATCCGAGGATGGTTCAATTTGTATCATGTGGATTCCTGGCGTCAAGTCTAAGCTTGCACGCTCCATCGCGGATTGCGATAAGGTTTTGACTTGAATGGTTGTCATATCACCAGAAAGGTCCTACGGAATTAGTGACCCCAAGGAGGCCATTGTATCCGCAAAACGGTTTGATGATCGAGGGAGTGCCTCGATGTCATACCACTCAAGTTTTACCAGGAATTTGTCCACAAGGGCTTTATAAGCCTTCAAAACTGGGCATTTGCATTGATATACCCCTTTGACTTGATTGACTATTAACGACGAATCACCAAAGATGTTCGGTCTTTTGATGTTCATGGCGATTGTTGTACGAAGACCTAGGAGCAAGGCTTCATACTCTGCGTTGTTGTTGGTGCACGGGAAGTTTAATTTAAATGACAGGGGCATTGGAGCACCCTGCGGTGTGAAGAATACAATTCCTGCACCACCACCTTGCTCACACTTAGAACCATCGAAGAATAGGGTTATGTCGGCCTGTGACTCAGGCTCATCAGAATCTGGCGATTCTGAGACATGAAAGACCCCATCATCGGGTAGTTCTATGACCAGAGGCTGATTGTCTTCAAGAGGAGCCTCTGCTAGTTGATCGGCTATGACTTGTCCTTTGATAGATTTTTGTCCAATAAACTCTATGTCAAATTCCGTCAACAACATGATCCATTTCGCCGTGCGACTACTATGATAAGTACGACTCATCATGTATCGCAATGGATTCTCCTTAGACACAACATACGTAGTGTTGCTCAGCATGTAGTGGCGTAGCTTTTTGGTAGCAAACACCACTGCCAAGCAAAGTTTCTCAACGTATGCATAGTTAAGTTCGTAACTGACCAAAGTGCGGCTAAGATAGTATGTAGCCTGTTCCTTGTGAAGTTCATTCTTCTAGGCTAGCATGGCGCCCGGTGCCACCTCGATAGGCTGAGATGTATAAGTAGAACGGCACTCCTGGCCTAGGTGGTGCCAATGCGGCGGCGAAGCCAAGTATTGTTTGATCTCATCAAAGGTCGAGTGGCACTCGTCATCCCAATGAAATGTAACCCCCTTATGTAATAATTTGTTCATGGGTCGGCACTTGTCAGATAATTGTGCTATGAAGCGTTTAATCGACGCGACCTTTCCCTGCAGACTCCTGAGCTGCTTGATTGTGGTTGGGGGAACCATTTCAAGGATTGCCTTGACTTTCTTTGGGTCCACCTCGATTCCTCATTTTGAGACTATGAAACCCAAGAGTTTTCCAGATGTGACGCCAAAGACGCACTTCTTGGGGTTTAGTCTGACTTTATGCTCCATGAGGCGATCGAGGATCTTGCTTAAGTCAGCGATATGATTTGAGCGCAAGAGAGACTTGGCTAATAAATCATCCATGTAATCTTCCAAAGTTTTGTGCATGTAATCGTGGAAGATATACGTCATGGCACGTTGGTAGGTGGCACCAACATTTTTAAGGCCAAAAGGCATGACCTTATAACAAAATGTCCCCCAAGGCGTTGTGAATGCCGTTTTGAGTTGATCCTCAGGATTGATACGAATTTGATTGTATCCTGAGAAACCATCCATTAGGGAGAGCATTTCGTGACCTGCTGTAGCGTCTACCAACGCGTCGATGCTGGGCAAGGGGAAATCATCCTTAGGACTCGCTTTGTTTAAGTCTCAAAAATCGGTGCATATGCGAATCCTCCCGTCGGGCTTCTTGACGGGAACCATGTTGGACAACCATGGCGGATAATCCACGCAGATGACAAATTGTGCGTCCAACGACTTTTGTAATTCATCTTTGACCATCAAGGCCACTTGTGGGTGCATCTTACGTAGTTTTTGCTTTACGGGCTTGATTGTCGGATCAAGCGTTAAATTATGCGTGACTAGCTGCGGGTCTAGTCCTGGCATATCCTTGTACGACCATGCAAAAACCTCCTTCTTCTCTTTGAGAAGGGCAATGTAGTCGGCTTGCTCTTCGGGGGAAAGACTTACCCCCGACTTGAGAATCTGTGGATTCTTTGGATCTGTGCCGATGTCTACGTCAGTCGTCTCCTCGACTGACATGTGGGATCCGTCCTCCAACTGATGTGGAGTCGGGATCAAATGGATATCATTAGCTAAATTTAGATCTATGCTTGGAACCTCAGGTTCCTCTTCGAGTTGAAAAATATCCTGAGTTGTCCTTGGGGTAAAATGAGGCATTTCACCGAAAGGCCAGTACTCTGTTGGTGATAGGGGTGAATTGACGCGATCCCAATCGATGGCATCTATGTCTAGATGCAATGACCGTGCTGGATCGGCCGGATTGCGGATGGGTGCGGTCAAATCAATGGAGATCATGTGGATGGAATGAATTTGGTCTCCATTACCGCGGGTATGATAACTTGATTTTTCTAGATATTCCCTATACTCTGGATCTGGCTCTATGGGAACGGGCACGAACGGATCGGCCCTATGTGCCAAATGGAGGACAGGGTCTTCCCTCGGCACTGTTGTTATGATAGGGTCTCGAGGTGGACGGTGCTCATCGTGAATGTGGAGCCATGGATCCAAGATCAGGTCCCACCCTGCTGGGTCGACCCACCATTCATGCCCTAATCGTATGCCCATCTGTCCCATTAGATCTTCATGAGTTAAAGCACGATAATGTCGTCGCGCATGTCTGAGATAGTCCATCTCAGTCTCATCTTCTGAGTCACTTTCGGAGATCCGAAAATGTTCATTCTCTTCAGCGACTATTGCTTGCGATGTTGAGGACTCTCCTTGCTCCAATAAGTTAATCTGGTCCCATTGCGGTTGTTCCACTTTTGGTGGAGGGACCTGACTCTCTTGACATTGTGCTGACTCAACTGGAATCTCTAAGGGGAACAGCTTCGAAAAGATGTCCGGACACCATTGATATTCTCTTTGGGGATGGGTATCCGAACTTTCGCCTCTCTCTAGCAAAGGAGAGGGATTACTGCTGTTACCAAGGGTGTTTGGTGACCATGGGAGGTAATCTCCCAATGTAAATTCTGTTTTTGGGTTGGCATAGAGATCTAGTGCCAATCCCCCCTTGTTGCCTATTTCTAGGTCTTGCATATTTTCAACCAAGATGTCCAAGGGCAGGGGGTGGTTGAACCCTACTCCGGACTTGTCATATGGCATCTGATATCTTGGTTGGCAAGGGAGACGCATCCCTTGCTCATATCTGCCTAGCCCGTATCCATGCCAATGGCATTGGCCGAGATATTTGAGGGCAAATTGTGGGTTTGACATATAATTGATGTTTTCAACAAAAGGTTCTTCGTCTGCTTCCTTTTGCTTACATGGTTCAAGACCATGATCAAGGCCCCCATACACAAAATTTGTCTGGTTGGGTGGGTGACCTAGGGGAACAACTGTTCCTATGGGAAGGCGAGGTCTTCCCATATCCTGGACTGACTCTAATGCGGGCGTTGCCACAACATTCTGCACTATGTACTCCCCCAGGCCTGTACTAGCCATTTTAACAGTGATTGTTGATGCTTCGGAGGGAGGGAACGGGAGTCCTTCCTGAGTCCATTCCATGTTTGGTAGGTTTGGGGTCTCAGCTTCCGTTGTGCTGGATATTTCCTCTGTTGATACCGTTGATATTGTGGGCAACCCCTCTTCTAAGGGCTGAGCCTCTTCCATGATTTGTTTTCCCTTGTCCTTCTGTGTAGCCATGACGGGTGGCGTTGATGATGAAGGAGCAGATGATGAAGTCTCACCTGGCTGGGATTTTGGTGATTCGGTCACCAGTGGTGCTTGCGGTATTGGACCCTGTTTAGATGGATTTAATTGGAAATCCAAATGCGTTGAAGGGAGGGTCGACTGAGGCATTAGTTGTACCGCATTGCAATACTTGAAGGGTTCCAAGTCCATTGGGACTACGTGTATTTCACCTTCAAAAGCATACTTTAAGCATTGGTGAGCGATGGAAGGGACACATTTCATGTCCCGAATCCAAGGCCGCCCTAGCAGTATATTGTAGGCCATCTCGCCTTCCAACACATGGCACAATGTTGGTGTTGTCTTTTGTCCTACCGGACGGGTAGAACAACCGTGCCGATTGTCGAGCATATTGCATCATTGAAAGCTCGCGGTGTGTACGTGGAGGCTGTGATATGAGAGGTTGGCGGCTTCAAATGTTTCGGGGCTGCAGTGGTAATAATATTACTGGACGAGCCAGTATCTACCAACACTCTCTTATACGGGATCCCGTTGATCCGCGCAACAACATGCAGGGGTGGATCTGCCGCGTCATTCGATATTGCTTTGACTTCATCCTCTTTGAAGGTGATGACCGGCTCAGTACATCGTTTTACGTGTCCCACGAAGTTGTTGAAAGAATTTGCTTCTTGGGGCTGTAATTCGATGGTTTTTAAAATGTCCATAAGAGCTTCTCTATGAGGTGTTGATTGTTGAATAAGCTCGTAAATGGACAGCCTAGCCGATGTGGTCCGCAAACTCTGCGTGAGTTTGGACCGTATCGTGATTTCTGGTCTAGGCGGAGGTGACTGTATAGGGTGTTGTTGAGGTTGTGACGTTGTCGGAACTTCCTTTGTGGCTGTCCCAGGGGCAACTACTGAGTATTTTTTATTCCGCGTCACTATGCTAATCATTCCCACAAATCCTTGCATGGGAAGATTCTGGCGCACCTCATTAACTTGGAGAGGTTTTGCCTGTGCCTCGTGGGCAGGCAAGGGGTCCTTGAATACCCCCATTTGTTGGTTGTTTGGCGCTATGGGGTTGTCCACGACCAATGTTTTATTTTTGATTAAATCTTGGATTAGTCCTTTGAACTTCCAGCATCCATTCAAATCGTGTCCCCTTCGCCTATGAAATCTACAGTATAGTTCCTCTCTATATCCCTTAGGTTTAGGAGCGTTAGGGTCTATAGTCGGGATCTCTGGAAGGGTTACTAAATTTGCCGCTGACAAGCGGTCAAATAAGGAGTCCCTAGACTCCGTGTAGGGAGTGAATTGTCGCTTAGGGCGACGCTACTGATTCTGCTCCTGTTTCTTGTTATCTTTCTCATAACTAGGAGGCCATTGCCTGGTAATTGGCCTTTTGAGGCTGCGTGTCTTGCACTGGCTTGGGAACATTGATTGCAACTTGATTAACCGCTGCGGGTTGTGATTGCGTATTCCCAGTCTTAGTGGTTTTATTCCACTCTTTCTTCTTAGGCTTGGCAATTGTGCCTTCGCCTATTTTAATCTCTTCTATGACTCTGGCTTGCGCCAAGGCTTCTTCTAAGTTGTCGTATTGTTGTAGCAGCAATAGCCCAGAGATTGATTTTAAGCAACTCCGTGCGAACATCTGAGTGAGATCAGACATAGGGGGACGGTAGGGTAGCCTGGAAAGCAAAGCCCTCCATCAGTTCCCGTATGCTTGCTATTGTTTCCTCCTCATATTGCCTGAGGCTGGCCAAATCACTTAGTGATGCCTTCTTCCTTGTGTTGAAAGCAAAGCGTTCAAGAAATGCATCCACTAGTTGATCTAAGTTGTTGATACTTGTGTTTGGGCAATTGTGTAAACCAATCCGAGGCAGGGCCCACGAATGTGGTTATGAAAGTTCTAAGCAATAATGCATCATTGTCTTGGATGCCGAAGCATTGACTCGGGAACCTCGTGACATGTTCTTGTGCGTCCTCCTCCCCTTTAAAGAGCGCCAATTGTGGCAACTTGAAATGTTCAGGGTAAAGAGGTATGGGTACTGAGGGATGCACCGGATGACTACGGAGTTGACGTAGTGTGGGCTTTTGATGCCCAGAAGCTTTTATCTCCATAGACTCCAAACGCTCTAATAGCGCTTTGTATGCATCGGAAGATTTTATTTCTTCTTCTTTGGTTTGCTCCCGTTGTGGGTCAAGGGAGACCCGGAGGCCTATGGGGAGGTGGCCGATTGGCGGCCCTCCCGCCTTGATGGGGCGTGTCGACCCATTCTATTTCTGGTTCATACTCCTCATAAAACTCTTGAGGAGTCTCTGGGCGAGCCCTATGACCTTGATCGAGTCCCCGCTGAGGGTACCCATCATTGTTCCGGGGAGTGGCCTCCCTTTCGGGTCTATAAGGTCTCGGAGGCAAAGCTTGACGAGGTCGCGGAGACTCGTCCTTCCCCAACGGGTTGTGCCTCTCATACTTGTTGTGCTCTTTGGATGCGATGGGTTGGCCCCCTCTCAGGTATTTCATAGCGTAACTCATCCGCCTCGCGTTGCATGCGCTCTCTATCCAAGCGGTGTCGATACTCTATCTCCGGATGACTTTGTTTAAGCCGCGTGATTTGGGCTTGACGAGCGGCATGTATGGCGACTATCGGGTCAACTGGGTCTGCCCTCTTTTGTTGAGGAGGCTTGAATGTTTTGCCCATGTGTTTGCCTCGATCTTGATGGTCAAAAATTTCAATGGGTTGCTTCCCTTTGTCGGGGTAAGCGACATTTGTTTGAGGTTCTGGCCTCGATGTGTGATTATGATATCTGGCAGGTGCAGAAACACAAGGTTCCCGCACTGTTTGTTGTTCTCGAGGAATGTGATGATCTTCCTCGTACTCCATTTTATGGGTGTGAGAGGGGCGGGCGGAGTTAGCTAGCCCTGTGTAAAGAGCCTTGCGCTCTGGATGTTGTTTTTCTGTTCTGATGGGAGGTAAATAAGGGACGCCATATCCACGTTGCCCCTCCAAATGGACAGTATGCCTCTCTAGCGCTTCATCGTGTTGTGGCCATTCAAACCTAGCCTCAAGAGGCGGTTGTCTACTTATATTGAGATCTGCATGTGAACCATCTTCCCGAAAGGGGGTGTGTTGAATGGGTGTATTCCAATGAGGAGGTTCCCAATAGTTCCTTCTTGAAGTGGCCTGATGTGGACTTTGTTGTAGGCAGACTGCCAAGATGGTATGGCTAGGTCCTCAGGGCTAAAGCGAAGGCGACTAGCGCCCTCTCTTTGTGTACCTTCCATAGCGTCTGCCCTTGATTGGGCTTGGCTACGAGTGTACACCATTGTGATGTTTCGCTACTATCTAAGCAGATTTTATCTCGTTTATGATGATTTGTCTTTTTGTGCACACCAAGCAGAAATGAGCACACACACACAAAACCGTGATTATCTCTTTTAAGGATTGATAGTGTGTCCTAAATTGGTTTAGTGCATTTTGGTGTTTCGTTTTGTTTTTGCAATTTTGGAAGAACGTTTAAATGCATAATGTTGGCTCATATGACTCCCATAAATGGTCGCCCCTTCAATATACCATTGCCGGACCGATATACCAACCTCTCTATATACCCGCCCTTACGTGAGGGAGACTATAGGTACGTGAGAGCAGATGGTACGTGGAACATAGGCGGTACGGAAGGGGAATCGCTCTGTTTATGACACCTACCATAGAAGACTTATCCTCGCGTGCATGGGAATCACCCCGGCAACACTCGGTCAGCTTTCGTCAGGATTTACGTCTAGCAACGATCGCGATCGAGGTAATGGATGCAATATCTCAAGCCAAAGTGATAATGGAATCCACCTTTGGTCTTGCTCAAGGGTTGGGGTTTTACGACCAACGCCTTGGTTTAAAGTACCACGTGGTGTGTGGGATTCATTTTACTTTGCAAATTTGAAACAAGCAACCGAAAAAGAAATCTTTCCCTATGCCAGACATATACTACAAACTGGAAAACAGCAAGTAGAAAATTAAAAGTTTACGACTAAAGCAAGAAAAATTAAAAAATCCTCTACCCTTCTTTAAATAAAGCAAGAAAATTTTTAAAAAAATTCCTCTTATCTTTCTTTAAATAAAGCAAGAAAAATTAAAATTCTTCTTATCTTTCTTTAAATAAAGCAAGAAAAATTAAAATCCCACCCTTATTTAAATAAAGCAAGAAAATTAAAATTCTTCTACCCTTATTTAAATAAAGTATAAAACAATTTTTAAGCCGTCCAAACTAAAAAAAAACCGAAGACCGAAAAACAGAAATTTTGAGAAGCTATAAAAACCCCTACCTCTTTTTTGCCTAACTGGATGTCTCTGATTTTCTCTGAAAAATGCATAGATTCGTAATCGTCCCTGGGTGAGACGAATAGCGTACATGTAAAATGGGCGGGCTGTAGTGTTGCCGCCGCTTGATGTTTAATGAGTCTTGTTAGCCGTTGCCTATCTTGCGTTCAGCCGCTTACCCTGCATTCAGAAACACGAGAAGAACGTTAGTAGCACCTGTAATAAGAGGGCAGAACCTTCTGACTTTAGCATACATATGAAGATAGATCAGATGCATGAATAAAACAACTCTTCGTGAAACTGCAACTTTTGCCGAGAACAGAGAACGGTATACATTCGAAATGGCATATATCCGAGGATGTAAAACGTAAATCGTTATTTTTATTCTACTTGAAGACAGAACAATACATGAGACATGGACGGTCATTAAAATAATCAACCGATTCTAATGCTATTGCTTGCAAGTTAGCACTTCATTGTGTTGCATGACAATATTCGATAAAACGTATTGCAAGACGCATTCGAGCATATAACGTATGACACGATATATTCTAACGTAAAGTTTATTTGAACAACGTAAAGAATAAGCTATTTCGATACTGTTAGTTTTTGCAATGTATTTCAAAAGAGAACAACATATATTGCATTAACTAGAAACGTTCATGGGCTGCCCAAGCGGGCCACCCCTGGTTTACACTTAGTCTCGACGCCAATCCACTAGGAATGGGCTCGAGATCTAAGGCTGTGTGTTGTCGTCGAATTAGTGGGATGCAGTGATCCACCGTCGGGTGTGAAAGTCCGGTTCACTCTTCTAAGAATCACCCACCAACCTCTATTTGTGAGAGATTCTAGATGTAAAGAAGGTGAACTTAGATTGATACAGTCGGATATCCAAATGAGCAGCACTTCGTTGTGTTAACAAAATGCTTCGCAGTCTCCTTTATTACGTATCGAGCCGGTTTTTTATAGAGGGTTCGGCCTCTGAGAACATTAATGTTCAAAACCCTAAATCCGCAGGCGCCGCTCAGATTTGATCCTTATCGGGCCATTATGGGACCTGGCTCGCACTGACAGATCGTAGTTATGAGGCGTGGCCTCGGATCGGATATTTTGCTAACACCGCTTGTCTCATTAATGTCCGCTGTAAAATCCGCCGTTTTACAGAGCCATGGGGTCTCTTCGAGAAGGGACACGTAGAGGTGCCACGTGGCGGTCGTTCCTTGGATGGTCGAATGTATGCTTTTGACTTGGTGGCCGGTGTTGGCTTGAGGCCCAAAGTGTCGCGTATCGGACGGGGGGCCCAAAGTGTCGCGATATCGCGACGCTTTGGGCCGGCTTTGGCTCGGGGCCCAAAGTGTCGCGATATCGCGACGCTTTGGGCCGGCTTTGGGTCGGGGCCCAAAGTGTCGCGATATCGCGACACTTTGGGCCGGCTTTGGGTCGGGGCCCAAAGTGTCGCGATATCGCGACACTTTGGGCCGCTTTGGGTCGGGGCCCAAAGTGTCGCGATATCGCGACACTTTGGGCCCGCTTTGGGTCGGGGCCCAAAGTGTCGCGATATCGCGACACTTTGGGCCCGCTTTGGGTCGGGGCCCAAAGTGTCGCGATACCGACACTTTGGGCCCGCTTTGGGTCGGGGCCCAAAGTGTCGCGATATCGCGACACTTCGGGCCCGCTTTGGTCGGGCCCAAAGTGTCGCGATATCGGACACTTCGGCAGGGCTTGGTTTTGACAAAAGGCTTTGAAGAAGGCTAAGAAGGCTTTGAAGTTTGTTAAAGGCTCTAGAACGATCGACTTTGCTCTGCTCATTTTTTGATCTTTTAAACTGCTGTGTGAGTGGTTAAGACCACTATTTGACCTCTAAGGGCTGCCCTAAAAGCTGTGATATCAATGTGATCAATGTTTGTAATCACTTAATCGAAATGGTGTTGTTTTGGTGTCTACACATTATATGTTTTTTCCAGTTAGAGTTTGATAGAAAATGGTCTATGTCTTGATTTGTAGGTGCTACTAAGACTTATTTAGTTTTCATGTGTGTAGGAAATAGATATCTTGGAGAGCTACTAAAGTTGGAGTGGTCCTCACATTGGATACCAAATCCCACTCACCCTTGGAGCTGTAGTTGAAGAACAAAGAACACACGTACCCATGGAAGTCTTGGAAGACCCCCGTTCCATAATCAAAGCATTATATCATACAGATATAAAGAGCATTGTAACATTACCTCCAATAAATTTGGGCCAATTAAAAATTTATTTGTAACGCTATATCAAAATATCAATACAAAGAGCAATTTTGGCAATTTTCTTTCTCTGTGTTCATATTTATTTTGTGTTCAGTTCTTTTGGCTATATAGATGGTGATCATGGGTGGACCCCCTAAGGATTTTTTTTGTATTTAACTTAATTTTATCTGAATACTGATATGTATTTTTTGTGCTTTATGTGCTTGCAGATTTCTAGAATTTGAGCGCACGTGAAGATTCAATCTCAGGATCGATGAATATAGAACCTGTTGTTGTTCGGCCATATTACTATGAAACTATGCACCTAGGGTTTTGGAACTGAGTAACCACACACTTGCGATGGAGCACTTGACAAAATGCACATGGGTGGTTTTAACACTATGACACCATGGATCGACAATTGAAGTGCATTGGAAGGAGCGGTGAAACAAACACAGGTTTGTACCCATGGAACCCTTTTTCCTCTATTTTATGGTTTTTAATATTGCATCTAGGCTAGATTAAGGGTATTAGTCCTATTTTACCCTTTTTGAATTTAGGGTCTAGGTTAGAAATTTTCATATTCAGAATATAAAACATAAAAACAAAAAATCAAAGAATCTACATTTTCAAAGGTAGATAAATAGAGCATATGCATAAGTCTAGTTAGAAATAATATGGACATTTTCAAGGTCCAAGCATGTGCTGCCCTTGTTATTTTATTTACAAGGAACTGCACATCTGTGGTTGGGATATCTCAAATGCACACACGGCTAGTAAACTATGCAAATACGGTTTACCAAATCAACCACCCACCCGTGATTTGGCCCTAACAACATAACTTGGCCAGATATTGCTTAGAGTTAGTAACTTTAGTCCCTCATATGATTATGTATGTTGTTATCTATTTCTTTCTTTCTAAATTAGGCATAAAAATAAAATTGCATGATAGTTTGCATCAAAAAATAAAGAACAAAACCTCACACACTCACTTGAATGTTGGACAAGGTTGGACTTCATCACCAACCCCCAACATATTATTACCCTGTTCATGGCCAAGGATGGCTCCAAGAATCGTCGTAGCTTGGAAAATAGTATGCATTCCTCTTTGAAGGGTGTATCGTTACCCAAGTGATACTGGGTGAGGACTGGTAGGACCTATTTCCCCCCATAGATTATGGGTTTCATCTCCATAGTCTAATGGGATTTACAATCTAGACTTCATCACCAGATATGTGTGTGCGAGCATAAATGTGGAATCCTAGAATAATTTTAGGGCAAAAATTTTGCACATCAATTTTTATTTCTTTCCAAAAACTTTCAAAAATCCAAATAAATAAAAAAATTTAAAACTAAAAAAAAATCAAACTTTGCACGAACTTAGGAAAAAAAATCTTGCTTGTTTGTTTTCTTTGAGTGCTATTTTACATTGTGCTTCTTTCACACATTCACACACATACACTTACATTTCAAACATCATCACATATTAGCATATGGTAACGACCCATGGTTAAACCAAAAAGTTAGCACTAATTCGGAGTCATTTGTCTTCCCCTATGGATCCATCTCAGGATTGTCAGGTCCCTAACACTTTGATTATAGGGCAAGGTAGTGTACCTCCTCCTATGTTCTAGACGTTGAATGTAGGGCCCTCTAGTAGTGCCCCTATTTAATATATATATGTTATGCATAGAGCTACCCATGCATCTATTCCTAAGACTCCTAGGAGTTAGACACATACACCAATGGATGGTCGTGTCATACTGTAGATATGGATATTGTTAGGATGTACCTGAATGTAGCTAGTATGGTTTTTCTATCATTGCCACCACTTACCATATCATCTCGCACCTTGCCATAATTGCATTAGGAGTCTACATCTACACACCCATAGTAGTTCAACCCAACCTTCATAAATCCACTTTTTGAGCCAATTGTTGCCACCTTGGCTCATGGTCAACCATCATAATCTACAAAACCACCCATCACCTTGCCACATCAAAAAATCATTTGCACCAACCCCCTTTACTAAGTGCCAACTCATGTTTCTTCATGGGTTCTCATATCTATTTCATTTACCGCCCCTACAGACCCCATGCATCCCATAATTACTCATTCGATGGTAATGCATTTTTCCACCTACCCCCACCTACATCTACTAACATGGTTGCCTCACAACCAATTCAACCATCTAACTTATATGTGACTATACCCATATCATCTATGATTGCCATGTAGTAGGTCTTCTTGTAACTACAAAAAATGATTTTGAATAATGCTAATTGTAGCATTAATTTTGATCCACAACAGTAGTCATAGAGGATTGATTAGAACTCACCATCAACATCTTATAAACCCCACAACTTTATCCAAGATCCATCTTGGGTATTACATCCCTCAACCACTACCATAACAACTAACCCACTTCATCACATGTATGCTAACTCATCAGGTCACCATGCTATCATGCCTGCATCACCTCATCAATATCAAATCCCTCATCAACCATCATATCATAATGCATTTCAATCTAACATACCCATCATTCGCTTTCCACCTACAATGCAAAGTATTACCAACAATAGTAAGAAAATCAGAGTTTTAACCCTATAGAAGATTCTAAGTTCCATGTTAGGAACCTACTATTAAAATAAAGCACACTCACACAAAATACTGAGAAATAACTCACATACATCAAATAACTCAATATCACTATGCAGAAATCAATTATAGAAATGAAACAATCTCATAGTAGCACTGAATCACGGGCCTCTTCTAGGGGGCAACCTCCTTCAATATTTTATTAGCTTGCAAAAGGATAATATCGTACATGGCTTAATATATTTTTAAAGTAAAACTACATGCAACCCTACCTAAATGCTCAAGAGGTGGCTTACATGTAAAATGCCACTTGAGCTAGAATCTCCCACCAAATGGTGGTTACAATCTTGATAAAAACGGTTACATGAAATGGTACCACTTGGCGAGGTATCTTACTACATTGGTTACAATATTGATAAAAATAGTTACATGAGATGGTACCATTTGGTGAGGTACCTTTATTGCCACCTACATTACTAAGTGTTGCATAATAACATTAAAATAGAATTCCCACATTAGAAGTGGATTATTACATAGGTAAATGAGAATTGCAACATGGTGTTAGGATAGGATCCTAACATGTCCTTCCCCTTCGAAAAACTTTGTCCTCAAAGATAAAACTGAGGAAACTGGTGTTGGAGTTGATGGAGAGGCTTCCATGTAGCATATTTTGGTTGGAGTCCATCCCACTGGACAAGGACATCTATGATGGTATGATTTTGGATAGTGCGGGTGCGATAATCTAGCAACTATTTTGGTTCAAGTAAGATGCACCATTCCTCATCCAATTATGGTAATGCTGATTGAACCTGTACCTATGTACCCACAACTTTCTTGAGAGACAAAATATGGAAAACAGGATATAGTTTAGAGGTGGGCAGAAAAGCCAATTTGTAAGTAGTGGAACCAATCCGTTGTAGAACTTGGTAGGGCTCATAGAATTTTGTAGCAAGTTTCTAGAATCAATGGAGTTGGAGGGATGAATGTTTGTATAGCTACAAGCTAAGGAAAACCATATCACCCACATCAAAGATATGCTCGGATCGATGTTGGTCGGCCTATTGTCACATCCGGTTCTGGGCCATGTCCAAATTATGCTTCAGCTGGTGAAGGACATCGGTCTACTAGCAAAGAGTAATATCGACTGCCTAGACCCTGGAGCTTCCTAGAATGTACGAAGAAGGTGTGGGTGGAGGGCACCCATAAAAAACCTCAAAAGGAGTGAGTTTGGTAGCTATATTATAGGACGTTTTGTACCACCATTCGACCAGAGGAAGCCACTTCACCCATTGATAAGGATGATATTATGCAAAGCAATGAAGATCGGTATCCAAACGTTTATTGACAATCTTAGTTTGACCATCCGTTTATGGATGATAAGATGAACTCATTTTGAGCTTCATTCCCTGCAACTTAAACAACTCTTGCCAAAAATGACTAGTGAAGGTTGGGTCTCGATCGAACAGAATGGAGGTGGGCATACCATGAAGGCAAAAAATGGAATCAAGGAATATTTGAGCAATGGTGGAGGCTGTGTAAGGATGGGAAAGGGGACAAAAATGAGCATACTTTAAAAGGTGATCCACTACCACAAGAATAACAAACTTACTACCCAATTTAGGTAACCCTTCGATAAAATCCATAGAAATATCAGTCCAAATTTGATCTAGAATAGGTAATGGTTGAAGAGTACCTGGAGACCGAATTGTTTCACCTTTCATTCATTGGCAGGTATCACAAGTTGTCACGAAGTCATGGGTGTCTTGTTTCATCCCTTTATAGAAGAATGTGTGCTTGAGGTGTTCATATGTTTTGAGAAATCCAGAATGACCTACAGATGGAGTAGTGTGTAGTTCCTTCATGAAGAGATCATGGAGTGGCGAGGCACGAGGAATAACAAGGTGTTGGCGATAACGCAAATCCTAGTCATCCCAATTGTAGCCTGGGTATGAAGTCATATCAGCTTGAAGTGAAGCCATCAAAGCTTGCAGGTCTACATCTTGAAGTACCTCTTATCATAAGGAATATATCCATTGAGATACAGGTGTAGAGATAGCACATAGCATACTGAAGGCCTCAAATTGGTGAGAGAGAGCATCAACCACAATATTTTCTTTGCCCTTCTTATAGGTGATATCATAATCATAGCCCATGAGTTTAGAAATCTATTTTTATTATTCTGGGGTAGCAACCCTTTGTTCTAAGAAATATTTGAGACTCTGATGGTCTTTTTTAATGGAGAAATGGTGCCCAATGAGATATGGTCTCCAATGGGTGACAACATGTAATATGGCCAACATCTCCTTGGAATATGTAGATTTTTCCAAATTACGCTCAGATAGTGCCTTACTGGTGAAGGCCAAGGGTCTTCCTTCTTGCATCAATACTACCCCAATATCATGACCAAAAGCATCACTTTCAATGATGAATGGTTTAAAGAGATCTGGCATGGTTAGAACAGGTGTGGTGGTCATGGTATGCTTTAATTCTAGAAAGTCTTGATCAGCGAGTCCTATCTAAGTGAAAGAGTCCTTCTTTAACATAGATGTGAGGGGAGCTACTATCTTCCCATAATTATGAATAAATTTCCTGTAATAACCTATAATTCCTAAAAATCCATGAAGTCCTTTGAGAGTGTGGGGATTTTCCCAGTCCTGTTCTGCCTGAATCTTCTTAGGGTCGACCTTGACACCATATTTGGAAACAATTTGTCCTAAATACTCCACTTTAGTTATACCAAAGGAGTACTTAGACCGCTTAGCAAAAAGTTGATGTTGGGCCAATAACTATAATGTCTAATCCACATGGGTAAGGTGTTCTTCCCATGAGTGGTTATAAACCAATATATCATCAAAGAAAACCAAGATTAACATCCACATGAAGGGATGAAAGATGTTCTTCATAAGGCTTTGAAATGTGGATGGTGCATTTTTCAAACCAAATGGCATTACCAAGAACTCATAGTGACATTCATGAGTATGAAAAGCAATTTTGGAATATCCTCGTCCTTGAGCCTAATTTGATGGCATCCCAAATGAAGGTCCAAATTGGATAAGTACATAGCTCCATGTAATTCATCTAGAAATTCATCCACTACCGGAATGGGAAATTTATCCTTGATGGTGATCTTATTGAGATCATGGTAGTCTATGCAAAATCACCACGAGGCATATTTCTTATGAACTAGCAAAACTGGAGAAGAATAGGGACTGGTACTAGGTCGAATGACTCCTGCCTTGAGAAATTCCTATACCATATTCACAATTTTTGACTTGAGAGCATGAAGATAGTGGTACGTTCTGATGTTCAGGTGTACTAATGAGTAGTGGAATAGCATGGTCATGAGAGTGACGAGGTGGCAGTGTCATTGGTTCTGAAAATATGCCATTGTGCTTGGTTAGAACAAGTTGTAAATATGTTGGAATTGGATCTGCTGTAGAAGTGGGTGGATGAATTGAAAATATTTGTGCAACGACCCCACGGGCAGACTTTTTCAACAACTTCTCCATGCAATTGGAACTAATAATTTATGTAGGGCCAGTATTGATATCCTTGAGGGTATATGTTTGTCCATTTTGTGAAAATTGTAGCCATAGTTCTACAATGTTGCAAGAGAAAGTGCCCAAGGTGCTCATCCATTGGGATCCTAACACAACATCACATCCTCCCAACTGGAGGGCAAAAATATCTTGCTTGAGTTCATAATACCCTATCTGAATTTTGACATTTCGACATTTACCTTTACAAGGTAAGGTGCCTCCATTGGCCACCATGACTTCAAAAGAATTACATGAGTGTATATATCAGTTAGTCCATTTGGCCACCTGAGGATCAATAAAGTTGTGTGTATTGCATGAATCAATAAGAATTGTGAGACAACCTTTGAAATAACCCACAACTTTCATGGTTTATGGGGTGGTAATCCTGACAAGAGCATGGACTAAAATTTCTACTAGTGTTTCTGATGGTTCTTCTTCCTGTGGAGTTGGTACATCAGTTGTATCATTATCCTAATCACTATGGTCATTATTTTTTGGTTCCTCCACATCTATTAAAAACAATCTCTTATTTGCACATCTATGCCCCTTCGTAAACTTTTCATCACAATTATAACATAACCCTTGGGTGTGATGCATATTCATTTCCTCTGTAGTCAGTCGCTTGGGAGCAGGAGGTTTATTATCCATATTATTTTTGACCCGAGAAGGGAAAGAAGGTCGATTATGTGAAAATCGTTGCATCTGCCTTTGAGCTGAGAGTTTAGATTCGACCAATAAGGCTAAACTGATAGCATCCATCATGGTGTGGGGTTTGAACATCTTGAATTCAGCATGGAGATCATCTCGTAACCCACTAAAAAAACAACTCATAAAAAATCCCTCATTCAAACCCTTAGTTTTATTGGCGAATTTATCAAATTGGATCTGGTAATCACGAACTGAGGAGGTTTGTTTCATCTTTGTCAGTGTACCTATAAAGTCATCATAATCAGTAGGGCCAAATCGAGTGAGTAGTTGGGACTCAAAGTGCTCCCAAGATAGATCAGGGTTAGCAACCCACAACCATTGGAACCAATGTAAGGCCTTATATTCTATGTTGAAAGAAGCAATCTGAACTCGATGATAGACAGGGGCATTATGGAGTCAGAATAATTGATCAACCTGACATAACCACCCATCGACATCCTTTCCACAGAACTTAGGGAAGTCTAATTTAGGCATTATAAAGGTTGGATCCTGATCAGAATGATTTTCATCTGGTGTTCGTCGACCTCATTCAGAGTTTTTAGCATGGTGTTTAGTTTTGGTACTGTCGTGCAATTTGATCTCCATCTTTGTGAGTTGTTCTTCTAAACAGATTCTAGTGTTATCCTGATCCAGTTGAAGCTCTTGAATATCTGTGCCTATGTTATTATTTACAGAGGTCAAGTTAGCAATAGATTTTTGTATGTCAGATAATAATGTGCCCAAGTCTAAATCCTTTTGTTTTCCTCGAGTGTCGCTTGCCATTGCGATCCGTCTTGTGCTGAGTTACTAAAAATAGACCTCTGATTTTTAGGAGTTACTATTTTTAGTAAGGGTCCAAAATTTAATTTGGGAAATGATTTGCAACACTGATTTTAGGATAGGTTTCACTCCGATGGTTGTTTGATCTGAGTGCTCAATGAGGAGATATACTGAATTTCTTGACTTTTTGTGATCTCCTGTTGGTTGCAAGTCGATGTCAAGGTAATTTCTTCCACTTGTACTTAAAATTTCACCAATGAGTCCTTGAGGGTATTTTGTGTAGAATAACAAGTAGATTCTATTCCCAAAAATTTGGATCAATTTGATGGACCGATGAAAATTTATGGCCTTAGCAAGAAAAATCAAAATTTGCTATTTTTAGAAATTTGGTGCAAAATTTGACCAGGAGCTGCCAAGGACAATTTTGTCTGGAATAGAGTGTAGAATTTTTTGCTAAATTTTTGAGTCAATCTGAGCTTTGTGTGAAGAGATATCTTGGTTGTTTTTTTTCTGTGTTGGTGTTCGATTTCTGATTTGAAGTTATAGTTCAAAATTGGGGACCTAGGATCAACTATTTTGGACCTGTATATTGCACCTTGGCCACCATGTCACTCACTATTCTCTATTCCTGTCACCTGTGCTAGGGTTACTAACACAGTTTCTGCTTCTAATATTAGGGAATTTTTTGACACTGACAACTCTATTTCTAACACAGTCTAAAATTCTATACTGGTACAGAGGAATGTTACTGTCGACCCGACTACCATCGTTACTATCCTGATTGTTACTATCACTGTCCTGACTATTCAGATTTTGACCACGGGCTGGTTCAAACACTTGTAAAAAAATTTCTTGATTTATGGTGCATGCAAGTTGTTTTCTATGATAGGGAAAGCCTTATCTGTATGCTCACTTATGGGGATGGTGAATGCAGGTTAGTAGAACAAGGATGGGTTGATTTGTAGGGGAATGATACATTGTTTTTGTTTTATTTTCTTGAACCAGGGTATGCTAAGTAAGAGAGTATGTAATACCCATAGGCCCTCTGTTATACCATAGTGATGAACAATAGTGCTCGGACCAATATTTCATGCCACTACTCAAGGAGGATTCCACACATACCCTTGAGCACACTATCTGCCTCTCTAATAGTATGGGAGGGTAATCGTCTAGGATGCTATGTCCCATGGACTATGGATAATACAAGGTTGAAAAGCTTCATAATGGATAAAATCTTGTTTAACCTAGATTGTATCCCGATATACCTGAAGATACGTGGGAGCTCAATTTCATGCGCGAGTGTTGTCTGAGGCCTGGGTATTGGAGCTTAATCACCCCTCACTTCACTAGACGCTTTATGGGCTATCTATCTTAGCCAATAATGATAGCTCCTTCACAATATTTTAAAACCCTTGACACAGGGTTTCTAACCTACACAACTACTATATTTTTTTTGGTCTTTTCTAATTTTTTGAGAAAAAATGACTATAGTTTTTGGATTTTTTTGATAAAGGAAAAACAAAAATAAAAAACACACAGGAAAATTATACCTAAGATGTGGAATGACTGGAAAGAATCATCTTAGTTGCATTAGAACTTGGACCTTGAAATGCTATGATACCACTTGTTAGGAACCTACTATTAAAATAAAGCACACTCACACAAAATACCGAAAAATAACTCACATACATCAAATAACTCAATATCACTATGCAGAAATCAATTACATAAATGAAACAATCTCACGGAAACACTGAATCATGGGCCTCTTCGAGGGGGCAACCTCCTTCAATATTTCATTAGCTTGCAAAATGATAATCTCGTATATGGCTTCATATATTTTTAAAGGAAAACTACATGCAACCCTCCCTAAATGCTCAAGAGGTGGCTTACATGCAAAATGCCACTCAAGCTAAAATCTCCCATCAAATGGTGGTTACAATCTTGATAAAAATAGTTACATGAAATGGTATCACTTGGCGAGGTATCTTACTACATTGGTTACAATATTGATAAAAATGGTTACATGAGATGGTACCACTTGGCGAGGTACCTTTATTGCCACCTACATTACTAAGTATTGCATAATAACATTAAAATAGGATCCCCACGTTGGAAGTGGGTTATTACATAGGTAAATTAGAATTACAACATGGTGTTAGGATAGGATCCTAACATTCCAGTTACTACAGAACCATATTGATAGCCTTGCCATGTACACACTAGGTTTGCAGTACCAAAATCCCATCTTATGATAGCTACTCAATAACCTGATCCATGCTTCGATACCCACATTGTCTTATCCAACTGATTTTTAGATGCTAAAGTTTAACACACTTAAGAGGGATGAGGACCCTCAAGAGTGAAATCATCTGCACTACACCAAATAACATCACCTCGTCAAAAGCCCCCATCCTAGAGGAATTTCCAATAGTTGATCCTACTTTTCCATCCAAAAGTATCATCTCTAGTCAACCATCATCCACCATAATTGATTTTTCCAACACACCCAATAATCCCACTAACCAATCACCAGCTTCATTAGCCATACCACCCACTTCACAAACACCATTCACATTTTTAGCCCAACCAACTCCATCAACTAACAACCCCATCAAGCCTAATCCACCTCAAGCTTCACCACCCATCATCTCGTAGATAGGATCACCTATTCAAGAGGAGCCATTACCTCCACCTAAATTGCAAGCCACCACTGAAGCACCCTCCTCATCCACTGAGCCATCCACATATGAAGTAGCTCAATTTGTAGTGCATCTTGCCAATCTGAGTATTGGCGAATATATTATTGAGAGTGTCATAGTTACACAACCTATATAATAAGTTAGATATTATGATCATCCACACAATCCACCTTTAGCTATAGGTGCAGTGTAGATAATGGGTTCTAAATCTAATCAGATCAATTATATATATGGGGGAGTAGATTTTCATCCGATCCACCTCCTCCTAATGAGGAACCCTTACAAGAGTTTAATGCCAATTTAGAATATCTATCCAACCTAAATTTACCTTTGTGATATTTTTGAAAGGTTAGCTTCAATGGATTTAGCCTTGGATGACATGAGCAGGGTCCACATCACATTATTGATCTTGAATATAAATAAATGCATGATTGCTTTGGCTTAGGATATAGGCCATCTACCCCAAACTCCTCTTTCGAGCATACAATCCAACAAATCACACTTGATTCCAAAGAAAATAATGAGAGAAAATAAAGTGATGATAGTGATGACGAGTACATGGACCCTGACTTTGTTCCTTATCTAAATGAGGTTTTTCTAGAGATTACATTGCAAACGACGGTGGTCAAATACATTTTTGATGATTACATCTCCGATGATGATTATGAGGAAGACTTGGGGGCAGAATTTTATTATCTATCTATCACCTTTGATGATTCCTAAGATGTGGATCCCATAGTGCCCATTGATGATAAATATAAGTACCACATCATAATTTTTCCTTTCAATCAACCCATATTTCAGTTGCTCCTTCCCGATAACAAGCTAAGCCAAGTTAAAAGTATTATACATACATGGCTTAAAAAAAATAGAAAAACAACAAAAGACACAAATATTTTCATACACATTGTATTTCATACATCCATCCATGCAATTTACCTACATTACATACATGCATTTTAGGTATTTGTGCATACCAATCATCATATAAGGGATAATTTGGTCAATTTCGATAATCACTAGTCTACTACATCTTGTTGCCTCAATCAGGGTCATCTTACATAATCTCGTATATGGCTTCATATATTTTTAAAGGAAAACTACATGCAACCCTGCCTAAATGCTCAAGAGGTGGCTTACATGCAAAATTCCACTCAAGCTAAAATCTCCCACCAAATGGTGGTTACAATCTTGATAAAAATAGTTACATGAAATGGTATCACTTGGCGAGGTATCTTACTACATCGGTTACAATATTGATAAAAATGGTTACATGAGATGGTACCACTTGGTGAGGTACCTTTATTTCCACCTACATTACTAAGTATTGCATAATAACATTAAAATAGGATCCCCACGTTGGAAGTGGGTTATTACATAGGTAAATGAGAATTACAACATGGTGTTAGGATAGGATCCTAACATTCCAGTTCCTATAGAACCATATTGATAGCCTTGCCATGTACACACTAGGTTTACAGTACCAAAAGACCATCTTACGATAGCTACTCAATAACCTGATCCATGCTTCGATACCCACATTGTCTTATCCAACTAATTTTTAGATGCTAAAGTTTAACACACTTAAGGGGGATGAGGATCCTCAAGAGTGAAATCATCTGCACTACACCAAATAACATCACCTCATCAAAAGCCCCCATCCTAGAGGAATTTCCAATAGTTGATCCTACTTTTGCATCCAAAAGTATCATCTCTAGTCAACCGTCATCCACCATAATTAATTTTTCCAACACACCCAATAATCCCACTAACCAATCACTAGCTTCATTAGCCATACCACCCACTTCACAAACACCATTCACATTTTCAGCCCAACCAACTCCATCAACTAACAACCCCATCAAGCCTAATCCACCTCAAGCTTCACCACCCATCATATCATAGATAGGATCACCTATTCAAGAGGAGCCATTACCTCCACCTAAATTGCAAGCCACCACTGAAGCACCCTCCTCATCCACTAAGCCATCCACATATGAAATAGCTCAAGTTGTAGTGCATCTTGCCAATCTGAGTATTGGCGAGTATATTATTGAGAGTGTCATAGTTACACAACCTATACAATAAGTTAGATATTATGATCATCCACACAATCCACCTTTAGCTATAGGTGCAGTGTAGAGAATGGGTTCTAAATCTAATCAGATCAATTATATATATGGGGGAGTAGATTCTTCATACGATCTACCTCCTCCTAATGAGGAACCCTTACAAGAGTTTAATGTCAATTTAGAATATCTATCCAACCCAAATTTCCATTTGTGATATTTTTAAAAGGTTAGCTACAAGGGATTCAGCCTTGGATGACATGAGCAGGGTCCACATCACATTATTGATCTTGAATATAAATAAATGCATGATTGCTCTGGCTTAGGATATAGGCCATCTACCTCAAACTCCTATTTTGAGCATACACTCCAACAAATCACCCTTGAGTCTGAAGAAAATAATAAGGAGAGAAAATAAAGTGATGATAGTGATGATGAGTACATGGAACCTGACTTTGTGCCTTATCTAAATGAGGTTTTTCTAGAGATTACATTGCAAACGACGGTGGTCAAATACATTTTTGATGATTACATCTCCGATGATGATTATGAGGAAGACTTGGGGGGAGAATTTTATTATCTATCTATCACCTCTGATGATTCCTAAGATGTGGATCCCATAGTGCCCATTGATGGTAAATATAAGTACCACATCATAATGTTTCCTTTCAATCAACCCATATTTTAGTTGCTCCTTCCCGATAACAAGCTAAGCCAAGTTAAAAGTATTATACATACATGGCTTAAAAAAAATAGAAAAACAACAAAAGACACAAATATTTTCATACACATTGTATTTCATACATCCATCCATGCAATTTACCTACATTACATACATGCATTTTAGGTATTTGTGCATACCAATCATCATATAAGGGATAATTTGGTCAATTTCGATAATCACTAGTCTACTACATCTTGTTGCCTCAATCGGGGTCATCTTACATCAAGCACAACACATTAATCCATCAATCCATATTTTGATTATTAAGGAGTTCACATAAAGTAGGATAAATACCATATAATTGTTAGCAATAATGATTATGCGGCCACTGACTATTTTGTGTGCACCTTTTAATTTTCAAAATATTGCAATGAAAGTAAAGCAAATACATTACACACCACATCAATCCATCAACAAAATCCAAATGTTTTCAATCACTCAACCACTCCTAGTGTTTTGAGAAAACTCAATTTAAAATCAAACAATCTTTAGATGCAATAAGTTGTTCCTAGTCAATCAAGTTTCCTCTTGGACCACACACATTAAAACACATTAAAAAAATTTGTGAACCTTGGGGAGAATGAAATCAAAAGTTGTTATTGTCATAAGTTAAAGGTATCCTTTGTTCATCCAATTATGTGCATGGTCTAGAGTGCTACAGAGTTGACAAAAGTACAAGCTCCACCTTCATCCCCAAAAAAAAGAGAGAAAAATCCCTTGGCCTTTTTCAAAGTGACCAAGTATCCCAAAAATATTACAAAAGCAATAAAATCCTTTGCTCTTCCTCAAAGCAAGCAAGTATCCCGAAAAGAATCTCAAATCAATAAGTTTCTCTTTGCTCTTTCTCAAAATAAGCAAGTATAAAAAAAAGAGGCATGTTGCTCCATCACAAAAATGAGCAAACTCAAAAATCAAAATCCCAAAATCTAAAGCAATAAATGAAGGGAAGAAGATTGAATCCATGGAACTCTTAGTATCTCAAAAAACTTGGGGTGATCCTCATTATAGCAATGGGATGAATGAATCCCACTTGGCAATAGGGTATCCTTATACATTGTGTCACATATGTCACATTAGTGACCTTCTTTTATATATACCTATGGTCACTCTCATATGAGCTAGCTTATTGGCATAAGTTACAATTGAATAGAAACAAAAAATAATTGCACACACAGTTGGTTCTTGAGAAATTTGAAAACACTAGGACAACCTAAGCATTATGAAGATTTGTGAGATCATAAATGAGTTTGTTCAAGGTCACTAAACATTTCATTCACAAATACCAAATGTTAATGCCCCTGATTAAGTGACAAGAATACATTCGATCAAGCAAAAGTCTAAAGCATACCAAATGGTCATTAGAGCATAGAATTCATCTATCATCACATAATATCATATGCATTCATACATGCAATAAAACAAAAGCACAAAACAGGTCCAAATCAATGCACAATCACTTTAAAAGAAACAAAAAAAGAAAAACAAAACACCAAAAACATTTTTATAATTCTTCTCATTTAAAAACATAAAAACACAAAAATGTTCATGCATTATTTTCAAAAATAAAAATAAAACCTCACAAACACCAAAAGCATCATCATCATCATCAAGTCCATCTTCAAATCATCATCAACCATGCACATCATCATCATCAATGAGTGCACCTCGTACTTAGTGACTTACCCTATACACTTGGCAGGTGAAGTGACTAGCAATATGTGCAATCCGATTGGATGGATAACTCACCATAAGGAAATTTATCCAAACAAACAAATGCATCATCACATCATCATCAAAATCATCAATTCCATCATCAACTCATGTATTTTCACAAACAACATAATCACCATCATCACATTATTTAGTGAACCTCATATCTAGTGAACTACCCTATCCACCTTACAGTTGTAGTTTCTAGCAATCCACGTAGTCTGGTTGGATGGGTAGATCACCATAAGGACAATTATCCAAAAAATCAATCCATTATGGCATTAAAATAGCTAGATTCCTCAATAAAGATAGATGTCACTGGTTTTTGCATCGCATCGTGTTTCACACAATGTGGTACAAAAAGGGGCATCTATAGATACCAAAACCTAGATATCCACAATATCACATTTACCATCCCACATCAAATCTTGCATAATAAAGTTATACGTCTAAGTATAGATTTAGGTATATAAATCCTACACATTACCCTATTTTCTAGATTTATTAAATTTGGAAAATAAGCCTAGGATACCTTGCATACCTACTAGACATGTGCCCTAGCTACCTCACCAACATCCCTTGCCACATATCATACACACTTGTCCCCATTGTCCCTTCACATGGGGTAACGCTCCACATATCACTCCACTTGTAGCCACATCACCCAAATTAAGTGAGACACCCTGGGTGACTCACTCTAACTGCCCCCTCCATTTGGCAGCCCAAGATTGCCACTTGCCAATCTTGGATTGCCACCTCTCATTTTCCTCCAAATCCCTAAGGAGCCTATAAAGGCGCCTTCACCCCACCAAACCAAGGAGGCTTAATATTTGTACCATTAGGCTATCAAAATATGACCAAATCTCTACATGCATCCCGAGGAGAAGAGAGATATGAAGCTTGAAGGCCCCATTTCGTAGAAATATACCATTCAGTCAAAACTACATGTCTACAGTTTCATAGTCAAAACCACATCTACATGGTTTTTCCATCACCTATGTGCATTTTTCCAATCACCACCGCATACCTACATCTTAGAAAAAAAAATATGACAAATAAGATTAGTAGTTATTATCTGCAACAAGGCATTTGAGTTTATTTCTTTCTCTATTTTTTGCATTACATATTTTCTCTAGTTAGGTTTTGATAGAAAATTTTTTGTCTTGATTTGCAGGTGCTACTAACTCTTATTTGGTTTTCATGTGTGTAGGAAACAGGTATCTTGGAGAGTTTTTGAAGTTGGAGTGGTCCTCACATTGGATACCAAAGCCCACTCACCCCTTGGAGTTGTAGCTGAAGAACGAAGAACACACGTACCTATGGAAGACTTGGAAGACCTCCATTCCATCATCGAAATATTGTATCATATAGAGAGAAAGAGCATTGTAACATTACCTCCAATACATTTGGGGCAATTCAAAATTCCTTTGTAACACTATATCAAAATATCAATACAAAGAGCAATTTTGGCAATTTTCTTTCTCTGTGTTCATATTTATTTTGTGTTCAATTCTTTTGGTTATAGTACTTGTATGAAATTTCTATTCTAAAATATTATAATAATTTCACTTGCTCATAGAAATTAATGAAAAGTAAGCTTTTCATCTCAACATGATCTCTAACCCAACTTATCACTAATTTTGGATCTCCATAATTTGTAAAGTTGTAATTCTTTACTCCACTGCTATTCTCATCAAGAGGATCGACGCTTTCCATTCTGCCATATTATTTTATCCTTCCCTTAAACCTAACTTGAAAGTGAACTTATGATTTTTATTTAAGTGCAGTGCTCCATGTACCCCACACCTACCTGGGTTGTCATGGCAAGCTCCATCAAAGAATTCCCATGGCTCTTGCAACCTAAGAACATGAGTGCCATATTTTTGCTTTATATCTTTTCTATTAATTTTATATTAAATTGTAATTTTTTATATATCTCCATTTCGGTAGTAGTGATTCTGGTTCTAATATCAGATTCATAATTCAAGTTAAATTTTTTTATATATCTCTATTTTTTTTATCCTGATTGGAAAGTGCGGTTGGTGGTGCCTCTTTAGAATTTGTGTCAAATCCTCAAGAGATTCTATGCCTCTTAGGATTATTGTATTTTTTGATCAGTTCTTGTGCCTCTTTTCATGTGATGGATTGTATTTTTCCTTTATTTAAGCTAATCTTTGGTTTTATTTTTGTTAAAAGGAAGGACTTGAGTTAATGGGTGGTTGAGTGGTAGGGATGTGTTGTCTATTCTGGGATATTGTCTCTTTTGGTTTTCTAGGTTGTTATGGGTTATTGAGGGTTGTCTTTGGGTGGGACAACTTTATGAGTAATGTTTGGCTTCTAATGTAAAAGGTTGTAGGGCCCCTTTCAAAACCCTCTTCTCAATCTAGTCGAAAAAAAAATTGTAATTAATCCCATAGTTTACTTTAATCCTAAAGATTTGGATTTTTATCCAAACTTTAACTCAAACATTACTTTAATATTCCTCAATATTTGGATGTAGAGTGTGTTTTGTATTGAATATCTATTTTTCTTATTTTCATTACTTTTGATGCCTAATTTTATTTAAATTTATTTAACCTTACATGTGGGATGATGACAAACACCTTGATTGATTTCTATACTATAAAATTAGCACTATGGAACCTATCACATAGGAAATACTTTTCTATATATTTTCTAAAATTTATCATGTTGTTATGAAAGCTTGATATCCCTTAGGATTAGTCATCTTATTATTTGAAAGCTATATGCATTATATTTTACAGTTTTTTTTCATGTGGATACACAATTATTAAACTTGTAAATAGTTAAAATACTTATCTTTAAATCCATTTAGAATAAATGAACCTTTCATTCCACACTTTATGATAAAAAATAGAAAAATAGAAAAAATTGTGGCATATAAAATTATGGTGCTCTGAATCAGTTGTTACATTTTTTTCTCTTTTTCTCCATAAAAGTAAAATGATAAGTAGATATATAAGATATGTTAGGTCTTAAAAAACTTATAATTATTCTTATGATAAAACTCTTACTACTTCAAAATTAATTCTTTCTCAATCTAGTGAGAATGAGTAGGAAGATGGTGGATCAGGTTGGTCGAGAGGCTACGAGCAAGGAAGGTGGTGGTTTGGAGTTGGAGCAGGATGACCTGTTGGCTGTGAGTAAAAAAGGTGATAAGCTAGTGTTGGAATAGGTTGGTCAAAATTATACGTGTAAAAAATATGGCAATATGTAGGATGGTTATGGAGTTAGCATTCTGTAAAATGGTGGTTTGTAGGATGGTGGAGGTGTTGGTAGTATGTAGAATGGTGGGATTATGAGTGATATATAGGTATATCCAGTTAACGAAGGGGTAGTTCCAAAGGATGTGGACTAAGGCAAGCATGTAGGCTTCAAGGTACCTTTTATTGTGCTTGTGAGTGGGTCCCCAAGACATGGGTATCCTTTTGACCCATGTGAGTCCTTATTTGCTATGGTTATCGCTAGATGGTTGTACCCTCGATTCACCAGACCTCTATTTGACCTATCTTTGGTTAGTAACAAGCTGGTTATTCTATATGGCCTCTTGTATGTAATGATGCAATAAGGACCATGGAATCTAGTAAAAAAGTTCCAAGGTGGAATGCTGAACCTTGATGCCATTCGATGTTGAGATTTTATTAAATGGAAACCCCTATGTGTGCTTGAGATTTTTGCAATATCAAATTCTTTCTTTCTTATCAATATGAACTATGAGGAGGACTCAAAACACATTTTGGGTTGAGGTCCCTGGTTATTTGGTAAGAGAGAACTATTTCAACTAGTAAATCAAATAGTAAACTTGGCCCCACTCTGGGTATGACTCCTAGATTTATTGTTCCATATTTGGCATAAATATATCTTGTGAGGTATTGCCAAAGCTATTGGAGATCTATTTTTTATCAAATAAATAACTAGAGCAAAGACCAGGTCAATATTTGCTAGGATGTGCATCATGGCAGATTCATAGGCTGATTTAACTAATCTTATTGAGCTTGTTTCTAGATAGGATCCTTGGATTCAATTGATTATTTATAAAAATAGATCTATTAAATTCTCCCTTTGTAATAAAGTTAGGCATTCCTCTGGGTCATATAGCAAAGTTATAGGTGATGGTACCAAAAAGAAAAATTGGGTTAAAAAGCAAGCTAGTAAGGGTCAGTTGTCAACCCCTGTAGGGTTAGCCCAACTTGAAGCCTTGACTCAGGAGGAGTTAGAATTGGAAGAAATGATAATGGAAAAAATCACTCATGTATGTTAGTGATATTGGTAAGGTGGTGGTTTAGAAATTGGACCCCTCTGCAAAAATATTGACCAAGTAAATCCCGATGAATTGGTTACAGAGACACTCATTCCTCCAAAGTTTCTCCAAAACTTCTACTTGTGCCTTACCTATCAATACCCTGTTATTGAGGATCTTATATCCCATCAGAAGAATAGTGAGCCTTTACTAGGAAGGAATCCCTAAACTTGTTCAAAATAAAATAATATTTGTGCCCTAGTGAGGGATCATCAAGAGTATCCACTTCTAGACCTGAGCCTTTGAAAGGGATAATTGGATGTTGGGGTAAATAAAAAGGTATGGAAGCCTTCAAATAAAGGATAGAGGGCTCATGAGGTAGATTAAAACATTGTTGATGGACTCCAATCTCAATGAAATTTCAAAAAAAGAAAACAAAAAGGACACCAAATGTAAACAACTAAAGCTTGAATCTTTTTGTTGTTCCCCCAATATATGAGTAGGGAAAAATGATCAAAATCCTGTAAATGAAGATGCTCTCTTGGAATATCAGGGGCCTAAACAAGCCCTCTAAGAGGTAAATGTTGGAATATATGAGGAAATATATGAAACTAAATATCATCCTTATTCATGAAACTAAGATGAATAGTAGTAGCACAAAAGCAACTAAAAATATTATTCTCCCTAAATGTACAATCATTTAGCTCACCATAGCATTTATGCTTACGAACAATTGATTAATCTATTTTTAGAATGATTCTCCCTAAATGTTCAAAAGAGAGTCTCATTAGCTGACTTATACAAGCTCAAGCAACATGACGATGAGACTGTTTATGACTTTGGAAACCGTTGGAGGGCTATCATTAATAAACTGCCATTCTCCCTACCAATGGAGGAGTTAACCAAAATGTTTACCCAGAGTTGTCTAAAACCTATCTCTTGGTTACTCCAATTACAACAATACAAGACTTTTGAAGAGGCTTTGGCCCAAGCAAGTATCATAGAAGACATTAAAGTCCAAGAGGGTGTTTTAAAACCCCGTAGAAAATAATGGCAACAAAAGGAATAATAATTATGGCCAAAACAAACAAACACAGGCTAGTACAGCCTCAAATGTTAACCAAGTTAATCAAGTGGTGGCGAGTTTGCCCGTAATGGCTCAACAACAACAAGTAATGCAAATTCAACCGCAACCAATTGCTTATCATGCGGTACCCGCCCCTACTCAACCAGCTCCCAATCTTTGGGCCAACCATGGAAACTCGACCTTGGCAAACAAATCGTCCCAAGCGACAGTTCACACCTTTAGATGAACCATATGCGGTCATATTCAACAAGTTATATAGAAAAAATCAGTTAACTTTACCTGAGTTTAAACCTTTAGAACCACCTAGAAGGGGGAAGTATTACAAGGAGTACCTATTTTGTCCTTATCATAGGCAAAATGGACACGATATTAATAATTGTACAGCTTTCAAACATGTGATCCAAGATCTTATTGAGATTGGAGCCATTAAATTGGATAGCCCCTTAGCCCAAAAAAATCAAAATCTTGGTGTATTTCAAACACCCCTTCCACATCGGGAGGAAGCTCCAACAACTTCAGGGGGAGTAACTCAGGTAACTCCTCCTAATCAAGTCAACCATGTACAACAATACCAAGGTTTTGTGGGTACTATTAACGTAGTAACCCGGGGTCAAAGGGCGAACCAACCAAATCAGGCTGAACCACAACCACCTATACAAACTCCCAGTCCACCTCAGGTAACAGTGACCCAACGACGTGCTAGTACTTCTCAACAACCGCTAAATCATTCTACTCAACGCCAACAACCCATCATGTCATTGAGTAGCCGATTAACTACCAGTTTAAAAATGGCTTCTGCCAAATTATCGATCTATGACCTCATTCAAAAATATCCCCCGCATAGAGAGGCATTAATGGAAATATTAAAGTCAATCAAGCTTCAAACTCAAGATACTAATGCCTTCAAAAACTTTGTGGGGAGTATTCAAACATGCATGGAGCCCTCCATCACTTTCTATGATTTTGAAATCAAACCTATGTCAACGGAAAGTATAGATCCTCCACTGCATATCATGGCCAAGATCGATCACAAGCCATTCAAGAGAGTCTTAATTGACACTGGTTCCTCAATCAATATCATTACAACATCGGCATTGAGTCATCTAAAGCTGTCGCCATCCCTTATCACAAAGTCAACTTTTACTCTTAAAGCATTCAATGATGCTTTATCTTCCACGGTTGGCACGGTTATCTTGCCCATTGAGGTAGGGGCCCAAACTTTGCATACCTTATTTCACATCTTGCAAGGGTCCATGGCATACAACGTATTGCTTGGACGGCCTTGGCTTAGGGAGATGAGATGTGTCCCTTCTATACTGCATCAATGTCTGAAGTATGTATATGAGGGATAGGTTCATTGTGTACCTGCTGACACTGAACCCTTCAAACATTGCAACTATGTCTCAAATCCTTATGAGATTGTGTTGCCATCCACTCATATTTTCTTGACCCCATCTACTTCTTCTATACCATATTCTTCTAAAGCTCCCATTCCTGAGGGGCTACCCATCATATCGCAACCATCTTCCTCTTTCGCTATTCCATCTCATTCACCACTTTCTTCATCTCCTAATATTCCTTCTTCTTCATCAGTGACCACATGCACATGTGGCCATGACCAATCATCTCTTTCCATGTCATTACCCCATTCTTCTACACCTTCTTCAACATCACCTATTATTCCTCCATCTTCCCAACCATCACCAGCTGATGTTTCACAAGTTAGTGAAGCATCAACCCAACCAAATCCTTCCAATTCTTCTATCCCACATTCTTCTATTCCATCATCTAGTCTTTCTCCCTCCCAAGTCAATGTCCATCTCACTGATGCAGGTATTGGTGAGTATGCCATTCAATATGTCCACATCACACCATTCAATGTGCAAACAGTTAAATATTTTGGTCGTCCACATGACCAAAATTTATCCATTGGATCGGTTTATAATATGGGTTCTATGACAAATTCCATTAATTTTGTATATGGGGGAATAGAGTCATATTCTAGTCCTACCACCATACTAGAACCTAAGCATCCAGTCCCTGCCAATATTGAAAGGATGGAGGGTTTTCCCTCTCGCTATTTCCACAGACATAATTGGCAGCAATTTGGCCTAGGTCGCTACGGGCAAGGAGTAACTGAATGCATCGATATGCCATATCAGAGACCCACTGAGCGTTTTGGTCTGGGCTACCAACCACTTCCATCCCTTTCTTCTTTTGAACGAGATTTTCAAAGCATTAATCTTAATTCAGAAGAAGAAATCCTCCACCCCGACGAATCCGAAGATGAAGCCTATGAAGAATTTGACGTCATGTCAAATGGTGATGAATCTGAAGAAGAGTCGGCGCCAATTGTTACCCTCACTGAACAAGACGAGTTTTATCTCCAATTGTTCCCTCTCCAAGAAGCCATATTTCACTTGTTTCTTCCACAAGAACGAGGTGAACCACCCCCTCCGCCACATCCATAAGCCATAATCCAAACCTATATTATATGTATATACTAAAATAGTGGTTTTCACCACTACAAAAAAAAAAAAAAACTCAAAAACTATGTTGTTTTGCATCTCAGGTCTTCCGAGGTCTTCATCGGTTTTCCCTTCCATTCCGTCGATCCTTTCTTCCATAAGTCGACAATGAATTTCGAAGACTTATTCACCCCGCTCCATAATCCATATGATCCGGATAAGCCTAAGAAATGTGTCTTTGGTGTTACCTCAGGCAAACTCCTAGGTTTTATTATCTCTAAATGAGGTATTGAGGTGGACCCAAACAAGGTCAAAGCCATTATGGAAATGTGTCCCCCAACTAATTTGAAGGAGTTGCGTAGTTTACAAGGAAATATTAATTCAATCTATCGCTTTATTGCACAACTTTCTGATAAATGTAGGCCATTTTGCCACCTACTACAAAAGGGGGTACAATTTTCATGGACAGATGAGTGTCAAAAAGCCTTTGATGACATCAAGCAGTACTTAGCATCTCCGCCAGTCTTAGCTCCGCCTCGTCGAGATCCCTTCCTTACGAATTTCTTTGCAGGAATTTATCGATGATGATACTGCTAGACAAGCACGTCTTGATCAACTCACACTCATAGATGAAAAACGAATCAATGCTTTAGAGCATTTGCGAGTTTATCAAGATCGATTGAAACGTGCTTACAATGCCAAATTTCATCTAAGAGAATTTCAAGTAGGAGATCTTGTCCTTAAAGAGAATCAACAAAACACCAATGCATTGCCGCATCTTCGAGATAAATTCGCGGCTAATTGGTTAGGTCCATATATGGTCACTGAAAGAGTGGGTAATGGAACTTATAGACTTGCCAGTTTAGAGGGAGAGGAAGAACCCGAACCACTTAATGTTATACACTTGAGGGCATTCTACGCATAGTTTGAATTTTATATGTACGTATATACATGGCTTGTACAACAAAAAAAAAAAAAAAACAAAAAAAATAAAAAGAATTTGCATTTCATTGCTAGTTGCATACATCTCATTCAAAAACATTGCATTTCATGTGCATACATCTCATTCAAAACCATAACATTTCATTTTCAGCCATAGTTGCATATCATGTTAGAGACCATTCTATATTTTGGATATAAAATTTGGTCAAGCAAAAGTCATGTTGCCTTAATCAGGGACACCTTCATAAAATCCATCAAACCGAATTGTCATTCGTACACCCATTTTCCATTTGCACATATTTACATTGCCAAAATGTTTTTAGTCACTCAGCCATTCCTAGTGTTTTAAGCAAACTTTGAAATGCATGTCAAAGTTCTCTAGGGCCATATCACAAATTACACTAAATAAAATCTTGAGTATTGGGAAATGATTTCAAAAGCGGTCTTGAACCTATCACATTTTCACATCTTAAAAACATCTTGTGTCAAAGAGAGATAACACCATCCTTGGGTTGTGCCTTGAAGTGAAAAGGGTAATCCTTGTTTGTCCTATCATGCAAAAATAGTCCATAAAACAGTGGTTCTTACCACTATCACAAGCAATCACAAAATATAAATATAAATAGAGTAGTAAGGATAGGGTAAAATTCTCATCATACTTCGGTTGAGAATTCGATTCCCCAAAGCTCTAAGGAAATGAACATTTTTCACACACCACTGATCCCAAATAAGTTGTAAGGATCATACTACTTGTCCAGTCAGACGGATAGGTAGTCATCCCCAAGGCTTACAAAGGTCAAAAACAACATGGACTATGGATTTAACCTTCATCGGGGCTATAGACGCTTGACTGGCGAGTGGAGTATACTCATTGCGTGGCGACATGTCTCTCCTCAAAAAGAGACCTCCGAATGCTCATACGGACAAACTAGCTTCGGGGTCTTCTCCATAACAGGGTTACCTAATTTATGCAAGATGAGGTTAATGAACACACTTGCACACACACGGGTTTTTGATTGCCTAGAGTCACTACCATGCTTTTGATTTGGTTAATGAACTCGCATGCACACACATTTGGTCCTAGTTGAATTAGGCAGTGTTAGTAAGTTTGTTTGATACCACTAGCATGTTTGAGTCTTTGTAAAATAGTCTTCCATATCACCCTCCATATCTTCCTCCATACCTTCTTCCATATTCATGTCATTCCATACGTCATCCATTCACAAGCCACCAAGTTCGGTGCCCCTGATTAAACAATTATGATAACAGTTGGCTAAATCTAACTATCTAAAAGTATGAGTGCTTCTTAGTGCATATTTCATTTACTTAGTCTTGCATTAATCATCCATAGATTTGCATGTTACATACTTAGTCTCGCATTAATCATCTATAAGTGGGCATTCCATTCCATCACAAATGCATCAAAAACATTAAAACATATAAAAACATGCATCACAAAAACATAGGCATTCACACAAAAGAGAGTAAAACACCAAATAAATAAAAGCCATGTATATATATATATGTATAAAGGTCAAAATGTACAATAAATGCCAAAAGGCTACAATATACGATAGAGCACCAAGGCTCATAAAGAGTGCATCTAAGCACTAAGCTAACCATCAAAAGAGGACCCCTGAGACCTAGTAGGAGCCTTAGACCTAGTGGTGTGCCTAGACTCACTACGCCTAGAGACAGAGGAGGATGGAGGATCAGGAAACACAATGTGATGCCTAAACAATGTGTCCTCCAGAGCCTCAATGTAACGAGTCCTAGACCTAAGCCTAGATATGTCTATACCATGCCATCGCTCCCGCTCCGCTAGCTCTGCCTGGAGTCTCGTCACCCTGTCATCCTGGGGCACCCTGGTCGCTCTATCCAAGCCCGCCTGCAGCTGGGCCATCCTCTCCTCTTGAGCAGCTAATCGGGCATCCTGCTCTGCCGCCTGTTGCTCCAGCCGAGCTATCCTCTCGTCCTGGGCAGCTAACATAGCATCGCGCTCTGCTATCTGTTGCTACAGCTGCATCAACTTATTCTCGTGCCCGCTAGGGGGTACTTCCCTAGCCTCTCCTACGACCTCTCCTAGGCCCTCTCCGTCATCCTCCCCATCATCTTTTCTCTCTGGAGCCTACCGTGCCATCTTCCCCTTTCACCTTCGATTGTTAGATCAAATGCGGGGACCCTCCCTACGCTTAGGAACCTCTGTGGTTCCCTCACCCTCTCCAACCTGAGCCTCGGGCTCTCCGGATCCACCAGCCACCAATGGTGGCTCCCACCTCGGCTCTGCGGCCATCCATGCTACATACTCAGCTGTCACCCCGATGTCGTCCACGTCGGGGATCTCCATGTCCTCATCGTCCTCTGTCGCCTCCCTCCATGGCTCAGCACATGGAAAATCCCCCTTTGATCTATGCCTCCGGTAGCGCACTGGCTCACCGGGGACATCCTGCCTCAATCCGACCTGGCGGAGTACTCGAGACATCTGTATGTACTTTGCCTCGTTGTGGCTCCGCCCCACTACCCATCTAGCCTGTCGCACCCATCTCAGGTGCTCTCCATCCCCGATCCACCTCGCCCCCCACCAGGGCCTCCAAATGACTTGGGCATCTGTCAAGTCTGCCCATAGTCTCCTATACCATTGCCCCGATCTCACGGGGCGGCTCGACTGTTTCTCCTCCGCCACTGGCCATCTCCTACCATAAGCCTGGCTCACGTCCTAGTGAGCCCATGGCAACCCCTCTAGTCGAGCCACTTTGAAATGCTCCCAACCCCAGCATTGGAGCACCACACTGCAACCCAGGCCCTTTCGGCCCCATCTTCGAACCTCATACAACTCCCGGTACACCTGCGCCAATAAAGCGGGTGCCCAAGCATACACTACCCTATTAGTGAGCATCTCGCTCACTACACCCATCAAGTTCCATGGGAACCTACACCCGGTGCTGTTCGGGGCCACAATGTTGGTCAACACGAACATCATCAGAGCCTCCATTGCTACCAACTCCTTGGTCGTATACATGGCCAAGTATGGGATCCCCCTGCTCTCCGTCCGGATCTCTCTCTAGTCATCCCCAAACAACTTGGCCATCTTCGTGGCCCTATCTCGTCCAACCTCCACCCGTGCCCCCTCCACGGGCACCTTGAGGATGCGGTATACATCCTCAAGCGTCATCGTCATCTCTCCAGTCGGGAGCTGGAACGTCCCCCGATCTGGATCCCACCTCTCGGCCAAAGCCGAGAGGTACCCCTCATCCGCCCGAACTACCTCCAATCGGGCTGCCTCCGCTAGCCCCACTGCCTCCAATATCTCCCAGTCGGCCTGGGAAAATGACCTCCTCATCCCCGGAATAATAGGGGAGAATTGGTGTCGTGCCTCTAACACCCTAAGCTGCAAAACAACAAAACAAAAATTTGTTACAAATTTTTTTTTCCAAAAAAAAAAAAACTGCAAAAAAAAAAAAAAAACACATAAAAGTACTTGCTTAAATAAAAAAATACCTTAGCTGGCTGCACTGGCGCGTCCGCTCCCACCTCCGCCATAGCTCCCGTGTGCTTCACAACTTCTCACTCCACTTCACTCCATTCCCCCAGACGCACTTCTCTCAAGCTCGAACGCACAAATGAGCGAAATTCTCTCTGAAATTGTTTAAATAGCTGGTTTTGGCACCCTAAAATGTAGTGGGGCGTTTCATGGTGCATTCAGACACAGTGCTGCGTTTGCAGAGTGCCTAAACACCGGCGGGCGTCTCTGCCACCCCGAAATGCACACCGGCATTTGGTGTCAGTATTGAATAAAGGAACAAAACTTACAAAATTGAAGCTTACCTCCTCCAAATTTCATCAAATTGCATTCATCCATTCTTCTTATCATAATAAAACATTTTGTGAAGGTTACAACATTTTTGGACACAAATTTTGTCATTTCGCTCAAAAAGCGCATCATTAATCATTATTTTACAAATTGGGCTAAAAACATTCAAAACCTTCACAAAATTAACCACATTCATCAATTCTTCTGATCTATCGTCAACTTCATTCATTCTTCTTTCATCATGCATATTTTTGCCAAATCAAATTAAAGTAAACCTCGTATCTAGTGGTATATTCTATCACCTTGGCGATTGCAGCGATTTGAATCCATGCAATTCGGTAAGAGGATTAAACCACCATAAGGACACTTACCATTTATCATCATCAATTATTTCACTATTTGAAAATTTGAAATCAATTTTGGGTATTCTACTTTTCAAGTGACCTCATACCAAGATTAATTTTCTCAACAGTTGTCATTGATGGCCTAGTTCATGGGGCCTTAAACATGGACAATCTTTAAAATCATCATTATTTTGAGTCTTGCTAGAGATTGAGGCTACCTAGGTTGATTGGTTCCGACCCGAGGAATTATACATACAGTCACTAGGAGCATCTCTGAGTTCTGGACTCTTTCATGCATCTTTCATCTTTGCATATCAATGGTGCCAACAAGGCAATTTCATCAACAGTATGGATGCACACACAGGAGTTGGGGCATCCGTTATCAATTTTTAATTTTCTTATAGTGGAATTCAACTTACATGATCATGGAATTTATAGTTTGGCAAAAATCCCTTTATAACCGTTGGGGCAGAAAACGGTCCATCTTTCACATCACTCATATCGTCTTCAATCATATTCTTTTTTGGTTTGTACACCAACCCCTTTTCTGTTGGGACATAAACATGGTTCATAACAACCCCTTTTTTTCACCGTTGGGGCAAAAACGGTTCATTTTCTTCCAAATTTCTTCCAATTGGCTTATGAGAACCATTCTCGCTCGCCAATTGAGGGGGTAAGCTGAAAATTTTTAAATATTCTTTTATTCTTTGGTCTTCAAAGTTGTGCTTTAATCTTGAGAGAGAGTTGCGTCTGATCCAGATTTTCAGGTGTCTTAAGTTTTTATGCTGCATTGTGTCTTCACACAAAGCAGCTCAAAAAGGGGCATCTGTAGACACCAAAATCTAGCCACTTGCAAGTCATCTATACCTTCCTGTCAGCCACATGTCAATCATTCATCCTTCCCGCCATTATTTGGCCCAAATCCACACTTTCCCGCCATTTTTCATCCCCAAATTTATTTAAATTAATATTTATATATATATTTTAATATTTTAATATATTTTAATATATATATATATAAATATAGTTTAAGTGATTTAATCTAAGCCGTCCATCTTTCATTTAATCTCATTCGTCCATCCTTCTTAATCCGTTTCACAACCTAGATTTATTCTCTACCCTTGGATCCACTTTAATCTTAGCCACACGTTCAAAGTGTCGTTAAAACCCTAAAGTGTGCCCTAAGAGTAGATTATAAATAGAGCCACCTTGATGGCTCAAACCCTACTTCGATCTTGGCTATCTTTGCTATCTTTGCTATCTTTTGGACCGATCTCTTCTATTTCATCTATCTCTTCAGCCATCCATCGCCGCCCCTTTTCGTCGCATCCATCGCCGCATCCGTCGCCAACTTCGCCGCCATCTCTTCTGCAGTACTCTGCAGAATTCCCCATTCTTGTCGCAAGTGCCCGCGGGCGTTTACCCGCAGCCACAGACACAGACCGGCATCTAAAACCCTGATTTAGAAGCATGCGGGCATTTAGCGAGTGCACCAGGGCGCCTTCTACAGCCGATTTGACAGCCACATTACTTCCAGATGTCGCCTGGTCTAGCCGCGTTAACAGAGAACAGGTATAAATCAGTTTAAAGCAAGTAACTTCTTTTCTTTTATTAATCTGTTGTTGAACTCTTGCATTCTATTTTTCTAGGGTTTTAAATTGTTTCTGAGGGCTCACACAGTGGAGCCCTCTTATTAATTTCTAACTCCTTGATAGTGTTAATGTGTGCAGGATTTTAATGGCAGATCTGGTGTGTTGATAGCAGTTGTTTAAGCTGGAGTGGTCCGAGCCAAAGGATACAACAAAACCCACTCACTTTGTTGGGATTAAGGATACGTCTTCGAAAACGCCACCACTTTATGCCAGCTAGGGTTTCGGAGAACCCTAGCACAAACTATAATTTGTGTATCACAAAAAGGGTTACAGGCCCTATTGTACTCAAAAGGAGTTTTTAAACTCCACTGATTAATAAAAATTGTTTGTTTTGTGCAACTTTCCTGTATTCCATTATTGTGGTTTTATTTTTGTTTGGCGTTGTATTTTTAATCTACAGGACAATAAAACCAGAAGTTCATATGCACTCAAAAATCATTTTTAAATTTGGTTGGTGGAACAAAGTGTGCAGGTCTGCAGGAGTTTCAAAAATAAAGAGCCATCAATTTTTAAGTTTAAATTTAAATTGGATGGAGATTAATGCCTCTAAATCGAAGGGAGAAACTAGGTGGCATTATCTTGGGTGCCTAGACCCCTCTCATGCTTATAGGGTTTTTGGTTTGGTGTCATTTAGTTGCAAAATTAGACCTACCACAAGGGAAGGCATAGGGTTGAGGTCGAAGCCTTGTGGAAGGTAGATCCTTAGTTTTATTGTAAACCAGCTTTTTACCCTCAAATATTTTCAATCCATCAAAATTTTTGTTAGGAAAATGGAACAAAATAATGGTTGGAGTAAATGGAATCACATTACTGAGAACATCATGAAGATGAGTTCCAAAGTCGATACATGTGAGAATGGTTTTTCAAAACTCATGTCCCAAAGTGGTTTTAGAAAATGGACAAAGGGATGGTCATACTCGGTAGGTGTAAATCCACATGGTTTTCCATCTGGATGTGCATGCTCTACACTTCTCAGTCTTGGCTAAATTGATTAGCCTACTGGAGGGGGCATTTTCCACGTTGTTTATTGGAAATATCTTTGAGTGGCATGACACAAAATAAGTTATTGTTAGAAGTTGGAAACTACTAAAATCGCGTAAGTTGTCACCCCATATCAGTATGTTTATCAACATCCTTCAGTATAGATATGTGTGACAAATTTTAAGAATGATTTTTTTATGGATTTAAGTATCTTGAAGGGTCTGGAAAAGGTAACAAAGGGTTAAATTTAGTGGAGAAACTCCCAGTGTTTGAGGTGGAAATATGGAATTGAAATTATGGCCGGTTGGTCATGGTTAATTATTCCACCTTCCTTGGAGCCCATAATTCTTCACAAGGTCTCAAGATATCTAGAAAGTAGGAATGGGTGATACTTTTATTACAGTCATATGTCAATGATAATCTTAAGGGGCTCAAGTGTGATCCGGGGTGGTAGAGTTAACAGTGGAATATTTAATTCCTATAAGAAAATGGCCAACTTAATTATCAAACTAAGTTCATTGACGGTAGATGAGGATGTCAAATTTTTTTGAAGAAATATAATATCTTGTAGTGATTACTAAAGTTTGGGGACATCACAGGGATATGGTAAAGCACAATATGTACTCATGGTGCAATGGTATAGTCAAAAGTGGGACTTTCAAATTTGATATAAACATTCCTCTAATTGCTGAAGCGATAGGATTAGTTGTGGATGGTTTTATCCATAACAAAGAGAAAAATTCACTCATGAAGGAGGCCCAAATATTTATTGGTGAGGAGGAGGAATTGGTTAAAATTTAGAATGGATATAAGCGCACTTTTTTAAAGGTCCTATGGGATAGGGTGACATTGGTCATAATGCAATATTTCACCTTAGATGAGAGGCAAGAAATATTGAGGAGTTTCCATTTCATGTTCCTTAACCATCTTTGCCATAAAATTCTAATGGATATACCTTGTTTTCTATTTTAGTCACCAGTGAGATCAATTAGCAGAGTTAAGAAAGGAACATCTCCCAACCCTAATCACCAAGAATTGGTTAAGATATTGTTTTAATTTATGGTGAAATTGAGGGGCATGGATTAGGATGAATCCTAAACTCACTTAACAGGATTTTGAGTCCTATTATTGATTATCCTAATTATTCTAATTATAAAGGCACTAATTCTTTTAGTCAAGAGATAGTAAATAACACCCCTATAATGGGATCAACTTCAAGGGTGATGGAATCACCCCTGAAAAAGGTGGGAGGTAGTGATGAGTATACCAGGTGATCCAAAAAATTGGTGGTAAAGTTGGCCAATTCTGGCAAGACTCCTCTCTATGTGGATGAATTATACTCTAAAGATTTTTTAACTTATCCAGGTGATGAAGCTTGGTATTGGTGTAGGTAGTGCGAGGAAGAAGCAGGGTCCTCGAATCCATGCTTTGGGGTCAGACCCCAAGTCATTTAAATGCACTCTCCTCAAGATGCAAATATATCTAATCAATTCGATGCACACCATGATTGCCTACATGGAATAATTTCTAGTGTTGATGGGTTGGAAGCAGTGGGAGTTAAAGGATGATGGTATGGACAATGACATTGGTCCAAGCAGGACTAAGATCTTATTCTTGGTTTCCTTCCTTTTAGCTCTAGTTTTTGGTTCTTTGTCAAGGTTATCTTTCCCTCTTGGTTCCTCTATTCATGTTAGGTTGGACAGGTAATATGCTCTCCCCTACATGGGATTGAGCTACCCTAGGCCACTTCAGCTTAGTTATGGTTTGTTTCATATGTTTTCTTGTTTTTTTGGGGCTAGTGTGATCTGGATGGTTCTCGAGATCCTTGTTTCTCTCTGTGTGGATTATGTACCTCACTTTTACTATTAAGGAAGTTTGGATCCATATTTAAAAGTTTTGGGGTCCTTTCAAAACCCCTTCATCCACCAAATAAAAAAAACATTTTTTTCTTCTTGCTTTGTATACTTTTTATTATTTTTTTGGCTAAAACTTATTCCAAACATTTACTTTTATACTCCTCAAGGTTTAGATGTATAGTTAATTCTTGTCCTCTTCATATATGCTTTTTATTTTTAGATATGCAAGAATCATAGACTCCTTAATAAAATCATGTCTTTGAAATAGAAGTTGTAGAATACCACACAAAAAATTTCTTCTTTGATTATTTCCAAAAAATTTAACTCTATATATCTATTGATCATTATTTAAATATGCTCTCCTATGGATACAATAATGTAGAATGATTTTTTATTATGTTAAAAATGTTGATCTCTTTCTCATTTCCATAATCTATGAACATGAAATTTTCTAATATTATTCTATTCTTTGAGATCCCATAGCATTATTTATTTTATCCTCTACAATCCTCATGTATAATTATTTTTAATTATTATATTTATAAATGTAAAATTTAAAAAGATCTTTATGAGTCAAAATAATTATGTTTAAAGGTTTTCAAAAAGGATAAACCTTTGTGGCTTAAAATTTTTCTTAGTAATCCATTTAAAGAAGCCTCATCCCCAATTTTAAATATTATTATTTAATTTATTGTTGAAATTGATTGTGTTTTTTTATAATTTCCCTATGATGTATAATAGATCATCCTTCTACCTCCTCTTATATATTAAAAAATTAATTGCTAGTTTAATAAGTGATAACTATCCCTAATATATTAGTGTGGTACCAGATCATAAGAACTAAAATGAAAATGAAATATTATAGGGACTTGGTCTATACAAATTTAATAGATATGAAATATAGTTACCTTAAAAATTTTAAATTAATGGTAGCCTCTATAAGTGAGTCAAAATTTTCTATTTCCTTAGCTTGAATTAGAATTGCTAAACATTTTTACTAAGAAATAAAACTATATTAAATTATAAAAAATATAGGTGCTATTTTTGATCCACTCATATGTGTATCTCTTTTATGAATACCAACTCAATGAATATTAGTTTTATTCATTGATGAATTAAGCATCGAATAATGATAATAGAATAAGAAGATGCATGCTAAATATATATTATATGATTGGGTTAGTTTTGAGAAAAATATTTTCCTATAAGGTATGGTCAAATTAGACATATATTTCCAAAAGAAAGTAATAGATACTATAGTATTGTTGAGTAGGCTAGGGGAAGAAAATATTTCCCCTATGTTTTGGTCTTATATATATGGTTTCTTGAAAGTCATATTTTTAAATATTTAAAATTAATTGGTCTTTTTTTTATATTGTGAACATTAACATGAAGCCATGTATGATTTTTTCCTTATTTTATTATTTTTTATGTTTCGATCCTATCATAACACCATCAAAATGAAAGATGCTAATTGATGAAAAATTAATTTACTCTAAATGTGATCTTACTTTTTATTAAAAATTACGAAGAACTAACTACTTTAAGATCATTAAAATTTTTATTAATCACCTATAGGATAGTTTGATATAAATGAGAACATAATAAGGAATATACTTGACTCAAAGATACAACATAATGTTTAAGAGAAAATATGAACTTTACCTTCTTCTGTCATTGGTAATTAATGACTACATCCTCACACAATTTATTAACCAATTAAAGCCACTCTCAAAAGAATTAACCAATGATTATTTTGAGAACTTCATGAAATTTCATTTATAAATTAGGATTTTTACTTCTAAGAATAGAATATATGTCAAGGATGTGAATAATAATATTGAGAAATTTAACCTTAGTCGGGCATCTTTAAGATAAAATTATGACCATACAATTTTTTTCATGAAATACTTAATATTATTCAACCTTATATTTAATTATTAGCTTGTTGGAATTCATAATATTTTCTAGAAATATTTTGAAACATACATTCGCCACAATCATATGCAAAAAAGCAATACAAGTAAACTAAAATATCATATAGACAAAATTAGAGAGAGAATAAAATAATAGGGATAAGATATGGGTGCCTATAGTCACCCCCACAATCTCAAATCATAAATTTATATAATGGATTAGACATTGAGGGCACTTGTAGTGATACCTAATCCTCAATTAAATGCTAACTTCAAGTTGGCATAACTTGAATTGAAGGTAAGAATATAATATAGTAAAAGTTTTAAATCCTAGAATCAAGGTTAAATCAGAGAAGTCGTTTAATTATATCACTAACAATGAATACATCGAAAAATCTTGTAGGCTTACAAAAATATGACCATAGGCTTACACAAATTAATGCTCATAAGCTTACATATAAATATGCATATAGACTTGCATAAAATAATTCTCAAAGGCTTACATAGCACTTGCCCATAAGCTATATCAAAATCTCACATAGTCACTTTATTACTATCATTCTTGGTATAATAAGGTCATATTATAGATATTCCAACACCTTCTATAATCTAAAATAAGGAGAGAAGGATAGAAAACATTAGAGATGTACATCTCCACCTAATAATAAATGCTCAAAGAGGAAAATGGATCCTACTAGTTTCACTTTCCAAGGTGTGTGAATTAGATCAATTCTTTTGTTAACATGAAGTTATGACTCCACCTCCTAGATCAATATGTTATGTTTTCTAGGAGAAAATATCCAATAAACAATGCAGTAACCATAATATATCCTCTAATGGTTAAAATTAGACCCTATATAAACAAGATATAATTTGCACTAACCATCCAAAACTACTCCTATTATAGCCAAATTATTACCAATGACCACATCGATAATCTATTAGAGTTAGAGAGTACACCATATATTATACATGAGAAAGAGACACATTGTCAGAGAAATGTGCAAAGTATAAACACATGGAATGGAAATATTAATCTCTTAGATACAATACTAATAAATGCATTAATGGAAGAGGATCTAGGCTATGACTTAACTAACCAAATAAAACAACAATGAATCTAGACTAAAGTAATAGGGGAATAACATCTATACCCTAAAATAATCCTGTAGGTCACTTTTCAAGATAGCGACCGCGATATGAAGCTCTTTTCCTTGTGAATCAAGGGTTGTTGTGCTCTCCTCTTTGCTACAATTTATGTTCAAGGGTCACCTGGTGTGTCTCCTACACTGATTGGTGGTTGAGAATAATGAATCTAAAGATTGGTGCATGATCATAGCTCTGTCGGATGACACTCCAATGCTTTTCAAAGGGGCATATCTTGGTTCTCCATTTTGACAGGGCTTCGTTGCTTGACTTTGAAACTTTGTGGATCCTTTATTTTTTGTGGGAGAGTCTATATGTAGACCTCCCTCTCATATCTAGACCTTGGCTTCCTGGAGAAGCTTCAATATAAATTACATGCGACTGACAATTATGAGTGGGAAGAATCACTCACAAATTTGTATTGAAGGAGCATTTAGGAGGAACTCAGGGAGTTCCTCACCAAAATATACTCGAAATCAATGTAAATATTTAGTAAGACTATGAGATCTGGGCCCATATTCTCAGCCATATTGTGTGTGATATTGGTTGCTATCAGGTTTAGCAAACATGTTTAGCTACTATAGTCTTTAGCGGCTAGGTGTGTTGGTTTCTCTACTTAAGAGCGGCCAAGCATGGATGGGCTAGAACTGCCCTGCTTTAGTGGTTAGGACCACTGCTTACTCTTGGGGAGATCCAAGAGGGTTCATATGGTCTACAAATATACCTATATGGGTAGTATCCTAAACATGATGTGTTTTAGGTGTCTACAAAACCACTAAAGCAAAAAAGAAGAGAAGTGTGTCATCTGCAAATTGGTGATGTGTGATTGGGTTTATGGATAGGATAGGTTTGAGATCTTCAATAAAGGGCTCTATGAGAATGGACCTAACTAGGGCTTCAACCATAAGAACAAATAAATAGGGAGAAAGTGGGTCTCCTTGGTAGATACCTTTGGAGCTCTGAAAGTATTCAATAGGCAACTCATTAATAAGAATGAAGTACTTAACAAAGGAGAAACATGATATTATGATATTAATACAGTTCTAGTTAAAGCTAAATTTTAGTAAGACCTCCACGAAAAACTCCCAAGACACTCTATCATATGTCTTGTTCATATCTAGCTAAAGAAAGAGATCCAAACTACCATTTTTTTGAACTAAGTGAATAATTTCATGAACCGCCAGAACACTATCCAAAATTTTTCTTCCAACTACAAATCTATTCCAAGATTTATCAATAATAAGGGGCATCAACAACTTCAACATGTTAACCAATGACTTTTATATGATCTTATATATAGTGTTATAAATATTTATTGGTAGGTAATCACTTAAAATCTTGGCACCTGCAGATTTAGGAATCAATGGTAAAAACATGGAATTCACCCCATAAGAAATCGAGTTAGAGCTTTGGGTCTTTCTCACTGCATCACAAACATCCATCCCGACTACATAATTTTTTTTGTAATAATAGGGGGAAAACCATCTGAGCCTAGCACTTTCAAGGCTCCCATACCAAAATCCATAAATTTGATCTCATAATTAGTGAATGGTGCTTCAAGGCTCAAATTCATATCTCTCATAACTAGGCTAGGAATGGATCTTAGAAGAAGGTTTTCTACCTCATTATCTTTGCATCTTCTGGACACTAGTGTATAGATGAAGAAGAAAACTACCTCAGCTATGACATCATGAATATCATTTGATCTTGAACCATCCTCTTTAATAATCTCATGAGTTCTATTGAAGTTTCTATGTCTTAACATTTAGGAATGAAAAAAATTAGTGTTGCAATAACCTTATTTGAACCACAAAGACCTAGACTTTTGCTTCCATAGGAGCTCCTCCCTATCTAATGTATTATGCAAACTTATGAATAAATCCTTCTCCTTACATCTCATAATAGTCGAGAGGTCAAATAATTCAATCTCTAAGTCTACATCTTTTAGTTGGTTCTTTTGATTTAAAATGTCACCAAATACTTCCTTGTTCCAAGACTTTAGATTACCCTTAACCATCTTAATATTGTTAGAAAATTTGGCCATTCCAAAACCCAACACCTACTTAGACCACCATTATGTAATCCTTGTTTCCAATTCCATATGGGAACACCACATGGCCTCAAAATGAAAAGGTCTAGGAAAGAATTCAACCTATTGGTGGGATTCAAACCAGAGTGGGTTATGGTTTGACCCAACATTGGGTAAATATATCAAAGAAGCATCACCAAAAAGAGGTAAGCCCTACTTGGATACCAACACTCTATCAAGCTTGATGAGGATGAGTTGGTCACCTACTCATATGTTTCTCCAAGTGAACCTTGAGCCTTTCAAGTCTAGATCCATAAGCTCACACTCGTTTACAAAACCAATAAAATATTCCAAACTTTTTGCACATGGGTAATTCCCACATTTTTTATCTAAAGGGTAAAGCGAGTAGTTAAAATCCCCAACCAAAATCCAAGCCTCTTCCTTGAAAATCTCCCTCATCTCAATCAACAAGGACCAAAATAGATTTCTACTAGGGCTTGAATTTGGAGCATAAATATTAGACATAACCCATATCCAATTGAAGAATTTACAAAAGAATAAAATATTAATGACTCTATTAGAGGATGAAATAGCATGACCATCCACCTTCGAAAGGTTCCAAAAATAGATAATACCTCCTGAAGAACCATTTTTAGAACTAGTCATAAAACCTACTTACTTCCAAATAGAAGACTTAACCAAATAAAAATTATCTACCTCAATTTTAAATCCTTGGATAAATATTATATTAGGAGCTGAATATTTTCTAAGGACTCGCAACCATCTCTGAATGTTGAGCAAGGAACTGATCTAAAGCATGGCTATTATTACCACAACCTTGAAATGCACTTGACCTATTCTAATATTCTACCTATTTCATCTAAGTACCTAGATCAAATATGAGTTTAATAGAGTTAGGAAGATTTACCTCCAAGTTAGCCATGATGCATAGCCTAGCAAAGACCATTCGATTTTTAGCTATAGTTGTCATATCAATGGAGAGTAGGTCTCCAATATATTTAGCTATACCTCTAATAACATCATGATACTAGAATTGCATAGGCAATCCAAGTAGCCTCATCCAAATTTGCATGATATTAACCTTCTAAGCATAGGGGTTGAAATTTGTTCCTCATTTGCAGAGAAATTGACCCCTTTGCCCAAAAAACCAGGGACCACCTTCTAAAATACACTTGGAATCCTCATCATAAGTAAGCTTGTTAAGAAAGAAGGATTTGGAAATAGCCATAATATCAAGGGACCCCATAGGCTATCATTTTGCTAGATCCTATTTTTAGATCAAGTCTAGATCCGATTGACTACCCTAAAATTTATCAACCAGGTCCCAAGCTTTGTCTTCTCTAACCATATTAATATTTTTATCCAGAATCTATAGTTGATGGGAGACCAGGGAGAGATCAAATTGAATATGTTTCCTTCCAACATAGCTAGATTTTTCCACCCCTTTAGCATAGGAAGAAACCAAATTCATGTGGTGCCCATTATCCTTGCTGGCCTGATCATGGGCAAGGAGCTAAACTCTGATATTCTTGTCAACCTTTTCCAAAAGTTCATGGGACCCATATTTAAACTTTCTAGGGTCCCATTCTTGATACTCCATAGGAAAAAAATGATACTTTAGCTCAAAGTGACCTTCAGGATCAAATTTTGACCATACTACAAATAGATCATAGTCTAAGAATCTATCACCCTCCACCTATAATAGCCTCCAATCCTAGTTCTCCACACTCCTACTCTTGAAAATTTTCAAATGGATTGAAAATTTTGTGAAGGTGCATGGATAAGGTTAACATTATATTTTTTTTAAAGAGTCATCTCCTTTGTAAAATAAATTTCAACTATTTCCTCTAGCATTAACTAGAAGGGCCATGAATGTCAATTTGGTATTAAATATGACAAATTTAGCTATCATAGTTAGTGCATTAGTGGAAAAGATAAATAATATTTGTATTCATCCAGATGTCAAAATAAACACTCACCCTTAGGCCAAATGTGAAGTTAATATCTATGATGGCTCTAGGGATCATAAAGTCCTTAGTAGTTGGATATTAGACATGGAAATTTGGTTCACCTTTAGTCAAATACCTAAAGAGGACAATGTCTCTTTTGCTACTTTAAAGTTTTTGGGGTTGCTAAAATCTTGATATCCAAGCAATAAATTACATAAGATCCTTTCATTACTTGGGATAAATTAGTTGCTTCTTTAAAGAAAATATTGTACATCTCTAATTATGATGATGATTTATTTATCAAATGGATTTGATTATGCCAAGTAAGCCGCATGTCCATTTAGTATTATATCTACCAATATAACGACCCACAAACTCAACCCAAGGGAAAGAGATAATTTTTTTTTCTTTTTAAAACAAGGATTAACTCACAAATAGGACCCAACATTTTGATCAATATTAAGGCATAACCACTTTTGAGTTCATTATCACTATAGACGACACTCAAGTGGATAGGAGTGGTCAACTTCCTATAATTTTATAGGGTTCACTTTTCTAACCTCACTGTTATAAAAGACACCACCAGTGGTCCCCTCATTTTCCATACACTCACCTGTATGAGATAACTTGACCATGGCATAGGGATTACCATTTAAGGCCCATAACACTTAAAGGTGATGCCTATTCCCTAACCCTACATACATATGTAGGATTATCATGGCATGATGCCTTAGTGATTAGTTAGCTTCATCTCCCCATGAGCTAACTAAGACCATTACCACTCACCTAGTAATGATCATGGTCATGCTTACCTCACCATAAGGTACCACCACTATATTGCCTTGTGAATGATCCAATATATTATCCCATACCAATCCACCATTAAGATTCCTAAGCCTCACCACTTAGTAATTTGTTCAAGCCTCACCACTAAGACTTGTCTAAGCCTCACCGCTAGGACCAACCAAGCCTCATTTCTAGGGTGACCCAAGCCTCATCGCTTAGGGTGTATCATTCACATTTACCTAGTTAAATTGTCTCACCACAACTCAACTAGGATTGGGTACAACTTGACTCTAGGGATTACTAATATGGCTCTAATATCATGCCCAAAATAATCCCCTTCCAACCCAAGGATCCTAAACAAAATTTATGACCATCTCATCAAAGAAATAGAGTTCTATATCAAAACATGGTCAAATTAAACTTAGTAACATTACATATTAATAAAGATTAAGAATTTAGGCACTTCATTTCAAAGCACTAAAATAAATAAATAATTTCTTTATTTAAAATAAAATAAATAATGCATCATCTAATTTTTATTAATTACTTCCTATTACTTTTCAATAAATACAATTCTTGCCAACTACAAATCTTTCCAAAGTAACTCTACAATAATTCAACTTTCATCACCCAAACAAATTCATGCCATCACTTTCAATATGTTTACAATATATCCCATAACTTCTACACATGGTACCTCTTAAGTTCTTCCCTTTTCTAAATACCACATTACATTCAAGCACCAAAACTCAAAGTCACAAGTTTCATCCTCCTTTCAATGTATCCTTCTTGAAATGTCTTTTCTCCATCGAGCTTACAAGCATGAGCATAGGGATCAGGACAACACTTTAAAATGAATATGCAAGCTAACATGCATTATTCAAATAAAATTATGCAAGAACAATGCAATATCTCAATCCTAATAGAATGTATATGCAAGCCTAACATGCATCATACAATAAAATAATTCAATAACAATGCAAGATCTCAGTTCAATGATACAATGTATATGCAAGCCTAACATGCATCATACAATAAAATCATTCAATAACAATGAAAGATCTCAATTCAATGATACAATGTATATGTAAATCCTAACACACATCATACAATAAAATCATTCAATAACAATGCAAGATCTCAGTTCATAATCTCACAATCTTCTTATAAAATCATGGGTTTACTACTCTCCTAGTAAACCCAACTATAATCTCTCTCTCTCTCTCTCTCTCTCTCTCTCTATATATATATATATATATATATATATATATATATATATATTCTTCAAAATATAAATTAATATTGACATTTAAACAAACACAATAATCCATCAATATTTATATGACTAAAGTATTTAATCTTTAATTAATATTAATTAATAGTTTTCAAACATTCACTAATATTAATTAATATTATTTTAATATTGATTAATAAAAAAACCTATTATTAAATCAATATTAATAAGACAAAAAGGCTCATGGTCAATATCCATGTATAAAGCACATATATATATATATATTATAAAATATATATATATATATATATACATATTATCCCACATCTATTCAAAATTTTATTAAACATGATTATATTCTATAGGGTGGGACTTTAAATTCCAAGCTCTAATCATCGCATAAAATCAATTTGTTCGATAATATTACATTATTTGGTACATGTGTTAAACCTCTATCATTAATTACCTGAGGAAAATCAAAAACCCCTCATGGAAAGTTAAATGTTGTGTTGAAGAAGCTAGGAAAATCATAGAGCATTTGCATGAACCCATTATCCAACATGCTTTTAGGATAGAAAACAAGGTGGCAGATGTTTTGGCCAATTACAACACCAACATTAATGGTCTTGTTACATGGTATGACGCTTTTCCCCATAAATTATCCTACGTGGCCAATGCAGATAAAGCTTCCATTCACCAAAGCCTTACTGGTCAATCATTGCCTTCTAATCACCGTTGCAATACCTAATTGTAACACGCCAAGTTTGTTCCCCAAAATTATGCCTGATTTACCTTGTTTTTTAAGCAGCCTCATTAGCAAGGATGGAAACAAGGACGCAGAGTAGCTACTGATTTTCGAGACATCATTGAGGATGCTTCTTGGGATGGTTCTTGTGATACATTTTTGTGAGCTTGTTGTGAAGCGAGTGCTTGTATTTTTGTGGTTTTTGTAGTATGGGAAATTGGCCCCATTTTTTCTTCTAGTTCCTCTTTTCAACATGCTTTAATGCTACTTTACAAGATTTTAAAATCCTTTCAAAACCTGCTTTAATGAAATTTTACTTATAAAAAAAAAATTATCTGGTACATGCCAATGTACCACCTTGTTACATTATTAGATTAGGTTTGCGTCTTATATTAGAGTGTGAGTTTATATTTCATGTAATTTAATAATGTGTAGGAAATGCACAAGTCTTATGTAATTACTTATGCAAGTGTGGTGAGTGTAAATGTGAACAATTTTCCATTATGTAAGAGTGCATATGTGTCCTTATAATAAAAAATTGAAGAGTTTATTTTGGCCCACAACTGCACCATATCCTTTGCTTTTGGCCCTAAATTTATGGATAATATCACTTGTGATGTGATCCCTATGGACTATTGTGGCTTGTTGCTTGGAAATCCCTATAAATATAATAGAAGGGATCAATACAATGCATTTCACAACACTTACACTCTACAACAAAACAACAAGACATTACTAATTAAATGCACCAAATGCACCATAAATTTGCTATTCAATTATAGATAAAAAACAAAAGTAGTCAATCATGCACAAGAACTTGCACTAATATTCATAAGGCCACATCATAAAGAACCATATGTAAAAGTCACAAAATCTGCATGGCATGCTTTATTTGACAAATTGGTACAATCTTACTCTCACATGTTCCATGAACTTGAAGAACACAAGCTTATACTGAGAGGGGAGGTGAACAGTATAAGACCACTTTTTACTTTTCTTTCCCAATCAATATTATCCAATATAATCAATGGCAATATCAATAGCAATAACCAAAGCAATGCACAAATCATCACACACAATAGAGACACCAATTTAACATGGTTCACCCAATGTGGGCTACTCCACGGAGAAAATATTTCACTAATATTTTCTCAATAAATCTCTTGGGAATCCTTTCCCTATTACAATGTTTATGGACCTCTATCCAAAGGAGACACCAATCCCCTAATCAAGTTTGTGGATCTCTATCCACAGGAGAACTCCTTTCTCCTCTTCTCTGGATGGTGATCTTCTAGAAGAACTATTGCCCCCATTGCTCTAGCTAATGGATCTCTATCCACTGAAGACACCTGTCCTCACTACCCTAGCTAATGGATCTCTATCCACTGGAGACTATCATCCTCTATACTCTATCACCTCCAAAGCTCTATCTCAAATCTATACTAAACATAATCCTTCGGTCTAGCACAAATATTCCTCAATCTCTATATCTAGTCTAGCACAAACCTATCCTCAAATATGTACCAAAATCTATCCTCGAATCTATACTAAACACAGTCCTTCGGTCTAGCACAAATCTATCCTCAATATCTATCCTCAAGCCTTAACTCAAAGCTTGACTCAATCTCAAATCAACTCTATTGGATCTACCCCAAACCTTAACTCAAGGTTTGAACAAATCAATCAATCAACTCTGCTCACAAGTCTTCTCAAAGACTTATCTCAAATCTGCCTTGTAAGCTTCCACAAAAGCTCACACTAATCTATCCACAAGTCCTCTCTAGAACTTGTCCAAATCTGCTCAATAAGTCCTCACTAGAACTTATCCAAATCTACTCTCAATCTGTATTGTAAGCTTCCACAAAAGCTCACACAAATCTATCCACAAGTCTTCTCAAAGACTTACCTCAAATCTGCTCAACAAGTCCACACTAGAACTTGTCCAATCTCATAGAAACATAAAGAGAATTGTTAGAGACTCAATATGCTCTACACACATCACAATGCTCAATCACTTTCAATCACTCTCTTAGAAACATATAGAGAATTGTTAGAGACTCAATATGCTTCACATTCACTTCAATGCTCAATTACTTTCAATCACTCTTTTAGAAACATATAGAGAATTGTTAGAGACTCAATATGCTTCACACTCACAAACTCTCAATCACTTTCAATCTCTCTTTTATCATAGAAACATATGGAGAATTGTTAGAGACTCAATATGTTTCACACTCATCAACTCTCAACCTTTTTCTCAAATCAATTTAGAATATAGAATAATTTATTTTATAGAACTTGACCAATCACTTCACACATCCACTTGACTAGGCTCAACCAACTCTACTCAATCAATCACTCAATGAAACAATCCTTGCTTACAAACCCTAGTCCAAGCATATGAACACTCACTCAAAATGTTTCCAACAATTCTTATCAACCAATCTCACATAACAATGATACTCATGATCTTTGCAAACCCTAGTTCAAGTTCTTCACTCAATCAATCACTTCAACAACAATGCTTATAAACCAATCTCACATATAGCTCAAAAACTCAATAAGGAAACCTAATTAAATCCTTTTCACTCCAAACTTGTTTTCCAAAAAACAATCAATCAACTCAACTATGGAAGAATGTGCCCATACCTTTTTCTTGATGAAGAATAGTCTTTAAAACCTGTCTCAAGTATAACCACTTTCCTTACCAAACACCAAGGTTAGATGACAAAAATATCATTCTAACTCTTCTTCAAAAAATTTCTTCAATACAAAAGTTAGCACTTAATTACTCCTTATAATCTCCAACTTGAAATAAATAATATTCAACATTCTTCAATTTCAAAATATAAAATTCAACCTTCCTTATAACTCCTTAGCCTCTAAAATTCCAACTCAGAAATTAAAGCTTTGCACTTCCTTTTAACTCCCCTAATAACTTACACACCAAATAACATGCAAAGTACTTTAATTAAAATTACTTTAGAAAAATAAAAACATTATTTTCCCTTTTAAATTTTCATAGGCCAAGACAACCAAATTAAATCACATACCTCAATGCACTCAAAAGGGCCTTGGTGGGATTTTAACCCTCGTTGGTTCTCCCCCAAGCGCTTTTGCAGCGCTAGCACCCACCGCTTGGGCTACATGGCTCCACAAGAGCCAAAAGGCACTTCGGTGCCTTTACCTTCTCCCCACGTTCGACGCACAAGACAAAACACTTGTCCTTCTTCCCAAAAATCACATGTGTGGGTTTCGAACCTGCCTCAGCTTCCACAACAACGTCTTACGCAGCCCTTGGCTGCCAACCAAGCTACAAGCACTTCGTGTTGATTTTGAAGGATGCCAAACTTTGTCTCTTTCCCTTGCTAGATTTGCACATGCGAAATTTCCTTCTCTTTTCATGAGCCAACACAAGTCACATGGATAATTTCAAATGCCAATATTTTGGCATATTTATACATAAGGTTTTGCTTCCTTCAACGTCGACACATTTCAAATTTCCAATTCAAATTTGATTTGGAAAGTTAAAATTAAATATTAAATAAATATTTAACTTAACTTTAGCACCCAACATTAATAAATTAAAGTTTTAATCAATAATTAAAATACTTTAATTTAAATTATATTTGTAGTAAAGTTAATTTTAAATATTAAATAAATATTTAAATTAACCTTAGCACTTATCAATATTTAAATTAAAATTTTAATCAAGGATTAAAATATTTTAATTTAAATTAACATGTGGGTCTTTTCAACTTTGTCCTTGATCTCCTTTAACTTGATCTTCATTTTCTGAGCTCTCCTAATGTCCTCAAAAATGACGAACATTGCTCAACAATGCTTTTGACATCAATGACAATAACATTCCTCAAAATGTCCAACAATCTCCCCCTTTGTCATTGATGGCAACCCAAATTATTTTTACTAAAAACTTAACCTTTTCTTTGTTCTGCTCCCCCTGGGACATTGCTCCCCCTGGCTTAATGCTCTCTTCAAATCTCTCCTCTTTACTCAAATACCAAATCTCTCCCCCTTACTCAAATCTCTCCCCCTTTGACATCAATGGCAAAGGGTCACCTTTGGGCTTGAGGCTCCATGAGCTTCTCCTTAGCGCATTGCCCCTCCTCCCTTCTTGAACTTCGGTTGTCAAATCATGGGGTGGGAGTATTTCTACTTTCTCTTACACTATCTTTCTTTTAATTTCTTCTCCTTAACTTGATTTTGACTTCTCTTCTTATTCCTTTTGACTTGTTCACCAATTCCATGTCCTATTTGTTACCTTCTTTGTCCTTGATCATCTTATCCCATATTCACTTTCCAAACTTTTGTTCTTATTCTTGATTTTTTAAATCTTCCCTTATAGCTAGTTCTTGTTCTACCTGTTCACATTCTAATACCTTTGCTTCTAACTTATCCTTGAATTCTTTTTCTTACTTTGATTCTGTCTATATCCTCTATAACATTCTTCTCTCTTCATACATTCTTGCACCTGAAACTCAATTTATTTGCTTTCTTGACCTTCTTTACTATATCAAGAGCATAAATAATTCTCCTATGAAATCATATCCTTCTTTATCTTGATTCTTCCTCTATTTCATTGCCTTGTGTCACGATTCATTTTATTGTGACTTGTCATACCCATGGATCACTTTCTTCTTATTCTAGTGCCATTAGATGATTCTCTTTTGGTACTTCAAGTGTATCCTTTTATTCATCATCACTGAAACTATAACCATTCCTTGTACAACTATATTCAAGATATCCAAAGTTACCACATCTTATACACTTGTGATTATTGTTACCTTTTCTTGACTTCTTCCTTTTCTTGAACATTTCTATTTTCTATCATTATCCTTAGAAGTCTCACTCTCTCTTTTACTTACTTCTTTTTGCTATGCTTCTTCTTATCTGTTGCCTTGTGAGCTTGACTCTCCTTTTTTGCTTCTTGTTTCCCTTGTTCTTATTCAAAACTAAGTCCTATTTTGGTGACTGATGATCTTTGTGCATTGATAATCCTATCCAAAGTCTTTGAATTTTTCTCAACCTTATGTAGCTTGTCCTTGGAGATTTTTACTTCCAACCTTAGTGAAACTATCTCATGTTCTAATCTTTCACACTCTAGATATTTTGTCTTTAATTTTTTGGCCATACCTTCTTCAATTTTTCTTGCCTCTTCAACCTTGATTTTGAAGTTGGTGAGTTCCTATAGAAACTTTGCTTTTGCTTTCTCATATTCTTGAGCTTGAACCCTTAATCCTGAGTTCTCCCTTTTTAATTCTTCGAGATCAACACTAAGTCTTTTACATTCTTGCTCTTTTACCTTTGATTGTTCTACCATATATTTTTCAGCTTTCCTTACCTTTTCAACCTTAACTTTCAAGTCAGAGAGATCTTGTAGAAGCTTTGTCTTACATTTATCATCCTCTTGTATTTGAGCCTTTAATTCTAAGTTCTCCCTTTTTAACTCAACAAGTTCCTTAAGAGTGACTTCCTCCTTTTCTCTTTCTAAATTTTTCTCTTTCCTTTGGTCTTCAATTTCTTCTATTGTCCAAAGTAGAGTTTCTTCTTCATACCTATTTTGGTTGTCCCTGTTATCCTTTTCTGAACCATCTTCATCTTCACCGCTACTAAAACCATTGCAATAACCTGCATCATGACCGAGTTGTCCACAAAAAAAATATTCTTCACCTTCTTGTGAACAATGAACTGCAAGGTGACCTATCTTCCTACATCTGGTACAGAACTTTATCAATATGGTTAACTCTCCATTGCTTGATTCATCTCTTGAATCTATTTCCATTCTTCCTCCCAAAACAACAATATCAAATTCATCTTCTTTTTCTTTCATGACCATGTGTGTTCTTTTCTTCTTGTGTCTCATGGTTTTGCCTTTGCCTTTCTTTGCCATTTGTGTTCTTGTAAGATCTTCCTTCAAGTTGTTAAACCTTTTCGAAGGAACCAACTCTGATACCAATTGAAGAACACAAGCTTATACTGAGAGGGGGGTGAACAGTATAAGACCACTTTTTACTTTTCTTTCCCAAATAGTATTATCCAATATAATCAATGGCAATATCAATAGCAATAACCAAAGCAATGCACAAATCATCACACACAATAGAGACACCAATTTAACGTGGTTCACCCAATGTGGGCTACTCCACGAAGAAAATATTTTACTAATATTTTCTCAATAAATCTCTTAGGAATCCTTTCCCTATTACAATGTTTATGGACCTCTATCCAAAGGAGACACCAATCCCCTAATCAAGTTCATGGATCTCTATCCACAGGAGAACTCCTTTCTCCTCTTGCTCTGGATGGTGATCTTCTAGAAGAACTATTGCCCCCACTACTCTAGCTAATGGATCTCTATCCAATGAAGACACCTGTCCTCACTACCTTGGCTAATGGATCTCTATCCACTAGAGACTATCATCCTCTATACTCTATCACCTCCAAAGATCTATCTCAAATCTATACTAAACATAGTCCTTTGGTCTAGCACAAATTTTCTCAATCTCTATCTTTGGTCTAGCACAAACTTATCCTCAAATATACACCAAACTCTATCCTCAAATCTATACTAAACATAGTCCTTCGGTCTAGCACAAATATCTATCCTCAAGCCTTAACTCAAAGCTTGACTCAATCTCAAATCAACTCTGTTGGATCTACCCCAAACCTTAACTCAAGGTTTGAACAAATCAATCAATCAACTCTGCTCACAAGTCTTCTCAAAGACTTGTCTCAAATCTACCTTGTAAGCTTCCACAAAATCTCACACTAATCTGTCCACAAGTCCTCTCTAGAACTTGTCCAAATCTGCTCAATAAGTCCTCACTAGAACTTATCCAAATCTGCTCTCAATATGTATTGTAAGCTTCCACAAAAGCTCACACAAATTTGTCCACAAGTCTTCTCAAAGACTTGCCTCAAATCTGCTCAACAAGTCCACACTAGAACTTGTCCAATCTCATAGAAACATAAAGAGAATTGTTAGAGACTCAATATTCTCTACACACATCACAATGCTCAATCACTTTCAATCACTCTCTTAGAAACATATAGAGAATTATTAGAGACTCAATATGCTTCACATTCACTTCAATGCTCAATTACTTTCAATCACTCTTTTAGAAACATATAGAGAATTGTTAGAGACTCAATATGCTTCACACTCACAAACTCTCAATCACTTTCAATCTCTCTTTTATCACAGAAACATATGGAGAATTGTTAGAGACTCAATATGTTTCACACTCATCAACTCTCAACCTTTTTCTCAAATCAATTCAGAATATAGAATAATTTGTTTCATAGAACTTGAACAATCACTTCACACATTCACTTGACTAGGCTCAATCAACTCTACTCAATCAATCACTCAATGAAACAATCCTTGCTTACAAACCCTAGTCCAAGCATATGAACACTCACTCAAAATGTTTCCAACAATTCTTATCAACCAATCTCACATAACAATGATACTCATGATCTTTGCAAACCCTAGTTCAAGTTCTTCACTCAATCAATCACTTCAACAACAATGCTTATAAACCAATCTCACATATAGCTCAACAACTCAATAAGGAAACCTAATTAAATCCTTTTCACTCCAAACTTGTTTTCCAGAAAACAATCAATCAACTCAACTATGGAAGAATGTGCCCATACCTTTTTCTTGATGAAGAATAGTCTTTTAAAACCTGTCTCAAGTATAACCACTTTCCTTACCAAACACCAAGGTTAGATGACAAAAATATCATTCTAACTCTTCTTCAAAACTTTTCTTCAATACAAAAGTTAGCACTTAATTACTCCTTATAATCTCCAACTTGAAATAAATAATATTCAACATTCTTCAATTTCAAAATATAAAATTCAACCTTCCTTATAACTCCTTAGCCTCTAAAATTCCAACTCAAAAATTAAAGCTTTGCACTTCCTTTTAACTCCCCTAATAACTTACACACCAAATAACATGCAAAGTACTTTAATTAAAATTACTTTAGAAAAATAAAAACATTATTTTTCCTTTTAAATTTTTGTAGACCAAGACAACCAAATTAAATCACATACCTCAATGCACTCAAAAGGGCCTTGGTGGGATTTGAACCCTCGTTGGTTCTCCCCCAAGCGCTTTTGCAGTGCTAGCGCCCACCGCTTGGGCTGCGTGGCTCCACAAGAGCCAAAAGGCACTTCGATGCCTTTACCTTCTCCCCACGTTCGACGCACAAGACAAAATGCTTGTCCTTCTTCCCAAAAATCACGTGCACGGGTTTCGAACCTGCCTCAACTTCCACAACAATGTCTTACGCAGCCCTTGGCTGCCAACCAAGCTACAAGCACTTCGTGTTGATTTCGGAGGATGCCAAACTTTGTCTCTTTCCCTTGCTCGATTTGCACATGCGAAATTTCCTTCTCTTTTCACGAGCCAACACAAGTCGCATGGATAATTTCAAATGCCAATATTTTGGCATATTTATACATAGGGTTTTGCTTCCTTCAACGTCGACACATTTCAAATTTCCAATTCGAATTTGATTTGGAAAGTTAAAATTAAATATTAAATAAATATTTAACTTAACTTTAGCACCCAACATTAATAAATTAAAGTTTTAATCAATAATTAAAATACTTTAATTTAAACTAGATCTGTAGTAAAGTTAATTTTAAATATTAAATAAATATTTAAATTAACCTTAGCACTTATCAATATTTAAATTAAAATTTTAATCAGGGATTAAAATATTTTAATTTAAATTAACATGTGGGTCTTTTCAACTTTGTCCTTGATCTCCTTTAACTTGATCTTCATTTTTTGAGCTCTCCTAATGTCCTCAAAAATGACGAACATTGCTCAACAATGCTTTTGACATCAATGACAATAACATTCCTCAAAATGTCCAACAATCTTGTCCTTATTCCCAAAAATTCAAAAGTAAATACGTAGTGTGGGTTTCGAACCTGCCTCAGCTTCCACAACAACGTCTTACGCAACCCTTGGCTGCCAACCAATCTACAAGTACTTCGTGTTGATTTCGGAGGATTCCAAATGTTTTCTCTTTCCCTTGCTCGATTTGCACATGCAAAATTTCCTTCTCTTTTCATGAGCCAACACAAGTCACATGGATAATTCGAATGCCAATATTTTGGTATATATATACCTAAGGTTTGCTTCCTTCAACATCGGCACATTTCAAATTTCAAATTCGAATTTGATTTGGAAAGTTAAAATTAAATATTAAATAAATATTTAACTTAACTTTAGCACCCAATATTAATAAATTAAAGTTTTAATCAATAATTAAAATACTTTAATTTAAACTAGATATATAGTAAATTTAATTTTAAATATTAAATAAATATTTAAATTAACCTTAGCACTTATCAATATTTAAATTAAAATTTTAATCAGGGATTAAAATATTTTAATTAACATGTGGGTATTTTCAACTTTGTCCTTGATCTCCTTTAACTTGATCTTCATTTTCTGAGCTCTCCTAATGTCCTGAAAAATGACGAACATTGCTCAACAATGCTTTTGACATCAATGACAATAACATTCCTCGAAATTTCCAACAATCTCCCTCTTTGTCATTGATGGCAATCCAAATTATTTTTACTAAAAACTTAAACTTTTCTTTGTTCTGGTCCCCCTGGGATATTGTTTCCCCTGGTTTAATGCTCTCTTCAAATCTATCCTCTTTACTCAAATACCAAATATCTCTCCCTTACTCAAATATATCCCCCTTTGACATCAATGGGAAAGGGTCACCTTTGGGGATCGAGGCTAAGAATGAGTACCTTAGCTTAGCCCCTCCCCCACCTCCTCTTGAGGTGGTTAATTCTGGGGTGGGAGTATTTCTACTCCTAGCAAGAACTAGTCTTTACCTTTATCCTCTTTTCTTCTTATCCGATCCTTCTGATTCCTCTGACTATTCATTTCCATGTATAAGTTCATGTTTCTATCCATGTCCACATTCCTATTCCTATTCATGTTCATGTTCTTGTTCCTATTCATATCCATGTTCCTGTTCCTATTCTTGTTCATATCCATATCCCTTTTCCTGTTCATATTCCTGTTCCTATTCATACTTTATTTTGAAATGTCTGCTCTACACCACTTTGTTGTGTTTCCATAATTATTACACTTATAACACTCAATATTACTATTCCTTGGAGGTGCAACTGTATTGGGATTTCTTCTAGTGAAGCCATATATATTTTTGTCATGAACCCTGCAATTCATTGCCTTGTGACCAAACTAATTACATGAGTAGCAATACCCATGTAAAAGTTATTTGTTCCCATATTCTTGTCTTTCATGTCTCCTACACTGTGAAGCCATGTGCCCAAACCTATGACATGAAAAACATATTCCATTTAAGTTTCCTTGTCTTGACCTCATTGGTCTCTTAGTCTCTCTTAACCTATTATGATTATTGTTCCATTTGTTTCTCCTTTGTGCATTGTTTCTTTCCTTAATAAATTTTTTGGTGTCCAACTCATCCTCAGATGTCTCACTTTCTCTTACAATGTCTTCTTCTGAAGTTTCTTCTTCTTCAGAACTTGATTTTGACTTCTCTTCTTGTTTCTTTTGAGCCTGTTCAAAACCAACACATGTTTTATTTGTTGACCTTCTTTGTACCTTGATCATCTTATCCACAATCTTTGAGCTCTTTCCAAAATTTTGTAGCTTACTCTTGGACTTTTCTAAATCTTCCCTTAGTAGGGATACTTCTTGTTCTAACCTTTCACATTCTAAGACCTTTGCTTCTAACTTATCCTTGAACTTCTTTGTCTTAGCCTTTTATTTGTCTAGATCCTCTATAAGCATTCTTCTCTCTTCATCACATTCTTGAAACTGAAACTCAAGTTTAGAGTTTTGGTTTCTTACCTTCTTTACTGTATCAAGAGCATAAATAAGTTCTCCCTTGAGATCATATCCTTATTTATCTGATTCTTCCTCTATTTGTTTGCCTTTGTCTACATCTTCATTTTTTTTTGACTTGTCTTCTATAGGACCACTTTCTTCTTCTTCTAGTGCCATTAGAATATTCTCTTTTGGTCCTTCAAGTGTATCCTTTTATTCATCATAACTGAAACTATAACCATTCCTTGTACAACTATCTTAAATATGTCCAAAGTTACCACATCTTATACATTTGAGAATTATTGGTGACCTTTTCTTGACTTCTTCCTTTTCTTCAATCATAAATAGGACTCCATCTCTATCATTATCTAAAAAAATGTTATCACTATCACTTGATGACTTACTTGCCTTGTATGCATAGTAGCTCCTCTTTTTCATTTGAAATAACTTATTTCCTTGTATGCTTTGTTGTTTCCCTTGTTCTTATTCAGAACTAAGTCCTATTTTGGTGATAGATGATCTTTGTGCATTGATGATCCTATTCAAAGTCTTTGATTTTTCTTCAAACGTGTGTAGCTTTTCCTTATAATATTTTACTTCCATCCTTAGTGAAACTATCTCATGCTCTAATCTTTCACACTCTAGATATTTTATCTTTAATTTTTCTACCTTCTTCAATTTTCCTTGCCTTTTCAACCTTGATTTTGAAGTTGGTAAGTTCCTGTAGAAAATTTGTTTTTGCTTTCTCATCTTCTTGAGCTTGAATCCTTTAATCCTGAGTTCTCCTTTTTTAATTCTTCAATATCAACACTAAGTCTTTTACATTCTTGCTCTTTTACCTTTGACTGTTCAACCATATCCTTTTCAGATCTCCTTGCATTTTCAACTTTATCTCACAAGTCAGAGAGATCTTGTAGAATATTTGTCTTACATTTCTCATATTCTTGTATTTGAGCCTTCAATTCTAAAATCTCTCTTTTAAATTCAACAAGTTCCTTAAGAGTGGCTTCCTCTTTTTCTTTTTCTAAATTTTCCTCTTCTTTCTTTATTTGATCTTCTATAGGAGCATCTCCTTTTTCTTCTATTATTGAAAGTAGAATTTCTTCTTCATACCTATTTTTACTATCCTTGTTATCATTTAGATCCATTTCATCTTCACTACTACTGAAACCATGATAATATCTTGCATCATGATCGATTTGACCATAAAAAAAGCATTCTTCATCTTCTTGTGGACAATAAGTTGCATGGTGACCTGTATTCCTACATTTGATACAAAACTTTATCAATCTAATCTTTTCTCCACTGCTTGATTCATCTTTTGAATATATTTCCATTTTCCTTCAAATAAAACAATATCAAACTCATATTCCTTTTCTTTCATGACCATGTGTGTCCTTTTCTTCTTATGTCTCATGGTTTTGTAAGATCTTACTTCAAGCTGTTAAACCCTTTTTGAAGGAACCAACTCTAATACAAATTGAAGAACTACTAAGAGGGGGGATGAACAATATAAGACCAATTTTTACTTTTATTTTCCAAATAGTATTATCCAATATAATCAATGTCAATATCAATAGAAATAACCAAATCAATTCACAAATAATCACACACAATAGAGACACCAATTTAATGTGGTTCACCCAATGTGGGCTACTCCATGGAGAAAATATTTCATTAATATTTTCTCAATAATTATTTTAGGAATCCTTTCTCTCTTACAATGTTTATGGACCTCTGTATAAAGGAGACACCAATACCGTCATCAAGTTTGTGGATCTCTATCCATAGGAGAACTCATTTATCCTCTTCTTTGGATGATCTTCTAGAAGAACTATTGCCCCCACTGCTCTGGTTGATGGATCTCTATCCACTGAAGACACCTATCCTCATTGCCCTGGCTAATGGATCTCTATCCACTGGAGAATATCATCCTCTATATTTTGTCACCTCTAAATATCTGTCTCAAATCTATACTAAACATAGTCCTTCGATCTAGCACAAATCTTCTCAGTCTTTATCTCTGGTCTAGCACAAACCTATCCTCAAATATGCACCAAACTCTATCCTCAAATATATACTAAACATAGTCCTTCAATCTAGTACAAATCTATCCTCAATATTTGTCCTCAAGCCTTAACTCAAAGCTTGACTCAATCTCAAATCAACTTTTCTGGATCTGCCCCAAACCTTAACTCAAGGTTTGAACAAATCAATCAATAAACTTCGATCACAAGTCTTCTCAAAGTCTTGTCTCAAATATGTCTTGTAAGCTTCCAAAAAAGCTCACACCAATCTGTCCACAAGTTCTCTCTAGAACTTGTCCAAATATTCTCAATAAGTCCTCACAAGAACTTATCCAAATCTGCTCTCAATTTTTATTGTAAGCTTCCACAAAAGCTCACACAAATCTATCCACAAGTCATCTCAAATACTTACCTCAAATATGCTCAACAAGTCCATACTAGAACTTGTCCAATATCATAGAAACATAAAGAGAATTTTTAGAGAATCAATATGCTCTATGCACATCGCAATGCTCAATCACTTTTAATCACTCTCTTAGAAACATATAGAGAATTGTTAGAGATTCAATATGCTTCACATTCATTTCAATTCTCAATTAATTTCAATCACTCTTTTAGAAACATATAGAGAATTTTTAGAGACTCAATATGCTTCACACTCACAAACTCTCAATCACTTTCAATATCTCTTTTATCTCAAAAAAATATGGAGAATTTTTAGAGACTCAATATGTTTCACACTCATCAAATCTCAACATTTTTCTCAAATTAATTCAGAATATAGAATAATTTATTTCATAGAACTTGAACAATCACTTCACACATTCACTTGACTAGGTTCAATCAACTCTACTCAATCAATCACTTAATAAAAAAATCCTTGCTTACAAACCCTAGTCCAAGCATATGAACACTAACTCAAAATATTTCCAACAATTCTTATCAACCAATATTACATAACAATGATACTCATGATCTTTGCAAAACCTAGTTCAATTTCTTCACTCAATCAATCACTTCAACAAAAATGCTTATAAACCAATCTCACATATAGCTCAAAAACTCAATAAGGAAACCTAATTAAATCCTTTTCACTCCAAACTTGTTTTTCAAAAAACAATCAATCAACTCAACTATAAAAGAATGTGCCCATACCTTTTTCTTGATGAAGAATAGTCTTTTAAAAAATGTCTCAAGTATAACCACTTTCCTTACCAAACACCAAGGTTAGATGACAAAAATATCATTCTAACTCTTCTTCAAAACTTTTCTTCAATACAAAAGTTAGCACTTAATTACTTCTTATAATATCCAAATTGAAGTAAATAATATTCAACATTCTTCAATTTTAAAATATAAAATTCAACCTTCCTTATAACTCCTTAGCCTCTAAAATTCCAACTCAAAAATTAAAGCTTTGCACTTCCTTTTAACTCCCCTAATAACTTACACACCAAATAACATGCAAAGTACTTTAATTAAAATTACTTTAGAAAAATAAAAACATTAATTTTCCTTTTATCTTTTCATAGGCCAAGACAACCAAATTAATTCACATACCTCAATACACTCAAAAAGGGCCTTGGTGGGATTTGAACCCTCATTGGTTCTCCCCCAAGCGCTTTCATAGTGCACCCACTGCTTGGGCTGTGTGGCTCGACAAGATCCAAAAGACACTTCGGTGCCTTTACCTTCTCCCCACGTTTGGCACACAAGACAAAACGCTTGTCCTTCTTCCCAAAAATCATGTGTGCAGGTTTCGAACCTGCCTTAGCCTCCACAATAACATCTTACGCAGTCCTTGGCTGCCAACCAAGCTACAAGAACTTTGTGTTGATTTTGAGGGATGCCAAACTTTGTCTCTTTTCGTTGCTCGATTTGCACATGCAAAATTTCCTTCTCTTTTCACGAGCCAACACAAGTTGCATGGATAATTTGAATGCCAATATTTTGGCATATATATACCTAAGGTTTTCTTCCTTCAACGTCGACAAATTTCGAATTTCCAATTCGAATTTGATTTGGAAAGTTAAAATTAAATATTAAATAAATATTTAACTTAACTTTAGCACCCAAAATTAATAAACTAAAGTTTCAATAAATAATTAAAATACTTTAATTTAAACTAGATCTATAGTAAAGTTAATTTTAAATATTAAATAAATATTTAAATTAACCTTAGCACTTATCAATATTTAAATTAAAATTTTAATTAACATGTGGGTCTTTTCAACTTTTTCCTTGATCTCCTTTAACTTGATCTTCATTTTCTGAGCTCTCCTAATGTCCTCAAAAATTAACATTGCTCAACAATGCTTTTGACATCAATGATAATGAAATGCCTCAAAATGTCCAACATAACCCACAACACTCCCTATAGAAAGACCAATCAATCACAATATTTATATTCTCCTTTATGCACAACTACCTAAAAAAAAAATGTATAAATAATAAATGATATAAAATGATGAAATCAAAATAAAAATTCAATATTTGATGTCTAAGGGATTCATTAATCTAATCACATCCTCTTGTGCTTCACCAATTTTTCTAACATTCAATAAGGATGGGACCTGGAGACTCTACATTGGTTTTAGGGCACTCAATATAATAAAAATAAAAATATTATCCTTTTTCTTGCATTGATGATCTTTTGGACCAACTCCAAGGAGAAATTTCTCAAATATAGATATCAAAATTTGGTATCACCAAGTAAAAATACAAGCAAAGGATACATGGAAGACTACATTCAAAACCAATATGGGAATATTTGAATGGATGGTAATTCCCTTTGGTATCGCTAATACTCCTGCCACTTTCATTGGGATCATGAATGAAGTGTTCAAATATTATGTAGAAAATTTTAGAATTATATATTTACATGATATTATTGTCTATTCCCTTACTTGGAACGATCACCTAAAGTATCTGGAGTAGGTTCTTGGCACCCTTAAAAAAATAGCTATATGCCAACATTTCCAAGTGCTTCTTTAGGAAAACATGTATTTCTCATATTGGATTTGTAGGCATCCTTTTAGATTTTCTAGCCATCTTATAGATACCTTCTAGTTGTAGCAATAAATACTCTTAGCTATTATTGGCCTATGGATTTTAATGCATCTTTATAATGTATAGGGTAATTAGATACATATTTTAATCATTCTTGATAATGCAATAAGCAGGATTATTTGCCCATATCATACCTCCTATCAAACATATTAAAACTATAAGGGAACAAGTACATTAGTTTAAACCAAATGAATAGTATACCTTTCATTGATACAATGGTCACCCAACTAATAGGTGCATGGGATTCAAGAATGCGATATAATACCTTAATAATAATGGTTAAATAATTTTTAAATACTCTTGGTACCAATCCTCACATGAACAATATAAGGCAATTTATATATTTTTCTACCTAATCCTACCAATAAAAATCAATAAAATACAAAAAATAATATCAGTTAACATAATTTACCTCTTCTTAGTCAATGGTTGGTGGGTATATTTTTTTTCTCCTTGCAATATAATTCATGTCTCACATTTTTTCATTATCAATATACAACAACAAAATAATCTTTCTTCATATAAATATCTTATTATCTAGTTGATCATGTCTCCTTCGATATTTCAATCTAAACAATCCATAATTGATCAATTGGTAAGATCCCTTTAGTTATAAACCAAAATCCAAGGCAAAAACATGGGCTAAATTAGTGAAAAAATTATTAAACAAATTTTAGTTAATAATGGATTTATATGGAATGTATGTAGCTTAAAATTCATTAGTTAGTTTAGTTTGTCTAGGAAAGATCTTAAGAAATCTAATTGGTTAGTTTAGGCCTTTGATGATGGGGAACATGAGGTTAGTGGAATTATAGTCTTGTCTTTGATATCTGTGGTGAAAACTATATGAACACCACATGGGTGCCAACTATTTTTTCCAAACTCCCTTAAAATGACTTAAAAACTTAAAAATTGTTAGTCAAACTTTAAAGCAAGATCATTAAATTTTGTTTGCATAAAATGGTATATACTAATCAAGATAAAAAGAATAAAATCTAAACCCTCATTCTACTAGGAATATTTTTTATTCCTTGAGTAACCACCATACAAATTCTCAAGCTATATTGGGTATATAGTAAGGATAGACTACCTATTTCTATATAGGATCTTGTGCATACTTACTCTAATTAACGAGTATATCATGGTGGACTACTTGGAGTTATACGGTATTTTTGCTATCCCTTATGTATCAATTGTTACCATGTATCCTTAATCTTCCATGTACTAGTGAGAGATACTTTAATCATTCAACCACAATCCAAAGCAAAAAAAGTGTATGATTTGTTATAGTAGTTCAAAGACACACTAGCAAAAAAAATTATTTTTGAACTTCTTAAATCCTCTTATATATCAATACATTCTTATTAGAATTTTGAGAGAATGCCCCATTCCTCAAAATGTGAATCCCAATAAGTATGCTTAAATTCTTGGATGGTGTTGGATCCTTAAAATCTAAAGATGCCCCTAGTTTTAAACTTCAAAACATCTCATAGGTTCATTTATTGTTAATAAGCTTAGTTCAATTTGTTACTATATTTTATCTATAAAATTCTAGGTTAGTCTAGATTCCCCTTTAGTTCATTGGTCTTAATAAATTTAATCTAATTGAGTGCAATGTTTCAAAATATATTATATAGTTTCATGGGCCCATCCATATTCCCCTTGACAGTTCTTATCCAATAGGAGTGTTATATTATCTTTAAATATATATTTTTTATTTAATTACTTATGCATAGATTTATATCCATATTTTTATCTCATTTAGTGCACTTGTGTTAAAACTTTATGCATATCCCCTAAAAATCTGCAACTCATGTTGATCCATGTGTTCCAATTTAATCAAAGTTATTGATCATATTCCCCCATATATGTCCCTGCCAAAAAAGTCATACAAGTCAACCATATTTATCCTTCATGCATGGTCTGCATTGAGTCCATTGTTAGAGGTTAAATAAAGTCATTGATGATCCCGCAAAATATTTTTGTTGACTCATAAAAATCATATTCACTTGTAGAACATATAATTTCCATCATCATCCCTGGTCCATAGTCATCTTAAGATCCTTGGAAGAATCCATACCCTTAAAGGTTTTCATCATAGTTAGGGAAGGTCAAAGGTCAATCACCATGAAATATCAACAGTTTATGATAATCCAAAAGGTAATATCTATGTTTGCAAAGGGTGATAAAAATTTGTGGTGCACATCAATAAAAATAAGAGTGGCCCTCTATCTGTAATGAATTTTCTCAAGCACAATGGGTGGTCTGTAGTGCTCCAAGTGGCACCATTGGTCCACTGTCAGCCATGACTTTGTCGAATAGATCCTATGGCCTGTGATTGATGATAAAAATAAAATCAACATATTTCATTGATTGGACACAGTGGTAAAATTTATGACCCACCTCACATGATAAAAAGTGCTTAAGCCATGATCAAATGCATGGTCTTTGTTGCTCTAGGGTGTTTTCATTAATTTTTCACAAAAATCCATGTATGATGACATGACCTAAATCAATGGTATACATATTCTTATTGATCTTGATCAACAACCATAATTTTTGAAGAAAATATTTATTAATTGATTAATTATCTCTTTAACATATCTGATGAACAAGATTTTTCAAGGTAAAATCCTATGGTTTAGGAACGTGAAAGAGAGAGAAGTGCAAACAATTCAAATTAATTCTAAGGACATGAATGGATTAGATCAAATAAAAAAATGGTTTTAATTTAGTCAACTATGGCAGACCAAAATAATAATTCACAATCAATCAAAATGAGCGGTCTTTATTTAATCTCGCCATAAGGATGTATCATCAATATCTTGCATTTGAATCGATGGTTTGCATTTGGTTGAGAATATTGAACAACAATTGTGGCTTGTATTTACATATTGATTAACCTAATGGATGGGATTATTTGAGATAAGATATTATGGTCTGTGATAAGCCATGTGTTAATGGATAATTTGGACTCACCAAAAAAAATCGATGGTCTATGTTTTCTTTAGAAAAAAATATCGATAGCCTAGATTTAGTCAAGATTTGACCACATATGCCAGAATAGACCTACAACCCATACTGATTAGCCTGAAATAAATTGATAGACCATGTTAATCCATGTATCACCAAAAATTTTGATAGCTCAGCTGTGATCTTGAAATATAGCAAATGTTAAGGATTCAATAAATATAAAAGCACATGACTATGGTTTCATTAAACAGGTTGACTTAGAAGACTTATAATGGCTAATATTTATAACTAAAGAAAAATAGAAGGCCTAGATCTAGTGACATAATAAGGATAAGGTCCCCTTTGGAAAATGAAAAAATGCATAGAGGAGCATTGGATGCTCAGGATTCGATCTTCAAAAAACATTGACGATCAAGATTAGCTACAAAAAAAGGTACATGATTCTATAGAATGCCAAGTTATTCTTAATGACTCAATTCATCCTCAAAAAATCAATAGTTGTCATTAAAAATAAAGAGTAGCACGTCAGCCAATGATCTTAAAAATATATCCATGGCTCAAATTTGACACTCTTATAGCTTGAATGGTTAGTATGAGCATGAGATATTTGTGCAGGATTACATTAATAAATTCTCATATGTTTAAACACATCCCAAAATAGATCTACAACCCAAATTAAATTTCCACCCATGTGAATAGTCTCAAATCAATGATAAAAGGGTAAATGCTATATTGTGACACTTAAAACCATTATGAGCGATGAGCTGGAAACCATAGGGAGGCAAAAAGCAACGATGTAGTTGGTGGTAATTAAAATTGAGCATGAAAAACCACCAATCAACTTACTATAATACCATACCTAATTCATCGAGATTCACCTACATTATCGATTTACAGAGAGAATATAAGAGATACTAGGGCTAAATTTTCAAAGCATTTATAGAGAATTACCAAGAGTAATTATGGCCTCAACAAGAACTCTCATAGGCATTGTAGCAAGTATTAAGAAGTTGATAGAAGCTAAGCCATATAAAAAAGTGTCTAGAAAATCCATTGTCAGAGATGTAATTGAATTCACAAAGAAATCTAGCATAGATAGGAGGATCACTCCCATGTAGCAATGGGAGTTAAAAGGCATGACCATGTTTAGGTTTGAAAAAACCAAATAAAATTACCAACATCACATGACATTATTTGAAGGACTATTCATAAGGGTAAAAAATGCTCAAAATAAATATAGCCCATACTACAACAGATGGGCAAGCAATTAAGGAAATATAGTATACCCAAAGGTGTATTAATAATTAGACCTTTTATCCTATTATAGTAGCCTACGACCTGACTATTATAGCATTCAAGGATGTTAATAATCATCCCACCTTCAAAAATATAGTTGATAGTTTGAAAATAAATTCCATCTAAGTCCTACTACATTGATTTCGTACATGAAGGTGATAGTTATGCAGTCTCATCATGTAATCCAAACATTCACTTACATAAATCTCTATGATCAGACTATATCTTATGACTTTCTACTGAGTAAATACATGTTACAATCATGGGCAATGTATTATGAAAATATGATAGATATCATGTTAGGAGTTGAAGACTTAACATGGGTCAGTAGAGAAGTTGTATATCTAATAATGTAGTGCAACAGGCTAAGTCCCAAATTATATATGGGAAGATTACATTTGTTATAAAATGCATAGAGAATTTGTAGCATTGCAAAAATCCATAAAAGACCCTATTATTCAATTTTTATTCACCTCTTAATAGGGCATTTTGACTGATAGAGAATCAAGACTAGGGAGGGGTACCAGTAATTTATGTGCAAGATAGATTACCCTAGGTGCATGAAGGCGAGTCTAGATATTTACAGTTCTTTGATTAGTTTCTACCATCAATCCACTTGCATCTATGCGGACACTGTCCTACTAGAATAGGTTTAGGGATAGTAAGATTTTTTATATGAAGGTTAGATAGGGGATTATTTCATGATTGAAGGGTTTTATTACATAAGAATTCTTGGAGCAAAAATTTCACCTAAGTTTCTCCTAAAATATTTCTCAATGTCTATAGTAGCTTTGAAAATAATGAGACAAATAGCTGAAGAAGAAAAAATAAAATTGGGAAAGAAACACGAAAAAAATTCTTGGCTTGAGGTTCCTTGCAGAGTAGGCCACTATATATACAAAGGATATCAAAGTATGTTGAAAGCCATGTGAAGAATGGAAAAATTTGGATTTTCAAAAATTTCTTGGAGATCATATAATCCTTAGGGGTACTAGCGACATTCAATGAAGAAAATGCAATATGTCTTAGTACATCATAGAGATGACCCTTTTGAGAATGAACTTCAAATAACCATCAAGAATGGAGCATCTCTTGAGTTAGTATTGAAAAGGTACCTAGCCACTGAAAGGGTACATGCCTAGATATAGTATGTTGGATATTATCTAAACGAGTTACCTATGCTAAAGAAAAATTCAATTGAGGTAGTAGCCCTAATCATACCAATAATTCACCTAGAATAACTCAAATATCCTATCCTAAACATCATAAATTAAGAGCCAACTCAAGTTGAAATTTTATTTGAGCCTATCAATCTGGCTGAAGCAGTAGCAAAATGTTTCCAACCAACTTAGCTTGCCCCTAATGTTACTGTTTCTTCAAGTAGAGGTAAATAAATCATTCCAGCTCAATATGCACATGCTCAATAGGTTGTCCTAAATTCTACTCAACTAACTTATGAAAGCAAGCTATAGTTGGCATTGCATCAACCCAAGTTTATACCTAAAGCCTTGGTTGTCAATAATAAGGAGATCAAGTTGTCTACATATGTGAAGAGAATCCAAGTTGTTGGAGGCTTAGCCAATCTACTTAGAGATCATCAAATAAAATTTCCAAGTCCCACAAAGTCTCTTGAGCATAAAAAACCTAAGCTTCGAACATCTTTCTCTTTAGAAGCTATAACATCTCTCACCCTAGTGAGAGTAGAAGAAGAGAGGCCCTATGATCCAATTAAAAATTGGCAACTTGAATCCATTACTGAAGGAAAAGATCCTCGATACATACAACATACAGAGAAAAAAATAGATATAGAGCCTCTAGAGGTTTCACCTATAACTATGGAAATTTTTGTATCGATAAATATAGAATTAGTTCACACAAATAAAGAAACAAGAGAAACACAAGAGTAGATTATAGGGGATCCACTGACCATATTCAAAATATCAAATCAAGCTCAAGTACAAGCAATGAAAAAAATATATAATAATAACGAAGAGCTATGAGCTAAAAGAGATAAATTGTAGGTGTATATAAAAAATATAGAAGCTATAATTTCCATCCCTTAGTTTCCTCTACTCACAACCCAGGAGACAAAGACTTAGACCATGATCAAACACTTTGATTGTGCTACATTTATTCTAGATTACAAAGCAAAAGTATATTCTGGTTTAAAAGCTAAAATGAATACATTAACCAGAGCGCTTTAGAATATCACCATAATCATTATGATAGTAGGAGGTATAAAAATCTTGTTAGAAGAAGCAAATACCATGATGTCATCAGTCCAACAGGTCTTTAAAAAATGTGAAGAGTAGTATGAACAACTATTTACACAATAAGTAACTGATAAAGAAGGTACACCATATACTTGTAAGAAAGAGTTTACTAAGGTTTCAATGTATCTTCGTGAAAGTATTGGATGGAATAATTTTGTTAAGGAAATGAAAGACTACGAAAAGGAAATATATAGTAGGAGAAGGCAAGCTAGAATTTTTCTTGAAGAATGTGTTGCTACCAATAATTTTGGTGACTTGATTACCAAGAGGATTCAAGAATTTGAATGTGATGTAAAAGATGAGCACATGTTAGCTCACCAAATTAATGACTTATAAAAAATGACTAAATATTTGATTAGGTTCTCTCAAGACAATACCTTTTTAACATAAAGTCATAAAAATAAAGTGTTGCAAGTGATGGACACAACAATATTTGCAACATATTTCTATGACGAGGCCTATGAAATTGGCAACATGATAGGGATAGACCAACTTGAGCATGAAGAATGGAAAAAAGAAAAAGACGTCAACAAAGGTAGCACTAAAACAAAGTAAAGTTACCTAGGGTGCACTTTAGTAAAAGATAAAACATTAGAAAAATGAGATCCAAGACTAAGAAAGAGCCAATTGTAAGGTCCTGATCTAACATAGTTAAAAAATCCTACATCTGAGAAGCAACCAAATGTAAGGCTCAAGATGAAATAGCTCAAAACAACTATAATCTAGTTGTATCCCATAAAAAAGATCAATAGTGTAGATGCAATCAAATGGAAGGTCCAACTAAAGGCAGTTTTGATCATCTTAAAGCTATAAATAGGAGCTGCATCAGCCAAAGGGAATTTTCAAGTTTTGCATCACCATTCTTGTCCAAGGTATCCTTGAGCGCCCTTGTTCTATCAATTGTATTCCCTCTATATCTTGTCCTATTTTTTCACCTCTTATTCTTCCCCATTATTGTGCAAGTCTTGCTAAGGAAGTACCCAATTTGCTGAGATCATTTCTAGTGGCTGCATCAAAAGTTAGGAGACTCTTTATTACTATATTATAATGAAGATTTGAAGTTCTCTATTACATCATTTGAATTAAGATTTTATTTTTATTGGCTTAATGAGATATGGGTCATCTAAACATTACTCGAATTGTAACATTTTGATATTAATACAAATCATACTTCCTCCTTTGGGCATTTATTTGTTCGATTTGTGTGTATGTTTCACATTTACATATTACATTATTTGAATGTGTGAATGGCGATTCTCTCACTAGTGAATTTAAATTATACTTGTTACATTATTTGAATGAACATAATTGACCCGGTTCTTCATTTTATTTCTTTCTATATCATTTAATTGTTTAAATCCTTGCTACAATTGATAATAGACAAGGCATTGATCTATTGATAGGAATATAATGGGTATTGTGAAGCTTGGTCAAATCATGAATAAATCACATTCCATATAAATATCTAGTTGAGCACAAGTGTTAATAATATAAGCTCATTTTAGGGTTTCCTTATCTTACTTAGTCTATCAGAAGTTTTACATAATTCTTTCCTAAGTAAAAGAGGTTGATTTACTAGAGTGCACAATGCCGATTAGAATTAGAAAATTCTACAGCATGACAAGTCTATGAGGGATTAAAAAAAAGTTTCCCAATAGTTTTTGGTGTCGGTATCGGGGAGTTGAAATTTTATTACCCAAAATTCAAGGATCCAAAATCTTCTTTTGAATACCTTTTAGCAACAATAGTCATTCAACAGTTTTTGGCACTGTTGCCAAGGAATGAAATATAATGATGATTTTTTATTTTTAAATTTACTTTTAGCAGCAACAGGCAATTGTCATTGATGTCGGTGATCAAAATCCCAAAATTATTTGTCTTTTCTTTCTTGGATTTTTTCCTTAGTTTAAATTTTCAAAATCTGAAGTCAATGGTCAGGGGTTTTTTCGGTTTTCAAGGATTTTAAATTTTTTCTTACCATTCCCCGAATCCCTTGAGTGAAACATTTACTCTACAATATTAATAGTGTTTTAAGTTGAAAAATCTTGGACAGAGAGTGTTTTTATCCTTCCTTGCACATTTTGTTGGATACTTTAATCTAATGATACCCAAAATCCAAATATTAAATAAAAAAGGAGCTTGATCTGGTGTCTACAAGAAGCAATGACAAATATTTCGATCTTGAAGTGTCAAATCTAGAGGTACTTTTCCAATATCATAGAAATCTATATGTACCGTTTGATTTTGATTCAAGCATTAGTCCAAATTTAAGTTCAAATTCTCCTAGTATTAGTCCTTCCCATTCCCCTATTTCTAGTACCCTAGTAGTTAACATGGCTAATGCAAATTAAAACTAAAATGCCAATCCCAATTAGAACTTCAATACATGGAGGAATAATAGATACAAACCTTTTGTATTACCCCAAAATATGAACCCCCTCCCTAGTAAAGCCAGCAAGCTCTTCCCTAAATTTGAAGAAAATAACATTGTAACTAGACAAGATCACTTCAAAGATTTCTTCAACCTTATCGATAATATAGAAGTAGATGAGGAAGACATAGTCCTCAGGTTGTTCTTTCAAAATTTAGATAAAGATGCTCATGAATGGTTTAATAGCCTTGGAAATGCTACTATCCCTAATTTCCAAACCATGGAGCAAGTTTTTCTTAGAAAATATGGAGAAAGAAAGAATGAATAATCCTTGTTGATGGAATTGGCTACCATGAAGAAGAAAGAAAATGAGTCAATAGATGTTAACAAAAGATTCATTAAAATAAAAAATAAGATACTTGTGTTAAGACCTAATGATATCCAATCCATTTGTTTTTATAAGAAAGTTTTCCCTAAATATTTCAATTATGAATTAAGGCAAGAACAAACAAACACTATTCATAAATCCATGGATAGGGCTATATAGATAGAGAGAAATATGAGTGATAGTAGAAAAATGAGGCCATATTCATTGGAACCTAATCTACTTGAGAAGAAACCCAAAAACTTAGGGTTCACCATCCTTAAGAATACAGTGGAAGATCCCATGGATAATATTACTAGCCAGCTAAATTCATTGACTAAAATTTTCAATATCATGAATACAAATTTTGCCAAGATAGAAAGGGGAAAGGAAAATAATCCTGAGTCTTCACAATATGAAGGTGACAATAGTCCTCTTTTTAGAATAAATTTTAATAGAAATTGAAATAATAATGGTTCTGATGAACGAAATAAGAATAGGAATGGTGGTAACAATTGGAAAAAGAAAGAAGTTCAAAAATATTTAGATGTTGTTCCCAACCCCATTCCATCCAACAATATAGCCTTAGAATTTCCTTTTTACTATTTTACTTGTGATGCTCTCCATAATTTCGTTGATTGTGGCATTTACCTAAGTCTACATTCTAACATTGATCTTGAGGATGAACCTGAGGATGACATTAGAATCAATTTATGTTGGAATCAAGAGGATGAGACTAGAGAATTACAATTTGAAAAAGAGATGGATTAGTATGCTACAAACCATCAACAAAGAGGTCTAGTACTTGAGAATGTAGAAATTATGCAAAAATCACCAACACAAGGTTTGAGAGAATGAAACAAGGTAAACTTGTACCCACAATAGAAGAGATAGAGGAACTAGAAAGAATACATGCCATTAATCTCAGAAACAAGACAATAGGAGATAGAGTTGACAAAATTTTTGCCAATGGAAATAGAAGCTAAAAAAGTCAAAATAAGGTTATCCCTAAGGAAAAGAGTACAAAAAATCAAATGATAAAAAGTACCAAGTCATCCCTGAAGATACTAACATAGAAGAAGACATTAAAAAACAACAAAACAAATTGTTAAAACAAGAATATGGGAAAACTATAGATATCAAAAAATATGAATCCGATGCTAGTTTAGAAATGGCCAAACATAAAGTTAATATTACTTTTGGACAACTAATGACCATCCCCAAATACAAATATCAAGTCTACAAGGCTTTCAAATTAATTGACCAGTTAAAATATCAGTAATACAATCCCTTTGGACCAAAAAGTCATGAAGCTAGAGTCTCATCTTCAATAAGGCCATTTTATATCTCCTTGAGGTACACATCAAATTTTGGTGATCAATATGTTATCCACAATTGCATGCTTGATAGTGGGGCTTCACATAATATAATGGCAAAACAAGTAGCTGATCAATTGGGCTTAACTTGTACAAAAGATTTCCTTCTAGTTTCTATAATGGGTAGTACACAAATACCATGTGTGGGTATCATAACTGGGCTACTTGTTTATTTGGATCAATATCCTAAAAAAGGTGTAGTCATGGATGTTGTAGTAGTAGATGTAGATACCCGACTTCATTTCTAAATATAATAGAAACACTAGTTGAGTTAAATTTTATGACTGAAATTATAAAGAAAGGTAAGGTCTTTGTGCCCTTAACCCTAGCCATCATGAGATCTTGTGTTGGCTCTTTTGGGACTGTTTGCGATGATACCTACATCTGCTTTTACTTGTACTTGGCATTCTAGCACTAATTGAAGTTTGCATTTGGATTCTCTTGAGCTATTTTTCATTTCTTTCATTTCCTTGATTACTTATTCTTTTATTTATTTTCTCAGTTATATAAGAGAGTTAGTTACAATATTATTTTTAGTAACTGACAAGTGCAAGGTTCAAACCACAGGGGCTGCTTCAACCAAACCTATTCTGCTTTGTTATTGTTGATCCGGTCACTCGAGATTCGTACCGTCATCGACGATCTAACGCGTACTTAGAGGATTCAGATCAGACTACTACCTTTGCAAACAGGCTACTCGAAAGTTTAAACTTAAATGTCTTCTTGGTAAATGTTTGGCTAACAAACACTTACCAATCCACTAACCTTCAAGATTCTCTTATTTCTTTTTCATTACTTGCAACATGTGAGGGTTTACCCATTTCTGGGTCCACCCTTCGAGGATGTGATCAGATGTACAATAGTTTAGTTAAGATCACTTTAAACTCTAGTTTAGTTTATTAGTACTTTCTTGGTGACTAGGTGCTCTGCAACAACTTTTTCTGTTGAGTCCCATTGACCTTCTTTGGTCATTTGTAAATATTAACAGTATTATCTTATCTGTGCTCTCACTGTCACGATTAGTATTCGTTGCATTTACATGAATTTTGACGACTATGTTGCATGAAGCTCCAAATCAATTCACATCAGACACATCTGGAAATGTTTTCCAAAAACGTAAATGCCACTGAAAATATTTCCTTCTGTTTCCAACACATTCAATCTTAGCAGCACATTTCGGCATAAAAAGGGAAAATTTGTGAAAGAAAACCTAAGGATTCATCTTAACAAAAAAAAAATTGTGTTAAACGGTGAGAAATAGTTACATCAACCAGCTGCACTTGCAAAACAAAATTAATACTATGCCGTCCTATCCCTTTGATAATGTCATGCCCATGCCTAAGGGAAATGTAGTGTTTTCCGAGTGAAACACTTATGAGTGTACCTGCAGTATTTTGTGCAAAGGTTTTAACCCTAGTCATGGTCCAGATTCATAATATTTGTACCTGCATGGAGTGATAACATTGTAGTCATGTATTGGCAAAACTCATGATTTATCATGACCTTGATCAAAGGATCAAAACCCAAAGAAGTATATTATCGAGCTGATAATGAAAAGTGAACTTTCTCTTGCTCATACGTGGGGTCTCATACACCCAAGAGGCATGCTGGCTTGACCATGACCTGAAAAATTTACCTTTACATTAACCTTTATTATGCCAATCAGTGTTTAAAATTTGATTTTAAAGTCTAAGTGATATCTGCTTAATGCAACTTTTAGGGAGACTAAACAGCAAATTGGAAAAATTTTCTACATATTCACACTATGACCTGAAAAAATTACCTTTACATTAACCTTTATTATGCCAATCAGTGTCTAAAATTTGATTTTAAAGGTTCGAGTGATATCTGTTTAACGCAACTTTTAGGGAGACTAAACAGCAAATTGGAAAAATTATCTACATATTCACATCAATTTAGAAGTTGAATTCCTAGTGAATTACTGCAACACACATGCAGTCAACATGTCATCCTTATCAGAAAGGAAATCCTTCCTAAAAACAGTGACCTAGAGAGAATATCAAAGAAAATGAATGTGTCTATTCATTTTTGTGTACAAATATCACTCTATGTTACAGCAAACTAATTCAACAACAGAGCTTGTGTCATTCGAATAACTGTGTGCAGTCATGTGTAGGAAGAAAGCAGCAAAAAACCAGGGATTGTGGAGGATTGTAGACAGGCAAATTGACATGTCTGCATAATCAATGAATAGGCGCATTGGAAGTCAAGTACACACACATTAAGAGTTCTCATATAGTTTTGATAGAGTTGATGTTATAAAGTCATAATGAAACATTGTATGTGACAATGTGTAAAGTTAAGTGATGTATTAGTTATGTGATAAGTCACTAGTCATGAAGTGAGTAATGAAATATGTAATTGAAGAAAATGATGAGGTGTCAGGTGGTTAGTAAGTTGGAGGATATAACTACGTCCTTAGTTGTATAAATAAGACCCCTTCCTCATTCATTTGTGTTGTTGGCATGGAAGGAAAGATTGGTATGGTACACGGGTATCAAGGTTGGCATTGTATTGAAGTGTTGTATCAATCTAAACTCTTGTGCCGAGTTGTTAGCATGTTGTGTCATGCCGTATAAGTATTGTGTTGAGTCGTTTAAACTATTGTGCCAAACAATCTGAGATGTTGTGCCAAGCCATCTAAACTACTATCTTAGGCCATCCAAACTACTATGCCAGACAATTTAATATAAGTTGTGTGTATAGTGTATGCATTGTAATTGCAAGTTATTCACATTGTATATTCTATTCCTTTTAGTGGTAATGGAATTGTGTTGCAGTATGTTGTATTCCCTTTCTACATTCTAGCATCGTTAAGTTAGGTCAAGCTTTGGCAACATGAAGTTGTGACAAGCAAATCATTTGAGAAGGTGCACAACAAAAATAGTGGAATGATTACAATGTAATCGATGAAGCAAATGAAGATGCAAACTTGTTTGCTGACACAGACATGCAAGTGGATACACACAAAGGAGATGTGCAAGGGTTTGTGCAAGAAGAGTTGTGTGACAGCAGTGGAGAGTCACATGTTGGCGGTGGAGAGTTGTATGTCGATGGTAGAGAGTTGTGTGTCAATGACAAATTTTCATGTTGGCGGCAAAGAGTTGCATATCAACTATGATGAATTTTGTGATGACAATGCATAGTTAGCTGATAACAATAGGCAATCATGCAACAAGTTATGCATCAATGAGGAATTGCATGATGATAAAGTACATAGGGCTTTGGAGCAATTGCAAATTGATGTTTCCAATAGTTAGCGAGATGGGATTTCGACATTGGTGTTGTTAGGTACCTAAGTATATGCATGTGGAGATATAATATAATATTGAATTATGACATGGGTTACACATTAAAATTATAATAATAAATTTTGGTTTGCTAAGAAACCCAGGTGCGAACTAGTTAAGTTAGGAAGCTTTTATTTATTTCAACTTGGTAGGCCCCTAAAATTGTTCTCTTTTGCAAGTTTGGCTATTTTTATAGGTTTAAAATGAAATCACTAGACCAATCTACAAGCGATGATTTTGTCTCAGGTATAAAATCTAGGTATCTCCCTCTATGACTTATGGAATTTTCCTTCTATAGGCTAGCTTTGCTTGTTATTTATAGAGTTTTTAGGGTTATGTTTGCTATTTTGCAGCACTAATAGGGAAGAATACAGGAATATTAGACAAGCTATAAAGTAATCTTTTGATTTTTAGTTTTTGGGATCAAAAGTAAAAAATGAAATTTAGTTTTGCATTCTAGGTTAGCTTGTATTTGCATTCACTTGGACTCTTTCTTAAAGAAAAGAGAAAATTTTAGTTTCCTGTAACTTCTACTAGATATTGTTTGCTTGCATTTTACTTGTTTTCTTGCATCATAGTTAAATCACAACATCATAAAGTTAAGAAAACTCTTTAGATTAGACCCTTATGTGTTTGTTTAATTGAACCCACAAAAAAAAAAAAAACACACAATATTATGACTCCTTGTCCTGGGGTGTGAACGAGCATTGAGTTGAGAGAGAACAAGAGGGATCCCACACACATAGATTTCTTAGAGAAAAATATGACACTCTAATTATCACCTATGGGAAAGGCATGTTAGGAACAAGGATACATGCAATATAATCCAGCTATATATCTCTTTTTGGTGATATTAATATAATTAGATAATTACCTAGGAATAGAAATCAGTTAGTTGTGCCAGCCAAATCCTAGAATAGCATTTCTTTTTTTTCCCTCACAATTGACCTACCTAATTGAAATTAATCATGAAACCCATAAATATTTTTTTTATGTAACCTTTCTCTATTTGTAGTTAACTTTGATCATGGTAATTTCAACTACATCCTCTAAGACTATCAAACAATTTAGAGTAGTTACATGGTTCTTTTAAATTATTGTATGAAATTTAGATAGGTTAATAATAACAACAATAAAAATTATATAATAGTAGTCTAATAGTTTAGTCGCTTAGATTTAGTAACAAAATGGAGAATATAATTATTTTCATGTATTTCATTTAGTGTTAATAAAATAGATTTATGATTAACCATATTATAAGTGTTTAATATTTTTTCCTACCACAAGGGAACTATTCCTAGTATTAAAGGGGATTCTACAGGTGTATAGTTTATAAGAACTCCAATAAACACTTTTAATTTTTTTATGTTCTATAGCTAGTTAAACTATTCATTGTTTTGAATAAATTATTTTAACTCCATTATTTTCTAATTTTATAGTTAATTGCATGGTGTGTATCAATTTCTATTATTTACTTTAGTTGTAATTTTCAATATTTGAATTTTATAGTTTTAGTTTATTCCATGTTTTTATATTTTCTAATTCTATAATACACATATCTATGATTTCTTTTATTCCTATGGAGTCCTTCGGATGGAAATGCATGTGTTTATCAAACCTTGATGTGAAGTTGATCTATAAGATTATATAGAATATGTTCTCTATCAGTACTGTAATGTACATACATTTCCTATTACTTCACAAGTTTAAATATCTAGATTGACATACTTAGTGCTTAACATTTTTGGTGTCATGTCTATGGAGATGTTAAAATTATAGATTTTTTTTTAGTTTTTATACACTGCATGGATAAGTTAGATTGAAGGTCAACATTTGACCTAAGCAACTCTTTCTAAGGTGTTTTCTTTTCATTTTTTATTCTATAGCTATACATTAACCTATGTAGTGTTGTTATCTCAACCCAAGAATGAAAAGAAATATTTATGTCCAATAATTTAAGGATCAATGTAGGATAGGCTTATTTATATGACCTAATAAAAAATAACGAGGGAAGACAACAAAAAGGAACTAAAAATATACTATGAGATCTTTTAATCCTATAAGATTATGCAAAATATCTCTAGCTATATTTAGGTTTAGCTATAGTAGATAGTAATTCCATCATTGGATAGTTGGGATTACATCCCATTGTAGAAAATTCACTACTCGAGTTAACTCAATAGCCAACTCAAAAATCAAACTAATCTTTTGGAGTCAATTTATCACCAAAATGTACCTACTAGATGCATTAGTAGTGGATATTTTAGTCAAGATGGTAGAAGAAACATAAACCTTGGTGAATTTTTAGTTTTCCATTTAAAATATCAAGAGAAATCTAGGATGAAAAATATATTTTCTTTTGTGCTTTTCATATTTTATTGGATGACTATAGAAGAGCCAAATATTTTTCTCTCTAAGTTGTGTATTGCACTATTGATATGACTACAAGATAAATGCATAGAAACTCAAAATCTTTCCTACTACACTTAAGAATATAATGTTATATTGGTTCATGAGATTGTATAGAAATAATATCAATTGATGGGACATAATGAGAAAAAAATTATAAATAAGATATAAAGGCTATTATAAGGTCATAGAGGTAGGAAATGAAGTCCTTAGGAGAACACTCTAGAAGATTAAATATAAAAAGAAAATTAGTTTAATATTTAGTAATCAAAGCACTCAAGTCTACAAGTAGAAATATTGAAGGCTACTTTCTTGTGATAAATGCAAGAAGAATGTATATAAGCTTTGAATTTAATGGTTGGAGGGTATATTTATGAATTTAGTTTTAATAATATTAATACTCTTTGTAAAAACTACTCAAGATACCATGAGAAAAGGCAAAGGACTGAGGATGAGCATTATTTCAATAGCAAAAAATTTAGCTATTATCACCAAAGGTGAAATAGAAAATCTAATTGAGTACCTTAAGATAAATATGGTTTCTTAGTGGCCACTCAATTAGAGGTATTTTAGGCCAAGAAAATTAGGAGTGGGTAGAGAAGGCTTTGGAAATCATTTTCCCAAGGTGCATAAAGAAACATACAAAACATAAATGTCCCTTGCAAAAATTCAAAGTTTATAAAATTTGTCAATAAGATTATATGACAAGCAATTATCCTATGTTTCTTAGAATCAAAACAACCTAACACATTATAACTCAAGGAGTAGAATAGGTCTATTACATCAACTAGAGGAAGTCGTGGAATCCTCAAAATATGTTTAATATATGTATACTAGAGCTAATCATTTTTATATCCTAATTTTTGAATACTTGGTCTCCACAAGGGTAGCAATGACCATTCTCTCAAAAATCAAAACCATTTGTAAATGAACAAAACTCTTAGCTTTAATATTAGTATCCCAAAAAACCATGGTATAACCCACACCAGAAATGACATTATCCATTAAATTATAAATAGCATCAACAATAACAACCATAATAAGCTTAGTTATTTATGCTTAGAACTTCCAACCCATAACTTCAAAACCATAACCATAGCTACCCACATAACCAACACTAAACACTAATCATAAAGTAGGACAACTAGTGTATAGTCAAGAGTAAATAGGATATGCCACACATTTTATAAAATAATTGATTATAATGAGTTACAACTCTAATCATTAAGATCACTTAGGGATCCCCAACCACCCATTATTGCTAAACCAAAGGAATAAATCCCTCATATTGAGGATCCCCAAGACTCCAACATTGTTAGTAAATCAAGTTTTAACAATAAAAAAGAGAATAAGCCTCCTTTTCCTAAATGATCAAATCAAATAAAGGATCCTACCAAAGTAGAAATTGACTTTCTAGAAGAACTAAAAAATGTATATCTTCGCATACCCCTTTTCTAAAAAATAAAACATTTTATATCCTATAGAAAATTTGTTAAAAGTTGTCTTAAGAGACTTGGTATGAAGAAATATCCTAAACATTTTCAAGTTGTAGAATGACATTCCAACCTTGTGCTTTAAAATATTATAACTCCTAAATAGTTTGATCTTAGAAGTCTTTTCATTAATATTCACATAGTAAATATTTAAATAAAAAATGTCTTGATTGAACCAAAGATCAATAACCAATAAGATGATAAAAGAAACCATACAAAAATTACATAATAAAGACCTTAATACCACCTCACAATTTTATATATGGATGGACACTTGTTTATAACTCTTGAACGAATAGTTGAGGATGTGGTCATTTCTACATACTCTTGGAATATCCTATAATTTTTATGGTGTTAAAGTCAAAATCTAGACTAGGAGGATACCCCTTAATCCTAGGATGACCTTGGATAGTTATGAATGATGCCTATATTAGTTCTCAATCAAGAAACAATATCATCACAAATGGATCTATATACAAACTCTTATTTTTATGCCCACCTCCTAAACCCATGTAGGAAATTAAAGATCCCATGTTGGTTGATTATGATTGTCACAACCCATCCCCATTGATCCTTTTTAAAATATTATTAATTAATCTGTGGGATTACTTAATGCCTAATTAAAGGGATTGTAGGCCCTAAATAATTTTACAAAATTCTAACTAAGGTATTTTGTAAGGATTTAGGAAAGTATTAATTATCTTTCGAAGAAAATAATTTAATTTAATAAAATTAGAAGCTAAATAGAGCTTTTGTGAAAGATGAAATTGGAGGATGTATATTTTACAAAATCAATACAATAAAATTAATTAGGTGTAAATAACCTAATTTTAATACAATTAGGTACTCACAAGGTTTGTCCAATTTTGATTGGACTAAAAATGGAGCTCTAGAATTATTAAATAATATACGGATTATCCTATTATTTGAGAAACTATCCATATCTCCTACATGGTTTCTCTACATTGGTGGAAATTAAAGGGAGATTCCTTCCCTTATCACTAATAGTCCTAGTTTTGTATTCATCCTATTATCTAATAATACTAGTTTTGTAATTACCCTAGGAAGGAAGGGACACAAAATAAAATAAAGTCCACCTACCTTATCTCTATTTGGACCCTCTTCTACTTTTTGGATTCCTCTCCACATGGGTATATCTTCTAAAGGTATCTTAAATAAAGAAAGGAGGGGAAAAACCTTATAAAGAGGAAATTTTGGTTTTAAGGGGGTACAACCTACAAATGGAGGAGGAGAAGGTGCCAAGTTTGGGAGAAAGGAGGAGGAGAATTCAAGGGACCTAATTATACCAAGGTTGGATCTCATCCTTCGTATTCCTCTATGAATACTAAAGCGTCTAGGTTTATTCAACTACTGCTTGTGGATATCTTTAATTTGATAGGCTTACTTTATTAAGGTCTTATAATCATCTTAATTAAGCCTTTACTTTGTGGATATATCTAGTTTTATAGGATTACTTTATTAAGGTCTTATAATCATCTTAATTAAGCCTTTGATTTGTGGATATCTCTAGTTTGATAGGCTTACTTTATTAAGGTCTTATAATAATTTTAATTAAGCCTTTGAATTTGATGTATGAGTCATCAGATATAACCCCTTGTATATTCGTTTTAGAATAAATCCACCACTCTATCATTATAACCAATGTAACCTATTGTATTTAGACTCGACATTTATAATAAAATATAGTTTCAAAAAATATGTTTGTTTAGAAGTGACTACGATGCCCTTTTGGTTCGGTTCGATTAACCACAATTGGAGGAAAGCATCACATTATAACTGCTAAACCTAAACCACCATTGCTACCACTGGTGACACATCCATAACCACCTATTGGTGGTTATAAGAAATATAGCATATAAGTGATATTATAGTGCATAATATCCATAGTCTAAATAATGTGGTATACAAGTTTATATCTTATGTGCACCGAAACTTGTGCAACCCCTTTGAAATAACCCTTCTTGGTGCCAATTCTTGGAAAATACCATCAGAGTTGTAGGTGGATGTAATCACCACACCGGAGTGAGGTTTAGAAGGAAGACCTATCGATCGAATAATTTTCAAATAACACCTCTCTACATGGGTATCGATGGTACTATAGAATCCTATGTTAGATCATGGTATTGATATGGTTGTTTTGTAACTCTATGTTAGATTCCACTATTGTTTTGCTTCGTGAAACACACCTAGAAGAACGATCTAAGGAAATTTAGTAGGACAAGCATTTGTTATAGTTATTACCCTAAGATCATTGATAAAATAAAACTTTGCTATCAAACAACTTACACTCTATTTGAAGGTCTTATTTGTTAGCTTATGGTGAGGATAGAATATATGGTTATCTATGTTTTCTCTCTATCAACAAGTATTAAATATCTCTACATTAATTATACCTCCATGCTTAGATCTGAGACCCTAGAATGCATGTTACCTCCCTGAAAATATATTGAGGCTTGAACGACCTGTATTAACCGTTATAACCCTTAATATAGTGCTTGATAAGGTTGACGCTCTTAGACGATACGCCCAGGACCACCATGACCACCTGTTCTACACTTGGTAAACTTAATCGATGCAAGCTTCTATTTGTAATAGTAAACCTCTATCCCACATGAACGATATAATGAGATAGAGGTGATCTAAAAAGTTCTAGATATCCAAAGGCTTATAGCTTGGCTTTGCTTCATCAATTTTTTCTAGGCCTCACTGTCAATAGATCCACCTATCGTGGGCTACCATGTGGCATGAGAGAATATTGTGTTCATGTTGATGGTCTTCATGGATCTTCATTGAACGACGCTTGATTAAAATTGTTGACCTCTTTGACTTGCCTTGAACCCTTTGACTAATAGATTAACGGTTGACCTCTCTAACTCGCCTCAAATATGTGATTGTCAGAGTGGTTGTAGAATTCATTTATTGATGGTGTTGAGGTTTAAATAGGTTTTAATTATAAGTATTGAGTTGGATGTTATCGTTGATATTAGTATTGGGTACTGAATTTCTTGACACCCGTTTGGAAGTCGACTTCAAATAGTAAATTGTATGATAACCGTTATGAATGGGAATCGTCCTAGGTAGTAAGTTGAATTTAGATAGAGAATTATGTTGACCATTTGGGTTTAATAAAGAGACCGAACTCCCTTTTAAAATAAGTATATCTTTGGAATTATATTAACCCTTAGAACCTAATGAGTTGTGGAAATCAGATATAAGAAAATGACACATTAGTATAGGGGAAATTCTTTATGGAAAATGGTAGTGAGCACATTAGTGTAGGGGAAGTTCTTTATGGAAAAGGGTAGTGAGGGAGTCAAATTGATAGCAATATTTGAATTGGTTGCCACAAGAATAGTTTTGGGAGTACATTAACTAATATTTGGAATCATTTTTTAGGAGAATGGATGATTGTAAATTTTAGATGTAAATTTGCACCAAAGTCCTATAAATTGGATACAAAGTGTAATAGAAATCTTGTACCAATCTTGAGAAAATATTGAGTACAATAAGTTTATGTATATTAGAGATTTGGGAACACTCCTTGTGAAAACAAAAGGATGTAGCCAAAGGGATAATGAATGTAGAATTCATTCTCGAGGGAATTATGGGGTTCCCTATTTAATAGTTGATGAAATTTCTCAACTATTAAATATGAGACTTCCCTATTTGGAAATGTTTTTGTGTTTATGATGAAAATGTAAAATGAATTTAAATAATTAAAAACAACAAGAATTTAAAGCTTCTAGATCTAAAAAGGATGGATTAGAGTCCATTCTTGGAGAAGGTATGAGACTTCTCCATGATTTTATGTTGATGTAAACCAAGGAATATCAAGGATGATGTACTGGTAATGATAAATAGGTTTGCCATTACTAGTACATCATCCTTGATATTCCCTGGTTTACATCAACATAAAATAGTTCTCTAAAAGGGGGAAATATGGGATGGTTTTAGTGGCAGGTTCCCTGGGACTTTCCAGTCCCGCTTTTCCATTTCCCTGCCCCCCTCCATGGGCTTCTCTCTGGTCTAGTTCTTAGGATTCCTGGGTTTGCTAAAGGGAATCATTTGAAGCACATAAAATAGTTCTCTAAGAGGGGGACAAGGAAGGATGGCTCCATTTGAAGTCACTTGGTACTATCCAGTCCCACTTTTCCATTTCCCTGCCCCCCCCTGGGCTGTTCTCTGGCCTAGTTCTCGAGATTCCTAGGTTTATTAGGTTTCCTTTTTTTGAATGGATTATTTTATTGCAAGGAGTGTGTTGTGGTTTCTATCCCCGAATACCCTATTTTTATGGATTTTTGGCTAGCTTGGGGGTGGCTTATGGAAGAGTTTTTGGCTTTGATTTCATGTTCACTGCTCGATATTCTCATATACACTCTTTTTCAACTTCGGGGGGAGCCTAGGATTTATTCCCGTAGATGATTTTCCTTCTCAGTCGTTCCAGGAACTCTCTGCCTTTGGGATCTCCTTGTAGATCTAGTGGTTGCTTATTTTTTGGATGGATCCTTGGTTTCTTCCTACAGTCTATCCTTTTGGTCTTGGAGGGGGACCTTGAGCTTCTTTGTGCAGCTACAGCTTTCCCTGGATACATCCTTTTGCAGGCAAGGGTGGGACTGGTAGATTTTTGTTGGTTGTTTATGTGGTATGTTTCTTTGTAGGTTTAAATATCTTGGGATGGGACCTTGTGATTCATCATCTACTACAAAGGCACTGCCATGTTTTTCAACCTGGGCAAGAAATCCTCTCTAGTCATGGGCACTCATGTGATAGTTTCCCTGTTTCTCCTTTGCAGTTGCATTCCCAGTCTAGTTACAGGGGAGATCCGGTGGTCTTGGGGATCTCTCATTTCTGTTGTTCCATTTCCAGACCTTGCCCCAACCTGGTTACCTCATACTCCTGTTGGCGGGATACCAGTGTTGCGGTTTTTCAAATCCATTTTTCTGCTAGTTTTCTCGTTGGGCGAGATTTTCTAAATCTATTGGTTTTCCCACTGGGAAGGATTTTTCAAATCCATTTTTTGCTGGTTTTCCCACTGGGTGGGATTTTCTAAACCTGTTGGTTTTCCTGCTGGGCAAAATTTTTCAAATCCATTTTTTGTTGGTTTTCCCATTCGGCGGGATTATCCAAACCTACTAGTTTTCCTGTTGGGCCAGATATTTCAAATTCATTAATTCTGCTGGGCAAGATTTTCCAAACCTGTTGGTTTTCCCGTTGGGTGGGATTTTTGATTTGGTGTTTTTTGGCTACTTACCGCTGGGCAGGATTTTCAAATTCATCTTCCTGCATGTTTTCCCTCTAGGCAATATTTTTCAAAATTGGTGGTTTTTTGCTAGGTGGGATTTTTCAAATTCCCACTAGGTGGGTTTTTCCAAACTATTTTTTTCCTGCTGGATGGGATTTTTCAAATCAATTGATTTTGACCTTTGGTTTGGTCGTTTGACCTATTGTAAAAAGGTTTTGGGGTCCTTTCAAACCCCGCTTTTAATATAATTTTAACCTACAAAAAAATGATAAACATGTTTGCCAAAATGAATCTTAGGATATGTGAACATCCTAAATTGAGATTTATGAGATTATGTTTTTTGTATTTGATGACACATGTTTCTATCTAGTTAACTCATTATAAGAGTTAAAAAACCATAGTGTGATACTCCTTAATGGGAGTTTTAATAAATTAATGAGACTTATTATGTCTAACCTATTATAGAAACATAATTTCATGTCATATCTATGAAAACATTTGGTAAATTCTATTATTGTAGTACTTTAATTCAGTTGATTGTGCAGTAATAGATTATTCAAAGCTATAATGTTATGATTAAATTTATGTATTGATGATATTTTTAATACTTATTGCTATGCATTATGGATGTTTTATTATTTCAAGAATATGGTACTGTTGATATTTTGTAATTTGCAGGAGCAGGTACTCTCGTGTATGGAAGATGTTGCTTACCATCAAGAACGAGACATTGGAACTAAGGCAAATGATGATGACTTAAATTGTATTGTAGACGATAAATGCTAGTTGCTTAATTTCTTGCACTCACTAAGCTCAAAACTGTGTGAAACACAAGGGACTATGTTTAGTCCAAGGGGGGTGTATGTCATAGCCCGTCCCCATTGATCCTTTTCAAAAGGTTATTAATTAATATGTGGGATCAATTAATGCCTAACTAAAGGGGTCATAGGCCCTAAATAATTCTACAAAATTCTAAGGGATTTTGTGAGGATTTAGGAAAGGATTAATTATATTTCGAAGAAAATAATTTAATTTAATTTAATTAGAAGCTAAATAGAGCTTTTATGAAAGATGAAATTGGAGGATTTATCTTTTGCAAAATTAATACAATATAATTAATTAGGTGTAAATAACCTAATTTTAATACAATTAGGTACTCACAAGGTTTATCCAATTTTGATTGGACTAAAAAGGGGCTCTAGAATTATTAAATAATATAAGGATTATCCTATTATTTGAGAAACTATCCATATCTCCTACATGGCTTATCTACATTGGTGGAAATTGAAGGGAGATTACTTCCCTTATCACTAATAGTCCTAGTTTTGTATTATCCTATTCTATAATAGTACTATTTTTGTAATTACCCTAAGGAAGGGACACAAAATAAAATAAAGTCCACCTACCTTATATCTATTTGGATCCTCTTCTAATTTTTGGATTCCTCTCCACATGGGTATGTCTTCTAAAGGTATCTTCAATAAACCTTTAGAAGACAGGAGGAGGGACAACCTAAAAATGGAGGAGGTGAAGGATCCGATTTTGGGAGCAAGGAGGAGGATAATTCAATGAACCTAATTATACCTAGGTTGGATCTCATCCTTCATATTCCTATATGAATACTGAAGCATCTAGGTTTATTCAACTACTACTTGTGGATATCTCAAATTTGATAGGCTTACTTTATTAAGGTTTTATAATCATCTTAATTAAGCCTTTGATTTGTGGATATCTCTAGTTTGATAGGCTCAATTTATTAAGGTCTTATAATCATCTTAATTAAGCCTTTGATTTGTGGATATCTCTAGTTTGATAGGCTTACATTATTAAGGTCTTATAATTATTTTATTAAGCCTTTGAATTTGATGTATGGCTCATCATATATAACCCCATATGTATTCATTTTAGTATAAATCCACCACTCTATCGTTATAACCAATGTAACTTATTGTATTCGGACCTGATGATTATAATAAAATATAGTTTCAAAAAATATGTTTGTTTAACCACGACTATGATACCTTTTTGGTTCAGCTCGATTAACCACAATTGGAGGAAATCATCACATTATAATCGCTAAACCTAAACCACTATTTCTACCACTGTTGACACATCCATAACCACTTGTTGGTGGTTATAAGCAATATAGAACATAAGCTATTTTATAGTGCAAAATATCCATAGTCTAAAGAATGTGGGATACAAGTTTATATCTTCCACACATCATAAATTGTGCATCCCCTTTGAAATAACCATTCTTGGCACCAATTCCTAGAAAATCCCATCACAGTTGCAGACTAGCATAATCACCATGTCAAAGCATGGTTTAGAAGGAAGACCTACCGATCGGATAATTTTCAAATAACACCTCTCTACATGGGTATCGATGGTACTATAGCATCCTCTGTTAGATCATGTTATTGAGATGGTTGTTTTGTAACCTTATTTTATATTCCACTATCATTTTGCTTCGTGAAACACACATAGAAGAGTGATATGAGGAGATTTAGTAGGACAAGCATGTGTTATAGTTATTACCCTAAGATCATTGCTAAAATCAAACTTTGCTAGCAAACACATTGCACTCTATTTGAAGGTCTCCTTTGTTATATTATGATGAGGATAGAATATCTGGTTATCTATATTTTATCTCTATCAGAAAGGATTAAATATCTCTACATCAATTATACCTCCATGCTCAGATTGAAGACCCTAGAAGGCATATTACCTCCTTGACAATTGATTGAGGCTTAAAAAACCTGTATTGACCATTATAACCCTTAGGATAGTGCTTGATAAAGTTGATTCCCTTAGTCTATAGACTTGGGATCATCGTGACCACTTGTTCTACACTTGGAAAGCTCAATCGATGCAGGATTATTTTTGTAATAGTAAGCCTTTGTTCCACATGCATGATGTAATGGAACAAATACGATTTAAATTTTTTTAGAAATCCAAAGACTTATAGCTTGGCTTCGCTCCACCGATGTTGGCTACATCTCACTGCCGATAGATCTGCCTATCATGGGCCATCATGTGGCATGATATAATATTGTGTTCATGTCGATGATATTTGTGGGTCTTCGTTGAATGATGCTTGATTAAAATTGTTGACCTATTTGACTCACATTGAACCATTTGACTAGTAGATTAATGGTTGAACTCTTTGACTCACCTCAAACCCATGTTTGTTGAAGTGGTTGTAGACTTCATTGATTAATGATGTTGAGATTTAAACAGGTTTTAATTATAGGTATTGATTTGGATGTTACCATTGATATTGGTCTTGCATAGTGAATTACTTGATAACCATTAGGGAGTCAAGTTTAGGGAGTAAGTGAAGAACACAGGCTTATACTGAGAGGGGGGGTGAACAATATAAGACCAACTTTTACTTTTCTTTCCCAAACAATATTATCCAATATTATCAATGGCAATATCAATAGAAGTAATCAAAGCAATGCACAAATCATCACACACAAGAGAGACACAAATTTAACGTGGTTCACCCAATGTGGGCTACTCCACGGAGAAAATATTTCCACTAAATTTTCTCAACAAATCTCTTGGGAATCAATTCCCTATTACAATGTTTATGGACCTCTATCCAAAGGAGACACCAATCCCCTATGCTATGATTTGTGGATCTCTCTCCACAAGAGAACTCTTTTCCCTTTTCTTTGGTTCGTGGAACTTGATCCAGGAGAACTCTATCTCCTCAACTGGTTTGTGGATCTCTCTCCATAGAAGAACTCTATCTTCCTAGATGGTTCATGGATCACACTCCATAGGAGAACTCTTTCCCCTTGCTCTGGTTTTTGGATCTCTCTCCACAGGAGAACTCTATCCCCTCTACTCTGGTTGGTGATCTTCTAGAAGACTTTTACCCCCACTACTCTAGCTTGTGGATCTCTCTCCATAGGAGACCTCTATCCCCACTACATTAGCTAATGGATCTCTATCCACTAGAGACTGCTATCCTCTTTACTCTATCACCTCCAAAGCTTGCTCTCAAATCTATCTCAATCTACACCAAACTCTATCCCAAGTCTAGCACAAATCTTCTCTAACTCTCTCATGAATCTACACCAAAATCTATCTCAAATCTATCCCCAAGCCTTAACACAAATCTTGATCAAATCAACAACCAAACCTGCTCTCAAATCTATCTCAAAACTATCCTCAAGCCTTAACACAAAGCTTGATCAAATCTAACTCAATTTCTTCAAGTCTTCACAAGACTTTCTCAAATCTACCTTCAAGACTTCTCAAAATACTTGCTCAAATATACCTTCAAGCCTTCTCAAAATACTTTCTCAAATCTACCTTCAAGTCTTCTCAAAAGACTTGCTCAAATCTACCTTCAAGCCTTCTCAAAAGACTTGCTCAAATCTATCCTCAATACTTCTCACAAAACTATACCAAATATTTCCAAACCTTGCACACAAGCAAAGCTTATATATTTTTCAGAAATGCTTTCTTCAAACAAAATATATTCTACTCAAAATTCATTTAACCTCTGGAACATATAGAGAATTATATGCTCTATCAAATAGCTCAATATGTTCTACTCAATCATTAAGTCTATCGCTTTCACATGTCTCACATTTATTGCTCTTTTAAAGATAGATCTAGTCTAGCATATGACACCTATCTTCTTGATGCACACACTTGCTTTCACAAATATGATTTCTAATATTTGCACATTCACTTTCAATATCACTCAAAACCAATGCTCAAGAATTTCACACAATCATTCAACCAATGAAGCACAACTTGCTCACAAACCCTAACACAGGTGTTTCCACTTTCTTTCAACAAGGATGCACAATGTAGATTTCAAAACCTAACTCAAATATTTCCAACAATGCTTATCAAACAATCCTTTTCTCTCCACCTTATATTCCAAAACATTCACTTCAACAAAACACTTTAAACAAAGAATGATGTGCCCATACCTCTTAATTTGCTTTGATGGAGATATGTCTTCAAAACCTGTCTCACCAACCAATTCTCTTTGTGCCACTTCAAGGTTAAATAGCAAGATTCTATCTCAAAATATCCACATGAATTTTCCCTCAATAAGGTGCTCAATGAATTCTGAAAATAATGTTCTAGGACTCTTCTTTTGTTCTCAAGGACAATGCATTAAACCTCAACAAAATTCTCTCAACAATTTCCTTTTTATAAAGCAAGAATTACAAACAATAACATCACCCTTTACACCTTTTATCTCCCTCTATCATAAAATAATTTCCAATTTTATTTTATGTCCAAGAACCAAAAATCACAATTCTAAATAAACCATTTACAAACTTATCACTCCAACCTTTGCATTTAAAATAACTAGCAACAATACTCTTTAAATATTATGCAAAAACTTATTTCTCCTTATACCTCCTATATGCCAAACTATACACCAAATCACATCCGCCAAACATACACTATAGCCAACATTTAATTAAATTTGGAGCATACCTTATAAAAAATTATTCCTTGTTAGTATGGATGGGAATCGACCCTCCGACCTCTACCTTCCAAGCGTAGTGCTTGACCGCTTGTACTAGCCAAGCGGTTGAGACCTAACCCTTGGCCTCAACATTTTATTCCTTGTTGCCTCTGATGAAAACAAACAAAAAACTTCAAACGGTGCTAGGGGGAATCGAACCCCAAACCTTTCCTCTACAAACACCTTACGTAGGACCCACTTGCCACTTGGGCTACCAACCCTCGCTGAAACAAAACGTCCGCCGCCTTGTCCTTATCTCCTGTCACTTGCTCGACGAAAGGATTTTCAACACTTTTCACTATGCTCCACGATCGATTTTCATGCGCATTAACTTCGGATTCATTTGAAAATAATTTTTGCTTCTCCCTTTTATATGCTTTCAAAGCATTTTTATGACGTCGGTGAAAACCTTTATTTGCCTTCATTTAAATTTGAATTTTGGCGCCCTTTGCCAATTTCAAATTTAATTTTATATTTAATATAATATTTAACTTTGTTTAAATATTATATTATTTAACTTTAGTATTTAAACAATACTTTTGCATGGGGCCTTCGTCAATTTTTATTTTTCCTTTTAATAAGCCCTTTTGGCTTAATTATTATAATATTAAAATATTATAATATTTTCTTTTTCTTTTAAAACCTTGGCGTAAACTTTTGTCTTCAACCTTTTAACCAACCTCTTTGGCTTATAATATAAAATATTATAACCATTTCCTTTTACCAATTTTCTTGTATCAAAATGAACTTTGCCTTGCATCAAACACTTGACATCAATGACAACATAATTACTCAAAATTTCCAACAATCTCCCCCTTTGTCATTGATGGCAACCCTTTTCTAAAAATTCCTTTTCCCTTCCTTTTCCAAATCTGCTCCCCCTGAGAAACTGCTCCCCTTAACTGAATGCTCTCCCCCTTACTCAAATATCTCCCCCTTTGACATCAATGGCAAAGGGACTCCTTTGGGGCTAAATATAAGACTCTTAGCTCAGCCCCCTCCCCACCTCCTCTCCTTGAGGTGATTAATTTTGGGGTGGGAGTATTTCTACTCCCAACATACAATGCTCTTTTTCTTTGTCAACCTTCTTTCTCAACATACCCTTTTGATCCTTTTGAGTGTCCTTGTTCTTGCTTGTCTTTGGAAGCTCTGGAAACTCTGTTCTGCACCACTTGGCCTTATGCCCTAGATTATTGCACTTGTAACACTTAATGTTGTAGTTCATAGAAGGTACAAATATCTTGAAGTTCCTCCTGGTGAAGCCATACTCATTTTTGTCATGAACCCTGCAGTGGATTGCTTTATGACCAAATCGATTACAAGAGTAGCAATACCCTTGAAAGAGATGTCCATATTTGAAGTTCCTCTTAGTAAAACCATATTCCTTCTTTCCATGAGTCCTGCAATGCATAGCCTTGTGACCAAACCTGTTACATGAAAAACAACGTCCTTTGAAGAAATCTTGCCTTGAACCCATTGGTCTCTTAGTCCTTTCTTCTTTGTGATGATCCATGTTCCTTGTTTGTGCATTGTTTCCTTTCTTAGTGAAGCTTCTATTCTTCAACTTATCTTCATAAGTCTCAATTTCTCCTTCACTCTCTTCCTCTGAAACTTCTTCCTCTTTTGAGCTTGAGCTTGACCCTTCTTCTTGTTTCCCTTGTCCTTCTTCAAAACCAAGTCCTGTTTTGATAGATGAAGATCTTTGTGCATTGATAATCTTATCCAAAGTCTTTGAACTTTTCCCAAACCTGTGTAGCTTGTCCTTAGAATCTTTCACTTCCATCCTTAGTGAAACTACCTCATGTTCTAATCTTTCACATTCTAAGACTTTTACCTCTAAATTTTCTTTAAATCTCCTTGTCTTAGCTATTGAGTTTGTCAGGTCTTGTATAAGCTTTTCTTTTTCTTCATCACATTCTTGAACTTGAGCCCTGAATTTTGAATTCTGCTTTCTAACATTTTTCAATTCTTTAAGAGCAGCAATAAGTTCTGCTTCTAGATCTACTGTGCCTTCCTCTTCATTTTTTGAATCTTTTTCTACTTCTTGGTCTTCAAGAGCATCTTCATACTTTTCAACTTTACCTTCAACAGAAGCATTTTCTTCCTCTCCTATTACCAAAAATAGAATTTCTTCTTCTTCACTATCTGAAGGTCTTTCATCACTATCACTTGAAGCCTTGCTTCCATTATCAACATAGAAACTCTTCTTGTGCCTTTGAAAGAACTTCTTTTCATGCTTGTTTTGACCATACCTATTTTTCTTTTCATACCTAGATTTTCCTCCTTCCTTTTTCTTATGATCCTATTTCTCTTCACTACTATTGCTTCCAACTTCTAGACAATTAGATGCATAGTGACCAAAATTTCCACAATTGAAACATTTCACTATTTTCATACCTTTGTGCTTCCTTGAGTCCTTTTTTCTTCTACCATAGTTAGCTTCTTCATCACTACTTGACTCACCACTTGATTCTAGTTTCTTATCCTTTGTCTTCTTTGATGCTTTGAAGGCTACCTCTTTCTTGGAGTTGGGATCCTTTACTATTCTCATCTCATAAGCTATGAGAATTCCATGTAACTCATCCATAGTCAACTGATCAATATCTTTCATCTCTTCTATAGCTGAAACTTTTCCATCATACCTTGTAGGAAGTGACCTTAAAACTTTCTGAGCAACATTGGATTCTTCAACTTCAAATCCAAGTCCATGCATGGTATTAACAATCTCATCCACATGAAGTAAGTATGTAGCAATGTCTTCCTCATCTTCCATCTTCAAATCTTCAAACCTTTTCTTGTGGTTTTGTAGTTTTGCCATCTTGACCTTTTTATTTCCCTCATAGGTTTGCTTCAATTTTTCCCAAATCTCTTTTGCTGATTTGCAATGCATAACTTTCACAAATTTTGCTTCACGTAATCCACTCAAGATTGCATGCATAGCCTTGGCATTATTCACATGTAAGAGCTTACCATATTTATCTATGGGAGGATTAGCTGTAGGTGTGAACCCATCCTCAACTGCTTGCCATGTCTCATATCCTTGTGACATCAAGTAAGTCCTCATTCTTATGCTCCAGAAAGCATAATTGTTCCCATCGAACAATGGTGCCTTATTTGATGAAGATCCATTCTGAGATGCCATCTGTGTTCCTGTAACTTCTTCCTTCAAGCTGTTAGACTCTTCCGAAGGAACCCGCTCTGATACCAATTGAAGAACACAAGCTTATACTGAGAGGGGGGTGAACAGTATAAGATCAAATTTTACTTTTCTTTCCCAAACAATATTATCCAATATTATCAATGGCAATATCAATAGCAGTAATCAAAGCAATGCATAAATCATCACACACAAGAGAGACACAAATTTAACGTGGTTCACCCAATGTGGGCTACTCCATGGAGAAAATATTTCTACTAAATTTTCTCAACAAATATCTTGGGAATCAATTCCCTATTACAATATTTATGGACCTCTATCCAAAGGAGACACCAATCCCCTATGCTCTGATTTGTGGATCTCTCTCCATAGGAGAACTCTTTCCCCTTTTCTCTAGTTCATGGAACTTGATCCAGGAGAACTCTATCTCCTCAACTAGTTTGTGGATCTCTCTCCATAGAAGAACTCTATCTTCCCAGCTGGTTCATGGATCACACTCCATAGGAGAACTCTTTCCCTTGCTCTGGTTTGTGGATCTCTCTCCATAGGAGAACTCTTTCCCTCTACTCTAGTTGGTGATCTTCTAGAAGACTTCTACCCCACTACTCTAGCTTGTGGATCTCTCTCCATAGGAGACCTCTATCCCCACTACACTAGCTAATGGATCTCTATCCACTAGAGACTATTATCCTCTTTACTCTATCACCTCCAAATCTTGCTCTCAACTCTATCTCAAATATACACCAAACTCTATCCCAAGTCTAGCACAAATCTACTCTAACTCTCTCATGAATATGCACCAAAATCTATCTCAAATCTATCCCCAAGCTTAACACAAATCTTGATCAAATCAACAACCAAACCTGCTCTCAAATCTATCTCAAAACTATCCTCAAGCCTTAACACAAAGCTTGATCAAATCTGCTCTCAATTCTATTTCAAGTCTTCACAAGACTTCCTCAAATCTACCTTCAAGCCTTCTCAAAAGACTTGCTCAAATCTACCTTCAAGTCTTCTCAAAATACTTGCTCAAATCTACCTTCAAGCCTTCTCAAAAGACTTGCTCAAATCTATCCTCAATACTGCTCACAAAACTATACCAAATATTTCCAAACCTTGCACACAAGCAAAGCTTATATCTTTTTCAGAAATGCTTTCTTCAAACAAAATATATTCTACTCAAAATTTATTTAACCTCTGGAACATATAGAGAATGATATGCTCTATCAAATAGCTCAATATGTTCTACTCAATCATTAAGTCTATCACTTTCACATGTCTCACATTTATTTCTCTTTTAAAGATAGATCTAGTCTAGCATATGACACCTATCTTCTTGATGCACACACTTGCTTTCACAAATATGATTTCTAATGTTTGCACATTCACTTTCAATATCACTCAAAACCAATGCTCAAGAATTTCACACAATCATTCAACCAATGAAGCACAACTTGCTCACAAACCCTAACATAGGTGTTTCCACTTTCTTTCAACAAGGATGCACAATGTAGATTTCAAAACCTAACTCAAATATTTCCAACAATGCTTATCAAACAATCCTTTTCTCTCCACCTTATATTCCAAAACATTCACTTCAACAAAACACTTTAAACAAAGAATGATGTGCCCATACCTTATTTGCTTTGATGGAGATATATCTTCAAAACCTGTCTCACCAACAACCAATTCTCTTTGTGCCACTTCAAGGTTAGATAGCAATATTCTATCTCAAAATATCCACATGAATTTTCCCTCAATAAGGTGCTCAATGAATTCTGAAAATAATGTTCTAGGACTCTTCTTTTGTTCTCAAGGACAATGCATTAAACCTCAACAAAATTCTCTCAACAATTTTCCATTTTATAAAGCAAGAATTACAAACAATAACATCACCCTTTACACCTTTTATCTCCCTCTATCATAAAATAATTTCCAATTTATTTTAATGTCCAAGAACCAAGAATTACAATTCTAAATAAACCATTTACAAACTTATCACTCCAACCTTTGCATTTAAAATAACTAGCAACAATACTCTTTAAATATTATGCAAAAATTTATTTCTCCTTATACCTCCTATATGCCAAACTATACACCAAATCACATCCACCAAACATACACTATAGCCAACATTTAATTAAATTTGAGCATACCTTATAAAAAATTATTCCTTGTTGGCATGGATGGGAATCGACCCTCCGACCTCTACCTTCCAAGCGCAACGCTCGACCGCTTGTGCTAGCCAAGCGGTTGAGACCTAACCCTTGGCCTCCACGTTTTATTCCTTGCTGCCTCCGATGAAAATGAAATAAAAACACTTCAAACGATGCTAGGGGGAATCGAACCCCAAACCTTTCCTCTGCCAACACCTTACGCAGGACCCACCTGCCACTTGGGCTACCAGCCCTCATTGAAGAAAAATGTTCGTCGCCTTGTCCTTATCTGTTGCCACTTGCTCGACGAATGGGTTTCCAACACTTTTCACTATGCTCCATGATCGATTTTTCATGCACATTGACTTTGGATTCATTTGAAAATAATTTTTGCTCCTCCCTTTTATATGCTTTCAAAGCATTTTCATGACATCGACGAAAACCTTATTTGCCTTCATTTAAATTTGAATTTTGGCGCCCTTTGCCAATTTCAAATTTAATTTTATATTTAATATAATATTTAACTTTGTTTAAATATTATATTATTTAACTTTAGTATTTAAATAATACTTTTGCATGGGGGCCTTCGTCAATTTTTATTTTTCCTTTTAATAAGCCCTTTTGGCTTAATTATTATAATATTAAAATATTATAATATTTTCTTTTTCTTTTAAAACCTTGGCGTAAAATTTTGTCTTCAACCTTTTGACCAACCTCTTTGGCTTATAATATAAAATATTATAACCATTTCTTTTTACCAATTTTCTTGTATCAAAATGAACTTTACCTTGCATCAAACACTTGACATCAATGACAACATAATTACTCAAAATTTCCAACAGTAATTTGGATGATAACCCTTATGAACGATAATCATCCTACGTAGTAATTTGAATTTATATAGAGAATTATGTTGACCATTTGGGTTCAATAAAGATATCAAAATCCCTTTTAAAAGAAGTATATCTTTGGAAATTATATTAACCCTTAGAACCCATTGTGGGAATCAAATATAAGAAAATGACACATTAGTGTAGGGGAAGTTCTTTATGGAAAAGGGTAGTGAGGGAGTCAACTTGATAGTAATATTTGGATTGGTTTCCATAAGAATAGTTTTGGGAGTACATTGATTAATATTTGGAATCAATTTTTAGGAAAAAGTATGATTGCAAAATTTTAGATGTAAATTTGCACCAAAGTGGTATAAATTGGGTAGAAAGTGTAATAGAAATCTTATACCAATCTTGAGAAAATATTGAGTACAATAGGTTTATGTATATTAGATATTTAGGAACACTCCTTATAAAAACAAAAGGATGTAGCCAAATGGAGAATGAATGTAGAACTCATTCTCGAGGGAATTATGGGGTTCCATATTTAATAGTCGATGAAATTTCTTCTTAATTTGAATTCTGATGATCGTTCATAAGCATGTAGATATAAGAATTTATGAGAATATTATGTATTGTATTGATGGCTTAGAGAAAGAAATGGTGGAATTTCCTTAATTGCGTCATGATTTGAAAAAGGAATTCTTTTAAATTCCTTTAAATTGTATCATTGAAAAAGGATCCGTGGGATGCCATTTTATATTGTAAATTATAACATTTTAAGTTTATGAAATGAGAGGAGAAGCATATTTTGGAGGCTGGGTTTATTCCCTGTGAGGGTTCCCTGGATAAATAGCGTATCATTCTAGGTTATGGTTACCTATGATGATGGATGTTGCATTTACTTTCTAATGTGTTGTTAATTAGTTAGATTATGAATATTGTAATCAATTAGTATCAATGGTTATTGAATGTTATTTACTTTCCAATGAGAAGCTAATTAACTGTATAACTAATATGTAGTCTCAAAAGCATGACACAATGGATTATATGATGTGCTTTAATGGTTGCACATGGTAAATTTAAATGCTATTGCTTATGATGAAATGTTTATACAATCATAGATGAAATAATATTATAGATGAATGTGATTATGTTTAATTATCAATTTATGGATAATTAGAGCTATGAATTAAGGTTATTATTCTTGCTTCATGTAGATGTAGTTTGTATGACGATACTATTATGGATGATGAATTGATTTCCAATGTATGTTAATTAACCCTTGATTAATTGAGAAAAAAACCTTGCTAATGCCTTTAATAGGAATATTAAATATCAAGTTGTTATACGAAAGGATCAATTATATGATACATTTCAAGTAAAGCACATGAATAAAAAACAAGATCTAATAAAACTTTTGAATGAAGAAGGGAAGATAATCATACTTAATATGGATTTTCCCAAGCATATGAAAGTTTATCACGTGTAGTGATAATTGCCTTAGTTATCTCATAATGTAGATGAGGGATTACTAAGAGGTGAAGATTGATTACCCACCCTAAAGGTGTAACATCTAATATTTAAAGCCTTCGCTTATATACTAGTCCTGATGGATAGTATGGAAAAGGATGATTCCCTTTGGTAAGGGATAATATCCTAACACTTTGGTGAGTGTTCTCATACCATGGAGGTATGAGAGTTTTGTAGAAGTTGGTTGTTGGCAATTTTGGGTTTGAGATCCTAGCTCCTTGTCTATGAGTTGTCATTGATGTCAAAAGGAAATGGCATTAATGTTAAGAGGATGTGTTGGCTTCAAAGGTGAAAGATTCCAAGAGAATATTCTTAAGAGAATCCGGAGAGATTCCATTGGATAAGGTTTTTGGATAGGGTTTTTATTAAAACCAAGTTAAATGGTTTTTATTAAAACCAATGGAGGTTCTCTTTATTATTTAATTATTATTTAAAACCCTTCAAGGTTTTAATTAATTAATTATTTAATTAATTAAGGGAGAAATTATTTTTAATTTATTAAAAATACTTAAAGGTTTTTAAACCTTTTTTATTCTTAATTTATTAAAATTAATTAAGGGTTTTTAAACCCTTTAGAAAGCAATTTCGATTAAATTCGAAATTACGTTTCTCTGCCGCCGACGTGTTCTAAAGTCCACGATTGGACTATAAATATGGGAAGGATCCTAAGGTTTAACTCCTCTTGAGAATTTTGAATGCATTAATTTTTGGCTGCGATCGATGCTCCGTTGACGCCGCAGAAGAAGAGAGCTCGCGTTTGAAAAACTTACGAAGTGCTTGTTCGTTGAAGTGGTAGGAAGTCTGTCTTAGACTTCGTTAGCCCCTTGTGGGCTAGTGGCAGCATAGGCTGCATTTGGGCTTTGCGTAGGCGGAGGTCTACATTTCGATTCCCGCGGAGGGAGCTGTGCATGGATTAAGTCACGTTTTTGTTAAAACGTATTTTGTGCCACATTTTTGGATTCATCAAAGGCAGCCATTCCACGATTTTTGGATTCATCAAGGGCAGCCATTCCACGATTTTTGGATTCTTCAAGGGCAGCCATTCTAAGGTGTGATTAATTTCTTGATATAATTTTTGGCATTGTTTAGCATTGTTTAAAAGACATAGGAGAAATAAGGGGATATTTCTTTGGTTGTATTTTTGAGATTAGTCTTTTGCTATGCTAAAGTTTAAAATGGAGATATAAGGTGTAAGTTTTGGTTGTTGTGTTTTTGACTTCTTTGGTGGTTGTTTTCAAAAGAAGAGAAGCTAAAAGGTGTACTAAGGAAAGTTTTTATATATGCTCATTTATCTTGGTTCTAACCCTAACTTGGTTGGAAGTTTGAGGGTTGTGTGTGGTGACAGCTTTAAGGGTCAATTTTCTTCTACTCCAATAAGGTATGGGCACATTCTTCTTATGAGTATGATTGGTGTATGTTTTCTGAAATAAGGTTGGAGTGAAAAGGTTTTCAACTAGGTTTTCTTTGATTGGGTGTAAATCCTATTTTCTGGTTTGTTGAAGACTACTTATGCATTGTTATCCTTAAGGAGAGTTTTTGATGAATGCATAATTTTTGGTTTGAGATAGTGGAAGCTTTGTGCACTAGGGTTTGTATTTGTGAGTCAAGCTACTTGCATTGAGTTGGTGGAACCCTTGGTTGGCTGTTTTGAGTTTGATGGTTGAGTTGCTTCCATAGAGGTTGTTTGATCAAGTTATTGCTTTACTTGATTCATGATATTGGGCTTACTCCATTGAGTTGATTTGAGCAAGTTATTCTTTGCATTTGGTGATATTGTGTTGGTGGCTGTTTTGTTCAAATATCTTTGGAGGGAAAAGGATTTCTACTTGTTTCCTTTTCTTGTGATGATTGGTTGAATGCTTCAAGGTTAATGTTGAGTTGAATGATGTTGGTTAAACCTTGTCTATAAGCATTGTTGTTAAAGCCCTAATTGGTTGAGAAAAGATATTGGTTGTGGAAAGAACATGAGTAGCATTGTTATATGAGATATTGCATGTTTGGCAATTGTTGGGTTGTGTTTCATGTTCTTGAGAAAAGCATACTACATCTATCTTATTCTTTTGAGATTGAGATTGAGTTGAGATTGATATTGGGAGTCAAGTATAGATCATATTGAGTCTCTAACAATTCTCTTTATGTTTCTATGAGATTTGAGATTGAGTTGATTATTTTATTGAGAGTTAAATATAGAACATATTGAGTCTCTAACAATTCTCTTTATGTTTCTATGAGATTTGAGATTGAGATTGGGAGTTAAGTATAGAACATATTGAGTCTCTAACAATTCTCTTTATGCTTCTATGAGGTTGATGAATCACATTGGGTCTCTAACAATTCTCTTTGTGGGTTCATGCTAAGCAAGTTTTTTCTTGGTGAACTTGTGAGCTGTTTTGGACAGGTTTCGTTGGGGACTTGTGAGCAAGTTTTGAACAGGTTCCATTGGGGACTTGTGAGCAGGTTTTGGACAGGTTTCGATGGGGACTTGTGAGCAGATTTGGACAGGTCCTAGCAGAGGACTTGTGAGCTGAGATTGATAGTTCTATCAGAGAACTTGAGGACAGAGGTACATTGGTTCTATCAGTAGAACCTGAGGATAGATTTGGCAAGTCTTTGAGAAGGCTTGTGGATAGAGGATTGATTTGTTCAAGAGTTGGACAGATTTGACAGACAGAGGAAGACTTGTACTAGACCGACTAACTATGTTTGGTACAAGTTGTTGAGCTGTTGTGGACGTGATCATAGAAGGTAGAGGTCTCTTAGGCTAAGCATTGAGGACAGGAGGTCTTCGATGGAAAGGAGTTCCACATGCTGGCAAGAGGTAGAGACAGTTGATCTTCTGAGGGATCATATCCAGAGCAGAGGGGAAGGTATCTCCTTTGAGCAGAGGCTCATAAATTCAGATTGGGGGAAGGTTTCTCCTTTGGGTAGAGGCTCATAAATTTAGATTGGGGGAAGGTATCTCCTTTGAGCAGAGGCTCATAAATTCAGATTGGGGGAAGGTATCTCCTTTGAGCCGAGGCTCATAAACATTGTAATTGGGAAGGTTTCCCAAAGAACTTTGAGATAACTTTTAGAGAAAAGTTTTGTGGATGTAGCCCAGCCATTCTGGGTGAACCACGTTAAAATTGGTGTCACTTTGTGGATGATTTTGTGCATTGCTTTGATATTGCTTTGGGTATATTGCTTTACTATTTTGAAGTATAAAGGAAAAAGTAAAAAGAGGTCTTATACTGTTCACCCCCCTCTCAGTATAAGCTTGTGTTCTTCAATTGGTATCAGAGCTGGTGCCTTCGAAAAGTTTAACAACTTGAAGGAAAAGCTAGTAAAGAACACAATGGATCATTCAAGTGGCAATGCAACACCTATTCTTGATGGGTCAGATTTTGGTCTTTGGAGTGCAAGGATGAAGGTTCATCTAATGGCACTTGGGAATGAGGTTTGGGAAGTGATTGAAGATGAGTACACTATTCCTGTACATGGTCCTAATACTAAAGAAGAAAGGCTCCTACATCACAACAATTCAAAAGCAATGAATGCAATCCTGAAAGGCTTACAGAAAGCAGATCTCACCAAAGTGATTCACTGCAAGACAACTAGTGAAATGTGGAATCAGTTGAAGGTGGTTCATACAGGTGATACAAATGTCAGAAAGGCCAAGTTGAGACACTTCAAAGGTATGTTTGAACAACTCAAGATGAATGATGATGAAAATATTAGTGACTACATGCTTCGTATGGATGAGGTTGTTAACTCCATGAAAGACCTAGGTCTTGAGCTTGCTGAAAATGATGTTTGTGATAAGATTTTAAGATCTCTTCCTAATAGATTTAGTGAAAATATTTCTGCTATTGAGGAAGCTAAAGATTTGGATAAATTGAAAAAGGATGAGCTCCATAGTATACTTGCAGCATTTGAGTTAAGAACTCAAGTGAAGGTTGATGTCAAGAAAGAGGCAACTTTCAAGGCTACAAAAGAATCCAAGGGTAAACAACTTCAAGATAGTGATGAGTCTTCTAGTGATGAAGAGGCATATTACAACAAGAAAGGCAAGTTCTCTAGAAAGCACAAAAGTATGAAAAATGTAAGATGTTTCAATTGTGGAAAGTTTGGTCATTATGCTACTGACTGTACTGTTTCCAAGAATGAAAGTGATGAAGATAAACAGGATTCTAAGAGCAAGGATTCTGAAAAGGACAAGCATCACAAGAAAAACAAAGATGAGCATAACAATCAAGGAAAGAGGTATTCTCACAAGCACAAGAAGAGTTTCTACCTAGACAAAGCAAGTAAGTGTTCTAGTAGTGATAGTGAAAGTTCTTCAAGTGATAATGAAAATGAGATGTTGTTCATATCCGAAAAAGAGGAAGAACCGAAACATAGATTCATTATCATGAAATGTCTTAGATGTGGAAATTTTGGTCACCTTGAGGATGATTGCACAAATAATGATTTGGTTTCTAGTATGTATGAGGATGCTTCAGAAAACTATAAGGAAGATGCATGTATGGTTTTTGAAAAGGGTAGCACCTCTAGTGATAAGAAATCTGAAAAAGGCTTTGATGATTCAAAAGGAAATCAAATAAAGGATCTTGAGAGTGAACTTATTAGTGCTCTTAGTGCTTTGAAAAAGGAAAGAAAGAAGAATGCTAGACTCAAGGATAAGTTAGATGAATGTTGTATGGAGAGAGATGATCTTATTGAAAATCTTGATTTCTCTATAGCTAAGACACAAGAACTCAAGGATGAGTTAGAGTCTAAGGTTCTTGAGTATAGTGAGTTAGAACAGAAAATGGCTTCTTTGAAAGAGGAAACTAAAGAGTACAAGGATAAGCTTTACAGGTTTCAAGATAGCTCCAAAAAGGTTAAGTCACTCATCAAAGGTCAAAGAAAGACAACAGATAAAACAGGCCTTGGTTTTGTTAAGTCACACAAGGAACAAGTTGGAGAGTCTAGTAAGAGACTCCAAAAGGAAGAGAGTTCTGATGAGGAAAGTATTTCAGATCATGAGTCCTTGAATGATAGATGCACAAAAATAGAAAACAGAATTCAGAATGAGAAGAAGAAGAAGTTTTCAAGACCCAAGAGGTCAAATAAAGGAAAGTTTCAAGGCAGATGTTTTGCTTGTCACAGGTTTGGTCACATGGCTTCACATTGCATGGCTCAAGTGAAGAAGGTAAATGACAGTTTCAGAAGTGCTAGTTACTTTCAAGGGTATTGCTACTCTTGTCAACAGTTTGGGCACAAGGCAGTTTATTGCAAGGCAAATAACAAGAACAGATTTGGTCAGAACAGGTTTGGTCAGAACAGGTTGGCCAAAATAGGTTTGGTCAGAACTGGTGGATTCAAAGATCAGGTTTACCGTAGAGAAATAACATTGTTACTTGTTATAAGTGCAACAATAAAGGTCACATAGCTAGACAGTGTAGAGCTGAAATTCTAGAATACAAGAACAGGAACAGTGGCATGATCAGGTCCAAGGATCAAGGCATGGACAAGAACAGGGATGAGAACAAGAACAAGAACAGTGACAAGAATAGGAATATGGACAAAGAGTTCAAGAGAAGGCCCGACAAGGAAGTTATAGACGCTGATGATGATCAGTGCCTAATGGGAGTTTTACTCCCACCCCAGAATTAATCACCTCATCAGGAGGTGGGGGAGGGACTAAGCTAAGAGGCTCATTCTTAGTCCCGAGCCCCAAAGGTGACCCTTTGCCATTGATGACAAAGGGGGAGAGATTTGAGTAAGGGGGAGAGCCTCAAGACAGGGGGAGCTATTTATGTTGAGTTTTTTGTTGTTGAGAAGCATGGTTTGCCATCAATGACAAAGGGGGAGATTGTTGGCAATTTTGGGTTTGAGATCCTAGCTCCTTGTCTATGAGTTGTCATTGATGTCAAAAGGAAATGGCATTAATGTTAAGAGGATGTGTTGGCTTCAAAGGTGAAATATTCCAAGAGAATCTTCTTAAGAGAATCCGGAGAGATTCCATTGGATAAGGTTTTTGGATAGGGTTTTTATTAAAACCAAGTTAAATGGTTTTTATTAAAACCAATGGAGGTTCTCTTTATTATTTAATTATTATTTAAAACCCTTCAAGGTTTTAATTAATTAATTATTTAATTAATTAAGGGAGAAATTATTTTTAATTTATTAAAAATATTTAAAGGTTTTTAAACCTTTTTTATTCTTAATTTATTAAAATTAATTAAGGGTTTTTAAACCCTTTAGAAAGCAATTTCGATTAAATTCGAAATTACGTTTCTCTGCCGCCGACGTGTTCTAAAGTCCACGATTGGACTATAAATATGGGAAGGATCCTAAGGTTTAACTCCTCTTGAGAATTTTGAATGCATTAATTTTTGGCTGCGATCGATGCTCTGTTGACGCCGCGGAAGAAGAGAGCTCGCGTTTGAAAAACTTACGAAGTGCTTGTTCGTTGAAGTGGTAGGAAGTCTGTCTTAGACTTCGTTAGCCCCTTGTGGGCTAGTGGCAGCATAGGCTGCATTTGGGCTTTGCGTAGGTGGAGGTCTGCATTTTGATTCCCGTGGAGGGAGCTGTGCATGGATTAAGTCACGTTTTTGTTAAAACGTATTTTGTGCCACGTTTTTGGATTCATCAAAGGCAGCCATTCCACGATTTTTAGATTCGTCAAGGGCAGCCATTCCATGATTTTTGGATTCTTCAAGGGCAGCCATTCTAAGGTGTGATTAATTTCTTGATATAATTTTTGGCATTGTTTAGCATTGTTTAAAAGACATAGGAGAAATAAGGGGATATTTCTTTGGTTGTATTTTTGAGATTAGTCTTTTGCTATGCTAAAGTTTAAAATGGAGATATAAGGTGTAAGTTTTGGTTGTTGTGTTTTTGACTTCTTTGGTGGTTGTTTTCAAAAGAAGAGAAGCTAAAAGGTGTACTAAGGAAAGTTTTTTATATGCTCATTTATCTTGGTTCTAACCCTAACTTGGTTGGAAGTTTGAGGGTTGTGTGTGGTGACAGCTTTAAGGATCAATTTTCTTCTACTCCAATAAGGTATGGGCACATTCTTCTTATGAGTATGATTGGTGTATGTTTTCTGAAATAAGGTTGGAGTGAAAAGGTTTTCAACTAGGTTTTCTTTGATTGGGTGTAAATCCTATTTTCTGGTTTGTTGAAGACTACTTATGCATTGTTATCCTTAAGGAGAGTTTTTGATGAATGCATAATTTTTGGTTTGAGATAGTGGAAGCTTTGTGCACTAGGGTTTGTATTTGTGAGTCAAGCTACTTGCATTGAGTTGGTGGAACCCTTGGTTGGTTGTTTTGAGTTTGATGGTTGAGTTGCTTCCATAGAGGTTGTTTGATCAAGTTATTGCTTTACTTGATTCATGATATTGGGCTTACTCCATTGAGTTGATTTGAGCAAGTTATTCTTTGCATTTGGTGATATTGTGTTGGTGGCTGTTTTGTTCAAATATCTTTGGAGGGAAAAGGATTTCTACTTGTTTCCTTTTCTTGTGATGATTGGTTGAATGCTTCAAGGTTAATGTTGAGTTGAATGATGTTGGTTAAACCTTGTCTATAAGCATTGTTGTTAAAGCCCTAATTGGTTGAGAAAAGATATTGGTTGTGGAAAGAACATGAGTAGCATTGTTATATGAGATATTGCATGTTTGGCAATTGTTGGGTTGTGTTTCATGTTCTTGAGAAAAGCATACTACATCTATCTTATTCTTTTGAGATTGAGATTGAGTTGAGATTGATATTGGGAGTCAAGTATAGATCATATTGAGTCTCTAACAATTCTCTTTATGTTTCTATGAGATTTGAGATTGAGTTGAAGATTGATATTGAGAGTTAAATATAGAACATATTGAGTCTCTAACAATTCTCTTTATGTTTCTATGAGATTTGAGATTGAGATTGGGAGTTAAGTATAGAACATATTGAGTCTCTAACAATTCTCTTTATGCTTCTATGAGGTTGATGAATCACATTGGGTCTCTAACAATTCTCTTTGTGGGTTCATGCTAAGCAAGTTTTTCTTGGTGAACTTGTGAGCTATTTTGGACAGGTTCCATTGGGGACTTGTGAGCAGGTTTTGAACAGGTTCCATTGGGGACTTGTGAGCAGGTTTTGGACAGGTTTCAGTGGGGACTTGTGAGCAGATTTGGACAGGTCCTAGCAGAGGACTTGTGAGCTGAGATTGATAGTTCTATCAGAGAACTTGAGGACAGAGGTACATTGGTTCTATCAGAGAACCTGAGGACAGATTTGGCAAGTCTTTGAGAAGGCTTGTGGACAGAGGATTGATTTGTTCAAGAGTTGGACAGATCTGACAGACAGAGGAAGACTTGTACTAGACCGACTGACTGTGTTTGGTACAGGTTGTTGAGCTACTGTGGACGTGATCATAGAAGGCAGAGGTCTCTTAGGCTAAGCATTGAGGACAGGAGGTCTTCGATGGAAAGGAGTTCCACATGCTGGCAAGAGGTAGAGACAGTTGATCTTCTGAGGGATCATATCCAGAGCAGAGGGGAAGGTATCTCCTTTGAGCAGAGGCTCATAAATTCAGATTGGGGGAAGGTTTCTCCTTTGGGCAGAGGCTCATAAATTCAGATTGGGGGAAGGTATCTCCTTTGAGCAGAGGCTCATAAATTCAGATTGGGGGAAGGTATCTCCTTTGAGCCGAGGCTCATAAACATTGTAATTGGGAAGGTTTCCCAAAGAACTTTGAGATAACTTTTAGAGAAAAGTTTTGTGGACGTAGCCCAGGCATTCTGGGTGAACCACGTTAAAATTGGTGTCACTTTGTGGATGATTTTGTGCATTGCTTTGATATTGCTTTGGGTATATTGCTTTACTATTTTGAAGTATAAAGGAAAAAGTAAAAAGAGGTCTTATACTGTTCACCCCCCTCTCAGTATAAGCTTGTGTTCTTCATTGGTCACTTCCACTCAAGAGTGACTCTGACCAAGTCTTAATATATTTTGATGATCAATGCCTTGTTAACTTCCAATCCATTTGGAATAACTTTTTCTTAGATGTTTATTATGTCCCTCACTATTTGGAAGATAAACATATGAACAAAAAAAATTAAGTCAGTGGGTAGTAACAATTGGGGTTGTTAGAAGGATGAAAATGACAAAGTGACTACTCAGTGTATCTTCATAATTTATCAATATTTGAAGATAAAAGGGGTATTTGAGTTCTAAAATATGTACCTTGAGGAGAGTCTAAATCAAGACAATATCTATAAAAAATATCCTATTTAGCACATGATTACCAGATATTCTTCTAGACTAAAAAATAGTACTATTATTTTTTACCAACTAAATTATCTTTTTAGTATAAATAAAATCCTTAGAAATGGAAAGGAATCCATTATTAAAGTTATACAAATCGCACAAAAAATCAACATCAAAATAAGTTGACCCCATAATAGGAAAATGAGTTAATTAGCATGCCTATTAAACACAACTATTTTTTAACTTGGGATTATCAATATATGAATGGAATTCATAAAAATATTCGTACTCATCATATCTATATGCAAGATAACACTAAACCAATATGATAACCACAAAACAAGATGAATCCTACAATACTATACGTTATTAAGAAAGAACTATAGAAACCCTTGGATATTAAATTTATTTACCCCATTTTTGATAGTCAGAGGGTGTCTCCCTAGTCATAGTTCTAAAGAAGGAAGGAAAATGGTGAATCTATGTTGAATAATGTAGACACCAAATCCTAGCCACTCATTATCCACTCATCACCATCAAATCACAACCATCCATTAGTTATTTATATATATAAATATTATATATATAAATATCATATATATATATATATATATATATATTATATATATGAATAAATATCAGCCTCCCATCATGTCTTAATCTTGGTCGCTCATTCAATGCAATCCGTGTCACTTATCAAATCACAATCTTAGCCCTTCATCATGTTTTAATCTCGACAACTTGTTGGTGTTGTTTAAATCCTAACATGATCAAGGACAATCGTTAAAAATCATTCACTTATCGTGAATGAGGATTGAAATTGAAAATATTGAGAGGTTAAACATTTTGTTATCACATTCACCCTTCACACTTGCACAAACCCTCACCACTACCATATCCATTGTTCAACTCCTAAAACCTCTGAACTAGATCCAAACACCATAGAGCATCTGATCTAGCCCATAAATGCCTTAGAGAATTCCTCAAACATTGTAAGATGTTTCCAAAATATTGTAGGGCATCCACAATAGTCTATGAATGCTCCTAGGTGTATTCCAGACACTGCATTGCATCCATAGAGCCCTTAACATTTTTGAGTATCTGCGTGACCTCAAATCGAACTAGCAGAAGCGTATATCTAGTGATTTAGATATTGACAAGATTATTGATTATTTTTTACTTATGTTTTCCTACATTTCATTTATATTTCACAAGCATTGCACTTAGGGTTTTATAGATCTACATTTTATAGAGGGCCTCACACGGTGGAGCCCTCACATACACTACCGATCCATTTTTGTGGTTTGTTTGTATGCAAGTGCAGGAGGTATTTTCATTGATAGCTATTGCAGCTTGGAGTAGCCCCGTAGTGGATATGCAAGCCCACTCAACCCTTGTTTGGAGCATAGAAAATCTAAATATACTGTAGTTATTTGATTGAATAAGATAATTTTACCCCTCTATTGTAATTAATATATCAAAACAAGTAATATTTTTGTAACCCCTTATTTGGATTATATTGATGTATAAGAGTGGAGATCTAGGCTCCCTGATTTAATAATATATGAGATCCTTAATTCCATGTGTACATTATTGTTTGTTTTGATTCATTGCTATTATTGGTGTTGATCATTTTTGCTTTACAAATGGCAATCACGGTGGGACCCCCAAAGAGTTTCATGTTTTGATTTGCCTTGTCACATTTTGAGTTGTTGATCAACATTTTCTATTTTTATTGCAGGTTTTCATAAACTCGATTGCATGAAAATCATGAAGTCAAAAATTAGGGTTTTGGGAAGTTGTTGGGGTTTGATCTATGCTTGCATACACACCATACCACATTCGGGGGATGCCAAAATGTATTTGGGATATACCACAAAGTATCTAGGAGATTAAACACTATGTGTGGGATATTCGACGTTGCGTATGTGAAGTTGGGGAAGGAATATGTAAGGCTTCCTGGTAAGTTGTTTTCAAACCCCATATACAATTTTTTGCTTTTTAAAAGGAAAAGGAAAATTAAATATTCATCTTTTTTTTGTAAAAATAAATGCACCAAGTATTCTTAAGCATCCTAGGCATCTTAGGCATTTTATTTACAAAGAAATAGAAAAAAGGAAGTCCATTTTAGAGTAGTAATTTATTTGTTTATAGAAAAGTCTTATAGAATACATTTAGGGGTAGATATGTACTTACAAATAAATTTTTAGTTGCATTAGGATTTTTAAATTCATATTAGTCTATTTTTTAATCTGTATGTCAAAAATATTCTGAGGTTTTTGTTGGAAATTTGAGCATGTTTTGTTTTCATTGATATCAAAAGGTTGGATGTCCTAATTTGATGAAATTAATGTCAAAAGGTTAAAGGTCCTAAATTTATGGAAATATTTGTGAGAATATTTCTCTTGATGGCATATGATTTATAGGGCAGCAAGAAGAAAGGAAGACCTCTCCATAATATTTGAAAAAGGATATATAAATTACCTTAGTGGTAATTTGGCAAAGGTTAAAATATTTTCTAATGGTGGCAAGGTGAAAAGCCCAAGAGGTTTTCAATATTTAAACTATAATATTTAAATCCTTTATGATTTAAATAATTATAATTAAATATAATAATTTGAATTAAATAAAAAAAGGTAGCCGACGTAAAATATTAAATTGGGCATGTGTATAAATAAGGCTAAGGTTAGCCAAAGCCTTAGTGGTAATTTGCACATTCGATATTCCCAAAGAAATAGCTTGTACATTTTATCTCTCACACGTGGCAGAGGAATGAAGGCACGGGTGTTCATAATTTTTGGAATGATCAAGAGGTCAAATCATGGAAGGCGCATATCCCCACCAAAGTGAGGTGGCAGCCAAGTTGGCTTGCGTGACGCATTGGGAACAATAAGGTGCGGAGTTTGAACTGCATGAATATTATTTTTAGGTGTAGACCTTTCAACTTTTGTATCAGTGGAGAAGAACATTAAGGAGAAAATTCCCCTTGGTTCACATGGGGTAGCATAGCCCACGCGGTAGGGGCCCTTGTGTTACGGTATGCGAGGCTAGGAGGTCACCGGTTTGATAAATGATAACGGTGTTTGATTTTTGCTTTAAGGTATGTGCATTTGCCATAGTTCGGAGTTATAAGGTTTGAATAAAGTTTTATTAATTGCCATAGTTGGGAGTTATAAGGTTTTGATAATTTTTTCTATTGCCATGATTTGAAATTTATGAGGGTTAAATAAATATTATTGGGCATGCTCATAGTTGGGAGTCATAAGGGTTAGTGAATAATACTTTGAATTTATTTAAAGTACTTTATTGTTAAAAAGGAGTTATAAGGTGGATGTGAGAATTCTTGTTTTATGTGATTACTAATTATTGTTTATGAAATTTATTTTAAATATAGGAGTAATAAGGTGTATAAGTAATTTGGCATTGTATGGAGAAATAATTGTTGATGTGAATATTCTTGTGAATATTTTGAGATAGACTGTTGCTATCTAACCTTGAATTGGAAAAAAGAATTGGTTGTGAGTAAAACAAGTTTTGAAGATATATCTCCATCACAACAAAAAGGTATGAGCACATTATATTTTGTTTAGAGTGATTGGAATGAATGTTGTGAAATACAAGGTGGAGTGAAAAGGATTGTTTGATAAACATTGTTGGAAATATTTGAGTGAGTTTTTATATGCTTCATTGGTGAAAGTTTAGAGAAAATTTGAGATAGAGATTGAAGGTTATTTGAGTTAGGTTTTGATACCCAAATTGTACTCTTTGTTTGAATAAGTATGAAAATACTTTTTAAGGATTTATGAGAAAGTTGTGTTTCATTGGTTGAATGATTGAATGAAATTCTTGAGCATTGGTTTTGAGAGATATTGAAAGTAAATGTACAAACATTAGAAATCATATTTTTGAAAGTGACAGACTTAATGATTTAGTAGAACATATTGAGTTTTTGATAGATTACATCATTCTCTATATGTTCTATAGGTTAAATTTTTTTGAATAGAATATGTCTAAACTGCTTCAAGTTAAAGGAATTACTTTGAAGATTAGACAAAGCATTTGATAGCATAGTGTGCAAGTTTTGGAATTATTTGAACAGGTTGTGTGAGCAGCTTGAGTACTAATTTGAACAAGATTTTGTGAAATCTTGTGAATAGAGTTGAGCAAGTCTTTGAGGAGACTTTTGGATAGAGTTGAGCAAGCTTTTGTGAAAGCTTGAGAGCAGATTTGAGCAAGTTCTTGAGAGGACTTGAGGATAAATTTGAGTAAGTCTTTGAGAAGGCTTGGAGACAGTTTTAAGAAGATTTAGTTTGTTGATTTGATCAAGCTTTGTGTTAAAGCTTGGGGTAAATCTAAGTAGAGTTGATTTGTGATTGGATCAAGCTTTGTGTTAAGGTTTGAGGATAGATTTGAGCAAGTATTTGAGAAGGCTTGAAGGTAGATTTGAGCAATTCTTTGAGAAGGCTTGGAGGTATATTTGAGTAGAGTTGGTTTTTTAATTTGATCAAGCTTTGTGTTAATAGTTGGGGTAAATATAAGTAGAGTTGATTTGTGATTGGATCAAGCTTTGTGTTAAGGCTTGAGGATAGATTTGAGATAGAGATTTGTGATCAAATTTGTACTACACTTGGAATAGATTTTGGTGTAGATCTGAGATAGAGTTGAGAGCAAGATTTGGATTTGATAGAGTAGATGACAAAAGTCTCCAGTGGATAGAGATCCATTAGCTAGGGTAGTGAGGATAGAGGTATTCTATGGAGAGAGATCCACAAGCTAGAGCAGTGGGGCTAGAAGTCTTCTATAATATCATCAGCTAGAGCAGAGGGGAAAGAGTTTTCCTATGGATAGAGTTCCATGAACCAGAGCAAAGGGAAAGAGTTCTCCTATGGAGTGTGATCTACGAACTAGTTGGGAAGATAGATTTATTCTATGGAGATAGATCCATGAACTAGTTGAGGATGAAGAGTTCTCCTGGATCAAGTTCCACAAACCAAGAAAAGGTAAAAGATTTCTCCTATGGATAGAGATCCATAAATCAAAGTATTAGGGGATTGGTGTCTCCTTTGGACATAGGTCCATAAAAATTGTAATAGGGAAGTGATTCCCAAGAGATTGGTTGAGAAAAATTTAGTGGAAATATTTTCTTCGTGGAGTAGCCCACATTGGGTGAACCATGTTAAATTGGTGTCTCTATTGTGTGTGATGATTTGTGCATTTATTTGATTATTGTTGTTGATATTGCCATTGATAATATTGGATAATATTTTTTGGGAAAGAAAAGTAAAATTTGGTCTTATAATTTTCACCCCCCCTCTCAGTATAAGCCCATGCTCTTCAATTGGTATCAGAGTGGGTTCCTTCGAAAGAGTTTAAAAACTTGAAGGAAAAGTGTATAGGAACACATATGGCATCTCAAAGTGGATCTTCAAAAAATAATGCACCATTGTTCGATGGGAACAATCATGCCTTTTGAAGTGTAATAATGAAGACTTACCTAATGGTATAAGTAATTGAGATATGGCACGTAGTTGAGGATGGGTACACACCTCCAGATAGTCCTCCTACAGATAAAGACAGTAATACAATGAATATAATATTGGATGGATTACGTGAAGCAGAATTTGTAAAAGTAATGCATTGCACATCAAAAAAATAAATATGAGAAAATTTGAAGAATGCATATGAGGGAGATAAAAAGGTCAAGATGGTAAAGTTGCAAAATCACAAGAAAACATTTGAAGACTTGAATATGAAGGATGAGGAAGACATTACTACATACTTACTTCATGTGGATGAGGTTGTTAACTCCATGCGAGGACTTGGATTTAATGTTGAAGAATCTGATGTTTGTCAAAATGTTCTAAGGTCACTTCCTATGAGGTTTGATGGAAATATTTCAGCCATAGAAGAAACAAGAGATCTTGAAAAATTGACATTGGATGAGTTACAAGGAACACTCACAGCATATGAGATGAGAATTGTAAATGATCCTATCCTAAATAAAGAGGTAACTTTTAAAGCAGTAAAGAAAGTAAAGGATAAGAAATCTATTTCAAGTGATGATTCAATCAGTGATGAGGAAGCTAACTACGATAGAAGGAACAAGAGGGATTCAAGAAAGCACAAAGGTATGAAAATAGTAAAGTGCTTCAATTGTGGTAAATATGATCACTATGCATCTAACTATACAGAAGTTGAAAGTAGCAATGGTGAAGAAAAACAAGATCATAAGAACAGGGAAGTAGGAAAATCTAGGTATCAAAAGAAAAGCAAGGATGGAAAAAGCAAGCATGAAAAGAAATTTTTCCAAAGACATAAGAAAAGTTTCTATGTAGAAAATATAGGAAAGATTTCAAGTGATAGTTATGGAAGATCCTCAGATAATGAAGAAGAAGAAATCCTCTTATTGCCAATAGAGGAAGAAGGAAATGCTCCTATTGTAGATACATTTGAAAAGGATGAAGATGCTCTTGAAGAAAAATAAGTAGAGGAAGAATCAGAAAATGAAGAGAAAAAAGTTTGTAGATCTAGAAGCCAATATTATTTATGCTCTTAAGTAATTAAGAAATGTTAGAAAACAAAATTTGAGGTTCAAGGCTTAATTCTAGAATGTGATGAAGTAAAAGGAAAGCTCATACAAGATCTGACAAACTCAATAGCTAAGACAAGGAGATTTAAATAAAAGTTAGAAACAAAAATCTTAGAATGTGAAATATTAGAGCATGAGGTAGTTTCTCTAAGGAAAGAAGTGAAAGAGTCTAAAGACAAGCTACAAAGGTTTGGGAGAAGCTCAAAGACTTTGGATAATATTATCAATGCACAAAGATCTTCATCAAACAATACAGGACTTGGTTTTGAAGAGGAACAAAGAGAACAAGGAGAGGAGTCAAGCTCAAGCTCCAAAGGAGAATAAGCTTTAGAAGAAGAGGGTGAAGGAGAAAGTGAGACTTATGCGGATAAGTTAAAAAATAGAAGGTTCACCAAGGAAGGAAACAATGCACAAATGAGGAACATGAAACATCATAGGGAAGAAAGGACTAAGAGACCAATGTGTCTAAGGCAAGATTTCTTCAAAGGATTTTGCTTCTTATGTAATAGGTTTGGTCACAAGGCTATGCAATGTAGGACACATGAAAAGAAGGAATATTGTTTCACTAGGATAAATTTCAGAAATGAGTATCTCTTTCAAGGGTATTGCTACTCTTGTAATCATTTTGGTCATTAAGCAATTCATTGCGGGGTTCATGATAGGAATGGAAATGGCTTCACCAAGAGGAACTTCAAGATATTTGAACCTTATAGGAACCACAAAATTAAGTATTATAAGTTCAATAATATTGGGAATATGGCTAAGTGGTGTAGAATAGAATTTCCAGAGATAAGCAAGAACAGGGATATTCAAAAGAATCAGAAGAGTCAATTAAGAAAGAAGGTGGACAAAGAAAAAGAGCATTATATGTTGGGAGTAGAGATACTCCCACCCCAAAATTAATCACCTCAAGGAGACGAGGTGGGGAGGGGGATGAGCTAAGAGTCTTATATTTAGCCCCAAAGGAGTCCCTTTGCCATTTATGTCAAAGGGGGAGAGATTTGAGTTAGGGAGAGAGTATTTAGTTAGGGGGAGCAGTTTCTCAGGGGGAGCAATATTAAAAAAGGTAAAAAGAATGCTTAAAAGAAAAAGGGTTGCCATCAATGACAAAGGGGGATATTATTGAAAATTTGAGCATGTTTTGTTGTCATCGATGTCAAAAGGTTGGATGTCCCAATTTGATGAAATTAATGTCAAAAGGTTAAAGGTCCTAAATTGATGGAAATATTTGTGAGAATATTTCTCTTGATGGCATATGAGGTATAAGGCAATAGGAATAATATTTGAAAAAGGATTTATAAATTACCTTAGTGGTAATTTGGCAAAGGTTAAAATATTTTTTAATGGTGGCAAGGTGAAAAAGCCCAAGAGGTTTTAAATATTTAGATTATAATATCTAAATACTTTAGGATTTAAATAGTTATAATTATATATAATAATTTGAAATATCTAAATTCAAATTAAATAAAAAAGGCAGCCGACATCAAATATTAAATTGGGCATGTGTATAAATAAGGCTAAGGTTAGCCTAAGCCTTAGTGGTAATTTGTGCATTTGCTATTTCCCAAAGTAATAACTTGCACATTTTATCTCTCGTACACAACAGAGGAAGGAAGGTCCAAGTGTTTATGATTTTTGGAATGAGCAAAACTGTGGAAGGCACTTGTCCCCATTGAAGTGAGGTGGCAGCCGAGTTGGCTTACACGACGCATTGGGAGCAGCAAGGTGAGGATTTTGAACCACACGAAGGTTTTGTTTGGGTGTAGATCTTTCAAATTTTGCATCGATGGAGAATAAAATTAAGGACCATGTGCTCCTTGGTTCACATGGGGCAACATATCCCATGTGGCAGGGGCCCTTGTGTTAGGGCGCGCAGGGCTAGGAGGTTGCAGGTTCGAGCGACGACAACGACGTTTGATTTTTGCATTAAGGTATGTGCATTTGCCATAGTTGGGAGTTATAAGGTTTAAATAAATTTTTATTATTTACCATAGTTGGGAGTTATAAGGTTTTGATAAAGTTTTATGTTGCATTGATTTGAAATTTATGAGAGTTAAATAAATATTATTGTGTATGCTCATAGTTGGGAGTCATAAGGGTCAGTGAGTAATACTTTGAATTTATTTAAAGTACTTTATTGTTAAAAAGGAGTTATAAGGTGGATGTGAGAATTATTTTTTTATGTGATTAGTAATTCTTGTTGATGAAATTTATTATTAAGATATGAGTAATAAGGTGTATAAGTGATTTGGCATTGTATGGAGAAATACTTGTTGATGTGAATATTCTTGTGAAGATTTTGAGATAGGCTGTTGTTATCTAACCTTGAATTGGTAAAAATAAATTTTTATCAGTAAAACAGGTTTTGAAGACATATCTCCATCATAGCAAAAATGCATGAGCACATTATCTTTTGTTTAGAGTGATTGGAATGAATGTTGTGAAATACAAGGTGGAGTGAAAAGGATTGTTTGATAAGCATTGTTGGAAATATTTGAGTGAGTTTTTATATGCTTCATTGGTGAATGTTTAGAGAACATTTGAGATAGAGATTGAATATTATTTGAGTTAGGGTTTGAGACCCACATTGTACTCTTTGTTTGAATAAGTATTAAAACACTTGTTTAAGGTTTATGAGCAAGTTGTGTTTCATTGGTTGAATGATTGAGTAAAATTCTTGAGCATTGGTTTTGAGAGATATTAAAAGTAAATGTGCAAACATTAGAAATAATATTTGTGAAAGTGAAAGACTTAATTATGAGTAGAACATATTGAGTTTTTGATAGAGTACATAATTCTCTATGTGTTCCAGAGGTTAAACGAATTTTGAATAGAATATGTCTAAACTACTTCAAGTTAAAGGAATTACTTTGAATATTAGACAAAGAATTTGATAGCATAGTGTGCAAGTTTTGGAATTATTTGAATAGGTTGTGTGAGCAGCTTGAGTACTGAGTTGAGAAATATTTTGTGAAATCTTATGAATAAAATTGAGCAAGTCTTTGGGGAGACTTATGGATAGAGTTGAGCAAGCTTTTGTGAAATATTGAACTCAGAATTGAGCAAGTCTTTGTGAAGACTTGAGAGTAAATTTGAGAAAGTTCTTGAGAGGACTTGAAAACAAATTTGAGTAAGCCTTTGAGAAGGCTTGGAGACAGATTTTACCAGAGTTGGTTTGTCGATTTGATCAAGCTTTGTGTTAAGGCTTGGGGTAAATCTAAGCAAAGTTGATTTGTGATTGGATCAAGCTTTGTGTTAATGTTTGAAGACAAATTTGAGCAAGTCTTTGAGAAGACTTGAAGGTAGATTTGAGAAATTATTTGAGAAGGCTTGGAGGTAGATTTGAGTAGAGTTTGTTTGTTGATTTGATCAATATTTGTGTTAAGGCTTGGGGAAAATCTAAGTAGAATTAATTTATAATTGGATCAAGATTTATGTTAAAGCTTGAGGATAGATTTGAGATAGAGATTTGTGATCAAATTTGTACTAAACTTGGGATAGAGTTTGGTGTAGATCTGAGATAGATTTGAGAGCAATATTTTGAGGTGATAGAGCACATGACATCAATATTTAGTGGATATATATCCATTAGCCAAGGGAGTGAGGATAGAGGTCTTATATAGAGAGATATCCAAAAGCTAGATAAGTTGGGGTAGAAGTATTCTAGAAGATCATCAACTAGAGTAGAGAGGAAAGAGTTCTTATATGGATAGAGTTCCGTAAACCAGAGCAAGGGGAAAGAGTTCTCCTATGGACTATGATTTGTGAACCAAATTAGAAGATAGAGTTCTTCTATGGAGAGAGATCCATGAAATAGTTGAGGAGGAAGAGTTCTCCTGGATCAAGTTCCAAGAACCAAGAAAAGGGGAAAGAGTTATCTTCTGGATAGAGATCCACAAATTAGAGCATTAGGGGATTGGTGTCTCGTTTGGATAGAGGTCCATAAGCATTGTAATAGGGAAGTGATTCCCAAGAGATTGGTTGAGAAAATTTTAGTGGAAATATTTTCTCTGTGGAGTAGCCCACATTGGGTGAAGCATGTTAAATTGTTGTCTCTATTGTGTGTGATGATTTGTACATTTTTTTGATTACTGCTATTGATATTTCCATTGATAATATTGGATAATATTTTTTGGGAAATAAAAGTAAAATTTGGTCTTATATTGTTCACCCCCGATAAGGAATCTTAGAACTAGGGGCTAATTATTTTTACACCTAGGATATGTTAATTAGGACTTAGTGTTCATAATAATCAATGTGAGTTGTTTCTAACCTCCGTTGACTGGTCTAGGTCTAGGTGTTTTTCATTTCGTTAATTTAGGGCTTTCATCTTTAGCCTTTCCTTGATTTGTATACGTAAATCCTTGGAGCAGTTCATCATTTCCAGGATTACGATTTTCCTTCTGGGCTTATTTAAGTCCTATGTTTGTTTTAATAAAATTCAGCTTCAATAATTCCATATCATTGGTATCAGAGCAGGTTAATTTTAGAGGTTTTGGGTCATTTTTGACCTCTATAGTGTTCACCTATTCCAGTTGAAGCTCAGGGAAATTACAAAAAAATTGCTGCTAATTTCCATTTTTGGTTGACAAAATTTGTTGACACATTTTGTTGACACATTTTGTTGACATATATTGTCGACAACTTTTCAAGGAAAAACATAATCAAAATTTTGAAGGGCGATTCATATTTGTGGCTGCGTTCGTCTGCAAATTCCTGACTTTTCGACGCTGTCCACGTCATTTGCTGCAATTAGCTATGATTTGTCCCAATCGCTATTGCTGTCCAAAATTTGCTCATCCATTACGTTGCGTTCCCAAATCTGTCTTGGGAACACGCAACGAGCGACTGCCATTTTTGCTGCTGGATGCAAACTGCGTTCTACGGACGTCCATGATCTATCTATTTTGGGAATGCAGTCATCGCAATTATATCCTCTGGTAGTCCACCTTCTCTTCGGCTACATGAAGCACGGTCGTAAATTTACGTTATTCAACGCCACTGGCCAAATAGACCCTGCAATATACATTTTGATCGACGTACCTCCTACAGATTTTGAAACTTTGACCGTCCACATCCGCGATGATTTTTGGCGTTTCCAACGTCGTTCGACATCCTACGGATTTCGAATCTCTGGCCGTTCACGTCTACGATAATTTTCGGTGTTTCCAAACCCTCGAGCTGTGTTGTCTCTGACGATTTTTGGTGTTTCCCATGCCGTTAGACATAGGCGGACGATCTGGTGTGTCATTCCAAACCCTCGAGTGAAGATCTGATTTGTCCGCTTCGACGCTGTGGATCGTGACAGGCAGCTGTTAGATCTCGCAGACTACCGTCAGATCTCTGCAGTCCGCCTGTAGATCACGGTCGGGTTGCCAGACGGAGATAGAATCCAGTGATAGGTTGTTTTATACGGGTTGCTATCCAAAATAAGGACACCTGGAACTCTGCACAGGTGACAGATCACGGTCAAAACCTGCAGATTGGCATGCCGACAGAGAGATAATCTGGAAGCCAAACAGTGTCTTGGCCTGCGTGCCTGCAAAGCAGTCGAGCAGTGTTTTTTTTCTTGCAATGAATTTTTCCTACTGCTGTCACTAAACCATGCATGCAGGGTGAGATCGAGGTCGCAAATTGTGGTGCGAAACTCCAGCTCGACGATGATTGAGCGTTTTGGGAGGCTTCAACACGTGCATATGCCGGATGAATTAGCCACGAAAGGTGGTTTTAATGTTTATTTCTTTACCCATTTTGATTAGCCAGGAAACCCTCAACTTCAATTAAATCTTTCCATAAAAAAAAAAAAAAAAAACCAGGGGAAATTCAATTAAAAAAAAAAAAGGATATTTAATTTAAAAAAAAAAATTCCTTTTTGTCTTTACTTCCAGTCAATTTTGACTTTTAAAGCATTGTGCAAATTTTTAATTTTGCCCTTCCATTGTAAATTTGCAATTTTTGCAAATTAATTTGGGCACATTTATTTTTGCACATTTTTGTAATTTGTCTTTTTGTGACAATTTTTGCTGGCGATCACTCGGGGTCAAATGGCTTCCGAATTAGCCGATAAGTTGGCTCAAGTAACCCAACTTGTCAGCATTTTTGCTGATAAGGTTACTTCTAATGAAGTTCAACAACAATGTGAGGTTCCGGTTTACACTGGTTCGCGAGATCCCGAAGTCCTCAACAGTTGGATTTTGGACATGGACTAGTTGGTTTCGAGTATATCAAGATCGCAAAGGATCAGGAAGTTAACTTTGCAAAGTTGAAACTTTCTGGCATTGCCAAGGTCCTTGTCACTGATCGACAACGGACCCAAAATCCCATTGACACGTGGGATGAATTGCAAAGAGTATTGAAGAATAATTTTTATCCTTCAAACTATGCCACTGACCTTGAGATCAAGTGGCTTCGTCTTCGACAAACCTCCAATATGACTGTTCATGATTATATTTTTCAATTTAGCAAGTTGCGGATTTTGAATTCTATACAGGATAATGCAGCACAACTTGTTAACAAATTCAAAAGTGGTTTGCAGGAGCCCATTTACAGGAAGATGAAATACAAGTTGATTGTTAACATTGACATGGCTTTCAATCAAGCCCTTCTTGCCGAGGAGGAAATGAGGGAGCAATCGCGTGGGACTCGCTCTTCTACGTCGGGAGGAAATCAGAAGGCTTCTCCACAACCTTCCAAGGGAGCTAAATCTTCTTCTTCTCCTTCTCCCTCTTCTTCATCTTCCCCTTCTTCTTCACAAAAATCTTCTTCTTCTAAATCACCTTTGATTTGTAATTATTGTAAAAAGCCAGGGCATACTCAAAAGAGGTGTTTTAAGTTGCAAAATGTGAAGAAACAATCCCTAGTTGTAAAGCCTTCCAATGAGGACTCACAAGAAAGTCCCATTGAGGCTATAGGGGAACGTAAGCCTTATAAGGAATTGGCAGGGTTAAACAAATTGACCCTTATGAATACTTCACAAGGTGATCGCGAGAATTTGTTTGTGACTACGGTCCATCTCAGTGACACCTTTATGGTTGATTGTATAATCGATAGCGGCTCGCAGAAAAATCTAATTGCGAGGTCCGTTGTTGACAAACTGAAGTTACCGATGAATCCCCATCCTCATCCTTATCCTTTGGGATGGAAGGACAATGGGATTACATCCGACATCACACACACTTGCACTCGTGAATTTTGCTTTCAATCCTTCTTTTGTGGACTCGGTTGTGTGCGATGTAACTCCAATGGATTGTTGTGGCTTGTTGCTTGGAAGACCCTATCAATATGATAGGAGGTCTATACATGATGGGTACAAAAATACATACACTTTGCACAAAGACAATAAAGCATTCATAATCAGAAGTACACAACAAACACCACATAATTTGATGTTGAGTTGTAGACAAGCACGCAAAGCTGTAAATCAAGCAAAGGAATTAGCACTCATCTTCATCAGACCAATTCAAGAAGAAAAGCAAGCACCTAAGCACACTAATAACAGGAGTTCTTCAGTTCATTCAATACTTCAATCATTTTTTGATGTTTTTCAAGAACCCACAAGTCTTCCACCTGAAAGACAGATTAATCATAGTATTGAGATTGTTCCCGCATCTTCTCTTCCTAATTCTTCAATGTATAGACAATCAATAGTGCAAATGGAAGAAATTAAAAAGCAAATTCAAGCATTGTTGACTAAAGGGTTCATCAAACCCAAGTACTTCCCCTTGTGCTTCTCCTATCTTGCTTGTGTTGAAGAAGGATGGCACATGGAGATTATGCATTGATTTCAGGGCACTCAATAAGATTACAATCAAGAATCGTTATCCACTTCCTCGCATTGATGATCTTTTGGACCAATTGCAAGGTGCAAAATTCTTCTCCAAAATTGATCTCAAAAGTGGGTATCATCGAGTGAGAATTCAAGCAGAAGACACTTGGAAAACAACATTTAAGACCAAAATGGGGCTCTTTGAGTGGCTTGTCATGCCCTTTGGCCTTACAAATGCTCCAACTACATTCATGCGGCTGATGAATGAAGTATTCAGAGATTGTCTAGATCAATTTGTAATCATCTATTTGGATGACATTCTTATATATTCTTCCACTTGGGAGAATCATTTGGAACACTTGGAAACGGTTCTTCAAACTCTTCGAAAGAACCAATTGTATGCAAATTTTCCTAAGTGTTCATTTGGGCAAACATTCATTGCCTATCTTGGGTTTGTAATTAGTGAAAAAGGTGTGCAAGTAGATCCTTCCAAAGTTGAAGTTATCTTCTCTTGGCCAACTCCTACTTCAGTCACGGAGTTAAGGAGTTTTCTTGGACTTGCTAATTTCTATCGCAAGTTCATTGGAGGATATTCTTCTATTGCTGCACCTTTACACTATTTGACGAAGATCAAAGTTCAGTTTCAGTGGACAAAGGATCAACAAAAAGCCTTTGACACATTGAAACACAAATTGAGTACTGCACCAGTTCTTGTTCTTCCTGATTTGTCTCAACCATTTGAGATAGAAACTGATGCTTCGCAAGTTGCACTTGGAGCTGTGCTCATGCAGAATGGCCATCCAATGGCCTATCATTCGAAAACATTTTCAGAGGCCAAGAAGAACTATTCTACATATGATAAGGAGTTCTATGCTTTGGTTCAAGCAATCAAGTATTGGAGGCATTATCTCTTGGGAAAAGAAACAATTGTTCATACAGATCACATGCCCCTTAAGTTTCTTCAATCTCAAACAAAAATTGAGGAAGCTAGGCACATGAAATGGGCATCGTACTTGCAACAATTCCATTTGGTAATCAAGTACAAGAAAGGACGAAACAATGCGGTGGCTGATTGTTTGAGTCGTCCTCCTTCTACTCTTGTTTTGACAATTGTCACTACTTCTCATCTTGGCTTCCAAACTTGGCCTACACAATATCCTATGGATCCAGATTTTGGCAAAGTTTTCCACCAACTTTCCAATCCTTCTTCTTCAAATTTGAGAGCTCTTCAAGACTTTCATATTCAGGATGGACTGTTGTACAAATTGGACAAACTTTGTGTTCCTCATGGGAACAGGGAGTCTCTTTTGAAGGAGGCTCATTCCACACTCTATGGGGGACATTTTGGTAGGCAAAAAACTCTTCATCATCTGCAGCGGTTTTTCTTTTGGCCACACATGCAAAGAGATGTTCTTCGCTTCTTGCGACAATGTGCAGTATGTAATCGCTCCAAATCAGCCAATAGGACATTGGGAATGAGCATGCCTTTGCCCATTCCTTCTCGTCCGTGGGAAAGCATTTCCATGGATCTCTTGAGTGGTTTTCCAATGACAGTACGCAAGCATGATTGTGTCTTTGTTGTGGTGGACAGATTCAACAAAATGGCCAAATTCATTCCTTGTCGCAAGACAAGTACTGCACAGGATCTTGCCCAACTCTTCTTTGAGGTGGTATGGCGTTCTTTTGGTCTTCCTACCAGCATTGTCTCTGATCGTGACTCACGCTTTGTGGGTCACTTTTGGCGATCACTTTGGAAGATTTTGGGAGTATCTCTTAACTTCTCTACCGCTTATCATCCTCAATCCGATGGGCAGACAGAGGTAGTTAATCGTACTCTAGTGCAGAGTTTGAGGATTTACCATCATTCCACTCCAGCCAAGTGGGACTTAAGCCTCACTCACATTGAGCACGCCTACAACAGGGCCGTCCACAGTTCTACAGGGCACTCTCCATTTGAAGTGTGTTTTGGTTTTCAACCACTTGCTCCTTATGAGTTACCTTTGTCTTTGCCTTCTTCAGCCACAATGCACATTCAGAAGGAACAAGACAAGGCCAACTCTTTTGTGCAGCATTTGTAGAGTCTTCAAGCCAAAGTGGTTCAAATTCTTCAGAAGACTCAGCAAAAGCAGAAACAACAGATGGACAAGCACCGCACTCCTCATTCCTTTTAGGTTGGTGACAAAGTATGGTTTCATCTTGACAAACGACGATTTGCAGATAAGGCACATAGCAAGATCAAGCCTCTTCGTTATGGGCCTTATACTATTCTTCAACAAATCTCTGAGAATGCCTTTCGCTTGGACCTTCCAGCTCATCTTGGCATTCACGATGTTGTCAATGTTGATCTTCTCAAACCATACTATGATTCCACCTTGGAGACAGTTCCAGCCATCATTCATCCAGTTGATGTGGTTCCTGATGCTCAGCTTCCGCTTGACGCCGATACAGTATTTGATACGAAGACCCGACAAACACGTCAAGGTGTTTCTACTTCATATCTTGTGGCCCGTCGAGGCCAATTTCCACATCAGGCTCGCTGGATTTCTGCTCACATTCTGTCCCGAGATTTTCCCTCTTTGTTAAAAGCATTGGAGTCCAATGCTTCTTTTGTTGGGACGAATGATAAGGAATCTTAGACCTAGGGGCTAATTATTTTTAGACCTAGGATATGTTAATTAGGACTTAGTGTTCATAATAATCAACGTGAGTTGTTTCTAACCTCCGTTGACTGGTCTAGGTCTAGGTGTTTTTCATTTCGTTAATTTAGGGCTTTCATCTTTAGCCTTTCCTTGATTTTGTACGTAAATCCTTGGAGCAGTTCATCATTTCCAGGATTACGGTTTTCCTTTTGGGCTTATTTAAGTCCTATGTTTGTTTTAATAAAATTCAGCTTCAATAATTCCATATCAACCCCCCTCTCTAGTTAAGCATGTGTTCTTCAATTTTATTTGGAATTCACCCACTAATTTTGGCTCAAGTTTTTTTTGTTATTTATGGCATTCTATTTACTGGTTTATTTGCCTTGTATATTTTCACTTATGTTTTAGGCAATAAATTTGAAGTGCATGCTAGTTGTATTTTAAGATAGTTTTTATTTGCTTTTAATGTTTAGAAAAACACCAATGAAAACTTAAAAGGAATCACACATTGCATGATCCAAACTAAACACAAATGAGTTGGATTTCATCACCAACTGTTTATCAAGACCAACGATGGTGGGCTTCATCTCCATATGTTGGATCACCCCCTAGAAACCGTAGTAGCCCATAATGAGTGGCTTTCTAGATTTCATCACCAAAAAATCCTCTACTTTTGGGTGCACCCAAAGTAGGAAGGAATAGTAGCACCCTTTTACCATAGGGTTCAATAATAAGTGGAAAATAGCTACCATTATTTTTTGAGCACATCCAAGTATGAAGCAATATCCTGAATTGGCAAGTAGTAGGTTCTCAGATAGTGTGGCCTCCCTTGGCAGATAATTGTGATTTCCTAGGTTTACCTTGAGCCAATCATACCCTAAGAAGCTATTTTTAGTTTTTTGTGACTCATCCTTTGTTATAGGGATGGGTTCAAACACACCCTTTTAGCTGCATTCATAATTCACCTTGCATATTTGTTATAGGATTAGGAGTCTTAACATAAAAACACATGAAACCAAAAAGAAAAAAATCATAAAAAAAGGAAAACAATTATTTTTGCAAAGACATAGGACATACTTGTTTTCTTGATTTGTGTGTTTGTTCATTTTTCATTGCAATTACACTTTTCACACACGCACCCCACACATTTGTTATCCTAGCCTACTTATAGCTTATGGTATTGACCTAAAATCAAGCTAGAGCCATGAGTCAAGTACCCACTAGCCAACCAACCTCATCCATGGAGTGCTTCACTCCTTTCCCAATAACTTCCAGGGCTAACCCAACTTGTGTGGCACAAACAAGACATCTTGAATTGTCTACTAGACCCTCTCATGTGGCATCCACTTTGGATGTAGATACACTACAAAGGATAATTCGCATTCCCATCCCTAAAACTGAACCATCCACACCAACTGACCACTACATAACTTACATAGATTCTGATAAAGTTAGATCCTAATTAAGACCAACTAATATAGTTCTACAATCACTTAACATTCCATCTAGACATGTTCCTTCTTCTCATTAGGAACTTGCTTACTCATACCCAAATATTTTTAATAAAGTCATCACCAACCCTCTTTTTGAGGCCACATCCACACTCCCACACCAAATTCTTCCACAATCATTTATCCAAAACACCTCCATTTCATCTACCTATACTACCACCCACTCCAACCCACTCTATGAAGCACAAGTTAATGCTACTTCAAACTTTCCATCCACCTTTCCATTAACTTCATCTGGGTCCATCGCCCCTCATTTAGTTGTGATTCCTTTTGCAACCTACCCTCCATTAAATTTAACCAACATTGCCAACACTTACACCATGCTAGCATCAACTCCCAACACAAACACACAATTTGCATATAAAATTGCCATACAACAAGCTTGGTAACATCTAAATTGACTACTTATGGGTAATAAAAATGCTCATTCTTGTCCACAACAATAATTTTTGTTAGTAAATTTCAACCATCCACTCACATCCACACAAAATACCTTTTTCACCCTTGACCAATCTTGGGTATCATGACCACCCACAATCACTATACCTATCCATCCACTTCACCACATCCATGCCATATCAACCACTCAAAACACCACCATCCCTCAAAATTCACATCATCAATCTTCACCTCATTAACACCAAATATTCCATAATCAAATTAAAGAAACATCCAATAGCACCACATACCCACAAAAATCAATCCATTGGCCACTTAGAACCTCATTTTATCCCAATAATTCATCACCCAACATAAACCACCGACCTACACTCATCACACAAACCAAGGCTTCCAAACACAAGTAGAAGATCCTAAAATACAAGCTTTGTAAAAACAGATTGATAGCCTGATCATGAATACCCCTGGTATGATGTACCAAAAACTTACTTTGAGTATTAGAATATATTATATCATTTGGTTATGTTAGATTACTTTAGGGGAAAGTTATCTAGTTGCTTCATGCAACATAATGAACAAGTATCAATATGCAATTTGTATATGGGCAAGGTGTCCTTTGTATAGTTAGGTAGAGTTTTAACCAAGAAATCTAGCTTACTACATAAAGGGTCTCATACCCTTACTTGAATGTATCACTTCTATTCATTCAATAATATGTTCTATTGCTTTGATCTTTGTATCCTGATGTAATGAAATACTACTAAAGCCATAAGTGGTATCAAAACTACGATCATTCCTAGATAGAAATAGGGAAATTCAGTGTTATATTTTTTTGCAAAATAGATGTGCCCTTAGACCTACCACTTGAAAATTGCATTGCTTTAAGATCATTTTAAGAGCTTGATAAGAATAAGGAGCCAGAGAAATTTTTTATAAGTAGAATATTTGGGATAATTATCATTATCCAACAACAAGCCCAAGAGGAGAATTTTGCAAGGAGTGCCAAATCCGATAAGGAGAATTTTGCAAGGAGTGCCAAATCCGATAAGGAGAATTTTGCAAGGAGTGCCAAATCTATGAAGAATAATTTGGCAAGGAGGGCCAAATCCATGAAGTAGAATTTGGAAAGGAGTGTCAAATCCTAGAAGAAGATCTTGCTTGAAGTCAGGATTCATCAAGAAGACTTGAATATAGAAGAAGCTCACCAAATCTTGGATATTTGAAGATTATCTCTCACAGTATTAAGGCATCGCTTTAGAGATAAAGACTTCTCCAAATATACAATAGAAGGAGGACAAAATAAGAGAATAATCCATCAAATCCTAGGCTCGAGAAATAAAGTTTGAGACCATAATTTGGTGAAGGAGTTGTTCAGGACATCCTACAAAAAGCTATATTATCCTACTCGAAGCAACAACTTGGTGATTTTAGACACCAATATCTACATCCTCTACAAAAGTAGGAGAAGAGCTATAGAAAAAGATAAGCAAATTTTGGTGCAAGTAGATTCATTAATTGGATTACTTATTAGATTTATTAGAGCACCTGAATTTGGATTAAAGTTGCAAGAAGAAAATTATATTATAGTCTTCTAAAGTGCAAAAGGAAAAAGGTTATTTTTAAGGATTTATTTGCACATTTATTAGGAGTTTATTAGATTTCAGAATTGCTTATATAAATTACGTATCATCTACTTTAGAAAAATAAAAATAAGACTAAGTCCTACAATACTAAATTGTAGTGAAATTGTAGAAGAATTACTGAAGGTTCATTTCAGATTATTTTTGATTAGTTGCAGTAAATTTGATTAAGTGCATTATCTTGAGAGTTGATCGGAGTGATAAGGTGAAAATTTTTGGTGTATTAAAAATAAAGTCTATAATATTTATTTTGCACTATTATATTACTCTAAAAAGAAAATAGATTTTTTTTTTTTAAATACACAAAATATGATCTATATCAAGTGTCTAAAGATACTAATGAAGCACATAAATCTACAAAAAATAGTGGCCAAGTGAAGCCACCAATAAGGGTATAATCTTCTAAAATCTGGAGAAGAACTTAACTAACCAAAAATAGAAATAGAAGCTTCAAATATTGAGACTTGGTGATTCTCAAATACAAAGCATTACAAGGTTAGATGCAAGTAAAGAAAGTGCAAAAAATTACATCAATTGAAAACCTTCTATCTATTGATATTTAATCTTGGATTTGTTATCAAAGTGTCAAAGCAAAAAGGGAAAGGTGTGTCTACTCATAAAATACAACCTCAAAACCCTTGTATTGTAGGAAAAATCTACCACAAAACCAGAATTTTCAGATCTGGAAATAGACAACAAAAGAAGGTACATTAAAAGAAGCCTTATGTACAATTTATAATATATTTTATTGCACTACTTTAATCTAGTTTTTACAACAAAATATCAGATTTGAAAGTGCCACAAAAGGGCACGTTACTATAGGGTAATTTATCCAAGGAAGGTCGAACATCAACAATATTCTTCCCAAGCAAAAGGATCCACTCAAAGGGCTCATCTTGGATGTACGAACCTATAGAATCAAAGCTCATATCATGCTATCATCAAGCTACATTTATGTAGACAAAATATTACTCATCTACTTCTAAAAGACGTCAAAAGTATACAAAGGATTAAAAATTATTAGAGGTATAAAATATAATGATCAAAGGTGTTACATTCAAGGTATTAAACTTGGAGAAGACCGTCCACCAAAGGAAGCTCCAAATAGACGTTCAAATTCCCATAACACATCATCAATCCACCTATAGAAGAATAGTTTTCTTGCTATCCAAGAAACGTAGAAAAGTAAAGGAATGGTATATGAAAGGGTTTGAGGAGTTATAATCTCCATATTCAAAGATGTTATAGGGAAGGACTTCATGTAGAGATTTTGAATGCCACTTGGCATAAAAGACATCATTCCTCTCTCAACACTCAAGAAACCTCATGTAGGAGTTACAATGAAGCAGTGACACTTGGTATCCTCCACAAGCTTCACACAAGTGCCCACATGAGTGCCCATATGTTACAGATTGATCCAAGAGTGTTGAACAAGAATTTGGGATGTTATAGAAGGAAAGGAGTGCTCACTTGTAATGGATGTGACACATGTCACAAAGCCCATGATTATTTATCCATAAAAGGTATTCAAAGTCCAAATTTCAAAAGGGAGTGAAACATAGTCAAAGACATCCGAAGTGTATCATGGAAGGAAGGAAAAAGGAGCATTAAAGGATTCTGGTATTTAAGGTCAAACCTTCCCATTTTTACAGCATCTACAACATTGAAGACAAGCAACTCCAAGGTATATTCGTTGATTCTAGCACCAAAGGTGACACTTATATTGTTGTTATATCTAGCCGTAGAAAGCACTAAATAGTGAGGAGATTTAGCATCCAAAAAGGTAAGGTTTAATCCCATTTTATTATTGCTTTCATATTTGGAGATATAAGGGTTACAAACTAAGGTTAGGACTTTGTCTTTGAAAGCAAAATCTATAAAGGATAACTTATCTCATTGAATTATTATTTACAATTTAACCTAGGAGAAATATGAAATTCTACTTGGATTAAATTATTTAGTATTTTGCAAATATTATTATTTTTCTAATTTTCCAAACTTGGGAGCCACAAGGGTTACTGCATCAAATTTAATTTATTGGAAATTAGAAATAATACAAGGGATATAAAAAGAGGTTATTAGGATTTTTACAAAGGTTGGATAGTTATATTTTTGCTTGTCTCAAATATTCTAAAAAGGGACAAAATAATTCTAACATTAAAACCTCTTCACAAATTGAAAAGCGCTTAGTTAAATTAGGAGTAATAAGGTGTTATGAAGTTGATTTTTTGATCTTTACAAAATTTGTAAAAAATCAACCAGAATTGAACAATATTTTTACAAAAGCACTATTTCATGGAGTGTTGGTATATAGATTCAGGTGCAAGCAAGCATATGATAAGAAACATACATTGGTTTAACTCTTTGAAGAATATGAATGAAAAGCTAGTTGCGATAGCAGATAGCAAAACATATGAAGTGAAAGAAATGAAAAATATTCCATTAAATTTTAAGGACGAAAGAGATATAATAAAAAATTTATTGTATGTTCCAGGATTGACTACCAATCTCATTTCTATTTCTCAACTTATGGATCAAAACTTAACTGTTGAGTTCAAGGTTCTCACTAGGATAAAGCAATATCACATCTCTAGATAGGGAAGAATGATAGCATCAGGATAATATAAAATGGCCTATTTGTCCTAGATACAACTATTCCCTTAGCTCTTTTAGTCAATGCTTTAGAAATATGGCACAAATGACTAGGACATACTAGTGAGACATCAATGAAGGAATTATCTAGATATCAAATGGTGGAAGGACTAGCCAGCTTCTCTTCAAAAAATATTGCATGTGCAAAATATTTAGCTAGAAAACAACATAGAATTCCTTTCAAACCTCATCAACACAAAGCTCAACATCCTCTAGAAATAATATTTACATATTTGTGTGGACCAATGAAAGGTGATAGTGTTGGAGGACATAAATAATTTTATATTTTTTTTGATGATCTTACTAGAAAAATGTGGGTATATTTCATGAAGTACAAATCAGAAGCATTTAGCTACTTCAAAAAATTCAAACTTCAAGTGGAAAAAGAATTAGGATGGACCATAAAAGTACTTCATTCATACAAAGGAGGAGAATTTATTTCTAAAGAATTTGACTCCTTTCTTGAAGACAATGGAATCAAAAGACAACTTGCTACAACATACTCACATCAAAAAATGATATTACAAAAAAAATAAATAGATCAATAATGGAAATGGTAAAATGTATGTTAAAATAAGCACAACTTGATCACAAATACTGGGCTGAAGTAGTACACACAGTAGTCTACATACAAAGTAGACTACCATCAAGAATACTCTAGAATATTAGACCAGAAGAAGCATGGTCAAGACAAAATCCCAACATAGAAAGACTAAAAATATTCGGATGCAAAGCCTACATGCATATTCCAAAGCAAAATAGGACCAAGTTAGATGACAAAACTATGACAAGGATATTTTTTGGCTATGATAATGAATCTACATGATACAAAATATTAGACCCATCTACAGAGAAATTTTACATTAGTAGAGATGTGATATTTGATGGGAAAGTCAAAATCAACACTAATGAATCCAATAGTGACACAAAAGTTCTCCTATATCTACCTGAAGAAGACACAATGAGCATAGAGCTAGAATCATAAGAACAAGATACAAAAGCATCAAATTTACTACAGAGAAAAGAACCAATATGGCTTAGGGATACTCTTAGAGAATCAAATTTGGAAAGGATGCCAGATCTTACCATCATAGGATCTCAAAATCGTAGTATGACTAGAATGGATAGAGTAATGCTAAGTAATATGGTGGAACTTGTATCAGCTTCTCAAGCACTAAAAAACTCATACTGGAAAGCAGCCATGGAATACGAATATGCATCACTCAAGAAGAATAAGACATGGGATCTAGTAAATCTACCTCAATAAAAAAATAGTGAGATGTAAGTGGGTATACAAAATAAAATACAAAGTAGATGGAACACTTGATAAGTAAAAGGCTCGACTAGTGGCCAAAGGGTATACTCAAACAGAGAGAATTGACTATGAGGAAACATTTGCACCAACAGCTCGAATGACTACTATCCAAATAGTTTGTTCTCTAGTAGTATATCAAGGGTGATGACTTCATTAGATGGATGTAAAAAGTGCATTTCTTAATGGTGATTTAGAGGAAGAAGTATATATGACACAACCTAAAGGCTTTGTCATCCAAGTATAGGAAAGTAATGTATGAAAATTGAATAAATATCTATATGGTTTAAAACAAGCTCCTAAAGCATGGAATATCAATATCAATAATCATCTACTACATAATTTTAATATAAGTACAACATATCCCAGTATATATACCAAGAAGATCAGAAATGATATCCTGATTCTCATAGTATATGTTGATGATATAGTAATTACTGGAAGTAAAAGTTAGTAAGTGATATCAAAAAGGATCTTGAAAAGGCTTTTGAAATGATAGATCTAGGTCTAATGAACTACTACCTTGGTTTAGAGATTTATCAAGGAGAAGATAAAATAGTTATCACTCAATAAAAGTATGCAAAAGCTCTTCTTGAAAAATACAGGATGATAGAGTGCAATCCCAAAGATACACTAATGGAAAAAGGAATTCAACTATCCAAAAATGATAAAACACCACTATTTTCAGCAATAATGTATCGTCAATTTATTGGAAGTCTTTTATACTTACAAACAACCAACCAAACAGTTTGAATGACTACTATCCAAATATTTTGTGCTCTAGTAGCACATTAGGGGTGGAGACTTCATCAGATGGATGTAAAAAGTGCATTCCTTAATGGTGACTTAGAGGAAGAAGTCTATATGATGCAACCTGAAGGCTCTGTCATTCAAGGAGGATAGGAAAGTAAGGTATGCAAATTGAATAAATCTCTATATGGTTAAAACAAGCTCCTAGAGCATGGAACATCAAGATTAATAATCATATACTACATCATAATTTCAATAGAATTACAACAGATCCCAGTCTATATACCACGAAGATAAAAAATAATATCCTGATTCTCATAGTATATTTTTATGACATAGTGATTACTAGAAGTTCATAAAAGTTAGTAGGTGATATAAAAAAGGATCTTGAAAGGCTTTTGAAATGATATCTAGCCCTAATGAACTACTACCTTGGTTTAGATATTTATCAAGGAGAAGAAAAAATAGTTATCACTCAATCAAAGTATGCAAAAGCTCTTCTTGAAAAATATAGGATGATAGAGTGCAAGCCCAAATATACACCAATGGAACAAGGAATTAAACTATCCAAAAATGATAAAACACCACTATTTTTAGCAACAATGTATCTTCAATTGATTGGAAGTCTTCTATACTTAACAAAAAACCGACCAGACATAACATTTACAGTAAATTATCTTTCATGGTTCATGCAAGAACCAAGAGAAAGTCACTAGAAATCTATGAAAAGAATATTACAATATATCAAGAAGACTATAGACTATGGACTAACTTATATGAAGAATATCAAAGACTTTTATCTACAAGGATACTCAAATTTAGATTATGTTGGGTCTATTGATGACAAAAAATCTATATCAGGTTATGTCTTCTATCTCGAATTAGGAACCATATCTTGGCACAACAAGAAAAAAATACAATAGCACAATTATCAACTAGAGTAGGATACGAAGTAGCAAAAGATACAACCTGTGAAACCATATGGTTGTAATACATACTATCTAATATGGGAATCAAATAAATTTTGACTATGATATTCTATGATAATCAAGGAGTACTGAATCTGATCAAGAATCCAATCATACATGAAATAAAAAAGTATATTTAATCTCAATGTCATTTCATTAGAGAATACTTCCAGAACAAGCATATCATCCTCAAGTATGTACCTTTAGAAGGTTAGCTGGAAAACATCTTTACAAAGGCACTTGGAAAAATCAAGTTTCAAACATTTAGAGATCATCTATGTGATTTAAGAGAACCTCATACCAAATAATATAATATAGGGGGTGTTAGACTATGTTACATCATTTGGTTATGTTATATTACTTTAGGAGGAAATTATCTAGTTGCTTCATGCAACATAATGGACAAGTGTCAATGTGCAAGCAATATATGTGCAAGGTGTCCTTTGCATAGTTAGGTAGATTTTTAACCAAGAAATCTATCTTCCTACATAAAGGGTCTCATACCCTTACTCGAATGTATCACTTCTATTCATTCAATAAGATGTTCTATTACTTTAATATATGTCTCCTAATGTAATGATATGTTGCTAAAGCCATCATTGAGACAGTTGGTCAATCACCCCATTCATACTTTGGTACCATTTTGTCCTACTTATTTTACATTACCAAAGTTTGATAAATTCAAAGGGGCTGAGGATCGTAGAGAGCATATTAGTGCATTCATCCATAAATATTTTAGAATCCAAGAGAATGATTCCTTAATGCTCCAAAATTTTAATCAAACATTAGGGGGATGCCTTAGAATGGTACAACCATCTGCCACATCACATCATTTATAAATTCAAACAATTGGCAAATAAATTCGTAGAAAGGTTCTCCCTCAATGTTAGAAATAAAACTACCTTGAACAAATTGTATAATCCTAGACAATTTGAAGAAAATTTGGTCTATGAATTTGGAAACCATTGGAGGGCAGTCATTACCAAATTACCATTCATCCTCCCAATGGAAAAATTAACACAAATGTTCACAAGGAATTGTCTAAACCTATATCCTTGTTGCTTCACCTACAACAATATAGAACATTCTATGAAGCTATTTCCCAAGCCCAAGTTATCAAAGAAATCAAAATTCAAGAGGGTGAGATTAAACCCCAAAATAATGGGAAAACAAGGGCCAATCCAAAGGAAACTATAATGGCCAATCAAAATCTGGACAAGTGAATCAAGTGATCTTGAGTCAACCAACAATACCAAGTCCATCATCAATAGCAATCATCATCACAACGACAACTGTAATAAGTGTTATATCAAGTGATTCCACCCCCCCAATAATTGCACAACCTAGCATCAACTATGGAAAACAATCAACATCAATAGTGTATTTGGAAAACTCACAATTACACACCACTACCCAAGTCATATGCCTCCATATTTTGAAGGTTGTATGATACACATGCAATCACCTTGCTAGAAGTTAAACCTGAGGATCTAACTAAATGTAGCAAGGGTTATAAGGAGTATTTTTTCTATCCCTTCCATCACCAGAAGTTCTGTGACATTAATAACCACTTTTCATTTAAAGACATTGTGCAAGACCTGCTAGACCTAGGGGCCATTAAGCTGGATAGTTCCTTAGCACAAAAAAACCATAACATTGGTATTTACCAAACACCACTTCCTCACAGTGAGGAAATACAACAAACAACATGGGGATCAAATCCTATAAGTCCTCCTAACCAAGTCGACCATGTGCAATAATACCAAGGTTTTATGGGTGCTATTCATGTAGTAACTCGAGGTCAATGAAGCACAAATCATAAAAATGAACAACCTTAAGTAGTTCAATATCATGTGGCACCACCAACAACTATGTATCCACAACCCATTGCTCCATCTCAACCCATTCATATTTTTGCTAATTCATCTCAACCAACTCACCTTCCAAGTCATCCATCTCAACCCATTCATATTCCAAACCATCCACCATGACCTATCATCACGCTAAGTAGCTAATTCATAAATAGTCATAAAATAGATTCAATAAAATTATCAATCTACGAGCTTATACAACAATATCTTCCACATCATGAGGCATTGATGGAAATTTTAAAATCCATAAAACTTCAAACACCTTCAACATTTTCATGGGGAGCATTCAAACATGTATGCAGTCTTCAATTATATTTTATAATTTTGAAATCAAATAAATATAATCATAATCACTTGATCCTCCATTGCACATCATGGCTCAGGTTGATAGGAAACCTTTTAAACGAGTATTAATTAACATTGGCTCATAAAGCAACATCATTACCACTTTAGCACTTCACCATATCAATCTTCCACCTTCCCACATCACCAAATCCACCTTCACCTTGTGAGAATTCAATTATGCTCTATGTTCTACAGTTGGCATTGTGGTCTTACCTATACAAGTGGGGTTCAAGATATTACACACCATGTTCCATATCTTATAAGGGGCCATGGCTTATAATGTACTCCTTGGATGCCCTTGGATAAGGGAAATGAAATGTGTTCCCTCAATACTACACCAATGTTTGAAATATGTACATGAGGGACAAATACATTACATACTTGAAGATATTGAACCATTTAAATATTACAATTTCATTTCCAACCCATAAGAGTCCTCAATTCCATCCATTCACTTATCCTTAATTCCATCAACTCCACCATCAACTTCACATTACAATACCTCATCCAAAGCACTTGTGCTAGAGCAACTTCCCATCATTGATCCACATTAGTCCTCCACTTCCACACCCCAATTTTCATGACAATTGACAACATATACATGTGGTTAGACACAATAATCACCCTCAACATCCATACAAGGGGGACATCCCTCCACATCATCCAAATTACCAATCACCATTCATTCATCATCATCCACACAATCTATTTTACAATAACCCAATCATCCACACTAGAATTACTAGCCATCCATTAAATTCCTCAGCCAAATCCATCTTCATATCCACCAATTGATGTCTCACAAGTCAATTTTATAGATTGTGATATGTCATTCCAACATACATATATCTCCTCACTCGAGCCATAAGCTACTTTTGAGTCCCACATCTCCACATCCACTCTATCCACATCATCATCTACACAAGTTGCAGTCCATCTCACTAGTCCTACAATTGGTGAGTATGTGGTTCAAGATATCATAGTCACACCGCTCAACATCAAAACTATCAAAGATTATGGTTGTCCATTTGACCCACCCCTATCCATAGGAGCAATGTACAACATGGGTTCATCCCCAAACAAAATTATTTTGTATATCGGGGGGTTGATTCATCATATAATCTACTTCCTCCAGATGAACCTAAGCAACCATATTGTGCCAAATTTGAACACATGACCAATCCTAATTTTACATCATAATATTTTCATCGGGTTAATTGGTAAGGATATGGGCTAGGATGACACAAAAAGGGCATGCATGACATTGTTGAACCTCCATATCGAGAAGTGCATGACTGTTATGGCCTATGATACAATCCAAAATATTCCAGTTCCTATTTTGAACAAGCCTTTCAATGCCTCAATATATATCATGAAGAGAAAAAAATGATAACAATGAGTTTTAGTATGATTTATATGAAGAATATGATGTCATGTCAATAGCTTCAGATGAATCTAAAGAGGAATCAATCCCAATCACTCCATTCATCGAATAGGATGAGTACTAAATCAGAATGTTCTCCATCCATCAACCCATATTTTTTTTTCTCCTCCTAAGGGAGTGAGCTGAGCCAACTAGTGAATGACCACAACTACCATGACCACCTCATTGTAAACATGATGTAAATATGTAAAAAAAAACAAAAAACAAAAAAAAAATTATATTTTTGCATTTGCATTTATAGGTGTTGTTTGTTGTTATCTAGGTTCTTGAGTTTCATTCATTAACTCCAAATGATAAGGAAAACCACCCTTCACATCACAAACATCATTCCCCCATAGAGTCAACATGAATATGGTTGAATTTTTCACACCACTCTGCAATCCATATAATTTAGCAAAACCAATTCCATTTGACATAAGCCTCATTGACATGGAACACATATCATCACCACCATCCTTTTCCAAGTTCATCATTTATGAGGAATTGTTAAGAGATTCTTCCACTTACATTCCTCTATAGCCTTCACCTTTGCCTTCACCCTCAACTTCAGCTATTTTCTGGGCAAAAATGGAAGAGACTGTGCCAGAATATTTTGATACCATAACTGATGACATTCATTTGATTCTAATGTCCCATCAGCTTGAGGAAGGTTCACACATGTCCACTGAAGAAACTATCAATGTGAACCTAAGCATAGATCTAGACAATCCACAAGTTATAAAACCTAGAAAAATTTTATCTGCTAATGAACAATAGTAATTCATAGATATCCTCAAGAGAAAGAAGGGCATATTTTCTTGGTCCTATAAAGACATGCCTGGTCTTGACCCTAACTTGGTTGTCCATAACTTAACCTTGCATCTTGATGCTAAGTCGATCAAACAAAAACTAAGAAAGTTACATCCTACCATTTCCCTCATGGTCAAAGAAAAACTTCATAAGTTGTTAGATGTGGGTTTCATTCAACCCATTGATTACCCTGAGTGGCTTTCAAATATGGTACCCATTCACAAGTCTAACGAGGAAATTCACATTTGCACTGACTTTTGATGTCTTAACAAAGCATTTTTTAAGGATGAATTTCCTTTTACAAACATTGATACTCTTGTAGATACTTGTTCTACCATGAAATTCTATCTCTAATGGATGGTTTTTCAGAATATAACCAGATTCAAATTAATCCTGATGACCAACACAAAACATCATTCACAACATCTTGGGGCACTTTTTGTTACAAAGTTATACCCTTTGGCATTAAAAATGTGGGTGCTACCTAATAATGAACTATGACATACATATTCCATGATTATATACATAATATCATTGAAGATTATGTGGATGATATATTGGCCAAATCTAAAACACATCAGGAGCATATCAGTGTCTTGGAAAAAAAATTTGACCTTCCTTGAGCATAACATCAGATTGAACCCCAAGATATGTGTCTTTGGTGTCATCTTAAGAAAACTCCTAGGGTTCATTGTATCCAAGCAAGTTATTTAAGTGGACCCAAAAAAGGTCAAGGCTATTATAGAGATGCCTCCCCTAACAAAATTGAAAGAGTTGCATATCTTACAAGGAAATATCCAATCGATCTGTTGTTTCATTGCACAAATTTTATACAAATGTAGGCCATTCAATCACCTACTATAGAAAGGGGGTGATATTTTCATGGATATATGAATGTCAAAAAGCTTTTTATAATATTAAGTAATACTTAGCCTCTTCACCAATATTAACTCCACCTTGCTCGAGGTTCCTCTTCCATATTTATGTTTTAGAAATGGATTTTGCATTAGGGACAATGCTTGCACAAAAGAATGAAAACAATCATAAGCAAGTAGTTTACTATATTAATCAAACATTTGTAAGCTACAAAACCCGATATGCTTACATGGAAAAACTATGCCTAGAAGTGTTTTTTGCCACTAAGAAACTCAGACATTACATGCTCAATCACACCACTTATGTCATAGCTAAGAAAAGCCTCTACATTACATAATGTCTCACACATACAATAATACCCATATCGCAAAATATATAATGTTGCTAATATAATTTGATCTTGAATTCATCAATCACAAATCCATTAAAGGTCAAGTAATAGTCAATCATCTTGCAAAAGCTCCACTTCCTAATGATCAACCTTTGGTTATTGAGCTCCCAGATGATTCACTATTTACCATCAATGAACAAGAGGAAGATTTTATTCCTAAAAAAGATGTGGATATCACCCTATTCTTTGAAAATTCCAAGTGTGACAAAGGACAAGGTGCATGAATCATGTTTTATACACCCTAAGGGGTACCTATCCCATTATCATTCAAGCTTGATTTCCCATGCACAAAAAATAATGTAGAGTATGGACCCCTAATTTTGGGACTTCAAGTAGCTATAACTATGGGCATAAAACGTATTAGGATATTTGGTGATTCCCAAATTGTCATTCGTCAAGTAAACATATCGTACCAATGGAAAGAGCCAGTTTAAAAAAATTATCATGAAGTAGCAATGAAGTTGCTCATAAAATTTGACTAGTATGAGATTGATATCTTGCCTCGATAGACTAATAGATTTGCAAATGTGATGACCTCTCTAGGATCATTGATTCTAAAGAACTTCATAGGAGAGGTACAATCATTAATCATCACAACAATATCTAAATCTATAATTTCCTAAGCTGAGTCTAAATATGAGATGAATATTTTATTTATCCACACTGAACCATATGAGCCTTGGCTTAGTCAAGTAAAAAACTTCCTCATGTTTGGAACACTCCCATAAAATATATATCGAACTACCAAATGAAATTTCAAACAAAAGGCAACTCGTTTCACTCTCTTGGGGGATGTGTTGTATAGACATGGTTATGATGGAGTCCTCCTTCATTGTATTGAGCTTGCAAAGGCACAAAGAGCTATATCAAAATCTCATTATGGTACTTGTGGTGGTCACTTTAGTGGAATGGCCATTGCAAAGTGTATCTTATGCATGGGTTATTATTGGCCCACCATGGAACGCGACTGTTGCACGAATAAATAAAGGCAAAAATAATTATCCACTTGAAAGCATTCTATGATTAATGTGATATATATATACACGGATAAAAAAAAATCATTCATCCGCACTTCATTCCATACACCCATTTTGCATAAGCACTTTCATGTTGTTTCGGTGTATTTCATCCACCATATTAGGGGTAAATTTCTTAGTTTAAATAATTGTTAATCCATTAAGTCATGTTGCCTTAGTTAGGGGTACCCTCAAGTTGACATCCATCTCATTTTTCATATTTCATAAGTCATGTCACCATTTACCATAAAATTCCATCATCCCTAAGTGTTTTTTGTCACTCAACCACTCATAGTATTTCATGCAACCTCCACTACATGTCGAGTTTTCTCTAGGACCAAAGAACATTTTCACTAAGAAAATATTAAGTTTTGGGAGTTGACTCTCACATTATTGAACCAAACACATACAAAAACCTATTAATAAGATCTTGTATCAAAGAGGGATAACACCATCATTGGGTTAAACCTTGAAGCAAAAAAGTCATCTTTGCTTGTCCCATTATGCACATAGTCCAAAATTAAAATAGTGGTCTTTACAACTAACAATAATTCCATATAAAATAATGAGTAGTAAGGATATGATAAATTTCTCATCACACCTTGGTTGAGAATATGATTCCCCAAAGCTCTAATTCTTTTACAAACCACATACCATAGATCCCAAAGTAGTAAGGATAGCACTACATTTCTATCCAGATGGTTATGTAGTCCAATTACCCAAGCTTAAAGATCATTTCATTTGACTATAGAGTTAATCTTCATCGGAACTATATATGCTTGATTGGTAGTGGAGTATGCTCATGCGTGGAAAAATGTCTCTTTGGAAGAGACCTCTAACTACACATAAGGATAAGCTAGATTCTTGGTCTTCTCTATGATAGGTTTAATCTCACTTTACTCAATATGGGTAAATGAATTCACTTGCACACACATTGGTTCTTGATTGTTTTACGTTATTACCATGCTCATGATTGGTAAATTAACATTATTGCACACACATTTGTTCTCTAATAAATTTGAAAAAACTTAATGAGTTTGTTCGAAATAACTAGGATGTTTAAGTCTCCATAAAACAATTCCATATTCATTTCCCACAAACAAAAACAACATTCATGTCATAATCACATCAATACATGTGTTTTCCACTTCATATTCCACCATTAGATGTTGGTGTCCTTGTTAAGCAACAAAGATAAAAATTATCAAGCCAACTCTAAACTACTACAATTGATCATTAGAGTTTCCGTTAATTTACATTTTCATCATAAAGCATACACATTGTCATCATAATACATCCACAACATCATATACACATGAATTCACACAAAAATCATACATAAGAAAATCCATGTATATATATATATATATCATATGTAAAAAGTATGCACGAAGGCTGTATACAATGGAGAACTAAGGCTCATATACAAAAGTGCACCAAGAGGTACCAACTAATGCCCAAAGGTAGACCCCTATGACCCTGATGGGTTAAGAACCTAAGGAACCCTCAACTAAGACTCACTATGCCTAATAGAGCTAGATACGAAGGAGGAAGACTACACTGGTAGTCTAATGCCATGTTGCATAAGGCAATTCTCAAGATCCTGAATATAGCCATCCTAGGATCAAATTTGGGACATTTATTTTCTCTGACGAGCATTCCTCAACTCTAGATTTGTTCATAGTCAATAATTCTAGGCATCCTGTACCGCTATCCTTACATCCTACTCTGCCACCATCTGCTGTAGCTGATACCACTCCTCAACCAAGTTGTCTCATTTAGCCTGGAGCTCAAACCACTCCTCCTCACTTTGACTAGGATGCCTCTATGAAACCCCTTTCATACTGCCCCAACCCTCACCATCTCCTTCAATATCAAGAGGCTGATCTACTATGGCCCTTGCCTAGCTCCCTTCCTTCACTGTTGAATTGATGATGTCTTTGATATCAAGGAGTCTCCTCTACATCATTTTCTACCTCCCCATCATCACCACTACCATCATACACCACCTAAATCTATGTACATGGAGCCTATGAGGTAAACCAAGCATCATACTCTATAATGGTCTCGACATCATCCACATCCAGGAGATCCATATCCTCATCATCCTCATACTCCACTCACTATGCCTCAACACAAGGCAAGATCAACTCATCATCCTAATGCATGTACAACATTGAAGTGTTAGGTGCCTCCTATCGTATCTTGAACTATCATAGCACCCATGAGAACTAGATCAGCTCCACCTCACTACCATGCTAACCAAACCATCCATCTGGCCTGCCTAACTTATCATAGATACTCTCCATCAGTGGGCCACTAGCATCTCACCATAGTCACCAATACACTTGGTTAGGTATCAACCCTACCCATAGATATTTGCACTTCTGGTCACTTCAATCGAGATAACTCAACTATATCTCCTCATATACCCATCATCTCACTGCATAGGGCTACTCCCTATCCCACTCATATGGTAGGCCAATACGACAAGCTATACTAAAATGGTCTTAGCCCCAAATTTGAAGTAGCACACTATAGCCCCTTTCATCCTTTCCTCTTTCTCTCATATAGCTCTATGTATGCCTAATATAATAGATCAAGCACCCAAGCGTACGCCCGAGGCTCATTTATCATATGGAATACCAACTAAATCATGTTCTAAGAGAATCAACATTCGGTGTTGTTGGGCACAAATACATTAGCTAGCAGGAACATGACATAGGTTGGTAGTACCTCCAATTATCCCTGCACGTACATATCTAGGTATCTAATCCTACTATCACTAATATTCACATCCCTCCACCCATCACCAAAAATTTGGCACATTTCATATCTCTTATCATGTCCAACTCATACACATAGTCCCTCCATAGGTACTTGAAAGATGCAGTGCATGTCCTTAAGAATAACTATCATATTCCCTACTGGGAGCTTGAAGGTCCCCCTATTTGGATCCAACTACTCTGCTAAGGTAGAGAGGTACCTCTCATCCACCCTCACAACCTCAATCCATACATATCCATCAACCCCACCTACTCCAGCCACTCCCAATCAGTATTCCATAGTGTCTTTCTCACCCCTGATAGGATAGGTGAGAATCAATTTTAAGCCTCCAAAATCCTCAACTGTAACACAAAACAAAAGAAAATGCACATCAACATCTTATCTATTGCATAATAAAAATTATTTCAAATTATCTCTTTCGATCATAAATAAAAAACAAGAGTGCTAGAATAACATACCTTCATCACCCATGCATCACTTCCAACTACCACATCCACTCCCTCCATCACCATCGCCAAGCACTTGCACTCTCCTTCTCTTAGAAACTGCTTCTTGAAATCTCAAATGTAAGAATGAAATGAAAATTTACATCTGCAACCCTTTTATAGATTATTTGGCATACCTAGATGCCTCAAGGCATCTTCCAGGTACACTCATATGCCTCTCTGCATCTATAGACTAGTAAACACCTCCTTGTGTCTATGAAAATATGGTTGTAGGTTGACATCTATCTTCAAAATGTTGTAAAGAGTTCTCAAAAGGCTTCAAAACATAGCATAACCCCACAAAATCACCACAAAATCCATACATGCATTAATTATATCATCTCATTATGTTTTGTGATAACATGGACTAATTTGAACATCTACTTTTTTTATGACTAAAAAGTTACGAAAACACCCAAAAAGCCTCAAAACATCCTAAAACAGTTCAACATTGCACAAAAATTCCAAATCCACTATTCCAAGCATTCATCACATTATTACATCATATTTTATGATAACATGGATTTATTTGGGTGTTTAATTCTTGATTGCAATCAAAAGTCGTGAAAATACCCCAAACTGCTTCAAAATGTCTCAAAACAGTTCCAAATTTCACAAAATATCCAATTTACTCATCAATGCATTTACATCTTTATTCAAAATTGTCAAATCCACTTTCATTATCAAGTGAATATTGTATTTAGTGATTTACTCTATTTCACCTAGCAATTGAAGTGATTGCTTATCCATGCAATTCGATAGGATAAGTTGATGACCATAAGGATGCTTGCTCATATCATCATCCAACATCCTCTTATTTGAAAATAAAATCATTTTGGTTCCTCATTTCTTGAGTGAGGCTATGTTTAGACTAATTTTCTTAACATTGTCATTGATACCCTCTCTTTGGGGTTACAAATACAAAAAAATTCCTACAGAATCATTTTGTATTAAGGAATCTATGGGGTGACTGGGCAGTGAACTGGGTTCCTTCATCATTTACTTTGTATTTCAATGAAATCAAGAGGCATATTTTTCAATAGCACAAAATCACCCCAACCTTAGGGAAACCAAATTTGACTTTGATTTCCAAACTTCAGGATGCATCACACTGCATCATCCAAATTAAAAATCCTTTTCTATTGGGGCAAAAGTAGAGTCAATCAATTCATCACAATCCCTATCCTAAAAGGGCAAAGGCAACATCATCTAATAAAAAACCCATTTTCTATTGGGACAAAAGTAGAATAAATTAATCCATCACATCCATTGCATCATACACATTCATAGAATCATTCACATTCATTGCATCATTCACATTCATTGCATCATCCAAATTCTGTCAATTGGCTCGTGAGATTCATTATTCACTCATTCACCAATTGAGGGGGTCATATACAACCACAAATTTTTTAAAATATTCTTATGCACTAAGAAAAGAGTCCATTATACCAAACCATGTGTCTCTTATTTTTGCACCACATTGTGTTTCACACAATACGATACAAAAAGGGGCATATTTAGACACCAAATCCTATCCACTCATTATCCACTCATCACCATAAAATCATAGCCATCCATTGGTTATTTATAAATACATATTTATATATGAATAAATCTTAGTCGCCCATCATGTCTTAATCTTGGTTTCCCATTCAATGCAATCCATGTCACTTATCAAATTTCAATCTCAAGCCTTCATCATGTTTTCATCTCGGCCACTCGTTGGTGTCGTTGAAACCATAACATGATCAAGGGAAATCATAAAATATCATTCAATTTTCATGAATGAGGATCAAAATTAAAAATATTGAGAGGTCAAACATTATATTATCACATTAACCATTTGCACTCACACGAATCCTTGCCATCGCCATATCCATCGTTCAATCCCTAAAACCTCTATGAACTAGATTCGAACACCGTAGAGCATATGATCCATACCAAAAACACCTTAGGGCATTTCTTGAATGTTGCAGGGCATTTTTAGAATGTTTTAGGGCATCCAAAATAGTTTATGAATGGTCTAAGGCACCCACACAACACCACATTTCATCCATCAAGCTCTTGAATACTTTTGAGCATTTGTACAACCTTAGATCAAACCAATAGAAGCGTATATCTAATGATTCAAGTATTAACAAGGTTATTGATTTTTTTGACTTACATTTTTCTACATTTCATTTAAATTTCACAAGCATTGTACTTAGGGTTTTGTAGATCTACATTTTATAGAGGGCCTCACACAGTGGAGCCCTCACATGTACTATTGATCTATTTTTGTGGCTTGTTTATACATAGATGTAGGAGATAGTTGTTGCAGCTTGGAGTGCCCTGTAGTGGATATACAAACCCACTCAACCTTTGTTTGGGGTGAAGAATATCTGAAGACACCATAGTTGATTGATCTAGCTAGAGGGTTTTACCTCTCTGTTGTAATTATTGTATCAAAACAAATCAATATTTTGTAACCCTTGATTTGGGGCACATTGATGTATAAAGTGGAGATCAAGGCTCCCTGGTTTAATAACATATGAGATCATTCATTTTATGGGTATATTATTGTTTGTTTTGATTCAATTCTATTTTTGGTATTGATATTTTTATATTTTACAACTACATAAAGATTAATAAAGCTAAATAAATTACCATTTTCCACTTCCTTTCATCGACTAAGTATTAGATAACATTAAGAGAAAAAATTACTTCTCTTCTATGGATGAATTTGTGGATTTTTCCAAATCCAAATTGCTCTTGATTACTAGAGCAAGACAAATTTTAGTCACCCTTAGGCACATTTTATTATTGTGTCCTACCATTTGGATTATGCAATGTTCCTACAACCTTCTAAAGAGTAGTACTTATCATCTTCTTTGATTTAACTAGGGAGTGCATAAAAACCTATATGAATTACTTTGTCATTCACAATAGTTCTTTTGAGAAGGTAGTAAAAAATTTAAAGCATGTACTACAAAGGTATCAAGATACTAATATCTCATTGAGCAACAAAAAATATTATATAATGACTAAGAAAATAGTATGAGGACACAATATTTTTACTCAAAGCATCAAATATGACCATATAAAAATAAAAATCATAAACAACATTCATATCCATCAAAAGACAAAAGGATATCTATAATTTTCTAGGATATATAAAATAGTATAAAATATTTATATAGGAATTTAGAAATATTACAAACCCCTTACCCTACTAACAAAGGATGCTAAATTTTTTTGCACAACTAGGGGTTTGAAAACTTTTCAGACCTCAAATTAAAAATTAATTTCAACATCTATTTTAAGAGGTCCAAACTAGAAATTTCTAATCCATATATATATATATATATATATATATATATATATATATATTTGACACATCACCGGGAGTGGCTATAGGATTAGAAAAAGGCAACAAGATGTATGCCATATACTATATCAATAAAAATATCATACGAATTCACTAAACTATACCATATTAGAAAAAGAGTTTCTTGTAGTAGTATATGTTATTAACAAATTTTATCATTAATTTTAAATGTTATCCTAATTTTGTGCATACTAATCATGATGAAATAAAGCATTAGTGAGTAATCTTATTTTGAATGGTAGGATTATTATATGTTCATTGTTATAGTAACCATTTAATTTCATGATAATTGAAAATATGAAAAGAGAAAATGTTATTGCTAATTTTATTTCTAAGCTTCCAAATAGTTTGAAAGATTCTCTTATTAAGGACGCAATTTTAGATGAAACCTTTGTCAATATACCATGTCTTGTAGACTTTGTAAATTATTTTACTATAGAAAAGATACTCCAACAATTCTCTCCCAAGGAAAATTATCACCTAACTAGGTAGAGTGCTCCCTACACTTGGATTGGGGGGTATCTATTTAATACCAAACCCAATCATGTGATGTAGTGATGTTTTCTAGAAGATGAATTTTATGATATCTTAAGGGCTTTCCATAATGCACCTTGCAGATAACACTTTTCTAATAGGAGAATAACTACCAATATCCTAAGTGTAGGTTATTATTGGTTGACTTTATTTATATTTGCCAAGTATTACCTAATTTGTATTGATCCATATCAATATATGGGAAGACCTACTTAGTCATACAAGAAATTGTTTTTTTATTAGGATGAAAAGAAGGGGTTTTTGAAAGGGCCCCAACCCTTTTTTACAATACCACTCCTCTACATTAAATTAAATAATGAGGAATTAGAAAAAGAAAAGAGAAACAAAGAAATCAAAAATCTATAATTATTAGCAGTAAAACAACACAAGAGTCACATAGACCCCTTAGAGGGAGCAAAAAATATAAATTATTCACTTCCTATGACTACAAGAGGTGAATAAAGCTTGCAATCACTGATTAATAATTTAAGAATAATTTTATCTATCATAAGTTTGCAACTCCCTATCAACTATACTCCTCAACTCACTAGGGAAATCATCCCTCCATAGAATTGGTTCAAGACTATCTACACATTTATTGGCCAACCAATCTACCACTTGGTTTCCCTCTCAATATATATGCACTATATTAACCTCCTCCAAGGCTAAGATAAACTCTCTTTCATTTGATATAATGTCTAACATGTTCCAACTAGCTTAATTTTTAACCTTTAAGGAAATAATAATATTTAAAGAGTCACCTTCAACATTGACCCTCTTTATATTCAAATGCTTCATTAAGCTCATACCTATTAATAGAGCCTTTGTTTCTTCCATATGGTTGGATTGAATACCATAATATTTTATAAATTCTATTATGATCTTCCCACTTGTATTTTTGAAAATTTCCCATCTTCTTGCCCTACCAATATTTCCATTAGCTACCCCACCAAAGTTCACTTTGATCCAACTAGGTTGAGGTGGTTTTATTGCAAGTGGCAATCTGAATCAAATTGAATTAACATGAGTCCACCATATATACATTGTAAAAATGGTTAAGGAGGTTGGGTAACTACCCCACCTACCTCAACGACTTAGAGAGCACCTATGAGTGCTAATTTATCTAAGTCTATAATAATGTATAGTAATGTAATATAACCCTAGTTGCTAACATCCCCCCTTATTACATTATTGGAAAATACATAGAGTTTTGCAAAATAATTAAAATTTGACACATGCAAGTGCCTTGGTGAAAATATCTGCAACTTGCTCATCAGTGGGAATGTTTTGGAGATGTATGTGATGCTTTGGAACTTCATCGCGAATGAAATGACATTGAGTGTCGATGTGTTTGGTACGATCATGAAATATTGGATTCTTGACAAGATTCAAAACACCTTGATTATCAAAAAATAAATGAAGTGGAATATTCTTCGAAAGACCCATGTTTTTAAGAATGTGACTTAGCCAAATTATCTCGTAGACTGCTCCATTGGTTGTGTGATAATTTACCTTTGTAGATGATAAAGAAAATGCCTACTAAATTTTACTGTGCCAAGATATAGGACCAAATCCAAGAAAGAAAATTTATCCGAAGTCAACTTGTGATCATCAATGGATATAGCATGGTCTGAGTCTGTATATCCCTGTAGATATAATTTGCTATTCTTTTTGTATTCCAAGACAAAATTTGTAGTACCATGGACATAATGAAGAACTCTCTTTGTTTCTTTCCAATGACTCACCTTCAGTTCCTACATGAACTTTGAAATATAACCCACAATAAAACTAATATCTGGCCCGATATTTGTCAGATATATGAGACTCCCAATCAGTTGGTGATAGAGAGTGCCATCTACCTGTGGTGATTTATCATATCATGATAGCTTGAGTCCAGGCTCCATTGGAGTTTCCTTAGACTTACAGTCAGTCATGTGATATTTATCAACTAATGTCTTGGCATACTTCTTTTGTGTTACTTGGATATGATTCTTCTTTTGAGTCACTTCCAAACTAAGACAATAGTGAAGAAGTCCTAGATCTGTCATTTCAAAAGATTGTTTCAAATCATCCTTTACTCCATCAATCATACTTTTTGAGCTCCCTTTTATGATAAAATCATCTACATATAGCACCAAAATCACTACGTCATAACCATTATTCTTGATATAGAGATTTGCATCTGAAAGACTTCTTTGGAATCCATGCTGCACTAGGTGACTATCTATTTTTATGTACCAATATTGTGGAGCTTTTTTCAGTCCATACAAGGATTTGATCAACTTACAAACTTTATGTTCTTGCCCTTCAACAATTTTTTTTTCTAGTTGGATCATGTATACTTCTTGTAGGTCACCATTCAAGAAATCACATTTTACATCCATATGATGTAACTTCCATCTAAATTGATCTGCCATAATACAAAGTACTCGAATGGTAGTCATTTTTGTAGTAGAGGAAAATGTATCTTCATAATATATGCCTTATTTTTTAGCATAGCCCTTTGCAATAAGATATATTTTATTCTTATCAATAATACCATCTACCTTATACTTCACTTTGAACATCCATTTGCAACCAATGGGATTCTTTATTGAAGGTAGATTTACTAGCTTCCATGTATGATTTTTATGAGAGATGTATGTTTTGCTTCCATAGCAGCCTTCCACTGAGGCTCACTAAGTGCATCCTAAATTGTTGTGGATTCATTTTCATACAATGTTGTCATATAAACCCTCTTATAATCCATATATGTTTTCCTATATTCCTTTGAATCTACAAATAATTCATCAAATTGTTGGTAAATCTCATCAAACTTTACATTTGATGCCTCTGCTCTCTTCTGTTATGTCATACTATGAATACAAGGTTGATCTAGAGTTAGATCTGGAAGTGATGTCAACTTGGAATCTCTCAATGTATTGGTATACCATTTTAGAATCTTGTTCTGAGGGGGTGGAGTATCTTTCTTAGGCTCATCTTCCACAAGGTATACAACTATAGAAGTGTTATTTGATGTGAAAGATTCATCAAATACCACATATCTACTTATATGTATCTTCTTGGTCATAGGATCTATCAATCGATATCCCTTTGAATGCTCATCATAACCAAGGAAGATACATTTTAGGGTTTTCTCATCTAACTTCTTCCTTTTCTATTTTGGTATGTGCATGAACGCCTTACATCCAAAAACCCTTAGATGAGAAATGGAGGGTTTCTTACCACTCATGCTTCTTATGGAGTTTTACCCTATAGATATATTGTGGGTGCTCTATTAAGGAGGTATGATGCTATGTTTATTACTTCTACCCAATACTCATGCTCAAGGTGTGCCCCTAAAAGCATACATCGAACCATTTTCACAATGGAACAATTCCTCCTTTCAACAAATCCATTTTACCATGGAGTATAGATTGTATTCAACTGTCTCTTAATCCCATTTTCATTCAAAAATGATAAAAAATTCTTAGAGGTATATTCCCCCCTCGATCTAAGTGGAGGGTTTTGATAGAACATATTGACTCCTTCTCAACAAGCTTCTTGAACTACTGAAAGTACAGAAATACCTCTGAATTCAATTGAAGAAAGAAAACCCACATCTTTCATGAGTGATCATCCACAAACAATTGAAAATACCTTTTTCCACCATAGCTGGTTGTCATAGGACCACATATATTTGTGTGTACAAACTCCAAAGGTTTATTAGCTTGTGAAGAGCTAACTTCAAATGGTACCTGGTGTTGCTTCCTTGCTAAGAAATCCTAGCAAACTGGCAATGAGGATAAAAGGTTGGGAAGGCCTCTTACCATCTCATATTTTATTAACTCAAGCAAATATCTTGAACTTAGATTCCCATATCTCTTATGCCATAGAGAAGTAGCCTCCTTGGTAGTTGCTACCAGGGCAACATGAGGCATTGAAACGACATCTAAAATGAACAAGCCATGCTTGTATGATCCTGTTGCTACATATTTTCCTCTTTTGGTTATAAAACATCTCTTCTTACCTTTATCAACACTTAACATAACATCCATATCTCAATCCAATATCTGAGGGAATGATAACAGATTGGTAGCCAATCTAGGAACCTTCTCAATCCGATATTTTCCATTAGGAAGAGTGATAGAAACATTACCTTCACCTTGTACTTGGGAGGTCTGATTGTATACAATTATGATTGGCTTACCTTCCTTTTACTCAAATGTCTCAAACCATAATCGATCACCAATCATGTGCTTACTGGAACTGGAATCAATATACCACACTACATCTTTGAGTATGAGTCATGAGCACCTTGTGTGCTTGCTCAAAATTTGAGTCCAAGTCTAAGTGAGCAGAATCTGAGTCTAATTTTGATTCGGCATAAGAAACATTCCCCTTGGGTGGCTTATTCTTCTTCTATGGTTTATATTTTCATTTGCCCTTATTATTATAATATTGGTCATTCTGTTGATGGTTCTTAAACCAACATCTGTTGGTATCATGGTTATTCATATCACAAATCTTCCAATATTATGTCTTTCTGCTGATGTTGTTTCCCTTTTCCCTTTGATGAAGATCCTCCTTTTTGAAACTGACCGTGTTTCTTACCCCCTTATTTTGTGTAGAGGGCATTATCTGGAACTTCATCCTTCTAAAACTTATTTACCTCTTAAGTTTGCAGAAAATTCACTAATTCCACAAAATACACTTGTCTACTAGATACATGAAGGGAGGTTATCAACATCTTATAGGACTCTAATAATGCTCTCAAGATGAATGATGTCAAGAGATCCATTGGTTGTCCCATAGCATTCAATTTGGATTTCAATTCCACCACTCTACATAGGAATAGGTCAACTGTCTCACCAGATTTCATACTAAGTGTATGTAGTTGAGTTTGAAGGTGTAGAATAGTGGACCGATTCTTACCTTCATAAATAGTAATCAAAGTATCCCAAACTTCCTTACTAGTTTTGGCATCACATATATGAGGCTGGACCTCATTTGTAGTAGCAAGCAAAATAAACACGAGATATTTATTCTCCTTCTTATCAAAAGCTTCCTTATCTGCTCTTGCTATTGTAGGACGTTTGGTAGTGCCAGTAACTACATCCCAAAAATATTCCACTTGAAGAATAACACACATCTTTGTCTTCCATGGTGCAAAGTTAAAACCTTTCAGCAACTATGAATATGATATATATTTGTGAATAGAGGCCATTGTGAAGGTTCCTTATAACACCAAGTGGTCTCCCTTTCTTTATACCTGCAAGGCCTTTATACCGAAACTCCTCTATATATACCCACCCTTACATGAGGGAGACTATAAGTATATAAGAGCAGAATGATACGTGGAACTTAGGCGATACTAAAAGGGAATAATTTTGTTTATGATACCTACCATAGAAGGTCTTTCCTCATGCATGGGGTGTAACTTCCCCTAAACACTTCAAAAATCACTTTGTCAGGATTTACATCTAACAACAATAACAATTAGGGTATAAATGGAGTGAATATCAGAACTGGTTTATCTTATTTCTCCTCAATGATTGATAGAGAATAAGCTCAGACATTATTTTGAAGCTATATTAGGCATTAGATACAGTAGTCCAAGCACGAAAATATTACCTATAAGTATGGACTAGAGGTATCATAGATACCAAATGCTATTGTGCAATAAATTGCACAAATAGGTATATAACTTTGGGGTCTTTTCTTTTGCTTTATTGTATGATTGTTAATGAAATAAAATAGGAAATTTAAATGCAAAATACAACCACAAATGCCCACAAATTTAAGTACTTTAGGTGTCAATTTCCACCAAAAATGCACCTATTACAATGCCAATTTTTTCAAAAAAAATATTCACTTTCCACAAAGCAACAATTTTTATTCTCCCTTTGTCTTAGAATTTTGCAAAAATAAATGCTTAAGATCCCCCCTTTTTGTTGCAAAATAAACAAGGATGAAAAATTGTATGTGGACCCTTTCCAATTCCAGAAAAAAAAACTTATCCCTCCAAAAAATACTTGTAAAGGAAGAAATTGAAGTATGGAAGAATACCTCAAAAAATATGCATCTTTTCTGGCTTGAGGCAGAAAAAATGCTCCTGTATCATCCTTTGACAAAAAAATACCCCTGGTGTGCAAAAAAATAGGCAAAAAATTGTAAATTGTTGGGTGCCAATTTTTCTTGCTTAGGGCATCAATTTTTCTTGCTAAAGGTATCATTGTGCTTCACGGGGCATCACCAGCTATCACAAAGCATCAATATGCTTCACGGGGCATCACTTGGTGTCGTAGGGCATCAAATACATGACCAAGCATAAAAAAAAAAAATTTGAGTCTTGGGAACCCCTTTGCGAGATTCAAACAATGGACCGCATCTGCAACAACAAACAACTTAACCAACTATGCCACTTGATGCTATGAGTAGGAGGAAACAACACCCAATGCTTATCCCGAATAGTGGATGAAGTTTTTTTTTAATTTTTTGGGAAATTATCCCACATGAATGAGGGTGATGCATCACCTGTGGTTGATAAGGAGGAAGGCGTAGGTATTTTAGTGATTACCTTAGAGTGGTCACCCCTAGTATTTTGCCCCTTCCAACTGCACCACGTCACCTTCGAAACACACCTCCTACCAATCTAAAACTACCACATCACCTACCACTAGACTATAGCCCTCGGTATATGTGTAGCCTAGTCAACCTCTATTTGGGGGGGTTTATTAGCTTCCTTGCCCAGTCAACGTAGCCTTGATCTCCCTACGGTCTTGCATTAGAATCGAGCCTGGTCTCCATGCGGTCTTGCATCAACATCAAATCCTGGTGCATGCTATCATCTTAAGTCATCTAGTTTACCATTGTCTTAGGGTCATCCAATATTGGGAAACACGCTGCATATTTGTCCCACCTCTGGATCTACTAGTCACTCTTCTCTCACTTTTGCCTGCACTCACCACCGATGCTTTGATACCATATTGCAAATGGTAATCCAAATCAAATTGAATTAAGATGAGTCTATATTATATACATTTGAAAAATGGTTAAGGATGTTGGGTACCCTACCTACCTCAATGACTTAGAGAGTTCCTATGAGCGCTATTTTATCTAAGTCTATAATAATGCATAATAATGTAATATAACCCTAGTTGCTAACAGGTTTTTAGACTATATTCCATCTAAACAATATATTGGGGTCAATATCATAATTTTAGCTTTCAAGGAAGACCCATTTAAAATAAATTATAGATTTCATTACAATTCCTCCATCATTATGATGAGGTATAATAGAGATATTATCCTTAACTATAGCTAGAATTCTATTGAAGGTTGAGATTTTATTCTTGTACATTTCTATTAATAAATTTTTGAGCATCTTGCTCTAATTTACTAATGGTTGCACTAATTTCAAAAGTTTGGTGATATGTGATGCATAAGTTCATGTTTGTAGCTGATGGAGTTGATTGGTACATGGCACCTGATTCCAGTTCACTTTTGGTGCCTGATTTCAGTTCATTTTTGGTGCCTGATTCTAGTTCATTTCTAGCACTTGATTCTAGTTCATTTATGGTGCTTAATTCCAGTTCATTTCTAGCACCTGATTCTAGTTCATCTTTGGCACCTAATTTTAGTTCATTTTTGGTGTTTGATTCTAGTTAATTTTTGGTGCCTAATTCCAGTTCATTTTTGGTGCCTGATTCCAGTTCATTTCTAGCACCTGATTCCAGTTCATTTCTAGCACCTGATTCCAGTTCATTTTTGGTGTCTGATTCCAATTCATTTTTGGTGCTTGATTCCAATTCATTTTTAGTGCTTGATTCCTATTTAAAATTTTGGTTCCTGAATCCCATTCAAAATTTTGGTGCTCGACTCTTGTGAAAAATTTGTTTTGACTGTTTTCAGTTTTTATCGGTGCCTACACTTGGAAAAGTATTGTAGTTATTTAATTTTTTCTATTCATCCACTATCCAATTTTTCAAAGTATAACTATTTTAGACATGTAGGTGAAATACGTTATGAAGCCTTGTAAACCTAGAATGCAGATATAAATGTAAGTGCAATAAATATTGTAACTATTGTTTGCATTTTTAGCTGTAACTGATGTGTGCAGTTTTAGCTGTAACTGATGTTTCTAGTTTTGGTTGCAACTGCAATGTGCAGTTTTAGCTGTAACTGTTGTTTCCAATTTTGGATATAATGGTTGTGTGTAGTTTTAGTTGTAACTACTATGTGTAGTTTTGGCTGTAATTGTTGTTTTCAGTTTTGGTTGTAACTGATGTTTCCAGTTTTGGCTATAACTACTATTTTTAGTTTTGGTTGTAAATGTAGTAAAGGCTATAAATACAATTTTGTTGTAATTGTTGAAGGGTAGTAAAGTCTATAATTGTTGTAAATGTAGTAAATGTTGTAAAGAGCTAAAATATATCTTGATATAAAAGAGATTTTTTTAGATCTTTCAAAATGTTGATTCATTCAGTCACTTGCTGATCTTTGTAACACTATGGGAAATAATACAAAAAAATATATTTGAACTGCATGTTGTGTATCTTTAGTTTTTTTGGATTGCATGTGGCACTGGCCCTTGGTTCATGGCTGATGGGACTGAACAAAAGGAATTAAATTATTTACAAGTTATCTTACAATATATAAGCATCAAGCTTAGGAGGGAGATATGACAAGTGTCATAAGCTCCACTCCAAGTGTCTTTCAGAAGACACCACTCCAACTCAAGCTGAAGACAGGGACAAGTGGCAGAAGACAAATGTCAACCTGTCAATTATAGGCATAGTGCACATTATAATAATATTCTAACATTCCCCCTTAATGTGCACTATCCTAATAAGTCAACATTAGATAACATTCCCCCTTAATGTTGACTTCTTGTACATAGATATAGCAAATTGCTAAACTGAGAAAACTTGTCTTTCCCAAGTGACTTGGTGAATATGTCTGCTACTTGATATTGAGTTGGTACATACTTCATGTGTATAATATCTTCTTGGACCATTTCTCTAATGAAGTGATGATGGATCTCAATGTGCTTTGTTCTAGCATGGAAAAGTGGATTCTTGGTCATCTTGATGGTACTTTGATTGTCACAATATATATATGTTGGACCATGTATGAATAGCCCAATATCCTGAATTAATTGCCTCAACCATATTGCCTCCTTAGTTGCCTCAACTGCTGCTCTATATTCTGCTTCTGCTGAAGATAGTGATACTGTGTGTTGCTTCTTTGTGCTCCATGAAATAGAGCCTTGGCCTAATTGAAAGCAATAACCTGATGTAGATCTTCTGGTTTCAGGACAACTGGCCCAATCTGAATCTGTGTATCCAATCAAAGAAAAATTATCACTTGATTTATACATAAGGCCATGATGAGGTGTGGCCTTTAGGAATCTCACAATCCTCTTAGTTGCTATCCAATGGCTCTTCTTAGGATCCTGCATGAATCTGGAAATAAGGCCAACTGAATAGCAAATATCTGGTCTAGTTGAAGTTAAGTAGATTAAACTTCCAACTAGTTGCTTGTAAAGTGTACCATCAACCCTTTCTTCTTCATCATTATTTAGCAATTTCAATCTAGTTTCCATGGGAGTTAGAGAGGGCTTACACTCCTCCATGCGAAACCTCTCCAAAATAGATTGAATGTACTTAGCCTGTGAGATAAAAATCTTACCAGTGTTGTTGCCATACCTCTATTCCTAAGCAATAGTGGAGGAGGCCTAAATCTGTCATCTCAAAGTTCTTGCATAAGTCCTCCTTGAGCAACCTTATTCCTTCTATATCATCACCTGTAATGAGAAGATCATCCACATACAATGTAACCAAAATGATGCGGTTCCTCCAATGTTTCACATAGAGAGTAGATTCTGCTCGAGATCTAGTGAAACCAAGGTTGAGAAAATAGGAGTCAATCTTTGCATACCAAGCTCGGGGTGCTTGCTTCAACCCATATAGAGCTTTCTTTAATCCGAGGACTTTGTTGTTTTGGCCTTCAACTGTGTATCCTGGTGGTTGTTTCACATACACTTCCTCCTTCAAATGACCATTTAGAAATGCACTTTTGACATCCATTTGATATATTGGCCAATGTTTTTGAGCTGCGAGCAATAACTGTCCTGATTGTAGTCATCTTAGCCACGGGAGCAAAGGTCTCCTCATAATCAATTCCCTCTTGTTGCTTATAGCCTTGAGCTACTAGGCGAGCCTTGTAGCGATCTAGTGAGCCATCTGCTTTATATTTTGCCTTGTATACCCATTTTGTGCCTATGGTATATTTTCCTTTGGGTAAATCAACTAACTCCCAAGTGTGATTCCTTTCAATGGAATCCAATTCCTGATCCATGGCATGAACCCATTTAGGATCACCAAGTGCTTCTTTGACATTAGAAGGTTCGGGTTGGCTAAGGACTTTGGCCATTAGGGCATAATTCACTTGGTGTCTTAGGGCTGAAGGCCTTTTTCCTGTATAGGTGGGCAAATGATTTTGGGCTTCTTCTATTGTGGCTTGAACCCACTTGGGTAAAGGATTGGATGATGTTACTTGATCATTAGGAGGATGAGGTGGAGGACATGGATCATTTGTAGGAAGTTCTTCTTGTGGATGAATTTCTTGATTTATGAGTGAAGGAGAAGAAGTAGATGATATTGTATGCATGAATGGAGCAACTATTTCATTAGTTATTTCTAAAGTGGGGGCTTTAGGAGGATTAGATGGGGGATACTCATGAAAGGTAACATCCCTAGATAAAATGATTTTCTTGGAAATAGGCTCATATAATTTATATGCATTGGCACTATCACTATAGCCAACAAAGATGCATTTTTGGCTCTTATCATCAAACTTCTTCCTTTTCTTATGAGGAATATGAGCATAGGCATCACATCCAAATATTCTCAAATGGCCCACATAGGGCGTCCTTCCAGTCCATGCTTCTTCAGGTGTTCTTTCATGTAAGGCCTTTGTGTATGACCTATTAGTCAAGTATGCGGCGAGTAAGAACGGCTTCTCCCCAAAATGAGTTAGGTAATATAGCAGCATGTAACATTGATTTTGCCCTATTTGTGATTGTTTGATTCATCCTCTCAGCAACTCCATTTTGTTGTGGGGTATAAGGGGTTGTGAATTGCCTCCTTATCCCATGATACTTACAAAAATTAAAGAATTCATTAGAAACATATTCTCCACCATTATCTGATCTTAAGGTGGAGATTTGATAGCCACTTTCTCTTTCAACAAGTGCCATGAATTCTTTGAACTTATCAAAGGCTTGCCACTTATATTGAATTAGGTAGATCCATACCTTTCTGCTGTAATCATCAATGAAAGTGATGTAGTATTTTGCCCCTGTATAAGATTGAACAGGCATTGGCCCACAAATGTCTGAATGAATCAATTGCAAAGGTCTATTAGCCCTCCATGCCTTTCCTGTTTCAAATGGTTGCCTATGGTGTTTGGCTATTACACATGGCTCACAAAAACATTTTGACTCCTTAAGATGTGGAAGTCCTTTAACTAATCCTTTTGTAGCCATCATTTGAAGATTATTAAAATTTAAATGTCCCAATCTTTCATGCCACATGTACTCCAAAGAGAAAGTAGTTGTTGTATGCAAAGATGTTTGTGTTACAGATTTTGTAAGGAGGTAGTAAACACCATCCTTTTTCACTCCCATGGCCTTGACATTGCCATTGGGTTCCTTAATGTAGCATTTTTCTTTTTCAAAATAGACATTATAGCCCTTATCAGTAAGTTGTCCAATAGAAAGAAGACTCCTTTTTAGACCAGGCACATACAAAACATCTGTTGCAGGAACATTATTACCATCATGCAAAGTAAGTGGTGCCTCCCCAACACCTTCAATGGGTAGAGCACTTTCATCACCAAAAGTAATGAATTGGTTTGATGTGGGCTGAACCTTGGTCAACCAATCTTGCCTTCCTGTCATGTGCTTTGCTGCTCAGAATCAATATACCAACATTCTTTATCTTCAACATTAACTTGGTTGGCTGCATACAATGTGTTCATATTATTATTTTGTGGTTCTCCCTGTTCTCTTTGCCTTTGATAGCAATTAGCAATATTATGATTCCATTTTCCACAATATTCACACCCTTGTTGATTGTTGTTTTGACCCCCTTGAGGTCTTGTTGTCCATCTTTGCTGCTGTTGGTAGTGCTGCTGTTGTGGCTGTTGTTGGTACTATTGCTGACGTGGTTGCTGATGGTACTGTTGATTTGGTTGCTGTTGGTACTGTGTGTATCTCTGGTGTGGTCTACCCCTTTGATTCTGATTATGCTGATTTTGACCCTTGTTTTGTTTAGGCTGTAAAGTTGCCTTGGTGGCAAAAGCTGCTGATGTGGCTTCAATTTCTTCATCTTTGATTAGGGCTTGCTCATGCTTCTTAAGTAGGATCTCAATATCCTCAAGTGTTGAATTCATTGTTTTACCACTCAAATCTAACATGGTAGCATAGGAGTGAAACTTTGAAGGAAGACCATGCAACATTATTGGAATTAACTCATTATCATCTAGAGTTTTACCAGTGACTAAGAAATCATTTTTAATAGACTTCACTTCCATAAGATAATCGGTAAGTGAGCCTTTCATACATAGATTGTGCAATTTTTGTTTGAGATACAAAATATTATCTTGACTTGGCCTATCAAACAATCTATTGAGAGCATCCCATGCTTGTTTAGGTGTTTTTGCAGCCCTTACGGTTTCTCTGCATTGAATTCCTGTAGCTAGCTTGATTAAACTTAAAGCTATGTTGGAATTCTTCTCAAATTGTGCTTTTTCTTTAGGGTGCTGTAGGTGCAGTGAGTGGGTCTTCATCAGCCTGCCTATCTCTCACAAAGTCCCACATGTCATTCATCATTAATATTGACTCCATCTCATACTTCCAATTTGCAAAAGTTTGTGCTCCTTCAAGTTTCTTTGTAAGTCCACTTAATAGATTTGTGGTAGCCATGATTTAGAAAAGGATCAAAAGAAAAGGGAGCTCAACAAAGGATGAAGTAAGAACGACAAATGCCAAATTAGAGCCCTCAAAAAAAATCTAGGGTACATCGCTGAAGATCCAGAGGAGGGTTCGCCTAGTTTTTCCACTATGAATCTTCAAGAGTTTCCAACAGTGGGAGGTTTAAGTTGAACATAAGTGCCTTTTTCTATCCAAAGAGAGTAAGAATTAGAATTTTACCAGACCTTTATACCAAACTTCTCAATATACCCGCCCTTACGTGAGGGAGGCTGTAAGTATTTGAGCGGTTGATACATGGAACATAGGCAATTCTAAAAGGGAATAACTTTCCAGACCTTTATACCAAACTACTCAATATACCCGCCCTTACGTGAGGGAGACTATAAGTATTTGAGCAGTTGATACATGGAACATAGGCGGTTTATAAAAATGTGATGCTTGCTTTTTGTAGAATTGTTACAATAGATGTGCCAATGTATTTTGCTGAAAATGCCTGTATGTGTTTGCTTGCTTGTATATGGCTTAGTGTCAAGTGTGTATGAACTACACTTGATTACAATTATAAACCCAAAGTCATGCAAGGGTAATAAGAAGCATAAAATGTAGTCAAAGCCCAAAATAGAAGATGCAAGCAACAAACACCTAGTGGCCAAGAGAGTGCCACAAAATGAATCCACCGACAAGGGGACAAGGGGTCCTAAATCACCCCTTAAGTTGATGATTTGTATTGAGAACTTGGCTAAAAAACAAATTAGCCCCAAATGTGCCTCCAAAATATGAGACAATATCAATGCCTCCTTTTACAAGATTGCCCCCAAATTCAATATAGGACTTGGCATAATGTCCTCCCCAAAGACTTAGAAATTGACTGCCTCACAAATTTTACCAAACTTATCAACCAAGAGTGTCGGATGCAACCGAAAATGCACTCTTTTTACAATATAAAATTTCGAGTCAAAATTCAGTTGAGTAAATGATCTCAAAACTGAAAAATAATTGCACCAATGGATCCCCCTCGAAATTCTCTTTCCAACGACTATATATAAGCCTATAGTCGGATACAAATTGATGCTTCAAAAAGGCAAAAAACAATGACCTTCTAAAGGTGTGCAACTTCGGGACTCCCCAAGTGGTCACCCATCCGAGTTGCGCTCTGGAAAATTATATTTGACTTGGGAGTTTTAATGAAAAATTGCTATGAACAAAGCAACCTAATGAAATTTGAATTATCAAAAAGATATTTTCAATTTAAAATTTGCCCTTTCCTTTTTAATAATAAAATAAAACTTGTAAGGGCTCTCCCGTTTGTTCGGAAGCAAAACCTACGCAAAGGCAAGCAATTGAGATGCTCTGCCACAGGTCAAATATCATGTACGGATTCAGAGACGTTCATTTATGTCGTTGCAGCACACCTTGCATCAGTAAAATCAATAAAGCACAAAACAAGAGGATCTCCACCTGGACATTTGGGTTCCTTCTGCACCAACCTAACTGCCTTGAAACTAGTGAATGGACGAAATATATGAGCTGCCTCCCATCCGTAAATCGACTTCCAAAGGAGAAATCATGAATTTTTTGATTCCTCTGTATTTTTTGCCGTCGGATTTGGTGGGTTTTGGAAAAATCCGGCCACTTTCAAATTTTGGGATCAATCTCAGGAGTCAATCAAGTAAAGACAAGTTATGTCGATGAGGGAACCAAAGCAGAAGGTTAGGCTAGGGTTAAGCATGGCGTACCAGGGTGTCCCGCATGCGTCGTCATCACCATCCTGAAAGAGCTTTCATCCACCCACTTCTAGATGCGGGTTCTGCCTACGGCCAGAACACAAACAACATAACCTCCACTGGCCAGATTGATTGCCTTCAGAAGATCAGATCCCTCCCCCTAAGCACCGGCCAATCCCTTTAATTTCATCAGAGTTTCTATGCTCCTCGCTCTGCGTGATTCAAACTCTGGACCTCCTAGCAGAGCAACCGATATACACGGGGCGCAGCGTAGGGTTTTGAGAACGGGGAACGATGGCAAAAAAAATCACCGTAGAAGAGCTGCAAAAGCATAATAGCAGGGAAGATCTATGGCTTGTGATGGAAGGAAAGGTGTACGATGTAACGGCCTGGGTGGACACAATCCAATTCGAGCAGTCCGTGGGGTCCGTGAATGAAAAAAAAATATCAGATCCACAGCAGGTCAGTATTGGGGTTTTGTTGGCTCCGATCAGGCCGAGCCGTGGCTGCTAACAGGGGCTTGGGATGTCGTGAACCTCTAGCTACGTGGCCAAGGTGTGCGTGGCTACGCACATATTGAATAAGCAGGCAGAGAGCAAACTTCACTGGAAACCACCATTGCGATTTTGATAGAAAACGCAAGAAAACATATCAATATTCATATCATGCCATTCTTCTCTGCAGTCAAACCCTACCAAAAAAAAAATTTGAGGCTTGTCCTCGGATGGCGAGGATTGTCCTCTAAATTAGGGAAACAAAAGAAAATAATAAATAAAGAGTTTCTGGTTTCTGATCCACTCAACGAGTGGAGAGCATACTCCCTAACTCCATATTCCACATGCGGATCTCACCGCTCTGATACCAGATGATGGGACTGAACAAAAGGCATTAAATTATTTACAAGTTATCTTACAATATATAAGCATCAAGCTTAGGAGGGAGATATGACAAGTGTCATAAGCTCCACTCCAAGTGTCTTTCAGAAGACACCACTCCAACTCAAACTGAAGACAGGGACAAGTGGCAGAAGAAAAATGTCAACCTGTCAATTATAGGCATAGTGCACATTATAATAATATTCTAACAATGGCAACCTTACCTCTTGTAGTTGATGCATGTTTATTTATGTCTCATATTTGTTATACTATGTCTTTTATGGAGTTTTAGGTGGATCAATCAACCTAGTTTTTATATTGGCATATCACCCATTTCTATTTTTATTGTTCATCTGTTGTTATAGTTTTTTATTTTTCTGTCATCCCTCTCCCTTTTCCTAGTGTAGTTTTAGTGCAGTTTTGTGGTAGTTTTAATTTTATTTCCCAGTCCATGTTACAATTTTTATTTTCTAAGTTTATTTTTTTGTTGCAGTCTTTTATTTTTTCCTTCCCCTATTTTCCAGCAAGTTTAATCTAGTTCAGTTTAGTTTGTTATTTTTAAGGAGATCCAGCTCTTTTCGAAGGTATTTTCCTCTCAGGAAGTCCCACATGAGAGGGGGATTCCCATGTTGGTGTTGTACATGGGTGCAGTGTAAGTGTACATTTTTAGACATCAACAGTTTTGGCATGCCTGGTGGGATGGATCTACAGTTTGTTGTGAAAAATCTGCATAGATCCTAGTTATAAAATAGTCAATATTTGGTGTTTGTCTTGACTATTATTTTCTTATTGAAGCATTTAAAAAAAATACCTAGTGACTCTACTGGTTAAAAGGACCAGATTGTTAATTACATCCTCATTTTTTGAGGGGTGTGTCTACAAGTAACAGTTCAAGAAGATGAAGGGGTGTGTCATTTTTTGAGGGGTGTGTCTACTATTCTATTTCATTCATGGCTCAACAACCACCTAGAGCCTATCCTTCTTTTAATCAGGGTAGTCCATTGGCCCTAACAACACATGATGATATTCCAGTATCAGCCCTTAAGGCCCTACCTTATTATACTGGTGAAAACTCAGTCACTCTTGTGGAACATCTCCAAGACATGGCAAATTTATGCTCAGTGCATAATGTGATTGAAGACAATGTGGTAGTGAGGTTGTTGGCATCTTCTTTGAAGGGTAAAGTCCTTCAATGGTTTAGAAGCCTTCATGTTCTCACCATTGCAAGCTGGGATGACTTGGCTGATAAGTTGATCAAGCAGTTTGAGGATAAAATAGATAGCTTATCACTTATGGAGCAGTTGACTACCATCAAAAGAGCTCCCAATGAGCAGATTATAGATTTTAATTTTAGATTCCAAAGGACTTGGGACAAAATACCCATGGAGGTAAGGCCAAATGCACAATCTATTTTTTTGTATTTCTTGAGAGCTTTGAGTTTTGATATAGGTATGAGCATCCAAACTATGGGAATCAATACATTACCTGATGCATATGAAAAGGTTGTTCAAGTTGAAAATTATTTAGTGTAGTGTGGTAGGATTTCCCCTAGACCTCCTATACCTCTATTTCTAGATGTGACTATACCCAACCCATTATCCTCTCAAGTTTCTGCTAATATTCCAGTAGTTAATCCATTGCCAATTAATGAGAATGCACCTAGCACTTATGGTCAATTAAATGATCAAATAAAGGATCTATTAAATTTGGTCAAAACAATGGGTAACAAGCTCAAAAACCTAGAGAAGTAGCAAAACCAGCCTCCATAGAGGAATTTCCAGCCATACTACCCTCCATATCAGAATCATGCACACCCAACTAGGCCTTTACAAGCACAATTCCCTGTTGTTACCAACCCAAATTAGACCATAGTGCCCATGCAAAATAACTTAGCTGAGCAACAAATATGGTGCCCTCCTTATCAGTTACCTCATGATCCAAATGGTTGTGCATATGAAAATAGTAGTAGTGCTTTAGTGGCACAAGATCCTAGCTATCATACAATGGAACAACAACAATATCAACATCCTCCTATAGCAACTCCTGATAGCATTTTGATGTATTGGCAAGAAAATGAGCATTGTGTAGTGAATCAGACAATGGGTAATCAACCTATAAAGCAAGTACAATCTGACTATAATACCAGGTCTAAAGGGAAGGCTATAACTGATGGTCCTTCTATATCACAAGCAACCATGTTCCCTCAGCCTCCAAGTACCAATATCAAACAACAACCTACAATCACATTCAAGGATGCTCCAGATTGGAGAAATCAGCAAATTCAACAACCTGCAATCACATTCAAGGATGCTCTAGATTGGAGAAATCAGCAGACTCAAATGCAACAACCTAGTAGAACATGGCAAAATAGGCCTACTTACCCAATTGTTGAGAGGCCAAGAAATGATTGGACTACCAAACAAACATAGAAGGATCAACCTATTAACTTGGTGGAGCAAATGAAGAAGACCAACTTGCAAGTTTCTATGTGGGATGCTCTTGCACTACCTAGGACAAACAGATCTCAAAGAATCTCTGAGTCATGTATCTTCAACACCTAAAGAGACTAAAAATCCTATTGAAGAGGCTACAAATCTGATGCAAATGGATCCTAATGAGGTACACACACAAACCACACCTCCTATTCTTGATACTCAACTTGATGAGTGGGAAAATGTGTTATATGGATCTGATCCATATGATAATTTTCAAGAGGTAGGCATGGAAACATATTGTATCTTGGAGGAGAAGAGCATGATGCCAGAGGTCATGAAAATAGAACAACAAACTGAAGGTGTATGGAAGCTACATTTTGATGCAACTAGATGTGAGCAAGGTGTTGATGTTAGTGTTGTTTTAACCTCTCCTTTTGAGGAAACATTCCTCCATCCCTTCAACCTCTAGTTCAAGTTGCACTAACAACATGGTAGAGTATGAAGCTCTAATTCATGGACTCTTACAGGCAGAGAAAAGAGGTGTGAAACTATTGCAGATTTTTGGTGATTTAGAATTGGTAGTGCAACAAGTCAAAGGTCAGTCTATTGTTAAGGATAAGCTTCTGGAAGAATACAAACACAGAGTGTTGGAGCTACTTGAAGGATTTGATGCCTTGAATATCCAAACAATACCCAGGAAGAGCAATCAAGAAGCTAATATGATAGCAATTATGGGGGCACAATATGAGCTACCTCTTGTTTTCCTGTGTAACAACAACAATAGTACTTTGTTCTTCCCTAAAAGCTTACAAAATAAAATCCCTTTCAAATTTGGGGTTGGTTAGAGCAGAGGCTTCAAAAATAGTAAGGGTAGGATGTAATTTTAGTTCCCTTTTTGTTGTGTTCCCTAAGTGTCCCAAGACACCTCTTGCTTCCTGTGAAGCATGTTTTATTTTATTTTGTTTTAAGTTGATTGTTTTCAGTTTTGTGTAGTTTTTTATTTTTAGTTCTGTGCAGTTTTCTATGTTTAGTTTTGTGTAATATTATGTTATGTTTAGTATTGTGTAGTTTTCTATTTTGTTTAGTTTTGTGTAGTTTTCTACTCCATTGCAAGGATTATTTCCAATAGTTCTACCTTACAAAGCAAGTGTGGAATTCAGTTCTTGTGAAAATCTAAAGATGATCAATGACTCTGTGCCCAATGGATGCTAAGGCTACCTGGTCTTCTGGGTTCTTTGCACATTGTAGGCATGTGTCCCCTATGAGTCACCAAACTATTAATAAATTTTGAGCCTCCTACTCTAATTTATTAATGGTTGCACCAATTTCAAAAGTTTGGTGATATGTGATGCATAAGTTCATGTTTGTAGCTGATGGAGTTGATCGGTACATGGCACCTAATTTCATTTCACTTTTGGTGCCTGATTCCAGTTCATTTTTAGCACCTGATTCTAGTTCATTTCTGGTTGATTCCAGTTCATTTTTAGTGCTTGATTCCTATTTATTTTTTTATCCTAATTCTAGTTTATTTTTGGTGTCTGATTCCAGTTCATTTTTGGTGCCTGATTTTAGTTTATTTTTTATGCTTGATTCTAGTTAATTTTTGGCACCTGATTCTAGTTCATTTCTAGTACCTGATTCCAATTCATTTTTTGTGCCTGATTCCAGTTCACTTTTGGTGCTTGATTCTAGTTCATTTGTGGCACCTAATTCGTGTTCAAATTTTTGGTTCCTGACTCCAATTCAATTTTTTTTACTATTTTTAGTTTTGACCGGTGCCTACACTTGGAAAAGTATTGCAGTTATTTAATTTTTCCTATCTATGCATTGTCCACTTTTTCAAAGTGTAACTATTTTAGACATGTAGGTGAAATATGTTACGCAACCTTGTAAACCTAGAATGTAGATATAAATGTAAGTGTAGTAAATATTGTAATTGTTGTTTCCAATTTTGGTTGTAACTATAATGTGGAGTTTTGGTTGTAACTGATGTTTCCAATTTTGGCTGTAACTATTGTGTGTAGTTTTAGCTATAATTATTGTTTCCAGTTTTAGTTGTAACTATTATTTCTAGTTTTGGCTATAACTACTATTTCCAATTTTGGTTGTAAATGCAGTAAAGGCTATAAATATAGTTTTGTTGTAACTATTGTAAGGGCAGTAAAGTCTGTAACTATTGTAAATGTAGTAAATGTTGTAAAGAGCTGAAATATATCTTGCTATAAAAGAGATTTTTTCAGATATTTCAAAGGGGGTTGATTCATTCTGTCACTTGTTGACCTCTATAACACTACGAGAAATAATACAAAAAAATATGTTTGAGCTGCATGTTGTGTATCTTCAGTTTGGTTGGATTGCATGTGGCATTGGCCCTTGGTTCATGCCAACCTTACCTCTTGTAGTTGATGCATGTTTATTTATGTCTCGTATTTGTTATACTATGTCTTTTATGGAGTTTTAGGTGGATCAATCAGCCCAATTTTTATATTGGTGTATCGCCCATTTCTATTTTTATTGTTCATCTGTTGTTATAGTTTTTTATTTTTCTGTCATCCCTCTCCCTTTTCCCAATGTAGTTTTAGTGTAGTTTTGTGGTAGTTTTAATTTTATTTCCCAATCCATGTTACAGTTTTTATTTTCTAAGTTTATTTTTTTGTTGCTATCTTTTATTTTTCCTTCCCCTATTTTCTAGCAAGTTTAATCCAGTTCAGTTTAGTTTGTTATTTTTAAGGAGAGCTAGCTCTTTTCGGAGGTATTTTCCTCTCAAGAAATCCCACATGAGAGGAGGATTCCCATGTTGGTGTTGTACATGGGTGTAGTGTAAGTGTACATTTTTAGACATCAACATTTTCCTTAAAAATTATGCTATTCCTTTACTTTGAAATACCCCAAAAAATGTGAGGCAAGGCTAGCTTCCAAGCTTGAGATAACCCTAAACTATAAAAGGGATATATCCAATGTTATAATAAATTTATAATATCCTTTGTACCTCCCTCCATCGTCCCTATCCTTAGTCTTGGCTAAAAATGATGTATGGCCCACCATGCATCATACTCGATTGTCATACATGCATCCTCCACATCATCCACCCCTAGAACCTCATCTAACTCCTCCCCCATAGGCTCCACCCATGGTACCATCAATGCCTCATTGGTCCTCTCCCTATAGATCATATATGGGTCTGGGAGATCACATATGGGTCTGGGACCTCCTATCATAGATCAAACTATCTCAAAACTTATGAGTACTAAAAGTACTCGTGCTTAGTCTCATGTTTCCCAACCATCCATATCCCTCACCATACGATATCATATGCACTCCATCCTCTACCTAAAACCTAACCTCCGTGGCCACCAGATAACCTCTAATGGTCATAGTATTACCCACATCTCCTCATAATGCAACAACACCCCTAATAATAATCTACTCCTCCCATGCCCCCTATCATAACATAATATCATAGCATATGGTACCTCTTCATCCATATCTATGTGCACATTCCAGAATCTCTTTGGTCAATCCATTTGAAAGTGCTACCATACCCAAACCTACAATAGAAAGCTAATTCCCAAGCCCAATTGACTTTGTTTCTACATCTTGTACAAATATCTATGTTTTTGGGATAATACTATTAGTGCCCATGTCTATAATCTAGGCTCCTCAATCAAATCCATCATAAATCCTAGTAGGTTCCAGAGGAACTGTGTGCTTGAGGAATCTGGAAAAATAAAATTAGACATCAATGTCATCAACATTATTTGTCGAGCTATCAGGATCTCCATCCTAAAATATACCTCCACTCACACTCCACCACTACCCACATCCACATCCACATCCCTCCATCGATCTCTATACATCTAAGCCAATAATACCTCACTCCATATTATCAACATTGTATAAATCCTCTCACCCTCCATGGGTACTCACAGGATCCAATAAACATCCTCCAATATGATTGTGATCTCCCTTGTTGACATGTGGAAAGTGTTTATGTTAGAATTCCATTTGTCACATAGGATTGCTAGATATGCCTGATCCCCATGAATTGAATCCAACTAAACTACCTATCATAAATAAATATCTCTAAAACAATCCCAATCCTTTGTCATCAAATCCCTTTGTGCATCATAGAACATATTATTAAATTGATATCTTGATCTAATAAGTGTTTGCTACAATCACAACCACACATACACTTAGCCCTCATTCATTTCCCCCCCTAAAAAACCCATCACCATCTCACCTTGATATGATCCCCAACTGTGGCTACCTCATCCCAAGATGACAACTACCCATGATCATATCACCCTAATATAGGCCACCATCCATGATTATCTCACATTTAGACTACCACCCTCCACACCTCTTAAAAATAAACCTACTTCCCACATTCATAAAAAAAACCATTCACCCCCCCCACTCGCATTTTCCTAGTCTAGCCTATGTCCTTCTACAGTTCCATTTTTATAAAAACAAAACACATCCTAACATTCATTTTATTTTTCAAATTTACTTGACTATAAAGTCAAATTTTAATCTTATAGTCCTTGCACTACATCCTACACCATTCGTCAAGCCTCCCATTGCTATCCTATCTCATTGAACCATAAATTTGCAAGACCTTCGTATCAATTTTTCTCTCACTCCTCTCACTCTCTCCTTCTTCCTTAGCTTTGCATAACACAAATGACTTGTCATGCATTCTGAGGTATGGTTATCTCAAGAAACCACATGTAAGACCATCCATGATGATCTCATTTTAAAATAATAATAATAATAATTAATTAAATAAAGCAACTCCCTTTGCCTTACCACCTTTCCTTTCCAATATCCATCCACTTCTTTATCAAGTAGCTCCCTTTTATCCTCTCTTATCTTTGTCTAAAAACTTATCACTTGAGGGGGTCGATAGTACTCCCAAAATTCTCTTTCAACAACAATCCAATGATCAAATCTAAAATCCCATAATCACTAGCCCTTTTTTGTTGGGATAAAAGTAGAACCATTGATTTTCACTTACCTATTTTGTCGAGGCAAAGGCAAAAAAATCCAATCAATCATTCACCCTATTTGATCGAGGCAAAGGCATAAAAATCCTATCAATCATAAGCCTTATTCTACTAGGTAAAATGTAGAGTCATGTAATCAATTTTCCTATTCTGTCGAGCCAAGGGTAGAACCAATCACTCAATTGTCATTCCTCTCTGCTAGGACAAGAGAAAAATTCCCTACACAACCAATCATGTATCATCTATTTTTACACTGTATTACACATAAAGCGGTACAAAAAGGGTCATTTATAAACACCGAAAATATGTCAATTTTGTAATCACCTACGAACATTGTGCAAAATTCTTGAAATACACCAAAAGCCGCAAACTTTTCAATTCTTTCAATTCTTCTTTTAAATTCATCTAATCCCTCAATTCCATCTCTAAAATCATCCAATTTCCTTTAATTTCTTCTAATCCTTCTCTCATATCTCTCTAATTTCCTCCAATTATCTTGTAATTACTCCAATCTCTAATTTCTTCTAAATCCCTTCTACTTCCTTTAAATTCTTTTAATTCTCTCTAATCTTCTTTAATTCCTTTTTAATTTTGCTAATTTTGTCTAATCTCCTCCTAGTCTTCCAATTTTCCTCTAATTTTCATGTGAATCCTAATAATTTTTTTAATATCTATAATATTTTCTAATTTCTCCGTAGTAACTTTTCTTTTATTCTAATTTCCTTCTAATAATTCTTTTTAATTTTTCCTAAATTCTCAATTTTTCTAATCCTTCTTAAATTCACTTAATTCTTTTTTAATTTCCCTAATCCCCTCTTAATCATCCTAATCCTTCCCACTTTCCCACATGTCTCTTCTTTCTCCCCCTAATTCCCCTTAAAATTTGTATAACCCCATTTAGCATTCCATTTCTCTAATTAACCCCCTGATTAAGTCCTAACCTCTCCTTAATCCCTCAATCAAATCCCAAAGAAAATATGCATTAAATACCAAAATCCCAAGAAATTTTAAATCTGCTTCATAATCCCTATGAAATCCCATGGAAATTCCCACCATTTAATTCTTAAACCATCCCACACTTTTCCCTCCCTTTTTGAGTGAATTAAAAATTCACTAAAAATCCAAGTCAACTCCTTCATGATTAAGCTTATTAAATTCCACATGTGCAACCTCCAGCCACCTAGAATTTTTAGGAATTAAAAATTTCCTCCACTCCACCCAAGGACCCCTCCCCTAGGCCCATTTATGACACTTGGGTGGGTGAGGGATCTCTCCACCCAAGGTCATTTATGGTGGAGGGTGCACATTCCTCCACATAGAATTTTCTAGATTTTCTTATTCACCTACCCCTTCCACCTAGATGTCACTTAATGCCAATTTAATGCCTTGTTATCCTACCCCTCCCCTTTGCAAATCTTTATAAATACCCATCCTTTTTATTCCCATTTAGAAGAAAACTTGACTACATAGGAAACATTTTACCCAATTTTCTCCATCCACCTCCCTTGTGCACCTTGCCACCACTCATAGCCCTCATCCCTCACATATCCTTGACCAACCATAAAAATAAAGATGATTTCCCACATCCTCATACCTCCCTTTGAAGCCACATGCACACAAAGTCATGTTTTGAATTCAAAATGTTGTTGGAGGCCTATCATAATCCCTAGAAGACCTACACAAAATCTCATCAACACCTAAGTATTGGGCATATTATTCATCTCATCCAATATGGTCAATAGTCATCACTATCTGACCTCGAGACTGTTTGTAGAAGAGATCATCTCATCCCAATATGGTCATAGGACAAATACTAGATTACCTCAAGTTTTAGCTACCAATAAATAAGCAAGATAAAATCAAGTATACTTTTAACGTTTTACAATAGTTGCATATATTTTAGCATATTCCATTAGCATTTTAGAGTTCTTTGTTTACATCTTCTTGGCTTGGGCTAAACTAAGGTGGGCCCTTTTGGTATTACTAATTTGTTGTTGTTGGTTGTGTACAATTATTTCAAAGCTAAAGGTATCCAAAGATGGTTCAAGCATGCTCAAGCTTATAAAAAATCCATCTATCTTCGATTGTGGTAAGAGAAGATTTTATTAGGCATCATTTGTTACATTATTTGAGGCATAAGAGAGAAATTTCCTCAATCTTGGGCAATCCATGTTGTAAATCCCTAGAGGGCATATTTGTAAAAGAAAGAGCAAAAACTATAATAAAATATTACCTTTTATTTGTTCATGAATATGGTGTTTTTCTCTTAAACCACACTTTCAATATGTTACTTTTAATTTTTCAAATCTAGGGTGGTGTTTGACTCATTAGGCATCATTTGTTACATTATTTGAGGCTATATGTGCTAGGAGAGGTTTGATAATAAGGCTATTTATAAGGGATTTCTATTACATACACATGCTAAAAATTAAAGTATATTCTCATTTTAATTTTGCAAGAAGGAGAAAGAACTCATAAATAAATAAGTGGAAACTAAATTAATGAACTTTACTTATACTTTTAATATGAAAATAAAAAAGTTTGACTCATATTAAATTACTTTTAAGTTGAAACAAAAGATAACAACTAAATTAAATAATTTAATATTAATTTATTTCTTCCCAAGATAGAACTTAGAAAATAGAATGATTGATCACAATAAACATTTCAAAACACATGACTTTTAGCACAACATAATACAATGGAAACACAATGAATATTTCAAGACAACACATGTAATCTCACATTCTAATAGAAAGTAAAACAATAGTGGATGATAGTAAACACAAACAAAAATGACAACATGGAATACGTACCAAAGGAAATAAAATAGTCCATTTTCCTCCATTTTGGAGTGGGCCTAAGCTCCTGAATGGTAGAAAATGTTTTGAACTCAGCAGATAAGTAAAATTCTAGAAATATTTATTTAATCAACATCCATGCAAAAAGTTCTTATACTCAAAATTAAATATAGAGCAAACCTAGGGAAAATGCAATTAACTATTAACCCTAGATTATCATGAATGTTCTTATTTATATCTAAGTACCTGAAATTTTTTTCTAATTATCATAAGACTACATAAGTTTCTCAAGTTGTCAACCAAGGAGGAATTAGTTACATCATTCTAACACTCATCCACAACCGTATTCAACTACAATAGTATATTTTATTTTTTTATGCACTTGGGAATGGAACATTTTCTATATTGGATGATCACCTTTGGTTATGGCCATTCAAGATCAAAATAGCCTCATAATCGTAGTGAAAACTGCTCTCCCAAATTATCAATTTCAATTAAATAATTACCACATTAGTTATGTTGAGAGGGATTATCCACCTCACTCAACAAGTCTCTATAGTCAACGGTTGTCCTCATGCACATTCATACATAGTTACCCATATTTATATTTTAGTGGTGACCTATTTTAACACACTCACTAGGAATCCACCTCAACATTTATTGTCATTAGGATCCATGAGCTGGTTATTGGCAAGGTGTAGCCCATCCTATAGTTGGAGTTGTTTAATATCTCTAGAGTCCACATGCAATTAACTAAAATTCTCCCCTAATAAACTTTGTAAAATTCTAATATACTTTCCAATGCAAAATATCCAACAACTAGATGCAACAATTATCTAATTAAATATTAAAATAACATATACAAACATTTATATAAACTAGTATGATATTCTCCTTAGTTACCATACATTTGAATCATTTAGTTAGGTAGAAAGTGATGTTACCAAGTGAGAAGATAACATAGAAAAGAAGGTCAAAATTATAATTAAATGAGGTAATTTAGTGCCTCATCACTCCCCCACACCTAAACCAATGCATGTCCTCAAGTATTCATTTATTCTCTTTCTCAACCAATTGAGGTTATATTTTTGTGCATTGTGTTATTGTTTCAATATGTGCAGGTGTTGGCATATCCTTGCTTGGTGCATGTTCAAACTTAAAAATATTTGTGGGGTATTATTATTGATAGAAGGAATCTATAACCTATGTTAATAATTGGAATGATTGGTTGAAGGTTTATGTTCCATTAACTATAATGTGATGAGGTGGTCATGGTATCCCATTGGTACTTCATACCCTCTAGTGTTTGACTAGTGCTACTAATTGAATATAATTCCTTCTATATTTGCATTTTGGCCATTTGATCTTTGAGTTCACTAAAGTAGTTATTTATATATTTCAACAATGCTTCAAGTACTATGACTCATATTTGTAAAGACCATATAGCATATTGGGATCCTTTTAGGTCCAATTCTTTTGAATTTGCCTTAGCTTCTTGAAATGGTCTAGATTATAGGTGCCTTCACTACTTGGCCATTTTGTGACTGTAGGTAGGTCAATTTCCACTTGCATATCCTCTGATTGGGTTGTGAGTTAGCATCATCAACAGGTATAGTCAAACGAGTTTCCTCCAAAGGTACATATTTTGTTGGCCCCTTAAACTCCTCTTGTAAGCCCCTTTTTGGTATTGGTTTAATTATTTGTAGGAAGCCTAGAGTGTTGGATTTTTCATCATCAATTATCATCATCTCATGTTAATATATATATTCTATTTTGGTTGGTATTTCTTGTGCTATCAAATGAAACCCACCAAACTATTTCATGATATATCATGTTTGCTTCCTAAAATTTACATCTTCATAATCTAGTTGTTGGGTACTTAATCGACATCAAGTTTTACTTGATACTGCAATTGTCTATATTCCAATTTTTTTCCAAGCTTGCACCCGATAGTCACAACTAAACACTCAACATTGGATGGACCAAATATTGCTTCAATCCAACCTCCAGAGTAGGTTGGTTCCTTGTCAACTTAGCAATATGTTGAAAAAATTCAAGCTCAACAAGGGTTTGAAGAATAGGGCTAGAAAAATGTTAAGGGTTAAGTAAAATTACATTAACAATGGTTGGATAGGCTAACATCATAGGCATCTACATAAAAAACCTCCAAAAAACTATTTTCAGTGTCCTATCACTCAGGATTAACAACACCTAAAACCATGAAATATTCATATAACAAAGCATAACACAAAGATATGTCCTAAAAAGCAATTCCAATATCTAGAATATTCACAATCCAATTTAGTAGAATAGATCAAAAATTAGATTTTACAGAAATAAAATTCTTACTAACAAATATCTAACTATGAACAAATTTCGACGCATGATCTAGGGTTTCTGGAGCTAGGGAAAAACTAGGGCATCAGTTGGGTTGCCGAAGAGATTTTTGGTTATTGTGGATTTGAAGGCAAGATTGCTGCCCCAGGAGGGTCCAATGGGGACACCTCCGGATCCTCTTCTAGAGAGAAATAGCTCTTATGCAGATTTGTTAAAAGATAAATCTCCTTCCAAGATTGATGAAGCACAAAGGACTGCATTTAAAATGCTCTTCACGACTGTTGGAAATAGATCAACATCTCAACGAGTTAATGGATGCTTGCCACAGTCTGATTCAAGGCCAAAGATTGTCATTGAGCCAAGGATGGTCGAAGAAACAGTCTTATATAGAGCCAATCACGATTTGATCTGCAAATTCATGGGTATTCGCCCTACCCTAAATTTTTTGCATTCCTGGGTCCGGAAAAACTGGGAGCCTCTTGGTGAGTACTCTTTATGGTTTATTAGCAATGGGTATTTTATTGTTAGTTTTTCTTCACTGGCCGATAGAAATAGGGCTTTCGAATCAAAAAAGAGGAATCATGGTCCGGCAAGATTATTTGTTCAACCCTGGAGAGTGGGATTTGATCCTCGAATTGAACCCACTGTTGTCCCGGTTTGGATCCATTTGTATGCACTTCCAATGGAGTTTTGGAGTGAGCGAGGTTTTGGAAATTATCGGTAATTCCCTTGGAAGACATTTGGGTGTCTCCAAAGACACAATAGAAGGAAACACGATTGTTTATGCAAGAGTATGTGTGGAAATGGATCTTAGCCAGCCTCTATCGATAGAGGTGGAACTTGAACTTGCAGGACTATCTTGGATTCAACAGTTGGATTATGAGGCTCTGCCCTTCAGATGTAGAGTTTGCCACAAATATGGGCATTTGGCCCGATCTTGCCCAAATAATATGAACACAAAAATGGAGGCTCCTCTAGGAATGTCAAATCTTCCTAAGGAGGGTAAGTCAACAATAAACAAAGAACCAACCAATATTTCTCAGGGTAAAGAAGCACGAGAGAGATGGTTTTGAACAACCCAGAAGAAGGAGAAGGCAAAAGAAAAAATATGGTAAAGAGCAAACCCAACTCAAGCCCGCCAATAGGTATGAGATATTTAAGACACTAATGGACCAAGAAGAACAATTCATGGAAGGAGTGGATGGGAATAGTGAAAATAATAACATCCACGTTCAAGCTCCTCTTTCATCTCCCCCCGTCATAGAGCGAGGTTATTGAGCACGGTGAGTTACCGCGATCGAGAGAGTGCGGGGGCATTGATAGTGCATAACCAAGAGCAACCAATAATTAAGGATGTCGGCATGGGAATAGCATAAAAGAATAGAGAAAGGCCAACTTTAGGGATAACTCATGTGGAAAAGAGGTCAAAAAGTAGCAACTCTCAAGGAGTGGGTAGAAAATCAAATAAGGAATTGCTAGCAGTTCAAGGAGACAAACTGATCACTGGAGGATCGGTGAGGCCAATAGATTCTTACTGCTCTCAAGGTAACCAATGATTATACAATCATGGAATGTTAGGGGTTTAAACAGTAGAACCCATCAATCTGCTGTTCGAAGACTCTTAGAAAAATGTAAAACAGATTTTTTGCTTATCCAGGAGACAAAAATGTCGTTAGATCTTATGTGTAAAACAGTTAACAGGATTTGGAGGGGTGCTTGGTCATATGGAAGTGGCTGCCCAAGGTGCCTCAGGGGGGATAGTTACTCTTTGGAACTCTCTTGAATGGACTGCAATAGAACATATAGCTTGGAGGGGTGTTCTCACATCACATTTTAGAAATAATGTCACAGCTGAACATGTTTTAATCACAAATTTTTATGGGGCTCAAAACCTAGATGGTCAGAGGCTTCAATGGAAAGTTGTGCATAACATGAGAGTCTCAAGGGAAGATTTAGACTGGATTATTGCTGGGGATTTTAATGCTAAATTATCCTCTAGAGATCAGGAAGGGGGAACCCCAATTTTGGACCCAGGGGATCGACTTATGATTGCCCAAGTCCAGGCTTTACACTTGGTGGATATTAAATGCCCTGGAACCAACTATACTTGGACTAATAAGAGGAGGGAGCCACATAGCAGGAAGGTAAAGTTAGACCATTTTTTGGTTTCAGAGGAGGCATTTGTAAAATGGAATACAAAATTTCAGATTTTGGAGGGTCCAGTTTCAGATCACTTTCCCATTTTGTTGGAAGGAGGGATTAAGACAGGGCAGCATCACAAACCATTTAAATTTGAAAATTTTTGGTTACAAAAAGAGGAACTTCGAAAGAAAATTCCACAGTGGTGGGAAGAAGGTCGCCCAACATATGGGACAACAATGTTTAGATTCCACAAACAACTTCATTATGTCAAAGTTCAACTGAAACAATGGAGGCGAGCTAACAAGACAGACTTCCAGGTCCAAAGAGCTCCTTTGGTGGCCAGATGGGATGAGGTTCAAAAACACTTTAGGGAAGGAACAATTATAGACCAGCTCAAAGACGAGGATGATGCCTTGCGTAAAGCGGTTGAGGACATTGACAATCAAGAGGAAACCTACTGGAAACAGAGAGCAAGAACCACTTGGTTATTAGAAGGTGATAGAAATACCAAATTTTTCCATCGGACTGCCTGTGCTAGGAGACAGATGAACAACATGGAAGCTCTTCAAGATGAGAACGGACACTCCTTTGATACACTTCCAGGTATGCATTCCCATTCAATGGATTATTTTTCTAACCTATTTAAGGAAAGTATGGTGCAAGATGAAGAGGCTCAAAACGATGTTATTGTTGTCATACCTTCCGTTATCTCTGAAGAAGAAAATCAGACCCTTCTTAAACCCATTGATAGAGAAGAACTGAAGAATGTGGTCTTTGGAATGAGCACCGGAAAAACTCCAGGTCCAGATGGCTTTCCAATTGAGTTTTTTTAGGCCTTTTGGGATAACTTGGAGGAGGATGTAATGGCTGTTATAGAGGAGTCCAGAGGTAATAAAAGAATGCTTAAAGCATTAAATCATACTTTCATTACCTTAATTCCAAAAGGGGAGGAGGGGGTACATATTTCAGATTATAGACCTATTGCCTTATGCAATGTTATATATAAAATAATCACAAAGGTAATGGCTGAGCGGCTAAAACCTCTTTTACATAACATTATCTCCTCAGAACAAGGGGGTTTTGTAGAGGGTAGGCAGATCTTGGATGGTGTGGTTCTAGCTCAGGAGGCAATCCATTCAATGCAAACTTTTGGTAATAGAGGAATGTTCATAAAATTAGATATGTCAAAGGCTTATGATAGGGTGGAGTGGAGCTTCTTGTCAAAGATGATGGCAGCCTTTGGTTTCTCTCGAGATTGGATAGAATGGGTCATGAGTTGTGTTTCTACTCCGACATACTCAGTGTTAATCAAGGGTCTTCCCTCGCAACCGTTTGGAGCCACTCGAGGCCTTCGTCAAGGAGATCCTTGCTCTCCCTACCTTTTTCTCATATTGGCTGAAGGATTAGGTAGACTTTTCTTGAGGAGAAGACAACAAGGTTTGCTAACAGGTATCAAGGTGGGTGAGGAAGTTTTGACTCACCTACAGTTTGTGGATGACACGGGATTGGTGGGAGTGGCCAGCTTCAGGGAAGCAAGAATGATCGAGAGATACTCTTAATGTCTACCTTAGGGCTACAAACCAAGTCATCAATGATAAAAAATCCAAAGTGGTCTTTTTCAATCTTGATCAAAGGCTTCAGGACAGAGTTTTAGAGATCTTGGGATTCACAAGGACTTCTCTCCCAGTGGTTTACTTGGGGGTCCCTTTGCATTTTAAAAAACTAAAAATAGATATCTGGAGGAATATTTTGGATTGTATCAAGGATAGAATTAATCATTGGTCTCACAAATGGTTAAGCTATGGGGGTAGATTAACTTTTTTACAGTCAGTCATTCAGGCCATGCCAATTTATAAATTCTCTATCCTGGCTGCCCCACATACTATATGGAAAGAGTTGGACAAGATGGCTAGAAAATTTTTATGGGAAGGAGTGAAAGGAGAGAGGAAATGGGCCTTAGTAGGTTGGGACAAAGTAACCCAGCCCAAGGTAAAAGGAGGTTTGGGCCTGAGAAGATCCAAGTTAAATAATAAAGCTTTGGCTGGAAAGCTTTACTGGAGGTGGATTTCCCAACCAACTTCCTTATTCAGTAGAATCCTAACCAGTAAATATTTGGGACATGTAAACCCAAATGAGGTGGGTCGTTTCCCTTTGGATGGTACTGGATCCTTAGTGTGGTAGGCTCTCAAGTTAGGCTCTCAGGTAGTAAAAGATCGATTATTTTGGAAAGTGGGGAGAGGGGAGAAGGCACGATTTTGGACAGATTCATGGGATCAATACCCACCTATCATTGTTGAATTTCTTGAATTGCAACCAATAAAAATAGCCATAGAAACCAAGGGATGGGTCCAAATTGAAAGTTATTTCACCACTAGTCGACTAGGGGATTATAAGTTTAAGCAGTTTAAGAAGTTGGATGAGTGGCCAATTTCAATCCCTCCGGATTTGGCACCCATCATGACTAAAATCTTGATAGAAATATTTCTCATAGGTAGAGACGAGGAGGATGAATTAGCTTGGGGCTATGGGAGCCTTGGTGTCTACACAGTGAAGGACGGATATGATAAGATCCTTCCAGAGCCTCCCCCTCATACATATCAGGTTGAGGATTGGAGAAAGATTTGGCAGTCCAAGGGTTGGCCGAAAGTAAACTTTTTTGCCTGGCAGTTCATGCATAATGGAATTCTCACTTTTGATAATCTCAGATGTAAAGGAATCATCGGTCCATCTCAATGTGTCTTATGCTACAAGAGCGAGGAAACAGCTGATCACTTGATGTTTGAGTGCCCATTCATGCGCCAGATTTGGGAGAGATGGTTTTTATATTATAAAATTCAAGTTAATGGTGACTTGAATCGGATTAATATCCGGGAAAGATGGAAGAGGGGTAGATTTAAATCTAAAGCTCTTTGTATTGGTTGGGAGCTTGGATTAAACTTTATTTGGTGGCAAGTGTGGTTGGAGAGAAATGCTAGAATTTTTAGAGAAACTTTTTCTTCTTTAGATGGAGTTTGGCAGGTCATTTGGAGCAAAGTCACAGAAACCGTGGCCGTCTATGCCAAAGAGGAAACTCAGGTTGTTATTGGGGCAATGGAAGAGGAGGTTGAAGTGCAAGAGGGACAGGATAGAGCTAGTTGGAAACCACCCCAGAAGGTTGGATTAAAATTAATACTGATGGAGCTGCAAAAGGCAATCCGGGTAGAGCCGAAATTGGAGTGGTTTGTCGGAATCATGTTGGAACAGTGCTCTATTGGGAACTGCAAGGCTTGGGAAGAGCCACAAACAATGAAGCAGAAGCCATAGCTATCAAATTTGCTTCTATTTGGGCAGTTAAACAGGGCCACAGGAGGATAATACTTGAATCAGATTCTCAAATAATGGTTGGAGCTCTAGATTGCATGAGGAACTTTGCTTTGAAAGCATGGAGGTTGAGGATTCTTGTCACTCAAATTAAGGAATTATGGAGGGAATTAGATGATGTGATTCCAGTTTATGTGAGTAGAGATTTAAACAAAGTGGCTGACTTCCTAGCTAAGATGGGTGCTGAGAAGGAGGTAGGGGTTCAGATGCACAGTGACATGGCCATTGAGGATGAGGTGATTAGGCAGGGTCTTGAAAGGTCCCTGAGCTAATGATCAAAGAAAAAGCAAAGGGAGGAAAGGTGTCACGATATCATGACATGTTGCATCATCACGGCCAAGGGAGGAAAGGTGTCACGATATCGTGACATGTTGCACCGTCACGGCCAAGGGAGGAAAGGTGTCACGATATCGCGACATGTTGCTTCATCGCGGCCAAGGGAGGAAAGGTGTCGCGATATCGTGACATGTTGCACCATCGTGGCCAAGGGAGGAAAGGTGTCACGATATCGTGACATGTTGCATCATCGCGGCCAAGGGAGGAAAGGTGTCACGATATCATGACATGTTGCTTCGTCACGGCCAAGGGAGGAAAGGTGTCATGATATCGTGACATGTTGCTTCGTCACGGCCAAGGGAGGAAAGGTGTCACGATATCATGACATGTTGCTTCGTCGCGGCCAAGGGAGGAAAGGTGTCACGATTTCGTGACATGTTGCTTCGTCATGGCCAAGGGAGGAAAGGTGTCACGATTTCATGACATGTTGCTTCATCACGGCCAAGGGAGGAAAGGTGTCATGATTTCGTGACATGTTGCATCATTGCGGACAAAGGAGAAAAGGTGTCACGATATCATGACATGTTGCATCATCACGGCCAAGGGAGAAAAAGTGTCACGATATCGTGACATGTTGCTTCATCGTGGCCAAGGGAGAAAAGTGTCACGATATCATGACATGTTGCATCATCATGGCCAAAGAAGAAAAAGTGTCGTGATATCGTGACATGTTGCTTCATCGTGCCCAAGAGAGAAAAGTGTCGTGATATCGTGACATGTTGCATCATCGCGCCAAAGAGAAAAAGTGTCGCGATATCATGACATGTTGCATCGTCATGCCCAAGAGAGAAAAGTGTCATGATATCGTGACATGTTGCATCATCATGGCCAAAGAGAAAAAGTGTCACGATATCGTGACATGTTGCTTCGTCGCGGCCAAAGGAGAAAATTGTCACGATATCGTGACATGTTGCATCATCGCGACCGAAAGAGAAAAAGTGTCATGATTTCGTGACATGTTGCAACATCACGGCCAAGAGAGAAAAAGTGTCACGATATCGCGACATGTTGCTTCGTCGCGGCCGAAAGAGAAAAAGTGTCGCGATATCGCGACATGTTGCTTCGTCGCGGCCGAGAGAGAAAAAGTGTCACGATTTCGCGACATGTTGCAACATCGCGGCCAAGAGAGAAAAAGTGTCGCGATATCGCGACATGTTGCTTCATCATGGCCAAAGGAGGAAAAGGTGTCGCGATATCGTGACATGTTGCAACGTCGTGGCCCAAGGAGAAAAAGTGTCACGATATCGCGACATGTTGCTTCGTCGCGGCCAAAGGAGGAAAAAGTGTCGCGATATCGCGACATGTTGCAACGTCGCGGCCCAAAGAAAAAAGTGTCGCGATATCGCGACATGTTGCATTTTCGCGGCCAAAGGAGAAAAGTGTCGCGATATCGCGACATGTTGCATTTTCGCGGCCAAAGGAGAAGAAGGAAAAAGTGTCGCGATATCGCGACAAGTTGCATCAACAGACCAAACCGATCCCCCTGTTAGCTAGTTAATGGTTTAAGAGATTTGGCTCCATTGCAAATCTTCTTTTACTATTGTAAGCATGTGTTCTATCTGACTAAGGCTGGGAAAAGTCTCTTCCCAACTTGTAAATGATCTTTGTTTTAATACAAGTTTTTTCAAAATTTTCAAAAAAAAACTATGAAAAAATTTCAACTACCTTCACAACTAGTAATCCAACAAAAATGGAATGAACTAACTATTACAGTATCGATAGAAATGTAATTCATAGATTCAAACCTCTTAATCAAAATATGCCAAATATAACACATCTTGAGTCAAAAAATTAGAGTAATGCTCCTTCCATTAGTTTGCATAAAATATTTACAAAGTAGGGAAAGCAAATGCACTAGATTCAACCCTAAAAATTGAGGGTTCGACCTCTATTTATAGTTTACAATTGAAAGAATTGAAAGAGACATTACAAAGATTAAAATTTTTACAACTCAGTAGAGAGCTTTATTGACATTATCTCATTTTCTTGTGGAGTCTGGGAAATTGACTAGAAGCAATCTGCCATGGTAGCTCAGCTCTACAACCTTCTAGTCCAATAATGTTAGTTGGGCCTCAGGCTGTTGGAAACTAAATCTAGACTGCTCATCATTCAAGGTATCTCCACTCTACCACATATCTTCAACTACTTTGGTTCGTAGTCCTTGAAAACCCTTGGATGCTTCACCTTCTCGCTTCAAACTTACTATTCTTGAATCTAGTGAGATTCTAAAAATGTGTGCTTCATAAAGTGTTAGAAAAATATATGTCATTGATTATCTTGGTGGATGGTTATGATTTAATCTTTAGAAATGCTCTACAAACTAGTGGGAAAGAAACAAGATGCCATTTCACTCAATATTAATGCTGATGTCAGCCTTGGTAGCTTTGGCCAATGGAATTGTGTTCCAGTGAGAAATGTACTAAGTTGTGATCAAAACCAAATCTACTATCAATCTGCTTACTTAACCTTTAAAAATATCTAACTTATTTCTCACATCTGTGGCATAAATATTTAATTACAATCCACTCCAAAAATCATGTTGGCATCATCTCTGAATCAGTTTGATTATGGAAATGCCAATTCACGTCGTAAGCAAATGCAAATAGCCCTTGTCACCATTCTACTACCTTTACAATGGTTCCAGCCTTCTTGTCACCATTCCACTCCACATTAGTTTTGGAACTCAGTGGAATGCATCTTATCAACACTTAGTCATCGGACTACGTGAAACAAAGAGAAATTGCCATTTCACACTTTAGAATGCATTGACATCATCAAAGCTCAAAATATTTATGGATTGGGAACTTCATCGAAATCCACTTCCAAATACACTAAGCCTCAAGCGAAATGAAGCACTTAGCTTATTTTTGTAAAATAGCACTAAGTATTGAGCGGATTAGAGCACTCTTGTGTGGGTCCACATCAAAATACTCTATAACCTCAACGGATTGGATATTTTCCATGCCTTAGAATAAATATTTCAAAGTTTTCTAAGGATGTGGCCATTTTGGGCCTACATTCTAGTGCCTCTCGAGTGGATTTTCTTGCAAAGCCATCAAACTTAGCATCTTATCCATTGGGTATCAAGAGTAAAAAATTATTGGTCTTCAGAAAAAAATACTTCAATATTCATTAACCCCGAAACTTTAGGACCCGGGTTATCAGGATCATACTAGAAACACAGATATCTCTGCTACTCCTTCAAAAATGCTCCAAGCTTAAGCAAAAAACATAACTATGTTCTCCTTTTTATGCTTTTCCAACATGACATGAATGCCTTCACAAAAATCTAGAAAATTCTCGAAAAAAAAAAAGAAAAGAAAAAAAATAGAACACCAAACATTTTTTGCCTTCTAGCTTCATGTTTTTATTACAGTCTTCTGACAGTGTTAGAGTAAAAAAAAATAAAAAATGCAACACTTCTACATGACTACAAAAATGTACAAAACAAAAATATTCTACTCTTGTGTCCCTTAAGGGTCTATAGCAGCTCTATTTGGTTCTTCCTCCTCTTGTTGAGCCTCTTCTTCAATATTATCTTCTTGCTCTTGCTCAACTTCTTCTTTAGGTGAACTTTGTTCTTTATTTTCCTCTTCAACATCCTTTCCAAACAATTGTACCATCAACTTTAGAGTTTGCAAGGCCTATTTCCAAACTGCTTCAGAGGGGTTGGAAGTTTCCTTTAGCTACTTATGAATGTACTCCAACTCAGTAGTATCTTCATAATTTGCAACACTTCCTTTATTTACCAAGTCCTCCATTAGATCCCTGATCCTAGTAAAATCAATAATCATTTGTGAAACTTACTCCTAGTCAATTGGCTCTTCTAGAGCATCAATCTCAGACTCATCTTGAAGGCTCTCAACAACACTCTTTTTAATCTCTCCCACTAGTAGAAAAGTTTTATTCTCCATCCACAACCCTCCGAAGCCATTCTGCACCATTTCTTTATTTATGTCCACTACATCCCAAATCACATTTTCCACCTTATCAAACAACAACCAAGCCTTTTGTAGCATTTTGTTCTTCTTTACTATGAACTTGGTAGCTAGTCTGGTAGTATTCCATTCTTTGTTAGGAATAGGTTTAGCAGTCTCATTGAGCCTACTATCTGCCAACTTATAAATTTACTTGGCTGGAATTACCATGGGTTGTAGTTCTTTAGTGCAGCTATCCAAGTCTTCCTGAATATTTTGCAATAGGCGGCTAGCATCATCCATGTAATCAATGATGGGCTATAACTCTGAGTATTTTTTCCAGAACTTCAAAAAATAGTTCTTTCCTTACTTTCTTTAGCCCTACCTTAGAGAAACCTAAAGACTTAGCCTTTGTAATCTGAAGTTGTTGCTTCAAGCTCTGTATTTCCTTGGCTTGTTCTTCATTTTTCTTCTTTTGTTCCTCTATTTGCTCCTTGAGCTTATTGGCCTCTTGAAATTTGTCTTGTTAGTTCTTTGCCTCCTTTTTGAGAGATTTCTCTATTTGTTTTTGGTTGGTGATTTATTTTTCAATATTTTCAATTTTTCACTCCAGCTTGTCCACTTTCTCTTTGTATATATCACCTTTGACATAGAAAGTGTCCAAGTGAGCCTTAGCTATCACCAATTCATCTTTAGCAGGTAACTGCTCAATATCTTCTATGTATTCTTCTAGATGGTAGTCTTGAGTAGTCATTTCAGTCTCAGGCTTGTTTACTAGAGGAATGATGGATCTAGATGTCCTCTTCCTAGAAATTGGATCAACAGACATGGTTCTTCTCTTCATAGCCATCCTCTTGGATGGTTTGGATAATTTATCTGCCCAAAAATATTGAATTTTTTGTGAAGCTTCCTTCTCCTTTTACAAAGTTTCTAGGGTAGGATAACTCACAAGAGGAGGAGAAGAGGCTATAAGGAAGGAGAGAGTAGAATCAATAGCTAACAATGGCTTGGTAGAAGTGACTACAATGGAATCTGTGACCATCACTATTGTTGTAATTGGCAAACTCATGGAAACTATAGTATAACTCACAGAAGGGTGAGTGGATGTGGATGAAATAGCTTGATTTTTAGATGATGGGGGAGGTTGCAATGACAAATATGGAATTATAGGAGATGATGAAGGAATTTTAGATTATGAAGAAGGAATTTGAGGTGACCTAGGAGGAGATGGGTTGGTTTGGCCTTCAATATTGAATGGTGAAAGAGGTGTTGAACTATGAGGGGGAGAAGGCACTTTTGTTACAACTTCTTGCTCAGAAGGGGAGGGAGTTTTCTTTGGGGAATCTAAAGGAGGAGGAGGAGAAGAAGGGATAGAGACCATACCTTCACCTACAGATGTAGGGTGTTCTAGAGCTATCTCTTCACTTTGTTGTTGTGTTTGTTGTATCAATTCTTCTACAACTGAAACAGGGGTCTCCTTAAAAATTTTCTCATTATCCACATTCTATTTCTTACAAATCTCCTTTTGAGCTCTTTTTGGTGCCCTTTTAGCATTTATTTTAAAAACTTGCAATGCTACCGATTTATCATTTTTTGTGTCTTCCCCCGAAATCTCTTCCTGTGATGGTTCCTTCTACAATGTTTCTTCAAAAATAGGATTTAATTCCACTATAGCTATAGTGGTGAAACTCATCGAAGTGAACACAAAGTTTTTATCCTTCTTATTCTAGTCTATATCTGTAATAAGGGGCTCTCCACCCAGGGCTAGGTGCTTGGGCCTACTTGTTGTCTGAATGATTGGTGTGCTAATAGCCCTCTCATCAAAATAGTGCATCTTACTCATTAATTGTGCCCCTTTTGGAAAATTCTCTAGTTGTTAAGTTGAGGGTTCAAATGTTTTTAGAACTTTAGCAACACTTAATGGAGTATCAACCCTTTCTTATTTATCTTCCTCTTTTGAAGGTGGGGATGGGGAATCTAACCTTGGTTGTGGCTTCTTATAAATTAGCACTATATTCTTTAGATATTTTGCTTTCCAAGTCATGAAATTCTTATCATATCTATCAAAAAAATCATTATCAATTACTAGTCCAAACTTGGATTTCTCTTTACCAATTTCAACTCTCATCCTCCACCAGTCTACTATCTTGGCTTCATTCCATTTCTTTTTACCTTCAATCTATTTTTTCTCAACTTCTGTGATGGTAGACTCCTGCAACTGATGTTTTTTATTCTTATCTGGATCAAAATCAACAACCTGCTCATAGAAATCTAACCATGGAGGGAGTTGTTCCATCTTGGCAACATTCCACTCTAAAGGAGCATTTTCCTTATTATTTCTACCCTATTCAAAATGAGGCCTGGATTTTTTCTCAAATTTGTAGGCCTTCTCTCCATTCAGGGCTATGTTCCTCTTGTGGAATATATCATCCGGGTCATATCTCCATCTCTGGGGAATGTAGAACAGGCCCAACCTATCCAAATACTGATCAATTTTCTCACCTTACCCCTTCTTGGTGATGGTTATATCATCAACACTATGGTAGGTCAACAAACACCTCATTTTTCTTCCAGATCCATAGTTCATATTTATAAACTCTACTTACCTCAAATATTCTAGGGCTAATAATATGTCTATAAAAAAATGAGGAAGCATAAAAGGCTTACCAGTGAAGTCATATAGTCTAATGACTGTGCCCTCTGTAAGGATGTACCAATATCCTTCTTTAGCACCCTCTGTTCTTAAAAATTTCTTGGCTAGTGGTGGTAGCCTAGGGCATTTCCCATACATTATCTTTAGTGTTGGCCCTAAAAATTCCAAGTTAAATCTATAAAAGGACTCAGTGCTCCTCAGATGAGAAGTCCAATAGTAAACAGGAATGGGGTTTCCCTAATCATTATTTTCCTTGACCGGAATCCAGGGCATCATTTTTCTTACAATAGCAAAGAACATCCAAACCAGGCTTGAGCAATGTTGGAAAGAGGGTGTATCAGAATTCCTTTTCATTCTTACTAATTGCTCATGTATTATTTGAGCTAGGAAAGCTGACCAGTCAAAGTAAATGACCTTGACCCCTTTATTTTCTGCATCTTCCTCATACATTCTCTCATTAGAAATGTAGTATGCAGTGGCTATTTTCTAGTCTATCACAAGTCTGTAAGAATACAAACCCTCCATACAAGCTAGCATAGAATAGAGCTCTGGGTGGATAAACTGCTCAATGGAAATTGAGGTTTTGGGTAATCCTTTGCCGATTTTAATGGTTTTAAATTGATTATAAACCCATTTTTTGAAAGGTTCTCCCTCACGAGCATGCTTTTACAAAGAGTAATACCTAGCCTGCTCGAATATTTTGAATTCTTTTGGCCTTACAGGTGGCTCTACCCCTAGGGTGAAAAGATTGTGATAAGCCTTGGCAGTGACACTAAACAAGGTTTTACCTTCTATCGTCTTTACCGATTTTGCTCTTGGGTCATAATATTTAACAATGGCCGCTATCAACTCTGGACACGGATGAATTGAATCACAAATATAAAAAGATAATAAGGCTGAACAACACATTTACCTTGGGGTGACAAAGCTACTCCTTTCTTGAATATATCATTGATGTTCTTTCTAAGCTTCGTTCTCTCTATGAGGACCAACTTGATGTAGGCCATGGCTTTTGCTTTAATGATTTAATGGTCCACTTCTTCATTCATTGATGTTTCAACTTCTTAGGTGTCTTTGAAGGCTATTTTTGTAGAAATCTTTAGAAAGTTCTTTCTTTGGTTTTTAGTGTTTAGCTACTCTCTTGCTCTTTCTACTCGATAAGTGTTGCCTTCATTGAATGGATGCATTCTACACTTTTAGCACTTTTAATTACCCATGCATGCACACCGTCTATCATTAATGCGGCCACTACACAAACTATCCATTTGCATGCTTTTCAAATTAAGACTATGCATCTTAGAAGCTTGGAGATGTTACACTATTTTTTGAGTGGTTGGAACACCAAATATTTTTTTGTACTCACGGTGTTGCTTGTCCTTTAATTTTCCTTTAGAGTAGTGCAAGATTAAGTTTCCACTAAAAAATAGTCATGAACCCTAGTGGATTGGAACATCTGTCGTTATCCATTGCCACCCTAGTCTCTTTAAGAGTGGAATAGATACATACGATATTCTACTATCGCCTTAGTTCATTTGAATGCAGATTAGAAACCTGCTGCTTGCTGATGACACTTAGCTTATTTTACAACTCATCACTTTGATTATAACTTTTCTCTTTTTTTAATAACATTTATTTTTTAAAACAAAACTTGATATAAAATGCAAAAATAATATGATACAAAGTATGTACATATATTACAATGAGCTCAACTTAATCAAAATAGAGTTTAAGGTGAAAACCATTGACCAAAATTGGCTGTATGTTTCCCTCGAGGTCTTCAAGCTAGAAAACATTGGTTTCCTTAACTTCTACTATTCTGAAAGGGCCATCCTAGAAGGAGTCAAAATTCTGATGATGTCCTAGTTTAGCTCTTTCAACATTCCACCTAAGTACAAAATCTCCAACTTGGAATTTCCTAAACCTTACCTTCTTGTCAAACCATACCTTGATGTCAACTGAATGCTTTTGAAAATCTTCATATGCCTGAGTTCTTTTTTCTTCTAACTGCATCAGGTGTGTTAGCCTTGTTTCCACTAGATTTTTCTCAGATTCCTCTTCTATGTTTATCAGCTTGAGTGCTGGAATCTCTAGATGAATAGGTAACACTACCCCCTTGCCATAAAATAAGGCATAGGAGGAGGTATTGATGGAATTTTTAATAGTTTTTCTATATTCCCATAGATCTTGTTGCAGTAATAGGTTACAAATCCTCTTATTACCTTCTAATGATCTTCTCAAAATCCTTAGCAGATTCTTGTTAGTTGATTCTACAAGCCCATTTCCTTGGGGGTAGTAATTTGAAGTATTCTTTATGGTAATGCCATACTTGCTAGTAAACTCAATATATTTGGCTCCTATGAATGCTGGTCCATTATCGCTCACCAAGGCTTCTGGAACACCAAACCTTGAAATCAAGCTTTCCATAAAATTAATCACCACTTCTTGATCTGATTTATTTGTAGGAATAGCTTCTACCCATCTGGTGAGGTAGTCTATAGTAGTCAAAATATACTTATGCTCAGCTGAGAAATGTGGATTGATAACTCCTATGAAGTCCAAACCCCATTGCTAAAAGGGTTCTTCTACTTGAATTGGCTTAAGGGGAAATTATGCATTTCTTGTTCTTCCCACATGTCACTGGTATTTATCATAGGCTCTAGTGACTCTGAAGTATATGCAAATATGGTAGGCCAGTAATAGCTTGCTCTGATAATATTCAAAGTTATTAATCTTCCTTAGAAGTGTCCTTCGGATAGTCCTCCATGGAACTCCTCTATGACCTTTTGTTGTTGATCATCTTTTAAGCACCTAAGGAGAACTCCATCAAGGTTTATTTTGTATAGACCCTCTAGAAGTAAGACATACTTCAAATCCTATAGTCTATATCTTCTTCTCTATGATGCATTAATATCAGGAGGGCATACCCTATTTTGAAAGTACTTAGTCATCTGATCTACCTAGTCTGATTCACTTGATTGTAATTCTTCAATCTGATCATCTGTTGTTGATTGATAAGCTATCACTTCTACTAAAACTGCTACTTCTATTAGACCTTGGCATAGGGCTCTACCTCTTACCAACTTGGTAGGATGGATTTCCACATCATATTCTTGGATCTTAGTGATCCAACCAACTCTCTTAGCTACCACTTCTCCTTATAAAATAAAGCTTCTTACATCCGGATGACCCACATATACCAGGGTCTTGCTTTGAACCAAGTATTGTGTGAATTTTTTAAATGATTTCTTTACAGTAAATACTTGTTTCTCAATGAAATTATACTTAACCTGATATTCATGAAGATTTTAGCTCCAAAAGAATATGGGATGCTCCTCTCCTTCATCATTCTTCTGGGTGAGCACTGAGGCATAACTTTCCTCAGCTCCATAAGCATAAAGAATGAAATATTTGCTAAAATATGGATTTACTAGAACTAGAGCTATAGCAATGGATTGCTTGATGATTTCAAAGGCTTTCTTTCTTACCTCAATCCATTTGAAATCTACATTCTTCTTCAATAGTTTAGATATAGGCCTCACCTTCTAAGAAAAGTTAGAGATGAATTTCCTAACAAAGTTTATCTGACCAAAGAAATACTTCAAGACATTTTTATTTACAGGTAGTGGAAGAGCAAGAATGGATTTGATTCTATCTAGGTCAATGGCCATACCTTCCTTTGAGACCACATGGCCTAGTAAATTTCCCTCATGAACTACAAAAAATGACTTCTTAGGATTGAGGGAGATGCCAAATTCTTTGCACTTCTGGAAGACTTGTTCTAGGTGTGCCAAGTGGTCTTGCTTGTTGTGAAAAAACATAGTCATGTCATATAAATAGATTATAATGAACTTGTTAATTAGATCCCCAAAAGCATAGTCCATTACTATCTGGAACATGGCCCTTGCATTAGATATCCCAAAAGGTATTATTTGATATGCAAATGTTCCCCATTTTGTGGTGAATGTTGTTTTAAACTGATATTCATTCTTCACCCAAATTTGGTTATATCCAGAGAAACCATCTAGCAGTGAGAATATTTATGCCCTTGCCATAATCTGCAAGATTTGATCAATCTATGGGAGGGGGTAGTGGTCCTTGAGTGATGCTTGATTGAGATTTCTAAAATCTACACATAGGTGGATGTCACCATTCTTCTTCCTTACAGGTACCAAGTTGGCTATCCAGGTTGAATGTTTAATTGGATAAATGATCTTAGCCTTTATAAAATTCAATAGTTCTTCCCTAATTATGGCTTTAATCTTAGGATTTACAGGCATCTATTTATGCTTGAATGGTTTTGCATTAGGCTCTAGCTCAATGGTGTGTTGGATGATATTCTTGTCATATACCTTGAGGTCCTCATATGACCAAGCTACAATGTCTTGGTACTTTAGGCATAAAGCTTTGATATCCTGCTCTTCCTCTGGAGAACATTGGATTCTAAAATTGAGCTTATTTTCTTTTTCTATTTCAACTTCCTTATAGATTTTCTCATTTTTTGGTAGATAAGATACTATAGCATTAATACCAAGTTTTACAGGTTGACCCAAAACCTTTTACAAAAATTAGCCTAGGGCTATTGATGAACATGTCCTTACTAAGGATCCTATATATGTAAAATCTACATGTCACCAAAGCCATTACATCCGGTAAGGCACATAGCCTATTATCAAAAAGAAACTTCCCATACAACATTTTGGGTATACCCCGAGAAAACACACCTGCATCATAATTATAAAAAAAGAAATAGACACGGATCCCTTCCTTGAAACTGTGGAGAAACAAAAAGGTGCAGACACACATAGTAGAGTATTGAAAAAACTCCCATAAGCTCTGTATTGATAGTTACTCTTAATAATTATTTGGTAATTGCTTTCTTCCATATATGACATGCTTTGGGACCACATCCCGTCTTGGCCAATCAGCCTTGGCTAGATTTATGGCGGTGGCTATCTGGTGGTCCATGTGGCTCTGGCTCAAAGTCTTATATTGTCATTTATTTCCTACCCTATGATTATCAACCAACCTCAAATTACTAAGATGACTAGGAGCCATGTTATCTGACATGTGGCTATCCCCATTAGTATTTGTGGTATTTCCAAGCAGTATCCATGAAGATAGATAGCTCGAATAATTTTTATTGTGAGTCCATTTCAAAAAAGAGACAGGAATACTCCTAGCATTTGAACTTACAGTGCCTTCCCTATTGGTAAATTTGACTATCATTATTGGCATATAGATTTTATCATTGACTTCCATGGATCTGATCCTTTTCCTATCTTCATTGTCAAACAAGATCTCTAGAGTAACCAAATATCTAGGTATGTGATTGTTCTTGAGTTGAATGACATCCTGTTGATCAATATATTCTAGATTTTCTTCTTGAAAAGTAAATAAAAAAGCTACTCTCACCATAAAATCAATGTTTTTTTCATCACTTTCAAAGACCTGCCAGAAAATATGCTTATTTTGCACTGTAGACCTAAAAATCATTTTGATCCCTTTTTCCTTCTTAAATCCTATGTTTGTAGAAGGTTTGAAGTTATCTCCCCTTACTGCTAAGGAATTTTCCAAGGTATTCTTTCCTCTAGGAATAAAATTAATGTTTAGGGTGTGAAAGGATTCCATCAAATCTCATACCCTATTTCTATATGCTTTCAAGTAATGATGCTTGCTGCTACACCTTTCCCTTACCTGAATAGAGCCTCGTATTCAACAATATTATTAGTGCATGACCATGTTAGCCTATAGGTAAAAATATTTGTTCCTTCTGATTGGGACTATAATACTACACCAACATCAACACCATTTCTACACCTGGCACCATCAAAGTGCATGGTCCATATTTCTATTTCTCTTAAGGAATGGTTAGATATAATAGGAACTCTTTTCTTTGTCTCTATAGAAATATTGTATGTGCCCATACCTATCCCAAACTGGCTATAATCCTCCCTGAAAGGTAGTTCATATTCAATTTCCAACTCTTCAAAGTTTTTGATAAATTCAAATTCCTCTAGAGGGGTGAGATTGCACATGTCCTCTTCAAATTTTTCAATGTGGTAAGATATAGGCTTCTCAGGTGTTATTCTTATCCTCTTTTATTTGAAAGGAATAACCATGCTGGAATAGTCCATATACATGCATACACCCAACTTTGTAGTAAACTCTATTGAAAGGCATACGCCAAAATAGGGATGTAGATCCACCACTACTATTTCTTGTATGATAGTTACCTTAGGTGATCTATGTAGCCTCACCAAGACATATTTTACCACTTCCACTATCTTCACAGGTGTCCCATCTAATTGCAAAAATCCAAGGTAGGATATGGTGTATTCTATACCCATTTCCTCACAAACTACTTTAGGCATGAACGTAGTAGATGCTCCTAAGTCAATCATACAATTGTGGATAACCCAAAATTCCATTCTTAGAGAGATATAAAAAGGAGGGGGTTTATTATTTAAAATAGTAGAGAACATTTCTTTCTTTTTAGAGGTTATGCTAAGAATTGTGGTGGCCTATTTTTCCTGTAGATATTTGTTCAAAGAAGCTTTTAGCAGGTCTATTTGGCTGAGAATGAAGAGGGTATCATACAGATTAGATTTGGATGAAATCTTCTTCTTTTCCTCCATAATATTGTACTCAGACTTGGAAGAGATAGGCCTCTCAAATCTTCTCTCAGGCTCACCATATTTTCTCTTGTACTATTGAGTGACCTCAATTCTTTGCCTTTTGATAATGGAAGGGAACCTAAGTCTCTCTTGAGCTTCATTATTGGATCTCATTATGTCTCCCTCAGTTTATTTCTCAAATATATTTGGAAGACTGACCTCCTTTTATTTTTCTTGGGGGATAGGGAAAGTATCACTACTTTGAGGAGGTGGATTCTTCTTCTTCTGAGAAGGGACCTAAAATTGACCCATCTTCTGTGGATCAACTTGTAATATTTTCTTGTCTGACCTTGTCATAATAACAATAGGTCCATCCTCATCAATATCTTTTCCAACCATGATTTTCTATAGGTTCCAGAGCATATTCACTCTTCCTTTCTAATTTATTTCCACTTTCTCCATAGCCGGATGCACATGGTGTTGGTACATAACACAAGATTGTGAATCATGAGGATCATTGTATACTAAAAACCATACATTCACTAGACTTATTTCTAAAGAACACTTAGGCTCTTCATATGCTAAATTTACCTTTGATCCTAGTATTATTTCTAGGACCAGGTCTTTGATCTTTATTCACATAAGGAAATCTCCTTTTTTGAGACCTTTCCATCTCTCTCTTCCCCATTGAATTAATCTTGTTGCTAAGAGTTTTCAAGGTATTCTAGATATCAAGGAGGACAAAGCTTGGGTAACTTGAGAAGGAAGTGGAGGGAAAGGAACTATAGTAGATGGTGCTTTCTACTAAGGAATGAGATTCATCTGTGGAAATGGGGATGACAAGGGAGGAGGGTCCATATAAGATGAAGTAGTAGTTTGACTTTGGATATTAGTGGTTTCCAAATTGTAGGGCAACACAACTTTTGGAGGTAATCTTCCCATATTAATAAGGATATTTTCTACATGAACAACTACATTATAGACTTGTGGAAAGATCTACACCCTAGATTTTTGGGTTTGTAGGCCTAGATATGATCCAAGAGCTTTGATATATTACATGTAAGCAAGATTTACAACTGGTCTAGCTACTGAAGGAATTCTCTTCTAGGCCTTTTTGAACCTCAAATTGAAATCTAAAATAGTTTCTTACGTATGTTTCTACATAGATGTGAACTAATTAAGGAGGTAAAAAGGATCAACAAACTCATTAAATTCCTCCACAAAGGGCTCAACCAATGCTGCCCATGAGGTGACGATATTGTCTTCAAGAGTCCTAAATGAATGCTTTCCTCTAAAGGATAGGGTTAAGATTTTCACAATAACATATTCATTTTTTATATTTTGGATTGCTTCCAAATTCTAAATATCTTGACAGTGCTCATATGTAGTTTTTCTAGATCCATCATAGGTGGGAATGGCCTTAGAAACAAATTGAGGAATGCCATGCATATGGGCTAGTCTAAGGGGGCCAGTTGTGTTCCATATGGGGTACTTCTACAAGGGCTGATTTGGAACTACATTTTGTGCCATGTTTCTAGGTGTAGTTCCTATTGGAGGTGCTATTGGATTAAATATAGTGTTCTCTTCAGGAGGATTTTATTCTAAATAAAAATCTTGGTTTAAATTCCTTGTAATAGTAGACCCTCTATAAGGTAGCTCACAGTAGAAAAAAAAATCTGGTTTATTCCTCTTGAATGACCTTGTATACATGAAAAACTATGATCTACAGGGATAGCTTTTTTTTGGGTTTAAAGACCAGGGAGTCAACAAGTGATTTTTTTGTTCTTTTCTTAGTAAGGTCAAGACAATTCACCAAATATTCATTCCTTTGGGTAAATATAAAACAATAAAGCATGTTATGGTTTTTAGTGTTTCTTGCAAACAAGTCCCATCGAGCATGCCAAAAACTATTGGGCATTGAATTGACATCAAGTTTTACTTGACATTGCAACTGTCTATCTTCCAATTTTCTGTCTAGGCTTGCACCCGATAGTCATAGCTCAACACTCAATATTCTATGGACCAAATATTACTTTAATCCAACCTCTAGAGTAGGTTGGTTCCTTGTCAAATTAGCAATATGTTAACACAATTAAAGCTCAATAAGGGTTTGAAGAATATGATTAGAAAAAGGTTTAGGGTTAAGGAAAATTGCATTAACAGTGGTTGGATAGGCTAACAACATAGGCATCTACAACAGAAACCTCCAACAAACTATTTCTAGTGTCCCATCACTCAGGATTAATAACACCCAAAACCATGAAATATTCATATAACAAAGCATAACATAGAGATATGTCCTAAGAAGCAATTCCAATATCTAGAATATTGACAATCCAATTTAGCAGAATAGATCAACAATCATATTTTGCAAAAATAAACTTCTTACTAACACAGATCTAACTATGAATAGATTTCAACTACCTTCACAACTAGTAATCCAATGGAAATAGAATGAACTAACTATTATAGTATCGATAGAAATACAATTCACAACTTCGAACCTTTTAATTGAAATATGTCTAAGATAACACATCTTGAGTCAAAAAATCAGAGTAATGCTCCTTCCATTAGTTTGCAAAAATATTTACATAGTAGGGTAAGCAAAATCACTAGAGTCGACCCTAAAAATTGAGGGTTCAACCTCTATTTATAGTTTACAATTGAAAGAATTGAAAGAGACATTACAAAGATTAAAATTTTGACAACTCAACAGAGAGCTTTACTGGTATTATCTCATTTGCTTGTGGAGTTTTGAAAATCCATTGGAAGCAATCCACCATGGCAGCTCAACTCTGCAACCTACTGACCCAATAATGGTAGTTGGACCTCAGACCATTGGAAACTAAAATTTGGACCACTCATCATTATTGGAAACTCCACTCCACCACAAATATTCAACCACTCTAGTTCTTGGTTCTTGAAAACTCTCGAATGCTTTGCCTTCCCACTTTGAACTGATTGTTCATGAATCCAATGAGATTTCACCTTTGTATGCTTCATAAAGTGTCAGCAAAATCTATGTCATTGATTCTCTTGGTGGATGGTTGTGATTTAATCTTCATAAATACTCTACAAATTGGCAGGAAAGAAACAAGATGCCACTTCACTCAAAATTAATGTTGATGTCAGCCTTGGTAGATTTGGCCATCGAAATTGAGTTCCAGCAAGAAATGTACTAAGTTGCGAGTGAAACTAAATCTATTGTCAATCTGCTTACTTAGCCTTAAAAAATGTCTAACTTCTTTCTCACATCCATGTCATAAAGCTTTAATCGCAATCCAATTTAAAAATCATGCTCACATCATCTCTGACTCAGCTTGATTATAGAAATGCCAATCCGCTCTACAAGAAAATGCAAATAGCTCTTGTCGCAATTCCATTGCATTTACAACGCTTTTGACCTTCTTTTCACAATTTTATTCCACATTAGTCTTGGAACTCAGTGGAATGCATCTTATCAACACTTAGTCATTGGAGTGCACAAAACAAAGAGAAATTTCCATTTCACACTTTAGAACATGCTAACATCATCAAAGCTCAAAATATTTGTGGATTGGAAACTTCACTGAAATTCGTTGCCAAATACACTAAGCCTTAGGTAGAATGAAGCACTTCACTTATTTTTACAAAATATCACTAAGTATTGAGCATATTAGAGCACTCTTGCATGGGTCCACACAAAAATACTCTGTAACCTCAGTGGATTGGTGATTTTCTTGCCTTAGAATAATATTTTCAAAGTTTTCTAAGGATGTGGTCATTTTGGGCCTACACTGATACTTCAAGCTTCCTTTTATTTTAACTCCTATTTTAAGGTATTATTGAAATACCTCCATTGTCATGTACTTTATATGGCTAAGGTTCCATCAAATACTCCAGGTTTTCTCTAACGGATGAGGATTAAAACGATTCCAATGTTGGATTGAACATGGGTATGTTTTCCTATAGGCCTTCCAATTCCTAGTCTTTGTCATCATTCTCCTACTACAAGATGCTTTCTTCCCTCTCATTTGGATTCTTAAATAATTTTTCTTTCACTTATGGTCCTTTATTTTTTTAAATTTCTATATTTATTGGATTTCCTATACCCTCAAAAGCCTCAACATCCTTGTGCATGTCTACAGGGGAATCCTACAACTAGGGATCTTGTTCAAATTTTGACAAGAACTTCTACCATTTTAATTATCCCCTTCTACTCACATTAAAATGGTGTCACCATATTATCTAGATGAGACCATGGTTTTTTCAATTCACCCTTTCCAACCTGATATTTAATTACCATTTCTTGCAATAAATGACATAAATAAAATTTTAAATTTATTATTGGAGAATATTACATTATTTGGTACATGCCAATGTACCACCTTGGTACATCATTGTAAATATTAGATTAGGGTTATGTCTTATATTAGTAAGTGAGTCAATATTTCATATAATGTAATAATGCACAAGTGTCATGTAAATATGTGTGCAAATGTTATGAGTGTAAATGTGCACAAGTGTCCAATATGTAAGTGTGCATATGTATCCTTAGGTTAGGAAGAGTTATGTGAAGATTCAAGTACAAGTGTGCATACAAGATAGTATCGTGTATGCAAGTCTCAAGAAGCCAAGAGTCATAAGGCTTGGCATATGGAAAGGAAGAGTCATAGTAACCTATCCTAGAATGGATATATATTACTCCATAGAGGATATATGAGATATATGAGATATAAGAGTTATATGAGATACATAGAGATCTATGGTGTTCAAAAATATCTATAGAGTCATTTCTATGAGATATTTATAACAAAAAGAGGAGTAATACAAGTTTGCATACATTTGAGCAACTAGTATTGTAAGTGATATTATTGTGCATATTTTAGGCTTTACATTCATACTTCATTATATTATTGAATGTTATACATATTAGTTGGCTCATTTATCTTTGTTACATTATCTTTATTGGATTTATTATATTGCAAATTTATTATATTTGATCATGTGTACAAGTTTTTAAAATCCATCAGTGCTATGATATGCACAACAAGGTTACTTACACAAGTTTTAAAAGTTGAAAAATTTAAGGATATTACCATTAGGTAAGAAAAATCAGTGAAGTTAATTACATTACCACTGGGTAAGAAAAACCAGTGAAGTTAAGGATATTACCACTGGGTAATAAAAACCAGTAAATTTAAGGATATTACCACTGGGTAAGAAAAACCAATGAATTTAAGGATATTACAACTGGGTAGGAAATACTAGTGAAGTTAAAGTATTTTCACTAGGTTGAAGAAAAACCAATGAAGCTAAGATTATTAACACTAGGTTAAAGAACAACCAATAAAGATTAAATGTTTAGATTTTAAAAAGAACCAACTCAATAAGAAAATTTGGTCACTACCATTCTGCTTTTGGTTAATAAAAATATTTATAGAAGTTTCATATTAATGCTAGAGAAAGTTATCTAAGTATTTTGTTGTAGTAAAAATTAATCTTCAAAATTTGAGAAGCTTCCTACAATGAAGAGATAAGACTTTCATCTTAGATTACTTTAAGATCATGAGCTTTCCTCATGCAGGGATTGGTTTGAGTTGCAGTTAAGTTTTAGATATATATATTGATAAAAGTTTTAGGGTCTCAATGATAGACCTAGATAAGGTAGGTTGAGTTTGCCTATTCCAAGAATCTATTTGAAATAGAAGTAAATCTATAGTATATATTTATGTCTTGAAGATAGACCTTGATATTTAAAAAGGGGACTCCAAAAGAGAAGTCCTATATAATAAGACAAAGGAGAGTTGGAAAAAATTCCATTGAAGGTATAATCAAATACTCAAGAAAGAGGTCCTATTAAATATTGAAGATTGGTCCTTAATAAGAAAATAGACCATTAATATAACTTGCTCTACAGAGATAGAAAGCAAGCAAGTAAGAAAAATTGAAGGTAGCAAGAAGACTTCAATAAGACTTCAATATAGCAAAAAGTCTTGAGGATAGTCCAAGTTAAAGGACAATGTAAGAACTGCAAAAGGAAGAATAGCTTGAAGACCAAGATAGAGGTAACATTTGGAAGGAAATTTTGAATGTCACAAGGGTAAAATTGAACATAAAGTTCAACAAATTTTGAAATATAAAGGTAAATTCATAGAAGTCCACATTGGATAGAAATAATTGATGGCAACAATTCAAGAGAGTAGGATAGCATTCATTGATCAAAGAAAAAAGAATATAGTGTCATAAGAAGAAGATTTGGTAGCATTGAGTCATTCAAGATAGCACATTTCTTAAATCCACAAGAAAATAATTGAGATATAGTTTAAGCTGAGGTGTAGCCATCAAAGAATAAGGATAGCAAAGGGAGAATTCCAAGAGAACATAGATTTTCTAAGACACCACTACATTGAAGAAGACAAAGGCTTTATTTAGAAAAGAGAAACCTCTATTCGACTAGTAGATAGAGAATGTTATTCATCCATTTCTAAGTGTAGTCAATTAGCAAGCTTATGAAATTATTTTAGAGTGCAAATTCATGTCTAAAGTCTAAGGTGCAATAGAAAGAGTGTTGTCATCCAGCCAATGATCGAAGGAATAATTTTTTTATGTCATACTCTACATATAGATTTACCTCCAAATAAAGTGAGAATAAATGAAAATATTGTCAGCATCATTTGTGTTAGAGGAAGTTTTATTACTAAAGAAAAGTGGAAACACCATTGTCAAAGTAAATATAGAGCACCATTTCTAAATAAAAGTGAAAGTGCCATTGCTGAGGTAAAGTAAAAATGAAGCATCATTTTGAGTAAAGAGGAAGCACCATTGCAACATCAATAGATAGATAGAATGAGTATGTAGGTAGAGCCAAGGGCAATGCCATTAGAGATAGTCTCACATAGGCACCAAGTTTTCCCACGCAAAGGAAATAAAGTGTCAATCCTAGAGCTAGTTAGGTGATGTCTATTGAAGAGAAAGTGCAGGAGATAGAGGTCCCAAGGAGAAATAATCGAAGCACTAGCAGTTGGAGAGTCAAGCATTAGGGTTTGGAGAATCAAGCACCATCTATCGAAGAGCCAAGCACCACATGGATTCAAACATTTTAGTTTTCAGTAAGGAGATTTTGGATATAAAAATATATCATTCAAGAATCATGTGTCAATTTTACGGTTATGAAGGAGCATTCAAACATCACAACATTATAATATCTTTGGAAGAAGCATCAAAACCAAATCCAAATGTTCATTTTTAAAATTGTGCACCATGTTGGAAGAAGGAAGATATAACAAAATATAATGAAGCATTTTCTACGTAGTATAAGTTAATGCATGGGTGTCTATTCACATGAAACCCATCCAAGAAACAGGAGTTAGTGAAACTCTTGAGATCCATCATGAATGCACATCACATAAATAGCTTCGAGCAGTCACAGACAAAGAAAGGTGACGTTTCGTATTTTTTATAAATACATTTTTAATCTAGAGTTGAATGGAAGAATAAGGTTTATGAATTTAATTATTTGACTTTTGATAAGATTTTTTATGTTTAATATGGTGAAATAAGATTTATTGAGTTTAATGAGTTAAGAAGAAGAGATAAGGACATATATTAATTGTTTACGATAAAGTTTTTGAAGCATTAATTAGAAGTTATTTTAAATATTTTGGAGAGATAAGTTGAAATAGGTTTATTTATTTAAAGTTTTCAAAGCCATTTAATATTTGAAAGAGTTAATTTTTATATTTTTTAAAGTTAAAGCTAATAGAATTTTTGTAAAATTATTTTGGAGAGATAAGGAATTCTACATCAAATTTAGGAACATTAATTTTGCAATTTTTTTTTTCTAGTTTCTATTTAATTAGGAAGTCATAAGGAATTCAAAATCAAAGGTTTTTGAAAATATAGAAACTTAAATTTTATCATTCAAAAATTAGGGAGACATAAGGTAGTCAACTTGAAAGGAAAATGGATGAAATTATTAAAAATACATTTAATGAAGATAGTGAAGATCTATTTAATGAACATAAGTTTTATTGAAAAAAATTAATAAACAACTTTAATAAACTTATATATAAGTATATTGATCTAAAGGAAAATTTTTCTTTGATTCTTAAGGAGGAAAGAGAAGAAATTTTTACAACTCTAATAAGTTATCTTCATGAAATACTTTTCAAGACTTGGTGGAATTCTCAAAACACAATTATATTCTCTTTAGAAAAATGTTTAATGATTTATTTATCATTAATTATTTTTGAAGGAATGAAACATTAGAAATAATATTATGTTAGTAAATAATCATTAAAACCAAGTCAATACTATTGTGATGATTTACTAACTCAATATCTAGAAGATATATCTCAAGTGAAAGTGTAGAAATGAATAAATAGAAGGAACAAGAAGAGAATTCAAATAAAGAAAGATAAAAGTATGAACCAAAATATGTTGAAGACTCTAATATGAAGGACTCAAATATTAATCTACTAGAAGTATATTGAAGAATCAACGATGAAGATCATATTGAAGACTAAAATATTCAATAACAAAATAATGTAATACATGGGGGTGTTGGATAATATTACATTATTTTGTACATGTCGATGTACCACCTTGGTACGTCATTGTAATATTAGATTAGGGTCATGTCTTAGATTAGTGAGTGAGTTAATATTTTATGTAATGTAATAATGTGCAGGAAATGCACAAGTGTCATGTAAATATGTGTGCAAGTGTTATGAGTGTAAATGTGCACAAGTGTCCAATATGTAAGTGTGCACATGTGTCCTTAGATTAGGAAGAGTTATGTGAAGATTCAAGTACAAGTGTGCATACAAGATAGTGTCATGTGTATGCAAGTGTCAAGTATAGAAGCCAAGAGTCATAAGGCTTGGCATATGGAAAGGAAGAGTCATAGTAACCAAAGAGTCATCCTAGAATGGCTATATATTACTCCATAGAGGATATATGAGATATATGAGAGATAAGAGCTATATGAGATACATAGAGATCTATAGTGTTCTACATTATCTATAGAGTCATTTCTATGAGATATTTGTAACATAAAGAGGAGTAATACAAGTTTGCATACATTTGAGCAACTAGTATTGTAAGTGATATTATTGTGCATATTTTAGGCTTTACATTCATACTTCATTATATTATTGAATGTTATACATATTAGTTGGCTCATTTATCTCTGTTACATTATCTTTATTGGATTCATTATATTGCAACTTTATTATATTTGATCATGTGATTACTTTTTTATGGTAATTTATATTAATTATAAGACTTCAAAATACATAAATTCTATGAGATGCACAACAAGGTTACTTACACAAGTTTTGAAAGTTTAAAAATTTTAGGATATGACTATTGGGTAAGAAAAACCAGTGAAATTAAGGATATTACCACTAGGTAAGAAAAACTAGTGAAGTTAAGGATATTACCACTGGGTAAGAAAAACCAGTGAAGTTAAGGATATTACCACTCGTAATGAAAAACTAGTGAAGTTAAGGATATTATCGTTGGGTAGGAAAGACCAGTGAAGTTAAAGTATTTCCACTAGGTTGAAGAAAAATGAGTGAAGCTAATATTATTACCACTAGGTTGAAGAACAACCAGTGAAGATTAAAGATTCAAATTTTAGAAAGAACCAACTCAAGAAGAAAAGTTTGTTAGGATCTCATCCTAACCCTTAATGTAATAACTTCCTTGATGTAATAATTCCTAGTGAACGTGGGTAGTACCCATGATTAATATTTTGTAATGTTCTAAGTTTTAGCTTAGGTAGTGCCTATGACAAATGGCACCCTTTTCTATGTAACACATGGTAGATAGGTTAGGTTAGGTGGCATTGTGCATGTAATTTGTTTGGAATTATGCATGTAATTCGAGTGGCATTGTGCATGTAATTCAAAGTGGCACTATGCATGTAATTCGGGTGGCATTATGCATGTAATCTAGGTAGCATTTTGCATTTAAGCCAACCTTGGAGGGAAACTCTTTAAATACCCGAAAAGGCACCAATGTAATCATCTTTTTGCAAATTAATGAAGTATTGAAGGAGGTTGCCCCCTCGAAGAGGCCTGTGATTCTATCTATTATGAGATTGTTCCTTTTAAGTAGTTTCTGTTATCATATGCAATTAATTATGAATACTGTTATAATGTTTCTGTGAGTTTATTTGAGTTGAGAGTGTGTTGTTAGTATATTTTATAGCAGGTTCCTAACAAGTGGTATTAGAGCGCTTTCCAGGGCCAAGTTCTGTTGCAACTACAATGATTCTTGCCATCCAATATGCCTGTTAGGTATAAATTCTATGTGTTTTTTTTTTCTTGTTTTTCCTTATTAAAAAAATCCAAAAAATACAGTGCATTTTTTTTTTCCAAACCAAAAAAAAAGAAAAAAAATCTTCTTTGTAGTTGAGTAGGTAGAAACCCTATGTCGAGGGTTTTAAAATATCATGAAGGATCTGTCGTTATTGGCTAAGCTAGATAGCCCATAAAGCATCTGGTAAAGTGAGGGGTGATCAAGCTCCAATACCTAGGCCTCAGACAGAACTCATGCACGGACTTGAGCTCCCACGTATCTTCGGGTATATCGGGAGACCATCTAGGTTTAAACAAACTTTTAGCCATTAGGAAGGTTTTTGGCCTTGTATTACTCATAGTCGACGGGACACAACATCCTGGACGATTACCCTCCCGTATTGTTAGAGAGGCGGGTAGTGTGCTCAAGGGTATGTGTGGAATCCTCCTTGAGTAGTGGCCTGAAATATTGGTCCGAGCACTATTGTTTGTCACTGTCGGTATATTAAAGGGCCTATGGGTGGTACATACTCCTCTACCTAGAATTCCCTGGTTTTGTTAAAATTTCAACCTGTAAAAAAAAATAAAAATAAAAATAAAAACAAGCCAAACCATTCTATTCGTAAACCTGCATTTCAAATCCCCAAAAAGTGAGCATATGAGAAAGGAGTCCTCTACTAAAAAATAATAGAAAGAACATACATTCAGGATAGACCATGAGGGTGACACTTAAGCTGATATTCTGGAGAATAACATTCAAATTTACAGTGCAGTCATAGTCAAGTCAGTCAAGTCAGAGAGGTCAGCACAGTCAGGTCAGAATTTACAGTTTTCAGAGTCAGAACAGAACTATCGTAACAGTCTCTTGCAAAATACAGAGAATCTTGGAGCTAGTGAAGTCAGGATTGGGCCAATGAGTGAGAGCATGATAGAAGGCCAGTTATAGATAGTGCTTTAGTACCCAACTTCTGCTCTGTAGCTCAGAATCAAAAACTGTAAACACCGTTAGACTCAGCAAAATAGTAGATAAAAAAAAGTAGTGTTGAGAGATATAGCTCATTGTGACCACCTCTTCGAGCTGATTTTTTTGATATATAGCACCCAAGCACTTTTTTGGGGCACTTACTAAAAATAGTAAGTCCTAAAAACTCAATTCTATTTTTAGTAACTGGTCACAAAAGGTTTAAAAATGGCCCAGGGTACCCGTGGATATCAAAAGGAACTAGAACACTTGGAATCCTTAACAAAAGCCATTGAAAACTTGCACTCGGATTTTCACTCCATCAGGGAAGAAGTCCAAGGTCTTTGCATAGAGCATGAGGCCACCAGTAATTGCTTAGAAGAAGCACTAACAGAAGTAGACATCAAACTAAAAAGAGGACCCCCCAAAATAGAACACCAAGCTGAGGGTTCTGCAAGGAATCAGGACCATGAACCACCCTTCAAAATGCCCAAATTGGACTTTCCCAAATTTAGTGGTAAGGATGTTTATGGGTGGCTATGTAGGGTTGATCAATTGTTTAGACTCCATAATGTCCCCATATTTCATCGAGTCTAGATGGCTTCCTTTAACTTGGAATCTGAGGCTCTACACTGGTTTCAATGGTTACGTAGTGCAAACCCAAATCTCTCTTGGGAGAATTTTGAATCCCAACTACTCACTCAATTTGGTCCTAGTGAGTATGAGGATTTTACAGGGGCCTTGACCAAACTACAACAAACAGAGGTCGATCCAGTGAATACCAAGCTCAATTTGAAAAATTGGCCAATAAGACGAGGATTGATCGAAGGGTTCTTCCAGAGTTGTTATATCAGTGGGTTGAAGGTGGAACTCCAAGCGGAAGTAAGAATGTTGAAACCACAAACTATGATGGAAGATATTAGTTTGGCCTGTTTGGCCGAATCTAAACTCTCTGCCCAAAGGCACCCATCAAAGTTTCCTCAAAATAGACCTTCATTTCCTCCTCGACCTCAACACCCAGTTGATAATAAACCTGCTGCACCCAAGCGCCTCACTACAGAAGAGATGGATGCATGTCATGCCCAGGGATTAAGTTAAAATTATGATGAAAAGTTTTTTAAAGGGCATAAGTGTGCACACAAAAAATTGTTCTTGATAGATGTTGAAGAACCTGAGGACTCTGACTAGAGTGATGAGGATGAGGACCCTTCGAAAACACCTTCTCCACAAGAAGAAGTGAAACAGGAACCTAAGACAACAATTACAGTCCATGCTCTCGCAGGCATTACTACTCCACAAACCATGAAGGTTCCTAGCTAGGTTTGCATAGTTTATTTCTAGAAAATTAATATTGTAAACCTAGCTAGGAACTACTAGAGGGGTCATATGAAAGATCTAACATCAATCCTTATCAATAATTCCTTTGAGGTCATGGTAGCCAATGGGGGAACCTTACCTTGTAAAGGAAAATGTCACAATGTTAAAATCAAGATAGGGGACTATGAACTCAAGCAGGACATGTTTGCCCTCCATTTGGGCAGATGTGATATTGTTTTGGGATCTCAATGGTTGAGTACATTGGGCACTATCAGTTGGAATTTTGCCAAACTCTGGATGCAGTTCTCCCAAAATGGACAAACACACATCATCAAGGGCTCCCCAGTAGGAACACCTCAAATTATTAGTTCAAATGGCATGGAGAAATTGCTAAAGAAATCATCATGTGGGGTCATTGCACAACTATTCTCCATCCAACCATCCACCTCTCAAATGGGTGAAACTCCATCAGACCTACAACAGATTCTCCACAAACATGAGGCCATATTTTCGGAACCAACTACACTACCACCGCATCGCTCTCATGACCATGCCATTCCATTATTGTCGGATAGTGCACCTCCCAATATCATACCATACAGGTACCCTCATGCCATGAAGTCAGATATTGAGAAAATGATACAGGAATTACTCAAGGCGGGTATCATTTAGCCTAGTACTAGTCCCTACTCTACACTAGTCTTACTGGTCCTCAAGAAGGATGGCTCCTGGCGACTATGTATTGACTACCGAGAACTCAACAAGATAACTATCAAAGATAAATTTTCTATCCCTATGGTTGATGAATTACTAGATGAATTACATGGGACCATGTACTTCACCAAGCTAGACCTTCACTCTGGTTACCATCAGATCCGGCTCAAGGATGAAGATATTCCTAAAACTAATTTTCGCACTCATGAAGGTCATTATGAATTCTTGGTAATGCCATTTGGTCTCACAAATGCTCCTTCCACATTTCAAAGCCTGATGAACAACATATTTCACCCTTTTTTGCGGAAGTTCATCCTTGTGTTCTTCGATGACATCTTGATTTACAGTCACACATGGGAAGAGCATCTCAAGCATGTAGATCAAACTCTACAACTCTTGGCTGACCATCAACTGTTCACAAAAATATCCAAGTGTTCCTTTGGTTTGACTGAAGTGGAGTACCTGGGACACATTGTCTCAAAGGATGGTGTCAAGGTTGACCCTAAGAAGATCCAAGTAGTCCAAGAATGGTCGAAACCTCGCACTCTCAAGGGACTTCGAGGATTTTTAGGGCTTACAGGCTATTATCATAAATTTGTCTATAATTATGGAAAGATAGCCACCCCCCTCACCTCCATTTTGAAGAAGGATTCTTTTACTTGGATAGGGCCGACTGAGCAAGCCTTCCCGAAACTCAAGCATGCCATGACCACCACTCTAGTTTTAGCCATGCCAGACCTCTCTAAAAAATTTGTCATTGAAAGTGATGCTTTTGGTCATGGTATTGGGGCGGTATTGATGCAAGAAGGACGCCCTTTGGCTTTTACCAGCAAAGCCCTATCTGATCACAATCTAGGGAAATCCACATATGCTAAGGAAATGATGGCAATCTTGCATGCAGTCCTACATTGGTGACCTTACCTCATTGGGTGCCATTTATCCATCAAAACTAACCACCAGAGTCTGAAATACTTTCTAGAACAACGAGTTGCCACCCCCAAGCAACAAAAGTGGGTATCAAAACTCATGGGCTATGATTATGACATCACGTACAAAAAAGGAAAGGAAAATCTTGTGGCGGATGCTCTCTCTCGCTAATTTGAGACCCTTAGTATGTTGTGTGCCATTTCTGCACCATTGCACCAATGGATTGAGCCCTTACGTCAGGAAATACTTCAGGATGCAAATTTGAAAGACTTGGTTGCTTCACTTATGGATGATCCAAAGTCTACACCAGGATATAGTTGGGATGGCTAGGATCTGCGTTACCATCAATGCCTGGTTCTTCCTCCTAAGTCCCCACTTTGAGAGCTCCTCATGAAGGAATCACATGCTACTCCATCTTCTAGCCATTCAAGGTTCCTAAAAACTTATGAACGACTCAAGCACACCTTCTTTTGGAAAGGTATGAAACAGGACATTCACTCTTTTGTAGCTGACTGTGACACCTGTCAAAGGATGAAAGGGGAAACAGTGCACTCTCCAAGCACTCTTCAACCATTACCGATTCTAGAGCAAGTGTGGACTGACATCTCCATGGACTTCATCGAAGGGCTACCTAAATCAGGAGGTAAGTCAGTTATTTTCATAGTAGTGTACTGCATTTCAAAGTATGCTCACTTTTGTGCCCTAGCCCATCCTTACACAACCTCCACTATTGCCCAAATTTTTCTTGACTCCATCTTTCACCTTCATGGCATGCCAGCCTCCATTGTATATGATCGTGATCCCACCTTTACTAGCAATTTTTGGCAAGAGTTGTTTAAGTTGCAGGGGACTCATCTCAAAATGAGTTCAGCCTACCATCCACAAACGGATGGTCAAACAGAGGTTGTTAATAAATGCTTGGAAACCTACCTTTGGTGCTTTGCCTCCGATCATCCTACTCATTGGGCAAAATGGATTTCCTTGGCTGAATGGTGGTACAACACTTCCTATCATACCGCCACAAAACTCACACCGTTTGATGCAGTTTACAGGCGCCCTCCGCTCACGCCTTCCTCCTACATTTCAGGTAGCTCCAAGGTCCAGGCTGTTGACAATGCTCTGAGTCAACACACCGAGGTCCTCCGCCAACTCAATAAAAATTTAAACATGGCCTAGAATCGGATGCGCCAATAAGCTGATCAACATCGTTCTGAGTGCAGTTTTGATGTGGGTGATATGGTCTTCCTTCGCTTACAGCCATACAAACAATCATCCCTACAACTTTGCAGGTGTCAGAAGATCGCTCCAAAATTCTATGGTCCTTATCAGGTTCTACAATGGATTGGCCCTACAGCTTACAAATTGGCTCTTCCCCCCACTTCCAAGCTCCACCTTGTTTTTCATGTTTCCATTCTCAAGAAATTTGTGGGCACAAAGGTACAGGTTCAATAAACACTTCCCTAATTGGATGAAGAAGGCTCCATCTTACTCGCACCTGAGTAGCTGTTGGATCGTCGAACTCGCACTTTGCATAACCGTACCATTACGGAGGTCCTTGTTCAGTGGCATGGACTTCAACCTAAGGATGCTACATGGGAGTCTCTCCATCAACTCCAACAATAGTTTCCTCATTTTTAGCTTTGAGGACAAAGCTTCTTCAAGGAGAAGGGCATGTTAGGATCTCATCCTAACCCTTAATGTAATAACTTCCTTGATGTAATAATTCCTAGTGAATGTGGGTAGTATCCATGATTAATATTTTGTAATGTTCTAAGTTTTAGCTTAGGTAGTGCCTATGACAAATGGCACCCTTTTCTATGTAACACATGGTAGATAGGTTAGGTTAGGTGTCATTGTGCATGTAATTCGTGTGGCATTATGCATGTAATTCGAGTGGCATTGTGCATGTAATTCAAAGTGGCACTATGCATGTAATTCGGGTGGCATTATGCATGTAATCCAGGTGGCATTTTGCATGTAAGCCAACCTTGGAGGGAAACTCTTTAAATACCCGAAAAGGCACCAATTTAATCATATTTTTGCAAATTAATGAAGTATTGAAGGAGGTTGCCCCCTCGAAGAGGCCTACGATTCTATCTATTGTGAGATTGTTCCTTTTAAGTAGTTTATGTTATCATATGCAATTAATTCTGAATACTGTTATAATGTTTCTGTGAGTTTATTTGAGTTGAGAGTGTGTTTTTAGTATATTTTATAGCAGGTTCCTAACAAATTTGGTCATTGTTATTTTGCTTCAAGTTATTGAAAATATTTATAGAAGTTTAATATTAATGCTAGAGAAAGTTATCTAACTATTTTACTATAGGAAAAACTAATATTAAAAATTTGAAAAGCTTCCTACAATGGATATAGAAGACTTTCATCTTCAATTTCTTGAAGGCCATGAGTTTTTCTCATGTAGGGATTGGTTTGAGTTGGAGTTAAGTTTCAAATATAGATATTGATAAAAATTTCAAGTCTCAAAGATAGACCTAGAGAAGGCAGATTGAGTTTACCTATTCCAAGAATCTATTCAAAATGGAAGGTAATCTACAATATAGATTCAGGTGTTTAATATAGACCTTGGCATTGATAGAAAAAGAAGACTTCATAAGAGAAGTCCCATATAAGGGGATAAAATATACTAGAAAAATACCCCATTGAAGGTAGACTCAAAACCCAAGAAAGAGGTCCTATTGAATATTTAAGATTGGTCCTTAAAAAAAAATAGACCATTAATATAACTTGCTCTATAGAGATAGAAAGCAAGCAAGTAAGAAAACTTGAAGGTAGCAAGAAGACTTCAAGACAACAAAAATTCTTGAGGACAATCCAAGTTAAAGGACAGTGTAAGAACTGCTCAACTCAAAACAACTTGAAGACCAAGATAGAGGCAGCATTTGGAAGGAAAGTTTGAATGTCACAAGGGAAGCATTGAAGATAAATATTCAACAAGTTTTTAAAGGTAAAGAAAAATTCACAGAAGTCCACATAGGATAGAAATAATTAAAGTCAACAATTCAAGAGAGCAGGGCAGTATACATATTGAGAAAATAAAAAAAAGACAATTTTAAAAGAAGAAGATTGGGTAGTATTAAGACATTCAATATAGCACATTGGTTAATTCCACAAGGGAATAATTGAGATATAGTTTTAGTCAAGGTATAGTCACAAAATAAATGGGACAACAAAGGGAATGTTCCAAGAGAACATCAAATTTCTAAGGTGCCACTACATTGAAGAAGATAAAGGCTTTATTTAAGAAATAAAAACCTTTATTCGACCAGTGAATAGAGAATGTTATTTTATTATTTCTAAGTGTAATCAGTCAGCAATATTATGGAATAATTTTAAAGTGCAAAATCATATCTAAAGTCTAAGGTTCAATAGAAAGAGTGGTTACATCCAACCAATGACTGAAGGAGCAGTTTTTTGATATCATACTCTACATACAGATTTACCTACAAATAAAGTGAGAATAAATAAAAATATTTTAAGTACCATTTGTGTTAGAGGAAGTGTTATTACTAAAGAAAAGTGGAATTGCCATTGTCAAAGTAAATATAGAGCACCATTGTTAAAGAAAAGTGGAAGCACCATTATCTAGGTAAAGAGGAAGCGTCATTGTTAAAGTAAAAAGGAAGTGTAATTACCAAGGTAAAGAGGAAGCACCATTACAACATATACAAACAACATGAGTACACAGGCAAAGCCGAGGGTAGCGCCATTAGAGATAGTCTAACACAGGTGCCAATATTACCTAAGCAAATTAAATGAAGCATCAAACCTAGATACATTTGGGTGACATCTATCAAAGAGGAAGTGAAATATACAAAGCTTCCAAGGAGAAAGAATCAAAGTGCTAGTAGTTGGAGAGTCAAGCATCAAGGTTTGGATAATCAAGCACCATCTATCGAAGAGCCAAGCGCCACATGGAGTCGAAAATTTGAGTTGTCAACAAGGAGATATTGGATAGGTAAATTCATCATTCGAGAATAATTTGTTAAGCTTAGCATTATAAAGTAGTATTTAGACATCGTAGTGTTATAAAGTCTTTTTAAGAAGCATAAAAATCAAATACAAATGTTCATTTATGAAATCGTGTGCCATGTTGGGAGATGGAAGATGTAGCAATAGACAATTAAACATTTTCTTAGCAGTATAAGTTAATGCATGAGCATCTATTCACATGAAATTCATCCAAGCAAGAGGAGTTAGTGAAACACCTAAGAGTCATCATGAATGCGCAATGCTTGATTCATTTTGAGTAGTTGCAGACAGAGAAAGGTGATATTTTGCATTATTGATAAATAGTTTTTTAATCTAAATTTGAAAAGAGGAATAAGGTTTATGAATTTAATAATTTGATTTTTTATAAGGTTTTTTAAGTTTAATATGGAGAAATAAGGTTTATTGAGTTTAATAAGTTTAGAAGGAGAGATAACGACATATATTAATTGTTTAAAATAAAGTTTTTGAAGCATTAATTAGAAGTTATTTTAAGTATTTTGGAGAGATAAGTGGAAATAGGTTTATTTATTTAAATTTCTCAAAGCCATTTAATATTTGAAAGAGTTTTGTTGAGCCAACCACTATTGCCATGGACTCCGTTACTAAAGTCATGCTCACTAAGAGATGTTTTATGCTTTTCTTTAGGAACTTTTTCGGGGACGACTTCGAGATAACCATAATAATATTTTATAGTTGGAACAACGATAGGGTGATAATCCATGACTAAACTTACAATATCAACATCAAGTTGCTTGCTGAACTAACATGCCAACCGGTGAAAGGGAGGTCCATTCGACGTGAGAAGTATAATTGGAAGGCAAAACTGAAGGACATCAAGGATAAAGAAATTTTTAAGAAAGTGAGGATGGTATTAAAATGAATAGAGCTCCCCACCCCATGGAACAGTGTAATGTAGCCAATTATGGAATCTGTTATAGTTGATGATCCTGAGAAGGCACTTTACAATATTCACTTTTCCTTCTACAATCACTTTAGGGATGTCAATCCAGTGAACATAACCCAATTTATCTTTAATTCCATTAGCTATTCCATAGAGAACATCTACAGAAAGAAAAGTGATGACTTGCCCTTATATAAGGGCCTATTCCAATTCCTTTATAAACACTGGCTCATCCACTGCCCTCAATGCATCATCATCCCTATCATTCATTACACCAAAGGAAAACCTAACCCTACCCCTGCCAAATCCAGCCAGACCAGTTTATACCCCTCTTATTCCCTGGCCATGTCGACCAAGAAAAGAGCGATTGTGGAGGCAGTCAAAAGTATGAGAAATCAATTAGTCAAGAAAATCAAACTCGAGGTCCCTAAGAAATCAGAGAGAGCCATAAGATCCTCACCACATCTGGAAAAGCTTGCATAGAAAAAGAAAACCTTGGTAATCAACTCAGATGAGGAGGACAAGGATGTACCTGACCAATGCCTAAAGAAGTACATCATTAACTCGATTTCCAACTGCATTTCTCACATTATGGACCTCCATAACGCCTTGAATATTTTATTTTTCAAAAATAATTTCTCCTAGGATGATGGTAAGGACAACACCATGGATGAATTCAAGGATGATGATAAGAAATCTGTGGCTTCTAAGAACATTGAGGATGAAGGTGAGGATGAGATAAAAGAAGAGCCTAAGGATGAATATGCTAAAGCTTAAGAGGATATCTAATGCCTTCTTTGCGCATGATTTGTTGTTTGTCTCAGGGTATCCTCATATTTTTCCCATCCTCTATTTTTTATGTTCATTTTTGTCTTCTTTATTGTAGGACTACATTCCTCCATTTTTACTTCTCACTTTATCTTTTGCTTGTTCAACACTTTTGTTGTTGATGTAATCAAGTTTTGGGAGTCTGTCAAAACCCGTTTTGAATAAAATTTTTAAATCATCAAAAATAAATTGAAAGAGTTAGTTTTTATATTTTTGAAAGTTAAATCTAATAGAATATTTACAAAATTATTTTGGAGAGATAAGGAATTCTACATAAAATTTAGGAACATTAATTTTGCAAAAACTCTTATTTTCTAGTTTCTATTAAATTAAAGAATCGTAAGGAATTCAACATCAAAGGTTTTTGAAAATATACAAACTTAAATTTTATCATTCAAAAAGTAGGGAGACATAAGGTAGTCAACTTCAAAGGAAAATTAATAAAATTGTTTAAAATACATTTAATGAAGATAGTGAAGAACTATTGCATGAACTTAAGTTTTATTGACAAAACTTAATAAAAAAATTTGATGGATATAGATATTTGTCTATTGATCTAAAGGAAAAGTTTTCTTTGATTCTGAAGGAGTCAAGAGATGAAATTGTTACAGGTCTAATAAGTTATCTTCATGAAATACTTTTCAAGACTTGATGGAATTCTCAAAACATAGTTATATTCTCCTCAAAAGAATGTTTAATGATTATTTATCACTAATTATTATTAAGGAATGAAACATAAGAAAGAAGATTATGTTAGTAAAGAATCATTAAAACCAAGTCAATACTATTGTGATGATTTACTAACTCAATATCTAGAAGATATATCTCAAGTGAAAGTGGAGAAATGAAGAAATAGAAGTAACAAGAAAAGTAAAATAAAAAAAGGTTAAAATAAGTTTGAACCAAAATATTTTGAAGACTCTCATATGGAGTACTCATATATTAATCTACTAGAGGTAGATATAAGACTCAAGGGTGAATAATATTACATTATTTTATACATGACAATGTACCACCTTGGTACATCATTGTAAACATTAGATTAGGGTTGTATCTTAGATTAGTGAGTGAGTTAATATTTCGCATAATATAATAATGTGCAAGAAATGCACAAGTATCATGTAAATATGTGTTCCAGTATTATGAGTGTAAATATGCACAAGTATCCAATATGTAATTGTGCACAAGTATCCAATATGTAAGTGTGCACATGTATCCTTAGATTGGAAAGAGTTATGTGAAGAGTAAAGTACAAGTGTACATACAAGATAATATCATGACTCATAATTGTAAAGACCATATAGCAGATTGAGCTCCTTTTAGGTCAAATTACTTTGAATTTATCTTAGCTTCTTGAAATGGTCTAGATAATAGGTGCCTTCACCTCTTGGCCATTTGGTAACCTTAGGTAGGTCAATTTACACTTGCATATCCTATGATTGGATGGCGATTCAACACCATAAATAGGTATAGTCAAATGTGTTTCCTGTAGAGGTACATAGTTTTTTGGTCCCTTAGACTCCTCTTATGAGCCCCTTCTAGGCATTGGTTTTATTATTTGTAGGGAGCCTAGAGTGTTGGATTTTTCATCATAAATTATCATCATATCATGTTAATATATATATTCTATTTTGGTTGGCATTTCTTATGTTGTCAGATGAAACCCATCAAACCCTTTCATGATAGATCATGTTTATTTTCTAAAACTTACATCTTCATAATCTAGTACTTCAAGCTTCCTTTTCTTTTGAATCCTATTTTAACACATTTTTGAAATACCTCCATTTCCATGTGCTTTATATGGCTAAGGTTGCACCAAATGCTCTAGGGTTTCTCTTGTAGTTGAGGCTTTAGACAAGTCCAATATTGGCTTGAACATGGGGATGTTTTCCTATAGGCCTTCCAATTCCTAGTATATACCATCCTTCTCCTACTCTTAGATGATTTATTCCCTCTCATTTGAACTCTCAGATAGTTTTTCTTTCTCTTATGGTCCTTTCATTTTTTTAATTTCTATATTTACTAGACTTCCTATACCCTCAAAAGCCTCAACATCCTTGTGCATGTCTATAGGGGAATCCTACAACTAGGGTTCTTGTTAAAATTTTGACAAGAACTTCTACCATTTTAATTATCCCCTTATACTCACCACAAAATGGTGTCACCATATTATCTAGATGAGACCATGGTTTTTCAATTCATCCTTTTCAACCTGATATTTAATTGCCATTTCATGCAATAAATGAGTAAGAGAGTTAAAATGGTAAATTGATTGTTGGAGAATATTACATTATTTGGTACATGCTAATGTAACACCTTGGTACATCATTGTAAATATTAGATTAGGGTCATGTATTATATTAGTAAGTGAGTTAAAATTTCATGTAATGTAATAATGTGCAAGAAATGCACAAGTGTCATGTAAATATGTGTGCAAGTGTTATGAGTGTAAATGTGCACAAGTGTCAAATATGTAAGTGTGCACATGTATCCTTAGGTTAGGAAGAGTTATGTGAAGAGTCACGTACAAGTGTGCATACAAGACAATATCATGTGTATGCAAGTCTCAAGTATATAAGCCAAGAGTCATAAGGCTTGGCATATGGAAAGGAAGAGTCATAGTAACCAAAGAGTCATCCTAGAATGGCTATATATTACTCCATATAGGATATATGCGATATGAGATATATAAGAACTATAAGAGATACATAGAGATCTATAGTGTTCTAAATTATCTATAGATTCATATCTATGAGATATTTGTAACAAAAAGAGGAGTAAAATAAGTTTACATATATTTGAGCAACTAATATTATAAGTGATATTATTGTGCATATTTTAGGCTTTATATTCATACTTCATTATATTATTGAATGTTATACATATTAGTTGGCTTATTTATCTTTGTTACATTATCTTTATTAGATTCATTATATTGCAACTTTATTATATTTGATCATGTGATTACTTTTTGATGGTAATTAAATTGAGTATAAGGTTTTAAAATCCACAAGTGCTATGATATGCAAAGCAAGGTTACTTACACAACTTTTGAAAGTTGAAAAAGTTAAGGATATTACCACTGGGTAATAAAAAACAATAAAGTTAAGGATATTACCACTTGGTAAGAAAAACTAGTGAAGTTAAAATTATTACAACTAGGTAGGAAAAACTAGTGAAGTTAAAGTGTTTTCACTAGGTTTAAAAAAATCGGTGAAGCTAAGATAATTACTACTAGGTTTAAGAACAACCAGTAAAGATTAAATATTTAGATTTTAGAAAGAACCAACTCAAGAAGAAAATTTGGTCATTACCATTCTGCTTTAGGTTATTAAAAATATTTATAGAAGTTTCATATTAATGCTAGAGAAAGTTATCTAAGTATTTTGATGCAGTAAAAATTAATCTTCAAAATTTGAGAAGCTTATTACAATGGAGAGAGAAGACTTTCATATTATATTACTTGAAGTTCATGAGCTTTCCTCATGAATGGATTGGTTTGAGTTATAGTTAAGATTTAGATATAGATATTGATAAAAGTTTTAGGATCTCAAAGATAGACCTAGAGAAGGTAGGTTGAGTTTACCTACTCCAAGAATCTATTTGAAATAGAATTAAATCTATAGTATAGATTTAGGTATTGAATATAGACCTTGATATTGATAGAGAAAGGATACTCGAGAAGATAAGTCACATAGAAGCAGACAAAGGAGAGTTGAAAAAGGTCCCATTGAATGCAGACTCAAAGAATCAAGAAGAAGGACCTATTGAAGATTGAAGATTTGTCCTTAATAATAAAATATACCATTAATATAACTTGCTCTACAAATATAGAAAGCAAGAAAGTAAGAAAACTTGAAGATAGTAAGAAGACTTCAAGAAGGCTTCAAGATATCAAAAAGTCTTGAAGATAGTCCAATTCAAAGTACAATGTAAGAATTGTACAAGTAATAATAGCTTGAAGATCAAGATAGAGGTAACATTTGGAAGGAAAGTCTGAATGTCACAAGGGCAACAATGAACATAAAAATTTAGAAAGTTTTGAAACATAAAGGCAAATTCATAGAATTCCACATTGGATAGAAATAATTTATGGCAATGATTCAAGAGAGTAGGGTAGCATTTTTTGATCAAAGAAAAATGAAGATAGTGTTATAGAAGATTTGGCAGTATTAAGGCATTAAAGATAGCACATTGCTTAAATCCACAAGGAAATTATTGAGATATAGTTTAAGCTAAGGTGTAGCCATGAAATCATTAGGATAGCAAAGGGAAAGTTCCAAGAGAACATAGATTTTCTAAGGCACCACTACATTGAAGAAGATAAAGGCTTTATTTGGGAAAGAGAAACCTCTATTCGAACAACGGATAGAGAGTGTTATTCAGCCATTTATAAGTGCAACCAGTTAGCAAGATTATGGAATAATTTTAGAGTGAAAATTCATGTCTATATTCTAAGGTGCAATATAAAGAGTGTTGCCATGCAACCAATGATCGAAGGAGCAGTTTTTTGATACCATACTCTACATATAGATTTACCTCCAAATAAAGTGAGAAGAAATGGAAATATTGTAAGCATCATTTGTGTCAGAGGAAGTGTTATTAATAAATAAAAGTGGAAAAACCATTTTCAAATTAAAGAGAGCACCATTTCTAAATAAAACTAAAATTGTCGTTGCTGAGGTAAAGAGGAAGCACCATTTTTGAAGTAAAAAGGAAGCATCTTTTTTTAGTAAATAGGAAGCATCATTGCAACATAGATAGATAGAATGAGTACGTATGCAGAGCCAAGGAAAATTCCATTAGAGATAGTCTCACTTTAGGGATGTCAATCCAGTGAACATACCCCAATTTATCTTTAATTTCATTAGCTATTCCATAGAGAACATATATAGAAAGAAAAGTGATGACTTAACCTCACATCAGGGCCTCTTCCAAGTCCTTTATAAACACTGGCTCATCCATTGCCCTCAAGGAATTATCATCCCTATCGTTCATTCCACCAAAGGAAAACCTATCCCTACCCCTACCAAATCCAACTATAATAGTTTGTCCCCCTCTTATTGCTTGGCCATGTCGCCCAAAAAAAGAGCGATTGTGGAAGCAGTCAAAAGTCTAATAAATCCAGTAGTCAAGAAAATAAAACTTGAGGTCCCTAAGAAATTAGAGAGATCCATAAGATCCTTACCACATCTGGAAAAGCTTGCATAAAAAAAGAAAACCTTGGTAATCAACTTGAATGAAGAGGACAAGGATGTACCTGACCAATGCTTGAATTAGTACATCATTAACTCGATTTCCAACTACATTTCTCACATTATGGACCTCCATAATCCCTGAATATTTTTTTTTTCCAAAAATAAGTTCTTTGAGGATGGTGGTAAGGAAAATGCCATGGATGAATTCAAGGATGATAATAAGAATTTTTTGGCTTCTAAAAATATTGAGGATGAAGGTGAGGATGAGATAAAAAAAGAGCCAAAGGATGAAGATGCTAAAGCTGAAGAGGAGGTCTAATGCCTTCTTTGCGTATGATCTGTTGTTTGTCTTAGGGTATCCTCATGTTTTTGCCATCCTCTCTTTTTCATGTTCTTTTTATTCTGCCTTATTGTAGGACTATGTTCCTCCATTTTTACTTCTCGCTTTATCTTATGCTTGTTAAACACTTTTTTTATTGATGTAATCAGATTTTGGGAGTCTGTCAAAACCCGTTTTGAATGAAAATTTTAAATCTTAAAAAAAATATTTGAAAGAGTTAATTTTTATATTTTTGAAAGTTAAAGCTAATAGAATATTTGTAAAATTATTTTGGAGAGATAAGGAATTCTACATCAAATTTAGGAACATTAATTTTGCAAAAACTCTTATTTTCTAGTTTCTATTAAATTAGAGAATTGTAAGGAATTCAACATCAAAGGTTTTTGAAAATCTAAAAACTTAAATTTTATCATTCAAAAAGTAGGGAGACATAAGGTAGTCAACTTCAAAGGAAAATTAATAAAATTGTTTAAAATACATTTAATGAAGATAGTGAAGAACTATTGCATGAACTTAAGTTTTATTGACAAAACTTAATAAACAACTTTGATGGATATAGATATTTGCCTATTGATCTAAAGGATAAGTTTTATTTGATTCTTAAGGAGGCAAGAGATGAAATTTTTACAGGTCTAATAAGTTATCTTCATGAAATACTTTTCAAGACTTGATGGAATTATCAAAACATAATTATATTCTCTTCAAAAGAATGTTTAATGATTATTTATCATTAATTATTTTTGAAGGAGTGAAACATAAGAAAGAAGATTACGTTAGTTAAGAATCATTAAAACCAATTCAATATTATTGTGATGATTTACTAACTCAATATCTAGAAGATATATCTCAAGTCAAAGTGGAGAAATGAATAAATATAAGGAACAAGAAGAGAAGTAAAATAAAAAATGTTTAAATAAGTTTGAACCAAAAGATGTTGAAGAATCTCATATGAAGTACTCAAATATTAATCTATGAGAGGTAGGTTGAAGACTCAAGCGTGAAGATCATAGGGGGTGTTTTGGATAATATTACATTATTTGATACATGATAATGTACCACATTGATAAATCATTGTAAATATTAGATTAGGTTTGTGTCTTAGATTAGTGAGTGAGTTAATATTTCATGTAATGTAATAATATGCAAGAAATGCACAAGTATCATGTAAATATGTGTGCAAGTGTTGTGACTGTAACTGTGCACAAGCGTCCAATATGTAAGTGTGCACATGTATCCTTAGATTAGGAAGAGTTATGTGAAGAGTCAAGTACAAGTGTACATACAAGATAGTATCATGACTCATATTTGTAAAGACCATATAGCATATTGGGCTCCTTTTAGATCCAATTCTTTTGAATTTGCCTTAGCTTCTTGAAATGTTCTGGATTATAGATGTCTTCACCACTTGGCCATTTGGTGACCTTAGTTAGGTCAATTTCCACTTGCATATCCTATGATTTGATGGTGAGTCAGCACCATAAACAAGTATAGTCAAATATATTTCCTCTAGAGGTACATAGTTTGTTGGCCCCTTAGAATCCTCTTGTGAACCCCTTCTTGGTATTGGTTTCATTATTTTTAGGGAGTCTGGAGTGTTGGATTTTTCATCATCAATTATCATCATCTCATGTTAATCTATATATTCTATTTTTGTTTGCATTTATTATGTTGTCATATGGAACCCATCAAACCCTTTCATGATAGATCATGTTTATTTTCTAAAACTTACATCTTCATAATCTAGGACTTCAAGCTTCCTTCTCTTTTGAATCCTATTTTAACATATTTTTGAAATACCTCCATTGCCATGTGCTTTAGATGGCTAAGTTTCCACCAAATGCTCTAGGTTTTCTCTAGTAGTTGAGGCTTTAGATGAGTCCAATATTGGATTGAACATAGGGATGTTTTCCTACAGGCCTCCCAATTCCTAGTCTTTACCATCCTTCTCCTACTCCTAGATGCTTTCTTCCCTATCATTTGGAATCTCAGATAATTTTTCTTTCTCTTATGGTCCTTGAATTTTTGTAATTTATATATTTACTAGACTTCCTATACCCTCAAAAGCCTCAGCATCCTTGTGCATGTCTATAGGGGAATCCTACAACTAGGGATCTTGTTAAAATTTTGACAAGAACTTCTACCATTTTAATTATCCCCTTCTACTCACCACAAAATGGTGTCACCATATTATCTAGATGAGACCATGGTTTTTCAATTCACCCTTTTCAACCTGATATTTAATTGTTATTTCATGAAATAAATGACATAAATAAAATGTTAAATTGATTTATGGATAATATTACATTATTTGGTACATGCTAATGTACCACCTTGGAACATCATTGTAAATATTAGATTAGGGTCGTGTCTTATATTAGTAAGTAAGTTAATATTTCATGTAATATAATAATCTGCAAGAAATGCACAAGTGTCATGTAAATATGTGTGCAAGTGTTATGAGTGTAAATGTGCACAAGTGTTCAATATGTAAGTGTGCACATGTATCCTTATATTAGGAAGAGTTGTGTGAAGAGTCATGTACAAGTGTGCGCATTTTATCTTATTTGATTTTCTCGATGTATACAAGATAGTATGATGTGTATGCAAGTCTCAAGTATAGAAGCCAAGAGTCATAAGGCTTGGCATATGGAAAGGAAGATTCATATTAACCTAAGAGTCATCCTAGAATGGCTATATATTACTCCATATGGGATAATTGAGATATAAGAGATATAAGATCTATATGAGATACGTAGAGATCTATAGTGTTCTACATTATCTATAGTCATTTCTATGAGATATTTGTAACAAAAAGAGGAGTAATACAAGTTTACATACATTTGAGCAACTAATATTGTAAGTGAAATTATTGTGCATATTTTAGGTTTTATATTCATACTTCATTATATTATTGAATGTTATACATATTAGTTGTCTTATTTATCTCTGTTACATTATCTTTATTAGATTAATTATATTGTAAATTTATTATATTTGATCACGTGATTACTTTTTTATGGTAATTTATATTAAGTATAATTATTTAAAATCCATTAGTACTATGAGATGCATAGCAAGATTACTTACACAACTCTTGAAAGTTGAAAAATTTAAGGATATTACCATTGGATAATAAAAACCAGTGAAGTTAAGGACATTACCACTGGGTAAAAAAACCAGTGAAATAAGTATATTTCCACTGGGTAATAAAAACCAGTAAAGTTAAGGATATTACCACTGGGTAAGAAAAACCAATGAAGTTAAGGATATTACAACTGGGTAGGAAAAATTAGTGAAGTTAAAGTGTTTTCACTAGGTTGAAGAAAAACCAATGAATCTAGGATTATTACTACTAGGTTGAAGAACAACCAGGAAATATTAAAGATTTATATTTTAGAAAGAACTAACTCAAGAATAAAATTTTGTCACTATCATTCTGCTTTAGGTTAATAAAAATATTTATAGAAGTTTCATATTAATGCTAGATAAAGTTATCTAAGTATTTTGTTGTAGTAAAAATTAATCTTCAAAATTTGAGAAGCTTCCTACAATGGATAGAGAAGACTTTCATCTTTGATTGCTTGAAGGTCATGAGCTTTCCTCATGCAAGGATTGGTTTGAGTTGCAGTTAAGTTTTAGATATAGATATTGATAAAAGTTTTAGGTCTCAAAGATAGACCTTGAGAAGGTAGATTGAGTTTACCTATTCCAAGAATCTATTTGAAATAAAAGTAAATCTGTAGTATAGAATTAGGTCTTGAATAAAGACCTTGATATTGATAGATAAAGGAGACTCGATAAGAGAAGTCCCATATAAGCAGACAAAGGAGATTTGGAAAAGGTCCCATTGAATGCAGACTCAAAGACTCAAGAAGGAGGTCCTATTGAATATTGAATATTTGTGCTTAATAATAAAATAGACCATTAATATAACTTGTTCTACAGATATATAAAGCAATCAATTAGGTAAACTTGAAGATATCAAGAAGACTTCAAGAAGGCTTCAAGATAGCAAGAAGTCTTGAGGATAGTCCAAGTTAAAGGACAACGTAAGAAATGCACAAGGCAGAACAACTTGAAGACCAAGATAGAGGTAACATTTGGAAGGAAAGTTTGAATGTCACAAGGGTAGCATTGAAGATAAATATTCAGCAAGTTTTGAAAGGTAAAGGCAAATTCATAGAAGTCCACATTGGATAGAAATAATTGATGACAATAATTCAAGAGAGTGGGTAGAATTCATTGATCAAATAAAAAATAAGATCGTGTTATAAGAAGAATATTTGGAAGCATTAAGGTATTCAAGATAGCACATTACTTAAATCCATAAAGAAATAATTGATATATAGTTTAAGTTGAGGTGTAGCCATGAAATAATTATGATATCAAAAGGTATATTCCAAGAGAACGTAGATTTTCTAAGGCACCACTACATTGAAGAAGACAAAGGCTTTATTTGGGTAAGAGAAACCTCTATTCAGCCAATAGATAGAGAATTTTATTCAGCCATTTCTAAGTGCAGACAGTTAGCAAGCTTATGGAATAATTTTAGAGTGTATATTCATGTCTAAATTCTAAGGTTCAATAGAAAGAGTGTCTCCATCTAGCCAATTATTGAAGGAGCAGTTTTTTATGCCATACTCTACATATAGATTTACCTACAAATAAAGTGAGAAGAAATGAAAATATTGTAAGCACCATTTGTGTTAGAGGAAGTGTTATTACTAAATAAAAGTGGAAGCACCATTGTTAAAGTAAATAGAGAGCACCGTTGCTAATTAAAATTGAAAGTTCCATTGTTGAGGTAAAGAGGAAGCACCATTGTCGAAGTAAAAAGGAAGCATCATTTTTTAGTAAAGAGGAAGCACCATTGCAACATAGATAGATAGAAGAGTATGTAGGTAGAGCCAAGGGCAATGCCATTAGAAATTGTCTCACACAGGCACCAAGTTTGCCCAAGTAAAGGAAATAAAGTTTCAATCCTAGAGCCATTCAGGTGATTTCTATTGAAGAGGAAGTGCAAGATATAGAGGTCCCAAGGAGAAAGAATCGAAGCACTAGCATTTGGAGAGTTAAGCATCAGATTTTGGAGAATCAAGAGCTATATATCGAAGAGCTAAGCACCACATGGAGTTAAACATTTTAGTTTCTAGCAAGGAGATATTGTATAGAAAAATATATTATTTTAAAATTATGTGTCGAGTTGACGGTTATGAAGGAGCATTCAGACATCACAACATTATAATATCTTTGGAAGAAGGATCAAAACCAACGCCAAATGTTCATTTCTAAAATTGTGCACCACATTGGAAGAAGGAATATAGAACAAAATATAGTGAAGAATTTTCTTGGTAGTACAAGTTAATGCATGGGCATCTATTCACATGAAATCCATCCAAGCAAGAGGAGTCAATGAAACTTTTGATAGCCATTATGAATGCACATCACCTAATTTTCTTTGAGTAGTCGTAGAAAGAGAAAGGTGATGTTTTGCATTTTTGATAAATACATTTTTAACCTAAATTTGAATGGAGGAATAAGTTTTATGAATTTAAATTATTTGACTTTTTATAATTTTTTTAAAATTTTAATATGGCAAAATCATTTTTATTGAGTTTAATGAGTTTAGAAGAAGAGATAAGGACATATCTCAATTATTTACGATAAATTTTTTGAAGCATTAATTAGAAGTTATTTTAAGTATTTAGGAGTGATAAGTTGAAATAGGTTTATTTATTTAAAGTTTTCAAAGCCATTTAATATTTGAAAGAGTTAATTTTTATATTTTTGAAAGTTAAAGCTAAAAGAATATTTGCAAAATTATTTTGGAGAGATAAGTAATTTTCTACATCAAATTTAGGAACATTAATTTTGCAAAAATTCTTATTTTCTAGTTTCTATTTAATTAGAGAGTTATAAGGAATTTAAAATCAAAGGTTTTTGAAAATCTAGAAACTTAAATTTTATCATTCAAAAAGTAGGGAGACATAAGGTAGTCAAATTCAAATGAAAATGGATGAAATTGTTAAAAATACATTTAATGAAGATAGTGAAGATCTATTTAATGAACTTAAGTTTTATTGATAAAATTTAATAAACAATTTTTATGGATATAGATATTTGTATATTGATCTAAAGGAAAATATTTATTTGATTCTTAAGGAGGCAAGAGAAGAAAGTTTTACAACTCTAATAAGTTATCTTCATGAAATACTTTTCAATACTTGGTGGAATTCTCAAAACACAATTATATTCTCTTCAGAAGAATGTTTAATGATTTATTTATCATTAATTATTTTTGAAGGAATGAAACATTAGAAATAATATTATGTTAGTAAAGAATCATTAAAACCAAGTCAATACTATTGTTATGATTTACTAACTCAATATCTAGAAGATATATCTCAAGTGAAAGTGTAGAAATGAAGAAATAAAAGGAACAAGAAGAGAAGTCAAATCAAGAAAGGTAAAAGGAAGTATGAAGCAAAATATGTCGAAGACTCTAATATGAAGGACTTATATATTAATATTCTAGAGGTAGATTTAATAATCAAGGATGAAGATCATATTGAAGACTAAAATCTTCAATAACCAAATAATGTAATACAGGGGGGTGTTGGATAATATTACATTATTTGGTACATGCCAATGTACCACCTTGGTACATCATTGTAAATATTAGATTAGGTTTGTCTTAGATTAGTGAGTGAGTTAATATTTCATGTAATGTAATAATGTGCAGGAAATGCACAAGTGTCATGTAAATATGTGTGCAAGTGTTATGAGTGTAAATTTGCACAAGTGTCCAATATGTAAGTGTGCACATGTGTCCTTAGATTAGGAAGATTTATGTGAAGAGTCAAGTACAAGTGTGCATACAAGATAGTATCATGTGTATCTAGGTTTTAAGTATAGAAGCCAAGAGTCATAAGGCTTAGCATATGGAAAGGAAGAGTCATAGTAACCAAAGAGTCATCCTAGAATGGCTATATATTACTCCATAGAGGATATTTGAGATATATGAGGCATAGGAGCTATAAGAGATACATAGAGATCTATAGTGTTTTGCATTAAATATAGAGTCATTTATATGAGATATTTGTAACAGAAAGAGGAGTAATACAAGTTTACATACATTTGAGAAACTAGTATTGTAAGTGATATTATTGTGCATATTTTAGGCTTTACATTCATACTTCATTATATTATTGAATGTTATACATATTAGTTGGCTCATTTATCTCTATTACATTATCTTTATTGGATTCATTATATTATAACTTTATTATATTCGATCATGTGATTACTTTTTTATGGTAATTTATATTAAGTATAAGGCTTCAAAATCCATTAGTGGTATCAGAGCCACATCAAGGTTACTTGCACAGGTTTTGAAAGTTGCAAAAGTTAAGGATATTACCATTGGGTAAGAAAAACCAATGAAGTTAAGGATATTACCACTGGGTAAGAAAAACCAGTGAAGTTAAGGATATTACCACTAGGTAAGAAAAACCAATGAAGTTAAGGATATTACCACTCGTAATGAAAAACTAGTGAAGTTAAGGATATTACCGTTGGGTAGGAAAGACAAGTGAAGTTAAAGTATTTCCACTAGGTTGAAGAAAAAATAGTGAAGCTAAGATTATTACCACTAGGTTGAAGAACAACTAGTGAAGATTAAAGATTCAGATTTTAGAAAGAACCAACTCAAGAAGAAAAGTTTGCCATTGTTATTTTGCTTCAAGTTATTAAAAATATTTATAGAAGTTAATATTAGTTCTAGAGAAATTTATCTAACTATTTTTCTATAGTAAAAATTAATATTCAAATTTTGAGAAGCTTCCTACAATGGATAGAGAAGACTTTCATCTTCAATTTCTTGAAGGCCATGAGATTTCCTCATGCATGGATTGATTTGAGTTGTAGTTAAGTTTCAAATATAGATATTGATAAAAATTTCAGGTCTCAAAGATAGACCTTGAGAAGGTAGATTGAGTTTACCTATTCCAAGAATCTATTTAGAATAGAAGGCAATCTACAATATATATTCAGGTCTTGAAGATAGACCTTGACATTGATAGAGAAAGGAGACTCCAGAAGAGAAGTACCAAAGAAGGAGATAAATAAGACTTGAAAAATATCCCATTGAAGGCTGACTCAAAACCCAAGAAAGAGGTCCTATTGAATGTTGAATATTGGTACTTAATTAAAAAGAGACCATTAATATAACTTGCTCTATAGAGATAGAAATAAAACAAGTAAGAAAACTTGAAGGTAGAAAGAAGACTTCAAGACAACAAAAAGTCTTGAGGACAGTCCAAGTTAAAGGACAATGTAAGAACTGCTCAAGGTAAAACAACTTGAATACCAAGATAGAGGTAACATTTGGAAGGAAATTTTGAATGTCACAAGGGTAGCATTGAAGATAAATATTCAAAAAGTTTTGAAAGGTAAAGAAAAATTCATGGAATTCCGCATTGGATAGAAAGAATTAAAATCAACAATTCAAGAGAGCAGAGCAGCATACATATAGAGAAAAGAGAAAAAAAAGAAATTTTATAAGAAGAAGATTAGATAGCATTAGGGCATTCAAGATAACACATTGCTTAAGTCCACAAGGGAATAATTGAGATATATTTTTAGTCAAGATATAGTCACAGAAGAAATGGGACAACAAAGGGAACGCTCCAAGAGAACATAGAATTTCTAAGGTGCCACTACATTGAAGAAGACAAATGCTTTATTTGGGAAAGAGAAACCTTTATTCGACCAGTGAATAGAGAATTTTATTCAACCATTTCTAATTTTAATAATTTAGTAAGCATATGGAATAATTTTAGAGTGTAAAATCATGTGTAAAGTCTAAGGTGCAATAGAAAGAGTGGTTACATACAACCAACGATCGAAGGAGTAGTTTTTTGATGTCATACTCTACATAAAAATTTACCTACAAATAAAGTGATAATAAATGGAAATATTTTAAGTACCATTTGTGTTAGAGGAAGTGTTAATATTAAATAAAAGTGGAATTACCATTGTCAAAGTAAATAGAGAGCACCATTGTTAAATAAAAGTGTAAGCACCATTATCGAGGTAAAGAGGAAGCATCATTGTCAAAGTAAAAAGGAAGTGCCATTACCAATGTAAAGAGGAAGCACCATTACAACATAGAAAAATAGCATGAGTACACAGGAAAATTCGAGGGTAGCACCATTAGAGATAGTCTAACACAGGTGCCAAGCTTTCCCAAGCAAATGAAATTAAGTATCAACCTTAGAGACATTGCGTGACATATATCAAAGAGGAAGTATAATATACAAAGCTTCCAAGGAGAAAGAATCAAAGCACTAGTAGTTGGAGAGTCAAGCATCAATGTTTGGAGAATCAAGCACCATTTATCAAAGAGCCAAGTGCCACATGGAGTCAAATGTTTGAGTTGCCAACAAGGAGATGTTGGATAGGTAAATTCATCATTCAAGAATCATGTGTCAAGATAGGCATTATGAAGGAGAATTTAGACATCGTAGTATTATAAAGTATTTGCAAGAAGCATCAAAACAAAATTCAAATGTTCATTTATAAAATCGTATACCATGTTGGAAGATGGAAGATGGAGCAACAATCAATTAAATAATTTCTTGGTAGCATAAGTTAATGCATGATAATCTATTTACATGAAAGTCATCCAAGCAATATAATTTAGTGAAACACATGAGAGCAATCATGAATATGCAATTCCTGGTTCGATTTGAGTAGTTGTAGATAGAGAACGGTGATTTTTTGCATTTTTGATAAATAGTTTTTTAATCTAAATTTGAAAGGAGGAATAAGGTTTATGAATTTAATCAATTGATTTTTTAAAAGGTTTTTAAAGTTTAATATGGATTAGTAAGGTTTATTGAGTTTAATGAGTTTGGAAGGAGAGATAAGGACACATATTAATTATTTAAAATAAAAAATTTGAAGTATTTTTTTTTTGTTAAATAGGAAGCTTTATATTGCTGGTAGGGTTTTTAAGGATCCCTTAACCTAATTACAAAAATAGCCATTATAGCTATACCATGATAAAGGATAAACTGAGGACCCTTAACAGGGCATTGACTGACAAGAGCCATATACGAGGATGCAGCCTCAGGCTTGAAAACCCAAATATTGTAACAGAAACCAAAGAGTGAGGGCGCAACCTCAGGCTTGAGGACACTAACAAAAAAGTTAAGAACTTGAAACAAAAAACTACAGCTGGAGACGTAAGGGCTTCCACGCAGGGAAGGCAAGAAACCAAAAAAGATCATATTATCCGAAACAAAATAGGCTCCACGTAGGGTAGCCGTAGGAACAACAAAACAGGATAAGAGGAAATCAGTCCTCAGTCGAGGTTTTCTCCTCTTCCTTAGTGTCATTCTTCTCGGTGTCCTTGGGCTCATCTTCCTTAGGTTCAATCTTCATAGTAACCTTGTCCACTTTAGAACCTCCATCAACTTCCTGGCTAGTCTGGCCAGCATAGAACAGTTTTTGTAGTCCTTCCCTGATGTCCATGATGGAATTAACCATCGCATTCATCATTGTCATGGTGGAGGAAATGATGAAATCCTTGAGTTGTTTATTTTCATCCTGTATTTCCTCTTCTTCATTCTTGATTTCGATAACGTTGCACTTGGTGGCCAGGTTTTGAAGCCTAGCCGACTTCCTCACAGGCTCTTCTACACTATCAAAACTTATGCTCTTTCTTGCCCTCAATTTTGCGATGTCCTCCATGGCCTTTTTCTTCTTCTCAGCAAGAGACAGGCGAACCGAGGAGGAACCAGGTTTAGCAGAACTAGCAGTGATAGGGTTAAGTTTATTAGGTTTAGGACTGTTGGCCAAAACATAGGTGTAGATAACCTTAAACATGCCCTGATGGTGGGGAAGGTCATGATTTTTCTTGTCTCTATAGGATGTAATGGATTTGTTTATGGAATTGAGGAAAAATAGGGGGATACTGAGAGGATTAATATCTCTGAAATGGTTTACAAAGGCCAAGTGATAGGTTTTGAGGGCTTTCTCAGGGTTATCAATGGTGATGAATTCCATGATGGGCTTCATCATAGAGTCCCAGGGAGAATTGAGGTCACTCCTAAAGATGTCGGGATTCTTAGATTTTTTTAGGATTTTTTCATTCCCTTTAAACTCAGCCAATTCGACCTCCCAATTGTGCTTGTGCCTATGAATGGAACGACCCTCAGGGTTTTGGCCAGTGATGGAGGCTAAGAGATGGACATCAACTATGAAATTCCTCCCACGCACAGAGACAGACCCATTGTCCCAAGACTCAAGGAAGGCCATCATAATATCAAGCTCATCACCAGAGAACATATGGAGGAAAGGGAAGAAATGTCTGTCCTGGAGGATATTTTCTACCATGGAATCATAGACAATAGAGTTGGGCTCAATGAAATCGCTCGACATGGTGGGGGTGAGAGGGGGACTAGTGATGGGGTGGTCGGGCAGACAGGGAAAGGTGGAAAAGCATAGACAAGGGAAAGTGATCATGTGAAGGAGGGCAGATTTGGACAGAGTGATGGCTATAAAAAGGACAAGGACAAGGGGAAGGAACCAAGAAAGGTGAGGGGTGCTAAAAAACTAAACCGAGCATGGTGGGGATAGGAAAACCTAGGCATGGGAGCAATGAGAAGATGACTCATGGGAAAAAGGAGGCTCACACATGGGAAAGGCCAGCCAGCTCATGCGAGGACATGCATCAAGGCAATAGGCGGGCGTTGGAAAAATGCCTTTGTTAGGAAAATCAATGGGGATTTGTCTAGAAAAACTAAAAGGAAAGGGTGCATTTCCCAACTTTCTTGGGGTAATAAATTTCAAGGATCATGAATCCAGCTCAACATGACCATTGGCCAAGGTGGACTCCTCCATACTATGCCATGTCTACACATTGTAAATGTGGGTAATAATTTCAGCTCGAGTTTTTATAGTGGGATGGTAGTTGGAAATGTGAGTCCCATAGGAAGTGGGCTTACTGGATCTGGTGCAAAGGTTTAAAAATTTGAGTGCTTTGAACGTCTTCATACTTTCAGCATTGAAAACCACATTTTAGGACCTGCAGAGGTTGGACAAATAGTGCCAATAAATGACAAAAATGTTAGCGTACATTCCAAAAAAATTTGCCCAATGAGGGAGAACTGAACGGTGGAAGGTGATGAGACTGAGGTGGTGGAAGGATTGAAGGTAGTGGAGGATGACATGGGTAGACAAGTGGGATTTTAGGTGGTGATGAATGGGGGTGATAAAAAATGTAGGTGGACACTTAGTTGGTGATCATGAAAAAGGATGTGGAAGGATGCGTGGATAATGACATTCCAAAATATGGGGGGAACCTTCCACTTACCATGATGAGTAGGAATGATCATGTGGAGCATGATAATTCCTAAAAAACTAGTGACATTAAACATGAGGATAAGGTTGGTCATCCTAGGGAAGGACCTCCTACTGAGGAAGGTTAATTTGATGTCTCTCTTGATCTGCAATGGCCTGAACTTCCTCTGGGATGTCATTATACCAAGTCTGGGAATTAACCATGTTGACCCCAATGTTGGCTAACTTGTCAGCAACCCTATTGGATTCTCTGAAGGTATGCTGAAATATGACTTCTTGCATTTCGAGGACTAAGGTCCTTGCTTCCTCAATATAGTCCCTGACTCTCCAGGAAGGTTTGCAATTTCTATTTTTGAGGTAATTGATAATGTTGAGGGAGTCACCTTCAACTATCAGGTTGGTGGTTAGGTTCTTAGAAAGGCATAAACCTCTCCACATGCTTTTGGCTTCAGCAACATGGTTAGTCTATTCACCTAGCCCTTCAGCAAAGGCAAGGATGATTTCTCCTTGATGATTTCTCAGAACACCTCCAGCCCTAGCCTTTCCTGGATTACCTTTTGCTGCTCCATCAAAATTAAGTTTGTACCATCCCATCGGAGGGGGAGTCCAGAATGACTCAAGATGGATATTGGAAGGGGGGTGGAAATCCTCTAAGGACAAACCCAACTCTTTGCCAAGATCAGATTCAGACTTGGAGGGGGGCTTGGAAGAGGGGGGAATGAGGAAAGCATTTTCCAAAGCAAAGGCCAAGATTTTAGAAGATATGAGCTTGGGGACCTTAGGCTTAAGGGAGAACACTCTACTATTTCTTTCAAGCCAGACTTTCCAGAGGAAATGGTGGAGGGAAATCTTCCAGAAGAACTTGAGGTGGGGGTCATGGAAGGGGGAAGGCCAATGGATGAAAAGGTCTCCTATGGAGCAGGGTTTAACCCACTGGATATGGAAGGAATGGAAAATGGAGTCAAGAATGGATGAGGAAAAAGGGCAATGGAGGAAGAGGTGAGACGTGGATTCCTAGGCATTATGGTAGAGATAGCATCTATTGGGGATGGGTATGCCTTTTTTGATGAGATTATCAATGGTAAGGATTTTCTCTTGGATGGCAAGCCACGAAAAGAAAGAAATCTTAGGGATGAGATGCTTGATCCAAACATGATCAAAGGGAAACAAAAAATCCTCATTATCAAGGAGGAGGAGATAGGCTGATTTGACAGAGAATTCTCCACTTTCAGTATGTTCCCAAATGAGCTGATCAAAAGTATTAGTTGAGGGAATGATAGTAGAAGAAAGGAGGGAGTTCAACATGTTAGATTCAATAGGAAAGGTAGGACTAGAAATGGAAATCCAATTGGGAACCCTGCTCTGAGTGTTAAGGAAATCAGAAACCTTGTGTCCTATCCTAACATCAGTAAAAGGTTTGAGTTTGGATAGAATAGGGTCATTTAGGAGGGGTTCTTGAGTGATCCATTTATCATTCTAGAAATCAATGTTTCCTCCATCTCCCATTTTCCACCTTATTCCTTTCTTGATGAGGGGCTTAGTGCTAATGATGGAATTCTAGAAAGCTGACCCCTTGTTAGGAATATCCTCACTAAGAAAATTACCATCTTGGAGATACTTCCTTTTGGCAATGGAAATCCACTCATTGTTATCTCCTGATACCAACCTCCAAGCTTGCTTGGCAATCAAAGTGGTGTTGAGGGAATGAATCCTTCTTAGTCCTATTCCTCCTTTGTATTTGGGTTTGCAAACCTTGTCCCAGGCTACAAGATGGATTCTTTGTTTATTTTCAGCTCCAATCCATAAATTTTTTTTTTGAATTTGCTCTATCCTTAATGAAATTGTAGTTGGAGCCTTGAAGATAGATAAGAAGTAGACATGGATACTTTGAAGAACAATAGTAGTTAGAGTACATTTAGCTGCTTGGGACAAAAGGTTTCCTTTCCATCCTACAAGCCTTTTTTGAATACGCTCTATAACATTGTTCCACATAGAAACTGTAGGTTGCCCATAGAAAAGAGGGAGGCCAAGGTAAGTGGTCGGGAGGTCAGCTATAGAGCATTCTAGGATCCTTGCAATATTGATCTATCTCTACATGGGAGTATTGAGGAAGTACAATTTGCTTTTGTTGAAGTTAACTTTCTGACCAGCAGCTGCTTCATAAATCTGAAGGATGTATTTGATAACTTTAGCTTCAAAAATAGATGTGCTTGTCGACAAGATGGTGTCATCCACAAATTGTTGGTGAGAGACTGGAGTAGTCTGGGAGGAGGCCTTAATCCCTGATAGCAAGCCAGTTCTACAAGCAGCCTGAATGGTTCTACCTAGAGCTTCAGCTATGATAATGAATAATAAAGGAGAAATGGGATCTCCCTACCTGAGACCTCTGTTGCTCTTGAAATAACCTGTTGGGGAGCCATTAATGAGAATAGAGAACCAAGGGGAGGATATGCAATTTTTGATGAGGTCAACCCATTCAGGATGGAATCCAAACTTGTGCAGGATAGCTAAGAGGAATTTCCAGTTAACTCTATCATAAGCTTTATTCATATCAAGCTTGAGGACACAGGTAGGATTTTTAGTCTTGGAAGCAGTATGGAGGGCTTCATGGATGGAAATGACTCCATCAAGGATAGATCTACCATGAATAGAGCTTCCCTAGAAAGGGTCAATAATGGTGGGCAAAATGGTTTTCATTCTAGTGGCCATGATTTTGGTGAGGACTTTATAGACGACATTGCAAAGGCTAATGGGCCTGTAGTCAGCTAAGGACTTGGCAGCTAGATTTTTAGGAATGAGGGCAATGAAGGTGGAGTTGTATCCTCATGGAATCCTTTTGGAGGACTGAAGCTCTTTGATGGCCAGGCAAACATCAGGACCAACGATATCCCAGAAGGTTTGAAAAAAGTGAGGGGGAAAACCATCTGGTCCTGGGGCTTTGTCAGGATTCATGGAAAAAAGGGTAGATTTGATTTCTTCATCCTAAAAAGGGGCAATGAGAGAGGAATTGACCATATCAAGAATGGAGTTAGGAGGGATGTGATGAAGTAAAGCATCTTGGGCTGAGGCTGAGCAAGAATTATCATCCTCTAGCATATTTCTGAAGTAAGAGCTAGCTTCATTCCTGATTTCCTCGAGATCAGCTATGAGATTGCCATCACCTTTAGTCAGTTCCTTGATGTGGTTGTTGCTTCTATTTCTTAGGGTGGCCACATGAAAAAATTTAGTATTAGAGTCTCCTTATTTGAGCCAAAGAGCTCTAGATTTCTGATGCCAATAAGTCTCTTCGCAAGCAAGGACATTGTGGTACTCAGCAAGGATCTATTTCTCTTCATCCCTGATATGGACATCTACCACCCCATTTTGAATTTTGGACTCAATCTGTTCAAGTATTTCTTTGAGAGATTGTTTGTTGGCAAAAATATTACCAAAAACTTCTTTATTCCAGATTTTTAGGTCTTCTTTGAGGGTTTTAAGATTCTGAGCCAATTTGAAGGAAGGATGCCCTTGGAAGTCTTGTTTCCAGCAATGAGAAACTCTCTGTCTTAGATCTGGGTGATGTAGCCACATAGCCTCAAATCTGAATGGCCTTTTGTAGGGGTTAGATTTGTCAATGTCCAGGATGAGAGGATTATGATCTGATCCAATTTTGGGGAGAGGATATAGAACAACATCACCAAAAACCTGAACAACTTCTTGGGAAAGGAAAACCCTATCTAATTTGACTTGGATATGTTGTGCCCCAGCTCTTCTATTGCTCCAAGTATATTTAGCCTTTTTGAGATTTAAGTCCATTAAACTATTTGCATTGACAAAATCATTAAAATCCTCCATGCTTTTAGCTAGGGTCTCAGATCCTCCTTTTTTATCTGAGGGATAAAGGGGGTGTTAAAATCTCCTACCACAATCCAGGGAATGTTTTGAAAGGAATATTTCATACTAGTCAAGGTTTCCCACAACTGAGCTCTCCCGAAAATGGTGTTAGGAGCATAGACATTGGTAAGGATCCAAGAAGAGTTGTTGTTGACATCATGAAAGAGAACGCTTAAAAGCCTATCACTAGAATGAAGAAGATGCCCTTCAAATTTTTGCTTATCCCATAGGCACATGAGACCTCCAGAAGTTCCTCTAGCATCACTGAAAACTACTCCTACATTTTTCCATATTTCTTTAGCTACTAAAGTAGAGCTATTGGCATTAATTTTTGTTTCCTGCATAATGATGATGGAAGGTTTGATATCTTTCCTCATAGACTTTACAAGTCTTTGTTTGGCTGCCCCATTGAGGCCTCTCACATTCCATGAAAGAATCTTCATTTAGAAGATTTGGGGGCTTTCCTGCCTCCTCTCCCATTATGGTGAGGGGGTTTGGAGCTTTTACTCTCTTCCTTAAGTTGAGAAGTAATAGTAGGAAAAAGGGTTTTTTGAATTCCATTTGCAATGTCATCTACTGTTTGGGAATTCTATATTTCCTCTTTGGAAGGCCTCCCTCTTTTCTTTTCACTACCAAAATCAATGGGGGATTTGGTAGTACTTCTAGTTTGCTTAGGACTAAACTTATAGGGAATGATTTGTTCCAAAATAGGGCTCTGAGGCCTAATAGCCTGACTTAGGCTAGGAGATATTATTTCCTCCATAGGATTCTTATTGGAGATAGCTACACTTTCATCCCGAGGGCTGTGAGACGGTCCAGACTTGGATGGGGTATTAACAAAACTAAGGTCGATGTTCAGATCAAGAGGGATTTGAAGATCTAGCTGGGATTTGTGTTCAACTTGGGGTTTCAGGGGAGAGAGGTTTTCCTCTTGCTGATTGGACTTGATGGACACAGGGATTTGAGTATTAGCAGCAACTTCTTTTTGAGAATCCTCAGAAGGATGTTTTAGAGTAGAGGAAATCAGGGCATTTCCTTGTAGAAACTTATCAGATTCATTTAAGATATTAAATCTATTGGAAGTCATGAAAGGGGAACTTACTTGATGCTGCTCTGAGTTCACCATTTCCTTGCCTTTGAGAGATTGAGGCCCTTCTTGAGATTTAGGAAGCTTTTGCTATTGTTGGTGACTTTTCCTTGTCTGACTTTGTTGCTGCCATTTCTTTTGGGTTTTGGGAAAACCACTATTGAGTGGGTTTTTGCTGCCTCTGTATTGGTCTATGTTGGCCCCACTAGGTTGGGGCACTCCTGCATATTGCTTATGATCTTTCTCCAAGTTAGTATGAGCTTTGAGGATAGGGCACTGGGACCTCAGGTGTCCCTGGGTATGGCATTCCACATAGAAAGCTGATTTGTTTTCATACTCCAAGGGCTAATTTTTATAGAAAGACTTATGGATAAGATTGACATAAGTTGGTAATTATGATGCTAGGTTGGCGTTAACATAGATCCTAGCCACATTCATTCGCTTGCGAGCTCTAGTGATCAGATCAATGGCAAGGAGATCTCCTATGACATTTGTGATGGATAGGAGGATATCATCATGCCAACAGTGGAAAGGGAGGTTGGGGATGCGAACCCATATAGGGGCATAGTTTATATCCTGAGTATCAGGATCAAAATCTAGGTCCCATTTCCTTAGGAATAAACTTTTATGGCCTAAAAACCAGGGGCCTCCGGTGAGGATGCATTTTGTGTCTTCATCATTACTCAATCTGATAGCAAAGAAACCTCTAGATAAGACAACCAGTTCCATGTCTCCTAGGGTTTTCCATTTGGTGACAGCCCACCTATGAATGGTCTCGATATCAGGCCTTCCTCCAATGAACTTCCCAACCAAAGCATAGCATTCCATAGCTAGGTAGCTATTGGCAATATTATCAGGGATGTTAATATTTTGACCATCAGGAATGATTGTAGTGCTAGGAGGCTTAAAGGGACCTCATCCATCATTGGATAGGATATTAGCATAAGATATTGCCTTGGTATTATCACCAGTGGGACCCTTAAAGGTTAAGGGAGGGGCCCTAGTGTTGGGAGGTTCATCTCCCCATAAGATGATCAGTTGAGCATGATATTTTGTTGAATTTGGTAGTATATCATCTGTATCTCCTTTATCCTCAGAACTCTCATCCTTGTCCTTGTTGGTGTCCTTGGTCCCTGACTTCCTACCATCCTTACTGTTGGTGCCCTCCTTGGTTCTTGTCTTCCTATCATCCTTTCCTATAGAACCAGTCCTCCCTCCTTCTCCAGCCTTCTCCATCCTCCATAAACTATTCTGAAAGAACTCTAAATTTTTGAAGCATTAATTAGATGTTATTTTAATTATTTTTGAGAGATAAGTTGAAATAGGTTAATTTGTTTAAATTTTTCAAAGCCATTTTGAAATTTAAAGTTAATAAAATATTTGTAAAATTATTTTGGAGAGATAAGAAATTCTACATCAAATTAAGGAACATTAATTTTGTAAAAATTATTATTTTCTAGTTTCTATTTAATTAGAGAGTCATAAAGAATTCAACATCAAAGGTTTTTGAAAATATAGAAACTTAAATTTTATCATTCAAAAAGTAGGGAGACATAAGGTAGTCAACTTCAAAGGAAAATGGATAAAATTGTTTAAAATACATTTAATGAAGATAGTGAAGAACTATTTCATGAACTTAAGTTTTAATGATAAAACTTAATAAACAAATTTGATGGATATATATATTTGCATATTGATCTAAAGAAAAAAATTTCTTTGATTCTTAAGGAGGCAAGAGAAGAAATTTTTATAGGTCTAATAAATTATCTTTGTGAAATACTTTTCAAGACTTTGTGGAATTCTTAAAACACAGTTATATTCTCTTCAAAATAATGTTTAATGATTTATTTATCATTAATTATTTTTGAAGGAATGAAACATAATAAATAAGATTATGTTAGTAAAGAATCGATAAAATGAAGTAAATACCATTGTGATGATTTACTAACTCAATATCTAGAAGATATATCTCAAGTGAAAGTGTAGAAATGAAGAAATAGAAGGAACAAGAAGAGAAGACAAATAAGAAATTGTAAAAATAAGTTTAAACCAAAATATGTTGAAGACTATCATATCAAGTACTCAGATATTAATCTACTAGAGGTAGATTGAAGACTCAAGGGTGAATATCATATGGGGGTGTTGGAGAATATTACATTATTTGATACATGACAATGTACCACCTTGCTACATAATTGTAAATATTAGATTAGGGTTGTGTCTTAGATTAGTGAGTGAGTTAATATTTCATGTAATGTAATAATGTGCAAGAAATACACAAGTATCATGTAAATATGTGTGCAAGTTTTATGAGTGTAAATGTGCACAAGTGTCCAATATGTAAGTGTGCACATGTATCCTTAGATTAGGAAGAGTTATATGAAGATTCAAGTACAAGTGTACATACAAGATAGTATCATGACTCATATTTGTAAAGACCATATAGTAGATTGGGATCCTTTTAGGTCCAATTATTTTGAATTTACCTTAGCTTCTTGAAATGGTCTAGATTATAGGTGAATTCACCACTTGGCCATTTGGTGACCTTAGGTAGGTCAATTTCCACTTATATATCCTCTGATTGGATGATGAGTCAGCATCATCAATAGGTATAGTCAAACGAGTTTCCTCTAGAGGTACATATTTTGTTGGCCCCTTAGACTCCTCTTGTGAGCCCCTTCTTGGTATTGATTTCATTATTTGCAGGTAGGCTACAGTGTTGGATTTTTTATCATCAATTATCATCATCTCATATTAATCTATATATTATATTTTCATTGGTATTTCTTATGTTGTCATATGAAACCCACCAAACCATTTCTTGATAGATCATTTTTGTTTCCTAAAACTATCTTCATAATCTAGTACTTCAAGTTTTCTTTTATTTTGACTCCTATTTTAATGTATTTACGAAATACCTCCATTGTCATGTGCTTGTTGAGCAAGGTGTTGCAAGAAGGTTGTCATTGTTGTCAACACAGGCAGTTAGATCCAAGGATGCAGTGGGTAGGCAGATCAGAAGTCATTCAGATGCAAAAGATAGAAAAAATTCGAAGAAAAAGACAAGTTAGAAAACTGTCGCGATATCGCGACATGTTTTCTGTCGCGATTTCGTGACAAGTCGAAAGAGAGAGAAAGTGCAATAAGAAATGTCGCGATATCGCGACGAAAGTGAGGAGAGAGAAAGTGCAGCCAAAAATGTCGCGATATCGCGACGAAAGTGAGGAGAGAGAAAGTGCAGCCAGAAATGTCGTGATATCGCGACGAAAATGAGGAGAGAGAAAGTGCAGCCGGAGATGTCACGATTTCACGACGGAAGTAAGGAGAGTGAAGGCGCAAGTCAAACTGTCATGATTTCATGACAAGTCGGAGGCCAAGAAGTCAAGTTGAGAAACTGTAGCGATTTCGCTACATGTTGACTTTTCGCTGGCAGAAACCGGGAGAAAGTGTTAAGTGAAAAAGTTGTAGCGATTTCGCTACAAGTTACAAAGACCAAGTAAAGGTGTAGCGATTTCGCTACGAGTTGCAAAGAGACGAAGTAAAGGTGTAGCGATTTCGCTACGAGCTGCAAAAGCACAAAGTAAAGGTGTAGCGATTTCGCTACGGGTAAAAGATGCGCAAAACAAAGGTGTAGCGATTTCGCTACAGGTCTAAAGTGCAGACATCAAAGTTGCAGCAATCATACTTCAAGTCGAAAGTGTAAGGCACAAGTCAAAATTTCTCAAGAAGAAGTAAGTTGGAAGCACAAGGCAAAGTTGTAGCGATTTCGCTACTGAATGAAGCACAAAATGTACGGAAGCCGAAAGCGTCGCGATTTCGTGACAAGAATGCGGATGACGTCAGCGAAAGCTGAAAGTGTCACGATTTCATGACAAGTTGCGAGAAAAGCCGCTGAAGTCAGAAGCGTCACGATTTCACGACAAGAATGATGATGACGTCAGCAACTGATCAAAGTGTCGCGATATCGCGACAAGAACGGAGGCAAAGCTGTCAACGGCCAAAAAGGTCACGATTTCATGACGACAAAGCCAAGGAGGTGTACGGACACAAAAAATGTCACGATATCGCGACGTGTTGCTATTTCACGGAAATAAGCTACGTGAAGGAGAAGAAGGTGGCAGAGGAGTTTGAGGCCGACAAGTTTGAATCGAGGCCGACGGTTTTTAGGGTTTGAAGCCGACAGTTGCTAGGGCTTCACAGTGGACGTCGTTAGGGTTTCAAAGCCGACAATTGCTAGGGTTTTACATCTTTGAGGTCTTTTGGTTACGCATCTTTGAGGTCTTGAAGCGGACATGTGTTAGGGTTTTACAACGAACAACTTTAGGGTTTTAAAGCCGACACTTTTTAGGGTTATTACGGTGAGAGTTTTTAGGGTTTGCAGCCGACAATCACAAAGGTTAATCAGCCAAAAAATTCTAGGGTTTCATGTTGACTTCATTAGGGTTTGCAGCCGACGTCTTTAAGTGACAGCCGAAGATGTTTGATATGGTATTCTCTTCTATAAAAAGGGGGTCTGTTGCGAGGTTAAGTTATGCAATAGATGTGAAAGGTGCGAAACAAGTTCGCGTGAAGCCGAGAGCAAGTCGTTTCGATCCAGAGAGTGAGAAAAGTGTTAGTTCTTTGGAATGGCAATATAGAGAATATAGCGATGAGATAATGTGTAAGTGCGAGAAGGGTGATTGCATCAAGTTCGGTTGAGGAAAGTGCAGAGTCGTAATTCGGATCTGCAGATCGTGAAGTGCATGGATGATAAGAGCGCGATATGCAGAAGTCGTGTTCTAAGTCCGAAGTGACAAGCGTACGCTTTACGTAAGTAATCGATAAACTGAATACGACAGAGAGCGCAAAGAATTATAAAGAAGCCGTTCGAATAGTGGAAATCATTTTGCGTAGAAGTAGCAGAATGCAAACACACAGCAGAATGCAGAAAAATGGCAGATCATGAAAATTAAGGTGAAAGTTTTATTCTGCAATTTTTATTATTATCTTCCAAGTTGTAGCTTGGCATAAGGGGTTGGTGCCTCTTTCCAAGTAGGTGCAGGTAAAATAGGAGTTGGTGCTCCATTCTCGTTGTAGCAGATAAAGTCAAGGGGTTGGTGCTCCTTCCAGCTTGGTGCCGGTAAAGGATTATGTAAAGTTGTAGCTTTGCATTGACTGGATTTGGATGGTAGTCCAAGCAGTCTTTTTGAGGAGTAGCCACATTGGTGAACCTCGTTAAAATGTTGTGTTATGTGTGATGCTATCTTGATGCTTTTAGTATCTCTTTTATCTGCTTTAAACTGCTGCTGGTTTTAAATCTAATTGTTTTAGAAGTTTTTAAAGAACACACTGATTCACCCCCCCTCTCAGTGTCATTGTGATTACAACAATTGGTATCAGAGCCAAGTACCTGAATAGGCTTAAACAACTAAGGTGATCTTGGAAGTTACGCAATGGCAAGTGGTGAAGGATTCTCTTCGAACAAAGCGCCAATGTTTGATGGGACAAATTATGCATTCTAGAAAATTAGAATGCAAACATATCTCAGTGCTTTGGGCTTTGACATCTGGGGTGCGGTAGTTAATGGTTACAAAGCTCCTGCCACCGCTCCAACGGACACTGCAGGTAAAAAGGCATTTGAATGTGATTCAAAAGCAAGAAATGCTATTATGTGTGGACTAGTTGACAGTGAGCTAGTCAAAGTCATAAATTGTGAATCAAGAAAAAGACATCTGGGATAAACTAGAGAAAATTCATGAAGGAGATGATAGGATCAAGGAGGCCAAACTTCAAGCACATCGAGCTCAATACGAATCTTTAAAGATGGACAATGATGAGAACATAGAGTCTTTCATGCAAAGAGTCAATGGGATCACGAATTCAATCAGAGGTCTTGGTGAAGAACTAACCGATGCTGCTATCGTGAAAAAGGTATTGAGATCACTTCCTTCTAGATTTGATTCAAAAGTCTCTGCCATAGAAGAAGCCAAAGATTTAAATCATTTTAGTATGGATGAGATGCATGGTTCTTTGACTGCTTTTGAAATGAGAATAGGAAGATCTAATCCCACTGATAGAGAAGCAACCTTCAAAGCTCTAAAAGGCAAAAGCACAAAACAAGAATCTGAAGAAGAGAATGATTCGGATGAAATGGAAGCAAATTTTGTAAGAAAACTGAAGAAAGGAAAAGGAAAATACAAAGGGAAGCTACCTCTTAAATGTTTCGATTGTGGAGGCATTGGACACTTTGCTACCAAATGTCCTCTCAATAACAAGAACAAAGGTGAAGAAACTCAAGGATCAAGAAAGAGGTGAATGGAGGAAGAAAACAAACTTCGTAAAAGGCAATTTCAAAAAGAAAAGCTTTATCTCCCGAAATGCAAAATCTTCAGAGGACAGTTCTAGTGAAAACTCTGAGGAAGGAACAAGTGAGGCTCTATTTATGGCGTTTGAAATAGACGAATTAGAAGAGGCAAAAAACATAGAAAATAGAGAGGGAATGAACTCCGAAGTATCTATTGAAGAAGATGAGGCTGAAGTTGATTTAGAGGGTGAGTTGGTGTCTGCTCTCATGGAATGGAAATCTGAGAAAAAGAAGAATGAAAAACTGTCAAGGAAACTTAAGGATGCAAATGACATTATAGCCAGTATAAAAACACAGACAGAAGAATACAAGAAAATGTCTGAAGATCTTGAAATACAGGTAACCATGAAGATAGATTACTGCTGCAAATTGGAAGAAGAAAATGTTAGTCTCCGAATACAGATACAAGAGCCGGATCAAAAAATCAACTCGTCATTTAAAGCGTGAAGAAAGTTCGATGAAGCTGGACAAAATTCTAAGCGATCAAAGATCCACAGGTATCAAATTTGGTCCGGGCTTTACCGAAGGAGAATCATCAAGTGGACCAAAGGCAAGCAATGTTGAAAGTGAAAAGAGTAAAGACAAGGAACAAGCTATGGAAAGAAAAACAAATCAGGCAAAAGAAAGTTGTAATACTAGTCCTGAAATAGCAGCTGACAATGATGGCTTTACCAAGGTCATACATCAAAAGAAAAGAAGATCTAAGGCTCCTGCAACAACTTGGCCAAGACCATCTTTCAGGTTCAATCATTATTTCTATGGTTTTTGTTTTAAATGTAATGGTTATGGGCATAAAATTGTTGACTGCAAATACAATATAGGTCCAAGAAGTTTCACTAGTAAAAATGCTTTTGCTCCTCTAATGAGTTATGCAATAGAATGTTTTAAGTGTCACAACTTCGGGCATATTGCCAGAAACTGTCGTAGTATTTCTGTTCCATATCAATCTCGAAAAAGAAGAACTCAACCATATAAGGCAAAACACAATAAAATTTCTTCGAAGGATATGTGCAAAATTCTGAAAAGGGGAAATCCCAACTAGAACCCAACACCACAGCTTAAGACAGAATGGAAACAAAAGGAACAACTCGTAAAAGAACAAGAATCTTTAATAGTGCAGACAGCTTTTAGAGCTCAAAATAAATATGTACCGTGGATTCTTGATAGTGGTTGCTCAAGTCATATGACAGGTGATAAACAAAAATTTGAAAATCTACAGAAATATGAGGGTGGTTCTGTGAAGTTCGGCAATAATGATGGAGCCAAAATAATTGGTAAAGGATCGGTCAAAATTAGTGAAGGGAAAATCAAGAAGAAGTTTTATATGTGGATGGTTTGAAACATAATCTGTTGAGTGTGAGTCAAATCTGTGATAAAGGACATGAAGTGGTTTTCAAGAAGCAGGGTTGTGAAGTCAAAAAGATAAACAACGAGAAATTGATAGCAACCGGCTCAAGGACGTCTGGCAACCTATACACTCTCTCAGAATCTTCAGAAGGTATGTGCTTCATGGGACAAGAAGAAGAGAACTGGTTGTGGCATAAGAGGCTTGGACACATAAGTTTTGATAATCTGGTAAGAATCAGCTCTAAACAAGCAAGTGAGAGATATTCCAACCATTAAGAAACCCGCAAACAGTGTGTGTGCTTCATGTCAGAAGGGAAAGTAGACCAGAGTTTCATTTAAAACAAAAGAATACCATACTAGCAGGCCTTTGGAACTCATTCACACAGACTTATGCGGACCCATGAGGACTCAAAGCATAAACGACGACAAATACTTTATGCTGTGTATTGATGATTTTTCCAGAATGACATGGATATTCTTCCTAAAAGATAAAACATAAGCTTTTGAAATGTTCAGAACCTTCAAACAGCTAGTCGAGAATGAAATAGGGAAAAGGATTAAATGCTTGCGATCAGACAGAGGAGGAGAATCCATTTCAAATGAATTTTTAGAATACTGTGAAAAATATGGTATCGGGAGACAATATTCAACAGCCAAAACTCCTCAGCAGAATGGTGTAGTAGAAAGGAAGAACAGAACAATTCAAGAAATGGCACGCACCATGCTGGCAGAAAGCAAAATAGCAGATAGATTCTGGAAAGAAGCAGTTCACACAGCAGTATACATTCAAAACAGGTATATGTTAAGAACTCATGAATGCAAAACACCGTATGAGTTGTGGTTTGGTAGAAAAGCAACAACAAAACATCTCAAAGTATTTGGCCAGAAATGCTACATCGAAAAACCGATGACAACCTTGGAAAGTTTGAAGATAGAGCAGATGAAGGTGTGTTTGTTGGTTATTCTCCACATAGCAAAGCTTACAAATGCTACAACAAGAGACTCAAGAAAATTGTGGACAAGTGCAGATGTTAAATTCGATGAAGGGAGGAAACAAATAGTTAATTTTCAAGAAAACTACCCAATCTACGAAGAAGTAATTGAAGTTGATGAAGTACATGGCACATAAAATACATCTACGACTGATACAGATGACTTATCGATGACTCAAAGATGCAAGAAAATAGAAAATTCAAAACGGGCAGCTCGCAGAAAAATCATCCTAGAGACCAAATAATTGGAGATCCCACAGCTGGCATTCAGACAAGAAAGAAAGTAATAAGTAATTACTCTCTTTTATCCAGCATTGAGCCCAAAAACATAGATGAAGCAAGCAAAGATGTCATCTGGATGAAGGCAATAAATGAAGAGTTAGATCAGATAGAAAAGAATAGAACTTGGGAGTTAGTACCTAGACCTGCAAACAAGAATGTAATCGGCACCAAGTGGATATTTCGAAACAAATTAAATGAAGACGGACAGGTCATTAGGAACAAAGCAAGACTGGTTTGTAAAGGATATGCACAGGTCGAAGGCATTGATTTTGAAGAGACATTTGCTCCAATGGCCAGATTAGAAGCAATTAGAATGTTTTTGGCCTTAGCAGTTCACAAAAACTTTAGGGTATATCAGATGGACGTAAAATCTGCCTTCTTAAATGGGAAACTCGAAGAGGAGGTATATATTGAACAACCGGATGGTTTTCAAATCAATGAAGATCCCAACCTTGTCTCGCAAATTAAAGAAAGCACTGTATGGATTAAAACAAGCACCACGGGCATGGTATGCTAGGCTAGATAATTATCTCTCTCAACAGGGATTCAAGAAAGGATTAGTGGACAGTAATTTGTATGTGAAAACAGAAGATGGGCATCTCATTGTTCTTGTTGTCTATGTGGACGATATCATATTTGGCAGCAACAAAGATGAATCATGTAAAGACTTAGCAAACAAGATGCGTAATGAATTTGAAATGTCAATGATTGGTGAACTTGTCTTACTTTCTGGGGTTACAAGTTAATCATAATGAGAAAGGTATATTCATTTCTCAAATCAAATATGTGAAAGAAATGCTAAAGAGGTTCACTATGGAGGACAATAAGCCAGTCAGTACGCCCATGACAACAGGCTGCAAGTTGAGTAAAGAAGACAAATCTCCACCCGTAGATCAAACCATGTATAGATCAATGATAGGAAGCTTACTATATTTAACTGCAACCAGACCTGATATTCTACAGGCAGTTTGCATGGTAGCCAGATTTCATGCCAGTCCCAAAGAGACTCATGTAACAGCAGTTAAAAGGATTTTTCGGTATCTCAAAGGCACCATGGAGTATGGGTTGTGGTATCCAAAAGGCAAAGATTTCACTCTTATATCATATTCAGATGCAGATTGGGCTGGATGTGTTGATGACAGAAAGAGTACTAGTGGAGGAGCATTCTATTTGGGGGACAGATTGGTTGCATGGCATAGTAAGAAGCAAGAGTCAGTGTCTTTATCTACCACTGAGGCAGAATATATTGCAGCAGCAACATGTTGCACACAAGTTCTGTGGATGAAACAAACCTTGAAAGATCTAGGTATTCATTTTAGTGAACCAATATCAGTAAAGTGTGACAACACCAATGCAATCAATATTTCTAAGAATCCAATAATGCACTCCCGGACAAAGCACATTGCTATAAGGTATCATTTCTTGAAAGAAAAAGTTGCAGAAGGAGAAGTTAAATTGGACTATGTCCCAACTACAGAACAGGTAGCAGATATTTTTACAAAACCTTTGCCCAAGGAAGTATTTGAGTATCTTCGGAGCAAATTAGGAGTAGTCACACTTCCTAAGAAGTGACTAGCTACAGGGATCACTTTCTCAGGGGGAGCACTTGAGTGCGTGAGGATGAACTCAGGGGGAGTCAAATTGTGCCTGAGAAGTGTGAGGATGGACACAGGGAGAGTCTGCAGCAGCCCTTTGGTATTATTGACAAAGGGGGAGAAGAGTTACAGGAATGTATACAGGTGTTGCCAACAATTCCAAAGGGGGAGATTGTTGAGCAAGGTGTTGCAAGAAGGTTGTCATTGTTGTCAACACAGGAAGTTAGATCCAAGGATGCAGTGGGTAGGCAGATCAGAAGTCATTCAGATGCAGAAGATAGAAAAAATTCGAAGAAAAAGACAAGTTAGAAAACTGTCGCGATATCGCGACATGTTTTCTGTCGCGATTTCGCGACAAGTCGAAAGAGAGAGAAAGTGCAATAAGAAATAAGAAATGTATCGCGACATAAGGGAAGGAGAGAGAAAGGAGCAAAAACAGGATATCGTCGACGAAAGTGAGGAGAGAGAAAGTGTAGCCAAAAATGAGAGAAAGTGCAGCCAGAGATGTCACGATTTCACGACGAAAGTAAGGAGAGTGAAGGCGCAAGTCAAACTGTCGCGATTTCATGACAAGTCGGAGGCCAAGAAGTCAAGTTGAGAAACTGTAGCGATTTCGCTAGATGTTGACTTTTCACTGGCAAAAACCGGGAGAAAGTGTTAAGTGAAAAAGTTGTAGCGATTTCGCTACAAGTTACAAAGACAAAGTAAAGGTGTAGCAATTTCGCTACGAGTTGCAAAGAGACGAAGTAAAGGTGTAGCGATTTCGCTACGAGCTACAAAAGCACAAAGTAAAGGTGTAGCGATTTTGCTACGGGTAAAAGATGCGCAAAACAAAGGTGTAGCGATTTCGCTACAGGTCTAAAGTGCAGACATCAAAGTTGCAGCAATCATACTTCAAGTCGAAAATGTAAGGCACAAGTCAAAATTTCTCAAGAAGAAGTAAGTTGGAAGCACAAGGCAAAGTTGTAGCGATTTCGCTACTGAATGAAGCACAAAATGTACGGAAGCCGAAAGCGTCGCGATTTCGCGACAAGAATGCGGATGACGTCAACGAAAGCTGAAAGTGTCACGATTTCACGATAGGTTGCGAGAAAAGCCGCCAGAAGCCGGAAGCGTCGTGATTTCGCGACAAGAATGATGATGACGTCAGCAACTGATCAAAGTGTCGCGATATCGCGACAAGAACGGAGGCAAAGCTGTCAACGGCCAAAAAGGTCACGATTTCGCGACGACAAAGCCAAGGAGGTGTACGGACACAAAAATGTCGCGATATCGCGACGTGTTGCTATTTCACGGAAATAAGCTACGTGAAGGAGAAGAAGGTGGCAGAGGAGTTTGAGGCCGACAAGTTTGAATCGAGGCCGATGATTTTTAGGGTTTGAAGCCGACATTTGCTAGGGTTTCGGGGAGGGTAGGGCTTCACAACGGACGTCGTTAGGGTTTCAAAGCCGACAATTGCTAGGGTTTTACAACGGACATCTTTGAGGTCTTGAAGCCGACATGTGTTAGGGTTTTACAACGAACAACTTTAGGGTTTTAAAGCCGACACTTTTTAGGGTTATTACGATGAGAGTTTTTAGGGTTTGCAGCCGACAATCACAAAGGTTAATCAGCCAAAAAAATTCTAGGGTTTCATGTTGACTTCATTAGGGTTTGCAGCCGACGTCTTTAAGTGACAGCCGAAGATGTTTGATATGGTATTCTCTTCTATAAAAAGGGGGTCTGTTGCGAGGTTAAGGTATGCAATAGATGTGAAAGGTGCGAAACAAGTTCGCGTGAAGCCGAGAGCAAGTCGTTTCGATCCAGAGAGTGAGAAAAGTGTTAGTTCTTTGGAATGGCAATATAGAGAATATAGCGATGAGATAATGTGTAAGTGCGAGAAGGGTGATTGCATCAAGTTCGGTTGAGGAAAGTGCAGAGTCGTAATTCGGATCTCGCAGATCGTGAAGTGCGTGGATGATAAGAGCGCGATATGCAGAAGTCGTGTTCTAAGGCCGAAGTGACAGTGCGCAGTTTACAGAAGTAATCGATAAACTGAATACGACAGAGAGCGCAAAGAATTATAAAGAAGTTGTCGGATAGTGCAAATCATTTTGCGCAGAAGTAGCAGAATGCAAACACACAGCAGAATGCAAAAAAATGGCAGATCATGAAAATTAAGGTGAAAGTTTTATTCTGCAATTTTTATTATTATCTTCCAAGTTGTAGCTTGGCATAAGGGGTTGGTGCCTCTTTCCAGTAGGTGCTGGTAAAATAGGAGTTGGTGCTCCATTCTCGTTGTAGCAGATAAAGTCAAGGGGTTGGTGCTCCTTCCAGTTGGTGCTGGTAAAGGATTATGTAAAGTTGTAGCTTTGCATTGACCGGATTTGGATGGTAGTCCAAGCAGTCTTTTTGAGGAGTAGCCACATTGGTGAACCTCGTTAAAATGTTGTGTTATGTGTGATGCTATCTTGATGCTTTTAGTATCTCTTTTATCTGCTTTAAACTGTTGCTGGTTTTAAATCTAATTGTTTTAGAAGTTTTTAAAGAACACACTGATTCACCCCCCCTCTCAGTGTCATTGTGATTACAACAGTGCTTTATATGGCTAATGTTCCACCAAATGCTCTATGGTTTCTCTAGCAACTGAGGCTTCACACAAGTCCAATGTTGGATTGAACATGGGGATGTTTTCCTACATGTCTTCCAATTCCTAGTCTTTGCCATCCTTCTCCTACTCCTAGATGCTTTCTTCCCTCTCATTTGGATTCTCAGAAAATTGTTCTTTCTCTTATGGTCCTTGTATTTTTATAATTTCTATATTTACTGGACTTTCTATACCCTCAAAAGCCTCAACATCCTTGTGCATGTCTATGAGGGAATCCCAAAACTAGGGGTCTTGTTAAAATTTTGACAAGAACTTCTACCATTTTAACTATCCCATTCTAGTCACCATAAAATATTGTCACCATATTATCTAGATGAGACCATGGTTTTTCAATTCACCCTTTCCAACCTGATATTTAATTGCCATTTCATGAAATAATTGACATAAATAAAATGATAAATTATTGTTGGAGTATATTACATTATTTGGTACATGCCAATGTACCACCTTGGTACATCATTATAAATATTAGATTAGGGTTGTGTCTTATATTAGTAAGTGAGTTAATATTTCATGTAATGTAATAATGTGCAAGAAATGCACAAATATCATGTAAACATGTGTGCAAGTGTTATGAGTGTAAATGTGCACAAGTGTCAAATATGTAAGTGTGCACATGTATCCTTAGGTTAGGAAGAGTTATGTGAAGAGTCACGTACAAGTATACATACAATATAGTATCATGTGTATGCAAGTATCAAGTATAAAAGCCAAGAGTCATAAGGCTTGGCATATGGAAAGGAAGAGTCATAGTAACCAAAGAGTCATCCTATAATGGATATATATTACTCCATAGAGGATATATGATATATAAGAGATATAAGATATATATGAGATACATAGATATCTATAGTGTTCTACATTATCTATAGAGTCATTTCTATGAGATATTTGTAACAAAAAGAGGAGTAATACAAGTTTACATACATTTGAGCAACTAGTATTGTAAGTGATATTATTGTGCATATTTGATGATTTATATTCATACTTCATTATTTTATTGAATGTTATACATATTAATTGGCTCATTTATCTCTATTACATTATATTTATTGGATTCATTATATTGCAACTTTATTACATTTTATCATGTGATTGCTTTTTTATGGTAATTTATATTAAGTATAAGGATTTAAAATCCATAAGTGCTATGAGATGCACAACAAAGTTACTTACACAACTTTTGAAAGTTGAAAATGTTAAGGATATAACCACTGGGTAAGAAAAACCATTGAATTTAAGGACATTACCACTAGGTAAGAAAAACCAGTGAAGTTAAGGATATTATCACTAGGTAAGAAAAACCAATAAAGTTAAGGATATTACCACTGGGTAAGAAAATCCAATGAAGTTAAGGATATTACAACTGGGTAGGAAAAACAAGTGAAGTTAAAATGTTTTCATTAGGTTGAAGAAAAACTAGTGAAGCTAAGATTATTACTACTAGGTTGAAGAACAACCTGTAAAGATTAAATATTTAGATTTTAGAAAGAACTAAATTAAGAAGAAAATTTTGTCACTACCATTCTACTTTAGGTTATTAAAAATATTTAAAGAAGTTTCATATTAATGCTAGATAAAGTTATCTAAGTATTTTGATGTAGTAAAAATTAATCTTCAAAATTTGAGAAGCTTCCTACAATGGAGACAGAAGACTTTCATCTTATATTACTTGACGGTCATGAGCTTTCCTCATGCAGGGATTGGTTTGAGTTGTAGTTAAGTTTTATATATAGATATTGATAAAAAATTTAGGGTCTCAAAGATAGACCTAGAGAAGGTAGGTTGAGTTTAACTATTCCAAGAATCTATTTGAAATGGAATTAAATCTATAGTATAGATTTAGGTCTTGAATATAGACCTTTATATTGATATAGAAAGGAGACTCGAGAAGAGAAGTCCCATAGAAGTAGACAAAGGAGAGATGATATCCCATTGAATGCAGACTCAAAGACCCAAGAAAGAGGTCCTATTGAAGATTGAATATTGGTCCTTAATAAGAAAATAGACCATTAATATAACTTGCTCTACAGAGATAGAAAGCAAGCAAGTAAGCAAAATTGAAGTTAGAAAGAAGACTTGAATAAAGCTTCAAGATAGCAACAAGTCTTGAGGATAATCCAAGTTAAAGGACATGTAATAACTATACAAGGAAGAATAGCTTGAAGACCAATATTATGGTAACATTTGGAAGGAAAGTTTGAATGTCACAAGGGTAGCATTGAAGATAAATATTCAGCAAGTTTTGAAAGGTAAAGGTAAATTCATAGAAGTCCACATTGGATAGAAAGAATTTATGGCAATGATTCAAGAGCGTAAGGTAGCATTCATTGATAAAATAAAAATAATAGTGTTATAAGAAGAATATTTGGCAGTATTAAGGCATTCAAGATAGCACACTCCTTAAATCCATAAGGAAATAATTGAGATATAGTTTAAGCTAAGGTGTAGCCATGAAATAATTAGGATAGAAAAGGGAACATTCCTAGAAAATGTAGATTTTTTAAGGCACCACTACATTGAATAAGACAAAGGTTTTATTTGGGAAAGAGAGACCTCTATTAGGCCATTAGATAGAGAATGTTAGCAAGCTTATGGAATAATTTGAGTTCAAATTCATGTCTAAAGTCTAACGTTCAATAGAAATAGTGTTGCCATCCAGCCAATGATCGAAGGAGAAGTTTTTTTATACCATACTCTACATATAGATTTACCTCAAAATAAAGTGAGAAGAAATGGAAATATTGTAAGCATAATTTGTGTCAGAGGAAGTGTTATTACTAAAGAAAAGTGGAAACATCATTTTCAAAGTAAAGAGAGAGCACCATTGCTAAATAAAAGTTAAATTGCCATTACTGAGGTAAAGAGGAAGCAATATTGTTGAAGTAAAAAGGAAGAATAATTTTTTAGTAATGAGTAAGCACCATTGCAACATAGATATATAGAATGAGTAGGTAGGTAGAGCCAAGGGCAATGGCATTAGAGATAGTCTCACACAGGCACCAAGTTTTCCCAAGCAAAGGAAACAAAGTGTCAATCCTAGAGCCATTCAGGTACGTCTATTGAAGAGGAAGTGCAAGAGATAGAGGTCCCAAGAAGAAATAATAGAAGCATTATCATTTGAAGAGTCAAGAATTAGGGTTTAGAGAATCAATATCCATCTATAAAAGAGCTAAGAACTACATGGATTCAAACATTTTAGTTTCTAGCAAGGAGATGTTGGATAGGAAAATATATCATTCAAGAATCATGTGTCGAGTTGAGGGTTATGAAGGAGCATTCAAACATTACAACATTATAATATCTTTGGAAGAAGCATCAAAACTAAATCCAAATGTTCATTTCTAGAATTGTGCACCACGTTGGAAGAAGGAAGATAGAACAAAAGATAGTGAAGCATTTTCTTGGCAGTATAAGTCAATGCATGGGTGTCTATTTACATGAAAGCCATCCAAGAAAGAGGAGTCAGTGCAACTCCTAAGAGTCATCATGAATGCACATTAGCTGATTTGCTTCGAGAAGTATCAGATAGAGAAAGGTGATGTTTTGCAGTTTTGATAAATACATCTCTAATCTAAATTTTAATGGAGAAATAAGGTTTATGAATTTAATTATTTGAATTTTTATAAGGTTTTTTAAGTTTAATATGGCGAAATAAGTTTTATTGAGCTTAATGAGTTTATAAGGATAGATAAGGATTATCTTAAGTTTAAGATAATTTTTTTGAAGCATTAATTAGAATTTATTTTAAGTATTTTGGAGAGATAAGTTGAAATAGGTTTATTTATTTAATTTTTTCAAAGCCATTTAATATTTGAAAGAGTTAATTTTTATATTATTCAAAATTAAAGCTAATAGAATATTTGCAAAATTGTTTTGGAAAGATAAGGAATTCTACATCAAATTTAGGAACATTAATTTTGCAAAAAGTCTTATTTTCTATTTCCTATTTAATTAGGGAGTCATAAGGAATTCAACATCAAAGGTTTTTAAAAATCTAGAAACTTAAATTTTATCATTCAAAAAATAGGTAGACATAAGGTAGTCAACTTCAAAGGAAAATGGCTGAAATTGTTAAAAATGTACTTAATGAAGATAGTGAAGAACTATTTCATGAACTTAAGTTTTATTGATAAAACTTAATAAACAACTTTGATGGATATAGATATTTGCCTATTGATCTAAAGGAAAAATTTTCTTTGATTCTTGAGGAAAGAGAAGAAAGTTTTACAACTCTAATAAGTTATCTTCATGAAATACTTTTCAAGACTTGGTGGAAGTCTAAAAATATAGTTATATTATCTTCAGAATTATTTATTTATCATTAATTGTTTTTGAATAAATTAAACATAATAAAAAAGATTATGTTAGTAAAGAATCATTAAAGCCAAGTAAGTACTATTGTGATGATTTACTAACTTATTATCTAGAAGATATATCAGAAGTGAAAGTGCAAAAAATGAAGAAAGAGCAGGAACAAGAAGAGAATTCAAATCAAGAAAGGCAAAAAGAAGTTTAAACCAAAAGATATTAAAGACTCTCATATGAAGGACTCAGATATTAATCTACTAGAGGTAGATTGAATACTCAAGGATGAATATCATATTGAAGACTAAAATCTTCAATAACTAAATAACGTAATACATAGGGGGTGTTGAAGAATATTACATTTTTTGGTACATGCCAATGTACCACCTTGGTACATCATTGTAAATATTAGTGTAGCAAAAGAACTAAGAACCAAATAAACATGAAATATAGAGAAATAAAGATTACCAAAAATTGCTTCTTTTGTATTTATTTTTGATACAATGATTACAAATACATTTTTCAAATTACCCCAAGTGTGTCTGGGGTAATTTTACAATGCTCTTCTTTGTATTGGTACAATGCTTTCAATAAATAAAGGGGGGGATCATCCAAATATTTGCAAGATAATGTGCTCTTCGCTCTTTGGCTACAGCTTCAAAAAGGTGAGTAGGATTTTGGTATCCAGCATGGGTACCACTCCAGCTTTAGTAGCTCTCCAAAATATCTGCTTCCTGCACACATATAGAAAGACAAACAGGGATTTAGTAGCACCTGTATACAAATATGAAAGCTATGCAATAAAACCCTCAAATGAAATGATCATGCAAACAGAAAGCAATAAAACAATACACAAGTGCCTTGCCATGAAATGCTAACTCACTAAACTGATTTTTCATATGTACTTGGCTCTAAGAAATTGCAAATGCATGCTGGAAATTGGGAAACTATGCACGGGCAGTTAGGAAACCGCATGAGTGCGGTTCAAATTGTGAAACCGTGAACAAGCGATTTGGGTTGAAAATAGGTTACCTCTGAAAAGGAGAACTCTGGGTTAGAAATGCAACTTTTCCTTAGGATGCATGCAGAGGTTTGATCCTATTATGGTAGCCTAGTGGTATGAATGTTTAGATCCTATAATTTTGCGGGGTGAAGGTGCCTTTATATGCCCCTTAGGGTTTTGGAGGGAAATGAAAGGTGACAAGCCTGGACTACCAAGTGGTAATCCAAGGCTGCCAAATGGAGGGGGCAATTACAGTGAGTCACCTAGTGTACCTCACTTAACTGGGGTGATGTGGTTGCAAGTGGAGTGATGTGTGGGATTTTACCCCATGTGAAGGGACAAAGGGGAAAAGGGTGGATGAGATGTGGCAAGGATGTTGGTGAGGTGGCTAGGACACATGTCTAGTGGGTAGGTAGGGTATCCTAGGTTGATTTTCCAGATTTAATAAATCTATAAAATAGGATAATGTGCAGGATTTTATATCCCTAAGTCTAAACTTAGGCATATAACTTTATTATGTAGGATTTGATGTGGGGTGGTAAATTTGGTGTTGTGAGTGACCAGATTTTTGTGTCTACAGATGCCCCTTTTTGTATTGCATTGTGTGAAATATGATGAAGTGCAAAAACAAATGACACATGTCTTTATGGGATGAATGAATTCAACTCTTTTTGATGCACAAGAATTTTTTTTTTTTGAAAATTTTGATTTGTTTGCTTACCCCCTCAATTTGCGAATGGGTAAAGGATGAAATCCACGATGTAATTGACTAAATTTGGATGAATAAGTGATGTGAATTATTATTGATGTGAATTTTTATTGATGTGAATGTGATGCAAATGTATGACATTGATTCAACTTGATGCCCCAAGTTTGGATTTGTTTGTGTTTTACAAATTTGCCTTTGGTTTTGGTGAGGCACAATATTTGTGGTAAAATATTTGACCACTTTCGAAGTTCTTTTTCCATTGTGACTTTCACAAATTCCTTCCAAATGATGGGTTAAGGAATCAGTAATTCAAAAATTTGATGCTCTAGTGATATTTTATTACACTACAATTTGATTTATTTTTCACTTTTGACCCAACGGAGGAAGGGTTTAGGATAACCTTTTGCAAATTTGACTTGACTCAACTATGTTCAATATTTAGGGTTCATTTGATTTAATGGCATAGTGATGATGATGAATTGGTGTCCTTATTATGGTTTACCCATCCTACCAGGTTGCATGGATTGCTTGTCACTACAACTGCTAGGTTTATAGGGTAAACGACTCAATACGAGGTTCATTAGATAATTTATGTTGATGATGCTAGTAATGATGTGGATGATGTTGACTTAATTTTTGTTTTGTCTTTTTTTGTTAAACTACACACGTGCAATTTTACCTGTTTTGGACCGTCGGCCCACGTTTTTGCACCATAAATCATGGATATGTGGTTTGGTGTGCTCCGCAAAATACATATGCAAATTTTGCACCACAAACCATGGGTCTACAATTTTGTGTTCTCTGCAAAACGTAGGTGCATGATTTTCGTTGTGGAAAATGGTTATTTATAGGCTTTCACGTCATTTTCATTTATTATTTTCATTGACAGTTGTAAAATTTACTCTGGTGTTGTTGAGGATGAGTGAGATGGAGGTTAGTGAGGGTAGCAGAGCTGCTGGTGATGTGGACACGGAGGGTGGTGGCTCGGATGGAGCGGAATTCGGTGTCCTCTATGCCAAGGTATTTTTCTAAACTATTAGTTTAGGTTTTTATTTGTTTTATAGCTTGTTTCTTTGTTTGTTTGTTTTGTTTTTTTATGTTTTTTTTTTTTGACAACCACTAAGAGGGGCTAGAAAATTTTTGTTTGTTTTTAATGTTTTTAATGTTTTTTGTTTTCACAACCACTAAGAGGGGCTGGAAAAATTTTATTCATTTTTATTTTTATTTTTTGTTTTCACAACCACTAAGAGGGGCTGGAAAAATTTGTTTGTTTTTATTTTTTTTGTTTTCACAACCACTAAGAGGGGCTGGAAAAATTTTGTTTGTTTAATTTTTTTTTTTACAACCATGAATGGGGTAGGTTGAAAGTTTTTTTTTTTTAAATGCATTTTGAAATTCAATATATATTGTATGAAATGTTTTTGCATTTTTCTTGTTTTGGGTTGCAATTTGTTCTAGAATGCAATGTTATTCTTTCTTTTTTTTAAGATGAAATGCTATGTTTTGTGGTTTTTTGGTTCTTGTAATATAATTCATTAAAATGCAAATTTTCATTTATTGGTATATTATGCACATTTGTTTGTGTTGCATATTAAGCTCATTACCGCTAGATATCGATGGCCTCACACTATTTCAAAAGTGCAGAAGGCTCTCACAGTAGATGATTGGTAGTTACTTTAGGTTGTGGGTTTGGATGGGTGTGGATTGATTGACACAGTCTGAGCTGATGAGGCACTTTTATCTACACTAATTGAGATATGGGACCTAGATAGTATATCATTTAAACTCCCAGTAAGGGAGCTTACTATTACCCTAGAGGTTGTATACCACATCTTCTAAGTGCTTGTCAAGGGTCCACTAGTGAGGGTGGGCCATGACAAGCAGGAGGATCTTAGACCTATCTACAGTAATATCTGGGATGTGGACTATAGTAAGGGAGGTATCCCTTACCTTGAATTTTTTAATGACAAGAAATTGGTTTTGGTTCCTACCTTTTTGATGTATATTCTGGGCAACATGGTGTTGCTAATAGCATGGGATAGAGGATCTCATGGAACTAGGTGCCTATTGTGTTGCAGTTGATTTATGATCCTCAGAGATTGGCATGGGCTTCCACTCTCTTATGCCAGATATATAGTGAGCTTTATGAGGTGAATAGGCAAGAGCATAAGGGGCTTAGTTGCAACTTGTTACTTTAGATTCGATCTTGGGAGCATGTCAGAGGGGATCATCCTGAGGGGATACCTTGCACGTGTGATCCTCTACTTCCTTGTGCCTTTCGATGGTGGGTTAGTGAGGAGGTTTCCCCCACATGCTCTTCCATTGATGTTGCTACATACAGAGATAGTCTTAGGAACCTAACTAGGGATGATATTTGTTGGCGACCGTGGAGAGGCATTACTTGGGCTAGAGATTTTGTTGAGCTTTGTCAGGTTAGGTGGAGGAGATGGTTTATGGGAAATCACATATGAGAGATGGAGTACATCTAGTTATCATGTATTTTGAGGTATTTTGGCTTAGCTCAAGGAGTTCCAGATGCTCTCATGATATACAAGTAGTGTATGATGAGCTAGGCCTACCTCTGACTCCAAATATTTGGACTATGGATGATGTGGGTTATGATGCAGTGATGGAGCTTTTTGATGTGGATGATGTAGGTACTACTATAGATTATTATGCTTGGTTTGTAGATTACCCTCCTTGGATACCAAGCCAGGTAGTAGATGATGTTGTTAGCAAGTATGAGCCTGATACTGGTGAGCAGGTTCTTAGGCAGTCGAAGCACCGTTGGGGTAGTGGTGGCAGGAGGGAGTCTACCATTGGGACTCAGTAGACAAATGTTGATCTTGGGCTTGGAGAAGATGGTGATTATGAGGGCCGTAGGGCATGATGTAGCTCAAGATGCAGATCAGGATGTTGACTTAGGTGATGATGGAGATGATGGAGGTCAAGGTGAGGATGCCCCTCCTTGCTACATGAAGGAGGAGTGGAGGGTGCTTTAGGTGCAATAGGATAGCCTAGATGAGGAGGTGACAAAGCTTAAGGGTGAGGTGATCTTGCTTCAGGGCAAGGTGGCCTAATTACAGGGTGAGGTCGATGAGCTATGGAGTAGATCGAGTGATAGTTATGATATTGTAGCTCGAGATGCAAAGATCATGAGGCTGCAGGGTGATTTGGATGAACTACATACTAGGCTAAGTGGTGGTGATGACTCTGCTACCATTGCATCTCTCAGGGCTAAGATATTCCAGTGGTTAGCCTACGAGGGGTAATATTGAGATGCATCTCAGAGATAAACATGGTACATGGCATTCCTTGAGGATACTTTACATCAAAATTTAATTCCATTACTGCTTCAACATTCTTCTTATTTTGTGTTAGGTTCTAGCAAGCAAATTGAGTCTAGGCCAGGAAGCTCTAGGTCTCATTGACCATCTGTTTCACATGCTCCCTCTGGGTCATCATCACATGGACCTCCCAAGGGGTCATGGGAGCACTGGCTAGTAGAGCTTTATTACCTTTTTTTGTAGTTTTCTATTTCTTTTTGCTATGAACCTCAGTGCTCTGATGTATACAGTCTGTGAGCATTTTGTACTTATGCAATTGATATATATGTATGGCTTTTGTTATGATTTGTGTTGTGCACTTTTGTTTTATTGTATGTATGGATGCATATGGAATGAAGTAATATGTAATGTAATGATGATTAATTCTTATGTTCTAATGATGATTTGGTAGCTTTAGACTTATCTTGAGCAACATTGTTCTTATTGTTTAATCAGGGGGCATAGATAGATGATATTGGTATGGATATTACTCTATGTAATAGTGCAAATGATATGGTATGATTTAATGGATTTTTCTAGGGTATTTTTCAAATACTAAGACATTCTAGTGATTTAAACAAACCCAGTTATATATTTCATAGATCTTCTTTATGCAATGGTTGACCTAGTTTTTTTTTCAAATTTCTCAAGGACTAACTTTGTGTGCAATGATTTTTTATTTCCCATTATGATCTAGGTCAAACTGATCGATTATAACTTATGCCCATAAGCCAAATCATATGAGAGTGGCCTTAGGTATGTATAAAATAGGGTCACTAATGTACTAGATGTGGCACCATGCATAAGGATAACTCATTGTCAAGTGGGATTCATTCAGCCCATTGTTGTAATGAGGATCACCCCATGGTTTTTGAGACACTAAGAGTTCCAAGGATTCAAGCTCCTTCCCTTATTTTATTGCTTTTGATTTTTGGGATTTTGTTTGGACACTTGCTCATTTTAGGAGGAGCAAGGGGATTTTATTTCTTTGAGACTCTTTTTCATGGATGTTTTGCTCATTTTGAGATATAGCAAAAGGGAACTTATTTCTTTGAAACTTATGGGATACTTGCTCATTTTATGAGGAAGCAAGGGATTTTTTTTTGGGGGGGTGATACTTGCTCGCTTTAATGAAGAGCAATGGATTTTTTTTGGGTGGGTGAAGGAGGAGCTTGTCCTTTTGCCAACTCTATAGTATTCTAGACCATGCAAATAATTGGATGAGCAAAGAAATCTTTCACTTATGGTAGTAGTAACTGTTGACTTTATTTTTCCAAGACTCACAATGTTTAATTATGTGTTTTATTGTGTTTGGTCCAAGAGAAACTTTGATCAACCAGGAGTGACTTGTTACATCTAGAGATTGCTTAACTTTGAATCAAGTTTTTCAATACACTAGGACCGACTGAGTGATTGAAAACATTGGAAATTGCTTAATGGCCTATGTGGTGTTGTGATGTTTTGAGATACTTTTGATTCAATCTTTTGGAAATTAAAAGATACACAAAAAATAGTCAGTGGTTGTGTAATTGTTATTGCTAAAAATTATACGGTATCTATCCTACTTTATACGAGTCACTTAATTAGGAAACTATTGGAGGGAATGTTACATATTATTGTGATTTGTTTTTGGATACCCATGATTAAGGCAACAAGACATGTTGGGCCAACGATCATCAAATTTTAATCAAATGATCTACTATGATGAATGGTATAGATGTAATGCGTAAATAGAATTCTTGGATGGATTTGTGACATGCAAAATGAAATATTTTTTTTTTTTGCTTTTTTTTTTTTTAGCCATGTATATGTACATATATATAAGCTGCACCATGCATAAAATGCCTTTAGATGTATTATGTTCAATGGCTTAGGTTCCAATATTCCTTCCAAGTTGGTAAGTCTATATGTTCTTGGTCCCACTTTCTGTTTGATAATGTATGGAACTAACCAATTAGCCACAAATGTATCCCTCAAGTGTGAAAATGTATTGGTATTTTTTTGGTTTTATTTAAGTCTATATTTCCCACTTGTAATTTGTGAGGATAGACTTTTGCGTTGTAAGCATGTTTGATGCAATATTGATATACACGTAGATGTTATAAGGTATTGATCTACCTTTTCATCAAGGAGGGTTAATTGGTCAATATGTGCTTGTCTAGATGTGTCACCATCCATGAATTCCTGTAATGTAACTCATAAAGAAGGGATCTATAGCTCAAGAGGCATGATTTCTTTCACATCATTTACTAGTGAGAAACGTGTTGCCCCTATTGGCATTTTGATGCTTGTTCGATAATTCCATAGTTCCACGGGTAGTTAAGTGTGCCAATCTCTATGATTTTCTTTGACAAGTTTCTTGAGAATAGCTATCACTATCTTGTTGGTCACTTCAGCTTATCCATTCATCGGTGGGTAGTAAGGAGTCGAGAAACTATTTTGGATATTGTAATCACTACATAAGGTTTGAACATCCTTGTTTTTAAATTATTTGCCATTGTCTGAAATGATCTTGGAAGGAATCCCAAAATGATAGATAATATACTGAAGTATAAACTCTACTATTCAAGGTCCAATTATAGTGGTCATTGGAATTGCTTCGACCCATTTGGTGAAGTATTCCATGGTAGTTGTGATGAATTTATATTGTCCAAAAGAGGTAAGTGAATTTTTGCCAATCAAATTTAGGACCCATTGTGAAAATGGCCAAAGGCTTTGAATGGGATATAAACCTTGTGATGGTACATGAGTTAAATTAGCGTGATGTTGGTATTTTTAACATTTCTTAATATATTGACAACAATCACTTTATATGGAGGGCCAATAATAACCCATTCGTAAAATGTGCTTTGCAATGGCCATTCCACTAAAGTTACCACCACAAGTACCATAATAGGCTTTATTTATAACTTTTTGTACCTCAATCGGATATAGATATCAAAGTAGTACTCCATCATAGCAATGTTTATACAACATGTCCCCCAAGAGAGTAAAAAAGTTTCTTTTTTTTCAATGTTATTTTTGAAGCTCATTTCATTTCTATTGGGAGGGTCCCAAACTTGAGAAAGTTTCTGATATCATCAAGGTAAGAGTTGTAGGGTTTCACGTGGACCAAATTAACACTCCTTTCACCCTCAGACTCTGCTCATTTGATTGCTTATTTGGACACTATTGTTATGATAAGTAGTTGGCCTTATCCATGTTTATTCTTAGGAATCAAGGATACCAAAGAGGCCATTGCATATGCAAATATATTAGTTAAATAAGGCAAGTTATTGATTTCATACCAATCAAATTTCTCTAGTAACTTCATTGCTACTTCATGATTCTATTTCAATATTGGTTTCTTGCATTGATATTCTTCCTTCACTTGATAAATGACAAGTTGAGAATCACTGAATATGCTTAGTAATCTAATGCCCATAGCTATAGCTTATTGAAGTCCCAAGATTAGGGTTTCATACTCTATAATTTTATTTGTGCATAGTAAGTCAAGTTTGAATGATAAAGGAATCAGAATTCCTTTAGGTGTGTAAAAAATGACTCCAACACCTTGTCCTATTTTGCACTTGGATCCATCAAAGAATAGTGTCATGTCAATATTGTCCTTGGGAGGGACTAACTCTTCTTGTTCATTGATGAAAAATACTGAATCATCTGGAAGCTCAATGATAAGTGGTTTATCATTTGGTAATGGAGCTTCTACAAGTTGATCAACTATCACCTAAACTTTGATTGATAAACTCAAGATCAAATTATATTAAAAGAATTATCTATTTTGTGGTACAAGTGTTTTTGTATGTGTGAGCCATCATGTATCACAGAGGATTTTATCTAGCTATGACATAGGTAGTGTTACTTAGCATGTAATGTCTAAGTTTATTAGTGGTGAAAACCACTGCTAAGCACAAATTTTTGACATAAGCATATCTTGTCTCGTAACTTACCAAGGTTTGACTAATGTAATAAATTTCTTGCTCCTTATGATTCTCATTTTCTATATCAGGTATTGTCCCTAGTGCAAAATCTATTTTAGAGATATAAAGGTGAAAAGGTACTCCTAAACGAGGTGGCATAATAATTGGTGGTGAAGCCAGATACTTCATTATGTCATCAAATACCTCTTGACATTCAATTTTATAGGATAATCTCACCCCCTTCTGAAGCAAGTGATTGAAACTACTGCATTTTTCTGAGAGTTGTGCAATGAATCATCAGATAGATTGTATATTTCCTTGTAAACTATGTAAATCTCTCAAGTTTGTTGGAGGTGGCATCTCGATAATGACCTTGACCTTATCAGGGTCTACTTCAATGCCTCACTTGGAGATAATGAATCCTAGAATTTTTCTTGATGTGATGCCAAATACGTACTTCTTAGGATTCAACCTTACCATATGTTCAAGCAATTGATCAAATACTTTCTCTAGTATTTCAATATTCTCAAGATGTGTTTTTGATTTGGCAATCAGATCATCCATATAATCCTCAATAATTTTATGCATATAATCACGGAATATGTACGTCATAGCACGTTGATATGTAGCTTCTACATTTTTAAGGCTAAAATGCATCACCCAGTAACAAAATGTCCCCCAAGGTGTTGTAAATATTGTCTTGTGTTGGTCCTCAAGATTAATTTGAATATGATTGTATCCTAAGAAACCATCCATTAGTGAAAGCATTTCATGGCCTATGTAGGAGTCTACTAATTGATCAATGTTAGGTAGAGGAAAATCATCCTTGGGGTATGCTTTTTTTAGATCTTGAAAGTCAGTGCATACGCATACCCCCCATTTGACTTACGAATGGGTACCATGTTAGTGAGCCACTCTAGATAATCAATTAGAACTATGAAATTCATGTCCAGTGGTTTTTGTAGCTCTTATTTGACAATTAATGCAATGGTTGGATAAAGTTTCCTGAGTTTTTTTTGAAAGGCTTAGCATATGGTGCTAAGGTAAGGTTCTGGACCACCAAGTTAGGGTCAAGGCTAGGCATGTCTTTGTATGACCACACAAAAAATATATTTCTTTCTTATCAAGATGTTGATCATACGCTCTTTCTCCTCTACGGATAAATATTTTAAGGTTCACATCAATAGATTCTTCGATCAACATATGGGAATATTCTTATAGATGATGTGGAGTTGGGATGAGATGGATATCATCCTCCACATGCTCAAATGACTTAGAGGTCTCCCCCTCTACCTCATTTTAAAAAAATGAGGTAGAGGAATATGAAGGTTGCTATGGAATGTAATTTTTTGAAGCTCACAACAACTCTTTGAATAGGATAAACTTAGGGATGGATGGTGGGGATGAAATATTATCCATGGAAATAAGGCTAGCATCGACCTAAATCGACTTCATCAAATCGTATGGGTTAAGGAGTGGGGTAAACAAGTCAACAGAGATCATATTATCTTGGTGGAAATGAGGTGGTTGTGATTCAAGGAGTGATGAATCACTCTCTCTAGATTGCAATTGACCAAAGGCAAATGACTGGTAGTGTTGTAGGAGTGGCCAATGTAGTTGTGGTGGATATGGCTCAAGGTGCTCATGCTCCTTATTAAAATGAAATATGGCGTGATCTATGGGAAAAATATTTGTATATCACTTATCTCTCTCGATAGGTTTAGCAAGAACCACATCATCTAGGGGAACATAAAATATTCAAATGATCCAATCTAGGTTGGCTTGTATCTGTTGGAATTGCCTAGAATCTTCATCAGAGATATAATCCCTAAAATATTGATCAAATATGTAATCATCTATGATGTGATTAATCATGAATGTATGCAATACAATCTCTAGAAATTTCTCATATAGATGAGGTGTAAATTCAGGTTCCAGGTACTCACCATCAATTTCATCACAATCGTCACACTCATTGCTCTCCTCATCCTCTTCTTCATACTCAAGGGTGAGTTGTTGGAAGGTTTTGTTGAAGGAATATTTTGAGGTAGAAGGTATATACCCTATACCAGAGTGATTATGTGCTTCTCTATATTCAGGATCAAAAATGTGATGTGGGTCCTGCTCATATCGTCCAAGTACATATCCCTGTCAGTTGACCCTACAAAAATATCGTAAAGGGAAATCTGGGTTGGATAGATAATCTAAATTTGCATTAAATTATTGCAAGTGTTCCTCATTAGGGGAAGGTGGATTAGAGAAATAATCCACTCCCCCATATATGAAATTTATCCTGTCTGGTCAAGAATCCATTCTGTACACTGCACCTATAGCTAAAGGTGGATCACATGGATGATCATAGTCTCTAACTGACTCAATAGGCGATGTAATTGTGATACTCTCAATGATGTACTTGCCAATGCTTATATTTATGAGATGTAATACAACTTGGGATGATTGGGATGATGATGGCTTAATGGATGAGGAGGACACTTCTGAGATGGCTTGCGATTCATGTGGAGGTGGTGGCTCCTCTCGGATAGGTGACCCTATCTACGAGACTATGGGTGGTGATGTTTGAGATGGATTAGATTTTATGGGTTGTTAGTTGGTGGAGTGGGTTGAGCTATGAATGTGAATAGTATTTGTGAAGTGGGTGATTTGGCTGATGAAAATGGTGATTGGTTAGCAAGATGATCAAGTGTGGTGGAAAAATGAAATGTGGTGGAGGAGGGTTGGCCAGATTTTGACTCTTTTAGCTGCAAATGTTGGAAATATAAAGTATATTGAGTTGTCATTGATGTCAAAGGAACAAGTAATTTAGGATAGAATTATCCTTCAAGGGTAATGTGTTTATAAGGATGGATTTAATAAGCAACAAGGCATGGACAAGTATTGAAGACATAAATATTCTTCTAAGGTTGGGCAGATATGCAAGGTAGGATATATCTCAAGCAAGGAAAATGGTTGTAAAGAAAATGTTTATAATATTTATTTTTAAATATTATAAGAAAGACAAAGAGGTTTAAGAGTTTACTTGGTACAGAAGTATTATAATATTTATTTTAAATATAAGAAGGACAAAGAGGTTTAAGAGTTTGCTTGGGACATAAGTATTATAATATTTATTTTAAATATTATAAGGACAAAGAGGTTTAAGAGTTTGCTTGGGACAGAGGTATTATAATATTTATTTTAAATATTATGAGAAGGCAAAGTTTTAAAAGGATTTAAAAGGAAGACCAAGGTTTAAGAGCCATTATTATAATATTTTTTAAAATATTATAATATAACATAAGGTTATATGTTTTGGCACCAACGTCATTTGAAAAGTAAGGTTAATCTCCAATATGAAAATGTGAGCTGACTCACCAAGAAATAATGGAGTGCATACAAATAAGGAGGTAATGTTTTCATTTCTAATCAATCACACTAATGATATACTTTGATTTATTTTTGATGTGACAAATATTTTAATATCTTGCAATATATGTGCTAAGTCGGATATTCCTCTAGTGCAAATGGTATAAGGATAACAAGTTTCAAAGGGTGCAAGTGTTAATCATTGACATATTTTGTGTGTGCCTAAAATGTTCCATCCAACTGGAGTGGCCCAGTGGCTAGATGGCTTGTGCCAGCACTATTGTAGCAAAGGTTTTAAGTTCAAAACCCCCTAACATATTTTCATCATGTGTTTTGAGCCTTGGGTTAACGCAGAACACAAATATATTTTTTAACCCCAATTTTGGTGCTACCTATTGCAATAGCATAGTTAGTTAGAAGTGCTTGAGGAAGAACATCGACATGGAGGTCATAGGTTTTGTTGGCAATTTTGGGTTTGAGATCCTAGCTTCTTGTCTATGAGTTGTCATTGATGTCAAAAGGAAATGACATTAATGTTAAGAGGATGTGTTGGCTTCAAAGGTGGAAGATTCCAAGAGAATATTTTTAAGAGAATCCGGAGAGATTCCATTGGCAATGGTTTTTATTAAAACCAATGGAGGTTCTCTTTATTATTTATTTAATTATTATTTAAAACCCTTCAAGGTTTTAATTAATTAATTATTTAATTAATTAAGGGAGAAATTATTTTTAATTTATTAAAAATACTTTAAGGGTTTTTAAACCCTTTAGAAAGCAAATTTTGATTAAATTCGAAATTACTTTTCTTTGCAGACGACGTGTTCTAAAGTCCACGTATGGACTATAAATATGAGAAGGTTCCTAAGGTTAAACCCTCTTGGAAAAATCGAAGGCAATTAATTGGTTTGGCTGCGATCGAATGTTCTGTTTACGCTGCGAAAGAGGAGAGCTCGTGGTTTGAAAAGCTTTCGGAAAGCTTGACCGTTTATGTGGAAGGAAGTCCGTCTTGGACTTCGTAAGCCCCTTGTGGGCTAGTGGCAGCGAAGGCTGCATTTGGGCCTTGCGTAGGCGGAGGTCTGCGTTTCGATCCCCGCGGAGGGAGCTATGCATGGATTAGTCACGTTTTTATTAAAACGTGTTTTGTGCCACGAATTTTGGATTCTTCAAGGGCAGCCATTATAAGGTGTGATTATTTTCTTGATATGATTTTTGGCATTGTTTAGCATTGTTTAAAATACATAGGAGAAATAAGGGGATATTTCTTTGGTTGTATTTTTGAGATTAGTCTTTTGCTATGCTAAATTTAAAAATGGAGATATAAGGTGTAAGTTTTGGTTGTTGTGTTTTTGGCTTCTTTGGTGGTTGTTTTTAAAGAAGAGAAGCTAAAAGGTGTATTAAGGAAAGTTTTTATATATGCTCATTTATCTTGGTTCTAACCCTAACTTGGTTGGAAGTTTGAGGGTTGTGTGTGGTGACAGCTTTAAGGATCAATTTTCTTCTACTCCAAAAAGGTATGGGCACATTTTCCTTATGAGTATGATTGGTGTATGTTTTTCTGAAATAAGGTTGGAGTGAAAAGGTTTTCAACTAGGTTTCCTTTGGTTGGGTGTAAATCCTATTTTCTGGTTTGTTGAAGACTTCTTATGCATTGTTATCCTTGATGAGAGTTTTGGTGAATGCATAATTCTGGTTTGAGGTAGTGGAAGCATTGTGCACTAGGGTTTATGTTTGTGAGTCTTGCTACTTGCATTGAGTTGGTGGAACCCTTGGTTGGCTGTTTTGAGTTTGATGGTTGAGTTGCTTCCATAGAGGTTGTTTGATCAAGTTATTGCTTTACTTGATTCATGATATTGGGCTTACTCCATTGAGTTGATTTGAGCAAGTTATTCTTTGCATTTGGTGATATTGTGTTGGTGGTTGTTTTGTTCAAATATCTTTGGAGGGAAAAGGATTTCTACTTGTTTCCTTTTCTTGTGATGATTGGTTGAATGCTTCAAGGTTGATGTTGAGTTGAATGGTGTTGGTTGACTAAACCTTGTTTGATGAGCATTGTTGTTGAAACCCTAATTGATGGTGAAAAGAACATGAGTATCATTGTTATGTGATTCTTTGCATAGTTGGCAATTGTTGGGGTTTCATGTTCTTGAAAGAAAACATTCTATCCTATCCATTTCAGATATTGAGTTGAGTTTTCAGATTTGAGATTGAGATTGAGCTGAGTTGATTTGAGTTGAGTTTTGAGATTGGGATTTGAGTATAGAACATATTGAGTCTCTAACAATTCTCTTTATGCTTCTATGAGTTTGACAAATCACATTGGGTCTCTAACAATTCACTTTGTGATTTCCTACTAAGAAAGTTTTTCTTGGTGAGCTTGCTGAGTTTTTGGATAGGTTCTAGTGGGGACTTGTGAGCAGTTTTGGATAGGTTTCGGTGGGGACTTGTGAGCAGTTTTGGACAGGTTTCGGTGGGGACTTGTGAGCAGTTTTTGGACAGGTTTCGATGGGGACTTGTGAGTAGATTTGGATAGGTCCTAGTAGAGGACTTGTGATCTGAGTTTGATAGTTCTATCAGAGAACTTGAGGACAGAGGTGCATTGGTTCTATGAGAAGAACCCGAGGATAGTTGGCAAGTCTTTGAGAAGGCTTGTATGCAGAGGATTGATTTGTTCAAGAGTTGGATAGATCTGACAGACAGAGGAAGACTTGTACTAGACCGACTGATTGTGTTTGGTATAGGTTGCTGAGCTGCTGTGGACGTGATCATAGAAGGCAGAGGTCTCTTAGGCTAAGCATTGAGGACAGGAGGTCTTCGGTGGAAAGGAGTTCCACGTGCTGGCAAGAGGTAGAGGCAGTTGATCTTTTGAGGGATCATTTCCAGAGTAGAGGGGAAGGTATCTCCTTTGAGTAGAGGCTCATAAATTTTGATTGGGGGAAGGTATCTCCTTTGAGCAGAGGCTCATAAATTTTGATTGGGGGAAGGTATCTCCTTTGGGCCGAGGCTCATAAACATTGTAATTGGGAAGGATTCCCAAAGAACTTTGAGATAACTTTTAGAGAAAATTTTTGTGGATGTAGCCCAGCCATTCTGGGTGAACCACGTTAAAATTGGTGTCACTTTGTGGATGATATTGTGCATTGCTTTGATATTGCTTTGGGTATATTGCTTTACTATTTTGAAGTATAAAGGAAAAAGTAAAAAGAGGTCTTATATTGTTCACCCCCCCTCTCGGTATAAGCTTGTGTTCTTCAATTGGTATCAGATTCGGTGCCTTCGAAAAGTTTAACAGCTTGAAGGAAAAGCTAGTAAAGAACACAATGGATTATTCAAGTGGCAATGCAGCACCTATTCGTGATGATTCTTCTAGTGATGAAGAGGCATATTACAACAAGAAAGGCAAGTTCTCTAGAAAGCACAAAAGTATGAAAAATATAAGATGTTTCAATTGTGGAAAGTTTGGTCATTATGCTACTGACTGTACTTGTTCCCAAGAATGAAAGTGATGAAGATAAACAGGATTCTAAGAGCAAGGATTCTGAAAAGCACAAGCATCACAGGAAAACAAATATGAGCACAACAATCAAGGAAAGAGGTATTCTCACAAGCACAAGAAGAGTTTCTACCTAGACAAAGCAAGTAAGTGTTCTAGTAGTGATAGTGAAAGTTCTTCAAGTGATAATGAAAATGAGATGTTGTTCATATCAGAAAAAGAGGAAGAACCGAAACATAGATTCATTATCATGAAATGTCTTAGATGTGGAAATTTTGGTCACCTTGAGGATGATTGCACAAATAATGATTTGGTTTCTAGTATGTATGAGGATGCTTCAGAAAAATATAAGGAAGATGCATGTATGGTCTTTGAAAAGGGTAGCACCTCTAGTGATAAGAAATCTGAAAAAGGCTTTGATGATTCAAAAAGCAAACAAATAAAGGATCTTGAAAGTGAACTTATTAGTGCTCTTAGTGTTTTGGAAAAGGAAAGAAAGAAGAATGCTAGACTCAAGGATAAGTTAGATGAATGTTGTATGGAGAGAGATGATCTTATAGAAAGTCTTGACTTCTCTATAGCTAAGACACAAGAACTCAAGGATGAGTTAGAGTCTAAGGTTCTTGAGTATAATGAGTTAGAACAAAAAATGGCTTCTTTGAAAGAGGAAACTAAAGAGTACAAGGATAAGCTTTACAGGTTTCAAGATAGCTCCAAAAAGGTAAAGTCCATCATCAAAGATCAAAGAAGAGCAACAGATAAAACAGGTCTTGGTTTTGGTAAGAAACACAAGGAACAGGTTGGGGAATCTAGTAAGAGATTCCAAAAAGAAGAGAGTTCTGATGAGGAGAGTATTTCAGAGAAAGAGTCCTTGAGTGATAGATGCACAGAAACAGAAAATAGGAAACAAAAAAAGGGGAGAAAGTTTACAGGACCTAGAAGGTCATTTACAGGAAAGTTTAATGGCAGATGTTTTGCTTGTCACAGGTTTGGTCACATGGCTTCACATTGCATGACTCAAGTAAGGAAGGTAAATGACAGTTTCAGAGGTGGTAATTTCTTTCAAGGGTATTGCTACTCTTGTAAACAGTTTGGGCATAAGGCAATTTTCTGCAAGGCTAATAACAGGAACAGGGTTAGTCAGAACAGGTGGATTCAAAGAACAGGTATGCCTAAAAGAAATAACATTGTTACTTGTTATAAGTGCAACAATGAAGGTCACACAGCTAGACAATGTAGAGCTGAACTTCCAAGGTACAAGAACAGGAACAGTGGTATGAACAGGTCCAAGGATCAAGGCATGGATAAGAACAAGAATGATAACAGGAATAGGAACAGTGACAGGAACAGGAACAGGAATATGGACAAGGAGAACAAGAGAAGACATGGTAAGGCAACTATAGACACTGATGATGATCAGTGCCTGTTGGGAGTTTTACTCCCACCCCAGAATTAAACACCTCAATAAGAGGTGGGGGAGGGACTAAGCTAAGAGGCTCATTCTTAGTCCCAAGCCCCAAAGGTGACCCTTTGCCATTGATGACAAAGGGGGAGAGATATGAGTAAGGGGGAGAGCCTCAAGACAGGGGGAGCTGTTTATGTTGAGTTTCTGTGTTGTTGAGAAGCATGGTTTGCCATCAATGACAAAGGGGGAGATTGTTGGCAATTTTGGGTTTGAGATCCTAGCTTCTTGTCTATGAGTTGTCATTGATGTCAAAAGGAAATGACATTAATGTTAAGAGGATGTGTTGGCTTCAAAGGTGGAAGATTCCAAGAGAATATTTTTAAGAGAATCCGGAGAGATTCCATTGGCAATGGTTTTTATTAAAACCAATGGAGGTTCTCTTTATTATTTATTTAATTATTATTTAAAACCCTTCAAGGTTTTAATTAATTAATTATTTAATTAATTAAGGGAGAAATTATTTTTAATTTATTAAAAATACTTTAAGGGTTTTTAAACCCTTTAGAAAGCAAATTTCGATTAAATTCAAAATTACTTTTCTTTGCAATCGACGTGTTCTAAAGTCCACGTATGGACTATAAATATGAGAAGGTTCCTAAGGTTAAACCCTCTTGGAGAAATCGAAGGCAATTAATTGGTTTGGCTACGATCAAATGTTCTATTTACGCTGCGAAAGAGGAGAGCTCGTGGTTTGAAAAGCTTTCGGAAAGCTTGACCGTTTATGTGGAAGGAAGTCCATCTTGGACTTCGGAAGCCCCTTGTGGGCTAGTGGCAGTGAAGGCTGTGTTTGGTCCTTGCATAGGCGAAGGTCTGCGTTTCGATCCCCGCGGAGGGAGCTGTGCATGGATTAGTCACATTTTTATTAAAACGTGTTTTGTGCCGCAAATTTCGGATTCTTCAAGGGCAGCCAATATAAGCTTTAAGGATCAATTTTCTTCTACTCCAAAAAGGTATGGGCACATTTTCCTTATGAGTATGATTGGTGTATGTTTTCTGAAATAAGGTTGGAGTGAAAAGGTTTTCAACTAGGTTTCCTTTGGTTGGGTGTAAATCCTATTTTTTTGTTTGTTGAAGACTTCTTATGCATTGTTATCCTTGATGAGAGTTTTGGTAAATGCATAATTCTAGTTTGAGGTAGTGGAAGCATTGTGCACTAGGGTTTATGTTTGTGAGTCTTGCTACTTGCATTGAGTTGGTAGAACCCTTGGTTGGCTATTTTGAGTTTGATGGTTGAGTTGCTTCCATAGAGGTTGTTTGATCAAGTTATTGCTTTACTTGATTCATGATATTGGGCTTACTCCATTGAGTTGATTTGAGCAAGTTATTCTTTACATTTGGTGATATTGTGTTGGTGGTTGTTTTGTTCAAATATCTTTGGAGGGAAAATGATTTCTACTTGTTTCCTTTTCTTGTGATGATTGGTTGAATGCTTCAAGGTTGATGTTGAGTTGAATGGTGTTGGTTGACTAAACCTTGTTTGATGAGAATTGTTGTTGAAACCCTAATTGATGATGAAAAGAACATGAGTATCATTGTTATGTGATTCTTTGCATAGTTGGCAATTGTTGGGGTTTCATGTTCTTGAAAGAAAACATTCTATCCTATCCATTTCAGATATTGAGTTGGGTTTTCATATTTGAGATTGAGATTGAGTTGAGTTGATTTGAGTAGAGTTTTGAGATTGGGATTTGAGTATAGAACATATTGAGTCTCTAACAATTCTCTTTATGCTTCTATGAGTTTGAAAAATCACATTGGGTCTCTAACAATTCACTTTGTGATTTCCTACTAAGAAAGTTTTTCTTGGTGAGCTTGCTGAGTTTTTGGACAGGTTCCAGTGGGGACTTGTGAGCAGTTTTGGACAGGTTTCGGTGGGGACTTGTGAGCATTTTTTGGACAGGTTTCGATGGGGACTTGTGAGAAGTTTTTGGGAAAGTTCGGTGGGGACTTGTGAGCAGTTTTTGGACAGGTTCCGATGGGGACTTGTGAGCATATTTGGACAGGTCCTAGCAGAGGACTTGTGAGCTGAGTTTGATAGTTCTATCAGAGAACTTGAGGATAGAGGTGCATTGGTTCTATGAGAAGAACTTGAGGACAGTTGGCAAGTCTTTGAGAAGGCTTGTATGTAGAGGATTGATTTGTTCAAGAGTTGGATAGATCTGAAAGATAGAGGAAGACTTGTCCTAGATCGACTGACTGTGTTTGGTACAGGTTGTTGAGCTGCTGTGGATGTGATCATAGAAGGCAGAGGTCTCTTAGGCTAAGCATTGAGGATAGGAGGTCTTCGATGGAAAGGAGTTCCACGTGTTGGCAAGAGGTAGAGGCAATTGATCTTTTGAGGGATCATTTCCAGAGCAGAGGGGAAGGTATCTCCTTTGAGTAGAGGCTCATAAATTCTGAATGGGGGAAGGTATCTCCTTTGAGCAGAGGCTCATAAATTCTAATTGGGGGAAGGTATCTCCTTTGGGCCGAGGCTCATAAACATTGTAATGGAAAGGATTCCCAAAGAACTTTGAGATAAATTTTAGATAAAATTTTTGTGGACGTAGCCCAACCATTCTGGTTTAACCATGTTAAAATTGGTGTCACTTTGTGGATGATATTGTGCATTTCTTTGATATTGCTTTGGGTATATTGCTTTACTATTTTGAAGTATAAAGGAAAAAGTAAAAAGAGGTCTTATACTGTTCACCCCCCATATCAGTATAAGCTTGTGTTCTTTAGAGATTGATATTGAGCTGAGTTGATTTGAGTTGAGTTTTGAGATTAGGATTTGAGTATAGAACATATTGAGTCTCTAACAATTCTCTTTATGCTTCTTTGAGTTTGACAAATCACATTGTGTCTCTAACAATTCACTTTGTGATTTCCTACTAAGAAAGTTTTTCTTGGTGAGCTTGCTGAGTTTTTGGACAGGTTCCAATGGGGACTTGTGAGCAGTTTTTGGACATGTTCCAGTGGGAACTTGTGAGCAGTTTTGGACAGGTTTCGGTGGGGACTTGTGAGTAGTTTTTGGACAGGTTCCGATGGGGACTTGTGAGAAAATTTGGATAGGTCCTAGCAGAGGACTTGTGAGTTGAGTTTGATAGTTCTATCAGAGAACTTGAGGACAGATGTGCATTGGTTCTATGAGAAGAACCCGAGGACAATTGGCAAGTCTTTGAGAAGTCTTGTATGTAGAGGATTGATTTGTTCAAGAGTTGGATAGATCTGACAAACAGAGGAAGACTTGTACTAGACCGACTGACTATTTTTTGTACAGGTTGTTGACCTATTGTGGACATGATCATAGAAGGAAGAGGTCTCTTAGGCTAAGAATTGAGGATAGGAGGTCTTTGGTGGAAAGGAGTTCCATGTGCTGGCAAGAGGTAGATGTAGTTGATCTTCTGAGGGATCATTTCCAGAGCAAAGGGGAAGGTATCTCCTTTGAGCAGAGGCTCATAAATTTTGATTGGGGGAAGGTATCTCCTTTGAGTAGAGGCTCATAAATTCTGATTAGGGGAAGGTATATCCTTTGGGCCGAGGCTCATAAACATTGTAATTGGGAAGGATTCCCAAAGAACTTTGAGATAACTTTTAGAGAAAATTTTTGTGGACGTAGCCCGACCATTCTGGGTGAACCACGTTAAAATTGGTGTCACTTTGTGGATGATATTGTGCATTGCTTTGATATTGCTTTGGGTATATTGCTTTACTATTTTGAATTATAAAGGAAAAAGTAAAAAGAGGTCTTATACTGTTCACCCCCCCCTCTCAGTATAAGCTTGTGTTCTTCGGGTTTGATTTGCAATAGTGCATAAGGTACTTGAAATTTTTTATTTTAATCAATTAAATCTGAATGAGTTACGGTAGTGAAATAAAGAATTTGAATTTGATTTTAATTTGATTTAGATAAATTTGTATGGTGCACTAGCCTATTTGAAAAATATATTTTATTTAAAGGCATTTTCTTTGTATATAGAAAAGTGGGAGTTGTATGGTGTATGAGGTTATTTGAAAATTGTAAAGTGTGTGAGGGAATTAATTTTGCTTTTTATAGAAAGGAGAAATAAGGTGTATTTATGACTATTGAGATTTATAATTTTGCTTGTTCTAGAAAGGAGAAATAAGGTGTATTTGTGGTCCTTATTATTTGTATTTTTGGCACAACATAGAAAATGGAAATTTGAGGATTTAGTCACTTTTACAAGCTTTATTTTGTGAGGCTAAAAGGAGTTTTAATTTATAATCCTTATTATGCACATATTTTGAAAGGATTTTCTGTGGAATATTTGAAAAGAAGTTTTTCTAACTTGTTTTGAAGTTTCCAAATAAAGGGAATTATTTTGAGAGGTTTTTGAGGGCACATCTTCATCAAGGCAATTTTAGAGGTATGTTATTTTCACTCCTCAAGGTGGCTTGTTTGAAAGAAAATAGTCTCAAGTCATAAGGTGGAGATATAAGGATTAATTTTATGTGAATTTTTGTAAATATAAGTGATAGGGTTTGAGAACAAATGTATGCATCATTGGTGAATGATATTGGAAACATATGTGCTAGGGTTTGAAAACAAAGTGTGCATCATTATTGAATAAAATTGGAAATATATGTGCTAGGGTTTGAGAATAAGTTGTGCATTTTTATTGAATGAATTTAAAAATATACTAGAAAGGGTTTGAAAGAAAACTTGTGCATTGGTTTTGAGTTATACTGGAAATGAAAATCCAAGAGTTATAGATCAGTTTTGTGAAGTAAATTTGTGCATCTTCATGATTGAATTTGTGAGTAGATGAAAGGAATAGAATTGTGGATTGTTCATAAATGAAATTGATTATATGAGAAAAAGTTGTGCATTGTGATTGGTCTTGAAGTAAATGTGCAACTCAACAATAACTAGGTCAGTTATAAAGTGCTATACTAGAGTTATCTTTAGAATGCAATAATTGTGAGACATTTGAAAGCGAAATAATTAATGAATTTGAAGAACATATTGAGCATTTGTTAGTGCATATAATTCTCTATATTTTCAATAGGTGAAACGAATTCTGGGTAGAATATGTCTAAACTACTTTATTCAAAGAAAGCACTTTTGGGAAAGATATATGAAATTGTTTGTATGCAAGAATTAAGCAAGCCTCATGATAAGGCTTGGAGAAGACTTGAGTAGGTTCTATTGAGTAGATTTGAGGAAGCCTTGTGTGTAGTATTGGAGCATATTTGAGCAAGCCTTGTGTGTAGTCTTGGAGAATATTTGAGCAAGCCTTATGTGTAGGCTTGGAGTAAAGTTGAGAGAAGGTTTTGAAGTAGATTTGAGCAAGCCTTGTATGTAGGCTTGGAGAAAATTTGAGCAGATTTGAGTAAACCTTGTGTAAATTTTTGGAGCGTATTAGAGCAAAGGGGATTGAGGTCTTTGATGGATAAAGGTCCATAAACTAGATCAAATGGAATTGGTGTCTCCTATGGATAGAGTTCCACAAACTTGAGCATATGGAACTGGTATCTCCTTTAGGTTGGCACCCATAAACATTGTAATATAAAATTGGTTTCCAAGAGATTGGTTGAGAAAATTTATAAGAAATATTCTCTCCATGGATGTAGCCCACATTGGGTGAATGACATTAAATCTATGTCTCTCATGTGTGTGATGATTTGTGCATTTTTTATTTACTACTTTGATATTATTGATGTTAACATTTGGAAAGAAAATTAAAAGTTTTGATTTTATATTGTTCACCCTCCCTCTCAGTATAAGCTTGTGTTCTTCAATTGGTATCAAAGTGGGTTTCTTCAGGGAAGCCTAAAAACTTGAAGGAAGATCTTATAGGAACACAGATGGCTCATTAGGAAGGATTTTCAACATAGAGAGATTCATTGTTTAATGGGACTAACTATGTTTTTTGGAGTGTTAGGATGAAGACATTTTTGATGGCACAAGGAATTGATACATGGTAAATAGTTGAGGATGGGTACACATCACCTGCAACTCCTCTCATAGATATAGGTGGTAAGAAACTATATGAAAATAATTCTAAGGTAATGAATGGAATTTTAAGTGGATTACAAGAAATTTAGTTTGTAAAGTTTATGCACTGCAAATAAGAAAAAGAATGTGGGATAAATTATAGAATTCATATGAAGGAGATGACAAGGTTAAGATGGCAAAACTTCAGACTCACAAGAGGAATTTTGAGGAATTAAAGATGAAATATGAGGAAGATATTGCTAGGTATCTACTTCATGTTGATGAGGTTGTTAACACCATTCATGGACTTGGAGAAAATATTGAGGATTCTACTATTGTTCAAAGATATTTAAGGTCGCATCCTATGAGATATGATGCAAAGGTTTTAGAAATAGAAGAGATGAAGGATATAGAAAATTTGAGGATATATGAACTACATAGAATTCTCATAGTTTATGAGATGAGGACAAAAAAGAACAATCATCTAAAAATGAGGCAGCATTCAAAACTTCAAATAAGACTAAGGATAAGGAACTAGAATTAAGTGATGAATCAAGCAGTGAAGAAGAGGCTAACTTTATGATAATAAATAAAAAGGGTCCAAGGAAACACAAATATATGAAGACTACAAAATGTTTTAGCTGTGGCAACAGTGGTCACTATGTAGCTTTTTATCCACAAAATGGATATAGTAGCAGTGAAGATGAAAAGGAATACAAGTGAGAGTGAGAGTGATGAAAGTATTTTAGATAGTGAAAAATAAGAGATTTTATTCTTGGATATATAAAAGGAAGAAGGTACTCCCATTGAAGACCAAGTAGAAGATGCCCTATTGAATTTCAAATAGAAGAGAAAGAGAATACTCTTGTTTAAAATCAAGTAGAAGAGAAAGAAGACGCTCCTATAGTTGAAGACCTAGAAAAAGAGAAAGTTTTAGATATGTAGCTTTTTGTCCACAAAATGGATATAGTAGCAGTGAATATGAAAATGAATACAAGTGAGAGTGAGAGTGATGAAAGCATTTTAGATAGTGAAAAAGAAGATATTTTATTCTTGGATATACAAAAGGAAGAAGGTACTCCCATTGAAGACCAAGTAGAAGATTCTCCTGTTGAATTTCAAATAGAAAAGAAAGAGAATACTCTTGTTGAAAATCAAGTAGAAGAGAAATAATATGCTCCTATAGTTGAAGACCTAGAAAAAGAGAAAGCTTCAAATATGTAGCTTTTTGTCCACAAAATGGATATAGTAGCAGTGAAAATGAAAAGGAATACAAGTGAGAGTGATGAAAGTATTTTAGATAGTGAAAAAGAAGATATTTTATTCTTAGATATAGAAAAGGAAGAAGGTACTCCCATTGAAGACCAAGTAGAAGATGCTCCTATTGAATTTCAAATAGAAGAGAAAGAGAATACTCTTGCTGAAAATCAAGTAGAAGAGAAAGAAGATGCTCCTATAGTTGAAGACCTAGAAAAGAGAAAGTTTCATAAAAGAAAGAAGAAGCCATGGTTGATATGGAAAAGGAACTTTTTTTTGGACTTGATGAGTTGAAAATGGAGAACTTAAGATTAAAATAAAGGCAAGACTTCTACAAGATCTCACCGAATTAAGAATTAGAGTTGAAGAGGCAAAGAAAATTGAAGAAATTATGGCTAAAAAATTAGAGGCAAAATATGAATAACACAAAGCTTATACTGAGAGGGAGGGGCGAACAGTATAAGACCACTTTTTACTTTTCTTTTCAATTCAATATTATGCAGTGTATAGATAGCAGTAATCAAAGCAATGCACAAAACACCATCCACAAAAGTGACACAACAATTTACGTGGTTCACCCAATGCGGGCTACTCCACGGAGAAAATATTTTGCTAAAACTTTCTCAATCAATCTCTTGGGAATCCTTCCCAATTACAATGTTTATGGACCTCTATCCAAAGGAGATGTTGATCCCCTAAATCTCAAGTTCATGGATCTCTTCCATAGGAGAACTCTTTCCCCTTCTGCTCTGGCTAGTGATCTTCTAGAAGACTCTGTCTCTCTACTGCACTGACTGGTGGATCTCTCTCCACTTGAAGACTCCTCACTCAGATCTATCTTCAATTGTCCTAGCTACTGGATCTCTATCCACTGAGACTCTATCCTCTATACTCTATCACCTCCAAATCTCTGTCAATAGGTTCACTCAGAACCTCCTCAAATATGCTCAATAGGCTCACTCAGAACCTGCTCAAATATGCTCAATAGGCTCACTCAAAACCTACTCAAATCTGCTCAATAGGCTCACTCAGAACCTGCTCAAAATTCTCAATAGGCTCACTCAGAACCTACTCAAATTGCTCAACAAGCTCACACGAAACTTGTCACAATATGCTCAATAAGTCCTCTCTAGGACTTGCTCAAATATGCATAGCAAGATTTCACAAAAGCTTACACAAAAATAGTCCACAAGCCTTCTCAAAGACTTGCCAATCTCATTTCAAAGCAATCTCAACTCAGCTCAATTCAAAGCAATCTCAACTCAGCTCAATCTTATAGAAGCATAAAGAGAATTGTTAGAGACTCAATATGTTCTATACTCAAATCCCAATCTCAACTCAAAGCAATATCAACTCGCTCAATATTAACTCAATATCATAGAAGCATAAAGAGAATTGTTAGAGACTCAATATGTTCTATTCCTAAGATTCAATCTCAACTCAATCAGAATATAGAATAGTTTGTTTCATGGAACTTGAACAACCACTTGACTAGGCTCAATCAACTCTACTCAACCAATCACTTCAAGAAACAACTCTTTCTCACAAACCCTAGTCCAAGCATGAATCAACTAACTCAAAATATTTCCAACAATGCTCAACAACAAATCTTACATAACAATGATACTCATGTTCTTTTCTAACTCAAGTTCAAGTTCTTTGCATCACCCATTGGCTTCAACAACAATGCTAATAAGACAAGGTTTTAATCACAACTCTCAATTCAGAAAACCTTGAAGCATAAACTCAAAGTACTTCACTCAACCAATGGTCTAAACAACAATGCTTATCAAACAAGGTTTAATCACAACTCACAATCCAGAAAACCTTGAAGCATTAACTCAACCACTTTTGAAAAGGAAACCACAATCAATCCTTTTCACTCCAATGATATTTCAAAAATCAACCACCCAAATAAAATCAATGGAGAGTATTACTCATACCTTTTTGATGCCTTATGAGTTGTCCACTAAATCTGTCACACTCAACACACTTTCTTTTTCAACTCTTAACAAGGGTTAGAGATCTTGAGTAATAACACAACAATAATATCCAAATAACACCTTATTACTCCTACTTTATTTTAACATCCACCAAAGTTATTTTTAAAAGAAAACCCTTACTCAAAATAACTTTCACTAAAAATAACTTTATCAAAAACCCTTATTACTCCTAACAATTTCAAAAATCACAATTAAAAATAATTCACAACTCAAACAACCACCATGACCTTATTCCCTAAGGTTACTCAACAAATCAACTAACGAAGCACCTTTACCCCTTATCACTCCACCTTAGGCAATCCAAACAAAATATTAATAAAAACCTTAATACCTGCCTCGAGGGGAATCGAACCCTCGTCTTGCCCCAACATGAATGCCCTAGCCATGGCCAAGCTATCGCATGAGCTGCGGGCTCATTGGTGAAAAAGAAGCACCACCCGCTTCTTATCCTTCACCCTCTTCCACCAAGCGAAAAGTATGCACCTTGGGTGCCTCAATAGAACAAAGCCAAAAATGATGCTTGCGGGAATCGAACGCACAACCTCCTTGTCACCAACACCTTTGCACAATCCAAGCTGCCACTAGGCCACGCTGCCCAATGCATTTTGGGAAGTGGTCGCTGTCTCCCTTTAATGTTCGTTGCGTCACTTAAACGAAAAACATGAGCTCTTTTTCTTCGCAAATACCAAGCGCAAATATCAACGAGCAAGGATGAATGAATTAAAAAATTCAATGGCATATTTATATGCCTTCCCTTTGCTTTGGAAACATCGGCCTTTTTGAAACTTCCTTCATGACGTCGATGGATAAACTTTTAATTTTAATTTTAAAATTTAAATTTAAATTTTAAATAAATTAAAATTTAAACTAAATCTTTAAAATTAAATATCTCCATCATCGGGGCACATTTTTCGATGAAACGAAAAGCCAACTTGGGTTTTAAGAAAAACCCATTTCAAATCTGCCATCCATGGTTTTAAATAAAACCTTTAAAATTAAATTTCTCCATCACCAGGGCACCTTTTTCGATGAAACGAAAAGCCAACTTGGGTTTTAAGAAAAACCCATTTCAAATCTGCCATCCATGGTTTTAAATAAAAACCTTTTGCAAAGCTTCCCTTGAAGCTCCTTTTGGAACCAAATGCCATGCATCCCTTCTTGAACCTTTGATAAAAAACCTTTGCTTCTCATGAAGCTCTTTGTGAAACACAAACATAGTGCTTACTTACATAGATCCTTTTGACATCAATGACAACTCTTAGCTTAGGGACTCAAAATGTCCAACAATATCCCCCTTTGTCATTGATGGCAACCCATATCCTTTTACTAAAATTTGACCTTCTTTTCTGCTCCCCTGGGACTTTTCTCCCCCTGGCTCAAAGCTTTCTCAAATATCAAATCTCTCCCCATATCAAAAACTCTCCTCAATATACACAAATCTCTCCCCCTTTGTCATCAATGGAAAAGGGTCACCTTTGGGGCTCGGGGCTAAGAATGAGCCTCTTAGCTTAGCCCCTCCCCCACCTCCACATGAGGTGGTTAATTCTGGGGTGGGAGTATTTCTACTCCCCGAAAGCACTGCTCTTTACCTTTACCTTTCTCTCTTCCTTTCTGAGTTTTTTGAATCCTCTCACTGTTTCTTACCAAGTCATCATCCCTGTTCATGTCATCACTTCTATTCATGTTCTTGTTCTTGTTCTCATCCATGTTCCTATTCCTGTTCATGCCTACTTCTGGAATATTTTCTCTACACCATCTTGTTGTGTGACCATCATTATTGCACTTATAACACTTAATGTTATTATTCCTTGGAAGTGCAAATGTCTTAGGATATCTCCTAGTGAAGCCATATCCTCTTCTGCCATGAACCCTGCAATTCATTGCCTTGTGACCAAACTCATTGCATGAGTAGCAATACCCATGGAAAAGTTGTCCTTTCCCATATTCCTGTCTTTTGTATGACCTGCACTGTGAAGCCATGTGCCCAAACCTGTGACATGAGAAGCATCTCCCATTGAAGCTTCCTTGCCTAGACCTCATTGGTCTCCTATTATGATTGTTGTTCCATCTGTATCTTCTTTGTGCATTGTTTCTATATTTGACCTCTTTGTTGTCCAACTCATCCTTTGATGTCTCATTCCAACTTACACTATTATTTTCTGAAGTATCTTCTTCTGAAATTCCTTCTTCTTCTAGACTTGAAGTAGACTTTTCTTCCCATTTCTTTTGAGCCTGTTTGGAACCAAGACCTGTCTTGTTTGTTGCTCCTCTTTGTATCTTGATTATTTTGTCTACACTCTTTGCACTATTCACATATTTGTACAACTTTTTCTTGGAATCCTCTAAATATTCCTTTAGTAGTGCCACTTCTTGTGTTAACTTTTCACACTCCAAAATATTTGCTTCTAACTTATCCTTGAACTTACTTGCCTTAGCCTTTGACTTTTCTAAGTCCTCTATGAGCAATAATATTTCTTCATCACATTCTTGAAACTGAATTTCAAGCTTAGAGTGTTGCTTTCTTACCTTCTTTACTGTGTCAAGAGCATAGATAAGTTCTCCCTTGAGATCATATCCATTCTCCACTGAATAATCCTCTATTTTTTTACCTTTGTCCCTATCATTACTTCCTTTTGGCTTGTCTTCTATAGGATCACTTACTTCATCTTCTAATGCCATTAGAATATTCTCATCTGGTCTTTCAAGTGCATCTTCAAAACCATCATCACTGAAACTATAGCCATCCCTAGTGCAATTATCTTCAAGATGTCCAAATTTACCACATCTAAAACACTTGAGAATAACTGGAGTCCTTTTCTCTCTAACCATAAATAGGACTTCATCTCTATCATTGTCTGAAAAACTAGCATCACTATCATTTGAGTACTTACTTGCATTATCCGCATAGTAGCTTTTCTTTTACCTTTGAAAGAACTTCTTTCCTTGTCTGTTTTGTCCATCCTTGCCTTTCTTCTTGTACCTGTGTCTTTCTGATTCTCTGTACTTGTGATCCTATTTTTCTTCATCACTGTTGTACTTTGGCTCTTTGCACTCTATCGCATAGTGTCCATACTTTCCACAATTGAAGCACTTAATAGATCTTACATCTATGAATATTTTGGAACCTTTATCTCTTCTACCATAGTTAGCTTCTTCATCACTAGATGACTCACTGCTTGATTCTATATTTTTACCCTTTTTATTTTTTTCCACTTTGAATGCAACTTCTTTTGGAGGAATAGGATCTTTTGTTCTTATCTCAAAAGTAGTAAGCATGCCAAGCAAAGAATTCCTTGTCAAATAATCACTATCAATTGATGTTTCTATAGTAGAAACCTTTTCACTATACCTTTTTGGAAGAGTTCTCAAGATCTTATCACAAGCATCAGATTCATCAACCTTCATTCCAAGACCTCTCATCTCATGTACAAGTTCATCAATCTTACTGAGATAATCACGAATATTTTCATCATCTCTCATTCTTAAGTTCTCAAATTCTCCTTTGAGATTTCTGATCTTAGCTTTCCTGACACCTTTATCACCCTCATATATGTCATGCAGTAGATCCCACATATATTTTGCTATTTTACAATCCATAACCTTCATAGATTCTGATCTACCCAATCCTTTTATAATTGCATTCATAGCTCTTGAATTTGCATGCATTAGAAGCTTACCTTCCTTATCTATAGGAGGATTGACTATAGAATCATATCCAAGTTCCACTGCATCCCAAACTTCATTTCCAAGTGCCATCAGGTGAAATCTCATCAACATACACCAATACAAGAAGTCACTTCCATCAAATACTAGTACTGCATTATTGAAGGACCCATCCTTTTGATCCTTGTGATCCATTGTGTTCTTAGACCGCTTTTCCTTCAAGCTATCAAACTCTTCAGAAGGAACCCGCTATGATACCAATTGAAGAACACAAGCTTATACTAAGAGGGGGGTGAACAATATAAGACCACTTTTTACTTTTCTTTTCAATTCAATATTATGCAGTGTATAGATAGCAATATCAATAGCAGTAATCAAAGCAATGCACAAAACACCATCCACAAAAGTGACACAACAATTTACGTGGTTCACCCAATGCGGGCTACTCCATGGAGAAAATATTTTGCTAAAACTTTCTCAATCAATATCTTGGGAATCCTTCCCAATTACAATGTTTATGGACCTCTATCCAAAGGAGATGTTGATCCCCTAAATCTCAAGTTCATGGATCTCTTCCATAGGAGAACTCTTTCCCCTTCTGCTCTGGCTAGTGATCTTCTAGAAGACTCTATCTCTCTGCTGCACTGACTGGTGGATCTCTCTCCACTTGAAGACTCCTCACTCAGATCTATCTTCAATTGTCCTGGCTGTTGGATCTCTATCCACTGAGACTCTATCCTCTGTACTCTATCACCTCCAAAGCTCTATCAATAGGTTCACTCAGAACCTCCTCAAATCTGCTCAATAGGCTCACTCAGAACCTACTCAAATCTGCTCAATAGGCTCACTCAGAACCTGCTCAAATATGCTCAATAGGCTCACTCAGAACCTGCTCAAATCTGCTCAATAGGCTCACTCAGAACCTACTCAAATATGCTCAACAAGCTCACACAGAACTTGTCCCAATCTGCTCAATAAGTCCTCTCTAGGACTTGCTCAAATATACATAGCAATATTTCACAAAAGCTTAACAAAAATAGTCCACAAGCCTTCTCAAAGACTTACCTCAAATCAGCTCAACAAAATCTCAACTCAATCTCATAGAAGCATAAAGAGAATTGTTAGAGACTCAATATGTTCTATACTCAAATCCCAATCTCAATTCAAAGCAATATCAACTCATCTCAATCTTATAGAAGCATAAAGAGAATTGTTAGAGACTCAATATGTTCTATAATCAAATCCCAATCTCAACTCAAAATCTCAACTCACAATCTTAACTCAATCTCATAGAAGCATAAAGAAAATTGTTAGAGACTCAATATGTTCTATTCTCAAGACTCAATCTCAACTCAATCAGAATATAGAATAGTTTGTTTCATGGAACTTGAACAACCACTTCATGCAACCACTTGACTAGGCTCAATCAACTCTACTCAACCAATCACTTCAAGAAACAACTCTTTCTCACAAACCCTAGTCCAAGCATGAATCAACTAACTCAAAATATTTCCAACAATGCTCAACAACAAATCTTACATAACAATGATACTCATGTTCTTTTCTAACTCAAGTTCAAGTTCTTTGCATCACCCATTGGCTTCAACAACAATGCTAATAAGACAAGGTTTTAATCACAACTCTCAATTCAAAAACCTTGAAGCATAAACCCAAATTCCTCCCCCCACCCAAGGGCCAAAAAAAACTTCCCTACCAAAAAAGGTTTAAACACACCCCCCAATCCAGAAAACCTTGAAGCATTAACTCAACCACTTTCAAAAAGGAAACCACAATCAATCCTTTTCACTCCAATGATATTTCAAAAATCAACCACCCAAATAAAATCAATGGAGAGTATTACTCATACCTTTTTGATGCCTTATGAGTTGTCCACTAAATCTGTCACACTCAACACACTTTATTTTTCAACTCTTAACAAGGGTTAGAGATCTTGAGTAATAACACAACAATAATATCCAAATAACACCTTATTACTCCTACTTTATTTTAACATCCACCAAAGTTATTTTTAAAAGAAAACCCTTACTCAAAATAACTTTCACTAAAAAGAACTTTATCAAAAACCCTTATTACTCCTAACAATTTCAAAAAATCACAATTAAAAATAATTCACAACTCAAACAACCACCATGACCTTATTCCCTAAGGTTACTCAACAAATCAACTAATGAAGCACCTTTACCCCTTATCACTCCACCTTAGGCAATCCAAACAAAAGATTAATAAAAACCTTAATACCTGCCTCGAGGGGAATCGAACCCTCGTCTTGCCCCAACGCGAATGCCCTAGCCATGACCAAGCTACCGCACGAGCTGCGGGCTCATTGGTGAAAAAGAAGCACCACCCGCTTCTTATCCTTCACCCTCTTCCACCAAGAGAAAAGTATGCGCCTTGGGTGCCTCAACAGAACAAAGCCAAAAATGATGCTTGCGGGAATCGAACGCACAACCTCCTTGTCACCAACACCTTTGCACAATCCAAGCTGCCACTAGGCCATGCTGCCCAATGCATTTTGGGAAGTGGTCGTTGTCTCCCTTTAATGTTCGCTGCGTCACTTAAACGAAAAACACGAGCTCTTTTTCTTCGCAAATACCAAGCGCAAATATCAACGAGCAAGGATGAATGAATTAAAAAATTCAATGGCATATTTATATGCCTTCCCTTTGCTTTGGAAACGTTGGCCTTTTTGAAACTTCCTTCATGACGTCGACGGATAAACTTTTAATTTTAATTTTAAAATTAAAATTTAAATTTTAAATAAATTAAAATTTAAACTAAATATTTAAAATTAAATATCTCCATCACCGGGGCACCTTTTTCGATGAAACGAAAAGCCAACTTGGGTTTTAAGAAAAACCCATTTCAAATCTGCCATCCATGGTTTTAAATAAAACCTTTAAAATTAAATTTCTCCATCACCAGGGCACCTTTTTCGATGAAACGAAAAGCCAACTTGGGTTTTAAGAAAAACCCATTTCAAATCTGCCATCCATGGTTTTAAATAAAAACCTTTTGCAAAGCTTCCCTTGAAGCTCCTTTTGGAACCAAATGCCATGCATCCCTTCTTGAACCTTTGATCAAAAACCTTTGCTTCTCATGAAGCTCTTTGTGAAACACAAACATAGTGCTTACTTACATAGATCCTTTTGACATCAATGACAACTCTTAGCTTAGGGACTCAAAATATCCAAAAAAAGAGTTAGAGTGTGAAAATATAGAATATGAAGTTATCTCTCTAAAGAAAGGACTTGGAAAATATCTGGATAAGCTAACTAGGTTTAAGGAAATCTCAAAAACCTTGGATGACATTCTCAAAGTACAAAGATCTCCATTTATCAAGAAAGGGCTAGGTTATGAAGAAGACCAAGAGATACAAAAAGGGGAGTCAAGCTCAAAATAAAAAGAAGTTTCAAAGGAAGTGATTGAAGAAGAACCTAAGACCTATGATGATGAGTTGAGAAGTGGGAAGCATCAAAGAGAAAGAAAACAATGCACAAAAAAGGAACAAGGATCATCACAGAAAAGTCAAGGAAATAACTATGAGACCACACTCCAAGACAAGACAAATACTTCTTCCAAGGACATTTTTACTCATGTAATCATTTTGTTCATAGATCTATACATTACAGGGTTCATAGTAGGAATGATTTTGGCTTCATCAAGAGGAACTTCAATTCATTTACACCTCTAATAAATTACAATATCAAATGTTACAATTGCAATAATTTTGGGCATAAAGTAAAGTGGTGTAGAATAAAATTTCTGAAACTTCCAAAGACTAGCAAGAATAAGGATAGCCAAAAGGTTCAAAGAGGTATGACTACAAAGATATGGAAAAATATTGAAAGAGAAGAAGAGCATTGTAATTTGGGAGTAGCTTTACTCCCATCCCATAATTAATCACCTCAATAAGAGGATGTGGTGAGGGGTCTATGCTAAAATATTTTATTTTTAGCCCCAAGGATCCCTTTGTTTTTTATGGCAAAGGAGGAGAGAATTTAGTGAGGACTATCTTATCAGGGGGAGCAGTTTTGGTATCCAGTTGCAGTAAAAAGAAATTTTTGTTGTAGGGATGCCATCAATGATAAAGGGGGATATTGTTGGAAATATTGAGTATATTGAGTTGTCATTGATGTCTATTGAACAAGGATTTTAGGATAGAATTATTATTCAAGGGTAATGTTTTTATAAGGATGGATTTAATAAGCAACAAGGCATGGACAAGTATTGAAGGCAAAAATATTCTTCGAAGGTTGGACAGATATGCAAGGCAGGATATATCTCAAACAATGTAAATGGTTGTAAATAAAAGGTTTATAATATTTAATTTTAAATATTATAAGAAGGACAAAGAGGTTTAAGATTTTGGTTGGGATAGAAGTATTATAATATTTATTTTAAATATAAGAAGGACAAAGAGGTTTAAGAGTTTTCTTGGGACATAAGTATTACAATATTTATTTTAAATATTATGAGAAGGTAAAGTTTTAAAAGGATTTAAAATGAAGACCAAGGTTTAAGAGCCATTATTATAAAAAAAAAATTAAATATTATAATATAACATAAGGTTATATGTTTTGGTGCCAACATCATTTGAAAAGCAAGGTTAATATCCAATATGAAAACATGAGCCGACTCACCAAGAAATAATGGAGTGCATACAAATAAGGAGGCAATGTTTTCATTTCTAATCGATTGCGCTAATGATATATTTTGATTTATTTTTGATGTGACAAACATTTTAATATCTTGCAATTTATGTGCTAAGTCGGATATCCCTCCAGTGTGAATGGTAGAAGGACAACGAGTTTCAAATGGTGTAAGAGTTAATCATTGGCATATTCTATGTGTGCCTGAAATATTCCATCCAACTGGGGTGGCCCAACGACTGGCTGGCTTGTGCGAGCACTGTTGTAGCGAAGGTTTTGAAGTGGAAACCCCCTGATATATTTTCATCACATGTTTTGAGTATTGGGTTAACATGGAATATAGATATATTTTTATCCCTCATTTTGGTGTTACTTGTTACGATAGCACAACTGGTTAGAAGCACTTGAGGAAGCACAATGGCTTGGAGGTCATAGGTTCGAGTTGCAACAATGCATAAGGTACTTGAAATTTTTTATTTTAATCAATTAAATCTGAATGAGTTGCAGCAGTGAAATAAAGAATTTGAAATTGATTTTAATTTGATTTAGAGAAAGTTGTATGGTGCATTGGTCTATTTGAAAAATATATTTTATATAAAGGTATTATCTTTGTATATAGAAAAGTGGGAGTTGTATGGTGTATGATGTTATTTGAAAAATTGTAAAGTGTGTGAGGGAATTAATTTTTCTTATTCTAGAAATGAGAAATAATTTGTATTTGTGACTATTGAGATTTGTAATTTTGCTTGTTCTAGAAAGGATAAATAAGATGTATTTTTGGTCCTCATTATTTGTATTTTTGGCACAGCATAGAAAATAAAAATTTGAGGATTTAGTCACTTTTACAAGATTTATATTGTGAGGCTAAAAGGATTTTTAAAGTATAATTTATAAGCCTTATTATGCACATCTTTTGAAAGGGTTTTATGTGGAATATTTGAAAAGGAGTTTTGCTAACTTGTTTTGAAGTGGCCAAATAAAGGGAATTATTTTGAGACAGGTTTTTGAGGGCACATCTTCATCAAGGCAGTTTTAGAGGTATGTTATTTTCACTCCTTCTCAAGGTGGCTTGTTTGAAATAAAATAGTCTCAAGTCATAAGGTGGAGATATAAGGATTAATTTTATGTGCATTGTTGGAAATATAAGTGCTAGGGTTTGAGAAAAAAATTGTGCATCATTGATGAATGATATTGGAAACATATGTGCTGGGGTTTGAGAATAAAGTGTGCATCATTATTGATTAAAATTAGAAATATATGTGCTAGGGTTTGAGAACAAGTTGTGCATTATTGTTGAATGAATTTGAAAATATACTAGCAAGGATTTGAAAGTAAACTTGTGCATTAGTTTTGAGTGATATTGGAAATGAAAATGCAAGAGTTATAGATCAGTTTTGTGAAGCAAATTTATGCATCTTCATGATTGACTTTGTGATTAGATGAAAATAACAAACTTGTGGATTGTTTATAAATGGCATTGTGAGTAGATGAGAAAAAGTTGTGAATTGTGATTGGTCTTGAAGTAAAGGTGCAACTCAATAATAACTAGGTCAGTTATCAAGTGCTAGACTAGAGCTACTTTAGAATGCAATAAATGTGAGACATGTGAAAGTGATAGCTTAATGAATGTGAAGAAAATATTGAGAATTTGTTAGTTCATATCATTCTCTATTTTTTCAAGAGGTTAAACAAATTTTGGGTAGAATATGTCTAAACTAATTTAGTCAAAGAAAGCACTTTTGGAAAAGATATATGAAATTTTTTGTATGCAAGAATTAGGCAATCCTTGTGATAAGTCTTGGAGTATATTTGAGCAGGTTTTGTTGAGCGGATTTGAGTTGTGATTGTGAGTAGAGTTGAGCAAGCCTTATGAGAATACTTGGAGAAAATTTGAGTAGTTATATAGGAATATTTGAGCAAGCCTTGTGTGTAGGCTTGGAGCAGATTTGAGCATAGCTGAGAGCAGGTTTTGAGGCATATTTGAGCAAGCCTTGTATGTAGGTTTATAAGAAATATTTTCTCCGTGGACGTAGCCCACATTGGGTGAACCACATTAAATTTGTCTCTCATGTGTGTGATGATTTGTGCATTATTTCATTTACTACATTGATATTATTGTTGTTATCATTTGGAAAGAAAATAAATATTTTTTATCTTATATTGTTCACCCCTCCCTCCATTTCATTATAAGCTTGTGTTCTTCAGAAAAAGTAGGATCAACTATCGACAATTTCTTCGGGATGGGGGCTTTTGATGAAGTGATGTTAGTGGAAGTGGTTTGTATGATGAGTGGTTGAATGGATATATGGGTTGATGGAAGCAATGGCTCATGAGTATTTGAGATCAGGTTGTAGTATTTAAAAGGCTTTGTGTTTGCTTGGATGCAATGTACCTTGCCCTCGTGTACACACTTTAGACATTGGTGCAACGTCGAGGGTAAAAAATTCATCTCCCTAATCCAGGGGTATCCAATAAGTATATTGTATTGCATAATACCTTCCAAAATGTGGAAAAGGACATGTATAGTTTTCACCCCCATGGTGACAATAAGAACTAAATTTCCCATAGTTGAGTATCAAGCATCATTAAAGTTACTTAAGGTGAAGGTGGATGATGTAATGTGGGATGATGGTAGGTTAAGGTGTTTTATGGAGGGAGTGGTAATGAGGTTGATGGAGGAGATAGTGTCAATAAGGACTCTCTTGAATGGATTCCTATCAATATAAGTGACTATGTGCAATGGAGGATCCAGTAAATCTAATGAAACACTCTTCTCCTCGAAGTCATAAAATGCTATCGAGGGCTCCATGCATTTTTGTACACTTTTCACAAAGGAGTTGAAGGCATTAGGGTATTCTGATTGTACTTGTATGGATTTTACAATTTCCATCAATGCCTCTTGATGTGGGGGTAATTGTTGTATAAGCTCATATATTGATAACTTTACCAATGTCATTTTCAAACTTTGGGTTAACCAACTGCCTAGGATGATAATTGGGTGAGAAGGATTACTTGGATTATGAAATGGTGGAGGTGGAATGGATGGAACTAGATGTATGGGGATACTTTGTTGTGCTACGGAACCTTGGGTTGTGCGATTTTCTTGTCTCTTCCCATGAGTGACCACACTAATAACCCCTATAAAACCTTGGTGCAGTTGAGACACATAATTGACTTGGTTGGGAGGAACTATAGAAGTTTATACTCTTGTTGCTTGTTAATTTGTCTCATGGTGAGGCAAAGGTGTCTGATATATACCAAGGTTCTAATTAGATTGGGCTAGTGGATTGTTGACTTTGATATTTCCCGCTTCCAATAAGTCTTGCACAATACCTTTAAACCCATGGTAAGTTTCAACGTCATGTCCTTTTTATCGATGATAGATGCAATATAAGAGCTCTCTATAGGCCTTTGATTTTGTCTTGCTAGGATATTCAAGTTTAATATTTGGAAATGTGAAAATTTGTGCCACATATAACTTCTGAAAGACATATGAGTAGGGTTCTTACAATGAAGTGTAATTATGCATAGACCTAAAGTGATGATGCTACCTTTTTGTACGTTGCATTTGATTTTGTACTTGCTGTGGGGGTGGAACCACTTGATAATTTAATTTTTTGCGATTGTTGTTGTTGTTTTTGAATCTGAACTTGGGCTTGTTGATTTGACTATGAATGTTGGCCCAAGACTATTTGATTAACCTAAGTGGCCTTGGATTGGTCATGGTTATCCCTATTTTGGTTATTATTTTTCCACTCTTTTGTTAGGCTTGATCTTTCCCTCTTGGATATTTATTTCCTCTATTACTATGGCTTGGGTGAGTGCCTCATCGAATGTTCTATAATGATGTAACTATAATAATAAAAATATGGGTTTGGTGCAACTGTTCATGAACATTTATTTCTGACATGACGATGGAGAATAAAAATTTGATCATAACCACCTTCCAATGGTTACAAAAATCATGGATTGATTCATCATCATATTGCTTCAGACTAAGTAGATTAGTCAATGTGGTTTTCTTTTGGACGTTTAGGGTGAATCACTCCAAAAATTGGTTCGCAAGCTGCTTAAAGGTGTAAAAATTCTGATGTGATAAGTGGTTGTACCAATCCTAGGCTTCTCCTCCAAGTGTTTTAGGAAAGGTGTGTAGAATGAGTGCATCATTATTTTTTATTTTGAAACACACATTTACAAATCTTGTTACATGCTCTCGGGGATCCTCATCCCTCTTAAATGTATCAAGTTTCAACATCTAAAAATCCATCGGATAAGGCAACACAGGAACCGAAGCATGGATCAGGTGATTAAGTAGCTACCTTAATATTGGATTTTGATACTACAAACCTAGTGTTTACATGGAAAGGCTATCTATCTGGTTTACAGGAACTAGAACTTAGGATTTTCTATAGGGCTAAAAATCGAGTTTGGTTGATATTGCTTGCAATAAGGTGCATTGTAGGTGGATTGTATATGATGGGGGATGTTAGGTTGAAATGCATGATGATATGATGGCTGGTAAATATTATGATATGGATGAGGATAGGTGATGGGGGTATGATAGCATGTTGACCTGATGAGTTATCATACATGTGATATGGTGGATTGGTGGCTATCCTAGTGGTTGGGGGATGCAATACCCAATATGGATCTTGGATAAAGGTATGGGTTTGGTGAGAGGTAGATTATGGGTTCTACTCAATCCCATGTGAATGTTTATTAGGGTCAAGATTAATTTTGCAGTTAGCATTAACTAAAATCTTTGTTGCAACTACAAAAAGACCTGTTGCATGGCAATCACAAATGATGTGGATATAGTCACATATGAAGTGGATGGTTGGGTTGGTTTTGAGACAACCATGGTAGTAGATGTAGGTGGGGTGTAGGTAGTAAAAGGCATTACCATAGAATGAGGGATGATATGATGTATGGGGTTCCTAGGGGTGGTAGATGGAATGGATGTGGGGATCTACGAAGCAACTTGAGTTGTCACTTTATAAAGGGGGTTGGTGCATGTGATGTTCTAATGAGGCAATGTGGTGGGTGGTTGGCTAGATGATGATGGGTGGCTAGCCAAGGTAGCAGCAGTCAACTCAAAAAGTGGATTTATAAAGATCTATCTAGACTGTTATGGGTGTGTGAAGGTGGATTCATAATGCAATGATGGTATGGTGCGAGATGGGATGGTCAGCGATGGTAATGATGAAAAACCATTCCAACTACATTTAGGTACATACTAACGATGTCCATGTCTACAAGTGTGACATGATCATCTATTGGTATGAGTGGCTCACTCCTAGGAGTCTCAGGGATAGCAATATAGGTAGCCCTATGCATGATGTATCAATATAAAATAGGGGTACTACTAGAGAACCCTAAATTTAAGTCTTGGGATACATTAGGGACTACACTAGCTTTCCCTAGAAGTGTTAGGAATCTGACTAACCTGAGGTGGATCCATGAAGAGAGACAATTGACTCTAAACCAAGGCTAACTTTCTAGCTTGACTACAGGTTGTCACCATACGCTAATGTGCAATTATATGTAAAGTGCAAGTGGTGTATGTATGTAAATGTGTGAAAGAAGCACAAAAAACAATCAATTTTTTCTAAATTCTCACAAATTTTTATTTTGATGTTTTTCTTAATTTTAAAGGTTTTTTTCTTTTTTGAGTTTTTGAAGGTTTTTTAAAAAGAAAAATTCATGTGCAAAATATTTTTCCTAATATGAATCTAGGATTTCACCTATATACTTGTAGCTTAATAACTGGTGATGAATTTCTAATGTGTAACCCACCAAAGTATGGAGATGAAGCCCATACCCAGTAAGGGGGCACAGGTCCTACCAGTCCTCACCCATATTGATCGCAGGTAATAATACACCCTCTAAAGAGGAATATGTGCTATTTTATATGGCTAAGACAATTAATTGGAGCCATCCTTGGTAAAATATAGGGTAAATATGTTGGTGGTTGGTGATGAAATCTAACATGGTGGTGATGAAATCCAACCGTTGCCAATGTTTATGTGAGTGTGTGTGAGGTTTGTTCAATTTATTGTGTGATGCAACTAATATGCAATTCTATTTTATGCCTACATGTAGGAAAAAAATAGAAACAATAGACATAATCAAATCAAGGGTAAAATGCTGACTTCAGGTTAGATTTTTTCCAAGTTCTACTATTAGGACCAACCGCAGGTCAATGATTGGTTCTTGAAAACCTTCGATGCATGGTTTGCCAACCACAAGCATGCATTTGGGAGATCCCAACCATGGATGTGCGGTTCCAACTATGCAAAAAAATGAGGTAAATCAGGCTTGAACCCTGAAAAATGTACCCAAGTTATGGCTAACTGGACAATGCAACATGATTTATTCCTTACAATGATTAATGCAGATCCTCTTAATTTTTTTATTTTATGTTTGGATGAATGCAAGAATAAATATGTCTACCCTATGACCTAAATGCAAACAATGGTACAAAATACAAAGACCTCTAATTTATCATATATGCATGCTAAAACCAAAAAAAATAAAAATAGAAAAAGGGATAGGGGTACAGACCTCTTATCCTTTCGTTGCTCCCTCTAGCTATCAACCATAGGTCCGTGGTGCCATAATGCAGCAACTGCATGCACATTTTTCTCTTGATGTCCAAATGTAGGTGCATGGTTCTTCAAATATAAAATTATAGAAGCATGGTTTTATAGTAATAAAGTTGAACGCAATAGGTCTCAGATCTATCGATCCAATATCGAACTCTTACGTGCTTCGAACTCCCAAAACCTGTACAGGAAAAAAACATAGATCAATAACTAGATAAAATTAATGTAAAACAAAATGGAACCCTTAGGGAATCCCATCGTGATCACCATTTTCTATAGCAAAAGAACTAAGCACCAAATAAACATGAAATACAAAGAAATAAAGATTGCCAAAAATTGCTTCTTTTGTATTGATTTTTGATATAATGATTACAAATGAATTTTTGAATTACCCCAAGTGTGTCTAGGGTAATGTTATAATGCTCTTATCTATATTGGTACAATTATTTCAATAAATAATGGGGCGTATCATCCAATTCTTTGCAAGATAATGTGCTATTTGCTCTCTAGCTACAACTTCAAAAAGGTGAGTGGGATTTTAGTATCCAGCATGGAGACCACTCCAGCTTTAGCAACTCTCCAAAGTACCTACTTCCTGCACACATAGAAATACAAATGAGGGTTTAGTAGCACCTATATACAAATATGAAAGCTATGCAATAAAACCCTTGAATGAAATGATCATGAAAACAAAAAGTAATAAAATAGTAAATGTCTTACCGTGAAATGCGAACTCACTAATTTGAATTATCGTATGTGCTCGACTTTGAGAAATTGTGGATGCATGATGATAATTGGAAAACTATGCATGGGTGATCAGGAAACCTCATGAGTGTGGTTCAGACCGTGAAGCCATGGACAAGCGATTTGGTCTAAAAATAGGTTACCTAAGAAAAGGAGACCTCTGGGTTCAAAATGCAACTCCTCCTTAGGATCCTATTTTGGTAGCCTGGTGGTATGAATATTTAGCTTTTCTAATTTGGTGGGGTTAAGGTGCCTTTATAGGCCCCTTAGGTTTTTTGAGGGAAATGAGAGGTGGTAAGCCTGGCTACAAAGTGGTAATCTTGGACTACCAAATGGAGGGGGCAGTTATAGTGAGTCACCCAATGTACCTCACTTAATTGGGGTGATGTGGCTGCAAGTGGAGTGATGTGTGGTATTTTATCCCATGTGAAGGGACAAAGGGATCAAGGGTGGTTGAAATATGGCAAGGATGCTAGTGAGGTGGCTAGGACACATGTCTATTGGGTAGGCAGGGTATCCTAGGTTGATTTTCCAGATTTAATAAATCTAGAAAATAGGATAATGTGTAGGATTTTATATCACTAAGTCTAAACTTAGGCATATAACTTTATTATGTAGGATTTAATGTGGGGTGGTATACGCGATGTTGTGAGTGACCAAATTTTGGTTTCTACAATTATATTAGGGTTGTGTCTTAGATTAGTGAGTGAGTTAATATTTCATATAATGTAATAATGTGTAAGAAATGCACAAGTGTCATGTAAATATGTGTGCAAGTTTTATGAGTGTAAATGTGGACATGTGTCCTTAGATTAGGAATATTTATGTGAAGACTCAAGTACAAGTGTGCATACAAGATAGTATCATGTGTATGAAAGTATCAAGTATAAAATACAAGAGTCATAAGGCTTGGCATATGGAAAGGAAGAGTCATAGTAACCAAAGAGTCATCCTAGAATGGCTATATATTACTCCATAGAGGATATATGAGATATATGAGAGATAAGATATATATGAGATACATATAGATATATAGTGTTCTACATTATCTATAAAGTCATTTCTATGAGATATTTATAATAAAATGAGAAGTAATACAAGTTTACATACATTTGAGCAACTAGTATTGTAAGTGATATTATTATGCATATTTCAGGCTTTACATTCATACTTATTTATATTATTGAATGTTATACATATTTGTTGGCTCATTTATATTTGTTACATTATATTTATTGGATTAATTATATTGCAAATTTATTATATTCAATCATGTGATTACTTTTTTGTGGCAATTTATATTAACTATAAGGCTTCAAAATCCATCAGTGGTATGAGATGCACAACAAGGTTACTTGCACAGGTATTAAAAATTTAAAAAGTTAAGGATATCACCACTGGGTAAAAAAAACTAGTGAAGTTAAGGATATTACCATTGGGTAAGAAAAACCAGTGAAGTTAAGGATATTATCGTTAGGTAGGAAAGACTAGTGAAGTTAAATTATTTCCACTAGGTTGAAGAAAAACTAGTGAAGCTAAGATTATTACCACTAGGTTGAAGAACAACCAATGAATATTAAAGATTTAGATTTTAGAAAGAACCAACTCAAGAAGAAAAGTTGGTCATTGCCATTCTGCTTCAGGTTATTGAAAATATTTATAGAAGTTTCATATTAATTCTAGAGAAAGTTGTCTAAGTATTTTATTGCAGTAAAATTAATCTTCAGAATTTGCTAAGCTTCCTACAACAGGTAGACAAGACTTTCATATTTGATTGCTTGAAGGTCATGAGATTTCCTCATGTAGGGATTGGTTTGAGTTGTAGTTAAGTTTTAGATATAGATATTAATAAAAAATTTAGGTCTCAAAGATAGACCTTGAGAAGGTAGATTGAGTTTACCTATTCCAAGAATCTATTCAGCATAGAAGTGTTGGGCATTGAATTGAACCAATTTTTCACTCGACACTGCGACTATCTATCTTCCTATTTTCTATCCAGGATTGCACTCGATAGCTACAACTCATCACTCAACATTGGATGGACCAAAATAAGGTTTTTCGATCCAACCTCTAGAGTAGGCTGGTTCCTTGTCAACTTATCATATTGTTGACACAATTATCCTTACTTAGGGTTTGAGTTTTTAGGGTAAGAGAAGATTAGGGTTAGAGAAATACAAATAATAGTGGACGGATAGGTTAACAACATTGCATTACCATGGAAATATCCTAAAAAATATATCAAATATATACACTCAGACCAACATTATCTCAAATTATATTATCTATTATCTATTAAAATACAACATAGAAATATTACAACAAACAATTTCAATATCCAGGCAATGATAATCCAAATAACAAAATTCACCAATACCTATATTTCACAAAAATGTACCCCCCTAAAAACATAGAACAAAATCAGAAGCAAATTTTAGTTATTGTAATAGTTATTAATCCATTAATTAGGTATAAACAAACCATTAAAACATTTACAAAAATACAACTAAAGAATCTGAACCTCTAATATCAAGAACGAGAACACAGATTTTATGAGAAGATCAATGTAATGCTCCTTACATTAGATTTTTGAGAATATTTACAATAGCATAGGCAAACACGATAGAGCCAACCCTTAGAAATGAGGGTTCGACCTCTACTTATAATTGTGAAAAATTAAAATCATCAAGAAACATTAAAATAATCTTTTTTTGATAGCACAGTAGAAATATCTAGCTGGCATCAGCTCATTGGTTCATCCTCTAGGAAATCTGTCAAAAGAAGATCTACCATGGTAGCTCAAGGCCTCTACAACTTGAAAGTCACTCAGTGAAACTGGAGTTTCAGTCATTGGAGATCATGCCTTTCTTTCGATTCTTCTTGGGAGTGATTTGCCACCGTCGATCTGTAACTGCCTCTAGTTTGATCTTCTGGAAAACCTTCGATGCTTTATCTTCCAACTGACTATTACAATCTTGATACAAAAATGTCCCTTAAATATCCAAGATCCATTGACATAACCTCCATCATTGATTCTCCTTATTGTATGGTTCAGATCCAATCTAGCATAAGATTTATCAAAATTGCAAGGAGAATCAAGTGCCATCCTGCTTTAAAATATTTATGATGTCATATTTCTGTATCAGAAGCTACAAAATATCTAATTTAGATCCCTAATATCTGAACATGGAATTCACTCTTATTTATTTAGAATACATCATATTCCACATCATCTTCTTCAATCCTCATTAGAATGTTGATGATGTCATCCTTTTCCTATTGCTTTTATGGATTCCGTTCTGGGTAGAACAAGTACACAGACATGTAATCACCAATCTGGGCCCACCATGGTGTGAGGTCACTCCTTCTCCATTCTAGATAAACTTCATGATAAAACACCCTACCATGTCACCATATCGGGTTCGGAGTTAGTCATTTAATCCTTTGTCGCGAATTCATACTTTCATCGTTCCATTGTCTTGTCTTGTCTTCATTCCAAAAATGAAACACTTCATTTGTCCTCTGAATCACCAATCCGCACTTCTTTGCTATTGAAATCATCATTTCCTTTAAAATTTTATGGATTTGATACTCGCCACCATTTCGAAGTTGAAAAGAAATTGCCCGAAATCGCTTCAAGTATGAAAAAATCACTAACTATTAGGTAGATTCATATATTCTATCTCGAATTCATTTCAAAATGCACTGTAAGGTATGCAAAATGATGATTCTATTACTTAGGCAAAATTCTATAAAATTTTACTAAGTATGTGGCCATTTTGGGCCTACATTCTGGCACTCCCTGGGTGGATTTACTTGCAAAGCCAATAAATCGCAGAGTCTTATCCATTGGGCATTAGCAGTCAAATACACTTCTCCAAAAAAAAAATATTTTACAGAATAACCTCCATATAAAAACTATTCTTTAAAAGTTTTATCAATTTACTGAGAGTAGAGATTCATATCGAAGTGATGCCAAAAATACTTAGCACTGATCCGCAAATACCGGTTATTGCTATTGTCTTGAGAACTGTACACAACTCTACCCCCTTTATAAAGCCTTATTGCACCAAGTATACCTTCACACAAAAATTGCTGCTCTATGGGCTTCATGCCTTTATTGCTTATTTCTGACAAATTGTCAGAGTAAAAACAAAAATACAAAACTTAGGTATATATACAAACAAAAATGGCTTAAGTGTGATCCCCTTATGGGCCTATAGCTATTTCATCTTGCTCTCCTTCTTCTTGAGTCTCTTCCTCTACTTCTTATTCTTTAGGAGTAGGTACTTTCTGATTTCCCTCACTAGCGGTATCTCCAAACAACTGAATCATTGATTCCAACGACTATAAATCCTATTTCCAGGATTCTTTAGAGGGATTTGAGGTTTCTTTAAACTACTTATAAACATATTGTAGTTATCCAACATCCTTATATTTAGAAGCATTCCCTATAGTCACCAATTCTTCTATGAGATCTTTCAAATGGGTACAATCCATGATCAGTTTGGCAGCTTGTTCTTGAGATAGCAACTCTTCCAATGAATCAATTCTAGCTTCATCCTATAAATTTTCACTGATGCTTTGTTGAACTTCCTCCACAGATAACAATTTGTTATCCTCCTTCTAGAGTCATTTGAAACCAACCTGAATCATTTCCTCATTTATTTCGATAATATCCTTAATTCCCTTATCCATCCTGTCAACTAGTAGCCAAGCCCTTTGAATTGCCCTATGCTTTTTAACCACTACTTTGGTAGCAAATCCAAACAAATTCCATTCCTTATTAGGAATTGGTTTAGCAGCATCACTGAGTCTACTACCAACCAGTCTGTACATTTGTTCTATCGAAATCACCATGGGTTATAACTCTTCGATGATTTGATCCAAATATTTCTAAATGATGGAGAGCAGTCGAATGGCATCTTCAATATAATCAATTATAAGTTGAAGTCCTGAACACTTTTCTTGAACCTCATAAAGCAATTCCTTCTTAATATTTTTCAAATCATCCTTAGAAAATCCTGAGGACTTAGCCTTCTCAATCTAAAGTTGATTCTTTAGGTTCTAAATTTCTTTTGCCTACTCTTAATTTATCTTCTTTTGTTCTTCTAATGGATCCTTCAACTTATTGGCCTTTTGAAATTTTTCTTTCCAACCCTTAACCTCTTTATTTAGAGCTTTTTCTATATCCTTTTTATCATTAAGGCTCTTTTTAAGATTTTCAACTTGTTTTTCCATCTTATACACCTTCTCATTAGCCATATATTTTTTCACATAGAAGGTATCTAAGTGGGCCCTGGCTATCACCAGCTCGTCTTCAGCAAGGAGCTTGTCGATATCTTTGTGACCTCCTCCGCTCGATAATCTTGAGTAGTCATTTCATTCTCAGGTTTACTTACTAGTGGAATCATAGATCTTGATACCCTCTGTCTAGTAATAAGGTCAACATACATATTTTTTCTTCTCACAGCCATCCTGTTGGAAGGCTTGGCAAGCTTCTCTACCTAATAATAATTTATGCTCTGAGTGGTTGCTTGCTCTTTTGGTGTAGTAATAGGTTTTGAAAAACCTGTAGCCAATGGAGATGAGGACATAAAAAATATAAGGATGGACTGACTTGTCATTGGTGTGGGTGAAGATATATTTACAGTAGTCTCTGTCATGACAGTGGACTCTGTAACTACCGATGTTGTTAATACAGGTAAATTTCAAGAAACAGATACATGACCGACAGTGGAATGGGTGGATGAAATTGGAACGTAGTATCCCATTGATGGTGGTGATGAAAAATATGGAGGTCGAACAATGGTGGATGATGAAGTGGATACCTTAGAAGTGAAAGGTAGGGTTTGAGGTGGTTGTGACAAAACAAAACTGAACTGTACCTCCATAGCTACTAATGAGACATGGGGTGCACTATGAGAGGGAGGAGGTACATTTACCACATTTTCTTGAGTAGAAATGGAGGGAGGTTCCTTTGGGTATTCTTGGATAAGAAGAGGATAAGAGGGATTATAAACCATACCTTCACCTACAGAAGTAGGGTGTTCTCGTTTAGATTCTTTTTCTAGTTGTTGTTCTTGATTAATAAATGCTTTTGTGGTCAAATCAGCTACCTCTTCAACAATTTCCTCCATGTCCATTTTTTGTTTCTTAAAAATTGTGTTGTCCTATATTTTTGGGGATCTCTTAGTCCTCCTATAAAACAATTGAAAAGCAGATATCTCATCTCCAGAATCTTCTTCCAACTCATCTTCTTGTAATACTCCTAAAAGTAGAGACTGCTTAGAAATAGATCACAATTTAATTGATGTTGCTGGGGCAAAATAAAAAGGTTGGGACCTTGTTTCAATTACTGGGATATTGATGGCATTTTCTTTGGAATATTGCATTTCGTTCATCAATTTGGCCCCCTTGGAAAATTTCTCTACCTACTCAGTGGTAGGATTGAAGTTTTTGAGTACCTCAGTTGCAGTCAAAGGAGTTTATGGTACTTATGTTCAAGTCTCTTGATGTGTAGGAGGAGGGAAGAATTCAAAGCCATTTTAGGATTTTTCAACCATCAACACTATATGCCTGACATCCTTCAGTCTCTAGGTTTCAATGTTCTTATTATATACTCTTGAAAATTCCTTATCAATCATTCCAAATTTTGATTTGGGTTTTCCAATTTCGAGCCTCATACGCCACCAATATGTAATATTTTCTTCATCCCATGGTCCCTTTTCCTCCTCTCTCTTTCCTTTCTCAACGATTTCTTCTTTAGAAGGAGTTTCCTTCATTTTTGTAGATTTAGCTTTAAGCTTACTAATTACATCCCCTGTAATCCAATGACTGAGCTCATGGTTAGGATCAAAATCAACAAACTTCTCATAAAATTCCAACCATGGAGGTTATTGATTCATCCTTGAGATATTCCACTCCAAAAGAGTAGCTTCGTAATTATTTCTTCCCTGTTCAAAATGAGCCCTAGGCCTTTTTTAAAACTTATAGGCCTTATCTCCATACAAGCTAACATAGAAAATAATTCAGGGCTTGCAAATTCATCAATGTGAATAGGGACTTTGGGCATTTTTTCTTCATTCCTTATCCTTCTAAAATTAAGATGCAACCATTTTTCTAACACCTCTTTCTTTTCTTTTGAAGCTACCATTGTAGCGTAAGCCCTATCTAGCTCTGCTATGCTAAAAGGTCTAGATTTTGAGGGTGGTCCTACCCCTACGATGAATAATTCATAGCAAAGCTCTTTTGTAATGGAGAATAGGGGAGTGCCCTCAGGGGTTCTAATTATTCTATTTTCATAATCATAGAATTGAATCATAGTAGAGACTAGTTCGGGACAGTGATGTACAAAATCACAGATATAAGAGAATAAAAAATATTTTATAGCTATAGTACCTTGTCGATGCATTGGCTTCCCTTCGAAGTACAAAAATTCAAAACCTATCCTCAGGTGGGTTCTCCTTACTCTTGTCATCACTGTATCTACCACTCGACTGGTCTGATGTACATGAACTTGCAGTCTTGTCCCTATTTTCGATGATTTAGTGGATGACTTTTTGGGAGCCATTTTGAATGTGGCAAACTCCGTTCTTTCGATTTGCAGTAAATCCTCCAAGGTATCATTGTACTTTCTTACTATTCTATAGATGTAAAGGTCTTTCAAATGGACCTTGGATGTGCATTTTATTACTTTTCTCTTCTAGATCATGCGTATCTTTCACCATTAATGTAGCTGATGTGCGATATTTATGCTGGTACACTTTATGATCCTTTCCATCATTAACTTTGATAGCTCGAAGGTGGCATCCTATCTTCTTATTGGTTAGATTTTCAAATTGCGCTTAGAGCTCATCACATTCCTTCGGCTACTCTTTAATCCTGGTGTGAGTTCGTTATAATTAAATGTGGGAGCGTTCTCTAACCTCCATGTGTCAAACTTGAACTTATTGTTTGGCTCCACATTGATTCTACTTCGGTGTCTTAAGAGCCTTCTGAGTCTGCTTGGTACTTAAAGCTTGCATGCACGACACTCTACCTTGATTCTGCTCTGGCTATCTTCAGCTTTGAGAGGTTCTCGGATTGGCATCATCTTTGTCCTTCTTTATGTGGGATAGAAACTGGTAGACCACTCTACATAAATCCAGAGTATTTTGATGTGTATTTGAGAGTGAAACGCCATTTTGGAGAGTCTTACACATAACTGTGTGCAGAATGGAATATTGCTATGCACTTGATCCATACTTAGTAATTTTTTGCAATTTTTCCTCTCTTTTATTTAAAAAAAAAACTTTTTGAAGAACCTCAATTACAAAGTGTAGAAAATAATTCCAAATACAAAGTGTAGAAAGGAGAGGAAATAATTGTGCAATGTATATACATATGTTAAAATGAGCTCACTACTTATACATAGTAGATCTTGAGGTGAAAAACATTTACTAGAATGGGCTGTATGTTTCCTTCAGGACCTTCTAGTTGAAATACATTAGACTCCTTAGCTTCCACTATTCTAAAAGGACTATCCCAAAAAGAATCAAACTTTTCATGCTTGCCTGGTTTTGCTCTATCAACATTCCATCTGAGAACTGAATCCCCAAATTGGAATTTTTTGAACCTAGATTTCTTATCAAACCATGCTTTAATTTTTTATGAATGCTTTTGGAAATTATCATATGCCTGAGCTCTGCTCTCTTCCAACTGTAGCAAGTGTGTTAACCTAGTTTTCACAGGATCTTCCTCTGATTCTTCTTCTGTATTGACAAGCTTAAGTGTTGGAACCTCCAAATGGATTGGTAATAATGTCTCCTTGCCATATACTAGTGCATCATAAGAAGTCTTAATGGAATTTTTAATAGTAATCCTATCTGCCCATAGAGCTTGGTCTAGCAATAGGTGCCAACTTCTTTTATTACCTTCAAGATATTTCTTCAAAATATTTAATAGGTTCTTATTGGTAGAATCTACAAGTCCATTACCTTGTGGGTAATAATTTGAAGTATTTTTAAGAGTGATGCCATACTTGCTAGCAAACTCAATGTACTTGGCTCCTATGAAAGCAGGGCCATTGTCACTCACCAAGGTTTCTAGGACTCCAAACCTATAAATAAAATTTTCCATAAAATTGATCACAACCTCATGGTTTGCCCTCTTAGTGGGGATGGCTTCTACCCATCTGGTAAGATAATTTGTAGCAGTAAAGATAAAATTATACTCTATTAAAGAATTGGGGTTAATAACCCCTATAAAATCTAGTCCCCATTTTTGAAAAGGCTCCTCAAACTGTATAGGCCTCAAGGGAGATGAAGCATTTCTTGTTCTTCCAACACACCTTTGACATTTATCACAAGCCCAAGTAATTTTAAAATCATTAGTGAACATAGTAGGCCAATAATAGCCTATTATTATTATCCTTAAAGTTTTAACCCTGTCTGAGCTATGACCACTGACTGATCCTCCATGAAATTCTTCCATGACTCTTTTTTGTTGGTCATATTTCAAACATTTTAGGAGAATTCCATCCAAGTTTCTTTTGAACAACCCTTCAGGTAGCAATACATATTTTAAAGCATGAATTTTGTATCTCCTTATTTGAGATGCATTTAGGTCAGGTAGGAATACTCCAATTTGGAAATACCTAATCATCTGATCAATCCAATCAGAATCAACAGTGTGTACTATCTCCACTTGATCTTCTTCTGCTGTCTGACAAGCTATCACTTTGGCCAATTCTAAAGCTTCTATCAATCCTTGGCACAAATACCTACCTTTTAGTAGCTTGGTGGGATGTATTTCTACATAATATTCTTAGATTTTAGTAATCCAACCAACTCTTTTATCACCTAGGTCACCCTGTAAGATAAAACTCCTTACATCCGGATGAACTACATACACCAAGGTTTTTCTCTGTACTAGATATTTCATGAACTTCTTCAGTGACTTCATCACAGTAAACACTTGTATTTCAATAAAGTTATATTTGACCTAATAATCATGCAATTTCTGGCTCCAAAATAACACAAGGTGTTCATCCCCTTGATTATCTTTCTGGGTAAGTAATGAGGCATAACTCTCTTCCGCTCCATATGCGTAAAGAATAAAATATTTACTAAAACCTGGGTTCACAAAAACTAGAACTGTTGCAATGGACTGTTTGATGACCTCAAAAGATTTTTTCCTGGCCTCAGTCCACTTGAACTTAGCCTTTTTCTTGAGTATTTCAGATATAGGCCTCATCTTATGTGCAAAATCATAAATGAATTTTTTGACAAAGTTGATTTGGCCTAGGAAATACTACAAAGTCTTCTTATTCGTAGGCAAGGGAACATCAAGAATTGCTCTAATATTATCTGGCTCTATGACCATACCTTCATTTGAGACAACATGAACCAATAGTTTTCCCTTATGAACTACAAAAAATGACTTCTTAGGATTGAGTGAAATGCAAATTCTTTGCACTTTTGAAAAACTTGTTCCAAATGATACATATGGTCCTTTTTATCATGAGAAAACATAGTCATTTCATCTAGGTAAATCAGAATAACTTTGTTAATAAGTGTTCCAAAGGCATAATACATGGCCCTCTGAAATGTAGCTCCTACATGGACAGCCCAAAAGGTATTCTCTAGTAGGCAAATGTACCCCATTTTGTGGTAAATTTTGTTTTGTATTGATCCTCATCCTTTACCCAAATTTGGTTATATCCAGAGTAACCATCTAGTAGTGAGAATCTCTCTGCTCCTGCCACTATCTTTAAGATTTGATCAATATATTGGAGAGGGTAGTGATCTTTGAGGGATTCTTGATTCAGATTTCTAAAATCCACACATAAACGTATATTCCCATTCTTCTTTCTTATGGGTACCAAATTGGCTACCCAAGTGGAATGTTTTATTGCATATATTATCATAGCCTTTAACAGATTTAAAATTTTCGATCTCATAATGGCCTCTATCCTTGGATTGATAGGCCTCTGTTTCTACCGAAATGGTTTTGCATCAGGCTCTAACTCAATAGTATGTTGGATAATCCTTTTGTCATACATCTTGAGGTCCTCATATGACCAAGCCATAATGTCTGGGTATTTCAAGCATAATTCTTTAATATCTTCTGTTTCCTTAGGTGAACATTGGATTCCAACATTAAGCTTCTTTTCTCTTTTGACCTCTACTTCTTTATAGATACTTTCACTGACCTTCATGGCTTTGATCTTCTTTCTATCCTCATTATCGAACAAACTTTCAAGGGTGACCAACCCTCTTGGCATATGATTTTTTCTTAGTTTGATAATGTCATGCTGATCTATTTCTTCCAAGTTCTCTTCTTGGACCATTGAGAGATATGCCTCCCTTACCAAAAAGTCAAGAATTTGTACATCACTTTCAAAAACCTGCCAAAAAATCTGCTTGTATGGTACTGCAAGCCTGAAAATCATTTTAATTCCCTTGGTCTTCTTGGTTCTAAAGTCTACAAAAGGGTTGAAGTTGGCTCTATTTTTTGCTAATGAATAAGCAAGGGTATTCTTTTCTCTAGGTACAAAACTCAAATTTAGGGTATTGAATGATTCCATAAGGTTGCATACCCTATTTCTATATGCTTTTAAGTAATGGTGCTTACTGCTGCACCTATTCCTTACTTGGTGAACTATCAACTCAGAATCACCATATATGTTCAGAATCTTGATCCCATACTCTTTGCTTGTATTAATCCAAGACATAGGGCCTCATATTCTACAGCATTGTTGGTGCATGACCATGTCAATATGTAAGCAAAATTATTTATCCCTTATGATTATAATTGTAGGACTACACCAGCTCCTGCACCATTTCTGCATTTGGTACCATCAAAGTGCATAACCCATGTTTCTTTATCTCTTAGGGATTGATTAGATATAGCAGGGAGTTTCTTTTCTTATTCATTTGTGATGCTATATGTACCCATACCAGTTCCAAATTGACTATAATATTCTCTGAAAGGCAACTCATCTTCAATGTCTAACTCGTCAATGTTTTCTACTAGCTCAAATTCATCCAAAGGATTAAGATTGCATATATATTATTCATTATTATCAATATGATAAGCCATTGGTTTCTCAGGTGTTATCCTTATCCTTTTTCCTTTTAAAGGCATTATCATGCTAGAATAGTCCATATACATACATCCTCATAGATTTGTAGTAAACTCTATCGAGAGGCATAATCCAAAATAGGGTTCTAAGTCCAACATAACTATTTTTTGCACCACTATTACCTCAGGTTTGTGCAACCTCATCAGTACATCTTTAATAACTCCAACTATCTTAACAGGTGTCCCATCCAGTTGTAACACTACAGGACAAGATCGGGTATACTCCATACCCATCTCTTCATAGACCGCTTTAGGCATTACTGTAGTTGATGCTCTTGAGTCAATCATACAATTTTGGACTACCCAACCTTTCATTATTAGGGATATATAGAAAGGAGGAGGCTTATTCTTTAGCATAGTAGGTGTCATTTCTTTCTTTTCTAATGGCATACTAAGGATTGTGGTGGCCAAACTATTCTGTGGATTTTTGTTGAGGGAAGATTTAAGCAAGTCAATTTGACCCGAAATGAACAGAGTGTCATATAGGCTAGCTTTTGAGGGGATTCTCTTCATTTCTTCAACAATTTTGTACTCATATTTAGTCAAATAGATTTTTTCCAGCCCTCTTTCTGGCTCGCCATATCTTCTTTTATATTGTTGGGTGGCTTCTAACCTTTGTATTTTAGTAATAGAGGGGAACCTAAGCCTTTATTGATCTTCACCTTTAGATCTCATTCGGTCTCCCTCTATTTCCCGTTCTGGTCTCTTTGGAAGAGTATTTGTCTTCTCTTTTCCATTAGCTTGGGGAATAGGGAAAGTGTCACTACCTTGAAGAGGGGAATCAACTTTCTTCTGATAAGGGACTTGGAAATGCTCCATTTTTTGTGGATCCACCTGCAAATCTTTCTTTCTAGACTTTTTCATAATAGTTATTGGACTTTCTTCATCCAGATATTTTCCAGCCATGATCTAATCTGGGTGCCATAACATATTGAATCTTCCCTTTTGATTCCTCTCAGCTTTATCCATAGCTTTTTGAACATGGTGTTGATACATCACACAATATTGTGAGTCATGGGGATAATTGCATACTAAGAACCAAACATTTTCAAGAGTAGTATCTGAAGAGCATTCTGGATCCTCATATGTTGCATTCACCCTAAATCTAGTACTTTTTCTAGGATTAGGTATTTGATCTTTATTTACATATGGGAATCTCCTCTGTTGTGACCTTTCCTGGTCTCTTTTTTCCATTGAATTCATTCTGTTACTTAGGGTTTTCAAGGTATTTTGTATATCAAGGATAGCAGAAAGCTCCTGAGATGGTTGAGAAGGAAGGGGAGGAAAAGGGGCTACCGAAGGTGTTGACCTTGGTTGAGGGATTGCATTCATATTTGGAGCTAGGGATGATAAAGAAAGTGGATCTATGAAATATGGATTGACTGCTAGACTTTGATTGATAGTGGTTTCTATGTTATATGGTAACATCATTTTGGGAGGAAGTCTTCCAAAATTGATCAAGGTGTTCTCAACATGTGCTACATTGTAAACTTGGGGGAAGGTTTCTACTCCTGATTGCTATATCTGCAACCCAAGATCTGATCCAAGAGCTCAAACATAATACATATAGGCTAAAAAAGTAGCTGGTCTAGCTATTGGGGGAATTATTTTCCATGTTCTGCTAAATCTTAAATTGAAATCTGAGACAATCTCTTGCTCAATTTTCTACATAGATGTAAATTTATTAAGTAGAGAAAAAGGATCAGTAGATTCATTAAATTCCTCAATGAACAGCTCAACCAATGCTTGCCATGAAGTAATAGAATTATCTTCCAGAGTTCTAAACCAATGTAATATTTTTCCTCTAAAGGACAGGGCTAGAATTCTAACAATGATATTTTCTTTCTTTATGTTGTGGATTGCTGCCAGATTTAAGATATCCTGATAGTGCTCATAAGCTATCTTCCTAGATCCATCATACGTGGGAATAGCCTTAGATACAACCTAGGGAATAACATCCATTTGGGCTAATCTAAGGGGACCGGTTGTGTTCCAGTCGGGGTACTTCTATAATGGCTAATTAGAAGCCATATTGTGTGCCATATTTTTGGTTGTATGTCTTCTTGGGGGAACTGTTGGGTTTTCTTCCAGAAGATCTTCTTCTTCAAGAAAATATTGATCCAAACTTTTGGCAATAGTAGCCCCTCTTTGATTTAACTCGTAATAAAAGAAGGAATTAGGGTTGTTTCTCTTGAAAGACCTGGTATACATGAAAGGCTACTGGTCTACAAGTATAATTATTTTTTTGGGTCTAATGACCAGGGAGTCACCAGGTGAACTTTCTTTTCTCCGCTTATAAGGTCAAGATAATTCACCAAATATTGATTCCTTCAGGTTGAGATATCTATACTTATTAGATGGGTTTTGTGTTCCTTGTGAACTTGTCCCATCGAGCATGCCAAAAATTATTGGGAACTGAATTACACCAAGTTTTCACTCGATACTATGCCTGTCTGTATTCCTATTTTCTATCCAGACTTGCATTCGATAGCTACAACTCAACACTCAACTTGGATGGACAAAAATAGGGGTTTCTGATCCAACCTCTAGAGTATGCTAGTTCCTTGTCAACTTATTAGATTGTTGACACAATTATGCTCACTTAGGGTTTGAGGTTTAGGGTAAGATAATATTAGGGTTAGAGAAATGCAAATAATAGTGGATGGATAGGTTAACAACATTGCACTACCATGGAAAGCTCCTAAAAACTATATCAAATATATATACTCAAACAAAAATTATCTCAAATTAGATTATCTCTTATCTATTAAAACACAACAGAGAAATATTGTAGCAAACAATTTCAATATCCAGGCAATGATAATCCAAATAACAGAATTCACCAATACCTATATTTCACAAAAATATACCCCCTAAAAACATAGAACAACCTTAGAAGCAGATTTCAGTTACTGTAACAACTAGTAATCCATTAATTAGGCACAAACTAACCATTAAAGCATTTACAAAAATACAACTAAAGAATCTGAACCTCTGATATTAAGCACGAGAACACAAATTTGAGGTGAAGATCAATGTAATGCTCCTTCCATTATATTTTTAGGAATATTTACAATAGCATAGGAAAACACGCTAGAGCCGATCGATTTTGACCTCTACTTATAGTTTTGCAAAATTAAAATCATAAAAAAGAACTACAATGATCTTGTTTTGACAGCACAACAGAAATATCTAGCTGGCGTTAGCTCACTGGTTCATCCTCCAGGAAATCTACCAAAATAAGGTCCACCATGGTAGCTCAAGGCATCTACAACTTGCTATTCACTCAGCTAAACTAGAGTTCTGACCATTGGAGATCATGCCTTTCCATCGATTCTTCTTGGGAGTGATATGCCATCATCGATCTATAATCGCCTCTAGTTTGATCTTCTGGAAAACCTTCGACTCTTCATATTCCAAATTACTGTTACAATCCTGATGAAAAAATATCCCTTAAAAATCCAAGATTCATCGACATAACCTCCACCATTGATTCCTCTCATCGTATGGTTTAGATCCAATTTGACATAAGCTTTATCAAAATGGTGAGGAGAATCAAGCGCCATCCCACTTTAAAATCTCGATGATGTCTTTTTTTTGCATCAAAAGCTATGGAATCTCCAATTTGGATCCCTAATATATGAACATTGAATCTAATCTTAGTTATTCATAATATATCATATTTTGCATCTTCTTCAATCCGCATTAGAATGTTGATGACGTCATCCTTTCCCTATTGCTTTTGTGGATTCCATTCTGGGTAGAACAAGTGCACAAGCATGTAATCACCGATCCGGGCCCGCCATGGTGTGAGGTCACTCCTCCATTTTAGATAAACTTCATGATAAAACACCCTACCATGTCACCATTTTGGGTCCATAGTTAGTCATATAACCCTTTGTCGTGAATCCGCACTTTCATCGTTCCATTGTCCCGCCTTGTCTTCATTCTGGAAAGGAAACACTTCATTCATCCTCAGAATAACCAATCCGCACTTATTTACTGTTGACATCATCATTTTCTTGAAACTTTTGTGGATTTGAGACTCACCACCATTTTAGAGCCAAAAATAAATTGCCCGAAATCGCTTCAAGTGTGAAAAATTCACTAACTATTAGGCAGGTTCATATCTTCTATCCCAGATTCATTTCAAAATGCACTGTAAGGTATGTGAAATGATGATTCTATTACTTAGGAAAAATTCTACAAAATTTTACTAAGTATGTGGCCATTTTGGGCCTACAAGAAGGTAGTCTACAATAGATATTAAGGTGTTGAATATGTACCTTGACATTGATAGAGAAAGGATATTCCATAAGAGAAGTTCCATAGAAGCAGACATAGGAGACTTGAAAAAGGTCCCACTAAAGGAAGACTCAAAGACTTGAGAAAGAGGTCCTATTGAAAATTAAATATTGGTACTTAATAAGAAAAGATAACATTAATAAAACTTGCTCTACAAAGATAGAAAGCAAGCAAGTAAGAAAAATTGAATATAGAAAGAAGACTTCAAGACAATAGAAAGTCTTGAGGATAGTCCAAGTTAAAGGATAATGTAAGAACTACACAAGGTAGAACAACTTGAAGACCAATATAGAGGTAACATTTGGAAGGAAAGGTTGAATGTCACAAGGGCAGCATTGAAGATAAATATTCAACGAGTTTTAAAATGTAAAGGTAAATTCATAGAATTTTAAATTGGATAGAAGGAATTGAAGGCAAAAATTCAAGAGAGAAGGTAGCATTCATATTGAGAAAATAAAAAAAAATAGTGTTATAAGAAGAATATTTGGTAGCATTAACACATTCAAGATAGCAAATTTCTTAATTCCACAAGGTAATAATTAAAATATAGTTTCAGCCAATGTGTAGCCATGAAAGAATTAGGACAACAAAGGGCATGTTCCAAGAGAACATAGATTTTCTAAGGTGCCACTACATTAAAGAAGATAAAGGTTTTATGGAAAGAGAAACCTCTATCCAACCAGTCAATAGAGAATGTTATTCAACCATTTCTAGATGTTGTTAGTTAGTAAGCTTATGAAATAATTTCAGAGTGAAAATTCATGTCTAAAGTCTAAGGTGAAATGGAAAGAGTGTTTCCATCCAGTCAACGATTGAAGGAGCATTTTTTTGATGCCATAATCTATGTATAGATTTACTTGCAAGCAAAGTGAGAAGAAATAGAAACATTGTAAGCACCATTTGTGTTAAATAAAGTGCTATTACTAAAGAAAAGTGGAATTACCATTGTCAAAGTAAAGAGAAAGTGTCATTGCTAAAGAAAAGTGGAAGTGCCATTTTCAAGGTATAAAGGAAGTGCCATTTTCAAGGTATAAAGGAAGTGCCATTTTCAAAGTAAAAATAAAGTGTCATTGTCGAGGTAAAGAGGAAGTACCATTGCAACACAGATAGGTAGCATGAGTACTCAAGTAAAGCTGAGGGTAGTGCCATTAGAGATAGTCTAACATAGGCACCATGCTTACCCAAGCAAAGAAAATAAAGCATCAACCCTAGAACCATTTAGATGATGTCTATCAAAGAGGAAGTGTAAGAGATAGAGCTTCCAAGGATAAATAATAGAAGTTCTAGCAGTTAGAAAGTCAAGAATCAAGGTTTGGAAGCACCATTTATCAAAGAGCCAAGTGCAAAATGGAGTCAAACATTTGAGTTACCAGCAAGGAGATATTGCATAGGAAAATTCATCATTCAAGAATCATGTGCCAAGTTGAGAATTATGAAGGAACATTCAGACATCACAACATTGTAATGTATTTAGAAGAAGCATCAAAACTAAATCCAAATGTTCATTTATGAAATCATGCACCACGTTGGGAGAAGAAATATAGAACAACAAACAATGAAATATTTTCTTGGCAGTATAAGTTAATGCATGGGCATCTATTCACATGAAATCCATCCAAGCAAAGGAGTTAGTGAAATTCTTGAGAGCCATCGTGAATGCGTAGCACCTAATTCACTTTGAGCAATCGTAGATAGAGAAAGGTGATGTTTTGCATTTTTGATAAATATTTTTTTAATCTAAAGTTGAAATGAGGAACAAGGTTTGTGAATTTGATTATTTGATTTTTTATATTTTTTTAAGTTTAATATGGTGAAATAAGGTTTATTAAGTTTAATGACTTTATAAGGAGATATAAGGACATATCTTAATTGTTACGATAAAGTTTTTGAAGCATTAATTAGAAGTTATTTTAAGTATTTTGGAGAGATGAGTTGAAATAGGTTTATTTATTTAAAGTTTTCAAAGCCATTTAATATTTGAAATACTTAATTTTTATATTTTTGAAAGTTAAAGCTAATAGAATATTTGCAAAATCATTTTGGAGAGATAAGGAATTCTGCATCAAATTTAGAAACATTAATATTGTAAAAATTCTTATTTTCTAATTTCTATTTAATTGGGGAGTCATAAGGGATTAAAAATCAAAGGTTTTTGGAAATCTGGAAACTTAAATTTTATCATTCAAAAAGTAGGGAGACATAAGGTATTCAACTTCAAAGGAAAATGGATGAAATTGTTAAAAATGCATTTAATGAAGATAGTGAAGATCTATTTAATGAACTTAAGTTTTATTCACAAAATTTAATAAACAAATTTGATGGATATATACATTTGTATATTTATCTAAAGGAAATTTTTTATTTGATTCTTAAGGAGGCAAGAGAAGAAAGTTTTACAACTCTAATAAGTTATCTTCATGAAATAATTTTCAAGGCTTGGTGGAATTCTAAAAACACAATTATATTCTCTTCAGAAGAATGTTTAATGATTTATTTATCATTAATTATTTTTGAAGAAATGAAACATTATAAATAAGATTATGTTAGTAAAGAATCATTAAAACCAATACAATGTTATTGTTATGATATACTAACTCAATATCTAGAAGATATATCTCAAGTGAAAGTGTAGAAATGAAGAAATAGAAGGAATAAGAAGAGAAGTCAAATCAAGAAAGGTAAAAGGAAGTATTTGTTGGAAATTTTGAGTAATTATGTTGTCATTGATGTCAAGTGTTTGGTGCAAGGTAAAGTTCATTATGATACAAGAAAATTGGTAAAAAGAAATGGTTATAATATTTTATATTATAAGCCAAAGAGGTTGGTTAAAAGGTTGAAGGCAAAAGTTTACGCCCATGGTTTTAAAAGAAAAGAGAAAATATTATAATATTTTAATATTATAATAATTAAGCCAAAAGGGCTTATTAAAAGGAAAATAAAAAGTTGACGAAGGACTCCATGCAAAAGTATTGTTTAAATACTAAAGTTAAATAATATAATATTTAACACAAAGTTAAATATTATATTAAATATAAAATTAAATTTGAAATTGGCAAAGGGTGCCAAAATTCAAATTTAAATGGAGGCAAATAAAGGTTTTCGTCGACGTCATAGCAATGCTTCGAATGCATATAAAAGGGAGGAGCTAAATTATTTTCCAAAGTCACCAAGGTTAATGCGCAAGATTAATCGATCGAGGAGTGCAGAGCAAAGTGTTCGAAATACCATTCATCGAGCAAGTGGCAGCAAATAAGGACAAGGAGGTGGACATTGTGTTTCAGCGAGGGCTGGTAGCCCAAGTGGCAGGCGGGTCCTACGTAAGGTGTGCGGAGAAAAGGTCATGGTTTGATTCTCCCTAGCACTGGTTTGAAGTATTTTATCCTTTTTGATAGATGTGGTAGGAGATAAAAGGTGGAGGCCAAGGGTTAGGTCTCAACCGCTTGGCTAGCACAAGCGGTCGAGCACTACACTTAGAAGCTTGAGGTCGGAGGGTCGATTCCCATCCACGACAACAAGGAATTAATTTTTATAAGGTATGCTCAAATTTAATTAAATGTTGGCTATATTTGATATTTGGTGGATGTGATTTGGTGTATAGTTTGGCATATAGGAGGTATAAGGAGAAATAAATTTTTGCATAATATTTTAAGGGTATTGATGTTATTTATTTTATATGCAAAGGTTGGAGTGATAAGTTTGTAAATGGTTTATTTAGAATTGTAATTCTTTGTTCTTGGACATTAAAGTAGATTGGAAATTATTTTGAGAGAGTGGGAGATAAAAGGTGTAAAAGGTATTTTTATTGTTTGTAATTCTTGCTTTATAAAAAGGAAATTGTTGAGAGAGTTTTGTTGAGCTTTAATGCATTATCCTTGAGAACAAAAGAAGAGTCCTAGAACATTATTTTCAGAATTCATTGAGCACCTTATTGAGGGAAAATTCATGTGGATATTTTTGAAATAGAATCTTGCTATCTAACCCTTGAAGTGGCACAAGAAGGATTGGTTGTTTGTGAGATAGGTTTTGAAGATATATCTCCATCAAAGAAAATAAGAGGTATGGGCATTCATCTCCTTATTTAAAGTGTTTTGTTGAAGTGAATGTTTTGGAACATAAGGTGGAGAGAAAAGGATTGTTTGATAAGTATTGTTGGAAATATTTGAGTATTGGTTTGAGTGCTTTTGAATGTGAATGAGCAAGTTTTTGAGAAGGTTTGGAGAAGATTGGCATTTTAAGTATTTGAGAAGGCTTGAGGATATATTTGAGCAAGTTTTTGAGAAGGCTTGAGGATAGATTTGAGCAAGTATTTTGAGAAGGCTTGAGGAAAGATTTGAGCAAGTATTTGTGAGAAGATTTAGAGCAGATTTATGCTAGACTTGGGATAGAGTGTGTGCATATTTGAGATAGAATTGAGAGTAGGATTTGGAGGTGATAGAGTAGAGAGGACAGTAGTCTCCAGTGGATAGAGATCCATAAACCAGTGTAGTGGGGATAGAGGTCTCCTATGGAGAGAGATCCACAAGCTAGAGTAGTGGGGGTAGAAGTCTTCTAGAAGATCACCAACCAGAGCAGAGGAGATAGAGTTCTCCTATGGAGAGAGATCCACAAACTAGAGCAGTGGGGATAGAGGTCTCCTATGGAGAGAGATCCACAAACTAGAGCATAAGGGGATTGGTGTCTCCTTTGGACAGAGGTCCATAAACATTGTAATAGGGATTTGATTCCCAAAGATTCATTGAGAAAAATTTATAAGGAATATTTTCTTCGTGGAGTAGCCCACATTGGGTGAACCATGTTAAATCATGTCTCTCATGTGTGTGATGATGTGTGCATTATTTACTACTTTGATATTATTATTATTATCATTTGGATTGAGAAGTAAAAATTTTTATCTTATACTATTCACCCCCTCTTAGTATAATCTTATGTTCTTCAATTGGTATCAGAGTGAGTTCCTTCATGAAAAGCCTAAAAACTTGAAGGAAGATCCCACAAGAACATACATGACCTCAAAAAATGGAGAAGAGGCCATGATCGACATAAAAGAGGAATTTATTGTTGCTCTTAGAAACTTGGAAAAGGTTAGAAGGAAGAATTCAAGTTTGAAGGATCAAATCCAAGAGGATGAGGAAGCAAAGATGGAACTTCTACAAAACCTCATAGAGCTCAAGGTAAAATTTGAAGAGGGAAGGAAAATTGAATAAGATATGGCAGAAAAATTAAAGGCAAAAGAGTTAGAATGTGAAATATTGGAATATGAAATTGTCTCTCTAAGAAAGGAAGTTGAAAAGACTAAGGATAAGTTACAACAAGATATAAAGTTAGGGAAATAGAAAGAGGAGTCAAGCTCCCAAGGAACAAAGATATCAAAAGAAGAAGAGCCCATGACTTATGCTAATGCATTGAAAGGCAAAAGCATCAAGAAGGAAGAAGGCAAAGAAGATCCATGGACAAAATTCAATTACAGGAACAACAAAGGAAGAAGCATACGACCATATTATTCAAGGCACTCTAACAGGTTACAAAATCTCTTCCATGGCTATTGTTTTTCATGTAACAAATATGGTCATAGAGTTGTACATTGCATTATTTATGTGAGAGATAATGTTGATAGAAATTTCAATTCTTTTGCACCTCTCATGAATGACAATATCATATGTTACAAATGCAATAACTTTGGGCACAAGGCCAAATGGTGTAAAATAGTATTTCTTAAATTAAGAAAAAAGAAAGAGGATCAAAAGGCTCAAAAGAATACAACCTCAACAATTAGGAGAGAGAGAAAAGAGTAAGAAAAAGTGAAGTCAATGTTGGTACAAACAACTCTTCATGTGCAAGATAAGAGAAAATAATGGTTTCTTGATAGTGGTTGTTCAAGTCATATGACAGGGGACAAGAGTAAATTTCTTGTACTTAAAGAAATCAATGGAGGATCAATAAAATTTGGTGACAATGGTTCAACAAAAATCTATGGGAAAGGAACCTTGAGTTTAGATAATGGAAAAACAAAGATAGAGAATGTATTGTATGTCAAGGGATTGAGGCACAATTTACTAAGTGTAAGCCAACTTTGTGATCAGGGGCACATGGTAACTTTTCATCCAAATAGATGTGAGATCAGAAAATCTAAAACTGGAAAGCTCATTGTAGATGCCAATAGAACTACAAACAATCTCTACATGCTAAGTGAGATTAAGGGAGAAAAGTGTTTCTTATCACAAGAATATGAGATTTGGTTATGGCATAGAAGAATGGGTCATATGAACTTTGAAAACATAGTGAAAATAAGCAACAAGCAGGTAGTCAGAGATTTACCCAAGATAAAAAGGCCACAAAACATAATTTGTGCACAATGTCAACATGGAAAGCAAACAAGAACAAGTTTCAAGTCAAAATAATTTACGTCATTTGAACCATTGAAACTAGTTCACACTGACCTATGTGGTCCTACAAGGACAAAGAGTCTACTAGGTGAAAGTTACTTCATGTTATTTATAGATGACTTCTCCAGAATGACTTGGGTAGCCTTCTTAAAAGAAAATTCAGAAGCCTTTGAGAAGTTCAAGGTATTCAAAGAATTAGTAGAAAATGAAATAGGTAGAAGGATTAAGTGTTTAAGATCAGATAGAGGAGGAGAATTTACTTCAGGTGAATTCATAGATTTTTGTGAACAACATGGGATCAAAAGAGAATATTCAGCAGCAAGAACTCCTCAACAAAATGGAGTAGTTGAAAGGAAAAATAGGACTATTGAAAATATGGCCAGAGCTATGTTGAATGAGTCTAAGATTTCAGATGGGTTTTGGAGAGATGCAGTTCATACAATAGTATATATCATCAATAGAGCTCAAGTAAGAGTAAATCATCACAAAACCCCATATGAGCTCTGGAAAGGGAGACCAACTACTATAAAATATTTCAAAAATTTTGGAAGCAAATGCTACATAAGATGGGAAGAGAAAAATTTGGGTAAGTTTGATTCAAGATGTGATGAGGGTATTTTCCTTGGCTATTCCACTAAGAGCAAAGCCTATAGGTGCTATAATAAGAGGACACATACAATTATGGAAAGTATAAATGTGACAGTTGATGAACAGATAAGGTCAAAAGAACCAACTCAAGAAATTGAAGAAGAAAGTTGCCAAGAAGAATTAGGTGAAGAATCAGAAGAAGAAGAAACACAAAGAATACTACCTAAGACTCCATCCAGGTATGTGCAGAAAAATCATCCAAGAGATCTAATTATTGGAAATCCAGATGAAAGACAGACAAGGAGGAAGATAATAGGAACAAGTGAGCATGCAAATTTTTCCTTGTTATCTAAAATTGAGCCCAAGGATTTCAATGAGGCAAGAGAAGATAAGTTTTGGGTCAAGGCAATGGATGAGGAATTGGATCAAATAGAAAAAAGTGAGACTTGGGAACTTGTCCCATGACCAAAATATAAGAATGTAATTGGCACTAAATGGGTTTTTAGAAACAAGTTAAATGAAGATGGTCAGGTAGTCAAAAATAAAGCAAGATTGGTATGCAAAGGTTATGCATAGGTTGAAGGGATTGATTTTGATGAAACATTTGCTCCTGTTGCATGACTTGAGGCCATAAGGATATTTTTAGCTTTCTCAAGTTTCAAAAACTTCAAAGTATATCAAATGGATGTTAAATCAGCTTTTCTCAATGGTGTCTTGGAAGAAGAGGTCTACATTGAGCAACCTGAGGGATTCAACCTAACTGATAAGCCAGATTATGTATGCAGATTAAAGAAGGCACTTTATGGACTAAAGCAAGCTCCTAGAGCTTGGTATTCAAGGTTGGATAAGTATCTTCAAGAATAGGGTTTCAGGAAAGGAATAGTGGATAATAACTTATACATCAAAAATGAAGGAAATGACTTACTAATTATGGTTGTTTATGTGGATGATATCATTTTTGGAGGTAATAATGATAAGATGTGTCAGAAATTTGCAAAGAGTATGCAAAATGAATTTGAAATGTCAATGCTTGGTGAGTTGTCCTTCTTTCTTGGACTACAGATTTCACAATCAAAGAAGGGTGTATTTCTCTCACAAACCAAGTATATAAAAGAGATGTTGAAGAAATTCAAGTTAGAAGATTGCAAACCAGTAAGTACCCCCATGATTACAGGATGCAAGTTGAGTAAAGATGATGAATCTCCTGAGGCAAATCAGACATTGTATAGATCTATGATTGGCAGCTTACTATATGTCACAACTACAAGACCAGATATAATGCAGGCAGTGGGACTGGTGGCAAGATTTCAAGCAGCACCAAAGGAAACACATGTAATGGCAGTAAAGAGGATTCTCAGGTATTTAAAAGGGACTATGGATTTTGGACTCTGGTATCCCAGAAGTGATAATTTCACTCTCATAGCATATACAGATGCAGATTGGGTAGGCAGTATTGATGATAGAAAAAGCACAAGTGGAGGAGCGTTCTTTCTTGGAGATTGTTTAGTCTCCTGGCTAAGCAAGAAATAGGCATCAATATCCTTATCCACAGTAGAGGTAGAGTACATTGCAGTAGTTGCTTGTTGTACACAGGTGTTATGGATGAAGTAAACTTTAAAGGACTTCAAGATAGAGCATGATCATCCTATCTCCATACTATGTGATAATACAAGTGCTATAAACATTTCAAAGAATCCAGTGATGCACTCCAGGACCAAGCACATTCCGATCAAATACCATTTTCTGAGAGAACAGGTGATGGATAAGCAAGTCAGATTGGAATATGTTACTACAAAGGAACATATTGCGGATATTTTCACTAAGCCACTTCCAAAGGAAACTTTTGAGTATCTTAGAGGAAAATTGGGAGTAGTTTTACTCCCACCCCAAAATTAATCACCTCAAGGAGAGGAGGTGGGGAGGGGGCTGAGCTAAGAGTCTTATATTTAGCCCCAAAGGAGTCCCTTTGCCATTGATGTCAAAGGGGGAGATATTTGAGTAAGGGGGAGAGCATTCAATCAGGGAGAGCAATTTCTCAGGGGAGCAGATTTGGAAAAAAAAGGAAAAAAAATTTTTAGAAAAGGGTTGCCATCAATGACAAAGGGGGAGATTGTTGGAAATTTTGAGTAATTATGTTGTCATTGATGTCAAGTGTTTGGTGCAAGGTAAAGTTCATTATGATACAAGAAAATTGGTAAAAAGAAATGGTTATAATATTTTATATTATAAGCCAAAGAGGTTGGTTAAAAGGTTGAAGGCAAAAGTTTACACCCATGTTTTTAAAAGAAAAGAGAAAATATTATAATATTTTAATATTATAATAATTAAGCCAAAAGGGCTTATTAAAAGGAAAATAAAAAGTTGATGAAGGACTCCATGCAAAAGTATTATTTAAATACTAAATTTAAATAATATAATATTTAACAAAGTTAAATATTATATTAAATATAAAATTAAATTTGAAATTGGCAAAAGGTGCCAAAATTCAAATTTAAATGAAGGCAAATAAAGGTTTTCACCGATGTCATAACAATGCTTCGAATGCATATAAAAGGAGGAGCTAAATTATTTTCAAAGGTAACCAAGGTTAATGCACAATATTAATCGATCAAGGAGTGCAGAGAAAAGTATTTGAAACATATTTCATAGAGCAAGTGGCAGCAAATAAGGACAAGGAGGTGCACATTTTGTTTCAGTGAGGGTTGGTAGCCCAAGTGGTAGGTGGGTCCTACGTAAGGTGTTGGTAGAGGAAAGGTTCATGGTTTGATTCTCCCTAGCACCATTTGAAGTGTTTTATCATTTTTAGTGGAAGTAGCAGGAGATAAAAGGTGGAGGCCAAGGGTTAGGTCTCAACCGCTTGGCTAGCACAAGTGGTCGAGCATTGCGCTTAGAAGCTTGAGGTCGGAGGGTCGATTCCCATCCATGACAGCAAGGAATTAATTTTTATAAGGTATGCTCCAAGTTAATTAAATGTTGGCTATAGTTGGTGTTTGGTGGATGTGATTTGGTGTATAGTTTGGCATATAGGAGGTATAAGGAGAAATAAATTTTTGCATAATATTTTAAGGGTATTGTTGTTATTTATTTTATATGCAAAGGTTGGAGTGATAAGTTTGTAAATGGTTTATTTAGAATTGTAATTATTTGTTCTTGGACATTAAAGTGGATTGGAAATTATTTTGAGAGAGTGGGAGATAAAAGGTGTAAAAGGTGATTTTATTGTTTGTAATTCTTGCTTTATAAAAAGGAAATTTTTGAGAGGGTTTTGTTGAGCTTTAATGCATTATCCTTGAGAACAAAAGAAGAGTCCTAGAACATTATTTTCAGAATTCATTGAGCACCTTATTGAGGGAAAATTCATGTGGATATTTTTGAAATAGAATCTTGCTATCTAACCCTTGAAGTGGCACAAGAAGAATTGGTTGTTGGTGAGACAGGTTTTGAAGACATATCTCCATCAAAGCAAATAAAGAGGTATGGGCATTATTCTCCTTGTTTAAAGTGTGTTTGTTGAAGAAAATGTTTTGGAATATAAGGTGGAGAGAAAAGGATTGTTTGATAAGTATTGTTGGAAATATTTGAGTATTGGTTTGAGTGCTTTTGAATGTAGAGTTGAGCAAGTCTTTTGAGAAGGAGAATTGTGCATTTTTTAGATTGGTATTTGAGAAGGCTTGAGGATAGATTTGAGCAAGTATTTGAGAAGGCTTGAGGACATATTTAAGCAAGTATTTTGAGATAGAGTTTGGTGCAGATTTATGAGTAGAGTTAGAGCAGATTTGTGCTAGACTTGGGATAGAGTTTTATGCAGATTTGAGATAGAATTGAGAGTAGGATTTGGAGGTGATAGAGTAGAGAGGACAATAGTCTCTAGTGGATAGAGATCCATCAGATAGTGTAGTGAGGTCTCCTATGGAGAGAGATCCACAAGCTAGAGTAGTGGGGGCAGAAGTCTTCTAGAAGATCACCAACCAGAGTAGAGGAGATAGAGTTCTCCTATGGAGAGAGATCCACAAACCAGAGTAGTGGGGATAGAGGTCTCCTATGGAGAGAGATCCACAAACTAGAGCATAAGGGGATTGGTGTCTCCTTTGGACAGAGGTCCATAAACATTGTAATAGGGATTTGATTCCCAAAGATTCATTGAGAAAAATTTATAAGGAATATTTTCTCCGTGGAGTAGCCCACATTGGGTGAACCACGTTAAATCATGTCTCTCATGTGTGTGATGATGTGTGCATTATTTACTACTTTGATATTATTATTGTTATCATTTGGATTGAGAAGTAAAAAGTTTTATCTTATACTGTTCACCCCCCTCTCAGTATAAGCTTATGTTCTTCAGTATCAACCAAAATATGTTGAATACTTTAATATGAATGACTTAGATATTAATCTACTAGAGATAGATTAAAAAATCTAGGATGAATATCATATTGAAGACTAATATCTTTAATAACCAAATAATGTAATACAAGGGGGTGTTGGACAGTATTACATTATTTGGTACATGTCGATGTACCACCTTGGTACATCATTGTAAATATTAGATTAGGGTCATGTCTTAGATTAGTGAGTGAGTTAATATTTTATGTAATTTAATAATGTGTAGGAAATACACAAGTATCATGTAAATATGTCTACAAGTGTTATGAGTGTAAATGTGCACAAGTGCAATATGTAAGTGTGCACATGTGTCCTTATATTAGGAAGAGTTATGTGAAGATTCAAGTACAAGTGTGCATACAAGATAGTATCATGCATATGCAAGTCTCAAGTATATAAGCCAAGAATCGTAAGGCTTGGCATATGGAATGGAAGAGTCATAGTAACCTAAGAGTCATCCTAGAATAGCTATATATTACTTCATAGAGGATATATGAGATATATGAGATATAAGAGCTATATGAGCTACATAGAGATCTATAGTATTCTACATTATCTATAGAGTCATTTCTATGAGATATTTGTAATAGAAAGAGGAGTAATACAAGTTTACATACATGTGAGCAATTAGTATTGTAAGTGATATTATTGTGCATATTTTAGGATTTACATTCATACTTCATTATATTATTGAATGTTATACATATTAGTTGGCTCATTTATCTTTGTTACATTATATTTATTGGATTCATTATATTGCAACTTTATTATATTTGATCATGTGATTACTTTTTTATGGTAATTTATATTAAGTATAAGGCTTCAAAATCCATCAGTGCTATGAGATGCACAACAAGGTTACTTACACAAGTTTTGAAAGTTGAAAAATTTAAGGATATTTTTATTGGGTAAGAAAAACCAGTGAAGTTAAGGACATTACCACTAGGTAATAAAAACTAGTTAAGGATATTACCACTGGGTAAGAAAAACTAGTGAATTTAAGGATATTACCACTGGTAATGAAAAACTAGTGAAGTGAAGGATATTATCGTTGGGTAGCAAATACAAGTGAAGTTCAAGTATTTCCTCTAGGTTGAAGAAAAACAAGTGAAGCTAATTTTATTACCACAGGTTGAAGAACAACCAGTGAATATTAAAGATTTAGATTTTAGAAAGAACCAACTCAAGAAAAATAGTTGGTCATTGTTATTTTGCTTCAAGTTGTTGAAAATATTTATAGAATTTTAATATTAATGCTAGAGAAAGTTATCTAACTATTTTTCTATAGTAAAAATTGATCTTCAAAATTTCAAAAGCTTCCTACAATGGATAGAGAAGACTTTCATCTTCGATTTCTTGAAGACCTTGAGCTTTCCTCATGCAGGGACTAGTTTGAGTTGCAGTTAAGTTTCAAATATAGATATTGATAAAAATTTCAAGTCTCAAAGATAGACCTAGAGAAGGTAGATTGAGTTTACCTATTCCAAAAATCTATTTAGAATAAAATGCAGTCTACAATATAGATTTAGGTCTTGAAGATAGACCTTGATATTGATAGAGAAAGGAGACTCCATAAGAGAAGTCCCATAGAAGCAAATAAAGGAGACTTGAAAAATATCCCATTGAAGGTAGACTCAAAGACCCAAGAAAGAGGTCCTATTGAAGATTGAAGATTGGTCCTTAATAAAAAAATATACCATTAATATAACTTGCTCTATAGAGATAGAAATCAAGCAAGTAAAAAAATGTGAAGGTAGCAAAAAGACTTCAAGACAAGAAAACGTCTTGAGGAAAATCCAAGTTAAAGGACAGTGTAAGAACTACTCAATTCAAAAACAACTTGAAGACCAAGATATAGGCAACATTTGAAAGAAAAGTTTTAATGTCACAAGGGAAGCATTGAAGATAAATATTCAACAAGTTTTTAAAGGTAAAGGAAAATTCATAGAAGTCCACATTGGATAGAAATAATTAAAGTCAACAATTCAAGAGAGCGGGGCAACATACATATTAAGAAAAGAAAAAAAAAGACAATTTTATAAGAAGAAGATTAGGTAGCATTAAGACATTTAAGATAGCACATTGGTTAAGTTAGGGTTATGCATAGTGGCAAATATTTGAAATTTGGGTGAATATTAGGATTTTCAAAATTGAAAATTGTCGAATATGAGGACCCTCAACGTCAGCCCATTCACCTAAAATTTTTAGGACCAATTTTTTCTTAGGGTCAATTCACCACAATATATATCCAAACATAGGCATATTTATACTTTTTGGAAAGCTCTTTTCAAGCATGATCTAATGGTGGTATTTTTTATGAAGATACAAGATGATTTAATAGGTCAAAAGTGTCCCCAAATATAAACTTACATTTTAGGGCTTCAAATAACCCAAATTTTGGTATGAATATGCTCAATTTGATTTGCGTAGGATTCTCCATGATTCACCTTGATTTTTATTAGGATTCGCCATTTTTTACAAGCACATTTTGAGTCCAATCCCTTATGGATAACCCTGGGTTAAGTCCACAAGGGAATAATTGAGATATAGTTTTAGCCAAGTTATAGTCACAAAATAAATGGGACAACAAAGGGAACATTCCAAGAGAACATAGAATTTCTAAGGTGTCACTACATTGAAGAAAAAAATGGCTTTATTTGGGAAAGAGAAACCTTTATTTGACTAATGAATAGAGAATTTTATTCAGCCATTTCTAAGTGTAATCAGTTAGCAAGCTTATGGAATAGTTTTAGAGTGAAAAATCATGTGTAAAGTCTAAGGTGCAATAGAAAGAGTGGTTACAACCAACCAACGATCGAAGGAGCAATTTTTTATGTCATACTCTACATGCAGATTTAGTTACAAATAAAGTGAGAATAATGGAAATATTGTAAGTACCATTTGTGTTAGAGGAATTGTTATTACTAAATAAAAGTGGAATTTCCATTTTCAAAGTAAATAGAGAGCACCATTGTTAAAGAAAAGTGGAAGCACCATTATCAAGGTAAAGAGGAAGTATTGTTGTCAAATTAAAAATGAAGTACCATTATGAAGGTAAAGAGGAAGCACCATTACAACATAGATAGATAGCATGAGTACATAGGCAAAGTCGATGGTAGCACCATTAGATACAGTCTAACATAGGTGCCAAGCTTACCCAAGCAAATTAATTGAAGCATCAACCCTAGAGACATTTGGGTGACATCTATCAAAGAGGAAGTGTAAGAGACAAAACTTCCAAGGAGAAAGAATAAAAGCACTATTAGTTGGATATTCAAGCATCAATTTTGGGAGAATCAAGCACCATCTATCAAAGAGCTAAGAACCACATGAAGTCAAATATTTGAGTTTCCAAAAAGGAGATATTGGATAGGTAAATTCATCATTCAAGAATCATGTGTCAATCTTGGCACTATGAAGGAGCATTTAGATATTGTAGTATTATAAAGTCTTTGGAAGAAGCATAAAAAACAAATCCAAATGTTCATTTATGAAATCGTGTACCATGTTGGGAGATGGAAGATGAAGCAACAAACAATGAAACATTTTCTTGGCAGTATAAGTTAATGCATGAGCATATATTTACATGAAAGTCATCCAAGCAAGAGGAGTTAGTGAAACACATGAGAGCCATCATGAATGCGCAATGCCTAATTCACTTTGAGTAGTTGCAGACAGAGAAAGGTGACATTTTGTATTTTTGATAAATAGTTTTTTAATCTAAATTTGAAAGGAGGAATAAGGGTTATGAATTTAATAATTAGATTTTTTATAAGGTTTTTTAAGTTTAATATGGAGAAATAAGGTTTATTGAGTTTAATGATTTTAGAAGGAGAGATAAGGACATATCTTAATTGTTTAAAATAATTTTTTTGAAGCATTAATTAGAAGTTATTTTAAGTATTTTGGAGAGATAAGTTGAAATAGTTTAAAGTTTTCAAAGCCATTTATATTTGAAAGAGTTAATTTTTATATTTTTGAAAGTTAAAGCTAATAGAATATTTACAAAATTATTTTGGGGAGATAAGGAATTCTACATCAAATTTAGGAACATTAATTTTGCAAAAATTCTTATTTTCTAGTTTTTATTTAATTAGAGAGTCATAAGTGTTGGGCACTAAATTGCACCAAGTTTTCACTCGATATTGTGGCTTGTCTATCTTCCTACTTTCTATCCAGGCTTGCACCCGATAGCTGCAGCTCAACACTCAACATTGGATGGACCAAAATAGGGGTTTTTGATCCAACCTCCAGAGTAGGTTGGTTCCTTGTCAACTTAGCAAGTTGTTGACACAATTATGCTCACTTAGGGTTTGGAGTTTAGGGTAAGAGAAGGTTAGGGTTAGAGAGATGTGGATAATAGTGGACGAATAGGTTAACAACATTGCACTACCATAAAAAGCTCCCAAAAAACCATGCTAAGGACATATACTCAGATCAACATTTATCCCAAAATAGATTGTTTCATATATTAAAGCACAATAGAGAAATGTTGTAGCAAGCAATTTCAATATCCAGGGAATGATAATCCAAATAACAAAATTCACCAAACACCTAGATTTCATAGAAATGTACTTCCTAACCACATAGAACGAATTCAAAAGCAGATTTCAATTACTTATAACAACTAGTAATCCAAAATTTGGCACAAACTAACCATCAAAGTATTTACAGAAATGCAACTAAGAAATCCGAACCTCTGACATCAAGCATGAGAACGCGAATTTGAGGTGAAGATCAATGTATTGCTCCTTTCATTTAGCTCTTCAGGAATATTTACAATGGTACAGGCAAACACGCTAGAGCCGACCCTTAAAAATGAGGGTTCGACCTCTACTTATAGTTTTCTTATTACAATAATCAAGAAACAATACACAAAGATCTTGTTACAACAGCACAACAAAGATATTTAGCTGGCATTAGCTCATTGGTCCATCCTCCAGGAATTTCGTTGAAGGAAAGTCCACCATGGCAGCTCGAGGTCTCTACAACTTGTTGATCGCTCAGTGGAACTGAAGTTCAGACCATTAAAGATCATGCATCTCCATCGATCCTTCTTGGGAGTGAATTACCACCGTCGATCTGTAACCACCTCTGGTTTGATCTTCTTGGAAAACCCTCGATGCTTCATCTTCCAGCTGACTATTACAAATTTTGATGTAACAATATCTTTTAAACCACCAAGATTTGGTAGCTTAACCTCCACCATTGATTCTCTTCATCACATGATTCAGATTCAATCCGGCACAAGCTAAATGCCATTCCACTTTAAAATTGATGACGTCATCTTTCTAATCAGAAGCAGCAGAATCTCCAATCCGGATCTCTGATATCTGAACATCGAATCCGCTCTAGGATCTATCATATTCAGCATTATATTCTTCAATCCGCATTATATTCTTCAATCCAGGTCCGGAGCTAGTCACATACTTCTTCCATCGTGAATCCACACTTTCATTATTCTACCACCCCATCTTATCTTCATTCTAGAAAGGAAAGACTTGTTCATTCCCTGAATCACCAATCCACACTTTTTTGCCAGTGACGTCATCATCTCCTTGAAACTTTTGTGGATTTGAAGGTAGCATTAATCCAGAGTCGAAAACAAAAGGACCTTCCCAGAATCGGATATTCAATATACAATGCCATTCCACACTTTTCCACCATTGACGTCATCGTCTCTTAGGAACTTTTGTGGATTTGAGATCTGCCATCATTTCGGAGTCGGAGTGAAATCACCCAAAATCGCTCCAAACATGAAAACTTCACTAACTATTGAGTGGATTCATATCTTCTGACCCGGTTCCACTTCAAAGCATACTGCAAGGTTTATGGAATGATGATTTTATCACTTAGTCAAAATTATACAAAATTTTACTAAGTATGTGGCCATTTTGGGCCTACATTCTAGTGCCTCCCGGGTGGATTTGCTTGCAAAGCCAATCGAATCTAGAGTCTTATCCATTGGGCCTTAGGAGTCAAAACAATACTTATCTTTGAAGATATGTTTTAAGGAATAATTTCCATACAAACACTACCCTCTGAAAGCTCAAATTCTGCCTAGAGGGTAAAGGTTCATATAGAAACCATGCCAAAAACATCATAGAACTCACTTGTTCAACTAGAGACTGTATCCATAATATCAGTATTACTACTGCCTTCAAAAACTATACATAACTCTACCTCCTTTATAAGGCTTCATTTCAAAAAATGCCTTCACACAAAAATGTTGCGTTGTAGGCTTCATGCCTTTATTGCTTATTTCTGACAATTGTCAGAGTAAAAATAGAAATACAAAACTGATGTATTAGAAACACAAAACTTATGTATATGTACAAACAGAAATGAAATGATTTAAGTGTGAGCCCCTCTTGGGCCTGTAGCTGCTCAATCTTATCCTCATTCTTCTATAGCCTCTTCATCCTCATCTTCTCTTTCCTCTTCTCCCTATTCTTCTAGAGCATGTACTCTCTGATTATCCTCACCGGAGGTGTCTCCAAACAATTGGACCATTGATTCCAAAGACTGAAGAGCCTATTTCCATGCTTCCTCAGAGGGATTTGATGTTTCTTTAAGCTGCTTATAAACATATTGTAGTTCCCCAACATCCTCATAATTAGAAGCATTCCCTCTAGTCACCAGATCCTCCATGAGATCTCTTAATCGGGTGTAATCCATAATTAATTTGGCAGCTTGTTCTTGGGATAGTGGCTCTTCCAATGAATCAATTCCAGCCTCATCCTGTAAGTTCTCCTTGATGCTTTGTTGGGCTTCTTCCATAGATAACAAGTTGTGATCCTCCTTCCAGAGTCCTTTGAAACCAACATGAATCATTTCCTCATTTATTTCAATGATGTCTTTAATTCCTCTTTCCATTCTATCAAACAACAACCAGGCTCTCTGAACTGCCCTATGCTTCTTCACCACTATTTTGGTAGCTACCCTAGCCAGATTCCATTCCCTATTGGAAATTGGTTTAGCAGGATCACTGAGCCTACTTCCAACCAACCTATACATTTGTTCCACCGGAATCACCATAGGCTGTAACTCTCCAGTGATTTGATCTAAATCCTTCTGAATAGTAGAGAGCAATTGGTTGGCATCTTTCAGGTAGTCGATTATGAGTTGAAGACCTAAACATTTTTCTTGAACTTTAGAAAGCAACTCCTGCTTTATCCTTTTCAAATCATCTTTGGAAAAACCTGAGGACTTGGCTTTCTCAATCTGAAGTTGATGTTTCAAATTTTGAATTTCTTTTGCCTGATCCTCATTCAACTTCTTTTGTTCTTCTAACTGATCTTTCAACTCATTAGCCTTTTGAAACCTTTCCTGCCAACTCTTAGCCTCTTTTCTCAGAGCTTTCTCTACTTCCTTTTGATCATTGAGGCTCCTCTTAAGCTTTTCAACTTGTTGTTTCAGCTTATCTACCTTCTCTTTAGCTATATCAGTTTTCACATAAAAGGTATCTAAGTGAGCCTTGGCAATCCCTAACTCATCCTCAGTAGGAAGCTTGTCAATATCTTCTATGATTTCCTCCGCTCTATAATCTTGAGTAGTCATTTCATTTTTAGGTTTGCTCACTTATAAAATCATAGACCTTGAAACCCTTTGCCTAGTGATAGGGTTAACATACATACTTTTTCTTGTCATGACCATCCTATTGGAAGGCTTGGTAAGCTTCTCTACCCAATAGTCATTTATGCTCTGAGTGGTTGCCTATTCTTTTGATACAGTAATAGAATTTGAAAAATCAGCAGCCAAAGGAGATAATGGCATCAAAAACATAAGGGTGACTGACTTGTTATTGGTGGGGGTGAAGATATATTGATAGCAACCTCTATTACAATGGTAGACTCTATGACTACCATTATTATGGATACAGGTAAATTTAGAGAAACAGGGACATAACTGATAGTAGAAGGGGTGGATGAACTCGAAACGTAGTGTCCCATGGATGGTGGTAATGAAAGAGATGAGGGTGCAATAATGGTGGATATTGAAGTGGATATCTCAAAAGTGGAAGGTGGGTCTTGAGGAGGTTGTGACACAATAGAACTGATTGGTACCTCCATAGCTACTGATGAGATGAGGGAAGAACTGTGAGGTGGAGGAGGTAAATTTGCCATATTTTCTTGACTAGAAAGGGAGGGAAATCCTTTTGGGGATTCATGGAGATGAAAAGGAGAAGAGGGATTAGAAACCATACCTTCACCTACAGATGTAGGGTGTTCTTGTTCAGCTTCTATCTCCAGTTGTTGTTCTTGTTCAACTAACCCTTCTGTATTAAAAATAGCTACCTCTTCAACAATTTCTTCCATACTCATTTTTTGCTTCTTGGAAACCTCTCTCTCCTCTATTTTTGGGGTTCTCTTAGTCCTTTTACGAACTAATCAGAAAGCATCCATCTCATCTTCAAAATATTCCTCTGATAAATCTCCTTGCACTTCCCCAAGAAGTAATGATTGTTCAGTAATGGATTGCGGTTTAGTTGATGTTGTAGGAGCAAAAGAAAGTGGCCTGAACCCAAAACTCTTATCCTTCTTCTTCCAATTAATATCTTTGTCTTAAGGCTATCCCCCTAGAGCTAAACGTGAAGGCCTAGATCTTGTTTCAATAATAGGGGTACTGACAGCCTTTTCTTTAGAATACCTCATTTTGCTCATCATCTTAGCCCCTTAGGGAATTTCTCCACCTCTCAAGTAGGACTCAAGGTTTTAAAGAAGCTTTTTGATCTGTAGAAGGCTGGAGAGATTCAGAATCACCCTAGGGCTTTTCAACCATTAATACAATGTGCCTCACATCCTTTAGTCTCCAAGTATCAATATTCTCATTATATATTTTTGAAAACTCTTTATCAATTTTCATTCCAAATTTAGATTCAACTTTTCCAATTTCAACTCTCATACACCACCAATCCATAATCTTGGCATCATCCCATGGTCCCTTATAATCTTCTTCTTCTCCTTCTTCTACAACTTCCATTTTCTTTTCTGACTTCAATTTGGAGGAGGGCTTGCTTTTCTTTGTAGTTTCTGCTTTAATCTTGTCAATCATATCCTCGGTAATCTGATGACTGGGCTTGTGGTCAGGATCAAAATCTTCAATCTGCTCATAAAAATCCAACCATGGAGGTAACTGATCCATCTTGGAGACATTCCACTCCAAAAGAGTAGTCTCATCATTATTCCTTCCCTATTCAAAATTAGCCCTGGGCCTTTTCTCAAATTTGTAGGCCTTATCTCCATTTAGGGTTTTATTTCTTGTAGTGAAAATATCATCAAGATCATAACTCCACCTCTGAGGAATATAAAATAGACCTAACCTATCTAGATATCGATCAATTTGTTGACTCTACCCCTTCTTGGTAATGGTGATATCACTCAAAGTGTGATGAGTAAGCAAAGACTTCCTTTTTCTCCCCGAACCATATTTCGCATCAATGTACTCTGCTTGCCTCAAATATTCCAAGGTGAAGAGTCTCTCCATGACAAAGTGGGGCAAAAGAAAAGGTTTACCCATGAAACCATATAATCTGATGACCGTACCTTCAGTTAACAAATACCAGTCTCCTTCCTCTACATATTTAGTCCTCAGAATCTCCTTGGCTAGGGGTGGCAGTCTAGGGAACTTATCATACATAATTTTGAGGGCTGGCCCAAGAAATTCCAAATTGAATCTATAGTAAGATTCACTACTTCTTAAATGATTTGTCCAATAGTAAACTGGCATAGGTTCTTCCTTATCAGTCTTATCCTTGACCGGAATCCATGACATTCTATCTTTAACAATGGCATAAAACATCCATACCAAGTTTGAGCAATGCCTAAAACTAGGAGCATCAATGCCCCTCTTCATGCTTACTAGTTGCTCATGTATCCTTTGGGTGAGAAAAGCTAGCAAATCAAAATAAATCACCCTTATCCCTTTCTTTGTTGCATCCTTTTCATACATTCTCTCATTAGAGATACAATATGCAGCGGTGATTTTCCAACCATGAACCTTTTCATCAGAGTCCAAACCCTCCATGCAAGCCAACATAGAGAACAAAATGGGATTTGCAAACTTGTTGATAGAGATGGGGACTTCAGGCAACTCTTCTTGGGGTTTGGTATTAAGCTGCTTATAAACCCAATTCTTAAATGACTCACCATCATTGGCCCACTTCTTTGTGGAATAAAACCCAGTCTGTTCAACAACCTTAAAGGGTTTTGGTGGTACATGGGTCAGACCCTAAAGCAAAGAGCTCATGATAGAAAGAGGTAGTGATGCTAAAAAGGGTCTCACCCTCATGGGTTTTACTGCCTTGGCCAGTGGGTCATAGAATTTAACTATTGCAGCTATTAACTCAGGACATGGGTGAACAGAATCACAAATGTAAAAGGATAGATAAGAAAGGATGGAGCATCTACCTTCTACTGATAAAGCAACATTCTTTTTGTATCTATCATTCATGCTCTTTCTTAGTCTCATCCTTTCAGTGATGGTCATCGTCGTGTCCGCTACAGCCTCGACTTTATCAAGGTAAGGCACCGACGTCCTGTCATCCAGAGTTTCGAACTCCAGAACATCTTTTATGGCCTCCGTGGGTGATTTCTTAGGAGCCATCTTGTAGCAGTAGGACTTTGCACACTATAATAAGCAGGGAGAACTTTAGAATGTTGTTATACTTCTTAACAACCTCGTGGTTACTAAATGAACCCTGCGCATGACTTCATTACTTTTATCTCCTAGAACGTGTGTATCATCCGCCATAAATGCAGCTGTTGCATGATATCTTTGTTGGCACACTTCACCATCCTTCCATTATTTCTTTGGTGGCTCAAAGGTGGCGTCCTATCTTCTTATTGGTCGAATTTTGAAATTGTGCTGCCAGCTCATCATATCCCTTTGGCTACTCTTTGGTCCATGCATGAGTTCATTAGAATTGAATGTGGGAGCACTCTTTAGCCTCCACGTGTCAGATTGGAACTTGTTGTTCAGCTTTGGCCTGATTCCGCTCTGGTGTCTTAAGAACCTTTCGAGTCCACTTTGGTACTTGAAGCTTGCATGCATGACACTCTACCTCGATTCCACTCTGGCTATCTCCAGCTTTGAGAGGTTCCCAGATTAGCATCATTCTTTGTCCTTCTCTATGCGGGATAGAAACTGATAGACCACTCCATAGAAATCTAGAATTAACCATGCGGACTTGAGGGTGGAATGCCATTTCGAAGAGTTTTACATAGCACCGTGTGTGGAATGGAACATTACCATGCATTTGGCCAACACTTAGTCATTTCTTGCAAACTTTCTTCTCTCTTTTTTTTAGAATTTCTTTGAAAAGAACTAATTACAAAGTGCAGAAAAGAAATCAAATACAAAGTGCAGAAAGGAAAGGGAAATATTTGTACAATGTATATACATATGTTACAATGAGCTCACTTCTTACATATAGTAGAGCTTGAGGTGGAAACCATTCACCAGAATTGGTTGTATGTTTCCCTCTGGATCCTTCAACTGAAATACATTAGACTCTTTAGCTTCCACTATTTTTAAAGGACCATCCCAAAAGGAATCAAACTTTTCATGCTTGCCTAGTTTTGCCCTGTCAACATTCCATCTGAGAACTGAGTCTCCAACTTGGAGTTTTCTGAACCTGGCATTTTTATCAAACCATGCTTTAATGTCTGATGAATGCTTTTGAAAATGATCATATGCTTGAGTTCTGCTCTCTTCCAATCGTAGCAAGTGTGTCAACCTAGTTTTTACTGGATCATCCTCTAATTCTTCTTCTGTACTGACAAGCTTAAGCGTTGGGATCTCTAAGTGAATTGGCAATACCACCTCTTTTCCATATACCAGTGCATAAGGAGAAGTTTTGATGGACTTTTTAATAGTAATCATGTCTGCCCATAGAGCATGGTTGAGCAATAGGTGCCAACTCCTTTTGTTACCTTCCAGAGATTTTCTCAAAATCCTTAATAGGTTTTTATTGGTAGATTCTGCAAGTCCATTACCTTGTGGGTAATAATTTGAAGTATTTTTAAGAGTGATGCCATACTTGCTGGAAAACTCAATGTACTTGGCTCCTATGAAAGTAGGGCCATTATCACTCACCAAAGCTTTTGGGACTCCAAATCTAGAAATCAAATTCTCCATAAAGTTGATCACAACTTCCTGGTCTACCCTCTTTGTAGGAATGGCCTCCACCCATCTGGTAAGATAATCTATAGCTATCAAGATAAACTTATGCTCTACTGAAGAATTAGGATTTATAACTCCTATGAAATCTAATCCCCATTGTTGAAAAGGCTCCTCAACTTGAATAGGTCTCAGAGGAGATGAAGCATTTCTGGTTCTTCCAACGTACCTCGACATTTGTCACAAGCCTGGGTAACTTTAAAAGCATCATTGAACATAGAAGGCCAATAATAGCCTGCTCTTATTATCTTCAAAGTTGTAACTCTGCCTGAGCTATGACCACCTACTGACCCTCCATGAAATTCTTCTATGACTCTTTTTTGTTGGTCCTCCTTCAAACATTTTAGGAGAATACCATCCAAGTTTCTTTTGAACAACCCTTTAGGTAGTAATACATATTTTAGAGCATGAAGTCTATACCTCCTTCTTTGAGAAGGATTCAGATCAGGTGGGCAGATCCCAGTTTGGAAATACCTGGTCATTTGCTCGATCCAATCAGAATCTGGAGTGTGTACAATCTCTATTTGATCCTCTTATATTATCTGACAAGCTATCATTTTTGCCAATGTTGAAGCATCTATCAATCCTTGGCACAAGGCTCTACCTCTTACCAGCTTGGTGGGATGTATTTCTACATCATATTCCTAGATCTTAGTAATCCAACCAGCCCTTTTATCACCTAGGTCACCTTGTAAAATAAAACTTCTTACATCTGGATGAACCACATATACCAGGGTTTTGCTCTGTACCAGATATTGTCTAAACTTCTTTAGTGACTTCATCACAGTGAACACTTGTCTTTCAATAAAGTTATATTTTACCTGATAATCATGTAAAGTTTGACTCCAAAAGAACACAGGGTGTTCATCCCCTTGATTATCTTTCTGGGTGAGTACCGAGGCATAACTCTCTTCAACTCCATAAGCATAGAGAATAAAATATTTAGTGAAATCAGGATTTATCAAGACTGGGGCTATTGCAATGGATTGCTTGATGACCTCAAAAGCTTGCTTCCTAACCTCAGTCCACTTGAACTCTACCTTTTTCTTGAGTAGTTCAGATATAGGCCTCACTTTCTATGCAAAATCAGAAATGAATTTCCTGACGAAATTGATTTGACCTAGGAAGGACTGCAAGGTCTTCTGATTAGTAGGCAAAGGAATAGCTAGAATTGCTCTAATTATTTCTGGATCTATGGCCATACCTTCCTTTGAGACCACATGGCCTAATAGTTTTCCCTCATGTACTACAAAAAATGACTTCTTAGGATTCAGTGAGATACCAAATTCTCTGCACTTTTGAAAAACCTATTCCAAATGAGATAGATGATCATTTTTATCATGAGAAAACACCGTCATGTCATCTAGGTAAATCAGAATAACTTTGTTTATAAGTGTACCAAAGGCATAGTCCATGGCCCTCTGAAATGTAGCTCCAACATTAGACAGCCCAAAGGGCATTCTATGATAGGCAAATGTACCCCATTTTGTGGTGAATGTTGTTTTGTATTGGTCTTCGTCTTTTACCCAAATTTGGTTATATCCAGAGTAACCATCCAATAGTGAGAATATTTCTGCTCTAGCTACCACTTGTAAGATCTGGTCAATCTAAGGGAGGGGGTAGTGATCCTTGAGGGATGCTTGATTCAGATTTCTAAAATCTACGCATAGGCGTATATCCCCATTCTTCTTTCTTACGGGTACCAAATTGGCTACCCAAGTGGAATGTTTTATTGGATATATTATCCTAGCCTTTAGTAGCTTTAAGAGTTCCTCTCTCATAATGGCTTCTATCCTCGGATTGATAGGCCTCTATTTTTGTCAGAATGGTTTAGCATCGGGTTCTAACTCAATAGTATGTTGGATAATCCTTTTGTCATACACCTTAAGGTCTTCATATGACCAAGCCACAGTGTCTTGGTATTTTAAGCATAAAGTTTTAATCTCTTCTGCTTCCTCAGGTGAACACTGGATCCCAATATTGAGCTTCTTTCCTATTTCGACCTCCACTTCTTTATAGATATTTTCACCGACCTTCATGGCTCCAACCTTCTTTCTATCTTCATTATCAAATAGACTTTCAAGGGTGACCAATCCCCTTGGAATATGATTGTTTCTTAGTTGGATAAAGTCTTGTTGATCTATTTCCTCCAAGTCTTCCTCTTGGATAGTTGAGAAGCATGCTTCTCTTATCATAAAATCTAGAATTTGTTCATCACTTTCAAAAACCTGCCAGAATATCTGCTTGTCTAGCACTGCAGGTCTGAAAACCATTTTAATTCCCTTGGTCTTCTTAGTTCCAAAATCTACAAGAGGATTGAAATTAGCTCCCTTCATTGCCAATGAATCTGCCAGGTGATTCTCTTCTCTAGGCACAAAACTTAGATTCAGGGCATCAAATGAATCCATTAGGTCCCATACCCTATTTCTATAAGCTTTTAAGTAATGGTGCTTACTACTGCACTTATTCCTTACCTGATGGACTATCAACTCAGAATCACCATATATGTTCAAAATCTTGATGCCCATGCTTTCTGCTTGCATCAATCCGAGGCACAAAGCCTCGTACTCTATAGCATTGTTAGTACATGACCATGTCAGTCTATAAGCAAAATTCTTTATCCCTTTTGACTATGATTGTAGAACCACACCAACCCCTGCACCATTTCTACATTTAGCACCATCAAAATGCATAACCCATGTTTCCTTGTTTCTTAGGGATTGATTAGAAATAGCAAGGAGTTTCTTTTCCAATTCAGTTGTGATGTTGTATGTACCCATACCAGTTCCAAATTGACTATAGTCTTCTCTGAAAGGCAACTCATCTTCAATGTCTAGCTCCTCAATGTTTTCCACTAGCTCAAATTCCTCCAAAGGATTAAGATTGCACATATCTTCTTCAATATTTTCAATATGATAAGCAACTGGTTTCTCAGGTGTTATCCTTATCCTTTTTCCTTTGAAAGGGATTACCATGCTAGAATAATCCATGTACATACATCCCCCTAGCTTTGCAATAAATTCTCTTGAGAGGCATAACCCAAAATAGGGTTCTAAGTCCACCACCACTATTTCCTGCACCATCGTTACCTCGAGAGCTCTATGCAACCTCATCAATACATCTTTAATAACCCCAACTATCTTGATAGGTGTCCCATCTAATTGTAACACTCCAGGACAAGACCGAGTATATTCCATACCCATTTCTTCATAGACCACCTTAGGCATAACTATGGTTGATGCTCCTAAATCAATCATACAATTTTGGACTACCCATCCTTCCATTCTTAAGGATATGTAGAAAGGGGGAGGTTTGTTTTTTAGAACAATAGGTGTCATTTATTTATTTTTTGGTGGTATACTGAGGATGGTGGTGGTTGGTCTATTCTAGGGATTTTTGTTGAGGGAAGCTTTAAGCAGGTCAATCTGGCCCGAAATGAAAAGAGTGTCATACAGGCTAGCTTTTGATGGAATCCTTTTCATCTCCTCAACAATGTTGTACTCAGACTTGGTCAGGGATAGTCTTTCCAGTCCTCTATCTGGCTCACCATATTTCCTTTTGTATTTTTGGGTTGCCTCTAATATTTATCTTTTGGTAATAGAGGGGAACCTGAGCCTTTCTTGATCCTCACCCTTGGATCTCATTCTGTCTCCTTCTATTTCTCTTTCAAGATTTTTAGGGAGACTATCTGTCTTCTCCTTCCCTCTAGCTTGAGGAATAGGAAAAGTGTCACTACTTTGAGGGGGGAAGTCAACTTTCTTTTGAGAAGGGACCTAGAATTGTCCCATATTCTGGGGGTCTACTTGTAAAGCTTTCTTTCCAGACCTTGTCATAACAACAATTGGACTTTCTTCCTCTAACTCTTTTTTGACCATGATCTGATCAAGGTGCCATAACATATTAACCCTCCCCTTCTGATTCCTTTTAGCTTGATCCATAGCTTGTTGAACATGGTGTTGATACATCACACAAGATTGTGAGTCATGGGGGTCATTGCATACCAAACACCAAACATTTGCAAGAGTGGTATCTACAGAACACTCTGGCTCCTCATATGCTGCATTCACCCTAACCCCAGTACTATTACTAGGACCAGGCCTTTGATATTTGTTTACATATGGGAATCTCCTCTATTGTGACCTTTCTTGATCTCTCTTTTCCATCGAATTCATTCTATTACTCAGAGTTTTCATGGTATTTTGTATATCCAGAATAGCAGACAATTCTTGAGAAGGTTGAGAAGGAAGGGGAGGAAAAGGAGGTGTAGAGGATACAGGTTTAGACCAAGGAATCAGATTCATTTGTGGAGATGGAGATGGTAAAGAAAGGGGGTCCATGTAGGAGGGCTTTGTGGATTGCTCATGGCTACTATTGGTTTCTGAGTTATAGGGCAACACGGTTTTGGGGGGAATTCTTCCCACATTGATCAGGATATTTTCAGCATGGACGACTGCATTATAAACTTGGGGGAAGGTTTCTACTCTAGATTGTTGTGTTTGCAAACCTAGCTCTGATCCTAGGGCTCGAATATAATACATATAAGCCAAACATGCAGCTGGTCTAGCAGTGGGGGGAATTCTCTTCCATGTTCTGCTAAATCTCAAATTAAAATCTGAGATAGTTTCTTGTTGGGTTTTTTGCATGGTTATAAACTGATTCAGCAGAGAAAAGGGATCAATAGATTCATTAAATTCTTCTATGAATGGCTCAGCCAATGATTTCCATGAAGTGATAGAATTATCTTCCAGAGTTCTAAACCAATGCAATATCTTTCCATGAAAGGACAGGGCTAGAATTTTGACAATAATATTTTCTTCTTTTATGTTGTGGATTGCTGCCAGATTCAAGATATCTTGGTAGTGCTCATAAGATATTTTCCCAAATCCATCATACATGGGGGTTGCCTTAGATATAGCCTAGGGGATGGCATCCATTTGGGCTAATCTAAGGGGCCCAGTTGAATCCCAGTTAGGGTACTTTTGTAGTGGCTGATTAGGAGCCACATTTTGTGCCATATTTTTGGCTGTAGGTCTTCTTGGGGGAACTATTGGGTTTTCTTCCAGAAGCTCTTCTTCTTCAATAAAATCTTGATCTAAACTTCTGATAACAGTAGCCCCTCTTTGAGGTAACTCACAATGAAAGAAAGAATCAAGGTTGTTCCTCTTGAAAGACCTAGTATACATGAAAGGGTACTGGTCTACAATACTTTTTAGGGTCTTCTGACCAAGGAGTCACCAGGTGAACTTTCTTTTCTCTGCTAATAAGGTCAAGATAATTCACCAAATCTTGATTCCTTTGGGTTGAGATAACAATAACTCTTTATATGGGTTTCGTGTTCCTTGTGAATTGTCCCACCGGGCATGCCAAAAACTATTGGGCACTGAATTGCACCAAGTTTTCACTCGATACTATGGTTGTCTATCTTCCTAATTTCTATCCAGGCTTGCACCCGATAGCTGCAGCTCAACACTCAACATTGGATGGACCAAAATAGGGGTTTCTGATCCAACCTCCAGAGTAGGTTGGTTCCTTGTCAACTTAGCAAGTTGTTGACATAATTATGCTCACTTAGGGTTTGGATTTTAGGGTAAGAGAAGGTTAGGGTTAGAGAGATGTGGATAATAGTGGATGGATAGGTTAACAACATTGCACTACCATAAAAAGCTCCCAAAAAACCATACTAAGGACATATACTCAGATCAACATTTATCCCAAAATAGATTGTTTCATATATTAAAGCACAACAGAGAAATGTTGTAGCAAGCAATTTCAATATCCAGGGAATGATAATCCAAATAACAAAATTCACCAAATACCTAGATTTCATAGAAATGTACTTCCTAACCACATAGAATGAATTCAAAAGTAGATTTCAATTACTTATAACAGCTAGTAATCCAAAATTTGGCACAAACTAACCATCAAAGTATTTACAGAAATGCAACTAAGAAATCTGAACCTCTGACATCAAGCATGAGAACGTGAACTTGAGGTGAAGATCAATGTATTGCTCCTTTCATTTAGCTCTTCAAGAATATTTACAATGGTACAGGCAAACACGCTAGAGCCGACCCTTAAAAATGAGGGTTCGACCTCTACTTATAGTTTTCTTATTACAATAAACAAGAAACAATACCAAAGATCTTGTTACAATAGCACAACAAAGATATTTAGCTGGCATTAGCTCATTGGTCCATCCTCCAAGAATTCCGTTGAAGGAAAGTCTGCCATGGTAGCTCGAGGTCTCTGCAACTTGTTGATCGCTCAGTGGAACTGAAGTTTAGATCGTTAAAGATCATGTGTCTCCATCGATCCTTCTTGGGAGTGAATTACCACCATCGATCTATAACCGCCTCTAGTTTGATCTTCTTGGAAAACCCTCGATGCTTCATCTTCCAATCGACTGTTACAATTTTGATGTAGCAATATCTTTTAAACAACCAAGATTTGGTAGCTTAACCTCCACCATTGATTCTCTTCATCACATGATTTAGATTCAATCCGGCACAAGCTAAATGCCATTCTACTTTAAAATTGATGATGTCATATCTTCTTATCAGAAGTAGCAGAATCTCCAATCCAGATCTCTGATATCTGAACATCGAATCCACTCCAAGATCTATTATATTCAACATTATATTCTTCAATCCGGGTCCGGAGCTAGTCACATACTTCTTCCATCATGAATCCACACTTTTATTATTCCACCGCCCCATCTTATCTTCATTCCAGAAAGGAAAGACTTGTTCATTCCCTGAATCACCAATCCACACTTTTTTGCCAGTGACATCATCATCTCCTTGAAACTTATTAGTCTTACAATGACACTGAGAGGGGGGGGTGAATCAATGTAGCTCTTTAAACTTGAATTTACAGCTCTTAATACAGCAACAATTAAAACTTATTACTAGATACAACAAGTATAACAAAAGAGCATCACACAACACAAGATTTAACGAGGTTCACCAATGTGGCTACTCCTCAAAAATGACTGCTTGGACTACCATCCAAATCCAGCCTTTGCAAAGCACCAACTTTACAATCAATTTACCAGACACACTGGAAGGAGCACCAACCCCTGATTTATCTGCACCAACAGAAAGGAGCACCAACCCCTGATTTACACACCAACGAAGGAGCACCAACCCACCAAAAGGAGCACCAACCCCTGATGCCAAGCACCAACCTGGACTTCAATTTGAATCTATAAGTTTGACAGTAAGATACCTTTGCTTTTGCAAGACCCTGACTGGTCTTCTTCACCTTTGCATTCTCTATGCACTCGATCTCTACGCAATCACTTCGCACACTCTGCTTCATTACAGTCGAACTTCACGATCGTCTTCTCCCTTTTTGCACTCTGCTCTCTTTGCAAATTTTGCACTTAGCATGATTCGACACGACTTGCTCTCTACGCACTACGACCGAACTTCGCACACTTCAACATCTTAAATTCTCCAAACAACCCTCCTTTTATAACAACATTTTCATGATGAAAACCCTAATCTTAGTCAGCTGTAAACCCTAATCTTAGTCGGCTTTCATAACAACTGTAAACCCTAATTTTAGTCGATTATCATCGGTCTTCGTCGGCTTCAACTCAACCATGAAAATACAACATGTCACGATATCATGACACTTTTTCTTTCTCTCTCTTTCTCCTTGCTTTGGACCCTGAAAATACATGTCGCGATATCATGACACTTTTTCTCCTTCTCTTTCTCTTTGCATTGGACCGCAAAAATACAACATGTCGCGATATCGCGACACTTTTTCTCCTTGCTCTTTCTCTTAGCTTTGGCCCATGAAAATACATGTCATGATATCATGACACTTTCACCTTCGTACACTTTCTCTATTCTTTTGTCATGATATCGTGACACTTCTGCTTCCAAAGACTTCGACTTTGCTTTTGTCACGAAATCGTGACACTTCCTTCAAGTCTTCTTCTCTACTTTTGTCATGAAATCATGACACTTCTCTTTCTACTTTACTTCTTTGCTTTTGTCATGAAATCGTGACACTTCTGCCTTTGAAGTCTTCTTTCTGCTTTTGTCATGAAATCGTGACACTTCTTCCATACTTTACTTCTTTGCTTTTGTCACAAAATCGTGACACTTCGCTTCGAAGTCTTGCTTTCTACTTTTGTCATGAAATCGTGACTTCGCTTCTACCTTCCTCTCTTTCTTTTGTCGAAAATGCGACATGTCACGAATCGTGACACTTTTCCAAACTTACTTTCTCTCTCCTATTTTAGTCGAAAATGGGACATGTCATAAATCGTGACACTTTTCCAACTTACTTTCTCTCTCCTATTTTAGTCGAAAATGCAACATGTCGCGAAATCGTGACACTTTTCCAACTTACTTTCTCTCTCCTTTTTAGTCACGATGGACATGTCACGAAATCGTGACACTTTTCTTACTTGTTCTCTTTCTTCGAACATGTCGCGAAATCGTGACACTTCTTCCTCTTTCTCTTTTTCTTCCAACATGTCGCGAAATCGTGACAGTTTTTCCACTTGCCTTTTTCTCTTCCAACATGTCGCGAAATCGTGATAGTTTTTCCACTTGCCTTTTTCTCTTCCAACATGTCGCGAAATCGCGATAGTTTTTCCACTTGCTTTTTCTCTTCCAACATGTCATGAAATCGCGACAATTTTTCCTGCTTCCTTTTTCTCTTCCAACATGTCGCGAAATCGTGATAGTTTTTCTTCTTTTTCTCTCTTCCAACATGTCACGAAATCATGACAGTTTTTCCTGCTTTTTCTCTCTCTTCCAACATGTCGCGAAATCATGACAGTTTTTCTTGCTTGTTGTATATGTCGCGATATCGCGACACTTTTCTTACTTGTCTTTTTCTTTGATCTTTTGCATATGGGCCACTTCGGTCTTCTTGGAAAATCACTGTACATACTCTAATAACCTTTGAACTCCTGTCTTCTGCATCCGAATAGCTTTTGAACTTCCTGTCCACTGCATCAACAGATCTATCTGACCGTGTTGACAACAATGACAATACTGTTGCCGCACCTTGCTCAACAATCTCCCCTTTGGAATTGTTGGCAACACATGTGCAATTTCCTGTAACTCTTCTCCCCCTTTGACAATAATACCAAAGGGCTACTGCAGACTCCCCCGAGTCCATGCACAACATTCTCAGGCACAATTTATTACACTTAGCAAAAATCATGAACATGAGCAAAAAGATAATCAAATACTTAAATGCTCCCCCTGAGAATGTGATCCCTGTAGCTAGTCAATTCTTGGGAAGTGTGACCACTCCCAATTTATTGCGAAGGTACTCAAAAACTTCCTTGGGCAATGGTTTTGTGAAGATATCTCGCTACTTGCTCTGTAGTTGGAACAAAATCCAACTTAACCTCACCTTCCGCAACTTTCTCCTTCAAAAAGTGATACCTGATAGCAATGTGTTTTGTGCGTGAATGCATAACCGGATTCTTGGAGATGTTAATGGCACTGGTGTTATCACACTTAACTGATATTGGCTCACTGAAGCTAATACCAAGATCTTTCAAGGTTTGTTTCATCCACAATACCTGCGTACAACATGTTGTCGCTGCAATATATTCTGCCTCTACTGTCGATAAAGAAACTGACTCTTGTTTCTTACTGTGCCACGCGACCAATCTGTCTCCAAGATAGAATGCACCTCCACTGGTACTCTTTCTGTCATCTACACATCCTGCCCAATCTGCATCCGAATACGAAATAAGGGTGAAGTCTTTACCTTTCGGATACCATAACCCATACTCCATAGTACCCTTGAGGTACCGAAGAATCCTCTTCACTCGCTGTCACATGAGTCTCCTTGGGATTAGCCTGAAATCGTGCTACCATGCATACCGCCCGCAAAATATCCGGTCCGGTAGTCGTAAGTATAGTAAGCTTCCAATCATAGATCCGTACATGGTTTGATCAACAGGTGGAGATTTGTCATCCTTGCTCAACTTGCAACCTCGTCGTCATGGGAGTGCTAACTGGCTTACAATCCTCCATTGTGAATTTTTTAACATCTCTTTCACATATTTAACTTGAGAAATAAATATGCCCTTCTTATTTTGATTAACTTGCAACCCGAGGAAATACGAAAGTTCACCAATCATTGACATTTCAAATTCTTTCTGCATCTTATTTGCTAAATCTTTACATGACTCATCTTTGTCGCTGCCAAATATGATATCATCTACGTATACAACAAGAACAATAAGATGCCCATTTTCTATTTTGACATACAAATTACTATCCACCATACCTTTCTTAAACCTTTGTTGGGTGAGATAGTTGTCTAGCCTTGCATACCATGCTCGGGGTGCCTGTTTTAAGCCATATAATGCTTTCTTCAACTTGCAAACAAAGTTGGGATCATCACCAAGTTGGAAACCATCTCGGTTGCTCAATATAAACCTCTTCTTCAAGTTTCACATTCAAAAACGCTGATTTCACATCCATTTGATAAACTTTGAAATTCTTGTAGACTCCTAAAGCCAGAAACATTCTAATTGCCTCTAGTCTAGCTACTGGTGCAAAAGTTTCCTCAAAGTCAATGCCTTCAACTTGTGCATAACCCTTACATACCAATCTTGCTTTATTTCTGACTACCTGTCCATCTTCATTCAATTTGTTTCAAAAAATCCATTTAGTCCCGATTATATTTTTATTTGCAGTGTCTAGGTACTAACTCCCAAGTTTCGTTTTTCTCGATCTGATCTAATTCTTCATTTATTGCCTTCATCCAACTTTCATCTTTGCTTGCGTCAACAACATTTTTGGGCTCAATGTTGGATAATAGAGAGTAGTTACTTACTACTCTTCTTCTTGTCCGAACACCAACTTTGGGGTCTCCAATTATTTGCTCTCTAGGATGATTTTTCTGCCAACTCACTGTTTTGAATTTCTTATTTTCTTCCACTTCTGAATCACAACTTAAATCATCCGAGTCAATTTTTTGTATCTTTTCCATTTCGTTTTCCTCATCTCCTTCAATAACCTCTTCATAAATTGGGTAGTTCGTTTCATAGCTAATTACTCGTTCTCTACCTTCATCAAATTTAACATCGGCACTCGTCCACAATTTTCTTTAGCCTCTTGTTGTAGCATTTGTAAGCTTTGCTTTTTGATGAATAACCAACAAAAATACCTTCATCCGCTCTATCTTCAAACTTACCAAGATTATCTTCAGTTCTTTTGATGTAGCACTTGCTGCCAAAAACTTTGAGGTATTTTGTTGTTGCCCTTTTACCGAACCACAACTCATAAGGAGTTTTGCTTTCATGTGTTCTCAGCATGTACCTATTTTGGATATACACCATAGTATGGACTCGCTTCTTTCCAAAATCTGTCTGCTACTCTGCTTTCAGCCAACATAGTCCGTGCCATTTCCTGCACTGTCCTGTTCTTTCTTTCTACCACTCCATTCTGGCCGAGGTGTCCTGGTCGCTGAAAACTGTCTCCTAATACCGTATTTTTCATAGTACTCTGTAAACTCCTCTGAAATGAATTCTCCTCCTCTATCTGATCTTAAACATTTGATCCTCTTTCCTGTTTCATTCTCAACATGGTTTTTGAAAATCTTGAACATATCAAAAGCTTCTGATTTATGCTTCAAGAAAAATATCCATGTCATTCTGGAATAGTCATCAATGCACAACATAAAATATTTGTCACCATTTATGCTTTGTGTTCTCATGGGTCCACATAAATCAGTGTGTATTAGTTCCAAAGGTTTGCTTGTGTAGTACTCTTTTGTTTTGAATGTGACTCTAGTTTGCTTCCCCTTTTGGCATGAAGCACAAATGTTGTTTGCAGGTTTGCTGATGGTGGGAATATCTCTCACTACCCTTTTTGAGGTGATTTTTACTAGATTATCAAAACCAATATGACCGAGTCTCTTGTGCCACAACCAATTTTCTTCTTCCTGTCCAATAAAACAAGCTCCTTCTGAAGTCTCTCGAGAGCGTGTACAAAGTTGCCAGATGTCCTTGATCCAGTTGCTATCAATTTTCCACTGTTTGTTTTTCTCGACTTCACAACCCTGCTTCATAAAAACTACTTCATGACCTTTATCACAAATCTGACTTACGCTCAACAAGTTATGTTTCAAACCATCCACAAACAAGACTTCTTCTCGACTTAATTTTTCCTTCACTAATTTTAACCGAACCTTTGCCAACTATCTTAGCTCCATCATTATTTCCAAACTTTATCGAACCACCTTCATATTTCTGTAACTTCTCAAATTTTTGTTTGTCACCTGTCATATGACTGGAGCATCCACTATCAAGTATCCATGGTACATATTTATTCTGTGCTTTAAATGTTGTTTGTACGATTAAGGATTCCTTTTCTTCCTTAAGTCGCTCTTTTCCTTTCCACTCCGTTTTGATAGTAGTTTTGGGTTCTTGTTTTGCCTTTCCCTTATCAATAGCTTGTGCATGTTTTTTGAGAAGTTTTCTATTTTGTCTCATCCTATTTGGTTGAAATTTTCTTCCCTGAAACTGATTTGATGCAAATGTACTTCTACAGTTTCTTGCAATGTGCCCAAAATTATGACAGTTATAACATTCTACTGTATAATTCATCGTAGGAGAAAAAGCATTTCTACCGGTGAAATTCCTTGGTCTTACATTATATTTGCAGTCTGAGATTTTATGTCCATAGCCATTGCATTTAAAACAGAAACCAGAAAAGGGATAATTGAACCTGGGTGATGGTCTTTGCCATGTTGCCGTAGGAGCCATAGGTCTTCTTCTTCTTTGATGTGTGACATTGGTGAATCCATCATTGTCAATTCTCCTTTCGTGCCTGGCATTATTGCTTTCTTTTGCATGAGACGTTTTTCCTTGATCAACCTGTTTCTTATCTTCATTCTTTATGGATTCTACATTTCTGGCCTTTGATCCATTTGATGATTCTCCTTCGATGAAACCTAGACCAAATTTGATGCCTCGTAGGCCTTTGGTCATTTATGATCTTATCCAGCCTTCATAGAACTTTCTTCACGTTTGTGATAACAACTAATTTTCTTATTCATCTCTTCTAGCTGCATTCTTAAACCAACAATCTCTTCTTCTAGCTTGCTGCAATAATCTATTTTCATGGTTATTTGCACTTCGAGATCTTCGAAGATTTTCTTGGATTCTTCTATCTGTACTTTCAAACTGGTTATGATTTCATTTGCATCCTCAAGCTTTTTTGAAATTTTCTTATTCTTTTTCCTCTCTATTTTCCACTCTTCAAGTGCAGAGATCAACTCACCTTCTAGATCTACTTCAGCCTCAGGGTTTTCACCACATACTTCAGAGTTCACTCCTTCTTCCTTTTCTGATCTTACTTCTTCAAATGCCATGAAAAGAGCTTCACCTGTTTCCTCTTCATAATCCTCACCGGAGCTGTCTTCTGATGAACTGGCATTCCCGGAGATGAAACTTTTCTTCTTGAAGTTGCCTTTTCTGAAATTCATTTTCTTCTTCCAGTCACTTCTTTCTTGGTGCGATCCTTCATCATTTTTGTTCTTCTCTTTAAGTGGACATTTAGTCGCAAAATGCCCAACGCCTCCATAGTTGAAACATTTAAGCGGTAGCTTTCCTCTCGTATTTTCCTTTTCCCATTTTTAGTTTTCTAACAAAGTTTGCTTCCATTTCATCTGATGTCTCTTCTTCCTCGGACTCTTGTTTTGCATTTTTATCTTTAAGGGCTTTAAAAGCCGCTTCTCTCGTCTATGGGTTTAGATCTTCCTATCCTCATCTCATATGCAATCAAAGAACCATACATCTCATCTATACTAAAATAATTTAGATTTTTAGCTTCTTCTATCGCCGAGACTTTAGAATCAAACCTTTGAGGAAGAGATCTTAATACCTTTTTCACGACGGCAGAGTCTTCGATATCCTCGTCGAGTCCTCTGATCGTATTAATGATTCCATTAACTCTCAAGCATATATGCCTCAATGTTTTCATCGTCATTCATCTTTAATGCTTCGAACCGAGCTCGATGTGTCTCGTAACTTGGCCTCCTTGATCTTATCATCTCCTTCATGAATACTCCTCAGCTTGTCCCATATCTCTTTTGCCATTTTATAGCTCATGATATTTACTAGTTCACTGTCTTCTAATCCGCACATGAGAGCATTCTTTGCTTTTGAGTTATTTTCAAACAGTTTCTTTTCGTCAACCTCTTTTGGAGGAGTGATGGGTATTGTGTATCCACTAACTACTGAATCCCAGATGTCGTATCCCAAAGCACAGAGATATGTTTGCATCCTGATTCTCCAGAACGCGTAATTAGATCCGTCAAACAATGGTGCTTTGTTTGATGAGAAGCCTTCACCACCTGCCATTGTGTTACTTCCAAGATCACCCTAGCCGGTTAAGCTTGTACAGGAACTTAGCTCTGATACCAATTGTTAGTCTTACAATGACACTGAGAGGGGGGGTGAATCAGTGTAGCTCTTTAAACTTGAATTTACAGCTCTTAATACAGCAGCAATTAAAACTTATTACTAGATACAACAAGTATAACAAAAGAGCATCACACAACACAAGATTTAATGAGGTTCACCAATGTGGCTACTCCTCAAAAATGACTGCTTGGACTACCATCCAAATCCAGCCTTTGCAAAGCACCAACTTTACAATCAATTTACCAGCACACACTAGAAGGAGCACCAACCCCTGATTTATCTGCACCAACAGAAAGGAGCACCAACCCCTGATTTACCAGCACCAACTGGAAGGAGCACCAACCCCTGATTTACCAACACCAACTAGAAGGAGCACCAACCCCTAATGCCAAGCACCAACCTGGACTTCAATTTGAATCTATAAGTTTGACAGTAAGATACCTTTGCTTTTGCAAGACCCTGACTGGTCTTCTTCACCTTTGCATTCTCTATGCACTCTCTCTCTCTACGCAATCACTTCGCACACTCTACTTCATTACATCGACCTTCATGATCATCTTCTCCCTTTCACGCACTCTGCTCTCTTTACAAATTTTACACTTAGCATGATTCGACATGACTTGCTCTCTATGCACTACGACCGAACTTTGCACACTTCAACATACTTAAATTCTCCAAACAACCCTCCTTTTATAACAACATTTTCATGATGAAAACCCTAATCTTAGTCGACTATAAACCCTAATCTTAGTCGGCTTTCATAACAACTATAAACCCTAATTTTAGTTGATTGTCATCGGTCTTCGTCGGCTTCAACTCAACCACAAAATACATGTCACGATATCGTGACACTTTTTCTTTCTCTCTCTTTCTCCTTGCTTTGGCCCAAAACTACATGTCACGATATCACGACACTTTTTCTCCTTGCTCTTTCTCTTTGCATCAGACCAAAAATACATGTCACGATATCGTGACACTTTTTCTCCTTGCTCTTTCTCTTAGCTTTGGCCCGTGAAAATACAACATGTCACGATATCGTGACACTTTTGCCTCCGTACGCTTTCTCTATTCTTTTGTCGCGATATCGCGACACTTCTGCTTCCATAGACTTCGACTTTGCTTTTGTCATGAAATCACGACACTTCTGCCTTCGAAGTCTTCTTCTCTGCTTTTGTCATGAAATCGTGACACTTCTGCTTTCGTACTTTACTTCTTTGCTTTTGTCGTGAAATCGTGACACTTCTGCTTCTGAAGTCTTCTTCTCTGCTTTTGTCATGAAATCGTGACACTTCTGCTTCCGTACTTTACTTCTTTGCTTTTGTCATGAAATCGTGACACTTCTGCTTTCGAAGTCTTGCTTTCTGCTTTTGTCGCGAAATCGTGACAGTTCTGCTTCCGTACGCTTCCTCTCTTTCTTTTGTCGTGAAAATGCGACATGTCGCGATATCGTGACACTTTTCCAACTTACTTTCTCTCTCCTATTTTAGTCACGAAAATGCGACATGTCACGAAATCGTGACACTTTTCCAACTTACTTTCTCTCTCCTATTTTAGTCGCGAAAATGCGACATGTCACGAAATCGTGACACTTTTCCAACTTACTTTCTCTCTCCTATTTTAGTCGCAAAAATGTAGGTGGATATGGGCCCCAATTTGAAAATATAATCATATGGGTTGTCTTAAAATGTCAATTTATGCATACTTTCCAAATTTCATGAATTTTTTATATGTTTAGGTTTGGGATTTGCTTATCTTCTTCTTTGTAGGTTGTAGGCGAGAGACATAAAATTGAGGGGTCTACAGATATAATTTCTGATCTATTTTTGTTGATATACTCTCAAAACCTCATATTTAACATCTCTACAAATTTTCAAGTCATTTGGACATGTTTTGATATAGTTTTAATATATGCGCTATTTTGCCCCTGTGGGGATTTCATGTTTTCCACCATACACCCTTGCTATTTGACCCCTTTGACTTCCTTGTGTGTAGTTTCAGGTTCTTAGAAGGCATTGGGAAGGAATATCAAACATCATATATTTAATATACAAACAGCGATGGCATTGGCCCGCCCACCTCGATTGTGGATACGCAGAGAAACATTGGATATGCACCTTGATTCCGTGAAAGACTTGGTCTTTGGGAGCCTAATATTGTAACAATTGTATCACATTTTGAGCCCTCAAGGGGACTGCTATGTAACCTTGTATCTGATCCAACAAATTAATGATAAGAAACTTGCTTTACTTCATTTCCTTTTGTTTGGTATTCTTTCCTTTTCACATGCATGCTTCCTTTTTTATGCTCATGAGTGAGATGGGATAGATACACATATTATTTTGCATCATTTGGTGCACAATTTTTCCCTAATTCACATAATTTTCACTACTATTTAATAACCTCTATTTAATTAAGGACATCCCTTCATAGCTCATCAAGTGCATTTAGTTACAAGATTGTTTCCTCTTGTACCTACAACAACTCAATACCTACATCAAGTGCAATGTATAAAGTTTGTAATTCAAACTCAACTGGTAAAATGGGTTTCTTTCCATAGACTAGTTCATAAGGGTGATTCTAGTGGTGGATTTCTAAGTAATATTATAATCCCACATAACTTTAGTGTATCGCTCCAAATTTTTTGCATCCTTACCTTCAGGCTATAGGATCCGTGCCCGGAAGGAGGATGGGAAAAGGATGGCGTGGTACCTCGGACTGAGAGGCCTTGCGAAGGTCCCGCCTCTCGGGGAGGTGTATTATGGTGATTTTTTGATGGATGGTGGGTTCACCAGGAAACGTTTGAATGGCGCTTTCCACGCCTAGGTTGGGAATGTGTTTAATGTGTTCAGTTTTATCTTTAAACATTCGAGTCCTAGGTTTGGCCAAATGAATCTAAGTTGTTCTATTATGAAAATGCAGACTAAATGAAATACAACAAACAGATTTAAATAGAAAACAGAGAGAAAAAGCTAAATTACAGAGCCATACCTGATCCGGATGTCTGATGGAGGTTTTGATTCTTGAAGCAGACAGGATCGTCTGGAATTTGACGGGATCGTCTCCGACCTGCAGGATCGTCTGAGATCTGACGAATTCGTTAGAGACCTACAAACAGAGAAATAGACACAAAATACAAAAAATGCAGCAATGCTAATAGAGGATAATGATGTAAAATGACAATAAGGATGTTAATAGATAATCCCGAATAGAAATGCAAGTAAGTTGCAACACTTTAATAGCTAATCATGACCTTATTATGCAATTAAACTACATGGGTGAACTCCAAGATGCAGAATAGCAGAAAATAATAAATAAACTAACTAGATGCAGAATAAAATAGCAGATGAGAAGAGAAAAATGCAAACTCTGGGCACTGATTGCCCCCAATGTTGATTGCAGTCGAGATCGTCTCGAATTGGTGCGAAATCATCTCGAATTGAACAGGATCGTCCACGACGAACTGAGCTTGCTCCGGCTGAAGAATGACAAGGTTCCTACAACAAAATTTGGATAGGACAAGTGCAGATGGTAATTCAAGATGTTTTAGTGCGTGTAAAGTCAAGTTACAGGAAATTTCAGCCAGGGGGATGCCAAGGGGGAGTCCTAAGTTTAAATAGGCTTAGGAGGGAGGTTAGGAGGTTGGAGATCATCCCAATTTGGGAGATCTCCAACGGGGAGGGTCTCTAACGATGCAGACACGCTTCTGCCTGGATTAGAGACGTCGTTGGAATAGAGGCTAATTGTGAAAAATCAGTTTTGGGACAAGATCGTCTGGACGTCCTAGCCCGGACGAAATCGTCTGATCTGAGGCGATATCGTCTGATCGGCGACGATATCGTCAAACGGTCAAAACAAACTCTAAAAATGGCACGGGAAAGGAGGAAACGGGTTAAACGACGGTTTAGGAGCGGTTTTGGGGGTTGAAATTTGAATTTGAATATTTACTAGAGTAATTGTAATTTATTTAAGATTTTACTGCGCCAATTTTAGGGTGCTACATTTTGCCCCCTCTTTAGCGAATTTTCCGAAGAAAATGCGTTAAAGATGAGTTCTTCTCGATCTACGAGAAAGCAAAAAATTATTCCCATTTTTAGGCGACGATTCTAGGTCGAATCGTACGATAGCTTACTATGGTGCCCCCTCCGTGTTTTTACCCAAATCGAACGTTTGAGGTAAAAACGCGGAAAAGCAAAAATTTTAAAAAAGTTGTTAATTGTTTTTGAATAAAATTAAGAAAAATAGGGTAAAACCCTAATTCATTGTTACTGTTCATTTTCCTAGTTTTTAGAGCTCTGGAGACAAGATGGTCGAGACAGCGCACAGATCAACAGAGGTCCGGCGCGGGCTACGGGTAAGGGTCTAAACTTAGTTTAGAATGCTTAATTTTAGAATTTCATGCTTTTTAGATTAAATTTGATTGATTTTTGAGCATCGCGGCTATTTTTGGGCCATCGACATCGTCGAGACGAAATCATATCGATTTTGTCAAAATCGTCTCGATTTCGCCGAAATCGTCTCGATATCGTCGATTTCGTCTAATGGCGAAATCGGCGATATGGGGATGATTTCGTCCAATAAGGGACGATTTCCTCATGCAAAATCGGAGACGAATTTGCTCAAATTGGGGACGATATCGTCCAATTGTGGACGATATCATCATTTATAAAATTGAACTTATTTTGACTTGCATTTTTAATTAATGATTTATTAATGATTTTTATTGTTGATTTTGTTTATGTTGCAGAGAGGATTACTAAAGAGCAGAGAATGGAAATACGGTGGACTAAGGGATGACTTGGCCACCCTGTCTCAGGCAGAGCGAGATCAGCTGGCTCAGGTCGGCTTACAGCATGTGGCAAAGATGCCACAGGTTTCTACAGATATGGGGCTATTGACAGCCCTAGCAGAGAGGTGGTATCCGGGTTCTTCCTATTTTTGGTTACCGACAGGGGAGATGACTCCCACACTGGAGGATGTATGGAGGATTTTGAGGATCCCCATACAAGGATGGTTGATCACTCCCATGGCTAATCAGGGCCACGCGATGATGCGACTGTGTGGCGATCTGAGCTTCACCCCGGAGAAGGGCGGAGTGAACATCGAGTCGCTACGCCAGATGCCTGGGGCATCTAGACTCACACGGGTTTTGGCTAGGGTGGTAGGTGGTCTTCTGTTGTGCCACCAGAGAAGATGCAAGGTACCATGGGTTCTGACATATGTGGTCTGCGACATGAGAGACCACGGATACAGGTTTGCTTGGGGGAGCTTTGTACTCTACCGATTGTATAGGATCCTTCATGGGGTCGTATACAAGGGCGACCGATGTCTGGTTATGACATCACTACTATAGGTTTGGTGCTGGGAGCACATTGTGGTGCGAAGGCCGGTAGGGCTTCCACTGATAGGGATTGATGGGGAGAGGCCCCGAGTTTTCTACTGGTGGCTTCGAAGAGGGGCACAACGACGGATAGATCTGCCAGTGTCTCGGAGACTACTAGATGACCTTGTCTTCGACCAGATCACCTGGAGGCCTTGGAGAGATCATCCAGGGTGGGCCGAGGATGGACAAGAGCTGGCTCGCATCAGGTGAGTCTATTGGCTGAGGATGGAGAGGGGAGAGGTGGAGCTCCACCGGTATGACCGAGTTTTGAGGCAGTTCGGTCTACAACAGGGGATCCCATCTCTGAGAGACTACGAGTTTTCTTGGACTATCCAGGATAACACTATAGTTAGTGGGGCTCCAGATATGCAGCGATTCTGGAGTCAGGACGCAGATGATGCCCCCATCCAGCCAGTGGATGGGGACGACGCTGGGGTAGCCGATGGCTACGATGCCTGGTACATAGGCATCCGCCCTCCTCGGATGACGAGGGCTCAGGGTCCGATTCACGTAGTTGTGCATCGGATGGGGAGGCGGTGCCAGGCAGCCATTGAGGTAGCACAGGGTCACGATGGGAGAGAGCAGAGGAGGCCACAGGCTCAGCAGAGGCCACGACAGTGGGAGAGGAGGGAGGAGAGACCCCCTTCTCCACAGAGAGAGAGACCACCATCGCCCGATAAGGGCAAGGGTGTGGACACAGGAGAGAGTAGTGAGATGGCTACTCTTCGGGCGGAGACTGTCCGTCTCCAGGCACAGGTGCAAACTTTGTAGGAGGAGGCTGCATGACACCGAGCGGAGGCTACATAGCTCAGAGATGAGGTTGCACGCCTCAGAGCATGGAGTGGAGGAGCGAGCACTCAGGAGCTAGCGTGGTCGATTGCTCAGACCATGTTCTACCAGGGTATCTACTTCCAGATGGTGCCAGAGGGCCAGAGGGTATAGCTACCGACTGACATTGTCGACCCAATCAAGATTGGGTCATCGAGGACTTCATCTCGATCGACAACTAGGACTCGTAGTACCACACATACTACGATGGGGCCACCTCGTCCACCTCAGGGCGGGGGAGGAGATGAGGCTGAGAGCTCGAGGGGTTCTCGAGACACTACAGAGAGGATATATGATTGAGAGGATTGAGTATGCCAAGATGTAGATTGTGGCATACCAATCTATTTTTGATATGATGTACATATATTTGATATATATATAGATGAGATATTTTTTTGATCATATGACTTGTCTTATGCATTTGTATGATGCTTTAATGTTTGAAGTGTGATTGATTTGATGATTCATGTAATTATGTCATTGGAAAATATTATGGTTGAAATGTCATGCTTTAAAAATTTAAATGAAATAATCTGATGTAACAAATTGGTTGTTGTGATGATAATTTGATAAAAAATAAAAGGGACTTTTAACAATAATTTCAAAGGACATTGTCGCTGTTATAGACCATTTCATGGAGTCGCCGCTCACTCGGTCGTCAAGCTAATCCCAATATAGAAATATTGTTAAAAGTAAAAGAGTGCTTAAGAGACTGTCTTAAGACTTTGGTGTGATGATGCAAATGATGATGATGATGATTTTGTTTTCAGACTTTTCATGAAAATATTATGCATGAAATATTTTAAAATGATTTTTGCTAGGCATAAATTCCTAAGTGTGATAAAATTTTTGGATAATTCCTTAGGAATTATACCATCATTGCAAATTTGCATATTGACATAATGACATGAAATAGTGATAATGTGCATGTTTGTTTTAAAACATAATTGTATAACATAATGATTTAAGTCATATGTTTTTATGATTTTAAATAAATGGGGAAATAAAAATTGGTACAATGGTTTGCGCTAGGCATAGAATATGTAGGTATAGACTTATACCATCATCGCGAAATCCAAAGAAGAAGTTGATATAATAGTTTTATTGTATGGTTGATTTTTAATTTTTGAAAATAAACAAAAAATATGAAGAGGAGGACTTGCGCTAGGCATAAGACTCCCATTTAAGTTCTGGAACTATACCATCGTCGCGAAAGTCGACAATATATATAATATATATATATATTTATTATTTTTTTTATTTGTGTGTGTGTGTGTGTTTTTATTGTATGGTTTGAAAGAAATTTTGATTTTTGATTATGCATGTAGTTGTCTTTATGCGAGAAAGGAAAAATGAAATTATTCCAAAAATTTTGCAAAGATATTTCAAAGTATCTCAAAGACAAAAGTTAGATTTATAAGGAATCCCATGTGCATATGTGAGTTCATTTCCAATCTTGATTTATCATAATGATACACAAAATCTCTCAAATACAAATGTGTGTGCAATTGCTTTGTTCATTTACCAGTTTTGAGCAAGATAATTTGATACAAGTGATTTGAATGAACCAAATAAGTGTTCATTAACCATGATTTAGATGCATATAACCATACCAGACTACTATGTAAGTCGGATTATCAAGAGCTAGCTAATCCATAAGCAGACATAGGTCTATACAAAAGAAGGTCGCTAATGTGACAGACATATCGCCACGCTAGGAGTTACCCAAGGCCAAGCAGGTTGGGCACAAACCACCTGTTATGGGGCTTACCTCACAGTTTTTGAATAATTGAGAATTCCAGGGATTCAAGCTCATCAACCCTTCTTTTCTTTTCAAAGGGTAGGGAGAGGGATTTTATTGCTTTTGCTTTTGCTTTCTTTTGCTTTCTTTTTTTTTCTTTTGCTTTTCTTTTGCTTTTATTTTGTATTTCTTTTGTATTTTTGAGATAATGCTTGAAACATTGTTGTAATGATATAAAATAACATTTTTCTTTTTCTCTTTTTCTTGAACTTTGCTTTTCTTCCTATGCTAGGGATACTTGCTCGGATTAGTTGTAGAGCAAGGGATTTTTATTCTGGGTAGGGGTGAGCTTGTCCTTTTGCCAATTCTCAAAGATTCTAGACCATGTGCATGATAGGATAGCAGGGGAAACTTTTCGCTCAAGAAACCACTTCTACTATGTAGCATAGCATGGACATTACAAATATAATCATTTTATTGTGAAAGGATATGCTTGGTTTAAGTAAATAACAAGATCAATTCTCTATGCTCAAACTTTATTTAATTGAATTTTGTGGACTTTGATATAAGAGAGATTAGTAATCATGCCAGATAAAAATCAAGATATTTATTTTGTGTTTGTGAAAGTGAGGGATTCCAAATAAATGCTAATTTATCCAAAATAACTTGAAAATATAACTGCAATACTTCAAGAAGAAATATATACAACAAATATTTTTGAGGAATTTGATAATTTTGATGTTTTTGTATTTTTATTTTAATTGATGAATTGAAAGAAATACAATGTGATTGTTTTTTTTTGAAATTTTTATATTTTTATATGAATTTTTAGATGATGGAATTGGTGGTATATACAAGATGATCTATATACACTATACAAGGTTATTTGAGTATAGCATGTCTAAGGTTGCTTCAAAATCAAAGGAGGTTTTGAAGGATAATTTGGTTGTGGTGAAGGTAAGAACAAAAGGTGATGAATAAAAGGTAGTGATAACAAAAGCTTTGTTATAATGTAGAATAATGTAGCAAAATATTTGACTTTTATATGTGTAAAATTGATCATGTTACAAAATAAAATGTCAGAAGGATAAGAAGGTTCTTCATTCTTATCACTATATTCCAAGTCTTGATAATATGGAGGGAGCATATGTGAAAGATATGCATGGGTGTTATTTGGTAAACAAGGATGATCATATATGGATGAAGAAAAGTGAGAAATAGAAGGTAATTGTGACAATGGAGAATGTATAGACCTTGATGTTTCTTGAATTTCATTGTTAAAATATTTTATAATAACATTTGATTCATTAAGATCTTCTTCCTTTAATTTGAGTTTTTGGAATAATTGATAAGTGCATAAATTAAGAGAGGAGCCATTATCTACCATGATAGTTTTAACAGGTGTTTCTTTACTAGATCCTATAATGTAAAGATAGTAGTCTTCTTGTGGAGTAGAGGAAGGAATCTCCTCATCATAGAATGAAATATGGTTAACCTCAAGAGGGTTTACACCATTAATTATGTTCTTAGAGAAAATATGATGAGGAACAAATTGTTGGCTAGGTATCTTGAACAAAGTTTCCTTATGAGAACTTTGTAATACTTCTAAAAGGGATATCTTTGCTTGAGGATTAATCACTTGTTGTTGGCTATCAAAGTGGATTTCAGATTGAGATTTTGATTCTAAAGATGAGCTTTCTATGCTTACATTCCATTTTGGATCATTCTCTAGAGCCAAAGATAGTTTTGAAGGTTGGTCAAATGAGGAATCCATATCTTGAATATCAGATTGAGTTGATTGAACTTGAGGTTGCTCATTTGTAGTTTTTGTTACAATATTAATAATATCATCATGATGGGACACATTAACATGCAATATTTGATTGGTTTCTTGTTGTTGATAATTGAATAGGGGTTCTTGGGAGATCCCCATGTCTTGATTGATTATTGGTATTTGTTGTGTAGGAGTTTGATTGTTTACTGGAGATTTATAATCAGTTGTAGATTGTAATTCCTTTATATTAAAAAGACCCTCATCAATCAAATCTTGAATTGCACATCTTAAATCTTTACATTTTTGTGTCATATGTCCATCCACTCTATGATATTCACAATGTAGCTCAGGTTTAAACCAATCTATTGTGGTATCAGGTTGTCTTATGGAAGGGAGTTCAATCCTATTTGTGTCAAGTAAATACTTGAGAATTATATCCATTGGTTGATTGAGCTTAGTAAATTTACGTGATGAAGGTTTTCGAGAGGTTTTTGATACGTGCCTTAGGAATTCCATCATAAAAGGACCTAATGGTTTCTCACCTCTACTTTCTTTATTATGGGTAGAATGATGATAGGAAGATTGCGAAGTATGAGGTGAGTGCATGGTAGAATTGGAAGAATAAGTATTTTCTTGTTGAAATGAATGTGTTGTATTGAAAGAAGAATATTGAAAGGGTGGAGGAGGATTGTATGTGGATCGATAGACATAATATGGATATATGGGAGAATAGATAATATCGTTATGAAGAGGATTGGCAAAGGGATTGTCCTGTTGGGGTAAGGATGAAAAATGAGAAAAGTGTGATGGAGGTGGTGTTGAATAGGGATGAGGTTGGTCATAATCAACAAATGTATTTGGCTGAATTCTTCCAACATTACTGATGGGCTCATATTGATTTGAGTAAAAACTCATGGTTTCTTTAGTACTTCTAAAAGTAATATTTAGTATCTACTATTTAGAATTGAATCTAAAACATACAAACTTGAAATGATGATTTTGTTTTTGTTTTTCTTGTATACATATATATATATATATATATATATATATATATATATTTTTTTTTTGTTTTTTATATTTTTGAATCAGAAATATGCCTATGTTATTCACGTCGGGTTCACCAAAATGTATCGCTCCAAATTTTTCGCATCCTTACCTTCAGGCTATAGGATCCGTGCCCGGAAGGAGGATGGGAAAAGGATGGCGTGGTACCTCGGACTGAGAGGCCTTGCGAAGGTCCCGCCTCTCGGGGGAGGTGTATTATGGTGATTTTTTGATGGATGGTGGGTTCACCAGGAAACGTTTGAATGGCAGTTTCCACGCCTAGGTTGGGAATGTGTTTAATGTGTTCAGTTTTATCTTTAAACATTCGAGTCCTAGGTTTGGCCAAATGAATCTAAGTTGTTCTATTATGAAAATGCAGACTAAATGAAATACAACAAATAGATTTGAACAGAAAATAGAGAGAAAAAGCTAAATTACAGAGCCATACCTGATCCGGATGTCTGATGGAGGTTCTGATTCTTGAAGCAGATAGGATCGTCTAGAATTTGACGGGATCATCTTCGACCTGCAGGATCGTCTGAGATCTGACGAATTCGTCAAAGACCTGCAAACAGAGAAATAGACACAAAATACAAAAAATGCAGCAATGCTAATAGAGGATAATGATGTAAAATGACAATAAGGATGTTAATAGATAATCCCGAATAGAAATGCAAGTAAGTTGCAACACTTTAATAGCTAATCATGACCTTATTATGCAATTAAACTACATGGGTGAACTCCAAGATGCAGAATAGCAAAAAATAATAAATAAACTAACTAGATGCAGAATAAAACAACAGATGAGAAGAGAAAAATGCAAACTCTGGGCACTGATTGCCCCCAATGTTGATTGCAGTCGAGATCATCTCGAATTGGTGTGAAATCGTCTCGAATTGAACAGGATCATCCACGACGAACTGAGCTTGCTTCGGCTAAAGAATGACAAGGTTCCTGCAACAAAATTTGGATAGGACAAGTGCAGATGGTAATTCAGGATGTTTTAGTGCGTGTAAAGTCAAGTTACAAGAAATTTCAGCTAGGGGGATGCCAAGGGGGAGTCCTAAGTTTAAATAGGCTTAGGAGGGAGGTTAGGAGGTTGGAGATCATCCCAATTTGGGAGATCTCCAATGGGGAGGGTCTCTAACGGCGCAGACACGCTTTGCCCGGATTAGAGACGCCGTTGGAACAGAGGCTAATTGGGAAAAATTAGTTTTGGGACAAGATTTTCTGGATGTCCTAGCCCAGATGAAATCGTCCGATCTGAGGCGATATCGTCTGATCGACGACGATATCGTCAAACGGTCAAAACAAACTCTAAAAATGGCACGGGAAAGGAGGAAACGGGTTAAACGGTGATTTAGGAGCGGTTTTGGGGGTTGAAATTTGAATTTGAATATTTACTAGAGTAATTGTAATTTATTTAAGATTTTACTACACCAATTTTAGGGTGCTACATTTAGATAACCTTGAAATGTACAAAAGCTGCTATTTGCTCAAACATAAATACAAAGTAAATGCACATGTCCAAAAAATTGTTCTTTATTCATTTGAAATGGAATTCATAGGTTACAATAAGGATTATAAGGAATCCTTTTCATAATGAACATCAAATAGACTGATAGTTGCTCTTGGGTTCCTCGATGTAGGTGGGCTTCCTACGTATGTGGGCCACCATTGTTGTTGATGTGGATGCTTTGTCACCTATTTTATGACCTAAAAAATAGGGTTAGAGTGTTTGGGGGCTTGCCTTGGTCAGGCCCCGTATTGATGAAAGATGATAAAAACAGGAAATAAAATTGTACTAAAATGCATTAAAAACTATGGGAAACATCATAAAAACATGAAAGGATGCTTACCTAACAAATTTGGGGTGATTTGAGGCCTGTAGACCCAATTCGTAGGCCGGGGGGCGAATTGGTGTTGGATTCGTAGGTCGAGGGGTGAATTCAGTTGTAAGTGGTTTCTTATGGAGATCCTTGCATGGATGGGCTCCTCAGGTGTTGTAATATTGTTGGTATAGATTAGATGTCCTTGCTTGCACTTCTGGTTGCATTTTGATAGAGTTTCTGTACTTTGGCTAAAAGGAGAGAGAGAGGTAGAATGAGGGATTAGGTCCACTATTTATAGATAAACCTAAGGTGTAGGGGGTGTGGTTAGGAGAACTAAACCCTAAGGTCAGGTTCTATGGTGGTTAGGTTAGGGTTTGTGAGGTGTCATCCCCACATTCCCTAAGGAAATATCTCATCCTCACACATGTGTGAGGAGAGATTAGGGTTAACTAGGATTAGTCAACTCTAAGGTTAGATTAGGGTTAGGTTAGGGTTTCCTAAGAAATATCCTAACCAAATTTGTGCACACACATGTGGGAGGGAATAATTAGGACTAATTAGGGTTTAGGAACCTAATTAACCTTTTTAATCCAAAAAGTGCACTTTAAGTGAAGTCACTTTAAAATTAGAATTTGAATTAACTTTAATTAAGACTTTTTGGGAACTAATAGTCCCGTGGGGTCCTAATTAAGTCTAGGAAGGGCTTAAGTGGCCTTAGGTGATTGATGAGTGATCCTTTGATGGATGCAAAGTGGTTATGACGTGGATTGAGTAGTTTAATAGGGTTTTGTACCTATAAACTAGTGAAATAGTCTATGTAAGTCTACGATATGCTATGCTAATCTAGAGTGATCTATGCTAGTCTACGCATGTCTACAGTAGTCTACGCATGTCTACAATAGTCTATGTAGGTCTAGAGGGATCTACAATAGTCTACACTGGTCTACAATAGCCTAGAGGTGTCTAGGATGGCCTATGTAAACCTACAAGTGTCCAAAAGGATCTACAAGTACGTAGAGGTAGCTATGTGCGACTTTTAGGTGTCTACATTTTACCCCTTTTTGTACTATATTGTGTGAAGCATAGTTTAATACAAAAATGTGAAGGGATGTGTAGAAGATGAAGAAGGAAAGAGAATGGGATCCAATCAAAGGTATGTAGCCACTCGAAGCGTGACCATACAACATTGATCGATAGCCAAGGGAAGAAGGGAATGGAATCTAATCAAAGGTATGTAGCCGCTCAAAGCGTGACCATACAACATTGATCAGGGATCCAGGGAGAGAAGAGAAAGAAGAAAAAAAAAAAAAAAGAAAGAAAAGAAAATGAAAAACAATGTCGATGAATGGAAATGGATGATTGTGGATGCAACGCGATGATTTTGTTGAGTCTGTATGACATTTCTCGATGTCATACTAGTTGCTTGGGGGTGGCAAATTTTGACTGCTTTGCTTTTGTGACCAATGTAGGATGGTCCAAAATATGAATAGAACAAATGCCTATTCAAATTTTTGTTGTTGATTGATTGATGAGTGCATGGTGACAAGTGTCAAACCATTTGAGCTAGTTAACATTTGGATTATTCAAATGTGTCATTCATTATGTATCATGAATTCCAGAGTGAAATCCTTCTCCAAATATTGCGCTGAATTAGTCAAACATGTCATTCATTGTGTATCATGAATGCCAGAGTGACCTCTCCATTGTTACGCACAACTCTCATGATCTAACAAATATCTAGTTGGGATTGAGATTATAATCATAAGATAATCTTCAACAAAAAATTTGTAGATAGATGTGATATCCATGATTTGGATGTTTGGTTGTTTGGTTGCATGCAAAGCTGGATTTTGGATATGAATACCCCCTCAAATGAGGAATCAACAATGAGGTGAATGGAATGTGATGATGTGGTGATGAATCGGTTGATAGAAGAAAAATGCATGATGAAATTGATGAAAAATTAGATGGATAGGAAGAGGGGAAGATTTCCTAGGGTTTGGAATCAAAATTGGGTCAATTTGGGGCTTCTAGGCTCAATTCATAGGTCGAGGGGTGAATTGGATCTAATTCATAGGTCGAGGGGTGAATTGGGTCAAATTCATAGGTTGAGGGGTGAATTTGACCTAATTAGGGTTTTTAGGTGTATTTAAACTTTTTTGGAAGCGTGGGGGGTCATTTTGATGGCGGTAAACTTGGAGAGTGAGGAGCGAGTGATGATTGGTGATGCGGAGTGCTTGTAGTTGATCGGATCGAGTAGCAGGATGATGAGAGGATGTACTAGCACTGGAGCTCGATGTGGTGATCCATCGATAAGTGCTCTATTTATTATATTTATTTTTCAATTTTATTTCTCAAAAAGCATGAAATAGGGGGGAGGTTTTCATGTTATTTTTAAAATTTAGGTAAATTTTAATTAAAATTGGAACACAAAGTGTTAAAAAGGCTTAATGGGTACCCAAAAGTGTGATCACTTTTTAGGTTTGACCATTTTTTATTGTAGTTTGACTGGGTGACGGGTAGAGTAGTCTTGCAGTTTGACTTTCCATTTTTGGAGCGATGGTGCACTATTTTTGAAATGTGGTTGAATTTCATCTATAAAAGTAGGAAATGGGTATTTGATTGTGTGACTATGTTTTTGTTTTATCCTCGTTTGGCATGTTATCTGAATGTGAGTCATTAGGATGTAAATTAGAAAACTTTGACTATTAAGTTTTCCACTGTAGGTATACTATTTTTGGAAACCGTTGACACTTTCATCATAGAAGGGTGAAATGGGTATCCAAAAATGTGATTTGTTTTGGTATATGATTGCATTTGGTGTATGTTTGATTTACGTGCCATGATGTAGATAGGGTTGAATTTAAAATTGGTTGTTGGGAGCTTGATATGTACTATTTTTTATTTTTGTTTGAACTTTCATCGTGAAGTGGGCAAATGGGTGTTCAAAAATGTGACTATGTTTTTGATGTTGTGTGATTTGGCATGTGTACTATTTTGGTGGGGTTGTGGTGACTTTAACCTCGAACTTTGTGTGTATTTGTATACTATTTTTGAAACTTGTCGACACTTTCACCGTGAAGTGGGCAAATGGGTGTTCAAAAATGTATTTTGTTTTTGTATGTCTGATGGATTGACGTGATTTTGAATTTTGTGCCATAGTGAGTATGTGGATAATTGTAAATTTGGTTATTGGGAGCCAAATATGTACTATTTTTCGCATATGTTTGAACTTTTACCATGAAATGGCAAAATGGGTATCCAAATATGCGATTGTGTTTTTGATTTGTTGTGATATGTGGATTGTGTATGTTTTATGTCTTGATTTGCATGATAAATTAAATTAATTTGTGTGTGAAATGTGTTTAAATAAAATTGAATTTTATTTAATTGGATGATTGTGTATTAAACTGATGTGAATTTTTGTTGTTGTTGTTTGTGTATGAATAGGTGAAAATGATCGAGCCACATCATCGTGTTCATACGATGAAAGGTGAATTGGATAAGCTTATGGACAATGAGGATGATGAGAAGTGGTTGGATGTAGTATGGTTTAGAGGTATGTGGGAATGCAAGAGCATTCATGCCAATAGGGCATATATATCTACATTGTGTGAGTGATGGGATACAGATCGCAACACTTTCCATTTTCCAATGGGTGAGATGACTATCACCCTAGAAGATGTGTATAGGATATACAAATTACCGATCGAGGGTGTGCCAGTGAGGGCAGCACCAGATGATACTAAGGAGGTTATGATGGAGTGATTATTTGGTGATAAGTGGAGAGAGGTAGATATCAAGAAGATGGATTATGAGTTATTATGGAACAATGAGAAGATATCTAAGCACCAATGTGTGGCTATGATGATGATCTCCACATATGCTTTGCCTGACACTTCTAGGGTATTGTTTACCTAGAATATGTTGGACATTGTGAGTGATATGGTGGAGCGTAATGTTGTGTTTGCATGGGCACCTACGTTGTTGGCCTAGGTGTACAGGGAGTTGCATGATGTGGTGCATGTTGGGTGAAAGGGGTTGAGTTGGACTCCTTTGTTGCAAGTATGGGCATGGGAGCATATATCTATTGAGAGGCCATCATTGTTGCCTTATAAGGCGCATGTGGAGGGATGGACATATTTACCTTATGCTCTGAGATGGAGGACTGATGAGGAGAAGGGTGTTAAGAGGCCACATGAGGGTGATCCTCTATTTTGGAGGGTCAAGTTTGGGGAGTTGATGCCTAATGACATTGAGTGGAGGCCTTGGATGGGTGGGGTGACATGGGAGAAGGATGATGAGTAGTTGGGGCCATTCATCGAGGGAGGTGGTTGGTGGGATGATATACTCGATAGGTCAAGTTCTTTTAGTTTGATTGAGTCAGGTGATAGTTTGGATTATGATAGGATATTCCAAAGGTGCCTATTGTATACTATAGGTGATGGGGTGATAGGGGGTAGCCACCTATAGTTTTGCCATGGATCGGTGAGAGGGACCCATCGATGGTGATCCTAGATGTGAGTAATGTTGGGATGACACCAGAGTTTGATGCCTAGTGGGTGATGTAGAGTTAGGAGTCAGGTGTTGGTATGGTTGACCGATGGGTACCACCTAGTGGTGGGGTACCTACAATAGGGGGGAGGGTAGTGAGAGGTACTCGAGCGAGGTCATAGGATAGACCTAGTAGTGAGATAGAGGTACCTCTATGATGATCGAGGTGATGATTGGGTGGTACCTCAAGTTCATCTATAGAGAGAGTGGAGGAGGTTCCTATGAGTGGTGGAGCACAACCTATGGAGGAGAGAGTAGTCATGGAGGAGTTAGGTAGAGGTATGGCTATGGGTGGTTTTGATGACACCATGGAGATGGGTTTCTTTGATGGGATGGAGGAGATTCCCATAGAGTAGTAGGAGAGGTAGGAGGTCGAGGAGGAGGTATTATTATTACATGATCAAGTATGATAGCTAGAGGGAGAGCTCCATGAGAGTGAGAGTCATAGGTGGGAGAGATGATAGATTTAGAGGAGAGGTTGATATCTCTAGAGACTACTAGTGATAGTTCTTAGAAGGCCCTTGAGGATAGATGTGCTAAGATGGTAGCAAAGATGGAGAGGGATCAATCTATATTGGTAACTCAAGATGTAGATATTACAGAGCTATAAGATGAGATGGTGAGGTAGCAGTAGGTATGAGAGAGGGCTAAGGGAGCCCAGGTGGTAGGGGAGGTTCCAACTAATATGGTTGCTCTAAGAGTAGAATTAGAGAAACTGCTAAGGGTATTGAGTTTGGGAGAGGGATGTTGGCTATAGAGGTAGCAAGGTGGGTAGCTTGTGAGTACTCTCTAGGGATTAATGGGATCCCACTCCTTAATTATGACTAGGTGGTGTCATAGTCTAGGACACAGACATGAGTATAGACACATCTTAGATGGAGTCATCGAGATGCATCTTTAGTTGGTTAGAGAGGCACGAGGATGAGATATGAGATGTGGTAGGATGGTAGGATGTGGTTGCTAGTTTGAGTGATGTTATCTCCTATAAGGGTTCAAAGATCAGTGGAGGATAGAGTCTAGTAGAGCTACAATGGCATATGGGATAGCACCAGGGAGGGTGAGCCACGAGGGGAGTGGAGAGGCTCCTAGTGGTAGTTAGGTTGATTACCATTGTAGCCTATGAGTAATTTTAGATTTTGTATGATGGGCATGGTCCCAGGTTGTAGCCTATAGGTATTTTTTATGGACTACATATATATATATACCTTTTTGTTTTAGCTATTATATATACATGTGTTTTGATGTTAATTTTAATGTGTTTGAATTGTGTTTGCATAGATAGCATAGTATAATGTTTGAGTAAATGTATAATGCATGGATATACATATGTGGTAGGGTGTAGATGTATGATCATATTGTAGTGTAGATATATTGTAGAATGATGTGAAGGATTGTATGTTAAATGCATGTGATGTGATGCAATTTTTAGTAAATGTATGTAACATAGATGGATAGATGCATGTATGAGAGGACTAAAATGTGCAAAGGAAGCACTTGTATCATTGCATGTACCTATGTGAATGTGATCCATTCCATAATCTCAGGGATGTAGGATGGTATAAGGTATATGTAATGGCTTTGACCAATGTAGTTTTGATAATCAAATCTCAGACCCAAAACTATGCAAGTTTTTGTGATAACTCATAACTAATCTGACTGGTTCAAAGTCTATCATGGACCTATATGTGTAAATGAGTGAGGTTCATTTATCCATTTTGAGGGAGGTAGGATTAACCCATTGTAGACATGGCCGAACTAGCTAGCTCATCCATAAGTGAACAGTGATCTATACAAAATAAGGTCGCTAATGTGATAGATATATCACCACTTGTAAGACTATTCCACTAGTAGGCAGGCTCTTGGAGCCTATTGCTAGCGATGGAAATCATCCCATGATGTTATGTTGAACCTAAGGACCAAAGGTGATGAAGCATAACAATGGTGATATCTAGAGGCTTTTCCTTTTGTTTTATACCCCTCATTTATTGTTCTTGTATGTTTTGTGGTGCTCTTTTTCTTTCTTTTATTTTTTATTTTTTGTATGGGCATTGTCTTTTGTTTTCTACCTATTTGTCTTATTTTTGCTTATGCTTATCCCTTTGTTTATCCCTAGGTCGTATGTTGACCATGCAAGTGATAGGATGAGTAGGGGAAACCATTCTCTAGATGGTGATATCTACGCAAGGTGTTATCTTCCCTAGACTCAAAACTTGTTTAATGTGTAACTTGTGTGAATGGTCCATGAGAGAAGTTGAACCAACCTAAAGAACTATAAGGAGTGTGTAAAACCTATCAGCTAGAGGTGACATTTGATTGATTGAACTAGTGAGTGGTCAAAGCTTAACATGACACCTATGTATACCCTAATCCTAAAAAGGGGGAATGGACATCCAGGTGGTGATGCTAACAAGTGCATATGTTACTCCTATTGAAGGCGCATTTTTGGGGGAAGAATATACAAACTTGAAATGAAATTATAATGAAAAACATATGGATATATGCAATGGGTGTAATGTAAATGATGCAAGTGGGGGAATGCAATATCTACAAGAGGAAGCTCATGAAGTGTAGAGGGAGAAGTTTGGAAAACTTATCTACAGATGAGTATGGTGTATCATCATGACAAAAGTGAGATGTTGTGATAATGGTTGCCCCAATATGTGGGGTGTGTGTGTAATAGGTGAGTAAACTATGACCTATGGGAATGCATGTAGTAATGACAAAAAGAGGAAGGATGAGAAGATGGGATTTACAAATAGAAGAAATGAGAAGAAATAGGTATTGGTAACCAACAAGATGAGGGGATTACCAAAGACCAATGAAGATAGAAGAAAGAAAATAGATCAATGTAGGTATGTAGCCACTCGAAGCGTGACCATACAACTACGTGAGGAAGTAAGAAGAAGTAGAAGAAGAGGTAAGGAGGAAGATGAAGAGAAACTACTGATGGGTGAAGTGACGTGGGTCAGGTCATGAGTGAGGAGGTGAAGTGATGATGTTGCTTGGGCTTTGATGGTTTGTGTAGTTGGACATATGGTGAATGTAGCGGGATGGCACTATCAAAGATTCATATGATGGCAAAGTTTGAGGGACAATGCAATATGGGGGACTCTGAAGTCGGGTGGATGAATGGGAATGCTCAGATGATGGGATATGATCACCAATCAACATGTTGTCTACCAAGGTTTCAAATGTATGATAGGCATCAATGTCATGACCTGGTTGTCGATGGTATATACAAAACTGATGTTCATGGTAATTTCATGGTTTGGGATATGATGGGTCAATAGGCCTAATTTTAGGTAATACCAGGAGGCCTTGGTGAAGGAGATGGTGAAACATTTTAGATAATGGTGAAGATGGGATAGGCATGGGGTAGATGTAGGGATCCATGGGAGGTGTGTGAGAAGTGGATGGAGTGAGGTCAAATGGTGGAGGAGTGGGTCAAGATTCAGATGTGGGATGAACCCTAGGATGAGGAATGGACCTAGGTGGAGGTGAAGATGTATGAGGTATGATGGACTGGTGAGTAGATGTGAGGCAATGACAATGGCTCAAATGTAACTCGAGAGCATCGAGTCGAGCTAAGATGTGTTGGATATCAGGATGTGGAGGTGACAAGATCAGAGAAGGTGGAGAGCGAGACTCCAATGTATAAGGGGTGAAGTATGCATGGGAAGAGGAACTTGCATGAGGTGACAATGGGGGTGAGTGGAATAAATTCATAGAGTGTGAGGTTGGCTAGAATGGTAGGCCATGAAGTGGTGAGGGTGGCATCTAGAGGATGGGTGGCATAGGAGATAACTATGGATAATGATATGTGTGGGATGGAGGTATGCACATAGAAGTAGCTTGGGAAGCATGTGACTAAAGGGCTTGAGCATAGGGAGACATCCCACTTAGAAGTGGGGGAGGTAGGCATGAAGGACATGTAGGATGAGGTGTGTATCCTCGATTGGGAGGGTGGTAGGTTCCTAAAATATGGTGAGGGGAAGAGGATGGTGAGTAGGGGTTCCTTGCATCCTCAGGTGGAGGTGGAGGAGACCCTTAGGTGTGGATATGGGAGCTTTCCTCCTTTTCATAAAAGGAGGATAGGGAGACCTGACTATCTCCTAAATGAGGTGAGTAGGATGACCCTCTAAGATGAGGTGAGAGGCATCAAGGTGGAGTGTGATGGTCTAAAGAGAGGAAGGTGAAGACTATCTAGTCTAAAGAGTAATAGGTGGTCTAGCTAGATCAGCTAGTGTAATCGATACTAGGGGTGGTGTTGGATGGTCCTGCATGGTGGGATATTGTGATGTTGGTAGCAAGTGTGTATGGTCATGTATCTCTATTGATGGTATAGTGGTAGATGATGTGAATCCTACAAAAATAAATAGATACCAGCAACATATAAATGACATAAAAAGCAAAAGTACATGTATAATGCAACTATAAAATAAAAGGTATGCATGTATCATGATGTGCATAGTGGGTGATGTGTTTGTGAATAGTAATGTGTACTATTTGTGATAGTGAATGCCTATGTGGGCTAGGCATTGAATGCATGAAGGTGAAGGATATTAATAGGTTCAGGTTTAGTGAGACCCTCAAGATTAGCCAAATGGTAGGCACCTAAACCAAATCTATGTGTGATTATGAAGGGGCCCAACCAGTTTGGGGTAAACTTGTCTCATTGTTGGTGAGGTTGACTTGTGATTTGTTGGTTCTCTTTGAGAACTAGATCACCAATTTGGAATTCATATTGATGTACCTTACTATTGTAGGCATGATGAAGGTGATCTTGGTAGACATGTGTGTGCTCGATGGCATGGATACGATGCTCATCGAGGAGTGTTAGTTGATCAAGGTGGGCTTGATGAGCGGTGTCATCATCAATAAATTCCTTCATAGATACCCGTAAGGAAGGTATCTCAAGTTCAAGGGGCATGATGGCTTTGGTGCCATAGACCAGTGAGAAAGGGGTTGCCCTAGTGGGAGTACATATGCTCGTATGGTAAGCCCACAAAGCTAAGGGTATTTGGTTATGCCAATCATGATGAGATTCTACTACTATTTTATGAAGTATGGAATAGATTGTTTTATTTGTAGCTTCTGCCTAGCCATTACCCTATGGGTAGTATGGGGTAGAGAAACTATGATGGATATTAAATTTGGTACAGAGGGCATGAATAATTTTGTTTTTGAAGGATTTCCCATTATCAAAGATGATTTGGGAAGGAATTCTGAAGTGGCATATGATATGGTCTATAATAAATATTATGATCTTGGCTCCTATGGTTTGGACAAGTGGGATGGCTTCGACCCACTTTGTAAAATATTTTATGGTTATAATGATGAATTTGTGATTGCTTGATGAAGTGGGTGTGATTTTTCCAATAAGGTCGAGGTCCCATTGAGAAAAAGGCCACATGGACTGGATTGGTTGGAGCACTTGAGATGGAAGGTGTGTGAGGTTTGCATGTTGTTGGCACTTGATACAATGCCTCATGTATTCACAATAATCATGCTCCATATTTGGCCAGTAATATCCCATGTGAAGGATGCATTTTGTGATTGCCATGCCACTAAAGTGGCCACCACAAGTACCATCATGGGTTTCTTGTACAACCCATTGAGATTCATGGGGTTCTAGGCAATGCAAGAGGATGCCATCATAGCTACGATGATAGAGGATGTCCCCCAACAATGTATAGTGAATCACTCTTTGTTTGAATGCTCGATGATGAGCATGTGGTAAGTCGCATGGTAGGAATCCTAACTTGATATAATATTTTATCTGTGCAAACCAAGGGTCATGTGGTTCGATATCGACCATGTGAATGCCACCATCATCTATAGGAGATATAGGTGATATGGTAGATTGGGTGAGTGTATGAATGGATACAGATGTAGTGTCTGATGATGGGTTTTGTAGTATTAATGATCCTAAGGAGGCCATTGTATCCACAAAATGGTTTTATGATCATGGAGTGGCTTCGATATCATACCACTCAAATCATGAAAGAATCTATTGTGCAATCTATTTGTATTGTTGGAGAACTGGACAATGACATTGCCAGATCTCTTTCACTTGGTTCACTATCAAGAGGGAATCACCTATGATGTGGAGGCATTTGATATGCATGGCATGGGCCTATTTTAATCCTAGGATCAAGGCTTCATATTCTACATTGTTGTTTGTACAAGGGAAGTCCAATTTGAATGAGAAGGGGAGTGGTTCCCCTTCGGGTGTGAAGAAAATAATGCCTGCACCCCTAGCATGAGTGCATCGAGAGCCATCAAAGTATAGGGTTAAATCAGCTAATGATTTAGGCTCGACATACTCTTCAGCTTCTATTATGTGGAATATGGAATCATCAGGAAGTTGAATGAGGAGAGGTTGGTCATCAAGCAAGGGAGCTTCTACGAGTTGATCTACGATGACCTATCCTTTAATGGATTTTTGTGAAATGAATTCTAGGTCAAATTCAGTTAGGAGCATGATCCATTTTGTTATTCGAGAGTTGTGATAGCTTTTGTTCATCATGTACCGAAGGGGATTATCTCGGGTGATGACAAAGGTTGTGTGATTTAACATATAATGGTAAAGTTTCTAGGTGGCAAAGACTACAACTAGGCATAGCTTTTCCATGTACCCATATCTAACTTCATAGCTGACTAGCATACGACTTATGTAATATATGGCTTGCTCTTTGTCGAGTACATTCTTTTGAGCTAGAAATGTACCTAGCACAAAATCTATGGCTGAGATGTACAAAATTAGTGATAGTTATGGGTGTAGGGGAGACATAACTGGTGGGGAAGTGAGGTAAGTTTTGATAGCATCAAAGGCCTATTGGTAGTTATCATCCCATTTAAAATTGACTCCCTTTTGTAAGAGATGGTTGAATGGTTTGCACTTGTCTGATAGTTGTGCAATGAAGTGATGAATGGAGGTTATCTTGCCCTGGAGGCTATGCAGTTATTTTAAGGTAGTAGGTGGGGGCATCTCGATGATGGCCTTTACTTTGTTAGGGTCTACCTCAATGCCACATTGGGTGATAATGAACCCTAATATTTTACCTGAGGTAACTCCAAAGACACACTTCTTTGGGTTAAGGTGGACATTATGTTCTAATAAATGGTCAAATATCTAGTAAAGATCATCTAGGTGTTGTGAGCATTTCTTAGACTTCATGATGAGGTCATCTACATAATATTCCATAATTTTGTGCATGTAATCATGAAATATATAAGTCATGGCATGCTGGTAGGTTGCCCTAACATTTTTAAGGCCAAAAGGCATGACCTTATAGCAAAAGGTCCCCTAGGGGGTTGTGAATGATATCTTGTGTTGATCAATGGGGTTGATCTTGATTTGGTTGTAACCAGAGAATCCATCCATGAGGGAGATCATCTCATGGCCTATGATAGAATCGATGAGTGAGTCAATGTTAGGTAGTGGGAAGTTGTCTTTGGGACAAGCTTTATTCAAATCATGAAAGTCAATGCAAACATGGACTTCATCGGATGGTTTTGGTACTGGAACCATGTTGGAGACCCATTCGGGGTAATCTATGGGTACTATAAAATCTATGTCGAGGAGCTTTTGTAGCTCAGTTTTGATGAGTAATGCAACTATTGGGTGCATGCATCATAGTTTTTGTCTTACAGGTTTAGCATCTTTGTCTAGCATGAGGTTGTGGACTACAAGGGTGGGATCGAGGCCTAGCATATCTTTGTAGGACCATGCAAAGACTCTGATATAATTTCAAAGGAAAGTAGTGAATAAAATGTACTCTTTCAATGGAAAGGCTAATGGCTAGTTTAATGATGTGGGGATTTTTGGGGTCATCATTGATATCTACATCGATGGTTTCCTCTATGAGCATGTGAGAACCATCACATAATTGTTCTAGAACTGGAATGAGGTGGAGGTCATCGATGGCCTTAGTAATGTCATACTTATCATCTAGATAGATGTCTGTGTGGTGCACCTATGGTATGTGAGGTGGTGTAGAGGATGAAGGAGTATTTATAGCATGCAAGACATGAGGTGAAAGTAGGAAATATTAGGGTATCGAGTATGGGTGAGATGTGCATGAGATCGATGAAATTAGGGTTTGGTGTGTCATCACATGTTGGATGGTGTGTGTATCAAAGTGGGGAGAAGAGATCCACCTTGACCATATTAACTAATATTATGGGAGATGTGGGTGGTGAAGAGTTTGATGATGATGACTCAATAACCCATGAGCATCCTAAAAGGCTCAATGGAGGGTGCAAGATAACCGATGGAGAACATGGTCGAGTAGCAGATCGATGGAGTTGTCGATGTATAGGTAGGAATATGGCTAAATATATTGGTGATGGTGGTGGAGATGGCATGTCATGCTCTGGGTGATGAGCATTTAAGGATAGGGCCACAAATTGGCTTATCAATTCATCGACACAACATGATGATGTGGTGTCAAAACAAGGGGATTCTTGGAAGAAATCACATGGAACTATGATGGTAGAGTGAGGTGATGGATTGTACTCTAGGATGTCCATGTCAATGTATTCTTCCAAGGTGTGTGTTGGAAGAGGGGAAGGATGTAGGGAGAGATCCTATAACTCATCCTCAAGTGTGTGGATGAGTGGGATGATAACCTAATCCAGATTTATCCATAGGTAATTGGACATGAGGGTTAATGGGTGTATGCAACCCTTGTTCATAGTGGCCTAATCCAAATCTATGCCAATGGAAATATCGAAGGTAGTATAAGGTAAAATAGGGATTAGCCAGGTGATCAAGTGTACCACAAAAGCTAGATTGTGGTGGTGGAGGTACTACAGGTGGGAGTGAGGAATCAACTCCTACATAGACAAAGTTGGTATGATTATTAGGGGATCCTAATTGTATAATAATTCTAATGGTCAAAATTGAGGTTGAGGGATGGTCGAAGTCTCATATGGATTGGATGATAGGTGGATGTACATGGGCATCATGCACATTGTAATCCCTTAGGCCTAAATTTATCATAAATATGGAAATGCATGGTGATGTACATGATGGTGAATGAGGTGGTGAATCTAAATCAGAAGATGATGGTGCAATATGAGACTCTCTTATAGTGGTAGAGGAGGGGTGTAATAGCTGGTCATCAAGGTGAGAAGCTCATTGCTCCCACTCATGGCATTCAACTATAGTAGCTGGGATAGGGTGGTTTGCCTATGGGAACTATGAAGGAGGAGGAGAGGGTGTCAATACTGGACTATACTAGGAGGTGAATGACCTAGGTCATGGGTGAAAGGGAAGGGGAGGTGTTTGTGATATAGGGAGGATAGGGTTTCTCATAGGGGAAGATGGGTGAGGTGGAGTAATAGGGCATGAGGAAGAAGGTGATGATGGTTATGGTATCATGGGTGGAATTATGGATGATGATGGCTATGATGGTGGTGGTGGCCACAAGGATGGTGGTGAGAAAGGTATGGTAGTAGGGTTAGGTGCTACAGAAGGTGGTGCTAATGGTGCTGACATCGAGGTGTGTGTCCTTGATGAGGATTGTGGTAGTGAAGTGGATGTTGGGGAAGATGTAGATGCTCCAAAAGATTGATGGGAAGATATAAGAAAGAGTTGTATGGAAGAAAAGGAAGGTGTTGGTGGGAGATCTACGATGTTGTAAAATTTGAAGGGATCCCCATCGATAGGAATGCAATGGACAAGTCCATCATGGATATATTTAAGGTAATGATGTAGTGTGGAAGGGACACACTGCATGTCCCTAATCCATGGGTGACCAAGGAGGATGTTATACTACATCTCACCTTGGATGATGTGAAAAAGGATGGAGATGGTATGAATACCTACTTGGATAGGTAAGATGATGGATCCTACCATGGGTCTCATGGAACCATCAAATGCATGAAGGTCGAGAGATGGAGTGGAAAAATGGGTTAGTGGGATATGCAAGTGATGCAATGCCATTATAGAGATAATACTAATGGAAGAACCAGTATCAATGAGGACATGCTTGTAGGTGATGTCATTGATGGTTGCTTGGATATGGAGGGGAGGATCTGCTCCTTCTCCTACCAATTTTGTAATCTCATGATCATGGAAACTAATGGAGGGTTGAAGGCATCATGGGATGTTCCCTACAAAGTTTATGAAGGCATTCATGTCATGTGTCTCTAGATCGATGGAGTGTAGGATGTCATTCAATGCCTCATGATGGGGTTGAGATTGTTGTAGGAGGTCAAAAATGGATAGTCGAGTGGGGGCATTATGTAATTGGTGGGTAAGGCTACCATGGATTGTAATGATATTTTGTGGTGGAGGTGGTATGGTGCTAGGAGTCATGGAGGACTATGGTGATGTGAATTGGACCAATGGGGAAACAATAGGTGTTGTTTGGCATGATGGGTATCATTGGTTGCATGTAGTAAGGTTGATCATACCCACTACACCACGTGATGGGGGATCATGTTGGACACTGTTTACTTGCCTAGGTGGCCCTGGAGGATTGAATGGTGGTCTTTGGGGGTTAGTTCCCCTATGGTTAGGTAAGGGGTTTTGGAAGATCCCTAGGTTTTGATTTTGTGGGGCAAGGGGGTTTGAAACCTGGATGGTACCCCTATCAATTAGGTCTTGGACTTGAGCATGGAAAGAGTGACAAGAATCGATATCATGGTCGCATTATCGATGGTATTGGTAGAAGGCTTGCTCATTGTATCCATGAGGCTTAGGTAGGTTTGGATCCAATGGTTGGATCTTAGGTAGGATGATGTGACCTCCCTCATATAACCTCTAGAAGAGGGTTAGAAAAGGTTCAGAAAGTGGGGTGAGGTTGCATTATTGGGCCTATGGGTGCATATCGTGAGGCTACTAAGGCCTAGGAGGGGAGGTGCATTGGTTTGAAATATTTGTCATTGAGGAAGAGGGGGTTGTGGAATTGGTGTGGGTGCTAAGGTAGCAGCTACCACTTGATTGGCTTGTGGTGGTCGAGGGAAAGGTTGGTTGGGAGTATTTCTATTAAAATAGAAGTTAGAATTGTAGTTGGGCTTCTATCTTAACTTGATTTTTCTTGATTGGACCTTGATGTCCTCAATTACTTTGGCTTGGGCAATAGCTTCTTCAAAGGTATAACTTTGGTGAAGCTGTAGGGAGGTGGAAATGTGTTTGTGGCAACTCTTGGAGAAGAGTGTCACTAGCTCAGTGGTAGGGAGGCTATGGGTGAGATCATGGATGATCGATCTCCATATCGACACAAATTCGGTGATGGGTTCATCGTCAGCCTATCGTAAGGTATAGATATCTGAGAAGTTAGTCTTCTTCTTAATGTTTATGGAAAAGTGTTCCAGGAAGGAGTTGGCCAATTGTTCAAAGGTATACAGGCTATGGCATGGAAGCATGTTATACCAATCTAAGGCTTGTCCTACAAGGGAGAGGGAGAAGGTACATAACATAAGGGGGTTGCTACTATGAAGCTGGTAGCAAGCTGAGTGATAGTTACTGATGTGTTCTCTAGGATCTTCCTTACCTTTGTACTTATCAAACTTTGGGATCTCAAAGTGATAGGGGTAAGGTGGGATAGGAACTGATGGATGAACTAGCTCACTATAGAGTTCATCATATGTTGGTTTTTGTGGTCCATAACTAGTCATGCATAGGTTTAACATCTTGAATTCATCTCGTAGGAGCTGAAGCTCAGGTGTTAAGGGCATGGAGGACTATGCTAAGGTGGGTTGAGCTTGGGAATGTGGTGGGTATTGGAGTTGTTGTTCTTCCCAGTACTTGAGGGGGAATTATTGCAACTGGTCCTAGTAGATGGGTGTACTAGGTGACGTATGATGTCATGGCTAGTGGGACACTAGGCTATGGAATGGATGTTTGTTGGGGATAGTAATATTGTGATTATGGGATGTGTTGTTGTGGCATGGGTACCTACTAGGTAGGAGCCTATTGTAATGGTTGGGTCATAGGTGATGATGACCATAAAGGGGGAGGCATAAATAAAGTAGATCTAGTAGGTAATGGTGGAGGTATCGAGGCTACCGATGCTAGGGGTGGTCGAGATAAGGTGTCAAAGTATGGGACCTATCTCTATCCCAAAGGATGGGAGGTGGTAAAGCTAAACTATGTAGAGTAGCCTAGAGGGGTAGGAGTGTAGGTTATGGGTCTTGATCCATAGGTGGGAAGAAGACTAGTAGTTGGGGCCTAAAAAGGAGGAGGAGGAGGTAACCTAAATGTCGATGTAGATGAAGGTTGAGCAAAGGATTGGGTAGGGTACATTCTAGACACCTAAGATGGAGGTGGGAATGATGAGGAGGAAGGAGGGTAAGCTTCTAGGGTAGGATCTTGGGAAGCTAGAGTGAGGAATGTGTCCACTCTCGATTGGGTGTGAATAGCTAGTTGTTATTGTTGATATTGCATATTTTGGGTTTGGAGAGGTGGCTATGATAGGTCCTCAAAAATTATAAAAAATGGTTGTTGGGATGATGATGGTTGGGACTCTTGAGAAGAGTATGGATGTGGTATTTGGGGTGGTGCTTGTTGCTCCTACAAAGGGGGTTGTTATTGTATAGTTTGGAATGATGGCATCTGGGTACCTATGGTAGAGGAGGAAGGGTCTGAGATCATCCCTACAGTAGGGGTAAATGATGCAACCTCAGGGTGAGTGTGGTTCAATAGGGAAGAGTCATTCTCAAAGAGGGATTGAGATAAACTCTAGAAGAAAGGGTGTGCAAAGGTGGGGGATGTAGGTGGAGTCTCCTCATCTATGGTAAAGAATGGATTAGGTTGTCCTGGAGTAGTGTAGATCACATGATCATAGAATATGGTAGGTGGATTAGGTGATGATATAGGGAAAAGGAGTGGATAATCTTCTATGAGTGAAGTGGTGAGGGCTTCACTCGAAGTGGATGTCTCACCATGAGCCATCGTGTGTGTATAGCATGGATCAAACTCTATGAGTGGATCATGTGTGTATGTGGACTTCCCCTTCATGATTGAAGGAGGAGGGATGGCCTAACTAGAAGGGGTGCTAGGTGCCTCCTCTATAGGGTGTGCTTGCTCACATGCATGGCTATGGGTAATAACTAGCATGATGATGTGTGTCATGTCATGAAGTTTTAGAATCACATAAACTAGAATCTATGGTTCTATATGTGATGTGTGAAGGGGGTTGGGAGAAACCCTATGAAGTGTGGACTCAAACTAAGGTGACAAGCTATGTGGAGCTAAAAAACAAAGTGTTACATGGTGTGATGTGTTGAAACCAATTTGTGATCATGCAAACAATGTGAAACTAGAATCAATTCTAAATGCAAGAAATAAAGTGTGTTGTTCATTTTAGTGTGTTTTGATGTTGATACTTCCTAGGTAGAATCATAGGTAGTGGAGTGAATGCTCTAGAATATCAGGAGTGTCATCGGTATCAAACCTCCTACAACACCCAAATATGCATAAAATAGAACAATATCATGATGTGTGAATGGTGACCTGTATGGAAGGTGCAGTAAAATGATAACCTAAAAGGGGAGAACTCAATATGCTAGAATGAGCTCACTATATCCTCTCATGAGAAGAGGTGGCACTATCTAAGATGTGCTAGGCATGGTCAACAACCCCATGCTTTCACTTCACCCTCGAGTGGGCTTAGTCAAGAATGATAGTTACCGTGTCCATGAATTATGTGAGCCTTGTGGACGAAGGCGTCTAATCCTATCCCACTTTGAAGGTAACTTTTGGTGATGAAATCCAGGAGCCCAATCTCAAAAGTGGGGGGTTTTCCGGTGATGAAATCTAGAAAACCACTCATATGGCTACTAGGTGTCTAAGGAGGTGAGATGGTGGAGGGTACTACTCCTACCACACCAGTCTCGAGCGATGGATTGGGGATGAAGTCCAATCTCACCACTTGTTTTGAACCACGTGTGTGTGTGGGTTTGAGTTTTCTAACGATGATGTATAAAGCAATAAATCTAACTAAATGCTCTTTTGAAATAAAATTCTAGCTCTAGATGCACTTTTTGGAAGCAAAAGGCTAAAGTAAGATGCATTTTGTAAAAGAAATCTAATCCTATGTGCCTTTTTGGAAAGGAAACTAGGATCTATTCTATAAAGCGTGTAAACAAGCAATGTAACACATGTGAGAAAAGGGGTTTATGGAACCCTAATTTTAGAACATGAAATAAATGTAAGAAGGATTTATACAAAGATAAATAGGTAATCTTAAACTAAATATGTAGAAAGAAATATAACAATTATGATTTACCCAGAGGATTTATGAAAGAAATTGGGAAATCCTAATTTAATGACAATAGAAGGATTCTAAAATTTGTATTTACAAAAAGGAATCTAAAATTTGCTTTAATGGAATGTGCAAAAAGAAATTTGAAAAATCCTAATTCTTAAATGCATGAAAGAAATTTGACTTTGATTTTTGTACAACAAAGAAATTCAAAATTGCTTCAAGAGAAATGTGCAAAAGGGATTTGCAAAACTCTAATTCTAAATCTGACTATTAGAACTAAAATCTGAAATGCTTTTGGAAGGAAATTGATGTAAAAGGACAAGAAATAAATGCAAAACTTATGCAACATGCGATTTGCAAAAAGAAATTAAAAATTTCTCAAAAATAAATGAAATTGAACTTTCTAGTTTTGTGCAGGTTTCTGCAACTAAAGTAAACATTTCTAGCATGATGGATGCGTAAGAAAAAGGAAATTTACCAAATGTATCGATGCATTTACTAGTAAATATTTCTTCGCACATAAATGTTAGAACAGAGAAAATTTTGGGGAATACCTAGTTTTTGATGCTACAGGTGGTCTTCTTTGCTTCTCTGCTGCTCACCCCTACAAGTTTGAGGGGTTTTGAGGCTTGTAGGACCAATTCATAGGATGGGGGTGAATTGGATCTGGATTCATAGGCTAGGGGTGAATCAGATCTAGAGGCCTAAAATCCCTATTCTGAAGGTTTGAGGGGGTTGTCAGGGCTTCAAGGGTCTCTGAGATGTCTAGATTGGTACCTGCAACAACACAAAAATAGTAGATTGAGTTAGATTTATGATAAAACTATTCCAACACAATCCTATGTGGGGGTCCCATCGGGCATGCTAGAATGAAATGTACAAAAGTTGCTATTTTCTCAAACATAAATACAAAGTAAATGCAAATGTCCAAACAATTATTCTTTATTCATTTGAAATGGAATTCATAGGTTACAATAAGGATTATAAGGAATCCTTTTCATAATGAACATCAAATAGACTGATAGCTGCTCTTGGGTTCCTCGATGTAGGTGGGCTTCCTGCGTATGTGGGCCACCACTATTGTTGATGTGGATGCTTTGTCACCTATTTTATGACCTAAAAAATAGGGTTAGAGTGTTTGGGGGCTTGCCTTGGTCAGGCCCCATATTGATAAAAGATGATAAAAATAGGAAATAAAATTGTACTAAAATGCATTAAAAACTATGGGAAACATCATAAAAACATGAAAGGATGCTTACCTAACAAATTTGGGGTGATTTGAGGCCTGTAGACCCAACTCACAGGCTAGGGGGTGAATTGGTCCACGCGGTGATGAGGTGGTCGAGTTTGGTGACAAACAACATGTCCAACCAGGACACGGATAAAATTTGCTGAGGTTTCAACGGTCTGACTACATACGTAGATTTAAAGGCAGTCGAGGATGTCGAGGCTGAGGTGAAAATGAAATAGGGAGGTTGTACCGAGGCTATGGAGGTGTCCATCAGGTTTCTAAAGATATAGAAATGTAGCAGCCATGGGTGTTGGATCGGAAGAACAGAGGTGCAGACCAGAGTGTTTGAAATGTCCAAAGATCATCGATGTAAGGAGGTCTTTATTTTATCAAATCTCCATTGTTCCAAATATTATATTCGCTCCATATAATTTATGAACGTATAGAAGATATAATGGATGAATATGAGGATTAATGGATGTTGGGTTTTGTCTTCTTACAATGTATATAATACGTAGAGGTTAGGGCAAGAACATGGAGGTTTATTTCATGTCATAGTATATAGGGTATTTTAAAAGATTTATGGGTTATATATTTGGGAGTTATAAGGAAAGGAATTTTTAATATTGTGTTTATATATATTATAATATAGTGCCATGGGATTTATGATGGGAGACATAAGGGATAAAGCCATGGTATTTTTTTTTCTTTAAGAGGGTTAAAATATTATTTTAACTCTACATATATATGTTATAATATATATAAAGGGTGTAATAAGGAAAGAAACCATTCATTTTTGTTATGTTCAAGAGAAATGAAGAGACAAATTGGGAAAAGGAAAGCCAAGGGTTAGATTTTTTTTTTATTTAAGCCCATGAGATTTCCGGAGGAAAGGGCTGGAAATTGTAGGAAAAAAAGACTATCTTTCGGAATAAAGGAGCTTTTATTTGGAAATAGCAACTTTTGTGTGTGAAATCAAAAGGATACTGAAACTAAGACTGTTGTTATTTCTGTAAATATTTCCTTTGCATTATTTCTTCTTGTATCTATTCGTTATGCCATAAAATGGGTTACGATAGGTGAATGATAGAATGATGTAATTATTTTTTTCCTTAGAGTCTTGCATCTGATCTAATCTAACTGTGTTTATGTTGCAAGTCTATTAGGTCAGGTTGTTTTAGACTTTCATATCATAACTTGGGGTTTTGCAGGGGGGAGATTGCTAACCAAATTAATGTTCTATTTTGGTTTTTCTAGCTAAATTTTGTGAATAATGTTTTTGTTTTATTTTTTTGATATTTGGATTAACCTCACCTTAAAATCTACTTTTTTGATTCTGGTCCATTCCAGAATTTCTTGCATTTGTTTTCATTCTATTCTGGTCCATTCCATAATTTTTGCTAATTGTTCCTTGATTCTGGTCCATTCCAGAATTTTTGCATTTGTTTTCATTCTATTCTGGTCCATTCCATAATTTTTGCTAATCATTCCTTAATTCTGGTCCATTCCAAAAAAATTGTAGGCAATTAATTTTTCGATTCTGGTCCATTCCAGAATTTATGTTAATAAATAGTTCATTTGTTGTCATGAATAATCTAAGTTATAAAGAAGGTAAATAAATTTTCCAAGAGTATGCTCTGTGTCTGCGCTTGAGAAAGCAATCTGCTCGCATCATAAATTAGAGGGTTTGTTTGCAGATCTAGTGTTTCCCAAAGAAAACCAGGGATTAATAGCGGAGAAGAGAAAGTCGCTTCTAGGTCCACTTATTTAATTTAGATTTTCATTCTTGCATCTCCAAACACCTTCATCTAATTTTTAGATAAAATATGGGTTTAGGAGGGCTACTAATTCCAAATGCACATTAATTCAGATCAAGTGAATGAATCCTAACTTTCTAACTTACTAATTGTTGCTAACATTTAATGCTAACATTGCTAACTTTACTAACACCAAATGCTAACATAGGGATAGTGGAACACTTTTAAATGAAGATAAAACGAACCCGCTAACTCTAAAAATTAACCTCATGTTAAAGGCACGGAGCTTAAAATGAAGTGGCTTATACCACACACTTTCTCATTTGGAATTTTTTTTTAAGCTGAAGATAAAAGAGGTTACTAACTGGGTTTTGGGTAGATCACTTTAATCTCAAGAACACTAAAAGAAGCTATCTTCGCATTTGGTTGATTTAATGGATTATGGTTGCAAAGTACTTGTTCAAATCACTAAAGGCCTCTTATTAACTGTTACTTGCATGGTTTAAGTTATTCTGGTATACATTCATTTATTTGCTTTAGTCTAAATTGATTATATGCACATGAATATTTGTTCACAAGAGCCTTGGAGAAATGAATAATGCTACTTAATTTCTTTGCAAGAGAGAGTTTCATGTTTGATACTCTAGTTGTGGTGATCATTTTGCAATAGGGTAAAATATTCACTCAACATTTTAGCGCTAGAAGGAGGGCCTTCTTTATTGCTTTGTGATTGCGATCTATTCTAATGATTAATGTGGGTACTTTTGTTTCCACCTATTGTGCTTGCAGGTATGACATTTATTTGTTTTCTTTTTCAAGTGAGTTGAGAGAAGTATTTTAGAATTCTAGAGTTTTCAAACTGGCCCAACCTGAGTACATAGCTACTAGGTCCAAAACCACAAGGGAAACTATTTTCCAAAGCCTTTATCCCACTGCGAGGAAGCCGAGAAACAAAACATTAGAGATCGAAATACCACCCAGTATACTTGAGTTAGGGGTTTCTTTAGACTCAAGTACGTCTAGTGGGCCTGAGCCCTTAGTTTCAAGTGTGACAACTACACCAAGTGTGTCTGTCCCCATAATTACAAGTATTGCCATTGTTCCTATAGGGTCGACACCCTTGAATAACATGGCCCAACAACAACAACAATAGCCACCTGCCCTAAGGGGATTGCCTAAATTCATGCATGATGGTCCCATAACAGCTGAAGAACATGTCCAAATTTACAAGGATTACATGTTTAGACAAGGAGTTACCCATGAAGATATCGCTTGTCAAATTTTCCTTGCTAGTCTAGATAGTACGGCCAATGAATGGTACAGGAATCTTCCAGCAGGGTCCATTACTTCATGGGCCCAATTAGAAACTGCCTTTATTAGCCAATTTTGAATGTTGTTGGATCCTTCCATAATTTATAATTTATTTGTATCATGCAAAAGGCTACCCAATGAGCCCATAAGAACATTCAATCAGAGGTTCCAAAAACTATATACAAATTTGACTCACCACTTTGCAGTAGATCCTGCGGTGGCCCTGCAACTATACTTTGGAGCTTTAGACCCATTAACATCGTTTTTGACTAGAAGGAACCCTCAGGTTACGATGCTTTCATTAGCTTATGCGGAGACAATGACCCTTGAACAACAAATGAACTTACTAGGAGTAGGTTTGTCTCAATTGACTGGGATGGGACAATACGGTCCATACAGTCAATTCGCCATGATGAATCAATTAATGGCACCACAAGTTCCAACAATCAATAATTTCCAACAACTATCTCAAGTTGCGTCATTTCCCACTTATCCTAATGCCTCTGTTAAAACACAAGCATTGATTCCAAATAACCCGATGACCTTGCCTAGGTTCAGTATGGGCAATAACTTGTTGACCATACCTGGGTTTGCTCCGATTAGTACGCCAAGCCCAACGACTTATCCAACAATCACACCTATTCAAAGTGTGAATCTAGGATGGAATCAAAGTGCCCATACCCAAGCCATTGTACCTGTTCCATAGGTAGCTAATGCATCAAATACAACTGGGCCCAAAACTACAGTGCCCCAACCACATGGGCCTGAATCCATGATAGAAAACATGAAGGAAACATTGGCCAAAGTTTTTGACACTGTGGGAAATGTTAATAAAAAAGTTGACCAAGTCATAGGCCATAACCGACCTTATAACCATAGAGGAAAAGTAACATACAACACACATACTAATAATGGATGGGTACCCAATCCCATAGCCAATCAGGCAGATGTCTCGAAAGATTTTGGAGAGTTAGGATCTTGTGATAATGATTGCCCGCACTGTTGCCATGGAAAGCAGGAGTCTATACTGACTGAAGTTATACATTCCCAAGAGAGTGAAGAAGAGGAGTATGTGGAGTTCTTTGGAAAAGAATATGAAGAAACATTGGAAGTTCAAGCCAATAAATGTTTTGGGAAAGGAAATCACAAGTATTACACAAGGAGTTCTAAGGATCCCAAAACTTTCTCTACCCCTCCAAACAACCCATTACTTCCTCCTGATTTCAAAGAAGACGTTAATCCACCTCCTCCATAAATGGTGGAGAAGTCTAAGTTAGTGCAAAACATGTCAAATTCAGAAAAACCCACTTATGACTTGATAGAATACATGAAGAAAACTAAGGCCAATGTCTCAATGTATGATATGTCCCAACTTTTAGGCCAAGAAGTAAGTCCACCAAAACGTTTGGATCCACCTACCCAAGTTCATGAAGATAAGGGTGTTGAGTTCCAATTGGTTTTGAAAAGGGAAAAGCGAGACGTACCCCCCTTTATTATAACCATTAGAATTGCTAGTAAAAATCTACACAATTGTCTAATAGATTCAGAGGCCTCTACTAGCATTATGTCCCTAGAAATCTGTCAAAAATTGAGACTTATCCTGAAGCCTTCTAAAAGCAAGGTGGTGCAACTGGATAGATCGGCCATGGAGGCAGTGGGAGAATTAAATGATATTCTTATTCAGGTCAACTCATAACCTAGGGTTCAACATCACATAGATATATTGGTACTTAACATTCTTATCAAATATGGCATGGTGTTGGGAATAGATTGGAGCAAGAACTTAAATGGATACATTGTAATAGAATCTTCACATATGTGGTTTCCTTGGAGAGGAGTGGCCAACCAAATTTGAATTGATAGTGAACGTAGGCTCAAGGAAATGATAACAGAATACAACAAACCTAATGAGATTCAATACATTGAAACTAAATTAGGAGCCTATTTCTTGGACGTAGAAATTCCTGAGAATCCTCAAAGTGGAAGTGTTGGATGCAATGATTCTGAAGAACACCATAAGGTTTGGACTTTAAGATTTGATGGATCCAAGTCCAAAAAATGGGCCGAAGCTGGTATTGAACTTTCATGTCCAGACATAAAACCTATGTTGGTTGCATATAGATTATAGTTCCCAGCCACCAATAATGTGGCAGAATATGAGGCCTTGATTTTCAGACTTCAATTGGCCCTTCGGAAGAAAATCAAAGGACAATATGCATGTAAGAACAAGCGGCTCAGCCTTTACCAAACTAGAGTTAGAGATTTAATAAACAAATTTGATGCTTTTAACATATCTCTAATCTCTAGAAAAGGCAATCATTTGGTAGATTCTTTAGCCATAGTTGCTAGCATGCTTAAACCAGTAGATCACAATAAGTGCAAGAAATTTTCCATAGAATTAGTCCCTTGCCCCTCGATACCTGATAACATCATGAATTTCCAAGTCTTTGATAGTGACAGACATATGTTCAATTTTGTCACTAATTCTGTCATCTTTGAAAATCAGGTTATTGATGAAGACAAGAGGGGGCAAGAAGAGGCAGATTTGAAAATGGAAGCTACTGGAAAATGGAATGAGATGCCAAATGGGATGGACTCATTATAGAAAGTGTTTGATATTGGATACCAACCGAAAGGAGGGAGAAAATTTCCACCTCCCAAAGAGGCTTGTGACTCAGTCAATATTGGAAGTGAAAAAAACCCTCGCAAAATACTCATTGCAAAGGCATGTACCAAACATGAAAATAATTCCATTGCCAATGCATTGAAGGAATACATAGATTGCATAGCTTGGAGCTATAAGGAGTTGAGAACTTATGATTAGAATGTTATAATGCATACAATTCCTTTGAATCCAGACTCCAAACCCTTTAGGCAAAGATAGAGGCCAGTAAATCCGTTACTAGAGCCCTTGATAGAGAAATAGGTAAAGCGACTATTAGAAGCTAAAATCATCTTTCTTGTTAGGCATTCCACATGGGTTGCTAACTTGGTCCCTATGAGGAAAAAGAGTGGAGAGATAAGGCTATGTATTGATTTTAGAAATCTGAATAAGGCCTCACAAAAGGACAATTACCCTCTACTACCATTGACGAAATCCTTCACAAGGTAAATGGGTCAGAAATGATGTCATTCCTGGATGGCTATTCAGGATACAATCAATTCCTCATCCATCCTAATGATAGGATGAAAACCGCCTTCACCATAAAATGGGGCACTTTTGCATATAGGAGAATGCCTTTTGGATTGTTAAATGCAGGTGCCACATTCCAATGAGCCATGGACTTTGCCTTTAAGGGGCTCATCGATAAGTGCATTATTGTCTACGTAGATGACATTCCTATCTAAGAATATGGAAAACCATGTCAAGGATCTAAGGAAAGTTCTCCAAAGGTGTAGGGAACATGGCATTTCACTCAACCCAAAGAAGTGCATTTTTGAGGTAATGGAAGGAAAATTATTGGGACATGTAATATCCAAAGATGGAATTTCCATTGATCCTGAAAGAATAGATGCCATACAACAAATTTCTTTTCCCAATAGCAAAAAAGAATTAAGATCATTTTTTGGGAAGATTAATTTTGTTAGAAAATTTATTTTAGGTTTTTTAGAAATTACAAAACTCTTGAACGATATGTTGAAGAAAGAAGCCCAAATCAAATGGACCAATGAAAATAGGGATGCTTTCAAAAGTATCAAGCATGTGATTTCTAGAGCCCCAATTTTAGTGAGTCTTGATTATGCGAAGCCTTTCTACATTTGCACATTTGCTTCAGACCATTCCTTTGCGAGTGTTTTAACTCAGAATAGTGAACGAAACATTGAAAATACTATTGCCTTCCTTAGTACTCCTCTCAAAGATGTGAAATTGAGATATTCCATCTTGGACAAGCAAATGTATGCCCTATTTAAGAATATTAAAAAATTCAAACATTATATAGTCCATAGTAGGGTTTTTGCTATAGTCCCAGATCCTGCAGTTAAAGCCATGTTTATACATAATGAACTGGGTGAAAGACGAGTTAAGTGGATCTCAACTCTTCAATAATTTGACCTTGAAATTCAACCTATGAAGATAGTGCATGGACAAGGGTTGGTTAAGGCCATAGCAAAAAATAATCCTTTAGTTTCATGTCAGCATTATGAAATAGCATATATAACTGAAGATGAGTGGTACATAGATGTGTTTTTTTTACTAAATGGTAAGTGTCCACCACATTTAAATTCTACTCAACGAATAGCCTTGCGTCTAAATTTTGCTAATTTTCTAATCATATTCGGTGCATTATACAAGAAAAACCATGAAGGAATTTACCTTCGTTGCATTGATCGAAAAGAGGCAGTGCAAATACTCAAGGAATTCCATGGTAAGTATGGGACAGGACATGGGTCTGCTAATGCCACAGCCCATCAAATCCTTAGAGCTGGTTACTATTGGCCTCAATTGTTCAAATATGTTCATGCTCATGCGAGGTCATGTCATACTTGTCAAATTGCAGCAAATAGAGAAAGGGGTGCTTCTATGCCATTACAATCTGTAATTGAGTCTAGACCTTTTGCATAATGGGGTTTGGATTTTGTTGGGATCATCAGTCCCAATTCATCCAATTCTCATAAATACATTCTCACAGCTACAGATTATTGCACAAGGTGGACGGAAGCTATCCCCACTAAAAATGCCACTTCAGAAGTTGTTATTAAATTCTTAGAGGATAACATTGTCACTCGATTCGGAATGCCTAACTCCATTGTAAGTGATAACAGTTCTACTTTCTCCTCTCTGGAATTTGCAAATTGGGAATTCAACAACATGGTGAGTTTGAAGTTTTCTTCCAATTATTATCCACAAGGTAATGGCTTGGTTGAGTCTTCTAATAAGAATTTTTTATGTGTCATTAAAAAGTTGCTTGAAAGAAATCCTAGAGATTGGCATAACAAAATTAAGTTGGCTCTTAGGGCTGATAGAATCGGAATCAAGGAATCATTAGGAACATCTCCTTACCACTTAGTTTATGGCCAAGATCATATTTTTCCCACAAATCTTAAGTTACAAACATTACATTTCATGAAAGATTACCTTGGAACTGATAATAAACTTGAAACTAGACTAACACACCTGATGCATCTGGATGAAAAGAGGGATGAGGCTATACTTCACTTTAGTAAACACCAAGATGTAGTAAAAAGGTGGTTTGATAAAAAGTCTAGAGTCAAAACATTTAAAGTTTTAGATTTAGTGTTGTTGTGGGATAAGAGACATGAGAGGAAAGGAGATCATGATAAATTTTATTACTTATGGTTGGGTCCTTACCAAATTTCAGAAGTCCTAGGTGAAAACAACTTTAGATTAAAAACCTTGGACAAAAAAAAATTGGCTTTACCTGTCAATGGGCTGCATTTAAAGCACTATTTCCAGGCCTGAAATGGCAAGGCCTTGTATTATATGTAAATATGTCATGCTTTGTTTTGTGTAGGCAGATTTGATTTTTTTTTTTTTGGTATAGGCTTTTGCCTTCAACCTTTATTTTAGCATGATGAGGTTGTTTTGAATAAGTTTTTGAGGCATTTTGATTGCTTTGTTCTCTTTCTTAGCTTTGTGTGTTGGTCATTGGACCAGTTTTATTTGATATAAAAAAAAAGGGGGATAGCAAGGATGTTAGTTTGTATCCTTCTCAATTTTTTAAGACTAGAAATATATGAAACAACATAATTGTATTACAGAAAGCTCCACGAGTACTGTAAACACACTAAAGAATATTGTTTGAAATTTGGGATACATGAAAGTTGTCATTTTTGCAAGATAGGGTGAAGCATTTTGTATAATTCATCTTACTCATTTGTTTTCAGGATACATTGCATAAATACTTTGAGTCTCATTCCATTCCATATTCCAAAAGTGACCACCAAAAACATGTCAGACCCTCTTAGGATCATTGCACAATAAACATTAAGTAAGGTCTTGAGATTGGAAACTGATGCCGCATTATCTTGAATTAGACACGTTCTACACATATAAAGAACTTCTTGGGCAAAATGGTTGAAACCATACTTGGAATAAAAGCTTAGGCGAATAGAATTTTTCTTGTCTATCCCATCATGCAAAACATAGTCCATGAAATAGTGGTTTTCACCACTCCCGCAATACTTAAAACCCATTTGGATTGGAAGGATAGTACTACATGTCCCTTGCAAGGATGGGTAGTCATCCCTAAGATTCAAGGAAGCCACTACTACTCCACCCCCATCACATCATTTGGATTGGAAGGATCGTACTACATGTCCCTTGCAAGGATGGGTAGTCATCCCTAAGATTCAAGGAAGCCATTACTACACCTCCATCACATCATTTGTATTGGAAGGATCGTACTACATGTCCCTTGCAAGGATGGGTAGTCATCCCTAAGATTCAAAAAATCCAAAGCCCGGACTATGGGGCTAATCTCCATCGAGGCTATAGATGCCTGACTGGCAGTGGAGTAGAATCATGTGTGGCAACATGTCTCATTTAAAAGCAAGACCTCTGACCACTCACACGGATAGGCTAGCCTGGCAGTTTTATCCATAACAGGTTTAATCATTTTGCTTAATATGAGGTAATGAACTCAAATCAGAGTAGTAAGGATAGGGTTAAATTCTCATCATGCTTAGGTTGAGAATCTAATTCCCCAAAGCTTTGATTTCACTTGCACATACACATTGATTCAATAGGGCAGCGGTGCATAACCAACCTTGAGATTGGGTATATGAACTCAATTCATGCATGATTGGTCCTAAGAGGGTTTGATAGTTTTAATGTTTCTGCTCATGATACTAAAAGTTGATGAGTCCTTGCAAAGCAGGCCAGTCATAGTTTATTATTCTGGCAATACATTCAATCTTGCATGGACCCTCCATGATTCATTATATGCTTTCATGTGAAACTGGAAATAGAATGTGGAACTATTTCAAATGATAAAGAATGAATCACTATGCACACATTGAGCTGAATGATTCTAATGTTTCATGTATTTCTGATCTATTTACATTCTTTGGATATTTGCTAACGCTTACAGTTGAGTTGTAGGTTTTCAGGTCGGGTTCTCATCGAAATGCTCAGGAGCATTTCCCAGCAGAGTCGCCATTTGTTGTGGCTGCTCCACAACGTACCCCAAAATTGGGGACCCACCTTTTTGTTTTCAAAGTTTGATATTTGAAGTTTGTTTTAAGGGTCTAGGCCTTCGTTTTGTCATGGGTTTTGCAATTGTTGTTGGTTCTTTTCAACAATTTTTTTTCTTGTCGACGATATTTTATTGTCGACAACTTTTTCTTGTCGATGATATTTTATCGTCGACAACTTTTTCTTGTCGACGATATTTTATCGTCGACAACTTTTTCTTGTCGACAACTTTTTCTTGTCGATGACTTTTGTCATCATTTTTCTGGTCGGCAACCTTTATCGTCTTTGTTTATGACAACTTTGTCGTCATTGTTTATTTTTGTTCTTAGCGAGTTTATTGTCGAGTGTGGGTCTTTCTTTTCATGAGTGTTTCAGATAATCAAAACAAAAATAAATAAAAAATAAAAAATAAATATAAAATATATAAAAGGAAAGTATTATATATTTTACATATAATATATATTATAGTATTTTATATTATATATAATATATATTATATATAATATATTACGTAGTATAGATTATTATTGAGGATGAAGTAAAGGATTTTATGGTGCATTCATAAATTTAATTCTAATTTAATTTGTGATTTGTTTTGTGTGCAGGTTATTTGCCTCCAGGATGACAGCGGAAGGTATAGATATATTACTTCGAATGTGAATGGCAAAACTTCGAAAGGCACTAACACGTCAAGCCGGCAGTCTCCATCGTGGCCAACATCTCTGGCAGCCACGTCAAACCGGCGGTCTCCATCGCGACCGACGTCTCCGATAGCCACGTCAATCGCGGCTTATCTCAGGTGTTACACGATAGTAGGGCAGCGGTGACAGAGCTCAGGGGCGTTACACGGTAGCAGGGTAGCGGTGATAGAGCTCGGGTGTTACGTGGCAGCAGAGCAGCGATGGCTTAGCACGGACATTACACAACAGCGGAGTAGCGATGATAGAGTGTAGGCGTTACATGGAAGCAACAGCAGACAATTCCACACGACGATGAGGTGGTCGAGTTCGGTGACAAACAATGTGTCCAACCAGGACACGGATAAAATTTGCTGAGGTTTCAACGATCTGACTACATACGCAGATTTAAAGGCAGCCGAGGACGTTGAGGCTGAGGTGAAAATGAAATAGGGAGGTTGTACCGGGGCTGCGGAGGTGTCCATCAGGCGTCTAAAGATGTAGAAACATAGCAGCCATGGGTGTTGGATCAGAAGAACAGAGGCGCATCTCCATTGTTCCAAATATTATATTCGCTCCATATAATTTCTTGAACGTATAGAAGATATATTGGATGAATATGAGGATTAATGGATGTGGGGTTTTGTCTTCTTACAATGTATATAATACGTAGAGGTTAGGGCAAGAACATGGAGGTTTATTTCATGTCATAGTATATAGGGTATTTTAAAAGATTTGTTGGTTATATATTTGGGAGTTATAAGGAAGATTTTTTTTTTAATATTGTGTTTATATATGTTATAATATAGTGCCATGGGATTTATGATGGGAGACATAAGGGATAAAGCCATGGTATTTTGTTTTGCTTTAAGAGGGTTAAAATATTATTTTAACTCTACATATATATGTTATAATATATATAAAGGGTGTTATAAGGAAAGAAACCATTCATTTTTGTTATGTTCAAGGGAAATGAAGAGACAAATTAGGAAAAGGAAAGCCAAGGGTTAGATTTTTTTTTTATTTAAGCCCATGAGATTTTCGGAGGAAAGGGCTGGAAATTGTAAAAAAAAAAAGACTATCTTTCGGAATAAAGGAGCTTTTATTTGGCAAGAGAAAATTTTGTGTGTGAAATCAAAAGGAGACTGAAACTTAAGACTCTTGTTATTTTTGTAAATATTTCCTTTGCATTATTGCTTCTTGTATCTATTCGTTATGCCATAAAATGGGTTACGATAGGTGAATGATAGAATGATGCAATTATTTGTTTCCTTAGAGTCTTTCATCTGATCTAATATGACTGTGTTTATGTTGTAGGTCTGTTAGGTCAGGTTGTTTTAGAATTTCATCTCATAACTTGGGGTTTTGTAGGGGGGAGATTGCTAACCAAATTAATGTTCTGTTTTGGTTTTTCCAGCTAACTTTTGTGAATAATGTTTCTGTTTTATTTTTCTGATATTTGGATTAACCTCACCTTAAAATCTGCTTTTCTGATTCTGGTCCATTCCAGAATTTCTTCCATTTGTTTTCATTCTATTCTGGTCCATTCCAGAATTTTTGCTAATTGTTCCTTGATTTTGGTCCATTCCAGAATTTCTTGCATTTGTTTTCATTCTATTCTGGTCCATTCTAGAATTTTTGCTAATCATTCCTTGATTCTGGTCCATTCCAAAAATTTTGTAGGCAATTAATTTTTCGATTCTGGTCCATTCCAGAATTTATGTTAATAAATAGTTCATTTGTTGTCATGAATAATCTAAGTTATAAAGAAGGTAAATAAATCTGCCAAGAGTATGCTCTGCGTCTGCGCTTGAGAAAGCGATCTGCTCGCATCAAAAATTGGAGGGTTTGTTTGCAGATCTAGTGTTTCCCAAAGAAAACCAGGGATTAATAGCGGAGAAGAGAAAGCCGCTTCTAGGTCCACTTCTTTAATTTAGATTTTCATTCTTGCATCTCCAAGCACCTTCATCTAATTTTTAGATAAAATATGGGTTTAGGAGGGCTACTAATTCCAAATGCACATTAAGTCAGATCAAGTGAATGAATCCTAACTTTCTAACTTACTAATTGTTGCTAACATTTAATGCTAACATTGCTAACTTTACTAACACCAAATGCTAACATAGGGATAGTGGAACACTTTTAAATGAAGATAAAATGAACCCGCTAACTCTAAAAATGAACCTCATGTTTAAGGCACGAAGCTTAAAATGAAGTGGCTTATACCACACACTTTCTTATTTGGAATCTTTTTAAGTTGAAGATAAAAGAGGTTACTAACTGGGTTTCGGGTAGATCACTTTAATCTCAAGAACATTAAAAGAATCTATCTTCGCATTTGGTTGATTTAATGGATTATGGTTGCAAAGTACTTGTTCAAATCATTAAATGCCCCTTGTTAACTGTTACTTGCATGGTTTAAGTTATTCTGGTATACATTCATTTATTTGCTTTAGTCTTGATTGATTATATGCACATGAATGTTTATTCACAAGAACCTTGGAGAAATGAATAATGCTACTTAATTTCTTTGCAAGAGAGAGTTTCCTGTTTGATACTCTAGTTGTGGTGATCATTTTGCAATAGGGTAAAATATTCACTCAACACTTTCCAAAGCTTATATGGATTCTTGTGATGATTTACCCTCATTTGAGCCCTAGTGATTATTTATACTATTGTATTTATAGCTTCTCTTCAAAAACCATCTGATAGCTTAGATTCATTTAACATAGCCCTAGCCATATTTTCAACAGTCCTGTTTTTTCTTTCAACTACCCCATTTTGTTGAGGACTCCTTACTGCTGAGGACTCTCTCTTGATCCCTTGTTCACAAAACTCTATAAATTCATTTAAATTAAATTTTCCTCTATCATATCTCAGACACTTAATCCTTTTGCTAGTTTAATTTTCAATCAATTCCTTAAATGCTTTGAATTTTTTAAAGGCCTTTGACTTTTCTTTTAGGAAGGCTACCCAAACCATTCTGGAATAATCATCTATAAACACTATTAAGTAGCTATCACCCTGAATACTTTGTATTCTGGTAGTACCACGTATATCAATATGTATTAGGTTCAATGGCTCAGATGACATATATCCTTTTGACTTAAATGTTGTCCCAATTTGCTTTCCATGTTGACAGGGTGCACAAATTATGTTTTGAGGTCTCCTTATTTTGGGTAAATATCTGACCGTTTGTTTATTGCTTATGTTGACTATGTTTTCAAAACTAAAGTGACACAATATTCTATGCCATAGCCAAATATCATCTTATTGTGATAGAAAATACTTTTACCCTTTGATCTCATTGAGCATGTATAAGTTGTTTGGGGTTCTTCTTGCATTAGAAATAATTTTTCTAGTTTTGATTTTCTTATGTCACATCTATCTGGATGGAAAGTAACCATGTACCCTTGATCACAAAGTTGACTTATAATCAGTATGTTGTGTTTTAACCCTTTAACATACAATACATTTTTTGTTTTTTTTTCCATTATCTAGACTTGAGTTCCTCTTCCACCAATATTTGTTGAACCATTATCACCGAAACTAACTGATCCTCTATTTGTTTCTTTTAGTACAATGAATTTGTCTTTGTCTCATGTCATGTGACTATATAAACCACTATCAAGATACCATTATTCTTATTTATCCTGAGCATGAAGGGTTGTTTGAACTAACATTGATCTAGCCTTAACATTTTCCATTTCATATTTCCTAGTTGTTGAAATTGCTTTTCTAGACTCAAGAAATATAATTTTACACCATCTAGCCTTGTGCCCAAAATGATTGCATTTGTAACATATAATATCATCATCCATGATAGGTGAAAAGAAATTGGAATTTCTATTGACATTGTTTCTTGCATGATGAATACAGTGTACAACCCTATGACCATATTTATTACAAGAAAAGTAATGACCATGGAAGAAATTATGTAACCTGTTTGGATGTCTTGGAGTTTGTGGTGAAGTAATATTCCTCTTGTGATTAACTCTCATCCAGGGTTCTCCTTTGCTTTCTTTCTTTCTTATATCCTTTTCTTGCTTATAATTTTTTGAAGTTTTTGCTTTTTTAAGAATTTATTCCTCTTTATGTTTCTTATATTCTATATCTTGTAGTTCCTTGGTCCTTTTGACTTCATTCCTTAGGTGGAAAAAAATTGCTTCCAATATTTCACATTCTGTTTCCTTGACTCTCAATAGATCTGTCATGTCCTACTCAAATTTCTTCCCTTCCTCCACCCTAATATTGAGTTCTATGAGATTTTGTACAAGTTCCATCCTTGCTTCTTCATCTTCTTAAACTTATTCCTTCATGAATTAATTCTTCTCTCTAAGTATTTCCAACTTTCTAAGAGCATCAAAGAATTCCTCTTTTATGTTAAACATATTCTCTTCTTCATTTTTTGAAGTTATGTGTGAAACTAATGCTGTTAGTATTTTCATGAAGGGACCCGCTATGATACCAATTGAATAACATGTGCTTATAATGAGAGGGGGGTGAACAGTATACAATAAAAAATTTTGCATTTTAATCCAAATAACAACATCAAAAATATTAAAGAAGTAAACATCACACAAAAAATCATACACATGAGAGACATGATTTTACGTGGTTCACCCAATACGAGCTACTCCATGGATAAAATATTTCTTATAAATTTTTCTCAAATAAAATCTCTTGGGAATCCTTCCCTACAATATTTATGAACCTTTATCCAAAGGAGACACCAATACCCTAAATCAAATTCATGGATATCTACCCACAAGAGAACTCCTTCTCCTCTACTCTGGCTGAAGATCCTCTTGAATACTATTGCATCCACTACACTGGCTTGTGGATCTCTCTCCACTAAATACTCTTGTCCCCACTCAAAAGACATATCCTCACTACCCTAGCTAATGGATATCTATCCACTGGAGACTATTGTCCTCTCTACTCTATCACCTCTAAAGCTCTATCTCAAATCTATACTAAACATATTCCTTTGGTCTAGCACAATTCTGCTCAATATCTATCTCTAATCTAGCACAAAATTATCCTCAAATATGCACCAAACTTCGTTCTCAAATCTACTCAAAAATTCCACATAGAAATTGCTTAAATCTACTCAACAAGTCCACACAAAACTTGCTCAAATATTCTCAACAAGTCCACACAAAACTTGCTTAAATCTGCTCAATAAGTCCACACAGAACTTGCTCAAATATGCTCAACAAGTCCACACATAACTTATCCAGTCTCATAGAAACATAAAGAGAATTGTTAGAGACTCAATATGTTCTACACTAATCACAATGTTCAATTACTTTCTCAACTCAAATTAGAATATAGAATAGTTTATTTTATGGAACTTGAACAATCACTTCACACATCCACTTGACTAGGCTCAACCAACTCTACTCAACCAATCACTCAATGAAACACCCATTTCTCACAAACCCTAGTCTAAGCATGTAAACACCAACTCAAAATTTTTCCAACAATGCTCAACAACAAATCTCACATAACAATGATACTCATGTTCTTTTCAAACTCTAGTTCAAGTTCTTTGCTCAACAACTCACTTCAACAATAATGTTTATAAAACAAGGCTTTAACAACAACTCTTAAATCAACTCAACTCATTCAATAAGAAACCCTAATCAAGTCCTTTTCACTCCAAACTTATTTTCTAGAAAACCAACCAATCAATTTAACTATGGAAGAATGTGCTCATACATTTTTCTTGATGATGAAGGAATCTCATAAATCTGCCACAACCATAAACACTCTTTTTCCAAGCTCAAAGAAATTATTAGATAATAATCTTCCTCAAAATACAATGTAAATATCAAGACAAATATACACCTTATCACTCCACCTTTAAGAAATCATTTATCAACATTTACAAAAATTAATATACCACTTACACCTTATGATCTCCCCAACTAAAATAATATTCAATGCACTCTTCTTTTAAAAATAACTCAATGCTTAGAAGTTCCCTCTATCCTCCTGAAACTTAAAAAAAATTAATGTAACACAACCACTTTATTAAAATAAACTAACACCTTATTTCTCCAACTTATCAAAAATTAATTTCCAACTAAAAATCCTTTAAGAAACCCTTTTAACTCCAAACTTTAGGCAACTCATAAAATATTAAACAAAAATTTATTACCTTACCTTGGATGGGATTCAAGCTTACAGTGCAGCCTCAACCAGTGTCCTAGTCACAGCTCCAATCACTGCACGAGCTAGGCGTTCACTTGGGGACTAACGAGCACCGTGTGCTCCAAAATTCTTCCCACTTGCCTAGCACAACAAAAATGTGTGCCTTCCTTTGGTGCTTTCAATTACCAATGCAACCACCAAAATGCTACCGTCGAGTTTCGAACACAGGTCTCCTAGAACCCAATACATTAACTTCCATCCTCTTGCCACTAGACCATGTTGTGCAGTTGGTGCTTGGTCTTGTTCGCTGCTCCTATTTAAACCCTATTAGTTGGTGCTAAACACAAAAATCACTCTCTTTTTTGCACGAGAATCAACACAATTGCACGCTATATTTTTTGAGAAAAAGGATAAATTAAAATATCTCTTAGACATTGGTATATATCGATTTCCCTCCTTCATGGATGATGTCAGCGCTTGAATTTCCTTCAACGAATTTAAATTTTGGTGCTCAAATTTTCTTTGGAGCTTATTGTTGGAGCCAAACTTGACTCAACTTTGAAACCTCCAAATTTAAATTTTTGGTTTTAATCAAATTGTTAATAATGCTAGTCACTGTTTGAGTTGTGGTGAGTAATTTAATTTTTCATTGGTTAAATTATTTCTAAACCTTGGTTGTTTATAAGGTATGCCTCTTTCGATTAATCAAATATCCCAAAAGAGAAAGGACAAAGTTTCATTAATCAAAAATTCTAAATTCGAAGTTCGACCTTCATAAACAATAAGTTCCCTTGGGCCTAAACTAACTTATAAAATCATAAAGTCCTAAGGTATGCTAAAGATAAGAAAATAATTAATCATCGTGATCTAAAAACCCGAAAAGCTAAAAGTCCAAAAAAAAAAATTAAGTTAGACTTGAGGGTATGTGTCCTGTTAATTAACAAACGAGCACCTTAGATTTGATCCAAGGGTTGTGGTCGATCCAAAAGTAATCGGACGGCTACGCTCTGATAAGTCAAGAAAAGGTTAAAAAAATGCAATCGACATTCTAAAAAGGTTAAAAAAATGCAATCGACATTCTAAAAAGGTTATAACCTAAGCTCATTTTGATTAAAATCAAACAAAATCTCTTTGATCCGATGACAACTCTACACAAAAAGAAGAAATCCAATGAACGCGCTTTTGCAAAGTAGTCCAAAGGTTAAGTCAAAGATAAATAATAATTAAAGGGATTAAAACCATGTTGCTTTCATAAGATCTGATGGATGCGCTTGATCCAAGACAAATTCGATGGCTACGCAATCTCCAAAAAATCAAAACTTTAAAGTAAAGTCAACACAGGTCAAGCTTTGAGTTAAACCCTGAGCAACTCCGATGGATCAAATGACAGCGTTTGATCGAGATTCAATCCGACGGTGGCGCTCCCATAAAAGATGCTTTTAAAAGGTAAAAGTCCTCATATGATTAATTAAAACATTAAACAGAATTAATAAGGGTATAACACATTGAGTAATCTCCCCTTTTTCGGCTTAATCAAGGTTAACATTATTTACCCCAAGGTAACTAACCCGTAGGTTGAAGAAAATCAACGGCCGCACAAACATCTATCAAGATCCAATGGCTACGTAGAAACTAAAATACAGTAAGATATTCGAAGGCAAAGGTAAAACATTAAGCGCGATTAGCAAGGGTATAACACGTGAATAATCAACCCATTTTTTTGGCTTAAATCGGGATTAATCAAGGCTAATGATATGTCCTTTGTGACTAATAAATATGCAGTTTTCAAAATATCTAACGACAGCACTGGGTCCCGCTCGGAGATCAACGATGGCGAAAGAGTCAAGGTAAAACAAAGGATTAAATAACATGAAAATATGATGGCCATGCTCATCTCCATTCAAGATCCAATGATGGCGCATCAGTAAAAATGATCAAGGTTTAATCTAAAAGTTTTCTTTTGATTAATTAAATGCTTTATAATTTGTCCCTCCTATCTTACGTTAAACCTAACATATAATTGAGATGATCCAACGGTAGTTCTCTCATTATGATATGATCTAAGGATGATCGCTTAGAAAGGTAAAGGTATTATATAAATTCTTAGGTTTAATACAACGATGTTAAGATGGTAATCATTAGGTTAACTTTGATTAACTATGATTAATAAATGATTAATACACCACATTATCGAAGGACCAAAAAAATAAGGTACATGTAGACTAATGATTGCGGAGGTTCCATGATATCAACGGTTGTATTGACTTTACTCAGGAAAATTGACAGCAATGCAGGAACCAAAGAATCAAGTGATGAATCAAATGATGAATATCTAACGATATTGCTTCATCAAGATAAAATAGATCCAACGGTCACACATGGGTCAGAGTAAAGGTAAAGAAAATACAAAGGGTTTAATGAACAAGCATCTTCAACGGATCTAACAAATGCGCTCACCTACACTCAGATCCAACAGAAGCGTGCGACCCTAAGGTAAATCGAAGGTAAGTTTAAATAAAATGCTTGATTAATGAAAGGTTAAACGCATTTAACAATATTGTGAACCCATTATTTATCCCCATCCTTTTTGGTCAAAATTTAAAGAGGATTCAGAGAATGTTTCTTTCGATTAATTAACCTACAAGTTTCGAACAAAACCATGGTGACAATGACAAAAGGAGCACATCCAACGATTGTTCTTGATCAAATTTAACTTAAGAAAAAAGGGAAACCTTCAAGGAAATAAAAAGTGTCACTCACACCAAGAACCACATCTTGTAGAAATCCTAAGGAATATCGCTGCCTAAATGAAATATAATCAATCCCAAGGATTTAGTTGCCATTCGAACCTGAGGTGGCATAAGATTTAAAAAGAAATTCATTCTAGTGGTACATATCAGTTCCACGTCTGATAAAAAGGTTCCTAGCGACCAATAGTAGAGGTTTATAAATTATTACAGGCACACAAATCAAAAGGGCCTGGGGCACGTAAGATAAAAAACATTACTCACCATAAACTCTCAACTCTAGGAAAAATATGTGGTGGCAGATTTCCATTGGTCGATTTTGAACAACAATTGGTGACATCGGGTTGATGACAAAATGTGCGAATTTATCAGACTCATTCCACCATCCTATATATGAACCCACGAAAATAGTAGAGGCTACTAGCTTGGTAATCTAAGAGCGAAGGTTGATACATAGGAGGTACAGAGAGAAGAAAGTTTTCAACTATCACAAAAAGACCCTACCTGCTATATTAAGAACAATGGTGTCATTATCAGATTTCTTCTTCACAGAGGGTTTTACTTATATCAGATTGTATGGAGCTAATATCCCTCCTAAGGTGCTACCACAATACTACCCATTATCCATAGCAGCTTTAGAATTATGCAGGCAGGTGGCAGAAGAGGCTAAGATGAGACTGGTAAAGAAACATGGTAAGGTCCCCTGGCTCGATGTTCCCTATCATTTTGGAGATTTTGTATTTGTTGGATATCCTTCCCTGCTCAAAGGAATGTTTGAATTGGACAACATGGGATTAGATGAAATATCATGGAGATTCTATGACCCAAAGGGAACATACAACAGAATGATGGAAAAGAGAGAATATGCTCGAATAAAACACCAGGAAGACACTTTTGAAGAAAGCTTGTTAGAAGCTATGGAGAAAGGATTAGATTTGCAGGTAGTATGGAATGAGTTCCCCCTAGAAAAAAGAGGTAGCACACAGGTTTATGAAGCCTATGATTACCCTATAGAACTAAGAAGGCTTCGAGAAAATTTAGTGGATGTTGTAGCACCTGTTATGCCAAGGACAGGCCCAACAATCAAGGAAGACCCCTTATTAGAATTAATAGAAGAACAGGGTATCGATCTAATGGAGGTCATTGTTAAAGCTGCTGATGTAATAGAACAATAGGTCAGGCCCCCTGAGAATGCTCAACTCAGAATAGAAGCAGCACCAAACATTCCTCAAGAAGCTTCTCAACAAACCAGTGCAGATAAAGGAAAGGAAATGGTAACTGCATCCACTCAAGAAGCATCACCCATAGAGCAAGTTGTAGTTCCCATTTTTGATCATGTATTAGTTGTAACTAGTGTGAAGAAATTGGCACCCATGGTCGTCCCTACCTCTATAAACATAAAGGGACAGGAGATTAAAATTCCATCAATAATACAAATGAATCCTAGGAGAGCTGGTGGATTAGGTGGCCTTTTTCGAAGCCACCTAGTGAAGAATCAAAAAGAGGTAACTCCTATGGAAGTGAAGAGACCCAGATTGTCTTTTCCTACTACCCAAGTTGTTTTGGAAAGAATAGATGAGCAGACCACCTTCACTGCCGCAAATGAACAAGAATTGCAATTAGTAGCAGGGATGGGGAATATAGGAGAACAACTCACTGAAGAAGGTAAATCAGAGGCACCCATATCAGATATGGCAGAAATCAATCTTCCTCCTCTGCAAAATCCACTAGTCTTCAGAGTTAATGAGGAAACAGGGGGTTCATCAGTGCTAGGAAAAGAGGGAGAGATGGCAGAAGTTGCTAAAGTAGTGCAGGTCCAAGTCATAGACCAATTTGTTGAAACAATTGATAAACTAAGAAAACAACTGAGCAAAGAGGAGGAGGAAAAGGTAGAGTTAAAAGTAGTAATAAGTAAGCAACAGGAAGAATTGACTCGAAGAGACACTTCAAGTGCACAACCCCCATCAGTGACAAAGGTGCAAGATCATGTATACTATCTGAATGTAATGAAAAAGGACATGTTAAAGAGAATAAGAGCTCATGCCAAAGGTTTTTCCAAAATGTTTAGACAAATAAGGGTAATCCAAATAACTGCTCAAGAAATTGTGACCTTGATGCAGGAAAGAGAAGAGGATTTTGGAATCATCCACCCTACCCTAGACTTTGTAGGAGATCATTTTGAAGAGTTACAGGGACAAGAAATAATGACACCTGATGGCAATAAGATCCAGATCAATTTTGAGTTTTTCAAAGCAGCCTTGTTTGGAGCAAACCTAGAGAGATGGATAAATTTTGTAACAGAAATGAATGACCTAATAAAAGATGCTACAGTAAAACTGGTAGATATTGGCCTATCCCTAGACCAATGCTTAGAAGCCTCAGATATAGAAGAGGTATTTAAAGAAACCTTTGAAAGATTCAACTGTGAACCAGGTGATGAGGAAGAGATGATTAGGCAAACCACACTTATGGTAAATACTGTGGAAATATTACTGTCTCAATATGACAAGAACATGCCTGTTATTGCTATACAGAAAAACAAAATCTTGCAGGAAATGAACATGCTAAGGATTGCAGCCACATTTGATACAAGAGTTTGGAAATTGATAGATGAACATATAAAATAGCTGCAACAAAGTCAAAAAGGAAAAAAGGTTAATACCTGCAGTCAATAGCAGAAAGTAAGTTCAACACAACAGACAACAACAACAATAGGGAATATTTTTGGCACAGTTAGAGGGCCAAGAAATCAAAGGGGGTCAACCCAAAAGAGGCCAGTCCGAAAGACAACAACTAAATGCACAAGGAAGTAGCAAAAGGAGATAAAGGTTTCCCTCATACCTTAATCACCGGTTGATAAAGTTATGTTTGGAAGAAGTCAAAGGAGAGAACACAATCAAAATGAAAAAGACAATAGAAGCCAGTTGTACCAATTTTTCAAGATCAACCAGAGGCTGACAAGTGGAGGGCCAGAGATCAACCAAAAATAACAGAATCAAGAACCAGAGGCTATAAGAAGAGGTAGCTATGGACAGATTCTGCATCAAGCAATTAGAGAGAATAGCATTTTTGCTAAGAGGTATACTTGAGTGCCTGGTTAGTTGTGTTGTTGTATCCCCTTCTGTGTCTATTTTCCTTTCTCATTTCTTTTTCTTCCCTTTGCTTTGCAGGATTGTGATAGGAAAGCGTTCAAGAAGTTGAGATCATTTCCTACCTTCTTGAGCCTAGGATTCAGAGACTCTACTATTACCATATTGGAACAAGGAGAGTTGGAGAGACCTGTTACATTATTTGAACAGAGTCCTCTTCATTGTATTGATGTATTTATTTAAGAAAAATAGAGTTAAAAGGCATCCCGCCCACTTTGCATGTAATATTTTATGAAATCAATACAATTCTGGATTTTATTCCTATCATATCTTTGTCTTAGTACTATGTGTCACTGTGTAATGGGTTACATTATTTGAACACATTATATACATTTCTTTCATTGGTTAACTCTTGATTTTATTGCGATATTCGAATGAGATTAAGAACGCCAATTTTTCTTCTCCCCTTCTTTCTGTTTCATATTAAAATTGTTGTTAAATTGCTATAACAACCCAATGAATCTAGGCACCAGTCTACATAAGGCATAACAGTTGGTTGTTTTTCATGCTTGGTCATTTTAAAAAGAATACTTATAGCTTAATATAAATCTAGAGCGTGTAATTAGAAGTATAATCAAAGAATTACCACTGGGGTTTCCTTACCCATTCTGTAGTCTTCTTTAGCAATATTCGTGTTTAGCAGAACATGAGGCAGGTCGACCAGAGCCTGTAATAGCTCGTTGGTTTCAAACGGGTTCTTGTAGCATGACAATCGAAATCCTACGGATGCAAGAATCGGTTCCAACAGTTTTTTGGCACCTTTTCGAGGAGAATTTTTACATTCTAAGCCTGGAGTTCATGACATATATCAATCAGCGAGTAGCCAAGTTAAAATAAAGAGCTTACATTTTAATTTCCATGACTTCTAACGTTCTTTATTTTATTTTTGCCCGTAGTTTTTAATTGTGAGTATTTTACGTCCCTGTATTTTCTTGAATTTCCACTTCTTGATTTTCTTGAAATTTCTTTTTCTTGATGTTCTTGAATTTTCCCAAAAACCAACTTCTATGAGGATGAGTGGTAATATCAAGCATTCTTGGTAAAAGTGCACGTTGTTCTTTCTGCACCTCGATGTTGGCGACTCTGCTGGATGAACCCAGAAGAAAAATATAAAAAAGGAGAGAACAGAACATGCTGGCGAACACCAAGAGAAGTGGTAAGGAGCTATTTCCAGAACTCGAGAATCCAGAGGTATTTATACATACCCAGAAAACTCCAATTTTCAAGAGTACTGTGTATAATAGTAGATCAATTTCTAGCGGTAAAAGGTACATAAAGAAAAATTAAAATTCTATTACTACTGATATTACTGTAGAAGATGATTTAAATTCTACTATAAATAGAAATTTGAATTCTGCTGTAGAAGATATACGTAATCATAATTCAAAGGTAGATAACCCATCGGTTAATATTCAAGCTGCCCAGACTCATACCACTATAAGTGCTACTACTATAAATTTGAATCCTACAATAGCAATGGCCCAGGCTAATGTTCATTTATGGAGAACTAACAGATATAGGCCTTTTGCATTACCAGTAAATTTGAATGCCTTACCCAGTAAAGCTCACAAATACCTCCCTAAGTTTTTAGGAAATAGTGCAGTCACTGGAGAGGATCATATCAAAAGTTTCTTATATGCAATGGATAGTCTGGAAGTTGAACATGAAGATGTAGTATTAAGACTATTTCTACAGACTTTAGAAAAATATGCCAGAGAATGGTTTAATTCACTTCCTAACAATGATATCCCAGACTTCACCAAAATGGAAGAGGTGTTCCTAAAGAAGTATGGTGAAAGGAAAAATGAACAATCATTGTTAACTGAGCTAGCCACTATGAAGAAGAAAGAAAATGAAGTTGTTAGTGATTTTAACACAAGATTTTCAAAGACTAGGAACAAAATCCCTACCAACCTCAGGCCTAGTGATATTCAGTCTATTTGTTTTTATAAAAATGCTTTTCAAGGAGAGTTTAACTACGAATTAAGGCAAGAACAAGCCACTACCATTGATGGTTGTATGGAGAAAGCAATGGATATAGAAATAAATATGCTTGACAGTGGTAAGATGAAGCCTTATTCTTTAGAAGTTAACATGCCTGAGAGAAAACCTAAGAGAGTGGCTTTTGATATACAAAGAAGAACTAAAATTGATCCCGTGGAGAAGTTGACTAGTCAGATGACAGAAATGTTTAACAATATGAGTAACAGGTTAGCAAGAATTGAAAGAAATGGAAGTAACGGTGAATCTTCATAGACAGAACGATCTCACATTGACAATCATCCTCCCTTCAAGAAAAATTTCAACAGGAATTGGGGGAATAACAATGGTTTTGAAGAAGGAAATAGGAATAGGGGTAATGGAAACAATAACTGGAAAAATAGAGATTCTGATAGGGATCAGAACAATGTTCCTAACCCTATACCATCTGCTAATGTAGCAGAAGGGTTTCCCTATTTTTGCTCCACTTGTGATGCACCCCATAACCCTGATGCATGTGGAATTCACCTAAGTGATCAACGTAATGTAGACATGCATGCAGAATCAGAGGAAGATATAAGAATCAATGCATGTTGGTCCATTGAAGATGAATCCAGAGAAAGGTTGTTTGAAGAAGACATGGATAAATATGCTTCAAATCATCATCCTCAAATCTTAGTAACCGAAAAAACTAAAATCTTGCAGAAATCACATGAGTCAAGATATGATAAGATGAAGCAAGGAAAGTTGATCCCCACTGCTCAAGAGGTTGAAGAATTAGAGGCAACTCATGTTTTAAATTTAAGGAACAGAACAGTCCCTGAAAAGATAGAGAAAGCATCTACAAGTGAAACAAGAAAATAAACTTTCCCCAATAAAGATATCACTAAAGAGAAAACTGATAGAAACCCTAATAAGATTACTCCTGAAGTAATAGAATCAGTGGAAGAGATTCCCAAAGAAGAAAGTAATAAACCATTGGATATAAAGAAGATAGAATTTGATGTTGGGTCAGAACTCAGTAAGAAAAAGGTTAATATCACATTTGGAGAACTTATGAAAGTTCAACAGTATAGAGAACAAGTCTGCAGAGCATTTGGATTAGTAGAACTAAAAGAAGACCCAACTTGCCATGCTGCTAGACAAAATCAACATGATACAAGATCACCATCCTCTGTCAGACCCTTCTATGTGTCATTAAGATATAATTCAGATGAAGGGGAAAGATATGTGATTCATAATTGCATGCTAGACAGTGGAGCTTCACATAATATCATGCCTAAGCTAATAGCTGACCAAATGGGATTAATCTGTACTAGAGATTCTGCCCCTATTTCTGTAATGGATAGTAGACAAATTCCCTATGTAGGGGTGATAACTGGATTGTTGGTTTTCTTAGATCAACACCCTAAAAAGGGAATAGTCATGGATGTAGCAGTAGTTGATGTTGACCCATTCTTCTCACTTTTGCTCAGTAGGCATTGGGTAGAACAACTAGGAGGTTCAATTCAATTGGATTGGTCCTATGCTACAATCCCAATATCAGATAAGGAGAATATAATTTTGAGAAGAGAACCATTCAACAAACACTTCGTAGAGTTAATTCAAATAGATGAAACCATGATTAACTTAGTAAACTCTATGGAAGAAAAAGGGATGGGAGTTTATTCAATATGGCACAACCCATTCCTAGTGGAAGTACCAGAAGCAAAGAACATGGATCCAGAAGATATAAAAATAGTAGATGAGGAATCAGATAGAGTTTTGACTCAAGAAATGTGGACCATGTATTTTGATGGAGCTAAATCCCAATCTGGAGTAGGTGCAGGTGTAAATTTGATTGATATTAAAGGAAACTACCTTAGTATTCCTTACAGATTGCAATTTCCTTGCACAAACAATGTAGCTGAGTACGAAGCTTTACTACTAGGGCTAAGGAAAGCAAAAGAGCTAGGCATTAACTACTTAACTATAATAGGGGATGCAGAGCTTATTATACTACAGATCAAAGGTAAATATCAGACTAAACATCCTAGGCTTAAGCAATATAGAAATGCAGTATTGGAAGAAATTGATAAATTTTTAGCTTTCAATATCTCATATATTCCTAGAGAACAAAATCATGTTGCAGATATTTTAGCTGTAAATGCCTCAGGTTTAGATCACCCAGAGATAACTACACAATACATGGACAGATTCCCAACTATCTCAGTATATAAGCCATCTGTACCAGATAACATAGTCTATCTTCAAGTGTTTCAAGATGATATAGATATTAAGGATTTTATGACTTTGCAAAATCAGTATGCAGATGTAATCTATGATGAAAAAGATGAAGAAGAGCTAAAAGACCAAATAGGTGAGCCAGTAGAAGTAATCCAGTTGAAGACTAATAAGATACCTAAAGGATTAGTTTCTCTAGAAAGTCTATTTGATGATTTTGACAAAGCCTATAAACCTATACGCAGAGAAGTGATATCTAAAGATATAAACATTGGCTCAATGAAAGAACCCAGAATAGTGAAGATAGACATGGCATTACCTGCTAAAGAAAAGGTTGGATATATCAGTTTCTTGAAAAAGAACAAAGAACATTTTGCCTGGACTTATGAAGATCTGAAAACATTCAAAATAGATGTAATGACACACATAATACCCCTGAAAGAAGATTCCAAACCATTTAGACAAAAACAAAGAAAATACAATCCAACTTTGCATCCAATAATGCAAAAAGAGGTACAAAAGTTGTTGGATTCCAAAATAATCAGAAAGGTAAGATTTTCTTCCTAGATATCCAATTTAGTACCAGTCAAAAAAAAGAATGGGGATATTAGACTCTATGTAGATTTTAGAAATTTAAATAAGAGTTCATTAAAAGACAATTACCCATTACCCAACATGGAACAATTATTGCAAGCAGTAGTTGGCTCAACAAGATTGTCTCTGTTAGATGGATTTTTAGGGTACAATCAAATTCAGATAAATCCAGAAGATAGACATAAGGCAACATTCACTACACCCTGGGGCACATTTGAATATTTAAGAATGCCTTTCGGACTAATGAATGCAGGTGCTACTTTTCAAAGAGCAATGGACTTTGCCTTTAAAGGATTGATGTTTAAAATTGTAGTTGTATACCTAGATGATATCACAGTATTTTCTAAAAATCTAGAAGACCATCTAGAACATTTAACTGTAGTTTTTGCTCGATGCAAAGAATTTGGAATTTCTTTGAATCCCAAGAAATGCATATTTGGGACTACTCAAGGAAAGTTATTAGGACATATAGTTTCAGAAAAAGGAATAAGCATTGATCCAGAAAGAATTGAAGCCATTTCCAAAATTCCCCCTCCTAGAAATTTAAAAGGAGTCAGGTCATTCTTTGGCAAGATAAATTTCATTAGAAGATTTGTCCCAAATTTTGCAGAGATGACCAAACCTATAAATGACATGGTTAAGAAAACTGGAGAAATAAAATGGACAATGGAAAATATGGAAGCATTTAACAAAATCAAAGAAGCCATATCGACCACTCCAGCTCTAAGCTGCCCAGATTATGCCAAAGATTTTAACATCTATTCTTATGCATCTAAACATTCCATAGTTGTAGTTCTTTCATAGAAATATGATGAAAATAATGAAAGGCCAATAGCATTCATGAGCTCAGGACTAAAAGGAGCACATATTAAATACACCTTGTTAGAAAAACATGCTTATGTAGTCATCCAATATTTAGAACACTTCAAAGGTATATTTGGCTCAAATAAGGTTTATTGTTGTATTCCTTTTATAGCAATAAAAGATATTTTTTCCCAATCAGAGCCATTAGGAAGACCAGCAAGGTGGATGGTAAAGCTTCTGCAATATGATGTTGAATTCAAAATAGTCAAAACTGTCAAAGGGCAAGGTTTAGCTAAACTATTGGCTAACAAGGAAGAAGTAGGATCTGAAAATGTTCTCACCATAGATCAGACATATGATGATAGGAGAATAAAAAATGAAGAATGTAAATGGTATGAAGAAATTTTGTCATACTTACAAACTCTGTCATTCCCCAAAAACATGTCAATAAATAGAATAAGATCAATCAAACTTCAAGCTCAAAAATATTATATACAGGATGGTGTGCTATACTGGAAACACCCTGATGGAATATTATTAGTCTGTTTGTATGAAAGTGAAGTCCCAAAAATAATTAATGAATTTCATGATGGATTCTGTGGAGGACATTTTGCTCCAAGAGCTACAACTAATAAAATTATGAGGGCAGGATATTATTGGCCTTCCATTTTTAAATATGTATATAAATATGTTAGGAATTGTCATAACTGCCAAGTTTTTGTAGGAAAGAAACATCTGGCAGCCATGCCCCTCAAGCCAGTAATCATTGAAGCACCATTCACCCAATGGGGCATTGATTTGATTGGAGAAATCAAGCCTAATTCATCTGGTCAGCATAAGTGGATCATAACAACAACAGATTACTTCACAAAGTGGGTAGAAGTTGCACCTTTGAGAACATCTACAACTGCCACAATCATCATATTCCTAGAGGAAAACATCTTAACCAGGTTTGGAGTTCCTCAAAAACTGGTTACTGATAATGCATAGTATTTTGTTTCATATGAAATGGTAGAATTTTGTGTTGAATATGGAATTGAATTATCTCATTCTGCTAATTATTATCCCCAAGGAAATGGCCTTGTTGAGTCATCAAATAAAAATGTAATAACCAGAATAAAAAGGTCATTAGGTAAGAATAAAAGAGGGTGGGACAGTGAACTTAAATTTGCTTTATGGGCTGATAGGTTGTCTATTAAAAGAAACACAGGAAGAACCCCCTACGAGATGGTTTATGGAGAGAAAGCATTATTACCTTCAAAAATAGAAAAATTGGCACTTTCCCTCCTGTTACAAGACCATGAAGACCCCAATCCCATACAGAGAAGGCTTGATCAAATTGTCCTATTAGAAGAACAAAGAAGAGAGACCCTTAATAGAATGATAGAACAAACTCAGAAAACCATGAAATTGTTTAATAAGAAAGCCAAGGGTACTCCTTTTTCTCAGGGAGATATAGTCATCTATTGGGATCCTAAAAATGATAAACATGGTGAAAAAGGTAAATTTGAACCCAAATGGATTGGTCCATACCAAATAGCTCATGTTATCAGTCAGAATACATACAAGTTGCAGACCTTACAGGGTGAAATGATGGCTATTCCTATTAATGGCCAACACCTCAAAATGTACAATCCTTGTTGAAGGTGAATAAAAAAAAAAAAAATGAAAAAGAACAAAAATCCAAAAATAGAGTGTTTCAATTTTAGCTTTTCTTTTCTTGTTCAGTTTAATTCTGAGTTTACTGTACACATGATATTCTTAGCTTAATGAGTATATATTACTGTTGATTCCACCAAAAACAATAAAAAGAAAAAAGGAGATTTATTTTAGATTCTGATGAGCTTTACAATTTTCACAAAAAAATGAGTGTTTATGCAATAGTTGTTTGATATGAAATAAAACAGAAGGAAAACAAAGCTGACTGAAACATCATGTCAAAAGCCTCACATTACAAATGATACTTAAGGTGACTTCAAAGGTCCAAAGAACTGAGTTATCTTTGAGAGGGTAGTTGAGCCAAAAATCATTACACTCATATTTATAGCCAGAAACTAATCCTTAACTCAGGCATACTTATTGCACAATTTACTTATATATTCAAGTACCTCTCTCACGAGAAAGAAAAATAAAAAATAAAGTAAAATTGAGTCACTACCTGAGATATCTTGGAAAACCTCTACCGAGGCTATAGACGCTTGACTGGCAGTAGGGTAAAACCAAGATGGGATTAGAAGCAACTCCACCAGGGCTATAGATGCCTGACTGGTAGTGGAGCCCTGTAGAATGGTGAAAATTTTGAAGAGTGAAATCACATATTAGGCTTGACTATTTTGCTCAGATATGGCAAAGTTCTGAAAGATTTAGAAATAAAAAAGAATGCACAAACACACACATGGCCAAAACATGATGAAGTAAAAAAGGCTTTGACAAATTTCTGTGTAATCATATCTTATGACTTAGCTAAAACAAGCATTACAATATATCAAAAACAAAACTCATTTGTTTCTAAAAATCTGATCCTAGTTTCCAAATTGAATAAAAGGAATTACAGTTTTCAAATACTCTATTTGCTCTAATATCATGTTGTTCATACAGTTTTTCAGTATATTAAAAAAAAAAAGAGGAAGGAAATTTTTTCTGTTATACATTTCAAGCTTTACTTAGAAGTCAAAATTTTGTTGTTTTTTGTTCAATTTTTGCAAAATAAAACCAGGAGATTCTGTGGTTCTCAAGTGCTTCATGTTTTCAACACATTGTCCCAGTCAGAGCCTATGTTGGAGCCAAATTTGACTCAACTTTGAAACCCCCAAATTTAAATTTTTGGTTTCAATCAAATTGTTAATAATGTTGGTCACTACTTGAGTTGTTGTGAGTAATTTGATTTTTCATTGGTTAAATTGATGAAGTCTAAACCTTGGTTGTTAATAAGGTATGCCTCTTTTTATTAATCAAATATCCCGAAAGAGAAAGGGTAAAGTTTCATTAATCAAAAATTCTAAAGTCGAAGTTCGACCTTCATAAACAATAAGTTCCCTTGGGCCTAAACTAACTTATAAAATCATAAAGTCCTAAGGTATGCTAAAGATAAGGGAATAATTAATCATCGTGGTCTAAAAACCCGAAAAGCTAAAAGTCCAAAACAAAAATCTTAAGTTAGACTTGAGGGTATGTGCCCCGTTAATTAACAAACGAGCACCTTAGATTTAATCCAAGGGCCACGCTCGATCCAGAAGTAATCGGATGATTGCACTCCGATAAGTCAAGAAAAGGTTAAAAAAATGCAATCGACATTCTAAAAAGGTTATAACCTAAGGTCATTTTGATTAAAATCGAACAAAATCTCTTTGATCCGATGACAGTGCTTCACCAAGAAGAAATCCAATGAACGCGCTTTTGCAAAGTAGTCCAAAGGTTAAGTCAAAGATAAATAATAATTAAAGGGATTAAAACCATGTTGCTTTCATAAGATCTGATGGATGCGCTTGATCCAAGCCAAATATGACGACTGTGCAATCTCCAAAAAATCAAAACTTTAAAGCAAAGTCAACATGGGTCAAGCTTTGAGTTAAACCCTGAGCAACTCCAATGGATCGGACGATAGCGCTTGATCGAGATTCAATCCGATGACGGTGCTCCCATAAAAGATGCTTTTAAAAGGTAAAAGTCCTCATATGATTAATTAAAACATTAAACATGATTAATAAGGGTATAACACATTGACTAATCTCCCCCATTTCAGCTTAATCAAGGTTAACATTATTTTCCCCAAGGTAACTAACCCATAGGTTGAAGAAAATTGACGGTCGCACAAACATCTATCAAGATCCAATGGCTGCGCAAAAACTAAAAGATGGTAAGATATTCGAAGGCAAAGGTAAAACATTAAGCGTGATTAGCAAGGGTATAACACGTGGATAATCAACCCCCTTTTTTGGCTTAAATCAGGATTAATCAAGGCTAATGATATGTCCTTTGTGACTAATAAATATGCAGTTTTCAGAAGATCTAACGACAACACTGGATCCCGCTCGGAGATCAACGGTGGCGAAAGAGTCAAGGTAAAACAAAGGATTAAATAAAATGAAAATCTGACGACCGCACTCATCTCCGTTCAAGATCCAACGATGGCGCATCAGTAAAAATGATCAAGGTTTAATCTAAAGGTTTTCTTTTGATTAATTAAATGCTTTATAATTTGTCCCTCCTATCTTACGTTAAACCCGACATATAATCGAGATGATCCAACGACAACGTTCTCATTGTGATATGATCTAAGGATGATCACTCAGAAAGGTAAAGGTATTATATAAATGCTTAGGTTTAATACAATGAGGTTAAGATGGTAATCATTAGGTTAACTTTGGTTAACTATGATTAATAAATGATTAATACACCACATTATCGAAGGACCAAACAAATAAGGTACATGTAGACTAACGATTGCGCAGGTTCCATGATATCAATGGTTGCATTGACTTTACTCAAGAAAATCGATGGCAGTGCATGAACCAAAGAATCAAGTGATGAATCAAATGGTGAATATCTAATGGTAGCGCTTCATCAAGATAAAAGAGATCCAATGGTCATGCATGGGTCAGAGTAAAGGTAAATAAAATACAAAGGGTTTAACGAACAAGCATCTTCAACGGATCTAACAAATGCGCTCACCTACACTTAGATCCAATGGTAGCGCGTGACTCTAAGGTAAACCGAAGGTAAGTTTAAAGAAAATGCTTGATTAATTAAAGGTTAAACACATTTAACAATACTGTGAACCCATTATTAATCCCCATCCTTATTGGTCAAAATTTAAAGAGGGTTCGAAGCATGTTTCTTTCAATTAATTAACCTACAGGTTTTGAAAAAATCCATGGTGGCAATGACAAAAGGAGCACATCCAATGGCTGTGCTTGATCACGTTTGACTTAAGGAAAAAGGGAAACCTTCGAGGCAATAAAAATTGTCACTCACACCAAGAACTAGATCTTGTAGAAATCCCAAGGGAGATCATTGCCTAAATGAAATATAATCAATCCCAAGGATTTAGTTACCATTCAAACCTGAGGTGGCATAAGATTTAAAAAGAAAGTCATCCCAGTGGCACATATCAGTTCCATGTCTGATAAAAAGGTTCCCAATGACCAATAGCAGAGGTTTATAAATGATTACAGGCACACAAATCAAAAGGGCCCAAGGCACGTAAGATAAAAGACATTACTCACCATAAACTCTCAACTCCAGGAAAAATATGCGGTGGCAGATTTTCGTTGGTCAATTTTGAACAACAGTTGGTGACATCGGGTTGATGACAAAACATGTGAATTTATCAGACTCATTCCACCACCCTGTATATGAACCCACAAAAATAGTCGAGGCTACTACCCTGGTAATCTAAGAGCGAAGGTTGATACACAGGAGGTACAAAGAGAAGAAAGTTTTCAAGTATCACAGAAAGACCTTACCTGCTACATTAAGAACAATGGCATCATGGGGAGATGTTTTCATACCTGTAGACACTAGGGAAGCCATGCAATTCATCACAAATAGATCCCCATACTCTGTGATCTCTGGGCCACCTATTCTTGGTACCACCATGTATGAGTTTGCTCAGAAATGTGGGGCAGATAAAAAACCAAACCCAGCTCAACTGTACGAGATTGACAATGCCTGTATCAAGAGTTTCGCCCAAGTGATGGAAGGCGATAACAGGACCCCATGGATAATGGCAGATTTATTTCATAAAGCTCATAGGTTATAGTACAAGGGTTTCCCTAGAAATAACAGATGGAACAGTAACCTTGGGAAATTGATATGCCCAAAAGTGCACTTCTCCTCAGACTTGATGGCTTGGCTGGCAGTAGCATATGATGAAAGAACGAGGACCTTTCGAGACCACAAGAATCGGTGGGTGTTCAACATCAAAGTCGAGCATATCCAAGAGGTGTTCAACTTAACGAATTATACCACTTTTCTGGTAGACCAGGTAATCGAACACCAATCTCGTATGTTTATAGATATGGAAGTCTTTAAAAGTTTGTTCGATACATATGCAACAATAGATAAAGAATTCCCAATCAACAAAAATGCTTTTAAACCCTGGGTACAAGATTTCTGTGATATGATAAACATAGTTTTGGGAGTACAGGATCTGAATAGAATAACAAAAAGGGTTTTATATTTAGCTGCACAATGCAATAGGGCACATAACACTCCAATTTATGCTTGGGAACTGGAATTGAGTACCCAAATACATAAAGAAATGATGGAATTAAGAAGAGCAGTTTTCGAACAGAGGTAGGAGATGCCTCATTTTTCATAGTATTCATTTCTCATTCACCTAATAGCAGGCCAATTGGGAGAAGAAGCCCATAAAATAGTAAAATCCATCGATAGCCCCTATGTTCAGAATAGCTTCTGGAGACTTCATGAAGGATGAACTCACATGGGCTGGTTCTGTGATCGTTTCATGGTAGAAATCCATTGGGCCTTAACTGGGTTAGTTCCAGAGAGATTAGGGCTAGGGGTAAAAGCCTTCATTAAAGAAAAGGAAATTGGAGATTTCTTCTTCATAGAGGGTTTTACTTATATCAGATTGTATGGAGCTAAGATCCCTCCTAAGGTGCTACCATAGTACTGCCCATTATCCATAGCAGCTTTAGAATTATGCAGGCAGGTGGTAGAAGAGGCTAAGATGAGACTGGTAAAGAAACATGGTAAGGTCCCCTGGCTCGATGTTCCCTATCATTTTGGAGATTTTGTATTTGTTGGATATCCTTCCCTGCTCAAAGGAATGTTTGAATTGGACAACATGGGATTAGATGAAATATCATGGAGATTCTATGACCCAAAGGGAACATACAACAAAATGATGGAAAAGAGAGAATATGCTCGAATAAAACACCGAGAAGATGCTTTTGAAGAAAGCTTGTTAGAAGCTATGGAGAAAGGATTAGATTTGTAGGTAGTATGGAATGAGTTCCCCCTAGAAAAAAGAGGTAGCACATAGGTTTATGAAGCCTATGATTACCCTACATAACTAAGAAGGCTTCGAGAAAATTTAGTGGATGTTGTAGCACTTGTTATGCCAAGGACAGGCCCAACAATCAAGGAAGACCCCTTATTAGAATTAATAGAAGAACAGGGTATCGATCTAATGGAGGTCACTATTAAAGTTGCTGATGTAATAGAACAACAGGTCAGGCCCCTTGAGAATGCTCAACTCAGAATAGAAGCAACACCAAACATTCCTCAAGAAGCTTCTCAATAAACCAGTGCAGATAAAGGAAAGGAAATGGTAACTGCATCCACTCAAGAAGCGTCACCCACAGAGCAAGCTGTAGTTCCCATTTTTGATCATGTATTAGTTGTAACTAGTGTGAAGAAATTGGCACCCATGGCCATCCCTACCTCTATAAACATAAAGGGATAGGAGATTAAAATTCCATCAGTAATACAAATGAATCCTAGGAGAGTTGGTGGATTAGGTGGCCTTTTTCGAAGCCACCTAGTGAAGAATCAAAAAGAGGTAACTCCTATGGAAATGAAGAGACCCAGATTGTCTTTGCCTACTACCCAAGTTGTTTTGGAAATAACAGATGAGCAGACCGCCTTCACTGCCGCAAATGAACAAGAATTGCAATTAGTAGCAGGGATGGGGAATATAGGAGAACAACTCACTGAAGAAGGTAAATCAGAGGCACCCATATCAGATATGGCAGAAATCAATCTTCCTCCTCTGCAAAATCCACTAGTATTCAGAGTTAATGAGGAAACATGGGGTTCATCAGTGCTAGGAAAAGAGGGAGATATGGCAGAAGTTGCTAAAGCAGTGCAGGTCCAAGTCATAGACCAATTTGTTGAAACAATTGATAAACTAAGAAAACAACTGAGCAAAGAGGAGGAGGAAAAGGTAGAGTTAAAAGTAGTAATAAGTAAGCAACAAGAAGAATTGACTCGAAGAGACACTTCAAGTGCACAACCCCCATCAATGACAAAGGTGCAAGATCATGTATACTATCTAAATGTAATGAAAAAGGACATGTTAAAGAGAATAAGAGCTCATGCCAAAGGTTTTTTTGAAATGTTCAGACAAATAAGGGTAATCCAAATAACTGCTCAAGAAATTGTGACCTTGATGCAGGAAAGAGAAGAGGATTTTGGAATCATCCACCCTACCCTAGACTTTGTAGGAGATCATTTTGAAGAGTTACAGGGACAAGAAATAATGACACCTGATGGCAATAAGATCCAGATCAAAGTTCTAATTCTTTCATATCAAGGAGTGCAAGATTAAATTTAAAGATTTCAACAAAGAGAAATCTGGCAATGTCAAAAATGGCTGCTAGGGTTTGATGAGGAAAGCTGCTTTGCTGGAATTTTTTTGAGACCTATCTGGTGGGCTCTGCGGGGATGGCAGCAGTTTCTGGAGGAGGTATGAACAAGTGGAGGAATGTAGTGATGGCATCGGGTCCAGTCACAGAGCGTGCATGCTAGGGCTGGTATTTCTTTTAAAAATGATTGGAAGGAACAGGATTTCCCATTGCATGCCAAGAATCGCTTGTTAAAGAACAATGGATGTTTGGAACGATGTGAAGCCAGGCCGGTTCTAGTGGTTCAACCAGACTCGGTGGCAGAAGATGTGGAGTATTTAACCAAACATGCGCTTATTGGTAAATTTATGGGCATCCAAATTTCTCTTCCCTTTGTGGAGGCTTGGGTTAGGAAGACTTGGAACCCTGAAGGTGATGTGGAGGTGATGCTGAGTGCAAACAACTATTTTATGGTGGTTTTTCTTGTCTTGCGGATCGTAACAAAGCATTTGAAGGAGGTCCCTATTTCTGTAACCAAGCGGGACTCTTTCTTAAACCCTGGCATGTGGGTTTCAACCCATCAGAGGAGCGGCCGTCACGGGTTTCGGTGTGGGTTCGGCTTCCATGGCTCCCATTAGAATTTTGGAGAAATGACATCTTGCATATGATTGCCCTTCTACTTGGGAAGCCGGTTGGGCCGTCACGACAGACGTTGGATAAAAAGGTAATCTCTGTTGCCCGTATCTGTGTTGAAATTGATTTAAACAATCCTATTCCAGATTCTATTGAAATACAATTCGGATCAACCAAATGGGTTCAAAAACTTGACTATGAAGCTCTTCCATTTCGTTGTCGGATTTGCCATGAATATGGCCACTTACAAAGAAAATGCCCTAAGTTTGTCCTGCCTGTGGCTTCAAATCCTGGGCCCTCTCGAGCTGTACAAAATATGGATAAAGGAAAAGCCCCGATAAAGGAGGGGGATCAGGATAAGGAAGGCTTTGTTACGGTAAAACCTCGAAACAAAGGAAGAAAGGCAAAAAGAGACATTAAGGATAACTAGCCGGATGCTCGGCTCAACCGTTTTGAAATTCTAGAGAATCTTGATCAGTGCGTGGAGATACCTGAAACATCGCTACCTGTTATAGATATAACAGGACCAAATCGGTTGTCTCTTCATGAGGTGGAACCAAGGGAACCAGATATAGGGGGTTTAAATGAAGAACAGAGGGCTTTGGTTTCGAGTATAGGTGATATGGTTGGCCCTAGCCCTAGAAGTGAAGTTATCTTAGAAAATGGCACAGATTTAGATATGCCCTCTCCTACCCAAGCACTGATGCAGTCATCCATGGACTGTAAAACTCCTACGGTCTTTGGGATTGCAGCATAAAATAATTAAAAAAAATGCTTGAGATAAGAATATGAAGGTGGGTCGGAAGAAAGACCAGGATAAAATTAAGTTAATGGGGAGACTTTGGTAGAGTCAGGTTTGGTGAGAACATTGGACTCCCATTTTTATAACCCCCAAAAATGATTATACTTTCATGGAATGTAAGGGGGTTGAACAGCATCCCCAGACAAAAAGTTGTTCGTGATTTGATTCGTGTTCATTCTTCGGATGTGGTTTTTATTCAGGAGACTAAATTAGCTATTGATAGTTTGTTCAATATTGCTCCCAAGTTGTGGAGAAAGGGGCAATGTCAGTGTATTGGTGCATGTGGATATTTTGGTGGCCTTGCTTGTTTATGGGATCCAGTTAAGATCTCTCCTCTTACCTGGATTTCTAGCAGGTGATCTATTTCGATGATCGGGCATGATAATGAATCCGGTGAGACCATCCTACTTACAAACGTGTATGCTCCTATTGATTACAATGGTAAAGTGAATTTATGGGAGCACATTGGCTTTGTGAGAAGTCTGGCTCCCCTGTACCCATGGATTTTGGTTGGAGACTTCAATTCTATCACTTGTCTGGAGGAAAAACGTGGTGGGATTGATCGTCTTGAGCCTTTTTCTTCTATCTTCAATGCTCATATCCGGGCCTTGAACTTGGTTGACATCAAGCCGGATAATGGGATATTTACTTGGCATAATAGAAGATGTGGGGAATATTCCATTTCAGAGAGACTGGATAGGTTTTTGATCTCTAGTTTTTGGATTGGCAATAATAGAAGCGCTAGTTATGTGATTATGGAGGGTAGAGGATCTGATCATTGGCCTATCAAACTCTCTGCTCTGGAGTTAGGGCTAAAAAAGAATCCCTCATTTAAGTTTCAACTTATGTGGCTGCGAGATCCTAAGCTTCATGATTTCATGCGAGGCTGGTGGACTAATGGCAAACCTCCTCATGGCACCGCTATGTACTCCTTTATGAAGCGGCTTCAATTTGTTAAGCATAAATTGAAGAGATGGAATAGACTAAATTTTGGGAACCTTTCCTTGGCTAAGGTGGCAGCTCTTAGGAGGGTGGAAGAAGCCTCAAGGAAGATTAGAGATCAGGGACTCACGAGAGGAGCTTCTTGTTGAGGAATGCGAGGTTGTAAAAGACCTTGTTGAATGGGAGCGAGGGAAGAAATTTTTTGGAAACAAAAAGCTCGAGTAGATTGGCTTCAGGAAGGGGATAGGAACACAACCTTCTTTTATAACTCTGTTAAGGCTCGTCGTAATGGTAACTTGATTACCTCTCTTGTTAATTCTCGGGGTGCCACTGCTTTCTTCTTTCAAGGATATTTCAGAAGAGACTAAGAGGTATTTTTCCTCTCTCTTCAAGGAGGATGCCCTCTCAGATGATGAGGAAGAAAAACTTATTCTAAAGCTGTATTCCCTCGATTGTTTCTAGAGAGATGAATGAGCACTTGATGGATCCAATTTCCCTTGAGGAGCTGAAAAGTGTTGTATTCAAGATGAAAAAGGGGAAAGCCCTGGGTCCGGATGGATTCTCGATTGAGTTTTATCAAGAGTTTTGGGAGTTAATCAAATTTGACCTTTTGGAAGTGGTCCGTGAGTCCCAAAAGAACAAACAGATGCTAAGGGCCCTAAATGCTACCTTTGTGGTGCTTATTCCCAAGAAAGAGGGAGCGAATTCCTTGGATATGTTCAGGCCTATTGCTCTCTGTAATGTTGTATATAAGATCATCACAAAAATTATTTTTGAGAGGCTGAAGATATGGTTGAGCAAAATCATCTTTGAGGAGCAAGGTGGGTTTGTTGTTGGCCGACAAATCATGGATGGGGTTGTTATTGCTACAGAAGCTATTCACTCAATGGAAACTTCTAAGGAGAAAACTATGTTCATTAAGTTGGACATGGCAAAAGCCTATGATAGAGTTAGATGGTCCTTTCTTCAAAAAGTTCTTGCTGCTTTTGGCTTTGAGGAGGAATGGATTAGATGGGTGATGAGTTGTATTTCTTCTTCCTCATTCTCTATTCTTGTTAATAACGAGACAACGGAGCTGTTTGAGGCCTCAAGGGGATTGAGGCAAGGAGATCCTCTATCTCCTTATTTGTTTATCATTATGGCAGAAGGGTTGGGCAGATTACTCAAGTCTCAGGTCAGGGCATGGTCTCATTCAGGGGTGGAAGTGGGATAACGAGTTTGCCACCTCTTTCCCACCTTCAATTTGTTGATGATATTGCTTTGTTGGGAGTTGCCACTATCAAGGAAGCTGGAAACATTAGACAGTCTCTTGACATATATCTTGGTGCTTATGGACAGGTGATTAATGAGGACAAGTCCTTTATTTTCTTCTTCAATACCCCCCTCTTATTCAAGCCAGGATTGCTCGCATTCTAAGATTCCAGGTCGGGACTCCCCCTTCATTTATCTTGGGATCCCGATTTCATCTCATCCTCTGCCTAGATCTTCTTGGCAGTCTATACTTGATAAGTTTAGAAGGAAGGTAAATCACTGGACTATCAGATGGCTATCCTCTGTAGGTAGAGTATTGCTTTTAAAATATGTTATTCAAGCTTTACCCATTTATAGATGTTTTGTGCAAACAACTCCTTCTCATTTCATCAAGGACATGGATGCTCTGTCAAGACAGTTTTTGTGGTCTGGCAAACTTGATCAATCTAAATGGAGTTTGGTTAGATGGGATTCCATTTGTAGGCCAGTTCAAGAGGGAGGCCTTGGGTTGCGACAGGCAACTCTTTCTGGGCAGGCTTTGGCTACGAAACTTTATTGGAGATGGTGTACCTCTCAAGATCAGATTTGGGCTAAAATATTATCTTATAAATACTTGAGAGGTATTTATGAGGCAGATATCCCTAGAGCCAGTTTGGTTGGGAAAGGTTCTATTATACGGGACACTACGAAAGAGGAGCTAATTTAATTAAGCGGGTTTTGTTATGGATTTGCAATCAAGGATCAGATGTTCCTTTTTGGGAGGATTCTTGGGATGGCCACCCTCCTATCTTGACTCAATATCCCAGGTTACATTCCCTAAGCATTTGTTTCTTGGAAGCGGGTTGGTCTCATGTGGAGGACTTTAAAAAAATCTAGTATTTTGGAAATATGGAGATGTACAGATGGAAAGATCCGTAGGAATGGCCCCAAGGGGGATTGGTCGAGGATAGAGAGGTGCTTGCTCTTATTCTTGCAGGGAGGTATTGTTCTTCATTGAGGGATAAAGACATTCTGGCTTGGAACCCTAATCCCAAGGGAACCTACTCTGTAGCCTATGGTTATCAAGTTCTTGATAAGCAAAAGTTTGGGAGTCTCCCTGTCACATGGTGGAAAAAGGTGTGGAATAGATTTGCTTGGCCGAAATGTAACTTTTTCTCTGGCTGGTAGCTCGTAATAAATGCCTCACTTGGGATAACTTGAGGAAGAGGGGATTTCAGGGTCCCTCTTTATGTGTCCTTTGTGGTAAGAATGAGGATGACTCTTCTCATTTATTTTTCCAATGCTCCCTTGCCAGAGACATTTGGCACTGTTGGTGGAGTGCCTGGAACCATCCTTGTTTTCATGTGCTCTCCCTGGTGGAGTTTTGGAGTAGTTTGGGCAGACCTCCAGCCAAGGCCCCCTTCCTCCAAGTGGCTTGGAATTTGGGCCCTTCTTGCATCATCTGGCAGATTTGGCTCGAACGAAACCAACGCATTTTTGAGGGAAGTCATTTGGCTGTTCAACAGATCTGGCAAAGGATCCTGTGTATGGTTCAAGAAACTATCCATAGTAAATGTGATGTGGACCCTCATTTGGACTCTAGGGAGGAGAAGGTACGACAGGCCCTTGGTTTGTTTGGGGTTGGTGTGAATTCTTCTAGCCCTAGTAGGATTCCTCAGCTTAGCAAGAAGGTTAGGAGAGAGGGTAGATGGAGGCTGCCCCCTAGAGGAGTTTTAAAAATTAATGCGATGGGTCGTCCGGGGGCAATCCTGGACATCCTTGGAATTGGTGGTGTTGGGAGAGATTCTGCTGGCGTGGTCGGTTTTTCTTTTCCATTTATAAAGGTGTTCACTCCAACAATCTTATGGAAGCTCTGGCGATACTTGAGGCCTTGCAAAGGGGGTTTTCTCTTGGCTGGCGCAGGATTCTTTGCGAGTCTGACTCTCAAATTTTGGTTAATATTTTAAACAACAAAAGAGTGGAGGATGTTAATTGGCAGTTGGCCTCTGTGACCATTCAGATTCTCAGAATGAGTGAAGAGTTCGAATTTATATCCTTTGTGCACATTCCAAGGGAATGGAATGGGGTTGCTTATTACCTGGCCAAAAGGGCTTCTGAGCTATTGGATACTCAGAGTATTGATAACTGGGAGAGTCTCCCGTCTGGGGATTCTCAACACCTACGGGAGTTGATCCATAAGGATGTTCAGACTTAATGTGGTTTGTTTTTTTTGGTTTTCTTTGGGAGTTGACCTTGTCTGGTGATTTAGCCTGTCTTGTTGCTTATTTGAGTCCTGGGTGGGGGCTCAGTTGTACTTTGTAATCCAGACTTTTTATCAATAAATTTTTACCCCTTTATTTAAAAAAAAATATCCAGATCAATTTTGAGTTTTTCAAATCAGCCCTGTTTGGAGCAAACCTAGAAAGATGGATAAATTTATGTAACAGAAATGAATGACCTAATAAAAGATGCTACGGTAAAACTGGTAGATATTGGCCTATCCCTAGAACAATGCTTAGAAGCCTCGGATATAGAAGAGGTATTTAAATAAACCTTTGAAATATTTGACTGTGAACTAGGTTATGAGGAAGATATGATTAGGAAAACCATAGTTATGGTAAATACTATGGAAATATTATTGTCTCAATATGACAATAACATGAATGTTATTGTTGTACAAAAAAACAAAATTTTTCAAGAAATAAACATGCTAAGGATTGTAGCCACATTTGATACAAAAGTTTAGAAATTGATAGATGAACATATAAAACAACTGCAACAAATTCACAAAGGAAAAAAGGTTAATACTTGCAGTTAATAGCAGAAAGTAAGTTCAACACAACAGACAACAACAACAGGGAATATTTTTGGCATAGTTAGAGGGCCAAGCAATCAAAGGGGGTCAACCCAAAAGAGGCCAGTCCAAAATGTAGCAACTAAATGCACAAGGAAGTAGCAAAAGGAGATAAAGTTTTCCCTCATATCTTAATTACCAGTTGATAAAGATATGTTTGGAAGAATTCAAAATAAATAAAACAATAGAAGCCAATTGTACCACTTTTTCAAGATCAACCAGAGGTTGACAAGTGTAGGGCTAGAGATAAACCAGAAATAATAGAATCAAGAACCAGAGGCTATAAGAAGAGGTAGTTGTGTATAGATTCGGCATCAAGCAATTAGAGAGAATAGCATTTTTGCTAAGAGGTATACTTGAGTGCCTGGTTAGTTGTATTGTTATATCCCCTTCTGTTTCTATTTTCCTTTCTCGTTTCTTTTTCTTCCCTTTTCTTTGTAGGATTGTGATAGGAAAGCGTTCAAGAAGCTGATATAATTTCCTACCTTCTTGAGCCTAGGATTCAGAGACTCTACTGTTACCATATTAGAACAAGGAGAGTTGGAGAGACCTGTTACATTATTTGAACAGAGTCCTCTTCATTGTATTGATGTATTTCTTTAAGAAAAACAGAGTTAAAATGCATCCCGCCCACTCTGCATGTAATATTTTAGGAAATTAATACAATTCTGGATTTTATTCCTATCATATATTTGTCTTAGTACTGTGTGTCACTGTGTAATGGGTTACATTATTTGAACACATTATATATATTTCTTTCATTGTTTAACTCTTGATTTTATTGTGATATTCGAATGAGATTAAGAATGCCGATTTTTATTCTCCCCTTATCTCTATTTCATATTAAAATTGTTGTTAAATTGCTATAACAACCCAATGAATCTAGGCACCGATCTACATAAGGCATAACAGTTGGTTGTTTTTCATGCTTGGTCATTTTAAAAAGAATACTTATAGCTTAATATAAATCTAGAGCATGTAATTAGAAGTATAATCAAATAATTACTGTTGGGGTTTCCTTACCCGTTCTGCAGTCTTCTTTAGAAATATCCGTGTTTATCAGAACATGAGGTAGTTTGACCAGAGCCTGTAATAGCTCGTTGGTTTCAAACGGGTTCTTTTAGTGTGACAATAAAAATCCTACTGATGCAAGAATCAATTCCAACACTTATTAATTTATAAAATATTAAAATTCATTTGAATTTAAATTTTATAAATTAATACTTTAAAATCCTTTAGTTTTATTAAGACCATCTTCCATTGTACACCTTGGTATAAATAATATTTATTAATAAAATTTAAATTCACTTTTAATTTAAATATTTTATTAAATAAATATTAAACCTTCCTTTAGCTTTGTAATAGTCTTCCTTGGGTTTTTATGAAAAACCTTTTAACTTATGCTTCCACATAATATTAAAAATATTATGGAGCCCTTTTGCCTTTAACCTCTGCTTTATTCCTCTTGACCTTTGACATCATCAGTGGCTTATTTTTGGAGATCAATAACAACTCTTGACAACTTTATTTCTTGACAATAATGATGACTTCATTTCTTGACATCAATGACAACTTAACTTAATGACTCAAAATGTCCAACACTTCAGCTTCCCCTTCAGCTTCTTCTTCAACTTCTTCCTCAGCTTCTTCCTCAAGAGAAGATTGCTCTTGATTTTTCTCTTCAGCATCATCACCAAAAAATTGTACCGTTAATTTCAAATTCTATAGGGTTTGTTTTTAGGTTTCTTCTGAGGGATTGGAAGTCTCTATTAGTTGCTTGTAAATATACTGGAATTCACTAATGTCTTCATAATAAGTAGCACTTCCTCTACTTACCAAGTCTTCCATGATGTCTCTGAGCTTGGTAAAATCAATGATCATTTGTGAAGTCCACTCTTGGTCATGTGTTTCCTCTAGAGCATCAATTTTAGATTCATCTTGTAAGTTCTCTCTAGTACTTTCCCTGATTGATTCAACTGAAAGCAAGTTCTAATATTTCATCCATAACCCTTTGAAACCAATTTGTATTATTTTCTTGTTAACATCCACTACATCCTTGATTACTCCTTTAATTTTGTATATAATAACCAAGCCTTTTGAAGTGATTTATGTTTCTTCACTACAATCCTGGCAGCAACTCTAGCAATGTTTCATTCTTTATTAGGGATTAGCTTGGCAGAATCACTGAGTCTACTATCCACCAACCTATAGATTTGTTCTGCTGGGATTACCATAGGCTTTAGCTCTCCAATAATTTTATCTAAATATTTTTAGATACTCTGGAGTAAGCGGCTGGTATCATATAGATAATCAATAATAAGTTGAAGCCCTGAGCATTTCTCTTGAACTTCAAAGAGCATTTATTTTCTTACTTTCTTGAGCCCAGCTTTAGAAAAACTAGAAGATTTAGCCTTTTCAAGTTGGAGCTGCTGCTTTAGGATTTGTATCTCCTTAGTATGTTCTTCATTTAGCTTTTTCTACTCTCCTAGCTTCTCCTTGAGCTTATTATCTTCTTGAAACTTCTCTTGATAGCTTTTAGCTTCCTTTTTTAGAGCTTTCTCTACTTCCTTCTAAAGCTTTTCAATTTGTTTTTCCAACTTGCCCACCATTTCTTCAAATATATCATTCTTCACATAAAAAGTATCCAAGTGGGCTTTTGTTATTACTAATTCATCTTCATCAGGTAGCTTTTAAATATCTTTTGTATGCTCTTCTATATGATAATCTTGAACTGTCATCTCAGTTTCAATATTACACACAAGGGAAATCATGGACCTAGAAGTCCTTTACCTTGAAACTAGATCAACAAATATGGTTCTTCTCCTTGTGGCCATCCTATTGGAAGGCTTAGACAACTTTTCTACCAAAAAATCATTGATTTTATGTGTAGCTTCCTGCTCCTTCTGTAGAATTGCCTAGATAGGGTAACTTGTAGCAAGGGGAGAATAAGACACCAGGAATGTAAGGGCAGAATCAATAGTTGATGCTAGCGATGCAGAATTATTTATAGCAAAATTTGTGACCATAGTGGAATCTATGACCACTACCATTGTTGCAATTGGAAAACTCATGGACAATGAAGGGAGACTCACAAATGGGTAAGGGGGTGAACTTGAAGCATCTTGCTTATCAGATGATGGTGAAGTTAAAACTATGGGAGGTGATGAGAGGGGAATCTTAGCTGATGAATGTGGAACTTCGAATGATGAAGGTAGAATCTCAAATGATGAAACAGGGACTTGGGGTGATGAAGAAGGAATTTGTGATGATCTTGGTGGAGATGGATTGGTTTGTACCTCGGTAGTAAATTATGAAATAGGAGGTGAAATATGAGGTGGAGAGGGTACCTTTGTTACAACTTCTTGCTCAAAAATGGAGGGAGATTTCCTTGGGAAATCTGGAGGAGGAAGAGGAGAAAAGGTATTAGAGACCATACCTGCGCCTATTGATGTAGGGTTTTCTAAAGTTATCTATGTTATCTACTACTCTTCTTGTATCGATTCTTCAGTAGTTGGTTTAGCTATTTTTTCAACTACATCATCTTTATCCAGCCTCTATTTCTTTGAGTTCTCCTTCTCAACTCTTTCTGGGGCCCTTTTGGATTTTTTTGAAAAACTTGATAGGTAACTTTTTCAGTTTCCATCTCTTCCTCAGACAACCTTTCCTGTATGGTTTACTCCAGTAATACTTGATCAGAGATGGGACTCAATTCCACTATAGTTGTAATGGATAAAATTAGAGGTGTAAACCTGAAGCTCTCATCCTTTTCTTTCTAGTTTATATCTATATATAGAGGTTGAGCACCCACATCTAGGTGCTTAGACCTATTTATTGTCTCTATAATTAGTGCACTGACAATCCTCTCATTAGAATAGTGCATTTTACTCATCAACTGTGCCCCCTTTGGAAATTGTTCTATCTGCCCAATTGAAAGTTGAAAAGGCTTTAGGACTTTGGTAGCAGTTAATGGAGTATCGGGTTCCTCTTCTTCTGAATGTAGGCATGGGGAATTAGGCTCGATTGTGACTTGCCATATATGAGTACTATATTCCTCATGTATTTGGGACTCCAAGTTTGGATATTATTGTCATACTTTTTAGAAAATTCGACATCCATTTTAATCCCAAACTTGGACTTTGTTTTACCAATATCGACTCTCATCCTCCATCAATATGATATCTTGGCCTCATTCCATTTCCCTTTATGCTTTATCTTTTCATCATCAGGTTCTTGATATTGAGAGTCTTCTTTATTTTCTATTTTTTCCTCAATATCCTTAATGGTGGACTCTTTCAACTGATGTTTCACATTATTGTCTAGGTCAAAATCTACAATTTGCTCATAAAATTCCAACCATGGAGGGAGTTGATCCATTTTAGAAACATTCCACTCTAAAATATCAGTCTCTTTGATATTTTTGCCTTGTTCAAAATGGGGCCTAGACTTATTTTCAAATTTGTAGGCCTTTTCTCCATTTAAGGCTATATTTATTTTATGGAATATATCATATAGATCATATCTCCATATCTGAGGGATATAGAACAGACCCAACCTATCTGGGTATTGGTCATTTTTCTCACCCTACCATTTATTTGTAATAGTTATGTCACTAAAATTTCAATAGGTCAACATAGACTTACTCTTTCTCCCAGAGCCGTAGTTCAAATCAATATATTCTGCTTGTCTCAAATATTCTAAGGCAAATAGCCTCTCTATTACAAAGTAAGGCAGCAAAAAAGGATTGCCTTGGAATCCATACAGTCTAATGACTATGCCCTTAGTTAGGAGATACTAGTATCCTTCCTCTGCACCCTCTACTCTCAATATTTTCTTAACCAGCAGTGGTATCCTAGGGCAAACCCCATACATTATTTCCAATGCTGACCCTAAGAATTCTAAATTGAATCTATAAAAAGACTTTGTACTTCTGAGATGCTTAGTCCAATTATAAACTGGCATGGGTTCTCCTTAATTGGTCTTGTCCTTGATTGGAATCCATGGCATCATATCTCTTACAACAATGAATAACAACCAGACCAGGCTTGAACAATGTTGAAAACAAGGTGCATCATAGCTCCTTTTCAATACTACTAACTGCTCATGTATTCTCTGGGTAAGAAAAGCTAGCCAGTAAAAATAGATAACCCTAATACCCTTTTCAGTCATGCCTTCCTCATACATCCTCTCATTAGAAATGTAATATGCAGTAGCTATTTGCCAACCCTACATCATTTTATCAGAATCCAGACCATCCATACAGGCCAACATGGAGTAAAGCTTTGGGTGTTCAAAATGTTCAATGGAAATTGGGACCTAAGGTAATCCTTTTATGGGCCTAATGCCCTTGAGTTGCTTATATACCCACTTTTTGAAATGCTCATCGTCATTAGATATATTCTCCAAGGAGTAATACCTAGCATGGGTAATGTTTTTAAAATCCTTTTATTTTATAGGTGGTTCTACTTCTATGGCAAAAAACTTGTTACAGTTTGTAGTCGTGATGCTAAACAGGGTCTTGCCTTTAGCAGTATTTACTAATTTTTCCATTGGATCATAGAACTTAATGATGGCCGCTATTAATTCAGTGTAAGGATGGACGAAATCATAAATGTAAAAAAATAGAATTGAGAGCATAGCACATCTACCTTCAATTGACAGGGCCACTCCTACCTTGTATCTATTATTGATGTTTCTCCTAAGCTTTTATCTCTCTGTGAGAACCATATTAGTATCGGTTACAACTTTTGCTTTGTTAATATAATGACCCACTATCCTTTTTGCCATTTTTCTAAGTAATTGAGAATATTTAGAAGCCATCTTCGTCAATGATAACTTAGGTTTTCTCTATAGAGTTTGTAGGTAATTCTTCTGCTATCGTTCTGCTCTACTCCACTTCGTGAATGTTGCTCTTGTCAACTGAATCGAATTTTATGCTTTGCTATTTTAATTAATGTTGCATGCATGTATTCTACCATTAATGCAGCTACTGCATGATTTACCCATTGGCATGCTTCTCAACTAGTATTCTTTCCATTTTTGTGGCTTAGAGGTGGTGTTCCAGCTTTTGATTGGTCAAAATTAAAACGTGCTTCCACCTTGCAGTGTCACTTTGTCCTTTCTCTTTCGAGAATGGGAAAATCCATATTTATTATGGAAATTTTACCCATTTTCCTAGTGATATGACATGGAATTATTGTCTCGCTCAAATTCATACCTAAAATTGGTGGATTGGCAACACTTCCCTATTCTGCGCAACTTAACTCTGAATTGCAGCAGATTAGGACCTTCCTAGTTATGCACCTAAAAATTCTATAAAATCGACATATTGGTACCCTATACATTTTTTTCTAAAATTTTCTAGTGAAATGACAAGAGGGTTCCAATCGACATATGCAGATTGGAACCCTAGACATTTTTTTCTAAAATTTTCTATTTCTCTTTTCTCTTTTTTTTTTTATATTTTGTACAACATGTTGTTAAAACAAAACTTGATACAAAGTGCAGAAAGAAAGTAAATATGATACAATGTATATACATATATTACAATGAGCTTATATTTCAATCAAAGTAGATTTTAAGATGAAAATCATTCACCAGAATTGGTTGTATGTTTTCCTCTAGGTCTTCAAGTTGGAAAACATTGGTCTCCTTGACTTCTACTATCTTGAAAGGGCCATCCTATAAGGAGTCAAACTTCTGATGATGTCCTAGTTTTGCTCTTTCAATATTCCACTTGAGAACTGAATCTCTAATATAGAATTTTCTTAACCTAACATTTTTATCGAACCAATCCTTGATGTCCACAAAATGCTTCTGAAAGTTCTCATAGGCCTGAGTTATCTTCTCTTCTAATTGTAGTAGGTGTGTCAGCCTTGTATCCACTGGATTCTCCTCTAATTATTCTTCTAAATTTTTCATTTTGAGTGCAGGAATTTCCAAATGGATAGGTAACACTGCCTCCTTTCCATATACCAAAGCATAGGGGGAACTCTTGATAGTAATCTTGTCTACCCACAAAGCTTGTTCCAGCAGTAGGTTCCAACTTCTTTTATTCCCTTCCAGTGATCTCCTCAAAATTCTTAATAGATTTTTGTTGATAGACTTTGCAAGTCCATTCCCTTGAGGGTAATAATTTAAAGTATTCTTAATGGTTATGCCATATTTTTTGGAAAATTCAATATATATGGCTCCAATAAAGGTTGGCCCATTATCACTCACCAAGGCTTTCGAAACTCCAAACCTTGAAATCAAACTTTCCATAAAAGTGATCACAACTTACTGATATGATTTCTTGGTAGGGATAGATTCTACCCATCTGGTGAGGTAGTCAGTGGCAGTTAGAATATACTTGTTCTCATTTGATGAATTTGGGTTGATGACCCTTATAAAGTCCAGCCCCCATTGCTGAAATGGTTCTTCAACTTGTATTGGCCTGAGAGAGAATGATGCAATACTTATTCTCCCTACATGTCGCTAGCACTTGTCATAGGCTCTAGTGATTTTGAAGGTATCAACGAATATAGTAGGTCAATAATAGCCTGATATTATGATTTTCAAAGCTATGACTCTACCTGAGAAATGTCCTCCATATAACCCACTATGAAATTCCTCAATGATATTTCGTTGTTGATCATTCTTTAAGCACTTAAGAAGGAATTCATCCAAATTTCTTTTGTATAGCCATTCTGGTAGCAAGACATACTTCAAAACTTGAAGTATGTATCTTCCCCTCTATGAAGCAATAATATCAAGAGGGCATACTCCATTTTGAAAGTATTTGGTCATCTGGTCTACCTAGTTAGAATCATCTAGTTTTACACCTTCAATATGATCCTCATCTACTACCTGGAAAGCTGTTATTTCTGCTAATGTTGTTACCTCTATTAGACCTTAGCATAGGGCCCTATATCTTACCAACTTGGTGGGGTGTATCTCTGATGAGCACCAGAAATGCTCATTTTATATACACTATTAAGGGGCATCATCACTGGTTTAATTAGCATTAGAAGTGTATTTTTATATAACTTATGCATATAATTAATAGAAATATCGGTATTATGCTTGACTGGTGTTTTTAGTGGAAACTATGTATAAATGCAGGTTTTGCCACTAATATGGTGTTTCCAGTCTACATCCCATTTGGACCTGGCATGCTCCTACTTCAGCAAGTCAATAGGCACCTTACTCTAGCGCCTTAATCTAGCACTTTACTCTGGTGCCTTACTCTGGCGCCTTACTCAGTAAGGTGCCAAGTAGGCACCTTACTCCCATACATGGGAGGTGCCTTACTAAGGCACCTTACTCTGACCAAGCCAGCTTTGACCAGGTTGACTAGTAAGCTACGGAGGTTGTTGCACATGAAGACAAAGGAGGAATATTTTAATTATGCATTGTTATTAAAATAGAATAAGACACCTATTATCAACCGATTGATCGGTTGACCAGAAGGCTAAGGAGGAGGTTGCACATAAAAACAAAAAGGAAGATATTTTATTTTATGCACTATTAAAATAGAATAAACACTTCTATTATTTGATTGGTTGGATACCTTTGTAACGTGAGCATCATTCTCTCATGCTCACGGATGAACCAGAGCAATGATTTTTCCAACGATCAATGTGGGTAGCCACGCAAATGGATTTTGCCAGCCTTATTATAATTTTGTTCTGATAAAACAAAACATGCCTGATTTATCCTGCAAGGGGTAAAATTAGTGCATGGTTATTTTAATTAATATATTATTGTTATAATTAAATGGTTACAATATTCATTGCATATCTATTGTAACCGCAAGTCCAAAATAGGCTTGCCTAAATTTGTAATAGAGGAAGGTTGTGCATTGTATAAATGCACAGGTCTTCCCTGAGGAGATCAATGATTAATTTTTACACAAATTATTATTCCATTTCATTCTTTGTTAATTGATTAAGAGTGCAACTCCTCTTATTTGATCAAGCTCTACATAGCTAATCGGGTGGACTATCTGTAGGAGCTTGGGCCCACTCCCTGTAGTTTTCCTCCACTATTTATTTCTATTTTTTATTTTCAATAGATTAAATTTATTGTTTTATTTCCTGCTTTAATTAATTTAGTTGTGTGTGTTTATTTTATTGCATTTTATTTATGTACTTTATTTTCAGCACTTTAATTTAGTTGTAATTTATTTATTTAATTTTTTGCACTTAGTTTATTTAGTTTGGCTGAAATCAAAATGCATGAACATCCCCCACAAAACTAAATAAGGTATAGCCGGATTCATTCCCTAATACTGCAAGCATATACTATGCATGACACTTGTAAGTTTACGGACTTACTAGATTTATGGAAGAGAAATGAATATTTTTTGGGACATGATTTTTGCTCAACATTTTGGCATCGTTGTCGGGGAGTGTCTAAAATGTAGTGTTCTGATTTATAGGTCAAATAAGAATCCATTTAAAAATACCTATAGATATTTTACCCGAGAAGTGTGATCCCACCAAGGGTCTTTTTACAAGGCCAAAAATAGTTGTCGAAACAGTCAGAGCCAAATCCCATAGGCAACCATTTACATTTTCTAGCTTCTCAGGTAAATTCGGGAATGAACCTAATATACCATATTAAGTGTAGAAGTAGGAATAAAATGTGTTGTTGAAAAAAAATTAGAAAAATCGAGAAATGAAGGATTTCCATCATGTTCTAAATGATTTCAAGAAATCAAAAGAAATAGCACAACCCAGGTCTGATTAAAAAAAAATTAGGGAGTGTTTTTATATAGAAACTATTGTAAAATTATGCCTCTAGGAGCTTGGTTTTAATAATTAAAAAAATTTATAGGTTTAACGCTTTGCAACATATTAGAAATTTCTTTTAATGATGCAGGAAAAATGATAGAGCTGAATTTAAAAGAACATGTTATGGAGTATGCTCTTCACTTGCACTTAAGGTGACCTAGTGAATCAGAAACAAACACATATTTTTAAAATATTGCTACACCTTGCTTTCTTCAAGGTTCTAGCTCGTAGACAGTCATTTGCCAACCTGCACATTTTTTCGTAATGTTGAAAGAGTTTGGTTAAGAGGCCATGAAGGAAAATACTCTTCCCATGCTAAAGTGTATCAAACTAGTTGATCAATAAAGGAGATGATTTTGAGAAGACTAGTTCATATGTAGGCATGGGGGAGACCCCACCTTCACCAATGCCGCCAAAAACACAATGAATGTTGCTTGCAGTGTTCATGAAAAAAATAATATAAATCATCTGTTGAAAAGGCTCCAATATTAAGAGCAATTCAAAAATAGATTTTTTTTTACTACCTATTGGAAGAGAGTATCCTCTTTTTCGAGGACCAGCTTTGTTGAAAAGGGAAATGAGAAATCTCCAACTGGTAGCTAAAAAAACAAGGGAGAAGCCTGGAAGAGATCAGATGTCAAATGTCTGCACGAAGGCCACATGTGCTTGAGCATGAAAAAAATGTGAATGGAGCTCATAGTGGTCAGAGAAAAAAAACAACACATAAATCTCCACGAGGTGTCTCATGGAAGCATTATAGTTGAACACCCGATAGATGTCGCGAATGATGATGGGTAAAATTATTTTTACCTCACTATAGGAAATGAAACAGAGAATCGCAGTGCTGCTCTAATTCTTCCTACGAAAGGAAAAATTTGGAGGGGAGATCATTTTGATTTGGATGCATGTATACCAGGACAATATAAAGTTTAAGCAATTAAAAAAAAAAAGTAATGCATCTAGGAGCACACTATGAGAAAAGGGCACAAATCTATTTTTAATTATGGTGACCCCTGCAATGCATCCAAATATTTAGTGCTCTTGAGATATGTCAAAATCGAATTAAGATATATATATATATATATATATTTTTTATGTGTTGTTAATGATGAGTTGGGTGTTTTACAGTTGGAGCTTTTGGAAATTGGCTACCATTAATCCTCTAATAGGGGTATATGGGATGAAAAAATTTCCTATGCCATCTTTGTTTTAAACTGTGCCAATATTACTATTTTCCCTGACCATATTTTATTTCTATTAAAATATGTGGGAAAAGAAAATACAGGGAAGAGGCAGAATTTCACTATGATGAGGAGAATGCCAACTTTGTAAGGAAATGGTGAGGATTTGAAATCATGGAGAAATTTGTTGTCATAATGCAAAGAGTTAATTATTTCCCATAAAAAGTCAGGTGGAGAAGACGTTCTAGTACACAACACAAAAAAATTCCAGGATGGCTCAATTGACAGACCTCTAGCTTGGCCACCTAAATTTACCAGCTCACATTGTTGTAGTTGACATTTTGTTATCTGATGCAGATGATGAAAAAAATATATATATCCAAGATCTGTTATGGTCATAGCAGAACAGATAAAGAAAAAAAAGAATTTAGAATTTTATTTTAATGCCTTTAGTTTAGTTTTTTTATGTTTTACAGGATAACATGAAGTGTGGAGATGTCATACCAATAGTTTTCATAAGTGCCATAATCTACAAGCAGGCGCCTTACTCTGGCGGTGCCTTACTCTAGTGGTGTGATGCCTTACTGAGGTAGGTACCTTACTGAGGTAGGTGCATTACCCAGGTAGGCACCTTACTCAGGTAGGTGCCTTAATCAAGCAGGTGCCTTACTCAAAGCAGGTGCCAAGTAGGTACCTTACTCAAGCATACGCCAATCAGGAACATTGCTCCATCAGCAGAGGTATGCGCCGCTCAATATCCATCAACAGAGGGACATGCCACTCAATTTCCATCAATGGAGGCACCTAATCACAGTTGGAAAATAAATAAATAAATAAATAAAAAGCACCTTGATGTCATGTGTCAAGGGTGCATTGATTATAAAAAAATAAAAAAAATAAAAGCACCTTGATGATATCGTCAAGGGTGCCTTTAATATATATATATATATAAAGAGAGAGTTGCACAAAATCTTTCCTGCTTAGTATAAAATTTTTCCATTTTTTCATGTGTTGCAGTTATTTTTATTTTTGCATGGGAAGTCGCCTGATTGTACGAAAAATAAGCATCTTGGAGACAAGACCTAAATCAGCTCAGCATCCATGAACCCTGCACATTTTTTTAGGAGGTAGAAACTTGAATGTTTCCATCCAGAGGAGATAGTCCCCATCTGGGCATTGAAGTGGGTATAAATTTCCTGTAAAGGGAATAGGTACCCACCTCTGTGCTTGGACGAAGCATATGCTGATGTAGTACAAAAAAGAAAATTGGAGGGCCTGATCAACTCTTCAATAGCATACGCATTAGCAACTGTTCACTTTTCAACACCAAGAGGGCACCTTGATTTCATGCATTCTATTTTCTAGTGCATCGGCTGTTGGAAAGTTAAAAAATAAAAGAGAGAATCGGATGGTTGGGAAAGAGAAGAGTACTAAAAAAATATTTACAGCTCTCCCTGGAGAAGAGAATTGCAAATCCACTTTATCCCAGCATTGCTCAAACTTCTTCTCTCTAGATTAGGGGTTCCTCTTAATCAGTATGGGACCTGATGTTTAGAGGGTTGCAGACCTGTTGCACAGAGGGACATGTTACTGGCGACGAGGGCATCACCAATTTAAGTGGGGGAATATTTGGGTGAACCTATTACTGGTGATGAGGACATCACCAATTAAAGTGGGGGAGAGGATGGGTGAACTAGAATCTCCTGCAAATAAAAAAAATCTTCTACTGAAATGGCCCCAAATTAAACTACAGATCAGAAACAGAGTTTTATTTTACCGGTTGGGTGACATACTCAAGGGCACATAGTGAGAAAATTATAATGCACAAATATTAATCCTTGTGATGCATTTGGAGAGAGACGTCAAAGTAGGATTAAAATATTTTTATATGTGCCATTGATGATGAGTTGAGTATTTCAAATGCACAGTGCCAATATTTCAGATTTTTTCGATAGCATTTTTAAAAATGTGGAAAAGAAATTACAGAGAAGAGATGGAATTTCACTACGATGGAGGAGAATGCCACATTTTTAAAATTACCAGCTCATCTGTTGTAGTTGACTCTGTCCTTTGATGCAGAGGATAAGAAAAAAAAATAAAAATCAAGATCTGTTCTGGGCATGCTCCCTTCCATGATAGAATATATGAAAAAACACAGAGGTAAACTATGGTTGCAATGCTAGAATCCACACTAGCAAAATAATACCTCGATGGGTAATATTGAATAATTGGCCTTATGGAATCCGTATAGGAAGGATCCAGTGATGGAATCCTAAAACTGCATCATTTCTCAGATTTTCATCCTCAGAAAAATGATGTCTTCATTGATTGTTGTGGGTCATTGATGGCTAATCATGATGTGTGTGTTCAAATTCATAGCTTCACTGTTGGAGCAGCAACGTGTAGAGGAAGAATAACAACAATGATTAATAGTGTGGAGGAAAAGAGTATCCATAAAAAAAAAATAATAATAAAATAAAATTCTCCCGATGCACCAAACATCACAACAATTTTGGTACACCATGATTATAGGCAACATGAAGATATTTTTACACCACCAGCATGCTACAGATCAGAATCTATAAAACTCACCCAAGTATGTACTGAGTATTCTGTTTTTTATGTGTATAGTTATTTTAAAAATAATTTCTTTGCTAATATCAGTAAATGCCCTATAAATTCTTCATCAAAATCTCCCAATAGAAATCAATCACATGATATGCCTCAGATATAAAAAAAAAAGTATTACCCCGACACAATTGAAAAAAAAATGGGGCTATGGCATTAACATGAACAGAATTGGCCCTGTTTCATTGTCGCATTATGATAAATACGTCAGGTAGAGTGCCAAAGAAAATAAAACAATGTCGAGGTGAAAAAAAAGAAAAGAAAAAAAAATCAATGCAACGTAGCGCTCAATAGAAAAGAAAAAAATAATAGCACTTAAATAAAGAAAACATCAGCACTTAAAGGAAAAAAAAATAGAGCAATGCTCAATAAAATAGCAATGCTGAAGGAAAAACAGTAGTGCTCAATGGAAGGAAGCAAGATAAAAATGCTCGAAAAACAAAGGTGCTTAGTGTATTTGTGCGCTAGGTTGATGAGCGACGCTTCTAGGCTACACTGGTTTCCTATGATTCTGAGCTCTTGTTGTACTAGGATGGCTTTCGACTGTTGGTTGTGCCAGTTTCTTATAGCATTGGTTGCACCTTCCTGTCATGCTGGGTGTCATAGTGCTTCCATTGTTGTTGTAGTGTTCTTCCATTGGTGTTGTAGTGTTTAATAAAGAAAAACACAGTGCAGTGTGCTTAATGAAAGAAACAAAGATGCTGAAGAAAAAAATGAAAAAATAAATATTACTATTCGGAGGGCTATTTTTTGGGGGTTGTCATGAGGACGTGACAATATTTAGGCATGGGGGGATGATGAGCACCAGAAATGCTTATTTTATATACACTGTTAAGGGGCATCATCACTGGTTTAATTAGCATTAGAAGTGTATTTTTATATAACTTATGCATATAATTAACAAAAAGATCGGTATTATGCTTGACTGGTGTTTTTAGTGGAAACTATGTATAAATGCAGGTTTTGCCACTAATATGGTGTTTCCAGTCTACATCTCATTTGGACCTGGCATGCTCCTACTTCAACAAGTCAACAAGCGCCTTACTCTAGTGCCTTACTCCGGCACCTTACTCTGGTGCCTTACTTTGGCGCCTTACTCAGTAAGGTGCCAAGTAGGCACCTTACTCCCATACATGGGAGGTGCCTTACTGAGGCATCTTACTCTGACCAAGCCAGCTTTGATCAGGTTGACCAGTAAGCTATGGAGGTTGTTGCACGTGAAGACAAAGGAGGAATATTTTAATTATGCATTGTTATTAAAATAGAATAAGACACCTATTATCAACCGATTGACCAGAAGGCTAAGGAGGAGGTTGCACGTAAAAACAAAAAGGAAGATATTTTATTTTATGCACTATTAAAATAGAATAAACACTTCTATTATTTGATTGGTTGGATACCTTTGTAACATGAGTGTCATTCTCTCACGCTCACGGACGAACCAAAGCAATGATTTTTCCAATGATCAATGTGGGCAACCATGCAAATGGATTTTGCCAGCCTTATTATAATTTTGTTTTGATAAAACAAAACACGCTTGATTTATCCTGCAAGAGGTAAAATTAGTGTGTGGCTATTTTAATTAATATATTATTGTTATAATTAAATGACTGCAATATTCATTGCATATCTATTGTAACCGCAAGTCCGTAATAGGCTTGCCTAAATTTGTAACAGAGGAAGGTTGTGCATTGTATAAATGCACAGGTCTTCCATGAGGAGATCAATGACTAATTTTTACACAAATTATTATTCTAATTTATTCTTTGTTAATTGATTAAGATTGCAACTCCTCTTATTCAAGCAAGCTCTACGTAGCTAGCCGAGCAGACTATCTGTGGGAGCTTGGGCCCACTCCCTGCAGTAGTCCTCCCATGTTTATTTTTGTTCTTTATTTTCAGTAGAATAAATTTATTGTTTTATTTCCTGGTTTAATTAATTTAATTATGTGTGCTTATTTCATTGCATTTTATTTATGCGCTTTATTTTCAGCACTTTAATTTAGTTGTAATTTATTTATTTAATTTTTTGCACTTTATTTAGTTTGGCTGAAATGACAATGCATGAACATCCCCCACCAAACTAAATAAGTTACAACCGGATTCATTCCCCAATACTACAGACATATACTATGCATGTCACTCGTAAGTTTACAGACTTACCGGATTGATAATTTATGGAAGAGAAATGAATGTTTTTCGGGACATGATTTCTGCTCACCAATATCCACATCATATTCCTGGATTTTAGTGATTCAACCATCTCTATTATCTCCTAGTTCACCTTGAAAAATAAAACTTCTTACATCTAGGTGAACAACATATATCAGGGTCTTACTTTGAACCAAATATTTCCTGAACTTCTTCAATGACTTCATCACAACAAATACTTGTTTTTCAATAAAATTATAATTAACCTGGTAATCATGGAGAGTCTAGATCCAAAATAATATGGGATGCTCTTCACCTTGATCATCCTTTTGAGTGAGTACTGAGGCATAACTCTCTTCAGCTCCATAAGCATAAAGGATAAAATCCTTACTAAAATCTGGGTTTACTAGTACTGGGGTTGTTGCAATGGACTGCTTGATTATATCAAAAGATTTTTTCCTCACCTCAGTCAATTTGAACTTGGTATTTTTCTTGAGCAGTTCAGATATGGGCCTCACCTTCTGTGTAAAGTTAGAAATGAATTTCCTAAAAAAAATTATTTGACCCAAAAAAGACTACAAGGCTTTCTTGTTTATAGGCAATGGGAGAGTAAGAATGGATTTGATTCTGTCTAGATATATGGCCATACCTTCTTTTGAAATGACATGACCCAAAAAAATTTCCTCATGTACTACAAAGAAAAATTTCTTAGGATTGAGGGAAGTACCAAATTCTCTTTATTTTTGAAAAACTCGCTCAAGGTGTGCTAAGTGATCATGCTTGTTATGGAAAAACATGTCATCCAAATAAATTAGAATGACCTTATTAATAATTTCCCCAAAGGCATAGTCCATGGCTCTCTAAAATGTATCTCTCGCATTGGACAACCCAAAGGGCATTCTCTGGTAGGTAAATGTACCCCATTTTGTGGTGAATGCTATTTTATATTGATCTTCATTTCTCATCCAAATATGATTGTATCTAGATAAGTCATCCAACAATGAGAACCTTTATGCCCCTACCACTATCTATAATATTTGATCAATCTATGAAAGTGGGTAGTGATCCTTAATATATGCTTGGTTAAGATTTCTAAAATCTACACACAAGCGAATATCGTCATTCTTTTTTCTCATAGGTACCAAGTTGGCTACCCAGGTTGAATTTTTTATTGGATACATGATCTTAGCCTTTAACAAATTCAAGAGCTCTTCTCTCATAATGGCTCTAATCCTTGATTTTACCAGTCTTTGCTTCTGCCTAAAAGGTTTGGCATTAGGCTCTAGCTCAATAGTGTGTTGGATAATCCTTTTTTCATATATCGTAAGGTCTTCATATGACCAAGCTATGATATCTGGGTAATTTAGGCATAAAGCCTTGATATCCTCTTCTTCTTCTAGTGAACATCGAGTTCCAACATTGAGGTTTCTTTCAGTACCAACTTCAACTTCTTTATAAATTTTTTCATTGACTTCCATGGCTTTGGTCCTTTTTTTGTCTTCATTATCAAACAAGCTTTCTAAGGTGACCAAACCTCTAGGTATGTGATTGTTCCTAAGTTGAATAACATCTTGTTGATCAATTTCCTTTGGATTTTCCTCTTGGATAGTGGAGAGATAGGCTTCTCTTACTAGAAATTCAATTATATGTTCATAATTTTCAAATACCTGCTAGAAAATCTGCTTATTTGGCACAACAGGCCTGAAAATAATTTTGATTCCCTTGTCTTTCTTGACTCCAATATTTTTAGAAGGGTTGAAGTTAGCTTCCCTTACTGCTAAGGATTTTGCTAAAGTATTCTTTTCTTTGGGAATAAAATTTATATTTAGGGTATCAAAGGATTCCATCATATCCCATACCCTATTTTCGTATACTTTTAGGTAATGGTGCTTACTACTGCACCTTTCTCTTACCTGATGGAAAATTAACTCGGAGTTACCATATATATTTAGGACCTTAATGCCCATGTTTTCTGATTGCATCAATCTGAGGCATAGATCCTCATAGTCTATAGCATTATTGGTACATGACCATGTTAATATATAGGCAAAAATATTTGTCCCTTTTTATTGGGACTGTAGTACCACTCCAGCACCAGCTCCATTTCTACATCTAGCATCGTCAAAGTGTATTTTCCATACCTCTGTCTCCCTTAGATACTAATTAGATATAGCAAGAATTTTCCTCTTTGATTCTGTAGAAATACTATATGTGCCCATGCCTATCCCAAACTGACAGTAATCCTCCCTAAAAGGTAATTCATCTTCCAGTTCCAGTTTCTCAAATTTATCCACAATTTCAAATTCTTCAAGGGGAGTGAGGTTGCACATGTTTTCTTCGATTTTTTCTATGTGATAAGATAAAATTTTTAGGTGTTATCCTTATCCTCTTCCCTTTGAAGGGAATGACCATGCTAGAATAATCCATGTACATGCATCCACCTAATTTTGCAGTGAAATCCATTGAGAGGCATAAACCAAAGTAGGGTTCTAGGTCAACCACTACTATTTCTTGTACTATTGTCACCTCAGGGGCTCTATGTAACCTCATTAGAACATCCTTTATTACTCCCACTATTTTTACAGGTGTTCCATCCAATTGCAGTACTCCAAGGCAAGATAGGGTATACTCCATACCCATCTCTTCACACACTGCTTTAGGTATAACTGTAGTTGAGGCTCCTAAATCTATCATACAATTTTAGACTACCCAACCTTCCATCCTCATTAAAATATAGAAATGAGGGGGTTTATTATTCAAAATAGTAGGGGATATTTCCTTCTTTTCAAAGGGTATACTAAGGATTATGGTGGCCCGTTTATCCTGTGGATACTTTTTGAGAGAAGCCTTAAGCAAGTCTATCTGGACAAGAATTAAAATAGTATCATATAAACTAGCTTTTGAAGGTATCCTCTTCATCTCCTCCACAATTTTGTATTCAAACTTAGCCAAGGTGGTTCTCTTAGGCCTTCTTTCTAGCTCACCATATTTTATTTTATATTGTTGAGTGGCTTCTATTCTTTGTCTTTTGGTGATATAATGGAATCTAAGCCTCTCTTGAGCCTCATCCTTAAAATTAATTATGTCTCCCTCAGTTTCCTTTTCAAATATTTTGGGGAGATTTTTTGTCTTCTCCTTCCCTTTAGCCTGGGGAATGGGAAAAGTATCACTACTTTGAGGAGGTGGTTCATTCCTTTTCTAAGAAGGAACTTGGAATTGTCCCATTTTTTGTGGGTCCACTTGCAAGGTTTTCTTTCCAGATCTTGTCATAACAGCAATTGGGCCATCTTCATCTAGCTCTTTTCCAACCATGATTTGGTCAGGCTACCATAACATATTTACTCTTCCTTTTTTATTTCTCTCAGCTTGATCCATAGCTTGTTGAACATGATGTTGATATATAACACAACACTGTGAATCATGAGGGTCATTACACACCAAACACTAGACATTAACTAGACTTGTTTCTGAATAACACTCATGCTCTTCATATTTTGCATTTACTCTGACCCTAGTACTATTACTAGGACCAGGTCTCTGATATTTATTCACATATGGTAACCTCCTCTGTTGTGAACTTTCTTGATCTCTCTTTTCCATTTAATTCATTATATTACTTAGATTTTTTAGAGTATTTTGTATATCAATAATGAAATAAAAATCTTGAGTCTGATAAGGAAGGGGAGGGAAAGGGATAGTAGCAGAAGGTGCTTTTGGCTGAGGAATGGGATTCATTTGTAGATACGAGGATAATAAGGAAATGGGATCCATATAATATGAAGTAGTAGCTTGTATTTGGCCATTAGTGGTTTTTGAATTATAAGGTAGCATAGCTTTGGGGGGTAACCTCCCCAAATTGATTAGAATATTCTTAGCATGGACTGCTATATTATAAACTTAGGGGAAGGTTTCTACTCTTGATTATTGTGTCTTCAAGCCAATATCTGATCCAAGAGCTCTAATATAATACATATAAGCCAAGCATGTAGCTGGTCTAGTTGTAGAGGTAATTCTTTTTTATGTTCTGCTAAACCTCAAATTGAAATCTGATACAGTCTCTTGTTGATATTTCTACATGGATGTAAACTGATTGAGCAAGGAGAAAGGTTCAGCATATTCATTAAATTCTTCCACAAAAGGCTCATCCAATGCTTACCATGAAGTAATGATGTTATATTCCAGAGTCCAAAACCAATGTAAAATCTTCCCTCTAAAATACGGGGCTAGGATCCTCACAATAATATCCTCCTCCTTTATGTTGTGGATTGTTTCCAGATTCAAAATATCTTGATAGTGCTCATATGCTATTTTTCTAGATCCATAATAAGTGTGTATGGCCTTGGATATAGCTTGGGGAATGGTATTCATATGGGCTAATCTAAGGGGACCAGCTGTGTTCCAGCTAGGGTTTTTTGTAATGGCTGATTTGGGGGTACATTTCCCTGATTAGGGGCTGCATTTTCTACCATATTTCTAGGTGTAGGTCCTCCTATAGGAGTTGTTGAATTAACTGCAAGGTTTTCCTCAGGAGGTTCTTCCTCTAAAAGAAAATATTGATTCAAACTTCTAATAATGGTAGACACTCTGTAAGGTAACTCACAATAAAAAAAAGGAGTCAAGGTTATTTCTTTTGAAAGACCTGGTATACATGAAAGGATACTGGTCTACAGAGGTAATTTGTTTCTGGGTTCAAAGACCAAGGAGTCACCAGGTGAATTTGTTATTCTCTTCTTATCAAGGTCAATAAAATTCACCAAATTTTTATTCCTCCAGGTAGAGATAAAATAATAACTCATATAATGGGTTTTCGTGTTCCTTGTGAACTGGTCCCACTTGGTGTGCCAAAAACTATTGGGCACTAAACTGACATCAAGTTTTACTTAACACTGCAACTGTCTATCTTCCAATTTTTTGTTTAGGCATGCACCCAATAGTCACAGCTCGACACTCAAGCATTGGATGGACCAAAGACAACTTCAATCCAACCTCCAAAGTAGGCTAGTTTTTTTTCAACTTTAAAATGAGGTTACCTCAATTAAAGCTCAAATAGGATTTTGATAAAAGAGTTATAAAAGGTTTAGGGTTAGAAATGTTATGAAAAATAGTGGTAGAAGCCTTCGTCCAAACTCTATAATACACCACTCATCATACTTGGTGAAAACTATACTTTCCTCGCGAGAACAACCATATCCTACCGGTTGAATCACTACCTTACTAATGGTAGTAGCCAATCTTGTTAAGGTTCAATTTAAAACTACCAAATATATACCAAAGTCATGAATCATCTCTATTCAAAATAATTCTAAGACTCAAAAGTGTTGTCATTGGTCTCTATCAAGTATACATCTGTTACGAGGCCGACCAAGTCGAAATATAGGAGCTCCATAATTTCTGTCTACATCTTCCTTTGTTCGTCAGTGGGAAATCATCTCTGATTGGTCTGTGAAGTGCTTAAGAGGACGTTGTCCAATGCTGGAACATAAACTATGAAGGTATTCCTTATATTGTAATATCTAGTTATCGGCTTGCATTTTCTAGGATTCATCCAATCATGCTCAAGTTTACAACCGTTATCAAATTGAATTCAATTGTAGTAGACTATAAGTTAAATCTATGGAATCTTATAGGTTTGAGAGCTCGTTCTAAGTTTAAAGAAGCTAGTGTGTTCCATGTCCTTTAAATTGTAAGAGTGTTTTCTATATAGAGATGATTATTACCATGCTTTTATAGTCATGTATCTTGTATTGAGTTTGTTTTGCATCAAACAATATTGTATATATCGCTCGATTATATGGGTACATGGCTTCTACTTTCTATATGTGTGATTACATTGTTATCTAGATAGGTTAGTAAGTTATAAGCTTTGGGGTCTTTTTGTTGATCTCTTTTAATGTGTTGGCTAAGTAAATGGAAAGACTCCATCCTTTGTCTTGTTGTTGGGCTCTTTCTTTGAGAGGGCTTTCTTTTATGTAAGTGTATGCTTTAATAAAGACGAATGCTTATAAAGTAAATCATTTAAACTCATGGTTATTTCTCAAATATAAATGTTAGTTATTAGTTCTATACTTGTTAGAATAGAGAGTTCTATAATTGTTAGAATAGACAATCTTTGTCTTTTGAAAATGATGAATGTGATTTAATTAGTTATGTAAATACATTGTTTGTAAATAAAATTCAATTACCTAGAGGAAAGGTTGTGTTCTAAACTTTGGAAGAAGGGATTGAAGTTCATCCTTAGGAAGAGGTATGGGACTCTTCCTTTGTTTGGAAATCATATAATGATATGGATTGTGCATTAAACCTTACTTTGCATGATGGTTGATATATTGCTAAGAATGTTCATTAGCATGTGAAATACAACTAGCAAAGTTAATGAAGCATGTATGCATTTAAGTATGGTTCCTTGTGCTGCATTGGCATATTCTGCATTAGAGTTGTCTTGATCCCTTATAAAATCATCTCTCTCACAACATGAAGATGCAAGAAGACCATAGGAGAACCAGTCAAGATTTGAAGATGAATGTATTATTGTTCATTTTATATAAGCAAGTTTTGAGATGAACTCATCGAAATTTTGTATGGCTGAAATGTATAAGCCAAGCTTTGTAATATTTGATGTATTTCTCTTACTTGTTTTGTATATTGTAAGGAAGTTTTTCAAATTATGTAATCATTCATTCATATGGTAGATAAAGGTAGATTTTGGAAATATGATCAAATGAAAATATTTTGTGCTAAGCTAGTTAGCAATTGTACTGGAATGATATTGATCATAATTGTCAATGGAGATTATTTGCATTACTACTTACTTCATGTTTTTGTTATATATGTGCAATTCATGTGATGATCTTTGGTTTCTTAGTAGCATCACTCTTTATGGATTGTAGTAGTAGAGAAATATTCTATACAACTACATAACCAAACCAAAAACACAAAACATATGGAAATAAACCCACCACCATCAAAACCGCCAACACCTCGATGATAAGTAATTTTATAATAACACTTAAGATGATTAATTCAAATTGAATGTATATCCCCTTAATGGGAAATAGACTAATGGATTCTCCTAAGATACTAACCTTTGTTGGTAGCATGGAGAAATGGAGGGAGATATTCCTTTGGTGAGGAAATTGTACTCCTAAATGGTTGGTTCTACCATTTTGATGTCCTCTTACTATTTGGCAAATGTAATATGAGGACATAGCCATTTAAAAAAAGAATTGTAGAAGTTGGTGCTTCTCTCTGATCAATCTTTGCAAATTAGGAATACTTACTTCTAGTTGGGAAAATCTTGTCTTAGAACATTATTATAACTTTACCTCATATCAATGTGGGCATAGATGAAATAAAATAAAAAAAATTAGTAGACATGTAGTGACAAATATTTATGGTTGTTACAAGTCCACTACAAGTAGACCACCATGGAATCTCAGAGACTCTGTAATTTGTTGGTTGGTTGGTGATAGTTGGCATCCAGTCTGTTAGAGACCGCATCTGCTTTGCAAAATATTCTTGGAAGATCACATTATTATCGATTTGCAACTACCTCTGGTTCTTATTTTTGAAACCCTTCGACGCTTTAGCTTCCTATCTCCCAACTGACTGTCTTTGAATCCAATGAGAAAATGCTTCTAAATACTTCATAATTGTCAATAGAATCTTGACCATTGATCTTCCTCATGAATGACTTTTATTAGATCTTGTAATATACTTTGTATAATGGTAGGGAAAACCAAAGCACCATTCCACTCTTTTAAATTGATGACATCACCTTCCATGGCTTTGATTATGTGGAATTCCAATCCAGAGTGAAATGCATTAAGAGTTAAGCGGGATGAAATATGCTTGTCAACCTTCCTCTTTCTTTTGACTTTGAAACAATAAAAAATCTACACTATAAAATATGCTAACGCCATATTTACTTTATAAATCTACGAAAGGCCAATCCACACCCAAGCAAGTGTAAATCTCATTTGTCATCAATCCACACTTGCAATAGTGTTAAATAGCTTTACCTCCATTTTGCACTGTATTTAGTGTAAAATGCATCCTTGTCACCAATCCGAGAAGAAATCAGTTCAAAACACTCTTTGTCACCAATCCGGACTTCTTCTATGATTTTTTGCCTCTTTGTCACCATTCCGGACCAAAATACTCTATAGACTCACCAAAATTGGTCTCATCAACACTTAGCCGCTCGGAGTATGTCAAAAAATACAAGTGATCACCATTCCACACTTTTCCTTTCACTGACATCATCTTCACCCAAAACTTTTCTGAAATTGGAACACGTCGCTAGTCTGTTGCCAAATGAGTTATAAACTATGCAAAATTGCTCCAAGTGAAAAATTTACTAAGTTTTGGGTGGATTAGAAAACTCTTGTTGCAGATCCGCTCTAAAATACACTAAAAAGTGTGTGGAATAGAACTTTCATACCTTAGAATAATTTTGCAATATTTTCTAAGGATGTGGCCATTTTGGGCCTACAACAACATCATGGGATGATTTCTATCGCTAGAAATAGGATCCAAGATCTTGCCTACCAATGGAATAGTCTCACAAGTGGTGACATATCTATCACATTAGCAATCTTCTTTTGTATAGATCATTATTCGCTCATAGATGAGCTAACTAGTTTGGTCATGTCTACAATAGGTTAATCCTACCTCCCTCAAAATGGCACTCACTTGTGTTCCTTAAGAGAAATATTTGTTATTGCAATTGAGAGATCAACATAGCAATTCAAGCCATGGAGGCCCTAGGAGGTTAGGAGTGCCAAGAAACACAACTACACCAATTCCATGCGCAATCGGAGCAATTCAACCACCAAATATATCAGAGGACACAAAGGTAACCCTTGACCATCAATTCGGCAAAGAGATTTAGTGATTTAACCCCTAAATTGGAGGGTAAACTTATCTCAGGCTCAGTCATGGTTGTTAGCCGCAGCTAACAATGCTCATCGTGCCATAGAGCTATGGTCAGGGTATTATCATTTATCTTCCTATTTTCACACTATAGGATTTACTAATGGCATTAGATTAATCATAATTTATGTTTAATTGCATTATTAGAGACTTCTGACCAATATAATTAGTTATTTAATCATCTTGCTTTCAATATTGCAATTAGATATTAATGAATCTTTTTCATGCTTCCATGTATTCAAATTCATAATTAGACCATAAGATAGTTACATATGCTTTTCCTTTACATGATTCATAGCATTTTTTCATGTTTTTAATAGGTTTACTAGCTTTCTTGCATTTTCTTGATTATATGCTAGTAATGTCATGTATTCATATGATTTCCTCAAAAAGCCTCATCAAGAGAGGCATCCTTTATTAGTGATGCTTATTGTTGTTTATTGCATGCAGGATCAATAGGGTTTTAGGATGCAAGGCAATAAATGCCTCTAATCATGGATAAGAAGGTCATCAACACCTTGGAGCAGTTTGTGTCATTCTAAAAAGTCTATGGATTACACTTACCCTTACGAGGGAGTTCTTATGATTGTAACATTGTATCACATTGGGTTGAAATCATGGCTGAGTTGAAGTCATAAAAGAAGCATTTCTTTTGTTTATTTTCAAATTCATCAATTCTTGCATGCTTTATGTGATTTCAATTTTTACTAGATTAGGTGTATGCTTTTTAGGATCGTATAGAAGGTGATCATGGCAGGATTTGTGAATTAAATTCCATAGACCACTAATTTTTGGATTTTGTGATGACAGATGCTAGCTGCGGTTGACAACCATGGTCAAAAGTTGTCATTGCATTTGACACCAGCATGCAACAGTCATAGCCATGCTATAGATCTACGGTCAGCATTTGATATACCTAACAACAGGGATATAAAGCTTAATTGGATGAGGATCTAAGGTAGGATCCATTTTTGTCTGATTTTTCCTATTTCTTTGTCTATGTTTTTATAGAATGATCAAATACTAGCATAATTAGGGAATGCGACAAAAATATGAAATGCATTGAGTCCCTAGGTCCTTTTTCTTAGGTTCTACTAGTCGCTACTAGGAATAGCAGACCTCTGAGTGTAGTCCGCCATAGTCTCCAGTGGTATAGGCCCTTCTTGTATGCTAGTTTGCTTGTATGAGGTCCACCTAGCGGCCACTTCATCATTGTCATTAGTGTGCATTTGCTTTGAAATTCATATAGCTTAATCATACAGACTTTTGAAAGATAAAAATTATTTTTAATATGCATAGCATGTATAAGAGTCATGGATGTTGTTTTATGCATTTAATTTCATGAAAAATAAAAGTAACCCCACACACCACGACACCTTAAACGCTAGTGAGTTGGAAGTCACATCCAACCACTAGTAGGATTCAACAACGGTGGTAGTGATTTCCATCCATTGTCCCAACTCCCTCAATCCTTTTGTTACTAGACTAATAATGAATCCAAGATGCCATCATAGCCCATGCAAAATAGCATACATTCCTTCTCGAAGGGGTTTATCATTACGTACGAGTGAAACGGATGAGGACTGGGAGGACCTGTGCTCCCTACCCGAGTGTGGGTTTCATATCCACATTTCGAGGGGTTTACGTGACCATGAATTTCATTTCTGGTTTTTGATATGCGAGTATACAGGTGAAAGCCCTTTAAAAATTGAGTATATCATCAACATTTTGAAAACACGATGAGAGTTACTTATTGATACAACAAATTACAAAACACATCAAACAGTTTAGGGTTCACTTTAAACTTTAAAATAGATAATCACCACTATTTACTTTATTTGTTTTAAAACTTACATAAGAGATAATACAATATCATGGTGGCTACACGGAGAGACAGACCCAGATGTAGATCCAAGGTTGAGGTCGAAGCTCCACCCAATGCACAACAAGATGCATAGCATCCTCAATCACAGAATCCTCCTGAACATCATTCGATAAGTATTAGAGGGGACAATTCTATGTGTGGGTATCTCACTGAGAATACCCCGGTATGAGGGGCTACTAGACACTTCTTAAGACATAGATCAGAGCATGGAGATTCCCAACATGGGGATTTTGAACATATCAGTATTTATTGTAACCGTAATCTGCGTGCATCCATAGGATCTAATGAAGAGTTTGTCATTGAGGGATCCAAATTGGTACCCCTTCATATTACATCTAATGGAGGCATGAGGCCTCCAAGATATGAGTATATACAAGGTAAGGATCCACCCATTCAAGGGTAAATGGATAGGGTTGCTTTTGAGCATAGGCCCACTTAAACTCCCAATATAGGTGAGCCTTGTAGGATCACCATAGACGTATCTAAAGTGGGAGCCAACGATACGCCACCTCATGAGCCTTGGTATAGAAAACAGTTGGATGGTTTGGGTAAATTTCTAGGATAGTTATATTACAAGCCTACTCCTATGCCTTCTCATCCTACGAGTGTGCGTAGCGGTAGTACCATTAGGACTATCAAATAAATTAGAGAGTGTTCCAAGTGTTCTCGATATATGCATGTCCCTACATCTCATGCAAGCACAAATTTTAGGTAAAATTTGGATGTGAATGCCATCTTCATAGACAATGGCAAGAGCATAGCAGATCAGACCATGGGGGAAAACATCCACAAATCCACTCGAATAGAGCGCACACACCAGAGGCCTCAAATGGTTGATCACATAGATAGATCTCATAAGCTGATGTCAGAGCAAAGAGGTCATATTATCTAAGACCAATTGGAGGATGTTCACATAGAATGGGAACACCTCAAAAATGAGAACACTCAGAGGTATAGTTTCATAAGACAACGCTTATATAAACAATGAATGCATGAGCAACGCATCCTTGATAAAAAGGAGTGTGTTGAGTGGGAGGATCGGCTAGCCAGTGTCAGTTTATACCCTCATAGTGAGCATAGGAAGCGCATTGATAGATGAGTTGCTTCACAACCCAATTTGCACCCTGAGTATATAGACACTTATACTAGCCATGCAACCCAACATAGATATGGGTGACCTCCACCCGAGTATCATGGGCATAGAAAGTATGAAGAAGAAGTGGGAGATGAATTAGATCAAGAATATCCTAAAATATCCCATGTTGAGGAGGAGGATGAGCCTAATCCCTTACCTTTACCAAATAGAAATGTACCTCTGAGGGTGCCTCCAAGGAAGTCCATAGAAGAGGAGTTCTTATCTTCGCAGGCTTATAAAGTCTTGGCAAAAAAGGTCAAAGCTATAGAAAAGCAAGGAATGGCTTATCAAAAGCCAACCTTGAATAAAATTCATAATGAAAATTTATGTCCGTCAGTGCCTACTCCAGCCTATCTTGAGCATTTTGAAATGCCTAAACTGGAAAAGTTTAGAGGAGAGGAGGACGCTCAAGAGCACATCACGAGCTTTTTATATGTGTTCTTTCATATTGGAAGCAATGATGCCCTACTTCTATGGACTTTCATCATGACCCTCTCAGGCCCAACCTAGGAGTGGTTTAATCAACTCAAGAGGTACATTATCACCAATTTTGATAAATTGGCTGATGCATTTCTTGAATGCTTATTCTTTAGCATTAAGAAGAAGGTGAACTTATCTGAGTTGGTTGCTTTAATGCAACATGATGATGAACAAGTTATGGATTATGGGAAATGATGGAGAAATATGATGGCAAAGCTACCATTTTCCATACCTACTTTTGAATTAATTGGAATGTTTATAAAAATTTATGCCAAGCACATTTTGTTATTATTACAGTTGTAGCAATATCAGACCTTCAAGGAGGCTTTGGTGTAGGCCAAAGTGATTGAGGATATCAAGTTACATGAGGGTAGCTTGAAGCTCGATAATAATAAGGAATGGAACAAGAGAAGCACTAAGAAACAATAGGCCAAGCCATCCCACATCAATCAGGTGTATTTGAACCCTTAGAAAAGGTATAAGGAACAACAGTAGTGAAATTATCAAGCCCAACCTCCTCCTGCGCAGTATGAGCAACACTAAAACTATCAAAAGGGTAAAAATAAGGAGCAGCACCCACCTCACTAGTTCACACCTTTATCAGAATCAATGAATTTGATATTCAATCAATTGTGCAAGGCCAAGGCCATATGCTTGCTAAAGATCAAACTATTAGACCCTAATCAACCCAAACCAAAGGGGTATAGGGATGAGTTGTACAGTATTTTCCACGGAGCAAAGGGACACGACATTGAAGTATGTTGGAGTTTAAAAAATTTAGTACAAAATATGATAGAAAAATATGAGCTAACTATGGACAACCCTCAGCTACTAGATAATCAAAATATGGGAATTTACAAAAATTCTCTGCCTAACCATGAGGTGCAGAGGAATGATATTGGTCAGGTCAATCAAGTATGAATCGAACCACCAACCCATGGGTTCATCAAAATGGTCAATGTTGTCACAAGACATGCAAGGTATGAGAGGCCAAATCAACCTCCATTTCCCATTAGAGTCCAAGTTGTGCCTCCTCCAAGACCAACCCAAAACATGCTAGGCCCACCAACTAGACCAATGGTGACAGTCAGGATTAGGTTAGTTCAAAACCTATAGACAACTCCAGTGAATTTGTCAATTTATGAGCTGATTCAATAGTCTCCCAAGCATAGGGAGATGCTTATGGACATTCTAAGGTCCATAGAAATATATTCCCAAGATCCCAAAGCATTCACACACTTTGTGGGACACGTGTAGCAGTGCCAAGAATCGGTTATACAATTTCACGATCATGAAGTCAAGGTGGTTTCCACTGTCATAGCGGACCTATCGGTCCATATCATCACATGTGTAAACCACATATTTGTTCAAGCAAATTTTTATTGATACAGGATCATCAATCAACATTATCATGACCAAGGTGTTAACACACCTGAAGTTACCAAAGACGCATATCATACACTCTGCCTTCACATTGAGAGCTTTTAACGATGCATTATGCTCGACTATCAGCATGATAGTATTACCTATTTAGGTAGGGCTAAAGACCATCCTTGTGATGTGTCATGTGATTGAAGGTACTATGCAATATAATATACTTCTAGTATGGCCTTGTATACAAGAAATGCATTGTGTCCCCTCCATTCTCCACTAGTGTATCAAATACGTGCATGAGTTACAGGTTCACGTGGTGCCTTCCAATGAGGAACCATTTAAATACGTGAATCTAGTATATTTTCCAGGGGATTTTATGCTCTCCTCAACACACCTAGACATACATCCTGCATCGTCGATCAAAGATCCAGGAGTGAAAGTAAGAGAAGTGTGTGCTAAACCTGTAATTTTCATATCACAATGATCATAGCACACGATAGTTTATTCTACTAATTGTTGGCATCCGTGATGCATCAGGATGATGAGAAGCTAAAAGCAAATATGGGCAAAAAATAGAAACAACTAGCGCCCAAAATAGTTGTGATCAAGGTTCCTACTCCCATGGAAGTAGAGAATTCTCAAATAGAATTCAAAGAGGCACCTTAGCCTACTTTTCTTGCACCTTCAGTAGGGTCATATGCATCACAGGTGATCATTCACTTGGTTAATCCCAAATTGGGGGAATATATTGTGCAAAATGTGACGTTTACGCCAATCATTGAGACTATGCAAAACATGGGCCGACCACAAGCTCATTTCCTTCTCGTAGGGATGGTGGTATCATTGGGGGTACCTCCTAACAAAACTAATTTCATCTATAGATGGCTTGACCAAGTTGCATCTCACACCCCCATGGATGGAGATGATGATGAGCCATTTGCTATGAATGTTCATTATCTTTCTAACTCAGAGTATGCCTTACAATATTTTGAGCATTACCATTGGTATGGTTACGGTCTCAGATCATCTAAGTAGGGGCATAGGAGGCCATATGAACCTTAGTATCAGTTGCCTATAGATAGGTTCGGGTTAGGATACCATATTGGAGGATATGCTAAACTCCTCACGACATATTTAGACTGCATGTACCTTAGTGTGGGGGATGAAGTCGACTTCAATCCTTATCACCCTAATCCCATCTATTTTTAGAGGGATAAAATGATAGTATATTATGTCACTATATGACCACCTAAGACTTATCATGAAGATATCTTGGTGGAGACCAGTCCAAAGCCTATACTAAGAGAAAACTTGGATGAGCAAATCCATGGAGCAGTCGATGACACAAACCTACAGGTTCACAATGCCAGCACAACGGAAGACTCTAAGTCAGAATATCATTCTTATGAGGACCTAGCAGAGTCCATATTTGAGAGAGGGGGACCGAGTTGTATATATGAAATTGATGATGATGGTGAGCCCTCAAACAGGTAGTAATATGAGGACAAAACTGAGTTGGCTTATTTAGGCCCTCTTGATTTACATCATCTATTACCTTCAGAGATAGTCATTGAGGATAATCAAACCATCATGAATAATAGTAGGTATCGAGAATGGGATTTTATGGGGCCCCACCTTCCCAATCACCTGATTCCAGTTGGTAGCAGTGAAGGTATCCATTATGACAATGACGACAAAGATGAAACAGAGAGAGCATATCTAGGGCCTCCCTACTTATGTCATCATAATGTGTTGTACACTATAGAGGATATGTGTAGAGATATCAATATTCATCCTCACCTTAGAGGAAGACCACCTAGTTTGGATAGGATTTATCATATGATTTTACCTAACCCATCAACATTCAGAGAGCTCCTCGAGCCTAGCGATCCTATTCTTGAGTCTATTCATAGACCAAATCCAGAGATACCCATACCCCCAGAACCACATCTCAAGGATGGAATTTATATCAATATAGAGTCACATGCACATGGTCCTGGAGACATGATCCATTTTATCAATTTGATATCCATTGATTTAACCACTCTATTTCACAAGCTGATACTTCCAAATCATTATGTCTAAATATAGATGCTATTGATTGGTATCATGTTGACTCACCACTGGAGCCTAAATATTTCTTCCCTAATGAAGAAATATTGCAACCTTTTTATTTTGTGTCAGGCTATGCACATGATGTTTATTATGCTAAGGTTTCTTCCAATGTAGAACCCATAAACTCAATAGATGACATCCATTTGATCCCTACATATCATCAGCTTGAGGAGATATCCCACATGTCAGTAGAGGAAACCTTCAAAGTGGATATTAGTAATGATCCCACCAATCCAAGGAAGGTTAAATTTGGAGAAATTTTATCTCCTGATGAGCATGCCAACCTCATCCCTCTGCTAAGAGAGAGACCTACTCTCTTTGCTTGGACTTACAAAGACATGCTAGATCTAGATCCAAAATTGGTTACACATAACCTTTCATTAGATCTGTTGAAGAAGCCAATCAAGCAGAAACTCAAGAAGATGCATTTGACAGTAGCATTAATGGTTAAATATGAATTGCAGAAGTTGGTGGATGTAGATTTTATCCTTTCCATCGACTATCTGGAATGGGTATCAAACATGGTGCATGTAGGAAAACCTGATGGAAGGATCCATATTTGTACGGATTTCATAGACCTCAATAAGGCAACACCAAAGGATTCGTACATGTTACCAAAAATAGATGCTCCCATAGATGCAACTGCGGGTCATGAAATGCTCTCCCTAATGGATGGTTTTTTTGGTTACAACCAAATTTGAATTAAACCCGAAGACCAACATAAAACCATGTTCATAACACCATGGGGGACATTTTGCTATAAGGTTATGCCATTTGGTCTTAAAAATACTAGTGCTACGTATCAGCAGGTTATGACATATATTTCATAAATACATGCATAAGATCTTGGAATAGTACATCGATGACTTATTTGCGAAGTCATTGCTGCGTTCAGAGCATACTAAGGTCCTGAGAAAAGTCTTTGATCACCTAATAGAGCATAATGTCAGGTTTAATCCTAAGAAGTGTGTATTTGGTATAACTTCAGGAAAACTCTTGGGATTAATCATTTCAAAGTGAGGCATCGAAGTTGATCCAAAAAAGGTCAAGGTAATTTTAGAAATTTTTCCTTCCACAAATATCAAAATATTAAGAAGCCTACAGGGAAAAGTAGCATCCATAAAGTGATTTATTACATAGTTATCAAATAAATTTCAACCCATGAATTGACTGCAACACAAGGGGGTCCCATTCAATTGGGATGAGTACTGTCAAGCAACCTTTGTTGAGATTAAGTAATACCTGGTGACGCTACCAGTACTAGCTCCACAAAGACCATATGAGCCTTTTCTGCTATATATATCGACAACTAAATTTGCATTGGGAACCATGCTAGCCCAAAAGAATGTGCAAAGTAAAGAGCAAGCCCTATATTACATTAGCCAAACCTTGGTGAGTTATGAGTTAGGATATACATATGTAGAAAAATTTTGTTTAGCAGTAGTGTTTCCTACAAAGAAACTATGATATTATATGTTAAGTCATACAACATATGTCATATCAAAACAAAATCCTTTACAGTATATTATGAGCAAGACATATCATAATACACGTACTACAAAGTGGATCATGCTATTTATAGAATTTTATTTGGAATTCATTAGCCAAAATTCCATTAAAAGACAGGTCATAGCCAATCAGTTGGCTAAGGTTCCTCTAGAAAATAGTAGACCCCTCACCATTGTGCTTCCTAATGACATATTTTTTACCTTATCAGAAGCACCCAAACCAGAAGAGCCAAATAATAAAGCCGACATGACCTTGTTCTTCGATAGTTCAAAGTGTGAGCAAGGGGGTGGTGCAGGAATAGTGTTGTTCATGCCACAAGGTGCTCCTATGCCCTTGTCATTCAAATTGGACTTTCCTTGCACTAACAATAATGTTGAATACAAAGCCCTAATTTTGGGCCTCCAAATAGTTGTTGCCATGAAGATTAAAAGGTTAAATATCTTTGGCAATTCCCTTATCATTTTTAACCAAGTGAAGGGACTTTTTCAATTTTGATAACTTGTTCTAAAGTCTTACATAGATCTTGTTGACACATATTTAGCTTAGTTGGAATGGTATGACATCGAGGCAATCCCTCATTCATTGAATAGATTCACAGACACTATGGCATATCTGGGATCCTTAATCCCTCAGAATTTGTTTGTTGATTTTACTACCGTCCATGTAAAAATATTTTCACACTCTATTGTGCAACGTGAAGCTTTGGATAACAAAGAGTCAATCAACATGATTCAGGTAGAACCAAACCGTGAATAGTTCTACAGAGCCAGATACTTTCTCATGAGGGTTCCTTGGGGGTCATTGATCTCACAAGGTCCTATAGGAAGCGGTACCACCATTCACCATAAGGTTATTTCCCATTCTACATTTGCGAATGTTAAATCGTATGGGGAACATGATATATTTTTAATTGAGTTTGAGAGCTATCAAAACTAGATGTCGCAGATATATGACTTCCTTAAGCTTGGTATAATACCTCAAGGACTATTTCATTTCACAAAATGCACATTTAAATAGAAAGCGATAAAGGATGTCTTGCTAGGAGATATTTTGTATCATAAAAGCTATGATGGAGTTTTCCTTCATTGTCTTGAGCCCCAATAATCATCTTGGGCAATTTTACAAGCTCACGACGGTATGTACGATGGCCATTTCAGAAGCATGGCTATCATCAAGCATATTTTTTGCATTGGTTATTATTGGCCCACTATGGAGAAGTATTGCAATGTGTATTTTAGAAAATGCATTAAATTCTAGCATCACACTAATCTTGCGCACCTGCCATCACAGGCCTTACAGCCCATTCAAGCGGCTTGGCCATTTACTCAATGGGGTTTGGATCTCATCAATAAGATCTCTCCTCCATCATCAGGCTAGCATGCATTCATTATTAAGGCTATTGAGTACTTTACTAAGTGGGTAGAAGCAATCTTGTTAACAACGATAACTGGAGCATGTATTGTTGAGTTCATACTCACCAATATCATAAGTCATTTTGGGATACCATCCAAGATAATTTTGTATAATGATACATCATTATAAACAAAACTATGAGAGCTTTGATTTTCAAGTACAAGATCAAACACAGTTTTGCGACTCCATATTATTCGCAAGCAAATGGGTAGGCTGAAGCCTCAAACAAGACAATGGTTTTCATATTGAAAAATATGGTACAAGAACATCATAAATATTGGCACATCCAGCTACCCCTTGCATTATGGGATTACATGAATAGTATTTAGACACCCACTAGGGCAACTTAGTTTTCACTAGTATATGGCACTGAGGCCATTATACCCTTAGAATTAGAATTTCCAATGTTGTGTGTTGCATTGAAAGAGTTCATAGATTATGACACTATACGACAAGCTCGCCTAGATCAATTGATGTTACTTTATGAACGTTGTGTGAATGCCCTTGAGAATATCCATGTTTATTAGGAGCACTCAAAATGAGCTTACAATGACAAAGTCCATCTGAGAGACTTTGAGGTTGGTGATCTCGTACTAAAATAGAACCAACAGAACTCAAATCTACCACCAAAAATGTGAGATAAATTTGTGTCTAATTGGTTAGGTCCTTATATCATCTCTGAGAATATTGGACCTGGGACATATTTCTTAACATCATTGGAAGGGGTTGAAGAGCCTGAACCTCTCAACATCCTTCACCTTGAAGCATTTTATACCTAAAACCATTAAAAGGCCCCAAAGGCATCTATAAGCCTTTTGGTCATTCAACAAAATGCCCCAAAGGCATCTGTAAGCCCTTTGGTTAAATCAAAAAGTTTTAAAAATCTAATTTTTTTTTGGAAAATATCAAAATTCAAAAATATTTGCATTTCATTATGCATTTACACTTCATATTGCACTGCATTAGGTATATCCATCGATTGCACTTGAATTAGGATAGTTGTGTTTACAATATTACAAATGACATCGCATTTGAATTTCAATAATGCATATTTGCACTATCATCATCATTCACAACCTGTGTGAGTAATTGTGTTTTTTAACACAACCTTTATTGTTTTTTTTTTTTTTGGTAATTAAGGTACAAAATCATTACAACCGGGTTTTACAGGTTAACCCAAAACCTATTACAAAATCAGCACAATGCTGAAACGAAACAAGACCTCAATAGGGATAGTCTGTCCTTAGCTCCCTACTGGGGCCACACAGCCAACAAAGAGCAACACACTTACAAAATATGACACACACCTTAGAACACAGGCAGTCGACACTTTCGCCTCCTAACACTTTCTCTTCTCTTTTGGTCGCAAAACTGCAACATGTCGCGATATCGCGACACTTGTCCTTCCTCCTCTTTCTTTTCTTTTTTGATCGTGAAAAAGTGACATGTCACGAAATCGTGACACTTTTCCTTCCCGCTCTTTCTCTTCTCTTTTGGTCATGAAAATACGACATGTCGCGATATCGTGACACTTTTTCCCTCTTGCTTATTCTCTTCACTTTTGGTCGCAAAAAAGTGACATGTCGCGATATCGCTACACCCTTTCTTTCATTCTGAACATGTCATGAAATCATGACACTTTTTCTTTCCTCCTCTTTCTCTTCTCTTTTGGTTGCGAAACTACGACATGTCGCGATATCGCGACACTTGTCCTTCCTCCTCTTTCTTTTCTCTTTTGGTCGCGAAAAAGTGACATGTCGCGAAATCGTGACACTTTTCCTTCTTGATATTTCTCTTCTATTTTGGTCATGAAAATACGGCATGTCACGATATCGTGACACTTTTTCCCTCTTGCTTATTCTCTTCACTTTTGGTCACAAAAAAGTGACATGTCGTGATATCGCTACACCCTTTCTTTCATTCTGAACATGTCGCAAAATCGCAACACTTTTTCTTTCCTCCTCTTTCTCTTCTCTTTTGGTCACGAGAATGTGACATGTAGTGATATCGTGACACTTTTCCTTCTCACTCTTTCTCTTCTCTTTTGGTCGCAAAAGGATGACATGTCACGAAATCGTGACACTTTTTCCATCTTGCTCTTTCTCTTCTCTTTTGGTCATGATAAACCGACATGTCGCGATATCGTGACACTTTTTCCTTCTTGCTCTTTCTCTTCTCTTTTGGATGTGAAAATCCAACATGTCACGAAATCGTGACACTTTTTCATTCATGCTCAACACATGGCCAAAAAGCGACACTAATTCCTTCTTGCTCACCATGTCATGATATCGCGACACTCTTTCTAACATGTCATGATATCATGACACTTTTTCTTTCTTGCTCTTTCTCTTTTCTTTTGGTCATGAATATGCGACATGTCACGATATCGCAACACTTTTTCCATGTCATGATATCGCGATATCATGATACTCTTTCTTTCATGCTCAACATGTCGCAACATTGCGACACTTTTTCCTTCCTCCTCTTTCACTTCTTTTTTAGTCACGAGAATGTGACGTGTCGCGATATCGTGCCACTTTTCCTTCTTGCTCTTAGTATTCTCTTTTGGTCGTGCAAAGACGACATGTCACGAAATCGTGACACTTTTTCTTTCTTGCTCTTTCTCTTCTCTTTTAGTCATGAAAAAACAACATGTCACGATATCGCGACACTTTTTCCCACTTGCTCTTTCTCTTCTTTTTTGGTCGCGAAAATGTGACATGTCGCGATATCACGACACTTCTTCCTTCATGCTCAACATATCACCAAAAAGTGACACATTTTCCTTCTTGCTCAACATGTCACGATATCGTGACACTCTTTCATTCTTGCTCATCATGTCGCAATATCGTGACACTTTTTCCCTCTTGCTTTTTCTCTTCTCTTTTGATCGCGACAACGCGACATGTCACGATATCGCGACACTTTTTCCTTCTTGCTCTTTCTCTTCTCTTTTAGTCATGAAAAAAAGACATGTTGTGATGTTGCGACACTTTTTCCCACTTGCTCTTTCTCTTCTTTTTTGGTCACAAAAATGTGACATGTCGTGATATCGCGACACTTCTTCCTTCATGCTCACCATATCGCCAAAAAGCGACACTTTTTCCTTCTTGCTCAATATGGATCGATATCGTGACACTCTTTCATTCTTGCTCATCATGTCATGATATCACAACACTTTTTCCCTCTTGCTTTTTCTCTTCTCTTTTGATCGCGACAACACGACATGTCGCGATATCGTGACACTTTTTTCTTCTTGCTCAACATGTCGCGATATCGCGACACTCTTTCTAGCATGTCGTGACATCACGACACTTTTCCTTTCTTGCTCTACTTATCACGAAATCATGACACTCTTCCTTTCTTGCTCAACATGTCGCGATATTGCGACCCTTTTTCCTTCTTACTCAACATTTCGCGATATCGCAACACTTTTTCTTTCTTGCACAACCTGTTGCGAAATCGCTACACTTTTCCTTTCTTGCTGAAAATTGCTTTTCCTGAAACTCGAACAAGTCGCAAAATTGCGACATCGGTCTTTGGCCTCATCCATTGCCCCTAACCCCATAACATGAAGCCACCAAGCCACCTGGATCCTTCCCCTATTGCAAATAAAACTAAAGTCATCACAATAAGGACCGAAGCAATACTGACAAAACCACATTGAAACTGCTCTCCCTTTTTATCCCCACAGCTTCACCATCATTGGCAATCATTTTGAATTATTTTATCCACTTCACTTGGGACCCCATGTTCCTAAGTGACCAACCCAACAGCTTCCACCCCTAAATTGGCCAAGATATCAGCTATTTTATTTGCTTCTCTAAAAACGTGTTGGGCCTTCCGATCGTTCCTGGCATGGTAAAGGATCCTAGCCTCTTCAATGATAGTCTTAATCTACCACGGAGGATTTTTCCCATTGCTGAGAAGGTTTATGACCTACATCGAATATCCTTCGATAATTAGTTTACCTTCAATTTCTTGAACCAATTGAAGACCCCTCCATAACGCTCTTGCTTCCACCTCGTTGTTAGTCCTAGTTCCTAGCTGTTCAGAAAAGTACATCACCAACTTGCCTTGATGATCTCTCACTGCTCCTCCAGCCCCTGCATTACCAGGGTTACCTTTAGAGGCCCCATCGAAGTTGAGCTTGAACCAACCTATCGGGGGTGGTTTCCACTTGACATCTAGTCTGGGATTGACCTTGATAGACACAGGTTTCTTGCCCAGAGTAATATTTAAGGATTGAGCGATCTACCTCTCCCAAGGGGAAGGATTTTGATCTTCATAAGGTATAAGGCTGATGTTTTCATAGGCGAAGGTAAGAATCTTATTGGTAATGGATGTGACATCATGGCTCGACTCATGGAATGCTCTATGGTTTCTTTCTAGCCACACATGCCAAAGAAAATGATGGAGACAAATCTTCCAAAAAAACCTCAGCCTAAGGCTAACAAAGGGATTTTGCCATTGGTGGAAGAGGTCAAAGATGGTAGCTGGTTTGACCCAGCAAATTCTAAAGGCTTGAAACAACCCATTGAGGACACTCAGAGAGACCGAGCATTCAAGGAAAATATGGTGGGTGGACTCCCAATTACCCCTGCACAAAGAACATCGGTTAGCAATTATCATACCTTTCCTTAACAAGTTTTCAATCATCAAAATCCTGCCTTGGATCACCAGCCATGAGAACATAGCAACTTTAGGAATAAGGTTTTTGACCCACACCATCTTAGTCTAGAGTGTGGGGTCCTCGATATCTAACATTAGCATATATGCATATTTGACTGAGAACTGCCCATTTTTGGTAGCTACCCATATTACATGATCCTGCTTAGGTCTCATGGAAATGAATTGTTGATGCATGATGCTTTGGAGTTCTTCTGATTCAGCTTCAAAGCCTTGAATCCTTATCTATTTCCAAATAAGCCTACCTTTGTCTTGTCTTATGAAATTAACCACTTTCCTTCCTATGATATCCTCTATGATTCTTTTGATCCTTGTAAGGGTAGGAAATTGAGATAAAGCTTCATCCTTGGCCCACCTGTCATCCCATAACTTGATCTTCTACCCGTTACCAAGAACCCATCTTAGGCCTTTCTTTATGACCTCTCTACTTGTTACGATTGCTTTCCAAAATGTCGACCCTCCACCGTGCACCGAATCACTTAGTAAATCGGTATCTTGAAGATATTTTCTTTTAATTATGGCAGTCCACTCATTCTCCTCATTGTTGCTATGAAGAATATACTAGGGTTTTTCGGTCATTCAACCATACCTAGTGGTCTTCTCAGGAGTTTGGTAGAAAGCCTACTTTACTTTTGTAGATGAGGTCTAGTTTTGATAACCCTTAGCATATCAAAGTCCTATCACTAATCAAACACATTTAACAATCCTACTTAGGGTAAGGAAGGATGAACGCTACAAAAGTGGTTTGGGTCACTTTAGGAAAAAGGTTTTGTTACTTGCTCATTTTGTGAGGTGCAATGGTCTAGAGTAGTGCTCATTGGCAAAAGGACAAGTTTACCTCCTACCCGAATAAATCCCTTGCTTACAAATGAAGGAGCAAAATCCCATAATGAAATCCCAAAAATCAAGTCGAATCAAGATAAAATTCAAAATAAAATTAAACCAGTATCAAATCCCTTTCTCAAAATAAAATAAATATTGGTTTTCATCACTATACAAAATAAACAATAATTTTTATCACTTTACATGAGCAAGTATCCCAATAAATTAAATAAAATAAGTGGGTGATCTTGAATCCTTGGATTGATCAATGCTTGAAAGCTATAGAGTGAGCCTCAATCTCAGCAATGGGCTGATAGAATCGTGCCTATCATTGAAGGGGTAGTTCTAAGCAAGTTACGAGTGATCTACCTTTAGGTGGCCCAGATTGCCTAGTGGTCTAGTCTAACTAAATCTAAAACTAATATTGGATAGACATTTGAGGATCCCTAATCTTAGCAATGGGCTGAAAGAATCCTGCCTGACATCGGGGTATGCTTATGCCTTATCTAAATATACTCATTTGCACACATAGGGATAATGAACAGTTAGGGTCTATCCTAGTGAAATCCTTATGTTTCAAAAGTCTAATATGGTCGGTATACAACTTTTGATAAGTCAACTAGGGTGTTCAATTTTCATGGTAAACCTCAAAAATTCCCAAATAGCAACAATCAATCTTCAATGCAATCATCAAAAATCAATTTATTTTGTGATATTTTGTTTGTTAGAACTATTTATAATATAGGATAGATACCAGATGGATGTTAGAAATGATATTTAAATGGTCACTGACTATATTATACATATCATTCTAATCTACAAATGCTTATGAATAGAAACTATATATAATTGCATTTCATATATGGGTGCACAATTTATCAATTTTCACAAAAAGATATAGCAATTACATCTCATGATTGTTATAAATTCTGTGGTTTCATCCATTATATTGTTAAACCCAAATTTCATTCATACATTATGTTTTAAGTTATTAAAACATACATGTTCATTTACATAGCATTCACCATAGAAAAAAAAGTTGTGCAATAGATACATGGCATCAATTATGTCATAACAACATAAATTAAATGCATACAAGTACAGTAAATCAAACATGCATTTTTAAATAGCATATATTGCATTCATATACATCCATCATAAGTAGCCCATCTACACATATATATAATTGCATCAAAAATCATACATCCATTATACAGTTAATGCATGTCATCCATACATCACATCATATAGCAGAAAATAAATAGCGCATATAAACATTGCATCCATATGCATCTCATAAAATCTAAAAATAATAAAAAATAATAAATTGCACATATAATGAGTCTCAAAGTTAGATCATATATATATGTGTGTGTGTGTGTGTGTGTGTGTGTGTGTGTGTATCAAAAATATATCAATAGTACACTAGCATGTGTCAAAAATACCTATAGGTTACATCTGTGTAGGTCCTCGACCTTACACACAAAAATGGTACAAAAGCATCTATAATATTTGTACTAAGTAGCAGGGCCTACACCCCTATTCTGTGAGGCTTCGTCGTCACCTCCACCATCCCTGTGAGTCCTCCTAGAGCTAGCATCATAGGTTCTCTTTGACTTATGAGATCTACAACTAAAGCTCGTTGATGACTGACCTACCTCTCGAGTGTGAGTCCTCTAAGACCCTAAAGTTGTGGGTATCTCTGGAATCTCGCCCCAAGTAGTCCAATCACTCATATCAAAGTAGATATGTAGGCATAACTCTATGCATCATGATCAATGTGCTACTGCACCAAGGCTCAAAGTCTCCTGATCTCTGCTCCTTGGTCCAACCATTCTAATCCATGTACTACTAGTACTTCTGGAGTAGCTAACAGCACTAGGGCAACCTATGATGATGAGGAATCTACCCTTCCACCCTAGAGTGTGGTAATCTATGTCGCCATAGCATCTATCTATGATTGTAGTAGGATGCGCTAGCCTATGACCTACTATATATTTGTATCTATTGTGGTGATCTTAGCCTACATAGCGGTCTTCTCCTCCTCATAGCTACACCACTACACCTACCCTACTATGATCCAAGACTGTATATCCCCCACCTTTGCCTATAAAGCGACAATGGTGGTGTTCTAGTGTAAGAGTTGTCTCTATAGAGAGCCTACTTAAGTCTGTAAGTTGGCAACCTGGGACCTAAGTTATCCAGTCTCACTTTCAGGTGTGGCCTCGCCCTCCCAAGAGCATCATCCTCCTACTCATCCAAAGGTGCATTCTCTGCAGATCCCTCTTCCCTTAGTCCTCTGCCAGACTTGATGATCATGAGGATCAACCTCTATGCCCTTTGTACCCTCTACAACATCATCAACTACCCTACCTAAGGGGCCCTCAAAGCCCCACCATACCCTAAGGGTCCACCAAGTATCATAGTCAGGAGTGGTCCTTACATCTGTCAAACTTGACTCCTAAAATTCAACATCCTCGTCACCCAATGGAGTCACCCTAGGCTAGGTCAAGTTCCTCTCTAAGGTGAGGCGATGGTAGATGGTAGGTAGCTTCGAAATGTCCTACCTAATCCTAAACTTTTGGGTGATGTAGAAGTAAAATAAATATCATACCTCAAACTTGCATCTGAGGAGCCATTTGTCTCTACGTGCCTGATGCATCTGGTCATCAGCCTCCATCCATGAAGGGCAATCCAAGTACGGGTGCCAGTCAATCTGGTCCACCTTTAATCCTACGAACCGTATGATACAGTGAGCTAGATCCCCTACATGAGACCTACTTCGAAAGCTCTCCTTCTCATGAGGTCAGCATATCGCATAGCACTAGTGCACATCCTCAATGGTTCTAATATTGAGGGGTAGGCTAGTAGGATGCTCAATATTAATGTGCTACCACCCTCAGATCTAAAGAAGTAAGTTGCAGTCGATGCCAACTTTGCTCCTTTGAGTAATTTGGTACATATCATTATAGAGTTGTGCTAGTAAGGCACTCCCCTAGGACAGGATCAGGGGATGATTAGTAGGACTTGTTAGGACCTCCATCATCCTAGCTAGGAGGTTCCACAGGAACCTCACTCTATATATGTCAGGCAAGATGATTTGCATAATCAGGTGCATGAATACGATCGCTCGCCTAGTGAAAACCCACTATCTAAACCAGTGCTCAATGTGGACCCCTCCGTGGTCCGAGGGTCATTGTGGTGCCTCACTGTGGTGACCAAAAATGCCATCAAATATTTCACCCTTCGCATCAGTCGATGAATATGTGATGGCCTCGTCATATAGTAGGAATCGTAAGATGTGGTAAACATCCTACAAAGTAATGGTCATCTCACCTATCAGTAGGTGAAAGGTGTTGGTCCATGCATCACAGCATCAGGCCAATGTAGTCATATAGGCCTGATCATCCCTGATGTTGGGGAGGCGTAAAATGCAGCCAAATCCTACAGCCTCAAAACATATTTGGTCTGCCTAAGAAAGGACACCACACAGGTTGCAAAGGATCTCTAATTCCCTCACCCTAATAGTCAGGGTCTGATAGAGATCAGAATAATAAGGCAAAAATAAATTAACCATTAACCATTAACATAAAAAACAAGCTTAAAAACGACAAAAAAATAAAAAAAAATTAATACACCAAAAATAAAAATGGAAAAAATCACTTTAAAAAAAAAAAAATCAATTAAATCTGCTAAAAAATTAAAAGATTTAAAAAATTCTACTAAAGGTGCGAGTCGCGTCTTAGACCCACGGTCAGGGAGGCGATCCATTTTTTGACCAGCCACAACTCCCAATTTACCAATTGGGGACCGTGCCTACCAACCATGGCTAGGCAGGATGACCTTTTCATGTTATTTACCATCCCTATATTCCTCGAAAAAAAAACAAAACAAAACAAAAACTCAAAAATAAATTAATTTTACCCTCCCCTTAAGTTAACCTAAGCTAAACCTAACTAGGGTGACTTTCATTACCGATAGTTTAATGAGGTTCATTTAACCCATTAATTAGTGAGGTTAATTTTAAATCTGGTAAAATAAAATAGTCAAGGGTTTTGTATGCTTCTACCTTAGTCACATCGGCTCCTTCAGGTTGGGCTACCATTGGTTTAGATGGTAGTGAGGTCGAATTTTCAGCAGCACTTCCCGTCAAAATTATTGAATCACCTCTTAGAGCGCTTAGGATTTGCTAGCTGTCAAATTGAAAATGACATCAAAACTGATAGGAATTTTTTAAAATATTTCCTATTTTTTCTTGACCACAACTGATACCCGCGGGCGTAGAACTAGGGTTTGTTGGCCGCAATTGTCAATCGCAGCCAGAAAAATTTTAAAACCTAGCTATTGTTGCCAAGTGTGGCTAGTAAACCATACTAAATGTGAAAAATCCTACCGTGAGGACCTCAAAATGATGAATTAAAAAATACCCACCTGACCAGAATTGTAAAAAAAATCACAAAATAACAAAAAAATAAGATAAACTAAAAGTCAAATGCCCCTCGTATCTAGTAATTTACCCTTAAAACTTGTTGATTGCAGCGACTTGCACTCCATGCAATCTGATAGGATGAGTATATTACCATAAGGACATTTGGGGTAAATTCATCATCGTTGAATTGATATGCTTCATTTCAATCCCTAAGAAGGCCTAGATGGTTGGACTACTCCACGGGAATAAGGTATTCATATCACTTCTTCTATGACACTTTAAGTATATCATCGAATAATATGATTCTAAACATGACTAATTGGAATTGTTAAAATCTTAATTTCCTAAGAAGGCCATCGAGGATGGACTGCTCCATGGGATAGAGATGTATATTTACTCTTAATAGTTGCAATAATAGCTTATTAGGCCTAATCAATTATCAAATGCTAAATATTATTTTATTCAAATTCATTCATAGTGGTCAAGCAACTCATCACTTCATTTAATTGTCCTACCCTCATCAACTCATCGCTTGAGGGGGTAGTCATAATATCATAATCATAATCAAAGTCAACAGAAGATCTCTTGATCATAGATCACTTGATCTTATCAAAATTGTGTTTGTCTTATGAATAATTACCAATGACTATCATAATCTTACCCTCTCCTGAGGCAAGAAGCAAATATGATAATTTAGTTTGTAGCTCTCTTCCTTTCGGTTATATAGGCTCGAACTCCTATTGTAGCACCAAAGCTACCCGAATTTTTGATGACGAGTGCAGGCTTTGCAAATTTAAGACTTTCATCCAGTTGGAAGCAATGATTCTAGGATGCGCATCCTTTTTCTAGACCCTGAGCATCTAATTTTGATCAAACTAATTATCATCATCCAACCTATGACATCATTTTAGGAGGTCTATTTTTGCTCAACATTGTTTGATCTCACAATGCATCTCAAAAGGGGTATCTTTAGACACCTAAAATGTGTCATGTCGAGGTGACTACTCATATGGGACATGCTAGAAGACCATATGGAAGACCTTGGACAAATACCAAGGTATAGTAGTGGTTTTAACCACTCATTTGGGCACCTTTGCCTAGTCAGTTCTAGCCATTGCTGACACCTACGGTTAGCAGAGCTGACTGTGCTTGTCAGCCACGGTCAAGCCTCTAAATCAATTGGCCTTTGAACAATTCAAATTTGGTTCCAAACGGCCAATTGGTTGCGAATTGGAGCGATTTGAGCTAGGAATGTTCTGGATATTTTCATCCAACAAACTCAACTACTCAATTTTTATCTTGGCTTCTTCATGAAGCTAGGACATAGCCCTCCTAGGTGCTATAATACACCAATCTAAATTTGGGAAAAGTCTATAGAAGCTTTCATTTGAACGCAATGAAGCCCTACCGAATCTAAGAGAAAATAGAGATAAGATTTCAATTATATACGGTGAAGCCCTATCGAGATAGATACTCACTTGTGTTCCTTAAGAGAAAGCTTTGTTATTGCAATTGAGAGATCAACATAGCAATTCAATCCATGGAGGCCCTACGAGGTTAGGAGTGCCAAGAAACATAATTACATCAATTCTATGTGTAATCGAAGCAATTCAATCACCAAATCTATCATAGGATATAGAGGCAACCCTTGACCATAAATTTGGCAGAGATATTCAGTGATTTAACCCCTAAATTGGAGGTTAAACTTATCTCAGGCTCAACCGCGGCTGTCAACCATGGCTAATAGTGATCACCACACCACAGAGTTGTGGTCAGGGTATTATCATTGATCTCCCTATTTTCTCATCGTAGGATTTACTAATGGCATTAGATTAAGCATAATTTAGGTTTAATTACATTATTAGAGACTTCTGATTGGTAGAATTAGTTGTTTAATCATCTTGCTTTCAATATTGCAATTAGATATTAATGAATCTTTTTCATGCTTCCATGTATTCAAATTCATAATTAGACCATTAGATAGTTACATATGCTTTTCCTTTACATGATTCATAGAATATTTTCATGTTTTTCATAGGTTTACTAGCTTTCTTGCATTTTCTTTATATATGCTAGTAATGTCATGTATTCATATGATTTTCTCAAAAAGCCTCATCAAGAGAGGTATCCTTTATTACTTATGCTTCATGTTGTTTATTGCACGCATGATCAACGGGGTTTTGGGATGCAAGGCAACAAATGCCTCTAATCATGGATAAGAAGGTCATCAACACCTTGGAGCAGTTCATGTCATTCTAAAAAGTTTATAGATTACACTTACCCTTGCGAGGGATTTCTTATGATTGTAACATTGTATCACATTGGGTATCCCTAAGAGGGATGGATTTGTAACTGAGATTCACTTGAAAATTAATAAAAGAAGCATTTATTTTGGTTATTTGTAAATTCGTCAATTCTTGTATGCTTTATGTGATTTCAATTGTTACTAGATTAGGTGTATGCTTTTTAGGATCATACACATGCATTCTCTCACATTGCATTATCACATCTATATTGCATACATTTACTACAAATTTCATTCACATCACATTGCATTGCATTTAACATACAATACTTCACATCATTCTACAGTATATCTACACTACAATATGATCATACATCTACACCCTACCACATATGTATACCCATGCATTGTATATTTACTCACACATTATACTATGTTATCTATGCAAACACAATTCAAACACAATTAAATTAATAACATAACACATGTATATGTAATAGCAAAAAAAAAAGGTAAATATATATATATATATATATATATATATATATATATATATATATATGTAGTCCATAAAAAATACCCATAGGCTACAACTTGGGACCATGCCCACCATACATAATCTAAAATTTCTCGTAGGCTACAATGGTAATCAACCTAACTACCACTAGGAGCCTCTCCACTCCCCCTCATAGCTCGCACTCCCTGGCGCTATCCCACGTGCCACTACAGCCCTCTCCCAAACTCACTACCACTCTATAGTTGATCTAGCTCCATCCTCATAGCAACCACATCAGCTAGAAACTCCCCTACTACCTAGGATCCCTCAACCCTCTCTCATTCTTATTGTTGCCTTGCCATCTTAGCTCGTAGCTCTGCAATGTTTGCATATCGAGTTGCCATTATAGATTGATCCCTCTATGCCTCTACCCTTAACTACTTCATCTCCTCTACCATATTAGCACATCTATACTCAAAGGCCTTCTGAGCAGTCTCACTAGTAGTCTCCAAGGCTATCAACCTCTCCTCTAAATTCATTATCTTTGCCAACCTATGCCTCTCACTCTCACCGAGATCTCCCTCTAATTATAGTACTCGATCATGCAATAACAATACCTGCTCCTCCACCTCCTACATCTCCTACTACTTGATGGAAATATTCTCCATTCCATCAGAGAAACCCATATCCATGGTACCATTAAAGCTACCCATAGCCACACCCCCACCTACCTCCTCTACGGCCACTCTCTCCTCCATAGGTTGTGCTCCACCACTCGCATGAACCTCCTCCACTCTCTCTACAAAATAACTCAATGCACCACCCAATCGTCACCTCGACCATCGAAGAGGTACCTCTATCTCACTTCCAAATCTATCTTGCAACTTGGACCGTGTACCTCTCATTGCCCTCCCCTCTACTGTAGGTGCCCCACCACCATGTGGTACCCATCGATCAACTACGTCCACACCTGGCTCCCAACTCTACATCACCCACCAGGAATAAAACTTTGGTGTCATCCTAGCATTACCCACATATGGGATCACCATCGATGGGTCCCTCTCATCAATTTATGGCAAAACTATAGGTGGCTACCCCTTGTTGCTTCATCACCTATAGTATACAACAAGTACCTTTGGAATGTCCTATCATAACCCAAACTACCACATGACTCAACCAAACTAAAAGAACTTAGCCTACCGAGTATATCATCCCCCCAACCACCTCCCTTGACGAATGGCTCCTAACTACTCATCATTATTATCCCATGTCACCCCACCCATCCAAGGCCTTCACTTAATGTCATTAGGTTTCAACTCCCCAAACTTGATCCTCCAAAATAGAGGATCACCCTCATGTGGCCTTTTAACGCCCTTCTCCTCATCAGTCCTCCATCTCAGAGCATAAGGCAAATGTGTCTATCCCTCAACATGAGCATTATAGGGCAACAATGATGGCCTCTCAATAGATATATGCTCCCATGCCCATACTTGTAACAAAGGAGTCCAACTCAACCCCTTTTTCCTAGCATGCACCACATCATGAAACTCCCTATACACCTGGACCAACAAAGCAAGCACCCATGCAAACACAATATTGCACTCCACCATATTGCTCACCACATCCAACATGTTCCAGGTAAATAATACCTCGAAAGTGTCAGGCAATGCATAAGTGGATATCATCATCATCGTCGCACACTAGTGCTTAGATAGCATCTTATTGTGTCATAGCAGCTCATAATCCATATTATTTATATCCACTTATGTACACATATCACCAAAAAATTGTTCCATCACATCTTCCTTACTATCATCTGGTGTTGCCCTCACTGGCATACCCTCAATGGGCAATTTGTATATCCTATATACATCCTCCAGGGTGATAGTCATCTCACCCGTTGGAAAATAGAAAGTGTTGTGATCTGCATCCCATTGCTCACACAAAGCAGATACATAGGCCTTATTGGCATGAATGCTCTTGCATTCCCACACGCCTCTAAACCATACTGCATCCAACCACTTCTCATCATCCTCATTTTTCATAAGTTTATCCAACTCACCTTTCATCGTACGGACATGATGACGTGGCTCAATCATCTTCACCTATCCATACACAAACAACAACAAGAAAAAATCACATTAGTTTAATACATAATCCTCCAATTAAATAAAATTTAATTTTATTTAAAACACATTTCACACACATTTTTTTAAATTTTCATTTGCCACGCACTTCGAGATGTAAAACATGCACAATCCACATATCACAACAAATCAAAAATATAGTCACATATTTGGATACCCATTTTGCCTTTTCATGGTATAAGTTCAAACGGATGCAAAAAAAAGTACATATTTGGCTCCCAATAGCCAAATATATAATTATCCACATACTCATTGTGGCACAAAATTCAAAATCATATCAATCCGCTAGACATACAAGAAAAAATATATATTTTTGAACACCCATTTGCCCACTTCACGATGAAAGTGTTGACAAATTTCAAAAATAGTATACAAATATACACAAAGTTTGAGGTTAAAATCACCACAACCCCACTAAAATAGTGCACATGCAAAATCACACAACATAAAAAATACAGTCACATTTTTGAACACCCATTTGGCCACTTCACAATGAAAGTTCAAACAGAAATAAAAAATAGTATATATCGAGCTTCGAACAGCCAACTTTACATTCAACCCTATCTACATCATGGCACGTAATTCAAACATACACCAAATGCAATCATAAACCAAAACAAATCACATTTTTGGATGCTCATTTCACCCTTCTATAGTGAAAGTGTCAACGGTTTCCAAAAATATTGTACCTATAGTGGAAAACTTAATAGTTAAAGTTTTCTAATTTACATCCTAATGGCTCACATACAGATAACATGAAAAATGAGGATAAAACAAAAACACAATCACACAATCAAATACCCATTTCCTACTTTTACAAATGAAATTCAACCACATTTCAAAAACAGTGCACCATCACTCCAAAAAAGGAAATTCAAATGGTAAGACTACCCTACCTGTCACCCAGTAAAACTACAACAAAAACTAGTCAAACCTAAAAAGCGATCACACTTTTGGGTACCAATTAATCCTGTTTAACACTTTGTGTTCCAATTTTATTTAAATTTACCTAAATTTTAAAAATTACACGAAACCCCCCCAATATTTCACACTTTTTGAGAAATAAAATTGTATAATAAATAGAATAAAAAGCACTTACCGATGGATCTCCACGTCGAGATCCAGCACTAGTGCATCCTCTCACCATATTTCTTCTCAAACCGATCAACTACAAGCACTTCGCATTGCCAATCGTCACTTGCTCCTCACTCTTCAAGTTTTTCATTGTCAAAATGATCCCCCACACTTCTAAAAAAGTTTAAATACACCTAAAAATATATAATTAGATCCAATTTGCCCCTTAGCCTGTGAATCAGCCCCAATTCACCCCCCGACCTGCGAATTAGACCAATTCACACCCCAACCTACGAATCTAGATCCAATTCACCCCCTAGCCTACGAATTGAGCCTAGAAGCCCAAAAATCACCCAAATTTGATTCCAAATCCTAGGAAATCTACCCCTTTTCCTTTCCATATGATTTTTCATTACTACTATCATGCATTTTCTACTATCAAGTGATTCATCATCACATTCCATTCACCTCATTGTTGATTCCTTATTTTAGGGGGTATTCATATCCAAAATTCAACTTTGCATGCAACCAAACAACCAAACAACCAAACATCCAAATCACGGATATCATATTTGTCTACAAAATGTTTTGTTGAAGATTATCTTATGATTATAATCTTAATCCCAAAAAAATATTTGTTATATCACAAGAGTTGTGTGTAACAATGGAGATGTCATTATGGCATTCATAATACACAATGAATGACATGTTTGACTAATCCAACACAAAATTTGGAGATGTCACTTTGGCATTCATGATACATAATGAATGACACGTTTGAATAATCCACATGTTAACTAGCTCAAATGGTTTGACAATTATCACCATGCACTCATCAATCAATCAATGGCAAAAATTTAAATAGGCATTTTTTCTATTCATACATTGGACCATCTTGCATTGGTTTCAAAATTAAAGCAGTCAAAAGTTGCCATCCCCAAGCAACCAATATGACATCGAGAAATATCGTACAGACTCAGCAAAATCATCACGTTGCATCCGCAATCATCCATTTCCATTCACCGACATTGTTTTTATTTACTTTTCTTTCTTTCTCTCTTCTCCCCTTGGATCCTTGATCAATGTTGTATGGTCAACCTTTGAGCGGCTACATACCTTTTATTAGATTCATTCTTCTCTCTTCTCAACCTGGGTTCCCAGTCAATTTTGTATGGTCACACTTTAAGCGACTACATACCTTTGATTAAATTCCATTATGTTCCCTTCTCCCTTTGGCTATTGATCAATGTTGTATGGTCATGCTTCAAGCGGCTACATGCCTTTGATTGGATCCCATTCTCTTTCCTTATTCATCTTCTACTTTCTCCCATCATATTTTTGTATTAAATTGTGTTTTACACAATATAGTACAAAAAGGGGTAAAATGTAGACATCCAAAAGTCGTACATAGCTACCTCTACGTACTTTTAGATCCTTTTGGACACTTGTAGGTTTACATAGGCCATCCTATACATATCTAACCTATTTTAGACTATTGTAGACTATTGTAGATCCCTCTAGACCTATGTAGACTATCGTAGACATCCGTAGACTACTGTAGACATGCATAGACTAGCATAGATCACTCTAGATTAGCATAGAATATTGTAGACTTAAATAGACCACTTCACTAGTTCATAGGTACAAAACCCTATTAAACTACTCAATCCAAATTATAACCACTTTGCATCCATCAAAGGACCACTCATAAATCACCTAAGGCCACTTAAGCCCTTTCTAGACTTAATTAGGACCCCACGGGACTATTAGTTCCCAAAAAGTCTTAATTAAAGTTAATTCTAATTCTAATTTTAAAGTGACTTCACTTAAAGTGCACTTTTTGTATTAAAAAGGTTAATTAGGTTCCTAAACCCTAATTAGTCCTAATTATTCCCTCCCACATGTGTGTGCACAAAATTGGTTAAAATATTTCTTAGAAAACCCTAACCTCACCCTAAACTAACCTTACAGTTGACTAATCCTAGTTAACTCTAATCTCTCCTCACACATGTGTGAGGATGAGATATTTCCTTAGGGAATGTGGGCATGACACCTCATAAACCCTAACCTAACCATCATGGAACCTAGCCTTAGGGTTTAGTTCCCTTAACTCCACCCCCTACACCTTAGGTTTATCTATAAATAGTGGACCTAATCCCTCATTCTACCTCTCTCTATTATATTTGAACTACAAAAACTCTGTCAAAATTCAACCAGAAGTGCAAGCAAGGACATCTAATCCATACCAACAACATTATAGCACCTAAGAAACCCATCCATGCAAGGATTTCCAGTAGGAACCACTTACAGATGAATTCGCCCCCCGACCTGCGAGTTGGGTCTATAGGACTCAAATCATCCCAAATTTGTCAAGTAAGCATTATTTCATGAGTTTATGATGTTTCCCACAGTTTTTAATGTATTTTAGTACAATTTTATTTTCTATTTTTATCATATTTTATCAATACAGGGCCTGACCAAGGAAATCCCCCAAACACTCTAACCCTATTTTTTAGGTCACAAAATAGGTGATAAAACATCCACATCAACACCAGTGGTGGCCCACATATGCAAGAAGCCCACCTACATCAAGGAATCTCAAGAGCAGCTATCAGTCTATTTGATGTTCATTATGAAAGGATTCTCTATGATCCTTATTATAACCTATGAATTCCACTTCAAATGAATAAAGAATAATTTTCTGAACATTTGCATTTACTTTGTATTTATGTTTGATCAAACGACAACTTTTGTACGTTTCAAGTACCTCTCAAGGATTGGGTAGAAAATAAAATAAGAAATTGATAGCAGTTCAAGGAGATAAACTGATCACTGGAGGATTGGTGAGGCCAATAGATTTTTACTGCTCTCAAGGTAACCAATGATTATACAATCATGGAATTTTAGGGGTTTAAACAGTAGAACCCATCAATCTATTTTTCGAAGACTCTTAGAAAAATGTAAAATGGATTTTTTGCTTATCCAAGAGACAAAAATATCATTGGATCTTATGTGTAAAATAGTAAATAAACTTTGGAGGGGTGTTGGTCATATGGAAGTGGTTGCCCAAGGGGCCTCGGGGGGATAGTTACTTTTTGGAACTCTCTTGAATGGACTGCAATAGAACATATAGCTTGGAGGGGTGTCCTCACATCACATTTTAGGAACAATGTCATAGTTGAACATGTTTTAATCATAAATTTGTATGGGGCTCAAAACATAGATGGTCAGATGCATCAATGGAAAGCTATGCATAACATGAGAGTCTCAAGGGAAGAGTTAGACTGGATTGTTGTTGGGAATTTTAATGCTAAATTATCCTCTAGATATCAGGAAGGGGAACACCAATTTTGAAATTGACTTATTATTACCCAAGTCTAGGCATTACACTTGGTGGATATTAAATGCCCTGGAACCAACTATACTTGGACTAATAAGAGGAGGGAGCCACATAGCAGGAAGGTGAAGTTAGATCATTTTTTGGTTTTAGAGGAGGCATTTGTAAAATGGAATATAAAATTTTATATTTTGGAGGGTCCCGTTTTAGATCACTTTCCCATTTTTTTGGAAGGGGGATCAAGATAGTGCAACATCACAAACCATTTAAATTTAAAAACTTTTGGTAACAAAAAGAGGAACTTCAAACGAAAATTCCATAGTGGTGGGAAGAGGGTTACCTACCATATGGAATAGCAATGTTTAGATTCCATAAACAACTTCATTATGTCAAAGATCAACTAAAATAATGGAGGTAAGCTAACAAGGCAGACTTCCAGGTCCAAATAGCTCCATTGGTGGCCATATGGGATGAGATTCAAAAATACTTTAGGGTAGGAAAAATTATAGAGTAGCTCAAAGAAGAGTATGATGCATTACGTAAAGTGGTTGAGGACATTGACAACCAAGAGGAGACCTACTGAAAATAGAGAGTAATAACCACTTTGTTATTGGAAGGTGATAAAAATACTAAACTTTTCCATTGGTTTACCTGTGCTAGGAGACAGATGAACAACATGGAAGCTCTTGAATATGAGAACAGACACTCCTTTGATACAATTCTAGGTATGCATTTCCATTCAATGGATTATTTTTCTAAACTATTTAAGGAAAGTATGGTGCAATATGAAGAGGCTCAAAAATAAGTTATTGCTATCATACCCTCTGTTATCTCTAAAGACAAAAATCAAACCCTACTTAAACCCATTGATAGAGAGGAACTGAAGAATGTAGTCTTTGGAATAAGCACTAGAAAAACACCAGGTCCAGATGGCTTTTCCAATTGAGTTTTTTCAGACCTTCTAGGACAACATGGAGGAGTATGTAATGGATGTTATAGAGAATTCCAAAGGTAGTAAAATAATGCTTAAAGCATTCAATTATACTTTCATTGCCTTAATTCCAAAAGGGGAGGAGGGGGTGCATATTTCATATTATAAACCTATTGCCTTATGCAATGTCATATATAAAATAATCACAAAGGTAATGGTTGAGTGGATAAAACCTCTTCTACATAGCATTATCTCCTCAGAGTAAGGGGGTTTTGTAGAGGGTAGGCAGATCTTGGATGGTGTGGTTCTAGATCAAGAGGCAATCCATTCAATGCAAAAATCTAGTAATAGAGGAATGTTCATAAAATTAGATATGTCAAAGGCTTATGATAGGGTGGAGTGGAGCTTCTTGTTAAATATGATGGTAGTATTTGGTTTCTCTTAGGATTGGATAGAATGGGTCATGAGTTGTGTTTCTACTATGACATACTCATTGTTGATCAAGGGTCTTCCCTCACAACCATTTGGAGCTACCCGAGGTCTTCGTCAAGGAGATCCTTTTTTCCCCTATATTTTTCTCATATTGGTTGAAGGCTTGGGTAGACTCATCTTGAGGATAAGATAACAAAGTTTGATAACAGGTATTAAGGTGAGTAAGGAAGTTTTGACTCACCTATAGTTTATGGATGATACAGGATTGGTGGGAGTGGCCAACTTTAGGGAAGCAATAATGATTAGAGATACACTTAATTTCTAATTTAGGGCTACAAACCAATTCATTAATGATAAAAAATCCAAAGTGGTATTTTTTAATCTTGATAAAAGGCTTCAGGATAGAATTTTAGATATCTTGGGATTCACAACGACTTCTCTCCCAGTGGTATACTTGGGGGTCCCTTTGTATTTTAAAAAACTAAAAATAGATTTCTAAAGGAATATTTTGGACTGTATCAAAGAAATAATTAACCATTGGTCTCACAAATGGTTAAGCTATGGATGTAGATTAACTTTTTTACAATCAATCATTTAGGCCATGCCAATTTATAAATTTTCTATCCTTGCTTCCCCACATACCATATGGAAAGAGTTGGACAAGATGGCTAGAAATTTTTTATGGGAAGAAGTAAAAGGAGAGAGGAAATGGGCCTTAGTAGATTGGGATAAAGTAAGCCAAACCAAGGTAAAATGAGGTTTGGGACTGAGAAGATCAAAGTTAAATAATAAAGCTTTGGCTGGAAAGCTTTACTGGAGGTGGATTTCCCAACCAACTTCTTTATTTAGTAGAATTTTAACTAGTAAATATTTGGGACAGGTAAACCCAAATGAAGTAGGTCATTTTCCTTTGGATGGTAATGGATCCTTAGTGTGGAAGGCTCTTAAGTTAGGATCTCAGGTAGTGAAATATGGATTATTTTGGAAAGTGGGGAGAGGGGGCACGATTTTAGATAGATTCATGGGATCAATACCCACCTATCATTGTTGAATTGCCTTAACTGCAACCAATAAAAACAACCATGGAAACCAGGGGTTAGGTCCTGTTAGTCAAAAAGTGACTAACTACAAAAAATGGCTGATGCACCTTTTTTGCATATTTTCAAAGAAGACCGAAGTAGCCCATATGCTAAAGAACAAAGAAAAAGCAAAATACACTAAGGAAGAAAAGTGTCACGATTTCGTGACATGTCGAGTTTTCACGGCGAAAAACAGCAAAGAGGGAAAGCAGAGGAAAAAGTCACGATTTCGCGACGTTGCCCATTTTTGCCAAGTCCATCAATAAAAGGGTAGAAGTCAGGGAGAATGTCATGATTTTGCGACATGGCTTATTTTCGCCAGAAGAATAGCAAAACTGCTAAAGAGACTAAAAGTGTCACGATTTCGTGACATGTCCCTTTTTTCGTGACATGTCCCTTTTTCATGGCCAAAAGCAACAAGAAAGAGCTAAGGAGGCGAAAGTGTCACGATTTCATGACATGGTCAATTTTTGCGATGCAAAAAGAAGAATCAGGCTGAAGACATAGAAATGTCATGATTTCATGACATGTTGCATTTTCATGACTCAAGAAGGGCAGACAAGTAGAGAAACAAGAGTGTCACGATTTTGTGACATGTCTAGTTTTCTAAAGAAAAATAATAGAGAAACAAAGTATATTTTTGGCAACTAGGGCATGCACTGACATCATGTGCTGATTTTTGAAGAATGGTCAGTTGATTATAACATGGCAGGTCCACTGGATGATTGCAGAATAACAGGCTCATCTAAATTTAGCCAGAAGGAAATCTATCTAATCTACGAGAAATCCATTGTATATTCTTAGAAACTATAGATAATTACTTGTAATTGATTGAGGAAATTAAATGTACATAGTAGAAGATACTCTTTTTAGGGTATAAATAGGAGTGAGTCGATCATGAAAAGGGTCGGCTCTTGGACGTTTACAGACTTGATGTACATGTTACTGGATTACAAGCAATAAGAGATATTCTTCCTCTAGCTTCTAAAATTTTGTATGCGAGTGTATGTATCTGGTTTTTAACTTTTATTCATTTTAAGTTTTATAATGTATCTATTCTGAAATCTGAACTGTGCATGTATAAACCTTATCTCTAGAGTTGAATATTAAAGATATTTACATGTATTTAGATGAACATTTAAAATCGCACTCAGGAATTCATGTTTTCTATAGGAAGATATAAAGAAACTCTGAAGATAGTAATCTGCATCATCATTTTTTAGTTGTTGTCTAATCTGTACCGTGAGAAAAGTTCTAGCTTCGGCTATATTTCCCTTATCTCTTGTTTCCATTTCCTCTAAAAAACTCAAAGGAACCAGCCTTCTCTGGAGATTAGACAGATGATCTCAAGCAAGGTCTGTCTATTCAATGTTGGCAAAGTCTAAGGCGCAACACTATTAACCGAAGGCAGATTTTGTTCCAATAGTTTTTGGCATGCCCGGTGGGACTAGTAAATCCCACAGTATTATATAAGTTTTGGTGTTTTACTTTAGAGCCTTTTGTTTGAAAATCTCAAGAAAAAACTACCTGGCGACTCCGTTGCAATAAAATTTAGACCATAAAAGAAAGACCTTGTCTAAAATTTTTTGGTTATATAGCCATATGATAACCAGATCCCGAGCTAGAAACTCTGAAGAACCCATCGAGTTCTTTGAGCTACATCTCGAAAGCCTAAAGGCACACCCTGTGCTAGCCGCACGATCAAATCCACCTGGCACCATTAGCACCTCTTTAACACCCATTGTAGGAGCATCTGCAAGCAATCCTATAGTAGTTGTAACTCCTTTAGCAACCATGGCAGCTGCCCCTATCTCAGCGCATCTTGTGTGGAATCAAACTGGTCCTTTGAACTTGGGAGCACAAAACCAAATTCCACAAGCTGCACTAAAAGCATTGCCGAATTTTGATGGAATAGGCAAAACAATAGATGAGCACTATTTAGATGTATCATCGCTAGCATCTATTTACAATATCACTCAGGAAGATGTAATGGTCAGATTGTTGGTTATATCTTTGAAAGGAAAGATGCTCTATTGGTACAGAGCGCTTCCCACTGGATCCATTACTTCTTGGGCAGTGCTTGTCGGTCGTCTGGTCGATGAATTTAATATACATGTGGATCCTTTCACATTGCTGAATCAATTCACTATCATTGAGAGGCATCCACAAGAAGAAATCTAAGATTTCAACATCAGATTTACCAGAACTCGTGATAGAGTACCTCAGGGCATAAAACCCATGGAAGAACAAGCTATATGCTATTATTTAAGGGCTTTTGATTCAGATCTCAGTATGATAATAAGGCAATCCCGCGTAACCACTTTTCCTGAGATCTATCTAGAGGCAGCAAAGGGCGAAGCTGATCTCATCGCTACAAAGAAATATCCATCAAAGAGTCTATTGCCAATTGTACCAAAACTTTCCCAAGCATCAATTTCTAAACTGCCTATACTCCCATCAATGCAGGCTCTCCCAGCTATAGCCGCACCTCCTACACTCCTTGCATTACCAGCCCCACCCCTTGCATCAGCTCCCGAATGACCAGTACACGACCATAATTGATACAATGAAAACATTGTCAAATGAAATGGCATCCATGAAAAAGAGGGAAGCTGAACGGAATCTCCAAGCAAGAAGATTTCCATAGATACAAAAATATGGTGCTTCAACGAGTGGTAGAGGGCAAGATAGAAAAAATGTTGTGTATGCGAATGAGACAAGAGATAATGGAGAACCCACTAATTCTGATTACTGGTGTACCACTTGCAATGATCCTCATGGAGAAGATTCATGCATGATTCATCAACATCATGTGCAAGTGGTTATTAATGAGAGAGCCAAAGAAACCGGCAAGGGACAAGTGAACATAATCAGAGAAGTCCACCACAATTTGGCAATGCCATCCATGGAACAAGTCTCAGTCCTGACAAGATCAAGAAAAAAATCATTACAAGTCGACCCTAAGGAACTCCAACCACTAAGTTTTCCTCCTACCCCTAGGGCGACTCCGTAGAAAAACCAGTCTAATGAGAAAGGACGTTCTGACCCTCCTCAGACTTCTGTGACTACACCAAGAAAAGAATTTCCTCCTAGAAAAGGGAGCGAGACTCAAGAGCAAGCGAAGGAAAGACTCAGATTTCCTTCATTGAAAAAAAGACAAAGAACAGAAGCCACGTAGGTCTATAGAGACAGATATGATGCATCGACTAGTGGAAAGGAGAAAAGTGTTGAGGTATCCCCAACTACAACCCTTTCGTTCAACATTGCAGAAGAAATGAAGAGGACTCCTTCCAAAATAAGCATGTATGATGCACTGCAAATTCCTGGTCAGATTGACCTCCTCCAAGAATCCCTAAATTTAAAGAATGATACCTCCTTCTCAAATGTTATACAAGCAAATGTTATGTCAACCTCTGGGAAAAATAGACCGCCCCCATTCTATCTATCTTTGCAAATGGAGGGGTGGATAGTTCACAATTGCATGATTGATTCAGGGGCCGCAACTACGGTGATGTCGAAAGTCGTATGTGACATAATGGGGATGGAATATACTCGGAGTCATCCTGGTGTGTTGCAATTAGATGGTACTCCAGTAAAATCTATCGGGGTGATCAAAGATATCCCTATTCAACTCCACAGAATACCAGAAGTAGTCGTCATACAAGAGGTAGTCATTGTAGACTTAGAACCATATTTTGGTATGTGTTTATCCAGAGAGTTCACGGCCAAAATGGGTGGTTATCTGTCTCTAGATTATTCTCATTTGGAGGTACCTTTCAAAGGTAAAAGAGTCAAGATCTACAATGAAAAACCATCTACTTTTCACGTAGAAAGACTGGAGGAAACAACCACCATCAACATGATGTCTGAGGAATTGGAAAATATCAATTTAATGGAAGAAACCCTAGAGGAACTCCAATATGAGGATCAGTTTTCAATGAAGAACTTCAATGCTATGGTAGAGACAGAAATGGGAAGCTATTCCATTGAGAAACCAAAAAAGCTCCCTGTTGTTGTCCCTAAAATAGGTGATTCGGCCAACCAGTTATGGAAATTGTACTTTGATGGGTCAAGGTGCAAAAATGGAGCAGGAGCTGGAATTGTTCTGATTTCACCTACTGGAAAAGAAAAAGTCTTTTCATATAGGTTGACATGGAGTTGCACCAATAACGTAGCTGAATACGAAGCTTTGTGTTTGGGACTTAGGAAAGCTAAAAAACTAGGTGCAAAACAGCTGTTGATCTATGGAGATTCAGAGCTGATTGTTAAACAGGTTACTGGCAAATGCATTTGTAAGCAACATTACCTAAGGGCTTACAAAAACAAAGTGTTGGATCTATTGGAAAATTTTGAAGCACTAAACATGAAATCCATTTCCAGAGAGAAGAACACACATGCAGACCTGTTAGCGTCAGTAGGATCCAATTTTTGCCCAGTCAGTAATGTTATTCAGAAGTCTAAAATAGTCAGACTTATATACAGGCCTTCTGTGCCCGACAAGGACATTTTTTGGCAAGTATTTGAGAACGATGAGCAGATCCTAGATTTTTTGATTCATGAGATGAATTGCTCTACAGATAGAGCGTTACAAGAAGAGGACGAAGAGAGCCTTATTCAACTAAAAAACAATCATATCCCCAGGGGACTGATCACCCTGGAGAGCCTTTTCGACAATAGCGATAGAGTTGTAGGTCGAAGGATCAAGGTAGATGAACGTCGGTATAAAGAAGTAGAACTAGAACCGGGCAAGATGATCAAAGTAGGGACCGATTGTACAGAAGTAGAACTAGAGAAAATAAAATGGTTATGTAGAGAGTATCCGGATATAATAGCCTGGACTTATAGTGATCTAAAAGTGTACAGGAAAGAGGTCATTCAACATACCATCGAACTAGAGGAAGGAGCTAAACCTTTTAGGCAGAAGCAGAGGCCTGTGAATCCTAAAATTGAAGCCTTAATGAAATAGGAGTTGTTAAAACTCCTACCAGGCTAAGATAGTATACCCAATCAAGCACTCTACCTGGGTGGCAAATTTGGTCCCAGTCCGCAAGAAAAATGGAGAAATAAGACTATGCGTCGATTTCAAAAATTTGAACAGAGCCTCTTTAAAAGATCACTATCCTTTACCCCAGATTGACCCAATCCTTCATACTGTGGTAGGAGCAGAAAGGTTTTCTCTATTAGATGGCTTCTCTGGTTACAATCAAGTTTGGGTGAGAAATGAAGATCAATATAAGACTGCATTCACCACTAAGTGGGGAACATTTGCATACCAAAGGATGCCCTTTGGATTATCTAACGCAGGAGCAACTTTTCAAAGAGCCATGGACGTAGCTTTTGGGGAGCTTGCAAACAAAATTATTGTCGTCTATTTAGATGACATGACTATATTTTCTCACAACAAAAAAGACCATGCCACTCATCTACGACAAGTATTTGAGAAATGTAGAGAATTTGGAATATCATTAAATCCTAAAAAGTCTATTTTTGTTGTGGAAGAAGGAATACTCCTTGGGCATGTTATTTCTAAAGTTGGGCTTTCAATTGACCCTGATAGAGTGAAGGCACTTCTTGAGTTGTCGCTTCCAGTTAACAAGAAAGGTTTGCAGTCCTTCTTTGGGAAAATAAATTTCATCAAAAAATTCATTGCAGACTTTGCCCATACAGTTAAACCAATGACTGAATTATTGAAAAAGGATGCTCCTTTCAAATGGACAGAGCCAAGGAAAGAAGCTTTCCAAAAAATTCTAGAAGCCATCGCTCAAGCTCCTATGCTAGTTAACCCTGACTATTCCCGAGGTTTCATACTATATGTTGTCGGAGAACAAGATAGTTATGCTACAGTTCTCACTCAGAAAGGAGCGGATGATGAAGAAAGACCCATAGCCTTTCTGAGTTCCACCATGCACAAACATGAGGAAAGGTACAACTTCATAGAAAAACAAGTATATGCAATTATGAAATCCTTGAATAAGCTAAAACACTTCTTATCCCAGAGTCGGATGATGGTTTATGTTATTCATCCCGATGTAAGGAACTTCATAATTCAAGGAGAACTGGGTGAAAAAAGAGTTGGATGGGTGACTCGCATCCAAGAGTATGATGTAGAAATACATCCTACTAAAATAGTCAGAGGGAGAGCTTTGTGCCAGGAATTGGCCAAGCAAGCTGCAAGTGGATATGGGGAGAGCCACCCCATCATGGCAAACACTGAGCAACATCAAGACAGAGTAAGTTCAGGTTGGATCGATGACTTTGTGAGGTACTTTCAGACTGGGTCATGCCCTGAAGATATGAATGCTTCCTAGAGAAGGAGATTCAGAACCCAAGCATTAAAATATACCCTTCGAACAGAAGGGTTGTACAAGGTTAATATCGATGGTGTATTGTTGAAATGCATTCCCGATAATGAAAAGCAGAAAGTGTTAGATGAATTTCATGGGGGTCTCTCAGGGGGACATTATGCAGGCCGAACCATAGCTTTGAAGATCCTTAGAGCTGGATGTTATTGGCCTTCCATCTTCCTAGATGCATACAAAGTGACCCAGAGGTGCGAACAGTGTCAGAGGTATGTGGGGAGGAACAAGAATGCGCCTATGCCCTTAAAAGCTATTCAAGTCGAGGAACCGTTCCAACAGTGGGGGTTGGATTTCGTAGGTATAATAGAGCCAAATTCATCATCAGGCCACAAATACATTCTCACTGCCATGGACTACTTCACTAAGTGGGTAGAAGCAGTACCCACAAAGAAAGCTGATTCAGAAGTGGTGATAGAATTTGTCGAGAGTCTAATCACAAGGTTTGGCATACCAGACTCTTTGATTACAGACAACGGATCTCCTTTCACTAGTGCAAAGATGATCGAATTTTCCAGTCGATATGGAATTTACCTGAAGACTTCCTCTAATTATTACCCACAAGGTAATGGATTAGCCGAGTCTACTAATAAGAATATTTTAAGAATCCTGAAAAGAACATTAGAGGATAATAAGAAGAACTGGCACTCACTCCTGAATCAGGCCCTGTGGGCCGACATAATTTCAATCAAGAAATCAATCAATACATCACCATATGCTTTGGTTTATGGCAAAGAGGTTGTTTTGCTGATTCATATGGAGATACCCACGTTGAAATTGCTAAACCAAGTTAATGAAGATGAAGGCCATCCAATGGATGCCCGAATGATGCAACTTCTGCAGCTAGAAGAGTCTAGGGAATAGGCCTACAATCATCATCAAAAACATATGTTGAAAATAGTCGGGTGGTTCGATAAGAAAACCACTTTCAAGAAATTCAAAATAGGTGACCTGGTGTTAAAATGGAATGTCAAGAAAGTGAAACCAGGACATCATGACAAGTTTGACGCGTTCTAGGAGGGGCCATTTGAAATTATTTTAGAAAAGCAATTCAATGCCTTCCAGTTAAAATATCAAGATGGATGGGTTCTACCCATCACGGTGAATGCATTTCACCTAAAATTATATTTCCAGTAAAAGGGACAGATCACCATTATATGTACAGTATATTATAAGTTTTGAGTTTTGTAAATATTCCCTTTTCGCGGCCTAATAAGAATCATTTTTGAGGACTATCAGAGTCCGACATTTTGAATAAAATCTGGAGGGAAAAGTCCGCCCTTGTTATTTTGCATTTTCAAATCTGGAGCTGCCGCGTGGTCGCCTGAGAGTCGGCAAGAGGGAATGAGTAAAAGAATGTTTTGAAATATGTTATGTGTGCTTCTCAAAATATTTCTAAAGATCCACCATCGAATGTTTCTAAGCAACCACGTGCCCGGGGTTCAGTGGAAGAAGATAATTAATCTGTCAGGTAGCATCTTTTTTGGCATGGGATAATTCCTAGTCCCCAAGTGGGTTTTTAATGAGCCAACGAGCATTTTTAGGAGTTTCCTAAGGAAGGTGGTGAGAACGAAAACCAAAGAAATATGGATGAATCAAATCGACCAACCGTCATTTAATGCATTAATTTTGCATGTCCTCTCAAGCTACATAAAATTAAATTCAAGGATTTGGAAAGGCATTTCGCCATTTGCAAACTTGCTGAAACTCCTGAAGAAGAAAAAGAAGTGAGGAACTATCTCTGTAATGCTTGAAAAGCCAAAAATCTCGCCAGCCACTTTTATACCACCATACTATAGCATAGTGAGGAAGGAGTTGTGAAGCAATCAGAAGAAGTTCAAAGTCTATGTACCTGATAATTCATAATGGCCCCTAAGAAGGCGAAGAACCAGGTAGCATCTACCTCATCACCCTCGACTACTTCGGTAGTAAAAATAAGGGAGGAGAACAGTGCTGGTTTTATTGACAGAGACTCCCGAATTGTAGATACAATAATAACATGGAAGGACCCGACGGAGATTCAGAGCAATATAAAGAACCGGGTAGCGACTGGGGTTTCTGCGTCTTCTCCTTCAATGTTTGCATACCATTCTTTCTTGTACTGGTATGTATATATTCCTATTCATCCCTACCCATAATTGGTAAGGGCAATTGCAAATTTCTATGATGAAAAGGAGAGAAAGGTTAGAGATTTTTCAGGGAAGGTTCTATTTTCTCTATCCAAAGATGCTTTTGTTTCTGCTTTTGCTGCGGGCCATGTCCCTTTCTTAGAACCTAAGAATTTTGACCCCTTAGAATAGGCTACATATTTTGGCTCATCCAAAAAGGTGAAGGGTTTCCTAGCCACTCAGATAAAAGATCTTCCAGAAGGGGTAAATCCACCAGAACCCCCAATTGACATGGCAACTTTTAAAAATCCTGAACTATATTCCATCCTGGCCATGATTGCTGGACTAAAAAATGATGAAAAGGTTCAGAAGTGGTAGGTGGCTGTAGTAGAATGTTTGTCGAACCCTAGAATGTACGATTCGACTGTTATGAGCAGGAGTGTGAAACCTATTTTCTTTGACTGGCCTGAGTTTTTAAGTGCAGAAATTCATGAGGGTTTGGCGGCATTGAAGGCTGGAACCCAGTTTTCATTCAGATACACTTCATATTTGGTGTGGTTATTCTTTTACTTTATGTCTCAAGAGTTAGCTTTCATTTCAAAAAATGATAAGAATGAGAAGGGAGAAATCTTACCAGTGTATGAATGGACCAATGTGTTATACAAATCCGAGTCATATTATGATTTCAATAGGGAATTTTTGGGCCCTGCGCTAAAAATCATGTATGGAAAAATAACAAGATTGACCCCCAAAGTGGAAAAGGTATTGCAAACCAAGTTTGCAGAGGAGGGGGATTGGTTTATTCTAACACAAGGAGTATGCATCAGATTGTATGGGTTTACAGACAAACCCTTTTTACTTCCTCATTATGTGACTGACAGAGTCTTTGCCTTAGAATATGTTAGGCAAACAGAAAGCATTAATGTCAAATTCGGGACTGGAATTGGGAAAACCGGTACCTGTAATATGCCTTTTAGTTTTGAAGGAATTACTATTTCAAGAAAGGGGCAAAATGAACAGATAGCAGAGTATTTGAGAAAATTGGGGCTTATTGAGATTCCGCAAAGATGGAAATATGATCCCATGAACAGATTTGCTGAGAGACAATCCATTTTGAATAAAACATAGATTAAAGAATTTCATGTTAAAGTCAGAGATGATGTTGAAGAAAATAGAAATAACACAGAAGATGAACCCCTGGAGTGGCACATAGAAAATATGGAGCCTTTGCCTCCTTGGCATGATTTTTACGAAGTAATTGTTCAGTTTGACCCAAAAAATATAAAAGCTCATCAATTGATGGAAGGTAAAATCACCAGGATTCAGAAGAATAGGCCAGATTGGGATGTGGCTAAAATTTGGGAATGGTGGGTAATGAGAGTCCAGACAAATTCGATTTCATCGAGATACCCCACCAAAAATGACAATCTGTTCGAACCTCGGTATAATGAAAACCATGACTCCTGGGGAGGAAGTTTCCCTGTTAGAATCCCTCCAAGCATAGGAGGTAGTCATTCTTCTACTCCCGAAGTATCTCAGCAACCTGAAGTATCCCAGCCACCTGAGGAATCCCAGCAGCCCAAAGCTGGTAAAGGAAAAGAAATTGCAGAGGCTCAGAATCTTCCCCTTGTTCAGACCAAACCTAGGACATCTAGGAAAAGATCAATAGAAGAGGTTTTTACTGAAGAGCAAGGAAAGACTTATAGTTCGAAGGCCGCCCAGATGATGTTGAAAATGGGTTATGATGGAAAAGGGTTGGGCAAAGAAGGACAGGGGAGAGTTGAACCTATTCTAGTAACAAAAAGAGAGAAGCGTCTAGCACTTGGGGTAGATACTCTGACGTCAAGACATCATTCCTCAAGAATTGTAAAATTCGTTCCACCTTCGGACTCGGGTACAGAATCTGATGAACCCGTAGCAGAAAGAATGAGAAAATTGAAAATGATGGCTGATAGAAGAAAAGACAAGAATATTATTCAAACTTCTTCTAGTGATCAAGAGCCTCAAGATACAGAAGACAACTCAGGGAAAAGGACTCAAGAAGGTGAACAAGACCATATGACTGAAGAAAACACTGATGCAGATGCTCAGGAAGTTGAGCATGAAAATTCACAGAAGGAAGTCTCACGCGGCCCACCCAGTTCGGCTCAAGAGAGCCAAAATAGTGAAAATAAAAAACAAATTTTGGTTAAAAAAGAAATCCTGATGGTAGGACAACAGCAGGAGAAACAGATTATAAACTTGGATGAAAGTGATGAGGGAAATAAAACTCCTGATAAAGACAAAGCGCAGAGTGAAGAAATGATCGTCAGTGAACATGAAGAAGAAGAAGAACACCAACAACAAATCCAGCCGAAAATAGGTATGTTTTCTTTACTTTCTTCTTCTCATTCTCCTACTCATTCCCATTGTAATTCTCCCTCCTTTTCTAAAATCAACAAAAGTATAATGTTCTTGCCAAAAAATTACCTTGTTCTCCCAGAAATGGCAACATCTTCCCAGAATCTGCTAAATGTTGGATCCGTAGTTGCTCCCATTCCTTTTCTCCCCAACATTGACATCCCGGTGGCTGGAGTTACAACTTCTCAAGGGACTGAGTCACACTCCACCATGGCCAAGATTGAAAATCTAAAAAAAGTAAGCAGGAATGCTTTAGATTGGTGGACTTCACATTCAGCTGAGGATTCTAAAGCACCGGCTACTGTAAGAGAAATCATTGCTTTAGACCCAGCTAGTATGCAGAGGAAGAAGTTGAAGTTAACTCCTATTACTAAGAAATCAAAGGGAGAAATGACTGTGGAAGATTACCAAGCAGAAGAGATAAATGAAGATATATCTCAACTGCCTATGCAAGATGAGTGGGTGAAAGCCCAAGCACATTTTGGGACCATATACTTACAGGGAGGACATTATCAAGAAATGTTTTTAAAGGAAAAGGAGAAGAGGAAGGAATTAGAGACTGTGGTGAAAGAACAAAAAATAGCAGAGAAGGCTCTTACTCTGGAAGCTAAAAAATGGGAGGGTAAATTCAGTGCTGCTGCCAGTGAAGTGGCAAAATGTAAAGAAAAGTTGAGTGTGGCAGAAGCTCAGATTCAGGCATTGAATACACAGATACAACAGCTACAACAATAGTTGGTAGAACAACAAAATGCTCCTTCCAGATTTTCAAAGGATAAAGTAAAGAAAATGAGGAAAGAATTGTTAAAATATTTGTTATCTTTAGTATTAAAGGCTAGACCTTTATTATTGTATTTAGCTAAAGTAAAGGAAACTACTGAAGTAGTAAAACAAGAATTTGGAGCTGTCGAAGCATTTTTATTGAAAAGAGAAGATGCAGCTACTAAAATTCAGATTTTGTCAGAAAAGATGCCAGGAAGCATGGAAGCCAAGCTCAGAAGCGAAGCCTGGTCTCAAGCTAAAATCGTAGCAAAGAACTTCTTTAGAAAGTTTAAATTGATAGCACAGGGAAATAAGTTTCTGTAGGAGCTTGAAGATGAAGCGAAAGGGTTTCTCCAAAACCTTGATTTGGCTATCCATAATGGGCTTCCTTACCTCTGGGATGATGGTTCAAAAGTGTTGAAGGAAGAGGTCCTTTCAGCATCAATAAAAGCTTTTGTTGAGGATGAAACAGACATAGACGACGGGCAGGAACCTATAGAAGAAACACAGGTCATGGAGATGATCCAGAGGCTGACACAGATTAAAGCCTATTTACAAGAACTAATTTTAAGGCAAAAGATCATTTCTTATGATAAAGTGGAGGAGTTGCAGTATGTATATCAAATTTTCATTGATTCTTCTGATTTAGAAGATGAAGACTGGAACCGAGTTTGCAAAACTTATCAAGAGGTAATTACAGCAATGGACAAAATCAGAAGATCTAAACATCAGGGTCAGAAACTAGCAGCCAGAGCTGGGACCAGCTCTCAGAATTGAATCTTTTATGTTCCTCAAAAAAATTTAAGTCACTAAGCGATAGAAAAAAGTTTTGATAAGGTAAAGATCACTTATATTCCAAAGTGCATTCTTTTTCTTTTATCTTTGCTTTTTCACTTGAAATTTTACTTTTCGCAACTATGTTGGTGACTCCGTTTCCCAATGGATGAAGGCCTAGTTTCTATTTATTTTTGCGAGCAAAAAATCCCTCGGAAGGCGCCAAGAATGTTAGTCAAAAAGTGACTAACTACAAAAAATGGCTGATGCACCTTTTTTGCATATTTTCAAAGAAGACCGAAGTAGCCCATATGCTAAAGAACAAAGAAAAAGCAAAATACACTAAGGAAGAAAAGTGTCATGATTTCGTGACATGTCGAGTTTTCGTGACGAAAAACAGCAAAGAGGGAAAGCAGAGGAAAAAGTCATGATTTCGTGACGTTGCCCATTTTTCCAAGTCCATCAATAAAAGGGTAGAAGTCAGGGAGAATGTCACGATTTTGTGACATGGCTTATTTTTGCCAGAAGAATAGCAAAACTGCTAAAGAGACTAAAAGTGTCACGATTTCGTGACATGTCCCTTTTTCGCGACATGTCCCTTTTTCACGGTCAAAACCAAGACAAAGAGCTAAGGAGGCGAAAGTGTCACGATTTCATGACATGGTCAATTTTCATGATGCAAAAAGAAGAATCAGGCTGAAGACATAGAAATGTCATGATTTCATGACATGTTGCATTTTCATGACTCAAGAAGGGCAGACAAGTAGAGAAACAAGAGTGTCACGATTTCATGACATGTCTAGTTTTCACTAAAGAAAAAATAAAGAAACAGAGTATATTTTTGGCAACTAGGGCATGCACTGACATCATGTGCTGATTTCTGAAGAATGGTCAGTTGATTATAACATGGCAGGTCCGCTGGATGATTGCAGAATAACAGGCTCATCTGAATTTAGCCAGAAGGAAATCTATCTAATCTACGGGAAATCCATTGTATATTCTTAGAAACTGCAGATAATTACTTGTAATTGATTGAGGAAATTAAATGTACATAGTAGAAGATACTCTTTTTAGGGTATAAATAGGAGTGAGTCGATCATGAAAAGGGTCGGCTCTTGGACGTTTACAGACTTGATGTACATGTTACTGGATTACAAGCAATAAGAGATATTCTTCCTCTGGCTTCTGAAATTTTGTATGCGAGTGTATGTATCTGGTTTTTAACTTTTATTCATTTTAAGTTTTATAATGTATCTATTCTGAAATCTGAACTGTGCATGTATAAACCTTATCTCTAGAGTTGAATATTAAAGATATTTACATGTATTTAGACGAACATTTAAAATCGCACTCGAGAATTCATGTTTTCTATAGGAAGATATAAAGAAACTCTGAAGATAGTAATCTGCATCATCATTTTTTAGTTGTTGTCTAATCTGTACCGTGAGAAAAGTTCTAGCTTCGGCTATATTTCCCTTATCTCTTGTTTCCCTTTCCTCTAAAAAACTCAAAGGAACCAGCCTTCTCTGGAGATTAGACAGATGATCTCAAGCAAGGTCTGTCTATTCAATGTTGGCAAAGTCTAAGGCGCAACACTATTAACCGAAGGCAGATTTTGTTCCAACAGGTCCAAACTAAAAGTTATTTCACTAGTTAGTTAGGGATTATAAGTTTAAGCAATTTCAGAAGTTGGATGAGTGGCCAATTTCAATCCCTCCGGATTTGGCACCCATCATGACTAAAATCTCGATAGAAATATTTCTCACATGTAGAGATGAGGAGGATGAATAAGCTTGGGACTATGGGAGCCTTGGTGTCTACATAGTGAATCATGGATATGATAAGATCCTTCTAGAGCCTCCTCCTAATGCATATCAGGTTGAGGATTGGAGAAATATTTGGCAGTCCAAGGGTTGGCCGAAAGTAAACTTTTTTGTCTGGCAGTTCATGCATAATGGAATTCTTAATTTTGATAATCTCAGACGTAGGGGAATCATTGGTCCATATCAATGTTTTTTATGCTACAAGAGTGAGGAAATAGTTTATCACTTGATTTTTGAGTTTCCATTCACATGCCAGATCTAGGAGAGATAGTTTTTATATTATAAAATTTGAGTTAATGGTGATTTGAATCGGATTAATATTTGGGAAATATGGAAGAGGAGTATATTTAAATCTAAACCTCTTTGTATTGGTTGGGATCTTGGATTAAACTTCATTTTGTGGCAAGTGTGGTTGGAGAGAAATGAAAAAAAAATAGAGAAACCTTTTCATCTTTAGAGGGAGTTTGGCAGGTCATTTGGAGCAAAGTCACAGAAAGTGTGGTAGTGTATGCTAAAGAGGAAACTCAGGTTGTTATAGGGATAATGGATAAGGAAGTTGAAGTGCAAGAGGGGTAGGATAGAGCTAGTTGTAAACCACCCCTAGAAGGTTGGATTAAAATTAATATTTATGGAGCTACAAAAGGTAATCCAGGTAGAGCTAGAATTGGATTGGTTTACCAAAATCATGTTGGGGCAGTGCTCTATTGGGCACTGCAAGGCTTGGGAAGGGCTAAAAACAATGAAGTGGAAGCCTTAGCTATCAAATGTGCTTCTATTTGGGCTATAAAACAAGGTTACAGGAGTAAAATCCTAGAATCATATTCTCAAATAATGGTTGGATCTCTATATTACATGACGAACTTTGTTTTGAAGACATGGAGGTTGAGGATTCGTGTCACTCAAATTAACAAATTTTAGAGGGAATTAGATGATGTGATTCTATTTCATGTGATTAGAGATCCAAATAAAGTGGTAGACTTCCTGGATAATATGGGCATTGAGAAGGAGGTAGGGGTTCAGTGGCACAGTGACATGGCTATTAAGGATGAGATGATTAGGCAGGTTGGTGAGCAAATCTAATGTTTAGCTAATTTGGAAAACCATTCTAGAAATATGGTTTAGGAGATTTGTGCTCCAATGTAGATCTTATTTTATAGTTGTAAACAGGTGAACAACCATTGTAGAAATATGGTTTAGGAGATTTAGCTCTAATGCAAATATTCTTTTACTGTTGTAAACATGTGTTCTCTTTAGCTAAGGTTGGGAGAAGTCTCATCCCAACTTGTAAATGATCTTTGTTAAGATTTTTCAAATTATTTTTTAAAAAAACATAGTGGATAACTTGAAAAATCCTTTGTACCAATTCCAAATTGGGAAACATTGGCCATTCTAGGGTAGGACCATTTGTAAAAAACCTTGGAAGAAAAGGAATAAGGAAATAAGTAGCCACAAACTATAACTATGCTACAAAACTCATCCTTGGGATCTAATAGACTCAAGTACCCTATTATATCTCACCCTTGTCTACCAAGACAAATTAATAAATAATTGTACTATAGACTCCAAGCCTAGCACATCTGTTATACCAAAAGAAATAGTATACGCATTAGGATTAAGATACCAGTCAACAAACAAAAGAGTTGTGCAATTGGATGGTAGTATAGTTCAAATAATGGGGTTGTAAAAGAACTTTTTATTTTCCCATATGCTCTCCCAAACCAAATAGTCATGCAAGATGTATCGATAATGAATCTTCCTCATTTTATAATATGCCTATCTAGATATTTCACTATAAAATTAGGATGGTACATATATTTGGATTGGTCTTTGGTGGTATTATGTATAGCATATGGGACCAAAATCAAAGTTCCAAGTGAATCCCTACATCCTCATCACATAGAAACATTGTTACCATCTAAATAGAGCAATGATCAGATTCTAGCAGTTGAAGAGGAATGACCAAACTCTTATGAAATAAGGGAAGAATCATGGCCAATCACTCCAAGAGGTTTGATGATATGAGGAGCAATAAAAGGTTGGGATCTTGATCCCCCAAAGTATACAAACAAATAGGAATGGGGTATGGATAGTTTGAAAAGAGACCCAACTTTTGGGTCATATATATATATATATATATATATATATATATATATTTAAAAAAAAAATGGTAATATTTGTGCTTTATTTTCTTCTATTTCGTAGGATATCTTTTTAAAAATAAAATAGCCACAAGAGCCATCAATGTAGCCATTCTTGAAATTAGCACCAAATTTAAATGATCAAAATAAGTGGGTTGGTAGGCTTGCATCAGCTAAAATAATTACGCATAATATAAAAACAAGCCAAATATTTCATCATGTCACCTTAAGAATAAAATAAGAAGGTCATCAAAATTAAAATACAGAAGGAACGAGGGAAGGTGCTAACTCAAGTGAGGTGAAATAGAGAAGAATAGTTACCGCAACCCCAAAGGGAGGATATAAAAGAGAACCAGTATTCCCTAGAAGGCTACACCCCAAAAAATTTGTGCCCAATAGATAATGGCTTTTTATATTCTAATTTTGTTTCCTTCTACAAGTAGAAGGCCCCTAATAACTTCCTAATTCAGCTAGATTGCACCCTAGAATATGATGAAGAGCCTGAGTCTGAGATTAGGGGGTCATAATCCATGCCATACTAAAAGGGCTCCATGTCAATTTTCACCAAGCAAATATCTCCAAGGGGTAAGGGCAAGTGTGGAAACCTTCACTCTATATGGGCAAGTTAAGCACCTAATAATAAAAAGGCCATGATGAGCAATCCAAAGCCTTTTTAATGATATCTAAGATAGGCATTGCTCTTGATAACAATTTATGAGCCTTTTTAGTGATAACAAAAAAACTCTATTGTAGGAGGAGGATCAGCCCAAACATTATCTATGGCAAAATAAATAGGGCTCACTATCATCTACATTGATTTGGACAAGTGGCCTATGGTGCCTCATGTGTCATCTCTCCACTAGACATTTAAGAATATCTTGAATGGTCAGGAGTGGAAAAGGGAAAACTAGAAACTAGGGAAAGAAGAGAAATCCTTGTGATAACTCTATGCCAATGGAAGTCAAAAGATATATACTTCCTTACATTCATCAAAAAGAGTGCCACTAGGATGAAAGCCTCTATGACTCAACAAAATATCTAACTATTAGCATATTGGCAGACATGGAAATATCCTAGGCAAAATTTGGTATGAACAAAAGGGGGAAGGAATTACAAAGCATAAAAATGATAGAAACTTAAAGGCATAGGCAAGAAGAGAATAATCAAAAGTTTTGTGAGACTCATGGTGAAAAGTAAGGAAGTCCAATAAGAAATTCTAATGGAGTGGCTTGTAGGGACTTATAAAAGACCTAAGGATAAGGGGTAATAAAAGGTCTTGATTGCACAAACAAAAATCTTGATCATGCAAATAGAAGTTTTTGGGAAAACTTTTGAGGTAGTGGAAAATTTTGGAAATAGATAAATGCACCAATACAAAGGGGAAAGTAGGTAAGCACATGGATTCCTAGGAAGAGTAAATGAAGAAATATTGTGCACCATTATTAAAAAAATATGGGCATCTACCAGGAACACCTTGGCTCTACAAATCAAGTAAATATAGATGATTCATTAAAACAGAGGGATGGGTAATTGCAATTGTGATAGCTATATACTAACAAAAATAATAGTCAAAGACAACCTCATTCAATATTCAGAATCCCCAGAAAAAAGGTATCCAAAAATTTAAATCTTCCTACAAATTTTGGAGGGAAAATTTCCCTAATGTAAAGCTATAAATAGTTGTAGTTTAGACTATAAAAAGGATTGACATGTTTGCAATTGTATCTCTTTGTAGGATTTCCTTTCATTTATTTTTGTAAAAATAGTTGGCTCCTAAGTGGCTTGTGGGAAATATTGAACCTCTACTTGTGGAACAACCTTTGTAAGATATTGCTTGCATATATATACATGGGAATATGTTAAATTTTTAGTATAGCCATCTATGACCTCCTGCTAACCCATTTCCATGTGTATGTATTTTCTTGTAATATTTTATCTATTCTTTGAGTTTTATTAAGTGTATCTATGTGTGAGGGACCTGCATTTATTTTTGGACCAATCACTTGTTTCACTCTCTAGTAGGACCTGCCTGCTCATGTTTACACATAACTTGTAGACCTCATATATGCTTCACTGTATTTAGAAGAGAAAGTGTTCACCACTGGCACATAACATTCATGACTATTTTTGTAAGAAGATCTTAGCAGATATTTTGATGCAATGCCTCCTTTTATTTTGTTGAGTTGTTTTTTTTATTTTTACTATCCTGCATCTCTAATCCCTTTTGTTGAGCACAAGTGCACCTTGAATATCATATCCTAACAAGGATTCAACCTTGTAAAAATCTTAGAGGCCCCTGATTGAGCCAAACCCCATGCTCTCGACTACAAACTAGTTGTGTCACTCCTCGCAAGATGTAGTTGCCTCCACCAAGGAAAATCGAAGAGGACATCAGGTCCTCTTTAGTAGTTCACCTAAATATAGGTATATTTGAAGGGGAAAAACTTGTCATCTAAGTTTACACATTGGGGTCTAATAGAATATGATATGTAAAGTGATGAGGCTAGAAATACCTTATTTTTTTCATGTTTTGAACATTTAAATACTGCCTTAAAATAAAATATAACATTATTTTATGCCAATTATGTGATTAAATGCATTATTTATTAATTTTTTGCATGACTTAATGTATAGAAGCACTATACCCTATTTTGACTATTTTTCAGCATTTTTACCTTGTTTTTGCATGATTAGTTAGTGAAAAATGCATAATAAAATTGGTAGCCAATAAAGTGTGCTAAGGTTTGTGGTTGCATAAGATAATTTGAATTTTTTCCCACTCTAAATACAAACTAGTAAGATGTTTTGGCACCGAATCCATCTTTCTAATGAAAACAGGACATTCCAGCTATAGCAGTAGTCTCATACAAATTCTAGCCACCTATCATGATAAAGGGAGGCATGGAATTTGTCAAAAGTAGCAAATGGGAATGATGGGAAACTGCTAAGGTAAACTTAGGAAGACTCTTGATCCACCTGGCAGTATTTCCATGTGGTCCAAATGAAGGCAACAAGACACAAGGTCAAAACTACAGGTACAACTGGAAATAGCATATAAAAACCATAATTGTGCAATTATTAAGGTCCCACACGAAGGCAAGGGAGACACATGAAATTGATTGTATTATGTCTAAAAATACAATAAGAGACCAATTACACATTTGAACATGCTCCTACTTGGCGGTAATATTTCAAATCTATTACTCTGCCTTATATTTTAGAGCTACTCCCGAATGAAGGCATAATTGAACCGTTTCAACAGAAAAGGCAAAAATGCATCCTTTTTGGAAGGAATGGAGAAGAATAAGGTGAGGAAATGTGTTACAAAATTATTGCACTATTATTGACCCTATTCACCAGCTAAAGTATGCGGAAAAAATGCAACAGCAGGATATGTCTTAAATTAGACTAGGTCTTTGAAATAAAGTAGGCACATTAAAAGCAGACAACACAAAAGGTGTTGATTTTGTATTTGCAAAATATTTGTGTAAAAAGTGTTATAAAAATGGGTTCTCCCTCATTGGTAGATCTAGTAGGAAGTAGTCCAAGTAGAAGCAAATAAATAAAAATGAGACTGTAACAAAATTACAAAAGTTGTTATTTTTGATAGCAAAATTAAATAAAATGTAGAGTTGTTCAATGTTTTGAGTTGTGAGTAATTAGTTTTTAGTTTTTGGAGTGAATTTAAATTATTTTGGACCAAGGAGCAATGGCCCACTCTTAGTATTGGAGGAAGGAGCATTTAGTAGGTTTTTATAGTTTTTATTACTATAATTTTTGTTGATTTCTTGCTAATTTCTTGTAAACAGAATTTCCCCTATTTTTAGCATGTTTTTTAAGTGTGATGTGTGAAAGTGAATGTGTATCTAGCCGATATGTATTTTTATGTGAATTTATTATTTATATATTTCCTGTAATTTCATCTTCAACAACTTTTTGACAGTTTTCAGCAATTTTGATAGTTTTTAGCAATTTTTCCTATTTCAGCAATTTGGTTTTAGCAGTTTCAATTTAGCATGGTTTAACTTTAGTTAATTTTAATTTAGAATTTTACATTTATGTTATTTTAATATATCAAGTGCAAAATAGTTTTTGTTTTAGCATTTTCAAATCTACAATTGTCAATTGTAGCAACTATAGCTTAAAATTTAAATTTTGCAATTTTAATTCTAAAATTTAAATTAGCTTCAATTTTGCAAATTAGGTTTAGTGTGACATAAAAAATGCTAAATAAACATCGGTTTCACCAAATAAATGCTTGTGAAATGAATTCTTGAATTGTAACTTGTCAAATCCTTCTATCATAGACAACCTTAGACACTGCCCTGGATTTGACAAATATAAAAATTGAATGATGACAATAACGACACTCATAATAAAGGTTTTAACACCATTTTCCCCCTTGTATGTTGCACTATTTATATCTAGTGTTGTTTTCTTCTATACTATCTCTCATCTTGTTATTTTCCCACCAAAAATTATGGAATCATTTGTATTCTTGAAGAGTTCTAAATGGAAAATGTATAAGACTATCAAGTTCTTCTAATTCAAGGAATATTTCATATCTTGAAGTGGATGATGATTTTTCACTAGTGTTTTCCTCATATAATTCTAATAGATTATTTGGAGGCTTAATTACGAATACAAGGTATTCTTGTACAACTTCTAAGCATGATTGTTCTTCCCCTATGGCTTGTTGGGGTTATTTTTGATAAACCTCCCTTTGTTAGTTCTAGGTCTAGTCATGCATTCAAAGAAAATTCTTAATTACCTCTACCTTTCCTTCTCAACACCACTAGTTTCACTTAGCTTTAACTAACTAGTCTCCTATTGGCATAAGGTGCTTAGTAAGGACACTAGGTACCTTGAAGAACACAAGCTTATACTGAGAGGGGGGTGAACAGTATAAGACCACTTTTTACTTTTCTTATCACAATCAATATTATGCAATATATCAATGGCAATATCAATAGCAGAAACCAAAGCAGTGCACAAAACATCACACACACATAGAGACACCACATTTTACGTGGTTCACCCAATGTGGGCTACTCCACGGAGAAAATATTTCACTAAAATTTTCTCAATCAATCTCTTGGGAATCCTTTCCCTATTACAATGTTTATGGACCTCTGTCCAAAGGAGACACCAATCCCCTAAATCAAGTTCGTGGATCTCTATCCACAGGAGAACTCCTTCTCCTCTGCTCTGGCTGGTGATCCTCTAGAAGACTACTACTTCCACTGCACTGGCTTGTGGATCTCTCTCCACTGAAGACTCTTGTCCCCACTCAGAAGACCTATCCTCACTACCCTGGCTAATGGATCTCTATCCACTGGAGACTACTGTCCTCTCTGCTCTATCACCTCCAAAGATTTATCTCAAATCTACACTAAACATAGTCCTTCGGTCTAGCACAAATCTGCTCTATCTCTATCTCTGGTCTGGCACAAACCTATCCTCAAATCTTCTCAAAAAGTCCACATAAAACTTGCTTAAATCTGCTCAACAATTCCACACATAACTTATCTCAAATCTGCTCAACAAGTCCACTCAAAACTTACTCAAATATGCTCAACAAGTCCACACATAACTTGCTCAAATATGCTCAACAAGTCCTCTCTAGAACTTGCTCAAATTTGCTCAACAAGTCCACACAGAACTTGCTCAAATATGCTCTACAAGTCCTCTCTAGAACTTGCTCAAATATGCTCAACAAGTCCACTCTAGAACTTGCTCAAATCTGCTCAACAAGTCCTCTCTAGAACTTGCTCAAATCTGCTCAACAAGTCCTCTCTAGAACTTGCTCAAATCTGCTCAACAAGTCCACACAGAACTTGTCCAAATCTGCTCAATAAGTCCACACAGAACTTATCCAAATCTACTCAATATCTATATTGTAAGCTTCCACAAAAGCTCACACCAAATCTATCCACAAGTCTTCTCAAAGACTTACCTCAAATCAGCTCAACAAGTCCACACAGAACTTGTCCAATCTCATAGAAACATAAAGAGAATTGTTAGAGACTCAATATGCTCTATACTAATCACAATGCTCAATTTCTTTCAATCACTCTCTTAGAAACATAAGGAGAATTGTTAGAGACTCAATATGCTTCAAATTCAACTCAATGCTCAATCACTTTCTCAACTCAATTTAGAATATAGAATAGTTTGTTTTATGGAACTTGAACAATCACTTCACATACCCACTTGACTAGGTTCAACCAACTTTACTCAACCAAACACTCAATGAAACAACCCTTGCTCACAAACCCTAGTCCAAGCATATGATCACTCAACTCAAAATATTTCCAACAATGCTCAACATCAAATCTCACATAACAATGATACTCATGTTCTTTTCAAACTCTAGTTCAAGTTCTTTGCTCAACAACTCACTTCAACAACAATGCTTATAAAACAATCTTCACATAGCAATGATACTCAATCCTTAGTTCAAGTTCTTCACACAACCAATGACTTCAACAACAATGCTTATAAAACAATCTTCTCATAGCAATGATACTCAATCCTTAGTTCAAGTTCTTCACACTACCAATGGCTTCAACAACAATGCTTATAAAACAAGGTTTTAACAACAACTCTTTATTCCATAAAACCTTGAAGCATTAACTCAACTCATTCAATAGGAAACCCTAATCAAGTCCTTTTCACTCCAAACTTATTTTCCAGAAAACCAACCAATCAATTTAACTATGGAAGAATGTGCTCATACCTTTTTCTTGATGATGAAGGAATCTCATAAATCTGCCACAACCATAAACACTCTTTTGCCAAGCTCAAAGAAATTATTAGATAATAATCTTCCTCAAAATACAATGTAAATATCAAGACAAATATACACCTTATCACTCCACCTTTAAGAAATCATTCATCAACATTTACAAAAAATTAATATACCACTTACACCTTATGATCTCCCCAACTAAAATAATATTCAATGCACTCTTCTTTTAAAAATAACTCAATGCTTAGAAGTTCCCTCTATCCTCTTGAAACTTAAAACAATTTAATGTGACACAACCACTTTATTAAAATACACTAACACCTTATTCCTCCAACTTATCAAAAATTAATTTCCAACTAACAATCCTTTAAGCAACCCTTTTAACTCCAAACTTTAGGCAACTCACAAAATATTAAACAAAAATTTATTACCTTGCCTTGGATGGGATTCGAACTCACAGCGCAGCCTCAACCAATGCCCTAGCCATGGCTCCAACCATCACATGAGCTAGGCGCTCGCTTGGGGACTAACGAGCACCGCGTGCTCCAAAAGTCTCCCCACTTGCCTAGCACAACAAAAATGTGTGCCTTCCTTTGGCGCTTTCAATTACCAATGCAACCACCAAAATGTTGTCATTGAGTTTCGAACGCAGGTCTCCTAGCACCCAACACTTTAACCACCATCCTCTTACCACTAGGCCATGCTGCCCAGTTGGTGCTTGGTCTTATTCGTTGCTCCTCTTTAAACCCTATTCGTTGGTGCTAAACACAAAAATCACTTTCTCTTTTTTGCACGAGTATCAACACAATTGCACGCTTTATTTTTCTGAGCAAAAGGATAAATTAAAATGCCTCTTAGGCATTGGTATATATATCAATTTCCCTCCTTCATGCATGACGTCGGTGCTCGAATTTCCTTCAACGAATTTAGACGTCGGCGCTCAAATTTCCTTTGGAGCTTATTAATTTATAAAATATTTAAATTCATTTGAATTTAAATTTTATAAATTAATTCTTTAAAACCCTTTGGTTTTATTAAGACCATCTTCCATTGTACACCTTGGTATAAATAATATTTATTAATAAAATTTAAATTCACTTTGAATTTAAATATTTTATTAAATAAATATTAAACCTTCCTTTAGCTTTGCAATAGTCTTCCTTGGGTTTTTATGAAAAACCTTTTAACTTATGCTTCCACATAATATTAAAAATATTATGGAGCCCTTTTGCCTTTAACCTCTGCTTTATTCCTCTTGACCTTTGACATCATCAGTGGCTTATTTTTGGAGATCAATAACAACTCTTGACAACTTTGTTTCTTGACAATTTCCTTGACATTAATGATGACTTCATTTCTTGACATCAATGACAACTTGACTTAATGACTCAAAATGTCCAACAATCTCCCCCTTTGTCATTGATGGTAACCCAAATTATTTTTACTAAAAACTTGGCTTTTTCTTTGTTCTACTCCCCCTAGGATATTGCTCCCCCTGGCTCAATGCTCTCTCAAATACCAAATCTCTCCCCCTTACTCAAATCTCTCCCCCTTTGACATCAATGGCAAAGGGTCACCTTTGGGGCTCGGGGCTAAGAATGAGCCTCTTAGCTTAGCCCCTCCCCCACCTTCTCTTGAGGTGGTTAATTCTGGGGTGGGAGTATTTCTACTCCCAGAAAGCATTGTTCTTTACCTTTATCCTCTTTCCTTCTTATCTGATCCTTCTGATTCCTCTGATTGTTTCTTTCCATGTCCATGTTCCTATCCATGTCTATATTCCTATTCTTGTTCTTGTTCTTGTTCCTATTCCTGTTCATATTCATATTTTTGTTCTTATTCATATCCATATTCTTGTTCCTGTTCATATCCATGTTCATGTTCCTATTCTTGTTCATACTTGATTCTGGAATGTCTACTCTACACCACTTTGTTGTGTGACCATCATTATTGCACTTATAACACTTAATGTTATTATTCCTTGGAGGTGCAAATGTCTTAGGATTTCTCCTAGTGAAGCCATATCCTCTTCTGTCATGAACCCTGCAATTCATTGCCTTGTGACCAAACTGATTACATGAGTAGCAATACCCATGGAAAAGTTATTTGTTCCCATATTCATGTCTTTCATGTGTCCTGCACTGTGAAGCCATGTGCCCAAACCTGTGACATGAGAAGCATCGTCCATTGAAGAAACCTTGCCTAGACCCCATTGGTCTCTTAGTCTCTTCTACCTTGTCATGTTTCCTGTTCCATATGTTCCTTACTTGTGCATTGTTCCTTTCCTTGTTGAACTTTCTATTGTCCAACTTATCCTTAGAAGTCTCACTCTCTCTTTTACTTACTTCTTTTGATGCTTCTTCTTTTCTGGTGTTTGAGCTTGACTCTCCTTTTTTTGCTTCCTATTTCCTTTGTTCTTCTTTAGAACTAAGTCCTGTTTTGGTGACTGATGACCTTTGTGCATTGATAATCCTGTCCAAAGTCTTTGAATTTTCCTCAAACTTGTGTAGCTTGTCCTTAGAACCTTTTACTTCCATCCTTAGTGAAACTATCTCATGCTCTAATATTTCACACTCTAGATCTTTTATCTTTAATTTTTTGGCCATACCTTCTTCAATTTTTCTTGCCTCTTCAACCTTGATTTTGAAGTTGGTGAGTTCCTATAGAAACTTTGCTTTTGCTTTCTCATATTCTTGAGCTTGAACCCTTAATCCTGAGTTCTCCCTTTTTAATTCTTCAAGAGTAACCATAAGTCTTTCACATTCTATCTCTTTTACCTTTGATTATTCAACCATACCTTTTTCAACTCTTCTTGCCTTTTCAACCTTATCTTTCAAGTCAGAGAGATCTTGTAGAAGCTTTATCTTACATTTCTCATCTTCTTGTATTTGAGCCTTCAATTCTAAATTCTCTATTTTCAATTCAATAAGTTCCTTAAGAGTGGCTTCCTCTTTTTCTTTTTCTAAATCTTCCTCTTCTTTCTTTCTTTGATCTTCTATAGGAGCATCTTCTTTTTCTTCTATTATTGAAAGTAGAGTTTCTTCTTCATACCTATTTTGATTGTCCTTGTTATCCTTCCTTGAACCAACCTCTAGGATTTCATTTCCAAAAATATCATCTTCATCTTCACCACTACTAAACCCATTGCAATAACTTGCATCATGACCGAGTTGACCACAAACAAAATATTCTTCACCTTCTTGTGGACAATAAGTTGCATGGTGACCTGTATTCCTACATCTGGTACAAAACTTTATCAACCTAGTTATTTCTCCATTACTTGATTCATCTCTTGAATCTATTTCCATTCTTCCTCCCAAAACAACAATATTGAATTCATCTTCCTTTTCTTTCATGACCATGTGTGTTCTTTTCTTCTTGTGTCTCATGGTTCTACTTTTACCTTTCTTTGCCATTTGTGTTCTTGTAAGATCTTCCTTCAAGTTGTTAAACATTTTTCGAAGGAACCAACTCTGATACCAATTGAAGAACACAAGCTTATATTGAGAGGGGGGTGAACAATATAAGACCACTTTTTACTTTTCTTATCACAATCAATATTATGCAATATATAAATGGCAATATCAATAGCAATAACCAAAGCAATGCACAAAACATCACACACACATGAGACACCAATTTTACGTGGTTCACCCAATGTGGGCTACTCCACGGAGAAAATATTTCACTAAAATTTTCTCAATCAATCTCTTGGGAATCCTTTCCCTATTACAATGTTTATGGACCTCTGTCCAAAGGAGACATCAATCCCCTAAATCAAGTTCATGGATCTCTATCCATAGGAGAACTCCTTCTCCTCTACTCTAGCTAGTGATCCTCTAGAAGACTACTGCCTCCACTACATTGGCTTGTGGATCTCTCTCCACTGAAGACTCTTGTCCCCACTCAAAATACCTATCCTCACTACCATGGCTAATGGATCTCTATCCACTAGAGACTACTGTCCTCTCTACTCTATCACCTCCAAAGCTCTATCTCAAATCTACACTAAACACAGTCCTTCGATCTAGCACAAATCTGCTCTATCTCTATCTCTGGTCTAGCACAAACCTATCCTCAAATCTACACCAAAATCTACTCTCAAATATACTAAACACATCCATAGATCTAGCACAAATATACTCAAAACTTCCACCATAACTTCTCAAATTTTCTCAACAGATCCACTCAGAACTTGCTCAAATCTGCTCAACAAGTCCACATAGAACTTGCTCAAATCTGCTCAACAAGTCCTCATAGAACTTGCTCAAATATGCTCAACAAGTCCACACAGAACTTGCTCAAATCTGCTCCACAAGTCCTCTCTAGAACTTGCTCAAATCTGCTCCACAAGTCCTCTCTAGAACTTGCTCAAATATGCTCAACAAGTCCACATAGAACTTGCTCAAATATGCTCAACAAGTCCTCTCTAGAACTTGCTCAAATCTGCTCAACAAGTCCACTCTAGAACTTGTCCAAATCTACTCAATAAGTCCTCACATAACTTATCCAAATCTGCTCAATATTTGTATTGTAAGCTTCCACAAAAGCTCACACCAAATCTGTCCACAAGTCTTCTCAAAGACTTACCTCAAATCAGCTCAACAAGTCCACACAAAACTTGTCCAATCTCATAGAAACATAAAGAGAATTGTTAGAGACTCAATATGCTCTATACTAATCACAATGCTCAATTTCTTTCAATCACTCTCTTAGAAACATAAGGAGAATTGTTAGAGACTCAATATGCTTCAAATTCAACTCAATGCTCAATCACTTTCTCAACTCAATTCAGAATATAGAATAGTTTGTTTTATGGAACTTGAACAATCACTTCACATACCCACTTGACTAGGTTCAACCAACTTTACTCAACCAAACACTCAATGAAACAACCCTTGCTCACAAACCCTAGTCCAAGCATATGATCACTCAACTCAAAATATTTCCAACAATGCTCAACATCAAATCTCACATAACAATGATACTCATGTTCTTTTCAAACTCTAGTTCAAGTTCTTTGCTCAACAACTCACTTCAACAACAATGCTTATAAAACAATCTTCACATAGCAATGATACTCAATCCTTAGTTCAAGTTCTTCACACAACCAATGACTTCAACAACAATGCTTATAAAAAATCTTCTCATAGCAATGATACTCAATCCTTAGTTCAAGTTCTTCACACTACCAATGGCTTCAACAACAATGCTTATAAAACAAGGTTTTAACAACAACTCTTTATTCCAGAAAACCTTGAAGCATTAACTCAACTCATTCAATAGGAAACCCTAATCAAGTCCTTTTCACTCCAAACTTATTTTCCAGAAAACCAACCAATCAATTTAACTATGGAAGAATGTGCTCATACCTTTTTCTTGATGATGAAGGAATCTCATAAATCTGCCACAACCATAAACACTCTTTTGCCAAGCTCAAAGAAATTATTAGATAATAATCTTCCTCAAAATACAATGTAAATATCAAGACAAATATACACCTTATCACTCCACCTTTAAGAAATCATTCATCAACATTTACAAAAATTAATATACCACTTACACCTTATGATCTCCCCAACTAAAATAATATTCAATGCACTCTTCTTTAAAAATAACTCAATGCTTAGAAGTTCCCTCTATCCTCTTGAAACTTAAAACAATTTAATGTGACACAACCACTTTATTAAAATACACTAACACCTTATTCCTCCAACTTATCAAAAATTAATTTCCAACTAACAATCCTTTAAGCAACCCTTTTAACTCCAAACTTTAGGCAACTCACAAAATATTAAACAAAAATTATTACCTTGCCTTGGATGGGATTCGAACTCACAGCGCAGCCTCAACCAATGCCCTAGCCATGGCTCCAACGCATGCAAGCTAGGCGCTCGCTTGGGGACTAACGAGCACCGCGTGCTCCAAAAGTCTCCCCACTTGCCTAGCACAACAAAAACGTGCGCCTTCCTTTGGCGCTTTCAATTACCAATGCAACCACCAAAATGTTGTCGCTAAGTTTCGAACGTAGGTCTCCTAGCGCCCAACACTTTAACCGTCATCCTCTTGCCACTAGGCCATGTTGCCTAGTTGGTGCTTGGTCTTATTCACTGCTCCTCTTTAAACCCTATTCGTTGGCGCTAAACACAAAAATCACTTTCTCTTTTTCGCATGAGTATCAACACAATTGCACGCTTTAATTTTTCGAGCAAAAGGATAAATTAAAATGCCTCTTAGGCATTGGTATATATATCGATTTCCCTCCTTCATGCATGACGTCGACGCTCAAATTTCCTTCAACGAATTTAGACGTCGATGCTCGAATTTCCTTTGGAGCTTATTAATTTATAAAATATTTAAATTCATTTGAATTTAAATTTTATAAATTAATTCTTTAAAACCCTTTGGTTTTATTAAGACCATCTTCCATTGTACACCTTGGTATAAATAATATTTATTAATAAAATTTAAATTCACTTTGAATTTAAATATTTTATTAAATAAATATTAAACCTTCCTTTAGCTTTGCAATAGTCTTCCTTGGGTTTTTATGAAAAAACCTTTTAACTTATGCTTCCACATAATATTAAAAATATTATGGAGCCCTTTTGCCTTTAACCTCTGCTTTATTCCTCTTGACCTTTGACATCATCAGTGGCTTATTTTTGGAGATCAATAACAACTCTTGACAACTTTGTTTCTTGACAATTTCCTTGACATTAATGATGACTTCATTTCTTGACATCAATGACAACTTGACTTAATGACTCAAAATGTCCAACATACCTCAAGTTGTAGAATTGGGTTTTTAATTTATCCTAGTTGAACACTTATATTATAATTACCAACAAGGATATTTGATATCTCTTTGACTAATCAATTTCTATCTAAGTTAAATTTTTCAATTTTGGATGTTTTAACCTAACAATTCCTAGCAACACCGTTTTCCCTAACAATGGCACCAAAAAGTTATGGATATCATTAAACCACACTTTGATTAAGTCACTTTTAATTTGTTAAATTTGAGGTGGTGTCTAAATTCTACATTAAGAGGAGAGGTTTGGCAATAATTCTATTATAAGGGGCTTTCTATTACACATACATGCTGAAAAATAAAGTATCTTATCATTCTAATCTTGCAAGAAGGAGAAAGAAATCATAAAGAAAGAAGTGGAAACTAAATTATTTAAATTTACTTATGCTTTTAATGTAAAAATAGAAAATTTGAGAGGGTGGAGACCATGGTTTGAATCCCTTATACCTATAGAATCAAAGGGTGTGTCATACCAACACCATAAGCTATGTTAAAAATTTACTCGATGCAACTAGAGTTTATAGTAGCAGCAAGGAGCAAGATTCAAACCCATGAAGAGGTGATGAAAAATGTAATGAGTTATCAATTCTTCTACTATACGTAAAATAAAAATGTGAAAATGTAAATTTTGGAATCATATTAAATTACTTTTAAGCAAAAACAAAAGATAGCAATTAGAATAAAATCAATTTAACTATCAAATATTAATATATTTCTTCCTAGGATAGAGCTTTAGAAAAGAGAACAATCAATCATAATAAATATTTCAAAACACATGACTTTTAGCACAACATAATACAATGGATGATAGTAAACACAAATAAAAATGACAACATGGAATACTTGTCAAAGGAAATGAAAAAATCCCTTTTCCTCCATGTTGGAGTGGGCCTAGGCTCCTTAGTGGTGGAAAAGAATTCAAACTCAGTGGATAATTAAAATTCTAGAAACATTTATTTAATTAATGTCCATGTAGAAAGTTCTTACAGATAAAATTAAATGCAAGGTAGATCTAATAAATTAATAAAATAGAGGAAAATACAATTAGCTATTAACCCTAGATTATCATGAAATGTTCTTGTTTATATCTAAGGGCTTATGATAATTTTTAACTGTCACAAGATTATGTAAGCTACTTAAGCTACATGAAGAGGGACTATCCACTTCAGTCGATGAGTCTCAGCTACATTAAGAGGGACTATCCACCTCACTCGATGAGTCTCTACAATCAATAGTCATCCACATGCACATCCATCCATAGTCTCCCATATTTGTCTTTTAGTGGTGACCTAGTGCTACACTCACTAGGAATCCACCTCAGCACCTAATGTCATTAGGATTCATGAGTTGGCTACTAGCAAGGTGCAATCCATCCTACACTTATAGTTGTTCAATGCCTATAGGATCTGAATGCAACTAACTAGAATTCTTCCTTTCTAAGTTCTACAAAATCCTATTAAAGTTTCTAATGCCAAAAATCCAACAATTAGATGCAACAATTATCTATTTAACTCTTAAAAGAACATATAAAAATATTTATCTAAATATGTACAGTATTCTCCTTAGTTACCATACTTTTGAATCATTTAGGTAGATTGTGATGTTACCAAAGGAGAATATAACACATAAAAGAATATCAAAACTACAATTAAATGAGGAAATTTAATGCCCCATAAATTGGTCGTGACAACACCATTACCATTAATTATGGTAGGTGAGGTAGGACCTAGTAGATCATGTTAGTCTATCATAGAAGCAGAGAGTGATATATTGGCAAAGTTGGTGGCTAGACTATAGGCTATGTTGGCAGTAGCTCAAACAAATATAGCAACATAGATAACAAATAAGGTCTAATTTGTGAGGTAAGCCTCAATGATGTAATACATTATCCAAATTTTAACTATAGAGAGGGACAAAGTTGTGATTAAGGTCATGGAAATAGAATAAGCTCATGATAATGAGCTAGTTTAGAACTTACTAGACTAGATGGATGCCACAATAGAAACACATTTCTAGGCTAGCTTGCATTCAAGTAGACTTGATGGCAAAGGTCAAGCAGTAAATCAATTACCTTTCTGGACACCATATAGTAGTCCTAATAGATTATCACCTTTATTTTTTGACTAGTTTATGGATGTAGACATGAACACTCACAATTCGTGATGGAACTTTCCAAGCAATCAGTGAGGATGTTACCACTATAGAGAGGAGGAGTAGAAGCATCAGATATAGGATCCTAGAGATAGACACCCCTATGAATGATAGTTTTGTTCTATTATTCTTTTATTTTTATCTTATTTTTTACATACTATATAATTTTTATGTACATATACACTTTATATATATACACATTGGCATTTATGGAGTCATTATGTGTATTTAATCGATGTGATGTGAATTATGTTGTGTTAATTTTGTGTTATATTTGATTATAAGTATGATTTATGGTTAATAATTAATTATGAATGTTTTATGTTCAGTGACATATGATGATCTTATGATTCTTATATTTTAAATTATGTGGTTGTTAATTTGTATGATTGGATAATATTAAATGTGGTAATAATTTAATGATTGGATAGGAAAATATGACATATTACTTATTTTTATTAGAGATTTTAGGCAATTCTAGACATGTTTTTAATAGGCCTAGATGATTATCTTGATATTTATGATGAAATGATGGAATTTTTGAGGTGGAGAGATCAAAAAAACAATAATAAAGCAATTATGATCTAAGACAAAATGAACATTAATGGAGCATGAATATCACCCAAAAATGGTCTAGGAGTGTTTAGTGATTAAGCTAAACCAATTCTGAATATCAAATGATGAAATATCCTTAACAAAAAAGCTCCAATTTCAGCAAACTATGTTGTTGGTCCAAACCAAAAAATTAGATCTAGAATTGAAAAAAGCACACAAAAAAACTTAAAAAGGCTCCACAATAGTGCACCCAATGTGTGCTCTAAAAATTGTTGATTCTTCTATATTCAAAATGAGTCCAATTACAATGTATATAATGATCAATCAGCCTTGATCAATCAAAAAAACTAAAACAACTCAAGTTTCTAAAAAAACTAGCTTTTGTCATGGCCACCTTGCATGGTGTTTTTTCTAGTTAACTAAAATTCTTAATTGGCATAAAATAAAGCACCCAATTTGAGATATTTTTGCATGTGCTTTATTTCAGTTACAACTCACTTAACTGGCCTTGATTTGAGGCACCCTCTTCATGAAGATAACTTGCCTAGAAATTAACTCCTTGTTGGCCCTATTTTCTAGGAATAAATCTAGAACTTGACTTTAACTCAATCTAACTATCCAATCTGATATAGATTGACTTATTAACTGATTCTAGACAAAAATAACATCTCTTAAAAAACATAACACTAATTTAATAATTATGGGTGACTTTTGACATCACCCTCAACAATCCTCCCTTTGATGTCAAAGGAAGAAATGTCCAACATTTCTTTGAGTCTCCCATGAGTCACCTTTAGCAGCCCCTTTGTAAGTATATCAACAACTTGATCCTCACTCTTAACATACTCAATGACAAAATATTTTTCATGTACCAAGTCTCTAACAAAATGGTGCTTCAACTCTATGTGTTTGGTCCTTGCATGGAAAACTGGATTTTTGGACAATTGTATTGCCCCAATGTTATCACAAAATATTTTGGTAGGCTCATGTTGAGTCTCACCAAAATCCTTCAACATTATCCTCAGCCAAATCCCTTGTGTACAAGCTGAAGTAAGGGCTGCATATTTGGCTTTGGTGGAAGACAAAGCCACTGTACTTTGCTTCTTGGATGACCAAGAAATCAACCCACTTCCCAAGGTGAAACAATGCCTTGTAGTGGATTTTTGGTCATCAATAGAACCTCCCCAATCTGAATCAACATACCCAACCAGCCTTGAAGTTCTTGCTGATCTGAAGTGTATGCCATGATCAAAGGTTCCCTTCACATATCTAAATATTCGTTTCACCGCTTGCATATGCCTTTGAGTTGGCAAGCTCATAAACTAGGAAACTAGTGAAACCACATAGGTAATGTTGGGTCTTGTGGATGTAAGGTACATCAATCCACCCACCATACTCCTAAAAGTCTTCTCATCAACAAGAGGACTCCCATCCTCTTTCATAAGCTTCTCCCCACTAGCAATAGGAGTATCAACCGCCTTGTAGTCTAGAAGTAAAAATTTCTTCAACATGTCTTGGGTGTACTTGGCTTGGCATATGAAGATCTCATCTTCCCTTTGTTGTACTTCCATTCCAAGAAAGTATTTCATTTTTCCAATATCATACATCTCAAAATCACTTTTCATGCTCTCCTTGAAGTCTTGCATCATAGCTTTGGAACTTCCTATAAAAATGAGATCATCAACATAAAGACAAACATAAAACATGTTAGTGTCAACAATTTTCATGTAAAGAGTTGGTTCATTTTTTCTCCTTTCAAAGCCATTTTTAGAGAACCATCCATCTATCTTTGAGTACCAAGCTCTTGGAGCTTGTTTCAGCCCATAAAGTGCCTTTTTCAACTTGTATACCCAATGCTCTTTACCCTTTATTTCATAACCTTGTGGTTGCTCCACATATACCTCTTCTTCAATATCACCATTCAAGAATGCACTCTTGACATCCATTTGGTGAACTTCCCATCCTTTCTAAGAAGCAAATGAAAGCATCAATCTAATAGTATCTTGGTGAGCCATAGGAGCAAAGGTCTCCTCATAGTCTATACCATATGTTTGTGCATACCCTTTTGCTACTAGTCTAGCTTTGTGTTTATCTATTGTTCCATCACTATGGAACTTGGTCTTGTAGACCCATTTTGTACCTATGACATCCATGTCATTAGTAGGCTGAATGAGATTCCATGTCTCATTTCTCTCAATGGCCTCCATCTCAACATTCATGGCCTCAACCCATTATTTCCTTTGACTAGCCTCTACATAGTTCCTAGGTTCACTAGAAATGCAAGATAAGGCATAGTAAGTCATTTCATCTTCAATATATTCAATATTATTACCTGATTGAGTTTGAAGTCTTGTTGTTCTCCTCTGATAGTTCTGATCCAACATCTGATTAGCTAGATGTGGAAGCAACAACCTCTTGTTTTTGACTTGGGTTGAAGTTGGTGGCAAACTAGTCTCTTGGGAAGAACTAGTATTGTTGCCATTAACACTAGGAACTTGTGGAGGATCTTGATTGACCTCCATTTCTCCATAAAAATGCTTCCCCCCTTCACTAATAACCTCTGCACTCTTCTAGTTATGATCAAAAAACACATCATTCTCAAAAAAATTACAATCCCTAGACACAACAATTTTCTTACTAACAGGATTGAAAAACTTGTAAGCCTTACTACCATCACTATAACCTGTAAAAATGTGAGGCTCACTCTTGGGGTCTAATTTTTTTCTTTTAGCATCATCAATGTGAAAAAATTCTAAACAACCAAATATTCTAAGATGAGCCACCATGGGCTTCTTACCATACCATGCTTCATAGGGTGTCTTGTTTTTCACTGCCATTGTGGGACTTCTATTCAAGATGTAGATTATCATTTGCACTGCTTTGGCCCAAAAATTCCTCTCCAACTTCTTGTTCTCCAACATGGTTCTTGCTGAATCCATTATGGTCATGTTCTTCCTCTCTACAACACCATTTTTTTGTGGTGTGTAGGGAGCGGTAAAATGCCTTTTTATTCCATACAAAGAGCAAAAATCTAGAAATTCCTATGAACAGAATTCCCCACCTCTATCAGTTCTTAACACCTTGATAGAACAACCTGATTCCTTTTCAGCCAATTCCTTGAAGGTATTGAAGGCTGAGAATACCCCATATTTTATCTTCAAGAAGAAAACCCACATTAGTCTAGTAGCATCATCAATAAAGGAAATAAAATATAAATTTTTACCTATGCTAGGACAAGACATGGGCCCACACAAATCTGAATGTACCAATTCCAATTTCTTGGTAGCTCTCCATTTTTTAGTTGAAAATCTTTCTCTATGGTGTTTTCCAAGTATACATGCCTTGCATGCTTCCTTCAATTTGGATTCAATCCTTGGAAGACCATCAACCATTTTGTTCTTAAAAAGAACATGCAAACTTCTGAAATTTAAATGACCATATCTAGAGTGCCACAACATGCTTGATTCCTCAATGGTAGAAAAGCAAAAATTTTGATTTAACATATTTATTCTCAATGGAAACATTCTATTTTTTGACATAATAGACTTTCCAATCAATTTTTTACCTTGCTTCTTGTCATATATCAAACATTCTCCATTGTCAAAAAGTAGCTTGAATCCTTTCTCTACTAGTTGTCCAACACTCATGAGATTGTGCTTCATGCTTGGAGCCAAATAAATATTGTTGATATCACCCTTCCCATGCTTTGTGGTGATAGGCATACTCCCTTTCCCTTCTACATGAATCACCTTCCCATATCCTAAGTGAACTTGGCTCTTGAATGAACCATCTAGCTTGTCAAAACAATCCTTAAAACATGACATGTGGTTAGAACATCCTGAATCAAGAAACCACATATATTTTTTATCATCCAAACCTGAATTACATGAAAGAGAATAATTAATTTGATCATCATTATTCTCAGCTTGGTAGGCCTTTTTCTCACCCCCATCTTGGTTTGAATTTGCTTGGTTTTTAGCTGCTAGTTTCCTGTAGTCTTTTATCATGTGACCCAATTTCTTACAATAATGACAAGTGATGACCTTCTTACCCTTCCTCTTTGAATTTGATTGGTTTTTCCCTTTTTGATATAAAATTTGAGAAAAAATTTACATTCTGATTTGAGGGCTTTGCATTTGGTTTTGAAACCCATACTTTGGTCTCTAGTGCATGATTCAAGTCATTTGAGTAAATTTTCATTTTATCCTCATGGGACAATAAAGAACCCACTAACTCTTCAACCTTAATTTGGTCCATATCTTTACACTCCTCAAGTGTAATGACAATATGGAGCCATTTTGGGGATAGGGATCTCAAAATATTTCTTACTACTACTCTATCTTCCATGACTTCACCATACACTCTCATTCTATGCACTATGTCATTTACTCTAATACAATAGTCTCCAACATTCTCATCATCATGCATTTTCATATTTTCAAAATTGATTCTTAATGTGGAGAGCTTTGTTGATATTACATTTTTTGAGCCTTGATATGATGTCTCCAAGGTTTTCCATGCCTCATGGGTATTCTCACAACTAACTATCCTTGGATAGATGCTTGGATCTATTGCACTCTACAAGTAGAAGAAAGCTTGAGCATCATTCTTTTCTTCTTCTTCCAATGTCTTCTTTTGGTCTTGAGGAAGAACATTCCAATCATTAGGAGGAGTATATGGCTGAACTATACTTTTCCAAACTCCCTTCCATACAAATATCCTCCTCAATTGATCTCTCCAGTACTCAAAGTTATCTCCTTTGAATGTAGGTATATTTAAGGATGTACTATTTGTTGCCATGATAGCAAACGAATAGCCACAAGTATTTCTGATCCAAAATCTTGTAAAGGATTTTGGGAATAAAAATATTCACCCTCTCTTGCCATAGCTTCACCTACAAATACTGAAATCACACACAAAACTCTGCTCTGATACCAAATGAAAGTTCTTGAGGTGGAGAGATAAAAAAATAACAATAAAGCAATTATGATCTAAGACAAAATGAACATTAATGGAGCATGAATATCACCCAAAAATGGTCTAGGAGTGTTTAGTGATTAAGATAAACCAATTATGAATATCAAATGATGAAATATCCTTAACAAAAAAGCTCCAATTTCAACAAACTATGTTGTTGGTCCAAACTAAAAAATTAGATCTAGAATTGAAAAAAGCACACAAAAAACTTAAAAAGGCTCCACAATAGTGCACCCAATGTGTGCTCTAAAATATGATGATTATTCTATATTCAAAATGAGTCCAATTACAATGTATATAATGATCAATCAACCTTGATCAATCAAAAAAGCTAAAACAACTCAAGTTTCTAAAAAAACTAGCTTTTGTCATGGCCACCTTGCATGGTGTTTTTTCTAGTTAACTAAAATTCTTAATTGGCATAAAATAAAGCACCCAATTTGAGATATTTTTGCATGTGCTTTATTTTAGTTACAACTCACTTAACTGGCCTTGATTTGAGGTGCCCTCTTCATGAAGATAACTTGCCTAGAAATTAACTCCCTATTGGCCCTATTTTCTAGGAATAAATCTAGAACTTGACTTTAACTCAATCTAACTATCCAATCTGATATAGATTGACTTATTAACTGATTCTAGACAAAAATAACATCTCCTAAAAAATATAACACTAATTTAATAATTATGGGTGACTTTTGACATCACCCTCAACCAATGATATAGATTATTAACAATGGAAAGTGATGTACCTAGGGGGATTTCAAATAATACCATAAGGTATTGCTATGATACAAACTATGTATATATATATATATATACACACACACAAATAGAAGTTTGCCCAAGGGGAATTTAAATAGGATATATACACAATTATGTATAGCTATATACAAATATTTTTCCAAGGGAACATTGGTTAGATAAAATCTTTCCTAGGGCGGCATTAGTTAGAGAGAAGCTTTGTCCAAAGGGACTTTAGATAGCTAAAAGATTTTCCCATGGGGATTTTAGTTAGCATCATTAGGCATTTCTAGGATAAAAATATGTGCATCTATATATAAATATATATAAATAAATATTTTCCTAGGGGTTATTTAAGAGAAAAATATATAAATATATATTATTTTTTATGCTCCTAGGAAAATTCCAAAGGGGTATTTTATTATTTATTTAAAATTTATAAATATATTTTCTTTTAAACGAATGTCTAAGGGACTTCTAATTTTCCTGAAGGACTTATGAATTTTGTTTTTCTTGTAGGACATATATTTTTTGCTTGGCTTGGAGGACTTCTTATGTTTGCTTTGCCTAAAGGAATTATGATTTTGATTTTTCCTTTAAACAAATGTCTAAAGAACTTTTGATTTGATTGATTTTCCTTATAGAGAAATCTCATAGAAAAATTTATTTGATTAATGTGATAATTGATTGTGCCCCCAAATTAGGAGGAAGAAAATTTTATTGAGATATAATTCCCCCACATGTGGTGATGCATAGGAGATAGAAGATGATAAGATTGACCTTGACATCAGCACCTACAAACCTCATAATATTTATCATGTGGAAAGAGTTTGATGAGATAGATTCTAGAATATTGAAGAGATAAGATATGAAGTGATTGATATTGCCATTAGCACCTATGAACCTTGTAGTATTTATTATGTAGCAAGAGGTTGATGAGATAGAACATTTTAATCTAATAACAAATAAAGAATTTTATTAAAGTAGAATATATTAATAGATATATTATCATGTTGTGAGAACTAATATTGGCTCATAAATAGGACTAGAGAGGATTCACTCAAATTAGTCACCTAGTAAAAATAAAATAATCTACCCTAACTAGGATCATTATTTGCATGTTATTGTAGCTCCATGACTTGATATACAATAGGTAGTCCAAGAAGAGATATGCATATACATGTAAGCATATATGAATCCATGTAGATGCAAGCAAGCAACAACAAGTAGCTAAAATCAAATTAGTTAGCTAATGTAGACATATATATTATATCATTTAAGATGCATTATATTTTTTGGTTTTTTAAAGTTATTTATTATCAATTGTGATAAGGCAATAAGTACCTGAAGCATAATTCAAAGTTATGATGTATGGACCAACCCATTTAGGCTCAAATTTATCTTCAAATTTGAATTTCACATTAGTATCTTTCTAATTCTATTTGAAGATGAGTAGGCATATTTAAGCCTTTGCTAGTAGACCCTCATGTGCTCTAAAACATGGATTCAGTTTTTATAAAGTAGTTCCAATTGGCTAAGATGGAAGAGATGATATTCATCTCTAGAAAAGTAATATTTTAGTAAATTGTGCAAGAAAGATACCTCAATATCAAAGGGGACTATTTCTTCAATTTTGTAGATTAAAGTGTAGGGTGTCATGCTAGTGGGAGTTCTAATACTAGTGTGATATGCTCATAAGGTAGGATACAACTTGAGATGCTAATCTCTACTAGTTTAAATGATTAGTTTTTTAAGGATTTTGATAAGAGTTTTATTAGAAGCTTTATATTGGTCATTACCTTGGGGATGGTATGGAATGGATGATTTGTGCTCAATATTATATCTAGCAAACAAAAATTGGACATCATTATTCCTAAAATGTGTTCCATTGTCTTAGATTAGCACAAAAGGTATGTCATAATGGCTAAGGATATGGTTGAAGATGAATTTAGAGACTTGCAATCTAGTGGTCTAGGCTAATGACATAGCTTCAACCCATTTGGTGAAATATTCAATATCCATAATAATGAATTTATGTCCATCAAATGACATGGGGTTTATATTCCCAATAATGCCTAATCCCTAAATGAAGAAATACCATGGCAAGGTTATATATTAAATGGTATGGGACAAAGTGTGGAAAAGGTTATCATGCTTTTGGCACTTATCACACCTCTTGACATAATCACAAAATTCCTTCTCTATGAAGGACCAACAATAACCCATCTATAGGAGTTTCTTAGCGATGGGAACACCACTAAAGTGACCACTACACAATCCATCATGGTCCTCTTTGATGACTATTTCAAATTTGATATATTTTAAACACCTAAGTGGGATGCCATCAAGGTGTGGTGAATAAAACATCATTAATGATGACATATCTACAATCCCATTGCTTGAAGTTATTATGCTCATTGTAGATCAAATTATTAGGTAAAGTGCCACCCTTAAGGTAAATAAATATATCATTATACCAAGAATTAGGGGATGAAGTTTCTTCTATAAAAAATACGTCTAGAGGAAGTTGGTTAGATTTTGAGTTTGAAGGTTGCATAGTTTGAAAAATGATAATTATAGCTTGTTTGTCATGTAGCTCTATTGGATTGATTAATACATTCAATGCCATAACATTGGCATGGGAGTTATTACATATTGGGATAGCATCAATGATGAATTTATCAAAAGAGCCATTAGTTTATCGATAATGTATTTGTATGGCTTGAGCTTATTATATTTAGTTTAATAGACACCACTAACTTGGTTTACTACTAGCTAAGAATATCCAAAGATAGAAATGTTTCTAACACAGAGAGCTAATTTTGCACATGCCCCTATGATAAGGGTCTTGTACTCAATGATATTTTTGGTATATGGTAACTTAATCTTAAAGGACAAGTGGATTAATTACTATTAAGGCATGACCAAGATGATTCTTTCTCCCACTACTTTAGCACATCTAGTGTCATTTAAGTAGAAGGTCTAAGAGTCTAGTTGATCTACTTCTGGGTTGAAGACTGAATCATCATGAAATTCTATCATTAAGAATAGGATAGCTTCTAAACGTGCCACTATGAGTTGGTCAATAATGACTTGACTTTTTATAGACTTTTGGTTGATAAAATCTAGATTGAAATCACTACATATAATGACCCCCTTAGCCATTCATCATAATATGATAGGTTTATACATGAGATAATGTAAGGGATATATCCTTGCAATGACAAAGGCCTTATGATGGAGCATATAGTGTCTAAGATTTTATGAGGTAAATATTATGGCTAGGAAATATTTCTCTAAGGGTGTATATTAGACTCTGTAAATGACCAATGTTCTACTAATGCAAAAAATAGCCATTTTTCTATGTTGGTCATTCTAATATGCCAACATATATTCCAAGGTATGGTCAATGACTTCTATGTATAGCAATAAATCCCTACAAGGATTAGGTAGAATAAGGACACGTATGGATAATAGGTAGGGTTTATGAGCATCAAAAGATATTTGATAGTTAGAATACCATTCAAAGACCACATCCTTTCTTAAAATCTTGGTGAAGGGTTGAGACTTGCAAGCTAGTTGGGAGATGAATCTCCATATGGATTGGAATTTTCATTGAAGGATTCTAATTTGTGTTAGAGTTTAATGGGTAGAATATAAATGATTATTGATATCTTATTAGGATCTATTTCAATGACATGTTGGAATATAATGGATTCCAATAGTATTCTTGATGTAACTCCAAATATGCGCTTCTTAGGTTTTAGATGATAGGCTCATGTATTATCTCTTCAATAAATACAACACCTTCATGAGAAGTGCTTTTCATTGTCAATATAGGATCTATAGACTTATGAGATACTAGGCACTGCTTGTACATCACAAGGGGTGCAAATCCTACTATGATCCTATCTTAGTGCTTAATTTCTAAGAGGGTGATGGGAAATTATCTTTATTTTATTTAGAATACTAAATTGTAGATGACTATGGAGTTTATATTACTATGATAAAGTATACTATGACTAAAGAAAATACACAAAATGAATACTATGAGTTGTAGAGTTTAGAGGATACAAAGACAAATGGTAATGGAAATAGTATTTATAGGTATAGCTACTTCTACACTTATCCTTAAATAATTAGATCTACAAGAAATCATGCAAATTGAAATTTTTGTAGATAGTCATATATCATTCTGGTAAGACCCCAAGGTATTACTATAAAATTATTAACAAATTAATGTAAATATAATCGCAAGCCACTCAAAGGGGGCTCCCTTGTAATCGCTTTGCCACTATAGGGGGCTCCCTCCTTATAATCTATGCTTATTATTCTTCTTCTTAGATGATTTGATATGGATGGCCAACCTAATATATATATCTACCCTAAAGCTACGTTGGTGAAGAGACATGATGGTTCACGTATGAAGAGACGTGATGGTTCATGTTATGAAGGGTTATGATGGTTCACTTTATAAGTTAATAATATAATAATTAAATGATTAATAATACTAACTAATACTAACTAATAATGTTAGGATTGAGGATCCTAACATGCCACCCTCCTAAAAAGAGCTTTGTCCTCAAAGCTCAAAGTGAGAAGCTTTGTGCTTTGTTTTCCAAGAAGGATTTGTGTAAGTTCTTGGACTCTTTTAATGGCATCCTTTCGTAGGGAGGGATATCGAGAAGGATGAAGCATTAGTGGGGGGTTTCCAAGAACAATAGTAGAATCTTCCTTAGGAAAATCATGATGACGATGGGAGGGCAACCCTTGGGGTTCCTCAAATACTTCAGAATGATGCATCAAAAGTGATGGTAATGATTTCATATCCTTTTTTGGTTCCTTGGTAGATCCAATGGAGAAGGAGTGTGTATTCAATCTGCATTGGTTTTGAATAGGTTTGGTCATATGGCAAGAACTCACTATTGGTGAGGAAGGTATGTTTAGGTCTTGTAGAGTGCATGTTTGGCTAGCATTGATCACTTTTGGTATGTCTACCTCATCCTTGCTTGGTACATCAATCACTTCTTGCACATCGACCTCATTGTCTTCATTACGGTGAGTAGGTGCATTGGTCGCTTCGGACACGACTACGTCATCTGTTTTCTCTATGGAGAGACAGGGATCAACTTCCTTCAATAAATACAATGTTAGTGTAGCACATTTATGGTGGGGTCCAAATTGTCCATCACAATTATCACAGAGTCCTTTTGCTCATCGTTCCTTAATCTCCTCAAAGCTAAGATGTTTAATTCGTAAAGTTCGATTAGATTTGGGGGTTGTGTAAGTGCTTTGTGCCCTTCCATTATGCATAGGTTTGGGAGCGATGTAAGTGGTCGACAATTTTTCCATAAGTGGTTTCCCTAATCATTGTTGTGCATTGATTTTATCTTCAGCTAATTTTTCCAATCCATAGGTTTGCATCATGGTATAGGGATTGAACCTTGTCACCTCCATTCTAATTTCCTCTTTTAATCCCCTAATGAAGCCATTGATGAGAATTGATTCATCCAATATTGTGTTGTGTTTGGTGATATCCTCAAACCGAGTTTGATACTCACGCACAGAAGTGATTTGATGAAGATCTTTGATAAAATACCACATGGTTGGGTCCCACATTGATCTGATACCAAATGGTAAGACCCCAAGGTCTTACTATAAAATTATTAACAAATTAATGTAAATGTAATCGTAGGCCACTCAAAGGGGGCTCCCTTGTAATTGCTTTGCCATTATAGGGGGCTCCCTCCTTAGAATATATGCTTATTATTCTTCTTCTTGGATGATTTGATATGGATGGCCAACCTAATATATATATCTACCCTAAAGCTACGTTGGTGAAGAGACATGATGGTTCACGTATGAAGAGACGTGATGGTTCACGTTATGAAGGGTTATGATGGTTCACTTTATAAGTTAATAATATAATAATTAAATGATTAATAATACTAACTAATACTAACTAATAATGTTAGGATTGAGGATCCTAACGCATTCATAGACTATGGTATATCTAATGAACCTATCACTTATAGAGGGCCCTTTCTCCAAGGCATAGGCATGGCCCGCCTATAGAAGGAAACTCAAAATAAAATGATCATAATAAAGTCTTGGATATGATTCTAGAAATTAAAACTTGAATTAATGTTTGTTTATTGCTTACAAAAAAAATAGAACAATCTTAGATTACAAATATTTAGTCCAACCAATTTCATAGAAAATTCATCAAATTTATAATTGAAAATGCTAATCTAAGCTTGAGAATTTTGAGTAGCCTATTTTGATACACCTAGATTATCTAGTTATAAGAACCAACAATCTGTTGGTACAAATAATAGAATGAAAGATAATTTCTGTAAACCAAGTTTATTCCTTATGCATAATGAAAATCCTCCAATTTTGGACTCCAATATAGCTATATTGACTATTTTTCTAGGGTCCCACGAAGTGTGACCTTATTATCAGATCCAGACACTTGGATATCGATTTAACCATTTTTGAGCATGTTTTCCAAAGAGACTATCAATTCCATAAGTGGTTGAAAAAATATTAACAAGATCAAAAAGTAATATCCTTAGTTGCCAATTTTTGTTATGCATCCTTAGCATCTTCATCGCTCGCATTAAAATGTTTGTCGAATTATTGTTAAACTAGTTTTTTTTCTTGCACTAAATGAGAACATTCTTCATTTTTTATGGGAAATATCAAATATTAGAAATCAAGTCCAAATAGAGGTAATTGTATCCAAAATCATTATATTATCATTATAATAATAATAATAATATATATTCTTTTAGGAATATTTTTGTAAATATTACAAGCATACACATAACAAAGGCTTAACAAAATAGTGATACACCTTGTCGGAGCCATAACTTGTGAATCGTACGCTCGTTTGCCTTGAAATTTAACAGGTAGTTTTGTGTTCGTGTTATGTATCAGGCTAATCTCTGATTCACCTGAACCTCCAAAAAATATGTTTTTTTGACCTAACTCTGATATATAGTGTCCCAAAATTAGCTTTTAGAATAGGTTCCCAAGTTTTTTGGGTTTTTTGCATGTTAGAGTTTTATTATCTTTTTTTATGCCTTAATTTGAGACCTAATATTTTAAATTAAGGATCATTATTTTAATAGGGATGTGTGCACCAAATTTGGGCGCAATCCAACTCATTTCTATTTTTAGCATTTTTTAGAAAAAATATCTATTTTTCTAAAAATTGCTAAAAATAGAAATGAGTCGGATTGCACCCAAATTTGGTGCACACATCCCTCTTACAATAATGAACCTTAATTTAAAATATTAGGTCTCAACTTAAGGTATAACAAAATATAATAAAACTCTAACATGCAAAAAACCCAAAAACTCGGGAACCTATTCTAAAATCTAATTTTGGGACACTAGATGTCGGAGTTAGGTCCCGAAAACATGTTTTTGGAGGGACAGGAAAATAAAATATTATTCTAATTCATAACACGCACATGGAACCACCTATTAAATTTCAAGGCAAACGGGCGTATGGTTCACAAGTTATGGCTCCGACAAGGTGCATCAAATAGGATATAACATTATTAAAACAAGGCATAGGATGGGGTAAATGAAGGGCCCATAATTTCTCCCGTGTTGGATCTATTTCACATCCTCATGCAATCTAAGGACTTACTACTACCCACTACTTCTAGCTTTCAATTAATAATATTCTTTTAGCTAGGTCATTCTCAATTGACACTTGTCCCATAGGTCATAGGCCATAGGATAGAGATTATCATCATGTGACTTATATCCCTTTATATTACTAATATCTTCTAAATTTTGCACCTCTTAATTCACTTGGATTAGCATCCATAGCGTATAATCATAGAAAGAGGTCCAAAACATAAGGGGCTTAAAACAAAGCCTAATCTACTCAAGTCACAACTCATTTACTAGAGATACCTACTTTTGGGTCTAGCCAATGGCTTTATATAGATTCACAAAAGAATGAGGTTCTTTCCTTTTCAATGGAATAGCAAAGTCACACCATCTAGCATAATAGGCCTTAAGGACTAAAATCTTAACTCCTTTTTGACAAACCCAAAATTTCTTATAAAGCATTAACCTGTATTTCTCTATAATTTCATCAATAGAGGGGGTTATGCCATAGCCTAGCCTTATATTTCAAAATAATTTCAACATTTTTATGTTTTGCTTAAACCATAAGAGGTTCACTAAGCTCTTTCTCCCAATATTTTACATCCCTCTATCTAGATATTTAATGTTAAAGGAAAAAATAAAGGCTTGGATAACAACATCCTCTAACAAAGAATTTAAGTACCTATTAGTACATTCTAATACAATAAATTTATGAAAATAAAATTCATAAATGAATTTTTCTTTGTAGTATGAAGGGAGAAATAAACATGGGACATGGATCATCAATAGCTAGGATTTAATGGAGACCCCTTCTATATGTACTCAATTACAATTATAGCCACTATTCCTTAAGGTGTAAGGCATATATGCAAATATAGGCTCTACAATCTACCAATTTTGTGGCCAAATAAATATTCAAAGGAAGAAGCCATGTCAACTTTGCACTTTTAATATTTACCTTATTTAACTGAACCATAACATTTTCCAATATTTTTTCCTGCTTTATGCTAGAAGCCTCCAAAGTGGTCATATTAATTTTATGCTACTCAATAGTGTTATATTTATTATAGAAATATTGATCTTCCTTTTTCCTTTGTTTTGCTTCTTCTTTCCATTTATCCCTATATCCTAATAAATTTTTAGGTTTAGGTCCAAATTAGTTACTTCCTCATTTAACCATGGTATCTCAATAATTGTATTTTTCAACTTTCCCACTAGACCCTCATTATCCCCTAAGGTCTATTGAGTATTTGCAATGGCCATTGTAGTAGCAATAAGAACATATATAGGAGTTACTAGAGTTACTCTAGGAACTTCTTCCTTGTTTTATATATCTTGTTATCCCCCTAGGGATTCCATCCTAATGAGGATCTCAACCACTTCACTTGGTCCTTCATCTAGTATGGGGGCTTTCATTGTAGACCATTCTTTTGTATGAAATTCCTCCTATTCATCCTTCATCTCAATAGCTCCTAGCTATGACTATCTTTCTAGTTTTATCCGTTATTTCTTAAGAAACCATGGAATAAGGAGTTCTTTCATCTAATTATTTCTCCTTTCACTCTATGTTTTGACTCCTAAAAGGGGAAAATATTCATCATCAAAATCTATTATAATGGTGATTGGATTATATGGTTTAATAGCTCTAGGAGGGATTTCCATAGAGGTATCATTTTTTATTATTCGACAATTTTCTTTTATAGTCCCTTCTTCATTCCCTTTTGTAGGTCCCTCTATAGGCTTCTTTATAGAATATTTTGTAGGCTCCTCTATAGGATCTTTTGTAGGATCTTCTATAGGCTCCACTATAGGAATTTCTATAGGCCCTTCTATTCAATATACCATCATAAGTGCACTAGACTTATTTTCCTTAGAGGATGAAGTGACTTTAATCTTCTTTTTCTTCACAAAATCATCCCAATATACTTTAGGTTTTTTTGCTTGAAGGGTATCCTTAACAAGTGAACAAAGTAGGCCATAGTGCATGAGACTATTCTCTTTCTCACTTTACACCTTAGTTGCTTCATCCTATAAATCTTGCACTAGAAAATAAGAAATTCTAATTTTACCCTATATTGAAGATGAGATAAAATTAAAATATGATAAGAAAAGAGAATTTCATGTTTTTCTTCTTACGTAATATACCTAACAACATGTATTTGGGATACTTTATCCCATGGAGTTGGTAAGTTGGACCTCTTGGTTCCTTATAAGGTAGCCTTAATATTTTCTCCCCATCATAGGAACTCCCTTCTTTAATTATTGGATTCAACTCTATTTTGTGATACTCATCATCATTCATGGGTAACATTATAACTTTGCAATACTTTACTTGAAGAACATAGACTTATACTGAGAGGGGGGTGAATAGTATAAGATAAAATTTTATTTTTCTTTCCCAAACAATGTTATCTAATATTATCAATGGCAATATCAATATCATTAATCAAATAAATGCACAAATCATCACACATAAGAGAGACACAAATTTAACATGGTTCACCCAATGTGGGCTACTCCACGGAGAAAATATTTCTTCTAAATTTTCTCAACAAATATCTTGGAAATCACTTCCCTATTACAATTTTTATGGACCTTTATCCAAAGGATACACCAATCTTCTATGCTCTTATTTGTGGATCTCTCTCCACAAGAGAACTCTACCCCCTTGCTCTAGTTCATGGATCTCTCTCCATAGGAGAACTTTATCCCCTTGCTTTGGTTCGTGGATATCTCTCTACAATAGAACTCTATCCCCTAGCTCCGTTTCATGGAAATATCTACCCACAGGAGAACTCTATCCCCTCTGCTCTAACTGATTAAATTATAGAAGACTTCTATCCCCACTACTCTGGCTTGTGGATCTCTCTCCACTGGAGACCTCTATCCCCACTCCACTGGTTGATGGACATCTTTCCACTAGAGAACTCTATCCTCTTTGCTCTATCACATCCAAAGCCTGCTCTCAAATCTATCTCAAATATACACCAAACTCTATCCCAATTCTAGCACAAATATTCTCTAACTCTGCTCACAAATATGCACCAAAACTATCCCAAGTCTTCTCTCAAGACTTGCTCAAATTTGCCTTCAAGTCTTCTCAAAATACTTGCTCAAATCTACCCTTAAGCCTTCTCAAAGACTTGCTCAAATTTACCCTCAAGCCTTCTCAAAGACTTGTTCAAATCTACCTTCAATGCTACTCACAAAACCTGCTCAAATAACTCCAAATCTTGCATACAAAACACAACTTAAATCTCTTTCAAAAATATTTCTTCACATATACAAATTCTACTTAGAATTCATTTAACCTTTGGAACATATAGAGAATGATATGCTCTATCACAACCTCAATATGTTCTTCACACTCACAAATATTGTACACACTTAGCCAATCTCTATCTCTTGCAAAATCTCTTTCAAATCAAATCAAAACAGTGTATAACAAAACTGGTCTATCTTTCTTGCAAATTTCCTCTCTAAGATCAATCACACTAATGCACAATTTTCTCTCACAAAATTATCTCAAACACTTTCACAATTGCTATCAATATTTCTCAACCAATGTTCAAAAAGTTTCACAAAGATGTACTAACTTGTCTTCAACCCTAGCACAAGTAGCTCACAATCTCTAGCACACATGTCCCAATATCAACAATGAAACACAAATCCTAACTCAAATATTTCCAACAATGCTTATCAAACAATCCTTTTCTCTCCACCTTATATTTCAAAAATATTTACTCAACAAAACACCTTAAATAAGGAATGATGTGCCCATACCTCTTGATTTGCTCTTATGGAGATACATCTTCAAAAACCTGTCTCACAAACACCTGATTTTTCTAGTGCCACTTCAAGGGTTAGATAGGAAAATACTTTCTCAAACCATCCACATGAATTTCCTTCTCAAAAATATATGCTCAATTTTTATTCCAAACCAATGCTTTATAATTCCCTTGGTTTTTCAAAATAAAATATCAAATCATGAACCAAGTCCTTTAAATATTAATGCAAATATTACAAACAATAAAGACACATTTTACACCTTTTATCTCCCACTTTCATAAAATAATTTTCAAACCACTCAATGACTCATAACATTGATTTACAATATTAAATCAACCATTTACACCTTATCACTCCTACTCTTGCATATATATCAAAATAAATTTTAATGACAACAATATCTTCAAAACATTTGACAAAAATAAATTATCCTTATACCTCCTATATGCCAAAAATCTTTACACCATAGCACACCCCTCAAAAACCAAGCAAAGCAAATATTAATCAACCTTAGCGCATACCTTTTACCAAAAATTAATTTTCTAGCACGGATAGGAATCGACCCTCCGACCTCAACCTCCTAATGCAGTGCGTAACCGCTTGTGCTAGCCAAGCGGTTGAAACCTATCGTGTTGGTGTCCACCTTTGTTCCTTGGCACGTTCACCAAAAAGAATAAAACCCTTCAAAAATAGTGCTAGGCAGAATCAAACCGCAAACCTTCGCTTTGCAAATGTCTTAGCATGAGTCTAGCCACCGCTAGGCCACCCTATAAGATGACGTCAAGGGATGGAAAAAATTCACTTTATTTCATCCTCTTTATGTGCTATAAAATCAACATTGTCCTCTTGTCCTTATTTGTTGTCACCACTTGCACGATTGCTCGAATGATCGCATAATCAAAGCACACACTTTATTTCCAAAGAGCTTAGGGTATTTATATGCTTTCCATGTACATTTTAGATGTCGGCCCACCTTTCAAAATTATTTAAAAATAATTCGAATTGTTTTTGGCGTCATGCAATTTTAAACTTAGGTTTTATAATATTTTTAAAAAACATATTATATTAAACCTTTTGCCTTGGGTCTTTTTCACCAATGATGAGTAAACCTTTTTCCTTGGTTCTTTTTCACCAATGAGAAGTAAACCTTTTGCATTGGCAATTAAAATCTCCCTTTCCTTTTTTATTTACCAAATGAAGCCCTTGTTATTTCCAAACTCTCTTAATAATATTTAAATATTATAATCCTTTTCTTCAAAATTCTCTTTGCTTGCTTTCACAACCATGGAAAATTCCTTTGCATTTATTTTTCACCTTTGACATCAATGACATCAAACCTTTGACATCAATGACAACACTATACTCAAAATTTCCAACATTACTTGTTAGCTAGATTATAATCCCTCTAAATTGAGAAATGGTTCCTTCTAATACCTTTAAAAATGCGAGGAATACATCATGGTCAAACTCTTATAGTTTGAAAAAGTATTCCAACCAGCTAGCTTCCTAAAACATCTTTGCAACCATTGTATTCTCTATAACACATGGTGTCTATTGGCTCACTATATTTTTTTCTATCCTTCCATGAGTACAATTAAAAGATTTTACTTTGAATCTTTTAATCACATTTTATTATTTTACTCAAATTTTCTAGTTATTGAAGTAATTTCTTCTTATGGCGAGTGGCTCTCCTCGGGTTTTGAATCTTCTCTTGGTAGAAATTTTGGAGATGACTATGGTGACAACGTGGCTCATGGGCTTGGATCTGAAGATGGTCTAGCTAGAGATGTAGAGGTAAAAGGTGTTGGAGTTGACCCTCCTCCCAACCTCGATCCACCCTCTTTTTCTCAAAAGACTCACCCTATCTCTTTTGTGGAGATAGTCTAAAGAAACACCAACTTTTCTCTTTCTTTGAGTGGCTCCTTTGCTCTCCTTTTAAATCAAGGAACCTTGGAGGTTACCTCTTAGCTCATTGAATTACATATGTCTCAAGAAGCCTTCTCCCTCATCAGCAAATTTGTTGGTTCCACGTTGAATATTGAGTCCATAAAAAAATTGGCTTTCACCAAGTGGTGTCCCCAAGGTCATATGGAATTGGTAGTGATTCCTAGAGGATTTTTCCTCATCTAAATTAACAATTTAGAATACTCAAGACACATTCTCATTAGAGGACCATAATTTTTCAGACGTTGTAGCCTTTTCCTCAAAAAATGAGGGTCAAATTTTGACCCTCATTCTCAAAGCATTAACACAGCCCTGATTTGGTTCAAGCTTCTAGGACTCCCCATTTAGTTTCGACATGAGGAAATTTTGTGGGGAATTGCTTAGGTCATTGGAGAACTTTTTGCATTTGACCCAGAAACCAAAGCCAAAACCTAGACGGTGTATGATCAAATGTGCATCAACACCAACTTGGAGTCTAAACTATCCACATTAATTAATTTTATATTAGGTATCTATAGTAGGCACCAACCCATTGAGTATGAGAACAAACTAGCTTTCTACTCAGAGTGCAAGAAGCAAGGCCATCTCAAGCCATAATGTCCCTCCTTGAAGCCAGTCATGGAGAATAAAGCTAAGGAGTCTAAGAAAGAGTAGCTTCACTCCAAACCTAATAAATATTCATAAACCCTATAGAAGGCTAAATTTTAAAAGAAGAATACAATCCTAAATGGACCTGGTAATGCGGCTATGGTGTCTAAAGGTAAGGAACCACTAGCCAACTTTGGTATTGACACCTCAATCCAGGTATACTCCGCTCTTACTGACCCAAATCCCTTATTTTGTTTTTTGAATGAAACTTCTATTTCTATGGAGGCCTCTCTTTTTGTGGAATCCATTTTCCCCCACTAGCAACCTCCTTGCCCCTATCTCATTCAATATTTAGGCTCAACTCAACCTTGATAAACCTCTTTCTGAGCCTTCTCTTGATCCCCATTTTGTGGATGCTCCCTTTTCTATTTTCTTTTTCAAGGAATAATTTAACTTGCTTGGTCATGGACCCTCCCACTCCTCTCATCCCCTATTCAAAAGGTCTTTCTCCCAAGTATTTTTTTTTTCCCAACCCCAAGGTCCCCTATCCCTAGATAGGCAATTACTCCCAAAGCTCTCCCTGATTAGTGACCAATAATCAGAAGAAATATTTGATTGATATCAGCAGTGATAAGAAGAAAGGGTGGCCTTCCATCCAAGACATTAGACGTAAGGAGTATAAATAATATATAGCTAATGTAACTCATTCCATCCTATGCTTATCCCAAAAGGAGAACATATTTATAGACCAAACCAATGAACATGAACACCAAACCAAACCCACTTCATCCCATGGTAGGGCGAAGAAATCTTCTTCCAAAGGTCACAAATGAAGATCCTCTCATGGAATGTGAGAGGCCTCAATGGGCACTCCAAATAGCACCTAGTTGTGTCCATGAGTAAATTGAAACCCACATAATTCTCCTCTAGGAAACTAAAATTGAAGCTTGCAATGTTGAAAAGGTATCCAAAGTCATGTGGAGGAATAGTAAATTTCTTTCTAACCTAGCTCAGGGAGCCTCTAGAGGTTTGATTTACCTATGGGACCCATCCAAATTTGAAGGAAGACTCCTCTCCTCATCAAATTGAATTACAAATATTTTATTCTATTGCAAAGACACCAAATTCAGATGGGTTCTTTCAAATGTATATGCTCCAAACACTCCTACAAGATGAACTATTATTTGGAACACCCTGAGTCAAATGAGAAATATCTTCTCTAATGAAGCATGGATGTTAGCTGGTGATTTCAACTCTCCACTCTTCCCTTCTAAAAAACATGGAGGAGTGGCCATCACATCTAGATGCTATGAGAAATTTTCTAATTTTATGGATAACAATGAATTAATGGACATTCAGCTAAGAGGCATGAAGTTCACTTGGAGCAATAGGAGCTTTGAAAATCATCTCATTCAACATAGGCTCAATATATATTTCCTCTCCAAGGAGGCAATCTATATCTTTGGCAATACCACACTTCGTTCCCTTCCTAAAATTGGCTTTGATCATCATAATATTCTTCTTGAAGGCCTCCAACCTACACCATCCTTTAAAACCCCTTTCAAGTTTAAATATATATGGCTCTGCCATCATGAAATTAGACCTCTTATATTTGAATGGTGGAACAAGTGATTCTCTAGACCACTCATCTCCTAGGTTGCCAAAACGCTCTAATTTATCAAAGCCAATCTCAAACAATGGAACAAGGAAGTTTTTGGCAACATCTTTGTTAAAAATAGAATGTTCAAAGGCAATTAATTGGCATAGAAGATATCCTTTATAATGGCAATTCTTCATCAGACCTCAGATGCACTAAAAATGAACTCTTAGCTAAATTTCATAACATTCTAGCCTACAAAGAAGTCTTATGGAGGCAAAAGTCTTAAGAAACCTAGCTAAAATAAGGGGATTCCAACACTAAATTCTTCCATGCAACCACCCTTAGACACCAAACCTTCAATATAATAAGGGAATTAACTAAGGTTGACGGGACTATGACTAAAGATATTTTGGATATTAGAGCCAAAGTTGTTTCCCACTGTGAAGATATCCTTGTTTTAGATAATTCATGTGCCATTCAAGCATTTGAAAGGCTACTAGCCAACATTCTCCATCTAATCTCTCCAGAAGTCAACTCCCTTTTATTATATCCCTTCTCTCAAGATGAAATAAAAAATACAATCTTCTCCATGTCTGACGATAAGGCCCTAGGCCCTGAGGGATTCCCAACCATTTTCTTTCACAACTTATGGAATATTGTTGGCCTTAATATAGTTGCTACCATAAATAAAATCCAAAGAAATAAATACGTTATAAAATATTTCAACTCCACCTTCCTAGCCCTCATACCCAAATCTATATACACCAAGTCTCTCTTATATTTTAGGCCTAATAGTCTATGCAATGTCATATATATATAAGATCCTTACCAAGGTCATAGAAAATAGGATGACAACAATCCTCCCCTTCATCATTGACCCATGCCAAGGAATCTCTATCCAAGGGAGACTCATCATATATGGAATCATCACAATTCATGAACTCATCCATTCAGTTTCTAAAAGCAAGAAAGTTGGGCTATTTTTAAAACTTGACATGAATAAAGCCTTTGATAGGGTGTCATGGGAGTTTCTCTTCTTTGTCCTATCCAAGTTTTGATTTCATATCAATTGTGTTGAGCTCATAAAATAATGTATCTCTTCCATCAACTTCTCCATCATTTTTAATGGGTCAACTATTGGTACTTCAATATTTGTAGAGATATTAGATAAAGAGACCCCCTCTCACCCTTTCTCTTCATCATTCTTGCTAAAGCTCTTAGAAGATACCTTAAGATGACCTGCCTCCAAGTATCCATCTCTATAATCAAAATAAAATCATCCCTCAACCCCATAATGCACCAATTATTTTTTTTGACACTATCATTTCCACCTTATCCTCTATCCCCCAAGCTAGAGCCATCAAATCCATTCTTAATCTCTATGAAGAAGCTACAAGGAAAATATCAATTACCTTAAAAATAAACTTTTTTTCTTAACACACCTATTGGTAGACAACTCAAGATAGCCAAAATCCTCAATTGCACCATTTCAAATCTTCCATCCACCCATATTGGCCTACCAATCTTCTTATGGCATGCTTCAAAAAACCTTTGGAATAATATCATTGAAATATTGCACAAAAAGCTTGTAGGATGGAAAGGGGCACTCCTAAGTCAAGCCAAGAAATCCACTCTGGTCCAAGCTTACCTTCAAAGTATCCCTATATTTATTGTTTCTCTATTCAAAATATCTTTGTCCATATGCCACAAAATTGAACAATTACAAAAAAACTTCCTATGGTCTAGTTTTGAGGCTCATAGAAGATTTTCATTGGTCGTCTAAGATAAGGTATATTCCAAAAACAAGTGAGGATTGGGATTTAGAAAGGGAAATCAGATGAACTTGGCTCTCATAGCCAAAAAAGGATGAATAATCCTCATCAATGAAAAATTAGGATGGGTAGATATCATCAAGGAAAATTATCTTTGGTAGAACAACAAGCTCCTGGATGATGTCACTATTTCCAAAGGGTATGCCTTTTGGAACTTCATTATAAATTCCAAGCACCTGATCCAAAAAGGGGTCATATGGAAGCTAGGCTATGTCAAAAGCATAGATTTCTAGGACCCATGGATTCTAGATTCTCCCATTATAGAGCATCCAAATATGATCATTTTAAAGCTTATTACTGACCACATCTGTGGAAGCAAAATTTGCAACTTTACGGATAACAATCATGAGAGAATATACTTGAAAAACATTCTTTATAGCAACCTAAATGAAATGTGGGTGAGAGATATGAAGGAACTTTCCAATATTCTAAGAACCTATGTCATACCTAATGCTAATTCTGAAGATTCTCCAATCTAGAAAGCAAGTGAAGATGGATGTTTTTTAGTCAAGTATGCCTACTACATCTCAGAGGACAATAGGGGTAATTGGTTTCTTACCAGTCTCATTTGGCTCAAGCATCTCACCCCTAATATTGATTTCTTCTTTTGGCTTGTGGTTCAAAATAAAATTCTCACCATTGACAACCTTCAATCCAAAGGAATGACCATCCCCAATAGGTGCTACCTTTGCAATTCCAACCCCGAGTCCACCCACCACCTTTTTCTTGCTTGCCCATTTTCTTTGAGTGTCCTCCATTCCATTCTCATTACCTTTGGGATCACTTGGGCCCACCCTAACTCCATCATTAACCTTTTCCTTCAATGGCCTTCTCCCTTCTTTGGTCATTACCTCAAATCTCTTTGGTCCTTTTGCCTCCCTCATTATTTTTGGGAAATTTGGAGAGAAATTTTAGAGCCTTTCGCAATGTCTTCAAGGATTATATTTATGTTGGGATCCAAGTGCTTTCTATAGCTAAAGAAAATTATTATTTGGTCCCCTCTTCTGGCTCTCAGGAACCCATTGTAGAGTCTAGATTAGTTGTTTCCTTAAGCCTCTCCCCCTCCCCTCTTGCTCCTCCCATCGTTCCTTCTATTGACAAATCCAAAATCAAGTGGTCTCCTCCTCCGGTGGGTTGGATCAAGTTAAATTTTTATGGAGTAGACAAAGGCAACCTTGGGTGTGCAAGCATTGGTGGTGTCTTCAGAGATAACCAAGGCCAAATTCTCCTTGCCTATGCTAAAAACATTGGAATTCAAACCAATCAGTTTACTAAGGCTAGGGCACTCTACCAAGGGTTAACTCTTCTTGATGGCCTCCCCTCATCTAGTATCATCATAGAGGGTGATTCAATGAACATAATCAATTACCTCAAAGGAGCCCAACCTCCCTCCTAGAGTGTCCAAAACCTCATTGAAGAATCCAAGAGATCTTTACAAAAACTTAGCAACTATGTTATTCAACATGTTTATCATGAAGGCAATCAAGTTGTGGATGTCATGGCCAATTTGGGTTTGTCCTAAGACAATTTCTTTATATGGCACAATAACTTACCCTAATATTTTATTGGGGATATTCCTACCAAGAGTCATTCTTTGCTTTAATCCCTCTATGTTGAACCTTTTCATTGTTAAGTTTCTTTAGTCTATGGATTGGTCTTTCACTTTTAGGTTGATTCTCATTGCTCCTCTGGTGTGGATCATATTAATGGATCTGATGGTTTGGTTTGATTTATATTACCTTGAGCTTTGGATCAATCCCTTCCTGCTCTATATCATCCGATTGAGACCTTGGTCCTTCAAATTTTTCCTCAACCTTGGGTCATGGGTCAGCACTCCCCTTGTCACGTGTCTCACCTTGCTTGCTACCCCATCTCACTTTCTTACTCCCATCCCAATCTTGCCACATGACCCTATATTCTCTCCTAATATTTCCTTGTTCTCTCCTCAAGGTCTTTTTCAGGAGTTAATCCCTATGGTTGGTTTGCCAATCATGTCCACACTGGCCCTGTCCTTACCATCATTGTTTGGTCCTTTGGAACCCATCACTATGTTTTTGATAATCATTCCTAAAAGTGGATTACGTTTTCAATTAACTCCCTCAATCTTTCTTATGGCCCTTCCATATCACATGCTCATGCTTGTATGTGCAAAATCTAAGGGTGCACACTACGAGTGTCACCTCCCTTATTGGTTATAACCAGGTCAAGTCATCCATTTTTCCAATGAAGATTCTAGAGTTGGAGAGGATTTTTTGGTATGAGGACAATCATTAACAACTAAGGAAATACATCATTTCTAGGAGCATAAACATGCACAATGGTGGTTTCTCAATTCTTCTAGGTACCCAAATATTTGGTCTTTTAAAATAAATTCAAGCCCTCATTATCGTTTGTTACAAATTATCTTGCCTTACCATTTTATCGAACGTTGGGTATCTACACTTTCCTCCTTTTCGATTCTCAGAGAACTATGTTGCTAGCTCTGGTCACCATCCCTACCTTCTCCATCACCGCCCCCTACATGGCCCCATCCATTTTCCATTTTTTCTTTGCTTCCCCCATCTTTGCTTATGGTTGACCATGACTATAGATTTGAACTTGAGGTTCTTCAAATGGATCTAATTGTTGAAGAGACTTTCAAGGACCAAGGAATACTCCCTTTATTTAACATTTTTAAAGGCAATGACATGGATCTATCTCAAGAACTAGCTCATTCATGGGAGGATTATAGAGTTTTAGTAAGAGGGCTCAAGTTCACCCTACCCTAAAGAGAATGTTTTTGCCTCTAGTTGCTTCTTCAAATGCTATAGCTAGTATTTGATTGATTCAAAACTCTAAATTTGATTGATTTATAACTAATAATTTTAAGTTAAGGAAGAACACAAAAGAGTGCAATTAAAAAATAATAGAGTATAATAAATTAGAACATAAATATATAAGCAAAATAATAGAATGATTTTGTTGCTTAGAAAATAGAGTACAATGCAAGCAATCTCTAAGAAGAGATGTGAGGCTATAACATATCTATTACTCATACTTTTTATAGTCAAGGGTGCATATATATTTATACAAGAATTGGTGTATTGGAAATCCACCATATTGGATATTGAAGGTCACCTTTATGAAAATGTGGTGGTTCACCTTCCATGAGTTGGAAGGTCACCCATATGAAAGTGTGGTATTTGACTTTTCATGAGTTACAAAGTGTATATTAAATGAAAATTACATACATATGACTTTTCCTTTTGTGTTTTATCTTCTACTGATGTGTCAACATAGCTATAGATGCATTTTGGCTATGAAAATCTAAAATAAAAAAATTACTATATTTAGTAAGTATTTTGTTTTGCATTTTTTAGGGCCTTTGGAGCATTTTTCCATAAATGGGTTGGCAACTTTGTTTATGTTAGAGTTACCTATAGAAATTGTTGATCTTTCAGTAATATTTCTAATGCTTCTTGAATGGGTCAAAATGGAGTCTTGAGCACAAAGTTATACACCTAACAATACAATTAGGATAAAAAAAAATATTTTCAAGTATTTTTTAGCATAAAGCCATGTTGTAACAAGGCCACATACCTAGATCATTTATGATTAGCATTACAAACCATAAACACTAAATTAGATTATAAACCCTTGATATATTATGACAATGCTTGCTCTTCATTTGGCCTAACATTTTATGGAATTAAATTTAAGGTTCTAGAGAATCTAATATTGAAATCATGGATATTTTCTTGAGGAGCTATTTGCATTGTAATTAATTGAAACAAAACTAAATACCATTTTTCCATCCTACCAAACCTATGGATGAAAGGTTAAACTATTTATGCCTAATTAGTTACTGAATTATCCGGTAATCCCCTATATCATAATGTAGCCTTATCACAAAGAGCACATATAAATAAATATACCATTATATCCTCCTCTTGAATATTATGGATTGAACTAAGTGTCGATAATTCACTGAGGTAATCAAGTGCCTTCTTGTTCTTTTTCCCATCAATGGTAGGAAAACCCTTCATAGTAGCTACAATAATAGGTGAATAGATCAATAGGTTCAAGGGGCCTTAATAGGTCCAATAAAGAAGCTGGTTTGGAGGTCTAGTAGGCACACCAAGATTATTTTGTTATGGATTTTGGCCATACTATTGATTAGGATGGTACATTGTATAGCCTAGAGGTTGGTACAACTGGTATGGATGGTATAGGTGTGAAGGGTAATAAGGTGGATGTCAAGGTGGTCGATTCAGGTAAACTCACTACTGATTATGAGGCGGATGGATGTTCTACTATGGAGGCATGTATTTCAATCCTAGCTATGGGATTTTTTGGTTCTAAGGTGGTGGCCCTTACATATTTTTCTATGCCTGGATAGTTAGAGGTAGTGTTAATCCCTAGGTGTTTCATTGAGACACCTACAACTTCATTTGTCCAGTCATTGTTTACATATTCTAGGTAAGGTTTAGGTTCAAACCTATTGATCCTATTGCAGTTAAGGACTAATCTAGAGGAGCATTGGAAGTGTAAGATAGACTAGATCCAAGTGGGCTCTATGTTGGAAAAGTATTTTTAGGAGGTATATGTTTTTGTACCAAAATCCGTAGGCTGGTTGTAAAGCTAATGCATGAAGAGTGAGTTATTTATTAGGTTGTTTACATTAATTGGTATTTAGTATAGAGGGTTGGTGTGGTTCATTGTAGGTGGATGATTATCCAAAGTAGGGTTCACTAAGGTAGTCAAATAACTCATTTTCTAGCTTAGGTAATCTATTTGAGGAGGCATAAATCCTTGACTCACTTGGTTGACCATTGGAATTTTCCTTTTGATGAGATGGACCTAGATACTGAGATTTTTTTGAATTCATCCTCTTGATATACCCACATAGTCATTTATTCATTTTTCTTTCCTTTTATGCTCCTTTGATGAAATGCAACTATGCCTACCAATTGTTGCTCTTTTTCACTTTTGAAGCTTTAGATCACTTATATATACCCATATTTGTGTGGATAGAATTTTGGGGTCAAAACATGAAAAGTCCAAAAAAAATAAAAGTTTGTCTATTTTGAGCAATTCACTCACAATTTAATATTATTTTCTTCAAGAAGGTATTTTTTTAGTAAATTGTCAATTTGAACAATTTGCTTACAATTTTGGGTGATTTGCTAATCGTTTATGTAATTTTAGTAAAGTGAAAAAACTAAGCAATTCACTCAAAAAATCAAGCAATTTGTTTGCTATATAAAGTGATTTGTTGGTCTAGTGGGACTTAGAAATTTTATTTCAAGAAAGCAAAATCTTCCTAGCAATTTTCTTTGAGTGATTTACGTGTCGTATTTGTGTTGGCTAGATTTCACTATTTATCAAGCAAATCATTTGTATCAAATTTGTGCAAAATTAACTCAGAATCCACCTTAAGTGATTTCACCCATGGTAGATGCACATATGAGGTTAGACTTGATTTCATTTGCATTGATTAGGTTAGCTTTTTAGAATTTGAGTCAGAGTCACCATCCACAAAGTTCCTAGAAAATCTAAGCACAAAAATAAAAAAGTGGGTGAAAATTTAAACAAAACTGGGTTCAAATATAATAGATCAGATGAATCACTCTAATTTCAACCTACTAGAAGTGTAGGAAAAATGAATGGTTTGCTTGCTAAGTTGAGTGATTCACTTGCTAAGTCTAGCGAATCACTTACTTGCAAAAATCTTGAACTTACCCAAAATCAAACAAATTGCTCACTTTCATGAGAAAATTCCTTGTAGACTTAGACTTAGTGAAACTAATTTTATAGTGAGCTAATTGCTCCATCCATGAAGGATGTATTTTTTGTTACAAAATCGAGAAAATACATAAAAATGGGGTTTGTGTCATTAGGCATTCCAAAAACTATGTTGATTTGAGGAATAGTCCTAACTTCTAATTAAGTTTTGTGCCCCCAAATCCTAGATTCAACAAGGTTAGGTGGGTTTTCCATTGGGAGCCTCAACCTGTAGACTAAGGTTGACTCCCTCATTTTCTCATTTAGATCTCCAATCTAAACCAATTCGTTTGCATGAAATTAAATGTGTAAAAGAAAATAAAGAATGGAATTTAATATACATAAAGTGCAAGAAGCAAATTCATGAAGTTTGAAATGTGAGAAATGAAAGTAAATATGGTTGTTACACTATAGTGAGGATAGCATGTGATCAATCAAAATATGAGAAGTTGAATAACATAAATTTCCACCCATTCATTTGATTATAAAATTGATAAATGGATGACAAGATGGGCTAGAAGGGCTAGAAGAGCCATACCCAATAGTTGTGTAGTTAACAAACCATGAGGGCAGTGCTTCTAATGGGATGCATAAGGACTAGCCAATTTCTTACAACCTCATGAGTATAAAGCACAATATAAATTTCACAATGTAGCTTTGAATTCTCATGGCCAAAAGATGAATACAATGGGGGCCATAGGCCCTTATTTATAGTAAAAGTTTACCTTTGAGTTGCCTAGGGTGAAAAACAATTACTTCTAGTAAAAGTAAATATTTGAGGGTAACTTTAGCCAAAATGTTACACCTCCAAATGTTACATACCTCTAATTATGTCTTTAATAGGCTTAGAAGGCTCCATAAATGCTTAGTGTGCCATAAAGTACCAAAAAATATCACTTTTCAAGAAAATTTTCTTGAAATTCATGTTGATTTTCACTTTTTTCCCTATCTAAGTGATTTACTTGGCTATGTCGAGTGATTCACTCACCTTTGCAAGTTATTTACTTGCATTAACAAGTAAATTATGCATCTTTGTTGAGAAAATCAACACTTTTGTTGAGCAAATTGCTCATCTTAGCCAATTGGCACGTTTTCCAAGTGAATTGCAACTTTTTTAAAAATGAGAAATCTTTTGGATTTTTGAGATTTTTTTGCCATATAGTCTTTAGTTATTTCTTGCTTCCAAAATATGTAAAATTTGGCTAAGGTAGTGTCGAGGTACTATAGGGACATATGTGTGTACCATTCATGGCATAAATTGGCATCCCTTGGGTTGCCTCACACTAGTGGGTGGACATGATTATGTTAGCTCCCAAAGGAAGGACAAACATGTTTACCTTGAGGTTATAGTCACCCATCCTCACCTTTATATTTTTGCATTTCCTCTTGATAGGCAAGACTCCTTCATTGGTTATCTTGACTTCAAAAGAATTGCACAAATGTATGTAGCAATTTGTTCTTTTTCCCACTTGAGAATAAATAAAATTATGTGTACTTCCTGAATTGATAAGGATTATGAGGTGTTGATCCTTGATTTGTTGACCAATATCTTCCTAAGGTTGAAGGTTTCTCCTAATCGTAAGGGGGTATCTCTATATACCCAAGGGTATGGGTGTTTTCTAAGGCCTGGTAATTAAAGTCTAATCACTCCTCACTTCACTAGATGCTTTATGGGCAACCTACCTTAGCCAAAAATGATAGCTCCTCTATGATATATTAAAACTCCCAACATATGGTTTCTAACCTATTCCATAAAAAACAAAAAAATAAATTATTTTTTTGTAGGGTATTTTAGCAAAAAAAGGGTAGAAGGAAAGAAAAAGTATACCTAATAGAGAATGTACGATAGGAATAACTATTATGACTATAGCAAAACATGGTCCTATAAAGTGATCTAATTCCACTTGTTAGGAACCTTCTAATTAAAATAAGCACATCCATACAAATATTAACTAACTAAAAAGTAAGAACTGTACAACAATATTGCAATACATGATGAAAATACAACACCTTTTGTTACTCAAAATAAACAAAATCAAAGACAAGCCTCTTTGAGAGGGCAACCTCCCTAGAAGTAAAGCTTTGTTACAATTTACTAAAATGACTTTATACATTCCATATTTACCCTTGCCTTTATAAAGACTCCTATCAACCCTAACCCTAATGCCCAAAAGTTAGTTCACATGCAAGTGGGGGACCCGAGCTAGTAACTCTTAATAAAAAAAAATTACATCATAATTAACTCTTCTTGCAATAAGTAATGGTTACATCACATAACCCATATGTCTATGCGTAGGCGTCCAAGGTGCCTATGCATGCTACTAGACATTTACATAATAATATTAGGATAGGGTCCTAATATAGAGAGTCTAGTCCTCTTATATATAGAATAAGGGTAGACTAAAATTGTTTTTTTTGTTCGATTACATAGGAGAGTTGGTCACAACCACACTATTTTTAGTAACTGACAAGCGCAGGGTTCAAACCACAAGGGTTGCTTCCACCAAACCTATTCCACTTCGTTATTGTTGACTCGACATGAAGAGGACCACCGGTCTCTCAAGAATTGTACCGTCATCGTTGGTTTAGTGCGTACTCGAAGGATTTATATCAGACTACTACCTTTGCAAACAGGCTGCCCCGAGGTTTGAACCTAAGTGTCTTCTTAATAAGTGTTTGGCCAAACGAGCACTTACCAATCCACTAACCTTCGGAAAGGGTAGACTAAAATTATTAACCTTTGGGTAGAATGACAACTAACCATCTTTGCTAATACTTTTGGTCCCCTTTCTTCTCTCATTTATCATTTTTCAATCTTCTTTCTTGACACATGTCCACCAAAACATGTGTCCTAAAAATTGATGATGCCACTAGTTTGCTACCACTATCGACCACTAGTTTGCTACCACTAAAATAATTACTTTCTGAACGCGAGTGAATAAATTATTTTTCACACGTTTTATAGTGGAAGAGTAAAAGCATGGTAAAGGGATGTAATATGCTTTTGGTTATAAGGATATAACCCTACAATACATTAATCACTTTGTCTCCCATAATAACCCAAACCCAAATCATTTTATCCTTTCTGTTTGTGCTTTAAATGTACAACCATCCACGTGGCTTTATTAAAGTTGATATGCTCCCAACAAGGCATCTATTCTCTAAAGCTTAACTTTAGCTCCCTCTACATATGCCAAAGCAACTTACCAATCACGGCTCTTTTACTGCCCCCATATATTCACTCTTCTTTAAAAAAAAAAGCTGCCAGATTTTTTTACCCCTGACCTGTTTCAACGGTAAGATTGGGGTGATGCTCTTTTACGTGGAAAGCAGTATCAACAACAATGACAAATAAATGATTATGAGCTTGTTAAAAGAAAGAAGACATAAAAAAGCAAAAACCATGCCTCTGGTGGTCCACATTGTTATGGGGATGGAGAAGAAACAATCAGAGCAAAAGCACTCCCCTATTCCTATAAAAACAATAATGGTGGAAGTAGTTATCACAGAGCGGAAAGCTTCTCAATGGATTAAGGAAAACTCTCCATTCCCCTCGCGGGGTTATTGAGAATATTGGAGCGATACTTTGCACTTTGCCTTTCTTTTTGAAGATTCTTCCCACTCAATTTCCAAAGGCGCTTGGGTACGATATTGATACACTAATACCATCTGCGTTACTTATATTGAGGTGCCCCCATAATTATTGGTAATAATGCCATTTGCCTGTATCCACATAATGGGCGAAAGGTAATAATGAATATTGAATTTGAAATGGTGGTGGCTCACGCAGGCGGTGAGGGTGATTGGCGGTTAGGGTAATATGCAGTTAGCGGCCGCCGCCCACCGTCTCGGCGTGAAGGACACGATGTAGTACTTAAGCCTTTACTGTGGTGAAACTGACAGGAGGAAGCATTGGTAACTTCCCCACATGTGCCGTTTCTCCGCACGCCGCCCGCCGCCCGCCGTTAAATTATTCGTCCTCCTCCTCGTGCCGAGTCCCACACTTGGGCTATGCCGAAACGAAGAGCTCATGCACAGATATCTCCATATTTCCTTTTCTCTGTGGCGTGTAGCATGCTTTCTATTCCATTCGAATTTTTTCTTTTGTTTTTTTATTCTGGCCGTAATTGTGTGATCTGATTCCTTTGCACTGCCCTGAAGCGTCAAGTCTAAATATTCAGAACGTCCCCCCAACCAACAACGATTTAATATAATATAATTCTCTTATTCTTTCAAGTTCACTCTTTTCTTCTCTGATCCCTGTGTGCAGCAGCCCTCATTGGGTCCTTGTTTTTAGTACACGTTGCTCTGTTTAGTTGAAGGAATTCGATGGAGCAGCAGCGAAACTGCTGGTGGAAACACAGGCTCGAAATAACTTCGGCAAGGGCAAGCATGTATGATATGCCTATAGAGCAAGCTTCGTTGCTGCAGCTCAGAAGAGCAGCTCTTATCAAGGCTTGTTTGAGCAGTGCTTTTGTGATAGTGGCGGCCCTTTTAATTGGTCTTTTTTTCACGTCTATGAACCACGCTTTGTCTTCGTGGAGAATACAGAACAGCCAGGAAAGAATAGAGGGATTCCATCGTGATTTTCTGAAGATGGGAAACAATGACAGCATCGCATTGCATCTACAGAAGCTCACTGCCGAGCCTCACGTTGCAGGAACCACAGAGAATTTCGCAACTGCTCAGTACGTTTTGTCCAATTTCCGTCAATACGGATTGGATTCTCACTACAGAGATTACAATGTACTGCTCACTTATCCGGTGAGCAGGTCTCTGACTTTAACCATGGAAGAAGGGGGTGGGAGAACGACGCATTTGAAGCTGAGAGAAAGAGAACAAGAAGGGGATTTCTTCAGCAGAAGTTCAAAGGTTATTCCAGGTTTCCACGCCTACTCTCCTAGCGGAGAAGTAACTGCCCCTGTTGTGTATGTGAACTACGGCCGCGAGGAGGATTTCGAAAAGCTGGAAAAGATGGGCGTCAATGCCAGCGGCCCCATTGTGATTGCTCGGCAGGGAATGATTTTTAGAGGGGATATTGTAAAAAATTCTGCGCAGGCGGGAGCTGTAGCAGTTATCATGTATCCAGATCAGCGGAATTATGGAGGCAATAGGAGCCAAGGGTATTATCCAAACTCCAAGTGGCTTCCTGATAGCGGAGTCCAACGGGGAACCGTCTTCGAAAGCCCTGGAGATCCTCTGTCGCCCGGGTGGCCCAGCACTAAAAATTCTGAGAGGTTGTCTGCCCACGATTTGAAAGGGCTGCTTCCCTCAATTCCCTCTCTGCCAATATCCGCAGAAGACGCCCTCGTAGTTATCAAGTCTTTGGGTGGGCCACTCGCTCCTCCCCATTGGCACGACGCCTTGGATGTTCCTGCCTATCGCCTTGGCCCTGGACCCGCTATTCTTAACTTTTCTTATGTGGTAAGCTCCACACATGGCATCTCATCTCTTCGTTTTCTCTTAACTAATATGACAATTGTCCGCTTTTACCCCCACCCCACTTTCTCAACTATTAAAAAATAACTGCGCCACTGTGATGGAAAAACGTACGCATACCCTTTTTCACACCGCTAAACCTAGCGTTATTTTTAATCATTGTGGTGGAAACATTCCCTGCCGCTACTCCATGAATCTGCAGGTGGAGATTCATGTTGTGATGTACGCAAATGTATGTAATGGTTGTTTTTTTTTAGTGGAAAGAATAGTTTTACAGGTGTTGCTCTGCTTCCATTGGTGGAAAATCTCTTCTCCATCTTGTCGTTTGGTACATCTCATAATAATTCGAGGTCACTTCTTCTTTCTTATACGTTAATGGCTGCTAATGGCTGCAGGCGAATCAAACGGTGGCACCAATTAGAAACGTGTTTGCTGTAATCAGAGGACGGGATGAACCTGACCGGTTAGAGTCCAGCTTCTTCTTCCACCCTTTGCTTTCATTGAATTTTGTTTTCTCTGTGTATTGTTGTTGTGGTTAAACATCTTTTTTCTAATGGTGTTTCTTGGTTGAAATGGGATTATGTTCTAATGTGGTAGGTACGTTTTGCTTGGAAACCATCGGGACGCCTGGACATTTGGGGCGGTCGATCCCAACAGCGGAACAGCTACTCTTTTAGATGTATGATCCAGAGCATGCTGCAAGTCTTGTTCTTGTTGTTGTTGCTCAAGTATGATATCTAATTTTTTTTTTTTAATATAGATTGCCCATAGGTTTGGAAAGCTTCTCAAGAAAGGCTGGCAACCACGGAGGACTATCATCCTCTGTAGTTGGGATGCTGAGGAGTATGGATCTGTGAGTATTATAAACTTGAATCATGCTGGAAAATACATTTTACAATAGAGAAGAAGTAAGTTTTGTTTTGGATCTCTAGATGTAATAAGCAGAAATATTTGTCAATCATACTTAACATCTGTGATGTTTACACTGGTTCAAAGGAACGATGATGAATGCTATGAATAGAGAATAAATTTTAGTTTCATAAAACCACTCTGAAAATTCAAGTTTTTCAAGTTTCTTACATTGTGGCTGTGGACGCTGAAACTGAGCACAGGTTGGATCCACCGAATGGGTGGAGGAAAATTTTGATTTATTATACGCAAGGGCTGTTGCATATATCAATGTGGATGTAGCAGTCGCGGGACCCGGCTTCTTCGCCTTCGCTACACCCCAGTTGGATAACCTTCTGGAAGAGGCTATACAGAAGGTTTGTTAAGAAAATTGAGCTCTCAAATCAGTTTTTCATAGATATAGAGAGCCCTCAAAATGTATATGTATATATATGATTAAGAAAATTCTTCGGTGTAATGTTTTTTTTTTTTCATATGTTCTCCATGTTCTTCTTCTCTATTAGGTGACAGATCCTGAAGATGCGTCTCAAACGGTGTATCAAGCATGGCGCTTATCTAATATGAATTCTCAGTCTCCGGTATGATGTATAGATACATTTTCTCTCTCTGTAAAAGGAGAGATATACAGTAGAAATTTCAATTTGGTTAATTTTTTCGTTCGCTTCCTCTCTATTGACATATTGTCGTTGCTTTAATTTAATATCAGATTGGTAGATTAGGAGGCGGTGGCTCAGATTTTGCCTCTTTTCTTCATCATGTCGGTGTGCCTGCAATGGACATTTATTTTGGAAAAGGTTAGCCAAAGCGAAGTTTCGCCTTTTATTTAATCCAAAAGATCAATTAATTTATTATTATTATTTAAAAGCAGCAATTTGCTAAAAGCATGGCAGCATTATAGCGTTACAGCAAAAGCCAGCGTTAACAAATATTTTTTCCGCAGATTACCCAGTTTATCATTCTCTATACGACAATTACGTATGGATGGAAAATTTTGGAGACCCTCTATTTCGCAGACACGTTGCAGGTGTCTATATCTTCCACATCTGCTTTAAAATGTCATGAGTGGTTTTTGGGCTTTTCATTGCTGGAATCACATATACGGTTTCACTTTTTTTTTTTTTTCATTGGATTGACATGAAAAGAATAAACTATAAACAAAACTGAATTTTTTTTTGATATGGTGATTGAATACAAAATTTACAGTAGCAGCTATATGGGGATTAGTTACACTAAAGCTCGTAGATGAAGAGATTCTGCCTTTCAACTACGAAAAATATGCTAAGGAACTGCAGGTACTGTATTCGCGGGGACGACGTATGTGTCAGTGATCGTTTGTGTTCTTAGTTTTCATATAAAACATCAAAATATGTGGTAGTTCTCAGTGCTAACATTGGGGGTGGATGTATACAAAAAGTCGTATATAGAAACTTTGGATTCACGGCTAAGTACAGTACGCGCCTCTCAACATTTAACAACATCTCCGTTACATCTCTCCATTTCTGAACTTAAGATGGCTCTTCAACAAATCCAGAATCAACAAAGGGTGCGTTCATTTTTTTTTTTTTTTTTTAATCTTACATGTTATGCCAATTATACATTTGCTCTGGCTGATTTGTCCTTATACTTTTCAGGAACTGGAAACTGTTGAATCGCAGGGAAAATATTTTCAGAATTTAGTGTCTTCTTCGAGGAGAGAATTGAATGACCGCTTATTAATGGCGGAACGGGCATTAACCGACTCAGAGGGACTCCCAGGAAGGTCTCGGAACAAGCATTTGGTACGTATAATTGATATCACTTTTCGGAATGAAGTTAATATTTGATTTTTCTCAAATATTTGATGTTTATATGCAGATCTATGGTCCAACGAGCCATAATGGTTACGAGTCAACATCTTTCCCCGGAGTGTATGAAACGTTGCAGAAGGCAGTGAGCTTCAACACTAGTGAGAACTGGTCGGCTTTACAACACGAGATATGGAGGGTGGCCAGGGCAATCCAAAGGGTGGCTCTAGTTCTGCGTGGCGACCTTACTTAGTTTTTATTCGCCGCCGCTGCAAAATTGTTTACATGAATTATGTGAAAAGTAATGGCGTCAACAACATAGGGTAGAGTATACTTTAAACAAAGGAACTATAGTTCAAACAAACGCAGACACAACCGGTAAAGAGACGTCAAATTTTGTATTGAAAACTGCCAATTCCAGACAATGAATGGGAGGAACTGTTGTGAAGGAATATGTTAAATAATTTTTTTTGTACAAGTTGGATACTCTTGTTGGCCAAATAGTTGGTTTAAATATTCATAAAATTTGCCCTTTCAATATAAACCTTTTTAGTTGATATATTAATTGACGTCGTGGTTCTCATGATAAGAAAGCGCAAAACCGTCTCTTATTAAATTAAAACGAGAAGGAACCCTGCACGCTAGTCGAGAAGGAACTTTAAAAAACAACAACAAACAAAAAAAAATCATCGATCTAGTGGTTGGTTGGTATAGATAAAACAACTAGATAAACTGAGAGCAACAAGAAGAGGCTCGGTTAATCGTCACATCAACAAATATATTTTCTTTAAGACTAATATCAAAGAAGATATTAAAAAAACTAGGAACAAGCTTTATTTTATTAATCGTCACATTATCGATTGGATTTTGGATATCCAATTCAGCTTTTTGGTAGGGTGGAGATTTGAACCTGGGACCACCAACATTATCAATTGAATTTTGGATACCCAATTCAACTTTTTTGGTAGGGTGGAGATTTGAACCTGAGACCTCCTTTGGAGGATTGCCATCTCCTCTCCAACTCACCTACAACACCTAAGTGAGAATTTTTTTTTTTTTTTATATTGAACATCGTATACAAATATTTATATGGATTATAAGAATGAATTATAGGTAAAATATTACGCACACTATGTAATAAACAATTATAACTAAGATGGATTATAAGAATGAATTATAGGTAAAATGTTACGCACACTATGTAATAAACAATTATAAGTTAGAAAATATTTTTTTTATATTGAACATCGTATACAAATATTTATAAATATCAGTTCTTGTTCGAGCAAACATAAGAGGAGTAAATACAAGAGGAATCGACCTCACAACCACATGGATGATAATAAAAAGGCAACTACCATTACATCAAATACTATTTGGCAGAAAGAAGATATTAAAAAAACTAGGATTAAAAAACTAGAACAAGTAAGGTTGTTTTTTTTTTTTTTTTTACATGAATGGATTATAGGTAAAATATTTAATTATAGGTATAATAAACAATTATAAGAAATATATTAATGATAATACATTTATTGAAAATAATAAATACAGATCTATTATTAAAAATTAAATAAGCAAGTAATTAGATTTTCAATTCAAGTAAATGGAAATGTTTAGCCCTTGGAGAGGTGAAAGAGGTGAAAGACTTTTTTCTATTTGAAGAGAATGCAAGACAAGACTTAGATTCATATATGAAAGAAGATTTTAAGATGATTTTAACTACATTATAATTTTTTTTATTTATAGATTAAATAAAACATTAACTCTAAAGGTTGACTATTTAAGATTATTGAAAATAATAAATACAGATCTAATGTTAAAAATTAAATAAGTAAGTAATTAGATTTTCAATTCAAATGGAAATGTTTAGCCCCTGGAGAGGTGAAAGACTTTTTTCTCTTTGAAGAGAATGCAATAGAAGCGACTTAGATTCATATATGAAAGAAGGTTTTAAGATGATTTTAACTACATTATAATTTTTTTTATTTATAGATTAAATAAAACATTAATTCTAAAGGTTGACTATTTAAATATAAGGCTCAAGTTAATCGTAATTTTTAAGAGACAACTAAAATAGAGTCAATGTGGCTATATTAGAGTTGGGAATGCTTAAGAGACGACTAAAATAAAGATAGTTGACGTGGTTATATTGGAGTTGTTCCATCACATTTTCTTTAAGAAGTTGTTCTCGAAGTTGAAAAATATTGGAAAATGCTTTTAGGCTCACATGTCATACCACTTGATAAGAAACTTCTAAATTTGGAAAGACCACAAAAGACAAACTATGGATTGCAACTCTACTTCTAGAAGGACTGCAACAAACTACATTATAATTCTTTTTATTTATAGACTAAATAAAACAATAACCCTAATCCAAATTCTTAAAGGTTCCATCACATTTCCTTTAAGAAGTTGTTCTCGAAGTTGAAAAAGATTGGAAAATGCTTTTAGGCTCACATGTCCTACCACTTGATAAGAAACTTCTAAATTTGGGAAGACCACAAAAGACAAACTATGGATTGCAACTCTACTTCTAGAAGGACTGCAACAAACTACATTATAATTCTTTTTATTTATAGACTAAATAAAACAATAACCCTAATCCAAATTCTTAAAGGTTGACTACTTAGACATAGGGCTCATGCTAATATTAATTTTTAAGAGAGAATTAAAATAAATATACTCAACGTGGCTATATTAGAGTTGGTAATGCTTAAGAGACGACTAAAATAAAATAAAGATAGTCGACGTGGTTACATTGGAGTTGTTCCATGACTTTCCCTTTAAAAAGTTGTTCTCAAAGTTGGAAAAGATTGGAAAATGCTCCCAGGCTCACATGTCTTTACCACTTGATAAGAAACTTTTAAATTTGGAAAGACCACAAAAGACAAATTATGGACTTTAACTCTACTTGTAGACGGAGACCACTTGATGAGAAACTTCTAAATCTAGAAAGACCATAAAAGACAAACTATAGAGTAAAGACTACAAAAAACAAACTATGGACTGCAACACTACTTCAAGATGGAGAGTGATTTGATCTTCTTTACTGAGTATTGGAAGCTCCATTCAAGACTACACATTTTGGCTAATAACATATATGATACAAGAAAAATGAAAGACAAGATGGATGCAAGAACACGATGGAAGCTCCAATTGATATGCCACTTCATTAATGTGACAAACAAACCACCTTGTAGGGCCTGTAAAATGGAGCCAATTTTTTACTGTATTTGGTTTTCAAGGAGAATTGCTTATAGGGATATAGGCATAAAAATAACATTATCCCCATGGCAAATTATCATTCAAAACAATGCAAATCCTACTTCTACTTCATGTGGTTTTGGGTTTGGGTCAAATTATCTTTAAGAAGCTAAAACATAAGTTATCATTATTGTAAAAAATCATCTATCTGGACCACCTTAGAGGATCTTGGAAAATAGTTTGCCATTGATGGAGGTTTTTGACTATACAATACCTCAAATGGGGACATCTTGAGAGAAGAATGGTAAGAAGTATTGTACCACCATTCAGCTGACAAGACCTAATGAACCTAGTGATATTGTTTATTTTGAGTAAAACAACAAAGGTAAGTACCCAAACATTTATTTACAATCTCTATCTAGCCACTTGAGTGAGGGTGATAAGGACTTATTCAACTTGGTATCACTAAGATGAAACAATCATTTCAAAAAATTACTAGTGAAAATTGTAGACATGGAAAATTGACCCAATTAAGTGAGTCATTTTCCCTAGAACTCTAGAGAAGGCCCTCAAACTTGTTTAAGCATAGGTTTGGGCCTCCTCTCCATTTGTTTCTCCTTTTTTCCTAGCTTTTCTTAAATCACGGTCACTCCTTATGGGGCATGATTCGGTAAGTTAGGGTTTTCTCTTAAAAAACCCTATTTTTGGGCCAATCCTCAAGATCAGTCTTACAATGGCCTAAGTAGGCCCCCAAATGCTAATCAAAATTTCTAGGGTTTTGTGAAGCCATTTTGCAGGATTCAAAGCTGTGGGATACATCAGGATGCAAGTTAAAAGTGAAGGTCAACCACTATATCAGATAAGTGCCATAAGTTAACTTCTTAGGCTATTTATTGTTGACTTTCTTCTCATTCCTGTTCAAAACCTAGATCATAAATAAAGGAAAAATAATTTAGTTATGTTTCTAGGCATTTAAAAGAGAAAAATCATATAGTTTGCATTCTAGGGTTAGCTTTGTTTGTGCATTCTCTCAAACCCTTGCTAAAAATAAAAGAGTTTTATTTTATTGCAAGCTAGGGTTTAGTTCTCATTAAAAATCAAGAATCATTCTAGGGTTAGTCCTTGCTTGCTTGCATTATTCTTTCACATTCATAGATTAGATTTTAGAAAGACCAAACACATTCATAGATTAGCTTTTAGAAAGACCAAACATAGGTGTTTGCTCAATATACACATCAAACATTAGAGTGAGTCCTTAAATCATTCCTTGTGAACCCTTCAATCCCTAAGGCACCCTAGTGTAGATAATATAACACACCCTGCGATCACCTTGGCTCCTAGTGGATCCAGCCAATAATCATACGCGACAAGGCAATTTTCCCCTCTTCATCTTTGGTGAACCTGACATGAATGCGTGTCTTAGTGGCCAAGATAGGAAACCTCTTCCTTTTGTTTTTATTTTTGAAAACTTTAAGCAAGACCACTAAATTTGTTTTCTTGGAATTAGAAAACATTAAGAACATCTTAAAATCTTCTTTTGTGTTTTTTGTTAGTGTTCTCCTCTATCCTTTATCTTCCTCCTAATGGCTCCCAACACTAGGAGTAAGTGAAAGCTTTTAGAATTTGATTAGATTTTTCAAGAAGATGATCAGCTTGATAGGGAGAATCACAATCTAGATGCAAAAGAGGAAGAACATGAAGAAATTGGTACTAACTTTGATCCTTTTGAGGGGCCCAATGGAGGATTCACATTCACATAATTTGATCATATATGGGTTTTTATGAAACATCATCGGGAGTATTTGGTTAAGGCTATGGAAGAGGAAGCCCAACTCAAAAGAGGTGAGACGTCTCATCCTCCAACTATTTCTCCTAGGCATGTTCATAACAACCCCTTGTTTTAATCTTCACATCATGTTAATCCTTTTCATAAACCAACATATGCTACTACCATGACCACCAACGTTGGGGGAATTCCACAAGCTCCTCCAATCGATAGTGCATCGTAAAATTATGCTCAATTTCCTCCTCATTTTTCTCATCTCAACATTCATGCTTCTGTTCCACCAAATGTTACTTATCCTCCACTGTAAGATACCACATATCATAACCCATACCATAACAATGTTAATACCTCCAACATTGGCCAAGTTTCCTTTCAATAGCCTACCTATATGCCTCCCCTAGGGAACCTAGGGGCATCCGATATGTAAAGTTTGACAAGTGTGGTGAAACAATTGGTTTCAAGAGTGGATATGATTCAACCTCAAAGTTTCAAATAAAACTACAATAAAATGTGCAATCAGACCTTAGACCCTATTATCGCTTCTAGGCCCTACCCGAAGCATTCTCCAATAAAGCATTAATAAGTAAAACCAGCAACTAATCAAGTGTCATATCATAATGTGCCACCTCCTTACAATAATATGGTTGGTATAATAGCAATAACTACAAGGAAACAAGCTCAAGCACAACCAACTCAATAATCTTAGTATGATATGAGTTTTACATTCATCCAACCTTTGAAACCATCCTTATTTTTGAAGGGTACCTAGAAAATGGGAAAAAGAGTAGAAAACCCACCTTTAGTGTTGAAGCCACAACCTAAAGTCTCCTTCGAAATTCAACGACAATTAGCTAGTACCCCGACTAAGATCTCTCTTAGATATTTTGTAAACTTCTCATGTTCATAGGGAAGCCTAGTTGAAGCTTCCCCCCCCCCTAGTGCTATAGATGTTGTTGTAAGTTATCTTGGGATACATCATATCACATTTTTGGATGATGATATTCCTTCCTCAAACTTATGAGGAGATTCTTCCCTTTACATAACTGCATTTATTAGGGAAACATTTATCAAAAATATTTTGATAGACAATGGTTCTTCCCTCAATCTATGCACTTATCAATTTTTCCAAAATTTTGGATTAAAAGAGGAAGATTTAACTAAAATTGATATCATCATCAAAGCTTTCAACAATGAGTCCCAATAGGTCTACGATGTTATATCTCTTCCTCTTAGGGTTGGACCTAAGATCTTAGATACCTTGTTCTATGTGGTGTCTTGTCCTGCATCTTTCAATTATGCTTTTTGGATACCCTTGGATTCATGCGATGAGGATTGTCCCTTTCACATTTCATCAATATTTGAAGTTCGAATTCAAATATCAACTTGTCACCATTCTAGGTGACCCTCATCCATTCCAATATTTTTCAATGGTTGAGCAAGCTCAATTTGATCTCAATTTATGTCCATTAGTTTTGTTATCTCACATCACCAAACAACATGAAAATCTAAAGGTGAGGAACCACTAATCAAAGTTTCATCACAAGATCAAATTAATTATTTTCTTCCAGAACCTCTTCTATATCTTGCCAAGCTACCACCTTCATTGAGGACTATGGGTTTACCTTATAAGAAGGGTGAAGTCGTACACATTGGTACATGTACCTTTAATTACGTAGGATTCTCCCTCAAAGAAAATATCCATGGTAGCAACCCTCTTCTTATAGAGTGTTCTTTTGCCCATTGTTACCTATCCAATGACTACCCACTTCCCAAGAAAATCCTTTCTAGTATGGGATATATAGGTAAATGTTTGGAGCCACAACATAAAGGCATTCAAGAACCTTTGGAATCGTTCAGTCATCACCTTCAAGGAAGATGAGTTGAAAACGGTGACTAGGGATGTAGCGGATCCACCCCTGCACGTTATTGCACGGGTCAACGGGACTCCGTACAAGCGGGTGTTGGTAGACACTGGTTCATCTAGTAACATTATTACAACCGCTGCACTGAAACATTTGAAGCTACCAACCTCTCACATTGTACCTTCTACTTATACTCTTCGAGCATTTAATGATGCGATATGCTCGACAGTTGGCACAATTGTCCTACCCATACAAGTGGGACAAAAGACCATTCATACGTTGTGCCACATTTTAGAAGGTGAGATGGCTTACAATATCTTACTCGGGCGGCCTTGGATCTGGGATATGAATTGTGTCCCTTCAATTGCTCATCAATGTTTAAAGTACACATTTGAAGGACAAGTGCACGTGGTCCCCGCAGATTTGGAACCTGTTAAATATTGCAACTCAGTGCAAATCATGCCACAGTCGACCCTTCCTTCAACACACGTGGATTTCCAGTTAAATCCATCTAAGAGGGGTCCGACTAAGCAAGAATATCCATTACCAAATCAATCAAATTCCCAAGCGGGTTCATCTTCTTCATCTGGTCCTCCCACAACGACGCCACCTACGGTGGCCACACCAACAGACAAAGGAAAGAAGCCCCTGGAAGTGGAACCACCTCTAGTCTCCAACATCTCTATAGAAGAGACGCCTAATAGAATGGAAGTTGAGATGCCTAGTTCACCCCACTTGGAGTGGACTCAAGGAGAACTCCCATTCGCTTCCTCTCAATCGCCAACGATTACTATTGAGATGTCTAACACAGGCATGGGGGAGTATATAGTGTGCAATGTTGTTGCAACGCCCACACTTCAATCTATGCAAGACATGGGAAGACCTCGACTCCCCATAGGCTCCGTGGTTCCTTTAGGCTACCCACCTAATCGGACAAACTTTATTTTTGGGGGCCTGGATCATGGCGTTGAACCTTCCCGACAAGAAGAGGAAGATGAAGATCCCTTTGTGGAAGATGTCAATTATCTGGCTAACCCAGACTTCGCATTACGATATCTTAGCCAATGCAATTGGCATGGATACGGGTTAGGTAGGTATGAACAATGAATGCGTGTTTTGTGCCAACCAAGATACCAAATGCCTTATGACAAGTCAGGAGTAGGGTTTAATCACCCTTTGCCCCTCGACATCTTGGTCGAAAACATGCAAAGCCTAGGGATAGGCAACAAGGATGGGTTGGCATCAGATCCATATGCCAATCCCAATACAACTTATACATTGGGGGATTATTTTCCATTACAAACAAATAACCTTGTTGACCTCAACAACCCTTTCCCTACGGCCGAACAAGGAGAAACCTCATGGACTCACCCATAAGGGGAAGATGGACAAGACCACGAAGGGTCTTCTGAAGATGAGTCGGAGTACGATAATTCGCATGAATATCCAATGAATGATGATCAAGAAAGCTTCTTGCTGATGTTCCCATTGAATGATCCCAGTGAGCATAGACTACCTCAACAACAACAATATCCTTTGGACATAGATGACATGTTTGAACACTTACACATAGGTCCAAGACATAGGTGGCATCTCAACCCGGTGCAGTTATAACAATTATTGCACCCGCCACTCCATGTATACAGAGAACATCTTCCACCTGGAGACCCTATCAAACCATCAGTGCCTAGGGTAGACCCTATTTGCAGGTCCGCGCATAGGGCTGATCCCTTTGTGCCAGTGCCTACAAAGCCAGATCCAACGCACCAAGAGCATCTAGAATGTCAAAGTTATCACACTTGCGATAATGGAGGTTACCATCATCTCATAAACATGATCTCCATTGACTTGACCGCCCCCATCCATGATCCAGCCAATCCAACACGATCATTGCATCTAGACATAGAGGCTATAGATTGGGATCGTGCTGACGCCCCACCATCCCCATCAGAGTATTGGCCTTACAGTGGGATGTTTCATTTCACTCCAGGAAAGACTCAGGATGTCTTCCATGCTGAAGAGGAACTTGACGTTCCTAATGATGATCTTAATTCAGCAAACGATATCCATCCGATCCCAATTCCACACTAGTTGGAAGACGGATCCCATATGTCGGTCGAAGCGACGACTGATGTAGACATCGACACAGATCCAATGAATCCACGGATTCTCAAGCTGGGGGTAAGTCTTTCCCTCGAAGAGTGAGCCGATTATGTTGCCCTTATTAAGGAAAAGAAGGAGGTTTTTGCATGGTCATACAAGGATATGCCGGGACTAGACCCACAGCTAGTCACGCATAATTTAACGCTTGATCCGACAATCAAGCCAGTTAAGCAAAAACTACGTAAGATGCATCCAACAGTGGCCTTGATGGTAAAAGACGAGTTACAAAAGTTGTTGGATGCCCAATTTGTCATCTGTGTGGATTATCCTCCATGGTTGTCTAACATGGTTCCCGTCAAGAAGCCCGACGGGAGGATTCGCATATGCACCGATTTTTGAGATCTTAACAAAGCGAGTCCTAAGGATGATTTTCCCTTGCCAAGCATCGACACGTTGGTAGACGCCACAACGGGCCACGAAATGCTTTCCATTATGGATGGTTTCTCAGGATACAATCAGATTCGTATCAATCCCGAGGACCAACTAAAAATGGCATTCACAATGCCTTGGGGGACATTTTTCTATAAGGTCATGCCTTTTGGCCTTAAAAATGTTGGCGCCACTTACCAACGTGCCATGACGTACATATTTCATGATTACATGCACAAAACTTTGGAAGATTACATGGATGATTTTTTGGCCAAATATCTTTTGCGCCCAGATCACATCGATGACTTGAGCAAGGTCCTTGATCGCCTCATTGAACATAAAGTCAGATTAAACCCTAAGAAGTGCATCTTTGGCGTCACCTCTAGAAAGTTCTTGGGTTTCATAGTCTCCAAACGAGGAATTGAGGTCGACCCAAGCAAAGTCAAGGCAATCCTTGAAATGCGTCCCCCAACCACCATCAAGCAGCTCAGGAGTCTGCAGGGAAAGGTTGCGTCGATCAAGTGCTTCATAGCACAGTTATCTGACAAATGCCGACCCATGAATAAATTATTGCATAAGGGGGTCACATTTCATTGGGATGATGAGTGCTAGTCTACCTTTGATGACATTAAACAATACTTGGCTTCGCCGCCAGTATTGGCACCACCTAGACCAGGAGTGCCGTTCTATTTATACATCTCAGCCACTGAGGTGGCACTGGGTGCCATGCTATCCCAAAAAAATGAACTTCACAAAGAATAGGCTACATACTATCTTAGCCGCACCCTGGTCAGTTATGAACTTAACTATGCATACGTTGAAAAGCTCGCCTTGGCAGTGGTGTTTGCTACCAAAAAGCTACGCCACCACATGCTCAGTAATAAGATGTATGTTGTGTCTAAGGAGAATACATTGCGATACATGATGAGTCGTACTTATCATAGTAGCCGCACGGCGAAATGGATCATGTTATTGACGGAGTTTGACATAGAGTTCATTAGACAAAAATCCATAAAAGGTCAAGTCATTGTCGATCAACTAGCTAAGGCTCCTCTTGAAGACGATCAGCCTCTAACTTTCGAACTACCTGATGATGGGGTCTTCCATGTTTCAGAATCACCAGATTCTGATGAGCCTGAGTCACAGGCTAACATAACCCTATTCTTCGATGGTTCTAAATGTGAGCAAGGGGGTGGCACGAGAATTGTATTCTTCACTCCGCAAGGTGCTCCAATGCCCTTGTCATTTAAATTAGACTTCCCATGCACCAACAACAATGCAGAATACGAAGCCTTGCTCATAGGTATTCAGACAACAATCACCATGAACATTAAACGATTGAACATCTTTGGTGATTCGCTGTTAATTGTCAATCAAGTAAAGGGGATATTCCAATGTAAATGTCTAGTTCTGCAAGCCTACAAAGCCCTTGTGGATAAATTCCTGGCACAACTTGAATGGTATGACATCGAGGCACTCCCTCGATCATCAAATTGTTTTGCGGATACTATGGCCTCCTTGGGGTCACTCATCCCATAATACCCTTCTGGTGAAATGACAACCATTCAGGTTAAAACATTATCGCAATCTACGATGGAGTGTGCAAGCTCTAATCTGACGCCAGGAATCCACCTGATCCAGATTGAACCATCTCCGAATAAGTTCTCTCGAATTCGAGATTGTTTGACTCAAGCCAACTGGGGGTCCTTGTTCTCCCCGACTCCTCTTAATAACAACACCACATTGTTTTTACAAGTTCTTTCCCGCTCAGCTTTTGTTAGGGATGGACTTCAAGAGGGATTGGTCGTTCATACTATCGAGGTTTTTGATCAGTAGGATTGGTACACACCCATTCGGGATTACCTCAAGCTAGGTAACCTCCCACTTGGATTGACACAAGCCACGAAAAGATCATTCAAATAGAAAGCGACAAAGCATGTCTTGTTAGGAGACATTTTGTATCATCGAATTATGAAGGCATTCCTCCTTCGTTGTTTGGACCAGCAAGAGTCCGCTTGGGCGATCACCTAAGCTCACGATGGTACATGTGGTGGCCACTTCAGCGGTATGGCCATCGCAAAGCGCATTCTTCGCATGGGTTATTATTGGCCATATTTAGAGCGAGATTGTTGCGCATATGTGAAGAAGTGCATAAAATGTCAACACCATGCTAATTTGACACACGTACCTTCTTAGGCCTTGCAACCGATTCAATCGGTTTGGCCTTTTTCACAGTGGGGCTTTGATCTAATTGGAAAGATCTCCCCTTCGTCGTCTGGTCATCACACGCACAGAGTACTTTACTAAGTGGGTGGAAGCAATTCTGCTGACCACTACGACTGGATCCCGCATTACAAAGTTTATTTTGCATAACATCATATGTTGTTTTGGTATTCCATCCAAGATCCTGTCAGATAATGGGACACCATTCAAGAATAAATATGTGCGTGCTTTGACCACAAAGTACAAGATTCAAGCATAGCTTTTCAACACCCTATTATCCGTAGGCAAATGGGCAAGCAGAGGCGTCAAAAAAAATGCTAGTCGCCATTCTCAAAAAGACAGTTGTAGACAATCATAAGGACTGGCACATTCAGATCCCGCTTGCCCTATGGGCTTATCGCACTAGCATTCGAACGCCCACTGGGGCAACTCCATTTTTGCTGGTGTATGGCTCCGAGGTAGTCATGCATTTTGAGTTGGAAATCCCTTCCATGCGCATTTCAATGCAAGAGTTCATCGATGATGACATTGCGCGATAGGCCCGGTTAGATCAACTGACGTTGCTCGATGAACGACACGTTAATGCTCTCAAGCATTTGCGTATCTATCAAGAGCGACTTAAGAAAGCATACAACATGAAAGTCCACCTTAGGGAATTTCAAGTTGGTGACTTGGTATTAAAAGAGAACCAGCAGAATTCTAATTTTCCGTCCTATCTACAGGACAAGTTCGCGGAAAACTGGTTAGGTCCTTACATCATTGATAGTAGAATAGGACCCATAACATACCGTCTTGCCTCTCTTGAAGGAATCAAGGAAACAGAACCCTTGAACATCATTCATTTGAGGCCATTCCACATCTAGAGAGCCATAGTTCAACCAAAAGCTCCAAGGATTATCATAATCGCTTGGTCAACCCTAAACGCCCCAAAGGTATCTATAAACCCTTTGGTCAAGACAAAAGCTCCAAGGATTATCATAATTGCTTGGTCAACCCTAAATGCCCCAAAGGTATCTATAAACCCTTTGGTCAAGCCAAAAGCTCCAAGGATTATCACAATCACTTGGTCACCCTAAAAGCTCCAAGGATTATTGCAATCGCTTGGTCATCCCAAAAGCTCCAAGGATTATCACAATCGCTTGGTCAACCCCAAAATGCCCCAAAGGTATCTATAAACCCTTTGGTCAACACCAAAATCCCCAAGCGTTACCATAACTTCTTGGTTAACATAAATATTCAAAAATAAACAAAAACAATATAATCGTCAAAAATCACAAAAACAATTGCATTTCAATTCCATGCATACTCAAAAAAAAAAAAAAAAAAAAAGAGTCAAAAAAAAAAAAACAAAATCACAAAAACATTTGCATTCCAATTCCATGCATTCTCATAAAAATCAAAATCACAAAAACAATTGCATTCCAATTCCATGCATTCTCATAAAAATCAAAATCACAAAAACAATTGCATTCCAATTCCATGCATTCTCATAAAAATCAAAATACAAAAATATAGGTTGCATTAAGCATTGCATCCATACATTGCATACTTCGATAGGTCATACAAGTCAAAAGCACCATAGACAGTCATTATTTGGAAATTCCATCCTTTTCCACCTCAGATCCATTTTCATAAATGCCTACATCTAGAATAGCACCATCGCCATTTTTTGCATTGTCAGTTGTCTCCTAATGTATATAGGGTTTTCGTCTTTCAGCTGTTTTTAAATTTCTAGCCAAAAACTGTACACAGTTAAGCAGATTTTACATGAGAAATTTTTACTTGGATCACGCCTTGTTACGTAACATCCCAACACTAATTAACACACATATAATAATTCCTAAGTTGTGTGAACGAAAGATGAAACCTGCAAAGTAACCCAGGTCACCATAAGCGAAACGGCTATCTTGCTCATCCCCCTGTGCGAATGACCCTAGGAATGCTGAGAGTTGACAAAAGGACAAGCATCCTCCCTACCCAATTCCCCACGACTCCTAAGTTCTCAAAAGTTGCAAAACATCAAAAATTTGTAAAATTGTCAAAACACTAAAATTTGACATCCTACAGTGAACACATCAAAAGGCACAAACAATAGTGATTCTCGTCACTCCATATCCAAATCCCTTGCAAAAAAAAAAAACAAAAATAAACAGTGATTTTATCACTATAAAGGAGCAAGTATCCCAATACAATTGAAGAAAAGAAGGGAGTCAAACTTGAATCCCTGGAACTCTCAGCATTTTGACAGGTCATGAGGCAAGCTTCGATGCACGGTTTGGTTGATAGCCTATCGGTCATCGGCGGTAAACCTCCCACATGACGATATATATGTCACATTAACTTGTGTACAGATCAATGTTTGCATGTGGATGAGCTAGCTTATGGTATCCTAGATAGCATCGCAGACAAATCTGACTAAATAGAATAAAGGAGTTAGTGGAGCTCATAAGGTGATCCTCGATACGAGTTCGGTTGAAAGCCCATCTGGCACTGGCGGTATCCTGATGAATAACACATAAAAAAACTCAATTGCACACACAGGGATGTGAAATAACTTGGTTAAATTCAAGTCGTATTTAGACCTTGTTTAGAAGTCTCGCGAGATAAATGTATAGTCTTGGCTAGTTAGTTAAAATATTTGCATCTCAAAAAAACTTAACTCCATTTTCAAACAACCGGTACATTTCATTCCGTACATCACCATCAGAAAATAGACAAAATACAAAAACAAAGTTTTCACATGCACAAGCATTCCACAAAGTTATCCCATTAATATAGCAAGTGAGTCAAATCTTGTACAGTCTATGGTGCACTGACAAATCATCAACAATTCATTTCATTCATTCCATATGTATACATCATACAAATTAGAACCATCGCATTCATAATCGCATACGCATACATCAATATAAAAACATGTACATAAAAATAAATCATAAAAAATGTATAAACACCAAAACAAGTCATCTTATATATATATATATATATATATATATATCATATCAAAATTGCCCGCAGGCTACGATGCTGCACCGGTCCTCAGACCTCGCTCCCACAATCCAAAAACTCAGAAACCCCAAGCCTAGGGCATCGGTCACCATGATCACGTAGGATCGGTGCGACGGGAACTACCCCCTACCGTATCGGTCCTCTGGGACCTCTCAGGGTGACTGTTGCTCACCCCTGCATCATGCCCACTAGCGCCTCCCTCATCTCACTTCCTGCGACGGGATGATGCTGACTGCTCTGTCCCACTATCTCTCGTCTGGTACGACGAGCCACTTGCCGGAGGCTTTGGTATTTTCCCACCAAGGCGAATAATCTTGCCCTCCATCTCTCGCCGATGCCACCCCCAATCTGCCTCCCACAGACTCCACTCTGCCTCTCACCTACGGTAGTACGTGATTACGTCATCGCGCTGTGCTAGCTGCACCTGCAGGAGATCCCTCTCCCATGCAGCATCCGTATCACCCTCCTGTCGGTGAGATGCAGCCCCTGCGCTCTCTCGCTCTACCAACTATGTCTACAGGAGATTCATCTCCTGCATCATCTCCCCAAGCTCTCCATCTCACCTTCGTAGCACCTCCGTCAATCGTGCTACCTTAGTGCAGAGCACCGCCTCTATATCCCCCGGCACGGTCGGCTGCGTCGGCCTCTCTGGCGCATCGGCCTGCTCCGGAGCATCCTGCATCTCTGGCTGTTCCTCCTCATCAAAGTCCTCTCCCACATATACCACCTCCACCATGTCCACATTAGAAGGAGCTCCCCAACCCTCTCCTAGTGCCTCTACACCCTCTCCGCCTCCCGTTGCCCCATCCCCTCCCAATGGTCCCTCACCTCGCCATTGCCGAAGCGTCCACCACTCCTAGTACTTGGTAGTAACTCCAACATCATCCACGTCTGAAGTGTCCAGTATTGTATCTGCCTCCTCCCCTAGCGGCTCGAGGATCGGTGTAGCTAGCGTCCTCTCATCGCTTCGGCGTCGATAGACTACGGGTTCCCCAGGCAACCCTTGGTGTACCCCAAACTGTCGTGTCACTCAGAGATAATGAAAGTACTCCTGATCTGTCCCGTGTTGTCCAATGACCCACCTCCCACTCCAGACCCGTTGAAGCCACTCATCAGTCTCTGGCCATGCGGGACAATCCCGATATGGCCTCCACACCACATCTCCTGGAGTCAGTCGGGCCAATGCATCTACATAATGGTCCACGTCTCCCGCGAACCGCTGACTCAGCCCCCGCTCCTCAGAATGATACCATAAAGCACCATAACCAATATCTCTATCCACCATGTCAACCCGTGTAGTCCAGGGTAGCCCTCGTGGTTGCTCTACGACTATATGCTGCCAGGGCCAACACTGCAACAAGAAACTGCAGCCAATCCCCTTTCGCTTTCGACAATGAATCTCGTATAGCTCATCATACAGATGAGCCAAGAGCGTCTGGCCCCATCTCATGATCACAGGCTCTGTCACAGGACAATCCACTAACTGCCACACCACCTCCAATAGATTCCATGGGAACCTCGCCCCTGAAGAGTCTGGCAACAACATGTTGGAAATGAGGCTCATGAGTAGTGCATGCCTCACTCCCAACACTCCCCTCTTATTCCACCACTGCACTAGGATACCACCAATCTGACAATCCTCCTCAGCCTTCTCCACTGAGCTCGTCCCATCCACATCCTCCCCATGTCCAAAACACTGGGTCACATTTTGTTTTGAAATGGTAAACTTAGGTAAAACCGTAGGTAAACCATGTCAAATTTTTGTTGTTTTTGATGAAATTTAAGATGAAAACTTGATGAATTTTTTTGTTTTGAAATGGTAAACTTAGGTCAAAACCGTAGGTAAACCATGTCAAATTTTTTTTTTTTTTATGAAATTAAAGATGAAAAATTGATGAATTTTTTTGTTGAAATGGTAAACTTAGGTCGAAACCGTAGGTAAACCATGTCAAATTTTTGTTTTTTTTATGAAATTAAAGATGAAAAATGGATGAATTTTTTTTTTTTGTTGAAATGGTAAACTTAGGTCGAAACCGTAGGTAAACCATGTCGATTTTTTGTTGTTTTGTTTTTTTTTATGAAATTAAAGATGAAAAATGGATGAATTTTTTGTTTTTTTGTTGAAATGGTAAACTTAGGTCGAAACCGTAGGTAAACCATGTCAAATTTTTGTTGTTTTTTTTTTTTAATTGTAATAGATGTACATGTGAATGAATGATGTTACTGTTTATTGATGCATTTTTGAATATGTGATGGTGATTTGATGCATGTTTTTGATGTGTTTATGTTTTGTGATATGCAGGTGGTGAAGAGTCGGCATCGGGTACCGACTATTTTTTCTATTGCCCGCGAGGCGTTGAGTGCGGAGGACTGGGAGTGGCTTGATGCCTTAGGGCTCAAGCATGTGATGCGATTGGAGGCAGTTGTGGGGGATCGGGCGTACTTGACAGCTTTGATCAGCTTATGGGATGTTCGGACAAACACCTTCCATCTTTCGACAGGGGAGATGACAGTCACTTTAGAGGACGTGTATCGGATTCTCCGGATTCCAATAGACGGGGTTCCCATCCGGACGACGCCACGAGGCCAGAGGACGGCTGTACTGACCCGATGTTTTGGACATGGGGAGGATGTGGATGGGATGAGCTCAGTGGAGAAGGCTGAGGAGGATTGTCAGATTGGTGGTATCCTAGTGCGGTGGTGGTATAAGAGGGGAGTGTTGGGAGTGAGGCATGCACTACTCATGAGCCTCATTTCCAACATGTTGTTGCCAGACTCTTCGGGGGCGAGGTTCCCATGGAACCTATTGGAGGTGGTGTGGCAGTTAGTGGATTGTCCTGTGACAGAGCCTATGATCATGAGATGGGGCCAGATGCTCTTGGCTCATCTGTATGATGAGCTGTACGAGATCCGCTGTCAAAAGCGAAAGGGGATTGGCTGTAGTTTCTTGTTGCAGTGCTGGGCCTGGCAGCATATAGCCATAGAGCGACCACGAGGGCTACCCTGGACTACACGGGTTGACATGGTGGACAGAGATATTGGTTATGGTGCTTTATGGTATCGATCTGAGGAGCGGGGGTAGAGTCGGCGGTTTGCGGGAGACGTGGACCATTATGTAGATGCATTGGCCCGACTGACTCCAGGAGATGTGGTGTGGAGGCCATATCGGGATTGTCCCGCATGGCCAGAGGCTGATGAGTGGCTTCGAAGGGTTCGGAGGGGGAGATGGGTCATTGGACGACATGGGACGGAGCAGGAGTACTTTCATTATCTTCGAGTGACACGAAAGTTTGGGGTACGCCAGGGGTTGCCTGGGGAACCCGTAGTCTATCGACATCGGAGCGATGAGAGGACGCTAGCTACATCGATCCTCGAGCCGCTAGGGGAGGAGGCGGATACAGTACTGGACATTCCAGACGTGGATGACGTTGGAGTGACTGCCGAGTACCAGGAGTGGTGGACGCTCCAGCAATGGCGAGGTGAGGGGCCATTGGGAGGGGATGGGGCAACGGGAGGCGGAGAGGGTTGGGGAGCTCCTGCTGATGTGGACATGGTGGAGGTGGCGGATGCGGGAGAGGACTTTGGTGATGAGGAGCAGCCGGAGATGCAGGATGCTCCGGAGCAGGCCGATGCTCCAGAGAGGCCGACGCAACCGACCGTGCCGGGGGATACGAGAGGCGGGGTTGCACGTTGAGGTAGCACGATTGACGGAGGTGTTACGGAGGCGAGATGGAGAGCTTGGGGAGATGGCGCAGGAGAGGGATCTCCTACGGACGTAGTTGGCAGAGCGAGAGAGCGCAAGGGCTACGTCTCATCGGCAGGAGGGTGATACGGATGCTGCACGGGAGAGGGATCTCCTGCGGGTGCAGCTAGCACAACGCGACGACGTAATCGCGTACTACCATAGGCGGGAGGCAGAGTGGAGTCTACGGGAGGCAGATTGGGGGTGGCATCGGTGGGAGATGGAGGGCGAGATTATCCGCCTTGGTGGGCGAATACCAGAGCCTCCGGCAAGTGGCTCGTCGTACCGGATGAGAGACAGTGGGACAGAGTAGTCGGCATCATCCCGTCGCAGGCGGCGAGATGAGGGAGGCGCTAGTGGGCATGATGCAGGGGCGAGCAGCAGTCGCCCTGAGAGGTCCCAGAGGACCGATACGACAAGGGGTAGTTCCCGTCGCACCGATCCTGCGTGATCATGGTGGCCGACGCCCTAGGCTTGGGGTTTTTGAGTTTTTGGATTATGGTAGCGAGGTCCGAGGACCGGTTCACTGTAGCCTACGGGCAATTTTGTTATGATATATATATATATAGATGACTCTTTTTGGTGTTTATACATTTTTCATGATTTATTTTTATGTACATGTTTTTATATTGATGTATGCATATGCGATTATGAATGCGATGGTTCTAATTTGTATGATGTATGCATATGGAATGAATGAAATGAATTGTTGATGATTTGTCAATGCACCATAGACTGTACAAGATTTGACTCACTTGCTATATTAATGGGATAACTTTGTGGAATGCTTGTGCATGTGAAAACTTTGTTTTTGTATTTTGTCTATTTTTTGATGGTGATGTACGGAATGAAATGTACCGGTTGTTTGAAAATGGAGTTAAGCTTTTCTGAGATGCAGATATTTTAACTAACTAGCCAAGACTGTACATTTATCTCGTGAGACTTCTAAACAAGGTCTAAATCCGACTTGAATTTAACCAAGTTATTTCACATCCCTATGTGTGCAATTGAGTTCGTTTATGTGTTATTCATCAGGATACCGCCAGTGCCAGATGGGCTTTCAACCGAACCTGTATCGAGGATCACCTAATTAGCTCCACTAACTCCTTTATTGTATTTAGTCAGATTTGTCTACGATGCTATCTAGGATACCATAAGCTAGCTCATCCACATGCAAACATTGATCTGTACACAAGTTAATGTGACAGATATATCGTCATGCGGGAGGTTTACCGCCAATGACCGATAGGCTATCAACCAAACCGATATCGAAGCTTGCCTCATGACCTGTCGAAATGCTGAGAGTTCCAGGGATTCAAGTTCGACTCCCTTCTTTTCTTCAATTGTATTGGGATACTTGCTCCTTTGTAGTGATAAAATCATTGTTTATTTTTGTTTTATTTGTTTTTTTTTTTTTTTTTGAGCAAGGGATTTGGATATGGAGTGACGAGAATCACTATTGTTTGTGCCTTTTGATGTGTGCACTGTAGGATGTCAAATTTTAGTGTTTTGACGTTTTGCAAATTTTTGATGTTTTGCAACTTTTGAGAACTTGGGATTCGTGGGGAATTGGGTAGGGAGGATGCTTGTCCTTTTGCCAACTCTCAGCATTCCTAGGGTCATTCGCACAGGGGGATGAGCAAGATAGCCGTTTCGCTTATGGTGACCTGGATTACTTTGCAGGTTTCATCTTTCGTTCACACAACTTAGGAATTATTATATGTGTGTTAATTGGTGTTGGGATGTTACGTAACAAGGCGTGATCCAAGTAAAACTTTCCCGTGTAAAATCTGCTTAACTGTGTACAGTTTTTGGCTAGAAATTTAAAAACAGCTGAATGACGAAAACCCTATATACATTAGGAGACAACTGACAATGCGAAAAATGGTGATGGTGCTATTCTAGATGTAGGCATTTATGAAAATGGATCTGAGGTGGAAAAGGATGGAATTTCCAAATAATGACTGTCTATGGTGCTTTTGACTTGTATGACCTAGCGAAGTATGCAATGTATGGATGCAATGCCTAATGCAACCTATATTTTTGTATTTTGATTTTTATGAGAATGCATGGAATTGGAATGCAATTGTTTTTGTGATTTTGATTTTTATGAGAATGCATGGAATTGGAATGCAATTGTTTTTGTGATTTTGATTTTTATGAGAATGCATGGAATTGGAATGCAAATGTTTTTGTGATTTTTTTTTTTTTTTTTTTTTTGAGTATGCATGGAATTGAAATGCAATTGTTTTTGTGATTTTTGACGATTATATTGTTTTTGTTTATTTTTGAATATTTATGTTGACCAAGCAGTTATGGTAACGCTTGGAGCTTTTGGTGTTGACCAAAGGGTTTATAGATACCTTTGGGGCATTTTGGGATGACCAAGCGATTATGATAATCCTTGGAGCTTTTGGCTTGACCAAAGGGTTTATAGATACCTTTGGGGCGTTTAGGGTTGACCAAGTGATTATGATAATCCTTGGAGCTTTTGGCTTGACCAAAGGGTTTATAGATACCTTTGGGGCGTTTAGGGTTGACCAAGCGATTATGATAATCCTTGGAGCTTTTGTCTTGACCAAAGGGTTTATAGATACCTTTGGGGCGTTTAGGGTTGACCAAGCGATTATGATAATCCTTGGAGCTTTTAGTTGGACTATGGCTCTCTAGATGTGGAATGGCCTCAAATGAATGATGTTCAAGGGTTCTGTTTCCTTGATTCCTTCAAGAGAGGCAAGCCGGTATGTTTCGGGTCCTATTCTACTATCAATGATGTAAGGACCTAACCAGTTTGCCGTGAACTTGTCCTCGTAGATGGGACGACAAATTAGAATTCTGCTGGTTCTCTTTTAAGACCAAGTCACCAACCTAAAATTCCCTAAGGTGGACTTTCATGTTGTATGCTTTCTTAAGTCGCTCTTGATAGATACGCAAATGCTCAAGAGCATTAACGCGTCGTTCATCGAGCAACGTCAGTTGATCTAACCGGGCCTGCCGCGCAGTGTCATCATCGATGAACTCTTGCATTGAAATGCATAGGGAAGGGATTTCCAACTCAAAAGGCATGACTGCCTCGGAGCCATACACCAGCAAAAATGGAGTTGCCCCAGTGGGCATTCGAATGCTGGTGCGATAAGCCCATAGGGCAAGCGGGATCTGAATGTGCCAGTCCTTATGATTGTCTGCAACTATCTTTTTGAGAATGGCGACTAGCATTTTGTTTGACGCCTCTGCTTGCCCATTTGCCTGCGGATAATAGGGTGTTGAAAAGCTGTGCTGAATCTTGTACTTTGTGGTCAAAGCACGCACATATTTATTCTTGAATGGTGTCCCATTATCTGACGGGATCTTGGATGGAATACCAAAATGACATATGATGTTATGCAAAATAAACTCCGCAATGCGGGATCCCATCGTAGTGGTCAACGAAATTGCTTCCACCCACTTGGTAAAGTACTCTATGGCCGTTAAAATAAATGTGTGACGACCAGACGATGCAGGGGAGATCTTTCCAATTAGATCAAAGCCCCACTACGAAAAAGGCCAAACCGATTGAATCGGCTGCAAGGCCTGAGAAGGTACGTGTGTCAAATTAGCATGGTGCTGACACTTCACGCACTTCTTCACATATGCGCAACAATCTCGCTCTAAATATGGCCAATAATAACCCATGCGAAGAATGCGCTTTGCGATGGCCATACCGCTGAAGTGGCCACCACATGTACCATCGTGAGCTTGGGTGATCGCCCAAGCGGACTCTTGCTGGTCCAAACAACGAAGGAGGATTCCTTCATAATTTTGACGATACAAAATGTCTCCTAACAAGACATGCTTTGCCGCTTTCTATTTGAATGATCTTTTTGCGGCTTGTGTCAATCCAAGTGGGAGGTTACCTAGCTTGAGGTAATCCCGAATGGGTGTGTACCAATCCTGTTGATCAGAAACCTCGATAGTATGAACGGCCAATCCCTCTTGAAGTCCATCCCTAACAAAAGTTGAGCGGGAGAGAACTTGTAAAAACAACGTGGTGTTGCTATTAAGAGGGGTCGGGGAGAACAAGGACCCCCAGTTGGCTTGAGTCAAACAATCTCGAATTCGAGAGAACTTATCCGAAGATGGTTCAATCTGGATCAGGTGGATTCCTGGCGTGAGATCAGAGCTTGCACGCTCCATCGCAGATTGCGATAATGTTTTGACCTGAATGGTTGTCATTTCACCAGAAGGGTCTTGCGGGATGAGTGACCCCAAGGAGGCCATAGTATCCGCAAAATGATTTGATGATCGAGGGAGTGCCTCAATGTCATACCATTCAAGTTGTGCCAGGAATTTGTCCACAAGGGCTTTGTAGGCCTGCAAAACTGGACATTTACATTGGAATATCCCCTTTACTTGATTGACAATTAACAACGAATCACCAAAGATGTTCAATCGTTTAATGTTCATGGTGATTGTTGTCTGAAGACCTATGAGCAAGGCTTCGTATTCTGCATTGTTGTTGGTGCATGGGAAGTCTAATTTAAATGACAAGGGCATTGGAGCGCCTTGTGGAGTGAAGAATACAATTCCCGTGCCACCCCCTTGCTCACATTTAGAACCATCGAAGAATAGGGTTATGTCAACCTGTGACTCAGGCTCATCAGAATCTGGCGATTCTGAAACATGGAAGACCCCATCATCAGGTAGTTCGAAAGTTAGAGGCTGATCGTCTTCAAGAGGAGCCTCAGCTAGTTGATCGGCGATGACTTGACCTTTTATGGATTTTTGTCCAATGAACTCTATGTCAAACTCCGTCAACAACATGATCCATTTCGTCGTGCGGCTACTATGATAAGTACGACTCATCATGTATCGCAATGGATTCTCCTTAGACACAACATACGTCTTATTACTGAGCATGTAGTGGCATAGCTTTTTGGTAGCAAACACCACTGCCAAGCGAGCTTTTCAACGTATGCATAGTTAAGTTCATAACTGACCGAGGTGCGGCTAAGATAGTATGTAGCCTGTTCTTTGTGAAGTTCATTTTTTTGGGATAGCATGGCGCCCAGTGCCACCTCAGTGGTTGAGATGTATAAATAGAATGGCACTCCTGGTCTAGGTGGTGCCAATACTGGCGGCGAAGCCAAGTACTATTTAATGTCGTCAAAGGCGGACTGGCACTCGTCATCCCAATGAAATGTGACCCCCTTATGCAATAATTTATTCATGGGTCGGCATTTGTCAGATAACTGCGCTATGAAGCGCTTGATCGATGCAACCTTTCCCTGCAGACTCCTGAGCTGCTTGATGGTGGTTGGGGGATGCATTTCAAGGATTGCCTTGACTTTGTTTGGGTCGACCTCAATTCCTCGTTTGGAGACTATGAAACCCAAGAGCTTTCCAGAGGTGACGCCAAAGACGCACTTCTTAGGGTTTAATCTAACTTTATGTTCAATGAGGCGATCAAGGACCTTGCTCAAGTCACCGAGGTGATCTGGGCGCAAAAGAGATTTGGCCAACAAATCATCCATGTAATCTTCCAAAGTTTTGTGCATGTAATCATGAAAGATGTACGTCATGGCACGTTGGTAAGTGGCACCAGCGTTTTTAAGGCCAAAAGGCATGACCTTATAGCAAAATGTCCCCCAAGGCATTGTGAATGCCATTTTTAGTTGGTCCTCGGGATTGATACGAATCTGATTGTATCCTGAGAAACCATCCATAAGGGAAAGCATTTCGTGGCCCGTTGTGGCGTCTACCAACGCGTTGATGCTTGGCAAGGGAAAATCATCCTTAGGACTCGCTTTGTTAAGATCTCAAAAATTGGTGCATATGCGAATCCTCCCATCGGGCTTCTTGACGGGAACCATGTTAGACAACCATGGAGGATAATCCACACAGATGACAAACTGGGCATCCAACAACTTTTGTAACTCATCTTTTACCATTAAGGCCACTGTTGGGTGCATCTTGCATAGTTTTTGCTTTATTGGCTTGATTGTCGGATCAAGCGTTAAATTATGCGTGACTAGCTGTGGGTCTAGTCCCGGCATATCCTTGTATGACCATGCAAAAACCTCCTTCTTTTCCTTAAGAAGGGCAACATAATCGGCTCGCTCTTCGGGGGAAAGACTTACCCCCGACTTGAGAATCCATGGATTCATTGGATCTATGCCGATGTCTACATCAGTCGTTGCTTCGACCGACATATGGGATCCGTCTTCCAACTGGTGTGGAATTGGGATCAGATGGATATCGTTTGCTGAATTAAGATCATCATTAGGAACGTCAAGTTCCTCTTCAGCATGGAAGACATCCTGAGTCTGTCCTGGAGTGAAATGAAACATCCCACCGCAAGGCCAATACTCTGATGGAGATGGTGGTGTGTCAGCGCGATCCCAATCTATAGCCTCTATGTCTAGATGCAATGATCGTGTTGGATTGGCTGGATCATGGATGGGGGCGGTCAAGTCAATGGAGATCATGTTTATGAGATGATGGTAACCTCCATTACCGCAAGTGTGATAACTCTGACATTCTGGATGCTCTTGGTGCATTGGATCTGGCTCTGTAGGCACTGGCACAAAGGGATCAGCCCTATGCGCGGACCTGACAAATAGGGTCTACCCTAGGCACCGATGGTTTGATAGGGTCTCCAGGTGGAAGATGCTCTCTGTATACCTAGAGTGGCGGGTGCGATAATTGCTATAACTGCGTCGGGTTGAGATGCCACCTATGTCTTGGACCTATGTGTAAGTGTTCAAACATGTCATCTATGTCCAAAGGATATTGTTGTTGTTGAGGTAGCCTATGCTCACTGGGATCATTCAATGGGAACATCATCAGGAAGCTTTCCTGATCATCATTCATTGGATATTCGTGCGAATGATCGTACTCCGACTCATCTTTAGAAGACCCTTCGTGGTCTTGTCCATCTTCCCCTTGTGGGTGAGTCCATGAGGTTTCTCCTTGTTCGGCCGTAGGGAAAGGGTTGTTGAGGTCAACAAGGTTATTTGTTTGTAATGGGAAATAATCCCCCAATGTATAAGTTGTATTTGGATTGGCATATGGATCCGATGCCAACCCATCCTTGTTGCCTATCCCTAGGCTTTGCATGTTTTTGACCAAGATGTCGAGGGGCAAAGGGTGATTAAACCCTACTCCTGACTTGTCATAAGGCATTTGGTATCTTGGTTGGCACAAAACATGCATTCCTTGTTCATACCTGCCTAACCCGTATCCATGCCAATTGCATTGGCTAAGATATCGTAATGCGAAGTCTGGGTTAGCCAGATAATTGACATCTTCCACAAAGGGATCTTCATCTTCCTCTTCTTGTCGGGAAGGTTCAACGCCATGATCCAGGCCCCCAAAAATAAAGTTTGTCGGATTAGGTGGGTAGCCTAAAGGAACCACGGAGCCTATGGGGAGTCGAGGTCTTCCCATGTCTTGCATAGACCGAAGTGTGGGCGTTGCAACAATATTGCGCACTATATACTCCCCCATGCCCGTGTTAGACATCTCAACGATAATCGTTGGTGATTGAGAGGAAGCGAATGGGAGTTCTCCTTGAGTCCACTCCATGTGGGGTGAACTAGGCGTCTCAACTTCCATTCTATTAGGCGTCTCTTCTGTAGAGATGTTGGAGACTAGAGGTGGTTCCGCTTCCAGGGGCTTCTTTCCTTTGTCCGTTGGTGTGGCCACCGTAGGTGGCATCGTTGTGGGAGGACCGGATGAAGAAGATGAACCCGCCTGGGAATTTGATTGATTTGGTAATGGAGATTCTTGCTTAGTCGGACCCCTCTTAGATGGATTTAACTGGAAATCCACGTGCGTTGAAGGAAGGGTCGACTGTGGCATGATTTGCACTGAGTTGCAATATTTAAAAGGTTCCAAATCTATGGGGACCACGTGCACTTGTCCTTCAAATGTGTACTTCAAACATTGATGAGCAATTGAAGGGACACACTTCATATCCCGGATCCAAGGCCGCCCAAGTAAGATATTGTAAGCCATCTCACCTTCTAAAATGTGGCACAATGTATGAATGGTCTTTTGTCCCACTTGTATGGGTAGGACAATTGTGCCAACTATCGAGCATATCACATCATTAAATGCTCGAAGAGTATAAGTGGAAGGTACAATGTGAGAGGCTGGCAGCTTCAAATGTTTCAGTGCAGCGGTTGTAATAATGTTACTAGACGAACCAGTGTCTACCAACACCCGCTTGTACGGAGTCCCGTTGACCCATGCAATAACGTGCAGGGGTGGATCCGCTACATCCCCAGTCACCATTTTTAACTCATCTTCCCTGAAGGTGATGACTGGTTCGGTACACTATTTGACATGCCCCACAAAATTGTTGAACGAATTCGCTTCGTGGGGATGCAACTCAATTGCCTTTAATATCTCCATAAGAGCTTCCCGATGGGGTGCCGATTGTTGAATAAGCTCATAGATGGAGAGCCTAGCCGATGTGGTCCGTAGACTTTGAGTAAGTCTAGTTCGAATCGTGGCCACTGGTCTAGGCGGGGGCAACTGTGTAGGATTCACTTGAGGTTGTGACATGGGTGGAACTTCCCTGGTGGCTGTCGCGGGGGCAGCTCCTGGGTGTCTCTTGTTTCTTGTCACAATGCTAATCATCCCAACATACCCCTCCATGGGGCAATTCTATTGCACTTCGTTGACATGAAGAGGTTTTGCTTGTGCATCATGTGTGGGTAAAGGATCTTTGAAAACACCCATTTGTTGGTTGTTGGGTGCGATGGGGTTATCCACTACCAATGTGTTATTGTCAATGAGGTCTTGCACTAAACCTTTGAACGTCCAATGAGACATTAAGGTCATGCCCTTTCCTTCTATGGAATCTATAGTAAAGATCCTCTCTGTAGCCCTTAGGCTTTGGCGCATTAGGATCGATTGTTGGAATCTCTGGCAGATTAATCAAGTTTGCCATTGACAAACGGTCAAACAAGGAGTCCCTAGACTCAGTGTATGGTGTAAATTGCCGCCTAGGGTGACGCTGCTGATTGTGATCTTGTTTTTTATTATCTTTCTCATAGTTATTGTGAGGCATGACCTGATAATTAGCCTTTGGAGGCTATGTTGCTTGGGCAGGCTTAGGGGCATTGATAGCAACTTGATTGACCGTGGCGGGTTTCTATTGCGTATTCCCTATTTTGGTGCTCTTGTTCCACTCTTTTTTCTTAGGCTTGGCAATTTTGCCATCCTGTATCTTGATCTCTTCGATAACTCTAGCTTGCGCCAGAGCTTCTTCTAAAGTGGCGTATTGCTGCAGCTGCAATAGCACAGAGATCGATCGCAAATAGCTCTTTGCGAACATTTGAGTTAGGTCGGACATAGGAGGGAGGTAGGACAACTTTGAAAGCAACGTCCTCCATCGATTCCCATATGCCACCATAGATTCCTCCTCATACTGCTTGAGGCTAGCTAGATCACTTAGTGACGCCTTTTTCTTTGTGTTGAAAGCAAAACGTTCTAGGAATGCGTCCACTAGCTGATCCAAGTTGTAGATGCTATGCTTCGGTAGATGGGTAAACCAATCCGAGGTAGATCCTACGAATGTGGTTATGAATGTTCTTAATAGCAATGCATCATTGTCTTGTATACCGAAGCATTGGCTCAAAAATCGAGTCACATGCTCTTGAGCATCTTCATCCCCTCTAAAGAGTGCCAACTGGGGCAGCTTGAAATGTTCGGGGTATGGAGGTATTGGCACTGACGGATGCACAGGATGACTACGGAGTTGGCGTAAGGTAGGCTTTTGGGGCCCAGCAGTCTTGAGTTCCATAGTCTCCAAGCATTCTAACAACACTTTGTATGCATCGGAGGACTTAATCTCCTCCTCCTTGGTTTGCTCCCGTTGTGGGTTGCGGGGAACTTGAGGCCTTTGGAGGGATAAATGGGTAGCATCCCTTCTGCCTTGATAGGGCATTTCAGCCCGCTCTTCTTCTTGGTCATAATCCTCATAATCTTCTTGAGGAGTGTCTGGCCTAGGCCTGTAAACATTGATGGGTGCCCGCGGAGGATGCCCATCACGGTTGCGGGGAGTGGCCTCCCGCTCAGGTCTAGGAGGTCTTAGAGGTAGTGCTTGATGAAGTCACGGAGACCTATCTCGCACTAGGGGGTTGTGCCTCACATACATCTCAGATTGCTGTGCGCGAGGGACTGGGGCCTTCTCAAGCGCATTGTTGTGAAGCAATTCAGTTGTCTGACGTTGAATGCGCTCTTGATTAAGGCGACACAAATGTTCTAATTTCTGTTGGTCTTGCCTAAGCCGCATGATTTGCGCTTGGTGGGTGGCTAGTTGGGCAAATGCCAAGTCATTTTGTTTCATCGTCTCTTGTTTAGGAGGCCTAGATGCCTCCCCTACATATCTGTCTCGATCATGGTGCTCTGAGACCCCTATATGTTGCTTCCCTCTGTCGAGGTTGGCAGCATTGACTTGAAGCTCTGGTCTCAATGAGCGATCTGGATATAAAGCGGGTGCAGACGTGCATCGTTCCCGCACTATGTACTATTCTTGAGGAACGTAGTGATCCTCCTCACTCTCTCTGTTATATGCATAAAAGGTGCGGGCAGAATTGTCTTGCCCTGTCGGAAGAACCTGATACTCTGGATATGGTCTACTGTGTCCGACATTAATCAGGGGTAAATTAGGAGTAACAAAATCATATGGTTCCTCCTTGTGGACCCTTTGTTGTTCTAGAGCAGTACATAGCGCTTCATCACTAGGCCACCCATAACGAACTTCCAAGGGAGGCCTCATACTTAGACCAAGTGCTACATATTGGTTATTTTCTTGAAAAGATTTTTGTTGCTTAGGAGTTCCCCCTAAGGAGGTGCCTCTATAGTCTTGTCTATTGATGGCATGAGTTGGAGTGCCCCTCAAGGAGGTGCCTCTAGAGCCATGTTCTGCATGGTGTGAACTAACTTGTGTACCCTGCCGCCAAGGCGGGATGGCCAAGTCTTTAGGGCTATATCGGAGACGACTTGTCTCTCTTGGTGCATTTTCTGTAGCTTCTGCCCGTGATTGGGCTTGGCTACGAGTAAACACCATGGTAATGTTAACCTAAAGATGCAGAAATTCTTTTTATGATTTTTCTTTTATGATTTTTTTTGTCTAAACAGAAAATAGCATACACACACAAGCAATGATTATCTCTTTTAAAGATTAATAGTGTGCCCTAAATCTGGTTTAGTGTGTTTTTGTTGTTTGTTTTGTTTTGTTTTTGAAAATTTTTGTGAAACGTTTAAATGCAATTATGAAGGCTCTTATGACTCCCAAAATGGTCGCCCCTTCAATATACCATTGTCGGACCGATATACCAACCTCTCTATATACCCGCCCTTACGTGAGGGAGACTATAGGTACGTGAGAGCAGATGATACATGGAACATAGGCGGTACGGAAGGGGAATCACTCTGTTTATGACACCTACCATAGAAGACTTATCCTCATGCGCTAGGAATCACCCTAGCTACACTCGGTCAGCTTTCGTCAGGATTTACGTCTAGCAACGATCGCGATTGGGGTAATGGATGCAATATCTCAAGCCAAAGTGATAATGGAATCCACCTTTGGTCTTGCTCAAGGGTTGGGGTTTTACGACCAACTCCTTGTGTTTAAAATACCACGTGGTGTGTGGGGTTCATTTTAATTTGCAAAAATTTGAAACAGGCAAACAAAAAGGAAACTTTCCCTAAGCCATACAAAACTGAAAACCAGAAAACAGAAAACAGAAATTTGATAGAAGCTTGTTAAAAACCCCTACCTCTTCTCTGCCCAACAGGATGTTTCTGATTTGCTCTGAAAAATGCACAGAAATATACTCGTCCCTGGGTGAGGCGAATATCAGAACAGTATTCGTTCCAGGGTGAGACGAATGCTTATTCGTCCCTGGGTGAAACGAATACCAATTCTGTAATCGTCACTTGCAGAAACGAATAACAGTTGATGATTGAAAAATAGGTACCTGTAATCAAAACAAGCAATTTCAGATCAGAAATCTAACCTAAAAAAAAATAGAGGACGAGAGGTCCCACCGTGATCGCCATTGAAAACACGAGATTCCGAAAACAAAAAGGATAGACTAAAAATGCAATGTAAACGAAACTAAAATAACGCTTAAACCCTATGTTATTGAAAAATGCGTAAAAAGAAAGAACATGAACACAAGATATCAAAGCAATATAAAATACGGCCCTTTTATTGATATGCTTTTCAAATTTGTGTTACAATGCGTCTCCTTCCTTTTTAGGGGATAGGAGCGTTAAATGTTGGTCTTTTACAACTTGTTTCAGAATTCCTTCTTCCGCGTGCCCACATATAAGATGGGCGAACCAAAACGTTGTCGTCGCTTGTGTTGGTAAAAGTAGATTCCTCGCTGCTCCTCTAATGCTGAAAATCTGCGTTCAAAGAAACAAACAAAGAATCAGTAGCACCTGTGTATGAAAACGAAAGATAAATATAATAATGGTTAAAATGAGTCCAAATAAACTGAAAACTTGACAAAAGCATAATCATGTAACTAGCTAAATACTACAAAAGAAATAGTCACCAAAGGCAATAAGGCGGGGGGTGCCCGAAGGCAAACCACCCATGGGTGAAACTTTGTTTCGACACCAATCCGCTTGGGATGGGTCCGAAACCTGGTGTGATGTGTTGTCGGCAAATTGGTAGGATATTGTGGTCAGAAAAATCGGGTTTTGGTTCTTGATTCGTGCCTTCAAAAGTCACCCAATAACCTCTCTTTCGATTAAGAGATTATGGATGTTGAAAGCACAAATCGCAAGTAAGTGAATTAGCAGCACTTCGTCGCTCAAAATGCTCCTTCTCTGTATATCTTTTGGGTGAGGAAGCTCACCATTTTATAGACCCAAGGGGTCTCTTTGAATTAACATGCAAAAGTGTTACTTTGCATGAATGCTTTTTTTGTGAAGAGAAGACTTCTTCTTGATCAAGGGCTTCTTAACTGCCTCTGTGCATGTCTTTGTATGTTTAGAAAAGCTCACTCGCACTCCCATGCAATGAAGGGATAGCTAAGTGGCAAATCTGAGTTGTCCTAAAAAGCTCACTCCCATTCCCATGCAGTGAAGGGAGAGTCAATTGGCAGATATGAGTTGTCAAAAGAACTCACTCGCACTCCTATGCCATGAAGGGAGAGCTAAGTGGCAGTTCTGAGTTGTCATGCATCGAGGTCTGACTTTTTGTCGGTCAAACCTGGCGTTCGTCCCACCCAGAAGCGAGCGTTGGTAATCGTCTCTGGGTGAAACGAGTACCAATCTGCGCTCGTCTCTGGGTGAAATGAGTACCAATCCGCACTCGTCCTTGGGTGGAGCGAATAAGTAGCAGAGTGTCTAAAAGGTGCCAAATTGATCTTTGACTTGTAAAACTATTGTGTGAGTGGTTAGAACCACTGTTTTAACCTCTGGGGCTGCCCTGGGGCTGTGTGTGTTAGTGCGATCAGTGTTTGCAGTCACATAATCGGATTGGTGCTGTTTTGGTGTCTACAATAGGTAAAGGTTTGGAGCCACAACATAAAGGCATTCAAGAACCTTTGGAAGTTAAGCTTTGGCTTGGGATATGTGGCGTAAGCTACATCCCCAATAAAAATCAACCTTTACCCTTTAGTAATGATGATCATCTTGTTACTTATGCTAAATATTTAGATCATTAAGGCTTGGAGTGAAGTTATGAGGATGAGGGATTGCCTTATCCCACTAACATGTTGTTATGAAATGTTGTAACTTTGGTACACCCTAAGTTGGTTCCCCTTGGATGGTGAAGAACTTAAAGAACCAATGAACATAATGCATCTAAAGAGATACTAGACATAACTTGACACTCTGAATTTTTATATTACATTTAGATTAGTTTTCATACTGCATTTGGTTTGCTTGTTTATACTGCATGATTGTTTGTCATATATTGCATGGTTTTCTTGACATTCTATTCCATTTGCATTCTGCTTGTCATATAATTGCATTGTTGCTTAATCATATTTGCATGACTGCTTGATCATATATATTTTGGAGATTTCATGAGGATGGCAAGTGATGACACCTAGTTATATCTTAGCTCACATGCATTGCACTCATACTAGGGCTTTAATGCCTAGCGAATCCCCAACCTAGGGCTCATATTCATGCATTTTCATATTTGCATTTCGTTCATATTTTCTCCTTCTCTTATATTCCTTGACCTTGAAAGTATAAAATGATTGTCAAAATTCTCTCCAAGTCAAGGGATATAGTTATTCATATTTTGTACATCCTTTGTCTTTGAAATTTTTAATCAGTTCTTATCTTCCCTAAGATAAAGGACGTACATTCCTTCTTCTTTTGATTTTGCCTTTGCTTTGTTCACACCTTCTCCTTCTTGATCTTTCACTTGTTAAGGGGTCCTCATGGGATATGATATGTACCGCATGATTATAATTTTTGGTACTCATACGACCACTGACTATCTTACGTACACCTCTTAAATATTGAGATATCACTAAAGACACACACACAATATTTGTATTTATTGCTTCTTCCCACACATGCACACACTCACCTTATGCTTTGCTTTGGTCATTCATCTTTTGCATACACCATGCCCCTATTGGGTGGTATTCATTTTGGCAAACTCAATCTCATATTTCACCCCATACAGGATAGCTTCATGGCCACACATGAGGGGTAGCCTCCATATTGACCATTTGTGAGCATACATCCTAGCGGGTACCTCTTTATTTCTGGCCACTAGAGAGCACCATTACCCATAGCAAAAAAAGCTCCACATTTGAACATATTTATGAGCACAACACCCTTCCAGGATAGCTTCATGGCAATATGTGAGGGGCAACCTCCATATCGATCATTTGCAAGCATACATCCTTATAGGGTTTCACTTTTTTTTTCCACTTGGTCTATGATCATTTGATTACATTGATATTTCATGATCTACATTGATTCAAACATCATATTTCGAGCACTGTTTTTGCTTTGTTGACCTTCTCCATATTCTTTTTCTTCCTCTCATTCTTCCTTTCTTGTTTTCCTCCTTTGTTTTCTTTGTTTTATTCTCTTTTTTGAAATTACACCTTGTCTCTACAGATCATGACTTCACTCTATATCAAAATCAAAATTCATATTTATGGGATGCAACTTTGGCTAGAGGTGTGTTTTTCTTCTTTTTTTATTCTCTTCTTTCTTCCATCCTCTGTTTCTTGCATTTCTCCATCCATCCATGCATTTTCACTCATTTAATTAAGCTTCAATTTCTCATACATTGCATTAGCTTAGTCCATTCATGCATTTCATAGTTATGTTATCATTCATTCATGCATAGTCAAACATAAAAATACATAAAAAATAAGCAATCACATAAGTGCACATATTTTAATTAAATTAGCATGGTATTACTTGAGATAAAAAGGGTACATAGGTCTGTTTGGTTGGTGTGCCATAGTCTGAGCTTGACACACTCGACCCTCCCCAAGGATGCATGCCACACTTAAAATTGGTATGTCACCCCAATCCTATCCTAGCTCTAGGAGCCCATCTTCTCTACTTCACCTGTAGGAGGTGGTATTGGCGGGGGTATGTTCATGAACTATGTGGCAGTCTATGATCTAGATCGTAATCGACTCTGTGACTAAAGGGAGGCTGGTGGAGGTACCCTCTGTAGTTGTTCCTATAGAAGGTAGATTACCTTGTTGAGTTGATTTCTTGTAGCTGCAACCATGCCCTCTTCTTGAGCCTAATTTTGCTCCTAGTCCAATCGGTTCATCTTGCCCTTGGGGTGGTCTACCTCAGCTCGCACTACATCTTGCTCTATGAGTTTTGTGTTCAAGGAACTTTGCATCCCCTAAATCCTCTTGGACCTATCCTCTCAAAGTAGGTCTATCTCCCCCTGTATGATTTCTATTTGGGCCTATAATACCTCTATATCCCTCATCAAGTCCCCTTGATCAACGATCCTACTTGACCCAACTAATTTTGATGTAGATGCATCTCTAGTCGCTCTACTCAACCCAAAATTGGCCATCATGGAGGCACATATTGTAGTTTCCCTTCCCCTTGAGCTAGAGATGGTGATTGTACCCCTCATGACCATCACTATCTCCACTTGAACCTATGCCTAGGATAGTATTGGTGGGACTGTGCTCTTATGCTACCACTTCATGGTACATCGAGTGGCATCTTGAAGTGCTAGTTGCACACACTGGCTCATAACCTGACATATTTGCACTAGCACTTATGGGGAGATCCTTAGGGGTACCATGTGCTTTTACCATATTAAATACTCGAGAAGCACCCCAAAATCGTCCACCCCTAGATCCACATAGAGTGGGTCATCCAAGTCCTCCTCTATTTATCTACCCACATTAGGGTCCCCTCTGACTCTTGATGGGTCTCTCTAAACCTTCCTATACTAGTAGTCACCTAGGTTTGGTATCTCTTAGAAGATACCAAACTACCATTGGACTCGATCAAACCTAAAGAGCTCTAATTCTCCCTTCTCCATAGAGACCCACATGAACCTCCTCACCTGAGCTAGCTCCTCCACATCCTCTATCCATCCTAGGTGTAGATACCACAACTGCTAGATGATCCTCTTCTCTTGTAGCTCATCTATCACCCGCTTCCCTAGTGGTAGGTTCCTAATGTATGTCCTCTAGATTGGATCGAAGCTCCTAGACCATATTATGTTGCTAGTCACTCTAGGTTGGGCAATGGCCCTAGTAGTGCATATGGTCTCTTGACTGCTATGTTCTCCCAACATCACACCTGGAATAAAGTCATACATACCATCCCTATATACCTTTTGTACATAATATTGTACAATGTCTTGTATAATTAGGCTAGCACATACATATATCATGTGAACCACACCCGTTGGTATTACATGTTTGTCACTACTCCCACAAATACCTATGGTAGGTATTTCCTACTCATGTGGAATACCAAGAATCCTACCACCACCCCACAAAGCATGATCATCAGAGCATCGACACCATAACACCCCACCAACTCATAAACTAGTATCTGTATCTCTCAGACCTAGTGGGTCCAGACCCCTTATAGTCTATGTAGTGTCACTTGCTGCCCTCGATATTTGTAAACTACCGTTCCCTGATGGGGATGCACAAAATGTGCCACACATCCTCTAGTGTGATTGTCATTTCCCTTGTTGGTAACCAAAAGATCGATGAATCCAAATGCCACCTCTCCACCAATGCTATTAGTAGTACTCTTTTCGTCTCAACCTGTGGCATTTTTGCCAAGTGAAGTAGCCCCATTACCTCTAGAATATGCTTCTCTACCTATGAGAGACCCTCCAGTTCCTCCTCCAAGGAATTTGGTCACCACTCTCAGCTCTCGAGTACATCATGCTATAGCCAAAAACATAATAATTTTTTAATTAGTTATGCATACAAAAAAATAATAAAATATACATAATCCAAACATAACCTAATTTCATCACGCAAAACCAAAGAACAACATCTCAACATCTAAGTTTGCTTGTCTTGGCCTCTTCTTTCTCTTTCTTCTCCATTTCTCTTTTTTATTTTTGTTTTCTCTTTGCTAAAACCACAACCCATCATCCTAGGGCATGATTTTACCTTTTTTCCTTCTTTTGAAATCATGCCCTACATTTCCAGGGTGTGATTTCAGTCACTACGATGAACCAACCAAAATTTTGCAAGGGTCACACACGATGATTTCTTCTAAAAGACAAAAATGGTAAAAAGCACTAAAATATCTAATCTAGCCTAGTCTAGAAGAAATATTTTAGTCCTTATCCATGCTCATTCTACTACTATGCTGACCTTACCCCTCGTAATGGTTGAATGGTGTGTGGGTAGCATCACTTGTATTTTTCTCTAAAGCTCTTCTTTTCTCCTTTGTGTGGTGAAAATGAATTAGGGTTTTCACTCCTTTTACCTTTTATTCTTTGTTTTTGGTTTTCTCTATCCTCTTTGATGTTATTTTTCATTGTTGTCCACTCTGTTTTCCTCTGAGTCAATTATTTTGAGTTTTCATAGGAGTTTAAAATTTATTTTGAAACTTGAGGGGGCACCCCAACCTAAGAGGCATTAATGTCCCTAATGCATTTTTTATGTGCAAAATATTCAAGTGTCCAAAATAGCACCATTTTTACACCATCCCTTTTTTCTAAACCAACCACCTCTTTTTGTTCATTGCTATTCACCCATAGGTGTCTACATATTTATTTGATGCATTTAGTAGGCCATAAATGCATCAAAGAGAGGGCTAAATGTAGACATAAAAAATTGACCCACCTAAGTGAGTCATTTTTTCCTACAACTCTAGAGAAGACCTTCAAACTTGTTTAAGTACAAGTTTGGGCCTCCCCCTTTATTTCTCATTTTTTTCTTAGCTTTGTCAAAATCGTGGTTGCTCCTTACAGGGTGCAATTTTGGTAAGTTAGGGTTTTCTCTTAGAAAACCCTATTTTTGGGCCAACCCTCAAGACGTTGGCCCTCCCCTAGGTTGTATTTTCATTTTTCTACCCTTTTTCCCTCTAAACCTCTTATAAATAGAGGGTTTGGATCCTATTTTTCTCCTAAGAAATTTTCTAAATGTTCTAAGAAGTATGATTTCAAGTATTCTTTGGCTAACAATTCATTTGGAAAGCAAGTATTTCAACAATATCAAGTGTCTTCTGGTGCTCTGTTGCTCTACTATTGGTTATTTTGCTTTGGTGGATAAGTGTGGGACCTTTGAGGAGGAATCTATCATTTTTGTGGGGGTCTTCATCCTTTTGTCTGTTATTTCATTACCACCAGGTTTATTCTTGCATTTTGGTGTTTCTAAAGCTTTTTATTCTATATTTTGCATTTAAATTTACATCCATCTATCATTTTTGCACTCCTATCCCAAAATTGCGATCACCCCTCACAAGGCACGATTTTGGTAGAACCCAAAATCACGATCATCCCTTACAGGGAATGATTTTGGTTTTGTCAGGTTTGGAGGTAAGATTTTACTCCCAAACCCTCATTTCCACTTGCATGTTCCATATAGACCATAATATTGTTATCTACATTCTGTTTTTCACATTGTTTCATTTCATTGCATCTTGTCTTGTTTGTTTCCAAAAAGTTCAACAATCGCTTTTGATTTCAAATGGTAAGCTAAAAGGACCAAGGGAGATTTAACACTATTCATCCAAGCTCAATATTACAATGGTCTAAGTAGGCCCCCAAATGTTGATCAAAATTTATAGGATTTTGTGAAGCTGTTTTGCAAGATTCGAAGTTGTGGGATACATCAGGATGCAAGTTAAAAGCTATGGTCAACTGCTAGATCAAATAAATGCCCTAAGTTAACTTCTTAGACTATTTTTTCTTTGCTTTCTGCTTATTTCTATTCAAAAAATATATCATAAGTAAAGGGAAAATAATCTGGTTATGTTTTTGGGCATTTAAAAGAGAAAAATCATATAGTTTGCATTTTAGGGTTAGCTTAGTTTGTTCATTCTCTCAAACCCTTGCTAAAAAGAAAATAGTTTTATTTTATTTCAAGCTAAGGTTTAGTTCTCATTAAAAATAAAGAATCATTTTAGGGTTAGTACTTGCTTTCTTGCATTGTTGTTTGCTTGCATTGTTGTTTGCTTGCATCGTTCTTTCATATTTATATATTAGATTTTAGAAAGACCAAACCTAGGTGTTTGCTCAATATACACATAAAAAATCCCATCCCTGGACTTGGAGCGAGTCCTTAAACCATTCTTGGTGAACCCTTCAATGCCCAAGGCCCCCAAGTGTAGAGAATATAACACACCCTCATGGTCACCTCGACTCCCAATGGATCCAACTGAGAATCGTACGTGGTAGGGTAGTTTACCCCCTCTACGAAAATAGGGTCATGATCATTATAATGAACTTGAGCATACCTTGCAATTTAAAAATATATTTGGGGAATATCTTAGCCATATTTCATGTTGAATAGGGATTCTACAATGCATAAAAATGAATGTACTTGGAAAGGCAATCCACTACCACAAAGATCATTTTTTCTCTTATCTTTAGGAAGGCCCTCAATAAAATCCATGGATATGTGTTTTCATTGGTGGTCAAGGATAGGTAAGGTTTACAACAATCTAAGAGATTTAACAATTTTCCTCTTGTTATGTTGACACATCTCACATTCTATGAAAAGATCTTGATATCTACTTTTAATCCTTTCCAAGAATTTTTTTTTTTACCCAATGATACGTTTTCAAGAATCCAAAATGTTCTACAAAAGGAGATGCATGCAATTGTTGGATGACACTAGTCTTAACAATTGAATATTGAGAAAGATAAATGCAATCCATTTTACAAAAAATCTAATTAACATATGAGAAATAGGAAAGCAACGAGAATTCATCCTCCACTTAATTATTTAAACAGTCTCTAGGTCAAAAATCTAGTCCCCTAAAAGTTGAGAAATCCATTGTGAGAGGACTAAAGATGACACTAACAACAAAAATTTCTTCATGTTTGCAAGATAAAGCATTAGCCACCACATTTCTTGTATTATATAATAAAATCATGCTCCAAGAACTTGATCAATAATTTGTTCTATTCAAGACATGAGATACATTACTCTAAGAAATGCTTAAGGCTATTATGATCAGTCTTGATGATGAAGTAATTTCCCAATAAATACAACCACTATTTCTTTATGGTATGCAAAATAATTAATAATTCTTTCTCATAAGTGGATCATCCTAGATTCTTACTAGAGAGCTACTTAATTTCAAAGGCCAATTTGTGTCCATCATGCATAAAAACAACCCTAATACCTATGCTTGAAGCATCACACTCAATGACAAAGAGTTTGCCAAAATTAGGGGTAGCCAAGATAGAGGAGGTACGCATAGCCTCCTTTAGGGCCTATAAGGCTTGGGAAGTTGGTTTGGACCAAACAAAGGCATCATTCTAGTGAGAATAATGAGAGGAACGATAATCTTGCCATAGTTATGAAAACATTTCTTATAGTAGCCTATTAGACATAAAATTCCATGGTGTTGTTTATGGAATTTGGGCAAGGACTAGTCTTGAATAATGAATGGATTTTATCTTGTTAGGATCAACCTTGAATCCTTTTTGAGATATTATATGTTATGAGTATTCTACCTCATGGACCCCAAAGAAACATTTGGACTTTTTGACAAATAATTTTTCCTTCAGTAATAGGTGAAGAACTTTGTCCACATGAACTAGATGATCTTCGTAGGACTTGTTATAAATTAAGATATGATAAAATAAAACTAATAAAAACTTGTGAAGAAAATTATGAAAGATAAAATTCATGATATTTTGGAAAGTAGGAGCATTACTAATACTAAAAGGTATGATTGGAAACTCTTAATCACCCTCATGTATGCAAAAAGCAGTATTAGGTATATCCTATTATCTAACCCTAATTTTATGGAACCCAAAATGCAAGTCTAGTTTTATAAAATATTTAGCACCACATAATTAATCCATCAAATAATCTATAATAGGGATACAAAACAAATATTTTGATGGTGATCATGATGAGAGGTCAAAAATCATGACATATGCGCCACAAATTATTCTTGTATCATACCATAACCATTGAAGAGGAATAATGACTAATGCTTGGATGAATGATTCATTTCTCTAATATTTACCAAACAAATAAAATTAGAAAAAGAATCCATGACCATATTCCTTTAATATGTTTTCCATGCTATGGGAACTAACCACCTTGGAGGATATTAGATTCCTTGGAGACAAATGACCCTTCTATTATCCATCAACTTAACACATAATCATTATATATTAATAGTAACATAACCAAGATGAGATAACTATTATGCTTTCAAAATGATATATACACTACCCAATTTTATGGCAAATAGATTGCTTTACCAAGTATAATCCTCCATTTGTATGTTAACTTTATCTATTCGATCTATACACCAAGCAATACCTCCATTCACAAATAAATACTTGAAATTTATATTGATTTGAATAATTGATATACAAGTCCAAATATTTTATTGTCTTACTATTAATAAAGTTATGTGTGTTACCTACATCAATCAACATATTTATGTGTTGTCATTTAATGAATCCTTGGTATTTGATTGTATGGTGATCTTGGAGCCCTATAAGGGTATAGGTAGAAAAATCAATGGTATCATCCTTTTTTTTAGCCTCATCTACTTTAGTTGGTTGCTCTTATTTTAATGAGTCTTCACATTTTGATATTGTTGATTCCTCATATTCCACATAGAAGTTATGATGTTCTTCATAGGCTTGATCTAAAGGACGATGAGAATGATATTTAAAATAGAAGGATACATGGGAGTGCTCATTATTATAGTTAATAAAGTAATAAAATATAGGATTAAAGTCATGCTCAAATATTTTGTTCTATAGCCAAAGCTAGACATTGAGCATCCTTAAGGGTATAAGGGTTGAGCCTGTTGAATTCCTACAAAATTTTATGATTAAGACCATGGTGAAAGGATGAGACCACCACTACTAGATTCAATTTGTATATGTAGGAGAATAGACTTGTGAACTTTGTGCAATGCTTCTCAACCATTCTTGTTTACTTTATTTGCATTAGATGGACCATATATGATGTGTAAGATCCTTTGTTAAAACTTAAAAGGAACTGTGCTTTGAAATCAAGCCATAAAAGAAGGGGTCCAATTTGGAAATCCTCCCATTATAAACATTAATGATCATGGGTTCCCAAATTAGTAGCAACTAATATGACACAACCTTATTCAATAATATGGTATAGAGATATAATGCTATCCATATTGGCAAACAACTTCCATGATTGACACTCTTAAATTTGGAGATGTCGATGCATGGAATAGGAACATCATGAGGCCAGTAAATGAAATTAGATGCACATCCTACAAAGAGATCTATATTAGAAGGAATGCATAATATGCAACCACCCATACTTAGAAGAGTACCTTTGGTAGCATAGGAAGTTGAGTGACTTTCATAGGAAACTAGAGGACTATGACTGAATGGTGGTTGATGAAGCATGCTTGTGTCCCTTGGATTTAGTGCTTAGTGTATACCTACTGGCTATTTCCTAGTGACTTGTTAAGACTTGTGGGAAAGGGAATGCATAGAAGAGTATATTTTTAATAAGCTTTGGATATCATCTATGGGCCCTCGCAATAGAATCAACCACCCTTGTTTTTTTCTCAAGATAGGTATACAAACCAAAATCAATAGTATTGGGAGTAATATTACCAATTAGAGGGATAACGAGAGTGGACAAGGGAGGGTTATTAGGAGAAATAAAGGAATAAGTGGTGTTGAAAGGAAGCAAAGCCATAGAGTTTAGACACTGGTCAATACTATTAATATTTGTAGGAGTGTTTTTATTCTCACAAGGATTTTTGAGTTGGTGCTTCTTTCTATTCATACACATATCCTATGAATACCCAATATGTTGCAATTGACTATTGATTTGTAACCAATCAATAGTAGTAGTATGTTCATTTATACACTAGGGGTAATTACACAACCCAACAAAACTTTGGAGTACTACAAAAAATTATTATGAGAAATACCCCTTAATTTGATCAACTTCAAGAGATGATTACAAAGAGATAGATCTCTTACAAGGGTCCTAACATACTCTATTCCTAAAAATGTGTTGTTAGAAAACCCCTTGCTTTTATTGGCTCCAAGAGATAATCAAAATGGGATAGGTCTCCTACAAGGATTTGGACACACCTAATACTTTTATTTTAAATTGGGTTTAAGAAAAGGAAGTAACAACAATGAATTCACAATGTTATAGAAAAATATGCTAGAAGATGATCCAAAAAATTGACAAAAAAATTACTAGGAAATAGGAATCAAAACTAATAAATAGAGGTTCTAGAATGGTTTGCATACCATTCTACCATAAATTCACACTACCATAGGGAGTCAAGATCAATGTTCTAATACCACTTGTAATAAAACAACTTTAAAAAATATAGTAATGGTAGTAGCAATTCAATAATATGCAATACACAACATCCATTGATAACAATAAATTCATATCCAATACCAAAAAATCAAATATGCAAGTAATTAGATTCTAGATTAAAATCAAGGTATATTCTTAGCCACTTGGAGAGGGTAAAGTATCTTAGTCACTTGAAGAGGGTGAAATCTCATATGCACAATAGAGGCAACTAAGATTAAAATATGAAATATTATTCCCACTACAACATAGCTCTTCCTATTGATAGACTAATTCAACATTAATCCTTACCTTAATGCTCAAGGGCCGACTACCTAAACCTAGGGCTCAAGCTAATATATATAAATATATTCAACATGGCTATATTGGAATTGTTACACATTAAGTAGATGTTTAAAAACATCCTCTAGCATGGTTTTCAAAGATATTGGGTAACAAGTCTAACAATACCTCTCTTCAAGAGTGGATATAGAAAATGCCTCAAATTATCGTATCATTATAGTTAATATTTTCTTTGCAAAGTTGTTTGAAAGCATGGTTGATAATAGAATTAGAAAATGAGTAGAATAAAATGGAAAGAGGGAAAAAGGACAAGCATATTTTAGACCAAAACACTCGACAATGGACTATATAACCACTTTGAGACATATCATTGAAACAATATGCAATGAAAAAGGATAAGCCTATTATTGTTTTGTGAACTTCAAGAAATATTTTGACACAATGACTAGAAGTAAACTATGGAGTAGAATGGAAGAATTAAGCATACTAGAAAATTATAGAGAAACCATGCATATACTCTATGAGGAGGTTCAAGCTAAAATCAAAATGCAAGTAGGACTTTTAGAATGCTTTAAAAGTGACATAAGGGTCAAACAAGGATGGAGGGGACAATGTTGATTTGGGAAGATATGTGATGAGGATTTTGTTGTATGTCTCATTTTGATTGCAAGGCCAACATATAGTTTGAGGGAGTATTATAAGGCCTTAGAGAAATTCTATAAGGAGATAGACATGCACATAACTATTAACAAAACCAAGATCATAATATTCACCAATCAAAAGAAAAAGAATAATTTAAATATTTATTTTGAAGAGGGTATTTTAAAATAAGTAACAATGTACAAATATCTTGGGGTATACATCAATAATAAGCTTAACTAGAAAACATGTAGAGTGAAGAAAATATTAAGAGGAGGAAGAGTAATTTTTGGATTACAAAATAGAAGCAGAGATGTTGAATAATAGAAGTGAAAGATGGAATATATTAAATTATTTGGTACATGCTACTGTACCACCTTGGGTACATACTTAGATTAGGAAAGAGTTTTCTAGATTAGAAGTTATGATTTTATTTATGCAATGTAATAAATGCACAAGTATTATTAAAGTGTGCAAAGTATTTTGGTATTGTAAATGTGCATAGTTTTCCATGTGCACGTGTCCATAGAATAGGAAGTGGAATATTCTAGAAGAGTGAAGGCCAAGAGTGTTCCATATGGAGATTCACATTACATTATATATGTAATGTATGTGTATATGTAAAGTGACGTGATGTGACGTGACATTACTTGATACTTAATTGATAATTTCAAAGCTATTGTACCATTTTCATGTGTATTTATTAATGACAAGTTTATGAGTGATTGTTGAATTTATTTTTGAGTTTTATACTTCTATAATATTGCCATTATCATATATATCATATTGTAACTTTATTATTGATCTTTTGGTGAATTTTATCTTAAGTATTTAGCTTCAAAAGCTAATAGTGGTGTCAGAGCCACAACAAGGTTTTAACTTGCACATATTTTAAGGTTGCAAAGGAGATTTTGAATGGTTAAGGATAAACCAATGAAGTTAAGGAGATTACCTCTGAAAAGGAAAACTAGAGAAGTTTGAAGATTTACCTATTCCAAGAATAAATTTTAAATAGGAGATTTCAGGTCTTGAAGATAGACCTTGACATTGACGAGATTAAGAGACCCAAGAAGGAGGTCCTATAGGAGAGTTTGATATATTGAAGGAGATTCTAGATTTCAAGTTGGCTAGAGTCTTTCCACAGGGTTGAAGAAGAACTCGTGAATACTAGGACTCAACACATAATTCTTTCCACTAATTTTGAGAATACCTAGTGAAGTTTATTCATTTTAAAATTCTAGAAATTTTTAATGTTTTTGGTTGCTATTGTTTAAGTTTATTATTGGATAAAATTAACTCCCATAAGTTGATAAGCTTCCTAAAATATATAGAGAATAATTTCACCTTCATTTCCTGAAAGTCTATGTGCTTTCCTTATGTAGGGATTAGTTCTTTGTTGCATAAAAGTAGATATTGAATATTGAGGAGGTCCAAGAAAAATGCCCCATTGGAGATTGGATATTGAGGAGACTCAAGAAGGAATTCCCCATAGAATATTGGAAACTAGAGATAGAAAGCTATGGATTGAAGAAATTGAAGAGACTTGAAAGAGATCAGATTGAAGAACTTTTAGATTTGGAAGATTGCAGATTGAAGACTACTGAATATTGAGGAGACTTGCGTAGGAGGTTCCCATCAAATATAAATATTGAAGGTAGAGAAGGACTAAGAAAATATCCTATTACAAAATGTAGAAGCAACAAATTTTGGAGATCTAAGAAAGATATCTCATTTTAGAATTCCCATAGTTGGAATATTGAAGAGACAAGGAAATATCTCATTAAATTTTTGAGGAGAAGAGTTGAGGAGTTGCAGAATTAGAAGACCCAAGAGGAGAGGTCTCAAGAGAATTTGGAGAAGGAGGAGGCTAGAGAAAGCCTTATTACAGAATTGAAGAAGTGACTATTAGAGGAGTTGCAGAGAAAGCTAGAGGAAGAATATTGCAAGCAAGGAGAAGTTTCTGATAAGAAGGATTTGGGACAATTATCGCCATTCGACAACAAGCCCAAGAGGAATAATATTTTGACAAGAAATTTATCAAATTTTGGAGAAGGTTTTTGAAGACCTTAATATGTTCATATTCTTGAGGAAGAAGACAAAAAAGGAGACCAAATTTGAAGTCAGAATTCGATAAGAATATTGAGAGAGAAGACAAGATTGAAGAGGCCATAGTTTTGGGAAATTTAAGGACAACCACAATATTTTTGAAGGCTGATAGGAGAAGTTTTCTTATTTTTGAAGGAGAAATTGAAGAGTTGAAGGATAGTAAATTTAAGAAGGTATTGAGATACATATTTTGAAAATTTTGGGAATATTTGGAGTGCCCTTGAATAGGAGATTGAAGGAGGTTGAGACAGTGAAAGAAGACAACATTTTGGAGATATTCATTGCAAGTTTTGGGTAGTAAAACAGAGGAGTTGATTGGCGAGTTGCATAATTTATGATAGCATTTGGGCATCACTAATAGCTGCAAGTTTTATATTTTTAAGGCACAGGTTTTGGAGGAGATTTGGAACCACAAAATTAGATTATGTGGATAGCATTAGAAGAAGGAAAGAACTACAATTTTGGATAACTTTGGTATAAATTTGAAAGATTTTTTGGGTAGCAAGCATGTTGGAAGAGAGTTTTTGGGTAGCAAGCATGTTGGAATTTGAGCAGCAATTAGAGCTGCAAATTTAGTAAGTTTTGGAAAAGTAAAGTGAAGGAGAGTAAATGTGCAAAAATTACAAGATCTAGGTTGCTAAAGGGTGAATCAAATCACTAAATAAACTAGTTGAAAAGGAGATCAAAAAGGTATGTGATATTGGTGCAACATAAATTTATTATTGAAGCATTTAAATCAGGTCTATATTAAGCATTTGAGAGCACCATATTACTTTTATTAATCTAAAGAAGGAAGTTGAAAAAAAGGTATTCAAGCATAAAGGAGTTGATAATGTTTGCATCTTAAGATTTGCAAGATTAAAACAACAATATTTAAGTAAAATTTTATTTAGAAAGGAGAAATAAGAAGGATATAACATTATTATTGAATATTGTTTTTTAGCCCATAAGAGTGCAAATATATTCTAAGTTCTAGTAGTTAAGAGAAATATTGAATAGTGCTCAAATTTGAGGCAGATTTAAGGTGTCTAAAAACACCAAGAGGAGGACTAAAGTTGCAGAATACATTGGTAAAGAAGATCCACAAAAAAATATGGTAGATCCACCAAATAAAAGCACCATCGGATAGCAAGACTAAGCATCATAAGAGCATAGGGGGGTTAGCATCTAAATAGTGTAGATTTATTAGAGTAAAGAGAATAAAGTAAGAGCATTTATCTAAGTAAGTTAAAATATCGAGCAAGGATTAAAAATAAAGTAGATTATTTTAGTGTCTAAAGACACTAAGTAGCCACAAGCCAAAGGAAGAGTGTAAGCATACATTAGAGTAGAGAGCACCATTGTTGCTCAAGGAAGAGCCATCACCATATGAAGAAGCACCGCCATAGTCCAAGAAGGTAGAGCCACTATTGTTTGAGGGAAATACACCAAAATCTATGGAAGAACCACTATCATTTGAGGGAGAGCCACCATTGTCTAAAGAAGAGCCACCATAAAAAATGTTGAGCAAGCTATTGAGTTTTACCCAAGGATTCCAAATAAATACGTTTCCTACAAAAGAGTGTAAAAGATACGTAAAGAATATAGAGGGATTGAAAGTTAATAAAATTACAAGTATTGAGGTTTGGTGTATACATTATATGCAATAGATATATTTTAGAGAAGAAAAATAACAAGCTAGCAAATGTTTCAGGTATCGAGTAAGCACCAAGGTTGAAAGAAGATGTTAAACATTTATTTGGAAGTAAAACACTCTAAATAGTAATGGCCAGAGTGTCATATTATTATCCACCCAAGCAAGAATACGTTACATGAGCTTAAGGAGAATAAAGGAGATGAATTTAGAGCATTGACAGAGTTTGAGTGCCATGTGGCATGTATAACTTGGGAGGTCAACAGGTTTGAAGGTGTATCGCCCAAATTTTTTGCACCCTTACCTTCAGGCTAAAGGATCCGTGCCCAAAAGGGGGATGTGAGAAGGATGGGACAATACCTCGGACGGAGAGGCCCTTTGAAGGTCGCACCTCTCGGGGGAGGGGTATAAGGGTGAATTTTTGATGGATGGTGGGGTTCACCAAGAAAATTTGAGTGGCAGTTTCCACGCCTAGGTTGAGAATGGGTTTGATGTGTTCATTTTATGTTCAATCATTCAGATTCCTAGGTTGGCCAAAATGAATCTAAGCTATTCTATATGAAATTTCTGGTTCATATGAAAACAACAAACATAAATGAATCCTAAATATAGAAAATATCTAAAATGGAGAAGAGTACACTTGATTTCTGATGTCTGATGAAGATTCTGAAGCTTGTAGGAGTCCAGATCATCTTGGATATGACATGATCATCTATAATTGTATAGAATCATCCAAATAACAGGAGATCGTATGAGATCAGCCACGATCGTCAGCGACCTGACGAATTCATTAGAAACCTGCAATCATAAAAACAGACACCAAAAACCAAAAATACAATTGCAAGAATGATACAAAATGATAGAAATAAGAATATAAATTCTTAAATGATAAATCCTGATATCAAATCAAATGGGATGTAATGTTTTATTAATTTATTTTGAATTTTATCATGCAAATATGCTAAATGAGGTGAACTCCAAGATGCAGAACAAAAGTGAATTAATCTAATGCATATTTAAATAAGAAAAAGAGATAGAGAATGCAAACTTAGGGCTCTGATTGCCCCCAATCTGAACTGTAGTCAAAATCATCTACAATCATACGAGATCATCGACGATCTCAACAAAATCGTTCGAAATTGTGGTTGAATCGCCTGCAACGATCCGATCTTCCTTCGGCTGAAACACAGTGAGATCCTACAATAAAACTTGAAAACACAAATGCAAAGGATGCGGAATAATATGTTCTAACACAGCAAAAACCAAATTTTCATGGAAATGATCAGCTAGGGGGATAAATTGGGAAAATCCCAAGTTTATATAGGATTAGAGGGAGGTTAGGATGTTGGGGATCATCCCAATCTGGGAGATCTCCAACGTAGGAATCTCCAACCACGTAGAAACGCTTCTACCCGAGTTGGAGAGGTTGTTGAAATAGAAGCTAATTATAAAAATTTGGTTTTGGGATGAAATCGTTTGGACGTTCTGTTCCAGACGAATTCGTACGATTTGGGATGATATCGTCAGATCAACGACGATATCATCCAATGGTCAAACAACTTCTAAAAATGACACAAAAAATGAGGTGAGCGGTTAACGAGCGGTTTCGGGGTTAAAATTCATTTTTTTATCTTTTACTGATGATTTAACTACGCCAATTTTAGGGTGCTACATTTTGCCCCCTCTTTAGTAAATTTTTCGAAGAAAATGTGTTAAAGACGAGTTCTTCATGCTTTACGAGAAAGTAAGAATTTATTCCATTTTTTAGACGATGATTCTAGGTCGAATCGTACAACTATTTGCTATGGTGCCCCCTCCGAGTTTTTATCCAAATCGAACGTTTGAGGTAAAAGCGCGAAAAAGCAAAAATTAAAAAAACTATTGTTTTTAAATAAAAATAGGAAAAATAGGGTAAAACCCTAATTCATTTTTACTGTTCACTTTCGTTGTTTTAGAGCTCTGTAGGTGAAATGGTGGAAACGACACATAGATCGATAGAGGTCCGGTGTGGGTTGTTGGTAAGGATCTAAACCTAGTGTACTATGTTTTTAGCTTGATTTGTTTAATTTTTTACTTGAATTTTTAATTGTTTTTGGGCATCGCGGCCGTTTTTAGGCCGTCGATGATGTCAGGATGAAATCGTCCCAATTTCATCAAAATCATTCCTAAATCGCCGATTTCATTTGAGGACGAAATTAGAGAAATAGGGGTGATCTCGTCCAATAAGGGACGATCCCCAAATTGAAGAATCAAAGACGATTTCATCCTATTAAGGATGATTTTACTAAATTTGGTATGATATCATCCAATAATGGGCGATATCATTTTTTTTATGAGATGAAACTGATTTTAATTGATTTTAATGATTATGTACTAATGATTTTTGTTGTTTTATTGTTTATTTTGCAGAGGGGATTGCTAAAGAGTCGAGAGTGGAAATACGGGGGTCTTAGGGATGACTTAGCTGTGCTCGATCAGGCCGAGCGAGATAGAATAGCAGAGGTCGGACTATAGCATGTGGTAGAGATGCCACAAATTCCTACACACATGGGGCTACTGACAACCCTAGCAGAGAGATGGTATTTAGAGTCGTCTTGATTTGAGCTATCGATAGGGGAGATGACTCCCACTCTAGAGGATGTATGGAGGATCTTGAGGATCCCCATACATGGGCGGTTCATGACTCCTTCGGCCAATCAAGGCCATGCCATGATGAGATTGTGCAGTGACCCAAGCTTCACCTTGGAGAAGGGTGAAGTGAACATCGAGGCTTTGAGGCAGATGCCTGGGGTATCTCGGTTGACCCAAGTTTTGGTAGGGGTGGTGGGTGGCCTTCTTCTATGCCACCAGAGTGGATGCAGGTTACCATGGCTCCTCTCAGATGTGGTCTACGACATGAGAGACCACGGATACAGGTTTTCTTGGGGTAGCTTTGTACTATGCCGCTTGTATAGGATCCTTTACGGGGTCGTATACAAGGGAGGTTGATGTCTAGTGCTGACATCGCTGCTATAGGTTTGGTGCTAGGAGCACATTGCGGTGCGAAGGCCGGTAGGGCTTCCACTAACAGGAGTTGATCAAGAGAGACCCCGGGTTTTCTATTGGTGGCTCCAGAGAGGGTCATAGCGATAGATAGATCTATCGATGTCCTAGAGGTTGCTAGATGACCTCACCCCAGATCGGATCACCTGGAGACCATGGAGAGAGCATCTAGGGTGGGTGGATGATAGACAGGAGTTGGCTCACATCGGCGAGTCATCTGGTTGAGGACAGAGAGGGGAGAGGTAGAGCTCCATCGCTATGACCAAGTTTTGAGGTAGTTTGGTCTACAGTAGGGGATCCTTTCTCTTAGGGATTACGAGTACTCCTAGACTGTGTGGGATAATACCACATTGAGCAGGGCTCCAAACATGCAGCAGTTCTGGAGTCAGGACATTGATGATACCCCCATTCAGCCAGTGGATGGGGATAACGCATGGGTAGCAGATGGATATGATGCCTGGTATGCAGGCATTCGCCCTCCTCGGATGATGAGGGCATAGGGTTTGATGCACGCTGTAGTGCAACGGATGGAGATGTGGCGCCAGGCTACCATTGGTGTAGCGAGGGGTCATGGAAGGAGGGATTAACGATGACCTCCTCAGGAGAGACATCAAAGAGTACCATAGGCTCTAGAGAGATAGCAACAACCAAAGAGGAGGGAGAGACTCCCTTCTCAGTAGAGGGATAGACCACCATCGCCCAATAAGGGCAAGGGTGTCAAGGTGGGGGAGAGTAGTGAGATGGCAACTCTCCGAGCGGAGAATGCCCGCCTACGAGCTCAGGTGTAGACTCTTCAGGATGAGGCTACACGGCTCAGGGCTTAGAGTAGAGGGGCAAGAATTCTAGAGCTGGCACGGGCTGTTGCACAGACCACATTCTACCAAGGGTTGTACTATCATGTGGTTCTAGAGGGGCAGAGGATACCGCTTCCAGCCAACATTGCGAAGTCGATCAGGATGGGGTCATCGAGGACATCATCACGATCAATGTCGAGGAACCACGATACAGCACACACCTCGATGGGACCACCTCATCCACCTCAGGGTGGGAGAGGAGATGAGGCTGAGAGCTCGAGGGCTTCTCGAGACTAGTTGCTCATTGTACATAAACCATATATTTTTGAGAGGATTGAGTATGCCAGGGTATAGATTATGGCATACCAATCCATTTTGATATGATGTATAGACTTCTTGATATAAAATATAAAAAATATATATATATATATATATATATATATATGTTCTTTTTGTGATATGACTTGTGCATATGTTTTATGATGCTTTAATATTTTAATGGTTGATTGATTATTCATGTAATTATGTCGTTGAAAATATTATAATTTTATGTCATGCTATAAAATTAAATGAAATAATCTGATGTAAACAAATTGGTTGTTGTGGTGTGATTTGATGAAAAATAAAATGAATTCTAACAATAATTTCAAAGGACATTGTCATTGTTACATGACCATTTCATGGAGTCACCGCTCGCTAGGTCATCAAGCTAATCTCGATATGAAAGAAATATTGCTAAAAGTAAAAGGGTGCTTAAGAGACTTTCTTAAGACTGTGTGTTGTGATGATGAAAAATAATGATGGTGATGATTTTTTTTCAGATTTCCATGAAAATATTATGCATGAAATATTAAAAATATGATTTTTTCTAGGCATAAAATTCCTAAGTGTGATAGAATTTTGAACAATTGCCTAGGAATTATACCATCATCGCAAAACTGAATGTTTGACATAATGAAATGAAATAGAAAAGTTTTCATTCTTTTTAAAGCATAATTGTGTAACATAATGATTTAAGCCATATGCTTTTATGGATTAAATAAATGGGAAATAAAATTATAACGATGGTTTGTGCTAGGCATAGAATTTTAGGTATAGACTTATACCATCATTGCGAAATCCAAAAGAAGAAATTGATGTAATAGTTTTATTGCATAGTTGATTTTTGATTTTGAGATAAAAAATATAAAATGAGGACTTGCACTAGGCATAGATTCCAATTTAGGTTTAGGAACTATACCATCATTGCGAAAGTCGAAAATATAAATGTGACTTTATTGCTAGATTTTTGAACATGCTTTGAAAGAAATTTTGGATTTTTGAAAAAAATGTATTTAATTGTTTGTACGCTAAGCCAATATTCTCAAGTAAGAAAATCAAATTATTCCAAAATATTTGCATAAATATTTTAAATTATCTCAAAGACAAAATTTAGATTTATAAGGAACCCCATGTGCATATGTGAGTTCATTGCCGATATTGATCTATCATAATGATACAAAATCTCTCAAACACAAATGTGTGTGCAATTGTATTGTTCATTTACCAATTTTGAGCAAGATAATTTGATACAAGTAATTTGAATTAACCAAATGAGTGTTCGTTGACCATGATTTATATGCATGTAACCGTACCAGACTACTATGTAAGTCGGGTCATCAAGAGCTAGCTGATCCATGGGCGAAAATAGGTCTATACAAAAGAAGGTCGCTAATGTGACATACATATCACCACGCTAGGAGTTACCCAAGGCCAAGCAGGTTGGGCACAAACCACCTGTTATGGGGCTTACCTCACAGTTTTCAAATAATTGAGAATTCCAGGGATTCAAGCTCATTCACCCTTCTTTTATTTCAAAGGGTAGGGGAAGGGATTTATTGCTTTTTGCTTTTTCTTTTATTTTTCTCTTTTTCTCTTTTCTTTTTGTATTTTTGCTTGACACTGAGATAATGCTGAAATATTGTTGAGATGGTACAAAATGATAATGCTTCTGAATATCGTCGGACTGAACGTTTGTCCCTTTCTTGGTGCTTTTAGCGACGTAAAAGGTTTAAAATGATTGTGGCATGGTGGTTATAGGGGCGGACTACACGAAGATCTATGTGGCGGCTTCTGGGGCGGACAACATAGAATACTATGGCGGCCATAAAAAGCTGGACAACCTGCCCGGATTCGTGGCGGCTACCGATTCCACCATGTAAATTAAAAATAATAATAATAATAATAATAATAATAATAATGCTTCTGAATAAATTTCTCTTTTTCTCATGAATTTCTTTTTCTTTTCTTCCTATACTAGGGATACTTGCTTGGATTGGTTGTAGAGCAAGGGATTTTTATTTTGGGCAGGGGTAAGCTTGTCCTTTTGTCAATTCTCAAATATTTTAGACCATGTGCATGATAGGATAACAGGGGAAACTTTTCACTCAAGAGACCACTTCTACTATGTAGCATTGTTTTGAATTTGTAATGAAATCATTTTAATGTGAAAAGGTGTACTTGGTTCAAGTAAATAACAAGATCAATTCTCTATGCTCAAAACTTTATTTAATTCAACTGTGGACTTCGATATAAGAGGTATTAATAATCATACCAAGTAAGATCAAGATATTTAGTCATGTGAGTGTGAAAGTGAGGGATTCCAAATAAATGCTAATTTATCCAAAATAACTAAAAATATAACTGCAATACTTCAAGAATTGACAGGTGCAAAATAGAAGATGTTTTTGAGGATTTTGATGATTTTGATTTTTTTTTTATATTTTAATTTTAATTTATGATTTAAGATAATACATAATATTACTGTTTTTGAAATTTTTATATGAATTGCTAAAATAAGACAATATGTATAATATATATAGTGGCGAAATTACCAGATTTATGTATAATAGCGCTTAATATGCATAATGTTCATAGGTTCTTTAAGATATTTACCATCTAAGTGTTAGTCTCACAATGACACTGAGAGGGGGGTGAATCACTGTGGCTCTTTAAAACTTAAAAACTTCAACTCTTAAAGCCAAAACAATGAAAACTTAAAACCACATAAAGAAAATATAACAAGAGAGCATCCCACAACACAAGATGTACCGAGGTTCACCAATTTGGCTACTCCTCAAAATGACTGCTTGGATTCCCATCCAAATCCAGCCTTTGCAAAATACCAATTTTACAATCAATTTACCAGCACATACTGGAAGGAGCACCAACCCCTGATTTATCTGCACCAACAAAAAGGAGCACCAACCCCTGATTTACCAGCACCAACTGGAAGGAGCACCAACCCCTGATTTATCTGCACCAACAGAAAGGAGCACCAACCCCTGATTTACCAGCACCAACTGGAAGGAGCACCAACCCCTGATTCCAAGCACCAACTTGGACTTTTTGAAGCTAGAAGATTGACATAAAAATGCCTTCACATTTACAAGACCCTGACTGGTCTATTGCTCACTCCACATCGCCCACAAATCACATAACACATACCCTTCTCGGTTGCCTATCGCGCACCTCTCGCTCTCCTCTCACTCTCTTCTCACGCTCCTCTCGTGCACTTCACAGAATAAATTCCCCAACTAAAATTCTCCAAGCAATGCTCCTTTTATAACCATATTGTCTCTTTGTAACTCCAGTTGTAACTCCTTTCATTTCTCATACGCCACTTGTCAATTGTAACGCCTTCTATATGTAACTCCTTTTGTATATATAGAGTAGGCATTTCGTTAAACACGTTACATGCAACGAATTGACACATATACCCCTACCATGACTGTTCGTCTTCTCGGTCATGACTGTTCGTATTCTCCTTAGTGACTGTTCGTTTTCTTTTCTGTGCATGCATGCGTTTTCATTTCTATTTTTACGACTGTTCGTTTTTCTCCTTCTTCGACTGTTCGTTTTCTCCACTTGGGCATGCATGCATTTTCTCTGTAACTGCACCTGTAACTGACGTACTGACTTCAGTTAACTCTTCTTATTTTATCTGCATGATTTTCTTCTGCAACTGCACCTGTAACTGTCGTATAACTTTAGTTAACTATCACATATCTTATTTTGGCTTGGTTCTCTTCTTAGCTCACGCCAAAACGACCTGTCACAAAATCGTGACACTTCTGCCTCTTTGTCCTCTTCTCGGCTTTTACCCATGAAAACACATGTCACGATATCGCGACACTTTCACCTCCTTGCTACTTTACTTGGTTTGAACCCATGAAAACACAACATGTCATGATATCACGACACTTTTGCCTCCTTGCTACTCTTGGCTTGTACCAGAAAAACAACATGTCACGATATCATGACACTTTCGCCTCCTTGCTACTCTTCTTGGCTTGTACCAACGAAAACACAACATGTCGCGATATCGTGACACTTTCGCCTCCTTGCTACTCTTCTTGGCTTGTACCCACGAAAACACATGTCACGATATCGTGACACTTTTACCTCCATACTCTTCCTCTTTACTTTTGTCATGATATCGTGACACTTCTACCTTCTTACTTTCTCTCTCCTCCTTTAGTCACAAAAATGTGACATGTCACGATATCGTGACACTTTCTCTCCTTTGCTCTTTCTCTTGCCTTCGGGTCGCGAAAACCCGACATGTCGCGATATCACGACACTTTTTCTCCTTAGCTCTTTCTCTTGCCTTCGGGTCACGAAAACCTGACATGTCGCGATATCATGACACTTTTTCTCCTTAGCTCTTTCTCTTGCCTTCGGGTCACGAAAACCCGACATGTCGCGATATCGCGACACTTTTTCTCCTTAGCTCTTTCTCTTGCCTTCGGGTCACGAAAACCCGACATGTCATGATATCGCGACACTTTTTCTCCGTACAATCTCTCTTGCAATATGTCATGAAATCGTGACACTTTTTCTTTCAGACTCTCTCTCCTGCAATATGTCACGAAATCGTGACACTTTTTCTTCCGTACTATCTCTCTTGCAATATGTCATGAAATCGTGACACTTTTTCTTTCGGACTCTCTCTCCTGCAATATGTCACAAAATCGTGACACTTTTTCTTTCGTACAATCTCTCTTGCAATATGTCATGAAATCGTGACACTTTTTCTTTCGGACTCTCTCTCCTGCAATATGTCACGAAATCATGACACTTTTTCTACTTGCCTTTCTCTCTTCCAACATGTCATGAAATCATGACAGTTTTGCTTGCTTGCGCTTTCTCTCCGAACATGTCATGAAATCGTGACAGTTTTGCTTGCTTGCGCTTTCTCTCCGAACATGTCATGAAATCGTGAAAGTTTTGCTTGCTTGCGCTTTCTCTCCGAACATGTCATGAAATCGTGATAGTTTTTCTTGCTTGCGCTTTCTCTCCGAACATGTCACGAAATCGTGATAGTTTTGCTTGCTTGCGCTTTCTCTCCGAACATGTCACGAAATCATGATAATTTTGCTTGCTTGCGCTTTCTCTCCGAACATGTCGCGAAATCATGATAGTTTTCTTCTTACTTTCTCTCCAACATGTCACGATATCGCGACAATTTTTCTTTCTTCTCAACATGTCGCGATATCGCGATAGTTTTTCTTTCTTGCTCAACATGTCGCGATATCGTGACAATTTTCTTCCTTGTGATTTTCTTTTGATTTTTAGCATATGGGCCACTTCGATCTTTTGGAGAATCATTGTACATACTCAAAGAACCTCTTAACTCCTGTCCACTGCATCAACCGATCTGTCTGACTATGTTGACAACAATTACAATACTGATCCTACACCTTGCTCAACAATCTCCCCCTTTGGAATTGTTGGCAACACACGTGCAATTTCCTGTAATTCTTCTCCCCCTTTGACAATAATACCAAAGGGCTGCTACAGACTCCCCTTGAGTCCATGCACAACATTCTCAGGCACACGTTATGACAGTTAGCAAAAATTACAAACATGAGCAAAAAGATAATCAAATATATAAATGCTCCCCCTGAGAATGTGGTCCCGATAGCTAGTCAGTTCTTGGGAAGCATGACCACTCCCAATTTATTGCGAAGGTATCCGCTACTGACTGGTGGACCTCTCTCCAATTGAAGAATCCTCACTCAGATCTATCTTCAACTGTGTTGGTTGCTGGATCTCTATCCATTGAGACTCTATCCTCTGTACTCTATCAATAGGCTCACACAGAACCTGCTTAACAAGCTCACATAGAACTTTTCCAATGCTGAATAACAAGCTCACACAGAACTTGTCCAATGTTGAATAACAAGCTCATACAAAACCTATCCAAATTTGCTCTAGAAATCTGTCCCAACACTGTCCTCAAATATTTCCCAAAGGCCTTCTCAAAGGCTCAATCAATCATGCTCAAGTAGTACTCAAAATGAACTCAACAATGAATGGCAATCTCAAATCCTTAAGAAAACCCCAAGAAACCCCCAAAATCAAATCAACTCAACCAATCATCACAAGGGACAACTCTCTCTCACACAACCCTAGTCCAAGTATGTATCAACCAACTCAAACATTTCCAACAATGCTCAACCACAAATATCACATAACAATGATACTCATGTTCTTTTCTAACTCAAGTTCTTTCACAACCAATGGGCTTCAACCACTATGCTTATAACTCGTTCCCTACCTTCATCAACTTTAACATCGACAATCTCCATAATTTTCTTTAGCCTCTTGACTGCCACCTCCTCCGTGACTAACGACTTTGCCTCGCATCCGTTGTGCAGCTCAATGTCTCTGGTTTCTAACGGCTGCCATGAATGTTTTCATCGTCTACGTAGGTATTGACAGTGGACCATTATATCTAGCGTTGGAACCTCAATCTACGTGCAATCATCAACTCTCGGTATTCTGCTTCTTGCTAGGGCATATGTCAGGGCTACTCAATGTCTTAGACGAACGTTCTTCAGAGCATTTCTCCTCGCTGTGATCAAGGGATTCCTCGGGCAATATCTCACATTTCTCAAATAATGCAAGACTTTCTTAGTTGCATAGGCATCTTGTCCTCCTTGACGCTTCACCACCTGGGCGCTATTTTCTCAACGTCTCTGCCTTGCATGTGCCACTTGGCACTCTTGACCAACTGGGTGCTAGTACCACTTTTTGCTTTGACTCTGGCATCTCTTTGATAATGGCTACTTCTTTAGAGAAAATTGATGCTCTCTTATACCAAACGATGTGATGTATTTTTGGTTAAGAACCTCACGCTTTCCACCTACACGTTGGCAGTAATTTTCATAACGATCATGAAGAGCTTTACCATAGTCCTCCATCGATATTGGTAGATGAATTGAGACGTACTCACAACACGGATTCTATTTTATCTACAGATTGGGAATGTTACAGGCTTCAAAACCAGCACCTGCCAGCTTATGCTTCCATGACACGTCGACCTTGCTTGCATGTTCTATCTCAGATAATGCCTATCAGTTGTTGCATCAAAAACCTAGTTGTTTACCATGTTGTTCTACTGAAGCACATCAGTTTGACACTATCCCTATTGTAACCCCCCCCCCGGGACCTCCACAAAAAAAAAAAAACCCCTCTCTCAACCCCCCCTCTCCCTCTCTCTTTTTCTCCACAAACATCTACATGAACTGAAACACATTTTGACAACTATACGACAACTCCCCCGACTACTTTCCTTTCATCCTCAGATAACCACACAATTACATAGGAGCATTAAAATAAAACTTTAACATTGCTCCCCCTGAGGATGTGCTACCTGGAGCTGCTTAGTGCAATAGAGGAGTAATCTCCTTCAGTCCAAGGAGACATGATTTCCTCTCTTCTTTCTTTCTCCAATATTTCTTGAACTTAGGCTGAAGGTTTTCAACTGCATCCCTATTTTGAACCTTTTCGTGAACTTGAACATTTCTCTTGGGTGGTTGTCTCTTGTGCATCCTTGATGGATGATTATTTTCCTTTCTTTGATGCACATGATTTCTTCTGTGTTGCATTCTTTGTGTCTGATGAAATCTACTTGTCTTGCCTTAGATTAGATACAAAAGTTCTTGGACAAAACCTTGCTATGTGCCCATGACCATTACATTTAAAACATTGCACATGGTGTTCAATCGGAATAACAGATGTATTTCTACCAAAGATAATTCTTTGATCTATTATTCAATCCACAATAAATTGCCTTGTGACCATAATGGTTGCATCTAAAACAATAGCCATTAAAAGCATTATTATGAATAAAGTGAGAGTGATAGAACCTCTTTTGTTGTGGTTGCTTTGTTGTAGATCTCCTTTGAGATTTTCTTCCTTTTGAGGATTCAACTTCAAGCTTTTCTTGCTTTGATCCTTCAATGGTGGATTTCTTCTTCTCTGTAGATTTAGAAGATGAAGGTTGTTCAGCTTCACATCCAAGACCAAGCTTACACATGGGGCTTCTTTGTTGCCTTATCATTTTATCTAGCAACTCTGTGCTCTTCTCAAATTTGAGATTTGTATTGGCCTCTTCTAGTTGTTTCCTCAATAAAACAATCTCCTCTTCTTGTTTGCAGCAAACAATCTCTTTCTCATTGATCTGTGACTTCAAGGCTTCTTCTATTTTCTTGGCTTTGTGAATTTGTAAGAAGAGATCTTCAATATTATCCCCATATTCTTCCAACTTCTTGGACAGTCTTTTGTTCTTTTTCCTTTCTAAACCCAACTCTTCAAGAGCAGCGATCAACTCACCTTCTAGATCTACTTCAACCTCTAGGTTTTCATCACATACTTCAGAATTCACTTCTTCAACCTTTTCTAGTTCAATTTTCTCTTCCACAGGAACTAAAACTGACTGAGATGCCTTATTTGAGGAGGATCTATTCTTCTTACCCATTGCGTACTAATCCAAGATCAACCCTAGCTGATTTAGCCTGATAAGGGAAACTGGCTCTGATACCAATTGTTAGTCTCACAATGACACTGAGAGGGGGGGTGAATCAGTGTGGCTCTTTAAAACTTAAAAACTTCAACTCTTAAAGCCAAAACAATGAAAACTTAAAACCACATAAAGCAAATATAACAAGAGAGCATTCCACAACACACGATGTAACGAGGTTCACCAATTTGGCTACTCCTCAAAATGACTGCTTGGATTCCCATCCAAATCCAGCCTTTGCAAAATACCAATTTTACAATCAGTTTACCAGCACATACTGGAAGGAGCACCAACCCCTGATTTATCTGCACCAACAGAAAGGAGCACCAACCCCTGATTTACCAGCACCAACTGGAAGGAGCACCAACCCCTGATTTATCTGCACCAACAGAAAGGAGCACCAACCCCTGATTTACCAGCACCAACTGGAAGGAGCACCAACCCCTGATTTATCTGCACCAACAGAAAGGAGCACCAACCCATGATTTACCAGCACCAACTGGAAGGAGCACCAACCCCTGATTCCAAGCACCAACTTGGACTTTTTGAAGCTAGAAGATTGACATAAAAATGCCTTCACATTTACAAGACCCTGACTGGTCTATTGCTCACTCCACATCGCCCACAAATCACATAACACATACCCTTCTCGATCGCCTATTGTGCACCTCTCGCTCTCCTCTCACTCTCTTCTCGTGCTCCTCTCGCGCACTTCACAGAATAAATTCCCCAACTAAAATTCTCCAAGCAACGCTCCTTTTATAACCATATTGTCTCTTTGTAACTCCAGTTGTAACTCCTTTCATTTCTCATACGCCACTTGTCAATTGTAACGCCTTCTATATGTAACTCCTTTTGTATATATAGAGTAGGCATTTCGTTAAACACGTTACATGCAACGAATTGACACATATACCTCTACCATGACTGTTCGTCTTCTTGGTCATGACTGTTCGTATTCTCCTTAGTGACTATTCATTTTCTTTTCTGTGCATGCATGCATTTTCATTTCTATTTTTATGACTGTTCATTTTTCTCCTTCTTCGACTGTTCATTTTCTCCACTTGGGCATGCATGCGTTTTCTCTATAACTGCACCTGTAACTGACGTACTGACTTCAGTTAACTCTTCTTATTTTAGCTGCATGATTTTCTTCTGCAACTACACTTGTAACTGTCGTATAACTTTAGTTAACTATCACATATCTTATTTCGGCTTGGTTCTCTTCTTAGCTCGTGCCAAAATGACCTGTCGCGAAATCGTGACACTTCTGCCTCTTTGTCCTCTTCTCGGCTTTCGCCCGTGAAAACACATGTCACGATATCGTGACACTTTCGCCTCCTTGCTACTTTACTTGGTTTGAACCTGCGAAAACACAACATGTCGCGATATCGTGACACTTTCGCCTCCTTGCTACTCTTCTTGGCTTGTACCAATGAAAACACATGTCGCGATATCGTGACACTTTCGCCTCCTTGCTACTCTTCTTGGCTTGTACCAACGAAAACACAACATGTCATGATATCGTGACACTTTCGCCTCCTTGCTACTCTTCTTGGCTTGTACCCATGAAAACACATGTCGTGATATCGTGACACTTTCGCCTCCATACTCTTCCTCTTTACTTTTGTCACGATATCGCGACACTTCTGCCTTCTTACTTTCTCTCTCCTCTTTTAGTCGTGAAACTACGACATGTCACGATATCATGACACTTTCTCTTGCCTTCGGTTCATGAAAACCCGACATGTCGCGATATCGCGACACTTTTTCTCCTTAGCTCTTTCTCTTGCCTTCGGGTCGCGAAAACCCGACATGTCGTGATATCGTGACACTTTTTCTCCTTAGCTCTTTCTCTTGCCTTCGGGTCATGAAAACTTGACATGTCGTGATATCACGACACTTTTTCTCCTTAGCTCTTTCTCTTACCTTCGGGTCACAAAAACCCGACATGTCACGATATCGCGACACTTTTTTATCTGTACACTCTCTCTTGCAATATGTCGCGAAATCGTGACACTTTTTCTTTCGGACTCTCTCTCCTGCAATATGTCATGAAATCGTGACACTTTTTCTTCCGTACTATCTCTCTTGCAATATGTCACGAAATCGTGACACTTTTTCTTTCGGACTCTCTCTCCTGCAATATGTCATGAAATCGTGACACTTTTTCTTTCGTACAATCTCTCTTGCAATATGTCGCGAAATCGTGACACTTTTTCTTTTGGACTCTCTCTCCTACAATATGTCACGAAATCGTGACACTTTTTCTACTTGCCTTTCTCTCTTCCAACATGTCGCGAAATCGTGACAGTTTTGCTTGCTTGCGCTTTCTCTCCGAACATGTCGCGAAATCGTGACAGTTTTGCTTGCTTGCGCTTTCTCTCCGAACATGTCACGAAATCGTGACAGTTTTTCTTGCTTGCGCTTTCTCTCCGAACATGTCACGAAATCATGATAGTTTTGCTTGCTTGCACTTTCTCTCCGAACATGTCACGAAATCGTGACAGTTTTGCTTGCTTGCGCTTTCTCTCCAAACATGTCATGAAATCATGACAGTTTTGCTTGCTTGCGCTTTCTCTCCAAACATGTCACGAAATCGCGATAGTTTTTCTTTCTTGCTCAACATGTCGCGATATCATGATAGTTTTTCTTTCTTCTCAACATGTCGCGATATCGCGATAGTTTTTCTTTCTTGCTCAACATGTCGCGATATCGCGACAATTTTCTTCCTTGTGATTTTCTTTTGATTTTTAGCATATGGGCCACTTCGATCTTTTGGAGAATCACTGTACATACTCTAAAGAACCTCTTAACTCCTGCTCTGAAGAACCTCTTAACTCCTGTCCACTGCATCAACCGATCTGTCTGACTGTGTTGACAACAATGACAATACTGTTCCTGCACCTTGCTCAACACTAAGGTAGCTAATCTGTATGCTCCCAATCCAAATTTAGTAGTGATAATATATGGCCCAAGCTAGTTAGGCTCAAATTTACCTTTAAGGTCTTTAGTTGCATTAGTATTTTTTTGATTTTCTTTTAAGACGAGGTTGTCGATCTCAAAGGATCGGTGATGAACTTTCTTGAAATATGCTTGTTTGAGCTTGTTCTGGTAGGCACAAAGATGCTCCAAAGCATTAATGCACTTCTCATCTAGGAGTTCTAGCTAACTAAATCTGCTAGCACGATATTCATCTCCTACTTTAGTATCTTGAAGTAGAAGAGCCAAAGAAGGAACTTCTAATTCAAAGGTAAAAACAACTTCAGCGCCATAAACCAAAACAAAAGGTGAAGTGCCCGTGGGAGTATGAATGCTAGTTTGATAAGCCCACAAAGCAGGATATAATTGAACGTGCCAATCATGGCCAGATTTATTGACCAGTATTTTGAGGATTTTAATTAATATTTTATTAGATGCTTCTACTTGGCCATTACCCTGAGGATAATAGGGGGTGGACCAACGATGTTGAATTTTATATTTTTGACACAGTTTCTTTACATATTTGTTTTTGAAACAAGTTCCATTATTCGAGATGAGATTTGTAGGGATTCCGAACCTACAAATAATTTGATTAAAAATAAATTTGGAAACTTGAGTTCCAGTGCAAGAAGTTAAGGGCATAGCTTCAAACAACTTTGTAAAATACTCAGTGGTAGTTATGATGAATTTGTGTCCATCAGATGACATAGGATTGAATTTTTCGATGATGTCTAAGCCCCATTTTGAAAAGGGCCAAGGAGATGAAATAGCATGTAGTTCTTGTGCAGGCGCCTGGACAAGTTTAGCGTGTTTCTGGCACTTGTCGCAATGGTGCACGTAATCATGTGCATCATTCTCCATGGTAGGCCAAAAATATCCTATCCTAAGGAGCTTCTTAGCAATGGCGCTACCACTAAAGTGTCCCCAACAAGATCCATCGTGGGCTTCACTCAAAGCTGATCTAGACTCTTCTAGATTCAAACATCTCAGTAGGATACCTTCAAAAGATCTCCTATATAAGGTACTGCCAATTATGACGAATCGACTTGCTTGTCTATGTAATAACCGACGTTGGTTTCTATTAAAACCTTCAGGGAAGGTCCCATTTTGAAGAAAATTGAGGATATCAGTGTACCAAAGTTTAGGAGTAGTTTCGTTGATTAGGAACATGTCCAAAGGTTCCAAGCATGATTTAATTGAAGTGGATTCCTGGAGTCAATGAATAATGATGGTAGCATATTTGTCATCTAATTCCAAGGGTAAAAGAGATGCAGCTGCGGCCATGGCATCAACCGCACGATTTCTAGTTCCAGGAATAGCTTCCAAGGTAATTTGATCAAATAAAGATATTAATTGTAATAAATATGCTTTATATGGGCATAATTTATCATCTCTAGTTTGATAAAAATCATTATGATTTATAATAAGTTGAGAATCACCAAAAACTAATAGATTTTTAATTTTCAGTGTCAGGGTTGCTCGTAATCCAAGGATGAGAGCCTCATATTCAACAGTGTTATTAGTATAGGCAAATGTTAATTTAAAGGATAGAGGTATGAGATGTTTTTGTGGAGATATCAAAATAATACCTACACCAGTACCACTCATGCATCGGGCTCTATCAAAGTATAAGGACCATTACTCTGAATGATCTGCCTCTAGTTTAAGGCATTCATCAGGAAACTCAATGACGAGGGGATGGGTGGATTCTAAGGGTGCAGCGGCTAATTTATCTGCTATGATTTAACCCTTAACGGAATTTTATCCTATAAACATGAGTTCAAACTCGCTTAGCGCAAGAACCCACTTTTCTGTACAACCAAATAAATAAGGTCGACTCATGAGATACCGCAAGGGATCGGATTTAGCAATAACGTATGTTTTTTGACTGAGCATATAATGGCGTAGTTTCTATGTAAAAAATATGACTTCTAGACATAACTTCTCTAATGTTGTGTAACGGTTTTCATAACTAATTAATGTTCTGCTAATGTAATAATTAGCATGCTCTCTTTTCTCATCATCAAATTGAGCTAACATAGCTCCTAAAGCAGAATCTGAAGCAAAAATATACAAGATAAATGGGCGATCAGGTTTAGGTGGTGAAAGTACAAGTGGGTTAAGAAGATATTGTTTGAGGAGTTCAAATGCTTCCTGACATTCGTCATCCCAATGGAAAGAGACATCCTTCTTAAGAAGCTTAAGAAAGGGTCCAGTTTTATCCACCAGCTTATCGATGAAGCGACAGATAGCTTAAATCTTACCTTGTAGACTCCGTAATTCAGATATATTTGTAGGTGTGGGCATACCAGTGATAGTTGTAATCTTAAGAGGGTCAATTTCGATGCCACGTAAAGAAACTATAAACCCTAATAATTTACTTGACTTGACTCTGAATATACATTTTTCTGGATTTAATCAGATAAGATATTTCCTTAACCGATCAAATATTTTTCTCAAGTCATATAAATGGTCATCTTATTCAGTAGAACAAGCTATAATGTCATCTACATAATCGTGTAGTATATGATGCATCATATCATGAAAGATATAAGTCATAGCTCGTTGATAGGTTGCACCTGCATTATTCAACCCGAATGGAATCACTTTCCAATAGAAAGTCCCCCAAGGGGTAATAAAGGCTATTTTAGCCTGATCTTCAGGAGCTATCCTGATCTGATTATAACCAAAAAATCCATCCATTAAGGATATCATTCCACTTCCAGTAGTAAAATCAATGATTTGATCCATATTGGGAAGGGGAAAATCATCTTTAGGGCATGCGGCATTAATATCTCTAAAGTCCGTACAAACCCTAATCTTAGTAGCTTCTTTCTTAGTTACTGGAACTACATTCGAGATCCATTCAACATAATCAATGGCTTGTATAAAAATAACATTCAGGAGTTTTTCTAACTCCCCTTTGACTAGTAAGGCCACTTTAGGATGCATTTTCCTAAGTTTCTGTTTAACAGGTTTAGCATCCAGATGCACTACTAGGTGATGCATAACTACGGAAGGGTCTAAAACTGGCATATCTTCATATGTCCAAGCAAAGACATCTTCATATTCTTTAAGAAATGCAATGTATTTATCCTATTTTTCTTGACTCAATTCTGATCCAATGTTGATTATGTGAGGGTTATCCTCGGTTCCAATGTTAATTTTTATGACATTTTCTACTTCCATATGTAGATCTCTCTCAAAATTAGGTGGGGCGGGTGAAACACCCAATTCTTGTAATTCTTCCAAGGTTAGCTTGGATAATTCGTCTTGAGGAGTCATGGCCTCAAGTTGGGCTATACTAGGTATAGAGCCATCAAAATAAAATTCATTATATAATAATTCCTCAACAGAGACATCATGAAATATATCTCCCTCCAACTCATCGTTGGATTCAGCGATCATCTCAGGATAAGCTATAAATAACATATTACATGTGAATGTCTTATTTATTAAATGCAAGGCATCACGCACATCTAAATAATCTTGGTAACATATAAGTTGGTCATCATCCTCAAATGGGAATGGCTGACCCTTACTAGGAAATAGGCCCACACCACATCGGGCGGGCCATGCTTCTACCTCAAAATATTCTTTCATACCATTCTAGAAAGGTCCCAAACCTTTCCCTTTATATCCCAATTTAAGAATTATAGGTTTGGATTTAATATATTCATTAGTAAAATAACATCGAGCATATCCATCATAATGAGTTATGATGTTTTTGGGTATTCTACCCCAGTCATATCCCTTATAAATAAAGGCACAACTCTCGACTTGGTAAATACTTCCCATAGGCTATGGGAGGCCCAAGGTACGAGGATATGGCGGCAAATTATTTAAAATAAGGGAATATTGCATAGAAGTATTTGTTTCTTCTGATATAAGGATTTTAGATAGATCGGGTAAGAGCTCGTCAATAAGAGCATAAGAGGTAGAAGGAACATTCCCTATGTCTTCTGATACTAAAAATATGACTTTGGTGGATGTAGATGATGTAGAGATGTTGATAGATGGGTCTATTAAAGGTATGGAAGTTATAGGAGTAGAACAAGAGACATTGGTTGTGGGATTATGATATTTCTTAGGTCCTAATGAGGTTTGTTCAGAAGATGGTTAAGCTATATGTGGAGGTGAAATTAATGGAGAAGAAGTAGATGACTTTGTGGGTGTGAGTTTCGCATGTTTAGATGGATAATGAGAATTAGGATGTGTGGATGACAGAGCAGGGTAAAATTGAACTCCAATAGGTTCTACAAAAGCACACATATCAAAGGGTCTTGGATCACAATGAATGGTAATCAACTGATTCTTAAATTCGAACTTAACACATTGATGTAAGGTTGAGGGAACAACTCACATCACATTGATCCAGGGATGATCCAAGAGTATATTGTACGAGGCAGGGCAATATACAATAAACACAGTCGTATCCAAGGTTCTCAGACCAACCTGCAATGAAATGGTAATAACTCCACATGTTTCTTGTGTTTCATCATTGAAAGATTTTATGATCATATCAGTTATTTTCATTTCCTCACGTCTAAACCCAAATATTTGGTGGAAGTCAAAAGTGCAGATATTTAAAGATGAACCATTATCAATCAAAACTCGTTTGACTGCTACATCTCCAATTAAAGCAGTAATATATAAGTGATTATCTTTATGTAAACTATGTTGGGGTATGTCTCTATCCCAGAAGTCAATACAATCTTCATGAGTTATTATATTATTGGCCATGGCTTCAGGTTGAATGTCTTGTGGTGCCATCATCTAGCTTAATGTGAGCATTAATTCATCTCTATGTGTAGGAGAAGATCTTAAAAGTTACAAGAGGGAAATTCTAGCTATAATATTTGATAATTTTTCATTAATATTATAAGGAGGTTTAGGTTGAACATTAGGTGCATGATTCCCTTTATTAAGAACCTTCAAAACAAATGGAGTTGATCCATCATTCTGAATTTGATCTTATTGATAATTTTGAACCTGTTGTCTAGTAACAGCTCCGATGGTACCCACAATATTATTATGCAGATGATGAATGGGTCTTGGTCTAGTGTTTATAGCTAGCTCATTAGAAAGTAATCGGTGAGACGATGGTCTAGTAGTGACTCTTCTTGGAAATGGATCTTCTGGAACCATATAACTTGTGATAGGGTGAATAGTATCCGATTCATCTTCAGAACTATTCGATTGATTTGATGTGATTTCCATATCACTATCAGTATCATATTCTGTATCACTAAGATCAGGTATCTGAATATTATATAGAGGCTTGGTTGTAACCATAGATAAAGTCGTGTCAAAGATTTCTAGATCATGAGCAGGTAAATGCTCGCTAATAGTTCCTACATATCGGGCAGGAGGAGGGACATTATGATGTTCAATTTGATTAGCCACCTCCTTACCATGTTTTGGTAAGGGATGTTGAAAGATGTCCGATGACTGATTGGAATTTTGATTTGGGTTTTGTGGGGTGTTATTTTGAACATTATTAGGAGGATTTTACTTAGGTTGAAAGGCTTGCACCTCCATCTCATTATTATCAATCAAGTCCTGTATTTTATGTTTTAATATTTTACAAGAGTTGGTAGTGTGTCCAGGTCCTCTATGGAAGTCACAGTGTAATTCTGCTTTGTATCCGGGTATAGTTGGATCAGGTTCCTGGATATTTTGTAATTGAATCAAACCTTGTTTTAATAATTATGGTAGAATAGTTGATAAAGGTTGATTTAACCTAGTAAATTCTCGAGGAGGTTTATTAGGAGGTTTCAGTACAAATTTCTCCGCTGTCTTTGCAGAATTAACATTAGAAATATTTCGACTATCGGTGACTCCATCACCCACAAATTGTTTATTCTTGTATTGATTTTTGGATGTTTTCTCATCGTATCTCTTTTTAAGCTGACCTCTCCTAATGAGAGCATCTTCCACTCTTCGGGATAAGTATATATCTTGATCGAAGGTGGTCAAGGTAGCAGTTGATAATTCATAAGATAGTTGCTCTTGCAAATTATTAATAACGATGTCCAACATCTCCTTATAAGGTAACACAAAGTGCAATTTTCCTATCAACTGTCTCCACCTAGCTAGAAAATCAGCAAAGCATTCATCTTTGTCCTGTTTTAAGTTATACAAATATTTAATGGTCACATGTATTTCGATGTAGGCACTAAATTGATGAACAAAAGACTCAGCAGTTTCTTTGAAATTCCTCAAATAATTAGTGGGTAATTGATAATACCACTCTAATGCCATTCCTCCCAAGCTTTTCGAGAACATTTTTAGTAATAACAAGTCATCATGTGATATATCATGACATGCTATCCTAAACATACGAAGATGCTCTATAGGATCTTCGGTTCCTTTATATATGGGAAGAACAAGCATAGAAAAATATTTAGGATACGGCTGTGCTACGACTATAGGATCTAAAGGCTGACTACACATCTCTTGATAGTTGTACGAGGGACGGTAGGGATCTATCTGGTCCATGCGAGATTTAGCTGTTTCACCATGGTTTCAAGATTACTAGTTTGTCCACCATATTGGTTCGGTGGGACATAGGTATGGGATCTATGAGTGTATGATGGTGTAACATAAGTATTAGATGCTATATTGCTATTATGTAAAGTGTTGGTAGGAAGAGTATTATATAGAGGATTTGTAATAGTATTATGTTGTACCCTAGATTGTTGGTAATTGGTGTTTGGTTTTATTTTGGGTTTTTATTGATTTGAGGTATGTTGATCAAGAGCTTGGTGAAATAGAGTAGTAAATGATGGTTTCTTTTGTGCGGGAATGACCCTAGGCTTGTTAATAGACACTTTTGATTTTTGAGTAACCTACTGTTGTTGCATGTTCTGGATCACAGCTGCCATATCCAAATTGGATGGTCCAGCTTGATCACTCTCTTGATCAATAAAGGAAAAGGGATTAGTCCATGTTTGAAATACGTCTTCTAGAGTTGCTTGAGTGTCACTAATTTGATCCTTGTCCATATGGACTGCTCTATTAAAAACACCAATATTAGTGTAATGAACTTCCAAAATTGTCCCATGTTTTCAAAAGTGATAGCTCCTCTCGAAGACATTTTAGGGGATGAGGATCGTTCCTCTCTATTAGTTTCTTCTTGTTCATTTCCTACAACAAGCTCTTCTTCTTGCTGGTCTAGTATTTCTTCTTCCTAAACTTGGTCCTCAGGAGGGACATTTTGGTCAGTTAATGGTCTTCCTAACCAATATTCACCTTCTTCGGTTTGTTTTCCATTCGTAAGTCTAGGCATCGTGCTAAACTTAGGTTTTAGAAAATATATATACTTATATATATATATATATATATATATATATATATATATATATATATATATATATATATATATGCGGTAGGGTTGAGAGGTATATATTTTAACTATATACCTACTATAATACTTTAAAAGGAAAATGTTTATTTTTGTTTTGTTTGTTTTGTTTGTTTGATTATATTATTATTTTGCGAGAATAAAAATAACAAAAAACATGCTAGTTGCAAGAAATAACAATAGTAAAAATAATGACTTATTTTTCTATGAATAGTTTATGGATATCATTGATAGGGTCAAGTTCATCAAGAGTCATGAAATGCTCCTCTTCAAATTGGAAGTGTTTTTTCAAGAATTTGACAAAGTGTGCTATGGTAATATGATCTACTTCAGACTCGACTTGTAAAAATAAAGTTCATGGCAATACTCTCGATACAACACAGCTCTAGGAATTCTATTCCATATTTTTCTATCCATAAGAACGACTTCTTGATCCTCTATACGAGATAGAAATTTATGTACTACAACTGCGTTCTCAAGGTACTCCTAAAAGGTGTATAATTATGAAGACACAAGTGCTCTTTTATTTGCTAACCACCTATGTCAAGCTCTCTGAAGTTCATGATACAAAGTCACCTGATCAGGATCCAGGATTCTATCCAGGACAAACCTCTTAATTTGCCTAAGTTCTACAGATCTGGATTCAATAATACCTAATCTCCTATCAAGTTCATCCCACAAATATTGGGCTCTATTTGTTTGAGGTACTCTAAGCACATAAGTAATCTCTATGTCCGTTAATTGATTTTCAAAATTTATGGTGACAACTCGTCTTCTATTATAATCTACCATCTAAATATGATATGCAAATTTAACAGTTTTCTAATGATTCTAGGTGTTCTTAATAATGTTTTTTTTTTTTTTTTCAGATTGTTATCAGAAGGTGTTTTAGTTTCACGTTGGGTTCACCAAAATGTATCGCCCAAATTTTTCGCACCCTTACCTTCAGGCTAAAGGATCCGTGCCCGGAAGGGGGATGCAAGAAGGATGGGACAATACCTCGGATGGAGAGGCCCTTTGAAGGTCACGCCTCTCGGGGGAGGGGTATAAGGGTGAATTTTTGACGGATGGTGGGGTTCACCAGGAAACTTTGAGTGGCAGTTTCCATGCCTAGGTCGAGAATGAGTTTGATGTGTTCATTTTATGTTCAATCATTCAGATTCCTAGGTTGGCCAAAATGAATCTAAGCTATTCTATATGAAATTTCTGGTTTATATGAAAACAACAAACATAAATGAATCCTAAATATATAAAATATCTAAAATGGAGAAGAGTACACCTAATTTCTGATGTCTGATGAAGATTCTGAAGCTTGTAGGAGTCTAGATCGTCCCAAATATGACAGGATCGTCTGTAATTGTACAAAATTGTCCAAATCATAGGAGATCATCTGAGATTAGCCATGATCATGAACGACCTAATGAATTCATCAGATGAATTTTTTAGAAACTTGCAATCATGAAAAAAAACACCAAAAACCAAAAATACAATTGCAAGAATGATAAAAAATGATAGAAATAAGAATATAAATGCTTAAATTATAAATCCTGATATCAAATCAAATGGGATGTAATGTTTTATTAATTTATTTTGAATTTTATCATGCAAATATGCTAAATGAGGTGAAATCCAAGATGCAGAATAGAAGTGAATTAATCTAATGCATATTTAAATAAGAAAAAGAGATAGAGAATGCAAACTCAGGGCTCTGATTGCCCCCAATATGAACTATAGTAAAAATCGTCTACAATCGTATGAGATCGTTGATGATCTCGACAGGATTCAAAATTGTGGTTGAATTTCCTGTGAGGATCCGAGATTCCTCTGGCTAAAACACAGTGAGATCCTGCAATAAAACTTGAAAACACAAATGCAAAGGATGGGGAATAGTATGTTCTAACACAACAAAAACCAAAGTTGTAGGGAAATGATCAGCCAAGGGGATAAACTGGGAAAATCCCAAATTTATATAGGATTAGAGGGAGATTAGGAGGTTGGGGATCATCCCAATTTAGGAGATCTCCAACGTAGGAATCTCCAACCGCATAGACATGCTTCTGCCCGAGTTGGAGAGGTTGTTGAAACAAAAGCTAATTATGAAAATTTGGTTTTGGGATGAAATCGTCTGGACATTCTATTCCAGATGAATTCGTACGATTTGGGATGATATCGTTAGATCGACGATGATATCGTCCAAAAGTCAAACTTCTAAAAATGGCACAAAAAATGAGGTGAGCGGTTAACGGGCGGTTTCGGGGTTAAAATTCATTTTTTTTAATCTTTTACTGATGGTTTAATTGCGCCAATTTTAGGGTGCTACAGAAGGATTTCAAGTGCCCATATCAAGGAGAGAACATGTTTTTTAAGGAGAGAAAGAATAACAGTGAAACACATTTTTGCAAAGATGCGCTAGAAATAGAAGGTGTAAGTGGAGTCATTAATTGAAGTTTGAGTGGGAGTAAGTAGTGATACACCACTTGACATTGCAAGAGAGATATTCAAGCCATAAAAGGAGTCAAAGAGAAAGATTGGATATGTTGCAAAGTGCATAAGTAAAGATAGAATTCAATTGGCCAATCAAAAGGGATAATAATATTTCAAGGTGAACCAAAGCATATCAAAGGTTCCATAGAAAGAAGAGCGCATGTTTGGAGAAAATAAACTACTATTGACCAAAGAGAATTACCACATTCAAGGCTGAAGGTAATTCATTTTATTTAAGTTTATTTATAAGCACAAAATAAGAGGTATAAGGGAGAGATATATTTACAATTATTATTTTCTAAGGATAAAAGTAAAACTATTTATTTTGGAGGGATAAGAATTAATATTTGAAACCTTAGAAATAAGATTAATGCTATTTGATAATTTTATGAAGGATTGAAATTTGGTTTGAAGGAGTTAAAGAAATAAGTTTAAAATTTTTGTAATTTAATTATTTGAATTTATAAAACATTTTTGAAATATATGCAATTTGATTAGATTGGAGTAATAAGGTTTTCGACATCAAATCAAATTTATAAAATTTGTAAATATTCTTTTATGGAATTTCTAAAATTCTAAATTTGGATTTATAAGGTATTCAACATCAACATAGGATTAAGAAATTTAGAAGAAGTTATATTCTTGAGATTAGGGAATCAATTTCAAAAGTTTTAGAGTTTTGAAAAATTGCATTCAAAATTATCTTTAGCTTACTATTAAAAACTAGGAAGCCATAAGGTAGTCAACTATAAAGGACTACAAATAAAGGCATGGATAAATTAGCAAGAGGGACATATCATCATAAAATGCAAAGACAAAGCACTTTTTATATTTCTTATCAACAATGTAAAATTATTTCACAAGAGAATAATTCTATTATTCAAGATGGTAAGGATGTTTGGTATATTGACTCAGGAGCAAGTCATCATATGACAAGAGATCTACATTGGTTTGATTATCTAGAGGTTACTAATAGTTTTGGCCTTAAGCTTACATATGGAAAGAAATATCCAGTTCATGGAAGTGGACATGTAATACCTAGTGCATTTTACTCACATTTCATATTGCACGATGTCATGTATGTACTAGGGTTGACAACAAATCTTATCTCAGTAACCAAATTAATTGAAAGTGGAAGAACAATAGAATTCAAATGTATGAATAGGAAGAATAAGTATTTTATTAAAAGGCTAAATGAAATAGAGGCAACTGGATCAGTTAACAATGGAATATACTCTTTAGATTCTATTGGTTTTTTTGTAATGATTCAAGATAATACTAATATCTTTCCTAAGAGACATACTCCAAAAAATGGAGAATCATTCTACTATGGAAATAAATGGGGGAATATAGAATTTAGATGAAGAAAAATGAGAGGACAACAAAAGTTTGCACTACAAAGGGTGTCTAAAAATCAAAGAAGAACAAGAATATGAACAAAGAGGAAAGTATTTATAGGATGAAGACCATATTGAAGACTAAAGTCTTCAATAACCAAATAATGTAATACAGGGGGTGTTGGAATATATTACATTATTTTGTACATGCTAATGTACCACCTTGGGTACATCCTTATATTAGGAAATATTCTTCTAGATTAGAAGTTATGATTTACTTTATGCAACGTAATAAATGCATAAGTATTATTAAAGTGTGTAAAGTATTTGGGTATTGTAAATGTGCATAGTTGTCCATGTGCACATGTATCCATAGAATATGAAGTGAAAGTCTCTAGAAGAGTGAAGGCCAAGAGTGCTCCATATGAAGAGTCACATTACATTATATATGTAATGTATGTGTATATGTAAAGTGACGTGACGTGATATGACATTACTTGACACTTTATACTTTTAAAGCTATTGTACCATTTTCATGAGTATTTGTTAATGGCAAGTTTATGAGTGATTGTTGAAGTTATTTTTTAGTTTTATATTTCTAGAATATTGCTATTATCATATGTATCATATTGTAACTTTATTATTGATCTTTTGGTGAATTTTATCTTAAGTATTTAGCTTCAAAATATAACAAAAGACTATACAAGTTTTACTTGAGCTACTAGTGGCACCAATAATGTTGTACGAGTGTGAAGTATGAGCTAGTAGCACATCAAACTCAAAATGGAGGCAAATAGAAATGATTCAAAATAATCTGAATATAAGTAATTATATTGAAAGTAAAAGAGTTAGTCTCATATAAGACTCTTCTAATAGAAACATATACCTTCCATATGGAGGTAGTTGTTATTGTTTGTCTTCTAGTATATATTAAAAAAACCAAATATATGGATGCAAACATATGACATAAATCTATATTAAAAGAAGTTTTGAGCAAGAAAAAGAAAACATGGATAGAGAAAAATAATAAGTGGATGAACAAATGGAATAATGAGTTGTATGAATACCAAAATAATAACAAAAATAGACATGAATTCACTTGTTAAGAAAACATTAATAGCAACTATATGGGGAAAAGAGTTAGGAATAAAGAGAGAATATTATCTTGCTAAACCTAACGCTACATGCAATCACCACCAAAAGGTCTAAATAGAAGAAAACATCAATTAGAGAGAAAATATGCTCATGGCTCAACTAAGGACCATATCAACTAACTATACTCGATATTAAGATACATTATTTGTATTTGGATATAATAACATGACTTTCTAGACATCTTTGATTGCATGCAAAATACTCAACACTTTATTTATCTTTAGATGACACTCCAACTTTAATGGCATATCCTTTTATGGATGCCTTTTTTTTCATGAAACTATGATTGTCCTCATGTCACAAATATTCACTTTCAATTGGAATAAAATCACCATTGGATACCATTATCATATCTTGCAAGATTTATCATAGGCTAATAAACTCCATAGTGTCCTACAAGACACAAACAAATTGACAATTTCTTCTTTCCAAGAATTCTTCACATTCAATGATGAACCTTGTAACTCCTTTAGACAATATTATTATTAGATGACTTAGTCAACATAAAAAAATTTAAACTTGAATATGCACTTCAAATGATCTAATTGGCACTTCTGCTTTAAATGAATCTTACTTTAGATAACAACTCTAGAGTAATCTTCTAGATGACTAATTATGTGATGGAACCAATGTATTTAGATGATACATACATGTGATTTTTTTTATCTTGCTCCACTTGAGTGCAACTTTAGCACAAATAAGGGCAACAAGAAATGAATAAGACAATTTATTCAAACCTCATTGAAATCTCTAGTGAAATGCTCCAAACAAATCATTATTTTATTTATATGACACATTCCTTGCATTAAATGATAGCAATTTTTTGGATGTCTCCAACTCTAAATATTGGAAGATCCTCTTTGAGATCAAAAAAATGCTTACACCACCTACCAACATAATCAACAATAAAATGAAGTAGCTTTCTCCTTCTCCAAATATCAAGGTCTTATCCTCACATGAACTCAATATTAACACTCTTCTAGATTTGGGAGGGAAACAAGCTTACATGAACTTTGAGAGCTGTCTTCTACTTCTCAACAATTGGATCATATTCACAAGTAAAAGATCCTCTATTATCAACATTATTTGATACCAAATTTTAGAAATACAAAATATTTTCATGAAATATGATCAATGTTGTCATTGATATGATAGAAGAATGAAAATTATCATGAATAATAATTTAATAGGTTAGGAGTTGCAACCACCTTTTCAACTATTTGTAAATATTATAACCATATTATGATATGTCATAAAGACATAATATTCATAATAATCATGTTATATCTTTAATAAATAAGGACCTTCTTCACTTGAAGGTATTTTGTTACTACATTATAAACCTCATTCAAGACAACTTAAAAAATCATCAATATCTAACTATATCAAAGTTTTTAGAAGTTGAACGTAGTAGTATTGGCAATGTTTTCTATAACGACTAGACCTAAAAATTATTTCCATTTTTTTTATCTATAGATTTCAATAATTTAATAATATGTTAATAAATTTTCTAAATAACTATCACTTCACAAGGAACATCAAGATTAACATCTTTAATAATGTTCATCCTCTCATTGGCAACATGACATCCTTCACCATCAGTATTCCACTATTACCATTATTGAAATATTTCATCATTACTTTATGAACTCATTCTCCATTGTAATGGCCCATCTTGGCAGGACTACCCTTTTTTTTTTATTAAATATACTGATGTGTTGCTATTAAATGCATGATACTATTCTATTCTATCAAGATGAGTTGATGGTTGTACTTTATATTTTAAAATTATATGATGCCATTTTTTTTTTGGTAGATAAGATACTATAGCATTAATATCGAGTTTTACAGGTTGACCCAAAACCTTTTACAAAAATTAGCCCAGGGCTGTTGATGAACATATCCTTACTAAGGATCCTATATATGTAAAATCTACATGCCACCAAAGCCATTACATCCGGTAAGGCACATAGCCTGTTATCAAAAAGAAACTTCCCATATAACATTTTGGTATACCTCGAGAAAACACGCATGCATCATAATTACAAAAAATAAACAGACACGGATCCCTTCCTTGAGACAATGGAGAAACAAAAAGTTGCAGACACACATAGTAGAGTACTGAAAAAAACTCCCACAAGCTCTGTATTGACAGTTACTCTTAATAATTCTTTGGTAATTGCTTTCTTTCGTATATGACATGCTTTGGTACCACATACTATCTTGGCCAATCAGCCTTGGAGAAGTGAACCTGTTGGCTAGATTTATGGCGATGGCTATCTGGTGGTCCACGTGGCTTTGGTTCGAAGTCTTATATTGTTGTTTCTTTCCTTCCATGTGATTATCAACCAACCTCAAATTACTAAGATGACTAGAAGCCATGTTATCTGACATGTGATTGTCCCCATTAGTATTTGTGGTATTTCCAAGCAACATCCATGAAGACTGACAACTCAGATAATTTTTATTGTGAGTCCAATTCAAAAAAGAGACGAGAATACTCCTAGCCTTCGAACTTACAATGCCTTCCCTATTGGTAAATTCGACTATCATTCTTGGCATTCTTGTTGAATAAGCTCCTCTACTTCACACGGGACACCATGTTCCCATTTGAAAATTCCATCACCATTGACATGCAAATTGGCCAACTTATCAACAATTTTGTTAGCTTCCCGAAAGACATGTTGGGCTTTTCTATCCTGTCTTCCCTTGAAAAGGATCCTAGCCTCTTAAACAATTGTTTTAATCCTCCAAGGAGGTGTTTTCCAATTATTTAGGAGATTTATAACATGCATAGAGTCTCCTTCTATGATCAAATTACCTTCTAAGTATTGAGTCATTTGAAGGCCTCTCCACATAGCTCTAGCTTCAGCTTTGTTGTTTGTTCTTGTTTCCAAATTTTTAGAAAATGCAAGCATCATATTCCCCTTATCATCTCGCACAGTACCACCAGTGCCTACTCTTCCAGGATTTTCCTTAGTTTCTCCATTAAAATTAAGCTTAAACCAACCCGTAGGAGGTGGAGACCACTTAACATTGGCTCTAGGGTTGACTACCCTAGGCACAAACTCATATAACAAGGTTAAGATTAAATATTGAGAAATCATGGTCTCATACAGATGAGGTTTACAACTATCAAAAGGGATAAGGTTCACATTCTCATTGGCAAAGGATAGGATCCTGGCAATGATAGTTTGATGATAATGGATAGACTCATTAAAGACTCTATGGTTCCTTTCTAACCACACCTACCAAAGATAGTGATTGAGACAAATTTTCCACATGTATCTAAGTCTTTGGCTTGAAAAGGGGCAAGGCCACTGGATGAAAAAATCAAGTACGATGGCTGGTTTAACCCATGAAATATTGAAGGCCTAAAAAACCCCACTTAGGACAGTCAAGGAAAAATGGCACTCAAGAAAAATGTGATAAATGGTCTCCCAATTAGCCCTGCATAGATAACAACGATTAGTGATACAAATACCTTTATGCATCATATTATCAATGGTTAGAATTCTTCCTTGGATAACTAGCCATGAAAAGACTACAATTTTTGGAATTAAATTTTTTATCCAAACTAAGTCCTTTTGGAGGACAAAATCCTCGTCATCAAGCAGAACCTTGTAAGTTGATTTAACAGTGAACTGCCTATTTTCCGTAGGAGTATAGGTCACTTGATCTTCCTTTGGTCTCATGGGGATAAACTGTTGATCGAGAATGTTACAAAGATCATTTGATTCTACTTGAAATATCTAAATTCTTATTTGTTTCCACTTCATTCTACCTCTGTCCTCAACCATATAATAAAAGACTTTTCTGCCAATGAGTTCTTCTATGACATCTCTAATTCGTGCTAAGTTAGGATATTGCGTTAGTGGTTTGTCCTTAGCCCACCTATCGTTCTAGCAATTTATCCTCTCACCATTGCTTAAAACCCATATTAAACATTTTTTGATGATTTCCTTACAATTAAGAATTGCTTTCCAAAAAGCAGAACCTCTGATTGGAACTGAGTTACTTAGAAATTCCATATTTTGAAGATACTTTCATTTGATGATAGTTGTCCATTCATTTTCTTCACCAAAAATGAGACGCCACACCTGCTTAGCTAGTAAATATAAATTTATATGAGCAATTCTCCTCAGACCTAAGGCCCCATTTTCCCTGGGTTTGCACACTTTGGTCCATCCTACAAGGTGTATCCTTTTTTTCTCCTCTGATCCAGTCCACAAAAATTCTTTTTGGAGTTTCTCAATTTTTTGGAAAACCTTCACAGGGGATTTGAAAACTAAGTGGAAATAGACTGGAATGCTCTGAAGAGAGGCCTTAGTGAGGGTCAGCTTTCCTACTTGAGATAGAATATGACCTTTCCATCCAACAAGTTTTTTTTGAATTCTTTCAACAACCCTGTCCCACATTGACTCTCTCGGAGAACCAATGAAAAGAGGGAGACCAAGATACGAAGTGGGGAGGTTTGCTATATCACACCCTAAAATTTTTGCAATCCTCCCTTGCCTATGAATGGGGGTGTTCAAGAAATATAACTTGCTTTTACTAAAATTAACTTTCTGACCAACATCGTCCTCATAGAGTTGTAGGATGTATTTAATTATTTTGGCCTCAACCACTGATGCCTTAGTCAATATAAGGGTATCATCGATGAATTGTTGGTGAGAAACAACCCTAGTGAGAGATGTTGCCTTTATTCTTGATATTAACCTTAAAATGCAAGCATTTTTCATGGTTCTGCCTAAAGCTTCTACCACAATGATGAATAACATGGGGCTGATAGGGTCCCCTTGTCAAATTCCTCTAACTTTGAAAGTAACCAGCAGTTGTTCCATTAACTAGAATCAAGAACCATGCTTTAGAAATACATTATTTGATCAAATTAACCCATTGGTGGTGAAAACTAAACTTAAGGAGGACAACAATTAGAAAGTCCCAATTTATCCTGTCAAATGCTTTGTTCATATCAAGCTTGAGGGCAAAAATAGACCTGTTAGTCTTATGAGCAGAGTGCAGAGCTTCATGAACTATGATAACTCCATCCAATATTGACCTACCTTGGATAGAGCTTCCTTGGTATGGATCTATGATGCGGGGTAGAATATCTCTCATTCTATTTGCAATGGATTTAGTTAGGATCTTGTAAGAAACATTGCATAGACTGATTGGCCTGAAGTCAGCCATAGATTCAGGGGTTTGCTTCTTAGGAATTAGATAAATAAAAGTAGATTTGATACCTTTTGGGATATTATTGCTTGCTTGGAATTATCTGACAGCAAAAATTACATCGTCACTTACGATTTCCCAAAAAGCTTAATAGAAATGAGGGGGAATGTCATCGGGTCCCGAGGCTTTGTCTGGCTGCATGCTGAACAAGGCTTCCTTAATTTCCTCTTCAGAAAAGGGAGCTAGAAGCTTAAGGTTTATATCATCATTTATTATGCTAGGAATGAATTGCAAGAGAATATATTTGGCCTCCTCATTGCACTGCGATTCCTGACCAAGGATAGATTTGAAATAAGTTACTGCCTCCTTTCTGATTTCTATTAAGTCTGGAGTAATAGAACCATCTACTTTTTTTAATTTTTTTATCTTGTTATTGCTTCTGTTTCTAAGTGTGGTGACATGAAAAAACTTGGAATTTGAATCTCCATCTTTCAACCAAATATCCCTTGATTTTTGCCTCCAATATATTTCCTCACAGGCCAAAATGTTATGAAACTCTGCTAGTTTTGTTTATTCCTCCTGTCTAGTAGTTTCATCAACATCACCATGTTGGATCCTCTGATCAATTATCTTAAAACTTTCAACAACCTATTTTTTATTTTCAAAGAGGTTCCCAAAGACCTCTTTGTTCCAAGTTTGAATATTTTCCTTAACAAACTTTAATTGACCAGCAAGTTTAAAAGCTGTACTACCCATGACAGGCTGCTGCCACCATTGACTTAAGTTATCTCTAAAACTGGAATGTTTGATCCACATAGATTGAAATCTAAAAGATTTATTGAAGGAAAAAGTGTTAGGGATCTCCAATGAAATGAGATTATGATCAGAGGCAATTTTAGGAAGGGATTGCAGGGTAGAATCACCGAACAAAGTTGTAGCCTTCTTTGATAGAAAAAACCTATCAAGCCTTTCTTGAATGAGATGACACCCTATCCGTTGATTGCTCTAGGTATAATTCGATCCTCTAATTTTTACATCCATCAACATGTTGGAGTTCACAAAGTCATTGAACTCATCCATGCTCTTGATAGGTGGTCCATTTCCACCCATTTTGTTTGAAGGGTAAAGAGGAGTGTTAAAATCCCCAGCCAAAATCTAGGGGACATTATAGAAGATTTCACTCAGATTACCTAAGTACTCCCATATTAGAGCTCTCCCTTGAATTGAAGTTGGGGCATAAATATTTGAAAGGATCCACTACCTGTTGCTATTTATTTCCTTAAATAAAACACTAATAACCCTGTCATATTTTTGAATAATGGTGCCTTCTACTATCCGGGGATCCCACAAAGTCATAAGGCCTCCAGATGATGCTATTTTTAGAATATTGTACTACTGATGAATTTTGTGGTTACAAGACCAGGTACTCTCATGGGCGGATTGGTATGGGACAACCACCAAAGTTGATAGAAATGAGAAACGATAGATGCATTTTTATTGAAAGTCGCAAGGGTAAAACAATCATGTAGATGCATTTGCATGTGTGTATGTGTGATTAAAATGCATCATCAGGCAAGGAGGTTTATATAAAGGTAAAATAAACTGTACCTTATGCTTAAGGGATCCTTCTGGTAGGGTTCCTAGCACATAAAATGATAAATAAATAATAAATAACCTAAATTTAAAAGAATCGCCTTTTGATATTGTCGGGAAGTCCCTTCAATAAATTATATTATATTTTATATTCATGGATGATTGAATGATAAGTTCTTACAATGTTTTATACCCCTCTAGGGTTATAGGTGAAAGGTTGCAATGCTTCCTAACCCTAATCTTATAATAATATAATAAATAATATAATTAATTATTATATTATTTATTATTATATTATTTTATTATTATGACCATAGGATATAATATATTATTATTATTAATATTATTAATTAATGTTAGGATAGGATCCTAACATTCCACCCCTCTTGAAAATAGCTTTGTCCTCAAAGCTAAAACCCTATTTCTTTTATAATCGCCATGTATAAGGCCTTGTCGGAAGAGCTTCGTATGCCTTGTATCACTTGTTAAATGTGATACTCTAGCCAAAACCAACCAATTTAATTTTCATAAAGGTTGATGCCAACATTCTTCAAAAGGAAACTCAAAATTTACTTGTATTCACCCCCACCAAGTTGCATACATCATGAATTTTTAGCATTTGGATACGGAAAGATGCAAAAGTGTTTGGTCATTGGAATACTTGTAGTACATATCCTTAGAATATGTGACTTCTAACAATATTTTCAAGGGGTGTTATAATACTTTCCTTGGTAGCTTAAAAACAATACCGATTCACCATCGTTATTTAGATTAGAGGCGAGATCAACATATTCCTCTAATAAATACTTCACTAGCTTATCATGCTCTCCTTTGGCTGCTGTATTTTTTTTTTTTCAATTTTGCATTCACAAATATTTTATTATAAGGACTAGAGATTTGGATTTATGAAGTGCCTCCTGTGTCAAATTAAAGACTGTAGGATTTGTTGAGGTACCTTATTCTCATGGATGACACTTTCGCAGAAAAGTATTGAGCAAGAAAGATGTGACCTTGCAAACTACTCAATGTCCTGGTAGAAAGTTATCCAAAACCCACCCAGTAAAACACATCCAATATAAAGCCTTACTCTATCCCGTCATAGGCTTTATCAAAACCCATCTTCAAAATAAGTACTTTCTATTCACTTTCATGGGCCTGCTCAGAAAGCAGAACTATTGAAATTTATCGATTTGATGCATGTGGCAAGCTTTGCCAGCAGCTCATAGCAGACTTTAAAGTATAGTGACAACAAATTACCTTCCCACAACTTTTAAATCATTGGGAGATAAATTTAATAAAACCATTTTCAACCATCTTTATCATAGTATTTCCCTTCATGGCACATTGATAAGAGATCCTATCAAACCACCATAGGCCCAAATTTTAATGAGAATAATTAATGAAACACTAGTAACAGTTTTTGTCATATTGGCTCCCTTCTTGATGATGATCTACAAAGAATGTCGCCTCAGCGATCTGTATCCATCAGTATGTGTACAGCAGTGTCTAAAGGGCACTTAACACCTAAAATGTCAGAAGCAGACTGAAAGAAAGAGACAAATGGGTCAATGGGTAGCTTTTCTGATGCACTTCTAAAGATGAATATCATTAGTCATGAAAGCTTTTACCAAAGCATGAGAGTACAGATTAGTCAATACCCTGGTGAAAAACACATCCAATCCAAAGTCTCATTTATAGGCTTTATCAAAATCAGTCTCATTAAAAAGCGTGCTTTCAGGCTGATGACTCTTCTCAGAATGCATAATCATTCAAATTTGCGGATTTGGTCCTACTCCATGTGGCAAGAACCTTTGCCAACACCTTATAGAAGACCTTTGAAATAGTTACAAGAAATTAACCTCCCACAATCTAAATTCTGGACATTTTGGGAATAAATTTAATCAAACATTATTCACCATTTTTTTTGTAACATTTCCCTTCCTGGCAAGTTGGTAGGAGATCCTATCCAACAACCATTGACTCAATTTTTTTAATAGGATTCACAAGAAAAATCATCTAGCTAGCCTGGGAAATTTACCATCTTGCATTTCTTGAAACATACAGTACAACTTGTCTAAATTAGTAGACTCTACATGGTAGGTGCCATTCAACCTACTCAATCCCCGAGTCTCCTAGCAGTCATCTTGCCAGTTCCAGAACTGGCCCTGGAAGATCTTCTTAATGCAATTTTTATTATCAAAACAACACCCTTTGAGAATCCCTGAGAGTTAATTTACTTGATGTACCTCCTTTCTTGATACAGTTGTACGTCAGATTTTAGATTATCCAGATCAATACTATTTATTATTAAAAAAAAAAGATTTTGGTCTTCTTTTCCAAGTCTATTCTGTTTCAATTTTCTTTTTAAATAAATCCGAGTTGATCTCTGGCTATTTTCATCATTGCCACCATCCTTCCTCACCCCTCTCAGAAGTTGGTTATATGCAGAATGTTGCCTCCTGCCATATACTCCGTTACCATTCTTCATTAGGCCTACAGTCACTCAGTTCTAGAAGGGAGAAATCAAGTTTGTAATGAATGTTACAAGCCAACACATTATCTGCAAAAGTATATATGGGGGATGATTTGACTCACTCACAGTAACATCCACTTGCATTAATCTATGTTGACTGAAAGCAAAGATGGCCTCGTGAATCTAGCATAAAATCAGTCCAGTATGACTGTACAGTGTTCCAATCTTAATGCTGCACCAACATGAAGCAAGCACTCAGCACTAAATGAGTTTGTAATAAGTTGCAACTTGATTTTCATTAATGAACACATGAGATACTGACAATTGGTCTCCCCACGCATGGTAAAATTTAAGGCCTCTTGAGGTGATTGCTGGAGAATTTCATAGTAACATGCTACAAAGGTTCTTGTTGCCATATATGCCAGTGCTTCTTGATCGTTAGCCATTGTAGAACCAATCAAAAGTGGTGTTTGATCAGATTGAATTTTCTATGATATTGAAAACCAAATAATTAAAGGAGTTGGAGATTTCGGTTATTTTCAATAATTAACAGTGTTTTTGTGGTCTTAGATTCTTATTGTCTATATGATTTCAAACAGATTGCATACTGCGATGACGTCTATGCTATATGTGAATCCACTTCTGCTATTTCAGATTTTTATTTTTCACCTAATGGTGGTGGCCATGGAGGCGGTCTCGAAGGAGATAGACGTCCACTAGTAGTGATATCATGTGCTACTGGAAGTATATTTCTTCCCAATGGATCGTATGTTGATTTTGTAAATACAATTACTTCCTTAACATTAATTAAATTATTCCAAAAATCATTGTGAACAGTATTGGAGATATTGGAAAAACTTGTTTGCTGCTTTAGGGTTATATTAGGTTGTTTTCCACATTGATGGTTATGTGCATCACCCATATGCAAATATGTAAAACACTATTTTTTGGAAGCCTTTTTCCTTGATATCCCTTTATTCTTGGTACACTTCTTTGAAAAAATATTTACATTTTTAGGGTTTTGAATTTTTTTTGGAAGTGCAATATGTATTTCTAAAAGTTCTTTGGTTATGGGCTCATCCAGAGAAACAATTAATTTAGGGTTTGGAGCAATATGTTCAGTTGCATTTTTTTCTTTCTTGGGAAGAGCAATGGGTACCACCTAGGATTCATCGACTATGGGTTCTTCCTCCACCTGGGATTCCATGGCTATGGGTTATTCCTCCTCTACCAGAGATTCCATGGCTAGGGTCTCCTCCTCTTGCATTTCCATTAAATATTGTATAATACGATCAAAACGTTCCATTTGTTTTTTTTGTTTTTGTTCAATCATTCTTCTAATTTCTGCAATGTCATTTTTTATTTCCTTGACCAATATGGTTGGATCCATAAGGCTATGATACAGATGGTAGGAACCTAGGGTTCCTAGCACATAAAATGATAAATAAATAATAAATAACCTAAATCTAAAAGAATCGCCTTTTGATATTGTTGGGAAGTCCCTTCAATAAATTATATTATATTTTATATTCATGGATGATTGAATGATAAGTTCTTACAATGTTTTATACCCCTCTAGGGTTATAGGTGAAAGGTTGCAATGCTTCCTAACCCTAATCTTATAATAATATAATAAATAATATAATTAATTATTATATTATTTATTATTATATTATTTTATTATTATGACCATAGGATATAATATATTATTATTATTAAGATTATTAATTAATGTTAGGATAGGATCCTAACACCTTCATAGGTGGGTGATAACCTTGTAGTTATCGTAATACCTCTTGCTTAAGGAAAAGTATTGTTTGTGCATATTGTTGATTTGCATCTTAGTCCGGGCAAGGACAACTTTTAGCAAGAGCCCTTGTGTTGCTTTAACTTGTAATTATCATTAGGGTGCATTTATGCATGTGTTCTAAAGCATGAAATTTGTTTTTATAATCTATCAAGTAAGGTATTAATAATAATGTTAGTATCATTAATACTTAAAATATTAAATATCGATGTTAATGATTTTTTCTTATAAGCTATGTGTGGCTTCTATTAGGGGCCACTCCCATTACAAAAATAAAAAATTACATTGCTCTCATTACATTTCTAACAAGTTAATTAAAATATATCCATCTTTGCCTTTCTATCAAATATATTCTCCATCTTCCTCAAACTACTAAGTTTCCATAATCAACTATTTTATTTTGATTTTTATTTTAAGGAACTAATACCAAGAACAACCCTTACATGTCACATAACTCCAATAGATAGAAGGAAAACAAACATAACAGTCATCCATCAAAGATGAAATCAGTTTGATTATTTTTCTTCTATAGTAGATTTTCTTCCTCCTTTAGAGTGGCAAGACCTAAGAATACATTTTTGCACTTCAAGCTCCTGAGGTAATATCTATTTGTAACACATTTTGTAGGATCTTCATTTTTTAAAAATTATCTGTCATTGATTGTTTCATAATTAGCTTCAAGAATACCATTTGAGGTGCCAATATTTTCCATGGAATCGTTTGTATGGTCTTTAGTAACCTACTGGATTTTATCAACGACCAAATTCAAATTCTTATTTTGGGGTTGAGTCTTTTGTTGCTCGCATGATTTCTTCTAGATAATTAGTGCATCTAGACGATGAAATTATTTTTTTTGAACTAAGATTTTTGAAGGTTTTGAATCATTCACATGTAGGGTCTTCTCCTCCACCAAGGAGGAATCAAAGCATGATCGAATGATTGGGCATCTCTTCTTTAGGTGGCAATATTGCTAACAACCATAACATCTTAGGAAGAAGTTTTCATATTCAATATTTTGGATCCATTCCCCTTTGCTTGAGGAGATAGTAATGGATTGAGATCTAGGAATTGAAACATCCATCCAAACATCCAATATTGCTTTACTCATTAATTTTACTAGATAAATTTTCCTCTATTTGGGCATCCATATACTGGAATGCACCAATGACATTACTAATTTTGGTGAATATCTTCTCTCCTCAAAAATCCACAAGGAGAGCATACAGATTCACCCAGACTAGGAAGCCATTAAATTCTTCTGTAAAGGGGTTGAAACTAGGATTCCAAGGTCTTTTATAGACACCCTTTGTTTCAAAAACCAATTATATCTATAATCCATTACCTTATCTCGATCCACTAAATTAGAAAAAGAAATCATTCTTTTTTTTTGGGTAGGAGTTACTTGGAATTCTGTGTTGGTCCACCAATATTTAATGTATCCTTTGAGCTCCTCTAGGCCTAGTATTTTGCCCTTTAGGTTGCAAATGATTGTTCAATATTCATGATCAATCAAATCCAATCCAAATTCATCCTTTAAAATCCTTATAGAGGGCAATGATTCGTCCACCCGCGAACCCAAATATCCTTGAGAGATATTTCTTCTGACCAAATAGGCTTTCTCATAGACTGAAGAGATGGTCTGTGAACAACCCTCTTCCTTCAATGTTTGATTGCACCTAGGGTTTGCATCCCTTTCACAAATACTGTAGCCAAATTTATCACTTTGTTCCATCGCTTGATTGCACCTAGGGTTTACACCCCTTTCATATGTTAATGGTTAATATTAACATTCGATATTAATTAAATTAATTCTATGAAGTGAGTAATTAATTTAATTATTATTATATTGTTTTTAGTATATATATATATATATATTACACTAATATTAGTAATTAACACTAGCATTAGAAAGTAATAATAATATTAAATTAATGCTATGAGATGAGTGAATGATTTAATTATTAATACTTTGCTTTAAAAGTATTAGTAAGTTAATATTAACTTTAATAAGTTAAAATTTATAAAGGAGGCTTAATTAATAAATACTAAAATAAGTTATTTTTTATTGATAAATGTTGGAAAGTTGGAAATATTTCATAACATAATTGAGAATTCATGGGAAATTAATATTCTCGTAATGGGATGGAATGCTATAGCAAAAGAGGATGGGTGGAAGACATGCATAGCAAGGAATGGAGAAGCAAATCTCGACCCTTGATCTCCCTTTTTTCTTTGAGCATTATATGATTTCTTTTGCTGCCAAGTTTTTGGGATCGTTAGCTAGAAGAAAGATCTGTAAAGGTGAAAGATTGAGGAGGGAAGAGATTCTTGGAGTTGTATTGAGGTATTTTTCCTTCTGGTTTCTCTTTGAATAAAAATGTTTCGTATGTTTGTTATTTTGAAAATAACATATATGCTATGTATAATATTGCATATCTGCATGTACGTATTATCTTATGATTTTTGCATCGCTTTCATATTATATGTAATTGTACGCATTGTTAGTTGTTGTTGTCTAATTGCTCATGAATTTAGGGCAGATGGGAGTATAATTTTGAAACTCTAGGAAGCCCTAGCTAATTATTATCCCATCTTCCCATTTAAATGATAGAGTTTATTACAAATTTGATGGTGCATAAGGAATGTATTAATTGGTTTTTACTTTTTGATGCATGGAGGAGCTTATAATGAAAGACCTTATGGCTTATTGAAATTAAGAATAGGAGATTTGTGTAATGCATGTGAATAAGTAGTTTATGCTCTATTTATGAGATTTTTGCTCTTAGCCCCACCACTGTGTTTGAGATCATACTTATTTAGTGCTTGGCAATCAGTTTTTTTATTATGGAACTTTAAGGGCATTGTTGCCTTTGATAACATTCAATATCTTAGTCATTTTTAGTATGCTTTAATGACCACCTTGCTTAAAAAATGGGGTAAACTCTCAAATTAAAAAAAATAAATTATGTTGAAGATGTCCTTAGCTGATCTCATGTAACTAGGATGGCATACTTGACCTCTATATCTTCAATAATTTGCTCTATATATTAACGATGCATTATAATATATTTTCTACATTTTTCTAAATAATATATCACAACTTTTAATGAAATTTTATTAGCATGACTAAGTTATTCCTTAAGCATTTTGCATCTGCAAATCAAGTAATGCCTTGACCATTTTGTGATTGTAACTTATATTAATTTTTCATGGATGACAAAGTCAACGTAAGCTATTCTTGTTTAACCCAAATTATCACTTGTCCCAAGGCTTTAAGATGTAGACAGGAGTTGATTTTCTACCTGAGTTGATTTAAAATTTGAGTAATCAACAATTGGACCTATGTACAAATGCCATGAACTAGGGTCTTTTGAATGTGTCCTAAAACTTTTTTTTATTGTGTTTTAGTTGAGTCTTAGGTGTTTCCATAAAATATGAAATGTAATTTTATGCATAATATTATCCTCTCATTCTTTGGCGTTTAGTAGTTAGTTTTCTTTAGATTATTATTTTTCTATAATCGTGACTCATTTAGCCATATATTTTGCATGTAATCATCATTGATGCATTTGTCAACACACTATGGTGGTATTAACAAATATATCATGCATGTTAATATTAAATTATGCAATATAAAAATATGGTATTAGATGTTTTTGAGTTTATAGTTATTTGATAAGATTTGGATAAGTTCATACTCTTCTAAAATATTTTTATGCGTATGCTTATTAATAATTTAAATATTAGTTATGCAGTTAGTTTCATTAAGTCATAGAGATGAAACTATTAATTTTTTTTGATCGGTTAAAAATATTAGATTAAAAGGGGTTTTAACAGGGACCCAAAACCTGATTACAAAAGGCAAAGCTTGCCAGCAGAAGTAATAACCAAAAGAAACCAGAAAAGGAACAGAGCCATAGCACCAAAACTTGAGGTAAACCTCAAACAACAAAAGAACCAAAGAAAAAACATACTAAAGGCTATCCTTAGCCACCGCGAAGAAGGAATAGACAAGGCAAAAAAAGACACAAGAAAGGGGAAAACCCTATAGAAAGCACATGACAACAACTAGTATTTATTTCTTAGAGGTAGGCTTTACTGTAAGGTCATGCAGGCTTGCAGTGAAAAACTCCTCTTCAATATTACTGCCATTGATAGGGGATTCCTCAATCTTGACCTTTTTATTCCTTTGCTTGGCATCAGATTCATTAACTCCCTTTTCAGAGAAAGATCTTCTAAAGAAATATAAGCTCAAGGCATTGCGTAAATACATAAGCTGGGCGATATTTTTAGAAATTGAATTAATGATATACTCCTGTAGCAAAAGGTTAAGGTCATCCTTGGTGTCTTCATCAGAGTCAATGACCATAAATTCCTATCGCTTTGCTTTGTTCTTCAGACACAAAAATGCACGGAGTGGAGGGATGAAACTATTAATTAATATTGAAGACCTTTGCCTTATTAGTATTGATTAAATAATGTGTTTGTTTATTTATCAATATTAATATTTAATCAATCAATTAATAGTTTTTTTAATTCATATGGATGAAACTATTAATTAATATTGAAGACTTTTGTCTTATTATTGATTAAATAATGTGTTGTTTAATAGTCAATATTAATTATTATTATTATTATTATTATTATCATTTTTGAGTAGTACTTCTTATACACATCCACCATGGGGATTGAACCCGGTCACATCACCGATAATGCAAGAAGAATCCTTGCTGGTAGTCAATATTAATTTATGAAAAATAAGGATTATAATTTGGTTTATTAGAGAAGTAATATTCCATGATATAAGGATTGGTACAATTTAAAAATGGAATAATGTATTGAATATATTCTAAATATTAGGAAAGGAGAAGTTATCATTTGAGGAATTAAATATCAAGTTTTCTAAGAGATGGATGAGGCTTGAGTAGCTAAGGAATCCATACTCAAGGGAAGTATGGAATTATCTCAAACTTACAATTTTCTTGCATGGTTTTTGTTTTTCATGATGCATGTTCTTGTACTGTTGTATAAATTTCTTGCATAGTGCATGTTGGGATTGCATATACATTCAAGAGTTGTCTTGATACCTAAACTTACATTCAAATTTTGATGAAGATGACCTATCTAGTATAAGAACTTGAAGATGAACATGACATTAATGACCATTATATATGTTGAATGTAATATTGTTATATGTATCACCTATAAAAATTAGGATGAAGGAAACAAATATCATTGTAAAAAATTATTGTTAAAATTATCATGAGAGTTGTTCAAAGATTGAAAGCTAAATTAATTGTTTTCTCCTCTGTTAAGTTCCTTGGAAACAAATTGTTAATTGCAAATGGATAAGTTGTGTTATTGAATAAAATGATAGAATTTAAATGATGAAATATGGTTATAATTCTTCTAGATGTTGATTTCGTCCTTTCATGTAAATAAATAAAATGCCTAATTTTAACATTATGAATGAAGAAGTACTTAAATTATTTAGCCTTAAATAATAGTTTATGTTGAATTTGAATATGATTTAATATAGCACTTTATTTTATTTTGGAGAGATGGTCATAAATGTTGTTTAGGACTCTTGGGTTGGTAAGGGGTTATTTTGGGCATGTTATTAGTGTCATATTAGTAATCCCTAGAGTTGAGTTGTACCCAACACTAGTTGAGTTGTGGGTAGACAATTCAACTAGGTAATTGTGAATGATAAACCCTAGTGGTGAGGTTTGGGTGGTCCTAGTGGCAATGCTTGGACGATTCCTAGTGGTAAGACTTAGGAATATTAATGGTGGATTGGTATGGGACAATTTGTAACATCCCAATTTGACCCCTTATTTTATGATTGTTTGCTAAATATAGTGATGAACTAAAATATTTAGCTAGGAGTTAGTTAATGATTTTAAGAATAATTAAATGTAGCAAATGGGCAATTTAAAGATAAGATGTTTTGTTGTTTTAATTAGTGGTTAATTTGTCTTATTAACTTTGGATTAGCAAGTTAAACCTAGGATTTAAGTGAGTCCAACTTGGTGGGTGGACTGTATTTAATGAATATTTAATTAGACGGTAATTTGTCCCAAGTTTTGTGTTAATGAAAACATGTTTTAGTTGGGTTTAAACCAAAGTAATGAGGTTAGTTTCTAGAAAGGATAGGTGTGAAGTTTTGATTGGACCACCTTGGGTGCAATGGTCAAAGTAGCACCGAGTTCAAAGAAAACATTAATGAGAGGTTTATCCCACCCAATTTTATAATAAAAAAATAGATCATGGGGTAGGGGTCAGAAAGGTTATAAATAGAGCTCTCCGGGGTATTCGGAAGGATAACGAAATCAACGGAAGCAAGTTAGGGAATATGCTCTCCGAGAACTTTGGATCAGAAACCAAACACTTGCATTTTCTATTGATTCGACACTGAGAATTCGACATCTCCTAGGGAGTATGCTCTCCGACTCTGTCAGAACAGAAACTAGACGGAGTTTCGAATCTCTCGCTTAATCCTCCTCTCATTTATCTTGTGGTCTGAAACAAGGGAATCTCATGGAAACAAGCTCGAAGTTTTAACTAAGGCTTAGATTTAGAAGATTTTCTTGCAGTGAGTCAGGTTAGAGCCTTTCTGGTTGATGATCTATTGTTGTGTTGAGTTAAATGAGTCAAGGGTTGAAAAATGTTTATGAAATTATGATGTTTAAAGGTTTATGTTGAATTTGAAAATTATTGATTTGTGAGATGTTGTCATAGTATGTACTAAAGGAAACAAAAATGGCAAAGGTAAGGTTATTTTGTTATGCATGTTGTTTGAGTATAAACGATTTCCTTCTTTGAGAAGAAAACGTATGTTGTTCATGTCTGGTTATAATAGCTTTGTGAGTCTCTAATGAAAGAATACTTATGTAAATGCTAAAGTAATGGTGGTTGTAGGGTTTGGGTAAAGCAGAAGAGTTGTGTTTGATTGTTTAAAAAAATGATTAAATTTCCTTGTGAAACCCTATTACGATTTTGCCATAGAAGAGGTTGTCTTTGCTTGATCTGCATAGGGTCTCCATGACCATGCCCCTGAAGCCACAATAATGTACACGATCAACATGAATAATGGCAATGTATATGGTGCACTCGAGAATTCATGGAGCTACCTTTAGGGTTGTGTAAACTAGCTATTAAAATGTCAAACTCTACCTATATTTGATAGCAGACGTCTTCAAGAACTTAGGAGACAACACAAGCTAGGTTTCATTATGAGTCTCTATGAGATGTATTATCTTCGATTTCCACTCAGGTTTGTTAGTTAAATAAAATAATGTATACTCCTTAGAGAAATGGTTGCTGTAGGTTCTGTTACCTCCATTACTCACTATGGCTTTATGTTCAAACGATGCCCTCCGTTGAAACCTTGTGTCATGTCTTGTTATTATGCTGGAGGTTATAGTTAAAGAAAAATAATAATAATAGTGGACTATGTGGTTTAATGGTTATAATGAGGGTTTTGAAATATTATGTATTTTGGGAACAAGTTTATGTATTTAAGTATTGTTGATTCTTGAGACTAAACTATGGGTTGGAAAAGTGTTAGGGGAAATGTTAAATTATACATTACCCTAGGTCTTTAGGAACTCAACTAAAGTTTAGAAAATAGTAAGAAGAGATAAAAATAATACTTGTGTGTGTGTTTAAAAGAAAAGTCTCTAAAAGCTAAAGATGACAATAGTTACCTAAAGAACTATGGTAAAGATATAGTAATATGAATTTAAAAGGTATTAGGAAGGAAATATTATTATGGCCCATTGATGGCCCCAAGTTTACCAAACTTGTTATGTCTAAGTGAAGTAAACAAGGGGGTTTAAATTTGTATAAAGGGCTAGGATAATGGGGATCTTGAGACTTAAATAGTTGGTAGTTGTAAATTGATTATCAAGCTTAAAAAGGATCCTGAAAAAAATTAGAGATTAAATATGGATGTATATAGATAATGCTTCTAAAAAGGAATTGTCTACTACATTGTGACTTTGGTAAAACATCATATTATGTTTAATTACCTGAGGAGATGTTGCTTGTGGATTATTAGGTACTATGAAATAATATTGCTTGATTTATTTTGGCAATATGGTTGTGTTGTAATGATTTTTGGATGGGGGAAATTGGTAACAGGGTTACAATTTCTCGAGAACTTATGGAGGTTCCTCATAGCCAAGTTGATGTTTACATTTTGCATAGACAAGGGCATGTTGCTTTGTGGATAAAGAACATGGAATGAATGGAATAGGAAAGATTCATTCTTAGGGAAATTTATGGGGTTTCCCTACTCTTGGATGAAATGAATGATTGTTTTCTGAAATGATATTGTTATCTGCATGATTTGCCTGCATATCTTTGATACAATAGTGCAAGTGCATTATGATAATTAGGCATATATCATGTGGTGGATTGTCCTGATCCCGAGTAGCCAATCTTCTAGTACTGGCAACTTGAGACAAACGAACCAGATGCTCCTGCTGAACCTGAAAGTGAGTTGAAGTGTTGTTGTTGCTGTAATTTTACCTCAAGTATACTATAATTACTTTGTAACAACAAGGATTGATTATGAGTAGAATATTTTATTTAGTTAATAGGTGTTGAGAAAATGTTGTAATGAGTTCATTGTGGCTTTGTAAATACTAAAAGGATTTCATTGTACAATGTGCCAATTGTTGATGTGTATAATAGAGTTAAATTGAAATGTAATGCTACAATTCATTCTCTATGTTGTATTTGAAATGTTACATTTATGACTTTGAAAGGATGAATGTGCAAGTTAATGACAAGGAAATATGGAAACTAATAATGAAATAAACATGGATAAGTGAATCTAGCAACATGAAGTAAACCTTGAGTTAAAATGGTAGGTGCTAGCACACCTATGTGAATCCATGGTTGATTCCCTTAACAAACCATTGTTGATATGGTTAGAGATGTTAAGCATTGCACCTTAAAGTTAATTACATTGTCCAATGTGTAGTGTAGTTAACAAGGCACACACTCACTAATTAGGTTGTGTAATACCTAAAGCTATAACAAAGAGTTTAACATGGGTTGAACTTGTTGGGAAAAGAGTGTTCTGGTTGAAATAGACTGGTAAACTCCCATGATCATTATGGGGGATTTGGCCACTCCCATACACTAGGATAGACTCTGATCAAGTCGATTTTGGTGTGGTGCTTGCCTGAAACACTCAATGGTTACTCAACTATAGTAGTTGCTAGCATGATTCTCTCAATGAAATAAAAAAAATGGTTGGTTTTGTAATGGGTAAATTTTGGTTATTATAGTTGGTATCAGAGCCAGGTTGAGATAGGTGTAAAATTCTGAACTAGATAACTCTAAAACAAGCGCAACAAGTAAGGTGTGAATGGAGGTACGGATGTGGAAAATTGTGCAAGTCTTGCCCCCCATGTGAACCCCTGGTGAATCAGATTGGAAGAGCTAGATGAACCCTCCATTAATTTGGGTTTTAAGTGGTGTACTTGATGCTCTTTTGGGGATCATACTTGCCAATTGATGCTCCAAGCCAAAACTCCACCTTATTCTATTTTTGTGCATCTCCAACTCGAGTTATCTTCAAACAATAAATATATGGTGGGTAGAACTATTAACAAAACATAGTTAAAACCCTAGAGAATAACAAAGGTTTCATAGCTAGGTATATGAAAGTGCATATTAAAATAATTTTGGTATAATACTATGAACTAACGCATTCCTTAAACTACCAAGAAATATGCCACCTAAGCTTGGGAGTGGATCGAAGATGCCTCCTCGAAGACCTCGACTAAACCATATGGACAATATTGTAGAAGGGCATATCGATGAAAGCTCTAGGAACCCTGATGGAATTGAGAACCTTGCCAACATGGTGCAAGATATGCAAGGTGAAATGGCCAACTACCATGAGCAGATGAACCACCAAAACAACCTATTGGAAGCCATTAGGAATGAAATTAGGAGAAATGATAGAGCCCTTGAAGCTCCAGCTAAGGTAGCTATGGAAGAACTAGTTGACCCCGACCAGGTAGCTAAGATCCAAATTAATGTTGAGTTGGAAAAGGATTTGAAACATGTCAGGGTAAGAAATTTCTTAAGAAAAGAAAGTGGAGAGTCAACTGAGTCATGGTTGAACGAGTTGGCTATTTATTTCTCCATGAGAAATTACTCATCCACTACAAAAATAGTCTTTGTTACTGGGATGTTGGCTGAAGCTGGACTAGAATGGTGGGAAACCTATTGTAAAGACAAACAAATTAACATCATACACTATGAGTGGGAAAATTTTGAGAAATATTTTAGGAAAAGATACCTCACAGAACAATATTATGCCAAGAAGTTATATGAATTCACTCAACTCAGACAAAGGGAACAGTCAGTGGATGCCTATTACAGATATTTCACTAGACTCCTTAAGTACATTCTAGCTTATGAGAAGGATGATAAGATGAAGGTGCATCAGTTCTTAGCTGGGTTAGACCACCAACTCAAGATTTTGGTTAACATGTTTAAACCTACTAATCTAGAAGTAGCATATGATCTGGCCTATCAGGCAGAATATAATCATGGAAAAGGTAGCAATCCCACTCCAGAACCTAAGAAGAGTCAACCCAATCCACATAAAATAAAATGGAGCAATGAGCCAACTTCTAAGAATAGAGAAGGGTATAAAATTGGTAAAGTCAATGTTGGTACAACAAAAAGGTTCAAAAAGAAATTCCAACCAAAGGACAGAAACTCTACCAATGCTGAGAAAGTTAAACCCATAAACCAGGTAGAACCTACTCCTACAGAGAATAAAGAGAAGTCAGTACAAGGCTCAACTCAAAGTTCCAATACTAGATGTTATGAATGTGGAGGCCCTCATTATGCTAGGAATTGTCCTCATCGAACTGGAACTAACCCAAGAAGTACAGAGAAAGGACACAAAATCTATGCGGCTATAGGAAACCAGAACCTTGATGGTCAGGCAACCCCTATGCTCTTACAGGGTAAGATATTTGGAAAAAGTGTTAGAGTTTTGATAGATAGTGGTGCTACAGATAGTTTCATTTCTAGTAGCTTAGTCAGGGACATGCCAGAGAATCCTAGATCTTTGACAGATGGGTGGAAAGTCGAGTACGATTTTAGACAGACCTACTCAGTAAACTAGTACTACCCCATGATAGAAATATCCCTACCCACAAACTCTATCACTTGGCAATTCTATGTTGCTCCGCTACATGCCTTTGATATAGTTTTAGGCATTGATTGGTTGAAGGACCGCAAAGTCATGATCAATTTCTCTGAAATATGGGTCGAGTTTACTGACACTAATGGACAAAGAACTAAGTTGCACAGTGAACAACAAGAGTTCAAACCTTTTTTAATCTCCACTATGCAACTTAAGAAAGTGATTAGGAAAGGTGGAATGATGTACATAGTCAAAATTAAGGAGAAAATAAAGGAAAAAAGGGTGGAAATGTTGGAAAAATTTCCTATTCTAAAGGAATTTGAGGATGTTTTTACATATGATCTACCAGGATTACCATCGAAGAGAGAATTTGACTTCACAATTGACTTATTTCTAGGAACAGAACCGATACATAGGGCACCATACAGAATGAATCCAATTGAGATGCAAGAATTAAAGGTGCAATTGTAGGAATTGTCAGATAAGGGATTAATCAAACCTAGTGTGTCACCTTGGGGTGCACCAATTTTATTTGTTAAGAAGAAGGATGGATATTTAAGGTTATGCATTGATTACATAATGCTAAATAAAGCAACAGTGAAAAATAGATATCCCTTACCATGTATAGAGGATTTGTTTGATCAGCTTAAGGGTGCGACTATCTTCTCTAAAATAGACTTGAAATCCGGCTATCATCAGCTAAGGATTAAAGAAGAAGATACACATAAGACAACCTTCAAGACTCGCTATGGTCACTATGAGTTTACAGTTTTGCCATTTGGTTTGACAAATGCACCCGCTGCCTTTATGAACTTAATGAACAATGTATTCAAAAGACAATTGGATAAGTTTGTTCTAGTATTTTTAGATGATATACTGGTTTATTCTCGTAATAGAGAAGAACATGAAAAGCACTTAAGGATTGTACTAAGAATATTAAGAGAAAACCAGCTATATGGGAATTTTTCCAAATGTGAATTCTATGTTTCTCAAGTACACTATTTGGGGCATGTTATCTCAGTAGATGGTATTGTGGTCGATCCTAAGAAAATTGAGGTGATAATGGATTGGCCACCTCCTACCAATGTGATAGAAGTCCAAAGTTTTATGGGACTATCTGGATATTACCGAAGGTTTGTGAAAGACTATGCTAAAATCACTTGCCCTATTACCAACCTTCAAAGGAAAGGAAAGATATTTGAATGGACAGATAAGTGTGAGTCAACTTTTCAAGCACTAAAGAAGGTACTGACCACCGCTCCTATCTTAAAAATTCTAGATCCTTTAGGTGACTTCTCTATCTGTACAGATGCATCTTTGGAGGGTTTGGGTGGTGTTTTATCGCAAGATAAGTCTGTGGTAGCTTACGAATCTAGGAAGTTGAAGAAACATGAAGGTAACTATGCCACCCATGACTTAGAATTGGTGGTAGTTGTGCATGCATTGAAAATTTGGCATCACTACCTAATAGGAAGACCTTTTGAACTTAGAACTGATCATCAAAGTCTGAAATACATTTTCACTCAACCGCTACTTAATGCTCGACAAAGAAGATGGATTGAATTCTTAGCGGAGTATGAATTTGGGATAGAGTACATCAAGGGCAAAGAAAACAAGGTAGTTGATGCACTGAGTAGAAGAAGACATATTACCACCTTGACTAGAAGTCATGTTGACCTTATGGATCAGGTTAGGAAAGCTCAATCACAGGACCCATACTGCTTGAAAGTGCAAGAGAAAATAATCAGGGATCCAAAAGTGGCTCAAAACTTTGGGTTCAAAGATGGGTTTTTGTGTTTTAAGGAGCGGGTTGTGGTTCCAGAAGTAGGTAACCTACGTAGACTCATTATGAGAGAAGCTCACAGATCTCCCTATTCTGCTCATCCAGGAGGATCTAAGATGAGGGAAAACATGAAGAAGACATTCTACTAGCCAGGGATGAAAGGTGATATTACTAACTTTGTGGTGAAATATCTTGAATTTCAAAAGGTGAAAGTAGAACACAAGCACCCAATGGGTCTGTTATACCCTCATGATGTGCCAACAACAAAGTGGCAAGTAATATCAATGGATTTTATTGTAGGGTTACCTAAAACTTGGTATCAACATAATGCCATCTTGGTGGTAGTGGATAAACTAACTAAAGTTGCTCATTTCATTCCTAGTAGTACTACGGATGATGCCTTTACTATGGCTAATAGGTTTGCTAAGGAAATATTCAGGTTACACAGGTTTCCTAAAATGATTATTTCTGATAGGGATTCAAAGTTCACATCAGATTTTTGGTAGGCTCTCCATCGAGAAATTGGGACTTCCTTGAATATTAGTTCAGCATATCATCCTGAGATAGATGGTCAGACTAAAAGGGTTAATCAGGTATTAGAGGACATGCTTCACATGTACTGCATGGACCAAAAATCTCATTGGGAATATTTCTTGCATCTAGTTGAGTTTACATATAATAATGGGTACCATGCCTCTCTAAAAATGGCTCCTTTTGAGGTATTGTATGGCCGAAGGTGCAGAACCCCATTGTATTGGGATAATCCTGAAGATCGGGTCACTCTTGGAACTAAAACTTTGAAAGAGATGGAAGAGCAGTTGAAAGTAATTCAACAAAGGCTTAAGGAAGCTTCAGATCACCAGAAGAAATACGCAGACTTGAGGAGGACACCTCTAGAGTTTTTGGTAGGAGACAAGGTGTTCTTAAGGGTCAAACCTATGAAGAGCACAATCAAATCCACCAAATTGGATCCTAGATATGTGGGACCCTTCACCATAATGACAAAGATCAGTCCTATTGCATACCATCTCGACTTGCCACCTAACCTAGCAAAGATTCATGATTATTTTCATGTGTCTTTTCTTAGGAAGTATTTACATGATCCATCTCACATTTTGGATGTTTCTAAGTTGCAGATGGTGGACCCAACATACATCGAGGTCAAGCCCATGAAGATCCTAGAATTTTACACTAAGCAGATGTGGAAGCGGAACCTAGAGCAGTGCAAGGTCCAATGGGATCTATATTCAGAGAAAAATGCCACCTAGGAAAAGGTGGAAGATATGAAGAAACATTTTCCATATTTGTTTAATGACACTGACTGATGATTAGATGCAGAAAAAAATATATTTTGATGATAGGATTGGTACTTACATATAGTACGATGATGGATGTTAGTATGTTATGGATTGGTGATGTTTATTTTTTATGATATTTGGAATATGGATTTATCAAACTATAAATGGCACTTTATAATTCAGTATGCAGTATAGATACTTTATTTCTTAGAATATGGTACTACTGAAATTTGTTTACTGCATTTCAGGACTAGAAGATTCTCATCAGGTGGAAGAGGTTGTTCTTCTCAGTTGGAAGAAGGAGTTGCTCAACCACCAGGAACGAGAATTGGCAAAAGGGAAAGGATGACAAAGACAATCCAGAGGGTAAAAAAAAAGTGGTTGGCAGGAAAAATTTACCCTCACCTTTCATCGCTACACTATTGGACTATGATGTCCTAGACTAGTCTCCTAGAAGGTTGGTGATAGTTGACTATCTTAAAAATGCCAGCCTTGGGAAAAACAATAGTGTAGAGATGAAGCATTGCATGAGTAGTTTTCATCATATAGGTTGCATATAGAAATGTTTGACTTGTTTGATTGCTCTTTGTATGAATTTTAAGTTTTATTTTATACTAACTCCGGAATGAAACACAGAGGACTGTGTTTAGTCTATGGGGGGAGTATGTAACATCCCAATTTGACCCCCTATTTTATGATTGTTTGCTAAATATAGTGATGAACTAAAATATTTAGCTAGGAGTTAGTTAATGATTTTAAGAATAATTAAATGTAGCAAATGGGCAATTTAAAGATAAGATGTTTTGTTGTTTTAATTAGTGGTTAATTTGTCTTATTAACTTTGGATTAGCAAGTTAAACCTAGGATTTAAGTGAGTCCAACTTGGTGGGTGGACTGTATTTAATGAATATTTAATTAGATGGTAATTTATCCCAAGTTTTGTGTTAATGAAAACATGTTTTAGTTGGGTTTAAACCAAAGTAATGAGGTTAGTTTCTAGAAAGGATAGGTGTGAAGTTTTGATTGGACCACCTTGGGTGCAATGGTCAAAGTAGCACCGAGTTCAAAGAAAACATTAATGAGAGGTTTATCCCACCCAATTTTATAATAAAAAAATAGATCATGGGGTAGGGGTCAGAAAGGTTATAAATAGAGCTCTCCGAGGTATTCAAAAGGATAATGAAATCAACGGAAGCAAGTTAGGGAATATGCTCTCCGAGAACTTTGGATCAGAAACCAAACACTTGCATTTTATGTTGATTCGACACTGAGAATTTGATATCTCCTAGGGAGTATGCTCTCCGACTCTATCGAAACAGAAACTAGATGGAGTTTCGAATCTCTCGCTTAATCCTCCTCTCATTTATCTTGTGGTCTGAAACAAGGGAATCTCATGGAAACAAGCTCAAATTTTTAACTAAGGCTTAGATTTAGAATATTTTCTTACAATGAGTCAGGTTAGAGCCTTTCTGGTTGATGATCTATTGTTGTGTTGAGTTAAATGAGTCAAGGGTTGAAAAATGTTTATGAAATTATGATGTTTAAAGGTTTATGTTGAATTTGAAAATTATTGATTTGTGAGATGTTGTCATAGTATGTACTAAAGGAAATGAAAATGGCAAAGGTAAGGTTATTTTGTTATGTATGTTGTTTGAGTATAAACGATTTCCTTCTTTGAGAAGAAAATGTATGTTGTTCATGTCTAGTTATAATAGCTTTGTGAGTCTCTAATGAAAGAATACTTATGTAAATGCTAAAGTAATGGTGGTTGTAGGGTTTGGGTAAAGCAGAAGAGTTGTGTTTGATTGTTTTAAAAAAAATGATTAAATTTCCTTGTGAAACCCTATTACAATTTTGCCATAGAAGAGGTTGTCTTTGCTTGATCTACATAGGGTCTCCATGGCCATGCCCCTGAAGCCATAATAACATGCATGATCAGCATGAATAATGGCAACGTAGATGGTGCACTCAAGAATTCATGGAGCTACCTTTAGGGTTGTGTAAACTGGCTATTAAAATGTCAAACTCTACCCTATATTTGATAGCAGACATCTTCAAGAACTTAGGAGACAACACAAGCTAGGTTTCATTATGAGTCTCTATGAGATGTATTATCTTTGGTTTCCACTCAGGTTTGTTAGTTAAAGAAAATAATGTATACTCCTTATAGAAATGGTTGTCATAGGTTCTATTACCTCCATTACTCACTGTGTCTTTATGTTCAAATGATGCCCTCCATTGAAACCTTGTGTCATGTCTTGTTATTATGCTGGAGGTTATAGTTAAAGAAAAATAATAATAATAGTGGACTATGTGGTTTAATGGTTATAATGAGGGTTTTGAAATATTATGTATTTTGGGAACAAGTTTATGTATTTAAGTATTGTTGATTCTTGAGACTAAACTATGGGTTGGAAAAGTGTTAGGGGAAATGTTAAATTATACATTACCCTAGGTCTTTAGGAACTCAACTAAAGTTTAGAAAATAGTAAGAAGAGATAAAAACAATACTTGTGTGTGTGTTTAAAATAAAAGTCTCTAAAAGCTAAAGATGACAATAGTTACCTAAAGAACTATGGTAAAGATATAGTAATATGAATTTAAAAGGTATTAGGAAGGAAATATTATTATGGCCCATTGATGGCCCCAAGTTTACCAAACTTGTTATGTCTAAGTGAAGTAAACAAGGGGGTTTAAATTTGTATAAAGGGCTAGGATAATGGGGATCTTGAGACTTAAATAGTTGGTAGTTGTAAATTGATTATCAAGCTTAAAAAGGATCCTAAAAAAAATTAGAGATTAAATATGGATGTATATAGATAATGCTTCTAAAAAGGAATTGTCTACTACATTGTGACTTTGGTAAAACATCATATTATGTTTAATTACCTGAGGAGATGTTGCTTGTGGATTATTAGGTACTATGAAATAATATTGCTTGATTTATTTTGGCAATATGGTTGTGTTGTAATGATTTTTGGATGGGGGAAATTGGTAACAGGGTTACAATTTCTCGAGAACTTATGGAGGTTCCTCATAGCCAAGTTGATGTTTACATTTTGCATAGACAAGGGCATGTTGCTTTGTGGATAAAGAACATGGAATGAATGGAATAGGAAAGATTCATTCTTAGGGAAATTTATGGGGTTTCCCTACTCTTGGATGAAATGAATGATTATTTTCTGAAATGATATTGTTATCTGCATGATTTGCCTGCATATCTTTGATACAATAGTGCAAGTGCATTATGATAATTAGGCATATATCATGTGGTGGATTGTCCTGATCCCGAGTAGCCAATATTCTAGTACTGGCAACTTGAGACAAATGAACCAGATGCTCCTGTTGAACCTGAAAGTGAGTTGAAGTGTTGTTGTTGCTGTAATTTTACCTCAAGTATACTGTAATTACTTTGTAACAACAAGGATTGATTATGAGTAGAATATTTTGTTTAGTTAATAGGTGTTGGGAAAATGTTGTAATGAGTTCATTGTGGCTTTGTAAATATTGAAAGGATTTCATTGTACAATGTGCCAATTGTTGATGTGTATAATAGAGTTAAATTGAAATGTAATGCTACAATTCATTCTCTATGTTGTATTTGAAATGTTACATTTATGAATTTGAAAGGATGAATGTGCAAGTTAATGACAAGGAAATATGGAAACTAATAATGAAATAAACATGGATAAGTGAATCTAGCAACATGAAGTAAACCTTGAGTTAAAATGGTAGGTGCTAGCACACCTATGTGAATCCGTGGTTGATTCCCTTAACAAACCATTGTTGATATGGTTAGAGATGTTAAGCATTGCACCTTAAAGTTAATTACATTGTCCAATGTGCAGTGTAGTTAACAAGGCACACGCTCACTTATTAGGTTGTGTAATACCTAAAGCTATAACAAAGAGTTTAACATGGGTTGAACTTGTTGGGAAAAGAGCGTTTCGGTTGAAATAGACTGGTAAACTCCCATGATCATTATGGGGGATTTGGCCACTCCCATACACTAGGATAGACTCTGATCAAGTCGATTCCGGTGTGGTGCTTTCCTGAAACACTCAATGGTTACTCAACTATAGTAGTTGCTAGCATGATTCTCTCAATGAAATAAAAAAAAATGGTTGGTTTTGTAATGGGTAAATTTTGGTTATTACACAATCCACCATATCATTCATAGGGTAGTATAGTGGTGGTACCTTGTGGGTAGGCAAGCATGACCATGATCATTACCAGGTGAGTGGTAATGGTCTTAGTTAGTTCATGGGTAGATGAAACTAACTAATCACTAAGGCATCATGCCATAGTAATCCTACATAGATGATAGTATGTAGGGTTAGGAAATAGGCATCACCTTTAAGTATTATGGGCCTTAAAGGGTAATCCCTATGTCGTGGTCAAGTTGTCTCATATAGGGTAGTGTATAAGAAATGGGGGGACCATTGATGGTGTCTTTTCTAATGGTGAGATTAGAAAAGTGAACCCCAATAATTATGGGACATTGGACACTCATGTCCACTTGAGTGTAGTCTATAGCAATAATAAACTCAAGATGGTATATGCCTTATATTGATGAAATTATTGGGTCTTCTTTGTGAGTTAATCCTTGTAGAAAAAAATAAAAAAATTAAGTTCTTTCCCTTGGGTCAAGAAAGTGGGTCGTTACACCCATATAGTATAGTTTCACTCCCTCTCATGAAAGTTATGGATGCCTCTATATTTGAGTACTTTTATCTTTTATTTTCTAGAATTTCTTCTTGGAATTCCCTCATTTTCCATTATTTTTCCTTTCAAACTTCATATTTACTTTGTTTTTATTTCTTTTCTCTTGTTTCCATTTCGTAAAACTAGCACTTTTCCTTTTCCTCAGGGCTTGTCGATCCTCTTTTGATAATTTTGCATTGTTAAAGTAAGTCTTGTTCAACTATAGGTTGGAATCAGCTTGTTGAGCCAGGTCATAAGCCTTTTGTAGAGTATCAGGTTTATTCATGTTTACTACTAATATTATCTTAGGATCCACTCCCAAGATAAATTTATGTACCTTCATAGTCTCATCCTTCTCATAGAGTGGTACATAAGCAGTTTTACAAACATATGTTAGTAAATCTCCACTATTTTTGTTTCTTGGGAAAGTGTGGAGAATTCCTTGAATTTCTCCACATATTGTTGTTCTATGAGGAACCTGTTGGGATCTGAATTGACATCAAGGTAATCTTGAAATTGTGACTATCATCTACAATGATCTTGTTAGGCATGCACCCGCTAATCATAGTCCAGACCCCAATATTGGATGAGTTAAAGATTGATTTAACCCAACCTCTAGAGTAGGCTGGTATACCTTGGCCCCAAATTTTTGAAAATTTTGGTGTCCTGTGAGTCCACTCAGATTTGCCTTGGTCTATCTCTGTTCAATAAATTTTTGGGTCCTTGGGTCTTTTCCAAGCCTGTCTCACCTTTCGAAAGTGTCTTTGAAAATCTCTGTGTCGTCGAAGTCAGGTCATCGTTTTGGTCTTTTGTCATCATTTTTGGACTTTAATAAAATTTAATTAATCATTTTTGACCTCTAGGGTCTTAAATGTTTAATTAAATATTTTATTTTTTAAAAGTTCGATTATATGTTTAATTAGGTATTTAATTAAATTTAATTAAATATTTATTTAAATGTTTAATTTAACTTTATATATAACAATAAATATTATATTTTTTATAGTTATGATATTTTATATTATAATTATAATTACAATTGTAATTATCATATATCAAAATAGTTATAATATATTATATATATATTAAATTATTTATAAAAAAATAAATTCGACCGACCCCCGTCGGCCGACCATGAGAGGGGGTCGATCGACGCCCATCGACCGACCATGAGAGGGGGTCGGTCAATGGCCCCCCCTCCATATTAAAAAAGGGCACGTGCATGCCTTTTACATAAAGGCACGCGCATGCCTTTTTAAAGTTTTGATAAAGTAAAACTTAAGAAAGAAAAAATAAAAAAATTTAAATGAAAATTTTTAAAAGGGTCAACCGATGGCCATTTGCCATTGGCCGATTCCCCTTGTAAAGGGAATTTCGGTCGATGGTCAATCACCATTGACCGATTCCTTTTAATTAAATATATTAAGCATTTTTTTTGCATGTAATTAAATAAATATAATAATATTGTTATTATCAATACTTTTGGTAATGATAAATTATTATTATTTAATTTTTGATAATGAAAATTAAAAATGGCTAAAGTTAGCCTTATAAAAATAAAAAATAAAAAAAATAAAAATAAAAATTATAACCAACCTCATTTGTGTGGCCAAGTTTCAACAACTAGAAGTTAATTTTATGAAGCCATTTTTGGGTCGTTTTCAAGAGGAATGGAGGTGTTTTGACCACTACCAGGCCATTTAATGCAAGCAATATGGTGGATCAATTTCAGAGGCAGTTACAATTTTATGGGCATATCATCATCCAATTTTTGGTAACAGTTACAATTATGAGCCATCATCAGAGTAGTTGCAATTTTGGCAATTATGGGCCATCATCAAGCTTTGAATGAGAACCAATCTACCGACTATATGAGAGAGTGGTTGCAACAACTTTCATCATCAAGTTTTATGTGCAGTAATTCTACAAGAGGTAGTTTTGTTGAGGAGGTGTCCATTTTGCTGAGATTATTTCTAGTGATTGAGGCCGAAAGTTGGGAGGCCCTTTGTTACATCATTTGAATGAAGGGTTGTAGTTCTCTATTACATTATTTGAATGGAGAATTTGTTTGTACTTGCTTAGTGAGATCTGGTTACACTGACTAGACTCCATTGTAATGATCTATTGATCAATGCTATCCTACTTCCTCCTTTTAGCAATTTCATGTGCAGTTTTGCTTGTTGTCCCATTTATATGTTACATTATTTGAATGTATAAGTGGCATCTTATTTCATTGGCATGTTTAATCATCTCTGTTACATTATTTGAATGGATGTGATTGGCTCAGTTTTATCTCCTCCCCTTCTTTCTTCATCATCCTTTAAGTTTGGCTACAATTACCCAATGGATAAGGCATCGGTCTACAACTTGAAGCATTAGTTGGGAGTTACTCTAAAGCTTGGTCATTTTTAATATTGTAGTTTTACTTTATTTTTGTTAATCTGGATGAGCATGAGCATATGAGAAGTATTATAGGCTCACCTCCAGGGTGTCCTTACCTTACTCGGTCTGTCTAGAGTCTTTGTGATAATATTTTCCTAAGTTAAAGAGGTGGATCCACCAGAGTCCACAATGTTGTTTGTGAACCAATGATTTTCTTGTGGCATGACAACCCCAAATACTTAAGGACACGAAAAATCACCACAACAATTTTTGGCACCATTTCTAAGAAATGAAATTTTGTGCTATATGCAAGTTGAATTTTACTTTCCAATTATATTTTGAATATTTTACCTACCAACTTAACACCAATAATTTTTGGTGGCTTAGTATTTTTGTGTGTTTTATTTTTCTTAGTCTCTCCTAGAGTGGAATTTGTGAGAGTTGAGTGAATATCAGGTTGAGCAATCTTAGCCCAAGTATTGTTGAAGATCTTGCTCTTTCTTTGCACATCTATGCTAGTGACTCCAAATGAACTCAAAAATTAAAAAATAAAAGAAAGAGGAGCTAGATCTAGCATCTACAAGAAGAAGTGGCAAAGAAGTGCTTTCTGGAGTGCCAAATCCTGAGGTATTTTTCAAGTCTCACAGAAAATATTCAATTCCAATTTTAGTTTCTAGCCCAAATCTTGGTTTGAATTAGTCTTCTCCTATTGTAAACCAAGTACCTATAGTGAATCAACCTGTAGTGAGTATGGCAGCTCCTAATGCAAATCAAAATATCAATGTAAATCAAAATATCAATCAAAATGTCAATCAAAATGCCAATGCTAATGTTAATCAATGGAGGACCAATAGATATAGAGCTTTTGTTTTACCTATAAATCTGAATCCTCTCCCTGGTAAAGCTCATAAGTACTTGCCTAAGTTCCAAGGAAACAATGTTGTGATTGGTGAAGATCATATTAGAGATTTTCTATATGCCATGGATAGTCTTGAGGTGGATGATGAAGATGTTATCCTTAGATTATTCTTTCAAACTTTAGAGAAGGATGCTCGAGAATGGTTTAACAACCTTGGAGCTGGTACTATCCATAATTTTCAAGAGCTAGAGAACACTTTCCTTAGGAAATATGGAGAGAGGAAGAATGAACAGTCTTTGTTGATAGAGTTGGCTACCATGAAGAAGAAGGAAAATGAAATAGTAGAAGATTTCAATAGGAGGTTCTTCAAGACCAGAAATAATATTCCTATAGCATTAAGGCCAAATGATGATCAATCCATTTGTTTCTACAAAAATGCTTTCCCTAGAGATTTTAGTTATGAGCTAAGGCAACAAGCAACAACCACCATTGATATATGTATGGAAAGAGCTATTGAAATAGAGAGACATATGATTGATAGTGGTAAGATGAAAGCATACTCTTTAGAGCCCAATCAACCTGAAAGAAAGCCTAAGAAGGTTGAGTTCTCTATCCCTAAGAAAATAGATCAAGATCCAATGAACAAAATAGCTAATCAATTGAGTGAGATGTTTACTACTTTGAATAACAGGTTGGCTAGACTTGAAAAAGGGAAGGACAACACTACAAAAACTTCATAAGGAAATAATAGACAGCAGGAAGACAACAAGCCTCCTTTCAAGAGGAATTTCAATAGAAACTAGAATAACAATGGAAATGAGGAAGGAAACAAGAATCGGAATGGAAATTGGAAAAAGAAAGAAGTAGAGAGAGATCTAAATTCTATTCCAAATCCCATGCCATAAAATAATATAGCATCATATTATCCCTTTTATTGCTCTACTTGTGATGCACCACATAACCCTGTTGATTGTGGCATTTATCTAAGTATGCATTCTAATGTTGATTTGAATGTTGAATCTGAAGATGAAGATATTAGAATTAATGTATGTTGGACTCAGGAGGATGAAACCAGAGAACAAAAATTTGAAAGGGACATGGACATATGTGCTAGTGATCTTGAGCAAAGAGCCTTAGTCTTTGGAGAGGCATCAACCTCAAGTGAGCCTCCTAGTACCAGATTTGATAGAATGAAGTAAGGGAAGCTTGTACCTACAATAGAAGAGGTTGAATATTTAGAAAAGATACATGCTATCAATATCAAGAATAGAATAGTGGAAGATAAAGTTGATGAAGGGCCTGCACAAAAGGAGAAAGCTACAGGAGTGATTTCACAAAAAAAGGTAAATCAGATGAAGCTACAAATGATTCCTAAAGAGCCTGATGTAGAAGAAATTATCCAGAAGTAGCAAAGTGACTTGGCTAATCAGAAAACTAAAAAAGGAATTGATGATAAGAAATATCAGTTTGATCTAGGTATAGAGGTTGCCAAGTAGAAGGTCAGCATCACTTTTGGGGAATTAATGACTATTCCAAAGTACCGGTATCAGGTATGTAAAGCCTTCAAATTAATTGATCAATTAGGAGGAAAGCCTCAAAACCCCATAGGCCTTGTGAATAATGCAGTTAGAGCTCCATATTTAGTTAAGCCATTTTACATCTCACTAAGGTATACATCAGGCTATGGGGACCAATATGTTATTCATAACTGCATGCTTGATAGTGGTGCTTCCATGAATGTAATGTCAAAACAAGTAGTTGATCAGTTAGGCTTGATTTATTAAAAAGAGCACCCTCCTATTTCTATCATGGATAATAGGAGAGTACCTTGTGTAGGCATTATAACTAGACTTCTTGTCCATATTGAAAAATATCCTAAGAAAGGAGTGGTGATGGATGTTGCAGTTGTAGATGTGGACCCTTTATTTTCTATCTTACTCTCTAGGCATTGGGAAGAGCAGTTAGGTGGTACTATTCAGTTAGATTGGTCATATGCCACTATTCCAATGCAGGGTAAGGAGAAAGTGATATTGAAAAGAGAACCCTTCAATAGGTATTTAGTTGAATTTAGATATCCTAATGATAATATGGTTAATGTCATGAATTCTATTGAGGAAAAAGACATGGGGGTTTACTCTATCTGGCATTCTCCTTTCTTGTTGGAAGTACCTGATGTTGAGAACATGGATCCAAAATTGAAGGCTGAAGTAGATGTAGAAATTGATAGAATTTTGACTTTTGAGATATGGACTATGACCTTTGATGGGGCAAAATCTAAAGCAGGAGTAGGAGCTGGAGTATTATTGATAGACATCAATGGCAACTATCTTGGCATACCATACAGGTTAGAATTTTCTTGTACAAATAATGTTGTAGAATATGAAGCTTTATTGCTAGGGCTAAGGAAGGCCAAAGAATTGGGTATTAATTACCTCAAAGTTAGTGGGGATGTTGAACTAATAATCCAACAAATCAAAGGGAAATATCAAACAAAGCACCCTAGACTAAAGCAATATAAGCAGACAGTGTTGGATGAAATAGATAGATTCTTGGATTTTGATCTACAATTTATTCCTAGAGCATAAAATCATAATGCTAATATGTTGGCCATTAATGCTTCTGGAGCAAAAAATCTTGAGATAGACACTTGGTTTATGGAAAGGTTCCCAACCATATATATTTATAAGCCATATGTTCCTGATAATGTGGTATATTTACAAGTTTTTCATGATGATATACACATTAATGATTTTATGACTATGCAGAATGAATTTTTTGATGTTATTTGTGATGAAAGTGATGAAGAAAAATTGAAGGATATTATTGGAGAGCCTACAGAAGTCATACAACTAAAGACCAACAGGATCCCTAAGGGGTTGGTATCTTTAGAGAGCTTGTTTGATGACTTTGATAGAGCATATAAACCTTTGGTCCAAGAATCTGAGATTGATGAAGTTAATATTGGAACAGAGGAAGAGCCCAAGATTGTTAGGATCAATAAGGCCCTATCAAGAAAAGAGAAGCAACAATATATCAAGTTCTTGAAAAAGAACATGGATGCTTTTGCTTGGAGTTATGAAGATCTGAAGACCTTCAATACAAAGGTAATGACTCACATAATACCTCTTCAAAAAGATACTAAGCCTTTTAGGTAGAAACAAAGGAAGTTCAATCCCACTTTGCATCCAATTATGCAGAAAGAAGTGCAAAAGTTACTGGATACCAAGATAATCAGGAAGGTGAGATTTTCTACTTGGTTGGAAAACCTAGTTCCAGTTAGAAAAAAGAATGGTGAGATCAGGCTTTGTGTAGATTTCAGGAATTTGAATAAGAGCTCTCTCAAAGATAACTATCCACTTCCAAATATGGAGCAGTTGCTTCAAGCAGTGGTTGGGTCATCAAGAATATCTTTATTGGATGGATTTTCAGGTTACAATCAGATTGCAGTGAATCTAGAAGATAGACACAAAACAACTTTCACTACACCATGGGGAACATTTGAATATCTCAGGATGCCCTTTGGATTGATGAATGCAGGGGCAACATTTCAGAGAGCAATGGATGTTGCATTTAAAGGATTGATGTTCAAGATAGTGGTAGTATATCTTGATGATATTACAATTTTTTCAAAGAATCCTGAAGATCACTTTGCACATCTAACTCAAGTGTTTGACAGGTGCAAGGAGTTTGGCATATCTTTGAATCCTAGAAAATGTGTGTTTGGGGCCACACAAGGTAAACTACTTGGGCATATTGTTTCAAAATATGGAATTAGCATTGATCCACAAAGAGTAGAAGCCATTGCTAAAATTCCCCCTCCTAAGAATCTTAAGGGAGTTAGATCATTATTTGGAAATATTAACTTTATTAGGAGGTTTATCCCTGATTTTGCTCAGATTGCCAAGCCAATAAATGACATGATCAAGAAAAATGGAGAAATAAGGTGGACAGAGGAAAATACTACAACTTTTCAGAAGATCAAAGATGCAATTACTAAGGCTCCAGTATTGATCTGCCTTGATTACTCCAAAGATTTTAAAATCTACTCATTTGCTTTAGAACACACTATTGTTGTAGTTCTAGCTCAACAAGATGAAGAGAAAAATGAAAGGCCCATAGCCTTTATGAGTACAGGATTGAAGGGTGCTCAACTAAAATTTTCCATTTTGGAAAAATAGGCTTATGCATTAATCAGAGCATTGGATCATTTCAAGTATATCTTTGGGTCCAATAAGGTAATAGCTTGTATCCCCTACATTGCTATTAAATATATTTTCACTCAACTTGAACCCTTAGGTAGTCCTGCAAGGTGGATGGCCAAATTACTATAGTATGATGTGGAGTTCAAGGTAGTGCAAATTATCAAAGGACAAGGACTGGCAAAGTACTTGGCCAACAAAGAGGGAGAAGATATGAATAACACTATTGTAGTAGATGAGCAGCAAGAAGCTAGAGCAATTGATAATTCTGATTGTAGATGGTATGATGGCATAATATTCTACCTCAAAAACTTATCATTTCTAGGAGACATGTCCCAAAATAAAATAAGGTCTATCAAGCAATTGGCTCAAAGGTATTATATTCAAGAAGGTAGACTATATTGGAGGTATCCAGATGGAGTGTTGCTTCTCTATTTGTTTGAGAAAGAAGTGCCTCAAGTGTTGAAAGAATATCATTCTGGTTTTTGTGGAGGCCACTTTGCTCCAAAGGCCACTACTCACAAAATCATGAGAGTTGGTTATTATTGGCCCTCATTATTTAAATATGTCTATCATTTTGTTAGAAGTTGTCATAACTATCAGATTTTTGTAGGGAAGAAGAATTTTCCAACCATGCCCTTGAAGCCAGTGATTGTTGAAGCTCCTTTTGCTCAATGGGGAATAGATCTCATAGGTGAGATTAACCCCAATTCTTCTAGAGGTCATAGGTGGATCATCACAACAACAAACTATTTTACCAAGTGGGTAGAAGCAACACCTCTCAAGAAATCTACTACAAGGGTGGTCATCAAGTTTTTGGAAGAGCAAATATTGACAAGATTTGGGGTCCCTAAGAAGTTAGTTACAGACAATGGTAACTACTTCACTTCTTTTGAAATGATTGAATTTTGTGCTAGGTACAACATAGAGCTTTCTCATTCTATAAACTACTATCCTCAAGGGAATGGATTAGCAGAATCCTCAAACAAGAATTTGATCACAAGAATCAGAAGAGCATTGGGCAAGAATAAGAGAAGTTGGGATAGTGAACTGAAGTTTGCTCTATGGGCTGATAGAATATCTATCAAAAGAAGCACAAGAAAATCTCCTTATGAGCTAGTTTATGGTGAGAATGCTCTATTGCCCCCTCAGGTAGAAATTCATGCTTTGTATTTGCTTCTACAAGATCATGAAAATCCAAATGTCTTGCAGAGAAGACTTGATCAAATTGTGAAGTTGTAGGAAGACAGAAAAGATGCATTAATGAAGATGATTGAGCAGGCTCATAAAACATCATAGTTGTTCAATAAGAAGGCCAGAGGTAAACCTTTTCAGGAAGGAGATATAGTGTTGTATTGGGATCCTAAGAATGACAAGCATGGGGAAAAAGGGAAGTGGGAACCAAAATGGCTTGGTCCCTATCAAATTCTTCAAATGGTAGGCCAACATACTTACAAGTTGCAAACTCTGGATGGTAAGGAATTTTCAATTCCTATCAATGGCCAACATTTGAAATTGTATCATTCTATACAAAGGGCTTGAGAAGCCACAAAAAAAAAGTGTGTGTTTCAGTATTTAGGTGATTAAGGAGTCCTTTCTAGGTGATTAAGGAGTTCTTGTAGGTGATTAAGGAGTTTCTATAGGTGATTAAGGATTTCTTGTAGGTGATTAAGGTGTTTTATATAGGTGATTAGGCAAGTTTTATCTTTTTGGTCTACTAGAGATTCTAGAGTTCTCAAGTGATTCATTGCCCAACAATATTTTTCATCACCTATCCCAATCAGAGCCTATGTTGGATCCTCAAAATCCAACTTGTTTTACCCCCAATTTTTAAAAATTTTGGTGTCCTATGAGTCCCCCTCATATTTGCCTTAGTCTATCTCCATTCAATAAATTTTTGAGTCCTTAGGTCTTTTCTAGGCCTATCTCACCTTCTGAAAGTATCTTTGAAAATTTCTATGTCATCAAAGTCAGGTCATCATTTTGGTCTTTTATCATCATTTTTGGACTTTAATAAAATTTAATTAATTATTTTTGACCTCTAGGGTCTTAAATATTTAATTAAATATTTTATTTTTTAAAAGTTTGATTATATATTTAATTAGGTATTTAATTAAATTTAGTTAAATATTTATTTTAACTTTATATATAATAATAAATATTATATTTTTTATAGTTATAATATTTATATTATAATTATAATTATAATTGTAATTATCATATATCAATATAGTTATATATATATATATATATATTTTAAATTATTAATTAAAAAAATTTGGTCGACCCCCATCGGCCGACCATGAGAGGGCGTCGATCGACCAAGAGAGCAGGTCGGCCGACCATGAGGGGGGTCGACTGACCATGAGGGGTGGTCGACCAACACCCATCGACTGACCATGAGAGGGGGTCGACCGACCCCCATCGGTTGACCATGAGGGGGGGTCGTTCGACACTCGTTGGCTGACCATGAGGGAGACCATTATAGGGGGTCAGCCAATGACCCCTCCTCCATATTAAAAAAAAGTTATGTGCATGCCTTTTACATAAAGGCACACACATGCCTTTTTAAAGTTTTGATAAAGTAAAACTTAAGAAAGAAAAAATAAAAAAATTTAAATGAAAATTTGTAAAAAGGTTGGCTGATGGCCATTTGCCGTTGACTCGATTCCCTTTGTAAAGGGAATTTCGGTTGATGGTCAATGGCCATCGGCCAATTCCTTTTAATTAAATATATTAAGCATTTTTTTTGCATGTAATTAAATAAATATAATAATATTGTCATTATCAATACTTTTGATAATGATAAATTATTATTATTTAATTTTTTATAATGAAAATTAAAAATGGCTAAAGTTAGCCTTGTAAAAAATAAAAAATTATAATCAACCTCATTTTGAAGAACACAAGCTTATACTAAGAGGGGGGTAAACAGTATAAGACCGCTTTTTACTTTTCTTTCCCAAATAGTATTAATCAATATAATCAATGGCAATAACCAAAGCAATGCATAAATCATCACACACAATAGAGACACCAATTTAACGTGGTTTACCCAATGTGGGTTACATCTACAAAGAAAATATTTCTTCTAAATATTTCTAAAATAATATCTAGGGAATTCCTTCCCTATGACAATGTTTATGGATCTCTATCCAAAGGAGATGTTGATCCTCTGAATCTGGTTTGTGGATCTCTATCTACAGGAGAACTCCTCCTCTACTCTGCTCTGGTTGGTGATCTTCTAGAAGACTACTACCTCCACTGCACTGGCTTGTGGATCTCTCTCCAATGAAGACTCTTGTCCCCACTTAGAAGACCTATTCTCACTATCCTGGCTAATGGATCTCTATCCATTGGAGACTATTTTCCTCTCTGCTCTATCACCTCCAAAGCTCTGTCTCAATTTTGTACTAAACATAGTCCAGTCGATCTAGCACAACTCTGCTCAACTCTTGTACTAAACACAGTCCAGTCAGTCTAGCACAAGTATGCTCAACATGTCCACTCAGAACCTACTCAAATATACTCAACAGGTCCACTCAGAACCTACTCAAATCTGCTCAATATGTCCACTCATAACCTGCTCAAATCTGCTCAATAGGTCCATCCATAACCTGCTCAAATTTTATCAATAGGTCCACTCAAAACCTACTCAAATATGCTCAACAGGTCCACTCAAAACTTGCTCAAATATTCTCAAAAGGTCCACTCAGAACCTGCTTAAATCTACTCAATAGGTCCACTTAGAACCTACTCAAGTTTGCTCAATAAGCTCACACAAAACTTGTCCAAATTTGCTCAATAAGTCCCCTCTAGGACTTAACCAAATATGTATTGTAAGCTTCCACAAAATCTCACACAAAAATCAGTCCACGAGTCTTCTAAAAAACTTGCCTCAAATCAGCTTAATAAGTCCACACAAAACTTGTCCAATCTCATAGAAACATAGAGAAAATTGTTAGAGACTCAATATGTTCTATACTCAATGCTCAATCACTTTCTCAACTCAAATCAATATCATAGAAGCATAAAGAGAATTTTTAGAGACTCAATATGTTCTATACTCAAAACTCAATCACTTTCTCAACTCAATCTCATAGAAGCATAAAGAGAATTTTTAGAGACTCAATATGTTCTATTCTCAAAACTCAATCACTTTCTCAACTCAACTTCATAGAAGAATAAAAAGAATTGTTAGAGAATCAATATATTCTATTCACACAACTCAATCTCTTTCACAACCCAAATCAGAATATAGAATAATTTATTTTATGGAACTTGAACAATCACTTCATTCATCCACTTGACTAGGCCCAATCAACTCTACTCAACCAATCACTCAAGAAACAACTCTTGATCATAAACCATAGTACAATCATGTATCATCCAACTCAAAATGTATGCAAAAATGCTTAACAAAACATCTCACATAACAATGATACTCATGATATTTTCTAACTCAAGTTCAAGTTCTTTGCACAATCCAATGACTTCAACAACAATGCTAATAAAACAAGGTTTTAATCATAATACTTCATTCTAGAAAATCCTTGAAGAATTAACTCAAATATTTCAAAAAGGAAACCCTAATCAAATCCTTTTCACTCCACACTTAATTTTCAAGAAATCCAATCAACCAACACAACCAAAGAAGAATTTGCTCATACATTTTTGCTTGACAAGGAGTTGATCTCAAAAATCTTCCACACTCACAATTTCTTCTTTGCCAATCTCAACAAGGGTTAGAGGGTAATAATTTATTCAACAAAATACAATGCAAAATAATACCAAAATAACACCTTATCACTCCAACTCAAATAATATTCAAATACCCTCATAATAATATTCTTTTAACACAAACTCTTTAAAGATAAAACAACACTCAAAAAGTCTTAACCCTTCAATATTTGCCATATAATAATTTAAGACTTTATTAAAAATATTAAATACCAAAGCTTCCTTATTACTCCAAGTAATACCTTCAACTACCAATGTTATTCACCAAACACTCTTTAAAAAATTTCACAAGCAAACCTTATACCTCCAAACACCTTGTATTGAAACCTTAGGCAATAAAATTAATTAAAAAGCTTTTACCCTGGCCACCGATGGGTTTCGACCCCGTTACCTCTATGTCTGCAAGAAACCTACCATGGGCTCCACGACCATGTGCTCTATGAGAACATTTAAGAGCCAACATGATCTTTCTTCTCCTTAGATTTTGCACTCAACGAAAATGTATGAAACATGTTTTCCTTTGGCGCTCACCACCACGAGTTTCGAACACAACACTTACTTCCTCCAAACGTCTGTGCTTTGCCACTTGGACCACCTTGTCCAATGTGCTTCGAAGACTCCAACCTTTCCACTTTATCCTTGGTGCTAAATACAAAAACATTTTTTGTCTTCTTCCTCAACGAATCCTTTCGAAAATGCAAACAAAGCTCTTTTACATTGGCGCAAATATTCTTCGATCAAGGAATAAACTTTGTAATGTCTTTGATGCCACCTTTTATACACAACCATGTGTTTTCTTCAAACGTCGGTTCTTACTTGTTTTAATGACGTCGACACCTTTAAAAACTTTATAATATATGAAAAGTGCTTAAATTAAATTTGATGATGTTAGCATTATAATTTATAAGTATTTTAAATTTAAAAGAATTTAAATTTTATAAATTATAATTGTAAGGTTTAATTTTTAAACCCTTCTTTTACTTTGCATTGAAACTCTTGACTTTTAGCCTTATTCTTGGATATCAAATAACAAATTTGACAAATTTGTTCCTTGAAAAATACCTTGATATTAATGTTAACTGCAATTTCTTGACATCAATAATAATTTTGGCTTAGGGACTCAAAATGTCCAACACATTTATGTGGCCAAGTTTCAGTAGCTGGATGTGAATTTTCTAAAGCTAGTTTTGCATCGTTTTCAAGAGGAATGGAGGAGTTTGACCACTACCAGGCCATTTAATGCAAGCAATATGGTGGATCAATTTTAGAGGTAGTTACAATTTTTATGGGCCATCATCCAGTTTTTGGTAACAGTTATAGTTATGAGCCATCATCGGAGCAGTTGCAATTTTGGCAATTATGGGCCATCATCGACTTTGAATGAGAACCAATCTACTGGCTATATGAGAGAGTGAATGTAACATATTTCATCATCAAGTTTTGTGTGTAGTAATTCTGCAAGAGGTTTTGCTCATGAGGTATCCAGTTTTCTGAGATTATTTCCAATGATTGAGGCCAGAAGTTGGGAGACCCTTTGTTACATCATTTGAACAAAGGGTTGTAGTTATATATTACATTATTTTAATGAAGAATTTAATTGTAATTTCTTAGTGAGATCTGGTTACACTAACCATATTCCATTGTAATGATTTGTTGATCAATGCTATCCTACTTCCTCCTTTTAGAAATTTCATATGCAGTTTTGCTTGTTGTCCCATTTATATGTTACATTATTTGAATGTATAAGTGACATCTTCTTTCATTGGTATGTTTAATCATCTCTATTACATTATTTGAATGGATGTGATTGGCTCAATTTTATCTCCTCCCCCTTATTTATTCATCATTATTTAAGTTTGGCTACAATTACCCAATGGATAAGGCATCGGTCTACAACTTGAAGCATTAGCTAGGAGTTACTCTAAAGCTTGGTCATTTTTAATGTTGCAGTTTTACTTTGTTTTTGTTAATATGGATGAGCATGAGCATATGAGAAGTAATATAGGCTCACCTCAAGGGTATATTTACCTTACTTAGTCTGTCTAGAGTCTTTGTGATAATATTTTATCGAGTTAAAGAGGTTAATCCACCAGAGTCCATAGCGCTATTTTTGAACTAGTGATTTTATTATGGCGTGACAACCCCAAATATTTAAGGATACAAAAAATCACCATAACAAGTAATCTTGAAAATGTGACTATCATCTGCAATGATCTTGTTAGGTGTGCACTTGCTAATCACAATCCAAACCCCAATATTGGATGAGTTAAAGATTGCTTTAACCCAACCTCTAGAGTAGGTTGGTATACCTTATCAACTATTCTGAGTGTTGACTCATTTAATCTCGATTAAATGTTAAAATATAGATATAGAAATTGGGTTAAGGGTTTAGAAAAATAATGAATGAACAGTGGCCGAATAGAGCTAAAAATATAGATAACTATAGGAAAAACTCCCACAATTCAATTTCCAGTAATTCACACTTAAGACTAACAACATTCAAAACCAGTAATACTCATCATTAGAGTGCATAATATGCTTCAGAGACTATTTCAAACATCTAGAGTACTAATAATCCAAATAGAAAAATTAGATCAATACCCAGAATAATAGAAAAATAAATCTCCTTCAAGTATATGTTTAAACATGAAGTATTTCAAGGTGCTCTAAGTTAGCAATCCAATATCAGCAGAATAGACTAACCATAGTAGTAGTAGCAAAAATGACTCCATAGATCGAATTCTCATGAAAGTAAAGAAGACACATGTTTGAGGCAAACATCCAAGTAATGCTCCTTCAATTGATTTACAAAAATATGTACAATAGTATGACAAGCAAACACTCTAGAGCCGACCATTGAAAATAAGGGTTAGACCTCTATTGATAGTTTTACATGTGTTTTAAAAGATTTGGAACATTACAAGGAATTAAAAATGCTAGATTAGCAAGGTGCTGAAGTGGTAGCCTCTTGTTAGATTTGAAGGAAGAAGAAAGTTGTACAATATTTTGTTCTTCTGCAACTTGGCTTTTGCAAGTCATTCGACTCTCATGGCTTCTGGCTTTAGATTGAGTTGATCTAGCATCAAGGTTATCCATATTTCTTGTTGAGGCTTCCTCATCATGGATCTAAAACTAAATATACTCATGGTTATTTCTCCTCTACCACTTCATCTTCCTATTCATTTTCAACTCAGAAACATTCAAACAACAATCTCCAACTTTATGCCAAGTCAAACCTTGTTTTTGTACATGGCTTGAAAAACATGGTGTATGAGTCATTGATCTCTTGTTGAAAAGTTAATATTAGAGCATCAAGAACTTAAATTGCCCACTTGTGGTCTACAACATCCTATAGTATAGATACAATGACACTTCTCCATTTTACTCCTTTTAGCGGTGTAGGATGTGTTCTAGCATGCTCCTTGAAACTCTTATTCAAAAATATTGACTGCTTTGACCATGGGTTGGAGCAAAGGGGCCTTGTTGCATTTAGAAGCTACATTATTAGGCTACATAGTGTGGGAACATGTTCTAGCTTGATCCTCTTAACTTTAAAATCATCCTCTTACTAGTTCAAGTTGTAGCATGGAACATTGTTTTGAATGATGTCCTAACCCACGATTTAAATTGCCAACATGTAGCTTTGATCAACATTGACCACACGGTAGAAAAATACGCTGCACCACTGGAATGGAACATGTATTCTAGGTTATGTGGTATGGCTCCATGCTATGGCCCACTTTTTGGAATACCATCCTACTGAATTTGATCACTTTAATTGTAACATAGAATAATGCTCTAAGCTATGCAAGATAAGACATGTGTTGAGCTGTGTAATGTGGAACCATGTTCTAGCCCATGATTTGAAGTGCCAAATCACCAGGTTTGACCTTTTTTACTGTGATGTAGAACCATTCTCTAGCTTGTGTGATATATAACATGCGTTGAGCCGTGCGATGTGGAACCATGTTCTAGCCTATGATTTGAAGTACCAACTCACCAGGTTTAACCATTTTGATCATGATGTAGAACCATGCTCTAGCCCATGCAGTATCGAACATGCATTGAGTCATGCAATGTGGAACCATGTTCTAGCCTATGATTTGAAGTACCAACTCACCAGGTTTGACCATTCTGACCATGACGTAGAACCATGCTCTAGCTTGCATAGTATGGAATATGCTCTAAGCTGCATGATGTGGAACCATGTTCTATACTATTATTTGGATGGTGAGTCTATCAAATTTTAATGTTCTAACCATGAGGTGGAACCTATTACACTGCACTGCTACCGCATTTTGGAGCACTCTTAGGAATTACAAAAAATTTGCAAAAATTTCTAATTATGTGGCATTTTTGGGCCTACATTATGGCACCTCCTGGGGGGATTTAATTGCAAAGCCTAAAGAATAATAGGAATAAATGAGGGTGAAGTGATATGAATGGATAAAGGGGAATTTTTAGGGAAAACATGGATGAATTAAGATGGAGGGAAGAAAACTATGTAGTGAAGAGAATGAATGGCCAAAATGTGATTTTGAAGGAAAGGGTAGACTCCAGTCATCAACGAGATATGTTTCATTTAATAACTTCCATATGACCATCACTCTTTCAAACATTTATGAAGATATTTAGAGAGTAACGATTCATATATAAATTATGCAAGAAGAAATATGTAGATCATAAAAAGTTATGCTTTATAGAATAATCTCCATGTGACAACCATACTTTCGAATATTTGTGAGGATATTTAAAGTATAATTATTCAAAAGGAAACCATGCAAGAGGCACATGATATTCAAATCCTTCCATAAGTTGGCATCTTGCTCCAATTACACAAAAATGTGAACTTTAATAGGCTCAGTCTGATCACAAATCTTCTTACAACTCGTCATAAAGATTTTTACATGTCTTTGTTTAGCAGGCTCATGCTTTGCGACTGTTCTATAGAATTGCGAGGATTAAAACAACTTAAAAAATATGCATATAGGTCTCTGATTCCATCTATGGTATATAAAAATGCTTAGCTTATTTAGTGATAAAACCTCTCTACTCGTGCAACTTTTCCTACTAGTCCTGTTATTCAACCTCCTCTTATTGTGTCTTCTCGATGTCCTCTGCATTTTCTTCTTCTTGATCACCCTTTTCTTGGTGTATCTCTTCATCATCTCTCTTCTTCTCCTCTTTTTCATTGTCTCCCTTATGTTACTTTTCAGATTCTACTTATTCATCAACTTCTTCCTCTTATTCAAACTTTGGTTTTGGTTCTGCTCCAAATAGTTGAATAATCAGATTCAATGTTTCTAATGCTTGGTCCTAGGATGATTTGTAGGGATTAGTTATTTCTTTGAGTTGCTTATGGGTAAAATATAGTTTGGAAATTTCTTCATAGGGCATGGAATGTCGTTTATTCACCAAATTATCCATTAAGTATTTAAGCATGGTTAAGTATTTGATTAGTTGATAGACTTGATCCTGATTTATCGGGTCTTTCCAAGCATCTATTTCAGACACATCCTACATGACTGATCCTATGCTGGTTTAGAGGTATTATTATAACAAAAGGATGTAATTTTCATTCCAAAATCCTCCAAAACCATACTGCATCCTTTTTTTGTTGATATCCACAATCTCCTGTAACTTTCCTTTGATTATATTTGTTAGTAGCAATCCCTTTTGGAGTAGTTTTTTTTCATGATTACAATATTGGATACCAATATTGTTGTATTCCATACATTATTTTGGATAGGTTTGGTAGCTTTATTGAATCTATTTTTAGATAGCTTATGCATTTTCTCTACTTGTACCACCATGGCCTATAGCTCTTCATTGAACTTATCCAAATACTCCTTGTTTTCCTGTAATAAGTGGTTGGTCTCATCCATGTAGTCAATCACAAGATGTATTTCTGAGCACTTCTCAAATATTTTAGACCATATTTATTTCCTGATATATTTGATCTTGTCTTTAGAGAAACCTACAACTCTAGCCTTTTCAACCTAAAGTTGTTGCTTCAATGCTTGTATTTCTTTGACCTAGGCCTCATTCTTCTTCTTCAACTCTTCAACTTGCTCCTTGAATTTCATGGCCTCTTGGTATTTGTTCTACTAGATCTTGGCTTCATTTCTTACAACTTTCTCCACCTTCTTCTAGATGTTTATTGTTTTATCAAAATTTTCAATCTTTTCCTCAAATTTTTCATTCTTCTCTTTGCAAATATTATATTGGATATAAATGGTCTCAAGATGAGCCTTAGCTATGACCTATTCATCCTCTATGGGCAATTGAGTGATATCTTTCATATTTTATTCTAGTTGATAATCCTTCATAGTCATCTCTTCCTCTAGTTTACTAACAAGAGGGGTGAGGGGGATAGTTGTTCTTTTTCTAGCCACCAGATCAATGATCATGGTTCTCCTATGTCTAGTAGTTTGTTTTGAAGGTTGTTCCAATTTCTTTCTCTAGAAGCTTTCGATATTTTGTGAAATATTTTTCAACTTCTACAAAGAGGCTACTAAAGGATGATTGACAGGGGTGGAGGCAGTTTTAAATGAAAGGAAAAAAGGACCTATCACAAATGGAAAGGAAGTGGTTGTGATGATGGTGGAATCTATGCTTATTGCAGAGATTATAGTTGGTGTTGAAATAGTAGTGGATATTACAATCATAGGATGAAGTGAGGATGATGGAAGGGATTACCCTCCTATTTTTACAAATGGTGATGATCTTGAGGGTGAAGGAGTGTGATTTGATGAAGATGACACTAGGATTTCTAGTGAATTTTGGGAAGATGGATTGACCAGAGATATTATGATGACTGGCAAAGCGTGTGGTGAACCTTGAGGTGGGGATGATGATTTTTTTTCCAATTTCTCTTGATAATGGGAAGGAAATTTATTTGGGGATGGATAAGGAGAAGGAGAAGAAGGGATAGAAACTATACCTTCACTTAGAAAAATAGAAACTTGAAATATGTTGTCCACACCTTGTTGTTGTGTTTTTTGGGTTTGTTGCTCTATAGTTGGTACCAGGGATTGTTCAACTATTATTGTTTGATCCATATTATGCTTATTACTGACCTCTTTCTTGGCATCCCCTACTGAAATTTTTTCTTTTCTTTTGAATATGATAGGCACTACAAATTTACTCTTTTGAGGGTCATATCGATGTTGTACCTCATGCAATGCAACTTTAGAAACTGAGGTTGACTTTACATGGGTTGCAGTGGTGAATTTCACAAGTGTGAACACAAAGTTTTCCTTTGTCTCACCTCCTACTAGATATTACAAAGAATATTTCCCTCCTAAGGCAAGACACTTTGGCCTTTTCCTTGTGTGGATATTCTCTACATTTCTTGCTTCATATTTACCTAGGCCACCTCTAGAATAATGCATCTCGTTCATCATTACAACACCCAATGAGTAATGTTGCAATTGTTCTAGCAAAGGCTCAAAAGTGATCTAATTTCCCTTGGTTACTAGTGGTGTATCCATTGCAGTTTCCTCTATCTCTTGCTATGAAGGTGGATATGGGGAAATTGAGACTACTTGGTATTTATTTTTCCTTTTTACTCCTATTTTATTGTAGCTCAACACCAGGCTTCTACTATTCTTAGCCTTCCAAGTATTAATGTGTTTATCATATAACTCAAAGAAATCAATGTCTACTTGATGGTCGAACATAGCCTTTATAGCACCTATCTCTACTCTCATATTCTACTATTCCCAAATCTTACCCTCATCCCCATGATTTTTGTCCTCCATTTATTTGATCTTGGACTCTTTTAGCTGGTGGGTTTTGTTATTTTCGAGATCAAAATCACCAAACTGCTCATAAAAATCTCTCCAAGGAGGAAGCTACTCCATATTGTTAACATTACACTCCAATGGGGTATTTTACTTGTTATTTATATCCTTCTCAAAGTGAGGATTCGATTTTTTTTCAAACTTGAGAGCTCTTTATCCATTTAGGGCAATGTTTCTTTCTAGGAAATTATCATCTGGATTATATCTCCATCTCTACAAAATATACATAATATCCAACCTTTCTAAATATTGCACAATTTACTCATATTGGCCCCTTTTGAATATAGTGATATCATCTACATTGCGAGGGTAAATCAATGCCCTTTTTCTTCCTTTACTAGTGCCGAAGTTGACGTTGATGAAATCAACTTGTCTTAAGTATTCTAAAGCCAACAATTTGCTGGTAATAAAGTGGGGTAGTAGAAATAGTTTCCTAGTGAAGCCATAAAGTTTGATAATTGTTCCCTCGATGAGGATATACCAATATCCTTCATTTTCCTGATTTACTCGTAATAAATATTTAGCCAAAGGAGGCAATCTAGGGCTTTGGCCATACATGATTTTTAAGGTTGGCCCTAAAAAGTCCAATTGAATCTATAATAAGATTCAATATTCCTTATATGGTTGGTCCATTGATAGATTGGTATAGGATCACCATTGTCATTTTTGTTTGTTATTGGAATACAAGGCATCTCTTACCTCATGGTACTAAGGAATGTCCTTATTAGGTTAGAGCAATGTCTGAAAGAGGATGTCACTGAATCTCTCTTCATGCTCACCAACTATTCATGCATTCTATTAGAGAGGTAAGCCAACCAATCAAAATAAATTGATCTAATATTTTTATCTTCCACTGATTCTTTGTATATTTTATCATTGGATATGCAATAAACAATGGCTATCTACCAATCCCTTACATATTTATCAGAATCTAGACCCTCTAAGCAGACTAACATGCTGAAGAGTTCTAGGTAGGAAAAATGCTCGGTGGAAATTAGGGTTTTAGGTAGAGTATTCCTAGATTTTGTTGTTTCAAACTAACTATAAATCCAATTTTTAAAAGGCTCACCATCATGAGAGTACCCTTGCAGTGAATAATATTTAGTTTGGCCATGTGAGTTAAAGGGTTTAGGGTTCACAGGAGGGTCTACACCCATAAAAAAAATATCCCTGCAAGCCTAAGTGGTTATACTGAAAAGGGTTTTACCCTTAGCTATTTTTATTGCCTTAACTTTAGGATCATAAAATTTAGCTATTATAGATATTAATTTAGGATGATGGTGCACTGAATTGCAAATATAAAATGATAAGAAGGAATTGACAACACAAGTACCTTGAAGTGAAAATGGGAGACCCTCGAAGTAATTGTAATAAATTTCTCTCCTAAGATTGGTCTTCCTCTTCCATGTCATTTTAGTATCTACTATTGCTTTCACTTTATCTACATAGCACTCTAGTTCATCACTTTTTTTTTGAATTGCTTACTTTGTAGCTTTCAGTGCCATCCTTAGATTTTTTTTGAAAATGCCCTTCTTTGAAACTCTGCAAGTTTGTCTCAGTACTCTGTTAGCACTCTTCAGGAATTAAGCACTGCTTGCAAAATGAACAACATTTGAATTTACCGTATGCATGCTTTATACCATTAATGTAGTAGATGAGCTACTATCCCGTTGCACACATGAAAATTCAAAAATGACTAAACTAGCACTATGACTTGTGTATGATGTATCTTTTATTGATTGGTCACGGTGTAGAACATGTCATGGCCTATGACTCATCCTTGTATTTATTCTTTATGGGCACGACATAGAACACATAGCAGGGTAGAACATAGTTTGACTTCTTTGACCTTTGTTTTTTTTCTTTTCTCTATACAAAAACTAAAAGATATATTATACAAATATGTACATATATTACATGGAAGAATATTTTACTCGAAATAAAGCTTTAGATGGTATCCATTTAATAGTATCGACTGCAAGCTTACTTCTTGGTCATGAAATTGGAAAGAATTGTTCTCTTTGACTTCTGCTACTTTGAATAGACCATCCCAAAAAGAATCAAACTTCCAGTGGTTTCCAGGCTTGGATCTCTCTACATTCCACCTTAGGATTGAATTGCCTACTTTGAACTCCCTAAATTTAGATTTTCTATGAAACCATTTCTTGGAGTAGATTGAGTGCCTCTAGATGTTATCATATGCTTGGGTCCTTATTTCCTCCAACTATAAGAGATGCATTAATCTATTTTCTACTAGATCCTGATCTGACTCACAATTATGGCTAGCCAATATTAGAGTTGGTATCTATAAATGAGTATGTATAATGACCTCTTCCCCATACACTAATGCATAAGGATATGTCTTTGTAGACCTCTTGGTAGTAATTCTATCAGCCCACAAAGTCTGCTCTAAGAGAATGTGCCAAATTATTTTGTTTCTTTTCAGTTCCCTTTTAAAAATTCTAAGAAAATTTTTGTTAGTGGATTCAACTAATCCATTCCCTTGAGGGTAGTAGTTAGAGGAATTCTTCAAAGTATACCATATTTTCTTGTAAACTCAATATACTTTGCACCTATAAAAGTATGACCATTATCACTTACTATGGCTTCAGGAAGACCAAACCTTGTGATTAAGCTTTCCATGAATTCAATTACTATCTCTTGGTATGATCTCTTGGTTGGAATCACCTCAAACCATCTTGTGAAGTAATCTGTAGTAGTGAAAATACATTTTTGACTTGCTAAAGAGTTAGGATTTATGACTCCAATGAAATATAATCCCTATTTTTGTAAATGTTATTTGAATTGGACCAACCTGAGGGGTAATGAAGCGTTCTTGTTCCTCCCTACATAATTTTGGTACTTATCGCATGCCCTTGTTACCTTGAAGGTATCAACAAAAATAGTGGGCCAATAGTATCCTTCCCTTATTATTTTCATAGCGGTGACCTATAGAACTGCCCTCCTAACAACCCTTCATTGAATTCCTCAATGACCTTTTGATTTTGGTTGTCATTTAGGCATATTAATAAAACACCATCGAGGTTCTTCCTATATAACCCTTGTGTAAATATAACATATTTTAAGGCTTAAAGCCTATATCTCCTTATTTGTGAAGGATTAGGGTCTTGAGGGTACACACCTGTCTAGAAGTAACTTATCATCTAATTAATCCAATCTGAATCCCCTGGAGACTTTTCCTAATTATGATTTTATGATGATGGTTGACAAGATGCTAACTGATCTGAAGTTATTTTTATTGTTATTTCATGACATAGAAATTTACCTCTAAACAACTTAGTAGAGTGTATCTCTACATCATATTCCTAGGTTTTAGTAACTCAACCAACTCTCTTATCTCCCAGTTCTTATTGTAAGATAAAAATTCTAACATCTGAATGTACCACATAAACAATTGTTTTACTTTGATCTAAATATTGCATAAACTTCTTCAATGATTTCATCACTGCAAACACCTACCTCTCGATAAAGTTATATTTAGTCTAGTACTCATGAAAATTTTGGCTCCAAAAAAAAGATCATTCTTTTATGTCAGTATTGTTGCATAGATTTATTTAGCTCCATAAGTATTGCTAAAATTAGGATTCACTAGTACTGGGGTATTAGTGATAGCTTGCTTAATTTCCTCAAAATCTTATTTTCTTATTTTAGTCCACTTGAAATCCACATTCTTTTTTAGCAATTTTGAGATGGGTTTAACCACTTGAGCAAATTTTAAGATGAATTTTCTCACAAAATTAATCTACGCAAAGAAATATTGCAAGGCCGTCCTATTCATAGGTAGAGGTAGAGCTAGAATATAATTCACTCTTCCAAGGTTAATGGACATCCCTTCTTTAGAAACAACATGTCCTATTAGATTTCCCTCATGAACAATAAAAAATGACTTCTTTGGGTTTAGGGAGATGCCAAAATTTGTACATTTCTTGAACACTTGATCTAAGTGCTCCAAGTGAGATTTTTTTTTATGAGAGAACATAGTCATATCATCTATATAGATGAGGATGACTTTATTGATTAGCTCCCCAAAAGTATAGTCCATGGCTCTCTGGAAAGTGGCCTCAACATTAGATAAACCAAAAGGTATCCTATGATAGGTGAAAGTTCTCCACTTAGTAGTAAAGGTTATCTTAAATTAATCCTCATATTTTACTTAGATTTGGTTGTAATCTGAGAAACCATTTAATAAGGAAAACCTCTCAGATCTTGCAACTATCTACAAAATTTAATAAATCTAAGGGAGTGGGTAGTGGTCCTTCAATGATGCTTGGTTTAGATTATTGAAATCTACACATAAATGAATGTCTCCATTCTTCTTTCTAACAGGAACTAGGTTAGCCATCCATATTGAGTTCTTGATTGGTTAAATAATTTTAGCTTTTAGTAGTTTGAGCAACTCTTCTCTCATTATGGATTCAATCCTAGGATTTATAGGCCTCTGCTTTTGTCTGAAGGGCTTTGCATTAGCCTCTAACTCAATAGTATGCTGGATAAATTTTTTATCATATACCTTTATATCTTCATATGACCAGACTACAGTATCTCAATACTTAAGGTATAGGGTCTTGATTTCCTCTATTTCCTCTAGGGAAGATCTGATACCAAATTTGAGCTTTTTATCCTTTTCAACTTTGATATATTTATATATTTCTTCATTGACTTCCATAGCTATATATTTTCTCCTATCTTCGTTATCAACGAGGTTTTCTAGGATGATCAAACCCTTAGGGATATGGTTGTTTTTCAATTGAATAAAATTTTGTTGATCTATTTCATGAGGTAGTTCCTCCTACACACTAGATAAGCAATCTTCCCTCACCAAAAAATCAATAATATGATCATCACTCTAAAAAAGCTACCAAAAAATCTATCTGTCTGGTACTGTAGGTCTAAAAACTAGTTTGACTCTTATGTCTTTTGATGATCCCATATATGAAGAAGGATTGAAATTTGAACCCTTAATGGCCACAGAATCAGCTAAAATATTCTATTTTTGAGGAATATAGTGGATATTAAGGGCATTAAAAGACTCCATCATATCCCACACCATGTTCCTATATGATTTTAGGTAATGGTGCTTACTACTGTACTTCTCTCTCACTTGATTAACTATTAACTCAGAGTCACCATATATGTCTAGCATTTTAATTCCCATGCTCTTTTCTTGCATCAGTCCCAAGAATAAAGCTTCATATTGCATAGTATTTTTGGTACAAGACCATGTTAGTCTATAAGAAAAGCTTTTCATACCTTCTAAAGAGGATTGCAGGACTACGCCTACACCAACCCTATTTCTACATCTTGCACCATGAAAATACATAATCTAGATTTTTGTTTCTCTCAAGGATTTGTTGGATATGGTAGAGGTATTTTTCTCTAAATATGAGGAAATACTATAAGTGCCCATACTTGTTCCAAACTAGCTGTAATCCTCCCTCAATGGAAATTCATATTCCACTTCTAACTCTTGAAAGTTTTCTACTAGTTCATTTTTATCTAGAGTTGAAAGGTTATGCATGTCCTTCCCTATATGTTTAATGTGATAGGACACATGCTTTTTAGGTGTTATCCTTATCCTCTTTCCTTTAAATAGAATCATCATACCAGAGTATTCCAAATACATATAGCCTCCTAGCTTAGTAGTGAACTCTCTAGAAATACATAGGCCAAAGTAAGGCTCTAGGTCTACCACCACAATTTCTTGCACAATAGTTACTTTTGGAGCCCTGTGCAGTCTCATTAGTACATCCTTTAATACTCCAAAGGTCTTAACTGGTGTACCATCCAACTACAAAAATCTAAGGTAGAATCGGTTATATTCCATACCCATCTCATCGTAGAATGCTTTGGGCATGATTGTGGTTGAAGCCCCTGAATTGATAATATAGTTGTAGACTATCCAACCCTCTATCCTCAAGGAAATATAAAAGGGAGGTAGTTTGTTATTAAGAGCAACAAGATTCATCTTCTTCTTGCTATAGGACATACTAAAAATTATGGTAGTCTACTTTTCTTAGGAATTATTACTTAAGAAATTCTTGAGCAGATCTATCTGACCAGGAATAAAGAGGGTATCGTAGAGATTTGCTTTGGATGGAATCCTCTTCATCTCCTCTACAATGTTATATTCTAATTTTTTGGAAGGGGGCTTCTCATACCTCTTGTCTAGCTCTCCATATTTTCTCTTATACTACATGTTAGAAATAGAGTCTATTACATCATTTGGATCATGTAAATGTACCTTTCCTTGGTACATACTTAGGACATTAGATTACTTTAGGGGGAAGTTATCTAGTTACTTCATGCAATGTAATAACTGCACAAGTGTCAAAGTGCAAGTTGTATATGTGCAAGCTATCCCTTGCACATCTAGGTAGAGTGTTGGCCAAGGAACCTATTTCCTATATAAAGGGCCATAGGTATAGAACATAGATATAGGAGTGTGTAGAGAGTGAGTACTACATCAGTAGGAAGTAGTATTGACTAGAGTGGTATGATGTAGCAGTGTGATGTAATATGGTGGAGTGTAATATGCTCAATGCCCATTCTTGAGTAGTAGCTCTATTCATGGAGTGTTCATTTCCTCTAGAGCTATTTTGTAAACATCTCCATCATTTCTATATATATTATTTTTAGTCATCTCGTAGATTTACTTTATGTCATATTATTCTGCATCTTGTGTTTGCTATCTCCCATTACATGTTGCATCAAAAGCTAACAGTGGTATCAGAGCCACGGTAGGTCAATAGGAAAGCCACCATTATCATTGACCCTAAGTTTTTGTCAACCTGATGCGCCATTGGACCAATCACTATCAAAAATACTCAGGAGAGTCTAGGTGGTAGAATTAAGGAGAGCCACAAGTTAGGACTGAAAGAAATCTCAGTTTCTAGAATACTGAGATTGCATATGGCTAGAGTCTTTCCACAGAGTTTCAAGGGAAAACTTGTGAAGACTAGGACTCAACATTTGATCCACTAGTTTGATGAATCAACTAGTGAAGCTCATCTAAGAGATCTGGAGAAATTGACCTGAAGTTTCTTTTATTGTAGGGAATTAATTCTCAGATGATTGGGACACCTCCTACAATAGAAATCTAGGAGATTTCAACTTCGTTTCCCGAAGGTTGGAGTGCTTTCATAGTGCAGATATTAGTTACTACAAGAGAAGAATACTACAGAAGAGACTTCTGGAGAAAAATTATGGTGAAGTTGGGAGATAGGAGATCTCCATTGCTAAATTGGAAACTTCACAAGAAGAAAAGGCCATAGAAGCCTTGATCAAGAAGAAAAGGCCATAGAAGCCTTGATCCAGAAGAAAAGGCCATAGTAGCCTTGATCCAGAAGGAAAGGCCATAGAAGCCTTGAAGAAAAGGCCATAGAAGCCTTGGATAAAAGGCCACATAAGCCTTGGTACTAAAAAATGCCATAGAAGCCTTGATACTAAAAAAGGCCATAGTAGCCTTGATCCTGAAGAAGACTTCAGAAGAGAGTATCTAATTTAGAAGTAGATTTTAGTACTAATATTTTGTTGTAGGAACAAGAAGATTCAGTGAGTTGGGAAAGCTTCCTACAAAAATGTTAGGAGGAGTATCTTCTTTAGAATCAATCCAACACCTAAAGCAAAGAGATCAAGAGAAGATCTCATTGATGAAGAAGGACTAGGAGAGTCCTACTTGAATACAGAGGTAGCAGAATCAGAGATCCAGGAGAAGATCTCACCACCAACACTTCCAGAAGTAGAAGGTTGAAGATAAGGTCTCAAAGAAGACCAGAAGGAGCTATAGGATCAAAGGCCTTGGAGAGGTCTCTACGAGCATCCAGTAAAAGGCTTGGAGAGCCTTGCTAAAGAATTCATCAAAGGAGTTCCAAGGAGAACTCATTGGAGAAATTCACTATTGGAGATAGTGAAATATTTGGGATAATTGTTACCATCTGACAACAAGCCCAAGAAGAAGAATTTGGCAAGGAGTGCCAAATCTTAGAAGACCTCAAGACATACAGAATCTTGAGAAGAAGATCTTATTTGAAGTCAGAATTTGACAAGAAGCTTGAAGGAAGATTCAGATAGAAGAAGCCTACCAAATCTAGGAGACTTGGAGATTACCTCTCACAGCAAGAAGGCACCACTTCAGAATCAAATATATCTATAGCAAAAAGAAGGAGACTACAAGAGGAGAACAAGCCACCAAAAATTCTAGGCTCATGAAAGGGAGACCATATTTTGGTGAAGACAAAGTTGTTCAAGGTACCTACAGAGAGCTATAAGATCTTATCTAAGGCAGCAACTTGGTGATCATAGACACCAAGATCTACATCCTCTACAAAAGTGGTGAAAAGGGATTTCAAAAAAAGGTAAGCAACTATTGGTGCAAGTAGATTCATTAAGTGGATTACTTATCAGATTTGTTTAAGCACCTTAACTGGATTGAAGTTGCAAAAAGGAGAGTTGAATTAGAGTCTTCAAAAGGTGCAAAAATAAAGGATTCTTTAAGGTTCATTTGCACTTTAGGAGTTGATTAGATTTCAGAATCTCAAACTATCTATCAACTACCTATTATCTACTTTGAAAAAGAAAATGAAGACTAGCTCCTATTACCTTGTTGTTAAAGAAATTTTAGAATAATTCTTGAAGATTCATTTCAGATTATTCTTGATTAGTTATAGTAGATTGATTAAGTGCATTAGTTTTTGAGAGTTAATTGGAGTAATAAGGTGATATTATTAGTGCATTAAAATATTATTAGATTTGCACTATTATTGCTCTCAAAAATATTATTGCTTGTGTTCGTAAGAAGGGCACAAAAATAGAATTTTTCAAAGTGTCTAAAGACACTATTAGTGCACAAAGATCTGCAACTTTGGGTGGCCTGAGGAAGCCACAAAATAAGCTCAATCCTCCAAGTATTGGAGAATAAGGTAACCACCAAAAAAGAGCATCAAAGGAAGCATCGAACGAGACTTGGTGAGTCTCAAGTTCAAGGCACAAAAATAGTGTAGAAAAATACAACAAAACAAAGCTTCCATCATGTGGTTACAAGCTTGGATCCATACATAAAACATCCAAGCTAAAAGGGGAAGGTGTCTATTCAAAAATATAACCTTAAAACCCCTATATTGCACTCAAATATTCTGCCTCAAAACCAGAAATTTAGATGTAAAAAGAGGAGTGCAAAAGAAGGTGCAATAAGGATATTTTATGTAAAAACTATTTTACATTATATTGCACAAATCCTAATCTGGTTATACAGGGAGAAAAGGTAGATTTAAAGGTGCCCCAAAGGCACTACACTTTCTAGAAAAACTAGCTGAAAGTGATCGTATGCTAGCATCAATCAAATCTTAGCTCAAGGAGCCAATCAATGGGCTCATACTCCTCGCATCCAAGATGGCTGAACCTACAAGATACAATGAGCAAAACAAAGGGAGAAAACAATGTTAATCAAGAGCAATAACATCTATGGAAGGAGGATGTAAGCAAGCAAGGAAGAAAGGAAAATGAAGCACCATTGGAGTGTCACTTACTCCATAGTCATCGGCAGAAATCAGTGCTCAAAGCCTCCATATTGTTGCTCCATATCCCAAATGAAAGCAAGTGCAAGTGAATGAAAGAGGATTTGGGGATTTTTGAAGCTAAAAGGATCTCCAAAAAGGTCCATTTGAACCAGTGAAAGGGAGGATGTCCATGCAGAGAAGAATGTGACACTTATCACCAAAAGAGAACCCTAACACTCAAGTCAAGAGAGCACTCATCTTCAAGAAAGGAGTTACACAAACAGGCTAGTGCATTGAGTGTATGGGATACACTTATCCCTTGGAAGATCAAACATTTTGCTAAAGAGTGTAATACTCGTACATTACAAGAAGGAAGATGAACGTATCATTTGCACCAAACTCTCCTCAAGCGCTCGATGAGAAATGGACTTGCCACTTGGCACCTTAGACAAGAAGCTTCTCCATATTAAGGATGTCAATGACCGAGGTCAAAGGAGAAGGTAAGTAAATTCTCATCTCAACATTTACACTTCATCATCTACATGCACAGTGTAGAATTGTAGCATGGAAAGAAGGTGTTAGAGCCTTCAATGCTCAATCCAAGCGAGGTCAAAGCAAGAGTCCAAGTAATACTAGTTTTGGAATGCGTATAGCTCCAAGCGATTCCATTGGAGGGTGCAGTCACAACATCAAGATATCTACATAAACAACGTGCAGCCCTAGCTTCTCAATAGAACAACACCATATATTGCTTGGTGAAAGGTAAATTTTAATTCCTATTATTATATGCTTTCTTTCCTCGAGAGTCATAAGGTTGTAATTAAAGGAATTTAATTAATTGAAAGTAATTTATCAAAGGGAATACTTTATCAAATAAATACAATATTTGCAATATAAATCCTAGGAGCAATAAGGGTTTCTACTGGAATAAATAATAATTATTTGCAAATATTATTGTGATCTAATTTATCCAAATATTAGGGAGTCATAAGGGCTACTACATCAAATTAATTAATTGGAAAATTAGATACACTAAACCTAATTCCCAATAGGTTATTCATAAAAGAGAGGTTTATCATAGCTCTTTCAAAGGTTGGATATTCATAATATTATTATCTCAAACTTATCAAAAGGAGATAAAATATCCAACATTATTACCTCTTTAAAATTTGGGAACAATGCTTAGTTCAATAGGAGCAATAAGGGATAATAGGAATTGATTTTGGTATTTACAAAACCTTTACAAAATCAATCAAATATTGAACTATAATTTACAAAAGCACTATATCTTATCCATAGCATACTAGGGAGTCATAAGGCATTCTACAAAACTTGGTAATATCAACTTCTATCAAATATTATCAAGTTATAAAATATAAGCTTTCCTCAAAACCTAAAAATCCTTAGGAGTAAATACTCACATTACTTGGGAGACATAAGGTAGTCTACAAAACAAGGATTAATAAAGGTTTTATCAAATCAAGCTTATATTCTTCGATCAGGAATCATATATCCTAACATAGGGAGTCATAAGGTAGACTTCTAAGATTCTTGCAAAATCTAGAAGGATCTATCATGGATGATATCTTAAGAAATACCTTCAATAATGAAGAACTACTACATGAAGTAGAATACTACTCCCAAAACTTAATAGATACTCTAGAAGGATATGAGTATCTATCCATTAGTGACAAAGAGAAATTTTCCTTGTTTCTTAAAGAAGCTAAAGAAGGTAACTTTACAACATTGATTGGTTATCTTCACGATATTCTCTTCACAGCATGGTGGAATTCACAAAGACTAGTTATATTTTCACCAGAGGAATGTCTGATGGTGTATCTATCACTAATTGTGTTTGTGCTTACTCAACACAAGGAACAAGATAAAGAATAATATTATTGTGATGATAAACTAACTTGTCATGAAGCAAAAATTCTACCAACACCAATGCAGAATCACAAGAGGAGAAGAAGAAGAAAAAGGAAGAAAAGATATGCTAAAAAGAAACTTGGCATCATGAAGACTGAACCAGTTGAACTCATGCAACAATCAGAAGAACCTCCAGTCACAACTTACTTTGCATCATATGAAGACATAAATTATCTACTGAACCTGATCACAGTGAGCAATGAAGGAGAATTCAACTTCCATTATCCGATGGAAGAAGATCCACATTGAAGACTAAAGTCTTCAATATCCAAATAATGTAATACATGGGGGTGTTAGAAATAGAGTCTATTACATCATTTGGATCATGTAAATGTACCTTTCCTTGGTACATACTTAGGACATTAGATTACTTTAAGGGGAAGTTATCTAGTTACTTCATGCAATGTAATAACTGCACAAGTGTCAAAGTGCAAGTTGTATATGTGCAAGATATCCCTTGCACATCTAGGTAGAGTGTTGGCCAAGGAACCTATTTCCTATATAAAGGGCCATAGGTATAGAACATAGATATGAGTGTAGAGAGTGAGTACTACATCAATAGGAAGTAGTATTGACCAGAGTGGTATGATGTAGCAGTGTGATGTAATATGGTGGAGTGTAATATGCTCAATGCCCATTCTTGAGCAGTAGCTCTATTCATGGAGTGTTCATTTCCTCCAGAGCTATTTTGTAAACATCTCCATAATTTATATATATATTATTTTTAGTCATCTCACAGATTTACTTTATGTCATATTATTCTGCATCTTGTGTTTGCTATCTCCCATCACATGTTGCATCAAAAGCTAACACTACAGTGTAGCTTCAATCCTTTTCCTCTTGGTGATGGAAGGAAATCTAACTTTTTCTTGTGCTTCATATTTAGAGCTTATTCTCTCTTTATAACTTTCTTTCTTATACCTTTTGGAAAAATTAATCCTCTTTTCTTAGCTCTCAGGAGCTGCAAGTTTCTTTTTAGTTTCTTGAGGAACTAAGAATTTATCATTACTTTGTGGGGGGGTTCTCTTTTTTTTTGAGAAGGCACTTGAAACTAATCCATATTATGTGGATCAACATGTAATTTCTTCTTCCCTGATCTAGTCATGATAGAAATAGACTGCTCTTCATAGAGATCTTATCTAACCATGATCTGTTCTGGCTATCACAACATGTTGAATCTACCTTTTTGGTTCCTCTCAGCTTTCTCCATGGTCTATTTCACATGGTGTTGGTACATGATACAATAATTTGAATCATGTGGATCATTACACACACGACACCATACAATCATAATACTAGTCTCAGGAGTATATTATTTATCTTCTTGATATGTGTTAACCCTAGCCCTTGCACTATTATTGGTACCAATATTATGATATCTATTAATGTAGGGATACCTTCTCTACTAAGATATCTCTATATATTTTTTCTCCATTGCATTTACCTTGTTATTAATTGTTTTCAAGGTGTTCTAGATATCGAGCAACATGGTGGATTCTTTAGGTACTTGAGATAGGAGTGGTAGAAAGGAAACTAAGGTAGATGGTGCATTGGGGGTTGGAATCAGAGCCATTTGAGGGAGTGGTGATGAAAAAGGAGGTGAGTCCATTAAGGAAGGTATAGCTACTTTAGCTTGAAATTGAGGAACCTTAGAACAATAGGGTATGCCTATATTTGGAGGTAACCTTCCTACATTAATAAGGATATTATCTACCTATACGACTGCATTATACACTTAGGGGAAGGTGTATACTCCTAAATATTGAGTTTTTTGCCCAAGTTATAACCCAAGACCTCTGATATAGTACATAAAAGCAAGAGGGGTTGTTGGTCTAGCTTCAAGTGGTACCATTTTTTAGGTTCTGTTGAATCTTAGATTAAAATCAAAGACTAATTCTTGTTGCTAATTTTTCATAGATGTGAACTAGATTAGAAGGAAAAAAGGATCAACATATTCATTAAAGGGCTTTACTAATGCAGCCCATGAAGTGATGTTGTTGTCTTCCAAGGTCCTTAACCAATGTAGAATTTTTCCTCTAAAGGATAGGCATAGAATACTGATAATCCCATCTTCGTTCCTAATGTTGTGAATGGATGCTAAGTGCAATATATCCTGATAATGCTCATAAGTGGTTTTAACTAAACCATTGTATGTGGGTATAGCTTGAGTAAAGTCATGCATTTGGGCAAGGCTTAAGGTACTAGCGGTATCCCAATTAGGGTATTTTTACAGAGCTTGGTTTGGGTTTAAATTCTTTTGTACAACCATGTTTATTGGGGTTATTAAAGGATTTGGTCTTGGAGGTATCCTAGGGACTAAATCAACTAGAACCTCTCCCAATTATGAGCATGGGAGCAAAATTTTGATAATATTGGACCTTCTTAAGGGAAGCTCATAAAATGTGATAGGTTCTTGGCTATTTTTAGCAAATGACCTAGTATACATGAAATATATGAACTACTAGGGAAAGACCTCTTAGGTTCTTAATATGAGGGAGTCACACAAGTGAATTTGCTTCCATATCTTGTTGAGATCAAGGCAATCCACTAAATATTGATTTCTACAGGAAGAGTATAAATGAAATATTATGGGTGAATGAATGTTTCATGTAAACAGGGTCCCACCAGGTGTGCCAAAACTATTGGGGTCTAAATTGACATCAAGGTAATATTGAAACTGTGACTATCATATACAATGATATTGGTAGGCATGCACTCACTAATCACATTCCAAACCCCAATATTGGATGAGTTAAATATTTATTTAACCCAACGTCTAGAGTAGGTTGGTATACCTTGTCAACTATTTTGAGTGTTGACTCATTTAAGATTGATTAAATGTTAAAATATAGGGATAGAAATGGGGGTAAGGTTTTAAAAAAATAATGAATAAACAATGGTCGAATAAAGCTAACAGTATAGGCAACTATAAGATAACCTCCCACAATTCAATTTCTAGTAATTCACACTTAAGACTAACAAAATTTAAAACCTATAATCCTCATCATTAGAGTGCATAAGATGCTTTAGAGACTATTTCAAACATCTAGAGTACTAATAATCAAAATATCAAAATTAGATTGAATATCCAAACTAATAGAAAAAGAAATCTCCTTCAAGCATATGTTTAAACATGAAATATTTCAAGGTGCTCTAAGTTATCAATCCAATATTAGTAGAATAGACTAACCATAGCAGTAGTAGCAGAAATGAATCTATAGATCGAATTATTATAGAAGTAAGGAAGACACAGGTTTGATGTAAACATCCAAGCAATGCTCCTTCAATTGATTTATAGAAATATGTACATCAGTATGACAAGCAAACACTCTAGATTCGACCCTTGAAAATGAGGGTTCGACCTCTATTTATAGTTTTATGTGTGTTTTAAAATATTTGGAACATTACAAGGAATTCACAATGCCAGATCAGCAAGGTGCTAAAGTGGTAACCTCTTGTTAGATTTTAATGAAGAAGAAAGATGTACAATCTTTTGTTCTTCTACAATTTGGCTTCTGCAAGTCATTCAGCTCTCATGGATTCTAGCTTTAGATTGAATTGATATAAAATCAAAGCCATTCATATTTATTGCTAATGCTTCCTTCCCATGGATCTGCAACTAAATCTGATCATTGTTCTTGATCCTTTATTGCTTCATCTTCCTATTTGTTTCCATATCATAAACCTTTGAACAATAATCTGCAGATTTATGCCAAATGAAACCCTATTTTTTTGTGGCTTGAAAAACATGGCTTATGAGTTGTTGATCTCTTTTTGAATGATTAATATTAGAGCATAAAGAATTTAACTTGCCCACTCATGGTTTACATGTTAGATTTTGATGCAGTATGTAATGGGAGATAGAAAACACAATATGCAGAATAAAATGACAAATTAAATCTGTGAGATGACTAAAAATAATATATATATATATAAATATATATATATATATATATATATATATATATAAATTATGGATATGTTTACAAAATATCTTTGTAAGAAATGAACACTCCATGAATACAACTACTACTCAAGAATGGGTATTGGGCATATTATACCTCATCACACTACAATGCTACATCCTAACACTCTGAATCTATATGTAACTGTATGCCCCTTATCTATGTTGATCTATATATCTCTATATCTATGCTTTATACCTATGGCCCTTTATATAGAAAAATGGTTCCTTAGCCAACACTCTACCTAGATGTGCAAGGGATAGCTTGCACTTTGACACTTGTGCAGTTATTACAATGCATGAAGTAACTAGATAACTTCCCCCTAAAGTAATCTAATGTCCTAAGTATGTACCAAGGTAAAGGTAAATTTACATGATCCAAATGATGTAATAGACTCTATTTCTAACACCCCCTATATTACATTATTTGGATATTGAAGACTTTAGTCTTCAATGTGGATCTTCATAGATTCCTTGAGATTCTAAATCTTCTTCTCTATCTTTTGCAACCTATTCAAGCAAGTGATTTATGTCTTCATAGTCTATCATTCTTGCTGAGAAAGCTTTGATTTCATAATCATCTGTTGATTCTTCTAGTTTTTCAATTTCATCTATCATTTGAGCTAGATGCCCTTTTTTATTCCTTTTTCGATACTCCAATTTTGGATAATTGGTTGGATGCTAAAGTTGTTGCTGACAAGGATTTTGATACTATCGTGTCTAAAATTGGTTCCCATTGTTCATATGATTTCCTTGATTCTAATTTTTATGATTGGACTTGTAGTAGCTGGTGCTATGGCCTTTTTTCCTACATATCTTACAATACTTGGTGTACCATGATTTTCATCCTTTTGATGAAGTAGCAATTTTTCCCTATGGATTTTCTGTAGATGTCAATGCATTTTTAGAAAATTCATATTTACCTATATTTTCCATGTTATATTCCTATACAATATTGACTAACTCATCAAAAATAGTATCTTTACTTAGAACTTGTGAAGATGTTACCAACTGCTTATAGCTATCTAGAAGTGCTCTCATAGTTTTTTGATTAAGAAGTTAATCTTTGATTATTTCCTATAAGGTAAATAATTTCCCTTTGATATCTACTACCTTTCTTAGGAAAAGTTCTATGCTTTCTCCATTATTCATTTTTAATGAATGAAGTTGAGTCTAAATATGGAGAATAGTTACCTTATTCTTTCCTTCAAATATTTTCTAAAGGCTATTATCATTAAAACCTTTGAATCAATTTCTAAGAACTTTTGGATTTCAGTATCATTTGTGGTAGGTATTAAAAATTTCCCTTTAATAATATCCCATAGTTTTTCATATACCAAGATAACTTTCACCTTATTCTTCCAAGAAAAATAATTATGACCCTTGAGTAATTGTGATTCAGATAGGAATAATTTGTTTGAAGTCATTTAATTTCCCTAATATCAATTATTATATTTTGTAATATGCCTTATGACTCCCTAGTTTTATATGGATAGGATATAGTACTTTTTTTAAATTATAGTTCAATATTTGATTGATTTTGTAAAGGTTTTGTAGACCCCAAAATCAAATTTTATTAGCCCTTATTACTCCTATTGAACTAAGAATTGGTCCCAAATTTTAAAGAGGTAATAATGTTGGAATTTTTGTCTCCTTTTGATATATTTGAAAAAATAATAATATGTATATCCAACCCTTTAAATAGATTTGATAAAACATCTCTTTATAAATAATCTATTGGGAATTAGGTTAAGTGTATCTAATTTTCCAATTAATTAATTTTATGTAGTAGCCCTTATGACACCTTAATCTTTGGATAAATTAGATCATAATAATATTTGCAAATAATTATTATTCATTCCTATAAAAATACTTATAGCTCCTAGGATTTATATTGAAAATATTGTTTTTATATGATAAAGTTTTCCCTTTGATAAATTGCTTTCAATTAATTAAATTTCTTTAATTACAACCTTATGAATCCTAAGGAAAGAAAGCATGTAATAATGGGAATTAAACTTTACCTTTCACCAAGCAATATACAACATTGTTTTTGTTGAGAAGATAGAGCTACATGTAATTTATGTAGATGTCTTGATGTTGTGACTGCACCCTCCAATGGAATCACTTGGAGCTATATGCGTTCCAAAATTGGCACTACTTGGACTCTTGATTTGATCTCACTTAGATTGAGTATTTAAGGCTCTAGCACCTTCTTTCCATGCTACAATTATGCCCTGTGCACGTAGATGGTGAAGTGTAAATGTCAAGATGATAATTTACTTGCCCTCTTCTTTGACCTCGGTCGTTGATGTCCTTAATATGGAGAAGCTTCTTGTCTAAGGTGCCAAGTGGCAAATCCATTTCACATTGAGCGCTTGAGAGGAGTTTGGTGTAAATGATACATTCATCTTCTTTCTTGTAACATTCAGATATTACACTATTTAGAAAAACATTTTATTTTCCAAGAGATAAGTGTATCCCATACACTCAATGCACCAGCCTATTTTTGTAACTCCTTTCTTGAAGATGAGTGCTCTCTTGAATTGAGCATTAGGGTTCTCCTTTGGTAACAAGTGTCACATTCTTATCTGCATGGAAATCCTCCCTTTTTCTGGTCCAAATGGATATTTTTGGACATATTTTAAGCTTCAAGAATCCCCAACTCATTTTTTTTTCACTTGCACTTGATTTTAGCTAGGATATGGAGCAATAATATGGAGGTTTCAAGCATCGATTTTTGCCAACGATCATAGAGTAAGTGATACTCCAATGGTGCTTTGTTTTTCTTTCTTCCTTTCTTGCTTACACCCTCTTTCCATAGATGCTGTTGATATTTTATTGATGTTGTTCTCCTTTTGATTTGCATGTTGTATCTTGTAGGTTCAGCCATATTGGATGCGAGGAGTATGAGCCCATTTATTGGCTTCTTGAGTTGAGCTTGATTGTTACTAGCATACGACTGCCTTTGGCTGATTTTTTAGCAAGTGTAGTGCCTCTAGAGCATATTTAAATCTGCATTTTTTCTCCTTGTATAACCAAATTAGGATTCATGCAATATAATGTAAAATAGATTTACATAAAATATTCTTATTGCACCTTCATTTTGCACTCTTTTTCACATTTAAATTTCTGGTTTTGAGACATAATATTTGAGTGTAATGGGGGTTTTGAGTTTATCCTTAAGAATGGACATCATCCCCTTTTATCTTGGATGTTTTATCAAGGATTCCAAGCTTGTAACCACATGATGGAAGCTTTATTTTGCTTTATTTTTCTGCACTATTATTATGCTTTGAACTTGAGACTTACCAAGTCTCGTTCAATGCTTCCTTTGATGCTCTTTTTTGTGGTTACATTCTTCTCCAAAATGCGAAGGATAGATCTTATTTTGTGGCTTCCTCAGGCCAGCCAATGTTGCATATCTCTATGCACTAATAGTGTCTATAGACAATTTGAATAATTCTATTTTTGTGCCCTTCTCAAGAACATAAGCAATAATATTTATGAGAGCAATATAATAGTGTAGATCTAATAATATTTTAATGCACTAATAATATCACCTTATTACTCCAATTAACTCTCAAAAACTCATGCACTTAATCAATCTACTACAACTTAATCAAGAATAATCGAAAATAAATTTTCAAGAATTATTCTAAAATCTCTTTAACAGAAAGGTAATAGGAGCTAGTCTTCATTTTCTTTTCCAAAGTAGATAATAGGTAGTTGATATATAGTTTAAGATTTATGAAATCTAATAAAATCCTAAAGTGCAAATTAACCTTAAAGAATCTTTCCTTTTTGCACATTTTTGAAGACTCTAATTTAATTCTCATTTTTGCAACTTCAATCTAGTTAAGGTGCTTAAAAAAATCTGATATGTAGTCCACTTAATGAATCTACTTGCACCGATAGTTGCTTACCTTTTTCTAAAAGCCCTTTTCACCACTTTTGTAGAGGATGTAGATCTTGGTGTCTATAATCACCAAGTTAATTTCTTAGATGAGATATTTCAACTCTTTTTTTAGGCTACCTTAAATAGCTTCATCTTCACAAAAATATGGTCACCCTTTCACGAGCTTGGAAATTTTGGTGGTTTGTTCTCCTCTTGTAGTCTCCTCCTTTTTGTTGTAGATGTGAAGAGATCTTGATTATGAAGTGGTACCTTATTGCTATGAGAGGTAATCTCTAGGTCCCCTGGATTTGGTAGGCTTCTTCTCAATATTTTATATGTCTTAAGGTCTTATGATATTTGGCACTCCTTGCCAAATTCTTATTCTTAGGCTTGTTATCGGATGGCGAAAATTGTCCCAAATATTTCACTATCTCCAATAGTAAATTTCTCCAATGAGTTCTCCTTGGAAATCCTTTGATGAATTCTTCAGCAAGGCTCACCAAGAATTTTATTAGATTCTTGTAGAGACCTCTCCAAGGCCTTTGATTTTGTAGCTCCTTCTAGTCTTCATTGAGATCTTATCTTCAACCTTTTACTTCTGGAAGTGTTGGTGGTGAGATTTCTCCTAGATCTCTAATTTTTCTATCTCTGTATTCAAGTAGGACTCTTCTAGTCCTTCTTCATCATTGAGATATTCTCCTGATATATTTTTCTATAGGTGCTAGATTGATTATGAAGAAGATACTCCTAACCTTCTTGTTGGAAACTTTCCCAACTCACTAAATCTTCCTGTTCTTGCAAAAAAATATTAGTACTAAAATATGCTTATGAGTTAGATACTTTCTTATGAATTTTTCTTCAGGATCAAGGTTTCTATGGCCTTTTTCAGTATTAAGGCTTCTGTGACCTTTTTCAGGATTAAGGCTTCTATGGCCTTTTTCAATACTAAGAATTTTGTGGCCTTTTCAAGGCTTCTATGGTATTTCCTTCTGGATCAAGGCTTCCATGGCATTTTATTCTGTATCAAGGCTACTATGGCATTTTCTTCTTATGAAGTTTTCAATCTAGCAATGGAGATCTCCTGTCTCCCAAATTCATCGTACTTTTTCTCTAGAGGTGTCTTTTGTAGTATTCTTCTCTTGCAGTAACTAATCTATGCACTATGAAAGCACTCTGATTTTCAGGTAATAAAGTTAAAATATCCTAGCTTTCCATTTTAGGAGGTGTCCTAATAATATGAGAATAAATTCCCTACAATAAAATAAACTTCAGGTCAATTTCTCTAGATCTCTTTAATGAGCTTCACTAGTTGTCACATCAAACTAGTGGATCAAATGTTGAGTCCTAGTCTTCACAAATTTTCCCTTGAAACTCCATGGAAAGAATCCAATCATGTGCAATCTCAGTATTCCAAAATCTGAGATTTATTTCAGTTCTAATCTTATGGCTCTCCTTAATTCTACCACCTAGACTCTCCTGAGTATTTTTGATAGTGACTGATCATATGGTGCATCAGGTTGATAAAAACTCAAGGTCTATGACAATGGTGGTTTTACTATTGACCTACCTATTGTGGTTGCTCCACAACATACCCCAAAATTGGGGACCCACCTTTGATTTTTGGTTTTGAGTGATTTTGTTTGTCTTTGAGCGATCACGTTTGATAGGACCATGGAAATGAGTTTTATTTGTAGTCTCCATGCAACATTGTAGGCTTGTATGATGACTAGATGTCCTCATTATACTTATTTCATAATGTTTGTGTTTTGGTTTTCAAATGTGGGTTTTAATGTGTCTTCATTCTTTCATTTGAAATTTTGATAATCCAAACGTTTGAGATAAGGTGAGCCAATTTATAAAACACAAAATGGAAGTTTATATATTTTCATATATATATTTATGAAATAATAAAAAGGAATAAAACCAACATGGTAGGAGTGGCTTACTCAAATCAAACAGTGGAAAATTTGGAGGTTTGAACTACGGGGTAGGATCTTCTGCAAATAACAACATGGTGCCAACCAATGGGGATTATGGATAATGTGTGGTATAGCAATAGATGAACCGACGATGAATTTTGGTGCAGGGGTACACGTAGGATGAATATCAGTGATAATTACATCTTCAAAACTCACCAAAACTAGAAAATGCATGGACATAAGGTTATTTGTGAAGTGTGGTATTGAGGTGGCATATTGGAACGATTTTCCTCTACATATGTTCCAATGAAATAATCTGCTCTACGTAAGTTTGTTGGTACCAGGATGGGGACAGTTTGACCATAAATAGATGATGTTGATTTGAAGACTTCAAATAAATATGGACAAACAACATGATTCGAAAGTGTAGTATCATGTTTAGATTTGGAGTTTCAGGCCTTAAAGCGGCTTGTGAAGTTATTTGAAATCACACTGACTATTGTAGGAAAATATAATGGGAGACAACTTAGATGGTTTTCATAATAGGAGATACGAGCATATTGTTAAGCAAATTATTTTCTTCTATATGAGAATATAGTCATCATCAAAGGGTGTCGATATGGAATGTGCCACATCATACCCCTAGTTGTTGTTACAACATTTACCAAAATACGTCGAAGTAGAGAAATAAGGCTGGGGATGGGATTCTGAATAGTATGATGTGCAGTGGATGAATCTACACACCTGGTGAACAAGAAAGGCATGGACATGGAGTGCTTAGGTCTATCATGGAAGCAAAAATGTCCATTGCATTAAATTTTACATCGAGAAATGAGCTTACGATGGGTGAACATGAATGCTCGGATGTGAATGAGGCACTCTAGTTGGACAAAAAAAGAGGAATCAATTCTATAGTAGATACATAAAATGCTTAGATAGTATAGCATAGGGTTGAAATTTATTTTTATGAGTACATTTGATGAATAGCTATATGAGAAGCGCACTTACAAAATGGGTTGAGTGTTCGCCAGTAGCAACAATTTTGTGATAGAAATAATGAATACAGTGTGACAACGATTGCATGAAAAGTAAGTAGAGGGGTGATGTGGATCAAACAATGGTGTAGCCTTTAGAATGTGGATGAAGACTTACATGGGTGTGGTAGATGAATGAGACGACGACCCACTGATACACATGGACTTATACGATTGATCAAAATGAATCGACGTGGATTGGAGGAGAGATACCCGAGATAATAAACACCATTGATGGCATACAATGTAGATGATGAATGGGATGTGTGCAATATTACCAAACAACACCTTGAGCTCATAGGGAATATATGACCAGAGGTGAATAGTCCATGGGACGATAGAGAATACAGGCTTAGTATATGGAAAACATAGTCTTGGGCAGTATTTTCAATGGAAGGAAATGGGTACTAGATTCCATGTTCGTTGGTAATTTTTGACTTGGTAGAAAAGGCCAAATATCACTTGAAAATTCTTCCAAGGATAAGCAATGTTATAAGTAAAGCGAAGCTTAATTAAGTTTGATTAATTTTGTCCTCTGAAAAGCATCATTGCATCCATAGTTATATGGATGTATTGGATGCTTAGTGAAGTAGCATCCATGACATCACTTTAGGACAAAATATTCATTAAAAAAATAAAAATAAATGCAGTAATGCTTAGAAAGCATTATAAATGAAGCGACCATGAGAATATTGAAAATGAATATGAAACAATTTTCTATAATAGGAGGGATTCCATGACAAAAAGGTGCTAAATGGCACTAGGATATCACATGCATAAAATAAAATAGTGCCATCATACCTTTTGCTATTATGTAGCCAAAGAAAAAGGAAGACTATGGAAAACTAAGCAAGAGAATACACAAGCGAATAGCTAAATAAAAGAAATTGAAACAAGCACAAGGAAGAGGAAAAATTTGAGAAAATTTTAAATACGCAGAAAATAGAGAAGGAAGGGGCTGGATTGTTTTTTGGGAGGCCACATGTTGCTGGAAATTGGAATGTAAACATAAATATTTCATTTGTTTTGATGTAAATATTGCAGGATTTCTGCACCTTGTGAGAAAAATAAGAGGAGAGTCATTTCTGGGTGTTCTAATTTACTGTCCATCTTTCTTCTCTCTGCTTTTTGGATTTATAGGCAATGTTTAATGCATTTCGTGGTTGCATTGTTGACTATCTAGAAATAGAAAATTTATATTTTTCCTTAGAGTCTTGCACCTAATTTATTTCGAGATGTGCAAATGTAGTTTCAACTAAGTTGAGTTACACTCATAAAACTCTAACATCTTGGGTTTTGCATGATAGGGTAGCATGAAACTACCATTAGTTTATTTTCTGGATTTTTTGCATTTTATTTCCATTTCCAGATTTTATTTTTAGTTTTCTAACTTTAATTTTGCATATTTTTTTTAACTTCAAGGATTAAAATAAAAATAAAAAATAAAATGACAAAAATAAATACATGGGTGTGAATAATGAGCTACAATATTTCATTTGAAATAAATTGAACTCATTCCAAAGCCATTTCGATTTTATAAAATTTGTTGAAAATCGTTGTTTTTATGAGATTTTTTATAATTTTGGAATTTTATTTTTTCACATTTTGAAGGCAAATCAAAAATTTTCAGCTTTACAGTTTTATTTGCGAGCATAAATGAACTTCCCTTAATGAAAATTGCAATTTCATTAAAGGGGGTTAATTTTTATGGCATTTCATAAGCTATCATTTTTGGAGCAATATATGTGCCTCCCTTTATGAAAATTCTGATTTCATTAAAGAGAGGTAATTTATACATCACATCAAAGGTCATTTTTTTAAAGCACTAAATTATTTCTTCTTTATGAAAATTGTGATTTCATTAAAGAGGGATAATTTATAATGACATTTTAAGACCATTATTTTAAAGCAATAAATTATTGTCTCTTTATGAAAATTAATTTCATCAAAGAGAGATAATTTATTAATTATATCAAAGGCTATCTTTATCTTCATGATAGAAGCTACATTTAATGAATCCATTCATCATTTCAGATTCACATTCATAGATATATTTTAATCTTCATTTTCATGTTCAAAGTAGGGTTTAATGCAAGGTAAAACTTGTTTAAAATCCACTTAATCAAAAGAAGATAAAATATACCTTAAAACATTTCAAGATAAAAGGAATCAATGCTTTACATCATGGTCATATGAGGGCCAATTCACATTTGCTTTTCTTTAAGTTTTATGAACAATCATTAGTATAGCATGATAAAATAAACCAACACATACCCCTTGTTAACAGTTACTTGTAATCACTAAGGTATTCCTAGAACTTATTTACTAAAACATGTGTGCAATGCTTACATAGCAGAACCTTGGAGAAATTGTCTTTGTTTTTAACTTCTTTGCAAGAGAGAGTTTTGTTATCAAAATCCTAAGGGTGAGTGTGGTTTTACAATTGGACAAAATTACCACTCAACATTTTTGGCGCTAGAAGGAAGGCATGAATTGGCATTATTTAATTTATGCTAATTTATTCATTGTTGTTTTAAATATTTTGACTTATTCATGCAATGAATGATGTGATTTGGTGTAACCATGAGAGCTTTGAATTGCTAAATATTTCAAGTCCGGTTGACTAGCATCTTTGACCTCATTTAGCACTCAACACTTTGAGAGCTAGGAGGGCATGAATTTATTTATTTTATTTCTATCTAGATGCTAAGTTGTTCATAGACATTGGTCTTGATTAACGAGGTTTTTTTTTCCATATGATTACATTGGTGATTCTAAAATTCTCTATTTGATGATGTGTTAATACTAACCTTTTTGCAAATTTGAGAATATTCTTTAATGTCATGGTTTAATTGATGCATATATTTTGGATGATGCTAACATGATGATTTATATGTTAAACATTTGAGATTTTTTAGTCATTTTATGTTTCTTTGCAAGATATTTCTATTTGACTAACAAAATTGGTACTAAAGTTATATCTCCTTGACTATTGCAAGATTTACTCCAATGATGACAAGTAGTCCTTTAAACATACCTGGGCCTTCACATGAGGTGCCTATGGACCTTGTGCCTTATCTACCTCAGTTTAGGTAGGAGGGAACTAGGTCAGCTGAAGTACACATTCATGCATTCAAATATCATATGAGTTGTTTGCAAATAATGCATGAAGATGTTGGATGTGAATTGTTTTCATGCACATAGGATAATATTGCGTATTACTGGTTTATCAATCTTCCTGCAAATTCCATCACTTCATGGGATCAACTAGAAGCAACATTTATTAACCATTTTAGAAATCAAGTTGACCTAGTTGTGTTAAAAAATTAGTTTACCTCTATCTATAAAGAACCTAATGAATCCATGAGTCAATTTAACAACAGGTTCTATGGGATGTGCACTGAAGTGTTGGAACATTATGACATAATATAAGAGGAAGATATTCAAGTATACATGGGAGCCATACCCCCCGTACTTGCTACATTTTTAGGGGAAAATATTGATGACCCATATTTGCATAGAGTCAATGAGGTCACAATAATGTTAGAACAATGGTGTGTTTCAGAAATGGAAAAGGAGGTGCAAGTTGCCAAGCCAATATCCTCCAATGATGATTGTGTAGATATGAGTCCATATCTAGAAATGCATAAGTATTCCGATAATGGATGTGTTCTAGATATAACTAGATTTGAGATATGTGATAGGATAGGACCTTCCATAGAATTAATATTTGGTTAAAAGTGAAATTGAAAGAGAATCAATAAATGAATTTGAAGATATAACAAAATTTCACCACTTGTTCTTGAAAGATACTCTGGATGAGATGCTTGAAACTGATGGTCAAGAAAACCTACACCTTCCAAATTGTTATGAAATTGAATCATGGGTTACAAATGTCGATTGTGATAGCCTTACAAGCTTGAATACAAAGAGTAGCCCACTTTTGGAAATAATCAAACCATCTAAGGTGAAGGTGAATTTGATGAGAAACACGTTGATGAATAGGAAGATGTTGAAGAAGTAGTTGAGCATCACCAATTGATTTTAGGAGATGATTACTATGATTATTGGAAGAAATGGGAAGAATACAATCACTCAAAATATTCTAATAAAAATTTTGTGTCAATTGATATGCAAGATAATACAATTTATTTCTCGTATGAGGATATTACAAGTCCTGTACAATTTGAGAATGTTTCGAAAGAAGGGTTGGAATCTCATCAAGTGTTAGAAAATGATAATAATTCTACTACCAAGGATGAATAAGAAAAATAATTGATAGATGAATCAAAAGATCATATCATAAATACAATAGAGTTTCATCCCACAAATCTAGATGACAATTTTTACAATGGTTGGGAAAGATATGAATAATCATCTACTTTTCACACCCCTATCAATGAGATCTCTATTGACATGCAGAATGCTAAGATCACCATTTCACACGAAGATATTGCATTTACAATAATAGAAAATGTTCCCAAATTAGATGTTGAATATGAATTTATTGAATATCTTGTTGAAATAGAAAGGGAAGAAATGATAAAGGTTTCTTATGACTCATCTATTTTGGATAAGGAAGAGGTAAAATATTATCTTTTATTTTGGAATATTGAAAATTCATATACAAATTCTTATGATTGTTTGGAAGATTCAAATGGAGAAAAACCATGGATGGTTAACAAGGAATTGAAACCAAATTACAAAGAGGTTGATCTATTTGAAGCAACTCAAGTGATTGATCATGGTGATGTGTTATTTGACATGCACCTTGACCAGAAATATCTAATTTTTGAAAAGGATGGGCATACTTTTGATTGGGTGCCTAATTTTGGTATGTTTGATGAACAGGTAATCAATGAAGATGAAAGACTACAAGATGATGAAGAAGATAAAGACCATGAAGAAGAAATCACAATGCCTCACCAAGTTTTGGTAAATGAAAATATACAAAAGGTAGAATCTAACCTTTTGTGTCCAAGCATCCAAGCTTCAGGTGAAAATTGATATGACCATTTATTGGATTTGAATGTTGCTTACGATGAAATGTCGTTGGAAGTTAATAAAGAACTAGAATTAATTTCTACTCACACCTCTAATAATATTGCTATGGTGATTGAAACAAATATTGATGTGCTTGAAGTGTTAAATCATGCGCATAATCAATTCATTATTGAATCTAGGATATAAATTTATGATGATCCTCATTTAATAAATATCCTAGATGCTTGCAAGTGGTTGCATAAATTTTATTGGCCTAAAAACATGAATAATGAATTGGCTTTGAAATTTGTAGAAATAGGCTCTTGTTTGTGAGACCTCATATTTAAAAAGGAAAGCTTATTTCTACATCATGATTCAAATTGTGAAATCTACATGTTAAGGAATAGACAAGAAGTAATTGAAAATCAAATATTGTCTAATCAATTTAACGATTTGAAGCTCACCTATGGGAACATTAATAGAACTAAATCAAATTGGTGGGGTGAGAGAGGCAAAACAAGAATTGTTATATGGTTTGGCCTAATCTTACTTTGGTTGGATTTCTATAAAACTTGGCATGCGTATCATGTTATATGTCTTTTGAAATGCACTAATCATGTTTGGGATCCAGGGAAGTGATAGCTCAAACTTTACACCATATTGTACATTTGTATATAGTTTTGGTTTTCATGTTTTGGTTTTCATGTTTTGGTTTTGGCTTTCTATTTTCATGCTTTGTCCTTAATTATTGGTTTTGTTTTGCATTCTTGTTAGTTTACATTAAGTTAGATTTTGGTTTGTGTTTTTGTAGTTTTGTATTTTGGGTTGTTCCCTTGTTTTGAGGTGATGTTTCATGGTCGATAACTAATGGCCTCTTACCTATTTTTGTGTTCCTTTGTGAAGTAGGTTGGATTACCTAATCTAAAAGTAGGTGAACTTGCGAAAATGGGGATGAATTATTTTGTGATTATGCTCATATTTTGGGGCTAAAATGGTAAAGAGTGGAACAATGAAATATTTCGCTAAAGCTCCACATGTAACTCACACTTTAAAGGGTATTTCTGGAAGTCCTGAAGGACGAAGTTATCTTGGTATGCAAATAAATGAAAAAATTCAACACGCTCTATCTCTATGCTTCCTAACCCTAGTGATACATAAATTATTGCAAAGCTATAAAAAAAAATGAGCATTGAAAAGCTTGATCAAATTAGTCACAAATTCTAGATAAACCCTATCGGGGCTATAGACACCTGATCGGCAGTAGGGATCTGTCTAGACATAGTTTGATTATAAGAAAGGCTTTTACAAAATATTAAACAAACACAAGGGTGAGTTAGATAAACCCTACCGGGGCTATAGATGCATGATTGGCAATAGGGCTCTATTTATAAAATCTTTCTTTTATGAGCCATGCTTCATAGCCTAAATGTGAACCAAATGATGGAATACGAAAGGTTTTCAGAGGTACAAAAATAAATCACTTTTTCACACACTAAGCAAAGGTAAATGGATTAATTATTTTTATTCAAATATGTTTACCCCCCCACCTTCTCGAGATATCGATAAATAATTTATATTTCACTAATATTTTTGTGTTCTCATTTCAAATTGGGTTCTTCACCCGAAATGCTCAGGAGCATTTTCCAGTAGAGTCACCATTTGTTGTGGTTGCTCCACAACGTACCCCAAAATTGGGGACCCACATTTTATTTTTGGTTTTGAGTGATTTTGTTTATCTTTGAGCGATCATATTTGATAGGACCATGGACATGAGTTTGCTTTGTAGTCTTTGTGCAGTATGGTAGGCTTGTGTGATGACTAGGTGTCCTCATTAGACTTATTTCCTAATGTTTGTTTTTTAGTTTTCAAATGTGGGTTTTAATGATCTTCTTATTTCATTTGAAATTTAGATAATCCAAACGTTTGAGATAAGGTGAGCCAATTCATAAAACACAAAATGGAAGTTTATATATTTTTTCATATATATAAATTTATGAAATAATAAAAAGGAAGAAAATAAAAAATCAAATAAAATAAAAATAAACTCTTGTATTTATATATATAAAAGTTTAAGAAAAATAAAATAAAAATAATAATAGAAAAATAATAATTATATATATAATATATATCCATATATTATATATATATAATAAATACATGAAGAATATTAAAAATAAATATTATATATATATATGATATAATGTAATATAATATGATATAATATGAATAAGTGAAAAGGCACTCTAATATTATTTAATATTTGTTTTTATGTTTATTAGCCTTAGTTATAAATCCATAGATATGATATCTAACAACATTTTGTGGTGCGCAAGTTTCAAGTGAGTACGTGGGATGTCATGGAAGTAACGTGAATGTTTTGGGCATGGGTTGGAAGCTCGGATTGGTTACGGGTCAATGTGAAGACACAGATGCTACGCTAAAGAAGCAAACGTGGACCACAAAGGCACAATCACACACATGGATTCAAAACCCTAGAGAGACATGTACATCATTCTCAAAGTAGGAGGTTGACGCGGTAGTCCAAACTAGGATGCATCAGGTAGCTTGAACAGTGATGTCGTGTCATTCGATGAGGATGCTGATGTGGGACCACTAGAGGGGTGATTTCATTCAAATTTTCTAGGGATAGCAACATTAAACATACCGGGTAGATAGTGCATGACATCCTTGAAGACGATGAAGGATACCCAAACCATATATGGATGATGACTGATATTTCTCGCATGGTAGGCATACATGACAGTGTGGGTTTAAGAATGCATAGATTGAATGATGAATCATGAAAACCCTAAACCAACATGGCAAGATTGGCTCACTCGAATCAAACGATGGATAAAATGGAGGTTTGTATCGTGGGGTAGGATCTTATGCAAATAACGACATGGCACCAACCAATGGGGATTGTGGATAATGTGTGGTGTAGCAATAGATGAATCAATGATGAATTTTGGTGCAATGGTACACGTAAGACAAATATTAGTGACAATGACAAGCAAAGGCATGGATGTCAAGGTATTTGTGAAGCACTATATTGAGGTGGAATATTAGAATGGTTTTGCTCTACATATGTTCCAATGAAACAATCTGCTCTACATAAGTTCGGTAGTACTGGGATGGGGATAGTTTGACCATGAATAGACGATGCTGATTTAGAGACTTTGAACTGACATGGATAAACAACATGATTTAGAAGTGCAGTATCATGTTCAGATTCAGAGTTGTAGGCCTTAAAGTGGATTGTGAAGTTATTTGAAATCACACCGACTGTTGCAGGAAAATATAATGGGAGATAACTTAGATGGTTTTTAGAATAGGAGATACAGGTACATTGTTAAGTGAAGTATTTCCTTCTATATGAGCATACAATCGTCATTGGAGGGTGTCGATATGGAATGTGCCACAAAATGCCCCTAGTTGATGTTACAACATTTACCAAAATAAGACAAAGAAGAGAAATAAGGTCGAGGATGGGATTATGAATAGTACAATGCGTAGTGGATGAATATACACACATGGTGAAGAAGATATGGATGTAGAGTACTCAGGTCTATCATGGAAGCGAATAGGTCCATTGCATTAAATTTTACACTAAGAAATGAGCTTACGATGGGTGAACATGAATTCCTGGATGTGAATGAGGCAATCTGGCCAAAAAAACAAAGAGGAATTGATTCTACAGTAGACATGTCAAATGCTTAGACAACACAGTGTAGGGTTGAAATTTATTTTTATGAGTACGTTTGATGAATAGCTATACGAGAAGCACAGTTAGACGGTGGGTTGGGTGTTCACTAGTAACAACAGTTTTGTGATAAAAATAATGAATACAGTATGACAACGATTGCATGGATAGGAAGCAGAGGGGTAATGTGGACCCAACAACGATGTCACCTTCAGAATGTGGATAAAGACTTACACGGGTGTGGTAGCCAAATGATATGATGACCCAAAGATACACATGGACTTATATGATTGATAAAAATGAATAGACATAGATTGGAGTGATACCTGAGACAACGAACACCATAAATGACATCCAACGTAGACGACGAATGGGATGTGTGCAGGTTTATCGAATGATACCTTGAGCTTGTAGGGAATAGATGACCAGAGGTGAATAGTCCATGGGACGATAGAGAATGTAGGCTCATAATATGGACAACATAGTCTTAGGTAGTATATTCAAAAGAAGGAAAGGGGTACTAGATTCCACGTTCGTTGGTCATTTTTGACGTGGTAGAAAAGGCCAAAGATCTCTTAAATTTTTTTCCAAGGATAAACAATGTTATAAGTAAAGTGAAGCTTGATTAAATTTGATTAATTTTATCCTCCTAAAATCATCAATGCATCCATCATTATATGGATGGGTTGGATGCTTAGTTAAGTAGCATCCACAACATCACTTTAGGACAAAAAATTCATTAAAATAAAAATAAACGGAGTAACGCTTAGAAAGCGTTATAAATGAAGCAACCATGAGGATATTGAAAATGAGTATGAAACAATTTTCCATAACAGGAGGGATTCCATGACAAAAAGGTGCCAAATAGCACCAAGCTATTACATGCATAAAATAAAATAGTGCCATCATGCCTTTTGATATTACATAGCCAAAGAAAAGGGAAGAATTTGGAAAACCAAGTAAGAGAATACGAAAACAAAAAACTAAAGAAAAGAAACCGAAATAAGCACAAGGAAGAGAAAAAATTTGAGAAAATTTTAAATACGTAGAAAACAGACAAGGAAGGGGTTGGATTTTTGTTGGAAGCCAACATGTTGCTGGAAATTAGAATGTAAACATAAATATTTCATTTGTTTTGATGCAAATATTGTAGGATTTCTGCACCTTATGAGCAAAATAAGAGGAGAGTCATTTCTGGGTGTTTTAATTTACTGTCCATCTTTCTTCTCTCGCTTTTTTGGATTTATAGGCAATGTTTAATGCATTTCATGGTTGCATTGTTGAATATCCAGAAATAGAGAATTTATATTTTTCCTTAGAGTCTTGCACCTAATTTATTTCGGGATGTGCAAATGTAGTTCCGGTTAAGTTGGGTTACACTCAGAAAACTCTCACATCTCGGGTTTTGCATGATAGGGTAGCATGAAACTGCCATTAGTTTATTTTATGGATTTTCTGCATTTTATTTCCATTTCCAGATTTTATTTTTAGTTTTCTAATTTTCATTTTGCAGATTTTGTTTACAATTCGAGGATTAAAATAAAAAAATTAAAATTAAAATGACAAAAATAAATACATAGGTGTGAAGAATGAGCTACAATATTTGATCCAAAACAAATTTGAACTCATTCCAAACCCATTTTGATTTTATAATTTTTTTTGAAAATCGTTGTTTTTATGAGATTTTTTATAATTTCGGAATTTTATTTTTTCATATTTGGAAGGCAAATCAGATTTTTTCAGCTTTATAGTTTATTTGCAAGCATAAATGAACTTCCCTTAATGAAAATTGCAATTTCATTAAAGGGGGTTAATTTTTATGGCATTTCATAAGCTATCATTTTTGGAGCAATAAATGCGCCTCTCTTTATGAAAATTCTGATTTCATTAAAGAGAGGTAATTTATACATTACATCAAAGGTTATTATTTTAAAGCACTAAATTATTTCTTCTTTATGAAAATTGTGATTTTATTAAAGAGGGATAATTTATAATGACATTTTAAGGCCATTATTTTAAAGCAATAAATATGAAAATTAATTTCATCAAAGAGAGATAATTTATTAATTATATCAAATGTTATATTTATCTTCATGATAGAAGCTACATTTAATGAACCCATTCATAATTTTAGATTCACATTCATAGATAGATTTTAATCTTCATTTTCATGTTCAAAGTAGGGTTTAATGCAAGGTAAAACTTGTTTAAAATCCACTTAATCAAAAGAAGATAAAATCTACCTTAAAATATTTTAAGATAAAAGGAATCAATGCTTTACATCATGGTCATATGAGGGTCAATTCACATTTGCTTTTATTTAAGTTTTATGAACAATAATTAGTATAGCATGATAAAATAAACCAACACATGCCCCTTGTTAACAGTTACTTGCAATCACTAAGGTATTCCTAGCACTTATTTGATATATATTCATTGAGATTACTAATACACATGTGCAATGCTTACATAGCGGAACCTTGGAGAAGTTGTCTTTGTTTTTAACTTCTTTTCAAGAGAGGATTTTACTATCAAAATCCTAAAGGTGAGTGTGGTTTTACAATTGGGTAAAATTACCACTCAACACTACTATAGCTCTGATACGAATGTTAGATTTTAATGCAGCATATAATGGTAGATAGCAATCACAAGATGCATAATAAAATAACATAAAGAAAATTTGTGTGATGATTGAAAATAAGATATAAAAAAATATATATATATATATATATATATATATATATATATATATATATATATATAAATGATGGATATGTTTACAAAATAGCTCTAGAGGAAATGAACACTCCATGAATAGAGCTACTGCTCAAGAATGGGCATTGAGCATATTACACCCCATCACACTACAATGCTACATCATAACACTCTGACTCTATATGCAATTGTATGCTCTCTATCTATTTTGCTCTATATTTCTTTATATCTATGATCTATACCTATGGTCCTTTATATAGAAAAAATGTTCCTTGGCCATCAATCTACCTAGATGTGCAAGGGACATATTGTATATATACAACTTGCACTTTGACACTTGTGTAGTTATTACAATGCATTAAGCAACTAGATAACTTCTCCCTAAAGTAATCTAATGTCCTAAGTATGTACTAAGGTAAAGGTACATTTACCTGATCCAAATGATGTAATAGAATCTATTTCTAACACTACAACATCCCATGGTATAGTGATAATGATGCTTCTACCTTTTACTCTTTTAACCAATGTAGGATGTGTTCTAGCTCACTCCTTGAAACTCTTATTCAAAATTTTTGATTGCTTTGACCACGGGCTGGAGCCAAGGGGTCTTGTTGCATTGATTGAAAGCTACATTCTTAGGTCGTGCAGTGTGGGAACATGTTCTAGACCACTCCTCTTAAATTTAAAATAATCCTCTTGCTAGTTTAGGTTGTGGTGTGGAGCATTATTTTAAATGATGTCCTAATTCATGATTTAAAATACCAACATGCAACTTTGACCAACACTAATTGTAGGGTAGAACACTACACTGTGTCATTGGGATGGAACATATGTTCTAGACCATGTGGTATAGAGCCATGCTTTGGCCTACTTGTTGGAATTCCACCCTAACAAATTTTATCACTTTTACAATGGTGTAGAACAATGCTCTGAGCCACATGGGATAAGACATGCACTGGGCTGCATGATTTGGAAATATTTTCTAGCCCATGATTTGAAGTACCAACTCATTAGGTTTTACAATTTTGATTATGGTGCAAAACCATGCTCTAGCCCGCACAATATGGAACATGAGCTGAGCTACATGATGTGGAACCATGTTCTAGCCAACGATTTTAAGTACCAACTCACCATGTTTGACGATTCTGATCGTGATGTAGAACCATGCTCTAGCTCGTATGGTATGGAACATGTGATGAGTTACACAATGTGGAACCATGTTCTAGCCCATAATTTGAAGTGCTAACTTTCCAGTATGACCATTCTGACCATGGTGTAGAACCATGCTCTATCCTGCATGGTATGGAACATGCTCTGAGCCATGTGATGTGGAACCATGTTCTAGCCCATAATTTGGATGGTGAGTCTATCAAATTTGACTGTGCTGACCATGATGTGGAACCTGTTGTGTTGCGATGTTATCACAGTTTGGAGCACTCGTAGGACTTAGAAATTTTTTTCAAAATTTTCTAAGTATGTGGCATTTTTGGGCCTACAAAACATTTTCTTAAAGGTCTTCACAAAACCTTCCCACGATATATTTTTTACCTAAATTTTATGTTTGGTCTTAAAGGTGTTCCACCATTCCAATCCTATCTCCTACAAATGAAAAGTGGCCCAAACTATGCGGGTCACCAGGGAGTAGTTTTCATGGAGAAATCGGTCTCCAACTCAATTAGCCAAGACTCATCTAAGTCAATCCCATATTTTTTGGTGAATTTAAAGGTCTTTATATTCTTCATATCCTTAGCTAGTTCTACCTCTATAAGATCCCTAACTTCTTGCTTATCTATAGGAGAATTTCCTTCCTATATAACCTCAATATTCCTATTCTATGAACTTTGAATCACTATAGTTTTCAAAAACTATTTTTATTGGTCCATTTTCTCCCTCTGTTGGTTCATTTATTCCCTTTACTACTCTATTTTCTCTTACAAAAGTGAGACAACAATAGTGAGGTTCTCCACCTTCCTGCTTGAATTCCCCAAACTTTCCTATGGGGCTCTAGCCTTAACACTATCCTGCATAGCTTGACTTGGTGGTATGGAAGATACCCTTCTTCCTCTCCTCAAGTTTTATTCCATAGATTTCTGGCCATACAAAATTCCTAGGTTTGGTTGCAATTCTCCTTCATTCTTGCCTCCTAACTACTAGCTAGTTACATAATCCATATGTACTAACAATTGAATACTATCATCCAATAATAGCATTGATGGACATTCTTACTCCACATAAAATACCATCTCCCAAGAGAAGATATTTCTTACCAAAAGTCACCCATCAAGTCAATTTCTCTTTAAGTTCTTTCTAGGGAAGCTTCTATTCCTACAACCTAGAGCTCTGATACCACTGTAACAACCCATAAACTAACCAACCTAAGAGAGAAATAAAAAAAAGGTTCACAATGAGTATCCATGGAATATACTTAACTAGGCATAACCAAATTTCAAGTCCATGACATTACATATGTATCTCAAGTGGATAGGAGAGGCCAGACTTCCATAAATACTAGTGTTTACCTTGTCTACCTTCGTAGAAAAAGGATGCCTCAGATGGTCACCCCATATTTTTGGCTTTCTTTATGAATGTAGTATTTTTGACCATAGCATTAGGATGATCCATTATCAATATTTTGAGAAGGGGAATGCCATTTTCCTCTACTAGACATAAGTCCTTCTATGATGGGTCATTCTTGGCATAATGCCTTGAGTTCAATTAAATTCACCTCCATGATGAACCACTAAACAATAATACTTATTTACCTCATCTCCATGATGGGTGACAAAAGCATATATCACTCTGCATGATCATCTTCTCATGGATACAGGAAAACCAGGTGTTACCTCCTCGTAACTACCTCAAGTTTGGGTTAAGAAGGGGAACTTTAATTAAGGTTACATTAGATTAACCCATTCCAAAAGAAACCCCAAACCCTTAAATATAACTCTCCCTATCTCTCTAACAAGGATAGAGCATGCTAAAATAATAATCATCAATTAGAAACAAATACTTCTTATCTAAGTTGCAATGAAGCATGCAAATAAACCAAGGATATTATTTTAACCCAAGCATTGATTCCAATAGCATTGCTACAACATAAATAAGAGCCATGAATAAAACACCATTAACATAAGACATAGTACCAAGCATAATCATTCTTTAAATTATATACATGAAAAGTCTTTGCTTCTATTACAATAAATCCTCTTTCACTAAGAGTGATTTCCAACTTAATCCTTCCACAAGATCCCATAGAACAATTGAAGAATCTGCTATCATGATCTGATTGAAGAAATATTATGTCTTCTTCTTCCCTTGACCTCCATGGTAGGAATATAGGTAGGTAGGGATCAAAACAACTCTATATGATAATATGAATGCAATTCTATATGATTATTTTTCAAAAATGCAAAACACCTTTCACAATCAAGCACAAAGAAGCCCATACTTCTTCCCATTGTTTTCTCAATAAAACAAAACTATACATTCAAGTACCATCAATAGTTTACTTAGGAACCCATAATTCCTAAACCAAAGTAAACTTCCAAAGGAACCCCCATAAATTCCTTCCAATTTAAAAACCATAAATTCTTTTAAAACAAACCATAAAGGAACCCCATAATTCCTTCCAATTCAATAATTACTTTATTAAATCAACCATAGTCAAACACAATGACTATAAATCAATAGAACATAATTAAAACTTTAATCAAAGTACCTATTTCAAAATCAAAAGCACTTTAATAGTATTTAATCAAAGCAAACTAATCTAATGTACTTTAATAAACTTTAATCAAGGTACATTAATTTAAATCTAATGCACTTTAATACACTTTAATAAAGTTCATCAACAAAGAAGCCACATGAACCCTAAGTAATGATCTGACGAGGAAAAGGATTCAGCCCAAGTGACACAATCAATAGAGAAGAAGGGATATTCCCTCTACATAAGACCAACATCGAGCTATGCTTAAAGAGCTCATGACACTTTGCAAAAAACCACCAAGGATAACCAAGGAAATGGGTGAAAAGGATGCACTTCTCAATGTTGGCTTAGAATTTATATGTTATGGAGAGTGACATATGCTAACAAGAATAGGGTTGAAAACATATGCCACAATAAAAAAACTCACTGTCACCTTAAAGAAAGCAAAGTTAAAGCTCTTAAGCTCAATGTACATATACATAGACAAAAAAAATACACCAATAAGAGGGGTACCCCACAACCAAGAAAGGATGTCATAGGATACCTACATAAATCACAACGTGAACACCTATGCACATACAAGCTTGATAATGTAGGTCAACCATGCAGACCAAGGTAAAATAAACATGTTAGAAATAATAGACACTTGATGGACATCGATTATTCCATTGAAGCACAGGCAAGCATGGGATTGAAGGCATCAATAAAAATAAAGCAAGCCAATAAATGCCCATCCAAAGCTATTTCCTATGATGTAAGCTTGGATCATGGAGCACTAGAAGGATGCAGAACAAAACTTGGGTGCACCTCCATAACACTAACCAACATTCTCTAGAACACTCCAACATAGGAAACAAGACAAGCATACATGGAAAATAAAGGAAATGACAAAATAACAAAGGGATAACACATGACTACTAGCTCAAACCCCTCAAAAATTTAGATATCAAGTGTGCAAACAACAAAAATATAATAATGAGTGGAACAAAAACCATGAAGAAATACTTCTATCTAGAAAACTCGATTCACTTCAGGTGTCCTCCTCATACTTTCTTGGTTTGTCACTTGTTGTTGTTGCCTCCCCTAGCTTTCCAAGACATCCTTACCTTATTTTCCATTTTTAGAAGCACCAATCACCCTAACATTAATGCACCTCCATACTTTTCTTTTGGCATGGAGATACTGAGTTCCATCCAGCATGGAGCACTCAATAACATTCAAGAAAAACATTCCATGCACCCACTCAAGGCCACATTAAAGAGCCACTCTAGCATAGCAAGGGAAAATAAATGCAACATTCTTATTTAATAAAAATGTGGTCCATATTTTTTTTCTTTTGCAATTAGAATAATTCAAACATATAAAAACCAATAGTAATCATGGTTTAATACTTAAAACTAACCTTAGACTTATTTGAATACTAACATCAAAAGTTTATTTAATACTTCAAGAATTCAAGAAATAATCAATCCATATATATCATGCCACAAGCACAAACAAATATATATTTCAATGTTCCATGCCATTATTTTATTCTTAAGTGGGTGACCTATTTTAAGATAGACTACGCTATCATTGAATTACTTTAAGAAGACTCATTGCAAGCAAATTCCTGGTCTAATGGTATGAACATGAGCACATAAAATATTAATGCATCTATAGGAAGGGTATTCATCCATGTTACCCTGATTTATTTTATGAACAAGTCATCGCCATAATTTCCCTTTTAATATGGCCTCTCATCCCTTGTGGTCAATTATCTTGTCCACCTATGAGAGTACCTGATCCTGCAACCACATAGAGAATTAGCAGTACCATATCCTTATATAAAACAAATACAATAGTGAATGCATATATCCATCCAAAAGCATCAAAGCTAAGCATTAAACATCATTCATCAATACATAGTCCATATTATAAAGAAATTCCTACCAAGGTGGGTCGTGAAAAAGGGAGGCTAGCATCCTTTTGCAAAAAGGGGTAAAATAGATAGAGATAAAATATAGAAAAATAGACACATATAGAAGCATACAAGAAATTTGTAAAAAAATGATATACAATTTATTTTGTGAATAAAAGGCTTTTGCATGCTTTGCTTTGTTAATATCTTGCACCTGAAGTATTCTATGTTGCATGTCACCTTTAGTGTTTTATGTCATCCTCTTTATCATGTGTGTTGAATGACATTTAGCCTTATGTTGTGTTCATCCTCATACCAATTATTCAAACATTGGATGAATCCATCTTGATTAAATCTAGACCTAAATCCAAAGTAGACCATCACAATCACTATGAAAACCACCTGCTTTCCCCATAATTTAGTTCACATTAAACTTTGAATCAATTTAAAGTCATCTCTACCCTATAATGGCCTAGGAAATCTATTATCACATCGTTATTTTTTCACTTGCTTACCTTGCATTCTTGTTGTATTAATAAATATGTCATTCCATTTAGTTTATCATTTGAATTCTTACACTTCATTAATTGTTTACTCTCTACCTTTTTCTACATTCTTTGCTATCTTGTTATCAAAATATCGATGGTTATATCTTTTATTTTTTGATGCTTACATATTTTCAATAGAATAATGGGAGCTTGACCCATCACTAAGGAAGTCCATTACTTCTTCCTATTATGGAAAACCCCTAAATGTTTATGAATTTCTTTGTTTTGTTCTCTATTAGAATATTTTTTTATAGGTTATAGGGATTGATTGACTGATTTGGAGGGATCTATAATTCTAGTTTAGATAACCTAAAATCTAGATAAGTACAAATACTCATATAGTTATCTATAGTCCCTTTTACTATTTTGAGTATTTATTGGTTTCTTAGCCTTATAAATAACTTGCATGATAGTTATGTCCAGTATTATATGAAAATTTATGACTATTGTATTTTAGATAATTCCAAGTGGATCTGCATTTGCAACATCATTGCTTGTTGATAGTAATCATTCCTTGCACATACATTTACTACCTATTCCTCATTAGGTCCAATAGACTTAGCCTAGGAACCTTAGTTTCTAAATGGTGTTCTATGATAAAATTTAGCATAAAATTATATTTGCACTCATACCTTGTAAATATTAAGAGTGAGATCTATATATCCATTTTGGGACCTTACACTTAAGATATCACTTTTACTTTTATTCAATAACTTTATCTGATGAGGAACATAAATGATATGCCAAGTAATGATTTTGTAGCCCTTGGATTATGTTGGATCTTGGCTTATAATAAACATGTAGTCCTTTTTGACTCATATAGACTAGGGTGGTTAGATTAGTTGTAGCTAGTCTTGTATTATTTATCCATATTTTGGCATGGTCCATGTGAATATTCAAGCTCACATGCATCAATACTCTTTTGGTAAGGTCCTTGTGAATGTCCCACACTTGCCTTGTGCCTGTAACTACTTAAGGATATTGTGTACCTATTGAAGCACCCTCCTCGAAGAATTCAACAACTTCATTCTTGAAACCATATAATTGGTATCAGAGTTGTAGGGAGGCTAATAAGAAGGTGTGATAGAATTATTGACTTTATACTACTAGGTGTTATGCTTTGGATCACTTTTAGCTAGTTCCCATTTCTTGGCTAGGTGATATTACCTGTCATAGATCAAACGTGGCCACTGGTATTTCCATTAGTACTCCAAGAGTGCAAAATATTCCAAATTGGACTACTTTCCCTATTGGTATGAAGGTATCCCCTAAGTACCAAAATACCTTCAATTTTTAAGGATAATCCATCAAAGAAATGCCCTCATATGCAAAAAATCCCACAATATTTTCCTTAGCCTGGTGAGACATTAAAAACCATCCAAGTGTTAGCTTTTGATGTTAGATACTTAATGAGAAATCAATCACAAGATATAAAATGAGCAATGCAATATTAAATATATGATAATGGCACAATATACTAAGCATGTAAAACTCATAAGAAAATTCTGAAACTACTCATAAAACTACCATTAATGAAGGCTCACAAAAATAGTACAATGATAAAAATGGAGGTCTCATGCTCTCCATATTCCTTACATGCTCTACATTGTATCTAGCATCTCATCTACTACTCCTCTCTTCTATACTATATTCTCACTCACTAATATTCTCTATCAAAGGCCTATATATAATGAGAAGTGACTCTTGTCCTTCCATGACTCTTCATCTTCCTATTCTATGGACTCATGTACACATGGACAACATGCACATTTACATTATCAAGTACTTTGGACATTCTAACAATACTTGTACATTTATTAAATTGCATAAAGTAAATACTAAAATCCTAATATAAGACACACTCCTAATATAAATATGTACCCAATATGGTACATTAGAATGTACCAAATAATGTAATGTATTCCAACTGTAGAAGGGGAAAATTGTGCACTAACATACAATTCTCAAGGTTGGATCCAAAGGAAAGCCTTGGGGTGATTGCAATGGTTGTTATAACTCTACACTTGATGTAAAGGGGGGATGGGTTCACCATGAATGGTTTTAGAACTTGCTCCAAGTTTAGGGATGGATTGTGTTTTATGTGTTTAGTTTGAGCATACACCTATGTTTGGTTTTTCTATATTAAACTATAAAATGAAAGAACAATGAAAGATACAAGATGCAAGAAACAAGAGCCAAGTCTAGAATGATGCTTTGATTCGATGATATCTAGACCTAGATTTCAAAATAAAACCTTTTGAGAAAGGGTCCAAGGGAATGCACAAAAAAAACCCTAGATGCACACTATATGCTCTTATTTATTCAAATACCTATGAAATTTAATCAAATATCTATACTTTGCTTATGATATAAGAATAAAGTAAACAACAAACAACCTAAATATATATTAGGATATTGGAGTTGCAACAGCCAAGACCCTTGGTTTTTTAGCTGATCTATTTGAAAATAAAATGATCCTTGACCTTTGTAACATGCACAAATACAGTAAAACATATATGCAACAGTAATGTGAAATGCAGTAGAGATGGACACAATAGAAAGCTTTAAAATAGGGTGCAAATTAGAGTTTCAACGTATAAATATTTCCCTTAAAACCCTAATTTTACAAAATTCATGTCCTGTAACTAGGATACATAAATTTGGTTGACCAAATTCATGCCCTGTATGGGTGGGACACAAATTTGGTTTAGGTGCCCTTTTTGAGACCTGAAACAATGAAAAATGAGATGCAAAAATTCAAAAAATAGAGTTTTAAATGCTAATAAAATAAATGTGAAACTAGATGATTTGATGGAACTAGCAAGAACTAATGAAGAGGTGGAAGAAGCACTAAAAATGGTTGATCTATACAATCATCAATACTTCTTCACTCAATCCCAAATGCACCAAAATAGTCAAAACTTGTAGCAGAAATCCACTTAAAAGCATGAGTATATGACCGAGCCAGCATTTAGAATCACCACACAAATAATTGGGATAACTAAGGAGATGCAAACCCTTATTTATAAGATTTTTGGAGGGAAAAATGGGTGGGAAAGTGAAATTTCACTTTGGACAAAACCAACCTCAAAACGGGTCAACCGGGGGAGGGGTTTAAGTGAGAAAATTCCTAAAAAGTAAAATTCATGCCCCCTACATACGGGGTGTAAATATAGCAAGAAAAATTCATGCCTAGTATAGACCAGGGATTAATTTGGTAAATCTAGGCAAAAAGGCAAAGGGAGAAGGCAAAAAGACCCCAAATTTACACTTAGCAAGTTTGGGTGTCTAACTAGGGATGTAAGGAAGATTTGAATCATTTTGGTGGGTTAAATTTCCATGTCTATATTTTCCCCCCTCTTTGATGCATTTATGGCCAAGTAAATGCATTAAAGAAATATGTAGACTCCTATGGGAAAGGGTGACAAACACAGAAAAGGGGTGGCTAGGGTTGGACAAAGGGGAGATGCAAAAAGGGGTGTTATTTAAAACATCACAATTTTATATGCTAAACAAGGTATTAATTCCATTAATACCTCTGAGGTTGGTATAACCACTTGATTTTTAGAATAAATGATAATTTTCTTAAGAAAATCGAAAGAGGAATAAAAGAAAGAAACCATAGAAACAAAATAAAATAGAACAAATAGACGAAGAAGCACGATAAAGGAAATTGGGTATAGAATGATTATAACTAATGCAATTGACTAATACATGAAATGAAATATACCTAATATGAAATGCATGAAATAAGAAGAAATAAATAGTAGGGAAAAAGAAAATAAGAATGAGACGAAGACAAAGAATAAGAAGAAGAAGAAGAAGAAGAAGGCTTCAAAGATGTCAAAGAAATAGCAAACAAGAGAAAAATGGCCAAAATCCTGGAGAGGATGTTATGCCCAAAAATATGGTCAAAAGTGAAGTGAAAAATCGTTATGGGTGTAGTACTCGCTAATATGGATAGATGGAAAAAATATGAAGCGTGACCCGTTATGGGTGCAATTCTCACTAAGATGGATAGATGGACATAAGATACCCACTAGGGTGTATGCTTGCAAATGGTCAATATGAAGGCTACCCCTCACGTGTGGCCATGAAGCTATCCCTTTTAGGGTGTGCTATGTATAAATGTGATATATTAGCAAGTACTACCTGATAGGGGTGTGATGTGTGCAAAGTGTGAATGGACTAATCATAACACCATGTGAGTGTGTGCATGTACTAGAAGAAAATGATGAGAAAAGAACTATGTGTGTGTGCCCCCATATTGAAGCTTATAGTGAGAAAGAAACCCACTTAATTAATGAAATATCAAGAAGGAAAAAGTGTGAAAGAAAAGAGAGGAGAACATATATCCCTATATTAAAAAAGAAAAGAAGGAGAAACAAGAAAAGGAAAAGGATATACCAAAAGAGGATTTTATTCCTTGACTTTGGAGAGAAATGATGGTCATTAAAAACCTTTAAAGTCAAGGAATACAAGAAGAAAAGAGAAGAAATTATGAAAATGTAGGTCTAGGTGGGGGATTCGCTAGGCAGTAGAGCCCTAGTGGGAGTGCAATACATGTGACCTATGACCTAACTAGGTGTCATCACTTGCCATTGTCATGAAATCCTAAAAAAGCTATATGATCAAGTAGTCATGAGAAAGCAGTTGTGCAATTATGACAAGTAGAAAATGCAAGAATATAGAATGTCAGGCAACCATGCAATATATGATAGGAAACCATGTAGTATGAGTAGACAAACCAAATGTAATATGATCTAAGCTAAATGTAAAATGTAATGTAGATGATGGATCATACATAATATCTTTTAAGATGTATTATATTCATTGGTTCTTTGAGCTCTTCACCATCTAAAGAAGCTAAATGATAAGCACTGCCAAACTTGGCTATTATGACAAATGACCCTAACCAATTGGGTTAAAACTTACCTCGAAGGTTAGAATGAGCATTGGTGTTCTTTTGGTTCTCCTTGAGGACAAGGTCCCCAACCTCAAAAGAATGATTGCAAAATTTCTTAGAGTAAGATCGCTTGAGCCTATCCTGATAAGCTCGTAAATGCTCTAAGGCATGAATGCAATTTTCATCTAGTAGCTCCAATTAGTGCAAACGATTAGAGTGATACTCATCACTAATCAAGGCATATTACAATAATATGCACAATGAGGGAACCTTGAGCTCGAAATAGAACACTACCTTAGACCCATATACCAATAAATATGGTGAGGGACATATGGGAGTATGCACACTAGTATGATAGGCCCACAAAGCAGGATAAAGCTAGGTATGCCAATCAATGATCGGTCTTACAAGCCAACTTCTTCAATATCTTGATCAAAGACTTATTGGATGCTTTGGATTTTCCATTACCTTGAGGGTAATATGAAGTTGAACACCTATGCTTAAGCTTGTACTTAGCACAAAGTTTATGAACATTCGTGTTCTTGAAAGGAGTGCCATTGTTAGAAATAATCATCGAAGGAATCTTGAACCTATAAAGGATCTGGTTGAAGATGAACTTGGACACCTGAGTTCTAGTCACCATGACCAAAGGTATGGATTCAATCCATTTAGTGAAGTACTATATCACTATTATGATAAACTTGTGACCATTAGATGATATTGGGTTAATATTCCCTATAATATCCAATCTCCACATGGAGAATGGCCAAGGGGAAGAAATAACCTGAAGGTGTTGAGAAGGAGCATGGACAAGGTTATCATGGTTTTGACACTTGTCACAACATTGAACATGATCACATGCATATTTCTTTGTGGAAGTCCAATAGTACCCCATCCATAGGAGCTTCTTGGCAATAGCATTACCACTAAAATGGCCTCCACATGATCCTTCATGAGCCTCACTAAGAGCAAGTTGAGCTTCATCGGAGTTAAGGCATCACAAGAGGATGCCTTTAAAAGAATGTTGATACAAAGTATTTATAATTATAACAAATAGGCACACTCTTTTGTGCAATAGCCTATGCTGATTGTGATTTAAACCATAAGGCATCAAACCATATTTAAGGAAATTTTAGATGTTGGTGTACCATGGCTCAGATGGGGCATCTATGATGGTCAAAATATCTAACGGGACAAGGCAAGAACCAAGTGATGCAGGATCTTGGATTTGTCTAATGATAATAGACACTTGATCATATTCCAAATCCAAAGGAAACACGGATGTAGTAGCAACCATGGTATCTGAATGATGGTTGGAGGATCTAGGGATAGACTCTATGGTTACTCGATTGAACAAGGACAACAACTTGGTGACTATATCCTTGTAAGGTTTTAATTTATAATATCAAGTCTAATAAATATTGTTAATCTGATTGACCACAAGTTGAGAGTCACAAAATACCAAAAGGACCCTAACCTACAAATCTAAAGCTACTTTAAGTCCAAGGATCAAGGCTTCATATTTTTTTAGTATTTTTCATGTAGGAGAAACAAATCTTGAAGGAAAAAGGGATGATCTATTTTTGTGGGGTAACTAGAAAGACTACAACTCTAATGTCCTTCATGAAATGGGTTCCATCAAAGAACAAAGTCTAAGTGTTGGACATTTTGAGTCAAAGTTGTCATTGATGTCAAGGAACAAAGTTGTCATTAATGTCAAGGAACAAACTACCGTTGATGTAAAAAGGTCAAGAGGAACAATGCAAAGGTTAAAGGCAAAAGAGCTTCTCAATATTTTTACTATTATGTGGAAGCATAAGTTAGAAGGGTTTTTATTAAAACCATGGGTGAGCAAAAATATTATTTATACAAAGTGGAAAAGTCAAAAAGGCTTTAATAAATCCAAAGGGATTTAAAAGTTAATTTATAAGATTTAAATTATAAAGAATTTAAATAATTTATAAATTAATGAGTTAAAAATCGAAGTGCTGAAGTTCAAGTTTGAAGGTGGAAATTGATATAAAAACTATATGCCTTAGAGGCATTTAGATATTCTTTTGCTCGAAAAGAAAAAATGTGCAATCATGTGTTGTGAGAACTTGTGCAAAGAAAAATACAAGAACATTCTGTTTAGCGCCAGTGAATAAGGGATAAATCATTGACCATTGAAATTCAAGAGCCATCTGGGCTAGAGTGCTTAGGCACGAAGTGACAACCGATCGAATCATGGTGGTAGCATTATTTTGTTGGTTGTGTTTGGAACGTTGAAGGGAGAAGCATATGTTTTTTGATTAGGCACACAAGGGGAGATTTATAGAGTATGTGGTTCTCTTTAATCCCTAAGCGAGCGCCTAGCTCACGCGATGGTTGGAGCCACGACTAGGGCGCTGGTTGAGGCTGCGTCGTGAGTTCGAGTCCCACCAAGGCAAAGGTAATAAAATTTTGAATATATTTTTATGATGCCTAAGGTTTGACATGAGGTCTTAGGGAGTTAAAAGGGTTAGTTAAAAAGGGTTTTTAATTAATCATTATTTTTGGTAAATTGGAGGAATAATTAGTTAGATTTATTTTTGAATAAAGTTTTTGTGTCACATTGGTTTTATTGAAGATTTAAAAGTGTTGAAATGACTTCTTGCCATTGAGTTATTTTGAAAATGAGATTGTATTGATATTATTCTTAGAATTGACTATTATTTTAATTGGGAGATTATAAGGTGTATTTGGTCAATTATTTTTGTATATTTTGATGGATGTTTTCTTCAATATGGAGTGATAAGGTGTATGTGTGATTTGATATTTGCATTGTATCTTTGTGAGAGTTTTATAACTTCTTTAAGCTTGGCAAAGAGGTGTTTGTGGTTGTGGCAGATTTTACAAGTTCCTTCATCATCAAGAAAAGGTATGAGCACATTCTTCCATAATTGAATTGATTGGTTGGTTTTCTAGAAAATAATATTGGAGTGAAAAGGACTTGATTAGGGTTTCTTTTTTAGTGTGTTAATGCTTCAAGGTTTTCTTGAATAGAGAGTTGTTGTTAAAGCCTTTTTTTATAAGAATTATTGTTGAAGCCATTGGTTGTGTGAAGAACTTGAACTAGGGTTTGAAAATAACATGAGTATCATTGTTATGTGAAGATTGCATTATAAGCATTATTGTTGAAGTGATTTTTTGAGTGAATTTGAACTAGGGTTTCAAAAGAACATGAGTATCATTGTTATGTGAGATTGGTCATTGAGCATTGTTGGAAATATTTTGAGTGAGTGTTCATATGCTTGGACTAGGGTTTGTAAGCAAGTATTGTTTTATTGAGTTATTGGTTGAGTAGAGTTTGTTGAGCCTAGTCAAGTGGATGTGTGAAGTGATTGTTCAAGTTCCATAAAATAAACTATTCTATATTCTGATTAATTTGAGAAAGTGATTGAGTATTGAGGTGAATGTGAAGCATATTGAGTCTCTAACAATTCTATGTATGTTTCTAAAAAAGTGATTGAAAGTGATTGAGCATTGTGATGATTATAGAGCATATTGAGTCTCTAACAATTCTATTTATGTTTCTATGAGATTGGACAAGTTCTAGTGTGGACTTGTTGAGATGATTTGAGGTAAGTCTTGGAGAAGACTTGTGGACAGATTTGGGTAAGCTTTTGTGGAAGCTTACAATACAGATTGAGAGCAGATTTGGATAAATTCTTGAGAACTTATTGAGTATATTTGAATAAGTTCTAGTGAGGAATTGTAGAGCAGATTGAGAAAGTTCTAGAGAGGACTTGAGGAAAAATTGGTGTGAGATTTTGTGGAAGCTTACAAGGCATATTTGAGACAAGTATTTGAGAAGACTTGAGAGTAGAGTTGATTGATTGATTTGTTTAAACCTTGAGTTAAGGTTTGGGATAGATCCAATAGAGTTGATTTGAGATTGAGTCAAGATTTGAGTTAAGGCTTGAGGATAAATATTGAGGACATATTTTTGCTAGACCAAAGGACCGTGTTTAGTTTAGATTCAAGGACAAATTTTGGTATAGATTTGAGGATTTGTACCAGATCATAGATAGATATTAAGGATATATTTGTGCTAGACCGAAGGACTGTGTTTAGTGCAAATTTGAGATAGAGGAAAGAGCAATATTTAGAGGTGACAAAGTATAGAGGATGATATTCTCCAATGGATAGAGATCCATTAGCTAGGGTAGTGAGGATATGTGTCTTTAGTGGATAGAGATCCATTAGCCAAAGTAGTGGGACCAACAGTTATTCTAGAAGATCACTAGTCAGAGCTTATGAGAAAGTTATCCTATGGATAGAGATCCATGAACTTGATTAGGGGATTGGTGTCTCCTTTGGACAAAGGTACATAAACATTTTAATAGGGAAAGGATTCCTAAGAGATTGATTGAGAAAGTTTTTAGTAAAATATTTTCTCCGTGGAGTAGCCCACATTGGGTGAACCATGTAAATTTGGTGTCTCTATTGTATGTGATGATTTACACATTGCTTTGGTTATTGCTATTGATATTTCCATTTATTATATTGGATAATACTATTTGGTAAAGAAAAGTAAAAAATGGTATTATACTGTTCACCTCCCCTCTCAGTATAAGCTTATGTTCTTCACCAAGAATATGGCTCTTCAACTTTTATGTTGAAGAACTCATTGAGAAACTCAATGACCAAAGGGTTGGCAACTTGTAGGGGAGTAGAGGTTAATTGATCAACGATCACCTGACCCTTAATATAATTTTGAATTATGAATGTTAGGTCAAAATCATTAAGGGCCAACACTCACTTAGAGGCTTGACCTGAAAGGTGGGGCTTAGACATTAAATAGTGCAAAGGATAAAACTTTGCAACCACCAATGTCTTATCACTAAGCATGTAGTGCCTTAGATTTCTTGAAAGCAAACACTATGCAAAGGCAAATCTTCTCTAAGGAAGTGTACCTAGTTTCATAGCTAACCAAAGTTCTACTAGTATAGTAGATAGATCACTCTTTATTTTTATCATCATGTTGGGATAGCATAGCTCCCAAAGTGTGAGTTATAGCTGTTATGTAAAGCATAAAATTCTTACCAGGTATAGGAGGAACTAAAATAGGCAAGGAAGTGAGATACTATTTGAGATCATCAAAAGCTTTTTGACACTCAAAATCCCACAAGAAGACCATATTTTTATTAAGAAGCTTAAAAAAGAGCTAAAACTTATTGGCTAACTATGTAATTAATCAATGAATAGCCTGGAGCTTGCCTTGTAGGCTAGGTATTTTAGTAAAGGTACATGGAGGAGGCATATTAGTGATAGTTACTATCATAGTAGGATCTACTTCAGTACCTCACTTAGAGATAAAAAACCTAACAACTTGCCAAATGTGACTCTAAAAACACACTTAGCGAGTTTAAGATAAACCCTAAAATGTTGAAGCCTTTCAAAAATCCATCTTAAATCATGGACATGATCCTTTCATTCTATGGAGTGACCTAAAATATTATCCACATAATCTTGGAGAATATCATGCATCATATTATGGAAAATATAATTCATGACCCATTGATAGGTGGCCCTAAATTTTGTAAGCCAAAGGTATGCATTTCCAATAGAAGGTACCCCATGGAGTGATGAATGTCATCTTAGCCTAATCTTTAGGGGTAATCAAAATCTTATTGTATCCTGAGAAACCATCCATGAGCGAAAGCATTCCACATTTGGTAGTGAAATCTATGATTTGATCTATGTTGGGCAATGGAAAATTATCCTTGGGATATGCTAAGTTGATATCCGTAAAGTCAGTACATATTCTGATTGTTCCTTCTTTCTTAGCCATAGGAATGATATTGTAGATCCAATTATAATAGTTGATAGATTTTATAAAATCGACATCTAAGGAGTTTTTGGAGCTCCTCCTTGACTAAAAGGGTGACCTTAGGATGCATATTCCTAAGTTTATACTTAATAATCTTGCAATTAGGGAGCACTACCAAATGATGCATGACAAGGGAGGGATCAAGCCTAGCATGTTAGCATATGACCAAGCAAACATATCTTGAAACTCTCTTAACAAATTGGTCAATTACGCCTGCTCATCCATGGATAAGGTTTTTCCTAGCCTAAGGATTCTAGGGGCTTCGTCAGAACCTATTTTCACATCTATGGTCTCCTCAATGAGAATGGATGACTCATCCTCAATAGGAGGCAGGGTAGGAATCTCTCCTAGTTGCTCAAGGTCCATAGGAGACATAGAACCAAAGCCCTCTTGAGAACTAGAAGACTCAACCTACACTATGCAAGGAATAGACCCATCAAAGTAGATGCCCTTATGAGGGATATCCTCATATTTGACATACTACTTTGGGATTGTGATCAATAGAGGAGGAGGGAGGGACCCCTCATCCTCAACAATACACTCCAAACCTTGATGAGATGCATCTAGAAGAGGTTCCTAATGAGAAGAATTATCTTGATCCTATGATGAAATATTAGTTAATGGTTCCTCTCTCATGTTTATGTCCTCACACTGCTTAGTTATATGATACGAGAAGCCTAATAAATTAAATTGAGCTTGTTCTTTTGGTGAGCTAAATTCAAATGGATGAGGATCACCCAAAATGGTTATATTAATTTTTTAAATTTAAACTTCAAACATTGATGAATGTTACAATACCAATATAGTCAAGTCGACTATATTTCCAATTGATATTTAATTTATTGATTTATCATTATATATAGTGTAGGTTGATTTATTATTAATCTTATCATCTTTCATAAATCATTTGTGTAATCACAAGGACTAAGCCCTCTTTAGTACTGAAGGACTTAGCCCTCCTAAAGTGGCAAGCATATTAATTGATTTACTTCATTTGCATTGTATCCTTGTGGTTGTGATAAAGTTTGCTCCAAGCGGTATCAGAGATACTTTCTTGGAAAGTGGAAAGCTCCGACGTTCACATTACTAGAACTAGATAAATTCTGTTCATTCGTTCATTGGATTAAAATTTGATTTACGTAAAGTTATTCAGTATTTCTACATTCGTAAACCTAAACTAGAGCCACAATTATTTAGTTTACTTCATTCACGTAGCGAGTGCAGGGATTGGAACAATTGTTATCATTGGTAAAAGCACGAAGGTATTATGAATTTGAAACCAAGTATTGGAACCCTAATATTCACATTCGTATCCTTCATAAGCTTAAGTGCAAGTTAAATGTTTTGTGGGAGATTACATTACAGTAGGTTTAAATTTAACCTAAAATTTCAAGATGCTTGAAACCATTGATATAAGGATTCCTGAAGAAACACGAATCGAGTAAATCCTTCCTTAAAGCCAACAAGATCGTCAGCCACAATACACATATATCGGTTGCATATAACTCAAAAATTCAAACACAATTAAATAAGTTCAATAATTTCATTTGTGGAAGTAATTCACCAAGAAATAATAACACATATTAAAGATAGTAAAATTTTTTGGATCCTGCCGGATGCATCGCACTGAAGCCCGTAATTATTTTTCAACGATTTGTGTGTTAAAGAAACATTTTATCTTAGGTGATTAAACCAAATTAAATATTCAAACCCTCACCAGTTGAATTATGCCACATGGAATAATCATTCATTCCCCTAAGTTTCTCCGCTCAGGTCAATTTGAGTTATTCAAAAATTGTTTAAATTATTTGTCCTACATTTGGTGGGTGAAGAAATATTGTATAGTTTATAAGGGTTAGCACATAATAAACTTAATGTGACTTCAGTAACATGAGAAACCCTTTTTTGTAGCATCCCAAGTATCCCACATCCACCATGTTACATACTTTGTAAGCATCTTACCATCCACGTGTGTTGTCCAATACGTAAGTCTCCATTGGTCCATCGTCCGTCCCCACACTACCCGTTGGTCTAATGTGTCTTGTTATTGTCTCTCTTGTTACCACAACTTTGATAGTCACTACTTATCATCAGGTAGTCATGGTTATGCATTTTTAAACTGTGTAACCTATTCATTGACAATTTTGCTAGTTGTTAAGTCTTATCATGTCGTAAGATAGCCGTTGAAAATTTCACTAGTCGTTGAGTCTTATCATAGCCATTGAAGGTACACTAGCCATTTATTCTTATCATGTCACAAGATAGCCATTGAAGGTGCTAGTAATTGGAGATCAAGCCATTGAAATTCAAATTCAAATCCGCATCACAGTTGGAGCGACAATTAAGTGGAAAACAAACCAATTTTTTTCAAATTAACCAATATTTTGCAGGAATCAAGACAAATTCTGAAGAAATTGTCATTAAAGATAAACCTTGCAATTTTTTTGGTGACTTTCAGTAGTTTTTGCAAATTGTATAAAGCAAGTGCATGAGTGGCAGGTGGACTAAAGGACCAAATGGAAGGTTATCTAGCACAGATAATACAAACGAAGGACTTTCGAAGTCACCAAGAAGACCTCCATGAAATAAAGGTACACAATACAAATCTCCTTTACGCATTAACAACTTTGACCCCAACCATCCTACTATTAACCCCATGGCTCCTTCCAACTCATCCCATGAAAATCTCACACATGAGGAAATGGAAAACACCAATGCAAGTAACCAAGATGTCCAATCATGTATAACTCAACTAATGACTAGTATGAGCAACATGAATTTAATGCTGGAGCAATTATTGAAGAAATAGAACCAAGAAGCTCCTCCTTCCCCAAATAACTACCATAGACAAAATGATAATGAGGATCAGGATACAGAGGAAGTTTATCAACAAGCAAGATGGCCTACAGGTGTTAATATTCCACGTGCTGATATGCCTACATTTGAGGGTGGTGATCCACGAGGTTGGATAGCTAAAATGGAAGGTATCTTACAACTATATCGTGTGCCTGAATCTGAAAAAGTTCCTTATGCCTCCTCCAAACTAGGTACTGAAGCTTACCAATGGTTCGCTTGGCAAAAACGTCAACATAGTAGACCCCTCTTATGGCCTGAATTCAAGAAGCTTTTCCTCAAGATATTTGATGAAGGTAGTTCATCCTCATACATAGTTCGTCTATTGGCACTTAAACAAACTGGCTCGGTAAGAGATTATGTTTCAGAATTCACAAGTCTTCTTGCTTATACAGGAGATTTACAAACCGATGTGGTGGTTTCGGCCTTTAGACATGGGTTGAAAGAGAATATTCAAATTGAAGTAGACTTACAGGATCCATACTCTTTGGATGACACTATAAGGATTGCTAAGTTGGTTGAGAAAAAGGTGCAAAATTTGACATCTTTTAAACGTGACTCCTATAATCGTCCTCAATATCGCAACAATTCCTTTCGTAGAAATGACCAACCATCAAGATATTACTGCTATAAATGTCGCAATCATCATCCAAAATATCAAGCATGTGTACCAAGACAAAACTTTCAAATAGAATATGATAATAGGGAAGACGAAGAGGAAGCAGAGGATATCAATTCACAAGAGTCACCTATGCCTGAAGAACAAATAGATCATAATGAAGCAACATGTGATGAAGACACTATGGCTATTTTAGTACATGCTCTTATGGGATTAACAACTCACCATACAATCAAGGTACCAGGATTCATTCGATAGAAGAGGATAAATGTGTTGATCGATTCAGGTAGTACTCATAATTTTATTGACCTTAAAACTGCTAAGGCATTGAACTTACACATTCACTCCTCCAATCAAGATAAGTTTCAAGTTTTAGTTGCAAATGGAGGAAATGCTCAATGTATTGGTAGAACATCTTCAGTTTCAATACAAATGGGAAGTTATACTTGGCATGGAACTCTCTTTGTTATGAGTTTAGGGAATTCAGATGTTATTTTGGGAGTTGAATGGTTAGAACAATTGGACACTATCAGTTTTAATTTCAGAAAACTATTTGTGGAATGGAAAGAAAATGGAAAGACTATTCACCTCCAAGGAATTCAAACTCCACCATCAAAGGTGGTGAGTTCTCACAACATGGAAAAAATTTTAAGGAAAGGAGGTTATGGATTCATAGCTCAAATCAATTGTTTGGAAGCGCAAGCACAAGATATTCCTAAAATTCACTCAAAGGATCTTCAAGATATTGTGGCTAACTATGATGAAGTTTTCAAAGAACCAAAAGGGCTACCTCCCAAATGGTCCCATGATCATGCCATTCATCTTGTCCCAGGAAGCCTTCCTCCTAATGTCCATCCTTATCGCTACCCTCAACCTCAAAAAATAGAAATTGAAAATATTGTCCAAGAACTCTTAGAACATGGAGTCATTCATCATAGCACTAGTCCTTATTCTTCACCAGTGGTTTTGGCCCATCGTAAGGATAATTCTTGGCGTATGTGTCCTGATTTTTGTCCTCTCAATAAAATCACCATCAAGGATAAGTTCCCTATTCCTGTCATAGATGATTTATTAGATGAATTGCATGGTGCAAAATTTTTCACAAAATTGGATCTATGCTTAGGTTTTCATCAAATCAGAGTAAGGGATGAGGACATTCCTAAAACTGCCTTTCATACTCATGAAGGTCATTATGAATTCTTAGTCATGCCTTTTGGTCTCACTAATGCCCCATCCACATTCCAAAGTCTCATGAACCATGTCTTTCATCCATTCCTTCGCAAATTTGTCTTAGTCTTCTTCGATGACATTCTAGTATATAGTAAAACATGGAAGGATCATTTGATGCATGTGGGAAAGGTTCTTCATATATTACATAAGGAAAAACTTTTTGTCAAACGCTCCAAATGCTCTTTTGGTGTTCAAGAAGTTGAATATTTGGGTCATATCATTTCTCATGAAGGTGTTAAAGTGGATCCTAATAAGATTAAGGCCATTCAGGACTGGCCTTTACCTAAAACCATCAAGAAACTTCATGGTTTTTTGGGTCTTACTGGTTACTATCGCAAGTTTGTGTGCAATTATGGTAAAATTGCAGCCCCTCTCACAACTCTCACAAAGAAGGATGCTTTTCATTGGTCTGAAGTAGCCACTCAAGCATTCATGGCACTCAAGGAAGCAATGTGTACTACTCCAATTTTGGCAACCCCATATTTTCACAAACCATTTGTGATTGAATGTGATGCTTCGGGAACAGGTATTGGGGTAGTATTAATGCAAGAAGGGCATCCCTTGGCATTTGAGAGTAAACAAATTTTGGGTAAGAATTTGGGAAGGTCCACATATGAGAAAGAAATGTTGGCTATTCTACATGCGGTTGAGAAATGGAGACACTACTTAATTAGTAGTCATTTTATCATAAAAATAGATCATAGTAGTCTCAAGCATTTTCTAGAACAACGATTTTCTTATCCAAAACAAAACAAGTGGTTAAAAAAATTATTGGGATATGATTTTGTTATTGAGTATAAGAAAGGGAAAGAAAATGTGGCAGCAGATGCATTATCTCATAAATATGAAGATGAAGTGGTTATCAATGCCATTTCGGGTCCTTGTTCCCAATGGGTTTCTCAGCTCCAAGAAGAATGGTTATCAAACACAGAAACTGCTCAAATAATTCAAGATTTGATTCTAGGATCATCCAAGCATCCTCATTTTTCATATGATGACAAGGTATTAAGAAGAAAGAATCGCATTTACATTCCACACAATTCTACCATCAAATCCAGGATTCTTGAAGAATCACATGCTTCTCCATCAGCAGGACATTCCGGTTTTTTGAAGACATATATGCAGGTAAAACAATCCTTTTATTGGAAAGGATTAAAATCTGAGGTCAAAACATGGGTGGCTGAATGTGAAGTATGTCAGCGCAATAAGGGTGAAACAGTCAAATCTCCAGGACTTCTTCAACCACTACCAATTCTGGATCGCCAATGGGAACATATTTCAATGGATTTTATTGAAGGTCTTCCTAAATCAGAAGGTAAAATAGTAATTTTTGTGGTAGTGGATCGCCTCTCCAAATATGCTCACTTCAATGCTCTACAACATCCATTTTCAGCAAGCAAAGTGGCTAAGGTATTTATGGACTCAATTTTCAAGTTGCATGGAATGCCCAAAAATATTGTAAGTGATCGTGATCCCATTTTTACTAGCAATTTTTGGAAAGAATTATTTCATCTTAGTGGTACAAAGTTAAATATGTCTTCTGCATACCATCCTCAAACAGATGGCCAAACTAAAATAGTTAACAAATGTCTGGGTACCTATCTAAGATGTTTTGCTCAAGATAAACAGTATCAATGGAGTCATTGGCTTTCATTAGCAGAATGGTGGTACAACACTTCATACCATTATTCCATCAAGATGTCCCCATTCGAAGCATTGTATGGAGTAAAACCACCAACAATAGCAGATTATGTTCCAGGATCTTCCAAAGTGGCCCAAGTAGATGATTGGTTCCAACACCGATAGTCAATGCTCAACATTCTCAAAGATAATTTGGTCCAAGCACAAAATCGCATGAAGCAACAACAAGACTCACACCATTCTGAAAGATAATTTAATACAGGTGATATGGTTTTCTTGCATCTGCAACCCTACAAACAACTATCATTGAAGATCAAGACCAGTCAGAAGTTGGCTCCAAGATTTTATGGTCCTTACAAGATAGTGCACCGCATAGGCGAAGTGGCATATCAACTAGAGCTTCCTCCCTCATCCCGTATACATCCAGTATTTCATGTTTCATGTCTCAAGAAGGTGATAGGACAAAAAGTACACTCTCAGTCAGAACTTCCAGTACTTGATGAAGAAGGACGTATATATCTCCAACCAGAAGCAATTTTGCAAAGTAGATCACGTATTCTTTGATCCCATCACATCAAAGAATTTCTAATCAAATGGTAGGACCTACCAGTAGAAGATGCTACATGGGAAACAAAAAGTATCTTTGAGACATTTCCAGCTTTGAGGACAAAGCTTTTCGAGGAGGGGAGCCATGTTACAACACCAATATAGCCAAGTCGGCTATATTTCCAAGTGATAATTAATTTATTGATTTATCATTATATATAGTTGTAGGTTGATTTATTATTGATCATATTTTCATATTTCATAATCATTTGTGTAATCGCAAGGACTAAGCCCTCCTTAGTGGCGAAGGACTTAGCCCTCCTAAAGTGGCAAGCATATTAATTGATTTACTTCATTTTCATTGTCTCCTTGTGGTTGCGATAAAATTTTCTCCAATGAAATGTAGAAGGGATGGCCTTCATTGTATGGATATAAGGACGTCCAAGAAGAAGATTAAAAGATGCAGGGAAATACACCACATAAAACAATGTATCTAAAATCTTTAAGGGGAAGGGGAATAATACCACAAGCTTCTTAGGACTCATTTTTGAAATTTTTAATGATGTCATCAAATTTAGTTAGATCTTCCTTTGTTACTACAAACTTTTGAAAAAATTGATATGTGCATAAATTAAGGGAAGAACTGTTATCAATCAAGACTCTCTTAATTATGGGAATCAACAAACAAGAAAACCAATGATACACAAGTGTTTCAGAGAACCAAATATTTTCCTTAATTTCATGCCAAAATGAGGATACAAAATAAAGAGCCCTTTTACAATTTCAAAAATTCCCTCAAATACCCTATTTTCCCCTTTTCCCGCCTAAAACAATGCATTTGAAATTTAAAATTTGGGGGCAACTTGCCGAGGTCATAACTTTGCACTCGTTGACCCGATTGACTATTACAACATGTTTTTGGAAAGTGCATGAGATAAACTAAGCGAATTAGTGTTTGGCCCCTTGTTCCAATGCTTGCATCTAACTGAAAATCCTCAAATTTGGCCTCTAAGGCCTTCAAAAATCTCCTACAAGTTTAACTAGTTTTACGACAAATTTAAAACAATTATATTTTTTTTTGTTTTGGGTGATGCAAGATCACTATTACACCACTAGATGCTCCTGCATCACTTAATAAAGGTTTCTCCAATAAATGTAGTAATGTAGAGAGAATAAACCCTACGTAGGTCTGAGGAAGAAATATCATCATCCAAGAATGTGAGATAATGTATCCCAAGAGAACTTACAACATTGGTCATAGAACTAGGGGAAATTTTTGTAGGAATAGATTGTTATCTTAGAAAATTCAACAAGGTTTCCCCATGAGTAGGAGAAGTTTGTAAAAGTTCTAAGAGAGATTTTTGCTGAAGGACTCATTTCCTGTTGAGATTGTTGGATCTATCAATTCTACACCTACTTCTCTAAAGTAGTTGCTATCATACCAACCTTGTTACCATATGGGGGTGGTACATTCTTATAAAATAAATTATTAACTACTTTTTATCCATTGTATTTATTATTTATAGGCCCTTGCTGAGTAGGAGGTTGGTTCTTCAAGTGGAAATATTCTATAACCATGTGTTCTACATCGACCATGTCTTGCACCACATGTTTCAACTTCTTATAAAAATTTCTCTAGTGTCCTTCTACCCTATGATATGCACAATGTTGAACTACCTTGTGCCAATTTGATGTAGTATCAGGTTTCCTTATGGAAGGCAACTCAATCATATTAGCTTCCAAAATATGCTTTAAAACCACTTCCATAGGCATGTTAAGTCTCATGAAATTCCTTTATAGATTTTTTTGAAGTATTGTCTTTTGTAGGTTGTTAACAATACTTTTAATAGGCCTACTATCCGTTACACCATATCCTACCACATGCTTATTCTTATACTATTTTTTAGGGAATTTCTCTTCCTTTAATTTAAGTTTTCCTATTCTGATAAGAGCTTGTTCCACTTTCCTTGCTAACTCAATTGCTTGATCAAAATATGTGATATTTGTAGTTTCTAATGCATAAGATAATTGTTCTTGCAAATTTTTGATAAATATCTCAAGCATATCTAGAGGAGGTAAATTATATATAAAGCATATCTAGAGGAGGTAAATTATATCTCAAGATATCAAATAGACTTCTCCAACGAGCTAAGAATTCCAAAAAAAAAATCTTCTTTTCCTTGCTTCAGATTGTAAACATATTTCATGGATACATTATTTTATACATAAGCACCAAACTGCTAAACAAATAATTCAATCGTTTCTTCAAATTTCCTTAGAGAATGGCTAGGTAACTGATAATGCCATTCTAACACCATTCCAATAAGACTCTTAGAAAACATTTTCAGTAATAACATATCATCAAAGATGATATCATGGCAATCTATTTTGAATCTTCTTAAATGCTCAACTGGATCTTATGTTCCCTTATACATAGGTAAAATCAACATGAAAAAATGCTTAGGATAGGGTCTAGTAGCAACAATAGGATCTATGGATTGATTGCATATTTCTTTATAGCTATAGGTGAAACTAGAGGGCTGAATCATTTCTACTTTTGAAACTAGTTGTTTCACAGTATTAGTTAAACTTTGTACCTTAGTATTTTTTTAATAACTTAATAAAATTGTATTAAATAGGGCATTTGAAAGGTTCCCTAACACCTTAATACAACAACAGGATTAAGTGATGCATCATCCACAAAATTTCAAGGCATACCAATAAAACATAAGACAATTAGCTAAACTAGAAACAAGCCAAAAGGACAATAATGAAACAGGAGAAAACGTCCTGACAAGACAAAGTCCATAAATATCAGAAAAATATTAGACAATTATGGATTGGTAGAATCCTTGGTTTCATCCTTTTTAACATCCTTAGGAATTTCCTTGAATACTTCCTTGGCAATTTCCACCACGTCATCTTCCTTGACTCCAACATTGGTTCCAGTGGTGCTCTTTACTAGGAGGTCCTCGGTGAAGTTGTCATAGAAAAATAGTAGATTTAGATCATTCCTGAGCTCTTTCATTTGAGTAATGGCCACCATGTTTGTGGTAACTACACTTTTCATCTGAGTAATGGTAGTTGTGGTGGTATTTATAATATATTCCTGAAGTATCTTGACCGTAGGATCCTCAAACTCTTCCTCAACAACACCATGCATTTTTCCTTGATTCTAAACAAACTTGTTCTTCAAGCATTGGGAGCTTCTTATCGGGGTGGGTTGATCCTCCACCTTATCCATCTTCCTAATCGATTGATCGACATCTAGGTAGCTACTATTCACTTTTTGCTTCTTAGAACCATGAACACTTGAGGAAGGGGTGAAGGACGTATCCTCCTCCGTTGTCTTCTTGGAATATGCTTGTTGTTCCTATGAAACCACATTTCCTTTGGGAAATTTCTCCAAAAAATGAACATAAATTACCTTAAACAACCCTTGATGTGAGGGCCAAGCCTCATCCTTCTTTGATCGGGTCACCTTGATGGAATAATCCATGGACAAGTACAAAAATTTAGGGATATTGAGAGGTTTTACCTCCCTAAAATGATTCACAAAGGCAATGTGAAAGCTTCTTAGCTGGGAACTTGGGTCATCGACTGTAATGTATTCCATCACCGGTTTCATGACCTCCTTCTAGGGGGTGGGTAAATCCTCTCAAACCATACCCGGTTTAACTAGCTTGTGTAGGCTTGATTTTGGCTCGAACATCTTGAGCTCTGTATCCCAATTATGCTTATCTCTTTGGATAGTTCTTCCCACCAATGGTTGGCCAGTAATTTCAGCAAGGATATGGACGTCAACCTGGAACTCCACTCCATGAATGATAACGATGCCTTCCTCCTAGGTGGATGCAAAGGTAGTATTGATATCCCAGTCCATCCTAGATAATTTCTTCAAAAAAGGTAGGAACCCATGCATGCTCATGAATGCTTTAGCCATCAGTTCTATCTCAAGGGTCTCAGGCTCAATGTAACCCATGATTAATGGGAAATAAAATTGCTTGAAGGAATATGAGACAGAGAGCCTATGAAGCTTTGGGACACAATCAAAGTTGATGAAGAAACTATCTTGGAGGTGAGCTTTAGTAAGACAGGATAGATTTGAATCCTTCTGGAAGCTTCTATGCCATCGCATCGGGTTGATACACGTCCTTGAGACAAGTAGAACCACCCTATCCTGGATAACAAAGTAGTAGGCCTTGGAAAACTAGGAATTCCAACAACTCCTAGCACCTTTAAAAGTAGAAAGGTGTGCCACTCCTAGGAACTTTTGATGAAATAGGAAACAAAAATTTAAGGTAGCATGATTCTCATGAAGAAAATAGACATTGGGAGCCTAGGGAAATGACGGAAAGAGGAAGCGAGTCGAGGCAAGGGATGGAGGATATTAGTGAAAAGTTCCAAGACAAAAAAAGGTGATAGAAAGGGATGATGAAGCAACACATGAAATGAGGACGCATGGGAGGGATTTGGGAAAAAGTAGTCCAAAATATTTCATGGAAGGTATATAGCAAGGAAAAGATGATAGATGGGAATACAAACTATGGTAACCTTGGGACCAATAAAAAGAGGATCATTGGCACTACCAATATTAATGAACACGAGGCCTAGGGAGGTGCACTGTAAGCTCACAAACATGCTAAGTACACCAATCAATAAATGCCTCGAGAAGCTAAAAATCATCATGGGAACAATAGGATTGTGGAGAAGAATCCTTACGGAGCAAAAGGTATTTATGGTTTTAATACCTAGGGAAAATGAAATTTGCAAACCAATGATTGTGAGAAGAAAAATGAATAGTGGATTGTTAAACACTTTGAATTTTCTCTGAACTAGAAATCTCTTTGACCTCACTTGGGAGGGTGTCAATCCACATCATCATCCCAGGTGCATTAACTCTGATGTTTTCCAACCTATTTCGCCACCCCATTTTCTTCCCTAAAGGCATGTTGGATGATGGCCTCATGCTAAAAAAGGATTAGACTTATGGCTTCTTCAATAAGGTTTTTGACCTTCCAAGTAGGAATTTTGGAGTTTTTTAAATAATTGACTATATTTAAGGAATCCCCTTCAATGATGACTTTGCCTGGAAACTACTTGATCAAAAGAAGACCCCTCCACAAGGCTCTAGCTTCAAAAATGTGATTATATTATTCTCCCAAACCTTCAGCAAAGGCAAAGATAGAATTTCCTTTGCAATACCTAAAGATCCCACCAACACTAGATCGACCGGGATTGCCTTTAGCCACCCCATCAAAATTAAGTTTAACCCATCCTTGAGGTGGAGGAATCCATTTGATATTGCTTCTAGATATCTGGGAAGATTTGAAGTTGGGATTCTCTAGAGAAATGTGCAAAGACTAAAGTAAGGATGCTTCAAACCTAGGGATAGGATGAGGATCATTTGGGATCAAGAGCACGTTTTCCTTAGCACATAATATGATTCTATTGGTAATGGAAGAAATATCCTTAGCCAAGCTAAAAAATACTCTTCTTTTCCTTTCGAGCCAAATTTTCCAAAGAAAGTGGTGAAGGCATATTTTCCAAAACACCCGAAGGCAAGGATTGCATAAAGGATTGGGCCATTGGGAGAACAAATCAAAAATAGGAGGTTTGGCCCACCTAATTTGGAACCTTTGAAATAGGTTGTTAAGTATGGAACAAGAAAAAGGATAGGTCAAGAAAATGTGTCTCATTGATTCCCAATCAACATGACATAAAAAACACCTATTAGGCAATGGTATTCCATGCTTGATAAGATTTTCAACAGTAAAGATTCTATTTTGAATTGCCAACCAAGAAAAAAAAGAGACTTTTGGAATTAGGTGTTTGATCCATACCAAATTGAAAGGAATATGAATTTCCTTAGGAGCTAATAGGAGTTGATAAGCCGATTTGACAGTGAATTCTCCAATGTCAGAAGGTTCCCAAATAGGGTGATCTTTAGCAATCCTTGAGGGTAAAACATAAGAAGAAAGTAAGGCCTCCAAAGAATTGATCTCCACTGATAAATTGGGGCATTGTATCCTTTTCCATATGCATGAGTTATTGGATACCATCATAAATTCAACAACTCTTTGACCAAACAATGGATCAGTGATGTCCTTTATAGCTCTGAAAGCAGGAAATGCTATGAGTGGCTGGTTTCCTATCCATTTGTCTTCCCAAAAGTTTATCATCTTTCCATATCCAACTTGCCATCTGAGGCCCTTTCTCAGGAGTTATTTTGTTAGGCTGATGGATTTCCAAAAGGCTGACCCAACAGAAGGTGCCAGATCACATAAAAATTTGGATCTTTATAGATATTTCCTTTTTGCTAAAGTAACCCATTCCACCTATTCTTCTAACACTAATCTCCAAGCTTTTTTTGCAAGCAGAACCATATTTAAATGGTTGATTCTTCTCAAGCCAATTCCTCCTTGGTCTTTCGGTCTACACACTTTATCCCATGCAACAAGGTGAAATCTATTTTTGTTCTCAGCCCCAGTCCATAAGAACTATTTTTGAATTTGCTCAATTTTGTTAAAAACCTTAAAAGGATCCTTAAATACTGATAAAAAATAGACAGGAATACTCTACAGACAAGCCATGGTTAGAACCACTTTTCCTACCTAAGATAAAAGGTTGCCTTTCCACCATGTGATTTTTTTTGATTCTTTCAATAACATTATTCCACATTTCTTCAGTGACATTTCCAGTAAATAAGGGTAGCCCTAAATAGGTAGCTGGTAAGGTGGAAATTGCACACTCCAAGATATTTGCAATTTTGGGTTGTCACCTATGTGGAGTGTTGAGGAAGTATAATTTTCTCTTATAGAAATTCACTTTCTGTCCAAAAACTTCTTCATATAGGAGTAGGATATGCTTGATGACTTTGGCCTAAATGATAGAAGCATAGGTGGATAGGAGAGTGTCATCAACAATTTTTTGATAAGAGATAATATTAGTTTGAGAAGTCACTTTAATCCCATAGATTAGACCTAATATTCTAGCTGCATGGATAGATCTTCCCAATGCCTCAACATCAATGATGAAAATAAAGGGGGATAAAGGATCCCCTTGTCTTAGGCCTCTACCACTTTGAAAGTATCCAGTAGGTGATCCATTGATTAGGATAGAGAACCAAGCTGAGGAAATGCATCCTTTGATCAACTTAACCCAATCATGATGGAAGTCAAATTTGATTAGGACTGCAATTAGAAAATCCCAGTTCATCCTATCATAAGCTTTATTCATGTCAAGCTTTAGAAGGAAAGCAACCTTCTTAGTTTGAGAAGTAGAATGCAAGGCTTCATGAATAGTAATGATCCCATCCAAAATAGACCTTCCTTGCATCGAGCTCCCTTGGAAGTGGTCAATTATTAGAGGAAGAACATCTCTCATCCTGTTGGCTAAAGACTTGGTGAGAATTTTGTACACGACATTGCATAGGCTCATTTGTCTGAAATCATTAAAGGATATAGCATTTTGGCTTTTAGGGATTAGAGCTATGAATGTGGAATTAAAATATCGAGGTATGGCCTTGGATGACTGGAATTCTCTAATAGCATCACACACATCAGGACCGATGAAATCCCAAAAAGCCTAAAAAAATCTAGGAGAAAACCCATCAAGACCAGGAGCCTTGTCAGGTTTCATGGAAAAAAGGGCTTGCTTGATTTCATCATCTAAGAGAATTGCAGTTAACTTGGAGTTGATGTCCTCTAAAATGGAAAGGGGAATGTGTTGGAGTAAAGATTCTTTGGCATGGTCAGAGGCTGAATTTGAGTTTTCAAGCAACTGCATGAAATGAGAGACTACTTCAGATCTGATTTCCTTGATATCTATAGTAACACTCCCATAATTCCTGAGTAATTCCTTGATTCTATTATTACTCCTATTTCTTAGGGTAGAAATGTGAATTTTTTTTGTATTGGAATCTCCTTCCTTGAGCCAGATTGCTCGAGATTTTTACCTCCAAAAAGTCTCCTCACAGGCAAGAACATTGTGATACTTTGCCAAAAGAATATTTTCTTTGGCCCTCAGTGCAACATCATCATTTTGTCCATTCAGAATATCATTCTCAATTATTGCCAAACGGTTCTTGATCGCCTGCTTATTCTCAAAAAGGTTCCCAAAAATGTCTCTGTTCCAAATCTTGAGATTTTCTTTAACCAATTTTAATTTTTGCCCCAATATGAATGAGGGTGATCCATGGAAATTTGATTGCCACCACTGAATAATTTTATTTCTAAAATATGGATGATGAGTCCACATGGCTTCAAACCTGAATGGGGTTTTGAAGGTCTGAGGGTTGCTTATTTCTAGGAGAAGTGGGCTATGGTCTAAACCAATTTTGAGTAATTATTGGAGGTTGGCATCTCCCCACTTTGATGTAGCCTCATAGGAAAAGATAATTCTATCCAGTTTGACCTAAATTAATTGGCTACCACTCCTCTTGTTGGTCCAAGTGAATTGGTTGCCTTTCAGGTTAACATCCATAAGATCATTAGAGTTGATGAAATCATAGAAATATTCCATGCTTTTTGAGATTAACCCAGAACCACCTCTTTTATCTGAAGGATAGAGGGGAGTGTTAAACTCCCTAGCTAGAATCCAAGGAAAATTGGTGATTGCTCTTCTAAGATTGGATAATATTTTCCATAACCTAGACCTTCCAAGAATTGAATTAGGTGTGTATACATTGGTGAGTATCCATGGGAAATTTTTGTCTTTATCAAAAAATAGAATGCTATCTGATGAGTCATTTGAATGAATCAATATACCTTCAAGATTCTCCTAATTCCAAATACACATGAGACCCCTGATGCACCCCTGGCCCCACAGTAAATGGCTTCTCCATTTTTCCATAGTTTTTTGCTCAAGGTAGCAGCTGAGTTTTCTCCTATTTTGGTTTCTTGTAACAAAAATATTGTAGGATTGACTTCTTTTCTTAATGATCTAGCTAGCCTTTGCTTTGCTAAACCATTAAGTCCTCTGGTAAGATCCCAAGGTCTTACTATAAAATTATTAATAAATTAATATAAATGTAATCGCAGGCCACTCAAAGGGGGCTCCCTTGTAATCGCTTTTCCACTATAGGGGGCTCCCTCCTTAGAATATATCCTTATTATTCTTCTTCTTGGATTATTTGATATGGATGGCCAACCTAATTTATATATCTACCCTAAAGCTATGTTGGTGAAGAGACATGATGGTTCACATATGAAGAGATGTGATGGTTCACGTTATGAAGGGTTGTGATGGTTCACTTTATAAGTTAATAATATAATAATTAAATGATTAATAATACTAACTAATACTAACTAATAATGTTAGGATTGAGGATCCTAACATGCCACCCTCCTTAAAAAGATCTTTGTCCTCAAATCTCAAAGTGAGAAGCTTTATCCTTTGTTTTCCAAGAAGGATTTGTGTAAGTTCTTGGACTCTTTTAATGGCATCCTTTCATAGGCAAGGATATTGAGAAGGATGAAGCATTAGTGGGGGGTTGCCAAGAACAATAGTAGAATATTCCTTAGGAAAATCATGATGACGATGGGAGGGCAACCCTTGGGGTTCCTCAAATACTTCAGAATGATGCATCAAAAGTGATGGTAATGATTTCATATCCTTTTTTGGTTCCTTGGTAGAGCCAACGGAGAAGGAGTGTGTAGTCACTCTGCATTGGTTCCGAATAGGTTTGGTCATATGGCAAGAACTCACTATTGGTGAGGAAGGTATGTGTAGGTCTTTTAGAGTGCATGTTTGGCTAGCATTGATCACTTTGGGTATGTCTACCTCATCCTTGCTTGGTACATCAATCACTTCTTGCACATCGACCTCATTATCTTCATTGTAGTGAGTAGGTGCACTGGTCGCTTCGGACACAACTACCTCATTTGCTTGCTCTATGGAGAGACAGGGATCAAATTCCTTCAATAAATACAATGTTAGTGTAGCACATTTATGGTGGGGTCCAAATTGTTCATCACAATTATCACAGAGTCCTTTTGCTCATCGTTCCTTCATCTCCTCAAAGCTAATATGTTTAATTTGTAAAGTTTGGTTAGATTTGGGGGTTGTGTAAGTGCTTTGTGCCCTTCCATTATGCATAGGTTTGGGAGCGATGTAAGTGGTCGAAAATTTTTCCATAAGTGGTTTCCCTAATCGTTGTTGTGCATTGATTTTATCTTTAGCTAATTTTGCCAATCCATAGGTCTGCATCATGGTATAGGGATTGAACCTTGTCACCTCCATTCTAATTTCCTCTTTTAATCCCCTAATGAAGCCATTTATGAGAATTGATTCATCCAATATTGTGTTGTGTTTGGTGATATCCTCAAACCGAGTTTGATACTCACGCACAAAAGTGATTTGATGAAGATATTTGAGCAATTCCCACATGATTGGGTCCCACATGGCTCTGAGACCAATTGGTAAGACCCCAAGGTCTTACTAAAAATTTAATAAATAATTTAATATAAATGTAATCGCAGGCCACTCAAAGGGGGCTCCCTTGTAATCGCTTTACCACTATAGGGGGCTCCCTCCTTAGAATCTATGCTTATTATTCTTCTTCTTGGATTATTTGATATGGATGGCCAACCTAATATATATATCTACCCTAAAGCTACGTTGGTGAAGAGACATGATGGTTCACATATGAAGAGACGTGATGGTTCACGTTATGAAGGGTTGTGATGGTACACTTTATAAGTTAATAATATAATAATTAAATGATTAATAATACTAACTAATACTAACTAATAATGTTAGGATTGAGGATCCTAACATCCTCTCACATTCCAAGGGAGGATTTTCATTTAGATGATTTCGTATTTCTTTTGCCCCCCTTTCCTTGAGGTTGGGAAGATTTGGTGCATTTGGATTCATATTTGATCTGACTATAATCCTTGTGGAAAACTGTTAGGACCTTATCCTAACCCAAATTATTAATAATAATATAATACCATTACTATCCTAAGGTTATGTAATTGATAATATAATAATTAATTATAAATTAATTATTATATTATATTATTAGGGTTAAGAAGTAGCATAGTCATAATAATTAATTATATTAATTATTATGAAGTGACATGATGGTTAGGGTTAGGTAGGTATATATAATTGTCCAAATCATTCATTCGAAGGTATCCATGAATAAATTATTAAAACATATATTGAAATCCATTGGAGGGATCCCCTATCAATGCAACAATGATTCTCTTAATTTAGGTAATATTTTATTTATTTATTTATTAAATATATTGTTAGAACCTTCAGGATTCTACCATCTGGTATCAAAGCATTATGGATCCAACCATATGGGACCAAAAAGTTTAGAAAGAAGCTCAGAAATTGAAGGAAGAATTTTGGGAATTGAGGCAACCAGATTGGAAACGTTTAGAAAAAATTATAGAAAAAATTATTAGTAAGTGCATTGAGGATTTTATGGAAGCAAAAGAAAATGAAGAAATTGCACGTGAAGAAGAAGAGGAAAAAATAAGGAAGGAAAATGCAAATACTCCTAACCCTAAAATTTTTTGGGAGGAGGCCATAACCATAGAACTTCCAAAAGTATCTACTACACTTCCCGAGAAAGAAGAAAATATATTAAAATATAAAAATACAATTTTTTTAAAATAAATGCACCAGGAAGAGGAGGATATCAAGGATGAAGGCTTGCAAAAGTTGTATTTTACAGAGCTGCATATGAGTGATGCACATAGACATCAAGGTGACATTGATCCTGCTATTTGTAGCATATTGGCTTCTCAAAGGAATTTAGATGCTAACCAAATCAATCATTTATTAAATAAGAAAAGTAGATTGCAAGGAATTTGTGGTGAGAAGGACATGAAATGTAGCCCTGGTTGTCCTCCTCTGTGGCCACCTCCTCTTCTCTCTTCTAGCAAAAAATATAGTGGTGGTCTCCTCTCCTGACATGGCCAAGGAGCTTTTCAAAACCCACCATGATGCTTTACAGTTTTAGTTAGATATTTACTCTGGAGTAATTTTAAGTACAATATAGTTGCCAAGCATGACTTTGATTGAGAATGGTAGCAATATTTAATTAGCACATGCATTTAAAAAGGGTTTAGTTTATCTGTTTACTATGATATTACTAGGAAGGCAAACACCAAGTGGTATTTCACTAGAAAGATGATCCTTCTCAATAAAAAATTTGATAACTATGTCAGGTGAAATAGTGTATGATGTACATACTTCTGTAAAACTATGTAGCAGCACCTATTTAGCCCAATTATCAAATATCGTTCAATGTACTATGTCTTAGGACCACTGATTTCATAATATTATAAATCAAGGCCAAAAAATTTAATTTTTACAATATTTGAAAAAGAATAACCCAATCTATTACTGTAGGATTATGAATTCATAATGGCAACCATTAATTATATCCCAAACAAAATGGTAATTCCAACATAATCAACATTATGCAATGGTAGTGGGTTCTTAGATGTTGAAAGAATTTATCTAAAATTAAAGAGAATGTCTCATAAATAATTTACATTTTTCAGGACAATATTGCCATATTACTAGTTCATAAAGAGGAAAAGTATTTTTATGGCTGATATTTTCATTCCAATAAATCTCTAATGAATGCTATGAAAATGAGGCATATAAATCAATTCAAGGTTTGTGTAGGGCTATGCCCAAGTGAATGACACTCAATCAGGAAACAACTATGGACAACAAAATTATTAGCGGTAGTAGCGGTACATGCATTATTATGATATTTTACCAAAACAATACATGTCTACACTCTTGCGGTTCATAAAGAAATTATAATGAAAAAAAAACTATAATAGCAGAGGAACATATGTGATAATGTACATGAATGAAACTAAAAAATGAAAAAAAATGAGGCTAGATTTAAGAAGTGGCAGGATTGGTTATATTAGTTACCTATAATTTAGCAGAGGTTTTTTTGAACCAAGATTGTTGAGAAGGCTTAATAAAATCATAATAATTGATACTAGGATCATATGAGTAGTCTCAAATGTCTAATAAGTACATATTGAAGATGCTTTTACCTACCAGCTCAGAATCTACCACTTCCATCGCTTCCAAATTATATTAAAAAAATGTCAATATTCTCATCAGGAATTAGTTTGGAGAGAGTGTAGTCCAAGGGGAAAATATTCTCCATCACTTCCTATCACGTTAAAGTGGATTCATGGTCATTTTTCCCCATAACAACTATCTAGGGAATCTTGGCCACCATTGCAGGTTCAAATGCTACCTTGATAGAAGCCATCACATCTATTACATCCAGCACAAAGATATTATTGCCTGCACAAAAACACCAATAGAACTATTAATAAAATGTAGATTACATTTTTGTTTTCAAAATTGTTGTAATATAATGGTAAAAGGTACATATTTAGAGGGTGACCCCACTTCAAACCCTATAATTTAGAATACATCCTACAGATATTGTGGAGTAAAAAAAATGGAGTATGAACTATACTACAAACTACAGTAGTTGAGCAGGATCGTCTTCCATGGAAAAACTCATATTGAATTATTAGTGGACATAGAGGCTTATGAGTGGTGGATAAATTTATTCCAAATTCATTATAGCCATGCAATATTAGAAGCCTAAATGGTGTGGTCGTGACATTAATGTCGAGAATCGAGCTTGTCCTTCCAAATCCAATGCCACTTTCATTCCAGTACCTATGAATGTCAATGGTGTCCCTATAACGTAAGTACTTGGAGTAAATTTACCATGAAACATTATAAAGAGTAATGATAGGTTGAAGAATTGCCTAAACATGTAATCCAATGCTTTTTTTATCTTTATCTAGAAATAACGATCAATTCCAAGGCATTAAACAGTATCAAAAACCCTCAAACATTCACAGATATCCACTGGGTACATGCATGGCACTGCAAATCCTTCATATTATTACTTATTCTTCCATCATCGATGAATAATAATAGTTTTCTATGGTGAAAGGATATAGAGACTTACCATGGTCTTTAAACTTCATAACAAGACCGCTCAGAAAATCAAAAGATTTCTGGTCTCCAGTGTGGAGGAACACACAAGCCGTAGATGCCGGCGAACCAAGAAAAGAGCCATCCTTGGATTGGAGTTTGAGAATTATTTTCAAATTATTGTTGATTGGGTTTAGATTTCTAACTTGTCTACAAACCACTCCTTTTGAAGTTGGTTGCTACCTTCTTTAATTTCTGATGAAAGGAGCACTACTTTTTGGGATCTTAGGTTCAACCTGTACTTTTAAGTAAGGGCATTGAGATCTCAGGTGCCCCTATGTATGACATTCCACTCAAAATTTTGGCTTATTTTTATATTCCAGTGCTTACTTCTAGTAGTAAATCCCATATTCTAGCTCCATGAAAGTAGGAAGCTCTGAGTCCAAATTTGTGTTGACACAAATTCTAGCTACCATCATCCTTGACCTGGCCAACATGGCATGATCAATGGCCACCAATTAACCAATTATTTTAGCAATACCTTTGAGGATATCCTCATGCTATAACTACCAGGGAAGGTTTGGTAGATGAACCCAGATAGGAGTATGGTTAATACTCTAGGTTTTGGGGTTAAAATATACACCCATATACGCAAGAACAAATTGTGCCTTCCCAAGAACCAAGGTCCCCCTGTAATAATATGGCTAGCATCATCATGATTGCTTAGTTGTATGACAAAAAAATATTTGGCTAGACCAAAAATTTCCATGCTACCCACAACCTTCCATTTCATTTGCATCCAACTCCTGATGGTTTCAAGATTAGGTCATCCTCCAATAATATTTCCGAATAGCGAGAAAGTTTCCATTGTGAGTTAGTTTGAAATAATGCTATAAAGGACTTTGATTTTTGTCCCAATGGGCTCAAGATAAAAGGAGGATTATCTGGGACTAATATTCCCTCCACTTAGGAATTTTGTAAAAGAAGGTTTTTCCACAGTGGACCCCTTGACTTGTGGGGTCCCAGAATTGATTCCTTTTTCGGGAGGTTCATCTCCCCAGAACTGAGCCACATTTTTAAATGCCTTATCACAAAAAATATGACCATACTTAGGCACCTTGGAAGGATCCCCAGACTTGATAACCCCATGACCGTCCTTCTAACATCTGGAAATTTGAATTTGCTCCTTCCCACCTTCAAAATTTTGAATTCCTACACTCCCACCTGAATAGTTTTTGCATTCACCTGTCATCCTATTTATGGTTTAAGTTAAACCTTAGTATTACTGCCTTGTAATGCCCCTAGATTCCCTAAGGGATATGTAGGCTATTGAATGGGTAATTGACCTATGTTGGAGACATTGATACTATTGTGATATGTGGTATCTTACTGGAGATGATTAACTAATAGTTGGTGGAATAGAGGTAAAATTATTGAGATTAGTAGATTGAGGAGGAAATTGAAAGCAATTTTGAATGATACTACTAGTTGAAAGGACTTGTGGATTTATTCCTATTGGGATCCAAATTGACATCAAGTAAACTTGATACTACAACTGTCTATCTTCCAACTTTCTGACCAGGCTTGCACCCGCTAGTCACAACTCAGAACTCAACATTGGATGGACCAAAGATTGCTTTAGCCCAACCTCCAGAGTAGGTTGGTTCCTTGTCAACTGATAGAGTGTTGACTCAATTAAGCTCAATAATGGTTTTGAGAGATAGGGTTAGAAAAGGGTTTAGGGTTAAGAAATTATGAGTAAATAGTGGTCAGATAGAGCTAACAACATAGGCATCCACAGGGAAAACCTTTCAGCAAATTATTTCCAGTGTCCCACACTCAAGATTAGCAGCACCCAAAATAGAGTAATCTTCATACAATAGAAAGAAAAGTAGAGATGTGCTTCAAGAAGTAATTTCAACATCTATGATACTAACAATCCAATTTAGCAGAATAGATCAGTATTTAGACTTAACAGAAATAAACCTCTTGCCAACACAGATCTAACTATGAAAATATTTCAATTGCCTTACAACTAGTAATCCAATATAGGTGGAATGAACTAACCATAATAGCATTGATAGAAATGCAATTCACAGCTCGAACCTCTTAATAAAGATATCGAAGATGACAATTCTTGAGTCAAAAATCCGAGTAATGCTCCTTCCATTAATTTGCAAAAGATGTTACACAGTAGGGCAAGCAAACACTCTAGAGCCGACCCTAAAAATCGAGGGTTCGACCTCTATATATAGTTTTACAATGAAAGAAAATAGGTGGAACATTACAAGGATTTAGACTATGCTAGATCAGTAGAATGCTATGGTGGCATCATTTCATTCGCCTACAGGGCCCGAGAAATCTGCTCGATGTCGCACGCCATGGCAGCTCGGCTCTGCAACTTGCTGGTTCTATCATGGTAGTTAGACTCCAGGCCATTAGAAACAAGATCTAAACCATTCATCTTTCTTGAGGACTTCATCCTACCGTAGATCTGCAACTACCCAGGTTCTTGGTTCTTGGCTCCATGGATGCTTCGTCTACCCGCTCGAACCGACTGGTTCTCATTTGCCAAGAATCCACCTTTGTATACTCATGAAAATGTCAGCATGATATCCACCATTGATGCACTTCATGGATGGCTATGATTAAACTTCAATAATGCTCTGTAGATGAGCGGTGTAGAACATGTCACCAATCCACTCTAAAAATAATGTTGACGTTAGCTTGGATGGCTTTGGCCAGTGGATTGGAGCATTCATGAGAAATACACTAAGTATTGAGTGGAATGTAGCATGTCGCCAATCCGCTCTCTTAATTCTTCAAACTGCTTTATTTCCCTTTCACATCCATGACATAGAGCGTATGTTGTAATCCGCTCCTCGATATCTACTCCTCAAGCTTTGACCCAAGTTGACTATGAAATAGAGCATATCACCAATCCACTCAAGAAGTAGTGTAAAATATCACTTTGCACTATTCCGCTACCTTGTACTTCTTCTCAAGAATTTTGACCTCTTTACCCAATAGCGTAGAGCATGTCACCAATCCACTCTAGAATAGACATGGAACTCAATGACATGGAACATCTCCAACACTTAGTCACTTTAGTGCATGGGATGGGGTAATGTCGCTAATCCACACTTTGGAAGATGTTGACATCATTTTGACTTGGTTTGACTATGGATTGGAACATCTAAGCTAGGCCACTACAAAATACACTAAGTACTGAGTGGTGTGGAACACTTTGCTTATGCTATGAAAAAAAACTAAGTGTTGAGTGGATTGGAGCATCTTGCATTGGGCCGCTCTGAAATACACTATATCTTCAATGGTTGGGAGCATCTTCATGCCTTAGAAAATATTTTCAAAATTTTACTAAGGATGTGGCCATTTTGGGCCTACATTATGGCGCCTCCGGGTGGATTTGCTTGCAAAGCCATCGAACTCAGAGTCTTATCCATTGGGCATCAAGAGTCAAAAATACAAATCTTCAAGCAATGCTTCATAGAATAATTTCTATATGACCATTACCCTCTAAAAACTTTGTGAAGCCACCCAGAGGATAACGGTTCATATCGAGATCATACTAGAAACAAAGATATCCATCGCTCCTTCAAAACTGCTCAAATGTCAAGCAAAATAGAGCTACGCTCTCCCTTTTAAGCTTCATCAAAATGATATGAATACCTTCACAAAACTTTCATTCTCTACTCTTTGGCCTCATGCTTTTATTATTGTCTTCTGACAGTGTCAGGAAAAAAAAAAAAAATACAACACTTTTACATGACTACAAAAATGTTCAAAGTAGAAAAACTTTATACTTGTGCCTCTTGAGGGTCTGTAGCAACCCTATCTGGTTCTTCACCTCCTTGCTAAGCTTCTTCTACACCATTGTCTTCCTAGTCTTGATCAACCTCCTCTTCTTTAGGTGAATCTTGCTCCTTATCCTTTTTCTCAGCATCAATCCCAAACAATTGGATCATCAACTTAAGAGTCTACAAGGCTTATTTCCAAACTACTTCAGAAGGGTTAGAAGTCTCCTTAAGCTGCTTATGGATAAACTCCAATTCGGTAGTATCTTCATAATTTGTAGAGCTTCCCTTGTTCACCAAGTCTTCCATCAAATCTCTGAGTTTGGTTAAATCAATTATCATCTAGGAGACCTGCTCTTGATCGATTGGCTCCTTCCAAGCATCAACCTTAGATTCATCTTGGAGGCTTGAAGCTACACTCTTCTTGATTTCTTCTTCTGATAACAGAGTGTTATTCTCAAGCCAGAGTCCTTTAAAGCCATATTGAGTCATTTCTTGATTGATGTCTACCACATCTCGAATTGTATTCTCCACTTTATCATATAACAACCAAGCCTTTTGAAGCAATCTATTCTTCTTTACTATAACTTTGGTAGCCAATCTAGCAGTATTCCATTCCTTGTTGGGGATCGGTTTAGCAGTCTCACTAAGCCTGCTATCTACCAGTTTATAGATTTGTTCTACTAGAATAACCATGGGTTGCAGCTCTTGAGTGAATTTATCTAGGTCTTCTTGAGTATTCTAGAGAAAATGGCTAGCATCATCCATATAATCTATGATGGGCTACAGTTCAGAGCATTTCTCCAAAACTTTGAACCACAACTCTTTCCTTACCTTCTTCACCCCTACTTTTGAGAAGCCTGAGGACTTGGCCTTTTCAATCTGAAGTTGATGCTTCAAGTCTTGTATTTCTTTGGCTTGTTCTTCATTTTTCTTCTTCTACTCCTCAACTTGATCTTTGAGCTTAATGGCCTCTTGAAATTTGCTCTGCCAACTTTTCACTTCATTCCTGATAACTTTCTCTACCTTTTTGGTTGTTGACTATCTTCTCTAATTTTTCTATCATCGCTCCAACTTGTCAACTTTCTCCTTGTATATATCAATCTTGACATAGAAAGTCTCTAAGTGAGCTTTTGCTATAACCAACTCATCTTCAATAGGTAGCTGCTCAATATCTTCGGTATACTCCTCTAGATGATAGTCTTGCATAATCATCTCTATTTTAGGCTTACTCACCAAAGGAATAATAGACCTAGATGCTCTCTACCTTGAAACTAGGTCAACAGACATTGTACTCCTCTTTGTAGCCATCCTCTTTGAAGGCTTGGACAACTTCTCTACCCAAAAATCCTGAATTTTCTATGAAACATCCTTCTCCTTTTGCAAAGAAGCCAATGTGGGATAACTTGTAGGAGGAGGAGAAGCTATAAGATATGGAAGGGTAGATTCAGTAGCTGATGATGATGGAGTGGTAGTGACCATAGTTGAGTCTATGACTATTGTTGTGGTTGCAATGGGGAAAGACATGGGAACTAAAACAAAACTCAAAGAAGGGTGAGTGGGTGTGGATGAAACAACTTGTGTTTCAGATGATGTTGGAGGTTGTGATGGCAAAGGTGGGATTACCGGAGATGATGAAACTAGAATTTTAGATGAATATGGAGGAGATGGATTGGCTTGGCCCTCTATATTTATTGATGAGATAGGTGGTGAATTATGAGGGGGAGAGGGCACCTTTATTTCAATATTTTCTTGAGAAGGGGAAGGAGATTTATCTAGGGAAAGAGGAGGAGAAGGAGAAGAAGGGATAGTAATCGTACCTTCACCTACAGATGTAGGATGTTCTAGAGCCACCTCTACACTTTGTTGTTGTATTTGTTGTACCAATTTCTCTACAACTGAGATAGGGGTCTTCTCAACAATTTTCCCCTTATCCATTTTTTATTTCTTACAAACCTCCTTCTGAGTCCCTTCTAGTGCATCTTTGGCTTTTCTCTTAAAAACTTGAAATACTGTCAGCTTATCACTCTTTGTATCTTCCTCAGAAGGCCCCTCCTCTAATACATCTTCAGAAATAGGGTTGAGCTCAACTGTGGCTACGGTGGTGAAACTCACTGGTGTAAACACAAAGTCTTCATCCTTCTTATTCCAATCTATCTCAATTTTAGGGGGCTCTCCACCCAGGGCTAGGTGCTTGGGCCTACTAACTATCTTAATGACTTCTATGTTTATGGCCCTATCATCAGAATAATACATTTTACTCATTAATTATGCCCCTATAGGGAATTTCTCCAATTGTTCTATTGAGGGCTCAAATATTTTAAGAGCTTCAGCAGTAGCTAATTGAGTATCAACCCCTTCCTCTTGAGTTTCCTCTTGTGAAGGTGGGGAAGGAGAATCTATCCCTAGTTGTGCTTTCTTATAAATTAGTACCAGATTCTTAGGGTCCTTTACTTTCCAAGTTTTGATGTTCTTGTCATATCTCTCAGAAAAATCATCATCAATTACTCGCCCAAATTTGGATTTCTCTATGCTAGTTTCTACTCTCATTCTCCACCAGTCTACAATTTTACCTTCATCCCAATTCTTCTTATTTTCAAGCTCTTTGATCTTAGACTCCTTCAACTAGTGGCTTTCATTATTATCTAGATCAAAATCAACTATCTGCTCATAGAAGTCTAGCCATGGGGGAAGTTGTTCCATTTTGGCAACATTCCAATCTAATGGGGCATTTTCCTTGTTATTCCTCCCCTATTCAAAATGAGGCCTTGAGGTCTTCTCAAACTTGTGGGCCTTCTCTCCATTAAGAGCAATGTTCCTCTTGTAGAATTTGTCATCTGGGTCATATCTCCACCTCTATGGGATGTAAAATAGGCCCAACCTATCCAAATATTGGGTGATTTGTTCACCTTGGCCCTTTCTGACAATAGTTATATCATCAACATTATGGTAAGTCAACAAACATCTTCTTTTCTTACTAGAGCCATAATTCATATTAATGAAATCTGCTTGCCTCAAATATTCTAGAGCTAACAATCTATTCATGATGAAATGAGGTAGCAAAAAAGGCTTACCAGTGAAGCCATAGAGTCTAATAATTATGCCTTCTATGAGAACATACCAGTCCCCTTCCTTAATGCTTGGTACTCTTAACAATTCTTTGGTTAGAGGTGGTAATATAGGGCATTTCCCATACATAATTTTCAAAGTTGGCCCTAGGAATTCTAGATTAAACCTATAAAAAGACTTTATGCTCCTCAAATGAGTAGTCCAATAATATACAAGGATAGGGTCTCCCTTATCATTTTTCTCTTTCACTAGAATCCAAGGCATCATCTACCTTACAATGGCATAGAACATCCAAACCAAATTTGAACAATGCCGGAAAGAGGGAGCTTCTGAATCCCTTTTCATCCTTACCAATTGCTCATGCATTCATTTGGCAAGGAAAGTTAGCCAATCAAAGTAAATGGCCTTGATACCTTCCTTCTCTACATCAGGTTCATACATCTTCTCATTCAAAATGTAGTAAGTAGTGGCTATTTTCCAATCCCTCACAAATTGGTCAAAATCCAAACCCTCTAAACAAGCTAGCATGGAGTACAATTCTAGGTTGACAAACTAGTCAATTGGAATTGGGGTATTAGGCATATCATCTTCCTAGTCTAATAGTTTTGAATTGGAAATAAACCCATTTCTTAAACAAGTTCCTTTTCATGAACCATTAATGAAGAATAACCCTACTTGCTCTAATATATCAAATCTTTAGGTTCTAAGGTGGGTCTACCCCTAGAGCAAAAAATCATGACAAGCTTTTGTAGTGATGTTAAATAATATTATACCATTAGCTATTTTACTACCCTTTTCCCTTAGGATCATAAAATTTACAATGATTGCATATTAACTCTGGACAAGGATGAACCGAATCACAGATGTAAAAAGATAAGAAAGAGCTTCAACAACACAATGTACCTTGGAGGTAATTGGTCTCCTTCAATACCTAAACTCAAAATTCCTCCTTAATAAGGTTCTCCTTACTTGAGTCATTACAATATCTGCCAATCATCTCATCTAATCTACGTAGCCTTCCAACTCTACACATCTTTGTTGCACATCCTTTGGAGCTACTTTAGGAGTCTTTTTCATGAAAATTATCAAAGTGTTCTTTCTTTGGTATTTGCAAATAATGCTTTACTATTCCCCTGCTCTTTCTGCTAGGTAGGCATTGCTTTTATCAAATGAATGAGCTTTGCACTTTGAGCACTTTTAAATGTTACTACATGTACACCTTTCACCATTAATGTGGCCACTATGAGAACTATCTATTTGCACACTTTTCAAATCAAACTCATGCATCTTGGTGGCTTGGAGATGTTACATCACTCACTAATTGGTTAAGGCATGAAGCACTTTACTAAGCTTACGATATCTTTCATCATATTTCTTTCCTTTGAAGTGGCATGGGAAACTCGCATAGCAACTTGTAGATATTTCTTTCTTCGAAGAGCGGCATAGCACAAGTGTCCAATTTCCGCTCTAAAATGGTCATGAACTCCAACGGATTGGAACACATGCTATGATCCACTACCACCTTACCTTTTAAGAGTTTGAGGAACACATGGTATTCCACTACCATCTTAGTTTATTTGAGAGGAGCATGGAACCATGTTGTATTCCACTGCCACCTTAGCTTATTTTGCAACTTGTAACTTGATTTTTGAAGCAAAATTTTCTCTTTTTTTATAACACTTTTTCCAAAATGAAAACTTTGAAGTAAAGGGAAAAAGGATATGATACAAAAATATGTACATATATTACAATGAACTTAGCTCAATCAAAGTAGATTTTAATATGGAAACCATTGACTAGGATCGACTGCATGTTTCCTTCAAGATCTTCAAGCTAGAAAACATTGGTCTCCTTAACCTCTACTATTTTGAAAGGACCATCCCAGAAGGAATCAAACTTCTGATGGTGCCCTAGCTTAGCTCTTTCCACATTCCACCTGAGGATAGAATCTCCAACTTGGAACTTTCTAAACCTGGCTTTCTTATCAAACCATACCTTGATATCAAATGAATGCTTTTGGAAATCCTCATATGCCTGAGTCCTTTTCTCCTCTAGCTGCAATAAATGTGTCAACCTAGTTTCAACTAGATTTTGTTCAGACTCATCCTCTATATTTACCAACTTGAGGGCTAGAATTTCCAAGTGAACAGGTAATACTACTTCTTTGCCATATACTAAGGCATAAGGGGAGGTCTTAATGGACTTTTTGATAGTGATCCTATCTACCCATAGAGCTTGTTCTAATAGTAGGTGCCAACTTCTCTTGTTACCCTCTAATGATCTTCTCAAGATTCTTAGCAGATTTTTGTTAGTTGATTCTGCTAATCCATTTCCTTGGGGGTAGTAGTTAGAAGTATTTTTTATGGTGATGCCATACTTGCTGGTAAACTCAATGTATTTAGCTCCTATGAATGTTGGTCCATTATCACTCACTAAAGCTTCTGGAACACCAAACCTTGTGATTAAGCTTTCCATGAAATCTATCACCACCTCTTGGTCTGATTTCTTTGTAGGAATGGCCTCTACCCATCTGGTGAGGTAGTCTATAGTAGTCAGAATGTACTTGTGCCCAGCTGAGGAATTTGGATTGATAACCCCTATGAAGTCCAACCCCCATTGCTGAAAAGGTTCTTCAACTTGAATTGGCTTGAGGGGGAATGATGCATTCCTTGTTCTTCCCACATACCATTGGCATTCATCACAAGCTCTTGTAACTTTGAAGGTGTCAACAAATATGGTAGGCCAATAATAGCCTACCCTAATGATCTTCAAAGTTATGACTCTTCCTGAGAAATGTCCTCCAGATAATCCTCCATGGAACTCCTCTATGACCTTTTGTTTTTGATCATCTCTTAAGCATCTTAAGAGGACTCCATCAAGGTTTCTCTTGTATAGACCTTCTAGAAATAAGACATATTTCAAAGCCTGAAGCCTATATCTTCTTCTCTATGATGGATTAATATTAGGGGGACACACTCCAGTCAGAAAGTACTTAGTCATCTGATCCACCCAGTCTGATTCTCCTAACTGTAGTTCTTCAGTTTGATCTTCTATTGTTGACTGATAGGTTATCACTTCTACTGAAACCATTGCTTCTATCAAACCTTGGCATAGTGCTCTACCTCTGACCAGCTTGGTAGGATGAATTTCCACATCATATTCCTGGATCTTAGTAATCCAACCAGCTCTTTTATCTCCTAGTTCACCTTGTAAAATGAAACTTCTCACATCTGGGTGAACCACATAAACCAGGGTTTTACTTTGAACCAAGTATTGCCTAAATTTTTTCAATGACTTCATTACTACAAATACTTGTTTCTCAATAAAATTATACTTGACCTGATATTCATGAAGAGTCTAGCTCCAAAATAATATGGGATGTTCTTCTCCTTCATCATTCTTCTAGGTGAGCACTGATGCATAACTCTCTTCAGCTCCATAAGCATAAAGAATGAAATCTTTATTAAAGTCTGGATTGACTAGAACTGGAGCTGTAGCAATGGATTGCTTGATGATTTCAAAAGCTTGCTTTCTCACTTTAGTCCATTTGAAATCTGCATTCTTCTTCAACAATTCTGATATAGGCTTCACCTTCTGAGCAAAATCAGAGATGAATTTTCTGACAAAGTTTATCTGACCAAAGAAGGACTACAAAGCTTTCTTATTCATGGGTAGTGGAAGAGCAAGGATGGATTTGATTCTATCTAGATCAATGGCCATACCTTCTTTGGAGACCACATGGCCTAACAACTTTCCCTCATGAACTACAAAAAATGACTTCTTAGGATTAAGAGAGATGCCAAATTCCTTGCACTTCTGAAATACTTGCTCTAGATGTGCTAGGTGGTCTTGCTTATCATGGGAGAATATAGTCATGTCATCTAAGTAGATTAGAATGACCTTGTTGATCAGCTCTCCAAAGGCATAATCCATTGCTCTTTGGAAGGTGGCTCCTACATTAGACAACCCAAAAGGTATTCTCTGATAGGCAAAAGTGCCCCATTTGGTGGTGAATGTTGTTTTAAATTGATCTTCATCCTTCACCCAAATTTGGTTGTAGCCAGAGAAGTCATCTAATAGTGAGAACCTTTCTACTCCCACCATAATCTACAATATTTGATCAATCTATGGGAGGGGATAGTGGTCCTTTAGTGATGCTTGATTGAGGTTTCTGAAATCTACACACAAGTGGATGTCACCATTCTTCTTCCTTACTGGTACTAAGTTAGCTACCCAGGTTGAATGCTTGATTGGATAGATGATCTTAGCCTTTAGAAGCTTCAATAGTTCTTCTCTCATTATGGCTTCGATCCTAGGATTCATAGGCCTCTATTTCTACCTGAAGGGTTTTGCATTTGGCTCTAGCTCAATTGTATGTTGGATGACCTTCTTGTCATATACTTTAAGATCTTCATATGACCAAGCTACAATGTCTTGGTACTTTAGGCATAAAGCTTTGATATCCTCCTCTTCTTCTAGAGAACATCGGACTCCAACTTTGAGCTTCTTTTCCTTTTCAATTTCAATTTCTTTGTAGATCTTCTCATTGATCTCCATGGATTTGATCTTTTTCCTATCTTCATTGTCAAACAAGCTTTCTAGAGTAACCAACCCTCTAGGTATATGATTGTTCTTAAGTTGGATGACATCTTGTTGGTCTATCTCTTCTAGATTTTCCTCTTGAATAGTAGATAAATAGGCTTCTCTCACCAGAAAATCAATGATCTGTTCATCACTTTCAAAGACCTACCAAAAAATCTGCTTGTCTGGTACCGTAGGCCTAAAAATCATTTTGATCCCTTTGTCTTTTGTAACTCCTATATCTACAGAAGGGTTGAAATTAGCTCCCCTTACTACCAAGGAATCATCCAAGGTATTCTATCTTCTAGGAATAAAATTAATATTTAGGGCATCAAAGGATTCCATCAAATCCCATACCCTATTTCTATATACCTTCAGGTAATGGTGCTTACTACTGCACCTCTCTCTTACCTGATTGACAATCAATTTAGAGTCACCATATATATTCAAGATCTTGATGCCCATGCTTTCAGCTTGCATTAGCCCAAGGTATAAAGCCTCATATTCTATAGCATTGTTAGTGCATGACCATGTTAGCCTATATGCAAAACTCTTTGTCCCTTCTGATTGGGACTGTAATAGTACACCAACACCAACACCATTTTTGCATCTTGCACCATCAAAGTGCATGGTCCAGGTTTCTATTTCTCTCAAGGACTAATTAGATATAGTAAGGATTATTTTCTCTATTTCTATGGAAATGCTATATGTACCCATACCTATCCCAAATTGACTATAATCCTCTCTGAAAGGTAGCTCATATTCAATCTCTAACTCTTCAAAACTATCCACTAGTTCAAATTCATCTAGAGGAGTGAGATTACACATGTCTTCTTCAAATTTTTCAATATGATAAGACACAGGCTTCTCTAGTGTTATTCTTATCCTCTTTCCTTTGAAAGGAATCACCATGCTAGAATAATCCATATACATGCATCCTCCCAATTTTGTAGTGAATTCTCTTGAAAGGCACAAGCCAAAATAAGGCTCTAGATCCACCACCACTATTTCTTGCATGATGGTTACCTTAGGAGCTCTATGTAGCCTCATCAAGACATATTTTATCACTCCCACTATCTTCACTAGTGTCCCATATAACTGTAGAACTCTAGGGTAAGATCTGGTATATTCCATACCCATATCCTCATAAACTACTTTAGGCATAACTATGGTGGAAGCCCCTGAGTCAATCATACAGTTGTAGATAATCCACCCCTCCATCCTTAGAGAAATGTAAAAGGGAGGGGGTTTGTTCTTTAAAGTAGTAGGAGACATTTTATCCTTTTCAGAGGGCATGCTGAGGATTATGGTGGCCTACTTTTCTTATAGATATTTGTTTAGAGAAGCTTTTAATAGGTCTATTTGGCCAAGAATGAAGAGAGTATCATATAAGCTAGCCTTGGATGGTATCTTCTTCATTTCCTCCACAATGTTATATTCAGACTTGGCAGAGGTGGGTCTCTCAAACCTTCTCTCTAGCTCACCATACTTTCTCTTATACTATTGTGTGGCCTCAATTCTCTACCTCTTGGTAATGGAGGGGAATCTAAGCCTCTCTTGGGCTTCATTCTTGGATCTCATTCTATCTCCCTCATTTTCCTTCTCAAATATCTTGGGAAAACTAACCTCCTTTTCTTGGCCTTTAGGGACCATGTCTCTCTTTTCATTGGCCTAGGGGATAGGGAATGTATCACTACTTTGGGAAGGTGGATCCTTCTTATTTTGAGAGGGGACCTAAAATTGACCCATATTTTGTGGATCAACCTACAATGTTTTCTTGCCTGACCTTGTCATGACAGAAATGGGTCCATCCTCATCAAGATCTTTTCCAACCATGATCTGATCTGGTTTCCAGAGCATATTCACTCTTCCTTTATAATTTCTCTCTACTTTCTCCATAGCCTATTGTACATGGTGTTGGTACATAACACAAGATTCTGAATCATGGGGATCATTGCACACCAGACACCATACATTCACTAGACTTATTTTAGAAGAACATTTAGGATCTTCTTGAATTGCATTTACTCTGACCCTAGTGCTATTATTGGGACCAAGTCTTTGATCCTTGTTAACATAAGGAAATATCCTTTGTTGAGATCTCTCTATATCTCTCTTTTCCATTGAATTCATCTTGTTGCTGAGAGTTTTCAAAGTATTCTGAATATCAAGGAGGATAGAGGATTCTTGGGATATCTGAGAAGGAAGTGGAGGGAAAGGAACTACAAGGTGATACTTTTGAGTGAGGAATGGGGGTCATATATGGAAATGGGGATGACAAAGGAGGAGGGTCCATATAAGATGATGTAGTTATCTGACCTTGGACATTGGGGGTTTCCAAATTGTAGGGCAACACAACTTTTGGGGGTAATCTTCCCACATTAATAAGGATATTTTTAGCATGGACAATTGCATTGTAGACCTATGGAAAGGTGTATACTCTAGATTGTTGGGTTTGTAGACCTAACTCTGATCCGAGGGCTCTGATATAATACATGAAAGTGAGGGTTGAAGTTGGTCTAGCTTCAGGGGGATCCTCTTCCAAGTCCTACTAAACCTCAAGTTGAAGTCTAAAATAGTTTCTTGCTGATGCTTTTGTATGGATGTGAATTGATTAAGGAGGGAAAAAGGATCAGTAGACTCATTGAATTCTTCCACAAAGGGTTCTGCTAATGCTGCCCATGAGGTAATGGTATTGTCTTCTAGGGTCCTAAACCAATGTAAAATATTTCCTCTAAAGGATAGGGCTAGGATTCTGACAATAACATCCTCATTTTTTATATTGTGGATTACTGCCAGATTCAGAATATCTTGGTAATGTTCATATGTAGTTTTACCAGATCCATCATAGGTGGGGATGGCCTTAGACACAACTTGAGGAATATCATGCATATGGGCTAGTCTAAGGGGACCAACTGTATTCCAGCTAGGATACTTCTGTAAGGGCTGATTTGGAACTGCATTTTGATTTTGGTTTTGGGCCATGTTCCTAGGTGTATCTCCTATTGGAGGTGGCCTTGGGTGTACTATAGGATGTACCTCAAGAGGAGTTTCATCTGAATGAAAATCTTGATTTAAATCCCTTATGATAGTAGACCCTCTAAAAGGTAGCTCATAGTAGAAAAAGGAGTTTGGGTTATTCCTTGTGGATGACCTAGTATTCATGAAAAAACTACAAGCTACAGGGATAAATTTTTTGGTTCATAGACCAGGGAGTCACCAGGTGAATTTGCTACTCACCACTTAGCAAGGTCAAGACAATTCACCAAATATTGATTCCTTCAGGAAAAGATACAGACAATAAATAATAAGATGGGTTCTAGTGTTTCTTGTAAATAGGTCCCATCGGGCATGCCAAAACTATTGGGATCCAAATTGACATCAAGTAAACTTGATACTACAACTATCTATCTTCTAAATTTCTAACTAGGCTTGCACCCACTAGTCACAGCTCAGAACTCAACATTGGATGGACCAAATATTACTTTAGCCCAACCTCCAGAGTAGGTTGGTTCCTTGTCAACTGATAGAGTGTTGACTCAATTAAGCTCAATAATGGTTTTAAGAGATAGGGTTAGAAAAGGGTTTAGGGTTAAGAAATTATGAGTAAAATAGTGGCCAGATAGAGCTAACAACATAGGCATCCATAGGGAAAACCTTTCAACAAATTATTTCTAGTGTCCCACACTCAAGATTAGCAACACCCAAAATAGAATAATCTTCATACAATAAAAATAAAATAGAGATATGCTTCAAGAAGTAATTTCAACATCTATAATACTAACAATCCAATTTAGTAGAATAGATTAGTATTTAGATTTAACAAAAATAAACCTCTTGCAAGCACAGATCTAACTATGAAAATATTTCAATTGCTTTACAACTAGTAATCCAATATAAGTGGAATGAACTAACCATAATAGCATTGATAGAAATGCAATTCATAACTTGAACCTCTTAATAAAGATATCGAAGATGATAATTCTTGAGTCAAAAATCTAAGTAATGCTCCTTCCATTAATTTGCAAAAGATGTTACATAGTAGGGCAAGCAAACACTCTAGAGCCGACCCTAAAAATCGAGGGTTCGACCTCTATATATAGTTTTACAATGAAAGAAAATAGGTGGAATATTACAAGGATTTAGACTATACTAGATCAGCAGAATATTGTGGTGGCATCATTTCATTCACCTGCAAGACCTAGGAAAATCGCTCGATGCCACATGCCATGGCAACTCGACTCTGCAACTTACTAGTTCTATCATGGTAGTTAGACTCTAGGCCATTAGAAACAAGATCTAAACCATTCATATTTCTTGAGGACTTCATCCTACCATAGATCTACAACTACCTAGGTTCTTGGTTCTTGGCTCCATGGATGCTTCATCTACCCACTCAAACTGATTGGTTCTCATTTGCCAAGAATCTACCTTTGTATACTCAAGAAAATGTCAGCATGATATCCACCATTGATGCACCTCATGGATGGCTATGATTAAACTTCAATAATGCTCTATAGATGAGTGACATAGAACATGTCACCAATCCACTCTAAAAATAATATTGATATCAGCTTGGATGACTTTGGCCAATGGATTGGAGCATTCATGAAAAATACACTAAGTATTGAGCGGAATGTAGCATGTCGCCAATCCGCTCTCTTAATTCTTCAAACTGCTTTATTTCCCTTTTGCATCCATGACATAGAGCATGTTGTAATCCACTCCTCGATATCCGCTCCTCAAGCTTTGACCCAAGTTGACTACGAAATAGAGCATGTCACCAATCCGCTCAAGAAGTAGTGTAAAATATGCTTTGCGCTATTCCGCTACCTTGTACTTCTTCTCGGGTATTTTGACCTCTTTGCCTAGTGGCATAGAGCATGTCACCATTCCACTCTAGAATAGACGTGGAACTCAGTGGCATGGAACATCTCCAACACTTAGTCGCTTTAGTGCGTGGGATGGGGTAATGTGCGCTAATCCACACTTTGGAAGATGCTGACATCATTTTGACTTGGTTTGACTATGGATTGGAACATCTATGCTAGACTGCTACAAAATACACTAAGTATTGAGTGGCATGGAACACTTTGATTATGCTACAAAAAAGAACTAAGTGTTGAGCGGATTGGAGCATCTTGCACTGGGCCACTCTGAAATACACTATATCTTCAGTGGTTGGGAGCATCTTCATGCCTTAGAAAATATTTTCAAAAATTTTCTAAGGATGTGGCCATTTTGGGCCTACACTTCCAATGTTTGTGGTTACAATAGTGGCATAAGTTTGTTGATGGATATGATTACCATGATTCAAATATTCACTCAAGGAGTTGTCATGAACATCTTGAGAAGGAATAGTTTGATGATGAGATGTTCTAACATCCTCAAGTTGGGCTTCCTATTCTAGATCTACATCCAAGGTATTCTTATGATTCCTATAAAATCTCCAAATATGTTCAAAATATTTAAAGGTAAGGGTCCCATTGAGTCCCCTAATAGGATCAAGGCTATTCTCAACTCCTTCCTTTTATTCTTATTCAATATTATAATTATCTTTATCAATTTGATCATCCTTTTGAAATATATCATCATATTATAAGAGCCTTCACCCACTCCTAATATTGGGAGCCATTAGGATGGAGAAAAGATAATAGAGTGGAAAAGAGGAAAGCTAAGAAACTAGCAAAAACACACAAGAGATTTTAAGATAGTTATTAAATATTTTATGATTTAAGCACACTGAATTAGTGGTCTTGTTTAAAGTTTTAAAAAGCAAAAAGAAGAGGCTTCCTATATTTGTCACTAAGATGTGTTTTCACACTAGGTTAACCAAATATGTAGAGGGGTAAAACCATGCACCGACATATGATTCTCAATGCTGGATCCACAAGGAAGCCTTGAGGTGACCATGGTGGTTGTTATAACTCTACACTCGATGTAAATGGGGTATGGGTTCACCAGGGATGGTTTTAGGACTCACTCCAAGTCTAAGTATGGAATGTTTTTTATGTTTTTAATTTGAGCATACACCTATATTTGGCCTTTCTATATTAAACTATGAAATGAAAGAATAATGCAAGATACAAGATGAAAGAATACAAGAGCTAAGCCTAGAATGATTCTTTGATTCAATGATATATAACTCTATATTACAAAATAAAACCTTTTGAGCAAGGGTCCAAGAGAATGTACAAACAAAACCCTAGATGCATACTATATGCTCTTATTTATTCAATTGCCTATGAAATGTAATTAAATATATATACTTTGCTTTTGATCTAGGTTTTTCACAAAAGTGGAAAGAAAGAAAACAAAAAATAACCTAAAGATATATTAAGGTACTTATCTTAATTTTATGGTTGATCCAAGATTTATCTTGCATCCCAAATATCCAATAGCTTCAAACCTACGAAATAGCTTCACAAAACCCTAGAAAATTTGATCAGCATTTGGGGGCTTACTTAGGATGCTATATGGTTGAGCTTGGAGGTGCAATAGTCAAGCCCCCTTGGCTCTTTTAGCTGACCTATTTGAAAATAAAATTATCTTTGACCTTTGGAACATGCACAAATATAGTAAAATAGATATGTAATAGTAATGTAAAATGCAGAAGAGATGGACACAATATAAAGCTTCAAAACATGGTGTAAATTAGAGTTTCAAATTGCAAAGCTTGACCTTAACTAGGAGGTATGAATTTGGTTGACCATATTCACACCCTATATGGACAAGGCATGAATCTAGTTCATATGCCCTTTTTGGGGCCTAAAACAACAAAAAATGGGGTGTGAAATATAGAAAATAGAGTTTTAAATGCTAACAAAACAAATGCAAAACTTGATGAGTTTATGGAGCAAGAAATAAGAAATGAAGAGGTAGAATAAGCACTCTAAATTTTTTTATCTATCCAATCATCAAGATTTATTCACTCAATCCCCAAGGCTATCAATCACCAAGCACCAAAACAATCAAAACAATAACTTGTAGTAGAAATCCACTTAAAAGTATGAGAATGTGAGTGAGCCAAGAATTATAATCACAACAAAAAAGAATTGGGGAAACTAAGGGGATACAAAACCTTATTAAAAGGATATTTGGAGGGAAAAACGGATGGGAAAGTGAAATTTCACTTTGGGCAAAGTCGACCTCAAAATAGGTCAATCGAGGGAGGGGTTTAAGTGAGGAAAAACCCCTAAAAAACCATAATTGTACCCCCTCCATATGAGGCATGAATATAGAAATCCAGATTCATGCCCAATATAGATCAGGTGTGAATTTGATAAAGCTAGGCAAAAAGGCAAAGGGAGGAGAAAAAAAACCCAAAATTTACACTTAGCAAGTTTGTGTGGCTAGCTAGGGATCTAAGGAAGATTTGAACCATTTTGGTGGGTCAATTTTTTGTGTCTACACCAACACCCCCCTATATTACATTAATTTGTTATTTAAGACTTTAGTCTTTAATATGGCCTTTGTCCTAGTTCTAGAAATTTGATCTCTTATTTTCTGCTTTCTTCATTTCGCTTCTTGTCTGTATCCTGATCAAGTAAATAATTAGTATATTCATAAAATTCTATTTTTCTAAAAGAGCTTTAACTTAATGTTCATCTGTGGGTTCTTCCAGTTCTTGAATTTCTTGAATCTCTTGAACTAAGTCTCCTTTTTGTTTTCCTCCTCTATATTGTAGTTGAGGATGGTTATATTGATTATGAGAAGTATATGGATGCTAAAATTATTTTTGATGTGAATTATATTGATTATGATATTGTCTTTTTTGGAATGCCCTATTTGATTGGATTCCAAAATTTGTTTGATTCCCTTGATACTGATTTCTTGGATTGAATCTATAATAATTATGTTAGGATCCTCCACACACAATTTTTGGGCACTGATATGACCACCTTAACACTAAATACTACGTAAAATTTTTCTAATCTTTGACAATGTTTTTCAATGCGTATGATGCAGTTTGAACTAGTAGAGAAAATTTTGGTCCCATAACTCATGTAGTTCTCATCTACTCATAGTAAAATACTATAAAAAAAATTCTGGTCTATCACAACCCACACACACGAAAAATTCAAGCAAAGAAAATAAATTAAATCAATTTACACTCCATAAGGTTGATGACCACTCAGGAAACGCCACATCAACAGTGAAATTTTGATTTAAAATTTTATTTTTTAACACTGTTCCATGGGAAAAAAAATAGTTTGTATACAAATTTAATTTTTTTCTTGGGATTTAATCCCACATCACCGGTACGAAGGGTTATTTAGGGTTTAAAACTTAAGCATCTCATTAATTTTATTGCGGACACCATCAATGGCCACATTATCCCCCTCACCTCTTGCATGTCTGCATCACCTCACCCTATCTGTGGCATGTTTGTGCCCTCTTATCTTAATCTTCCATCCATCTATCACTCTGATATCACCACCTATCCCATATAAGTTTTTTGCATATCCTTGTCTGCATCATTTTGTGTCAAATATGCCCTCATTCTACCCCTTCCCGTTCACCTATTTGCATCGTTCATCTACCAGTCCATTGGTCATGCCACGTTAGTCCCTCTGTGTGTTGTTGCCTCCTTGCAATGAATCCTTAGTATTCTATCCCTCTGTATTCTTGTGTCCAACCATACAAACCCTTCTACATCAGTCACCTATGCTAGTCTATCCATCCATTTCCATTTTAGGTTCTATCAATCCTCGTTGTTCGTGTTGTCATTTTGCATGTCATTAAATATCATCTAGTGTTTTATGTGTCAATCATCCACCTAGTCTATCATGTCTTACATTAATAATTTGACTTCTAGTGACCCTTAGGGAAGGCATGAGGGGCTAAAAAAAGTTGATAAAAACACCAAATTTTGAAATTTAAAATTACATTCGGTGCAACACCAAATTTGTTTGACAAAAAAATTACTTTAAAAAATTGCAAAAAAATTGTTGGAAAAATTGACAATGAGTTCGACAACAAATTTTTGAGAAGAAATTAATGATAAATTATTGACAACAATTTATAATGATATTTCTTGCAATTATTTTTGCAATAAGTTTGTGATAATTTTGTGACAAATTTTGATGACAATTTATGACGATAGTTTTTTGACACCCATAACTTCCAATTATAATTAAAAAATATTACAAAAATGGATGATGAAAGAAGGTATCAAGACCCCTATTTTGCCACATTGGATCATAGAAGTCACCAAATTGAGGACCTATTTTTCCAAGTTATCTCGCCAACCTACATCAACTAACTTCAGTGCATGAATATTAGCTCAATTAGAGGAACTCACCAAATACACAACAGGGTTGGATGAATCATTTTTCATAAGTTGCTTCATCCATGGATTATAAGAAGAAATTAGAGTGGAGGTGGAGATGTACACTCCTTGCACCCTACTGGCATCCATTGGTTTAGCCAAGTTATCTAAATACAAATTCAATTCTCAATGTCGATACGAGAAGCAACCTATTGAACTATCATCATTCATGCATGTTGCCCTAGAAATTAACCAACCATTTCCAGTTAAGTACCTCAACCCAAAGGAAATTGAGGAGTGGTAGGTAAAATATATCTGCCATAATTGTGATGAGAAATATAGGCCTAATCATAGATGCGCTACATAAACATTGTATTTGTTAAATACAGTTGATCCTCTTCACTCAATAGAGGAAGAATATGCAAAAGACATGCAAGAAGTGACTGATGCACCTATTAACAACAATAAAGAAATTTTCAAAATTTCCTTCAATGCTCTCGTAGGTTTTCCTTCTCCAAAACTATGAAAGTTCAAGGGTACTTCAAACAACAAAATCCCATTGTGCTCCTTGATTCGGGAAGTACTCATAATTTCATTGACCCAAGCATGGTGAAATAAGCTAATTGTTATATACGACCTTACCATAGCTTTGAGGTGGTGATTGGTACTAGGGGATGGATTACCTATCAAGGAAAGTATCAAAATATCAAGCTCACCTTGGGAAACTACAACATGACAAGTGACATGTATGTGCTTCCATTGGGTGGAAGTGATGTTGTTTTAGGGGCTCAATGGTTGTGAACACTCGGGGTAATACTATGGAAATTCACAATATTATGGATACAATTCACCATTGGCCAGACATATATTCTAAAAGGACTACAAGAAAGTTCCTCACCAATAATGAGTTCTCAATGCATGGGAAAACTTATTCAAAAAGGAGGTAAAAGGGTGATTGCACAATTATTTTCCCTTCATTCTACAAGGGAAGAATAGGCTAAAGTGGAAGAGTTACAACTTTTGATACATCACTCTGAATTATTTGAGGCACCACAAGGGTTACTTCCCCCCCCCCCATCTTTGTATTGATTCTACTATTCTTCCTAGAAATCTACCACTAAATATTTGACCTTCAAGATATCCTTGCCTATAGAAAAGTGACATTAAACTTGTGCAAATGCTACTTGGGAAGCACTTCATCAATTTGAACAACAATTTCCTTGGTCCAAGCTTTGAGTACAAAGATTTTTTGAGGAAGGATGGCATGTTAGGATCCTCCATCCTAACATTAATATTTAATATTATTAATCATTTAATTATTATATTATTAATTAATAATGTGAACCATCACATCCCTTCACCAACATAGCTTTAGGTTAGATATAAATTTAGGAATGGGCATAGAACTTAGGCATCAAGAAGAAGAATAATTTATTAATTAAAGTTAAGGAGGGAGCCCCCTATAAGTGGCTTGTGATTCCAAGGGAGCCCCATTTAAAGTGGCATGTGATTCCTTAGTAATATTAATTTATTTATTAGATTTACAATCAGCTCTCTGGGATCTTCTCAAATTGGTACTATGTCATTTCTTTCTGCATACTTGAAAATATCTATTATTCCATCTTGATCTACCCTTTGAGAATGAAACGACATTTTCTTATGGATTATATTTTTAGACTAAATAATTGTTAGTCATTTCATCTTTCATTGAATTTTATACCTCATATTCTTGTAGTATATTTACTAACTCATCAAATGATGTATCTCTAATTAGAATTTGCAAATATGTGGCTAGATTCTTTTAGCTTTTTGGAAGTGCTCTTAGGATTACTTGAACAAGAAACTTGTCTTCTATATTTTCTCCTAAGGTTAACAATTTTCCTTTTATATGTACTGATTTTATTAGAAATAGTTCTATAATATCACCACTACTAACTTTTAGAGAATGCAATTGCATTTGGAGATCCAAGATAGTGGCTTGATTCCTTTATTCAAATATCTTGGCTAAATTTTTCTAATATTTTTTAGAAGTTGTTGAGCTAATGTATGGTTGTATTTCATATGTAATTGCAAATGTTATTATCATAAGTGCTTTTGCTTCATCTTCTTCATACTTTTGAATCTCTCTATCATCTGTAGTAGGTTTAGTTTTTTCTGCTTTAACAATATCCCAAAGCTTTTCAACTATCAATATTGACCTTACTTTGTTTTTCCATGAAATGTAATTAGGCCTTTTAAGAAGTTGGAATTATGAAAGAATGAATTTATTTTTTGTCATGATGATAATTGTATACTACATTATATCTCCTTATTTTTTAGTGTGTGATTAAATTTGATAAGATCTTTTCAATATTTCAAATTTTGTAGAATACCTTGTATCTCCCAAGTGTTTTGAATATGTGATCAAATCTTGTTTTCCCAATGTTTGGAGAATGATCAAATAATAGTCAAATATCTAGGTAGAATTCCTTTTTGGTTCCTAGTATTTTGAATGTAGAATAGCTTTGATAAAATACTTAGCTTTCTAATTTTTCTTTTGAGTTGAATCCCTTTTGTCTCCCTAATGTTTAAATTCAAGATAAGCACTTTATTTCTCTCTATTTATGAATAGAAGGTTAAAGATAATTTTGATGCAATTTCAATTGATAAAATGTTCTATCTTCAAGAAATTTCAAGTTGGATTTCTTATGTCCATTTTAATTTGAATAAGAGACTAATTCCAATGTAGTTTTTCCAACCTTCTAATAACTCTATGTTGTGCTTCCAATGTTTTTCAAATTTTCAATAATTTAGTTTCTAAATTTCAAGAAATTATGTTGGTGATGAATTCCTTATATCTCCCTAATTAGAAATTTAGAAAAACAAATATATTTTCAAATTCAATAATTCAATTTTGATGTATAAACCCTTATTCCTCCAACTCAAATTATTTGCAAATATTTCTATGCTTGAATTTTAAATAAAGCAATTTCAAAAAGCTTTCAAATTAAATCCTCCTTACTTCAAAAGTCATTCAAATCATTCAATAAATCAACTAAGGTTGTAATTTATCAATTCATGTCCTTATATCTCCATTCAACTAATTAATCTTAAGCATGATAAATTAATTAAGATTAACCTTAGTATTCATATACCTTATATCTCCTTGATATTTTATAAAATGTAAATTGATTAAAAACTTTGTACCTTCATGTAAATGAACACTACGTATTCGATCTGCTTCACCTAAGATTGATATTTATACGTTATTTTATGTGGTATTCTCCTTTCAATATTCAATGCTAGATGATGTTATTAATTGCATTCAATGCATTTCCTTGTATTTCTCTCTCTTATAGACTTTTATTGTCCTCTTCTATGCTCGTTCTACATTCTTTGAGCATTGAATGTGTTTAAAATGCATGTTTAAGATCGTACAGGCTCCTCCAACATATCAATATTCTCCTTCTCATGTGCCACATGACACTTAACATCTTATTTAGGTATTTTATTCCTGCTACATTACTCCTACCCAGTTAGGTGATGCTATGACAATATTGGTATTACCTTTTATGAGTGTCTTCCTTCATCAAAGAGTGCTAATAGCTAGGTTGAAGCATTTTCTTTATTTCAATGATTGTTAATGCTTCTTTTTTATCTACACCAAGTGGTATCCATATTATTTCACATTATCAACTGAAGTGAAAAATGGTAGTTATGCACATTTCAACACTTGCATGTAATCCTAGATTTCTTTGGTTTTCAAACTTGCTTGCCCTTCCTTAATGCTCACAATATATTTTTTTTCTTATAGTTATCACTTATAGCTATTCTTTCCTCCAACATCTCTTGTAACTCTCGAATGCTTGTTGGTGCTTCTTTTCTCCAATGTAGTCTCCAATGCTTGTTGGTGCTTCTTTTCTCCAATGTATTTTGTAACTCTTTAATGATTGTTGGCACTTATTTGTTTCTAATGCTCGGTGGTGGCTCTTCTCCGTCAATGGTTGCTCCTCTTCTATGATGGTGGATCTTCTCCATCAATGGTTGCTCCTCTTTTATTATGGTGGCTCCTCCTTTGGTGGCACACTAATATCTCTTCCTTGGTGGTGTTTTTGCCCCTTTGCTCGATATATTTTCGATGTTATTCTAAAATATATCCAAACCTTTCAATTAGGGTAAAAACATTTGCTTTATAATTTATTTATATCCTAAGATACTTGCACCTTAATCCTTGCTTTGGATATATCCTTTAACTATTAGCTTTTGATGAGTATATGATATAGGAAATGCAACCACAAGATTCAAGATAAGAAATCTATGATATATATATGATAATGACACTATAATATATAGGAAAATAAAGAGATAAAATTATGCAATAACTCAAAAATATGCCATTAATGAAAGCTGAAAAAAATAGTAAAATGCAGTATAATGGAGGACGTGAACACTTCATAAACTATTTTAAAGGAACTACATTGTACCACACTACCAATCTATACTATGCACTCTCTATATTCTCTTATCTCTATATTTCACTCACTATAAGGCCTTTATATAGGAAGATAAGTTCCTTGGCCCTTACTCTATCTTTGAATCTATCCTATGACTCATGTACATGTGAACTGCATGCACATTTACATCATTGCAAATTCTAACACTTGTGCATTTATTACATGCTAAAGTAACTACTTAAATTTACTCTAAATTAAACTCCTACTCTAGTAATATACCAAATGTGGTACATTGATATGTACCCAATAATATAATATATTCTCTAACACCCCCTGTATTACATTATTTAGGTATTGAAGACTTTAGTCTTCAATATGGATCTTTGTCTTGGTTCTGGAATTTGAGCTCTTCTCTCTTGCTTCCTTCATTGTCTTCTTTGTATGAATTTGTATGAGTATCTTGTTTTGGTTCTTCTTCTTCTTCTGGAGTTTGTAGATGGCCAAGTAGTTCATTTTTTTGTTGTCCTCTTATTATTTTAATTTTGAGCCTTCTATTTCTTCTTCTGCTTTTATGATATATAGATTATTCTCTTTCACCAATCTATTCTTCATGAAATGAATTAGTATTGTTTTGAAATACAATAATATCTTGTGAAATTTTGATAGAATCTAGAGCATATATATTTCTATGGATTGATCCAGTGGCTTCAATCTCATTTTTATTTATAATGTGACACATATTAACTCCATTTATGTGTCTAAAATCAATTATCCTTTTTCTCTCTACTATATTTACTATTGAAATAAGTTTAGATGATAATCCAGGGACATACATTACATTATATAGTAGAAAATTTGGAAATTATTTACTAGGTGTACCACACCCGTATCCATATATGTGATAGAATTTTCCATCTAAAATTTTCAACCTCTAACTATTAGTGACTTTTTTTTTTTTTTTGGTAATTATTATAATATATTAACAGTGGGTTTTTATAGAGGATCCCAAAACCTTATGTACAAAATTAGCCAACTTCCTAATGATGCATCATACCTCTTGGTTGTAACATTAAAACTAAATGAAAATAAAACCATCCTAATGCTACAAACTTGAAAATAGCAAAAAGGGCTTTTAGGCCTGGAGACCCAACAACAAAAAGAAATAGGACAGACCCGAGAGAAACCCGAAACGAGGCCAAAAACAAAAAATATAGACACCATGGACTGCTAATCACGATCCTCCTATCCTTTCGAATTTGGGCACTTCTGGTTCTGCTTCAGGATAGAAATCATGGAGTTGACAGAAGTAAGAATGGAAGCAGCTAGGTCCAGGAGAGAATTATCGTGACTCTCCTTGTCGCTCTCCGTGTCCGACGGGATGTGCTGCGGACGGACATCCTTCTCAACCTTTCTGGCTTTCCGTAGGCGCTGAGAAGATCTACCAGGAACGGATGATTTGCCACCAATACTGCGTCTTGGCCGAGGACGAGCAGAGCGGCTGTAGGGAGAGGGCCCGTCAGCGCTGGGAGGGCTATTTCTGGAGGGGCTGGAGGCAGGAGAGGACACATAGGGGGCTTGGGAATTCAGTGGGTTGACGACCTGAGGAGGAGGGCGTTTGGCCAGAGCATGCCTATAAATAATTGCCATAAGGCCTTGATGGATTGGAGGGGAATTCGCTTTCTGGCTCTTTTCAATGGCAAGGCCAAGGGAGTACATGAGGTAATCTGGAAAACTCACAGGTTTGCCATCGCGGAGGTGGTTATAGAAGCTAATGTGAAAACTTTGAATAGTCTTGTCGGGATCATCACACGTAATATACTGCATGATAGGAATCATGGCGGATCTATAAGGCTCAGGGAGGGCAGACCGGAGGAGACACGACCTATCCCATCCAAGATTTTTCCCTTTATCAGGGAGCTGCTCCAGCTCCTCAGCCCAGTTGTGGTTATCTCTCCTGATGACCCACCCACTCAGCAAAGAACGCAGTCGAAACACGGATGTTAATTCCTTTCACGGCCACATCCCCCTGAGTCCAAGTGTCAACGAAGCCCTACGTAATCTCCTGGTCAGGGCCTACAAATTTTTCTAGGAAGGGCAGCAACTTCTTTGCTCTCATGAACATGCATGCCTCATCACTAAGGGAGAGGGTAGTTGGCTCAATGAAGGGGCCAACCATAATTACCCACCTATAGAAAACTCCAAAGATAGAGATTAAAGTAAATAGTTGAATATAAACAACAGGATGGGGGAGGATAAACCTGACCGTGAGCCACCTCCCATAGTCGATCCAGATCCAATGCCGCAAGCCACGGTCACAAAAGAAAGGTGCCATGCAGATCCCGAACTTGCCTCTCCTTTGTCTAAAAAAGCCACACGGTCTTGCCACCCTTTTAGTCGTAACATCATCAGTATTGCATGCACAGGGTGGATTGGGAGGAGCGTGCCAAATCCAAGGCAAGGATATGACAAGATCCAAGCCCAAACATTCCCGTGAACCACCAATAAACCACACACACGTGGGCATCGTTGGAAAGGGGTACTTTGAAAAGCCAACCGCGAACCAATGCCAGGATCGGACAAACCAGATAATCCGCCTTGGTGGAGAAAAAGGAGTAGAGAGTCTATAGGGTGCCAACTCTAGTGTGTCCTGGATACTTGAAAAACAAAATGCTTTGGGAATAGGGGTGCGCATCACAAGACACTTGCACCCACACCCACCCAAGGGAGTAGACAAAAATGCCATGCCACCCCAAAACATGTCGAAAGGGGCCTTCCAAAACCTGTGCAAGGAAAACATCAGGAAGGGATGTCTGCTCTGGCCAACCTTTCCACCTCGGATGGGAAGCGAGACCGCCACACAACCGGGCACGTGGTCATGAGCCCTTTGTTGGCCATGTGGTCAGCCACGTGATTTCCTTCTCTCAAAATATGATTTGCTTTCCATCTACCGTGATAGGAGAGAAGAGATCTAGCCTCGAGGATGATGTTGTAGACTTTCCAAGATGGATTTTTGGTGCCAAGAAGGTAATTCACGATGTTGAGCGAGTCACCCTCAATGATAAGAGGTCGAGGATCCTCAGAGAGAATCTGAATACCATTCAGAGCACCTCGGGCTTCAGCATAGTGATTCTTCTGGGAGCCCAAATCTTCACAATAGGCCATCACAATATTCCCGTCATGATCACGGACAACCCCTCCAGTGCCAGCGGGCCTAGGATTCCCCTTAGCCGCTCCATCAAAGTTTAATTTAATCCACCCCATGGGGGGTTTGGTCCACACAACATTCCTTCGACAGGGCCCTTTAACAACCTCCAAAAACGGCCAGAGATTCATCATTTTGAGAATCGCTTCTTCGCTCGAAAGATGGGGACGGGGACTGGGAACAGCAATAGAATTCTCAATGGCGTAAGATAACGCCCTTTGAGCAATAGAAGGGGGCCCTCTAGGAGCTCTACCAAAGATTTTGGCATTCCTCTCTAACCAAATTTGCCAAATTAAATGGTGGAAGGAGGCCTCGAGGAGGAATCGAAGTTTGGGATTCTTGAAAGGATTAGGCCATTGGTGAAAAGCATCTCTAAGGGAGTGGGGAGAGCACCAAAGGATCTAGAAGGAGGATAGGACAATGCTCAGAATAGAGTGGGAAAATGGGCAATGCAAGAATAAATGATCCCTCGTCTCACAATCTGCTAGACACAAGTAACACCTGTTGGGGAAGGCAAAACCTCTCTTGTGAAGGTTGTCAATAGTTAAGGCTTTATTGTGGAAAGCAATCCATGCAAAGAAGTTGATTTTAGGGACAACTCCTTTCCTCCAAATAGTATTCCACCTGTAGTCCAGAGCAGTCTTGGTGGTGAGAAGCTCATAAGCTGATTTAATAGAGAAATGCCCATCCTCCGTACCACTCCAGATGATCCTATCATTCCTCCTGGAAGAAGGAATTAAAACCGACTGAAGGATATTATCAAGGAAAGTAACCTCATTATTAAACCCCTCCACAACAGGAAGCTTCCACCGAGGGAAACGGGTGCTTCGGTCTATGAAACCCGCCACCCTGAGTTGGGAGTTAGGGTCGGTCAAGCTTCTCAGCCCAGCGAGGTCCGCCCTCGACCCAAGGGCTTCTTCAGTCACCCACCTATCCTTCCAAAAGGAAATGCAGTTGCCATCACCCAAAATCCAGTGGGCTCCCAGACTGATCAAATGTCAGGTTTGGAGCACAGATTTCCAAAATATCGATGCCACGGAGGACGTTTCAACATCCAAGAAGGGAGTGGGGCCAAGATACTTCATTTTAACCAGCGTAACCCACTCCACCGGGTCGCTAGACATAATCCTCCAAGCGTGCTTCATGATCAGAGCCAAATTCATAAGTCTTGATCTTCTCAACCCCAGGCCGCCTTGATCTATTCTCGAACACACCTTGTCCCAGGCTACAAGGGGAAGTCTAGATTTCTCTTCATTACCAGACCAAAGAAAGGTCCTCTGAATCTTCTCAATTTTGGAGTGGACTGCACTCGAAAGCATGAACACCGACATGAAGTAGGTTGGGATCCCTTGAAGACAAGCTTTGGTAAGGGTGGCTTTCCCAGCTTGCGATAGGAGTTTGCCCTTCCAAGTGCCGAGTTTCCTGTGAAGGCGCTCAAGAATCATGTTCCACATGTCCCCACTGGCCTGCCCGCTATAAGATAGAGGCAACCCCAGATAGGACGTAGGCAGGGAATCAATAGTGCATTCAAGAATTCTAGCAATCCAAATTTGTCTACGCAGAGGAGTGTTAATAAAGTAAATTTTGCTCTTGATGTAATTGACCTTTTGCCCTGCAGCTTGCTCATAACGGGACAGGATCCTCTTGAGCGACTTGGCTTGAGCAACGGATGCCCCAGTGGAGATGAGGGTGTCATCCACAAATTGCTGATGAGTGACAGGATTAATTCTAGAAGTCGACAAGATGCCAAAAATCTTGTTCTGCCGAAGAGCCTCTTTCATGGACCAACTCAGAACCTCCGCCAGAAGAATGAACAGGATGGGAGAAAGAGGATCGCCCTATCTGAGGCCTCTGGAGCTTTGGAAATACCTAGCTGGGGACCCATTGACCAAGATAAAAAAAAGGGAGTGGATATACAGCTGTAGACAAGGTCAATCCAGAGGGGATGAAAGCCAAACTTGAGGAGGACTGCACACAAAAAATTTTGGTCGACACGGTCGAAGGCTTTGTTCATGTCGAGCTTAAGAAAAAGAGCAGCATTCTTAGAGTGGTAAGCGGAGTGAAGGGTCTCATGGATAGTGATAACACCATCAAGAATGTTTTTGCCTTTAACAGTGCTTCCCTGACAAGGATCAATCAGGAGGGGGAGGACTGTTTTGAGTCTATTGGCTATAGACTTGGTGAGGATCTTGTAAAAAACATTGCACAGGCTAATGGGCCGATAGTCAGAGAAACTTTTGTAGGAAGGAGACTTAGGAATGAGGGCAAGAAAGGTGGAATTGAGTTTCGGGTGGATAGATCTGGAAGCTTGGATAACCCGAATAGCATCACACACATCCGGGCCCACGACCTCCCACATGACTTGGAAGAATCGGGGGGGAAACCATCGGGCCCAGGGGCCTTATCTGGTTGCATGGAGAACAATGCTTCCTTAATCTCAGACGAGGAAAAAGGTTCCAGGAGCTTCATGCTTACCTCATGGGGAACTTTAGTCGAAAAATTGGTGAGCATAGATTTTTGGACCTGGAGGTTGCTATCCGGAGGAGTGCCAAGCAAATCCTGAAAGAAATTAACCGCTTCGCTCCTGATTTCCTCAATCTCCCTGGTAATGTGCCCATCCTTACAAGTCACTTCTCTGATCTTGTTGACCCCCCTGTGCCTCATAGTAGACGCATGAAAAAACCTCGTGTTGGAGTCTCCATTCTTCAACCAAAGGTCACGAGATTTCTGGTGCCAGAACGTTTCCTCCCTAGCGAGAATAGAATGAAAGTCCACCAAAAGGCTCCGCTCTTCCTCCCTGAGACCCTCAGTGTAACCTTCGAGTTCCATCCTTTCCTCCACAACCTTCAGGTTCTCAACGATGGATTTTTTGGACTCAAAAATGTTGTCGAAAACCTCTTTGTTCCAAATATTCAGTTTTTCTTTGACCATTTTGAGCTTTAAAGCCACCCTCTTAGGAGCGCTTCCTTCCACCTTCGATTGCCACCATGCTGAAACCAATCCTTTGAAGTCTTTGTGAGAAATCCACATGGATTCGAATCTGAAAGGGGTCATAAAAATAGGCCCATCGTTCGCCTCCAAGAAAATAGGGTTATGGTCAGACCCAATCCTTGGAAGAGCCGAAAGGATAGCCCCACCAAGGATGGGAATGGCTTCTGGGGAAATGAAGAATCTATCGAGTTTGACTTGAATCAAACCGCCCCCAATCCTTCTGTTACTCCATGTGAAGGAAGCCCCTTTGAGTTCGATGTCAAGCAGGCCATTAGCAGAGACAAAATCTCTGAAATCTTCCAAGCTGCGGCTGGAGTGGTCAGACCCTCCTTTTTTCTTCGAAGGATGAAGGGGACAATTGAAGTCACCCCCTAAAACCCAAGGAAAGTTGCTAAAATTCTCCCTCATCAGAGAGATAGCTTTCCACATTTCTGCTCTCTGTGGCAGAATTTGAAGCATAAACGTTGGACAGAATCCAAGAAAAATTGGTGGTTTTGGACTGGAACAGAACATTGATGATTCTATTGGAAGTTGACAGTGAGCTGCCCTCAAACCTCGAAGGGTCCCACAGAACCATGAGTCCTCCTATTGTTCCCACTGCAGGGCTGAACAGACAATTTGCCTTGGCCCAAATGGCCTTCGCCACTTTGTCAGAGGAGATAGCATCAAGCTTGGTCTCTTGCAAAATAAGGATAGAAGGGTTAGTCCTCCTACGGAGATCAGCCACTATCCTTCGCTTGGCTGCACCGTTCAGTCCTCTCACATTCCATGAGAGGACTTTCATCTGGACAGTTTGAAATTTTTCTTGCCTCCCCTTCCTTGTTGAGGGGGAGGTTTTGATGCATGTGCTTCGCCCGACTGTGCATCACAGTCATCCAGAACCAGCAAACGTTGGGTTCCATTTGCAACGTCATTTGTAGTCTCTTTGTCTCGCCTGTCCTTGTTAGGAGGATGGCCCTGCTTCCTCTCACTACCAAAATCCACACTTTGCTTTTGGCTCCTCATGTTTCGGGGGCTAATGTGACCGGACTGTTCACCCCTCCTTCCTAAGAGGTAATCTTCTAGCAGCGTCTACGACTGACTAAAATTGGGATGACCCGTATCTTGGAGCAAAGAAGCAGCCTGAGTCATAACTTGGGAAGGGGTCCGTTCCATCTCTTCCTGCGATTCACTTTCCAAGTGGGAGTCTGCTCCTTGTTGGTTGTCAGCCTCAAGATGCTCGGGGTCCGATTGGGGAGTGGGATTCTCTTCAGGCTGAGAGAGTCCGCCATAGTCTCTAGAGGGGCCTGGGGATCCATGGCCCTTCATGCCTGGAAGATTTGGTTGCTTTGATTGACCTTCCTTGTGCTCCAGGGGGTTGTCATTTTCACGTTTCTGATTTCCCAGTTTTTGAAGAGGACACTAGGACTGGAGGTGCCCTTGGGACCGACACTGGGTGTAGAAAGCTGGTTTATTTTCATAGACAATAGCTTGTTTATGAAGAATGGTACCTCCAGACCGAAGAGTGATGGAAGTTGGGAGTTCTGCCTCCAAATCTGCCAGAACGCAAAAGCGGGCCTGGACGAACCTTGTTCGAGCTCGGGTGGGAGGGTCAATGGTGACCAATTCCCCAATGGAACGTGCAATACCCCTTATGACATTTTCATGCCAGCCAAAGAGGGGAATATTCGGGAGCCTAACCCATATTGGGGCAATGTTGATGTTCTGGGTATCAGGACTGAAATCCATGTCCCACTTCCTGAGAAATAAACTTCTGCGGCCTAGAAACCATGGCCCGCCAGCCAAAATTTTATAGTAATCCTCCTTATTGTTCAATCTAATGGCAAAAAAACCTCGGGATAGGGCCGCCAACTCCAAATGACCAGAAGTCCTCCATTTGCTTGTTGCCCACTTTCGGATAGTTTCCATGTCGGGACGGCCTCCAATGAATTTGCCTATTAGGGTAAATTTCTCAAACTCCATGAAGCTTGAAAGTACTTCCATCGGGATGTCCAGCTCATCCCCAACCGAAAACAACTCTTTGGTAAAAAACCCATTTAGGGTTTTTGAGGCCACTGCCTGGGCATAAGACTTTTGAGCCCCACCACCCCCTTTGTCTGGTGGGTCCTTACCTCGACCAATACCGTTGTCAGCCCGACCATCTTCAATGGGCCCGGGCATTTCCGCTCCACCAGAATCTTGGTGCCCTCCGATTGCTCCGTTGCATCCAAGAACCGAACCACCGCCGCTCCCGATCTCCCCTGCAGATGACTTCCCACCCATCGACATCCTCTTCCTAAGCCTTGAACCAAACTATTAGTGACTTCAAGACAATAAAACCATTGTATATTTCTTGTCATGTGATGACTTGCACTAGAATCAATATACCAAATATCCTTTTCATTTTGACTTGTGAATTTGTTTGATTTTGAAGTGATTTTGCATCTTTGATATGGTATATTGGATGGATTTTGATCTTGAGTCATCTTGTAGTGTGCATTGTGATGAAATGTCACTCTTGTTATTTTTTCCATTGTAGCATATGATAGGATTTCTTTATCTCTTTAGTATTTTAAGAAAACTTTTGATAGATCCTTTGTAGTAGACTACATTATGACTCCCTAGTTTAGAGTATGTAAATTATTTTGATAAAACCTTTCTAAGACTTAGGTTTTGTAGGATCCTTATGTCTCCCCAGTGATTAGAATATACTCTAATATTGGTAATTGTTAACCTTTTGAATTGATTTATCAAGTTTTTAAGAATAATCAACTCCTATTTCACCTTATTTCTTCTATTGAACTATGCACTTATTAATTTAATGGATTTCTCTATGATTGTATTCCTTTTGTCTCTTTAATGTGTTTATGAGACAAGTATAAGAAATTAATTTCAACTCTTTCAAGCAAACAATATTCTTGCTTCTTGTCAACTTTTAGTTTTCAATAGTTCAATTTTCTAAAGTTTGGTGTAGTATTCCTTATAACTCCCTAAGTAGAAATTTAAAATATAATAATATTTGCAAACTAATATTTTAATTATCCAATGTTGAAAACCTTATATATACTACTATGAATATTTGCAACTATTATAATATATATGTACTTCAACTAATGTACCTTGAAATATCACTTGAAGATATAAACTTGCTTTAAAATTTACTAATGCTTGGTTAATTCGTATTGCTCCAATGTAGTAGTAAATTTAAACATATAAGGTTCACCTTATAACTCCTTTTAACCTTAATAAAAGCAAGTTATTAATTTAATATTAACTTTATAATTTTGCATGTGATATACCTCTCTCTTCACTCTTCCAATGGATCCTTCGAACATTGTATTTTTTGAACAATGGTGAGCATTCAATGCTTCTATTTTAATGGACTTTGAACTCCCTATGTATATAAGCTTCGATGCTGGCTAAAAATGCACTTTCCCTTATATTCCAACTGTTTAATACTTCATATCTCACTTTAGTAGGTTTGAAAAATGGTACCTGTCTTTCTTTGGAATGTAAGTTACACAAATCTATAGTATTACAAGCTAAAACTGCATTGAGACAAGTGGTGCAAGTCTTGTGTGAAGCGCTTAGGTAAATGAGATGTTAATAAAATAATAGGTGATATCCTCTCTTGGATGAGCATTACTCCAATTTTTAGTGCACTCCTCTCTTAGATGAGCATTACTCTAATGGTTGGTGCTCTCTTGGATGAGTGTTACTCTAATGAGTACCTATCTTTGAGTGTTGATGTTATGGCTATGATGGAAGTTGTTACTGAGTTGAGTGTCTTTCTCTTAAGCATTGGAGATAAAAGGGTGAATATGCTATTTTTTCCAAGTGGCATAATATTCTTCCCACATTTAGGATAGATGTAGATGTCTCCCTTGCATGCACACTCTCTCCAACGTACCAAAAAATAATCTCAAAGCTTTTTCAATGCCTATTCTTGCAAACCATTTGCAAGATTGCTTGGCTTATTTGACAATGAATGATTTCTCCTTATTGCAAGCTATTATATTTATTATGATGATGTCTTTCAAGGTTGGATCCAGCTATGATGATCCTAGGGCATTGGAATGGAGATTCTATGGTGCTTCAATGGTAGATTTTGGTGCTTTTGCTCGATTGGTGTATCTTGGGTATTGCACCTTTGTTTTATCCCTTGTACCTTATTATTTTATGTAGATGTCAATAGCCTCTTCATGTATATAGTTTATTCTATCTCCTATGTGGATACCTTGTGATATAATGACCTATAGATGTAGATATTGAAGTGATCCACCTAGGTTTGTTCAAAATATTTTTTGGGGGGTTTTGGTTGTCTTTGCAAAAAACAATGGATTAATTTGAACATGCAATAATACCCAAATGAAAGAAGCCACTAACAATAGTATACAATGATACCTAGATGGATTTAACATTGAATAATTGATTTTTATATAGAACCCATAATCAAAATAGCTTATTAATTCATATCAGCAAATTAACAACAATGTTTAGAAAATTCCAGATGGATAAATGTCTTCAGAATATCATTATAGACATACCAATTTGCTATTATATCAAAATTATGGACTAGAAACCTCTGAATCTTTGATTTAATCACATAAGCATGAATCTTGAGTGAATTCACCAGCCAAGAACTAGGTTTTCATCCAACTCCCTTCTCCAATACTGAGGGTTTTCGTCCTCAGAACTTCAACAATCTACAAATTGTTGATCCTTCAAATGGAACTAATATGCCCTTTGGGGTTTTTTTCATCGGGTTATCGATTGGGGTTTCCATCCATTTCAATAAAGAAATATCAACCATCAGCCTTAATCTCCAAGAGAAGAAATAACATAAACCAGAATGTCTAAAATGAGACCAAGCCACCGAATAAATAGACTCCTCCACCGCAACTCCTTTTGCACATGAAATGTGGGATAAAACATAAAACATAACTTATTTTAAGTCCCACATCCCACTTTTATAATATAAGGTTAAAACTATATAAAGTAATTAAATAATTCCACTTTATATAATTAAACCCTTGCACATTAAAAACTCAGCCTTCTGATTAACCAATCTACAAACTAAAAATAGAAATGGATACCCATTTGGCCATACTGCTTAGACGTAACATCCATTTTTCAAGAAACAGCTCCTGATTGACTTACTAAAAATAGTAAGTCCCCTAAATTACTGCTAGAAACGGTCCTGTAAGCTGACAACTGAAAATGTAGAACATCCAATAGTAACATCTCATCACCTAGTGATCCCTAAAGAGACAATATTGCCTACGAAACCCCATGAATAGGAAAGTCCACTCTGCACTCTGAAGCTGACCAAGATGGGGACATTATAGTCCTCCCTCCTTGAAATTGCTTGTCCTCAAGCAATGCCAGCACAACCTCAATATCACCTAACTGAGCCAAAATGAAACCAACTATGATCCCAGGGTCCCAAATTAATCTCAGAAAAAACCCATCATGCTGACGCTGCGCCACTTTGATTATAACTGAGAATCCATCATGCCAAAGCTGTACTCTCCTATCCTATAACCCGATAATGAAACCATCATAAAAATTCAAACTGAAATACCTTTGAGGGCTGAAAACTATATCATGAAATATCTCCTACCAAAGCACCTCAGTGAGGTCCACATCTGTAATCCCTCTGTCTGACACAATCCTGGGCAACAAAAAAAATAATTTGCTCAACCCAAAAACATATTCCTTATGAGTGGTTTAAATATCCATTTGCTTCATCTGGGAACACTTATTAACATTTTCCAGATATCTTGTACCTTCAAAATGGCCCATATTATTATTGTCCAAGTCTAAAAATAATAAATAATGATCTAATTTTATCAAAATCAACAACCTGTTAGTGGAACATCAGCTGTAAATTTGAATATTCTATGTATGATCATGAAATATGGGAATTGCATTGCTCAAAATCAACTTGGAAGAGGTTGTAAAAAACTCCCAAACAACCTCCAACTCAATAGTAGGCTCAAAGCCTCTATCAGGTGGTCTCCCTGGCAGAATCTCACTAAAAACCTTATTGTGCTTATCCAACACAACCTGTATATCCACTCCATCAAAATGTAGGCTGTAATTTAACTCTCTTCCTTGTGGTAACCCAAAAAGGTCAACTATCAACCCATGATAATCCAATCCACCAAGGTCCATGGTAGGAATAAAAACATCAAGTGGCTCGATAGGCCATTCAGCTGGTTTCACCTCATAACTACACATCACACATGGATCCCATATCTCACTTGTGTTATCAAAATCAGGAGGTGCCTCATCATCTAACTCAAAGAGTGTATTATCAATAGATAATTTAGCATCCATCTCAAACAATGGGTTATCAAAAAATTGAAAGTTATTTTCGTCTTCTAGCTCCAACCAATCCTCATGTTGATCCAAACTTTTATTTTCAGATTTCTTGGGACAATGTGCTAGGTCAAAATCCTTTTGTATGCTATCAAGATATTTTATCACTTGCCCAATCTCATTGGCCCTTTCTTCATTCTCTTGTTCCTTGAACTATTCAACCAAAGAAAGCTTATTTTCTTCTTGAAGAGACATTTGGGTGTTGTCCAATGAGTTTTTTGTTGCTTCAATATCATAGGTGAGCTCTTCAACCTTTTCCCTCATTTTATTGGATGTAGTAAAAACCTCATCTGTAAATTTGATAGCCACATCCCTATCACTGATCATGTGCAAGTATTTTTATTTAAACTCCTCCATTGTGCTCTTAATATTTTGTAAATCAGCAAGGGAAACAGTTTGTTCACATTGATTTCTTGGTGTCTTTTGAATCATATTTTCAACAACTCTCTTGGTATCATCCAACTTAGATAATTTTTGCACCTCATTTTCAGTAGTTACCAACAATTGTTTCTTCCATCCGCCCTCATGAATGTTAAGACTATACCCAGTTAATGAACTGTTGTTATAATGCATACCAAAATTAGAATTTATTCCATACCTTGTAGCAGTGTCTCCATGGCTGCCCCAAGTCTCAAGTGCCTCTCCTTCAAAGCTTGTCCCATATTCGTTATGCTCTTCTTCAAAAATTTTATCACTCATATTCATTCTACTAGTGTCATCAATTTCATTAAATAACTCTGAATTTGTACTCAAGGCTGTTGTTTTGCCATTTCTTTTAAATACATCCTCAAAATATGTAGGTAATTGCACTTCAATGAATTTTTTTTGGAAATCTACCATATATACCTCATGTAGCAAGTCATTTTCTTCATCAATAATTTCTGATTTGAATTCCTCTTCTTCCACCTACTCTTCATTAGACAAGTAAGGTTGTTGCCTCATTCTCATGTCCACATAATCATGAAGAGACATCATTTATTTGAATTTCTCACTAGCATTGGTCCATTCCTGAAAAAAATGATCCCATAACTCTGATATGGTGGGATAAACCTTAGCCTTAGAGGAAATCATAGGTGCTGACTTAGGTGACATATCAGTTGTCAACTACTTGAGAGTTTGTTGCAACTCTCTCTGATCCTGCCAAAACTCACCCTGAAACCTATCCCGATCACTGAGTAGCTCCATATTCACATTGAACTAACCAACTCTTAGCTACAACTATTATAAGGAAACAAACTAGATAAAGAACCCAGACAGGCTAGCAGAACCTTTGGCTCTAATACCACTGAAGTGAGCCACCCGGGTCTGTTCAAATTTTTTTTTTTGGGTTTTTGGTTTGTCTTTGCAAAAACTATGGATTAATTTGAACATGCAATAATACCCAAATGAAAGAATCCAATAACAACAACATGCAATGATACCCAAATGGATTTAACACTAAATAATCAATTTTTATGCAGAACCCATAATCAAAATAGCTTATTAATTCATATCAACAAATTAACAACAATGTTTAGAAAATTCTAGATGGATAAATGTCTTCATAATATCATTATAAACATACCAATTTGCTATTATATCAAACTTATGGACTATAAACCTCTGAATATTTGATTGAATCACATAAGCGTGAATCCTGAGTGAATTCACCAACCAAGAACTAGGTTTTCGTCTAGCTCCCTTCTCCAATACTAAGGGTTTTTGTCCTTAGAACTTCAATAATCTACACACTATCGATCCTTGAAATGGAACCGATCTGCCCTTCGGGGTTTCATCCATCAGGTTATCGATTGGGGTTTCCATCCCTTTCGATGAAGAAATATCAGCCACCGACCTTAATCTCCAAGAGAAGAAATAACATAAACCAGAATGTCTGAAATGAGACCAAGACACCGAATAAATAGACTCATCCATCACAACTCCTTTTGCACACAAAACGTGGGATAGAACATAAAACATAACTTATTTTAAGTCCCACATCCCACTTTTATAATATAAGGTTAAAACTATATAAAGTAATTAAATAATTCCACTTTATATAATTAAACCCTTGCGCATTAAAAACTCAACCTTCTGATTAACCAATATGAAAACTACAAATAGAAATGGATACCCATTTGGCCATACTGCTTAGACATAACATCCATTTTCCAAGAAACTGCTTCTGATTGACTTACTAAAAATTGTAAATCCCCCAAATTACTGCTAGAAACAATCCTGTAAGCTGACAACTAGAAATGCAGAACATCCAATAATAACATCTCATCACCTGGTTGTCCCTAAACACATGACATTGCCTACGGAACCCCATGAATAGGCAATTCCACTCTGCACTCTGAAGTTGACCAAGATGGGGACATTACAAATATCTTGTGCTATGATAGCTCCTTTATGTAGAAACCTTATGATGTAGGTTGATGATATCGTAGGCACTAGATGTAGTGATATAAATAGTGTCTTTAAACACCTAAAAAGCTATAATTGTGAGCCTTTCATTGGATCTCTACTTTGGTTAAAGGTTGCTCCTCAAACTTTAGTGATGTGGTAGCTTGGAGACTGCACTTTGCTACCTATTATAGTGTCTTTAAGACAATATTTATTTTGTCCTTATTTGTTGTATTTGAAAGGATAAAACTGGTGCCAATGTAATATAATTTTTTTAAAATTTAGTGGAAAACCCCTTGAGAGGCTATCTTGGTTTGAGAAACCTTGACTAGGGGGTTCTACACCATCAAAAACACCTAGGAGTCGCACCCGGCCCTGACCACACCAACATTATCAACTGGATTTTGGGTACCTAATGTGCATTTGGTAGGGTGGATATTCGAACCAAAGACCTCCCTTGGAGTATTTCCCTACTCTCTCTAACTCACCTACAGCTCATGGGTGTAATGCAAACATCTTTGCAATAGATAGTATTAAGTCCCTTATTTTTAATCAAAGTTAAATGTCTCCTTTTGAAGCTATTCCTTACTTCTTAGATATGACAACTCTTTGATCTAATACTGGAGAGCAAATAGTAATGTATTGTTACCTTCCTTACTAAACAACACTAACCTCTAACTTATTTTCTTGGATAACTTAGTAACAATAAATCCAAGCTCTTAATCATGCAACTAATATGCTATTTTAGAGGTTTAACTTTGCACTAATTTTTATGGCAACTAAAATACTTAGTGCACCTTAAAAAATCTTAAGAACAATTAGTATAGTGCAATATTGATCTCACCTTATCACTCATATAAAAGAACTCTCAAAGTAACTTGAAATATGCACTATATACTATGCAAACTTTAAGTAGTCTTCTTTGCTTCAACTTAAACAATAGGAAGATGATATTTTTCTTTTTGTCAAAATATATCTAACTCTTATTTTAATGTGCAGGTATTAACCTTAAAAGAAATTATCTTTTGCACTCCCTTGAAGACTATAATATGTAACCTTCTCTTTGCAACTTTTAACTCTAATATGGTTCTTAACAAATCTTAATAATGAACCAAAAATTTAAAGTTCAACTAATGAACATTTTGCACCAAATTTGCTTACCTTGACGAACCTTATAGATGAAGGATTGCAAGGTGATTAGATTCACCTTATTGCTACCTTTTACTAGATGAACTTGCAGTTCTTGTTTTGCTATCAAAAATAGCTTCACAACACACCAATTTGCAGCTTTGTACCTCATTATATCTTGCTACCTGATACTATAGTTTGGTGGCTCCAACCTTTAGGATTTGTATTGGAAATTTAAAACTTAGCAGCTATTGATAATGCCTAAGTTGTTGCTTTCTTACTGTCTTCAAATATTAAATTTTTAGATTGCAAAGTAGTCAATCTATCCACTGAATTACTGTCCTTGAATCTCAAAATTTTGTAGGAAACTCCTTCAAATTGTAGCTAAGATTTTCCTTCAAGAACCCTTCAATTTTTTGTTGTAGAAACTAACATATCTTATTTCTTCAAATGAGCCTTCTAGCCTTCAAAGGTAATATTCAAACCTCGCGATTTGGTAATGTCTAGGTCCTTTCTCCTTCAACCTCCTTGTCAAATTTTGACTTCAATCAAGGACTTCTTCTCAAGAATTTGAAAGTATTGAGGTCTTCACCAATATCCTCCAAGATTTGGCAAACTTCTTACCAAATCCTTATTCCTTGGGCTTGTTTTCATATGGCGATAATTATCCCCAATTCTTCCTTTATCATAAACTTCTCTTTGGTGGTAAATTTATCCAATGAGTTCTCCTAGGAACTCCTTTAATGGCCTTCTCTGAATATCCTTCAATGAGGCTCTCCAAGCCTTCTCCTTCTTTCTCCTTGAGACCTCTTCTCTAGGGTCTTCACTCTCTTAGCTTCTCTGGTATTCTCAATGAGAAATTTCCTTCAACATTCTACTATAGAAGTTTGGCAATGATACCTCCTTCTTAGATCTCTGAAATTTACTGCTTCAGGAATAAGACTTTTGCTAGTCCTTCTCTATCTCTTCCAAAATTGGAATTTCTTCAATGAGATCTCTTGTAGGTCTCTTTAGCTTCTCAGGTTGATTTCTTCTACTCCTTTAGGGTGAAGTCTTCAATCTTCAATGGAGATCACCAATATCCTATATTCACTAGGAATCTTCTCTGGAGTCTTTTCAATCTGTTATTTATAGTCTTTAATGGAGATCACCAACCTCTAATATTATCCTGGACTCTTCTCTAGAGTATCTTCCTTGAATCTACAACAAGGCTACTATGGCCTTTTCTTCTTCTACATTATGTAGGTCTGCAATATCTAGAAATGGGACCTTTTTTTTAGGTCTCCAAATATTCATTCTTTCGTTTGTTGATTTTAGTGCTAGATTGATTCAAAAGAAGATATTCTTCCTAGCTCTTTTGTAGGAAGCTTCCCGGATTTCCTTGAATATCCTTTTTCTTGCAACAAAGTATTAGGATTATAATGGAAGAAAATATAAATATAGAGATAATCAATCTTGGCTAGCTTATTTGTCAATATACTGGAATTTATGCTGAGTCCTAGTCTTCATGAGTTTTTTTGCAACCCTATGAAAATACTATAGCCAAATGCAATCTCAAAAAATTTATAAATGAGATTTTTGGTTTTCTCTCAATATTGTGGCTCTCCCTATTTTATTTTGATCTACCATGTGATTTGATACCACTATTAGCTTTTTATGAGTATATAATATAGGAAATGCAACCACAAGATGTAATATAAGCAAGCTATGATATCTATATGATAATGACACTATAATATGCAGGAAAACAACGAGATAATTTTTTTGCAATAACTCATAAATATACCATTAATGAAAGCTCACCAAAATAATACAATGTAATATAATGAAGGACATGAACACTCCATAAACTATTTTAAAGGAACTACAATGTACCACACTACCAATCAATACTATGCACTCTCTATATTCTCTTCTCTTTATATTTCACTCACTATAAGGTCTTTATATATGAAGATAAGTTCCTTGGTCCTTATTCTACTTTTAAATCTATCCTATGACTCATGTACATGTGGACTACATGCACATTTACATCATTGCACATTCTAACACTTGTGCATTTATTACATGCTAAAGTAACTACTTAACTTTACTCTAAATTAAACTCCTACTCTAGTAATGTACCAAATGTGGTACATTGATATGTACCCAATAATGTAATATGTTCTCTAACACTAACTTATTTTTATTGCAGATTTTAATCCAATGTGGGTGCTACCTTCTTCAAGTTTTGGTATCTTTACTTTGTGTCTTTAGACACCTTGAGCACATTGTCTTTGAGCACTTATTTGACCTTTATTTAGAAAATAACACTGCCTCCTTCATTGGATTGAAGAATCTTTCATTTGCAATTTTAATAACTCTAATATAGTGTTCTTATAACTTTAAAATAAACTAATTTTAATGCTTAAATAATAAACTGCTATAACACCAATGTGGTATAAATTTTGACCTCCTTTTGTAGATAATTTTCTTGGTGATTTGGTTCATCTTTTTTCTACCTCAAATTTGTAAAAATTTGCAGCTCCAATACCTTTTGCTTTGCTGCCCAAAGCTCTTTTAATTTGCAGCTTTCAATGCTGCCCAAAACTCAGCTTCTATGTTGTTCAAATTTTGCCCTTACTTTTTCAATTTGCTAGCTTAAATTGTTACCTCAAACTTATCAATTTTATAGCTTTAATTCCTTTTCCGTTGCTGCTCTAAACTTGTCAATCTTGCAGCTTTGATTTCTACCTTTTCCTTCTAGAATTTGTAGCACCTTTCTTTTACCAAGTACTATCCTATGCTTCTCGTAAATCTGCCCCCATGTGCTATGATTTCTACCTTGCTATTATATATTTTCGATCAGTTGGTTCTTCTCCTTCCAAGCTAATAATAAGCTTTTACACTTTCAATTTCAAACAACTGAACTTTATCTCCTTCTTATGCTGCATTTTGCTTGCCTCTTTCCTTCACTATTTCAATATACAAAACCTTCAAGTATGCAACTATTTGTTTACTTAGATTTCTGCCCTCTAACTCTATAATTTTTGTAGATTCAAATGAACTAATTCCTCCTTTATTTTTCTATTCAAATCTATCCTGAATATTCTTCTATTTGCAGCTATATTTCACCTTCGACTTCTACTACAAAACCAAAAATCTTCTTCTCCATAAATCAACCTTCAAATCCTTTATGGTTGTCTTCAAACTTCTCAAATTGGTGGCCTCTTCTATCTTCTTTCTCCTCCTTAGCTCTTGTTGAATTTTGACTTCAAATTTGGCCTATTTTCTGGCCTCTTCCTCAAGAATATGAATGTCTTGAGATATTCAAAAATCCTTTCCAAATTTTGGTAAACTTCTTGCCAACTCCTTCTTTCTTTTAGGTTTGTTGTCATATGGCAAAAATTATACCAAATTCTTCTTTTTAGGAGCTACTCCTTGCAATATTTTACTTTTAGCTTCAAATCTTCTCCAATGGCTACTTCTTCAATATGGCTTTTCTAGCTATTTTCTTTCTCCTTCCAAATTTTCTTGAGGCCTCTTCTCTTTGGGTATTCAAATTCTACAACTCTTCTATTGTACTTTTTATTAGTCCTTCTCTATCTTCTTTCTCCAATATTCTATCTTCCAAAAATGAAAGTTCTTCAATGAGATCTCTTCTCTTGGATCTCCTCTTTCTTCAATCTTCAATAGGGCTTCTCTTGGCCTCTTCTCAATATTCAATATAGTTGCTTTCTTCTTTATTCAATATAAAGTATTCAATATTCTATGAGAACCTTCTTCTTGGATCTCCTTCCAATATTCTATGGGGACCTCTTTCTTGAGTCTTCTATTTCTTCAATATTCAATAGGGCTCCCTTGACCTCTTTCTCTCTTCTCAATCTTCAATCTTCAAGCTTCTATGGAGACTTTATTCTTGGTTCTCCTCAATCTTCAATATATAATTTTTCTACAACAAAGAACTAATCCCTACACAAGGAAAGCACATAGACTTTCAGACATTCAAATATGAAATTCGTCTCTATCCATCGTAGGATTCTTCTCAACTTCCAAGAAATAATTTTTTGCAACAACAAACTTAGACATCAGTAAGAAAATTTATATAATTTTCCATATCTCTAAAAATCAATAAAATTCACTAGTTATTATTCATTCTAGTGGAATGAGATCTATGTTGAGTCCTAGTCTTCATGAGTTTTCTTGCAACTCTATGTAAAGACTCTAGCCAATAATAACTTTAAATTTTTTGAAAATGATATCTCCCTATCTCTTCTCAATCTCTCTTGTGGATCTCCCTATCTCCTATCGATATCCCTTTTGTTTTGATACCATTGTTAGCTTTTGATGCTATATAATTAATAAGAAATCAACCACAAGATATAAAATGAGCATGTAATATTAAATATATGATAATAGAAATATACTAAGCATGTAAAACTCATAAGAAATTTTTGAAACTACTCATAAAACTATAATTAATGAAGGCTCACAAAAATAGTACAATGATAAAAATTAAGGTATCATGCTCTCCATATTCCTTATGTACTCTACATTGTATATAACATCTCATCTACTACTCCTCTCTTCTATACTATATTCTCACTCACTAATATCCTCTATTGAAGGCCTATATATAATTAAAAGTGACTTTTGTCCTTCCATGACTCTTTATCTTCCTATTCTATAGACTGATGTACACATGGACAACATGCACATTTACATTATCAAGTACTTTGCACATTCTAACAATACTTGTGCATTTATTACATTGCATAAATTAAATACTCAAACCCTAATCTAAGACACACTCCTAATCTAAATATGTACCCAAGATGGTATATTAGCATGTACCAAATAATGTAATATATTCCAACACCAAGAAGAAGGTTGTGGACCAAGTTTTGGAAAATTTGGGCTCCATATCACTAGATCAAGAATTAAGAGATTTTTTGAAGGTGAAATTATAGCATGGAAAAAAAATTAGTCAAAATTGATTAGACGTTTTTCGCAGGACTGCCCAAAATGCCAAACTCGTTTTGGCCATATCTCACTCATCCGGACTCGGATTGAGCTGAAATTTTGAGGGTAGATGCCTGAAAAACCCTAGAACGTCTCCACCAATTTTCATATCATTTGGAGCAACATAGATCCTAGCGCATCCCTATGTGTGAACAAGATATTTGGCAAGCAACTATGTGAGGGTTTCATCTGGGTTGAGTGCAAGCAACTCCAGAGGTTGGTTTTTAGGGCCTTCGGGCCCTAGTGGCCAATATTTTTGTGGTTTATGCTCAATATTTTAGCAAGAAATGTTGCAGGGGATCCAAGATGGGTTAGAAATTTGTCTTTCAATAGATCATACTATGAACTTGAGTGACAACGGCTTCCAATTTGTTGCACAAAAGAAAAGTGAAAACCATACCTTTCCACGACATCTAGGGCAAGGATTAAAGAGATCACGAAACAAGTTTCAAGAAGTTGATCAAAAAATGGCTCATATCTCAAGTGAATCTGGTGCTAAGGTGCACCCACAAAATAATTCTACTGTGAAAACCCCTGTCAAGGGTAAGAATTTCGAAGACTCGGTCCCAAAAATGAATTTTAGGGATGCCCTTCGTGGTGGATAGCCTCAACCCAATGCTAATATCAATATTAGGGCTTCCCATAAACCTCTAAGAATGCCTAAGATTGATCCCAAGAAAATGGAGTTAGGATGTCTTAAAGCAGCTGATGGAACTCCTATTGTTAAGCTTGATATGGGTAACATTCAGATCGGCATTGAAGATTTGGAAAAAAGAGGACTAATTTGTCAGTTCGTGGGTTTTCGTCCAAGTCTATCTGCTTTCAAAGCTTGGGCTACAAAAATCTGGAAAACTAAAGGTGAGTTACAAATCTCTATTTATCCAAATGGTTATTTTCTTGTTTTATTTGCTAATAATGAAGATAGAGAGAAAACTTTTCAAGGGGGTCCTTGGTTTTTTGGAAGGGCGGGGCTTTTCATGAAGCCCTGGCATACTAAATTTAAAGTCGAAGAAGAGATGCCTTCTATAGCTCCCGTGTGGGTTAGACTCTTTGGCCTCCCTATTGAATTTTGGAATCCTACTATTTTTTCTTCAATTGGAAACTCTTTAGGAACTTTTATGATGACTTCTGATTGTACTCAAAATTTTGAACATATTATTTATGCTCGAATTTGTGTTTTAATGGATTTTGACAAACCCCTACCTAAAAATATCACATTACAATTTGGGGAAGACACTTGGGAGCAAGTAGTGGACTATGAGAACATTCCTTTTCATTGTAGAATTTGCCATGAATATGGTCATTTGGCCAGTGCTTGCCCAAATAAAATTCCTGATCAAAAGAAAGAAGATATAAACTCGGAAGGTTTCCAAATACCTAAGAAGAAGAACACTCAGAAAAAACTAGTTATGAAGGATCAATCAAAGTCATCTGCTAATATGTTTGAAATCCTTTCCACAAATGATGTCCCAAGTGAGGAAGAGGAAATAATGGAAACTAAAATCTTAGAAACACAATTTAAATATGAAGGGAAGAACTCAGAGACAAACCAACAAATCAAAGGTTTTCAACGAGAAAAAAAGGAGAAAATTTACACAAGAAAAACAATATTTCAAATGTCAAAACTTCAAATAATGCAGGTCCCAATATAGACTCCGTTGAACCATCTAGTAAAATTTTGGCTATGTATGAGCATTCTTCAAGGTTAGAAGCCATCTCATATTCAATTGGAATAAGTCAAGAAACAGGGAAAAAAATTGAAGATGGATTCTAATCAAAAAGTAGGTCGCAAGACCAATCAATATCATATGGTAAAAGAAGGTGAAAAGCTTGTAGAGGAAGGTAATATTAATGCCCTTCCCAACTTTTTTAGCCCTGGTATTAATGAAGATCATCACTTGGAATATTAGAGGACTCAAAGGGAGTCTTTCAAAACAAAATGAAATTAGAAGAATGATTCAGATAAATCATCCACATCTTGTTTTCCTTCAAGAAACAAAGATGTCAATGGAGGATATGGACTTAATTGCCAGTAAAATTTGGCCAGTGGAAAAGTGGTTTCCCTCAGTTCCCAAGGGACTTCGGGTGGCATTGCTTGTCTTTGGGACCCAAAAGAGGTAGTTATTCACCATATGGTTGGTAGTTGGGGTTTGTTGGCTATAGCTATTCAAAGTAGACATTCCAACCAGATTATGCTTTGACTTCTTTGGAGGAAAAAAGAAGACAGTGGAAGGATATTACTCATATTATCTCTCATTTTCCTAAATCTTGGATCTTGATCGGAGGAGATTTCAATACCATCCTCTCTCTGGATGAGAAAATGGGGGGAAATAGAAATTTGGACAAAATCACTGACCTCATGAGCGAATATATTGCAAACCTCCATCTTGTGGATATCCAACTGAATAATGGCCTTATGACTTGGTCTAACATAAGGCAAGGCTTAGCTTGTATAATGGAGAGATTGGATAGGTTTTTGCTCTCTGAAAATTTCTTAATCCATGGTCACATTCCTAAAGTGAAGACTCTTAATAATGCTTGGTTTGGATCATTGCCGAGTCATGGTGGAAATGTGGAAAACCAATGTGAGTTTCTCTCCTTTTCATTTTCAATTAATGTGGCTTAGAGACATTTCCTTCAGACCTCGTGTGCAACAATGGTGGAAGGAAGGTAAACCTAGGCATGGGACTAAGATGTTCTGTTTTGCCAAAATATTGCAATACATTAAATCCAAAATCAAGACTTGGAACTGGAAAGAGTTTGGGGATGTTCATAAAAAAAAACATGAAGTTATTGCTCATCTTGAAAATTTGAATAAGAAAATCCGTTTAGATGGCCTCACAGAGAAGAGAAGTGCAGATGAAATTAAACTCACAACTCAGTTAGAGGAATGGGAAAAAAGAGAAGAAATATTATGGAAGCAAAAATCTAGAATTCAATGGCTCAAAGAAGGAGATCGAAACACAAATTTCTTCCACAAATCTCTTCTAGCTCGAAGATCTCACAACTTTATTTCTTCCTTAAAATCAGATTCTGGAGATGTTTTTTATACTTGGGATGGCATGAACTCTATTGTTGTTGATTACTTTTCCAATATTTTTGTTGCTACTCCTCTTGACTCAACTTCACAACAAAATTTTCTTCAAGCAATCCCTTCTCTTATCACTTTTGAGGAGAACTCTATTTTGACTACTCCTATTACTATCAATGAGCTTCAACAAGTAGTTTTTAAAATGCAAAAATGGAAAACCCCAGGTCCTGATGGTTTTCCCATTGAGTTCTACCAAGAGTTCTGGGATATCCTTCATGTTGATTTATTAGAGGTGGTGGAAGAAGCCGGGAAAGCCAAAGAAATTTTGAAGGTTATCAATAAAACTTATATTACTCTTGTTCCAAAAGCTCAAGAGGTTGATCATATCTCAGCTTTTAGACCTATTGCTTTATGTAATGTTCTTCTCAAAATCATTACTAAAATCATGGCAGAAAGGTTGAAGCCTCTTTTGCATAAGATTATTTCCCTAGAGCAAGGGGGTTATGTGGAAGGATGTCAAATAGTAGATGAGATAGTTCTTTCTCGGAAGCCATCCATTCCATGGATATGCAAAATTCTCCTTCCATGTTCATTCGGTTAGACTTATCCAAAGCTTATGATAGAGTGGATTGGCACTTCCTTATCAAAGTTTTGAGGCAATTTGGTTTCTCTAAGGATTGGATGGATTGGATTATGGGATGTATCTCTTTAGTTTCCTACTTAGTTCTTATCAATGGCAGGCCTTCTCAGTATTTCCTAGCTTCCAGAGGTATTAGGCAAGGTGACCCGCTATCCCCTTATTTATTCATCATTCTTGCTGAATGCTTGGGTAGGACTATAACCAAAAAGAGGGAAAAAAAAACCCTTGAGGGAGTTACCATTGCTCATGGAGCTAGACCTATCTCTCATCTTCAATTTGTGGATGACTCTACTCTTTTAGGTAAAGCTATAGTTAAGGAAGCTTCTAATATTAAGCAAATCATTAGCTATTTTTCTAAGGCTACTAGGCAGTTGATCAATGAAGACAAATCTAAAGTTATTTTCTTTCACTACTTTGCTAGACAGGAATCCATGGTCTTGGATAAATTAAGATATAAGAAGACCTCTCTTCCAATCACTTATTTAGGTATTCCCATAAATATTCAAAGGCAAAAAAATAAATATTGGAATTGGTTGTTGGACAAAGTCAAGAAGAAAATTGGAAAGTGGACCAACAAGTGGCTTTCTTCGGGGGTAGAATCACCTTGGTAAAATCAGTCCTTCAAGCTATTCCTATTTATGTTTCTTCCATTTTGAATATCCCAAAGGTTGTTCTTCGAGAATTGGATCAAATCAGTCATCGTTTCCTTTGGAGTGGTACTAAGGAGAAAAGAAAATGGGCCTTGGTGAAATGGGATACTTTATGTCTTCCTAAGAGTGAAGGGGGGTTAGGATTCCGGTCTTCAATTAATAACAACAAATCTTTAGCTGCTAAATTATATTGGAGGATGTTGCATAACCCCAATGCTCTTTGGGCCAATAATCTCCGTGCTAAATATGCTGAGAACAAAAGCCCTGAAGACCTTGTTCGCTATCAACTTCCTACCAAAGGTTCTCCCATTTTAGCAGTTCTTAATACTGGTGAGGATTTGATAAAGAAAAAATTATTTTGGATCATTCATAATGGTCAACATGCAAATTTTTGGACAGATTCTTGGGATGGTCACAAGCCTTTGATAACTCAGTTTCCCGATTGGAGGCCTTGGATGGAGGAGCTTCACCGAGCTAATTGGATAAAGGTGGCTAATTATTGTTGGTACCATACTGGTAATTCAAAGGTTGGTAGATATTGGATCCCTATTGAGGACTGGCCTATTCAAATCCTAGAAAGGCAAAGACAAGATATCCAAGGCATCCTTCATATGAGATCCCTCTCTTGGTCCCATGAAAAATATTGTTTTGGATGGAACAACACTACTAAGGGTGAGTATTTAGTTGCTCAAGGTTATTTGACCTTATGCCATAATAATCCCAACCATTCTTCTGACATATTTTCTCGATTGTGGGCTCAAAAGATCTGGCCTAAGGTGAGGTTCTTTAATTGGCTTTTATTGCATCGTAGGGTGCTTACTGGTGAGCAACTTATGAAGCGTGGTTTTCATGGCCCTTTTAGATGTGAAATGTGTGAAGAGAATGTAGAAAATATCAACCATATTTTTATTGAGTGTACTTTAGCCTCTGAGCTATGGAGGAGAATGGCCACTTTACTTGGCTTATAGTGGTCCAATTTTTTTACTTTTGAACAGATTTGGAGGGATTGGCCTAATCAAGAGGGTGTTGATCATTTTATTAGGTAGTTAGTTTGGATGGGTTCTACCATTCTTCTTTGGAATATTTGGAATGAAAGGAACAACCAAATTTTTAATCAATATAGGAAGGATATTCACTATATTTGGCAAAAGACCATAGCCAACTTAGTTGAATCAGTCCATCAACTCCTTAATCACCCCCAAAACTCCCACCAAAGATGGGATCAAGTGATGCAAATATTGAAGATTAAATATTCTAAGGGCAACCAACTTAAAGGGAATGTGAGTATTAGTAAGATGGATAGGACTAGAAATTGGCAACCTCCTCCTAAGGATTTTGGAAAAGTCAATCTCGATGGAGCCTCTAGAGGGAACCCCGGAAAAACCAAGTGTGGGAGGAATTGGTAGACTTTCGGATGGCTCCCTGGTTTTTACTTTTGCTTGAGAATTTGGGTATTCTTTCCAATAACCTTTTTGAGGGGTATGGTATCCTCAGAGGCCTTCAAGAGGCTACTAAGGTTGGATGGGAAAAGGTGTTAGTTGAGTCTGACTCTCAACTTATGATTAATCTCTTGAAGACTCCTTCTAAGAATCATAAGGTGGATTGGAGAATAAAAAGAATTATTGAGAAGATTCAGTTAATCCGGATGGGATTTTTGAAAGTTGATTACAATCATGTGGTCAGAGATCAAAACAAGAGTGCTGATGCTTTAGCTAATTGGGCTTTGGACAAAGGTGATCTTACTTGTTATGGCCACCCTCCTATATGGTGGGCTTCTCAAATTAGGGAAGCTCTTCTTTCTATCATTTCTTTGGATGGCTCCAGTTCGAAGGTACCTAGTTTCTTCTTGTTTTTTTTTTTTGCTTCTCTTTGGTTCATTCAGTTTTTTTAGTTCCCTAGCTCATTCTATTCTTTATTTTTTTTTCTCTGTTGATTCTTGCCTTAATAGTCTTCTGGTCTAGATAGGTCATTGTTATGTTCAATTTTTTTCTTTTTTCTTTTTTTCTGTTTAGTTTTTTAAGGTGGGTGGGTTCTTTTGTTTTGTTTTGTTCTTTGTGTTGTTTTTTGTTGTTCTTGTGTTTTTGTTGTTTTTTTTTATGTTTTTTGTTATTGTTCTTGTGTTTTTTTCGTTCTTGTTCTTGGGTTTCTCTTTGTTTGTGTTATTTCATGTTTTTATGTGTGAGTGTTTTCTATGTTTTTTGTTTTTGTTTATTGTCTATTGTTGGTTGTTTTTTTTTTTATTTTTTTTTATTTTTTAGGTTTTGGTTGTGTTTATTTTTCATGTTTTTTTGGGTTATGTCTTTGTAGTGTTCTGTTGTTTTTGTCTTGTTTGTGTTTTGTTATGTGGTTCTTGTGTTTTTCTATGTGGTTTGTGTTGTGGTTTCTTTTATCTTATTGTGTGTGTTTGGTTGTGCTTTTGTTTTTGACACACTCAAGGAGCATGTTTTTTATTTTATTTTATTATTTTTGTTGTTATTTACTTATTTTTAAATTGGTTTTGTGTGTTTGTTTGCTCCTTGAGTATGTCAAAGGTGGTAGGCTAGGTCCGAGTCCTGGGTGTTTTTTGGCGGAATGGATACCTCTGCCTCCTTGGGTCTTACCCGAAAGTGGCATCCCTTTTGGGATGTTTTCCACAAATAAAAAAAATAAAAAATTAAGAGATTTTGTTGTGGAATTGGAAGCTCTTTTGGCATATCCCTAGACTGGTGTGCAAATTTGATAAAAATTGAAAGAAAAAGGACTAATCAAATTCCATAGAACTATTCCATATTGAAAAAATAGAGTTGCACTTGAGCCTATTTTAAATTTTAGGGATAAAATCTTTAAAATGAGTAAACATCTTCCTTTGTACATTGTATTACCCTCAGGTCACCATCTAGTAAATATCAAAAACATCATGGGTTGTTGCATTAAAAGGACTACAAAATTATACCATTACCATGAATAGACTAAGAAATCCATATCAAAAGGATTAAATAAAAAACAAACTCCTTTCGCATGAGAGGATGGCCCCTAATAGACACTCAATAGCCAAAAACTTTAGTTTGAAGGATTGTTAGCTCTAACCTTGTTGTTATAAGATTGCTAACTAGTGGTTCCATTTTTAATATAAAATAAAATTTCCCTTGCATGCAATATTATCTTACAAGATATCAGGAAATAAACACCCTCATAAATACCACGTTATTTTCAAATGAGGAAATTTGAGAAGAGACATGACATTTATCAGAGACAAATAATGATAAGACACCAACTATTCAATCCTTGAGTTAGGGTTTGCTATTTTCTTATGCTTAGAAGCAAATGGTCTTGGAGAGGTCATCTATTGGATGATACTCAAGGGCATCAATCAATGTTAAGATGAAGGACCTCTATAGAGAACCTCACAGATAGTTACCTCCTCTAAAATATTTACTCAATGAATTTGGTGTCTTTGGCCCTCCTAAAGAAAGCACTCATGTCTCCAAATGGTATTATCATAGGTCAATATATCCACTCAATGTAATAATCTATTTTGATTTGTTCATAGTCAAGGGAGTATCATAGGGTCTAGTCATGGAAATATCAGATAAAATTAGCAAAATGACTTCCTTGTAGACCTGTCCTTATGTGTGGTCAGAGGTCTCTTTAAAAGAGACGTGTCACCATGCATGAGCGTACTCCACTGCCAGTCAAGCATCTATAGCCCCGATGGAGATTTAGCTCCATAGTCCAAGAATTTGATCTCTAAGCTTTGGGGATTCGGACTACCTAACCATCTGACTGGAAATGTAGTTCTATCCTTACAACTTGAGGATCTGTGGTGTGTGATGTGTAAAATATTTAGAGTTTTGGGATTTTTTCCTACTCTTTCTTTTATTTTGAAATTGTGATAGTGGTGAAAACCACTATTTTTGTGGACTATGTGCATGATGGGACAAGCAAGGAATACCCTTTTCACTTCGAGGTACAACCCAAGTATGGTGTTATCCCTCTTTGACACAAGATGTTTTTAAGATGTGTAATTGTGTTTGGTTCAAGAATGTTTAGAGTCAATTCCCAGAACTCAAGATTTTCTTAGTGAAAATGTGTCTTGGTCCTAAAGAAAACTCGACATGTATTGGAGGTTGCTTAAAACACTAGGAGTGGCTGAGTGACCAAAAACACCTAGGAATTATGGAAATGTGGTTTTGCAAATGACAATTTGACTTTATGGAATGGTGCAATGAAATGGATGATGATTTGAAGGTGCCCCTGATTAAGGCAACATGACTTTATTGGACCAATTAATATCTAAACTGAATAAATGATCCCTAATATGAAATGTGAAATGTGGTTGTGAATGCAATGTATAAAATGAATTATATGAAGTGCAATTTTTTTTATGTAATAGCCATGTATATATACATATATAAATCACATTAAGCATATAATGCTCTCAAGTGGATAACATTAAGTGGTTCGGGCTCTTCAACTCCCTCTAGACTGGCAAGCCTATAAGTTCCTTTACCCACTTTTTGAGTGACAATGTATGGACCTAACCAATTAGCCATGAATTTATCATGAAGATGTGGTAATGCATTGGTGTTTTGTTGATTCTCTTTAAGAACAAGATCTCCTACTTGGAATTCACGTAGATGAACTTTGGCATTGTAAGCACGCTTTAGGTGGTCTTGATAAACTCGTAAATGCTCTAAAGCATTGACTCACCTTTCATCAAGAAGTGTGAGTTGGTCAAGATGTGCTTGTCTAGAAGTATCATCATCTATGAATTCCTATAATGAAATTCGCAATGAGGGGATCTCAAGCTCAAGAGGCATGATTGCTTCGGCTCCATAGACCAATGAAAATGGTGTTGCCCTAGTAGGCGTGTGGATGCTTGTTCGATAAGCCCATAATGCCAAGGGGATTTGAGTATGCCAATCTCTATGATTTTCTTTGACTAGTTTCTTGAGAATAGCAATTAAGGTCTTGTTGGTAGCCTCAGCTTGTCCATTTTCTTGTGGGTAATAAGGAGTCAAGAAACTATGTTGGATATTATATTTCTCGCAAAGTGCTCGAACATCCTTGTTCTTGAAAGACTTACCATTGTCAGAGATGATTTTTGAGGGAATACCAAAATGATAAATGATATGATGAAGTATAAACTCCACAATTCTTGGTCCTATCATACTAGTTAGAGGAATTGCCTCAACCCACTTTGTGAAGTATTCAGTGGCTGTGATGATGAATGTATGTTATCCCGAGGAAGGAGGTGAGATTTTTCCAATTAAATCAAGACCCCATTGTGAAAAGGGCCAAAGGCTTTGAATAGGTTGTAATGCTTGTGATGGCACATGAGTTAAATTAGCATGCTCTTGACATTGCTTACAATGCTTGACATAAGTGCAATAATCATATTCCATGGTGGGCCAATAGTAACCCATGCATAAAATATGCTTTGCAATGGCCATTCCACTAAAATGACCACCACAAGTACCATCATGAGCTTCAACTATGGCTCTTTGTGCCTCTACAGACTCGAGACAATGAAGGAGGATTCCATCATAACCATGTCTATACAACACATCCCCCAAGAGAGTAAAATGAGCTACCTTTTGCTTGAAAGTGCATTTAGCAGTCCATGACATATCAGATGGGAGTGTTCCAAACTTGAGAAAGGCTATTATTTGGTTTGACCAAGGCTCATATGGCTTCGAATGGATAAAGCAAACATCCTTTTCATCCTTAGATTCAACATGGATAATTGTAGATTTAGAGATCGTTGTGACAATGAGTGGTTGTACCTCTCCTTAGGAGTTCTTTGGAATCAATGATCCTAGAGAGGCCATCACATCTACAAATCTATTAGTCGAACGTGACAAACTATCAATTTCATACCAATTAAATTTGGTGAGCAATTTCATTGCTACTTCATGGTAAAGCTTTATGGTAGGTTCTTTGCATTGGTATTCTCCATTGATTTGTCTAACAACAAGTTGAGAATCACCAAATATCCTGATACACTTTATGCCCATAGCTATAGCTGCTTGAAGACCTAAGATTAAGGCTTCATACTCTACATTGTTGTTTGTGCATTGGAAGTCTAGTTTGAATGATAAGGGGATAGGTACCCCTTGGGGTGTATGAAACATGACTCCAACACCTTGACCTTTTTCGCACTTAGAACCATCAAAGAATAGTGTGATATCGATATCTTCCTCTAGAATGACATCTTCTTCTTGTTCAGTGATAGTGAATACCGAATCATCTGGGAGCTCAATAATCAAGGGTTGATCACTAGGAAGTGGAGCTTCCACAAGTTGATCGGCTATGACCTGACCTTTAATGGATTTTTGGCTAATGAACTCAAGATCAAATTCAGTGAGAAGCATTATCCATTTAGTAGTGTAGGTGTTATTATAAGTGCGAGACATCATATAACATAGAGGATTTTCTCGAGCTATGACATATGTGGTGTGACTAAGCATGTAATGTCTGAGTTTCTTAGTGGTAAAAACCACTGCTAAGCATAATTTTTCCATGTAAGCATATCTAGTTTCATAGCTTACCAATGTTCGACTAATATAATAGACAACTTGCTCTCGATTGTTTTCATTATTTTGTGCAAGCATTGTCCCTAATGCAAAGTCCATTGTTAAAACATAAATATGGAAGGGGACCCCCAAACGAGGAGGAGTTAAGACTGGTGGAGAAGCCAAGTATTTCTTGATATCATCAAAATCTTTTTGACATTCATCTATCCATGAAAATGTCACCCCCTTTTGTAGCAGGTGATTGAATGGCCTACATTTATCAGAAAGTTGTGCAATGAAATGATGGATTGATTGAATCTTTCCTTGTAAACTATGCAATTCCTTCAAGTTTGTTGGGGGAGGCATCTCCATGATGGCCTTGAATTTGTTTGGGTCCACCTCAATGCCTCTTTTGGAGACAATGAACCCTAGTAGTTTTCCAGAGGTAACACCAAAGACACATTTCTTGGGGTTCAACCTTACATTATGCTCTAGAAGTCGATCAAAGACTTTTTCCAATACACCAATGTGCTCTTGTCGAGTTTTAGATTTTTCCAAGAGATCATCCACATAATATTCGATGATCTTATGCATGTAATCATGGAAGATGTATGTCATGGCACGTTGATAAGTGGCACCTACATTTTTGAGGCCAAAGGGCATCACCTTGTAACAAAAAGTCCCCCAAGGTGTAGTGAATGTTGTTTTGTGTTGGTCATCAGGATTGATTCGAATTTGGTTGTATCCTAAAAAACCATCCATTAGAGAAAGCATTTCATGGCCAGTGCAAGTGTCGACAAGAGTATCAATATTTGGAAGAGGAAAATCATCCTTAGGACATGCTTTGTTAAGATCTCAAAAATTAGTGCAAATGTGTATCACCCCATTAGGCTTACGAATGGGTACCATGTTTGAAAGCCACTCAGGATAGTCAATGGGGACAATGAAACCCACATCTAAAAGCTTTTGAAGCTCTTCTTTGACCAAGAGGGCAATGGTAGGATGCATCCTTCTAAATTTTTGTTTGATCGGCTTAGCATCAGAATGCAAGGTGAGATTGTGGACAACCAAGTTAGGGTCAAGACCAGGCATATCTTTGTAGGACCATGCAAAAATATCCTTCTTCTTGAGGAGAGCAATTAATTGCTCTTGTTCATATATGGATAAAATTTTACCAAGTTTGACAATTTGGGGATTATCTACATCTAAACTAAGGTTCACATCGATAGTATCTTCAATAGACATGTGAGAACCTTCCTCAAGTTGATGGGGTATTGGGATCAGATGAATGTCATCTATGACATTATCAAACTCTTCTGACTCAACCTCATCTATGTCTACCTAGAAAACCTCAGGATCTGAAGGTGAAGGTGAAGGTGGAGGTGATGGAGGAATGTAGTTGGATGAAGCCCTTAACAATTCCTCAAAAAGGACAAATTCAGAAAAGGATGGTGGTGAGGAAATCTGATCCATATCAATAAGGCTCATGTCAATTGGAATTGGCTTTGCCAAATCATATGGATTACGGAGTGGGGTGAATAAGTCAACAGGATTCATGTTAACTTAAAGGGGAAAATGGATGGTTGGCAAGGTGAATGGATGGATGGATCCTATTTGCTAGAACCGATGCTAGAGCTTTAGAAACCTGAACAACAATAGGCAACACAAATAAATGCAATTGGAAAAAAGCCATGTACATGCAATGCAAATGATTTTTTTAATTTATTTTTATTTTTTATTTTTTTTATTTTTTTTTTATTTTTGAATTATGTACATATATTACAAGCAAAATGGTCGGTGATGTGGATCAATGAAGTGGAGGTGGTGGTTCACCGGTTGGTTCGACTCGCTCTTGTGGAAGAAGCAAGTGAAGGATGGGTTGATGGATGGGGAACATTCTGAGGTAAAACTCATCATGTTTAGTGTGTGGAATGATGGGTGTTGATTCCTCATCAGATTCATCAGAAGCTATCGACATAACATCAAATTCTTCATAGATTTCATCTTCAGAGTCATCAATGTGATGGATATCTTCTCCTGAATTCAAATGTAAACTTTGAAAAGCTTGTTCAAGAGAAGAAGTGGATGAAAGTGGATGATAGCCTAAACCTGAATGGTCATGCGCTTCTCGATATGAAACATCGATAATTTCATGCATTCCCTATTCATGTCATCCTAGGCCATGTCCTTGCCAATTAACTATGTGAAAATATCGAGATGGAAAACCCGACATATGTTGTATATTGGTAGGTGTTGGTTGCTTGGGTTCATCTAGGGAAGATAGATTGGATGATGAATCAATCCCCCCATACATAAAATTAATGCTATTAGGCATTGAACCCATGTTATACACCACTCCTATAGATAAGGGTGGGTCACGTGGGTGACCATAATCCTTAGCAGTTTGAATGTTGAGTGGTGTGACTATGATGTCTTGGACCACATATTCACCAATACCAAGATTAGTGAGGTGGACCTCAACTTGGGATGATGTGGATGTGGATGTGGAAGTGGATATGGATGACTTAAGATTGGCTTGGGGCTCCAAAAATGGGAGAGGTATGGACTGGGATGGCATCTCACAATCTATTAAGGCAACTTGTGAAATATTGGTTGATGTGGATGGAGGTGGATTTGGTTGAGGTGGTTGTTGAATGGGTGATGATGTGGAAGGAATGATGGTGGATGATGTTGATGTTGATGATGTGGCTGATGTGGATTGAGTTTGACCACATGTGCATGTAGTCAAAGGTGATGAATATGGGGGTATGGAAGTGGAAGCTTGATGTGAAGTGGTGATGGGGAGCTCCTCAAGAATAGGAGATTTTGATGAAGATGTGGATTGTGTGGTTGATGAGGTGGTTGATGATGTGAGAAAAATATGAGTGGAAGGAAGCATGGATTCATAGGGATTTGAAATGAAATTGCAATACTTAAATGGTTCAACATCCATCAGGTATGCAATGAACTTGTCCCTCATGTACATATTTCAAGCATTGATGGAGTATAGAAGGGACACATCTCATTTCCCTCATCCAAGGTCATCCAAGGAGTACATTATATGCCATGGACCCTTCCAAGATGTGAAACATGGTATGCAATATTTTGACCCCCACTTCAATGGGTAAAATGATAGTGCCAACTATGGAGCAGAGAGCATCATTAAATGCTTTCAAGGTGAAAGTGGATTTGGTGATGTGATTTGGTGGAAGATTGAGATGTTGGAGAGCGGATGTGGTGATGATGTTGATAGAGGAGCCAATATCAATTAAAACTCATTTAAATGGCTTCCTATCAATTTGAGCCATGATATGCAATGGAGGGTCCACCGATTCTGATGATATTGGTTTGATTTCAAAATCATAGAATGTGATGGAAGGCTCCATACATGTTTGGATACTCCCCACAAAATTGCTAAAGGCATTAGCATCTTGAGATTGAAGTTCAATGGATTTTAAAATATCCATTAATACCTCATGATGTGGGGGAGATTGTTGAATGAGCTCATATATAGATAATTTAGTTGAAGCTATTTTAAGGCTAGTAGTTAACCAACTACTCAATGAGATGATTGGCCTTGATGGATGATTGATAGGATGAATGGGTGGATATGGATGACTTGGAATATGAATTGGTTGAGAAGGATTGGTGGAAATTTGGATGGGAGATGATGATGTGGTAGGTTGAGACACACTTGCCTATGGTGCTATGGGAGATTGAACAGGTTGTTATTGTGCATTTTGTTGGTTAGTGCATTGTTGACCTTGGGTGACTACATGGATAGCACCCACAAAACCTTGGTATTGTTGCACATGATTGAATTGATTTGGAGGAGTCTTGGTGTTAGACCCTCCTATTGTTGGTTGCACCTCCTCATGATGAGGAAGTGGTGTTTGATAAATACCAAGGTTTTGGTTCTATTGGGCTAAGGGACTATCAAGCTTGATGGCCCCTAAGTCAATGAGATCTTGCACTATATCTTTAAAATTATAGCAATTATTTATATCATGCCCATTTTGCCTATGATAAGGGAAAAATAAATGTTCCCTATAGTGTTTACTATGCTTGGTAGGGTCATCTGGTTTAACCTCAGGCAAGGCAAGTTGGTTGGTGTCATACAACCTATGGAATATGGAAGCATATGATTCGGCTAAGGGGGTGTATTAGTGGTTTTGTCGAATAGATTATCGATGTGGGTGGTTTTCCATAGTTGGCACTATGTTTTGACTTGATTGAGATGGTGAAGGAACCACATGATATGCAATTTGTTGTGGTTGTTGTTGCACAGGTTGTTGTTGAGCCATTACTAATTGGCTCATGACCACTTGATTAACTTGATTAGCTTGGTTGGCTTGGTTAGCCTAGTTTGGTTTGGATTGGCCAGAATAATTACCTTTATATTGGCCCTTACTCTACCATTCTTTATTTTTAGGCTTAAGCACACCCTCTTGGATTTTTATCTCTTCAATTATGCTAGCCTGGGCAAGAGCTTCCTCAAATGATCGATATTGTTGTAATTGTAACAACCAAGAGATGGGTTTTAAGCAACTCTTAGTAAATAATCTAGTAAGCTCTTCCATTGGTAGGGAGAATGGTAGTTTGGTAATAACGACCCTCCAACGGTTGCCAAAATCGTATACTGACTCATCATCATATTGCTTTAAACCATATAGTTAGTTAATGATACCTTATTTCTAACATTAAGGAAAAAAATTTTAAGAAATTGATCAACCAATTTCTCAAAAGTATAAATACTATGGTGAGGCAAATGGTTGTACCACTCTATGATATCTCCCCCAATATCTGAGGAAAAGTTTGAAGTATTAGAGCATCATTACTTTGGATTCTAAAACATGAATGGATAAATGTGCTCACATGTTCTCTAGGGTCCTCAGTCCCTTTAAATTTGTCAAATTTTGGTACTATGAAGTCTTTCGAGATATGGTGGTGATGGTACCAAAAAATGGATTGGTTGATTGATCAATTATCTGAGCATTGGTTTCTGGTTCATCATACCAGGAGTATGTTGCATCAGGCTATCAATATATTGTTGCATAGCTTGGATTCTAGGATCTTCCCCAGGTATGTGGAAGCCCTGAATTACTTGATGATTCTGTGAAGGTGGAGTGGTGAGATGTTGGGGTGTGATGAGATGATGATGATTTGGTGGAGTGGATTGAAATTGATGATGTGGAGGTTGATGAAGAAATGATGGTGAATGTTGAAAAGGAGATGATGTGTGAGGGCTATGAATGTGATGATTTGTGTGAATGGCATGGGTATGAGTTAATGGTGGTGTGGGTATGGAAACCATAGAATATTGTGGTACCCATGATGGATTTTGGGTGAAAAAGGTGGGTTGGGTGGAAATAGGTTGAGATTTAAAATTTATTACCTGTACTTGTTATTGGGAACAAGGTTGAGCACCTTGTTGAGCCATAAGCAATTAATTGAGATGTTGCCATGCTTTATGTATGGCCACATCTGAGGTAGATGGTGTGGATGTGGATGGAATGGATGAGGTAGGTGGAGGATAAGTTGCAATAAGAATTACAATTGGATGGGTGACATTGGATGAGGTGGAGCTGGCATTTGTGAAGCAGCATTGACATGTGCTTCATACAAAGGATTGCCATAGGTGGTGGTGTATGAAGATGGAATGGAGGTGCTTGGAGCACCTGACTATTGTGGGATGGAAAAATTATGGGAAGGTGTAGTTGATACCTCAAAAAGAGGGTTGTTATACACCTGGGTAAGGCTGGAAGGTTAGGAATGGGTAAGTTCCTACTAAAGAGAAGGATCATGCCTAGGTGGACTATGGACCTATTCTAGAACATAGTTAGTGGATCTTTGAAAAGCTTCCACTTTGGCCATGTCTATATAGGTTATGTTGTGGTCAATGGTGGGTGAAGATGGTTCTATTTGTGGAATGGTTGTGTGGATGGCTCTATGCAAAACATCAACATTTGAAGTTTGCATAGTGTGTGAGGGACCCATAGATAAATTTGAATAACTTATCTGTATCACACTAGTGGGGTTGACCACATAAGTGGTAGGGAAGGATGATGAACACTCCATGGATGAAGTGTCTTGGTGGATGGAAGTTTGATTCAATACTTTTGTTTGATTTCTAGTTAACACCATAAGCTAATGAATCAAATATATGAAATATGCAAGAAAGTAATGCAAATGAAAACTTCACAAAATCAAGTAAACAACTCAATCCTATGTTTTTGCAATAGATGTGTCTTACCTCCTTTTTTTTTTTATCTCACTTTTAATTTTTTTTTGTGAGTTTTGTGTGTTTTGGATGTGCTAATCTGAATTATGAAGGGTGAAATCTATGGCTTGGCTGGAAAATGAGATTCTTCCTAGTGATGAAATCTAGAAATTTTTCTCATGGGTATCTATGGTGGCTAAGGGCAGATATTGATGGATGGAGATGAAGCCCACCATCACCAAATCTCAAGCAATGGTTGGTGATGAAATCCAACTCATTACTATTTATTGTGAAATGTGCAGTGTGTGATTCATTTTAAAGTTTCATGTTTTCTAATGTGTACATACAATGTCAAAAATAACCAATTTTATAGGCCTAAATCAGAAGCCAAAAATAGAAATACTAAGTTCCTCAAAAGAATGTAGGGTACACCGCTTAAGACCCACTCTAAACAGTGGAGGGTTCACCTAATATTCCACCTTGAATCACCAAATGTGGGAGTATACTTAAGTATCCTAATTTTGTTCCTACTTAGACAAGTAAAAGAGGAATTCTTAACCCTATCATGCAAACTATTTTATGCAGTTGTCACTTCATATGAAAATAGTATGCAGAATATTGAATACAACACACTAGAAAATAATAAAAATTTAAATCTAAAATGTGAACTATGGTGAATGTGTGAATGCAAAGCTACTCTAAATGCCTAAAATGCAAATGAAATATGATTGCTTTTAACAAAAATTAATGATGTTATTTTTATCAATGTTACTATAAAAGCAAGGAAACAACAATAGAAATGAGTTAGGGTTTACAGTAAACTTACAAGAAAGCCTACGTATCTCCTCCTCACTCTATGAAATGCACCCTAGAGCCACTAGAATATAGCAAGGCATTCACTAAGCATTGTAGGGCACCCCTCGAGCGCTGTAGGGCATCTACGCAACTTTTGGTCAACTTCTACAACTTTCCAGAAACCCTAGCTCTACAAAAATTGCATGATCAAATTTCTGAAAACCTGCAAAATAGAAACAAAAATAAAAGTAAGTGACAAAGTAAATTAGCATAGAGAACCCTTTGTGGGTCCCACCATGATCACCATTTATGAATAAAAAATCAAGCAACACCAATACAATAATGATATAAAATAACAATAAGCAAAGTAATACACAAAGATTGCACAAATAAGATAAACTCTTTATTATTGTGGGTGGATCTCAAATGTTACAATCAATATACCCCAAATATGGGGATTTACAATGCTTATTTTTGATACAAAATTATAGATTACTAGGGTTCTCCAAAACCCTAGTTGAAAATAATGGTTGGTGTCTTCACGCTTGTTTGATCCCAACGAGGTTGTGGGTGGGCTTGTGTATCCTAGATAGGGCCACCCTAGCTTCAACAACTACCAAATGTATGATTCCTATACCTGCACACAACAAAAATAACAAATATTAGTAATACCTATGAGGGCTCCACTACATGAGACCCTCAGAAATAAAATCACTAAACCCTAGATACTACAATAAAACTATAAACAAAGCATAAGAATATAAAAATAAATGCATAGAACTATTACCTTGTCAATAAACCTTCTATTTCTATTTTTACTTACATAAATGATGCTAATGATAGTTGTGAAGATGCCCTAATAGTACTCGAGGGTCGTAGGGCTATAGATCTGGTGTGTGAGATACCTCCAAGTGCTCGGGGATAACCAAAAATACCCAGAGGTGCTCTATTGGCTCTAGTGGGTGCTTGTATGGATCTGGAGGGCACTCGGTGGGCTCTAGAGGGTATTCAAGGATTGATGGAAATGGAGCAGAACCAGATCTAGTTCACACAGGAAGGGTGATGATAGAAGTGGAGGGATGCGAATGAAAGCGATGGAGGCAAGTATGGAAATGAGGGAGGCTAGGGCTTGGACTCAAGAAATATCTTAAGGAACTTCAAAAGAGTGCTTAGGGATTCTAGGGGTACTTAGGGCTTAAGAACTTAGAACTTAGGGGTTGAGTCATCAAAATGACTCCTCTTTTATAATCTTCCCTTAGACATGTTAGGGTTTCGATGACACAATTTGAGTGGTCGAGATTAAAACATGAGGAAGGGTGGAGATTAAATCTGGGTAAGTGGCATGGATTAAGGTGGATGGATGGCTGAGATTAAAATATGTATCCTAAATAGGGCCACCCTAGCTTCAACAACTACCAAGTGTATGATTCCTATACCTACACACAATAAATAGTAACAAAGATTAGTAACACCTGTGAGGGCTCCACTGCGTGAGACCCTCTGAATGAAATTACTAACCCTAGATACTATAATAAAATAGTAAACAAAGCATAAGAATATGTAAATAAATGCACAGAACTATTACCTTGTCAATCAACCTCATGTTTCTATTTTTGCTTACATAAATTATGCTAGTCATAATTACAAAGATGCCCTAACAGTGCTCGAGGACCATAGGGCTACAAATTTGGTGTGTGAGATTCCTACAAGTGCTTGGGGATGACCAAAAATGCCTAGAGGCACTCTACGGGCTCTTGTGGGTGCTCATATAGCTCTAGAGAGTGATCGACGGGCTCTAGAGGGTGCTCAATGGGCTCTGTAGGGTGTTTGAGGATTAATGGAAATGGTGTAGAACTAGGTCTGGTTCATACGGGAAGGGCGATGGCAGAAGAGGACTATGAATGGTAGTAAAGGTGGTGAGGATGGAAACAAAGGTGAGGCTAGGGTTTGGACTCCAAAAATACCTTAAGGATTTAAAATAGTGCTTAGGATTCTAGGGGTATTCAAGGTTTAAGAAACTTCCAATACTTAGGGCTTGAGTCATCAAAATGACTCCTCTTTTATAATCTTCCCTTAGACATATTAGGGTTTTGACAACACAATTTGAGTGGCCATGATTAAAACATGAGGAAGGGTAGAGATTAAATCTGGGTAAGTGGTATGGATTAAGGCATATGGATGGCTGATATTAAAACATGGTGGAGGGATAGGATTAATTCATATATATATATATTAAAGATATATAATATATAAAATATTAATATTTAAATATATATTAACAAATATGTATATATAATGGATGGTGGAGATTGGGAAACATGGATGGATGACAAGTGGCTAGATTTTGGTGTCTACAATAGCCATTGAAAAGCTTGCAGATAGCAGTGACAGGGTTCCACAAGTCCCCTTCTTCATTCCCTAAAAGAGTTGTCTCTCCCCTTTCTACCTATATTTTTTTCTAAAAAAGGAGATACTTTATAACTGTGTAGCAGACTCAAAAGCTCAAGTCTCGATCATGCCAATAGAAATTTGTAGGGACCTAGGTCTAAAACCAGATGTGCAAGGACCAAATATATTGTAATTCAAGGGTAAAAAATTGAAGAGGGTGGGAAAATTGCATAAAATACCAGTATTAATATGTGGACATCTGATTTAGCCATAGTTCAAGATGTGGAAGTGGTCGATGTACCTCCATTGTTTGGAATGTGTCTATCCTAAGATTTTTTAACGTAGATGGAACGATGTGCAACTTGAGTGCAGAACCAAATACTGATTTCCTAGGGTAAAAATACCATCACATTACCTAATTAGGGCTTACACACTTTCTATGTTGAAAAATACGAGAGGTAGGGGATGTGTCATATTAAAAGGCCCATATGTATGAAGCAAGACGAAGATCCTAAGGGCTCATCAAGAACTCCTTTCTTCAAACCTATATTTTATTTTTGTTGGTTTTATCAAATAGCTCACTATGAATTAGCGAAAAGACTTCATAATCAAAGAAGATCAAGGAGACAACCCATGGTGTAATGTTAGTTGCATATCATATAATACAGGTAATATATAATAGGAGATCCCAGGGAGGTGAATATATGTACGTGTCATACAAATATTGTCATACAAATATTTGATGTACAAAACAAGCAAAATAGAAACATGCACTTGGCTTACCACTCATACTCAAAATGCAATCATATTAGAACAAGAATCTAAAGCTAAAAGGGATTCTAACAAAGTTAGTGACAACCAGTTACCATGGCAAGCATATCATAGAGAGCATCTCAAATTTGATACCATGTGGTCTAGGTATTGCAGGTTCATGAGGTAGGTTTGTAAATTTCTTTGAAGGCTAGGCATGAGCACACACATAATTTTTGTACATTAAGTGACATATATACGAGGCAGCTAATGATAGTCATTATGAATAAGTAAAACTTCCTCATGAGGAGGCTATCTCCTTGTAGTAGTCAATAAATATACATTGAATAAATAACAGGTTAGTTGGGTGAATATTTCTTAGAAAGGGTTAGCATTTCAACAAGAATAAAAGTATCATCTAATGCAACCATTAAAATATGGGACATGATACCACTCCTTTCTCGCTTTTCTTTTCTAAATAAATTCTAGCTTTGTAGTCCAATGGATGAAGACAAGTTGCAAAATGGAAGATAAAGGTCGTTCAAACATGCACAATAGGAAGTGGTGATGCATCTCACACAAGTTTGACATCAGATTAAATAAGAAGGAGCATGCAAGAAGGACTTAGTGGACGTATATTAAACAAAGTAGCATGGGTGAAGGATTGGATTACACATGAACTACAGGTCAAGTGTGCTAAAAATCCCCAAAAATTTATAAATTAGCACCCTCCTATCATCACCTGATGAGACACTCCCTCTAGATTTAAGCTCTATATAAAAAGGATATTGGCACTAGATATCAATGGATGAAGTTCTTGATAAAATAGAATAGGTCTGGTCGAGAGTGCAGAAGGTTGTATAAGAAGGTGAATATAGATAAGGAGTTTCCTTTTTACCTATAGAAAAGACGCAGAAAAGATGGATAATTACCTAAAAATTTGGCAATCTATCTACCTTGGAAGTGGCCTTGTGTCCTATTGGAATGTGCATGAGATGGTTTTTTGTTGTTGGGGTTACCTGTGACTTGTGTAACTCCAATTCTCTCTTTTTGTTTCTTTATTTTACCTGTCTCCAGCACCCTAGTGTTGGCCCTTCTACCTTATCTATAAATTTATGGTATTCCCAGTTTTTTTGGGCATCATCTGTTATTCTTAGTAAAATTTCATATTATGTTTTGTCCCTATCCTTATCCAATCACCACCATTTCATGTAAACCCTTTTATTTTTAATATGCACCCACCATACTTGCCTTCATTATGTAGTTCTTCGTATATTATTTTAAGCTTACCATTTCCTTCTTTGTATACCCTTTATTTTTTGCTTGGTAGTCCAATTTTTTAATATCAAACAGATTGCTCTCCCTTTAAATATTTGCCTTCCCTCATATTCTCTTTTTGTTCCTTTTTCTCTAATAGCCATTCTTAGACTTTAGAAGGTGTTAGCCTATGATAAGATAGTATGATTTTCACAACTCTGTAATCAAAGTTCCCCTATGAGTCACCAAGAATGTGGGTAATTTTTGTGCTATCCCCCATTCATCTAACTTTTCAAGTCAGATAGCACTAAGCAAGATGGAAGAGATGAGTACTACGAAAGCCAAGTGCATTTTTTTTATCTGGATAGCTAGGAGGAAGTATCTGAAGATTTGCAAAACATAAAGGATAATGATTTAAAGTGCCTCAGTTTCTTAAATAGGTTCAAAACCATGACATCATGAGTGAAGAGCTTCAAAATAGTGTTGGAGGTGCAATTTCATGAAATATCATTGTATCATGGTCATAGCCGCTAGAAGGGCGTAAAACTAAAAAGTATCATGATTTTGTGACATGCATCAGTGTCACATGTTCTAAAGGAAGAGAGCTACAAAAGGGAAAAAATCATGATTTTGTGACATGTGCCTTCATCGCTATCGTAAGAGTAAAAGTAACTAAGGCATTGTAAATGGTCATGATTTTGCAACCCATCTTGTTATCACGATTTTGTGACCTGTCTTACATTGCTAAAATGAAAACTGGGAGTGATATCTAGATATTCCCAAACCATGGTGACTTAAGTTTGATGAGACCAATGATAAAAGCAAATTCATGATAGCACGACATATCACTGTGTCACTAGTGCTAGAGTCGAAGAGTTTAGGAGGACCCAAAAATGTCACAACATCATGACAAGTTTCTTCATCGTACCAATGCTTGAAATATTTGAAGTAATAATTGGAGATCACTTTCCAGTATGCTCATACAGTGTGATCATGGCAGTTACAAGTGGAATATTTCATGAGAAAATATGCTCTGACAGTATATGTTATATATCAATGGCAGAAAATATTCTTCAAGAATCAGAGATGACCCGAATTCGATCTCGTCTCTACTACCTTCCCTGCATACACATAATATCTAGTCTATAATAAAAATATGAGCATGACATTCCATTTATGGGTCAAAGATATTGCACAATATTTCTACCAGCCCAATGTGTTATTGTAACCATTTTCATTAAAGCTATTTTTGTATTTTGTATATTTGAACTCTAGAGGTCTTATGAATAAGAGCAACAGACTCATGTGAAGGGGTCAACTCTTAGGCATTTACAAGTTGAATGTATAAATATTTTTTAAAGGAGCAATACAATAAGAAACCTCTGTTTGGCCTTTGGTTCAATATTTTACAATCAAATATACGTGTGAATGGATGAGTTCTTATATTAAGCTATTTGAAGGTGTATGGCATTAATTGTACTTTATGTATTCTTGCATGTGTGTATTCAATAGTTCTAGAGTTAGTAATCTATGGATATGATTATTGATTTAATATTAGTCTACATATGATAAAATTGGTTGGTCTGTTAGGGGGTTTTGAAGGTTTCTCTATTCATAATATTTTCTCATTGTCTTGTTGTTGTTTAATTTGTACCACATAAAATTATATTATATATATATATATATATATATATATATATATATATATATATATCTTTCAACACTCTTTACTCCCCCCATATTAAGTTTAGCAAGTTAGAACCCAACAGGAACTAGCCTTCTCTAGAGATTAAACTGGAATAGCTCATTAGCTTGCCCAGAATTTAAATTTTGGCCATGTCTTGGGCACATTAATTAACCATGGGTAGATTTTGGACCAACACCTTCTTAAGCAATTGGCTAAGAATATAAATATGTAATTCTAACTCAAGAATTAAATGCATAATCTTCCCTAAGCTTTCCTAAGAATGGTTTAATATCTTTAACAATGCATAGAGGTATAGCATAAATGGCCTTGTTTTTATCATGGTTCACATTTATTGACCTATGATACACCATGAGTCCTAATTTTACCACTAGTGACACTAAAAACACATTTTTTGAGTTGATCTAGACTGTATAGTGATGTAATCAATCAAAAATTACTAGAAATTCAGTTAGATGGTTAGTCTACTTCTAATATTTACCCAAAACATCATCCATGTATGACTTAACTAAATTCCCAATAAGATCAAAAAAATATATCTTTCATAGCCTATTTAGGTTGCTTCAGTATTTTTTAGTGTAAAAGACATGATAATGTAACAAAATGTGCCCCAACATATACTAAAAGTAGTTTTAATTTGGTCCTTAGGGATAATATAGATTTTAGTATATCATAAATATCCATACATAAAGAGAAGCATATCATACCCTATAGTAGAATCAGTGATAACACATATGGAAGGTAGAGGAAATTTATCCTTACAAAAATATTGATTTATTTTTGTAAGTTATAACAAATTTGGATAATAGTCTTGTACTTTTTCTTGATAGGGATAATATTAGACATTCATCCTAAATAATCAATGGGTTTAATAATTAATATTTTTTAAATGTTTATCTTGTACAAGTCTTTTATAATAGGAGATAACCTTCTCTAAATTTTTTGGATGGGAGTTGCATCCTCATATGTTTTAATTTTGTGGATTGCAAGATCCTCATCAATACTACGTATGTTAGATTATTCTCAAGCAAAGACATTTTTGTATCATATTCCTCTTTAGACATATTTACCCTAATTTTGACTATGTTTGGATGTTGTATGATACTTATGACAATATTAATAGTAGGATTAGCATTCATGACATTTCCTTCTTTGAAGTGATCTAGAGTAGAGGGAAGAATCTTAATATTGGGATTAACCTCAACTTGCAAAATATAATTAGATAATTTATGATGGGACCACTTAGTATCAGGTATTTTGAGAAAAAAATTAATATAATATTGTCATGGGAGCTAATCTTCTCTACCATACAATAATTCTAGAATGACCTCATCATTAGGTAGGTCAGGGATAAAAATCACTAATTTATTATGTTGAGTTTTTCCTTGTAACCAAGAAAGGATTTTTGCATGTGTTTAAATTGTACAAAAGAGAGGAATTTGAGGGTCAAGAAAAAACTCTAATTGATTATAATTTTTTATCGAAGAAATCATTACTATCCTAGCTTTGAGTTTGGGAGAGAATTTTGCTTCAATGAGGTGTCTAGCCAAACAAGAGGGTATAGAGTTAGCTAGCAACTTATGCCACTTGTTCAACTAAATATCTAAGTAGAAAGACATTTTCAATTAAATAAAATAATAAATTGATAAGAGTCATTTTTTTAATATTCATAATCTTATAGGGGTGTGGAGACAAAGAATGTCTCTTTATGTGGTCATCATTGTTATGAAGAAATGTATGGAGAATTGTTAAGTGAATCAGGCACCCCAGTCAACCCAATAAACAAACAATTACATTTAGCTAAAGATAAATATATATAAGTCTAAAAATATAGATAAATATGGTTTTGGACAAGATTGTTATTTCAAGTATTAACTTTGGCATTGCAAGAATAAGAACGATCAAAGAAACTTGACTAGAAATGGGTAGAACAATTAGCTAAATTATTAGTATAGTAATATTAAAAATAAAATTTCTCAGCTTGAGTTAGGTGTTGTGGAAAATATATTATTCTTGTTTAATATACAAATAATAGCAATATCAACATTCTTTTTTCTATTTAATTTAGCTTGATAATTATAACACTTATAATTTTTAATCATGCAATAGGCATACACATTATCAACATTTATATAAAACATATCACATGCATTTATATTAAACTTAACTATTAGAATATCATTCTATGGTTCAAAATTATAAGTAATGTTTTTATCACTATCACTATTACTATCACTCTCCTCTCCCTTGCTATCATTGTCATCACAATAATTTTATTAATTTTATTATCTTTTTCATGAGCTTTGTGCAACCTAGCCATTTGTTGGTAAAAACAAAATAGGGCTTCTCAATTCTTAGGTTTTAATAAAAGTGGAAGCTTATCAAATATTTATTGCGGGCAAGGGATTATGGCATTCATGCCTTATTATCATCTTTTGATTTATATTAATATTTGAAAATTTGAAAATAGAATTCATGATACCTCTTGTACAACTTTCTCCTAGAATTCCACTGCTCTTCATGCTCATAGATGGAAACCTTTCATGTTTCATCCATAGAGGGAATTAATTAACTTTCATGGTTTGAAGGGAAGGACTACAAGGATCTAAATCTCCTTCTATGGTGAAACTCTTATACTTATAGGTAAATTTAAGTACTTGACATGCAAAAGAGGTAACTACTTTCATCTTACATATCTAAGGCCTACCCCAAAACAAGTTATAATTGGTATTAAAATCAAACACCATACATTATCCCTCCCTTCCTTAGGTACCATAGAAATAGCAAACCAAACACAACCAACAGGGTCTCAAGGGCATCCATTATACATAAATTATATTTGGTTGACAAGACATGTTTACCAGGAATCTTGAGATGATCTAAGACAATGGCATAACACATGTACCACTCCATTGACCAAAGTTCTATGGACATCCATCAAATTATAAACCACCACAATAATTAGTGGTGTATATTCATACGTTGCTAATTACTTAGTAGCAATATTTTTTTTTTAATATTTTTTTATCACCAAATAAAGGTTAATATGAATATATTACACTTTATAAGGCTTGGGAATGGTACATATCATATTTAAAATCCTAGTTCCTAACACCTCCATTTCATCTAGGAGTTTCCTCATTCTTTATATTTGGTAAGGATATGTTCTAAGTAGTTCAAGATATGGGATCTTAAAGGGGGGTTGTATACAAATCCTCTTTCATATACCATTTTTTTGGTTTTGATCGTGAATTTCTTGAGAAGGGATTATTTACAATGACATGGATATACATAATTTTCTATTATTATATTTGATATTTCCACTTTAATTGGCAATCGTTGTCTAGAAATTATTTCACTTGTAGAAGCATATATAGAACTAGTTGAAGCTTGGTTAGAAACATTTTATGTGTTAGAATATGGTTCTATACTTTTACTTAGCTCCCTAATGATGAGAGGATTATTTGAAATCTTGTTATTGATGGATTGATTAATTATTACCTTAATATGGTTTTTATTTCTATTTCTTCTCTTTTTCTTCCTTTATAGGTTGTTTTTTAAAATTGAGGTGCATTTCTTATGATAATAGCAGTTTGTAATTTTATTGATTCAATTATGTCATGTTGTAACTCTCATATTGGTTTGACCGCAAATGTATTATCCATTTGTTCCTAGTTGAGTAAAGACCTGATTAAATTGTTGAACACTTTGTGAATTATTTGAAGTAATATTTTGTTGTTGATTTTGGCTTGAGATTGTGCATAGCCTAGATTCATGTTATTTAGACCACCTTTATTTTTATAACCTTCATGTCGGTTTCCTTGCATTTTTTTACATCCTCCATTATTATAACCTTGGTTTTAATTATTTTGATATTGGTTAGGCATGGTTGTTATTGGTTGGAGGTATAAGCCCCTTGTTGATTATGGTTAGTTAATGGGTGCTTTAGATGCCTAAAATTTACTTGTAGGGATTATTTGTTTTCTTTTGTATCTTAATTTATTATGAAAGGGATTTATCCTATCTTATTAAATTTTGTTAAATTCAGGCCTAAACATTTACTTGAAGTAAAGCTTTTGGATTTTGATGCAAATATATAACTCATACACATGGGTCCCGTACCACACACAATTTCCTCAGGTCATGCCATTGTGGTGGTTCAAACTCATTACTATAATGGAAAACTTTAATCTTGGAGGATGGGCATATTCTAAGAATGTCTTCATAAGTCCATTTAGACACTACATTCTCTAGTCTTATACCATATTTAGCTTCAGTTAGAAAATTTAAAAAGTTCTAGCAATTTGTATTTTATGTGAGTTATCCTGAACATCAACATTACATATCCCATCACCTATTAAATTATTTTTCGGTTCATGCTCTTCGGGAGTTTCTATATTTTTTCTCAAATATTCAAGGATTTTGACTAAAGCTATGAATTTATCTAAAGTAAGTAAACCACAAGGGTTATTCTCATGAATTTCATCTTGGAGGAGGTATCTTACCTTATTTACAAACATATTGGTTACTACATTTTCAATCAATTAAATATTGGCATTAGACTTCATCTTTTATGGAATTATCCTACTAACTTGTGAAGAACTTATTTGGAATTTATAAAAGCATTCATAGCCTTAGTAGGGGTCATATCATCATCAAATTCTTGTTTAAGGTTTTTAACAAAGATATCTAGGGAATCAAAAGAGTGTTTGGGCAAAGAAGCAAACCAATGAAGTGTATTGCCTACTAAAGACTTAGTCATAAGTTTTAGTAAGACCACTTTGTTATATATCCAATTCCTTTAGAATAAAATGGCTTGTCTATAAAAATTAAATCTTAAATAATTTGACCAAAGAAAAATTTGGGGTTATGTCCAAATATATCAGTAGCTTCTATATCCAAATCTAAGGATTTACTTTGATAATTTTTATGGTAGGATTAAAGACATAGGAACTGCCCTTCTTGGATTAATTAGATATGGACGTGGAGGGGAATCATGAAGATTCAAAATAAAGGGAGGAATCATAGCTAAAATAATAATATTATTATTAAATCATAGTCACCATAAGTTATATAAAATATCTCATCATGTATTAAATTATATTATGCATTTTAGATTTGACCCCCATAGCTTCAATCTAATTTTTTTCCTTTTTATTTTTTAAATTATAATTTATTTGTTGTTGCATTCATAAATTTAGTAAAAATGGTTTCATCAACCTTGTTTGGAGAAGATGTTGACTATTGTGGAAATTTCTATGTTTGACACTTGTGTTTACACTACATTAGCCACAATCATCACTTTAAGTGATGATCATGGTAAAATATTTTGACCTTCTCTAGAAGAAAATATAGATAATATTTCAAATTCTCTTCTTCTTGGATTTAATTCTTTCTCAATTTTGTGGTCATACAATCATCTGGCAAAGAAGATAGAGGAGTCATACAAAAAAGAAAAACACACTAGTAGGAACTAGGATTGAAGATATCAATCCTTAGGTAAACTATTAAAGTATATCCCACCATACCCTTGTGGATAAATATTAAAAGAAACAATTTAGAAAGATATTTTATATTGGGTTCACTAAAAATTATATTGAAAATTGAAATTACCTCTACTAGCTAGTTAGAACCAATACAAGCAATAGGATAAGACTATGCTAAAATAGTAAAGCATTAAAAGCTAGCACTATCTAGCATATATCGAAATAAATTAACATTAAAGGAAAGTAAAAATTATGACCTAAACCTCTAAGATTCATCTATGAGGGTGAACTAGGGACTCGAGGATCTAATCCAAAATAGTAGCAATAATAAGCAATAAAGACAAAATATCACAAGCAAAATCAAGCTAGATATCATCGAAAAAATGGTAATATTACAAGTGAGATTATGTAGAGATATCAAGAAGCCTAAGAAATAGGTCCATAAATGGTAAAGCTCAATATTTCGTTGCAACATATTAGTGGATTACTCCTTTTTAGAAGGCACTAAACCAATTGTCAAATGCTTTGGATGTACTAGAAAGGTCTAGAGATGATGTAGGAGAATTTGGGTAAAAAATAATAATCATTAAAAATAAAGATTTTTCCAACTACAAAGTGAAGAAGGGAAATGAATTTTAACCTTACATGTCCCACTTTCATTCCCATTTTTGGAAAAGCATAAATTGGGATTTTTGTTGTAATTTCTAGATTACTAACAAGAGAATATTATTGGCAAGGGAAGAAATCTAATTATGTTTTAAATTTTGTTACAATTTCCAATTTACTAGCAAAGGAAGCAATTTAATGAAGTCTTGACTTTTATTGCAAATTCTAGTCTACCAACATGGGAATGTTTTTAGTGACTACACCTTTTTTTGCTACAATTTTATTTTTTATTTTAATTTTTAGATGTTGGATAGTTGTTAGTCAATAAAAATAATTGAATGCAAGTGAATTATTGTTGTGCATTTTTTGGTTATGTGAATTTATTGTGAGACATTTAGGGTATTAGAAGAGGTTGTATTTCACTAGACCCTCTCATTTATATTGCTTCAATTGGTATCAGATCCAAGGTTGGAGAAGATATAACATATGGATTAAGGCCATAGGCACCACAAAATACCAAAAATGTGAATAACATGTGCTTATACTGAGAGGGGGTGAACAGTATAAGATAAAACTTTTTGCTTTTCAATCCATATGATAACATCAACAATATTAAAGCAGTAAACATCACACAAAGCATCACACACATGAGAGACATGATTTAACATGGTTCACCCAATGTGGGCTACTCCACGGAGAAAATATTCCTTATAAACTTTTCTCAAATAATTCTTTTGGGAATCCTTTCCCTATTACAAAGTTTATGGACCTCTATCCAAAGGAGACACCAATCCCCTAATCAAGTTCATGGATCTCTATCCATAGGAGAACTCCTTCTCCTCTACTCTGGCTGGTGATCTTCTAGAAGAACTGTTGCCTCCACTACACTGGCTTATGGATCTCTATCCACTGAAGACTCTTGTCCTCACTCAGAAGACCTATCCTCACTGCCCTAGCTAATGGACCTCTATCCACTGGAGACTATCATCCTCTATACTCTATCACCTCCAAAGCTAGCTCTCAGCTCTGTCTCAAATCTGCACTAAACACGATCCTTTGATCTAGCACAAATCTGCTCAATCTCTATCTCTGGTCTGGCACAAACCTATCCTCAAATCTGCACCAAACTCTATCCTCAAATCTATCCTCAAGCCTTAACACAAAGCTTGACTCAATCACAAATCAAATCTGCTAGATCTGCCCCAAACCTTAACCCAAGGTTTGAACAAATCAATCAATCAACTCTGCTCTCAAGTCTTCTCAAAGACTTATCTCAAATCTGCCTTGTAAGCTTCCACAAAAGCTCACACTAATCTATCCACAAGTCCTCTCTAGAACTTGTCCAATATGCTCAACAAGTCTTCACCAAGACTTACCTCAAATCTACTCAACAAGTCCTCACTAAAACTTTTCCAATCTCAAAACATATAGAGAATTTTTAGAGACTCAATATGCTTCACATTCACAACAATGCTTATCAAACAATCTCACATAACAATGATACTCATAATATTTCACAAACCCTAGTTCAAATAGTTCACAACTTCACATAACAATGATACTCATGTTCTTTCACAAACCCTAGTTCAAGCATATGAAATCTCACTCAATATTTCCAACAATGCTTATCAAACAAGGTTTCTAGTATCAACTTTCATTCTAGAAAACCAAACTCAACAATGCTTATCAAACAACCCTTTTCACTCCAACTTAGCATTCACAACATCCAAAAATCACTCACAAGGAAGATGTGCCCATACCTTTTGTTTGATGAAGAATTATCCTTAAAAACCTATCTCAATTATAACCACTCTCTTTGCCAATCACAAAGGTTAGATGTCACAAATACACCTTATCACTCCCTCTAGATCTTAATGCATTAAAAGAAAAATAATCACCACTTCAAAATATCCCAAAGCATTGACAAATTATTTTTATCTCCTTTTATAAAGCAAGATCAAAATAAAATTCCTTTTTCACCTTTTAACTCCACTCTCTAATTCATTTCCAATGCATCAAAGAATTAAAATAAAATATTTTAATCCTTATATCTCCCTACTTCAAACATTGCCCTCTTAATAATATGTATGCCTCAAAACACCCTTTATCATAACATAGGCCTTACAAAAATTAAATTAATTTTTCATACCTTAGAACTTGCACCAAAATGTTTGTGCACCACACAAACTGCCTCCACATGAATTCGAACCCGAAACCTCACTACCAATGCTATGCCCTAGCAAATGCTAGGCTAGCCACCTAGGCTACACGCCCACTTGAAGCAAAGGGCACATGATATTGCTTTTATCCTTATCTTCCATACCTAAAACATTAAATGCAAAAACTTCTTCTTCCTTCCTTGCAAAAATGTGATCGTGACTTGAACCCATGACCTAGCCTCCACAAAAGTCTTATCATTGCCTTGCCTACCATCTACGCTACCCAACACATCATGTAGGGTTTTTGTGCCCACTTTGATTTCAACACTCACTCCTCTATCCTTTTTGAATCGCATGAAGATTCCTCCCTCGAAGCGCTCACACGAAATATATCTTATACTCAATTTTTGATCAACAAATTACATTAACCTTTGGGGAAATAATTTACCCCTCTTTATATGCAATATGGTAAATGTGGATACATCGACCCTTATTCAATTTGCCACCATCTATCAAAAAGAACTTTGGTGCCAAGAATAATTTGAATTAAAATTTTAACCAAAAGGTTAAAATATTTTAATTAAAATTATTTAACCTTTGCCTCCTTTAATATTATTAAAACTTGCTCACTTGCTCTTTTCAAGGAGAATGCTTTGCATTTCAAAAATAATAATTTAATTATAATTATTTTAAATTTAGAATGAATTTAAATATTATAATTAAATATTTAAATGTCCTTTGGGCATTTTTAAATATAATCTTCCTTCAAACTAATTTATTATTTTGAACTCATGATTCTAATTCCTTTGGAGAGAACCTTGCCTTGTATATCCTTTTGACATCAATGACAACAAAAACTTGCTCATATTTCCAACAATCTCCCCCTTTGTCATTGATGGCAACCCAATTACCTTTTACAATTTTTTTAACCTTTTTTTATTCTGCTCCCCCTAGGAAACTGCTCCCCTTGACTGAATGCTTTCCTTCTAACTCAAATCTCTCCCCCTTACTCAAATCTCTCCCCCTTTGTCATCAATGGCAAAGGGTCACCTTTGGGGCTCGGGGCTAAGAATGAAACTCTTAGCTTAGCCCCTCCCCCACCTCCTCTTGAGGTGGTTAATTCTGGGGTGGGAGTATTACTCCCAGTTTTCCTCGAAGATACTCAAAAGTCTCTTTCGAAAGTGGCTTAGTGAAGATGTCTGCTATCTTCTCCTTTGTAGTAACATATTCCAACCTGACCTGTTTATCTATCACCTGTTCTCTCAGAAAATGATACTTGATCGGAATGTGCTTTGTCCTGGAGTGCATTACTGGATTCTTTGAGATACTTATAGCACTTGTGTTATCACATAATATGGGAATAGGATGATCATGTTTTATCTTGAAGTCTTCTAGAGTTTGCTTCATCCATAATACCTGTGTACAACTGGCTACTGCTGCAATATACTCTGCTTCTACTATAGATAAGGATATTGATGCCTGCTTCTTACTTAGCCAAGAGACTAAATAGTCTCCAAGAAAGAATGCTCCTCCACTTGTGCTTTTTTTGTCATCAATGTTGCCAGCCCAATATGCATCTGTATATGTTGTGAGTGTGAAACTATCACTTTTGGGATACCAGAGCCCAAAATCCATAGTCCCTTTTAGATACCTGAGAATCCTCTTTACTGCTACCACATGTGTTTCCTTAGGTGTTGCCTGAAACCTTGCCACTAATCCCACTGCTTGCATGATATCTGGTCTTGTAGCTGTGACATACAACAAGCTGCCAATCATAGATCTGTATAATCTCTGATCTACCTCTAGAGATTCATCATCCTTACTTAACTTACATCCTGTAACCATGGGGGTGCTTACTGGTTTGCAATCTTCTAACTTGAATTTCTTTAGCATCTCTTTTATATACTTGGTTTGTGAAAGAAATACCCCTTTCTCTGATTGTGAAATCTGAAGTCCAAGAAAGAAGGACAACTCACCAAGCATAGACATCTCAAATTCATTTTGCATGTTCTTTGCAAATTCTTTACACATCTTATCATTGTTTCCCCCAAAAATGATGTCATCAACATAAACAACCATAATTAGTAGATTATTCCCTTCATTTTTGATGTATAAGTTGTTGTCCGCTATTCCTTTTTTGAATCCCTATTCCTGAAGATACTTATCCAATCTTGAGTACCATGCTCTAGGAGCCTGTTTTAAACCATACAATGCCTTTTTCAATCTGCATACATAATCTGGTTTATCTATTAATATGAATCCCTCTGGCTGTTCAATATAAACTTCTTCTTCTAGAACACCATTCAGAAATGTTGACTTAACATCCATCTGATATACCTTGAAGTTTTTAAAACTTGAGAAGGCTAAGAATATTCTTATGGCTTCAAGTCATGCAACTGGAGCAAATGTCTCATCAAAGTCAATTCCCTCTACCTGTGCATAACCTTTGCACACCAACCTTGCTTTATTCCTGACTACCTATCCATCTTCATTTAACTTATTTTTGAATACCCATTTTGTGCCAATCACATTTTTGTCCTTTGGTCATGGAACAAGTTCCCAAGTCTTGCTTTTCTCTATCTGATCTAATTCCTCATCCATTGCCTTAATCCAGAACTTATCTTCACTTGCCTGATTGAAGTCTTTTGGCTCAATCTTAGATAACAAAGAAAAATTTTCTTGTTGAGATGGTGTTATTATCCTTCTCCTTGTCTATCTTTCATCTGGATTCCCAATGATTAGATCTTTTGGATGATGTTTATGTACATACCTGGATGGAGTTTTAGGAAGAAGTCTTTGTGTTTCTTCCTCTTCTTTATCTGATTCCTCACGAAACTCTTCTTGACAACTTCCATCTTCCTAATACACAATTTGTTAAACTGGTTCTCTTGAATCTATCTTCTCATCAATTATTACATTTATACTTTCTACAATAGTGTGTGTTCTCTTGTTGAAGCATCTATAAGCTTTACTCTTAGTAGAATAACCAAGAAAAATTCCCTCATCACATCTTGGGTCAAACTTGCCCAAGTTTTGCTCTTCTCATCTTATGTAGCACTTGCTTCCAAAAACCTTGAAGTATTTTATAGTGGTCGGTCTTCCTTTCCAAAGCTCATATGGAGTCTTGTGATGGTTTACCCTCATTTGAGCCCTAGTGATTATATATACTATTGTGTTGATTGCTTCCCTCCAAAATCCATCTGAAATCTTGGACTCATTCAACATAGCTCTAGCCATATTCTCAATAGTCCTATTTTTCCTTTCAACTACTCCATTTTGTTGAGGAGTTCTTGCAGCTGAGTATTCTCTCTTGATTCCATGTTGTTCACAAAAATCTACAAATTCATTTGAGGTAAACTCTCCTCCTCTATCAGATCTCAAACACTTAATCCTCTTGCCAGTTTCATTTTCAACCTGTTCTTTAAATGCTTTGAATTTTTCAAATGCTTCTGACTTATCTTTCAGGAAAGCTACCCAAACCATTCTGGAGTAATCATCTATAAACAATATGAAGTAACTTTCACCTTGAATACTCTGTGTTCTGGTAGGACCACATAGATCAGTATGTATTAGACTTAATGGCTCAGATGATATATATCCCTTTGATTTAAAGCTTGTTCTAGTTTGCTTTCCATGTTGACAAGGTGCACAAATTGTGTTTTGTGGCCTTTTTAGCTTGGGTAAATCTCTGATAGCCTGCTTATTGCTTATGTTGACTATGTTGTCAAAATTCAAGTGACCCATTCTTCTATGCCACAACCAAATCTCATCTTCTTGTGATAGAAAGCACCTTTCCCCTTTGATCTCACTAAGCATATATAGGTTGTTTGGAGTTCTACTTGCATTTGCAATGACTTTTCCAGTTTTTGATTTTCTTATCTCACATCTATCTGGGTGAAATGTAACCATATGACCTTGATCACAAAGTTGGCTTACACTTAGCAGATTATGTCTTAACCCTTTGACATATAGTACATTTTATGTTCTTGTTTTCCCATTATCTAAACTCAGAGTTCCTCTTCCACCAATTTTTGTTGATCCATTATCACCAAAACTTATTGATCCTCTATTGGTTTCTTTTAGTACAATAAATTTGTCTTTGTCTCCTATCATGTGTCTAGAGCAACCACTATCAAGATACCATTGTTCTTCTTTATCCTGAGCATGAAGAGTTGTTTGAACTAACATTGATCTAGCCTTTTCATTCCCCTTTTTCTCTTTCCTAGTTGTTGAAGTTGTATTCCTTTTACTAGACTCAGGAAGTATCATTTTGCACCATCTAGCCTTATGTCCAAAATTATTGCATTTGTAACATATGATATCATTATTCATAAGAGGTGCAAAAGAGTTGAAATTTCTATTGACATCATTTTTCATATAACTAGTGCAATGTACAACTCTATGACCATATTTGTTACAAGAAAAGCAATAGCCATGGAAGAAATTATGTAACCTATTTGGATGCCTTTGAGATTGTGGTTGAGTGCTTCTCCTTTTGTGATTAACTCTCATCCATGGTTTTTCTTTGCTTTCTTCCTTCCTGATGTCTTTTCTTTCTGGAGTATACGTCACTTGCTTATCTTTGTTTGAAGTTTCTGCTTCTTGAAGACTTGGCTCCTCTTTCTGTTTCCCAAACTTTATATCTGGTAGTACCTTGGTCTTTTCAACTTCATTCCTTAGATAAACAATTTTTGCTTCCAATATTTCACATTTTGTTTCTCTTGCTCTTAATAGATCTGTCATATCCTGTTCAATTTTCTTTCCCTCTTCTACTTTTATCTTGAGTTCTGTGAGACTTTGTAGAAGTTCCATCTTTTCTTCTTCATCTTCTTGAATTTGATCCTTCAAGCTTGAGTTTTTTTCTCTAATCCTTTTCAAGGTTCTTGAGAGCAGTGAAGAATTCCTCTTTTATATCAAACATGGTCTCTTCTTCACTTTTTGAAGTCATGTGTGTCTCTGATGGATCCTCCTCCAAGTTGTTAGTCTTTTCATGGAGAGACCCACTATGATACCAATTGAAGAACATGTGCTTATACTGAGAGGGGGGTGAACAATATAAGATAAAACTTTTTGCTTTTCAATCCATATGATAACATCAACAATATTAAAGTAGTAAACATCACACAAAGCATCACACACATGAGAGACATGATTTAACGTGGTTCACCCAATGTGGGCTACTCCACGGAGAAAATATTCCTTATAAAATTTTCTCAAATAATTCTTTTGGGAATCCTTTCCCTATTACAAATTTTATGGACCTCTTGTCCAAAGGAGACACCAATCCCCTAATCAAGTTCGTGGATCTCTATCCACAGGAGAACTCCTTCTCCTCTACTCTAGATGATGATCTTCTAGAAGAACTATTGCCTCCACTACACTGGCTTATGGATCTCTATCCACTGAAGACTCCTATCCTCACTCAGAAGACCTATCCTCACTACCCTGGCTAATGGATCTCTATCCACTAGAGACTATCATCCTCTATACTCTATCACCTCCAAAGCTAGCTCTCAGCTCTATCTCAAATCTGCACTAAACACTGTCCTTCGATCTAGCACAAATTTCTCAATCTGAAAAAACCTCAATCTCTATCTCTAGTCTAGCACAAACCTATCCTCAAATCTGCACCAAACTCTATCCTCAAATCTATCCTCAAGCCTTAACACAAAGCTTGACTCAATCACAAATCAAATCTGCTAGATCTACCCCAAACCTTAACCCAAGGTTTGAACAATCAATCAATCAACTCTGCTCTCAAGTCTTCTCAAAGACTTATCTCAAATATACCTTGTAAGCTTCCACAAAAGCTCACACTAATCTATCCACAAGTCCTCTCTAGAACTTGTCCAATCTGCTCAACAAGTCTTCACCAAGACTTACCTCAAATCTGCTCAACAAGTCCTCACTAGAACTTGTCCAATCTCAGAAACATATAGAGAATTGTTAGAGACTCAATATGCTTCACATTCACAACAATGCTTATCAAACAATCTCACATAACAATGATACTCATGATCTTGCACAAACTCTAGTTCAAGATAGTTCACAACTTCACATAACAATGATACTCATGTTCTTTCACAAACCCTAGTTCAAGCATATGAAAGCTTACTCAATATTTCCAACAATGCTTATCAAACAAGGTTTCTAGTATCAACTTTCATTCCAGAAAACCAAACTCAACAATGCTTATCAAACAACCCTTTTCTCTCCAACTTAGCATTCACAACATCCAACAATCACTCACAAGGAAGATGTGCCCATACCTTTTGTTTGATGAAGAATTGTCCTTAAAAAACCTATCTCAATTATAACCACTCTCTTTGCCAATCACAAAGGTTAGATGTCACAAATACACCTTATCACTCCCTCTAGATCTTAATGCATTAAAAGAAAAATAATCACCACTTCAAAATATCCCAAAGCATTGACAAATTATTTTTATCTCCTTTTATAAAGCAAGATCAAAATAAAATTCCTTTTTCACCTTTTAACTCCACTCTCTAATTCATTTCCAAGGCATCAAAGAATTAAAATAAACTATTTTAATCCTTATATCTCCCTACTTCAAACACTGCCCTCTTAATAATATGTATGCCTCAAAACACCCTTTATCATAACATAGGCCTTGCAAAAATTAAATTAATTTTTCATACCTTAGAACTTGCACCAAAATGTTTGCGCACCACACAAACTGCCTCCACATGAATTCGAACCCGAAACCTCACTGCCAGTGCTACGCCCTAGCGAACGCTAGGCTAGCCACATGGGCTACGTGCCCACTTGGGACCAAGGGCACATGATGTCCCTTTATTCCTTGTCTTCCATGCCAAACACATCGAATGCAAAAATCTCTTCTTCCTTCCTTGCAAAACATGATCGTGACTTGAACCCATGACCTAGCCTCCACAAATGCCTTAACTCTGCCTTGCCTACCGTCTGTGCTACCCAACGGGTCGTGTAGGGTTTTCGTGCCCACTTTGATTTCAACACACACTCCTTTGTCCTTTTTGAATAGCATGAAGATTCCTCCCTCAAAGCGCTCGCACGAAGTATGTATTATGCTCAATTTTGATCAACGAATGCATTAACCTTTGGGGAAATAATTTACCCCCTCTTTATATGCAATATGGTAAATGTGGATACGTCGACCCTTATTCGATTTGCCACCATCTATCAAAAAGAACTTTGGCACCAAGAATAATTTGAATTAAAATTTTAACCAAAAGGTTAAAATATTTTAATTAAAATTATTTAACCTTTGCCTCCTTTAATATTTTTAAAACTTGCTCACTTGCTCTTTTCAAGGAGAATGCTTTGCACTTCGAAAATAATAATTTAATTATAATTATTTTAAATTTAGAATGAATTTAAATATTATAATTAAATATTTAAATGTCCTTTGGGCCTTTTTAAATATAATATTCCTTCAAACTAATTTATTATTTTGAACTCATGATTCTAATTCCTTTGGAGAGAACCTTGCCTTGTATATCCTTTTGACATCAATGACAACAAAACTTGCTCATATTTCCAATAAAATTATGATATTACTGAGATGTTAAGAGGAATTACAGCTGGATTGGATGCCATAGAGACAACACAAAGAAGGGGAGTGCATATTAGTGATGATAAGGAAGAAGGATTTATTCAAGATCCTAAATAAGAAGGCCAAGTATATGAACCAAAGAGTAGATTCTTGAGAGTAATAATAAATATGGGTATTAAGCTAAAGTTGGAGAACTCAAGTTAGAATGGAATTTTTAATTCAAAGGATCTCATAGATAAGATTATAGACATGGAGAAATACTTTGAATTTGAATCAATGGAATATCCTATGAAGGTGAAGTTTGATTGTATTAGGTTAAAATGGAATGCATATTTGTGGTGGGATCATGTCCAAATAGAGGTAAAGAAAAGGAAAAGAAAATATCAAGACTTGGTATAGAATGGTTGCTAAATGGAAGGCCAAGTTCCCTCTATCAGATTATCAAATGGGTCTTTTCAAGATATTGCAAAATTAAAAGCAAAAGGAGATGAATGTGAAGGACTACATGGAGTATTTTTTCAAGCTCACCATTCAGGTTGGCCATATAGAAGATAACAAGAAGAATTTGAGGTATGTCAATGGGCTTTGTATGTCTATTCAAGATAAATTTGGTATTATTAGGTTGAGATCCATGGAAGAGGCCTATTAATATACATTGAAAGAAAAGGAGAAGTTATCTCAAAGGCAAAAAAATAATTCCAAAGGAAGAAGATGGTTCTCTAGAGGAAGAGCACAAGTCAATAGTGGAAGAGGATAGCAAAAGCAAGAGAGAGAAACCAGTACTTCTCAAAGTAATTTTAGCTAGAACACTAGAGAAAGTAAATATTTCTCAAAAGGAAGAGGTGGTTATGGTAGAGGAAGGGGTAGAGGATTCTCTAAAAATTAATTTAGATGTGGATAAGTTGATCATTAGGCATTTGAATTTCCAATCATACAACAAGACAACAATAAAGGAAAGGAAGCTAGGAATCATATTACACAAGTAGATGAAGAAGTTTTGCCTCATTAAAATGTACAAAGAAATTAAAACAAGGAGAATCTCTCATTATGAAAATAGTGTTGTTGAAACTAGTCAAATAGGAGCATGAATCGATACAAAGAAGTCTTTTTAGAACCATATGCAAAATGGGAGGCAAGTTTTGTAAAGTCATTGTGGATAGTGGGAGTATAGATAATTTAGTGTTTATGGAGATGGTATGAAATCTTGGATTGAAGAGGATTGAACACCTAAATATATACAAGATTTCATGTTTTCAAAAGGGGCCTCAAATTTTTGTAAGTAAACAATATATAATGAACTTTCAAATTAGATCTTATAAAGATGATATTTATGTGATATTATGCCTATGGATGCTTGTCATGTTTTATTGGGAATGCCATGGCATTTTGATAGAAAGGAAATGTATAATGGTATGGTGAACACCTACACTATTATGAAGGATGGTAAGAGGTTACATTAATTCCATAAAAGGATAAAGGAGAAGTGGATGACAATCCTGAAGTGTGCTTGATAATGAAAAAATAATTCTTGAAGGGGATGAAGGAGGAAGCATGGTTGGATTTCATTGTTATACCCATGGAATATGGTACAACAAACAAAATAGTTGAATTTCCTTATGAAGTGAAGGATTTGTTGAAGGAATATATGGAGATTCTTTCAAAGGAGTTGTTATATGGTTTCCCACCTATGAGGATAATTATTCATTGTACAAATTTCATTCCTAGATCAAGCTTACCAAAAAAGGCAGTTTATAGAATGATACCTATGGAGAATGAGGAAATGAAGGAAAACACCAAGGCTAATATGATTCATTACTTGAAGTACATGATTCCATGGTCCTTCATGTATTGACTAAGATCAAGGGTGATTAAAACTTTGAAAATAAAATGGAGTCTAGGATTCAATGAATAACAAAAAAAACTCTAGAGAGTCCATGTGCAAAAATATGTACAAATGAGTGGCTTTACTATGACAACTACAATACCTCAATTGTCAATTTTAATAGATGTTATCTAGATTGCTCTTATGATATTTATATTAATTATTGTCACGAGCTTATAGAAGGTCACCAACCTAGAGGTGAGGAAGCACAATCAGCCCAAAATCATGCTTAGGTAAAATATAATTTGGCAAAAATATCAAAGGGGGAGTATCAAGGGGAAGGATAGGTTGGGAATACTAGTTGTTCTCTCTAAATAGTCATGTTGCAAAATATCTTTAATCCTTGCGAGAATGGAAATCAAATAGTAATATCTCAATTTTGTGCCCCACTAAAGATAATGGTAGATGTGGAAGTAATATGTTATATATTTGGATTAAATTGGGTTTTAGAACTCTTAAATAATGCACAACTAGTAGAGGTATTAAAACAAGCCCATCCATGTGTGTTTTGCTTTGACATTGATTCTTTGGGGAATAATGATCCTTTTGGTAAGTTACACCAAGTAGCTTATAGGGAGGATGCCATGAGCATTTTTTTATATTTCCCTACTATTTATGACATAAAGGATGAGAGTCTTCAACATTTTTAGCAACATTAGACAAAAGGTGAACATGTGATTGTTTAAAATATTCTACAATATAAGTCAAGTTTAAGTTGGGAACCAATGGTCATGTGGTAGGCATTTAATAAGACTACTATGAGAAAGTTTAAGGAAGAAACAAAGATAATCAAAGCCATTGATTGATTGTATTAGTGTGAGGTTGAGATAAATATTCATCAATTTTTAAAGGCTATTTGGAGGGATATATGCACAAGAATTAGTGACCTGAAATGTTGAAGTTGAAGGATTGGCCTCTATCAAATTTCTTTGAATAGCGTATACCATGACATGGTGTTTATTTTATCAGTGCCTTTTCATTCTAGGAGTATACCCTTTCAAAATATAGTCTTCTTAATATTGTTACAAAACTTCCTATGGACTATTTGAAACTTAATTTGGGACCCAAAATACATATAGCTTATGGCGCTAGGAAAAAATAGGTAGAGATTATTTAGTTATGAAGTTGCACTATGACATATTAAATATGGTGAATGTTGTTACACATACTATTGAGGTTAAATTTTCAACTAAACAACAAATGAATATAGATATATTGCAAAAAAATACAAATAAATGTATTGAAAAGAGATTTATGGAAAATCACAAGGAGCTAATAAGGTTGTAGATCTAGAAAAGAGAGGAAAATCAGCTAAATCAAAATTATAGGCTGATAGTATAGTATTGAAACAAGTATCTAGAGGTGAGTCTCCCTTGCTTGAAGCTTAAAAAATGCATTAGAAGCCTGATGAAAATGGGTTTAAGATTATTGGAGAATTTTATAATATATTTGAGGAAGGTAATTAGAGTAATAATGATAGTAATACAAATATTTTTAAAAATAGTAATAATGACATCATTAAAAGGAATGGAGGTGGTTCAAATCCCTCAATTAAAATGAATGCAATGGGGAAAGAAAATAATTCTATTAACTATGGAGGTGCTCTATGGGATATTTTTCATAGAAAGGATGTGCATATGTTATAGGATTACCTCCAAATGCATTGGAATGAATTCAAACACCTTGGAGATGCTTCCATTAAATATGTTATTCATCCCTTTCATGATCAAACTATTTACTTGGATGCAGAGCATAAAAAGAAACTGAAGGAAGAATTTTATATAAAGATATGGATATTTGAACAACATCTTGATGAGACAATCTTCATTACAATTGGATGCCCATATAAAATATAAAATATCAAGTCATGTATAAAAGTTTCCCTTGACTTTGTTTCACCTGAAAATGTACACAAATGCATTCGATTGATGTATGAGTTCTATTTATTTCACAAGAATCACAAGGCTAAAGAAAAAAATAGGTAGGGAGTATCATAAGTATTTAGTAAAATGGAATAATCAAGCAATGAAATAATCCACATGAATGAGTGCATCTAAATCTACCAAGCATGGGATCTAAGTTGAATATTTTGTAATATGTTCATGATCTGAAATCGATAATGAATTTATCTTACCTAACATGTATGAAGCAAGAGCATTCGAGTAAAAAAATAATAATTAAAAAAGTGTAGACACAAAAAATTTACCCACTTGAGTGATTCATTTTCCCTAGATCCTTTGAGAGACCCTCCAACTTGGCCAAAGAAATTTTGGGCCCCCTACCCCTAATTTTTCCCTTTTTTCCTAGTTTTTGTGAAATCGTGATCAGCCCTTATGGGGTGCAATTTCGCCTAGCTAGTTTTTCTCTTAGATAACCCTAATTTTTCAAATTAACCTCTTTGATATCAGTTTTCCCTTGGTTTTTCCACCCATTATTGTTTCAAATATCTTATAAATAGAGGGCTTGAAGATTTCTTTTTCCTATAGGAGGTTAAAAAGCAAAGAAACTAAGTGATATAAAAAGGCTACTAACAAGTTTTAATACAAGTTCTAACAAGATCCTATTGCAAGTGCCAAGTGATTTGTGAAAGCTTTTGTATTTTATGGAGATATTTTCTATTGCATTTGTGTGTTGCTACCCTTGGTGGATAAGTGTTGAATCCTTGAGGAGTATACTATTTTGGATATTTTCATCCTTTTGTCTACTTTTTTACTACCACTAGGTTGTTTTTGCTCATTTGTACTTACATATTGCTAAATTCACATTTGTTGTTAGTTTATCTACATTGTTCTATTGTATTTTACTTCTATTTCAAAACTATGCCTCGTAATTACAAGGTGTAATTTTATCAATAGTAAAATTATGGTTGTCTCGTACAGGGTGTGATTTTATTTTCATTAATCTTGGGAGTAGAAGTTCACCCCCAAACCCTAGATATGTATTTAATATTACATATAGAGCATAATTGTATAGTCTGTACTCTATTCATCATATTGTTCTGCTACATTGTATTCTATTTGTTCATCTTCCAAAAAGTCAACTTTCACTTTTGCATTCTAAATGTTAGCTAAAAGGGCTTAGGGGGCTTGACTGCTACACCTCCAAGTTTAGTTATATAGCGGTTTAAGCAAGCCCCTAATACTAATCATATTTTATAAGGGTTTTTGTGAAGCTATTTTATAGGATTGAAGTTGTGGAACATTGTTGGATGCAATATAAAGCTTGTAACAACCATCGAATTAGATAAGGTCCCTAATAGATATCTAGTGTGTTTGTTGATTTTATTTTCTTCATTTTTGTTCAAAATATAGTCATAGGTGAGGAAACGCATTTGATTGAATTTCTAGGCATTTGAAAGAATAAATGCATTTAGTGTGCATTTAGGTTTTTAACCTTGTTTGTACATTTCTCTTGGATCCCTACTTAAAATATTTGCTTTGTAATCCTAGGGTTAGTGATAATTCAAATAAAGAATCATTCTAGGGTTATCTCTTGTATTCTTACATATTTTATCTTACATTGTTCTTTCCCTTTTTCATAGTATAGTTTTAGAAAGGCCAAACGTAGGTGCATGCTTAATTGACACATTCAAACACATTCCTCCTCGAACTTGGAGCGAGTCCTAAAATAGTTCCTAATGAACCCTTCCCTTGGTCGCCCACTGAGTGTAGAGTTATAACATACCCCATGGTCACCTTAGCTCCCAAAGAATCTAGTCAAGAATCATACGTGGTAGGGCATTTTTTCCCCTCTATATATTTGGTGAACCCAAAGTGAACACATGTCTTAGTGGCAAAAATAGGAAGTCTCTTCATTTTCTCTTCTTGAAAATTTTAAATAAGACCACTAATTCTATTTTATTTAGATCAAAAAATATTTAAAATATTTTCTGTGCTTTTGTTATTTTTTCTCCTTTTCCACTCTATCCTTTCTCTCTCTCCTAATGGCTCCCAACCTTAGGAGTGGGTGAATGATTTTAGAGTCTGATGAGATTTTCCAAGAATATGATCAAATGGTTAGAGAAAATCATAATCTAAAAGAGGAGTAAAATGAAGATATTGAGAATGACCTTGATCCTATTAAGGGACCCAATGGGAACCTATATTTAAATTATTTGGACATGTTTGGAACTTTTACAAGCATCATAAGGATACCTTGGATAAAGCTATGGAAGAGGAATCTTGACTCAAGGAAGTTGGAATATCTCATCATCAAACCATTTTTCCTCAAGATGTTCATAACAACTCCTTGACTAAATTTTTGCATCATGGTAATCTTGTTCATAACCCAATATATGCTACTACTGTGACCACCAACGTTGGAAGGATTCTACAAATTCCTCCAACTAGTAGTGCATATCAAGATTATGTTCAATTTCCTCCTCATTCATCTAATTTCAACATTTTTGCTTTTGTTCCACCAACTATTAGCTATCCTCTCTGGCAATATACTACATATCACAACAGTATCAGTGTCTCCACCATGGTCCAAGTACCCTTTCAACAGCCTACCTATACCCATCCCTTAGGGAATATAGGGGTATTGCATAACAACAATTTTTGAGGTAAAAATTTTAACTAATATGGTGAAACAATTGGTTTCAAGAGTGGATATGATTCAACCCCCTAGTTTCACCTACAACTATAGATAAATGTGCAATCAGCCCTTAGACCCTATCGTATCCACTAAGCCCTATCCTAAGCATTTTCCCATACCGGTTTTACCTATATATAAGGGAATGGAAGATCCAATTGAGCATTATAGAATGTTTATAATAGCTTGCCATGATATCATATATGATAACATGTTGTTGTTAAAGATGTTTCCAAAGAGTCTCAATGGCATGGAATTAGAGTGGTATTATTGGTTGCCCAACCATTCTTTAAGGAATTTTGAAGAGGCAGTTGAATTATTTATTCAATAGTTTGGTGCTTATGTTGAAAATAATGTGATCATGAAAGATGTTTACATGTTAAAACAAGGTAAAAAGGAATTTTTTTCGGAATTTATATCTCATTGGAGGAGTCTAGTTGGATGCTTGAGATATTTATTGAAAATTTGCAAGAGAAATTATCTTATGCATTGGAAACTACAACCATCATATATTTTGATCAAGCAATTGACCTAGCAAGAAAGGTAGAGCAAGATCTTATTATATGAGGATAGCTTAAAGTGAAAGAAGATAAGACCACTAAAAATTAGTATAAGAACAAGCATGTAGTAGGTGATGGAGTTATGGACAATAGGTTTGTTAATAGTATTGTTAACAACCTAAAAAATATGGTGCTTAGCGAGCCTTTAAAACCTACACAAAGGTATTTCACAAGGCTTAACGTACCTATGATAGTGGCTCTAAAGTAGCTTTTGGAAGATAATATGATTGAGTTACCTCCTATAAGGCAACTTGATACCACAAATAATTGGTATAAGGTTGGTCAACACTATGAGTATCATAGAGTGGAGGGGTATTGGAAAAATTCTTGTAAGAGATTGAAACATGTGGTTCAGGACCTGATTGACGAATGTCACCTTGTCATAGAAGGTTTTTTCCCACCCAACAATCAACATCCTACTCAACAAGTTCCCACAACTAATAAAGATATGAGAATCTTCCAATATACCCTACCTAAGCATGGATAGTAGGTATCTAATCAGGTGTTATATCATAATGTGTTACTTCCTTATGATAATATGGTTGGTATGATAGCAATAATTACAAGGCAAATATTCTTTAGTGAATATTTCTTTCTTAGTGTAGACACCAAAATCCAGCCACTTGCAAGTCATCTATACCTTCCTGTCAGCCACATGTCGGTCATCCACCTTCCCGCCATTATTTTGCCCAAATCCACACTTTCCCGCCATTATTTGGCCCAATTTCACCTTTCCCACCATTTTTCATCCCCAAATTTATTTAAATTAATATTTATATATATATTTTAATATTTTAATATATATATTTAAATAATAGTTTAAGTGATTTAATCTGAGCCATCCATCCTTCATTTAATCTCATCCGTCCATCCATCTTAATCCATTCCACAACCAAGATTTATTCTCTACCCTTGGATCCGCTTTAATCTTAGCCACACGTTCAAAGTGTCGTTAAAACCCTAAAGTGTGCCCTAAGAGTAGATTATAAATTGAGTCACTTTGATGGCTCAAACCCTATCTTCTTCGCCTATGTCTTTTGCTACTTCTATCTCTGATTCTAATTCTTCTACGGTTATCTCCTTTCTTCTGCTACCCTTTTCGTCGCATCTATCGTCGTTTTCGTCGCCGCTTTCGCCGCCATTCCTTCTGCAGCACTCTGCAGAATCTCCCATTCCTGTCGCAAGTGCCCACGGGCGTTTACCCCTTCACCAAGTGCCCACAGGCGTTTACCAAGTGCCCACGGGCGTTTAACAAGTGCCCACGGGCATTTACCTTCAGCCACAGACTCAGACCGGCGTCTGTAATCCAGATCCAGAAGCACGCGGGCATTCGGCGAGTGCACCAGGGCGCCTTTCGTAGCCTATTCTGACAACAACATTACTTCCAGGTGTCGCTTGGTCTAGCTGTGTTAACAGAGAATAGGTATAAATTAGTTTAAAGCAAGTAGCCGTATTTTATGTATTAATCTGTTATTGATTTCCTGCATTCCATTTTTATAAGGTTTAGATTGTTTCTGAGGGCTCACGTAGTGGAGCCCTCTCATTAATTTCTAACTCCTTGATAGTGTCAATGTGTGCAGGTTTTTGATGACAGATCCAGTTTATTGATGGCAGTTGATTAAGCTGGAGTGGTCCAAGCAAGGGATACGACAAAGCCCACTCACTCTGTTGGGATTGAAGATACATTCTTTGGAAGCGCCACCATTCGTGTCAGCTAGGGTTTCGGAGAACCCTAGCATAATTTGTAACTGTGTATCACAAATAAAGGGTTACAGGCCCAGTTGTATTCAAAAAGGAGTTTTTAAACTCCATCGATTAATATAAATCATTTGTTTTGTGCAACTTTCCTGTATTCCATTATTGTGGTTTTATCTTTTGTTTGGCGTGGTATTTTTAATCTACACTTAGAACTTTTGCAAACTTCTCCTATTCATAGGTAAGCCTTGTTGAAACTTTTAAGACAACAATCTATCCTTGTAGAAATTTCTCCTAGTGTTATGGCTAATGTTGTAAAGCTCTCTTGGGATACATCATATCACATTATTGAATGATGATATTTCTTCCGTAGACTTACATGGGGATTCTTCTCTCTACATCACTGCATTTATTGGAAAAAAAATTATCAAGAGGGTTCTAATTGATAATGGTTCTTCCCTTAATTTATGCACTTACCAAATTTTCCAAAAGTTTGGATTAAAAGAGAAAGATTTAACTAAATTTGATACCATCATCAAAACCTTCAACAATGAGTCCCAAGAATCTTGTGGTATTATATCCCTCCCCCTTAAGGTTGGACCCAAGATCTTAGATACCTTACTCTATGTGGTATCTTTCCCTACTTATTTTAATTTACTTCTCAAACATCCTTGGATCCATGTGATGCAAGTTGTCCCTTCTCCCTTTCACCAATGTTTGAAGTTTGAATTTAAGAATCAATTTGTTATCATTTTGGGTGATCCTCACCCATTTGAATATTTTTCACTAGTTGAACAAGCTCAATCTTATTTTCACCCATTAGATCCCTTATCTCACACAATTTAGAAATTTAAAAATATAAACATGAGAGAGGAATCATTAATTAATATCTTATCATAGGATCAAATAAATCCTTCTCATCACGAACCTCTTCTGAGGATATCTCATCAAGGTTTGGAGTGGATTGTTGAGGATGAGAGTCCACCCTCTCCCTCTCTATTAGTTGTAACCCCAAGAGAGCATGTTGAAAGTGATATTATTCATGATATGATTCATGAGGATGCCCTCCATGGTGGTATATCCTTTTATGGGTCAGTCCCTTACACTGTGCAGGTTGAGTCTTCTAGTTCTCAAGAGGACTTTAGTTCTATGTCTCTTGAGGATATTGAGCAACTAGAAGTGATTCCTGCCCCACCTCCTTTTGAGGATGAATCATCCATTCTCATTGAGGATACCATAGATGTTAACATAGGTTCTTAGGAGACCCTTAGAATCCTTAAGTTAGGTAAATCCTTGTCCATGGATGAGCAGGATTGGTTGACCAATTTGTTAAGATAATTTCATGATGTTTTTTCTTGGTCATATGCCAACATTGCAAGGCTTGACCCCTTCCTTGTTATGCATCATTTTTTAGTTCACCCTAGTGCTAATACTATTAAGAAAAAACTTAGGAATATGTATCCTAAGATCACCCTTTTGATCAAGGAGAAGCTCCAACAACTCCTTGACATCAGTTTTATAAAAGCCATCAACTATTATGATTGGATATCCAACATCATTCTTGTATCTAAGCAGGAAGGAATAATCATAATATGTACTGACTTTAAGGACATCAAATTAGCATGTCCAAAGGATGATTTTCCCCTACCCAACATATATTATATCATAGATTTCACTTCCAAATATGGGATGTTATCTCTCATGGATGGCTTCTCAGGATACAATCATATTATGACTACCCTTGAGGATTAGTCCAAGACAACTTTCATGACTCCAAGGGGTACCTTCTATTGTAAATTCATTCCTTTTGGCTTGAAAAATTCTAGGGCCACCTATCAGTAAGCTATGACTTATATTTTTCATGACATGATGCATGATATTCTCCAAGACTATGTGGATGATATTTTAGGTCGCTCCATACATCGACAAGATCATGTTCATGACTTAAGGTAGATTTTTTAAAGGATTCAATATTTTAAAGTTTACCTTAAGCCCACTAAATGTATGTTTGAAGTCACATCTAATAAGTTGTTAGGTTTCATCATTTCTAGGTGAGGTATTGAAGTAGACCTCACTAAGATAGCGGCTATCACTGACATACCTCCTCCCTGTATCCTAACCGAGTTACATAGCCTGCAAGATAAAATTTAGGCTATTCATCAATTCATGGCCCAGTTAGACAATAAGTGCCAACCCTTGCTTAAGATTCTTAATAAATATGTTGTCTTTTAGTGGGATTCTAAGTGTCAAAAATATTTTTATAACCTTAAAATGTATATCACTTTCCTGTCTGTTTTGGTCCCTCTTATACCTATCAAGCATCTAATGCTTTACATATCAGCCACAACTCACACTTTGGGGGCCTTATTAGCTTAGCATGATGATAAAAATAAAGAGTGAACTATCTACTATATCAGTAGAACTTTGGTTAGCTATGAAACCAGGTACACTTCCTTAGAGAAGTTTTACCTTGTTGTTGTGTTTTCTTCCTAGAAGCTAAGACACTACATGCTCGACCATAATACATTGGTGGTTGCAAATTTTGATCCTTTGCACTACCTAATGTCTAAACCCCACATTTTAGGTTGATCCGCTAAGTGGGTTTTAGCCCTCTGTGAGTTTAACCTGACCTTCATAGGTCATAAGGCTATCAAGGGTTAGGTAATCATTTATCAATTAGCCTTCGCTCCTCTAGAAGATACCCATCCTTTGGTTATTAAGTTTCCTAATGAATATTTTAGCATTGAATCTAGAGTCTTAAAATTTATTTTTTTATGGAACCCGCTACATGAAGGGTGCTAGTGCTAGAGTCATTCTAGTTATCTCACAAAAATAGCTCATCCCTTTGTCCTTCAAGATTTTTTTCTCCTACATGAACAATACTGTAAAATATGAGGCTTTGATTCTTGGCCTTAGAGTAGCCTTAGCTTTGTACGTTAGAGTTATTTTAGTCTTTGGTGACTCTCAACTTGTGGTCAATCAGATCAACAATATTTATCATACTCAAGATGATAAAATAAAACTATACAAAGAGATTATTACCAAGCTTCTATCTTCATTCGATAAGGTAACCATAGAGTCTTTCCCTAGATCCTCAAACCACCATGTGGATGCTGAAGAACATAGGCTTATATTGAGAGGGAGGGTGAACAGTATAAGATCAACTTTTACTTTTCTTTTTCAAACAGTATTATCCAATATTATCAATGGAAATATAAATAGCAGTAATTAAAGCAATTCATAAATCATCACACACAAGAGAAACACAAATTTAGTGTGGTTCACCCAATGTGGGCTACTCCACAAAGAAAATATTTCTTCTAAGTTTTCTCAAAAAATCTCTTGGGAATCATTTCCTTATTATAATTTTTATGGACCTTTGTCTAAAGGAGACACCAATCCCTTATGCTCTTATTTGTGAATCTCTCTCCACAAGAGAAATCTATCTCCTTGCTCTGGTCTGTGGATCTCTCTCCATAGGAGAACTCTTTCCCCTTTGCTCTAGTTCATGGAACTTGATCCAAATGAACTCTATCTCCTCAAATGGTTTATGGATCTCTCTCCATATAAGAACTCTATCTTCCCAGCTGGTTCATAGATCTTACACCATAGGAAAACTATTTTCCCTTACTTTGGTTCATGGATCTCTATCCACATGAAAACTCTATCCCATATACTCTAGCTGGTGAACTTCTAGAAAACTTCTGCCCCCACTACTCTGGCTTGTGGATCTCTCTCCATAGGAGACCTCTATCCCCACTACTATGGTTGATGGACATCTATCCACTGGAGACATCTATCCTCACTACTCTATCACCTCCAAATGTTATTCTCAAATCTATCTTAAATTTACACCAAACTTTGTCCCAAGTCTAGCACAAATATGCTCTTACTCTACTCACAAATCTACACCAAAATCTATCCCAAGTCTAGCACAAATCTGCTCTAACTCTCATAAATCTACTCTCAATTCTATCTCAAATCTACCCCAAGCCTTAACACAAAGCTTGAACAAATTAGAAATCAATACTACTCTCAATGTTGTTTCAATTCTTCACAAGACTTGCCCAAATCTACCTTCAAGCCTTCTCAAAATACTTGCTCAAGTCTACCTTCAATCCTTCTCAAAATACTTGCTCATATCTGCCTTCAAGCCTTCTCAAAATACTTGATCAACTTAGCCTTCAAGCCTTCTCAAAATACTTGCTCAAATCTACCTTCAAGCCTTCTTAAAATACTTTCTCAAATCTACCTTCAATGCTGCTCACAAAACCTACTCAAATAACTCCAAATATTGCATACAAAACACAACTTAAATCTCTTTCAAAAATCTTTCTTCACACAAAACAAATTCTACTTAGAATTTGTTTAACCTCTGAAACATATAGATAATGATATGCACTTGCTAATAGCTCAATATGTTCTACTCAATCATTAATTATGTCACTTTCACATGTTTCACATTTATTACTCTTTAAAGGTAGATCTAGTCTAGCACATGACACCTGACCTCCTGATGCACACACTTGCTTCACAAATATGATTTCTAATGCTTGTACATCCACTTTAAATATCACTCAAAAACAATACCCAAAAGCTTCACATATTCATTCAAACAATGAAGCAAAATTTTCTCACAAACCCTAACACAAGTGTTTCCAATTTCTTTCAATAAAGATGCACAATGTAGGTCTCAAACCCTAACTCAAATATTTTCAACAATGCTTATCAAACAACCCTTTTATCTCCACCTTATGTTATATAAATACTTACTCAACAAAACATATTAAACAAATAATGATGTGCCCATACCTCTTAATTTGCTCTTATGGAGATATATCTTCAAAAACCTGTCTCACAAATAACTAATTTTTCTAATGCCACTTTAAGGGTTAGATTACAAGATACTTTCTCAAAAAATCCACATGAATTTTCACCTTCAAAAATGCTCAATGAAATTTGAATTTGATATTCGATCACTCTTATTTTATCCTAAAAAATGAAGCATTAATATCCAACAAAACCTTTCATATCTTCCTTTCACAATGCAAGAATCATAATAAAATATCAAGCAACTTATCACACCTTATTACTCCTAATATTGCAAAATAAAATTCAACCCAATAAAACCATAAATTTCACACATAAATTCCTTATACACCTTATACCTCCTACTTAAAATAAAATATTTTAATGCACCTTAATTTTTCAACAAGACCATAGCATCATTGATTTCATTTACCATACAAAACACTTAGCCAAAAACTCCTTGTTAATTCAACCTTAATTACTCCACGTTGTCCCCTTTTTAATTCAAAAATTAAAATTAAAATGAACACCTTATGACTCCCTAGTAATTTCACATCAAAACAATAAAAATTAATTAACCCTTATAACTCCCTAAGTCGAGCACCATATGCATACCTTAAAAAATACTTATCCCAAGTGCTGACGTCGCTACTCGAACCCGTGACTCCTCACTAGCCCTATGCCCTAGCACAAGGGCGGACATCGCATGGGCTAGCCGCCCACACAAGCACAAAGGAGCATGTGCTCCTACTTCTTCACCAAAACTGTTTTAAAATCCTCGACCAAGAAAAAATACTCCCTGCAATTTGAATGCTGAACTTGCCACCTACAATGTGCTCTGCAAGCCAAGCTTACCAACTATGCTATCCACCCACGTTGGATGGAATATGAGTGCCCTTTGTCTTAACTACGTGCTGCCCTAAAAATTTGCAAAAACTTTTCTCTACCTCCACCACTTGTCGAACGAATAGCAAATATAAGATATTAATTTTTAGGGATGATTCCAAACTTTGGCTTGCAAAACATTAACCCTTTTATACACTTTTGCCCTTTGACTTTGGACGTCGGCTCAACTTTGAAAAATGCCTCCATGCAAATTCAAATTTTGGCGCCATCTAAACCTTTTAAAAATATTATAATAATTTAAATCTAAGGTAGATTTAAATATTATAATTTATATTTTAACCTTTGGGCCCTTTTAATTTTTAATTATTATAATTATTTAAATATTCATAGATTTAAATATTATAATATTTTTTTCTTCTTGGACCTTTTCTTTGGATAAAAGTCTTTGACATAATAAAACCTCTTCCTTTTTCTTTTACAAATTCCACCATGGTAAAGCCATTAAACTTTTATTTTCCTTGACATAACTATGCCATTAATTCTTTGACATCGATGACATCAACATACTCAAAATTTCCAATAGATGTCATGGCCATTGTTGCATCTTTGTTTCCTTTGGATTTGGAATATGATCAAGTGTTGATTATCATTAGACAACTCCAAGATCCTGCATCGCTTGGTTCTTGTATTTTCCCATTAGATGTTTTTACCATCGAAGAAGCCCCATTTGATCCATGGTATACCCACATCTTTAATTTTCTTAAGGATGGTTCAATACTTGATGGTTTAGATCACACTTAATATAAGATTTTGTGCAAAAGAGCATGTTTATTTGTTATAATTAACAATACCTTATATCAATATTCTTTTTTAGGAATCCTCTCATGATGTCTTGACTACGATGAAGGTCAACTTGCTCTTAATGAGGCTCATGAAGGATCATATGGAGGTCATTTGGAGAAATATGCATGTGACCATGTTTGATGTTGCAACAAGTATGAGCGCCATGACAATCTTGTCCATGCTCCTTCTCAACACCTCCAGGTTATTTCTTTTCCTTGGCCATTATCTATATGGGGATTGTATATTATAGGTAATATTAAACTAATGTCATTTGATGGTCATAAGTTTATCATAATAGTGATATAATACTTCAATAAATGGGTTGAAGCCATACCCCTAGCCACGGTGACTAGAACTCAAGTTTCTAATTTCATCTTCAACCAGATCCTTTGTAGGTTCAAAATTCCTTTGGTTATTATTTCTAACAATGGCACTCCTTTCAAGAACAAGGATATTCATAAACTTTATGCTAAGTACAAGATTCAACATAGGTGGTTAACTCCATATCACCCTCATGGTAATAGACAAGTTGAGGCATCCAAAAAGTCTTTAATCAAGATCTTGAAGAAGTTGGTTTGTAAGACCGATCATGAGCATATCCAGCTTTATCTTGCCTTGTGGGCCTATATTACTAGTGTGCATACTTCCAAAGGTGCCTTTCCCTATTTCTTGGTATATGGGTCTAAGGCGGTGTTTTCTTTCAAGCTCGAGGTTCCCTCGTTGCGCATATTGTTGCAAGATACATTGGTCAACGATGAGTATCACTCAAATTTTTTACACCAGTTGGAGCTACTAGATGAAATGTATATTCATGTCTTACAAAATTTGAGAGCCTATCAGAATAGGCTCAAGTGATCTTACTCTAAGAAAGTTTGCAAAGATTCTTTTGAGGTTGGAAATCTTGTCCTCAAGGAAAAGTAGAAGAACACCAATGCTCATTCTGATCTTAAAGGTAAGTTCTAGGCTAATTGGTTAGGGACCTTTGTTATAACAACCAAGTTTGGCTTAGGTGCCTATAATTTAGCTTCTTTATATGGTGAAGAACTTAAATAACCAATGAACATAATGCATATCACAAGATATTATGCATGATTCATCATTTACATTTCACATTGCATATAGGTTCATATTGTGTTTTGTTTGCTTTATAATTTTGCATGGTTGCATGTCATACTTTACATGATTGCCTAATATTTTGTTCCATTTACATTTTTTCCTATCATAATTGCATTTACTTTTTCTTTCTCATATTTGTATGACTACTTTTTCATATAGATTTTTGGGGATTTGCAACAACAACAATGGCAAGTGATGACACCTAGTTAGGTCATATCTCATATGCATTGCACTCTCACTAGTGCTCTTATGCCTAGTGAATCCCCAACCTAGGGCCCACCTTCATGCATTTCCATAATTTCATAGGCCCATCTCATCTTTTCCTTATTCCTTGACCTTGAAATTTTACATTGCTTATATCTCTCCAAGTCAAGGTATATGGTTCTCATTTTTCTCCATTGGCCTTGTCCATACACATTTTGCACACATCACACCCCTATCGGGTAGTACTCGCTAATTCATCACTTACACATAGCACACCCCATATGGGATAGCTTCATGGCCACACACGAGGGGCAACATCCATCTCAATCATTTGTGAGCATACATCCTAGCGGGCATCTCTTTTTATTTTGTCTATCTCAGCAAGTGCTACACCCATAGCAAGTCCAACTCCACCTTGTCCATCTTGCAAACGTACACCCTTACAGGGTTTTGGTTCTTTTCCTTTTTCTTTCAATATTTCAGAGCTTTATTTTCATCCATGCATTTTGTTTAGGTTTGCATTTTAGATGCATTGCATTTAGAAAAATGCATATCATTCCATATCATTGATGTAGGTTCATTGCATCCATTATGTATGTGTTAACCATGCATACACAAAATAATAAAAAATTATATAAATAATAATAACAACAATCACACATACACACACACATTTTTTCCCTTTCTTGCTCTCTCGTTCTTATTTTCTGATTTTTTTTTCCTCTCTTATCTTTTTTTTGTTCCTTTTGCTCTTCTTTCTTTTGCATCTACCATTTCAAGTTTTATTAGGAATTTTGCATTCCTTCCAAAACTCAAGGGGGAACCTTGGCTTGAGAGGCATTAATGTCCCTAATACCTTGATTTGTGTGTAAAACAAGAAAGTGTTCAAAATGACACCATTTTTGCACCACTCCTTTCTTCTAAACCAGCCACTCCTTTTTTGTTTTTTTTGCCCTCCACCCATAGGAGTCTACATATTTCTTTGACGTATATATTAGGTCATAAATACATCAAAGATGGGGTAAAATGTAGAAACAAAAAATTGACCCACTTGAGTGAGTCATTTTCCCTAGATTCTTAGAGAGACCCTCCAACTTGCCCAAAGCAAATTTGGGCCTCCATTCCCTCCTTTTTCCCATTTTTTCCTAGTTTCGAAGAAATTGTGATCGGCCCTTACAAGGCACTGCTAGAAATATTGAGTTGTCATTGATGTCAAAGGTGCACGGTATTCAAGGAAAAAATATTCTTCAAGAGTGATAAGTTTATAAGGTTGGAGAATATATCAATAATGTCAGAGATGGACTTGATAAATAACAAACAACAAAAAATCATCCAAGGCAAAGATATATTTCAAGAGAAGCAAGGAAAGTATATTTCAAAGCAAGGCAAATATATTATAATATTTAAAAGAGAAGGACAAAGGTTTGGACAAAGGCTTGAAATATTATAAAGAGAAGGACAAAGGTTGGGACAAAGGTTTGACATATTTAAATCAAAGGATTTAAATATATAAGAGTCTAAAAGTTAAATATTATAATATTTAAATCATAGATTTAAATATTATAACCTAAAGTGTTTGAAAAATAAAATGCGCCAACATCTTTGGAGAAGATATAAATTTGAAAGCAAATAATAAGAGTCGACCTCCTTGAAAAAATCAAAGATAATGGGAAACATATAAATATGTGGTATTATTTCACCTTTGTTTATGTGCAATGTAATTTATTAATCCATCATGTTGAGTGCGAGGGATAGACAGAGGAGAAGAGTAGAAAAAAATCGATGGCAGTGAAAGACAAGGATAAATATTATATCGTGCCCCTTTTGTTTCACCTTCTGATATAGCCCAGTCATTTTTCTAGCTTGCATGGAGTGATGATGTGCAGGAGATTAGAGGGTCGAATCTCTTTAACATCGTTTTGTTTTGATTTTGATGTTTGAGGGAGCGCAAAGACAAGGATAAATATTATATTGTGCCCCTTTGGTTTCACCTATTGGGATAGTCCATTTGGTTGTCTATCTTGTGTAGAGCACTTCTATGCAAGAGGTTAGAGGGTTGAATATCTTTGATGTTGTCTTTTTGAATAAGTTGAGACAGAGCTATAAGGAGTCAAATATTCATGCACCCCTTTTAGATTTCACCTATTGTGGTAGCACAGCTGGCCATGAGCTCTTGTGAGGGTGCTACACTTCTAGAGGATAGGGGATCGAATCCCATCATGGTTGTGCAAGGTATTTAAAGTTTTATTTTATTAAATTTAATAAAGGGAGATATAAGGGTCATGGTGCTAGTGTAGAGTTTTATTTTTGCATATTAATAAAAGGGATATATAAGGGTTATGATGTATAAGGTTTTATTTTTGAAAAATAATAAAAGGATATATAAGGGTTATGATGTTAGTATAAGGTATCATTTTTGAAAATTAATAAAAGGAGATATAAGGGTTTTAGTTGTTAATAAAGCTTTATATTGTGAGTTTCAAAAAGGGAGATATAAGGAGTTATTTTTAAGCTTTATTGTGTATGTTTTTGATAAGGGATTTTAAAGTGGTTGATTTGATATTTAATCAAGAAAGGAAAAAAGAGAATTGCTAACCATATTTTGAAGGGACAAACAAAAGGAGAATTATTTTTGTCAAGATAGGTTTGGAAAGCTCATGAAAAATAAGATCATCATCATTGAGGTAAATTTAGAGGTATGGTTATTTAATTACTTTCTCAAAGTGGTTTTGTTTGAGGAAAATGTTTTTGTTGTCATATAGTGGGAGGTATAAGGAATTATTGGATGTGCATAATTTTTTATTGAAATTAGAAAACATGCAAAGGTTATAGATCATATTTGTGAGCAAAATTGTGCATTATTTTTTATTGGAATTGGGAGTAAATTTACAAAGGTTATAGACCAGATATGTAAGCAAACTTGTGCATTGATATTGGTTCTGGAGTGCATGTGGAAATAAGCAAAATAGTATAGTCTCACACAAATAGAAGGGTTGTTTTAAAACAAGTCAAAGTGTCATCTAGTGCAAGAAATAGTGTGAAAGGATTCAATTGAAAAGAAGAACATTTTTAGCCATCTACAAAAGGAAGGAAAGGTGCAAATAAATAATTATAAGGTGTTGGAGCAGGTTTGAGAAAGTTTTGGAGCAGGTTTGAGTAGGTTTTGTGAGCAGATTTTGGAGCAGGTTTGAGCAAGTTTTGTGAGTAGATTTTGGAGCATATTTGAGTAGGATTTGTGAGCAGGTTTTGGAGCATAATTGAGTAGGTTTTGTGAGGAAATTTGGAGCAGATTTGAGTAGGATTTGTGACTATATTTGAGAGCAAATTTGAGCAGGATTTATGAGAAGGTTTGGAGTAGGATTTTAGATTAGATTTGAGAGAAGACTTAAGCTAATTTTGGGCTAAATTTGTGAGCAGAGAGGATTGGTGTCTCCTGTGGATTGATGTCCATGAACCAGAGTAGAGGGAATTAGTGTCTCTTGTGGATTGGTGTCCATGAACTAGAGAATAGGGGATTGGTGTCTCATGTGGATTGGTGTCTACAAACTAGATCAGAGGGGATTGGTGTCCATAAACCAGAGTAAATGGGATTGGTGTCTCCTATGGATTGGTGTCCACGAACCAGAAGAGGGTATTGGTGTCTCCTATGGATTGGTGTCCACAAACTTGAGAGAGGATAGGTATATCCTATGGGTAGGTGCTCATAAACTTGTGATAGGGGATAGGTGTCTCATGTGGATTGGTGTCCATGAACATTGTAATAGGGGATTGGTATCTCCTGTTATTTGGAGCCCTCAAAATTTATTGATGAAATTTATAAGCAATATTTCTTCGTGTATGTAGGCCATATTGGGTGAACCACGTTAAATTTGTGTCTCTTATGTGTATGGTGATTTATTATAGTTTTATTAATGCATTGATATTACTTGAAGTTATTTCTTTGGAAAGAAAAGAAAAGAAAATTATCTTATATTGTTCACCCCCCCTCTCAGTATAAGCTTGTGTTCTTCAGGTACAATTTCACCTAGCTAGGATTTTATCTTAGAGAACCTTAATTTTTCAAATCAACCTCTTTGATGTAAATTTTCCACTGGTTTTCCCACCCATTCTTGTTTCAAATATCTTATAAATAGAGGGTTTGAAGTTTTTTTTTCCTAGAGGAGGCTAACAAGCAAAGAAACTAAGTGATCTAAAAAAGCTACCAACAAGTTTTAAGACAAGTGCTAACAAGATCCTTTTGCAAGTGCCAAGTGATTTGTGAAAGCTTTTGGATTTTGTGGAGATCTCTTCTACTACATTGATTGTGTGTTGCTACCCTTGGTGGATAAGTGTTGGAACCCTAAGGAGGAGTCTACTATTTTGGAGGTTTTCATCATTTTGTCTACTTTTTCACTACCACTAGGTTGTTTTCACTTATTCGCATTTACACATTGCTAAATTTGCATTTGTTGTTAGTTTATCTACAATGTTCTGTTGTATTTTTCTTTTGTTGTAAAATTGTACCCTATAATTACAAGGCATGATTTCATCAACAATGAAATCATGGCTACCTTATACAGGGCATGATTTTTCTTGCATTAATATCAAGGATAGAAGTTTATATCCAAACCCTAGATTTACATTTCATGTTACATTTAGAGCATAATTACATAATCTGCACTCTATTCATCATATTGTTCTATTGCATTGTATTATGTTTGTTCATCTTCCAAAAAGGTCAACTTTCACTTTTGCATTCTAAATATCAGCTAAAAGGACCTAGGGGGATTTACTGTTGCACCTCCAAGTTTAGTCATATAGCAACCTAAGGAAACCCCCTAATGTTGATCATATTTTTTGAGGGTTTTTGTGAAGCTATTTTACAATATTGAAGTTATGGAACATTTCTAGATGCAAGATACAACTTAGAACAACCATCAAATCAGATAAGTTCCCTAGTAGATCTCTAGGTTGTTTTTTTATTACCTTTTATTTATTTTTGTTAAAAATATAGATCACAGGTGAGGAAAAGCATTTGATTAAATTTCTAGGCATTTGAAAGAATAAAGGTATTTAGTGTGCATTTAGGTTTTTAACCTTGTTTGTGCATTTCTCTCAGACTCTTGCTTAAAATATTTTCTTTGCAATCCTAGGGTTAGTGATCATTCAAAAAAAGAATCATTCTAGGTTTAGATCTTGTCTTTTCACATCTTGTATCTTGAATTGTTCTTTCTCTTGTTCATAGTATAGGTTTAGAAAGGCCAAACATAGGTGCATGCTTAATTAACACATTCAGCCACATTCCACCCTGGACTTGGAGCAAGTCCTAAAATTATTCTTGGTGAACCCTTCCCCTGGTTGTCCATCGAGTGTGGAGTTAAAACATACCCCCATGGTCACCTCAGCTCCCAACAGATCCAGTCAAGAATCATACACGGTAGGGTAGTTTTATCCCTCTACAAAAAATAAAGGTCTTTCTAGCTAGCAAGAGAAGAAGAAAGGGCATGAATTTTAACCTTCCATGTCCCACCTTAGTTTACATCATTGGAAAAGTATAAATTAGGAATTTTACTACAATTTCCATATTATTGGTAAGAGAAGGTTTGAGTATTGCTACAATTTTTATATTACAAGCAAGAGAATGTTTGAGTTTTGCTGAAATTTCTAGATTATTGACTAGAGAAAATTACCTCCAAGAGAAGCAATCTAATGAAGTTTTGATTTTTATTGCAATTTCTAGTTTATTGGCAAGGGAACCAATTTAATGAAGTTTTGAGTTTTGCTACAAATTCTAGATTACCAACAAGGGAAGTTTTTTTAGTGATTGCACTTTTTGCTATTACATTTTTTTTTGTTGGTTTTAAATTTAAATGTTGAACAGTTTCTAGTCCATAAAAAAAAAAGAATGCAAGTAAATTGTTGATATTCATTTTTAGTTTGTGTGAATTTGTTGTGAGACATTTGGGCTGCTAAAAGAGGTTATATTTCATAATACTCCTTCATCTTGACTACATCAAGAGAAGTAATTAAAGCAAAGAGAAAGCATTCTACAATGGTAGAAGAGGCAGAAAAGGGCATAAAGATAAATGTTATTTTTGTGGATTGATGATAAAATAAGAAATGGAAAGGGGAATTTATAATGGGGAGAAATACTTTTGCTTTAAATTTGACACTCAAATTACACATTTTTGAGGATATAAAAAATTCACAGTCGAACACAATGTTGCATCATCTTAATCCCAAGCATGTAAACAATAGGGATTTAATGACATCAAAAACCTAAAATTTTGATCACTAGTCACGATTACCGCTTAAAGTGGGATAGTGGTGCTATCTATTTTTAGACCCATACTCTAAGGGACACATTTCCACAACTATCAACAACACACTTACTTCCTAACTCTATGGTTCGTAGATAATTCATAAATGAAATGATTAGAAGAACATGATAGAAAGTTTTGAATAGGAGCCTTTGAAGGGAATAAAATCTTTGGCCAACATGGCCCACCACTATCCTACCCAAGGATTAATAAATTCAATCCACCCCCTCTACTATAATGAAGCAATACACCATCTATAAATTAGTTATCAATATATTTTTCCAAATAAAACCACCTTTGAAAATCTCAAGAAGCTTGTCTTGTAAGATTATGACTATGGTGATCACACCTAGAACAATACATGACAAATATCTAATCTCATATGTGCAACCATAAATCTAAGTATATTTCAACATTCAAGATTACATCATTAGATATTATTAAAAGAATTACTTATCTATTTACACTCAACATGTGCATGGGGACCATCACGTTACATGGCATCAATGCACTAGTGAGTTGTTTTTTGGTTGAATGCTTGTTAGCATGTATTTTTATCTAGTTGCCACCATAGGATTGGATCTAATATCAAACTATGACAATGCAAAAGGACATCATTGATCTATGCTACGTAAATATTGAAGCACTTTTGATAAGGCAATATCTCATCATGCAAGGGCAAAGTATTGTATGATATCAACCATTTACCTTCTCTAATGGAATCAAGTTTCTAATATTTTGATAGCAAATCACCTTGAAAGTGGATATATTTGGCATGTTATTTTTAGATGCATTAATTTGGGTATAGCTCAACATTCAAGATTTCATCATTGGATATTATTAAAAAAATTACTTATCCATTTACATTTGACATATGTGGGAACCATCCAGTTACATGACATCAATACGTTAGTGAGTTATTTTTTGTTTGAATGCTTGTTAGTATGTAGTTTTATCTAGTTCCCACCATAGGATAGAATCAAATATTAGCCTATGACCATTCAAAGGGACATCATTGACCTATGCTACATTAGTATCAAAGCAATATTAATAAGGCAATATCTCATCATGCAAGGAAAATGTGTTGTAATACATTAACCATTTACCTTCTCCAATGGAATCAGGTTTCTAATATTTTGACAACAATATACCTTAGAAGTGGATATATTTGGAATGTTCTTTTTAGATGTGAAACGACCAAAAGTTGACATTTGATCTAACAACAAGTAATAACACAAGTCATTCAGAAATATAATGCTTTATTCATTATCAATTTTGTATAGGTTACAAATAGGGAGAGTTTCCCCTTTTTTTCTTTTCATGAATAAGCAATATAGGCCTGATGCCTCCTTCTGATGTCCCTCAGTGTAGGTGGGCTTCTTTGTATGTGGGCCACCATTGGGTTGTTGTTTGTTGGTGTTCCTCTCCTTCAAATCTGCTGAATAACCTGAAAGAAACTTGCAAGAAAGGGTCAATACGTTGGGGGGCTTGCCTTAGTCAGGCCCCATATTTATGAAGATGAAATGACTGTAAAACCATAACAAAAACTAAAATAAAATGTGCAGAAGGTAATAATATGCTAAAATAGAGCTTACCTCCCAAATCTGGGGTGATTTGGGGCCTGCAGATACACTTCGCGACCCGGGTTGCTAATTGGGGCCGGATTCGTAGGGCAGGTTGTGAATTGAGTTGTGATGCTCCTCTGGTAAAATATCTTTGGTAGATCGATCCTAAGGCAGTTGGGGTGCCTCTGTATGCTATCAAAATCCATCTGTGTGCATCGAGAATGGACTGTGTACTATTGGCTTTCCATTTTTGTAGAGTAACTATACTTTGTTGAATTTGGGAATCAGACTTAATTAGGGGTTTGGGACCCATTATTTATAGGCAAATGCAAGGTGCAGGGGGGTTAGATAGACTAAACCTAGGTTTGATTCTGACTAGGGTTAGGTTAAGAAATGCTATGTGGCAACATCACATTCCTTATGAGAAATATCTCATCCTCACACATGTGTGAGGATGGATTAGGGCTAATCCTGATTAGGAGGTGCTTAAGCCAATTTAAACATGATTAAAGAAATATCTCAACAAACCCTAATCTCACACATGTGGGAGGATTTGATTAAGGCTAATCAAGATTAAAGGTTCTTTTAATCAAATTTACCCTAAAAGTGACTTAAGTGAAGTCAACATTAAATTAGAATTTGATAATTGACTTATTAATTAATTTGGCCAACTAATACCCCGTGGGGGCCTTAATTGCATGTGAATAGACCATCGAATGATATTTTGATGTGTCGGATGTAATTTGGAAGGCTTATGAGGGTTTAGGACCTGAAATCCGATGAAGTAGTATATGGGAGTCTACACGATGCTATGACAATCTATGGTGATCTACGCATGACTACAGCTGTCTACGTATGACTACGCATGACTACAACAATCTACGCATGTCTAGGATGATCTACAATAGTCTACGCTGGTCTACGATAGCCTAGGGGTACCTAGGATGGCCTATGTAAACCTACAAGTGTCCAGAAGGATCTACAAGTATGTAGGTATAGCAGTGTGTGACTTTTGGGTGTCTACATTTACCCCTTTTTGTACTATACTGTGTAGAACACAGTTTAATACAAAAATATGAAGGGTTTGTGCAGAAGGAAAAGGGATAGAAGGGGAATGGAATCCAATCAAAGGGTATGTAGCCACTCGAAGCGTGACCATACAAATCAATCGGGTATCCAAGGAAAATAAGAGAAAGAATGGAATCTAATCGAAGGTATGTAGCCACTCGAAGCATGACCATACAACATCAACTGGATGTCCACAGGGGAAGAAGAGAGGAAGGAAAGAAGGAAAAGAGGAAAGAGATAAAAACAATGCTAGTAAGGGAAAATGAATGATTATGAATGCAATGATGTGATTTTGTTGAGTCCGTATGACATTTACGATGCCATACCAGTTGCTTGAGAATGACAACTTTTGATTGCTTTGCTTTTGCGACCAGATCAGCATGGTCCAAAAGTATGATTAGGACAAAAGCCTAACTAAATATTTGTTGTTGATTGATTGATGAGAACATGGCGACAAGTGTCAAACCATTTGAGTTAGTTTAACATTTGGATCATCAACTCGTGACCATATCAGCGTGGTCGCGAAGTCCATTTCCAAATGTTGCGCTAGGATTGATCAAACGTATCATCCATTGTGTACTCGACGTACATGAATGCTAGATTGACTTCTCCATGGTGACGCGTAACTCTCCTGATGTAACCCATGTCTGTTTGGGATTGAGATTATAATCGTATGATAATCTTCAGCAAAAAATTTTGTAGACAAATGCGCTAACCACGCTTTTGGATTTTCGATGTTGTGGTTGCATGCAAAGCTGACTTTGGATATGAATACCCCCTCAAACGAGGAATCAACAATGAGGTGAATGGAATGTGGTGATTTGATGATGCAATGATTGATAAAGATACCAATGCATGATGAATATGATTGCTAGTAAGAAGAGAAAATAATGGGATCTAATCAAAGGTATGTAGCCGCTCGAAGCATGACCATACAACATTGACTGGATGCCCAGGGGGAGAAGAGAAGAAGGAAAGAAGAAGAAGAGGAAAGAGATAAAAAGCAATGCTGGTAAAATGAAATGGATGATTGTGGATGCAATGCTATGATTTTGTTGAGTCCGTATGACATTTATGATGCCATACTAGTTGCTTGAGAATGACAACTTTTGACTGCTTTGCTTTTGCGACCAGATCAGCATGGTCCAAAAGTATGAATAGGACAAGTTTATCGGTAAAATGAAATGTGTGTTTGCAAATGGTGTTAAAAGGTAAGTTTTGGAGGCTCCTAGGGTTTTAGAGGGCATTTCCCTACTTTCCTAGGGTTTTGGGGATGTTTTGAGGTATTCTGGCTCAATTCATGACCTGGGTAGCGATTTTGACCTAACTCGCGACCCGGGTCGTGAATCGGGGTTTAAAGCATATTTAAGCCCAAATTTGCATGGGGGGCTCATTTGAACGGTGCACGACTTTGGAAAGCGGTTTGGGAGAGCATTTGACAGCACGAAAGGAGCGCGTTGATGATTGTGAGAGTGACAATGATGAAAGGACGTAGATCAGCTGGCATCAGGCGTGGGGACCCACCGGTAAGTGATCGTCTGCCTTGTTTTATTTGTTTTTTATTTTTTGGGAAAATGTGAATGAGGGGGGGAGGTTTTCATCCCGATTTAAAAAAAATTGTAACTTTTAAGTAAAATTTGAATACGTAGTGATAAACGGGCCAAATGGGTACCCAAAAGTGCGGTCGGTTTTTCAATTGGGTTTGTTTTGTCGCCAATTTGACCGGGTAATGGGTAGAGTAGGTGTGAAGTTTGACTGTCAATTTTTGAGGTAACGGTGTACTGACATTGATATGTTTTTGCACTTTGTCCGCTAAAGTAGGAAATGGGTATTCCGTTATGCGACTATTTTATTTTTTTGATTTCGTTTGATGTGATTTCAGAATTTGATGCTTTGAGGTGTAATGTGTCAACCCTAGGGCATTAGATCTGCCATGTTAGAGGTAAGATTTTGGAAAACCAATGAAACTTTCACCGTAGAAGGGCAAAATGGGTGTCCAAAAATGTTGGTTGTTTTGGTAGCTGACTTCATTTGACATGCCTTTGATTTGCGTGCCACGGTGTAGATAGTATTAAACTAAAAATGAGCTATAGGGAGCCCGATGTAGACTGTACTCGATGTCAGTTTGAACTTCCACCACTAAATGGGCAAATGGGTATCTAAAAATGTGACTGTTATTTTTAGATTGTGTGCCTGGATGTGTGTTCGGTTTTGGTGTTTTTAGGACAGATTTGATTGTTAGATCTGTGTTGATTGGTGCTTTGTTTCTGAATTTTGTCGACACATTTACCATTAAGTGGGCAAATGGGTATCCAAAAATGTGATTTGTTTTTGTATGTCATATTAATTGATCAAGTTTTGGATTGCGTGCCATAGTAGTTGTACAGTTGAGTTTGTTATTGGTTGTTGGGTGACCAATGTGTACTGTTTGTCGTATGTGCTTGGAATTTTGCCATGAAATGACAAAATGGGTATCCAAATATGTGACTGTGTTGTTGATGTGTTTTGTCATTTTGTTTGTACATTAATTTGTCTCGGGATGTGTGCCAAATTAAATGTTTTCAATTTGTAAATTTTGCGTGATGAAGTTGAATTTGATTGATTTGTTATGTGGGTTACTGATGCATGTTGTGTTATGTGTTGAACAGGTGAAGGCGCTTGAGCCCCGTCATCGGGTGAGGAAGTTTAAGAAGGGTTTTGAGAGGCTGATGAAGACTGAGGAGGAGCTACAGTGGTTGGATGACATACACTTCCGTGGTGTGTGGGAGTGTAAGAGCATCTTCACTAATAGGGCATATGTGTCTGCCTTATGTGAGCGGTGGGATGCAGATAGGAACACATTTCATTTTCCTATGGGGGAAATGACCGTGACATTGGAAGACGTTTATCGTATCTACCGACTGTCGATTGAGGGTGTTCCTATGAGGGCAGCCGAATATGGGAGGAAGGACGTGGTTTTGGAGAGATTCTTTGGGGTTGGGTGGAGAGAGATCGATATCTCTAAGATGGATTATGAGTGGTTGTGGCTATAGAAGAAGATCTCGGATAGGCAGTGTGTGGCGATGATGATGATCTCTACATATGCCCTTCCTGATAGTTCTGGGGTGTTGTTTACCTGGAACATGTTGGATATAGTTAGTGATCTGGTGGAGCACAAGGTTGTGTTTGCATGGGCGCCTGCACTATTGGCCCAAGTATACCATGAGTTGCATGATGTGGTTCGGGGTAGGCGGACAGGATTGAGTGTGATTCCCTTGCTGCAGGTATGGGCATGGGAGCACATAGCCATTGAGAGGCCCTCTTTGTTACCTCACCCTATACATGTGGAGGGTAAGGAGTATCCTTACGCCTTGAGGTGGAGTACGAAGGTGGAGCAGGGTATGAAGAGGCCTCATGAGGGTGACCCAATTTTGTGGAGGATTAAGTTTGGGGAGCTGACGTCGGATGACATAAAGTGGAGACCATGGTTGGGTGGGGTGAGTTGGAAGGAGGATGATGAGTAGCTATGGGCTATACGATGGGGTAGATGGTTGGTGGGGAGATATACTCGATAGACTGAGTACTTTTAGTTTGATCGAGTAAAGCACCAGTTTGGTTTGTGGTAGGATGTTCCAAGGACTCCTATTATTTACTTTAGGTGATAGGGAGATAGAGGAGAGTGCCCTATTGTACCACCTTGGGTTGGGGAGATGGACCCTCCTATGGATATCCTAGATGTAGGGGATGCAGGGATGACACTAGAGTTTGATGCATGGTGGGTGCTACAGTCTTGGGAGCCTAGGAGAGGTGTGGTGGATCGGTGGGTGGCACCTACTACTGGGGCACCTTCGCCAGAGAGGAGAGTGAGTAGGAGGACTCAGGCTAGGGCAATGAGTACGACTACTATTGAGGAGGAGGTTCCTCTATGATGGTCATGATGTCGCATAGGTGCTTTGATGAGTACCCAGGATGTGAGGGTAGAGGAGGTGGATGTGGGTGTAGATGTTGGGATAGAGCAGACCATTGGAGCCCAGGTTGAGGGAGGCAGGGTGGTCGATATGGGTGGTATCGATGATACCATTGATATTGGGGTATTTTTGATATAGCACAGTAGATTCCTAATGATATTTTGGAGAGGCCAACTATGGAGGATGTACAGGGATTGCATGATCAGATTCAATAGTTGGAGGTAGACATGGTGGAGATGAGGGTTGCTATGTCTAGGCAGGAGCAGATGATCGATACTTTGACTAGTCAGTTGGTGGTTGAGGCCACCAAGAAGATGATGTGTGAGACTACTTTGTTGGTGCATGAGATTCCTCTACCCGATTATGGTCGGATTGTGGTGTAGTCTGGATCACAGTCATAGGTGTGGGTGCCATCACATCAGAGTCAACATAGTGCTGCTACGGTGGGATAGAGAGGTGCTAGGGCTGAGGTGTAGGATCAGCCTATTATGGATCCTATTTTGGGGTTGAGGGCAGAGTCGAGCCAGGCTGTAGGGATGCGAGTGAGCCGTGAGGGCCATGGGGAGACTTCTAGTGGGAGTTAGGATATCTATTTATTGTAGCCTACGGGCATTTTGTTTTGATGCTAGATGATGATGGGCATGATCCCAGGTTGTAGCCTTCGAGAATTTTGTATGGATGATATATATACATATACCTTGTTGATTTTGGCTATTATATATACATGTGTTATTTTGATGGTTTGAAATGTGTTCTTGTTTATGTTTGCATGGATTAGTGTAACATAATTTGTAGATATATATGATGAATAGATATACATGTATGACATGGTTTAGATCTATTATCATGTTGTGGTATAAATGGATTGTAGAATAGTGTTATGATTGTATTTCCAATGTGACATGATGTGATATCAAATGTGATTTCATAATGAATGTATGTAAAGTAAGTGTGATACTGTGACTCAATTTTGAAATGCATATGGGATGAATGCAATAAATGTAATTTGATATGAAATGCATGTAGGATGAATGCATAACTATAATGTGTATCAAATGTATCTGACATAGATGCATGTATGCATGTATGGACTTACTGAAATGTACCAAGGAAGCACTTGTATCATGGCATTTACCTGTATGGATGCTATCCATTCCATGATTTTAGGGTCGATGGATAATGTAAGGTATGTGTAATGGTTTTGACTAACATAGTTATGACAATCAAATCTCAAACCCTTAGCTATACAAGTTTTGTGGCAACTTATAACATGATCGGGCTGGTTCAAAATCTATCTTGGACCTATGTGTGTGAATGTGTAAGGTTCATTTATCCATTTTGAGGGAGGTAGGATTAACCCGTTGTAGATGCTACCGGACTAGCTAGCTCATCCATCCACAATAGTGATTTCTACAAAAGCGAGATGCTAATGTAAGAGATGTGTTGTCACCTGTAAGATTATTCCACTGGTAGGCAGGTTTTTGGAATTATCCCATAGTGTTATGTTGAACCTAAGGACCAAAGGCGATAAGCATAACATGTGTGATATCAAGAGGTGTTTCCTTTTGTTTTCTGCCCTTGTTCTAGTGTTAACCTATCTGATTGTGGTAGTGCTCTTTTCATTTCTTTTTTTCTTTTTTTTTTTCTTTTTTTCTTTTTGTATGGGCGATGAAGTTTGTTTTCTACCCAGTTATTTAATTTTGCTTATGCTTGATCCCTTTGTTTATCCCCAGGTCATATGTTGACCATGCAGGCGATAGGACGAGCAAGGGATACCGTTCGCTAGATGGCGATATCTACTCAAGATGTCCTCTTTCCTAGGCTCAAAATTGTTAATGTGTAACCTGTTGTGAGCGATTCATGAGAGAAGTTGAACCAGACCTAAAATACCATAAGAAGAATGTACAAGACTCAGTAGCTATGGGTGACACTTGATTGCCTAAACTATAGAGTAGTCAAAATTAAACATGACACCTATGTATACCCTGATCCTAAAAAGGGGGAATGGACATCCAGGTGGTGATGCTAACAAGTGCATGTATTATTCCTGTTGAGGCGCATTTTGGGGAAGAATGTACAAACATGAATTAAAATTTTAACTATAAAGCATATGAATATGTGCAATGAATGTAACTATAAGTGATGCAAGTGGAGGAATGCGATATTTACAAGAAGAAAGTTATGTTGTGTAGAAGGAGAATTTTAGAAGAACCTATTTACAGATGAGTAAAGTGTGTAATGATGACAAAAGCATGATGCTATGATCATGGTTGCCCCAGCGTGTGGGGTGTGTGTGTAGTAGATGTATAAGTTGTGAGCTGTATAAGTGTATGTAATAGTCACCAAGAAGAAGGAAGATGTGAGAGTGGAATGTACAAGTGGAAGAAGTGAGAAGAAATAGGCATTGGTAACCAATCAAGAAAAGGGGATCACCAAATCGACAATGATAGAAGAGAAGAAATGAATCAACGTATGTAAGAAGTAGAAGAATGAGATAGAAGAAGATGAGTAACTAACACTACTATCGGGTGAAATGGCATAGATCCGAGTGGGAGTGGGATGGTGAAGTGATGACATGGCTAGAACTACGGCTGGAGCCATAGTTGGAAATATTATGAATATAGTGGGTGGGCATTGTTAGGGTACTACGGGGTGGTAAAGTCCTGGGAGTGGTGCGGCATGGAGGACTGACAAGTCGGCTAAATGGAAAAGAATGCTCTGGTGATGGGGTACGCTCACCGTGCAACATGTTGTGCACCAAGGTTTCGAATGATCTGCACTCTTCGATATCATGACCTGGTTGGCGATGGTAGATGCAAAATTGATTCTCATTGTAATTGCATGGTTTAGGACGTGAGGGATCAGTAGGTCGAATCTCAGGTAGGTCAATAAGACCCTGGTGCATGAGATGATGGAACATTTTAGAAAGGGGCGTATGTGGAATAGGCATAGGATAGACGTATGGCTCTACTAGAGGTGAGCGAGGTCTGGGTGAAAGATGATCTGGTAATGGAGGCATGGGTCTGGGTTTCGGCATGGGTCGAGTCTAGGGTCGGGGAAGGGATCTACGTGGCGGTGAGGATGGACGGGTCATGGGAGACTACCGTGGGTGAACGTGGCAATGATAGTGGCTCATCTGCAACTCTAGAGCTTCGATACGGGAGATGAGATGTTGTATCTCATGGTGTGGTGGTGATGGTATTGGGGAAGGGGGCGATCGAGATTCCAAGGTGAATGGAATGGCTCGATGCATGGTAGAAAAAGGATAAGGCTATGATGAGGAAGCAAGGAGTGAAATGACTATGGTGATTGTAAAATTGGCTGGGGTGGTAAGCCTCATAGTGGTGAAGGTGGTGTCTTGAGGACCGGTGGCATAGGCGATGGCCCTGGGTGATGACGCGAATGAGAAGGAGGGATGTTTGCATGACCAACTTGAGTAGCTTGGGCCACGCGGGCTTGCAAATCCTGGGCATAGGTAGACTCACCATTGGGAAGGGGAGCGGGTAGAAATGTAGGGTGAGGTTGATGAGGTGTGTATTCCCTATTAGGTGGGTGGTAAGATCCTATGGGATGTTGTGGATGACTTGGAGGTGAATAGTGATGTCTGAGATCATCAGACGGATGGGAGGATGATCCTTGTGCTTGCGGTTGGGTGGATTCCTCTTTATCATCGAAAGAGGACATGGTGATCTGGTTGTCGCTAGAGTGTGGTGAATAGGATGAACCTCACTGGCGAGGGGAATGGTGTCGAGGTGAGGTGTGGTGACCTAAATGGGATGAATGCGAGGAGCGCCTGGTATGAAGGGCGGCTGGTGGTCGGGCGAGATCGATCGATGTAATGGGTTTTTGTTGTGGCTGTAGATGGTCCTGCATGGTGGTAGGTGAGGCCACTGTAGAGCTCTCCTACTGATGACGTGAGTCCTGCAAAAGGAAAAACAAATACCCCAAGCATAAAAATGGTAGAAAGGTGAAATGTACATGTATAGAGAAATAATAAAGCAAAAATAATAGATTCACATGGTGATGTGCTTGGTGATTTATTTCTAACACTATGTGACACTCGTGATGGTGACTATGTTTATGAATCATGCATTGAAAGCATGAAGGTGCAAGATGTTGATGGGTTCAGGATCATTAAGGCCTTCAATATTTTCCAGATGATATGCTCCTGAACCGTATTTGTGTGTGATAATAAATGGACCCAACCAGTTTGGGGTGAATTTATCGTGTTGTTGGCGAGGTTGACTTGTGATTTGCTGGTTCTCCTTGAGAACCAAGTTGCCAATCTGGTATTCACGCTGATGTACCTTACTATTGTAGGCATGGTGAAGGTGATCTTGATATACTCATGTGTGCTCGATGGCATGGATGTGACGTTCATCGAGGAGTGTTAGTTGATCTAGACGAGCTTGGCGAGCAGTGTCATCATCAATGAAATATTTCATGGATATCCGTAAAGAGGGTATCTCCAGCTCAAGGGGCATGATAGCTTCTGCCCTGTAGACAAGTGAAAAAGGTGTTGCCCTAGTAGGAGTACGAATGCTCGTACGATATGCCCACAAGGCTAGGGGCATTTGATTATGCCAATCCCGATGAGATTCCGCTATAGTTTTACGAAGAATAGAACAGATGGTTTTGTTAGTGGCCTCTGCCTGGCCATTTCCTTGAGGGTAATATGGGGTTGAAAAGCTATGATGTATGTGAAATCTATCGCATAGGGCTCGGACAGTTTTGTTTTTGAAATATTTCCCATTATCTAAAATAATTTGGGAGGGAATTCCAAAGCGGCATATGATATGCTCCATGATGAATGTTGCAATTTTGGCTCCTATAGTTTGGACCAGTGGGATGGCTTCGACCCACTTTGTAAAATATTCTATTGTTGTAATGATAAATTTATGATTGCTAGAGGATGCAAGTGTAATTTGTCCAATTAGATCTAGGCCCCATTGGGAGAAGGGCCACATGGACTGGATTGGTTGAAGTGCTTGGGATGGTAAATGTGTTAAGTTGGCATGTTGTTGGCATTTGATGCAACGTTTGACATACTCATAGTAGTCTTGCTCCATTTTAGGCTAGTAGTAGCCCATACGAAGAATGCGTTTGGTAATCGCCATGCCACTAAAATGGCCACCACAAGTGCCATCATGGGTTTCTTGTACAACCCACTGTGATTCTTGCGGTTCTAGGCAACGCAAGAGTATACCATCATAGCTACGGTGGTAAAGGATGTCCCCCAACAAGGTGTAGCGGATCGCTCTTTGTTTAAAGGTTCGGCATTGGGCATGGGGCAAATCACATGGTAGGAAACCTAGTTTGATGTATTCCTTGATCTGTGAGAACCATGGGTCGTGAGGTTCGGTGTTTACCACATATACACCACCATCATCTGTGGGAGGTGTGGGTGATATAGCAGATTGTGTAAGTGTATGAATGGATACAGATGTTGTGTTGGACATTGGATTTTGTGGGATAAGGGACCCTAAGGAGGCCATGGTGTCTGCAAAATGATTTGATGAGCGCGGTGCGACTTTGAGGTAATACCATTCAAATTGGGATAGGAGTTGTTGGGCGATCTTCTTGTATTGTTGGAGAACTGGGCAATTGCATAGCCAAAGTTCCTGCACTTGATTGACTATCAAAAGTGAATCACCTATGATGTGGAGGCATTTGATGTGCATAGAGTGTGCTTGTTTCAGTCCTAGGATTAGGGCTTCGTACTCTACATTGTTATTGGTACAAGGAAAATCAAGTTTGAATGAAAATGGGAGTGGTTCTCCTTCAGGTGTAAAGAAAACAATGCCTGCACCCCCAGCATGGAGACACCTGGACCCATCAAAGAACATGGTGAGGTCAGCCATGAATTCTGGTTTGACGTATTCCTCATCTTCGGTTATGTGAAAGATAGAGTCATCGGGGAGTTGAATGAGTAGGGGTTGATTGTCAGTTATAGGGGCTTCAGCCAGTTGGTCAGCAATGACTTGCCCTTTGATGGATTTTTGAGATATGAATTCTAGGTCAAACTCGGTTAGGAGCATGATCCATTTGGTTGTGCGTGAGTTGTGGTAACTCTTGTTCATCATGTACCGAAGGGGATTGTCTCGGGCGATGACAAAAGTTGTGTGGTTTAACATATAGTGTCTTAGCTTCTGGGTGGTGAATACTACTGCTAGGCATAGCTTCTCCATGTATCCGTATCTCATTTCGTAACTAACTAGTGTGCGGCTGATGTAGTAGATAGCCTGCTCTTTGTCGAGAGCGTTCTTTTGAGCTAGGAGTGTACCTAGCGCAAGCTCTATGGCTGAGATGTATAGAGTCAGTGGTAATTGTGGGTGTGGTGGTGACATGACCGGTGGTGATGTAAGGTAAGTTTTGATAGCATCGAATGTGGCTTGACAGTTTTCATCCCATTTAAAGTGTACTCCTTTTTGTAGGAGATGATTGAATGGTTGGCATTTATCTGACAATTGTGCTATAAATCTATGAATAGAGGTAATCTTGCCCTAGAGGCTATGCAATTGCTTTAGGGTGGTAGGAGGAGGCATCTCGATGATGGCTTTCACTTTACTAGGATCTACTTCAATGCCTCATTGGGAGACAATGAATCCTAGTATTTTTCCTGATGTAACACCGAACACACACTTTTTTTGGATTGAGGCGCACGTTGTGTTCTAGTAGTCGATCAAAAATCTGATGGAGATCTTCGAGATGGTCAACACGTTTCTTTGATTTGGCTATGAGGTCATCTACATAGTCTTCCACATTTTTGTGCATTAGGTCATGAAATATGTAGGTCATGGCTCGTTGATAGGTTGCCCCAATATTTTTAAGGCCAAAGGGCATGACCTTGTAGCAAAAAGTCCCCCAGGGTGTTGTGAAGGAAGTTTTGTGTTGATCAGTTGGGTTGATCCTAATTTGATTATATCCAAAAAATCCATCCATGAGGGAAATCATCTCATGACCTACGATGGAGTCAATGAGGGAATCAATGTTGGGTAAAGGGAAGTTGTCTTTGGGACAAGCTTTTTTTAGGTCATGAAAGTCTGTGCAAACGTGAACGTCACCGGATGGTTTGGGGACAGGGACCATGCTGGATACCCACTCGGGATAGTCGATGGGTATTATGAAATCAACGTCTAGGAGCTTTTGGAGCTCAGATTTTACTATCAATGCGATAGTTGGATGCATGCATCGCAACTTTTGTCTTACTGGTTTGGCATTGGGATCTAGTATAATATTATGCACTACTACGATAGGGTCAAGTCCCGACATGTCTTTGTAAGACCATGCGAACACTTTTATATACTTGCGTAGGAAGTTCGTGAAGGTGATGCGCTCCTCGGGTGAGAGGCTAGTGGCTAATTTGAGGATGTGTGGATTTTTTGGATCATCACCGATGTCTACATCGATCATGTCCTCGATGAGCATGCGAGATCCATCGTGCAACTATTCAGGGATAGGAATGAGATTGAAGTCATCGATGGCCTCACTGAACTCGAATTCATCATCTATGTAAATGCCTATGTGATAGACTTGAGGGGTTTGGGGTGACATGGATGAGGAAGGGGCATTTGCTGCCCGTAAGACGTGAGGAGAGAGAAGAAAGTCTCTAGGTGCTGGTATATGTGAGATGTGTGCTAGATCAATAAAGTTTGGGTTTGGGGTATCGTCTCGAATCTGTTGGTGGCTGTAATGGAGGGGAGAATGTAAATCTACCTCAACCATGTTAATAGATGTTGTAGGTGAAGTAGGTGGGGTAGAATCTGGTGATGGAGGTTGGATAGGTTGTGCGCATCCTAAGAGGCTCAAGGGAGGCCGTAGGATGACTGGTGGTGAACGAGGATGAGAGGTTGCTCTCTATAACTATCTATGTATAGGTGGGAATATAGGCAGGCATATCGGTGGTGGGTCAGGTAGCACCGGGTCTGGCTCTATAGGTGGTGGATCATATGGGAGTGCATCCGACTCTATTGGTGGTGTAGCCAGAGATAAGGTAGCAAAGTGTTCTGCCAATCTCTGAACATCACAGAACAAGGAGGTATCGGGCGTAGGAGATTCTTGGAAGAAATCATAGGGGATGGTGATGGTTGATGTGGGTGAAGGCGTGTCTTCTAGCATGTCCATGTCAATGTACTCTTCCAAGGTGTGTGTTGGGCATGGAGGAGGATGCAAGGATAGATCTTGGATCTCATCTTCTAATGTATAGATGGTGGTTGGGTGATAACCTAGGCCAGTTTTATCGGTAGGTGATCGGACACGAGGGTTAATGGGTGTACGTAGGCCTTGCTCATAATGACCTAACCCAAACCCATGCCAATGAAAGTGTTGTAGGTAGCGCAAGGCAAATTGAGGGTTGGCTAGGTGTGTAATTGCATCACTAGAGCTAGATTGTGGTGGTGAAGAAGTTGGTGAGGGGATCGAAGAGTCTACTCCTGCATACACAAAGTTGGTGTGGTTTTCGGGACTTCCTAACTGTATGACGGTTCCAATAGTCAACACCGAGGCTGAGGGATGGCCAAAATCTTGGGTAGATTGGATAGGGGTGTCACATACGTGGGTGTCATGTACGTTATAGTCTCCTAGGCCATTGTTTGTCATGAATATGGATATGCATGGTGTGGCACGCTCTGGTGACTGGGGTGGCGTATCCGAGTCAGACGAGGAAGGAGAAAGTTGGGATTCCCTGATGGTGGCAGCTGAAGGGTGTGAAGGTTCATTCGAGCTGGGTGTTGGTTGTTTGGGTTCATGATGTTTGGTTGTTGTGGCTTGAACAGGTTGTTTGTTCTACGTAGGGGATGGCATCGGTGCAGGTGCAGGGATGCGTGGAGATGTGAATGTCTTAGGTTTTGGTCGAAAGGGAAGAGGTGGTGTCTGTGGTGTAGGAAGGATAGGGGCTTCCATATGCGAGGGTGGAGGAGGTAATGTAGTTGGTTGTGTGATGGGTGGTAATGGTGGTTGTGACACCATGGGTGGAAATTGGAATGGTAGAGGTTGGGAGGATTGTGGAGGCCATGAGAATGGTGGTGAGGAAGGCATGGTATCAGTTTTAGGTCCCCCAATAGATGATGCTAATGGTGCAGATATCGAGGCTTGTGTTGTTGATGAACACTGGGGTGTTGGGGTGGAAATTGGAGAGGATACCGATGCTCCTACTGACTGGTGAGAGGATACAGGGAACAGTTGGGAAGATGAGAATGAAGGCACAGGGGGAAGGTCTACGACATTACAAAACTTAAAGGGGTCTCCATCGGTTGGGACACAATGAACAAGTCCATTGTGGACATACTTGAGGCAATGATGCAATGTGGATGGGACACATTGCATGTCTCTGATCCAAGGGCGACCAAGGAGAATATTGTATTGCATTTCTCCTTGAATGATGTGGAAGAGGATGGGGATCGTACGGATGCCTACACGAATGGGTAGAACTACAAATCCTACGGTAGGTCTCATGGAACCATCAAAAGCACGTAGGTCTAGGGAAGGTGTGGTGAAATGTGCTGGAGGGAGGTGTAGGTGATGCAGGGCTATTGTGGATATGATATTGATGGATGAGCCCATGTCAATGAGTACCCACTTGTAGGTAATATCATTGATATTAGCTTGTATGTGGAGGGGAGGGTCGGATCCTTCACCAACGAGTTTCATTATCTCGTGGTCATGGAAGCTAATTGAAGGTTGAAGGCATCGTGGGATGTTCCCTATAAAATTGATAAAAGCATTTGTGTCATGTGTCTCTAAGTCAATGGAACGTAGGATGTCATTCAATGCCTCACGATGGGGTTGAGACTAGGTGTAGGAGGTCGAATATGGATAGCCAAGCGGGGGCATTGCGTAGTTGATGGGTTAGACTACCACGGATGGTAATCACATTTTGAGGTGGTGGTGGTACGGTATTAGGCATTTGGGGTGTTTGCGGGGACGTAAACTGGATAGGGGGAGAAACAATAGGTGTTGTCTGGTGCGACAAGTATCGTTGGTTTCTCATAGTAAGGTTGATCATGCCTACTACTCCACATGATGGAGGATCACGTTGGACATTGTTGACTTGGTGAGGGGGCGCTGGAGGGTTGTTTGGAGGTCTAGGGGGATTGGGTCCTCTATGATCTAGTAGAGGGTTTTGGAAAATTCCTAGGTTTTGGTTCTATGGGGCTAAAGGGTTTGTTACCTGAATAGTGCCCCTATCAATTAGGTCTTGAACTTGCCCCCAAAAGGAGTGACACGAATTGATATTATGGCCACGCTACCTATGAAAGGGACAAAAGAGCTGCTCATTGTAGTCACGATATTTAGGTGAATTTGGATCCAATGGGTGGATATCAGGTAGAACAAGATGGTTGCCCTCGTATAATCTATGGAATAGGTCTGGTAATGGTTCAGATAAGGGTGTAAATTTGTGTGATGGACCCTATGGGCACATCCTACAGTATTTCTATGCTCAAGGTGGGGTAGGTGCATTAGCTTGGAGTGCTTGTGGTTGCGATGTATAGGGGGAAGGAGTCGGTACTAGTGCTAGGGTAGCAGCTGTGACTTGGTTGGTTTGTTGTGGTCATGGGTAAGGTTGATGATGAGTGTCGTTGAGTCTCATCATTTAATCTCAATGATTTATCAATCTGGGGTGGTGTCCAAGGCTGTCTACGATAGAAGGCTAGGGCAGAGTACAATTCAGGCATTCAGATTTCAAGCATTTATTGGTGAAGCAGATTTTGGTTTAGCCTTTTGGTGTCACACTAAACCTAGTCTGAAGAATGGAAACTGAAATAAATTACGAGAATTGAAAACTAAATCTAAATTGCATAATTTAACTATTAACTACAATTGCATGAATTGAAATTGCTAAATTGAAATCTAATCTACTTTTGCATAATTGAAATTGCTAAATTGAAATGTTGCTAAAATGAAATCCTAAATTACACTTGCAAAATTGAAACCTATTTTACTCTTGCATAATGGAAGTGATGCTTGTAAATGAAACTTTCAAAAACACCTGTCAATATCCTGCCACAAAAGGTCGTCAAGCTTCTGCTACAGGAATTGACAGCAAAATGAAATATGCTAAAAATGGAAAGTTGCTAAAATAGAAAGTAGGGAAAACATGGAAAGCAAAGGAAAAATGCTTAATATAATTTATCAGCTGACATACACACAAATTTTGTACACAAACATAATAGAAAACATAAATCACATAATACAAAATAAAAACAAGAAAATGAAATATGGCAAGCAATCTATTAATTTCTGTTATGAGCAAAATTATAGATTAAAACCTGCCATAAAATCCCTCCTTCTAGATCTGAAAGTGGGCCCATACTTCCTGATCTAGAAGGAGGTGAAAAGCACTCCTTAACTAATTAACACTCAGAACAGAAAATGATAAAATAGCTGCACTTTTATTGATGACAGAACATGTTGAAAACTATTACAGAAAATTGTTGTACGAGTCCTAATTGCTGCTATTGAAAACTCTCCTCTATTCTAATTCCTAACTGGCTCAACCAAGGAGGGAGCTGTGTTATTTATATAAATATTTACAACATATCCCATGCTCAAATCAGCCTATGTGCTGCTTTACAGTGATTTGCCAATAATTTTGGATCTGAAATAAATGCAAATATGGACAGTTTGTGTTGCAGTAGTAGTCATTGGCCCTTAGAAAGCATCTTCAGTGGTGGGAGTACATGGGAGGAGTCTAGAAATATCTCACACATCTTTCTCCACTTCAGAATATGCCATTTCTATCTTGCAAACAACTTTCTATTATGTTGCAGTTTTTCTGGGTTTATCCTAGAAGAGGATCAAAATTGATCTTTTCCATGAATGGTGGCTTTGGATGGCAAGGATGGCAAAGTCAGATGGGAGATATTTTCCTTTAATATTTTCAACCTTCTTTCCATTTTTCCATCATCAAAAATAGTCAAAAATTCAAAAAGCACTTTTATGTTCTCATTTCGAAGATAAGTGGCTCATTCCGAAGAGACTGTATTTCTCATTTCGAAGATGTCTTGTTCATTCCGAAGATCTTCAGAATGAACAACTATGTGCTCTTCAAATGATTTTAGCTGCATTTCTCAAGTGGATTAGCCCTCAGGATCAGATTGCAATAGCCTTCATTCCTCTCCATGTGTGAATTCCATGCCTTGCCATTCATTGGTAGCTTGCTGGAATTTACATGGTAAATTACTGCATTTTCCGGTTCTGTTGCACGAGTTGTAAAATATTGGCATTTCTTGCAAATTCAAACAAATTAGAACATGGAAAAATTATTCAAATATCAACATGAAGGAGTACATCAAGTTGCTACTGAATTTATACACTTCATTCACCAAGTAACCATGCTGAAATAGTGCAGCAATCTTTACACAATTGTCCCTTCTCTGTTATACCCTGTTGCTGCCTATTTAGACCATGTGGGAATGCTTCTAAATAGGTCAGATGTCTTCTGTAGTCCTTCTGAACTCATTCCATCCATATCCTCATGCTTTGCTTGACAACTTCAAGGTGTTCCTATAAAGTGACAGCTTGCTGATTTTTATATGGCTGTTTTTTCAGATTTTTAGATTTATGACGAGTCCTAAACTTTTGGCTTCAATGTGGATTTGAAACAAGTTGAAGGGCAGGAAAACATTCAAAAACCATTGAGAAGTTAATGGATATCAGCATACCACATTTGGTTAATTGAAATGCATGTTCTTACTTGCTACTTAATCAAGCAAAATCAGTCACAAAATGCTGAAAATAGTCAAAAATAGAGATATAGTATTCCTAACATAAAATCATGCAAACACTTAACAAATAGTATATTTTAGTCAACTATTTGGCAATTAACTTATCATATGGTAGTCAAACATTGTGCAATAATGAGGCACTTTTGGGCCTCATCATCCCCCCAACTTAATCCAATGCATGCCCTCATGCATCTTAGTAGGCCATAGTAATATGCAGGTTTTATTCTTGTGAACAACATCCTTTGCTACATGCTAACTGAGAAATTCCTCCTTGCTGCACTATATCAAGTATTTTGCAATTAAGCACATGTATGACTCTTTTTCTATTTTTCTACAAGTTTTAGTGTTGCAAGGTACCTCTTAAAGGCTTGATATCATATGATTCATCTTGCAATAGTCTTATTGTGGAACCATATTTGGCAGATGCACTACTACTGATGGAATTTTCTGTTCTTAACAACATTTCAGCTCTGAATGCTTATTTTTGTTGTTTGCACCTTTTGAACAAAATTGATAATTTTTTTTGTATTTGAAATGCTTGAGGGATGTACTTACTTGTGGTAGAGCCTTATAAACCTCAATATTTGATGTACCCTACTCTTTTTGCTATTCTGTAGCATTTTCAGCAATTCTGGTATAGTTTTTGCTCATTCCGAAGATATCTTGCTCATTTCGAAGAGACTGTATTTCTCATTCCGAAGATGTCTGCTCATTTCGAAGAGACTGTATTTCTCATTCCGAAGATGTCTGCTCATTTCGAAGAGACTGTATTTCTCATTTCGAAGATGTTTGCTCATTTCAAAGAGACTGTATTTCTCATTTCGAAGATGTTTGCTCATTTCGAAGAGACTGTATTTCTCATTTCGAAGATGTCTGTTCATTTTGAAGATCTTCAAAAAAATGCAGAAATGACCTCTTATGCAAAATTTAGCTACAGATTCTATTGTGGGTCCATCTCTAGAGTGTATAAGCCTTCCATAACATCAAAAATCCCTTCTTCATCCTTTTGTTTAGATGTTATTCTTTGTTTTGTATGTTGTTGTTTTATTCCAGTAGTACTAAAATAGAACCTTCAGGTGCATTTTGTTGATTATCCTCCTTCAATTTATCAGACAATTATGAGATATAAACTTGCAGTTCTCCTTCTAAAATTTGCCCTACAAATTGAAATAGAATTGTTGCCATGTCTGTCCCAAAATCAGGTTTTTGCATAGTTTTGGAATTTCCATGCAATTAAGGGCATAAGGGGGTGTTTCTTGACATCTTGAACATGTTCCTTTTTCAACTTGTCAATATTGTATGAATAGTTTATGCCAAATACCGACTATCATACACTAAATGCTAAATGTTTACTATGAATTAAATGCAAGAAACACATACCTTACTGTCTGTCTTGAAAATTGGTCATGCACCTTACAAGCTACTTTTGATGATTGTTAGCGAGGCTATCCGAAAACATAAACAAACATAACACATGTGCAGTGTGAGATTTGTACAATGGTGGAACAATGATGGGTAGATCAACAAGGCAATGCATGCCGAAAAATTGGTTTTCATGCAAGCCAACTCAGTAGCGCCTCCAAGAAGGTTTTCACTACTGAATTATTCATTTTTTTTCTTTTCTTTCCCTTTTTTTCATTTTTTTTTCATCTCTTTTTTTCATTTTTTCATCAGAAGAGGCTGCCATTTCTGGTTTTCAACCAACTTCTGTCCTTTTTTTTTTTCAAGTGCTTCAATGAGAGAGAAAATCTCTCACTCTTATTTGGATAAGACCAATCCTTATTCTGCAAAAACATGTCAATTGTTGTATGAAAACACCATCTCTTTCTGTTGAAACCTGCAACATTGATGCAACCTTCCTTTCTAGATGAGTAGTAAGAATCTTCTTACATCATAATTGCCTCCTTATTGCTGGAAATGAAGTATTGGCTCCATTGTTCCTCTTCCTTGCTGAAATTGATGCTTGTCCTCATGTATCCCCATTTTGTGGGACATGCCTCTGCTGCAATTTTTTTCCTCTCTTTTTTTTTCAATTTTTCTTGTCTTGCTTGTACCCAAGAAGGAAGTTCACAAACAAGACTATTCTTCTTTTTGCTTTTCTTGTATATTTTTTTTCTTTTTGTCAAACTTTTTATCATCACTCTGAATCTGATATTGAAGAGAAATTCTCTTCCATTATGTGTACATCCAATGGAATCTCCTTCAAGAACTCCTCCTTAGTTAATGGTGCATGGTATACCCGAAGGCAATGTCCATTCACCACTAACATCCTCCATGAATTACCAATGGGAGAAAGAAGCACTGCTCCATATCTGAAAACTTCTTCAATCAAGTGTTGTCCATGCCTCCTAGTCTGCAAAATCTTGTCAATCTGTTCTTGAAACAATTAAATACCAATTCCCAAAAGATGTTAAGTGCTTACATCAAGATAAAATCTTGATATACCCTTGTAATTCCATGTAAAGGGATTGAAATATTGTTTCAAAATAACAACAATTTTGCTTTTTGTTTATAAGTCAACCAGCTAATAATGTTCAAGAATTTTCTTGGCTGCACTTCAATTTGTTTCATTCCTAGGAGGACAGAATTTACCCCTTTGTAAAATGGAAGTAAATTTTCTATGTGCAATTTTTCTAGTTTTTCTCCTTTATCCAAGGCTAATTTATGTGTGTTTGGACTAAAGGTTTTATATGTATCTCCATTGATTTTTGTCTCTTCAAGCTCAGGTAAGTTCTTGTTTGAGCACAGTTGGATGTTGCTGCAGTCAATAACATTTCCTATAGTTTTTTTTTTATACCAGATTCAGCTACATAGACAGGGGTTGCCTATCCTGTATTATTCAGACTGATCATAGGTTGGGCTAAAAAAAGAAATATTTTTGGTTTGCACAATAAGACAAGAAGTGTACAACTTTAGCAAGATCAACTACTTGTCGGGTAGGATCACCTCTAATGAGATCAACTATTGTCTGTGTAGGCTAAGAATTGCTAGGTTGCGGTTTAGCGCGGTAAAATCCTAACAATATTTAAGTAATAATGGAAAACTCTAGGATCATCATTAAGTTGTAAACTCCTATTTTGATTGTGCAAAAGTTTTTGTGATTTTTTTTAGCTTACATAGACAGGGGTTGCCTGTCCTATATTATTCATATTGGCCACAGGTTGGGCTGAAGGTGGTGGTTGATTTACTTGCCCTGTTTGTTGTTGTTGGGATCTCTCTTTGAGAAGAATTCAGACTAGGCAACAGATTTTGCATCTCTGAGTTATGGAAGTAAATGGCATTCATCAATGATATGTCCCTGTGAACAAATGCTACAGGTAGCTGATATGGCTATTTTGTTCAAGGGATAGTCTTGTATATCTACCATGATATCTTTCCAACACCTAATACAAATTTGTTTATACTACCCTGATGATATGGATATAAAAATGGTAGTACTAGCAGATGGCTCCTCTAAGAGATCTTATGTTTCTTGATAATGAGGATGATGAATTCTTTCAATTTTTATCAAGAATTTCAAACATAAGCAATTTAACCCCCAAGTGTGAAGATCACCTCCCTGTGGTTGCTTGTTTTCTAAATGGACTGAAATGCAACTATCAATAATTATTATTTATACCAGCTATTTCATTCAGATTTTACTCTAAACTTCATAAGTTAGCACAATAATAATTATTTGCCTACTTTTACCCTCTAACAACACCATGTTCCCCGACAACGGTGCCAAAATGATGAGTGTCATTGAGTCTCATCATTTAATCTCAATGATTTATCAATCCGGGGTGGTGTCCAAGGCTTGTCTACGATAGAAGGCTAGGGCAGAGTACAATTCAGGCATTCAGATTTCAAGCATTTATTGGTGAAGCAGATTTTGGTTTAGCCTTTTGGTGTCACACTAAACCTAGTCTGAAGAATGGAAACTAAAATAAATTACAGGAATTGAAAACTAAATCTAAATTGCAGAATTTAACAATTAACTACAATTGCATGAATTGAAATTGCTAAATTGAAATCTAATCTACTTTTGCAGAATTGAAATGATAGAATTGAAATTGCTAAATTGAAATGTTGCTAAAATGAAATCCTAAATTACACTTGCAAAATTGAAATCTATTTTACTCTTGCATAATGGAAGTGATGCTTGTAAATGAAACTTATTCTAAAACACTGTCAATGCCCTGCCACAAAAGGTCGTCAAGCTTCTACTACAGGAATTGATAGCAAAATGAAATATGTTAAAAATGGAAAGTTGCTAAAATAGAAAGCAAGGAAAACATGGAAAGCAAAGGAAAAATGCTTAATATAATTTGTCAGATGACATACACACAAATGTTGTACACAAACATAATAGAAAACATAAATCACATAATACAAAATAAAAACAAGAAAATGAAATATGGCAAGCAATCTATTAATTTTGCTATAGCAAAATTATAGATTAAAACCTGCCATAAAATCCCTCCTTCTAGATCTGAAAGTGGGCCCATACTTCCTGATCTAGAAGGAGGTGAAAAGCACTCCTTAACTAATTAACACTCAGAACAGAAAATGATAAAATAGCTGCACTTTTATTGATGACAGAACATGTTGAAAACTGTTACAGAAAATTGTTGTACAGTCCTAATTGCTGCTATTGAAAACTCTCCTCTATTCTAATTCCTAACTGGCTCAACCAAGGAGGGAGCTGTGTTATTTATATAAATATTTACAACATATCCCATGCTCAAATCAGCCTATGTGCTGCTTTACGGTGATTTGTCAATAATTTTGGATCTGAAATAAATGCAAATACGGACAGTTTGTGTTGCAGTAGTAGTCATTGGCCCTTAGAAAGCATCTTCAGTGGTGGGAGTACATGAGAGGAGTCTAGAAATATCTCACACATCTTTCTCCACTTCAGAATATGCCATTTCTATCTTGCAAACAACTTTCTATTATGTTGCAGTTTTTTTGGGTTTATCCTAGAAGAGGATCAAAATTGATCTTTTCCATGAATGGTGGCTTTGGATGGCAAGGACGACAAAGTCAGATGGGAGATATTTTCCTTTAATATTTTCAACCTTCTTTCCCTTTTTCCATCATCAAAAATAGTCAAAAAGTCAAAAAGCACTTTTCTGTTCTCATTTCGAAGATAAGTGGCTCATTCCGAAGAGACTGTATTTCTCATTTCGAAGATGTCTTGTTCATTTCGAAGATCTTCGGAATGAACAACTGTGTGCTCTTCAAATGATTTTAGCTGCATTTCTCAAGTGGATTAGCCCTCAGGATCAGATTGCAATAGCCTTCATTCCTCTCCATGTGTGAATTCCATGCCTTGCCATTCATTGGTAGCTTGCTGGAATTTACATGGTAAATTACTGCATTTTCCGGTTCTGCTGCACAGTTGTAAAATATTGGCATTTCTTGCAAATTCAAACAAATTAGAACATGGAAAAATTATTCAAATATCAACATGAAGGAGTACATCAAGTTGCTACTGAATTTATACACTTCATTCACCAAGTAACCATGCTGAAATAGTGCAACAATGTTGCACAATTGTCCCTGCTCTGTTATACCCTGTTGTTGCCTATTTAGACCATGTGGGAATGCTTCTAAATAGGTCAGATGTCTTATGTAGTCCTTCTGAACTCATTCCATCCATATCCTCATGCTTTGCTTGACAACTTCAAGGTGTTCCTATAAAGTGACGACTTGCTGATTTTTATATGGCTGTTTTTTCAGATTTTCAGATTTATGACAGTCCTAAACTTTTGGCTTCAATGTGGATTTGAAACAAGTTGAAGGGCAGGAAAACATTCAAAAACCATTGAGAAGTTAATGGATATCAGCATACCACATTTGGTTAATTGAAATGCATGTTCTTACTTGCTACTTAATCAAGCAAAATCAGTCACAAAATGCTGAAAATAGTCAAAAACAGAGATATAGTATTCCTAACATAAAATCATGCAAACACTTAACAAATAGTATATTTTAGTCAACTATTTGGCAATTAACTTATCATATGGTAGTCAAACATTGTGCAATAATGAGGCACTTTTGGGCCTCATCGGTTGATTCGATGTAAGTCTATTGAAGCGAAAGTTGGAGTTATAGTTGGATTTGGCTCTCAACTTAATCTTCCCAAATTGCACCTTAATATCTTTGATCACTTTTGCTTGTGATATAGCATCCTAAAAAGTGCAACTTTGGTGAAGTTGGAGAGATGTGGAAATGTGTTTGTGGTAACTCTTGGAAAAGAGTGTCACAAGCTCTAAGGTGGGGAGGCTATGGGCAAGGTCATGGATAATCGCTCTCCATCTGGAAACGAACTCCGTAATGGGTTCATCGTCCACCTATCGTAAGGTGTAGACATCAGAAAATGTGGTCTTTTTCTTGATGTTTATGGCAAAGTGCTCTAAGAAGTAATTGGCCAGTTGTTCAAGGGTGTACACACTATGGTGTGGTAGCATGTTGGACCAATACAATGTTGGTCCAACAAGGTACAGGGAGAAGGTACATAGCATAAGGGGATTACTACTATGAAGCTGGTAACAGGACGAGCGGTAGTTGCTCACATGTTCTCTGGGATCTTCCTTACCTCTATACTTGTCAAATTTTGGTATTTTGAAGTGATAGGGATAAGGAGGGATAGGTACTGATGGATGTACTATCTTTTTGCATAGTTCATCATAGCAAGGCTTTTGTGGCCCGTAGCTAGAGGTGCGTAGGTTCAACATTTTGACTTCATCTCACAAGATTTGAAGTTCGGGTGTCATAAGAGTTGAAGGTTGGGCTATAATAGGCTGACCTTGTGGATGCGATCGGTATTGGTATTATTGTTCTTCATAATACTATGGGTAATATGGTTATGTATAATTATGATAAGGTGGGTATTGGGCAACATGTGTTGTTGTGTCTACAGGCACACTAGGTTGTGGGGTAGGTGTATATTGAGGATAATAATACTATGACTGGGCAACATGCGATTGTGGCATGGGTACTTGTTGGTTTGGATCCTGTTGTACTGGTTGGATCATGGGTGGCGATGACCAAACTAGAGGAGGCATAAATAAGCTAGGTGTAGCTGGTGGTAGTGTAGGTGTCGGTGCTACTAGCACTAGGGATGGTCGAGATGAGGTATCAAAATATAGGATATGTCTCTGCCCTGGAGGGTAGGAATTAGGTAAGCTAAACTATGTGGAATAATTGGTTGAGTAGGTGCATAAGCTGCTAGTGTTGATCCATAGGTAGGATGGATATGGGTAGTGGGAGCCTAAAAATGAATAGGTGGTGACATCCTACAGGTCATCGTAGATAAAGGTAGCTCCAAGGTTTGGGCATCATGCACTCCGAATACTTAGGAGATAGGCAGGAAAGTTGCTAAAAATGTGGGATAAGCTACCGAGGTAGGAGCTTGGGTTGAGGGGAAATTGTATGTGTACACTCCTGCTTGGGTTTGTGTCTCTTGCTCTTGAAGAGGTTGTTGGGAAGTACCCTCAGATATGGTGAAGAATGTCTCTTGAGAAGATGATGGTTGGTACTCTTGTGAAGAGTACATGTGTGAGGTTTAAGGGAATGTTTGTGGTTCCTACTGGGTAGGGGTTTTTTGTACAATTTGGAAGGATGGATTATGGCTTCCTACAGTGGATGAGGATGGGTCAAAAACCATTCCTACAGTAGGGTTGAATGATACAACCTCAAGACAAGTATGGTTTAGAAGGGAGGAATCATTCTCAAATAGGAATTGAGATAGATTTTGGAAGAAGGGATGTGCAAAGGTGGGTGACATAGGCATGACCTCCTCATCTATGGTGAAGGCTAGAGGATATTTTCCTAGTGCTATGTAGATTACATGGTCACAGAATGTGTTTAGGTGATCATATGAAGATGGGACTGACAAGAGAGAGTAATATTTTGTGAGTGAAGTAGTGAGAATTTCACTAAAAGTTGATGTCTCCTCATGAGGCATATTGTGTGTGAACTATGCATCGGATTCTATGCATGATCCTCTCCTTCATCCTCTACTTCATGATCAAATGAGTAATAGTGGACTGACTAGAGGAAGGGGGGGCCATTATTCCATAGAGTATTATTTCTCACACGCTCTACTACGGGTGACCACAGGCATAGTGGCATGTGTAAAAGGGGATTTTAGGAATAAACCCTGTATGATGTAGACTCAATTGTTTCTACTGTAAGTGTGAAGTAAATGGTGTATTGCATGTAGTAAAACAATATATAGTGCAATGTGTTGAGACCGGTCTATGATCATGCAAACAACGATAGACCAAAATCAATTCTAAATGCTGAGAAAATAAAAGTGTTTGTTTGTTTTGTGTGTTGTAATGTTAATAGTCCCTATGTAGAATCATGGGTAATGGAGTGAATAATCTATCAAATCGGTAATTTCATCAATAAAAAACCTCCTGCAACACCCAAATATAGAATAATCTATCAAATCGGTAATGTTAATACTCCCTATGTAGAATCATGGATAATGGAGTGAATACTCTATCAAATCGGGAATGTCATCAATAACAAACCTCCTCCAACACCCAAATATGCACAAGATAGAATGGTACCACAATGTGCAAATGGTGACTTGTATGGAAGGTGCAGTAAAATGGTATCCTAAAGGGATGTAACTCACTATGCTAAAGCGATTTCACAATATCCTCTCATGAGAAGAGGTGGCACTGCCTGAGACCTGCTACCAGCATACCTATGCTTTTGCTTCATCTTCGGGTGGGCTTAGTCAAGAATGATAGTTACCAATTCCACAAATTATACAAGCATTGTGGATGAAGGCGCTAATCTTGTCCCACTCTATAGGTAACCGCTGGTGATGAAATTTAGGGCCCAATCACAAAAGTGCGGGATTTTTTGATGATGAAATCTAGAAAACTGCTCCTATGGGGCTGCTATGTGTCTAGGGGGGTGAGCTGATGGAGAGTGAAACTCGATCCACACCAGTCTCAAGTGATGTATTGGGGATGAATTCTAATCTCACCACTTGTTTAAATACCGCGTGAGTGTGTGTGGGTTTGCATTTTGCTAACAGTGTATGCAATATAAGAAACTAGCTACTTGCCTTTTCAAAAGAAAACTAATCCTAATGCCTTTTCGAAAGCAAATGATTAGATAGCTTACAATATTTGTAAATAAATGGTCTAGCCTAAATGCCTTTGTGAAGCAAACTAATATACTTTGCAAAACATAAAAACATGCAATCCAAATGTGTGTGGAGTAAATGGGATTATGAAACCCTAACTTGAACTTTCAAAATGTAAAATTCTTTCAAAAATGTAAGAGGGGATTAGAAACCTTGATTTCACTTTAGAATGTAAAGTTCCTTTTAGCAATGGAATCTATGAATGAAGGAAGAAAAACTTAGGCTTATGCCATATACAAAAATAAAATACAAATGCAAATCTATTTGAGAAATAAATTTTATACACTTGCTGGAAAGTTGTAGGTCCTAAAAATTTCAGAAACCCTAATTCTTTAACCACTTTGCAATGAACCCAAAACTAGGCCTAGTAATGGTCATTCAACTAGTCAATGTATTTCTACTTCCAAAACTTGCAATAGAGGCAGCAAAAATGAAAATACCTACATTATTATGCTAAGGGGGGTTTTCTTAGCCCCTAAAAAGATCACGCTAGCTGATTTGGGGATTTTTGAGGTGTTTATGCTCAAATCATGACCCAGGTCATGAATTTGACCTAAATTGCAGGGTGGGTTGCGAACAGGTTCAGAGGCTTCAAATCAGAGATCTGATGGCCTAGTATGATTCCTAGGGCTTTGGAGGCTTCAGTGAAACATAGTTTTTGTACCTGCAAAACATAGAAATAGAGGATAATATCATATTTATAAGAAAAATGAATCTAGCACTATCCGTTGTGGGGGTCCTACTGGGTATGCCAGAATGAAACGACCAGAAGTTGAAATTTGATCTAACAACAAGTAATAACACAAGTCATTCAGAAATATAATGCTTTATTCATTATCAATTTTGTATAGGTTACAAATAGGGAGAGTTTCCCCTTTTCTTTTCATGAATAAACAATATAGGCCTGATGCCTTCTTCTAATGTCCCTCAGTGTAGGTGGGCTTCTTTGTATGTGGGCCACCATTGGGTTGCTATTTGTTGGTGTTCTTCTCCTTCAAATCTACTGAATAACCTGAAAGAAACTTGCAAGAAAGGGTCAATATGTTGGGAGGCTTGCCTTAGTCAGGCCCCATGTTTATCAAGATGAAATTATAGAAACTAAAATAAAATGTGCAGAAGGTAATAATATGCTAAAATAGAGCTTACCTCCCAAATCTGAGGTGATTTGGGGTCTACAAACACACTTCATGACCCGGGTCGCTAATTGAGGTCAGATTCGTAGGGTAGGTTGCGAATTGAGTTGTGATGCTCCTCTGGTAAAATATCTTTGGCAGATCGATCTTAAGGTAGCTGGGGTGCCTCTATATGCTGTAAGAATCTATCTGTGTGTCGAGAATGGACTGTTTACTATTGGCTTTCCATTTCTACAGAGTAACTGTACTTTGTTGAATATGGGAATCAGACTTAATTAGGGGTTTGGGACCCATTATTTATAGGTAAATGCAAGGTGCAGGGGGGGTTAGATATACTAAACCTAGGTTTTATTCTGACTAAGGTTAGGTTAAGAAATGCTATGTTGCAACATCCCATTCCTTATGAGAAATATCTCATCCTCACACATGTGTGAGGATGGATTAGGGCTAATCCTTATTAGGAGGTGTTTAAGCCAATTTAAACATGATTAAAGAAATATCTCAACAAACCCTAATCTCACATATGTGGGAGGATTTGATTAAGGCTAATCAAGATTAAAGGTTATTTTAATCAAATTTACCCTAAAAAGTGACTTAAGTGAAGTCAACATTAAATTAGAATTTGATAATTGACTTATTAATTAATTTGGCCAACTAATACCTTGTGGGGGCCTTAATTGTGTGTGAATAGACCGTCGAATGATATTTTGATGTGTCGGATATAATTTGAAATGCTTGCGAGGTTTTAGGACCTAAAAGCCGATGAAGTAGTATATGGGAGTCTACACGATGCTAGGACAATCTATGGTGATCTACACATGACTACGACCATCTACGTATGACTACGCATGACTACAGTAATCTACGCAAGTCTAGAATGATCTACAATAGTCTTCGCTAGTCTACGATAGCCTAGGGGTACCTAGGATGGCCTATGTAAACCTACAAGTTTCCAGGAGGATCTACAAGTACGTAGGTATAGCAATGTGTGACTTTTGGGTGTCTACAAGACGCATGATTATGGGTATAACTCAATATTCAAGATTTCATCATTGGATATTATTAAAAAATTACTTATCCATTTACACTTGATATATGCATGGGTACAATTTGGTAATATGGCATTAATGAATTAGTGATTTGTTTTTGGTTTGAACACTTGTTAGTATGTATTTTTGTCTAGTTCCCACCATAGGATTGGATATAAGATCATCCTATGACCATTCAAAGGAACATCATTGACCTATGTTACATCAACATTGAAGCACTCTTAATAAGGTAAAATCTCATCACATAAGGGAAAAGTGTTGTATTAGATCAACCATTTACCTTCTCCAATGGAATCAGGTTTCCAATATTTTAATAGCAATAAGCCTTGAAATATTTCATGTATTTTTTTATATTCTTGCACAATCATGTGATTTAAAATATGGTAACAATGTTGTCTCAATAATCCTTTCAAATGAGATTATAGAAGATATCAATATTTAAAATTTTATATTCATATTTTACAAAAATTACAAGCACAAGGTGAAATGCATGATATCTCAAAATGGTCTGACATATTTAAATATATTTTGTAGGTTGTCAAAAATTCATGTCAATGCATTTGACTAGTTCATTTATCTTATCTAAGGAATTTTTCTACCATTCAATTGTCATTTCTAGATACTTTGATTGAATTTTACATAGAATCAAGCTTAGATTTTGATACTTGAATGTTACTGAAGATATTTCCAAAAATATTAGAAAATTGTTCTTTTAGTTTTATTTAGACTTGTTTGAGCTTTATACCTAACTTCAAAACTTTTAAACCTCTAATATCTCCATTAAATTTCCATGTCTCTTCCATTTTGAAATTGATTCATTTCTAATTCATGTAAGGTCAAAGCTAAAATTTAGAAAAGGTGGTTGTAGATCAAAAGAATATTGATAAGTGATTTGATAAGACTTTAATGATCCAATTATTATCCAAATTCTATATGATATAAAGGAAGTTGTTTCTTCTATTTGGCCATGTGAACTTGCCACCTGTAATTAAGGGTTCCCACATCATCTATCCACCTATAAAACCTTAAGATTTGAATATAGGTTAGGCAAGGTAATAATATATACCAACTCTTTTTCTTCAAGCAATGCAATGACATTGAAAGTCACTTTTGATTATTATTGGAAATTTTTGTTGGGATTAAATGAAATCATCAAGTTGAATTCAATAGGCCCTTTTATGATGTAATCTCATAGGCCCATATATATTTATTAAGATAAATTCTTGTCCTTCAAATCTAAGAAAATATATTACTATTATTTTTAAATCAAAGGTTCCCTTAACTTTATTCCAAAGAGTTATCGATTCATTAAGATCACTCCTAGTAGGGACTACCTTTCATTAAGATCATAATTCGTAATCAATAAATAATATGAACACCTTGTCTTCATCCAAGTTTATTTAGACATGATAAATTCAATTGTTTGAATATTCTTCTCTTTACAAGCCATTGGTGCCCTTGATGTTCTGTAATGGGACCTTCATCACATATGACTAAGTCCTCCCATTTTTTACCCTTACCCATAACCATAATATTTATATGGCATCATGATTCAAGGGAATCATATGTTGTGATGATAATATCTCAACCTATGTCCTTTTACTCCTTAATTAATCACTTGTATCCAAAACTGTATTGGTGAGTTTTTGAAGAATTAGGACACGTAGAACCATACATGTTTTTCAATTTTCATGTACTACAAATTTGATTCTTGAATATCAACCCCTTCAATTATTTTTATTAGTATGGAATTGTATAAGTGATTTAGAAACTACACGTAAAGCTTCTCTTCAAGAGCATTAAATGTTGGATCCCAACTCTAGCTATATTTGTTCTTTGTCCCTGATGTCTTCTTTAAGTTTTAGAAATGGATAGAATTGAGTTTCATTCATTGATATGTATTTCTAAGTATCTCTATGTTTTTCTTTTAAAAGAATTTTATATACTTTATTTGGGTGTTCTTTAGGGGCCCTTGAAATTTATGACATGTTATTTTCCTGGCTTTACTACTTTCAAATTTTATAAAAATTGTTATATGCCTCAATTTTGCCAAAATAATGGTTGTATCTTCATTACTGTGTTTGTAAAACAAATTTTTCTATTAATGTGCTTTATGTTTCTCTATATGAATGTATTATATGAACACTTTTTTTAAGTGATCTATGGATTCCCCATCAATTGAATTATATAATAGGACTACTAGGAATATGATATTTATATTAAATTTCTAATCATTTTTTTCTTTCCAAGAGACTTTATTGCTTTACAAAAAGAGTCTTTGATATCAAATTCTGATCATGACAAGATCTTACCTTTGCTCCTTTGTATTACCAGCTAAAATTTTCTCATTCCATACACATTTACAATTATAATTTTGTGCAAGAAATATCAACTGAAGCCAACTAGTGAACTATACTACTAAAACTTATCATTAAATATTGACAACAATAAAGTATGTTTTAATTGTGCAAACATAAATATACCTAAGTAGATACTATAGGCTAATTTGAATAGCTTACCCTAACATGAAGATCCTACCCTATGAAAGTTATCTAGGGCTTGTACATAGGCCTAATTTATAACAAAGCAAGTTCCATATATGTGCTTCACAATGGAATAAGAAGTCATTAACATTTTATTATTATTATTATTCTATTATGATGTATAAAATCAAGGTTAGAAAATATTATTACATGGTAAAGCTATAATCTTAGGGTATAGGTAAAAAATAATACATTGAGTTGTAATATATTCACTTGGATTTATAAAAATATTTTAGCCTTATCAAATAGCATGACTTAAATAGATGAAATACGTACTTTAAGGATACCCACTATTAAATCTTGCTGGGTGACAATTGTGTAATTGGAAAAAATATTGTTGTAATACCATTATATGGTCATGACATGACATAGGTGGGTCATGTTTTAATCCTAGATAAACTTTTATTTTTTCTTTGAAAAATATGTAATTTTTATTTCTAATTTTGAAATAAATAACAATGCTACAGGTATGAAGTACCCTAAAGTTTTTTAGTTACATCCCATCTAGGAGCTGATCTAAACTGAATTGAGAGGAGTACTGGCCTCCTTGCTGTAATAACCTATGGTCAACTTGCAATATAGAAACAAAATCCTAATAATATGACTAATAGGTGGAAAGCAAGATTAACTTCCTAATCAATCACAATTCTCGAATGACTCTTGCTTGAGTTCTAAATTTGAGGACAGCTCATATTACAATCCTAAAGACTGACACTATTATGAAGCCTTTCATTCTATAGAATAATAGCAAGGTTCTCTTTCAAAATCCTTTTTGATATTAATATAACTCTGATATAATCCTTAATAATAGGACTACGAGGAAACCCCAAGTCCTCTAACCACTTCTTCCCTCTACCAAGTGCTTTATGGAAGGTTCAAACCATTTTTTGAATGACCATATGCTTATATATTTAGTTCCCTATAAATGTGCTTATATTAAATTTATGTATAGAAGATTCTAATAATTTCACTTGCTCATAGAAAGGATTGAGGAGTAAGTTTTTCATCTCAACATAATCTACAACCCAACTTATCATTAATTTTGAATCTTCAAAAATCTGTAAAGTTGTAAGTTTTTGCTCCATTGTTATTTTTATCAAGAGGATCAAAGCTTTCCATTCTGCCATATTATTTGTGCCTTCCCCTAAACCTGCCTTGAAAGTGATCTTATGAATTTTATTTAAGTAAAGTGCTCCTCTGTTAGAGTATATTACATCATTAGAATATTGTAAATGTACCACCTTTGGTACATAACTAGAGTAGGAGTTTACTTTAGAGTAAGTTAGTTACTTCAAGTACTGTAATAAATGCACAAGTGTCAAATGTGCAAATTGTAAATGTACAAGGAATCCACTTGTACATCAAGTAGATAGGTAGAGTAAGGGGTAAGGAATCTATCTTCCTATATAAATGACTCATTGTGAGTGTTTTGAGATAGCATCATATGTAGTAGTAAATATAGAGAGTGTGTGGTAGTATGGTACAATGTAGTCCTTTCATATCCTTTCATGGAATGTTCATATACTACATTATATAGCATTGTACTATTTTTGCCACTTTCATTAATGGTATATTTTTGAGTTATTTGTAGATTTTCATCTCATTATTTTCCTGCATATTATTGTGCCATTAATTTATAGTTATCATATTAGTTATATTGCATCTTATGTTTGTATTCCTTGTACTACCATTCCATAAAAAGCTAACAATGGTATCAGAGCACATGGTAGATCAGTTAGGATCTAGTAAGAGAGCCATGTTAGATCAGTCAGAAAATAGGGAGAGCCACATGTGATCTTGAGAGAAATATAGAAATATCATTTACAAATTTTTTGAGATTACATTTGGCTAGAATATTTCCACAAGGTTGCCAAAAAACTCATGAATACTAGGACTCAACATAAATTCCACTAGATTGACAAATCAACTAGTGAAGTTCATTATCTCCAAAATTATAAATTCTTCCATTCTATTTTCTAACATCTTGTTGTAGGAAAAGGAGATTCAAGAAATTTGGAAAGCTTCCTACATAGAGATAGGAATAATATCTTCATTAGAATAATTCCAGCACTTGCAACAACAAGTAGAAGACTAAATATTTTAAAGACCTAAGAAAATGTCCCATTACAAGAGTTACAAACCTACAGATTGCAAAAGAGAGGAAGAAGAGACTCCAGAGATGAGTCTAGGAGGAGATTGGATATTTATGATATCCATTGATGATTAAAACCTATAGAGCAAAAAAGAATAAAAGGGCATAGTAGCCTTACTGTTGATTTAAGAGACTCCAAAGAAGAGTCCAAAAAATATTGGAGATTGGTGATTTCCATCGAAGACTACAAATAGCAAATTTAATAAATTGACTTGAATAAGTTAAAGTGACCCTTAGAATATCCAGTTATAAAACTCTCAGTTATGTAATATTGGAGGTTGGTGATCTTCATTAAATCCTGTATATTGTAGAAGTGGACTAGCAAGGTCCATTCTAGATTCTAGTAGTAGCAGATTTTAAAAATCTAGGAAGGAGAACTCATTATTAACACTTCCACAATAGAAGGTTGAAGAAAATGTCTCATTTGGAATACCAAAGAAGCTACAATATTGAATACCTTGGAGAGGTCTCAAGGAGAAATAAGGAGAAGGCTTGAAGATCCTTATTATAGATTCATATAAGGCCATTAAATGATTTCCTAGGATAACTCATTGAAGAAAGTTATCACCAAAGGAAGAACTTGGGATAATTATCACCATTCGAAAACAAACCCAAGGGAGAAGGATTTGGCAAGAATTTTACCAAATTTTGAAGGAGATTTGTGAAGACCTCAAGAATTTTAGATTCTTTAGAAGAATTTCTAGATTGAATTCAGAATTCAACAAGGATATTTAAGGAGAAAGGAGCCAAATATTGAATAACACAAGCTTATACTAAGAGGGGGGTGAACAGTATAAGATAAAACTTTTTACTTTTCTTTACAAAGCAATAACTTGAAATAATATTAATGCAATAATAAAATTTTCACAAATCACCACACATATAAGAGAGACATATTTTACATAGAAACACTCTCTCAGGAGAAAACCACAGAAAAATATTGCTTATATATTTCTTCAACAAATTTCATGGGCACCAAACCATAGGAGACATCAATCCCCTATACAAGTTCATGGAAATCAATCCATAGGTGACACCAATCCCCTATACTTAATTTCATGGGAACCATCACATAGGAGACACCAATTCCCTATACTCAAGTTCATGGGCACCAACCCATAGGAGACACCAATTCCCTATACTCAAGTTTTGCTCCAAAAATTGATCACAAACACTGCTCAATTTTTCTCACAAATATGATCATAAACACTGCTCAAATATGCTCACAAACACTACTCAAATATACTCCCAAATCTACTCAGGTCTTCTCAAAAATATGATCCAAATTCTGATCAAGTGTGCTCAACAATCTGATCCAAAACCCTGCTATTACTCTTTAAATTATTCCCTTTTCTCGAGTTTTCTTTCTTCAAACCAAAATATATTCTACCTAAAATTATTTTAACCTAATGAACATATATATGATGTACTTTTTTAGGAAGCTTCAAATGACCAAACTATTCTTTACATTCATCAATTCTGTCACTTTCACATGTCTCACATTTATTACATTTTAAAGGTAGCTCTAGTCTAGCACTTGATAATTGACCTTGTAAATGTTGATTTATCTTGTGCACATTTCCTTCTTCTTGTAGATAGCTGAAATGTCCAATTGGATGCTTGGGTGAAGATGTTCACTAATCCCCTTATTTTATCCTTGCATTATGTGACACCTCTAACACTTAAATGAAAATATCTTAACATATCTAAAACACTTAAAACACCAAGATTAACAGTGAATTTTGTAGGTATGAGCTGCAACACCATGCTTATCACCATCACCCTTGCCAAGCACCTTCTCTACATTCATGATGATTCCTTCACCCTCATTCTCAAATTTGAAAGTATCTGAATTGTTCAACTACTTCAGTCTACCATAAACTTCTTCATAGTTGCAATACTGGCACTATCTATTTTTCAATGTGTATATTAATCTTGTACTTTCAATGCAATGAATACAAGCGCCACAAATGAATTCCTTTCATTTAATCTCCTTAAAAAACCTGTGTATCCTTGTAAACGTAATGCATTCCAGATCATAACTCCCTTGTGGCTCACTTTTAAAACTTGCACATCCACCAATTTGCTTATATTATACCTACGAACACAATAAATAATCCAATCTCTTATTGCACACCATCTTGGGCTATTGAGCGATGTCCTCTCTTGTGACTTCCAGTTTAGAGTTACAATGCTTTAACTTTATGTTGCTCACTGCCTTTATTGGCTTCTATGTTATTTAGACATAGTGTAGTGCTTACCTTCATCAATACAACTATTACCTCTGTTTGCCTTTGTCACATATGCTCTGGAAATTTTTTGATGCCAACGCTAGTGCAAAGATACTTTAGCTCAAACACATGGTAGATCATGAAATGAAATCAACTACCCTTCTCTATTAGCATATTTTCCATAATATATTGTTGCAAGTTTTTCTTAACAAATATGAAACAAGGATATGTATTATGCTCTCAAACTGAATGCATTATCCGCACATCTTTGGTCTTATCGAGGAGATCTGAAAACATTTACTTTAGCCTCTATTTCGTCAATTTTATTCCTACTCAGTGTCTTCTCTTTTATCTTGATTTCATGTGTTTGTTTCATTCATCAGATGTAAGCTAATGTGTGTCCTATCTTTCCATTCTTCTTCTTTCTCATCATCTATGTCAACTTTTGTTTCAAAACTTGTGCAATGTCTCACACAAGTTCTCACACTTCAAATTCCTGAAACAACAAACATCACTTCTCCTTTGTGCCTAACAAAAATAGTAGAAATATTCTTCAATGGTGGTCATGCTCCAATATGCCTATTGTCATGTTTCATTTTCATTCACCATGCTCCCTTCCTTTCACCACTATAACTTCTCACCCACTGCACCAGATATCGAAGACACACACGATAAAAAATATTGATGTTTGAAATGTTTTTGGCTTTGTATTTATACACATATTTTCACCACTTGCTTTGGCATTCAAGATGTCATCATATATATGCAATCATAATAATATTTCAACCTTATCCATGGGTAAATAATTTCCACCTCAATAATAATATTTTAACCTTAGCCCATTGCACACTTGAAAATATTTAAATATTTAATTTAAATATTTCAACCTTTGATATTACATCACCCTTGAAGAGAATATATTTTCCTTGAATAATTCATCCAAGCTCTACTCAAAGTATGTTTACCTTGATTACTTTGCCCAAGCACACCATCATGCCTTTGACATCAATGACAACTTCTAACAATCTCCCCCTTTGTCATTGATGGCAACCCTGCAAAGAAACTATCTTTTACTGCAATCGGATCACAAGCTGCTCCCCCTTACTAAAATTCTCCTCCTTTTACATCAATGGCAAAGGCTCCTAGGTATTGAAAGATAAGACACTGTACAATTTCCCCTTAATAACTACTCTAACTGAGACAATCAATGATGATATGGAAGTGAAACTACTCCCAAATTTCCTCTGAGATACTCAAAAGTCTCATTTAGAAGTGGCTTGGTAAAGATGTCAGCAATGTATTCCTTTGTAGCAATGTATTTCAACTTAACTTGTTGATCAGTCACTTGCTCTCTCAAAAAATGATACTTGATCAAAATGTGCTTGGTCCTTGAATGCATCATCAGATTCTTTGAAATATTGATGGCACTTGTATTATCACAAAGTATGGAGATAGGATGATCATGCTCTACTTTGAAATTACTTAAGGTTTATTTCATCCATAAAACTTGTGTGCAACAAGAAATTGTTGCAATGTACTCTGCCTCTATAGTAGATAAGGACATTGATGCTTATTTCTTACTTAGCCAAGAGACCAAATAGTCTCCAAGAAAAAATGCTCCTCCACTTGTGCTTTTCCTATCATCCACACTACCTACCCAATCTACATTTGTATATGTAGTGAGAGTGAAATTATCGCATATGGGATACCACAGTCCAAAATCCATAGTTCCTTTCAAATACTTGAAGATTCTTTTTACTGCATGTACATGTGTTTCCTTTGGTGCAGCTTAAAATCTTGCCACTAATCTGATTGCCTGCATTATGTCCAGACTTGTAGTTGTGACATATATACAAAGTTTTATTAGCCTCAGGAGACTTATCATATTTACTTTACTTACATCTTGTAATCATGGGGATACTCACAGGATTATAATCCTCCATCCTAATTTTCTTCAATATTTCTTTTACATACTTGGTTTGAGAGATAAATATACCTTTATCTTACTGTGAAATTTGCAAACCAAGAAAGAAGGACAGCTCACCAATCATTGACATATCAAATTCATTTTGCATATATTTTGCAAATTTTTGACACATATTGTCATTATTGCCTTCAAAAATGATGTCGTCCACATAGACTACTATAATTAACAAGTCATTTCCTTCATTCTTGTTGTACAGGTTGCTATCAGCTATACATTTTTTGAAACCCTGTTCTTGGAGATATTTATCCAACCTTGCGTACCAAGCCCTAGGGTCTTGCTTTAGTCCATAGAGAGACTTTTTCAATTTGCATACATAGTCTAGCTTATCTGCTAGGCTGAAACCATATGGTTACTCAATGTATACCTCTTCCTCTAAGTAACCATTAAGAAATATTGATTTTACATCCATTTGGTACACTTAGAAGTTTTTGAAAATTGAAAATACGAAGAACATTCGTATGGCCTCAATACGAGCAACAGGAGCAAACCTCTCTTCAAAATCAAGTCCCTCAACTTGTGCATAGCCTTTGCATACAAGTCTTGATTTATTTTTGAAAACCTGACCATATTAGGTCAAATTATTTCTATAGACCCATTTGGTGCCAAAATCCTTTTCTTTTGGATGTAGGACAAGTTCCCAAGTCTCACTTTTCTCTATTTTATATAACTCCTCTTCCATTGCCTTAATCCAATATTTATCTTTACTTGCTTCATTGAAATTTTTTGGCTCAACTTTAGATAGTAAAGAGAAGTTGGCATGTTCACCTATACCTATTATTTTTGTCCTTGTTTGTCTTTCATCTAGATTCCCAATAATTAGATCTTTCGGATGGTTCTTTTGCACATATCTGGATGGCATTTTAGATGGTATATTGGGGGGTTTTCTTGAGGTGTCCTCTAATTCTCATATTCTTCAGTTTCTTCATATTTGCAACTTTCTCCTTCTTGATACATAATCTTTTGAGTTGGTTATATTAGATCTATTTCTTCATCAACTCTTACATTTGCACTTTCCACAATTTTATGTGATCTTTTATTGTAGCATCTATAGGCTTTTCTATTTGAAGAGTATCCAAGGAAGATACCCTCATCACACCTGGAATAAAACTTACCCAAATATTTTTCTTCTTGTCTAATGTAGCATTTTCTTCCAAAGATTTTGAAGTACTTCACAGTAGCTGGTCTTTCCTTACAAAGCTCATACGAAGTTTTGTGGTGATTTACTCTTACTTGAGCTCTATTGATGATATAAACAATTGTATGAATCACATCTATCCAAGATGCATTAGAAATATTGGACTCATTTAGCATGGCCCTGGATATGCCTTGAACAATTTTGTTCTTCCTTTAAACTAATCCATTCTATTTTGGAGTTCTTATTGCTGAGTATTGTCTCTTGATTCCATGTTGTTCATAGAATTCTACAAGTTCATCTGAAGTGAATTCAACTCCTCTGTTTTATCTTAGACAATATTTTTACATATTTCATTTTCTACAAGTGCCTTGAATGCCTTAAACCTTTCAAATGCTTCTTATTTTTCTCTCAAGAATGTTCCCCAAGTCATTCTATAATAATCATCAATAAACAACATGAAATAATTCTCACCTTGTAAACTCTTTGTCCTTGTTGGACATTTTGAGTCCCTAAGCCAAAGTTGTCATTGATGTCAAGATGCTAGTGATATTTCTTCTCCATTTCAAGTGCAAAGTTCAATGGAAGTTGTAATGGGTTAAAATATTTTTATTTTACACCAAAATGAATGGATCAAAAAATGGTTTCAGTTATCCTTTGGAAGCAAATATATCTGAAGAAATGGAAGGATATAATATTATAATATTTATTACAATATTTATCCAAGGTGGTGAAAAACCCAAATAAATTATTATAATTTTAATTATAATATTATTTGGTTTACAAAGGACAATTAATTATTTTTTATAAAACCCTAAGGTTGGGTTTTGGAGGGAAAAAGATTTCAAAGCGCAAAGTTTAAAGTAAATTAAATCCAAAGTTGGGGTTTAAATAAAAAGGCTTTCGAAGCCTCTATATTTCTACTGACATCATCATGGAGGAGCTAGTGCCAATGTGTCCAAAGCAAATATAATGCATATAAATACTTTGCCAAATCCATTGGAAAGTTACCCTTGCTCGAATTAATAAATTGGTGGCATGCAAAAAAAATAGCTTGTGATTTACAAAAACATGGCAGCAAAAGTCATAGAGGACGAAGGTTTTGTCCTTAAATTTCATTGGGCAAGCATGGCCTAGTGGTAGTTGGGAAAGCGCAAAGGCACTGGCAGTAAGGTGGTTGACATTTTGAATCCCCGCGTGCATTATTTGGTGTGTTGTTTAAGGTACCTAAGGTGTACGACCTTTTGCTTTGTGAAAGGTGGTGTGAGATTAAGAAGCACGTGGTGCTTCTTTAATCTCAAGTGAGCACTTGGCTCGTGCGACGACTTTGGCCATGGTTAAGGCGTTTGTGGTGAGACAAGGTTGAGGTTTCGATTCCCTCCAAGGACAAGGTATTTAATTTTAATTTTAATTTTGTTAGTTGCCTAATGTTGGAGGAATAAGGGTGCATAAGTGATTATTATTTTTATACATTAAGGCATGAAATGTATGGTGAATGTTTGTTGAGGATTATTGTGGGGGTATTGATATTTGAGATTTATTATTTTAGGAGTAATAAGGATTTTTAGTAAAGTATTATTAATTTCTTATTAAGACTTTTAAGCATTATTTTTGTATAAGGGTTTTTTCCATTTAAAGAAGACTATGGTGAATGTTATTTTTGAGTTGGAGTAATAAGGTGTATTTTAGGTTATTATTTTGTATTGTGATTTGATTGAAGTCTTCTAACCCTTATTGATATTGGAAAAGAGAAATTTGTGAGTGTGGTAGATTTGTGAGATCAAATCCTTGTCAAACAAAAGGTATGGGAAAATTCTTCCTTGGTTGAGTTGGTTGATTGGCTTACTTGAAAATTAAGTTTGGAGAGAAAAGGATTTGATTAGGGTTTCCTTTTTAAAAGTGTTTGAGTTAATTCTTCAAGGTTTTCTGAATTGAGAATTGTGATTAAACCTTGCTTGATAAGCATTGTTGTTGATATCATTGGTTGAGTGAAGTGTTTGAGTTAATGCTTCAAGGTTTTTTGAAATTGAGAGTTGTTTTTAAAACCTTGTTTGATAAGCATGGTTGTTGAAGTGGGTTGTTATACAAAGAACTTGAACTAGAGTTTGAAAAGATCATGAGTATCATTGTTATGTGAGATTTGTTATTGAGAATTGTTGGAAATATTTTGAGTTGGATGATACATGCTTGGACTAGGGTTTGTAAGCAAGAGTTGTTTCTTGAAGTGATTGGTTGAGTAGAGTTGATTGAGCCTAGTCAAGTGGATGTATGAAGTGATTGTTCAAAGTTCCATAAAACAAACTATTCTATATTCTGATTTGAGTTGTGATTGAGTTTTGAGAATAGAACATATTGAGTCTCTAACAATTCTCTTTATTATTCTATGAGATTGAGTTGAGAAAGTGATTGAGTTTTGAGTATAGAATATATTGAGTCTCTAACAATTATATTTATGTTTCTATGAGATTGATTTGAGTTGAGAAAGTAATTGAGCATTGAGTAAAGAACATATTGAGTCTCTAACAATTCTCTTTATGTTTCTATGAGATTGGACAAGTTTTGTGTGGACTTGTTAAGCAGATTTGAGGTAAGTATTTGAGAATACTTATGGACTGATTTTGTGTGAGCTTTTGTGGAAGCTTACAATACAGATTTGAGCAAGTCCTAGAGAGAACTTATTGAGCAATTTTGGACAAGTTCTATGTGAGCTTGTTGAGTAGATTTGTATAGGTTCTGTGTGGACCTGTTGAGCAAATTTGGACAGATTCTGTATGGACCTGTTGATCAAATTTGAGCAAGTTCTAAGTGGACCTGTTGAGCAGATTTAAGCAGGTTCCATGTGGACCTATTGAGCATATTTGAGCAAGTCCTGAGTGGACTTGTTGAGTAGATTTGAGCAGGTTCTAAGTGGAACTATTGAGCAGATTTGAGTAGGTTCTAAGTGGACCTATTGAGTAGATTTGAGTAGGTTATGTGTGGACCTATTGAGCATATTTGAGCAGGTTCCGTGTGGACCTGTTGAGTAGATTTGAGCAGGTTCTGAGTGGACCTATTGAGTATATTTGAGCAAGTTCTGAGTGGACCTATTGAGTAGATTTTAGCAGGTTTTGAGTGGACCTATTTAGTAGATTTGAGTAGGTTCTGAGTGGACCTATTGAGCAGATTTGTGCTAGACCGACTGGATTGTGTTTAGTGTAGATTTGAGTGGACTTGTGCTAGACCGATTGGACTATGTTTAGTGCAATATTTGAGTAGATTTGTGCTAGACCGAATGGACTATGTTTAGTTCAAATTTTATTGAGATTATTGAGCATATTTGTGCTATACTAACTAGACTGTGTTTATTGAGACAGAGATTTGGAGGTGACAAAGCAAAGAGGACAGAGTCTCCAGTGTATAGATATCCATCATCTAGGGCAATGAGGATAGGTCTTCTGAGTGGGGACAAGAGTCTTTAGTGGAGAGATATCCACAAGCCAGTGTAGTGGAGGTAGTAGTTTTCTAGAGGATCACCAGCTAGAGTAGAGGAGAATGAGTTCTCCTATGGATAGAGATCCACAAACTAGATTTAGGGGATCAACATCTCCTTTAGATAGAGGTCCATAAACATTGTAATTGGGAAGGATTCCAAAGATATTGATTGAGAAAATTTTAGTGAAATATTTTCTCCATGGAAGTAGCCATATTTGGGTGAACCACATTAAAACATGTCTCTATTGTGTATGGTGTTTTATGCATTGCTTTGATTACTACTATTGATACTGCTATCTATACACTGCATAATATTGATTTGGAAAGAAAATTAAAAAGTTCTTTTATACTGTTCACCCCCCCTCTCAGTATAACCTCATGTTCTTCAATCCTTGTAGGGCCACATATATCGGTGTGAATTAGATCCAAAGGTTTGGATGAAGAGAATTCCTTTGATTTGAAGCTTGATCTTGTTTTCTTACCATGCTGGCACTATGCGCAAATCATGCTTGGGGGTTTTGCTATCTTGGGTAAATATTTGATTGCCTATTTGTTGCTTATTTTTACTATGTTGTCAAAGTTCAAGTGGCCCATTCTCCTATGCCATAACCATCTCTCACCTTCTTGTGATAAAAAGCATTTTTCTCCTTTAATTTCACTCAATATATAGAGATTGTTTGCAGTTCTACTAGCGTCTGCAATAAGCTTTACTATCTTGGATTTCCTAATATCACATCCATTTGGGTGAAATGTGAGTGTGTGCCCTTGATCACATTGTTGAATTACACTTAGTAGATTGTGCTTTGACCCTTCAACATATAACGCATTCTTTGTCCGTGATCTTCCATTATCCAGGCTCAAGGTTCCCTTTCCAACAATTTTGGTAGAAGTATTATCACCTAATTTCACTATGTCTCCGTTTATTTCTTTGAGAGAGATAATTTTGCTTTTTTCACTTGTCATATGGCTTGAACAACCACTATCAATGTACTACTAATTTCCCTCATTTTGCACATGAAGAGCCATTTATACCAACATGGAATTCTCCTTTTCTTGTTTCATTTTATTTCTCCAAAATTTGGAGTACATATCCTTTTGAACAATTTGATATTCCTCTTTCTTGCTTGATTTTGGAAGTTCAGATAACATTGTTCTACACCATTGGGCTTTATGCCCAAAATTATCACATTTATAACAAATGATATTGTAATCCATGAGAGGTGTAAATGAATTGTGAAGCCATAATAATTCTTAGCACGGACCCTACAATTTATAGCTTTACGACCAAATTGATTGCATGAAAAACAATAACCATGGAAGAAATATTGAAACCTATTTGATTGCCTTGGAGGATATGGTTGCATGGTTCTCTCATTGCTATTTCTATGATTGACTTCAATCCATGATGATTATTTATTTTCTTATTTCTTGGTGCTTCCACTTCTCAATACATTAGCATAGGTCTTAGGCTCTTATTTACTTATTTTCTTTGATTCCTATGTTTCTTTTGATCTTGACTCCCCCTTTTGTTTCTTTTGACCTTCTTCGAACCCAAGTCCAATATTTATAACCAAAGATATTTGTGCTTTGATAATGTCACCCATGATTTTTATGCTTTTCTCAAATCCATGTAGCTTATCATTATATTTTTCCACTTCCTTCCTTAGAGATACAACCTTATGTTCCAGTTTTTCACATTCCAACTCTTTCACCTTTAACTTCTCAACCATACCTTCTTCAATTCACTTTGCCTCTTCAATTTTAACTTTTAAGTCGGTGAGATCTTATGAAAGCTTTGCCTTTGTCTCTTCATTATTGTGTACTTGAATATTCAATCTTGAGTTTTTATTTCTAAGCCTTTTCAACTCTTCAAGAGCAACAACAAGTTCCTCTTCTATGTCCACTATGGCTTCCTCTTCTATGTCCATTATGGCTTCCTCTTCATTTTCTATATTTTTTTTTTTCTTGGATTTCAACAATAGGAGCATTTTCTTTCACCTCCATGGCCATGTGTGTTCTTGTAAGATCCTCCTTCAAGTTGTTAGGCTTTCACGAAGGAACCTTCTCTGATACCAATTGAAGAACACAAGCTTCTACTAAGAAGGGGGGTGAGCAGTATATGTTAGAATTAAAGTGCACTATGCCTTCACATTGACACTTGTCAGTTTATCTTGACAAGTGTCATGTGTTGAATATAGGCTTATGCCTATATATTGTAACCATTTGTATCAATAAAATTAACCCCTTCAGTTTCAGTTCCAACATTTGGTATCAAAGCTCCAAGCATTCTCTTGCCCTTGTGAGCTCGAGGGGGGATTTCCCTCATGGAAATCCCCTCCCCTCATTTTTTTCTTTTCTTCGCCTAGTTTTCCAAGCCTAGGGAGTATGCTCTCCATTTTTTTAAAATGGATCAGAAACCAGACAGCTTGAAAAAAATTCATGACTGCCCTTGGAGCCATAAGACGTTGAGGAGAAAATAGTTTCTCTATTTTAATCTCATTGTTTGGGATAGTGTCATTTTTTTTCTCTGTTTTATTTTATTTTCAGGTTTCCTTGCATCTGGACCAGAGTGCCACGGAGCTGTCACAATGTTGAGATGGACGAATTTACTGTGCTACCATTCTTGTTGCACCATTCTTCCCGTAGATTTGGAAAATGCTGCATTTTTCTTTCAGATCATGCGGTACTTGATGTCAACATCCACGTCAAAGGGCATACATGGGGGATTTGTGTTCGGCCAAGAATATACCAGGCGAGTTGGGAAACCCGATTCCATCATTGGCGACGGTTGTAACTTTAGATATCATAAATCCCCTAGGGGTTGTTCTCTGTGAGTAAAATTTAATGTGGGCTGGCTGGGGAACGTGATCCAGCACCCTACACTCGTAATCGGTGCTAAAACAACCCTGTGAGCAAGCTCGAAATCAAAAAATTTAAAATACGATAGGATATGAGGCGTAGAATCCTCTTGGCTGGCTGGGTTCGAGTTCCCAAAGAGAAAGCTCTGGTTGCTGTCACCCAAGAGAAAGCTTCCGTTGTCCGCAGTAGAATACCTGATCTTCCCCAAATGGATTCGTCTACTCTTCATCAGGGGACTCCAGATCTTTTTCATGGAAAATTTTTTTGCAATCCCGTAGCGATGTTTTTTTTGGAATGGATGACCAATTCGATGCGGATTTTTTTTTGATAAGCTTGTGGTGGACGACGACTATTATTAGATTTCAAATCCTGGAACTGTAGAAGAAAACAACCATGGAATTGATGGTTATTCGACTGATATCAGAGACACCCAACCAGAAAATGATGTGCCTCCTACTGCTACTACTGTGGATAATGCAAGGGTTGCATTGTCGAAACTTATCCTAAATGAAGCTATAGATAAGATGGTGGTTTCTGAAGAAGCTTTAGAATTAAATGAATCTGGTTTTCGACATCAAATTGTTTACTGCAGAGGGATTTAATTACAAGACTAAAAGTATTCATATTGGGATCAATTTCATGTTTTTCTGTCATTTGACCGTAAAGATCACCCACTAGGTCATGTTTTTGCACATGTTACAGGGCGCTGAGCAGGGCATTGAAGGACTTGATGCCGGGATTACGGCCCAGCAATTTCGACAAATGACAGAAAGTCTTGACGGTGTGGTCCGGCATTCTGACCCGATCGTAGAGTGTTATGATTCAGAGCATGAAACCCTCGACGACAGCAGCGGTGCTCACATTTTTTTGGTGCTCCAGGATTTCTTCAACGGCTTTCGCCTGCCTCTCTGTAAAGGAGTTCACGATCTCAGGGACCGGCACTGGGATAACTTTCAATCGATCTGACCGTTGCAAATTTTTTTTTTAATTTACAGGTCGCCTGTCGGGACCAGCTTGTTCTCGCCGGACTGCGGAACATGGATCAATTTTGACGTGTTTTTGGACCTGGGGTACCGTTACGGCCGTCGAAATGGACCGCCTATTCTTTTTTCTACAACAGATTATGATGCTATTTTTTTTGAATCCGTCTGTACTATACATGCAATTGTATTTATTTTGCAACATGTGATGTCATGGATGCGGAGCTCGTGGACGTGTCCCCCACCACCGCTCCATCAGCAGATGCCACCATCCCCTCAAGGAGTCCCTCAAGAGTTCCCATGTCTAGCCCTCACTCTCTCGTGTAGCCTGGACAACGTTGTCCATGAAGAGAGTCCTTATGAAGCAACCAGAGCCCTGTCGTCGCCATTCTTGTCAAGGACATAAAACAACTCCTACGCTTATCTTCTGTGACAAGCAAGAGAAGAATGAAATGGAATGAGGTTTGATCTACATCGCCGCACTCTTGGCTAAAGAATGAAAAAACAATTAGTCGACCAACTTGAGGAGACGAAAAAAGAAACGGGTGGTAAAAATCACGTCGTTGATTAGGCATGCAAAGTAGCCTAGGTGTACAAAAAGGACGTGTCGGTTGTGACAAGTTGCAATCCTAAGGAGTTAACACCAAATCACTTATACTTTCATAGCAAATATTTTGCATTGATGGATAGTTCTGGAGATCGTTAAGGTGGCATCGACTGCGAGATTGAAATCGCTACCGAAATCCACTACTCAACTTATTGTAATTGGCGATCGACACCGGGAATGGGCCCCAATAATTCTTAGTCATTTGAGTGTTCATTCAAAGAACTGGGAGAGTGCACTACTGTTATTGTTACTAGTGTGCGAGTCTTTTTTGAGCTGCCAAAAGTGGTGATCTTGGTGGTGGCGACCATTGGCGATATTTTTTTCATTTGAAACTGTTGGTCCAGTGGTGGACGTCATCGATATGGTGAGCGTACATCAATGATATAGATCATGATGCAGATAAAGTGCACAATCTAAAAGTTGAGCAACGTAGGTCGAGAGTTCGCCGATCTTTGCTAAGGATCTCAATGTTGTATGTTTCAAGAAATACCGGGTGTGGAAGTGCTCCCCAATGCAACTAAAATTTATTGTTCATGGCGAAGTAGCAAAATAAACGCCTACTTTCCTAGGAGTGGCGATTGCAGTGGTGTTGATGTGGAAATCAAATGCTGCCCGAGTACGATGCTAGGAATTTTTTTCCTGAGGTCTATGTTGCTGCCTAGAGAGGCATGCAGTTGTTTTCCCAGCAAGTTGAAGGCCCCTTTGATGGTGGAATATAGGGGTATTTATAGTCGTTGGAAACATTTTTCCACGACGGACACAATGGTGGTGTCATATTCTAATTTTGAGGCTGTTTCAAATGATTTTTTTAGCCTCAAAAGTTTTTTCTACCTTGGAGTGCACTTTCGGTTGTACCCGACACTCCCAAGGTAATTTCATATGTGATCCTTGTACCTAGTGATCTTTTCTATACACTTGGCGAATGCAGCGACTGGTTACCCATGCATTTCAGTGGGATGACATGGTCACCATAAGGACACTTATTCTAGGGACTACAGATAAAGACACCTTAGACTCTATTTGAGCTTTTCTTTCGGATCTACTTCTGAAGACTACAGACGAAGACACTTCAAAATATTATCTTCTATTCTTCTTCTTCTCCTCCATATTTGGCTCTATGGCTCATTTTATTGTATTGAGTGCATTTTCGGCAAAGACCGACACTCTTATATGGCTCATTTTTCCTTTGTATTAGGTGCATTTTCGGTAGATACCGACACCTTCTAGATTGAGTTCACCATGAGAAGGGATTTCATACTCATGGTGAATCTAGTCAGTGACCTACGAGAGGCAACATCCTCTGAGGATGACCTGCAGAGGCAACAAACCCAGAAGTGGCTGACCCTGAGGCACCCATGATGACCTTGAGGCACTTAGACAGCTGACCCAGTGGCAACAGACCCGTGGAAGTGGCTGACCTTGAGGCAACATACCAAGATGTATACACAGTGAATCTAGCATTATTCACAGTTGGAGAGCCAAGCGCAAAGAGCACGAGCCTAGACCAAATCAGCAATAAGCGAGGATGATAGGTTGTTTTAGAGAAGTCAACATTAAGGGGGAATGTTACCTAATGTTGACTTGTTTTTTTTCTTTAGTTAGGATAGTGCACTTTAAGGGGGAATGTTAGAGTTAAAGTGCACTATGCCTTCACCTTGACACTTGTCAGTTTCTCTTGACAAGTTTTATGTGTTGAATATAGGCTTATGTCTATATATTTAACCATTTGTATCAATAAAATTAACCCCTTCAGTTTCAGTTCCAACAGTATAAGATAAAACTTTTCACTTTTATTTCCAAAGAAATAACTTGAAATAATATTAATGCAATAATGAAACAATGCACAAATCACCACACACATAAGAGACAAATATTTTACATGGAAAAACCCTCTCAGGAGAAAACCATGGCAAAATATTTCTTATATATTTCTTCAACAAATTTTGTGGGCACCAACCCACAAGAGACACCAATACCCTATACAATTTTATGGACACCAATCCATAGGAGACACCAATCCTCTATACTCAATTTTGTAGGCACCAACCCACAGGAGACACCAATCCTCTATACTCAAGTTCATGGGAACCAACCCATAGGAGACACCAATCCCCTATACTCAAGTTCTGCTCCAAAAACTAATCACAAACACTACTCAATTTGAATCCCAAATATGCTCACAAACACTACTCAAACATGCTCCCAAATCTTCTTACAAACACTTCTCAAATATGCTCCCAAATCTGCTCATATCTTCTCAAAAATCTAATCCAAATTTTTGCTCAAGTATGCTCAACAATCTGATCCAAAACCCTGCTCTTACTCTTTAAATTATTCATATTTCTCGAGTTTGCTTTCTTCAAACCAAAATATATTCTACTCAAAAACATTTAACCTACTGAACATATAGATGATGTACTTGTGTAGGAAGCTTCAAATTACCAAACTATTCTTTACATTCATCAATTCTGTCACTTCCACATGTCTCACATTTATTACATTTTAAAGGTAGATCTAGTCTAGCACTTGATAACTGACCTTGTAAATGTTGATTTTTAACTATATTGTGCAACTTTACTTCTTCTTATAGATATATAAAATATACTTCCTTTTCAATTGGATGCTTGGGTGAAAATGTTCACTAATCCTCTTATTTTATCCTTGCATTAAGTGACACCTCTAACACTTCAACGATAATCTCTTAACATATTTGAAAAACTTAGAACACAAACCTTAACAGTGAATTTCACGGGTAAGATTTGTAGCACCACACTTATCACCATGAACCTTACCAAGGACCTTCTCTACATTCACGTCGATTTCTTCACCCTTATTCTTAGCTCCAATAGTATCTCAACTATTCAACTACTTCAATCTACCACAAACCTCTTCATAGTTGCAAGACTGCCATTGTTTGTTTTCCAATATGTGTATTAATCTTATACTTTTAATGCAATGAATACAAGCACCACAAATGAATTCCTTTCATCTAATCTCCTTCCAAACCCTGTGCATCCTCGTAAACATAACGTGTTCTAGATCATAACTCTCTTGTGGCTCACTTTCAAAACTTGCACATCCATCGGTTGTCTTCTATTATATCTTTGAACACAACAGACACTCCAATCTCTTCTTGTGCACCATATTGGGTTGTTGAGTGATGTCCTCTCCTGTGACTTCCATTTTGGAGTTATAATGCTTTCACTTTATTTTGCTCACCACCTTCATTGGCTTCTACGTTATTGTGACATAGTGTAGTGCTTACCTTCGTCAATACAGTTATTACCTTTGTTTCCCTTTGCTACATATGATCTTTACATGTTTTGATGCCAATGCTAGTGCAAAGATCCTTCAACTCTAATGCATCATAGATCATGAAATAAAATCAAAATCCAGCCTCCTCTATCAGTGTCTTTTCCATAATATCTTATTGTAGGTTTTTCTTAACAAATATGAAACAAGGAGATGTATTATGCTCTCAAACTGAATGTGCTATTCACACATCTTTGGTCTTATCGAGGAGCTCTAAAAACATTTACTTTAGCCTCTATTTCATCAATCTTCTTCCTGCTCATTGCCTGCTCTTTTATCTCGATACCATGTGTTTGTTTTGTTCACCAGATGCAAGCTAATGTGTGCCCTATATTGCCATTCTTCTTCTTGCTCACCATCTATGTCAACTTTTGTTTTGAAACTTGTGCAATGTCTCGCATGAGCTCTCACACCTCAAATTCTTGAAACAACAAACGTCACTTCTCCTTTACGCCTAACAAAAACAACAACAATATTCTTCAATGGTGGTCATGCTCCACTCTGCCAATTTTCGTGTTTCATTTTCATTCACCATGCTCCCTTCCTTTCATGGTTGTAACTTCTCACCAACTACCATATATTGAAGACAAACACGATAAAAAATATTGATGTTTGAAATGTTTTTGGCTTTGTATTTATACACATCTTTTCACCACTTGCTTTGGCGCTCAAGACGTCGGCTCATATATGCACTCATAATAATATTTCAACCTTAGCCATGGGTAAATATTTTCCACCTCAATAATAATATTTCAACCTTAGCCCATTGCACACTTGGAAATATTTAAATATTTAATTTAAATATTTCAACCTTTGATATTACATCACCCTTGAAGAGAATATATTTGCCTTGAATAATTCGTCCAAGCTCTACTCAAAGTATGTTTGCCTTGATTACTTTGCCCAAGCACACCATCGTGCCTTTGACATCAATGACAACTTCTAACAAATATTACTACAAAACTTGAAAGGTTTGAATATTACCTTTGAAGGCTAGAAGGCTCATTCGAAGATAGGATTTTGTTGAATCTACAATAGAATACTGAAGGATTATTGAATAAAAAATCAACTACAATTTGGGGGAATTCCCTACCAAATTTTTGAGTTTCAAGGACAACATTTCAGTGCAAAAATTGACTACAAAAGCAGCAACAATCAGGGTAACATTACTAGCTATAAAAACTTTAGAAGTTATAGAGTCCATCCTAAATGTTAATCAAGTCATCTACTATAGTTTAAGGGAAAAAAGTTAGAGGGTTTTTGGAGCTTCAAAAATTTGAGTTAGAGAGCTATTTCAAATAGACAAGTAGAGCTGCAAATTCATCTAATTAAAGGTAGCAATAAGGTGAATCTAATCACCTAAAAATCCTTCATCTACAAAGATCATTAAGGTAAGCAACTTGGGTGCAAATAGGTTCATTAGTTGAACTTTAATTTGGGTTATTATCCAGTTCCATTAAGCACCATTTTAGTTCTTTAAAATTTGCAAAGAGAAGATTGCATATTATAGTCTTCAAAGGGAGTGCTGAAGGAAGTTTCTTTTAAGGTTTATACCTACACATTAAAATGGGAGTTATATATATTTTGATAGAAATAAAAATATCATCTTCCTGTCATCTAGTTACAATAAAGAAGACTACATTAAGTTATAAATATTATAGTGCATTTAGGAGCAATTACTAGTGCATGATTTAAGGTTCATTTGAAGGAATAAAAGGTGAGATAAATATTGCATTATGCTAGTTGTTCTTAAATAGTTTTAAGGTGCCCTAAGTATTTTAAGTTACAGTGAAAATTAGTGCATATTTTGAGTTACTTTGGGGGTTTATCTATAGGAGTAATAAGGAGAAACTTTTATTGCACTATATTATTTATTCAATGTTCACTAAGGATTTTTAGTTAAGGTGAACACTAGTGCAAAGTTAAACCTCTAAAATTAGTTGCATGTTTAAGAGCTTGGATTCATTGGTGCTAAAGGAGTTAGAGGTTAGTATTTTTTAATAATAAAGGCAACAATACATTGCTCTCAAGGATTATAGCATGAAATCACCATATCTAAGAAGCAAAGGAAAAGCTTCAAAAATCTATTTCATTTTCCCTCAAGCTATACAATGAGGAGCCATCATATCAAAGGAGAAAAGTAGCATAAAAAGGAGACAAGGAACTCTGAAAATATTGGTGCAAAATAAAGTATCTTATTTATGTTACATGTATGCACTATATCCCTCCTAAAGAGGAAAATATAGAATGTCTCAAGACACTAAGACACAAGTTTTATATCCACAGTCGATTGAATCATTTAAGACAAAAAGTGCAAACTTTGGGTAGAGAAGGTGACCCAGCCTAGGGTACATAAGCATCAACTTTGGGTGTCTAGAGATGCCATTTTCAACACCTTATTAAATGCCTACGATTACATCAACCTGCAACACAAGTACCTACATAAATATAAAGGCAAAGGCAACGAATAGCAAGCGATATAGCAAAGGATAAAATGAAGGTGCAATACCCAATAAGTAAGTGAAAGCACCACATTCTACCATTGGAGCTCCATAGAACCACCACTCCATCACCCTTGGTACCTCATAGCTGGAGCCAACCATCATCCTTGAATAGAATAGCTTGCAAGAAGGAAATTATTTGCTGTAAAAGGAGATAAGAAAGCTTGCAAATGGTTGGAATTAATAGGCATTGAGAAGGTCTTAACGTTAATTTTTGGTACATTGAAGAGAGTGTGCATGCAAAGGAGATATATACACTTGTCTTAAAATAGGAAGGAATATTTTACCACTTGGAACAAAGGACATCATCACCCTCTTATCTCCAACACTCAAGAAAGGTGCTCATTCATGTAACACCTTTCATAATTGACCTAACGTTCAAGGAATTTCAATGTTCAGCAAGGAGAAGCTAATCAAGTGCCATGCAGTTTAACACTCCACAAGGTCCAGTGAATCTTTAGGAAGAGAATTAAGTAACGCCTACCACCACTTGGTGCCCACTTCAATAAGAAGAAGCTTACATATAGCTACCAAACAAAAATTGCATAGTGAATGGAAGAGAATTCATAACAAGCATTAAGTAAGAGCATATTCGAAGCCTGAATTCGAGTCAAAGGTGCATTTAAGACTATCATAAGAGGATGTATATTGAGTCTATAATAAACCAGAAAGAAGATACCAGTACCCACAATCAATGCTCAGGTCCAATACCAATCAGCACGAGTTCAAAGGTATATTTACACTTACTACTTGCTTTCATTAAAGTTTAAAAGGAGGTATAAGGGAATGTATATTTCTAAGGTTAAAATAATTGGAGTATATATAACCTTAGATAAAGCAATCAAGTCAAAAGTGCATAATCTTAAGGGTTAATTCAAGGAGCATTATATTTGCAAATAATTAAGTAGGAGAAATATGAGTTTCTACTTTAGATAATTAGAAATTATATTGCAAATATTATTGAGTTCTAATATTCTAAAAATAGGGAGTTATAAGGTATACTACATCAAACATAGATAATTAAAATCTAGAAATATTGGATATTAAGGTATATAAAAGGAAGTTTCTCCATTTTGGCTCCTCCCATTCTAACAAGTTTCTCTTTCTTTTTTCTAGTTATTTGACTTGCACAATTTCATTTTTTGAAAAAACTTCCTTACCTTTGGTACTATATATAGCTTATTTAGAGCAGATTCAATTTTAGTAAGTCTTGCCTCAACTTCCCAAAATTTCATTCTTGTCCTAGCCTAATGTGACTAATTTTAAATTAGGCTCAACCTAAAATATAACCACCTAGTGTACCAAGTGGTGATCCTCTTTTCTATTTTGGTGTATAACCAAATCCAATTCTGGTATCCATAGTCATTAGGTTTTAGATGAAACCCTATATATTTTAATCCTTTATCAAAGTTTACTTGCTTGAAACCAGTAATTCTCATTGTTGCTTCTATTTGTCCTAGCTAAAACCTATTGAAGGTTTTTTTTTTTTTGTAGATTTATGTCCATTCTTATAGCCATACAATATAGGTCCAACACTTATTTATACTTTGAATCCTCCTTCAATGTATTATTTCCAAAAATTAAAACATCATCTACAAAAAGCAAGTGGGTTATCTTCAAAGAGTTACCAATTATTATACCCTTGATCATTTCTTTTCTTTTTTATTCCCTAATTAGTCTACTCAAACCTTTTGCTACCAAAATAAAAAGGAGAGGAGAAATATGACACCCTTGTCTCAAACCTCTAGAATTCTTGAAAAGTCTAGAATCTAAGCCATTTATAAGTACAAAAAAAGAGGCTAAATTGATACATCCCCTCACCCAATTCACAAAGAGAATGCTACACCCAATTTAAATTAGGCTCAACCTGATGTATAACAAGTTTAATTTATCAAAATATTTTGCTAGATCCAATTAAATTACCATTTATTGTTTCTTCCTTGTATTTATTGAATGTAGTCCTTGTGCTACCCCTATTGCTTCATGAATCTACCTTTTACTTAAAAATTGGAATTGTTCAAAAACATTGTCTAAGAAGTTCCCTTTAATTCTCTTAGCTATAATATTTGAGATGATTTTGTAGAGGGTAATACACAAAGAGATAGGTCTGTAATCCTTGAAAGAATATGGATTGTCCTTTTTTAGAATCAAAGCCAAGAAAGTGGAGTTTATGGATCCTAGCAATTGTCCCTTAATCCTTGATTCTTCTATCACTTTCAAAATATCGTTCTCTAATAGTTCATACAAATCCATATAAAATCATTTGTCCATCCATCCAGACCCAAATTTTTCCCTTTCTAAAATGATTTGACTACTGAAAATAACTCCTCCTTGGTGACTTTTGAGAACAAAGCTTTCTTTTGTTCTTCACTAACCATGTTGGGTAGATTTAGAACTATTTTAATTATCTTTACTATATTTTCTCAGTTTGGATATTTATACAAGTCTTTCAATTAGTTTATTGCTAATGGTTCTAACTCTTGAAATTTTTTCAAAATGTTTCCATTTTTCCCTTTCATTTTCTAGATTGTGTTTGTATATTTCCTTTTTTGCATAATTTTGAAAAAAATTGCATTTTTGTCCCCCTATTCTAGCCATAAAGCTTTGTTTTTCATTCTCCATTTTGGCTCCTCCCATTCTAACAAGTTTCTCTTCCTTTTTTCCAATTCTTTGACTTGCACAATTTCATTTTTTGAAAAAACTTCCTTACCTCTGGTACTATATATAGCTTATTTAGAGCAGATTCAATTTCAGTAAATCTTGCCTCAGCTTACCAAAATTTCTTTTTTTGGCCTAGCCTAAAGTGACTAATTTTATTCTCCTAAGATTACTAGTGAACTAAAACATGGTTGTCTCTTTTGAGGTTGGGTCATAATGCCTCCATTATGTTCTTACTAAGTTTTGAAATTCTTCATCCCTCAACCAAATGAGATTGAATTTAAAAGGGCTTGGTGGTTTATCCTCACTCTTTTCTATATGTAACAATATTGGAGAATGATCTAACCCTTACTCTTGATCTATCCATGTTCTCATATTATCATAGAAATATAAGAGCTTCTCTAAAACTAGAAAACTATCCAATATTTTGAATATCCCTTGACTTCTAGTTCAATTATTTCTCCACAGAGGAGCAAGCTTTGTTGGTTCTATATCACATAGTCCATCACTTCAAATTTTGTGAAGTAAAAAATCAGCTAGTGGATACATTAAAGCCTCTTCTCCCAATATTTCACTTTTTTTTTTTAAGTTTAAATCCCCTTGCACCACTAAATTCTCCTTTTTAGAAGATCTTGAACAAAAATTCCTCACATAAAACTTGCCTATCTATATATGGACCATACATATTTACTATAATTATACTTTTCTCTAACTCCTTGGAGTGGAAATTTGATACTACTTGATGAGGGTATCACGTTCATATTCCTATGCATAGGTTTAGTTTCTATAGTTCCTAGGTTATAATATTTTGTAAATAATCCACATGATTCTTCACGTAGGTTGTTAAATGCTCTTAGTTGAATATTATTTATTAGTTAGCTATTGATTAGGATTAGTTAGTTGCACTATGTTGATTAGTTAGTTGGCTATTATGTATTTGATATTATTACTCCCTATTCATCCTCGTGAGAGATATGGGGTGTATCATGTATTTTGGGCATATTTGTGCCTATTTAAGCATTAGAAAATTAATAAAAATATGGTTGGTTTTTATCCTCAATATTGGTATCAGAGCAGCAATCTTGCTCTCGATTGGAAAATTTTATTTTTTGAAATTTCCCATTTGTAATTCGATTGTTCCATTTAATGATCTGAAATTTTTTTTTTTATGGCACATATGCCACAAAAACTATGACTCTATTGTAAAAAAGCAAATTATAAATTTTACCATTTGGTATACCTGGTCAAAACTTGGTAGGTAGGATCAAAACTAGCTTTTCGTTGAGTGACCTACCTGGTCAAAACTTAGTCAACTTCCTACGTGTGTCATAAGGCTAAAATTGTACAGTGATCAAGGTCAGCAGATGGTTTATGCTAAAATTGTGTGGTGATCAATGTTAGTAGATATTTTACGTAGTGGTCAACAAATTGTAGGTGAGGTTGTGGTCAATAGACTGTAGGCTACTTGGTGGGCCACATAGGTGATCTGGCAACCACCAGCCTCCCATCGAAGGGAAGCCTGAACTATGAGCTTATGGTAGTGTAAAAGATAAACTATCGATCGAGTATTGTAGTAAAAGTTTTAGATAAACATAAATGCTTAGGACTATTTGAATAATCCCATGATAGGCTCATGCACCTACAGTTACAGACCAATGAAAAAATCTCGAACGCTTGCATACTAGTGACAAGTCAATTTTTTGCCATTGTAGATGATTTCTTTGGGTGACATTAATTCCAATTCATGTAGATAGGCAGTTATTTCCTAGACTGATTGGTGATTACCACCAGTGATCGAGTGGATTCCAAACAATTTTGAACACATTCACTTGGTGCAACATTGAAACCTTCTCATTGTCCTCTATTTTGTATTTTTTGATGGTCTCTTGGGTATTCTAATGAAACACAAATAATAGCTACTTGATATTTTGTGGATGTCAATTGTACCATAGCAATGTTGTGAAGAGAGCACCATATATTCAAAAGAGTGAAGACCCTCATATTATTTCAACCATAATGCGATGGTCAGGAGCAACCTCGTACAGTGGCTATTGTGTCTGTTGGAGATGTGTGTCCCATTTGGATTGTGTGGCCATGACTATTTGATCAATTGATTGCTAGACTGATTATTGTAGTTGATCAATTGATTGCATCGGTCAGGTTGATAAGCCCAAATAATTTTTGCTAAAGGTATTATTTAAATTAAATTAAAATTAATTTAATTTAATTTAATTGTTAACCAATTTAAATTAATTATTAAAATTGCATAATTTTTTGCAATTATTCCTTTAGCATTATTTTTCAAAGCTATTGCAAGAGCCTAGAAGGTTCACCTTTTTGCAAAAAAAATTGCAAATTTTTTCACCCCACCAAGTTGGGGAAAAGCTCCTTGTAATTGCCTAAGAGATAATAATTTGTAAAGCCTTTTTTGGCTCATTGTAAGTGCTTGAATAATAGCACCATTGTAATTTCCTTTGAGGTAAACTTTTGTACTCTTTTCTAGACAACTTGGTAGCCCTCCTAGCTTACACTAGGGGACAAATGGTTACTAATTTGATAGAACAAATGACCACCATAGTTGTCGTTGTTAACCTTTTGGCTGATAATATTAAAAATATAACTAGACCTAATGGATCTAGTCCAACCCCTAACCATCACAATCAAGTCAAATGTGAGGTCAAAATTTATGATGGGTCTCAAGATCTAGACATCCTCAACAACTGGATTCTCGATATGGATACCTGGTTCGACTATAGCAAAATTTTATAAAGATGACCAAGTCTCTTTTGCTAAACTTAAGATTTTAGACATTGCCAAGGTCTTGATACAGGACTGCCAATGTACTCATGATCCCATCAACACGTGGGATGAGTTAGTAAAAGCATTGAATGAAACCTTATATCCTTCTAATTTTTCTAAATATATTGACTTCCAATGGCTTCATTTGAGGTAAGGATACCACATGAGTTTCCAAGACTACATTGGAAAGTTCAAAAAATTGAGGATTCTAAATGGAATCCTAGACTCAACTCCAAAACTCATCAACAAATTTAAAAGTGGCTTGTAAGATCCACTCTTTAGGGAGTTGAAGTATACACCTTGCACCACTTTGAATGAAGTGTATAATAAAGCACAACTTGAAGAGGATAAAATTGCTACTAAATCAGGTGCATCTCACTCTTCTAGTGCCTCCAAAGCACCCAAAAAAATGCAACCGTAGTAGCAAAAACAAAAATCAACAAAGGTACCAACATCTTCTTTTCTTGCTCTTTCTTCCTCTTCTTCTTCTTCCTCTTCTTTAAATGGCAAAAACTTTTGTAATAATTATAAAATATGAGGGCATACCAATTCAAAGTGCTAGAAGAATAGTTTTCTTGTAAAGGAGGCACCACAATATGGGTTCCTTGAGGTGGGAAGTGAGGCTACGAATTATGAATAACTTTAGGGTAAACTCAACCATGTGACTCTCATGCACTGCAAAATTCATCGTGATAGTCTATTTGTCACAAGAGCACATCTACTACACAATTTTGTTGTGTCTTGCATTTTTTACAATGGATCATAAACCAATATCATTGCTAAATCCATAGTCGATTAGCTCAAAGTGCCCGTCGAGCCCCATCCTTCCCCATATTCACTTGGATGGAAGGATGAGGATATGACCTCTACAATCACAGAATATTATATTGTGTCTTTTGCCTTTGGACCACACTATGTGGTTTGAGTCACTTGTGACATGACTCCCATGGACTACTATGGAATAATTCTAGGCTATCCCTATCAATACAATAAGCTGGCTTGGTATGATGCTTTTAACAAAACATACACCATGCATCATCAGAATGAGAAATTTCTTATTCAAAATATTCCACAAGCTCAATTCTTGATGTCATCACCAAGGATTGCCTTAGTATCTTGGTCTAAGGATGTTCGTGCTTTCGCTACCAAGGAGGTCATTCCTCCTCCTTCACAAGTACCTCCTTCTATTGCTCTTCCTACTCCTTTTGTTGTTCCACCTCGTGTAATTTAGTGGCGTGTACACCACCTCCACAATATCTAGATGTTCAGTAGAATCCACAACTTCTACAGCAGGCACTTGTTCCTTGTCCTAGTATTTCACTTGGTGAGGGAGTGATTTCTCGATGTTGTTTCTCTACACCAAGCATCTCAAGGCTTTCATGATATTCTTCTACTCGGTTATGAGATATGTATGCAGCATTTGGTGACTCACCCTTCCACTCCTATTGTAAAAGCATTGGAGTCTAATGCTTATTGAGTGGGGAGGTATGATGAGGGCATCACATTCATCTTCCTAGGCATAGGTTTATTTTCTATAGTTCCTAGGTTATATTATTTTGTAAATAATCCATGTGATTCTTCATGTAGGTTGTTAGATGCTCTTAGTTGGCTATTAGTTATTAGTTAGCTATTGTTTAGGATTAGTTAGCTGCACTATGTTGATTAGTTAGCTGGCTATTACGTATTTGATTTTATGCCTCCCTATTCATCCTTGTGAGAGATATGGTACATATCATGTATTTTGGGTATTGTTGGTCAGAGATCTGCCCTAGGTATGAATTTTTCTATTCATGCACCCTAGACCCAGCCAACATTGAAAGTTTGAGAAGAATAAATACCTCCTATGCCAATATCCAGAGAGGGGTTGGTTCCCATGTTATTCTAACTGGGGGGATTTGAGGCTAGAGAACAAGAAACATATTAAATGACTGAAAGGAATGGGAAATATGGCCACAGGCCAGATAGAACAAGGGTGATGGACTAACAACACGATAACTCTACTGCACGCCAAACTAAATAACACTCAATACATAAAACTAATAGAAATTAAAACTAAATATCTAACGTGCGTAATCTCTAGGGCTACTCTAGGGGTTCACGTTTTATCAGAAGCTAGACTACAAATAAATCAGAGAACTTAATAGAATATAAGAAATAGAAAACATACATATAAAATATACGTACATATTTAGAGCTAGACATCAACTGTATTGATAGAAGAATTCAGATTACATCAAGCTTCTAGAAAATATCCATCATTTTACAATAAAATAGCAGGCTTATATAGAGAATTTTATCGCTTGAAACATTAAATGCACACCTACAAAATGTGGCGGTGGCAGCCAAGATAAGTTTTAAGGAATTACAGTCATGAAATAGTAATTAGGCATGGTTGGGACTGATGACTCCTTGAAATGCAGTTGAACTCCTTCAATGCTCTGATGGGCTTGGCTTGCTGGCACTGCCTCCTCACTCGTTGGAACTGCTTTCGTGAAAGATAAGATTTTGAAATCCTAGAACATCCAATTTGGAAACTTCTCAGAATGGTTGCACTTGGATGGATAAGGATGCATCTTAACTCATTGATGGGAAGTGCTTCTGGTAAAGACCAGCACCAAAGTTGAAAGGTCAAGAGGCAAAGCACAACTAACCCATTGCACAGCTACCTGGTGCTCAAAATGGAGCGCAAATCCTTGATGCATGGGAAGTAGTGCTAGCATTGAAAAGTCAACTGCCAAAGCACACACAAATGGAGCACAAACGCCTTATGCAAGATAAATAGAGTGCAACACCTTGTGCAAGGGAAATGGAGTGCAAGGTTCTAGTGCATCAGGAGGCATACCAATTTTTTAACGATCAACAGCTGAAGCACGTGAGAATGGAATGCAAATGCCTTGCATAGGATAAAAGAAGCACAATGTTTTGATGCCTTGGAAACAATGTTGGGTTGAATAGTCAACATGCTTTATGATTGTCCTTGGTGTGAATCTTCTTGGTGCTTAGAAAACTGAGCACAACGTCCAGGGGTCTTCTCTTCAGGGGCTGCACTACACTTTGAAAAGTCAAAGAAGGAAGCACTCTAAATGGGAGCGCAACAACTTGGAGCTTGTAGAAATGAGTGTAGCACTTCATCAACACTTAGCATTTTTCCTTGAAAATTAGTGTTACACTTTGATCGGTCAATGTGTGCTGCACTCCTGAGAAGGTGCATAAAGGTATAGTGCTCGTTGTTGCTACGCTTTGACTAGTCAAATGGCGTTGCGCCCTTCAAGTAGAGCATAAAGGTATTACACTGGTTTTTGGTGTGCTTTGACCAGTCAAAGGATGTTGCACTCTTTTGGTGCCTCACACTAATAATTTGTGTGCAACAGTAATGCGTTGCTCAAGTAGTGCGTAAAGGAATTGCACTAGGAATTTGAGTGCAACATCCTCCATCAACACTTAGCACTTTTGATCGAAAGAAGCTAAGGTTTACTACCTCTCGTACTAACATTGGCTTGCGCTTTACTCACTCTATCGACCTAACTCACGCTTGGGGAAAAATCAAGTTACCCTTGCTTTCCAAAAGGTGTGAGCCCTGCATGGTAAGTAAATAGAAACAACTATGCACTACTTTAGGAACAGTCAAGAGAAATTTGATAGTAAAACTTAGGAGAGAGAAAAATATATTTTGAACAAGAAGTACAGAGTTTCTAGGAAGCAAAAATTACTGGATAGCAAAATGTACACAATATTACAGAAATAACATCTCTGGCAGCTCATGGGGAAATTGAGCTCACCTCAATGATGAAATTCTAGGCCTTATATGTTGGGCTCATAGTCATCATCACTATCACTTTTTGAATGCTCACTAGTAGTAGTAGACTCTTCCCTAACTCTTCTCTTCCTGTTTCCTCCTCCTCCTCTTGGTTCTCATTGTGCTGCTCTTGATTGTGCCTTGACACCTCATCTTGGTAGTCATCTCCCTCATCCTAAGGCTCTTGGCCTGCATATTTTTGTGGTTCGTGTCTTTCACCTAGGCCTTCATCTTGAGCCTAAAATTCCTTCCTACACTTGAATTTATTCTTACGCTCTAACCTCCCCTTACGCCTAAATTTATCCTTGCACTTGGATTTCTTCTTGCTATTGAGGAGGCTCAGGTGGTGCAAGCTCATCTTGAATGCGGTCTTAAGTTGCTTGGACTAGGCCCCAGTCATATCCATTTATCGCATCATGCTTCTGGAGCTCTCAAATTAGGTACCCAAAATTTTCAAGATGGAAAACATAAGCATAATTAAACCTCTCGTTGAGGTCCAAAATATAAGCTTCCATCCATGCAAATCAGGTCGTATACTGCATCACCTGAAGCTCAGTGATGGGATCCTCCCAACTGTCAATTTTTGAGGTATCATTTTCAAAGGAGTCCCAGACTTATTGTAGCTCTTATTTTTTCAAATATGGTCTCCCTCATCAATTAAGGTTGAGAAATCGTTATACGCTAGAGTCTCGAAGTACATCAGAGAAAGCTTTATTTATCTCTCAAAAATATGCATTAGACCTTGGGCCTTTCAGGCCACCTTGGCCTTTTGAAGAAGGGCCTCAATGTTATACATGTAGTCATCCATGACTGAGCAAGTTCACACATCGGGGCAAGTTGGATGCCCAATTTGTCTAGGATTTGCACCTTCATGGCCATCTCCAACCATTGGTCAGTGTCCCCCTCATCATCCTCTATGATGGAAGAACTGTGGGAGACTAACTACTTGGCCTCCTAGATGAATATCATGAGTGCTACTACCTGGTGCACTCTAATTTTTAATTTGTCTAGGAACCGACTATGCACCTCCTTGACACGATCCTTTAACATGACCTCTGTTGGCTCTGCTTTTTCATTAATCTATCTTGTAGCTCCTAAATATGAGCATACAAAACTTGTAGCTGGATTTGCGCTTCTCTCTAAACCTTGAGGTATTCTTCAAAATATTTCTTATAGCTTTCTACCTATTGCTCTATATCGACCACTCGTTGTTGCAACTGCTACACTTTGGACTACTCCTCCTCAAGTTGTCCCCTCGTGAGCGCCAGGGTCTCTTCAAATTATATATTTTGACCTCAACCTCATAGCAGCAATTCTTGAAATGCTCCACCTAGAGGTAGAGGGATGTTGCCTCAACATCGATATTCTTAGTTTTCTTGACGGGATCAATAGTCTTCAAATATTCCACCGTAGTATGATAAGAATAGTCTCCTAGCATCATCTCTTCCAATGGCTTCTAGATATTGGGTGCTTTCTCCATTCTATGGAGTTGCATATTTTGAGGATCAAACACAACCTTTTTCTCTAGTTGAGCTAGCGCTCATGCATTCTTTCTTTTTTGGACTTTGAGATAGATCAAGGAATTTTGTTGCACCTTACGAATACTTTCCACCATTGAGACTTCCTAAAATAATTCTAGATCCATAGATTCATGTAATCTAAAGAGTGGTGTAAAGGGGAATAGAGCCCGTTGAGACCTCAATTCAATAGGTGTGTCAAGAATAGCTGGGACGATGACTGTAGTGACCTTGGGAGGTGCTAGGGTTTGCACAACTATGACTGGGATGCTAGGATCAGGGGGAGGAGCCCCCATGGAGGTTACTGCTATGATAACTTAGGGGAGGACAAGAAAAGGCTAGCCAAGACTTATTGTGGTAACGGATGTTATAGCTGAATGAACTAAACCCTAGGAAGTAGGAATAAAAGTTATCAGGAAGGTGAAGGCATTGGAGACTAATGTGAAAGTTTCAAATGACTGAGAAACTGTAGGAAGAGAAGAAAAAGACTATGACTAAAATAGGGAGTTTGGAATGACTACAGTAGGGGTGCCAAATGAGATGTGGGTAGACAGTAGGGTTTCAACACTAGAAAGTGGGATTTCTAGAGGGGTGGATGATAGAAAGAGAGGAACAAAAGATGCACCTATAGGCTTGAACATCTCCAGAGCCGACATGGTGAACTATTACGTTATTGGAATTGGTTCTATTTCCTTATCTTATTCCTCTTCTTCCATATTGATGAATGGGACTTCAATCTATGCCTACTACATCTACTGGATGTTTTGCACCTAATACGCAAGAGTGGATACTTTGAAAGCATTCTCTCCTATGGATATTGATGTTGTTGAAGGTTTTGTGCTCGAGGGGTAGGTTTTAGTAGTTTGAGGCCTCTTCACAATGTTTTGGGGTATAGGTGTAGTAGGAGAACTCCTCTTCTTTAGAGTGGCCTCCTCTTCTAGGAGTGGTTGCTTACCCTTACGCCTGGCGTTTGACTAGCTTGGTGCTTCAAAATCATCATTATGTCTTCAACCCTACTGGGACTCTCAGTACTTCTAGGCACAATGTTGCCGAAGAATATGGGTCGGTAGGTGTTATAATATTTGTTGAAAATTATGAAGAATTTTTAATCTAATTGCAGTGTTGGTTTGGATGCTCCTTTTTACATTGTGGACTCTCATGATCCACGAGTTTGTGATCTTCTCGTCTGACCATTCTGGCATTTTATTCTTCACTATTTGGAACACTCGATCATCGAGGTATTACACCAGATTCTATGCAGGGTTGCAATAAATATCCATTATGTAGAAGTTATGCCATGGGGGGAAAGATACCATCCTTTCTATGTGCCACTCTAGGTCTAGTCTAAAAGGATTATTACATTGCTTCTCGGTATCTGGATGAGGAAAACAGTGGAATTTGTTCACTGCGATCTTGTCATTAAAAACATTCAATAGGTCATACTTCCACCATTGGGGTAGGTCAATCAGAATAAATTCATACAGAGTAACTGCCAAAAAGGTGTTATGATTGTTCTCTATCACTTTGATGCAGTCAAGCTTGAAAGTCTAGGAGTAAGTATGTTGTATTTTCCATACCTTGTCATAATTATCTTCTACGAAGTCACACTGGTGAGCGACTTTGAGGGCAAATAGGTACTCGATTATGTAGTACGACAACAAAAATGGTTTGCTAGAAAACTTGAAGATTCACACCACAAGCCCTTGCATCAGCTAAAAAACATTGCCAAGCTACTTATGTACCACATAGTCCCTCATAGACCTAGCACGCGCTCACAGATATCGTATATGATTTCCAATGTCATGCCAAGGAAAACTCGGTTAAAGTTATAGTAGGACTCATGCCTTGACAAGCTTGTAGTCCACTGGTACACAGGTAGTGCTTTACCCTTCTAGTCCATGTGGCACATGGTAATAAAGGTGAAATGGTAGTGTGGATGCAAGTGGTAGAAGAAATACCACACCAAGAATGAGCAACTTTGAAATGCTATGTTTTCGTCTTGCATCCCGCAATGCTAGATATGCAGCTGCCATGACACCTAGTCTACCTAGTCAAAAAATATAGGCTTTATTCCCTGTGACACATCATCGAGAGCATAGAATTCTCCATGGGATACACACTTGGAAATTTTTGTCTACCAACCATTCACTTGGGTGTAAGGTGAGCCCACTAATCCATGCCAGCATGGAGTAGAGTTCAAAATTTTTAAATCTCCTCAAGGACATGGGGAGTTGTGGCAAGGTTCTGGATGCAAACTTCTCTGTTAGTTGAGCCTCCATAAACTGCCTCATCGACACCGTGTTGGTATATCTATTATTTTTCTCATTGCTTTTGATTTTTTTGATGATAACTTCACCAGAAGGTCCTTGCCCACAAGAAAAATCTTCACAAATTTTTTCAGCAAATATGGAGAACAACCTTTTTTCTTTTGCATCCTAGATTGACCTAGTCTTGGGGTCGTAAAATTGGGTAATTGCACAAATTAATTTTGGGTAAGGGTGTATAGGTGTGCACAGGTACCAGTACAGGTAGGAGTGGTAAGTCACTATCTGGTTGCTCTTGATGGATACTTTAGTTATCATGAGATCGATATCTTTGTGGAGCTTCTATATGCTTGTCTTGGTGAGGACACAGTCCCAAATTTTACTCAACTTATCTTCAAGAAGAGGTGGCGGGGGTTTTTCCTTCTTTTACTTCTACTTTTGCTCACCCTTTGTTGATTGTTGGACCTTCTCCTTTTTTTTCTTTTGCTCCACCTTATTACCCATATCCACTGGTCAATTATTTGAATGCATTTAGAATGATGGCATTCTAGTACAGCTCGCCTGGGCTGCACCTTAGAAATAATCTACTCACCCTAGATTAACATAGTGCCCCACTGATGCTTTCTACCTCTTACCAATAGTAATCGCTCTTTAAAACTCAGCAGTGGCAAATGGCGCAACAATTTAAGGGTTTCTTTAGGCATATTTGGTGTGCAATGTGCCTTCTTATAGCTCAGGTGTGCACCCACCTACATTAATATCACTTGGGTAGAGTAAATGCCTGGAGTGATTTGGGGGTATCGTGGAAGATCTATTACATGGAAAACAATGGCAGAGTGCACATCCCAATGCCAACTAATAGAGTGGGCCATAATATTTTTTGAAATATGAGACGTGCCACATCTGTTGCATTTATTTCTTGATATATTCTTCTTTGGACTGCACGCTTGGAACATTGGAGAAAGCACCCGATGCTTGGGAGATAATTACGGCTTATTGTTTTGAATGCACTTTCATAATTTTCTAGCCAATGAATGTCCTTCACTTAGAAATTGGGTTGCAAGGTTTATTTACCCTCAAAAATATTGAAACTAGGTTGCACCCTCAAACTGGAGTGCAACGACTTCCTTGGGATTGGCACCAGGGTCAAAAAAATTAAATTTTGATGCACCTCCCTTGGTTCCATCCCTATATTGCACACTAAAACTTGAGTGCAAGGCCTTGGTGCATGAAACCAGAGCACAACACCTTAGGGGCATCGAAAACCTTTTATTCAAAATCACCACTGGACGTTTGAAAGGTCAACGGATGAAGCGCTCTCTTTACACATGAAATGACCTTATGCACCAAAAACCAAGCGCAAATGCCTGGCATAGGAAAATGTACTGATGCTAAAAATTCAAATGCCCAAGCACTCATATTTATTGTGCATTAGCCTTGTGCCTATCACTTGGAGTGCAACACCTTTATGGCCTTGGGCCCAGTACCAAAGATGAAAAGTCAATAGGGAAAGTGCCTTGTTCACCTCCAAACTTGTCTTGCACTTAGGGAAGGGAGAAAAATACCTTGGCACCTTACCTGCATCTGTTCCTTAAATATTACATTACGCTTTGACAAGTTAAAGCACAAATTGCACTTTCTAGCTACGCATTGGTATTGCACTCCTCTTGTGGAGCGCAACGTCTTGGTGCACACTTGGGTGATTCTTGATTTCTCTTGATGTTGCACTTTGACTGGTCAAATGATATTGCACCCTTCAGGTAGAGCATAAAGGTATTACGCTAGCTGCTGGTGTGTTTTGACCAGTCAAAGGGTGTTGCACTCTTCTTATGCCTAGAGTAAGTCTTGCACTGGTTAGGAAGAGCGCAAAGGTATTGCACTCACTGTTTTTGTGCCTCACCTCATAGTCACTTAGTGCATTCATGGAGGTGGTGTGAAAAGGCTAGGGTACACTCACACTTTATCACTTGAAGGTGGGTTTTTCTATGCTATGTTTTGCACGGAGCCCATCTACCACCTTCCAACTAGAGCAAAACTACTTTACGCACTAAAATTCAGGTGCACAGGCATTGTGCCCACTATTGTTGCACTTTACCTTATAGTTACTTGGCATAAGTGAAGCACTATATTACCACTGTGAGAGAGCTAGACTCCCCTTTTACATATAGTGGGGTACTTTGCAACTTGCGACACTTTTCTTTAACAAAAAATGCTAAAAGGCCTAGAACTGCTACTTCCTTTCTACTTTTGGCTCAAAATAAAAAACATGAACTAAATTGGACTCTTAAAAACACCCCTTCCATCTAAGATTCTGGCCCAAAAAATTATGCTACTGATAGCGCAACAAGGGGGAGAAGAGATATACTCTAGAAAAACAAAATTGCATAAATAAGGAAAAGATAAATATATACATCCTGATAAAACCTTTCACATTACCACTTACTCTTAGTATGTCTTTAGATGAAGGCCATTGACTAAAAATGGCAGAGTAAACCCATTCAAATCTTACAGCATGAAAGAGTTCACCAAATGGACCTGAGAAACCCAAAATGGACCCTCCCAGAATGCATTGAATTTGTCATGGTTTTTAGGCTTGGACTTTTTCTCATTCCATTTTAACACTAAGTCACCAACCTGGAAAGTCTGATCAGAGGTCCTTTTGTTGAACCAATTCTTTGTGGTAATGGTATGCTTCATGAAACCCTCATAGGATTTCTCTCTTTCCTCATCCAACTATAATAGTTGGGCAATCCTTATGCTGATAGGATCTAGCTCTTCGTCCCAGCCATCTAATGATCAGAGAGACTGCAAGGCAGGCAATTCGATATGCGCAGGAAGCACTGCTTCTTTCTCGTACACCAGAGAATATGGGAATGTCCTGATGGATTTCTTAATGGAAATTTGGTCATCCCATAATGTAAAATCTAAAAGCATATGCCAGGTCCACTTGTTCTCTTCCAACGTCCTCTTCAAGATCCAAAGTAAGTTTTTGTTGGTAGACTCCACCAAACCGTTTCCCTATGGGTAATAATTTGAAAAAGTTTTTAGGTAAATACCATACTTACTGGTGAATGCACACATCTTTGTCCCAATAAAATGGGAACCATTATCAGTAACTATAGCTTCTGGTATCCCAAAATAGGTTATCAGCCCTTCTAGAAAGGTGATAACGACGTCCTGATTAGTCGACTTGGTGGGCACTACTTCTATCCATAGGATGAAATAGTCTATGGCCGTTAAGATATACTTGTGTCATGCTAAATAATTAGGCTTTATTACCCTAATGAAGTCTAAACCCCATTTCTAAAAGGGGGCCTTGACCTGAATTGGATGCGGAGTCAGAGAAGCGTTCTTAGCGTGGCCAACATACCTTTGGCATTTGTCGCATTTTTGGCTAACACTGAAGGTGTTAGAAAAAATGATGGGTCAATAATAGCCCAAACTTAATATCTTTAATGCCATAGGCCTTCCTAAAAAATGGCCCTCGCACATTTTAGAATGGAATTCATCCAAGATTTTCTCTTTTCTATCCCCTGACACATCTTAGGACACTGTCAATGTTTTGATGAAACAACCCACTGGGCAAAAATATGTATTCGTAGGCCTGAAGACCGAACCTCCTCCTCTATGAAGATTTAAGGATAGAAGGGCACTATCCTATGCTAAAATACTCCACTAGGTCCTCTGTCCAATCTCTTTTGGATGAAGACCGATTGCGTAATTTTTCTCCTACACTAGGTCATCCCACTGACAAGTTTTTACTTCTGAGGTGGCACTGCGGGCCAGCTCTTGGCATAAGACTCATCCATAAACCAGTTTAGTAGGCCATACCTCTATATCAAAATCTTGGATCTTAGAGATCCAACCTACCCTTTTTTTGTCAAGTTTGCCTTGAATGATGAAGTTTCTAACATCCGAGTGTATCACGTACACTATCGTCCTACTCTGAGAGACGAAATGACAAAAATTCTTCAACAACCTCATCACCGCATGGACTTGTATTTCAATGAAATTAAACTTTTCCTCATGCAAGAGGATAACTTGACTTAGGAATGCAATTGGCCGCTCATCCCCATCTTTATTCTTCTGGGTAATGATGGTTGCATAGCTCTCTGGTTCTCCGATTGTTAGGATCTCATCCTAACCCTTAATGTAATAACTTCCATGATGTAATAATTCCTAATGAACGTGGGTAGTACCCATGATTAATATTTTGTAATGTTCTAAGTTTTAGCTTAGGTAGTGCCCATGACAAATGGCACCCTTTTTATGTAACACATGGTAGATAGGTGGCATTGTGCATGTAATTCGAGTGGCATTGTGCATGTAATTCGAGTGGCCTTGTGCATGTAATTCGAGTGGCATTGTGCATGTAATTCAAAGTGGCACTATGCATGTAATTCGGGTGGCATTATGCATGTAATCCAGGTGGCATTTTGCATGTAAGCCAACCTTGGAAGGAAACTCCTTAAATACCCGAAAGGGCACCAATGTAACCATCTTTTGCAAAATTAATGAAGTATTGAAGGAGGTTGCCCCCTCGAAGAGGCCCGCGATTCAGTTCTATTGTGAGATTGTTCTTTATGCAAATTTCTGTTATATTAATGTGATGTTTATGTGAGTTATTTCCAAGCAATTGTGTGAGAGTGTGTTATTTGAGTTTATTTTATAGCAGGATCTTAACAAGTGGTATCGTAGCGCTTTCCAGGGCCAAGTTCTCCTGCAACTGCAACGATTCTTGCCATCCAAATCCGCCTGTTAGGTATAAATTCCGTGTGTTTTTTCCATTCTGTTTTTCCTTATTAAAAAAAAAATCCAAAAAAAATACAGTTTTTTTTTTCCAGACCAAAAACAAAAAAAAATATATTATTAGTTGAGTAGGTAGAAACCCCGTACCGGGGGTTTTAAAATATCGCGAAGGATCCGTCGTTATTGGCTAAGCTAGATAGCCCATAAAGCGTCTAGTGAAGTGAGGGGCGATCGTGCTCCAATACCCGTGCCTCGGACGTAACTCGCGCACGGACTTGAGCTCCCACGTATCTTCGGGTATATCGGGAGACCATCTAGGATTAAACAAACTTTTAGCCATTAGGAAGCTCTTCGGCCTTGTATTACTCATAGTCTACGGGACACAAGATCCCGGACGATTACCCTCCCGTATTGTCGTAGAGGCGGTAGTGTGCTCAAGGGTATGTGTGGAATCCTCCTTGAGTAGTGGCCTCGAAATATTGGTCCGAGCACTATTGTTCGTCACTGTCGATATATTAGAGGGCCTATGGGTGGTACATACTCCTATACTTAGCATTCCCTGGTTCTGTTAAAACTGCAACCTGTAAAAAATGCAAAAATAAAAATCAAAATAAGAATCCAAACACCCCCATTCGTAAACCTGCATTTCAAAAGTGAGCATATGAGAAAGGAGTCCTCTACCAAAAAAAATAACAAAAGGGACATGCATTCGGGATAAGCCATGAGGGTGACACTTAAGTTGAAATTCTGGAGAGTAACAGTCAAATTCACAAGGCAAGCCACAATAGTCGACCAAGCCGAGAGGTCAAGACAATGTAGGCAGAATCCACGGCCTTCGTAGTCGAACGGAATCGTCATATCGACCACCCGCAAAATACAGAGAATCTTGAGTGTGAAACACGGCCGCTTTAGATAGTGCTCCAAGGACCCAAATTTTGCTCAGTAGCTCGTAATCGGAATCAGAAACACCGTTAGACTCAAAGAAACAGAGATAAAAAAAAAAAAAAAGTCTGGGGTGCCAAAAAGTAGTGTTAAGAGATATAGCTCATTGTGACCACCTCCTCCTACTGATCATTTTGATATATAGCACCCAAGCACTTTTTGGGCATTTACTAAAAATAGTAAGTCAAAAAAATTCAATTCTATTTTTAGTAACTCGGTCACAAAAGGTCAAAAAATGGCCCAGGGTACTCGTGGACACCATAAAGAACTAGAACACTTGGATTCCCTAACAAAAGCCATTGAGAACTTGAACTCGGCTTTTCACTCCATAAGGGAAGAAGTCCAAGGTCTTCGCCTAGAGCATGAGGCCACTAGCAATCGCTTAGAAGAAGCATTGACTGAAGTGGACAGCAAACTGAGAAGAGAACCACCCAAATCAGAATACCAAGCTGAGAGTTCTACAAGGAATCGTGACCATGATACACCCTTCATAATGCCCAAGTTGGACTTTCCCAAATTCAGTGGGAAGGATGTTGATGGGTGGCTATGTCGGGTTGACCAATTCTTTCGACTTCATAATGTACCAGTATTTCATCGAGTCCAGATGGCTTCCTTTAACTTGGAATCTGAGGCTCTACACCGGTTTCAATGGTTGCGTCTTACCTACCCAAATCTCTCTTGGGAGGATTTTGAATCCCAAATACTCACTCGATTTGGTCCTAGTGAGTTTGAGGACTTCACAGGAGCCTTATCCAAACTACAACAAACAGTGTCAGTTCGAGAGTACCAAGCTCAATTTGAAAAATTGGCCAATCGAACAAGAGGATTGAGTGAAGGGTTCTTCCGGAGTTGTTATATCAGTGGGTTGAAGATGGAACTCCAAGCATAAGTCAAAATGTTGAAACCACGAACTATGATGGAAGCTATCGGTTTGGCCCGTCTGGCCGAATCTAAACTCTCTCGCCCAAAGACGCCCATCAAAGTTTTCTCAAGATAGACCTTCATTTCCCCCGAGAGCCCAACACCCAGATGATAATAAACCTGCTGCACCCAAGCGCCTCACCACCGAAGAGATGGATGCACGTCGTGCCCAAGGATTGTGCTACAATTGTGATGAAAAGTTTTTCAAGGGGCATAAGTGTGCACACAAAAAATTGTTCTTGATAGATGTTGGAGAACCTGATACCGTTGACGAGAGTGATGAGGATGAGGACCCTCCGTAAACACCTCCTCCACAAGAAGGGAAACAGAACCCGAGACATCAATTACAATCCATGCCCTTGCAGCATTACTACTCCTCAAACCATGAAGGTTACAGGATGTTTCAAGGGCCAACGTCTTTCCATCCTTTTGGATTCGGGAAGCACGCACAACTTCATTGACCCTAGAGTTGCTCAACGGGCAAATTGCTATATCCACAATTGTAATTCCTTTGAGGTCATGGTAGCCAATGGGGGAACCTTATCTTGTAAAGGAAAGTGTCACAATGTTAAAATCAAGATAGGGGACTATGAACTCAAGCAAGACATGTTTGCCCTCCATTTGGGTGGATGTGATATTGTTTTGGGATGCCAATGGTTGAGTACGTTGGGCACTATCGGTTGGAACTTTGCTAAACTTTGGATGCAGTTCTTCCAGAACGGACAAACACACATCATCAAGGGCTCCCCAACAGGAACACCTCAAATGATCAGTTCAAATGGCATGGAGAAATTGCTAAAGAAATCATCACGTGGGGTCATTGCACAACTATTCTCCATCCAACCATCCACATCTCCAATGGGTGAAATCCCACAAGACATGCAACAGATTCTCCACAAACATGAGGCCATCTTTTCATAACCCATCACACGACCACTGCATCGCTCTCACGACCATGCCATTCCATTATTGCCGGATAGTACACCTCCCAATATCAGACCACCTTATGAGCGACTCAAGCGCACCTTATTTTGGAAAGGTAGGAAACAGGACATTCACTCTTTTGTGGCAGACTGCGACACAGGTCAAAGGATGAAAAGAGAAACAGTGCACTCTTCGGGCACTCTTCCACCCTTGCCGATATCGGATCAGGTGTGGACTGACATCTCTATGGATTTCATAGAAGGGCTACCTAAATCTGGAGACAAGTCTATTATTTTTGTGGTAGTGGATCGCCTTTCAAAGTATGCTCACTTTTGTGCCCTAACCCATCCTTACACAGCATTCACTATTGCCCAAATTTTCCTTGACTCCATATTTCGCCTTCATGGCATGCCAACCTCCAATGTATCTGATCGTGATCCCAGCCTTACTAGAAATTTTTGGCAAGAGTTGTTTAAGTTGCAGGGGACTCAGCTCACAATGAGTTTAGCCTACTATCCGCAAACGGATGGTCAAACAGAGGTTGTTAATAACTGCTTGGAAACCTACCTTCGCTGCTTGCCTCCGATCATCCTACTCATTGGGCAAAATGGCTTTCTTTGGCCGAATGGTGGTACAACACTTCCTATCATACCGCCACTAGAGGCAGAGTACGGGCACCCTCCACTCACGCCTCCCTCCTACATTTCGGGCAGCTCCAAGGTACAGGTCCCATCAACACTTCCCGAATTGGATGAAGAAGGCTCCATCTTACTTGCACCAAAGCAGTTGTTGTACCGTCGAACTCGCAACCGTACCATCACAGAGGTCCTGGTTCAGTGGCGTGGACTTCAACCTGAGGATGCTACATGGGAGTCTCTCCATCAACTTCAGCAACAGTTTCCTCATTTTCAGCTTTGAGGACAAAGCTTCTTCAAGGAGAAGGGCATGTTAGGATCTCATCCTAACCCTTAATGTAATAACTTCCATGATGTAATAATTCCTAGTGAACGTGGGTAGTACCCATGATTAATATTTTGTAATGTTCTAAGTTTTAGCTTAGGTAGTGCCCATGACAAATGGCACCCTTTTTATGTAACACATGGTAGATAGGTGGCATTGTGCATGTAATTCGAGTGGCCTTGTGCATGTAATTCGAGTGGCCTTGTGCATGTAATTCGAGTGGCATTGTGCATGTAATTCAAAGTGGCACTATGCATGTAATTCGGGTGGCATTATGCATGTAATCCAGGTGGCATTTTGCATGTAAGCCAACCTTGGAAGGAAACTCCTTAAATACCCGAAAGGGCACCAATGTAACCATCTTTTGCAAAATTAATGAAGTATTGAAGGAGGTTGCCCCCTCGAAGAGGCCCGCGATTCAGTTCTATTGTGAGATTGTTCTTTATGCAAATTTTTGTTATATTAATGTGATGTTTATGTGAGTTATTTCCAAGCAATTGTGTGAGAGTGTGTTATTTGAGTTTATTTTATAGCAGGATCTTAACACCGATGACGTAAAGGATAAAATATTTGGAGTATTCGAGGTTTACCAGAATAGGGGCTTGGGAAATTCACTCTTTTATCTCTTTGAATGTATGCCTTCTATCCTCGGTCCATAGGAACTCGGCATCCTTATTTAGGAGTGTTTTCATCGGCTTGACTACCTGGGCGAAGTCGAAAATGAATTTTTGAACAAAATTAATATGCCCGATGAAGGATTGGATGCCTTTCTTATTTGCTGGTATAGGTATTTTTGAGTGGTATTTTCACCCAATTGTGAAAGTACACTCTCCCTTAGGATTTGGGTTCCAAATCCCCTCTTGCAAAGAAGTTAAACAAACAACTTCTCCAAGGTCTCCGCTATATTAGCATTTGCATAAGTGTATTAGTAATCTCAAATAAAGATATTCAATTTTAAATGCTTGGAACACCTTAGTGATTGCAAGTAATTGTAAACAAGGGGCAATGTTGGTTTATTTTACCATGAAACTTTAATGATTGTTCATTGAACCAAAATAAAGCAAATGTGAGTTGGCCCTCATATGACCACGATGTAGTGCCTTAATTCCTTTTATCTTGAGGGTTTTAAAATAGGTTTTATCTTGTTTATTAAGTCCAAATATGGCTTCTTATCATGAATATGAAGATAGCTTTCAATGTAATAGATATAACTATCCCTCTTTGGTGAAATTGGTTTTCACAAAGAAGCAATAATTTATGGCCTTAAAGTAAGGGCTTTAAATGTCACCTCAACTTATCCCTCTTAAATGAAATCAAATTTTCATAAAGATGAACAATTAAGTGCTTTGAATCAATGACCTTCAATGTGATGCTCAAATTACCCCTCTTTCGTAAAATCAGAATTTTTATGAAGAGAGGGCAATTTTGGGCTCCAAAAATGGAAATTTGTAAAATGCCATAAAACATAAAACCTTCAATGAAATTGGAATTTTCATGAAGGGAATGTCATCATAGGCTCATGAGTGTAACACAAAACTGAAAAAATGAAAATTGACCTTAAAATGGAAATTTTCTATTTTCGGAATTTTCAAAATCTGTAATAAAATAGCAACTTCGATGAATTTTTAAAAATACTAAACAACTCCGAAAATGAAATTTCAAAGTGCGTATTGGAAGTCTGAAGTATAACCTACACAATGGTGAAATTATTTTTGGATTTTGAAATTTTTTAAATGTTTATTTTAATGCCTGAAAATTAAAATAAATTAAAATTTCTGGAAAAATAAAATGCAGAAAAATGAAAGTTGAAATGCAGAAAATGAAACACATGATACATTCAATTTGATGCTATCCTATTTCGGCAAAACCGAAGATGTGAGGTTTTCATGCATGCAACCTAACCTATTGGACTTGCAAAACAAGCACAATCCGGATAAGCTAAGTGTTGGCTTCTAGGGTTTTAAATGAATTTTTCAGATTTAAACATTAGCATGAAGCAACCAAGAAACTTGCATAAACTCCATTTACAAGCCTAAAATCTGAAAAGGGGAAAAAAATAAACATTTAATCCATAGCATGCAAAGAAAATGACTCCTCCTTTCTTGCCCATAAAATGCAACTTTCTGAAATTTTCTGTATTAAAAATTTATCATTTTACAATAACAAAATTTTTTGGTTTTCCCAAACCAGTCCATGGAAGAAAAACAGCCCAAACAAGCCCAGAATAGCCCTCTTGCCTTCAAATCTACAACTTTGCTTGCAGCAGTTTCCAACCCTTGTGCATGTTTTTCAATCTGTTTTTAAAGTTTTCCATTTTCACTCCATGGCCCTTCGTTTTCGTTTCCAAAAAACTCTTTATTTTCCTTTGAGGCTCCTTATTTCCATTTGTCTGTTCGTTTGGTTCTTTTATGTTTTGTTTCCCAAAACTTAGGTTTTCTTTTCCCATTTGGTTTCATTTTCCTTACCAATGTACGTGGCATCCCCTAATGGTCAACATGTTCAAATGTTTCATTACCGACGGTGTTCACATTACAAAGATGTTTTTAAATCTTTAATAGACAAAGAACCTAAAGAATTTTATTAGAACACCACCATGGATACACCACAAACCACAACGACTGAAGCTATTGCATTCCAGCCACATATGCATGTCGATTCCTTTTCGTTGATAATGATAAGTTAAAAATTATAACGTGAGTGAGACTGGCGGCCAAGACAGCAACAGAGAACTTCCTCATTTTATTTCAAATTTGTCTTCTTTTCTATTTTAACCTGTAAACTCTCTACGAATTCGAGGTGATCATTCCCCCACAAAGGTAACCGAAGCCACCTAATTACCCTTTTGCTTATGAGGAGTTTCCTGCAGGTAATTATACGGGCGCGTACTGTAACGTCTATTAAGCATTTTTTCTTTATCTACAATTTTGAAATGTTATGGACGCAAATTCCTACATCGATCATTATCACCTCTCATGTCAGGCTATCAACTGTCTAAAGCGTGCTCCATCATGTAAAAAGGCCCCACAATTTACTCGTAATGTTGAAATAATCGTCCACATCATGTTGTTCTTCAACAACCACCCCGTAACGCTACTTCTGGTGTCCAAGTACTGGTAAAAAAAAAAAGCATCCCCATCACCTTGCATCGAAGCATATCATCTCCCCCAAATTAGCCACAGCACCCATATCTGCCTCGCAATCTACAAAATAATCATTGGTTCTACATGCCTTGTAATTGTTGTGATTCCATGTCCATAGACCTTGTCATGTGGGTGTATCGCGCTGTCTTCGTATGTTGGCCCAGTCCATAAGTTCCACATATGCGCACTTGTTGATCATTTCCAACTACGTGCCCCCTATGCGGCGATGACCCTTGCCACCTGTTGTAGCTGTTGATTGTACCTTGTCATCTCCCTATCGACTTTAATGATGTTTGCCCACTTTAGCACCTATGTTCTGTCGATTGGACCAGCCCGTCCAAAACGTTCGATATCTGACTTACGATGCTTCCTCCATAGGTGCGGTCTCCATGCTGACATGGTCCACGGTGATTCGTCCTCATCACGATACGTCCACGTCCGGCTTGGCAATCACATTACCTGCACGAAGACACAAAAAAAGGGGCTTTATTCTTATGAATAGAATAAATTACAAAGCCCTAATATTTGAAATGAATACAAGCCTTTTATTTTGCAATTTTTTTTTATTTGGTTATTGTGAGAAATCTTTATGACCATGTACATGGTTAAGCAATATCATCCCAACCATGACACCTCCTAAAGTTGGGAGTTATCATCATTAATATGAAATTTAACACAAAACCACCACACACCATTTTTTAACTATTATTATATACAAAATATATAATAATAATAATGTATATTTTTCGGTATACACAAATGAAAGAAAACCCAAAAAGTAACCACGAAAACACTAACCACAAAATCGATGAAAAACTTGCCGACACAACAATGATGATAAAAATCGTCAACCACAAGATGACAACAAAAAAAACAAAATTCGACAATAAAATATCATCGACAAGAAAAAGTCATCGACAATAAAATATCATCGACAAGAAAATATTATTGACAAAAACTAATGATAAATGCAAATTCAAAACAAACCGAGCATTAGACACTCGAAACCAACATGCAAACACCCAAATACCAAAAATAAAAAGGTGGGTCCCCAATTTTGGGGTACGTTGTGGAGCAACCACAACAAATGGTGACTCTGCTGGGAAATGCTCCTGAGCATTTCGGTGAGAACCCAACCTAAAAACCTTCAAAACTCAAACACAAGCATCAAAAAATATCCAAAGAATGAAACTAGACGAGAAATACATGAAGCATTAGAATTATTCAGCATCAACTCATGTGTATGGCATGTGATTCATTCCTTATTATTTGAAATTGATCAACATTCCATTGTCAGTTATCACTTGACATGCATATGAGAAGTTATGGATGATTCTGTAGGATTTAATGTATGGTGAAGATGCTAGAGATATAACAACCTGCTTTGCAAAGGCTCAAACTTTCTAGTACCATGAACAAACATATTAAAACTGTCAAACCCTCTTAGGACCAAATATGTGTATACTGAATTAATTTACTAGATCCCAAAGTTGGTTATGTGTCACTACCATCTTGAACCCATGTGCAAGTGTAAGTGAAATCGAGCTTTGGGGAATAGGATTCCCAACCTAAGCGAGATGGGAATTTAACCCTATCCTTACTACTCTGATCTGGAGTTCATTACCTCATCTTGAACAAAATGATTTAACCTGTTATGGATGAAACTGTCAGGCTAGCCTGTCCGTTTGAGCAGTCAGTGGTCTTGCTTTTAGACAAGACATGTTGCCACACATGAGCATACTCCACTGCCAGTCAGGCGTCTATAGCCCCGATGGAGATTAACCCCATAATCCAAGATTTGGCTTTACTTTTGATTTCTTGAACCTTGGGGATGACTACCCATCCTTGCAAGGGACATGTAGTACGATCCTTCCAATCCAATATTAATGATGAAATGAAAGTAGAATGAAAAATATTTGCTTTGGAATTTCAAGTTCTTGAGTGTAGATCGCGCTTTTAATTTCTTAAAGCGTGATGGGGGCAAAATAGAAGCTTTGGGGAATCGGATTCTCAACCTAAGCGAGATGAGAATTAGACCCTATCCTTACTACTCCATGAAGGTCAAATCAGAGCTTTGGGGAGTTGGATCCTCAACCTAAGTTCGATGGGGATTTAACCCTATCCTTACTACTATGATTTTAGGCTTTAAGCACTATGGGAGTGGTAAAAACCACTATTTTAAGGATTATGTTGCATGATAGGACAGACACGAAATACTCCTTTCGCCTCACCTTTTCTTCCAAGTATGGTTTTGACCATTTTGCTCAAGATCCTCTTTAATATGTGTAGAACGTGCTTGGTTCAAGATAGTTCGGGCATCAGTTCCCAACCTTAGGATCCTTTTAATATATGTTATGTAATAACCCTAAGAGGATTCGACACCTTTTCAATGATTGTATTTGAAATGAAGATGCAATTGAGATGAAATGTATATGCAATGTGGAATGTAACATGAGATATGGATGAATGCATTGCTCTTTTTGAAATGCGGATGGAGTATACCACCTACTTTGCCATAATTTGTAAAACTGACAACTTCATGCATCACAAGTTCCAAACGATATTCTTTAATGTGTTTGCGATACTCGTGGAGCTTTCTGCAATACAATTTCGATGTTTCATATTCTCTTAGTCTTAGTCAACATTCATAAGGACATAAGTTGACATCTCGCTTTTCCTTTTTTTTCTTTTTTTTTCAAGACAAACCAAAAGTGTCCAAAGGACCAACACACAACTTAAAACCAAAATGAGATCCAATGCAAAACCAACATCAAAACCAAAAATTATATACAAATGTACAATATAGTACAAATCTCACATGACTTAAGGGCTAAAATAATGCTTTAGAACTTTCCCATTAACCGGTAACATCAAATATTTCCCATCCAAAGTTCTTAGTCTGAAAGTATTTTCCCCTAGGATTTCGGAAATTTGATAAGGGCCTAACCAAAGACAATCAAACTTTTTGTGATCCCCTTTCTCCTCATGTTTTTTATCCCACAATAAAACCAAGTCAGAAATCCTAAAAGACTTAATTTTGGCTCTTTTATCAAACCATATTTTAACCACATCTTGATGTTTGCTCATGTGGAGCATGGCTTCTTCTCTTTTTTCATCAAGGTGCATTAGATGACTTAATCTAGCCTCAATGTGATTATCAGTTCCAAGGTATTCTTGTGTGAAACGAAGGGTTTGAAGCTTCAAATTTGTAGGAAAAATTGGATCTTGCCCATAAACTAGATGATAAGGTGTATTCCCTATTGATTATTTTTCTCTAGTCCTATCTGCCCAAAGAGCAAATTTTAATTGGTTGTGCCAATCCCGAGAATTCTTTTCCAATAACTTCTTAATGATGGTTAACAAATTTTTATTTGAAGATTCTGCCAAACCATTGCCTTGAGGGTAATAGTTAGACGAAAACTTTAAACTCACCTTATTATCATATGCCCAATTTGCAAATTGAGTGGAAACAAAAGCCTTACCATTATCACTTACAATAGAATCGAGCATTCCAAACCTTGTTACGATGTGATCTTCGAGGAACTTTATTACCACATCCATAGTGGAATGCTTCATAGGAATTGCTTCTGCCCACCTAGTGCAATAATCTGTAGCTGTGAGTATGAATTTATGGGAATCTAAAGAATTTGGGTTAATAACCCCAATGAAGTCTAATCCCCATTGTGCAAATGGTCTCATCTCAACTACAGGTTGCAATGGCATAGTTGCATTCCTTTCTCTATTGGCAGCCACTTGACAAATATGGCAAGATCGCACGTGTGCATGTGCATATTTAAAAATGTGGGGCCAATAATATCCCGCTCTTAAGATTTGATGTGCTGTTGAATTTTTTGAACCATGGCCAGTTCCGTATTTACCATGAAACTCTTGCAAAACATTGGTAGCTTCTTCTTGATTTAAGCATCGTAGGTAAATTCCCTCATGATTTTTCCTGTAAAGAGCACCAGACCTAATAAGATAATTGGCAGATTTAAGTCTCAAGGCTCTTCTTTGAGTAGAATTAAGATGTGATGGACACTTACCATTTAGCAGAAAATACACAATATCAACATACCAATCATCTTTGGAAATGTGCTCTACATTTGAATATTGGCACGTGATTTGGGGATTGTTCTCAGCAATTGTTTTCACAAGTCCTTGTCCACGAACTAGTTTCATGGGTTGAATTTCAAGATCAAATTCTTGAATGGTAGAAATCCATTTACCTCTTCTCTCACCTAGCTCATTTTGCACAAACATGGTTTTGACAGTAGGGTCAAGCACAATGGCAAAGACCCTACTATGCACAATGTAATGTCTGAATTTTTTTACTATTTTGAAAAGTGCATACATTTGCTTATCGAGAATGGAATACCTCAATTGAGCATCCTTCAAAGGAGCACTTAGAAAAGCTATGGGATTTTCTGTGTTATCTTCACCTTTCTGAGTCAAGACACTCGCAAAAGAGTGTTCAGATGCAAAAGCATAAATAAAGAAAGGCTTAGAATAATCTGGACTTATAAGGACAGGGGCTCTAGAAATAGCATCCTTGATGCTTTGAAAGGCAACCCTACTTTCTTCATTCCATCTGACATTCACATCCTTTTTAAGCATCTCATTCAGTGGTTTAGCTATCTCAGCGAAGCCAGAAATAAACTTCCTCACAAAATTGATTTTCCCAAAGAAAGATCTCAATTCCTTTTTGCTACCTGGGAGAGGCAAGTTTTGGATAGCTTCTATCCTTTCCGGATCAATGGAGATACCTTCTTTTGAAATGATATGGCCAAGCAATCTTCCTTCTGTCACTCCAAAGATGCATTTTTTGGGATTTAAAGAAATTTCGTGTTCTCTACACCTTTGGAGAACTTTCCTCAAATCTTTCACATGGTCTTCTCTTTCCTTTGAAAACATAGGAATGTCATCCACATACACAATGATACATTTACCTATGAGCCCTTTAAACGCATAATCCATGGCACGTTGAAATGTTGCACCTGCATTTAATAATCCGAAAGGCATTCTTCTATAGGCAAATGTTCCCCATTTGGTTGTGAAGGTCGTCTTCATCCTGTCATTGGGATGAATAAGAATCTGATTGTATCCAGAATACCCATCGAGAAAAGACATCATTTCAGACCCATTCACCATTTGCAAGATTTCATCAATTGATGGCAGTGGGTAATTATCCTTTTGTGAGGCTTTGTTGAGATTTCTAAAATCTATGCATAGCCTTATCTCTCCATTCTTCTTTCTCATCGAAACAAGATTAGCGACCCAAGTTGAGTGCCTAACGGGAAATATTATCTTTGCGTCCAACAATCGCTTGACCTCTTTCTCTATCAAGGGCTCAAGTAATGGGTTAACAGGTCGTTGTCTTTGTCTGAAGGGTTTGGAATCCGGTTTTAGAGGGATGGTGTGCATAATAACATTTTGATCATACGTTTTCAACTCATTGTAATTCCAAGCAATGCAATCCATGTAATACTTTAATGCACGTATTATATTTTCTCTCTCATAAGTTGTACATGCCTTTGCAATGTACACTTCACGTGGATTATCTACACTCCCTATATTGATCAGGTCACAAGCATCTTTAGGAAGTGGAACCCTTTTTCCTTTTCTAGCTTTATATCCCATATCAAACATCTTCTCCAATGAAACAATGTTCTTAGGTATCTTGTTGGATTGAAATGTAGCTTCGCTTTCTCCTTCTATTTCTTCTTGCCACCTTTGATCTTCATCAATCACTTGGTCCTCAAAAATACCCGAATTGGTGACAAATTTGAAAATGTGTCTATCATTCTCAAAAACTTGCAAGTTTTTGACGTTATCAGGTATCGATGGGCAAGGGACTAACTCAATGGAAAACTTCTTGCATTTTTTTATGTCAACCGGATTTAGCATGCCTGCAGTGACTGCAAGAGAATCAGCTATACGATTTCCTTTCCTAGAAATAAGGGATATATTAAAAGCATCAAATTCCTCAATGAGGTCCCTCACCCTAGTTCTATAAAGGCTCAATCTCTTGTCACGGCAGGTATATTGTCCTTTAACTTGTTTGACCACCAACTCCGAATCTCCCAATACTTTCAAACACTTAACCTTCTTGCTCAAAGCCAATTGTAATCCAAAGATAAGAGCTTCATATTCTGCCACGTTGTTAGTGCAAGGAAATTGCAATCTATAGGCAGCAAACAATGGTTTACTTCCTGGACAAGTGAGTTCAACTCCAGCTCCTGCCCCTTGTTTTGACTTAGATCCATCAAACTTGAGTAACCACACGAGATTATCTTCTTCAAAAGAGCTACAAGAAAATGTTTCTTTTTGAGGTTCTTCGGTAGCTCTTTCAACATCAAAAGCATAGACTCCTAACTCAGGTTCAAAAAATTGAACTTCATTTGGCTTGTTGAATTCTGTGATGATTTCCTTAAGCCTTGGCTCATTTTCCACTCTAATTTGATTAGCAATTCCCTTCCAGGGTAGCCACATGTGTGAGCAATCAGTGGAGAAATAACCATTCAAACTTTTCATCCAATCCCTAGCAAGTAGCATTCCATATCGACTTGGGATATTGACAACCAAAATATCAACCACCTGTTGGACCCTAGGTTCAGAATTGAGTTGGATCTTAACATCGTAGAGGGTCCCTACCACATTTACCTCAGACCGATCCAATTGCAAAACCTTGCATTTAGAAGAAACAGGCTCTAGGCCTAGCATTTGACAAATTTTTGAAGGCATGAGGTTACTTGTGGCACCTGTGTCCACCAAACAATTGTGCAAATTTTTGCCAACAATCCTCACAGTCAATAAAAAAGGAGGGACATCTCATCTTTCCTTTCGTAAAACCATGTGAGATTCAACTTCCTTTCCTTCCTGTATTTGACTAGGTGAGTCCAAAGCCTTTATCAATGCTTCCTTTTGGCCAGGCAACCTAGCCGCCTCTAAAAATGAAAGGCTAGACTTGGACTTCCTTAAATCCTCCACTATGTCATAAGTTGACTTCTCAAGCTTCAACATTTTTTGCATGGCCTTAGATGTTTCTCTTCCAGATGGAGGAGGGGGATTATTATCAGCCTTAGTATCAGGAGGAAGGATAGAGTTGTTTGGTGGAGTTGAGGATGTTTTAGGGGTTTTGAACTTACTCCTCAAATGGTATCCATGGTTCCCCTTTCTAAATTCTCTAAAAGCTTGCACTTCCTGTTCCAAGATTTCATCCTCTTCTTCCTCATTCTCACTTTCTTGATGATATAGAGTTTCCACCACCAAAATGTTGTCATCTCCTTGTTGATGTTGGGGTGGACCCTCATTTGGCACAAGTTCCAAATCATCCACTTGAGCTTGGAGACAATGGGTATACCTAGCGATTTTGGGACAATTCCTTTCATTATGCTCCTTTGTATTATGCAATCTACACCCCTTTTCCCATGCAAAATCAGAAATATTAAGAATGGAACTAGAGTGACTTGGTCCTACAGAAGTATCTATCTAATTAGCAATAGGGGAAGGCACACCCCCATTGTTTGGCTTTGTATTCCACTGTCTCCCTCTATTGTTGAAATTTTGATTTGGGTGAGGGGCATGGGATTCATACTTCTATTTTTGAACCAAATCATTACTCAATTTGTGAACCATATTTTTGAGCTCTTCAACCTCTAAATAAATCTCTTTTGGTTGAGCTATGTTATTGCTAGTTCCAGTAGGGTTTGCATAATTGGTGAGATCTTGACTTAACATTTGAGTTGGATTTTGAGAAACTTGATTTGCATAGGGATTCACACTTTGAATTGGAATTGGATTTGGGAAAGGAACTATAGCCTGAGAATTAACCGGACTAGTTCCTTGCATAGTCTGTTGACTATTTTGCAAAAATGAAGGAATGGGGGGAATGGATGTGATTGGTTGAATTGGAATGGGTGTGTAAGCGGGTGTTGATGAATATGGTTGTTGATAAGGCAAAGCATTCATGCCTGGCATTTGTGGTGCCATGATCTGATTCATCATAGGAGCTTGACCATATGGACCATATTGTCCTACCATAGGCATCTGGGGAAACCCATAACCCTGTGGTGTCATTTGTTGTTCAATGGTCATAGCTTCATTGTAGGCTAGAGCAAGCATGGTAACTTGAGGATTTTGCCTTGCAAACATTGTCGTCATAGGATCCAATGCCCCAAAATATATTTGCAAAGCTACTGTGGGATCAATGGCAAAATGTCGAATTGCTCTATTATAGCACTTCTGAAATCTCTGATTAAAAGTTTGAATTGGCTCACCCTGGCCTCTTTTGCATGTAATGAACTGATTATAGATGATTGTGGGATCTAATGGTGACCTGAATTGGTTGACAAAAGCATTCTCCATTTGCGTCCATGACGTAATGGAACCAGTAGGTAAGCAAATATACCATTCGTAGGCCACTTGGTCTAGGCTCATGGGGAAGAGTCTACAAGCCACATCTTCATGTTGAACTTGCAATCTTATCAAAACATCCCTATAGGCCTGAATATGTTCTTCTACGGTCCTTGGGCCATCCGGTTTGTATTTGGGCAAAAATCTCTCTATATTCTTAGGGATCTCATGAATATCCCCTACAATATTCAAAGGAATGTTATGGGCTCCGTACCAAGGAGCTGGTGGAGGTTGGGCCATTTGATTCAAAATCGATGATGATAACCCTACAAGAACCATGGAAATGGTACTGATAATTGGTACACTAGTGGCAATTGACACCACCGATGCAAGTCCGCTAGATGCACCTAAAACAGAAGGATCTTCTGTAACAAGGGTATCCGGTGGGATCACAATTTGTTGGGTTTTATTCCTTGGATTCCTATGAGTGGGTGAGAGGCTTTGGAATATGGTTTCCTCGGTTGTTTTGGACCTAGTTGCGATGCGATGTGGTGGGTCCAACTTGTAAATGAAACTACCCTACGAAACCTGACAAAACTCTCAACACCTCAAAGAAAACCTGCGACACAAAGAAAATCCTGCAATTGTAGCCATTAATGAAATTCAAAGAATAACTTCAAAACCAATTTGTTAGTCATGAATAAAAGAAGGAACCATGACAAAGCAGTATTCTAAAAATGTAAATTAGTTTCTGATTCACCAGATCGCATATGCGCAAGTGAAGAGCATACTCCTAGTGTTGTAGGCTTTCTGATTCACAAGATCGCATTACACGCAAGTGAAGAGCATAATACCGACAACAAATACATTTTAGACAAAATAATTCCTTACAAATAAGCATGAAATGACTAGCAAATATCAAACATGTAACGTATGAATAATCATGTTAGCATCAACCAAGAGATGTATCCATTAAAATCAAATGAAAGTAATTGCATGGAGACAACCTCGTTAGTCAAGACCAAAATTTTTCAAAATCAAATCAAAACACATTATTCCTGTATGAACAATCAAAAGCGTTAGAACAATGCATAGCAATTCATGTCCTCCTTTTAACACTACAAGGTTGTATTGTTAAAAGAGGGCTAAAGATAATAATCAATAGGGCATGAAATATTCAAAATTTAAATCCCTATAGCATTTAAATCACACTTGAAATAAACCAATTCAGGCCCTCCTTCTAGCGCCAAATCTGTTGAGTGGTATTTTCACCCAATTGTGAAAGTACACTCTCCCTTAGGATTTGGGTTCCAAATCCCCTCTTGCAAAGAAGTTAAACAAACAACTTCTCCAAGGTCTCCGCTATATTAGCATTTGCATATGTGTATTAGTAATCTCAAATAAAGATATTCAATTTAAATGCTTGGAACACCTTAGTGATTGCAAGTAACTGTAAACAAGGGGCAATGTTGGTTTATTTTACCATGAAACTTTAGTGATTGTTCATTGAACCAAAATAAAGCAAATGTGAGTTGGCCCTCATATGACCACGATGTAGTGCCTTAATTCCTTTTATCTTGAGGGTTTTAAGATAGATTTTATCTTCTTTATTAAGTCCAAATATGGCTTCTTATCATGAAGATGAAGATAGCTTTCAATGTGATCGATAAACTATCCCTCTTTGGTGAAATAGGTTTTCACAAAGAAGCAATAATTTATGGCCTTAAAGTAAGGGCTTTAAATGTCACCTCAACTTATCCCTCTTAAATGAAATCAAATTTTCATAAAGATGAACAATTAAGTGCTTTGAAGAAATGACCTTCAATGTAATACTCAAATTACCCCTCTTTCGTAAAATTAGAATTTTTATGAAGAGAGGGCAATTTTAGGCTCCAAAAATGGAAATTTGTGAAATGCCATAAAACATAACTCCTTCAATGAAATTGGAATTTTCATGAAGGGAATGTCATCATAGGCTCATGAGTGCAAAAAAAAACTGAAAAAATGAAATTCGGCCCAAAAATGGAAATTTTCTATTTTCGGAATTTTCAAAATCTGTAATAAAACAGCAACTTCGATGAATTTTTAAAAATACTAAACAACTCCGAAAATGAAATTTCAAAGTGCGTATTGGAAGTATGAAGTATAACCTACGCAATGGTGAAATTATTTTTGGATTTTGAAATTTTTTAAATGTTTATTTTAATGCCTGAAAATTAAAATAAATTAAAATTTCTGGAAAAATAAAATGCAGAAAAATGAAAATGAAATGCAGAAAATGAAACACATGATACATTCAGTTTGATGCTATCCTATTTCGACAAAACCGAAGATGTGAGGTTTCCATGCATGCAACCTAACCTATTGGACTTGCAAAACAAGCACAATCCGGATAGGCTAAGTGTTGGCTCCTAGGGTTTAAAATAAGTTTTCAGGTTCAAGCATTCGCATGAAGCAACCAAGAAACTTGCATTAAACTCCATCTACAAGCCTAAAATCTGAAAAGGGGAAAAAAAGTAAACATTTAATCTTGCATGCAAAAAATGACTCCTCCTTTCTTGCCCATAAAATGCAACTTTCTGAAAACTCTTGCATTAAAAATGTGTCATTTTACAATAGCAAAATTTTTGGTTTTCCCAAACCAGTCCATGGAAGAAAAACAGCCCAAACAAGCCCAGAATAGCCCTCTTGCCTTCAAATCTGCAACTTTGCTTGCAGCAGTTTCCAACCCTTGTGCATGTTTTTCAATCTGTTTTTAAAGTTTTCCATTTTCACTCCATGGCCCTTCGTTTTCATTTCCAAAAAACTCTTCATTTTCCTTTGAGGCTCCTTATTTCCATTTGTCTGTTCGTTTGGTTCTTTTATGTTTTGTTTCCCAAAACTTAGGTTTTCTTTTCCCATTTAGTTTCATTTTCCTTACCAATGTACGTGGCATCCCCTAATGGTCAACATGTTCAAATGTTTCATTACCGGTGGTGTTCACATTACAAAGATGTTTTTAAATCTTTAATAGACAACAGACCTAAAGAATTTTATTAGAACACCACCGTGGATACACCACAAACCACAACGACTGAAGCTATTGCATTCCAGCCACATATGCATGTCGATTCCTTTTCGTTGATAATGATAAGTTAAAAAATATAACGTGAGTGAGACTAGCGGCCAAGACAGCAATAGAGAACTTCCTCATTTTATTTCAAATTTGTCTTCTTTTCTATTTTAACCTGTAAACTCTCTACGAATTTGAGGTGATCATTCCCCCACAAAGGTAACTGAAGCCACCTAATCACCCTTTTGCTTATGAGGAGTTTCCTGCAAGTAATTATACGAGCGCGTACTGTAACGTCTATTAAGCATTTTTTTCTTTATCTACCATTTTGAAATGTTATGGGCACAAATTCCTACATCGATCATTATCACCTCTCATGTCAGGTTGTCAACTGTCTAAAGTGTGCTCCATCGTGTAAAAAGGCCCCACAATTTACTCGTAATGCTGAAATCATCGCCCGCATCGTGCTGTTCTTCGAAAACCGTCCCGTAACGCTGCTTCTGGTGTCCAAGTATTGGTAAAAAAAAAACATCCCCGTCACCTTGCATCGAAGCATATCATCTCCCCCAAATTAGCCACAACACCCATATCTGCCTCGCAATCTACAAAATAATCATTGGTCCTACATGCCTTGTAATTGTTATGATTCCATGTCCATAGACCTTGTCATGTGGGCATATCGCGTTGTCTTCATATGTTGGCCCAGTCCATAAGTTCCACATATGCGCACTTGCTGATCGTTTCCAACTACGTGCCCCCTATGCGACGATGACCCTTGCCACCTGCTGTAGTTGTTGATTGTACCTTGTCGTCTCCCTATCGACTTTAATGATGTTTGCCCACTTTAGCACCTATGTTCTGTCGATTGGACCAGCCCATCCAAAACGTCTGATATCTGACTTACGATGCTTCCTCCATAGGTGTGGTCTCCACGCTGACATGGTCCATGGTGATTCATCCTCATCACGATACATCCACGTCCGGCTTGGCAATCACATTACCTGCACGAAGACACAAAAAAAAGGGGCTTTAGTCTTATGAATAGAATAAATTACAAAGCCCTAATATTTGAAATGAATACAAGCCTTTTATTTTGCAATTTTTTTTTTATTTGGTTATTGTGAGAAATCTTTATGACCATGTACATGGTTAAGCAATATCATCCCAACCATGACACCTCCTAAAGTTGGGAGTTATCATCATTAATATGAAATTTGACACAAAACCACCACACACCATTTTTTAACTATTATTATATACAAAATATATATAATAATAATAATGTATATTTTTCGGTATACACAAATGAAAGAAAATCCAAAAAGTAACCACGAAAACACTAACCACAAAATCGATGAAGAAACTTGTCGACACAACAATGATGATAAAAATCGTCAACCACAAAATGACATTAAAAATCGTCAACAACAATTTGATGATAAAAAATCATCGGCAAAAACTCAACCAAAATCAAAAAAAAAAGAAGGAAAAAATCGTCAACAAGAAAAAGTCATCGACAATAAAAAATCGTCGACAATAAAAAGTCATCGACAATAAAATATCATCGACAAGAAAAAGTCATCGACAATAAAATATCGTCGACAAGAAAAAGTCATCGACAATAAAATATCGTCGACAAGAAAAAGTTATTGACAAAAACTAATGATAAATGCAAATTCAAAACAAGCCGAGCATTAGACATTCGAAACCAACATGCAAACACCCAAATACCAAAAATAAAAAGGTGGGTCCCCAATTTTGGGGTACGTTGTGGAGCAGCCACAACAGGTATATTGAGGAGAGCTTCCACCCTAGTATGGTCTATGGCTAGTACTCTTTCAGAGATAACATGGCCCAGGATTTTGCCCTCCTTGACCGTGAAGATTGACTTCTTTAGGGTTTATTGATATTCCAAATTCTTGGTATTTCTCAAACTTCTATCGTAAATGTAGATCGTGTTCTTCCCTTTTGTGGAAAAAATAGTCATGTCATCAAGATATATAACAATGATGTGATTGAGCAACTCACTGAAGGCTAAGTCCATTGCTCTCTGTAAAGTGGCACCAGTATTTGAGAGGTCAAACGACATGCGTTGGTATACGAATGTGCCCCACTTGGTGGTGAATGCGGTCTTGAACTAGTCTTCATATTTGACCCAGATATGATTATATCCTAAAAATTCATTTGGTAGAGAGAACCTCTGCACTCCAGCCACCACATGAAGTATTTGATCAATTTGGGGCAGTAGATAATGATCCTTCAGTGAATCCTAATTAAGGTTCCAGAAGTCTACACAAAGGCGAATGTCTCCATTCTACTTTAAAACTGGGACAAGGTTCACCAACCAAGAAGAGTGCTTTATGGGATATATAATTTTTTCCTCGAGCATCTTCAAGAGCTTGGCCTTCATCAGCATATCAATTTTTAGATTGATAGGCCTTTGCTTTTGCTTGGCAGGTTTGACTCCCTCCTGGAGCTTAATTGTATGCTAGAATATGGACTTGTCATACCCCTTTAGGTCACGGTAGCTCCAGGCAACGATGTTCGGATACTATTTATTGAGGGTTCTGATTTACTATTTTTTTGGTGGTGTGTAATTAGTTTCCAATTTAATCATTTTCTTGGGCTCCAGTTCAAGCTCTTCATACTCTCTCACATCCACCTTAATTTTATGGGGAGAGACCTATCGCCTTTGTTGAAAATACTTTCAAGGGTGATCAAGCCCTTAGGGAGGTGGTTGTTTTTCAGTTGAATTAGGCCCTCATATTCTTCTTCGTCAAGGGCTCTTTCTTTGATATTTCCTACTTCATCGATCAAAAAATTGATGATCTGCTGGTTACTATCAAAAACCTGCCAATGAATGTTCTTGTCGGGCACTACGGGTCTATATATTACCCTCACTGCCTTTAGCTTTTGTATTATATCCTCGACAGGGGAGCACTTGGCTCCAATATATGCTAAAATGTTGGTATGCTTGTTTCACTCTTACGAAATAGACTAAATGTTGAGAGCAGAGAAGGACTCAAGCAGATCCCATACCTTATTATGGTATGCTTTTAAATAGTGTTTCTTGGCAACACACTTATTCATCACTTGGTTACAGATCAACTCTGAATTGTCGAAGATCTATAACTACTTTATTCCGAGTTTCTTCACTTTTTGTAAACCCAAACATAGGGCTTCATACTCAATGGCATTATTTGTACAGCTCCAAGCGAGCCTATATGAGTATGTCTTTTGATTTTTGGAAGGAGAGATGAGGACAACTCCAGCTCTAGCATCGTTCTTACATCGAGGACCATCGAAGAAGAGCTTCCATAGTTGATCATTCATGGGGTCAGCATCACTCGGTACTTTATCCTTTTCAAGGTTGGTAATTGAGTAACACCCGATTTCCAATTCTACCATAGCGTTGAAATCACGCAAAGAGAACTCATCCTCTATGTGCAGCTCATAAAAAGCTTCCTCCATTAGCTCCACTTTTTCTTCCACTTCTTCTACTCCGTCAATGATGTTGACTGAGTCCGTGGGTTTCTCCACATCCTGAATCTTTTCAATGATAAAGATGGAGGATTTTTCATTAAAAATTTTGATACTCTTTCCTTTGAATGGGACCTCCAGGTGCGAATAATCGAGATATAGATAGCCTCAAAGATTAGTAGTGGATTTCCTTGATAAGCACATGCCAAAATAGGGCTCCAAGTCTACTACCACAAATTCTTGAATTACTGTGATTTATGGCATCTTGTGTAGCATGATCAGGATGTCCTTGATGACCTCCACTATCCTAACTAGAGTCTTATCTAGTTGAAGCACTCCAAGACTGCACCTAGTGTATTCCATACCCATAAATTCACATACTAATTTGGGCATTACAGTGGTGGCAATACCAGAATCAACCATGCAATTATGCACGACCCATCCTTTTATCCTGAGGCATAGATAAAATTATGATGACCTATTCTTACCTATGGTGGAGGTAGTCAATGGCTGTATCAAGACGGTCTGAGTTGGTCTTCCCTTGCCTTTGATGGACTTGAGGGATTCTTGTAGCAGGTCGACTTGACCAAGCATTGAAGTGCGTCAAAGAGGCTTACCTTAGCTGGAGTCTTCATTAATTCCTTGATGACATTGTATGCTCTAGCACTAACTCGCTTCCCTCTTTAGCGGTTTTGTACCGGGTTTGGTACTGCTATGTTGCTTCCACTCTCTAGTGCTTGGTCAACGAGGGGTATTGTAGCTTTTCTATCACTTGATATCTTGCTTCAATTATGGGTTGAGAGGCCGAAGCTTACGACTGAGGGGTCCTTGCCCTTGCCCTTAGGGGTAGATAGTATCTTAATCAAGTATTGTTCATAGGTTTTGATACCTAAACTGGATTCTTTTTTGGTGGTATGGTTGCCTTCTCACTTGGCAGTTTGGGATTGATAGGCACCTTGAGTGGTTCCATCTAAACTAGATCAACCTCGATTGGATTTTTTCTCATCCTCATAAGAATGGAGACCTATTTAACAAGGGGAATCATGCAATTATGATCAATTTTCCTTATCATATTTACCTTTCTATCGTATGCACTGTCTGCAAGTGTTTGCACATAGTTCAGATGAATAATGCAAGTTTCCTCGCAATGTGGATCATTGCAGGTGGAACATCAATAGGTCCTATCGGATGAGCCAACTTCATTGCACTTTAGCATCATGAATTTTCTATCCTAAGGTATTCTAGTGGGGGCAGCTTACTCCATTGTGATCAGGGGCAAAAATCTCCCTGGCGGATAGCTCTGATCATTTTGTTTTTTCTTCATGATAGCCATGTCATTTGCCATAGTTTTCATAAACCCATACACATCCTGCAACTCTTTGGCCTGATCCACATTTAGATATTTTGTGTATTGGGAGTCCATGACTGATTGGGGTACATCTGAGATGCAGATGAAGCAGATATGCCTAGATACATATTTTGCAAGAAATTTGGATAAATCAACGTCATCACCTTGGGAGGCAACTTCCTGATGGATATCAGGTTTATTTCTACCTTCTACACCTTCTGGTACAATTCCAAAAAGGTGTTGATGTTAGCATACTTGATTCTCATGCTAATATTAGAGTGAAATGCTCTCAGGTAATATAACATTGCCTAATTCGATGTGGATCGTGGGTTGTCGGTGACTCTCTACCAGGTTCAATCAAACCTAACATTGAAGTCAGCTATCTCCTCTTGAGGGTACCTTTGGATATAGGTGAACTCATGCAATAGAGAGAAGGGGTTTTCCTGTTCATTGAAGCCCCTGATTAATTGACCTACCAGTTGGTCCTATGAAGTGATGGTGCCATCTAGGAGCGATCGATACCAGTAGAGGAGCTTACCTCTTAGTGAAATCACCAACAACTTCACCATAAAATATTCTTTAGTGATTTGGTGAATGGTTTCTAGTCCTACAACATCTTAAATATGCTCATGTGTCATCTTTCCCATGTCATTGTAAGTAGGTAAAGCTTTCAAAGCTGTGACTGACACTTAGTGCTGAGCCTGTAGGGAAAGAGGGCCCATACTATTCCAGGTCAAGAAATGCCTGGGCAGAGTTGGTTGTGCCATCTGGGTTGGAGGATTTGTATGGACCAAAGGAGTTGGTAGAACTTGTTGAGCCAAAACATTTGGAACACTCAGAGCACCTGGTGGAACGTTAGGTGAAACCAGAGTATTCTGATGATCTGAGGAATTTGGTGGAACTAGGGGTAAGCTAGTTACTATGTTGTCGAGATTCGAATTTCGTGTAGCAACAACTTCTTGTGAAGATGTCCCATCTAACGGGATATTTGGCTTGACCACTCTAGGATGCTCTCCTAGAGCGTCGATGCCAAGCTCAAAGAACTTGATTTCGTCTTCTGTATTTCAAGCCTGCCACCTCATACGCATGAAGGTGTGATATTTTACGCTGGTCTACGAGGTTTAGAGATTTTTGAGTTCATATGAATCACTAGATGTTTGGATTTGTCAGAAATAATACGAACATCAACTTCTTAATACTACTTTTGCTATGGAATGTTATTGTCCCATCGGGCATGCCAGAAACTTTTGGTCAGAGATCTACCTTAGGTATTAATTTATCTATTCATGCACCCTAAACCCGGCCAATATTAAAAATTCGAGAGGAAGAAATACCTCCCGTGTCGATCTCCAGAGAGGGGTTGGTTCCATTGCTATTCTAACTAGGGGATTTGAGGATAGAGAATAGGAAAGAGATTAAATGACTGAAAGGAATGGGAAATATGGCCACAAGCCAGATAAAATAGGGGTGATGGACTAACAACATGATAACTCTACTACATTATAAACCAAATAACACTCAATACATACAACTAACAAGAATTAAAACTAAATATCTAACATGTGTAATCTCCAAGGTTACTCCAGGGGTTCACGTTTTATCAGAAGCTAAATCTAAATATTAGAATTCAAGCCTATAGATGAATCAAAGAACTTAATAGAATATAAACAATAGAAGACACACACACAAAATAGAAGTCCAGAGTTAGAGCCAAACATCAGTTGTATTGATAGCAAAATTTGGATTACATCAAGCTTCTAGCAAACATCCATCATTTTACAATAAAATAGTAGGCTTATATAGAGAATTTTATCGCTTGAAACATTAAATGCACACCTATAAAATGTGGTGGTGGCAGCCAAGATAAGTTTTAAGGAATTACAATCATGAAATAGTAATTAGGGGTGGTTGGGACTGATGACTCATTTAAATTTGTTTGAACTCCTTCAATGCTCTGACGGGATTGGCTTACTGGTGTTGCCTCCTCACTCACTGGAACAGCTTTCAATAAAGATAAGATTTTGAAATCCTGGAACGTCTAGTCTGGAAATTTCTCAGAATGGTTGTGCTTGGATGAATAAGGATGCACCTTAACTCACTGATGGGAAGTGCTTCTAGGAAATACCAACGCCAGAGTTGAAAGTTCAAGAGGTAAAGAGCAACTAACCCATTGTGCAACTGCCTGGCGCTTGAAAATGGAGCACAAATCCTTGGTGCATAGGAAGCAATGTTGGCATTGAAAATTCAACTACCAAAGCGCACGTGAATGGAGTGCAAACACCTTGCACAGGAGAAATGGAGCGCAACGCATTGCATAAGGGAAATTGAGCACAAGGGTTTGGTGCATAGGGAGGCATGCCAGTGTTTGAATGGTCAAAAACTAAATCGTGTGAGAATGGATCATAAATACCTTGCATAGGAGAAAAGGAACACAACATTTTGATACCTTGGAAATAATGCTAGGTTGAGTAGTCAACATGCTTTGCGCTTGTCCACAGTGTGAATCTTCTTGGTGCTTAGAAAACTAAGTGCAACATCTTGAGGTATTATCTACATGGAATATGATGTGATTTGAAAATTCAAAGTAGGAAGCGCTCTGAATGGGAGCGCAATAACTTGGTACTTGTAGAAATGAGCACTACACTTCATCAACACTTAGCATTTTTCCTTGAAAACTAGTGTTGTGCTTTGATCGATCAATGTGTGTTGCACTCCTGAGAATGTGTGCAAAGGTATAGCGTTCGTTGTTGTTTCACTTTGATCGGTCAAACGGTGTTGCACCCTTCAGGTAGAACGTAAAGGTATTGCACTGGTTGCTGGTGTGCTTTGACCAGTCAAAGGGTGCTATGCTCTTCTGGTACCTCATGCTAATAATTGGTGCACAATAGCAATACGCTACTCAAGCAGTGCACAAAGGCATTGCACTAGTAATTTGAGTGCAACGTCCTCCATAAACACTTAGCACTTTTTATCAAAATAAGTTGATATTTACTACCTACCAGACCGACATTGGCTTACGCTCTGCTCACTCTGCTCACCTAACTCATGCCTGAGGACAAATCAAGCTACCCTCACTTTCCAAAAGGTGTGCACCCTATATGGTATGTAAACAGAAATAATTGTTAACTGCTTTAGGAACAGTCAAGAGAACTTTGACAGTAAAACTTAAAAGAGAGAAAAATGTATTTTGAACAAGGACAAAGTTTCTAGGAAGCAAACATTACTGGATATCAAAATGCACACAATGTTGTAGAAATGACAACAAACATATTTGTACCTATTTAAGCATTAGCAAATTAATAAAAATGAGGTTGGTTTCATCATCAATACTACTCTTTCTTTTATGAAGAAGTTTTCAATAAATTGACAACAATATTTCCATTTTGAGACAATTCCCCCTGATTTTCCATTTGAGTCTATCTTGATAAACTTCCAACTTGGTGGGAGTGAATTAAGAATAACTATTTCCTTTCTTAACTCTAACATGGTTTCTTGAATCAAGATAATATTAGGCTTCTAAAATTTATAAATCTTTTTAGGGCTATCGTTTTTGTGAGGAGCCCCCAATCCTCTAATATTGAAAGAGATTATTATCATGGAATACCCAACTCATGGGGCTATCTAGCTCTAAGTACCCCATAAATAGATTTTTGTTTACTAGTAATCATTTATTTCTCAACTCTTTTTTGGGATATTTTTAAATAAAATTCCTACCTACTAAGTAACCTTGAATTTGACTGGCTTCAAATCTTAGTCCCCTTTTAATTTGCCCAAAGCTCTTATCTACTTTATCTTTTATTAGATATTAAAATATATCTTCCCACATGAGGTAAAAGTTTACATTGAGATGCAGGACTAGAGGCAAAGGAGATCCTACTGATGGGGGATTTCCTTAGTTTATTTCCTTGTCCTCTCTTTATTTTTTCCATGATTGCAAAGATATTCTACCATATTCCATCCCAAACTAAGCTCTTACTTCATCCTTTTGCTTGTATATCATCCATTATCTTCCTACTTTCCTCTATTGAGGAAAAAACACTCTTTTATCCTTCTCTCAAGACTATTCTCTATGAGGTCTTCCTAAACCAATTTCAAGCCATAATTGTATAGGGTTGTATTATTCAAATCATCATGTAGAGATAATATTGAATTACTTGAATCTAGTCCTCCAAGATCTTTGTCATAAAATGGTAAAGCCTCCCCCTTATCTTTTGCAGCTCCTGTTAATATTTGTAGTCATTTTCTTTCATTTATTGAGTGATGCCTATGATTGTTCTTCTAGAGCTCCTAAGTTTATTTTTGTCCCTTATCTACTTGAACTTATGTTACTATTATCTTCTCTCTATTACTTGTACCAATGGGAGTTTCAACTTCTATCTACTCCTTTTCGTGTCCACTACTTCTCCATGCTCTACATTTTTCTTTGAGATAACATACTAGTGGTAGAAACTACATCGAAAGGGAATTCAATGTAGTCTAAATTTTGTGTGTGAAACCAACTTCTTAAAAATTCCACTAAGATTCGAGCTATTTATTTCTAAAGACCATTTAACATTTTTGAGTCCACTTCAAGAAAAACTCCTAAAGAGTTCCCTATCTTCCTCAACATCTTCTCATTCCAATATTCTAGTGGTATTACAAGTAACTTGACCCAAATAGGTTGGGTGGTTATCCTCTCAGATCAAGGATAAAACCTAGGTGTCCAATTTTTTATAGTAAGGATACTATGACCCATATCCATCTTCCCTTTTTTATAGTTTTGGCATCTTCTACTTTCTAGAATACAAAGGGTATCCAACCTTTTTTCATTACATGGTATGTTGGGATATATCCCAACAACTCCAACCATGTTGATTTTATCCAGTCATGAAGAGTTTTTGTTTTCATCGAGCATCCCATAAACCTTCTCACCATAATTTTATATTTCAATGATAAAACTTGTTCAAGCATCAGATCTTCCCCCTATTAGAAATACTAAGTTGTCATTGATGTCAAAGGAGCATGGTATTCAAGGCAAAAATATTCTTCAAGGATGATAAGTTTATAAGGATGGATAATATATCAATGATGTCAAAGATGGGCTTGGTGAATAATAAACAATGGATAATTATCCAAGGTAAGCATATATTTCAGATGAAGCAAAGCAAGGAAAATATTTTTAAGTAAAGGATTATTATAAAGAGAAGGACAAAGGCTTGGGATAAAAAGGTTTAAAGGCTTGGGAAAAAAAGTTTTAAAGGCTTGGGATAAAAATATTTAAATATTACAAGAGAGGGACAAAGGTTTAAAAGTTAATATTATAATATTTAAATCATAAGATTTAAAATATTACAATATAGAGTGGTTTAAATTTAAAAGCATTGACGTCCTTGGGTTATAAAGGTAAACATATATATATGAAGCATAAATTAATTTTGTAAAATGGTTTTTGGAGCGCAATTCGTATACCCCTTCATGCGAAAATCGAATCAGAGAATAAGAGGAGGAAAAGAACATGTTTTGCAACAGTGAGCAAAAAGAGAATAAATATATCGTGTTGCCATTTTGGTCTCATTTGGGTGGCTAGCCCAACCGATCGCTTAGCTAGATCTAAGACACCATGGAGCAGGAGGTTGTAGGGTTGAAACCATGCAGGCACTATTTTGGTTGGCAAAGAGATAGAACAGAGAAGGAATTATTTAGTTTGTGTTGTGTGTTTGATTCTACCCACTAGGGTAGCCCAGCTGTTTTCCCAGTCTATGCTAGGGCAAAGGTCAAGAGATCGAATCTCCTCCATGTTCGTTGGGCTTAATATGTGAGGTAAGGGTAAAAAAAAAATTGTTTAATTTAATTTGAGTGGGAGATATAAGGTGTAGCATGATTATTTGAAAATTGTATTTTTGCATGTTAGAAAAGGAGATATAAGGTGTATTGTGGTTAATTTTAAATTGTATTTTTGCATGTTAGAAAAAGGAGATTTAAGGTTTTAATTGTTAATAAAGCTTTATATTGAGAATTTCAAAAGGGAGATATAAGAAGTTATTTTTTAGTTTTATTGTGCATCTTTTTAAGGGTTTTTTAAGTGATTGATTTGATATCTAATCAAGAAAAGAAAAAGAGAATTGCTAACCAGTTTTTGAAGGGGCAAACAAAAGGAAAATTATTTTTGTCAAAATAGGTTTGGAAGGCTCTTGCAAAAGGATATCATCATCATTAAGGCGGATTTAGAGGTATGGTGATTTAATTCCTTTCTCAAAGTGATTTTGTTAAGGAAAATATTTTTATTGTCATATAGTGGGAGGTACAAGGAATTATTGGATGTGCATTGTTTTTTCTTGAAATTGGAAATAAATGGGCAAGAGTTATGGATCAGATTTGAAAATAAACATGTGCATTGTTTTTGCTTGAAATTGGAAATAAATGGGCAAGAGTAGTAGATCATATTTGAGAATAAATTTGTGCATTGGCTTTGCTTGAAATTGAGAGTAAATGTGCAAGGGTTATAGATTAGAATTAATATAAAATTTATGGATTGTTCATGATTGATCTTGGAAGTAGATAGAAGGGCATATTTGTGCATTGATATTGGTCTTGAAGTGCACGTGGAAATAAGCAAAATTAGTATAGTCTCACACAAATAGAAGATTTGTTTTAAAGCAAGTCAAAGTGTCACATAGTGCAAGGATAATGTGAAAGTATTCAATTGAAAAGGACATTTTTAGCTATCTAAAAAAGGGAAGGAAAGGTGCAAATCAGCAATTACAAGATCAGTTATCAAGTGCTAGACTAGAGCTACCTTTTAATGTAATAAATGTGAGACATGTGGAAGTGACAGACTTAATGAATGTGAAGAACATATTGGGCATCTAATAAGTGCATATCATTCTCTATATGTTCATGAAAGAATTCTGGGTAGAATATGTTTAAATTGCTTTTTTGAGGAAAGCACATTGAAGAATACATGAAGAACTTGATGACATCATTATGCAAGAATTGTAAATAGATGAGCAGTGATTTGTATGCAAGAATTGGAAATAGATGAACATTGTTTTGTATGCAAGATTTGGGAATAGATGAGCATTGTTTAGATTAGATTTTAGAAGGATTTTGGAGCATATTTGAGCAGGTTTTGGAGCATATTTGATCAAGTTTTGTGAGCAGGTTTTGGAGTATATTTGAGCAGGTTTTGTGAGCAATTTTGGAGTAAATTTGAGCAAGTTTAGTGAAGCAGGTTTGGAGAAGATTTGAGCAGGTTTTATAAGCAATTTTGGAGCATATTTGAGTAGGTCTTATGAGCAGATTTTGAACCAGAGTAGAGGGGATTGGTGTCTCCTATGGATAGGTGTCCAAGAACCAGAGCAGAGGGGATATGTGTCTCCTATGGATTCGTGTCCACAAACTTGAGAGGGGATTGGTGTCTCCTATGGATTGGTGTCCACAAACTTGAGAGGGGATTGGTGTCTCTTTTGGATTGGTGTCCACAAACTTGATAGGGGATTGGTGTCTCCTATGGATTGGTGTCCACGAAATTGAGAGGGGATTGGTGTCTCCTATAGATTAATGTCCACAAACTTGATAGGGGATTGGTGTCTCTTATGGATTGGTATCCAAAAACTTGAGAGGGGATTGGTGTCTCTTATGGATTGGTGTCCACGAAATTGAGAGGTGATTGGTATCTCATATGGATTTGTGTCCACGAACATTGTAATAGGAGATTGGTGATATGGGAGCAATTACAACAGACAAAGGAAATAATTGATAATCCAAAAACTTGTATTCCATTGATAACATACGCCTATAAATAGGTATTTACAAGACATGGAATGGATAAGGGTGCATTCAATGATAACGGTGCACCTTAATCCTTACAACAACCAATAATTAAAAATAAACAACTATTATTTATGAAATCACACCTAATTCCCTATCATTCCTCCCCACTGAAGAAGCATTGGTCCCCAATGCATACAAATGTGGAAGAGAAAGATGGAAAATAACTAGGAGTATTGGGTACAACCAAAAATATACTCTTGTTACAAAAGAAGAAGACCAAAATGATGAACTTTTACATGTCTTCATAAAACCAAAATCTGACATTGGATCTGAGTCGGGCACGAAAAATGCTCTCTAATGACTGTAAACACTGCTATGTCGATGGACAACTGAAATCGGTCCCTGGAATCGGTCGAAGAAAGCAGCAACTAAATTGTTGGAGATGCAGCAAAATATTCCTCGAACCACGTGCACAAAAGGTGCCAGGTGGAAATGGCGGTTGCATGAAATTAAATTAAATTAAGGATAATTTAATTTAATTTATTGGTGTAAATTTAGTTAATGATGAACACGCGCATTAATGAAGGCATGCATTAATGAAATGGAATGACATTAATGAAAGGTGGAATGGCGCATTAATGAAGGTATGCATTAATGAAATGGGATGGCGCATTAATGAAGGCATGAATTAATGAAATGGAATGCATTAATGAAGGTGGGTAACCATTTAATGAAAGTGGTAACGGTGAAAATAATAAAAAAATTAATAAATTAAATTTAAAAAATTAATTTAATTTATTGTTTGAAATGGAGGAAATGGGTAATTAAAAATTAATTTAATTTAATTTAATTTAGTGAATTGTGGAGGCCATGGTGGATCTTGGGTATGCAAAATTGAGCGATGGAAATGAAAATGACATGAGAGGCGATGGCCATGGAGGCACACGAGGGAGATCAACCAAATGATGGAATCGACAATGATAGTGTGTATAAGCCATAAAATGACCAGAAATAAGTGGACGTCAAAATTATCTAAAACACCACTGGAAAATGCAAATCCGTGACGAAAATGAACAACAAAGACAGATCAATGGGCAGATAGTGGTTGGTGATGTCATTAGAAAAGCATTAGAAAAATAGTAGCAGTTGGCAATGATAAAAAATTTCAGCAATGGTGGCAGCGAAGGCCATGGAGGAAACAACAATGATCGTGGGTTGCATGATCTTTCCTCTACGATCGGGAAGCAAAAAATGAATGTAAGATATGGGACGATCAAAATGGATAGTTGGTTGCCAAGGAATGCAAGAAGCTACAAAGGGAAACTCTAAAATGATGTTAAACCAAAAAATGGTGAATTTGTGAGAACCGTGATCTGCAAAGGTGGACAACAAGGAGATTTAGGCAGTGCACGTTGAAGGCTGCAGGGGCTAGATGGTACCATATCAATGCAAGAATTAGAATGCCAAGGCTACAAAGAGGCAGGTTTCACAAGAACCATAGCAGACAACAAACGTCCTCAAGCTCAGCAACAAGAGCTTTAAGTGAGCTTGGGTCCACATCAGGAGCAACAGAAGCCACATAGTCTAATGGAAATATGCTAGGAATTTTACCCAAAGACCCTGGTTTAAATCCAGGTATGGTTGTAAATGCTTCAATGTATGAATAAAGAATGAAATCTTGATATCCTTTAATAAGATCTTTGGCAGGAATGAGATCGTCAATAATAGGTTCTTCAGTGATAGCAGTGAGGATTTAAGTTGTAAACTGCTAAAAATTAGCAGCCATTATTGCATGGAATTATTGAAGTACAACCATTTTTGCATGAAGTTGTTGAAGTTTTACGGTGAGGACGACAAGTTGTGCAAAGACCTCATCACGTGACATATTGATACTTGACATCATTATAGAAAAAATAGAATCATATGATGGACACAAAATGAGTACAAAATGAATGAAGGTTTGTGATTGTCAAGAATTGTGAGGTAGAAAGCGAAGCAAAACTACAAAGTGGGATGAAACTGCAAAATGGAATCAACAATTCTAGAAAAGAATGCAATCATAAAATATCCAAGACAAACTTAACGCTCCACAAACAGATCTACGGAGGCATTCTCATTCCCCTTTTGAATCGATCTTGGTCTAGGGGAAGAGGATACTAGCTTGGAACTCATAACCTGCTCTGATACCAATGATATGGGAGCAATTACAATAGACAAAGGAAATAATTGACAATCCAAAAACTTGTATTCCATTGACAACATACGCCTATAAATAGGCATTTACAAGACATGGAACGGATAAGGGTGCATTCAATGATAATGGTGCACCTTAATCCTTACAATAACCAATAATTAAAAATAAACAACTATCATTTATGAAATCACACCTAATTCCCTATCAATTTGTGTCTCCTGTGGGTTGGTGCCCACGAAATTTATTGAAAATTTATATAAGCAATATTTTGTCGTGGTTTTCTCCCAAAAGGATGTTTCCACGTAAAAGCTATGTCTCTCATATGTGTGATGATTTATTTTATTATTGCATTAATATTATTGTTGTTATAATTTGGATTGAAAAATGAAATTTTTTATCTTATACTGTTCACCCCCCTCTTAGTATAAGCTTGTGTTCTACACCCCCACCACCATTTTTTTATCTCTTTTCATTTTTTGATACAACCTTTTCTCTTATCTCTTCCCTTATTTATATGAGAGGGGTTTCAATTTAGAAGCTCCTCTAACTCCCTTCTTCATTCAAACTCTTCATCACAATTCCCTTCTAAAAACCTCTCTACCTCTAGCTTCTACAAATATCTCTTCCACCCATCACTACCTTCTAGAACCCTTGCCCCCTCCATATAGACTCCTTTAAATCCTCATTTTAGCTTCCTAGTTACCTTTGATAGATATAGCGATAAATGAACCTTTGTCGGATTTAGCAACAAAAAGTTATAACCCTAATAACAAAGTTGGAATTCAATTTCTCGATCATGGCATGGATTTTCTTGCTTCTACCGTAGCTTCATCTCTTGCAGTGTCAAATGTCTCTTTATGCTTTTGTCTATCATTAGGGTTTTTGACTTTTACTTCAATTCCATTTGAAGCCTTACCTTATTCCTCGACCACTCCTTATTTTCTCAACTATTTTTTCTTCAACTTTGTCTGTAGCCTTTCCTTATTATTTAGCCACTCCTCCAATACCACTTTGCATGTTTTTGTCTATTGTTAGGATATTTTGCCACTATTTTTTTCTTTCCTTCAGCTCCATCTGTAGCCCTTCCTTCTTTCTTAGCCACTCCTTTGACATTGCTCTTCATGTTTTTGTTTGTTGTTGAGATTTTTGGCTTTTCCTCCAACTATGTTTGCAACCCTTCTTTCTTCCTTAACCACTTGTACATTTCTTTGCATATTTTAGTTTGGTGTTAGGATTTTTTGTTGCTATTTTTTTTCCTCAATCCCATTTGTCATCCTTCATTCTTCCTTAGCCACTCCTTTGATGCTTTTGCCTATCGTTTGGGTTTTCGGATTTTCTTCAACTCCATTTGTAACCCTTTTTCCTCAACCTCTTCTTATTTCCTCAACTATTTTTTTCTTCAGCTTTGTCTACAACCTTTACTTCTTCCTTAATCACTCCTCCGATGTTGATTTGCATATTTTTATCTTTTGTTAGGATTTTGATGACCATTTTTTCTCCCAACTTTGTTTGCAACTCTTCATTATTCCTTAGCCACTTCTTTGATGTCGCTCTTTGTGATTTTGTCTATTGTTGGGGTTTTTACTTTTCCTTCAACTTCATTTGCATACCTTCCTTCTTTCTCAACCACTCCTTATTTCCTCAATTGTTTTTTACTTTAGCTCTATTTGCAACCTTCCCTTCTTCCTTAGACACTCCTTTGATGTTGATTTACAAGTTTTTGACTACTATTAAGATTCTTGGATGTTATTTTTTCCTCTATTATTTTTTGTTATTAATATTTGTCCAAATACAAAGAACAAAAAGAGAAGGCCAAAACAAAATAGACCTTAGCAGTAAAAAATAAAAAACACTTTGATCTTTGAATTGCTTGGGCCTTCTTTTCTTCTACTCACTTCCTTTTTGAGAGCCTTCAGGACCTTTACCTTTGACTCAAACCCACAAACCCTAAAAAAAGAAGGTTTCTAAAGCCCCATTTTGAAGACAAACCTGAAACTAGAAAGAACCCAAGCCAAAACGAACATAAAAATACACAAAAGGGAATCTCAAAACCAAGATTTGGATGCACTAAAAATGAGAGTCAGCCAAAGAACAAATCTTAACAAGGCCTAAAAACCTGAATACATCTCTGAGTAACTTCACTTACTAGATTAGTTTTCTACAATTCCAACAACGACTCTCAACTCGACGAAAAAGCCTTAAATTAAGCTGAAAATAAAACCAAAAAGAACTTGAACCCACTTTCTATTAGACTAGAAAAAAACACCACAACAAAAATCAAAACACCTTGAAGTGCAAAAATACAAAAATTACAGCAACCTGACTTTCAAGGAAGCAAGTAGACTAAGAAGAAAAAGAATCTAGGCATTCTAACACCTTCCAACACTACAATTAAGCTAAAATATACTCATTCTCCTCTAATCATATAACCTATATCCATACAAAATTTACTTGATCAAACATCATTTTAATTTAAAAATACTATGAAACCATTCCTTATAATAAATATTCTTGTTTGAGTCATCCTCCCTTCTTGCCCCTATCAATTGTATTTATAAAACATAATTACTCACTCCACATTTTTGCAAATTTTGAACAAATGTCTTTTAATTGTGTACAAATAAGGAATTATTATAATTAATGTTTTCTTTATTTATGATTAAAGCAAGTTTTTATGGATGCATAAGTGCAAAAATATACAAGGTAGGGGTACAAATTTGCAATGCTCGTTGTAAACTTCCAAAGTTGTATTACGAGGGTGTGAGGGTACATAATACATGATGATATGAAATTAACATGTAAAATCATCTATGTATTGTCAACATGCACCTAAGCCCCATTGATGCATCCAATGCATTCCCAATTGTGTCAATACGGTGGGATTGTTAGAGAATATATTACATTATTGGGTACATATCAATGTACCACCTTTGGTACATGAAAGCATGAGATTTCGGAAATAAAACACTGAGATGCAAATAAAAATAGAACTAAATCGAGGCATAAAATAACACAGATAGAATTAAATTAAAAACAAGAGCACAACCCTTTTTATTAATGTAATTCCGCTCGATTACAGTATCTCTCTTCAGTTACACGTTCTCGGTTACAACAGATGAACAGTGATCCCCTTCCGCATGCCCACACGTAAAATGGGCGGGCTGTAGTGTTGCCGCCGCTTGATGTTTAATGAGTCTTGTTAGCCGTTGCCTATCTTGCGTTCAGCCGCTTACCCTGCATTCAGAAACACGAGAAGAACGTTAGTAGCACCTGTAATAAGAGGGCAGAACCTTCTGACTTTAGCATACATATGAAGATAGATCAGATGCATGAATAAAACAACTCTTCGTGAAACTGCAACTTTTGCCGAGAACAGAGAACAATATACATTCGAAATGGCATATATCCGAGGATGTAAAACGTAAACTGTTATTTTTATTCTACTTGAAGACAACACAATACATGAGACATGGACAGTCATTAAAATAATCAACCGATTCTAATGCTATTGCCTGCAAGTTAGCACTTCATTGTGTTGCATGACAATATTCGATAAAACGTATTGCAAGACGCATTCGAGCATATAACGTATGACACGATATATTCTAACGTAAAGTTTATTTGAACAACGTAAAGAATAAGCTATTTCGATACTGTTAGTTTTTGCAATGTATTTCAAAAGAGAACAACATATATTGCATTAACTAGAAACGTTCATGGGCTGCCCAAGCGGGCCACCCTTGGTTTACACTTAGTCTCGACGCCAATCCACTAGGAATGGGCTCGAGATCTAAGGCTGTGTGTTGTCGTCGAATTAGTGGGATGCAGTGATCCACTGTCGGGTGTGAAAGTCCGGTTCACTCTTCTAAGAATCACCCACCAACCTCTATTTGTGAGAGATTCTAGATGTAAAGAAGGTGAACTTAGATTGATACAGTCGGATATCCAAATGAGCAGCACTTCGTTGTGTTAACAAAATGCTTCGTAGTCTCCTCTTTTATATTGTATCGAGCGGATTTTTTATAGAGGATTCGGCCTCTGAGAGCATTAATGTTCAAAACCCTAAATTCGTAGGCGCCGCTCAAATTTGATCCTTATCGGGTCATTATGAGGCATGGCTCGCACGAGATTCTCGCTAGAAAATCTCGGACGGCTATGAAGTATGGCCTCGGATCGGATTTGTTGTTGAGAGTGCTCGTCTCATTACTTCCATGGGTGAAGTCCGCCGTAATTTTCAGAGCCATGGGGTCTCTTCGAGAAGGGACACGTAGAGGTGCCACGTGGCGGTCGTTCCTTGGATGGTCGAATGTATGCTTTTGATTGGTGACGTGTCTGCTTTTGACTTTGGCCAGGTGTTGGCTTGAGGCCCAAAGTGTCGCGATATCGTGACACTTTGGGCCGGCTTTGCTCGGGGCCCAAAGTGTCGCGATATCGCGACGCTTTGGGCCGGCTTAGCTCGGGGCCCAAAGTGTCGCGATATCGCGACACTTTGGGACCGCTTAGTCGGGGCCCAAAGTGTCGCGATATCGCGACACTTTGGGCCCGCTTTGGTCGGGGCCCAAAGTGTCGCGATATCGCGACCTTAGGGAATTTGGGCCCGCTTTGGGTCGGGGCCCAAAGTGTCGCGATATCGCGACACTTTGGGCCCGCTTGGGTCGGGGCCCAAAGTGTCGCGATATCGCGACACTTCGGCCCGGGCTTGGTTTTTGACAAAAGGCTTGGCGCGGATAAAGGCTTGGCTTGAAGAAGGCTTTGAAGAAGGCTAAGAAGGCTTTGAAGTTTGTTAAAGGCTCTAGAACGACCGACTTTGCTCTGCTCATTTTTTGATCTTTTAAACTGTTGTGTGAGTGGTTAAGACCACTATTTGACCTCTAAGGGCTGCCCTAAAAGCTGTGTATGTGCATGCGATCAGTGTTTGTAGTCACTTAATCAGAATGGTGCTGTTTTGGTGTCTACAGATGCCCCTTTTTGGGAAGCGCTGCGGGTGACGCAGTGTTGAGCAAAAATATACGACCAAAGCACTAATGATTAGGGTTTCTTGGTAACCTAACCAACTTTTAATGCCCCAAGTATGGAAAGGGCATGCATTCTTGAATCCTTGCTTCTGACGAGCTAAGGAATTTGATTTCAAGTGTTAACCTATTTTGGTGAGGTGTGACTTGAGCTTGGACATTGATCAGTCATGATTAGGCAAAGGGCGTAACCTTTTATCCACAGGGGAACCTTGTGTTCATGCTTCGGGAATGCCAAGTATTTGATCAATTTAATGATTGCTTGTTTACTGCCCCAAGCGGGAGCGTGATTGTCTTTGTCAATGATTCTTTGAATGCATGTCATTGCCTTGATTGGGTGTGTGGTTGTTGATTGGTGACTAAGTGTGACTACCCCCTCAAGCGACGAATCGATGAGGGAATGACCTTCGTGAGAAAAGCGACGAGTCGCTTGACCCAAGATGACTTAGGTTAGGGTGCCTTTAGATGTTTTTCCATTTGAGCACGTGCAATTTCTCGACATTTGGACCTATTTTTGGTGGGTGTTAACCCTTTTGGTGATGCCGTAATGGGGTGAAATCATCAAAAACCCATCTTCCCGTGGAGCGGTCCGGCTATGGTAGCCTTCTTGGGGAAGTAGGAGAATGATAATTTGAGCCCCGACATCGATTTTCTATGCCAAGAGGTTGAGTGCAAGAGCACTCGTGTCCGGCAATGCTTATTGCTTCTTTTTGTGTTGCATTTTTGTGATGTTTTTGTTGTTTTGATTTTCTTTCTTTACGTAGATGTCATGATTTTATGCACAATGGTTGATGTTGGTGGATGCATGCTACTTTATATTGATGGATGCATATGGTATGATAATTACCAATGTTGTATGTTGATTTATTTTGATGGATGCATGATGAATGCAAATGCATGTGATATGCAGAAATGAAATGGATGTATGGACTTGGTGATATTTGGTTATGGCACCATAGACTCGTTTAGAACTCCATTACTTTGCTATGTACAAATGTGGTGTTTCTTCTTTTTGTATTTTCTGATGGTATTGCAAGGATGAAAAGTAGTGTAATTGGTTTAGAAATGTAGCTAAGGTTTTCCCGAGACTCAGACAGCTTTTAACTCACTAGCCATGACTGTACTTTATCTTACAAGACTTTTGAACAAGGTATGAATCGGACTTGTTTTTGACCAAGTTATTTCACATCCCTGTGTGTGCAATTGAGTTCATTTATGTGGTATTTGTCAGGATACCGCCAGTGCCAGATGGGCTTTCAACCGAACTCGTACTCGAGGATCACCTAATTAGCTCCACTAACTCCTTTGTTGTATGTAGTTAGATTAATCATGCGGTGTTCTCCAGGATACCATAAGCTAGCTCATCCACATGCAAACATTGATCTATACACAAGTTAATGTGATAGATATATCGTCATGCGAGAAGTTTACCGCCAGAGACCGATAGGCTATCAACCAAACCGGTACTGAGGCTTGCCTCATGACCTGTCGGAATGCTGAGAGTTCCAGGGATTCAAGGTCAACTCCCTTCTTTTCTTCAATTGTATTGGGATACTTGCTCGTTATAGTGATAATAATCACTTGTTTATTTTGATTTATTTTTCTTTTCTCTTGAGCAAGGGATTTGGATATGGAGTGACGATAATCACTATTCTTTGTGCTTTTTGAGATGTGCATTGTAGGGTGTCAAATTTTGAAGTTTTGACATTTTGCAAATTTTTGACGTTTTGCAACTTTGGGATTCTTAGGGAATTGGGTAGGGAGGATGCTTGTCCTTTTGCCAACTCTCAGCATTCTTGGGGTCATTCGCACAGGGGGATGAGCAAGATAACCGTTTCGCTTATGGTAACCTGGATTACCGTGCAGGTTTCATCCTTCGTTCACACAACTCGGGAATTTTTATGTGTTTTAATTTGTGTTGGGATGTTACGTAACAAGGTGTATTGCAAGTGTAACTCTACCTTCGTAAAATCTGTTTGACTTGATACATTTCATTGCTAAAGAGCAAAATGATGACTGAATCACGAAAAACTCTTGATACATTAAAAGACCACTGACTCTAGTGTGGTAAAGTGCATGGTGTTTTGTTGTTTTTGTAAAATGGAACAGTGTGGAACAAGATGGACTAGTAGAACCATGACAGCCTATGGTGCCTTTGACCTGTACGACCATGAATATGCAATGTATGGATGCAATGCTTGGATGCAGCTACATATTTTTGTATTTTTGATGGATTGATTTTGGTGAATATGAAGATGAATTGCGAGAAGAACTCTCTATTTGATGAATTTGAATATGCCTAGAAATGAAATGCAAATTTTTGTTGTTTTTGATGATTTTTGTTGTTTTTGAATTTTCATGATTTTTGACCAAGTGATTGTGGAAATCCTTGGAGCGTTTTTGGGATTGACCAAGCGATTGCAAGAATCCTTGGAGCCTTTGGGATTGACCAAGCGATTGCAAGAATCCTTGGAGCCTTTTGGGATTGACCAAGCGATTGTGATAATCCTTGGAGCATTTGGGGATTGACCAAGCGATTGCAATAATCCTTGGAGCATTTGGGTTGACCAAGCGATTGCAATAATCCTTGGAGCCTTTTGAGATTGACCAAGCGATTGTGATAATCCTTGGAGCATTTTGGGATTGACCAAGCGATTGTGATAATCCTTGGAGCATTTGGGGTTGACCAAGCGATTGCAATAATCCTTGGAGCTTTTGGGGTGACCAAGCGATTGCGATAATCCTTGGAGCTTTTTGAGATTGACCAAGCGATTGTGGTAATCCTTGGAGCATTTTGGTTTGACCAAAGGGTTGATGGACACCTTTGGAGCATTTGGTGTAATCCACTTGCTCTTCAGGGAATAGAGGTACCCCCACTTGACAATCTTTGTGCACCGGATCTGGCTCTGTAGGAATTGGCACGAATGGATCGGCCTTATGCACGGATAGGAGGACAGGGGTCTCGCCTTCGACACTGATGGTGCTAAGATATTCTTGGGTGGAAGTTGTTCGTGACCTTCCCAAAGGAGTGGGATCGACATGTGATGTTGGTGGGCTGGGTCTATGCGCCACTCATGCCCTAGTATTATGTTTATCATTTGACATGCTTCATCGATATTTACAGGGTGTCGATGCTGTCGTATGTGATTGTTGTGGGCTATCTCTGTTTCATCCTCACCTTCGGACAATGTGTATAGCTCTTTAGAATCTGGGGATTCTGAGACATGAAGGACTGCATCATCAGGTAGTCCTACAACCAAGGGTTGATCCTCTTCGAAAAGAGCCTCATGTACGTTGGGCCTTGGGAGCTCTAAAATCTTGGTCTCTACCGACTCTGAGTGTTCTAGCACTTTGTATGTATCGGGAGATTTGAGCTCCTCCTCTTTGATTTGTTCTTGTTGAGGAACTTGGGGTTCATGGAGGGGTAGCTGAATAGCACCCCCATGTCTTGGTGGGGCTGTTCATCCCGCTCTTCTTCTTGTTCTGATTCCTCAGAAGCTTCGAACAATGTGTATAGCTCATCAGGATCTGATAGATTTTGAGATATGGAGGACTCGCATCATCGGTGAGTACTGTTAGAGGTTGATCCTCTTCGAAAAGAGCCTCATGTAAGTTGGGCCTTGGGAGCTCCAAAATCTTGGTCTCCACCAACTCTAAGTGCTCTAGCTCTTTGCATAGATCGGGAGATTTGAGCTCCTCCGCTTTGATTGGTTCGTGTTGAGAAACTGGGGACCTATGGAGGGGTAGCTGAATAGCACCCCCCATGTCTTGGTAGGGCAGTTCATCCAGCTCTTCTCTTTGCTCTGATTCCTCAGAGGCTTCTTGGTGACTTTCTAAGGGTGGCCCATAAACCTGAGTGGGTTCCTGAGGAAGGCACTCGTCATTGTTTATAGGAGTAGCCTCCTGCTCATGTCTAGGAGGCATTGGGGGTGATGCTTGATAAGGTCGCAGAGACTCGTCTCGCACCTGGGGGTTGTGCTCCTCATACTGTTGTGCTCTTTGGATGCAAGGGGTTGGCGCCTTCTCAGGTAGTTTATAGCGCAACTTATCCGCTTTGCGCTGCATGTATAAGTTTTCTAACTCCTGGCGACCTTGTTCAACCTGCGTTATTTGAGCTTGGCGGATGACTTTTTTGGCGACTGCCGGGTCGATGTGGTCTACCCTATTTTGCTCAAGAGGTTCGGATTTGTGCCTCTCATAATGTTTTGTTTTATGTGTGTGAGGGGTTGGAGTCCTCTCCTGCACAGTGTGTTGGAACAACTCCTCCTCCTGGTGTTGAAGGTGTTCTTTATTTAGAAGATACCATTGCTCTAACCGTTGTTGTTCTTGCTCAAGTTGCGTGAGTTGCATCCGGTGTGTGAAATGTTTGATAGATTCTAAGATAGTTGGTCTCACCACTTCATGTCTCGAAGGCCTAGATGCCTCTCTGACATATCTATCTTGGTCGTAGTGATCCAAGATCTCTAGAGGCCATCTCTCTCTGATGGGGGTAGCGGCATTTATCTGAGGCGCTGGCCTCAGAGTGTGACCATGATATCTAGCAAGTGCGGAGGCGTATTGCGCCCGTGATGTGTATTGTTTTTGAGGAAGGTAGGAATCTTCCTCATGCTCTCTTTCATAAGTGAGCACGATTTGGCGGACGGAGTTGGCTTGGCCTGCCTGAGGAGCCTTGTGCTCTGAATTTGTCCTTGTAGTCCTGACAACTGGAGGGGTTGAAAGAGGGATAGTGTAACCATGTGGTTCCTCTCGTCGAACCCTAGGTTGACTCAGCGCTTCATCGCGCGGTGACCGCTCATAACGAGCATCTAAGGGAGCTCTCCTATGATTGTACCCTTCATGTAAGGGTGTGTGTCGAGTGTTATGCTGAATAGGAGTGCTCTCAGAAGGGGTACCTTGGAGGGGACTACCTTGTGTGTCAGGCCGCCAAGGTGGTATGACCAAATCCTTGGGGTTAAAGCGAAGGCGACTAGCGCCCTCCCTTTGTGCACCTTCCACAGCGTCCGCCGTTGATTGGGCTTGGCTACGGGTGTACATCGTCGTGGTGCTCTCTACTGTCTAAGCAGATTTTATCTCGTTTATGATGATTTGTCTTTTTTTGTCTACACTAAGCAGAAATGAACACACACATACACAAAATCGTGATTATCTCTTTTAAGGATTAATAGTGTGTCCTAAACTGGTTTAGTGCATTTTGATGTTTCGTTTTGTTTTTGCAATTTTGGAAGAATGTTTAAATGCATAATGTTGGCTCATATGACTCCCATAAATGGTCGCCCCTTCAATATACCATTTTTCGGACCGATATACCAACCTCTCTATATACCCGCCCTTACGTGAGGGAGACTATAGGTACGTGAGAGCAGATGGTACGTGGAACATAGGCGGTACGGAAGGGGAATCGCTCTGTTTATGACACCTACCATAGAAGACTTATCCTCGCGTGCATGGGAATCACCCCAGCAACACTCGGTCAGCTTTCGTCAGGATTTACGTCTAGCAACAGTCGCGATCGAGGTAATGGATGCAATATCTCAAGCCAAAGTGATAATGGAATCCACCTTTGGTCTTGCTCAAGGGTTGGGGTTTTACGACCAACGCCTTGGTTTAAAGTACCACGTGGTGTGTGGGATTCATTTTACTTTGCAAATTTGAAACAAGCAACCGAAAAAGAAATCTTTCCCTATGCCAGACATATACTACAAACCGAAAAACAGCAAGTAGGAATTTTGAAAAGAAATTTTCTACCTTTCTTTAACAAAAAATTTTAATTATTAAATGAATAATTACGCAGATAACTACATAATTAAATAAAGCAAGAAAAATCTTTAAGAAAAATTTCTCTACTTTATTTTAATAATTAAAAGAAATTAAAATGACAGTAAATGAAATAACCCGAAACTTCGCAACAGAAAATGATATGGACGGCTAGAATCGTTACCTCCTTTCTGCCCGAAATTGTTGTTTCTGACCTCCGGCTAAAAAGAAGTACCTGTTAAGCACAAGACACAACAAGTTTAATTAACTTCTGTGATTTTTAAAAATATGGGAACCGGTCCCACCGTGATCGCCACTGAAAGCATGAGATTTCGGAAATAAAACACTGAGATGCAAATAAAAATAGGACTAAATCGAGGCATAAAATAACACAGATAGAATTAAATTAAAAACAAGAGCACAACCCTTTTTATTAATGTAATTCCGCTCGGTTACAGTATCTCTCTTCAGTTACACGTTCTCGGTTACAACAGATGAACAGTGATCCCCTTCCGCATGCCCACACGTAAAATGGGCGGGCTGTAGTGTTGCCGCCGCTTGATGTTTAATGAGTCTTGTTAGCCGTTGCCTATCTTGCGTTCAGCCGCTTACCCTGCATTTAGAAACACGAGAAGAACGTTAGTAGCACCTGTAATAAGAGGGCAGAACCTTCTGACTTTAGCATACATATGAAGATAGATCAGATGCATGAATAAAACAACTCTTCGTGAAACTGCAACTTTTGCCGAGAACAGAGAACGATATACATTCGAAATGGCATATATCCGAGGATGTAAAACGTAAACTGTTATTTTTATTCTACTTGAAGACAGCACAATACATGAGACATGGACAGTCATTAAAATAATCAACCGATTCTAATGCTATTGCCTGCAAGTTAGCACTTCATTGTGTTGCATGACAATATTCGATAAAACGTATTGCAAGACGCATTCGAGCATATAACGTATGACACGATATATTCTAACGTAAAGTTTATTTGAACAACGTAAAGAATAAGCTATTTCGATACTGTTAGTTTTTGCAATGTATTTCAAAAGAGAACAACATATATTGCATTAACTAGAAACGTTCATGGGCTGCCCAAGCGGGCCACCCTTGGTTTACACTTAGTCTCGACGCCAATCCACTAGGAATGGGCTCGAGATCTAAGGCTGTGTGTTGTCGTCGAATTAGTGGGATGCAGTGATCCACTGTCGGGTGTGAAAGTCCGGTTCACTCTTCTAAGAATCACCCACCAACCTCTATTTGTGAGAGATTCTAGATGTAAAGAAGGTGAACTTAGATTGATACAGTCGGATATCCAAATGAGCAGCACTTCGTTGTGTTAACAAAATGCTTCGCAGTCTCTCTTTTTTGTTGTATCGAGCTGGTTTTTATAGAGGATTCGGCCTCCGAGAGCATTAATGTTCAAAACCCTAAATCCGCAGGCACCGCCCAAATTTGATCCTTATCGGGTCATTATGAGGCATGGCTCGCACGGAGATTCTCGCTAGAAAATCATGTAGTTATGAAGTATGGCCTCGGATCGGATTTGTTGTTGAGAGTGCCTCGCTCTACTTCCATTGGTGAAGTCCGCCGTTTACAGAGCCATGGGGTCTCTTCGAGAAGGGACACGTAGAGGTGCCACGTGGCGGTCGTTCCTTGGATGGTCGAATGTATGCTTTTGATTGGTGACGTGTCTGCTTTTGACTTTGGCCAGGTGTTGGCTTGAGGCCCAAAGTGTCGCGATATCGCGACACTTTGGGCCGGCTTTGGCTCGGGGCCCAAAGTGTCGCGATATCGCGACGCTTTGGGCCGGCTTTGGCTCGGGGCCCAAAGTGTCGCGATATCGCGACACTTTGGGCCCGCTTTGGGTCGGGGCCCAAAGTGTCGCGATATCGCGACACTTCGGCCGGGGCTTGGTTTTTGACAAAAGGCTTGGCGCGGATAAAGGCTTGGCTTGAAGAAGGCTTTGAAGAAGGCTAAGAAGGCTTTGAAGTTTGTTAAAGGCTCTAGAACGACCGACTTTGCTCTGCTCATTTTTTGATCTTTTAAACTGCTGTGTGAGTGGTCAAGACCACTATTTGACCTCTAAGGGCTGCCCTAAAAGCTGTGTATGTGCATGTGATCAGTGTTTGTAGTCACTTAATCGAATGGTGCTGTTTTGGTGTCTACGAGTACATTACTAGCGTAGGAGTTTACTTTAGAATAAATTTAAGTAGTTACTGTTGACACTTTTGTCACGTTATGCAAGGGGTAGAAGAATAGTAGAATTTTTGTATAATATTTCTTTGTTAAAAGTTTCTCTTATTTAAAGTACAACAATTTTGACTCTCCCCAAATGAAGAAGAAAGAGCTTCGCTACCAAACAAGCCGAGGAAAATAGCTTCACCGAAAGAAAAGAAGGAGAATGTGAAAAGAGCTTCGGGCCCGAAGCACTTCAAATCACCACTTCGGGCGAAAACCTTGCGAAGTATTTTCGCCGAAGAAAATACAAAGATAACGCTTCGCACCCGAAGCATTTTCAGCAGCCGCTTCGGGCGGGAGTCTTGCGAAGCAGCATCCGAACGACTTCGCCGAAGGAGAAGAGCATAATCCAAAATCAGCTAAGGTGAGGAAACTACTTCGGGCCCGAAGTATTTCCAACACCCACTTCGGCCAGTTTTCACCCGAAGCAGTGGTGCCCGAAGCAAAATGACAATGTGTCGAAAACAGATAAATGCCTCGGAAGGATATTCCCCGAACCGCAGTTTTGAAAGAGAATCGGGCCGAAACATTTTCAGCCGAAGCAGTTTTGCCAGCAAAAGGATAAAGAGCCTCATTTCAAAGATGAAACCCGCTCGGCAGTCAACATCCCCGAAGTAGTTTCTGCGAAGCATTATTTTGCGAAGAACAAATCAAGGAGAAACTACTTCGGCCCAAGGCTTTGGCGAGGCGGATATGTAGCGAAGCACTTTCGGGCCCACGTTCCAAGGTGGGCAGCTTCCCAAGGTGATCGAAGGCCCCTTACAAGTACCCCCTTTCTTGCCCGATAAGTCCGCTGACCATTCTTGGCAAACGAAAGGGACGTAATAGTCCTCGAAGTAAAACCCGACGGGCGTAACGATCACTCAAGCACAGCATCCAGAAGCCAGGGACACTCGGGCGGCGCATTAAATGAATGTTTCCACGGTTGACCCGATCACAGTTGCCAGTTTCGGCAACCGATTTGAAAACTCAGTCGCAGCAGCCACGAGGAGCCGATTTCTCAGGGCCCGAGGGTGTACTCCGCCATTTTTGTAATAATGACTCAGAGGGTCGGGTCCTCTATAAAAACCCAGGCTTTGCAATGTAAAAGGGGGGGAACTTTCTGCTAGAAAGCTGCTGTAACTTGATGTCCTGCGTCTAATACTAAGATACTTTGAGCTCATTTCTTCTCTTTTATGCTGCCTTCCGTGCTTGATTCTTCCATCTCTCTTTGTTTGTAGACTGAGATGCTGAACTCTGCGTCCGGGGTGCAATCAAGGACAGTGTCCTAAAACTCGTTCGGAAGGATACATAGGAGTAGATAAGTGTTGTGTTGTCTTTCTTTTATGTTGCCTGCCTTGCTTGATTCTTCCATCTCTCCTCGTTTGTAAACTGAGATGCTGAACTCTGCGTCCGAGGTGCGATCGGGGACAGTGTCCTGAAACTCGTTCGGGAGGATACATAGGAAGGTTGATACCACATTTCCTTCATTTTACTCTTGGTGTTCTTTGCTGCTATTCAAGTTGCTAGTTGGTGATCGTGCTTCCTGTTCTCTCCCACCTCAAATCACAACTCTCTCTTCCCTTAACCCCTTTTTATTTATTTTTCTAACCCTTATCCCTTTTATCTCTTTCCTGCACTCTTGTCTTCAAACCCCAAAAGGTAGATTAGTATAGGAGCCGGCCTTTCTTCGGAGATCGGCACGAGGGGCATCTCTTCCCTTCGGCCTTTCAATGTTGGTCGCAGGTCCAGGGCGCGCAAACCCACCGAAAGTCCTTTCCTGTGCGGATTTGATGACCAACAGTTTCTAGCACGCCCGGTGGGACCTAAGGTCCCATATTTGAGAAAATTTCTAGCCCGTCTTCACCGGAGCCAGTAGTTCCAACAAGTTCCCGGTGAGATCCGATCAGTCTCATCTTCTGAGTAGTAGTGAGAATCGATGCCCTCATTACCGAAAGACTCTTAGCATCTGGCGACTCTGTTTTAACTGAGAATCTCTGAAGTTGTAAAGACCAATGTCTAAGCCTGGTTTTCGTAACCAGGACTCCCCGTGTCTTAAGAAGGTCCGAGTTCGGTGAATCTCTGGCCTGTCTTCATCTGATAAAATCACCTGGCGACTCAAAGATCCAGATTTCTTGGTCGTGGGCGCCTTTCAAATTCAAAAGAAGATATCCCAGAGGAATCAAGGTTCGGTGAGCAGCCTTGACCTCATTTGCGGAGAAAGAATGTTCATCTGGCGACTTCGATTTAGCGGCAATAACTGTGATCTCTGCAGACCACTGCTATAATGGTAGGGGTAAGTTTTCCCAGTTGGGATGACCGAGGCCCCTTGAATCTTCAAAGCTACCACAAGATTCCCGAGATCGCCTTGAAGGCATTAACAATATATGATGGCACTACGGGAATGGCCCGAGAACATCTTGAAGTTGTTGTTGCTTTAGCGTTCCTCTACGACATAATCCATGAAGATGTCATGGTCCGACTTCTGGCTGCGTCTCTAGAAGGAAAGGCGTTGCGGTGGTATAGACTGCTCGAATCTAAAAGCGTCTATTCATGGGACGACTTTGCGGGAGCACTATTCAAAACATTTGATGGCTCTCAGGATCCCTTCCAACTTCTGACGTACTTCTCCACCATCAAGAAAACACCCTTGGAAAGCATCACGGACTTCAATGTCCGATTCTCCAGAACTTGGAAGAAAGTTCCAGGGGAGATTCAACCAACGCCCGCCCAAGCCCACCTCTACTATGTTCGGGCTTTTCACCCGGACATAGGCCTCCTCTTGCTGCGATCAGGCGAGCAAAGATTCCCTCAGATTTTTGAGGAAGCAGTACGAGCGGAGCAGTTTCTATCGGGAAAGTGGCAGTGGGGAGGAGCCCCATCACTTTCTCCGATAATCGCGTCTCCTGTCTGCCCAACGCAATATTCTTCATGGCAGACTCCTCATACTGAGCGAAGCCTGAGATGCAGTCATGTGGAGCTCGAGAGGCAGATCCCATCCAAGTCCAACCATGGCAATTCGCAAGCTTTGCCCCGACGATGAACAATATGGGTGCTTGCAATCTCCATCAGGGGACGGGCCAAGAAGAGAAACAAGCTCAAGTGGTAGCGCCTGAGAACGAAGAGGGGACGTTTTTGCACCCTTTTTGTATCCCAGAGCATGGCATGCAGGTGTTCAGCCAGAATCCATCAGGCTTACCTCAAGAGGCTGAACCTGAAAAGATCATAGAAGTTTGCTCTTTGTCGGAGGAGCCCTATTACAGCATCAAGAAGATGGAAGAACCTGTACCTAGCCCACAGTTACTAGACTCTTCGGTATTCTGGTTCCAGCCATCACTACAACCAGTACCCCAAGGAGGTCATCGCATGGCGAACTTCTTCGCCACATCCTTCATCAGCAGCGCGGGTACTGGCAGGAGCAACGAACTATTGTATTGCTTTCTGTTCGCAGCATGGAGAACTTCGGGGAGGAGCCACCCGGACTTCAAGAATCAACTAAAGTTCAATCTGATCTGGTCCGGGCATTGCAGATTCACCGGATAATTACCCGAAGCTGAGTCCGTGGTGGCGGCATGCCGATTATGCCGCAAGATAATTGTGTAAATACTGTAAATAGTTTGGCTGACAAATAAGGTGTTGCTAGGAAGTTCAGGTCAAGCTTTACTTTGGCAACTCCAACCAAAATATATATATAAATATATATAACTCGGGCACTGAGCGTGCGAAGTAGCCAATGGGAAATAGCTCGCAGCGAAGCCCGTCGGCCGAACAAAATTCAGACCAAAGTATGAGAGGCGCTCCACCGAGGGGAGTCCAAGCGAAGCAATTTTCGAAGGAGAATCGACGGACCACTTCTCAAGATGAAAAACACTTCGGGAACCTTCTCCTACGAAGGAAGTCACTTCGGGCCCGAAGCGTAAAAGAAATAGCTCGCACCAAGGGTTCACCCCGAAGCACTTCAACTCTGACTTCGGTTTCACCAACCCAACAACGGAAAAGGCGGGGGCATTTAAAACGTGCCTAGGGGAACGTGCCGACAGCCGCATACAAAAGCGTCCGAAGCGGGCGAGTTAAATGAAAAGGTGGTGGGTACGTCCTTTGGGGATTCGGTTAGGAGAAAAGTTCATGCTCGGGTACAAAGTGGCAGAGGGTCACGCTTCCAAAGCGAGCCGCAATCATCACAACACACAGCCTTGTGTACAACTCCACCATGCGGTGAATTGGACGAAGCAACGCGAAGTTAATTATGGCAAGTGCCATAAATACTGGTGGTTGCCTTCTACGGCTATATAACGTAGGCTCCAGCAGTAACGAAGCTATTTGCCCGATAATTCATGCAATCTTCGCTACTAGCCTTCAAACTCTCCTATCTTGCGCTTCGAAGCCTCCAATCCCGAAGCCCTCCGCATCATTTTCTCCATCACCCCTGGCACTATGGGGAAGAAGAACTCTAAAGAAAATGGGAAGGAACCAGAAGTGATGGCCTCCGAGCAGCCGAAAGCAAAGGGCCATGACAAAGGGCCAAAGAAAGTTGATGTTAGCCGCCGCCCCGAGAAGCAAATCATGGAAGAAAGAGAGGATTTCGGGGATGAACAGCCTAAAGAACCACCAGTCGACAGGTGGGATAGGATCAGAGACACCAAGCTATCAAGGAGCGTGGCTGAACTTAGAAGCACCATTGAGTTCATGAAAAGCGGGCTCTCGGCAGACAACAAAAGAGCTGCCGCTTACTACTCCCAGATATACTGGTATCTGACGCCCCCCACACATCATTGCCCCGAGCTGATTGACGCCATCGCGCGGAACTATCAGCCCTCCTCCAGGCAAGTGGTAGACGCCTCCGGTCACAAGCTATTCTCCATTCTGAAGGAAGATGTCCAGGCAGCCTTTGCGCCACAGCAGGGCCCTCCTAAGGGGTATACGGTTCGCAACGTTATTCTTAGCGAACAGATGGAGAGGTTCGCGTCCTCCAAATACATAATCAATTTTTTGCAGCAGAGCCTCAAAAGTGGGCTCCCTTCGGGCAAATTGCCCCAGATGCCCCTACCCTTGGAGGCCTTCAAAAGCACCGACATCTTCTCCATCATTGCATGGGTGGCAGGCCTATCTACTAACGCTTTGGTGCACCCGTGGCAGGTATCTTTGGCCGAGTGTATTTCCAGAGGGGAATTTTATGCCCCTGATGCTTCGAGGCCAAGCACCAACCCAGTATTTTTCGACTATGCAGAATGGGTGGCCAGGACCCTACATACGCGGCTCGCCAGCATGAAGAATCCTGGGACAAATAAGTACTTTTCGCCCTGTTCTCTTCTTGTTTGGTTATTTTTCTTCCATGTACATAGAAGTTTCCCTTATGTTGCTATTACGACAAGCGACGAGGATGGAAATCCTCTGCCTGTATACCAGTGGACCCCTCTCCTATTGAAGACGGAGTCCTATTATTCTTTCAACCAACAATTTTTGGGACCCGCGATGCACATGCTAACAGGGTCTTCCCCTCGGGCTCCCCTCCTCCTAAGGGACAAAGTAGTACAAGAGAGGAGGGGAGACATTTTTCAGCCAACACAAGGGCTTGTAATTTGCATATTCGGCTTCACAGGGAAGCCTTTCCTTCTGCCAGTCTATCCCTCCGAATACCAGTTCGCATTGGAGGCCGCTCGGCAGAGCGATGCAACAAACGCCATTTATGGCCATGGACGGAAGTGGGCTCACACCTGCGATTTCCCCTTCAAAATGGGAGTTATCGAGGTGTTTGCCCTCAAACAAAATGTTTTCTTGGAGGAGAAACTCGCCAATTTTGGCCTAGTCCAGCTTCCTCAGCAATGGCTCTATGACCCCTTGGGGGTAATGAAGGACCATCTTCGATTCAAGAGCTTCCACGCTTGCCCCTATCCAAAAATTGTGGAGCAGAGGAACAATCCCAACGGGAGGGATCTGGAGTGGCATTTGGAGAAAATGGAAACGCTACCTCCCTGGCATGAATTCTACCCGATGGAGGTCGCATATGACCCAGTTCGACACCCTCTCCCGAGCCCCAACTCTACCTTCTGGAAGAAGGCAAAAGATGATTTGAAGGAAGCAACGAAAGATTGGGACGTGGCCCAATTAAGAGAGTGGTGGATAATGAGGGTCCATCACCGGAAGACAAATTCTTACGGTCTTTTGTCATCTGACAAAGACTTCATAGCGGTCTATGAGGCCAATGCCGGGACATGGAAGCCTCTGTCCTTCGTCGACCTCATTCCTCCAGCTATCCTAGGCTCGGGCGAAAGCCCAAAGAGAAAGGAAACTACTTCGGAGCCAAAGAAAGGGAAAAAGGCCAAAGCCACGCCACAGAGACCACCTCCAGTACCTGTGGGAGGCCAAGACACGAGCTCCGAAGAGTCGGAACAACTGCTGGTGAGGACAAAGAGAAAGAGGCCAGAATCAGTGCAAGTGCCTCCAGGCCATCCAAAGCGGCTCCGTATAGGGTTTCAAAGCCCTTCCACTGGACGACCTACATCGGGTCCATCCAAAGCAATTATTGAGACTGCCATGCCGCCAAGCGCCGCAACCGTCCCGGATATCAATGTCATCAATGTGGAGGAACTCCTCCAATCCGAAGGGGACGTCGAGGTAGAAACCATGGAGGTTAAGGATGCCAAAGCAGAAGAAGAACAAGATGCGGCTGCACCAGAAGCCACCACTGCCACAATGCCAGGAGGGCACTCAGGTACGCGTTCTCCACCCCTTGCTCAAGACTCTCCCATGCCCCTTGCGGCCACGGCCGAGAGTTCCCACCAGTCTCCCCTATGTAGCCCATCGCCCCATCACACGTCACCCGTGACTAGTCCAAGTCCGTCCCACGATCCCGACCGGGATAAGTCCACTGAAGTCACTTCACCCACTCGCGCCGCCACCCCCTTGATTTTTAGCAGAAGCGGAGGAATCGCTTCGACACCAAGCCCCACCATCCAATCCCTCATCTCGCATGATGTGGCCGCCATTGCCGAAATACCCGCTACACCCACCGTCGGACCTTCTGGCGAGGCATCCCCCATTCATTCCTTATATTTGTTCACTCCTTTGGCTGGTGACCCAGCCTTGTTTGAATCAGAGATGTCTTTGATCAAGGAACGCCCCCTCGTCGAGAAACTGCTCCAAGCTCGGCAGAACACTGACAAAATCTTGAAGGAGGCGAGAAAGAAAAGAGGGCGAGCGACGGCTCAAGTTGAAAAATGCGCCGTGTTCGATTTGAAAGCCGGGAAGATGCACAAGATCAAGAAGGTCCCTAAGGTGCAGAAACCCCTGGATGAAATGACTCCAGCGGACTATGATTACCAGGAAACACCTAAGGACCTGGTGCATCTGAATGTAGACAATGAATCGGCATCCATGCATGTCCGAATTGAGACCTTTAGGGCTCATGCGGTTATCGCCAACCAGCGCAGGATTGAGGCCGAGGCCGCCAATGTTAAGCTAGAAGAAGATTTGGCGAGGGCCCACTCCAAGTTGGCGAGAGGCCGAGGAGCAAGTGCAAGGCCATGAAAAAGGAAACACGCACCCTGAAGCAGCAGGTTCAACGACTCCGATCTACAGTCGAGAGCCAAGCGCAGAAACAGATCGAGGGCAGTCTAAAGGCCAAGGAGCTGGAAGACAGGGTTGCACAAATGCAGGCCCAGTTGTGCGAGAAGGAAGACCTGACGGTGTTCGACAGGGCCAGAATTAAGGAGATTCGTGCCCATTTGCTCAAGAATTTTAGGTCTCGGTGTTCCAGCGCCCTCACGATACTGACCTTCGTCACCGAAGCACAACTCGCTATTTCCAAAGGAGGGCCAATCATTGATGAAGTCACGCAGAAAGCCAGGCGCCGGCTCAAATTAGCCTTCGATGTCCAGAATGCGAAATATCAGGACTTGCAGGTCACTGCAATGACTCGGACGGCTAGAGATTGGTCCACAGCCCAGGCCACGGTCCGGGCCTTTTTCTCTAAGGTGCGAAAAGCTCAGAAGGCGAGAAGGCTCCAAGACATTTTTGAAAACGAGCAGCGCACCTCGATGAATTATTTTCAGGATCTCTCCTCCTTGGGTTTCCCGAGTTTCACAGACGATGACGGGAACCTTCTGACTAAAGATGACCTCAAACCAGTCTGGCTCCAATTCGAGTGCGATGTCTCGGAGATAGACGAGTGGGCGGAACCGATCTCAGAAGGGCAGATAACCGACTTCATTTTGAGGTACTGCAAGATGGTAGCATGCCTAAACGATTTATTCGTCAGGGCCAAGCATGCTGACATCGGGCAGATTGATCGGTTTCGCATTTTGGTTAAGGCATTACAGGATCAAGAACCATTCCAAAAGAGTGCCTGGACTCATGTCCGAAAAATGATGAAGCGCATCCGTGATCGCCTCGAACCATCGCCCCAGCCAGAAGCCGCGCTAGAGGAAGAGGAAGAAGAAGAAGGAGAAGAAGGAGGAGACGAGGAACAAGAAGAGGGACAAGCCATAGAAGCAGGATCCAGGGGAGACCAGTGACTCCGTAGCCCAATGGATAAAAGCTAAGGGTTCTTCCGCCGAGACGAGCTCGTCACCCCGCGAGCCGCCAAGAATGTTGACACTTTTGTCACGTTATGCAAGGGGTAGAAGAATAGTAGAATTTTTGTATAATATTTCTTTGTTAAAAGTTTTTCTCTTATTTAAAGTACAACAATTTTGACTCTCCCCAAATGAAGAAGAAAGAGCTTCGCTACCAAACAAGCCGAGGAAAATAGCTTCACCGAAAGAAAAGAAGGAGAATGTGAAAAGAGCTTCGGGCCCGAAGCACTTCAAATCACCACTTCGGGCGAAAACCTTGCGAAGTATTTTCGCCGAAGAAAATACAAAGATAACGCTTCGCACCCGAAGCATCTTTAGCAGCCGCTTCGGGCGGGAGTCTTGCGAAGCAGCATCCAGACGACTTCGTCGAAGGAGGAGCATAATCCAAAATCAGCTAAGGTGAGGAAACTACTTCGGGCCCGAAGTATTTCCAACACCCACTTCGGCCAGTTTTCACCCGAAGCAGTGGTGCCCGAAGCAAAATGACAATGTGTCGAAAATAGATAAATGCCTCGAAAGGATATTCCTCGAACCGCAGTTTTGAAAGAGAATCGGGCCGAAACATTTTCAGCCGAAGCAGTTTTGCCAGCAAAAGGATAAAGAGCCTCATTTCAAAGACGAGTCAACATCCCCGAAGTAGTTTCTGCGAAGCATTATTTTGCGAAGAACAAATCAAGGAGAAACTACTTCGGCCCAAGGCTTTGGCGAGGCGGATATGTAGCGAAACACTTTCGGGCCCACGTTCCAAGGCGGGCAACTTCCCAAGGTGATCGAAGGCCCCTTACAAGTACCCCCTTTCTTGCCCGATAAGTCCGCTGACCATTCTTGGAAAACGAAAGGGACGTAACAGTCCTCGAAGTAAAACCCGGCGGGCGTAACGATCACTCAAGCACAGCATCCAGAAGCCAGGGACACTCGGGCGGCGCATTAAATGAATGTTTCCACGGTTGACCCGGTCACAGTTGCCAGTTTCGGCAACCGATTTGAAAACTCAGTCGCAGCAGCCGCGAGGAGCCGATTTCTCAGGGCCCGAGGGTGTACTCCACCATTTTTGTAATAATGACTCAGAGGGTCGGGTCCTCTATAAAAACCCAGGCTTTGCAATGTAAAAGGGGGGGAACTTTCTGCTAGAAAGTTGCTGTAACTTGATGTCCTGCGTCTAATACTAAGATACTTTGAGCTCATTTCTTCTCTTTTATGCTGCCTTTCGTGCTTGATTCTTCCATCTCTCTTTGTTTGTAGACTGAGATGCTGAACTCTGCGTCCGGGGTGCAATCAAGGACAGTGTCCTGAAACTCGTTCGGAAGGATACATAGGAGTAGATAAGTGTTGTGTTGTCTTTCTTTTATGCTGCCTGCCTTGCTTGATTCTTCCATCTCTCTTCGTTTGTAAACTGAGATGCTGAACTCTGCGTCCGGGGTGCGATCGGGGACAGTGTCCTGAAACTCGTTCGGGAGGATACATAGGAAGGTTGATACCACATTTCCTTCGTTTTACTCTTGGTGTTCTTTGCTGCTATTCAAGTTGCTAGTTGGTGATCATGCTTCCTGTTCTCTCCCACCTCAAATCACAACTCTCTCTTCCCTTAACCCCTTTTTATTTATTTTTCTAACCCTTATCCCTTTTATCTCTTTCCTGCACTCTTGTCTTCAAACCCCAAAAGGTAGATTAGTATAGGAGCCGGCCTTTCTCCGGAGATCGGCACGAGGGGCATCTCTTCCCTTCGGCCTTTCAATGTTGGTCGCAGGTCCAGGGCGCGCAAACCCACCGAAAGTCCTTTCCTGTGCGGATTTGATGACCAACAGTTTCTTCAACATGTAATAAATACACAAGTGTTATAATGTGCAATGATTTAAACGTGCATGTAGTCCACATGTACATAAGTCATAGGATAGAGTCAAAGGTAGAGTAAGGGCCAAGGAACCTATATTCCTATATATAGGCCTTATAGTGAGTGAAATAGAGGAGATATAATATAGAGAGTGCATAGTAGACATCAGTAGTGTGATACAATGTAATTCCTTTGAAAATAGTTTATGGAGTTTTCATGTCCTCCATTATACTGCATGGTACTATTTTCATGAGCTTTCATTAATGGCATATTTTTGAGTTATTGCAGAATTTTATCTTCTTATTTTCTTGCATATTATAGTAGCATTATCATATAGATATCATAGTTTTCTTATCTTGCATCTTGTGGTTGCATTTCCTATATCATATATTTATCAAAAGCTAACAGTGGTATCAGAGCACATGGTAGATCAATAGGAAATAGGGAGAGCCACAAAGAGAGATTGAGAGAAATCTAAAAATCTCATTTACATAATTTTTTAGATTACATTTGGCTAGAGTCTTTCCATAGGGTTGCAAAAAACTCATGAAGACTAGGACTCAACATAAATTCCACTAAATTGACAAATCAACTAGTGAAGATTGATTATCTCTATATTTAGAGTTTCTTCCATTACAAGTCCTAATACTTTGTTGTAGGAAAGGAGATTTAGAGTGAGTTGGGAAGCTTCCTACAAAAGAGCTAGGAAGAATATATTATTTAGAATCAATCTAGCACCAAAAGCAACAAACATAATAATGAAGATTTGGAGGTCTGAAGAAAATGTCCCATTACTAGATATTGTAGACCTACAGAGTGCAGAAGAAGAAAATGCCATAGAAGCCTTGTTACAGATTTGAGGGAGAGAAGAAAACTTCAGTGAAGAGTCCCGGTGAAGATAGGATATTGCTGATATACAATGCAGATTGAAGACTTCACCCTAAAGAAGTTGAAGAGACCCTTAGAAGGTCCAATTTAAAAACTTCTAGTTCTAGAAGATTGGATAATGGTGATCTCCATTGAAGATTGAAACCTGCAGATTGTAGAATAAAAGGCCACAACAACCTTACAACAAAATCCAGGAAGAAGAGACTCTAGAGAAAGAGTCTAGGAGAAGATTGGAGATTGGTGACCTCCATTGAAGATTGAAGCCTGCAGATTTAAGAAGGAGAAAATAGCTCAATAAGTTGAAAAAGACATACAAGAGGCCCCATTGAAGAACTTCCAATTTTAGAAGCGATAAAGAAGAACAAGAAATAAGTCTCATTACACATTCTTGAAGTAGTAGAATTCAAAGATCCGAGAGGAAGATCTCATTGCCAACACTTCCATAGTAGAAGGTTTAAGGAAAGGTCTCATTGGGAAGACCAAAGAAGCTACAAGAGTGAATACCCTAGAGAAGAGGTCTCAAGGAGAAATAAGGAGAAGTTTTGGTGAGCCTCATTGAAGGAGATTCAAAGAAGGCCATTAAAGGATTTCCTAGGAGAACTCATTGGATAAATTTACTACCAAGGAGTTCTTGATAAAGGAATATTTTGAGATATTTATCGCCATACGACAAGCCCAAATGGAAATAGATTTGGCAAGAAGTTTGCCAAATTTTGGAGGAGATTGGTGAAGAACTCAAGACTTCCATATTCTTGAGAAGGCCTTGATTGAAGTCAGAATACAAGGAGGTTGAAGGATAAATAAGCCAAACATTGCTACCAAACCTGAAAGGTTTGAAGATCACATTTAAAGGCTAGAAGGATTATTCATAGATAGGGGTTTGTTGAATCTACAACATAATACTGAAGAATTCTTAAAGAAAAATCTTAGTTTTGATTTGGAGGAATTCCCAATCAAAATTTTGAGATTCAAAGATAGCATTTTAGTGTAGAAATTGACTGTGAAATGGAAACAATTACGACAACATTACTAGTTGTAGAATTTTAGATTTACAGAGAGCATCCTAAAGGAGAATTGAAACCACCACACTATAGTTTCAAGTAGCAAGATAGAGGAGTTACTAAGCTACGAATTGGTGAGTTGAGGAGTTTTTTAGGATAGCCAAGAATAGCTGCAAGTTCATCCAATTAAAGGTAGCAATAAGGTGAATCTAATCACCTAGTAATCCTTCATCATTAAAGGTAATCAACTTAGGTGCAAAGGATTCATTTTATGAACACTTATATTTAGTTCATTATTTAGTTTCATTGAGCACCTTATTAGAGTTTAAAAGTTGCAAGGAGGAAGGTTGCATTTTAGTATTCAAAGGGAGTGTAGAAGATAGTTTCTTTTAAAATTTACACTTGCACATTAAAATAGGAGTTCGATATATTTCGAAAAAAAAAATATCATCTTCCTATTATCTAGTTACAGAAAAGAAGACTACATTAAGTTACAGAGATTATAGTGCATTTAGGAGAAATTTCTAGTGCATGATTTAAGGTTCATTTGAAGGAGTAATAAGGTGAGATCCATATTGCACTATACTAGTTGTTCTTAAAGATTTTTAAGGTGCGAAGGTGCAGGCCACAACAAGTTTAAATAAAAAGGGCTCTACAGGGGACTTCCCTAGGAAGTCCTCCTTGGGAAGTCCTGCATCACTTCCCTGCAGCCCATCCTTGGCCTTGTCCCAGATCCCTAGCCATATACTGGATCCCTAGCACTTCCTTTGCCCTTCCTCCTCAGCTGGTAGGTACTGCAGACAATCTCCTTTGGGTGGGAGATCACTGTTCCATTTATCTGTCCCTCTCCTTGTTGTTTGATGGGGTTTCCTACTAGTGCCTGTGATCTGGGATGTCCCTGGGTTTTGTTTCAGTTCCCTGGCACTCTTTTACCCTCCTCCTTGGCTGGATGGTGTTGTATATGATCTCCTTGGGTTGGGATATCCCTTATTCACTTATCTACCCCTTTTCATACCTTCTGGTAGGGTTTTCCTTTTGGTGCCTGTGAACTGGGATGTCCCTGGGATTTTTTGGGTTGTCCCTGGTTTTTCTTGGGTCATCCTTTGGGTTTTCTGAGTTCTTTCAGGAACCCTTTCTCATTTTTTTCTTGTAGGGTCCTATTTTGTGCTAAGGATCAGAGGTTTTTTTGGTGTAGTGTGGTGTGGTCAATGTTTTTAGCTTCATGAGCAACTCTTCACAATATCTTTTGGCTTGGATGGGACCTTGTGCTTATTCCTATGGTGTTGCTCTTTGGGTTTTCGATTGCAGGTTTGATGGCGGGTCTTAGCTTTTCATGGCTTTGAGGAGGGCCTATATGCTGATTGTTGTTGTGTTCTTGTGGGTCATCCTCTTCTAGTTCCCTGAAGCTACTCGATGATGGCGTTGGAGGTTGTTATGGAGCTCTTGCTACTTTTTTTTTGGCCTTTGGGGGAACCCTACGCTTTTAGGTGGCAGCTCATGCTTCATAGTTCCTTTGTTGAGGTCTCCTAGGACCTCCCCACCATTTTCCTTGGCTCCCATTTTTGCATTGTTGTTTCCTCTATCTCCTTTGGCCTCTGAGTAGTTTCCCTACTACAACGGGATTTCATGGCCTCTGGAGTCCCATGGTTGTTGTTCCTCTTGCAGGCCTGTTCGGGATGATTGGTCCCTGCTATGGTATCCTCTTGTTGCATCCCTATGCATCCTCAGGTAGGAATTTTCTATGTTTCCTGCTTTAAGTTCAATTTTGAAAATTTCAAATTGTTGTAATGGGCGGGATAGCCCTATTTCAATTTTTCCTAGGTGGGTTTGCTTTTTTTAAATTTCCTCATCACGTGCTTTTTAGGTTGTCCTTTTGTATGTGTGTTTTTGGGTTGTTCTAGGTGGGATAGTGCTGTCCCAGACTTCTATGTGAAGATTAAAAAAAAAATGTCCTTTAAGGCTATCCTCTAGCCTTTCTTGTAAGGCTATCCTTAGCCTGTCCTAAAAGGAATTCTTTGTCTTTCCTCTGGATTTTGGTGTCCTTTTCTTTGGCCTTAGGGCCTTGCTTTTAGTCTTATGGCTTTTTGTAATCAGGTTTTGGGATCCTTGATAAAAACCCATTTTTAATTTAATTTAACTGACAAAAAAAAGAGTTTTAAGGTGCACTAAGTATTTTAAGTTGCAGTGAAAATTAAGTACATATTTCAAACTACTTTGAGGGTTTATTTACAGGAGCAATAAGGTGAAATTATTATCCTTAAGTGCATTGAGTTAGAGATATTACTCGTACATTAAGGATTGATTGCACTATTCTAGTTATTCATTAAACTAGTTACTCTCAAAGTATTATTATGTGCATTGGTTGTTAAGCTAGAGTGGAAAACCAAAGTGCACAAATCAGCATATATCAAAGTGTCTAGAGACACTATTTAGTGCACAAAACCAACAACTTATTGTGTCCTATAGAAGCCACCTTACAAGGTTATATTCCTCCAAGGTGTGGATAAGAAAGTCACCATCAAAACCAGTAAAGAGAGCTACCAAACGAGACTAGGAGAGTCTTAGGTTTCAAGTGCAAATAAGGAGGTATTACAGGTTGTTATTCTAGCACCAAACTTGTCTTCTATTACATCAAAGGAAGACAAAAGATAAGTGTCTTAAGGACACTCTATGTAGCCTATCATTCTATCTACAAGTGGCCACCATTAGCACTAGCAAAAGTGCTTGAAGAGGAGCCATTACAAAGGGGCTCAACGTCCACCATCAGCAAAGGGTAAGCACTAGCAAAGGTGCTTAAGAAATGAGCCATCCGAAGGACTTGATATCCATCGATTGGTGCTTGAGTGGAGAGCCACTCATAAGACTCAAAAGACAGCTCATTAAGGTGTTAGAAGACATTATCGTCCAACACATAAGGCGACGACAACCTGTAGCGGACAAGGGCTACGTAAGGTGAAAATTCATCTATTGCACTCTACGTATAACATAACGCCAAGGACAACATATTACAATGAAGTGAAAGGTGAAAGCAAGGTGCATTACCAAGGGTCCAACTCAAACATATCGCCAACCAAGACGCATATCGATAGCCACCATAGAACCTCCATTACAGTGCTTGAGAACTTCCTTAGCTAGAGCCATCCTCACAAGCATCATCAAGCGCTTGGAAAGAAAGCATTTTTTAGACAAGAATACAAAGGGCATTCATTGGCAGAGGATATACAAAGGGAAAGAGACGTTGGAGAGTCTTCCATGCAAAATAATAGAGTGCCACTTGGCACATTCACCTAAGACGTCCATCTATTCCCTAACGTACATTCAGAAAAGAAGCGCTCTAAGAAAGGTAACGTCCACTGATTGATCATTAATAATATCATTTAGGGGTTACAAGGCATAATAATTATAGCTCTTCGATCAAGGTAGAAATGAGCGTTGGATACACCTCAACCCAACGCCCATCAAGGAACGTAATCGCTAGCGACACATACACCATTTGGACAACGCATCAAGGACATAGAGCCTATTAAAAGCACTCACACAGAAGAGAAATGCTTATGCCACTTGGCACTTGTGTCAAGAACATAGAAGCATATTTATAGGTGCTCAAATTAGAGCATGGAAGCATATTTTCAGCCAACATTAAGGGAGGAATTAAGGCACGGTTGAGAGCATATTCAAGGCGCAAGGCACAAAGTCAAGGAGTCAAAGGAGCATTAAACACACTACCACTATCATATGTCCACCATCAAGGAAGTACAACGCCCATTTCTCAAGGAAATACAACATTAGAAGGTAAGGTTCTACGTTGATTAACATTGCTTTCATTAAAGCAGTAATAAGGGGTATATCATAAGGTTGAGTTTATTTATCATTTATATTGGAGAAACAATCAACCTTAATACATTTGAAAGCAAATCAAAGGAGCTCATATCCATAGTATTTCAAATCACTTTAGTGGAATATTTGCAATTAAACACCATAGGAGATATAAGGGTTTCTACTTGGAAAATCAACATTATTATTGCAAATATTATTAATTTCTAATATTCCAAAATTAGGGAGTTATAAGGTATACTACATCAAACATAGATTATTGGAATTTAAAAATATTAAACTATTGTATATTAAGAGATAAAAAGAAATTCATTATTTACTTAAAGGAGTTGGAATTATTTAATTACACTTATCTCATACTCATACTAAAGGGACAAAAGAAATCCAACCATAGAGAACTTCAAATTGATAAGTGCATAGTTCATTAGGAGAGATAAGGTGAGATAGGAGTTGATTATAGTTATTTACAAAACACTGCAAAAATCAAACCAAAAGGTGAACTTATACTTGCTAAGCACTTTATCAAAACTTACAGCATAATCTAATCACTAGGGAGACATAAGGAATCCTACAAAACCTAAGTCTTAGAAAGGTTTTATCAAAGTAGTTCACATACTCTGAACTAGGGAGACATAAGGAAGCCAACTTCAAAGGGTTTATTATTTAAAGTAAGATGGAGGAAATAATTAAGAATGCATTCAATGAAAATTAGTGAAATGCTACTTCATGAACTTAGGTTCTATTCACAAAATCTGATAGAAAACTTTGATGGATTCAAACTCTTATCTACAAAGTTGAAAGAAAGATTCTCCTTGTTTTTGAAGGAAGCAAAGGAAGAGAACTTTACAACATTAATTGGATATCTTCATGAAACTCTATTCAGGACTTGGTGGAACACTCAAAATGTGATTATTATTTCCTCAGAAGAGTGCTTAATGTTCTATTTGTCATTAATCACTTTTGAGTTCTTTTGAGGAATGAAACAAATAAAAGTAAATACTAGTAATGAATCTTTGAATCCAAGTCAATTTTATTGTGATGATAGACTAACTCATCATGAAGTAGATATTCCTCTAGTAACAATGCAAAACAAAGGAGGAAGAGAAAACATGGTAGAAGAGAACAAGACAAAAATACTCAACAGGATACAAACAAAGAGTATAATGAAGAAATCACAAAGAATGAATCTAATGCTAAAGTTGAAGAAGAAGAAGAACCAAATCAAGCAGAAGGACATCTAAAGATCGAAGATCCATATTGAAGACTAAAGTCTTCAATACCCAAATAATGTAATACAAGGGGTGTTAGAGAATATATTACATTATTGGGTACATATCAATGTACCACCTTTGGTACATTACTAGAGTAAGAGTTTACTTTAGAGTAAAGTTAAGTAGTTACTTCAACATGTAATAAATGCACAAATGTTAGAATGTGCAATGATGTAAATGTGCATGTAGTCCACATGTACATAAGTCATAGGATAGAGTCAAAGGTAGAGTAAGGGCTAAGGAACCTATCTTCCTATATAAAGGCCTTATAGTGAGTGAAATAGAGGGGAGATAATGTAGAGAGTGCATATTATAGATCAATAGTGTGATACAATGTAGTTCCTTTAAAAACAATTTATGGAGTGTTAATGTCCTCCATTATACTGCATTGTACTATTTTCATGAGCTTTCATTAATGACATATTTTTGAGTTATTGGAGAAGTTTATTTCTTTATTTTCTTGCATATTATAGTGTCATTATCATATAAATATCATAGCTTGCTTGCATCTTGTGGTTGTATTTCCTATATCATATACACATCAAAAGCTAACATAGACATGTGCACCCAATCACTTGATGTATTATCAAGTGTATCATTAGGATGCGGTACATGCTTTCAAGTGCCCGCTGCACATTAAATAATGCATATGCATACTATACATAATTAAATAAAAAATGCATTATTTTTTTATCCTTTCCACCACATCAAAAAATATCTTTACAAAATATTGTAAATATTTAGCTTGGTAATAAAAAAGGTTTATGGATGTAACAAAAGATTAAAATATATATATATATATATATATAAACAATTAATTAGTAATAATAATATAATTTAATTTATAAAATATACTTTAAATAATTTTGTTTTTTTAAGATTCGTAATATTTACTTTCCAAATGGTAAAGTTCAAAGTCTTTATTGGTCATATAGTATACTATGATACATTCATCTTACATATCAAGTGTATCAGGGTTTCTCGATATATCTCCCGTGAAGAAATGCTTACCACACAACATACATATGACTTCATCCTATTTCTTTAAAATAAATCATCATCAATCATCATTCGCTTTCAGCACCTTCATGTAACAAATCAAAATTTAAAATGATTACTTAAGTAATCATCAATAATTATATTATAAAATTCGAATGGAATTTGTATTTTGTGGTTGTTGAGGTAAATTTGGTTAAGAGGATGTTTGTCTTCATATTCATCTTTGTTTTACCCGTCGACAAATGAAAGAAGGCGATCGACGAAGCAAATATAAAATGAGAGAAATGAGAGAGACACATCCTGTTACTAGAAAGAGGGCCCACGAGGAGGGCAATCCCAACTGACTAGAGTCAACGGAATCTGCAGGTTGGCATGCGGTCATTGAGCCAAACCACTTATCATGAATTCTTTGCAACTCTCCTTTCTCTTCCAAACCCACAATGGCAATTGACACATCCACTGCTAACCTCGATCCTTTCTGGAATGCCTGCAAAACCCAACCTATCAACCTTTTATCTTCAAATGCATTTATTTCATTTAGTTGCCAAGTAAAAATATGTATTAAACAATTAACAATAATGTCGTAAAAACTTGAGAAGACTTACGAAACCCCATCCATTTGATGTAAATTGGCGGCTATAAATTTTGTAGTCACACTGTAAGGAGAAAAACAATTGTATATGGGGTTGCTCATCTACAATTGCTCCAACACCACCTCCCTTTGGGCCTTTGGATAGTATTTCTGCATAACTAGAAACATCTTGCAAAGGTACAAGTCTATCTCTAGCTACACCTAGCTTATTGAGGAAATCAGCCACATATGATCCATCTGGGTAGCCTATAGGAACACCACTTGCCAACACTTCAGAAATTTCTTGAAACTCTGGCTTTAGATGATCGGCAGTTAAAAGTAGCGTAAGATTTGCAATGTAGCTTGAATTGACAATTAAAACAACAAAGAGCCAAACGATCACAACAATTCTCCCAAGAATGCTTTTCACTTTCTCGCCTGTAAAATTTGAATTATAAGAATTCATTTTCACTTTGCAATGGCTTTCAAGTATAAAATATGCTTACATAAGTTAAATATTTTTTTGCTTACTCTGAGCAAAGAAGAGAGTCGAGAAAATGAACCTGCACCAAAATGATGGACAAGAAACAAATTACTATCTTCAACACAATTAACTCATATAAAATATATTCGACATAATAATATTAATCTAAATACTAAATAAATATAAGACAATTCACATTGACATTACATTAAGTTTTACTTCAAGCATCAATGCCTACTAATGCTCAAAAATTGATAATAAAATTTTGAAAATATAGAAATGACCAATATCCATAGGAATCATTTTGCATATATAGAGGAAAAAAATCTTGACATGCAAATACCAAGGCATAGTATAAGATAGGTGAGAAGGACAAGGTGGAGGGAGGTACTTGAGAACAATGGTAAATGAGTTAAAGTGAGCATATGATATTGAAATTTTAAATTAAAAAATAAAATTTAATTAAATTTAAAATAAAAACAGTTTTTTAATTTATCTTTGAATTGTTTAGTTAAAAATTAAAGATATATATTTAATTGGTTATATGATTTACTCCACAATGCTTTAAAAATAAAAGGATCGATTTAATTTTATAGAAAATTTATAATATATTGTAATAAAATTCATTAAATTTTATTAGTCATGATATGTTTTATATAAAAATTATAATATAAAATAATAAAATTCATTAAATTTCGGAGTCATCTTTGGTGGTGGGGGCCTCATCAAGAATGACAGAGGTCAGGTAGTGGCTGCATATGCTGAGGATCTAAGAATTACCACAAATCACCAAGTTGAAGCAAGGGCGATGCTTACGAGCCTCCGAATTACGGTGAATTTGGGTTTTAGGAGAATTGTTCTCGAGGGAGATTTCAAGAATATTATAACTTCCCTTCAAAAAGGAGCTAAATAATTTTATCATTTTCCAAATAATTAGAGATGCGAGGACTATTTTGAGAAACCTAGAAGAAAGATTTTATATTTATAGAGATGGAAACAAAGTTGTCGATAAAATGGCGAATATGACGGATAGATCTGAGAATTTCAAGGTCTGGTTATATGCCCCCATGGAATTGAAAGAGATTATAAGAATTGATAATGAAGCTAGCAAATAAAGAGGGCAAAGCAAAGCAAAATACTTATTGGGATCATGCGATGAAGGATTTGAGCACACTAAATTACATTGCTATCAACGGTTTCTTTATCAGTCATGTGAAGCATTGAGCACTACATAAGCCTTGTCAAATAGGAGGATAGCGGGATGGATATTTTTTCAGCTTCTCCATAAGCAGGTTTAGCCCAGGTTTGTTTGTTTTACTAAGATAGGGCTATCTTGCATTTGTCTGATCTTCTCTTGTTTTTTTCATGTATATTCGAGCTCGAGGCCCTCCAACCCTTTTTTTTATCTATACCAAAAAAAGATATGACAATTACTTTCACAAGATAAAGCAAGAGCATTTACTTAATCAATTTTTTATGTTTTCCATTTCAAGGACATCATTGTAAACATTTTGGTGAATTTTAATTCAATGGTCACCAAAAATAAAATATTTCTTGTTTATTTAAATTTACCTTATGTTATGAGTGATAATTTGATAAGAGAATGTCATTTTTGACATAATTGATGTGACACATGTTAAAATTATTTAATATTTCAATATTCACAACACACTTCTTTTAAACAGACTCAAGCAAATGAAGCCTTGACAATTGTCCTCTTGTTATAATTCCACGTGCCATGTATACATCAAAACTTAATGTTTATTAAAGGGTCCAAATATTCTCACTCAAGAGCAAAGCTATTGAATACTTTATTAATTGGATGTAGTAAACTTGAGTATACAAATCATACAAATTAAAGATATTCCATGGGATTGAATAATTACCATTGAATAGTTGGATTTAATAACATCCTCTATAAAATAAGGTGAAAATCTAAAATATATTTTAAACAAATTGTTGTCCTACTATTTCAACATGTGCATCAACATCATTTTATTTCCCAACCAACATTCTATTTGCACCTAAATTTAGGATCCATGGTGATCTAGAAACAACAATTATTTTTTAGAAAGTGATGAAAGATAGTCCTTGTCCGGGTAGTTGGCCATGTTGCTTTCTATTCCAATAGTGTATTCGTATGATAGAATTTCATTCCACTTGAATATTGTTCTCTCTTCCCTCTCTTGTACATTGCTTCCAAAAGTCTTTTATAAGGTTCAACCCTTGTAACAAATGTTTTTTAGAGTAGTTTGGGTCAATATATATTCTATGCTTTTGTTGAACATTTGAGCCATTTTATTTTGAGAATATTACACATATCAATGCAAGGAAGGTGTAGTTGCCTTTAGCTTGTCACTATAAACATGTCGTCGAAGAAGCAAATGCATATTTACACTCTTGTTCAAGCCCAAACTAGTGCAAAATAGCTCTAACATTAACCACTTGCAACAAGGTCCATATCGAATGGGAGAATTTGATATAAAATGAACACACCTTTGATGTATCAACAACCAATACGACAATAAGAAATTGTTGATCAATATGTAGGATTGCTTATAAAAAGAGGTGTCAGATCTTTTAAAAGCATTGGAATTCATCAAACAAGATCATTATTACCATTTGCTCCAATAATCAAAACTCCACCAAATCCCACTTTATTGTCATAACCAAGAAGACACGTAGAAAATGATGGCAACATCGACCTACAAATGGATTAATCCAAAACCAATGATATGAAATTTTCTAAAACAATCCTAAACCACCAAACTAGAAGCATGCCCATCATGACTTTTCAAGAGTGGTTGACATTATTGTGTTCAATTTAAGGGAATGAAAATATTAAGGACAATAAAGTATCCATACCTAATGCAATTTGCAGATTGAATAAGTTCTTCTCAAACTTGATCCCCAATACATCGATCATGATTCATTAATTAGCCTTCTTTCTATCAAAGTTTACCCCATGTAATGTGTAACTTTGTGCACCTATCTAATGTGTTCTCCACATAAAATTAAATGGACTACCTTCATCCAATATTTTAATTATTTATTTGGGTTAATTTTGTATGAATGCACTTCTATCATTTTTATCTATTACATTTCTTCCTATCAAGTCTAATCCATATAATGTGTACCTTATGTGCACTTTCCAAGTTGTTCTCTGCATAAATTTTTTTTTTTTTTTTTATTGGTTGAAAGGATGTTGAAAGGTCCCTGAACCTTGTACAAGTATAAATTTACATGTTAATCAAACCGACCGAAGAGGCCCAAGAGCTAAAGAACAGAGAAAAAGTCAAACACCACAAGAAGAAAGGTGTCGCGATATCGCGACATGTTGCATTTTCGCGGTTCCAAGCATATAGGAAAGCAAGGAGGAAAAGGTGTCGCGATATCGCGACATGTTGTGTCGTCGCGACCAAGGGAGGAAAAGATGTCGCGATATCGCGACAAGATGCAGCATCGCGGCCGAAGGAGAGAAAGTGTCGCGAAATCACGACATGTTGCAACGTCGCTGCCAGAATAGAAAAGTGTCGCGATATCGCGACAAGTTTCGTCGTCACGGCTAGAGGAGGAAAGGTGTCGCGATATCGCGACAAGTTGAATCGTCGAGGCCCAAGAAGAAAATATGTCGTGATATCGCGACATGTTGCATTGTCGCGGCCACAGGAGGAAAAGTGTCGCGATATCGCGACATGCTGCATCATCGCGGCTATAAGAGAAAAGGTGTCGCGATATCGCGACATGTTGCAATGTCGCGCCAAAGGAGAAAAAGTGTCGCGATATCGCGACAATTTGCAACATCGCGGCCAAGGAGAAAAGATGTCGCGATATCGCGACATGTTGCAACGCCGTGGCCGAAGGAGAAAAAGTGTCGCGATATCGCGACAAGTTGCATTGCCGCGGCCAGATGAGGAAAAAGTGTCGCGAAATCGCGACATGTTGCATTATCGCGACCAAGGAGAAAAAGTGTCGCGATATCGCGACAAGTTGCATTATCGCGACCAAGGAGAAAAGGTGTCGCGATATCGCGACAAGTTGCATTATCGCGGCCAAAGGTTGCAACATCGCGACCAAAGAGAAAAGATGTCGCGATATCGTGACATGTAGTAGCGCCGTGGCCGAAGGAGAAAAGGTGTCGCGATATCGCGACAAGTTGCATTGTCGTGGCCAGATGAGGAAAAAGTGTCGCGATATGGCGAAAAGTTGCATTGTCGCGGCCAGATGAGAAAAAGTGTCGCGATATTGCGAAATGTTGCATTATCGCGGCCAAAGAGAAAAAGTGTCGCGATATCGCGACATGTTGCATTATCGCGGCCAAAGAGAAAAAGTGTCGCGATATCGCGACATGTTGCATTATCGTGGTCAGAGAAAAGTGTCGCGATATCATGACATGTTGCATTATTGCGGCCAAAGAAAAGTGTCGCGATATCGCGACAAGTTGCAACATCCCGGCCGAAAGAGAAAAAGTGTCGCGATATCGCGACATGTAGCAGCGCCATGGCCGAAGAGAAAAAGTGTTGCGATATCGCGACATGTTGCATTATCGTGGCCGAAGAGAAAAAGTGTCGCGATATCACGACATGTTGCATTATCGTGGCCGAAGAGAAAAAGTGTCGCGATATCGCGACATGTTGCATTATCGCGGCCGAAGAGAAAAAGTGTCGCAATATCGCGACATGTAGCAGCGCCGTGGCCGAAGAGAAAAAGTGTCGCGATATCGCGACATGTTGCATTATCAAAGAGAAAAAGTGTCGCGATATCACGACATGTTGCATTATCGCGGCCAAAGAAAAAGTGTCGCGATATCGCGACATGTTGCAATATCGCGGCCAAAGAGAAAAGATGTCGCGATATCGCGACATGTTGCAACATCGCGGCCAAAGAGAAAAGATGTCGCGATATCGCGACATGTTGCAACATCGCGGCCAAATGAGAAAAAGTGTCGCGATATCGCGACATGATGTAACGCCGCGACCAAAGGAGAAAAAAGTGTCGCGATATCGCGACATGATGTAACGCCGCGACCAAAGGAGAAAAAAGTGTCGCGATATCGCGACATGATGTAACGCCACGACCAAAGGAGAAAAAAGTGTCGCGATATCGCGACATGTTGCAACATCCCGACCGAAAGAGAAAAAGTGTCGCGATATCGCGACATGATGTAACGCCGCGACCAAAGGAGAAAAAAGTGTCGCGATATCGCGACAAGTTGCAACGTTGCGCCCACAGGAGAAAAAAGTGTCGCGATATCGCGACAAGTTGCAACGTTGCGCCCACAGGAGAAAAAAGTGTCGCGATATCGCGACATGTTGCATTTTTGCGGCCAAAGGTGAAAAGTGTCGCGATATCGCGACATGTTGCATTTTCGCTGCCGAAGGAGGAGAAGGAAAGGGTGTCGCGATATCGCGACAAGTTTCAACAGCATACCAAACCAATCCCCTGGCAACAACTCACATTGTGCAAACATTGAAACTTGTAGGATCGTTCCTTAGGCCGATGGGGAAGGAGTCTCTCCACACTTGAATGTCAGATTCGCCGACTCCCTTGTTTGCAAGCCAGTCCGCAGCTTTGTTTCCTTCCCGGTATTGATGCTTAATGGTTAATTCTGGGTAATTGCCAATTAGGGCCTTGCAATCTTGGAAAATCGAAGCAAGGGCCCAAGGAGGCTTAGCGGTACCATTGAGCCAGTTAATACAGTGCAACGAGTCTCCTTCGATGATAAGTTTATTGATGGTCAGCCCTTCCATGAGGATCAAACTTTGGAACAGGGCCCGCGCCTCTGCCATATTGTTGGATTGAATTCCCAGGTTCTAGGCAAAGGCCAAAATTATTTCTCCTCTGTGATTTCTGAGGATTCCCCCTCCGCCAGCCGCTCCTGGGTTGCCTTTAGCCGCACCATCGAAATTGAGCTTGTGCCACCCAGTAGGTGGTAAGACCCACTTGATGACGGACCTGTCAACAGAAATACGGGGCATGACAGAGATGTTAGACAAATTGAAAAGTTTGGTTAGGTCCGATTCTAAGCTAGGAGGGGGGTTTTGAAGACGAAACAAGAGAGGCATTCTCCATAGCAAGGGTCATGATTTTGACAACGATAATCTTCATATCAGTGGCTTGATTTTTGAAAATTCTGGCATTTCTCTCGAGCCATATCTGCCACAGGTAAAGGTGGAGGCAAGCTTGCCACATGAATTTTAGTTGGTTGCTCTTGAAATGCCGGGGCCATTGCTTAAAAAGGAGGGGAATGGACTGCGGGAGGACTGTGGAGATGTCAAAGGTGTTATGGACCTGGTTGAGAACTACAAGAGAAAAGGGGCATTCCAAAAAAACATGCGAAGTAGACTCACAGGCGTTTTTGCACAGGACACCAATTGGGAATGAGTAACCCTCTGATTATCAAGTTGTCAATGGTGAGGATTCTGTTTTGGATGGCCAACCAGGAAAAGAATTTGACCTTGGGAATGATCTTGGGGACCCAGACCTGATTTGATAAGTCCCAACCATCTGTGGGAGTTTCTTGACTGTAGTAGGCTGATTTGACAGTGAAATTTCCAGATTCTTCAAGGTTCCAGACCATGGAATCGTCTTTGTGAGAGTTCGGGATGATGCAAGTCCTCAACAAGTTTTGTAATCGCCTGAGAGCCTCGGTGATATGCCTGGGCCCGTTAAGAGCTAGGTGTTTCCATTCATGTCTTGCAGGACCTTGGTTAATGAAGTGGCACACCTTATCTCCAAAGGTGGCTTCGGTAGTCGCCTTGAGAACTGCAAGATGCGGATCTTGGCTGAGAGGTTTATCACGGATCCACGGGTCGTCCCAGAAACGGATGGTCGTTCCAGTTCCTAGACACCACCTTAAGCCTTCCATGATGATTTTCCTTGTTTTGATTACGCCATTCCAGAAATGGGATCCGATAGGGAGGTTGTGCTCTCCAAGAAAGGACAACTGGTGGAGGTACTTAGCTTTAATGATATCAATCCAAGTGACTTTTTCATTGATGGTAAGTCTCCAGGCCTGCTTGGCAATGAGGGCCAAGTTCATCCACTTGATGTCTCTGAATCCGAGTCCTCCATCCTTTTTCTTGGAGCAGACCCTGTCCCAGGCGACTAGCGAAAATTTGTTCTTGTTTTCGTTTCCAGCCCAAAGGAATCTGCGTTGAATTTGTTCAATTTTTTGGCAGATGGTAGTTGGAGCTTTGAAAATAGATAAGAAAAAAATAGGGATGCTTTGAAGGCAAGCTTGAACCAGAGTGGCTTTGGCTGCCTGGCTGAGCATTGAGCTTTTCCACCCCGCTAGTTTCTTGTTGAGGCGATCTAAAACAGGATTCCACATAGCCGAGACAGATCTGCCGTGGAAAAGCGGTAATCCAAGATAAGTAGTTGGAAGGCTCCCAATGTTGCACCCAAGGATCTCAGCAATCCTATTTTGTCTGTGATTGGGAGTATTGAGAAAGTATAGCTTGCTTTTGCGATAGTTGACTTTCTGACCAGCTGCCTCTTCATAAGAATCAAGAATGTTCTTAATGATTTTTGCTTCGGGGACGGAAGCATTAGAGGATAGAATAGTATCATCCACAAACTGTTGATGGGATATGGCTTTGGAAGTTGAGGCTGGTTTGATCCCGAAAACAAGACCACTATTGCAGGCAGCTGAAAGGGTTCTTCCAAGAGTTTCGGCCAAAATGATGAAGAGAAAGGGGGACAGAGGGTCCCCTTGACGGATGCCCTTGAAACTTTGGAAGAAACCTGCGGGTGAGCCATTGATAAGAACCGAGAACCAAGCAGTCGAGACACATTCGCGAACCATCTTGATCCATTCTTTGTGAAACCCAAACTTTTCCAGGACTTCGAACAGAAATTTCCAGGAGACCCGATCGAAAGCCTTGTTCATGTCTGCATAAAATTATACCATCCAATCTTTTAATTATTTATTTGTGTTGATTTTTTTTTTTTTTTTTTTTAAAGCGAAAAACCCCTTGCGGGGCCGCCTTGGTCTGAGAGACCACGAACGGGGGGTTCTACACCGTCAAAGTCACTCTGGAGTCGCACCCGACCCCTGCACGCACCAACATTATCAATTGGATTTTGGATACCCAATTCAGCTTTTTGGTAGGGTGGAGATTTGAACTTGGGACCTCTCTTGGAGGATTTCCCTCTCCTCTCCAACTCACCTACAACACCTAGGTATTTGTATTGATTTTAAATGGTTGTACTTCTAGTTCAATTTTTAAAATTATGAGTAATTATTTCTTTGTAATTTAAACCTAAATATTTCAACTAGTATATTATCAAAGTAGGTGTAATGAAGAATGAGTTAAGAATGAAGCTCAAGCCAATTTGTTCAAAAAAATAAATGTGGTTAGTGCAGTGTCATATGGCATCTCATTCAATTGGTTTAACCTACCTAGTAGCTTTATTTTATCCGTTGCTAACAAGAGGTCAAGGGTGAAACTCTAGCATTTCACATAGCATGACAAGAAGTGTCTTCTAACTATTTATAAGGATCTACCACTCCAAACTTTCAAACCTTGTAGACTACATATACTCATTACTTTTAAATGACTAGGTGTTATCCTCAGTAAAATACACATGACAACAAAAGCATCCTTTCAAAAAAAGACATACCTCATATCATCAAAAAAATTGGATGACCTCAAGCAATCAAACCAACAATTTTTGAGGAGTATGACATGCTTTTGATTCCATAATCTTTTATAATTGATCATATTGACATATTGGTCACATTCCATAATCTTTTATAATTGATCATATTGACATATTGGTCCCGCCCACAAAATTGCGTTGGTTAATTGGTTATGTTCTAAGCTTTGATTATTCTTTAAGTGTCTTGCTAGAGAAACTGAAAATTGTGACAAATTAAAACTTACGAATTCATATGTATTATTGTTTTCTTACCTCCAATTGTCAATGGTTTAAAAATTGGTTTAAAAGTAATTTGGGTCCTTTTTTCAACAAAAAAAAAAAATGATGTTTGCATTTTTTTAATAGGAAATGTTAAGGTTCACCCATGAGATCAAAATTTTGGATAATCATGTGAAACTAGTCAAAATAGTGTGCATTGTGTTCCTGTGGAAGTCGGCCTGTCACTACTACTGAAATTTGATATCTGAAGACATGAGATGGCTTTCCTTGTTTGCAGCTAAGAAGAAACCCAGGGAAGATATGGTCCAGGAGGAAGATGTAATGTAGGAAAATGCATTGGGCCTTCATACTTCCATTTCTGAAGACCAGCTATTTTGAGGGAAAAAGCATGAAGTTTGGCTAACAAGGAATTTTTTGTCCTGTTTTCAAATAATTTATTCACATAGTATGATCAATGGTTTTTGATATTCGTCAACTTTCAAAATTCATCGTTAAAGTTGTTGAACTTGATAATTGAGTTTCTAACTATACAAAATGATTCTAGAATTGTACTTATAGTTGGCTAAGGAAACATTCTATAATCTTTAACTACTAAGTGGCACCATTAATGCTTCTAGAATTTAGGACATAACATTAAGGGGGCCACAAAACCTCATTGCCAGTGTTGACAGAATCCATCATTCACATGACAAGTTACATGAATAGAAGAATAACAAGTCCAGGATGAAGTTTGTTTGATGTAGAGTTTGGATGGTGTTTTCAGAAATTGATGCCCAATGGCTTGGTTTGGCACCTGGTTGTGTGATACCTGTAATGTAGGTAGTTCTAACCTGCAGTGGGTTTATACTAAAATTTTCCCATCATTCCTTCAGTCCTCCAACCGCTGCACAGATTATCATGATAGAATAGTCAGAAATAGTGGAAAGCCCATGAAAGAAACTTCTGTAGGACAGTGAATCATTGGGGTTTGTCATTCACCAGTATACAGATTTGTGCTTCCACTATAGGAGGTTTGGATGTATTTGTTATTGCTTTTGTGTTTCATCTTTGACATTTTATTTCACTTCAAACTCGATCTTACAATATAATATGTATTCAAGGAAGAATATGCCACATTTTCACATATAGCTGTCAAGTTGATCCTATTGTCAAATTTGTATCATATCAAAGTCATAGTCCTACAACAATCAATTCCAGTTTTGGAGGTAAATAACTAAATATCCCAAACATCTAAGAGTGCCTTTAATTCAATACTGTCAAGATCGTAGCCACAAAGAATATGTTTGTAATTGTAAAAAATAACTTCTCACTAGCAAATAGCTTCAAATGAAAGTAAAATTTGAACAACTCCAAAGAACCAGAACAATCAATCATTGGTGATATATAAAGGCATTCTTTCCCCTTATTTCAAGATTTCTGTTTAGACATGGGCATGGCATCTTTGCTTGGATCAAAAACAGTAATTCATTTGAACATAGGGAATCATTGAATTAAGTACCCTTGTCTACCACAAGACCATGATCCAATAAATACATTTGAAGAATGTCAATACATGAAAAGAAACAAATGAATGTTGAAGAAGTTTGTATGCATGAAAAATGGATTAGAAGTATAATTTACCTTCCTAGTAATAATACTATATAAGGAATAATAAAACAGTGATTGGACTAGCTATTGTCTTTGTAGTATCAAGAATGAAGGCAGAGAAACAGATAATCACTTGCTTTCAGACATTAATTTGGTCCCTGAGCTCCTTTCTGTACAACTACAGACTAGGCTTGTTCCAATCTATGAATTTAATACGAGTAGCAGAAACTTCATTTTCCCTCTGAAATACAGTATAAAAGTACAAGAAAGTGCATAGACTATATTGTCAAGTGAATTCAACAGTAAGAATAATCATTAAACATGTTCAGAATATAATAAAGGATAGAGTCGAAACTCGTAACAGTTAGCAGTTTAGTATGTAATGATCATAATGTGTATGACTTGAAAACTTGCATTGGTTGTTTCTTTAGAAAAACTGGAGAGATGCTCACTTTTCTTTCCTAAAGAAGTTTGATATTTATCTTCACATCTGAAGTAATAAGGATTGGAATGGTAGATTGCAAATAATAGTAGATTCAATCAGAATGGAAATTTTTGCCAACTAACGATGACCATGTGAAAGACAAGGATGTAATGCTCAAACATTGGACTTGATGTTTAGAGCTTTACCCAAAGATAAGAACACATGGCTGCTGGCTTTGTATTTGGATCATGGACAAATTAAGTACTCCAACTTCCACCAGACCCCACCCCAACAGCCAAGTGATAAGCATGTGTTGCTAGGAAACAAAAGAGAAAAACAAACAAGGATGTAATGCTCAAACATTGGACTTGATATTTAGAGCTTTACCCAAAGATAAGAACACATGGCTGCTGGCTTTGTATTTGGATCATGGACAAATTAAGTACTCCAACTTCCACCAGAACCCACCCCAACAGCCAAGTGATAAGCATGTGTTGCTAGTAAACAAAAGAGAAAAACAAAAACAGCAATAATTAAAGCAGGAAGTTCAAGATGCATATATTAAATGTTACTGTTGGTTACGAATCCGCCACTAGGATAGGATTTAGTGTAATGCGCCCTAGATTCGCCCAGCAGATTGATTGTTATGGGTGGGGAGGATAAGCAGCACAGCAACAACCAATCACCACTACTAACAGCAATTAAACACAAGATATGTTGCAGAAACTACCAATGTCATTCATCCTATGTATCCTCTACCTTTGCATTCCAAGAATACTTAACTATTAAATACCGATATCCAGAAAGCAGAATAACAGTAAGCAATAACATGAGCAACATGAGGCAGAAATGCTAAGTAAAGGCAGCATACAAGATAAGAACAGTCAATAGAGCAAAGTATATTATGTATTTAGAAGCAAACGCACAGCTACAATGGTTCCCTAGCAATATATCCCCCTTCCACCCTTTACAATGATATTGCCGAGCTATTTATAGCATAAATTTCCCCCCATTACATCGTTGGGCACAGGATCCTAGACCTGACAATAAGCTGACAAAGCTGACAAAAGCAGCAAAAAGCGGCTGATGTTGACCTCTGCCGGCATGGAACGTGCTTGCAGCAAGGTCCACCTGAAATATCGGCAGCTACGTGGCGGTGTGGGGATGATGCTCCGAGTCAGCTTGACTGAGGGCAGCTTAAGTACAATAATTCAGTTCACGCTCGCACACCTCCCGTCACATCTTTGACTCGAATCCCGAGGCTGGACACCTGTCAAAATCTGATAAGGGGAAAAATCTGCCTTAGGAGCTCGTATTTCCTTTCTTGCTCGACTTCGCCCAGGATTGGAGTGCAACCAGGCAACGCAAGGGGGAAGTAGCGCAGTTGGGGAGGCCTTCGTGCCTTAGAAAATTTCTAGGCTGGCTTCAACATTCTTTGCCCGAGTGCGCGCAGGTAAGTGAGCGAACCCCGACTTCGATGCGAAGTCGGGTTGCTCAACACTTAGTCTTTACTAGAGGTACCATGATGGGCTGCTCAACTGCGCTCTTCTTCCAGGACGAAGCCCAACTTCGCTGCGAAGTCGGGTTGCGCACCCAACACTTAGCCGCTTCTTCAAATGAGTCGCCCAACTGCGCATGAACTTGAGGGCGCAGCCGACTTCGCTGCGAAGTTCGGTTGCGCACCCAACACTTAGAAAATTTAGGGCTCCACTGATGCCCAGGTGCGCACAAAACTGAGAGCGCACCCCGACTTCGCTGCGAAGTCGAGGTTCGCTCTATACTTAGAAAAATTGGGTTCAGCTCTCCGCACGTCGGCTCCCCAAGTGCGCTCAAAATTAAGGGCGTAGCCCGACTTCGCTGCGAAGTCGGGTTGCGCAATACCAACACTTAGAAAATTTAGGGCTTTTTGCCCTCTTGGAGAAACAGTCAGAAGGAGGAGAGGGGGAAATGAAGAGAATGAAACTGATGGCAGGGAAGAAAGGGGATAGTGGAGAAAGGGAGAGAAGGAAGAGGGAAGGGAGAGCAGCATCCTTACAAAAAAAACCGAAGACATGGCACCCCGTGCAAAATGTGGCAACATTCTTGGCGACTCGCTGGGTGTCGAGCTCGCCTTGATGCAACGAACCAAGCCTTTATCCTTTGGGCGCAAAGGAACTCCCTTCCCCTGCATCCTGTTGTTCCTGCTGCTGCTGAGTCCCCTTCTTGGGTAACTGTTCTTCTTCGGGCTCACTTTCAGCAGTCTCTTCTTCTGACCCTTCTTCTTCTTCTCTCTCCGAATCCGAATGCTCACCACCATAGCCCTCTTGCTCGGAAGGTTGCTCCCGCTCGCGGACGTGCTTGTATGCGGTCTTGGCCTGATCCCAAGCCGCTACCTGGAAGGGCTCTAAATCGCTGACATCTTTCAGCGCTGCTCTAAATGCCGCAACCATGTGCACATCAATGGTGTCATACCTCTCTCCCAGCTCCTGAAGGGAGGTGTTAATCTTGCAAAACCTCGACACCATTTGGGTCACCTGCGTCTCCTGGACTGGCTCAGTCCAGCCATCAATTTCTGATGTATCTGCCTCGAAAGACAACCAATCTAGCTTTACTTGTTCAAGGGGCAAAAACTCCCCATCTTTGACAAAGCTCGGAAATCCGAGCGCAAAAAGAGTGTTTAAGGGGGCCAGGCAGATATTCATTTCATGGTTCAACACATCCAGCATCTTCCTGGCGGCCCTGATCTTCTCCGTTTTTTCAAAATAATTATGCAAGGTTACCCTTGCATCCGCTCAATCTAGGGCAATATGGGACATAGGGGGGAATCGGAGGCCCTTGCGCTCAAACTCTTCAAGTTTTATCGCCAAGTCCAGCCATCGCTTCGCTTGGCGTTCGGCCTCCTCTACCGCGAGCTTTCCACAGGCGAGATACTTCTTGGATCCTGGATGCGAAATCCAGGACGGACAGGGACCTGACCACATTAGCCCTGCAGCAAACCAGCCCGCATCTCCTTGATCTTGTTTTTCGAAAAGGCAGCCGCCTGGGACGCCTTCTCCTTCAGCGAATCCTGTAGCTGGGAAATATGTTCTAGTGCCGCCTTCTTTTCTTCCGACAGCTGTTCGGTCGTCTTCCTTTGTGCTGTAGCCTCCTGCTGGGACGCGGCGAGCTGAGCTTTCAAGTCTTCAATCTCTTTCTGGGCAGACTCCAGCCGCGTGGTGGCCTTGGCCAGATCTTCTTCCAGCTGTCTCGAGTTGTTCTGAAGCTGAAACAACTTCTCTTGATTCTCGAGTCGCTTAACAAGGAGATTGTCAGTCCTGCGACGAATACCATTGATTTCGTATTCTTCGCTTAAATCATCAAAATTCTTCTCCTTGATCTGGTGTTCATAATCGGCCTGGGTCATCTCCCGGAGATGCTTCTTAACTTTAGGGATCATTTTCTCGGTTCGCAGCACCCTTCTGTCCAAGTCAAACTTGGTGCGCTTCACCGAGGCGGCTATCTCCTCAGCTCTTCTTCGTTTGACGCCCTGGAGGAAAGAGGCGGAACATCCTGCGGCCTTTGCGGCTAGGGGCTGATCGTCTGTGATTTGTAGTTGTTCTCCCATGAGGTCAAGTTCTGCCAGCATATGGTACGTCGAGGCCAAATCCTGCTGCGACATCCTTCCTGCAAACAATGAAGCAGGAGATATTCCAGAAAATGAGGCCGCTTTCAAGGGCGACCGGGTCCTAGGGGAAACGGGCGGCTGAGTAGGTGGTGGAGATGGGGTTTTGAATGATGTGGGTGAGCGGCACGGCGATGTAGGTACGGCTTCAGCACTGGCCGCGGATGAGGGATCTAGGGTTTGACCCAGGGTTTGGAAAACGTTCGGGTCTTGGGCAAACTGTTCGAAAGAATGGGGACTGCGGAAGGACTGGGAGATAGGCGACAGGGATGATGCGACTAAGGCTTGCCCTGATACATAGGGGTACGGTGTTACGGCAGGGCCAACTGGGATTTGGGTAACCGGGGAAGAGGACGTACCTGCGGGCTCCGCCTGAGCCGGTGCTTGGAGGACGCCTGCTGCCCAGACCTCTGCTTCTTTCCCTGGACTATCCAGAGAGATGATTTCTGGCGCGGCTGCTTCTGCTCGTGGGGCCGCTGCTGTTTGCTGCGCAGCCTCTTTTTTCGGCCGCTTTATCTTGGTCTTCTCGCCCCTTTTCTCTTATTTTCTCCTAGAGCGACAGTTTGCTCGGAGGAGGTGGAGGCGGTTGGTGCGGCGAGCAATGGCGCTCCCACGGTAAATTTGTACTTGGGCTTTGATGGAGGGACGCTCACTGCCGCTGACCCACCGGTTGACCCTTCTAGTGCCTTTTCTTTTTGAGGCACTACTTCACCGGTTGACCTTTCTGGCTCCTATTCCTTTTGTGGCGACGTTTCGGGAGCTGAAGACAACATTGGGCCCACCTGACTGCTTGTTGATGCCTTGCTGGGAGGTTTTCGAATGGACAAATGCTGTGGTGGGGGTTTCCTTTCATACCTCTTTTTGGCGCCTAGGGGGACACAATCTCGAAACGCAAACGACTCCCATTTGCCGGCGTATTTATCATATAAGGCCGAAAACTCATCATTTATGGCTAATGTCTTCTGGTTAGACTTATCGTGTTGCGTGCAACACCTCATCTTCCAGCATTCAATGATTTTGTCCTTTTCCCAGCTGAGGGGCGTCACCTTTGTGATCTGGATTGCGCTCCGGATCATACTCCACCTCCACACAGTTGAAGTCCTGCCATGGTGGCCATGATTACATCCATTCGATGTGCCATTCTAGGTCTGCGCCTGTTTTGTTGCACCTCTCCTCCATGATTTCTGCTCGGGGGCAAATATGTACAAACTTTCTCCTGACCCCAATCGGGTCGTATTTCCAACGTTGTGGTAACTGTATCAAGCCCATGTTGAGGAGTTCTTGTTCTAGGTAGATGTGCTGCCCAATTTCATGGACTTGAATGTTAGCCCAGGTAATAGGATATTTAAAAATATGGCCTCTCTTCTTCCCCTGGCCGAATTCCTCTTCGACATAGTCCATTTGCCGCGATGTTTCCATGCCGAACTGATGCTCAGTGCAAAAATAGGGCAACAATAACGACTTCCCTTTGAATCCGTAGATTCTGATAACAATGCCCTGAGTCAACCGGAAAGTATCCCCACATTTGTATTTCCTCAGGCAGTTCATCATGGCCAGAGGAGGGCGAGACGCCTTGCCGTTGAACAGCGCCAGGGTCATACCTAAAAATTTGAAATTGAAGTCGTAGTAAGACCCTCTTCTGTATAGGGCTTCCGTCCACTCGTACACCCGCAACGACGCTCCCTTCTCATTTACCTTCTTTAGATCAGGCACTTTGATTCGGTAGTGCGTGTGGTAAAGGCACAACCATGTGAGTAATGAGCAGTGCTAGAACTCGGTTGTCTGCTTCTGCTGTATCCTGACCAAGTTTGAATGTATGGCATACGCCACCCAATCTGCCCAATCAAAGAAAATCGGGCGCCTTCCACTTCTTTGCGCAGTGGAGTCATAAAACTCTCCATGTAAAATACACTCCGCGAGTGCCAGTTGATACGGGTGTACCATTCTGTCCGTGCCGCAGCCAAGGACCCATGCAAGGATAATATAAATATACTTTTTTTCGAAACTCTCTAGGGGTATGGGACCTGACGACCATTGTCCTGCTGGCAGTGGGGACTTCAGCTCTGAATCGAGAAACTCTCTCATCCTTCTGCTCTGACTGAATCTGCCCGCCTGCTCATCCAAGTTAATTCTTCTGACAATGGCATCGAGGCCATACTGGAGCCCCGGGGCGAAGGCTGGTTGGACGCTTTCTTTGAAGAGGGTGAACAACACCCTTCCTTGGTAGTCGCAGACTTGCCCGGTAGCTGGTTTGTAGTATGTCACAATTAACTCAACCAGCTCCGGGCAGTGGTGGACGGGAGGGCACAAGAACCAGTATAGGTTCGACTTATATGCAGTCCCGACATGGTGCAAGGGCGAGACTTTGCTTGCCCACTTTGCAATATTTGGCCGCAACTTGGTGAGGCTAATGGAGTACTCGCCATCTTTATACTCGGCCAGGCGATTGACGGGCGACGGCGGAGGACCTTGCCCTTTGCTTCGCCTCGACCTGGATTTCCTTGTCTACTCTTGTGGCACTTCGCTCTCATGAGCGCTGGACTCCGTGCGTTCTTCAGCCTCCTGTTCTGTATCGCTGGACTGCGGCTGCATTGGCGCTTTCCTCTTGTCAATTTTCTGTTCTTCGCTCATGGTGGCAGAGACAGGAATTTCAGTCGCCGCAGACCTTAATTCTGCACCTTTCTTCCTCTTAACCGCGCAGCTCTGATTTACACTGATAATTCAGGTAACCTAAGTACGCCAGGGCCCTTTTCTAGGAATGGAAACACAGCATTAATGGCGCGAGGAGGGATTTAAAGTGATTTGCCCAAAGTAGGTAGAAAGCGCCGTTATTCCTCGGCGACCGCGCGTGGGATTTTTCATTGGAAGGCGCACCTCGTATGCGGTTGGTCCTAATGTGCTCACTTCTTAATGACATCTGCTTTGAAATCCGCGCAATCATTCCTTAAAAATTTTGAACCTCGTGCTTCCAATGACGTCACCGCCGCCGCTTGGGCACACACTTCGAGGGAGACTCTGGCCAAGGGCCCAAGAAGGAACGCGGTCTAACTTCGCGCTATGCACAGTGCGCCCTCTGGGACCCATACTTAGAATAATTTTGTCATGCCCCTTGTTCTCCCTGACGGGTCGTTCGAGGTGCACCCAAAACTGAGAGCGCAACCGGGCTTCGCTCAAAAAATGTGCGCAATCCGACTTCGCCCGGAAAATGTTGCGCAGTAGGGATTCGACACTTAGGTGATTTTTGCTTCTTCTACTGCCCGACTGCGCTCCCAAGATGGTGTGCAGCCCGACTTCGCTGCAAAGTCGGGTTGCGCACCTAGCACTTAGAAAAATTTGAGGTTCCTTTGTTTGCTTTTTCTCTCCCAAACTCCCGACATCGCACAATTCAATGAGCGACGCCTGACTTCACTGCGAAGTCGGGCAATTTTCTGCCTTGGTCAGACTTTTAGCAGTGCAAAATTTTGCTTCTTTTCTCACACTTAGCCCTTTTCGGATTCAAAAACTGAAAACTGAATAACTGAAAAATTTACATTCTGAAATAAACTGAACTGCAGGAAATAAATGAGAAAAGTATGTACAAGGAAGGACCTCTCGGCAACCTTCAGTGATGATAGACCTTTAGGTGGAAGCCATTAACAGGGATCGGGAGAAGCTGTCCCTCCATGTCCCTGAGCACGAACGCGTTGAATTGGTTTACCCGAGCGATCTGATAGGGGCCTTCCCAGAAGGCATCAAATTTTTCATGGTTGCCCGGCTTCGCTTTGAGTGAATCCCACTTGAGCACTAAGTCCTCGATTCTGAAAACTTGGGTGGTGGTCCCTTTTGCAAACCAGCTCTGAGTTGCGTCGGCATGTTTGGTAAAGGCTTGATATGCCTTCTCCCTTTCCTCTTCTAGCTACAACAGTTGACAAAGTCTGATATCCACTGGATCCCCGTCGCCTTTCTCTTCATCTAACAACCAAAGTGCGGGCATTTCTATGTGGGTAGGCAGAACTACCTCCTTGTCGTATACAAGCGCGTAGGGGGACGTCTTGATTTATTTCTTGAAAGATATGCGATCCGCCCATAACGTCCGGTCCAGAAGTAGGTGCCACGACCTCTTGTTCCTTTCTACTGTCTTTTTTATAATCTTCAACAGATTCTTGTTAGTGGACTCGGCTAGGCCATTCCCCTGCGGATAGTAGTTTGAGGACATCTTGTGGTAGATGTCGTATTTGCTGGTGAACTCCGTGAGTACAGCGCCTGCGAACCCTGGACCGTTGTCTGTAACTATTGCCTCTGGGACCCCGAAACGGGTAATGAGGCTCTCAAGGAACCCAATGACCATTTCCTGGTCTGCATGCTTAGTAGGAATCGCTTCAGCCTACCGAGTGAAATAATCAGTGGCTGTAAGGATGAACTTATGTCCCGCCGAAGAGTTGGGCGTGATGGTCCCGACGAAGTCCAGACCCCACTGCTGAAACGGAGTTTCGGCTTGAATTGGCTGGAGGGGCAAGGGTGCCTTCCTATTTCTGCCGGCGAACCTTTGACATTTTTCACATTTTTACACAGACTGCATGTGCGTCTGTGAAGAGGGTGGGCCAATAATAGCCGGCTCTAATAATCTTCAAGGCCGTAGGCCTTCCTGAATGATGTCCTCCGGGCATCCCAGAGTGGAACTCTCCGAGAACCTTTGGCTTGTCTGATTCCTTGACGCATCGCAACAAGATGTCGTCAATATTTTTAAAATACAGCCCCTCGGGGCGCAGTACATATTTCAAGGCATTCAGCCTAAACCTCCTTCTTTGTGAGGCGTTGAGATGATCTGGACATCTCCCTGTGCTAAAATACCACACCAGGTCATTCGTCCAGTCACTCTCCTCTGATAAGGAGTTGGCAAGGTTAATTTCCGTCATTGGGTCTTCCCACTAGCAGGCAGAGATTTCAGCTGCAGCAGTTCGGGTCAACTCTTGGCATAGAGCCCGACCTCGGATTAGCTTCGTTGGCCGTACCTCTATGTCAAACTCTTGGATTTTAGCTATCCATCCTGCCCTCTTGTGACCTGACTCCCCTTGGATAATGAAATTTCTGACATCTGGATGTATCACAAAGATAGTTATCCGGCTCTGGGAGACAAAGTGCTTGAACTTTCTGAGAGATCTCATGATGCGTGCACTTGCCGCTCAATAAAATTGTACTTTTCTTCGTGCGGCTGAATCACCTGACTTAGGAACGCTATGGGGCACTCCTCGCCATCATCTCCCTTCTGAGTCAGGACTGCGGCGTAGCTCTCGGGCTCTCCCACTGCGTACAGGATGAAATCCTTGGAGTAGTCTGGATTTATTAACACTGGAGCTTGCGCGATTCTAGACTTGATTTCTTCGAAGGCTTGCTTTCTTTCGTCAGTCCACAAGAATTCAGCATTCTTTTTTAGGAGCTCGGCCATGGACTTGGTCACTTGTGCGAAGTCTGGGACAAACTTCCTCACGAAGTTGATTTGGCCAAAAAATGATTGTAGCCCCTTCTTGTTAACTGGGATGGATAAGTGAAGAAGAGCTTCTGCTCTGTCAGGATCAACTGCAAGGCCCTTCTCAAAAATAACATGTCCTAGCAGCTTGCCTTCCTTTACCACGAAGACTTACTTCTTCGGGTTGATGGAAATGCCGAACTCACGACATCTCTCAAATATTTGCCGCAAGTGGGAGGCATGGTCCTCTATCTTATGTGAAAACACAGTCATATCGTCCAAATAGATGACAATGACCTGTTGGTTACGAATCTGCCATGAGGAAAGGATTTTGGGTTAATGCGCCCAGATTCGCCCACCAGCATGAAAGGCCGGAAGGAAGAGATGCCTTCCGTGCCAATCTCCGGAGAAGGCCGGCTCCTTTTGGGGGGTTTTTATGTTCAAGTTAAGAGTGCAGGAAAGAGATAAATGAACAGAAAGAATTTACAAATGTACTTGGAGTTGGTGGGGGGGAACTAACAGTACGGCAACCAGCAATCACCAATACTTACTGCATTATAAATACAAAGCATGACTGAGAACTGCAAAATCTAAGTGTACTTTCTGTACTAAGCAATATACGCACAGCTACAATGGTCCCCTAGCAAACATTCTCCCTACAAGGAGAACTAACAGCACGGCAATGCATCAATCACCACTACGTACGGAAACTCAAGACAGAAAGTAACTGAGAGATGTCAGAACCAGGTATATGTGTCATGCAGAGATTTTAACCGCACGACTACAATGGCCCCCTAGCAAACATTCTCCCTACAAGGAGAACTAACGACACGGCAGCGCATCAATCACCACTACGGACAACAACGTAACACACAAGCCGATGGAGCTGCTACCACATCTAGTCTATGAAGTTCAGAAGTGCTTGACCACCAAATGCTAAAATAAATTAACAAGCCATGGCACAAACAATGCTAAAGGCGCCTGATCACCAAATGCTGAAACGAATCAACGAGCCGTGACACAGGGAAGCGTAAAGCATAAGCATAAAGAAATAGAAGCAGCAGAACAGAACCAGGCATACAAATTATATTTATAAGCAGAAGCACGGTTACATTGGTTCCCTAACAGACATTCCCCTTCCACCCTTTACAATGAAATCATGGTGGGTTTATATAGCCCGAGTCCCTCCCGTTACATTAATGGGCACAAGGTCCCAGTCAAACAATAGCTGACAAAAGCGGCGAAAGAGCTGCAAATGCTGACCTTTTGTCGGACTGGACTGTACCCGCAGCATGGTCTTCCTGGAAGCTGGACAGCTACGTGGCGGTGTGTTGGGCAGAACTTCTTCTTGGCAGGTATGCGGGTAGCTGGAGCAGGTAGAACCTCCAATCGGCTTTAAATGAGGTCAACGGCACAGGTAGTGCAACCCATGCTCGTCCTTTTGCTCGGCACGTCTTGGCTCAAATCCCGAAGCTGGACACTTGTCGGATGATGGATGATGTTGTTTGACACGTGTCTGCCTTGAAAGGCAGTTTATCCAACTTCGCCTGGGATCGGAGCACCATCGGGTTGCGCGGGCAGAAAACAGCGCAGTCGGGAAGGCCTTCATGCCTTAGGAGTATTTCCGAGTTTGTTTCCCTACTGCGCACCTGTCAAGGGCGCACTCCGACTTCGCTGCGAAGTCGGACTGCGCATAGGTGAAAACTGGTATCTGCCGCCGTACGGACTTTGCCCCAGCACTTATCATTCTTTTGTCAGCCTGCCAGCCTGCCAGTTACAAGGTGCGCCCAGAAAGAGGGGCGAAGTCGGACTTCGCACCAAAACGCCCAGGCGAAGTCGGACTTCGCACCAAAACGGGCGAAGTCGGACTTCGCACCAAAGCGGGCGAAGTACGCACTTCGCGCCAAAACTGGGCGAAGTGCGAACTTCGCACCAACACTTAGCCATTTTTCAGATAACTGCCGCCAAGTTTAAAATTCAACTGAGGGGCTCCGAGAAAGGGGGAAAGAAAGAGAATGTAGGAAAGAAAGAGAAAGGGAGAGCGGAAGAAAGGAAAATAGAGGAAGAGGGAAAAAGAAGAGCAGCACTGTTACAAAATTGAAAACATTGCACCCCGTGCAAAATGTGACAACATTTCTGGCGGCTCGCGGGGTGTCGAGCTCGCCTCGGCGCAAAGAATCCATGCCTTCATCCATTGGGTGCAGAGGAACTTGCCTCCCCTGCCTTTTGCTGCTCTAGCTGTTCTCCTCTTGGCAACTGTTCTTCAGATTCACTTTTGTCAGTTGCCCCCTCAGAATCACCTTCCGAAGGTTCTCCGGCTTTTGCTTCTGCTTCACAGATGCGGTTGTATGCAGCCTGGGCTTGGCCCCAGGCTTCTGCTTCGAATGGCCGGCGGTCAGCAACTTCTTCTAATGCTGCGTGGAAAGCAGAGACCGCGTGCAGGTCGATGGTGTAGTATCTTTTTCCTAGCTCCTGGAAGTAGGAGCTGATCTTGCAACATTTGGACACCATCTGAGTGACCTGACTTTCCTGAATTGGCTCAGTCCAGCTATCAATCTCAGCTGTATCTGCTTCAAAGGACTGCCAATTCTTTTTCACCTGATCTAGGGTGAGAAACTCGCCATTCTCAACAAAACCTGGACACCCTAGTTCAGAAAGAGCGTGAAAGGGAGCCATGCAAATATCTCTTTCATGTTCGAATGCGTCTAACATTCGTCTGGCAACCCTCACCTCTTCTACTTTTTTGAAATATTTATGCAAGGTTACCCTTGCATCTGCCCATTCTGCAGCGAATGAGGACATGGGGGAGAATTGGAGGCCATCGCGCTCGCGCTCCTGAAGATTTATTGCCAGGTCCAGCCATTGCTTCGCCTGGCGTTCGGCCTCCTCTACCACAGGCTTTCCCTGGGCAGAAACTTCTTGAATTACGGATGCGAAATCCAGAACTGACATTGCCTTATAGGTGTGGGGCTTGCATCCCCGCAGCAAACCAGCCCGCATCTCCTTAACTTTCTTCTTCGAAAAGACCGTCGCTTGAGATGCTCTCTCTGCAGTTGCGACTGCGCTTTGTTTCAAAGACTCTTGGAGGTGAGAAATCTGCTCCAAGGCTGCCTGCTTTCGGTTGCGGCTTGTTCCTTGAGAAGCGGCCAGCTGGGCTTTTAATTCATCTATTTCTTGCCGCGCCGCTTCCAGCTGCTCAGTGGACCTAGACAGGTCCTCTTCAAGCTGTCTCGTCTTCTCCTGCAACCCGAAAAGCTCTTCCTGTTCCTCCAGACTTTTGACAAGGAGATTGTCAGCTTTACGAATGATTCCCTGAATCTCGTATTGCTTGTTGATGTCGTCAAAGCTCTTCTCCTTTGTCTGGAGCTCGTAGTCCGCCCTGGTCATTTCCCGGAGAGGCTTCTTCACTTTTGGGATTATCTTCTCTGTTGTAAGCACTCTCCTCTCGAAATTATACTTGGTGCGCTTTACCGGGGCGGCTATCTCTTCAGGTCTCCTCCGCTTCAGGTTTTGGAGGAAAGAGATAGAGTACTCTACAGCTCTTGTTGCCAGGGGCAAGTCGTCTGTATTCTGGAGGTCATCCATGAAATCTGGTTCCCCCAGCCTAGGGTTCTGCTGAGACGTCTCTCCTGCGGGAATGGGATCAGGAGGAACCGGACGGACCTTGGAAGGATCGGCCGCTTCTGGGGGCGACCGGGAAGTGGAGATGGGAGCGGCTGATGTTGGAAGGGTTTGAAGCGGCTGAGGCGGTGGATGTAACGGTGAACGCACGGCTTCAGCACTAACTTCAGGCGAAGGGTTTGGAGTTTGACTCAGAGATAGGGAAACGTTGCGGTTCTGAGCAAACTGATCAAAAGAATGGGGGCCGCTAGAAGGGTGTGGAGACGGGGGAGGAAGATGCGGCCATGACTTGCTCGGATTGAGCGGGAGATGGAGTAGGGGTAGGACTGGATGAGACCAAAGAGACTGGGGCAGCAAACGTACCTGCGGGCTCCGCCTGAGCCGATGTTGGGTGGATGTCTGCGCTTCTGATTCCGGTGGCTGGCTCGGGACTGCCCAGAGAAACTGTCCCAGGAGCGGCTGAACGCGGCTGCGGCTCTGCGACTTGCTGCTGCACTGTCAGGCTAGGTCGCTTGATTTTTTCAACTCTCTTCCTCTTCTTCTCTTCTGGAACAATGGTCGGATCGGGGGAAGGAGATGAAGCAGGTGCAGCAGGCGCTGATGCTCCCACGGTAAACTTGTACCGGGGTTTGACTTGCAGAAGGTCTGCCGCAACCGGTCTGCTCTCTGGCGGCGCTGGCGTCTTTTGTGCCTGAGGAATCACCTCGGGCGTTGCCTTGACTAATTTCTTCGCCTTTTCAGGCGCCGCCTTGGAAGCCACGGGCTGCATTGGATCCACCTGGATGTCTGCTGGGCCCGCGCTGGCAGTTGCCGAAGTGTACAACTGTTGGGAGGAAGACCCTCCTTTATAGCTCTCAAAGGGACCTCGGGGAACGTAACCTTGATATGCGAACGGCCGCCAGCTGTCATGATGCTGGTCATATAGAGTCGAAAAGTCGTCATCCACGGCCAGATTTCTCCTCGTGGATTTGTCGTGCTGCGTGCGGCACCTCATCTTCCAGCATTCAATAATCTTTTCTTTTGGCCAGTTAAGGCCAGCTATCTTGGATAGGAATTTTTTAAACCCTGGAGATGAGAAGTGGTGGTCCGGGTTTCGCTTGGGGTCATATGTCACCTCCTCGCAGTAAAAATCCTGCCAGGGAGGAGAAGCTTCCATCAATTCAATTTCCCAGTCAAGGTCCACATGGACCACATCGCATCTATCTTCGGTTATATCCGCCCGGGGGCAGAGATGTGTGAACTTTCCCCTTATCCCGTACGGGTCGTACTTCCAGCGCTGCGGCAACAGAACCAGGCCAATACGGGAAAACTCTTGCTCGAGGTAGACATCCTTGTCCTACCTCAGAAATCTCAACGTTTGCCCAGGAAAGAGGGTATTGAAAAATCTGTCCTCTTTTCTTTCCTAGGCCGAACTCCTCCTCAACATAGTCCATCTGTCGGGCAACCTCCATCCCAAACAGATGCTCCGTGCACCAATAGGGCAGCAAATGAGGTTTGCCCTTGAATCCGTAGATTCTGACCACAATCCCCTGCGTCAGTCTGAAAACGTCCCCGAGCTTCTGACTCAGTAAAGAGTTCGTCATTTCTCGCGGGGGGCGGGGAATTTCGCTTTCGCTGAAGACTGACATGACTAATCCCAGAAAGTTGAAGTTAAACTTGTAGTAGGACCCTTTCCGGTATAAGTCATCCGTCCAGTCATAGACGGGCTGTGGCTCTCCCTTCTCGTTGACCTTCTTCAGGTTCGGGATCGGCATCCGGGAGTGCAAATGATACAGACAAAGCCAAGCTAGAACAGAACTGAAACGAAATTCGGTGGACTGCTTCTTCTGGATCTTCACCAGGCTGGAGTGAATGGCGTATGCCAGCCAGTCCGCCCAGTCGAAAAAGATGGGACGCTTTCCACTTCTCTGCGCTGCCGGTTCGTAGGATTCTCCACACAGGAGACATTACGCCAGCGCTAGCTGGTATGGCTGTACCAGCTCATCAGAGTCGCAGCCGAGGATCCATGCCAGAATGGTATATAGATATTTGCTCTGAAACCTCGCCAAGGGCATGGGGCCGATTGGCCTTTGTCCGGTACAAGCGGGGTGTTCGGCTACGAATTGAGGAAATCCCTCATCCGTTTGGTATGCGTGAAGCGTCCCGCTTGCTCGCCCGATTTATCTTTACGACAATTGTCTTGGAGTCATACTCCAACCACAGGGCGAAAGCTGGTTGGACGATCTCCTGCGCGGCGCGAACAAGGGTTTACCGCTGGAGCTACAAATCTGCCGGATAGCGAGTGCGTAGTGTCCGACAACCGGGTCTACCGGTTCCGGGCATTGATGGACGAGGAGGGCACAAGAATCCGAAAAGGTTGGACTTGTACGCCGCTCCAAAATGGTGAGAGGGTGAAACCTTGTCGACCTGACTCTCCACATTTGTCCGCAGCTTAGTCAGGCTCATAGAAAACGAGCCGTCCACGTATCCCGCCAAGTAATTTACCGGAGGTGGTGGGGCTTGCCCACGTTGTACTTTTTTCGGCCGGGACTTTGACTTTCGCTCCGGCGGTGTTTCGCTTCTGAAAACACCTGGCCGTGGTAAATCCTCGGGTTCACAACTTTCGCTGGATTGCGCTGGCATTGGCATCTTTCCTCTGTCCATCTCTCCGAAACAGCAATAATTACGAGTTCAGGGCGTCTGCAGAAGATTTCGCTGTCACAGGAATAATCTGCACAGTCCAAGGAATAATCTGCGCAGTCTGGCTTGTCTGGATGCATCTGACCCCCTTTTCTAGACAACGACAGCGTCATTAATGCCGCGCAGAAGGGGGTAGGTCGGCTGGAGTTAAGTTTCTTGGGTGGCTGCGCAGGAGAATGCTTGGAAAAAGGTACCCCGGCAGCCGTGCCATGCTCTTTTTATTGCACTTTTCCTTGAGGACTGTGCAATCATTAACTTTTCCTTGAACGCTGCGCCATGGCTGACGTCACTGCCGCAATCCGGGCACACTGCTCAAGAAAGAACCTTTGGTGCGGAAACCCACTTTGAAACGGTCACAATGCGCCTTGGGCCCAGCTTGGAACCTTTTTGAATATTTTATTCATTTTTTAAACCATTGTCCAAACTGGCCCAGAAAACAAGGCGCAGTCGGACTTCGCCCAAAGTTGGGCGCGATCCGACTTCGCCAGCGAAGTCGGACTTCGCCAGAAAATCTGGCGCAGCCCGAACTTCGCGCGAAGTGCGCATTGAAACTGTTCCGCTTTCTTTTTTCTTCACGCGCCCAAGGGTTGAGCGTAGTCCGGCCCTTTGCAACCTTCGGAGGAGAGGCAAACCTTAGAACTTTACTGCCTCCTTCGGACCGGACTGTTCGAGCTGCGCTTTGGAAATGTAGCGCGTTCGGACTTCGCCCGAAGTTCGGGCGAAGTTCGAACTTCGCGCGAAGTTTGCACTTCGCGCGGAGGTTGTGCGCAGTTCGAACTTCGCGCGCAAGCCGGCAAGTCGGACTTCGCGCGCGAAGTCGGACTTCGCTCAAAACTGAGCGCAGTCCGTTCTTCTTTGTGCCTTGCAGTCTTTCCCTTCATTCAAGCTTCGCATTTCGGCTGGCGCGCAGCCCGACTTCGCTGCGAAGTCGGGCTTCGGCCAACACTTAGCCATTTTTTGCCTTTTTCTTTTTTTCTTCACCCAAGCAGCCCGAACTTCGCCCCTTCTGAGGGGCGACAACAGACTTCGCTGCGAAGTCTGTTTTCTCTCCCATGCCGCAGTTAAGCTCAAAAAATAAAAAATTAAAAGCTGAAAGCTGGAAACTGTACATGCTGGAAAACAAAAATGCATAAGGGAAATTTTTACAAAGAAGGGCCACTCGGGCACCTTCAGCAGCGGTAAATTTTTAAGTGGAACCCGTTAACAGAGATAGGCAGGAGCTGACCCTCCATATCCCGAAGTACATAGGAATTAAACTGGTTCACCCGGGCAATCTGATAAGGGCCCTCCCAGAGGGCATCGAACTTCCCGTGATTGCCCGGCTTTGCCTTATATGAGTCCCACTTCAGCACCAGGTCCCCGATTTCAAAAACTCGGGCAGTGGTGCCTTTGGCAAACCAGCCTTGAGTGGCAGCAATATGATCAGTGAAGGCCTGGTATGCACTTTCTCTGTCTTCTTCCAACCTGCGGGGAGTTGGCACGATCTGTCGTCCACCGGGTCTCCGCTGCTCCTGTCTTCGTCCAACATCCATAGGGCAGGGATTTCAATGTGGGATGGCATGACAGCCTCTTTGCCATAGACAAGCGCATAGGGGGACGTTCTGATAGATTTCTTGAACGCAACTCTGTCCGCCCACAGCGCCCGGTTCAGGAGTAAGTGCCAAGTCCGCTTGTTTCTGTCAATGGTCCTCCGGATGATTTTCAGGAGGTTCTTGTTAGTAGACTCGGCAAGGCCATTCCCCTGCGGGTAGTAATTAGAAGACATCTTGTGATAGATGCCAAGTCTGCCGGTGTACTCCGTGAGTACAGCGCCTGCGAATCCCGGACCGTTGTCTGTCACAATCGACTCTGGAACCCCGAAGCGGGTAATCAGGCTCTCAATGAACCTAATGACCGTTTCTTGGTCTGCGTTCTTGGTCGGGATTGCCTCTGCCCACCGTGTGAAGTAATCGGTGGCTGTAAGAATAAACTTGTGTCCGGCAGAGGAATTAGGCGAAATCACCCCAATGAAGTCTAGACCCCATTGTTTGGAACGGAGTCTCGGCCTGAATCGGTTGAAGGGGCAGGGGTGCTTTTCTGTTCCTACCAGCAAACCTCTGGCATTGATCACATTTAGAACAGACCGCATGAGCGTCTGTAAATAGAGTGGGCCAATAGTACCCAGCTCTAATTATTTTTAAGGCCGTTGGCCTTGAAGAATGATGACCCCCAGGCATCCGGAGTGAAAATCTCCGAGGACCCTAGGCTGGTCTGCTTTTCTGACGCACCGTAACAGGATGCCGTCGATGTTTTTGAAGTAAAGCCCCTCGGGGCGAAGAGTGTACTTAAGTGCACCTAGCCGAAATCTCCTTCGTTGTGAGGCGTTCAGGTGATCGGGACATCTTCCGATGCAGAAGAATCTCACCAGTTCATCTGTCCAATCACTCCCCTATGATAAGGAGTCGGTTAGGTAGATGCGTGTTGCTGTGTCCTCCCACTTACAGGCGGAGATGCCGGCTACAGCGCTTCGGGCCAATTCCTGACACAAGGCTCGGCCTGCGATAAGCTTGGTGGGCCGCACTTCGATGTCGAACTCCTGGATTTTTGCAATCCATCCCGCTCTCTTGTGACCCGGTTCTCCTTGTAAGATGAAGCTTCGAACGTCCGGGTGAATCACAAAGACGGTAGTTTTGCTCTGGGAGACAAAATGCCTGAACTTGCAGAGGGATTTCATAACAGCGTGAACTTGCCGCTCTATAAAGTTGTACTTTTTGTCATGCGGCTGAATCACTTGGCTCGAGGAACGCTATGGGGCGCTCCTCGCCATCGTCTCCCTTCTGAGTTAGGACTGCAGCGTAACTTTCGGGTTCTCCCACTGCATAAAGGATGAAGTCCTTGGAGTAGTCCGGGTTTGTCAATACCGGAGCTTGTGCAATTCGAGCCTTGATTTCCTCGAAGGCTTGCTCTCTCTCATCAGTCCATTCGTAAATCGTATCTTTTTTCAACAGTTCGGCCATAGGCTTGATCACCTGTGCGAAGTCCGGAATGAACTTCCGCACGAAGTTAATCTGACCGAAGAAGGACTGCAGCCCTTTTTTGTCGATGGGGGCTGGCAAGCGAACGAGGGCTTCTGCTCTGTCAGGGTCAATGGCGAGGCCTTCCTCGGAGATGACATGTCCCAGCGGCTTTCCTTCCTTTACCGCGAAGACAGACTTCTTCGGGTTTATAGAAATGCCGAATTCTCGACACCTCTCAAATATTTGCCGTAGGTGTGAAACATGATCTCCTCGTTGGTGAGAGAAAACAGTCATGTCATCAAGGTAGATGACAATAATCTTATTGAGCAGCTCTCGGAAGGCCGGGTCCATGGCCCTTTGGAATGTGGCACCGACATTGGATAAGCCAAACGGCATGCGGCGATAGGCGAACGTCCCCCACTTGGTGGTGAACGCCGTCTTATCCTTGGTCCTCGTCTTTGACCCAAATCTGGTTGTAGCCGGAAAATCCATCTAAAAGTGAGAATCTCTGGGCTCCAGCAACGATATGTAGAATCTGGTCAATTTGGGGAAGCGGATAGTGGTCCCTGAGGGAAGCCTGATTTAGGTTTCTGAAGTCGACACAGAGACGAATGTCGCCATTCTTTTTCCTCACGGGCACCAAATTCGCGACCCGGGATGAATGTTTGATGGGGTAGATGATCTTGGCCTCCAGCATCTTCAAGAGCTCGGCCTTCATCATGGCCTCAACCTTCGGATTCACGGCCCTCTGCTTCTGTCGGAATGGCTTGGCGCCATCCTCTAGCTCGATGGTATCTTTGGATGACGATTCTGTCATACCCCTTCAAATCCTCGTAGCACCAGGCCACGATGTCGGGGAACTCCTGGCACGGTGATCTGATCTGCTCAAGTTCCTCCGACGTGCAGTCTGTTCCGACCTTGATATTTTTACCAGGTTCAAGTTCCAGGTCAGCATACTGCCTCGGGTCTACTTTGATCCTGTGAGATATTGCTCTGTCATTACGATCAAAGAGACTCTCTAATGTAATCAGTCCTTTTGGGACATGATTATTCCTTAAGCTGTATCAACCCCTCATATTGCTCGTCATCGGGGTCTCTACCTTCGATTACACACACTTCGTTAACCGGGAATGTGACGATCTCCTCGTCCGGCGAACACTGCCGGTGGGTGTCCTTATCGAGCACGGAAGGCACTGTAGATAGTGCGAACCGGCTTCGGTTTACGGACAACGTCGTCGGTCGGAACGTGCACTGGCTCCAACAGACGCCAGAATGTCAGCGTGTTTGTTTTTCTCACGCGATATCGCCTTGACATTCAACGAGTCGAATGACTCCATCAGGTCCCACACCCGGTTGCGGTACGCTCTAAGATAGTGTTGTTTGGAGGCGCACTTGTTCGTAACTTGGTGACACACCAGCTCTGAATCTCCGAAGATCTGCAGGTGTTTGATTCCCGAGCCTCTCCGCCTTTCGCAAACCCAAGCACGGGGCTTCGTATTCCGCCGAGTTGTTAGTGCGGCTCCAGGCCAACTTTGTAGGTATAGTCCTTCTGGATTCCGGTCGGAGAAACCAGAAGTACCCCTGCACCGGCGCCATTTTTGCATCGCGCGCCGTCAAAGAAAAGCTTCCACAGCTTCTCAGGTGCAGGTCCCACTTCTTTTGCAGCTGACATGTCAAGCCTCTCGGGCTGTACAATGGAGTAACAGCCCTGCTCTGTCTCAATTACGGCATTGAAGTCCCGCAAAGAGAACTCGTCTTCAAGCTGTAGCACTTCGAAGGCTTGCTCTGTCAGCTCTACTGTCACCAGCTCTTCCTCTGACAACTGGACCATGCAGTCCAACTCTCCTCCGGGTATCTTCTCTACTAGGAAGGTGGAAGGCTTCTCATTGAAAATTTTCGGTCTCCTTCCTTTGAAGGGCACTTCCATGTGTGAATAGTCTAGAGACAGGTACCCGCCCAACTCGCAGTGAACTCCCGAGAGAGACACATGCCGAAGTAAGGTTCCAAGTCAACAACCACGACCTCTTGGATGACCACGATGTCGAGAGCCTTGTGCAGCCGGATAGGGATGTCCTTTATGACACCAAGCTGTCTTGACGGGGGTGCCGTCTAATTGCGGCACGCCTTGGCTGCTCCGTGTGTATTCCATCCCGATCTCATCGCGAGACGGCCTTCGGCATCACGGTCGAGGAGGCACCGAGAATCCACCATGCGGTTGTGAACTATGTGCCCTTGCATCCGTAAAGACGGATAAAAGGGTGGCGGTCTGTTCTTCCCGGTGCGTGAGGCTCGTCAAAGGTTGAACCGGGACAGCGGGCTGTATCCGCTTGCCGCTCTTCATGTTCTTCGGTGATTCTTGCGACGAGATCCACCGGCACGGGAGCAGAAGAGCATCGTACATGCTGATTCTAGCAGGCGTTCTTTTCAACTCGTCTACAATGCTGTAGCCCGAGGTACTAGCTCCTTCTGCTTGTTTTGCCGGCTCATACTTCGTCCGGTACTGCTGGGTAGCCTCAACTCGTTGTCTCTTGGTCAGAGACGGGTACTTCAGCTTCTCCTGGGCTTGTTCTTTGGTTTCAGCTGGAGGCTGAGGGTGCGGGAGCTTTAGCCGGAGTTGGGGCTTTTGCTATAGGAGGTCTGGCTGGAACAGGGGCAGCCTTTGCCGGAGAAGGCTTGACTGGAGCTTTATCTTTGGATGCCTTCTCCTGGGCTGTGTAGGGCCACAGCCGCTTGTATGGTGGCAGCCCGCCGGGCTGCGGCTTTTCTCTTCTTGCATAAACTTGCAAAGGCTTGGCAGCATCTGCAGCTTTCTTTTCTTCCTTGGCGGGCGACACTAGATTCTCTTCTGGGAGGGCAAAGTTGGCTTCGCCGTCCAGGATCATGTACAGTTCATCGTCTTCTATGGCGCTGCCGACCAAGGTCTGGATGTAGTGCTGGTGCAGAGTGCAGTCTTCCTCCGAATGCGGGTCATTGCACGTAGTGCACCAGTTAACCTGGTCGGAAGGACCAGGCGGGTCTTCTATAGCAGCATTTCTCGGAGGCGGACGCCTCTGCGGCTGGTGCTCCGGGGGCTTGTCTTTCGTCAGCGTCGGGGGTGCATATGGCCTCCTAGGAGCGAGGTCCATCTGGGCCTGCTTCTTCTTCAGAGCGGTCATGTCATTGGACATGGCATGATATCCCGAGGCCAAAGCCCGCACCTCCTGAAGGATTGTGTTCTGAATACTACTGTCAGGAGGCGGCAACTGTGCCGGTGGAGGCAATGCGGCTAATGGAGGAGGGTTAGAATAAGGGGCGTACTGCGGGGGAGCAGGAAGTGCTGGAAAGTGCGGAGCGGGAGGAGGCGGGTGAGGATAATGCAATTGAGGCGGGCCGTAAGGAGTTACGACCGGCGCCGGATTCCACTGCTGCTGGGGTTGCTGCCCTGATGTGGACGGCGCACCGCCAGAAGCAGGAGGATACTGGGATCTAGGGAAGTCGGGGTGAATGGGTTCCTGCACCCTGGACGGAAGTCTGCCGATGGAGATAATGTCAGCTTCAGCTTGCTGGGCAGCCTCGTACAGCGCAGGAAACTCGTCTATTCTGGCAATCTTCAGCAGCAGGCATATGTCTGAGTTGAAGGATCTCAGATAGTAGTGAGCAGCCATGCCGGTTGAAGGCCGAAGTTCGCGAGGTACCCGTTTCCAGGATCTCGCAAACCTGATGTTAAAATCAGACACCTCCTCTTGAGGATGTCTCTGGATAGCTTGGAACTGATGCAGCAAAGAAGTAGGATCAGCAGACTCGTTGCATCCTTTCACGAGCCTTCTGGCAAGCTAGGGCCACCCTGTGATGGATCCCTATGGCAGCGATCTCCACCAGTAGAGAAGTTTTCCCCTCAGGGAAAGGGCCAGCAGACGGGTCTTCACACTCTCATCGGTAATGGTATGCAATGCGGCCAGGGCAAGGATGTCCTGGATGTGCTCGTACGCCGTCTTGCCGTAGCCGTCGTAGGTAGGGATAGACTTTAAAGCAGCAAGGGGCACAGCTTGCTGTCCGACCAGGGCCAAGGGCCCTGTAGAGTCCACCGCCGGGAAGAGATCATCGTCATTTTGTTGTTGAGCAGCCATTTCTTCTTCTTCTCCTCCGTCGGTTGTGTACTCAGTGTCGGTACTTTCCGAGGATGCAGGTGCTTCTTCTTCCTCGGCCTCTTCTATTTCGTACTCAGCTCCTCCGACTTCGGCTTCGGCTTCTTCTTGGATTTCAGCCTCGGCTTCGTCGACACGAGCTCGCGGATCAGCCAGCCTGGGAACTTCGCCTCGAGCGTTGATGTCCAGTTCGTAAAAGTCGGGCGGGTTTCTCGGATCCCTTGCTCGCCACCTTCTTGTGTGCATGAAGGTGCTGGGACCGGTCTTTCAGACTCAGAGGATTTGTTCGTGCAGAGTCGCCAGGTGTTCAGATTTCGAACAGCAATGAAGCGAACACCGGTGCTTCAATTCTGTTGGGGGTGAGAAACTTCCTTGTCTCACCAGGTGCTCAGAAACCACTGTCAGCGCCAGGTGGAGACTGATCAGAAAATCTCTCTTCAAAGGTGGGACCCTGTCCCACCGGGCGTGCCAGAGAAACTGTTGGTTACGAATCTGCCATGAGGAAAGGATTTTGGGTTAATGCGCCCAGATTCGCCCACCAGCATGAAAGGCCGGAAGGAAGAGATGCCTTCCGTGCCAATCTCCGGAGAAGGCCGGCTCCTTTTGGGGGGTTTTTATGTTCAAGTTAAGAGTGCAGGAAAGAGATAAATGAACAGAAAGAATTTACAAATGTACTTGGAGTTGGTGGGGGGGAACTAACAGTACGGCAACCAGCAATCACCAATACTTACTGCATTATAAATACAAAGCATGACTGAGAACTGCAAAATCTAAGTGTACTTTCTGTACTAAGCAATATACGCACAGCTACAATGGTCCCCTAGCAAACATTCTCCCTACAAGGAGAACTAACAGCACGGCAATGCATCAATCACCACTACGTACGGAAACTCAAGACAGAAAGTAACTGAGAGATGTCAGAACCAGGTATATGTGTCATGCAGAGATTTTAACCGCACAGCTACAATGGCCCCCTAGCAAACATTCTCCCTACAAGGAGAACTAACGACACGGCGGCGCATCAATCACCACTACGGACAACAACGTAACACACAAGCGATGGAGCTGCTACCACATCTAGTCTATGAAGTTCAGAAGTGCTTGACCACCAAATGCTAAAATAAATTAACAAGCCATGGCACAAACAATGCTAAAGGCGCTTGATCACCAAATGCTGAAACGAATCAACGAGCCGTGACACAGGGAAGCGTAAAGCATAAGCATAAAGAAATAGAAGCGGCGAGAACGAGAACCGGGCATACAAATTATATTTATAAGCAGAAGCACGGTTACATTGGTTCCCTAACAGACATTCCCCTTCCACCCTTTACAATGAAATCATGGTGGGTTTATATAGCCCGAGTCCCTCCCGTTACATTAATGGGCACAAGGTCCCAGTCAAACAATAGCTGACAAAAGCGGCGAAAGAGCTGCAAATGCTGACCTTTTGTCGGATCGGACTGTACCCGCAGCATGGTCTTCCTGGAAGCTGGACAGCTACGTGGCGGTGTGTTGGGCAGAACTTCTTCTTGGCAGGTATGCGGGTAGCTGGAGCAGGTAGAACCTCCAATCGGCTTTAAATGAGGTCACTGGCACAGGTAGTGCAACCCATGCTCGTCCTTTTGCTCGGCACGTCTTGGCTCAAATCCCGAAGGCTGGACACTTGTCAGATGATGGATGATCTTTGTTTGACACGTGTCTGCCTTGAAAGGCAGTTTATCCAACTTCGCCTGGGATCGGAGCACCATCGGGTTGCGCGGGCAGAAAACAGCGCAGTCGGGAAGGCCTTCATGCCTTAGGAGTATTTCCGAGTTTGTTTCCCTACTGCGCACCTGTCAAGGGCGCACTCCGACTTCGCTGCGAAGTCGGACTGCGCACAGGTGAAAACTGGTATCTGCCGCCGTACGGACTTTACCCCAGCACTTATCATTCTTCCGTCGACTGCCCGCTGCCAATTACAAGGTGCGCCCAGAAAGAGGGGCGAAGTCGGACTTCGCACCAAAACTGGGCGAAGTCGGACTTCGCACCAAAACTGGGCGAAGTGCGAACTTCGCACCAACACTTAGCCATTTTTCAGATAACTGCCGCCAAGTTTAAAATTCAACTGAGGGGCTCCGAGAAAGGGGGAAAGAAAGAGAATGTAGGAAAGAAAGAGAAAGGGAGAGCGGAAGAAAGGAAAATAGAGGAAGAGGGAAAAAGAAGAGCAGCACTGTTACAAAATTGAAAACATTGCACCCCGTGCAAAATGTGACAACATGACCTTGTTGAGCAGCTCCCGGAACGCCAAGTCCATAGCCCTTTGAAATGTAGCGCCGACGTTAGAAAGGCCGAAGGGCATGCGCTGATATGCGAACGTTCCCCATTTCGTGGTGAACGTTGTCTTGTGTTGATCTTCATCCTTCACCCATATTTGGTTGTAGCCAGAGAACCTGTCCAAAAGAGAGAATCTCTGAGCTCCAGCAACTACGTGGAGGATTTGATCAATTTGGGGGAGCAGATAATGATCCTTTAGTGAAGCTTGATTGAGGTTTCTGAAATCCACGCAGAGGCGGATGTCTCCATTCTTTTTTCTCACAGGGACCATATTTGCAACACAAGATGAGTGCTTGATGGGGTAGATGATCTTGGCCTCCAACATCTTCAAGAGTTCCGCTTTCATCATGGCTTCAATTTTCGGGTTCACCGCCCTTTGCTTCTGCTGAAAAGGCTTTGCATTATCTTCCAGCTCTATAGTATGCTGAATCATCTCTCTGTCATACCCCTTCAAGTCTTGGTAGCACCAGGCCACAATATCAAGGAACTCTTCGTATAAATATCTGATCTGCTCTAGCCCTTTTCAGTGCAGTCTGCCCCGAACTTGATCACTTTTCCAGGTTTCAGTTCCAGGTCCATGTACTGCTTGGGGTCCACTTTGATTCTGTGGGATATGGCTCTATCGTTCTAATCAAAGAGACTCTCCAGAATAATCAAGCCTTTCGGGACATGGTTATTTTTTAACTGTATCAACCCCTCCTATTGCTCTTCATCAGGATCTCTACCTTTGATTATACTCGCTTCGTTTATCAAAAAGGTGACGATATCCTCGTCACAGTCGAACACCTGCCAGTGGGTGTCTTTATCAGGCACAAAAGGCCTGTAGATGGTACGAACCCGCTTCGGCTGCCGGACGGTGTCATCGGCGGGGACGTACACGGCTCCAACGGACGCGGAATGTCAGCATGCTTATTCTTCTCACGAGATATGGCTTTGACATTCAAAGAGTCGAATGACTCCATTAGATCCCAGACACGGTTGCGGTACGCCTTGAGGTAATGCTTCTTGGAGGCGCACTTATTCGTAATCTGGTTGCACACCAACTCTGAGTCACCAAAGATCTGCAAATGCTTTATCCCCAGTCTCTCCGCCTTTCTCAAACCCAAACACAAAGCCTCATACTCAGCCGCGTTGTTAGTCCAACTCCAAGACAGCCTGTAAGTGTAGTCTTTTTGGATCCCGGATGGGGAAACCAGAAGTACACTCGCACCGGCGCCATTCTTGCATCGGGCGCCATCAAAGTACAGCTTCCATAGCTTTTCTGGGGCAAGTCCAACATCTTTCTTTGCCGACTGGTCAAGTCTTTCAGGATGGGTGACAAAGTTATAGCCTTGCTCGGTCTCAATCATGGCATTGAAGTCTAGCAAGGAGAACTCATCCTCCACTTGTAACAGCTCGAGGGCCTCTTCTGCCATATCCACCTCTACCATTTCTTTGGTTGTCAGCTGAACCATGCCGCTCTGCTGCTCTTCCCCAGGTATCTTCTCTACCAGAAATGTGGAAGGATTTTCATTATAGATCTTCAATCTTCTTCCTTTGAAGGGCACTTCCATATGTGAATAATCCAACGACAGATATCCACCCAGCTTCGCAGTGAACTCCCTAGAGAGACACATGCCGAAGTAGGGTTCCAAGTCAACCACCACGACCTCTTGGATGACCACTATGTCGAGGGCTTTATGCAGTCGGATCGGGATATCTTTGATGACACCAACTGTCTTGACAGGAGTGTCGTCTAGCTGCAACACACCTTGGCTGCTCCTTGTGTATTCCATACCAATCTCCTCGCAGACGGCCCTCGGCATGACAGTAGTGGAAGCACCAAAATCCACCATGCAGTTGTGTACTATATAGCCCTCCATTCGCAAAGACAGATAGAAAGGTGGCGGCTTGTTTTTCCCGGTAGCAGATACTGTCAAGGGCTGATCTAACACAACAAGCTGCGTCGACTTTCCATCTTTCACGCTCTTCAAGGATTCCTGCAATAGGTCTACTTGCCCTGGGAGCAGAAGAGCCTTGTACATACTTATCTTTGCCAGGGTCTTTTTGAGCTCATCAACTATATTGTAGGTTGAAGTACCGGCTCCCTCTATCTCTTTCGCTGGCTCATACCTGGTTCGGTATTGCTGCGTGGCTTCAACTCTCTGTCTCTTCGTCAGCGATGGATACCTCAACTTCTCTTGAGCTTGTTCTTTTGTTTCGGCTAGAGGTTGGGTTGCGGGAGCCTTCATCGCGGGAGCCTTGAGTGTAGGGAACCTCTCTTTGGCTGTAGGAGGTAAAGGTGACTTGTCAGGTGGTAGCCCAGCAGGCTGCGTCCTCTCCCTTCTGGCGTATACTTTCAACGGCTTCGTTTGGGCCGTGGCAGCCTCAATGGGCCTTTTGCCTTCCTTGGTCAAGAGTGACACAGGATCTTCTTCTGGGACTGCAAAGTTGCCTTCATCGTCCAGGATCATGTATGCTTCGTCCTCCATGGCGCTGTCCGCAAGGGTCTGAAGATAATGCTGATGCAGCATGCAACCCTCCTCTCCATGTGGATCGTTGCATGTGGAGCACCAGTTAACCTGGTCAGAAGTGCCAAGTTGAACCTCATTGGCAGCATTCCTCGCCGGGGGCCTTTGCGCTTGCGCAGCTTGATCTTTTGTTAGCGCAGGGGGAGGATATGGTCTCCTCGGAAGAAACTCCATCTGGGCTTGCTTCTTCTTCATTATTGTCATATCATTGGAAATAGTATGATAACCAGAGGCCAGAGCCCGTACCTCCTGAAGGATTTTATTCTGAATGTCATTATCAACAGGCGCCGGCCGGGCCGACGAAGGTATTGCAGCTAATGGTGGAGGTGCAGAATATGCCGTGTAATGAGGGGGAGCTGGGAGTGCGGGATACTGCGGAGGTGGAGGTGGCGGATTAGGATAATGGATCTGAGGCTGACCATAGGGGTTTATAACCGGCGCTTGATTCCATGGATGTTGGGGGTACTGATTTGACGAGGATGGCATTACACCAGACGCCGATGGGTATTGTGACCGAGGGAAATTAGGGTAAATGGGAGGCTGCATTCTATGAGGAAGTCTGCCTATAGAGATTATGTCTAATTATGCTTGCTGGGCAGCTTCATGTAGGGCAGGGAAAGTGTCGACCCGGGCTATCTTGAGAAGTAGGCAAATATTCGAATTGAAACCTCAGGTAATAGTGCGCAGCTTGTCCCACCGGAGGTCGCAGTTCGCGAGGTACTCTCTTCCAGGACCTCGCAAACCTCACGTTGAAGTCCGATATCTCCTCTTGCGGATGGCGTTGAATACTTTGGAACTGATGCAACAATGAAGAGGGATCAGCAGACTCGTTGCATCCCTTTACTAGCCTGCCTGCTAACTGGGGCCATCCCGTGATAGCTCCTTCTGGCAAAGATCTCCACCAGTAGAGAAGCTTCCCTCTCAGAGAAAGGGCCAATAGATGGGTCTTAACACTCTCACTCGTGATAGAGTGCAGTGCAACCAAGGCCAGAATGTCTTGGATGTGCTCGTATGTTGTTTTCCCAGAGCCATCGTAAGTAGGAATGGATTTCAAGGCAGCGGGGGGCACAGCCTTTTGTCCAACTAGAGCCAAGGGCCCCATGGAGTCAACTGCTGGGAAGAGGTCGTCATCATTTTGTTGGGCAGCCATGTCTTCTTCCTCTTCGATCGTATACTCGGTATCAGTGTTGTCCGAAGTTGTAGGTTGTTCTTCAATTTCGGCCTCTCCGACTTCAGCTTCTTCGATCTCGGCTTCTTCAATCTGAGCTTCGAGTTCGTTTAGGTGAGCTTGGTAGTCAGCCAGCCTTACGTGCTCTCCAGGAGCATTGATGTCGATTTCGTAGAGATCAGGCTGGTTTCCCGGGTTCCTTGCTCTCCACCTTGTATGCATGAAGGCGCTTGGACCGGTCTCACGGACTCAGAGAATATTCAGGTACTTGCAGAGTCGCCAGGTGTTTTGATTTGATAGCAATGAAGCGAACACCGATGCTTCGATTCTGTTTTGGGGTGGGAAACTCCCGTGTCCCACCGGGCGTGCCAGAGAAATTGTTGGTTACGAATCTGCCACTAGGATAGGATTTAGTGTAATGCGCCCTAGATTCGCCCAACAGATTGAAAGGCCGGAAGGAAGGAATGCCTTCCGTGCCAATCTCCGGAGGAGGCCGACTTCCTATGTTTTCTCAATTGGTTTTAAGCTCAAAGTGCAGGAAAGAAATTAGAAATGCAGAAAGAAATGTAAATGTGATTGTTATGGGTGGGGAGGATAAGCAGCACAACAACAACCAATCACCACTACTAACAACAATTAAACACAAGATATGTTGCAGAAACTACCAATGTCATTCATCCTATGTATCCTCTACCTTTGCATTCCAGGAATACTTAACTATTAAATACCAATATCCAGAAAGCAGAATAACAGTAAGCAATAACATAAGCAACATGAGGCAGAAATGCTAAGTAAAGGCAGCATACAAGATAAGAACAGTCAATAGAGCCAAGTATATTCTGTATTTAGAAGCAAACGCACAGCTACAATGGTTCCCTAGCAATATATCCCCCTTCCACCCTTTACAATGATATTGCCGAGCTACTTATAGCGTAAATTTCCCCCCATTACATCATTGGGCACAGGATCCCAGACCTGACAATTACTGAAAAAGCTGACAAAGCTGACACAAGCGGCTGATGTTGACCTCTGCCGGCATGGAACGTGCTTGCAGCAAGGTCCACCTGAAAGATCGGCAGCTACGTGGCGGTGTGGGGATGATGCTTCGAGTCAGCTTGACTGAGGGCAACTTAAGTACAATAATTCAGTTCACGCTCGCACACCTCCCGTCACATCTCTGACTCGAATCTCGAGGCTGGACACCTGTCAGAATCTGATAAGGGGAAAAATCTGCCTTAGGAGCTCGTATTTCCTTTCTTGCCCGACTTCGCCCAGAATTGGAGCGCAACCAGGCAGCGCAAGGGGGAAGTAGCGCAGTTGGGGAGGCCTCCGTGCCTTAGAAAATTTTTGGGCTGGCTTCAACATTCTTTGCCCGAGTGCGCGCAGGTAAGTGAGCGAACCTTGACTTCGCTGCGAAGTCGGGTTTGCTCAACACTTAGTCTTTACTGGAGGTACCATGATCGGCTGCTCAACTGCGCTCTTCTTCTAGGGCGAAGCCCGACTTCGTTGCGAAGTCGGGTTGCGCACCCAACACTTAGCCGCTTCTTCAGATGAGTCGCCCAACTGCGCATGAACTTGAGGGCGCAGCCCGACTTCGCTGCGAAGTCGGGTTGCGCACCCAACACTTAGAAAATTTAGGGCTCCACTAATGCCCAGGTGCGCACAAAACTGAGAGCGCAACCCGACTTCGCTGCAAAGTCGGGGTTCGCTCTATACTTAGAAAAATTGGGTTCAGCTCTCCGCACGTCGGCTCCCCAAGTGCGCTCAAAATTAAGGGCGCAGCCCGACTTCGCTGCGAAGTCGGGTTGCGCAATACCAACACTTAGAAAATTTAGGGCCTTTTGCCCTCTTGGAGAAACAGTCAAAAGAAGGAGAGGGGGGGAAATGAAGAGAATGAAACTGATGGCAGGGAAGAAAGGGGATAGTGGAGAAAGGGAGAGAAGGAAGAGGGAAGGGAGAGCAGCATCCTTACAAAAAAAACCGAAGACATGGCACCCCGTGCAAAATGTGGCAACAGTTACTATTTCGGGCAAAATAGGCTATGAACCAAAATTATATTGTTGCTGCTTGTAGCACCCTAAAAATGACTCACATTAATTAAAACTAAGGTAAAAACATTTTGAAAAATCAAATTTGTCACCCCTAATTTGTTACCTCAATTTTCGTGCCCGTTACAAGTTTGTTTTTAACCTCTGCACGAAATCGCACGATTTCGTGCAAAATCGGAAGATTTTGCACGAAATCGGGTCACCCGATTTCATCCAAAACTGAAAAACGCCTGCTTTAGCAAGGCGACAAAATAAGTTGTAACTCCTTGTCTCTATTTGGGCAACTGCACGGCAGTTGCGGGATCGGTTCACCCGATTTTGACCGGATTAGAAGAAGTTGCAACCTTTTCCATTTCTGGCCCAATAGCTCACCTGACTCCTTTTTAATCCAGGCTCCTCGCCTCGGATTCTCCCCTGGAACTCCTGCATACTTTCACGACATACTTTTTCCTTTTCACTGTGTTTTTGCAGGTTCAGATTGTGCATCGGCCGGATTTAAGAGATATTGGATCACCCGATCGCGATATCGTTCTGCCCGATTTTAAACAAAAGCGTCCGATTTTGCCTGTAACACACATTGTTGCAATTTAGCCGACTGGGGGCATCCAGATCTCAGAGTTTGCATCTTCTTTCTCCATTCCTCTCGTTTAGAATTATATTTCATATCTATTACATCAGTTTCAATTCATTACCATTATTATTTTGGATTTAATAGGCATATTCCTTCATGATATCATAAATATTCAAGCATTTAGCATAGATATACATATGAACATCCTTCCATTATTATCTTAAGATCATTGCTCATTATAATTCAGTTCATTCAAATGCATGTTTCCCTGTCAAATTGTTGTTTTCTGCATCCAATTATAAAACTGCAGCTTTTAGTCAAGATCGGTTGGTTTTTCGCATAATCGGGCCACCCGATTTTGCTGGATTTTGACCGATATTGCTTGCATCAAAAATCAGAATCTTCTTCAGACTTTCGGATATAAGTGTTCTAAATCACTTTTTAAGCACTGCATTGCCTATTTAGATTATGTTTTCTGCTTTTTGCTGCTTACATATAAATCAAAATTGCATATAGATTAGCGTAGTTGCATATTGGCCAAACTAGGTGTATGCATGATTTGATAAAAGGAACACATCAAAACAAATCCCAAAACCTAGGCTCGGAAACTGCCATAAAATGTTTCCTGGTGAACCCACCCAATTCGTCAAAAAATCACCATAAGAAGGTACAATCAAGTACCTCTCTTCTGAGGTGTAGACCATCCATTCTCCCATTCCCCTCTGAGGCACGGATCCATCAGCCTTGAGGAAAGGAGTGCGAGAATTTTTGGGCTACATTGCTAAAATTCAAACAAATTTTGTTTGTAACCAAACTGAAGTAGCATATTTGAAAAACACATCTAGGATAGGGGCATAGTCTCCAGTAATTTCCAAGTCATCACTAATCTTGAAGCAAAGAATGTTGTCTCCAATTGCCTCCAAGCATAAGTGTCTTGTTGCTTATTGGAGGAGAAGAATGCACATACATCCAAGGAGGCTTGGTTTCTTGGATCTTTTTTAGAGGAATTGTCAAAAATGAGCAGTAGGCAGATATGTAGAGGGGAAGAAATTAAAATTAGTTTGCCAATGATTATAAGTGTGGGAAGAAGCAGCTGCACAATCACAGAAGGTATGTTAGTTGATGATGTAACAGCCAGTGACGACGTGGCATCATCCCAAGTACCACCTCATACTTAGAAGCATGCGTATGAACATAAGTATGCAAATACATTTTGATTGTATGGTTTTCTTTGATAAAATGTAAATAATGTAGTTTGGGCACAAAGTGTTCATAGAAAGTTTCCATGTCTTCCATGGCTAGTGTCTGTCATTGTGCATGCACATTGAAGTTGCTTGTCAAGTAGTAATCATTTATCATGTAATGGGTCATTAGTTGTCAATTGGCAAACAGGTAAAAGGTAGTTGTCATATATGTTTTGTATGCAAGGATATGCCGTACGCAGTTGACCATACAGGCTTATCATTAAGGCAAAATCTTGTTCACTTCTTCATCATTTCACTATTGTTTATTGTGATATCTGCATGTGTTTCTATTGATTGACTGCTACAGTAGATTTAGAATCAAACCCTATTATCTTGTATTCTTTTCAGATTTCTGTCCATACACGGCCATCTAGGCAGTTACCAGGTCATCCGATTGCATGTGTCAGGCCATCAAGACTGAAGGCAAGCTGTCTGGCTAGTGCCAGCCATCTGAGGAGAGTGCAAGCCGACTGATTCTCAGACTGGGCCATCTGCAGCATTGAGCAAAGGCTGTTAGAGATAGCAGATGATGCAGGCCTTATAGCTGCATCTTTGCAAGTTGTGAACAGTTAATCTGTCAATCCAAATTGTTCCTCCAAGAGTGGAATACCACCACCGTGCTACACCCCTGGGCGAGATTTGCTTCCCTAACAATTTCATTGCATCCATAGTACCTTGTATATTTTTGGAATATATTTTTGCCCAACTCTTTCCTTGATCTTGGAATGATCTTCAACCAAGTTTTGTCACTAATACTAAACACATGAATCTACATTTTTTGCAAGTTTGTGCATCCAAGATTCTTTCTTCCATAAACATTGTCCCATTTGCAAAGAGGAAATCTAAATTTTTCCTCACATCCTTTCCAAAGAAAATCTCTATGAATTTTCTCAAACTTGAAAGTGACATCATATACATGCGGATAGATTGCAATGTAGCATTTGCAAGACAAACTCCTCTAGCCATGGCTAGGAACTTACCATTCCAAGCAACCAAACAAGATTTGATTATATACAAAATTGGTTCCCAAAGCTCCTCCTTTTCTTTTACCAGAGAAGGGAATACCTACATATGTTGATGACAAGTTTCCAACCTTAAACCTTAAAATATCTGCTATAAATAAAGGGCAGTGTTGATAAAACAGATCATCAATTTTGTCATATTAACCTACTGTGTAGCAGCCTTCTCGCACCATGATAGTATTGTTGCCACATTTTGCTAAGGGGTAAAAGTTTTGAAAATTTTGAAAAAATACTGCTGCCTTTTTTGGACCAGATCCTTTCCTTCCTCCTTCCCTAGCAGTTTAGTCCAGGCGATTCTCAGATTTGTGCTTTCAGGTTCAGTTTCTCAGCTTTCAGTAATTTGTGGCGAAGTCTGGAAAAGCCCAAAATTTTTCTAAGGCAGGGGCACTCCCGTGGTCGCTCTCTTTTTGAGCGATTCCGGGAGTCGCTCCCTTTTTCGGCGATTCCCAGCTTTGTCCCTCCCTCCGACGACCGACGACGGCACCAAGCAGCGACGCACGATTGGCGGAGAAAAGTAAAAATTTGTCTAAGTGTTCTCTTCCCGCGAGTCGCTCCGTTTTGGAGCGACTCCCGTCCTCGCCGACCTCCCCCAGCGACCTTCGACAACGTCAACAACAGGCAACAACATGAAAAAATCCTAAGGCATGAATCGTTGACGAGGTTTGCTCCATTTTGGAGCGAACCCCGTGGTCGCTCCACTTTCCCAGCGACGCCCGTCGTCGCTTCAGTTTCCAGCGACCGTGGGCGGCAAGGGGGAAAAAATTTAAAAAGTTTCCAAGTGTGGATGACGCCGGTCGCTTCGTTCGGCAGCGACTTCCGTCGTCATCAGCTTTTCCAGCGATCGCCAGCAGCTGCAAGTTTTAAAAAGTTGACCATGGTCGCTCCGTTTTGGAGCTACTCCCGGCGTCGCCATGGCAGCCTGGCGACTCCCGGCGTCGCCATGACAGCCTGGCGACTCCCGTCTTCGCTGCCCCTTTCCAGTGACCGTCGCCAAATGCATAGAGACAAATGAAGAGTCAACATTTGAAGATGATATCATATGCGCTAATCAACAAGGTCTAAGAGGAAAGATTCCAAAGAGCAACCAGCTAAAACACAAAATGAAGCAAGGGTACAACGGTGCTTAGGAGAGGGAGGCTACCATTACAATTGAAAGATAAAAGACCGATGGCAGTACAATAGGAGAAACAAAAGGAAAAGGACATCGTTAAAAAAAATGCTAAAAATAAGGCACAAGTAGAAGTGCAAACCAGTAGCGATAGACGGATAGATAAAGAAAAGGAACCGAAAATGGACAAAAGGAATGGAGGGACAAATAAACCTACAAAAAACAGAAGTGATAGGTAGAAAGAGTCTAAGCGATGACTAAAATACCCCTCACTAGCGAAGGTCATCCGACAACCACAAGGCACTATCAAAAATTCATAGCATCAAGTGAGAATACCTTTGTGCAATTCAAGTTTAACATTATTGAGGAAATGAAAAAGACACCCACTATAGTCTGTTGGAGGCATAGGCCTTGCCCAGACAACAGGATTTACTCCAAGAAGCTCTGAAAGAACAAAAGAGAAGTTATGCTAGGGGTAAACAGCCAAAGCTTGCTTCGACCAACATAGCTAAACAACAAAACTTGATAGCAGATCATCTAATAGATATCCAAGTCAATGTGGCTGATATATTGAACACCCCAAATCCCAGTGAAGCCACCCCCATTAAATGTGACCCTCAAGATAGAAAACTATATACTAAATTGTTGTATAGTTGATTCGGGGGCAGCAATGACAGTGATGTCTAAAGTGATTTGTAAAGAGATGGGTTTACCTTATACCAAAATGGCTAGGCACCCAATCCAAATGGACGACAATGGGGCAAATGCAATGAGGGTCCTTAAAAACCTGATCATGAACATAGCTAGACATCCATAATTAGTGGTGCAAGTGATAATTGTTGACCTCCCTTTTTACTTCAGTATGCCGCTATCCATAGAATGGACACGCAAGTTGTTAGGATATGGTTACCTAGCAATGGATTATATCCATATGAATGTGCCAATATGGGAAGGTGATTAGGATTGAAAATGACCTGCCTTGCAACTATCTACTTCATAATCTAGATGAAGAGGGCACTGTAAACTGTAATGAGCTCCTAGAATTCAAGGAAGATGATGAGGATCTTGAAGATGGTCAAAACTCAAAAGTCAACATGATAATTGGCATACTACAAGAAGAAGAAGATTTAGAGGTGTAGTAGAAGGAGATTGAACTAGGAAACCATCTCATCATACAAGTAGCATCCAATATCCCAGCCCTGATAAGTCAAGCGTTAAAAACTTGGACAATGTACTTCGACGACACCAGAACCAAAAACAGGAGAAGTGCAATGTAGGCAGAAAAATTGAATAAGTGTATTGGAAGTCAAGTACACGCACATTAAGAGTTTTGATATATTTGATGTTATAAAGTCGTGATGTAATATTGTATGTGACAATGTGTAATTTTAAGTGAAGTATTAGTTATGTATGGATAAGTCATAAAGTGAGTCATGAAATGAAACGTAAATGTAAGTCAAATGCATGTCAAATGTAATTTAAGAAAATGATGAGGTGTCGGGTAGTTAGAAAGTTGGAGGATGCAACTACCTCCTTAGTTGTATAAATAAGACCCCTCCCTCATTCATTCGTGTTGTTGGCATGGAAGGAGAGGTTGGCATGGTATTGAGGGTTTGTATCGAAGGTGGGTGTTGTACATTGGCATTGCACATGGTAGTAGAAGTTGGGTATAACCAGACATGTATTCGTGAGATACTTATGTTTGGCTGCCTAAACTGTTGTGTTGGGTCGTCTGAACTGTTGTGTCAGGTCGTCTAAACTAGTGGGTCGGTTCATCTGACTACTTTGCCGAGTCGTTTGAATGTTGTGCTAGGACTGTGAACTGTTGTGTCAGGCAGTCTAATAAATGTTACATGCACAGTGTATGCATTGTAACTGTAAGTCATCGACATTGTATAATTTGTTCATTTAAGTGGTAATGGAATTGTGCTGCATTATGTTATATTCCATTTCTACATTCTAGCATCGTTGTTGGGGATCGAACCCTGGTCACCTTCCTGGTGACATGGAGTTGTAACGAGCCAATCACTCGGGAAGGTGCACAATGAAAACAATAGAATGATTACAATGCAGCTCACAAAGCAGATGAAGCAGACTTGTTTGTTGACACTAACGAAGGGCTGATGCATGAAGAGATGTGCAAGTGGATGTGCAACCAAACATGCAAGTAGACACGCAAGGGTTTGCACGTGGTGAGTTGCATGTCCGCGGCACTGAGTTGCATGTCAATTATGGAGAGTTCCATGTCCACAGCAGATAGTTGCGTGTTGGCGAAGGTGAATTACATGATGACGACAGAGAGTTACTTGAAAATGATCGGGAATCATGTGGCGGTGAGTTATACAGTGGTGAAGAATTGCATGACACTAAAGTATGTATGGTGTTGAAGAAATTACAAGTCAATGTATCCGATCGTGAGACAGGAGTCCGACATCAATTCAAATGCAAGATGGTGTCCAACAATGCACAACGTGGGAGTCCAACACTAGAGCAACTGCAAGTTGGTGTGCTCAATGGTGAGCGGGACTGGAGTTTGACATCAAAGCAACTACAGGTTGGCATGTTTCATGGTGTGCAGGACAGGAGTCTGACATAAGCAATTGCAGTGGGGTGCGCCTGATAATGTGCATGATGAATACTGTGAAGGATAGACATGTGAACCACTGCCAATGTCAAATCAACTTGTCATGGCAAAGACCTATTTTGGCATATCATGTAAGTGTCCCATATTACATGGTGGGGAAATTAAATACCCAATCAGGCATTGGAAAATCTACCTCATGATGTGGAAAGCAAATGGATAGAATAATGATCTAGATTGGAGGAGGTTATTCCATGCAACATTTCATGGAATTGCAATAGACTATACATGAGATTGCCAAAGGGTGAGTACCAGACTTTGGATGAGTTATGCAAAGCTTTTGTTAAGGAATTTCGATTGTTCCACAATGACAATGAGGTCATTGCTGAAATTTATAAATGGAACAATATGAGAAAGAGTCTGTTTGTTTGTACAATTAGAGGTCGAATAAGTTGTTTACCCATTTGGAGGAAGATCCATTAGATGCATTGAAGAAGAGGTGGTTCGTGAAGCGACTTCTTCCTACGTATAGGAAGAAGATCAGGGTGGTCTCTCCAAAGTCATATCAAGAGGCCTTGGAATGCACTTTGAAATTGGAAAATGATGCAAAACATCATTAGAGTATTGGGGGCATGTTAATGTGGACAAGAGTGACCCTGAAGATGAAAGTGACTCTGATGTTAAGAAAGACTTTGATAATGAGAGATAATTTTGAGAATGAGAGTACTTCATTCTCCAAGTGTTTGGGAAGTGACTGTGAAGAGAAGAACAATGACTCCAAGGATGAGTGTGACATTGCTATAGGAATATGCACCACAAAAAGATCATACCAAGGGGGGATACCATTGGCAATGTGGTCTATGACAACCACTAGAAAACTAGAAGACGCCAAATTGAGTATGACATTGAGGGCAAACCTATTGTGCAAATTTTGGCAATGCCATTTGTGGGGTCACTTTGAACGTGAATGTCAAAGTGCTGCAAGTCGAGACAAACCAACAATGTGTAGAGAGTTCGAAATGTTAGACAACCCTAGTTAAGAAGCAATGGAGGTGAACTTAATAAACATGATTGCAATTGAGGAGGTGAACTTGATTACAATCAAAGAGGCAAAGCTAGAGCAAATAGTTGAAGCTACACAAGTGGTTGATGCATAAGGCAAAGTGAGTGATGTGGATGAAGTGAATGATACAATTACAAACAATGAAGAGAGAGATTGTTCATCACCTAACTATCTGCTAGGGTTGTTTGGCCATCTGGACTTGGGTCGTCTAGACCCAAGCCTTGGTTGTCAGGACTTAGGTTGTCTGAGATAGGACCCTAGTCGTCTATTGAGGGCAATAGGTTCCTGGGCAACCCTTGGGCCGTCTATCCCAAGGGGAGGACTGTCTAGACCCTCCCTAGGCCATCTAAGGAAGTCATTTGAGTCTCAAACTGCCCCCAATTTGTCAGACGAACACCCCAAGTTGTACAAAGATAGATCACCATCATCCGATAGTCATGTAGGGTCGTTTGCAGCTCGATTTTGGGAGGAATATTATGTCGAGCCATCTGGAGACCATGTAGAACCGTCCGAGGAAGAGGATGAGGAAAAGGATGAAGCGACACGAAGTTCAAGGCAAGGAGTTCAATTGATTGGAAGAGCGTGTAGTATGGACCGTTTGACAAGAGAATATTGTACGGAAGTTTATATGGGCCATCTAAGTGAAAGAGTATGTCATACGAGTCGTCTGATTGCAGAGGAGCTAAACTGTTTAGAGCATGGATGTCCAAAAGTAGGTCGTTTGGAGCTAGGTCGTCTGAGGCAAGGTCATCCGAAGTTCGTCCATCTGAGGTAGGACCATTCTGAAGCAGGTTGTCTAGAGTCAAACCGTCTACACAAAAATAAAGTCGTCTAGCCTAGGGCCATCTAACTCAAGAGGTGGGCCGTCTAGACCAAAAATTCAGCCATCTAAGACCAAGGGGTGTCTGTCAAAAGCTAAGGAAGGATCGTCAAAGGCCAAGAAGTAGTCATCTAGAGCTAGAGAGAAGTCACTCAAAGCTAAGGCAAAGTTGTTTAAGAGGGTCAAGTAAAGGGTACCAAAATGCAGACCAACAGAAAAATTCAATTCAGACAGTGAGGGATTCCATGGTTTCACCATTAAGGTTTCGGGGCATTGCCTTGAACCCTATGAGATCATTGCCCCTTGACACCTGCTAAAGGTGGCAATGGGTGTTGCCTATCATGTTGGTCATGATGGTCAAGTTGATGATACGGCTGATTGCAGAAAGTGGACTGAGCAATCGAAGAACAATGTGTTGCAGGCAACAGGTTGAAGTAAAGTCAGTTGCAAAAGATGCCTAGAACAAGAGAAAGCGGAAGGAGCATGACAAGAGATTCCAATATGGTGTTCAATGCTTCTATCCCCATTGTTGAGCTCATGTGTCATTGACGATGCTAACAAGTCTAGAGGAGGGGATAGGATGTAAGCAGGCAAATTGAATATGTGCGTTGGAAGTCAAGTATGCACACACATAGTTTTGATATATTTGATGTTATAAAGTCGTGATGTAATATTGTATGTGACAATGTGTAATGTTAAGTGAAGTATTAGTTATGTATAGACAAGTCATAAAGTGAGTCATGAAATAAAATGTAAATGTAAGTCAAATGCATGTCAAATGTAATTTAAGAAAATGATGAGGTGTCGGGTAGTTAGTAAGTTGGAGGATGCAACTACCTCCTTAGTTGTATAAATAAGACCCCTCTCTCATTCATTTGTGTTGTTGGCATGGTATTGAGGGTTTGTATCAAAGGTGGGTGTTGTACGTTGGCATTGTCGTGGTAGTAGAATTTGAGTGTAACAAGACGTATTCATGAGATACTTGTGCCCGACTGTCTCAATTGTTGTGTTGGGTCGTCTGAATGCTGTGTCTGATTGTATGAACTATTGTGCCAGGTCGTGTGAACTGTTGTGCCAAGTCGTCTGAACTGTTGTGTTGGGTCGCCTGAATTGCTTTGTCAGGCCGTCTAAATGTTGTGTCGAGCCGTTTGAATTGCTTTGTCGGGTCGTCTAAATGATGTGGCAAGTCGTTTGAACTACTTTGCCAAGCAGTCTGATATATGTTGTGTGCATAGTGTATGCATTGTAAGTCATTCACAATGTAAATTTTATTCATTTAAGTGGTAATGGAATTGTGTTGCAGTATGTTGTATTCCATTCCTACATACTGGTATTTAATTGACCCACATAGTGCACAAACTCATTTCGCATGCAGATTGTTCTTCAATTGTACCAACAATGTGGGAGAGTATGAAGCGCTTTGTACTAGCTTAAGGAAGACCAAGAAGTTGGAAATTAAAAACCTGACAACATATGGCAACTCCAAACTAATTGTAAATCAGGTTAGTTCTCAATGCCCACAAAGAGTAAGCATCTAAGTCATATAAGCTCCAGGTCTAGGACTTGCTTGAAAGTTTCGACACATGAAATCAAAACGATTCCTAGAGAATAGAATGCCAAGGTAAATGAGTTGGCAAGCATAGCAGCTAGATTCGACCCCACCACTAATATGCGGGATAAATTGGAGTTAAAGTAGTCATTAGACCAGCCATCCCTGAATATTGGCAGCTCTTTAACAATGATGAACAAATCATAGAATTCCTTATCAAAGAGGCCCAGCACGACAAAGAAAAGAATGATTATAGGGATGATAGAAAAGATGGTATCATACAAATAAAGACGAATCAGCTACCCAAAGGATTAATAACTCTAGAGAGCCTGTTTAAACAAGATGATAGTATAAGGAAAGGAGGCCTCAAAGTGAAGTCGTATTCATATCACCCTATTGATATAGCTGAAGGAAAGAACCTATTGCTTGGAAAAGAGTGCACTCAAAAAGAAATGGGATGTTGCAAAGAGCTCTACAGCAAGTACAAGGACATCAATACATAGTCATACAAAGATCTCAAGGTCTATGACCATAAAATCATAGATCACACCATTGAGATGGAGCCAAGTGCCAAGCCTTTTAGACAGACACAGCAACCAATGAACCCTTAAATTGAGGCAATAATGAAGAAGGAACATTCGAAGCTTGCAGGCCCAAATAACATTCCCAATCAAACACTCACTTGGGTCACCAATTTGGTTCCTGTGTACAAGAAAAATGGTGATATAAGGTTGTGCATTGATTTTAAGAACATGAACGAGTTCCATTAAAGGATCACTACCACTTGCCCGCTAAAGACCAGATTCTGCAAAAGGTGGCAAGGTCGTAGATGTTGCTTCTCCTTGATGGTTTTTGTTGCCACATTTTGCACGGGGTGCCATGTTTTCAAAATCCTTAAGTATGCTGCTCTTCCTTCCCTCCTCCTCTTTCTCCCTTTCTCCATCTTTCCTTTCCCCCTTTCCTGCAGTTTCATTCCTCCCTTTTTTCCCTTGTACTTCCCCCAGTCAAGTTCCCAAAGCCGAGCAAGTGTCCCCTGAAAAATTCTAAGTGTCAGGGCGCAACCCGACTTCGCAGCGAAGTCGGGGTGCGCCCTCAAATCAGTGTGTAGCAGGGGATGCGAAGTGCGAAGGCAGGCTGAAACGGAGCAGAATTTGACTAAGTGTCAGAGCGCACCCCGACTTCGCAGCGAAGTTGGGGTGCGCCCTTCTTCCTATGCGCACTTGGGAAAGCAGTGTGCAGAAAATTGGCCAAGTGCTGGAGCGCAACCCGACTTCGTAGCGAAGTCGGGGTGCGCTCCCCTTTTGGTGCGCAGTCCGAACAGCTGGAAAATCAGCTAAGTACCGGTGCGCAACCCGACTTCACAGCGAAGTCGGGGTGCACCCTTTGACCGATGTGCAGTTGGGAAAGATTCATCAAGCAAGCCAGAAATTGGCTAAGGCACGGAGGCCTCCCCAACTACGTTGTTTCCCACCTGCGCTACCCGACAGCGCTCTGATCCCGGGCGAAGTTGGATAAATTGCCTTTCAAGGCAGACATGTGTCACTCGTCAGAATTCGACAAGTGTCCAGCCTCGGGATCCGAGCCGAGATATGACAGGATGAAGGACAAGCATGGGCTGCACTGCCTACGCCAGCTGCCCCTATTTAAGTTGATGTGAAGTTTCATCTACCGCAGCTACCCGCATTCCTGCTGACCAAAGGTTTGACCCAACGCACTGCCACATAGCTATACAGCTTTCAGGGAGACCTCGACCAACAGGAGTCAGCATCAGCAGCTCTTCAGCCGCTTGTGTCAGCTATTGTCTTGTCTGGGACTCTGTGCCCGTAAATGTAATCTGGGAGAACTTGGGCTATAAATAGCCAGATCATTTCATTGTAAAGGGTGGAAGGGGAATATACTGCTAGGGAACCATTGTTGTTAGTAGTGGTGATTGATCGTTGCTGTGCTGCTTATTCCCCCCACCCAAATCCAATCACATTTGGATTCTCTTTCCGCACTTTTATCTCTTTCCCTGCACTCTTAGCTTAAAACACTAAAAACCCATAGGAAGCCGGCCTTCTCCGGAGATTGGCACGGAAGGCATTCCTTCCTTCCGGCCTTTCAATCTGGTGGGCGAATCTGGGCGCATTATACCAAATCCTTTCCTCATGGCAGATTCGTTGCCACATTTTGCACGGGGTGCCATGTTTTCAAAATCTGTAAGTATGCTGCTCTTCCTTCCCTCCTCTTTCTCCCTTTCTCCATCTTTTCTTCCCCCCTTTCCTGCAGTTTCATTCCTACCTTTTTTCCCTTCTACTTCCCCCAGTCAAGTTCCCAAAACTGAGCAAGTGTCCCCTGAAAAATTCTAAGTTTCAGGGCGCAACTCGACTTCGCAGCGAAGTCGGGGTGCGCCCTCAAATCAATGCGCAGCAGGGGATGCGAAGTGCGAAGGTAGGCTGAAACGGAGCAGAATTTGGAAGTCGAGTTGCGCCCTCAAATCAGTGCGCAGCAGGGGATGCGAAGTGCGAAGGTAGGCTGAAACGGAGCAGAATTTGACTAAGTGTCGGAGCGCACCCCGACTTCGCAGCGAAGTCGGGGTGCGCCCTTCTTCCTGTGTGCACTTGGGAAAGCAGTGTGCAGAAAATTGGCCAAGTGCTGGAGCACAACCCGACTTCGCAGCGAAGTTGGGATGCGCTCCCCTTTTGGTTCGCAGTCCGAACAGCGGGAAAATCAGCTAAGTGCCGGTGCGCAACCCGACTTCGCAGCGAAGTCGAGGTGCGCCCTTTGACCGGTGCGCAGTTGGGCAAGATTCATCAAGCAAGCCAGAAATTGGCTAAGGCACGGAGGCCTCCCCAACTGCGTTGTTTCCCACCTGCGCTACCCGACAGCGCTCTGATCCCGAGCGAAGTTGGATAAACTTGTAATGTCCCAAAAATAAATATTTTTTGTAAATGTCTCCTACACTTAATTATAAAAGTGAAAAAGGGGTTCATGTGACTAGGAGACATAACTTAAGTTGTGTTTATTTATGTTTTATGTTTTTATGTTGTAATAAGGCACTTTAAGTGATTTTAGGGTTGGGAGATGTCAACTCCAAATTAGAACCTCACCCTATATAAGGGAGTGAGACGTCCCATTTTGGGCATGTTATGTTGATATCATAATTGAATATTGAAACCCTAGAGGTTCCATGAGTTGAGATTGCAGGTCTTGCTCATTCCCATAGTGCATTGGAGGTGCATGGTTGGGGTCTTGGCAATATCATTGCAGGTGTTATTGCCCTAAAATATCAAAAATACAAAAAAAGAGGCATCCGTGAGGAGTTCGTGGCATTTTTGGGAGCATTTGTGTCATGTGTTTCAGATCTGTTGGCAGCCCCAAACCCTACGCTTGTATTTGGGGTCATTTTTGAGGAGTTTTTGCATCTGTTCAGCCTTGGGGAGCTGTTGTATTGGTTTGGCAATATTTAATATATGATACTGGCTGATTTCTCCTCATACTTGTGTTATTTTATGAGCAATTTCTGAGTTATTTCCTTGCTGTACTTAATTTCTGCATTTTCGTAGTAAGGGTTTGTTGTTTCTTAAAAAGGGACATTACAAGTGGTATCAGAGCTGGAATCTTGCCAACCTGTGGTTAGTTTCAGCATTTTCAGTGTTTTTTCAGTTATTCGTGGTGATAAGTGTGTTTACGTGGTGAAAAGTTGTGCCCTAGTGAAAATCGCGGATTTTTAGGGGATTCGCGGATTTTTAGGGATTTTTTTCAGAAAATAAAAATTGCAGATTTGGATACCCTTTTGACCAATTTGCAGTTCTGTGGTTTCAGAAATTTTTTTTGGTGGTCAGAATTTCAGATTTCCATCTTTTTAGGGTTTGATAGGGTTTTATGCATCGTCCTCCTGTTCATCGGTATTTTACTAGGAGAAACAGACTCGCTTTGGAAATGTCAAACAGGGAAGAGGTTGAGGAGCCCCAAAGGCCAGTTGATAGGACTGAGCAAAAATTCGATGCCCTACTTGACATGTTGCAAAGAATGGTGTCCTTACAAGAGACAAATCAGCAAGAATTGAGGGCAGCTTTGGGCAACCCAAATGGCACAAGGAGGGAAGGAGAAAGGGGAGGCAACAACAATGGGCATGAGTCATCATCTAACTCACACACTCCCTTGCCTAGGCCGTCCAAGCCTATGTTCCTTGTTCCACCACCTCCACGGGAGGAAAATGAGGTAACTGATGAATTAGATGAATGGTTTGTTGCTTATAGTAATAAATCTGAGGGTTTTAGGGCAGCGGTTTCTTTTGATAAATATTTGAAGATTGTGGGTAAATCTGTTGTTGAGGCTAAAAAAGAGAAAAAGAAGCCCTTTTTGCATCAAAAGGTGACCATTCCCTCATTTAATGGTCAAGATGGTCTTACAGCTAGGGCATGGCTTCAAAAATTGCAGACTTATTTTACCTTGGAGCCTATTTCTGAAGTTGATGCAGTTCAGATTGCTACACTCCACCTTGAGGGTAGTGCTTACTCATGGTGGCATCATGGGTTAGTAACCCAAGGGCATGGTGATATTGATACATTTGATGAATTTTGTACCAGGGTTTTGAAGGAGGTTTGAAAGGAGGAATGTGGAAGAGTATTTCAAGGAGCTTGCCACTTTGAAGCAAACTTCATCCATTCATGCCTATGTGGAGGAGTTTGAACAACTTTCAGTTCAGGTACAAAATATTTCACCCAAGAGGGTAATTTTTCTTTTTATGGATGGTTTGTTGGAACCCGTGAAGGGATTAGTTAAAGCTTTTGAACCAACCACTCTTGAAGATGCCATTAAGAGAGCTTTAAGCTTAGAATCTGTTTTACCTCCTAGACAGAAATATTTTGCACATAATCCACCTGCTAGACCACCTTTTGCAGCCAGAAAAACAGTTTTTGGACAGCAGTATGGGCAGCAAGGAAACCTCACGCAGCAAGGTGGAAATGAGAGAAATTTTTATGGCAGGAATCCCACGCATGGAGAAGGTTTCAGATCTGGTTTTCAGCCACCTAATAAGCCCCCAAATGGCCCACGCTTGACACAAGAAGAGAAAGATGAGCTAAGGAAACAAAACAAGTGTTTCATTTGCAAGTCTCCTTGGCAAAGAGGTCATAAATGCAGAGAAGGAGGTATGAAAATCATTGAATTACATTCTGATTCTGATAATCCTGATTTTTATGAGGCGGATGAGACACCCTTGGAAGAGGAAGCACAAAGGGAGTATGAGGAAGTTCCTGAAGGTTCCCTAGCCACTTTAAGTGGGCTGAATCAGTTTCGCACTATTAAGGTACCGGGTAGATCTTTTGATGAAAAGGTTATTGTTTTAATAGATGGTGGTGCTACTTACAATTTTGTTGATGAGAAGTTTGCCACTAGAAAGAATCTTCCTACAGCTATCATTCCTGGTTTTAATGTTGCTATTGGCAATGGTGATCTTATCACATGCAACAAAGTGGTAAGAAACATAAAAATTAATTTTGGCAACATGGAAGTAGATGAGCAATTCTTTGTTTTTCCCTTAGGAGGTATTCCACATATGGTTTTGGGTGTGCAATGGTTGTATTCACTTGGTGATTATGTTACTAATTATCAGAAATTAGAACTGAAATTTGTGCTTGAAGGGAAAGATGTGGTGTTGCAAGGAATCAAGGAAAATGGGTCAAAAGATTCTTGCAAAATTTTGGAGGTTTCATACAAAAGAATGGAGAAGATGATAAGGCATAAGGACGTTGAGTGGGCAGCTGTAATTTTCAGTTCAGAAGGGAAAAAATCAGCCACCTATCATCCTCAAATTCAAGGTTTACTACAAAAACATCTTAAGGTTGATCAAACTAAAGTTTCAGCTGTACAAAGATGGCCTATACCATCCAACCTAACGGAATTGAGGGGTTTTGTGGGTTTATGCGAGTTACTACGGGAGGTTCATTAAGGGGTTTTCTTCTTTGGCTGCCCCCCTTACTGAATTAACTAAGAAAGGGGCCTTTTCATGGTCCAATGAGGCTCTTTTAGCTTTTCTAAAGCTGAAAGATGTAATGACTTCCACTCCTTTACTTGCTATTCCTGATTTTTCTGTTGCTTTTACTATTGCTTGTGATGCTTCAGGTGTTGGAGTTGGAGCTGTACTTATGCAACAAGGACGCCCCATTGCTTATGAGAGTAGAAAGCTCTCAAATGTGGAGAAAACTTTCAGCATCTATGATAAAGAGATGCTAGCTATCATGCATGCCTTGACCAAATTCAAGCAATACTTAGTGTGTGGCAAGTTTGTGGTCAAAACTGATCATAACAGTTTGAAATACTTCTTGGGGCAAGTTGAACTGAATGAAAGACAGCAGAAATGGGTAACAAAGTTGCAATCATATGATTTTGAAATTGAGTTTGTAAAGGGTAAGAAGAATTCAGCTGCTGATGCACTTTCTAGGCACCCTACTTTTCATTCTCTTTCCATTATTTCTGCTGATTGGAAGGTGAAAATTATGGCTGAATATGCAAAGAATGATTTTTGTTCTAAACTAATAAATGGGCAAGTTGAAGATGACAGGTTCAGCCATAAAGAAGGACTGATTTTTTGCAAGGGAAGAGTGTTTTTAGTACCTGAATCAAAGCTGAAACAAGCTTTAATTACAGCCATGCATGATGCTCCACTTGTAGGCCATCCAGGTTTCTACAAGACTTACAAACAGGTTAGAGAAAGATTCTATTGGAAGGGTTTGAAAAGGGATGTCTTCTTGCATGTTTAGGAATGTGTTATTTGCCAAGAAAACAAGGGGGAACATGAATTTGCAGCTGGTTTACTTCAGCCACTTCCTAATCCCAATCAGAAATGGGAAAGTATCTCCATGGACTTCATTACTGGTTTGCCCAAGGTATACATGAAGGATTGCATATTTGTTGTTGTTGATAGATTGACAAAATTTGCTCATTTCTATGCCATTTCAACAACTTGTACAGCCATACAAGTTGCTGATTTGTTTTTTAAAGAAGTTTTCAGATTGCACGGTTTGCCTAAATCCATTGTGAGTGATAGGGACAGCAGATTTTTGAGCATGTTTTGGCAAGAATTGTTTAAGCTATGTGGTACTTAATTGACTCCTAGTACTAGCTACCATCCCCAAACTGATGGGCAAACTGAAATTGTTAACAAATGGCTTGAAGGATATTTGAGAAATTATGTTTCAGGTCAACAAAAGGCATGGGTTAAATGGCTGCACCTTGGTGAATATTGCTGCATTCCTCCTTTCATCCATAAAAACTCCACACCTTTTTTGCCCCCCCCTTTCTCTTTTATTTTTTGTTGTCAACCCACAAACCCAAGCTCAAAGAAAACAAAATTACTTAATGCTTAAAAGAAAAACTTCCCACCAACACCCCAAAAGAAGAGAGAAGCCCCGCGCAGGCGCGCCTGGTGGGGGGGGGGGGGGGGTTGGGTCGGCCCCCCCCACCACCCCAAACAAAAAAAAAGAAAAAAAACAAAACCAAAAACCTTTAACAGACCCCAGGGGTGGAGAGGGGGGCGAGGGAAATTAAAAAAAAAAAAACTCCCCCCCCCCCCCCCCCCCCCCCCCCAAACAAGCCGAACAGAACAAAAAAGGAACTATGGAGGATGCTACTTGGGAAGGTGCAGAAATTTTTGATGCTCCAGCTTTGACTTTGCTTGAAGACAAGCAATTTGAGGAGGGTGGACTTGTAATGTCCCAAAAATAAATATTTTTGTAAATGTCTCCTACACTTAATTATAAAAGTGAAAAAGGGGTTCATGTGACTAGGAGACATAACTTAAGTTGTGTTTATTTATGTTTTATGTTTTTATGTTGTAATAAGGCACTTTAAGTGATTTTAGGGTTGGGAGATGTCAACTCCAAATTAGAACCTCAACCTATATAAGGGGGTGAGACGTCCCATTTTGGGCATGTTATGTTGATATCATAATTGAATATTGAAACCCTAGAGGTTCCATGAGTTGAGATTGCAGGTCTTGCTTATTCCCATAATGCATTGGAGGTGCATGGTTGGGGTCTTGGCAATATCATTGCAGGTGTTATTGCCCTAAAATATCAAAAAATACATAAAAAGAGGCATCCGTGAGGAGTTCGTGGCATTTTTGGGAGCATTTGTGTCCTGTGTTTTAGATCTGTTGGCAGCCCCAAACCCTACGCTTGTATTTGGGGTCATTTTTGAGGAATTTTTGCATCTGTTCAGCCTTGGGGAGCTGTTGTATTGGTTTGGCAATATTTAATATATGATACTGGCTGATTTCTCCTCATACTTGTGTTATTTTATGAGCAATTTCTGAGTTATTTCCTTGCTGTACTTAATTTCTGCATTTTCGTAGTAAGGGTTTGTTGTTTCTTAAAAAGGGACATTACAAAACTGCCTTTCAAGGCAGACCTGTGTCACTCGTCAGAATTCGACAAGTGTCCAGCCTCGGGATCCGAGCCGAGATATGACGGGATGAAGGACAAGCATGGGCTGCACTGCCTACGCCAGCTGCCCCTATTTAAGCTGATGTGAAGTTTCATCTACCGCAGCTACCCGCATTCCTGCTGACCAAAGGTTTGACCCAACGCACTGCCACGTAGCTGTACAGCTTTCAAGGAGACCTTGCTGCAAGTACAGTCCTCGACCGACAGGAGTCAGCATCAACAGCTCTTCAGCCGCTTGTGTCAGCTATTGTCTTGTCTGGGACTCTGTGCCCGTATATGTAATCTGGGAGAACTTGGGCTATAAATAACCAGATCATTTCATTGTAAAGGGTGGAAGGGGAATATACTGCTAGGGAACCATTGTAGCTGTGCGTTTGCTTCTAAATATAAGATACATACTTGGCTCTGCTTACTGTCTTCATTTTGTATGCTGCCTCTCCTTGTCATTTCTGCTTCATGTTTCTTATTTCATTGCTTACTGTTGTACTGAACTCTGGACTCCAGTATTTGATGATTAAGTATTCCTGGAATGCATAGATAGAGGATACATAGGATGCATGATAGTTGTAGTTTCAATATGTGTTCTGTATAGGAATGTTGTTAGTAGTGGTGATTGATCGTTGTCGTGCTGCTTATTCCCCCCGCCCAACTCAAATCACATTTGGATTCTCTTTCCGCATGTGTATCTCTTTCCTTGCACTCTTAGCTTAAAACACTAAAACCCACAGGAAGCCGGCCTTCTCCGGAGATTGGCACGGAAGGCATTCCTTCCTTTCGACCTTTCAATTTTGTGGGCGAATCTGGGGCGCATTATACCATTTCCTTTCCTCATGGCAGATTCGTAACCAACAGTTTCTCTGGCACGCTCGATGGGACATGGGATTTTCCCACCCCACGACAGAATCGAAGCACTGGTGTTCGCTTCATTGCTATTAAAAAATCAGAGCACCTGGCGACTCTACAAGTACCTGAATACTCTCTGAGTCCGTGAAGACCGGTCTGAACGCCTTCATGCAAACGAGAAGGTGGCGAGCAAGGAATCCGGGAAACCAACCCGACCTTTACGAAATCGACATTGCCGCTCTAGGAGAGCGCGTCAGGCTGGCTGATCACGAAGCTCGCATAGAAGAGCCTAAAACCGAAATTGAAGAGGCTGAGGGTGAAGAGCAATCTACATCCTCGGACGATACCGATACCGAGTACACTACCGGAGGAGAAGAAGACATGGTTGCCCAGCAGAACGATGATGATCTCTTCCCGGCAGTAGACTCTACGGGGCCCTTGGCCCTAGTCGGACAACAAGCTATGCCCCCCGCTGCCTTAAAGTCTATCCCTACATATAACGACTACGGCAAGACAGCGTACGAACATATCGAGGACATTCTGGCCCTGGCTGCACTACATTCCATCACTGATGAAGGTGTGAAGACCCATCTGCTGGCCCTTTCCCTAAGGGGGGAAAGCTTCTCTACTGGTGGAGATCACTGCCAGAGGGATCTATTACGGGGTGGCGCCAGCTAACCGGCAGGCTCGTGAAAGGATGCAACGAGTCTGCTGACCCCTATTCCTTGTTGCATCAGTTCCAAAGCATCCAGCGACACCCCCAAGAGAAGGTGTCGGACATCAACATACGGTTTGCGAGGTCTTGGAAACGAGTACCTCGCGAACTTCGACCTTCAACAGGTCAGGCTGCGCACTACTACCTGAGGTCTTTTAACTCAGACATCTGCCTACTGCTGAAGATAGCCCGAATTGACTCATTCCCTGCCCTGTACGAGGCTGCCGAGCAAGCTGAAATAGATATCATTTCCATAGGCAGACTCCTCGCACAGGGTACAGCCACCCATTTACCCTGACTTTCCTCAATCCCAGTACCCATCAGCTTCGGTATGATGTCGTCCACTTCAGGACAGCAACCCCAGCAGCAATGGAATCCGGCGTCGGTCGTAAACCCTTACGGCCCACCACAAATTCACTATCCGCCTCCTCCTCCACATTACCCAGCGCTCCCAGCTTCCCCTCAATATGCGCAATATTCTGCACCTCCTCCATTGGCTGCATTACCTCCGCCAGCTCAGTTGCCACCTCCGGACAATGATATTCAGAACAAAATCCTCCAGGAGGTACGGGCTTTGGCCTCTGGATATCACACCATGTCCAACGACATGACTATCCTCAAGAAGAAACAGGCCCAGATGGACCTTGTTCCAAGGAGGCCATATTCTCCCCCGGCACTGACTAAAGATCAAGCCCCAGAGCGGCGAGATCAGAGGCGGCCCTCTGCAAGAAATGCTGCCATTGAAGACCAACCTGGCACTCCTGGCCAGGATAACTGGTGCACCACATGCAACGACCCGCATTCGGAAGAAGACTGCACGTTGCACCAGCATTACCTCCAGACCCTGGCAGGCAACGCCATAGAGGACGAAGAACTCTACATGATCCTGGACGACGAAGGCAACTTTGCCATCCCAGAGGAAGATCTGGTGTTGCCCCCTGCCAAGGAAGGCCGAAAGCCTGCTGAAGCTGCTGCAAAGCCCTTGAAGGTATACGCCAAAAGAGACAAGGCGCAACTTGCTAGGCTACCACCTGACAAGAGGCTGTGGCCTTACACAGCCAAGGAAAAAGCTCCCACAGCCAAGCCTCCCGCAGCAAAACTGGCTCCTTCTCCAGCCAAAGCTCCCGCCGCTCAGCCTCCAGTTGAAACGAAAGAACAAGCTCAGGAGAAACTGAGATATCCGTCTCTGACAAAGAGACAGAGAGTTGAGGCCACGCAACAATACCGCACCAAGTATGAGCTTGCGAAGGAAACAGAGGGAGCTAGCACTTCAGGCTACAGCATAGTGGACGAGCTGAAGAGGACCCCCGCGAGGATAAGCATGTATGATGCTCTCCTGCTCCTAGGGCAAGTTGATCTGCCCCAGGAGTCTCTGAAGAGTATGAAGTGCGGCAAGCAGATACAGCCTGCTATTCTGGTTCAACCCCTGACAGTCTTAGCCACTGGGAAGAACAGACCACCTCCCTTCTATCTGTCATTACGGATGCAAGGGTACATAGTACACAACTGTATGGTGGATTCTGGTGCCTCCACGACTGTAATGCCGAGAGCCGTCTGCGACGAAATCGGGATGGAGTACACGAGGAGCAGCCAAGGCGTGCTGCAACTAGACGGCACCCCTGTCAAGACAGTCGGTGTCATCAAAGACATCCCGATCCGGCTGCACAAAGCTCTCGACATAGTGGTCATTCAAGAGGTCGTGGTTGTCGACTTGGAACCCTACTTCGGCATGTGTCTCTCCAGGGAGTTCACTGCGAAGCTGGGAGGGTATATGTCTCTGGATTACTCACATATGAAAGTGCCCTTCAAAGGAAGGAGACTAAAGATCTACAACGAGAATCCTTCCACATTTCTAGTGGAGAAGATACCCGGAGAAGAGTTGCAGGACTGCATGGTTCAGCTGACGGAGGAAGAACTGGTGGTGGTAGACATGACGGAGCAAGCTCTTGAGCTGCTGCAAGTAGAAGATGAATTCTCCTTGCGGGACTTCAATGCCGTAATCGAGACCGAGCAAGGCTGCTACACCGTCATCCAGCCTGAGAGGCTTGACAAGTCAGCCAAGAAAGAGGTAAGACCTGCACCAGAAAAGCTATGGCAGCTTTTCTTTGATGGCGCCCGATGCAAAAACGGCGCCGGTGCGGGTGTACTCTTGGTTTCCCCGACCGGGACCCAGAAGGACTACACCTACAGGCTGGCCTGGAGTTGCACCAACAATGCGGCGGAGTACGAAGCCCTGTGTTTGGGTTTGAGAAAAGCGAAGAGGTTGGGGATTAAACATCTGTAGATCTTTGGCGACTCAGAGCTGGTGTGCAACCAGATTACGAACAAGTGCGCCTCCAAGAAGCACTATCTCAAGGCGTACCGTAATCGGGTGTAGGACCTGATGGAGTCATTCGACTCATTGAATGTCAGAGCCATATCACGTGAGAAAAACAAGCACGCTGACATTCTGGTGTCTGTTGGAGCCAGGTACGTTCCGGCTAATGACACTGTCCAAAAGCCGAAGCCGGTTCGTACCATTTACAGGCCTTCTGTGCCTGATAAAGACACCCACTGGCAGGTGTTCGACTGTGACGAGGAGATCGTCACATTTTTGGTTACCGAAGCGTGTTCAATCGAAGGTAGAGACCCTGATGACGAGTAATATGAGGGGTTGATACAATTAAAAAATAATCATGTCCCGAAAGGACTGATTACACTAAAGAGTCTCTTTGATCAGAATGACAGAGCAATATCACACAGGATCAAAGTAGACCCCAAGCAGTACGTCGACCTAGAGCTTGAACCTAGAAAGACAATCAAGGTTGGAACGGACTGCACCGAAGAGGAACTCGAGCAAATCAGATCATTGTGCGAAGAGTTCCCCGACATAGTAGCCTGGTGCTACCAGGACTTGAAGGGGTATGACAGACAGATAATCTAGCATACCATTGAGCTAGAGGATGGTGCAAAACCATTTCGGCAGAAGCAAAGGGCCGTAAACCCGAAGATCGAGGCCATGATGAAGGTCGAGCTCCTGAAAATGCTGGAAGCCAAGATCATCTACCCCATCAAGCATTCATCCTGGGTTGCAAACTTGGTCCCCGTGAGGAAGAAGAATGGAGACATTCGTCTCTATGTAGATTTCAGAAATCTGAATCAGGCCTCACTCAAGGGCCATTATCCGCTTCCCCAGATCGATCAGATCCTCCATATAGTTGCTGGAGCCCAGAGATTCTCCCTCCTAGATGGCTTTTTCGGGTACAACCAGATTTGGGTCAAAGATGAGGACCAGCATAAGACAGCGTTCACCACCAAATGGGGGACGTTCGCCTATCAGTGCATGCCCTTCGGCTTATCCAATGCTGGCGCCACATTCCAGAGAGCCATGGACCTGGCCTTCCGAGAGCTGCTTAACAAGATCATCGTCATCTATTTGGATGACATGACTGTATTCTCTCACAGAAGAGGACCATGTTTCTCACCTACGGTAGATATTTGAGAGGTGTCGTGAATTCGGCATTTCCATAAACCCGAAGAAATCAGTCTTCGCGGTAAGAGAAGGTAAGCTGCTTGGACATGTCATCTCCAAGAAGGGCCTTGCAGTGGATCCTGACAGAGCCGAAGCCCTCCTCCGCTTGGCCGCTCCGCTTGACAAGAAAGGGCTACAATCCTTCTTCGGCCAGATCAACTTCGTAAGGAAGTTCATACCGGACTTCGCACAAGTGATCAAACCCATGGCCGAACTGCTGAAAAAGAACGCTGGATTCTTATGGACTGATGAGAGGAGACGGGCCTTCGAGGAAATCAAGGCCCGAATTGCACAAGCTCCGGTGTTGATAAACCCGGATTACTCCAAGGACTTCATCCTGTACGCGGTGGGAGAACCCGAGAGTTACGCCGCAGTCCTGACACAGAAGGGAGACGATGGCGAAGAGCGCCCCATAGCGTTCTTAAGCCAAGTGATCCAGCCGCATGAAGAGAAGTACAATTTTATTGAGCGGCAGGTTCATGCGGTCATGAAGTCTCTCCAAAAGTTCAGACACTTCGTCTCCCAGAGCAGAACAACTGTCTACGTGATACACCCGGATGTCCGAAATTTCATCATACAAGGAGAGTCGGGTCATAAGAGAGCAGGATGGATTGCCAAGATCCAGGAGTTCGACATCGAGGTGTGGCCTACAAAGCTTATCAGAGGCCGAGCCTTGTGCCAGAAGCTGGCCCGAAGCACAGCAGCCGAGATATCTGCCTGTGAGTGGGAAGATCCGACAGCAACCACCAACTTAGCCAACTCCTTACCAGAGGAAAGTGACTGGACAGATGACATAGTGCAGTATTTCTGCACCGGGAGATGTCCAGATCACCTAAATGCCTCACAAAGAAGGAGGTTTCGGCTAGGTGCATTGAAATACACTCTTCGCCCTCAGGGGATTTACTTCAAAAACATTGACGGCATCCTGTTGCGGTGCGTCAAGAAAATTGACCAACCCAGGATCCTCAGAGAATTTCACTCCGAGATGCCTAGGGGTCACAATTCTGGAAGGCCTACGGCCTTGAAAATAATCAGAGCTGGGTATTATTGGCCCACTCTCTTCACAGACGCGCATGCGGTCTGTGCAAAATGTGACAAATGCTAGAGATTTGCTGGTAGAAACATAAAAGCACCCCTGCCCCTACAACCAATTCAAGCCGAGACTCCGTTTCAGCAATGGGGTTTGGACTTCATCGGGGTCATTACGCCGAACTCTGCAGCAGGGCACAAGTTCATTCTTACCGCCACCAACTACTTTACACGGTGGGCAGAGGCGATCCCCACCAAGAATGCAGACCAGGAAACGGTCATCGGGTTCCTCGAGAGCCTGATTACCCGTTTCGAGGTCCCTGAGTCAATAGTGACAGACAATGGTCCGGGGTTCGCAGGCGCTGCACTCACGGAGTACACCAGCAAGTACGGCATTTATCACAAAATGTGTTCTAATTACTATCCGCAGGGGAACGGCCTGGCCGAGTCTACTAACAAGAATCTACTCAAAATCATCAGAAGAACAGTAGAGAAAAACAAGAGGACTTGGCACCTACTCCTGAATCGGGCACTATGGGCGGATAGAATATCCTTCAAAAAGTCTATCAAGACATCCCCCTATGCGCTCGTGTATGGCAAGGAGGCAGTCCTGCCAACTCACATAGAAATTCCCGCCCTCTGGATGCTTGATGAAGAGAGAGGTAGCGGAGATCCGGTGGACGCCAGACTGTGCCAGCTGCTGCAGTTAGAGGAAGACAGAGAGAAAGCATACCAGGCCTTCACCAAGCATGCTGAAGCAACCCAAGGCTGGTTTGCAAAAGGTACCACCGCCCGAGTTTTCAAAATCGGGGACCTGGTGCCGAAGTGGGACTCGCTGAAGGCAAAGTCGGGCAATCACGGCAAATTTGACGCCCTCTGGGAGGGTCCTTATCAGGTTGCACGGGTAAACCAGTTTAACGCATTCGTGCTCCGGGATATGGAGGGACAGCTTCTCCCCATTCCCGTCAATGGGTTCCACCTCAAATTTTATCACCACTGAAGGCGCCCAATGGGTCCTTCTTTGTACAGTTTTCCTTTCTGTATTTTTAATTTTCAGAGTGTACATATTCAGCATTCAGTTCTTTTCAGTTTTCAAGAGCCCAAGTATAACTTAAAGCAAACCCCGACTTCGCAGTGAAGTCCAAAGAATGTTTAATGATTGCGCGACTTTCAAGAATGATGTCATTAAGAAAGCAAGGTGCACTTGGACCAACTGCAACTTGGGTGCGCTTTTCAAGATTAAACCCATGCACGGCCACCAAAATATTATAACGCTTCCACCAACTTCGAGTTAACCACCTTAACTTCCTCCCTAGCGCCATTAAAGCTGCAACCCTTGCCTAGAAAAAGGACCCTGGCATACTCAGAAAATTCAGATTGTCAAGCTGACTCCGAGACTGCAAAGCGCAGAACCGAGAAGCCAGAAGCCGTAATCCTCTGTCACTGCCAATTCTAACAGAGAAAATGGACAAGGGGAAAGCGCCCGTACAGGCGCAATCCAGTGACGCAGAGCCTGAAGCTGGGGAGCAAACGGAATCCAGCGCTCATGAGAGCGAAGTGCCGCAGGAGCAAAAAAGGAGAACCCGGACGAAGAGGTGCGTAGTTGGGAAAATTCTGCCGCCGCCCGTTAATCACCTGGCCAGGTACAAGGACGGCTCTTTCTCCATCAGCCTCACCAAGCTGCGGTCGAATATTGCGAAGTGGGCAGACAAGGTTTCGCCCTCACACCATGTCGGGGCTGCGTATAAATCAAACCTGTACTGGTTCTTGTGCCCTCCTACTCACCAGTGCCCGAAGCTGATTGAAGCAATTGTAGAATATTACAAGCCAGCCGCCCGGCAAGTCTGCAACAAGGGAAAAGTACTGTTCACACTCTTCAGGGAGAGCGTCCAGCCAGCGTTCGCCCCAGGACTTCAGTACGAACCTGGCACAATTGTCAGAAGGGTTAATCTGGATGAGCAAACCGGCAGATTCATGCAGACCAAGCGGATGAGAGATTTCCTCAACTCAGAGCTGAAGACTCCGCTGGCAGCCGGACAGTGGCCGTCAGGCCCCATACCGCTGGACAAATTTGAAAACAAGTACATTTATATCATCCTGGCATGGGTCCTCGGCTGCGATTCTGACAGTGGTTCGCCCGTACCAACTGGCGCTGGCAGAATGTATCCTGCACGGGGAGTTTTACGACTCCACAGCGCAAAAGAGTGGGAAGCGCCCCATTTTCTTCGACTGGGCAGACTGGCTGGCGTACGCCATTCATTCGAGCCTGGTGAGACTGCAGCAGAAGCAGTCGACGGAATTCAGGTTCAGTTCGTTCCTCGCATGGCTGTGCCTTTACCACATGCACTACCGGATGAAAGTTCCGGACTTGAAACGGGTAAATGAAAAAGGTGAGCCACTGCCCATGTACGAGTGGACCGAGATCCTGTACAGAAAAGGGTCATTCTACGAATTTAATTTTAAATTTTTGTGCATGGTCATGGGGCTGTTCAATCGTAAGGCATCCCGCCCGCCGGAGGTCATGACAAGCATTCTAAGGAAGCACAATCACGGGGATACCTTCCGGCTGACGCAGGGCATCGTGGTCAGAATCTACGGATTCAAGGGAAAGTCGTTCCTGCTGCCCTACTTCTGCACTGACCACCAGTTCGGGATGGAAATTGCGCGGCAGATGGACTATGTCGAAGAAGAGTTCGGCCAGGGCAAAAAGAGAGGCCATATCTTTCAGTATCCCATCACCTGGGCGGATACCCAAGTTTACGAGATCGGACAACACGTCTACCTCGAACGGGAACTCATCGACATGGGTCTAATAATGCTGCCGCAGCTGCTGGAAGTACGACCCGGATGGGGTCAAGGGTAAATTCACGCACATCTGCCCCCGAGCTGAGATTATGCAGGAAAGAGGCAATAGAACAGGCGCAGACCTGGAATGGCACATCGAGCAGATGCAATCATGGCCTCCATGGCATGATTTTTACTGCGAGGAGGTGGCATACGACCCAGAGCGGAACTTGGATCATCGGGTGGATTCTGCGGGCTTCAAAATATTTCTCACCAAGGTGGCGCCCCTCAACTGGCAACAGGACAAAGTTGTCGGATGCTGGAAGATGAGATGCCGCATGCAGCACGACAAATCCAACCGAAAAACGTTGGTCGTTGATGATGAGTTTTCGGCGCTATATGATCAATACGCTGACACGTCCCTTCGAATTTCGAAATTGCGTTCCCCGAGGCTCTAGGAAAAGGTATACAAGGAGGCCCCCGTCCCAGCAATCGTCAACTCCGACAACTTCCAGCGCAACTCCGGCGAGCAGTCAAGTGGGCCCGATGCAGCCTGTAACTTCAGAAGCAGCACCCGAATGGGCGCAAGGGTCAGAAAGGTCAACACCCGAGGTGGCCCCTCAGCCAGAAAAAGCGCTTGCGCTACCAGCTAGCAGACCGGCCACGGCAGGCATCCTTCCAGCTAGACCCAGGTACAAGTTTACCGTGGGGACATCACTGCCTGCCACCCCAATCTCATCTCCTTCCTGCGAACCAGCCATAGCGCCGGAAGAAAAGAAAAAGAAGAGTGAAAAGGCCAAGCGGCCTAAAGAACCTATGCAACAGCCAACCGCGGCGCAGACAGAGACAACAGCGCCGGAGATCGTCTCACTGGACAGACCTGAGGCTGAAGCTGAAACCCGGGCTGAAAGCGTCCCTCGAACAGCGGCTCAGGCGGAGCCCGCGCAGTACGTCCACTTCCCCGCTCCCCAAAGTCTTAGTCGACCCTGCCGTAACGCCGTCCCCCATTTCATCAGGGCAAGCCGTAACTCCATCTTCTTCCCAAATGGCCCAACCATCCAACAGCCCCCATTCTTTCGACCAGTTAGCTCAGGACCCTAACGCCTTCCAGTCCTTGAGCCAAACCCTGGAACCCTCGCCCGCGGCCAGTGTTGAAGCTGCACATATATCGCCGCCCTCCTCACCTCAGTTGTTCAAAACCCCGCCAACACCGTCCACTCAGCCGCTCGCCTCCCCTAGGACCCGGTCGCCCTTAAAAGCGGCCACTCCTTCTGGAATCCCTCCTACTTCGCTGTTTGCAGGAAAGATGCCTGCAACAGGACAGCAAGAGTCGTAGGAGGTTCCACCTCTTTCCTTCAAGGCGTCAAACGGAGAAGAGCTGAGGAGATAGCTGACCCGGTAAAGCGCACCAGGTACGACCTGGACAGGAGAGTGCTTACAACTAAGAAATTGATCCCAAAAGGGAAGAAGCCTCTCCGAGAAATGACCGAGGCGTACTATGAGCACCAAGTCAAGGAAAAGAGCTTCGACGACATAAACGAGGAGCAAGAAATCAACGGCATTTGCCGTAGAACCAATAATCTCCTTGTCAAGCGGCTTGAGACCCAGGAGGCGCTGTTTCAGCTGCAGAATAGCGCAAGGCAGTTGGAGGAAGATCTGGCTAGGGCCACCGCGCAGCTGGGATCTGCACAACAGGAGATAGACGAGCTAAAAGCCCAGCTGGCCACCTCTCAGCAGGAGGCCGTAGCGCAGAAGTAGACAGCCGAGCGGCTATCAGAAGATAAAAGGGCAGCGCTGGAGCAAGTTTCTCAGCTCCAGGATTCATTGAAACAGGTGCAGTCGCAACTTGAAGAGAAAACATCACATGCGGCGGCCTTTTCAAAGGACAGAGTTAAGGAGATGCGGGCTGGTCTGCTGCAAGGATGCAAGCCCAATCTTGTCAAATCTGTATCGGTCCTGGATTTCGTGTCCAGGATCGAAGAAGTATCTGCCCAGGGAAAGCCTGTGGTAGAGGAGGCCGAACACCAGGCGAGGCAATGGCTAGACCTGGCTATGAAACTTGAGGAGTTTGAGCGCAAAGGCCTCCGATTTCCCCCTATGTCCTGTTGTGGCTGATCCACAACACACCCCAAAATTGGGGACCCACCTTTTTTGCATGCTTTCCAAGAAAACTGCAGTGGCCCAGATGCTCAAAATCAAAGAAAAAAGCAAAATTTCACAAAAGGGAAAAGTTGTCGCGATATCGCGACATGTCGCTCCATCGCGGCCGAAATTGAAAAGTTGTCGCGATATCGCGACATGTCGCTCCGTCGCGGCCGAAATTGAAAAGTTGTCGCGATATCGCGACATGTCGCTCCATCGCGGCCGAAATTGAAAAGTTGTCGCGATATCGCGACATGTTGCTCTCGCCCGAAATGAAAGTTGTCGTGATTTCGCGACGTGTTGCCCAACGCCAGAAAGTTGTCGCGATCCATGTTGCGCTGTCGCTGCCAAGAAATGAAAGTTGTCGCGATTTCGCGACGTGTTGCTCTGTCGCGGCTCAGACAAGCAAAATGCAGAGAAAGAAAGAAACGTCGCGATTTCGTGACATGTCGCGTTTTCGCGGCTATGAGCAGCAGAATGCATCATGAAGAGAAAATGTCGCGATATCGCGACGTGTCATAAAATCATGGTCAAACCAGTCAAACAGGGCAAGGCACTAAAGTTGTCGCGATATCGCGACATGTCACGTTTTCGCGACCTGAAGCAGCAAGACATGCCAAAGATGAAAAGCGTCGCGATTTCGTGACAGAAACAACAAAAGGGTACGAAGCAGAAAAACGACGCGATATCACGACGAGTCGCGTGGTCTCAAAAAATGAAAAGGAAAATATGTCACGTTTTGACCAAATACAAAGCAGCAAAATAGAAAAGCGTCATGATTTCACGACGAAAAGCTAGCAAAGTGGTATGGAACGGAGAAGCGTCATGATTTCGCGATAGAAAGCCACAAGACAACTCCAAATGAAAGGCGTCATGATTTCGCGACATGAAGCAGCGAGACAGCCTGAAAGAGAAAAGCGTCGCGATTTCGCGATAGAAAGCAGAAGATGGTGCAAAAGAGAAAAGTGTCACGATTTCGCGACATGTCACGTTTTCGCTGTGCATGATGGCGGACAAGGCTGTTGGCCGAAAATGTCACGATTTCGTGACATGTCTCATTTTCATTGTGCAGGCAGAGGAACAGAGTTGCATGCAGAAAAACGTCGCGATATCGTGACATGCTATTTTTTGTCACGATTTACAAGGGGGCAGTTACGAAACATGCAGAGAAGCGTGGAACACGTGGCATACAGGTGTAAGGGTTACAGAAGCGTTACAGTTCACAGAGAATATTAAACGTTTAAGACATCGAACATAAAGTCAAAGATAACGATGAGACGGGGAATATGAAACGATGCAATCTGGGAAATGAAATGAACCATCGTGGAAGGAGAAGCAATTTGCCAGCAAGTATAAAAGCAGAGGCACAGATTGGTACAGAGGTCAAAAACCGCTGCGAGCAGAGTTGCAGTGCCGAAGGCGAGAAGCCATTTGGGCCTGCTTTGGAGTGTTTTTCTTCCACTTTTTCTGGTTTTGAGAAAACTAGAGATTCTATTATTGTAAAATGATCAATTTTTAATACAAAAAATATAGAGAGTTAGCATCTCATTGACAAGAAAGAAGGAGTCATTTTCTGCATGCAAGATTTAATTGTTTTATTTTCCCCTTTCAGATTTCTAGGCTTATAGGTGAAGTTTAATGCAAGTGCTCTTGGTTGCTTCATGCGAATGTCTAAATCTGAAAATCACAGTGAAAACCCCAGAAACCAGCACCTAGCTTATCTGGATTGTGCATGTTTGCAGGTTCAATAGGTTAGGTTGTATGCAGAAAACCTCATTATCTTCGGTTTTGTCAAATAGGATCGTAGCACTCTGAATGCATTTTAATTTCAGTTTCTGCATTTCATTTTTTACTTTCTATTTTTTATATTTTTCCAGAGGCTTTAACTTTCAAGGAATTAAAATAAACATCTAAAAAATATCAAAATCTAAAAAACAATGAACAATCACTAAAGTTCATGGTGAAATAAACCACAGTGCCCCTTGTTAACAATTACTTGCAATCACTAAGGTGTTCCAAGCATTTAAATTGAATATCTTTTATTTGAGATTATTAATACATATATGCAAAATGCTAACATAGCGGAACCTTGGAGAAATTATTTATTTAATTTCTTTGCAAGAGAGGATTTAGAACTCAAATCCTATCGGAGAGTGTGTTTTCACAATCGGGTGAAAATACCACTCAACAGATTGGCGCTAGAAGGAGGATGATTTATTTTTTAATTTAAATTTTGAATATTTCATGCCCTATTGATTATTATCTTTAGCCCTCTTCTAACACTACACCTTGTGTTAGAAGGAGGGCATGAATTGCTATGCATTGTTCTAACGCTTTGATTGTTCATACAGGAATAATGTGATTTGATTTGATTTAAAAATAAAAAATAAATAAATAAAAAGAATTTTTGGGTATTAAAGTTATATTCTTTAAGATTCACTAATGGCTATGTTTACACCGTGGATGACAGGTAGCCCATTGAACATACCGGGAGTTCAACATTATTTGCCCGTTGGTTTTGAGAGATGTCTTCCTCGATTTTTGTCTAATGGGACAAATACTGTAGAAGAACATATTCAAGCATTCAAATTTGTTGTGAATCACTTAACAAGTTGGTATGATGATGTTGCTTGTAAAATGTTCCTTTACACCTTGGACAAAGTGGCATATGATTGGTTTACAAGTCTGCCTTTAGGGTCTATCACTTCTTGGGCTCAACTAGAGGCAACATTTCTCAATCAATTCAACAAAAAGCGAGTTGACCCAATCCTCATGTACAATCGGTTGGTCTATATTAGAAAAGGGCCAAGTGAAAATGTGAAGTCATTTTCTGAAAGGTTCTTTGGATTATATACTCAATTAGTGACATTTTATGTTCTTCAAGAAGAAGTGGCTCTCCAAATATACATCAATGCTCTTGACCCACTCATTTCCACATATTTGCGAGGGATGCCTCAAATCACATCTTTGTCACAAGCCTATACTCAAGCAATGGCAATTGAGCAACAATTGAGTTGTCAAAATTATGGTGTGGGTTTTGGATCATATAATCTTCAATCATTTAATACCTCCCTTACCCACCCAATGATTTATCCACCTCAACCAAGTTCAAGTGTGAATCAATTTCAGAATCAACAATCATTCCCAAGCTTCAATCAATTTCAAAATCCTCAACCTACTATGCAAGATCAACCATCTTTCTTAAGTATGAATCAACTTCAAAATACTCATCTTGATTCAAAAGATGTTTCTAAAATCAATTTCAATGATTTTCATAAGAATATGATTTTAGGCAAGGGAGGAGTACTAGATCCAACTAGTATGGAAACATGTGACAGATTGGAAACCCTTGACTCACCAAAAGATGAATTCTATGAGGATGAATCTGATTCGGATGACACATTGGATGACATTGTTGAAAGTAATGGCCCAAAAAATTCACACCTTCCAAATTATGTTAAACATGAATCATGGGTTACACATGTGGATTATGATAACCTTATCAATTTGAATACAAGCAATAACCCAATTTTGGAAGTAATTGAACCATCTAAGGAAGGAGAGGATAAATTTGATGAGAAACATGTTGATGAATTAAAAGATGATGTAGAAATAGTTGAGCATCACAATTTGATTTTGAAAGATGATCATTATGATTCTTGGGAAGAGTATGCTCACTCCAAACCTTCCGATGAAATTTGTGTGCCTATTGATATGCAGGATAATACAATTGCCCTTTCATATGAGGATATTACAAGTCCTGTACAATCTGAGAATGTTTTGGAAGAAGGGTTGGAATCTCATCAAAGGTTGGAGAAGGATAATGATTCTACTACCATGGATGAAGAAGGAGAATCAATTGTTTTTGTTCCCCTTGAGGGGCAAGAAATCAAAAATCTTGATCCACCTATTGTTTCTACAATGTCTATGCCATCTCAAAATGATGAAATTACAAAACCTAAGTGGTGTGGGTTGGATGCTATTGATGATCCTAATGAAAATATGGATTTTGAGGCAACTCAAGCCATTGATCATGGAAAGGTGTCACGTGACACATATCTTGAAAAATTAGGCTCTTGTTTTGAAAAAGATGGACGCATGTTTGATTGGGTGCCTAACTTTGGTGTTTTTGAACAGGTGTTGGATGATGAAGAAGACAATGAGAAAAAAGAAAAAGCTACTAACACTCATCAAGTTGTGGTAAATTCTAATCATGATGGGTTGAGTAGGGATGACAAGGTGAAATCTCTACCTTTGGTAGTAGCTACAAAAATTTCAAGTGATAGGTTACATGATGTCCCTTTGGATGCTAACATCATTAATGAGGAAATGCCAAATTTTGTTGATGCTTGTCAAGTTTGGAATGATTTTGATTGCTTTAAAATCCTGGAAAATGATTTGAATTCAAGACTTTTAGAAATAGGCTCTTGTTTGCAACATCTCACATTTGAAAAGGAAAGCCTACTTCTAAATCATCAATGGAATGATGAAACTTGCACTCTAAAGAATAGACAAGATAAAATTGAATACCAACCATTGTCTAATCAATGTGATTTGAATCTCACCTATGATGTTGGTAATAGAACTAAATCAAATTGGTATGGTGAGCATGGCAAGTTGAAATTTGTTGCATTGCTTGGTTTGATCTTATTATTGTTGGATTCCTACAAAATTTGGCATGTGTATTGTGTCATATGTTTTTTGAATTGTTCTAATCATGTTTGGGATCCAGGAAAGTGATAATCCAAGCTTTGCATCATCTTGTATTATATTGTACATTTGTATATAGATTTTGGTTTTTGGGTTTTGGTTTGTGTTTTCAAATTTTCATTTTTGGATTGCAGTTTGGTTTTGGATTGAATAAGTTTTAATTTAAAGTTATGTGTTGGTCCTATGGACATGCTTGGTTTTTATATATATAAAAAAAAAAAAAGAGGAAAAATTTGAGATGTCAACTTATGCCTAAGATCAGGAGAATATGAAACATTGGAATTGTGTTGTAGAAGCTCCACAAGTAACACAAACATTTTAAGTAATATCGTTTGAATCTTGTGATGCATGAAGTTGTCAGTTTTGCACATTATGGTAAAGTAGATGATTTATTCCAAAAGAAGCAGCGCATTCACATCTCAGTTCACATTCCACATTGCATATACATGTCATCTCAGTTACATTTTCATTTCATGTGCAATCATTGAGAAGGTGTCGAATCCTCTTAGGGTTATTCTATAACATAAAACATAAAAAATCCTAAGGTTGGGAACTGTTGCCCGAGCTATCTTGAACCAAGCACATTCCATGCACATTAAAAAGAATCTTGAGCAAAATGGTCAAAACCATACTTGGATGAAAAGGTGGGGTGAAAAGAATATTTCATGTCTGTCCTATCATGCAACATAATCCTTAAAACAGTGGTTTTTACCACTTCCATCAAGCTTAAAGTCTAAAACCAGAGTAGTAAGGATAGGATTAAATCCTCATCGAACTTAGGTTGAGGATCCAACTCCCCAAAGCTCTGATTTGACCTACATGGAGTAGTAAGGATAGGACATAATTCTCATCTCGCTTAGGTTGAGAATCCGATTCCCCAAAGCTTCCATTTTTCCCATTTCATCATAAAGCTTGGATTGGAAGGATCGTACTACATGTCCTCTGCAAAGGATGGGTAGTCATCCCAAAGGTCCAAGCAATAAAAGTAAAACTAATATTTTCCATTTCATCTCAATCTTGGATTGGAAGGATTGTACTACGTGTCCTCTGCAAAGGATGGGTAGTCATCCCCAAGGTCCAAGAGATAAAAGATAATATTTTCCATTTCATCTTAATATTGGATTGGAGGGATCGTACTACATGTCCCTAGAAAGGATGGGTAGTCATCCCAAAGGTCCAAGAAATAAAAGAAAAAGAATGAATGAAAGCCAAGTCATGGATTATGGGTTGAGTATGCTCATGCGTGGCAACATGTCTTGTCTAAAAGCAAGACCACTGATTGCTCATATGGATAGACTAGCTTGACCATTTCATTCATAACAGGTTAAATCATTTTGTTCAAGATGAGGTAATGAACTCCAAATCAGAATAGTAAGGATAGGGTTAAATTCCCATCTCGTTTAGGTTGGGAATCCTATTCCCCAAAGTTCTGATTTCACTCACACTTGCACATGGGTTCAAGATGGTAGTGACACATGACCAACTTTGGGATCTAATGAATTAATTCAGTATACATATATTTATTTGGCCTTAAGAGGGTTTGGCAGTTTTGATATGTTTGATCATGATATTAGAAGGTTTGAGCCTTTTCAATGCAGGTTGTTATATCTTTAGCATCTTCATCATGCATTAAATCCTGCACAAATTTTTCATAGCCTTGCATACAAATCATAAGTGAAACTGACAATGGAATGTTGATCAAGTTCAAGCGATAGGGAATGAAACACATTGCACACACCGAGCTGATACTTAATGATTCTGATGTTTCATGTATTTTTGATCTATCGGTATTTGTTTATCTTTTATGTGCTGACGCTTGTATCTAAGCTTGTATATTTCAGGTTGGGTTCTCACCAAAATGCTCAGGAGCATTTGACAGTAGAGTCGCCATTTGTTGTGGCTGATCCACAACACACCCCAAAATTGGGGACCCACCTTTTTTGCATGCTTTCAAAGAAGAACTCAGTGGCCCAGATGCTCAAAATCAAAGAAAAAGCAAAATTTCACAAAAGGGAAAAGTTGTCGCGATATCGCGACATGTCGCTCCATCGCGACCGAAATTGAAAAGTTGTCGCGATATCGCGACATGTCGCTCCATCACGGCCGAAATTGAAAAGTTGTCGCGATATCGCGACATGTTGCTCCGTCGCGATCGAAATTGAAAAGTTGTCACGATATCGCGACATGTCTCCTCGCGGCCAAAATAAAAGTTGTCACGATTTCACACAAAAAGCACGATCCACCCCCAAGAAATGAAAGTTGTCACGATTTCGCGACGTGTTGCTCTATCGCGGCTCAGACAAGCAAAATGAAGAAAGAAAGAAACGTCGCGATTTCGTGACATGTCGCATTTTTGCGGCTATGAGCAGCAGAATGCATCATGAAGAGAAAATGTCGCGATATCGCGACATGTCATATAAATCATCGGTCAAACCAAAAAGGCAAGGCACTAAAGTTGTCGCGATATCGCGACATGTCGCAAGAGCAAGAATGCCAAAATGAAAAGTCTGATTTCCGAAAAAAAGAAAAAAGTCGCGATATCGCGACAAAAAAGGAAAGGAAAATATGTCGCGATTTTTGACATTAAAAAAAGAGCAAAATGAAAAGCGTCATGATTTCACGACAAAGGGCAAAGTGGTACGAAGAGAAGCGTCATGATTTCAGAAAACAAACAAAATGAAAAGCGTCGCGATTTCACGACATGAAGCAGCGAGACACGAAAGAGAAAAGCGTCACGATTTCGCGACAGAGCGAAGATGGTGCAAAAGAAAAAAGTGTCACGATTTCATGACATGTCGCATTTTCGCTGTGCATGATGGCGGACAAGGCTGTTGGTCGAAAAATGTCACGATTTCGTGACATGTCTCATTTTCGCTGTGCAGGCAGAGGAACAGAGTTGCATGCAGAAAAACGTCGCGATATCGTGACATGCTATTTTTTGTCATGATTTACAAGGGGCAGTTATGAAACATGCAGAGAAGCATGGAACACGTGGCATACAGGTGTAAGGGTTACAGAAGCATTACAGTTCACCAAGAATATTAAACGTTTAAGACATCGAACAGAAAGTCAAAGATAATGATGAGACAGGGAATACGAAACGATGCAATCTGGGAAATGAAACGAACCATCGTGGAAGGAGAGCAATTGCCGAAAAGTATAAAAGTAGAGGCACAGATTGGTACGAGGGTCGAAAACCGCTGCGAGCAGAGTTGCGATGCCGAAGGCGAGAAGCCATTCGGGCCTGCTTTGGAGTGTTTTTCTTCCCCTTTTTCTGGTTTTGAGAAAACTAGAGATTCTATTATTGTAAAATGATCAATTTTTAATACAGAAAATACAGAGAGTTTGCATCTCATTGACAAGAAAGAAGGAGTCATTTTCTGCATGCAAGATTTAATGTTTTATTTTCCCCTTTCAGATTTCTAGGCTTATAGGTGAAGTTTAATGCAAGTGCTCTTGGTTGCTTCATGCGAATGTCTAAATCTGAAAATCATAGTGAAAACCCCAGAAACCAGCACCTAGCTTATCTGGATTGTGCATGTTTGCAGGTTCAATAGGTTAGGTTGTATGCAGAAAACCTCATTATCTTCGGTTTTGTCAGATAGGATTGTAGCACTCTGAATGTAGTTTAGTTTCATGTTTCTGCATTTCATTTTTTATTTTCTGCTTTTTATATTTTTCCAGAGGCTTTAACTTTCAAGGCATTAAAATAAACATCTAAAAAATATCAAAATCTAAAAAACAATGAACAATCACTAAAGTTTCATGGTGAAATAAACCACAGTGCCCCTTGTTAACAGTTACTTGCAATCACTAAGGTGTTCCAAGCATTTAAATTGAATATCTTTATTTGAGATTACTAATACATATATGCAAAATGCTAACATAGCGGAACCTTGGAGAAGTTATTTATTTAATTTCTTTGCAAGAGAGGATTTAGGACCCAAATCCTATCGGAGAGTGTGTTTTCACAATCGGGTGAAAATACCACTCAACAGATTGGCGCTAGAAGGAGGGTTGAAAAGGTTTATTTTATCGTGATTTTAGATGCTATAGGTTTATAATTGTTTAAGAGCTTTACATTGCTAAATATTTCAAGTCCATTTGATTAGCATCTTCGGCCTCCTCTAACACCACTCAACAGATTGGCGCTAGAAGGAGGGCTGGATGGGTTTATTTTAGTGAGATTTAAAATTTTTATATTTCATGCCCTACGATTTTATCTTTAGTCTTCTAACAAACAACAGATTGGCGTAGAAGGAGGGCATGAGGAAAAAAAAAAAAAGAAAAAAACACAACAGAGCGCTAGAAGGAGGGCATGAAACGGTTTATTTCATTCGATTTTGTTAAGAAATTCATATACATTGTTCTAACGCTTTGATTGTTCATACAGGAATAAATGTGCTTTGATTTGATTTTGAAAAAAAATAAAAATAAATAAATAAAAGAATTTTTGGGTATTAAAGTTATATTCTTTAAGATTCACTAATGGCTATGTTTACACCGTGGATGACAGGTAGCCCATTGAACATACCGGGAGTTCAACATTATTTGCCCATTGGTTTTGAGAGATGTCTTCCTCGATTTTTGTCTAATGGGACAAATACTGCAGAAGAACATATTCAAGCATTCAAATTTGTTGTGAATCACTTAACAAGTTGGTATGATGATGTTGCTTGTAAAATGTTCCCTTACACCTTGGACAAAGTGGCATATGATTGGTTTACAAGTCTGCCTTTAGGGTCTATCACTTCTTGGGCTCAACTAGAGGCAACATTTCTCAATCAATTCAACAAAAAGCGAGTTGACCCAATCCTCATGTACAATCAGTTGGTCTATATTAGAAAAGGACCAAGTGAAAATGTGAAGTCATTTTCTGAAAGGTTCTTTGGATTATATACTCAATTAGTGACATTTTATGTTCTTCAAGAAGAAGTGGCTCTCCAAATATACATCAATGCTCTTGACTCACCCATGTCCACATATTTGCGAGGGATGCCTCAAATCACATCTTTGTCACAAGCCTATACTCAAGCAATGGCAATTGAGCAACAATTGAGTTGTCAAAATTATGGTGTGGGTTTTGGATCATATAATCTTCAATCATTTAATACCTCCCTTACCCACCCAATGATTTATCCACCTCAACCAAGTTCAAGTGTGAATCAATTTCAGAATCAACAATCATTCCCAAGCTTCAATCAATTTCAAAATCCTCAACCTACTATGCAAGATCAGCCATCTTTCTTAAGTATGAATCATCTTCAAGATACTCATCTTGATTCAAAAGATGTTTCTAAAATCAATTTCAATGATTTTCATAAGAATATGATTTTAGACAAGGGAGGAGTACTAGATCCAACTAGTATGGAAACATGTGACAGATTGGAAACCCTTGACTCACCAAAAGATGAATTCTATGAGGATGAATCTGATTCGGATGACACGTTGGAGGACATTGTTGAAAGTAATGGCCCAGAAAATTCACACCTTCCAAATTATGTTAAACATGAATCATGGGTTACACATGTGGATTATGATAACCTTATCAATTTGAATACAAGCAATAACCCAATTTTGGAAGTAATTGAACCATCTAAGGAAGGAGAAGATAAATTTGATGAGAAACATGTTGATAAATTAAAAGATGATGAAGAAATAGTTGAGCATCACAATTTGATTTTGAAAGATGATCATTATGATTCTTGGGAAGAGTATGCTCACTCCAAACCTTCTGATGAAATTTGTGTGCCTATTGATATGCAGGATAATACAATTGCCCTTTCATATGAGGATATTACAAGTCCTGTACAATCTGAGAATGTTTTGGAAGAAGGGTTGGAATCTCATCAAAGGTTGGAGAAGGATAATGATTCTACTACCATGGATGAAGAAGGAGAATCAATTGTTTTTGTTCCCCTTGAGTGGCAAGAAATCGAAAATCTTGATCCACCTATTGTTTCTACAATGTCTATGCCATCTCAAAAAGAGGAAATTACGAAACCTAAGTGGTGTGGGTTTGATACTATTGATGATCCTAATGAAAATATGGGTTTTAAGGCAACTCAAGCCATTGATCATGGAAAGGTGTCACGAGAATCCGATTCCCCAAAGCTTCCATTTTTCCCATTTCATCATAAAGCTTGGATTGGAAGGATCGTACTACATGTCCTCTGCAAAGGATGGGTAGTCATCCCAAAGGTCCAAGCAATAAAAGTAAAACTAATTTTTCCCATTTCATCTCAATCTTGGATTGGAAGGATTGTACTACGTGTCCTCTGCAAAGGATGGGTAGTCATCCCCAAGGTCCAAGAGATAAAAGATAATATTTTCCATTTCATCTTAATATTGGATTGGAGGGATCGTACTACACGTCCCTAGAAAGGATGGGTAGTCATCCCAAAGGTCCAAGAAATAAAAGAAAAAAGAATGAATGAAAGCCAAGTCATGGATTATGGGTTGAGTATGCTCATGCGTGGCAACATGTCTTGTCTAAAAGCAAGACCACTGATTGCTCATATGGATAGACTAGCTTGACCATTTCATTCATAACAGGTTAAATCATTTTGTTCAAGATGAGGTAATGAACTCCAAATCAGAATAGTAAGGATAGGGTTAAATTCCCATCTCGTTTAGGTTGGGAATCCTATTCCCCAAAGTTCTGATTTCACTCACACTTGCACATGGGTTCAAGATGGTAGTGACACATGACCAACTTTGGGATCTAATGAATTAATTCAGTATACATATATTTATTTGGCCTTAAGAGGGTTTGGCAGTTTTGATATGTTTGATCATGATATTAGAAGGTTTGAGCCTTTTCAATACAGGTTGTTATATCTTTAGCATCTTCATCATGCATTAAATCCTGCACAAATTTTTCATAGCCTTGCATACAAATCATAAGTGAAACCGACAATGGAATGTTGATCAAGTTCAAGCGATAGGGAATGAAACACATTGCACACACCGAGCTGATACTTAATGATTCCGATGTTTCATGTATTTCCGATCTGTCGGTATTTGTTTATCTTTTATGTGCTTGACGCTCTGTATCTAAGCTTGTATATTTCAGGTTGGGTTCTCACCAAAATGCTCAGGAGCATTTGACAGCAGAGTCGCCATTTGTTGTGGCTGATCCACAACACACCCCAAAATTGGGGACCCACCTTTTTTGCATGCTTTCCAAGAAAACTGCAGTGGCCCAGATGCTCAAAATCAAAGAAAAAAACAAAATTTCACAAAAGGGAAAAGTTGTCGCGATATCGTGACATGTCGCTCCATCGCGGCCGAAATTGAAAAGTTGTCGCGATATCGCGACATGTCGCTCCATCTCGGCCGAAATTGAAAAGTGTCGCGATATCGCGACATGTTGCTCCGTCGCGGCCAGAAAAAGAAAATTGTCGCAATATCGCGACATGTCGCGTTCTCGCTGCCCAGAAATGAAAGTTGTTGCGATTTCGCGACGTGTTGCGCTGTCGCTGCCCAGAAATGAAAGTTGTCGCGATTTTGCGACGTGTTGCGTTGTCGCTGCTCAGAAATGAAAGTTGTCGCGATTTCGCGACGTGTTGCGCTGTCGCTGCCCAGAAGTGAAAGTTGTCGCGATTTCGCGACGTGTTGCGCTGTCGCTGCCCAGAAGTGAAAGTTGTCGCGATTTCATGACGTGTTGCGTTGTCGCTGCCAAGAAATGAAAGTTGTCGCGATTTCGCGACGTGTTGCTCTGTCGCGGCTCAGACAAGCAAAATGCAGAGAAAGAAAGAAACGTCGCTATTTCACGACATGTCGCGTTTTCGCGGCTATGAGCAGCAGAATGCATCATGAAGAGAAAATGTCGCGATATCGCGACGTGTTATAAAATCGCGGTCAAACCAATCAAACAGGGCAAGGCACTAAAGTTGTCGCGATATCGCGACATGTCGCGTTTTCGCGGCCTGAAGCAGAAAGACATGCCAAAGATGAAAAGCGTCGCGATTTCGCTACAGGAAGCAACAAAAGGGTACGAAGCAGAAAAACGTCGCAATATCGTGACAGGTCGCGTTTTCGCGGCTCCAAGCAGCGAAATGGTACGGAAGGAAAATATGTCGCGATTTCGCGACATGTCGCGTTTTCGTGGCCAAATACAGCAAGAGCAGCCCGAAAATAGAAAAGCGTCGCGATTTCGCGACGGAAAGCTGGCAAAGTGGTACGGAATGGAGAAGCGTCGCGATTTCGCGACAGAAAGCTGCAAGACAGCTCCAAATGAAAGGCGTCGCGATTTCGCGACATGAAGCAACGAGACAGCCTGAAAGAGAAAAGCGTCGCGATTTCACGACAGAAAGCAGCCATGATGGTGCAAAAGAAAAAAGTGTCGCGATTTCGCGACATGTCGCGTTTTCGCTGTGCATGATGGCGGACAAGGCTATTGGCCGAAAAACGTCGCGATTTCGCGACATGTCTCATTTTCGCTGTGCAGGCAGAGGAACAGAGTTGCATGCAGAAAAACGTCGCGATATCGCACAGCCGACAAGGGGGCAGTTACGAAACATGCAGAGAAGCGCGGAACACGTGGCGTACATGTGTAAGGGTTACAAAAGCGTTACAGTTCACCGAGAATATTAAACGTTTAAGACATCGAACAGAAAGTCAAAGATAACGATGAGACGGGGAATACGAAACGATGCAATCTGGGAAACGAAACGAACCATCGTGGAAGGAGAAGCAATTTGCCAACAAGTATAAAACGCAGAGGCACAGATTGGTACGGGGGTCGGAAACCGCGGCGAGCAGAGTTGCAGTGCCGAAGGCGAGAAGCCATTCTGGGCCTGCTTTGAAGTGTTTTTCTTCCCCTTTTTCTGGTTTTGAGAAAACTAGAGATTCTGTTATTGTAAAATGATCAATCTTTAATACAGAAAATACAGAGAGTTAGCATCTCATTGACAAGAAAGGAGTCATTTTCTGCATGCAAGATTTAATTGTTTTATTTTCCCCTTTCAGATTTCTAGGCTTATAGGTGAAGTTTAATGCAAGTGCTCTTGGTTGCTTCATGCGAATGTCTAAATCTGAAAATTATAGTGAAAACCCCAGAAACTAGCACCTAGCTTATCTGGATTGTGCATGTTGCAGGTTCAATAGGTTAGGTTGTGTGCAGAAAACCTCATATCTTCGGTTTTGTCAAATAGGATCGTAGCACTCTGAATGCATTTTAATTTCAGTTTTTGCATTTCATTTTTTTTACTTTCTATTTTTTATATTTTTCCAAAGACTTTAACTTTCAAGGAATTAAAATAAACATCTAAAAAATATCAAAATCTAAAAAACAATGAACAATCACTAAATTTCATGGTGAAATAAATCACAGTGCCCCTTGTTAACAGTTACTTGCAATCACTAAGGTGTTCCAAGCATTTAAATTGAATATCTTTTATTTGAGATTACTAATACATATATGCAAAATGCTAACATAGCGAAACCTTGGAGAAGTTACTTGTTTAATTTCTTTGCAAGCAGAGGATTTGGGACTCGAATCCTATCGGAGAGTGTGTTTTCACGACTGGGTGAAAATATCACTCAACATGTCCCAACTTGCCTCAAAGTGGACAGATGCAAGGGTAACCTTGCACATTTATTTTGATAAGACAGAGAAGATAAGGACTGCCAGGAAAATGCTGGACGCATTAGAGCATGAAATGAACATTTGCCTGGCCCCCTTTCACACTCTGTCTGAACACGGGTGCCCGAGCTACGTCAAGGATGGCGAGTTTCTGACCCTTGAGCAGGTAAAGCAGAATTGGCTGTCTTTCGAGGCAGACACAGCAGAAATTGATAGTTGGGCAGAACCGATCCAAGAAGCTCAGGTCACCCAGATGGTGTCGAAATACTGCAAAATCAACTCCTCCCTTAAGGAGTTGGGAAAAATATATAACACCATCAACCTGCATGCAGTTGCTGCGTTCCATGCAGCACTAAGAGATATCTGTGACCTAGGGCCCTTCCAAGCAGCAGTCTGGGACCAAGCCAAGGCTGCATATGAACGCATCCGCGAGCGGGAAGCTGACAGCGAAGAACCTTCAGGTTCGGAGGGAGAAACAGAAGAGGCAACTGCCGGAAGTGATCCTGAAGAAGAACGGTTGCCCGGGGAGAAGCCATCAGAGCAGCGGAAAGCAGGGGAAGGAAGTTCCTCTGCACCCAATGGATGAAGGCCTGGTCCTTTACGTCGAGGCCAGCTCGACACCCCGCGAGCCGCCAAAAATGTTGCCACATTTTGCACGGGGTGCCATGTTTTCAAAATCTGTAAGTATGCTGCTCTTCCTTCCCTCCTCTTTCTCCCTTTCTCCATCTTTCCTTTCCCCCTTTCCTGCAGTTTCATTCCTCCCTTTTTTCCCTTGTACTTCCCCCAGTCAAGTTCCCAAAACTGAGCAAGTGTCCCCTGAAAAATTCTAAGTGTCAGGGCGCAACCCGACTTTGCAAGTGTCCCCTGAAAAATTCTAAGTGTCAGGGCGCAACCCGACTTCGCAGCGAAGTCGGGGTGCGCCCTCAAATCAATGCGCAGCAGGGGATGCGAAGTGCGAAGGCAGGCTGAAACGGAGCAGAATTTGACTAAGTGTCAGAGCGCACCCCGACTTCGCAGCGAAGTCGGGGTGCGCCCTTCTTCCTGTGCGCACTTGGGAAAGCAGTGTGCAGAAAATTGGCCAAGTGCTGGAGCGCAACCCGACTTCGCAGCGAAGACGGGGTGCACTCCCCTTTTGTTGCGCAGTCTGAACAGCAGGAAAATCAGCTAAGTACCGGTGCGCAACCCGACTTCGCAGCGAAGTCGGGGTGCGCCCTTTGACCGGTGCGCAGTTGGGCAAGATTCATCAAGCAAGCCAGAAATTGGCTAAGGCACGGAGGCCTCCCCAACTGCGTTGTTTCCCACCTGCGCTACCCGACGGCGCTTTGATCCCAGGCAAAGTTGGATAAACTACCTTTCAAGGCAGACATGTGTCACTCGTCAGAATTCGACAAGTGAACAACCTCGGGATCCGAGCCGAGATATGACGGGATGAAGGACAAGCATGGGCTGCACTGCCTACGCCAGCTGCCCCTATTTAAGTTGATGTGAAGTTTCATCTACCGCAGCTACTCGCATTCCTGCTGACCAAAGGTTTGACCCAACGCACTGCCACGTAGTTGTACAGCTTTCAGGGAGACCTTGTTGCAGGTACAGTCCTCGACCGACAGGAGTCAGCATCAGTAGCTCTTCAGCCGCTTGTGTCAGCTATTGTCTTGTCTGGGACTCTGTGTCCGTAAATGTAATCTGGGAGAACTTGGGCTATAAATAGCTAGATCATTTCATTGTAAAGGGTGGAAGGGGAATATACTGCTAGGGAACCATTGTAGCTGTGCGTTTGCTTCTAAATATAAGATACATACTTGGCTCTGCTTACTGTCTTCATTTTGTATGTTGCCTCTCCTTGTCATTTCTGCCTCATGTTTCTTATTTCATTGCTTACTGTTGTACTGAACTCTGGACTCCAGTATTTGGTGATTAAGTATTCCTGGAATGCGTAGATAGAGGATACATAGGATGAATGATAGTTGTAGTTTCTATAGTGTGTTTTGTGTTTAATTGTTGTTAATAGTGGTGATTGATCGTTGTCGTGCTGCTTATTCCCCCCACCCAACTCCAATCACATTTGGATTCTCTTTCCGCACTTTTATCTCTTTCCCTGCACTCTTAGCTTAAAACACTAAAAACCCACAGGAAGCCGGCCTTCTCCGGAGATTGGCACGGAAGGCATTCCTTCCTTCCGGCCTTTCAATCTGGTGGGCGAATCTGGGCGCATTATACCAAATCCTTTCCTCATGGCAGATTCGTAACCAACAGTTTCTTAGGGTATAATTAGATCTGGGTCAAGGATGGCAATCAGCATAAAACAACCTTCAACACCAAATGGGGGACCTTTGCATATCAAAGAATTTTATTCGGTTTATCAAACGCAACGGCGACCTTCCAAAGGGCCATAGACATAGCATTTGTTGGACCCGTGGGTGAGACAATTCTCATATACCTTGATAACCTAATTGTGTATTCCAAAAATAGGAGTAAGCACGTTGAACATCTTGAATCAGTATTCCAAAGGTGTAGGGAGTTTGGAATCTTGCTAAATCCCAAAAATTCCATTTTTATGGTCCAAGGAGGCAAACTACTAGGTCATGTAGTTTCAAAGGAAGGCCTAGACATAGACCTCGATAGAATAAATTCCATCCAAGATCTCTCATTACCTTCCTTTGTTAAAGGAATCATGTCTTTCCTAGGTCAAATCTAATTTGTCGCTAACACATTTTGCCCACATGGCCTGACCCATCACCAAAAAATCACGGGAATCGCGATTAAATTGGGTCTCATTGGTGGGCCGATTTAATCGGCAAACTATCGCGAGTCCGGCGACTCATTGGCGATTTTTTTCCGATATTTTGAAAAAATCGCAAATCAGCAAAAAATCTGCAAATTTTTTTTTTTTTAAATAATTTTTTCCAAGCTGTGGCCAATTTAGAGTTTTTTTATGCAAGCCCGATTTTCAGCTGTTAATCTTTGAACATCGAAGTTTAAAGTTTAAACCCTAAATCTGAAACCCTAGTTTAGGATTTCGGTTTTTTTTTTTCTTTTTTTAAGTAAATATTGCTGCCTGAAAAATATGTATGCAAGCCCATTTTTCAACTGTTAGTGTTTGAAACTTTGAAGTTTAAACCCTAAACCCTAGGCCTAGGGTTTGGGTTTAGGGTTTGTTTTTTTTCCCTCCTCTTTTTAAGTAAATAAGTAAATATTGCTGCCTGGTAACTATGTATGCAAGCCCATTTTTCAGCTGTTAGTGTTTGAATTTGAAACTTTGAACTTCAAGTTTAAACCCTAAACCCTAGTCGAGGCCCTAGGGTTTGGGTTCTTTTTTCCTCCTCTTTTTAAGCAAATATTGCTGCCTGATAACTATGTATGCAATTACAGCTGTCAATGTTTTAATTTTAAACCCTAAACCCTAGACTTTTGGTTTAGGGTTTAAGTTTTTTTTTTTTTCAAGTGATTGTAACTTTGTTGTTACTTGTTTTCATGTGCAAGCATATAAAAAATGAAACCTTTTTTCCTTGTTGTTACTTGTAATTTGTACCTTTTCATATTATAAGCAATACAGGATGTGTGTTGTCACCTTCATGTGTACTTAAGCTTGAGCCTTGTATGATGTCATGACATGAATTATTGCTTTTATTGCAATATTTGATTTTCATAATGTTAATTCATTGTAATATGCATGAAAAAAAAATTCAAAAAAAAAAATCGTTTTCTTCGGTTTTTTTTTTGCCAATTCATTGCTGATTTTTAAACCTGCCGATTTACTACCTGATTCTGATTTTCTCTACTATGGTCCGACCAATCACTAACTTGTTAAAGAAAGATGCCACCTTAGTGTGGACCAAAGAGGGTAAGAAGGCTTTTCAAGATATTAAAGATGCCATCATTCGAGCCCGTCTTGATCAACCTAAACTTTTCCAAAGATTTCAGGTTATATGTCTCTGGTACATACGAAAGCATTGCCACTATCCTAACCCAAAAGAATGATAAAGATGCAGAACATCTCATCTCCTTTATGAGTCAAGTCCTCCACAGCAATGAAGAGAAATATACCTTTATTGAGAAATAGATGTTTGCCATCATGAAAGCTCTCAAAAAATTCAGGTACTATTTGTCACAGAGCAAGACCTTGATCTTCATAGTACACCCCGATGTCCAATCTGCTATGCTTCATGGCGATATAAGAGAAAAGAGAGTTGGGTGGATCAACAAAATCCAAGAGTTTGATATGGAGATCAAACCCACCAAGCTCGTTAGGAGAAGAGCTTTATGTGAAAGCTTGGAGATGTCAACCCCTAAAGATCAAATTGCTCTAGTAGAGGAAATAAAAGTGGATGACGAAAAGGGTTGGATGGGCAACATGTGCAGATATATGGCCAAAGGACATGTACCAAAAGGGTTGATTGCCAAAGAAAGGGTCTCGTTCAGGCAAAGTGCAATATATTATCACTGGCTTGATGGCGTCCTATTTAGGAAAGGGTATGATGGTGTTTTGTTGCACTGCATTGAGGAAGAAAAGACAAAGGCCCTAATCAAACAGTACCATGTACCATGATGGAGGGCATTATTTTGCACCCACCACAACCCACAAAATCTTGAGGATTAGATATTGTTGGCATACCATCTTTACTGATTGCTACCAGTGGGTTAAAAATTGTAGATCCTACTGCATGTTCAAAGGAAAGAAGAGAACGACAATGCCCTTGAAACCCACCATTGTAACTGAACCATTCCAAAAATGAGGCCTAGACTTCATAGAAAAACTCAATCCACTATCAAGTGTAGGGTATGGATAGATCCTCACTACTACAAATGATTTCATAAAGTGGGTGGAAGCAGTCCATCCAAATCAAACAATCAAGAGATAGTGGTTCAAATATTGGAAAATATCATCACTAGCTATGAGGCCCCAACTGCCATAGTCATAGATGATGCCACCTATTTCAAAGGGGCCAAAGTGATGATGTTTGCCTTGGAATAAAGGTTCTTGCTTAAGGCATCCTCCAATTACTACCCCCAAGGCAACGAATTGGCTGAATCAACCAACAAGAATATCACAAGGATCCTAAAAAGAACCATTTCTGAAACACAAAAATATCGGTACACCAAGCTACACCAAAAGCATCCACTAGTTCATCGCCCAATAAATTGGTCTATGGCAAGGAGGTCGTGTTACCAATCAATTTGGAACTTCCTTCCCTCCAAATGTCACAACAACTTGAATTGGAAGACACTGATATTGAACCCATGCAAGCAAAGTTGAAAACTTTCCTAGCCCTGGAAGAAGAAAGGAAGGAATTCAAGAAGACAGTGCAACATCAATATGTTGTCAAAAGGTGGTTCAATAGGTGGACCACAAATATGGACTACAAAGGAGACCTCGTATTCAAATGGGATGAAGATCGAGCAAAACCAAGGGAACACTAGAAGTTTGACTCCTTGATAAGCAAGCCCTATCAAATTCTAAAGATCGCAAGGTCCAAATGCCTACAAAATTGCCACCATGGACAGGAGAACGCTATCAATTTCTATGAACAGGTAGCAAGCAACTCCACCTGACCTAGCAACAAGAATTCTAGCCAAAAGAATATGTAAATATGTGCATACATTTTTCTTGTTTAGCGACTATTATTCGGACAAGTATTCCCCCCTTCATCTTCCAAATTCCCATTTCTTCCTTCTAGTTTTCTTCCAAATTTCCTACTTCCTCCTCTCCCTCTTCTTCCATGGGTTCAACCAAGCCCTTCATAACACCTCTTTGTGTCATATCATTTTAAAAAATGAAAAAAAAACCTACAAGGCTCAAAACAAGCAGAGGGCTCGATCCCCTAGCCTACCTCGTTCCAATTGGCAACAAGGGAGAATTGGCCCTTAATGGGCCGACCGCCCTACCTGACGAGCCCACACCAAGGTGCGAGAAGGCACTAGCAGCCCACAAGGGGTATATAACCTCCTAGGGACCCCAAGGGGCCCTCACTTTTATAGCAACCCATGCACAAAAGGCCTCACGTAGACCCTTTATATCCACTCTCCTCCACGTGCAGTGTCGAGCAATGCCCAATCTGTGACTAGGCCAAATTGGGATGGAGTCGCTCCATCACTTAGCACACCTCACAACCGGTTAGGCCAAACTCCATTGGGGCTCTCCATAATGATTGGATTGTCCGCTTGAGTCCAAGGTGGAAAGACCTAGCAAATCACTAGGGTAAACGGTTGAACGGCCTAGCAAAACTGAGGAAGACATAAAAAGACTCACCAAGCCACGCACACATACAGGGAAATTGCTTGATCAAATAAGGCGAATCGCCTGTACGGAACAATGGTAAAGCCCCCATGGCTGAAGTACACAAAACCAAACAAATTGCTCGATAGCAAACCGCCTGGAGCTCAAAATCATCCCAAGTCTTCCCAAGCAAGCAAATCGCTTGCATTCTCAAGCGAATTTCTTCATACGACAAAACCTGCTAAGTTCCTTTTAAGCGAGTGAATTGCTCCATAAAACGAGCGAATCACTCTATTTCCAAGACAACCAAAATTTCACGAAATCCCCAAGTTTTCATTTCCGCCTTCATCCAACCATCACAGATACCACTTTCGCCTCTAACAATTCATCCTTGCCTGAAGCACACCCTACTTCACCTCTTTCCACTACTTCCATTCCACCCACATTTGCTTCATCTTCACCCATTCCAATCCTACCAGAGGAAGTAGAACCATCAAGAGGCAGGAAAAAGAGGGGTAAGAGAAAGAGACGGGCCTCCCCTTCCCCTAAGAGGATCAAAGAGCTATTTGTTGGTCCCTATGGGAGAATTAAAGAGAGGAGTTACACACATCCGATTGGGCAAGTAATGAAGGAAGCCTTAAGAAGATTCAACATGAGGTCCTAGACTAACTCATGGAGCATTGATTGCATCTGGATATCAAGGTTGGCCATGAATTTAGTGTCATGAGTTTGGATTTGGCCCTAGCTAGTTGAAGCATGTGTAGAAAGATATGGTCCTTCAGGGAGAAGCTTCAAACCCCCTTAGTGGAGCAAGTCATTTTACATTTGAAAGGAAGAAATAGGGAAAATGTTGAAAGCAACTCACGATTCAGCCATGTGGGTGTCCTATTATCCAAATATTCATAAATACTTCTATTACTAGTGCATGAACACCTACTAGCAGGATTTCTTAATCCCATACCTCAAAAATCCAAACCTACCAACTGACTTCAGCATTCTGTTGGAGTTGGATATATTCAAAGAGGATGTGCAGATGGTACTATCAAGTATAGCCGCAATCTTGGGAGAAGGACGAACCTAAAACTCTATGAAGAACACATTACGCTATGCAAACCTACCCTAGGCATTCAAAAATGATTGATTGTGCCTGCTACATTGTAGACTAGATGGAAATCCAGCTAAAGGCATTTAGGGAAGAAAGGAAGTTAAATCACCTACTTAGTCTGGCTCATTATAAACCAAAAGACACATTGGTTTCCAACCCTCCGACTAGACTAAGTAGAAACAGATAGCAAATCCCTTTCAATGATCAACTACACAAATGTACCCTATCGAGAAGCAAGCAAGATTTCCTACCGCTTCTATGACAAGGTGTATGAGGTGATTTTGGAGAAGTTCAAGAGTAAAGTACCAAGGCTATCGGATGAAGCACGACATTTGATGGAGTCAAAGGAATGATTGAATTGAGACTTCTTCCTATGGATGACCCGATCCTCCATCCTCCTCTAGCTTTTCAGCCATGTCTTTTGAGTTGCCTGCACACGTCTGACTAGATGTTCAACCTCGAGTATGTGCAGCAACTGGACTACGTGGACCTGAAGTATTTTAGAGGGAAAAAGAAAACCACCTTCTACCCACTCAAGCATCCAATCATGGAGATCACTTCAAAGTTGTGGGGGTTCCACCAAGTTGCAGAGGCAATACTAAGAGAAATGCGGGTAGAGTAGTTAAGGGATAATTGGTCCTATGACCCACTTGGGATCTTCAAGGAGACCCCGAAGAACAAGAAGGTGAACACCACCTTCACACATGAGAAAAGGTATAGCATTTAGAAGGCAAACCCCAACAAGGAATTGGCCCATGCCACTCTGGGATGCAATCATGGATATGAAGAGGAGTTATAGAAATGGTACAACTACCCACTAGAGTGGCAAGCCTTCTGCACCAAGAAGGACAATTTTGACCTCGACATCAAAATGAACCACCAAAAGCTAGGGGTATTAAGAAAATTGGGGTACACAAACAAGATCCTAGCAAGGCAAAGGATGAGGTATGAAACATGTACGCTAAGAAGGCCTACCAAGGACGACCCGTTCCATGAAAAATTCCCCACAATGATCAATCCATTAAGCTCCCAAAGGGCAAAGAAGAAATTGGTACCTAAGATTAACATTTCTGTGGCACCTATGACATTGGCAATAATCAGTTCTACAATAAGGCAGACTGCATTCGAGGGGCAAAGAGGCTTTGAGACGTATGAGTCAATGTTCAACAAGGTTGAGGCAGCCCAAGGACAACAATAATAAATAGCCCAACTTGAGGGGGAAATCCCTCAAGGAGGCTCCCCTCCTAATTTGGGAATGGCCAACATCTTAGCCACTTCTGCAACTATCTCCACTTCCCTTCCACCATCCACCACTCCCCCTTATTTCTCTATTCCTACTTCTCCTGTCCCTACCGTTCTTTTGTTATACTTCTCTAACCCTCCACCAATGCATCCAATGGTTCTCCTAAGGGCACTCCATCTCCAATGGTCTCCGGCATGCCTAGGACCACACCCATCACATCATTCCCTTCACCTATCATTTAAGTCTCCTCCACATAACCATTGGTCCCATACACCACATCACCACCATCAACCATACCTTCACCCACAATGTCACCACTAGCTAACACATTGGTACAACTAGCATCACAACCTACTCCTTTTGTTTCCACTCCATTTCCTCCTATTACCATGCAATTTGTTTCGCTTGCTCTACCTTGCACCTCCACACGTCCGCCTCACCCATCATCTTAAGGCAAGACAACTATTGTAGGGAATGATGTCTACCACTCCAACCCAAGAGACCGAGTTTGCGGTAACCCCTCAAACCAAAATAGTTATAAGGCCAATCCTAGCCTTTGTGTGGAAAACAGTGTGAGTCTGAGGAAACAAACGTCACAAAGGCATTTCATGTCCTTATTGCCAAAGAAAAGAAATGGAAGAAAGAATATAACCTCAAGGAAAAGACCTCTAAAGCATCAATCCTTATGCAATCACATCTGGTTAGGAAGGGGAACAAGGTTTATATAGCTAAGGCAACAAAGTATGACCCCTCCAAAGTAGCAAGAGTTCCTATTGACTTGACCGCCAAAGTGTCCAAGCTGAACCTGAATCAAATGGATCCATACCAAATGGTCCAACTTGCAAACCAGCTCACACTTGGACGGCCATGAAGTTTGGTCATCTAATAGTTGAGGACAAAGTAGTCCAAAAAAGGAACAAAGAGCTTGAACCAAAAGTGGCACAGCTAAAAGCACAAAGGGTCCAACTCGAGCAAGACAATGAAGCAGGTTGAGGATCTTAAACCCCAACTTGCTAAGACTGAAAAGAACCAGTAGCAGATGGAAGACCTTTTAGAGCAACTCGCACAGGGGCAGAACCAGATAGAACAACTCCGGGAGGCTCTAAAGGCACATTTACAGTTGACCCTTGGTTGGCAATGAAATCCTAGTAACTTAATGTGCAACAATGTTGGTCACTTCCTTGCATCAATTATCAATACAACTTGGTTAATGTACCAATCCCTCATTATAGTCTTTTCCTTCATCTTTGATGCCTTGCAATCCTTCACATTACACCTAGATGATCGCATCGTTTCCCAAACAACTTCACGTAATTCAAGTATTATGATGTACACCCCCTTATGTATTTCGGAATGCAATGAAGACTGATTTTGTTTTTTCTGAGTTTGTTTTCAGTCTGATTTGTTTTTTTTGTTTGAGTTGCTAATAGGTTTGATTTGCAATGCCGAAAAGAAATGATAACATACACAATAGAGTCTGAACTAGTTGCCAAATGAAAGATATGACAAATTATTGCAATTTCAACAATTTATTTGCTTCCAAATAAGATTACAAAGTTCTGATTCAGAATTTCCAGACCTGGAATATTTATCTTCAGACTTGCAAAGGAGTACCAAACAATGCTCAAAGGCTGCCAAGATGTCCCTGGATGTTGTAGACAATATCCACTATCCTTTGCCAAAGAGATGGAGTCAATATGATGTTGGAGTGATGAAATATAGAGGTCTGATCTGCAACAGTAATGTTGTGCTTCAGATTTTGTAGATGCCACGATTTGCTCCAATGAAGCCTCCAAACTAGGCGCTAGGCACTAGGGATGATAACTGTAAAGTTTGGTTGCCAACACCTCCAAGTGAAAGTTATGAAGGTCTGAAATAAAGTGCGGCAGACTTCATAAAATGCTGATAACTCCTTATGGCTGACAAACTGGACCTCCAAACTCAATATCTAATGTGTACACTCAATGCCAAACAAGATAGCACCAAAGTGATGACTGAAAATGGTCTCCAAACACACACAAACAACTGCAGAAATGGACAGCCTCCCTAGAAGTTCGACCCACTATTAAAAATAATCCCAAGCCTCAACAATTGCAAATGAATCTTTGAAATGATGGCCTTGGCAAGGGCTTTCCAATGAACTAACACCCACAAAATTATACCTCCAAAATCCGAAGTTATGAACAAATATGTGTGGCTGCCATGAAAATACCAGTCAACCCTAATACCTGCAAAATAAAATAAATTCCTCTCCCAAGGGGACCAAATTTGTACTTGAAATGATTGTTGGGACGAGAGCAATCCAATGATCAAATACCCACAAAAAGATAGTCCTCCAATCTGCAACTATGAATGAAAATGCATGGCTGCCATAAAAATACAGTCAACTTAAACCCTTGAAAAGTACCTCAAAATGTCCTCCAATCCACAAAATAATCATAGAATCATGAATGGCTGATGTAGAGGAACAAAACCCATGTCTTCGTTTGCCCAAATAATGATCTTCCAAAAATCTGCAAACCCTAATGTCAAAAATCTGAAGCACAATGGATTTCCGGAAGTAGAAATCCCTCAAATGGCTAGGTATGATCTCTCACATACGAAACCAATGCCACTAATGGAGGTTTTCGTCTCCAAAAGCCTTAACCTGCAAATCTCCAATTCTGAAGTATGCAAAGTCTCCAAAGAGCTCAAAATGTGATTGTAACCCTCAATGCCCAATGGCTGTAACTTTTCTTTACTTATTTGCCTTCTTTTCTCTCATTAGGATTTCCAGAAATAAAATAATATTTTATTCTCTTAAGCCTCCAAAAGTGGACACCCCCTTGGCCTAGTAACATAACGTTGTTTTTAAAAATGTTATAATTACTTTTAATAATTTTACTTTATAAAGTCATAATATAACTTTATATTATAAAGTAACTCTCTCACCAATGAAATATAACATCATACTTAGGCAAATAACATATTAGCTCCTCAAATGATGATGCACAACCACAGCTCCAAACCGAAGCTCACCAAAACTGCTGCGGACAAGACCTCCATAAAACCTGAGTCCCTTAACACTGCACTGATCAACCTACAGGGATTCTGAATAGGCTATCAGGATCACAAACACTGCTAATCACAGAAGAGGGGACATTACAAGTATTGTCTTTAGTAGCATTACCACTTTCACTGAGGCGCTTCAATGTTTAATAACTCGTGGATATGGTCCACATTCTCTCTCGATCTTCTGTGTCATCATGTTATTTTGCCATTTCACCCTTCCCACACACATAGGCCTCCTATCATCGCTCTCACTCAATGGCTAGATCAAGGTATTTGGACTTCTTCTTAGCCTAGGCCCATGTGATGGCCATAACATGTCTTGTCCCCCTTTTTGGTTCTTCTAAGCCAATCAAGCTGACAAATTCTAGCTGCCCCCTTCTTGATGCTTAGGATAATGGTCTTCACAATGGTTACAAAAACTACACCATCTGCACATCATTGATGTGTTAAGGCTGGATGCATTCATTGAATTGCATGCAGAGTGACCCCACTTATGGCATATTGTATGTGATTGTCTTGATTCTCATTCTCTCCACTACCTTGATTACCATTCTTCTTCTATTGGCAATCGTTCCGGTATCCACCACTTGTCGTGACACCTTTTGAGGTGTAAGATTTGTTAGGCTTCTCATTAGTGTCATTTTGAAGTGCCAACATCCTATGATTCTTGCTCTTAATAATAAATAAGCACTTCCAGAGCAACAATCCATGCACCTCGCATATGTTGCAATAGGTATGTTTAGGACAATTCAAATTGATGTGTCCTTTGGTTGCTTCTATACACCATATGTCCTTTTTGTCCTTTTCATTTTTATTTTGTGAATCATATACATCATAGCCTCACCCTCATCATTATCACTATCAAAGTCACTCACCGACCGTCCTTGACTACTACCACTCATAGTCTTATAGTCATTCTCAAAGTTAACAGCCTTGTCAATCTTCGCTTGGTACGTTGTGGGCAGGACCACATGCATCTTCTTTCAAAACCACCAAAGAAGCCCTTCCATAAACCATCACGCTTTTGACCATTTGATGGTTGGAAGTCTATTTTTCCCATCAGCTCCTTAAACTAACAATTATATGACTTCACATTCTTTGTTCTCCAATTATTCTCCGGTTGTTCTTGACTCATCACATTCTTTGTTGATGGTCTTGGTGCATTGGTTGATCTCTCAAATTAGCACTAAGCCATCTTCCAATGTTTGCACTTATGCTTGATGATCATCATAAATACACTTGCATCAACTCTAAAATGTCACTATTCCACACACTCTCAAATGCAATCCTTTGTAGATACTTTTGTGCCAAACTCTTGTCCCATGCACCTTTGCAAGCACCTTCCCACACTTGGTCTCTAATAGAATCTAATATGCAATCACTTGGAAATCACCTTCATCTCTTGCAACCTCATCACGAACAACATCATCACGCATTGCTTAGTTGTGAACACCCTCATCGTGCACAACATCATGAACCACATCATGACATATGACTTCATCACGCCTTGCATCATCACATACACCTTCGTCACGTCTTCCTTATGCTCTAAGTCACTATCTTGGTCTTCCATTGTCAACAACAAGGTCTCCAATGAAAGCTTAATTCACACAATAAGAGCTCTACCCCTCATCTAGACATGTCTTTTGATTAAGGACTTCCCTCTTCTAGAAGGGCCACACATACTCAATATCTGGTGATGAAATTCCCTTCCCCAAGCAATTCATTAGGATAATATTGTCACTAGTTGTGGCATGTTTTTTTTCAAGATGAACAAGCAAAAACCACCTCTTCCCTTGAGATGATGGGGCTTTGGTAGAAGTTTCAACTTCTACACTTCCTTTCGAATGCAAAAGAGGCTATCATGGTTCGTCGAGACATCAATATGATTCCTATAGGCACTGAATCTGGACATAAGCAGAAACAAAAGTGAAATTGTTTGCAAAAATGTTAAGTGTTTTAGTGTTTATGCACTAAGTTGGTCCAAATGAAATGTAATGAAATGCCAAGGAAATGTAAATGTAATTGAAATGAAATGCATGTAATAGCCAACATAGTTAAGTGACAAAATATTTAATATATTGTAAAGTTGGCGTTATGTCTTAGGAATGTAGGAAGAGGGGAAGTAGTTATGTGCAACGTGTCTTGGAGACCGTTGGCAACAACAACCAAGACTGCACTATAAGAAGACCCCCTTTTATTGTTGAAAGATCATCATATGTATGTAGATGTATTGGTCATATATACATATGCAAGATACGAAAGAGATATTTGTTATGCTGTGAGAAGCCATTGTTAGTGATAGAGCATATTGTGAGTATGAGTATCAATGTTGTAATCTGTAAACACCATTTTGGCAAATTATCAATGCAAATCCATTCTCCATTCATGTGTTGGATGTTTGTGTGTTGATATCAATTTACTAGATTATTAGTTGTGCATTGTCAAGGTAGTTGGTTGCAGGTTGGAAGACGCAATTGGATTTAACTAGTTGCAAGTCGCAATCAAGGAGTGTAGATGTCGTCAGACAATGTCAATGACCATTGCTGAGGATAGCCATCATCTTGTTGGAGTGTAGTCTTCGTCTAGGAAAGTTGACGTCTAGAGATCATGTCGTCATGTCGTCACGTGAGTGCCATCATGCGACCATGTCAATGTTGACTTGCTAATGCCATATACAAGATGTCATCATGGAATGCCATCGTACTTATTGAGAACTGAAGCCCAATCTATCATTATATATATGTTGTCTGAGTAGATGATGATAATGATTTTGTCCCAAACTACTAATTGTAAACGTGTTGGCCCCTAAACTCTATCACTATCTCATTGTTGGGAAAGCTCACTGATGTGCTACATTTGGTGCCATTGCCTAATCAAAGTACAGGTCAGCTTGTTTGTTGACATTGTCATTGGAAATTCCCATTTAGCACCCGTGAAGAGTGATGAAGTGGATGATATATACTTGGATGCACAGACCTAGATGAAACCACAGGCCAATCCTAGAGCAACTTGTGAGAAAAAGTGTAAGAATTGCCAACCATGGACTACAGTCAAGGATGGAACTTGAACAACCTAAGGTTGAACGTGTTTGGAATCCTCAAGAGGAGGATAGCTCCAGTGACGAGAGCGAAAGGTGGCAGACGTTGTTAACAACGGAAGACGAAGTGCAAAGAGAGTTGCACCAAACAGCTAAAGAAAATGTTCACATAAGTCAAGACGCCAACGTGGAGCGTGCACAAGGAGACGACGAGTGGATGTTGACGTCGGAGCAAGCAGGGAGGAGTTTGCCAAGGGGGGCAGAGGATGGTAGTAAGGCACCAAAGCAACTACACGTGAGTGCTCGGGCAAGTAGGCCAAATCCAACAATTATATATTCATGAAGGTCGTGATGTGAAGGTGCACAAGGGTTTAGTCAAAAGTTGTTTGAAGGCAACCTAGAAGGTGAAGAAGCACCGAGTGAAGACCTGCGAAGAACAAAAGCACGTAGAGAGAAAGTGTTGTCTGAGCAATCATTGAGTGGAGAAGAGTCGGGAGAAGAAAGTCCACCACCAATGGTGAACATTGCAAACCAAGAAGGAAAACAGAAATGCCCACATTTTATGGGAGAGGGGAAAGAAGACCCTGTATGTCACACAGGAACGTGTACAACAATTTGGAAAGCCAATGGAGTAAGGGACCTGTTGGTCACGAATCCGCCACGAGGAAAGGATTTGCTGCTATTGCGACTTGGACCCGCGAACCAACATTGAAAGGCCGGAAGGAAGGGACGCCTTCCGAGCCGATCTCCGGAGAAGGCCGGCTCCTTTTGGGGGGGTTAGTAAGATGAGAGTGCAGGAAAGAGATAAAGAAACAGAAATCTAACAGAGGAATAGGTGGCATTTCCATGACTATTGGCATGCCGCAAAGTAACAGAAATCTAGCCGGATAATTTATACAAAATTTTGCCGCTATTGGCATGCCGCCACCACAAATCTAACTTTGGTTGCCTATCCGATGAACCTGCAGTGCCCGGACCAGATCTGATTGTACTTCAGATGATCTTTGAAGTCCGGCTAGCCTCCCAAAGTTTGCCAGGTTGTGAACATGGTGCAACGTGGCAGATTGTCATTCATGCCGATACCCGTACAATTGATGAACAATGTGGCAAGGAGATTTTTCAGACGGGAGCCCTCTTCGGGTACCGGTTGCGGTGATGATTGGAGCCAATACCACCACGGTGGAGACTGTAGGTGAAAATTCATTTCTCCGCTTGTGAGGTCAAGGCTGCTCACCAAACCTTGATTCCTCCGGGGTGTCTTCTATTAGCTTAAAAAAAAGGGGCGCCTGCGATCAAGAAATCTGGATCTTCAGCTCAGTCGGAGTCGCCAGGTGATTTTGCCAAATGAAGGCAAGCCAAAGATTCACCAACTCGGGCTTCCTTAAAATATGGAGACTGATCGTCTCACCTCACTGATTCGTCTATGCGAGCTTGGTAATCAGCCGGCCTGATGCGCTCGCCTGGAGCGTTGGTATTAATTTCGTAAAGTCAGGCTGGTTTCCCGGGTTCCTCGCTCGCCACCTTCTTGCTTGCACGAAGGCGTTAGGACCGGTCTTTCGGACTCAGAGAATATGAACGTGCAGAGTCGCCAGGTGCTCTGATTTTGAACAACAATGAAGCGAGCACCAGTGCTTCAATTCTGTTTGGGGGTGAGAAACCTCCTTGTCCCACCGAGCTTAAATTCTTTCTGTTTCTTTATCTCTTTCCTGCACTCTCATCTTACTACCCCCCCCAAAAGGAGCCGGCCTTCTCCGGAGATTGGCTCGGAAGGCGTCCCTTCCTTCCGGCCTTTCAATGTTGGTTCGCGGATCCAGGGCGCAATAGCAGCAAATCCTTTCCTCGTGGCGGATTCGTGACCAACGGGACCCAAATGCATGGTTACAATTGTTTCCAGCAACATTGTGAGGAATTGCATTTGATTAGCATCTAAAGGCGGAAGCAACAAAACCTTTCACAACATGGGAGGATTTAGTGGACGAATTTAAGGAGTTTAGACCGTTGAGGGATGACACAAAAACTTAATCCACTACACAAAAGAAGGATGAGGACATAAAGTCTTATAATTGATGACTAAAGCAGCTCATTGATAGGATGGAGTTGCAACCAGTGGATGGAATTGTAAAGAGATGGTTCATCAATGGATTGTTGTCGCGGTATAAGAAGAAAATGAAGATTATACCGTCCTCGACATATGAGGAAGCTTATGAAGGGGCAAGGAACTTTGAAAGTGAAGCCAAACAAACGATAGCCAACTTAAGTCACTTCAAAAGTGATGATTCTGATAGTGACAAAGAAGAGTTGCATGTGGTGATTCAATCAATGAAGAAGGATTTCGAGAGGATGATAGATGAAGTGAAAGATGAAAACAGGAAAGAAAAGAAAGAAGTATGGTGCTCAGACTATAAATCAAAAGGGCACACAGACATAAAATATCCGAAAAATGCATATTGTAATATATGCAATGTGTTGAGACATGCGGTAGCAAAGTGTCCATTCAATTTAAGAAGTGCAAGGCATCAGACAATGATGATGCAAAAAGAAAAGGAAGAGAATCCAAATACTTCGAAGAATGGACAAGGAGCGACTAATGGAGGTTACAAAAATAATTGTCGTGGAGGTAAACAATACCAGCAAGGTAATCAATAAGGTGGCCAGAGTCGATTACAATATGATTTGGATGGAAGCCCCATCATGCAATGCAGAAATTTCCAAGAGTGGGGGCATTTTGCAAAAAATTGTCCAAACACACAAGCAGGAGGGGCAAACAGAAACGATATGACGCACATGTGTAGATGGTGCGGTTTGGGCAATCAAAAGGAGGTCAATTGCCCAAAGAAAGCAAGTTCCAATGGAACTCAGAATGTCAATTTGATTGACATACGTGAACCTTTGATAAACCAGCAGGAGAAAGAGAAGCATGTGTTGGCGATAACGAGCTCAAGCAAAGAAGACTTAGCAATACCCAAATCTTGCCAAGGAGGAGTGGTGGTAGGCAGCACAGGACACGATTAAAGTAGAAATGGGGAAAACTAAATAGGATAGATTACTTCAGGAGAAGATGTTGAAGAAACCAAAAGAAGTTCCAAGAAGACAATCATCAATGGAGTGGTTGACAGTGCAAGTACTGAACATGATAGTGGAAGTGACAGTGTTCAGTTTACTTGGCACGATACCTCAGTTGTATGCGAAAGTAGGAGAGATCACATGCATATACAATGGCCGAGTCGAGAAGAAAGGAGGTGACGACAATCAAGAAGCATCAATACATCGATCCTATGGTGTTGATGATTGAAGCAGACAAGAAACCGTCATTGATCCACATGGAGCTGTTGGATGAAGTTGATGCATGTTATCATAGACAGAGGATCTAGAGTGAACATAATGCTAAAGAAGACTTGGAAATACATTGAAGCACCATTCTTGTGGTCTCCAAACTTCTATTTGTACAATGCAGATCAATACAACATAGAGATGAAGGGCGTATTGAGGAACCAAAAATTAAAGATTGTTGACCAAAATTTCATCATGGACTTTGTCTTGATTGCAATGCAAAAACCAACCTACGACGCATGGTTGGGACATAGATGGCTAAGAATGGCAAAAGTGAATCACAATTGGGAGGAGTGCCTCACATTCAAGAAAGGCCAACACAAATATATGATAAATCTAAAGAATCAATCCATAAGCCAAGATATCAACATCTGACAAATCAAGAAGCTCGTTGTCAGATGAAGATAGCAGATATGAGCCGAACGAGAGAGAAGTGTTGGAACATGAAGATTGTACAGAGGACGAGGATTCTGACAAAAGATTTTTTCATTAGCAGATGGAGTATTATGAGGTCTTCACACCACATTGTTTGTGCATCCACATGGAGGAGGAAAGCCATGATGAAAGGAAGAATAGTGTGCAAGAGGTTGGCGAATATAGTCAAAAGAAATTTGCACCAAAGAAGGACAAAGAGAAGGAAATTCCGAAGAACTTTGCAAAGTACATGGTGGGAGATGATTGACAAAAAAGTAGCTTATCTGATAGATTTACTCAAGGCAACAGAAGAACCTTGACACGATAAAGTAATAAGGACCAAAGATGGTGCAAGTGAATCTCGGCAAGGAGGGATAAGAGAAGATTATCCACTATGAAGACGAATGGGATCCAATGCTGAAAGCAACAACTTTCAAAATCTTCCTACAATACAAACATGTATTTACATGGACATTCAAGGATCTGAAAGGGATACCACCAAAGTTGTGCATGCACCGAATGCCAACGATTTAGGGTGCGCAGCTGATGTGAAGATGGTCATACGGGATGAATCCAAAGTATGCAGCCCTGGTGAATGCTGAAATTGAGATGATTTTGGATGTAAGCATTATCTTCGAAGTGATAGTCAATGAGTGGGTGTCACCTATAGTGATCACTTTGAAGGAGGCAAACTGGATCTGTATCTGTGTAGATTTTTGAAGCTTGAATGCCATGGCTATAAAAGATCCCTTTCCCATCCCATTCACAGACTCCATACTAGAAGTAGCAGGCCATGAGATCTATTCATTTTTGGATGGATTCTTGGGATATAATCAAATTAGTATCACCGAGGAGGATAAACTAAAGACGATCTTTGTAGTGGAAATCGACATTTATGCATACAACCGAATGCCTTTCGGTTTATGAAATGCGTATGCCACTTTTCAAAGGATCACCTTGTATATCTTTGATCAAATATCCACAAGGAAGTTTTAGGCCTTCCTAGATGACTAGTCCTTGTACGGGAAGACAAGTAAGCACTTGAAGGCATTAGAAGAATGCATGAGCTTGTGTCGGTGAGCTCGTTTGGCATTGAATATAGGGAAGTGTATGATGTTGGTTCTTTACAGCAAGTTATTGAGATACATTGTTTGTAAGGAAGGATTAAAAACCGACCCTGACAAAATACAAGTCGTCGTGAGCATGGAGGAGCCATATGACATCAACAAGGTGAAGACCTTTTTAGGTATGGTCGGCTATTATCGAAGGTTTATTTGGGACTATTGGCAAGTGTCATATCCATTGGATGCTCTTACGCGCAAGGATGTTCCTTTTAAGTGGACGAAGAAACATCAGAATGCCTTTGAAGGGCTAAAGGCAATGTTGGTATGCATGCCCATTCTGGTATTTACAAATTGGGATAAGGAATTTCACATCCACATTCACGCATCAAATTTTAGTATAACTTGAATCTTTTTTATTTTGTATACTTCATAATCTATGATGCCTAAATTCTAACCAATTTTTCCCCCAAAATGTAACAAAATTTTGTTCCTTTTCTTCGGCAAGTAATATGACCTTGCGTACCAAAGAGCAGAGAGAAAGACGAAAATAGCAGCCTTAAACATTTATTGGACACACAAAGGAGCTGTGGCAATTTGTTTCTTTAGCTTGCCTTGAAATTGCTTGTTCTTTCTATGTTCGAGCATCCAGACATAACCTGCAATCATTGCTCATTACTGGTTGAGTGAAACCAGAGATGCTCCTTCAAAAAATGGCAATGGGGGTATATATCATATGAAAGGATGCAGGAAACCCCATTAACCTAACATTCAACTGATTACAAGGAAAGGCTTCTTTGTTCATGCTGGAAATTGAATAAATATTTTTCTTATTGATATGAGCTGGGAAAATGCATGTCAATGGTGTGTATCAAATACAGTTAGGTATCTCTGTTTCTTTCTTTTTATTCAAGTTTTGCAAGAAAGAATCTGTTATATCAATGCCCTCCCAAACAGAGGAACAGGTGGCATTTCCATGACTACCAATTTTCAACAGTTCAACTAATGAAAAGAAATGAGCTGATGCAAGAAATTAACCACATAACCAAATGATTGATGGAATTTCAAAATTATATCTAAAGAAGCAAATCAAAGAGTAAAATAGTGGCGATAATAGAAAATATTTACACACCAAAGGGCTGTGGCAACTTGTTTTTTTAGCTTGCCTTGAAATTGCTTGTTCTTTCTATGTTCGAGCATCCAGACAACTAATCCTGTGAAAAAGATAAATGCCAGCATCGTAAACCACATTGCCGGGGTAAATGGTTTCAAGAAGGACCATACTTTGGGTGATGAATTATTCTTCTCACGAACTACAAAGACTAGCCCAGCTGCCACATAAGGTTGTGTAAAGTCAACAATCTGTAAGCGACTTGGTGTAATAGCTATATCTCCTATTGCTGCATCAAATTCCTGCATCGCAAATATACGAAAAACTTGAGTGCTTCAGATCATGTTTTATGCTGATTTTACATGAGATAATCTAAAAGAACTCATTGTAATTTTCTAAATCAGGTTTGTTATAATCTTATGATCAATCATAAGAAATTTATTTTAACAGAAAACACAGTATGACTTCATTTGTTAAATCAATCAAACTTTTCAAAGCAAGTACTTCCCCATGTTATGCCTAGAGAATAGGTTCTTGAAAATGCAGAATATACACTAGTCACATCCTAATAAACCCCTGAAAGCTAGTGTAGCTTCTATTATATAAGAATATTTGAAACATACTTCAGATACAGCTTATCTTCTCCATCAAAAAGTCAAGATTTATAAAAAAATGCACCTTGTGCAGAAAACAGCATTTACGTTTTACAAAATTCCCTACTTTAGTTATTCCTTGAATTTAGAAAAAAACACATGATCTTTTACATGTCTCTTCTTTACAAAGTTTTTAAAGTCCGGCAAACTCTATTTGATAGTATGCTCGATATCCATAAAGGCCAATAAGATAAGAAAATGAATTTTATGCTAGTCCTGTAATCAATACTAAGAATGCAAACCTTGTCAGCAACCCTTTGGAGAAGGTTATCAAGATTATAAGCTGAACTTCCATTCGCAAGAGGTATGAAAATATAACCGACATTATAAGGAAGATAAGCAATAGCAGCTTCAAACACATCTATAAAGAATCCATGAAAATTCGTTACATTGTTCCCGTCTACTGTAGTGGAGACTAACCCCCTCTCAATAGCATCTTTAGGGAATGCAACCTGCAGCGGTCTTACATATTTTTTAAAAGCCCAACTGTGAGGATTAATGAAACTGCCTCTAGACCAAATGGCATCTCTCACATTTTGGCTCCCTGCAGTTAGTTGAGAAACTTTGGGAATTATACGCTTAGCATTGGCATCTGAAAGAAATGTGCAGCAGCCACTTTCATTCGTCCAATGCCCAACAACATGCAGTTTCTTGCCAACTACACTCACAACTTCAAAGACAGTGCCCACTCGTTCCCCTCTCATATCAAGTTTCACAAGTCCTGTTGCACCTGAAAATTTAATATTCAAAATCTCATTTAAAAGGAAATGTCCATTCTCAAACACTTTCAACTTTGCTATACGAAATCTTCCACCTGCTTCCGCATGCAAAGAAGAATGCATAAAGGACACATTCTTTTGCTGCCCCAAAAAATTATGCAGAGCTTTTGCAACAGTCCATATGGCATCATAAGCATAAAACCCATATACATTTACCAATTGGTCTGCTGCATGTTTGTTGCCTACCTTTCTCCTCAATTCAGATTGAACAGCCTTAACCTTTGAAGACATTGGCATATAGCTTCGAGCACCAATAATGCCATAAGTCACTTTCCAGAGACCAACATCAAAGTATTCTGCATCCAATGTCCTTGCAATGTTATCTGTGATAATCCATGCATGACCTGCATTGAACATGCTCAAATTCTGGGCAACAGAAAGTAAAATGCGTACAAATTTGGGTTCCATGTGGACTACAAATACTTTTGATTTCATGTGCTGTAGTCGAATTAGATTATTATGCAGTTCTGTCATATCTAGATTAGGATGAAACACTACTTTGTTAATAACTTTGCATCCATGGGCCTCTAGTGCATCACGTAGAAAGTTAATAGCATTCCTCCCGAAGTTGTCTTCTGTGAATAACACCACTGCTTCTTTCCATCCATAATTGCTAATTATGCTAGCAACCGCATTCATCTGCATGTCATCATTAAATACCACTCGTGTGAAATAAGAGTACCGTGTTCCTGATAGTGATGGATCTGTTGCTGAAAATGCAACCAAAGGAACGCGGACTGCTTCTGCCACCTTAGCAACCAAACGGGCTACACTCGAAGTTTGTGGCCCTACTATAGCAACTACTTCTTCTTCAAATAACTTTATTGCTGAATAGAATATAAAACATACACTTGTCAAAGCACTTTTTTACAGGTATAGAGGGACAATAAGAATACTGAAAATTTAAGATAGTTGATCTATAAAATCTCTATTGAATATTAAATGTAGAAGTAACTTTCTAATTTGAATGATCAGTAAGATATATGAACATCAAAATGGAGAAACATAAAGGCAAATATGAATAAGTAAATCTAAATTGCCTGAAACTGGGAAGCCAGTACAGTTTCAGAATCAGTGAAAGTGTCAAATGCAACCCCCAAGTCTCAGAAGGCGAGAAAACCCAAAAAAAAAAATTTAAAAATAAATAAAATTAATAAATTAAAGAGAAAATATAAAAAGCAAATTATCAGGAGAATTTTCCACTCTGACTATAGAGGTGATGAGACTGTGTCAGTGAATTAGACTAGCATATTCTTTCGATATATGTCTTGGGCATGTCTATTCAAAAAGGACCTTTGTTTTTAAATTCAATACTTTAACAATCCTTGATAATGTTTCAAAATCCAAAAAGCATTAAATGCTTATATCATATCGGTCGATAATCAATGTAAGCAGAGCAATTTAGAACTTTGCATTGCTCATTTAAAGACCTTATAGAGTCCACACTACTGCATAACATCGTTTTGCATAAGTATTGCATTCTCTCCAAAATGTTATCCCTTTTTCTCACATGAAAGTACCCATAAAATGACAAAAGTAAATAGTTTTTTTTGCATTCTCTATTGTTGAATAAGAATCTCAACTGTTCTATCAGTCAAAATATAATTATTGTTATATGACATTTTCATAGAGTGCTTCTAGCTTAGACAAAAGTAAACAATTTTTTTTGCGTTCTTTCCAAAATGTTATTCCTTTGGTGATGGACATCATGTTAAAGAATTGATTGACTTAGTTTACACGTCATATTAGAAAGGCAACCACTTCCATGGATAAAAAGGGGAAAGATATGAAGATAGAAAACACAGTAGATTAAAATTTAGGAGTATAATAAGAAACAACTCCTTCCCCCTTACAAGATCGTTTTTCTAAAGTACTTTTTAATTATTTTCATCGTGCTTATTTCTTAGTATACATACCTGACACGTGTGTGTGTGTGTGTGTGTGTGTGTGAGAGAGAGAGAGAAAGAGGGAAAATCTGTTTCTTATGCACAACCTTTAATATCAGAAGGCATTATGAAAAAGGACACTAGTATGATTTCATTCAATTATCAAACTGAAACTGGCAGGAAACGATATCTTCAAGTTTTAAATGGCCCAAAGGGCCAAAATTAACATGCGAGCATTTTTGGGAAGTTTCCAGTTTGGGAAACAGCCCAGTGTTATAACCAAAGGAGAGATCTATATTTTATTGAGAAGTAGATTACATATATATAGCAATGAAGTGAGGCGTTAGGGTTTGTAAAGAGGGAAAAACCCTAAACCTAACCCTAATCAGAGGCAAAGTGCACATTAGACAAAGCGCACACTAATATTTTAACATCCCCCCTTAATGTGCACTTTCCTAAGAACAAAATGCACATTAATATTCTAACATCCCCCTCTAAAAGGTGTCGATCTTTGCCGAAAATGCACCTTTATACAAGAAAACAAAAGAAGTTCAAAATGTTGAAAACCCTTAGTCTGCAGAGCAATTGGAAGCTATCTCAATCCAAAGTGTCAAATCTCCCGTGGTCGCTCATCGAAAGTGCAAAAGCACAAGAGTGCTTAATGTCGAAGCCAAAATCCACTGAAACAAATAATGCAAGAGGGGATAACCAGACTCCACCAAATGCCGCGAGAAGGCATAACTAAACTCCACCAAATGTCGCGAGAGGGCATAACCAAACTCCACCAAATGCCGATGACTCGCTCTTAGAGTCCTTGATGGCAGATCGAAATGGAGGAACATATGACCAACTCCACCAAATGCCGATGACTCCCTCCTAGAGTCTTTGATGACAGATCGAAATGGAGTAACAAAAGAACAAACCAAACTCCACCAAATGTCAACGACTCGACTCGCTCTTAGAGTCCTTGATGGTAGATCGAAATGGAGGAACATATGACCAACTCCACCAAATGCCGATGACTCCCTCCTAGAGTCTTTGATGACAGATTGAAATGGAGTAACAAAATAACAAACCAAACTCCACCAAATGTCGACAACTCGACTCACTCTTAGAGTCCTTGATGGCAGATCGAAATGGAGTAACAAAAGGACAAATCTATCCTAGAACTTGCCTCAAAACAAAGTGGATTTAGGTACTAAGGAGTGTCGGGTATGACCGATAATACACTCCATACATTTCAAAGTACCAAAAATCAAGCAAACCTTCACAAAACAAAAAAACACTTGCTTCCATTAAAACCTTCTCCAAAAGAGTTTTCCAACTATTGTAAACACAAATATCTTTGGTGCAGAAGAAAACTTAGGCTTCAACAAGCTTGGACAGTGAAAACTGATCACCAAGAATGGGTGGAGGACCCAGTCCCTTCGCATGTACATTATTCCTCCAAAATGGCTGATCTCCAAAAAAAGGGAACAATCGTGGTAGGACATGCAGATTTGAGTCTGGTCGCAGTAGTTCCTGCTCCACTATGATATACCACACCAACACATCGTGGGAACAACCAGTCATGAGGGCAATTATCAAGCACATAAACAAATTCAGGCAAATCCTCCAAGTTTCCAAGACCTCCCCAACCTTTGTGAATCACTCCCCTCTGCCCACTCTGCCTCAATGCTTCAACAATAGTTTTTATCATACCTTCTGGATCTCGAACGGGAAGGCTTCCAAACCCCACATAAATAGGTCTTTTCCCAAATTCTAGCCATCTGATAAGAGACTCCAGTGGAGTGTATTCCGCAGCAAGATCCAGGAAACAGAATCCCACTACGTCAACTCTAGGTCCCCAATCTTCTGGTTTGGGAACAAGATGAGGACTCCACAAATACCCGGTGGGGATTTTGTCAATAGAACCAAGCATGCAATATGTCATTCTACTTAGCTTCAGTATCTTCTTCCGAAAATCATTGATTATGCCTCTAATTCCCAACCAAATTAATAAAATCAGCACTTTGTATGACAGTCTATAGCCCGCTGGTTGCTTCACGCAGGAAAGCAGGTGTGGAAATTTACTCATTGGGGTCCGTTGGAAATTTCGCGCTACAGTGGATTCGAACTGCAAATACCGCCACCGTGAAATGAATAGCCCTCTGTTGCCTTAGGGTTTTTGACTGTGCCTGATCTTCCGCCGGCAATGGCAGTGAAGAAGATGTTGCCTACTCTCTAAACACAGTTAAAGTCCAAGATCTCTTCATCCCATGAAAACGGCCTCGAGAAAAATTGTTTCAAGCCAAAAATTTGACCTCCACATTGCCAAATAAAATCGAAGACATTATGAGACTGAGAGTGTCTGAAGGTAACATGCATCCAAACGCAAATAGCAGCGATCCACCAAAAAATCGAGGACTGCAAGGTCACTGCCTGTTCCTAGCTGGAGCAAAAAGTTCTGAGACACCTTTCATTGAGATCTCCTTTATGCCTCGACCGCACAATGAAAACACACACCAACACCAATTGGGGAGGGAGGATTTCCTTGAGAGAAATCCTCCTCACAAGCGGGGAATCACAGGCAAATTTTGACAATAAAATAAGGGAGGGGTACAGGAGGAAAAAAATCAAAACAAATAATCCCGTTCTGATAGACCAGATCAGCCCATGGCTGCAAGTCTAGAGCATACTTGGAATGCTTGCTTCTGAGCGTAAACTATGGAAGTCTAATGGGGGAAGCAGGCGGATCTTACCGCGCTCTGATACCAAATGTTATAACCAAAGGAGAGATCTATATTTTATTGAGAAGTAGATTACATATATATAGCAATGAAGTGAGGCGTTAGGGTTTGTAAAGAGGGAAAAACCCTAACCCTAACCCTAATCAGAGGCAAAGTGCACATTAGACAAAGCGCACACTAATATTTTAATACCCAGAAACATTTTTAGAGAGTTCAGCAGCCAAAACATTTTTGGATGTCAAAATGAATGCCCTCCTTGGAGTTTTGGGTAACAGAGAACAAACAATAAGAGGACCAAAGCATAAATACTAGTATGGATCTTACTAGTTTTATTACAAAGAAAAAATCGTTTCTTTGCATTCTTCTACCAACCACACCTATTGTGCAGCTTTCACTTTACCCTATTCTTCATGCTACGCTGATTGCCATTCAGCCGTAACATTAATTTTCTTTTTTCTGTTCACACATTTTAGTTTCTAGCTGTTTTTGCAAAATCAATTTTCATATCCTGTTTTAGTCTATTGTGTTTCATGCTCCACCTACATCAATCTCTTATATCATTTTACAATGTCATATACCAAGGATAGTCCTCGACATAGTTGGAAAACTTGCAACTCAAGATAAACTGCGCATCCCAATTTTGAAGATCTTATCGACAACCTAGGAAAACTAGGCAAAAACTTGGCCAAAAAAAACCGAAGAAAATTTTTCAGTTAAAAAAATATATATTTTAAGCAACAATTGAAGAGCCAAAAAGCTAATTTTATATTAGATATTCATAAAAAATAGCACAATTACAATTCATGATCATCAAATCCAACCAATACATCATAATATCATACAAATTTACATTCTAGTACTATTATCGTTCATTTTCTTAGTTATCATTCATTTTCTTTCAATTTTCTCATATTTACATTCTAGTACTATTATATTAGAAAGGATGACAAGTAAATTTGGTTTGGTATAATAAGAAAAGAATGACGTTCAACATTGAACATACTCGAGTTTTAATCAAATGCAGTTACAAATATTTTGCCTATTGCATCAATTAGTCTCTTTCCCCAACGGTACAAGGAACTATTAAGAGATCTCTATATTTCAATTGCATTTAAGAACTTAAGCTAACCATAAATACCCTGGTCACTTTCCTAGAGATTTATGTGGATGTAGTTGAAATTTTGAAACTCCTCTAAATATAAAAAACACATTATTTTCAAACTATTAATAATGAAACTCTAAAAAGTTGTTCACAGTCAAAGAGAAGAAAAAATGCAAAAATAAGGCCAAATGGCCTTTTAAGGATTCATTTTTCCCATCATTTTTTGCTAATTGCCCGAGGCTTGCCGAGCGTTTCCCGAGAAAACAGCAAGAAATCACAAGAAATATCATGCAAGTTGGCGATTTTCTCAGTGCCTAGAAATTTATAAAAAAAAAGCTCAACCTCCCATAATTTCTCGTGATTTTCTCGAGAAATCATGGGAAACTGGCAATTTGTCTAACTATGCTCCTTGATAATGCGGCGGACAGGTAATTGCAACAAAGAACACTGTAGTGGCAAATATTTGCCAAAAGGAGATTCTAGAAATTTTGGACCCTAAGATTGGCCAAACTGGTCTCATCTAATAAACAAGCAGTCTATCAAAAGAATTAGAGAATTAAAAACATGTTCTATTACAAGAATTTACAGGTTTAGCAGTCCAAATCTTTCACATTTACAGGTTTTCCTTCCCAGCTTTGTTTGTCCTGCCTCAAATTTATTATGAGTTTTTGGTCTGTTAAATCACCATAGGATTCCCAATTTACTCCTTGGATTTTATATGAAATATGAATTAATAATTTAGAGTCACCCCTCATATAGGTAACTAACACCATGGAAGTACTAAAAATATAAATTTCTATAAGAATTTATATATTTTATTCAGTAAACTGGAAATTCATTTGCATCAAAAGTCACTTACCATTATCAAATGGCATGAGCTCGAACAGTTAAATACCTCGACTTTCAAGGAGGAGACCTAGGTTCAAATCTTGTCAAGCGATAAATGCGTAATTGTCCAAATATCATACAGTCACAATGTATCATTGGTGGGGCCTGTTTCAATCCCACATAATTAATTTAAAAAAAGGCCATTTACCATTTCTAAATTTCGTTTGATCAAGGTAGTCAATCCCTGTGTGGTGTTTGTATAAATAGGGTTCTTGAATCATTTCCATTCTATTTTTTCACATTTTGTTTGCAAATTCCAACATGATACAAATCATTGCAATGTCTCTTAGATTGGCATGTGTGTCAAATAATAAGCAAATTTTCGCCCATGTGAACACAAATTCCTTCCATTCAGGTCTGTTTTCCATCACTTTCATCGAATATTATTGTCGGGTCAATAGATCCAATATTTAGTGAATTGCAAAGTTGAAAAAATTGTGATTGGCAATTTAATGGCAAGGTTTGCAAAAAAATCATATTGGCGATTAATCAAGAAAAAACTGGCAAAAGGTGTGTTCTTTTCCACTTTTGTTGAAAATATAGCGATTTTTTGAAAAATCAGCTACTTGTGAGTAAATCGAGAGAGGGGGCATGGGCTGGAAACAATCATAATATAAACAATAATTGCAATTTTTTGAAGATCTTTTAAACACTAGTAAACTGTGTCAAGTGGCACAACATGGCATTGTTATTTTTACATAATGCATTACATGCATATTAAAATCACAGGACAGGACTTGTTTCGATCAACGCTCATTGACTGTATCCATTGCAATCTACATGAAGATAGCAAGCATAGATCATGTAATAGAAATGAAGATTCAAAACTACAAAAGAGAAGCATTCCATAGATAAACCAAGAGACTAAAGAAATAATATATCAAAATAGAAAAAACATACCTAAATAATTCTACATGCTTGAAAAAGCTTTAATAAAGGTCATCTCATTTGTAAAACAATTCCATTTTTTTCCATGTGTTCTTTGAATTTTTGTGAGACTTGACAACATTGGCTAACAGTCATATCCATGAACAATTTTTTCCTTTTGTGTTCTTATATTTTACATGTCACTTGATAATAATGATGTTGCCCCACTGCAATTAGTAACTGTTGGTTACGAATCTGCCACTAAGGAAAGGATTTTAATCTATTGCGGCCTAGATTTGCCAAGCAGATTGAAAGGCCGGAAGGAAGGAATGCCTTCCGTGCCAATCTTCGGAGAAGGCCGGATTCCTATACTAATCTACTTGATTTTTTGGATAAAAGTGCTGGAAAGAGATGTTAAAATGCTGAAAGAAATGTAAATGTCATGTGCTAGGGGTGAGGAAGAACAAGCAGCACGATTACTAGCTAGTACACAAACCAACAACAATTAAAACAAAAGCATGTAACAAAAACTATTACTATTACTCATCCTTATGTATCTTTCAGTTTCATATTCCAGATTCATCTAATCGCCAATGCTCTAATTCAGATTCAGAATTACAGCAATCAGAAAAATAAATGAACATAAAGCAAAAATATTTGCAGAAGGCAGCATAAAAGAACAAGACAAGTAATAGAGCCAAGGATGCTTTTAAATTAGAAGCAAGTGTCTGATACAGCAAAAGCTCTCTAGCAATATGTCCCTCTTCCCCCTTTTTACAATGAAAGCACACTGCTATTTATAGCAGGAATTTTCCCCCCAAATTACATTTAGGCACAAAATCTCAGCCCTGACAAAAGCTGCAAAAGCTGCCTAAAGCTGCTGAGATTTGACCTATGCGGGCCATGAGCGTACCTGCAGCAAGGTCTACCTGGAAATGGGACGGCTCCTGTGCGGATCTGGTAGGTGAGCAGTTAGATTTGGTTAATGCGGTAGGCACAGTATGGTTGGTTCTTGAATGTTCATCTACCCTATACCATGGTGGCACACCTTCTGTCACATCTTGACACATCCCAAAACTGCACGTTTGGCCTTGGTCTGAAGTCTACTAATGAAGGGGGAAATGACCGAGGTCACTTGCTGATATCTGCTGACAAGGGGGAGGTGATGGCAGGCGTTTAAGGAAATCAGCGACGACGGACATGCCTTTACTTAGAAACGTCTCTCTTCCTTTTCTCCTTCCGCCCAATGTCGCTCAAAACTGGCGCGAAGTCGGGCAGCGCAAGCAAAATCCAGCGATGGCAGGAGGCTCTTGCCTTAGGAGTATTTACCTTATTTCTTCCACCTTGGTCCACCCAATGGCGCTTGAAAAGAGGCGCGAAGTCGGACGGCGCAGTGAAATCGGGCGACGTTGGACAGCGCAAGGCAGCCAACACTTACCTTTTCTTCTTCCGTCCAATTGCGCACAAAAACAGACGCGACGTCGGACGGCGCAGAGAAACCGGGCGACGTCGGACGGCACCAGCTTCAACACTTAGAAATTTTGGGCAACTTTATCACTGCCCGCCCAATGTCGCACGAAACAATGAGCGCCACCCGACGTCGCTACGACTTCGGGCGGGCTCAACACTTAGAATTTTTTGGGGCATCTTGCCCAAAAGCTGAAGCTACTGAAAAACACTTGAAACAACAAAGATGCAGAACAGAAAATAGACAGCTGAAAGGCGGAGAGAGCATGAAGGAAATTGGAAGGGAGGAGAAAGAAGGAAGGTAGCAGCAACCTTTTACAGATTTTCAAAATTGGTACCCCTTTGCAAAATGTGACAACAAGAACCCCATTTCCATCCAAACCCATCACTCAGTTCTCCTAGTAACACTAGTCACATCAATTTGTTTTCCAAGCATGTAAGGTTGCAAGGAAGTTCCACTTTCACGAAATCCTTCGCCATGTTGTCAAGAAATTTTGAATTTTTGGAAATAGTTCTTCGAGCCATTCAATGCTTTGTACAAATACCATGTTTAGGGATTTCAGATTCTTCATGCATCTCCAAGGAGATCAGAGCTGATCAAAACTCTTCATTTCTTGGCCAGAGCTTCTCGAAGGACATTAACTCCCTGAATTCCACTATAACAGAAAAATTATTTTTCCTATACCCCCATTCTATAAAGCCTATAGATGCTTTCTGCTTAGCTTTGCTTCCTATGCTTTGTCCTCAATATCCACCACCTTTGCACAACGTTAAGGAAAATAACTTCAGAAGACTATCAATATTATGCATATAGAATACAGGAACATGTTTAAAATCTAGTGACTTGTGGGGAATATATATAGACTTTGTGGGAAGGCACAGTTGATTTTGAGGTCGAATCAGTTATGATTTTTTTTACATTTACGATACTGAAAATTCATTGTATTCTAGTACGTACTTGTTCTTTCTCTTCAAACATTTCTTGAGATGATAGTCTTTTATCTATTTCATCAAAACATACTACATATGCCATTCTAAGAACCAAAAAGTGTATAAAATATAAATAATAATTGTATGGAATGTTCAATTTGTGGGTGCTACAATCTCTAATTTTGTTTTGAACAACATATTGTCAATCATGTCCATCCCTTCCAATTGTACTGGTTTGGATATGGATAACAATTTCAAATAAAATAAATTACAAAATTAAGAAAATGTAGAATTACCAAATAGAAGCATTGCTGATAAACCAAAAGTTATAAGAAACAATGTCAAAACACAAATATCCAACTTGACTTGTAATATACTTTCCTCAATCTTGTCAATTTCAGGTTTAAGTTAATGCAAATTAAATACTGCAAAATGGTTCTAAAGGATATAGTACATATGTTGAAAATATGTAATCTGACCTTATATGACCAAGGCTGACATTGAATGATGTAATCATGTGTACACCTATTCACAAACATTGTATGACGTTTAATAAGGATTTATGTATTTCGCCTATTGGCCCATGTTTTAATCTTGTGATGGTTAACCTTACTAAAGCCTTACTCTAATGTTATGTCAATCAAGTTTTGTAATTTATAATTAATTATCAAGGTACTTATACATCTAATCCACCCAATCCAGTGCATTAGTGTGATCTTATCTTGATCATTTGTATGGGTGCCTATTGAACACAGAAATCGACAAGTGCGATGTGTGCTTGTGACCACAGTTCAACAAATGGATGGGGAGGGTTTTACTCTCCCCAACCTCCAAATCTTGGGCCAGTTCCCTTCTAACTAAGCTGAAAACACAAGGAAAGAAACTAATCTAAAAATGCAGAAAACAAATCTAATCTACTTTGTTAAGAAGAAAAGGGTGCAAGAGAAAAGAAATGTAAAATACGGCCAAAGTCGTAGCAAGGTTTCATATTTGGTGCTATTAGTGATTCCAGCAGTGACCAAATAACTTCAGCATTGTAAGATCTTCAAATAGCGTACAACACAACAAAAGAGGACTAAAAGGGGAAAGGAGGGCAGATCCGTTAATTTCACACATCCATGAGACAAAAGGTCAAAGACACAATTAAATTGGAATGCCATGTACAACTCTATTGATTTGGAATTTTTAAGTGTTTAGTACAATCTTACTCCAAACAGTAGCTCTAGTATTCTTGAAGGCAAAAAGACCCTTACAATGAATATGAAACTTTTATTTATACTTGAAAATGTAGCCAAAGATAGACTACATGCAATGTACCTGTTGGTTACGAATCTGCCATTAGGAAAGGATTTGGTAAAATGCGCCCGCATTCGCCTACTAGATTGAAAGGCCGGAGGGAAGGAATGCCTTCCGTGCCAATCTCCGGAGAAGGCCGGCTTCCTATGGGTTTTCTCAAGTGTTTTAAGCTAAGAGTGCAGGAAAGGGATTAAAATGCGAAAATAGATTGAAATGTGATTTGAGTTGGGTGGGGGAGATAAGCAGCACGGCAACGATCAATCACCACTACTAACAGCAATTAAATACAGAACACACCACAGAACTACAACTATCATACATCCTATGTATCCTCTATCTATGCATTCCAGGAATACTTAATCATCAAATACCGGAATCCAGAATTCAGAATAACAGTAAGCAATGAAATAAGCAACATGAGGCAGAAATGACAAGTAAAGGCAGCATAAAGAATGATAACAGCAAAATAGAGCCAAGTATGTGTCTTGCATTCAGAAGCAAACGTATAGCTACAATGGTTCCCTAACAAGATATCCCCCTTCCACCTTTTACAATGAAGTAGTGCCGCTATTTATAGCGCAGTTTCCCCCCTATTACAATCTTGGGCACAAATATCCCAAAGCTGACAAAAGCGGCGAAAGAGTTGTTGATGTTGACTCCTGCAGACAAGGATTGTATTGCAAGCAAGGTCCACTCGAAGACTTGGCAGCTACGTGGCAGTGCGGTTGATGAGACTTTGAGTCAGCATGAATGCAGGTAGCTGTGGTAGATGGAACTTTGCGTCAGCTTAAATGAGGGCAGCTGGTGGAGGTGATTTGGCCCATGCTTGTCCTTTTTCCCATTGCATCTCGGCTCGGATCCCGAGGCTGGACACTTGTCAACTTCTGACGGGGAGCGCATCTGCCTTGAAAGGCAGTCTTTCTCTTGTGTCCTACTTCGCCTGGAAACGGAGCGCAACTGGGTAGCGCAGGCGGGGAACAGCGTAGCTGGGGAGACCTCCGTGCCTTAGTTTGTTTTGGGCTGCTTGAAAGATATTACCTGATTGCGCACAAGCTAGAGGGCGCAGCCCGACTTCGCTGCGAAGTCGGGTTGCGCACTCCGACACTTACCAATTTGGCAGTTGTTCAGACTGCGCACAGGAATCAAGGCGCAGCCCGACTTCGCTGCGAAGTCGGGTTGCGCTCTAACACTTAGCTGATTTTCTGGAAACTGCTTCCCCAAGTGCGCACAGGAAGAAGAGCGCACCCCGACTTCGCTGCGAAGTCGGGTTGCGCTCCCATACTTAGCCAAATTCTGCTCGTTTTCTGTCTTCTTCCGCACTTCACATTCCCGAGTGCGCTCGAACCTGAGGGCGCACCCCAACTTCGCTGCGAAATCGGGTTGCGCTCTTAGACTTAGAATTTTTCAGGGAATGTTTGCTCTGTTTTGGCCGAAGAAAGAACCGGGGGAAAAGGGAGGAATGCAACTGATACAAGGGGAGAAAGGGAACAGTGGAGAAAGGGAAAGGAGATGGAGGGAAGGAAGAGCAGCATACTTACAAAATTTGAAAACATGGCACCCCGTGCAAAATGTGGCAACATTCCTGGCGGCTCGCGGGGTGTCAAGCTCGCCTCGACGCAAAGAACCAGGCCTTCATCCTTTGGGCGCAGAGGAACTCCCTTCCCCTGCTTTCCGCTACTCTGGCTACTCTTTCTTGGGCAACTGCTCTTCTTCAGATCCGCTTTCGGCAGTTGCTTCTTCTGTTTCTTCTCCTCTTTTTGAGTCTAAATGGTCGCCACTGTCACCTTCTTGCTCGGCCGGCTGCTCCCGCTCACGGACACGATTGTATGCGGCCCTGGCTTGGTCCCAGGCTGCTTCCTGAAACGGCCCTAAGTCGCTGACATCTTTCAGTGCTGCTCTGAACGCTGCAACCGCATGTGCGTCGATGGTGGTGTATCTCTCTCCCAGCTCCTTAAGGGAGGTGTTGATTTTGCAATATCTCGACACCATCTAGGTGACTCGAGCTTCCTGGACTGGCTCGGCCCAGCTGTCAATTTCTGACGTGTCTGCCTCGAAAGACAGCCAATTCATCTTCACCTGCTCAAGGGTCAAAAATTCTCCATCTTGGACGAAGCTCGGGCAACCGTGCTCAGAAAGAGCGTTGAAGGGGGCCAGGCAAATGTTCATTTCGTGGTCTAATGCGTCCAGCATTTTCCTGGTGGCCCTTATTTTTTCTGTTTTTTTTAAATAATTATGCAAGGTTACCCTTGCATCTGCCCATTCTAAGGCAATACAGGACATTGGGGGAAATCGGAGGCCTTTGCCCTCGTACTCCTCAAGTTTTAATGCCAAGTCCAGCCACTGCTTCGCTTGGTGTTCGACCTCCTCTACCACAGGCTTTCCCTGGGCAGATACTTCTTGGATCCTGGACGCGAAGTCCAAGACTGATATGGACCTGACAACGTTGGCCCCGCAGACTTGCAGCAAACCAGCCCGCATCATTTTGACTTTATTCTTCAAAAAGGCTGTCGTCTGGGATGTTTTCTCCTCAAGCTGAGATTTAGCCTGCCTTAACGAATCCTGGAGTTGAGAGACCTGCTCCAGCGTTGCCCTTTTCTCTTCTGACAGTTGTTCGGCTGTCTGTCTTTGCGCTGCGGCCTCCTACTAAGAGGCGGTGGTCCTAGCCAGATTTTCCTCCAACTGCCTCGAGTTATTTTGCAGCTGAAACAGCGCCTCCTGAATCTCGAGCCGCTTGACAAGGAGATTATGTGTTTTACGACGAATACTGTTGATTTCGTATTCTTCGTTTATGTCGTCAAAGCTCTTCTCCTTGACTTGGTGCTCATAGTCTGCCTCGGTCATTTCTCGGAGAGGCTTCTTCACTTTCGGAATCAACTTCTCAGTTCTCAGCACTCTCCTGTCCAAGTCGTACTTGGTGCGCTTTACCGGGGCAGCTATCTCCTCGGCTCTTCTCCGTTTGACGCCCTGAAGGAAAGAGGCGGAACACCCTACGGCCTTTGCTGCCAGGGGCTGATCATCTGTGATCTGCAGTTGTTCTCCCATGAAGTCAAGGTCTTCCAGCATTGGGTCTTGCTGCGGCATTGTTCCTACAAACAGCGAAGCAGGAGGTATTCCAGAAGTCGTGATCGCTTTTAAGCACGACCGGGTCCTAAGGGAAGTGAGCGGCCGAGTGGAAGGCGTAGGTGGGGTTTAGAATAGTGGAGGTGAGCGGCGCGTCGATGTATGCACAGCTTCAGCACTGACCCCAGCTTCGGCACTGGCTGCGAGCGAGGGTTCTAGGGTTTGACTGAGGGACTGGAAAGCGTTCGGGTCCTGGGCAAACTGGTCAAAAGAATGGGGGCTATGGGATGGTTGGGTGGTCTGAGACGAAGAGGATGCAACTATGGCTTGCCCTGATACAATGGGGGACGGAGTTACGGTAGGGCCGACTGGGATTTGGGGGAGCGGAGAAGTGGACGTACCTGCGGGCTCCGCCTGAGCCGCTGTTTGAAGGATGCCTTCAGCCCAAGTTTCTGCTTCCGCCCCAGGGTTGTCCAATGAAATAATTTCTGGCGCGGTCGTCCCTGCCTATGATGCAGCTGTTTTCTACGCAGACACCTTAGGCCGTTTGGCCTTTTCACTCCTCTTCCTCTTCTTTTCTTCTGGCGCTGTAGCTGGCTCAAAGGAGGGAGAGGAGGTTGGGGCGGCAGGTTGCGACGTTCCCACGATAAACTTGTACCTGGGACTAGAGGGGAGGATGCTTGCCGCGGCCGTTCTACTAGCTGGCTGCTCGAAGGACGCCTTTTCCTCTTGGTGGGCCACCTCAGTTGTTGACTTTTCTGGCTGCTGTACCCTCTCAGGTAAGGCTTCAGGAGCTGGAGGCAATGCTGTATCCTGACCAGGTTGGAATGTATGGCGTATGCCAGCCAATCTGCCCAGTCAAAGAAAATAGGGCGCCTCCCGCTCCTTTGCGCCATGGAGTCATAAAACTCCCCATGCATGATGCATTCTGCTAGCGCCAGCTGGTACGGGCGCACCACTCTGTCGGAATCGCAGCCGAGTACCCATGCCAGGATGATGTATATATACTTGTTTTCGAACCTGTCCAGGGGTATAGGGCCTGTGGGCCACTGTCCGTTGCCACGGAGTCTTCAGCTCTGAGTTGAGGAATTCCCTCATCCTCTTGGTCTGGGTGAATCTGCCCGTCTGTTCGTCAAGGTTAAACCTCCTGACAATTGCGCTGGGGTCGTACTGGAGCCTCGAGGCGAAAGTTGGCTGGACGCTCTCCCTGAAGAGTGTGAACAAGACTCTTCCTTTGTTGTCACAGGCTTGCCGGGCAACTGGTTTATAGTATGCCACAATGGATTCAATCAGCTCCGGACATTGGTGGACAGGAGGGCACAAGAACCAGTACAGGTTCGATTTGTATGCAACCCCGACATGGTGTGAGGGTGAAACCTTGTCAGCCCACTTCGCAATATTCGGCCGCAGCTTAGTGAGGCTGATGGAGAACTCGCAATCTTTGTACCCGGCCAGGCGATTGATGGGGGACGGTGGAGCTTGCCCTTGGCTTCTCTTTGACCTAGTTCTCCTTGTTTGCTCACGCAGCGCTTCGCTCTCATTAGCGTTGGATTCTGTCTGCTCCTCAGCTTCGTGTTCTGCGTCGCTGGATTGTGCCGGCATTGGTGCTTTCCCCTTGTCCATTCTCTCCTTTCTGCTTGAAGTTGCAGAGACGGGGATTCTGGCTACCGATTGCTTAATTCTGGACCTTGCAGCTCAGAGTCAGATCGACAATTTGGATGTTCTGAGTGTGCCAAGGCCTCCTTTTCTAGGCAAGGAATTCAGCATTAATGGCGCAATGGGAGGGGTTAAGGTGATTTGCCTGAAGTTGGTGGAAGCGTTATAATCTTTGCGGCTGTGTGTGGGTTTATCCTTGGAAAGCGTACCCTGGTTGTGGTTGGCCCTAATGCGCCTGCTTTCTTATGTGCCTCTAGAGCGATTTTATGCTTGGTGAAGAAGGCCCGCAATGTCATTTTGGCGGTTGCCCAGGACCGAGTGAGCAGGCACATAGGAGCAAGCTGGAAGTCTGATTTTACTAGAGCTTGGGCACTCATTGCCAACTCCAGCCACTGTTCAATACGCCTCTCAGCATCCTCTACAATAGGCCCACCGCTAGAAACCTTCTGCTTGGCCTCCGAAAAAATATGAGGACCGTTATCGCCTTACACGCCCTGATTCTGAAATTTGACAGGAAATGGCGGCGAATCTCTTTGATGCGGTCTTTTGTGAAGACCTCCGTTTGCGCTGCCCTTTCTGTCAATTGATCCTGCAGCTCCTGGATCTGAGCGTTAGAATCCTGCAACTGGCTTTCCTTTTCTGCAAGTGCTTGGGAGCGTTGCTCAGATTCTTTTCTGAAGCTTTCCACTTCTTGCTCCAGGCTGGTGATGCCTTGCTGCAACTGCTCGGACCTAGCCTGAGCTTCTTCTAATTGCGCTCTGGTGTACGCCAAAGTCTCCTCCAGCCTTCCATTTTTAGATTTCGCCTTGTAGAAGCAAGTTTTGTAATGCTCACTGTGGAAATAGACAGTGCCCAATTCAACCCCAATGTTACCGATCTTGTTGGATACACTGACAGTTTTCATGTCTTCAACTGTATGCCGAAAGGTATAGTCCACCGACGTCAATTCTTCCAGGGGCTTCTGTACCTTGGGCACCTTTTCTATCCTGTGGAGCTTCATATTTTCTGGGTCGAATATGGCCCTCTTTTCTATCTGGGCTGGGGTCCGCGCCTTCTTTCTTTTCTGACCCTTGAGCCAGCATGAGGAGCTCTGTTGCGCCTGGCGTAGGCTTTCTACCATAGGGTCCTCCTGAATAACCGCCAGGTCCATCTCCATCGGTTCCTCTATGCCAAAAAGCGGCGCAAAAGGGAACAAGGCTGACTGCGGAGCAACTTCAGAAGGGTATCTAGAAACAGTTGGGGAGGGAATTGTGGTGACCTTTGGGGACACCGGGGTTTGTACAACAGGCACTGAGGCGGAGACATCACAAGGAACCGTTGTTGCTACTGAGGAGGTGCACGGGGGTGAAAATAGGCTAAGACTGACCTCGACAGTAGAAACAGCAACCGGATGGACGGATTCTTCAGGGACGGGGGCGGAAGATACAGGAAATGCAAATGCATTGGATACAGACGCGAAAGCGTCAAACGACTGAGAAACAGGGGGCAAAGATAAAGGGGCCAACAACTGAGACTACATGCAAGGAGCGACCGAGATCGGGACGCCGAATGAGACATGGGCGAAGACTGGGGCTTCGGCATGGAAAGTTGTTAGAGGCACAGAAGAGGGAGAGAGAGAGAGCGCACCTGCGGGCTCGGCAAATTCCAGAGCCGAAGTGGTGAACTGCTGCGTGATTGGGCTCATTCCTTCCTCTTCATCTAGCACCTCCGCCTCCAAGTCAATGAACGTGATCTCCTACTGTGCCAGCTGCGCTTGCACAGGAACCTCTGTGGCGCTTTCTCCCATTACTGTGGATACTACAGGGAGGCTTGCACCAAAGGGACTGGCGGTACCAGTCGGCGGCTTTTTCGTGACGTTGGTGGGCAAAAGTGCTGCAGCAGCGCCCCTCTTCTTTAGAGTGACTTCTTCCAGGTGCGACTGCTTGCCCCTTCCAACAAGTGAGTCCTACACTGTACTTTGTTGTTGTACTTCTGCCGCACCTTCCACCCTGCTAGGGCTTTGTGTACTCCTAGGCACGATGTTAGCAAATAGGGTAGGCTGCCAAGTGTTGCAATTTGCATCGTAGGTCTGGGAGAAATTATCGTCTATGACAAGCCCTAAATCAGACGTTTCTTTCTTGTTATGAACCCTCATGACCCACCAGTTGGAAATTTTCTCTTCTGTCCAATCGGGTCGCTTGTCCTTCACCGTTTTGAACAGATCATCGTTAGGCTCATGCATCGGGTTGGACGAGGGGTCATACTCTGCTTCCATGGTATAAAAGTCGTGCCACAGGGGGAATGACATCATTCTCTCCACGTGCCACTCCAAATCTAGTCCTGATGGATTGTTGCGCTGGGCCACAATATCGGGGTGCGGGCAGCTGTGAAAGTTCTTCACCCCAATCTTCTCCTTGAAAATGCGGCGCGGGTCATATTTCCGGCGCTAGGGAAGCTCGACCAAGCGAAAACTATACAACATTGCAGCTAGAAAAGCATTATGCCCGTTATCTGTGACCTTGATGTCACCAAGCTGCAAGGGCCAAGGGCAAGTGTGTGGCTTCTTCCTCCCATGCCCATACGTGTCATCAGCGAAATTGCACTGTCGGGCGACTTTGAGGGCAAACAAATATTCCATTGAAGAGTATGGGAGCAGGAAGGGCTTTCCAGTGAACCCGTAGATTCAAACAACGAGGCCCTTAGTGAGCTAAAAAACGTCGCCGAGGTCCTCCTGCACTACTTGATCCCTCATCTGTCTTGGCACTCACTCGCAGGTGCCGTAAATAAGCTCCAGGGCCGGACCGAGGAACATCCTGTTGAAGTTATAATAAGACTCGCGTCTTGACAGACTTTGAGTCCATTGGTAAACAGGAAGCGCCTTGCCTTCTGCATTTGTGCGAGCAATGTCAATGAAAGCGAATTTATTGTGCATGTGGTAGAAGAAATACCACGCCAAAAAAGAGCAAGGCTGGAACGTCATGTCCCTTCCGCTCTGTACATCAGTGAGCTGGAAATGTATTAACCGTGCCACCCATTCTACCCAGTCGAAAAATATGGGCTTGGTTCCGAACGGCATGGTGGCGGGTGCGTAGAACTCTCTATGTGAGATGCACTCGACAAGTGAAGCCAGCCACTTATGCACCGTCGCATTTGTAGCTAGCCCCATAACCCACGCCAGCATTGAGAATAATCCAAGGTGCTTGAATGTTCTCAAGGGTGCAAACAGGTCAAGCAATACTCTGGGAATCTTCGGTTTTTCTCATAGCACTGATCCCATAAACTAGCTTATTTGCTCCGAGTTGGTGTACCTCTCATTTTGCTCTATACAACTGATTTTTCTGATTGTAAAGTCCTTAGGGGGATTTTCCCCACAGGCAAACGCCTCCTAGATTGCCTCAGTAGATATAGAGAACAATTTCTCCTTTGCAACGTTTCGGACCGTTCTAGTCATTGGGTCATAGAATTTGGCAATGACGCAAACTAACTCCGGGCAGTGGTGCACAGGTGTGTACAAGTACCAGTACAAGTGGAAATAATAAGTTGTCGTTCGCTTATTCTCAGCAGATACCTTTGTGAGCATGAGCTCAACTTTTTCGTGCAGCTTCTCCATGGTCGTTCTGGTCAGAACGTAGTCCCGAATTTTGCTCAGTCTGTCCTCAGGTGGGGGCGGTGGTGGTTTCTCCTTCTTCTCCTTTTTCTCGCCCTCCGCTGCCTTCGGGGCCCTTTCTTTTTTCTGAACCCTTTCTTTTTTCGGCTCAGCAGTCTTCTTTCCCATTCTCTCTTAGCAATCGCCTGAACACTTGACTTGAAAACAACAAAAACAGCACCTCACTGTTGCTTAACGTAGTATGTTATCAGTAATTTTCACTCTGATTCCGGTAAATAATGCTGCAGCAGAACCTCCGGTAATTTCTCCGAGTTAAAGTAAAGCGCAGTGCTGGCCCTCTTTCTTTATAGCCCAGCCATTTACCTGCCATATTAATGGCGTTGAGGGCGAGTAAATGCTGGGGGCGATTGCAACGTAGTGGAGGATCTCGGGCGCGCTACTCTGAGTACTGAGCACACCTCCCAATGAAGAATTAGTGCACGGGGCTGAAATCTACCTTGGAAAACGTGAAGCGCCGTCCCTTTTTAAATCCCTATGCACAATTTTCGGGCTTAACGACCTTCCTCGGGGCGTGTGCTTGCTGGCACTATCTTGGACTATGGGCCCGTGCTGTTGGAGAAAGCGCAACTTACTAGCACTTTAAACATGTTTTAATTGCTGCCTCGGCACTCGAGAATCGGCTTCGCTCAGCAAGGAGAGCGCAAAGCCCGTTCGCTCCCAAAATCCCCGAAATCACCTTGCACTTAATAAATCGGAGTAAAAGCCGCCTTGGGAGTGACACCAGGGCAAGAAAAATCAAAGGGGCTTGCGCCTTGGCTAACCTCCAAAAGGACAAAGCACTGGAAAAGTAGGGCGCAACGCCCTAAAGCCTTGAAGACAGCACTGGCGTTGAAAAGTCAACGACCAAAGTGCAGTTAACTTGGAGCGCAAATGACCTGCGCCTAAAAATCGGAGCGCAATGTCTTGCAACCTTGGGAGGAGTGTAGGAGTTGAATAGTCAAAGGGTATTGCGCTGTTTTCTTGAAGCAAAAGTACCTTGCGACCTAAAAACATAGCGCAACTGCCTACTTCGGCACTCAGCAATTTTCTTTTTTGTTTGAGTCAACGGCCAATTCGCCTTCCTCAGCTCCGAAATGGAATTGCGCTGTTAAACAGGGGCGAAATGACTTTGGGGCATTACTACACCGGGAGCTGCGCAATGGTGGAAAAGTCAAACACCTAAGCGCTATTTCTTGGTGCGAAAATGCCTTGCGCTCATTAGGCAACGTGAAAGCTCCTTTGACTAGGTTTGACCCTGTTACTCCAAAGGTGGCTTCGCCCAGATAAGGCCCGAAATGGGCTTTCGCTGCTTTTCTGGAGCGCAAAGACCTGGCGCATTACATATCCCCGAAATTAACTTTGACCTTCACTGCTTGGGGGAGTTGGCCTTTGCTTCGCCTCCGCTTTTCACTTCCGCTCTTCAGAGCGCTGCATTTCTGCTTCCTATGAGATAGACAACTTTCTTACCGAACTGCTCTCACCAGGGCTCGACAATCTTGCAAACTTGATATTCCTTAGCTGAATTTTTTTGGCGCTTGAAACTGTTATTCTCTCTTATTCTTGGCTCACACAAACTGAACTGAAATAAAACGACTCGCAGGCCCCTCGAAAACCCTCCCTGCCAGCTAGACCTCTGGCCCAAAAACTGCGCTATTGATAGCGCGAGAGGGGGCGATGGGACCTGTTGTCACATTTTGCAAGGAAGTGCAATGTTTTCAATTTTTGTAAAAGAGCTGCTCTTCCTTCTCCCCCTTTCTCTCTCTTCCCTACATTCTCATTCTTCTCAAAATTGACAGCACTTGCCCTGAAAAATGGCTAAGTGTCAGGGCATGTTGAGGTGTTCGGGATTTTGCAGGCCATAAACGAGGGCGATAAAATGGACAAAATGAGCCCTGGATATTTTATTATTGCAGATCTGCTCGCAAGCTTTCCAACGATATATTATAATAGGCGATCGGGTCAGCGGATCAAAATTTATGGCCCCGGGAAGCTGAACCAGGAAACCCAGTTTTTTGTGCTAAGTGCGCACTTCGCCCAGTTTTGGTGCGAAGTTCGCACTTCGCCCTCTTTGGTGCGAAGTCCGACTTCGCCCCTCTTTCTGGGCGCACCTTGTAACCCGGAGCCGGTAGGCTGCTTGTAAAACGACTAAGTCTTGGGGTCGAAGTTCGTTCTTTGCGGCGAAGCCGCTCTCCCTTGTCCGTGCGAAGTCCGAACGGCGGTGAGAATCAGCAGTGCCGGTCGCAACCCGACTTCGCAGCGAAGTCGGACTCGCCCTTGACCGGTGCGCAGTAGGGAAATAGTGCTACCCGACTGCGCTGTTTTTCACCTGTGTTACCCGATTGCGCTCTAATCCCGGGCGAAGTTGGACAGACTGCCTTTCAAGGCAGACACGTGTCAAGCATTATCATCCGACAAGTGTCCAACTTTGGGATCCGAGCCAAGACATGCCGAGCAAAAGGACAAGCATGGGCCGCACTACTTCGCCACCGCCTCATTTAAGACCGACGTGAGTTTCCACCCGCCTCGCTACCCACATTTCGTCAATATAAAGTTCTACCCAACGCGCGCCACGTGGCTGTTCAACCTTCGGGGAGACCATGCCGAGGGTACAGTCCAGCCTGACAGAGGTCAGCATCAACAGTTCCGCGGCTGCTTTTGTCAGCTAATGTTTGACTAGGACATTGTGCCCATTAATGTAACGGGGGGGAACTTTGGGCTATAAATACCCACCACGTTTTCATTGTTAGGTGGTGGAAGGGGAATGTTTGTTAGGGAACCACTGTGCCCATTGTAACCGTGCTTCTGCTAATGAATACAATCTGTATGCCTGGTTCTGTTCTGCTGTCTTTATTCTTTTATGTTGTCTTTCATTATATGCTTTAGGCCCACCTGTGTCGCAGCTCGTTGATTCACTTCGGCGTTTGGCGATCAGGTTCCTCTAGTATTGCTTGTTTAAGCACTTTTGTACTTCATTAATTTAAAGCATTTATAGAATAGATATGGTGGCAGTTCCATCAGTTATGTGTTTTGTTGCTGGTCCGTATCCGGTGATTGATGCGATCCCGTGCTGTTAGTTCCTTGTAGGGAATGTTTGCTGGGAGCCATTGAACAGTGCGGTTAAATTCTCTACATAAACACATATACCTGGCCCTGATATCTCTAGGCTTGCTTTCTACCTATGTCAGTGTACGTATCCGTTAATCGATGCATTGTCGTGCTGTTAGTTCCTTGTAGGGAATGTTTGCTAGGGGATCATTGAATGGTGCATACACCGCTTATGTATCGGAAGTACGCGTAGATTTTGCAGTTCTTTGTCATACTTTTGTATTTATGATGCAACAAGTAGCGTTGATTGGTGTGTTCCCGTACTGTTAGTTCCCCCCACCAACCTCTGAATATATTTGTAATCCCTTTCTGTACATTTATTTCTTTCTGTACATTCTTCTCTTTCCTGTATCCTTAGCTTAAATCAGCCCCCCCCCAAAAGGAGCCGGCCTTCTCCGGAGATTGGCTCGGAAGGCATCTCTTCCTTCCGGCCTTTCAATGTTGGTTCGCGGGTCCAGGGCGCAATAACGACCAAATCCTTTCCTCATGGCGGATTCGTGACCAACAGTTTTTGGCACGCCCGGTGGGACTCTTTGTCTCGCATTTGGAAGATCTCAAGCTCGTCCTCATTCGGGCCGACAGTTTCTTTCCGAATGCTCGGTGGGACAAGGAGGTTTCTCACCCCCAAACAGAATTGAAGCACTGGTGCTCGCTTCATTGCTGTTCAAAATTAGAGCACCTGGCGACTCTGCACGTTCATATTCTCTGAGTCCGAAAGACCGGTCCTAACGCCTTCGTTCAAGCAAGAAGGTGGCGAGCGAGGTACCCGGGAAACCAGCCTGACTTTGCGAAATTAATACCAACGCTCCAGGCGAGCGCGTCAGGCTAGTTGATTACCAAGCTCGCATAGACGAATCCGTGAGGTGAGACGAACAGTCTCCATATTTTAAGGAAGCCCGAGTTGGTGAATCTTTGGCTTGCCTTCATCTGGCAAAATCACCTGGCGACTCATCGAGTGAAGATCCGGATTTCTTGATCGTAGGCGCCCTTTTTAAGCCTGATAAAGACACCCCGGAGGAATCAAGGTTTGGTGAGCAGCCTTGACCTCACAAGCGGAGAAATGAATGTTCACCTACAGTCTCCACCGTGGTGGTATTGGCTCCAACCATCACCGCAACCGATACCCGAAGAGGGCTCTCGTCTGACAAATCTCCTTGCCACATCGTTCATCAATTGTACGGGTACCGACATGAATGACAATCTGCCACGTTGCACCATGTTCGCAACCTGGCAAGCTTTGGGAGGCCACCGGACTTCAAAGATCATCTGAAGTACAACCAGATCTGGTCCGGGCACTGCAGGTTTACCGGATAGGCAACCAAAGCTAGATTTGTGTCAGCGGCATGTCAATAATGCCGCAAAATTTTGTATAAATAATCCGGCTATTATGCAAAGTTTTAGTTATTTTTCTTATTTCAGTCTGTGCAGTGTTTTCTTTTTAAGTGTTCCGAGAAGGCAGTTGCCGGAGGTGGATCTGAAGAGCAGTTGCAGCGAGGGTGACTCTGTTGCCCAATGGATGAAGGCATGGGTTCTTTGCGCCGAGGCGAGCTCGACACCCCGCGAGCCGCCAGAAATGTTGTCACATTTTGCACGGGGTGCAATGTTTTCAATTTTTGTAAAAAGAGCTGCTCTTCCTTCTCCCCCTTTCTCTCTCTTCCCTACATTCTCATTCTTCTCAAAATTGACAGCACTTGCCCTAAAAAATGGCTAAGTGTCAGGGCATGTTGAGGTGTTCGGGATTTTGCGGGCCATAAACGAGGGCGATAAAATGGACAAAATGAGCCCTAGATATTTTATTATTGCAGATCTTCTCGCAAGCTTTCCAACGATATATTATAATAGGCGATCGGGTCAGCGGATCAAAAGTTATGGCCCCGGGAAGCTGAACCAAGAAACCCATTTGGGGGAAGTGCGCACTTCGCCCGCTTTTGGTGCGAGGCGCACTTCGCCCGTTTGGTGCGAAGTCCGACTTCGCCCCTCTTTCGGGCGCACCTTGTAACCGGCAGCGGGCAGTCGGCAGTGCAAAACGACTAAGTCGTCGGGCGTCCTTGTCCGTGCGAAGTCCGAACGACGGTGAGAATCAACAAGTGCCGGTGCGCAACCCGACTCTGCAGCCGAAGTCGGACCGCGCCTTTGACCGATGCCCGTAGGGAAATAGTGCTACCCGATGCGCTGTTTTTCACCCGTGTTACCCGATTGCGCTCTAATCCCGGCGAAGTTGGACAGATCGCTTTTCAAGGCGACACGTGTCAAGCATTATCATCCGACAAGTGTCCAACTTTGGGATCCGAGCCAAGACATGCCGAGCAAAAGGACAAGCATGGGCCGCACTACTTATGCCCCGCATCATTTAAGACCGACGTGGAGTTTCCACCGCCTCCTACCCACATTTCTGTCAATATAAAGTTCTACCCAACGCGCTGCCACGTGGCTGTTCAACCTTCAGGGAGACCATGCCGAGGGTACAGTCCAGCCTGACAGAGGTCAGCATCAGCAGTTCCGCGGCTGCTTTTGTCAGCTAATGTTTGACTGGGACGTTGTGCCCATTAATGTAACGGGGGGGAACTTTGGGCTATAAATACCCACCACGTTTTCATTGTTAGGTGGTGGAAGGGGAATGTTTGTTAGGGAACCACTGTGCCCATTGTAACCGTGCTTCTGCTAATGAATACAATCTGTATGCCTGGTTCTGTTCTGCTGTCTTTATTTTTTTATGCTGTCTTTCATTATATGCTTTAGGCCCACCTGTGTCGCAGCTCGTTGATTCACTTCGGCGTTTGGCGATCAGGTTCCTCTAGTATTGCTTGTTTAAGCACTTTTGTACTTCATTAATTTAAAGCATTTATAGAATAGATATGGTGGCAGTTCCATCAGTTATGTGTTTTGTTGCTGGTCCGTATCCGGTGATTGATGCGATCCCGTGCTGTTAGTTCCTTGTAGGGAATGTTTGCTGGGAGCCATTGAACAGTGCGGTTAAATTCTCTACATAAACACATATACCTGGCCCTGATATCTCTAGGCTTGCTTTCTACCTATGTCAGTGTACGTATCCGTTAATCGATGCATTGCCGTGCTGTTAGTTCCTTGTAGGGAATGTTTGCTAGGGGATCATTGAATGGTGCATACACTGCTTATGTATCGGAAGTACGCGTAGATTTTGCAGTTCTTTGTCATACTTTTGTATTTATGATGCAGCAAGTAGCGTTGATTGGTGTGTTCCCGTATTGTTAGTTCCCCCCCACCAACCTCTGAATATATTTGTAATCCCTTTCTGTACATTTATTTCTTTCTGTACATTCTTCTCTTTCTTGTATCCTTAGCTTAAATCAGCCCCCCCCCAAAAGGAGCCGGCCTTCTCCGGAGATTGGCTCGGAAGGCATCTCTTCCTTCCGGCCTTTCAATGTTGGTTCGCGGGTCCAGGGCGCAATAACGACCAAATCCTTTCCTCGTGGCGGATTCGTGACCAACAGACCCAAACCCCGGAAAACAAATATGTACAAGCAAACAAGGAAAATAAAAAATATATACAGCCTGATAAAAATTTTCATACTACCTCTCACTGGTAGTACGCCTTCAGATGAAGGCCATTAACTGATAACGGAAGAGTAAACCCGTTCAGATCTTGCAGGGTGAAGGAGTTAACCTGATGGACCTCGAAAATTCGAAATGGACCCTCCCAGAATGCATCAAATTTATCATGATTTCCGGGCTTGGACTTTTTCTCATTCCATTTTAGCACTAAATCGCCAACCTGGAAGGTCCGATCAGAGGTCCTTTTGCCGAACCAATTTTTCGTGGTGACGGCATGCTTCATGAAAGCCTCATAGGCTTTCTCTCTTTCCTCCTCCAACTGCAACAGTTGGGCTATTCTGATGCTGATAGGGTCAAACCCTTCATCCTCACCGTCCAACGATCGGAGAGACTGCAACGCGGGCAATTCGATATGCGCGGGGAGCACTGCTTCTTTCCCGTACACCAGGGAATATGGGGACGTCTTGATGGATTTCTTAATGGAAATTCGGTCAGCCCATAACGCAAAGTCCAGAAGCAGATGCCAGCTCCGCTTGTTGTCTTCCAATGTCCTCTTCAGGATCCTGAGTAAGTTTTTATTTGTAGACTCCGCCAAACCATTGCCCTGCGGGTAATAATTAGACGAAGTTTTCAGGTAAATACCATACTTACTTGCGAATGCGCACATTTTGGCACCGGTGAAATGGGAGCCATTGTCAGTTACTATCGCATCCGGTATCCCGAAACGGGTTATCAGCCCTTCCAAGAAGGCGATGACCACGTCCTGGTTAGCCTGCTTGGTGGGCACTGCTTCTGCCCACCGGGTAAAGTAGTCTGTGGCCGTCAAGATATACTTATGCCCTGCGGAAGAATTGGGATCTATTATCCCAATGAAGTCTAAGCCCCATTGCTGAAATGGAGCCTCGACCTGAATCGGGTGCAAGGGCAGAGAAGCATTCCTAGTGCGGCCGACATACCTTTGACATTTGTCGCACTTCTGGCTAACACTGAAGGTATCAGCAAAAATTGTAGGCCAATAATAGCCTGCTTTTATTATTTTCAAGGCCATAGGCCTTCCCAAAAAATGGCCCCCGGACATTCCAGAATGGAACTCGTCCAGGATTTTCTCCTTTTCTGTCCCCCTGACACATCTCAGGAGGACACCGTCAATATTCTTGTAGAACAACCCACTTGGTAGCAACACATATCTGCAGGCTTGAAGCCTGAACCTCCTCCTCTGCGAAGAGTTGAGGTTAGAAGGGCACCGCCCCGTGCTGAAGTACTCCACCAGGTCTTCCGTCCAATCTCTGTCGGATGGCAGACCGATTTGCAAGATTACTCTCCTGCGCTGGATCATCCCATTGGCAAGTCGTCACCTCTGATGCGGCACTCCGGGCAAGCTCTTGGCATAAGGCTCGGCCACGGACCAGTTTAGTGGGCCGGACCTCTATATCAAACTCTTGGATCTTGGAGATCCAACCTGCCCTCTTATTGCCAAGTTCGCCTTGGATGATGAAGTTTCTAACGTCCGGGTGTACCACGTACACTATCGTCTTACTCTGGGAGACGAAATGACGAAACTTCTTCAGCGACCGCATCACCGCATGGACTTGTCTTTCAATGAAATTGTACTTTTCCTCATGCGGGTGGATAACTTGACTCAGGAATGCAATTGGCCGCTCGTCCCCATCCTCGTTTTTTTGGGTAAGGACAGTTGCGTAGCTCTCCGGTTCTCCGACAGCGTAAAGGATAAAATCCTTGGAGTAGTCGGGGTTCACCAGAACGGGGGCCTGGGCGATTCTCTCTTTTATCTCTTTGAATGCCCGCCTTCTCTCCTCGGTCCATTGGAACTCAGCATCCTTCTTGAGGAGCTCCGTCATCGGCTTGACTACCTGGGCGAAGTCGGAAATGAATTTCCGAACAAAATTAATCTGCCCAAAGAAGGATTGGAGGCCCTTCTTGCTCGCTGGCAGAGGTAGCTTGAGGAGGGCTTCCGCCCTGGCAGGGTCTATAGCTAGTCCCTTCTCCGATATCACGTGGCCTAGGAGCTTGCCTTCTTTAACCGCGAAAATGGATTTTTTCGGGTTGATGGAGATTCCGAATTCCCGGCACTTCTCAAACACTTGTCGCAAATGTAGGCCGTGTTCCTCCCTTTTGTGGGAGAAAACAGTCATATCATCAAGATAAATCACAATGATGCGATTGAGTAACTCACCAAAGGCTAAGTCCATCGCTCTCTGGAAAGTCGCTCCGGCGTTTGAGAGGTCGAACGGCATGCGCTGGTAGGCGAAAGTGCCCCACTTGGTGGTGAAGGCTGTCTTGAACTGGTCTTCGTCCTTCACCCAGATCTGGTTGTACCCGGAGAAGCCATCCAGCAGAGAGAATCTCTGCGCTCCCGCCACTACGTGGAGAATCTGGTCGATTTGGGGCAGCGGGTAGTGGTCCTTCAGCGATGCCTGGTTGAGATTCCGGAAGTCGACACACAGGCGGATGTCTCCATTCTTCTTTCGGACTGGGACTAGGTTGGCCACCCAGGAAGAGTGCTTGATTGGGTATATGATTTTGGCCTCCAACATTTTTAAGAGTTCGGCCTTCATCAAGACTTCTATTTTTGGGTTGACAGGCCTTTGCTTCTGTCGGAAAGGTTTGACCCCTTCCTGCAGTTCAATGGTGTGCTGGAAGACGGACTTGTCATACCCTTTCAAGTCCTGGTAGCTCCAGGTGACAATATCCGGATATTCTCTGCAGAGGGTTCTGATTTGCTCAATTTCCAATGGGGTGCAATCAGTTCCCACCTTGATAGTTTTCCCGGATTCCAGCTCCAGCTCCTCGTATTCTCTTGCGTCCACCTTTATCTTGTGGGGGAGGGACCTGTCGTCCTGGTCAAACAAGCTTTCAAGGGTGATTAAACCCTTGGGGACGTGGTTGTTCTTCAACTGAATTAACCCCTCATATTCTTCATCATCGAGGGTTCGGTCTTCAATGTTGCCTGCTTCGTCTATCAAAAAATTGACGATCTGCTCATCACTGTCAAAAACCTGCCAATGGATGTCTTTGTCAGGTATCGAAGGCCGGTAAATTACCCTCACTGCCTTTGGCTTTTGCATTACATTCTCGGCGGGGGAGCATCTGGCTCCAATAGACGCTAGGACATCTGCGTGCTTGTTCCGCTCCCGCGAAATAGATTGGATGTTCAGAGCCGAGAAAGACTCTAGCAGGTCCCATACCTTATTACGGTATGCCTTCAGATAGTGTTGCTTCGCAACACACTTATTAGTCACCTGGTTACAGATCAGCTCTGAATCGTCGAAGATCTGCAACTATTTTATTCCGAGTTTCTCCGCCTTTCGTAACCCCAAACACAGGGCTTCATACTCAGCGACATTGTTTGTACAGCTCCATGCGAGCCTGTACGAGTAAGTCTTTTGATTTCCGGAAGGAGAGATGAGGACAACTCCTGCTCCAGCGCCATTCTTGCATCGGGCGCCGTCGAAGAAGAGCTTCCATAGTTGATCGTCCATGGGGTCTGCGTCACTCGGTACCTTAGCCTTTTCGGGCTTGGTAATCGAGTAACACCCGATGTCAGATTCGATCATGGCGTTAAAATCGCGCATAGAGAACTCATCCTCTATGCGGAGCTCGTCAAGAGCTTCCTCCATCAGCTCTACCTTTTCTTCTACTTCCTCTACTTCGTCAACGATGTTGACTGAGTCCATTGGTTTTTCCGCATCCTGGATCCTTTCAATGTGAAAGGTGGAGGGCTTTTCATTAAAAATTTTGATCCTCCTTCCTCTGAAGGGGATCTCCAAGTGCGAATAATCGAGAGACAGATAGCCTCCAAGCTTGGCAGTGAATTCCCTTGATAAGCACATGCTAAAATAGGGCTCTAAGTCTACTACCACAACTTCTTGAATTACTGTGATCTGCGGCATCTTGTGCAACACGATCGGGATGTCCTTGATGACCCCCACTGTTTTGACTGGAGTTCCATCCAGTTGAAGCACTCCAGGACTGCTCCTGGTGTACTCCATGCCCATAATCTCGCAAACAGCCTTGGGCATTACAGTAGTGGCAGCGCCAGAATCGACCATGCAATTATGCACGACCCACCCCTCCATCCTGAGGGACAGATAAAATGGCGGCGGCCTGTTCTTCCCGGTGGCGGAGGTAGTCAGCGGCTGTGTCAAGACGGTCTGAGTTGGCCTCCCCTTGCCCTTGACGCACTTGAGGGATTCCTGCAACAGGTCGACTTGACCAGGCAGTTGAAGCGCATCGAAGAGGCTTACCTTAGCTGGAGTCTTCCTTAACTCTTCAACGATGTTGTACGCTCCGGCACCAGACTCGCCTCCCTCCTTAGCAGTTTCGTACCGGGTCCGGTACTGCTGCATTGCTTCCACCCTCTGGCGCTTGGTCAACGAGGGGTATCTGAGTTTTTCTCTCGCCTGATCCCTCGCTTCGGTTTGGGGTTGAGAGGGTGAAGCTTGCGGTTGAGGGATTCTCGCTTTTGCTCTTGGAGGCAGGTAGTCTTTTAATCGGGCGGAATCTGCCGGCTCTGATACCTGAACAGGCTCCTTTTCTGGTGGTGGCGCCTTCTCACTTGACAGCTTGGGATTGGCAGGCACCTTCAATGGTTCCATCTGAACCGGATCGACCTCGATTGGCTTCTTGCCCGTCCTCATCAGAACGGAGACCTGCTCGACAGGGGGAATCATGAAATTACGGTCAGTTTCCCTTATCATATTTACCTGTCCGCCAGGTGCGTTGTCTGCAAGTGTTTGTACATAGTTCAGATGAACCATGCAAGTCTCTTCGCCATGCGGGTCATTGCAGGTGGAGCACCAGTAAGCTCTGCCGGATGAACCAGCTTCTTCGCTTTCCAACATCGTCGAGTTCCTCTCAGGAGCCCTACCGGTGGGGGCAACTTGCTCCCTAGTGATTGGGGGAGGAAATCTCCTTGGTTGATAGCTTTGATCATTTTGCCTCCTCATGACGGTCATCTCATTCGCAATCGTTTTCACATATGCACGCAAATCCTGCAACTCTTTGACCTGGTCCGCATTTAAGGCTGCCTGAGGTGCGGGTAATGGCAATGGTGCCAAGGGTGCAGGCAATGCGGGAAATGGGACAGGAGCTGGGAGCTGAGGAACAACGGGTGTTTGATACTGCGGTGTAGATACCGCCTAATTTTGTGGATTGGGGTTCCACGGTTGATTGGGGTACATCGGAGATGTAGGTGGAGCAGATGCACTGGGATACATGTTCTGAGGGAAATCCGGATAAATCGGCATGGTCGTCTTTGGAGGCAACTTTCCGATAGCTACTAGGTCAGCCTCGGCCTTCTGCGCCTGCTCATACAAGGCAGGGAAAGTGTTGATGTTAGCATGCCGGATGCTCATGCTAATATCGGAATGGAAAGCTCTCAAGTAATAGAACGTCGCTTGCTCCGGAGTGGGCCGAAGGCCGGCGGTAACTCTCTGCCAGGTTCGAGCGAACCTGACGTTAAAGTCAACTATCTCCTCTTGAGGATGTCTCTGGATGGTGGTGAACTGATGCAACAGTGAGAATGGGTCTGCTACTTCATTGAACCCTTTAATCAGTTGCTCTGCTAACTGGTCCCAGGAAGTGATAGTGTCGGCCGACAGCGATCGGTACCAGTAGAGGAGCTTACCTCTAAGTGAGAGCACTAGCAGCTTCACCATTACATCTTCCTCCGTGATGTGGTGGATGGTCGCCAGTGCAGCGACGTCTTGGACGTGCTCGTAGGCGGTCTTTCCTGTGCCGTCGAATGTGGGTAGAGCCTTCAACGCTGCAGGCGGCACTTGATTCTGAGCCTGTAGGGCAAGCGGTCCCGAATGATTCCAAGCCGAAAACTGCCTGGGTGGAGCTTGCGCCATTGGAACGTTAGGCTGAACGGTTGGCTGAACCGGAACGTTCGGTTGAACCAGATTTGGTTGAACTGGCTGGACCGGAACACTCGAAACGCTTGGTTGAACCGGAGGATTCGGTTGAACCGGAGAATTTGGCGGATTCGGGGGCAAGCTAGTTGTTGTGCTAGCAGGAGTTGGAGTCCGCGAAGCAACAACAGCTACTTGCGAAGATGTCCCGTCTAACGGGATATTCGGTCGGACCACTCTAGGATGTTCTCCCAAAGCGTCGATGTCAAGCTCGAAGAACTCGACTTCTTCTTCTGTATTTTTAGCTCTCCATCTCGTGTGCATGAAGGCGGGCTTTTAAACTGGTCTTCGAGATTCGGAGGTGTCTGAGTTCAGCTGAGTCGCCAGATGTTCGGATTCGACAGTAATAAGATGAACATCAACTTCTTAATACTGCTTTTGAAGTGGAACGTTTGGGTCCCACCGGGCGTGCCAGAAACTGTTGGTCAAAAATCTGCCTTAGGTATGAAATGATGTCATTCATGCGCCCTAGACCCGGCCAACATTGAAAGGCCGAGAGGAAGAAATGCCTCCCGTGCCAATCTCCAGAGATGGGCTGGTTCCCTTGCTATTCTAACTGGGGGGATTTAGATTAGAGAACAGGAAAGAAATTAACAAATGACTGAAAGGGATGGGAAATATGGCCACAGGCCAGATAGAACAGGGGTGATGAACTAACAACACGATAACTTAACCATACGTCGAATCAATAGCACTCAATACAGAAAACTAACAAAAATTAAAACCAGGTATCTAACATGTGTAATCTCCAGGGCTATTCCAGCGTTCACCCTCTATCGGGAGTCAAATCCAGATATTAGAATAATAACTCACATACAGAGCGGAGAATTTAATAGAAAATAAGCAATAGAAGACATACACATGAATAGAAGTCCAGAGTTAGAGCCAAACATTATCTGTATTGATAGCAGAATTCAAGTTACAACAAGCTTTCTAGCAAACGTCCATCATTTTACAATAAAATTGCCGGCTTATATAGAGAATTCTGCCGCTTGAAATATTAAATGCACACCCACAAAACATCGCGGTGGCAAAGAAGATAAGATTTGCAAGGAGAAACACTCATGAAACAGTAACCAGGCATGGGCTGAAACTGATGACTCCTCCGAAATGTAGTTGCACCCCTTCAATGCTCTGACAGGTCCAGCCGGTGGCGCCGTCTCCTTGCTTGTTGGAACCGCCTTGATGAAAGATAGGATTCTGCATCCCTGGAACGTCAAGTCCGGAAGCTTCCTAGACCGACTGCGTTTAGATGGATAAGGATGCACCTGGTCCGGCTGATGAGAAGCGCCTCTGAGGAATTCGGGCTGAGGCAAGGGGGCTAGACAGAAAACAGGTGCTAGATGCAGTCCCGGCTGCTACGTTTTGCCTCTTCCTGGCCCGGAATGGGCTTGATGCTTCAAAAAGCTGCAGCAAAACAACTTGCTGCCTTGAACATAGTGCAGACGTTGAAAAGTCAAGGCGCAAGGCGCTGCTCCCTTAGGCCGAAATTGCTGTGCGCTCGAGAATTTGAGCGAAATGCCCTGCTGCATCGGACGGGGCGCCAAGGTTGGATGGTCAAAGGATGAAACGCAACTAATCTTGCCCCGAAACTACCCGACGCTTGAAAATGGAGCGCAACTGCTTGGCATTCTTGAAGACAGCGTTGGCGTTGAAAAGTCAATGGCCAAAGCGCAGTGGAATGGAGCACAAATGCATTGCGCCTGAAAATTGGAGTGCAGCTGCCTGGGGCATCGGGGGGAGTGTCGGTGTTTGAAAAGTCAACAGCCAAAGCACTGTCAACTTGGAGCGCAAGTGCCTTGCACTCAAAAAATGGAGCGCAACACCTTGATGCCTCGGGAGTGGTGCAAAGTTTGAAAAGTCAAATGGGCATTGCGCTCTTACTTAAGCCCGAAATTGCTCTGCGCTTGGGGAACTGGGCGAAACGTCCTGGCCTAGGGAGATGTGCTGATGTTGAATGGTCAAAGGACAAAGCGCAATCTCTTGGTGCGAAATGGCCTTGCGCCCAAAAAGTGGAGCGCAACAAGCCTAGCAACACTTAGCATATTTTCCATTAAAACTAGTTGCTACTCTTTGAAAAGTCAACGGACCTTGCGCTCCCTGTCAGCTGCGAATTTGCCTTGCGCTCAACCACTGGTGCGAAACAGACTGAGCCCCACACTTGTGCTAAAATTGATAGCTTTGGACAGTTTGGAAGCAACTTCGCCGAATTTAGGCCTCGGGACAGGATTGCGCCTTACAGACAAGGCGCAAACAACCGGGGCGCACCTACGTTTTCTCGCTCAAAGGTGGGATGCTGCTGATCAGCCAAAACGGTTCTGCACTTTAACCTTGCTCGAAAACTGACCTACGCCTTCAAAAAGGCGAATACTCTGCATGATAGATGAACAGAAAAACTGCGCCAGCCCTTGGGCGCAACTGACAAGATTTGACAGAGAAAGCAGGAAAGATAAAAAACATTTGTATAAGGAAGAGAGCTTCAGGGAAGGAGAAAATACAGGCATAGCAGAATATACACAATGTTGCAGAAATGCCAACACTAATTTGCAGTCCTCTTTCAACTTTCTATCTTGCTTACTTTTTGTCCTTCTTGCGTCCAAAACCTCTGATATTTGCAGCTCTTCTCCTTCTCTGAATGGTGCCCAAAATATGCCTTTTCTCCTTTCAATCTGCTGTCCAAGAATACTGAAATTTGCAGCTCTTCTATCTCCTCCAAATGCTGTCTTAACTTGCTGCCCAAAATATCTGATTTTTGCAGCTTCAATTCTCCTCCAAATGTGTTCTCTTGAACTCTGAAATTTGCAGCTACAAATGCTGCCTTCTCGCTGTCCAAAAAACTGCCTCTTCGCTGTCCAATAACTCTGTAATTTGCAGCTTCAATTGCTGACAAATCTTCCTTCACTTTGCTGTCCAAAGCTCTCTCAAATCTGCCCTGAATTTCTCCAAATCACAGCTCTCTTTTCTCTTTCTAATGCTGCCCAATTTTGCAGCCCAAATCTCTCAAATTGCTGCTCCAAAGTTCTGATTATTGCTCCTATATTTTGCTGTCCAAAAACAACCTCTAACTTCTCCAATATGCTGCTTTAATTTGCTGTCAAGCCTTCCTTCAAATGGCTGTTCAAGGGCACTTCAAAATCTGCCCAAATCTTCTTCAATTTGCAGCTCTATGTTACCTTCAATATTCTGTCCTGTGACCCTTCAACTTCTATCACAAAAATCAGCAAGCTTCTCCTCTGAAAATCAACCTTCAAAATCTTTATGGCTGTCCTTAAAATTTTCAAATCTGGTGGCCTCTTCTATCCTCTTTCTCCTTCAATCTTCTTGTCAAATTCTGAATTCAAATCTGGCCTCTTTGTTGGCCTCTTCCTCAAGAATCTGAATGTCTTGAGGTCTTCAAAAATGCTCTTCACAATTTGGTAATCTTCTTGCTATATCCTTCTTCCTTTTGGGCTTGTTGTCAGATGACGACAATTGTCCCAAATTCTTCTTTTCAGGAGCTTCTCCTGCTTGCAATCTTCTACCAAGAGCTTTCTTCAAATATCCTCCAATGGCCACTTCTTCAACTTCTCCAATAGGGCTTTTCTAGCCTTCTTCTTTCTCCTTCCAAATTTGCTTGAGACCTCTTCTCTTGGGTCTTTAAATTCTGAAATTCTTCAATTGGACCTTTTTCTTAGTCCTCCTCTATCTTCTTTCTCAAATCTTCTATCTTCCAAATCTGGAAGTTCTTCAATGAGATCTCTTCTCTTGGATTTCCTCTTTCTTCTATCTTCAATAGGGGTTCTTTGGCCTCTTTCTCTCTTCTTCCTTCAATCTGCAGTCTTCAATATGCTATGGGGACCTCTTCTTTGGGTCTCCTCAATCTTCAATGTCTACGCTTTTGCTACAACTCAAAAACTAATCCCTGCATGAGGAAAGCACATAGACTTTCAGGCAATCGAAGATGAAATTCTTCTCTATCCGTTGTAGGAAGCTTCTCAACTTCTAAGAACTAATTTTTTGCAACAAAAACTTAGACAGTAGCAATCAAATACATTCAAATTTCCAGAATTTTGAAATCAATAAACTTCACTAGTTATTCTCAAAACTAGTGGAAAGAAATCTATGTTGAATCCTAGTCTTCACGAGTTTTCCTTCAACCCTGTGGAAAGACTGTAACCAAATAGTAATCTGGAATCTTCTTCTATCTATCAACCTTTTCAATAGGACCTCCTTCTTGGGTCTCTTAATCTCATCAATGTCAAGGTCTATCTTCAAAACCTGTAAATTTCCTTCTATTCCAAATTTGCTCTTGGAATAGGTAAATTAAATCTCCAATCTTCACTGGTTTTTCTTCAACACAGTGGAAAATACTATCTTCTCTGGTTTTCCTTTTCCAAAGGTAATTTCTTCAACTTCACTGGTTTCTCCTTAACCAATGGAAATCTCCTTTGCAACTTTTAAAAACCTGCGCAAGACAAAACCTTGTTGTAGCTCTAATACCACTATTAGCTTTTGAAGCTTAATACTTAATGCAAAATAACCTCAAGATCTAAAAAAAAGTTGCAATATGAAATATGAGTTAATGGCAATTTTCTAAATATATAAAATTCATAAATAACTTCTGCAACTATTCATGCTCATGAAAATAGTAATAACATAGAATAAAGGTCTACTAATGCATGCTATGAGCAATGCACTTTCGATACATATTACAATGCTTTGTCACAAATATATAATAGTATGTGACTCTTCATAGGCTGCACTCTTGACCTTCACTCTTCTTGAGACTCTTCACTTTCCTACTCTATGGACACATGTGCACATGAACTATTATGCACATTTACATTATTAAATACTTTGCACACTCTAATCTAAGACACACATCCTAATCAAATATTTACAATGATGTACCCAAGGTGGTACATTAGCATGTACCAATTAATGTAATATATTCCAACATGTTCAAGTGTTGGTTTGTTGTTCTACCCAAGCAAATATCCCACATTTTTTGTGGAGAGGAGCCTATAGCACATTAAAAGGGAGGAGGCGCTCCCTTTGAAGCGACCACAAAGTAGTGGCCAAGGAAGCCTCCCCGTGTGGCCACCTGGAAGTGCTATTTTGGCGCACGTGCTACCGCCACGTGGCGGACGATTACCACAGTTGACCTGTTGACTTGGAGGAATTTGACTACAGTTGACCAGCGAGCATCGTTGACCTATCGAATGTTGTTGACTCCGGTTGATCCCTCGCACAGTTTACCTGCTGAGTGACGTTGACTTCAAACCAAAATTTTTTTGCTAGTTGAAAATTAATTTTTACCTTTCAAATTCAAATTTTTACCTCCAAAAGATCAATTTTTTGCAATTTTAAGGGTCATATTTTCATTTTGGTGCTAATTGTTTTTTACCACTTCACAATTGAAGGGTAAATCCTTTTGTAATTTGCACAAATTGTTGTAACATTGAAAGCACTAAAATTTACCCTTATTGTAACTTTGAAGGCAAAATTTTGTATCTCATAGTCTAGGCAATTGTTGCATTTAGGAACCCTTCAAATTGTTCCTAATAGGTGCCTAGACATCAATTTGCAACCACTTTTAGTGCCTTTTACTCTGGCTTACACCAGATTCCAAATGGCTTCTGATCTCACAGAACAAATGACAAATCTCGCTCATGTAGTTGGAGAGTTGATGAATAGAGTACAAACATTACAATGCAAACTGCTCCTGGTGATGTAAAGTTATATAACAATGAGTTTCGAAATAAGACAAAATGTGAAGTAAAGCCTTATGACGGATCTAAGAATCCCGATGTCCTGTCTAGTTGAATCTTAGATATGGAGACTTGGTTCTCCTATTCAAAAACTCCTGTCGATGAACAAGTTTCCTTTGCTAAACTTAAGCTCACGGGTTTGGCAAAAGTCTTGATCATGGAGAGACAACAAAGTCAAAATCCAATCAAGACTTGGAATGACCTCATCAAAGCTTTGAAGAATACCTTCTACCCACCTAATTACCAAAATGATCTCAAAATCAAATGGTATAGACTGAGGCAAACTCATAATATGTCGGTCCAAGACTACATCTTTGAGTTCAATAGGTTAAGGATTCTTCTTGGAGTGAAAGATCCAACAAAAGCACTAATCATCAAATTTTCTAGTGGTTTGCAAGAACAGGTATTTAGGGAGGTGAAGTTCACTCCCTTGACTACTTTGGATGCTGCATTTAATCATGCACTTTTAGCAGAGGAGAAAGTGGTTGCTCAATATGTACGCACTTCCAAGGCACCAAGTCAATAGCAGTCATATCAAGCGAAGACACCTTCCTCTTCTTTCTCTATTCCTCCTTTCTCTCCTTCTTCCTCTTCTCCTTCTTTCAATGGCAAGAAATTTTGTAATCATTGTAAAAGAAGAGGTCATGTAGAAAAGATTTTTTTGGAAGAAGAAAAACCTAAATGTACAAACACAAAATGAGGAAACACAAGATGGTCCCATTAAGGTTTTAGGAGAGGAAAGAGCATATGATGAGCTTAGGAGAAAGCTCAATAATGTAACCCTAATGTCTCATCCTTTGATTGATGGTACCCATGACAATTTGTTCGTCACAAGGGCCCACTTGACTCACGACTTTTCTATGCATTGTATCCTCGACAATGGATCGCAAAAGAATTTAATTGCAAAGTCCATTGTTGATAGGTTGCAACTGCCTGTGGAACCTCATCCTCATCCCTACTCACTAGGATGGAAGGATAAGAGTTCCACCTCCTACATCAAAGAAACGTGCATAGTGTCCTTTGCTTTTGGTCCACATTTTGTGGATAGAGTCACATGCGATGTGACTCCAATGGATTGTTGTGGTATGCTTTTGGGTAAGCCCTATCAATATGACAAGAGGGTTGTATATAATGCCTTTAAAAATACATACACATTGTATCACGAGAATAAGACTTTTCTTATTCAAAGTATTAAGTATAACACACTTTTGATGCGCCCCATTCAGACACAAAAGATAGCCTTAATCTTCAGCAAACCACAGGATACACCTGCACCAATTACACCATCTCCTCCTCCTGAGGAGTCAACTCCTTCACCACTAGCTCCTCCTCCTGTTGCTCCTCCTACTCCTTCTGTTTTGCAAAAGACTCAGCAACCTCAGCAACAGGTTATTGGTCCTCGTTGGCTTCCTCTTCCCTCTAGGGGTGGCACAAAAGTTGTGACCAAACGTGGCATTCCAGCACAGGCACCAATGGGCTTCATCGACCTTGTCCAAGCAAATGATGATGTGGCACCTCAGCCTTCGATCCATCCAACCAACAGGATATGTTTTCAACGTTTGGTGTCTCACACTCCCACTTTTGTTGTAAAAGCATTGGAGTCCAATGCTTCTATTGTGGGGAGGTATGATGAGGGCATCAATTAGCCTAAGCACTAGTTTAGGCATATATTAGGCCTAATTTCGTATTTTATGTAATAATGCGTGAGGCTTCTCAAGCTCACGTGGGTTTTGTTTGTTGTAGGTTTAGTTGAGTTGTTAGCCTACCTTTAGATTTTTAGGTGAAGTTACAACTCCACCTCCTTTAGTTAGCTTATTGTTAAGCTTGCTAGTTTTGTTGGCTTCTTGCTGGTTGCAACCACTTCCATTGTAAGCGATCATGTGCATCTTGTATTTCTAGCATATCGTATGCCTATATATTATTATGCTCAAAGAATAAGTTTAGCTTTTGCTTTCATCTTCAAACCTTTGTCTTCCGCTCATCATTCTTCGTGTGTGGCTCCTGTTGGCAATTTTGCCACATTAAAACTTTTGATAAATTTTGGCCTAAGTATGGAGCTTTCAAGCGGCAAAGAGCATGCTGAGGTGTTCGGGTTTTCGCGGGCCATAAACGGGGGCGATAAAATGGACAAAATGAGCTCTGGATATTTTATCATTGCAGATCTTCTCGCCAGCTTTCCGACGATATATTATAATAGGCGATCGGGTCAGCGGATCAAAAGTTATGGCCCCGGGAAGCAGAACCAGGAAACCCAGTTTTGGTGCGAAGTCCGACCTTCGCTTTGGTGCGAAGTCCGACTTCGCCCAGTTTTGGTGCGAAGTCCGACTGCGCCCAGTTTTGGTGCGAAGTCCGACTTCGCCCAGTTTTTGTACGAAGTCCGACTTCGCCCTTCTTCCTGAGTGCACTTGGAAGCGGTCGCGGCAGAAATTGACTAAGTGTTGGAGCGCAACCCGACTTCGCAGCGAAGTCGGACTGCGCTCCCTTGTCCGTGCGAAGTCCGTACGGCGGTGAGAATCAGCATTTCGGTGCGCAACCCGACTTCGCAGCCGAAGTCGGAGTGCGCCCTTTGACCGGTGCGCAAGAGGGAAAAACCCAAAACCCGTAGGCCTACCCGATCGCGCTGTTTTTCACCCGTGCTACCCGATTGGCGCTCCTATCCCGGGCGAAGTTGGATAAACTGCCTTTCAAGGCAGACACATGTCAAACAGCATCATCCGACAAGTGTCCAACTTTGGGATCCGAGCCAAGACATGCCGAGCGAAAGGACAAGCATGGGCCGCACTACTTATGCCAGCTGCATCATTTAAGGCTGATGTGAGTTTCCACCTACCTCGCCTACCCGCATTCCCGTCAATATAAAGTTCTACCCAACGCGCCGCCACGTGGCCGTTCAACCTTCAGGGAGACCATGCCGAGAGTACAGTCCAGCCCGACAGAGGTCAGCATCAGCAGTTCCGCGGCTGCTTTTGTCAGCTAATGTTTGACTGGGACTTTGTGCCCATTAATGTAACGGGGGGAACTTTGGGCTATAAATACCCACCACATTTTCATTGTAAAGTGGTGGAAGGGGAATGTCTGTTAGGGAACCATTGTAACCGTGCTTCTGCATCTGAATATAAAGTATACGCCTGTCTCTGTTCTACTTCTTTTATTTTTTATGCTGCCTCTATTTAACATCTATGCCTTACGTTTCCTGTGTCACGGCTTGTTGATTCGCTTCAGCATTTGGTGGTCGTGTACTATTGAGGCATTGCTTGTGTCATGGCTTGTTGTTACTCGAACTCCGGCATTTGGTGGCCAAGTACTCTTGAACTTAATTGATTAGAGGATACATAGAATAAATGTGGTAGCAGTTCCTTCAGTTGTGTGTTACGTTGTTGTCCGTAGTGGTGATTGATGCGTTGTCGTGCTGTTAGTTCTCCTTGTAGGGAGAATGTTTGCTAGGGGACCATTGTAGCTGTGCGTATAAATTCTCTGCATAACACACATACTTGGATCTGACATCTCTTGGTTGCTTTCTGTTTATGTTGCTGTACGTAGTGGTGATTGATGCATTGCCGTGCTGTTAGTTCTCCTTGTAGGGAGAATGTTTGCTAGGGGACCATTGTAGCTGTGCGTACACTGCTTTATACAGAAAGTATACTTAGGTTTTGCAGTTTCCGGTTATGCTTTGTATTTATGATGCAAGTAAGTAGTGGTGATTGATGTGTTGCCGTACTGTTAGTTCCCCCCACCCAACTCCAATCACATTTGTAAATTCTTTCCGCATTTTTATCTCTTTCCCGCACTCTCATCTTATCTTACTAAACCCCCACAAGGAGCCGGCCTTCTCCGGAGATTGGCCCGGAAGGCATCCCTTCCTTCCGGCCTTTCAATGTTGGTTTGCGGGTCCAGGGCGCAATAACGACAAATCCTTTCCTCATGGCGGATTCGTGACCAACAGTTTTTGGCACGCCCGGTGGGACTCTTTGTCCCACATTTGGAAGATCTCAAGCTCGTCCTCACTCGGGCTGACAGTTTCTTTCCGAATACTCGGTGGGACAAGGAAGTTTCTCACCCCCAAACAGAATCGAAGCACTGGTGCTCGCTTCATTGCTGTTCAAAATCAGAGCACCTGGCGACTCTGCACGTTCATATTCTCTGAGTCCAAAAGACCGGTCCTAACGCCTTCATTCAAGCGAGAAGGTGGCGAGCGAGGAACCCGGGAAACCAGCCTGACTTTACGAAATTAATACCAACGCTCCAGGCGAGCGCGTCAGGCTGGCTGATTACCAAGCTCGCATAGACGAATCCGTGAGGTGAGACGATCAGTCTCCATATTTTAAGGAAGCCCGAGTTGGTGAATCTTTGGCTTGCCTTCATCTGGCAAAATCACCTGGCGACTCCGACTGAGCTGAAGATCCAGATTTCTTGATCGCAGGCGCCCTTTTTTTTAAGCTAATAGAAGACACCCCGGAGGAATCAAGGTTTGGTGAGCAGCCTTGACCTCACAAGCGGAGAAATGAATGTTCACCTACAGTCTCCACCGTGGTGGTATTGGCTCCAACCATCACCGCAACCGGTACCCGAAGAGGGCTCCCATCTGGAAAATCTCCTTGCCACATCGTTCATCAATTGTACGGGTACCGGCATGAATGACAATCCGCCACGTTGCACCATGTTCGCGACCTGGCAAACTTTGGGAGGCCACCCGGACTTCAAAGATCATCCGAAGTACAATCAGATCTGGTCCGGACACTGCAGGTTCACCGGATAGGCAACCAAAGTTAGATTTGTGTTGGCGGCATGCCAATAATGCCGCAAAATTTTGTATAAATAATCCGGCTAGTATTCAAAGTTTTAGTTGTTTCCTTAATTCAGTCTGTGCAGTGTTTTCTTTTTAAGTTTTCCGACAGAAGCAGAGTGCCGTGGGTGCCAAGGGTTTCAGAAAGAGGTTGCTGCTGGCAGTGAGTATCAAGAGGACAGCGAGGGTGACTCCGTTGCCCAATGGATAAAGGCCTGGGTCCTCACATCGAGGCGAGCTCAATGCCCCGCAAGCCGCCAAGAATGTTGGCAATTTTGCCACATTAAATCTTTTGATAAATTTTGGCCTAAGTATGGAGCTTTCAAGCGGCAAAGAGCATGCTGAGGTGTTCGGGTTTTCGCGGGCCATAAACAGGGGCGATAAAATGGACAAAATGAGCTCTGGATATTTTATCATTGCAGATCTTCTCGCCAGCCTTTCCGACGATATATCATAATAGGCGATCGGGTCAGCGGATCAAAAGTTATGGCCCCGGAAGCTGAACCAGGAAACCCAGTTTTTGGTGCGAAGTCCGACTTCGCCCAGTTTTGGTGCGAAGTCCGACTTCGCCCAGTTTTTGGTGCGAAGTCCGACTTCGCCCTTCTTCCTGAGCGCACTTGGAAACAGTCTGGCAGAGAAATTGACTAAGTGTTGGAGCGCAACCCGACTTCGCAGCGAAGTCGGACTGCGCTCCCTTGTCCGTGCGAAGTCCGAACGGCGGTGAGAATCAGCAAGTGCCGTGCGCAACCCGACTTCGCAGCGAAGTCGGATCGCGCCTTTGACCGGTGCGCAGTAGGGAAGTCAAGGCCAAGCCCGATCGCGCCGTTTTTCACCCGTGCTACCCGATTGGCGCTCCTATCCTGGGCGAAGTTGGATAGACTGCCTTTCAAGGCGTACATGTGTCAAGCAAGATCATCCGACAAGTGTCCAGCTTTGGGATCTGAGCCAAGACATGCCGAGCAAAAGGACAAGCATGGGCCGCACTACTTATGCCACCGCCTCATTTAATGCCGATGTGAGTTTCCACCTACCTCGCCTACCCGCATTCCCGTCAATATAAAGTTCTACCCAACGCGCCGCCACGTGGCCGTTCAACCTTCGGGGAGACCATGCCGAGAGTACAGCCCAGCCCGACAGAGTCAAGCATCGTCAGCTCCGCGGCCGCTTTTGTCGCCTAATGTTTGATCGGGACTTTGTGCCCATTAATGTAACGGGGGAACTTTGGGCTATAAATACCCACCACAAATTCATTGTAAAGTGGTGGAAGGGGAATGTCTGTTAGGGAACCATTGTAACTGTGCTTCTGCTTATCAATATAAAGTATATGCCTGTCTCTGTTCTACTTCTTTTATTTTTTATGCTGCCTCTCTTTAACATCTATGCCTTACGTTTCCTGTGTCATGGCTTGTTCATTCGCTTCAAGCATTTGGTGGTCAGGTACTACCTGAGGCATTGCTTGTGTCATGGCTTGTTGTGAATTCGGACTTCAGCATTTGGTGGCCAAGTACTCCTGGACTTTATTGATCAGAGGATACATAGAATAAATGTGGTAGCAGTACCTTCAGTTGTGTGTTACGTTGTTGTCCGTAGTGGTGATTGATGCGTTGCCGTGCTGTTAGTTCTCCTTGTAGGGAGAATGTTTGCTAGGGGACCATTGTAGCCGTGCGTATAAATTCTCTGCATAACACACATACTTGGATCTGACATCTCTTGGTTGCTTTTTGTTTATGTTGCTGTCCGTAGTGGTGATTGATGCATTGCCGTGCTGTTAGTTCTCCTTGTAGGGAGAATGTTTGCTAGGGGACCATTGTAGCTGTGCGTACACTTCTTTATATAAAGAGTATACTTAGGTTTTGCAGCTTCTGGTTATGCTTTGTATTTATGATGCAGTAAGTAGTGGTGATTGATGTGTTGCCGTACTGTTAGTTCCCCCCACCCAACTCCAATCACATTTGTAAATTCTTTCCGCATTTTTATCTCTTTCCTGCACTCTCATCTTATCTTACTAACCCCCACAAGGAGCCGGCCTTCTCCGGAGATTGGCACGGAAGGCATTCCTTCCTTCCGGCCTTTCAATGTTGGTTTGCGGGTCCAGGGCGCAATAACGACAAATCCTTTCCTCATGGCGGATTCGTGACCAACGCTTTTGGCACGCCCGGTGGGACTCTTGGTCTCGCATTTGGAAGATCTCAAGCTCGTCCTCACTCGGGCTGACAGCTTCTTTCCGAATACTCGGTGGGACAAGGAAGTTTCTCACCCCCAAACAGAATCGAAGCACTGGTGCTCGCTTCATTGCTGTTCAAAATCAGAGCACCTGGCGACTCTGCACGTTCATATTCTCTGAGTCCAAAAGACCGGTCCTAACGCCTTCGTTCAAGCGAGAAGGTGGCGAGCGAGGAACCCGGGAAACCAGCCAGACTTTACGAAATTAATACCAACGCTCCAAGCGAGCGCGTCAGGCTGGCTGATTACCAAGCTCGCATAGACGAATCCGTGAGGTGAGACGATCGGTCTCCATATTTTAAGGAAGCTCGAGTTGGTGAATATCTGGCTTGCCTTCATCTGGCAAAATCACCTGGCGACTCTGACTGAGTTGAAGATCCAGATTTCTTGATCGCAGGCGCCCTTTTTTTTAAGCTAATAGAAGACACCCCGGAGGAATCAAGGTTTGGTGAGCAGCCTTGACCTCACAAGCGGAGAAATGAATGTTCACCTATAGTCTCCACCGTGGTGGTATTGGCTCCAACCATCACCGCAACCGGTACCCGAAGAGGGCTCCCATCTGAAAAATCTCCTTGCCACATCGTTCATCAATTGTACGGGTACCGGCATGAATGACAATCTGCCACGTTGCACCACGTTCGCGACCTGACAAACTTTGGGAGGCCAGCCGGACTTCAAAGATCATCTGAAGTACAATCAGATCCGGTCCGGACACTGCAGGTTCACCGGATAGGCAACCAAAGTTAGATTTGTGTTGGCGGCATGCCAATAATGCCGCAAAATTTTGTATAAATAATCCGGCTAGTATTCAAAGTTTTAGTTGTTTCCTTAATTCAGTCTGTGCAGTGTTTTCTTTTTAAGTTTTCCGACAGAAGCAGAGTGCCGTGGGTGCCAAGGGTTTCAGAAAGAGGTTGCTGCTGGCAGTGAGTATCAAGAGGACAGCGAGGGTGACTCCGTTGCCCAATGGATAAAGGCCTGGGTCCTCACATCGAGGCGAGCTCAATGCCCCGCGAGCCGCCAAGAATGTTGGCAATTTTGCCACATTAAAACTTTTGATAAATTTTGGCCTAAGTATGGAGCTTTCAAGCGGCAAAGAGCATGCTGAGGTGTTCGGGTTTTCGCGGGCCATAAACGGGGGCGATAAAATGGACAAAATGAGCTCTGGATATTTTATCATTGCAGATCTTCTCGCCAGCCTTTCCGACGATATATTATAATAGGCGATCGGGTCAGCGGATCAAAAGTTATGGCCCCGGAAGCGGAACCAGGAAACCCAGCTTTTTGTGCGAAGTCCGACTCCTCGATTTTGTGCGAAGTCCGACTTCGCCGCTTTGGTGCGAAGTCCGACTTCGCGACTTTGGTGCGAAGTCCGACTTCGCGCCGCTTTTGTGCGAAGTCCGACTTCGCGCCTTCTTCCTGTGAGCACTTGGAAACAGTCTGGCAGAGAAATTGACTAAGTGTTGGGGCGCAACCCGACTTCGCAGCGAAGTCGGAGTGCGCCCCCTTGTCCGTGCGCAGTCCGTACGGCGGTGAGAATCAGCAAGTGCCGGTGCGCAACCCGACTTCGCAGCCGAAGTCGGATCGCGCCTTTGACCGGTGCGCAGTAGGGAAGTAACGGCCAAGGCCCGACCGCGCTGTTTTTCACCTGTGCTACCCGTTAGCGCTCCTATCCTGGGCGAAGTTGGATAGACTGCCTTTCAAGGCGGACATGTGTCAAGCAACTTCATCCGACAAGTGTCCAGCTTTGGGATCTGAGCCAAGACATGCCGAGCAAAAGGACAAGCATGGGCCGCACTACTTATGCCACCGCCTCATTTAATGCCGATGTGAGTTTCCACCTACCTCAGCCTACCCGCATTCCCGTCAATATAAAGTTCTTCCCAACGCGCTGCCACGTGGCTGTTCAACCTTCAGGGAGACCATGCCGAGAGTACAGTCCAGCCCGACAGAAGTCAGCATCAGCAGTTCCGCGGCTGCTTTTGTCAGCTAATGTTTGACTGGGACTTTGTGCCCATTAATGTAACGGGGGGAACTTTGGGCTATAAATACCCACCACATTTTCATTGTAAAGTGGTGGAAGGGGAATGTCTGTTAGGGAACCATTGTAACCGTGCTTCTGCATCTAAATATAAAGTATACGCCTGTCTCTGTTCTACTTTTATTTTTTATGCTGCCTCTATTTAACATCTATGCCTTACGTTTCCTGTGTCATGGCTTGTTGATTCGCTTCAGCATTTGGTGGTCAGGTATTATTGAGGTATTTCTTGTGTCATGGCTTGTGCTGAACTCTAAACTTCGGCATTTGGTGGCCAAGTACTCTTGGACTTTATTGATTAGAGGATACATAGAATAAATTTGGTAGCAGTTCCTTCAGTTGTGTGTTACGTTGTTGTCCGTAGTGGTGATTGATGCGTTGCCGTGCTGTTAGTTCTCCTTGTAGGGAGAATGTTTGCTAGGGGACCATTGTAGTCGTGCGTATAAATTCTCTCGCATAACACACATACTTGGATCTCGACATTTCTTGGTTGCTTTTTGTTTATGTTGCTGTCCATAGTGGTGATTGATGCGCTGCCGTGCTGTTAGTTCTCCTTGTAGGGAGAATGTTTGCTAGGGAGCCATTGTAGCTGTGCGTACACTGCTTTATATAGAGAGCATACTTAGGTTTTGCAGTTCCTGGTTATGCTTTGTATTTATGATGCAGTAAGTAGTGGTGATTGATGTGTTGCTGTACTGTTAGTTCCCCCCACCCAACTCCAATCACATTTGTAAATTCTTTCCGCATTTTTATCTCTTTCCTGCACTCTCATCTTATCTTACTAACCCCCACAAGGAGCCGGCCTTCTCCGGAGATTGGCCCGGAAGGCATTCCTTCCTTCCGGCCTTTCAATGTTGGTTTGCGGGTCCAGGGCGCAATAACAACAAATCCTTTCCTCATGGCGGATTCGTGACCAACCAGCTCCTAATAGCCACATCCCTACTGCTCCAACTGCCTTTCTCGTTTCTCCTCTCTTACCGGCTCCTAGGCACTTGGCAACTATTCCTCACTCTATCGAAAGCTGCACTCTCTTCAGCCAGTGCATCAATGTCCCTTCCTTTGTCTTCTTCAGACAACTCCAATGACAAAACTTCCATTGTCATTCTCTTTTTGTTGTCACCTTCTTCCTTGTTGCTTTGTATGTTGATCCAATCTTTAATGGGGCTATATGTACCCAACGGAAAATAGTAGTCGATCCTTTTGGTACTGTCTAAAGAAGATTTAGTCCAAGAAACTATATCTTTTCATATGCCATCACATCCAAAAGTACCACAATGGCATTAAATGTGATTTAGAAATTCTTCGTGTACTACAACACAAAATTCAATATGCGGTCTAACACAAAAGCTGCAGAAACATACTTTTCTCCAACCATAACTCCTTCCATGTATGGTATGAGCCAAGTGGTCATATTCGAGGCTCTCTGCTCGTTGGATAACGTAGACATAATCACATTCATTGCACATTGCAACTCATTGGCTTTTAGGTATTGCATCTTCAGTCCACGACTCCCATGCTTTGTCAACTTCGCAACTTCCACCGTTTTGGATTGGTGACCTTGTCAACAAAATTCTTCAACCGGTAGGGCCCCACTCCCTCCTTCACTAGTTTGTTTTTATTTGCAACAAGTAATCCGAACACTCTCCGAAAATTTTTCAAGGAAAATGATACTCACACCTGCTTGTCATCCAACAACACCCTACTCCACTTATTTTCGACATCATACATCTGCAACATTTCTAGTAGGTACATCTTGAAGAAATCCTTACCAAAACCGAGAACCTACAAAATGTATTGAACTCCCGCAATTCGAAAAGTTGTCTTCAACTGGTAGCCATATGGATTTTCCAACCACCATGTCCTGCAAAACTTGCCTCCAGGCATCGTCCAGGTAATTTCCTCCAAGGGAATTTGCATTCGCTCCTTCCCTTTGCTTTTTTGTTGCGATGAATCTGCTATTGGCTCCTTTCCTCTTCCTCATCGATCTTTTGGAGTTCCAATTCTGGACATCAATCTACACTAGCCTCCTCCATGTTGTTGCGTCCTCTCTTGTTAGATGTCCATGTCACGTGCTTCCAACTCTCTACTGCATATATGGACCTTGTGAATCCTTGCAACACCAACACTGACTCCTCCACAAGTTTTGGGTCCTTGCTGCAGCACTTCTTCTGGAACAAATCTTGGAGGATGACTCCTCAACACTATTCGCTCTATCCATTCTACAATCCTTGGCCATCATTGCATTCCCTTTACAATTTGCTTCCATAGCTTAGGATTTTTAACTCCTTTGGAACAGTATTTTCCAAATGCCCCAACAGTTTTTCAACTGACTTGGCTCCCAATCGCAGCTCCACATGACACACCTACATTCTGTGTTGTTTGCTTTCTTGGCTTGCATGCCTCTCTTTCCAATTGTCCAAATAGTTATGATAGTCTGGAAGACTTTACTAACGGCCCAGCTCCAAATAGCTACAAACCTAATTGCTTGGTCCCAGACGGCTTCAACTCAGATGGCCCAACTCTGGAAGGTTTTCTTCAACTTTTTGGTAGCCTGCCCCAAACGGCCTACCTTTGGATGGCCTAGCTTGTGCAGTCTACACTTTTTCGAGTGGCTTGTCTCCAAACGGCCTCCATTTGTCTTCTCGTATGTATGACCCTGCCCCAAATGGTTCGCATGTCTCCTCAAATCAACTTTTCACACGCTTAGACAGCCTATCATATGGCCCATTTAACAAGCCGTATTGTTGTCAAAACAAAAAATTTGTGTAGCAATGGTACGATTGCCTCCCGCGTTTCTCTTGTTTCATTCTACATTTTGCACAAGGTTTTTTTGGTTTCTCCTTCTCTTTTATCTCCACCCACGCCTTGCTACTGTTGAATACGTTCCACGTGCACAAAGAAAAATGAAATTGCAAACAATGAAGAGGCATTTCTAGCAAAACCCTTCCCGAAATGTGCCTTCATTTGGTTTCTCCAATGCAACTTTATCACACAATAGAATGCTCTTTCCTCTTCTACTCACAATTCTAAATAGTGGACTGGTTTTTCTCTTCACTCCAAAGTTCGTTCAAAGTAGTGTAGTATGCCTTGCATAACTTGGTACCAAAGATGTCCCCCTTCTACTCCTTGCTCCTTCCCTCCGACTCTGAGCACTTGAATGATTGAATGAGAGCTCATGGTACCTATTTAAAAGACGAAAGAGGTAAAAGGACACTTGGCCTGCATACGGCAACTCCGCCTTAACTGCAACTTCACCTTCGATAACTAATTTACAGAGAAGCAGACAAGAGAAGAGAAGCGGCAAAAACAATTGGAGCAGCAATGGCAATAGATGAGACAACAGCTACAACAACCACCCCTATAGCAACATCCTCAATATTAGCAAGCTAATCAGAGACTGAAGATTATTCCACTTTTAGGACCCCACAAAATGCCACCATGGTAGGGACAAATGGCAAGAATCCGCAAGGATTTGTGGCAAGACAACGTTACAAGCTGCAAGGTATGACGTATGGCACTCCAATGCAATCAAGAGGCCAAATTTTGAGAGAAGGCACCGGAGCTGCAATTGTAGGGAGGACAGCTGTCGGAGCAAGTGGGGGAGCTACGCAAGGAGCACAATGTGCGGAAGAGGTTATGCAATGGCCAAAAGAAGGGAGAATTGTGTAGGAACGAGCATAGGAAATACTAGTAGTTGTAGACGTGGATGAGGACATGCAGGCAGTGGATGCAATGGAGGCATCATCATTGTTAGAGGAAGCACCAGTGATGTATTCAGGCAAATATACCAATGATGTGACAATGAATGTGGATACACCAACTTTCTAGCAAGAAAGTTATGCCACGACACCACTGCGACAATTTGCAAAAGAAGTTGAAAGGTGTTCTTCACCTCCCTTGGATGAGGAGGCACCTATTGAAGTAACATTAACAACCATGCAAAACATGGCACTAACTTCATCAGTGTCGGAAGAAGGTCAAAAAGAGAAAGGGAAATTGCCTACATAAAAGCATATATGGTGGCAAAAGGGACAGAGCAATCAACCACCAACAAATGAACCAGACAAAGGTGAGGTGACGACGAACATTGTGAACAAGCAAGTTGATGCAGAAGGAGAGAAAGAACCAAGGATTCAAGAAGGGATATCCACCAAGAAAAAGATCAACCTGAAGGATCATGGTGGAGAAGAAATTGAAGAGACCACCATGGGAGACGACACAGATGACAAACCGGAACTTGGGGAGGAACGAGAGACAAGTGAGTATTTTCTCATCTAAGTGCCTAATTTGAGGCAGTTCACAGCGAAAGAATCAATGAACAGGTTGGTAATTTTTTGAAAAGGTGAGCAGGTTATTTGACAAGGTAAGAAGTGAGTTCCAAGTAGGTTGCGTTAGAGAATGACGACTATGGCACTTGCAGATGGATGCAGAATTGGTCAAATTGCTGAGTTGGGCCCAAGGAGAAGAAAGGATGAGAAGATTTACAAAAATCCATGGAGTTTAGAAATGGTAGTTTGGGGCTGGCAGCAACAGCATACAGTCAATGCTTGGGGTGATGGAGCTACTAGATGGAACTCCTCCTTTATACTAGCACCCACCACGTGTCTATATCAGCGAGGGGAAAATGGATAAATTTCCTGAATTACCATGTGTCAAGAGAATCAGACTAGCAACGGAATTAGAAAGATCTTATACCAGAATAAATTTCTTGGCATTTATGATTCAATGGTTGGCAGTTGGGTTAGAGACATTTCAGGAGATGGTCAATAGCCGAAAACTGGAGGAAGAATAGTCTAATTAGTTACAAGAGTAGAAGGCCAGTTTCAACAGGTGCAATAGGAAACCGAAGCAGAACTAGCAATAAATGGACAAAAGGAGCAAGATCAGATGACTGGTTAGTTACAGTCAGAATGAGCGGTGACAGAGCAAGCACTTGAAGCAAATATGAAAGAAATCACTCACCAGGACCAGCTGATTGTAGAGTGTGATGAGCAACTTGTGGAAGCTGCAAAGAAGGCCGCAAAAGCAGCTAAGCGAGAGTTTGAACTGAAGACTAGGCTTGCAAAAATCAAGCAGATGTCATAGCACTATGACTTCCAGTGAGCTCGATATCAAGCCTATGCGAAGAGACTAAAGGGAGAAAATGAAGCTCTGAAATTGCAGATTCAGCAGTTGGAAGGAGTACCTGCGCCAATGCCTCAACCACAACAGAGTCAGAGCCCTCAGGAGCAACAGCAGTCGTCAACGAGAATGTTGACCAATCTAGAGGGAAGGGCAGATGTAGGAGCTAGTTCATATGTGGCATTGTCTCAAGCGCCACCTAGGACTTAATGCAGTGTGTTGGAAGTCAAGTATGCGCACAAGAAATTTTGTGATGTAATAGTTTTGACATTTTGAGTTGTTTTGTTATACGTATGTGAAGTGTTTAATGAAATGTTGTATGTATAATTAATAAGTCATGAAATGTAAATGTAAGTCAAATGCATGTCAAATGTAATTCAAGAAAATGATGAGGTGTCGAGTAGTTAGTTGGAGGAAGTTGAGGGAACAATTAACTCTCAGTTTGTATGAATAAGGCCCCTCATTCATTTTATTCATTCGTGTGTGTGCATCGGGAGACATATGTAGAAGTGTATGCATTGTAAAAAGGTGTAACTAGACATGTATTCTTGCAGACAATAAGAATACTTCTATTCAGCCTTGTGTTGCAAATTTATGTGATCATTATGCATGTTCCTGTGAATTGTTATAGTAATTCAAGCAATATCGTAGATGACCATCTGGACTACTTCCACTGTTGAATGCTATCTATATATAGATAGGCAAGGTCGTCTAACTCCAGACCAGGTCATCTGAACTGATATAGAGAGCTGTCTGGACAGCTGAACCAGGCAGTCTGATGCTGAGCAAGGCCATGTGTGTGCAAGGCCATCTAGGCATGTTGTGTGTTGTGTTGTGTAGGGTCGTCTGAGGGAGAATTCAAGACTTTTGCGCTGTTTTCATATTTTCATGTTGATGTTATGTGTTGATGATTTTCCCTGTCATCCTTCATTCTCTGTTCCTTCAATTGCAGAATACCACTGTTGTGCTTCACTCCCATATCTGTGGCTCTCACAACAACTCGAACTAGAGGACATAGATATGATGACCTTATAGACCAAGCTGAACTAATTGCTTTGCCTCGAAGAATAAAGAGAAAAAGCATTCACAAAGCATGCAAAGCACCAAGCTATAGTGAAAAGATTGTTTGACAGGAAAGCAATGCCACTTGACATCAAGGGGACCTATTCAAGAAATGGGGCGAAGATCAAGCCAAGACTGGTCAGCATACAAAGTTTGACTCTGTGGTCTGCGCCTTATCAAGTCATCCAAACAAAGAGCGCCAACGCCTTAAAGTTGTGGCAACTATGGAAGGACGCCCGTTGCCTAACTAAGTCAATGGGCAGCAGCTGAAACACCTCTCGGCCAAGTTCATTGCCTTGAAAAAAAAAAAAAAGTCTAGGGGCACTCCGCTCTAAATAAAATTAAAAAAGAAAAGAAAAAAAAAAGCAAAAGGTGCCACTAACTATAAAAAAGGGGATAAAGTGAATTTTACTTTTCATCCTCCAAGGGCTCCCATTTCCACTAAGAAGAGTTCTTCCACTGCCATCAATCCACTCAAGAGATTTTGATTCCATGAATGACCCATTTGAGCACAAGGGATGCCTAGATGTCCCAAATGCCATCCAACCTTATAGTAATAGAAATGAAATGTAAAAGAGGAACTTCAAAACAAAAAGGAAAAGGTTGTTTATTCACATACCAAAACCCTAAAACACTCCTCTGAATTTTTGAGAGAACAGACGACCTTCAGCTTAAGAACTTGGACAGTTACTACCAGAGAGGAAAAGCAGCATCAGGTGAAGATTTGGTATAGATTTCAAGCAAGTTCTGAGAGGTAAGGAGACAGAATACTATGCATTGTTCCTTGTGTTTGTTACTGTTGTCACATTTTGCACGGGGTGCAATGTCTTCAATATTGTAACAGTGCTGCTCTTCTTTTCCTCCTTCTTCCATTTTCCTTCTTTCTCTCCCTTTCCTTTTCTTTCCCGCATTCTTTTTCTTTCCCCCTTTTTTCATGGAGTCCCCAGCTTGATTTTTCAACTTTCCAAAGCAAGTTACCCCGAAAATGGCTAAGTCCGGGTGCGAAGTTCGCACTTCGCCCGCTCTGGTGCGACCTTCGCCCAGTTTTGGTGCGAAGTGCGCACTTCGCCCAGTTTTGGTGCGAAGTCTGACTTCGCCCCACTTTCTGGGCGCACCTTGCACTGGCAGACTGGCAGGTCAATGAAGAAGAATGTTAAAGTGCCGGAGCAGGTCCGTACGTCGGCAGACACCAGTGTCCACCTGTGCGCAGTCCGACTTCTCAGCAGAATCGGAATGTGCCCTTGACAGGTGTGCGGTGGGGGAACAAACCCGGAGTTTTACCAAGACGTAAAGGTCTTCCCAACTGCACTGTTTTCTGCCCGCGCATCCCAAGGAGTCCTGATCCCAAGCAAAGATGTATAGACCGCCCTCTAAGGCAGGCATGTGTCACACAAAGATAACCCATCATCGGACAAGTGTCCAGCCTTTGGGATTTGAACCAAGACTGCCGACCAAAAGGGATAAGCATGGGCTGCCTGCACCGCTTGCGCTAGTAGCCTCATTCAAAGCTGATCTGAGGTTTCACCTGCTCCAGCTACCAGCGAACCTGCCGACTTGAAGATTTTATCCAGCCCTCCGCCACGTAGCAGTCCAGCTTCCAGGATGACCATGCTGCGGGTACAGCCCTGTCCGACAAAAGGTCAGCATTTGCAGCTCTTTCGCCGCTTCTGTCAGCTTATGTTTGACTGGGACTCTGTGCCCATTAATGTAACGGGTGGGACTCGGGCTATAAAAGCCCATCTTGAATTCATTGTAAAGGGTGGAAGGGGAATGTTTGTTAGGGAACTACTGTGCTTACTGTAACCATGCTTCTGCATATAAATACAATCTGTATGCCTGGTTCTCGTTTCTACCGCTTTTATTTCTTATGCTTATGCTTTACGCGATTCTCGTGTCATGGCTTGTTGATTCACTTCGGCATTTGATGGTTAGGCGCCTTTAGCATTATTTCTGTACTTTTAATTTTCGTATAATAGATGTGGTAGCAGTTCCATCAGTTATGTGTGACGTTGCTGGCCCGTATCTGGTGATTGATGCGATCCCCTGCTGTTAGTTCCTTGTAGGGAATGTTTGCTAGGGAGCCATTGAAGTCGTGCGGTTAAACTCTCTACCTAACACATATACCTGGCTCTGATATATCTAGGTTTACTGTCTACCCCTGTCAGTGTACGTATCTGGTGATTGATGCGATCCCCTGCTGTTAGTTCCTTGTAGGGAATGTTTGCTAGGGAGCCATTGAAGCTGTGCATACACTGCTTGTGTATCGGCAGTACGCCTAGGTTTTGCGGTTCCTTGCCATACTTTGTGTTTGTATGCAGTAAGTAGCGGTGATTGGTGTGTTCCCGTACTGTTAGTTCCCCCCACCAACCTTTGGACATATTTGTAATCTCTTTCTGTACATTTGTCTCTTTCTGTACATTTATTTCTTTCCCGTTCCCTTTAGCTTAAATCAGAAACCCCCCCAAAAGGAGCCGGCCTTCTCCGGAGATTGGCCCGGAAGGCATCTCTTCCTTCCGGCCTTTCATGCTGGTGGGCGAATTCGGGCGCATTAACCCAAAATCCTTTCCTCATGGCAGATTCGTAACCACCGTTCTCTGGCACGCCCGGTGGGACGCTTGTCCCACGTTTTAAAGAAAGAGTACCCGTTCTGTCTCCACTTAGCGCAACAGTTTTTCTGCTACGCTCGGCGGAACTCGGGTCCCACATCTGAAGAGAGATTTTCCGATCCGTCTCCACCTGGCGCTGACAGTTCCTGAGCTCTCGGTGAGACAAGGAAGTTTCTCACCCCCGACAGAATTGAAGCACCGGTGTTCGCTTCATTGCTGTTCCAAATCCGAACACCGGCGACTTGCACGAACAAATCTTCTGAGTCCGAAGACCGGTCCCGTCACCTTCATGCACACGAGAAGGTGGCAAGCAAGAAATCCGAGAAGCCCGCCTGAGTTCTACGAACTGGACATCAACGCTCGAGGCGAAGTTCCCAGGCTGGCTGATCCGCGAGCTCGTTTCGACGAAGCCGAGGCTGAGATCCAAGAAGAGGCCGAAGCTGAGGTCGGAGGAGCCGAGTACGAAGTAGAAGAGGCTGAGGAAGAGGAAGTTCCTGCATCCTCGGAAAGTACCGACACTGAGTACACCACCGACGGCGGAGAAGAAGAAGAAGAAATGGCTGCTCAACAGCCGAATGACGATGATCTCTTCCCGGCGGTGGACTCTACGGGGCCCTTGGCCTTGGTCGGTCAGCAAGCTGTTCCCCCTGCTGCTTTAAAGTCTATTCCCACATACGACGGCTACGGTAAGACGGCGTACGAGCACATCCAGGACATCCTCGCCCTGGCCGCACTGCATACAATCACCGATGAAAGTGTGAAGACCCGTCTGCTGGCCCTTTCCCTGAGGGGAAAACTTCTCTACTGGTGGAGATCCCTGCCAGAGGGATCCATCACAGGGTGGCCCCAGCTTGCCAGGAGACTCGTAAAAGGATGCAACGAGTCTGCTGATCCTACCTCTTTACTGCATCAGTTCCAAGCTATCCAGAGACATCCTCAAGAGGAGGTGTCTGATTTCAACATCAGGTTTGCGAGATCCTGGAAACGGGTACCTCGCGAACTTCGGCCTTCAGCTGGCATGGCTGCTCATTACTATCTGAGGTCTTTCAACTCAGACATATGCCTGCTGCTGAAGATCGCCAGGATTGACGAGTTTCCTGCGCTGTACGAAGCTGCCCAGCAAGCTGAAGCTGACATTATCTCCATTGGCAGGCTTCCGTCCAGAGTGCAGGAGCCGATTCATCCCGACTTCCCTAGATCGCAGTATCCTTCCGCTTCTGGTGGTTCGCCGTCCACTTCTGGGCAGCAACCCCAGCAGCAGTGGAATCCGGCGCCGGTCATAACTCCTTATGGCCCGCCTCAAATGCATTACCCTCATCCGCCTCCTCCCGCTCCACACTTTCCAGCGCTTCCTGCTCCCCCACAGTTCGCGCCTTATTCTAACACTCCCCCATTGGCCGCTTTGCCTCCACCGGCACAGTTGCCGCCTCCTGACAGCAGCATCCAGAACACGATTCTACAAGAAGTGCGGGCTTTGGCCTCCGGATATCATGCCATGTCCAATGACATGACCGCTATGAAGAAGAAGCAGGCCCAAATGGACCTCGCTCCTAGAAGGCCGTATGCGCCACCGGCGCTGACAAAAGATAAAGCCCCAGAGAACCAGCCGCAGAGGCGTCCGCCTCCGAGGAATGCTGCTATAGATGACCCACCTGGTCCTCCTGACCAGGTCAACTGGTGCACTACGTGCAATGACCCGCATTCGGAGGAAGACTGCACTTTGCACCAGCACTACATCCAGACCTTGGCCGACAGCACTATAGAAGATGATGAGCTGTACATGATCTTGGACGGCGAGGCCAATTTTGCCCTGGCCGAAGAGAATCCAAGTGACGCCCGCCAAGGAAGAAAAGAAAGCTGCGGACGCGGCTAAACCTTTGCAGGTATACGCAAGAAGAGAAAAACCGCAGCCCGACGGGCTGCCACCGTACAAGCGGCTGTGGCCTTACACAGCCCAGGAGAAGGCGTCCAAAGATAAAGCTCCCGCTAAACCTTCTCCGGCAAAGGCTGCTGCTGTTCCAGCTAAGCCTCCAGCAAAGGCCCCAACTCCCGCTAAACCTCCTGTACCTCAGCCCCCAGCTGAAACCAAAGAACAAGCCCAGGAGAAGCTGAAGTACCCGTCTCTGACCAAGAGACAGCGAGTTGAGGCCACCCAACAGTACCGGACCAAGTATGAGCCGGCTAAACCAGCAGAAGGAGCTAGTACCTCAGGCTACAGCATTGTAGACGAGTTGAAGAAGACTCCTGCCAGAATCAGCATGTACGATGCTCTTCTGCTCCCAGGCCAGGTTGATCTGCTGCAAGAATCACTGAAGAACATGAAGAGCGGCAAGCAGATGCAGCTTGCTGTCCTGGTTCAACCTTTGACAGTCTCCGCCACTGGGAAGAACAGACCGCCACCCTTTTATCTGTCTTTACGGATGCAAGGGCACATAGTTCACAACTGCATGGTGGATTCTGGTGCTTCCTCAACCGTGATGCCGAAGGCCGTCTCGCGATGAGATCGGGATGGAATACACACGGAGCAGCCAAGGCGTGCTGCAATTAGACGGCACCCCTGTCAAGACAGTTGGTGTCATAAAGGACATCCCTATCCGACTGCACAAGGCTCTCGACATCGTGGTCATCCAAGAGGTCGTGATTGTTGACCTGGAGCCTTACTTCGGCATGTGTCTCTCTCGGGAGTTCACTGCGAAGTTGGGCGGGTACCTGTCTCTAGACTATTCACACATGGAAGTGCCCTTCAAAGGAAGGAGACTGAAAATTTTCAATGAGAAGCCTTCCCCTTTTCTAGTGGACAAGATACCCGGAGGAGAGATGGACTGCATGGTCCAGTTGTCAGAGGAAGAACTGGTGACAGTAGAACTGACCGAGCAAGCTCTCGAAGTGCTACAGCTTGAAGACGAGTTCTCGTTGCGGGACTTCAATGCCGTAATCGGGACAGAGCAGGGCTGTTACTCCATTAAACAGCCCGAGGAGCTTGACCTGTCAAGTGCGAAAGAAGTAGGACCTGCACCCGAAGAGCTGTGGAAGCTTTTCTTTGACGGTGCGCGATGCAAGAATGGCGCCGGTGCAGGGGGTACTCCTGGTTTCCCCGACCGGGATCCAGAAGGACTATGCCTACAGCCTGGCCTGGAGCTGTACTAATAATTCGGCGGAATACGAAGCCCTGTGCTTGGGTTTGCGAAAGGCGGAAAGGCTCGGAATCAAGCATCTCCAAATTTTCGGAGATTCAGAGCTAGTGTGTCATCAAGTTATGAATAAATGCGCGTCTAAGCATCACTATCTTAGAGCGTACCGCAATCGGGTCTGGGACCTGATGGAATCGTTTGACTCATTGAATGTTAAGGCAATATCGCGTGAGAGAAACAAGCACGCTGATATTCTGGCGTCTGTTGGAGCCATGCACGTTCCGGCCGAAGACGTCGTCCGTAAACCGAAGCCGGTCCGCACCATTTACGAGCCTTCAGTGCTCGATAGGGATACCTTCCGCGTGTATTCAGCCGTGACGAGGAAATCGTCACATTCCCGGTTAACGAAGTGTGTGTAATCGAAGGTAGAGACCCTGATGACGAGCAATATGAGGGGTTGATACAAGCTACGGAATAATCACGTCCCAAAAGGATTGATTACATTAGAGAGTCTCTTTGATCGGAATGACAGAGCGATATCCCACGAGATCAAAGTAGACCCGAGGCAGTATGCTGACCTGGAACTCGAACCCGGTAAATCTATCAAGGTCGGAACAGACTGCACGTCGGAGGAGCTGGGACAGATTAGATCACTGTGCCAGGAGTTCCCCGACATCGTGGCCTGGTGCTACGAGGATTTGAGGGGGTATGACAGAACTGTCATCCAGCATACCATTGAGCTAGAGGATGGCGCCAAGCCATTCCGACAGAAACAGAGGGCCGTAAATCCAAAGATTGAGGCCATGATGAAGACCGAGCTCTTGAAGATGCTGGAGGCCAAGATCATCTACCCCATCAAACATTCATCCTGGGTCGCGAATTTGGTGCCCGTGAGGAAAAAGAATGGCGACATACGTCTCTGTGTCGACTTCAGAAACCTAAATCAGGCTTCCCTCCGGGACCACTATCCGCTTCCCCAAATTGACCAGATTCTACATATAGTTGCTGGAGCCCAGAGATTTTCACTTTTAGATGGATTTTCCGGCTACAACCAGATTTGGGTCAAAGACGAAGACCAGCATAAGACGGCGTTTACCACGAAGTGGGGGACGTTCGCCTATCAGCGCATGCCGTTTGGCTTATCTAATGCTGGTGCCACGTTCCAAAGGGCCATGGACTTGGCCTTCCGAGAGCTGCTCAACAAGATTATTGTCATCTACCTCGATGACATGACTGTTTTCTCTCACCGACGAGAAGATCATGTTTCGCACTTGCGACAGATATTTGAAAGTTGTCGAGAATTCGGCATCTCCATAAACCCGAAGAAGTCTGTCTTCGCGGTAAAAGAAGGTAAGTCGCTGGGACACGTCATCTCCGAGGAAGGCCTCGCCATTGACCCTGACAGAGCGTAAGCCCTCGTTCGCTTGCCAGCCCCCATTGACAAAAAAGGGCTGCAGTCCTTCTTCGGTCAGATTAACTTCGTGCGGAAGTTCATCCCGGACTTCGCACAGGTGATCAAGCCTATGGCCGAACTGTTGAAGAAAGATACACCTTACGAATGGACTGATGAGAGAGAGCAAGCCTTCGAGGAAATCAAGGCCCGAATTGCACAAGCCCCGGTGTTGACAAACCCGGACTACTCTAAGGACTTCATCCTGTATGCAGTGGGAGAACCCGAAAGTTACGCTGCAGTCCTGACTCAGAAGGGAGACGACGGTGAGGAGCGCCCCATTGCGTTCCTAAGCCAAGTGATTTTGCCGCACGAGGAGAAGTACAATTTTATAGAGCGGCAGGTCCATGCTGTCATGAAGTCCCTTCGAAAGTTCAGGCACTTTGTCTCCCAGAGCAAGACCACTGTCTTTGTGATTCACCCCGATGTTCGCAGTTTCATCTTGCAAGGAGAACCGGGTCACAAGAGAGCGGGATGGATTGCCAAGATCCAGGAGTTCGACATTGAAGTGCGGCCCACCAAGCTTATCAGAGGCCGAGCCTTGTGTCAGGAATTGGCCCGAAGCGCTGTAGCCGGCATCTCCGCCTGTAAGTGGGAGGACACAGCGACACGCATCTACCTAGCCGACTCCTTATCGGAGGGGAGTGATTGGACAGATGAACTGGTGAGATATTTCTGCACCGGAAGATGCCCCGATCACCTGAACGCCTCACAACGAAGGAGATTTCGGCTAGGTGCACTAAGGTACACTCTTCGCCCCGAGGGGCTTTACTTCAAAAACATTGACGGCATCCTGTTACGGTGCGTCATAAAATCTGACCAGCCTAGGATCCTCGGAGAGTTTCATTCCGGGATGCCTGGGGGTCACCATTCTTCAAGGCCAACGGCCTTAAAAATAATAAGGGCTGGGTACTATTGGCCCACTCTGTTTGCAGACGCGCATGCGGTCTGCGCCAAATGTGATCAATGCCAGAGGTTTGCCGGCGTAAACGTAAAAGCACCCCTGCCCCTTCAACCGATTCAAGCCGAAGCTCCATTCCAGCAATGGGGTCTAGACTTCATTGGGGTGATTTCTCCTAACTCCTCCGCCGGCCACAAGTTTATTCTCACAGCTACTGACTATTTCACACGGTGGACGGAGGCAATCCCGACCAAGAACGCAGACCAAGAAACGGTCATCGGATTCATTGAGAGCCTGATTACCCGCTTCGGGGTTCCAGAGTCGATTGTGACAGACAACGGTCCGGGATTCGTAGGCGCTGTACTCACGGAGTACACCAGCAGACTTGGCATCTATCACAAGATGTCTTCTAATTACTACCCGCAGGGGAACGGCCTTGCCGAGTCTACTAACAAGAACCTCTTGAAGATTCTCCGGAGGACCATTGAAAGAAACAAGCGGACTTGGCACTTGCTCCTGAACCGGGCACTGTGGGCGGACAGAGTTGCGTTCAAGAAATCCCTCAGAACGTCCCCCTACGCGCTCGTCTATGGCAAGGAAGCTGTTATGCCATCACACATCGAGATCCCCGCCCTGTGGATGATTGACGAAGACAGGAGCAGCGGAGACCCGGTGGACGACAGATTGTGCCAACTCCTGCAGTTGGAAGAAGACAGGGAAAGTGCATACCAGGCCTTCGCGGATCACATTACAACCACTCAAGGCTGGTTTGCAAAAGGCACCACTGCCCGAGTTTTCGAAGTCGGGGACCTGGTGCTGAAGTGGGACTCATACAAGGCAAAGCCGGGTAATCACGGAAAGTTTGATGCTCTCTGGGAGGGCCCTTATCAGATTGCCCGGGTGAATCAGTTCAATGCCTACATACTTTCGGATATGGAGGGTCAGCTCCTCCCTATCCCCGTCAACGGGTTCCACTTAAAGCTCTATCGCTGTTGAAGGTGCCCGAGTGGTCCTTCCTTGTAAAAATTCTCCCTTATGTTTTTTATTTTTCCCGGCATGTACAGTTTCCAGTTTTAGCTTTCAATTCGTTTTTCTTCTTTTTTTGAGCTTAATTGCGGCATGGGAGAGAAAGACGGGCTTCGCATCGAAGTCTGTCGTTGCCCCTCAGGAGGGGCGAAGTTCGGCTATGCAGAGAAAGAAAGGAGGAAAAAGGGCGAAAAATTGACTAAGTGTTGGGCGAAGCCCGACTTCGCAGCGAAGTCGGACTTCGGCCCAGCCGAATTGCGAAGTTCGATCAAGGAAAATGCTAAGGCACACTAAAGGGAAGCTCCGCGAACTTTGACTGAAGTGCGCATTGCGCATACCTTCCGTGCGAAGTACGCACTGCGCGCAATCTTTGCGCGAAGTGCGAACTTCGCAGCGAGGACCGACTTCGGCCAGCGCCCGTGCGAAGTGTGCACTGCGCTCAACTCTCGTGCGAAGTGCGAACTTCGCGCGAAGTTCGCACTTCGCACCAAGCTTCGGCCGAAGTCCGAACAAAGCCCCAGCGTCGCATTGCGCAGTCCGTCTAAAGATCAAAGGCGGCAAAGACCCAGATCGCGCCCAAACCTTGGGCGCAGCAAAAAACAGAGGTAGAACAGTTCAAGCACGCGCTTCGCGCGAAGTTCGTACTTCGCCCGAAATTCGGGCGAAGTCCGACTTCGCCGGCGAGGTCGGGCCGTGCCCAACTTCGGGCGAAGCCCGGCTGCGCCTAGTTTTCCGGGCCAGTATTGGGACGCGGTTTAAAAAATAATAAAAAATTCAAAAACCCCAAGCTGGGCCCAAGGCGCGTTTGCACTTGTTTTAATGTGGGTTTCCGCACCGAAGGTTTTGTCTTGATCAGTGTGCCCAAGTGGTGGCAGCAACGTCAGCCATGGTGCAGTCTCCAACGCCGAATTAATGATTGCACGTTTTTCAAAGGAAAATGCAACAAAAGAAGCATGGCACGTCTGCCAGGGCGCGCTTTTTCCGAACATTCTCCTGCGCAGCCACCAAAGATCTTAACTCAGCCGACCTACCCCCTCCTCGTTGCATTAATGGCGCTGTTTTTATCTAGAAAAGGGGGTCAGAAGCATGCAAACATTCCAGATTGCACAGATTATTCCTCGGACAGTGCTAATTATTCCTGTGACAGCGAAATTTGTTGCAGACAGCCTGAACCTATCATTATTGCTGATTCGGAGAGATGGACAAAGGAAAAAGGCCCGTGTCAGCGCAGTCCAGTGAAAGCAGCGAACCAGGGGATTTGCCGCGGCCAGGAGTTTTCAAAGGCGATCCCCCGCCAGAGAAAAAGTCAAAGTCCCGGACGAGGAAGGTACAGCGTGGGCAAGCCCCACCACCTCCGGCGAATTACCTGGCAGGATATGTGGACGGCTTGTTTTCCATGAGCCTAACTCAGCTGCGAGCAAATGTGGAGAACTGGGCTGACAAAGTTTCGCCCTCCCACCATTTCGGAGCGGCGTACAAATCAAATCTCTTCAGATTCATGTGCCCTCCTGTCCACCAATGCCCGGAGCTGATAGACTTAATTGTCGGACACTATAAACCAGCCTTCCCGGCAAATCTGCAGCTCCAGCGGCAAACCCTTGTTCGCACCGCGCAGGAGACCGTGCAGCCGCCTTTCGCCCTGTGGCTGGAGTATGACTCCGGCACCATCCTCAGAAAGATCAGTCTGGGCGAACAAGCGGGACGTTTCACGCACACCAAGCGAATGAGGGATTTCCTCAATTCAGAGCTGAACGCCCCGCTTCCAGCCGGACAATGGCCGACTGGCCCCATGCCTTTGACGAAATTTCAGAGCAAGTATCTATATACCATCCTGGCATGGATTCTCGGCTGCGACTCCGACGAGTTGGTACATCCGTACCAGCGGCGCTGGCAGAATGTCTCCTGTGTGGAGAATCTTACGAACCAACGGCGCAAAGGAGTGGAAAGCGCCCCATCTCTTTCGACTGGGCAGACTGGCTAGCTTACGCCATCCATTCCAGTCTGCTGAAAATTCAGAAGCGCCAGTCTACCAATTTTCGTTTCAGTTCCGTTCTGGTCTGGCTTTGTTTGTACCATCTGCACCCCCAAATGCCGATCCTGAACCTGAAGAAGGTTAACGAGAAAGGAGAGCCCGCACCCGTCTATAACTGGACGGATGACTTATACCGGAAAGGGTCCTACTACAAGTTCAACATCCACTTTCTGGGATTCGTCATGTCAGTCTTCACCGAAAGTGAAATCCCCCGTCCCCCGAGAGAAATGACGAGCGCTTTGATAAATCAAAAGCTCGGGGACGTTTTCAGACTGACGTAGGGATTGTGATTAGAATCTACGGATTCAAGGGCAAACCCTATTTGCTGCCCTATTGGTGTTCAGAGCATCTGTTCGGGATGGAGGTTGCCCGGCAGATGGACTATGTGGAAGAAGAGTTCGGCCTAGGGAAGAAGAGAGGACAGATTTTTCAATATCCTCTTTCCTGGGCCAACGTTGAGATTACTGAGGTAGGACAGCATGTCTACCTAGAACAAGAGTTGTCCCGGGTTGGCCTGGTTTTGCTGCCGCAGCGCTGGAAGTATGACCCTCATGGGATAAGGGCAAGGTTCACACATTTGTGCCCCCGGGATATAACCGAAGACAGATGCGACGTGGTCCATGTGGACCTTGACTGGGAAATCGAATTGATGGAAGCTTCTCCTCCCTGGCAGGATTTCTACTGCGAGGAGGTGACATATGACCCCAAGCGAAACCCGGACCACCACTTCTCATCTCCAGGGTTCAAAAAATTTCTATCCAAGATTGCAGGCCTTAACTGGTCTAAAGAAAAGATTACCGAATCGTCGGAAGATGAGATGCCGCACGCAAAGACGATAAATCCACAAGGAGAAACCTGGCCGTAGATGACGACTTTTCGGTTCTCTATGACCAGCATCATGACAGCTGGCGGCCGTTCGCATATCAAGGTTACGTTCCCCGAGGCCCATTTGAAGATTATAAAGGAGGGTCTCCTCCCAAGCAGTTGTACACTTCAGCAACTGCCAACGCAGGCCCAGCAAGTACCCAGGTTGATCCAATGCAGCCCGTGGCTCCCAAGGCGGCGCCTGAAAAGGCGAAAGAGTTAGTCAAGGCAGCGCCCGAGGCAATCCCTCAGGCAAGAAAAGCGCCAGCGCCGCCAGAAAGCAGACCGGTCGCGGCAGACATTCTCGCGATCAAACCCCGGTACAAGTTTACCGTGGGAGCATCAGCGCCTGCTGCACCTGCTTCGTCTCCTTCCCCTGATCCGACAGTTGTTCCAGAAGAAAAGAAGCGGAGGAGAGTTGAGAAAATCAGGCGACCTAGCCTGATAGTGCAGCAGCCAGTTGCAGAGCCGCAGCCGCGTCCTGCCGCCGCAGAGGCAGTCCCTCTGGGCAGTCCCAAGCCAGCCGCCGAGACAAGAAGCGAAGACATCCACCCGGCATCGGCTCAGGCGGAGCCCGCAGGTACGTTTGCTGCCCCTGTCTCCTTAGTCTCACACAGTCCTACCCCCACTCCGTCTCCCGCCCAATCTGGGCGAGCCATGACCACATCCTCCTCTCCGTCTCCGCGTCCTTCTAGCGGCCCCCATTCTTTCGATCGCTTGCTCAGAACCCTAACGTCTCTCTTTCTCTGAGCACAACTCCAAACCCTTCGCCCGAGGTCGCTGCCGAGGCTGTCCGTTCACCGTCACATCCTCCACCTCGCCCGCTTCAAACCCTCGCAGATGTCGCCCGCTCCCATTTCCATTTCCCGGTCGCCCCCACAAGCGACCGATTCTTCCAAGGTCTGTCCGGTTCCTCCTGATCCCATCCCCGCAGGAGAGACGTCTCAGCAGAACCCTAGGCTGGGGGAACCAGATTTTATGGACGACCTCCAGAACACAGATGACTTGCCTCTGGCAACGAGAGCCGTAGAATACCCTGTTTCCTTCCTCCAGAACTTGAAGCGAAGGAGACATGAAGAGATGGCCGCCCCGGCAAAACGCACCAAGTACGATTTCACGAGGAGAGTGCTTACGACAGAAAAGATAATCCCTAAAGTGAAGAAGCCTCTCCGAGAAATGACCAGGGCGGACTACGAGCTCCAGACAAAGGAGAAGAGCTTTGACGACATCAACAAGCAATATGAGATTCAGACAATCATGCGCAAAGCTGACAATCTCTTTGTCAAGAGTCTGGAGGAGCGAGAAGAACTTTTCGCGTTGCAAGACAAAGTAAGGCAACTTGAAGAGGACCTATCTAGGTCCACTGAGCAGCTGGAAGCGGCGCGGCAAGAAACAGATGAACTCAAAGCCCAGCTGGCCGCTTCTCAGCAACAGGCCGCAACCGAAAAGAGAGCAGCCTCGGAGCAGATTTCTCAGCTCCAGGAGTCTTTGAAGCAGGCGCAGTCGCAGCTTGCAGAGAGAACATCTCAAGCGGCTGTCTTTTCGAAGACAAAGGTTAAGGAAATGAGGGCTGGTTTGCTGCGGGAATGCAAGCCCCATACCTTCAAGGCGATGGCGGTCCTGGACTTCGCATCCAGGATTCAAGAAGTTTCTGCCCAGGGAAAGCCTGTGGTAGAGGAGGCCGAGCGCCAGGCGAAGCAATGGCTAGACCTGGCGGTTAGTCTTCAGGAACGCGAGCGCAACGGCGTCCATTTTTCCCCCGTGTCCTCATTCGCTGCAGAATGGGCAGGTGCAAGGGTGACCTTGCACAAATATTTCAGAAAAGTTGAAGAGGTGAGAGTGGCCAGACGAATGCTTGATGCATTCGGACATGAAAGAGATATCTGTCTGGCCCCCTTTCACGCTCTTTCAGAACTTGGGTGCCCAAGTTTTGTTGAGAATGGTGAGCTCCTCACCCTAGATCGGGTAAAAAGAAATTGGCAGTCCTTCGAAGCAGACACAGCTGAAATTGATAGCTGGACTGAGCCAATTCAAGATAGTCAGGTCACTCAGATGGTGTCCAGATATTCCAGGATCCGCTCCTATTTTCAGGAGTTGGAAAAAAGATACCACACCATCGACCTGCACGCGGTCGCTGCTTTCCACGGAGCATTAGAAGATATAGCTGACCGCAAGCCATTCGAAGCAGAGGCCTGGCGCTCAGCCCAGGTGGCATACACTCGCATGTGCGAGGCAGAAGCAGGAGATGGAGAGCTTTCGGAAGGTGATTCTGATGGGGCAACTGACAAAGATGAATCTGAAGAACAGTTGCCGCAAGGAGAACAGTTAGAGCAGCAAAAGGCAGGGGAGGTAAGTTCCTCTGCACCCAAAGGATGAAGGCATGGATTCTTTGCGCCGAGGCGAGCTCGACACCCCGCGAGCCGCCAGAAATGTTGTCACATTTTGCACGGGGTGCAATGTCTTCAATATTGTAACAATGCTGCTCTTCTTTTCCTCCTTCTTCCATTTTCCTTCTTTCTCTCCCTTTCCTTTTCTTTCCCGCATTCTTTTTCTTTCCCCCTTTTTTCATGGAGTCCCCAGTTGATTTTTCAACTTTCCAAGCAAGTTACCCCGAAAATGGCTAAGTCTGGGTGCGAAGTTCGCACTTCGCCCAGCTTGGTGCGAAGTTCGCACTTCGCCCAGTTTTGGTGCGAAGTCTGACTTCGCCCCACTTTCTGGGCGCACCTTGCACTGGCAGACTGGCAGGTCAATGAAGAAGAATGTTAAAGTGCCGGAGCAGGTCCGTACGTCGGCAGACACCAGTGTCCACCTGTGCGCAGTCCGACTTCTCAGCAGAATCGGAATGTGCCCTTGACAAGTGTGCGGTGGGGGAACAAACCCGGAGTTTTACCAAGACGTAAAGGTCTTCCCAACTGCACTGTTTTCTGCCCGCGCATCCCAAGGAGTCCTGATCCCAAGCAAAGATGTATAGACTGCCCTCTAAGGCAGGCATGTGTCACACAGCATAACCCATCATCAGACAAGTGTCCAGCTTTGGGATTTGAACCAAGACTGCCGACCAAAAGGGATAAGCATGGGCTGCCTGCACCGCCTGCGCTAGTAGCCTCATTCAAAGCTGATCTGAGGTTTCACCTGCTCCAGCTACCAACGAACCTGCCGACTTGAAGATTTTATCCAGCCCTCCGCCACGTAGCAGTCCAGCTTCCAGGATGACCATGCTGCGGGTACAGCCTCGTCCGACAAAAGGTCAGCATTTGCAGCCCTTTCGCCGCTTCGTCAGCTTATGTTTGACTGGGACTCTGTGCCCATTAATGTAACGGGTGGGACTCGGGCTATAAAAGCCCATCTTGAATTCATTGTAAAGGGTGGAAGGGGAATGTTTGTTAGGGAACTACTGTGCTTACTGTAACCATGCTTCTGCATATAAATACAATCTGTATGCCTGGTTCTGTTTTACCGCTTTTATTTCTTATGCTTATGCTTTACGCGATTCTGTGTCATGGCTTGTTGATTCACTTCGGCATTTGATGGTCAGGCGCCTTTAGCATTATTTCTGTACTTTTAATTTTCGTATAATAGATGTGGTAGCAGTTCCATCAGTTATGTGTGACGTTGCTGGCCCGTATCTCGGTGATTGATGCGATCCCTCGTCGTTAGTTCCTTGTAGGGAATGTTTGCTAGGGAGCCATTGAAGCCGTGCGGTTAAACTCTCTACCTAACACATATACCCGGCTCGATATCTCTAGGTTTACTCGTCTACCCCCGTCGCTGTACGTATCCGGTGATTGATGCGATCCCCTGCTGTTAGTTCCTTGTAGGGAATGTTTGCTAGGGAGCCATTGAAGCTGTGCATACACTGCTTGTGTATCGGCAGTACGCCTAGGTTTTGCGGTTCCTTGCCATACTTTGTGTTTGTATGCAGTAAGTAGCGGTGATTGGTGTGTTCCCGTACTGTTAGTTCCCCCCACCAACCTTTGGACATATTTGTAATCTCTTTCTGTACATTTGTCTCTTTCTGTACATTTATTTCTTTCCCGTTCCCTTTAGCTTAAATCAGAAACCCCCCCCAAAAGGAGCCGGCCTTCTCCGGAGATTGGCTCGGAAGGCATCTCTTCCTTCCGGCCTTTCATGCTGGTGGGCGAATCTGGGCGCATTAACCCAAAATCCTTTCCTCATGGCAGATTCGTAACCAACAGTTACACTTCCAAGCTATTTCTCTTCTTCTCTCTGTTCCTACATGTTTTCCTGAAATGTAGACACAAGAAAACAAGAAGAGAATGTCCTAAAAACCTTGTCTCTGAAACTGATATGGAAAAAAGATACCAGACACCTTCAAAAATATTTTCCTATCATTTTAGGGATTCTACACAGACATTGCATTTCTGATGCAGTACAAACTTACAAAGTATCAGTTTCAAGGTAATAATAGATGTGTCAAACCTGTAATTTATAGTAAATATCTAGCTTGTTTATTGTTACAAAAATGGAATGGTATGATAGCTACATTTTAGAAAGCTCATTTTAAAAGGATGCTAACAACAGAAAGAATTTGATATCAAGTCTCCCTCTAGTCAATATGAGGTTAAAGCACCTGTAATATTATCTTGAGGGCATCAATGTTCCTTCTCATTTCCATTTTTATAGCAATCTAAAGAAGTTTCTTACTATATTTACAGATTCTTTGACCTCACAAATACTTGTCACATAACAAAAACGATTCTAATACAATTTCTAGTACCACATTTTCAGAACAAGATAGATTCCATACAATTCAATGGCTTGGTAGCAGATTTCAAATAGAGACATGGGAGCATACAACTACATATTCAGAATCCAAATAGCTACCTGCAGTGACACCTTGGAAAGTGTTGCAATTGTAATCTGCAACCTTCAACAAGATCTTTGTACCATGTAGCAGCTTTCGTTCTTGGTTAATTTTTTCCACAGCAAACTCTAAAGCAATCTTACTGATCTTACCAATCGTCGAATTTAGAGAAAGAAGGGCCCCAACTTTGACTGTTGAGGGATGTGTTTGATGCTGAGTTGGAAATCCAGTTGCAAGAGAAAATAACATTAACTGGACCAGTAAGCATTGAAGGCATTGCTTCTCTAGCATGCTGACTCCAAAAAAGAGCATATAACCTGAATCATAAGCACATTATTTCATTAATTTCCACATAGATCCGTACATTTAAACGAGAATATTTGAGAGATAAAATGTCAAGCAGATGCGTTAGAGTTTATGTTTCATTTGCTGAGACACCTACAGGATACAATAGTGAAAGTTGTAAAATTCCATATACAACATTACTAAAATATATCTTTTGTTGATTATTCTAGAACATTTATATCATAGTAAGAGCTACATTTGGTGTCAAATGGCATTAGCTCAACTGGTTAAATTCCTCGTCTTTCAATGAGGGGACCCAAGCTCAAACCTTGCCAAGCTGATGTAATACCACTATCTGATCATGATGTAATACAGATGGGAACCATTTCAATCCCATATAACTCATTTAAAAAATAAAATTTGAAATTAAAAAAAAAAGGCCACATTTGGTGACCCATCATATTCCTTAGCAAGAAACACAAATCAAGATACTCCAATTGTTTGTAAATTTAACATAATTTGGGTCAAAAATGAGTTCCTCAAAATTAAAATTCATAACCTACTTCATTTACTAGTAAGGTTTGTTTATGGAAAAGAAATCCTATGGAGCTCTCTGCATTTGATGTTTACCTGCAATGAATTCTTCAAATCCATTATGAGGCATATATTGAAATAAACAAGTAACATTTGTCTACTGAGAGATTTGGATTCTTTCATGATTTATAACACTTCTAGCGTTCATCCTTGGGCTTTTTCTTCTTGAGTATGTCATAGTCAGGCTGCGTCCAATGTGTGCATTCAAAACAGGAAAAAAGGAACAAATGCTAGGCATACAATGACAACTTCTGTTCTCTTTCCATGTGTTATACTGTATACATATCTAATTTCCCCAGAAAGTGGCTTCAATCCTTGATGAAAAGACTAAACAAAACAAAGACAAAGTAGTTAACAATAGTTGTATCGACTACAAAATCCCAAAGCAAAAATTCGAAAACTTATTTAAAATCTATTCAACAAATTCTTGTCTCTTTTTGCTCTTTTTTCTTGCTTTCTTAGCCAATTGATTAAAATGAAGTATATGCCTATTTATTAGGCATGAAATTGTAAGTTCACAATCAATTGGAACTCTTATTCATTATTTAAGTAAAAAAATTCAAATGTAAGTAAATCCACTTTGAATGGAATCTTAAAAAAGATATTGAAGTTATGAATAAGCTTTGTCATTAAACAAAGGAGAGAAAAAAAAGTAAAAAACCAAGATAAGTGTAGGAAAATTATTAAGGGTATCCAAAAGGTACTAGGTAAGAAAAACCAGGTTATGAGATTAGGAAATTTAACAACAATAATTATTTTCTTCTTTATTTCAATTCAATTTTTTTTGTTTTTTAACTGAAGAACCAGAAAGAATGTTTTACAACCTACTTATTTAAGGAATTTCAAAATTATCCCTAACAAATAAGGGCATAGGGACAGCAAAAAATGCTCTCTAATTCATTGGAAACCACCCTCGAATCAATAGATAAAACTGAGCTTTGATGGGACCTCAAAGGCAATCCTAGCAAAGCAGGAGATGGATGTCTCTATTGTGATCGTATGGCTCAAGTGTTCTTGGCCTATTATTAGAACTATAGTATAGCATTAGATAATTATGCAAAGACCAAGGAACTTTTATGTTATCTGCTTTTAGCCCAAGGCAATCAATGGCATAATCTCATAATTGAAGGATTTTCATCAAATGTTGTTAAATAAAAGGTATTGTTAGGATTGGCATACTGATTTCATTATATCCAATGCCTATAAAATATGCTTGCTCAAAACCAACGGAAATGTTGCAAAAGGAAAACAAGCAGCAGATCTACTAATCAATATTGATATCAACATAATATTATTATAGCATGAACCTTCGATGTATGATGATGGCCTGCTGATGGGTCCCTCAGATGTATCTTTTTATACCCCTATTTCTGTGTGAATGTATGCCCGTCAAGACTCTTTTTCATATGGAAAGTGTATAAATCTATCATCTTTGGTTTAATCTTTTGAGCCCTTGGATAAATCATGTGGTTAAGTTGTTCCTACGAATAATGAGTAATTTATTTTTCTGGTTGATCTATGATGTGTTCGGATGCTAACTGCCTTACCTATGGACTAGCCATTTCATTAAATGTTTGTGATAATAGGAAAACAGTCCACAACAGTGGCCTATGGGAAGCAACAGTCACCTACAGAAACCTGTGGAAGTACTTAAATAGTGAAAATCAATCAAAGATTCTGTAAGGTTTCAATTAATCCAAGATTCTAAGATCTTATTTGTGGTGATATGATTTTCAGTTATCATTGTACGCGGAGCTAGAATGATTCCTTGACGATGGTCAGCATTTTATACCTAAAAGGGAGAGTCAGAAGCAATCTGTTGTGAGATATTATGTTCCATAACTAAATGGACAGAACAGGATCTCAAGATAGTGGGAGTATTGAGGTTCTCAAAATAGACTATCTCAAGATACTCAAACAGCTGGGAGGATCTAATGTTTGTCGACTATTCCATTAAGTCAATTCCCCCCTTGTTTCTCATGATTGGAACCAATGAATGGTTGCAACTGACAGTTTCTCTAAAAGGGGACTGTTGTAGCCAGATTTGTTTCTATCTGCTTTCTAGTTGTAGATAGTTGATAGTTGCAACATCCTGTGAGCTGTATGACAGTACATTAAGTTGTTAGGCTCTTAATACAAATTGCACCTGTCAACTACAGCAGAGGAGGATGGATAGAGATAAAGATGTAGAACAAAGAATGAAATTTATAGAAACATTCAGCAATAATACAAATTCATTATCGGTGATGTGACCCGGGTTCAATCCCCATGGTGGATGTGTATAAGAAGTATTACTCAAAAAAAATAATAATAATAATAATACAAATTCATTGATTCCACTGAGAGTGTGAACTGAAGATCCTCACTTAGAGGAACGCACCAAACCCTTGAAGCAAGAACCATTGCAAGGCGTTCTGGTTTACATGCCTCCTCCAAGCAAATTTGTAGCTAGTTCATTTATTAGTTACTTTTTGCATGAAAAATATCTGCTGGATTAAATCAGTAGAGAGTGGAATAAATTAGAACTGGTATTGTAATAGTTTGTGATTGCAAAGATCAGTTAAATTTAAGGACAAGTTAAATTCTCTTTCATTAATTGCATCCTTTCATGCATGTGACGTCACCCATATAGTAATTGTAATTTGTACTGCAGCTGCATTAGAATTGAATATAACCATTCTTTCCAATTGTGTGAATGAATGCTTTATTTTCAGTTATGTGTGAGAGTTAGATTTTGACACAGGTAGTTATTTGTATTTTTAAATTTTCACAAGGTATCCCAAAGACTTACAACCAAATAGGTAGTTACTAATAAAAAAATGAGATCAATGTTCCTGGGATTAGAAAAGATTCTGGCCAACGAGGTCTTGGTTCAATGGTTGGGACAAATAGATGATATAGCCCACACCAAGGTTCAAATCTCGGTGGCACCAAATAGGCTATATAGCTCAAGTTGATGTAAAAGGGAAAGGGCAACCCTTTTAAAACCCTACCTTTAATTTTAAAAAAATAAAATAAATAAATAGATTCTGCCAACGGTTCAGAACCTCTGAGGCTGAAAAATTGAGTTAGGCATGGTTGTTAGAATGGCAGTGCCCAGTCCTGTAGTGCATAGATAGCAGACGGTACCTCATAAGCTTGTTTACCCCAGATTGACAAGAGATAGAGCATACTCATCACCTGCCCATAGATTTGATCAGCATTACTACAAGTGATATCAACAACTCGATTATCTCGATAAATATTATATTCCATTATTGAGTTGAACCATGATCAAATTGCAAATCCATTGGTCTATTGAATAATCAAACTTTAGTATGGTAAATGGAATAAGTTGATTGCAAGGTCCCAAATTTACATCAGTCTCATTTCTCCCATGCTTGGCACACTCCCTAGCTAACTCCTCCCATAACTGCATGGTAATCCTTGTTACTAATTACCACCTCAATCATCCTACACAACATCAAGGCACTTGGAGATTAAGGAAAGTAAACTAAAAACAAGACAAGTCCTTGAGTTCATTCATAGTCTCTTATGACACCAAGAGGTTCCATATTATTCCTTCCTACACGTGCCTAGCCACAATGCACAAGCATGGCCCTTTATTGTTGTATCTTTGCCTATGTGGTTCTCTAGGATATCAATGTTGAGCAATGTTGAAGGTTGGATAAGCGAGCATCACCACTAACTGTTTTTGGGTTATTTATTCTTGTTTAATTTTTGCTTTATTGTTCTCCATTTTAGTCAAACATTTGCCTTTGTATTCCCCTATCTAACTTGATCATGAAGAAAATTACCTCATTGGATTTGGATAAATCTCCTGTTGCTAACATGGAAAATAAGAATGGTAGAAATGAAATGAAATATTATTAATGTCCACGGTGGGCCAAAAAAAGACCCAAGGGACTATAAGAAGGACAATAATGATTTCCATCTAGCAGGCTAAAAAGCCCAACAAAGAAAAGAAACTAAGTTAAATACAAGACGTAACCTAACAAACGGGCCAAAGAGAAGGGGAATAGAGAAGGGGGAGAAGAGGGGGGAGGCAAACGATCCAAAGGAGCAGAGTGCACACCAAGAAGAACGGAGAGAGAGAGGGAGGGGGGAGGGAGCAGCCCAGGAAGGGCAAGCTCCAAGAACCCCCAGAAACTAATCTCTCTTAACAGTCGCGACCGAAGTATTCGAGTTGAATAAGTCCATAATATGTCTCTGTCCATCGCTAGTTCGGGACCCTAACAAGTTGTGGGTGCGCTGCCTAGTGACCTTGCTGCCGTCCAAACTAGAAGAAGCAGAGCGTTTCCAACCGATGTCACCTGGTCCGTCGGAGCTGGTGAAGTAAGTTGTGATGAGCCGATGTTGAGGGGGGTGAGATCCATCTGGAGGAGAGCTTTTATGGCGACAAAACTGAGTTATCTCCCTAAGAAAGAGTGCGAGACACCGTTGGTCCGGGTATTTGAAGAAGGTAGAAACAGATCGAGAGTTGTCTTTGAAAAGGCAATGGAATCTGCCTTGGATCTCGTAATAACTAGGACAACAAAAAATAAAGTGATGCAGGGTTTTAGCTTCCCCCAAGGAACAAAACAAGCAAACCCGCTCCTCCGTTGGAAGATGGTGATCTAACTCAATCCGGAGTTGGTGAGAACACACCCTGAGTTGCCCAATCGAGATCCAAAGACTATGCATTGTGTGCTTCTGAAGGTATTGCGGAGGAACTACTCTGCCCTCTTGAAGTTGTAAGAAGTGCTCACGATAGAAAGACAACTTGGGGGAAAGAAGGGCAATAGGAGAGATCCATGTGCATCTAGTTTACTGGATACTAACATCCTTTTGGATCTCATGGAGCATCTTTTCCTTACTAAGTCGAGAGGGGGCGAGAACACTCAAGGAATAACGGGGGAGCCTGTCTATCCATGTTTGAATGCTGGCCAGGAGGGAAGAGACCTAAAAATACCAACTCCTTCAACCTCCCCGAAAATTCGGAGAGAGTTCCATCGAGGAGCAAAGGGCGAGGTAAGGGTACCGCCTGCAGCCCGTAAGGGTATCTCCTAGAGTACGAATCCTGTGAAGATAACCAATAATTAAAAATATAATCTCAAGCTGAGAGGAGAGGCCCTAAACTTTGCCAAAATCATAGAGTGGGGGACTGTGTGCCCTTGCAAAGAATAGACCATCGAAGAAATGGTGTTTGTACTCGTTTGACCCGTGCCCACTCAGTCAGGCCAAGACTAGGACCCCAAACCACTGACCCATAAGTAATAGTTGGCTTGACCAAGGCATCAAAGATCCTCATCTTCACAGAGATATCTTGAAAATGTGCTTTGAAGCAATTCCTCTTGAGCAAAGACAGAGCTGCATACCCCTTACACACCTGGGCCTGGGCGGCACGCTTCATACTAAAAGTGGGACCAGTGAAGAGAACCCCCAAGTACACATATGAGGTGGTGATCTCAACCTCCTGACCTTGAAAAAAGAAGTGGAGATGAGATAAAGCCTCCCTGGTAGTATTGAACACCATAACCTTGGTCTTAGAAAGATTCACCGTCAACTGTCTTGAGTCACAAAAAGCAACAAGTGTGTCCAGATGACGTAGAAGTGATAAAATGTCTACTTAAAAAGGGCATGTGACTAGTCAAAAAAGACCTACAAGCCTAGAATCAATGGGCTACAACAAGAACTTCTTAAGGGGAGAATAGTTCTAAAGGGAAAACCCTTATTTCAAGAGCATCCTCCCCTCTCATCTAGGTAGTGATAATGATTTGGTTGAAGAAATGGGATGTACAAATCAAAAGACAAATGAATGAATGCCTTTTCTCTAAATGGTAGAGGGGTATATATATATAATCCATGAAGATAGAGAATTATGATAACTCCTCCATTATTTATAAATAAACTTATGATAGGTTATTAATAACATAAGTAAACAGTCAAAGGGGTGAGCTCAAATGGTTAAAAATGTGGGAGCTCACTATGGCAACCCAAGTTCAAAAGTCTCCAAGCAACATTTGTTAAAAGGCCAATTGTTAAGTGAAGTTGGGTAAACTACCACATCCAAGTCTAGATGCAATATACCCCAACATACGTAGCTAAGTGCAAGTCCAAGGAAAATTTGAAAGAAAAGATACTCCACAATTGTTGTAGTTAAGCCAAAGGTTACTCCAAATGCAGGTAGACTTTACCACTCAAAAACATAAGATTACATTATAATATAAAGGTTTTGTATATGATATGATAAGGTAGTGTAATGACCCTCCCCAAACTGAGTTTTGATGATTTGCAATTTTTTTGGGTTTTTTCGTATTTTTTCTGATTTTTTTGTATTTTCTGAGTTTTAACAGTTTCAAAACCCCTAACTTTGCACTTGAACAGCTTTTAAACAAATAGAAGAAAAATTCTATAAACTTGGAAATAACAAGATAACACCTTTATCTAAACTTCTACCAAAGGAAATGTCAAATTACGATCATACCCGGAAGATACAATTTTTTGAAGTTGACAGAAAATAACACTGGTTATCAGCAACCCAAAAATTTGATTTTCATTGATATCTTCTATTACATCGCTTTCCCCACCATGAAATTGATACAAAATGATATAATGGAGTTGGGCGCCCCTGCTACACACAACAAACTAACCAAAATGCAAGAGACTGAATTATTTAAACCCACGCCAGGCAAGCACAGGTACGGCCAAGTGCTGGAGTTGTACGACCAGCCTGAAATACCACAATTTGAAAACTAAATCCCGGGAAACTCTCCTCAATATGGTCGCTATGCATAGAAAGTGACTGTGCAAACCCTGGAATATCAAACCCTAACTGAAGATGCCACAAACTCTGAAATATAGAGGCCCAGAATGGTACGGCCTATGCTGGAGAGTGAATATAATATAATATCAACAAATAATACCACAATCACCTCCAAAACCCACTGATTTCTGAAAACAATGAAGCTCTATGCACCCTCTGTGCTGAAGATGCTCAAAATCACCCTGAGAGTATCTTTCAACTCCGAATATGATGTTCCCGTAGGTGGTTTTCGACACCAACAAGCTGGAAATTCCTGCAAGAAACCCTTCTGCAAGTCTTTTCCTCAAATCATCAATATCAATAGCCAAAAAGATACCCAATATGAGAGCAAGCAATCATATAGATAGACTCCTCATTGAGAAATCTCATCTTGTGGGCTCAATGTGGGATAAAACATAAAGTCACTTTATAGTTAAAACTCTTTTTTGCTCCAAAAAACCCATTTTCAATTAAAAATATAGATATATGATGGGCAAGGCTCCAAAATAAAGCGTCTATGATTTAAAACTTTTAATTCCCTTTACAACGAGCTATAACACTTAGGCGCCCATTAAATTATTTAATTAAAATGGCAACCTTAGAAGAAAAAAATTAAATATAGCTCGTATTAACACCCAAATTACGAAAACGGTCGGAAAGCATCGGAATCGAAAACCGACTGCACAGGAGTGATACCGATGATGAATAATGATGAACGGACCTGACTGGGTGGTTTACTATAAATAGACGCTCTCTCCAATAATCTTGGAGAACAAACTAGAAGCTGGGTACAACCTCGGAAAGTGTCATCGGGGTCCTCTAGACCACCTGAGCTCAATGCCATCATCAGAAATCCCCTCTGACATGTTTGAAGGACTCCAAGAGACCCAGGGTCAACCACAGTGGTAAAGTGACCAAAAATGGGGACATTACAGTCCCTTCCCAAAGATTGCTTGTCCTCAAGCAATACCAACACAACATCAAAATCAACAGTCTGAACCAGTTTGCAACCAACTGTTATCCCAGGGTCCCATGTCCTCCTTAGAAAGAAACCACCATGCTGACGCTGCGCCACTCTAATCACAACAGGAAATCCACTGTGCTCAATTAGCTCAAGACTAAACTGCAGCTCCATAATATGATCACCCTCCAATCTGAAACTGATATGCATGTCTACGCTGGAATGAAATATATCTTGCCAAGTCATATTAGCAAGAATATCATCGGGTATCTCACTGCTAGTCTCCACCATGGGCCAAAAGAAAGACAATCTACTCAATAGGAGAACGAAGTTCTCCACATATCTCATCATGAAGTCCCTATAGTAATGAAGAAAAGACTCCGTCAAGAGGCAATCATGAGAAGCAACAACAGTACCTATCCTGAAAGTGACTTTGCAAACGGGAGCTAGTATCCTCTCATTGACACTAAACCTCCTAGTGTCTACTGAGAAATCCCAAGCACACCAATCCACTGTCATCATCAAAGCATCACCTGAAAGTATAATTGCCAGCAATATGGAAAATCTACAGTAATTATCAATCACCCAAGTAGAGAAATAGACTATCTACTCAATACCCCAAAGGTTTCCCACAAACTGCTGGTAAGAAATCTGCAATTGACCATCATCTAATGTCACCATACTCAGCACAAAAATGTTGGGGTAGAAACTAACACCCAAATCTTTGACCCCTGGCACAAAGTCCCTACCATGAGTGCTAGTAACGTCTTCATAGTTAAGTGCATGAACACCAACCAAAAATGAAATTTAGAAACCAACCCAAACATTCTCTCAAATTGGGTATAACTCGGTTGATTCCAGGTACTTCTTCCATCTACAACCATCAAGGTATCCTTTGGCATAATAACTACCAGCATCAAGAAGAGACCGCAATGGTCACCAAACAACCATGATGAGCATAAAATTAACTGCATGATTCCTGAAGAATCACTCACAACCGGCTGCCCACCAACCAAGTATGGATAAAAAACTATTTGCTCAGAGACAAATTTCAATAAACTCATCACTAGAAAGTGAGGGCAGCAACAAAAAAATTGATAAAGTGCAGTAGACCAACCATCCAACATGATCTCGAACCCCTGAAAAAGTATATTGCTCAGCAAATAAGCATTATACTCAGCATAACTCGCCATGGTGACTCCATAATAATGTCGGTTAGCCCCCGGGAAACTCTCCTCAATATGGTCGCTATGCATAGAAAGTGACTGTGCAAACTCTAGAATGTCAAACCCTAACTGAAGATGCCACAAAATCTGAAATATAAAGGCCCATAAAGGTACGGCCTATGCTGGAGAGTGAATATAATATAATATCAACAAATAATACCACAATCACCTCCAAAAACCCACTGATTTCTGAAAACAATGAAGCTCTATGCACCCTCTGTGTTGAAGATGCTCAAAATCACCCTGAGAGTATCTTTCAACTCCGAAGATGATGTTCCTGTAGGTGGTTTTCGTCACCAACAAGCTGGAAATTCCTGCAAGAAACCCTTCTACAAGTCTTCTCCTCAAATCATCAATATCAATAGCCAAAAAGATACCCAATATGAGAGCAAGCAATCATATAAATAGACTCCTCATTGAGAAATCTCCTCTTGTGGGCTCAATGTGGGATAAAACATAAAGTCACCTTATAAAGTCACTTTATAGTTAAAACTCCTTTTTGCTCCAAAAAAACCCTTTTCAATTAAAAATATAGATATATGATGGGCAAGGCTCCAAAATAAAGCGTCTATGATTTAAAACTTTTAATTCCCTTTCCAACAAGCTATAACACTTAGGCGCCCATTAAATTAGTTGATTAAAATGGCAACTGTTGGTTACGAATCTGCCACTAGGATAGGATTTTAATCTATTTGCGCCCTAGATTCGCCCAGCAGATTGAAAGGCCGGAAGGAAGGAAGGAATGCCTTCCATGCCAATCTCCGGAGGAGGTCGGCTTCCTATGTTTTCTCAATTGGGGTTTTAGCTCAGAGTGCAGGAAAGAGATAATAAATTACAGAAAGAAACATAGATATGCTTGTTTTGGGTGGGGAAGATAAGCAGCACAGAAACTAACCAATCACTACTACTAACAACAATCTAAACAAAGTATGTAACAGAAACTATTAATGCTATTTTATCCTATGTATCCTTTACTTTAAGCATTCCAGATATACTTAATCGCCAATATCGATATCCATATAAGCAGAATAACAATAATCAGAAATATAAGCAACATGAAGCAAAAACACTTAACAAAGGTAGCATACAAGATAAATACAATTAATAGAGCCAAGTATATTTTGTATTCAAAAGAAAACGCACAACTACAGAAGTCTCTTAGCAATATATCTCCCATCCACCCTTATACAATGATATGAGGCTGCTATTTATAGCGCAATTTTCCCCCCAATTACAACTTGGGCACAAAACCCCAGACCTGACAAAAGCTACAAAAGCTGACCAAAGCGGCTGATGTTGACCTCTACGGGTATGGAATGTACTTGCAGCAAGGTCCACCTGAAAACATGGCAGCTACGTGGCAATCCGGAAGATGAAACCTCGAGTCAGTTTAAATGAGGGCAGATGCGGTACAAGTTGTCAGTTCACGCTCATCTGTCCGGTACCCTGGTGGCAGACCTTCTGTCACATCTTGACTCAGATCCTAAAACCAAACACCTGTCAGCATTTGATGGAGGGGGAAAAATCATCTTAAAGCTCATATTTTATATTTCTATCCCACCCGACTGTGCACAAAACTGGAGCGCAGTTGGACGGCACAGGGTGGAAATGGCGCAATCGGGAGGGCCTTCGTGCCTTAGGATTTTCCCAGCAGCATTTTCCTGTTTTCCGCCCGAGTGCGCACAACTTGGTGAGCGCAGCCCGACTTGGCTGCGAAGTCGGGCGGCCCAACACTCAGCCGATTTTTTGCTGTTTTTCAATAAGTCCGCCCAGGTGCGCACGGGATTATGAGCGTAGCCCGACTTCGCTGCGAAGTCAAGCAGCTCCATACTTAGCATTTTTTTGGGCTCAGTTCTGACAATACCGCCCAGGTGCGCCAAAGTGGACGAGCGCAGCCGGACTGCGCTACGCAGTCGGGCGAATTACAACACTTAGCAGAATTTTGGGCAAACTTGCCCACTCACAGAAACAGTCAGAAACATGGAAAAGAAGATGGAGAAAGTGAAATTGGTGGCAAAAGAGTAGAAGGGACATGATGAAGAAAGGGAAAGAAGAAAGAGGGAAGGCAAAGCAACATCCTTACAAAATTTTCAAGACATGGCACCCCGTGCAAAATGTGGCAACATTCCTGGTGGCTCACGGGGTGTCGAGCTCGCCTCGATGCAACGAACCAAGCCTTTATCCCTTGGGCACAGAGGCACTCCCGGCCCCTGCATCCTGTTGCTGCTGCTGCTGTTGACGCTGCTGCTGAGCCCCCTGCTTGGGCAGCTGTTCTTCCTCCTGTTCGCTCTCAGCAGTCTCTTCTTCTGTACCTTCTTCTTCCTCTTTCTCTGAGCCTGATTGCTCAGTGCCACTGTCCCCTACCCGCTCACGGACGTGGTCATAAGCAGTCTTAGCTTGATCCCAAGCTGCTTCCTGGAAGGTCTCTAAGTCGCTGATATCCTTCAGCATCTTTTTGAATGCCACGACCATATTCACATCGATGGTGTCATATCTCTCCCCCAGCTCCTGGAGACAAGTATTGATTTTACAAAATTTAGAGACCATCTGGGTCACCTGCGCCTCTTGGACTGGGTCAGTCCAGCCATCAATCTCGAACGTGTCTGCCTCAAACCTGCCAGTCCTGCTTTACTTGCTCCAGAGGCAGAAACGCTCCATCTTTGACAAAGCTCGGGAATCTAAGCGCAGACAATGTGTTAAAGGGGCCCAGGCAGATGTTCATTTCATGGTTCAACACATTCAGCATCTTTCTTCAGAAGCTCAGCCATGGGCTTGATTACTTGCGCAAAGTCAGGCACAAACTTTCTTACGAAGTTGATTTGGCCAAAAAATGACTGCAGCCCCCTTTTGTCGACTGGGATGGACAAGCGAAGAAGAGCCTCCGCTCTGTCGGGGTCAACTGCAAGGCCCTCTTCAGAAATGACATGGCCCAGCAGTTTGCCTTCCTTCACAGCAAAGACTAACTTCTTTGGGTTGATGGATATGCTGAATTCGCGACATCTTTCAAATACTTGACGCAAGTGGGAAGCATGGTCTTCTTTCTTGTGTGAAAACACAGTCATGTCGTCCAAATAGATGACAATGATTTTGTTGAGCAACTCTCGAAACGCCAAGTCCATAGCCCTTTGAAATGTAGCCCCGGCATTGGAAAGACCGAAAGGCATGCGTTGATATGCGAACGTTCCCCATTTAGTGGTGAACGTCGTCTTATGCTGGTCTTCATCTTTCACCCAAATTTGATTATAGCCTAAAAATCCATCCAGGAGAGACAATCTTTGGGCTCCTGCAACCACGTGAAGGATCTGATCAATATGAGGGAGTGGGTAATGATCCTTTAATGAAGCCTGGTTAAGATTCCTGAAATCTACGCAGAGACGAATGTCTCCATTCTTCTTCCTCACGGAAACCAGATTTGCGACCCAAGAAGAATGCTTTATGGGATAGATGATTTTTGCTTCCAGCATTTTCATGAGCTCGGCTTTCATCATGGCTTCAATTTTCGGATTTACTGCCCTTTGCTTCTGCTTGAAGGGCTTTGCCTGCTCTTCCAACAATATGGTGTGCTGGATCATTTCTTTGTCGTACCTTTCAAATCTTGGTAGCACCAGGCTACAATATCTGGGTATTCTTTGCATAGAGCTCGGATCTGCTCTAACTCTTCATTGGTGCAATCTGTTCCGACCTTGATCACCTTTCCAGGTTCCAACTCCAGGTCCATGTATTGCTTGGGGTCCACTTTGATCCTGTGGGATATGGCCCTATCATTCTGATCAAAGAGGCTCTCCAGGGTAATCAGTCCTTTTGGGACATGATTATTCTTTAACTGTATTAACCCCTAATACTGCTCGTCATCAGGGTCTCTACCTTCGATTGTACTAGCTTCATGTATCAAAAAGGTGACGATATCCTCGTCACGGTCGAACACCTGCCAGTGGGTGTCCTTGTCAAGCACGGAAGGCCTATAAATGGTACGAACCGGCTTCGGCTTCTGGACAGTGTCATCAACCAGGACGTACCTGGCTCCAACAGACGCCAGAATGTCAGCATGTTTATTCTTTTCTCGAGAGATGGCTTTGACATTTAGTGAGTCAAATGACTCCATCAGATCCCAAACACAATTACGGTATGCCTTGAGGTAGTGCTTCTTGGAGGCGCACTTGTTAGTAATCTGGTTGCACACCAGCTCTGAGTCGCCAAAGATCTCCAAGAGTTTAATCCCGAGCCTCTCCGCCTTTCTTAAGCCTAAGCACAAGGCTTCATACTCTGTTGCATTGTTAGTACAACTCCAAGCCAGCCTATAACAATAGTCCTTTTGAATGCCGGATGGTGAGACCAGAAGGACACCTGCCCCGGCGCCATTCTTGCATCGAGCGCCATCAAAGTACAGCTTCCACAGCTTGTCTGAGGCAGGTCCTACATCCTTCTGAGCAGTCTAGTCAAGCCTCTCAGGCTGAGTGACAAAGTAGCAGCCTAGTTCAGTTTCGATCATGGCGTTGAAATTCAACAAAGAGAACTCGTCCTCTACTTGCAGCAGTTCCAAGGTTTCTCCCGCCAAGTCTACTTCTACCAGCTCCTCGGTCGTCAGATGAACCATGTCATTTTGTTGCTCCTCCCCGAGTATCTTCTCAACCAGAAAAGTGGAAGGCCTCTCATTATAAATTTTCAACCTCCTTCCTTTGGAAGGTACCTCCATATGTGAATAGTCCAGCGACAAATATCCACCCAGCTTCGCAGTGAACTCCCTTGAGAGACACATGCCGAAGTAGGGTTCCAAGTCAACCACTACGACCTCTTGGATGACCACAATGTCGAGTGCTTTATGCAGCCGGATGGGGATGTCTTTGATGACACCAACTGTCTTCATAGGAGTGTCGTCCAATTGTAGCACACCTTGGCTGCTCCTTGTGTATTCCATACCAATTTCTTCGCAGACAACCCTTGGCATGACAGTAGTCGAAGCACGGAGTCCACCATGCAGTTATGCATAATGTGACCTTCCATCCGCAAAGATAGATAAAAAGGTGGCGGTTTGTTCTTCCCAGTAGCAGAAGAAGTCAAGGGCTGAGCTAATACAGCAGGCTGTGTCGGCTTCCCGTCTTTTACATTCTTCAATGATTCCTGCAATAGGTCTACTTGTCCTAGGAGCTGAAGAGCATCATACATGCTTATTTTTGCTGGTGTTTTCTTGAGCTCATCGACTATATTATAGGTGGAAGTATCGGCCCCTTCCGCTTCCTTCGCTGGCTCGTACTTGGTGCGGTACTGCTGCGTGGCTTCGACCCTTTGCCTCTTTGTCAGCGACGGGTACCTTAGCTTCTCCTGGGCTTGCTCTTTTGTTTCAGTTGGAGGTTGGGTCGTTGGAGCTTTGACTACGGGAGCCTTGAGCGCCGGGAGCTTCTCTTTGGCAACTGGAGGTAAAGGTGGCTTGTCAGGAGCTGCCACAGCAGGCTGCGTCTTCTCCCTCCTTGCATATACCTTCAACAGCTTCATTTGTGCCGGAGTGGCCTCAATCGGCTTTTTGCCCTCTTTGGTTAAGAGGGACACAGGATCTTCTACAGGGACTGCGAAGTTACCCTCGTCATCACGAATCATGTATGCTTCATCCTCTATGGCGCTACCCGCAAGGGTCTGAATATAATGTTGATGCAGCATGCAACTCTCTTCTCCATGGGGGTCGTTGCAAGTAGAGCACCAGTTGACGCGGTCAGAAGTACCAGGCTGAGCATTGCCGGCAACATTTCTTGTTGGAAGCCTCTGCGCTTGAGCTGCTTGATCTTTTGTTAGCACAGGAGGAGGGTATGGCCTTCTAGGAACAAACTCCATCTGATCCTGCTTCTTCTTCATGATCGTCATGTCATTGGAGATTGTATGGTAACCGGAAGAGCCTGCACCTCCTGAAGGATCTTATTTTGAATATCATTATCGGCAGGCACCGACCGGGCTGGTGGAGGTAAGGTGGCTAATGGTGGAGGAGCATGAAACGTCGGATACTGAGGGGGAGCGAGAAGTGTTGGATGTTGCGGAGGTGGCGGATTAGGATAATGGATCTGAGGTGGACCGTACGGGTCAATGACTGGCGCAGGATTCCATGGCTGATGGGGGTGATGATTGGATGAAGACGGGGCCCCACCCGAAGGGGGCGGATATTGGGACTGAGGGAAATCCGGATAGATCGGAGGTTACATTTTATGAGGGAGCCTACCTATAGCAATCATGTCCAGTTCTACCTGCTGAGCAACCTCATATAATGCAGGAAAAGTGTTGACCCGGGCTAACTTAATAACTAGACAAATGTCCGAGTTAAAAGCTCTCAGGTAATAGTGAGCAGCCAGACCCGCGGAAGGACGTAGCTCAGGGGGTACTCTTTTCCAGGACCTCGCGAACCTCACGTTAAAGTCTGATATCTCCTCCTGCAGATGGCGTTGAATGCTTTGAAATTGGTGCAGCAACGAGGAGGGATCAGCGGACTCATTGAATCCCTTAACTAGCCTTCCAACTAGTTGGGGCCATCTCGTGATAGTCCCCTCCGGCAAGGATCTCCACCGATAGAGAAGCTTTCCTCGCAGAGAGAGAGCTAACAGTCGGGTTTTAACACTCCCATTGGTGATAGAGTGCATCGCAGCCAAGGCCAGAATGTCTTGGATGTGCTCATATGTTGTCTTCCTTGTGCCGTCATAGGTAGGAATGGACTTTAATGCAGCAGGCGGGACAGCTTCTTGTCCAGCTAGAGCAAGAGGGCCTGTGGAATCAACAATCGGGAAGAGGTCATTATCATTCTGCTGATTCTGGGCAGCCATGTGTTCTTCCTCTTCTTCGAGCTGGTCAGTGGTGTAGTCAATATCAGTGCTGTCTGAAGTTGTGGGTTGTTCTTCAACTTCGGCCTCCTCAACTTCTTCAACCTCTTCCACTTCGCCTTCTATTTCAGCTTCAGATTCGTGCTTGAACCTATCGTCTTGGTGAGCTTGGTAGTCAGCCAGCCTTACGCGCTCTCCAGCAGCGTTGATGTCAATTTCGTAAAAATCGGGCTGTTGTCCTGGGTTCCTAGCTCTCCACCTTCTTGTGTGCATGAAGGCGTTTTTCATATTGGACCAATCTTACGGACTCAGAGAATGTTCAGGTACAGCAGAGTCGCCAGGTGTTCTGATTTGACAGCAATGAAGCGAACACCGATGCTTCGATTCTATTTTGGGGTGGGAAACCTTTATGTCCCACCGGGTGTGCCAAAGAAATTGTTGGTTACGAATCTGCCACTAGGATAGGATTTTAATCTAATTGCGCCCTAGATTCGCCCAGCAGATTGAAAGGCCGGAAGGAAGGAATGCCTTCCGTGCCAATCTCCGGAGGAGGCCGGCTTCCTATGTTTTCTCAATTGAGGTTTTAGCTCAGAGTGCAGGAAAGAGATTACAAATTACAGAAAGAAACATAGATATGCTTGTTTCGGATGGGGAAGATAAGCAGCACAGAAACTAACCAATCACTACTACTAACAGCAATCTAAACAAAGTATGTAATAGAAACTTTTAATGATATTTTATCCTATGTATCCTTTATTTTAAGCATTCCAGATTTACTTAATCGCCAATACTGATATCCAGATAAGCAGAATAACAGTAATCAGAAATATAAGCAACATGAAGCAGAAACACTTAACAAAGGCAGCATACAAGATAAAGACAATTAATAGAGCCAAGTATATTTTGTATTCAAAAGCAAACGCACAGCTACAGAAGTCTCTTAGCAATATATCTCCCATCCACCCTTATACAATGATATGAGGCTGCTATTTATAGCGCAATTTTCCCCCCGATTACAACTTGGGCACAAAATCCCAGACCTGACAAAAGCTGCAAAAGCTGACAAAAGCGGCTGATGTTGACCTCTGCGGGTATGGAATGTACTTGCAGCAAGGTCCACCTGAAAACATGGCAGCTACGTGGCAATCCGGTAGATGAAACCTCGAGTCAGTTTAAATGAGGGTAGATGCGGTACAATTTGTCATGTTCACGCTCATCTGTCCGGGTACCCTGGTGGCACACCTTCTGTCACATCTTGACTCAGATCCCAAGACCGAACACCTGTCAGCATTTGATGGAGGGGGAAAAATCATCTTAAAGCTCATCTTTTATATTTCTATCCCACCCGACTGCGCACAAAACTGGAGCGCAGTTGGACAGCGTAGGGTGGAAATGGCGCAATCGGGAGGGCCTTCGTGCCTTAGGATTTTCCCAGCAGCATTTTCCTGTTTTCCGCCCGAGTGCGCACAACTTGGTGAGCGCAGCCCGACTTCGCTGCGAAGTCGGGCGGCTCAACACTTAGATTTTTTCTTGATGTCTTCACAGTAAGCCCGCCCAAGTGCGCACTGTCTTCAGGGTGCCGCCCGACTTTGCTGCGAAGTCGGGCGGCCCAACATTTAGCTGATTTTCAGCTATTTTCAATAAGGCCGCCCAGGTGCGCACGGGATTACGAGCGCAACCCGACTTCACTACGAAGTCGGGCGGCTCCATACTTAGCATTTTTCTGGGATCAGTTCTGACAATACCGCCCAGGTGCACCAAGTGGACGAGCGCAGCCCGACTGCGCTGCGCAGTCGGGTGAATTACAACACTTGGCAAAATTTTGGGCAAACTTGCCCACTCACAGAAACAGTCAAAAACATGGAAAAGAAGATGGAGAAAGTGAAATTGGTGGTAGAAGAGTAGAAGGGACCTGATGAAGAAAGGGAAAGAAGAAAGAGGGAAGTCAAAGCAGCATCCTTACAAAATTTTCAAGACATGGCACCTTGTGCAAATGTGGCAACAGCAACCTTATAAGAAAATAATTAAATATAGCTCATATTAACACCCAAATTATGGAAACGGTCGAAAAGCATCGGAATCGAAAACTGACTACACAGGAGTGATACCGATGATGAATAATGATGAACGAACCTGACTGGGTGACTTACTATAAATAGACACTCTCTCCAAGAATCTTGGAAAACAAACTAGAAGCTGGGTACAACCTCAGAAAGTGTCATCGAGGTCCTCTAGACCATCTGAGCTCAATGCCATTATCAGAAATCCCCTCTGACACGTTTGAAGGACTCCAAAAGAGCTAGGGTCAACCACAGTGCTAAAGTGACCAAAAATGGGGACATTACAGGTAGAACGTAAGTCCTCAAAATATCTCCCATTCTCAAAAAACTTCAACCTTGAAGCTTCAATGGAACTCTTCAAACTGTGAATGAATATCATCTTTTTCAATACAATTCCTAACATGTTTTTTTGTCAAAAATGAGTTCACAAAAGACTGATTTGTCTTGAAAATACATGTAGATTTGATCATCACAAATGCTGAGAATATCTCCTCGTTTAGTTGAGACTAATCTGTCCTATATCAACCTTGAGAGACATCATAGGACTTGTGAGAATCTGCTTCGATCATGAATCCATACATCTCTTCAAGAAAATTGTCGTCTTCCAATATGACATAAGTGTTGATAAAATTATTGTTGACGTCAATGGCTTTCATAATTAGGATGTCAATAAGGCTCAGTTTTAGAATGCTTTCCAAGAGCAATTTGAGAGCAAGTGTCCCTTGTTTTAGGTGAATTGACGAGGCTCTTCATTATTGTCAGAATTAGGTTATCAAGGGCAAAATTCCTATATACATGTAACCTCACTCATAGAAGTTTCTTTATCAATAGAGTATAATTTGTTTTTTTCAAGGTAGCAACTTTTAACCATCCTTCGATTTTTTTATACTTTTACGAGGAAAATATAAAAATTGTTCTTCAAATGAGCAAGTTTTTTATCTTTATTGGACAAAATGTTGTCAAAATCATGGATCTCATCATTTTATCTTTCAATTTAGCCTTTAATGATGCAATTTTTCTTTTAGCTTGCCTTAGAAGATTTTCTTAAACCATTTACCTATGAAAAGCTTTTCTATTTAGCCAAAGATAAATTTTCTTGGTATTGGAATTAAGGTTGAACCACCATTCCATTGCCTTGTTTGTAATATAAAAAAATCCAACACAAAATATTTCCTTCTAGGTATTCCATAAAGCATAGAACCCATTTTATTTAAAAATTTTCACATGTTTTAAATCTTGGGTTGGACCTCTTCGGATTTCATACCTCTTTGACTTTAAGTGTACACCTGGGTCTTGGATTATGCCTTTTGGTGTTTATAGAGTTTTTTCATACATTTCAAATCTTGGGTTGGACCTTGTTGTATCTCATACTTCTTTGAATTTTAGATAATGTCCTTTTGGGTCTTGGATTAGGCCTTTTGATGTTCAGAATTGCACACTTTCAACTCCACATGTCACCCTTTTGTATGTTAAGCGACACCCTTTCACATCTTGGATCATACCCCTTTGATTCTTACATTTCTCCTTTTGGTTCTTGGGTCACACCCCTTTGTGTCTTGAGTAGACAATAGTTTATTAAATATTGGACAATATTAAGCTAGGTGAGATGAATGTTATGAAGCACTAGTTGAAAGTAATGACTAGAAATTTGTAAAAATATAACCATAGGCTTAAACTTCTCTCACCACAAGCCAAAATCCTAGTAACTAACCGGAACTTGAACCACATGTTTAAGTGTATGCCTCTAATACCACTTGTATGGACCAATAGGTCTCTTACATGAGATCCATAAAGGACTGGATTACAATATAATATATAAAAGGCAAACATATTTGGGCCAATTGAGGAGTTTCAAATTGTAAGCTAAGGTTCTAATCCCAAGGGTGAAACTTAAAATTTTATCCATGGATTTGGAGTAGTCATAGGGAAAGAGGAGTTTCACATCTTAAAAAATAATTCCAATTCGATGGAGGAACCTCACCATTTTAAGGGTTTGGGGAAATCGGGAAGGAGCGATAAGTTTCATATCATATACCAAGGTTCCAATTCCATGGGTGAACCTTAACATTTTAAGACCAAGGGATTTGGAACAAGAGATGGGGAGTAAGGAGTTTCACATCATAGACCTTGGTTCCAATCCCATGTGGTGAACCTTAACATTTTGTCCATAGGATTTAGGGCAAGCAAAAGGGAGCTAGGAGTTTCACACTGTAGACCAAGGTTTCGATCCTATGGGTGAACCTTAACATTGCCCAAGGGTTAGGGGCAAACGATAGGGATTCAGAACTTTCACATCCTAAAACAAGGTTCAAATCCTATGGATGAACCTTTAATTTTTAGATAAAATGGTATAAGCTCGAGTGGTTAAAAATGTAGGCTTACAATGTCGAGACCAATGTTCAAATCTTGTCAAGTGATATGTGATGTGATAATATGGTTTGTTATAATATCACTATGTGGTTTGTTGAAATAACATTCTCTCTCTCTCTCTCTCTCTCTCTCTCTCTCTCTCTCTTTATATATATATATATATATATATACACAAATGACTTCATCAAATGGTAAATGGATGTATATATAGAATCCAAGGGGCATAAGATAAGACAGGGTAGAGATATATGATGAGTATGTAAGATTATATCTTAATATAAAGGTTGTATATATGGTATATAAGGTAGCGGTTATATGCAATATGGTGGAGCTAGTCAAAAAGTTAGCAAGGGCTCATGCCATTGGAGATGTGTTGGAAATAAATAGTAATTTAATGTGAAGCACCTTATGTTGAGGGCATAGTGTAGAAATGGAATACAACATATTGCAATACAATTCTATTACCACTTAAATAAACAAAATATAGAATGTGAATAACTTACAATTATAATAGATACACTACACACGCAACATATATCAAACGGACTGGTCCAACAATCAAACGACCTTGCACAACAATTCCAACAGCCTGGTACAGTAGTTCAAACGGCCCAATGTCTCACATGTCTAATTTCACCCAACTTCTATTACCATGTGCAATGCCAACATACAATACCAACCTCTCGAATGAATGAGGGAGGGGTCTTATTTATACAACTAAGAAGGCAATTGCATCCTCCTACTAACTATCATCATTTTCTTAAATTCCTTTTGACATGCATTGGACTTACATTTACATTTCACAACTTCATTAATTACACGTATGCACGTTTCATCAAACACTTTGTATACAAACTACAAAACATCACAAATGACAAAACTTATTCATTGATTATGCAGACATGTCAATTTGCTTGCGTACATCTATCCCCTCCTCTAGACTTGTTGACATCCTCGATGACACGAGTTGAACAATGGAGATAGAAGCATTGAACGCTATTGAGCAAATCATCTCTTGTCATGCTCCTTCCACTTTCTTCTATTCCAGACATCTTTGATAATTGGCTTCACTTCCAACTACTGCCAAAAAAACATTATTTGCATATTGCTGACTCCACTTTCTCAATCGAGTGTATCACCAACATGACCAACATGACGGGAAATGCCTATCATAGCCTTTGTTAAAGATTAAGGGGGTGGGAGCCCCTTTGCAAAGTAAAGGGGCAATGCCCCTTGTGGGTTCAAGAGTCAGCGCCCTTCACGCATACCCTCAATGGCAAAACCATTGAAACCCTCACTATCTAAACTAAATTTTTCTCCTCTTCTGCATTTTGGTAGCCTTCACTCAACCCTCTCAAACAACCTCTCCTTAGCTCCAAATGACTTCTCTTTGGCTCCAAACAACTTCTTGGCATCAGACAACAAACCTTGGGTCAAATGGCCAACCTCTTGGGTCAGACAACCCACTTCTTGGCCTGGACAACCCATTTCTTGAGTCAAACGGCCCTAGGCCTGACGAACCACTTTTTGCATCAAACGACTTCGCTCTAGACAGCCCTGCTCTTATTGTCTGGCTTCTCTGCAATTAAACAGCTCATACGACATCCTCTTTTGCTTCGACAGCCTATACGGACTTCAGTACAACCTTCTTCTCTCGTCAGACAGACCTCTAGATGGTCCATAGACTCCATACCATGCACTCTTCCAATCATACGACCTCCTCCTTGCCTCGAAATTTGTGCCACTTCATCCTAACAATCTTCTTGCTCTTCAAATCTCGGGCCTCGCCGGACTGAACGCTTGTCCCCTTCCTGGTGCTTTCAGCAGCGTAAAAGGTTTAAAATGATCGTGGCATGGTGGTTATAGGGGCGGACTGCGCGAAGATCTGTGTGGCGGCTTCCGGTGCGGACAACGCAGAATACTGTGGCGGCCATAAAAAGCCGGACAGCCTACCCGGATTCGTGGCGGCTACCGATTCCACCATGTACAAAAAAAAAAAACAATCTTCTTGCTCCGAACAATGCTCCTTATGGTCCATGTGGCATTGCTCAAGCTTCAGACAACCCAGCTCCTCTTGCGCAAATCTCTCTTTCATGAAACATGTCCTTATCATCACACGTCCCTCCCTTCAATTCTTTGTGCTTCCACTGCTTCCAAAATGAGAATTCCTCCAAAACCCCAACTGGTTTTGTCGACAAGGGTTTAGACTTGCAGCTCCCTCCTCCACAACTACATTTCTTCACTGCAAACGTCTCACATGCACACAAACTTGAAATTATTGGGTTGTCAAACAACTATTTTTAGTAAAACCCTTGTTGTTGATGTTGCCCTACCCAGCTCCTCTTGCGCAAATCTCTCTTTCATGAAACATGTCCTTATCATCACACGTCCCTCCCTTCAATTCTTTGTGCTTCCACCGCTTCCAGAATGCGAATTCCTCCAAAACCCCAACTGGTTTTGTCGACAAGGGTTTGGACTTGCAGCTCCCTCCTCCACAACTACATTTCTTCACTGCAAACGTCTCACATGCACACAAACTTGAAATTATTGGGTTGTTAGACAACTATTTTTAGTAAAACCCTTGTTGTTGATGTTGCCCTGGCATGCCCCAGCTCCAACGCTCTGGTCCAATCCTCTTTTTTGCATCTACTTCATCCTTCTCCTTTGTTCCCTTTGAATTTTACACGATGAAATGTGATTTGTTTGCATATTGGGCATCGCAATGCATTCCCTAGGTTGTACCCTAGCTAGTTCAACTAATCGGTGCACTCTCCTTTCGCTCCTCCTTGCTAGTCTATTCCATGCATGAGAATGAGCAAGTGAGATTTTTACCTCTTTTTATAAGTTGAGGGAGGTAGAGGGACACTTGGATTGCATGCAACAAGTGCCCCTTCACTCCCTTAACCGCCACTTACACCAGTAACTACTTTATATGCAATGGCCCGTTCCTCGCTTCATTTTCATCGTTTTCTTGCATTTTGGCTCTTTGCTTCTTGTGTGTGGCAAGCCCATTGGGAAAGCATGTGCACCCCATCCCAAACTACCCTGGCACTTTGGCCCAAGAGACTAGATGACCTAGTTTGTCTTTGGTCCAGATGGCCCAGGGATCCAAATGACATGCCTAGTCGTCCAAACAGCTTTGTCCATTGTCCTCTCACGTTGTCATTAATTCCACCCTACTCATGTATTTCTCCAGACGGCCCCACTTGTTCTCGCCTTCATCCCGAACTCCGAACAACTCATCCTATTCCTCGAACAACTCTACATGTTCTCCAAACATCCCAGCATCATCTTCCTCCCAAACTTGGATTGTAAAAAGGCCCTACATGACTATAGGACAATTGTGATGTCTACAGATGGCCCACGATGTTCGTTTGGTGGCCCAAGAGCAATCTGAGGCTCAACTAGCCTCTTTAGATGGCCTAGGGAGGGTCCATGTGGTACTCCCCTTAAGACAGACGGCCCAAGGGTTGTTTAGGAACCTGTTATCCTTGCTAGACGGTGAAGGTCCAAACTCAAATATCCTAAGCCTTGAAAATCGAGGCTTGGGTCCAAATGGACCAAGTCTAGATGGCCAAACAGCCCTAGCAAACAATCAGATGTCGAACAACCTCTCTCTTCGTCGTCTGTGTCATTCACTTTGTCGTCTGGATCATCCACTTGTGTAGCTTTACTTGATCTCTATCTCCTCATATTCAAGTTCATCTCCTTAGTCGCAATCAAGTTCACCTCCTCTACTTCCCGTCTAGGGTTGTGACTCTTCTCCAAATCGCCAAACATCACTGGTTTATCTTGACTCACAACACTTTGACATTCATGTGCAAAGTGCCCCCACAAATGGCATCGCCAACATTGCACAATGGGTTTGCCCTCAATATCACACTCAATTCAACATCTTCTAGTTCTCTAGCGATTGTCACAAACCACATCACCAATGGCATCCCCCCTTAGTACAATCTCCCTTTGTGTTGCATATATATGTAGCAATGATCTTGCGCTCTCCAAGTTGCAATCACTCTCAGAGTAATTGTTCTTCTCTTCAGAGTCACTTCCTTCACTAACTTTACGATCCCAACATTTGGACGATGAACTACTCTCATTCTCAAAATTATTACTCTCACTATCAGAGTCACTCAACATAAAAGTCACTTTCATATTCAGGATCACTCTCGTTCACATTAACGTGATCCCAGCATTTTAATGATGCCTTTCAAGGCCTGCTCCAAGGCTTCTTGATATGATGTCAAAGGGACCAACCTGATCTTCTTCTTATGCATAGGAAGACGTCCCTCCACGAACCACCTCTTCTTCAATGCATCTCATGGAATTTCCTCCATATGAGTACGAATGAATGGGCTCTTTCTCACCCTATTCCATTCTATAAATTTTAGCAATGACCTCATCGTCATTGTGGAACAACCGAAATTCCTTCACAAATGCTTTGCGCAACTCATCCCAACCTCAGGCACTCATCCTTTAGCAATCCCATGTACCAAGCTATTGCTATTCCATAAAATGTATCAAGGAATAACCTCCTCCAATATGCATCATTATTTTTCCTATTAGCTTTCCATCTAATGAGGTAGATTTTCCAATGGCTAACTAGGTCTTCTGTTTCCCCTCCATGAAATATTGAACACTTACACGATATGCCAAAATTGGTCTTTGTTGTGATAGGTTGACTTATTGGCAGTGGTCGTTCACGTCTCACCCTCTTCACACATAACATCAGGTGCACCCCACCACAATTGCTCTCGTATAGGACTCCTATCCCACATGCCTTCAAACGTGCCAGCCTGTAGTTGCTCCGATGTCGAACTCTTGTCCCACTCACCATCGAGCACACCAACCTGCAATTGCTCTGATGTCAAACTCCCATATCGCTCACCATCAAACACTCCAAACTGTAGTTGCTCCAATGTTGAACTCTCGTCTCATGCACCATCAGATAAACCAACTTGCAATTGCTCTAGCGCCATACATTTGTCATGCAATTCCTCGCTGCGTAACTTTTCATCGAGTGATTCTCCATCCCCAACACGCAACCCACCGCCACCAACATGCAACCCCCACCGCCACCAACATGCAACCCACCACCGCCAACACGCAACTCAACACCACCAACACTCAACTCACCGCCGCTGACATGCAACTCTCCTACGCCAACATGCAACTTACAGCCGCTATCACGCAACTCTCCACGCACAAACCCTTGCATGTCTCCTCCATGCGTGTTCGCTTGCATTTTTGGTTGCACATCCACTTGCACGTCTACTTTGTATGTTAGCCCTTTGTGAGCATCAGCAAACAAGTCTACATCTTCATCTATTGCGACCTCCAATCTGCCCTCCTCCCAAGGGAAACATCTTTCGTCGACCACATTGAAATCATTCCATTATTGTCATTGTGCACATTTGCTTTTCACAACTCCGTGTCACCAAGCTTGACCCAACTTTGAATAGGCAATGACGCCAAAATGTAGAAATGGAATACAACATACTGCGACACAATTCCATTACCACTACATAAACAAAATATACAATGCAAATAACTTACAATTACGATGTATACACTATGCACACGGTCTGACAATCATACAGTTTGGTCTCGGAGGGTTTTTACTTCGACAACCCAAGTCTAAATGACCCTTGCTTCACAACTTGCTTTCTTTTGTATGACAACTTATTTCACACCTCAAATGGTCCACACTTCTATTTGCAGCCACGTTACTCTTGTTCAAATGGTATGTCATACAGTCCATAGAATCGTTGGAAGAAATTTCTGCAATAGTTCTTTGGACTCCTCTTTGCGCAAATTGTCTTTCCTTTGTTCTTTCATCTCCAACCAGTTCTTGCTTCTGCTGCAATTTTTCTACCTATAAAAGAAAAATAATGTATGTTGGCAATAAGGGATTCACAAAGAAAATCCTTTTTGGCAATTTCTTTTTCTCCAATGCAACTTTCATTTTCTCCAACACAGCTTGCTTCTTTTGCAATGCAGCTCCTCTCTTCCCCAACACATCTTACTTCCTTTGCAATGCAACTCCTTTCTTTGGTGAAATGACTTATGCTAGAAAGCTCCCCGTCCGTATGGCCTGTATACTCTTGCACCTTGAATGCTTCCTTCTTGCTCCTCTTTGGCATTGAGCATTTGAATGCATAAGTGCAAGCTCTTGGCATCTATTTATAAGATGAAGGTAGTAAGGGGACACTTGGCTTGCATGTGGCAACTGCCCCTTAACTGCCACTTCACCTTCCATAACTAAATTACATGCAACTTAATGTTTTGCATGTCTTTTCTTGTTAACTTGACTTCTACCACCTTGCGCATGGCGGGTTCCGTTGTGGTGTCATACAATTTAGTGTTTGTCTTCTTCCCGTTTCCAACCCAAACGATCCCTCAAACTGCTCCTCTAGGCAGCTCACTTGCCCAAATGGCCTCCTCTACAAACCCAAACGGCTTGTTCTACCTGCCTTCATGGTCATCCTGTTGGTCTGACATTTTGTTGTTCTAGATGACATGTTCTACCTAACGGCCCACGTCCCTATCCTATCTCCTCCATCGTCAACTTCTTCGCGATGGGCTCTTGAACTTTGCTTTAATTCCTTCAGCCCTCCATTCTTTTGGAAACTCATCTTCTCGTTCTTCGAATGACCTGGCTTCTCTCTCCTTTGATTCCCAAACTTTTTCGAACAACCATTTCGTTGTTGCTAGTTGAACTAAATACCGTGACGACCTAGGTACAGTCTGTCTCCATTCTTCTTCCTAGACGACCTCTAGAGAAACCAGATGGCGTAACCCCTAGGTCGGATGGCCCAAGGGTCATCCAAGGTATTGTTCCATCTTCCAAATGGCTAGAGGGTGGCCCAAACTGCCCAACCTACTAGCTAGACGGCCTGTGGGCCATATAGGGATGACCACTCCCCCAAGACGGCCAAGCAAAAGGCTAGATGGCCTCCCCCCTTGGCCCAACTGATCCAAACAGCTTGGGGGTCCTAACAACCCACTTAGATTTCCCGAATAGCCTTTGATCGAATGCTCAACTTGGGTCATTGGGTAGCCTTTGCAAAGCACTCCGACTTCCCAAGGAATCATTCAAGTTATTTGGTAGATCTCGTCTTCTCCAGTTTATCCGCCTCTTTACTTCTCCTTCAAAAGTGTTTTGCTTTTCTTGTTGAGGTACCTACTACATCACAACATTTGGCAGTACATTTACATTACCTGCTGGTTGAGCAACTTTTATCGTTGGTGTTACTCGTCTCACTCTTCTTCCGAGCTCCAAGCTTGAACTAGCACTGCCCCGATCTTCCTCCTTATTGCTTGAATATGTCAAGGACATACTACTGGATTCATTTCTCAAGTTCACTTGGCAATTCTATCGATGCTCTTCATGAATATCGCACCATTCCAATTTTCTTGATGCACTTTTACTAGCTAAACTAGAAGTTCTTTTCTAAAAACTCAAGTTCTTGTGCACAGTCATCAACAATTCCCAGCACTTGTTTGTTTGTGGTGCACCTCGGAAGGTCTCTTTTGGACTTGTCCCTTCTTGATGCAGGAGCATCCAAGGGAAAGCAAAATACCGCAAGGAGAAAAAGTGTCGCGATATCGCGACATGTCGGCAAAGAAGAAAAATGTCGCGATATCGCGACATGTCGCATTTTTGCGACCAAAAGCCGAGAGAAGGCTCAAGAGAGAAAAGTGTCGCGATATCGCGACATGTCGCGTTATCGCGACCAAAGGACGAGAAAAGGCGCAAGAGAGGAAAAGTGTCGCGATATCGCGACATGTCGCGTTATCGCGACCAAAGGACGAGAAAAGGCGCAAGGGAGAAAAGTGTCGCGATATCGCGACATGTCGCGTTTTCGCGACTCAGGAAGGAGAGAGAAGGCGCGGAGCAAAAATGTCGCGATTTCGCGACATGTCGCAAAATCGCGACCGAAGCAGGAGAGGGAAGGTGCCCGAAGAAAATGTCGCGATTTCGCGACATGTCGCAAAATCGCGACCGAAGCAGGAGAGGGAAGGTGCCCGAAGAAAATGTCGCGATTTCGCGACATGTCGCGAAATCGCGACCGAAGCAGGAGAGAGAAGGCGTCCGCAGAAAATGTCGCGATTTCGCGACATGTCGCGAAATCGCGACCGAAGCAGGAGAGAGAAGGCGTCCATGAGAAAAGTCGCGATTTCGCGACATGTCGCGAAATCGCGACCGAAGCAGGAGAGAGAAGGCGTCCGCAGAAAATGTCGCGATCGCGACCGAAACAGGAGAGAGAGGGCGTCCGAAGAAAAATGTCGCGAAATCGCGACCGAAAGAAGACAGGAAAGGCCAGAGAAGAAAATGTCGCGAAATCGCGACCGAAGGAGCAGAAAGAAAGCAAGGAAGGAAATTGTCGCGATATCGCGACATGTCGCGATTTCGCGACCCGAAGCAGAGAGAGAAAGCAGAGAGCAAAGTTGTCGCGATATCGCGACATGTCGCGATTTCACGACCCAAAGAGGCGAGAAGGAAGCAGAAAGGAAGAATGTCGCGATTTCGCGACCCGAGAGGCAAGGAGGAGGCAGAAAGGAAAGATTTCGCGATATCGTGACATGTCTGGATTTCGCGACCGAAAAGGAGAAAGAAGGGCCGGAAGGGCCAGAAACGTGGCATGGGCGGTTGGTTGGATCGGCAGGAGAGACTTTCTTTTAAAATTGTCATGGGTCAATGTCCCATATGACCTGTTATTCGTCCGAACTAGAGTAGGGGTTATAACCAAGCGTAGGTGCGCTTTGCTTGGACTAATGTATTTAGTTGACCTGACCATGATTGATGTTAGCATCTTGGCTAAGTTTACATGATAGCCAATTGAGGTTGGATTGATTAATGTGTCGGTAGAGAGTCGAGGTTGGATTGATTAATGCACTTCGGAGAGCAGACCGAGCAAAACTATTTTATTTAATTAGAAGTTTGTTTATACCTTCATATTGAACTATTTGCAAACTTTGATCATGTTGTAATTGTATCTCTAAATGTGTCTCCAAAGTGATTGTTGGGTCCATCCAAACGATCGTATAAGGAGAATCATTATATACCTATGAAAGAAATTAAAGGGGAAATAATTTTTTTACAATATGAAAAGAAAATGAAATAAAAATGAAGATTGAGGTAATTTTGCCTTTGAATATTCCTCTAAAAAGAGTTCAAAAGAGAACTTTTGATAAGTGTGAATCAATTAAATATTCTCTTGGATCAATTGGATATCTCTTTGGACCAAACTTAGGGATAAGTTTGATAATCAAATTTGGAAAGCAAATGAAGGCAACCCTGGATCAAATTTTGGAAGAATTGATAATCAATTGTGAGGCATTTGTAAAGGATTTTGTGATTCAATTAAAGTATCTAAAAGTAAATTTCCATGGAGAAATTTGAATAGTAGATACATTAGAATTGATGGTAAAAGATTATTATACAAGATCAATTTTTGGTAGAAAATTGATAATGATCCAAGTTACAAATTTGCAAGAAGGCAATACAAATTTGTAGATAATCCTGTTGTAAATATTTTATCAATCTTGTGAAAGGATCAAATAAATTAGATTTACATATAATGATATTTAGAAATACTATTTTATAGAAAGGGTATAGTCAAGGAAAGAATGAGTGTGGGACTCATTTTTTGAGGAAATTATGGGGTTTCCTCACTATGTTCGATCATACAATTAATGTTCCTATATGACCCTTTTCTAGTTATGAATTCTAGGATATATGGGTTGGTGAAATTAGTATGATCTTAACCTTGTTGGATGGAAGGGTAAGGACAAGGATAGACAAGGTTCTATTCTTGGATCAAAATTATATGTATAGTTTACATGGATAAGTTATTGTCATATTTGGGTTAAGCTTCTCAATATTGATATATTATGATTGAAGATCTAATCTTGAGGAATGGATTTCCTCTTTATATGCTTATATATATAATGTAAGCATGATTGTCTAATGAACTCTTCTAATGTAGCTAGAAGAATTTATCTCATTAAGGGTTGAGTGTTTATCAACCTTGGAGAATGAATGTGGGATTCATTCTTGAGGGAATTATGGGGTTCCCTCTTTGATAATTGATGAGATTTCTCCTTAATATGAATTCAATGATCATTCATAAACATGTAGATATAAGAATTTGTGAGATTCTTATGTATTATATTGATGGCTTAGAGAAAGGAAATGTGGAATTTCCTTATTTGCATCATGATTTGAAAAAGGAACAAATTGATTCCTTTAATTGTATATTTGATTTAGAAAAGGATCCATGGGATGCCTTTCTATATTTGTATTTATGACATCTTAAGTTTATGAAATGAGAGGAGAAACATATTTTGGAGGCTGGGTTTATTCCCCGTGAGGGTTCCCAGGATATATGTTGTGTATCTCTATTTTGTGGTTTGCAATTGATGTTACTCATGGATGTTGTATCTACTTTCTATTATAATGTTAATTAGATAGATAGTGGATGTTGCATGAGGTGCAATTTAAATGTTATTTACTTTCCAATGGGATGATATATTTACGTTTCCATAAGATGATTAAAGTGATAAATGATGCATGATTTGGTTAATAAGCAATGTTCCATAAGTAAGATTAATTTACATTTGCACTTGAGGTTTATTAGAGCTAGTAATGGATGTTGTACTTGCTTTTCAATGAATGGCTCTTTTATTATGATAAAATGGTTTATGCTTTGATTCAAGTAATGGTCTTGAAATGAGTAAAGCAATCTCTATGTATTGTTTAATAATACATGCATGGTATTTCCTTGCAAGGGAATAGAATGCTATATCAATTAGGAAGTAAGATTGAAATTACATTCAATTAGTTAATTATTTAAACTTCCTAATGAAAGGAGAGATAGAAACAATTGAACAAAGGAATTAATATACGTCTTGATGGAATGTAAGGTTAGATAGGAGCCGGTCACTCCTATCACGAGAGTTGACACTGACCATGTCATAATTCTCTCGGTTACTTACTGCCCTGATTGATGTTGGTTTAAACATGCTTGATTGCAAACTTGACATGATAGATATGTTCAAAAAAAATTCTATCTCAAGTTGGGTTGGTAATTTGGGGTTGTTACATTGTGTCTAGAATACATCCACATGATACAATTTTTGTTTAGCATCAGCTATCCATCATCAACTTTACCCTTCTTCCTCTCTAGTGATAGAGACTTTGGATCACATGAGGGTATGTAGGTTTTGATCCAAACTCCTATGTTCTCTAACTAGTTCTACCTAGGTATTGTTTGATTATACTTGAGGCACACATTTCCTTTGCAGAAATAACATTCACATATAGCATAAAAATGCAATATGATATGGTATAGAGCGTATAGTTTGGAGTCTAGGTATATTAACAATCTTACCGAGTCACGTTAGGACTCAAAGAGGAAGAGGTAGGTTAATGCAATAGTTTATTGCTACCATTGCACTCTAAAAGGAGAATTCATCGCACATAAACAGATATAGAACTGAAATCCAAACAGATAGCCTTCCAAAAACATCAAGGAGCATTGCAAAGCATCAAATTGAACTTGATTTGCTTGATTTTGAAACCAAAAGACTCAAATTCCAATAAGTTGGAGGGAAATTTGGTTGTTTGAGAAGGTGCACTCTGCACAGCAAAATTTAAGGTGCCACACCCATGATCACTAATCTAAAGAAGGTGACAGCTTCAGATTCAGAATTGGTGGACCCTACGTTGTACAAGCAGCAGATAGGATCCTTGATGTATTTGGTCAACACTCGACCAGATATATATTTTGCAGTGAACACCTTGAGTTAGTTCATGGTGGAGCCAAGGCAGGAGCATTGGGTAGCAGCAAAACATGTGCTCAGATACTTGAGGGGCACGATGGAGTATGATCTAAGATATCTTGGAGATGGTGAAGTGAGGTTGTAGGGGTATACAGACTCAGATTGGGCAAGCAATGTAGTAGACATGAAGAGCACCTCAGGGTGTTGCTTTAGCTTGGGATCAGGCATGATATCCTATTTCAGCAGGAAGCAGACTTTTGTGGCACTTAGCTCAACAGAGACCGAATACATGGCAGCCAGTATTGCTAGTTGTGAGGCCATTTGGCTTCGCAAGTTGCTTACAGTATTGATTGATCAGGAGTTGAATCCCATGGTGATATACTGTGATAATCAGTATCAAACTCTCTGAGAATCCAATATTTCATTGCAAATCCAAAAACATAGACATCAAATATCACTTCATACGAGACAGGATTCAAAAGGGAGCCGTAAAGCTCTAGTATATTCCCACAAATCAGCAAGTAGATGATATTCTGACCAAGCCCTTAGTGAAAGGGAAGTTTGAAGCATTCAAAGACAAACTTGGATTGGTGCAGAATTCCTTCCTCGCTAAGAGGGAGTGTTGAGAAATGTAGCTCGGACAAGAACTTCTTGCACAGGCTTCAGTATGAACGTGCTAGAAGTGGTTCAAGATATTTCTAATTTTATTTTGAAATTCACTTAAGTGATTCTATTTTGTAATTCACTTAAGTGATTCTATTTTGAAATTCATTTAAGTTATTTTCTATTTTTAAGTTCATTTAAGTGATTCTATTTTGTAATTCACTTAAGTGATTCTATTTTAAAATTCACTTAAGTGATTTTCTATTTTTAACCTTACATCTCAAGATGAGATGAGATCTAATCTTAGGGTTAGAGATATTAGGGTTACCTTTTTCAAGGATAAAAGGAGAAGGTCAAGAGTGTTTTATACACAGAAAAGAAGAGAAGGAGAACAGATTGCTGAAGGAAAACTACAAGCTTAGGAGGAGAAGAACAGTGAAATTGCTGGCTAGAAAAGCAGCAAGAGAGCAGAAGTGTTTTGATGTAGCTATAGCCTCCTTTATTTGTAATGTTTCAGGTTCAAAAATATATTTAACTTCTACTGTTTACGCTGTTTATTTTTTCAGCCATCTGTGTGACTGTTGCATGTTTGTATAAATTATTCTCAGATCTGATTTATTTTAAAATTACAGAGGACAGTAGTTATCTAGGGTTTGGAAAATTTACAATTTGGTGGGAGTCAACCCTTCAATCTGGAGATTGGGCATTTATCCAATCCCCTTTCTATGTTGATCTATGATTTCTCAGGTGTATAATTGTATCAAACGATTTCACAGATCAACAATTTTGACATTCTCAATGGGAAAAATTGACTTGATTTCTTCATGAGATCACGCCAATCCCACTTGCCTTAAATAGACTTATAATTCTAGAGTTTGATTTTCAGATCTATGTAAATCTGCTTTAAATTTCTTCAGATCTATTAAAAGGTTTGTTAAAAATACAAAACGAACATAATTAGATCTGTTAGTTTCGGCTTCAGATCTGGTAGTGTTGCATTGTTATTTACAAGTTTTGATAAGTTTTCCTTTCAGATGCATTTAAATTTAATTCAAATAAAAAAGTAGCCACCTAAACCACCAATGGCCTATGCAGCCCATGTTGCCCAACCCCTAACCCAACAGATTCAGTATCCTCCTCTGCTGCAAATTGCACCAATCCAAATATACAATACCAGAATATCAACAATCTAACACTCCATTTCCATCCAGTGCACCCATCTATCCACAATCTAATACCCCATACAATGTGACCTTCCCAAGCCGTCATCACATTCCAACCTCAATTGCCACAATCCAGGGGAGTAAATGATCAGATGGATCCACATGTGGATATGTTCATTAATGAAAGATATGACCTAATAAAATGGCAATAGTTCAATAGCAAAGTAGGGGTTGGCAGCAAAGCAGGGCTTGCCAAAAGAGGATGCCTTACCTCACCAAAAACTAGGTCCCTTTGCAGACAAGTGGACAGACGACAAATCAAGTGCAGAATAACATGGTAAATGTGACTTCAGATTTAAACACATACTAGTGCTTTGCTTGTAATGCAGGACACAATCAGGTAGAATGCGCAATGGCCATCCATCATACTCAAACAATGATCTACAGCCAATAGTGGCAGGCTCAAGAAGTGGCAATGGCAAGCCAATCAACCAGTGATGATCCAACCCACAGTGGTTAATCAACCAATGGCCAGTGAGCCAATGATGAATCAATCATTGATGACTGATGAGTCATCAATTGATAATGTGGTACCAAACACTAACAATGCAATAATTGTTGATTTTGGACAACCAGAGGATGAAGAAAATTCCCCTTTTGAGGATCAAGCAGTGTTGACAAACCAACAAGAAGGAGTTGCAACACAAACTAAAAGAAAAGTGATGGATGGACAAGCTCAACCAGTCACACCCAACAAACCTCGCAAAAGCAACCAAATCCAAGTACAAGTACTACAACCTTAAGAAGGGGGCAACACTGATTCATCTTAAGGACAAAGATCCAACTCCCTCAGCTCAACCTGCAACACAAAACAATAAGCCTGCATCGATACAGACAACAACAACCAAAACCATCAAAGGGAAAGGAAACACAAGAACCATCAAAAGACAAAGAACTAGTGGCAGACAAAGCAAGCTCTAATCAAGCAAACAAGGAGAACAAGAATGTGTTGCACAAGACTACTAAAAGAAGCTTAAAGTACCCATTGCTGACTAGTGAAGGTCGAATGGCTGCCACAAGGCAATTCATGAAGTTTATGAACTGAAATGAGAGGACTAACGCAGAATCAAAACTTGACATAGCAAATGTGTTGAAGAAAATGCCTGCAAAGATGAAAATGCTAGAAGCACTATCATTATCAAAGCAGAGGGACTTGTTGCAAGAGGCATTGAAAAAGCAGGAACGAAATTAATGTAAAACCAAACCGCCTATACAAAAGCAACCTCTGACGCAATCTAACCTAGCCAAGCAGCAAAAGTAAATGGTTGAAGACCCTTCAAATATACAAGTGAACACAACAGACATTTTAAACACACCTAAACCTAAAGCAATGAAACTACTGTCATTCTATATCATGTTGAAGATCAAAGGGTATCTATTACTAAGTTGCATAGTTGATTCAGGAGAAGCTATCATAGTAATGCCAAAAGTTGTGTGAAAAAATAGGTCTACCCTATGACAGTTCCTTAAAGAGGTCAATCCAAATGGATGAAACAAGGGTGAATATCGTAGGGATTCTAAAGGACTTGGTCATGACCATGCCAAACATCCTAAGCTCATTGTAGTAGAAGAAGTCATTGTAGTGGATATGCCACCTAATTTCAGCATGCTATTATCACGAGAATAGACAAGAAAGCTCTTTGGAAGTGGATACTTGGCTATGAATTACGCACATATGAAAGTGACGAAAGATAGTAAAATCATAAGAATTGAGAACGAGCCAACTACCTTCTTCAAAAATTAGATGACAATGGGGTTGTTAATTGGAACAATTTGCAAGAATTCATAGAAGAACGATTAGCAGAAAGTGAATTGATCTCCAAGAGAGAAATGATCATAGGTATCTTTCAAGAAGACAATGATGATGATTCAGAAGATTCTATTCAAAGAAACTAAACTAGGCACCTAACTAGTGTTCAAAAACCCTGCGAAAATGCTAGCCTTAAATACAGAACAAGCACAAGAATTAGAGGATCCATGGATTATGTACTTTGATGAGCAAGAACCAAAAGTGGTGTAGGGGCAGGGATACAATTCATAAGCCAACAAGGTGAATACGTTTATTAAGCTTGCAAGTTACTTTTTAGTTGTACCAATAACATGGTAGACTATGAAGCGTTCTGTGTCAGGTGAAAGAAAGCAGAAAAAATCAACATAAAACATCTAAAATTTTGGATGAGTGGGAAATGGTGGTAAATCAAGACAAGTCAGCCTATGCGGCCAAAAATAAGCAACGATCTACGGACGAGTAATTCGATGGCTCATCACTCTACAGGAATTCGTGTTTAAAGTGGTAGTCAGGCCAGGGAAGAAACACGTAATAGCGGACCAGTTGTCAAGGATTCGCTCAGAAGAACCTGCAGATGGAGGAGTACCAAATGAATTTCCCGATACACAGTTGTTCATGATTAATGCCATACCAGGATGGTATAAGCATATAGGGGAATATCTGTCAACAGGGCAACTGCCATAAGAGTTAACGGCAGCTGAGCGGAGAATAGTAATCACGAAATCAGCACCCTTCACCTTGATTGTAGGACTGCTTTACAAGATGGGGGAGGACCATGTATTGTGAAGGTGTATAATGGAGATGAAGTACAACAAACCCTGAGGGAGACACATGAGGGATTGGCAGGAGGACACATGGGACCAGATGCAACAGCCAAGAAAGTGTTGTTGGCAGGTCTATGGTGGCCCACCCTCTTCCACGATGCAAAGAATTTTGTGGTAGCATGTGATACGTGTCAAATAACAGGGAAACCCTTGAAAAGAGACTTCATGCCATTACATCCGTCCCAGCCTCAGGAACTCTTTGAACGATGGGGACTGGATTTTGTAGGTCCTCTAAAAACAAGTCGAAGGAGGAGATGCCGATACATCGTGGTTGCCACGGAATATCTCACAAAATGGGTAGAAGCAAGGGCTTTATCGAACAACTCGGCAAAAATCACGGCTTGCGTTTTGTACGAACAAGTAATTACAAGGTTCGGGATACCTCTACAGTTGACAAGTGACAGAGGAGGCCATTTTGTGAATGCAATTATTCAGAATTTGACGGAAGAATTCAGGATTTTTCACTCCTTGTCAAGTCCGTACACCCAAGAGCAAATGGGCAAGCGGAGGCAACAAATAAAGTCCTGGTTTCGATCATGTACAAGACATGCGGAGTAGGAGCCGACTGGGAGGAGCGGTTACCAACAGTTTTATGGGACCACTTTCAAACCCACTACGAATCACACACCCTTTCAACTGATGTACGGACAGGAAGCAGTTGTACCAATTGAATTTCTTGTACTCAGCTTGAGGGTGGCAGTCGACAATCGATTGAATGATGAGGAAAGCACTTGAGAACGACTGACAACTTTAGTACACCTGGACGAAAAGAAGGTGATGGTGCAATGGGCAACGGAGATTGCACAGTAGAGGAGGAAATTCTGGCATGATAAACATCTCCGAAAATTGGATCTCAAAGCTGGTGGACTAGTTCTCAAATACAATGGTAAGAGAGAACTCAAGCCAAGAAAGTTAAAAACCTTGTGGCTTGGGCCCTTCCAGGTAGAAGAAGTACTCAAGAACGGGGCAGTAAAGTTGAAAAAATTGGATGGAACGTTATGCCCCGAGGTAATAAATGGTTCCAAGTTGAAAGTATACAAACCACGTGCTCAGGTGAATATGATCAACTTGGGACAAACGGGAACTTCCAGAACAGAAGAGGAAGATCCGGGTACACAACCTTCTGAAAACAACGAGCAGAGTAGTGTTGTTCGAGAGGAGGAGACTCATAACCTAGATTGGTTGTTTGGGAGTGAGGAAAGGCAGGCAATGGAACTCTCAAATAACAGAGAAGAAGACCGACTCCAAGTTCCGACGGAGGTCGCTCAACAGGAAATTCTGGGAGAAGAAGAAGAAGATGAGGAAGGAGTTAGACTTCTGCAACGAATGAGATCGGAAACACATAGGTTGCAGGGAGAATATGAAACTCTGAGACAGTACAATAATCAGCTACGGGAACAGGTAATCCAGGAGTTGGACACGACCATGCAATAAGTAAATGAAAGGCACGAAACTCGCCCAGCGGAATGGGCAGAGCTAGAGCAGGCGGAACTCAGAAGAAGTGCAACAGGAAACTCTTCAGAAGGTAGTTTATTTTCCTTGGAGGAAGAACAAGAGGATACGGTAAGTCCAAGGGAAAGTGGAAGAGGAAAAGCAATAGCTACAGGTACACATTCTAAGAGTTCTTCTTCAGCCACATTAAATATTGTGCTAAATTAGGAAGAATCCCCAAGCGCGAAATCAGTGAACCATCAGCAGATGAGAGAGTTTCCAGAAAGACCCAGGAGATGGGAAGCAGGACAAAGCTCGACTGCTAAATATCAAATAAGCAGGGAAGAAATGGCAGCCATATTATGGAAGGATATTGAGATGGTACTAGAGAAACCAACAACTGGAGGGTGGTTGGAAGAATCCAGCAGTGACGACAACCTACCTCAAAATCCAAATATTCCATATGCCAGCCCTAACCCAGACCGTAGGAGACAAAGGGATGAAGATCGTAGTCGACAAGCAAGTGTTAGATTTCTAGAAACTGCACAGGTAATTAAAGAAGATGCTTCACTGAGTCCACAAGACGAATACAATGGAGGATTAAATGAGGACGTTATATCGGAACTACCACCGCATCGTGAATGGAGAACACCATATGCCGAAGCCATGAGACGTCCAAATGAACGGGAGGAGGTAGCCAGGTATCGGATGGCTGCACTTGACTTACGAGCGCATAGAAGGGAAGTAAGAAGATTGCAGCAACGGGTTCAAGAAACCTCAATATGGCCATTGAACACGGCAGGAGAAGGGAATGATTCCAATACGGATTCAGTCTTTTCAGAAGAGTATCAAGAGAACCTAACTCATTGTGCCATGCAACGACACTTTGAGGAAAGTAGATAGAGGCGAAGACTAATAGGGCCGATAGGAGACTGAGGATCTTACACCAATTAACACCTGTGCATTTACACCACTCACCAGAGACAAGAGCACAACTGATAAACGAGGCCCGTAACCGAGATAACTTAGGTACTCTCGGGAGACCGCAAGGAATTCCGAGAGCACCTGGCCAAGGGAGGAGCATGGTTGACCTCCGTCCCGGTAGCTTGAGAGGAAGAAATTCCCCTCCGGCCACCAATAGGTCGACTGGTTCTCAGTTTGGACCGCAAGGCCCATCTGAAAACCCAGTCCAAGCCAACCCATTACTTCGTGCTCCTGAGAATAGACCAAGAGGTCCATCTCAGCGAGCTCGTAGGAACCGAAGATGTCGTCAGTAACGACTGAGGGACCGACCGAATCTCGGGCAGCTGGGAGTACGACAGCCCAACATTAGGGAGATTCGATCGGAAAGAAGCCGAGGACGCGGTAACCAGGTCCGCATAAGGAGAGATTGGGATAGAAACCCCAATCTAGAACATAGGGATCAAGAATGGGCAGTTGCAGGAAACGATAGAGGTCAAGGACGAGGTCTAAGAACTAGACGACCCCACCAAAACAGGGAACATCAAAGACGGCAACAGCCCAGGCAACATGAACTTGATAAGCAGTAACCTTGGGGTAGAGGAAGGCCTACCACCACAGGTTACAGAACAGCCAAAGCAGGAGGCAGGAAAGCCAATGATGGAGAAAGCAACGGGGAGTACAGAGGAGGAAACTCCCATAAACAAAGGGAAACAGCCCCCGGAGGTAATAGACTTAGAGAAGTTGGAGGAACAAGAGGAACATGTCAGCAAGAATCTGGTACAGGATACAGCAATAAGGAGACCACCTGTTCACTACGAGGAGAGAGGCAAGGGATTTGCACAGGAACAGACGGACACTTGGTCCCAAGAAATTCTCCTCAAAATACCAAATTTTATGGACCCTTCGGATGAAATGGATGAGCAAGCAGCAGTATGTTTTGAGAGATTAGGCAAAGTCATGAATAGCCTTAGCTTGCAGTTCAGTAGTGCATGCATGGGACAATGGAAAAAGTGGCAGGGCATGGTTGAGGAGGAGCTGGACAGATTGGTCAAGTGGGCAGCCCAAGGTCCATGGAGGAAGGACATTTCGAATATTTATACAAGACAACCTTGGTCATTAACCGCTGGCCGGTTGCAAACAATGGAGGGCATTGAGATGTTGCCAGAAAAGACACCCAGTCTTTATCTGGAAACGAAGCAAGTATATGTTTGCGGCCATGGTAAAAATCCACCTCAGGAGTCCGAGGAACATGGCACACAGGTGGAAGTGGTGCCAGAATTATTACCATTGTACGCACAGCTGAACTTTCTCGCACACCTGTTGACTTGGTTGGGCGAAGGAATTAAACATGTGAATTCAGCCAAAGAGGCCGTGGAACGAGAAGCCGCGGAAGCTCTGGAAAAGAAGGATCAGCTCTTAGCTGACGGGATGGCCCAAATGGAGAGAGTCACAGGAGAAATGCGGAAGTTGGGACAAACTATGGTAAAACTGAAAGCAGATTTGGAGGAAAAGGACCAGCAGTTAGCTGAATCTGCAGCAGAGATAGCCCAACTAAAAAGTGCGAAGGAGCTTTTGATTAAGCAAGCAGAAGCATTTTCGGTCAATAGGAGCCAGCAGAAATGGGCTTGGGCTCAGGAAAGGGAGAACTGGCAGAAAGAAAAGGTAGCTTTGCAAGAAGAACTGCGGCTGGCAAAACAGCAAAAGGGTACAATAGCTGCACCTGTTTGAGAACAGCGATTGAAAGAAATGTTCCAAAGTAGGGAAACAGAACTGCTGACCAGCCTAAAGCAGACAGAAGACCAAGCCAATGCCTTAGGAGTGGAGTGGGCCAAGTACTTTAACTATTCGAAGAGGCTCAAGGACGAACGGGACCACTACCGGGAACAACTCCAAGAGTATACAGGGGCATTACAGGCTGCTAACCCACAGAGCTCAACACCTACAGATGCTGGAACCTCGGGAGCAGAGCGGAGAAAGTCGCTGAGGACATCGACTTCTTCGAAGGGGAGGATAGATGTAGATAGCAGTTCTAAGCCCTAGGACTGGCTGGAACATCACGTCCATCAATTTTGAATTGTACATAGCAATTTTGGTGTGTTAATGTTTTGTTTTGATTGGAAAAACAGCCAATGAAATGAAGGCTGAATTGTAAATGCATATGGCATAAAAGGACAAAAACAGCCGCCTTTGTTAAATGCTTTGGTTAGGCTCTAGACGGGTTGTTAGACGTCTAGTTAGAAGACGTCAAGTAGTTAGACGTCTAAAGCATTTTGTTAGCAATTGTTAAGAGAACGGTTGGGGTGGTTTGGGAATCGGTTGGGGAACCAATTTACCCCTCCTATTTAAACACCCCCTTCCAAACATTGTATATGCTATTGATGCTATTCATTCTACGTAAATGCCAATGTTGTTATGTTGTTTACAAGATCTGCGTGTATGGTGAATTGGTGATTGTGTGACGAGTTGCAGGTTGTGATACATATTAATGGAAGATTTGCAGGTATTTCCATACTAATTGTTATTGCAGGTTTGTGCCATTAAAGGTTGCTGAGAGCAAGTACTGTAGCAGGGGAGAATAGGGTGTATTTTGCAGGTTTTCTGGACGAGATGCTGAACCAGGTAATTGACGTCTAGCCCTGACGTCTGGCAACTGTCAGACGGCTAGCCGTCATCCCCTGAACCTGACGTCTAGGACAACCTAACGTCTAGACCCAAAGCCTGACGTCTAGGACAACCTAATGTCTAAACTCAAGCCTAAAGTCTGGAATAGCCTAACGGCTGGACCTTACCTGACGTCTGATATCTGGATGATTGCTCCTGACGTCTAGCCCTGCTCATCCGACGTCTAGACTCCTGACGTCTAGACCTTGCCGTCAACCAGCAGAGTTAGAGTATTGACTGATAAAGCTTGTATACCCATTGCTTGGAGCCTGATACTAACTTGTCATCACCCCATCCCGGGAATGTACTCACCCTTGTCTACAATGATGTACTAGCAGCTCGCAATCCTTGGGCACCAATGAAGGAGGAGATAGGGGTTTATGGACTGTTTGCCTCAATTCCCCAAAGATATCACGCCCGGCTAGTAATTGTACGGCCTGTGTTGTTCGGCCAGCAATCAACAACTTCGCCCAGTAGTACCTTTGAAACACTTCTGTATAATCTTTCGAAAAAACTTTGCAAATCTCTCCGCAATCAGCACTGAGCAATCTCTGTATGAAATCGCCACCCTAATCCACCAGGGGTAATCTCTCATACCCGAAGAGGATGTCCCTATTGGAGGTTGTTGTCCCCAATAAGATCGAAACCCTGCAAAGATTCTCTGCAAGCTTCTTCACCAAATGCCAAAGCAAACATATAAACCTGGATGCCTGAAATGAATGACCAAATCTCCTTTTATAGAGCTCACAAGGGGTTGACGGCTTTTTGGAGGGAAAAAGCAATTTAAAATGTCTTTCAGAAATTATTTTTCCTCATTATAAATGGCGTTCCCTTTTTGCAATTCTAATAGTCACTTTATAAAATAATTTTAACTTAAGTGACTCTTTTATCCTACCCCTTTATTATAAAGTCATAACTTATATAAAATTAAATTATTAATTTAATTTTATATAAATAATCTTCAGGCATTAAAATTTCTAAGGTCCGCAAACCAACCTTCCAACTGATCATGGATTTGGATACCCATTTCGACGAACAATTCAAAGGTACCATCTGCTTTGACTAAAACCTCAAAATTGACTTACTATAAGTAGTAAGTCCCATCTCCTTTACCCAAATAAGCCACAGAAACTGGCAACTGAAAGCTGAGAGTGGCCTGATTAAGATCACCATGGGTTCCCACACATCCAATTTAGCCTACGAGAACCCGTGAGTAGGCTAATCACAACTGCGAAGCTAACTAGCTAGAAAGGAGACATTACATTTTACCACATATTTGGCTAAGTGCATACCCTCTCCCCCAAATAACTTGTCAATGTACAACCCAAATAATGTCGGAGATAGAGAGCAACCTTGTTTGATGCCTAAGTCACTCCTAAAACATTCAAATAACCCTTCTTGCATTTTGATTCTAGCCTTTACATGCTCATATAATCTGTGAACTGCTGCCCTATAGTGAATTGGAACCTCTAGCTCTTTTGGAAGCGGGTTTTAGGCCCAAGCACTCAACTATTGATCACCCTTAGACACATAGTGGAAAAAATATAGGACAAAAAAGAGGAGGCTTTCTGCTGTTTTGTAGACTTCAAAAAGGCATTTGACATTGTGCCAAGGAAAAAATTATGGAGCAAAATGGTCAAGCTAGTTGTTCGTATTGTAAGGAAGCCATTTTGTATGACCTCATTGAAAATCTGTTTGATCTCTTTGAACCTAGACCAAAACCATATCACTACAGCTTTCTTTTTGAAAAGAAAGAAACTCCCATCTCGTTCGAAGGAAAACCTTGAGAGAGGCGTTTGAATATTCCTCTCCTTCTCATCCTTTTCACAGTGTTCGCGTCCCACAAAAGGAACCCTAAGTTTTGAGAAATTCATTAAGTATGGTGAATGCACCCCGTCCCTTTAAAGTGTGCTACATTGTCTTTGGATGCGCGATCATCGCAGCGAGGCCGAACAAAGCCGAGGCCCATGTGGCAGTCAAACGCAAAAACGGGGTGGAACCCACAATGACAAACCAGACAAACCAATTAGCTTAATTATGTTGAGGCGGGAATTGTTAAGACGCCACGTGACAAGAAGATGAGGAGGAATTAATGGCTCCCACATGGTATAAAAGGATACACATGCCGCCAAAATCAGAAGGTCAAAAAGGGCCCACAAGTCAAAGTTGAGCTGCTGGCCACCTACGCACCAAGTGCTCACACAGTAAAGTGAAGTAGGGCCCATAGTACCTAAAGCCAACTCATCATAGTCGCCGCCTAAGCATCCATGTGGCAGCATAGAATTAGAAGGGTCCCCACTATGAATCCATGTCATCCGAGGTTAAAACCCAAAATGCCAAGTGGAGTTGATATGAGCATGGGGAAGAGAGTGGCGCCGCCTTCAACACGAACGAATTGACAAAGGGATTAAAGGCAGGAAGGTCGAACACTAAATTATAATTTTTCAAACGTTCAAGGCCTGAGCAATTCTTCAAAACCCTCGACGCCTGCCTTCGAGCTGTCTTCAGAGCATAAAATCTGACCGCGGAAATTTAAAAGCAAAGGAAACCCATCTTAGAACTTGGAATGCTAAATAGGTCGAGCTGTCTTCAGAGCATAAGATCTGACCGCGGAAATTTAAAAGCAAAGGAAACCCATCTTAGAACTTGGAATGCTAAATAGGCTCACAGTCTTGGATTTTAGAATTACATCCCATATGGTTAGGTTTTGCTTGCATAAGGTGACTGGGCCGTTGATAGGAAGTCCTAAGTTCAATTGCGAGATGTGGAGGGAATCGAGGGTCGAATCTGACTGCAGGACATTGACAGAATCCACACGAGAAAAGCCAGGGAAAAAAACTAGGCTCGGTAGCAAATTTCGCCTCAGTAAGACTATGCTCGAATTGGGGAGATTGCATGAGTGTTGAAAGAAATGTCCCGTCCTCTTATCCCCTGATGCGGTCGAAAAATGGCGTAGTTCGAGTTCTCATTAGCGCCAGAAAGAATAACCCCGGATTCAGCTAAGATTGGGTAAACGTGCCTCGCTCTTTTCATTGACATATGCGATTGCTTTTCTTTTGGTTCGAAAGAAATAAGATTGGGGTATTATACACTAAGGGTTGAAAAGTGCGCTCTGCATTTTATCTTCTTCAAAACGGTACGCACGCCCTGGCAAAATGAAGATGAAACTTTTCCAAGTTCCCATAGAGCAGACTGCATTTTAGTTGCAAAAGTGGAACACAAGTCTTCTTTTTTTAAACGGACCGTATTTGTCCGTTTGCAAACAAAACGTCATCAAACCTGTAAGTCCTCAACAGAGGGCGTCGCAATTTCAAATCCAGGTCAATGCACTCTGTCACCCACAACCATTCTTCACTGGCAAATCTTGCTCTTCTAAGAAAGCGAAGCGCAATTTTTCTTTCAATACTGAAGGGCAGAGCACGTTGTTCAGGACAACGATTTTCCCTCGACTCTGCAAGTTTTCTGAAGTTGAACTTTAATTCCAAAAGGGGGAAAATGGATTCTCAAGAGGCAATGGGTGGTGATACGGTTATGCAAGATACTCAGCAAGAAACACCGATGAGCTTAGATGTCGAAATTCAGGAGGAAAATGGAATGACTGAAAAGGAAGCCACCCAATCAAAAATGTCAGTGATACCAAATGTGGAGACTTGCACAGAAATTGAAATGATGGAAGTCAATCCAATTGAATAAGAGCCAAAAACCCCACCAGAACAGGTCGAACTCTTTAATACCCAGACGCGAAAAGGAGACAAAAAGAGGAGAAGGTATAAAAACCCATACATCAAGATTGCTAAAGGAAAATATAAGCACACGCCTGGTGTAGTAAAAAAGGAAGCTTTACAAATTCACTTATGGTTGTCTTTCAACGAACTTGGGTTCAGATATCAGTTACAGGCATCACAATTTACAGTCTCCAATAACAAGTTGGGTCCAGACATATCATTTATTTAAAAAATAATTATATTGGCATCTATTGCATATCCTGCTCAATTTCAAGCTTGAACATTAAGTACAGCCTTGTTCCTTGCTCATCCTCATCCTTGGCTATTCTTCCCAAAATTATCCTCTCGCATCAAGAATAGATAATGAATAATACTATCCAAGCGCACTCAGAGTCGCACTCATAACTCCCAAAACAAATGGCAAAATAAAAACTATTCTTAACTTCCAACATGATCAGTAAAATAAAAACTGAAATACCTGAAAACAGAAAGAATGTTGATAAATCTAGCTGCGCTGCAAGCGTGCCTTTGAGGAAATGGTTGCAGACATGTGCCGAAGGTGCACCTCTGTCAATATTAGGCGTTCGCATTTGACATCTCTTGACTATTGACTCTCTCTTATGGAGGTGTGGGTGACAAGCAGTTGAGTGAGCCCAAGAAAGAACAAAAGCGAAAAAGGAAAGAGGAAAGAGGGAAACAGAATAATTTAGTAGCTAATACACTCAAAGCACCAACCGCCCACGAAGTCACGTTTAAGACGTGAAAAAAAATGTGCTTAATTTAGGTGAAGGATCCGACAGCGTCGCGATTCGAAACATATTCTTTTTGTCTTCCAAAACAAAGTACGTAATTTAGTTTATTTTTATTTTTTGAAGCGTCTTCACGTCACGAGTTAATTTAACTATTATATTTCGTAATATTAAAGGTCGTGGATTGGCAAGTGTTTAGTGTGGTTGGACACTTACTAAGAAGAGTCCTAGGTTTACTATTTAACAAAGGAAGTAGTCTGATTTGAGTACGAACCTTAAACGACCAGTGGTCTTCATCTCACGCCGGGCCAACAACAACGAGACGACTAGGCTTGTTGGGAGCAGTCCATGTGCGCACTAACCTTGAGCGACTAGTGGTCTCCATCTCATGCCAGGCCAACAACGAGACGACTAGGTTTGTTAGGAGCAGTCCATGTGTACTCACGCCAGGCCAACAACAACGAGACGACTAGACTTGTTAGGAGCAGTCCATGTGCGCGCTAGACCAACGATGATACGAACCTTGAACGACTAGTGGTCTCCATCTCACGTCAGGCCAACAACAACAACTAGACCAACGACAATACGAACCTTGAACAACTAGTGGTCTTCATCTTGCGCCAGGCCAACAACAACAACGAGATGACAGCCTGTTGGAAGCAGTCCATGTGGTTTGAACCCTGCACAACATACCAATTACTCAATTACTAAAAATAGTGACGATAACTAACTCCCCTACGTAACCCTAAAAAAAAATGTATTTATTTAATTATATTGTTTATTTAATATGTATTTGTCAAATTATATTGCTTATTTAATATATATTTGTTTAATTATATTTCAATTAAAAAAACATAATTTATAGTCTTGCAAAGACATTTCAGTAGTATGTTGTTAAATTATTGGATTGTTATCTAAATTACCTAAATTGAAATCACCAATAAAAAATGTCTATTTTATCCTAATATAATCTCAATTATACCACTATTATACTTTATCTTACTTTAAAAATATATAATAAACAAAAAATTTAAACCTAACAACACTTCCTTTATTAAACGTTCCCAACGAAAAAAACCGGGTTTCGTCGAGATTGTCTATTATTTTCTTATTATTTTCTTTTCATATGCTTGTATTAGGCAAAATGATTTTTGTTAGTACTTTCTTTTTCTTAGTTTACCATTTTTTTAATTAGGTTTACTTTTTATACATATTTATAATAAATATTAAATATTGAAGTTTGTTTACTAAAAAAATTAATTAAATATAATAATTAGATAATTATTAATATATATATTTAAAATTGAAAATATTTTAATTTTTAATAGTCGTTATAAAAATATTAGAAATAAATTAGTATTATATGGTTATATTTTAATAATAAAACATAATGAATACAAGTGTTCTTGTAGAGATGGAAAATGAAGTGTAAAGAGGAAATAAGTCTTATCTTTAGAGTTTTTATTACAAATATTAAAAGATTTTTCGTAAACGAACAATTCTTACGGGGAAAAGTTAGGTAGCAAGCAAGAAAAGTCATATATATGAAAGTTTTAAGTGGAAATAAATATGTTATAATTGGAAGTAAGGATACCTTAGTTGAGGATAAAATGAAGAATGAATCTATAACAATCCATATTCAAGTAACATAAGATATACCAAAAGTGATAATCATGAATGAGATGATTGAGCATGATATAGTGATATTCTTATTTTATTAATAGATCCCTTGTTGGACACTTTAAATCACCTCATGAACTTAGCCAAGTTCTTGACAAGGCATAGGGAAGAACTCTCTCAAAGGCAAAGTAGAAGAAAAAATCAAACATATTCAGGTTATAATAATTAGTCCCTTCGAACATCAAATGGAATTAGCTCAATTGGTTAAATTTCTTAGCTTTTGAGGAGAATACATGCATAATTGTGAAGCTAATTTAATATCACTATGTGGTCATGATGTAATACAAGTGGGGCTTGTTTCACTAACATATAACCAATTAAAAAAAAATCACTTTGAATTTCATCTCTAATTTGTTGATGATACTTTTCTTTAGGGTCATCCCTTAGTTTCCAAGGTCATGAAGTTTAAATCAATATTATCCTCGTATGAGAAAGTTGTTGGATAGAAATTTAATACTACAAAATGTAGAATATCTTTCATTAACATTTTCTTAGATTTACAATGCATTATTATGGAGATTTTATAGTTTAACCTAGAAATTATTATCAATATATCAAAATATTCCTGTCTAATAAAGAAAAGGGGGAGGGTCTTTGGGATTCAATTTTGGATAGAATCAAATTTTGTTTGGTAGGTTGAAAACGTAAGTTTTTGACCACCATTAGAAGACTACAACTCATAAACACTACATTGCAATATATATATATATATATATATATATATATATATATATATATATATATAGTAGACACCAAAATCCAACACCTTTGAAACCACATTTGTCACCCCACCATCAAACCCTGCATAATAAATTATATGCCTAAGTGCTAACTTAGGGATATAAAATCCTGCACATTATCCTATTTTCCAAATTTATTAAATCTAGAAAATTACCCTAGGATACCCTACTTGCCCACTGGACATGTGTCCTAGACACTTCACCCAGCATCTTTGCCACATCTCACCCACTCTTGTCCCCCTGTCTTTGCACATGGGACAGATTCCCAACACCCATGTCACATCTCATCCATTTTTTCTTCCTTGTCCCTTCACATAGGACAGGATCCCACCTTCCACTCCACTTCTAGTCACATCACCCCAGTTAAGTTAGGCACACCAGGTGACTCACTGTAATTGCCCCTTCCATCTGGTAGTTGAGATTTGCCACATGGCAAGTTGGGCTTGCCACCTTCCACTTCCCTCCAAAACCCCAAGAGGGCTATAAAGGCACCATCATTCCACCAAGAAAAGGGAGTTGAATTTGCATACCGATAGACTACCGAAATAGATCTAGACCCAACGAGAAATTGCGAGCACGAGCTCAATTCCGTATCATTAGTTTGAATCCCAAGGCAATTTGTTCTTCAGCCGAAACTACCCATTCGCGGTTTCATAGTCGAAAATGTGTGTTCGCGGTTTCACAACCGTAGGTCTACGGTTTCCAACCCACAACCGCGCTTCCACGGTTCCACAGTCCCGAGAGCAAAAACGGAGTTTATCAACGAAGATCAACAATTTTTGTGTTAGCAAGGCTTTATTTATTAATTGTTTTTTGTTATCTGCCTTTCATTCGCATCAGTGTAGGGTTTATGTGTAGCATTGGATTTATTGCTTGATTGTGACAGGTGCTACTGATCCGTTTGTTGGTTGAATGTGTGTAGGTAACAGGTTCATTGAGAAGCTGTTGAAGCTGGAGTGGTCCTCGCATTGGATACCAAAGCCCACTCACCCCTTTGAAGCTATAACGAGAGAGCGAAGAACACCACATCCTGCGGAAGAGTCGAAAGATCTCCCCTCTTCTATCACAAGCATTGTATTTCAAAGAGACAAGAAGCATTGTAACATTGCTCCCGACACACTTGGGGCAATTCAAAATATTTTGTAAAAAGTTGTATCAATATCAATACAAAAGAGCATTTTGGCAATCTACTTCTCTTTCTGCATATTTTTGTTCGTGTTCAATTAATTTGTTACAAAAATGGTGATCACGGTGGGACCCCCTAAAGGTTCCATTTTGTTTTGCCTTGCTTGTTAAATTTACTTGTTGATGTCTGTTTGTACCTACAGGTTTCGGGATTTCGGGGCGTGCGTAGATTCGACTCTAGGTTGATAAATCTGGAAAACCCTGTGATCGAACTGTTTACTGTGAAACGCGGTATCACAGTTTTTGTCATGAGAAAACATGGTTGTGCGGTTTTTGCTCTGAGGAAATGCAAAAGCACGGTTGCTAGTACTGGAACGCGACTTTGCGGTTTCGATCCTGAAGAAACGCAAGTGCGCGATTGTTGTCTGTGGAAACGCGGGTCGACGATTGACAGATGGAAGGAACAACGATTGGATCACAGGTCTGTAACCTTTGATTTTTGCTTCTTTTCTACTTTTGTATTTGAATTATGTTCTTAGCCTTGCATTTAGGGAAAATTAGAAGGTAAGTCTTGTATGCCATTTGTTTGCATGTAGATCTTAGGATAGAATTCATAAAAAAAAAAATTGCATTCGCATAAATAGCAAATAGATCATCTTTACGTCTGCCAGGTTAGAAATAGCTTGGTTGTTTTCGGGTTCGGGTCTGTAAAAACCCAATCTATTTTTATTGATAGAAAGGACCCGCGCATCTGCGGTTGGGATATCCCAAACGCAGACGTGCGGTTGGCAAACCGCACATCCACGGTTTACCATAACTAATCGCACACCTGCGGTTAGCCCAATTAAACAGAATTTGATTGGATTAGAACCGAAGTTGGCACTTTTGCCCCTGATTTATTGTCTGTCATTTTCTATTTTTCTATATCTAGGCATTGAAATGAAATTACATGGTAATCTTGCATATCACCATAATCAAACAAAACCACCACACACTCACATAAACATTGGAAAACGGTTGGATTTCATCATCGTCGAGTTTGGATTTCATCACCGAACCACCAATATTATACCCTGATTTTGGCCAAGGCCTGCTCCAAGAACTGTCGTAGCTTGGACAATTTGCATATACTTCTCTTCGAAGAGTATGACGTTGACCAAGTGAGACTGGGTGAGGACTGGTAGGACTTGTGCTCCCTTCTCGGGTGTGGACTTTCACTACCGCACTTTGGGGGGTTTATGCGGCCTGGAGTTCATAGCCAAGTTGTCGAGCTGCGAGTATATAGGTGAAATCCTAGATTCATTTAGGGCAAAACATTGAGCACACGTCTTTTCATTTTTAAACAATTTCAAAAAAAATTATAAACAAAACTGGCAAAAATCTAAGATCAAAAACTTAGTGTGTTTGTTTGCTTTGCGTGTTGTATTGCATGGTATTGTCATTTTATTTACATAAGACACATAGGTGTACTTGGCATATTGTTACATAGTAGCGTATGGTAGTGACTCGTAGTCAGGCTAAGAAATTAGTGCCAAGTCAAATTCAGTGGTCTTCCCCCATGGCATCTTAGTCTGTCAACATCCCTACCACTTTGGTGGTAGGACAAGTAAGCATACCCCTTTTTGTGCCCTAAAGCCTTAATGTAGGGCCCTCTAGTAGTGCCCCTAATATGGACATAGACATCATGAATAGGGCAACTCACACAACCATACCTGAGACACCTAGGAGTGAACCTCCTACAGTAATGGATAGTCGTGTCACCATGCTAGACATGGATACCGTCAGAATGTACTTGAATGCAGCTGGAATGGTCTTCCCATCATTACCACCACTCTCCATTCCCTCCTGTGTCATACCACCATCACAACAAGAATCTACCTTCATTTACCCACAACAGTCGAAACAAGTCGTCACAAATCCCCTATTTGAGTTGGTTGTTGTAGCACTAGCTAACCAACCATTACCATCCAACCAACCACCCCTTACATTACCTCAACAAATAACCATGTCCGCCAATCCCTTGTATGAAATAATCCTCGTTGTTTCGTAAGCCCCAACATCCACTCCACCCACTACCCTCATAGGCACCACATATCATGCCATACCACATTCATTGGCAATACCCTTCGCCACTTACCCCCCACTCACTTCCACTACCATGGTTGCCTCACAACCAGCCCCGCCTAATACATCACATGTAGCAGTCCCTACTTCAAATGCAATTGCTATGCAGCAAGCTTTCTTGCAACTATAGCAAATGATTTTGGATAATGCTAACCATAGTAGAAATCCTGACCCAAACCAACACTTGCAAGGGATTGAGCACAAATTTCCACCTACATCTCACCAAACTAATACCTTTATCCAAGATCCATCTTGGGTAATGCACCCTCCATCTACCACTATGGTTCATAATCAACCTCCACATCCATATGCTAATATAGTAGGTCAGCATACCATCATACCTCCATCACCCCATCCGTATCATAACCCCCATCAACATCCTTACCATAACACATTTCAGCCAACCGCACCTTATCACCCGCAACTTACATACAATCCACCCCATTACTAACAACATCGAGTACAATCAAGTGCCAGTCCTATGGACGACCCTAGATACCAGTTCTTACAGAGTCATATTGATAGTCTTGTCATGCAAACTCCAGGTTTGCAATACCAAAAGCCAACTTTAAGGCAACTACTCAATTTTCCTATTCATGCTTCGATGCCTGAGCCGCATATCCAACAGATTTTCAGATACCCAAGATTGAATTTAAAGGGGAAAAGGACCCTCATGAACATGTAACTAGGTTTGTAAATGCATGCTTTAGAATCAAGAGCAATGATGCACTCATGTTACACACATTTCCTCAAACATTAGGGGAAGAAGTCAAAGATTGGTACAACCATCTGCCACATCAAAGTGTATTTACTTTTTAACAATTAGCGAACCAGTTCTTGGAAATATTCGCCCTAAATGTCAGAAAGCAAACCACATTGACTGATTTAATTTATTTGAAACAATATGATGATGAATCAATCCATGACTTTGGCAATCGATGGAGGGGAATCATGATAAAGTTACCATTTTCTCTCCCTATGTCAGAGATAACATGAATGTTTACAAAGAGTTGCGCTAGACCCATATCTTCATTACTACAGCTGCAACAGTATAGAACATTCGACGAGGCACTTGCCCAAGCAAAGGTCATAGAAGAGATAAAAATTTATGAAGGCGAGATAAAGCCTAAGAAGAAAGAGTGGAACAATAAGAATCAAAGGGGGAATAACCACGGTCCATCCAAGACTGCGCAAGTTAACCAGATAGTCTTGGGACAACCACAATCAAATCAACCAACCCAAGCACAAATCCAACAACCCCAACAACAACAACAACCGCAACAATTGAATTATCAAGCGGTTCCACCTCCACAACAAGCACAAAATTAGACACAACCTGCAGAAAGGAAACAACGTCATTTTAAGCCAAAAAGAAATTACACACCAGTACAAGAGCCATACTCATCAGTTTTCCAAAATTTGTATGCAACAAAACTCTTTACATTGCCATAAATGAAACCTGAGGATCCTAACAAACCAAAAACAAAAGGCTACAAAGAGCACATGTTTTGTATTTATCATAGACAAAGAGGACATGACATCGAGGGTTGTCATGGTTTCAAAGGTATTGTGCAAGATTTATTGGAAGCGGGTACGATCAAAGTTGACAATCCATTGGTCCACAATAATCAAAACCTTGGCGTTTATCAAAAACTTTTGCTGCATCATGAGGTAAACCAACAATCGACGGGAGTGTCAACTTCTACAGTTGCTCCCAATCAGGTTAATTACGTGTCACAATTACCACAAGGTTTTGTAGGGGCTATCAACATAGTCACCCATGGACAGAGACAAGCTAACCGCACAACTCAAGCACCAACAACCCAAACCACAAGTGTGCCCATACAACTTGGACCAAACATTCCTCCACCACCCTTTCATAATCGCCCAGTTGTCACCTTAAATAGCTGGTTAACCCAAAGTTTAAAAATAGCTTCAACAAAATTATCAATTTATGAGCTAATACAACAATCAACACCCCACAGGGAAGCATTGATGGAAATTTTAAAGTCTATCAAAGTACAGTCAAAGGACCCCAATGCATTCAATTCCTTTGTGGGGAGTGTGCAAAAATGCATTGAACCCTCGATAACATTTTATGACCGAGGAAAAAGAAATATCGGCAGATTCACCCGATCCACCATTGCACATAGTAGCTCACATTGATAGGAAGCCATTCAAGAGAGTGCTTATTGATACAGGTTCCTCCATAAACCTCATCACCACACCCGCAATGAAGAAACTCAACATCCCACCATCACACATCACAACATCCACCTTCACCCTTAGGGCTTTTAATGATGCTTTATGCTCAACTGTAGGAAATGTTGTACTTCCTGTCATCATGGGGGTGAAAACAATCCATGTCATATTCCACATCTTGGAAGGAGAAATACAATATAATATACTGCTTGGATGCCCTTGGATTAGGGAAATGAAGTGTGTACCTTCAACATTGCATCAATGCTTAAAGTATGTACATGAAGGCAAAGTACATTGTATTCCACCTGACACAGAACCTTTCAAGTATTGCAACTTAATTTCAAACCCGTATGAGCCCTTGCTTCCATCAACACACCTATCCATTCAACTGCTTAACATTAGGACCATTCCCCCTGGCAACACATCATCAAAAGCCCCCACCATGAGACGACTAAGCTCCTCACTAAGAAGCCACCTGTAAGCGCGAGGAGAGGTGGCATTGCAGGCACAAGGCAGACTAACTAGCCATCCCACAATGATATGCTCCCAAGACCAGATTTGGAGAGTCAAGCTACAACCTAGACCCTTTCGACCCCACCTCTTAACCTCGTACAACTCGCTATAAATATGACATAAGAGAGCGGGAGCCCACGCCAACCATCGAGGATCATAAATCAAACCCAAAATAATAGGTACCTGGTTCCATGGGATCCTCGATCCCATGGAATTGGGCAACAACATGTTGCTCAATATGTACATAAGGAAATTCGAAACTGCTCCCAAACTGCCAGCAGAAAATAAATCCAAATATGCAATCCTGCCCCTGCTGCAGTCTACATCCCAAAGATCACCAAAGATAGGGAAGAGTGCCTCCTTCTTGTCGATGCCAACCTGGACGGCTGGACCCTCGACAAGAATATGAAAAATGTGATATAAGTCCTCCAAAGTAACAGTGAGCTCTCCAATAGGAAGCTGGAAGGTCCCTCTATCCAAATCCCACCGCTCAACCTACGTCGAAAGGAGATCCTCATCAGCTCGTACGGTTCCCATCCGCCCACAACCATCAAGACTAATGATCTCTAGGAAAGCCCAATCATTGTCAGAAAGTGCCTTCCACACTTTCCTAATAGTCCTCGGCCACCTATGCCGAGCATCCAAGAGCCTCACCTAAAAAACAAACAAACATAAAATGCATTAACAAAAAAAAATAAAACTTTCACCTAACCCTAGGTGATCGAAAATCAACAGGCAAAAACAAGCACAACAAGCAAAACAAGCAAAAACAAACAAACATAAAATGCATTAACAGAAAAAAAACTTTCACCTGCCCCTAGGTGATCAAAAAGTCAACAAGTAAAAACAAACAAAAAAAGCAAAACAAACAGAACAACAAAAAAAATCACCTACCCCTAGGTGATCATAAATAGACAGAAAAAAATAGAAACAAAAACAAAACAAAAGAAAATAAAGTATGATTCATTACCAACCCCACTTAGTTACAAAAAAAAACAACATACAAACAATGACACACAATAAGAATAAATGAGCCTAAACTAAAGGCAAGACCACCAACCTCGGTATAGCGGATGCCACCTTTCGCTCCAACCGAGCCACCACCAACGTCACCACCGCCACCGCTGCCTTCGCCCACCTCCATCTCACTCAACAAACTCAACTAATCAACTAATGACAACTGGCAGAATGAGAATGAAAATGATAGCAGGCCTTTAAATAATCAATTTTTGTGACAGAAAATGCATAAACACATTTTAAGACGCGCATAAAAACGTAGACCCGAGATTTGCGATGTAAAACCACAGACCCGCGGGTAACATAATAAACCACAGCTCCGCACAATCAAGTGGGGCGATGTGACTGCAAGTGGAGTGGAAGGTAGGATCCTATCCTATGTGAAGGGACAAGGAAGACAAAATGGATGAGATGTGACATGGGTGTTGGGAATTTGTCCCATGTGCAAAGACAGGGGGACAAGAGTGGGTGAGATGTGGCAAAGATGCTGAGTGAAGTGTCGAGGACACATGTCCAGTGGGCAAGTAGGGTATCCTAGGATAATTTTTCAGATTTAATAAATTTGGAAAATAGGATAATGTGCAGGATTTTATATCCCTAAGTTAGCACTTAGGCATATAATTTATTATGTAGGGTTTGATGGTGGGGTGACAAATGTGGTTTCAAAGGTGTTGGATTTTGGTCTCTCTCTCTCTATAGATATATGATGTCAATTTTACGAGTAATAGTAGGTATAGCACCTAAATTTCATAAATCAAAAGAATATGATGTCAATTTTAAGGATGAAAATAGGTATAGCACCCAAATAGGTATAGCACCCAAATTTCATAAATCAAAAGAATATGATGTCAATTTTAAGGATGAAAATAGGTATAGCACCCAAATTTCATAAATTAAAAGAAATTTCCTTTGGAAATAATGGTAGAAAATTTTGAGTTGCCTATATATAAGTGGCATATGATTTGCAAAGAAAATAATATCAAAGAGAGGATTACAAAATTATACAAAATTAAATACTTATGGAGTAAATCTTGTATAATATATTTAATATAATGCAATTTAACCTTCAAGTTAGGTTATGTTGGCTTGAGGTTAGCTATTAATTGGGGATTAGGTATAATTATAAGTACCCCCAATGATTCATCCATTATATTAGTTTATAAAATGATCTCTCTATCTCTCTCTCTACACGCATCCAATAAAATTGTTCAAGAAATGAACCCTACCTAGGGGGTTAACAACAACGAACTTTATATATGAGAGTTTACAATATATATATATATATATATATATATATATATTATGTAGGTCTGTCAATGAGGGAGGTTCTATAAATGTTTGGTCTAATGCTTAAGCCTTATCCTATTATTTTTATCCAAAATGGTAATTGCTTGCTCAACCATGTTTAGCTTATAGATGTTCCTGAGTCAAAAACTATTAGAATGAGCAATAATTTCATATCATGGGCAACCTAATTGAAGTAGTAGACCACAAACAAGTAGCAAATGAGCTTCAAACTATGCTTCAAGAGTTCTATTTTCCATGTTTATGTGGAAGACTGGGTTGGTTTAAAATCTATCAAAAGATGATGATACCCAATCAAGTTGGTATATAAGGCTTTAGAGCAATTAAAATTTCCTAGGCCCAAATATTTCCCTTGGTAAAATATTTGGTCACTTAAGGCCTTCCTTAAGAACTCAACATTCCTTTAGCTAGCAATCCAAATTAAAATTCTTACAAGTGAGAGTCTACAAATAAAATAATATCATGGACCTTTAAATTGTGCTTTGTGAAAGGACCTAGAAACATGAGATCATTTACTTCTTTCACATACCTTTGCTTACACTATTTGAAGTTGCTTTTCAAATAAATGAGAATATATTAAGCATATCCATCAATAGTGAAAGACTCAATGAATACTAGATTAAGTATTTTAAAGCTAAAATATTATGTATTTTTTGAAGGATTGATCATATCATTATGTGTTAGAATCTATGGCTTGAAAAGAATAATATTTTTAGAACAAATCTCAAAATCATGCCCAAGTTTACAATCATATTATTACCTTTCTTATAAAATGTTTACAAGAAGGGTGCTCGTCATCAAAATTCTCAAGTGTAAAAAAAGAGGTGTTAGTCTCTTAGTTACAAAATTTTAGTACACGTGTAAGGGCCATTTGTGACAATGGAGTTAACATAAAAGATCTATGCTAGACTAGGGTAAAATAAAAATATCCAAAATTTAGGTCCATCAATATTAATTTTGATGGTGATTCCAAAGGACATTGGATAAATCTAGTGAATATGGTGTTTTTTAGCTTAATGAAGACACAATTTTCCTTCGAAATTTAGAATCATATGGAATTGTTTAACCATAAAATTGTACTGACTTCTAATTTAATGATGCACTCTAATTCTAGCTTGAACAATATTAGAAGGGAATACTAATGGCTCCTCCCAATCTTCAGATTGGGGTTGGCTTCCCACTATCCCTATGAAATATTCCTATGTTGACCTACTCTAATTGCATAAAAAAGTAAATTGTGGAAAAGAAACATGCATAAAATATTAAAGGTACAAGGGATTTAAAAAAAAATTGAGTTTTAACCATAGTGAGTAAGTGTGCATGATCAATCAACACATGAGAATTCAAATAACATCAATGTTCTCCCCTTCATTAAGTACAAAATTGCTAAGCAAATGACAAGATGGAAAAAGAGCAATGCCTCAATCATCGCGTACTAACCAAACTCAAAGGGTGGTGTCACTAATAGAATGCCTAAGGACTTTCCAATTTTTCAACAATCTTATGGGATACAAAGCACAATGTGAACTTCGCATGGTGTATATTTGAATTCTCATGGCTAAAATATGAATACCATGGAGCTCTAGAATCCTATTTATAGTTGAAGTTTACACTTGAGTTACCTAGGGTGAGAAAATAATTTCTCATAGTAAAAGAAAATATTTGGGGATATCTTTATCAAAATAATGCACCACCAAAAGTTACATACCTCTAAATAGACCTTTGATAGGCTTAAAAGGCTTCTAAAATGAATTAGTGTGCTACTACATGCCAAAATGTCATCCTCAAAGGATTATCCTAAGGATCTACACCTTTGTTTTTACCCCTTCTCTATTTGGTGAGTGATTCACTCTAGTTAGCAAGATAATAAAGAGAATTACTCATTTTTCATAGTGAATCACTAGCTAACCTTAAGAAATTCACTCCTACAAATCAACCCATTTCATTTACAAGTGAGTCAATCCTAAGCCAATCAACACCTGTGTTGAACTTAGATAATTTTTGGAGGGTTTTGGAGGGCAATTGCTACTTGATTACACTAATTTGTACTCCTTCAAAATTATTAATTCCAAGGTAGTTCCAAATAACTACATTTAGAATGACTTCATGGGCCGCCAAGTTCTATTGGTGAGACATCCCACCTCTTGTCTTCATCCTTGGGCACAAAGTCTATAAAATTGGGATCCCTACGGAAAAATTATCAAAAATAAATTATTTTTATCTAGTCCTTTGTGGTAGAAATCCTAATCAATTTTGTCATTCTTCATCGCTTGGTAGTTGGATCAAGGCAAGATCCTTTGCTTTCCCCATAAGGTCTTTAGACATTTTTTTGACAACTCATCTTGTCTCTCCTCGAGCTCTTGTATTTTGGCATATATGGGCTTTAGATTCTTGTATATTTCAATTGCATTCCCCTTGTCGATATGATACTTTTCCTCTTCAAATATGGGATCAACAATGTCATCATCCAAAAAATTTATTTGCAGGTCAAAAACATTAGGCATTCTTGCAGCAACTAACCCTTGAATTTCCTTGGTCATTTCCTATACTAGAGTCTTTAGGGATGCTAGAGTGCTTATACAAGCTTGGAGATATCTCTAAGCATCAAATATCTTCTTCAGTTTCTTTACGAAGACTTTTCATTCCATCTCGAGTTGTACCTATGATGCCAATGTATGTAGGCACTAGTTTTAACATGCCAACTCAGCATGAGAAACAAAGAAAAAATAAATTTGAATGGAAGTCAAGTATACATATAATAAAGTTTTGTAAGTTGAATAAAATTGTAACTTTGTAATATTTTCAATGGAATGATGTAATAATAAGTCATATAATAGTCATGCATGGATAAGTCATGCAAGGGTAGTTGTCATTTAGTTTATCTTGTAGTTAAGAGGGAAATTAAATGAAATGCAAGACAAATTTAATAATATGGAGGTGACATGTCAAGGTTGGTAGTTGACAATAACTACCTTCCCCTAGTTTAAATAGCCCCTCTTATTTAATTGAGTGTGTAGTCACACATTACATTGTACATGCCAAAAGAAAATATTATGCATACAAGAAGTACATGGAGGTATTTTAGTTCTACATAGGAGAAGATGTATATGCAAGGAGATGGCATACGATGTTTGATCATACATGCTCATCATTAAATAATATATATTGTTCATACTTGTTCATAATTTAGACTTTGTTAATTATGTGATATTTGTATGTATTTTTATTAATTGATTACTATAGTAGATATAGAATCAAACTTTGTTATCTTGAATTTTATTTTTTATTTTTTCCATATAGGTTCATCTTGGTAGTTGTCAAGTCGTCCATTGTATGTGACAAGTTATCTAGGTAAATTCTAGTTATTTAAGGAGAGTTAGGCCATCTATTGCATAGTCCAAGGTTGAGAGAGAGTATGATGTAGGGTGTACAACTACATCTTAACAAGTTGAGCATTTAATCTATCATTAAAATTATTTCTCTAAGAGTGGAATACCACCATTGTGGTACATTTGGCAATGTTGTCATTTGAATTTTGAACCAACACTAGATGGAGCTTGGAGATGGGAGAGGTAGATGATAGATAAATTATTGTGAGAACTGGGAGACGTGGAAGTGAAATAGCGAGAGACCAGCCGACATGAAGGAGTTTGAAGATGACACAACAATAAGAATGAGAAGAACATGAACGTGTTGAGCACAAGGATGACTTACATGTTGGTGATGAAGACTTGCATGAAGAAAGGGTAAAGCTCATTGGTGAAGATATATGCGTCATAATTTGAAAGCGTTTGGAACCCTTAAGATGAGAAAAGTTTAGATAAATAATGAGAAAGGTGCAAAATATTTTTAACAATGAAATTCATAGCACAACTAAAGGCATAATAAGAAAATGAGATTTAGTTCAAGGATAATATTCACTCAAGTAGTGAAGAAGAAACCAACATGGATTATGTGTACGATGAGGTAAATCAACTAGTGACATCAACACAAGTGTATGGAAAAATGCCTAAAGACGTAGAGGATGAGAGTCAAGCACAAAGACAACCATGAGAAAGTATGCTCAAGAGACTAGATTTGAAACTTGTGTACTCATGAAGGAGATCTTGAAGTGTAGGAGCACAAATTAAAAACCAAAGGTTATTTGCAAAAGAACAATTATCAAATGAAGGTTCATCAAGTGAAGATGAACAACCATGAATGACTAATATTGCTACAATTATGGGTAAGCAAAAGTACCTAAAGTTTATGGGAGATGAGAAGAAAGACCCAAAATTCCATATCGAATTGTTGAAATGATATGGAGAGCAAATGTTGTAGATGATGAAGGTTCATGACTATGATTATTTCTAGAAACATTGCATGGAATAACAATGGATTGGAATCTAAAATGGGAAAGAATTTAGATTATTTTGTGATTATATGAAGATCATTGGTGAAATTTACTCAATGAAGCAAAAGAAATATAAAAGTATCAAGTAATACAGTCATCATTTGAAGGAAATCATTGACAATATAGAGGTAAAGCTAGTACATGGGTTGCCAAAATAATGGCTTTTAGAGGGATTGCTACTATAAAACAAGAAGAAGATGAAGGTAGTCTTGATAGAGAATTGAACTTGGAAAGTGATATGAAGGCAACCACAACAAATGGATGAAGTACAAGCCACAATAGAGACGATAATTTGAATAGTGATTGGGATGAATTAAGTGTAATAATCTAAGCCATTTGGAAGGAATTGGACTGCATAGTTAATGATATGAAGACTAAAAAGAAGAAAGAGAAAAAGGACATATGGTACTCTAATAATAAATCAAAGGGACACACCTATGTCACTTGTCTAACCAAAGCATTTTTGTAATATTTATGAAGTTGTGAGGTATGTTATTTTTTATTGTCTATTTAATTTTAAAAACACCAAACACTACACATCAACAATGAAAAGAGAGAAAGGAAAACAAGTTGATCACTAAGTGGTAGATACTAGAACAACTTCCAAGGAAGACAACAACCACAACAAGAAAATGGATATGTAGGAGGAGGGGGTCGGTTGTAGTATGATTCATATGGGAGGCCAATCATCTAGTGTAAAATATGTCAAGAGCGGGGACACTTCACACACAATTATCAAAATGCTCTTATGAGAGGGGGCAAATGTGCAGATGGTGTGGATTGGGTAATCATAAGGAGGTAATTTGGTTGAAGAAAGCAAGTATGAGTAAATTGCAAAATATAAATTTTACTGACATTGAGGAGCCTCCATAAGACCAATAGTAGAAGGAGAAACATATTCTAGCTAAAACTTGGACATAAACAAAGAAGATAAAATAATACATGAATCTTGATAAGGAGAAGGAGAGATGGCAGGAAGCACACTCAAGTTGAAAATGAGATGAGAAAGACCAATCATGATAGATTTCTCCAAGTGAAGAAGTTGAAGGAACCTATCATGATTGAAGAAGATGACATGTCAACAAATCAATTGGTAAATAAGTACTGAATACAAGTATTGAAGTAAAAATATCTAATACGAATATTTAAGAGAAAGTATCTAGTTTTCTAGGTGTAGAATCAGAGCTATATGTAATGGTAGGAGAGATGATGCAAAAAATAATAATGGAGGAGCCATAAAAATGACTAGAAGCAATGTGAATATGGAGGGATCAATACATTGACCCAATAGTCTTGATGATAGATGCCAAGAAGAAACCAATATTGATCCACATTGAGTTTCTAAAACATAAGTTGATTTGAGCAGTTGTAGATGGATATTCAAGTGTAAATATCTTGCTCGAAAATATGTAGAAATATTTGGCAACACATTTTTATGGTCTCCCAACTTTCAGTTGTATGGAACAGATTAGCACAAGATAGAGATGGAGTATTGACTGCACAAAAAGTACAAATTATTGATCAAGTGTTCATCATGGACTTTGTGGTGATTGCTATTCAAAAAACTAGCCTATGACACATTGTTGAGATGTGGGTGGCTACTCACAACAAAAGTAAACCATAGTTGGAAGAAGGATCGCTTGACATTTAAGAAGGTCCAATATAAATATGTGATTAACTTGAAAAATCAATATGTAAGTGAGGAATTAACGATGTCCAACGAGTCTAGAATCTTATCATCTAAGGGTAAGAACTAAATGAAGGAGTTGTAGAATTTAAAGAGTGCACAAAAGATGAGGAGACCTCTAATACCAAACTTCTACATTAGCAAATGGAATATTACAAAGACTTTTATCCAACTTGCATATGTATCAATTAGAGGGAGAGGACCAACATAAACCAGTATCGAGTGTATACAAGATCGGTGAATGCAGTCATAATACCAAGTTTGCAACTAAGGATGAAGAGGGTAAGTGGAATTTTTCAAGAAATTTTGTAGAATATAATGTTGGTGAAGTATTTATAGATGAAAATCCAACATATCCATTTAATACGATAAAATTGGCAAAAGAACCTAACACCATATAGTATGGACCAAAAATTGTGTAGGTAAACCTCGATGAAGGTGATGAAAAGATGATCCATTATAAAGATGACTAGGATCTAGTTTTGAAAGTGTTGGACATTTTGAGTAGATAAGTTGTCATTGATGTCAAGAGTGAGTGGTCATTGATGTCAAGCTTTCAGCACCAGTCAGTGGCAGTTTCAGTGGGCAACATCAGTTTTAGGTTCTCCAGTTTCAGTTGATCAAGACCCGGTTCCAGGAAGTCAGAAGTGGTCCAAAGTGCAAAAGAAGAAGCCCAAGTGAATAATATTATAATATTTTTTATAATATTATAAAGGGAAGTTTTAAATTAATTATAAATTAATTAATATAATTTTTATTATAAATTAATTTATAATTTAATTTACTTAAGTTATTTAAATTAATTATTAATTAATTTTGATATTAGTTATAAGTTAATTTATATTAATTTTTAACTAACCCTAAGGAGGGTTATTAAAATTAATTCAAATTTAAATTCGAATTTCTAGCACCGACGTGGGAAGAACATTTATCATGTGTATAAAATGGGGATTACCCACCTTACCAAAATCCCCAATGCTTTCGAATTAAATCCTATGCTATGCGAGTTCATGTGAATCATGGTGTGCAACGAAGAGTTTTTAATTTTTAAAAAGTGCTTAGAGGAGGCGAGATTATTTTATCCACCAAGGAGGGAGCCTTGGTCACCAACCATTGGTAGCGTAGTTGGCAACCGTGGTGGTAGCAAGACGTGAGGGCAGCGATAGGTGCAGGTTCGAATCCCCATGGAGGATCATTTTGTTTTGTGTTGAAAAACATGGCGAAGTAAGGTTGAAAGGGAAGGAAGTTCACCTTCCTTCACGTGGGTGCTTCTAGCCCATGCGGTGGGCTCCAAAGTGCTAAGGCGCTTGGCGCTTGGGGAGACGGCGGTTCGAATCACGTCGAAACCCTTTTGGGTGATAACAAAGGTATGCATTAAAGTTTGAGTACCAAAATTTTTGGAGAAGTTAGTTGAGGTATTAAAAATTAATTTTTGCATATTTTATTTGGTTCATAAGGTTTTTGGGGAGTTATAAGGTTGATGCAAAATAAATTTTTGATGTTATTTGCTTTAGTGGTTGAAAAGGAAATAAAGGTGTTTTAGGAAGATTGTTTGAGGTTTTTGTGGTGTTGGATATTATTTTAAGTTGGAGTTTATAAGGTGTATCAAAGTGATTATTTTTCATGTATGATTTGATGGATGTTATTTTCAAGAAGGAGCAATAAGGTGTATTTGAGCTTTGATTATTTTTGTGTCTAAGGAATATTTGAGGAAGTGTTAAGAGTGAGATTTTATCATCTAACCATTGAAATTGGAAAGAAGGAAATTGTGATTTAGACAGGTTTTCCAAAGGGCACTTCTACATCAAATAAAAGGTATGGGCATATTCTTCCTAGTGAGTGATTGTTGAATGTTGTGAATGCAAAGTTGGAGTGAAAAGGATTGTTTGGTGAGCATTGTTGAGTGTGTTTTGAATTAATGCTTCAAGGTTTTCTAGAATAAAGAGTTGTTGATAAAACCTTGTTTTATAAGCATTGTTGTTGAAGTGATTAAGTTGAGTAAACTTGAACTAGGGTTTGCAAAGATCATGAGTATCATTGTTATGTGAGATTGATTGATAAGCATTGTTGGAAACATTTGAGTGAGTGTTCATATGCTTGGACTAGGGTTTGTGAGCAAGGATTATTACATTGAGTGATTGGTTGAGTAGAGTTGGTTGAGCCTAGTCAAGTGGATGTGTTAAAGTGATTGTTCAAGTTCTATGAAACAAATTGTTCTATATTCTAAATTGAGTTGAGAAAGTGATTGAGAGTTAATGAATGTGAAGCATATTGAGTCTCTAACAATTCTCTATATGTTTCTAAAAGAGTGATTGAAAGTAATTGAGCATTGTGATGAATGTGAAGCATATTGAGTCTCTAACAATTCTCTTTATGTTTCTATGAGTTTGGATAAGTTCTAGTGAGGACTTATTGAGAAGATTTGGACAAGTTCTAGTGAGGACTTGTTGAGCAGAATTGGACAAGTTCTAGAGAGGACTTGTGGACAGATTAGTGTGAGATTTTGTGGAAGCTTACAAGGCAGATTTGAGATAAGTATTTGAGAAGACTTGTGAGCAGAGTTGATTGATTGATTTGTTCAAACCTTGAGTTAAGGTTTGGGGCAGATCTAGCAGAGTTGATTTGAGATTAAGTCAAGCTTTGTGTTAAGGCTTGAGGATAGAGATTGAGGATAGATTTGTGCTAGATCGAAGGACTATGTTTAGTGTAGATCAGAGGACAGATATTGAGGATAGATTTATGCTAGACCAAAGGACTATGTTTAGTACAAATTTGAGGATAGAGTTTGGTGCAGATTTGAGGATAAGTTTGTGCTAGACCAGAGATAGAGATTGAGCAGATTTGTGCTAGACCGAAGGACTATGTTTAGTACAGATTTGAGATAGATATTTGAAGGTGATAGAGTATAGAGGATGATAGTCTCTAGTGGATAGAGATCCATTAGCTAGGGTAGTGAGGATAGGTGTCTTCAGTGGATAGAGATCCATTAGCCAGAGTAATGGGGGCAACAATTCTTCTAGAAGATCACCAAGTAGAGCTAAGGAGAAAGGAGTTCTCCTATGGATAGAGATCCACAAACTTGATTAGGGGATTGGTGTCTCCTTTGGAAAGAGGTCCATAAACATTGTAATAGAGAAAGGATTCCCAAGAGATTGATTGAGAAAATTTTAGTGAAATATTTTCTTCATGGAGTAGCCCACATTGGGTGAACCACATTAAATTGGTGTCTCTATTGTGTGTGGTGATTTGTGCATTGCTTTGATTACTATTGTTGATATTGCTATCTATACATTGCATAATATTGATTGGGAAAGAAAAGTAAAAAGTGGTCTTATATTATTCACCCCCTCTCAGTATAAGCTTGTGTTCTTCAATTGGTATCAGAGCGGGTTCCTTCGAAAGAGTTTAACAACTTGAAGGAAAAGCTTTCAAGAACATAATGGATTCTAAGAATGTGTCCTCAGATAATTCAACACCAATATTTGATGGAAGTGATTATATATTTTGGAGTATGAGAATGAAGATTCACCTGATGGCACTTGGCAATGAAATTTGGGAAGCAGTTGAAAATGGATACATACCACCAACTGATCCACCTACAGATAAGGAAGGTAAGCTTCTACAACATTACAATTCAAAAGCAATGAATGCAATTTTGAGAGGTTTGCATAGAATAGAATCAATAAAAGTTATGCATTGTAGAGATGCAAAAGGAATTTGGGATAAGTTGCAAAGCATATATGAAGGAGATAAAAGTGTCAAAAAGGCAAAGATACGAAATCTCAAAGGGCAATTTGAAGAGTTAAGAATGAAGGATGAGGAAAACATTAGTACTTATCTACTTCGGGTAGATGAGGTTGTTAATGCCATGCAAGGACTTGGACTTAATGTTGAAGAATCAGATGTTTGTGATAAGGTCTTAAGATCTCTTCCAAAAAGATTTAGTGAAAATATTTTTGCTATAGAAGAATCAAAAGATGGTGATTCTTTGACAAGAGATATGTTACTTGGTATTCTTACAACTTTTGAGTTAAGAACAAAAGAGGAACCTATTTCCTGGAAGGAAGCAACATTCAAAACTACCAAGAAGACAAAGGGCAAGAAGTCAGATTCAAGCAATGAATCATCCAATGATGAAGAAGCTAATTATGGCAGAAGGAATAAGGATTCAAGAAGATTTAAAGATGCAAAATCTGTTAGATGTTTCAATTGTGGAAAGTATGGTCACTATGCAACTGATTTTCAAGAAGCTAAAAATAACAATGATGAAGAAAAATAGGATCACAAGAATAGGGAATCAGAAAGATACAAGTACCAAAAGAGAGGCAAGGATGGACGAGACAAACAAGGAAAGAAGTTCTTTCAAAGACAAAAGAGGAGCTACTATGCAGACAAGGCAAGTAAGTACTCAAGTGATAGTGATGCTAGTTCTTCAAGTAATGGTAAATATGAAGTCCTATTTCTGATTGAAGAAAAAGAAGAAGTTAAGAAAAGGTCACCAATAATTCTCAAGTGTTTTAGATGTGGTAATTTTGGACATCTTGAAGATAGTTGTACAAGGAATGGTTTTAGTTTCAGTGATGATGAATATGAGGATGCACTTGAAGGACCAGAAGAGAATATTCTAATGGCACTAGAAGAAGAAGAAGGTGATCCTATAGAAGATAAGTCAAAAGAAAATGAAGATGTTGACAAAGGCAAACAAATAGAGGAAGAATCAGAAAAAGGAGGAGTTGATCTTGAGGGAGAGCTTATTTATGCTCTTAAAACTTTAAAGAAGGTAAGAAAGCAAAACTCCCAACTTGAGATCCAGTTTCAAGAATGTGATGAAGAGAGAGGAAAGCTTATAGATGATCTAAACAAGTCAATGGCTAAGACAAAGAAGTTCAAGGATAAGTTAGAAGCAAAGGTCTTAGAATGTGAAAAGTTAGAACAAGAAGTAGCTCTACTAAGGGAAGAATTAGAAAAGTCCAAGGACAAGCTACACAAGTTTGGGAAGAGCTCAAATATTGTAGATAAGATGATCAAGGTACAAAGAAGGTCAACAAACAAAATAGGTCTTGGTTTTGAACAGGCTCAAAAGAAACAAGAAGAAGAGTCAACCTCAAGTTCTAAAGAAGAAGAAACTTCAGAAGAAGACAATGTAAGAGAAAGTGAGACTTCTAAGGATGAGTTGGACAATAGAAAGTTCAACAAGGAAAGGAACAATGCACAAAGAAGAAACAGATGGAACAGGAACCAACATAGAGAAAAAGAGACTAAGAGACCAATGAGGTCAAGGCAAGGAAATTTCAATGGATGATGTTTCTCATGTCACAGATTTGGGCACATGGCTTCACAATGCAGGACACATGAAAGACAAGAATATGGGAACTTTAGAAGCAGGCAACTTTTCCATGGGTATTGCTACTCATGTAATCAGTTTGGTCACAAGGCAATGAACTGCAAGGTACATGACAAGAACAGATATGGCTTCACCAGGAGAAATCCCAAGATATTTGCACCTCCAAGGATTAATAACATTAAGTGTTATAAGTGCAATAATGATGGACATACAACAAAGTGGTGTAGAGCAGACATTCCAGAATCAAGCATGAACAAGAACAGGAATATGGACATGGACATGAACAGAAACAGGAATATGGATAGGAACAGGAATAGGAATATGGATAGGAATAGGAACATGGACATGAACATGAATAGTCAAAGGAATCAGAAGGATCAGATAAGAAGGAAAGAGGACAAAGGTAAAGAACAGTGCTTGTTGGGAGTAGAAATACTCCCACCCTAGAATTAACCACCTCAAGAGGAGGTGGGGGAGGGGCTAAGCTAAGAGACTCATTCTTAGCCCCGAGCCCCAAAGGTGACCCTTTGCCATTGATGTCAAAGGGGGAGAGATTTGAGTAAGGGGGAGAGATTTGGTTTAAGAAGAGAGCATTGAGTCGGGGAAGCAATGTCCCAGGGGAGAAGAACAAGAAAAAGGTTAAGTTTTTGGTAAAAAGAATTTGGGTTGCCATCAATGACAAAGGGGGAGATTGTTGGACATTTTGAGTAGATAAGTTGTCATTGATGTCAAGAGTGAGTGGTCATTGATGTCAAGCTTTCAGCACCAGTCAATGGTAGTTTCAGTGGGCAACATCAATTTTAGGTTCTCTAGTTTCAGTTGATCAAGACCCGGTTCCAGGAAGTCAGATGTGGTCCAAAGTGCAAAAGAAGAAGCCCAAGTGAATAATATTATAATATTATAAAGGGAAGTTTTAAATTAATTAATATAATTTTTATTATAAATTAATTTATAATTTAATTTACTTAAGTTATTTAAATTAATTATTAATTAATTTTAATATTAGTTATAAGTTAATTTATATTAATTTTTAACTAACCCTAAGGTGGGTTATTAAATTTAATTCAAATTTTAAATTTAAATTTCTAGCACCGACGTGGGAAGAACATTTTACCATGTGTATAAAAGGGGGATTACCCACCTTACCAAAACTTCCAATGCTTTCAAATAAATCCTATGCTATGCGAGTTCATGTGAATCGTGGTGTGCAACGAAGAGTTTTTAATTTTTAAAAAGTTCTTAGAGGAGGCGAGATTATTTTATCCACCAAGGAGGGAGCCTTGGTCACCAACCGTTGGTAGCATAGTTGGCAACCACGAGTGGTAGCAAGACGTGAGGGCAGCGACAGGCACAGGTTCGAATCCCTATGGAGGATCATTTTGTTTTGTGTTGGAAAACATGATGGAGCAAGGTTGAAAGGGAAGGAAGTTCACCTTCCTTCATGTGGGTGCTTCTAGCCCATGTGGTGGGCTCCAAAGTGCTAAGGCGCTTGGCGCTTGGGGAGACGGTAGTTCGAATCATGCCAAAACCCTTTTTGGGTGATAACAAAGGTATGCATTAAAGTTTGAGTGCCAAAATTTTTGGAGGAGTTAGTTGAGGTATTAAAAATTAATTTTTGCATATTTTATTTGGTTCATAAGGTTTTTGGGGAGTTATAAGGTTGATGCAAAATAAAGTTTGATGTTATTTGCTTTAGTGGTTGAAAAGGAAATAAAGGTGTTTAGGAAGATAGTTTGAGGTTTTGTGGTGTTGGATATTATTTTAAGTTGGAGTTTATAAGGTGTATCAAAGTGATTATTTTTCATGTATGATTTGATGGATGTTATTTTCAAAAGGGAGCAATAAGGTGTATTTGAGATTTGATTATTTTTGTGTCTAAGGAATATTTTAGAAAGTGTTAAGAGTGAGATTTTGTCATCTAACCATTGAAATTGGAAAGAAGGAAATTGTGATTTAGACAGGTTTTCCAAAGGGCACTTCTACATCAAACAAAAGGTATGGGCATATTCTTCCTAGTGAGTGATTGTTGAATGTTGTGAATGCAAAGTTGGAGTGAAAAGGATTGTTTGGTGAGCATTGTTGAGTGTGTTTTGAATTAATGCTTCAAGGTTTTTTGGAATAAAGAGTTGTTGATAAAACCTTGTTTTATAAGCATTGTTGTTGAAGTGATTAAGTTGAGTGAACTTGAACTAGGGTTTGCAAAGATCATGAGTATCATTGTTATGTGAGATTGATTGATAAGCATTGTTGGAAATATTTGAGTGAGTGTTCATATGCTTGGACTAGGGTTTGTGAGCAAGGATTATTTCATTGAGTGATTGGTTGAGTAGAGTTGGTTGAGCCTAGTCAAGTGGATGTGTTGAAGTGATTGTTCAAGTTCTATGAAACAAATTATTCTATATTCTAAATTGAGTTGAGAAAGTGATTGAGAGTTTGTGAATGTGAAGCATATTGAGTCTCTAACAATTCTCTATATGTTTCTAAAAGAGTGATTGAAAGTGATTGAGCATTGTGATGAATGTGAAGCATATTGAGTCTCTAACAATTCTCTTTATGTTTCTATGAGTTTGGATAAGTTCTAGTGAGGACTTTTGAGCAGATTGGACAAGTTCTAGTGAGGACTTGTTGAGCAGATTAGACAAGTTCTAGAGAGGACTTGTGGACAGATTAGTGTGAGCTTTTGTGGAAGCTTACAAGGCATATTTGAGATAAGTCTTTGAGAAGACTTGTGAGTAGAGTTGATTGATTGATTTGTTCAAACCTTGAGTTAAGGTTTGGGGCAGATCTAGCAGAGTTGATTTGAGATTAAGTCAAGCTTTGTGTTAAGGCTTGAGGACAAATATTGAGGATAGATTTGTGCTAGACCAAAGGACTATGTTTAGTGTAGATAAGAGGATAGATATTGAGGATAGATTTGTGCTAGATCAAAGGACTATGTTTAGTATAGATTTGAGGATAGAGTTTGGTGCAGATTTGAGGATAGGTTTGTGCCAGACCAGAGATAGAGATTGAGCAGATTTGTGCTAGATCGAAGGACTATGTTTAGTACAAATTTGAGATAGAGATTTGAAGGTGATAGAGTATAGAGGATGATAGTCTCCAGTGGATAGAGATCCATTAGCCAGGGCAGTGAGGACAGGTGTCTTCAGTGGATAGAGATCCATTAGCCAGAGCAATGGGGGCAGTAGTTCTTCTAGAAGATCACCAGTCAGAGCTAAGGAGAAAGGAGTTCTCCTATGGATAGAGATCCACAAACTTGATTAGGGGATTGGTGTCTCCTTTGGACAGAGGTCCATAAACATTGTAATAGGGAAAGGATTCCCAAGAGATTGATTGAGAAAATTTTAGTGAAATATTTTCTCCGTGGAGTAGCCCACATTGGGTGAACCACGTTAAATTGGTGTCTCTATTGTGTGTGGTGATTTGTGCATTGCTTTGATTACTCTTGTTGATATTGCTATCTATACATTGCATAATATTGATTGGGAAAGAAAAGTAAAAAGTGGTCTTATACTGTTCACCCCCCTCTCAGTATAAGCTTGTGTTCTTTAGAAAGTAGTTGCATTTAAAATATGTATGAAATATAAAGAGGTTTTTGAATAGATCTATAAGTATTTAAAAGGGATTCCACCCAAACTATGTGTGCATCAAATTCCATTGGTTTTGAATTCATAGCCAGTGAGAAGGTCATATAGAATGAAACTAAAGTATGTGGCCTTAGTCAATGTAGAAATAAAGAAGATATTACATGTTGGAATATTTTCAAGATGACTATGAGTAAGTGGGTGTCACTAATTATGATAAGTTTGAAGAAAGAAAGTAATCAAATCTACATCTATGTCGATTTCCAATGTTTGAATGCAGTGACTATCAAATATCCCTTTTCTATACCATTTAATGATTTGATTTTGAAGGAGGTAGCAAGATAAGATATCTATTCATTTTTGTATGGATTCTAAAGCTATAATTAAATCACTATTATTGAGGAAGAAACATTAAATACCACTTTATAGTAGAAAATAACATTTATGCATATAATAAAATGCATTTAAGTTTGTGCAATATCCCTCCCACATTTTAGAAAATAATTTTATATAATTTTGAACAAGCATTATAGCTTGAGAAGGACACATTCAAGTTCAAGGTATTCCTCTATGATTGATCATCATATGGGAAGGACACACATTTGAAGGTATTGGAGGAGTTCATGAGATTGTTTATGAACGCATGATTTTCCTTGAACCCAAAGAAGTGTAATTTGTTAGTACCATATGTAAAAATACTTGAGAATGTCATATGTAAATATATTTTGAAAACTTATCTTAATAAGATATGAGTTGTGATGAGCATGGAAGAGCCATATGATGTATGTTTGTTGAAATTCTTTTTGGGACATGTTGGGTATTATTGGTGCTTCATCAAAAACCTTGCACAAGTTTTACATCCTCTAAATGTGATAACATGTAAGATTGTTCCTTTTTGTTGTTCAAAGGAGCATTAGAAGGCCTTTGAGCAGTTGAAGGTAAATTTGGATTGTGCACCCATTCGAAGAAAAAATTTCGTATCCATGTTGACACGTCTTATTTTGAAATTGGATATCGGTTGGTCCAAGAGGGGCAATATGGGTTGGATTAACCCATATATTTATCAATTTGGTTATTGTCTCTTGTAAAGAAAATTTATAGCACTATAAAGAAGGAAGATTTAGGAATGGTGTATGCAATTCAGAAGTTTAGACATTATATGTTCGTAAATCCTTTTTCTTTCTATATGGACCATTAGGTATTGTTATATTTAATCAACAAGTCAACTATCCATAGATGAGTTAATAGGTGGCTCATCACATTACAAGAATTTTTATTTCACATAGTAGTTAGACCTAGGATAAAGCACATGATAGCAAATCAATAATCAAGGATTTTCTTGAGAGATATTCCGAAAAAGTGTTTAGAAAATTTTTGGATGCTTATTTATTTTAAATAACTATGCTATATGGGTGAATATATATATTGATGGGAGATCTTCGAAAGGATTTGATCATAGCTAAGAAGAAGAAGACTATTGTGAAATCGACACCATTTCAATTGATAGCTAGATTGTTATACAAACTTAGACCTGGTGGGATGTTGTAGAAGTGTGTAATGGATGAGGAAGTAAACACAACATTAAAGTAAGCTCATGAAGAACTAGCAAGATGGAATATGGGGCTATACCATAAGGAAGGTTCTTCTAGCAGGGCTATGGTGACCCACTCAAAATTATGATGTGAAGGAATTTGTGACCGCATATGATACATGCCAAAGAGCTAGAATGTTGTTGAGGGGGGACTTCATGCCTTTGCACCCATCATAGCTATAATAACTATTTGAGAGATGAGGTCTTGATTTTGTTGGACCATTGAAGATCAACAAAATAAAATATATATACATTGTGGTAACAACTAAATTTTTGACATAGTGGATCGAGTAAAGGGCATTGCCTAGAACTTTTGCAAAGAGCACTATGCATTTCTTGTACAAGCAAGTTATTACAAGATTCAACCCTCTTTAGTTGACAAGTGATTATGAAGGACACATTGTAAATGATATTATTCAAAAATTAACCATAGAATTGAATATCTTGCATTTGTTATCTAGTCTATATTATTCCAGAGAAAATGGGTCACCAAAAGAAACAAACAAAGTCTAGGTTTTAATAATGTATAAGATGTGGAATTGAATATGTTGATTAGAAGGAAATATTGCTAGCAGTCCAATGGGTGCATAGGACTACAATTAAGCCAACAATGAATCACACTTAATTCTAACTTATGTATGTTAGGAATCAAGTATACTAATGGAGTTTTTGGTACTAAGTTTGAGAGTGGTAGCATAAAACTATCTAGGTGACCAGGAGAGCCTAAAGGAGAGGTTGACACTCATCAAGTTGGATGATAAGAGAGTGATGGTTCACTAGGCCATAGAGGTTGCCTAGCACCATAAAAGGTTGTGGCATGATAAGAAATTGAGAAATATGCATTTGAATCCAAGTGAATTGGTCCTAAAATATAACAACGAGAGAGAAATAAAGCCAAGCAAGTTGAGGACCTTATGGCTTGGACCCTTCCAAGTGGACAAAGTGATGAGTAATGGCGTAGTGAGATTGAAAAAACTAGATGGGACATTATGTCCTTAGACAATGTAGACATGGAAAATTGACCCACCTAAATGAGTCATTTTCCTTAGAATCCCTAAGAAGTTTCTCAAATTCATCAAGTACAAGTTTGGGCTTCTCTCCCCTCTGATTTTTACCCTAGTTTTGTTGAGTTCGTAATTTCCTAGTACAGGGTGTGAATTCGATAAATTAGGGTTTTCTCTTAGAAAACCCAACTTTTGGGCTGACCTCTAGGATGTCAACCGTCCCCTAGGTTTTACCCTTTGTTTTCTTGCCCTTTTGCCCTCCAAACCTCTTATAAATAGAGGGATTAGATCCTCTTTTTCTCCTAACAAGTTTTCTAGCAAGTTGACAAGTTCTCCTAGCAAGATCAAGAGAGAGAGAAATGAAAAGCTTTGAATACCATCAAGTTTCTTCAATTGTTATTCTACTAATATTTTGCTACTCTTGGTGGATAAGTGTTGGAACCTTGAGGAGGAGTATGCCATTTTGATGGGGTTTTCATCCTTTGGTTGTTTTTTCACTACCACTAGGTTCCTTCTTGCATTTTTAGTCTTCTTAGATTATTAATTGCCCATTTTGTGTTACATTTTTGCATTGATAGATCATTTTAGCATCTCTATCATGAATTTGTACTCCATTTGTACAGGGTGTGAATTCGACAAAGCCAAATTTATGGTTATCTCTTATGGGGCACGAATTCGATCCCTTTAGATTTGGGGATAAAGTTTCACTCCTAAACCCTTACCCTACTCTTACATGTTTCATTTAGGTCATAATATCACTGTTTGCACTCTATTTTTTGTATTGTTTTATTTTGTTGTATCTTATCTTGTTCACTTTCAAAAGGGTCGACAATCACATTTGTTTTCAAACATTCAGTTAAAAGGACCAAGGGGGCTTGACTTTTGCACCTCTAAGCTTAGTGCCCTAAGCAAGCCCCCAAACACTAATCACATTTTCTAGGGTTTTTGAAGCTATTTTGTAGGTTGTGAAGTTGTTGGATATATATGGATGCAAGTTAAAAGCTAGGATCAACCACCGGATCAAGTAAGTGTAAATTTTCCTAACCCTAGATAAATGTTATCCTATGTTATTTAGAATAAATCAGATCTGAAATTAATTTATTTAAACATGCAATAGTCACACAGATGGCTGGAAAAATAAACAACGTGAACAACGAAAATCAAATATTTTTCTAAACCTAAAATATTACAAAATAAAGGAGGCTATAGCTATAGCAGGACACCCTACTCTCTTGTTGCCTTTTTGACTAGCAATTTCATTTTTATTATCCTCCTAAGCTTACAGTTTTTCTTTAGCAATATGTTCTCCTTCTCTTCTTTTCGTGTATAAAACACTCTTGACCTTCTCCTTTTATCCTTGAGAAAGGTAACCCTAATCTCTCTAACCCTAATATTAGATCTCGTATCATCTTGAGATGTATAGTTATAAATAGAAAATTACTTAAGTGAAATTAAATATAAAATCACTTAAGTGAATTAAAAAATAGAATCACTTAAGTGAACTTAAAAATATAAAATCACTTAAGTGAATTTCCAAATAGAATCAGTTAAGTGAATTACAAAATAGAATCACTTAAATGAACTTACAAATAGAAAATCACTTAAGTGAATTTCAAAATAGAATTCAAAGTGTCTCGAACCACTTCTAACACATTCATATTGAATCTTTTGCAAGAAGAACTTGTCCAAGGTACATTTCTCAATATTCCCTCTTATCAAGGAAGGAATTCTGCACCAATCCAAGTTTATCTCTGAATGCTTCAAAATTCCCTTTCACTAAGGACTTGGTTAGAATATCAACTATCTACTGATCTATGGGAATATATTAGATCTTTACAACTCCCTTATAAATCCTATCTCGTATGAAGTGATATTTGATGTCTATGTGTTTGGACTTATCATGAAATACTAGATTCTCAAAGAGTTTGATACAACTTTGATTATCACAGTATACCACCATGGGATCCAACTCTTGATCAATCAATACTGTAAAAAAATTATGAAGCCACATGGCCTCACAACTAGAAATATTGGTTGCCATGTATTCAGCCTCTGTTGAGCTAAGTGCCACAAAAGTCTACTTCATGTTGAACCAAGATATAATGCCTGATCCCAAGCTAAAGCAACACGCTGAGGTGCTTTTCCTATCTACTACACTGCCTGTCCAATATGAGTCTGTATACCCTTGCAACCTCACTTCACAATCTCCAAGATATATTAGACCATACTCCACTGTACTTCTCAAGTATTTGAGTAGATATTTTGCAGCTACCCAATGCTCTTGCCTTGGCTCTACCATTAACTGAATCAAGGTGTTCACTACAAAACATATATCTGGTCTATTGTTGATCAAATACATCAAGGATCCTATCAGCTGCTTGTACAACATAGGATCCACCAATTTTTAATTTGAAGTTGTCACCTTATTCAGATTAGTGATCATGGGTTTAGCCATAGGTTTGTAGTCCTCCATCCGAAACCTCTTTAGGATCTCAACTGCATACATACCCTACCCAAGGAATATCTCCCTTGGTCTCTGCCAAACCTCCAAACCCAAGAAGTAATGCATCATACCGATATCCTTCATTTCAAACTCAGTTGCCATATCTGCTTTGCATCCTGTGATAAGCTTCTCTATGCATAAGAAACAACTTATCTACATATAGCACCAAAATAAGTAGATCAGTCCCAAAAAAAATGTTATATATATTAGGATATGCATCACTTTTGGTGAAGCCCACACTGTGCAAATATCCATCTATCTTGGAATACCATGCTCTCGATGCCTGTTTGAGTCCATATAAGACTTTCTTCAGCCTACATATATGGGACTCCTTCCCATTTACCTCAAATCCTTAAGGTTGCTTTATGTAAACTTCTACCTTAATGATCCCATTAAGGAAAGCTGTCTTCATATCCATTTTGATGAATTTGCCATCCCATAGATGAAGCTAAAGATATATCTACTCTAATGGAAGTGTATCTGGTGATTGGAGCAAAAGTCTCCTCATCATCCACTCCCTCTTTCTAGGAGAACCCTCTCGTCACAAACCTTACCTTGAAATTATCAAAGCTCCCATCTACAACATGCTTAATTTTGTAGAGCCACCTAGAACTCATAACTGTCTTCCCCTTTGATATTGGCACTATGTCCTAAACATCATTCTTCATGATGGAGGTGTAATCCATAATGGCATCCTACAAAACTTGTTGGTCTACTACCTTCTAAAAATTGAAAGGCTATAAATTTATGATGTTACTCATCAATATCATGTAGTCTAAAACTTCCTTGGAGATCTAATAGCCCTAATCATATTGCTAGGAGCCTCAACATACTCCTGAGCATCCCTTAATTTCTGTGTAAACCATCAAGGTCTCCTAATAGAATTGAAAGGGGCTAATGCCTCCTCCTCCTCACTTGAAGGTTGTTGTCGTGAACTGGAAACCACTGGTGTCTTTGGTGATCCTAGCTCAACCTTCAAAGCTTCCTGCTCCTCATTCTCTATCATTGGAATAGGCTCATGGGACTTCATGGATGCAACATCCTCCTTAAAATTTACATTCCTACTCACTATTGTATTCCTCTTATCTAGAATATAAACCCTGTAAGCTTTTGAAGTCTCATTGTAACCTACAAATAAACCCTTCTTACTAGAGGGCTCCAACTTGGTCCTCTTATCTATCAAAACATGGTTATAAATTGGATATCCAAAGATGCAAAAATGAATCACCTCTAATTTCACACCAGTGAATGCCTTCTCTGGTGTCTTGTCCTCCAAGATCCTATGAGGACACCTATTCTAGATGTAGACTATTGTGTTGCATGCTTTTTTCCAAATAAACATCAACAATCCCTAGTCATGAATCATATCCCTAGCAACCCATATGATGGATCGATTATTTCACTCTGCAACCTCTTTTTATTATGGGTTGTATGGAACAATAAACTCCCTCTTGATTCTTGTATGCTTATAAAAACCATCGAACTCCTTGGAGGTATATTCACCCCCATTGTCTAATCTCAAGATCTTGATCTTCTTCTCTATATGGTTCTCAACTAGAGCTTTGAACTCCTAAACCTTCTAAAGACTTCATCCTTGATCTTTAATAAGTAGATCCATGTCTTGCGAGAGAAATCATCAATAAAGAAAACATAGTACATGCTACCTAAAATTGATGCTACTAACATCGGTTCACAAACATCCGAATATACTAGATATAGTATCTCCTTAGACCTATGCTCGTTGTTGGGTAAAAAAACCTTAGCATGCTTGCAAAACATGCACCCTATGCATACTCCTTGTTGCTCAATGCTGAAATTTGGAAGACCTATGACTATCTCCCTCAAAATAAGTAATGTTCTATGATGCAGGTGACCCATCCTCTTGTGCCACAACTCACACAAGTTGTTACTACTATGAAATAGGGCTCGAAAAGGTTCACCCTACAACCTATATAGACTGCCTACTCTAACCCCTATCACTTGTGTTGTTTCTAGGCTAGATTATTTTGGTCTAATAAGGACATGCTACTTTTTGAATTCCACTACATAACCCTTATCCTCCACAACTAAAACTGAAAGTAAGTTCTTCTTAAGACTTGGAATAAACAAAATATCATCAAAGTCTAAATAGTTTTCTGACTGGAGTCGAGAAATAATGGTATCAATTCCTTCAATTGGATACTTGGCATCATCACCAAGCTCAACCTAAAACCTTGAATCCTGCTTTTATAGATTGGTAAAAAACTATCGATCTGATATCATGTGTCGAAATGCCCCACTGTCCATATACCAAGAATCCCTCAAAACTATGTTGGTAGAAATGCAAGAGACCAATGAGAAATCATTCTCAAATTTGATAGCAAACTTGCTCATCTGAGTTTTTGCAGAGGCTGCTACCTGTGTCAGTTGCTGCTTCTCTTTGTCCTTCTTATCTAAACACTATGATGCATAATGGTCGTGCTTATGACAAATAAAGTACTTGATCTTTCTCAAATACTTCTTCCCTAACTATGAGGTTGAATTATTTTTTACCTTACCCTTGTTGGGTCCTTTACCTCTTCCCTTCTTGGTTTACCCAAAGAGAGCTAGGTTATCGCCACCACCTTTCTTGCTGGTATTTGACTCCATCCGAGTTTCCTCCTAGATGAAATCATCCCACAATTTCTCAAATATGGGTAGGTGCTCGCATAGATGCCTTTAAAAAATGGTTCCCATGAAACTAAGAAACCATTAAGTGCCATGTTCACCAACTTTGTATCTTCAACCTTCTCTCCAACTAATTCTAGTTGATAACGAATCTACATGATCTTCATCAGGTAAATAGTAACAATATCATCTTTGGTCATCTCTATATATTTGAGTTTGTTCCTCAATATCATATTCCTATTTATGTTCTCACTCTGGTAGAGGCTAACCAGGGCATAAAATATCTCCTTTGCCTTAGTCTTCTTGGATATGTGAGGAATCAATTGATCCTTCACTGCATCCAAGACCATCCACTTGGCCTTCACTTTCTTATTTCTATGGATTGACAATTATTGTGAATTTGTAGGGAAAATCACATCATCCTTTACAATATATCAAAGATCATTTTATTCCAATAAGAACATTACCCTAAATTTTTAGGGCAAGAAATTGGAGGTAACTTCCAATCTATCCTCAAATCTAAGGCTAGTTGCTGCCATATCTAAGATCTACTGCACAAACTTTTAGATTTGATATGAATGACTCAAAAAACTATCCTGAAAATAAGCTTAGTCCTTCAAACAAAAAATATGAAACCCTCTAACTGTTATTTTTTTAAATATAAAAAAATTATCTACTACTGTAAATCCTTGAGGATCTCAATCATAGAACCTAACTTTGATACCATGTAAATTTTCCTAACCCTAGATAAATGTTGTCCTATTTTATTTTAGAATAAATCAAATCTAAAATTAATTTATTTAAACATGCAACAATCACACAAATGGCTGGAAAAATAAACATCATGAACAACGAAAATCAAATATATTTCTAAACCTAAAATATTATAAAATAAAGGAGGCTACAACTACAATATGACACCCTACTCTCTTGTTGCCTTTCTAGCCAAAAATTTCACTATTCCTCTCCTCCTAAACTTGCAATTTTTCTTCAACAATACTTTCTCCTTCTCTTAATTTTGTGTATAAAACACTCTTGACCTATAAAAAACTCTTGACCTTCTCCTTTTATACTTGAAAAAGGTAACCCTAATCTCTCTAACCCTAAGATTAGATCTCATCTCATCTTGAGATGTATGGTTAAAAATAGAAATTCATTTAAGTGAATTTCAAAATAGAATCACTTAAGTGGATTACAAAATAGAATCATTTAAATGAACTTAAAAATAGAAAATCACTTAAGTGAATTTAAAAATAGAATTACTTAAGTGAATTACAAAATAGAATCATTTAAGTGAACTTAAAAACAAAAAATCACTTAAGTGAATTTCAAAATAGAGTTCGAAATATCTCGAACCACTTATAGCACGTTCATACCGAATCATGTGCAATAAGTTCCTGTCCGAGCTACATTTCTCAACAATAAGTACCCTAAGTAGTCTTATTAGGTTGTTTGTTGTTTGTTTGTTGTCTATTTCTATTTTAGATTTAGCTCATGATAAAATACAATAAAAAATAAATTGACTTTATTTTAGGCATTTTGAAAGAGAAAAAGCATATAGTTTGCACCTTAGGTTAAATATGTTTATGCATTCTCTTAAACCCTTTCTAAAATGAAAAATATCTACTTATTTGCAAAACTAGGGTTTTAGTTCTCATTGAAAATAAAAAATTATTGTAGGGTTAGCTTCTTGTCTTCTTGCACCATTGTTTGTCATACATTGTTCTTTAATTCCTTTTAGATTAGATTTTAGAAAGGCCAAACATAGGTGTTGCTCAATATACACATCAAACATTCCATCTATGGACTTGGAGTAAGTCCTAAAACTATTTTTGGTGAACCCTTTTTTTGATCCCTAAGCCCTTGAGTGTAGAGGATATAACACACCCCTGTGGTCACCTCAACTCCTAGTGAATCCAACCGATAATTGTATGTGGTAGGAAAATTTTCCTCCCTCTACATCTTTGATAAACCCGATGTGAAAGCATGCCTTTAGTGGCCAAATAAAGAAGCCTCTTCCTTTTGTGTTTAATTTTGAAATATTTTAGCAAGACCATTAAATTTGTTTTCTTAGAACCATAAATCGTTAAAAATATATCAAAAATTCTTTTGTGTGTCTTTTGCTAGTTTTTAGATCCTCCTTAAATTAGGGTTTTCTCTTAGAAAACTTAATTTTGGGCTGACCTCCAGGATGTTGACCCTCTCCTAGGTTTTTCCCTTTTTTTTCCCACTATTTTACCCTTCAAACCTCTTATAAATAGAGGGATTGGATCCTCTTTTTCTCTTCACGAGTTTTCTACCAAGTTGACAAGTTCTCCTGACAAGATCAAGGGAGAGAGAAACAATAAGATTTGAATGCCATCAATTGTCTTCAATTGTTCTTCTACTATTGTTTTGCTACTCTTGGTGGACAAGTTGGAGCCTTGAGGAGGAGTCTACCATTTTTATAAGATCTTCATACTTTGGTTATTCTTTCACTACGCATTTTTAGTCTTCTTAGATTATTTATTGCCCATTTTGTGTTACATTTTTGCATTGATAAATCATTTTAACATTGTTGTCGTGAATTCGTACCCCATCCATATAGGGCACAAATTTGGTAGAGCTAAATTTACAGTCACCCCTTATGGGGCACAAATTCAACTCTTTTAGGTTTGGGGATGAGGTTTCACTCCCAAACCCTTAGTATTCTCTTGCATGTTTTGTTTAGGTCATAATATCATTTTTTGCACTCTATTTTTTGCATTGTTTCATTTTGTTGCATATTGTCTTGTTCACTTCCAAAAGGGTCAGTAATTGATTTTATTTTTAAACGATAAACTAAAAGGACCAAGGGGGTTTGATTATTGTGCCTCCAAGCTCAGTCACATAGTGGCCTAAGTAGACCCCCAAACATTAATCAAATTTTCTAAGGTTTTTGAAGTTGTTTTGCAAGTTGTGAATCTGTTAGATATATTTAGACGTAAGTTAAAATCTAGGGTCAACCACTGGATCAAGTGCCCTATGTAGTATTTTTAGGTTTTTTACTATTTATTTGTTATCTATTTCTATTTTAGATTCAACTCATGATAAAATACAATAAAAAGAAAAAATATTTGACTTTATTTTAGGTATTTTGAAAGAGAAAAAGCATATAGTTTGCATCTTAGGTTAAATTTGTTTGTGCATTCTCTTGAACCCTTGCTGAAAAGAAAAAAATACTTATTTGCAAAATTAGGGTTTTAGTTCTCATTGAAAATAAAAATTCTTTCTAGGGTAAGCTTCTTTTGTTCTTGCATCATTGTTTATCCTGCATTATTATTTAATTCCTTTTAGCTTAGATTTTAGAAAGGCCAAACATAGGTGTTTTCTCAATATACACATTAAACATTCCATATGTGGACTTGGAGCGAGTCCTAAAACCATTCCTATTGAACCCTTTTTTGATCCCCAAGCCCTCGAGTGTAGAGGATATAACACACCCCCACAATCATCTCGGCTCTCAGTGGATTCAATCAAGAATTGTACGTGACATGGTAGTTTTCCTCCCTCTTCATATTTGGTGAACCCAACATGAAAGCACGCCTTTAGTGGCCAAATTAGGAAGCCTCTTCCTTTTGTTTTTCCTTTTAAAAACTTTAAGCAAGACCATTAAATTTTTTTGCTTAGAATAAAAAAATGTTAAAAACATCTCAAAAATTCCTTTGTGTATCTTTTGCAATTTTTTAAATCCTCCTTTTCTCCTCTATCCTTTATCTTTATCCTATGGCTCCATCCTCAGGAGTAAGTGAAGGATTTTAGAATCTGGTGAGATTCTTCAAGAAGATGACCAAATTGATAGGGAGAATCCTAATCTAGAAGAGGAAGAAAATGTAGAAATTGGTAATAACCTTGATCCTACTGAGGGGTCTAATGGATACCTCACCTTTAAATAATTTGATCATATCTAGAATTTCTTTAAGCATCACAAGGATGCCTTGAATAAGGCTATGGATGAAGAAGTCCATCTTGAAGAGGCTAGCACATATCATCACCAAATTATTTCTTCTCAAAATATTTGCACCAATCCTTTGTTTAAATATTTGCATCATGTTAATCCATTCATAAACCAACATATTCTACTAATATGACCACTAGCATTGGAATAATTCCACAAGTTCCTCTAACTATAAGTGCATCTCAAAATTATGCTCAATTTCCTCCTCATTCTGTTAATCTCAATAATAATTATTTTGTTCCACCAAATGTGAATTGTTTCTCATAGCAAGATACCACATAAAACATTCCCTTCCATAACCCATATCATAACAGTGTTAATACCTCCAAAATTAGCCAAGTTCCCTTTCAATAGCCTACCTATAACCCTCCCCTAGGGAATCTAGGGGTATTGCACAACAACAATCCTAATATGCAAAGCTTGACAAAAACGGTGAAACAATTGGATTCAAGAATGGATATGCTTGAACCTCCAAGTTTAACCTAAAGGAAATGTGCAATGAGCCCTTAGAACCTATCATCTCCTTTAGGCCTTACCCTAAGCATTTTTCAATGTCGATTTTTCCTATTTATAAGGGAAGTGAGGATTCAATTAAATATTTAAGAATATTTAGGACAACATGCCATGATATTGTATATGATGACATGTTACTAAAGGTGTTCCCTATGAGCCTTGGTGGTATGGCATTGGAATGGTATTATCAACTACCTAATCATTCTTTTAGGAATTTTTAGGAGACAACATAATTTTTTGTTTAACAATTTGGATCATATGTTGATAAAAGTGTGACTATGAAACATGTTTATCTATTGAAGTAAGAGAAATACGAAAGTTTTTTGAAATTATTGTCTAGTTGGAGAAGTTTAGTTGGACAATTAAGATACACCTTGCCTCCCTGATATATGCTAGAGATATTTATTGGAAATTTACAAGAGCAAATATCATATTAATTAGAAACAACAACTATTACCTCTTTTGAACAATCAATAGATATGGAAATAAGGGTAGAGCAACTCCTTATTTGAAGAGGTCAACTTAAACCAAGAAAAGAAGAATAAAGGACCACAAAAAGTAAATACAAGAACAAGCATGTAGTTGGTGATGGGATAACAGATAGTAGACATGTCAACAATGTTGCCAATACCTTACAAAATATGGTGCTTAGAAAATCCTAAAAACCCCCACCAAGAAACTTCACAAGACTCAACCAAACTATTTTATAGGTCCTAAAATAACTCTTTAAATCTAACATGATTGAGTTACCTCCCATAAGGTAACTTGATACCACATCTGATTGGTATAAGCTTGGTCAACATTACAAGTATCATAGAGTGGAGGGGAACATGACACATTCATGTAAGAGGTTGAAACATGTGGTTCAAAACTTAATCAATGCAAGTCATCTTGTTATAGAGGATTCTCAACCTACTCCTAAATACAATACTCCAAAAAACAATCAACCTCCTACACAACAAGCATCCACAACTAATAAAGACATGGGGATCTTCCAAAATCCACTACCTAATCATGGGCAATAAAAAAATAAACAAGTATCATATCGTAATGTGCCACCTTCGTATAATAATATGGTTGGTATAATAGCAACAACTACAATGCAACAAGATCAAGCTCAACTAACTCTTCAATCTCAGTAGGAGATGATTTTTACATCCAACCAACCATCTAAACCATCCTTAGTTTTGAAGAGTACCCAAAAAGGAGCACAAGAGTATAAAACCCACCCTTAGTGTTGAAACCACAATCAAAAGCCTCCTTCGACATTCAACAACAGTTAGCTAGTACCCTAGCCAATATTTCCCTCTTAGAGCTTTTGCAAACTTCTATTCATAGGGAAGCCTTGTTGAAGCTTCTAATTCAATAATATGTTCCTAAAGATATTTCCCCTAGTGATATAGCTGATGTTGTAGGTTCCCTTGGGATACATCATATAACATTTTTGGATGATGATATTCCTTCCTCAAATTTGTAAAGGGATTATTATATCTACATCACTACATATATTGGGGAAATGTTTATCAAGTGAATGTTGATAGATAATGGTTCCTCCCTCAATCTATGCACCTTTCAACTTTTTTTAGGTGACCCTTCATTAGTGTTTAAAGTTTGAATTCAAGAATCAATTGATCACCATTTCAGGTGACCCTCATCCATTCCAATATTTTTCAATGGTTGAGCAAGCTTAATCTAGTCTCAATTTATGTCCATCAGTTTCCTCATCTCACATCACCAAGTAACTTAAAAATTTGAAAATAAGTGAAAACCCACTAATCAATATTTTATCACAAGATCAAGTCAATCCCTTTCTTCAAGAAACTCTTCTGGATTTATCCAAGATGCCACCTTCACATTGAACTATGGGTTTGCCTCATAAGAATGGTGAAGTAGTATACATTGGCATGTGTACCTTTATCTACGCAAGTATATCCCTTGAAGAAAAGATATATGGTAGCAACCCTCTTCCTGTAGAGTGGTCTTTTACCCATTGTTATCTATCCAATGATTACCCACTTCCTAAGAAAATCCTATCTAGTATGGGATATGTAGGTAAATATTTGGAGCCACAATAGAAAGGTATTCAAGAACTTTTAGAAGTTAATATTTGGCCTGGGAGGTGTGGCATAGACTACATTTACAACAAAAACTAGTCCTTACTATCTTATGATGATTACCTCATGTTAAATTTTTGGATCATCATTACTTAGAGTGGGATGATGAGTATGAGGGACCTCCTCCTTCCTATTTGATTTTCAATGTAATAACTTTGGGGCATCCTAATTTAGTTGTGACCCTAGGGGTGTATGTTGAAGGAGATACTCTTTCTGATATGAATCATGAAGATGTTTTTTAAAATAGCTTCTTTGATGGATCAGTACCTTGTGTCACTCATGTTGGGTCCTCTAGTTCTCAAGAGGATTCTATTCCTATATCTCTTGATCATCTTGAGTGATTAGGGACCATTGTCCCTATCTCTAATAAAGACAACACAATCCAAGAATATTTCGACTTCATTTTGATCGTTTAAACCAATTGGAGCTACTAGATGACAAGCACATCCATTCCTCAGAGCATATTTGAGCCTATCAGAATAGGGTCAATCGATATTACTCTAAGAAAGTTCATAATCATTCTTTTGAGGTTGGGGACTTTATCCTCAAGGAAAACCAAAAGAACGCTAATGCTTGTTCAGATTTGAAATGCAAGTTTCAACCCAATTGGGTAGGTCCCTTCATATTAACAACCAAGTTTGTCTCAAGAGCCTATCATTTAGCAACGTTAGATGGTAAAGATTTAAAAGAAAAAATGAATATTATGCATCTAAAAAGATATTATGCATGATTCTACATCTTCATTCTTCATCCTATAGTTGATTTGATTTCTCATACTGCATGATTGTCTATCATATTTTCCTTGATATTTTTTTCCATTTGCATATTTGCTTGTCATATATTGCATTACTCCTTGATCATACTTGCATGACTACTTGATCATATATATTCTTGGGGACTTTGCAAGGATGGCAAGTGATTAAACCTAGTTGTGTTCTAGCTCACATGCATTTGCACTCACACTAGGGCTCTGATGCTTAGCGAATCCCCAACCTAGGGTATATCTTCATGCATTTTTCATCTTTTCATTTGCTCATGTCTTTTCTTCTTTTCTCTTCTCATATATTCCTTGACCTTGAAAATTTAATTTCTATTTTTTCTCCAAGTCAAGGAATATAGTTCTTCATATCTTGTATGTCCTTTGCCCTTTGAAAATTTTAATTATTTCTTATTTTCCCCAAGAAAAAAGGATATGTGTTCCTTCTAATCTATGCATCTTGTTTTTGCTCACACTTTTTTCCTTCTTGAGCTTTCTATTATTAAGGGATACTAATGGGATAGGATAGATATCACATGAATATCATTTATGGTGTTCATACGACCATTGACTATCTTATGCACATATCTCAGCTATTGAAATTTTAATAAGGAAGCACACACACACACACACTATTTTTTACTCTTTACTTCTCTCATTCTTCTATCTTCTTCTTGTTTAACACATGCACATGTGCACACATATGTTTCTACTATACTTTGCTTTTGATCACTCATTTTTTGCATACACCACACCCCTATCGAGTTGCACTCCTTTTGGAAAATCAATAATAAAATTTCACCCCATACATGATAGCTTCATGGCCACTAGTGAGGGGTAACCTCCATTCAACCATTTGTGAGCATACATCCTAGCGGGTATTTCTCCAACCATAGCCATTAGCAAGTGTCACACCCATAGTGGGTATCGCTCCACACTTGTTATTTTAGAAAGCATTACACCCTTATGGGATAGCTTCATGGCCACTAGCAAGGGGTAGTCTCCATTCAACTATTTGTGAGCATGCATCCTTATAGGGTTTCGTTCCACCTTTTTATTTTTTTCTTTTCACTTGGTTTATATTTGTTTGATCACAATGACCCTTCATAATCTACGCTGAATCAAATGTTATCTTCCAAGCACCTTTTTGTTTTCTTTTTTGACATTCTCCTTCATTTGTTTCTTCTTCTTTTCTTTTCTCTTTGTCAAATTCGTACCCTATCCATATGGAGCATGAATTCACTCTACATCAAATTTATAGTCTATTTTTATGGGATGCGAATTCGGTTAGAGCCATGCTTTTATTTATTTTTTCTTCTCTTATTATTCCATCACCTTTTCCTTCCATATCTTCATCCACTCATGCATTTCATTCATTAGTTAGCTTCATCACATCATGCATTGCATTAGTTTAGTCCATTCATGCATTCAATAGTTAAGTTATTTTCACTCATTCATGCATAATCAAACATAAAAGCATTAATAAACATAAAAATCATAAACACACATAAGCAAACACATTTATATATCAAATACAATATAATATTACTCAAAAGTTAGAGAGCACATATAAGCTCAATCAGTGTGCCAAAGTCCAAGCTTAACACACTCGATCATCCCTAGGGATGCATACCACAATCAAAGTTGGCATGTCACCCCGATCCTAGCCCTAGCTCTACAAACCCATATCCTATGATATACCTACTAGAGATGGTCAGTACTTGTGGGAGCATGTTCACGAACCATGAAATAGTCCATGACCAAGACTGTGATCAAGCCTATGTTTGAAGGGAGGACTATGGAGGCACCCTCTGCTCTGCTAAAAATGCTTGAAAGTACAAGGTCTAGTAAAAGGTATCCCTTTGTACAACCACCTCCAACATCTCCCCTAGCCTCTACAACTCTTCCTATAGTAGGTGAATGCCTCTCCCTATTGGATGTCAATCATGATAGCCATTTCCTCAAATTCAGCCTATTATTGTTCCTGCTCTAGCTGACTCATCTCTCTCCTAAGGTGTCTGCCTCAACCTTAGCAACATCTTACTCTATAGCTACCATGTACCACTTTGTCAATATCTAATCTCACTCTGCTAGAGTCATGTTGAGGGCTCCCCATAGATCTTCTAGCCTCTTGACCCTATCCTCTTGGATCAGGTCCATATCTCATTGCATAACTGCTATCTTAGCCTAAATACCTCTACCTCCCTTACCAAGTCCTCATAACTTGTGGTCCTTCTAGGTCCTATTGTTGTAGATGTAGAGGCCTCTCTGGCAATATTGCTTGATCCAACTTCCACCATTGTGGGTGTATCTCTTGATATTCCCCCCTCCCCTATCCCAAATATGGTGGTCACCACTACCATAATCTCTACTTGAACCTATGTCCATGTCAGCCTCAAATACTCTTGGCCCCATTATCATCACTTTATGGTACGTTGGACCACCTCTCATAGTGCTAGCTACACTTGTTGGTCCATAACTTGGTTCCACTATAGTAGTACCAATGGGGATATCCTTGGGGGTATGATTCTCATGTACCATATCCTATAGCCGAGAGCCATCCCAATATTGTCCATCCCTAGATCCATGTATAGTGGGTCATCCAAGTCCTCCTCCATCCATCTACCCACATCAGGGTCTCCATCAACTCCTGATGGGTCCCTCCAAACTAGCTTATACCAATAGTCTCCCAAGTTTGGTATCTTCTCGAAGATGTCAAACTATCACTAGACTTGATCAAAATGATAAAGCTCTAGATCCCTTTTCTTCATAGAGACCCACCTGAAACTTCTGACTCTCATAATCTCTATCACATCCTTAGCCTAGCCAAGGTGTAGGCACCATGATCACCATATGATCATTGTTGGATGTGTCTCATCCTTTGCAGAGGAAGTACTGTACGATAGACCCCTGCTTTGGTGGTCTTGCTCATCGATGAGCGGGCCAGGGGGGTTCGGGGGTAGCTCCCCCAACAAAATTTTTGAGTCCCCTTTTTTTGGAGATATTATTGAAGCTATTTTCAGAGGTGTTGGTGGGATTCTTGTGATTAGTGGGTATGGATGGTTTTAGCCCATGGTATTGTGCCCACGGTATTATAATACCATTGTGGTTTAGGGTTGTAAGAGTTTCCTTTATATTGATTGTAATGTCCCATTACGGATAAGGTGAATAATAATAGAAAAGGAGGTGTGGCTCTTGTTTGTTGGACATAGCCCATATCGAGTGAACCAGGATAAATATCTTGTGTTCTATGTGCATGTATTGTGTGATTTGTTATTTTCTTTTGAGTTATTTATTTTTGCATTATTATTCTGGAATAAGTCTGGGTATAACTCTTCAATCATGTAGTCCTAAAACTCATCTATCACCCACCTCCTTAGTGGCAAGATACCGACGTACATCCTTTAGACCCGTTCAAAGTCTTTGGACCACCTATATACTACTGGCCACTATGGGTTGGGCATTGGTCCTCCCAACACTACACCTAGAGCAAAGTCATGCACACTAATCATGTATGTTGTTTGTACACAACATTATACAATGTTATATATAAATAAGCCAACACATATGGCCTCCTTACAAACTACACTTGATGGTATTTCATGATTGCTACTACTCTCGCTAATGTCTATGTAGGTGTTGCCTACTGGTATGACACACCAAGAACATTGCCACTACCCCATAGAGCATGATCATCAAAGCATCAACCTCATATTACCCTGTAAGCTCATCGATGTGGATCCTACTTTGTTGGTTCTCATGGGTCCAATACCATCACAATATCTACAGTGTCACCTGTTTTCCTCATGCTTATTAAATATCCCTCTCCCTGATGGGGATGCAAAAGATACACCATACGTCCTCTAGTGTGACTGTCATCTCTCCCATTGGTAATAGAAAGGTAGACGATTTCAGATACCACCTCTCTGCAAACGTTATCGTTAGTGCTCTGTCTACCTAAACTTGAGGTATATTTGATAGATGCAATAGCCTCACCACCCTTAAAGTGTTCCTCTCTACTACTATGAGTTATCTTAGCTCCTCTTCCAAGGAGATTGGATGCCACTCCTTGCTCTCCAGTACATCATGAACACGAGATTTCATGATGAGCCTGACTCTCTCACCAAAGACGAGTCAGAATATGCAATAGCGCCCTGGGACCCGTTCGAGTTCGATAACACTAATTCAAAGGTGGTCCCCATAGATGATCATCACAAAATTCTCCTAACATTATTCCCTTTGGATGCTCCCATCGAGCCCGTGCCATTGCAGGAAAATCAGGTCCCCCCGCAAAGCGCGGAACAACTCCATGAGGACCACATCAATCTGCTCGAACAAGAAGAGCCTAGCATGTCACAGACAGCTGTCGGGGCCAACGAAGGCCTTTGGATCATCGATAATGATTATGAAGACGAAACTGAGATGGCATCTCTCAATCATGCGCGACGACACAATCACCCTGTAACCCATGACGAACTAATGGCCCAACTAGGCATAAGACTAGGGCATGAGTGGCGCATAGACCCGGCCCACTGGCATCACATGTTGATTCTTCTCCTTTGGGAATATCGTGAGCCACTTCCACCCAGAGATATCATAGCACCATTAGTGCCGAAGGCAGAGCCTGTCCTCCTATCCGTGCATAAGGCCGATCCATTCATGCCAATTCCTACAGAGCTAGATCCGGTGCACATAGATCATCAAGCTAGGGGTACCTATATTCCCTAAAAAGCCAGTGGGTTACACCAAACACTCCAAAGGTGTCCATAAACCCTTTGGTCAAACCAAAAGCTCTAAAGATTATCGCAATCGCTTGGTCATCCCAAAAGCTCCAAGGATTATCGCAATCGCTTGGTCATCCCAAAAAGCTCCAAGGATTATCGTAATCGCTTGGTCATCCCAAAAAGCTCCAAGGATTATCGCAATCGCTTAGTCATCCCAAAAAGCTCCAAGGATTATCGTAATCGCTTGGTCATCCCAAAAGCTCCAAGGAGTATCACAATCGCTTGGTCATCCCAAAAACTCCAAGGAGATTGAAAACACGAGATTTCGAAAACAAAAAGGATAAACTAAAAATGCAATGTAAACGAAACTAAAATAATGCTTAAACCCTATGTTATTGAAAAATGCGTAAAAAGAAAGAACATGAACACAAGATATCAAAGCAATATAAAAATCGGCCCTTTTATTGATATGCTTTTCAAATTTGTGTTACAATGCGTCTCCTTCCTTTTTAAGGGATAGAAGCGTTAAATGTTGGTCTTTTACAACTTGTTTCAGAATTCCTTCTTCCGCGTGCCCACATATAAGATGGGCGAACCAAAATGTTGTCGTCGCTTGCGTTGGTAAAGGTAGATTCCTCGTTGCTCCTCTAATGCTGCAAATCTGCGTTCAAAGAAACAAACAAAGAATCAGTAGCACCTGTGTATGAAAAATAAAAGATGAATCTAACGATGGTTAAAATGAGTCTAAATAAACTGAAAACTTGACAAAAGCATAAACATGAAACTAGCTAAATACTACAAAAGAAATAGTCACCAAAAGCAATAAAGTGGGGGGTGCCCGAAGGCAAACCACCCGCAGGTGAAACTTTGCTTTGACACCAATCCGCTTGGGATGGGTCCAAAACCTGATGTGATGTGTTGTCGGAAAATTGGTAGGATATTGTGGTCAGGTAAATCAGGGTTGGTTCTTGATTCGTGCCTTCAAAGGTCACCCAATAACCTCTCTTTCGATTAAGAGATTATGGATGTTGAAAACACAAATCGCAAGTAAGTGAATTAGCAGCGACTTCGTCGCTCAAAATGCTCCTTCTTTGTATATCTTTTGGGTGAGGAAGCTCACCATTTTATAGACCCAAGGGGTCTCTTTGAATTAACATGCAAAAGTGTTTCTTTGCATGAATGTTTTTTTGTGAAAAGAAGACTTCTTCTTGATCAAGGGCTTCTTAATCGCTCTCGTGCATGTCTTTGTATGTTTAGAAAAACTCACTCGCACTCCCATGCAATGAAGGGATAGCTAAGTGGCAAATCCGAGTTGTCTTAAAAAGTTCACTCCCATTCCCATGCAGTGAAGGGAAAGTCAATTGGCAGATATGAGTTGTCAAAAGAACTCACTCGCACTCCTATGCCATGCAAGAAAATCTAAGTGGCAGTTTTGAGTTGTCATGCATCGAGGTCTAAATTTTTGCCGATCAAACCTAGCGTTCGTCCCACCCAGAAGCGAGCGCGAATTGAAAAATCCGTATTCGTTCCACCCAGGAGAAAGCGTGAATTAAAAATCCGTATTCGTTCCACCCAGGAGCGAGCGCGAATTAAAAATCCATATTTGTCCCTGGGTGAGACGAATATGGGGCAGAGTGCCTAAAAGGTGCCAAAATGGTGTCTGACCTTCTAAAGCTACTGTGCGAGTGGTTAGAACCACTGTTTTAACCTCTGGGGCTGCCCTAGGGGCTATTTGTGTCAATACGATCAACGCTTGTTGTCACATAATCGGATTGGTGCTGTTTTGGTGTCTATAGATGCCCTTTTTTGGGAAGCGCTGCGGGTGACGCAGTGCTGAGCAAAAATAGATAACCAAAGCACTAATGATTAGGGTTTCTTAGTAACCTAACCAACTCTTGATGCCCCAAGCATGGAAAGGGCATGCATTCTTGAATCCTTGCTTCGACGAGCTAAGGAATTTGATTTCAAGTATTAACCTATTTTTGTGAGGTGTGACTTGAGCTTGGACATTGATCAGTCATGAATAGGCAAAGGGCGCAACCTTTTGTCCACGGGGGAACCTTGTGTTCATGCTTTGGGAATGCCAAGTGTTTGATCAATTTTGTGATTATTGCTTGTTTGCTGCCCCAAGCAGGAGCGTGATTGTCTTTGTCAATGATTCTTTGAATGCATGCTATTGCCTTGATTAGGTGTGTTGTTGTTGATTGGTGACTTAAGTGTGACTACCCCCTCAAGCGACGAATCGATGAAGGAATGACTGACATGAGAAAAGCGACGAGTCGCTTGACCCAAGATGACTTAAGTGAGGGTGCCTTTAGATGTTAACCGATGCATGCTTGAGTAGTTTCTCGATTGTTCTGACCTATTTTTTTTGGGTGTGAACCCATTTTGGAATGCTATTTGGGGTTAACATTGGCGAAAATCCGTCTTCCCGTGGAGCGGTCCGGCTATGGTAGCCTTCTTGGGGAGTAGGATAATGACAAGGTAGACCCCGACATCAGTTTTCTTATGCCAAGAGGTTAAGTGCAAGAGAACTTTTATCCGACAATTTTTTTGTTGTTTTGTGGGCATTTGTCATTTTTGTAGTTTGGGTGTGTTTGATTTTTTTTTTTGTGGCGTGTTTTGGTGTATGTGTTTGATGTATGCAGAGGCAATTATGAATGTGATGTTTCTAATTTGTATGATATATGGATATGGAATGAATGAAATGAGTTGTTGATGATTTGTCGATGTTCCATAGACCGTACAAGATTTGACTGACTTGCTATACTAATGGGATGACTTTGTGGAATGAATTTGCATGTGATAACTATGTGGTTTTTTGTTTTTTTGTGTGGCGTGTTTTGATGTATGTGTTTGATGTATGCAGAGGCGATTATGAATGTGATGTTTCTAATTTGTATGATGTATGGATATGGAATGAATGAAATGAGTTGTTGATGATTTGTCGATGCACCATAGACCATACAATATTTGACTGACTTGCTATACTAATGGGATGACTTTGTGGAATGACTTTGCATGTGATAACTGTGTGGTTTTTTGTTTTTTTTTTGTGGCGTGTTTTTATGTATGTGTTTGATGTATGCAGAGGCGATTATGAATGTGATGTTTCTAATTTGTATGATGTATGGATATGGAATGAATGAAATGAGTTGTTGATGATTTGTCGATGCACCATAGACCGTACAAGATTTGACTGACTTGCTATACTAATGGGATGACTTTGTGGAATGACTTTGCATGTGATAACTGTGTGGTTTTTTGTTTTTTTTTGTTTTTTTTGTTTTTTGCATGTGTTATGATGGTGATGTACGTAATGAAATGTACCAGTTGTTTGAAAATGTAGTTAAGCTTTTCTGAGATTTAGATATTTTAACTAACTAGCCAAGACTATACATTTATCTCATAAGACTTTTGAACAAGGTATAAATCCGACTTGAATTTAACCAAGTTATTTCACATCCTTATGTGTGCAATTGAGTTTGTTTATGTGGTATTTTTCAGGATACCGCCAGTGCCAGATGGGCTTTCAACCGAACCTGTATTGAGGATCACCTAATTAGCACCACTAACTCCTTTATTGTATTTAGTCAGATTAATCTGCGGTGCTATCTAGGATACCATAAGCTAGCTCATCCACATGCAAACATTGATCTGTACACAAGTTAATGTGACAGATATATCGTCATGCGAGAGGTTTTCCGCCAGTGACCAATAGGCTGTCAACCAAACCGGTACTGAGGCTTGCCTCATGACCTGTCGAAATGCTGAGAGTTTCAAGGATTCAAGTTCGACTCCCTTCTTTTCTTCAATTGTATTGGGATACTTGCTCCTTTGTAGTGAGAAAATCACTGTTTATTTTTGTTTTATTTGTGTTTTTTTTTTTTTTTTTGAGCAAGGGATTTGGATATGGAGTGACAAGAATCACTATTATTTGTGCCTTTTGATGTGTGCACTGTAGGATGTCAAATTTTAGTGTTTTGACATTTTGCAAATTTTTGATGTTTTGCACCTTTTGAGAACTTAGGATTCATGGGGAATTGGGTAGGGAGGAGGCTTGTCCTTTTGCCAACTCTCAGCATTCCTAGGGTCATTCACACAGGGGGATGAGCAAGATAGCTATTTCGCTTATGGTGACCTAGATTACTGTGCAGGTTTCATCTTTCGTTCACACAACTTAGGAATTTTTATATGTGTGTTAATTTGTGTTGGGATGCTACGTAACAAGGTGGGATCCAAGTAAAATTTTCCTATGTAAAATCTGCTTAACTATATACAGTTTTGGCTAGAAATTTAAAGACAGCTGAATGACGAAAACCCTATATACATTAGGAGACAACTGACGATGCTACAAATGGCGATGGTGCTATTCTAGATGTAAGCGTTTATGAAAATGGATCTAATGTAGAAAAGGATGGAATTGCCAAGTAATGATTGTCTATGGTGCTTTTGACTTGTGTGACCTAGAAAATGTATAATGTATGGATGCGATGCCGAATGCAACCTATATTTTTGTATTTTGAGTGTTATGAGAATGCATGGAATTGAAATGCAATTGTTTGTGTAATTTTGATTTTTTTTGTTTTGTTTTTTTTTTTTTTTTTGAGTATGCATGGAATTGAAATGCAATTGTTTTTGTGATTTTGATTTTTTTATGAGTATGCATGGAATTGAAATGCAATTGTTTTTGTGATTTTGATTTTTTTATGAGTATGCATGGAATTGAAATGCAATTGTTTTTGTGATTTTGATTTTTGTGTTTTTTTTTTTTGAATATTTATTTTGACCAAGTAGTTATGATAATGCTTGGAGCATTTGGTGTTGACCAAAGGGTTTATAAATACCTTTGGGGCATTTAGGGCTGACCAAGCGATTATGAGAATCCTTGGAGCTGTTGGGGTTGACTAAGAGATTGCGATAATCCTTGGAGCTGTTGGGGTTGACCAAGAGATTGTGATAATCCTTTGAGCTTTTTGGTATGACCAAGCGATTGCGATAATCCTTGGAGCTTTTGGGATGACCAAGCGATTACGATAATCCTTGGAGCTTTTTGGGATGACCAAGCGATTACGATAATCCTTGGAGCTTTTGGGATGACCAAGCGATTGCGATACTCCTTGGAGTTTTTGGGATGACCAAGCGATTACGATAATCCTTGGAGCTTTTTGGGATGACCAAGCGATTGCGATAATCCTTGGAGCTTTTTGGGATGACCAAGCGATTGCGATAATCCTTGGAGCTTTTTGGGATGACCAAGCGATTGCGATAATCCTTGGAGCTTTTGGGATGACCAAGCGATTACGATAATCCTTGGAGCTTTTGGTTTGACCAAAGGGTTTATGGACACCTTTGGAGCGTTTGGTGTAACCCACTGGATCTTTAGGGAATAGAGGTACCCCCATATTGATGATCTGTGTGCACCGGATCTGGCTCTGTAGGAATTGGCACGAATGGATCGACCTTATGCACGGATAGGAGGACAGGGTCTGCCTTCGGCACTAATGGTGCTATGATATCTCTGGGTGGAAGTGGCTCACGATCTTCCCAAAGGAGCAGAATCAACATGTGATGCCAGTGGGCCGGGTCTATGCGCCACTCATGCCCTAGTCTTATGCCTAGTTGGGCCATTAGTTCATCATGGGTTACAGGGTGATTGTGCCGTCGTGCATGATTAAGAGATGCCATCTCAGTTTCATCTTCGTAATCATTATCGATGATCCAAAGGCCTTCGTTGGCCCCGACAGCTGTCTGCGACATGCTAGGCTCTTCTTGTTCGAGCAGATTGATGTGGTCCTCATGGAGTTGTTCCGTGCTTTGCGGGGGGACCTGATTTTCTTGCAATGGCACGGGCTCGATGGGAGCATCCAAAGGGAATAATGTTAGGAGAATTTTGTGATGATCATCTATGGGGACCGCCTGTGAATTAGTGTTATCAAACTCGAACGGGTCCTAGGGCACTATTGCATATGTTGACTCGTCTTTGGTGAGAGAGTCAGGCTCATCAGAATCTGGTGATTCTGAGATATGGAAGACCTCGTCATTAGGTAGCTCTACAACCAGGGGTTGATCCTCTTTGAAAGGAGTTTTGCATGAGTTGGGCATGTGGGACCCCAAAATATCGATCTCTATCGAATCTAAGTGCTCGAATGCTTTGCATGTATCAGAGGATTTGGGCTCCTCTGCTTTGATTTGTTCCTGTTGTAGGTTGTGGGGAACTTGAGGCCTTGGGAGGGGTGGCTGGATAGCACCCCCCATGCTTTGGTATATCATTTCATCCTGCTCTTCTTCTCGCTCAGGTTCCTCAGAGGCTTCTTGAAGAATTTCTAGGGGTGGCCCATGAACCTGGGTGGGCGCCTGAAGAAGGCACCCGTCATTGGTCTTAGGATTGGCCTCCCGCTCAAGTCTAGGAGGCATCGAGGGCAACGTTTGATAAGGTCGTAGAGACCTATCTTGCACCCAATTATGTCTCTCATAATGTTTTGTCTTATGCATGTGAGGGGTTGGAGTCTTCACCTGCATAGTGTGTTATAACAACTCATCCTCCTGGCATTGAAGGCACTCTTGATTTAAAAGATATTGTTGCTCTAACTATTATTGTTCTAGCTCAAGTATCGTGAGTTGCATCCAACGTGCAATATGCTTGGTAGATTCTAAGATAGTTGGTCCTACCATCTCATGTCTAGAAGGCCTAGATGCCTCTCCTAGATATCTATCCCAGTCATGGTGATCCGAGATCTCTATAGGCCGCCTCCCTCTGTTGGGGGTAGCAGCATGTCCCCAAGGATTTGTCCTCAGTAAGTGATCCTGATAGCTAGCAGTTGCGAAGGCGTATTGCTCTTGCGATGTATATTGTTCTTGAGGAAGATAAGGATTTTCCTCGTGCCCCCTTTCATAAGTGAAAGAGGAACGGGTAGAGTTGGCTCGCCCCGCCTGAGGAGCCTTGTGCTCTGGATTTGTCCTTGTAGTCCTGACAACTAGAGGGGGTGAAGGAGGGATAGTGTAATCATGTGGTTCCTCCCGTCGAACCCTATGTTGACCTAGCACTTCATCGCATGATGACCACTCATAGCGAGCATCTAATGGAGCTCTCCTATGGATATACCTCTCATGGGAGGGTGTGTGTTGGGTGCTATGCTGAACAGGAGTGCCCTTAGAAGAGGTGCCCCTATAGTCCCTTTTCGTTAAGTTATGTAGGGGACTGCCTTGTGTGTTAGGTCACCAAGGTGGTATGACCAAATCCTGGGGACTATAACGGATGCGACTCGTGCCTCCTTGGACATTCTCCACAGTGTCTGCCCGTGAGTGGGCTTGACTACGGGTGAGCACCATGATGATGTCTCTCTAAAAACCCTAAAATTGAAAATGAGTCAAATGGGGCCCAAAATTGGTGTGCATGTCCCTCTTATAATAGATAATCCATAAATAAAGTTTCAAGTCCTAACTCTAAATACATTAGGAGATATTAACCTTCGAACAACTCAAAAAGCATAAAAAATCAGGGGAGCAATTTTAAAACCTAATTTTGAGGCCCTAGATGATGGAATTTGGCCCCGAAAACTGGTTTTCTGGGAAAATGCAACTCTATAGGGTTGTATTTGTTTAAAAATCTCCCAACCAGCTCCCTGTAAAATTTCACGTCAATCGAAGCTACGGTTGAGAAGTTATGGCCCCGACAAGATGCACTAAAATTTAGGGAAAAATACAAGATTTCCCATATTTTGTTGGATGGTCCTGCATCACTTATGGGCACCTTCAGGGTGCTTTTGGGTTGACCAAAGGGTTCATGGACACCTTTGGGGCATTTTGGAGTGACCAAGCGATTGCGGGAATCCTTGGAGCTTTTTTTTTTGGAGCGAGTGACAAAATGCGTAGATTTTTATCTTTTTGTTTATGATTTTATTTTTTTTTTTTTTGTTACACTAAGCATAAATGAACATACACATACACAAACGGTGATTATCTCTTTTAAATATTAATAGTGTGCCCTAAATCTGGTTTAGTGTGTTTTTGTTGTTTATTTATTTTTGAAAATTTTTATGGAACGTTTAAATGCAATTATGAAGGCTCTTATGACTCCCAAAATGGTCGCCCCTTCAATATACCATTGCCGGACCAATATACCAACCTCTCTATATACCCGCCCTTACATGAGGGAGACTATAGGTATGTGAGAGCAGATGATACGTGGAACATAGGCGGTACGAAAGGGGAATCACTCTGTTTATGACACCTACCATAGAAGACTTATCCTCATGCGCTAGGAATCACCCTAGCTACACTCGGTCAACTTTCGTCAGGATTTACGTCTAACAACAGTCGCGATCGAGGTAATGGATGCAATATCTCAAGCCAAAGTGATAATGGAATCCACCTTTGGTCTTGCTCAAGGGTTGGGGTTTTATGACCAATGCCTTGTGTTTAAAATACCATGTGGTGTGTGGGGTTCGTTTTAATGTGCAAAAATTGAAACAGGAAAACGAAAGAGAAATCTTTCCCTAAGCCATACAAAACCAAAAACCACAAAATATAAAAATAGAAATTTGATAGAAGCTTTAAAAACCCCTACCTCTTCTCTACCCAACAGGATGTTTTTGATTTGCTCTAAAAATTGCACATAAATATACTTGTCCCTGAGTGAGGCGAATATCAGAACAGTAATCGTCCCAGGGTGAGATGAATAGTTTATTCATCCCGAGGTGAAACGAATACCAATTCTGTAATCGTCCCTTGCAGAGACGAATAACAGTCTGATGTTGAAAAATGGGTACCTGTAAAAAAACAAGCAATTTCAGATTAGTAATTTAACCTAAAAAAAAATAGAGGACAAAGGTCCCACCGTGATCGCCATTTCGAAAACACGAGATTTCGGAAACAAAAAGGATAAACTAAAAATGCAATGTAAACGAAACTAAAATAACACTTAAACCCTATGTTATTGAAAAATGCGTAAAAAGAAAGAACATGAACACAAGATATCAAAGCAATATAAAAATTGGCCCTTTTATTGATATGCTTTTCAAATTTGTGTTACAATGCGTCTCCTTCCTTTTTAAGGGATAGGAGCATTAAATGTTGGTCTTTTACAACTTGTTTAAGAATTCCTTCTTCCGTGTGCCCACATATAAGATGGGCAAACCAAAACATTGTCGCCGCTTGCATTGGTAAAGGTAGATTCCTCACTGCTCCTCTAATGCTGCAAATCTGCGTTCAAAGAAACAAACAAAGAATCAGTAGCACCTATGTATGAAAAATAAAAGATGAATCTAACGATGGTTAAAATGAGTCTAAATAAACTGAAAACTTGACAAAAGCATAAACATGAAACTAGCTAAATACTACAAAAGAAATAGTCACCAAAAGCAATAAAGCGGGGGGTGCCCGAAGGCAAACCACCCGCAGGTGAAACTTTGCTTCGACACCAATCCGCTTGGGATGGGTCCGAAACCTGATGTGATGTGTTGTCGACAAATTGGTAGGATATTGTGGTCAGGTAAATCGGGGTTGGTTCTTGATTCGTGCCTTCAAAGGTCACCCAATAACCTCTCTTTTGATTAAGAGATTATGGATGTTGAAAACACAAATCGCAAGTAAGTGAATTAGCAACACTTCGTCGCTCAAAATGCTCCTTCTCTATATATCTTTTGGGTGAGGAAGCTCACCATTTTATAGACCCAAGGGGTCTCTTTGAATTAACATGCAAAAGTGTTTCTTTGCATGAATGCTTTTTTGTGAAGAGAAGACTTCTTCTTGATCAAGGGCTTCTTAACTGCTCTGTGCATGTCTTTGTATGTTTATAAAAACTCACTCGCACTCCCATGCAATGAAGGGATAGCTAAGTGGCAAATCTGAGTTGTCTTAAAAAGTTCACTCCCATTCCCATGCAGTGAAGGGAAAGTCAATTGGCAGATATGAGTTGTCAAAAGAACTCACTCGCACTCCTATGCCATGCAAGAAAAGCTAAGTGGCAGTTTTGAGTTGTCATGCATCGAGGTCTGACTTTTTGCCGGTCAAACCTAGTGTTCGTCCCACCCAGAAGCGAGCGCAAATTGAAAAATCCGTATTCGTTCCAATCGAGAATTGTATGCAACAGGGTAGTTTTCCTCCCTCTACAGATAGTTAATAGTTCAAAGTTGAAGTTATATAAGATGTAAACACAAGTCAATATGGTAAATTTTGAACCAACTAATAAAGGAACAAGTATAAGAAGACTAATAGTGGAACCAAGTCAGTCCCTGGTATCCTTTGAAGGAATATCAATTTAGGAAGTTGAGGATTCAAGCTATACTAAAGAGGAAGATGATGTAGTAGACAGTAGTGATGACTTAGATAATAAACTTTAGGAGTAGATAGCTTGGCTATACAAATAGAACACAAGTAAACAATAAGAGAATATGCAACTGATAATCAAAGAAAAGGAATTACAACCTCAATCTATAGAGTATCAATAGATTTAGATGCATGTTAGATTTCTAGATGTAGAAGAGAAAGAAAAATTGAGATAATTTAATGTAGAGAACATAAACATATGGTGGCAATGTAGGTTGGGCAAGGTCAATTGCTAGAATATGAACCTCACAATGAGGGTAGTTAGTATGAAGAAATGAGTCTTCTTCTAGCTATTGATCATACACAAAAAAAATACAAGAAGAAATAAAGAAGTTGCATGAGCAAAGTGAGCAACTATATAATCAAATTATGGAGTCAATATGGTAACATGTACAAGAATTACTAAATATGAAATAGAATATTCAAGCAATGGATAAGAGAAGTTTTTTGGAAATGGGACAAGTACAGAGGAGACTTCCAAAGGTGCACAAAAAATAAGAAAGTGTTGGGAGTTTCTAGTAGCGGTGTGAAGAAATTTTAGTTTCTAGTAGACTACAAATTCAATAAGAAGACCTATTACAAGCAATATAAAATGGAAAAACATACATGAAGTACCATTGCCAAGAAGGGGAGAAGAAGTTGGGAATTTGAGATAATATTCAAGCAGTGTATCCTTAAAAATTTAAGCAATGATGAAGGGTATCAAAGTAGTGATAGCTCAAGCTTAGAACTTGGAAGAAGACAAAGAAGGAGAACACCATGATAACCAACCTAGAGGCAATAGAGATTAATAGTAGAATGTAACTTAGAGTTTAAGTGCCTTCGAGGAAGGTAGTAAAATGAGTTGGAGAATTTAGAATCCACCAAAATTGTATGGTTCCTTGGGAAGTCAAAATATTCTACAAATACTACCAGATGATTCAAGGTATGCTTTCAAATTAGGTAATTCAAGTAGTCTAAGAACATTATCAGGTCCTTTGACCATCTGGATATATCAAGACAAAGGAGGAGGTCATTGTTTTTCCCTTATAATACTCCTAGGTCATACAACCAGTAGGGTGGGTTTTCTGGACCATACCATGTCCATCTAGGAGATAAGAGGAGATCCCAAACAATACTCAAACCATCTAAACTAAGGGCTAGGTCATCAAGAATTATTAAAGATAATTTAATAGGAAGGAAGGAAAAAACAATTGTAATTGGGTTATCCCAAGAATAAATTCAACTAGAAGTAGTACCAAGGTCATATGATAGAGATGAAATAGAAGGAAGCAACATTGGGCCATCCAAAAGAAAAACTATGGGAACATAAACTAATAAATAAAATGAAGGAAATAAACCCAAGCTCAAATGACCATTGTAAAGGAGCTAACAATGAATAAGAAAATTAGGAAAGGTGGTGAGCATCTAGGCCACCTAGGCCATACAAAGCAGAATGATAGATCATGATAATAGATGGTTAGGCAAGGCCATCCAAGTCAAGGTCATCCAAGACAACAAATAAGATCATTTGGATAGAGGATTTGTCATGAAGAATAGACATAGGCATTGACAGGGAAGTTAGACTAGTTGTTCGGACACCTAGGCCATTAGCACAAAGAAAAATAAAAATAACATATGATCATATGATGGGAAAGAGAAAAATATCAATGTATAAGAAGATAATAATAAAGTTAAAAATAAAAATACAAAATATGGTAAGGATAAGATGATAAAAGTGCAACATCTAGTTACATGCAAGGTACTTAAAGGTAGCAAAGTAATAGTTGAGAGGTAGTTGCCACATGCAAGACAATTGTCCCCCTACCACCTCCATATTATAAATAAGCATTGTGGGATGGCTATGAATTATTCTAATGTCTATCACTCAAGGGAAACTAAAAAGAGCATGAACAACCATTACAAGAGGAATAAATTTTATATTGCATGGATGTGAGTACCTCCGATAGTAGACATTGCATAAAAGTAGTAGATCAAACTGGGAGTGTGAAAGGAAATTTCCTTAAGAAATAAAATTGTATTATAGAAGTAAATGATCAAATAGAAGAAGTATGAACCTACCAAGAAGTGTTATAGGGGGTTTCTATGGGAAATCCCTCCCTTGTGTTGAAAGAAAATATTTTTCTTTTGTAGGTACAAGGGTTACAATGGCCAATTGCAATAAACATGGAATTAGAAATTGTAGTTAGTCCGAGAAAAAAGAGGAATTGGTTAGTTGCTACAAAGCTTATTTTAGAAATTGTATGGACCATACATGCCATACAAACTATCAACAAAGGAGAAAAATAAAAACTCAAAATAGGTGTATGAAATGTCTAGAAAGTTGTAGATATTGTTGTATAGACACATAAATACTACATAGAGGAGTTCATCTAGAAGCAAGCCATTGAGGATAGAGTTGTTTAAGACTAGGTTGTCTATATAGAGACCTAATAAGTGTCATACTGGCAATGATTAAATGATAATATTTAATAAATTGTGCAATTATTTTAATTAATACATTGCAACCTTATAAATATTAATGTTGACTATCCTAGCCCCTTTGACCATTCTAAGCACTTTTCTATGCCTAACAAAGGTCATCACAAAACCATCCCTCTATTTTAACCCTGGTCCACCTCACTCCAGTTGGAATTTACTCCCTTCTATCCTCCACATTCCAAGCTCATTAATGCACATGGGTGAGGATTCCCTCCACCCAAGCACATTGATGAAGCATACCATTTTGGTGGGTGATAAATCTCTCCACCCAAGAGCATTAGTGAGGCATATCAAGATGCGTCATAATACGTCATAGTGTGCCATAGCCCCAAATAGAGAATATTACACACTTTTCCAAGTAACCAAGTGGGGAAACTTAAGATTCCTCCCTTCTCTCACCCAAACCACTTGTCCATCATCCTATCACTCCCTCATAATTCTCCTCACCCTTGGGAAATATTACAAATATGCTCCCATTTCATTTGCTTCAAGAAAGCGCACAAAACACTATCAAAACTCTACCCAGATTTTGTTTGATCTTCCTTGTGTATTTTTTTATTTTTGTGATTACAAGTACCTCATTTAGAGAGCTCAAAAATTCCAATCATGGAGTCTCTTTGGAATTCATTTTAATATTTTTTTTGTAGTTGCACTCATCTCTGAAAACCAAACAACACCAGACCTGCACCAAAAGCCTCAAAACACTTCCAAAAAGGCCCAGATATGAGTTTGAAGCCCCTTCTAGAACATAAAGACAATCACCCTGGGTAGATACATGGAAATCCAACCACCTAGGATAGCTATAAATATAGATATAAATACCCAATATGGCTACACAAATAGAGACAAATGCCTTAGGAAGTTGAGAATCCAGCCAGGCCAACCCTCACTATTTTGGGCATAACTTCCTCATATGGATTTTTATTGCCATAAAAATTTGAGGCTAGGTTCTTTAAAAGTAGAGGAATGTTACCAAATTTTTTTAATATATTTGGAGCAATATAAATCCATATATACAACAAACTAGGGCATATGCATAGAAAAAATCCAACCATCTTGTGCGGTTACACAGAGCCAACCACCCTAGGTGATTGGGTATCAAAGGAAAAAAAGACTCATAATCAATAGAAAGCAGCCAAGAAAGGTAAAATTAGTCATTTTATAAGGTTTTGTAACCTCTTTGCACACTTTTGTAACTTTTGTTAAAGGTTTTGTGAGTTTTTGTAAGCTTTTTGTAACCCCTTTTCATGATTTTGGGCCTTATCTTGAAAGGCCCAACAAATGCTACTGATGCTTTTATTATGGGCTTGTGTGTAGGTATTGGAATCCACATAGGGGCTTGGGAGGTTTATCACTGAGACTTCAAAATCATCCCTACAAATTATTGTGCTACTGAGGAGATGATTTGTGGAACCACATAACTTACTTGCAAAAGAAAACCCTCCCTTTTGGGAGGTCCATTGTAATCAAAAGGGCTGATTTATAATAAACAAAGTCCATGAATGCAATATCAAATCTTATTTTGTTTATTTACATGCTATGGTGCATTTCATTAGTCATATAAATGGTAATCATGATGGGACTCTTCCCTTGAAAAATTCGACACTTGATGTTTTGCATGTGTTTTGGCACTTGCATATAGCATATCATGTCTTGTGTGTTTTGCTTATGGTTATTCATGCTTTATTTCTTGTTTTTCTTATTTTATTAACTTTCTATTTTATATTTCTATCACAGGTACCTAGGAGCAAAAATGACACAATCACCTCATTCAAACCAAGACTCAATTTTACAAGATCTGCCCATATGGACTCAGACACAACTACCCAGGGTGGCTGCACAAACTCAAAAAAATTACCCAGGGTGGCTATATAGACTTATACAACCACCCAAGATGACTACACAAACTCAAACAACCATCCAATGTGGTTACACAAACTTAGAAAACTACCTAGGGTGGCTACACAGACTTAGACACAACCTCCCATGGTGGCTACACAGACTCAAACAACCATCCAATGTGGCTACACAGACTTAGAAAACCACCTAAAACCACCTAGGGTGACTACACAGACTCAAATGACCACCTAGGATGGCTACTTAGATTTAGACAACTACCTAGGGTGGCTACACAAACTCAGACACAATCACATAGATATAGACACAAAGGCACATCAGGATCAATTATTTTTTCTTTCCAACATAGGCTCATAGGTTGGTAGCTTATATTTCTTAGTTTTGCGTAGATGCTCATGTCACAATTTATTTCTTTATCATTGCTTTTTTGAATCGCAAATTGATTTTAGTCATTTCTTAATTTTCCATAGGTATTCCTCTCATTAGCATAGTTTCTTAGTCTTCTTTAGTACCCCCATAAGCTTTTCTTCTTTAGATTAATTTCTCAAGCAAAATTTCTTTAGTTTAGAAGGTCTTCTTCAAAATCTAAGCCTTTCCCCCTTCTTATTTAGATTCCCAAAAGCTTAGCTTAGTTTTTCTATTATTTCTGCACAAAGACTCAAGGTGCATTGTCTCAATTGTTGATGTTTTTATGATATTAGATTAAATCAAAGACTCAAGGCTCATTATTTTAGTTATCATTTGATTTCAAGACTCATTAGCTTAGTTGTCATTTGCTTTCAAGGCTCATTAAATTAGTTGTTATTGCTTTCATGGCTCATTAGATCAAGTTTTATTTTCATTAGCTTCTTAGGGTTAGCTTTAGATCTGCATAGTAAATATATATTTTTATCATAAAAAAAATTTAAAAATCAAAATTAAAAAAGCAAATAAAATCAAGCACACTATTTGCACAATATATTCCATAAATATTTTTGGGAGGACAACCAATTAGTGATGTTGGATTTCACCATCAACCATCAGTTGATCCTTTAGCCACCATAGTTAGATCACATAGTTTCCTGAACTTCATCACTAGGAAGCTAGTTACCCTTGGGGCTAGCTTGGGTTAATTTTGAGGTTAGACACCCTTCACTCATGGGGATTAATAATTAGTGAGCACACAATTGTTGTTTTTATCTAATCCCAACTAAGGGTGAAGTGAAATCCTGGCTAGGCAAGTAGCAAGGCTTAGACAATATGACCTCTCTCGAGAGGTTTATTTTTTCCCTTTAGGATACCTTGAGATGAACCACCATCCTAGGAAGCCTTTTCAATTGGTTTTGTACCACTTCTCATAAGGGAGGTGGGCATAAACATACCCTTATAGATTCCACTCCATCCACCCCATTTGTAGTCCCTAGGTTTAGGGTACATCAAACACACCAACCAAAATAAATAAAAACAATAAAAAAATACAAATTCAACATTATATATTTTCTTAGTTGTTTACATTATTGTTTCTTTAGATAGCACTTCTCATCCACAAAAACCATCCAAACCCTCACCAACATAATCTAAACCACAACCAAAACCCTTCACCACCTCTCCTAAACCCATTCCTTCACATCCTATTCCACTCCCTCTAGCCTATGGTATTGACTTGAAGTCAAGCTAAAGCCCAAGCCTATCCTCCCATGGACCATTTTGAGTTGGTTCCCAACCCTTTGGTAACTCCTCCAACCAATTTGGGGGAGATGTCTCCCATACTACCTAATCCCTCCCTCATTATCCATCCTATTCCTTGTCCACCTACCAAGGCCCATTCTCAACCATCACATTCTACCCAAGGCCCAGTGTTACAGGCCACTCTAACCCAAACCCCTTCTAAAAAAACCCCTTTATCCTCCTTGAATCAGTCAACCTCACACCTTCCACCTATTTTTCCAACCCTACCTTTTCCACCTTTGAAACCAACCTCATCTCTCCCTCCTCTCCTCTTGACTATGTACACTTTACCTTGCACCGCTTATGTACCCCAACCCTTGCACCCTAACCACTCACCTTATCCTTCTTCCTTCCATGCAGCTCAACCTCTACAACCTTACCACTCATTGCATTCTTTACCTCATGCACCTCCCATGGCCCAACCCTTGAGACCTTACCACTCATCTTATTCTCTTGATAAACCTTTGCCTTATCAATTTTATCATCCCAACCAACTTAACCCTTGTGCTCTTGCCAAATCACTCACACGTATCTTTCCCACTCCAACTCCAATTCCAAGTGATCTACAACAAATCATGGCCCAACTCATGAACCTCACACTCAAACTAAGTCATCATGAAGCCTCCACATCACCCTTCCAACCTTCCTCCATCCAATATTCCTCCACTCCTTTAATTTGGCCCTCCAATTGTCATCAACCTCTTTATCACCCACTTCATCCTCGAACACCCCTACCAAAGCCAAAGTTGGTAATATTTCAAAATTTGGACATAAAACTAATGTATTTACCTACCATTCATCTAGTTGACCCTAATCAACCTAATACCAAGGGGTATAAATAACATCACTATTGTATTTTCATCATCAAAAGGGCCATGAAATTGAAGATATTTGATGATTTTGGTGTCTAGTACAAGATATTCTTGATTGAGAGAAATTAACCATCTCATTCCCATGATCCTCTTACAATAATTTCACTTGCCTCCCATCTCTTCCTCTTCATCAATTCACCTCTTCTGCCCTTTTGCATATCATAGATAATCACCAACTAACTTCATACACCCAAATCATATTGTTCCACAACTCATCTCATTGCCTGAGTTGGATAACATTACCTAATCAATGCTATCACAAATCTTGATCAATATCCAAAACCCATTTTAGGAATCAACATCTATCCAAGAAACTTACCTCAAACTATCATGAACCCTAATTTATTGGGTCAAAATATGGAATTTCTCTTCTCAACACACTCTTATCCAATTTGATTTGCTACATGCCATGCCTATATTTGTAGGGATTTACATTCCTATATTTCAATCGAGGTGGCAAAATTAATGACCACTTATAATAAATTGTAGCATTGTGAGAACACCTACCATATACATGGTTCATTTGCCAACTCTAATGTGCTAAACAATCTATCAAGAACAAGATTCAAAGATATTCTCCACTTCCATCATTGGGGTATCCTATATTGATCATGATTCAAGATAATATTATGTCTCCTTCTCAAGTGTAAATTTGGTCCCATTGCATCCACCCTTAACCATTGTCATCACCCCATCACTCACCAATTCCACCCTACCTACTCTTTTATCCTCACTTCTTCAATTTCCTTTCCCTCTCTTTCTCTTGTAGGGTCTAGGCTATTATTGTACAATCATGCTTTTAGTGGCTATATACCCATAGTTGGTTCTTTTATTTTCTTCATAATTCTTCATTTTCATCTAACCATTCCTCAACATCTTTCAATGGCTTCATCACATATTCTGCATCACATATTTTCTTTGTCATTCTTCATTTTCATCCCACCATTCCTCAATCTCCTTTCATCCAACCTTGATTCATCCCTAACACCCTATGCATAACCATCCCTTCTTGACTAGGGGGAGTCACCCCTCCTTCCACCCAATTTTGTGCCTAAGGGAGCTTACTCCCTCCATGTCATCAATATTATCATCTTGCATCCATTCATTGCATTGATCCACCTCACTCATCCATTACAATACTGCATATGACTTCTAGCATGCTAATTTGATCTTCTTTTTGGTTTTGTATATATGCATCTCCTAATTTTGGTTGGTGTAATTAATCAATGACATCAAAAAATTGTACATATCGTATCCATTTCTGTCTCATGTAATTTATCCCATCTCTGTCCATTATGTCTTATCTGGTTATATGTCCTATCATTTGGTTCTTTATTTGGTGCACCCATTATGTCTCTTTTCTCTGTTTGTCACACACACTACTTGTTTACATTATCCCAAGGTCTTAGGTCACTTATACATGGAGGTTATTTTAGTTATTCAGACATACCTAGTGTTCCAATCAACCTTCATCGAATATCATTAGGTCTTAAAGTGTTGTAGGTCTCTCTTGGTTACCTCAAGTTCACTTTAATACCAAGCACATATATCACATCTTAATTACATTTTGAGTCTAGGGAATATGAAGCCATGCATAGCTCTTGCCATAAAGTAAATAGTTTCCCCTGATCATCCTATCATATGCATAATATGAACCTAAGAATCCAAATAGCATATATGTCAAAAAAAAAATCAAAATAAAAATCATAGAAGGATTATGGGGCTATCTCAATTAGGGCTATAAATGCTTGATTGGTAGTGGAGTATACCCTCCATGTAGTGACATGTCTATCATATTAGTGATCTTATTTTGTACTGATTGCTCATGGATGAGCTAGCTTATAATGGCTTGAGTTGCAATTGGTCAATCCAACCTCGCTCAAAATAAAAAATGAACATCATTGCACACACTTTGGTCCTTGAGATACTTGACTCCCTAGGATGGTCTAAGCATCTTAAAGCACCTGATTGGCTAGTAGATGAGTTTGATTAGTTCCACTAGGGTGTATGAGTTTTCTAAAATCCTTATAGGATATAAAAACCCTAAGGTATCTAGGAAAACATAACATGTTAAGTCACACACATGTCTTAATATCTTCATTTATGTTAGGTATCATACATTATTAATTATAATTTTGTAAGTTCACATGTTACTATCTATGTCTTACATCTTCTCCCCATCGTCATTATCATATCTCATGTCCTCTTAATGTATCATTGTGATCACTACTTTGTCCTTGATTAATTAAACCTAATTTTGATTAGGAAATGCATATGCGCCTATCCAAAACATGATCAAACATGCAACTATAAGTCACTACACATCATCATCCATCACATATACATCTCACATCTAGGTCATATTATCTATTCAACCACATGCATCCATCAAGTACCATAATGTAAGCACCCTAAACACATGCCTCATACCATCCATACACCTCAACCATCACCTCATCATCATATCCCTCCTATGAATGAATAAATTTAGTCCATCACATATCCATATACATACATCATATTCATATCATTTCAATAAAAGAAAAAGAAAAAAAACTCACATTTTTGAAAGCTTTACTCGTCACCCTCTTCCCTTTCTATTGGGACAAGCATCATTAAATCAATCAAATAAAATCCAATACATCAATAAATCAAGAAAAAACCTCAATAAAGCAAGTAAAAGGCTCAATTACTAAATTTATCATCAAATCAAATCCAATAAATCAATCAAAATCTTCAAGAAAGTAAGCAAAATGCTAAATCAAGAAATCAAAAAGGCTCAATCAATCAATCAAACAAGCCCAAGGCTCAATAAATCAATCAAGAAAGCAAAAGGCTTAATCAAGCAAGCAAAAGGATCAATTCATAAATCAATAAATCAAAAGGGTCAATTACTCAATTGATCATCAAATTAAATCCAATCAATTAGTCAAAAGCCTCAATCAAGCAAACAAAACACTCAATCAAGTAATAAAAAAGGCTCAATCAATCAATCAAGCAAGCACAAGGCTTAATAAATCAATCAATCAAAAGCTTCAATAAATCAAGCAAAAGGCTCAATCAAGCAAGACAAAGGCTCAATCCATAAATAAATCAATCAAAAGCCTCAATTACTCAATTGATCATCAAATCAAAACCAATCAATTGATCACATTATGCATTAGATTTGCTTTACTTTCTTGTATTAGATTAGATTTCCTTTCCTGCATATTAGATTAGCTTTACTTTACCGTATTAGATTAGATTTACTTTCCTACATTATATTAGATTTATTTTCCTACATTAGATTATATTTCCTTTCCTACGCATTAGATTAGATTTACTTTCCTATCTCAGATTAGATTTACGTACCTGTGTATAGATTAGATTTAATTTCTTGTTGCCTGCGCATAGATTAGATTTAATTTCTTGTTGTATGTGCATATATTAGATTTAATTTATTTTTTCTTGTGCATAGATTAGATTTAATTTCCTATTGGTGGCCATAAACACAGACATAGGCATAGACAATCACCCATGGCAGTCACACAAACATAAACACAAACAACAACCATAGAATATATTTAATTTTAGCTTCATAGAATCAATTTAATTTCATGTTTCTTGTGCATAGATTAGATTTCATTTCATTTTGGTAGCATAGACTTAATTTCCTACACATAGATTAGATTTACTTTCATGTCATTGCCTACTTTCCTAGAATAGATTTACTTTCATAAAATTTCTTGTTTTCATAGACTAGATTTCCATTCCTGCATTTTATTATTTTTGTAGATTAGAGTTTATCACTTTCATAGAATATATTTACATTCATGTTTACCTAGCCTAGGTTTCCAAGTGAACCTCATGTTCAGTGATCTACTCTAGTCATCTAGTGGTTGTAGAGACTACTTATCCATGCAATCTAGTAGGATGAGTAGATTACCTTAAGGACACTTGTAGTATCCAAAAAAAATACAACCACCCACAACAACCACAATGTACCCTTTCATTTCATGCCAAACATCACTATTTGACCATCCCATATTCATTCTTCTATTGCCTATTCCATTTTTTGTTAAGTGTTTTGTCACTATTATCCGTTCCTTCCTCCATCTTCTCATCACTTGAGGGGGTAGACACCATAAAACTTTATCTCAAATCAGTTCAATACTTTAACACCCAATATTGATGTTGCTTAAGTCCAAGAATATTTGCTCAAGGCTATCATTAACCCCCCTCTACTGGGGCAAATAGCATAACTCATATTATTCTCTCAAAATTCTAATCAAAACTCTGATTCAAAGACTCAAAATTCTAATCATAGTGATCTCATAAACATGCCAAAAGAAAATATTCAAGGGCATTTATCGCTTCCATGATTGGGACATATTACATTGTACTTGATTTTAGATAATCCTATGCCACTTACCTCAAGACAAAGGTAATTATCCATCATTCTCCAATAATTGTCACTATCCATCATCAATCTAAAATTAAGTGTCATCTATTTTTACACCATATTGTGTTTTCACACAACACGGTACAAAGCATCTATAGACACCTAAAAAGTGTCATATTAAAATTGGTTAAATGTTAATATTTAATAAATTGTACAATTATTTTAATTAATATATTGCAACCTTATAAATATTAATGTTGACTATCCTAGCCCCTTTGACCATTCTAAGCACTATACTATGCCTAACATAGGGTCATCATGAGATCATCTCTCTATTTTAACCTTGGTCCACCTCACTCTAGTTGGCATTTAGTCCATGCTATTCTCCAAATTCCAAGCTCATTAATGCACATGGGTGAGGAATCTCTCCATCCAAGAGCATTAGTGAGGCATGTCATGATGTGTCATAACACGTCATAGTGTGTCATAGTCGTAAATAGAGAATGTTACACACTTTTCCATCCAAGTAACCAAGTGGATAAACTTAATATTCCTCCATTATATCACCTAGGCCACTTGTACACCATCCTATAACCCTCTCATAATTCTCCTTACCCTTGGAAAATATTACAAATATGCTCCCATTTTATTTTCTTCAAGAGAGTGCATAAAACACTACCGAAACTCTGCCCATATTTTGTGTGGTCTTCCTTATGTATTTATGAATTTTTATGATTGTAGGTACCTCATTCGTAGGTCTCAACAATTTCAATTATGAAGTCTCTTTGTAATGCATGTTAATATTTATTTTGCAGCTGTGTTCATCTCCAATAACCAAACAACATTGAACCTGCACCAAAAGCCCCAAAACACTTCCAAAAAAGGCCTAAATCTGAGTTTGAAGCCCTTGCTAAAACACAGAGACAACTACCCTATGTGGCTACATAGACATACAACCATCCAAGTCAGCAACACAAATAAATCCAACCACCTAGGGTAGCTACACAAATAGAGAAAACCACCATGGGCGGTTGAGAATCCAACCAAACCCACCCTCACTATTTTGGACATAACTTTCTCATACAAATTTGGATTGTCATGAAATTTTGAGGGTAGGTTCTTGAAAACCATAAGAATGTTACCAAAATTTTTAAGCTCATTTGGAGTAATCTAATCCATATATCCAACCACCCAAAACAACTACACAAACAAAAGCCAACCACCCTAGGTGGTTGGATCTCAAATGTAGATAGAGACTCAAAATCAATAGTAGGAATCCAAGCACGGTAAAATCAATCATTTTATAAGGTTTTGTAACCTCTTTGCACACTTTTGTAACTTTTTTTAAAGGTTTTGTGAGTTTTTGTAAGCTTTTTGTAACCCCTTTTCATGATTTTGGGCCTTATCTTGAAAGGCCCAACAGATGCTATTGATGCTTTTATTGTGATTTTTTGTAAGATTTTTGTAACACCTTTTCATGATTTTAGGACTTATCCTAAAATACCTAGCAGATGCTACTAATGCTTTATTGTGGGCTTGTGTGTAGGTATTGGGATTCACATTGAGGCTTGATAGGTCAAGCAATGAGACTTCAAACCTTCCCTACAATTTGTTGTGTGACCAAGAAGATGATATGTAGCACCATAGAACTTATTTGTAAAAGAAAACCCTTCCTTTTGGGAGGTCCATTGTAATAAAAAGGTCTAATTTATAACAAAGCCTATGAATGCAATATTAATTTTTTTTTTTTTAATTTACATGTTATGGTGCATTTCCTTAGTGAGAGTTTATAGCTAGGACATTTGAGGATATATGTGAAAGCACAAACTTTGCACCAAATAAAGTAATACAAAGCAGTAATGAATGAATACATGATGATAAAACAATGTAAAATAATATGGGTCTCCTTTTTATTTATTTGTATTATATTTCAAGGTGTTACAATCAAAATATCCTCTTAGGAGATGCTACCAAATTGATACAATGATTTATGAGGTTAAGGCAGCACCAAATCCATGGAATAAACAGTGCTTTGAAAGTCAATAAATCTAATTAACACTTGAAGCATAGAAATAAGAATCAGTGATATGGAGGAGGGTTTTACGGAGTTGGTACTAACCATTGCTGGCAGAAGGGAGAAGATTGGGAAACTGGGGGTTTTCTACTAGAGATCGAAGTTGTATTGTGGTAGAAGGGAGAAAACCGACTTGTTTTTTTTGGTATGGTTTGTTATTGTATTTTTTGAAAATCATGTTTCTAAAGTTTTAATCTAGATTTAGAGTTTGTTTTTGCCTTATTTTGTGTAATTTAAGGGTTACAATAGAAAACCCTAGTAGAAGGCTTGAAAAAATAAAGAACGTTTAAAATTGAAAAATTAGGATTTACAAGGGGGGATAATTCAATGGAAGAATCCTTAGTAGGAGGGTTCACATAGGGGAATTTAGAGTCCCAAGGGACCTAATACACAATCCTTTGTGGAAGCAGTCAAAGGCAGTAATGGAAAGAGAGATGATACAGGATAACAGACCCAAAAAGTCCTATAAGCCACAGATAAAAGAAAAGAGACTAAAGTTGAACAAGCCTAAGGAAATGAATTTTTACCTCAGATAGAAATAATTCTAGTGCTAGAAATTATAGAAGAACTCATAGCAGATGAGATTATGTATAAATCCAAGCATACCTTAATATTCAAGTTTGTGGGACTCCAAAATTTTGCAAGGTTCTTGTACTCTTGGGCCAAAAAGTATTGAGCACCACAAGGGGAATTGGATATCTTCATATTATCAAACGGATACTTCGTAGTTGAATTCACAATGATATCTGACAAGGACAAAGATTTTGAGGGAGGTTCGTATAACATAGGCCCTATAGGTCTATTCATGCAACCATGGTGACCTACTTTTGATCCTAGAACTAAACCCTCAACAACTTCAATTTGGCTAAAATTATTTGCACTTCCTTTAGAATACTAGAAAGAGAAAATTTTGGAGTTGATAGGTAATATCTTGGGAAAATACATAGGTAGATCAAGAGAATCAACAAAAGGAGGATCAACAACGTATGCTAGAATTTGTGTGGAGATGGAATTGGGAAAACCATTGCCAATGGAAATTGACCTCAAAGTTAGAAGGAATATATGGAGACAACAAATAGACTATGAATCTATGCCTTTCAGATGTAGAGCATGTCATGAATATGGATATTTGGTAAGAGGTTGCCCTAAACTAGCCAAAGGAGAGATAAATCCAATGAATCCAAACCCAAGCAACCAACCTCAGTAAAAGGAAAATGAACAAGGATTTCAGACAGTTATGAGAAAATGAACAAAAAATAATAACCAGGAAAGAGAAAGAAATCAGGATAAGGGAGGAAATATAAATCAATGCCAAGAAGGAAGGGCCCCATAAAATAAATATGAGATCCTCAGGATAGATGATCCAATGGAAGGAGAGGAACTACCACACTCAAATAAAATAGAAAATCTAGAGAAACCGATATCAGAAGAGGTTCTTCATCCACAACATACAAATGCAAAAAAACAACAATACCTAAAAGTAATGAAAGGGGTAGAAGAAGTACAATCCATACAGGTACTATTTGCATCAACCAAAGAATAATAGATAGAATATAAAGAGCAGTCACAACCAGATATAGAAGGATCTCTAGTACTATTTAATAAATATCCACATACATCTAAGGAGGTAATTATAGGAATAGAAGAGAAAAATAGAAAAAATCTAGCCCTTGGGATAAACAAAAAGAGAAAATACTAAAAAATGCAATCTCTCAAGGAGTAGGTAGAAATACAAACAAAGAAAAAATACAAGGAGAACATTTGAGAGAGGTAGGTGTGGTTAAACCCATATCCAACTTCTACAACATGGGTTCCCAATGATTATACACACATGGAATGTAAGGGGATTAAATGACCACCCCAAAAAATTAGTTGTTAAACATATGATAGAATATAACCACCCAGATGTGGTTTTATTACAGGAAACTAGAGCATCATTGGAAGCAATGCAAACAATATCCAAGAGATACTGGAGGAATGGAGACTATGAGACCTAAGATTCCCATGGTTTCTTTAGGGGAATGACCACTTTGTGGAATAGAGACACTTTTCAAATGGTAGGAGCAACATCAGTTAGAAGGATATTGATGACCAAATTGAGAGATAGAGAATCAGACTCAGTCTGAATGATTATTAACTTTTATGGGATGAAGGAAGTGCAGGAACAAAAAACCCAATGGAAGTAAATCAGGCTTTTAGATAAGCTTACCTAGAAGATAGGTTCTTGGTGGGTGGAGACTTCAATGTCAATATGTCAATGAATGACCAAGAGGGAAGCCTAAATCATCTCAATGAGAAGGACAAACTCCTAATTTTCCAAGCCAATAATCTAATATTGATTGAAATTCCACCTCCAGGATGTGGTACTATTTGGACCAATAAAAGGAAAGAAGACCAAGCAATAAAATTAAGATTAAATAGGATATTGATAGAGGAATAAATTCACCAGTTATGGAGCTATCATTCAGAAATTATAAACCTGTTATCTTTTGATCATTTTTCTTTACGTCTAAATATCACAAACAAAATACCCTAGTCCAAAAAATGCCCCTTCATATTTGAAAACTTTTGGTTTCTAAACCATGAATTATTAGAGTTAGTTCAACAATGGTGGCAACAAGGAAAACTAGCATTTGGAAATGCACAATTTCAGCTACACTCCAGATTGAAATATATCAAATATAAATTGAAAAACTAGAGCAAATTCCAAAGATCAAATTTTTAGCAACAAAGAGTAGAGCTAGTTGAGAGAATGCAAGGAGTTGCAGAAAGAATTTGTTTAGAACCCCTTTCAAAGAAATTACTCTCCCATGAAAATATCTTAATGCAGGAGGAAGAGGAGCTAGATAAGAAAGAAGAAACCTATTGGAAGTAGAGATCTAGAATTACTTGGCTTCAAGAAGGAGATAGGAATACAAAGTTCTTTCACCAGTCAACCACAACTAGGAAACACTATAACCAAATTGATGCTTTAAAAAATACAGAAGGACTCCTTAAAACCACCACTTCAGGTATGCAAAAAGCAGCTAATGAGTATTTCTCTACTTTGTTTACTGCAGATTCACATCTGTCAAAACAATCCCAAGAGGAAATCTTGGGAAATATCCCTATATTAGTCTCTCAAGAGCAGAATGAGGGGCTTATGAAAGAGATAAAAGAAGAAGAGGTGAAAGAAATAATCTTCTCCATGTAATCAGGAAAGGCCCCAGGCCCTGATGGATTACCAATAGAATTCTATAAAGCTTTTTGGGATATTATAGGAGAAGATATAACTAGAGCAGTAGAAGAAGCCAAATCTAGTGGTAGGATTCTCAAATCCCTCAACCATAATTTTCTATATTTGATTCCAAAGGGAGGAGATATGGAGAATATAACCAATTACAGACCAATAGCCCTCTGCAATGTGATCTACAAGATCATCACCAAGGTAATAGCCAATAGACTAAAATCTATATTACCAAATATCATATCTCTTGAACAAGGGGGATTTGTGCAGGGCAGACAAATATTAGATGGGATTGTAATAGCACAAGAAACTATACATCATATGGGCCAAATAAATAACAAAGGAATATTTCTAAAGTTAGATCTATCCAAGGCCTATGACAAAGTGAGTTGGGAAATTTTGGATAAAATATTGCAAATATTTGGATTCCAGAAAGATTAGATCAACTAGATACTTGAATGCATCTCCATAGTCTCCTTTTCAGTGCTCATAAATGGAACCCTCTCCCCACTATTCAAGGCTAGCAGAGGAATTAGACAAGGAGATCCTTTCTCTCCATATTTGTTCATTATTTTTGTAGAAGTACTGGGAAGACTCGTACAAAAAAAAAAGGCAGAGAACAACATTACAAAAATTCAAATAAACAAAGATATAGCTATCACTCATCTATAATTCGTAGATGATATAGGATTATGGGAGGAAGCAACAATAAAATAAGCAACCAATATCAGAGAAATATTAGACTGCTACACTACAACCACTAGCCAACTTCTAAATGAAGAAAAATCTAAAGTTATCTTCTTTAATGTTCATAAGAGAATCAGATATCGGATAGCAAACATTCTTAGGTTATCAATGGCCTCATGTCCATTAGATTACTTGGGAATTTCCTTAAAAAAAAATCCTAAAAAAGAAATATTGAAAATCCATAAAAGAAAAAATTTTCTCAAAGTTGTCGCACTAGTCTCATAGATGGTTAAGTTTTGGAGGCAAAGTCACACTTTTGAAGTAAGTGTTACAAGCAATTCCAGTTTACAAATTTTCCATTTTAGCAACCCCAAAGAGCATAATCAAATATTTGGATAAACTGATCAGACAATTCTTATGGTTAGGAGCACAAGAAAATCAGAAAAATGCTTTGGTAATTTGGGAGAAAGTCTGTCAACCAAAGGAAGAGGGAGGTCTTGGAATCAGAGCTGCATCAACAAACAACCTAGCACTAATAGGGAAGTTATACTAGTGGTGGATCACAAACCCAGATGAGTTATGGAGTCAAGTTTTGAATGCTAAATATTACCCTACACATGAAATAGAGAATTTCCCACGATTTTTAGTTACAAGTGTGGGATCAGAGATATGGAAAACTCTCAAAATAGGGGTCTCACTGATTAAGGAAGACTTACATTAGAAAGTAGGTGATGGGATAAAAGTTATATTGTGGGATGATTCTTGGGAATTTTCCCCTATCATTATCAAAAAATACCCTCATATTAATGGCATAAGAGAGACTCTTCATAATCATGGCCAAACTCTTATATCTCAATATCTCATCCCCCCAAGCCAACAACTAGTAGCTTCAGGAAGATGGCAAAATTTGGACTAGTGGTTAGGTGAAGAATGGGAAGCTGAAAAACATGAATTGAAAGAAATTCTAGAAAAAAGAACATGGATATGAAAATATGGACCTAACCAACTAGCATGGGGATATGGGAAACAAGGCACTTACATAGTGAAATCAGGCTACCAAAAGACTCACCAAAGTAGCAAGAACCAACCCCAACAACAACATCCCTGGAAAGAAATATGGCAACCAAAAGGCTAGCCGAAGGTTAATTGTTTTATATGGTAGGTTGCTCACAAAAGCATTATGACTCAGGATAATATGAGGAGAAAGGGGTTCATTAGACCCAGTAGATGTGTAATGTGCTTCCAAGAGGTAGAAACTATAAACCACATCCTTTTTTATTGTTCCTATGCTTACACAATCTGGAATTGGTGGTACACCATATTTAGCCAAATAGAATGGTATCCTCCTAACGGTAGTAATTTTTGGGACTATTGGTCACACAACACCTTCAAATCCAAAACACTAAGCACAACTTGGAATTTAGGGATTGGATTCATCTGCTAGAAAATATGGTTGGAATGGAACAACAAATTTTTTAAAGAGAAACTTGGCTCAAAAGAGAGGACCTAGGAAATTATGTTAAGGAAGTTATTAGAAACAGTGCAGACCGAAGTACAGGAAGAATCTCTAATGACAGAGGTAGAACAAAATATTTGGGCACAATTATGGAATCAAATGCAACATGAAAGCTATCAGGAATAGAAAAAAGAACAAAGAGGGCTTCAATAATATTTGTTGGAAGAGGACATAGACAATTAAGAAGGAGATAAAGTTTAAAGAATAGAGGACTTAGAGATCCTGGGCAGATAAAAGAAAATAGAAAAACTACATTTTGAGCCTTGCCAAGAAAGGCAGGATATCAAATGGATTTGTATAAGCTGATCAATTTTTTTTGAATAAATTTTTTACATTTTACTCAAAAAATAGATACAATGATTTATAACATCATGAACAAAGTCTCTTGGTGCAGTAGAAGAATATTTATGCCAACGTAGTTTGTAGGGAAGCAGGTTTCTAGATCTTCATGCGAGAGTTGTATTCAAAGTATTTCGCTATATTTGTACTTGTAACCTGCACATAATAGAATAACAACAAATTAGTAGCATGTGCAGGGCCCACTAAACTTGGACCCGTATTTAATATGAAGATAAATGAAATGAATGAAAAATCAAGTGCATGTATGCGATAATAGAAATGTAAACTAATGCAAAGTAGTAAAATAAAATGATCTAACCTAAAATGCAATAAAAATTGTAAAAAAAATCACTTGATTGTGACTATCTCAAGGTGAGATGGCCTCTATCTATAGATCATATTAGGGTGAGATGATCGCTATCGTAGGCCTATGTTTCTTTGTCACCAAGCTCGAGCAATGTTTGGGATAACCTGGAAAGTGTTATTGATGGATTTTTTCTACGGGGAGGTAAGTTGAAGGAACTCGAACAATCACTGTAGTGAGGGTATGGATTATGTGTATAAAAAAAGTGAGGCTTAAAATCCTTTGTGGTAGTCCAGTGGCATAGTATTTGTAGTAAGAAAGCCTAGTGGATTTTGGTAGCACTTCATTGCTTGGGAATTGGGGATTGAATTTGATAGCACTTTGTTGCACAAATTCAAAGGTTTTAGATCTTCAAAACTGAGGGGTGAGTGCCATTTTATAGATTTCTTGATCAAAGCTAGGACACTCTGCATGAAAAAGAAAAGGGGTAGTTTGCATTGTAAAAATAGATGCATGCCCCAAAATATCTAATTGCATGAAATTAATTTGACATTATCTCATGCAAGGTGTCTAAAATTGGTGCATGATCATGTGCATCACTAATAGTCAATTTTGGTTTCTAGTTACTATTTTTATTATTTATTTATGACCATATCGGAGTGAGATGGTCGTGGTTTGGAGACCATATCGGATCGATATGGTTAGGAAAATTATAGGAGAAGTTACCCAAAATTGGTAAAAACCATCAAGTTAGCCCTAGGGTCATCCAAGGTGGATTGTGGGGGGTAGGAGGAGACCTTTTGGTGAGTCTCCTTAAAAATATGTATTTTAGATGTCTATAGATACCCCCTTTTTGGATGCTTTGTGTGTAAGCACAATGTGGAGCAAAAATAGATAATCTAAAATGGTTGCATTGATTATGGATGATGTTTATTGAACAAGTCAACGTGAGATACCCCAATTATGGAAAGGGTGCACATCTTTGAGTCATTGCTTCCAACACATTGATGGACTTAATTTTGGTAAACTTTTCAACCATGGGTAGACAAGGTCAAGTCTACACTTTAGGCTTTGGATCTACCCGATCTTAGTAGTTTTTAGCCAGATAGACAAAATCTTAGTCTAACAGGTTTAGGCTTTGGATCTACCAAGGGTCAGTTTGAGATTTTTGCTTTTACCCTAGCAAATAGGAAAGTGTATGATAGTTTTTGGAAATGGTTCTTGGGTGAACATGATTTGCACATTTGAGTGTTTGATTATTGATTTGATATTGAAACATAAATTTTGTACTTATCTGAATACCCTCTCAAGAGATGAGTCGATAAAAGAGATATGAAATGATGATAGAGATGAGTCGCTTGACCAAAATGATGTTATCAACTTGGGTACCTTTGAAAATTGATTGAATTTGTTTTTTTGGTGATTGTATCAACCTGAGATGGTGGCTGGTTAATAGGAAAGTTTTTAATTTTACAATATCACAACCATCCCAGATGGTCGCATGTCCCCATGCAATCATCTTGGATGATCGTGTCCATAATTTTCTATAAATAGAAAATTCATGATTTTGATGCTCATTTTTAATCACGTGAGACAAGGAGAGTGAGTTTGTGAAGCAAAGTACTATAAAAAACTCAAATGACCACCATGATTGACCCATTAGATGCCTCAACAAGTGGAGGAGTCGATGCTAGGAGAGTAAGGAAAATTATCCTAACTTTTTATTTTTAGTAAAAATGAACCCACATTAAGATTAATGGTAAATGAATGGGTGGGCTAGGTAGTTTAGACAAATTAAAAGATGTGTAGATAAATGTTAATATTCTTTTATTTTTATTTCTCACTATTTTCTCATGATGTTTATTTTTATTTTCATTTTTTTTGAATGCTTGATTATATGTTTTGGGTATCATCTCAATTTGAGACAATCCCTCTTTGTGATCATCTTGCTCATGATGGTCATGTTTAGCGACCGTGTTGGCTCAAGATAATCCTTGTTTGAGACTGTTTCATGTAGAGACAGTGGTGATTGGAGACCGTCTTAACCTGAGATGGTCCCTCTTAGGACTTGTAGTTTTTTTGTTTTTATTTTTTATTTTATTAAGTTTTTTCCTTGGTAGCAGCTTACTAGAGCCTGACATTGGTTCACAAACATATTTAGAGAGGTTCATGCTATGATGCTAGATAATGAGGATGACTAAACATGGTTGAGGAGTTTGGGCTTAATACATATTGTTCATCTAGAGAGTATCCATGTTGATCAGGCCTATCTGATGACCTTGATAGATAGATGGGACCATCAGACAAACACCTTTTTCATGTTGATCGAGGAGATCACTGTGACTTTAGAGTATGTGTACCAAATTCTATGGATCCTTATTGAAGGAGAGCCTATTATGACTATCCCAATTGGCCAACGAGAGGTAATACTATGATGAGTCTATGATGCTTAGTGTAAATGTATAGACTATGATATGGATAGCGATGGGGTGAGGGTTGACATTGGATATACCACTAGATTACTGATAGTAAGGTATACAATGCTCATGTCACTAATATCCAGATTTATTTTACATTATTTATCTAGTGTGAGGTTCCCTTGGAACTTATTGGGTGTTGTGAAATATTTGGTAGAGCAACCTAAGATCATGTCATGGGGTACTACACTACTGGGATAGATTTTTAGGAAGCTTTACAATATCTAAGAGAGACACCGACTAGGCTTGGGGTTTATCTTCATTCTATAGGTGTGGTGATGAGATAACTTTAGTGTTGATAGGTTGCATGGCCTACCCTGCGCTACACAATGATACATGGTTGATTTAGAGATTCTATATGCCATACATAGATACATCAGTGTGAGTGGGGCCAGATTCACCCCAATCAGGATGACCTAGAGCACTATTTAGATTTATTTTATGGGTTGTAACCAGGATAGGTGACATGGAGGTCTTGGGGAGGAGCTCCAACTTGGACTGAGAAGGGTCTACACCTAAGGTAGGTACGATGTAGCTGATGGATTACTAGCTACCATGGTATGGAGCATGAGTACTTTTAGTACTCACAGGTAACTTGATAGTTTGGTGTGAGAAAAGATATTCCCAAGGAGCTAGTAGTATATAGGTAAAGGACAAATGAGACATAACTAGCCTAGCTTAGACCTGAGCCTGTGGATGATAACTTAGATGTACCACTAACAAATGTAGATGTAGAGGATCCAGGTACCACAATTGAGTACATTGCCTAGTTTATAGCCCAAATTTCTTAGAGAGGGGCAATGACCAGAGAGGTTGGGGCTGGTGGAGCTAAGGTAGGTTCCCCTTAGTGATGAGTACATTATATTTTGGATAGAGATGTGGGGGAATCAATAGCATAGGGAGGTAGCAATGGTTCAAATACTCCTGTAGAGGGTGATGGGGGTGATGATGCAGATGAGGATGATATGTAGGAGCATATCATCACCTTGAGGGAGCATGTTTGTATCCTACAATATCAGTTTACTGATAGAGAATCTACCCATACTATAGCTTAGAGCTTGTGGGACATTGATAGGGTTGGATAGAGGAGATAAACATCCTATAGGAACATGTACATATCTTCCAAGAGGATATTTCCAAGAGGATATTGCTAGGTTTATAGCAGAGCAAGACACTCTGTATACTAAGCGAGATTCTATTTGAGCTATGGGGTCTCACATACCATTAGTTAGTGAGGGGTCATTTCCCTTGATGGATCATTTGGAGCGAGAGGGACTATGTATGACTACTAGAGAGCACTTTGCTGCTTAATTATATTGTTATCCATACACATCTATTTATTTCCAAGTCATCACAAGGTCATCGGAGTGGAGCCTTAGGAGGGTCATCAGTTGTATCAACTATGCCATGGTTTTTAGCTTCAGGTGCATCCCATAGGTTAGGGGCTAACGGGTCTAGGTAGCATTGTAGAGACGAGGTTGAGGGCAGTGGCGAGAGCAGTGGTGTAGGGCTAGATTGAGAAGGGATCTCTTGCATTATATTATACTTAGCTTCTAATTTTTTAGTGTGAGGTCTGAAGACTCACCATTGTAGCCTATGGATATTTTGTATCATGATGTACCCTTTTTATATATATTTATACAATATGACTTTTATTGTGGTCTATCATGTGTTTATTTTTTTGTTATGTAATGATGTGTAATTGTAGATGCATGGATATATGATAGATGCTTATAGATGTATGTCTAGATGATATATTGTGTTAAATGGATGGATGTTTATGATATGATAATGCATAGAACTAGGTATGCCTATGATGTACTTAATGCTTTATGATAACTTAATTAATGCACATTGTGGATGTATGCTTAACTATTGAAACATAATGGATGATTTAATGATGTAATAACATACTAAGTATATGCATTATAAGATGTACTAGAGTCATAAATCAAGATGTAAACAAGCTCATCAAGGGCATACACCTGAATGGGAATCTGACAAAAACTTATATGCAATGAATGATAATGATGACTTTTGAATAGTGAGAGGTCACAAAGGAACAATAAGGTTTTTCATGAGACTCAAACACCCTAGTTGAAAAATAAAAAACCATGTGATGACTATGCAAGTATTTGAAAAATAACAATCTGCTAGGAAGACCATGATACTCAATTTTCCTATGTGCATAGTAAAGTTCATTACCTCAGCTTTGGACATGGTTGGATTTAACTACTCTTAAGGCAAGCCATCAACAAGTTAGCTTAACCATAAGCTTATAATGATCTATACAAAATAAGTATGCTAATGTGATAGACATATCACCATGCATAAGGCTACTCCACTACCAGGCCAGTGTTTATAGCCTATTGCTAGTGATGGATTCACCCCATGGATTTTGAAAAACTAGGAATTCCAAGAATTCAAGCTCTTTTCCCTCTCTTTTTTTTGTGTGGGATACTTGCTTGTTTTGAATAAGAGCAAGGGATTTTATTGCTTTTGAGGGTTTTGCTCTTTTTGAGAGGAGCAAAATGGATTTTTTTTGGGGGGGGGCTTGCTCATTTTGGAGAGGAGCAAGGGATTTTATTGCTTTGCATTTTAGGAACTTGCTCATTTTGGATAGGAGTAAGGGATTTTATTGCTTTGCTTTTTAGGAAGTTTCTCATTTTGGAGAGGAGCATGGGGATTGTTTTTTTGGGGGGAGGGAGAGCTTGTCCTTTTGTCAATTCTCAAAATTCTAGACCATGCACATCAAACTTTTTACTTATTGAGGCAAGATATATGTTGTAGTGTCATCTTTCCTTATCCAAAATCGTATTTAAGATTTTGAGAATATGTTTGGAATTTTGAAATAAACAAAGTATGACCAAAGCAAGATCCTATCATCAAACATCAAGATGGTTGTTTAAAAAAATTTAAAAGACCAACTAGGGATGGCTGAATGACTAAAATACCCTATTGGACACCTTGTAACCTCTACTTGGGATCAAGTAATGAGTGGATGAACATCATGGATATGTGGATATATGATCAATGCATTGGTGTGTATGCCCTAGATAAAAGATATTACATCAAGACAAGTGACTCTAGTACAAAATATGATGCTATATGAAATTCATAATGCAAGACTAAATGTATGCATCTATGGTAAACATATTGCCTAATGCAGTGAAACTAGACATGCAATTAGCCAAAACTATGATTGAGATTTAAATTTGATGTATTATGTATGATGGGATATAATATAATTATGATGCTAAATTCAAATTTGTTTTTGTTCTTTTTGTAATTTTATATTATTTTTTTATGCATAAAATATCCGCAGGAGGAGAATATTGAGTGGTTTAGGTTCCTCAACTCCCTCAAGTGAAGTTAAATGATAAGTCCCAGGACCCATATTTTGAGTTATGATAAATGGGTCTAATTAGTTTATCACAAATTTATCATGCAAATGTGGCAGCAAGTTAGATTTTTTTTGGTTTTATTTTAAGAAAATATCACCTACTTTAAACTCCCTAGGATTAACCCTTATATCATATGCTCACTTAATACAATATCGATAAATGCAAATATGCTCAAGAGTGTTAATGCATCATTCATAAAGAAGTGTAAGTTGATCTAGGTGATCCTATCACGTAGTGTCATATTTGATGAACTCTTGTAAGAAGATTCACAATGAAGGAATCTCAAGCTCCAAAGGCATGATGGCCTTAGAACCACATACGAGTGAAAATAGAGTTGCCCTAGTGGATGTTTGAATACTAGTTCTATAATACCAATGTACAAGAGGTAATTGAAGATGCCAATCCTTGTGATTATTGTTCACTATTTTATTATGAATGGCAATGATTGTTTTTTTGATGCCTCAACTTACCCATTATCCTGTGGATAATAGGGTGTTGAAAAGTTGTGCTCAAGATGACATTTTTTACATAAAGCTCTAACATCATTATTTTTAAAAGGTGGCCCATTATCCAAAATAATTTTGGATGGAATACTAAAATGACATATGATGTTATGGAGTATAATATTTGTAATACGTGCATCTATCATAGTGGTAAGGGGAATAGCTTCCACCCATTTTGTAAAGTACTTTGTGGCTGTTAGAATGAATGCGTGTCGACCCAAAGATAGAGGTAAAATTTTACCAATTAAGTCGAAACCCCATTGAGAAAAATGCCACAATGAATGAATTGATTGTAAGACCTATGAAGGTATGTGCAATATATTAGCATGATTCTAACACTTAATGCACCTTTTGACATAAGCATAATAGTATTTCTTCATTGTAGGCCAATAATAGTCTATTCATAGGATGCACTTTGTTATAGCCATGATACTAAAATGGCCACCACAAGTACTATCATGAGCTTGGGGAATTGCCCAAGTAGATTCTTGGGGTTCTACGCAATGAAGGAGAAGACTAGCATAGTTTTGATGATACAAAATATCTCCTAACAAGACATATTTTTCCACCTTTTATTTGAATGTTTGTTTGACAACATGTGACAATCTCGAAAGAATATTTCCAAGCTTTAAGAAATATCTAAGTTGTGCAAACCAGTCTTGATATGCCTCAGTCTGAACAAGATGAATCACTTGCACCTCTCTAGAATCATATCGTACAAATGCAAATTGAGAGAGGACATTAAGATAAATGTTTGTGCCATTATCAAAAGGTGTTTGTGGGACTAATGATTCCCAAGAAGCAAGTTTCAAAAAGTTTTGAATTTGAGAGAATCAATCTTGGTATAGTTCAATCTGTACCATGTGGATGCTTTGCTTTTCTTTAAATTTTTCTTGTGATACTATGAATTGCAAGAGTTTTTTGACATGGATGGTGGTGACATCATCTGATGGACTCTATGGGATTAGGGATCCCAAAGAATACATTGTATCCACAAAATTATTAGAGGAATGAGGAACAACCTCGATGTCATACCATTCAAATTTAGAAAGAAGTTTATCCACAAGGATCTTGTAAGATTTTAATATCAGGTATGTGCATTGATAGATTTCATTGACTTGGTTTACGATGAGCAACGAATCACCAAAGATATTAATATTCTTGATATTCATGGCGAGGACCATTTGAAGACCCAAAATAAGGGCTTCATATTCAACATTATTATTGGTGCATAAAAAGTTGGGTTTAAACGAAATGGGTATAGGAACCCCTTGCAGCGTAAAAAATACAATTCTTGCACCACCCCCCTGCTCACATTTGGAACCATCAAAGAACAACATTATATCGACTTTGTTCTCTAGTTCTTCTGGTTCTCTTGAGTTTGATAATGCAAAAAATGCATCATCAAGTAACTCAATGGTTAGAGGCTTATTGTTAATAAAATGTACCTCTACTAATAGATCCATAATGACTTATCCTTTAATAGACTTTTGACTTATGAATTCCAGGTCAAACTTTGTTAGAAGCATGATCCACTTTGTGGTACAACTATTATGATAAGTGCAACTCATCATATAAAATGAGGGGTTTTCTTTATATATGACATACATGATCTGATTGATCATGTAATAATGCAGTTTTTTTGGTGGCAAATACCACTACTAAGCATAAATTCTTAATGTAAGCATACTTAAGCTCATAGCTGACCAAGGTGTAACTAATTTAGTAAACAACGTATTCCTTATTTACCTTGTTCTTTTGGGCCAACATGGTCCCTAAGGTGAAGTCAATGGTCAAAATGTATAATAATAATTGTACACATGGTCAAGGAGGAGCTATTATAGAGCAAGCTTGCCAAAATATTACAGAGTAAGCTTACCAAGATATATTTACAATGGGACAAAAATCCTTTGTACCCCCTAGAGAGTTCAGCTTAGAGCAGCAGCCAAAATATTACACTCTGAGGAACCGTGCACAATATGGAAAATATTTTAGAATCTAGGTGTATAGTCAACATAAGAACATTAAGTCCAATCAAGCCCTACCCATGATTCCTATTCCTACCAATTAATTTGTAGAACTGAAGTTGTACTCCATGTTGGTTGTAATAGCTGACCTTGAGTTGGACCTGGACATAAAAAACTAGCAATTAGCCACTGCATATTGCATCTCTAGCACCAGGATGTACACAGTGCAGACAATGAACAACAAAAATACCCCAATTTAATTCAATTGGCCTACATTTCTTACCAAAAAATGCATGAGCAGCTGGTGGATATGAAGGAAGATTAAGAGAACCCAATATTAAGATATTATTCCATTTAGTGCTAAATACCCATGGGTATCAATGGCCAATAAGGATGTAGATGGACATATATTGCTAGTATACTATTGGACAAGGGTTTTGAGCAGAACATCATCATATTACACTATCAATTTTGAATTTGATGACTATCCCAGGTTAGCCCAAAAAATTGAAAGTAAAATCAAAGTGAAAGGAGTAGAAGGAGTCTGGTACCTCCTAACAGAGGGCACAATAATGATATTATATGGTTTCATAGAGAAGCCATTCTTTTTTTCTCATTATATCACCCACCGCTTATTCACACTAGACTATTATAGGTAGGTGGACTACATAAACTGTAGGTTTGGTTCTAGGAATAAGAGGAGAGCAACAATGGAGTACAATTTCAATGAAGGTGACATCACTGTATGGAAGAAATGGCAATGTGATAAAATTAAAATAACCTTGGAGAAACTAGATCTTAGCCAACTTTCACAGAGGTGGATATATGATCTAAAATGATTGTTTGTGGAAATAATTAAGGAGTTGCATGGAGAAAAAGTAGCTAAATTGGTGAAATCCAAACACACACACATGGAGAAAAACAAGAAAAATAGAGAGCAATCCCCTATATAATGGAATTTAAGTGCTATGGAACCACTTCCACCCTGGAGATATTTCTATGTGCATGCAAATGACTATGACCCAATCAAGAATTCTCATCAACTCAGTGATGTCAAAAGAAAATAGATGGAAGAAACTTACAAATGATCTTCAGTAAAAATTATCGAATGGTGGAAGATGAGGGTTGAAAGAAATGAAATGAAGGGCAAGTATCCCAATCCTAAAATTTACGAAGAGTTTGAGAGGAGGTACGATGAACATGTGATAACTTGGAAGGCCTAGAAAAACAAGAGCCTAGCATTAGTTCTAGGAAAAGTGAAAATGAGTGTAGTAGGAAAATGCAAAGCAAAGAGTAAGAAGTCTGAAGCAGCTAGAAAGTAGCAAGAGTCCACTCCACCATTCGATACTCCTCTATAGAAAAAGGAGTATACCATGAAAAAAGTAGGTGCAACAGAGGATACTCCAAGGAGGAGAATTTTTGAACATAGAGCTATTGAGGCAAAGACCCTTTTAAAAGAGGATCCAAAGAAAAAATGGAAAGCATTAAACCTCATTGTTGTAGCCTTCTCCAAGAAGAAAGGTAAATTGATCCTAGTTTTAGAATCCATAAAGGAACTTCCTCAACGAGAACTACAACCAATGATAAAATTTAACAAGGCATAAGGTGCAATAGTGGAGATTCACCGTAGCTCTTAAGAAACAAAAGTTGAATGAAGAAGAGGAGGTGATATAATCTCCTGCTACATCAAGCCAGGAGAGAACTCAGGAAGAAAAATAAAAGAGTACCAAGGAGATTCTCACACAGTCTGCTACAATAGGCTTAGTTATGATTTTTGATCTCTTTCCTCCTTCTCCTACTTATTCCCCAAAGAAATCTCACTCCCCTTCTCAAAATCTAAAGATGATAGAAATATCATCATAAAAAAAAACTCCCCACAACCATATCTACCTCATATACATTCACCTTCTCATTCAGTCCGCTCTCCACTTCATACGACTAAGAATCCTAAAGCATCATCTACCCCTCCTTCATCATAGGTTCCAGTTTCATCTCGACATCCAAATTCCATAAATTCAACTTCCCCATCATCATTACCTCCTTTGACAATGGCAATATCACTACTATTAACTCCTCCAACTATGTCAACTAGTTTTATTTTAGTTGCTATTTCTACTGTGGATACAAAATCCACTCTTATTACTGCCACTTCCCTTTCATATATGGTGTCCCTTTATTTCCCTATGAATGTCACTCCATCTACTCCCATGGATCACTCCATAGTAGCATATTTGCAAAAAATCAAGAGCACCTTACTAAAAGTGCAAAATATATGGAGCATGAAACTGGCTCAATATTCCAAAGGAGCTACTAAGGTGATAAGAACGATGATGGTTGATCCTATGTATCGATAGAGGATAAAGTACAAAATGATCCCATTGGTTGATAAACTAGAGGAGGATATGACAGTGGAAGACTATCAAATAGTGGAAAAGATTGAAGATATAGCATAATTGGTCATAGAGGATGTGTTGGTCACCATCAAGGCTAGATTAGAAACCATGTTCATCAAAACTAATATCTATAGCGAGAAATACACAAAAATGGAGGAAAAGGTTTCCAAGCTTCAAGCTACCATCAAGGACCAAATGAAATAAATGCAAGCTTTGGTGAATAATACTAAGAAATGGTAGAATAAGTTTGAAAAGATTATCAATTTTAAGGAATAGGTTTATAGCTGCAGGTGCAGAATAAAGAATATGCAGAGTAAATACAGGATTTACATCAATAACTCCAGGTTGAGAGAACAAAGGTGGAAGTATTCTCCAAGACCAAGATGAAGCAATTCAAAAGATAAATATTGTCAAAAATATTGGAGAGGTGCTCTAGAATCTAGCACATCTTCAACTTCATGGATGAAGCTAGTGAGGTGTTGCAAATGAAAAAGGAGGATATAAAGACCATCACCAAAAAAATATAGTTGATAGCTCCTCAGTCCAATAAAATTCTCAATTTGTTTAAGGCTAAGTGTAACTAGTTGGGTAAGCCTCTTCCCAATAAGGATTGGTACACCTCAAGAATTATAGCTAGAATCATCCTAAAAAGTAATAGTTTGCTTTAGAAGGGGTGGATTTTGATTGATAAATTGGATGACGAGCTTCATAATATTATTGATATCAATGAAGAGATGGTGCAGTATGGTTTCAATAATTGTTTTGAGGAGAAAAGACTAATAATATCAAAGGAGGATCTCCAAAAAAGTATACATGCATTGATTGAAGATGAATCAAAAGTGGATGCATGGCAAGAGCCAATTGATTGGGATAAAGTAACCCAGTTGATTAAAATTTCAACTAGATTGAAATATATAATTATAAACTTGGCAGAATGGGGGACTAATTTCTCCTATGATATTATAGCTGAACTACATTACGTCCACCGACAACTTTTGGAAATTCAAAATCCTTCTCTATCATCTTGGAAAAAGGCCATGGATACCTTGAACCAAGCTAATAATATTCTAAAAGGAGATCCAAAACAAAGGGAGGCTAAGGATAAGAAAATGCAAGAGCATACATAAGAAGTGGAGGAGGAACAATAATAGGAAGTTGAGGAAGATGAAGAGAGGAAGAAGGCTAGGAAGGAGAAGGCAATGAAGCTAAGGATCAAGAGGATCAGTAAGAGGATACACATGGAGAAGGACATGAGGAAGATGTTGAAGAAGAAGATAAAACTATAAACATCTTAGATGAATATATGATAGAAGATACCACCAAATATCAAGACCAACAATAAAGGCATGAGAATGCCAATAGTTTTGTTGTAATATAGTTCAAGTTTTTTTGAATAATATTGATTAGCAAAATAAGCCATAGAGGCAATCTTGTAAAAGCATTTTTTGGAGCCTAACAATGTTATAATACAAAAGAAGCATGAGTCTATCTAGGCATGAAAAAGTTATTAAGCTAAGTTCTAAGGAACAACTATTTTGCTAGGAATATAAAGGAGTCTATTCCCATGCATTTTGAGTATAGTAACATTGCTTCTAAGCATAGTTTCCATGTGAAATGTCACTCTTTGAGTCTTCCTCCAGTGGCTTAAGAGAGTGAGGTTTATAAGGAAGTTATTCCTGGAGGTATAATTTGCAACTAGTAGGAGCGAGTTTCACTTGTTATCAAGGAGATCAGTCAGCAAAAGTGAGGACTACGGATGGATAAGATACATGGCTGCGATGCTAGCTCACCCCTTTATTTTATTTTTTGAATATGGTACCCGAAGGATAAGGATCTAAGTTCATAAGCCTTGCTAGAAATGCTCCCTAAGAGGCACCAAAATGTAGGTCCAAAAGTCTACATACTTAGTAATTTTTATAAAATTATCTGTGTCTAGAGAAAACTCCAAAGCAATGTTAAACTTTGCTAAGGTGCATAATCCACAATCAATGTAGTCAAATGGTGCTAAGTGGAATCTGAAGTTGCAGAATTTATATGAGTGACACCAACACAAAGGTATTTTTCCTAGTGGATGATCACAAACCTTCCAAGTATTGAAAAGGTTAAAATTTGTTGGAATGCATAATCCGCGGTCAGTGTAGTCAAACAAGGTTTGGCAGAGATTGGAGTTGTGGATTCTAGATGTTAGAAGGTGAAGCAGTGTCAAAATCTGCCTGAGGCCAACACGAAAGAAACATTCCATAGTCAAATTGGTCAAAATCGATCTAGCATAAAACCAAGCAACAAATTCTAAAAAGGGGTACAATTTGCTTCCAAATGATCATTATATAGTCAACTCGGTCAAACTCAACCCGACGGAAAATGAAGTAGAAGATTTTGTAGAAATTCATCAAGCACCGCAAGAACCTCATTCCCTGGTCAAACTAGTCAAACCTAATCTAGTAAAAAAAAAGCAGCAAATTCTAAAGAAGAAGAAGCATAGTGAAACCTAAGGAGTGCAAAAAAATAATTAGGGAAGATCAAGCATTGAATCAAGATTTGCCTACATTTTTAGTTGCAGATCAATAAAGGAGAAGTCTTCTCAAGAATGAAGGATGATGCATATTGACCTGTAACCATTCTAGTTGTTGAATTCAATTGAAGAGCTGAATAAATTGCAAAGCTCAGAATTGCCACGTTCATGGAGCACAACTCTATTATTTTTCTTGAAAATCCATGAGAGACCACCACCTCAGTATTTTTCTAATTTGGAAAAAAGATCCTTGTAATGTTTCTAGTTTTTTATTACCGTTGCAAAATCTATATAAAGAGGTCGAACCCTCATTTTTAAGGGTCGGGTTGGATCTGGAGTGTTTGCCTGATATATTACTATAATTTACTGAGAAATCAATAGAAGGAGCATTACTTGGATGTTTACCTCTAGATTTTTTCTTCATCAATTATGAGTTTATTCTGTGAATGCATTTCTGCTACTGTTGTTATGATTAGTTAATTCTGCTCATATTAGATTGTTGATTTGGAGCAACTTGGAATGGTTCATGCCTAAACAAATGCTATAGGAAACTTCTATTTATATTAGTCTAACTGTTAATCTAATTCTGCTATTTTAATGGTGAAGATAGTAAGTTTTGAATGTTGTTAGTCCTAAGTGTGGCGTACTGGAAATGTGATTGATCAACGAAGTCTTAATATTTTTCAATGTTTTTAGTTTTATCCGACCATTATTCATTCAACTATTTCTAACCCTTATCTCATTTCTATCCCTAAACTTACACATTTATTTGAGCTTAATTGATTCAACACATGAATTAGTATTGAAGTTGTATTGAAGCAATCTTTGATCCATCCAATGTTAGGGTTTGAGTTGTGATTAGCGGGTATGCATCTCCCAGAAGTTATATATTCATATTCATAGTTCAAGTTTTCCTTGATGTCATTTTAGACCCCAATAGGTACCTAATACTAGTAGTCCTCTCAGTCCCATGGTTCCTTTGCTCCATTGAGATGCACTCATTGATGCTAGTAGAGTTTAACTATTCTAATTTAGGACATTAGGGGAAGTTGATGATTGAAAAATTGATGGGATATATACACTAGAGAATTCAAAACCTCTATTTCTCCTACCATCCTCTAGTTCATAGGTCACATGTCTTGCCATAATTTTAATCATCTTCCTCTTTTTCAAAATATTTCTCTTATAAATTTATTTTCTTCTCTTGTTTTCCCTCATTTGGGTTAAGTGATGTATGACATGATTATATGTAGTCCTAGTGACCCAATCCTTTCCATTTATTTTCCCCTATTGATGACAACCAAAATAATATTAATGAACTCACTCAAAGGATGTACTAGATAATCAATAAATCCCACCTCTTCCACTATCTAGTCATCATATTGGAATCATTGTTAAAATACACTAAAATATTCACCTATCACCAGCTTTAAGGTTGTTTGATATGCCCTTTCAAGGCCTAATATTATGCATATAATACCTTGAAAAGGTGTAATAACTTATAGATATGCCAATTACTGGATGAATAAATTTGGATCTTGGCTTGACCTATCAGATAATCTTGATAAAAATCTTACTTAGGATCACCTAATAGACCCTTTAAACATTTGAGCTTATTAATCCAATATCTAGTAAACATACAATTTTTTGTATGTCTACTAGGTACAATATCAATGGGGTTGGACCTTTCTAACCTATTAGGTAGTCATGATAAAAACTCATTTTCATCACTCAACTAGGGCCAAAGTCTTAATGCTTGTTAGAACATTAAGTCAATGATAACTTGATAGGCTACCAATTGTTTAATACTCTAGAAATCATTAAGACTTTTGCATCAATCCTTCTTATCATAATATGTTCCACTCATCTAATATACATTGCCTGGAAAACCACCCATGATGTTTGGACCACTTAATATCCAATATCTTATAGAATTGTAAATGTTTTACAAATGTGCCAGCTATTGAATAGAGGGTTTTTGACTACCATGGTGGATCCACCTGATAGTGTATATTTTTGCAAAATATAGATTTCCTTATATATAAACAAAAGGATTGAATCTCTATGTCCAATATCCTATGCATAAGTAAATATTTTGCACATACATTAGGTAATGGACACTAGGATTAAAACCTCTTGTTAATATACTAGGTGATTGAGGAAATTCTATAAGTCATTACTTCTTTTCAATCAATCCAGTCAACTACCTCATACATCATGATGAAGCTCAAGCCCTATGCACCAATGTTTTGCAAACCTGTAATTATTTACAAATCTATTAGGCACTAGTGTATATGACCTGATCCATACAAGGTTCTATTAGGAAGACAATCTCTAATATCATCTAGATATTTTCCATTCCTCTTTGATTACCTCATACATAATTATGAAGGCCAAGCTATATAAATTGATGTCTCATAGATGTATAATTTTTTATAGATCTGCTAGGTAATGTCTCATAATGTTTGCCCTTATAAGGGTATATTTCACAATCCAAATAAACTCTTGTTTGTGCTTACTCTCTTTGTATCTATTTATATACCTATGAGAGAATGGGATATGATCTATTAGCACTTTGTTAACCCGTAAATATCTTATGAGTGTGCCAAGTAGTCAATCATTTATACCATAATTCCTTGTTGGTCTATAAATTTTCTAGGACAAAATTTTAAAATTATATTCACATCAATCCCATATCATTATCTCAAAATAACAATGAGCATGATAGTCCCTCCACACTTTCACTTTGGATGTCCTAGGAGAGGTAAAATTTCTAACCATTATTCTATGTATATATAATTTTTTATAAGTAAATTGAGAATGGTTAGATATATCATCTCTTCTCGGCCATCCATGTGATAGTAGGATGAGATATTTGGTACACGATGTCAAACTTATTCAAAATGAATCTTAACTATATGCTTGAGGGAGCCCTATTGCCTTTATAATATTTTTATTTGGCACAAATTTTATGATCATTTGTCCACACTATCTTATATACCCCTAAGGAAAGATGATGTTTATAATAATTCCCTAGCACACAAATGATGTTTCATAGACACATCAGTCCATGATCAGAAACATCATATTCCTTTGGGAGGTGCATAAGATAACATAGATAACATTAAATCAAAACCACATTATCCCGACCTCATTTACACCACTAGGGGGTAATAATTTATTACAAACATAAAATATCTTCATATAAATCAATTATCTCATGATGAGAAATCTCATTTATGCATTTCCAAACATAATCAATATATGATTATTTAGATATTTTCTTATCCAATATTTACATCATTTTTATTTGGCATATGCATTTTACACTCATCATCTTACACATATGCACTAGACATTTCATTCATAGGAATTTTGCATGCCCTCTATGGTATAGATATTTCACTTGCCCCCTGTGGCAATATTATTTTACATGTTGTTTGTAGCATAGATGTTTTAGTCACCCCTATAGCATACATGTTTAAAATCCCTCTCAAGCACATCCCCTACATCGTATATATTTAAAGCCCTTCTTGGGCATGCCCCTACAATGTAGACATATAAAGTACCTCTTGGTCATGCCCCCTATGATGTAGACATTTAAATTCCCTCTCAAGCATTCTTCCTACAACATAGATATTTAAAGTCTCTCTTGGGCATGCCCCCTACACTATAGACATTTAAAGTCCTTCTTGGGCATGCCCCTATGGTATAGAAATTTAAAGTCCCTCTTGGTCATAGCCCCTATGGCATAGACATTTAAATCCTCTCCTAGGCTTATCTATTGAACTTTCACCAACAACAATAAATCAAGTTGCACTTTCACCAACAACAATAAATCAAGTTGCCCTTTCACCAACAACAATAAAAATTTCTTATCTATTATGTCTCTTAGGCTACCACTTAAAGTAAAAAAATTTAAGTGTATCCTTTATATTGGCTTTCTTTTTGCCTAAATCTTAGGTATTTTCTTGTTAGATGCTCATGGTTTATTTTGTTCCATTAACCATTCATGATTTTCTTTTTTTTTGCTTTCTTTCTATTTCTTGTTGAATCTACTCATCCCATGTCAAAAAATATTTTTTCTATTGGTAGAGTTAGATGTCATTCATTCCCCAAATCCTTTATCTAACACTTTTCCAAAATTATAGCCATTGTGTTTTACAATCCATCTATATTGCATCAAATTGACAAACACCTCATCAAATAAATTGTTTTAAGATACTAAATGAAGCCTATGCCTAATAATTCATGTTAGCCTAAGTTTATTTCATCAAAATAATAATATATTTAAATATTAAAAGTTATTTTTCCTTAAATAATTAATTTATTATTGTTGAGTGGTATTTTCACCCGATTGTGAAAACACACTCTCCGATAGGATTTGAACCCCAAATCCCCTCTTGCAAAGAAATTAAACAGGTAACTTCTCCAAGGTCTCCGCTATGTTAGCATTTGTGTATGTGTATTAATAATCTCAAATAAATATATTCAATTTAAATGCTGGAACACCTTAGTGATTGCAAGTAACTATAAACAACGGGCAATGTTGGTTTATTTTACCGTGAAACTTTAATGATTATTCATTGAATCAAAGTAAAGCAAATGTGAGTTGGTCCTTGTATGACCACGTTGTAACTTCAAGATGAAATGCCATAAAACATAACTCCTTCAATGAAATTGGAATTTTCATGAAGGGAATGTCATCATCGGCTCATGAATGAAAAACAAACTGAAAAATGAAATTCTGGCCCTGAAATAGAAATTTTCTATTTTCGGATTTTTAAGGTCTGCAACAAAACAACAGGTTTAATGAATTTTAAAGAAATACTAAACAACCCCGAAAATAAAATTTTAAAATGCGTATTTGAAATCTGTAGTATGACATACGCAATGGTGGAACTATTTTTGGATTTTGAATTTTTTTAATTTTTATTTTGATGACTGTAGAAAAAGTAAAATGCAAAAAAAAATGAAAATAAAGTGCAAGGAATGAAAATGAAATGCATTCAGGGTGATGGAATCCTATTCTGACAAAACCGAAGATATAAGGTTTTCTGCCTGCAACCTAACCTATTGAACCTGCAGAACATGCACAATCTAGATAAGTTAAGTGCTGATTTCTGGGGTTTTAACTGTGATTTTCAGATTTAGACATTCGCATGAAGCAACCAAGAGAACTTGCATTAACTTCACCTATAAGCCTAAAATCTGAAAAGGGAAAAATAAACATTTAATCTTGCATGCAGAAAATAACTCCTTTCTTGTCCATAAGATGCAACTCTCTAAATTTTTTGTATTAAGAATTTATCAATTTACAATGACAGAAATCTCTAGTTTTCTCAAAACCAGAAAAAGGGGAAGAAAAACACTCTAAAACAGGCCCAAAATGGCTTATCACCCTCAGCTCTACAACTCTGCCTGCAACAGTTTTCGACCCTTGTACCAATCTATGCTTCTGCTTTTAAACTTTCTGGCAATGCTCTCTGTTTCGCCCTGTGACGCTTCGCTTCATCTCCCAGATCGCTTCGTTTCATCTTCCCCGCCTCTTCGTCATTTTTGACTTTCTACTCTATGTCGAAACGTTTGATCTTCTCTATGAAATGTAACGCTTCCCATGATTCTTACACCTTTATGCCATGTGTTCAGTGTTGCCCCTGTATGTTCTGTAACGACCCGCCATGAATCGCAACAAAAACAACATTTCTTGATATCGCGACATTTTCTATCTGTAGCTTTGTTCTTCCACCTGTATCGTGAAAACAAGACATGTCGTGATATCGTGACATTTTTATACCTGCAACTTTATTCGTCTTCAAGCACCGCAAAAATGAGACATGTCGCGATATCGCGATGTTTTTCTCCTTCGGGCCGCGTGGATGCAACCTATCACAAAATCACGACGTTTTTCTCCTTCATTGTGTTTTGTTGTACTTAGCCGCGAAAACGCGACATGTCACGAAATCGTGACACTTTTTCATTACGTACCATATCGCTACTTTCTATCACGAAATCGTGACACTTTTTCATTTCGTACCATCTCGCTGCTTTCTGTCGTGAAATCGCGACGCTTTTCTCTTTAGCTTTATCTTCTTGCCTTTGGTCGTGAAAATCCAACATGTCGCGATATCGTGACACTTTTCCTCTATGTTCACTTTGGCTGCTCTAGGTCGTGAAACTCCGACATGTCGCGATATCGCGACGTTTTTTCTGTTTGCCCTTCATCTCATCTTCAGATCGTGAAAACATGACATGTCGTGATATCGCGACAACTTTAGTGCCTTGCCCTATTTGACTGGTTTGACTACGATTTTGTGACATGTCGCGATATCGCGACATTTTTTTATTTTGTCTTCTCTCTCCTCTATGAACCGTGATTTCATGACATGTCGCGATATCGCGACATTTTTCACTTTAACTTTCTCTCTCCTCTATGAACCGCGATTTCATGACATGTCGCGATATCGTGACAATTTTCCATTCTGCTCTACCTCATGATCTGAGCCACGAAAACGTGACATGTCATGATATCGTGACACTTTTGTGTTGACTATTCCTCTTGTTGTCATTGACCACGATTTCATGACATGTCACGAAAACATGACATGTCGCGATATCACGACCGTTTTTGCACTTAGCCTTTTCACCTGCCAGACATCGTGAAAACATCACATGTCACAATATTGCGACATTTTGAGTCTTCAACTTGGTTTTTTTGTCTTGCATCATGATTTCACGACATGTCACGATATCACGACACTTTTGGCGTCCGGTTCTGTTTGACCACTTTGATCGCGATTTCACGACATGTCGCGATATCGCGACACTTTTTATTTTTGTTGTCTTTTGCCGATCTAAGCCGCGAAAACGCGACATGTCATGATATCGTGACAATTTTTAGCTTCTTAGCTACGATAGAGCAACATGTCGCGATATCGCGACACTTTTCATTTTCTTAGCCATGACAGAGCAACATGTCGCGATTTCATGACATTCTTATTTTTCTTTGATTTTAGCATCTGGGCCACTGCAATATTCTTGGAAAGCATGCAAAAAATGTGGGTCCCCAATTTTGGGGTGTGTTGTGGAGCAACCACAACAAATGGTGACTCTGCTGGGAAATGCTCCTAAGCATTTCGGTGAGAACCTAACCTGGAAATATATAAACTTGAAAACAAGCATCAGCACATAAAAACGTAAACAAATGCCGATAGATCAAAAATACATGAAACATCAGAATCATTAAGCATCAGCTCGGTGTGTGCAATGTGTTTCATTTTCTATCATTTGAAATTGATCAATATTTCATTGTCAGTTTTACATGAATGCATATGTGAGATTGTGAATGATTTATGCATCTTGATAAACATGCTTAGAGATGTAGCAATCTGCTTTAAGCTTTCTAGTATCATACACAAACATTTAAAATTATCAAACCCTCTTAGGATCAACCATATATATAATGAATTGCTTTATTAGATCCCAAAGTTGGTTATGAGTCACTACTATCTTGAACCCATGTGCAAGTGAAAGTGAAATTAGAGCTTTGGGGAATCGGATTCCCAACCTAAACGAGATGGGAATTTAACCCTATCCTTACTACTCTGATATGGAATTCATTACCTCACTTTGAGCAAAATGATTTAACCAGTTATGGATGAAATTGTCAAGCTAGTCTATCCGTTTGAGCGGTCAGTGGTCTTGCTTTAAACAAGACATGCCGCCACGCATGAGCATACTTAACCCCATAATCCATAATTTGGCTTCATTCATTCTTTTTCTTTTATTTCTTGGACCTTTGGGATGACTACCCATCCTTGCTAGGGACATGTAGTACGATCCTTCCAATCCAATATTGAGATGAAATGGGAAAAAATAGTTTTACTTTTATTTCTTGGACCTTTGGGATGACTACCCATCCTTTGTAGAGGACATGTAGTACGATCCTTCCAATCCAAGATTTATGATGAAATGGGAAAAAAGGAAGCTTTGGGGAATCGGATTCTCAACCTAAGCGAGATGAGAATTATGCCCTATCCTTACTACTCCATGTAGGTCAAATCAGAGCTTTGGGGAGTTGGATCCTCAACCTAAGTTCGATGAGGATTTAACCCTATCCTTACTACTCTGGTTTTAGGCTTTAAGCTTTTATGGGAGTGGTAAAAACCACTATTTCAAGGATTATGTTGCATGATAGGACAGACACGAAATACTCCTTTCGCCTCACCTTTTCTTCCAAGTACGGTTTTGATCATTTTGCTCAAGATCTTCTTTAATGTGCATAGAACGTGCTTGGTTCAAGATAGTTCGGGCATCAGTTCCCAACCTTAGGATCCTTTTCATATATGTTATGTAATAACCCTAAGAGTATTTGACATATTTTTAATAACTCTATTTGAAATGTATATGCAATGTTGAATGTAATATGAGATATGAATGCATTGCTCCTTTTGAAATGTGGATGGAGTATATCACCTACTTTACCATAATGTGTAAAACTGACAACTTCATGCATCACAAGTTCCAAATGATATTCCTTAATGTGTTTGCAATATTCGTGGAGCTTTCTGCAATACAATTCCGATGTTTCATATTCTCCTAGTCTTAGCCAAAATTCATAAGGACATAAGTTGACATCTCGCTTTTCCTTTTTTTTTTTTTTTTAAACAAACCAAAAAATGTCAAAGGACCAACACACAAAACTTAAAACCAAAACTGAAATGCAAACCCAACATCACAAACCAAAAAAAAATTATATACAAATGTACAATATGGTACAAGATGAATCAAAGCTTGGACTATCACTTTCCCGGATCCCAAACATGATTAGAACATTTCAAAAGACATATGACACAATATGTATGCCAAATGTTGTAGGAATCCAACAACAATAAGATCAAACCAAGAAATGCAACAAATTTGAACTTGCCACGCTCACCATACCAATTTAATTTAGTTCTATTACCAACACCATAGGTGAGATTCAAATCAAATTGATTAGACAATGGTTGGTATTCAATTTTATCTTGTCTATTCTTTAAAGTGCAAGTTTCATCATTCCATTCATGATTTAGAAATAGGCGTTCTTTATCCAAAATGAAACTTTGTAATTTCTAAACATTTTAAAGCCAATTCATTTTCCAAGTTTGTCGGCCAATCAAATTTCTGCAAACATTTGCAAGCATCTAGGATATTTACTAAATGGGAATCATTAGGAGTTTTTATCCTAGGTTCAAGAATTAATTGTTGATGAATTTGATTTAGCAATTTAAATGCATCAAGCTCCTTTTCATTCATTAAAATAATGTTATCAAAGGTGTGGTTAGAAATTAATCCTTGTTCTTCATTCACCTTCAATGGCATTTCATCATAATGTAGCACTTGTTCTTTCTCCATGATTTGTTTATCAAAGGCACCAAACTTAGGTACCCAATTGAACACATGTCCATCCCTTTCAAACCATAAGTCTTGTCTATCTAGGGGTGGGTTAACTAACATATTTCCATGATCAATCACTTGGGTTGTTTTGGGTAACGTGGGATTTTCAATTGGATCATCAATGATATCAAACCCAAATGATTTAGGTTTTGTAATTTTCTCATTTTGAAATGGCATAATCGTTGTAGCACAAGTAAGTGGATCAAGATTTTCAACTTCTTTTCCTTCAAAGGAATCTAAAGCAAGTGACTCTCTTTCTTGATTCATGGTTGTAGAATCCTTATCATGTTCCAAAATTTGATGAGATTCGAATTCCTCTTCCAAAACTTTCTCAAATTGTACAGGATTTATAGTATCCTCATGTGAGGAAGCAATTGAGTTATCCTGCATATTAATTGACACAAGTTTGTTAGAAGATTCAGATTGATAATATTCTTCCCATTTCTTCCACGAATCATAGTAATCATCTTCCAAGTTCAAGTTGTGACATTCAAGTATTTCTTCTTCATTGTCTGATTTATCAACCTGTTTCTCATCCAATTTATCTTCACCTTCCTTAGATGGTCCCGTTATTTCCAAAAGTGGGTTATTTCTTGAATTCAAATTGGTAAAGCTATCATAATCCAAATTTGTAACCCATGATTCAATTTTATCACAATTTGGAAGGTGTGGATCCTCTTGGTCATCACTTTCGAGAGCATCATCCTCAGTGTCTTTTGAGAACAAGTGGTGAAATTCGATTATGTCTTCAACTTCATTTGTTGATTTTATTTCAAATTCATTTTCAGCCACTTGTGATGACTTAGGAGCTTCTATAATGGGATCAATTTTTGAATTCCGTGTCATATAGTTGCTCCAATCCTTTGCAAGTACATCTGCCCAAATCATATCCACATAAGTTTGTTCATCCAAATCCTCCTTTTTGGGTAATGATTTTGGATATTTATTTTCCAAAACAAGATGGTGATTATTTGATTCCAACTTCTTGTTACCCATCCATAAAATTTCTTCTCCAAAATCTTCATGCTCTTCAAGAATTTTTGAATAGGTATTTACTTCAACATGAGTCACCTCCAAATCTCTTGTAACGCTTGAAGAAGCATAATAGGAAACACCATTAAGATCGGCATTATGAACTTTCTTCCTAGGATGATTTGGATGCATACATTGATGTGCTCGTTTTTGTGGTGGAACATGCCTACATACCTTCTTAACCACTTTCTGTTGCTCTTTTACTTCCGATACGAACTCTTTGGGTTGAGTGGTAGAAGTAGTAGTATTAGTTGGATTGATATCCACGGACAATGCTTGAACATTTGTTGCGATATTTCCATGAGTGGCCACATGATTCTCTAATTGAGGCATAGTTGGATGGATGGAAGTACTTGTATAAGCACAAGTGGGAGCATAAGTCGGCATGGTAGGATAAAGTTGATTGTAGGGAAAAACATTTAATATCGAATTTTGTTGTGCCCACGCTTGATTTACCATCGAGGTTTGATTGCAAGCCCCTAGTTGTCCTACCATAGTTGATTGCTCCATTCCATAACATTGTGGCCTCAATTGTTGATCTACAATCATAGCTTCTGTGTAGGCCGATGCAAGATCAGTAACCAAGGGATTCATCCTAACAAATATGGCAAATAATGGATCCAATGCTCGAAAGTATATTTGAAGAGCACCACTTTCCTCAATAGTATAGGGAGAAATTAATCTCGCATAAAGCTTTCAAAACCTCAAGTTGAAATTTCTCACTGGTTCATTAGGTTCTCTTTTGCAAGAGACAAATTGTTGAAATATCGTGAGAGGATCAATGAACAACCTAAATTGATCGATAAACTCATCTTTCAATTGCGTCCAAGATGTAATAGAACCAGTGGGTAAATTGATGTACCAATCATATGCCACCTCATCTAGGGTTCCAGGAAACATTCTACATGCCACATCCTCATGTTCGACATTCCATCTAACTAGGATATCCACATAGGCTTGAATATGTTCCTCGGCTAATGTTGGACCATTGTGTTTAAACTTGGGCAAATGTTTTTCTACGTTCTTGGGTAAATCATGAAAATCTCCACTAATGTTCAAAGGATTAGCATGTAACCCATACCACGTTCCTGCAGTTGTAGCCATTAATGAAACTCAAAGAATAATTTCAAAACCAATTTGTTAGTCATGAATAAAAGAAGGAACCTTGACAAAGCAGTATTCTAAAACAATGCAGAATCAAAACACCTTATTCAAAACATCTTATTCCTGTATGAACAATCAAAAAGCGTTAGGACAATGAAATAAACCGATTCGGCCCTCCTTCTAGCGCAAATCTGTTGAGTGGTATTTTCACCCGATTGTGAAAACACACTCTCCGATAGGATTTGGGCTCCAAATCCCCTCTTGCAAAGAAATTAAACAAGTAACTTCTCCAAGGTCTCCGCTATGTTAGCATTTGTGTATGTGTATTAATAATCTCAAATAAAGATATTCAATTTAAATGCTTGGAACACCTTAGTGATTGCAAGTAACTGTAAACAAGGGGCAATGTTGGTTTATTTTACCATGAAACTTTAATGATTGTTCATTGAATCAAAATTAAAGCAAATGTGAGTTGGTCCTCATATGACCACGTTGTAACTTCAAGATGAAATGCCATAAAACATAACTCCTTCAATGAAATTGGAATTTTCATGAAGGGAATGTCATCATCGACTCATGAATGAAAAACAAACTGAAAAATGAAATTCTGGCCCTGAAATGGAAATTTTCTATTTTCGGATTTTTAAGGTCTGCAACAAAACAACAACTTTAATGAATTTTAAATAAATACTAAACAACTCCGAAAATAAAATTTTAAAATGCGTATTTGAAATCTGCAGTATGACATGCAATGGTGGAACTATTTTTGGATTTTGAAATTTTTTAATTTTTATTTTGATGACTGTAGAAAAAGTAAAATGCAAAAAAAAATGAAAATAAAGTGCAAGGAATGAAAATGAAATGCATTCAGGGTGATGCAATCCTATTCTGACAAAACCGAAGATATGAGGTTTTCTGCTTGTAACCTAACCTATTGAACCTGCAGAACATGCACAATCCAGATAAGTTAAGTGTTGATTTTTGGGGTTTTAACTGTGATTTTCAGATTTAGACATTAACTTCACCTATAAGCCTAAAATTTGAAAAGAGAAAAATAAACATTTAATCTTGCATGCAGAAAATAACTCCTTCTTTCTTGTCCATAAGATGCAACTCTCTGAATTTTCTATATTAAGAATTTATCAATTTACAATGAAAAAAATCTCTAGTTTTCTCAAAACCAGAAAAAGGGGAAGAAAAACACTCCAAAACAGGCCCAGAATGGCTTATCACCCTCAGCTCTGCAACTCTGCCCATAGCGGTTTTTGACCCCTATACCAATCTGTGCTTCTATTTTTAAACTTTCTGGCAATGCTCTATGTTTCTCCCTGTGACGCTTCGCTTCATCTCCCAGATCACTTTGTTTCATCTTCCCCGCCTCTTCGTCGTTTTTGACTTTCTGCTCTACGTCGAAATGTTTGATATTCTCTATGAAATGTAACGCTTCCCATGATTCTTACACCTTTATGCCATGTGTTTAGTGCTGCCCCTGTATGTTCTGTAACGACCCATCATGAATCACAACAAAAATAGCATGTCGTGATATCGTGACATTTTCTATCTGTAGCTTTGTTCTTCCACTTGTATCACGAAAACAAGACATGTCGCAATATCGCAACGTTTTTATACCCACAAATTTATTCGTCTTTAAGCATAGCAAAAATGAGACATGTCATGATATTGCGACGTTTTTCTCCTTCGGGCCGCGTGGATGCAACCTGTTGCGAAATCATGATGTTTTTCTCCTTCGTTGTGTTTTGTTGTACTTAGCCATGAAAACGCAACAAGTCATGAAATCATGACACTTTTTCATTCCGTACCATCTCGCTGCTTTCTGTCGTGAAATCATGACACTTTTTCATTCCGTACCATCTCGCTGCTTTTTGTCATGAAATTACGACGCTTTTCTCTTTAGCTCTATCTTCCTGCCTTTGGTCACGAAAATCCAACATGTTGCGATATCACGACACTTTTCATCTATGTTCACTTTGGCTACTCTAGGTCGCGAAACTCTGACATGTCGCGATATCGTGACATTTTTTCTGTTTGCCCTTCATCTTGTCTTCAGATCATGAAAACATGACATGTTGCGATATCGCGACAACTTTAGTGCCTTGCCCTGTTTGATTGGTTTGACCACGATTTTGTGACATGTCACGATATCGTGACATTTTTTTATTTTGTCTTCTCTCCTCTCTATGAACCGCGATTTCATGACATGTCGCGATATCGTGACATTTTTAAATTTAACTTTCTCTCTCCTCTATGAACCGTGATTTCATTACATGTTGCGATATCGCGACAATTTTCCATTATGCTCTACCTCGTGATCTGAGCCGTGAAAACATGACATGTCATGATATCACGACACTTTTGCATTGACTGTTCCTCTTGCTGTCGTTGACCGCGATTTCATGACATGTCGCGAAAACACGACATGTCGCGATATCATGACAGTTTCTGCACTTAGCCTTTTCACCCGCCAGACATCGCGAAAACATGACATGTCGCGATATCGCAACATTTTGAGTCTTCAACTTGGTTTTTTTGTCTTGCACCGCGATTTCACAACATGTCACGATATCGTGACACTTTTGGCGTCCGGTTCTGTTTGACCACTTTGACCACAATTTCACGACATGTCGCGATATCGTGACACTTTTTATTTTTGCTGTCTTTTGTCGATCTAAGCCGCAAAAACGTGACATGTCATGATATCGTGACAATTTTCAGCTTCTTAGCTACGACAGAGCAACATGTCGTGATATCGCGACACTTTTCATTTTCTTAGCCGCGACAGAGCAACATGTTGCGATTTCGTGACATTCTTCTTTTTCTTTGATTTTAGCATCTGGGCCGCTACAGTCTTCTTGGAAAGTGTGCAAAAAATCTGGGTCCCCAATTTTGGGGTGTGTTGTGGAGCAGCCACAACAATTACAAAAATATTCCAAATCAAACTAATCATTTCATTATTAGGTCTCATATAAACAAATTCACTCAAATTGGTCAAATTAGTTGCACTTGTTATGCTATGTCCCTCCTTAATAAGTATAATCAAGTTGATGATTGTCCTGATTTTGACTTATTGATTAGTTAAATCATAACTGATCTATTTCACTAATCAATTTTGCCCAAAATTTTCAAATCCAAAATAATATATTAAAAACACTATAGTTTGTTGATTCTACTTCCCAAATGATATATAACATTCTCCTATCATTATAGTTCTCATGTACAAAACTTAGGTCACATTTTAGATTATTTTGTTATTTTCTCAAATTTTCTTAATCAACAACATTATCTCAATTTACAAAACCTTAGAAAAAGTTCACAAATTTGACTAAATTTCTCCTCAACCATCATAATTCCCTCATAACATCGTGCCCATTTTAAATTATGTATTTCCTTATCCATTTCTAGATATTCCAATTAGGCATTGTTTTTAACACATTATCACATATTTTCCATTTGGAATAAATTTATTCAAAATGTCAAGCCACTATCGATTCATTTAAATCTATCATAAGCCATTTTATGCATCAAATACAACCTAGAAAATGCATCAACAATAATATTTGATTAAATTATAAATTTATTTCCAATTATTTCAAAATAATAGGTCTGAGGTGTAGACCAATTGGTTCAACCAAACCCCATAAGGGGGGTGGAGGTCTAAGGTTCAAATCTTGGGCATCGTCGGACTGAACACTTGTCACTTTCCTAGTGATTTTAGCGGTGTAAAAGGTTTAAAATTATTGTGGCATGGTAGTTATAGGTACGGACTGCATGAAGATATGTGTGCCAGCTTTTAGGACGGACAACGCAAAATACTATGGTGGCCATAAAAGCTAGACAACCTACCTATATTCATGGCGGATATCGATTCCACCATGTAAATTCAAAAAATATATATTTCAAAATAATAATTGATTTATATCATACCAAAATCAACATCACATCATAAAAGTTATAAAAATATCAACACTCAAAATATCATTGATGTATAAATGCCTAAATTTAATACATAATTATGGGTTTGTTGTACCAAATAACAAAATTAGTACACTCAATCCAATATTTAGGAGGTGGTACACCATAAGGATTAGAACTAGTGCACTCACCCTCAAAATTTTAAAACCTCTTAGCAACTAGATCTTGTATCCTCATCATGTAGCACTATCACTGGTGGTGGTGGTGGAGGACAAAAATTGATAGACCTTTGTGAATATCATGTTATGGATCACGACCTAGTGTGGATCCTAGAATGTGTAGGCAATGACTCTCTCTATGTAGCAAGCACTCCCACATGGTAAAGAGCTCTATAATATGTGGCTCTCTCTCCCTCTTTCCAAGTCCCTTGAATAAATTCATATGCTTTCATATTTTCCCTCTCTATATCCCCCTTTAATTAGGTAACATGTTCCTACCATGGGTCCAATACCATTGTATCATATTCATAACTAGTCCCCCAATCATTGCTATAGATATAATATCATCCCTATCTTATGCTAGTTGGTCAGTGTTACCCTACATCAAACCTATCTCCTTGACATGATCAATGTATAACCTAGAAAATTGGACCATGTGGACATGATCATCCTATATCTAAGTCACCTAAGCTATAGAATCATATTTATCTTATCTTAGTCTCTTTACCTCTTGTTGACTTATATCCACATCCTCCTATATCACATCTTTGACACTAGCTAATTGTACCATAATATCATGGACACTTCATAGCATAACTTCCATCTCTATTGGTATAGCCTCCTCTATCAATCTGCTAGAACCAACCCTTCCATAACCCCTAGGTATTGATGGAACAATTGCTAAAAGGTCCACATCTAGGGGATATCAACACTTGATCCATCACCACCTTCTACTCTGGTGCACCTCTCTACATATTTATCCCTCCTAACTACTTTTAATATCATTGCATATTATCCCCATTGATCATGGGGATATCTCAGTATCTCTACTATCTACTCCATCATCTATTCTCTCTTAGGAGGTGGCTCTACTTGATTCAATCACCTAAGAAAAAACCTTGCATACCACCTCATATATACCTCCTTGACTCCAAGGTCATATTTACCAGATTTAAGAAATAATTCATCAATTGACATTGACCTCTAAAAAGAAAAAAATGTTAGGAGGCCCTCCAAACTTTGTCTCTTAGGTCATCCAATAGAACTAAATATTTCTTATATCAAGAATCCATTGAACCCCTCTAAATTACCAAAACACCCTATCAAATGACATAGTTCATAATCCCCATCATTTTAATTCAATAACCAAATTATCCTCATCTAGAGTAGCTCCCATTAATCCTCTATCTATCTAGCGTGATCTATCCATGGTTGTCAAATCACCTAATGGGATCTTAGATCATATCTGGTCTAACAGGTGTTCATCAGTTTCCCTTTACAACTGAACATATACCAACCCATATATCATTTATAAGCATCTTAGGATCTTATTCCTACCCTCAATACAATGGTAGTCATCTGAGAGCAAAGTGCTCCCATGCCTAAACCTATAGGAGTGTGCAATACACTAAGATCTTCTTGCTCTAGTAAACTATTCGATGAAGGTTCCTATAAAATCTCTCCAAGATTGTTGGTCCCTAAGAAAAAATGACCTAATGGTCTCACATCATGGTGATTATCTATCCCAATCCCCATGATAAAACTTATTTATTGGTATATTTCATTAGAAGATGCTACTAAGTATAGTAGAGTTTTCAAACTATCCAAATGACCTCCATGATAAGCATCATTGATACTAATCCAAAACTAACTATAGTAAATCCCTTATCTCTCATCAAAATATCCATGCATAATCACTCATTATTCCCAATACAAATAGGATCCCCTTAGATTGGTACTCAAAAAATCTACCAAACATCCTCCAAAGTGATTTTCATCTCTCATGTTAATAGTTGAAAGGTATTTTTCTTTGAATGCCATATCTCTACTAGATAAGTCACCAAGGCTTTATCAAAGTCAACCTTCAACATAATATATACATGATACAAGCCTATTGTTAATAAGACTTATATATTTGTGTTATTTGACATATCTAGGATCATGTCCAACATCCTAGGCCATCTATCTCAATAATATAACACTCCTAGCCCTTGTAAATTACAAAAAGATATTAGCTTAGAGCATTAAAAAAATCCATCAACCTCACTATATTTTTGCCCTATAATAGCAAAATTTCAAAGAAGCCACAAAAGTGCCAAAAATAAAAAATGCTAGGGTTCCACAAAAGTTGTCACTTGCAAAAGTGTTGGAATTAGTGAAAGCATTGTAATTATATTAAAAAGCAAAAAAAATACACCCAAAAATTAAAAATCAAATTAGGATTTTAAGACATACCCATTGGACGTCCTCTCAAGCCAGTACTAACCCTCTAACCAAGTTTGTGCAATGCACTATTCATCTCTATGAAGCCATTGAATCTTTGCCCTCATGATAAACACTCAAGAGTTCTTCAATTTTGTAAATGCAAATGATAAAAATGACGGGTGGGACCGCTTCTCTATCCATTTTGTTAATCACATTAATTTCTTGATCTTTTACAAAACCTTTATAAATCAACCAATGCTCCAAGACAATCAAGCTACAACATTTCAATCATAAAAGTGGATCCCTATATCAAATTTTTGACATATTTATTGCGTAATAAATGTATTAAAAAGGGGCAAAAACTGGACATCCAATTGTGATACACCTAATCAACTACCTCCTCAAATAAAGCACCGGTTAGTAGGTCATCATACAAATAAGATAACCCATGTAAACCAAACTTGAAAGTGCCCTTGTGTAAAAGTGCTATAGTCTAGCAAAAGCACTACCCTAGCACTTTTGCAAGTTTGACTTATCTCAAAGATTTGACAAACCAGCAATCTAGTTGAATAAAAGTGTTACTTAACTATAGTAGTGCCACCCTAGCACTTATATTGGCATGATAAAAATCTCTATTGGCATGAGCCTCATTCATGATAATTCCTTCTTCAACTCCCAAGCATAATCATCCTTGCATTAGGCCTATAAAAATTGAATTCATATTTGCCCTAATGGCATATTTAACTCTATCTTCCCTCCAAAGGACACCTCTCCCAAAATCATTAAATAGAGACCATGGGATGGGAATTTAAGAACCATTCTCAAGGTGTTCAAACCCTACCAAATTCTCTCTAAGCTCTTTTTATCATACTCTCTTTATCTCTTATTCTTAATAGTATTCAACAATAATCTAGGGTAAGTGAAGCAAGGTATAAGGAATTAGAGCAAGTCCACATCCTCTTGTTGCTTGCATCAAGGATGAAATTTTGGCTAAGAGGAGGAAGTTCTGCAAGGATTTGGTTGTAATCTCCCATTCTTGGATTATTCTTTTCTTCAATTTGATTATATTTTCATGTATTATTTCCTTATCACCTTATTAACCACTTTTGCTTTACATGTTACAGCTACTAACACTCACTTATCTTGCTCTTATTTTTCATAGCATCTTATATTAAGGTTTCTAATATATTGTGTATTTTATTAGCATTATTTCATGCCCACGTTGTATCATTTTATCACTATTTGCAAACATTACTTTCTTATTTTCTTCACACATTATTTAGAATCTTAGCTATATTCATTTTGTAATTATGGATATTCATTACAATATTTTTTTAGTAAAATTTTGTAACTACTTGTAGTATTTAATCTTCATTTAGAGGCCTTTTCAGACCTTATTTGCATGATTTCATAGGCATTAATATCTTATTTGTATTGCATATGCTTAGAATCATAGTCATATTTGTTGAATCTCACTCTATCTTTATTTGATTATAATTTTGTAGTTATTATGCACACATTTATAGATATTTGTAGCATCTAACCTTGTTTTAGGATCTTCTTGGGCCTAATTTGTAGGGTTTTGTAGATATTGCCTCCATAATTTTGACATTTTGTAATCTCTTAGGCTCTTTTAGTATATTTTTTAGATGATAGATATAGTTTTGTAAGTTTTTGTAACTATTTTAGTGCTAAAATACATATAATTCGGAATAGATCATAATTTGAAACATATCCCTGCATTTGAGTCAAATTCTATGTCAATTTAGGTCCCTAAAACCTCTATTTTTATTTGTAGGAGTAATAGTGTTGATATTTCCATAAACCTAGTGCTTTTACCTCTATATTATAAATAGTGTAAAAGCACCAAGGTCTACAAAAGTGTTGGGGCATCGCTTTTGATCACTTTTAGCACTTTTGCATGTATTCATTCTCCTTCCAATTTCTAGGTATTTTCCAAATTTATGTTACAAAAAGAGGGTCTAATCAGTCTGGCTAAATAGTCTATCACTTCCCTATGACTAGACAAACCCATTAAAACCTAACTATAGTTATTATTTTTTATGTTTTATAGGTTCCCTTCCACTAAATAGTCTATCACTTCCTTATGATTAGACAAAAGTGCTAGGGTAGCACTTCTACATAGCCTTCTAAAATCAAAATTTTCAGCCCTAGAAAATTTCTTTCTACTTTTTGTAGTTGATTTTTTATAATTTTGCTCTCTATGACTATGTTTTTTTGATAAAATGCATCTAAATTTCATTATGAACATTAGGATTTAGTTTAATTTTGTTCTTTCAAAACCTCTTTAGGAAAGGAATCGAAATAGAATTTAGTTGCACTTAGGCTATATGTTTTGTTGTTGTATCATTTCTTGTTATCCCTTGAAAGTAAAGACTCCTATACTTTCTCACAATCATTGAAATCTAAACACCATATAGCTTAGGTCAATTTTTTGCTTACATAACTTGTATTATTGCATCCTTTTTTATTTTAGGTCAAAGTGGTCTTATTTAGGTTAGAAACACAACATTTGGTGATTGATAAATTGACACATAAAATATTTGTTTGAATATAAACATATACATTTGAGATAGACCAACACGTGTGAAATGTTTTAGGTCCCCTTTGGAAAGGGACTTGGGGTCCTAGCCCGCGTTGCCTGTTGTCTACACTATGAATACTATATAGGATGAAGACAAAAAAATGTTGCACATAATAGTATTTTATGTTCAAAAATATAATCCATGTTTAATAAGTCATGTTAAATATGTTTCTTGAATTTATGAATCCAAATGGGAAGTTGAAATATAACCTTGTTATGATTTACTTTATTGTAAAGATAAATTTTCTAGAATATATCATCATACCTTAAATAAAATATTTACTCATATTTTATATCAAAATTGAATACAAATTAATTCTATTCTCTTTGGATTTAAAGCATTCTATCAATATCATTATGAATAATTAATGGATACTCTAACATCTACTCTTATTATCTATTTTGTGTAAAGCATTCTATCAATATCATTATCAGTGATTAATGTCTATTTTAACATCTACTCTCATTATCTATTTTGTGCTCTCATTGTATTTATTGTATAAATATCCACTAGTTCAAGGCACATGTGTGTTTTAGGTACTAATATTGTGTCAAGGCTACAACTCAATATTTTTCTATATGAAAGTGTAGGATCAATCACTATGGTATACTTTGGTAGAACAATATTTTTTAGCTTCTACATTGAATGTGTGAGAATAGGTTACATTTATTTGAGTATACATCTACTAGCATAGTGGATGATGGTTCTTTTGAATGGACCCTCCTTGAAGGTTGTCCTATTTTTTACAATGGCTATAGCTTGATTAGTAGATGTTGTAGTAGGTATCATTGTTGGAAAAGGTATTGTTGTGGCTTAGATTGACATCAAGATAAACTTAAACTATAACTATCATCTACAATATTTTGAAAGGTGAGCACCCACTAATCACATCCCAAGCCACACATTGGATGGGTCAAAATGCTTTAACCCAACCTCCAGAGTAGGTTGGTTCCTTGTCAACTTACTAGATGTTGACTCATTTAAGCATAGTTAAATGAATAAAGGATAGGGATAGAAATGAGAAAGGGTTAATAAGGAGAGGGTTAGAAATATATGAAATAATGGTGGATGGATAAATCTAACAACATAGGCATCTATAGAGAACCCCTAACAACTTAACTTCCAGAATAATACTTGGAACTAACAACATTCACAACTTAGCCATCTTCAACATTAAGAACAATCACATACTTCAAGAATCATTCCAAACATCTAGAGTATTAATAATCCAAATTAGCAGAATTAGATTAACACCCTGACTAACAGAAATGACTTCTTATAAGCATACATTCAAATATGAATCATTCCAATTTACTCTAAGTTAGCAATCCAAATTAGCAGAATAAACTAACCATAGCAGTAGTAGCAAAAATGACTTCACAGGTTTGTAAGCAGAAGATAAGAAAATGCAAGTCTGAGGTAAACATCCCAAGTAATGCTCCTTCTATTAATTTGTAGGAAATATACATCAGTAGCACAATCAAACACTTTAGAGCCAACCTTTTGAAAGGAGGATATGGTCTCTATTTATAGTTTTTTACAATAGATTCAAGAAAATAAGAGCATTACAAGGATGTTGGAGTGCCAAGCTAGCAAGATGTTGATGTGGTAGTCTCCTATTTGATCAGAGAAAGAAGAGCAATCTTGCTCCATTGATCTTATGCAACTAGCCTCTACAACTTGTTCGGCCTTCATGGATTCCAGTTGCACAATCTTTCCAAGAATGCATCCAAGCCATTGTCCCTTATTCTTGCGATCATTTCTTCATCATGGATCTAAAATTGATTTTGGGATGCTCATCATTATTCCTTAGGAGTCTCAAAACCATGACTATTTTTTTCTTCAGAAGGTTTTGACCATGTTGACTATGGCTTGGAGATGATTGATGTTGCCAAGTTGTGAGTTTGACCAATTTTGACTACATACTGGAGCCAACTTATGGCCTGAAGCCCACCCCAAGATGGAATTCACATAAAAGTTTTTGCCTTGCATTGTCTTATTTATTTACGACATAGAATAGCTCTAGGTTGGGATTTTATTTCCAAAACTTATCCTTTTGAATGCTTTGACCACATAGTGGAGCAAGGAATGTGTGTCGCATGGCATAGAACCCTACTCTAGGATGCAATTCAAATCGTAGACAACCAATTTGACTGTGTTGACTACATCATAGAGCCTATTTGTGTGGTGTATAACTACAACTTGATATTCACCTTAATTGATTATCACCATTTCAATCATAGCCTAAAGCCTACTTTGGATCACAATACACCTTTCTCTTCAATACCACTTTGACCATGTTGACTACGGCACAAAGCTTGATTGAATGTTATGCAGTATGGAACCTTGCTCTAGGTCATGATTCAAATTATAAAGTTGGTTATTTTGACCATACTAAATATGGCCTAGAGACTACTGGTTCTAGGTCGTAATTCAAATTACAAATATAGCCAATTTTACTGCACTAACTACAACTTGAAGCATGTTTGCATGGCACGCAACCACATCCTTCACCTCTTGTTTGCTCCAAAACAAAATTTTGTCATGGCATGGAAATTCTACTCTATTCCATGATTCAAATTTCAAAGTTGACCATTTTGACCATGTTGACTACAACCTAGAGACTACTCGTGTTGGGCCGTAATTGCAGCCTGGAGACACCTTTCAACACTTAGCAATTTTTTTAGATTTTTTGCAAAATTTTCTAAGGATGTGGCCTTTTGGGTCTACATTATGGAACATCCTTGGGAACTTTTTTAGTAGAGTTATAGAAATCAAAGTCTTATCCTTTGGATATATGGAGTCAAAACTTGAATGGATAGGAAAAATAGGGAATGATAAAAGGAAATGATATGAAATAATATATGTAGATGAAAATGATGGATGAAATAAATGGAGGAATGGATGAATGGATAAATGGATGGAATGGAAAGGGTGAATTATGATAGAAAATGAATGAAAGGAAATGGAATGGAAGGATGGACTCCAATCGGCTACAAAATATGTCTTAGAATATTGCTTCCATATGATTGTTACCCATTTGAACATTTAAAAATATATTCAAAGGATAACGATTCATATGGAAGCAATGTAAGAGGTAAAACATCTATTTCATCAGTAGGGGATTGCTCCTATTTTAAAGGCTCAACCACATGACTTCCTCATGATATCTGCAAGATCATGCTTTTCTTATTGAATCTGATGACTATTAGAGTTGAAACCATTCACGAGGTGTGTTCTGGGCCTCATCTCAGCTATGGTGCTCATGGGTGTTCAACTTGCTATGGAGGTGATCCTTGTTCTTCTTGTCTCTCTCCTTGCTAATTTTACACCTCTTCAAGCTTCTCAATTATTTCCACATCACTATCATCTTCTTCCTCTTCTTCATGTATCTCCTCAACATTCTTTTTTTGTTTTGCTTCTTCACTAATATTTTCTTCTTATTCTTCTTCAACATTGTCTTCTTCTTGTTCTCCTTCTTCATCAACATTATCTTCTCCTTCTTCATCTTCCTCTTTAGCTACTTCAACTTCCTATTCTACTTCTTCACCAAACAATTGCTCCATATAACTCAATATTTTTAAAGCTTCTTTCCAAGCTTTTGGAGTGGGATTTGCTATCTCCATCAATTGTTGATGAGTGAACTGAAGCTTAGCCATTTTCTCATAAGACATAAATTATCCCTTTTCCACTATCTCTCCCATAAAATCTATAACCTTGGTCAGGTCTTTCACCAGTTCTACCACTTGATCATGCTTAATGGGTTTTGGCCAAGCATCTATCTCGAAATCATCCTGCACAATTGATTTCAAGTTTGCTTGAAGGTCCTCAATTGTTAAGAGCATACACTCTTCATCCCAAAACCCTTGGAAACCATATTCCATCATTTCTTTGGTGGAATCTACAATTTTTTGGATCTTCCCTTCAATTATCAATCAATAACCCTCCTTTCTAGATCAACTTGTATCTCCTAAGGATATTCTTGGCTACTAGCCTTGTAGTAGTCCATTCTCTATTGGGAATAGGCTTAGCAACAAAACTACATCTAGATTTAGATAATCTATATATTTTTGTGGCTTGTGAGACCATTGGTTGAACCTCACTCTGAGTAATTTCAATATCCTTTTTGGTCTTTACTAATAAATGACTAGCTTCATCTAAGAAATCAATTATAGGTTGAGTCTCCAAATATTTCTCCATAATTTCAGTCCACATCTCCTTTTTGATCTATTTAACTTTATCCTTGGAGAAACCTATGGCTCTAGCCTTTTCAACTTGAAGCTATTGTTGTAGAGACTCTATCAATTTGGCTTGAGCTTGGTTCTATTCCTTTAGCTATTCAACTTCTTGTTTAAATTTAACCATTTCTTGATATTTTCTCTACCATTTCTTCACCTCATTTCTCACAACTTTCTCCACAGTCTTTTGATCCTTGATCATTGATTCCAACCTTTTCCTCTAATTTTTCATATTTCTCCCTAAAAATGTCACTTTGCACATAGATGGTATCAAGGTGAGCCCTAGCAATAACAACCTCATCCTCCAAGGGCAACTGAGTGATATCTTTAGTTTTCTCTTCAAGTTGATAGTCCTCTAAAGTCATGTCTTCTTTTGGCTTATTAACTAGAGGAGTAAGGGAGATTTTTGTCCTCTATCGAGCAATTGGATCTACTATCATGGTTTTCCTTGGATGAGCAACCCTTTTGGAAGGTTGAGCAAACTTCTTGCTCTAGTAACTTTGAGTGTTTATTGCAACACTTTTGGCCTTCCTTAAAGAAGCCATAGTAGGATGATTGGAAGGTGTGGAGGTAGTGATAAGTGATGGTAAAAATAGGACTAGTGAAGGTGAAAGAGGTGAAACAGTCATGATAGTGGCATTTATGCTTATGGTAGGAGTTGCAATAGATGTTACAACAATAAGGGTTGTTACCACTATAGAGGATGGTGGAGAAAATGGTAGTGTTTTCCTTTCTATTGAAATGAGAGGTGATGATGTTGGGGATGAATGGATATGGGTTAAAGGTGATGAAGTTTAAATTTCTAATGAATGAGGTAGAGAAGGTATAGAGTAATATGGAGGAGGCATAGGAGGTGATGGAGGTGGATCATGTGGTGGTGATGGTAGTGGTGCCTCCTATTCTTGAGAAGAGGAGGGGGAATTCCTTAGGGAATGAGAAGGAGAAGGAGAAGAAAGAATAGAAGCCATACCTGAGCCTACTAAAGTAGACTACTAAAAAATATTATCAATATTAGGTTGCTAAACTTGTTGGGTTGACTATTTTGTTACTACAACATGTGCCTATTCAGTTACATGTTGTGCTTGATCTAACTTCTTCTTCTTACTATCCTCTTTAGAAGCCTCCCCAACTGAATATTTTACCTTCCTCTTGAATACAATAGGGGATGGAGGGTTAGCTTTTGGATCATTATCCTATTGTTGTAGTGGAGAGGATACAACATTTTGGATAGGACTTGAAGGTTTTGAAGGAGTTGTAGAAGTGAATTTGATAGTAGAAAAGGTATCTATCTTTTCTTAAATAATTTAGCCTCTTTTCCACCTTAATGTTCTTTGTGGGTCTTGATTCATATTTCTCCAATCCACCACCAGAGTATCCCATATTTTTCATCATTACAACCCCTTTATTATATAATTGCAATTGTTCTTGTGAAGGTTCAAAAATAGGTTATGTCTTTTCAACCATTGGAGGTGGAGATGCTATAGTATCAAGTTGTTGTTGGGGTTGAGGGGAAGGAGGAGCTTGAGGTGTTTGAATTTTCTTCTATTTTTTCACCTCTGATGTTTTCCTTGTTGTCTTAGTTTTCCTTGATTCTTCCTTTATTTTAGCTTTTCTAAAACTTAATGCCAAACTTTTTCTATTGTTGGCCTTCCAAGTTTTATAGTGTTCATCATACTTACTAGAGAAATCAAGATCAAATTGGTGACCATACTTAGAGGTTATAGTGTTTGTCTCCACCCTCATTTTCCACCAATCTAGAATCTTGGCCTCATCCCAATCGGTCTTCTATTGAATGGTTTGTATTTTTTACTCTTTTAACTCATGAGACTTTTTGTGCTCAGGGTCATAATCTACCACTTGCTCATAAAAATCCCTCCAAGGAGGCAGTGGTTCCATCTTGCCTACATTCCATTCTAGAGGGGAATTTTCTTTTTTATTCCTAAATTTTTCAATATGTGGTCTCAGAGTCCTTTCAAACTTTGGAGCCTTACCAACATTAAGGATTTTTAGCTTTTCCAAGAACTTATTATCGAGGTCATACCTCCACCTTTGTGGGAGTGCTATAAGCCCTAATCTCTCCATGGTCTAAGTAATTTCTTCATACTAGCCCTTCCTTGTCAAAGTGATATCTTCCACATTTAAAGGGTAATTGATTATCCCCTTTTTCTTTACTCCAGAGCCAAAAGTGGAGTTAATGTAGTCGACTTATCTACAATATTCCAATGCCAACATCTGATTGGTGATAAAATATGGTAGCAAAAATGGTCTCCCTATGAAGTCGTATAGCCTTATCACTATACCCTCAATCAAAATATACTAATCCTCTTCTTCAACTTATTCTATTCGCAACAATTCCCATGCTAGAGGGGGTATTCTAGGAAATTGTCCATACATAATCTTAAGGGTTGGCCCTAAAAATTCCCTATTAAAATTATAATAGGATTCATACTTACTCAGGATATTAGTCCATACATAAATTGGTATAGGGTTTCCATTTTCATATTTTGTTGTCACCTATCCAGGGCATCTCTTGCATAGTGGCACTAAAAAACATCCATGCCAAGTTAGAACAATGTTTGAATGAGGCTACTTGAGAACCCTTCTTCATTGCAACCAACTGGTCATGGATCTTTTTGGTGAGGAAAGAGGGCCAATCAAAGTAAATTGGTTTGGTGTTGTTATCAATCTACGATATATCATACATTTTTTCATTTGAGATGTAGTAAGTCGTAGCTATCTACCAATCTCGCACATTTACATCAAAATTCAACCCTACTAATGCTGCTAGCATGGAATAAAGCTCTAGGTTGATGAAATACTTAGTAGCAATTAGGGGTTTAGGCAAACGATCTTTGTAGATTAGGGTTTTAAATTGCATAGCCACCCATTCTTAAAAATGTTCCTCATTCTTAGGATACCCCTTTAGGGTATAATACTTAGCTTGCTCTTTTGGGTGAAAAGGCTTAGGGCTAACATGTGGGGTTCTACCCATGGCAAAGAGATTGCAACAATTGTTATCCTAAAAAGGACTCTACCATCAATAATTTTGATTACCCTATTCTTAGGGTCATAGAATTTAACAATTGTAGAAATCAATTTGGGGCATGGGTGAACAGAGTCACAAATATTAAAAGATAGAAGAGAGTAGACAGTGCAAGAACCTAAACTTGAAGTTGATAATCCCCTCAACACTCTATTATTGACATCTTTCCTTAGTTGATCCCTCGTCTTCCATGTCATAATGGTGTCGACCACCAAAATAGTTGCATCTAAGTAACACCCCATCTCACTGCTCTCAGCCTCAGTGGTTTTCTCTAGAGCTAAAGACACCATTGTAGTCAATCAAATCTTTATAACTACTCTTTCAAACTTCTACAACTATCACTGGGTCTCTCTAAAAATACTCTCTAAATATTAGCAATTTTTGCAAATAGAAATACCAATGAAACCCTAGCTTAAATAGCTTACATGCACATCTATCACCATTAATGTGGTGGTTGAACTTTCATTAAGTCACACATTTGAAATTCTAAAACATGCTGGAAATAGGTGAATCTTGCATGAGAAGCTTGATCATGGTGCAGAGCCTGTCGTTGAACGCTCTTCAACTTAAATTTTTATTCATTTCATTATGTCTTTGTACATGATGTGAAGTAGTGTAATGGAAAGCTTATACTTTATTGACATTTGACTACTTTGACCCCAGTTGAGAACCAATTGTAAGCCACAGTTTCTATTTTTATTTTTTTCTAAAAATAAATAACATATAATACAATTATGTACATATAATACAAAGGAAAATATTTTTACTTGAAGTAGAGCTTAAGATGGTATCCATTGACCAAGATTGGTTGTAAACTTCCTCCCTGATCTTGTAGCTAAAAAGTATTATTCTGTTTGACTACAACAATCTTGTATGGACCTTCCTAGAATGAATCAAACTTTTGGTGATTTCCTGGCTTTGCTTTCTCTTCGTTCCATCTTAGGACTGAATCTCCAATCTTGAATTTTTTGCATGTGGCCCTTTTATCAAACCATCCTTTAGTCTATGTCAAGTGTTTTTTAAATTGTTCATAGGCTTTATCCCTCTATTCCTCCATCTACAGTAATTGCATTAGCCTTATCTCTATAGGATTTTCATCTAGCAAATCATTCCAATTGGCTAACTTTAGGGTAGGTATCTCAAGGTGTGTAGGAAGGATAGCTTATTTTCCATACACCAAGGAGTAAGGAGATGTGCCTATTGACTTCTTCATTGTGATCCTATCTACCCATAAGACCTGATTTATAAGTAGGTGCCAACTCCTTTTATTATCCTTCAAGGCCCTTTTCAACATTTGGAGCAAATTCTTATTGGTAGATTCTACTAGGCCATTCCCTTGTGGATAATAATTTGAAGAATTCTTTAAACATATACCATATGTATTGGTAAATTCAATGTATCTTGCTCCTATAAAATATGGACCATTATCACTTACCAAAGCTTCAAGGATACCAAACCTTGTGATCAAGCTTTCAATAAACTCAATTACTACATCTTGATCAACCTTCTTAGTTGGAATTGCCTCAACCCATCTGGTGAAATAGTTAGTGGTAGTCAGAATGTACTTGTGACTAGCTGAAGAATTTGGATTTATCACCCCAATAAAGTCTAGCCCCCACTATTGGAATGGTTGTTCTACCTGTATTGGCCTGAGTGGCAATGATGCATTCTTGTTTCTCCCCACATATCTCTAACATTTATCACATGATCTAGCAATTTTGAAAGTATCAAAAAAATATTTTAGGCCAATAATAACCAACCCTTATTATCTTTAATGTAGTTGCTCTACCTAAAAAATGACCTCCTGATAGACCTTCATGGAATTCTTCTAGAATATTTTATTTTTTATCTTCTTTGATACATCTTAAAAGAACTCCATCTAGGTTTTTTCTGTATAATCCTTCAGGCAAAAGAACATAGTTCAAGGCTTGGAGCCTATATCTCCTTCTTTGTGAGGCATTAAGATTTCTAGGACATTCCCTGATTTCAAAGTAACTGATGAGCTGATCAACCCAATCTGCTTCTTCTGAAATACTATCATCCTTCTACTCTGATTCTGATATTTGATAGGCTACCTCTTCTTCTTTATTTGCTTTAGCAGCTAATTCCTGACATAGGGCTCTTCCTCTTACCAATTTGGTAGGATGAATCTCTACATCATATTCTTGAATCTTAGTAATCCACCCTACTCTTTTATCACCTAGATCTCCTTGTAGAATGAAGCTTCTAACATCAGGGTGCACTACATATACCAAAGTCTTACTCTGAGCTAGATATTGCCTAAATTTTTTCAAAGATTTCATAACTACAAAAACCTATCTCTCAATAAAGTTGTACTTCATTTGGTATTCATGGAGAGTCTAACTCCAAAATAATATGGGATGTTCATTGCCTGCATCATCCTTCTAAGTTAGTACTACAACATAACTCTCATCAGCTCCATAGGCATATAAGATAAAATATTTGTTAAAATCAGGGTTGATCAACATAGGGGCAGTAGCAATGGCTTGCTTAATCAACTCAAAGGCTTGCTTTCTCTTATCAGTCCATTTGAACTCCATATTTTTCTTAAGAAGCTCTAAAATGGGCTTAACAATTTGAGCAAAATCAAAAATAAATTTCCTTACAAAGTTGATCTGCCCAAAGAAGGATTGTAAACCTTTCTTATTCATGGGAAGAGGGAGAGATAATATAGACTTGATTCTATCTAGATCAATAGACATTCCTTGCTTGGACACCACATGCCCTAGTAACTTTCCTTCATGAACTACAAATATTGACTTCTTTGGATTGAGAGATATGCCAAATTCCCTACACTTCTAAAAGACTTGTTCTAGATGCCTGAGATGTGCTTGTTTTTTATGAGAAAAGACTATCATATCATCTAGATATATCAAAATTATTTTATTAATCAGTTCTCCAAAAGCATAGTCCATAGCCCTTTGGAATGTAGCTCCTGCATTAGATAGTCCAAATGGCATTCTCTGATAAGCAAAAGTACCCCACTTTGTAGTGAAAGTTGTCTTATATTGATCTTCATATTTTACCCAGATTTGATTATAACTAGAGAAACCATCTAATAGAGAAAACCTTTCAACCCCAGATACTATCTACAAAATCTGATCTATTTGTGGCAAGGGATAATGATCTTTGAGAGATGCCTGGTTTAGATTCCTAAAATCCACACATAAGTGAATATCACCATTCTTTTTCTCACTAGAACCAGATTAGCAACCCATGTGGAGTGCTTAACAGGATAAATGATTTTTGCCTTTAACAATTTAAGCAACTCTTATCTCATGATTGCTTCAATCTTGGGATTTACTGGTCTCTATTTTTATCTAAATGGTCTTGCTTCAGGAACTAATTCAATAGTATGTTGGATTATGCTTTTATCATAGACTTTCAAATCTTCATAGGTCCAAGCTATTATGTCCTGATATTGAAAACACAAAGCCTTAAATTCTTCCATTTCCTTTGGGGTGCATTGGATACCAACTTTAAGCTTTTTTCCATTTTCAATTTCTATTTCTTTATAAATCTTATCATCAACTTGCATTTGCTTTAGTCTTTTCCCATCTTCATTGTCAAAAAGACTTTCTAAGGTAATCAACCCCTTAGGTATATGATTATTTTTTAACTATATAATTTCTTGCTGTTCAATCTCTTGAGCTATCTCACCTTGTGAACTGATACAACTAGCCTCTCTAACTAAGAAATCAATAATCTGATCATCATTTTCAAATACCTACCAAAATATTTATCTATCTAGCACTAAAGGTCTAAAAACCAATTTAACTCTCTTATTCTCAATAGACCCATAATCTGAATATGGAGAAAAATTAGAACCTTTGATAGCCAAAGCATCTGCCAAAAGATTCTACTATCTTGGAACAACATGTAGGTTCAAAGCATCAAAATATTCCATTAGATCCTAGACTCTATTTCTATAAGTCTTCAAATAATGATGCTTACTATTACACTTCTCTATAACCTGATTTACCACTAATTCTGAATCACCATATATATCCAATATTTTAATACCCATCTTCTCTGCTTGCATCAATCCTAGGCATAAGGCCTCATATTCAACATTATTGTTTGTGCAAGACCAAGTTAATCTATAGGAAAAAAATTTTACTCCCTCTGAAGGTGATTTTAGAACTACTCCTACCCCAACTCCATTCTTACATCTTGCTCCATCAAAATGCATAGTCCAAATTTTTTATTCTCTTAAGGTCTGATTAGATATGGCTAGAGTTTTTTTCTCTGCTTTAGAAGAGATGCTATAGGTACCCATTCCTATTTCAAGCAGACTATGATCTTCCTTAAATGGTAATTCATCTTCAACTTCCAGATCTTCAAGGATTTCCACTAGCTTTGGTTCCTCCATTACAAAGTGATTGTACATATCTTCCTCAATTTTCTCAATGTGGTAAGCTACTAGGCTTTTTAGGAGTGATTCTTATCCTTTTTCCTTTATGGGGAATCATCATGCAAGAATAATCCAAATACATATAACCTCCTAACTTGGTAGTGAATTCCCTAGAGAGACACAAGCTGAAATAAGGCTCTAGGTCTACTACTACAATCTCTTGGACTATAGTGACCTCTGGGGCTCTATGTAATTTCATCAAGACATCTTTTACAACCCCTATGGTTTTGAATGGTGTTCCATCTAATTATAAAACTCTTGGACATGAACGTGTATATTCCATCCCCATTTCATCATAGACTACTTTGGGCATGACTATAGTTGAGGCCCTTGAATCTATCATGCAATTATGGACAATCCACCCTTCCATTCTTAGAGAAATATAAAATGGTGGGGGTTTATTTTTTAGAGTTGTTGGAGTCATATTTTCTTGGTCATGAGCTAAATTAAACATAGTATTGGTCTCCTTTTCTTGAGAATTATTGTTTAAGGAAGCCTTTAGTAGATCAATTTGGCCAGGAATGAAAAGTGTGTCATAAATACTTGCTCTAGAAGGAGTTCTCTTCAATTCTTCCACAATATTAAACTCAAGATTTTCTAGAGGGATTTTCTCATATTTCTTCTCTGATTCACCAAAATTTCTCTTGTATTGTTGGGTAGCTTCAATTCTTTGTCTCTTGGTGATAGAAGGAAATTTTAATCTCTCTTGTGCTTCATCTTTAGAACCTACTTGTTATTTATTATTTTTCTTTTCTCCCTTATTTTGGAGTGCTCTTGTCCTTTTCTTATTCCTTGGGAATTGGATCTCGCTTTTCAATTGCCTATGGAACTAGGAATCTATCATTATTTGGTAGGGGTTGCTCCCTTTTCTTTTGAGAGGGGACTTGGAATTGATCCATTTTTTGGGGATCCACCTGCAATGGTTTCTTTCTAGATCTGGTTAGGATAGAAATTGATTCTTCTTCAAAGAGATCTTGTCCAACCATAACTTGCTCATGCTGCCATAACATATTGACCCTTCTCTTTTAGGTTTTGTCAGCCTTTTCTATGGCTTGTTGCACATGATGTTGGTACATTACACAAGTATCAGGGTCATGGGGATCATTGTAGACTAGGCACCAAACATTTCCACTAGTCTCAAGGAGCAATTCTTGATCTTCATAGTTGGCATTAACCTTTGGCCCTATGTTGCTACTAGTACTAGGCCTCTGATCTCTATTAACATATGGGAATCTTCTTTGTTGAGATCTTTCCATCTCTCTTTTTTCCATAGCATTCACTTTGTTATTGATAGTCTTCAAAGTGTTTTGAATATCAAGTAACAATGATGATTCTTGGGGTTCTTGGGATGGAAGTGGAGGAAAAGGGATTGAAGCATATGATAGCTTAGGAGGAGGTATTGGAGCCATTGAAGGAAACTGAGTTGCTAATGGTGGAAGATCCATAGCAGGGGATGATGAGGTCTTGGACTGAGGAGGATGTTGAGTAATTTTAGGATAATAAGGCATAACAAATTTAGGAGGTAATCTACCTACTAAAATCAAGATATTCTTTGCATGGATGGCCATTTGATAAACTTGTGGGAATGAGGTTACTCTTGACTATTGAGTTTGTAACCCTAAGTCAGGACCAAGAGCTCTAATATAATACATATAGGCAAGAGGAGTGGTTGGTCTAAATTCAAGAGGAATTCTTTTCCATGTTCTACTAAATCTAAGATTAAAATTAGAGACTAACTCCTATGGATATCTTTGAATAACTATGAATTGGGTGAAAAGTGAAAATGGATCTATTGACTCATTAAAATCTTCAACAAAAGGACCTACCAGATCAGCCCATGAACTAATAGTATTGTCTTCAAGGGTCCTAAACTAGTGTAGGACTTTACCTCTAAAGGATAGAGCTAGAAATCTTACAATTACATCTTCATTTCTAATATTATGGATGGATGCCATAGATAGGATATCTTGACAATGTTCATATGGGGTTTTACCAGAACCATCATATGTAGGTATGGCTTTTAGTGTAGCTTGTGGAATGTCATTCATATGAGGAAAACCTAGAGGACCAACAATATTCCAATCAAGAAAACTTTGTTGTCCTGCATCTTATTCTTGAGCCATGTTGATTGGAGTACTAGGTGTACTAGGGTCAAAGAATTCTAGATAAGTGGGTGTTGACTGAGTATCATCAAAGGTAGATTCAGAAGAAGGATATCTTGACTATCTAGAATTTGGAAATAACTCAAATAAATTAATAGGTTCTTGACTATTCTTTGTAGCTGACCTAGTAAACATGAAATATAATGCTAACAAACAAGGGTTTATAGGGTCCTAAACTTAGGGAGTCACCAAGTGAATTTAATTTCATCACTTAGTGAGGACAAGACAATTCACTAAATCTTGATTCCTCTAGGAAAATGCAATAAAAATGTATAGTGGGAATATGATATCTTGTGAATGGTCCCATTAGGCATGCTAAAAATTATTGTGGCTTAGATTGACATCAAGATAAACTTGAACTATGACTATCATCTGCAATATTTTGAAAGGTGAGCACCCACTAATCATAGCCCAAGCCACACATTGGATGGGTCAAAATGCTTTAACCCAACCTCCAAAGTAGGTTGGTTCCTTGTCAACTTACTAGATGTTGACTCATTTAAGCACAATTAAATGAATAAAGGATAGGGATAGAAATGAGAAAGGGTTAAGAAAGATATGAAATAATGGTGGATGGATAAAGCTAACAACATAGGCATCTACAGAGAACCCCTAACAACTTAACTTCTAGAATATCACTTAGAACTAACAACATTCAAAACTTAGCCATCTTCAACATTAAGAGCAATTGCATACTTCAAGAATCATTCCAAACATCTAAAGTATTAATAATCCAAATTAGTAAAATTAGATTAACACCTTGACTAAAAAAAATGACTTCTTACAAGCATACATTCAAATATGAATCATTCCAATTTTCTCTAAGTTAGCAATCCAAATTAGTAGAATAAACTAACCATAGAAGCAGTAGCAAAAATGACTTCACAGGCTTGTAATCAGAAGATAAGAAGATGCAAGTCTGAGGTAAACATCCCAAGTAATGCTCCTTCTATTAATTTGTAGGAAATATACAATAGTAGCACAAGAAAACACTTTAGAGTCAACCTTTTGAAAGGAGGATATGGCCTCTATTTATAGTTTTTACAATAGATTCAAGAAAATAAGAGCATTACAAGGAAGTTGGAGTGCCAAGCCAGCAAGATGTTGATGTGGCAGTCTCCTATTTGATCAAAGAAAGAAGAGAAATATTGCTTCATTGATCTTATGCAACTGGCCTCTACAACTTGTTTGGCCTTCATGGATTCCAACTGCATAATCTTGCCAAGAATGCATCCAAATCATCCCCTGTTCTTGCAATCGTTTCTTCGTCATGGATCTAAAACTAAATTTTGGATATTTCATCTTCTCGACTTAAAAACCTTAGCTCAGAAAGAGATCTTGAGTTTATCATCTTTATGCTATGATGAAATCTTCATTCTATGCATATCTTTAGCTAAATTCAATATCACCCATTGATCTACCCTTGAACAACTGAGATCAAATCCTCATAAAAGCTTGGTGTATTTTAAATGGACGTGGCCCAGGGACGCTCATCATTCTTCCTTAGGAGTCTCAAAACCAACTATTTTTTGCTTTAGAAGGTTTTGACCATGTTGACTACGGCATGGAGACTATTGGTATTGGACCATGATTGATGTTTCCAAGTTGTGAGTTTGACCAATTTTGACTATGACCTGGAGCCAACTTGCAGTCTGGAGCCCACCTTGAGACGAGATTCACCTTAAAAATGTGTGCCTTACATTATATTTGTTATTTTTGGTATAGAACTGGCTTTGGGCTAGAATTTTATTTTTAAAACTTAGCCTTTTGACTACTTTGACCATGGCATGGAGCAAGGGATGTGTGTTGTGTAGTGTAGAACCCTGCTCTAGGCCATAATTAAAATTGTAATGATAGCTAGTTTGATTGTATTGACTACGATATAGATCTTGTTTACGTGGTGTGTGAACTCAACTTTCTATTCACCTTAATTTATTATCATCATTTTAGTCATGACCTATAGCCTACTCTAGATCATGATGTGCCTTGCTCTTCAATGCACTTTGACCATGTTGATTGTGGAACGAAGTCTACTTGAATGTTGCATGGCGTGGAACCTTGCTCTGGGATGTGATTCAAATTGTAAAGTTAGCCATTTTGACCATGCTAACTATGGCTTGGATACTACTGGTGCTAGGCCATAATTCAAATTGTAAATCTAACTAGTTTGGTTGTGTTGACTGTGGCCTAGAGCTTGTTTGCATGATGCACAATCGCATCCTTAACCATTTTGATTGCACTGACTGCAGCCTGGAGACTACTAGCACTGGGCCACAATTATGGCCTGGAGACACCTTTAAACACTTAGCAATTTTTTGAGATTTTTTGTAAATTTTCTAAGGATGTGGTCTTTTGGGCCTACAGGTACCAAAATGGAAATGGTTACTCAAATATCTTGTTTTACTACAACTCCTTTTATATATTATAGTACTTTTCATAAACTAACAAAAGCATAGTGATCACCACAAATCATATATTAAAGACAATAAATATAAAATAAGAAAGCAAAATATGAAAGTGAAACAATGGCATTCCCATGGGAATCAAATTAATAGATCACATGAATGCATATCAATGCAAGAGATAAATTAGTTGATGGGTATTTATACCAAATCCTCAACACAAATAATTATATTAGCAAAGCAAACATAGCATACAGATTTAGGATTAAGTTTTAAGTTACAAGGTTAATTATACTAGTGGTTTAGCTCATACTCTAGGGTTAAATACACTAAATCATACCCATAATTTTATATATTGGATTTTTATATGCTTACATCATACATGCCCATAATCTTACATCACATACCATCAACCTTATCTAATAAGGTCAAATTATATATTCCAACATCCCGAATTGGGAACCCCATAGGGGGGCGGAGGTCCAAGGTTCAAATCTCGGGCCTCACCGGACTGAACGCTTGTCCCTTTCTTGGTGCTTTCAACGACGTAAAAGGTTTAAAATGATTGTGGCATGGTGGTTATAGGGACAGACTGTGCGAAGATCTGTGTGGTGGCTTCTGAGGCAAACAACACAAAATACTGTGGCGTCCATAAAAGTTGGACAGCCTGCCCGATTCGTGGCAGCTACCGATTCCACCATGTAAATTAAAAAAAAAAAAAAAACATCCCAAATTGGGGGTCCAAGAAGAGGAGACATTAGAAATTATAACATCTCCCCTTCATAATGGATGCTCTAATGGGTCAATTTCATCATATATTCAAAGGAGTTGTATGAATCTTCATCATAATTAATGGGTTAATTGTTTTTTGCTTGAATTCAAAAAATATGCTTCAATATCCATTAATCTTGTTATGCATGTTCTTATAAAGTGTCCTTGCATTTTATAGTATTGATATGGATTTGATTTTTTCAAGACTTAGACTTGCCCTTAGGATGCTAAGCCTTATCCTTTATTGAATTCAAGTCTCTAAGATGGGACTATGTTCAAGGAAATAAAAATCACCCAGTTTTTTGGCCTAGTATCCTTAACATCATTTTAGCATCTTACATTAATCAAGGTTGTTTGTTTAACTATATTGAGACAAGAATGAAAAATAGATCATGATTCAAAATAGGTATGGTCATATTTCAATATCCAAATCAATAATTGGTAGTGTTCTACCTTACATAATGATGAATCTTAAATTACATTGCAAGATCATTAAACACCTTAATACAAACTAGCCACATCAAGGTTAGTTTGCAACTTGATTAATTGTAAAGGCTAACATTGTATGATGTAATAATGTATTGGCCTAAGGGAAATCATTTTATGATGTATTTATTTTATTGTGATATTTAATTATGTTAGCCCGATGGGTTGTGATTAACCTTGTTATGGTTAAAGCCATTTTATAACTTGTAATTAGCCTTAACCCCTCTTGTTATGTTAGATTAGGTTAAAATAATTTATGTAATTTGGGTTTTGGTATTGGTATAAATACCCACCACCACTCCATCCATTATATTGGATTTTTTATATTCTTATATATAGGTAATATAGTGATTACTTATCATGCCTATAGGTTCCTATTATATTTTTTTCTTTCTATCTTTTTTTATGCTTTTTGAATAAAGTGTGAGAGGATGGATTGCTTCTATTTGTTGCTAGAATATTTTGTGAATTTTGACATGGTATCAAAGTAGATATAGAGTGGCATTGCTTGGTCATGCAGAAAATATTTTTATATCCTCCTATCTCAATTTTTATGTAAAGGACAATCTATTATTTGAAGCTTCAAGTTAGGTTTGACAGAAGAAGCAATGGCAAAATAAGTTTATTATTTGGACATTTCTAGGATTTATAGAATTCTTGACTTCAAAGTGAGTATGGACTCTACTTTTACCTATCTGGACATTCCAATTTCTTTCACCAAACCTAGTTTGATTATATGCAAAATAATAATTGAAAAAAAGAAAAATAGGCTCAATGATTGGGTGTATTATTGGTTAAATCTGATAAAAATAGGTGAATTATACATTCACATCTGCTCGACCTCGATATGCGGGCCCTCCACTTGACCTCGAGATGCGGGCCATCCTTAGCTTCCATGGATTTTGTGGGCCTTAGTTAGCCTCACCTCCCTGCCTTGCTTTGATACAAAGCTTATATAGTAGCCCTTAGTTTGTTGGAGAAATAATAGGGCTTAAAAACAATTTTAAAGAAAACTCTATTCCTACTATACCGACATCCTACTGACTTGTTGCTTGTCGTCCATCCTAGCCGTCTGCCGTCAAACCAAGGTGAAAGGTGGGGTAAGATGTAACATTTGTTTTTTTTAACTGCCAACATTCTTCCCCTTAAAGTTGAGAGAAGTGACTATACAATCTCTCAGCTTTATATATTGAGCTCTAGCCTTGCCTTTGGTGAAGATATCTACAATGTTGTCCAAAGTGTTGCATTGTTTAAGCTCAACGATCTGGTGCTTCACCATGTCTCAGATGAAGTGATACTTCATATCAAAAAAATTTGATCTGCTATGGTGGATTGTATTATATGCCAACTGACTAACACTCATGTTATCACAATATAGTCGAGTCGGACCACTTTGTATTTATCCAATCTCTTCAAGGATTTTTCTTAACCATAGGGCTTGAGTACTAGCATATGTGATGGCTATATACTCATCCTCAGTATATGACAATGCTACAATAGTCTGCTTCTTGGAACTCCATGTAATTAGTCCTAACCCTAGACTAAAACAGTTCCCTGATGTAGATTTCCTATCATCTATATTGCTGCCCCAATAACTATCACTGAAGCCAACTAATTTAACATAATTACATTTATGGTAATGGATTCCAAAATCCAATGTACCCTTTACATATATTAGGATTCTTTTAGTTGCTTGTATATGTAGCTCAGATGCACTAGCCATAAACCTTGAAACTAGAGAAACAACATATTGTATATCAGGTCTTGTGTTGGTGAGAAACATCAAACTCCCAACCATGCTCCTGTAAGTGGTCATGTCAACCTTTGGTGCTCCATCATCCTTGCTCAGTTGGATCCCATGTCTAATTAGAGTTACAACTGATTTGCACTACTCCATGGAAAATTTCTTGATCATATCACAAGCATACTTGTGTTGACATATGAATATCCCTCTATTTGATTGATGAACTTACATGCCTAGGAAGTATTGCATTAAACCAAGATATTTCATCTCAAATTGTTTCATAACTGAGTGTTTGAACTCCATATTCATCTTATTATTACTACCATAAATATTAGATCATCCACATATAAACAAACTATGAGAATGTCTACACCATGCTTTAGGTAGTAAATAGTAGGTTCACTTTTGCTTCTAGTGAAACCATACTCTTTGAAATAGTCATCAATGCGAGAGTACCATACTCTTGGTGCTTTCTTGAGGCCATAAAGTGATTTTTTAATTTATAAACAAGGTTCTGCTTACCTTGTTATTGAAAGCCTTGAGTTTGTTGAACATAAACCTCCTCAGTCAAGTACCCATTGAGAAAGGCGCTCTTCACATCCATGTGTTGAATGTTCCATCCTTTGTGGGAAGTCAAGGAAAGAATAAATCTGATTGTTTCTTGTAGTGCAACAGGAGCAAAGGTTTCCTTATAGTCAATGCCATATTTTTGAGTAAAATATTTTGCTACAAGTCTTGCCTTGTGCCTTTCAATGCTTCCATCAGCATTGAATTTGGTCTTGTAGACCCATTTACATCCAACACGTTTTTTTTCTTTGGGAAGCTTTACTAGCTCTAAAGTATCATCATTTTTTATAGAGGTTATTTCCTCTTTCATGGCTTCCTGTCATACATAATGAGTACAAGCCTTCTCATAGCTAGATGGTTATAGTTGTGCACTAGTTAATAAAGCATAATTAACTACATCTCCCTTAGGATCTTGGGAGTCATCATCCCCATACATATGCAAATTTTCAAGTTTCTGCAAAACTGAATTCATTTCACTAGCTTGGCTTCTAGTGTATCTTGAAATTTTTATCCAGCATTTGAAAAGATGGATGATGCTATAATGTTCTTTTTCCTCTTGATGGAGAATCAATATCCATAGGTAAATAACTTACCGATCTTTGTGGAGGACTTGGAGTGGTTGCTAATGTACTCGAAGTAGTACTCCTTCTTGGGCTTGGAGGGGGTGGTGTGACTTTGTTTTTCTTGGGAGACACGTGTTGTATTTGTGAAGAACTTACATCTTGGGATTCATCATCAACAAAAATTCTTTGATGACCCCATTCTCCCCCTTCATCAAAAATTACATCCCTGGAAAGTATAATTTTGTGCATCTTTGGATTGTAGAGTCTATATGCTTTGGTAGACACACAATATCCTGTAAAAATACATGCTTGACTCTTGGGATCAAGCTTCTTTCTTTTTTCATCATGAATGTGTGCATATGCTAAAGAACCAAAGACTTTGAAATTTTTTACATTTGGTTGCTTTCCATACCACCCCTCATAAGGAGTGATTCCATCTAAAATAGAAGTAGGACTCCTATTTAGAAAATATACACTAGTTCTGACAGCATCAACCTAATACATATTAGTTATATGCTTAGTTTGAAGCATCGTTCTTGCCATCTCGACTATGGTGCAGTTATTTCTCTCTACCACACTATTTTGTTGTGGGGTGTAGGCGATGGTGAATATCCTTTTGATCCCACTTGCTTTACAATATTTCAAAAATTATTTTGAGGAGTACTCGCCTCCTCGATCTGTCCTAAGACACTTTACATAAAAATAACTTTGTTTCTCTACATTATTATTGAAATCTATGAAGCAATCAAAAGTTTCATCTTTGTGTTTCAATAAATAGATCCAGCACATTCTAAAGAAATCATCTATGAAAGTGAGAAACTAAGATTTTTTTCCTAGACTCTTTGTTTGCATTGGACCATAGATGTCCGAATGCACTAATTGAAGTGGATAGTTGGCCCTCCATGCTTGTCATTTTGGAAACATAGACCTGGAGTGCTTTCCCAAAGCACATCCTTCGTAGACCTCATTATGTTCATTGATTTTTGGAAGTCCTATCACCATATCTTGAGAAGTTAACAATTTCAAGCTGGCTGAATTAAGGTAACCATATCGCAAGTGCCAAAGAACACTTGGATTTACTATAGCTACATTTGCAAGTTGATCTCCCCCTGGTTCTCCAAACTTAAGGGGAAATAACCTATTCTTGGTCATTGGTACCTGTGTGATGACACAATTACAATTGTTTTTATCAAGAATGATACATTTTCCTTCATAAAAAACAAATTTGTAATTATTCTCCATCATTTACCCAACGCTTAGCAGATTGTGTTGGAGCTTTGGAGTGTAGTAGATGTCATTCACTTTCTTTATGCCTTCTTTCATTGGAACCTTCATGGCTCCAATTCCTTCAACTTGCAAGGCTTTATCATCCCCTAACTTGATGCAGGATTTATAAGTGGAATCTAATGTAGCAAAGAGTTCTTCTTTGCCACTCATATGGTTAGAGCAACCAGTATCCAAAATCCATGTATCATTTAGATTTTGTTCTGATTGTCCATAAGAAAGAAAAATATTAGAGGTTTCATTTTCTTCACCATAATTTCCATATTGAATATTGTTGAATTGAGAATATTTTTACCAACAGTCACGAGCAAAGCGACCTGGTTTGCCATAGTTAAAACAAGACTTTTTGGACTTGTCACCTCCTCGCCCTTGATTTCCACTTTGACCTGGATTTCCACCTCTATTTTGGTTTCTGCATCTGTTATGATTTCCTCCTCTACTGGGATTGCCTCCTTTGAAGTTGCCTCTGCCTCTACCTCTTCTATGACCTCTGCCTTGATCTCTTCCACGTCCTCTTCCAGCACTTTCATTGGATGTGAAGGCTTTATCATTGCCTCCATAACTAGTTGAAGGAGATTCATGTAATCTCTCTTCATGAGACATTAACGAACCAATTAATGCATCAAAAGTTAAAGTGGAAAGGCCTTTTGACTCTTATATTATTATGGCTATGTGATTCCAACCTTGAATAAGTGTTTGCAACACTTTATTTACAACTATTTCAGGTTTAATTTCCTCACCAAGAGTAACCATTTTATTGACAACTGCTTTTACTCTGACGCAGTAGTCACCAAATTTTTCGTCTTCTTTCATTTTGAGATTTTCAAAATCTTGTTTCAGGGTTTGAAGCCTCACTTGCTTCACATGATCACTTCCCTAGAATCCGCCTTTCAAATATTTCCATGCAGCTTGTGCAGTTATACAAGCGACTATTCTAGGGAATATACTCTTCTCCAATGTTGCTTGGAGATGATAAAGAGCAAAAGAGTTGCTCTTTTGTGCTTATTTATTTATTTTCTTATCTGTGACACTTAATGTTGTCCAGTCTATGGGTTCGGTGTAACCCTCTTCAATTATGTCCTACAATCCCTTGCCTATGAGTAAGGTCCTCATTTTGATGGACCAATACTCATAATCATACCCATTGAATTCTGGAATAGGTAGATTGTTATGTGAGGCCATAGCTGCTATAAACTAAAAAATACTCCTTTTATTTCTCTATTACAATAAAGCACTCTACTTTTCAAAGAAAGAAGAAATAAGAAGAAGAAGAAATTACAAATTGAGATCAAATTTGTCTTGATTCACCCTTTCACTAATAGCTTGTTCTTCTTGATGGGGCACTTCTATCACTTGATTCACGAAGTTGTCTACTACTTGTTCTTCGTCATCACTGATCAAGATTATCTCTGGTGATTCTGGTTCTAGAATTTCAATGGAGTCATTATTGCTAAATTATGGATTTATTGGTGCTTGTGGTGCAGATTCTGACTGCTCAAATATGCTACCGAAAGAGTTATCTTCAGATTCTGCCTCGTATCCTGAGTCTGGATGTCTCTAATGGGCTATTATTGCATTCTACAATTAACTAAACATAGTATGTAGTCCATAAGTTTGTAATTTTTCATCAAACCCTTTGGTTTTTTATCTTACCAAAAGCACACAGAGGACATGATAACAACCTCTAGATCGTATCATGAATTTTTGCCTTTCAATATGCCTTTACAAATTTCAAGTCTTTTATGCTTTTGCCTCTCTCAAATTTTTACAAAGAAATTTTTAAGCCTCTCAGGATTTTTACAAAATATTTCCTCTTAGGAAATCTTTATATCCTTCCATAAAAGTTGCAAAAAATATATTTTATAAAACTTTACTAAGTTATTAATTAATAATTAAGTAAATATTTTAATTAAAACATTTAAAATATATATTTTAATAAAAAATATTAAACTAAATTATTAATCAATTTAATAAAGTAAATAAAAAGTTGCAAATTTTAATAAAAAAACTTTAGGACTTAAAAAAAAGAGCCACCGGGACTCGAACCCGCGACCTAGCCAATAGCACAGAGTCTCCTTACCACCTCAGAAACCTTGGCCGAAGAAACAACAAGCACATCCACTATACCTTATAGCTTCACCCTTAGCATTTATATATAAAAATTAAAAATTGCTTTGTCTGTCATCTCTAGGTTTTGAACCCGCGACCAGGTGGGGGGCGGGCACATTTAGGCTGGTTCCTCAAGCCATTCGAGTTAGGCGCTCAACGAGAATGCGTTGGAAGCGCATTCTATATGAAGGTAATCCACGCCTTCTTTTTTTAAAAATTTTTAGGACTTTAGTCCCACATGCTCCCTGTGAGGAGCATTTGAGGTGTTTAAAACCCTCAAGACATGTTAATTTGTTCGATTACCTTCAGGAAATCAATTTCCCACCTTTTGGTCTCTTTGGCCCAATCCACTCATGCCACGTTGGCCTCTTTCCCACGTTGTGCCACGTCGGCCTCTTGCCTATGTTGGCTTTTTGTCCACCTCTTCTTGATTGCCATGTCACCTAATGTCTTTGCCTCTCACAATCTACCATGTAGCCTGGTTAGCTCCTTATCCACTAGTTGTTGTGCTGTCTCCGCATCTCCTGATATGCCACGTAGCCTGGTCAGCTCCTTGTTCACCAGTTTTCACCTGGTCTACCTCTATTGGTCGGCCAACTATCCCTGGTCCATCAGTTAAGTTCTCTGGTCTGTCGCCTAGTCTCCTCATCTGCCAGTTAGCTCTCGAGCCAGCGCTCCCTCCTTGTCTTGGCCTCAAATTTTGATCCTGGGTCCTCATGCTCGACCTCGAGATGCGGTCCCTCTGCTTGACATTGGGATGCGGGCCCTCCTCAGCTTTCATGACTTCTATGGGCCTTAGTTAGCCTCTCCTCCCTGCCTTGCTCTGATACCATATGTGAATGTATAATTTGCATTAGTTTGAAATAATTAAATTACAAATCTTATATAGTAGCCTTTATTCTATTGGAGAAATAATAGGACTTACAAACAATTTTAAATAAAACTCTATTCCTACTATGCCGACATCATGTCGACTTGTTCCTTGTCGTCCACCCTAGCCGCCTGTCATCCAACCAATGTGAAAGGTAGGGTAATATGTAACATTTTTTTTTTTAACTGCCAACATTCTTCTCATAAATCTATGTTGGCTACCCTTCCTATTTATCAAATTAGTACTCGATATGCTCTTATTAGCATCATAAAAAAATGGAAAAACTTATCAAAAATTCATGTGGAATGGTGGAAAACTGGATAGTAAAAGGAAGTATCACTTAGTCAAGTGGGATCGTATTATCGAAAGTAAGATGGAAGGAGGACTTGGCATTAGATGTATATTTGATCATAAAAATGCTTTAGCAACAAAACTTATTTGAAATATGGTTACAACCAAATATTATTGGTGGTTCAACCTTTTGATTCATAAGTATAACTGTAAAATCCAAAATGGTAAAATTCTTAGCATTTACACTTGGAAGAAATATCTAATTTGGAGAAATATTGAAAGAGCTATGAAAATTATCTCTAAAATTTTGTCTTGGATGCCTAGAAATGGGGAAAAGATAAAAATTCTTGAAGATAAAATCATGGGAAATTTTAGACCTACCATTTTGGATAGATTACGAGATTGGCTAAATTCTTCTAACTTGCAATTTCTTTCTCAAGTGGTGAATTTTGTTGCCCCTCCAAGAATCAAGTCTTATCATGATCTTAGAATACCTTGGGATTTAATTGATGACTAAAATTATTTTATTACTTCAATGGAGGGTAGAACTCCTCTCTATCCTTTGGCTGAATATAAGTTAATTTGGAGGTGTATGAAAGGATTTGGTATTTATTCTATCAAAAAAGGTTATAAACTGATCTAAGGTTCCTCCCCTTCTATGCCCAAGTGGAGACACATTTGGCACAAAATGCTATTCATAAAATCAATTTTTTTTGGATTATCTTTGAATAAGCAGCTAACCTAGGATAATATTCAAGGTCCAAGTCGATGTTCTTTATGCCATGTAGATGAAGAAAGTAGAGAACATCTTCTTGTGCATTGTTCCTATGTCAAAGAATTCTTGAGATTAATTCTCTAATATTACTCCTGTTGTTCATGCACCTAATTCCTTTGAAGAAGTTATGACCAAGTACTCTCTTATTTTGGATTTGATTAATTATTCTCTTTGGCCCATACAGGTGAAGCAAATGATGCCTAGATATGTTTTCTAGAGTGTCTGGAAAGCAAGAAATGATGCCATATTCAAGAACCAATTCTCTCCTCCATAGGCTATGGCCTCAAATATTGTTTCCCTCTTAAATGAGGTTGCTCCAAGAATTCATGTCAATAATATAACAATAAATTTTGATCTTGTCTCCTTGATATCTACTGGTTACTCCCTCTTATTTTATGGGGCCTTAAAAGGAAATCCAAGAGCTACTAGAGGCAAAGGTATCTTTTTTATCAATGGTAAAATTAGTGTGAATTTTAATGTTGGGTTGGGCCTCTCTTCAAACAATAGTGTTGAGGCTAATGTTTTAAAACTGGGATTGATTTTAGTAAAATGAAAGGGACGTGACTCGATTCACATATTTGGTGATTCAAAACTCATTATAAATGTCATCAAATTCGGTCATTGTAATTCCATCAGCATCTTGTATGTGACAAATATTATCAAGATTCTATTGAATAAATTAACCAAGATAGAATTCCATCATGTGTGTAGAAAATATAATAGGGAAGTAGATAAGAAGGCTAATGTTAGAGTGAACTTGACTCTTGGAATGTGGTATATTTGGCAAAACCCTACTAAACCTAAATGAAAATGGAGGAGACCTACAATTTCAATAGGACCGCAAGAACTCAATTGAATGTTATGGCAATAAAATTGGATCTATTGGCTTAGATTTTATTTTTCCATTCCCTATATGTTTTGTAACTATTCACTTTGTGCAATAAAATATTTTTTTAAAACAATAGCTTTTTTTAATAATCCTATGGAAGGAAATTTTAAATTTCTAAAAATGGGTACCACAATATATTTTTCACTCCATGTTGTCTCTTTTATTGCAGCTAATCAAATATCAAGTGGGAAAATTATATGTTTTATTTTGAAAAATATTAGTTCAAACCCCTCTCATTCTATGGAAACAAGGATCAAGTCCTTCATAGGTACAATCACAAAATGATTAAGTCATTGCTAGATAGACTATTAGAGTTATAGTTTAAATCCTAATGTGGTCATTTTAGTATTGTTTTTTCATGCATTGTTTACTTATTAGGGATGATTTATTCACCAATATGAGGTTTATCCCTCTATATCATCTATAGCTATGGTAATATTAAATAGATCAACGATACATAAAATATTGCAAAGGCTTGTTCCCTTTTTTGCCAGTAAATAGTTGGAGGCATGCATAAATTTTATGTTTTCTCCTTGATTGATACCTTCAAGGAGGAATATTTTTTCTATTCCATGTGGAATGCTTAGCATAGTAGTAAGAATACAATAGTTAATACTATCTAAAGGGATATATATAATTCTAATATGATGATCTACTTTTTAGGAGCCATTAATCAGGGTGGCATTCACCTTAAGGGGTGGATGCACCCTTTTACTCTCAACCATGGCATGTAGGTTGTTGGCTAGCTCACCTATATCAAGATACCTAATTATTAAAGGGTTGGTGTTCAAACATTTCCCCTTTACTATCATGCATGTATAACTATTATTCTATTATCAGTTGAGGTGGTGATCAACATGGCTATTTAATGGATAAATTTTAATTTTTTTATTTGTAAACCCCCATAACCAATCAAAAAGCACTAGTTGTTGCATTCGCAAAGGTTCATAGGCATTGAAATCATGATACATAAGTGGATAAAACTAGTGAATCACAAAATACCAAGTGGCAATGACCATTTGGACTAATATTTTCTTTTTCTTTTATATTTATGGAAAACATCCCAAAAGGGATGCCACTTTCGGGTAAGACCCAAGGAGGCAGGGGTATCCATTACTTCAAAAACTGCCCAGGACTCGGACCTAGCCTACCACCTTTGACATACTCAAGGAGCAAACAAACACACAAAACCAATTTAAAAATAAGTAAATAACAACAAAAATAATAAAATAAAATAAAAAACATGCTCCTTGAGTGTGTCAAAAACAAAAGCACAACCAAACACACACACAATAAGATAAAATAAACCACAACATGAACCACATAGAAAAACACAAGAACCACATAACAAAACACAAACAAGACAAAAACAACAGAACACTACAAAGACATAACCCAAAAAAAACATGAAAAATAAACACAACCAAAACCTAAAATATTAAAAAAATAAAATAAAAATAAAAATAAAAACAACCAACAACATACAATAAACAAAAACAAAAAACATAGAAAACACTCACACAAAAAAACACGAATTAACACAAACAAAGAGAAACACAAGAACAAGAACGACAAAAACACAAGAACAATAACAAAAAACATAAAAAAAAACACAAAACAACAAAAACACAAGAACAAAAAAAACAACACAAAGAACACAAAAACAAAACAAAACAAAAGAACACACACCTTAAAAACTAAACAAAAAAACAAAAAATAAAAAAAATTGAACATAACAATGACCTATCTAGACCAAAAGACTATTAAGGCAAGAAACAACAAAGGAAACAAAAGAAAGAAAAGAGTGAGCTAGGGAACTAAAAAAAACCTGAATGAACCAAAGAGAAGCAAAAAAAAAGCAAGAAGAAACTAGGTACCTTCAAAATTGGAGCCATCCAAAGAAATGATAGAAAGAAGAGCTTCCCTAATTTGTGAAGCCCACCATCTAGGAGGGTGGCCATAACAAGTAAGATCACCTTTGTCCAAAGCCCAATTAGCTAAAGCATCAGCACTCTTGTTTTGATATTTGACCACATGATTATAATAAACTTTCAAAAATCCCATCTGGATTAATTGAATCTTCTCAATAATTCTTTTTATTCTCCAATCAACCTTATGATTCTTGGAAGGAGTCTTCAAAATATTAATCATAAGTTGAGAGTCAGACTCAACTAACACCTTTTCCCATCCAACCTTAGTAGCCTCCTTAAGGCCTTTGAGGATACCATACCCCTCAACAAGGTTATTGGAAAGAATACCCAAATTCTCAGCAAAAGTAAAAACCAGGGAGCCATCTGAAAGTCTACCAATTCCTCCCACATTGGCTTTTCTAGGGTTCCCTCTAGAGGCTCCATCAGTATTGACTTTTCCAAAATCCTTAGGAGGAGGTTGCCAATTTCTTGTCCTATCCATCTTACTAATACTCACATTCCCTTTAAGTTGGTTGCCCTTAGAATATTTAATCTTCAATCTTTGCATCACTTGATCCCATCTTTGGTGGGAGTTTTGGGGGTGATTAAGGAGTTGATGGACTGATTCAACTAAGTTGGCTATGGTATTTTGCCAAATATAGTGAATATCCTTCCTATCTTGATTAAAAATTTGGTTGTTCCTTTCAATCCAAATATTCCAAAGAAGAATGGTAGAACCCATCCAAACTAACTCGCCTAATAAAATGATCAACACCCTCTTGATTAGGCCAATCCCTCCAAAGTTGTTCAAAAGTAAAAAAAATTGGACCACTGTAAGCCAAGTAAAGTGGCCATTCTCCTCCATAGCTCAGAGGCTAAAGTACACTCAATAAAAATATGGTTGAGAGTTTCTACATTCTCTTCACACATCTCACATCTAAAAGGGCCATGAAAACCATGCTTCATAAGTTGCTCACCAGTAAGCACCCTACGATGTAATAAAATCCAATTAAAGAACCTCACCTTAGGCTAGAGATTTTGAGCCCACAATTGAGAAAATATGTCAGAAGAATGGTTGGGATTATTATGGCATAAGGTCAAATAACCTTGAGCAACTGAATACTCACCCTTAGTAGTGTTGTTCCATCCAAAACAATATTTTTCATGGGACCAAGAGAGAGATCTCATATGAAGGATGCCTTGGATATCTTGTCTTTGCCTTTCTAGGATTTGAATAGGCCATTCCTCAATAGGGATCCAATATCTACCAACCTTAGAATTACCAGTATGGTACCGACAATAATTAGCCATCTTTATCCAGTTAGCTCGATGAAGCTCCTCCATCCAAGGCCTCCAATCGGGAAACTGAGTTATCAAAGGCTTGTGACCATCCCAAGAATCTATCCAAAAATTTGCCTGTTGACCATTATGAATGATCCAAAATAAATTTTTCTTTATCAAATCCTCACCAGTCTTAAGAACTGCTAAAATGGGAGAACCTTTGGTAGGAAGTTGATAGCGAACAAGGTCTTCAGGACTTTTGTTCTCAGCATATTTAGCATGGATATTATTGGCCCAAAGATCATTGGGGTTATGTAACATCCTCCAATATAATTTAGAAGCTAAATATTTGTTGTTATTAATAGAATACCGAATCCTAACCCCCCTTTATTCTTAGGAAGACATAAAGTGTCCCATTTCACCAAGGCCCATTTTCTTTTCTCCTTAGTACCACTCCAAAGGAAATGATGACTGATTTGATCCAGTTCTAGGGGTTTTCCCTTTTTGCATTTTAAAAACTACCTGTTGAAGCTCATTGATAGTAATAGGAGCAGTCAAAATAGAGTTCTCCTCAAAAGTGATAAGAGAAGAGATTGCTTGAAGAACATTTTGTTGAGAAGCTGAGTCAAGAGGAGTAGCAGAAAAAATATTGGAAAAGTAATCAACAACAATAGATTTCATGCCATCCCAAGTATAAACAACATCTCCAGAATCTGATTTTAGGAAATAAATAAAGTTGTGATATCTTCGAGCTAGAAGATATTTGTGGAAGAAATTTGTGTTTCGATCTCCTTCTTTGAGCCATTGAATTCTAGATTTTTTCTTCCATAAGATTTCTTCTCTTTTTTCCCATTCCTCTAACTAAGTTGTGAGTTTAATTTCATCTGCACTTCTCTTCTCTGTGAGGCCATCTAAATGAATTTTCTTATTCAAATTTTCAAGATGAGCAATAACTTCATGTTTTTTTATGAACATCCCCAAACTCTTTCCAGTTCCAAGTCTTGATTTTGGATTTAATGTATTGTAGTCTTTTGGAAAAACAGAACATCTTAGTCTCATGCCTAGGTTTACCTTCCTTCCACCATTGTTGCACACGAGGTCTAAATGAAATGTCTCTAAGCCACATTAATTGAAAATGAAAAGGAGAGAAACTCACATTGGTTTTCCATATTTCCACCATGATTGGCCAATGATCCGAACCAACATTATTAAGAGTCTTCACTTTAGGAATGTGACCATGGATTAATAAATTTTTAGAGAGCAAAAACCTATCCAATATCTCCATTATACAAGCTAAGTCTTGCCTTATGTTAGACAAATTCATAAGGCCATTATCTGGTTGGATGTCCACAAGATGGAGGTTTGTAATATATTCACTCATGAGATCGGTGCTTTTGTCCAAATTTCTATTTCCTCCCCTTTTCTCATCCAGAGAGAGGATGGTATTGAAATCTCCTCCGATCAAGATCCAAGCTTCAAGAAAATGAGAGATAATATGAGTTATATCCTTCCACTATCTTCTTTTTTCCTCCAAAGCAATCGGAGCATAAACAATAATGTAGAGCATAATTTTGTTGGAATGTCTACTTTGAATAGCTATAGCCAACAAGCCCCAACTGCCAACCATATGGTGAATAACTACCTCTTTTGGGTCCCAAAGACAAGCAATGCCACCAGAAGTCCCCTGGGAACTGAGGGAAACCACTTTTCTAGCTGGCCAAATTTTACCTGGCAATTGAGTCCATATCCTCCATTGACATCTTTGTTTCTTGAAGGAAAACAAGATGTGGATGATTTATCCGAATCATTCTTCTAATTTCATTTTGTTTTGAAAGACTCCCTTTGAGTCCTCTAATATTCCAAGTGATGATCTTCATTAATACCAGGGCTAAAAAAGTTGGGAAGGGCATTAATCTTACCTTCCTCTACAAGATTTTCACATTTTTTTACCATATGATATGATTGGTCTTGCGACCTGCTTTTTGATTAGAATCCATATTCAATTTTTTTTCCCTATTTCTTGACTTATTCCAATTGAATCTGAGATGGCTTCTAACCTTGAAGAATGTTCGTACACAGCCAAAATTTTACTAGAGGGTTAAATGGAGTCTATATTGGGACCTGTATTATTTGAAGTTTTGACATTTAAAATATTGTTTTTCTTGTGTAAATTTTCTCTTTTTTTTGTTGAAAACCTTGGATTTGTTGGTTTATATCTGATTTCTTCCCTTCATATTTAAATTGTGTTTCTAATATTTTTGTTTCCATTATTTTCTCTTCCTCACTTGGGACATCATTTGTGGAAAGGATTTCAAACATATTAGCAGATGACTTTGATTTATCCTTCATAACTGGTTTTTTCTGAGTGTTCTTCTTCTTAGGCATTTGGAAACCTGTTGAGTTTATATCTTTTTTCTTTTGATCAAGAATTTTATTTGGGCAAGCACTGGCCAAATGACCATATTCATGGCAAATTCTACAATGAAAAGGAATGTTCTCATAGTCCACTACTTGCTCCCAAGTGTCTTCCCCAAATTGTAATGTAATCTTTTTAGGTAGGGGTTTGTCAAAATCCTTTAAAACACAAATTCGAGCATAAATAATATGTTCAAAATTTTGAGTACAATCAACAATCATCATAAAATTTCCTAAAGAGTTTCCAATTGAAGAAAAAATAGTAGGATTCCAAAATTCAATAGGGAGGCCAAAGAGTCTAACCCACACGGGAGCTATAGAAGGCATCTCTTCTTCGGCTTTAAATTTAGTATGCCAAGGCTTCATGAAAAGCCCCGCCCTTCCAAAAAACCAAGGACCCCCTTGAAAAGTTTTCTCTCTATCTTCATTATTAGCAAATAAAACAAGAAAATAACCATTTGGATAAATAGAGATTTGTAACTCACCTTTAGTTTTCCAGCTTTTTGCAGCCCAAAATTTGAAAGTAGATAGGCTCGGACGAAATTACACGAATCGACAAATTAGTCCTCTTTTCTCCAAATCTTCAATGCCAGTATGAATGTTACCCATATCAAGCTTAACAATAGGAGTTCCATCAGCTGCTTTAAGACATCCTAACTCTATTTTCTTGGGATCAATATTAGGCATTCTTAGAGATTTATAGGAAGCCCTAAGATTGATATTAGCATTGGGCTGAGGCTGTCCACCATGGAGGGTATCCCTAAAATTCATTTTTGGGGCTGAGTTTTTGAAATTCTTACCCTTGACAAGGGTTTTCACAGTAGAATTATTTTGTGGGTTCACCTTAGCAACAGATTCACTTGAGATATGAGCCATTTTTTGGATCCCCTGCAACATTTCTTGCTAAAATATTGAGCATAAACCACAATAATATTGGCTTCTAGGGCCCGAAGGCCCTAAAAACCAACCTCTGGAGCTGCTTGCACTCAACCCAGATGAAACCCTCGCATAGTTGCTTGCCAAAAATATTGTTCACACATAGGGATGCACTAGGATCTGTGTTGATTTAAATGATATGAAAATTTGTGGAGACATTCTAGGGTCTTTTAGGCATCTACCCTCAAAATTTTAGCTCAATCCGAGTCCGAATGAGTGAGATATGGCCAAAACAAGTTCAATAGTTTGGGCAGTCCTGCGAAAAAACGTCCCTCCTCTAAAGAAAAAAAATTTCATGTCTTTATGAAAACACTAATATTTTCTAAGGTTTGGAGTTTTAATTTTTATTTTTAAGGTCCATTAAAGAAAAAATTCTATAGGCCATATCTTTTGCATATGAAAGTATTTTGAGCCCATTTTCTCAAATTGCATGATTTTTTTAGCTCTATAAACTAGTGGCATTGATTCAAGGACCTATTATAATGTTAGGGTTATATTGTACAATATGTATTATCAAACCTTAGTTACTCGTCTTAATAGATGAAATTATAATATTTGGTCAATCCAATTGATTGGACTTATATGTAGTAAGGACCACAAGTGCATATTTCAAGAAGATAAAGTAGTATCCCTTCATGAAAAACTTACCACCAAAGGAAAGAAGAAGCTCTTGGCCCATTTTCCTTATTGATTAAACTTGAATTACTTTCTACATTAAATATAAGAGTGAACTTAGTCAGGTATGGTCAAAACTTCATGAGCTATTTGGAAAGCTAATACAACTAAAGTTGCTTGGAACTAGAGCTTTCTTCTCTCAAATTAGTTGATTTTGATCATGTTGAGGACTATATCTTGAGACTTAAGGCATTAAGAGAAGATATTGCATGTTATAGAGGTAAAAATAAATATGATGTAGAATATTTTGGAGAATATTACATTATTTGGAACATGAAAATGTACCCCCATGGTACCTTTATGATACAAATGTAAATATGTAATAGATTAGGATTTGAATTTATAGTAGAGGAGAGTGATTTATGTTTATGTAAGTGTCTATGTGCAGGATATGCACAAGTGTCATGTAAGTGTGTAATGTGCAGGATATGTACAAGTGTCATGCATGTTAGTAAGCAAGTGTGTAACGAGAGAAAGTGCACAAGTGTCATGTATGTAAGTGTGCAAATATGTAATGTGAGGATGTGCACAAGTATCATATATTAGGAGTGCATGTAGAAGTGTGCAAGTGTCATAGAGTTAAGTGTGCATGTAAGTAGAGAGTGAAGATTCATGGATACAAGTGTCAAGATGATAATCCAAAGTTCATGGGAGCTATCATATAGAGAGTAATAGTCAAGTACATGAAGAGTCATCTTATATGTCTATATTATGGAGACAAAGCTCCATGTTGTGTATCAAAGAAAATAGAATAAGATCATATTCAAGCATTAATATTAAATATTTTATGCATATTTTGAGCAATATTATTGTAAATATATTTCATGCTTGTACATGAATTATTTTGGCCATTTACATTCATATTTGATATTATAGTGAATGTTATTATATTTTATATTGGCCAGTATATACTTTGATTTCTCATATATTTAATTCTACTCTTGATTATTTATATTAAAACCTAATATATTGTTAATTATATTGGGGCCCAAGATAGTTTACCTTAAAAGCCAACAAAATGTGAAGATTGTCCTTGATGATATTTCTTTTTATTTTTAGAGGTTGAACCTCATGGTTCAGATGATTCCTATGTTCTTGGAAGCTTAAGTAGCTCTTAATATTTATTATATTTTTCTCTCCTAGTTCATTTTTAGGTGGCAATGAGGAATTATGGTGGTAATCCAAAATTACAAGCTCATGAAAAAGAATTAAAACCTAAAGAGGCTAATACCTATGGTCCCAATGAAGTGGAAGACCATTTGTGGATATTACAAGAAGGAAGGACATCCAACAAGTAAATGCTTATTGAAATTGCAAAGGATTAAAGTTGAGCTTTTGAAGATGGATGGATGTTTTCTAGATGATGAGGGAATTTCAAAAGGATCTACCTAGAGCATTTTATGAGGGGGGAAGTATTCACTAGAGCATACACTATTAGGGAGGAAGATATTATTATCACTATTTTCTTCTCTTGTTATCCCTTCATTTTAGAATATGAAGAGCTATTGAAAGTGTAATCAGATTCATGGATAAAGCTCACATTGTATAATGTAATAACGTATATGCCTAAGAACAATAATTATACAATGTATTTAATTTATTATAATATTTTATTATGTAAACCCTATGGGCCATGGTTGACCTTGTTATAGTTAAACCAACCTTATAACTTGTAATTAAAATTAATCCTTTTTTTACGAACTTAGGTTAAAATTATTTACGTAATTGGGATTTTGATATTTGTATAAATACCCCCCACCACTCCATCCATTGAATTGGAGTGTTGATATTATCAACTATAGAAAATATAGTGATTATTTATAGTGCCTATTGGTTCCCACTATACTTTTTCTCTTTCATATTTTTTTACACTTTTTGTATAATATTTGAGTGGATGGATTACTCTTGTTCATTTCTTGAAAATATTATGAAATCCAACATTGGGCATATTTCAACTGAAAGTTCCAATCCACTATTGGTAGTGTTCTACCATCTATAATGATGAAGATAGGATTATATTATAAGACCATTTTATCCCTTCATACAAACTAGCCACACAAAGTATAAACACATAAATACTCTCTAGACAGAAATATTATATGCGCTTATGCATCTACTCAATAATTATTTTAGAAATGGTCTACACATTTGAAGCTACCTATAGTGTATATAATGAAAACATGAAAATCTTGCACATAATGATATATGAAGATCCTAAAATTAAAATGGTCAATGAGGCATGTAAAATAGGTTTCTTGAATTTATGAAGCCTCGTGGGGAGTTGAAATATGACATTGTTATGTCCTTTATTGCAAAGAAATATTTTTTTAAATCAATCATTTTACTCCAAATAAAATAATTATTAAGACTTGATATCAAAATTGAATACAAATTCACTTCATTCTCTTTGGATTTAAACCATTTTATTAATATAATTATCAATTATCAATGGCTAGTTTAACATCTGCTCTTATTATCTATTTGGTTCTCTCATTGTATTTATTGTATAAATATCCACTAGCTCAGGCACGTGTGTTTCAAGTACAAACATCATGCCAAGGCCATATCGCACATTTTTCTCTATGAAAGTGTAGGACTATTCACTATGGTGTACTTTGATAGAACAATATTTTTATGTTTGATGTTGAATGCGTGAGAATAGATCATAATAGTTTGAGTATGTATCCACTAGTATAATCAATGGTTATTTTTAATGGATCCTCCATGAATGCTCTCATATTTTTTACAATGGATATAGCTTGATTAATGGATGTTGTAATAGATATTATTGTTTGAAAAGATCCCAAAATAGACATGGTAACTCAAATGGCTTATTCCACTACAACTATTATTAGTTATTATAGTACTTGTAAAAATTTGATAAAATCATAGTGATCACCATAAATCATATGGAAAAGAGAATAAAAATGAAATAAGAAATAAAAGTATGAAAGAGAAACAATGGTGTTCCCATGGGAACAAAAATAATAAATCACACAAATACATGTTAATGAAAGAAATCAATTAGTTGAGATATTTTTATACCAAATCCTCAACACAAATAATTACATTATCAAAGTCAAAATATCATAAGGATTTAGGGTTAAATTACAAGTTACAAGGTTAACTATACTAGTGGTTTAACTCATACTAATAGGGTTCAATACATTTAATCATGCCCATAGGATCACATAAGGAATGCTCGTATACTTACATCACACATGCCCATAGGTTTACATCACATACTATCAGCCTTGGTCAATAAGATCAAATTATATATTCCAACATCACCCAATAGTATGAATTGGGGGGCCAAGGAGAAGAGATATTTGAAATGATAACATCTCTCCCTCATAATGGATTCTCTAATAAGTCAATTTAATGACATATTCGAAAGAACCATATGAATCTTCATCATGATCTAATAGTTTATTGTCTAACTTCAATAATTGTTCTTCAATATTCATCAATCTTGTTATGCATGTCCTTAGATTGTCCTTCCATTTTAACATCTACTTTGATTATCTATTCGGTGCTCTCATTATATTTATGGTATAAATATCTACTAGCTCAAGGCACATGTATGTTTCAAGTACCAATATCATGCCAAGGCTATAGCTCCATAGTTTTCTCTACAAATGCATAGGATAATTCACTATGGTATAATTTGGTAGAACAATGTTTTTACTTTCTATGTTGAATGTGTGGGAATGGATCATAATCATTTGAGTATGTATCCACTAGCATATCAATGGTTCTTTTGAATGGACCATCCTCAAAGGCTCTTCTATTTTTTTGTAATAACTATAACTTGATTATTAAATGTTGTAGTAGAGATCATTATTAGAAAATGTCCCAAAATGGATATAATTACTCAAATGGCTTGTGACACTATAACTCTTATCAAATTTTATAATGCTTCCCAAAAAATGACAAAAGCATATGATCACCAAAAATAATATGCAAAAGAGAATAAAAATAAAATAAGATATCAAAATATGAAATTAAAACAATGGCATTCCCATGATACCCATAAACATACATCACATAGATATATATTAATGCAAGATATCAATTAGTTGAGGGGTATATATACCAATTCCTCAACACAAATAGTTACATTACCAAAGTCGACATATCATAAGGATTTAGGGTTAAATTATAAATTATAAGGTTAACTATACTAGTGGTTTAACTAATAATACTAGGGTTAAATACATTTGAATCATACTCATATTATTATATGAGGAATGTTTGTATGCTTACATCATGCATTCACATAGGCTTACATCATATACTATCGGCCTTGGCCAATAAAATCATATTAAATACTCTAACATCACCCAATAATTTGAACTAGGGGGGCAAGGAGAGGAGACATTTGAAATGATAACATCTCCCCCTTATAAAGGATGCTCTAGTGGGTCTATTTCATCCCATATCCAAAGGAACCATATTAATCTTCATCATAATTTGATAAGTTGTTCCTTGGCTTCAAAATTTGTGCTTCAATATTTATTAATCTTATTATGAATGTCCTTATAAAGTGTCCTTCCATTTTATAGTATTCGAATGGAATTTTTGAAGACTTAGACTTGCCATTAGGTTTCTAAGGCTTAGTCTTCATTGAGTTCAAGTCTTTAGGATTGGTTTGTATTTTGGAAAGTATGTCATAATTCTTCATAGCAATCTAGTAGTGAACAAGAAATTTGAAGAGACCATCCAAAGTTATAGCATATGGTTCCTCTATGTTTACTGCATTCACATGAGTCACTAGTCCAATAATTTAGAAATTTAGGATAATCTTTGCAATGATAGAATTTACATACTTTGTATTCATCTTCATTAAACCCCTTTAAGTAGCTACATTAGCTTGTAAAGCCTTAAAGCAAGATATGTAAACCTAAATATGAGAAAAATATAAAATCTTGAGGCTGGAGATATCTATTTATAATATTTCAACTTTACTAGAGTTTAGTTTTCCATACAATCATTCAATATAGTCCACACCATGATGGGATCACTCAAATCTTTGATGTGCAAAAGTATATTTGGATTTACCAACACAGAGAATGAACTGAGAGACTCCTCCTCCTTTTTATATAGTGCTTATGCATTAAGACCTTTTATCCCATCATTAAATATGAGCCAAATATTATTACTTCTAAGTAGACCAATCATTTGTACTAACTAGGTGTTGTAATTTGTCCCATTAATACAAGTAACACATACCATAGGGTCCATTTTACACAAAATATTCTATAAATCTATAACAAATATGCAAAGTGATTTCACCAATGCATATATATTGATTAAAAATCTAAAAAATGGTCCTAAAATTCATTTGCATGCAAAAGTTATGGCTCAAAAATTTTGGGCTTATTAGCACTCAAAAAAAAATTAAAGATGCCAAACCTTGGATAGAATTTTGATGAACCAAAGTTTTCCACGTCACATGTTGATAGGATAATATTTTTCTACTATTTTATATCATAGGTATTAACCAAATGATGAACATATTAGTTATGAGTCCTCTTATATATAATTGACACCATTTTTCCATGTTAATACCACAGTAGCCAACTTGATATAGGAGAAGGCAAGGTTCAAACCATTCACCTTGGATGTGGGGGAATACCCTAAATTTATTGGTCTAGTTAAAGTCCCTATGCCAATATTGGGATTAAAATAATTCAAAAACCCCTTAAGGTGAGTGAAGGTGCAAGAAATACACATTGTTTGTTCCATATCAAAAAGAAAATCTTGTGATTTAAGTCTTGCCTAATTAAAAGAAACTAACAAGATTTAAGTTAAGAAATTATTATTTCATATTGTTATTCTTTAAATTGAAGGTAATGGTGGTGTAAATAAAAGCTTTAGTACACTTGTTATAGGATAGGATTTAAACCCAAAACTCACAAAAAACAAAAAATATAGTTTCTTCATCTAGTTGTACACTTAAGATTATTGTGCTAGTGATTAACATAAATAACCTTGTAATCAATATTATCTCTTCCATGATAATAAGGAATAAAAAATCACATTGTCTCACTAATGAGGAATTCGTACCTTTGACCTTGGGTTTGAAGGGAATAAAGATACCTTACATGCCATGACACTACATCTAACATAGGGGTATGTTGGTAGGATCTATAGGACCACCTACTCCTATAAATTCTAAAATGTTTTGGTCAAGCAAAATTAAAAGTGCATAAAAATTTAGTGCCTAGGTTTTTAGCATCATATTTTGAATTTAAAATTTAAAATTTTAATTTCTTCCCTCCAATAACATTGAAGAGGACTTTCATTTGTTTGGCACATTAATTCATCAAACAAAAGATCATTCTTTTGTGTTATCAAGTTATGTCTCTTCATGCCTTCTCTAATACCATGTTAGATTTCACAATTCCTTCCTAAAACCAATAAAAGCATAACAATCACCACAAATCATATGTAAAAGAGAAGAAAAATAAATAAGAGAGAAAAATAGAAAATAGGAATAAGTAATAGATATGGATACATATCAATTCAATGGGTCAATTAATTAAGGGATATCTATATCCAATCCTTAATACAAATGGTTACATTACCCAAGTTGATACATCATAAGTATTTAGGATTAAATATAGGTTACAAGGTTAAAATACTACTGGTCTAGTCAATATCGCTAGGGTTATACATTTAAATAATGCTTATAAGATTACATCACACATGCCTTTAGGCTTACATTGCATATTGTCATCATTTTTTAATAATATAATATAATGTATTTCAACACTCCTTGATTGATTGATCTAAGTATAGGCAATGCTTATGATGATGATCACAAAATTCGAGTCATGCCTCTTTGTAAAAGTAAAAAAATGAATACTATAATATTTTTTACCTATTAAAGATCAAAAATACAATTCTATGAACCAAATATAATCAAGCTAGGATCCTCTATGTTTTTAATGGATTAGAGAAACACCCAACATATAATGACTACGAAAAAAAAACTTTTGAATTGATAGGCTAATCATCCTAAAAATCTATCTATTTAGTCATTTGGGCACTATTTAAAATGATTAATGGCCTTGGATGGGTCAAATATTTTTCTCTTCCTAAGCTAATTCCCAAATACTCTCTTCCAAACTTGTCAAGGTACTAGATAAGAAAACTTTTAGCCCTTTCCTAAAGATATTGCCCTAATAAACTAAAATACATCTAACTTAACCTCATCCAATGAGATTGATGTAGTTTATATTGATTGCTTACATAATGAAATTAATATTTATTACCTATGATGAAATAATTTATGATATGTGTTAGTACTCTAAAATAGAGATTAACACATGTCAAGGAAAAATGAACAAAAAATAAAATTGCACAAAAGCGCTCCAAAAAATACTTCATCAATCTTAAAATTTGTATATACTATTTGTGTGTGTGAGACATCTAACTTAATCTCATCCAATGATATTGATGTAGTTTCTATTAATTGCTTACTTAGTGAAATTAATATTTCTTACCTATTATGAAATAATTTATGAGATGTGGCAATACTCTAAAATAGAGATTAGCACATGTCAAGGAAAAAATGAACAAAAAATACTTCATCAATCTTCAAATTTGTATATACTATGTGTGCATGTGTATGGAGAACACAAAAAAAAAGCATCGAAGGAGTGGTTGAGGAAGAAGGAAGGGCTATAAATAAATCTAAAAGAAAAACCAAAAACCCTAACAAAAGAAAAAAGAATCTAGATATGCATCAAAGGAGTGGTTGAGGAAGAAGGAAGGGTTATAGAAAAGATGAAGGCAAAACTATGGAAAAATATTTCATAAATAAAATAATTCAAAGTGTTGCAAGCAAAGTTGTAAAAAAAACCAAAAACCCTAATGACATGCAAAAGAACATAAAGAGGCATCAAAAGAGTGGCTAAGAAATAAGGGTTGCATAAAATTTGGAGCTAAAGAAAAAGCCAAAAACCTTAATGACAAATAAAATAATGTAGAGACAATTGGTATGGTAGGAGATGAATTTATTGAAGAAGTAAGGAAATCCATGTCTAATTTGAGAAAATGAAGTACTCCTCTATTATTAGGGTTCTTACCTTTTGATGAGGAATAAGGCAATATTTAAAATATAAAAATATAATAAAAATATTATGCAAGGTTTATGTATTAAAATATTCTTATGTAATGGACCTTATAGAAAGGTCTGGTTGACACATTCTTGTAGAACTTTCTTCCTCTCTAGATCTTTCCATTCCTTTAGAACTTTCTCCCTCTCTAGATATTTCCATTTCTCTATAACTTTCTATTCCTATAGATATTTCCATGATGGGTTTGCAAGGCCTATAAATATATAATAGTTTTTTACGGCAATACAATTTTTGAATTACAAATTTTGCTTTTGGTATAAAGGGTCCCATATCAGCTAATATCAGAGCTAGTATCCTTTTGACCTTGATTTTGGGTTGACCTTTCTGATCTAGGTTTAAGGTTTATCTTTTTAACCAAAGGATTTGGGTTCATTGTTTTGATCCTTGGTTAGGGTTTCATTTCCTTTGGATCAGGGGTTGGATCCATAATTTCCATCCTTGTTGAGAGCTCTTGGGTTTATTCTTCTTTCTGGGGCTTTGAATATTTTTTGACCACAAGGCTTGGGTTTCCTTTCCAATTTGTGATTAGGGTCTAGGATTCTAACATTACTTTCTACTTGTAATATTTTGAATTTTTTTGTCTTAAGTTGTTTCTTTTTTCTCAGTTATCGACAATGATTATTTTGGAACTATATTTTTTTGGAGCAACATATTTTGTCACGCGGGGTCACATTCTCATTCTACATTGTATGGACTATGGGTATTTTGTATTTGTTTCGTATTATAAAGGTTCAACACTTTTCTCTGTTGTCATCGTTGGGTATTTTTTCTTGTCCATTGTGCGAGGGGCTGTATTTTTTTAACTGGAGTGTTCTAAAAAAAAATTCTTCTAACAACATGTGTTACATTCTTCATTTATTTATTTATTTACATGCAATTAATAATAATAACATATATAAATATATTTGTAAGACTCATCCTTAGGGTTTAGATTCAATTTTTTTAAGGTGTGCCCTTTTTAATTTATTGGAATTTATTAAAAAAATATGACAATGGTGTCCATGGACTCCCCTTGCCATGCACTGCACTCCCCCTCCCCTCCTCTTCCCTTTCCTCCCCTCCCTTGGTAGTGCATCTGCATCTTTCATGCGTAACATGACCATCCCATATACCCCCACTCCTCTCCCTTCCCTCCTGCTACATGCACACCTTTATTCACATAGCCCCCCTTTGCCCCTTCCCTCATCTCCCTCCTTTCCTACCATGTGTATGCTTTTGTATGCATGGGCTCCCCTTTCCCTCCCTCCTCCCTCCCTTCCATGCACCTCATACGTTTGAATTGCATGCTCCATGTAACATGAGGTTATGCTCACCACACACATAAAGTTAGCATGCCCTCCTTGGGTGCCCTTCATGTGCATTAACTATACACCCCACCTGCTAGGCATAGGGAAATTTTTAAAGTTTAATTTATAAATTTAAATAAAAGAAAAAAAATCAAGGCCTTATTTTATGTTCTATAAATTATTGTAAAAGTTGTCTAAGGGATATTTTTTTCAATGAGGGTTATTTCTACACCTTGCGGTGTTGCTTTTCATTTTGAGGGATTTTTATCATTGTATCATAGTGCATATTTGGTGGTACCCAACACTTATAAAAACATCAAGGAATTTCTTCTTTGCATTCTAAGGGAGAAGTTTTATCTTTGTATTGGAGTGCATTTTTGGTGGTACCCAAAACTCCTTAATATAAATGCCTCTTTTAAAATATTTCTCCTTGTCCACTATTTCCTTGGCTAGGACTCGAGGAGCCATGACTGCAAATTTGGTAGAATAAATGGCCACCATTGCTAACATCATTAATAATTTTGCAGATAAATTTCATAATATTAATGTCCACACTAAGGTTAAAATCATAAATTCTTCTCATGCCAAATATGATGTTAAGGTCTATTATGGGTCTTGAGATTCTTAAGTGTTAAATAGTTGGATCCTAGACATGGAGATGTGGTTCTCTTATAGTCAAATGGTCAAAGAGGACAAGGTTCCTTTTGCAAAGTTGAAGCTTTCTAGAGTCACCAAAATTCTAATTTTTGAGCAACTCACCCAAGATCCTATAACCACTTGGGACAAATTAGTTGTTGTATTAAAAGACATATTTTATCCCTTCAATTTTGATCATGATTTATCTATAAAATGGCTTCAATTATGCCAAGATCACAATATGTCTATGTAATACTACATATACCAATTTAATAGGTTATGTATCCTCCTTTTTGTGTTCCAGATCCCACACCAATCCTCATCCTAAAGTTTAACAGTGGGATTCAAGAACATTTATTTTGAGAGTTGAAGTATGCACCTTCGGCAACACTAGATGCAGCTTTCAATCAAACCCAACTTGCAGAGGAGAAACTAGTTTCCCACTCAAGGGGACTACAATAGTCACAAGCACCAAGAGCTTTCTAGACCTCCACTCAGCAGCAAAAAGTGCCTCAGAAGTAGAACTATACTTCCATTTATGATTCATCTTCTTCTTCATCCTCTTCATATTCTCCTTCTACTTTTAGATCCAAACCTCTAAAAATTTATGATTATTGTAATAAGTAAGGTCATTTCAAGTCTAAATATTTTTTTTTTGGTATATAAGATACTATAGCATTAATATCGGGTCAGATTGACCCAAAACCTTTTACAAAAATCAGCCCACGGTTGTTGATAAACATGTCCTTACTAAGGATCCTATATATGTAAAATCTACATGTCGCTAAAGCCATTACATTCGGTAAGGCACATAGCCTATTATCAAAAAGAAACTTCCCATACAACATTTTGGGTATACCCCGAGAAAACACACCTGCATCATAATTACAAAAAAATAAACAGACACGGATCCCTTCCTTGAAATAGTGGAGAAACAAAAAGTTGCAGACACACATAGCAGAGTACTAAAAAAAACTCCCACAAGCTCTGTATTGACAGTTACTCTTAATAATTCTTTGGTAATTACTTTCTTTCGTATATGACATGCTTTGGGACCACATCCCGTCTTGGCCAATCAACCTTGGATAAGTGAACCTGCTGGCTAGATTTATGGCGGTGGCTATCTGGTGGTCCATGTGGCTTTGGTTCGAAGTCTTATATTGTCATTTATTTCATGCCCTGTGATTATCAACCAACCTCAAATTACAAATATGACTAGGAGCCATATTATCAGACATGTGACTATCCCCATTAGTCTTTATGGTATTTCTAAGCAGCATCCACCAAGACTGACAGCTTGGATAATTGTTATTGTGAGTCCATTTCAAAAAAGAGACGGGAATACTCATAGCCTTCGAACTTACAGTGTCTTCCTTGTTGGTAAATTTGACTATCATTCTTGGCATTCTTGTTGAATAAGGTCCTCTACTTCGCTCGGTACACAGTGTTCCCATTTTAAAAGTCTGTAACCATCGACACCCAAATTGGTCAGCTTATCAGCAACTTTGTTAGCTTCCTGAAAGACATGTTGGGCTTTTATGTCTTGTCTTCCCTGGAAAAGGATCCTAGCCTCTTCAATAATTTTTTTAATCCTCCAAGGAGGTGTTTTAAGCTCAAGAAGAAGAGTATGATTATAATATATCTCTAAAAGGACTCATAGGAAGGTCCCATCAAGATTGTAGGTGAATACAAGCCCTATCAAGATTTGGAGGGTAAGCTTAACCAAGTTGCTCTAATATATCACACTTCATATCTAGGTGATCATGATAATAATTTTGTCATTAATGCTCACCTTACTCACAATTATTCCACAGATTGTATACTTGACAACGGATCACAGAAGAACTTAATATTAAAATATATCATCAATAAATTGCGTCTACCTCATCCCTACACTTTAGGATGTAAGGATGACAACTCCACCTCACAAATCACTCACACATTTACTATCTCTTTTGCTTTGGGTCCCAATTTTGTGGATAAGGTCACTTGTGATGTGACACCCATGGATTGTTGTGGCTTGCTACTTGGGAAACCTTACCAATATGATAAGAAGACATAATATGATATTTATAATAATACATTAAATTTTCATCATGAAAACAAATTTTTCTTATCCATTGCATCAAAATCCCCATATTTTTGCTCCATTCTATCCAACTATATAATATTGCGCTCATCTTTAGAAATCCATATTCTCAATACATCAACACCATCATTGTATCACCTTGTCAGATAAATCGTCTCACTTATTTCCCACTAGTACCTCTTCCTACTTCTCCTACTCTGGCTCCCCCTACTATGATTTTTCAAGGCATTCAGTGACCATCCTCCTTCAAGTCTTCTTCATCCAAATAGGTTCCTATTTTACAAAGGCAACAACAGCATCAACCACAAACCATTGGTCCTTGTCAACTTCCTCCTTCCTAATATGTCAATCGAATTTTTACCAAGTGATGTCTTTTAGATCGAGCATATATTGGCATACTAGACATCATCAACTCTCCTATCAATCCAACACCTTATTTATAGCATCCACTAGAGCATGATCGTGTGTTTGGCATATCTATTATTTTCATCACCAAAGCTCATCCAACTCTATTTTATTATACAAGCATCATAGTCCAATGCTTCTATGGTGGGGAGGAATGATGAGAAAAAAGGTAATATTTATAAATATAAAAAATTAATAAAATATTAAGGTTTATGTATTAAAATATTTTTATGTAATGGACCTTCTAGAAAGGTTTGTTGTTACATTCCCTAGATATTTATCCCTCTAGATCTTTCCATTCCTCTAGAACTTTCTCCCTCTAAATATTTCCATTCCTCTAGAACTTTCTCCCTCTCTAGATCTTTTCATTCCTCTAGAACTTTCTATTCCTCTATATCTTTCCATGATGGGTCTACAAGGCCTATAAATATGTAATAGTTTTTTTACGGTATTACAATTTTTGAATTACAAATCTTGCTTCTAGTTCAAAGGGTCGTGTATCACTTTTTCTACTAAATATAAAAGAGGTGCATTTGTTTTTAAATATGAAGAAGGTGTAAGAACTGGTTGTTTATTTACATGTGCATAATTTGTTTGTCAATGCATCCCAATACTAGATTAGGTCAAATCTGATTAGGCAACAATGGAGGAGGTGAGGGTTCTAGAAAGGAGTCATGGGTGAAAGAGAGATGGGAAAAAACTATAGGTAAAGAGACTTTTATAAGGGAATGGTGGTAGATAGGTTGAATGAATAAGAGAATCAGAGGATAAAAATATAATTGAGAAGAAGAAAATAAAACAGTGGTTGAAAGCTAACAATATAGTGAACAATTGCTACAAGGAGGCACAAGATGAAGAAAGGGCATGCAGAAAATATGGTAAATGAAAGAAAAATGAAGGAGATGGTATGAGGGCCAATGATAGAAAACTTACAAAGTAATCATAGTTTTCAAAAAATAATAGAGGAGAACACCTAAACAAGGGTATAGTAGAGGTATTATTAAATCAAGGTAAGTTGTATGGAATAGTATAGAATGAAGAAGTAGAAGTGGTGGATTATATAGAGGGACTGGATGAAAATTTAAAGAAACCAAAATTTTATTTCCAAGAGGAGGTTATGGAACTTTGAAACAAAAGGACTAAAGATTCCACAACCAAAACCTCAAAGAAGTGGAGGGGAGCATAATAGAAGCAGAGATAAAAGCAAATATTCCAAACTTAATACTAACCTAAGGCTAGGATTTTTAAATCAAAATCCCTCTCATGTAAATAAGGGAAGAGGTAAGAGAAAATATTGCATCAAAAAATGAAAGGAGATAATTAAAATGGTGGTGGGAGAAGATATGATTCTTAAAAAAAAAATACCTTTGAAAGATAAAACTCTAGTGGGAAGGTTCATAGGACACTTGATGAAACTAAAAACTCTTTGCGATTAAATAAAGTCAACATCGTTGGAATTTCTAGGATATCCCCCAACATACCATGTAATGAAAAAAGTTTGGATAGGTTTTGTATTCCAAAAAGAAGCAGATGCCAAAACTATAAAAAAAAGGGAAAATGGATATGAGGTCATAGAATCCTTACTCTAAAAACATGGACACCTAGGTTTGATCCTCACTTTGATAGGATAACCACCCAGCCTATATGGATAAAGTTACCTACACTACCACTAGAATATTGAAAGAAGACTTTTAGGGGGATAAGGAACTATTTGGGATTTTTTCTCAAAGTGGACTCAAAAAATTTAAACAATTTTTAGAAATCGGTAGCTTGAATCGTAGTGGATATGGATCTAAGTTTGGGATTATCTAAGAACATAGAATTTGTTACAGAAATCTAGTCTCACACATGGAAGTTATAATACATTGGATTCCCCTTTCAATGTAGTTTCTACCACCAGTTTGGTCATCTCAAAGCATAATGTATACTAGGAAGAAGCAATAGCCACAAAAAGGAGCAAATAGAAGTTGAAACTCCCATTGGTACAAGTAATAGAGAGAAGATAATACAAGTTCAAGTAGAAAAGGAACAAGTAACAACCTTAGGAACTTTAGAATAACAATCATAGACATCATTCAATTAGTGGAAGAAAAATGACCAGGCAACTAGACAAATATTCATGGGAACTATAGAAGAGAAGAGGGAGGCTTTGCAGATCTTCAACAAAGATCCTGGAGGACTAGATTCTGGTAATCCAATAATATATTTGGATGATGATTTTAATGATACAAATAATAAATTTGTTTCCCTATATAAATCTAGCTTGAGATAGGTTTGGGAGGACTAGATTTAGAATAGTCATGAAAGAAGAATAGAAGAGTGTTTCTTCCTCTACAAGAGAAAGAAGGAAAATAATGGAGGATAGACAGGTAGGGGAATCAAGCAAGGATTTAGTTTGGAATGGAAGAGGTTAGACTCTCTCTAAAATCAATTTATAAAATAGAAAGGAAGAATAAATAAACCTGATCGAGAACATTCTCCTCTCAAAGAGAGGAAAATGAAGTAAACTTAGAACTATCCCCATTAGTAGGATTTCCTTTTCCTCTTGTCCCTCATCTCAATGTAAATATTTACCTCCTATAGGAATATATGCTTAATATCTTAGAAAAAAAGGAAAATTAGATCAAATATTTTTAAAAATTCAAAGAGACCTAAGCTTTGAAGCCAATCAAACTCAAGGTTCCTCAATAGGTAGAATTTCCTATCTAAAAATAGCTCAAAAAAGAGCTGAGAAAGAAATTATAATAGTAGACAAAGATCTATTTATGGGTAACTCATAGTAGGATAGCCCCCTAAGTTAGGTAATCCATGACTATAATCTCTCTAAATATTAGAGGATTGGAGGCTCCTCACAAAAGATAGCCCTAAAAATACTTGTTAAACTTCAGAAGAATGATATTATGTATATTCAAGAAATCATGTTAGAGGTAGTAAAGACAACAACTATACCTAATTCATTCCTACCAAGCAAGAAGCTTATTGGGATAGACTCAAAAGAAAAATCAAGAGGAATTGTCTCGAGATGGAAATATTCTTTTCAATTGATTAAAAACTTCATAAAAGCAAGAGTAGTATCAAAATTCCACTCTAAGGAGTTAGGGAAAACTATAACTATAGTAAATATGTATGGTCCATATGGATTTAAGAAGGATTTTTTGGAGGAATATTTTGACCAATATCTAACAAGAGAGAATTTAGTGGTGGGAGGGGATTTAAACTTTGTTACAAAAATAAGTGAAATATTGGAAGAAGTTAGAAAGGACCCACTAGCTGATTTTTTCCTTCACAAAATTCAGAGTGCTAGACTATGTGATATAGAACCAATAAATCTTGCTTCTACATGGAGGAATAATCGAATTGGAAGACATGGGATATCCAAAATATTGGATAGATTTATAGTTTTAAAGAAGCTCATAACTTTCTTTGATAATATGTGAACATGGATAGATCAAGGGTAAGGGTCAAATCATTGTCCAATATTTATATATATAGAAAAGAATGAGGATAAACCACCAAGCCCTTTCAAATTTAATCCCATTTGGATGAGGGATGAAGAATTTTAAAATTTAGTAAGAATAGAATAGAGGCATTATGACCCAACCTTATAATAGATGGCCATGTTTTAGTTCAATAATAATCTTAGTAGAATAAAATCTATCACATTAGGTTTGGCCAAACCAAAACACCAAGAAGTAGAGGCAAGACTTATTGAACTTGAATTTTCTCTAAATTAGCTTTACAATACCATAGATAACATTTTTTTTTTAGAAAATTAACTTAGGCAAGTCAAGGAATTAGAAAAAATAAAAGAGAATTGTTAGAATAGGAGGAGAAAAAATGGAGAAATAAAAGCAAGGCTTTATGGCTAAAACGGGTGAAAATAAATTAAAAAAAATAAAAATTATGTGAAATAAAGGAAAATATAAATGCAATCTGGGAAATGAAAGGGAAGAACAAAAACACTTTGAAAAGATCCTAATATTTGGCTCCATTAGTAGTAAACTACTTCAAATACTTGTATAAAGATACAAGCAGATCAAATATAGTAGAGACAATCAGACTAGTTTTTAATCTGCCCAAGATGGTTAATGAGGAACAAAAAGAAGCTTTATTCTAAAAAATAATAGAGGAGTTACATTCAGTAGTCAAATCATTTTAGAAAGAGAAAATTTGGGGTCTAGATGGATGGACAATTGATTTTTATTTTGATTTTTATGAATTGTTGGAGGAGGATCTTCTAAAAGTGGTAGAAGAATCAAGGATTAAGGAACAATTTATAGGATTCATAAACTCCACTTTCTTGGCTTTGATGCCAAAAAAGGACAATCCAAAATATTTCAAGGATTAAAAACCTATCTCTTTATGTAATACTTTCTACAAAATCATCTCAAATATTATAGCTAGGAGAATTATAAGGATCTTCTCAAACATTTTTTTAAAATAATGGTTCAAGTTTTTAAGTAAAAGGTATATTCATGAAGCAATAGGGGTAGCCCAAGAAAGACTACATTCAACAAAGACAAGGAAGCAACAAGTATAGGTAATAAAATTAGATCTAGAAAAAAAAATTGATAAAGTAAATTGGTTGTACATCAAGTTGAGCCTAATTCAAATTAGATGCAGCGTTCCCTTTGTGAATTGAGTGATGGGATGTATTAGTTCAACCTCCTTTGTTGTACATATCAATGGCTTGGCTTCTAGTTTTTTCAAGGCTTCTACAGGTTTAATACAAGGGTGTCCTCTTTTTCCTCTACTTTTTATTTTGGTAGCAAAATATTTGAGTAGACTGATTAGAGAACAAAAAATATAGGAAATGATCAAGGGTATAAAAATTGGTAACTCTTTGAATATTACCAATTTTCTCTTTGCAAAAGTTTTACTTTTTTGAAAATGAACATTGAAGGAAACCTCAAAGTATACATAAGTGTTAGACCTATATTGTATGGCTATAGGAATCGAAATAAATCTTCAAAAAATGTATATAACCTTTAATAGGTTTCAACCAGGGCAAATAGAAGTTGTAGTGAGAATTTTTTGTTTCAAGCAAGTAGACTTGGATAAAGAGATAAAATATTTAGGATTTCATCTAAAACCCAATGATTATGGGTACTAGGACTGAATCTAGTTATACACCAAAATAGAGAAGAGGATCACCACTTGGTGCACTAGGTGGCTATCATTGGGGGTTTTCTTTACATTGGTGAAATTAGTCTTGAAAGCCACCCTAGTCTACTAACCTCCTTGGCTTACATTCCCATCACAATAATAGATAAAATGAGGAAGAAGTGTTTCTAATTTATTTGGTAAGGAAAAAATAGAAGGATGCAATGGAACTAGTTAAATGGAATATAATAGCTAAACCAAAATCAAATGGAGGATGGGGCCTCAAGAATATACATAATTTTAGAAAATATTTAGTAGCAAAAAGTTTATGGAGATTGATAACCAAAAAGGGACTATGACAAGAAGTAACTCAAGAGAAATATCTAGGCACCTTGTCCTTTGTATATTGGATTAGACTATAGAATAAATATGTTTCAAAAGTCATAATTATTTGGAAAGAACTGGTGAAAGCTTTTCCATTAGTTGAAATTTCTTGGCATGGAAAATAGGGAATTGAAAGGAAGTAAATATAGGCAAATATCCTTGGCTAGGAAACAAAGGAGACTATCAAATTTCATAAAATGTTATAGATCATCTCCATAGCCAATAAAATATGGTATTGATGTAGGTGATATCGAAAAAGAGAACTAATTTATGGAAACAATGATGGCTCATAGCATAAGAGCTAATATTAGAAGGAAATGAAGCTTATATTTGGCATGATCACACAAGGGAACTAGAAAGAGCAAATATAAGACTAAATTAGCAAAGAGACTTCTTTATATGGTCCAATAATCCAACAAGTGGTAAGTACATGACTAGAGAAGAGTATAAGGTGAGATTTGACAATAATAATAAGGAAAGCTTTGGTGGTGGAGTACAATATGGAAGGTAAAAACTCCCCTAAAAACTAGAATCTCTGTTTGGTTAGCTCTAGCCTGAAATTCACTAACACTGGATGTTAATAAAAGGAGGTCATGGCAAGGACCAAGTTAGTGTATCATGTATAGAAAGGAAGAAGAAACAATGGACCATATTCTAGCTCATTGCCCTTTTGCAAGAGAAGTGTGGAATTATATTTTGCCTTTGACTCAAGAAAAAGGATAGTAATCTGCTAGGAACCTTTAAATAACATGCAATAGTAGTGTAGAGAAACATGATTAAGGAGTATAGATGTGTCCCTTTGATAGTGGCATGGGGCTTATGGTTGGCTAAGAATACCAAGTTGACTGAAGATATGAAAATTATAATTATTTAAGTGCAAATGTAGATTAAATCTATTTTTGAAAATCTATAAATATTTCCAAAACAAAAATTTAGAAGCCATATAGGAACACTAATAATGAATCCTATAAATCCATGGGTCTTATTTAATGGATCTTATCAAGGTAGCCCAGGCAGGTGTGGGGAAAGGGGAGCACTTTACTTAATTAAAAATCATAAGATCACTTTCAAGGCAAGTTTAGGGGAAGGCACAAATAATAAGGTAAAATGGAAAGCATTGATCCTCTTGATGAGAATAGCAATATAGCAAGTACTTACAACTTTACAAATTTATAGATATTCAAAACTAGTGATAATTTTGGTTGTAGATCATGTTGAGATAAATATCTTGCTCCTCAATCCTTTCTATGAGCAAGTGAAACTACAAGAATATTCTATATTAGAAATTTCATACAAGCACATCTATAGGGAAATAAAAGTAGAAGTAGATGGTCTTTCAAAAGATGGTTTGAACCTTCCAACAAGCACCTGGAAAAGGGAAGAAGTGGTTAGATGACTTGGGGTTTCTTCACAATACTCATTTTATGAAGGATCCTATAAAATATTTATAAATAGAAAAATAGGGGTTTGAAAGGAATTCTTGTCTTTATTCTATAGAAATACATGCTTCCAAATTGCATCAGTCTTCAAAAACATTTCAATGAGTTTACACAGGTTTTTATGAGGGATCTTAGTCCCCTCATACTGAGTGGGGTTTGAAACTTGGATATCTTAAAGAGAGGCTAAATCCCTTACAACTATAGTAAGCTTGTAGTTTTCAGTATTCAAAATTGAAACTTGAGTCCTACTCAATTTTAGAACTCAAGCAAGAGTCATTTGAAAATCATGATTGATCAAGAAGTTACTCCTACTTTTAACCTGTCGATCCTATTATTAGAATTTTATTTCTAGATTATAAGCTAAATGTAGGATATTAGAGTAGGGAGGCAAGTAATTATCTTAGTTTAGTTTTTGACTAGCTCCTAGTTGAGATGTAACTAAAAAATTTTAGGGTACTTCATAATCGTAGCATTGTAATTTTTTTCAAACACAAAAATGAAAATTATAATCTTTTTGAGGAATACACACACACAATAGCATGTCTCTTGGTTATCTCAAGATACTCTTGGTGTTTCACATTCTCTTCAAATCTAGGTGAGAATATTTCTTTCCCATTTTTCATTATTTTCACTTGCAATTCCATTTTTATCTTATTCTCTTCTGATTTTTGTCCCATTATAGTCCTGTTTTGATTTTTATCTCATTCAATATCATATTTTCCAACATTCTTACCTTGAGGCTTAATTATAAAAGTTTCATATTATCTTAGAGTAAAATAAATGGATTCTTTCTCACTATTCTTGTAAAATATTTTACATAATAATATTTTAGATTAAAGTATTTCAATTCAACTTCCTTATCTTGAACTAAATATCTAAAAAAGTATGCTTCAAATCAATGTGTTTTGATTTTGTATGAAAACATTATTCTTAGTCATTTTAATTACACTTATGTTGTCACAGAAAAGGTAGTTGATCTTTCTTACTTTTCACCAAGGTTTTCTAGGATCCACCTCAACCATATTTCTTGTGTTCTTGCTAATATAGTCGTTATATACTCTACCACTATTATTCAGAGTGCAACCATTGTTCATTTATTTGAATTCCAAGTTACCATTCCATTTACCAATGTGATACGATTTCCTAATATATATATTTATATTTATTTATTATTAATTTGAGCCTTCCTAATTGAATCATTATATATAATAATTGATTTTATAATTTAAAGTTCCTTTTAGATACCTCAAAATTCTCTTAGCTACTCTCAAATGATATTCTAATGGCTTACTCATGGATCTTGAAACCAAAGAGACTTCATATGCAATGTATGGTCTTATTGTTATCAAATACATAAGGTTGTTAATCAAACTTCTATACTTCCTCTCATCCGCTTTTCTACTTCTATTATCCTTAGAAATTCTTTGACCTTTTGCAAGTGGGATAGCAATATATTTGTAGCTTTCCATGCAAAAATTCTTGAACATATTATATGCATATTTATATTAGTAAATGAAGATCCCATCATGTGTTTGATGTACCTCCATACCAAGAAATAATGCATCAAACCTAAATCAGTCATTTTAAATTATTGCATATTGTCTTGCTTGAACTCTCTCTTCATTATTAATGAAATTCCTATGAAAATTAGATCATCAATATACAAGCAAACAATCAAAATATCATCACCTTCCTTTTTGCATTACAGTGTGGGTTCATTCATAATTCTCACACATTCATACTTCAACAAGTATGCATCATTTTATGAATACCGTGTCCTTCGGTCCTTGTTTTAGTCCTTATAATATTTTTAAGTTGTTTACAAGTTCTTCTTACCTTCAACTTCAAATCCTTGTGGTTGTTCCACATATACTTCTTCAATCTTGTCATCCAAGAACTCTTTACATTAAGTTGATGTATAGTCCATATTTTTTTGGGGCTACCAAGGCTAATACCATTTTTATTATGTCTTTTCTTATAACAAGTGTATACATCTCATCATAACATATGCCAATTTAGTATGCATACGACTTCACCACTAGCCATTATTTATGTATTTTAATCAATCCATCATTATTATACTTGATCTTGAACATCCACTTCACTCCAATTACCTCAATGCTCTTTGAAAGTTTGCATATCCCCCAAGTATCACTCTTTTCAATTGCATTCAATTATTACTTCATGGATTTGGTCCATATCTTGTTCTTAGTTTCTTCTTCAAAACTTGAGAGTTCCACTTTAATATTAGACAATAGTTCATAGTTCACCATATTATCTTCTTATTATATTTTCCTTTGTTCTTGGGCTTGATATTAGATTCTTGTAAACCTCCTATTAAATTTCTAATCCAAAAATTGACAACTTGGATGTGCTTCTAATTTTCTATTTTATTTTGTTATTATTTTTGGAGAAATGCTTGTGTTTTCACCTGATGTTTGTAATACACTAAAATATTTAATTATGATTGTATTCTCAGTATAATCTACTTGTTTATGTACTTCTCCATCAAAAATCACATCTCTAGACACAATGCATTGTCTATATTTGAGGTCATAACATCTATGTATTTTATTTTTTTTAGAATAACCAATAAAAATGCATGCTTGACTCTTTGGATCTGAATTCTTCATTTTATTATCTTCAATAAGAACATAATCCAAAAAGCCACACAATATCAAGTAACTTATCAAAGGATTCTTTGTATACCATACCTCATGAGGAGTCATATTCTTTGTTGTAATTGTGGGACTTATATTAAGAATGTATATTGTTGTTGTAGTTGCTTTAGGCAATAATATTTTTTCATTCCTTTTGCCAATACCATGCTTATTTCTATCTCTATTATTGTCCTGCTCTTCCTTTTTATGAATCCATTTTGTTGAGGTGTATATGATACTATCAATTTCTTATTATTCCATGGTCATCACAAAATTGATTGAATTTCGTTGAACAATACTCACCACTATGATCAATCCTTAATATTTTTAATCTATATCCTCCTTCATTTTCTACTATGGATTTGAAGCTTTTGAATAGTTAAAAATCATCACTTTATTCTTCAAAAAATACACCCAAGTTCTTCTATTATAATCATAAATTAAAGTAATGAAGTAGGACTCACCAACACTTAGAGTGTGCATTGGACCATAAATATTTGAATAAACTATCTACAATGGATATGAATTCTCTATGCTCTTCCTTTTTGAAATCTCTCTCTCTAATTTTTTCCCGTCATGCAACCTTCACACACCACTTTTTGCTTCTATACAAGGCATTCCATAGGCCATTCCTTTAGCATTCAACAAATACAAGCTTCAAAAATTTAGGTGACCATACTTTTGGTGTCATAACTAGTTGTTGCTCTCAATAGTAGTATGACACAAATTGCTCTCTTGTCCTCCAAGATTTAAATAGAATATTATGTTCTTTGTTAGAGATACAATAACCATAGTTTGGTTCTGATTTGCTTTATCGTAGACAATGCACTCCTTGTTCGCAAACACCACTTTCTAGTTTTCTTTAGAACCTGCTCACCACCAATAAACTATGAGTATCTTGGATATTTTTCTTTCCATTTTTTGTATTAATTTATAAGTCTCCTTTTCATTCAACCTCAAATGCTTGTCTCCAAATTTTACTTTGCTCTTGTATAAGTCATCCAACTCCACAAGCAACTCTTGATTACTAATAATATGATTTGAACAACCAAAATCTAGCTACCAAGACTTTTTAGTTGAAAATTTTACCATATTACATGACAAGAACATATTTTTTGAGCTCTCATATTCTTGTGTATTTTTTCTTTTTTCTCCTTTAATGATTGTCTTTATTCTACATTCTCTTTGATAGTGGTCATGCTTTTAAAAATAATGATATTTAACATTTTCTTATCCACAAATCTACTTCTACCTCTTCCATTATAGAGTCATATTCTACCATGGCCTCTTCCTCTTGTATAGTGTTGATTTTTGTACTCCATTCTTTGATATTTAATGTTTTTTTTTTTTAATTTACATGGTGGAATCGGTAGCCGCCACGAATCCGGGCAAGCTATCCAGCTTTTTATGGCCACCACAGTATTTTGCGTTGTCCTCCCCAGAAGCCGCCACACATATCTTCGCGCAGTCCGCCCCTATAACCACCATGCCACAATTATTTTAAACCTTTTACGCTGCTGAAAACACCAGGAAAGGGACAAGTGTTCAATCCGATGAGGCCCGAGATTTGAACCTTGGACCTCCGCCCCCATTATGAGGTTTGGATGAACTAATTGGTCTACACCTCGGACCCCTTTGATATTTAATTTTGGATCTTGAGTTAGCGCCATTATTATTGAGCACTCTAACCATGGAAGCAAAAGCTTACTCCAATTTTTATTCTTTAGTATTTTTAATTCTTTCTTTATAGGATATAAGTGGTCCTACCAATTCATCAAACTTTAGCTTCTTCAATTTTTTATTTTGTTCAATAATCATTGCATAATTTTCCCACTTTGGTGTCAATGTTCTCAACACCTATTTGACAACACCTACTTATATTAGTTCTTCACCATGTATACCTATTTTGTGCACAATATCATGCAACCTTACATAATAATTTTCCACATTCTCATTGCCCTTCATTCTCAAATTTCATATTCTCTTTTCAATGTTTGTAACTTAATTGATTTCACTTGAAAAAACACTTGATAGGTTGTCTTCAAGGTGTCCCAAGCTCCTTTGGTAGTCTTGACACTTGCAATTCTTGAAAAATGCTTGTATCAAGAATTGCTTGTATGTGATACAAAGCCAAAGCAAATTTTATTTATGCTTCCTCCATATTATTTTTTCTTTGTAGCTGATAAAATACTCCAATTTGTTGATTCCTTGTATCCATGTTCTACAATACTTCATATTCCTTGGCAATCAGCAAAATCCTCATTTTTATGCACCAAAATTTATAATTTTTTCCTTTAAATTTTGGGATGTGAAGTAAAGCATTATCATGACCCTTGAAAACTACAACAATGATGTATGATGTTTTCTTCCGTAAACTTGAATTCTAAATTTTGTAGTTAAATAGAAACCAATCTTCAATGTATCCGCTTATCTAATATCCAAACTCCAAGCTCTAATACTAGTATGTGAAATGTGATAACAGTCTAAAAAAAATATTAACACAACATAGAATGGAGATAAAAAATGATATTGCATGAAAACTCTAAAAAACACTTTACCAATCTTCAAATTTGTACATAATACTTTAATACAATATGTTATACTTATATACAAGAAGATATATCTTAGTTATCTCAACAGACTCTTGGTGCTTTACATTCTCTCCAAATCTGGATGAGAATATTTTGTTTCACATGCAATTCAAATTTTATCCTATTCTAATTTGATCTTATTCTTATCCTCATATTTTTATCTTATTCTTGCCCTGTTTGGATTTTTGTCTCATTAACTATCACAATTTCCAACATAATTTTATTACAATTTAAAAAACTGAGCTTTAAAATTGTAAATGACTATCTCTATAAATAATCATCCGAGTTCAACCTTTAGAAATATCTTAAATTAAATTTAGGTGAATATACTATCGAATTTCTAGTAGGAGGATGGTGCTATAATAAATATTATATATGTACTCTTACTCATAAGAAATAAGAATGGCGAGGATGTAGTGCATTTTCAAAAGCTTAAGTTCACCAAATATAAGCTTTTAGCCCCTTGTGCTTGCTATTTTTAAACCTAAATGCTTAGAGTTTCTTGTGATTATATATAACTAAGGCCATTGACCATAATTCAATTTCATTCTTTCTTGGGATTTTTACTCTCCAATCAAAACTCATATTGCATTAACAAGCTAATATGAAGGATACATCACCATTAATGTTCAATGGAATCTATGTAATTGATGGATTCATAATGGCAAGATGGTTGTTTATCATGCCACTAAGGCATTAGCTAATAAAAAATATTAAACTTTTAAAAGTTCATGTTTGAGTGGCATAGATATGAGGTAATCAATATTATAAGTTGTGATTTGATCCTTTAACTATATTCTTAGACATTATGGGTCTTTGATTTGCTTACCCAAAATCAAAATCTTAGTATTCTTGTTATGCCTAATAATTGATTTGTCAAATGCTAGCATGGAGTTGAGGCTCAACATATTTTTTTCATATTTCTTGCCAACATAACTCTAGGTAGAGAAAATTGTGCCTCTACTCGTATTAGATATTATAGATAACTAAGGAGAAACTACCACATTTGTAGATAGTGAAGTATGCATTTTGTAAGACATTTTTCTCATTCAAGGATAGTTTCTCAAAATGGTTAATCCATCTGCCTAGCTCAAAATTGGCTTGCTAGAGTCCTCTAGTTAACTAGTTGCTTGAAGATCCTCCTTATGCAAGGATCTCATTATTTCCTCTTTATTTTCTAGTGCAATTCTCAAATTGGAATGACATGAGTATGGGGATAAAAGCTATGAGGCCTTTGGCCCTACCAGTTAATCTAGTGAGTTTCATCTTGTTGTCAAGAAGGCATGCCACTCTTAGAGTTATAAAAGGCACATGCTTCATGTTTCATGTTGAGAACATGGTCAAGTAGATATTCCAATTGTATTCAAGATCCATGATGGAATTTTACTAGATATCTTGCAAAAGCTTTATTCAAAAATTGACCAAAATTTTTAGATCCAAGTTAACTTACTTTTTGAAGGTAGCACAATGTAGCCTATAAGCTACGAACTCTCAACATGTATACATTGTGGAAAAACTCCTAACCTAGGTGTCTCTTATTTGTTGAAGAGTAATGACACTTTCATATACCTTTCTACCATGCATCCACTATCTACATAATTCTATATGCTTGGATGCCATGAGGCCTCCATGATCCAATCACAAAGTGATTTTTAAAATAAGTGGAAATTAAAATATGTATAAGATATACAACATGTACAATTATTAAAGGTAGACCTACAAAATTTTAAAATACTTTCCATTTACAAGTCCAAAGAAACAATGGTCTTTCCTCTTAATTCTAGTGCACCATATCATGATCTTCAAGCATTTGCATAGGTACATAATATTATAAGAAATTAACAATGCATGAAAAGATAAATTGTTATGAAGCCTTCCTTATCTACAAAGGTGGTGGCTAGGATTTAAAACATAATATGCTTCTTAAAAAAGAGTCTAGATGGGAGTTTGAGTAAGCATCAAAATTTAAAGTAACATGACAATAACTTCCTCTTTTATCCCACCCAATGGAAATTTTGATGTTAATTAGTGATTCAAATTTACTTTCTTAATGGATCATTATTTAATAAGAAATATCTTTTATGGTGTTGTTCCTTGGGGATCGTGTTATCCTTTTTGTAGGCATCAAACTCTAAATAGCTAGGTTTCATACTTGTTTCACTTCCAAGGACTATAGGAAAATACATAATGTTAAACACCCTAATTTATTTATTGATCAATGCAGTTTTCGCCTTAAAAGGTATTTTTAATACTTTTTGAAATCATGTGTGAATTTTTTTTGTTTTCTTAGGTTATGTCATATTTGAAATATCGTCTTCATGGAAATATAATACCTCTATAAGATAAGTATCACATGCATGTCCATTCAAATATTTAGATCCTTCCTCATCAAAGAAGAATTTATATTTATCTTATTCTACCCTAACATTTTCCTTTATTAACTCTATAGGATTCATCTCATCATTTATGAAATCTTCATTTTTCATCATAACCTTTTTTCTTAAATTTAAAAAATATATTACCAACTAGGAAACTTCTACTTCTCCTAAAAAACTTAGAATTTCATCATAACAAAGTTGCATATGAAAATTTCTTGGGTAGAATATGAGAATTCATAATGTCTAGATGATATGGATATTAAATAATCTTGTGTTCTACAAGGTGTTGCTGGTTATTGGAAATTGCCTCCTTTATAGTCATTACCTTACCTTTCATCCATGGTTAACCTATGAGATATCTCCTTAAGGACTAAGCTTAGGCCTACAAAAGTTTTGTTGGAAGATAATTTGGCAACCTAGATGGTAAAGATCTAATTTGCATTAGCATTTATTTGGCTTTAGCAATATCTCTATTGTGTCACATCCAAAGCCAAATTGAATTGTAATTCCTTCAAATGTCCATCTGTAGACACCTAAAATGCGTCATGTCGAGGCGACTACTCATATGGGACATGCTAGAAGACCATATGGAAGACCTTGGACAGATTCCAAGGTATAGCAGTGGTTTTTACCACTCATTTGGGCACCTTTGCCTAGTCAGTGCTAGCCGCTGCTGACACCCGCGGTTAGCAGTGTTGACCGCGCCTATCAGCCATGGTCAGGACTCAAAGTCAGTTGGCCTTCATCCGACCCAAAATTGGTTGCAACGGCCAATTGGTTGTGGATTGGAGTGGTTTGAGTGAGGAAGGTTCTGGATCCTTCCATCCAACAAGCTCAACCACCCAATCTTGATCTTAGCTTCCTCATGAAGCTACCCCTAGCCCTTGGCAATTGCTATATAATCCCCCTCCGAATTGGGGAAAAAGAGAGAGAAGTATAATCAATTGAGCAGTGAAGCCCTATCGAATTGCATACTCATTCACATGCATTGATAGGAATACTTTTGCTACCCAATTGGAGATCACATTGCCATGGAGGTCCTAGGAGGATAGGAGAGCCAAGAAATGCTAATCCGTGCAATCCATGCACTCACTGAGCAATTCAACCACCAAATATATCAGAGGACACAGAGGCGACCCTTGACCATCAATTTGGCAAGGAGAATCAGAGAATTGGCCCTGATTTGGAGGGTAAACTTACTTCAGGCTCAGTCATGGCTGTCAGCCATGGTGAACAGTGCCCATCGCTTGAAGGACCCACGGTCAGCAGGTGATCCCTGATTTCCTTGTTCTTTGCTTTGTAGTCTATTTAACTAGGTTAGATTAATCATGTTGTAGGTTTAATTCAGTATTCTAGAGATATTTGATCGACATATTAAGAGTTAATTGTAATTTCCCTTCATTATTGTAGTGTAGGCATAACGAATATTTTTCATGCTTTCATGTCTTCAATTGGTTAATTAGGAGCTTAGATAGATTCATATTAGTTTCTTTCATGTTTCTAATGGTATATCATCATGATTTAGATCAATTTACATGCATTGAATCACTTTCTTGATTTCTTGATTATCATGTTATCTTTTATACAAGCACCCTTTAAAAGCCTCATCAAGAGAGGCCTCCTTTGCTATTAATGTTTCTTGTTGTTTATTGCATGTAGGACTAATAGGGTTTTGGGATGCAAGGCAACAAATACCTCTAATCATGGAGAAGAGGGTCATCGACACCCTAGAGCAGTTCGTGTCATCCTGAAAGGCATTTGGAAATCACACCTACCCTTGAGGGGGAAACATTACATTCCTATTGTAACAATTGTATCAAAGTGATTATCCCTAAGAGGGATGTACTTGTAATTTGAATTTGGCTTCGAATATAATGGAATAAAGCATATTTCTCATTGTTAATTTGTTGTCAATTTCTCGTTCTTGTATGCATTTTGTGTATCTTTCAATTCTTGCAATAGGAACCGATAGGTGTGAGCCTTTTTGGATAGTACAAAAGGCGATCACGATGGAAATTCGCATTTCATGCCTCAAATATTTGACTTCTATTGTTTTTTTATGATAGGTGCTCACCACGGTTGACAGCCATGGTCAAAATTTGTCATCGTGGTTGACATCCACGGGCAATAGTGGTCACCGCACCATAGAGCCACGGTCAGAATCTGACAAATCAGACTATAGGGAGAAAAAGCTTAATCGAATGAGGATCTGAGGTAGGTCCCACTATCATTCTATTTTTCTCTATTCTCTATCTATGTTTTTCTAGAATGTGCAAAATGTTAGCATAATTAGGGAAGGCAATGAAGGAATGTTAAATGCATTGAGTCCTTAGGTCTTTTGATTAGGATCTACTAGTCGCTGCTAGGAACAACGGACCTCTGAGTGCAGTCCACCCTAGTATCCAATGATCTAGGCCCCTCTTGTATGTTAGTTTTGCTTGCTTGAGGCCCGATCAGTGGCCATACCATCATTAGTATGCATTGTCAAGATATCATGTAAAATTAATCATGCATGCTTTCTTAATTTGAAACGTTCCTTTTTCTGTATTACATATAGAAAGAATCATTTGAATGTTGTATTATGCATCTTTATTTTCATGCAAATTAAAAGGAACCACACACACCACGTTTCACAGTAAACGCTAGTGAGTTGGGAGTCACATCCAACCACTAGTAGGGTTTCAATGATGGTGGAGGTGATTTCCATCCGTTGGCCCAACTCCCTCATACCTTCTTGTTACTAGACCAATACCAGATCCAAGAACCATCCGTAGCCCAAAAAATTTGCATGTACTTCTCTTCGAAGGGTATAACATTGATTGGGTGAGATTGGGTGAGGATCTGGGAGGACCTGTGCTCCCTGCCCAGGTGTGGACCTCATCACCACATTTTGGGGGGATTACGTAGCCTAGAGTTCATAGCCAGGTTGTCGAGCTATGAGCATACAGGTGAAAGCCATTAAACAATTGAGAAAATCATCAACGTATTGCAAAACATGACAAGAGTTACTTTACTGATACAACAAATTGAAAACACATCAAATAATTTAGGGCTCATTTTAAAACTATAAAAGGAGATAATCATCATTGTATTCTTTGCATGCTAATAAAAGTTAAATCTAGACATAGGATACATAATGGTGCAAACATGGAGAGGCCGATCCGGGCATAGACCCGAGATCGAAGCCCAAGCTCCACCTAGTGCACAACACGATGTGGAATGCCCTCAATCACATAATCCTCCTAGACGTCATTCAATGAGTATTAGAGGGGATAATTCCACATGAGGGGATTCCATTGAGAATACCTCAATTAGAGGAAGTACTAGACATCCCTCTAGACACAGATCAGAGCATGGGACTTCCCAGCATGGGGGTTCCACACATGGTAGCATCTACCATGACCGCATTCCATGGGCATCCATGGGTTCAGCTGAAGAATATGTCATCGAGGGATCCAGATTGGTACCCCTTCGACCTGTATCTAAGGGAGGCTCATGACCTCCACCGTTAGAGTGTAGACATGTCCAAGATCCACCCATTCAGGGGTGAACCGAGAGGGCTGCTTCCGAGCATAGGCCCACACAGACTCCCTATAGGGGTGAACCTACCAAGTTCACCATAGATATATCCAAAGTGGGAGCAAATGGTACACCACCTCATGAGCCATGGCATAGCAAATAGTTGGATGGTCTAGATAGAGTCCTAGGGCATCTAGGATATAAGCCTACACTTGCACCCTCTCGACCAATGAGTGAGTGTAGCGCAAGCACCATTAGGACCGCCTGAGAACATGGAGAGTGCTCCAAGAATTCTCGAGACATGCGTGCTCCTACATCGCATGCAGGCACTGAGTATAGGAGACAACCTGACATGAATGTCATCTTTACAGACCGAGGCAAGAGTGTGGCAAATCAGTCCATTGGAGGACATACCCATAAAGTCGCTCGAATAGAGCGCACCCCTTAGAGGCCTCAGATGGTCGATCATGTTGATAGAGCTCATAGACTGATGTCAGAGCAGAGATGATAGATTCTCCAAGATCAATTGGAGGATGTTCACGTAGAGAAAGAGTGCCTCAAAAATGAGAATTCTCAGAGGTAGAGGTTCATAAGATAGAAATTATATGAACAGCGCATGCATGAACAATGCATCCTCGATCAGAAGGAGCATGTAGAGAGAGAGGATCGATTGGCTAGCACTAGTTTACCTCCTCATAGTGAGATCAGGGAGTGTGTCGATAGACGAGTGGCTTCACAGCCTGAGTTACACCCTGAGAACATAGACACACATACTCACCATACGACTCAGCACAGAGATCGATATCTAATATCCAAACAACATGAGCATAGGTAGTATGAGAATGAAGTGGGAGAGGAATTAGAACAAGAATATCCAAAAATCTCCCAATTCGAGGAGGAGGGTGAGCCTAGTCCCCCACCTCGATCGAGGAAGAATCTACCTCCGAGGGTGCCTCCAAGGCAATCTCGAGAAGAGGAGTTTCTTTCCTCGCAAGCCTATAAGACCTTAGCAGAGAAGGTCCAAGCCATAGAGAAGCAAGGAATGACTTATCAGAAGCCTACCTTGAACAAAATTCATAATGAACCTCTATGCATGTTAGTGCCTATTCCAGCATATCCTGAGCATTTCAAGATGCCTAGACTAGAAAATTTTCAAGGAGAGGAAGACGCATAGGAGCACGTGACTAGTTTTCTAGATATGTGCTTTCATATTGAGAGCAATGATGCTTTACTCCTATGCACCTTCATCATGACCCTCTCAGGCCCAGCTCGAGAGTGGTTCAACCAATTAAAGAGGCACAACATCACTAGTTTCAAACAACTAGCTGATGCATTTCTTGAACGCTTCTCCTTCGACATCAAGAAGAAGGTAAACTTATCCGACCTGGCCACTCTAACGCAACATGACGATGAGCCAGTGATGGATTATGGAAAATGATGGAGGAAAATGATGGCAAAGCTACCATTCTCCATCCCATCCTCTGAATTAATATGAATGTTCATGAAGAGTTGTGCCAAACACATTTTGTTATTGCTATAGTTGTAGCAATACCAGACATTCGAAGAGGCTTTGGTGCAAGCCAAGGTGATAGAGGACATCAAGTTACAGGAGGGTAACTTGAAGCTCAGGAATAAGAAGGAGGGGCACAAGAAAAGCACTGAGAGACAATAGGCCAAGTCGGCCCATGTTAATCAGGTGGTGTTGAACCTTCAAAAAGGGGATAAGGGGCAACAACAATGAAACTATCAAGCCCAACCTCCTCCTACACAATATGAGCAACGCAACAACAATTATAAGGGTAAAAATAAGGAACAATACCCACCTCACATATTCACTCAGTTATCAGAGTCCTTGGCTTCGATTTTTCATCAGTTATGTGAGGCGAAGGCTATAAACTTACCCGAAGTCAAGTTAATGGACCCTAATCAGCCTAAGCCTAAGGGCTACAAAGATGATCAATATTGCATCTTTCATCGATCGAAAGGCCATGACATCGAGGTATGTTGGTCTTTCAAACATCTTGTGCAAAATATGATCGAAAGAGGTATACTTCTTGTCGACAACCCACAAGCACCTGATAATAAAAATATGGGGATTTACAAAAATCCTCTACCAAATCATGAGGCACCAAAGAATAATGTTGGCCAAGTCAACCAAGTACGCATCGAACCACCAACCCAGGGGTTCATCAGAATGGTCAATATTATCACAAGAAATGTGAGGTATGAATGACCGAATCAACCTCCAGTGCCTATTAGAGTCCAAGTTGTGCCTCCTCCAAGGCCAGCCCAACATGTGCCCGGCCCACCAACTAGACCGGTGGTGACCATCAGGAGTAGGTTGGTCCAAAACCTACAGATAACTCCAATAAAGTTATCGATTTATGAGCTAATTCAGTAGTCTCCTAAGCATAGGGAGATGCTCATGGACATCTTAAGGTCCATAGAAGTGCAGCCTCAGGATCCCGAAGCATTTACACACTTCGTGGGGCATGTGCAATAGTGTCAGGAATCGGTCATTCAATTTCATGACCATGAAGTCAAGATGGTTTCCACTATTATAGCAGACCCACCATTGCATATCATCGTGTGTGTGAATCACAAACCATTCAAGTGGGTTTTGATTGACATGAGGTCATCAATCAATATCATAACTACCAAGGTGTTAACTCACTTGAAGTTACCCAAGATGCATATCATCCCTTCTACCTTCACGTTGAGAGCTTTCAATGATGCCTTATGCTCAACGGTCGGTACTATAGTCTTACCTATCCAAGTGGGGCTGAAGACCATCCCGATGATGTGTCACATAATCGAAGGTGCTATGCAATATAACATACTTCTAGGGAGGCCTTGGATCAGAGAGATGCATTGTATCCCTTCTATTTTACATCAGTGTATCAAATACATTCATGAGGGACAGGTTCACATGGTGCCTTCGAATGAAGAACCCTTTAAATACGTGAATCTAGAAGATTTTCTAAGGGAATTTATGCTCCCCTCAATGCACCTAGATGTGTGACCAAGTATCACCAATCAAATATCCAGGAGGTAAAATCAAAGAAGTGTGTGCTAGACCTACAACATCCATATCTCAATGATCGGAGCACACGACAACTACTTCTATTAGACCGACTACATCCATGATACAAAGGATGATAGGAAGTTGAAAGAAAAGGTGGGCAAAAAGAAGATAAAGCAAATGCCCAAGCCAGTCATCATTGAAGCCCCTACTCCCATGGAAGTAGAGGAAATTCAAGGAGGAGTCGAAGAGGCACTTCAACCTACTTCACCTGCATCTTCAACAGGGTCATCTGCACCGTAGGTGACCATCCATTTGGTTAATCTCAGATTAGGGGAATACATTGTGTAGAATGTGATGTTCACACCGATTATCGAGACTGCATAGGACATGGGCTGACCGTGAGCCCATCACCTTCCCATAGGGATGGTGGAACCATTGGGGGTACCACCTAACCAAACCAACTTCATCTATGGAGGGCTAGACCAGATTGCATCTCCCACACCCATGGATGAGGATGATAATGAACCATTCACCATGAATGTTCATTATCTTTCTAACCCAGACTATGCCATGTGATACTTCGAGCATTACCATTGGCATGGTTATGGTCTCAAACTATTCGAGCAGGGGCATAAGAAGCCTATAGAACCATAGTATCAATTACCCACTGATAGGTTCAGGTTGGGATTTTACAATGGAGGATAGGATGAACTCCTCATGACATCTTTAGACCACCTGTACCTCAATCTGGGGGTGAAGTTGACTTCAATCCATATCACCCTAATCCTTCTACATTTTAGAGGGATAATCGGCTAGTGACTTATGTCACTATAGATCCACCCGAGAGATATCATGCGAACATCTTGGTGGAGACCAGCCCAGAACCCATTCCAAGAGCCAACTTGGACAATCAAATTCATGGAGCTATCGATGATATTGGTATGCATTTCCAGAATCTAGACACAACTATGAGTACCAAATCAGAAGTTGCTTTTGAGGACGTTCATGCAATATCCATCATCGAAAGTGATGGACCAGACTATGATTCTGGAATAGATGATGTTGAGTTATCCTCAAACAATGAGCAATCCGAGGATGAAATCGAGTTGGCCTATTTGGGCCCTACACTCTTGCATCATATTTTACCTCTAGAATCAATGAACATGAGTGAAGAGCCTCTCGATAACGATGATGGCTATCAAGAGATAGCCTACATGAGGCCTTATTCAGAGCATCACCCGATTCCAGTAGGTAGAGGTGAAGGTTTATATTATGATAGTGATGATGAAGATGAGATAGAGAGAGCCTATTTAGGACCTCCCTACTTACGCTATCATAATGCACCATACACTATCGAGGATATGCACAAAGAGATCAATCTCCATCCTCACCTTAGAGGGAGACCATCGAATCTTAATGTGATTTATCATATGGTGTTTCCTGATCCACCAATGTACATGGAGCTCCTTGAGCCCAATGATCCCATCCGACAGTCTATTCATGGACCGGATCCGGAGATCCCCATACCCCTAGAACCACATCTCAGGGATGGAAGTTTTGCTAATGTTGAGTCACTTGCACATGGTCCTGGAGACATGATCCATTCCATCAACATGATCTCCATTTATTTGACCACTCCACTCCATAATCCAGCTGATCCATCCAAACCATTGCCTCTAAATGTAGATGCTATTGATTGGGATCATGTTGATTCACCTCTAGAGCCTAAATATTTCTTCCCTAATGAAGAAATGTTGCAACCTTTCCATTTTGCATCAGGCTATGCACATGATGTCTATCATGTTGAGGATGCTTCCAATGAGGAACCTATAAACCCAGCTAGATGACATCCACTTGATCCCTACGCCTCATCAGCTTGAGGAGGGATCCCATATGTCAGTAGAGGAAACCTTCGAAGTGGATATCAGTAATGATCCCACCAATCCAAGGAAGGTTAAATTTGGGGAGACTTTAACTCCTGATGAGCGTGCCAACCTCATCCCTCTACTGAGAGAGAGACCTGATCTCTTTGCTTGGACTTACAAAGACATGTCGGGTCTAGATCCAAAATTGGTTACTCATAACCTTTCGCTAGATCTATCAAAGAAGCCAGTCAAGCAAAAACTCAGGAAGATGCATCCAACAATAGCCTTAATGGTTAAGGATGAGTTGCAAAAGTTGTTGGACGTAGAGTTTGTCATCTCCATCGACTATCCAGAATGGGTATCCAATATGGTGCCTGTAGGAAAACCTGATGGAAGGATCCATATTTGTACGGATTTCAGAGACCTAAATAAGGCAACACCAAAGGATTCATTTCCATTGTTGAATATCGATGCTCTTGTAGATGCAACTACAGGTCATGAAATGCTCTCCTTAATGGATGGTTTTTCTGGTTACAATCAAATTTGGATTAAGCTCGAAGACCAGCATAAAACCATGTTTATAATGCCATGGGGGACATTTTGCTATAAAGTTATGCCATTCAGCCTTAAGAATGTTGGTGCCACATATCATCAGGCTATGACATATATTTTTCATGACTATATGCATAAGATCCTAGAGGATTACATTGATGACTTGTTGGCAAAGTCATTATTGCATTCTGAGCATGCGGAGGTCCTGAAGAAGGTCTTCGATCACCTGATAGAGCATAATGTCAGGTTGAATCCTAAGAAGTGTGTATTTGGTGTAACTTTAAGAAAGCTCTTAGGGTTCATCATTTCAAAATGAGGCATCGAAGTTGACCCAACAAAGGTCAAGGCTATTTTAGAAATGCGTCCCCCATAAACATCAAAGAATTAAGAAGCCTATAGGGCAAAGTAGCATCCATAAAGTGATTTATCACATAATTATCGGATAAATGTTGACCCATGAATCGATTGCTACACAAGGGGGTCCCATTCAATTGGGATGAGGACTATCGAGCAACCTTTGCTAAGATTAAGCAATACCTGGCAACGCCGCTAGTGCTAGCTCCACCAAGGCTAGATGTGCCATTTTTGCTATATATATCGACAACCGACTTTGCACTAGGAACCATGTTAGCCCAAAAGAATGTGCAAGACAAAGAGCAGGCCATATATTATATTAGTCGAACCTTGGTGAGTTATGAGCTAGGATATGCATATGTGGAAAAGTTATGTTTAGCAATAGTGTTCGCTACAAAGAAATTGTGACACTATATGTTGAGTCATACGACATATGTCATATCCAAACAAAATCCTTTGTAGTATATGATGAGCAAGACATATCATAATACATGTATTGCAAAGTGGATCATGCTACTGATAGAATTTGATTTAGAATTCATAAGCCAAAATTCCATTAAGGGACAAGTCATAGCAGATCAACTGGCTGAGGTGCCTCTCAAAAATAGTAGGCCCCTCACCATAGAGCTTCCTGATGATGTAGTATTTGCCTTATCAGAAGCACCCAAACCCGAGGAACCAGATAACAAAGTCGATATGACCTTGTTCTTTGATGGTTCAAAGTGTGAGCAAGGGGGTGGTGTAGGAATAGTGTTGTTCATGCCACAAGGAGCTCCAATGCCCTTGTCATTCAAGTTAGACTTTCCTTGCACTAACAATAATGTTGAATATGAAGCCCTAATTTTGGGTCTCCAAATAGTTATCGCCATGAAGATAAAAAGGTTAAATATCTTTGGTGATTCCCTTCTCATTGTGAACCAAGTTAAGGGATTATTTCAATGTCGATGTCCAGTATTGAAAGCTTACAAGGATCTTGTTGATATTTATCTAGCTCGATTAGAATGGTATGACATCGAGGCAATCCCTCATTCATCCAATAGATTTGTAGACACAATGGCATCTTTGGGATCTCTAATCCCTCAGAATCCATCTACCGATTTCACTACCATCCATGTAAAAATATTGTCACATTCTATTATGTAGTGCGAAGCATTGGATAACAAAGAGTCAATCAACATGATTCATGTAGAACCAAATCATGAATGGTTCTACAGAGCTAGAGACTTTCTCAAGAGAGCATCCTAGGGGTCTTTGATCTCGCAGGATCCGATGGGGAGTGGTATTACCATTCACCACAAGGTTGTTTCCCAGTATACATTTGCAAATGTAGAACCATAGGGGGAACATGTTGTCTTGTCAATCAAAGTCGAAGCTTATCATAACTGGACATCATAGATACATGACTTCCTTAGACTTGGTGTAATCCCTCAAGGATTATTGTATGCCACAAAATGCACATTTAAATAGAAAGTGACAAAGTATGTCTTGTTAGTAGACATCCTGTACCGTAGAAGCTATGATGGAGTTCTCCTTCATTGTCTTGAGCCCCAAGAGTCATCTTGGGCAATTTTGCAAGCTCATGATGGTACGTGCGATGGCCATTTCAATGGCATGGCTATCATCAAGTGCATCCTTCACATGGGTTATTATTGGCCCACTATGGAGAAGGATTGCAATGTGTATGTCAAGAAATGCATTAAATGTCAGCATCATGCTAATCTTATGCACTTGCCATCATAGGCCTTACAACCCATTCAAGTGGCTTGGCCATTTTCTCAGTGGGGATTTGATCTCATTGGTAAGATCTCTCCTCCATCATCGGGTCGACATACTTTTATTATCATGGCTACTGAGTATTTTACTAAGTGGGTGGAAGCCATTCCCTTAACAATGACAACTGGAGCATGTATTGTTGAGTTTATACTCACCAATATCATAAGTCATTTTGGGATACCATCCAAGATAGTTTTGGATAATGGAACATCATTTAAGAACAAAACTGTGAGAGCTTTGACGTCTAAGTATAGAATCAAACATAGTTTTGTGACTCCATATTATCCATAAGCAAATGGACAAGTTGAAGCTTCAAATAAGATAGTGGTCTCCATCTTGAAAAATATGGTACAAGAGCACCACAAATATTGGCACATCCAACTACCCCTTGCATTATGGGCTTACAGGACTAGTATTCGGACACCCATTGGGGCAACTCCATTTTCATTAGTATATGGCAATGAGGCCATTATGCCCTTAGAGTTGGAAATTCCAATATTGTGCATCGCATTGAAAGAGTTCATTGATGATGACACCGCATGACAAGCTCACCTAGATCAATTGATGCTACTTGATGAACATCACATGAATGCCCTTGAGCACCTCCATGTTTATCAAGAGTGCTTAAAATGAGCTTACAATAGCAAAGTCCATCTGAGAGACTTTGAGGTTGGTGATCTTGTGCTGAAAGAGAACCAACAGAACTCAAATTTACCACCAAAAATGTGAGACAAATTCATAGCTAACTGGTTAGGTCCTTATATGATCTCAGAGAAGATTGGACCTAGGACATATCGCTTGACATCACTTGGAGGAGTTGAAGAGCCTGAACCTCTCAATATCCTTCATCTTAAAGTATTTTATGCCTAAATCCTAAAAAGGCTCCAAAGGTTTCTCAAAATCCCTTTGGTCAATCCAAAAAGGCTCCAAGGGTTTCTCAAAACCACTTGGTCAATCCCAAAAGGCTCCAAGGGTTTCTCAAAACCACTTGGTCAATCCCAAAAGGCTCCAAGGGTTTCTCAAAACCACTTGGTCAATCCCAAAAGGCTCCAAGGGTTTCTCAAAACCACTTGGTCAATCCTAAAAGGCCCCAAAGGCACCTATAAGCCCTTTGGTCATCCCAAAAAAGGCTCCAAAGGCATCTGTAAGCTCTTTGGTCAAACCAAATGTTAAAATCCATAAAAAAATTGGAAAAATATCAAAAATAAAAAACATTTACATTTCATTTTGCATCATGCATCTCATTTTCCACATGCATTTCACCTTTGCATTGCATTAGGCATATTCATCCGTCGCACTTGCATTAGAATAAATTGTGTTTACAATCTTACAAATGACACCACATTTGTGTTTCAATCATGCATCTATGCACTATATTTTTCATCCATTTATCACCCTTGTGAGTAATTGTGTTTTTCAACACAACCCCAATTGTTGCTATGAAGAATATACTAGGGTTTTTTGGTCATTCAACCATACCTAGAGGTCTTCTCAAGAGTTGATAGAAAGCTTGCTTTGCTTTTGTAGTTGAGGTCTAGTTAGTATAGCCCTTAGCATATCAAAATTCTATCACTAATCAAAAAATTAAACAATCCTAATAAGGACTAGGGGAAGATGAAAGCTACGAAGCAGGACCAGGTATCCTGAGGTGAAAATTTTATTCTTGCTTATCCCTCTATGCGGACGGTATGAGAAATGTTGGCAATTGGAAAAAGGATAAGTTTATTCCCTACCCAGAATCCCTTGCTTACATTAAAATGAGCAATATCCCAGAGTGATATCCCAGATCAATCCTCCAGATTGATACCCTAGATCGATATCATAGATTGATATCCCATATTGATATCATAAGATCGATATCCCAAAAATAGTTCCCCAAAGTAAAATCCCCAAAGGAAGTTTCTGAAGCAAATTATCAAATGTAAATCCCAGAAAGTCAAATCAAATGAAGATAAAATTGTACAAAGAAAGTAAAATCAGTATCAAATCCCTTGCTCAAGAAAAAAAAAATAAAAGTACAAAATAAACAGTGATTTTTATCACTTTATATGAGCAAGTATCCCAAAAAATTGAAGAAAAGAAGGGAGCGAACTTGAATCCCTGGAATTGTCAGCACTACTGTACCTTACGCATGATGATATGTCTGATACAATAGCATCCTACTTTTGTGCAGACCAATGTTTGAATGTGGAAGAGCTAGCTTCAGGTGTCCTGTATCGCCTAGTGGTCTAGTCCAACTAAAATCTAAACCTAGGATTGGATAAACATTTGTGGACCCCCAATCTTAGCAATGGGCTGAAAGAATCCCACCTGACATCGGGGTATGCTTATGCCTTATCTAAATATACTCATTTGCACACATAGGGATAATGAATAGTTAGGGCCTATCCTAGCGAAAGCCTTATATTTCAGAAGTCTAGTATGGTTAGTATACAACTTTTGATAAGTCAACTAGGGTGTTTGAGTCTCATGGTAAACCTCAAAAATTCCCAAATAGCAACAACCAATTTTTAATGCAATCATCAAAACATCAATTTCTTTTATGAGAGTTTGTTTATTAGAATTATTTGTAATATATGTTAGATACCGGATGGATATCAGAAATGATGTTTAGATGACCACTGACTATGTTATCCATATTCTTTTAATTTACAAAATCTTATGAATAGAAAACAATAAATAATTGCATCTCACATATGGGTGTACTATCTTTCACAAAGAGATAAAGCAACTACAATCCATGATTGTTATACATTATGTGGTGTCATCCATTAGATTGATTAAAACTCATATTGCATACATTATGTTTTAAGTGATTAAAGCATACATGTCCATTTTACAAACACATTATCAAAGAAACAAAGAAATACATGCAGTACATACATGGCATAAATTATGTCATAGCAGTATAAACTAAATGCATACAAGTAAAGCAAAGTATACATGCATGTAACATCAAAATATGGCATTCATAATGCATCCATCATAAGTAGTACATCTGCATACATAACTCATAACATCTAATCATCTATCGCATAGCTATCTAGTGCATGTCATCCATACATCACATCATATAGCATCTAATCAATAACGCATTGCATCCATATGCATAACATAAAACATAAAATACCAAAAATAAAGTACACATGTAATGAGATGAAATGTCATATCATATATGTGTCAAATGTACATCATAGTGGGGTACATCAAAATGCCCATAAGCTACATATGTGTAGGTCCTCGACCTTACACTAAAAAATGGTACAATAACATCTCTAAAGATCAGTACTAGATAGGGCCTACACCCCCAGTCTATGAGGCACCATCATCGCCTCCACCATCCCTGTGGCTCCTCCATGAGCTGGTACCATGAGTCCTATCAGACCTGTGCATCCTATGGCTAGAGCTAGCTGATGACTACCCTATCTCCCTGGTCCTAGTCTGGTGTGACCCTATGGTAGTGGTCCTCTCCGAAACCTACCCACCTAGCAACCTGATGATGCCCTCCAGCTGGGCATTATGGGCTACATCCATTATGTGTTAATCATTACCCTCCTCCATGAGGGTACGTAGCCTCCTGATCTCCACCATAGGATCAAAACCTATTGGCACTAAAGTAGATGGTACCGTAGGAGGTGCCATGATAGCCTATGAGGATGAGGGATCTCCCCTCACCACCCTGAGTAGGTCTCGCTCCAGGGTCACTACACTCAGCTGTGCCTACGATAGATCATGCTCGCTAGTGAGCTACCTAATCTAAGTATCTACTATGGTCACCTATGCTTGGAGAGTTGTCCTCTCCTCCTCGTATCCATACCACTACCTCTGACCATGAGCTAGCTTCACCTCTAGAGTGGTGATCGAAGTATCCCTATGTAGGAGTTGGGTGTAGAGTCTCCCCACCTAGCTCTAGAGGTCGACAACCTATGCTCTCAGCTACCCTACCTCACTATCCAGAGCTACCTCACCCTCCTTAGAGACCTCCTCCTCTACCTCTACCTATGGGCCCTCCTCTATAGTGGCCCCTATGCCCCATGTGCCCTCTATCCGCTGGTGGGTCCTACACCCATGAGGATCCACCTCTACACCCTCTACTATGAACCCATCAACTGGTCGACCTAGATGACCCTCTCCATGCCACTAGAAGTCTGACCACCAACCATCATAATCTATAGTAGTGCCTACATCTACCAGGCCCGACTCTTGAAAGTCATCATCATCATCCCCCAATGGAGTCACCTAGGGCCAAGTCAGGTCCCTCTCTAGGACCAGGTATCTATAGATGGTAGGCATATCTAGGACATCCTGCTAGATCCCAAACTACCTCAAGATATGAGAGTAGAACTGGTACTCATGTATATCGACCTTCCGATCGATGATCCACCTATCTCTACGCACTCGATGTAGGTATCTATCTACCTCTATCCAGGGTGGATAGTCCATGTAGGGTCACCACCATATCTACTCAGGGTGAAGCTATGTAAAGCGACCAATGTAGTGATCTAGGTCTCCTACATGAGACCTACTCCTAAAGCCCTCCTACTCCTAGGGCCAGTAGGCTATGTAGCACTATCGCTCGATAGGAATGGTAGTGATCTCCAAGGGTAAATCAATGGGGTGCTCTATCAGAATGTGCTACCAACCCCAAATCTATAGAAGGATGTTACAATCGATGCCCACTCTACTACGGTATGTGATCTAAAATAACTCATGGTAGAGCTATGCTAATAGAGTGCTCCCCCACGCTAGAATGAGAGGTCACTCGATCAAACTCACCATCACATCTCTAGTCCTAGCTAAGAGGTTCTAAGGGAACCTCACACCTGAGGAGTCCAAGAGGACTATCTGAATGATCAAATGCATAAACACAGCCTCTCACTATGAGAAGAAGCTGGCCTAGAACCACTCTTGGATATGGATGCCTCCATGGTCGATGCGACCCTATGCATCATGGCTCCACTGGCCAAAGATAGCATCAAAAATATCCTTCCTCACCATGGTAGGAGAGGAGGTGATGGCCTCACCATCAATAGGTAAGCGGAAGATGCGGTAGACATCCTCCAAAGTCACTATCATTTCACCCATCGGTAGGTGAAATGTGTTGGTCCATGCATCCCAGTGATGGGCCAAAGTAGTCAAGTAGGACTGGTCAACTCTGATGGTGGGGAGGTCCAAGACGTAACCAAACCCCACCATAGCAAACCAACCCCGCTCTGCATCAGTAAGAGTGTGGTGCAGGTTGCAAAGGAGATCAGTCTCCCTCGCTCTATTAGTCAAGGCCTGAGTGACAACAATAAAGTAAAAATGAAAAATAATTAAAAATAACTAAAAAATGACAAACAAATCATAAAATCTCATAAAAATGCAAAAACATGCAAAAATATGATCAAAAATTTCAAAAAAAATCAAAAATTTGAAAAAATTTCCTAAAGTTTGCACGTCATGGGTCCTAACCGCGATCGACGCAATGGTAAAAAATATGACCATTGGGATTTAAATCCCATGCCACGGCTGCCACCCGTGGCTAAGGAGCGAGACCCTTTTCGGGCCCCGTCCTCCCCAAAATAAACCCTAAAAAATTAAAACCCACCCCCTAAACTAACCTATGCTAAACCTAGCTAGGGTGAGGTTCATTACCGACAGTTTAATGTGGTTCATTTACCCATTACTTAGTGTGGTTAATTTTAAATCTGGTAATTTACAAGTGTGGTCTCGATTTTTGAGTTACCTTGGAGGCACCGGCTCCTCCACTAGTCGAAGCCTTCGGTTGGTCGGCCATCGGTGTGGAATATACGGAGTTGGTCAAGTTTTTGGTAGCATCCTAGGTCAAATTTTACTATTTACCTCTCAAAGCTCTCAAGTTTCTATCAATGTTAGGTAAATAATGAAATTTTCAAAAGCACAAACCTTATATATATTTTTGAATTTGGGTCAGCCCACGACTGACAACCGTGGTCCCCGAATTAGGGTTTTGCGACCGCGGCTTCGAGCCGTGGTCAAGGAAATTGCCCATAGTTGATAGGCGCGATCAGAGAGCTGCAATAAATGCTCCAAATTCCCACCATGGAGAGCCTTAAAAGGTCAAATTAAAATTTTTCACCAGACCAAAATTGCTATAGAAAATATAAAATAAGTAAAAATGAGCCAAACAAAGCACAACGACATTGGAAAATGTCATCATAAGGCAAAACAAAATAACTAGATGAGATTACAAAGTACATTCAACCGAGGTCATCGCTATGGAAATCCTTTCTTGGAGCATCACACCTCCCAGCCAAATAAACAAATTCAATTCAAAATTAACAAAAAAATCAAATAAATCAAAAGTCAAATGTGCCTCGTATTCAGTCATTTACCCTATACACTTGGCGGTTGCAGTGACTTGCGATCCATGCAATCCAAAAAGATGAGTAAATTACCATAAGGACATTTGGGGTAAATTCATCATCATGGAATTGTTATGCTTCATTTCAATCCCTAAGAAGGCCTTGATGGCCGGACTGCTCCAAGGGAACGAGATATTCATCGCAATTCTCCTATGATATTTTTAGCATATCATCGACAATATGATTCAACACATGCCTAATCGGGATTGCTTTCATTTTGATTCCCTAAGAAGGCCTTCATGGCTGGACCGCTCCATGGGATAGAAATAGGCAATTACTATTAATAGTTGCAATCATAGCTGATTAGGCCTTGCCAAGTATTCAAATGCTAAATCTTACTTTGTTCAAGATCATTCATAGTGGTCAAGCGACCTCGTCGCTTCATTTATTGTCATTACCCTCATCAACTCATCGCTTGAGGGGGTAGTCATAATATCAAATCATAATCAAAGTCAATAGAAGATCCCTTGATCGTAGATCCCTAGATCTTGTCAAAATTATATTCATCTTACGAATCATTGCCAAAGACTATCATAAGCTTACCCTTCTACTAGGGCAAATAGCATATATGATAGTTTATTTGTAGCTCTCCTCCTTTCGATTATATAGGCCTAACTCCTATTGTAGCACCAAAGCTACCCGAATGCCTGATGATGAGTGCAAACCCTTTCAAATTAAGCCTTTCATCGAGTTGGAAGCAATGATTCTAGGATGCGCATCCTATTTACAAGACTTGGGCATCTAATGTTGATCAGACTAAGGATCATCATGCAACCTATGACATCATTTTAGGAGGTCTATTTTTTCTCAACATTGTTCGATCTCACAATGCATCTCAAAAGGGGCATCTATAGACACCTAAAACACGTCATGCCGAGGTGACTACTCATATGGGACATGCTAGAAGACCATATGGAAGACCTTGGATAGATTCCAAGGTATAGCAGTGGTTTTTACCACTCATTTGGGCACCTTTGCCTAGTCAGTGCTAGCCGCTGCTGACACCCACGGTTAGCAATGCTGACCACGCCTATCATCCGTGGTCAGGACTCAAAATCAGTTGGCCTTCATCCGACCCAAAATTGGTTGCAATGGCCAATTGGTTGCGGATTGGAGTGGTTTGAGTGAGGAAGGTTCTGGATCCTTCCATCCAACAAGCTCAACCACCCAATCTTGATCTAAGCTTCCTCATGAAGCTACCCCTAGCCCTTGGCAATTGCTATATAATCCCCCTCCAAATTGGGGAAAGAGAGAGAAGTATAATCAATTGAGAAGTGAAGCCCTATCGAATTGCATAATCATTCACATGCATTGATAGGAATACTTTTGCTACCCAATTGGAGATCACATTGCCATGGAGATCCTAGGAGGATAGGAGAGCCAAGAAATGCTAATCCGTGCAATCCATGCACTCACTGAGCAATTCAACCACCAAATATATCAGAGGACACAGAGGAGACCCTTGACCATCAATTTGGCAAGGAGAATCAGATAATTGGCCCTGATTTGGAGGGTAAACTTACTTCAGGCTCAATCATGGCTATCAACCATGGTGAATAGTGCCCACCGCTTGAAGGACCCATGGTCAGCAGGTGATCCCTGATTTCCTTGTTCTTTGCTTTGTAGTCTATTTAACTAGGTTAGATTAATCATGTTGTAGGTTTAATTCAGTATTCTAGAGATATTTGACCGATATATTAGGAGTTAATTGCAATTTCCCTTCATTGTTGTAGTGTAGGCATAACGAATATTTTTCATGCTTTCATGTCTTCAATTGGTTAATTAGGAGCTTAGATAGATTCATCTTAGTTTCTTTCATGTTTCTAATGGTATATCATCATGATTTAGATCAATTTACATGCATTGAATCACTTTCTTGATTTCTTGATTATCATGTTATCTTTTATACAAGCACCCTTTAAAAGCCTCATCAAGAGAGGCCTCCTTTGCTATTAATGTTTCTTGTTGTTTATTGCATGCAGGACTAACAGGGTTTTGGGATGCAAGGCAAAAAATGCCTCTAATCATGGAGAAGAGGGTCATCGACACCCTAGAGCAGTTCGTGTCATCCTGAAAGGCACTTGGAAATCACACCTACCCTTGAGAGGGAAACATTACATTCCTATTGTAACAATTGTATCAAAGTGATTATCCCTAAGAGGGATGTACTTGTAATTTGACTTTGGCTTCGAATATAATGGAATAAAGCGTATTTCTCATTGTTAATTTGTTGTCAATTTCTTGTTCTTGTATGCATTTTGTGTATCTTTCAATTCTTGCAATAGGAACCGATAGGTGTGAGCCTTTTTGGATAGTACACTATCATGTTTGACTATTTTTGAAATTTGATTCCATGTTCTATGAAAGTGCAAATTGAAATCTTAAATAGATTCTACAATTATGGCTAATGACCTACATCATCAATAAGTATGCATCACATCTCTCCAAATATCTAAACTAATTTGTTATATCATTCTAGTTATTAATGTTACCAACATCTAGGCTCTTATACCACAAAGAAATTTTATTCTTTAAAGACAAGGCCAAGAGGTAAACATTAGCATCTTCATGCTAGATAGCATGAATAGCATGAACCATTTTCAAAATATTCAAATATTAAATTTGTTCATATGTTATTTTGTCCTTTAAGTCACTGCATAAGTACAAGTACCTTGATGTATGAGAGGGGATCTAATTGTGATCAACTAAGGTTAAAGCACCTAGGTTATAAAATGCCAAATTGTCCCTTAGTAGTGTCAGTACTTTAGCTATCATGGATTTCAACCTTAAACTTGAGAAAGCGTCAAATTCTACATATTCTAAGGCTCACAAAATATTACTAAATTCTAGAGCTCCTGCTCTAGGCCAATAATTAGATTTTGAGAATATTTTCCTAATAGAGCTACTTGCCCCATGATATTCTTACATTGGTATACCATGTAATGTCTCAATTTGTGTACCAACAATTGTGTGAGAAGATGCATTTTTTACCAACGTAATATAATAATGTGCAATGTTGGCCAATAACGTATTTGGAAGATTGGTTTCATCCAATAACCAACAAAGGGTACATATCCTAAAACTATTCTATAAATAAAAGGAAAAGGGGGAAATATGCTTAAATTAATAGATATAAAATACAATATACAAGTTGAGCAGGCCTAACAATGAAGACTTTGGAGCTCCAAATAATATATGTAAGGTTTGAATCCTATATGAGGTAGGGTTGTACGCCATGCTTTATGATTGGTGATGATATCCAAACTAAATGGAGCATGGTTTGAGATTACATCCTAATGGAGCAGCATTCCATATAACACATGGTCTTATGGATGTTAAAAACTCCTTTTCAACTATCTTTTAAATATTACCCGCCAAGGACTATATTCTCCTAGATCTTGTATGTCTAAACCTTCAATTCCATGCAAATAAGTATACCTTAAACATATAAGAAAGAGGAGTGACATGCAGAGGAATCTCAAAACTAATATCCATTGGCCATGAATTACAACATACACCAAAGAGGATCACAAAACATAGTTTAATGTCATGTCCTATGCTCAATTACTTAATTATAAAACTAAAAGTTTGAGCATACAATATCCCATTAGAAACATGGTCATCCTCCATATGAAGGATACAATAGGATCATAAATAACCCCCCTTCAAAAATAATTGTGTTTAATGCATATATTTCTTATTGTAGGAAAGACTTCCCTTCTATTTAACAGTCTACAAAAATTGTCCAGTTGGATCATATCTCCATTAATGTGGCTTCCTTGGGCATTATAAGCCTTACTCCTTGAATTTCATCATCTTCTTGCATAAAAATCTAGTTGAAAAATTTTTAAACATGGAGTAGGGTGTGTTCCTCATGTCCTCCTAGAATCTATTAGTATTTACAAAAGACATGTTAAATGCCTTGGAGAATATTTTGATTTTTGTTTGAAAACTAGGATGTGTGTGTAATAAAAGAATCCATGGTTTTATAACAAGAAATTGTTTGAGTGAACTAGGCCATGCAAGCCAATCTATGCTTAATCTTTTATATATTTGTATAAAATCTTCAATGCTTAATCTTTTATATATTTGTATAAAATCTTCTAATTAGTTGGGGGCATTCCAGACTTTTAGATCCTTTGTGAACTTAGCTTTGTGGTTCTTAATGCTTTATGCTCTAATTGATTGAATATTTGGTGAGCTCATGTTATCATGACATGATGTCCTTTTTTGAAAAGGATTAACCTCTTATATCATTGTTTTGAGTGTGACAGGGACACGTAATAGCATATACAATATTTTGTGACTTCAAGAATAGCATATACAATATTTTGTGACTTCAAGACTCATTAGAAGTTTGGACCTCTTTGATTTTCCTTTATTCATTGGTTGGTTAAAGCTTGTCGGTATGATGCCATAGTATTGTTTTGAATTGGTCTTGTATGCAATAAATGTTTAAGGCTTAATCCTTTGGTGTTTCTTTCCATGTATGTCTAAGCACTCAATGAACTTCGATCAAAATGACTTTATAAGGCTCCAACTACATATTTTGATAGCTCGACATTAATTTGAATTATCTAAACTGCTCAAGAATGGCCTAAATTTGACTCGTAAATATTAACTTTGCTTAGGCACAAGCCTATATACAGATTAGGAGTATTTGTTTTGTTTGATTTTATCATTTTAGAGTGGGGTGGACCACTTGCTTTTGCAACTCTAGATGTTATGGATCTTCAAATGTGAAAACCGAAATTGGATGAGTGTGGAAGTACTTATCTTCGCATTTCCAAAATAAAATTGTAGTGTAAGGAATTTCTACTTAAATCAAACAATACTTATAGGCATCGTCCCTTCACAAAATTAGACATTTCAATGGCAAATCAAAATGTGATGAGTTGAAAACTCACAAGAGTATCAAATTTAGTAATCAACATTGACTAAAAACTTTTGTATAGCTTCTTATATAGTTTTATATAAAAGATCTTACACTTTGAAGAGTGTTATAATACAATGAAATGCAATTATCTAAAATGCAATAAGATAATTATATCAATGTGATATTCACAAAAGCTATTCAATTTTTATTGCAATACCATAAAATAATTATCAAAATCCAATGGATGGATATAATCGCATTACACAAACCTAGATTATTATTATTGGTTTAATAACTTTTAAACTTTAGTATTATTTTAAAGGGCCATTTGGTGTATGACCATTTATAGCCTACATGTTATTCATTATTATTATACTAAAGTTTGCTAAAATAAGCTCCCCATGATATACTTAGTTGTTGCTTAAGAATCCTTTCAAATTGGCATCATATCTAATATGTTGGATGCTTATCATGTAATATTTTTCTATAGCTTAATTTTGCACAAAAGTCTTTATCAATGTCTTTATTAGGTGTGTGCAATGATGGCAATTAAAGCTATCACAAAGAAATCTTATAAAAAAAGGGAAAGTAGGAATAAAAGAAATCCAATTAAATTAAATGAATTAGCTTTGAGTATGGTAGCAAAGCCACTAGGCACTTAGAAGGACTCATAGAATTTCAAAAGCAATTAAATGAGTAATGACCATTGAATTGTGATATTTTATTCATTTTAGACATCACTTTGGAAGGAACTTGAACACATTACATCCTAAATACTGTCTTTCCAAGTTAACATCCATCTGCTAACTGTCTTTCCAAGTTAACATCCCTCCGCTAACCATCTTGCCAAGCAAAGACTAATTTTTATTTTAAATATACCTAATGCAAAGAAAGACATTGATCCCTGTTCCAAGCAGCCTTGACAGTTGTATTTTTTTAGGTTATTTTTTCTTTTTCTTTTTCTTTTTTAAAAAGATAGCAATATTCATTTTTTTTTAAGTATATATTAAAAAGCAAGATTCAATAACTCTTATTTTACTGGAGACACTTGAGGCATATCGATACCTAAGCTTGCACTGGCTTGCATTTTTTTTATTTAAAAAGCCTGTTGTACAAAGCAAGCAAAAAAAAACGCACCACTGACATTTTCTTTTACACACAAGCTTGTGACATTTTAATGTATTAAACAAAAATATTATTTGTACTATCGATTTCCTTTAACGTTGAAAGCAGGAAGATTACAAACAATGAATACTAAAAAGAACCAAATTCATTAGCCAACTATGTTGTCCTTTACACTCTAGCAAATATGGTCAAGAATATTTAATTGTAAGCTCCTTGGCAATGCTTTCTCTACTCCAAATTAGCATTGATCTTGATGACACTCAAAAAGTATGGTCACCAAGGGACACTGAACCCCAGTTTGACTGTTTGACTAAATCCATCAGAATTGAATACATGAAAAATGTTTTGTCAAAGCTCAGATATGTTTGTGCTAATAAACAAACTCAAATATCAACTCTTGTGAGTAAACATATCTTCAACACAAGCATAAATGTTTATTAAAATCATGTTCCCTGGAGTGAGAGTGAGCTGGACAATTCAAGATGGCCAAATATTTGAGATCCTTTCCATTCATTTGAAGACCAGCAACTCCCATAGATACCCAGTATCAATATTCAAATCCAAAGAGTGGCAAGTAGTGTTGCATACCAGCTCAATTCGAAAATAGCCCCACTGAAATAGCTACCAAAAAGAACTTCGAGCCCATAATCTCTTGAAGGCCAAGAAAGGGTTGTTAATTAATTGAAAACAACGAACAAAATGATCCCTTTATGATTTCCATTACAATCTGGAATCCCAACCATGTGCATAGTGCCAAAGTATGATAATTTTTAAAACCATTTGAGATTTTCCAAAATATGACTGGTAATAAAATAAAAGTAGATTTTTAATGTCCACAAAGCCAAGGTCATATGGGACAATGTGTTCATCCACCCATACCAATGTATGGTGTACAACCCTACCCCCTTTCAGATTCGAACATTTCCTATTCAGAGTTTCACGGTCTTAACCATTAGGACCACAGTCTCTTAATCAACTCTATTTTATACAAGCTAAACAGCATCTCAAATATCAATCCTTTTTAGACCAATCAAAATTTTGGACTAACTTGAGATTTCCCGAAAACTAAACATTTGAAAACAATTGAACACATTACATTCAGTGCTCTAAAATTCCAGGCATCACAACTTAAAAAACAAATCATATAATACATCCATTAAATCGACAATTAAATGTACAGAACCAAGAGCTCCGATCTAATCCTTCACTATGAACAGCCTGAAGATCATAATAGAACCGTGTGATTTAAGCCTTTTTTATTCTCTATCAACATCTTGCAATTCTTAAAAGTGTAGAATATCTGAGCACTTCCTATCCTGTGGCGCTAATTAACAGAAGCTCCTGTGGGGAGCAATTGCTTAAAGACGATCCTTTTTTATATTGACATCAATTGTTTTTCTTTATACGCATATAGTTTCATTTTAAGAGAGTACAGAATCTGAATTTCTGATTAACACCAGTAGAGTAGAAAACATCAACAGGTTACCTGGTGATTTCTTGAAAGAATTCTATACTCTCTTCCTGCTGACATCTAAACCAAAATCCATGCTGACATGGACTGCTGGCATGCCTATATTGAATCCCGTGAAGCATTTATGACCCACAATATAAAACCTGAAACATCCCTTTAACTCCATATCTAGTATACAGACACCTGTGCAAACAGCTAAACATATTAGCTATCTGACAATGAACAATTATATAGCTTTCTAAAAAGACAGAACACTCCTGTGAAGCAAACTACAGAACACTACTGTGAAATAAACCATATACTTGCAGAGAAACTTGAAACATGTTCAAAAATTCATTCATATAGCATTATATATTTTGATGTCAGCATACATTACAGAGCACACTGCCAAATTTAGCAGACCCAATTGGCAAGCAAAACATTTCGAAACAGACAGTTTCAAGAGTTCAAAAATATAAAAGCTTTCGATGTAATATAAAATCTTAGTTTTATCCCCTGCAAATGTTTTGACCAAAAAGAAAAATATTAAAATAAAATAAGTAAAAAAAAAAAAACTTTTAGAGATTTTCTTTGACCATATTATACATCTCACCAGACAAACAAAATATCAAAATGTATAAAAAGAAGAATTTGTCAGATAAAGTGAACAAAATAGCAAATACATAGTTCCTAATTTGTGGGAGACAGGTCAAATGTCTAGAAAATAATGAAGTTATTCTAGAATGCATATAATGCATTTCCTTGTAAGGAACTTCCCTTGACTAGATATCCTAGTAACTCACCTGCAAGGAAGCAACAAACATCATTCAGCATATGGAATCCAAAGGTCCCTTTTGATATCACTTTTCTTCATGTACTACAAAGAGATTTGTCCAACAAAAACAAGACATGAAAATCAATCAATACAATGAAAGATAATTATAGTTTATCAGCTTGCAATCCTGTGGGTGAACCTTAACATTTGAGTGGTGGGGACGAAAGAGTTTCATACTATTAACCAAGGTTCCAAGCCCATGGGCGAACCTTAACATTTGTCCATGGGGATGGTTCAAATCTCAAGAGTGAACCTTAACCTAAGGGGTTTGGGGCAAATGGTTAAAAATTAAGAGTTTAACAATATAAACCAAGGTTGCAATCCCATGGGTGAACCTTAAAATGTAGCCCATGGGGTTTGTGGCAAGAGGTGTGAAACGAAGATTTTCACATTGGAAAACAACGCTCCAATCCCATGGATGAACCTTAACATTTTTGCCCATGGGGTTTGAGGCATGTGGTCAAGAGTGAGGAGTTTCACACTATAGATCAAGGTTCCAATCTCATAGGTGAACATTACCAAATGGCATGAACTGAAGTGGTTAAATATGTGCACTTCAAATGCAAAGACCAAGGTTCAAATTTTGCTAGGCAATATATGCGTAAGAGGTATTAATACCACTGTGATGTAATACAGTGCAGCCTGTTTCAATCCCATAGATAGATTATCAGCCAAAAATTGTTCAAATCATTCTTTGTATTCCGAGGGTGAATGAACAGTACATATCAAAATTTGCGGAGAATAGGATTAGTAGTGTACCCATCTGCTTACTAAATCCTTAGAGATCCATGTTATTTTAACAATAATCAACATTCCATAGGTAAAGATTCACTTTATGATTCCAGTCCTTCCATTAACATTAGGGAAAATGACTTTGGTTTGCCCGCGAGGACACTTGACTCTGAAGAGAAAACTGCTCCATACCAAATGGCTCCTACCATACCATCTAATCCATAAATGGAGTAAACTCTCCTACCCAAGCACCTTATGATCGATACAAATTTTAACATAAGTCATGCAATCAAAGGCTGTTATTTTTCAAGCCAAGCCAACATCATGGCTATCAGCACTGCAGAGTTGGCCCATGAACATGCAAATGAGGGCACCATAACTAGGTAGCCCTAGAGGAGAAGACATTGTCCATCCACCCTCAATCTTGGATAATAGGCACACAAGAATAATACAACGAAAGGTGATGAGAAGAGTTGGCATCATCAAATGCTACTGCGGGCCCACAAACTAAACGTGCTCACATGACTAGTATAAGTCATAACAGAAGACCCCTTATGCTAGGTACTCAACAGTACTACATAATAACATTGTATTAAGCCATGAACAATAATCGCACATCATTTCTCATGTACATCAACCCTCAAACATCAGCCTCCCCCTTGTGCTCTACAACTTCCTTGGACATTTGCCTAATCCGGGCTTTGAAGTTGATTTCCATGCATAAAATCTCATATTACAATTGCAAATTAACATATACACAATGCAATCACAAAACATAGGGCACATGCATATAGATAATCAGACCATACTGTATGTCAGCATTCTAATGGTCATATAAAATCAAATAAATAATTAAATTAAATGGAAATATTTGGATTTTGGCAAGGAGGCAAGAGCAATAGAAAAATGGGCAGGTCAGTGTCCATTTGGGATCAAAAATTTACTGTAAATGCTGTAAACACAAATCCTCTAAAATAAAATAACTTTCACAGCATGACATCCTAACCTGTAACTATTTGGAAATTGATGACATCTGCATTAAACTAAATGAAAAAACCTTCCATTTCGGAGGCTTTTAATCTAGATCATTCCTATTTTTTTTTTAAAGCAAAAAACCCCTTGCGGGGCCACCTTGGTCTGAGAGACCACGACCAGGGGGTTCTACACCATCAAAGTCACCCGGGAGTCGCGCCCGGCCCTGCCCGCACCAACATTATCAATTGGATTTTGGGTACCCAATTCAACTTTTTGGTAGGGTGGAGATTCGAAACTGGGACCTCCCTTGGAGGATTGCCCTCTCCTCTCCAACTCACCTACAACACCTGGGTTGATCATTCCTATAGCAAGTTAGTGTATGATTGAAATTTTCTGGGTTAAATCAGTTCTGAACTGCTCTTTTTTTATTGAATAGTTTCAGTAAAAATTAGACAGAACGTGTCATGATATCCATATTTGTACCTCCTGAGCTTCATCAGGCAATCGAGGTTTAAGAGGATACAGAATTAAAACAATGTGTAAAAGTCATGGTTCCCTTGTCCATGCAACAGGTTCCCATATGCCATAACTGGTGTGTTGGACTCAATGGAATCTAAAAGGATCATTATTCTGCTAATTTTGGCATTGTAAATCCATTGACAGTGCTCATAAACAGGCATGAGTTGGCTGGCCCTATGTCTTACCAACCAACGTATTGAAATACCCATCACATGTATTTTATAGCATCTAACACCCTTTTTGGACTTCCCACAATATTTTGGGGCTTCTTGTCCAGTATAAGGCTGCTGGATTTTCTCATACTAGCATACATCGCATACCTGGTGAATACATACAAATTCAATATTCTTATGCATTTTAGATGTGTTATTCACACTAACGGGCCCTAATTGATAGCCATAGTTGCGAGATTCGAATAATCCGATTTGTTCGAGAGGTTTAGAAAATATGAAAATCCAAAATCTCAAAAAAAGTTCAAGCAGCCGGGGGGAGGAGGAGCAGAGTTTTGGAAATAAGCTAAGACAATAAATGTATGAGTTTTAAACTTCGATAACATCACAATATATAAGAATATCCATCAAAAATTCAAAGCTAAGCTTGAATTAAGAGAACTTTCAAGTGTTAAACACCTATAATATAGAAATCTTCGACAACATCAATATCCATTTATTAATTTAGATTTATTTAGCTTTAGATGGGCAGACACCACACCAGACTATACAGATCCAGTGTGTTCAAAATATCTGGACCAGGCCGGATTCTGTCCACATGCAGTCAGATCTGGTAACTATGTTCACAGGTAATGCTGCAATTTCCCATGCAGCTTTATGCAGTGATTCATTTGATCACTCTATCAGTCACTTCCTTTTTTGATTTCCAGACTTTATTGTCCTCTTATCCATAGTTATTCTAGGGTCATGAAATGCCAATCCCACATTTTCTACAACAACATAACTGTGAAGACACAAATATTATAAGTATGGCTTTTGCTGCCACTAACCACTTTAATGATGCATCTGAGACCACTAGTCAATCTGTTTCCCATCAACTTGCTGTCATGATGTGCACCAGTAATTTATTTTAGTGTAACTTCCATGAAGAGTGAGATGTATTTTGACAAACCAAGGGAACTCCATCTTATAGGCAATCTCATTTATTTTCTCAAGTGATCAATGGCACATAATATATTGGCAACAACTGAGTACATTTTTGTGTAATGAGCTGTTTGTTTTTCCCTTTTGGATATAAATTATTACCATCCTCAAAATACTGAGGAGTTTTATGTCAATCCTAATATAGTTGATAGTTCAACCTTGCATCGAGCCTAGAGATTTTTTTTTGCACTCCTATAACTCTTTTTGCATCCTCTGTAATATATCCAAGGAAACGTTCTTCCTCTAAAAATTTACTACATCCAGGTTAGTAGGCAAAATACAATCAAAAAACAATTACTTAATTGTTTATGATTGTTGTACCCCAAGCCTCCCAAGAAAATGAAAACAAAAAAAAAAAGGTTTTCTCACAATTTTGACAAGCTACTACAGTTGCTCTTAACATATCATCCATGACTTGGTTTGCCTTTTCCATTTGCCTGTCTATCTACGAGTGAACTCTGTCTTAGAAATTCAACGAAGTGCAAAATGCCTTCGCCCCCCTAAAATTTGGTTATACCCAGCATGTTTGGATAAGCCACATTTTGAAAATATCCTTTGTTAAAATTCATGCCATGTCCCCAGACTCGGTCTCATAAGACAAGAAATAAATCTCAACAGTTTTACAGACAATACAACTTCAAATATCATATGACTTTGACTTTCAACATTTTAGAAGGAAACCAGTATAACAAAATTCATAAATTTCCTAAGCCTAGTAACAAAATTATTTGTTGGAGGATTTCTTTGTCATGTCAATCTGACCACTCTTCCAAAGTATCTTGGTACCAAGCAATTTGCTTTTGTATATTATTTCAATTTGAGATGGATTCTAGATACTTTTAGTATCTTATAGATGTCAAATAGTTTACCATTATGCCACAACTGATCAATCTTCATTTGAAAATTGTGAAGTCTTCAGTATTGCCTTTTGGCACTTGTCCTTTCTGAGCCTCCTTGACTTTTGTCTCAAAGATCTTGCATGATAAAAACTATATAAATTGCATATATTACAGAAATTCAACTCCAACCACACTTTCATTACTAACTCTATAGAATAACCTTGGTCTATATTCATCAAACAAGAAGGGCTGCCAATAACTATTTTCTTAATGATTTCTTAACATATCATCCATGACTTAGTTTGCCTTTTTATATTTGCCTATCTGTCTAAGGGTGAACGATAAGCCACATTTTGAAAATATCCTTTTTACGAAAATTCATGCCATGTCCTCAGCAACAAGTCTCATTTGAAAAGAAATAAATGTCAACAATTTTACAGGCCTTACAACTTCAAGTGTCAGATCACTTTGACTTACAACATTTAAGAAGGAAACCAGTATAACAAAATCCATAAATTTCTTCACCCTAGTAAAAAATTTGTGTTGGAGGATTTCTCTGTCATGTTAACCTGACAACTCTTGCAAGTATCTTAGTAACAAGCAGTTCCCTTCCACATATTCCTTCAATTTAAGATAGCTTCTGGACATCTTTAATGTCTTATAGATGTCAAATAGTTTGCCATGATGCCACAATCGATCAATCTTTATTTGAAAGTCGTTAAGTCTTTAGTATTGCCAGTTGGCACTTGTCATTTTTCTGAGCCTCTTTGACTTTTGTCTCAAAGATCTTTGCACGATAAAAACTACATACATTACATATATTACAGAAATTCAACACCAACCACACTTTCATTACTTACTTTTTTAAATAACCTTGGTCTGTATTCATCAAACAAAAAGGGCCACCACTACTATTTTTTTAATGATTTCTTAACGTATCATCCGTGACTTGGTTTGCCTTTTTGTTTGCCTGTCTATCTACGGATAAACTCTGCCTTTGAAATTCAACGAAGTGCACAATGCCTTCGCCCTATAAAATTTGGTTACACCCAGCATATTTGGATAAGCCACATTTTGAAAATATCCCTTTTATCAATATTCATGCCATGTCCCCAACACTAAGTCTCAATCAATTAGAAATAAATATCAACAATTTTACAAGTGTTACAACTTCAGATATCATATCATTTGACTTGCAACATTTTAAAAGGAAACAAATATAACAAAATCCACAAATTTACTGACCCTAGTAATAAAATTTTGTGTTGGTGGATTTTTTTGTCATGTTAACCTGACAACTCTTGCAAAGTATCTTGGTACTAAGCAATTTTCTTCCACATATTCCTTCAATTTAAGATGGCTTCTGGATACCTTCAATGTCTTATAGATGTTTAATAGTTTACCATGATGCCACGAAAGATCAATCTTTGTTTGAAAGTCATTTAGTTTTAAGTATTGCCTGCTGGCACTTGTCCATTTTCTGAGCCTCTTTGACTTGTATCAAAGATCCTTGTACGATAAAAACTATATGCATTACTTATATTACACTAATTTGACTCCAACCACACTTTCATTACTAACTCTATCAAATAACTTTGGTCTATATTCATCAAAAAAGAAGGGCCACCAATACTATCTTCTTAACGATTTCTTTTTCAAGGGAAAAATGAGAATAGCCTATGCTATCTCCTAGATGTGGTGGAGGTTATGTACCTAGGGCTATAATACTATAATATACATTTAGGTAATGGAGTAACAGGAATAAGATGCATATAACCTGTAACAGGAATAAGATGCATATAACCCTAGGCTACTTGTCGTGGATCAAAGGTGGGTTGAGGCTTAACCCTTTCCTATTGATATTAGATGAGATTGTTTATAGAGGGAATTCATATCATTGTTTCATCATGATAAGTTAGATATTGAGTTGTAATAGTACTCTAGGTGGTTCTCAACTCCTCCTCTTCCCCCACACACTTATTTGGTTGAACCGCAATCTGTTGGACTATGTAATAAAAATAAACATTTAAAAAAAACATCCATGTAATAACATTCTGAACTGTATTCTCGCTAGTTATCATTCATGTCATTCCAAACAAGATCATATCTCCAACTACTAGGTTCTGTTTGGAAAGATACAGATAATTAAAATCATATATCATATAAAAACTACACTAAGATTCATTTTAATTCTAAAATTATGAAAAATATGTATGAAAATTAATATAAAATGGACATTGGACCTCACACTTCATTGATAGCTTTCATTGGACAACATTTTTTATTCCCCACAACAAGTTACTAATAAAATTGGAATTTCTTTTTTTAATTGGTTACATAAATTGAAATGGGTCCCACTTGTATTATATCATGACCATGTTACAACATTTTGCCAATCATGCATGTATCATCGGGTAAGATTCAAACATGGGTATCCTCCTTGAAAGTTGAGGTATTTAACCAATTGAGCTCATGCCATTTGATAAATTGAAAACAAAAAAGTAATAAAAATAAAATTTAAATTAAAAAAAATGGCCTGAAACTGAACTGACTGACCAGACAAGTTTGGACTGGTCAAAACATCTGCCCCAACCAAACCTATTCTAAGGTTTGGGCATACCTTAATCATTGATTTCCTTGCTAATGCTATATACTCATGTTCAGTTATAAGAGACAAGCTAGCTACAATAATACCATAACTCAATATATGGCAACTCATCAAGATTATTCAATGATATGAATGCCCTTCCTAAACTATTTTACCTAGTAATATGAGGTAACTGTAAGACCTTAACCTACATTTGACTCATTCAATCCAATATAACTTAGGCATGTGCATGTTGACTACTCTAACCCTCATATGCATTACAATATATAAGGCCTATGCACATAACACTCCACCACCTAGGGCATAACAGCCTATGATTTGAAAGTGCCCTACATCATTATTTTGAAGACAATGTTCTAACGTTTCACTGGCATGATTAACAACTAATGATTCTTGAGCATAGAAATAGGACATAGATGTTTTATAGCCAGCATCTTCCTATCATTATAATCCATTAAACTGTTGTTTAGTGTCAGCACTACACTAAGAGCCAAGCCATTTGTGTCAGACTGGGTAACAAAAGCCTTTACAACGTCAAGAAGTATAAATAATGACATATCTATTAATTTCTCTAACAAACCAATGATATCTTCTTGTGTTCAACTCCATCTCTTTTTTCAATAATTTCTGTCAATCATGTTTCAATTTATTAGAAGTTAGTGACAAAACTTCCCTAAATCTTGCCAAGCCAATAATTTCCTTAGAACATATCTCTTCATAGGTTGTATGTTTCTAAAATCAACATTTATACGTCTATCAAATGCTATATGCCCTATATATTTGTTAGGAATATTGTGTCTGATGACATATTCATGTATTTGGTTTCGAGGGTTACAGGCAGTTGCAATGTTGGTTGTAACTCTCGACACCTCTATTCTTGATCATGAATGTATATAGTTTTTTCTATCATATCAATGCAAAGTTTGATCGCAGCCAATCTACATTTCTAAAATTTGGTATTAAAGCTTTGACGTTGCGAACATGACCCAGTGCTGTAGAGCGGAGACACCTCTCAAAGTTCATGCATATTGTCCTAGCTAATCCAAAAGTTGCAGACGCAAACATTTGTTTAGTTAGTGCAAGGAGGAGACCTTGCCAAACCATTTGCAGCAGAAAACACTATGTTCTTCCTTTTTCCCTGTTTGATTTTATAGGTTTGCAAGCATTTGTTTTGATCTCGAAGAAGTCTTACCAACGTCTGGAGTTGGAAAGCCATCCGAGAATTTCAAACTAGCAAATTCATGCTCATGCTAAGTTGTTTGATTTATCATCAAGTTGTCTTATCCAGTTCATGGTTTGATTTTCTTACATTTATGTTCATGATGGAGAAGTTGTTGTCACGAGTCACGCATTGTCATCTGGATAAAATTGTGAGTGATATGATTCTAGCCATCCAAAGTTTGAAGTCTGTTTGCAGAAGCAAGGGCATCCAAGACCAAGAAAGTAATATTGCTTCTTGTGATTGAATGACATTTTCTAATGGGTCCTTTAGTGATTAAAGGTCGTTCGTCATACAGTTAAGGGTCATCTTGCAATAGGGTTGTCAGATTCATATACCAGGCCATCTCTAAGTGTTTGAGTTAACCAGGTCGTTTATTGTTGAACAGGTCGTCCCAAAAAGAGGTCATATAATGGGTCATCTATTCAAAAATTATGTCGTCTTGAAAAAATAATGGGCCATCGAAGCGATTCATTGTTGATATCTGAATGCATGTGTAAAGTTTGTGAAGATGAGACGTTTTGGTGAAGAGGAGGCTCTGTGTCCAAGTTTGTTGCTACAAGGGTGGAGACATTGTGTCCGCAGCACAATGAAAGAGTTCCAAAGCAACATGACTGGATGTGCGAGGCACATATTGATGGAATATTTGTTGTTTGGGGACACAAAGAGGGTACCTTGTTGTGAGGAGTGTCAACCTGTAGCCTACACGCGAGTTCACCAATGTGGAAAAGTGGTGAAGTGGAGAAGGAGAACATGAAGCATAAAACATGCTAGTTGCAAACTCTACTATGAGAAGTCCATGGCAAAGAGGCGTTTGGGTCCTGTGACAAATGGTAGTGGTACGTGAAGTTGAACAACAAAAGAAAAATTGATCATAGTTCATGAAAACCCTAATTCATGCCAATTATAAGCCGCTAGATTGAATATCAACAATGGATGTCCTTTGACCAAAGGATGACGTCACCTAGATGAGGGCGAACATGATTGGTCAATTTGCATAGGGCTAACATCATTAGCCTGCGGCGTGCATGGTTTGTGCATTTGCTTTGGAGGCAAGGGAACGCTTAGTCCCACATTCTTGGTGGGAAGGCATTTTAGTCCTTTAAAATCGTTTTACTGCTAAGCAATGCTCCCTCTATTTGCATGTATAAATTTTTGAATGCGCAGTTGAGTGGACCGAGTGCACACGTTCATTTGTTTGAAGATAAACCAATATATTATCCAACACACATATGCGGAAGGGCTTTTGAAACCTTTGAAACTTGTTTCTTTCTCATGCATATTGATTTCAGGTGGGGAAGGTGATGGGCCACCTTATTTTTGAAAACGATGGAATACTGACTAGAATATTCCTTGGAGATGTTCCAATAGTGCTACAAGCACTGCCACCTGCATTCAACGTTTTGGTAACAACTCTAAACGTGACTAATCAAAGTCCCACTTTTGAGACTTGTAAATTTGCTTCAATAAGAGGAAGCAACTCGAGAAACGAAGAAGGAAGAAGAACGTGCTTTGGTCACACTCAAAAAAGCAAGCCACTGGAGTCAAAGAAAGGCAACAACCCACCAACAAGCACCTAAACCAGTAAAAAGGCAAAGGGCGGAATCAACCACACCATTAAGAATAAAGGAAATATTCACGTTCCAACATCACATATTTCATATTTGGGAAACCAAGACATGCACTTCAGGAGTGCAAGTACAATTTGTTCTCAAAAGGTTCTTCCAAGAACCAACAAAATAATTCATTAGGAGGCAAGTAGAAGAGTTCTCACTAGCAAAAGAGGAATGCACCTCAATGCCAACATGGCAATGTAGCTAAGGACGTTGATTTTGACATAGGACAAGATTGTTTGTTCCATTTAATTTCTTGATGTTGTTTCAAAATCTAGCCCAATTTGGTATGTTGATTCAAGAGCTACCTGACACATGCCAAGCCAAAAGGAATGGTTCGTGAGCCTTGACCATGCGTCTTGTTGTGGGCAACTTACTCTTGCCCTCAATTTTACATACACCGTTGCTGGTATCAATGATGTTTGTTTGCAACTTGAAGCACATACTTGTCACTTGACTCAAGTTCTTTACGTGCTTGGTCTCACAAAGAACTTTACTCTCAGTGAATCAATTGCTTGATTACAACTCTGCCTCATTCGAGAACAATCCAAAGGTTTGACAATCATTGCTTGTGCTACTAGCATAGACAAGATGATTCAGCTTCTGGTTGTAATGCAAGACAACCAAGCTTTGGCATCCAAGGCAGATGAAGTTGCCACACTATAGCACAAGCAATTTGGACATCTTAGTTTCGACCACCTGGAGACACTCCTCAATCATGAAATGGTACATGGACTTTCATCATTGACAAAGCCTTGTGACCTTTGTATGAGTTGTTTGGCCAAAAAGAAGCATCGAGCCCCATCTGGCTCAAGCAGTTGCAAAGCAAATGGTCCCACTCAAATTGGTGCATATTGATCTATGTAGACCCATGGAGTCGAATTCCAATGGATGTAGATATTTTCAATTATTTGTTGATGATCATACACAACGAATGTGGGTGTATTGCTTGAAGATGAAGGATGAAGCCCTCCATTATTTCCAAGAGTTCAAAGTTAGTGTGGAAAATATTGTTGGTTGTCCCATTCTTGTCCTTTGCTCAGATCAAGGGGGAAGTACACCAAGAATTTTCTGCTTTCCTGAAGCAACATGGCATCAAACGACTATTAACAACTATCTCCACACCTCAACTCAATGGAGTTGCAAAGAGGTGAAATCAAACTATTTAGGAGATGGTTGATGCATGTTGAGCAATGCCAATTCGAAGCCAACATTTTGGGCAGTTTCTTATATTGCGGTCTACCTATTGAATTGCGCAACGCACCCACAATTCCATCGAATGGTGCCACACTTGAAGAGGTATGGATGGGAATCAAACCTACCATGTCACATATCCACATGTTTGGATGCACTACATTCATGCACATTTCAAAGTAGAAGTAGATGAAGTTGGAGGAGAAATCCAAGCGATGTATCTTCATTGGATACAATAGTGAGTCAAGCATATCTCTTCTTATAAGCCACACGCTTTTGCCAAAGCACCTGTTGTTTTTTGGTCAGATGATGATGAAGAAACCTCTAAGAGAAAGGATGTTGAATTGCGTGAAGATGCTAGAGATGATCCTACTAAACCTAATGGAGTTGATGACCCAGGGCCATCCAATTTGAGTACCACTTGCAGGCCCAAGTGGTATTTCAACACAGTTCTTGATGCAAACTTAGATTGTGTTCCAATTTGACCAAGGTTGAATGCATTCCAAACACATCTAGTTCAGGGCCATGAATTCAGATCAAAGTTCAAAAAGAATTCAACCTAGCCTTGATGAGCACAATGGTACAAACGTATGAACCTTCAACAATTCACAAAGCTCTAACATGAAAGGAGTGGAAGAATGCCATGAACATCGAATATCAAGCATTGATGAAGTACAAGACATGACAACTTGTTGATCTTCCACCTAGAAAGAAACCAATAGGTTGCAATTGGGTATTCAAGACTAAATACAAAGAAAGGGTTGTTGCAAAGGGCTATACACAGAAGCCAGGAATCAATTATGATGAAATTTTTGCATCAACAACAAAGATCAAGACCATTCAAATGGTTTCCACAATGGATGCACAATTTGGTTGGAAGTTGCATCAAATGGATGTGAAGAGTGTATTTCCATGGCGATCTTAGCGAAGAAGTCTACATGACACAAGTTAGAGGGATTTGTCATAATTGGTCAAGAGAAGTAGGTATGCATGCTCATCAAATGTTTCTATGGGCTGAAGCAAGCTCCCAAAGCCTCGTATGTGAAGATCAATGAGAATCTTCTATGACATGGATTCCATCGCAATCCTTATGATTCGAATATCTCAGGTTAATGCATTATTCTCTTGGCTTGGAGATGAATTGAGAACCATGTATTCATGTCACAAATGAAGTATGCTATGAAATTTCTCAAGAAGTATCAAATGACAAATTGCAAGTCCATGGAAACTCCAATAAAGATAATGTTGCAACTATCGCTAAACAATCCATCTCCACAAGTGAATGGAACTCTATATCGCCATATACACCAAATTAGACATCAGCTATATTGTTAGCTATCTTTCATAGTTAAAGCAAGAACCAAAGGTGTCATTGGAAAGCAGCAAAGCAGATACTCAAGTATATCCATGGTACAACTGAGTACAGTCTAGTCTAGAGTAGAAGAGTGATCAATTCTTCTTGAGAGTTTTCATGAATGCAAACTATGCTGGATACATTGATGATAGGAGATCCATTTCTAGATATTAATTCTTTTGAATTTTGGTCTGATTTCTTGGGCAAATAAGAAGCAACATATTGTTGTTTGATCTTGTATCAAGGCTGAATATTGCGTTGTAGAAGTTGTATACGAGGCGATATGGTTACATCGCATCTTGTTGGGAATGGGCATTCCACAAGGGCAACCAACAATCCTGAACAATGACAACCAAGGAGTCCTAGAACTTGTTCACAATCTAGTTTTCCATGAGCACACGAAACACAATGAAGTTCAATGCCATTTCATCTCCAAACATATTCAAGAAAACAACATACAGCTCCAATTATGTCCCACTGAAGAGCAACATGCAAAATTTTTGACAAAGTCTCTTGCATGTGTTAAATTTGAAAATTTAGAAATTTGTTGTATGTACTTTGATTGAGTATTTGATGTAATAAGGGGGGAATGTTATGAATATAACATCCTGATGACGTATTCATGTGTAAGGTTACAAGGGTTACGGGCAGTTGCAAAGTTGGTTGTAATTCTCAAACTCTCAGTTCTTGATCATGCATGTACATATTTTTTCTATCACATCAATGCAAAGTTTCTAACAATATTCTTCTTCTAGGTCCGAGGTGTAGACCAATTGGTTCGACCAAACCCCGTAAGGAGGCGGAGATCCAAGGTTCAAATCTCGAGCCTCGTCAAACTGAACGCTTGTCCCTTTCCTGGTGCTTTCAGCGGTGTAAAAGGTTTAAAATGATTGTGGCATGGTGGTTATAGGGGCGGACATCGCAAAGAACTGTGTGGTGGCTTCCGAGGCGGACAACGCAAAATACTGTGGCAGCCATAAAATCCGGACAGCCTGCCCGGATTCATGGTGGCTACCGATTCCACCATGTAAATTCAAAAAAAAAAAAAACAATATTCTTCTTCTTTTTGAAAGAACTCTCATTTAATTTTGCATAGAACTTTGACTTTCTAATGATAATCGACACCATTTCCAAATACCTGGCACGCCCTTCCTGTTTTTTAGTTTAAGAAATAATAAATCATCTAGAAATATCCCCATAGATCCTCATTATAGCTGAAATATGGTAGTCATATTTATCACAAATGCAGTTCGAGCTTCTATTAGCATTCATCTTGATCATAAATACAATTCAAGTTTTTTTTTATAAAAACTAAAAATTGTCTTAGGGCTTCTCTTTCAGCAATTCTTACCTCGTGATCCTCATTCATAAGATCTTTTACTTTGGAAGTATCGTATCTTTCTTCAGCATGCCTAACAACTCATTCATTCTAAAAAACAAATATTTGTCCCTTATAATCACCTTATTTGATTCTCCAAGCATGTAATTGTTTCTAGATAGAAATTGAGAGGAACAAAGATAACACTGTCACTTAACTATTCTACTTATCTTCTTTTCATCTTTTCTTTCATTTGTAACTGAATCAATGTCATCTAACAAGTGTGATAAGGACCTAGTCCCAAATCAATTTGATGATACACCCCTCTTTGATGAGATGGTCTAACAAGCATAACCTCCCAAAAAAATCGGAAAAACTTTGTAACAATTCCTGATACAAATATTGGCAAACACCCTTAGGATCCTCATTAGCCAGCTGAGGGTATGTTCTTACCCACCATGCTCACAACAGATTATCATACTCCACAAGTCAATAAATTCGGTCTCCTTTGCCCTCTCTAGGAAGTGGCAATGGAGGAAACTTTATTTTCAAGTGTCCTGTCTATTAAAGATTGGGAGATATTATTGTTGGTAGAAATACTCTAGAAGAGCCCTAGCTACATTTTTCTATTATCCTTACTAGGTGTGCTTCCCCCTTTATCTCCAAGAAACAATCACTCTCAAACATCGATATCAACAAAGGACTCTCATTGGCTTCTCTTTGAGAGGTCTAAGGTTCAAATCCCACTCAGTATGAGGGGACCATGACCCCTCATAAAAACATGTGTAAACTTACTGAAAAAAAAAATTAGGTCGAAGGTGTAGACCAATTGGTTCGACCAAACCCCGTAAGGGGGCGGAGGTCCAAGGTCCAAATCTCGGGCCTCGCTGGACTGAACGCTTGTCCTTTTCCTGGTGCTTTCAGCAGCGTAAAAGGTTTAAAATGATTATGACATGGTGGTTATAGGGGCAGACTGCGCGAAGAACTATGTGTCGGCTTTTGGAGCAGACAGCGCAGAATACTATGACCTCCATAAAAATCCGGACAGCCTACCCGGATTTGGGGCGGCTACCGATTCCACCATGTAAATTAAAAAACAAAAAAAACAGAGGACTCAAACGAAATTAATCATTTGCTTCTTCTGGGCTATTTCAGCCACTAAAGGTGTCAAGTACTAGTTGGATACTAAAGACACCCACAATTGGTGTCCCTCTTTAAGAATTGCTATAAGGGAAGCACCTCGACACTCTTATTCTTACACCACTTCTCACAATGACCATGCAGGCACTACCAATTTTCTTTGTACCCTACTTTGGAGGAATGTGAATCATCAATCTTAAAAGAGGCACTAACAGAATTACCTAGCTTTGGATATTAGTCCTATCATGGTGATTGATGAGAATACTTGCCTTTGTCTAGACTCTTATGCAAACTAAGGCCTTGATCTCCATCAGCCCCCTTCCTCTTGGATCTAGTAACAATTCCTTCCTGCAAGGGTCCTTCCTTCCATAGGATTGTAACAAAAAAATTTGTTTATGTTGATTTGCCTACAGCTAATGCTTCCTCCTTTCTTAGATTATTCTGCTCCACAGTCTTTATATTTAAATACTCGCTTTTGTTTGCTCTAGTTCTTTCTAGATATTGTAGCCTGTTGAACTTTTTCAGTCACATTCACCTATTTGAGTTTTCAGTGGATATTAAATATAATTAATTCCTTTCTTTCTTTCTCATAGTCTTTTTTAGCTCAAAACCTGTGTTTTCTACTTAATCAAAACAACATAACATCGATTTCCTTTATTAATTTTTTTTGCCTGCAGCACAAATACTAAAGGAAGCTCAAACTGTCTTTGTCACCATATGGTTTGATCATTTCTACCAGCCTGAGGTAGTGAATATAATCCAACAATAGCTAAAGATATAATTATTGATATTACCCATTTCATACCCAAAATAGCCTAAAGCCTGCCCACTTATATAATAGTCGAAATTTGAAACCAAGTTTGTCATTGTATCCTTGTATCAAAGGAAAAATTTTAAATTGTTTATAAAAACCACACAATAATAGCACCATTACCATTGTTCTTGTGTTCTTGAAAGAGAACTCCATAAGGAAACTAAAGCTTACATGAGGTATGCAGTCAAGTCAACTACGAAGCATTCCTTCTGCTACTGTCAAATAAGCATTGAAAGAAATATCTCAAACTTTCCAATAGGAATAGGACATTAGCCATCTATTCACTAGATCCCTTGAAAAACTTACTCCCTCTATCATTAATGATCAGGAACTGTTTATGTTATGTAATAATCATCAACAACCCATACAGAGTTCTCTCATTTTATACCTCGATAGCCCTTTCACTCCCACTACAGCAATACAGGATGACATTAGAGGCCTCTTAACCAACATTCGAGCTTTGTTCCATACACAATGGTTTTGGTCTTTCTCTAACCCTTGATTATAATTTCTTTTCGCACCATAACCCACCATGATTTTAATATGCATTGCTTTGAACCTTTATTCTATCATATTTGTTGAAGCCAGGGATATTACTATGTTTTTGAAGGGTAAACCGGGGGTTAATACTACTGTGTTATCACAGGAATGTCTATAGGTGTGGGCTATTTTATCATAGTGCAGGGATTCAAACCTAGGTCATGCTCCCATAAATAAACCCCATTAACTGTTGAAGGTTCATATCAGCTAAGTATGCTTTTGTTGTTCAATGTATTTCTATATGAGTCACTCATATTTTTTGTTATCCAAAAAATAACATTTAGTTATGTAAAGGCACAATTTTAAAATTTTAAAAATATATTAAAAAAAAAAAGGAATTTTAAAGCACTCATTTGTAAAAGGTTAAAAGAAAAAGGGAGAAAATAAATTACTTACACCCTGCATGCATAAAATTCCTTTTCTTTCCAACTATAAATAGGCCCTTAAGCCATACAAATGCCAATATGTTTTGGAAAAAAGTTCTCAAGCAGAATTCTGAGACTGTTTTTTTTTTTTTTTTTTTTTTAGTATATACTTCTTATACACATCCGCTGTGGGGGTTGAACTCGGGTCTTATCACCGATAATGCAAGTGGCATCCTTGCCGGTAGACACATGCACATGGATTGCAATTACGTTTTAGTCAAGCCAATGTCCAACTTTTTAAAATAAATTGAAATATAAGAGCTGACAACCTATTCAATCAATCAAGGAATCTAATGAATCAGGGTGGATATCACATAATCAAAGGCTAATGGAGAAAAAGTAAATAAATAAATAATCTCATGCCTAGATTTGATGATTTTAGTGAATCTATTAAGGCGAAGTTAGAATAAACAAGTTTGTCCAACTTCTTTGATTAAAACCTTTACGGATTGCCCTGAATAATTTGCACTCTGTACCTTGAACCGCCAGCATTTGATTGATTAGAAACAACACTAGAGAAGGGTTAGAAGAAAAGAGGAAAATGAATTAGAAAATAACCACTAGAAACCAAATAGCATCCAAATTCAATCATTATTGAGCTTTATATATATATATATATATATGCCCAAGACCACTACTCAGTCCCCAGGCATAAAATTGCTATGTATGATGGATGAAATAGTAAATCAAGGAATATGCCAATGCTTTGAGGCCAGATACTCTTGAGACTACAATTCAATAGGCAAAAGAACATTATGAGGCCACTGAAACATGGTTAAGAAAATTGGAATCGGATCGGAATCGGCATGGAAAAAGAACCAGGAAAAATCAGGAATTGGCAAAAAAATGGGGAAAAAACGGCAAAAAAAAAACAAACAAAATGCAATTTTTCATTGGAAGAAATATTTTTCATGCATATCGCAATTTTTGGGGGAAAAAAATTGCCAATTTTTTCAAAAATCGGGATTCTGATGTGATTTGAATCGGCAAACCTGCTGAATCCGAAAAAATCGAATCGGATTGGGATTAAATCAGGATTTTCGTAACTATGCACTGAAAGTTGTCTTACAATAGGACCACCCTCCAAAACTAATACAAGAAAAGAACAACAGGGTACTAAAATCAAACCTCACCTCTTACTTCTGCTGCTAGACAATTCAAAGGATAATAAGCCATGCTAACATCAGTGACCTGCACTGAAAGGGGCTTCTTTTTCACCGTAAAGATGTCTTAGTCCCAAGGGGCACAACTACAAAACTTCTGAAAAGATACACATAATTAAATTTTTGGGTGAAGACCCTAAGAAGATAACTGGATATGATAACAAAGAAGTCAAAATGAAAGAAATGCCCGTATAAAGGACCAAGACAAAAAGAAATACCGTCCACTTCTGCCATGTTGAGAATTGCCCAATACCAGCCTTTTAAAAAGCAAAGTGAAGAATGATACAATAGTGATCCTCATCAACTTCAAGCACTCTAACCTCATGGATATGATGTTGGTAGCTTCCATGTACCTGAAAGTTAGTCCGTTGCACATGTTTCAGGCATCAATGGCAAATAACCATGATAGTGTTCAAAGGGATGATCAAAAAGTTGAAATTGTTGTTGGACAGGTACAAATCAGGCTTTGCAATCAATTTCAATTATTCTTAACCTCATGAATGCAAAGTTGGTAGCCTCCATGTGCCTGAAAGCTATTCTGTTGAAAACATTTCAGGCATCAATGGCAAATAACAATATGATGGTGTTCAAATGGATGATCAAAGTATTGAAATCGCAGTTGTACAGGTACAAATTAGGTTCCAAGTTTATGCAAATCCTTTAAAAGAGGCTAAAGTGGTCATAGGAGCACTTTTATTGTAGACTTTGGGACAACTCCACATGAATTTGGTTGACCTCTATGTGAAATTACCAAATAAAGCAGCTTATTGAAGTTTAACGTATTGTAACTCTCTGCAATTTAACTCATTTCAGCAAAAATATCCAAACAGCTTGTGAAGGCCAAATATGTTTCATTTTTCACTGAATTTTGACGAAGACTCTGCACAGCAAAGTCAAGTCACAGAAGAGAAAAACAAAAACGCTAGTAGAAAAAATAGTTGATAAATTTGCAGATGTCTTTCAAAACCTAGTTCATGGACTACCACCACATAAAGGCAAATTCAGTTGCTTAGAGAACAAAGCCATTCCAGAAGCAGGTGTTACCATGAACCTTTTGTTCAACCATGCTGCTTGAAGGAGGCATTGTTAAATGCTCAATAATGATCACCTGCAGCGCTATATTTATGACAACTAGTATGTCAGTTGTGCTTTTGTTAATTAACAATTTTATTACTTATATGGCTCAATCGTACTTCTTATGTTAGCTATTGGGAAAAATTAACATTTAGCTCTACAAGGGTTAAGGAGAAAGAGTAACTTTACTTACAAAAAGGTCAAGAAAAAAAAATGAAAAGAAAAGTAATTTGAATTTGCTTATCCATATGTACAAATCTAAAAACCAACAATGCAAATTAACTATAAATATGCCCCTAGTATTTATGAAATCCTTTACGTTTGGAAGAAAGTTTTCATTGACAGGTCTACGACTATGTTTAGGAAAAGTGACATCCATATTATTATTAAACTTGGCCCGACTCATGATTTACAGTAGAGAGAACTATCTTGAAGTAGTCTGAATTTCATACCACTTCATGATGGTTCTCTCTCCTTTCACTGTAGAAATAGAATACAACATACTGCAACACAATTCCATTACCACTTAAATGAACACGACATACAATGTGAATAACTTACAATTACAATGCATATACTGTGCACACAACATATATCAAACGGCCTGGCACAACAATTCAGACGGCCCAACACAACAGTTCAGACAGTCCTGCACAGCAATTCAGATGGCCTGGCACAAGTATCTCACAAATACATGTCTGGTTACACCCAACTTCTACTACCACGTGCAATGCCAACTTCTAGCACCCGCCTTCGACACAAACCCTCAATAACATGCCAACCTTGATACCCACATAGCAAACTTTGAATGATTGAGGGAGGGATCTTATTTATACAACTAAGGAGGTAGTTGCATCCTCCAACTAACTACCTACCTGGTACCTCATCATTTTCTTAAATTACATTTGACATGCATTTGACTTACATTTATATTTCATTTCTTGACTCACTTTATGACTATTAATTATATGTACATTTCATCAAACACTTTCTAGTTTCTTGACTCACTTTATGACTATTAATTATAAGTACATTTCATCAAACACTTTCTCGTACGTATAACAAAATAACACAAAATGACAAAACTTATTCATTGGTCAATTTGCCTACCTTAAATCCAGATCTACAAGTTGTGGTTCTTTTGAGTTTTCAACCTTTGGTTATTATTTAGCCTAGAGTTAAGTCTGTCATTCTACTTTCCAGTTCTCATAAATATTTCAAAGGAACCCTATTTTAGCACTATGTACTTCAGATTTCTCACCTGTAATTCAAAAATACAAGTTTTTCAGATCTAGGGGTTTGCCGAAGGTTTTCAGCCATTTAGATTTTACTATCCATTTCAATTCTTCTAACTTTACAAAAAGTTCAGATCTTTCCATCAATAAAGCTGAGACTTTCATATTATTTTTCAGATTCCAATTCCAACATTTTCAAATTTTAATTTCATGGTAGTTTTCAGATTTTGGTCTTACAGCAGTTTCATATATTACAACTATTTAGCATTTTTAGTTTTACATCCCAGTCCAGATTTTAGATTTTATTTTCCTTTTTTTTTTTGGTTGAAGTAATGCAAAGTACAACGGGTGGCACAACTTGGGGCCACACTCCCCAGAGGCATAGCAGCAGGGGGCCTCCTTCCCCATGATTCAAACTGAGGTAACCGTGATGAAAAGCCAACGATATACCGTTGGGGTGTCCAGATTTTTGATTTTGCAATCCTAGGGTTTCTGCCCTAGGATATATATCTCCTATTGCAAGTTTCAGTTACAGTCTGTAACATATATAACACCTTATATGCAGTAAGAGGTTATGTTTCAAGGAAAAAAACATCAGGGTTTTCAACTACAAACATCAGTGTTATCAACATACAAATGAAAGCACCATGATGGCATAACCCCACTAAGGGCAGTGTCAGTCATCAGCCTTGGATAACATGCATACAACAACACCACAATTGTTTGTATCATGAAATACCTCAAGAGCAACAGTACAGTGACCAGCATGAGGCATCAACAAAACCCCCTTATGCCTAGCAGTCATCATCACCCCATAAATATAATAATATCATACTGAAACATGCATAACCACCATATATTATAGCATGTGTATCATCTCTCAGACATTCTTTCTTTCATAAGCCACGCAAAATCTTTGGCTATTACCCTGAAACTCGACTCCATGGCTGGAAATAATGTGCATACAGCAATATAAAATGCATCCAAATGGACACACATTCATAGTAATGTACTAATGAGTATGACTATACTCAGACAACATTCCAAACTCATAACAGTAGAGGAATGATAAATAAATTAAGATATAATTCATACAACAATAGCAATGAAGAGGTGGCAAGGTCGTTCTCCATGTGGGGGGTCAAAAACCAATCATGACAATCATAAAACCAATCTGTGACCCACTACAAAATAACAAAAGTATAACAGCATGCAAATTTGTCTTGTAAATTGTAACTTGCTGAAAAGGAATGAAATATGTTGCAAAGAAAGTGACTTAAAATTCCACTCTTAGGTATGAAATAACAGATCACTCCTACAGTAAGTTGCCTCACTCACAGCAGAGCCACTGTCATAAACATGAAATTTCAGAGTTGAAATGGGTTTGAATTACTGTTATTAAACTGTATAAATGGCACTAACTTGAAAGAGCAGGTGATCATGAATGGAAGTGATACCATACATAGGTATACTGATTTTTATTTATTTCAATTACACCTCATAACATCTCTGTTTCATATATATATATATATGATCAAACGGATAAAGCCCAAATCCAACCTAACTTAATCTTCATCCAAACAAAGATGATAGTCTGTTTAACTATATCATGTACCAAAAATAGAAAAGATTGTTTCAATCATTGACCATCCTAATACAGCCTATATCCTAACCACCACCATCCCCACCAACAAAACCCCCCCTCTTAATGACTAAACCGGATAGAACGCAAGGCTTAGTCATTACATCTGAATCCTTGTCACTACATCTGAATCCTAGGGTAGCATGTTACTATTCCAACTACCTACAATGAAGAGACCAACATCACTCAACTTCGTCCCAAACTTGGGTGGATTCTCATCCTGCTCTAATATCCTAGGGCGGATAGAACCCAAGGTTTAGTCATTACATCTGAATCCTTGCCATTACATCTGAATCCTAGGGTAGCGTGTTACTATTCCAACCACCTACAATGAAGAGACCAACATCACTGAACTTTGTCCCAAACTTGGGTGGATTCTCATCCTGCTCTAATATCCTATGGAAGACCTTTGTCCCTATTAACTGCGGTGATCACTACTCCCCCGAGTGTATGGAGTTGCCTATCACCTTGCCACTACTGAGCTGAGTGTATGGAGTTGACTGTCTCCTTGCCAACACTTGGATATGTGTATGGAGTTGACTGTTATGAACAACTTCCAGAATTAGCAATAGCAGCAGTATATCTCAGAAATGTGATAACAGAAAACCATTCACCAGAACAGAATTCAGATACCACAACAGTAAATCATAATAGTAATTAGTAAGTAATAGATTCAGATTCCAAGTCACAGAACAATCCTAGCCGCTTAGAGAGGACGAAGTCTCTTAGCCACTTAGAGAGGGCAAAGTCTCTTATGCACACCAAAGGTGACAAAAGATTACAAGTATGAATGATGAAACAACTACAACACAACTCATCTATTTATAGTCTAAACAATTAACAAAACCCTGATCCTAATGCTCAAGGGTCGATTAACTTGACCTAGGTCCTAAGCTAATAATATATCTAAGATAACCTTCCAAAAGCTTTGTCCTCAAAGCTGGAAAAGATTGAAGAATGCTCGTTGCCTCCCACATTGCATCTTCATCCGGACGATCTTAACACTTGATGAGGCACTTCTGCACCTGGTGAAGCAGCAGATTACAAACCCGAGACTGCAAGACCGCTTTTGGCTTAAGGTTAATCTTTTCTTCATCAGACATTATTGGAAACATTGTCTGGAACCACGCCTTCTGACCAATCACCTGCTTAAGACAAGAAACATGAAAAACAGGATGTCTTTTTTAAGTAGGAGGAAGCTCATATTCAGTTGATTACCAGTAAGAGTAAACAATTCCCTCCAAAAGTTGCTAGTGAAAATCGGATCATGATCGTTGATAATAAACTTGGGCATACCATGCAGTTCAAAAACAGAGTCAAGGGATACCTTGGTTAGCTTGCTACCAATGAAAGGGTGTTGCAAGGCACAAAAGTGAGCATACTTTGAAAGGAAATCCACCATGACAAAAATGACTGTTTTACCCTCAGATTTCGGAGAACCCTCAATGAATTCCATAGAAATGTGCTCCCATTGGCGATCTGAGATGGGCAGAGGTTGCAACAAACCTAGAGATTTAATTGTTTCCCCCTGATTCCTCTAGCACACCTCACATTTGTCCACAAATTGCTTGATATCTAATTTCATTCCTTCCCAATAAAAGGACTGCTTCACCCACTAATAGGTTTTAAGAAACCCACAATGCTCAGCTATTGGTGAAGCATGTAATTCCTAAAGAATACTGTTCTTGACCATGTAAGACTTAAAGAGATAAATATGATCCTTCTTCCTGAGAACCCCACCAACATACAAGAATAAGGGAGTGGGCAGGTTACCAACCTCCACATCATGAATCACACAAAGTCTCAGGATCCAAATGCCATTCCTCTTGAAGCTAGGAAAGCCACTAAGGAAGAGGACTAGAGATAGCATTGACAGCCATAGAGTCTTCATATTGCGAGCAAGATCATTTAGTGTCACATTCTCCTTCCCTTTCTCATACTCAGGCAAAGACATACCCCAACAGCTTGGTCAACCATCTGTTTTGTTCTGGGCAAGAGAGATGTTTTTCCAAGAAGTGTTTGAAACTACTATGGTCTGTTGATAATAAAGCGATGGCCCAACAAATACGGCTTCCATTTCTCCACTGCATGCAAGATGGCTAACATCTCCTCATAAGCGAAATGACCCAAATTCTTGTCAAAGAGTTGCTTGTTTTCAAAAGTCAGAGGGGCCTACTTGCATCAAAACAGCCCCAATACCTCATAAGTGGAACAACCCAAATGCTTGTTGGAGAGTTGCTTGCTTTCAAAAGCCAATGAGTGCCCTACTTGCATCAAAACACCCCCAATACTTGTTCTTGAAGCATCATACTCAATGACAAACAACTTGCCAAATTCAGAAGTAGCTAAAACAAGGGTGGTGCACATAGCCTCTTTTAAGGCATTGAAGGCCCCAGTAGCCTCATCAAACCAGACAAAGGCATCCTTCTTAATGAGAGGCCATTAGGGGAGATGCAATCTTCCCATTATTCTTGACAAATTTCTTGTAATACCCTGTAAGGCCTTAAAATCCTCTAAGATGCTTGAGAGATTTAGGTAGGGGCCAATCTTGCATGGCCTTGATCTTGGTAGGATCCACCTTGACACCTTCATGAGACACAATATGACCCAAGTATTCCACTTCAAACACCCCAAAGGAACATTTGGACCAATTGACATATAATTGTTCCTTTTGTAAAGGTGGAAGACCTGTTTGACATGAAGCACATGGCCTAACCATGACTTACTAAAAACTAGGATATCATCTAAGAAGACCAACACATATTTACAAAGAAGAGCACGAAAGACAAAATTCATTAGGCTTTGGAAAGTGGAAGGGTCATTAGTAAGACCAAGGGCATGATTGAGTACTCATAATGACCCTTGTGTACAAAAGGCAGTTTTGGGAATATCCTCTTCTCTAACCCTTATTTGATGAAACTTAGAACACAAGTCAAGCTTGATAAAAAACAAATTGCACCATGCAATTCATCCAATAAATCATCAATAACGAAAATAGGAAACTTATCTTTGACTGTAATCTTCTTGAATGGGCAGAAATCAGGGCACATGCATCAAGAATTGTCCTTGCATCAAACCATGACAAACAGGGATGAATAAGGACTGTACTAAGATGGATAAAACCTTGCTCCAACATCCTTGAACCAGCTTCTCTATTTTGGACTTCTAAGGCTAGGGGTAGTTGTAAGGACAAATGCTGGGTGGCTGACTTCCTAGGACACGTGGAGGGCATGATAATGAGTTTGTTTAGATGGCAGACCCCTAGGTTCACCGAAGGCTGGAGCATATTTATCAACAAGAGACTAAATATCAAAAGTAAGATCCAAAGATACTTGCTTGGTGGCCTTGACTTCCATGTAAGGAAACCTCCGTTTTCTTTCTTCAATGTTTTTTTCCATTTGGTGGGAGCCAACAACCTTGGAAGGCAGAGGTTGTATACCCTGGAGACGGATGACCTTGCCATTTTGCCCATTTACATATAGTTGTTGTAGGTTCAAAATGACATCCCTTAATTGAGACAACCATTGGGCTCCCAAGACGACATCCGCACTTCCCAAATCCATTGCATAAAGGATGTTGACCCAGGTGCAAGGACCCATCTGGATGTGTACATTACCAACACAACCAACACATTGAGCCTTACCCCCATTGCCAATTAGCACATGGAATTTGTCCTCATCCAAATTGTTGATATACAACCCTAGGGCTTTGGCTTTCTTACTAAAAATGAACTTTTGAGTACTGCCCGAATCAATCAACATGTTGACTTGTCTCTTGATGAAGCCTTGAACCTCGATGGTGTGATAAGCTTGTAGTCCCATTAGGGCAAATGCTGAGAGGGCCATATAATTCATATCTTGCACATGATCCTCTGTTTTGGTCTATGCCTCCCATTGAGAGAAGGCAAAAACTTCCTCTTCTAAGACTTCCTCCTCCACAATTTCCATTTGGAGGTTATGCCACTCCTCACATGCCTAATCTCGAAGATGGCATGACCAATATTTGTAACAAAAGAATCCTTGTGGGCGTTTTAAAATGTTGTTATTGAAGTAAGGCCAACGTGAACTGAAATCATACCGTTGTTGTAGTTGAGGCAACTGGAGCTTCTTTTCAGCTACATGAGTAGATGCGCAACATCATGGAGGGTATATGGATCATGCATATCTACTTCCTGCCTAATGTCATCCTTGAGGCCGTGACAAAATCTCAAAAACACCACAACTAGATCCAAATGAAATGTATGTGCAAGGAGGCCTACATGTCGGTTTCTTTTGTCTGCACTGACCACGTATGAGATAGAAGGTCTCTTATCAAACCTGAGCAGGAACACCTTTTTGAACTATGGCCACAAAAGACGATGCCCATGACCCCTTAGTTTCCAAAGAAGCCATTGATGAGCATGGATACCTAGCTTAAAAGCGGCCAAACTAGCTTGACCATTCTCAGGAACATGGTGCAAGCGTATGACGCAATCCATCTTGGATATCCAACCACAAGGATCATTGCCCTCAAAGGTCGAGATATCGATTCTAGGAACCAAAACATCATGAGGCCAATCAAGCAAAATTGTAGCACCTCCTATAATGGAATCAAGATCAGTAGTAAACTCTAAATTATGCTCATACATATCTAGAGGAGCTCCTATGGTGAAATGGGTATACATGTAGGTAGTACAAGAGCAACCGAGGTCTTGCTCCAAAGGTGGTTGTTGGAATAATCATGGTTCTTGATGTTGGAAGGACCTCGGATCTTGCCCATAAGGTGGTTGTTGGAAGTACCCTAGATCTTGATACTGGAAATTTCCGACAAGTGGGCATCGTCTGACACAATCTTGGGTCCTTTGTACTTATCTTTCTAATGTGCACCAGAAACCTATTGGAAAACATTCTCCAATGAGCTTTGAATATGGGGGAAGTCACTATCACGCTTCACAAGTAACTGATCCAACTTGGTTTTGATGTTGTCAAGATGTTAGAAGCAACACTACTAGGAATTATTAAGCTTGCGGATTTGTTCATTCAATCTTCTGCGCTCAACCGACAAATAGACATGAAGGGCAGATGAAAGGTCGAAGGAAAGATCAAGAAGGGGATGGGAACCCTCAAGAGGAATGGGAGGGGTACTCATGGTGCCTAACACAGAAAGAGCACGAGGGTCAAAGCTATTGATGTACACTCATATATTATGGTGCTTGCATGGGTTTCTTGGCAGAGTCTTCTTTCGACTCATACAAACATCATTATGCATATTTATGCGTTACAAATGCCCATTGATTCATTCCCAACAAAAGGAATCCAAAAGTTTGCACATACACTATGCACCGATGACTAAACTCAAATATTTCGTCCATCATTCACAAATTAAAATGTTACCAAAGATATATCTTGTTTTAACTAGCTCAACAAGACGATCAAAAAGACATAGGTCTCTCACAAGGGTCGAAGTGCCTAATGATATCGGTAATCGCAAACAATTACGCCTAAATCACAATATTACAAAAGAAAAATGCGCCAAACATTGGTAGAAGAAAAAAATTGACAAAAAATACTTGATTGAGAAAACGCAAATATGGCCAGAAGAGTTTCTGGAAAAACTCACACACCCCTCAACTAATTTTTCACACCATCACAGGGAGCCAAAATTGTCACTCTAATACCACTTGTAATGAACAACATCCAAAATTAGCAATACCAACAATAAATCTCAAACATTCAATAACAAAAAAGCATTCACCGAAACAGAATTCAAATTCCACAATAGTAAGTAAAAGATCAAGATTCCAAGTCACTAAACAATCCTAGCCATTCTAAGAGAGCAAAGCCTCTTAGCCATTTAGAGAGGGCGAAGTCTCTTATGAGCACCAGAGGCGACAAAAGATTACAACTATGAATGATAATACAACTACAACAAACAATCCTAGCCATTCTAAGAGAGCAAAGCCTCTTAGCCACTTAGAGAGGGCGAAGTCTCTTATGAGCACCAGAGGCGACAAAAGATTACAACTATGAATGATAATACAACTGCAACACAAATCTATTTATAATATATATCTAAACAATTAACAAAACCCTAACCCTAACGCTCAACGGCCGACTAACCTAACCTAGGGATTGAGCTAGTAATATCAAAGATAGCCGATGTGGCTATGTTGGAGACATTACAAACTGTGTTTCCTTGCCACCACTTAACTGAGTGTCTGAAATTACATACAAGAGGTTTTATTTTCTTTGTTTGATCTTCATCCATTCACATATTGTTTGTTTACTTTGGTTGAAACTACACCAAACTGACAAGCATCTCTAACAGAGTCTTTCCACAATGTATCCTTAATGACAAGCACAATCTAACCATGATTTTGCCTCGCATTGCCCTCCACATGGGAAAATCTAAGTACAATATATTTTATTCACGTATATGTCACTCAGCACCATTCAAAAGCATTTATCCAACCCTGGTGGACTTGAATATAATTTCAATGTTGTCAAATTCAAATATAAACTTGAATCTATTAACATTGCTTACAACCATGGTTAATATTTTGATGATTTGGACTATATTAATGGACCAAAATGTGACATAACCAAAATCCAACCATAGAGTCCTTGTATGCAAAAACTCGAATCACCAATGCATCCAAATATCCCAAACACCCCAACAAAGACTGCTTACGTGACAAATTTGGATACCATATGACAAAGTTGCATGGTTTTGAAGTTCTATTGACAGGTTATGGATGTTTACCCCCTCACCAAATCAAATTAGCAAATAGATAAAAATTTCAAATACTAAAATTATGGACCTTAGCTTTTAACAAGTCTATCTTCACATGAATCCAACTTCATAGAAAAATATACTTCAACTAAGTTGTGACACGAAAAGTTCTTCAGGATTAGGGTTAATCCTGCTTTACAAAAGAAAATAACTTTGCCTTCAAACAAGGACTTTTTCTTTTTTTAAATCTTTTGACACGAATGACCACAATATGAAACTAAGACCAAACTGACCACCTTTTTTAAATACAACTTTTCTTGCAAGCCACTTTCAAGCTGACATGGAGCTTCAGATCTCTAATTTTAATGCAAAAATAACCATACCAACTTGTCCTTAAGGGTTTACCGTTTTGGGGCCCTCCAAATGCAATGACATGCTTAAAATTCAGGAAAAAACTCTATTTATGACCCATGTAAAAGATACATTTGTCCTTACATAATCAGATTCTGGAAAAATAAGGGAGGAAGAGAAACACACCCGCAACAACATAAAGATAACTCACTTTAAACATTGTCCAACACAGCCTGGTTTTCTGCAACTTAAACCTTAACAAATACCACTTCTCAAGATCAAAGATCGTGGCTCTGATACCATATTGATGTTCAATTATAGGCCCACATCAACTCTGTTTCATATTCAGAAATATATATAGGAGATCACATTCTATTTTTAGGATCAAGTGGATGAACCCAAATCTTTATGCCAAAATAGATGATAAATCTGTTTAAGTATCTCCTATGCCAAGAATAGATAAGCCTGTTTTAATCATTGACCATATCCTACCACAGCCTATATTGTAACAATTTTTGGGTCCATAAAGCTGTCAGAAATGATTATTTGAAGGTGATATGAACTGACCAACCTTTAGATTTCATCAATCAAATGACTGAAAGGTTAGCTAAATGCATACCCTTTGGCATTCAATGCCTCTTTCGTGGTGTTTTTGCCTTCCTTCCAGGCTTCTTGACCATTGCAAGGATTCTCCAGGATCCTCTCATATAATACATAACGTCCCAAATAAATAGACATGATATTCTAGCAGCTCTTTTGGCACTGCAACACCTTTGTTCTAAACTTTGTGAGGCTACACAAGTACAAAAGAACCCTAACCTAGAACAATCCATTCCACTAGCTAGTACAGTCTATTCAACTTTCTGAACCTAGACAAGGACAACAGAAACCCACACTGAATAAATCCATTTTAAAGGATGAAAGTATTTTTATCGACTAGATGTTATCAAAAACATGGAAATAAAAATTATTCTGCATGCCAGCTGGATAAATACTTTTGTATGGCATGTCAACATACCCTGTTTAGTTGCGAGTACTGAAAGGTTATTGGATGCTATCATGCTACAAAAAGTGTCTATGGAACATCATATCAAGATTCACCCCTCACTGTCCTAGAATATTCCTCCAGAACTTGACTGCCCTGGGTTCTCCCCTGAAGCCCCATCAGTGTTCATTTTTGGCTAGGATGCCTGTGGTTTTCTGTACAGCCTGGACCCTCAAGGCAATGATTTTATCCCATTATTAGGGATATCATAGAATCATCCGTCATGGAACCAGTTATTCATTATTGCTCACTCTTTTAGTATTAGGATATATTCTTTAAGCTTTTATGCCCTAACTCTAAAGTTCCTAAAATACTCCTCTGAATCCTGTCAGAGACAACACAAAGTGGTCATGACCGGTTACAAATATATGATGGTTTCACTCAAGTTATATGTTTCAAGAATGAATGCTGGTATCAGATTCCAGACTACATTCAGGACTACGAATATGAGTAGATCTCTTACGTAATCCTTCCCAATACTGAGGTTTTCTTCCTGAAACCCCACTTGCCAAAGCTGTCTCGTGACAGGACAATAGTAAATCATGGTAGTAGTAAAAAAGTTGTTTCATCCCATGGGTAATAAAGGACATCTGGAGGGTCCTTGAAATCTTCTTTGTTGATTACCTGTTGTAAGCACTCAATCCTTTACTTTTCATTTCCTTTTTTGCTTAGATTAATTATATGGGATTGAAACAGGCCCAACCATATCATCTCATGAATGCATCAGCAAGTATTTCAATAAACCATATAATGGTCATACAAAAAACGATATCATCATAACACTCACGGGAATTGAACCCTGGTGGGCTCTTTGTGAGCCAAACATTCTCACCATGGACATCCAATCATTCTCTATTAAACATAGGATTAATTTGAATTTTTAGCCAAAAATATGGTCCAAAATTATCTTCTCAATTGGCAGTGTGAAAGATTCCCACACTTGAATCCTTCCAGACTGCATGGGAACACAATTAAGGACTATAATCTTCTTCATCATTTGAGCCCCATCCAAGTATATCGTTGTCTTTCAGGATGGTAGGCCTGAAAAATGGAATATTCCAGACTTTGTCACTTTTGAACTTAAAACCAGGTTGCCAAAGCTGAGGGTTCCCTTTCTAATATTCCAGGGCACCTTATGCTTGCTTGCGATCTTGACAACAAAATTTTGACCAAATGCCAGCCTTCTTTGTGAAAATTTTGCTTTAGGTTCCATTAGTGCTTAGTTAAGGGCAATAAGGGCCAAATGCATGAGTCTTGATGGACATAAAGTTGTCATTGCACAGACTAATTTTCCTATATATGCCCTGTTGAATCACGTGTCTTGCATTTATCATATTGGTCCATATTTGAGAACACTTTGGTGGGTTTGATAACACACCTAGATCCTTCCATGGAACTTGGAGAATTAAAAATGATGAATTAATTTACCAAGAGCTGATCTTGAGATGTACACCATTCCCAAAACAACATGGCATTCAAGGTTGTGTTTATTGATCCCATATGTGATACTTCCTGCCATTCAACAACATCACATTTATTTCTTATCAGTTCCTTGCCAAGAAGACTGACAAGCTATTTTATGTAAATGCTTACGCATTTATGGGAAGATTGGCTTGATTGGGATTGCTGACTTGGTAAATATCAGCTAACATAGTCACATAAAATGTATGACCACTGCCCATGTGTTGGTCCAACTGGTGAGAACGTTTTTCTCATGAAGAGCAAATCAAGATTCGATTCCCATGGGTGCCGTGATGATACAGTTTATTGTAATACCACAATAGTGTGGTTCATTGAAATATTGCAGTAACGTGGTTTTGATGTAATACAGGTGGGACCCATTTCAATCTTAAAAACCAAAAAACAAAAAATAAAAATCAAGGCCATTCAAAATCAGTGTTACTGGTTATGAAAAAAAAGCAGCACTAGATCATATGGGTCTAGCTGCATACAAACAACCAAAATGAACAATGTAGCTTGGAACTTGGTGCAGTAAGCAAAACAAACTAACCACACTATTCTGGAAAAGAACGGGACCCAACTTTGACCGATGTCTTCATGTATTTTCTAAGATTCCCATGCTTGGAATCCTTGAATTCTGCATTGCAATCCAAAGGCTAGTATATCTTTACCATTTGAGCCCATCCAAGAGTATCTTCCTACTCTTTAAAGAAAACGGTCTGGAACATAGAATATTACAGGCTTGAAAGCATTTATTCTAGAGTATTCACAGTTGGACAAAGCCAAGGATCCTGTTTTCTAATAATCTAATGGCACTTCATATCTGCTGGAAACCTTCGCAGCAATGGTTTGACCAAATGCTCGCCTTCTTTGTGGAAAATTGCCTCGCCTCCATTAATGTTTCGTTAAGGGAAAAATGGTGAAATGATTCCACGTTAATGTTTGATTAAGGGGAAAAAATGGAAAAATGATTGCACACAAAGGTTTCGTTGAAGACAAAACTAGCAAAATGATTCTATAAGTCTTCCCCGCATAAAGTTGTCGCTCCATGATCCAATTTTCTAATATAATCCTTCGTGAATGAGATCTCCTGCATTAATCATATTAGTCCACAGCTGAGAACACTTAACTGGGTTGGATAACATGCATAGATCCTTCCATGGAAGTTGGGGAAATATAAATGATGAAGTAATTAGACCAAAGATGATCTTGAGAAATACACCATCCCAGAAGAAAAACTTGATATTTAAGTTTGTCTTTGTTGATCCAGTAAGCGACACTTGCTGTCATTCAACAAAACTACATTTTTCTTATTGATTCCTTACCAAGAAAACTGCCAAGCTATTTTCTATAGCTGCTACGGGAGCACCACCACAGCCATGTGTGAGTGGGATTATTTACATAGTAAATATCAATTGACCTGGTCAGGTGAAAATGTAAAATCCCTCAAAAAAGGAGTTATCTATTACAGAAAACAAGTAGCATAGAGCCACAAAGGTGTAGCTGCATATGAACAACCAAAAGGAACAAAGCAGCTTGGAACTTGGCACAGTGAGCAAAAACAATCCAAAAAGAAAAGGAGCCAGCTTTGACCGTGTCTCCTAGTGAATTAGAGATTCCCTTCCTTTGAATCCTTCAAGGCTGCACTGACACCCAAACCAGGACTATATCTTCATCATTTTAGCACAGTCCAAGGGCACTTTTCTTCTCTTTAAAAATGGTAGATCCAGAACATAGAATATTCCAGAGTTTGAGGCTTTTGATCTAAAGGAATCCTGGTTGCTAAAACTGATGGTCATTTCTATACCTCCAATGATACCTAAAATCTCCTGGTCATCCTGCCAATAATTGCTGACCAAATGCCAACCTTTCTTTTGTAAAATTTAACTGTCCTCCAATAACATTTGATTAAGGGCAAGAGAAAGGAATTGATTCCACAGGTCTTCCCAACCTAAGGAGCCTTTATTTACCAATTTTCCAATGTAAACCCTGTTGAATCAGATTTATGGCGTACATCACAATAGCTCATATCTAAAAACACTTTTGTGGGTTGGAAACATACCTAAAACCTTCAACGGAACCTGGGGAAATATATATGATGAAGCAATTATCCAAGAGCCCATCTTGAGATGTACACAGTCCCCAAATCAACTTGCAATAAAAACTTTTGTTTTTTGGTCCAGTAAGTAAGACTTTCTAGCATTTGACTAAACTACAATTTTTTTTATTGCTCCCTTACCAAGAAGATTGTCAGGCTATTTTACATAGCTGCTTAAGAGTCACAACAACCATTTATAAATATAGATTGGTACGGCTGGATTACTGACATAATATGTGTCATTGACCTGCTCAAGTGTAAAATTTTAGAGGAGAACAAATCAAAATAGGTGATATTACTGAAAAACAAGCAGTGACACTGAGCCAAATAGGTGTGGCTACCAACCAAGAACTAGAAGGTACAAAATGGCTCGGAACTTGATGCAGTAAATGACAAGAAACTAATCAGTCTGATCTCAGAAGGGGACCCAACTTTGACAATGTCTCTTGGTATTTTGGAATATTTTTGCCCATAAAATCCTTTAAGATTGCATCGTAACAGAAACAAGGTCTACATTCTTTTCAATTATTTGAGCCCCGTATAGAAGTATCTTCTTCTTTACAGATGACAGGAACATAGAATATTCCAGAGTACAAGACTGCAAATAGATAGGAATTCCAGGTTGCCAAAGTTGAAGGTCCTGTTGCCTAGTACTACAATGGCACCTAATGTCTGCTGGTGAATCTGCCAATAGTTGTTGCCTAAACACCATCCTTTTGGAAGCATATGCTTACCCTTCAAGTAATGTGCAAGCGGGGAAAATAATTCCACAAATCATCCCAGCCTTAAGCCGTCTTTCCATTACCAAAATCCAATATATGCCCTGCTGAATCAGATATGTTGGCTTGATCATAGTAGTCCACACCTAAAAATCCATTACGGGGTTCGAAAACATACCTACGACCTTCCATAGGACTTGGGTCAGTATATATGATGATCAGATGAAGTAATTAGACCAGAGCTAATCTTGAGATGTACATCATCCCAAAACAATTTGGCATTTAAGTTGTGTTTATTGGTCCAATAAATGAGACTTCTTGCCACTCAACTAAACTGTATTTTCCTTAATGGTTCCTTGCCAAGAAGTTTGTCAGCCTATTTTATGCTGCTTTACAAGCCATATCACCTAATTATGAGTAGACTGGCATGGATTGGATTACTAACATAATAAGTGTCAACTGACCTAGTCAGATGTAAATGTAAAACTGATGAAAATAAGTGTAATCAATTATTCATAAAAAAGGAATGAGTGCCATTGAGTCGTACGAGTGTAGCTGCTAACTCACACCCAGAATGAAGAAAGTATCTTAGAATTTGGTGCAGTGAGAAACAACGAACTAAGCAGGTTAATCTTGGAAGAAGGGGGTGCTGATTTGACAATGTCTCCTGTCTTTAAGCATTTTTGAAAGGAACCCAACCCGAATTCCCACAATGTTGGAAATTACCTCATAAGTGGAGTGCATAGAAGTTATGACTTGAGATCAGTTCTTTAGTAAGCCTCTAAGATGTCCAATCTCAAAACCTCCATTTCATTGATTGAATCATTTGTTCCAATCCCTTTAATATGCCTTCTTACTGACCTTTATACATAGGTATTTTAGAGGTTGATTTGCAGTCTGAAAACCCAAAGCATTATATATATTATGCTGTAATGATACTTCCATATAGCTAAGAATCCATTATTGTGCATCATTTCTGCAAGTGTGTACTTTTCTTTACGTTCTCTTAAGAATAACTGTTTGACTGGTACCTTTGTATGTGTATCATTTATATAGCAAGCTTCTACTGAAGTAAAATGCAGCATATGGCCCCAAAAACACTTTGCCTTCATTGCTAAACTTAGAAGAAATTCATTTGGCTTACAAGGTTGTGTCCGATCCATGTTGTTTCTTTCATCCTTTTATGTATGTCATAGTGCATACCACAATCTTAGCCATCCAACTCATAGCAGTTGAATTTTGAGATTGTTTTAGATAGCACATGCAACCAGTATCATTCCAAGAACAACCCTTTATCAATAAAACTCACCCTCTATGCAAAGACACCTTTTGTGCTTGGAGGTTCATAACCAACCATGTAAATACTTCCCTCCATGCTTAACCCATGTCTAGGATACTAAGAGCATGACAAAACATGTAAAAAACCCTTAGAGTATAGCATACATGTAGATATAAAATTGTTGTCACTGACAAGTCAATCAAATCTTCTTCATTATACATGCAATCCTCAGTTGCAAGCCTCAGAAAGCTAGATTCACGGAGTGAACAAAAAGTTTACCTCTAGATTATTATTTTATTTATTTGGGTTGTACAAGAGAAACAGTAACTTTCGATCATCATATCCCACCAGTCTTGTGTTCAACTCTTGTTCCTGCCACTATAACCCCTACCACTCTCGGTTAATGTGGTGACTAGCCACCACACGGGCATGAGGTGGACCGCCAACCACTCAAGGACTCAAATCGTGGTTGGACGCTGGCTAATACTCAGGCTCCTTCCAATCAATCTACCCTGTCAGGCGATTGTCTCTTGATTATTTGTTAAATGATAAAAGTAACATTTCCAAAAAGTAGAAGAAGATAACTTTAATTATAACATGTAGTTTTTTTATCATGGAATTGATTCCACATGACTGCTACAAATATGATTGACTGAATTTTATCAGATCCTGCTGTAGCTTCAGTTCTACACAACACCATTTTAACATCTTCAACAAAATCTTTATTGAAGATAAGGCGATATGATCGCTCATCGTATCATCTTCAAAATCATTTCCTATTGCTAGCCTACTATACAAATAGCTTTTCATTTACATACCTTCTCGATGCACTAGAACATTTTTCCTAAGTAAAATCAAGATTCTCACTGGCAAGTGGTAACCATCAAACTTAAATGCATGTAGTCTATTCCAAAACCTGTTTTGTTGAAAGGCTTAAAGCTTAGTTTCTTGTTCTTACTATTACTTGAATAATGTTTGATGCACCAATAAAAAGAGAAAAACAAAGAGGAAATCTAAAGTAGAGTAAAAGGAGTAGTGCAAACGATAAAAGCAATAACATAAAAAAGTGGATTGCATGTGCATTGAGCTTTTTCTGTGACTGTAGAACACAGCTATAGGAGCAAACTTGCGAAGCAAAAGAGACATAAACCCAAATTATCCTAACACAATCATAAATGGGACATCTGCAAGTCTGAGTAAACAAAACAATTCATTTTTCCTAACAACTTTGTCTATTTACTCCAGGAAAGCATATTAACAAATATGATAGATTTGTCTCTCTAGTACAAGACATCTTATTAACAAAAATTGATATACCAACCAAGCAACATAGTAAAGTTTACAATAAAGACTTATTCTTAATTACGTTGCATTTCTTCAAATTTTACATCATTCAACCAATGCACACTGGTCCAACAGCTAATGTAACTACTAAAATAGAGCATATAGATTTAAGGCACCAAGTTGAAGTGTGGGAACGATATGATAGGAACATGGACATGAACCAGATAACTAAAAATTTCAATAAATTTCCTGATAGCTACTACCCAAAAAGGTTGAACCCTTACAACCTTGATGGTGAGAGGACCAGTAAGGCTGGAAAATTCATGTTGCTCCTTCCTCCATTTTACACTTATGCAACTCTAGTCATTATGGTTATAGTTATTGTAATGCCATACTGCCTTTTTGTACTTTTGTTATTTTGGGGTTAAAGGTGACAATCTATAGTATTTGAATTAAGTTCTGTTGTACTGCTATATCTGATAAGAAACATAAGGGTTTGAAGATAGGTTACTAGCAGTCTCCACACAATTTTTTTTTAACATTTATTCTATGAAGATGACTGAAATTTGCAATTTTTATTTCGTTACACCAGATAACACAAGCTAGTCCAACAACACCATAAACAAATGGGAATAAAATAACTTCAAATAAGAGCAATGCTACCATTCTATAACAACAACTGGGTTAGTAAACTTTCTATTGTTGCTGCCATTTATGCTTTCACAATCCTAGGAACATGAAATAAACATCAGTCCATTCACACAAGAAAGTCCATTCTCAGAATCATGTTATATATTAAAAACCTGGGCATAACCTAGGATATAAGTTGATTTCAGGAATCGAGTTTTATTTGGCAATGGACATAATTAATGCCTATAGCCATAATTATCAAGGTTCACAGGAGCAACCATCCATACAAGTGTGAGAGGCATTTTTGGAATTTCAGTTTATTAGAAGAGGTTTTAGCACTAAATTAATAAAAATCTATGTATAGTGTCATTGGGTTCCAATAACCTGGATTGCAAAGGAATGCTTAAAAATCCAAGTATATGAAGAACTCAGTGACACAAAATATATATCTTCGTACTATCATTTTACATTCAATTTTTTAGATCTCCTATGCCTGTTCATAGAATCAGTGATGTACTTGTACCACAGCAACGTAGGTACTGGGATCATCTCAGGCACCCCAGGTTCAAGAATCTGGACTGGAGAACATGGGGTTCTGCCCCCACAGTCTGCATTCAAGAACCTGGATATACTGCCTAATCTATGAAAAGATCCTAAACAAATCAAAACAGACCCACAATCCCTCTCATATTCAGTAACCTATGAAAATTTTATGTTACAAGTGCAACTTACATAATTAGTTTCCATTATTCAACATATAATGAGCTACATTCAGTGTGGAAGTACTCCTTTTTTTTAAATAAGTTTATTTGGCAGGAATTAACTTGATTTCACTTTTGGAAACAGAAGATCCTTGGAACTCATAAAGCCTTCCATATGATAGGATTCAAAACATCATGCACACAGAAGTCCTAGAGCCTTAGAAATAAAAAGATGAGATTACATTTAGGCAGGACAACATAAAATTTAAGTTGTCCAAGTGCTAAAGCCAGATCAAAAAATCATGCCAATGAGAAAAATGAAAGCAGAAATCCATGACCAAATAAACTCCATAAATTATTCCAAGCATGCAATTGACTCAAAGACATGGCATGAAGCTTCTACCACATGTTTATCAATCCTGAGGTATCATTTTTGAACCAGAAAGAGGTGATTGTGCTGCACAGGCATCAGATTCACTTCCAGAAGAACTCCCAGAGTCAGAATCTACAAAAGCCAAAAGGATAAGTTAACGATAATCCCCATGCAGACAAATATACATCAGATTGGAATAAGAAATAAGAAATAACACTGCCATAAACGCACATAACGGAATAAGAATTGTAAACAAGTGAAAAAAAAAATCAATTCCATTTTTTTAAAATGTTCAAGCATGCAATCAAGAATGAAGCCTCATAACACATACCACTAGAAGAAGAGCCAGAATCACTACTGGAGCTGCTAGAGCTGCTGGACCTGCTTGCACCACCACTATCCTTCTCAATCTCTACAGGGGGACAATTTGATGGTGGCATATTGTCATCTATTTCAACCTCTTCTTGACCTTGCTCTCCTACTTAAGACATTCAAAATACAAATTGGCTATTATGGCAGGCAAAAAAATTGACAAAGCCAAAAAAAGGAGACAAATCACATTCAAACTAACTTTTTCAGGATTTTGAGGAACAATATATAAAATTAAAAATAAAATAAATAAAGAGGAAGCAATAGCAGCACATTTACCCTTCTTATCTTTCTTTGGCAGCTCACTTCCTACAGTTGGACACTGCAATAACAAATCAATCATCAAGATACAAGTAGAAATATGGGAAAATTTAATAGAAAGAAAACTTATTCAATGACACTCTGAGAGAATTTCACCTTGTCTCTGGCCAAACCATGCTCAATGGCAATTTTAGCCTGTTGAGCAAGAAGTGCTTTTTTCTTATTCTTGCTCAGACTTTTCTTGTAGTTTGTCACAAATCTATCAAGTTCCCAAAGTGTTTCAGTGTCAAAGGTGTCAATATCAACCTCTATCTCTTCATCTTGCTGACATAGAGACGGATTCCTCTTCTTTATGATCTGGACTATAAGTTCCAATCTCTCTGCAGGTAAATTTTGCAGGTTTGCACTTAGTTTTTGCTTTTCTTCATAAGTCATATCACGTTTATGCGGATCTTTGGCCTTGGGCTTTTTTCCAGTGGGAGTTCTACTTGTGGGGTAATTTACAGGTTTGAGCTTTGTAGGAGATGGACCTCCTGCAAATCCTGATTTCTTTAGATTCTTTTTCAAATCTTGGAAAGGAAGTTTTTTGACATTAGCCCCTACCCCAGGCATCTGCCCACTTCCAAACCTTGAGTTCATCTTATTTTCAATTTGCTCCCCATATATGGATTTCCAACGATCCTCAAATAACTGCAGCAACTGCTTAGCCCATATGTGCACATCATGCCCTTCAGGGTTATAAGTCATGGCATTAGAGAATGTCAGTCTGATGTCTTCTGCAAATGATGTAGGGGAATTGTAAAGGTTCTTTTCCAACTTGGACTTCACAGTACCAAGGTCCATTGGCTTCTTAATAATGGTGTGATAATCATGAAGTGCAAGTGCCTCTACATCAACAGGAGAGTTAAACACCCAACCATGTTTATGTTTCATCAGCTTTGAAAGTAGGGAGATGCACTGTTTATATACCTCATTTGGAAACTTTTGAGCGGACAAATCGTTTCCTTGGTGTATGGTTTCTCTAGCATATAGCTTAGATTGTGCAACTTTTTTGTTTCCACTAGATTTAGCCTTCTTACTCTCTGAAGGCGGGAATTTATCTTTTCCCAAAACAAATTCTGAGTTGCGATAATACTGGTTGACTTTCGGAGTGCGCTTTCCTTTTTCTGCCACATCACTCGCAGCTTGATTGTTTTCCACAACAGAAATACTCAACTGTCTCATGGGTTTAGCCTCCCGTCGACCCTCTTTGGGGGTGATTGCTCCACCTGAAGCTACTTCAGAAGTAACCTCCTTACCCCCATTGTTCCTTGCATCATTTCCAGAGAAGTGTGAGGCACTGTAGCTGGTATTAGCTCCTGCAGAGAAGGAACAACCCCTCATTTGTAATTCTCTAGCTTCAAGTTTCTTGAATGTACCCCTAACCTGCTCCAATTCGCTTGTCAACTTCCTCCGAAGTTCACAAATCTCTTGCTTTGAGTACCCGTCCAGCTTAATAGTAATACGGGTCTCTATATTGGCCAATCCCCTCACAACCGGCATGGCACTACTTTCCTTTGGAACAACACCACCATGATCATGATCATGATCATGATCCGCGTTATTCGGGCTCACCTGCTTCCTACTAAGGCTGGAAGAACCATCAGATGTCGCAGCCGCCGTATCAGTTCTTCCGTTCGCCTCCATCGAATTGCCCATAATGCCACTCTCTCTTCGCCCTTGAGTCCCTGCTGTATTTTCTGTAATGGCACTCTCTCTTCGCCCTTGAATCCCTGCCGTATTTTGTGTTGCGTCAAACCCAGGATTTGCTTTGGCGCCCTTGCCGTGCCCTTTTCTCATATACACCAGTTTGCTCTCTCCCCATCGATGTTTACTCCCAGAATCATCATGCCCAACCATTGATGCAGATGCCATACATAAAATACTCTTATGTATGGTGTTGTGCCAAATATGCCTTGGATGTCTCCACTCCGAAAACCTTAAAAAAACGCTGATGGTTGCACCTTGGTAAGATAAGTAATTGCTTGAGCTTCCTCTTCTTCTCAATTTTCCCACTACAAATATGTAAGTTATTACCCCTTCACACAGAGCAAAATTAAAACAGTTGGCTAGCAGAAGAAACAAATCTGGAGAAAAAACAGGTCGGCATGATTGATTGCCGACTTAAGCAAAACAAAGCAACCCAGCGACCGGATTTCCAAAATTAAGTAAAGCAAGTGACCACAATATATAGTTTTGCTATAGCGCTTGTTATGATTCGTCAGTATATCCAGAGCATTTTCGAACTGATAAACAGGTGTAGCATTTGGTGAGGCTGCTTTCAAAACATTAACAGAAATATCTAGACAGAGTTAACCTGAGAAGTTTCGTACCTTTGACCGAGCGCTATTCGCAAGTCCCCTGCCTGCGAAACACAAAAGGATAAGGGCAAATGATCGGTTGGGTTATAAATCTCTGAGAGTCGAGAGAAAATCCGAGGCGATGTATTTGTATGTGTGTGAGGCGTTGTCCCTCTACTCTCAGTTGTAGGATATTCTTCTAGGGTATTCTGTGTGGTGTTGACCTGATCTCATCTTCTATCTCTGTGTTAGATCCGACGGTCCTCTTTCTCCCTCTCACCTGATGCTTACCAGCCCTTTACCACGTGTTTTTGCGGCGTACGCTTATCGGCAATGGGATGGTGCATTAGGAATTCTTTGATGACAGATGATTTGGCAATACGCAGCTGGTCTGTAATACAACACGTTTGTGATATGATGGTCACCAACTCAATTTTCCAAATTCAACGCCGGATTGGTTAAACTTTTGTTAATGTAGACAACTTTTAGGCGAACCACTGCCTAACAAAGCCTGCCTCTTGGGCTACATGGACAATTCAGGACTCAACTGTTGCAAACTATTGTTGATGAATATCAATACTAACTTCATGTTTTTCATGGGTATGGGTGGGACTTAACATCAAAAGAAAAAATAAAACTTAAAAGTTGAGTTAAAAAAAAATTACAAAGTTTTTTTTTTAAACTAGCTGCATGTGCAAAATTATACAAATCCGGATCGTTGTCACAATTTGCTTCCATGCATTAGTAATTTGTTATGATTGGAGGATCATTGAAATGAAATGGAAGATTTTAATTACGTCCGCGAGATCCAAATATGGTCTATGGGACCTTAAATATGGAAGTACAATTACTCAAATTATATCATATGATCTTTAATATATTTGAGAAGGTTGTTCCTTCTCCTCCTGATTTGTGTTAGCAATTCCCCAACTTTTTTTATTTTACTGTCTTCAAATAAATCTGCCATAAACTCGTTTCCAAGTGTTTCTTTGTATTTGTAACGAATATCTGAAAAACTCGGGCACTTATAGATGAAGTGTTCTTTTGTCTCTACTATCTCTGTGCTGCATAGAGTACATACCCTTTCTTCCCATTGTTCTTTAGGCGTTGTCCATCTCCCTGTTTCACATCTAAGCCTATGAGAGCTAGTCCTTATCTGAGCAATGAGTATTTTTTCCTTCCACTTGATTTCAGCGCCTAATACGCTTTTTCCTTGTGGTCATACATTGGGTTAAAATTTGCAATATAATATTGTCTTTTCCTGCTTGCATTTTTTCACATTCCACTTCTAAACTTTTCATTCACATAATTTTTTATGTCTTTGTTGACATTTGGGCATTCATTTATGTTGATTTCCCAACGTTTCATCCATTTTGATTTTGTTTCATCCATGTATTCTTTCGCCTATGCAACTCTTCATCCCTAGTTGCCCTAGGCCATCTATCATTTGTCATGTTTTCTGTTTTTTTCAAGTAACATAACAACTTGGTCAAGCAATTGCTTCTAAAAGGAACATTCCAGTTTCAGCTAGAATAATTTCATAAGGGGTTGTGGCCTTAATTTTGAGAAAGTTTGTGATTAGATATTTTTGAATCCTTTCTATTTGCCTCCATTTTGTATTTGTTGTGCCACTAACCTGGCCTTAATTTTAAGAAAGTTTGTGATTAGATATTTTTGAATCCTTTCTATTTGCCTCCATTTTGTATTTGTTGTGCCACTAACCCACACCTCGCAACCATACAACAGAATCGGTGTAACAAGTAGGCCAAATAAGACCTTAGTGGTCTTCCAGTCCCACAACTCGGCATTCCTACACCTGTTTTGAAGTGCATATAGTGCTCTCCAACCACTTTGAGTTCTTTTCATCCTACATGTATTCCAATTAAGTTTGTCATGAAAGTCTATGCCCAGGTATTTGTATTCTACTACTACATCAAGCGGTTCTCCTGCAAACTGAAATTTGAGTTGTTGCTTCTTCTTTTTTGCCGAAAAATCATAATTTTTGTTTTGTTCGTGTTCACCTGCATCCCAACTTCTTTACAAAAGAGTTCTAGAGCTTGAAGATGATCTTCTAGATCTTTGGCTGTTTTGGCCACAAGAATTACATCATCTGCATACATGAGGAGTTTTACCACATATTTGGCTAAATGCACACCCTCTAAATGCACACCACATATTGGAACATTAATAAGTTTCTCCCTTTCTACAAATAATTATAAAATAATGTTTATAATGTGAGCATTGTGGGAAATATACAAGATATTAGGGTTTATGGTAGTTTGCAATGATAGTACAAGGGTTAGGGCTTTGGTTTCTTTTTGGGGAGGTTCAAGGTTCAAATCATGAAATATTTACAAGGAGATAGGCTAGATGATAATGGCTAAGTGTTTGTCAATTGATTGTCCTAGTTCAATGTCCTGGAGGGTCGGTGTCCCATTGACTTCGTTTTATCTAACAGACTAGGATTTATGATGTCACAAATTTCTTTATACATAATTTTAAAAAAAAATCAATGACAAATTTGATACATTGATCTTAATTTAATTTTAAGGATTGGTAAGGGGTTGGGCACTTACCAAGAGGAGACATAGATTCAAACTTCTAGGGCATGTTCAATTTGGGCAAAGGTAGTAGTTTGACCTGAGTTCGTTGAGTGTGCGTCAATTTAAAGACGATGGTACCAATCGAGTGTGCGCCAGTTTAAAAACGATGGTACCAACCCCAAGTTATCGGAGGTTTCCCTCACTTTGGGTTGTGTTTATCGAGGCGAAATAAGGGTTATAGTTGTACCAACCCCAAGTTATCGGAGGTTTCCCTCACTTTGGGTTGTGTTTACCAAGGCAAAATAAGGGTTATAATGGTAATACTATGATTTGTCACTTTGGATTGTGTTTACCGAGGCAAAATAGAGGTTATAGTGATAGTACCATGATTTGCGCCAATTTAAAGACGATGGTACCAATCGAGTGTGCGTAGTTTAAAGACGACGGTACCAACCCCAAGTTATCGAAGGTTTCCCTGGCTTTGGGTTGTGTTTACCGAGGTGAAATAAGGGTTATAGTTGTACCAACCCCAAGTTATCGGAGGTTTCCCTCACTTTCGGTTGTGTTTACCGAGGTGAAATAAGGGTTATAGTGGTAGTACTATGATTTGTCACTTCGGATTATGTTTACCGAGGTGAAATAGAGGTTATGGTAATAGTACCATGATTTGACACTACGATCGAAGGCAATGCAACTTGACCCTATGATCAATTGTGTTTATCTTGCAACTTGACCCTATGACCGGTTGTGTTTATCGAGGTGAAATAGGGATTATAGTGGTAGTACCATGATTTGACGCTACGATCAGAGATAATGCAACCTTGATCCTGTGACCAGTTGTTAAAAAAAAATAGTTACCAGTTCCTTTATGTATCAATTTTTTATTTTTTATTTGGTTAGTATGATAAACCCTTACGACCAACACACAAGGCTGAGCAGTCTCCTCCCAACCATGATCAATCATAAATCCGAGAGCTCTACTTATCAATTGGGAATTTAATACAACCACCACACGCCCACCCCCTCACCCACGTCGCAGTTTAAAAAAATTAATCTTATATAAAAAAAACGTATTAAATATGTCTAGGGGCAGCGCAACTGTTCGGATTTGGCTCTTCTTTGGGAGCTTCAAAGTTCAAACAACAGCATGAGTGAGTGTGTGCAAGGGTGGGTGTATGGTCGTGTGTTTGGCCCCTATTAATAAGTTCAGCTCTTGCCCTTATCAAAGGTTATGGTTGGGATGGGATGCCCGACCCTAGGCATTGGTCATAGGGGTTTCTCACACCCCCAAAGGTTATGGTTGGGATGGGATGCCTAGCTGTAGGCATCGGTCATAGGGGTTTCTCACACCCCCTATTGACAATCTCAACTCTCACCCTTATCAAAGGTCATGGTTGGGATGGGGATGCTCAACCTTGGACGTCGGTAGTAGTCGCAGAGGTTTTCACATTAATAAAAAAACCTAACCTTATATATGGGTAAGGTTTATAGGTGAAACATTTTTTTAACATACTTTACAGTTGAAGCATGTAGTTGGAGGCATGGACCGTCGGTAGTAGTCGCAAAGGTTTTCACATTAATAAAAAAACCCAACCTTATATATGGGTAAGGTTTATAGGTGAAACATTTTTTTAACATACTTTACAGTTGAAGCATGTAGTTGGAGGCATGGACCACCTTTCTCATGATTTGAACTTGGGTCTCTACAAAGTAAGTCTAAAGCTTTTATTAATGCAATGTTCGGACAGAGATATAGGTAAAACATTCATTGTTATTTTTATTTTTTTTGGATTAGGTTAGTGTGAGAAATCTCTACGATCGACACTTAGGACCACTTAGGACTGAGTAGTCTCATCCCAGCCATAATCCCTCGTAAGATCAAGAGTTAAACTTATCAACAGAGGATTAATATAGGCCAAGAGCTAAACTTATCAACAGACGACGATTAACACAAACCACACACACACATAGTGGTTTGAACCTTGGACTTCCATAAAGAGCCAAACCCAAATCGTTGTGTTGTCCCCTGAAACTATAACTATAGGTGAAACATTTTAACGTGTATATAAATTATTTAATATATACATATATAGTTTTTTTATTGGGTTAGTATAATAAACCCTAGGGCTGAGCACTCTCCTCCCAACCATGACCCTTCATAAAGCTAAGAGGGAATTTAACACACAGCCACCACACACTCGCCTACATCGCAGTTTGAACCTTGGACCTCTCGAAGAAAAGCCAAAGCTTGAACTTGCACTGCCCTTGGAATAATTTTATATAATTTTTAATATAATAAAATGTAATTTAAAATATTAATATTATTTGAGGTTAGTGTGAGAAAACCCGAACTGTTGCGCTGCCCCATGGAACAATTTAATATAATTTTTAATATAACAAAATGTAATTTAAAATATTATTATTATTATTTTGAGGTCTGTGTGAGAAATCCCTACCGACATTCAAGACTAGGTATCCTTATCTCAACCATGATCTCTCATAAGGGTGAGAGCTGAACTTATCAATAAAGGCTAAACACACAACCATACACACCCACCCCCTCACACACTCGCCCACCCCACGGTTTGAACCTTGGACCTCTTGAAGAAGAGCCAAAGCCCGCACCATTGCGATGTCCCCGAGACTAATTTAAAGGATTATTATGTCTATGATGTTTAAAAAAATATTTAGGAAAGGAAATTTTCACACCTTTAACCAAGGTTTAAATATTTAGGTGGACTTTAACATTTAAGTCCATCGGATATAGGGCAAGTAATTGGGTGTAAAGAATTTTAAAACATAAAACGAACTTTATAATCTTATAGGTGAACCTTAATATTCCATTAAATGGTATTAGTTGTATCAACTTTTTCGACTTTCAATGACTTAGACCCGAGTGCAAATCTTACATTTTATATATATATAACATACCAGGTGAAGCATATAGTTGGGGTATAATAGGGTCACCCTTCCATGTTTTGAAGTCTAAAGTCTTTACTAATGCGGTGTCCACGCAGGACATAGGGGGAACATTTTATATAAAAATTCATTTAATATAATAAAAATGTAATTTAAAATATTGGAGGTCCAAGGTTCAAATCTCAAGCCTCATCAGACTGAACGTTTATTCCTTTTCTAGTGCTTTCAGCAACGTAAAAGGTTTAAAATGATTATGGCATGGTGGTTATAGGGGTGGACTACGCAAAGAATTGTATGTCGGTTTTAGGAGTGGACTGCACAAAAAATTGTGTGACGGATTTTGGGATGAACAATGCAGAAAATTATGGCGACCATAAAAGCCGATAACTTGCTCAAATTCATGGCAGCTACGGATTCCACCATGTTTATTATATATATATATATATATATATATATATATTTGTGATGTTTTAAATAATGTTTAGGAGGCTACTGTTATATATTTGTGATGTTTTAAATAATGTTTAGGAGGGCTACCGTTATATTTGTGATGTTTAAATAATGTTTAGGAGGCTACGATATATATATATATATATATATATATATATGATGTTTAAAATAATGTTTAGGATTGGAAAATTTCACACATTTTATCCAAGTTTAAATATTATAGGTGGACATTAACATTTAAGCCCACCAAATTTAGGGCAAGTAGTTGAGTGTAAAGAGTTTTAAAACATAAATAAAGGTTTGAATCTCAGCTAACCTTAACATTAAATGGCTTTTTTTTTACTTTCAATGAGCTAGACCCAAGTTTGAATCTTTGATATATATAATAATAATTTATTATATATGGGTAGGGTTTGTAGGTGAAACATTCTTTTTAACATACTTTAGCAGTTGAAGCATATAGTTGGGAGTATAACGGGACCACCCTTCCCATGATTTGAACTTGGGTATCTACAATGTAAGGCTAAAGCCTTTACTAATGCATTGTCCATGCAGGAACATAGGTGAAACATTTTAATGTATATATAAAAATTAATTTAATATAATATTTAATATAATGTTGATGATGTTCAAAATATTGTTTAGGATTGGAAAATTCCATACCTTTAACCAAGGTTTAAATATTATAAGTGGATCTTAACATTTAAGCCCACCAGATATAGGACAAATAGTTGGGTGTAAAGAGTTTCAAAACATAAATCAAGCTTTAAATCTTATAGGTGAACCTTAACATTCCATTAAATGACATTAGCTCTATCAAATTTTTTGACTTTCAATGAGTTAGACCCAAGTTCGAATCTTATCAAAAAAATACATATATAATATGCTCGTTGTGATACCACTTTGTGGTGATGATGTAATATAAATAAAACTTGTTTCAATCCCATATACCCATTTTTAAAAATGAAGTATTATCATTAATAAAACAAATATTCTTTTGACATGGGAATAGTCTGTGCTTTACCTCTTTAAATGTTTACTTTGAGTGAGGGGGACCTACAGGGGCTCAGGATTAGAAACGCTAACCTCAAGCTGAACACTCGGGCGAAACCAATTACTCTAATACCTTCACCCAAAACAAATCTTATATAAGGGTTCAATAACATGGAACTTCATATCCTAAAGGGATTTAGAGCAATTAGTTGAGGTGAAGAATTTTACATCTTAAACCAAGGTTCAAATATCATGGGCAAACCTGAACTTTTATCAAATAGCATTAGCATAATTGGTTAAATTTCTCAACTTTCAAGAAGAAGACTAAGGTTTAAATCTTGCCAAGTGATATATGCATTATTTTCAAGTTGTTATAATACCATTATATGGTCATGATGTTATATGGATAGGATCCATCTCAATCCCAAAAAGGCCCATTAAATAAAAATGTGGAACTTCGTATTAAATACTTGATCAAGAAACATATTAAGTGGTCATTAATAAAGGTCATTTTGCTAAATTTTAGTCTCATGTTTGGTTGAAGTCTTATCCTCTCATTTGTTTATTTAAAATGACAATAATTGGCTTTGGCTTTTTTGACTTCTAAAGGTTCAAAAGTCTTTATATATATATATATATATATATATATATATATAATATGTGGTGAATAATAATTCCATATCTTAGATTTCTATTTGTAATTTAGTTGAAGAAGAGAACCTTAGGTAAATAACTGATGAGCTCCAAAGATACTCAAAGAATATTATTTTCCTATTTTTCATGAAATAATAAGTTAGTTTAAAATCTATCAAAAGATGATGGATATATGACAAAGTTAGGACACAAAACTTTAAAGCATTTCAAATACCTTACTCTCAACTATTTATCTTGAAATAATGTTTAGTCACTTAAAGCTTTTCCTAAGGCCTCAACATTCCTTTGGTTAAGAGGCCAAAGGAAAAACAAATATTACAAGTGAAAATCTACAAAGAAGATAATAGCCTGAACCCTTTAAGTTACATGAGGAGTAACTAGAAACATACATCTTCATTGTCACTTTGATTATACTTTCCATAGCTATTTTCCAAAAAATATATAAATATACACTTAAAGCCTTCCCTAAGGCCTCAACATTCCTTTGGTTAAGAGGCCAAAGGAAAAACAAATATTACAAGTGAAAATCTACAAAGAAGACAATAGCATGAACCCTTTAAGTTACATGAGGAGTAACTAGAAACATACATCTTCATTGTCACTTTGATTATACTTTCCATAGCTATTTTCCAAAAATATATATATATATATATATATATATATATATATATATATATTGGGTATCTCCATCAAAATTGAAAGAGTTGATTACATTAATTATTTCAAAGCTAAAGCATTAAGTGTTTTCTAGAAGATTGGTCTTGTCATAATTTATTAGAATCTATGACTTGAAAGGAGTGATATAGTTTTAAAAAATAGATCTCAAAATCATATCCAAAATTAAAATTGTATTGTTGTCTCTCTTACAAAATGTTTATAGGCATGGTGCTTATCATGGGAAGTCTCAAGTGTAGAAATATAGGTGTTAACCACTTGGTTACAGGATTTGAATATACATGTAAAGGTCATCTTGATAATGGAGTTAATGGATCTACATCAAACTATAGTAAATTGAGAATGTTCAAAGGTTGGGTTCATCAAAATTATTTTGATTAAGTCGACATGCACAAGCTAACTGGTAAGTATTGGGAACTTTTCATGACAAGGAATTGTGTTCGAGCCCTACAATTAGGCCTTGTGACCATATCTTGGGGTGCTCAACCCTAGGTAGAATAAGCATCATATAATATAAAAATAATATTTTTTATGGCGTGTCCAAAAATATTTGGGAAAGCTTGTGAAGGTGGTGTTTCTAATGAAGGGATAATTTTCCTCACCTACTCAAAATCATATGGAACTTCAACTAATTGTTATGCAAAGTCTAGGGCACTTCTTACAAGGATTAAGACTACCATTAAAAAAGGATGGAGATACATTTCAATTGAAGGGGATTCACAAATTATTAAAAGTGTTGTTAAATAGAATGGATGTGGGAATTAGATCAACGATAACAATATTTTTTATGTCCATCAATTATTGATGGAGGTAATATCTTTAAAATATCAATATATTTACGAAGGAAACAATGTAGCAAATAATTTAGCCAATCACAATATTGATTTTAGACTTGGACAAATTTGAACTTTGTAAGACAATTGGTTGAGGGAGATTCTCTCTATAAATATGATGTCAAAGAATTAACCAAAAAAAAAATGCAGTGGAGCCGAGAGGGAGTGCGAGCCAATCTTGAGATCTTCAGATATGGCGAAAGAGCAATGGATTTGTTCAGAGTGTATCAATGCTTCAAACCCTTACCATGAATGTGGCAAATATTGTTTCCAAAAAATTGTCGAAGCAAAGGAACATCGGGAGAAAGAAGAGACAGGAGCGAGTGTGAGCCAGGAGGGAGTGCAAGCTGGGAGGGAGTGTGAGGCTAGGAGGGAGTGCAAGCTAGGAGGGAGTGCAAGTTGGGAGGGAGTGCGAGCCGAGAGGGAGTGCAAGCCAAGAGTGATCCCCAGCCCCAACCCCACTAGTTAGTATGGAAGGAAAGTCATATTTGAAAGCCCTAATGGGAAGTCAGGATGCCCTAGCTGGAAGTATGGATGCCCAAGTTGAAGATAAGTGGAAGAGCAAATATATGGAAAGTTTGATCCAAGTAGCAGATGTTGCACCAGAAGTGACCATCAAGGATGAGATGATTGAGCATGATATAATGGTTTTGAAAAGTAGGGGGTTAATATGTAAGTTCCATAGATCCTAGCTAGGGTTTTTGGAGATTCAAGATTGGATCAAGTGGAAGTGGGGATTGAATTCAAATTACTCTATGAGTTTTCTTCCTAAAGGTTTTTTCCTTGTCATATTTTCTAATTCAGAAATCAAGGATAAAATATTGAGTGGTGGCCCATGGTTTAGAGGGAGAGATACCCTTTATTTAAGACCATGGAATGAAATTTTTCTATTGAGACAGAAACTATTAAGAAGCTTCCAATTTGGGTTAGGCTTTTTGGACTTCCATATCAGCTTATCAATAAGGATGTTTTGAAGAATATTGGAAATACCCTAGGAGAATTCATCAAGGAAGGACTAACTATTAAGGAGCGGAAGCATGCTATATATACCAGAATATGTGTTGCTATGGATATTTCAAAACCTTTGCCACAATCCATTAAGATTAAATCTGAATCAAGAGAATGGGATCAACAAGTGGATTATGAAAACATCGCATTTTGTTGCCGCAATTGTTATGAGACTGGCCACTTGGCAAGAGTTTGCAAAGTGAAAACTATGAAGAAAGAGAAAAATTTTGGTCATAAGAAAAACTTCAAGGTGAAGCAAGGAAATCATACATTAATAGAAGGTAGATCAGATCAAGGATATTCCACTCCTAAAGAAGGGGCAAAGAAAGCCTATCTACAACATCTTATGGAAAAGGCCACCATAACTCACTTGGATCAACAGTTAGAAGAAACAAAGAAGGATATAAGGGATGAGAAAGTACAATATGTAAGTTCAAGTTCAGAAGGAATTAAAGGTGCAAAGGTAAATGTGGAGGAAAATCCAAACACAAAGATGACAAAAGAGGTCAAGATCTTTCTAGGTAAATCATCTTCATTTTCCTCAAGTAGTATAGAATCCTCTCCTGGTAATAAAAGTGAAAGTGGTATAGAGGTTATCCCTTGCACTTTAGGGTTTCAAGAGCAGCATAATAAAGAAATGAGGATGGAGGAAGTCTGTAACAATTTAGGGTTTTTAGGGCAGAATAAGAAGGTAATTGCTTTGGAAGAGCATCCTTGCACTTTAGGGTTTCTAGGGCAATATAAAGAAGAATGTGCTTTTGAGGTTATTCCTTGCTCTACAAATCCTGCACAACAAGACAAACCTATAGATGATAAGTCTTACTTTGAGCAGTGTGAGAAGATTGAAGAGATGGATGAAGATGAAAGTATTGGTGGAAATGAAAAAAGAGAGGAAGACCCAAGAAGCAAAAACAAAGAGAAAAAGAAACCCAGAGGGATATTGATATGGGAAAACAAAAGCAAATATCGCAAGTGTTAACAAGAAGTGGGGCTAAACCCACAAATAAAAACAAAAAATAACAATGAAAATAATATCTTGGAATATTAGGGGCATGAATAAGAACCCTAAAAAAAGTATTAAGAAACTCTCAGATTGTTATAGACAATATATTTATATTTATAGATATGAAAAATGGGCAGCAAATATTTTAGCCATTCATGGTGTTGAATTTTATCTTGACAAAATTTCAATTTCGGAAGGCATCTGTATGAAATGATAAAAAGGAGTTGATTGCGGAAACTTAGCAGTGAGGAAGATGGCAAATCTCTTTGATAAGAAAGGCAGATGAAGAATATTTTTGATAGAAAGGTAGGTTGGATATGATTTAATTAATTTGATAGAAATGTAATGAGAGCAATGTAATGTTTTGTTTTTGTAATGGGAGTGGCCCCCAATAGAAGCCACACATAGCTTATTAAAAAAAAAAAAAAAAAGGCAATGGTTTGAAGGAGATGAAGAATATATTTGATAGAGAAGCATGTTGGATATGGTAATGGAAAATGTAATATATTGACATTTTGATGAGAGTGGCCCCTAAATGTGTGTGTGTATATACATGCATATATGTTTACATATATGATATACATGCAAGGATCAATTTGACAATGGAACCAACACAAAGGATTTGCATTACTCTATGTTAAAATGAAAATGTCTAGAAGTTTGGTTCATCTAAATCAATTTTAATAGTGCTTCTAAAAGAAATCTAAAGATAGTTGACTAGGAGGAGGTATTCTTTAAAATAATAAAGGTAAATTTATGCTTACCTACTCAAAATTGTATGGAACTTCAACTAGAAACTATAAAGAGGCTAGGGCACTTCTTACAAGGATGAAGATTACCATTGAAAAAGGATGGAGATATATTTCAAGTGAAGGGGATTCACATATTATTATTAATGTCATTAAGAAAATAAATGTGGGGATTGGATCAACAATAAGATATTTTTATGTCCATCAATTATTAATTGAGGTAATATTTAGATATGATAGCATTTTTGCAAAGGAAATAGAGTGCTCAATAATTTAGCCAATTGTGATATTGATCTTAGTATCGGACAAGTTAAAATTTAAAATGTAACTGGTCAAGGGATATTTTATCTCTGAATGGAAATGATACCAAGGAGTTGATAAAGAAAGTAGTGGTTTGAGGGAGACAAAAAATATATTTAAAAAAAGGTAAGATAGATATTTTTTTTGTTGGAGAACAAGGGGTTATTTTTTATTTTTTGGTTGGTAAATAAGGTACAAATTCATTACAACCGGGTTTTACAGGTTGACCCAAAACCTATTACAACAACAACACAAAGCTGAATCGGGACAATGCCTCAATAGGGACACTCTGGCCTTAGCCCCCTACTGAGGTTACACCGCCAACAAAGAGCAACATCCTTACAAAAGATGACCCACACCTCAGAACACAGGCGGACGACACTTTCATCTCCTAACACTTTCTCTTCTCTTTTGGTCGCGAAATTGTGACATGTCGCGATATCGCGACATTTTTCCTTCCTCCTCTTTCTTTTCTCTTTTGGTCGCGAAAAAGCGACATGTCGCGAAATCACGACACTTTTCCATCCTGCTCTATCTCTTCTCTTTTGGTCACGAAAATCCGACATGTCGCGATATCGCGACATATTTTCCTCTTGCTTATTCTCTTCACTTTTGGTCGCGAAACAACGACATATCGCGATATCGCTACACCCTTCCATGTCGCGAAATCACAACACTTTTTCTTAACAAGGGGTTATACTCAAGCCCCCCACCCTTGATAAATCACAACTCTCTTATTTAGAGCTTGAGAGTTTACAAATAGATTCAATTTTTATCTCAATTTAGTTGCTATAGCTAGTATTCACGTAGAAAATTGAAAAAGATCTAAAAAATGAAAATCAATAATTCAAACATTTTATGTAAAATGTTGTAGGATTTAGTTGCTATAGCTAGAAACCTACAACATTTTACATAAAATGTTTGAATTATTGATTTTAATTTTTTAGATCTTTTTCAATTTTCTACGTGAATACAAATATTCTAGAATTCAACATCCTTCTTGGCATTGCATACAACAACCTTCACATTATCGAAACTTCACCTCTACTTTTTATGCATTGCATCTTAGTAGAGTAATACTTCCAAAACATCACACTATCATAGTCTACTTTATTAGATTTGATTTGCTAGTTTCCTTCCTAAAGCACACATGCAACCATAAAATTATAATAAATAGTTTATATGAAAACACATTAATGTTATAAAAAAGTAGATATTGCTAATAGAAAACATTAAAGTAAATCTTAATCATTATTTGATTAAGGCAGTCAACATTTTCTTGTCGGCTTCAATTAAGCTTACTACTTCCTCTAACCATGGAAAAGAGAATATAACTTCATGATCTTCAATTAAAACCCCTCTATTGGCTAGCCGATATGCACATTTGTTTTCTTCCCTTAACGTGTGTGTAAACCTGATTTCTTCAAACTCTATAGCAAGATCTTGAATTTCCACAATAATCTCTTGTATGTTCCATGAAGCCTTTGCTTTCCTCAAGATTGCATTTATTACCATGATAGAATCACCTTCCATCCATACTATGTTCCATTTCATTTGTTTGCATATGTTTAACCCTTCCAAATCAGCCCAAGCTTTAGCTTCATTATTTGTCTTAAATCCACTATTGAAAACGTAATGAGATAAAATCTCTCCTCTATTATTTCTAATTATTCCTCCTCTTGCTAGTCCTAGATTTCCTTTAGATGCTCCATCAAAATTCAATTTGAACAACTCCACATCTCGTGGTTTCCACTTTATATTATTTACCTTCTTTTTTTTTTCTTGTATCCAACATCATAATTGTATTTGATGACTTGAATTCATCTATCAAGGCTCTCTGCTTCTAGATTAGGGATTGGGTGAGTTGATAGGGTTGTATTAGACTCCTCTATGGCTAAACAAATATTCCTTTTCATTACCTCTAAACTGCTTTCCTCTCTTTTAAATATTGTTTGATTCCTTTCTCGCCATACAATCCAAAGTATTGTATATTTTGATATATCATAGATTGTTTGTAAAGCCTCACTTTTAAAAGTGCTCTACCATTTCTTTAACCATTTTTCAATTATATCATTCATCACCACACATTCACCAAACATATTAAGAATCCATTGCCATAGTTTCCAAATTTTTGAGCAATGTCCCAAGAGATGGTCTATACTTTCCTTTTTACAAATAACACATTGAGAGGGTCCATGAAAATCCCTTTTCATAAGGTTATCCCAGGATAAAAAATTTCTATGACCTACTAGCCAAACAAACATTTTGACTTTAGGAATGCTTGGGCTATCCCAAATATTTCTTCATATTCTTGTGATATTCCTATTTTTTTGGTGCTTTACATTATATCCACTTCTTGTTGTGTATTCTCTTGATCTATTCAACTCCCAAATCAACTTATCCTTTGCTCCCCTCAAAATAATCACTATCATTATCTTTCTACTCAACTACCTCCTAACATCAATGTCTTGTATAATTGTAAAAAAATATTATTTCCATTTGTATCTTCCTTCATGATCCTTGTACAAAATATTTGAAACCCTGTCACCATATTTATCTTGAAGTAATCTCATCCATGGTTTCAAAATTGGATCTAGATTGAGTGGTTTTTTATCACACCAAGTATCCATCCAAATAGATTTTTTTCCTCCAGTTCCAACCACCCATCTTAAAACTTTAATCACTAGATCAATTGATTTTTTTAAACCATTCCATAGTGCAAAACCATTTGGTAGAGAGAATGTAGTAAATATTAAGCTTGGATCATTGGGCTCAACATACTTAGAAAAATTCTTGCTCATTGTCTTTGACTCTCTTTGTACAATCTCCAAATTACTTTTCCCCTAAGAGCTAAGTTTGCACCCCTAAAAAATCTTAAATCGAGACCTCCCCTAGTTTTATCATCACACACCTTGCTCCTTTTCACCAAAGGAAATTTCTTTTTATCATGTAATCCTGACCACAAAAATGACCGCATAATATAGATTAAATTTTTTCTTATCGATTTTGGCATAGTATATGAGGATATATAAAATGTTGGAATGGCCTAGAAGACTAATTTAATTAGCTGCACTCTTCCTGCTAACAATAATTATCTACCTTTACATGCTGGTATTTTATTCAAAACTTTACTTATAAGTGGATTCCATAATTCTATCCTCATTCTTCCTCAAATAAGGCCATCCCTAGATAAGTTGCTGATAAATATGCCTCCTCAATTTGAAGTAACCTAAAAATTCTTACTTTAATTTTAGTTGAAGTATTTAGGAAGTAAACTTTAGATTTTGTCCTATTAACTTTTTTCCCTTATGCTCTTTCAAATTCTTTTAATAAGTTATTCAAAGCTCTAGTCTTGTTTATCCTTGCCCTCCAAAAAAGGGTTGTGTCATCTAAAAACTGTTAATGGGTGATGTTGTTGATGTTATTACTAGCCTTAAGTCCACTTATAAGCCTATATTTGTTAGCCTTCTTTAAGTTCCTACCCGAAACCTCTGCCATAATAATGAACAAATATGGTGATAGAGGATCTCCATATCTAAGACCTCTCTTGGCTTTAAATGATTCTAACTAATCCATTAACCAACATTGAATATGAAATTGTAGAGACACAAGCTTTAATCCATTTAACCTATTTCTTTCCAAACCCAAACTTTTTTAAAACTTCAAAAAGAAAATCTCATTTAACCCTATCATAGGCTTTACTCATATCAAGTTTTAAGATCACTGATTTCTATTTTATTGAAGCCATTGAATACATAACTTTACGAGCTATTATGATCCCATCTAGAATTTATCCCCTTTCACAGTTCCTCATTGCTCTTCTAATAATGGTCTTAACCTATTCACTATCACTTTGGAGATAATCTTATATGCCATATTAGAAGAATTCCATGTATGTGCTATCATATCAACAAATTGAGGATGGTCTTCCCACATTTGCTTATATTTAAAATATGATTTTTTTTAATTCACTTACCACCATTTTAACTCTTATTGGCCATTGATATGAACCAATCCCTGTCAATGTATTGATTTTAGCACAAGTCCATTCATCTAGCCAATGATATGAGAATATGCATGTCTATTTTTTTTGCTATTAGATTTTGGCGGCCTCTCCTGTTGTTGGTCCATGTATTGTTGTCTTCTTCAAAATCAACCTACCATAGATTATTGTTTTGAATAAAATCTAAGAAATCTCTCATACTTTGAGTTAATTTCCTAAGTCCCCCAAATTTATCATCCATCTTGGTTATGGCATTAAAATCTCCTATGATCATGAATTGGGTTTCTTGGTTTTTACTTCTCATAAAAGGTTCAATCCTACTCCAAACTTCTAATCTACTTGACTAAGTTATAGGTCCATAAACATTTATAAGGATGAAATGAATATCTGTAAAGCAACACGTAAGTAAAGATGCTATCTAATGCCTAGTTTTATGAATGGTTACATATGAGGTTCTAATAGGATTAAAACAAGTTAGAATTTCCCCTTGCCACTCCTTTAGAATCCATAGCATCCCATTCACATCTCGTCCATATTTATTTCATATTTTTGGAAACTTCTTTTGTCATTTTAGTTTCTTGGATACAGTGAATATCAGACTTATTACTTAAACAGAGGTCCTTGATACACCTCTACTTTGAGGGGTCATTAACACCCATTATATTCCATGAGATGATAATCATGTCTCATTAGGGGCTACTGGCCCCGCCTACGAATTACCAATATCATTTTGTTGTTTAGTAAAGAGAAATTCAACTTAGTTTGTGTTCCTTTCTCTATATTTCCTCTTGTTTCCTTGGATCTTGCTTGATAATTTAAGGGTTTTCCTTTTTTTTTTTGTGCGTATATCAGGAGTAGGTCTTATTATTCTATTCCTCAATGTTATTTCACAACTTTCTTTTTCATAAAATGTATCCTCTCTTGGCTCTACTACAAAATATTTTGACTTGTCTTGCTCAATATGGTTTCATTTTTCCATTGTATAACATATTCCTTTCAATATCTATTGCCTTCTCCATACATTCATCTATTGTATTAACTTGTTCTTGTCTTAACTCATAGTTAAACTCTCATGGGAAGGCATTTTTGTAAAAATAGATTGATTGTATGTTGTTTGGTCATAGAGCAATGGGAATATTATTCCTAGCTTTAGAAAACCTTCTATTAAAATCACTCACTGATCCATTTTCTCTCTTTTTCATTGTTGCTAGGTCTGTTAACAATGACTGTTCATTTTTCCTCTCGCCAAATTTCTTTAGAAAGATAGTTTCCTTTTTAGTGAAATTGACAATATCATTATCAAGAAGGGTGTTAAACCATTCTCTAGCATCCTTCTCTAAGGTTTGAAGTAATAGTCTCAACACTACATCTTCATGTTCTACTTCTAGACTGTCTAAAGCATATAAGAAGCTTTTAATGTGATCTTCTCTAGTAACTATATTTTTTCCTTGAAACTTAGGTAAATATTTATGAGTTTTACTAGGGAGATCATGTAGCAGTGTTGGTAACTGAAAAGGCCTATATCCATTGGTTCTCCATAACTGAACATTAGGAGGAGGATTAGTCAAATTAACTATCAAAGGTACTTGGGTTGGATTCAAAGAAATTACAGTAGGAGGTGTAGTATCAATTCCACTAGGAACAATGGGAGGCATTTCAAAAATATTCTCTACTATAACAATATTTGTGTCAAAACTTCTTGAAGATAAATTAGTAGGATTAGTTCTAAAAAATACCTCTAGACCTGAGAATTCTAGATATAGCTCCTGAGCGGTTCTTCTCGTTCACGCTAGCATGTTCTGCTTCTTCTTTTTAATTTTTTAATTTTTTATTTTTTTTGGATTTGTCTAGTCAGAGTCGCCAGCACGATGTGTGCAAAAGGAACAAACATCTAGTCGAGATTTCTCAACTTATAACAATCTCAATCACTCAGGGTATAAACTTTTTCAAGAATCAAGAAAATCAAGAAACTCAAGAGAATCAAGAAAACAATATAACCGCTTGTTCTTGAAAAAGGAAAATTGGAAACTACGAGCATGGGAGGGAAACATATTTGAAAAATATTTTAAGATAAACTAATATTTTATTTCCTTCTAAGTTAACTGTTGCCAATAAAGATTTATTGTTAGGTTTCAAATTGTAATGAAAATTACACATTCAATCCCCGACAACGGTGCCAATAAATTATTAGGGATTTTTCCTACATCCTTGGGATAAGCTGTCATGATACAAAAAACCTACTTCCAACAAGAAACTACAGGCTCTGGTCAACCTGCCTCTTTAACCTGGGAATAGAGTTCTTCAATATTTTCTAAACAGATCAGGTATGGTAAGGATACCCTTGAGGTGAACTTAAAGTTTTTAATGTTTTATTTTCATGCTCTTCCAAATTTATGGTGGTGAATTAAGGATTTTATAAATTTTGACCAAAACTAAAATAATAACAATTCAATTATACCTTATGTATGACCAGTGCCTTGATCCTTTGGGCTATTGTAGCAAGATTTAATGATAATTCAATGAAAATAGAGAGAATGGGGAAAGAGATAATCGATGCAATTACATTCATTTGAATATCATAATAAACATAACAATTGACCAATGAAAAAAACGTTCACTATGTGTTTAAATAATGTAACCCATAATGAAGATACACACAAGACTGAAGACAAGAAAATAATAGAAAGAAGCCTAAAATTGTATTAATATTTGAAAGATGAATACATGAAGAGTTGGCTTTCAACATCCATTGAAATCTTGAAATATCAATACAATAAATATCCTTGTTCGAATATCGTAACAAGGACCTTTCACTCTTCCATTCGAATATCACAAAAGTCGAGTCTCTAGACCTTTGGCTCAATAATATGGAAATAATATTAGCTTCTTGGGCACTTTTCTATCAAAAACTACATAGAAAAGGAAAGAATAAGGGATGAAAAAAGAAGAAGAAAGACAAAGCAGATACAATAATAAAGAACGGGCACTCGATCATACCTCTTAGTAAAAATATGGTATGTCAAAGCTCGATCATTATTCTGGCTATAAATGTCCTTATTATGGCTGTGGCGGCTCTGTAACTGCCTAAACTGCTTTCATATGGACTATCCACTTGGCGCCATCTCCTACCTTGTCATTGGTTGGGTGTTGTACAATTTGTTATTTTAACTGCCTCAAAAATATGTCATCAAAATTAGCCGAAGCCCTACCTAGCGGCCACCTATATTTTCTTTGCTACTTTACAACTTTATTTGTTTGTTATGAAGTGAGCTCTCAAGTATCTTTTCGTATATTTGTCATTGTGGCCTGATGCGTCGCCACTGCACACCTTGATCTCTTTGATTGAGAAGGTTACTAGAATTTAGATGTATTATCTTGGAGTAGGGACTTTCTTCAACCGCATGGGGCTTGCCTTGGGATGTAGAATCCTAATGTATCAGACCCCCTGCGATAGCGATGAAGAATAGGGAATTGGAAGTACACAAGTTAAGGAAACCACCAACAACACGATACTTCCATAACTATAATCCATCGGGGTGATAATACTCTAACTATATTCCATTGGGGTATGAGAGTTTTCTGTAGATGATCTTCCATTTTGCACCTCTTATTTCTTCTACAATCGATGACACAGGACTTCTTAAAACATAAAACTTTCTTTCTATAGCTCGCTAACAACACACTTCGATCCATCTCTAAAATATAGCTTGGACTTTAGAATGGGTGTCATTCTATATAAAGGATGAGTTGATGTGGATTATTCCGTCAACTGTTGACAAGTGAAAAGGTCTTTGTTTATCCAAAAATGATTCGGTTTGCTTCAACCTGAATATTTTACCTTAATCTTATCATCCGTTATCATCATGTGATTTACGGGCTATTCTTCACTTTTTCAGCGTATGAGGACTCACATCCTTCTACTATATTCATTCGTGCAGTACAAAGAGTTCAAAGATTATTACTTGGCTAGACCTATCCATTAATCAATTTACTTATTTTATCTCACCACCCCACTCTTTGTTAGTGAATCATCCTATCATGGTTTGTTTCCCTCTTCAATGATTTTGCATAATATAGATGCAAGAATTTGGAGTAGAGTCTACACTCGTGCGACTTTTCAATTGGCCTTCAATTGTATTAGTCGTGGTCACTTCTGACGTAACATTGATCTTATTCAGGTTAGGGATTCCTCAAGTACGTGTGCTATCGACTGGTTGATGCATGTTTCTTGGTACCATATTACGTAGGTATTCATGAATACTGATCATTTTCCAAACAACAGATAATTTTTCATTTGCTCTAATTTTTATAGTTTCTAATTGATCCTTCTAGTGATAGGGATATTACTATGTTTGGTCGAGACTTGGTTGATAGATTTGGAGTGTTTCCCCTTCGGTCGATTGGTTCTTACTGATTGTGTATTTTTGGCCATGGATCCCTTTGATTTTGCACGAATGAAGATTTCAACCGTTGGATGTCATTATTCGACCGAATGGCTTAGGGTACTTTTGTATGCGTTGCATTAAAAAGCTCGTGCTAGCTTTTATCGAGGGGGTCAGTTTATAATAATAAAAACATTATGCATGCAAAATTAAATGATGACATACCTTGATTTTTGTTGAATTTACCTTTATCCGAATCGGTTAATCTGCACCGTTTAATTTGTTCGATCGATGATATTTCAATGGTTAGGATTTGTTCGACCATCGGTATTTAGCATTTGTCTTCTTTCGATTGAAAATTTTTAATGGTTGTGCTTTAACCACATCATTACTTGGGTTGGTCGATACTCATAGTTGTTCGGTCAACCAATGCTATTATTAAATTGAAAGATATTTTCGCTTGGCGTTGGGCGACCGTTTTGTGTTATTCGTCAACCGATCGATTAGTTGATCACTTGAATTTTGGCTGACCCTTTACTTGTTTTTGCCAATGGTGTAATTTTCATCAAGAAAAAATGCTTTATGTTCGGTCAATAATTTTTTTGATTTGTTTGTTACTGTGATCGACCAAAAAATTATCATTACCTTTTCGATCCGTCGATCGACTATTGTTCATTTCCTGTCGGCAAAACATTTTCTACCTTCGGCTATTTTTTTCATTATAGCCGACCGATAATTTTGGTAGGCTAACCTTTCATTATAATTGGCCAAAAAAATTTGATGATAATTTTCTCTCTATCGACCGATTTGTGATTTTCGCTTTCCTTTTGGCTGTTCGGACTGAGTGGTTGGCTAAAGCTTCCTTACCGACGACCAAAATTTTTCTTTGCTTTTAAGATTTGGTCAGCTCATTTGTTATGGTTGTCGGTCAAAAACTTTCTTTACCTTGGCACGAATGATTATTGGTCGAACGATATTTATTTAGTGTCAGTCAAAAATATTTTTGCTCAGTCTTTGATGATTTTTTATTTCGGTAGTGATTTTTTGATAGTCGACCAAAGCAAGAATTGCACTCTTTTTTCTGTTCGGTCGATTGGGTCAAAAAGTTGTGATCCTTTGTAAAAAGCAGGCGAGGGAACCCCTTAAGTTTTTAATAAAAGGAAAAAATTAAACTGCTTAAGGGTGAGAGGAAAATAGGGTACCTTAGGCATTTTGAAGGTATCGGTTAAAGATGTTAATCCATGAAAATGTTTTGAGACAATTAATTACTTAAAATTTGACTTCCTTATCAACATATCACAAAACATGCACCTTATTCAAGACCTTCAAATTTTTTAAATTATAGGTACATTCATGTTATATCAATTTTGGCTACAACAAGAAGAAATAAAGTTGTGAGATCTTTAGAGCTAGAAGAGATTTGTGGAAGAAATTTGTGTTTCGATATCCTTCTTTGAGCCATTGGATCCTAAATTTTTGCTTCCATAAGAGTTCTCTTTTTTCCCATTCCTATAACTCGAGTTTGTGAGTCTAATTTCATATGTACTTTTGCTCTCGTGAGGCCATGTAACAAATTTTCTATTCAAATTTTCAAGTTGAGCAATAACTTCATGTTTTTTTGTTGAACATCCCCAAACTCCTTCCAAGAACAAGTCTTTATTTTGGATTTCATATATTGCAACCTTTTGGAAAAACAATACATCTTAGTCCCGTATCTTGGTTTACCTTCTTTCCACTATTGCTGCACTCGAGGTCTGAAGGAACTGTCTCTAAGACACATTAACTGAAAAGGAAAAGGAGAGAAACTCATATTGGTTTTCCAAATTTCCACCATGACTCGGCCGATGATTTGAACCAGCATTGTTAAGAGTCTTCACTTTAGGAATGTGACCATGGATTAAGAAATGATCAGAGAGCAGGAACCTATTCAATTTGTCCATGATACATGCTAAGCCTTGTCTTCTATTAGACCAAGTCATAAGGCCATTATCTGGCTGGATGTCCACAAGATGAAGGTTTACAACATATTCATTCATGAGGTCAGTGCTCTTGTCAAAATTTCTATTTCATCCATTTTCTCATCTAGAGAGAGGATGGTATTGAAATATCCTCCTATCAAGAACCAAGCTTCAGGAAAATGAGAGATAGTATAAGTTATATCCTTCCACTATATTTTCTTCTCCTCCAAAGAAGTCAGAGCATAAACAATTAATTACTTAAAATTTGACATCCTTATCAACATCTCACAAAACATGCACCTTATTCAAGACCTTCAAATTTTTTAAATTATAGGTACATTCATGTTATATCAATTTTGGCTACAACAAGAAGAAATAAAGTTGTGAGATCTTTGAGCTAGAAGAGATTTGTGGAAGAAATTTGTGTTTCGATATCCTTCTTTGAGCCATTGAGTTCTAGATTTTTGCTTCCATAAGAGTTCTCTTTTTTCCCATTCCTCTAACTGAGCTGTGAGTCTAATTTCATATGTACTTTTGCTCTCTGTGAGGCCATGTAACAAATTTTCTATTCAAATTTTCAAGTTGAGCAATAACTTCATGTTTTTTTGTTGAACATCCCCAAACTCCTTCCAGTAACAAGTCTTTATTTTGGATTTCATATATTGCAACCTTTTGGAAAAACAATACATCTTAGTCCCGTATCTTGGTTTACCTTCTTTCCACTATTGCTGGACTCGAGGTCTGAAGGAACTGTCTCTAAGACACATTAACTGAAAAGGAAAAGGAGAGAAACTCATATTGGTTTTCCAAATTTCCACCATGACTGGCCAGTGATTTGAACCAACATTGTTAAGAGTCTTCACTTTAGGAATGTGACCATGGATTAAGAAATGATCAGAGAGAAGGAACCTATTCAATTTGTCCATGATACATGCTAAGCCTTGTCTTCTATTAGACCAAGTCATAAGGCCATTATCTGGCTGGATGTCCACAAGATGAAGGTTTACAACATATTCATTCATGAGGTCAGTGCTCTTGTCAAAATTTCTATTTCATCCATTTTCTCATCTAGAGAGAGGATGGTATTGAAATATCCTCCTATCAAGAACCAAGCTTCAGGAAAATGAGAGATAGTATAAGTTATATCCTTCCACTATATTTTCTTCTCCTCCAAAGAAGTCAGAGCATAAACAATTATGCAAAGCATAATTTGGTTGGAATGTCTACTTTGAATAGCAATAGCCAAAAGACCCCAGCTGCAAACCATATGGTGAATAACTACCTCTTTTGGGTCCCAAAGGTAAGCAATGCCACTAGAAGTCCCCTAGAACTAAGGGAAACAACTTTTCCAGTTGACCAGATTTAACTAGCAATTGAATCCATTTCCTCTATTGACATATTCATTTCTTGAAGGAAAACAAGATGAGGATGGTTTATCTAAATCATTCTTCTAATTTCATTTTGTTTTGAAAGACTCCCTTTGAGTCCTCTAATATTCCAAGTGATGATATTCATTAATACCAGGGCTAAAATAGTTGGTAAGGGAATTAATATTACCTTCCTCTGCAAGTTTTTCACCTTCTTTTACCATATAGTATTGATTGGTCTTGCGACCTACCTTTTGATTAGAATCCATCTTCAATTTTTTTTCCTGTTTCTTGACTTACTCCAATTGAATCCGGGATGTCTTCTAACCTTGAAGAATGCGTGTACAAAGTCAAACTGTTGTTGGAAGGTTCAACAGAGTCTATCTTGGGACCTGTATTATTTGAAGTCTCACCATTTAAAAGATTATTTTTCTTGTGTATATTTTCTCCCTTTTTTTGTTGAATTTTTTTGATTTGTTGGTTTGTATCTGAGTTATTCCTTTCATCTCTAAATTGTGTTTCTAAGATTTTTGTTTCCATTATTTCCTCTTCCTCACCTAGGGCATCATTTGTGGAAAGAATTTCAAACATATTAGCTGATGACTTCTAAATTGTGTTTCTAATAATTTTGTTTCCATTATTTCCTTTTCCTCACCTAGGGCATCATTTTGTGAAAAGAATTTCAAACATATTAGCTGATGACTTTGATTGATCCTTCATAACTGGTTGAGTGTTCTTCTTCTTAGTCATTTGGAAACTTGTTGAATTTGTATCTTATTTCTTTTGATTTAGAATTTTATTTGGGCAAACACTAGTCAAATGACCATATTCATGGCAAATTCTACAACGAAAAGGAATGTTCTCATATTCTACTACTTTCTTCCAAGTGTACTCACCAAATTGTAAAGTGATCTTTTTAGTTAGGGGCTTGTCAAAATCCATTAAAACACAAATATGAGCATAAATAATATGTTCAATTTTTTTAGTACAATCAACAATCATCATAAAAGTTCCCAAAGAGTTTCCAATTGAAGAAAAAATAGTTGAATTAGAGAATTCAATTGGGATACCAAAGAGTCTAACCCACACGGGATCTGTAGAAGGTATCTCTTCTTCGGCTTTAAATTTAGTATGCCAGGGCTTCATAAAAAACCCTACCCTTCCAAAGAACCAAGGACCCCCTTGAAATATTTTCTCTCTATATTCATTATTAGCAAATAAAACAAGAAAATAACCATTTGGATAAATAAATATTTATAACTCACCTTTAGTTTTCTAGCTTTTTGCAGCCCAGACTTTGAAAGCAGATAGACTCGGACGAAAATCTAAGAAACGATAAATTAGTCCTATTTTTTCTAGATCTTCAATGCTAGTCTAAATATCACCTATATCAAGCTTAACAATAGGAGTTCCATCAATTGCTCTAAGACATCCTGACTCAGTTATCCTCGAATCCATATTAGGCATTCTTAGAGGTTTACGAGAATCCCTAAGATTAATGTTAGCATTAGGCTGAGGTTGTCCACCACGGAGGACATTCCTAAAATTCATTTTTGGGGCAGAGTCTTGGGAATCCTTACCCTTGAAAGGGATTTCCATTGTGGATTTATTTTGCAGGTGCACCTTAACACCAGATTCACTTGATATCTGAACCATTTTTGATCAATTGCTTGAAACTTGTTTTGTGATCTCTTTAATCCATGCCCTAGACATCGAGGAAAGGTATGCTTTTCACTTTTATTTTGTGCAGCAAATTGGAAGCCATCATCAATCAAGTTCACCGTATGATCTATTAAAAGATAAATTTCTAACCCATCTTGGGTCCCCTGCAAAATATACTGCTAAAATATTGAGCAAAACCACAAAGATGTTGGCCACTAGGGCCTGTAGGCCCCAAAAAACAACCTTTGGAGCTGCTTGCACTCAACCTAGATGAAACCCTCGCACAATTGCTTGCCAAAATATCATTCACACATAGGGATGCGCTAGGATCTGTGTTGCTCCAAATGATCTAAAAATTAGTGGAGACGTTCTAGGGTTTTTTAGGCATCTACCCTCAAAATTTTAGCTCAATTCAAGTTCGAATGAGTGAAATATGACCCAAATAAGTTTAGTAGTTTGGGCAGTCCTATGAAAAACGTCTCTTCAATTTTTCTAAGCTCACCATTGAAGGATGCTTAATTCAAATATTTCAATAGTTGATAAACAATTCTTTGCTCTAATCAATGTTGTGAAGAAATTCAGTCACTATATCCTACATAGCAAAGTGTTTACAATAGTATCATATTTGATTGTGAAAATAATGTTGATGACAAAAGGGTTAGGAGAATTCAGAGGTGAGTGGGTGTCTATATTATAAGAGTTTGATTTGGAAATCCAACCCATAAAAATTTTCAAAGGACAAGGCTAAGAAAAATATTATCTGAAGTTAACTCTCAGATCTCATACCAACAATATTCTACAAAAGAAATTACCCATGATGAATGGTATTAGGACATTGTTTATTATTTACTAACTAAAGTATGTCCCAATCACTTCAATTCCACCCAAATAAGAGTGTTGCACCTTAAAAGCATAAACTTCATAATAAAATTGGGCATTCTATACCAAAGAAATTATGAGGGAATCTACCTAAGACGTCTGAACAAACAATAAGCTATTGAAGTCCTCAAAGAATTTTATGATAAGTATAGAATAGGACATGGCGCTAAAAATACCATAGCACACTAGATACTAAGAGTTAGTTACTACCGGATCCATGTCTTTAAAGATGCATATGCACACTCTTAGTCGTGTTGTGTTTGCCAAATCACTTGTCAATAAAGAAATTATCCAATACCATTGTAAACAATGATTGAAGCTCACCCATTTGCACAATGGGGATTGGATTTTGTTGGTATTACTAATCCTAATTTATTTACCAACCATAATCCATCCTGACTGCCATTGATTACTGCACCCACTTGATAGAGGCTCAAGCATCCAAAAACTACACAACAAAAGATCGTGATCCAATTCCTTGAAGATAACATTGTAACTAGGTTTAAGATATCGTATGATCTGGTATGTGATAATGGCCCTAATTTTTCTTCCTTACAATTTGTTGAATGGGCTTATGATAATAAGGTAACTCTAAAATTTTCTTCTAATTACTATCCTCAAGGTAATGGAGTAGTTGAATCAACTAACAAAAACTTTTGGAAATAATTAAGAAAATTTTGGATAAAAAATTGAGAGATTGGAATAAGAAATTGAAGTATGCATTGTGGTAAAACAAGAAAAGGATTAAGTCTATGTTAGAAACATCCCCCTATCATTTAATTTATGTTCAAGATCCTATATTTCCCACAAATCTCAAAATCCTTACCTTGTAATTCATGAAAAACTACTTAGAAACAAATGATAGGATTGAAGCTAGGTTATTTAATTTAATGTTTTCAAATGAGGAAATGGAAGATGCACTACAACACTTTAGTAAACATTAGGAAATAGTAAAATTATGGTTTGATAAGAGGGCCAAAATAAAGGCCTTTAGGATTGCAGATCTAGTGTTACTTTAGGATAAGGCTCATGAAAAGAAAGGAGACCATGGAAAATTTGACCCTCTAGGTTAAATAGCCTAATTGGAGAGGATGTCCCATTATCAATGAATAGGAAATTCCTCAAAAATTACTTTACCATCTAATATTATTTTATTTATACCTTGTAAATAAGCCTTGTACATAGTTTTGTTGTTTTAAGATTTTGGTATATTGTTCTAGTTTCGTTTTATTTATATTTTGCTTTGCATTTTAGCTTTTATGGAATTTTGTTTTGTGTTTTCCTTTTCTTGGTCTAGAGTAGTCAAATGCAACCAAATTCTGGTCACTCTAAGAAGGAAGAGTTTTTGCATAGTTTGGGGATGAAAGATATAGCTTTGAACTCAACAAAGCTAATATTGATTTAATCAACTATTTGATGTATATCCATGTCTTAGGGAAAAAAAAATCAATATGGAAGTAATGCAAAAGGATGTTGCAACTTCACAATATAAATACTTAAAAAAATTGAATTAGAAGGAATGAAACCATTATGGTTTGATAATCAAGCTAAAACTATTTAGATTTTTACCCTCCTATTTGCTATAGTGATCCCCAATCCAAAAATAGATCCCAATGCTTATAAATTGAGCAAAATAAATCTATGTAAAAAAGAGAAGAGAGGGGCTAAATTGCCTAGATGATTCAAACAAACTTGATTTTGGCTATGAAGGCCTGAATGGAAACATAGCAATATCTAAAGTGGGATCAAATAGAACTTTGTTGGGGCTATAAACACTTGGGTGGTAGCAGAGCAATGTATGAAAATTGGTGACATGTCTACTTATGATGCAAGCTCATAATTAGTAGACCAATGTTAGCCAATTTTGGAACAAAAATAAATTCATATACACACACCTTTATAGGAATAAATTGGAGTATTGCTTTCATGTTAATTTCTTAACCCCATCCTTGGATAGATTCCAAATTTTTGGTTTTGTTGGTCTTGTAGTTTTATTGTTTTAGAGAGGGTTCATTCTACTCCCAAAATGCTCATAAGGATTTCCTAGTAGACGCCCTAGTCTACATGGATTGGGGATCCACTTTTATTTTTTATTTTGGTTATTTGTTTTGTTTTCTTAGGATTGTGCATAATAGTTAACCATCCAAAAAACTCAGGTTCTCAATTTAAGGTTTCTAGTTATGGACTCCCAATTTATGTGTACCTTAAGTTGTCATGGTGCTTTTTGCTATAGTGGTGTGTGGTGATATTTTTAAAATGGTGAATAACTTCTCTCATTAGAATAGGGATCAAATAAATATTTCCAATGAGTACTAATATTCCTTTGATCCCATAGTCCTAACACCCTAAAATTATTTAAATTTAGACACTACAAACCTGACAATCCCTAGCAACCCCCTAACAACATGGATGACATCACTTTCAAGGTCTATATATCTTTCAAATCTCAATTAAAATTCATGAAATGACCTCTATTAGATGTGGCTCAAAAAGATATATTTGATGAATATAAACTTTCCTAGGTTCTAAGAATAATTGACCTCCCAAAATGGACTATTTTCAACATGTATAATTGTGTTGTTGACCATGGTGTCTACATTTTACCATAATGCCCACTTTCAAAGCCCATATCTCTCATAATACTCAATACAAAATAATGAAACCCACTACATTAGATGCAACTTGAAAAGATATTTCTAATGAATATAACTTTACCTATTCCTATAGGAGTTTTGATGCCTATAATTATTTATTTTCTATAGGCTATCCAAGTTGTTGTGCTCAAGGGAAATATAGATTTGGATGAAATAAAACCCCATTAACCAGAGATTTGTAGGGAAATTAAAAGTTTGCTAGCCCAAAACCATGTTAACCATAGATTTGCAAGGAATTATAGATGGCAATAAGATTAAAACTCTACTAACAAAATATTTACAAGAAAATTAAAAATACACTAGCCACAAACCCTCAAATAGAGATTTGCAAGGAAATAGAGATGCCAAAGTTATTAAAACTTTGCTAACCAAATATTTACAGGAAAATTAAAACTTTTCTAGCCCAAAACCCCATAAACCATAGATTTGTGGGGAAATTAAAACTCCACTTGCCCAAAATCCATCAATCAAAGTTTTATAGGGAAATATATCTGCCACCTTACCAAGATTAGTGGTCCAAAAATACAGAGGGAATTCAAAATGCAAAGAGAAATATAAGTGCGGCTAAAAAAATTAGTGGCTCACAGGGAAATAAAAATTAAGTTTTAGGAACAAAAAATTAAGCATGAAGAAATAAATACTAAAGTGCAACCAATGGCCCGTAGGAAAAAAATAAGTTATTGAAAAATGCAAAGAAAAACATAGAATATGACCGAAAAATGCAAAGAATAGCCAAAAAACACAAAAAATGATCAAAAAATATAGAAAAGAACCAAAAAACACAAAAAAAATGTTCAAAAATGCAGAGAATTACCAGGGGACATCCAAAATTAACAAAAAATATAGAATGTCGCCAGAGTGGCACAAAGGAGAAATAAATAAATAAATTTAAAAAATAGAAATGAAAAATTAAAATAAATTATAGCACCTACCATTTTTTACTTTACCTCATAAAATTTTCTCTTGAAGGGTATTTGACATAGTTCCTCAGGTTTCAAAGACGAATGCGAGAGTTTTAATGATAAATAAGGTAAGTACATATTTGTAGGGCACAAAAACAAGAGAATTAATACTCATTCCACTTGCTACGATCGACAGAGCATGAATTCAATCACTCAACACCAATCGGATTCAAGCAATCTCTAAATTTCTTAAAAGTAAAAATTTAATGAGGTATGGTCAAGAGAACATAAAAAGGATAAAAATTAATACCCATCCCACTCGTTGTGGACGAAAGAGTAAAAGTAAGACCACTCAAAACAAACAAAGCATGAGTAAGCTAAGATGTCGATGAGTTTGAAATTTAATATAGCATGAATGAAGTATAGCAAAAGCAATCTCAAGAAGTGCATGTCATGCATAGGAAGGAGAATAAAATCTTAAATTTGATACACCCTATGGGAAGGAATATAATAGTAATTAAAAATTGTAAAAGCAAGGGTATGTGCAGAACCAAAAATTTGTATAAATACCAATCTAGTAGACAATACAAAAGCCAAAAACCATTAATTAATTGACCAAATAGACTTAGTTTGTTTCTTGTTTTTCTATTTGTAGTTGGATAGATTTTTTGAACCAACCTTGGTGCTATTTTTGAGCTTTGTTCATGTAATTTAGCAAAGTGAGTAAATCCAAATCAAATGTATTGCATGATTATCTTTATAATACAAGGATTTTGAAATTTTGTGTTCAACTTGAGCATGATGATGGTGGTTGCACTCAATTTATTTCATAGTCTATTTCCCTTATGAATATTACACTATCTCAAACCTCAAGTTGTGTGACTACTAGTTGGGCTAGGATTGGTTTTAAATCGGAGTTGTTGCTGGTTGGATCACGATTGGTTTTAAATCGGAGTTGTTGCTGGTTGGATCACGATTGGTTTTAAATCAGACTTGTAACTTTACCGGATCAAAACCAAATTAAAGGTAGTATAGATTTGTTTATTTTTTCTTTTCTCTGCCCTTAAACCTTTGAATTTTATTTAGAGCCTGTTTAGACTAGAAATAGATTAATTTTAGTTTAAATCATTAAAGCTAGTTTTTATCATGTAAGTTAAAATTTCATTTCGTTACAAGTTAAGAATTGTTGTTGCATATGATATTAATAAAAATACAATGAATGATACTATTTGGGTGATAACAATTTTCATAGTTTAAACTCACCTCTATTTTGTGTAGTTTAAATTTCACTTAGTTTACATATGTTATAATATCAATGCAGCTAAATGGTGTTCTAAATAGTTGAGCATTTAGGGTTAGAAAGTTATGCTTAGGAATTCTAGCTCTTAGAGTTGTTCTAATAAAGGCACATTGAAGGAACAATTATTATTGGCCTTCGATTTTATCCACGCCAACCAAGGCTTGGTCATACCCAAACCTTGGGGGAAACGAATTCCCTTTCAAGAGGGAACAAACTCTATTCCAAGTAATTTGGCTTCTACCTCTTCATGCCCAACAAAACTAGAACTGGGGGGAAGTCAAAGTGTGTCATTTGAGTGTTCAACAGATCTTCTCCTTGGATATTGAGAAATCTAACTAGTTGAGGTAATGCCATTTGATATAAGAAAAAATAACTATTTTTTTAATAAAGTAGTAAAATAGCATTTACAAATTTTATAAATCAAAGATTTAGAAATTATTGTCAATGATATATGTGGATATAAATAATTATTGTTTATGTAAAAAACCTCATACAGATGTAAAGTCACACTTTGAAGGAATTGATGGCATCTAACTTCAATATCATATTTGGACTCTAACATCCAAATTCCAATCAAAACAAAAAAAAATACCATAATAAACATTAACACGATTGATGGGTCATTAAGAAACATTCCAAGAGGAAATCAATCTCTATGAACAAAGATCTAAATAAAATACTGGTCATAACCTCTATGAACAAAGATCTAAATAAAAGACTATTAGAAGAGGAAATTAAGACGATCTTATTTGAAATGAAAAGAGATAAAACTCTAGGTCCGGATGGTTTTCCAACAAGATTTTTCCAACATTGCTAAGAAATTGTTAAAGATGATATAGTAGAGGCAGTCCAAGAATCCCAAAGAAAAGGGAAGATTCTGAGAAGCATGAGCATTACTTTCCTCACTCTGATCAAGAAGAAAATATAAGCCACCCACCTAGATGACTTTAGACCAATCAGTCTTTGCAATGTTATGTACAAGATTCTTACAAAATATCTAACAATAAGACTTAGTAAGATCTTACCTTTCATCATTTTAGAACAACAAAAAATATTTGTTAAGGGTAGACAAATTCTTAACGACATTGTGATTGCCCATGAGACCATCCACTTTGTTGAGAAAAGTGAATGAGCAAGTATGTTGGTTAAACTGGATATAAGTAAGGCCTATGATAAAGTATCCTGGAATTTTTTGTACAAGGTCCTGGAAAAAAATTGGTTTCCTTTTGGTGGAGGAAACTTATCCAAAGTTGCATTTCTAGTACAACTTTTTCTATTCAAATAAATGGATTTCCTACAAGCTACTCAATAGCTCGAGGGACTGAGATAAGGGGATCCAATATCCCCAGCCCTATTCATCATCATGGCAGAGGCTCTGGGTAGATCAATAGCAAAAGAGAAGGAACAAGGCTATATCAAAGGGCTAGGAGTAACAAGCAAGGTAGCAAATCAAACTCACATCTAGTTTGTGGATGACACTCTGTTGTTGGGGGAAGCCACATTGAAGAAATCTAAAGCTCTAAAAAACATCCTAAATAGATACGAAAGGGCATCCTCTCAGAGTATCAATTTAAAAAAAAGTAAAATATACTTTCTCAACACACCTCCCTTGAGACAAATCAAGATAAAGGAAATATTGGAATGTGAAATTGAGGAGTTGCCCTCCTCATATCTAGGAATGCCCTTATTAGCAGGCCAAATAAAGCCAATCCATTGGAACCATGTTATTGATAAACTCAATAAGAAACTGATAGGCTGGAAAGGCAACCTTCTCAATCAAGCAAGAAAAATTCAACTTCTTCAATCCACCTTGCAGAGCATCCTGATTTACATGCTCTCCCTATTTATGGTCCCAACTAAAATTGAGGAAGCAAGAAAGATAATCTATAAAAAATTCTTGTGGAGAGGCACTAAGGAATGGAAGAGATTCCATTTGGTCAAGTGGGAAAGGGTGTGCTTCCCAAAAGCCTTTGGAGGACTAGTCCTGAGAAGAATAAAGACCCTCAAAAAAGCTTTAACAACGAAAATGGTGTGGAGAATCATTCAAGAAAAAGGAAGACCATGGGATGACATCATGAGGATAAAATACATGCAAGAGGAGGAACCAACATAAATTTTTAAGAACAACCAAGTCCAAGGTGGCTCAACAATATGGAACCATGTCCATAAAGGCATAGACATAATAAGGGGAGGAAGACACTAGAGGATAGGGAAAGAAATTAAATTAAACTTCTAGGAGGACAACTGGCTTAATTCAGGACCTTTGGATAGAGATAAAGATTTAGAGGAGCTCAAAAGAAATCTCCAAGCTAAGTGGGGTACCTCCTTCAACTGATATACAATGAAGCAGAGAGGAGTCAAAATTTGAAGAGCTGACATGCAAAATACCAATCTAAGACACAAGCTAGAAGACTTCCAAGCCAAAATAAAGTACTTTCATATCACATATTCAAAGGAATTAGATCAATTGGTATGGTTTGGGTCAACTTCGGGTCATTATACAGTTAAAAGTGGTTACATTGAGATGCTAGAAAGACCTCAAACAAAAGTATCTTGGAGGTATATCTAGAACAACAAGTGCATTTCCAAAATGAAAATATTTACTTGGCTTGTGACCCAAAAGAAAATACTTATTTGGGATAACTTGACCAAGAGAGGCTTCCAGGGACCCAACAAATGCTACCTCTGTAAAAATAATGAATAAATAATCACTTTTATCTTTTTGAGATGTTCCTTCTCTAGTGAAGTGTTGGATCAATGGTTGAGATCTATTGGTTTCAGTTGGGTGATGATCTTATTAATTGGTGGATCCAATGGAGACCTCCTGACAAAGATAACAAACATATTTGAAACTTTTTTATCCCAACCATTTTATGGTGCATATGGATTGAAATAAATAGGAGAATCTTTAAAGACAAATTCAAAAATTTGACTGGTCTTCAATCAGATCCTAGTGAGGATAGAGGAGCCTCTCAAGCTTAGGGGAGCCATCCACCACTCCTTTAAACACCCTCAATTATGCCCAACAGATTCTAACTCTATTTTGGCCCTCCTTGGAGCTTTCCAATAGATCCACCAACATGGGTCTTGTCACTAGGCATTAGGTAATATAGGTCTCTTGTGCCCAGCTAGAAGATCAAGTTCAATTGTGGTAAACTTAGACAAGTTTTTAGTTGGCAATGAGAGTCAAAGGTTTAATGCATAGTTGGGTTTTTTTTCACAATCTAAATATTTAATTGTAAAAGGGTGAAGGTCCCTTTCAAAACCCTTTTCTTTAATCACAAAAAAAAAACATGATTGATGGGTTAAGGATATATCATTTAATTGTAAATCTAGGTTCATAACGCTTTTGAAAGATATTGTGCATTGTATGTGTGAGCAATAAGGCTACCTATGTCAAAGTACTTATGATGAATGCAACTATTGGAGAGTACAATAGGAAATATAAGTGAGTGTTGTAGAAGTTAGAGAAGAAGGTTCTAGACTATCAACTAATAGTGCATAGGAAATCTAATGTTGTTGTTCATCCTAACCTCTTAGGTATTTATACTTATTTGTTGGTTTTCGCCTCATACTATAATGAGTGCATCAGATTAGAAGTGTTTCTTCTAACACAAGGAATTAAATCCCAATTAGGTTGAATCTTATGAAATGAGATTAAATTCTAATCAAGTCTGATCTCATGACATGTTCCCCTAACTATATGTTAGAGTTTTAGTCAATAGATCCTAATGTAGAAAGAGTGAAAAATAGAAGAAATCCAAAGGCAGAAAAGAAGGATTCTTGAAAAGAATGATAGAAGAATTATTTAGATGAACGAAGTTGAAGAAAGGAAAGCAATATCATAATATAAAAAAAATAGAGAAATATTAAGAATGATAGATATATAACTTGTAGATTTTTGTGGATAACTATTTTACCTTATGTAATTAAAAACATAAACAATAATTAACATATCTAGAATTGCAACCCATATTAGTATAAACATTCACATATAAATTGAACACAGACAAACTATATTGTAATAAATAAAATCTAATATAACCAAATAGCAATAACATATTGTTTTCCTTTATGAATGGGCCCTTTATTGGAGGAAAAATAGCATGCCCTTCTATACAATCAACTACTCAAATTACACTCAAAATGGAAAGAAACACAATTTTTTATCAAATCAATTGTTATAGCAAAGGGATTGGCTATAATGGACATTATAAAATAAAAAATATCTCTATGAAATGATATCAACTAAGCTTCGATAATAATTATCATTCCAATATTTATATATTGTGATTATGTAGAGAATGAAAGAAGACAATATAGAAAAAAGACAAAGCAAATCCATTTTTTATAGGAAAAGACAACCATTGAACTAACATTTGAAATAAGATCTTATACCTATTCTTTGGATTTGAACTACCGAATCAAGAACTAAAATAAAAAATTTAAAAGTGTTGAAATAAGGACACACAACACAAAGGGCCAATTTAATTTTTGTAAAAAAATATCATAGCTATGTTTAAATTATACTCTGATTCATTAACTCATCGACTTATTTCAAATAGGTCAAGTTTAAATGGATCGTTATAGCTAACACAAGTGCCAAATTTAAATTGATGTGCTTTTGGTGTTGTAGGATCACAAACAATCTTGGTGGATCACTTGAGCATAGTAAACGTGTTATTTTAAACTATAACTATTGCTTCGTAGCAACTATCATAATTGATAGTTCTACTATAGAATATGGTTCCACAACATTCTATGTTCAAAACTATATGTAGTCTTGTATCAATTTGATAAGTTTCCTCCATAGTATGAAGGATTAGCACAATCTAAATAGAGAAATTCAAATAACCTTATCAACTCCTTCAAAGACAACTAAAATCCATGCAAATATATATAAACATAAATGATTTAGGCACACTTCAAATAAATAGAGAATATTGCTATATTGATTGATATAATCTCTATAGAAAATATAAAAATAGCCTAAGATAGGTCAAAATATGGACAAAAATAAGGTATTTTTGACACCCATCATCATTCCACAACTAAATATCTTGCATGTTCTTATACAACAATTTTAAAATTGGGGGTAGCAGTGCATTTCCTTTTTACAAACGTCCTTGAAAGCATGTGATTTAGTAAATTTATCAATTGTCACTACTTAATATCCATGTACTCATTGTAGGCCTTCCAAAATCATCATCTTTCTTATGGAGTCAACTAGGAGAAATCCCCTTCAATATAGAAGTAAATATTAAAGCAAGGAAAAAAATATAGACAAATGCAACTAGCCCTACTTTGTCAAGCACCTATCATGGAAAGATGTTTTTGATGATGACCACCCAAATATGGTACAAAGAATGAACCTCTTTATACCTAATTTATTCACTCATTTCATTCCATCTCTATTGATATCCAACCAGGGCATCCCTTTTTGCATTATTCAAATAAACCTTTAATGCACTCAATAATTCACCCCTTACACAATCATTCTATAATTTGGAGATCATTGATCAACCTCCACAAATATTTTATGAACTCTATTGGGTATGCATTCTTTCCATAATCCATAGGGATTCCTCTCTAAAATTTGGTATACTTTCAATTTGTGATCCCTCTAAAACTCATTCTATAGTATAGACATTAAGGCCCTTGAGGAAATTTCATCCATTAAGGGGTTTTGATTCCATCACTTGTTCAAGATCATATACTTATGAAAATATAATTTCTACAATAAATTTTTATATTAGGGGGTTGGAGAAGAAGTCTTTCTAAAATATCCTCAACCTACTGACATTACAATGTAGGTCAGAGGTAATTATTTCAATCTTTGATCCAATACTATAATTCATGCAGGTACAAGATATAAGCCTAAGTAGTGGGGCTATAGGTCATCATTAAGATGTTAACTCAACCACCCAAATAATTTTCTATTGTAGATCCTAGGTGATTGTTACCCTCTCCCTTTTGACCAGATCTATCCTCTTATGTAGTTCTATATTTTCTTCCCTTAATCTTTAGATAACTTCTTTGGGATCATTGAATTTCTCCATTACAATGGGCCCATTGGCCTTTTTTTGACATATTTTTAATGAGACAAATAGGTGGCAATTTGACATATGTAGGGCATTGAGAAATATGAATTCCTCAACCTTGAGTACCTCCCTATCATACACCTTTGTAGTATTTTTTTTTTTTTGGTAAGTAGTGTTTGTATTTACAGTGGGTTTTAACAAGGATCCCAAAACCTGATTACATAAGCAATGGGCCTAGGGCATCAATCCCTTGAAACTGAACACCAAAACAGAAATCCCGCCCAGTGGTAACAGTAAGCATGAAACAATCCCTCTTAGCGGGAAACAAACAAATAAGAAAGAAAGTAGTTTTGGAGATCCCGCCTAGCGGGGAGTAGCCAAAAACCACCATCGAGAAGATCCCGCCCAGTAGGAAGCAAAGAAAAACCGTTACAATAAAATCCCGCCTCGCGGAAGCAGTAAAAACCACCACAAACAGTCCCGCCTAGTGGGAAGCAGCAGGGAAATCCCGCCATTCGAGAAACCAGTAGAAAAGAAAGGATCCCGCCTCGCGGGAAAACCGACGGATTTGGCGGATCTCGCCCTGTGGAGAAACCATCCCGCCCACCGGGAAAACATATCGTTCAGCGAGAGCCATCCTCGCAGAAGTCGACAGCCAGCACAGAGAGAATCCAGCCCATCGGGAAGCGACCAGAGAGCTGCACCACGATGAACCCACCCCGGGAAAAAAAAAGAGGATCCCGTCCCGGCAAAACAAAAAGAAACAACAGGTTAAGGGACCAGGGATCTAGGGACTAGGAATCTCGAGTGGGAAGAGGAACCAGTCATAGGGATGGGATCCTTAGGAACCAAAATAGTGGGAAGCTGTCCAAACCCTAAACCATCACCTCCACCGCACCGAGAAACACAGGGGACCAGATCCACGCGAATAACCTGCAAAAAACCCTAGGGGGAAGCCTTAGGGAAAAATGGAAGGGATCCCCAACCAAACAGGGATCCCTGGGAAGCACCAGTCCGAAAAAACAACCAAGGAAACCCTAGCCGGCTGGGAGGGGCGCAGATAGTGGAGAAGGATCTCCCTCCAGGAGATCATCTGCAAACAACCACTCCCCGGGAGGGATGACCTGGGTTGAGCCAGGGACTGGGCAGGAACCAAGAGCCATGGGAGGGGGAGCAGGGGAGGGACCAGAGCCCTCCCCTCTCTACTTTCTTCCCTCCCCGCTTCTCCCAAAATATTTTTCACCTTTGTAGTATTTTTGGATGCTACCTGTGAATTGATTTCTTTATACCCTTATTCCTATGTATCATAATGGAAAGGATTCAAGTAATTGTAAAAAATTAAACGTTTCTGTAAACACAATTATAAGTTATGAAATGGGGGTATAAAAAATGGTTAGCAATTCTATATAAATAACTCAAGAGACCTGACAATTCAATGATTTGTATAATTGGATCCTTCTGAATTAATTTCTTTGTCATAAAAAATATTTTTGAACCATTGAATAGAATGATTTATAAAGAGTCAAAAGGTGAAAGAACCATAAAAGATTCACCTTATTTTATTTTAATTAGATAATTAATAAATAGCCAATTGATGCTTATTAAGTAATTATTTTTTATCATTTGAAGAAAATGAATTAGTGTGGTCTAATATGTTAAAAAAATATAAATTTGGAACTTGTTATATTTTTCCATGATAAAAGAGGTATCTCATGAATCTAATTTTAATAATGTTTATAACCATTTTATTTGTTCTTATTGAAATAAGAGAAGCATAAGCCTCTTTTATTTTTGGGCTATGTCATATGGCTAATTAATTTCTAAGAGAAATCAAGTTTTCATTAATTGAATTCTTCATGATGATCTCTCCATATTTGATCATTCTTGAACTTTAAATTATGCATTGAGGGTCATTCAAAATAGCAAAAATGTTATTTATCTCTAGAATATCTTTTCTAGGTATTATAAGAATTAAATTTGGACAAGATGCTTTTTGCTTTCCAATTCTTTATCAATTGCAATGAGATGATAAATTGATTTGTTTCCTTTCTTCATGTGATTTTGATCATTTTCTTGGTTCCTACTATCTTGGGATTTTGAAAAATAATGATGGGATAGATAGAGTCTTGATATTTGTTGGATACAGTTTGATCATTTTGGAAATAATTGAATATTATTTCATTTTTTTCAAAATAATTTGAATCAACTAATTTGTGTTTCACTTGATTCACCAAAGATCTAAAATTGATTGGTGTGGAGTAAGAAGAAGTTGAACATCCACTTGATATTGATCTTTATGGATTGAAATAAATATTATAATAGATCTATACTTGCATCTCGATAATATCCATAAACAGGTTGTCTTAAGTATGAGATGAACATTACTATCATATTTTGGCACAAGACATGCATGGATACTCTAGTTCATTTCTTACTTCATGCCAATATATATGTTTTTAAATTATTATTTTTGAAGCGAGATGTTTTGACATCAACCTTAGCAATAATTGCTCCTATTCCACATATTGAGCATTTAAAATCAAAGCAAAATTTGTGATGGAATGGTTAAATTTTATGCTTATGAAGGACGAAAATTTGCACCATACAATAAACAAAATATGAAAGCTATAAAATTTTGATTTTATGTATGAATTTTACAATATAGATTTGCAATTACAATAGAATCCTCTTGAAAGGATTTTACAAATGATACAAAGATAAGAAAGAGGGTATGATTCCTCTTTTCTCAACAAGAAGTGTCTCTTGGTGCACTATGGATCTTTCCATGCCAACATGTTGTTTGGGAATCGAGTCTTCCTGCAATTGCCACATAGGATAAGATCTAGAGTCTTTCATTGCCCTCGAGTCCCATAACCTACACACAAAAGGGAACAACAACAAGTCAGTAGCATATGCAGGGTCCATCGAAGTTGGACCCGTATCCGATCTGGAAATGTGAAACAATACACAAAAAATAGATAAGTGCATGGAGTATCAAATATCCAAGATAAAATTCCAATGAAAAATTGTCACCTATCTGGTCGAAGGTGACCATCTCAAGTCTAGATGGTTTTGGTCTCCCAAGACGGTCACTGTCGTAGGTTTACACCTTATGGTGACTAGGTTTGAGCAAAACTCTAGATAAAGCACAAAGGTTTTAGTGATCGATTATGTGTGGAAGGGTGACAATATGGGCATTGAAGACCATCGATATAGCAAGGAGGGCTTATGCGATAAAAATTATGGGTTCGATTTTAAATCCTTGGCAGCAATTTGACATCATTTTATTTGCAACAAGAGGGCTTGGTGGATTATTGGTAGCACTTCATTGCGTAAAATTGGTCCTGTTATCCCTCTTTGCAGAGGAGGGGGATGCCAATTTATAGGCCTCTTGGTAGGAGAAAGGTGAGGGAAAGGAGGAGGTAATTGATAAGATTGATTTGTTGCTAGCAGGTGATTGCAGGTGATGGATGGTCGACATGAAGGTAGGTGTGGTATTCCAACCTTCACACGACCATTGACTGGCAGTTTACCTGCCTTTAATTTTAATTTTATTTTTGATTTTATAGGACCATATCGGGTTGATACAATGGGAAAATGTGATCGTCTTAGGTCAAGACGGTTACACCAATTATGAATATTTTTATAGAAAAATACCTATTATTGGAGAAATCCATGGATTTAGCCTTGAAGCTGATAAAATGGATTGTGTGGGTTGGAAAGGAGGCTTTTTGGGAGTCTCCTTGAGATAACACATTTTAGGTGTCTACAACTTAATCACTCTTTCCCCTCCAAATTGTGAAGTTTAGCATGTAGAGTTTCTAATTCTATAGATTGTTGGTCTAGTTGTTATCATGTTGTAACCAATATTTGTTTAGTAATGTTGGTAACTTCCAAGGCATCCTCATTATAATTTTTGGGAGGTTTATTCAACTACCGATATCCTTCATATCCCTCATATGATATCTCAATTTGGTTTGTATGCCCAAAGGAATCTTTAGCTTGAAATATTCAAGGGCTTGTATTTATGTAATAGTTTTTTCCTTAGGAAATATCTCTATATTAAAATAATTCCTTAGGCTCAACATACTTGACTACTTGCTCCATGGGGCCTCCTTGAGTTATTTTTTCTTTCTAATTATTGGTTCTATGGAGGCCTCCTCAAATTCTAAATTCATGGGGGCCTTGTTAGGTTCTAAGCTCTTTTCTATGATGACAGGTCTTATTGCCTTCTATTTCTTACAATATATTCTACTATTAAATCCCCTTATTGGTTTGATATCCCTTTATTATTTTAGTTTCTGTTATAGAGTTTATGCAAATGATTATTATTTGCATTGTTTATTTGACCTCCTTTATAATGTATCTAAGTGTTACTTTTGCTTCGTCTCTAATTTTTGCTAATACTATAGAGTTTGTTGCACAATAGAGGTTTATTTAGTAGTAACAAGGGTTTGTTTCATGGCAACAAGTGTTTCCTCCATGGAAACATAGGAAGATGGTTGCATACTATAAATTTATTACTACTCTTCATTAGACCTCTTGGAAAATATTAAATTTGGTTAGACATTTGATCCTCTACCAGGTTGTCAACATCACCGAAATGGATACAAATTGATCCCAAGTGAGCATGGAATATTTAGTTTCTTGTACCTTTATTGTTCCGATTCTAATAAACCTATGGTGGATTAAATACTTAGGTTCATCCTTGACTAATCTAGATTTTAATTATAAAATATTCAAAAGAAAATAGGGAATGCTATTTTTTATTCCCTCCTTATATGTGTCAATATCTTAAAGTAGCATCCATACAATAGATAATGTCCTCTCTCACAAATAATATGCTTCATAACAAATTGATAAACATTGATCCATTCATCGAGGTAGATATGTCTATGGAATACCTTTCTTATTGCTTGCAAGGGTTTCTTCATCCACTAGAAATTCTCTTTTTGTTTTGGTATCTCTCTTTTTGCTTCGATATCACTCACCTGCATTTTAAAGTAGTAATCCCTGATCATAGATAAGCATGTGGCTCCAAAAATCAACTCTTCATTCATCTTGAATTGTAGACCTTGAGTTTACATAATGTTATCCTATAATGCCTAAAAAAAATATAGGGTAATCATATCATCATAGCCCTTAAATTTATCCAAAAAGGGCATTCATTATATGGACTAACATAATTGAACAATGTATAGCTTGTTATACATTCATCCAAGATTGTTGGATCTTGACATATGGATCCCCTTTTATGGTAATTTCCTAATCATTCAAACTCTACTTCATTCATAAAAGGGCAATCAAGATGGCTTCAATGACTAATAAGAATGCGAAGGAGACAATGCTAAGAATAGATAAAAATAGTATTTGATCTTAATATAGGCATGCTCTTTTATAGATATTTCTACCGTGTACATTGCATGCAATAGATTTTTCCTAGATTTAAACTCACATTTCTTTAATAGCTTTGGGTGATACACATCCTCAAATTAAAATCAATGGGCATCCTCAACCTTGTTCATTTGAATTAGGAACTAATTAGACAAAGTTGATGAACTTGGTGATTGAGACCATATATATTGAGGGGTTATGATCAATACTAAAAAGGTGAAAGTTTGAGACTTGAGAACTAGAAATAGTTAAGCTACAATCCCTAATGAATCATTAGTTTGAATAAGGGATCTAACATGATCTTACTTGTGATGTGGCATGAATGAAAATTTCATATGTTGCCTAGATCATGATTAATTTATAAGAGAAAATAAAAATTACCTAATTGGTTGGCACATGTTATTGATTGAAACACTATGTGATAATGTCTTTGAGCATGTGATGTGACCATTTTGACCATTGATCATCAAAAGGATACTAATGTAGAACTAATGATATTAGTTAAGGCTTTGTCTACAAAACAAACAATGTTCCGTAGCAGTTGTTATGGCTATAAAACTAGCGATTTCTCTATGGGCAAGTCTTGTAGTGTGAGGATGATATTCCAACAATCGTCTAAAAGGTATCTATATTTTGATAATAGGATTACAAAGAATCCATTACAATAGGATATAAATGAATGAACAAATACAACTACAACTATTGTCTTATAAGGATGTAGTAGTCATTTATGGTAAGAGGTGTTAAAGGAGCAAAATTTTTCAACACAATTTCATAGCAAAATGAATTTCTTACATTCCCACTTTGTTTGGATAATGTAGCAAGTATGATGTAATAAAAGGTGGTGTAGAAACATTATCAAAATTCTCATTAACTCCTCTATAAGAACCATATCACTTGCACCAAGTAAGATGATAGGGGATAAATTATAATGAGGGTGTTGACAACATTTCTAAAATGCTCAAACACTTATGTACACATCATCGATTATCTTCTATCCATAAATTCTCTCATTTGTTATAGAGAGGGCTACTAGAAATATAATTTTTAGGGTTCCTCTATCCAACAATATCCAAAATTAGGTTTTCACTTTCTTGATTATTGCTCTTTTGTTGTTTGAAAGATACTATCATTTTATTATTCAATGATCAAGGGCCTTAATTCCCTTAACGATATCCAACCATCAAAATTTGGTAAGGAATAAATCTCTTTGTGATTTCTTATGCAATTTGAGTTGGTAATCATCAACCATTAAAGTGGTTTTACATTAATAAATGGTCCTAAGTTTCATGTCACCATTATCTTATATTATTTCATTCTCATATGGTCATAACCAATGTGTTTAAAGATTTTTTCAAAAATCCTTATCCCTCAAATTATATAGAAGGACCCAATCACCAAGTATAAGATTTATACTTCTGATAAAATGATCATGCCATAATAAATATTGGTGTTGGACAACCTCTATGTGGAAAATAACTTACTTGAACATTTTATCTAGTGCATATAATTATTTGATGCATTTCTTTTGTGCCTTAGAAAGGTCTCTAGTTTCATCCTTAAATTTTGAGTTTTAAATTCAACTGGAAGTAGCACATTGTTTCCATACACCAACTCATAAAGTATAACCCTAGAGAGGTTTTTCATGTTGTGTGATAAGCTTCTATTAGCTTAGCTACCCAATTATGCCAATAAATTTAACAATCTTAGTATATTTCCTAGATCCTTGTTAATGACCTCTACTTGACTAATCTCCTATGGATGATATGATATAGAGTTCATGTGTTAAATATCATACTATTTTACCAATAAGGCAATGAGTTCAAAGGTGAATTAATCCCCCTAATTTAAAATTGTGTCCCTTAGGACTCTAAACCTAGAAAATTACATTCATATAAAAATTCTTCCATTATAAAATCCTAGGTATGATGCAAAGCTTTGACCTATATCCAATTCATGGTGTAATTCATGTGGACCATTAGGTATTACTTATGTTTGAATGATGGTTCAATGAGGTCAACAAAGTCCAATTGCTAATTTTCAAATGGTTCAAGGACTATCTAGGGATGTAGGGGTATTTCATTTTCTATCCTCTAGCATCCATCATAATACCTAACATACTCTTTTACATCTCTATGAATTATTTGATAGTGATAACTATCTCAAAGGATATTTTACATTGTTCCTTGTGCTATAAAATATCGTCCATAAGTCCCATCATAATAAAACATTAAAATATGGTATATTTCATCCCCTTGAACACACTACTAAATGATATTATTTGGTCTTGTATACAAAATAATCCCTTTTATCCTTGAGATTTGTCCACTTCAGTAAATCAATTTGTAGTGCTTCCTTGGAGAAAAGTGTTATTAAATATTTGTAGCAACTAAGTAATGGGTGATATCATAAAACCATAGGCTAGGAATAGACACAACAAATAGATGCTTGTAGTGGAACTTGTCCTCCATGAGTTTCATCTTGACCAATTGTCAACTTGGATAAAATGTCAATAACAACATTCTCAAAACTAGGTTTATCAACTATGGTTATGTAAAATTCTTACAACAACTATGGTTATGTCAAATTATTACAACAATAACAACTATCAAATAATCCTACCATTTATGACTAGTTTTTTTATCAAATATTTAGTTGTAGAGTGGTCAATTTAAACAAAAGTAAGATAATAATGTAATGACAAAACTTATTGATAGCATACTTAACTAGCACCAACTTTTTCTCAAATATCATGTAATTCAATTATTCACCTAAGAGGTCCTTGCTAATTAAATCGATAACAAATGAAAGATTGTTATATTTTTTTCCAAGACTAGGCCTAGTGTAGTGTTAGATACATAAGTGTGAATGTAAAGAGGAAAATTCCAGTTGAAACATATCAAATTTTATTTTATTATTTGTTTATCCTTAAGTTTGTCAAATGCATTTTGATAAGAAATTATCCATGAAAAATTGGTTATTTGGACAATGATGCAAATGGGGTTGTTGCTATATTACTAAAGTCTTGGATAAAAATCCTATAATACCCAATGTGTCCAGGGAGTACATCTATTTATTTTTAAGCAGAGTCAAATTATAGATCACTTCAACCTTAGCCCAATATTTATCCAACTAATGAGATGTGGTATCCTAACATGATGCCTTTAGTCATCATTAAGTGAAACTTCTCATGACTTACAAATAAATAATTATCTCGGTATTATTATAAGACCTTAACAAGTTTTTCTACAACTTCTACATAGATATCTACATAGACTATAGAGTCATTCATATGGACTTCAACACAATATTGGGTCAAATAAGTAATTATATTGAGCATCACTCTTTGGAAGGTTTTACAAGGATTACATAATCTAAAATGTAGGATAGAGTAGGTGAATAGGTAAATATAGCATTATCCTATTCTTTTGGAACTATGCAAATTTAATTGTATCCATTGAATCCATAAAGAAAAAAAAATATAATTTCCTTGTTAATGTAACAAAAATTTAGTTAATGAATATCAGGGAAAATGATGTTTCCTTATGGATTTATTTAGCTCTTGATATGCAACATATATTTGTCATTTTTTATATTTTTTGAGGACTATGATAAGTGGGGACACTCATTAACTATCTGAGACATGATTAATGAATTCTACATCAAGGATTTTTTGTAGATCTTCTTTGACAATCTCTACAAGAACCTAGTACTAAAATCATATATATCTTCCTAAGGATGTCTTTGAATTGCACTTAATTGAAACAAAACTAAGTAACAATTTCCTATGTTATCAAACTTATGCATAAGTAGTTTTGCTATTGATGCCCAACTAGTAACTAAATTATTCGATAATCCCTTATATCACAAGGCAACTTTATCGTGAAGAGAGTAAATAAAAAAGCCTACCATTATGTCCTCTTATTGGATGCAATGAATTAAATTGAGCATTAACAATTAATTAATATAGTCCAGTATAGTCTTGTTTGTATTCTCGTCAAAGGTGGATAGTGCTTTCATAGCTAATGAGGGAATAAGAGAATAGGCCACCAAATTTTGCCATACTTGGTAGGTCCACTCAAGGAATTGGCTTTGTAGCCTAGGAGGTGCTCTTGAATTATTCCATTGACGAGGAGGTTGGTCATACTATTGTTAAAGAGGAGGGTACATTGTATAGCCATAAGACATATATAAAGGGTATGGAGGATAATAAGGTGGAGGGTACTAAAGTAGTAGATTATGGTGAATCCACTACTGGTTCAAAGGTGGTTGAATATTCTTTTATGGGTTCTATAGATATTGCTAGTAGGTGTTGAGTTATTTTAGTACTTTGAAGCCATGACACATTTTGCACTATATAAGGATTCCCCCATGGTTGAATTACCATAATGTTGACCAAAGCCCAAAAATATTGATTTTAAAGCAAATTGCTCACTTGATTTTGATGAAGTTCATAATGCAAAGTATCATCCTAGATACTTTAGTGTATGTACTTACATAGTTAAAAATCTAAAATTAAAATCTATAAAAAATTCTTCAAATTTTAAAATTTTCAAAAATTTACTTATTTTGAGTGATTTGTTAGCAATTTTAGGCGATTCACTAGTTATGTATAGTTTTTAGCAATATGAAAAATCAAGCAATCCATTCATTTGGTTGGACTTAGAATTTTTTTGCATAGATAGTTATCCTAGCAGGTCACTTTGAGTGAATCAATTATTGAATTTATTTTGGATAGAGTCCACCCTCTATCAAGCAAATCACTCACTTTATCGAGTGAATCACTTACTATTTCAAACTTGCACAAAACTAACTCATAATTTACCTTAGGTGCTTCCACCCATGGTAGATGCACATACAAGTTCAAATTCAAGTACATTTGTGTTGCTTGGATGTTGTCAAAATCGTCCTTGCAAAAATTAGTTTTCTAAAGTTCAAGTTAGAGTCACCATCCACAAAGTATTTGTAACATTTAAGCATAAAAATAAAAATAGGTGAAATTTTAAGCAAAACTAGGTTTTGATCTAAAAAATAGGTGAATCACTCCCATTTCAACTTGTTGGAAGAGTAAGAAAAATGAGCAATTTACTTTCTAAGTCAAGCGATTCACTTGCTAAGTTGAGTGAATCACTCACTTTTTTGCAAAATACTAAACTTACTCAAAATTGAGTGAATTGCTCGCTTTTACGAGCGAATCACTTACAGAGTAAAATTTAGTGATTTTTTTTATATCCAATCGTTTTATCCATGATGGATGCATTTTTGGATACAAAAATTAAGAAAAATACATAAAAATGGGGTTAATCCAACTAGGCATGCTAAAAATTATGTTGGTTTGAGGAATTGGCCTAACCTCTAATTTAAGTGTTGTACCCCTAAATCTAAGTTCTACAAGGTTGGATAGGTTTCCCATAGGCTTCCCCTAACCTCCATATTAAGTTCAGATCCCTACTTTCCTTGTTTGGATATTTAATCTAAACTAACAAATTTGCATGATATAAAATGCACACATAAAAGCAAATAAATAAATTTAATTGTACAAAGTATGGAAAGTAAATACATGAAGTTTTGAGCGTGAGAGATAAAAACAAATATGGTTGTCACACCGTGGTGAGGATCAATCAACACATGAAGACTTAAATAACATCCATGTCCACCCATTCATTTGATTATAATATTGATAAGTGAATGACAAGATGGGATAGAAGGGTTGTATCCAACCATCACGCACTTGATAAACCACAAGGATGGTGCTTGTAGTGGGATGAACAAGAAGTTACCAATTTCTTATAATCTCATGAGTACAAAGCATAATGTGGGTTTCATTAAATGTAGCTCTAAATTTTCATGGCCAAAAAATGAATACAATTAGGGCCCTAGACCCTTATTTACAGTAAGAGTTTACCCTTGAGTTGCCTAGGATAAAAAATAATCTCCTAGTAAAAGTAAATATTTATGGCAACTTTCGCAAAAGGTTGCACCTTCAAATATTATATGCTTCTAATTTTGTCTAACAAGCTTAGAAGACTCAAAAAATTCTTAATGCACCATAAAATTCCATAAAAGTAGCTTCCTGATGATCCACATTGATTTTCATTTTTATGCATGTTCGAGCAATTCATTCGCTCACATTTGACAAACAAATTGACACACTTTTGTTGAGTGAATTGACACCCTTTTACTAAGCGAATTGGCATATTTGACAAGCAAATCACTCCCTTGAGACAATCAATCCGTGTTGTAAGAAATTTGCTCCTTTGAGCTAATCGATCCATTTTACAAGTAAATCACTCCTTTGAGCTAATCGGTCTATTTTGGAGACATCCAAATTTTGTCAATTTTGTAAATTTTGCTATTTGACAATATTGTTCTTAGGTTTGCAAAATCTATTTTATCTAGCTAATTTCTTATGATTAGAAGGTAATAACTGAGGTACTATAATTAATTACAATTTATAAAGCGGGTTTAACCATACCAAGGTTAATTGCATCCCATTGAGTTTACATAATAAAATACGACATAAAATTAATACAATTATAGAATGATTGCCCATAGGCCTATACAAGATTACATCATACAATGTCAACCTTGGCCATAAGTCAAATTACACTTTCAACACCCCCTCATAATCTAAATTGAGGGACCAAGGAGATAACACAATAGTAATAATAATACCTTTCCCCATAATGGATGCTCTAGTGGACCTCCACACTTGATGAAGACTCATTTGAATCTCCCTCATCATCTAAAATTTGCTGACGCAAAAAATACTATGCATAAAAATATCCTTAGGCTAGACCGTAGTCATCACTGCCATTGAAAAATAATCCCACACTTATCCATAGAACACTTCCACCAAGACTCCAAGTAAGGAAGACAAGTCAAGAGTACCACCTCTAAATAAAAACTACTTCAATATTTTATAGTCGTATAAAGTAAAACTTGGAGGTATAACTTTCCCTTTTATAGCTACATCCCCTTATTTGGGAACTTCAACTTACCCTTAGGCTACCTAATTTTTGTCATCAAAATATGCTTTCCATACACTTGTTTATAAAAATATCCATTACAAAATTCCAAGAGTACCTAGACAAAGAATAGAAGAAAATATCATGAAATTTTGGATCTTCATAAATATGCTGAATTAATAGCCCAAAGAAGAAAGAAGATTTAACTAACTCATATTATAAATCATTGTGCTAAATCCCTCCAAAATACTCAAAATCTACTATAATTGTCCTAAATTAAACTATATCTCCCATAAATGTAGACCAAAGATTTTGATTTTATAACATATGGTAAATTTACCCTTTCACAATAGGGCAATAGTCCTTGAGAACTATCTTACACAATTTGACCCTTAACACTATAACAGGTCTATGAATTAATGCCACCAATGCGTAGATATTGAAAACTTATGTGATTTGAAAAAAAGGTCTCAAAACACTTCGCATGCAAAACATTATTAGATTTTACCTTGAAAATAGCCCTAGAGTGATGTTTTTGAAAAATACCATTTTTAAAAAATCTCTTCTAATTTTTTTGCAAGGAAATATAATAACAATAAAATTATTCTTTTGCTTATTATATCAAAAGGTAGAACATCCTTATGCCATGCCTATCTATCCTAATTTCCACCATCACTTCTTGTTTCCAAAGGTGTACCATCTCCATGAAGAAGGACATCAAGATCCATAACAATAAAGGGCTCCAAATATTTAAATGGACATGGTGCGTATGATTTAAAATGATACAAGAGAATGTGTCTCTATTTTCTTCTTCCATCCAAGGTACCAAAGCTCCCAAATGGGATAAAAAATCACAATTCTCCCTCCTTTGCAATGATACCAAGTCCACTTTGTGAGAAAATAATGTTTGACTCTCCTTGAAGAAGTCAATATACTCTTTTGAATTCAAAGAGGTAATACTTCTACTATAAGTGGTTTGGAAATAGGTAAAAATATTATAATAATAATAGAATTATTAGGGGCTAGAAATAGTCCCTATGCCCTAGGCATTGTGACCACCCGTGGTGCAGTTCTTTGTCGGGTGCATCCAATTCCTATGCCTTGCTTGGAATGACAGTCTTGGAAAGACTAGGGAGCGTGAGACGTGGCTCCTTTAGATGATCTCCAAGATATTTTACCAAGGTAAACTCCTTGTCTAGGTGTGATATTTGATGCTTTGTAGGGTTTCTAAGCTAGCTTAATCTAACAAGGTCTTTTCCATGGAAAAGGGTTAGAAAAAAGTGGTAAATAACTGATAAAAAAATGAAAGGGACTAAATCTAACTAATCTAGTTGGCCTAGGCTAAGGGTGGTCATGTGCCAAATACTTAAAGACTCTCTATACCATGACGAATTAATTGAAAACATGCATTGTAACTGATAACGTATAAGGAACACGGTTTTCCAAAACATGCATTATACAAAATACCCACATAAGAACCAAGACAAAAATACTAGGATAGTCATAACTTATATATATTAATGTTGAGTTACATACATGCCAAAGAAAGAGGCTCAAAAATAAATTGGCTAGAACAATACAAGACTCAGGCTAGGCCATGATACGTAAGAGAATGAAATAAAACCCTACATGAGGCCAAATATTAGGCATGAGTATGGCTACCTTTTGATCCTTTAAAATGAGAAATAGAGGTATTTATAAGAAATGGGTAAAATTTCTCCCCAAAACTTGCATAGGAACTCAAGGTTGTTTAGTTCAAAATTACTTGGGCTAGTCGATATCAACAATAAATGATATTTAAGGCCTTGAGGATCTACAACCATAAATTCTATTGGTGGGTTGGCTTTTAGTCATTCTTCCAAGCCATCTTATGCTAGAGATCTTTGTGATTAGACCTTTGGAATCCTTTGTTATTAATGCATTAGATATGTTATCCCTTGGTCTGTTTGTCATATCATCATTTGAATACTCCAGTTATCGCTTGGAGAACTATGTTAGGTTGTGATAGGTTGCCAAGACTAGAACCAAATCATCATCCCTTCCCTTGCATTCAATCTATAGACACCAAAACAGCACCAATCCGATTATGTGACGACAAGCACTGATCGAATTGACATACATAGCCCCTAGGGCAGCCCCCAGAGGTTAAACAGTGGTCCTAACCACTCCCACAGTAGTTTTGGAAGGTCAGAGGTCAATTTGGCACCTTTCAAGCACTCTGCTCCCTACTCGTTCCACCCTGGGATGATTACAAATTGGTATTCGTCCCACCCCGGGACGATTAGCAGCATTCGCTCCAGGGTGGGGCGAATAGCAGGTTTGACGGGAAAAAGGTCAAACCTTGACAAATGGCAGCTCAGATCCACCACTCAACTCCACCTTCAATGCATGGGAGTGCGAGTGAGCATTTTTGAGCTCAAAGAGGTAGTCATGGAGCCCTTAATCAGGGAGGAATCTTCTCTCCCCTGGGAAGGCATGATGGCCAAGTGGCGCCCCTGCATGCACATTCAAAGCAGACCTTCAGGTCTATAAAATGGTGAGTCTTCTCACCCCAAAAAAGGATAGAGCAGGAGCATTTGGAGCAATGGAGTGCTGCCGAATTACATCCTCACCCCTCACTTGTGCTTCTTACATCCTTGATCTCTCTTTTGGAAGGGAGGTTATTGGGTGAACATTGGAAGCGCAATCCGGACCCAAAACCCAAACATTTGGCCACAATACCCCACCCAATTTTCTGACACAACCCCCTAGGAGGTTTTGGACCCATCCCAAGTGGATTGGTGTCGAAACCAAGCCCCAAACAGTGGGCGTCCTGCCCTCGGGCGCCCCGCACTACTGTAGTCCTAATCGCCCCACCCCGGAGTGATTAGAAATCTGTAGTATATTTCTTCACTATTTATTTTGCATATTATTTTATGTCATTCATATATGCTGCCATTCAAATTTCATGCCATTATGATGAGTTTTGACTATGTTTTCATTGTTTTTCGCTTTCACTAACATACAAGGAGCATCTTCAGATACAAGGTGATCGAGGCAGAATATACAAAATCTGACCTTCTGGGTCATCTCAAAATGCCCTATTTTTCCTAACCCCAACTTTGTAGGTGTTTTGGAGGCCTCTAGATGGGACATTTAGGAGGTTGCTTTCTAACATTTTATGACAGTCCTAATCGTCCCACCCCGGAGCGATTAGAAATCTACAATATATTTCTTGACTATTCCTTTTGTAGTGTGTTCATGATGGTGTTTGCATGCTTCTATCCAAATTTCATCTTATTCTAACATGTTTTGATTACCATTTTAATTATTTCATGCATGCATTAACCGGAGGCCTTGGGGATTGCATGTTTCCCTCCATCCGTAGGTGCTATTAATCATTTGTTATTTCTCTGAATGTAGGATCTCGACATCGGAGGGGTAGCAAGGAACTACAGATGCATTCATGCAAGTGGCGGTGATGTTTGGCCCGCCCATTTCAAATGTGGGCACGCGGAAGATCCCGAAGGGGAGCATACCATCCGTGGTGTAACAAAACTATATCTAACGCTCCTAGCCCCTAAAAAGGAAGGAGACGTATTGTAACCTGATCTCAAAGAAAAATTAATAAAATAAAGGGCTGCACTTTACATTTGCTTTATATCTCATTTCAGTTCGTTTGTTTTCCCTTTTCATGCACTTTAGTCCTTTCTTCATTCGTAGGACTTAGCGTTACATATGCTTTTGTTTGCATCGCACCCGGTACGCCATTGCTTCCGTATCCTAGTGCTTTCAGTGGTGATCATGGTGGGACTCTGTCCCCTAATTTTGGGATCAAATTTTTGATCAAAATTTTGTGTTTTTGCTTGCAGGTGTTAATCCTTCAAGCGCTGGACTGCTGCTCGTGCCACCCTGTGACGAATACAGACTAGAATTCGTGCCACCCCGGGATGAATAAGGCATTCATCCCACCCTATGATGAATACAGATCTGCTATTCATCCCACCCCAGAGATGATTAGCTCTCTATGCATTTTCTGAGCAGAAACTCAGAGGCATCCGGTGTGGGCAGAGAAGAGGTAGGTTTTCTGAACATCCTCTATAATTTTTGTCTCTGTTTCTATGATTTTTCTGTTTCTTTGCTTGCATAGAAAATTTTACTGCATGTTTTCTTTCTTTGCGCAAGTAAAAATAACCACACACACCACGTGATAATATAAACATCAAGGAGTTGGTCGTAAAACCCCAACACTTGATCAAGACCAACGGTGGATTTCATCACCACCTTGGCTTGAATTTTTGCATACATAACCCTGATCGCTACTATTGCTAGACGTAAATCCTGATGAAAGCTGACCAAGTGTAGTTGGGGTGATTCCCAATGCATGAGGATAAGTCTTCTATGGTAGGTGTCAAAAATAGAGTGATTCCCCTTTCGTACCGCCTATGTTCCATGTACTGTTCTGCTCTCGCGTACCAATAGTTTCCCTCACGTAAGGGCGGGTATATTGAGAGGTTCGGTATAATGGCTGGTAGTGGTATATTGAAGGGGCGACCATTTTGGGAGATATAAGAGCCCTCATATTGCATATACAACAAAATTTTCTTTACAAGGTTTTCAAAACAAAATCAAAACACACTAAACCAGATCTAGGGCACACCTTTAATCTATAAACGAGATAATCATTTCTTTGATTGTGTGGTCCCCTTTTGTTTAGTGTAGCATAAAAAATTGTAAAGAAGATAAAAACCTACATATCTTTTAGAGAGACACCACCATGGTGTACACCCGTAGCCAAGCCCAATCATGGGCAGAAGCTGTAAAAAGTGTACAAGGGGGCACAAGTCACCTCCGCTATAGCCCCAAGGACTTGGTCATACCACCTTGGTGGCTTGACCCACAAAATAGTCCACATCATACCATGACAGAATGGGACTATAGAGGCACCCCTTCGAGGGGCACGCCCATGCAACATAGACCCTTTCAGGAGGAGTCCATACACGTGGCACTCAACATAGATGGGAGGGCTCCCTTAGACACTCGTTATGAGTGGCCACCATGCGATGAAGTGCTAGAACAACATAGGGTCCATAAGGAGGGGCCACATGATTACATCATCCCTCCTCTACCCCTTATTACTATCAAAAACAATAGGCCAAATCTAGAGTGCAAGGCTCTTCAGACAGGGCGAGCCAACTCTGCCCGCCCCTTTCACATATACGAAAGGGAGCATGAGGAAAACCACTACATTCCTCAAGAGCAATACACAGTGTGGGAACAATGCACTTCCGCACCTGCTATTTATCAAGATCACCTACTGAGGCCAGAGCCTCGGGTGAATGCCGCTAACCTCGACAGAGGGAAGCGACCTATAGAGATCTCGGATCACCATGACCGAGATAGATGTGTAGGGGAGGCATCTAGGCCTCCTAGACTCAAGACGATGGAACAAATTGACTTGGCATTTGCCAAACATGCCACCCGCCAAGCGCAAATCATGTAGCTTGAGCAAGACCAACAATAGTTAGAGCACCTATATCGCCTTAGCAAAGAGCGCATTCGACATCAGACAGATGAGTTGCTCTAGAACACTATGCCTGAGAGGGTCCCAACCCCTCGCATGCATAGGACAGAGTTGTATGAGAGGCACAACCCCTTGGTGCGAGACAGGTCTCCATGACCTTATCAAGTGTTGCCTCCAAGACCTCCTAGACCTGAGCGGGAGACCACCCCTAGAGCCAATGATGGGCACCCTCCATGGGCACCCACCCATGTTTATAGGTCACACCCAAGAACTCCTCAAGAAGCCTATGAGGAATTTGAGCAAGAAGAAGAGTGGGCTGAAATGCCCTACCAAGGCAAGGGGGTGCTACCCGATTGCCCCTCCATAGGCCTCAAGTTCCCCATAATTCACAATGAGAACAAACCAAGGAGGAAGAGATCAAATCTTTCGATGCATACAAAGCATTGCTAGAGCGCTTAGAGTCTATGGAGACCAAGACTTATGGGCCCCAAAAGCCCACTTTACGCCAGCTCCACAGTCACCCTGTGCATCCTTCAGTGTCGCACCCCCATACCCTGAACACTTTAAAATGCCTCAATTGGCAATATTTAGAGGGGATGAGGATGCCCAAGAGCACGTGACAAGATTCCTAAGCCAATGCTTTGGCATTCAGGACAATGATGCTTTGCTTCTAAGAACATTTATAACCACGTTCATAGGCCCTACCTTGGATTGGTTTACCCAGTTGCCGAAGCATAGCATTAGTAACCTGGACCAGCTAGTGGATGCGTTCCTCGAATATTTCACCTTCAATACCAAGAAGAAGGCATCATTAAGTGACCTAGCTAGCCTCAAGAAGTATGAGGAAGAGACCATGGTGGCTTATGGAAATCGATGGAGGACGTTGCTTTCAAAGCTACCTTACCTCCCTCCCATGGCCGACTTGACCCAAATGTTCTCGAAGAGTTGTTTGAGGTCGATCTCCATGCTATTGTAGCTACAGCAATATGCCACTCTCGAGGAAGCCCTGGCGCAAGCCAGAATCATTGAGGAGATCAAGATACAGGATGGCGAGATTGCCAAGCCACGCAAGAAAGAGTGGCCCAAAAATGCCAAAACTAGGTCAACGCAACCGAAACCCGTCGTGGTCAATCAGGTTGCTATAAACATACCTAAGCCTGCACAAGCAACACAACCCCCAAAGGCTAATTATCAGGTAGTTCCTCTTGACACCTATGAAAAGGAAAATCATAGGCAAGAGCAAAATCAGCAGTGTCACCCTAGGCGACAATTCACACCCTTCACAGAGTCTAAAGACTCCTTGTTTGACCGCTTGTCCATGGCAAACTTGATAAACCTACCAGAAAGTCGACCCGTAGACCCCAACGTGCCAAAACCCAAGGGCTATAGGGAAGACTTGTACTATAGATTTCATCGATAGAAAGGACATGACCTTTACGCATGTTGGAAGTTCAAAAGCTTAGTGCAAGACCTAATAGACAACAAGATGCTAGCGGTGGATAATCCCGTAGCACCAAACAACCAATAGATGGAGGTCTTCAAAGACCCCCACCTACCCATGATGCGTAGGCAAAGACTCTACAAGTCAATGAGGTGACACAAAACTGCCCCATGCAGGGGTATGTAGGGATGATAAGCATAGTGACACGAAACAAGAGGTACCCAAGCACAGCTGCCCTCGCTGCAGCTACAGGAGAGGTTCCATCAACGTCACAACCTCAACAACACCCTACACAACCTCCTCCACCTAGACCAGTGGCCACGATTTAGACTAAACTTACCCAAAGTTTAAGGACCACGTCGGCTAGGCTCTCCATCTATGAGCTCATACAACAATCACCGCCCCATCGAGAGGCTCTAATGGAGATACTCAAAGCCATCGAGCTACAGCCCCATGAAGCAAATTCTTTCAACAACTTTGTGGGACATGTAAAATGATGTACGGAACTAGTCATCACCTTTAGAGAAGATGAACTAAAATCGGTGATTGGTGATATGGTGGATCCACCCCGCACGTCATTGCATGGGTCAACGAGATTCCATTTAAGAGGGTGTTGGTGGACACTGGCTCATCCAGTAATATAATCACAATAGCGGCATTGAAACACCTCAAGTTGCTAGCATCTCACATTGTGGCCTCCACCTATACTCTTCGAGCATTCAATGACGTGATATGCTCGATGGTTGGCACAATTGTCCTACCCATCCAAGTGGGACAAAAGACTATTCCTACGTTGTGCCACATCTTGGAAGGTGAGATGGCCTATAATATCTTGCTGGGCCGGCCTTGGATCGGGGACATGAAGTGTGTCCCTTCGATAGCCCATCAATGCCTAAAGTACACATACGAAGGGCAAGTGCATGTAGTCCCGATAGACTTAGAGCCCTTCAAGTATTGCAATGCGGTGTAATTGATGCCACAATCGACCCTTCCATCGACACATTTGGACTTTCAGTTGAATCCATCCAAATAGGGTCCGATTCCGCATACATCCCCACTGTTAAGTCCCTCAAATCCCCAGTCGGGTCCATCTTCATCATCTGGTCCTTCACCAACGATGCCACCTACGATGGCCACACCGAAGGACAATGGGAAGAAACCCCTGGAAGAGGCACCACCATCAGTCTCAACCATCTCTACCGAAGAGGTGCCTAGCCGAATGGAAGTCGAGATGCCTAGTTCACCCGACATGGAGTGGACTCAGGAAGAACTCCCATTCCCTCCCCCTACACCACCAACGATCATCATTGAGATGGCCAATACGGGCCTGGGGGAGTACCTAGTGTGGAACATTGTAGCAACACCCACGCTTGAGTCCATGCAAGACATGGGGAGACCTCGCCTCCCCATCGACACTATTGTCCCTTTGGGCTACCCACCAAATTAGACAAATTTTGTATATGGGGGCCTCGACAATGGCATTGAACCTTACCTGCAAGAGGAAGAGGATGAAGAGCCCTTTGTTGAGAATGTCAACTATCTGTCCAACCCGGACTTCGCTTTGAAATACCTTGGCCAATGTAATTGGCATGGATATGGGTTGGGCAGATATGAACAAGGGGTGCGCGTTCTTTGTCAACCAAGATATCAGATGCCATACGACAAATCAGGAGTAGGGTTCAACCACCCTCTGCCCCTTGACATCTTGGTAGAGAACATGCAAGGCCTAGGGCTAGGCAACAAGGATGGGTTGGCACAAGATCCATATGCCAATCCTAACACAACATACACATTGGGGGATTATCTCCCATTGTTAACAACCAACCTTGTGGGCCTCAACAACTCCTCCCCTTCGATCGAGAAAGGGGAAAGTTCAAGAACTTACCTCCAAGAGGGATATAGACAAGGCCAAGAAGGATCTTCAGAAGACGAGTCAGAGTATGAGGTAGCACCTTGGGACCCTTTCGAGTCCGATAGCAATCACTCGCAAGTGATGCCCATAGATGACTATCAGGAGAACTTCATGACAATGTTCCCCTTGAATGCTCCAATCGAGCAAATGCCACCTCAAGAGAATCAGGTCCTCCCATAGAGAGCGGAACAACCCCGATGGGACCAAATTAACTTGCTCGAGCAGAGCGAGCCCCACATGCCACAAATAGTTGTCGAAGCCAATGAAGGCCTATGGATCTCTGATAGTGATTATGAAGATGAGACTGAGATGGCATATCTCAACCATATGCGGCAACAACAATACCCCATGGACATTGATGACATGTTTGAACAGCTAAACATGGGGCCAAGGCATAGGTGGCACCTAAACCAAGCATAGTTAGACCAAGTGCTGCATCCGCCACTTCAGGCATACAGAGAGCACCTTCCGCCTAGAGACCCTATAGAGCCATCAGTGCCAAGGGCAGACCCTATCCTTTTATCCACACATAGGGCCGATCCATTTGTGCCAATACCCACAGAGCCAGATCCAGAGCACAAAGATCACCAAGGATGTCCGAGTCACCACCCGCATGGTAATGGAGACCAAATTCACTTCATCAACATGATCTCCATTGACTTAACCACCCCCATCCACAATCCAACCGATCCAACATGACCATTGTATCTAAATCTAGATGCCATAGACTGGGATCATGCTAACTCACCACCATCCCCATCAGAGTACTGGCCTTGCGGTGAGATGCTTCATTTCACCCCAAGACCAACTCAAGATATCTTCCATGCTGAAGAGGAACCCGACGTTCCAAACGTAGATCTAAATTCAGAAAATGATATCCACCTGATCCCAACTCCACACCAGTTGGAGGATGGGTCCCACATGTCAGTCGAAGAGATGATTGACGTAGACATCGGCTCTGATCCAATGAATCCATAAATCATCAAGCTAGGGGTAAGTCTATCCCTCGAAGAGCAAGCCGATTACATTACCCTTCTCAAAGAGAAGAAGGAGGTTTTTGCATGGTCCTACAAAGACATGTCGGGGCTAGACCCATAGCTAGTCATGCATAATCTAACGCTTGATCCGACAGTCAAGCCAGTCAAGCAAAAACTACGTAAGATGCACCCAATAGTAGCCTTAATGGTAAAATATGAGCTACAAAAGTTATTGGATGCACAGTTTGTCATCTGCATGGATTACCCACCATGGTTGTCCAACATGGTACCCATCAAGAAGCCGGATGGGAGGATTCGCATATGCACCAATTTTTGAGATCTAAACAAAGCGAGTCCCAAGGATGATTTCCCCTTGCCTAGCATCGATGCATTGGTAGATGCTACAGCGAGGCCATGAAATGCTTTCCCTCATGGATGGTTTCTCGGGATACAATCAGATTCGTATCAATCCCGATGATCAACTAAAAATGGCGTTCACAATGCCTTGGGGGACATTTTGTTATAAGGTCATGCCCTTTGGCCTTAAAAATGTTGGTGCCACCTACCAACGCGCTATGACATACATCTTCCATGATCACATGCATAAAACTTTGGAAGACTATATGGATGATTTGTTGGCCAAATCTCTTTTGCGCCCAGATCATCTCGATGACTTAAGCAAGATCCTCGATCGCCTCATCGAACACAAAGTCAGACTAAACCCCAAGAAGTGCGTATTTGGCATCACATCTAGAAAACTCTTGGGTTTCATAGTCTCAAAATGAGGCATCGAGGTAGATCCAAATAAATTCAAGGCAATCCTTGAAATGCTTCCCCCAACCACCATCAAGCAGCTCAGAAGCTTGCAGGGAAAGGTCACGTCAATCAAGCGCTTCATAGCGCAATTATCTGACAAGTGCCGACCCATGAATAAATTATTACACAAGGGGGTAGCATTTCACTGGGATGACGAGTGCCGATCAACCTTCGATGACATTAAACAATACTTGGCTTCGCACCGTATTGGCACCACCTAGACCAGGAGTGTCATTCTATTTATACATCTCAGCTACTGAGGTGGCACTGGGCGCCATGCTAGCCCAGAAAAATGAACTACATAAAGAATAGGCTACTTACTATCTTAGCCGCACCCTGGTCAGTTATGAACTTAACTATGCATACGTCGAGAAGCTATGCTTAGCAATGGTATTTGCCACCAAAAAGCTATGCCATTACATGTTGAGCAATACGACGTATGTTGTGTCTAAGGAGAATCCATTACGGTACATGATGAGTCATACTTATCATAGTAGCCGCACGGCGAAATGGATCATGTTGTTGACGGAGTTTGACATCGAATTCATTGGACAGAAGTCCATCAAAGGTCAAGTCATCACCGATCAACTAGCAGAGGCTCCTCTCGAAGATGATCAACCTCCGACCATAGAGCTACCCGATGATGGGGTCTTCCATCTCGATGATTTGGTGGGTCACGGATCCGACATAACCTTATTCTTTGATGGTTCTAAATGTGAGCAAGGGGGTGGCACGGGAATCATATTCTTCACACCGCAAGGGGCTCCAATGCCTCTATCATTTAAACTTGATTTCCTGTGCACCAACAACAATGCCGAATACGAAGCCTTGCTCATAGGTCTTCAGACAACCATCACCATGAACATCAAATGCTTGAACATCTTTGGTGATTCGCTGTTAATTGTCAACCAAGTGAAAGGGGTATTCCAATGTAAATGCCCAGTTCTGCAGGCCTACAAAGCCCTTGTGGATAAATTCCTAGCAAATCTTGAATGGTACGACATCGAGGCACTCCCTCGATCATCGAATCATTTTGCGGACACTATGGCCTCCTTGGGGTCACTAATCCCGCAAGACCCTTCTGGTGAGATGACAACCATTCAAGTCAAAACATTATCGCAATCCATGATGGAGCGTGCAAGCTCTGACATAACGCCAGGAATCCACCTGATCCAGATTGAACCATCTCAAGATAAGTTCTCTCGAATCCATGATAGTCTGAATCATGCCAACTAGGGGTCCTTGTTCTCCCCTATTCCCCTTAATAGCAACACAACGCTATTCTTACAAGTTCGTTCCCGCTCAACTTTTGCTAGGGACGAACTTCAAGAGGGATTGGCAGTTCATACCATCGAGGTTTCTGATCAGCAGGATTGGTACACACCCATAAGAGACTACCTCAAGCTAGGTAACCTCCCACTTGGATTGACGCACATCATGAAAATATCATTCAAATAGAAAGCGGCAAAACATGTCTTGCTAGGAGACATTTTGTACCATCGAAGCTACGAAGGGATCCTCCTCCATTGCTTGGACCAATAGGAGTCCACTTGGGCGATCACCCAAGCGCACGATGGTACATGTGATGGCCACTTCAATGGTATGGCCATCGCAAAGTGCATTCTTTGCATGGGCTATTATTGGCCATATTTAGAGCGAGATTGTTGTGCGTATGTAAGGAAGTGCATGAAATGTCAACACCATGCTAATTTGACACATGTACCTTCTCAGGCCTTGCAGCCGATCCAATCGGCTTGGCCATTTTCATAGTGGGGCTTAGATCTAATCGAAAATATCTCCCCTGCATCATCAGGTCATCACACGTTTATCATAACGGCCATAGAGTACTTCACCAAGTGGGTGGAAGCAATTCCGCTTACCTCTACGATTGGGACCCGCATTGCGGAGTTTATTTTACATAACATCATATGTCATTTTGGTATTCCATCCAAGATCATCTCGGATAATGGGACGTCATTTAAGAACAAAGATGTGCATGCTTTGACAACAAAGTACAAAATTCAGCATAATTTTTCGACACCTTATTATCCATAGGCAAATGGGCAAGCAGAGGCGTCAAACAAAATGCTAGTTGCCATCCTTAAAAATATGGTCACAGATAGTCATAAGGATTGGCACATTCAAATCCCACTTGCTCTTTGGGCTTATCGCACTAGCATTCGGACGCCCACTGGGGCAACTCCATTTTCGGTTGGTGTATGGCTCCGAGGCAGTCATGCCTCTCGAGTTGGAAATACCTTCCCTACGCATATCAATGCAAGAGTTCATCGATGATGACACTGCGTGGTAGGCCCGGTTAGACCAGCTTACGTTGCTCGATGAATGACGCATCAATGCTCTCGAGCATTTACGTATCTATCAAGAGCGACTTAAGAAAGCATACAACATGAAAGTTCACCTGAGGGACTTTCAGGTTGGTGACTTGGTCTTAAAAGAGAACCAACAAAATTCTAACTTGCCGCCCCATCTAAGGGACAAGTTCATGGCAAATTGGTTAGGTCCTTATGTCATCGATAGTAAAATAGGACCTAGAACATACCGGCTCGCCTCTCTTGAAGGAATCAAGGAACTAGAACCCTTGAACATCAGTCATTTGAGGCCATTCCACATTTAAAAGAGCCATGGCCCACCCCAAAAGCTCCAAGGATTCCCACAATCCTTGGTCACAACCCAAACTCAAATTCCCATAATCGCTTGGTCAACCCCAAAAAGCCCCAAAGGTACCCATAATCCCTTTGGTCACCAAACCTAAAACGCTCCAAGGATTCCCACAATCACTTGGTCAACCCAAAATCCCCAAAGGTGCCCATAATCCCTTTGGTCAAACCAAAAGCTCCAAGGATTCCCACAATCACTTGGTCAACCCCAAAATGCCCCAAAGGTATCTATAAACCCTTTGGTCAAACCAAAAGCTCCAAGGGTTCCCACAATCGCTTGGTCACCCAAAATGCCCCAAAGGTATCTATAATCCCTTTGGTCAAAACCTCCAAGGATCCGAAAGAATCACTTGGTCCGCACCCACTCGGGATAAACCAACCATAAAGAATTTTCAAAAACAATAAAATAATCAAAAATAACAAAAAAATTGCATCTCACTTCCATGCATACTCTTAAAAATCAAAACACAAAAAAATAAGTTGCATTAGGCATCGCAAACATACATTGCATATTTGTTGGTCATACAAGTCAAATGCACCATAGACTGTAATTACTCGGCAATTCCATCATTTTCCACATTTTTCCACTTTGTAAATAGTCCAACAAAAATAAACGCCATCCACATTTTTCACCATATCATAATAGTTGTCTTCTAATGTATTTAGGGCTTTCATCATTCAACTATCTTTAGATTTCTAGCCAAAAACTGTACAAAGTCAGACATATTTTTACAAAGGTAGAATTTTACTTGGATCACACCTTGTTACGTAGCATCCCAACACAAGTTAAAACACATAAAAATTCCCAAGTTGTGTGAACGAAAGATGAAACCTGCATAGCGAGCTAGGTTACCATACATGAAAAGGTTATCTTGCTCATCCCCCTATGCGAATGACCCCAAGAATGCTGAGAGTTGGCAAAAGGACAAGCATCTTCCCTACCCAATTCCCCAAGAATCCCAAGTTCTCAAAGGGTTGCAAACATCAAAAATTGCAAAAGTCAAAATACAAACTCCAAAGTTTGATATCCAAAACCCACAAAGTGCATACATCAAAAAGGCACAAGAAATAGTGATTCTCATCACTCAAAATTCAAATCCCTTGCTCAAAAGAAAAAAATAAAAATAAACAGTGATTTTTATCACTACATACGAGAGCAAGTATCCCAATAAAATTGAAGAAAAGAAGGGAGTCGAACTTGAATCCCTGGAACTCTCAACATTCGAAAGGTCATGAGGTGATCCTCAGTACCGGTTTGGTGGATAGCCTATTGGTCACTGGCGGTAAACCTCCCGCATGACGATATATCTATCGCATTAAATTGTGTACAGATCAATGTTTGCATGTGGATGAGCTAGCTTATGGTATCCTAGATTGCACCGTAGATTAATCTTACTAAATACAACAAAGGAGTTAGTGGAGCTAATTAGGTGATCCTCAGTACAGTTTGGTTGATATCCTATCTGGCACTAGTGGTATCCTGACAACTACCACATAAACAAATTCAATCGCACACACAGGGATGTGAAATAACTTGGTCAAACTCAAGTCTGATTCATACCTTGTTCAAAAGTCTTGTAAGATAAATGTATAGTCTTGGCTAGTTAGTTAAAACATCTGAGTCTCAGAAAAACCTTAACTACATTTTAACACAACTGTAGCACATTCCATTATTACATCACCATCAAAAAATACAAAAAAAAAATTACACATGCAAAGTCATCACATAGTACAGAAAGCTAGTAAATCTTGTATAGTCTATGGTGCCACCGCCAAGTTATCAACAAATCATTTCATCCATTCCATATGCATACATCATATAATTAGAAACATCGCATTCATAATAACACATGCATACATCAACATAAATAAATGTGCATAAAAGTAACAATAAATCATGACAAGTGTATAATAAAAAGAAAGTCATGTATATATATCACCAAAAATGCCCGTAGGCTACAATAAAACGGTCCTCTGACCTCACAAAAAAATCAAAAACTCAAAAACCCCAAGCCTAGGGAGTCGACCACCATGATCACGTAGGATCGGTGTGACTGGAACTACCCCTAGTGGTGTGGGTCCTATGGGACCTCTCAGGGTAGCTTGCTAGCCCCCGCATCATGCCCACTAGCGCTACCCTCACCCACCCGCCTATGATGAGAGGAAGTAGATTGCTCAGTCTCACTATCTCTCGTTCGACGTGAAGATCCACCTCTAGTGAGCTCAGGTAACTGTCCACCAAGGTGGATAATCTCTACCTCCAACTCCACCCAAATCGACCCCACTCCACATCCCATCGATGGTATGCAACCAATGCTTCATCCCCTGTACCAACTGAGCCCGTAGGTGATCCCTCTCAACATTGTGCTCCTCATCCCATCTCCATAGTAGCTCCTCCAATCATGCTATCTCAACATGATACCTAGCCTCCATATCCCTCGAGACTACCTGAGGCATGGGCATCTCCAGGATGGCATGCTGCTCGGCACCCACTACTCCGAAACGTCCTATGTATCCGACTGCTCTAGAACCCCTAGGTCATCCCCAGTCAAGTCGTCAACCTCCACCATATCCGCATCATCGAGCGGAGCTCCCCAACCCTCCCCGATGCCTCTACATCCTCACCACCTACTGCTACCGCATCCGGACCTCCTAGAGGCCCCTCACCCCGCCATCGCCACATCGTCCACCACTGGTCATACTCTATAGTCACCCCAACATTGTCCATATCAGGGACATCAATCACTACATCTGACTCCTCACCCAACGGCTCAATGATCGGCCAGGCCAGAGTCCTCTCATCGCCCCGATGTCGATAGATCAAGGGCTCACCAGGAAATCCCTGGTGCACCCCAAACTATCGAGTCACCCGAACGTACGAGAAGTACTCCTGCTCGGTCCCATGTCACCCGATCAGCCACCTCCCCTATGCACCCATCAAAGCCACTCCCAACCTCGAGCTAGGGGATAATCCCGATATGGCCGCAGAACACCTCTCCTAGAGCAAGACATAAGAAGGCATCAACATAGTGCCCCACGACACCTGCCCATCGCTGACTCTACCCATGCTCCTTGGACCTCCACCATAGAGCAGCATACCCAATCTCCCTATCCACCATCTCTCCCCGAGTGGTCCAAGGCAACCCCTACGGCCGCTCCATAACTATGTGCTGCCATCCCAACACTACAATAGGTAGCTGCACCCAATCCCCTTTCACCTTTGACAACGGACCTCGTACAACTCATCATATAACTATGCTAGTAGTGTCTGACCCCACCTCATAATCAGTGGCACGATCGGACACTCCACAGTCTGAACACTACCTCAAGCGGGTTCCAAGGGAACCTCACACCCGAGGAGTCAGGAAGCAGCATGTTGGAGATGAGGGTCATAAGCAATGTATGCCTCACCCCCAACATGCCCTTCTCAAACCACCACCGCACCAGAATCCTACCAATCAGGCAGTCCCCCTCTGCCCTCTCCACCGCCCCATCCACCCCCATCTTCGTCGCATGCCCAAAGCACCGTGTTAGCACCATCGTCCATTGATCACGAGGAGTCATCCGAATGGGCAGCCCATCTATCAAAATCCATAGAATCTGATAAACGTCCTCTAGAGTCACTATCATCTCCCCTATTGGGAGATGAAAGGTGTTGGTGCGAGGATCCCACAAATTGATCAGGGCAGTCAGATATGCTCGATCCCCCACCACAGGCTCTAACCGAGTCACCTGCTTGAGCCCAAGGGCATCAAGCCAATCCTAGTCCGCCATAGTCAATGCATCCCGTGCATCAAAAAATACCGTCGGTTGACGGTACCGACTCTTCACCACCTGCAAAACAAAACAACACAAAAACATTAAAACATGACAACAAAAAAACTATACAACACTAAAACAAATATACAACAATGTATACAAACTGTACAACAAAAACATTTAATAAACTATACAACAACATTAACAAAATGTACAGTACAAACATTCAAAAAATCAATAAACAACGCAAAATAAAACAAAATTTTAACCTAGGGTTTTTAACCTTAGTTTAAACTAAAAAAACAAAAAACAAAAATTTTAACCTAGGGTTTTTAACCTTAGTTTAAACAAAAAAAAAAACAAAATAACAACAAAATTTTTAACCTAGGGTTTTTAACCTTAGTTTAAACTAAAAAACAAAAACAAAATAAAACAAATTTTAACCTAGGGTTTTTAACCTTAGTTTAAACTAAAAACAAAAAACAAAATAAAAACAAAAATTAACTAGGGTTTTGATCTTAGTTTAAACAACCACACAAAATACAAATACAAAACAATTAAACCTAGGGTTTTGATCTTAGTTTAAACAGAAAAATGAAATACAAAATAAATTAATTACGGTTTTGAACTATAAAATAAAAACAAACAAAATAAAGAGAAGGAGCACCTACCGGTCTTGCCTCGGCTCTACCACTCGAAGATCCAGTCCGTGCACTCATGGTATCCATGAAATCTCGATAGTGCTCTGCTACGTAGACTCGAACTCCTCCTCACAGCTCCAAATCGCCAAAAAAACAAATTGCAAATGAGCCCAAAACCTAGTTTTGGCCCTTATATAGGCTCTTAGGCCTGTAATCGTTCCACCCTAGGATGAGCACTCTAGTTAGCACTCATCCCACCCTAGGATGATTACAAAATTGGTATTCATCCCACCCTAGGACGATTACAGAGCAAGAAAATAAAAAACAACCAAAATTGCATCCAAAATGCACCAAAAACAACAATAAAATTGCCGAACAAAGGCACCTTTGCGCCTACGCTTCATGGCATCCAAAACTAACGTTGGGGTCACAAATCCTCACTATCCTACTCCCTAAGAAGGCTACCATAGCCGGACCACTCCACGGGAGGAAGGATTTTCGAGAATTTCATCCCCAAAAGGCATCACAAAAAGGGTCCAAACCCACCCAAAAATAGCAATAACATTGCCGAACAAAGGCGCCTTTGCGCCTAACATTCTTGGCATACAAAACTAATGTCAGGGCCACAAATTATCAATATCCTACTCCCTAATAAGGCTACCATAGCCGGACCGCTCCACGGGAGGACGGATTTTTGACAATTTCAGCTCCAAAATGCGTCACAAAAAGGGTTAAAACCCACCAAAAATAGGTCAGATTGTTGGGAAACTGCATAAGCATTCAACGGAAAACAACTGAAGGCACCCTTACAAAAGTCATCTTGGGTCAAGCGACTCATCACTTTTCTCATGTCGGTCATTCCCTCATCGATTCGTCGCTTGAGGGGGTAGTCACACTTAGTCACCAATCAACAAATACACACCCAATCAAGGAAATGGCATGCATTCAAAGAATCATTGACAAAGACAATCACGCTCCTGCTTGGGGCAGCAAACAAGCAATAATCACAAGCGATCAAACACTTGGCATTCTAGAATCATGAACTCAAGGTTCCCATAGACAAAAGGTTGCGCCCTTTGCCTATTCATGACCGAACAATGTCCAAGATCAAGTAACACCTCACCGAAAAAGGTTAACACTTGAATTAAGCTCCTTAGCTCGTCAGAAGCAAGGATTCAAGAATGCGTGCCCTTTCCATACTTGGGGCATCAAAATTTGGTTAGGTTACTAAGAAACCCTAATCATTAGTGCTTTGGTTATCTATTTTTGCTCAACACTGCGCCACGCACAACGCATCCCAAAAAGGGGCATCTGTAGACACCAAAACAACACCAATCCGATTATGTGACGACAAGCACTGATCGAATTGACATACATAGCCCCTAGGGCAGCCCCCAGAGGTTAAACAGTGGTCCTAACCACTCCCAAAGTAGTTTTGGAAGGTCAGAGGTCAATTTGGCACCTTTCAGGCACTCTGCTCCCTACTCGTTCCACCCTGGGACGATTACAAACTGGTATTCGTCCCACCCCGGGACGATTAGCAGCATTCGCTCCAGGGTGGGGCGAATAGCAGGTTTGATGGGAAAAAGGTCAAACCTTGACAAATGGCAGCTCAGATCCGCCACTCAACTCCACCTTCAATGCATGGGAGTGCGAGTGAGCATTTTTGAGCTCAAAGAGGCGGTCATAGAGGCAGTCATGGAGCCCTTAATCAGGGAGGAATCTTCTCTCCCCTAGGAAGGCATGATGGCCAAGTGGTGCCCCTGCATGCTCATTCAAAGCAGACCTTCAGGTCTATAAAATGGTGAGTCTTCTCACCCCCAAAAAAGGATAGAGGAGCATTTGGAGCAATGGAGTGCTGCCGAATTACATCCTCACCCCTCACTTGTGCTTCTTACATCCTTGATCTCTCTTTTGGAAGGGAGGTTATTGGGTGAACATTGGAAGCGCAATCCGGACCCAAAACCCAAACATTTGGCCACAATACCCCACCCAATTTTTTGACACAACCCCCTAGGAGGTTTTGGACCCATCCCAAGTGGATTGGTGTCGAAACCAAGCCCCAAACGACGGGCGTCCTGCCCTCGGGTGCCCCCGCACTATCGCAGTCCTAATCGCCCCACCCCGGAGTGATTAGAAATCTGTAGCATATTTCTTCACTATTTCTTTTGCATCTTATTTTATGTCATTCATATATGCTGCCATTCAAATTTCATGCCATTCGATGAGTTTTGACTGTGTTTTCATTGTTTTTCGCTTTCACTAACATACAGGGAGCATCTTCGGATACAGGGTGATCGGGGCCGAATCTGCAAAATCCGACCTTCTGGGTCATCTCAAAATGCCCTATTTTGCCTAACCCCAACTTTGCAGGTGTTTTGGAGGCCTCTGGATGGGACATTTAGGAGGTTGCTTTCTGACATTTTATGACAGTCCTAATCGTCCCACCCCAGAGCGATTAGAAATCTACAGTAGATTTCTTGACTGTTCCTTTTGCAGTGTGTTCATGATGGTGTTTGCATGCTTCTGTCCAAATTTCATCTTATTCTGACATGTTTTGATTACCATTTTAATTATTTCATGCATGCATTAACCGGAGGCCTTGGGGATTGCATGTTTCCCTCCATCCGTAGGTGCTATTAATCGTTTGTTGTTTCTCTGAACATAGGATCTCGACATCGGAGGGGTAGCAAGGAACTACAGATGCATTCATGCAAGCGGCGGTGATGTTTGGCCCGCCCATTTCAAATGTGGGCACGCGGAAGATCCCGAAGGGGAGCATACCATCCGTGGTGTAACAAAACTATATCTAACGCTCCTAGCCCCTAAAAAGGAAGGAGACGTATTGTAACCTGATCTCAAAGCAAAATTAATAAAATAAAGGGCTGCACTTTACATTTGCTTTATATCTCGTTTCAGTTCGTTTGTTTTCCCTTTTCATGCACTTTAGTCCTTTCTTCATTCGTAGGACCTAGCGTTACATTTGCTTTTGTTTGCATCGCACCCGGTACGCCATTGCTTCCGTATCCTCGTGCTTTCACAATCACTATGGGTTGGTCTGGTGGTAAGTGGCACTTGGTCTCCTTTATGTCCTTAGTAGGTTCATTTAGCAAAGATAATGTTTGTATGTTATTTTTGAAGTCATGGTCATCACCTTTTATGTTCTTCTACTCCTTGATACTCCTCTTCCACCATGGATTGCAATGAGTCCTTTGGGAATTAAACAAGCCTAAAAGTTTAAGGAAGATATTATAGCCAAAGAAATTTTGAGTTGATCTATTATTCCCTATCCTTTAGGCATTAAGATCCTATTTGAGGAAGGAAGGGGCTTGACTTGCTGCCTCCACACTCAGCCACCTCAGATCTCCCTTCTCCTCATATAAGGAATGGAACTTAGTCCTCAATATTCATTGGTGGTCTCAACTTGGAATTGCACTGGGGATTGGGGAATACCCTCAAATGTAGAAAGGGACAAGACCCATAACCTTTGTATTTCAAGGAGAAGAAGAGGTCGTAGGAGCTAGGTGAAGCAAGATCGTATTAAGGATAGGTTTCCTTTAGTCGATAGTGGAATGGATTAGGGATTCCAAGTATTAACAAAACTTACTTTAGCTACCACCAAAAAGGCTTTTAAATGTTTTCTCAACTTTGGTTCCATGGGTTAGCTAGATCACATGGTATGGGGAGTTTTAGGTTCAACATTAGTCAATGGTAAGGATTCCTTCTTGGTTGCAACTTGGATGGTCATTTGGCTTCAACTTCTTCATGAGTAGTAGGAGCTTTGGGCCCCTTCATTTTGGATTTAGTCGATACTCGATCAAAATTACCTTTTGTGGAAGGATTTTCCCGGTGTAGTAAATTTTCACTATAATTGTAATGAATCACAACAAAAATCCTACTAGCAGGAGTCAAGGAACCTAGAGAAAATGGACCTTTTACATTGGGCACAAAGTCTGATTAGGGGTAAATCCTAAGGCTTTTATAGCAAGGATGGATGTCCATGAAGGATGGTATCAGAGGCAAATCTGCTTGAGACTTTATGAAGACCAAAATGGGGGTTGTGCTTCATCTTATAGGCCTCATCACTTGGGTGAATCTCAAGGTTTGTTACCCATTTTGTTGATCTATTTATGAAAGGTGGATATGGATGGATTCAAATATTCATGCTTGGGCAATATGGGTGTCATCATCCTTCATGCCTCATTATGCCTAAATATGGCGACTATCATATTTTTAATCAAAAGGTCTCTATTACTAATCTTGAGAGGGTCGGTATATATATGCCTTGACCTCAACATCCTCATCCTTTAAGAATGTATAATATCAATCCTTCTACTTTGATTTTAAACTCACGTATCTCGAAATGATTAGATAAACATGAAATAATAATCACTTTTTATTTATATATTTATTTACAAGTACCCAAAGGTATAGGGTTTGTCCTTTGCATTAGACACCTACCCCATACCAAAATAGTTAAAGGATCTACCATAACCAAGGTCCTAAACCTTTGTAACTTGGTGCTTCCTTCTATGGGCTAAGTGTGTTTCATCCTAGATTTGGGCCTTACCGCCTTCCTTCACTGGGTATTCTGATGGTAGCTACTCACATTCATATCAATTTATGCTCTACGAGATGTTATCAATATTAATTTATATCTGTTGGACCTTTCATGCTTACCCAGTTCACTTATATCCTTCTAGTTCTGAGCCTAGGCCTTCAAGAATATAGTCTTTGGGTGGTATAGGGAGGTTGACCACCAAGTCATTCCTTTTGCCTGGTTTTCTTGCTTCTTTATTGGTCATCCATAGCCAACTTTTAATGTGTTGGAATATATTACATTACTTGGTACATGCTAATGTACCACCTTTGATACATCTTTAGATTAGGAAAGTGTCTTAGATTAGAGTGAGATTATTTACATTATGCAATGTAATAAATGCACAAGTGTGCAAAGTTTTTTGGTAATGTAAATACGCATAGTTGTTTATGTGCACATGTGTCATAGAATAGGAATACGAAGAGTCATAGGAAGAGTGAAGGCCAAGAATGCTCCATATGAAGAGTCACTTTCCATTATATATGTGTATATGTGGGTGTGAAATATATAGAGTGATATAGAAAGTGATATGTAGAGTTGAGTATATAGTTGTAATGGAGAGTAAAGATGTATGATGTATTTGAGGTTTTTATTCAATAAATATCATATATTTATAAGCATTTATTAGTGGTATTTTTATGAGTCATTTTTGAAGTTATTTACGAGTTTTATATGCTTAGTAGTTTGTAATTATCATATATTTCATATTGTAACTTTATCTTAGATCTTGTGGTTACTTTATCTTAAGTATTTAGCTTCAAAATCTAATAGTGGTATCAGAGCCACAATAAGGTTTTGCCTTGCATAGGTTTTTAGTTGAAAAGGAGATTTCTACTGGTTAAGGAGAGACCAATAAAGTTAAAGAAATTACCTCTGGAAAAGAAAACCAAAGAAGATAGGATTTCTCACTGTGTTGAAGGAAAACCAGTGAAAGTTGAAGATTTACCTATTCTAAGAGTAAATTTGGAATAGAAGGAAATTTATAGGTCTTAAAGATAGACCTTGACATTGAATATATTAAGAGACCCTTGAAGGAGATCCTATTAAAAAGTTTTATAGAGAGAAGAAGATTCCAGATTAAGTTTTGGCTAGAGTCTTTCCACAAGGTTGAAGGAAAACTCGTGAAGATTAGGAATCAATATAGATTTTGTTCGACTAGTTTTGGGAATAGCTAGTGAAGATTATTTATTTTAGAACTTTGGAACTTTGAATGTATTTGGTTATTATTATCTAAGTTTTTGTTGCATAAGATTAGTTCTTAGAATTTAAGAAGCTTCCTATAATGAATAGAGAAGAATTTCACCTTCAATTTCCTGAAATTCTATGTGCTTTCCTTGTGCAGGGATTAATTCTTTGTTGAAGAAAGTAGACATTGAAGATTAATGAGGTCCAAGAAAGCAAGACCGATTGAATATTGAGGAGAACCAAGAAGGATGTCCTCATTGAATATTGAAGATTAAAGATTGAAGTTTGAAGAGACCTAAGAAAAAGGTCACATTGAAGAATTCCAAAATTTGGAAGATTGAAGATTGAAGATAGAGGACTACAAAATATCCTATTGCAAATTTGAGAAGCAGTACATTTTGGAGATCCAAGAAAGAGATCTTATTGCAGAATTCCCATAGTTGGAAGATCAAAGAAACCAAGGTAAGGTTTCATTAAATTTTTTGATTAAGAGAAGTTGAGTAGCTATAGAATTAGAAGACCCAAGAGAAGAGGTCTCAAGAAGATTTTGGAGAAGAAGAAGAAGGCTAGAGAAAGCTTCATTGCAGAGTTAGAAGACCCAAGAGAAAATGTCTCAAGAAGATTTTGGATACGAATAAGAAGACTAGAGAAAGACTCATTGCAGAATTGAAGTAGTGGCTATTGGAGAAGATTTGAAGAAAATTTTATGTCAAAATATTGCAAGCAGGAGAAGCTCTTGATAAGAGGAATTGGGACAATTATTGTCATCCGACAACAAGCCCAAAAGGAAAAAGGATTTGGTAAGAAGTTTGCCAAATTTTGAGAAGGTTTTTGAAGACCTTAAGATATTCAAATTCTTGAGGAAGAAGATAGCAAACGATATTAGATTTGAAGTCATAATTTGAAAAGAATATTGAAGAAGAAAGAAGGATTGAAGAGGCCATAGTTTTGAGAATTTGAGAACAACCACGAAGGTTTTGTAGTATGATTTGTAAAAGAAGAAATTTGTTGATTTTTGAAGGAGAATTTGAAAGGTCATAGGAAAAAAAATAAAAAAAAGCATAGAGATACGATTTGAAGAAAGTTTAGAAATTTTTGTATAGCCAATTGAAGGAAGGCTTGACAGTAAACGAAGGTAGCAAATTTGAATATTCCTGGACATAAAATAATCAGATTTTGTAAGCAAATATATTAGAGGTTTGAGCTACGAATTTGGGTAGCATTGGAAAGAGAAAAGTGAGTTGCATTTTGACAAAGTTTAGGGATAAATTTGGAAGATCTTTGGATAGCAAAGCATGGAAGAATTTAGCAGCATTTGAACAAGGAATATTGCTACAAATTTGGATAGCAAGAGGGCAAAATTTTTTAGCTGCAAATTTCAGAAGTTGATAGCATACATTTGAAGGAGAAATACGAAGAAAAAGTTACAGCAAAAAAGCTGATTTTTGGGCAGCAACTAAAGATACAAGTTAAAGGTTTTAGAGCAACAAAAGAAAGGGAGTATAGCTATAAAATTACATAAATTCAGGACAACAAGCTATCAAGAAGAAAAGCCACAAAAGAATTTGTAAAAGGTGTGTATATTTGATGCTATAGAAAGTATTCTTTTACAAGTATTGAAAGTAATTATTATAAGTTCTTGAAAGCATCATTTTTAGAGCTTTTAAAATATAGCAAAAGGAAGTTTGAGTAAAGTGTCTCAAAGACAACAAGAGACATCATTATTATTTTTAAAAATATACAAAATAGAACAAGTATTAGAGTTACAGAGTGATAAAAAGGACTGATAAGAAGAATATTATGTGCTTTTTTACATAATAAAAAGTGCAGATTTATTCTAAGTTTTATTGAGGCCAAATAGTCCTCAAAACAAAGGTATATTTAAGGTTTCTAAAGATCCCAAAAGCAACATAAAACTTGCAAAATACGTTGGTGAAGGAAACCACCAAAAAAATTGGTAAATCCACCAAGTAAAGCACCACATGCACAGGTTGAGCACCATAGAAAAGTATAAAGGTGATATGAAAGCACAGGGGGGAAAGCACCCAAACATTGCCTAGAAGAACAACCATCGGATAGAAGAGGATCCACCACCAAAAGGAGAAGAGCCACCAAAAAGGAGTGCCTAAGTTAAGAAAATCCATCGTAGAAGAGCCACCTATAGAGGACCGTCTAAGTGGAGAAGAGCCATTGTGGAAGAGCCACCTGTAGAGGAGTGCCTAAGTGGAAGAGCCATCTGTAGAGGAGTGCATAAGTGGAAGAGCCACCATTGAAGAAGTTGAAGCGCCATTTGCAAGCCTAGAAACATATACAAAAAAGAAGACAAAGTTTTGGATAGTGAAAAGGCATTAAGGGCTTCCAAAGATCTAGGGTTTGTAACCACCAAGAAAGGAAGTGTAAAGTAAGCATGCATAATGTTCCTTGCAATGTTGCACTAGTTTGTTGAGTACATTACATGCACAACCAAGTGTTAAGAGAAATAAAAGAACAAAGGCAAGGGAGTCAAAACATCAAAGAGCACTCAAAATTCATCCATAAGGTTCAAGAGAGTTATAATATTGCATTTACCACTTGGCACAAGGAAGGAGGAGCATTACAAATCTTTGAAAAGTCACAAGTTACGTTAGAAGAGGATAAGAAAGAGTTTTGATGATACTTATCACTTATCTTGCAAGAATCTAAACTTTACCAAGGAAGACCAAACATTTTTGGAGTGCAATTTATTGCATGAGAGGGAAATAATTTGGCATAGACTCATTTACTACAATAGAAAGGATTACTTTAGAGTTAAAGTGCCTTGAATAAGTGGAAGGAAGTTGACCAGCCTAAGTGGAGCACCCATTTTCAAAGAAAGTCCAGATTTAGCATCAAGGAGGGAGTGCCTCAAATATTTGAAGGCAATTTATTATTTTTGGAATTGATTTTATTCTAAGTATGAGTTATAAGGATTAAATGAGATTATTATCTAAGGTTAAGGTTAAAAGTATTTTATTTGATAGATAAGACTTTTTGAAGTATTATTTAAACTTAGAAATCTAAATATTGCAATTTAAAATCTTCTACAAAGTATTGAAGATTTTTTTATTTGATTGATAAAGGGTTTTGAAAGGGACCCAAATCCTTTTACAAGAGGATCAGGGAGAGGATATTTGCAAAGAGAAGGTCTCCACAAAGAGAAACAGGAGATGATCCCCATGGGTCAATCTCACAACAATGAAAAGTGGGACCATCCCGCGCAACACAAACTAGGACAATTGACTTATGGGAGCCCGGGACAAACAAGAAGTTAAAAACCTAAAAAACATGGCTTATGGGAGCCCAGGACAAGCAAAAAATAAAAACTTTAAAAACCTGGCTTGAGGTAGCCCGAGACAAACCTCAAAAGGATAAACCCATACTTTAAAGATTGAAGTCTTTATTTTTGAAGTTTTATAGCATTGTGCTATACTTACTCCCCACGCCCACCCTCATTTTGCATATTTGAGTTTATAAAACAAATTAAAATATTTAAAATTTGATAAGTTTGGAGTAAGAAGGTATCCTACATCAAATTAGGAACATAAAACTTGCAAATATTATTTTTATAGAATTTCTAAATTTCTAGAGTTGGAGTTATAAGGAATTCAACATCAACATAGTTTTATGAAATTTAGAATTGGGAAATTATATTATTGAATTTAGGAGTTAAAAGGAATTCAACATAGAAGCTTTTGTCAAAGGAAAAATTACATTTGATACTTTAGTCTCTTATCCAAAACTACAAGAGACATAAATTTGAAGACTTACAAGATTTGAAATTGCATTCAAATCATTTATTGATAAGAGGAAGTAAAGTGTTATTTTGAAGCATAGAAGTTGAAAAATTATATTGTCATTTTCAATCATTAGGGAGATACAAGGAGTTCTACAAAACATAGAATTGAAGGAATTGTATTGAAACTAGGGAGTCATAAGATAGACTACTTCAAAGGTTCTATCAAAATTATTCTCAAGGAATTATATTGATTAATCATATACTACAAGATTTGAAGAATTAAAAGTTAGAATTTGATCATATACTCAAATTCAACTCAAGATCTAGAAGTTGAAAATTTTTCAAGAAAGACAATATATTAAAAAATTGGGAGATATAAGGCTTAAGTATTTGGAAGGTCGAAAAATTGAAAAATTATCCTTAGTCTATCATTCAAAACTAAGGAGAGATAAAGAATAGAGAATTTGATATTACATCAAGTACTTATTTGATATAGGGAGTTACAAGGAAGTCTACATCAAAAGTAATATGGATAACATAGTAAAGGAAGTATTTAATGAAAATAGTGAAGAAATGTTACATGCACTCAAATTCTATTCTCATGACTTAATATCAAACATTGATGAAGATCAAGTATTTGATAAATTGATTTTATTTTTCAAAGAAGCTAAGGAAGGAAAATTTACTACCTTTATGGAATTCCTTCATGGAAAACTCTTTAGGTCTTGTTGGGAATCTCAAGACATTATTATTACTGCAAAAGAATGTCTAACAATGTATCTTTCATTAGTTGTTTTTGAACTCTTTCAAGGAAAGATACAGGTTGAAAGAAATAATTCATATGACTATCTCAAGGAAGACTCATTGAATCCAAGTCAATACTACTGTGATGATTCACTAACTCACTACGCTAAGGATATATCACTGGTAGAAGTGCAGGAACAAAGAAAGAAAAGAAACAAGGAAAGGAATTAGATTAAGAAAGACAAGGTGAAGACTGAAACTGGAAAAGATGATTATTTGAAGCATTCAAGACAAGAACCAAATTTGTATCACTATGATGATATGCTAGCACAATGTTTAGAAGGAAAATCATCAATGAAGATACAAAAGCAAGGAAAAGAAAAGAAGAAAATAAGAGGTCACACCAGAAAAGTTAAACATGAATCATTTTATGCAAATTCAGAAATTGATCTTATAGAGATAGATTGAAGACAAGAAGATGAAGACCATATTGAAGACTAAAGTATTTAATAACCAAATAATGTAATACAGGGGGGTGTTGGAATATATTACATTATTTGGTGCATGCTAATGTACCACCTTGGGTACATATTTAGATTAGAAAAGTGTCTTAGATTAGAGTGAGAGTATTTACTTTATGCAATGTAATAAATGCACAAGTGTGCAAAGTATTTTGGTAATGTAAATGTGCATAGTTGTCCATGTGTACATGTGTCATAGAATAGGAAGATGAAGAGTCATAGGAAGAGTGAAGGCCAAGAATGCTCCATATGAAGAGTCACATTCCATTATATATATGTGTATATGTGGGTGTGAAAGATATAGAGTGATATAGAAAGTGATAAATAGAGTGGCATATACAATTGTAATGGAGAGTGAAGAAGTATGATGCATTTGAGGTCTTTATTCAATAAAGATCATATTTTCATGAGCATTTATTAGTGGCATTTATATGAGTCATTTCTAAAGTTATTTATGAGTTTTATATGCTTAGTAGTTTGCCATTATCATATATTTCATATTGTAACTTTATCTTAGATCTTGTGGTTATTTTATCTTAAGTATTTAGCTTCAAAATCTAACATAATGCATCTACCACTGATTTTGGTAAGGCCTAGGATATGAGCATGAGATCAATTAGGTAGCTTTGGATCGGCCTTCCCCTACACATCAAGGTTAGGTGGAAAGGTTATGCTTTGATTTGTGTGGATGACTCTACCTCATCCACCCTTGCTTTGCCCATGTCTCTTTTGGTTCCTCTTTTGAAATATTTTTTGATTACGACTGAGGCTCAAATTTCTCCTCTACTAACTTGGAAATCTTCAAGGGAAATTGTATGTTAATGTCAGTGTCCATTAGAGGATCTAGTGACTAGAGTCCTAGAATTTTGGTGATGGTGGATGCCCTTTCTAGTCTAGTCATCCTATTTCCTTGGAAACTCATGATAGCTCTAGATCTGGTTACCCTTTCATAGTCTGGTGGGATTCAAAATATGATGAGTGGTGTCTCATCAATTTGATTGTTTATCACATGTACTTCACTTTCCTCCCATATGACCAAGACTTTCTTTAAGGAGGTGATTTTTAGGAAGTACATGACTTGGCAGTAGGTTGGTTGGTATTGGATTGTCGTAATTATTTATTTTCTTTACATTCCTATCAAAGGCCAAAAAATTTTGCAAAGGATGATGATGGATATATTTGTGGAAGTTGGTTGGCAATGTATGATTGGATATTGGGGTACCCCATGATTAGGGATAGAGGAAACCTAGATTATCTTAGAACCTTCTTAAAATGGATAACTCCTCAAAAAGAGCTTGTACCTTTCTCCTCATTTCATCCATTTTAGATTCAGGTAATGAAATTGGGGTTATATGGTATGGGGAAGGAGGAAAAATTGAATATATGGAGAACATGAGGTGGAAGGTAGTAGGCTACTTGGATGGCAGTTTTTGGGTACATGGGTTGAGGAAATAAAGGCATCAAGGGTCTTAGGGATAACCTACCTATATAAATGAGGTTGTTTTCAACTTGGATGGTTATTTGGTAGGTTACTGGGAAGGAGTTCCCCCTTTGGATCTTAACCATCATGGAAATCTCCAAATTGAAATACTTGAGATAAAAAATGAGTGTCATACCTAGGGTGTTTGATATCATCTAGTGTTCTATACTAGGTTTTTTGGAACTGGGTATTAAAATATCTATTGCCTCTATGGGAGCTTGCTTGATTTTCATCACATGTTATAATAGTGAAGCTCCATATACCTTCTCTCCAAATATATCCACTAGTTGGGTGGATAGTTGGTCTTAATCTCCTATTGACCGCATAGGACGAGACATGTACCATTCCCATGCTTTACCTTTGAAAGAAGCTTCCAGTAACCTTAACACCATATTTTGGGCAACCACATTATGCATCGTATAAAGAGTTACATATGATGCATATGCTTAAATGTGTTGGTTGCCTCTTATTAGATGAATTTGATCAAGGACTCCAAAGCTACATTGAAAAAGGGATCCCATATATCAAGTGGAATTGGGGGAACCAAGGGACCTCAGTTGTTCTATGCCAAGATTCTTTTAGTATCTAGTTGCACGAACTTATTTTGGTTTGCATAGGGTCACCAAACGAGGGGTGGTTCTTTAGTGCTACTCTAAAAAGTTGATAAATAGTGATTCCCACCATGATCTCTATTTGGAAATTCTTATGTGGTAGATTATGGGGTAGTTTCCTAAGGGGGATGCTAAATTTAAATGATTTTTTGACTAGGGGAATCCCTAGTTGAATGATTATGGTGATTCAATAAGCAAATGATTGAGGCCTTCACCAAAATCTTAGCTTGTTATTCTAAATTTCTTCCATTGATAATGCCAATTTGAACTATTGGGGGCCAAAAATGGCACTTGTGCATTGAGCGTCATGACCACCCATAGTGCATTTCTCTATTGGGTGCATTTGGTGCCAACGTCTCACTTGGGTTGCCAGTCTTAGGAATTTTATAAGTATGGGATGCAACTCCTTCATATGACCTCTAGGATTTAAGCCAAACAAGAGAGAGCAAATGAAAAAGGATTGGTTGACATACTTGTGATTGTTCTCTCTAGGATATTTAATGGCACCTGCCTTAACACCCTTCAAGAAGGATGAGAAGTTGGAGGAAATTAAGCCAAACAAAGAGAGTTAATCAAGGTGTGTTTTTAATTTTGACCTTTGGAGGGGGTAAGTAAAATTGACTGTTGTTCAACTTGTGCAAAGTGTAGCACGTTTTTGAGTGAAATATGGGTTTCTAAAAATGCTTCTGCCAATGTTGTTTTGTGAATTATTTAAGTGCACATAAGAAACATGAGTGTTAGTGCAAATAATCAAAACATGAAAGCAACCCACATTATTATCACTATAGGTGTCGGGTTCAATCGAAAATGCACCTAGTAAAAAGTCAATTGTAGAGAAAGGTGTCGAGTATAATCGAAATTGCACCTTTATTACTGTTTTGTAGAATCCCCCATTGTTCTTTATAATTTTGCAAATAATAGAAGAAAAAAATGACTTCTATCCCCCCTTAATGTGTTACAAAATTGAAATTTTTTTCGAGCACTCCTTTCAAGACAAGTCGACACACGACCCACGTTTGAAAGGCTTCCAGAACTAGTCGACACACAACCCAGTTTTTGTCTTCAACAATGTCACATGTAGGAGCAAGAAAAATGGTATTGTATCTCAAGTTTTGTCAACAAAAATAATGTTGCTATTTTATGTTTTTATGTCCCCTTTGTTGAAGGAGAGAACAAAAGCAATTTTGTTGTTGTTTTTGAAAAATTTGAGATGACCTTTGTTGCTCCCTAATTCACTTCACGGTATGTGTTTTGCAATAGAAATTTGAAGGTCTATGTCTTCCTAAATTATGAAGAATAAACTATAGGCCTTTTGAGAAGGGTATTGCAAAATTTTGTTGAAAAATGTTTCTTTGCCTTTTTATCTCCAATGGGTGAAGAAAACTAAAGAATTTTAAGGCGATAGTTGCAAAAGATATGTAAAGGTTTGGCTTTTTTTTTTTCTATTTCAATGTATAAATTTATCAAAATTGAAGAATAATCTAATAATAAAAATACGTTTTAAAACAAAAAATCATTGAATTTGTGAAAAAAATGACTTTTTATTAAAAAATCCTGTATTAAATTATTAAAAAATCTAAAAAATTTTAATAAACAATACAAAAAAAAAACTTTAAGTAAAATACCTTGTTTGGGCGCGGGTGGTTCGATCGCGCGACCTCGTGGCTTCTATGTGGCCGCATTAGCCAATAGACCACCCGCCTACTTTGAGATCAGAACGGAGAACAGTTGATGTTGAAGTTCGTGATTTTTTTTAAAAAATCTCGGGACTGTTATCCCACATGCATCCCGTAATGGGATGCAAAGGGATTTCTAATCCTGAGTCCTCTAGTCTATCATCGATTGCCTTCGGGCAATCGACCAGAGTCGCCTGCCCTTTTGGATGTCACCATGTGGCTCTAGGGGTAGGCCAGTTAGTTCGTCTCGGTCCTGTGGCGATGTGTCACGTGTTGGTGTCATTTTTGATCAGTGTCGGTCAGGTGGCAATGTGCCATGTGTCTGTCCAGTCAGTGTCACATTCGGTCTATCTACGTCAGCATCCTACTAGCTCGTGTGCCACATGGCACGATTTGATTCATCCAGGTAGCACCTCGATGCAAGTAGTTTAGGCATAGAATTGTGCCACGCGTCGATCAAGAATTGGAGGGCCTCCTGCCCTCTCCAATCCTGATGCAGGGTCTAGGTTCCACAAGGAGGGGAGGGCGCTCCTACCCTCTCTGCTCTCTCGAGCATGGGCCACATGGCTGCTTGGCCTATGTGGCTTTGTGGGCCCTAGGCCAGTGTGGGAGTCGAGGCTGTGATGCCTCCAGACGTTGATCGTGACCAGTATAGTAGATCATAGGCCTTGGTTGACGGTGACTGAGTCGGCCAGGTCTACGAGCCCTTGGCCGATGTCGACCGAGTCGACCTATCACATCGACTGTTGGCCAAAGGTGGAGTGCTATGGCTGCTCCATAGGAATGATTCCGCGTCGAGCACCGCGGCTGCTCCATGAGGGACTCTTCGCATCGAGCACCTCAGCTGCTCTATGGGAGTCCATCCAATAAATTTGGAATGAGCGAAGCTCGTCTTCCCCAAATCCAACGAGTGATACCAATGTAGGTCCAGGAAGAGAGACAAAATAATATATTGAATCATTAACCTAATCAATACAATAGTCTATGTTTAAATAATAGACTAATAACAAATAGTGTAGAGAATCTCGCTAACTACCCTCTAACAATAGAATAGGGAGGGAGTCGCGTGATGCTAACCACTAACCTAGGTAGAGAGTTCTAACCATAACACTAACCTAAATATCTGACATTGGATATTTAGGTACTTACCTAGTTTAACCATGAGGCAAAATATCTCATGGTAATTACATAAAAAAGTAAATGTAATAACCCCACGTAGTGTAATGCAATACCCTACCTTATTTTACCCTAACAACAACAAATAAAATACAATGAAATTTCAAGGAAAGGGAGAAGGAGCAATAAGAGTAGGAACACATTGTTAACAACCTATTTCAACAACATTCTAAGGACTATCTAGCTTATTACATCCTTGTTACATATAGGAAGGATGAGGATCTTTACCTATTGCAACTGAAAATATTAGTTTATATGTGTGTGTATGTATTATTTCTTATGCTTGATAACTAAATTTTTTGTTTTGTAAATATGTATACCACTTTTTATGTCTTTCATTTCTCAAGTTACTTTGAGTTTGAAGAAACTCTCACAACCTATGATTAATTTGAATGATAATCTCCTTATCTAAGATATAATCCCTCCATTGCTTACATGATTGAAATATGGTATGTAGCTCTTAATAATTTGTAGGATGCATTTTAGTACTTCAATGAAAAGTATCACTATGGTAGACAATTATATATCTATGCTAAGTGAGTAATCCTCTAGGTGCATATTTAGATGCATCTATCATTATTTCAAATGAATGTTGTAAGTCATGTCGAGGGAGAATAAAATCAGAGCATAATAGATGTTTCAACTTCTCAAATACCTCTTATTATTTTTCCCCAAAGGAACTTAGATTTTTAACCTCTCTTTGTCACCTCACTTAGTGTTCAAGTACTTTATAAGTCCCCAAGTGCAAATATATGGTGAAAATTGACAAGACCCCAAAAACTATAACAATTTGTAAGGGTATTTAGAGTGGATAAATTCCTATTCACTTTAATCTCTTTTAGGCCAACATAGAATCCTTCATCCGCTACATACCAGGGTATCAAATTTTATCTTATTGAAGGAACACTTCTCCAAGTTGACATATAATTTATGTCTATAAAGTGTTTGTTGAGTACTTGTTGAACATATATATATGCTACTTCCATATGACTAAAGAAAAGGTCATCTAGATAGAATATAAAGGAGTTGATGAATAAGTGTAAGATATCATCCCTAAACCACATGGATGAGGCAAGTAGATTGGTTAAGTGAAAATTAATGATTAATATTTTCAGTAGTCCTTCTTTATATTTGAAAATAGTCTTCCATACATTAGTGTACTCAATAGAGTTTTGGTGATGTAGAGGGGGAAAACCCCCTACCGCGTACGATTCTCAAGGCTGGATCCACAAGAGAAATCCTTGAGGTGAACCATGAGGGCTGCATTGTTCTATACACTTGGTGTAAAATAGGGGGGGAAGGGTTCACTAGGAATAGTTTAAGAACTTGCTCCAAGTCCTCTGGTTTTCAAGAATGTTTTATGTATTTGATTCAAGACAATCACCTATGTTTGACCTTTCTAGATCTATGCTATGAAAGATAAAGGACAATGCAGAAATACAATATGCAAGAAAACAAGAGCTAACCCTAGAATGATTCTTTCTTTCAATGCTTTCTAACCCTAGGGTTTCAAGACATAAAACCTTCAAACAAGGGCTCAAGAGAAGATGCACAAATAGTATTATCCCTAAGTGTATGCTATATGTTTATATTTTAATGCCTAGAAATAAATTAAATATATTTCTTTTAATTTAGATCTAGGGTTGGTAATAGAAAAATAAGACACTTAATAAACAATCTAAAGATTCAATAGGGTACTTATCTTATCTGGTGGTTGATCCTTGCTTGTTATCATTTATCCAACAATATCCAATGATTCCTATTCCTGCAAGATAACTTGGAAAATACTTTGAAAATATAATTAGTGTTAGGGGGCATGCTTAGGAGGCTATATGATAATGCTTGAAGGTGCAGCAGTCAAGCCCCGTAGGTCCTTTTAGTTGACCTTTGAAAATATAATCGAAAGTTGACCTTTGGAAGATGAATAAACATAGCATAATATAGCATAATAGAATGATAAAACCACATAATAGAATGTAGCAATATGTCTTATATGAAGCCTAGAATTCAAATATAGGGTTTGGGGATAGTAACTTACCCCAAAATGTGGCCTGGGAAAAATCGTGCCCCACAATAGGAGATCGTGATTTCGTAGACCGACAAAATCGTGCCTCGCAGATATTGGGCACGATTTCATAGAAACTATGCAAAAAATGAAATAATAATATGAGGAGCCATTACATCACAGAGAAAATTAATGCATGAATGAAAGAAGGTGAAAACACTTGACAGATAGCACAAAAGAAAAAATAAGGGTTGAGACTTCCTGAATAGTCGATATCTCCTTAGGGCTCCAACACAAATCCACCAAAGTGAGTAACAACAACATATAACACAAATGCAGTAGAAAATAGATCACACTTCACAATTATGAGTTAGCTTGCTTGTGGAAGAAGAAGAAGAATGCAGATAACTTAGTGAACACTTTAGAAATCACTTGAATAAGGGAACTTGTGTAAGATTTTTAACATCAAGATTACTTGTTGCCTTATTGCTCTCAAGAATAATTTCAAACCCTCCTTATATAGTGGATTTGAAAGTGAAATGGGTAGGAAAAACCAAGGAGAGCCGATGCCAAATGTGCCAACTTCAAAAAATTAGGATTTCCTTTGGAGAAAAACATAAAATACAAAATTGTGCCTCATCCGGGCCATCCGTGAATTCACCTTATGCAAAATCGTGCTTCGTCAAGGGCGATCATGATTTCACATAAAGTAAGCGAAAAACAAAATGGAGGAGATACCTAGCCCTTGCCATAGGCAAGTCTAAGGGGTCTCCCAGGGAAGATTGCCCACTAAAGTGGGTCAATTTTCCATGTCTACATTTTGCCCCCTCTTTGACGCATTTATATCCTAATAAATGTGTCAAAGAAAGATGTAAACACTCACAATAAAAGACAACAAGCGGAAATGGGATGGCTAGTTTAGAAGAAAGAAGTGATGCAAAAATAGTTTATTCTAAACACTTTCTTGTTTTACATGCAAATGACAAACATAGAAGAAGAAAAGCATAAAATGAAGTTAACACAAAATAAATACAATAGCGAAAACAAAGATAAAAGTGAAAAGGGGTAAAACCCTAATTCATTTTTACCATATAGGAAGAGGAGAAAGGAGCTTTGGATAAAAACATGAGATGACATTATCAATGCATCGATCAATGATTGTGAGGGGCGAGGCTGACATAAAGGTAGAGTGGGAAGAGGTAAGATCGAAAATACTCCCAAAATTTCTTGAAATTTTTCAATTTTTGCAAATTTTGGTGAATTTTCACCAAATTCGATAGGTTTTTCGTGTATGACTCGGGTGCGATTTCGCCATGGTTCATAGTGGCAAAATCATGCTTTGTTGAAAATAACTAGGTGTAATTTTTTGAAATCATCCCTCACAAAGACGAGACATGATTTCAAAGAGGTAAAATCATGGTCCTAAAAAACCAAGCATGATTTCGTCGAAGAAGGAAAAAGAGAAAAAAAAAGAAAGAGAGAAAAAAAGAGAGAGAAGAGGGAAAGCAAGTAAGGAAGCTATGAATCAAAATTGAAAATGTTTATTTAGTAATTAATTTTGATTATTTTTTATTAATGAAACTAATGAAATATTTTGTTATGTTTGTGAATGTAGCTTATGGTACTCGAGAGCCATGAGTGGCAAGCAAACTCCTTGGAGGTGGAGCTGTGCGAGCTTGGGCATGCAGAGAGAGACACACTAAGAGTGATGGGGCTAGACCACCTGGCAATGATGCCTCGGGTAGAGGCAGACATGGGACCACTCATGGCTCTAGCAAAGAGGTGGTATCTGGAGTCATCGACCTTTCGACTACCCATAGGGGATATGATTGTCACACTAGAGGATGTGTGGTACATATTGCACATTCTAATTAGAGGGAGAGTAGTTTAAAAGGGTAGCCAGTGACCTTGTAGTGACTATAAAGATGCTGGACCCACCAGGTGCGAGAGAGCACGATAGTTGTAGATGACCTGGTAGGGCAGTATGGGGCAGATCCATTAACGATCATACTCTATGGGGTGGTGGCGGGCTTATTGATGTGCCATACAAGTAGGAAATATCTACCATAGACGATGGTGGGTGTAGTAGCAGATATGTAATACTAGAGAGTTCAATTCATATGGGGTCCAAATGTGTTGGCTTGTTTGTACAGGATATTGTACAACATCGTGTACAAGCAACATACAAAGATTATTTGTATGATGTTGCTCTAGGTATGGAGCTGGGAGCACATAGTAATGCAGATACTATAAGCACTACCAGGACCATTTCCCAGCACAAAGTGACCAATTGCATATAGATGGTCTATATCCCTTGAGAAAGTCATGAGGACATATTTTGGGAACCTACCACTAGAAAGGCAGGTAATAGATGAGCGGAGGGAGGCCTGAATTCTATGCTAACTCTAGCATCTATACCAAGGATAGGTTGAGGATATGGAGGAGTTGGCTAGAGTTAAGAGGATTATATGGATGAATATGAAGAGAGGGGAGCCAAATATATTTTGATTTGATAGAGTCTTGAGACATTTTGGGATATTATAGGGGATCCCAGACTTGCGGGACTACTGGTACTAAAGGATATACCGAGACCCAACATGGATTAGGGATAAGCCTGAATTGTCTAGGTGGGTAGAGGAGGACTTGAAAAATCCTTATTACATGGATCCAAGGGTGGACGATGTAGGAGTGACCTTCAAATATCGGAGGTGGTATAGAGAAGTTGTGCCCCGGAGGGTCTTCCCACCAGTACCAATACAGAGGATCCAGGTGATGGACCCAAGCATGCAGTGTGTATTCTGAGAGGTAACTCATAAGGCCATAAAGAGGGAGTAGTAGGTCCAGGTAGCCCCAAGATAGAGATAGGCATGGGTCCAAATCGAGCTAGTTATGGAGGCCACCAATGCTATAGGTACTAGGGAGGCAAGGGCATCTGGAGTTGCCCCCATAGAGGTCAAGATGATACCATGCAAAGGATTGGGAGAGACCTCCACATCAATAGCAGCTAGTCAAGGCCAAGCTTTAGGTCAAGGGAACCCAAGGAGGAGGTAAAGGTGCTACGAGCATAGGTGGTGACTCTATAGAGATAGGTGGACCTGCTCTAAGAGGATAGGTCCAAGAGGACCGAAGGACTACGAAGTACTTTAAGCACCAAAAATATGGAGAGGGATGTAGCTCAAGTGGAGGTTGCTCATATTCAAAGGGAGGTGAGTCATCTGCACATAGAGCATTAGAGGGTTTGGGTAGAGGATATGGTTGTCGTTGGGAGCAAACAGGCTAACGATGGGATTTGCCTCCTATAGGCAAAACTACGAAGGACAGGAGAGAGGTTGGAGGTGGCCATTCAATGAGCTACTTTCTACGAGGCCATGTAATACCAAGTGGTATTAGATGGTCAGAGGGTGGTACTCCCTCCATCCCTATAGTTAGCTAGTAGGTCATGGTATTGATCACACAAAGTATTAGCCTTACCGTCCGTGGGTATGCAACTGCTTGGAACACCTCATCTGGGTGGAGTAGAGGAGACAGGTTGTTAGAGCTAGGGTTAGGGATCAGGATGACATACCAATTTTGATTGTGGTATGCACACTTAGGGACTGGTTGAGTGTACCAGGACTAGATTGTGGTACACCAACTAGACACTTATGTATCTCTCTTTTATTGAGTAATACTAAGCTACTTTATTTTTATGTGTTAATGTGTGTGCATGTGATATAATTTGATTAAATGTTTTTTTTATTTATATTTATGATGTTTTATGCATGAAAACTATCTAATGCAAAAATATATGAAGTGCATGAATTATATGGATGTAAAAATGGAAGAAGAAAAACACACAAAGAGAAGAAAAAGAAGGAAGAAGAAAGAGAAGAAGAACCAAAGGTCAACCATCGAAAATAGATAAGGACAAGCGAAACATAGTATTTGAATCAGTGTAGATCATGGTAGATCAGTGTGACCAAACACTATGAATCAAATTTAAAATAGGGAGTTAAATCCGTTATGGATGTAGTACTCACCATGAGTGATGAAGTGTTGGAGTCTGACCCGCTATGGGTGGTTGCTCGCTAATTGACTGCTATGGGGCGATTACCTGCTAGGATGTATGTTGAGACCTACTAAAATGGCCAAGGAGCTTATCTTGTAATGGGGTGTTGAGCCCACTAAGTCAAAAAGGAGTATAACCCGATAGGAGATCATATCCAATGAGATACCCACTAGGATGTACATTATCCCATGTGGGGTGCAATATAAGTAGATAATAATTAACAGGCGAGTGCTACCCCCGATAGGGGTTTTAAATATGAAAAACACTTTGTGAGTGTGTGCAGATGTTCATAAGAAGATAATATTTGAGAAGGAGAAGGAGAATATATATATATCCTTGTCTAAGCAAAATATAAAGAAAAATTCAAGAAGAAGAAAGAGGTGACAAGTACATATTGACAAATATCATCCTTGATCCAAGAAAATTATGAACATGAACAACACTTTCAATATCAAGGAAGAGCAAAGGAGCAAAGGAAGAAAGAAGTAGAAGAAGCAAAGAAAAATCTAGAGAAGAAACCCTAGGTGGGAATTTTGCTAGGCATCAAAATCCTAGTAAAAGTGAAATGCATGTGAGCTACGACCTAACTAGGTATCATCAGATGCCATTGTCACAATATCCCTAAAATATATATGATCAAGTAGACATGAGCAAGCAATCATGCAACAAATGACACTCAAGAATGCAGATTATGTTAAATGTTAGGCAACTCAGGCAGAAAAATGACAGGTGGTAATGCAATATGAACAAGCAAATAGATGCAATAAAAATGCAAATTCATAGCTAAATGATGATTTATTAATTTGATGTGATTATATTTATATTTATATATATCTAAATTTAAGCAAGTAGGATGATTATCAACATAAAGTCTGAATGTGTCTCCTATATTGACAAAAATAATAGGTGTGCCATGGACTGTTTCATCAAAGAAATCTCTAAAATGCAAGCCATATCAATAACTAGAATCATGGAGAGGCTCCTTCATAGCTCTTTCTTTGACAACCATAGCATGATAATCAATGCATTCTCGAACACAACCATTATTCTTAACATAATGAGGAGAAATTCCTAACTTCACAAGATCATTATAGGACATTGAAGTAGGGTCCTTCTTTAAAATAGAAAGCTTATTCTTGGAGCATATAGAATCAATCATATTACAAAACAAGATCTTAGAAGAATAAGGGGGACAATCATCCTCATTACCCACTCCTTACTTTTGATAATCTATATATTTGGCATAAGTCATAAGATGATCATCATCATCAAATGGTGAAGGTTGGTCTTTTCTAGGTATAAAACCTATTCCACATCTCCTAGGCAAGATCTCGACATCAAAGGGCTCTTGAATATATTTCTATTGTGGTACCAAAACTTTACCTACATATCCCATACTAGATAGGATCTGTTTAGAAAGTGGGTAGTCATTGGAAAGGTAACAATGAGCAAAAGAATGTTCATCAGGAGAGGGGTTTCTACCACGTATCTTTTCTTTGAAGGTAGTCCCTGCAAAGATAAAGGTACACGTGCCAATGTGTACAACATCACCTTTCTTATGGGGTAAACCCATGGCTCTAGGTGAAGGTGGTAGCTTGGCGAGATCCAAAAGATGTTCTTGAAGAAACTGATTATCATGATCCCGAGATGAGAAATTTATGATACGTTCCTCACTCATATTTAAATTTTGAAATTGCTCTAATTTTTGATATGAGGAATGTGGAGAAACCATTTAAGATAAAGAAGGACAAAGGTTGAAATCATATTAAGCTCGCTCTACATTTGAGCAAAAATCAAATGGTCGAGGATCACCCGAAATGGTGATAACTTGACTTTAAAATTCAAACTTCAAACATTGATGAAGAGAAGAAAGGATGACCTTAATTGCATGGATCCAAGGACATCCAAGAAGAATATTAAAATATGTAGAACAATGTACCACATAAAACAAAGTATCCAATAGGCCCAACCTTGAGGAGAAGAGATATGGTACCTCATTCCTCTTAGGACTTATTGTTAAAAGCTTTTATGATGATATCAGACTTAGTTAAATCTTCCTATTTTAATCTAAATTTTTGAAAGAATTGATATGTGCAAAAATTGAGGGAAGAACCATTATCAATCAGGATTTTCTTATTAAAGGCATTTCCAATAAGTGCGATGATGTAAAGTGAAAAATCTTCTTGTAAATTTGAGAAAGTCTTATCATCATCCGAGAATGAGATGTGATGTATCCCAAAAGATACTATGACATCAAATATGGTGTTAGGAGAAATATCCGAAGGAACAGATTGTTGTCTTAGAAATTCCATCAAAGCATCTCTATGGTTGGAAGAATTTTACAAAAGTTCTAAAATGGAAATTTTATCTAGAGTATTGGCCAACTACTTTTGGAGATCAAATGAAACTCTAGGTTGTGGTTTCAACACTAAAGATGGATTTCTTGTCTCTGTCTCTGATTATCCTTCGAAACTGAATTGGGTTGTAATGCAAAATTCTATCCTTGTTGAGAATGCTGAGTAGGCTGAGTCTGAGCTTGCCTTCTTGTAGTTACCCCAACCATGCCAACCATATTACCATAGGTAGGAGGATCATTATGATGAGCCACCTGATTAGATTCTTTTTGATTATGCTTTGGCAATGGATCCTTGAATATTCCCATGTCTTGATTTGTTGTTGAAGTTTGTTGAGTAGAAGCCTAATTATTTGATGATTGAAAATTCCCTATATCAATACGTCCTACATCGATCAAATATTGAACCACATGTTTCAACTTCTTACAAGAATTTTATCCAATGTCCTTCCACTCTATGATATGCACAATTTTGACCTACCTTGTACTAATTAGCTATAGTATCTGGTTGCCTTATTGGTGGTAATTCAACTCGTTGGTTTCTAAAAGATGTTTCAAAACTTCTTCCATAGACATATTAAGCATAATAAAATTCCTTTGTGGAGGTTTCTAAAGTATTATCTTTTCTAGGTTATTAGTAGCATTATTAACAGGCCTACTATCTATTGTACCATCACCTCCTATATGCATATTCTTGTGTTGAGACTTAGTAGGTTTATCCTCTTTAACCTTGAGCTGACCTCTTCTAATAAGAGCATGTTCTACTTTTTGGTTAAATCAATTTCTTGATCAAAGGATGTAATAATAGTATTTTCTAGTGCATCAGACAACTAGTCTTGTAAATTACCAATAAATATCTCAAGCATATCTTTCGGAGGTATCTCAAGCATCCAACTAAACTTCTCCAACAAGCCAAGAATTATGAAAAAAAATCTTATTTTCATTGTTTCAAAATATAGACATTTTTCATTGTTACTTCTTTTTCAATATAGGTACCAAACTGTTGAACAAATAATTTTGTTGTTTCTTCAAAATTCCTCAAGGAATAATTAGGTAACTGATAATACCACTCTAATGCCATGCCACCAATACTTTTAGGGAATATTTTTAGTAACAACATGTCATCATATATGAGATCATGGCATGTTGTCCTAAATATTCTTAAATGCTCTATTGGATCTTTTGTCCCCTTATAAATAGGTAAAACTAGCATAGAAAAATGCTTAGGATAAGGTCTTGCAGCAACAATAGGATCCAATGGTTGCTTATACATTTCATTATAAATGTAATTGAAACTTGAAGGCTGAATCATCTCAACTTTTGAAACCAACTGCTTTACCATATTTGTTAAATTTTGCACTTTTAGAATATTGATATGCAATATCCCCAGATTCCCTAAAGGAGGGATGTATGTGTGTTGGGAAGCAAGTGCTTGGCTTAATTTGGATGCATGTATACTATTGTTATATGTGTTACCTTGTGAAAAGGGATAGCCAACATTTGGTGGGATAGAAGCAAAAGTATTGAGATTAGAATATTGAGGAGAAAATTGAAAATAATTTTGAGTGACACTACTAATTGGAGGAACTTGTAGATTTTTGCCAATGTTGGTGGTTATAGTAGTGGCATCAGCTACCTGATATCTTAAATTATCAAGATGCATTGATTTGGACAAGGAGTTGTTTTGATAAAGTGTAGGAGATCTTATTAGAGGAGGAGATAGGGGAGTCTCACCTCTTTCAAGATGAGCTTCCCATTCCATACCCTCCAATATCTTGTCTTTATTAGCTTTCATGAAACCCCAAATATGCTCAAATGATGAAAAGACAAACCCACCATTAGGTCCTTCATAAGGATCAAAACTCATCTTAGTTTTAATATTATCTTGTTCTTTTGGATCTATGTTAGGATCCTCTCTATCAAGCTGATCATTTTTTGGGGGAACATAATCAGATTCAAGGTGCTTTCACTAACTTCTAAAGAAAGGAGCCATTAGAAGAGGTGAAAGGATATAAGAGAATACTAAAAATAAACACACAAGGAAAGATTCTTAAAGATGTTATTAATAATATACAACCAAACAAATAAATTAATGATCTTGTTTAAGTTTGTAAAAGAAAAATGAGGTGTTCACTTCAGGTTCACCAAATATGTAGAGGGGGAAAACCGCCCTATCGTGTACAATTCTCAAGGTTGGATCTACAAGAGAAAGCCTTGAGGTGAACCATGGGGGTTGCATTGTTATCTACACTCAATGTAAAATAGGGGGGGAAATTTTCACTAGGAACAATTTAAGAATGTTTGATGTATTCAATTCAAGACAATCACCTATGTTTGGCCTTTCTAGATCTATGCTATGAAAGATAAAGAACAATGCAAAAATACAGTATGCAAGAATATAACAACTAAACCTATGATTCTTTCTTTTAATGCTTTCTAACCCTAGGGTTTCAAGACATAAAAATTTCAAACAAGGGCTCAAGAGAAGATGCACAAATAGTATTAACCCTAAGTGCATGCTATATGTTGTTTATCTTTCAATGCCTAGAAATCAATTAAATATATTTCTTTTAAGTTGGACCTAGTGTTTGTAATAGAAATACAAGGCACACAACAAACAACCTCAAGACTAAACATGGCACTCATCTTATCCAATGGTTGATCCTCGCTTGTTATCCTTTATCCAACGATATCCAATGAGTCATGTTACTACAAGATAATTTGGCAAACACTTTGAAAATATGATTAGCGTTAGGGGGCTACTTAGGCCACTGTATGATAATACTTGGAGGTGCAGTAGTCAAGCCCCCTAGATCCTTTTAGTTGACCTTTGAAAATAGAATCGAAAGTTGACCTTTGGAAGATGAACAAACATAGCATAATATAGCAGAATAGAATGATAAAACCACATAATAGAATGTAGAAATATGTATTATATGTAGCCTAGAATGCATATTTAGGGTCTGGGAACAACAACTTGCCCCCATTTCACCCCACAATAGGTGATCGTGATTTCGTAGATAAGTAAAATCGTGCCTTGTAGAGATCGGGCGTGATTTCACAAAAACTATGCAAAAAATGAAATAATAATATGAGGAGCCAATTACGTCAGAGAAAATTATGCATGCATGGAAGAAGGTAAAAACACTTGGAAGATAACATAGAAGAAAACATAAGGGTTGAGACTTCCCGAATAGTCGATATCTCCTTAGGGCTCCAACACAAATCCACCAAAGCAAGTAACAACAACTAAAAATCCAAATGGAATAGAAAACAAATCACACTTCACAATTATGAGTTACCTTGCTTGTGAAAGAAGAAGAAGAATGCAGATCACTTAGCGAACACTTTAGAAATCACTTGAAGAAGAGAGCTTACGTGAGATTTTTAACATCAAGATTACTTGTTGCCTTCTTGCTCTCAAGAATGATTGGGCGAAAAAACCAAGGAGAGTCGATGCCAAACATGCCAACTTCAAAAAATTAGGGTTTTCTTGGGATAAAACCCTAAAATACAAAATTGCACCCCATCAGGACTGACCGCAATTTCACCTTATGTGAAATCATGCCCCATCAAGGGTGATCGTGATTTCCCATAAAGGGAGGGAAAAATAAAAGGAAGGGGGAGAGACCTAGCCCTTGCCCTAGGCAAGTATAAGGGTTCTCCCAGGAGGACTCAAGGAAGATTGCCAACTAAAGTGGTTTAATTTTCTGTGTCTATAGGTGATACCCAACTTGAGTTCTATTTTTGTAAAGTAACCTGCACTGCAAACTTGGTCCAACACATCAACTACCAAGGGAAGAGGATAAAGGTTCTTGATGGTGATCTTGTTTAAATATCAATAGTAAATGTAAACACTCTACATACCATTTTGATTAAGAGTTAACACAATGGTTTTACCATAAAGAAGAACTTGGTCAAATGTGCCCTTTTTGAATCAACCCTTGGATCTACCTTTTGATTTATTCATTGTCCACTACAACCTATGATATCTATGGTTATTAGAAGGGGAATGTTAAATTGAATTCAATGGACTGCTTCATTGAGTAACGAAGTGGTACTTTAATTGATGACTTGATTAAGTTCTATTACTATATGGTCCAATGACTTTTGTTCCAAGTTGTATGCTTTTCAACTACAACAAATGATAATAATTTTCTTTTGATGTTGAGGCTTGATCATCAAGATAAGAAATTCTTATATTTTTATGATCAACTTCTTGTATTGTTTAGTGCTAATTAGAGGTATAAAGGTGGGAGGAACTACCTCTAGAATCTTATATTGCTACTCCCCAATAGTGACCATAATGCAACAAGGTTTTCCATGTCTCTACTATATCTAAGGTGATATAAGTAATACATCATAAGATGTACAAAATTATATAAAACCTCATCTTTGAAGGGTTTCATAGAATAAAAGAGAAGAATGACACAAATATTTTTTATGTGTATTCCATATAACACTATATGGATGTGGGTGAGGCATTATAGGTAAATTCATCTTATTTATAATATCAATAGAGATTAAATTATTTTGACTACTATGACCAATAATAAGATATAAATACCCATTTGATACCCACATGTGTAAGTGAAATAAATGCTCCTCCTTTTACAAATCTTCAAGTTACATCAATAATGAAGCTTGAACAATGGAAATGACTGCATTTGAATCAACTTTAATTATTTGCTTCTCTTTACCCGTTGTAGGTCAAAATTTTAAATTCATGGTGGAGTGGTTGGCCCATGGCTATTAAGGATGATAAATGCTAGTTCCTCTTCACTATGTTTGTTAGGCTAATGGTAGTTACACCATGTATGAGGTTTTTGATGGTTCTTTTAAAACCCTTTCTTCCACCTCCAATTTGAGCTTTGTCTCTAACCTCAATCTACCTTTCTATATGCCCATTTATCTCTTGTTACGCTTGTTCCCATCATTCATACCTTGTTGCTTATTGTCTTCATTATTTGAATGCTTCTTAGTCAATTGTTTTTATTATTTGGCCAACCTCATTTTTTGTACTTGTTCTTCATGCAAGCTTGTACTTTTCACCAAGATTCTCAAAGTGATGTAGATCCATCTCTCCTTTGATGTACTACTAAAAATTACTTTAATACTTTTGAATTTGATTTTTCTTAGTATCTTGAATACCTAGTTTTAGAAATAAATAATAAAATATATTAGTATATTCTTAAACAAATTAGTATTTTATTGATGCAATTTCCACTTTATATATTGATCATCATATTCACCCATGAATAACAATCATATTTGACCCCCATAACAAAATCTTGTCATGTGGTTTATACATATAGGTCATCTACTTTGATGTAATTGATATAAACATCCCACCACTCTCATACATATGACAATATTTACAAGGAAATTGTAAGCTTATCCTAATTAAATAACTTATTCACTAACAAATATTGGTGGAATTGATCTAATCATTGCTCTATTACATTAGCATTATGTTTTCCTTCAAACAATAGGAACATAAATCACGTACATCTTCAAGGGAGTAGAGAAGTTAAATGAATATGAGGAGGGTGTATATCATAAGGAAAACATATAGCCCGCTCCTATCACCTCATCTATTGTAATATATTTTAAGACAATGCATTTGCCTTCATAACCTTTTGTTTATCAAATACATCATCTAGCAACCACTTGAAAGGATTAGGATCTATTATCTTAATGTTGTTATCCAAAAAAGGTTGTCTACATTGACTATGAATATGATTTAAGAGATAATGACTCTTAAGACTATTGATATTTTAAACTCGTTTATATGGACATGCACCCTCAGACAAACTCTATTAATGTCAAATAATATAGATTTAAATAAAAATAATAAAAAAATCAAATAAGATCATAATTAATTGAAAATTAAAATATTATAAAAATATTGCAACTTATATAAACTAAAAAAAGTTAAATTTTAGCTCTAAGTATGTTAAAAATATTATTTTATTTTTTCCACAAGATCTTGCAAGGTACAGGATGGTGACAACAACAACGACCCCAATAGCTCTGGCAGTTTCAGGCGAGATTTCCCTGGTAGGGGATTCTGACCTGGAATAAGGGGAGTTCCTCCCTTTGGATGCAGCTACCAAGGTGGACGACCCAAAAGGCCCCGACCCGAACCCTGGCAGGAAAGAGAGACTAAACAATGATCAATCATGGGAAAAGGGTTTTTTTCCCCCCTCCCAAACAACAATCCTCCTTCGAAGGATGCAGCTCCATAAACTTACCTTGAGAAGGTGACAGGCACTCCAAATCCCAGCTCCTCTGGGACTAAGACCTATCCCCCTCTGATCACCTATGGGGGAACCCTAGTTATCCCAGTTTCAGTCATGGTAGAGAAACTGGCTATCGAATCCCTCTCTCTTTTTGGGAAATTTGTATCAACATGGAATCTATAAGAAAGTGGGCTGGTTTCAAATGGCGAATAGCAGGAAGCCTCCAATTGGTGGCCCTATCTAGAGAGTTTTCTGATCCAGCTAAACAACTAGAATGACTATACCTAAATCCTCATAGGAGGGTCATGGTTTTATGGCAGAAAGAGTTTATTCCTTAGAAAATGGAGGGGATATTTCAACCCCCAAACCCAAGACATCAATTTAATGCCTATCTAGGTTTACCTCTTGGATATTCCCATTCAGTTCTATCACAAAGATATCTTGTGTGGGATTGGAGGATACATCAGGGATGTTGTGGCCATCGACCCTGTGATGGAGGCCCGATCATACATGGTGCATGCTAGAATCTATGTCAATGCTAACTTGGCTTCCCAGCTCCCAACCCACATTAACCTTAGCTATGGGGATTTTCAATGGTGCCAGGCAATCGAGTATGAAAACAAGCTAATATTTTGCATCGAATGCCAATCTCAAGGACATCTCAAGTCCCAATGCCCATCCCTCAGACCCCAAAAAGAAGCACCAAGCACTAATTTCCCCCTACTTGGAATCAGAACACCCAAATGGGAATGCACAAAGAAAAACCCAAAGCCCCCTATGGCAACAGGAGGGAGAAAGAGGTCAAAGGAAAGCAAGTCGCCCACCAAGAGCCGCTCCTCAGCCATCCCTCATCAATCTCAAACTAGGTATGTTCCATGTTTGCTTTCCCTAATAGATTTGGATCATTATCTATCACCAATGATGAAGTCCTTTTCCTTGAATCTGTCCCTCTCTGCCCCCAATTCCCTACCCCTCATCCCCACCACTCCCCGTCCAAATCGGGACCATCCTTTCCCCCACGCTTGCGCCCCTCCCCCTTTCATCCCCACCTTGAAACCCCTTATTCAAGCTGCAAACCCTCCCCTTCAAGGTGATATTCCCCCTTTTCCCCCCTCGAACGAATCCCCATCCCCAACCAAATCCTATGTTGAATCCATGGAGGATGCTTCAAGTCCCACCCACCTCAGAACGGATCAAAGTTCCATCATCACTAGAAGCAAAATAGGCTTTGTTGACATCAGAAGTAAAAATAAAATGGGTAGACCCACCATATCTGAGAAAATAAAAAAATACACTGATAATCAAGTGTCCTATGGAGTGCAGACAACCCTCTTCCCAGATATTTTCAACCAGACCAAGGATGAAGCAAAAAATTCCAAACCTCCCCCTTTACCGAGCAAGGGAGGCAAGAAACCCACCAAATTTTCTAGATGAAGATCCTCTCTTGGAACATCAGAGGTCTCAATAGTATGAGAAAAAAAGGTTAGCTCGGACCATCAGGAAGGACATCAAGCCTACCATTCTCATGTTGCAAGAAATGAAAGTTGATGCCTCTAGAACCCACAACATAGCCCAGTCAGTGTGGAAGAACTATCAATGGGCTTCCTCCCCTACTGATGGATCATCTGGGGGCCTCCTATGTTTCTAGGATCCAAAAAAATTTGAAGGCAGGGTGATATCCTCCTCTGATAGAACGTTGAATATGGTTTTTTATTGCAAGGAAAACCAATTCACTTGGGTGTTATCCAACATCTATGCCCCCAATAATCCTCTTGAAAGATCTGCTCTATGGAGATCCCTATCTCTCATGAAGGATGTCTTCTCCAACCTCCCCTAGATGTTAGCAGGTGACTTCAATTCCCCCCTCTTTCCCTCTGATAAGAAAGGTGGTGTTTCTATTCCTTCCAAAAGCATCCTAGATTTCGAGGATTTTGTCATGGAAAATGAACTAATGGACATTCAGATTAAAGGCTGCCAATTCACTTGGAGCAACAAAAAAGTAGGCCCCAAGCACATACAGGTCAAACTAGATCGATTCCTCCTTTCCCAGTAGGCCATTCCCATATTCGGTGATACCTCTCTCACCTCTCTCCCCAGGATCAACTCTGATCATTCCTCCCTTCTCCTTGAATCTAATAGAGTCCCATCCTTCAAAACTCCCTTCATATTTGAAAACATGTGGATCCAACACACAGATATAAGGTAGATAATTTGTGAATGATGGGGGCTCCCATGCCCGGGATATTCCATCTCCCGAGTGTCCCAAAAGCTGAAAATAGTCAAGGAAAACCTCAAACTTTGTAATAGGGAAGTGTTCGGGAATATTTTTGAGAACAAGGAGTAGATCCTAAGCAAGCTCAAAATATTTGAGCAACAAATTCAACATGATCAGTGGACTCCCCAGCTGTGGGAAGAGGACAGGCAACTCCTGTTAGAGTACCATAACGTCCTAGCCAAAGAAGAGACCTAGTGGCACCAAAAATCCTGAGCCCTTTGGCTAAAATATGGGGATGCAAACACTGAGTTATTTCATGCCCCTACTTTGCAAAATAGAAGCACAAATAAGATCAAAGAGCTCACTCTTTCTGATGGCATAGTCTCACGAGATATCTTCAAAATTAGAGATGAAGCTTCATCCTATTTCAACAACATGATGGGAACCTCACCCCTTGAACACCTTGAAGCCCAAGAGGCCCTCCTACAAAATATTCTCCCCCTAGTCACCCCTGAGATGAATTCCTCCCTAATCTAGCCCCTCAACAAAAAAGAGATCAAGCTTGCTCTATTTTCCATGCAAGCTAACAAGGTCCCTAGGCCAAATGGGTTTCCCCCCCTGGTTTTTCCAAACATTTTGGGATATTTTGGAGGAAGATATATGCAACACCATCATTGAGCTCCAGCAAACCAAGGTCATTCTGAGAGAGATGAACTCCACTTTTATTTCCTTGGTCCCCAAAACCCCTCAATGCAGATCCATGATGGAATTCAGGCCAATAAGCTTATGCAACATCATCTACAAGATTCTAACCAAATATTTAGCATCAATACTTAGGAAGATTCTTCTCGTGATCATATATCCCTGTCAAGATAGTTCAGTGGAAGGTAGATCCATTACTGACAACATCATATCTCTTCATGAAACTCTCCACTCAACCCTGTGTAACAAAAAGGTAGCCATGTTCCTGAAGTTGGATATCAGCAAAGCCTTTGATAGGGTAGACAGGGATTTCCTCCTAAAAGTCCTATCCAGGTTTGGGTTTCACAAATATTGGATCGATCTCATCAGAGACTACATCACCTCCCCTTGTTTCTTTGTATTAGTTAATGGATCTACTGCAGGCTATTTTCCTAGATACAGAGGCATTAGATAGGGAGATACCCTATCCCCCTTCCTCTTCATCATTCTTGTTGAATCCCTTGGAACAACCTTCAAATATTTCTGTGACATAGGGTGTGTCTCCAAGCTCAAGGCATCATCCAATTCCCCTCCCCTATCCCACCAGTAGTTTGTTGATGATACTATTATCGCCACTCTAGCCTCTATTCTTCAAGCTAAATCCATAAAGGTTATCCTTGACACTTATTCTTTAGCAGCTGGGCAAGAAATCAACTACCTAAAGAGCAAATATTTTTTCCTCAACACCCCTAGTAGCGAACAATGCAAGATTGCTCGTATCCTTTAGTGTTGCATAGCTGACCTCTCTACTTCTTACCTGGGCCTTCTCTTGTTCATAAAAAGCCTTCCATTCTCAGACCCATTTTTGAAAGGAGTTGGGGGAGCAACGTCATGGACTACATTGAAAACCAGGGAAAATGGAAAACTATTCCCACTAATGAAGGTGGCCAAATCGCCAGAGCATGAAACCTCTTATCCCGCTTTCTTCGAACCACTATCATTCCAACCATAGCCACACCAGAATACATCATTTGAAAAGGGAATGACAACGGGGATTTCTCAGTCAAGTCAGCTTACTCCCTCTTGCTCAACTCTCAAATCCCCACTATTCCCTTTAGCTTAGTGTGGGTCAAGCACCTCATCCCTAAGATAGGGTTCTTCTTCTGGATAGCTATTCAAAAAAAAGCCCTCACTACTGATAATATTATGAAAAGAGGCATCATTATCCCAAATAGGTTTCACCTGTGCCTATCCAATTGGGAATTTGTCCACCACCTTTTAGTGGAGTGTGACTTCACCAAAGAAGGGTTGAGTCACTTACTAAATTTTTAGATCCAATGGGCCCACCCCAAATCCCTTCTGGACCTCTTCACTCAATGGCCTGCCCCGTTCAAGAATCCCAAAGTCTCCTTTCTATGGAAGGTTTGCCTCCACCACTTCATTTGGAAAATTTGGCTTGAGCGAAATCGTAGGATTTTTTCAATGACCGCAAGTGACCCAGCATCCACAGCTGCCAAAGCTATCTCCTATGCTGTCGAGAATTCCTAACTTTTCCTGTGCTCTCATTCCCTCTCCTACAGTGTAGAACTTGAGATACTCCAATCCCTGAACATCCCCATTTTACCCATTCTATCCCCTCCCATACCCCATCCTAGAGTGAAGGCTCATTGGAATCCTCCCTTGGAGGGTTGGCTGAAGCTCAACTTTGATGGCGTTTCAAAAGGGAATCTAGGTTTAGCAGGGACAAACAGGGTTTTTAGGAACCATAAAGGCAAAGTTGTTCTCACCTTCTCTGAGAATTTGGATCATCAAACTAACAACATAACTAAGGCATGGGTGCTTTACCAAAGCATGTATCTCTTCAGGGATTCCAGGATCAACCTCCAAATCAAAGGGGATTCCCTCAACATCATCGGTTGCATCAATAGTGATAAAATCTCCCCATGGAATATCATATCCCTGATCCAAGAAAGAAAAAACATAATTGGTCAGCAAAAATATGTGGAAGCTACCCACATGTATCGTGAAGCCAACAGGATTGATGACGGGCTCGCCAACTTGGGAATCAACCAATTAACTATTTCGGTTTGGCACAACTCAACTCCGCCAAGTGTCTCCCACCTAGCGGCTATGGATTGGTAGGACAGGTGCTTTAATTTTTCTCCACCTTAATCCATGTTTTTTCTAACCAAGATCTTGCAGATCATTATTTGTGATTATCCCTGGGTGACCTCTCCATTTTGTGCGTCCCTTCACCATCATGTGATTGGCCAATCGGCTGGCCCTTTCAATCATGATGCTCAAGAGTGAATCCTTATTTTAATAAACATTAGTTTCAAAAGCTTGTTGTAAAGTCCCACCTATGAGTGCTTCGTTGCTCTCTCGTATGATTTTCCACCTAACCTAGCTGTCACCAAGGCTCTCCAGCTTTTTAAATCCACCCGTGTGGATATTATTTCAAGAACTCACACCAATCCCCAGTTGCTCTTCCCTTCCCACTACCTTTCCACTTTTCATCATCCCTTGCATTTTGGCATAACCTTTGGTTTACCTATTGCCTATTTAATATGGATTCTAGGCACCATGCAGACCGACGTACTCCATCCCCGCCATCCCAACCACTGTCGGAGTCCCCCCTCCACCTTCCATCACCCTTCTGCTCTCACTGCCATCGCTTATCTTGATACAATTAGTCTAAAAATGGACCCCATTTTGGCCTCTTTTCTACAATCCTGTAAGCTCATCCCCTTTCTATAAAAATTCAAAGTCGATGAGCCAAAAATTATGGCTGACTTCATGAGAACTTGGTCGAATGACCATGTCACTGTGCGACACATCCATTTCAAAGTTATCCCCTCTTATTGTCGAGGTGTCTGGCCTGCCCCTATTTGGATGTCGGGCCCGGTGTGATAAACACAATTGGGACCCATAGTTGGAGGGATTTCCTAATTACTAGAATTTTAAATAGTTAGGAGTGTCTCTAGAGCGTGAATCCATCCCTTCCCAGTGGCCCATCATCTCCATTTCGTTAATGCAATACTTGGATTGTGAAGACCCTTCCAAACCCATGTCGAGCTTTCATATTGTGCTCATCAACCATCTTCATGGGTTTAAGCCCATGAACATCCCTACATTTCTCCACTGGTCCATTTGCCTCTCTATGAGTAGCGCTCACAAGAAGCACTCGACTCCCACTCATCAGGGACTTTTTGTCATCCTTTTACTCCATATCACCACCTCAATCCTCCGCCCATCTCGACCACCCCCCTCCAATACACCCCCCCATCCCTCCCTCTCATAGTCCTGCCCATTCCCTTTCCAACGAACCTTTGGAGAATGAAGAAACCCCTGAATTCCAAACTCCTACTTCAAAAAAAGGCTCCTTGACTACAACCACTCCCTTTAAACCCCTTATAGCGGCAAGAAACCAACATTGGCTAAGCACAAGATCAAAGTCGAAGAAACTCCCACCTAAGTTCAGAGATCATCCAGAGCAAAAAATATCAAAGCGAAATCAAGCCAGAATTCTCCAATCAAAGTCTCTGAGGACACCAACGAAAACTTGATCCCTGACATTGGGATATCCAACAGGATCTCCAGAATATTCTTCAAGAGTTTCATCGTTGCCTTTGAGAGTACCAATTTAGCCATGAAACAGTAGCTCTAGAAAAATGCAACAAACACTAAGGAGGAATCCCCGGAAGCCAAACCTCTCTGAGCTCACTTTCGAGACCAGGTTTTTTGTTTCTTCTGGTTTGTCTATTTTAGTTTTGTTTCTAACAGAATTGCTTTACCTTCCCATATTTATGTCTATTAATTTTTCCTCGGAGGTGACCCCTGCATGTGTACTGGCTAGTTTCCCTTGGTATTTCAGTGTATGGCTAGGTCCCCTTTTGTCTGTGATCAGTTACCCCTACGTGGGCAGGTTAGCTCTCAGTACCAATGCTACTATCCCTTGCATGGGAATTTTGAATCTTTCCTCCCCTGCGTGGGATTGTTTAAGTGGTTTTATATTTTCCATCCCTGAAATGGGATTGTGCAACAATATTTTCTCTAGATATTTTAAGGTTCTATGTACTTCTGGGATTGGGTCCCAGCCAAAACCCATTTAATCGAAACACCAAATTACCAAAAAAAAAAAAGTTAAATTTATTTATAAAAAAACTCATAAAGAATTGTTAGAAATCTCTTAATGGACAATTATACTGCTAAGAATATTTTTGGAAGATATGATTATTATATCACATACACACAATTATATTTTACATACAATTATAAGAAATGAAAAGTAACTAAAATAAAATGAAATGTTTCATATTGTGAAAAGCTAAAAATAATCTATTTTTTAATCTTGGCATGGGCAAAATTGGATTAGATGAAGCTACCTCAATCGTTTCCTTCTTTCTCATGAGATAATGAAAGAGAATGTTTGATGAAAATGAGTTTTATATCCATTCCTAATATTTTTATGTATATACATAGAAATTGGAGCAAGTGGTGGCAACAAATTTTTAGGAGCAAGCTACAGATTTTTTGGAGCAAGCGACGACGATGAATTTTTTGGAGCAAGCAGTGGCAACGAATTTTTTGGAGCAAGCAATTTTTTGAAGCAAACTATGAATTTTTGGAGCAAGCGACAACGTCAAATTTTTTGGAGCAAGTATTTTTTTGAAACAGGCGACAAATGTTTTGGAGCAAGCAAGGATTTTTTAGAGCAAACGATGGAGATCAAACCCTAGCATGAAAAAAATAAGGAAAAAGCATAGCAATTCTTTGAAGCAGATGATGGATTTCAAACCCTAGTACATGTCTTAACAAGTATTTTTCTCTACTATTTACTTTTCTAGATAAAAGTAAAAGTTTTTTTTGGAGTTGTGTTTATGATTTTTTCAAACACAAAGGTTTGGGTAGCCATAAAAGAATAAATTTTCAATTTGTTAAAACTTCATAGTACTTGTCATTTGGGTAGTCTATGCAAGTTAGAACTTAGTGGAAATATAGATGGAGAACAATGGTGTGGTTTCATAGGACTTAAAGTAGAACCTAGGGCTTGCTCATGAATGGACAATAGAAGAACAATATATTCTAGAAGAGGGCCTTCAATAGTTTGAAGGAGAATCCAACATGTTTAAATATCTTAAAACTACTACACTTTTACTAAAAAATAGTATGGGATGTTGCACTAAGGTGCATATGGATGTCAGAGATGTCTAAGATCTCAAATTTAGATTGAATAAGGGGTCAAGAGGATACAAAGTCAGCAAGGAGAAATATGGGTCACTACTACAACTACCATTGCAATTGTTAGATCCATCACATAGCCCTTGGTTTCAAGATGTATCACCACTAAGATCTATTAGCTCATTAGATATTTTGAAGAAGGCATTTGCATGGGGTTTGTTGGTAATTTTAGTGTAAAATAGATCCATGGTTGATGAGGGGAAATATGATAAGAATAGTTTAAGGCTATGGCCACTAAGGATGGAATCATCATCACACGACATGTATCTTAACCCTAAGGTTGTAAAGACATAAGCTAAGAGGATAGATTTTCAATTTTTTTTTACAAGACTACCACCATGGTGATTTAAAAAGAGGGTTATAAAGACAATGGGATATTACTTATTGAGGCTAATTTTGCTAATGTAAACACTAATGGAGAGTCCCCAAACCTTGAGGCTATAAGGAGAATGCAAGATTTTGAAAAGGAATATTTAGGGGTTTTTAGGAATAAGGTCATGAAGAAGAAGCAATGGACTACTCAATGGATCCTTATGAGGATGTATCCATATTTGATTGTGGAAGGAAGTTTGAAAGAAGAAATTCCTCCTTAGAAACTTTCAAGAATGGGCCTGAGCCAATGATGATTTTACAAGAAGATACACAAATCTTGGACAAGAGTGATGATTGGGATATGTCCTCTTTAGAGCAAGCTCAAAATAAGTCATAACTCTCTGAGCATGGCTATGAAGGACATCATAAGAATTTGAAATGAGGAAATCCAAAGAAGAATTCCTTGAAAGCAAGTAAAAAGGAAACCAAGTGCATTTGAAGGAAGAGTAATATAGCAAAATTAGTTCTAGGAGAAGATGTAAAAATGGGGGAAGTCATTGAACTCTCAGAGAAAATGCTTATTGGGAGATTCTATGAGCATGCAATTTCTAAAAAATCCTTGGTAAATTGGATGACCAAGGAATGGATGGAATTTATAGGGTATGTGTCTAGCTTTTTATTTCTAGTAAGAGGATGGTTGTCATTTCAGTTCAAGACTAAGGAAGATGTGGCAAAGAGTATGTCAGAGAAATGGTTTTGGGGGTCAGCTTTGTTAATTCTTAAAGTATGGGACCCTTATTTTGATCCTAGGACCACTTGAATACCTTCTCACCCTGTATGGATAAAGTTACCAAGGTTGCCATTAGAATCTTGGTCTAGAGATGTTTTCCAAGCTATAAGCAACTACATTGGTTCTTTCTTGGAGGTGGACGAGAGGTATCAGTCCTCATGCATGAGGACAATGGCCAGGATTCTTGTTGATGTGGATTGGAGAGATGGATTGGTGGGGGAAATTATATTGAAGTATAACAAAGGGATGCATGTTAAAATCCTAGACTATATTGGTGTGCCTTTTAGGTGTGCATGTTGTCATAATTATGGGTATATTGTAAGGGATTGTTCTCTTAATTTTTTAAGGAAGGTTTGGCATCATAAGGAAGATAGAGGTATCTTTAAGGGTGAGAATGAAATGCAATTTTATCTTCAAGCACATAACTTGCAGTCTAAATATATTATTTAATAATTGCATAAGGAACACAAGCTAGAGAAATCAAGGAAAAAAATACAAAATGTAGAGAATGTGGAGATAAATATATTTTTGCCAGATCAAGTGATGGATTTAGAATCTCTTATATTAAATTAAGGCTAGGATTCTTAGAGCAAAAGTTGGATGTCATGCTCTTGGACCCAGATACAAGCTTTCAAAGCAAATCTACTACCAAATCTCATACAAAGTCTCCACTAGAAGAAGATAAAGGTAATATTTAGGGGCAAGGAGGACCCTTAAATTCATCTTCCTTGAAGGAAGTAGATCCAGACCTTGGATTATATTGGTAAATTTTTTAATAATGCTTCACAAGTAAATCTCTTTAAAATTGCTTCTGCTCTTCAATTTTCTTATGGTCAAGAAGGTTATGTGTCCCTAGAAACTCATAGGTATCCCCTATGATCCCTAAAAGGCAAAATAGGACTAAGAGAAGAAGGATTTGGGAAGGCCCTGCTAAAGGTGTGGGGGATAGAAGTCTTACTGGTAGGAGGGGAAATAGAGTTTTTACTTTATTGGCTAAGAACAAAAGCCTATGTGAAGTTCAATAAGGCAAGCAACCATCCTTAAAAGGGATCCTTAGAGAAAGGATGATCCCAAACACATTTAATCAATGAAAGTACTTTCCTTTAATATTCAAGGGATGGGAAACTATGCAAAAAAAGTTGCTCTATGCAGGTTGGTAGAAATTCATAATCTAGATATTTTGTTAATTCAAGAGACAAAAGGATTAGCTATGAAAGTGATGGAAGATCTCAATAAATTGCTTAAAGGATGGGATTTTTTGGCCCTTTATGTTGTAGGAGCCTCAAGAGGAGTGGCTAAAAGGGAAGGTAAATCATTTTAGGCTAACCAAATTTGTATTGCTTGACTCAGGAGTAGGGATAAAATTATTTTCAGTGGATCTTGGGGAAGTAGTGGCAGTGGTGAACATTTATGGCCCATATAAATACAAGATGCAGTATTGGGATAAGCTTATGGATCCAACATTTTTAGAAGCTAATAATTTAATGTTAGAAGGTGATTTAAACTCAACTCTCTTGAGGAGTGAAGTGTGGGTTTTTTTCTACAAGAACTGATCCATTGGATAATTACTCCATCCAAAAGTTTGAATCCAAGGGGCTGGTAGTCTTGGTGCCTATAAAATCTATTCTAACTTGGAGAAACATGAGGATAGAAGTTGAAATAATTTCTAAGAGACTGGACAGATTCTTAGTAGCAAAGAGTTTGGTATATGGCACTTATAGATTCAAGTTGGAGGTGACTTTGATCACTCTTATCTCATGCTTCTTTTAAAAAAAGAGGAGAAAAAACCACATTATCCTTTTAAATTTAATTTTGAGTGGCTAAAAGAGGATAACTTTGTAACTCTAGTCAAATCAAAATGGGTGAAGTTTGATTCTAGTCTAAGAGAATCTTCTAGTATACAATTTGCAACAAATTTAAAAAGGGTTAAGGTAGTAGTGGCTCAGTGGGCCCATAAAAAAATTGATGGATGAGAAAAAACTAAGGGAGATTGAGGAGGAGCTTGCAATGTTTCTATAAAATTACTTTGAAAAAGAAATGGGTGAGGAAATAACGCTAAAGTATAAAAATTTGGAACAAGGGAAGAGTAGATTGTTGGCAGAGAGAAGCACAATGGAGGCTCAAAAGTAGAGCACTATGTACTGCATATGGGGATGAGAATACTAAAATTTTCATAGCTTTGTAAACCACAAAATACAACAAAATACAATTTAGGAGTTACAAGGACAAGATGGAAGTAAAGTCTCCTCCTTTAAAGGAATAGCAAACATGGGTGTAAGGAATTTTGGTCAACTATACAAGGATCCTAGTCAAATTAATATAGTTGAAATAGTTAAAATAGCTTCTCTCTTTCCCAAATTTATTGATGAGGAATCCAATGATGAGTTAATTAATTAATTCTCAAAGGAGGAGCTCAAAGTTGTTTTAAACTCCTTCCATAAAGATAAGATTTCATGACCTAATGGGTGGATTACGAAATTATTTCTCAGGCTCTATGGCATTTTGGATTCTGACCTACTCAAGGTTGTGGAGAAATCTAGGTTAAAATGAAGGCTAAATGTAGTTTTTAACTCTACCTTCATTGCTCTTGTTCCAAAAAAGGATAATCATTCTTCCTTTAATGATTTTAGGTCCATTTCTTTGTGTAATTGTGTGTATAAAATCATAGCAAAAATAATTGCTTCAGTAATTAAAAGGTTCTTCTCTACTTCTATATCTATTGAGCAATTTGGTTTCCTACATTGTAGACACAATTGGTGCTACTAAAGTCTTTATACCATAAAATCAAAGAAACTTCCAGCAATGGTGATGAAGGTGGATCTCTCCAAGGCTTTTGATAGAGTAAATTGGCTATAATTAAGAATGATACTTACTCAAATTTGGTTTTGTGTATATATGGTGAACTAGATTATGAGACGTCTTTGTTCTATTTCTTTTGCAATTTTGGTTAATGGGTCAACCTCTCAATTATTTAAAGTTGTTAGCTTTTGAGGATATATGCAGTGGGAGAGATCTATCATAGGTCCTAATAAGATACCAAAAAATGAAAAAAAGTATTTCTGCAATATGACTGAAATATACTATAAATAGAAAGTGATGAAAATACAATGCAGTATGGAGGTAATGGTCACTCCATTAATATAACCTAAAGAACTACATTGTACTCCATACAAGAGTTCTACTACTATCTACGACTCTCTACTATAATGCACTTGATATATGATATATCTCTATGAGACCCTTTATATAGGAAGATAGATTCCTTGGCCAACACTCTACCTAGTTGTACAAGGGGACACCTTGCACATTACAACTTGCACATTGACACTTGTGCATTTATTACATTGCTTGAAGTAACTAGCTAACTTCCCCCTAAAGTAATCTCCTACTCTAACTATGTACCAAAGGTGGTACATTTACATGACCCAAATGATGTAATATACTCTAACTCTAACACCCCCTATATTACATTATTTGGGTATTGAAGATTTCAATCTTCAATATGGATCTTTGTCTTCAGATGTTCTTCAGCTTGATCAGGTCCTTTATTTTCTTCTTTAATTCACATTGCACTATACGCCTCCTTGAATTGGTTCTTCTTCTTCTTATTATTTATTGGAGTCATAACTGGAACTTGTATCCTTCTTCATTGCTTACTGTAATTTGATCAAGTAAGTAGTTAGTGTCTTCATATGATGCAAAGAGAGTTATAGTTGAGGATTCTTTAGTATTTTGATGATGCCTATCTGGTTTAGTCTTTATGGTTTCTTTTCTATTCAAGTCTTCTTTGCTATGATCTCCTTTAGCATGTCTTTTCTTCCTTTTCCTCCTTCTTCTCCTATGATTATGCATTGATACTAGTGGAATTTTTGCTTCATGAGGAGTTAGTATATCATCACAATAATATTGATTTGTATTGCTAGCTTGCTTCATGTGTTGAGTGAGTACAAACACAATTAATGATAGATAAATCATCAAACATTCCTCATATGTGAATATAACTATCTTTTGTGAATTCCACCATGCCTTGAAGAGGTTTTCATGAAGATAACCAATTAATGCTTCAAAGCTACCCTCTTTTGCTTCTTTAAGAAATAAGGAGAATCTCTCCTTATCATTAGTTGATAGATTCTCATATCCTTCAAGGGTATCTATCAAATTCTGAGAATATGATTCCATTTCATGAAATAATTCTTTATTAATAAAGGCATTTCTTATTATTTCATCCATATTCCTTTTGATAAGTTTGAGATAGTGTTTCTAGCTATTCCTTAGGGTTGTAGTAATGGATTTGATAAGAGTCTTTTAAATACTCTAAATTGAATCTTTGAAGTAGTCTACCTTATGACTCCCTAGTTTAGAGTATGTGAGCTTGATTTGATAAAATCTTTTTTTTTGAGCTTAGGTTTTGTAGGCTTCCTTATATCTCCCTAGTTAAGATATGTGAATTTGATTTAATAAAATCCTTGTAGAAACCTTATGACTCCCAAATGGATTGAATACTTGATAAAATTTGAATGAATGCTATTATTATCAAGTTTTGTAGAATGCCTTATGTCTCCCTAGTGATTTTGGATATGTTGTATGAGTGATAAAGTGCTTTTTGTGAATAGTAGTTCAATTTTAGGTTGATTTTGTAAAGTTTTGTAAATACCAAAATCAACTTTTATTACTCCTTATTTCTCCTATTGAACTAAGCACTTTCTAATTTGATGAGGTTCTAATGGTTGGATTTCTTTTGTCCCTTTAATGTGATTTTGAGACAAGTATACCAATTAATTTCCAACTCTTGATAATTCTTAATGAACCTTATTTTATAGCTTTTGATATTTGATATTTAATGTTTCTAAATTCTAATATCCTACTTTGGTGTAGTATTCCTTATAACTCCCTAATTTGGAATATTATAAAACAATAATATTTGCAATAATTTTAATTTTTCCAGGTAGAAATCCTTATTTCTCCTATGTTTTAATTTGCAAATATTAAGCTATAATTCTCTTTCAATTTTTCTTTCAAATATGGTTGATTTTATTATAATTTCAACTTTATATTATACCCTTATAACTCCTATTAATGAAAGCAAATTAGAATAAGGTAAATCCTTACCTTTATAATGCTGCAACCTCCTACGTACTCGATGCTGAATTTCAAACGTAGATGACAACAATATTTAGTATTCCTCCTAGCCATTATGACCAATGTATTCTCCAACGTATGGGCATAGATGAGATCAACAATATTTAATGCTTATCTTGAACTCAAATGATGGCTGATTTTATTTTGTTCTAACTACAATATTTGGATAGTGGATACCTCAAGTCTGACCACCTTGACCAAGAGCTTTAAATGCTCTTTTCATTGTTATCCCTCACTACTATGAATGCTACTTTGAATATGCTTTCTCCTTAGTCTTTGATGCCTCAAATAGGGATAGATTCTTGTAGTGGGTGACAAGTGTCATGACAACTTCTCTTTAATGCCTAGAGCATTACAGTCTTGTATGAGCACTTATATTCCTTGGTGACAAGTGTTATTTTTCTTCTAACACTTCCAACCTCCTCCTGTGTAATGCCTACTTGGACTTTCTTTCAAACGCACAAAGGATGAGCGCTCGTGTGGGAGACATTAGGGTTTCCTTCAAGGTGACAAGTGTCACCTTCCCTTTTGCATGGGCCTTATCTTTTCAACATATCTCAATGTATTCTTTGTAAGGTTCTTTTATCAATGTATTGTGGCCAACTTCTCCTTTGTTGTATGCTTTCGATGGTGCTTGATGCAAACTAGTTCCAGTTGTAGTAGTGAGCAACGCTTCGATGGCTATGGGAAATGCTTTGGTGGAGTTTTGAGATACTCCAATGGTGCCCTTGAGTGCTCCTTGTGGATGTACATCTAGTTGGTATAGCTTATTTTGTGCTTTGTTTTCCTCCTCCTTTCAACCTGCTATGTATTTTCCTTTGTAGATAATATTTCTCCTTCCTTGTGTTATGTTGTATTTGCTTGTAGGTACCTTGATACGACTGTCCAAAACTATGGATGATATGAGCTCTTTTGAGAGGCTATTCTACCTTGCTTGGAGGATGCTCTTTACAAGGCCACTTTGATCTGATTTCCTCTGTGAAGAATGTGCCTTTGTGGCACTTAAACTTTATCCTTCTTCCTACGTAGGACAAATTGGTATGGTGCAAGATAATGTAAATAAACTTGTAAATAGAATACCTTCTTTTGCACCTCCTTTTGCACTCTATTCTTTTGGTTTTAATGGTGGATTTCTTGTAGGCAAGGGTTGATTTGACGTTGTCTCCTTTGCTAGACAACTCTCTCCTTTGCTTGGTTACTTTGGTAATAAACCCAAGCTAATAACCACGTAGATAGAAGCTTTTGTAGAAGTAATTTTTACACTATTTTTTTTGTAAATATCCCTTAGTGCACCTCGAATCTGAGACTCACCAAGTCTCGATTTGTAGCTTCTTTTACTGATTTTTGATGGTGGCTTTCTTCTCCACTCCTTGGAGGAATCTGATCTGATTTTGGTGGCTTCTTTGGGCCATGAAATGTTGTAGGTTCTGTGCACCAAATAGTGTCTCTAGACACTTTGATAATCTATTGGTTTTGTGCCCTTGATCTTTAACAATCAACAAACACAAACTAACCCTTTTGAGAGTAACTAGTTAATTATTAACTAGTATAGTGCTAATGGATTAATAATGCACTTTAATGGTAACAATAATCTCACCTTATTGCTCCTATAAATAAACTCTCAAAATAATTTCAAATGCACTTAATAATCTCTGCAACTTTTAAGAGTAATCTGTAAATAAACCTTAATGAATATTCTACAATTTTCACTACAATCAATATTGTAGGATGTAGTCTTCTTGCTTTCTAGATAGATAATAGGTAGGTGATACTTTTATTTCTTTCAAAAAATATCCAACTCCTATTTAATGTGCAAATAAATCTTTAAAATGAACTCTCCTTTTTGCACTTTCTTGAAGACTATAATATAAGCCCTTTTTCTTTGCAACTCTAATCTAAATATGGTGCTTAATGGAATTTGATAATGAACCCTTATTTGAAGTTCAACTAATTGCACCCTAGTTGCTTACCTTTAATGGCTTATGCAGTAGATGTAGATCTTGGTGTTTTGATTCACCAAGTTGCTACCTTGTAATGGATGAATTCGTAGCTTCTTGTTGGTTGTCCTAAATAGCTTCTTGCTTCACCAAACTGTGGTCTCAAACCTTCTATCTTGAGCCTAGGGTTTTGTGGCTTGATCCTTCCAGTGATCTTCTATTTTCTATTGTAAATTTAGAAAACTCTTATCTCTGATCTGTGCCTTCTTGTTGTAAGAGGTAATCTCCAAATCTCTTGGACAGGCTTCTTTTGTCTGAATCTTCCTTCAATCTTCCTTGTTGAATTCTGACTTCAAACATGATCTTCTTCTTCTCAATATTTTGAATGTCTTGAGGTCTTCACTGGATTCTTCTTTAGGATTTGGCACTCTTTGCCAAATTCTTCTTCTCTTGGGCTTGTTGTTGGATGGCGATAATTGTCCCAAGTCCTTCACTATCAAGAGCTTCTCCTTGGTAGTGGATTTCTCCAATGAGTTCTCCTAGGAACTCTTTTGATGATGCTTCTATGAGCTCTGCAACAAGGCTCTCCAAGCCTTATTTTTCCTCCTTGAGACCTCTCCAAGGTCTTCTATCTTGCAACTTCTCTGGTCTTCCAAATGAGACCTTTTCTTCAACCTTCTACTTCTGGAAGTGTTGGTGATGAGATCTTCTTCTCGGATCTCTAAAATCTATTGCTTTTGTATTCTGGAATGGGACCTTGTTGGTCCTTCTTTTCTTCTACAATTTGTAGGCTTTAATGGAGATCACCAATCTCCTATTTCATGGACTCTTCTCTGGAGTCTTCTTTAGGAACTCTTCTCTAGAGTCTTCTTCTAAATCAAGATTTTTCTCTGGAGTCTTCTTCTGAATCAAGAATTTTCTCTGGAGTCTTCTTCTAAATCAGGAATTCTTCTTCTGAATCAGGAATTCTTCTTCTAAATCCGGAATTCTTCTTCTGAATCAAGAATTCTTCTTTGAAGTCTTCTTCAAAATTAAGGCTTTTGTGGCATTTTTTGCTTATGCACTCTGCAGGTATTGATCTTGAATGGAGATCACCAATCTTCTATCTCCTCCTTGACTCATATTCTGGAGTCTCTTCTTCCTTGAGTCTGCTATAAGGCTATTGTTGCATTTTCTTTACTTCTACAATCTGCAGGATTTGTAGCTCTTGTAATGGGACCTTTTTTTTAAGGTATTTGAAATATTCAATCTTCTCCTTGTTGTTGCAAGTGCTGGAATGATTCTAAGAAGATATTCTTCCTAGCTCTCTTGTAGGAAGCTTTCCAACATTTTTCCTGAATCTCCTTTTCCTACAACAAGTTGTTAGAAATTGGAACAAAAGAATTTATAATTCTGAACCAAGGCTTCTATGGCCTTTTTTTGGATCAAGGCTTCTATGGCCTTTCTTTTGGATCAAGGCTTCTATGGCATTTCTTCTGGATCAAGGCTTCTATGGCCTTTCTTCTGGATCAAGGCTTCTATGGCATTTTTTCAATGTGAAGTTTTCCAATCTAGCAATGGAGATCTCCAATCTCCAAACTTCACCAAGACTCTACTCCTGGAGTCTCTTCCACAATGTCTATTTTTTTGCAACAAAGAACTTTAGATAATAGTTAGCATGAAAATATCCAGATCTCTTGAGATCAGTAGTCTTCACTAGTTGATCCATCAAACTAGTGGAATGAATGTTGAGTCCTAGTCTTCACGAGTTTTCTTGCAACTTTGTGGAAAGACTCTAGCTAGATGTAATCTCAAAATTTTTGTAACTAAGATTTATTTTAGTCCTCACTTGTGACTCTCCCTATTCCTATATTGATTCATCGTGGCTCTGATACCACTGTTATATTTTGAGGATATATGCAGTGGGAGAGATCTATCATAGGTCCTAATAAGATACCAAAAATATGAAAGAAAGTATTTCTACAATATGACTAAAATATACTATAAATAGAAAGTGATGAAAATACAATGTAGTATGGAGGTAATGGTCACTCCATTAATATAACCTAAAGAACTACATTGTACTCCATACAAGAGTTCTACTACTATCTACTACTCTCTACTACAATGCACTTGATATATGATATGTCTCTATGAGGCCCTTTATATAGGAAGATAGATTCCTTGGCCAACACTCTACCTAGTTGTACAAGGGGACACCTTGCACATTGACACTTGTGCATTTATTACATTGCTTGAAGTAACTAGCTAACTTCCCCCTAAAGTAATCTCCTACTCTAACTATGTACCAAAGGTGGTACATTTACATGACCCAAATGATGTAATATACTCTAACTCTAACAAAAGCTTATCGGGGTATTAGACAAGGTTGCCCCTTGTCACCACTATTATTTATTTTGGTAGTCGAGGTATTAAGTAGGTGTATTATAGAAGCCAAGAGAAAAGGAGAAATAAAGGAAATTAAAATAGGTAGAACGGTGGAAGTCACCCATCTACTTTTTGTAGATGATGTTCTCCTTTTCACATATGGAACATTAAGAGCTATAGAGAAGTTAAAATAATATTTAGATATTTTTTGTCTATCAACAGGTATGCAGATTAATGCACAAAAGTCAAGCATTTATTTTAACTGTGTGAATTAGAATAAAACCATAATAATAGGTCATATTTTCCCCTTTAACATATTTGATCTTCAAGAGGGGCTTAAATATCTAGGGATATTTTTGAAACCCAATGATTACACTAAACAATATTGGAATTGGTTGATAAAGAAGGTGGAAGGAAAAATTAATATTTGGTGCAAAAAATGGCTCTCTTTGAGGGGGAGATTGACTTTGGTCAAGTCTATATTGGATGCAATACCAATATATTAGTAATCTTTGGCTCATGTACCAAGAGGAGTTTTGGAAAAAAATTAGACAGTTAAGCTATAGATTCTTATGGATAGGGAAAATGAAAAGGGAAGGTATGCCCTTAGTTATATGATAATCCTTAGCCAAACCCAAGGAAAATGGAGGATGGGGACTTAATAACATCTTCCAATTTAGCAAGGCTCTAGCAGCAAAGTGTGTTTGGAAGATAATATCAAAGGAAGGCTTATGTAATAAAATTATACATGAAAAGTATTTAAAGCCACTCCCGGTTGAGGAGTGGATAAGGGTTCCAATTAAGAGCAAAAATAACAATTCAATCTATTTGAAGACAATTATTTAGGTCTTTTATATTTTTGGTGATTGGTTTACCTAGAAAATAGGGGATGGTTCAAGGATAAAACTAGGATTAGACCCTTGGATTGGTTGTGGTGATATGCACAGATTGCCAAATAATATAATTTAGACCCTAAGAGCACAAGGGATTGGAAATCTTGTACAAGCAACTAATCTAGAATCTTCTACAAACTAGATTTAGGGATGGAAGGAAGCAACAATGTTAGGGCTTCAGGGCTAAGAGGCACACTAGTGGGAAGAATATGTGGGGAGACTTAAATCTGGACATATCAAGTTATGAGAGGAAACTGATTAATTGGTCTGGACAAAGAATGAAGCTACATGGGAGTACACTCCAAATTTGGGGTATAAGACTCTATTGTAAGATAACAATGATAATCGAGCATGGTGATGGAAGACACTTTGGAAGTAGAAAGCCCCATTAAAGACAAGACTGTTCCTATGGCTTTCCATGAAAAATAAGTTTCTAACATGGGACGTTTTACAAAAGAAAAATTGGAATGGTCCAGGAAGGTGTAACTTATGTAATTCAAACAATGAAACTATTTATCATTTATTGGTTGCTTGCTCCTTTACTAGACAGGTTTGGAGGGAGAATATAGCATAGTTAAAGCTTCCTATAGGATGGCAAGAAATTTCCTTAGGAGATTGCTTAAAATTGTGGTTTGAAAATAGGTCTTTCAAAGGTTTTATAACTCTCCCATTATTTTTATATTGGGGAGTATGGTTAACTAGGAATGCAATAATTTTCCAGGATCAAGAGAAGCCTCCTTAGAAGGTCTCCTCCCAAATCATTGGAAGTTTCCAAAAACTGTAAGGTTTTAGCAACAACAAAGGTAAACAGACAAATCATCCCTCCAAATATTGATAAATCAAGGGCCTATGGGTTTTTTGATGGGGCTAGATAGGGGGTCCATGGATTTTGTGGAGCAGGAGGATTACTATATATTTTTTACTCTCATTATTTAAAATTCAAGGTTGGATTGGGAGAAGGTTCTAATAATTATGCTAAAATCATGGCCCTCAAATTGTTGGATCAGTGGGCAAAATCAAAAGGAATAAAAAAATTAAATTTATGAAAACTCGCAGGTGGTAATAAACTCGATTGTAGCAACCCAAAATTCCATCCTACTCGAGTGAGAGAATTTTTTTGTACACTCAATAGGGATTTATTTATCCTTAATATCCATAACCCTTTTCTATGAAGATATCTATTTACTTAGTATCCCATGATTAATTTATCTGTTTCATCTCAACGATGAGCCAACTTATCCCTTTAGGTTCATCAAAATTTTATGCCCATCTCTACACCCTACATAATTTTATGTAGGTGCACCAAGTGTAATGCAATTAAGATATCTATCTCATCCTCTTGATGAGCTAGCTTATCTCTTATAGTTTGTCAAAAGGGTATGCTCATATCTACACCATACATACATCTGTCTATGTATGTGCACTAAGAGTATTAGGTTTAGACTATCCATATCATCTCCATGATGAGCTAACCTTTTCATCATTTACTTGGTGAAATACGAATCATAGATTCCAACCCTAGTTATTGGCTTTATACACCTACCTAGGTTTGGGGTCTTAGCAAAAATATTTAGGATAAGATCCTTTGGTAGGGGTTTCATCCCAAAGATATCCCACAATCCCTTGATTAACTTTGGGGTTATTCTTTCTCATTATCACTCTCTCTCTCTCTCTCTTTATACTACTAATCCATTTGCATAATTAGTAGGTGTCATTCATTACCTAACTAGGGTTCCTTATATAAGGTCTATTTAGATTCATAAAAGTATATACTATTTCACACACAATTAGTGAATCGTTTCCTTTCCTTTCCTACACGATTCACAATTACTATGAGTAGCATTATTTCATTCAATGAAATTCTTATAAAAACTAAAGCAATAATCTTGAGAGCAGTATGAAATTCCCTTTTAAATTTAAAGGACAATATATTTCAACAACTACCTCTAGTAAAGTATGATCAAAGGATAAAATATATCACACAATACATAATACCTCATATATCCTGGGAAACCCTTACAAGAAAAACCTAGCCTTAAAATATTCTCTTTATTTCATAGATTAATTTATCTCTAATACAATTAATCAAAGGAATCATTAATTCCTTTCATCAAAACCATAAGAATCCCATAATTATTATGTCCCTAAAACATGAATTTATCCTTTAATTCATATTACAATTTTGGTGAGGGAACCCATAATTCCCTCGAATAAATTCCACATTCATCCTTCATATAATGTTTTTCTTCATTGAACAGGAGCACATTAAATAATAACTTCTTTTAAAACATATTGTACACATTTATTAACAAATTACATAACAAGACTATTAGAGAGGACCCCATAATACTCCCCAAGAACCCCATTAGTATCTTTACAAAATAGATGGCATGGTCATCTATGCTTTTCCATACATTCTTCAATATGAGATACAAAATAGAGACCTATGTATGCCAAGCCTAAATTATCCCAAAGAAACAAATTACCCATAAAACATCTCTATAATTCCTCAATCCTGAGAACATATCATCCTTATTACATTTTCCAACAACATTTAACTCAACCATAAACGTTTCCAATGTCATTGAAAAACTTAACCTTAATCTTAAGGAAATATAAACTATATATAGTATTTTCAAGGTCAAGGTGTAGACCAATTGGTTCTTCTAAACCCTGTAAGGAAGATGAAGGTCCAAGGTTCAAATATCGGACTTCATCGAACTGAATGCTTGTCCCTTTCCTGGTGCTTTTAGTGGTGTACAAGGTTTAAAATGATTGTGACATGGTGATTATAGGGGTAGACTGCACAAGTACTGTGTGGTGGATTCTAAGGCAAACAATGCAGAATAATGTGATGGCCATAAAATACGGACAACATACCCGAATCATCATGGTGGCTATTGATTCCACCATGTAAACTCAAAATATATTTATATATAGTATTTTCAAATCTCGACTAAACCATGCATTAAACAATATCCAAAAATATACTTCAACTTTCAATTTATTCAAAGCAATCGACAATATCTATTATATATTTCTAACCTCCCTTAATTAAAATTTATATTAAACATTATCCAACATATTTCCAAAAATGTTTCAATGGCTAAGGCGATCAACACTCATAAACAATATTAATAGACCACACACAAGAAACCTTGCCATGACATCCAACTACAGGTGCCAACTGAAAGGTCCTCATGCTCAACACCCCATGATATGTGGTAAGACAAGCAGTGCACAACCAAGCACTTGGTTGATAGTCTAAGGGCTTTAGGGTCTTCTTATACCATTTTAACCCCACTATACAACGTATGTGGGATAAATGGGCTTGTCTTAAAAGGTTAAAAGGAGGGTTTGTTACACTAGATGGTGCACAAGAGACAATTATCGACTAGAGTTAAACTAAAACACATACCAAAGTCAAATGGGGGGTCAAGTAATGGCCAAGTGACCACGTGGATTGGTATAAGTAACTCCAATTGGCACTGGGCTACTCCACATGGAGTAGCCCCTAACCACCACTGTGGTCACATATTTAAGGGGTGCTCACCCTAATAAGGTGCAAGCCCACTTCAATATCCCACATGTGGGATAATGGGAGGGGGAAATATTTAAATGCTTCCCCTTCCATCCATGCCCTTCCATGCATTGATGCACTACGTAATAGTAGTGCGTGGGTGGTGCAAGGGTGATAGGAATTTATTAATCCCCTAACCTAAGGTTAAACCTTATGTTGGATAACGGATAAAGTGATTTTGGGGGCAACTAGAACCCAAGGTAAGAAACACCCTTCGAGAGTATTTATAGTTTTGTAACAATAACATAGAGGAGGATTACCTAGTTCCTTCCTCGATGAAAACTAGATCAGAGTGAGGTAGTCCAAGGTGACTATCAAAAGGACATAGGGGTGAATGATTGGCCTAACTATTGATGTACAAAGCACTCTCATAGGAAAAAAACATGAACAAGGGATAAACATTAAGATTACAATTTAATTTATTCCTTCTTTGAATAAATATAGACACATGCTAAAGGAAAATTGAACAAAGTGCACACCTAAGAGCTAGAAGGTGCTCAAAACACTCACAGTTGTTTGAGCCTGAACATAGAACATTGAATCTCCTTATAGAGTCTGAAACCTCATAGAGAGCATCGACAACATAAAACACAGGAATGATAGCTCGAAACCCCAACCTAAGAACAAAGAGGATATCTTTATTAAACAAGGATGATGGAAAACATTTTGTTAAAGCTAATCCTCCATAGCAGCCATCTTTGGAAGAGTGAAAGGATGATTCACAGGCCAAAGGGAGAAAACAAGAGTGAGGTAAACAAAAACCAAAGTAACCGAGTCTAACTTAAACATAGTAAATCAACCTTTTGATCTCAACAACAAGAAAGGATTACCAAAAGTTTTGCAAGCAAAAGGGTATTTCAAAGGATCCAACCTAGTTATAATCATCCATGGGTGGAAAAATTAATCCTTCTTCTTCTACGAGCCCCTCCTTCACCTCCTTCGTAACCTTCTTCCCCCCAATGACCCCCAAGGACCAAGCCCCCCTTACGTATGCTAACCCCCAAGAAATGAATACCTATCTGTCTTCTTTTCCAAGGGTTGATAAGGGTGTGTACTTACCATTAAGACTAGCCTCCTTGCTTAGTCCAAAACTAACATGAAGCCATTAATTCTCCTTCCTACAAAATCTAGTTTAATATATTCAAAAATACCTACTTTATTTGGAAAGTCAGGAGAAACCTTTATATAAATATTTTATCCAAACATGATGTTAGTCACCCTTTTTTTAAATAAAACAAACTATTATATTACCACAATATAATTTATGTAAAGAGAAAAAATAATTTCTTTCATTAATTCATTTTCCAAATTGATTAATCAAGTCCAAGAATATTCTTATTCTTCAAAATAAAGCATTAGTCATCCATGACATTATTGTCTCTAATTAAAATTAAAGCATACCTAGAATGATAACAATAGTCCCTAAAATTTACTAAATCAAAAGCATACACCATAACTGATTTTAAATCATTAGCTTGGTATTGCCCACCTAGGTGCTAGTAAAATATCCATTTTACTAATACCTCCTAGGTGGCGAACGATATTTTCTTCCACCTGCAAGCATCGTTACCCTACAAAACCCATATTAAAACACAATTCTATATCCATACAACATAATCATTGTTACAAACATCTTTGCATATCCATGATATAAACTATGCTAGGCATTGAAACAATAAATCACACACATTGTCATTTTAAAATGGTCCTTCCAAGGTGGGTATTACATCCTATCCCCCTTGGACTAAACACAATCCTCTGTGTTTTTCCATGCATCACAATTTTACTTTCATTCAAATAAAAAAGAAAATATATCTTCATAACATCCACTTTTTTCCAAGTGGCACTCCTCTGTTAATATCGATCCCATTGGACCTTACATTGCTCTAGAGTTTTCTTCCTCATTGCTTTAGAATGGAACTCTAGGATATTCACTGATTGCACCTCAATGGCCTCTAGGTCCGCCATCTACAATTTAGAAAAATACCACACATGATCAGTATTAGCAATGTATTTCCTAAGCAGGGATACATGGAAAGTGTCATGGATCTTCAATATATTGGATGGTAAGGTGAGTCTATATACCATAGGACTAATATTATTCATGATCTCAAATGACCCAATAAAATGAGGATCTAGTTTTGTGGACTTTATAACACTCTTCATGGGTCTGACCCTCAAGAACACTATGTATCCCACAAAGAATTCTCTTGGAAATCTCTTCATATTAGCATAAATTTTTTGATGATTAACAGTTTTCTTGAGCCTCTATCTGATCATCTTAAGTTGTTCCTCCATTTCCCTAACCATGTCTGGCCCAACCACAACTTGCTCCTCTAGATTACCTAGTTCCATCCTCGATCAAAACCAAACCTAAGTGAGGTAGTCCAAGGTGACTATCAAAAGGACACAAGGATTAACAATTGGCCTAACTGCTAACGTATAGAGTGCTCTCATAGGTGGTAAACATGAACGAGGCATAAACATTAAGATTACAGTTTAATTTATTTCAACCTAAAAGAAATATAAGCAAATGCTAAAGGAAAATTGAACAAACTGCACATTCAAGAGCTAGAAGGTGCTCAAAACACTCACAAGTGTTTGAGCCTAAACATAGAACATCGAATCTCTCCATAGAGTTTGAAACCTCATAGAGAGCATCAAAAATAGAAAACACAGGAATGATCGCTCGAAACCCCAACCCAAGAACAAACAGGAGATTTTTAATAAACAAGGATGATGGAAAATAGTTCATCAAAGCTAATCCTCCGTAGCAGCTATTGTAGTTTGGTTTGTCATCAAGCCAATGCTAGAATTGTTATCATTATATTGAGAGATTTGAAGGCGAGCACCCACTAACCATAGCCTAGACTAAATATTGGAAGAACCAAATTACTTTGATTCAACCTCCAAAGAAGGTTGGTATACCTTGTCAACTTAATAGGTGTTGAATCTTTTAGCTCAAAATGGTAAAGGTTTAGGGATAGGAATTAAAGGGTTAGAAATGTATGAATTAATGATGGATGGGTGAAGAAAATGGCATAGACATCCATAAAGGACCTTCCGATAAGTAAATTTACATAAGCAAGATTTGAGACTAACAACATTCAAAACTCAACAATACTTTGCATCAATGGCCTTTAACACACTTAAAGAATTATTCCAAATAGCTAGAATTAATTATCCAAGTTAACAGAATAAGATCAATGCCTCGACTAATAGAAATAGAATTCCCATAAGCATGCATATAAGTATGAATTATTCCAATTTTCTCTAAGTTAGCAATCCAAATTAACATAATAAACTAACCATAGCAGCAATAGCAAAAATAACTTTACAAGATTATGATCAACCAATCAACACAAATGCAAGTTCAAGGTAAACATCCCTTGTAATGCTTCTTTCATTAGTTGCAGAAAATGTACATAGTAGTGCAAGCAAACACTTTAGAGTCGACCTTTTGAAAGGAGGTCACTGCTTTTATTTATAGATTTACAATGAGTTTCATTCTAAGAATTACAGGGAAGTTTTGACGTTCTTAATTTCTTGGCAACTTGCCATCAATGGTGCTAGCCAATTGCATCTTCTTGATCAGTTATAACAAAATTTTAGACTAGATTCATCGTTGCCTTTCATGGTTCTTGCTACCTTATTTCGTCCATTAATCTGCAACTGAATCTGGTTGAACAAAATATTTTGGAAGCTTTTGGACTTTAAGAGGTGATTTGGCTTCCATGGCACCTGGTTAAGCTTTCCTCTATCTATGTAACACACAGCCACACAAAAATGTGCTAAGGTTTTGAATTTAGAGAAAGATTAACCCTCACCACTGATATGAGGATGGATGGTTGTGACTGATTAGCATGTGGTCACTCGTTTCTATGTTCTCTTTCATGAAATATTGGACTTTCTTAGCCTTAGCCGTAAAGATAGAGAGGCATGAGGAATCAATATTTTGCTCATATTTCTTTAGCTTGCTAAGCTTAGCATATTTTTTATTGGTGGGTCTACCTTGGTCTTCACATGCAAACACATTATCCGTGATCTTTAGTTTTGTTCCAATAACAAAGGGTACTAAAAAGCATGCTCACTTCTTCATATTAAGCCTTTTGGTTAGCTTTCTTTGCAAAAATACATTTTTTAGTGATTTTCTCTTTGCAAGCCTTTTCCAGTACTTTTCAGATGCGTGCGGATAACAAAGGAATCAGAAAACCCCACTCGGGAGTATTTTCCCAATTTTGGCCTTTTCTTGCAAATTTACCCTTTTGAGCATTTTTTTATTTGCATGCGCTTAACTAAGGAGTCAGGAAATCGTGTGCACTGCTTTCATTTGATTTAGCCCTTTTTCCGTAAATCCATGTTTTCCAATGCTTTTCTGATTTTAGACTTTCTAAGCATTTTTATTTGTGAATGATTACCAAAGGAATCAAGAAATTGTGGCAATTTACTTGCAATGGGGACTTAGCACCTTTTCCCACGAAATCACACTATTCAGCAATTTTACTTTTTGAGCACTTTTATGATTTGCACGCGATTAACTAAGGAGTCAGGAAATTGCATGCACCGCTTTCATCTAATTTAGCTCTTTTTCCATGAATCTGTGTTTTCCAACACCTTTCTAATTTGCGCACGAATAACAAAGAAGATGGGAAATCATGCTCTAGAGATTTTTTTCCAATTTTAGCCTTTTCTCGTGGATTTGCATTTTTTAACAAAAATGAAAAAATCAACATATTTTTGCTTGCTTTCTCCATACTTAGCCAAATTTTGTGAAATTTGAGTTAAGTTGAGATGTAGTCAATTTTGGCCTACATTATTGGAACCTCCTCAAGAATCTTGCTTATAATATTTTGAGAACTCATCTTATCCATTGGGTTTATGGAGTCAAAAATGATATAATGGATGATTGCGGAATGAAGGCAAATGGACATAAAGAATGAGACGAAGAAAATGACTTGGAAAATAGTATGATGAACTGAATATGAACGAAGTGATGAGGATGAATGGGAAGTAAATGAGAATGAATGTAAGAATATGGAAGGGTTAACAAGACTCTAGTTGGTTTCTTCAAAATAAGGTCTCAAAGCATTATTTCCTTGTGATCTTCACCCTCTTGACCCTTTGCAAATGATTAGAGGATAATTGTTCACATGGAAACAAGATAAGAGGCAAAAATATGATTAACCTACACCAAAGCAAAATTTATTTATAGGCTTAACCAAATGTGGTTTTCACCTTCTCATGGCTCCATATGCATGAGGATATCTGGATTTTCATGCCTTTTGGCTTCTCTAACACTTGTCAGACTACAAACCTTCACAAAACTTGTGCATTTCTAGCGTCTCTATCATCTTCACCATTCTCTTCTTCGATATGAATCACCTCTATCTCAGGTTTTTCTTGCCCAATCTCCTAAACTTCATCCTCTTCTTCTTCCTCTTCTATTTGATCCTCCTATTCAGATTCATCCTCCTCTATATCTCCTTCACTTATGTCTTCTTCACTAATGTCCTCCTCACTGAGTAGTTGGACAACATCACTTAGTTCATTTGAAGCTTCTTCCCAAGCTTTATGTGGAATTCCTAGTACTACAAAAATATTTTAGTAAATCCACTATAAGCTTGATAGCCTCTCATAATATGGTTCAACCCCACCATTACCAACTTCAACTATGACATCTCTGATCTCTATCAAGTTTTTGATCAACTAGACTACCTGGTCTTGTTGAATTTGTTCAAGTCATCCTTCTATTTTGGAGTCATTCTCCATAATAGAGTCTAAGCAGGCTCCCAGTGCTGCTTCTCTAATTTATTGGTGATTCTTTCCCAAGTAATCAGGAAATCCCAGTTATCTAATGTGAGACAACTTTTGCATAATTTTGTTCTTGTTCTCCAGCCTGTCTAACCGCTGCTAGCCTTTTGTGAGTAGCATGTTCTTAGCTAGAATATCTTTGTCTATATTCTTAGCAGTGCACTGTTGAGAAAAATATTGGTTACACTACAATTGATTTATTACCTATATTAAATTGTCAAACTTGGGAAAGCTCGTAAAATTTTTGAAGGACCATGCATAGTTTATGCCTGTAAAACCAACAACATGAGTCCTCCATGTCCTAAGGTTTGGGGGGGTGGTTTGTGGTGTCGTTCTATTTCTTGTCCAAAACATTAAAATAGCCTACATTTTTAAATACATGACCAGAAATAAACTACAAAAAATAAAAACACACTCTTGCTGGAAAATACAGAGAAAACAAGGAAAATTACTGTAATCAAGTAAACTGCAAAAAAGACAAAAAATAGAGAATAAAAAGTGCATAAATAAATTACAAAAAAATAAGAAAGGGGACGAATATTGTTGAGAGTGGGCCCAAGCTTCCAGTAGATTTTGCCAAAATTAATTCACGTACACCATATGCTTAGAAATGTATATGAACACTCAAATGAATGGTATTGCAGCTTCATAAGTGATTTTATAGAAAATTATCTAGGACCCTTTTTCAAGGGTGGTCTGTGCATTTATATAGTGTACAGCCATCATCGATTACAAACTTAGGCATGTTTATTTCAGACTTTTTGTTACAAAAAACACACGAAAAACAATCTTAGACAATGAACACGCACTAAATTTATCCTTTGCAGGATAAATTAGGCGTGTTCCATTTATCGAACAAAATATATCTCAATCGATATCCATAGTTTCATACAATTGATTTGTGTGTTTGCTTAATCATTAATGAGAAATGAATAATTTTTTCGGTTCATTTTGTTTTCCTTCATCCGCATATATCGCTAAAAACTGCCATTATGTTTCTTCTAGAAATAGGGTTCTTGTTGCACTTTGCTTCAACGGGAGTCAGGCACCATATAGCATGTTGCTAGAAATTAGGTATTGTTGACTCCAAAGGTAGGAGTCAGGCATTGTCGATCTTGAAGCTAGGAGTCAGGTGCCTTTGACCCTAAATTCAGGAGTTAGGTGTCATTGATCCTGAAGTCAGGAGTCAGGTGCCTTTGACCTTGAAGTCGAGAGTCAAGCGCTGCTCTTTCGAAAGATAGGAGTTAGGTACTTTATAGCTTACATAACTTGTTTGTTGTGGTCAACCTTTGTCCTTAGTTCTCCACCATAAAACATGAAGTGCCAGGTCCAAATGGGACCTTGACGTAGATATGTAGAAAAATAGCAAAATAATTGAATCTACACACAAATCACACTCAAAACACATATTAGATAATATACAAATTTTCATATTAAATATATATAAAACTTTCATAAAAAGTACATTATTTAAAAATAATGTTGCACAATATGTTATTAATCCATATAAAAATATGAGCATTTTTTGTGCTTATCATTCCCCCATGCCTAATTGTTGCCACGCCCTCGTGGCACTTTCTATTGGTAGTCCCCTATTTGGTCAATAGCCCACTAGTATGCTTTGTTTCTACATTTTCTTTCCTTGGTTGTGGCTCAATCTCTTTCCTTATTACGTTTTCATTTGCCACCCTGTTTTAGTTGATTGGGACCTATTTCGAGTGCCTTCTTTCATGGACTGCATCGTAGGGGTTGACTCGGTCCTACTTCTATATGCAGCGTTGCTCTACTCCACCTCTTTTTACCTATTGCTTCTTCTACATAGAATCCTATAAATGTAGTGGCATCCTTCTAGAATGTAGGCTCAACTTGCTTCTAGTACTGATGGTTTAGGGGAAGTTAGACTACCACTAGAAATTTAGGCTTATCCCATGGTGGATATGGGATGTATCATGCACTTGGGTCCTTGGCAATTTTGCCACCTCATGGTCAAGTATGGCATCCCATGCAACATTCTTTTCTACATCATTTTCCTTTGCATCATTATCCTCTACATATTCAAAGGGTAAAGACTCAGCCTTTTGAACTAGTGATAACATCATTGGCTCTGTGTTGAATATGCCCATCTTGTCTAGATATTCCCTCATCCTTGAGGGATTGCCATCTTTTGAACCATATAGGTTCCAAAACTATTTTGGTTGTGCAGGGGTAATAGAAATACCTGGATCTCGAGTCATTCTTCTGTAAGCCTTTCACTTCTTTTTAGCTTCCTCCAGGCTCTTTTGGAGCTCTTGGAGCTGCTCCTTCTGGCTGGTGAAGGATTTCATGGATGCAACCCACTCTTCATCTAAGTTCATATTTGGCTACACCTTCAATTTTCATTGGGTGACCTTCTACTTTTGCTGCCTTGTTATTTTGGCCCTTGTATTTGGTCTTTTTTACAGTGCTCTCTCAGCTTTCCTTTTAGGCTGCAATTTCCTTGATGGTCCGGTGTTGCTACCTCAGTTGTGGAAGCCAAATGACCAACCTCATCTTTATTTTGTATTAGTGGTATCTCCTAGACCTCAAAGGACTCTACATCTTGCTTTTATTGGGCCCTTGGTGTGTTCCCAATTGGTCTAGCCATGGTCTATTTGTCCAACTGTTCAACCTTGGTTTGGTCAACCAATGACTGACCAGCTGACTGTGTAGCCTCTATGGGATCGGTTGACCCCTATGGGTGACCATTTTCATAGTATTTTCCTTGCTCTACTTCTGTCTAGAAAACAGGATTAAATGGTTGTGTATCATCAATCAACTGAGTGGCACCCAGTTGTGCTTAATATTTCTCAGCTGAATGTGCCACTCCTGTTTGGTAATATGGTGGTTGGCCATAGGACTGGGCAACATCACATATCTCGGTGACTCCTTTGTAATGTTGTCATAAATTCCTATGATATAATGTTACTATTACACAACATGGCTCCCCTATTATTCATCAATTATTTTAGAAAAGGCCTCATAAAGGTCCCCTACTTTAGCTTCTATGTTGGTTGCTTTTATGGCATCTAACCTAATATGGCTAGAAGAAACAATCTTCTCCTTAGAGTCTAGAGAAGTCGTAGGCACCTCCATTGCCCATTCTATCTATAATACAACATCAACCTTGACTATCTGACCAACCTTTGTTTACTACATCTATGATTTTAATCACTGCATTGTATCCTACAGTTGGTTTATGATGTTATACATCTCTAGCTAATTTTCTATAGCAGCCTTTCTAGAAACCTCAAATAGAGTCTACTCTATTTTGTACTTGCCTTCCCAAATGAAGGCTTGCTCATTTAACATCTGTAATTGTATCTACAAATATTCTCCTTGGATTTCTAGGTGATAAGGTTCATCGTTGGCCATATTTTGTAGCACCTAGGCAAAAAATTCATCCTCAGTCATGCTAATGATGTCTTCATCACTGGATGGACCGGAGATAACCAAGGACACTCGCTTTGTTCTACTTTTGGTCCTTGGGTAGATCATAACTTGAATAGGGTTTGACAAGTTTGGTCCTACTCCCTCATTAAAATATTGAGAAACAAGGGATGGAGGTTGCCTTACCTTCCTTATTAATTGATCATGATGGGAGGTAGGCACCAACTCGACTGACCCTGATGCCCCTATAGATGAGTGACTACGGGATTCAGGTGCCTCTACCACATTCTATTGCTCTAGAATAGTAGCATCTTCTTCAATTGGTGCCTCTTTATGTTCCTCTGTGTGTCTAATTAGGGCTAATTTCAACCCATGGTGCGCCAAGGCAATAGTTTTCCCTTCCTGATACCGCCTGGTCTCGTCCTTTAGGGCACATGCTAAGTAATACAAGACATTAATCTTGTCCCCATGTAATAGATGATTTAGAAAATGGAAATGATTTACATTGAGCCATGAGTACTTACCCGTGCAGGTGAAGAATCAGGCCACTTGCTCAAATAATTGGCTCCAAAGATCTAGGAGGTACTATCTTGGTACTCTAGAATGCATCAGATACATCATTGGTTGCCCAAAAAACCTCTGTGCACAATTCACAGGGTTATCATATTTATATACATGGTCCCTTATTTGAAGGAGATCGATGGCTATAGCTATATGGCCCTCTATGATTGGAATTTCCAGTTCGCGCATTCAGACGACTTCATACCTTAAGGATTCTACAAATTCTTTGGCTTCCTCTTCATCTTGGCTATGACTAACTAGGTGGCAGTAATCCATCCATCCGAAAACTTTGAATTGGCTCTAAACATCTTCATTGATCCCCAAAATATCTCTAGGCTCCTTTGTTTAAAGCAAATGATTTGTTGATTTTCCTCCCATGGTGAATTACTCTCTATTTTTTGTCTACAATTTCCTTTATGATTCTCTAGATTTCTCTGCAACTTACCCTGGATCATAGGTTCTTTTAACATATCATTTCAATTCAATTGTATCCATGCAATCACACACTTCATCACCATAATTAGATATAATTATAGTGATGTATGCAAAAGATCATTAAAATCGTGTGCCACATTTCTAATGGATGATTGTTATAATTCTTTACCCAACTGATCACTGACATGTGGATGAATGTAGAATTGGATATGATGATTGTATGGATATCTACGGATAACGTGATGACTCTATTTACAAAAATGTATTTTCCATGAAAATTATATACATATAAAACAAAAAATTGAGTACATACCTAAATAATGTTTTGCGTGTGCATGATGTGTAGACACTCATGGTGCATACGGATTGGTTGTCTCATGATGACTGTGATTACTGGAATAAATAATATCATGTGTATTTTCCATATGAAGAAATTGTTCTTGGGTGCTGTTTTTTTTTAATTTGAGGTTCCCTGCTAAAAAAAACATTCAAGAAATATATTAAATAAATACTTTTCCACAGGATGACACACATCCCTCCTTGGAAGTTGTTTGCTAATTGTCTTGGAATGTGGAGAAATATCCAATAAAAAATGTTTTTATCCGTGAGAACTTTGACTTTGATCACGTGGATAAAATGTTGATATGCCTTTGACCGCTTCTCCATGCCAAAGATTTATTTTGTATACTAGAAATGGATACTTATTAGAATGGAAGTCAGGTGTCTTTTTGCTGGAAATTAGGTGTCTTACTTCCATACACAAGAAATAGGCATCTATTAGAATGGAAGCCAGGTACCCATTAGAACGGAAGTCAGGCACAATTTCTCTAGAAATCAGGCATCATTTCGCTAGAAATCAGGCATCATTTTGCTAGAAATCAGGCGCCTTACTTCAATACATGGGAAAAAGGCACCCATTAGAATGAAATTCAAGCACATTTTTCTAGAAATCAAGCACCTTACTTCAATGCATGGGAAATAGGTGCTTTTGAAGAACACAAGCTTATAGTGAGAGGGGGGTGAATAGTATAAGATAAAACTTTTCTCTTTTCTTAACAAAGTAATAACTTCAAATAATATCAATGCAATAATAAAACAATGCACAAATCACCATACACATAAGAGACAAATATTTTACGTGGAAACACCCTCTCGAGAGAAAACCGTGACAAAATATTGCTTATATTTTTCTTTAATAAATTTTGTGGGCCCCAATCCACAGAAGACACCAATCCCCTTGCTCAATTTCGTGGACACCAATGCATAGGAGACACCAATCCCCTTTACAATTTCATGGACACCAATCCACAGGAGACACCAATCCCCTTGCTCCAGTTCTTAGACACCAATCCACAGGAGACATCAATCCCCTTGCTCAAGTTCATGGACATGAATCCATGGGAGACACCAATCTCCTTACTCAAGTTCACTCCAAAACCTGTTTACAAAACCTACTCCAAAACTTGCTCTCAAACACTGCTCAAATTTTCTCCAAAACCTGCTCAAATTTACTCCAAACCTGCTCTCAAACACTGCTCAAATTTTCTCCAAAACCTGCTCAAATTTACTCCAAACCTACTCTCAAACACTACTAAAATCTTGTAAATGTTGATTTGTAACTATCTTGTGCACCTTTCCTTTCTCCTTGTAGATGGTTAAATTATCCTTCTTCTTCAATCAAATACTTGGGTGAAGATATGCATCAAATATTTCACTGTATCCTTGCACTATTTGACACTTTTACTTGTTTTAAAAACAATCCTTCTATTTGTGTGAGACTATGATCTTGTACTTATTCCCACAAGTACTTAAAAAACAACAAACTCTTTTCTAACTCATTTCAATTCCTTATTCCTCCTATTCAACAATATTTACCTCAAATAAAAATCAAAACATCAAACTCTTTTCTAACTCATATCATTTGTCTACTAATTCCTTATACCTCCCACTTTATAAAACAAAAATATTTTTCTTAAATAATTAAAATCATCTTGAGAAAGAAATTAATTCACTATACCTCCAAATTTCCCTTATCAAGATGATAATATTTCTTTTGTATTGCCCTTCAGATATTATATCAAACAAAATGATTTTAATATCTCTACATGTGCGATCAACTCATAGTAGGTCAACGACGAAATGTGCAAGATGAATTCCCATCAATTGTCACTGCCAAGACTGTCTTTTTTTTTTCCACGTGGTACACACAAAGCGCCAACGCTAGCACCCTCCAACTGGGTGTGCTCGCATACATCAGGTCATCGTGGGCACCGTGCGATGCTCACAATAAACATATCATGCAAGAACCCTTATATCATACCCCATGCCTTTGGTAGGGCAAATGTGGGATTTAGAATTTCCATAAAATATGCCAACCAAAATGAAATCGTTCATTGGTGTATAACCTTAGAAAATTTTTATAAATAAAATTTATTGTCTAATATTCGTTCACTGGAGAATGTCTTGACATCATTGCTTTATCTTGAGAATGTTGCAATCTCCAAGTTCTTTGCTCTCCTCTCAATTCCTTCATGCGTTCATAGCTGGAATTAGTTCTAATGCAGTCTTGAAATCATTCACATTCAAAACTTTGGCACTGCCTCTATTGGGATTCCTTTTCATTTTTGTTGCACAATAATCCTTTTTAAACCTTCATTGCACTTGATCTTCTCAGTGCTGTTGCTCTCAATTTTTACCGAGCCCATGCAACGATCACCACCTTCGGTTGATGCATCACAAAACCTTCTCTTCACTTGTTTGATCTTGTCACTATTGTTGTACTTGATTTCCCTGAACCCTCACAATGATCACCATGACCAACCAATGCTATCTTCACCGTGAACAACCAGCATAACTTTCACATTGATCAACCATATCAATATTTTCTTGCTCAACGTCTCTCTACGACACAATTATCTACAACTTCACTGTGTCTTTCCATTGAGCATACACATTGGTTGAAATAATCTCCTCACCTCAAGATCCTCTTTACCATTTCACCTATTTCCGCAAATATTTATCACCTTTTCTTCATCTTCTCCCTTGCCGTCATTGCTCGAATGTGTCGAGGATACCAACTAAAAAAAAATCTTCTTTGAAATGAATTTTGGCATTGTATATATATGCAATTATTTTCACTTCCATAAGGTCGGCCCTTCTCACAAAATATTTAATTCTTTTCACTTCAAAATTAATATTTTCAACCATAGTAATAATATGTCAACCTTAGTGTTCCTCATTGATATTTCAACCTTAGGCATGAATAAATATTTCAATAATAATGTCTCAACCTTAGGTAGGGATAAATATTTTCCACTTCAATAATAATAATTTTTCAACCTTTGATAATACATCACTAGGATAAATATTTGCCTTGATTATTTCATCCATTGTTTGCTTTCTACCAAATTGACCTTTGACATCAATGACAACTCAATAATTCTAACAATCTCCCCCTTTGTCATTGATGGCAACCCTACAAAGAAAATTATCTTCTACTTCAACAGGATCACAATCTGCTCTCCCTAACTAGCTGCTCCCCCTTACTGAAATTCTCCCCCTTTGACATCAATGGCAAAGGCTCCTCGAGGCTATAAGATAAGACACTTGACAATGTCCCCTTACTTCCTGCTCTTACTAAGACAATTAATGATGAGATGGGAGTAAAACTCCCAAATTACTACGCTCCTCTTCTTGTTCTATTTTATTTCTCCAAACTTTGGAGGACATACCCTTTTGAACATTTTTACCATACTCTTTTTTTCTTGACTTCGAAAGTTCAAGGAACATTGTTCTGCATCATCTATATGTATACCCAAAATTATTGCATTTGTAGCATATGATGTTGTAGTCCATGAGAGGTGCAAATGAATTGAAATTCCTCTTGGTGAAGCCAAAATTATTCTTAGCATAGATCCTGTAGTTTACAATTTTATGATCAAATTTGTTACATGAGAAACAATAACAATGGAATAAATATTGAAACCTGTCTGATTTTCTTGGAGGATATTGTCGTATGGCTCTCTAATTGTTGTTTATGTGATGGACTTTGTTTCTTTAAGATGCTTTTTTTTTCTTCATTCTTGATGCTTCCCTTTCTCAACACATCAGCATAGGTCTTAGATTCCTCTTTAATCATTTTCTTTTATGCCTCTTTTCCTTTTGAGCTTGACTCCCCCTCTTGTTTTCTTTGACCTTCTTCAAAGCCAAGTCCACTCTTCATAGTTGAATATCTCTGTGTTTTGATAATATCACCAATGATTTTTGTGCTTTTTCAAAACCTATGTAGCTTATCATTAGAATATTCCACTTCATTCCTTAGAGAGACAACCTCACGTTCTATTTTTTCACATTCCAACTCTTTTGTCTTTAACTGCTCAGCCATAGCTTCTTCAATTTGCTTTACCTCTTCAACTTTAAATTTCAAGTCAATGAGTTCTTGTGATAACTTGGCCTTTGTCTTCTCATCCTCTTTAACTTGAGCCTTCAATATTTAGTTCTTCTTTCTAACCCTCTTCAACTCTTCAAGAGCAACAACAAGTTCCTCTTCTATGTCAAACATGGTTTCTTCTTCATTTTTTGAATCTTTCTCTTCTTGGTATTTGAAAATAGGAGCATCTTCTTTCTATTCTATGGCCAAGAATAGGATTTTTTCTCTTTCACTATCGAAGAGGCTTTCATCATTGCTGCTGGAGGAATTGCTTTCTTCTTCAACATAAAAAATCTTCTTGTGTCTTTGAAAGATTTTCTTCTCATGCTTGTTTTGACCATGCCTGTTTTTCTTTTCATGATAAAATTTTCTTTCTTTCTTTTTCTTATATTTCTTTTCTTCTTCATTGCTACTACTTCTAGCTTGTGGGCAATTAGATGCATAGTTACCAGGATTACCACAATTAAAACATTTCACAGAATGCATACTTATGTGTTTTCTTGGACCCTTCTTATTCCTTCGCACTAAGTTAGCTTCTTCTTCACTGCTTTATTCTTCATTGCTTTATTCTTCACTTGATTTTGGTTCCTTATTATTTGTCTTCTTTGAAGCTTTAAATGTTGCTTTCCGTTTAGATATTTGATGTTTTTAGTCCTCATCTCATAGGTTGTGAGAATTCCATGTAGCTCATCCATGCTTAAGGTTTTAAGATCCTTCATCTCTTTTATTACTGAAACCTTTGCATCAAACCTCATGGGAAGTGACCTTAATATTTTTTGAACAATCTTAGAGTTTTCAATATTTTCTCCAAGTCTACGAATGGTGTTGACAACCTCACCAACTCAGAGTAGATAATTGGCAATATCTTCCTCATATTTCATCTTTAAGTATTCAAACTTCCTCATGTGGGTTTGAAGTTTTGCCATTTTATGAAGAGAATTTACAGAAACATATTCTAGAAATAATGCAGAAATAATAACTAAGGAAATAATGACACCATTCAATGCACATATAACACACAAGATTTACCCCGGTTCACCCAATTTGGGCTAGTCCAAAGAAACAAGAGTCTATCCTCCTTGATATATTATTCTCTCTCTTGTCCCTAAAATGGGACATTACAATAATTATATAAGGAAACTCATACAACCCTAAACCACCAAGTGGTATTAGGGTACCGTGGATACAACACCATGGGCTAAACCACCCACACCCACTAACCACCCACCAACCGTGGGAATCCCGGGGTCGCTCCAAAAGTAGCGATAAAAGTAGGTGAAAAGTAGCGATAAAAGTAGGTGAAAATTTTGGCGTCGGCTTCGTCGGCTTCAATCGCTTTCACCGTATCCGAGGGCGTCCCCCTACGCACCCCGAGCCATCACCTATTACGTAATCACCTTTACCATAGCTAGGGGTCCTTGGGGGCCTCCGACCCCCCTAGACCCCCCTACCCGTCGTCTTTTGCGCTGTAGTGCCTATCGTACAATTCTTTTCCGGCAAAGAATGAGACACATCCAACATTCTCCCACTTGTTGAATACTTTGCCAGACCCATTTCAATTGTACAGAATCTAAACTTTTCAATGCTTACAGCCTTGGTTAAAGCATCTGCAACATTTTCCTTGGTGTCTACCTTTTCCAGCAACACTTTCTTCTGTTCAAGCATGTCCCTGTAGAAATGGAACTTTGTATCAATGTGCTTCGTTCTTGAATGGTAAGTAGGGTTCTTTGCCAAAAATATGGCACTCTGACTGTCACAGTTTATCTTCACAGCTCCTTGAAAGAACCCAATTTCAGCACATAGTCTTTGCAGCCATACAGCTTCCTTACTTGCATCAGTGGCTGCCATATACTCAGCCTTCAGTAGTTGAAAGAGCAACAATAGTCCGCCTCTTGCTCATCCAAATAATGGCCCCTCCGAACAAATTGAATACATAAGCACTAGTAGATCTTCTCCCCGTCCGGATCTCCAACCTCAATCTGCATCAACAAACCCTTCTATATCCAATTGTCTATTTTCTTTACCTGTACCCTCATAGCAATTTGTAAAATCAGAGGTGCCACGCAAATATCTGAAAACCCTTTTCACAAGCAGTCCAATGCTCTTTACCAGGTTTAGACATATATCTACTCAAGACTCCCATTGCATGGGCAATGTCCGCTCTAGTACAAACCATGGCATACATTAAACTACCTACAACATTTGCATAAGGAATATGTGACATTTCCTCTACCTCTTCTTCTATTTTTGGACATTGTTCAAGCAGACAATTTTTCACCTAAAGAAATAGGTACCTTCACCGGTTTGCAATCCCGCATATTGAACCTTTTCAACACCTGCCTCAACATACTTTTTCTGATCCACCCACAACTTTCTGTTAGAGCGATCTCTTTTTATTTGCATACCCAATATAAAATTTGCAGTGCCAAGATCCTTCATGTCAAACCGTGATGCCAACCGAGACTTTACTTCCCCGACCAGTTTCTTGCTATTTCCAATTAGTAACATGTCATCAACATAAAGAACTATAATGACAATTACATTACCAATTTTCTTTGAATACACACAAGTGATCAAGCATTGCTACGAACAAAACCAATTCCTAAAACATAAGTATCAAATTTTTGGTACCACATTCTAGGTGATTGTTTCAGTCCATACAATGATTTCTTTAACTTACATACCAGATCCTCCTTTCCCGCAACAATGAAACCTTCAGGCTGCCTCATATAGATTTCTTCCTCCAAATCTCCATGAAGGAATGCAGTTTTCACATCCATCTGTTCTATTTCAAGATCAAATGCAGCAGCCACAGCTAACATAAATCTAATTGATGTTAGCTTTGCAACGGGAGAAAAAACTTCACCATAATCAATTCCTTCAACCTGGGAAAAACCTTTAGCAACCAAGCGAGCTTTATATTTCTCCACTTTACCTTCAAAATTCTGCTTCTTCTTAAAGATCCACTTGCAACCTATTGCTTTCCTACCACTTGGTAATTTCACTAAATCCCATGTTCTGTTCTTTTTCAGGGACATCATTTCCTCATCCATGGCCTCTTCCCAACGGTTTGCCTCTCCAGAATTAACAGCTTCTCTAACTGTTCTAGGATCTTCATCAGTAACATATAGTACAAAAGAAGTAGGAAAAGCAGATGGACTATACCTTTCAGGTTGCTTCCTTTCCCGTGTTGATCTCCTTACCACAGGTGTATGAACCTCTTCTTCATCCTCTTCCGGATCCTCACCTGTATGCTCCTCTTCCATATCCTCATCTGTATGCTCCTCTTCCGGATCCTCTACCGTCCGATAGTTTTCCATGAGATCAAATTGGACCGTTCCAGGTTCCTCTTCTCGTAACTACCTTCCCCGGAATCACCGATCATCTCCCTAAACACCACATCTCTACTATACACTGTACTTTTAGTTTTTGGATTCCAAAGCTTATATCCTTTAACACCATCTTTATAACCAATAAAGATACATTTAACAGCCTTATTATCTAGCTTACTTCTTTTCTCCTTTGGAATATGCATGTATGCATCACAACCAAAAACTCGAGATGTGAAATAGAAGGTTTCTTACCAAATAGAGCTTTAAATGGAGTTTGATCTCGGCAATGCCGATGTAGGTGACCGATTTCGCAAGTAGCATGCCGCACTCACCGCTTCCGCCCATAATTCCTGTGCCAAACCCGCACCACCGAGCATACTTCTAGCCTTCTCCATCGTTGATCTGTTCAACCTCTCTCGCAACTCCATTCTCGTTGAGGTGTATATGGAGTAGTCTTCTGTCTTGCAATACCACATTGCTTACAAAATTTCTCAAATATATTAGAACAATATTCCCCTCCATTATCAGACCTCAACACCTTAATCCTTTTATCAGCTTGATTCTCAACAAGTGCTTTAAATTCCTTAAATTTTTCAAACACTTCATCTTTGCTCTTAAGAAAGTAAATCCATGCATATCTTGAAAAATCATCAACAAAGGAAGCATAATACCATGATTTTCCAAGAGACGGCATAGGAACAGGACCAAAAATATCACCGTGGATCAAATCTAGTACCCCACTAGATCTTGTGGCACCAGATGGAAAACTAACCCGATTCTCGTTTACCATAAATACAATGTTCACGTAACTCGAAAGACATTGAGTAATTAGGGATACCATGAACCATACCTTTTGTGTACAGTGTACGCAATCCCTTTTCTCCAATATGTCCCATCCTTTGATGCCGTAGTGTTGAGCTTTTATCGGAATCAACCTCGAGAACAGCTTGAGCTATTGCACTCATTTGTCATAGTGCTTCCCAATAGCTTATACAATGTTCCAATCCGAACTCCCCTTGCCAACACCATTGATCCACGAACCATTTTGCATGAATCCTTGCCAAAACTGACATTCACTGCTGCATCGGCCATTTTGCTTACCGAAATCAAATTTCTAGCAAGTCCCGAAATATGCATCACACCCGGTAGGGTCTTAACCCTACCATCCTGCAAAAAAAATTTCACTCTTCCACGACCCATGATTCTGAGTGGTGAATCATCTCCCAATAGTACCTCCCCTCCATCATATCTTTCATATTCACTGAACCACCCTCTATGAGGAGTCATATGAAAAGAGGCACCAATATCAATCAACCAATCATTTTTATCTGATCGTGTGAAGCACGATGAGCAGGATGCCGTATATACATCCCCCGCTTCATCAATGGATTTATTCATCTCTCGTGGAAGTCGATTCATCAGACTTTTTCCAGACTCAGCTTTCTTTGATCTCGCAATCCTTCTTCATATGACCAGGCTTGCCACAATTCCAACATTTTCTCTCAAACTTCCCCCGAGACTTGGATCTACCTTTAGACTTAGACCTATCACCATATCTAGATTTGTCCTTCTCCTTGGCACGCCCTCTCACTGTTAGGGCTTCCTTAGATGTGCCCTCCATGGCTTTTCTCCTCATATCCTCAGATAATAGAGATGCCACTATATCTTCAAACTTCAATGTGGATGAAGTTGTACTACCAATTGCTACTACTAAGTTATCCCATGAATCTGGTAAAGAGCATAACAAAGTAATGCATTTATCTTCCTCACTCAACTTAATTTCTACAGATGTTAGTTGACTTACCACTGTATTGAATGCATTCAGATGATCTGCAACCGAATCCCCGTCATGCATCCTAAGATTGTACAGTTTCTTTCTGAGGAATAATTTGTTCACTAGGGACTTCGATTGATACAAAGCCCCTAACCTCTCCTAGAGATCCTTTGCTGTAGCTTCTCCCGAAACATTGATGAGCACCGAATCTGCAAGACACAGTCGAATCAGACTCCTTGCTTTTCGATTCATCTTCTCCCAATCTTCATCGGAAGTACCCGTAGGTTTTGTTGTTTCTGAAATAGCAGCCCACTGATCTCTGTCCACGAGCATATCTTCCATCTTTAACTTCCATAGCTCAAAACTTTTGCCGTCAAATTTCTTGATCTCTATCCTTGAATGATTTCCTGACATTTTTCCTTCAAACTCCTTCTGCGTAACTCCCACTCCATAATAGGTTTCCTCTCACTCCTAGAAACCCTAGATCTTCTTCAAACGGATTTAAACCCTAGCAATAAAGGCGTCCCCCTATGGCTAATGACTTGGCTCTGATACCAAATGAAGAGAATTTACAGAAACATATTCTAGAAATAATGCAAAAATAATAACTAAGGAAATAATGACACCATTCAATGCACATATAACACACAAGATTTACCCTAGTTCACCCAATTTGGGCTAGTCCAACAAACAAGAGTCTATCCTCCTTGATATATTATTCTCTCTCTTCCAGATCCTCTACTGTCTGATAGTTTTCCATAAGATCAAATTGGACCATTCCAGGTTCCTCTTCTGTAACTACCTTCCTGGAATCACTGATCATCTCCCTAAACACCACATCTCTACTATACACTATACTTTTAGTTTTTGGATTCCAAATCTTATATCCTTTAACACCATATTTATAACCAATAAAGATACATTTAACAGCCTTATTATCTAGCTTACTTCTTTTCTCCTTTGGAATATGCATGTATGCATCACAGCCAAAAACTCGAGATGTGAAATAGATGGTTTCTTACCAAATAGAGCTTCAAATGGAGTTTGATCTGGCAATGCTGATGTAGGTGACCGATTTTGCAAGTAGCATGCTGCACTCACTACTTCTGCCCAAAATTCCTGTGCCAAACCTGCACCACTGAGCATACTTCTAGCCTTCTCCATCGGTGATCTGTTCAACCTCTCTGCAACTCCATTCTGTTGAGGTGTATATGGAGTAGTCTTCTGTCTTGCAATACCACATTGCTTACAAAATTTCTCAAATATATTAGAACAATATTCCCCTCCATTATCAGACCTCAACACCTTAATCCTTTTATCATTTTGATTCTCAACAAGTGCTTTAAATTCCTTAAATTTTTCAAACACTTCATCTTTGCTCTTAAGAAAGTAAATCCATGCATATCTTGAAAAATCATCAACAAAGGAAGCATAATACCGTGATTTTCCAAGAGACGGCTTAGGAATAAGACCAAAAATATCACTGTGGATCAAATCTAGTACCCCACTAGATCTTGTGGCACCGAGATGGAAAACTAACCCGATTCTATTTACCATAAATACAATGTTCACAGAACTCAGAAGACATTGAGTAATTAGGGATACCATGAACCATACCTTTTGTGTATAGGGTACGCAATCCCTTTTCTCCAATATGTCCCATCCTTTGATGCCAGAGTGTTGAGCTTTTATCAGAATCAACCTCGGGAACAGTTGAGCTATTGCACTCATTTGTCATAGTGCTTCCCAATAGCTTATACAATGTTCCAATCCGAACTCCCTTTGCCAACACCATTGATCCACGAACCATTTTGCATGAATCCTTGCCAAAATTGACATTCATTGCTGCATCAGCCATTTTGCTTACCGAAATCAAATTTCTAGCAAGTCCCGAAATATGCATCACACCCGGTAGGGTCTTAACCCTACCATCCTGTAGCAAAATTTTCACTCTTCCACGACCCATGATTATGAGTGGTGAATCATCTCCCAATAGTACCTCCCCTCCATCATATCTTTCATATTCATTGAACTACCCTCTATGAGGAGTCATATGAAAAGAGGCACCGATATCAATCAACCAATCATTTTTATCCGATCGTGTGGAGCACGATGAGCGAGGATGCCGACTATACATCCCCCGCTTCATCAATGGATTTATTCATCTCTCGTGGAAGTTGATTCATCGGACTTTTTCCAGCACTCGACTTTCTTTGATCTGCAATAATTCTTCATATGACCAGGCTTGCCATAATTCCAAAGATTTTCTCTCAAACTTCCCCCGAGACTTGGATCTACCTTTAGACTTAGACCTATCACCATATCTAGATTTGTCCTTCTCCTTGGCATGCCCTCTCACTGTTAGGGCTTCCTTAGATGTGCCCTCCATGGCTTTTCTCCTCATATCCTCAGATAATAGAGATGCCACTATATCTTCAAACTTCAATGTGGATGAAGTTGTACTACCAATTGCTACTACTAAGTTATCCCATGAATCTGGTAAAGAGCATAACAAAGTAATGCATTTATCTTCCTCACTCAACTTAATTGTTGAACAAGGTACAACAAAAGTATTGTCATTATTGTCAACACAGACAACAATTGATGCAGTTGAAGCAATGGACAAGAATTCTGAAGTCAGTCAGATCAAGTACAATGAATTTCCAAAAAAATAGAAGTGACCCAGATTCAAAAATTTGCAGAAAAAGACAAGTAAGAAAACTGTCGCGATATCGCGACATGTTTTCTGTCGCGATATCGCGACAAAGTTGAGAGGTCCGAAGGCGAAAGAAAAATTGTCGCGATTTCGCGACATAACCGAGGAGAGAGAAAATGCAAGAAAAATTGTCGCGATTTCGCGACATAACCGAGGAGAGAGAAAATGCAAGAAAAATTGTCGCGATTTCGCGACATAACCGAGGAGAGAGAAAATGCAAGAAAATTGTCACGATTTCACGACATAGCCGAGGAGAGAGAATGCAAGAAAAATTGTCACGATTTCACGACATGGCCGAGGAGAGAGAAGGTGAAGCAAAATTGTCACGATTTCGCGACATGGCCGAGGAGAGAGAAGGCGCAAGGCAAACTGTCACGATTTCGCGACATGTTGGCAGAGAAGGAAGCAAGGTGAAAAGATGTCACGATTTCATGACATAAATGGAGGAAAGGAGCTTGCAACGAAAAGTGTCGCGATATCGCGACACGTCGGGTTTTCGCGACCCGAAGAGGAGAGAGAATGCTCAGCAACAAAGGTGTAGCGATTTCACTGCATGTTAAAATGCTCAGCAACAAAGGTGTAGCGATTTCGCTGCATGTTAAAATGAATGGCAACAAAGGTGTAGCGATTTTGCTGCATGTTAAAATGAATGGCAACAAAGGTGTAGCGATTTTGCTACAAGTCCAAAATGCACAACGTGAAGGTGTAGCGATTTCGCTACCAGTCAAAAGTGCGAACTCAAAGATGTAGCAAGTCGAAAGCACAAGGCACAAAGTTGTAGCGATTTCGCTACTGCATGAAGCAAGGTTGTACGGAAGCAGAAGCATCATGATTTCATGACAAAGCTGAGGATGACATCAGCAAAATTGAAAATGTCACGATTTCACGACAGGGTGAAAGAAAAGCCGCTGGAAGCCAGAAGCGTCACGATTTCACGACAAGAATGAGGATGACGTCAGCAAAAGCTGAAAGTGTCACGATTTCATGACAAGTTGCAAAAGAGATCTCAGGAAGCCAAAAGCATCATGATTTCATGACAACATTAATGATGACGTCAGCAAAAGTTTGAAGTGTCACGATTTCATGACATGAACGGTGGGAAAGCTTTCAAAAGCCAAAATGGTCACGATTTCATGACAGCAAGGGCATGAAGGGTACGGCTACAAAAAGTGTCACGATATCGCGACAGGTAACATTTTGGTAAAAGCCGAAGGAGCATGCAAGGTGACACGTGTCGGATAAAAGCATACAGAAAATCATGCAAGTTACGTAAAAAGTAACTCGAAGTCGATCGAAGCTACACATTGACAGTGTCGGACATGCATCTAGAACAGCTGTATTATGCATGATTGAAAAGCTTCGAAGTGTCAGTATAGGAGTTCAAAAAAGCATTCGAACAAGCCTATTTCAAGGATTCAAAATCAATATGCAAGGATTTTGAAAACTTAAAATAGATTAAGAATCAAATATGAAGAAAATAAGAGAATTAAAAGTATTTGCAAGGATTCGAACAACGCTTATGGAGAGGAGAAAAGAATTCGAACAGCTCGAGAATGTCATCCGACTGCATGCAGGATTGAAACGCTATAGAAGACAAAGAGTCCCGATGAGAAAAGGAGGGTATAAAAGGACAGTCATGCAGAGAATTTTGTTGCTGTTAGAGGGAAATTGCTATGAAAAGAGGGTTAGAAGAGAGCCAAGAGAGAAATTAGCAGAGCCTTGAGAGTGTGCAGAGTGTGGTTAATTGCGGACTAGCAGGGTTGTATGAAGTGAAGACATTTTTATGTCATTTTAAATTGATCGAATTGCAGTCCAAGTTGGTGCTTGGTACTAGGGGTTGGTGCTCCTATCTCAGGCAGCAGAAAACTAAGGGGTTGGTGCTCCTTCCAGAGATGCTGGTAAAGTATTTGTAAAAGTGGTATTTTGCAAAGACTGGATTTGGATTGGAGTCCAAGCAGTCATTTTTGAGGAGTAGCCAAATTGGTGAACCTCGGTATATTGAGTGTTGTGGTGTGCTCTATTGTTCAATTTGCTTTTCTAGTTGTTAAGTTCTCTTTGCTTCATTTTTAAATGTTGTAGATATTAATATTAATAGTTACACTGATTCACCCCCCCCTCAAGTGTCATTGTGTGAATATCAATTGGTATCAGAGCAAGGTTCCTTGAACAAGCTTAATCAGCTAAGGTGATCTTGGAAGAAACAATGGCAGGTGGTGAAGGATTCTCATCCAACAAAGCTCCCTTATTTGATGGAACTAATTACACTTTCTGGAAACTCAAGATGCAAACATATCTGAGTGCATTGGGATATGATATTTGGGATTCTGTAGATAGTGGATACACAGCACCCACTACTCCTCCAACAGATACTGCTGAGAAGAAAAAATTTGAGAACAACTCCAAAGCTAAGAATGCCATAATGTGTGGGCTTGTAGACAAGTGAACCGATAAGAGTCATGAGCTGTAAATCGGCAAAAGACATGTGGGATAAATCGAAGAGCATCCATGAAGGAGACAACAAGATCAAGGAAGCCAAGCCGCAAACTCATCGAGCTCGGCTCGAAGCATTACAAATGAATGAAGATGAGAACATAGAGGCCTATATGCCGAGAGTCAATGGAATCATTAATGCAATCGGAGGACTCGATGAAGAAATTGATGATGCAGTTGTTGTGAAAAAGGTTCTCTAACCCTTCACAAAAGATTTAACTCCAAAGTTTTTGCAATAGAAGAGGCAAAAGATCTAAACAATTTCAGCATGGATGAGCCGCATGGTTCCCTGACAGCATATGAAATGAGAATAGGACAAACCAAGCCTATAGACAGAGAAGTCAGCTTTCAAAGCACATAAGAATATAAAAACTGAACATGAATCTGAGGATGAAGAGACACTGGATGAAACAGAAGCAAATTTTGTTCGAAAACTCACAAAGGGAAAAGGAAAATATAGAGGAAAGCTACCATTCAAGTGCTTCAATTGTGGAGGAGTCGGTCATTTTGCAGCCAAATGCCCAATGCATGAGAAAACTAAAAATGGTGAAGGGTCACTCCAAGAAAAAGGTGACTGGAAGAAGAAACAAAATTTTAGAAAGAACAACTTCAAGAAGAAAAGCTTCATATCCAAGAATGTCAGCTCTTCCGAAGAAAGCTCAGGTGAGGATTCTGAAGAAGAAACAGGTGAAGCTCTGTTCATGGCACTTGAAGAGGAAAGAACAGAAGAAAATCAGGAAGGTGATGAAAGCTTTAAAGATGAGGCTGAAGTTTATCTGGAAGGAGAATTGGTTGCTGCACTTGAAGAGTTGAGTGTAGAAAGGAAAAAGAACAAAAAATTTTCAAGAAAACTAGAGGATGCCACTGACATAATAAACAGTTTAAAAATACAGACAGAGGAATTCAAGAAAATGTCTGAAGTTCTTGATGAACAATTAACTGTAAAGACAGTTGAATGCAGCAAGCTAGAGGAAGACATTGTTAAGTTAAGGATGCAGCTAGAGGAGATGAATAGAAAATTGAGCTGTTTTCATAAGTTTGAAGAAAGTACTGTAAAGCTGGATAAAATGTTAAATAACCAAAGGCCTTCCGACATCAAATTTGGTTTAGGCTTCGATGAAGGAGAATCATCAAAGGGTTCAAAGGCCTTGAATGTAGAACCCATAAAGAAAGAAGAAAAGATCAGGGTTGACCTAGAAAAAACAAATCATGCCAAAGAAAGCAATAATGCCAGACTCAAGAAGAGTACTGACAAAGATGGATTCACAAAAGTCACACATCCAAGAAGGAGAAGATTCATGGCTCCTACTTCAAACTGGCAAAGACCTGCACCCAGGTTTAATCATTCCTTTTCTGGTTATTGTTTTAAATGCAATGCTTATGGCCATAAGATTTCAGATTGCAGGCATAATGTATCTCAAAGGAATTTCACCAGCAGAAATGTTTTTTCTCCTTTAATGAATTATGCAGTTGAATGTTATAATTGTCATAATTTTGGACATATTGCTAGAAACTGTAGAAGCACTTTTGCATCAAATAATTATCAGAGTAGAAAATCTCAACCAAGTGGGTTGAAACAAAACAAGAAATTTCCTGAAAAATAGGCACATGCTAATGAAAGGACAAAGGCAAAACAAGTAGCCAAATCTGTTATCAAACCAGAATGGAAAGAAAAGGAATCTTTGATTGTTCGGACCGCTTTTAAAGCTCAAGACAAATCTGCACCATGGATACTTGGACAATGGATGCTCCAGTCACATGACAGTGACAAGCAAAAATTTGAGAAGTTACAGAATTATGAAGGTGGTTCTGTGAAATTTGGGAATAATGATGGAGCAAAGATAGTTGGAAAGGGATCACCAAGATCGATGATGGAAAGATAAAATCAAAAGAAGTCTTGTTTGTGATTGGTCCGAAGCACAACTTGCCGAGTGTAAGTCAAATCTGTGACAGAGGTCATGAAGTCACTTTCAAGAAGGAGGGTCGTGAAGTGAGAAAAGCACACAAGTGGGAAGCCGGTAGCTACCGGATCAAGGACTTCTGGTAATCTATATACTCTCTCGTAAACTCGTAGAAGGAACATGCTTGATTGGACAGAAGATGAAAATTGGCTATGGCACAAGAGGCTCGGTCATATTAGTTTTGACAATCTGGCAAAAATAAGTTCAAAAAGGGCAGTAAGAGATATACCAACCATTGGCAAACCAGTAAATAGCATCTGTGCTTCATGTCAAAAAGGGAAGCAAACCAGATCCACATTTAAATCAAAGGAATACTTCACCAAAGAAACCATTGGAGATAATTCATACCGATTTGTGTGGACCCATGAGAACTCAAAGCATAAATGGTGACAAATATTTTATGTTGTTCATAGATGACTACTCCAGGATGACATGGGTATTATTTTTAAAGTCTAAATCAGATGCCTTTGAGTTGTTTAAGATGTTTAAAAAATAGGTGGAAAATCAAACTGGAAAGAGGATTAAATGCCTAAGATCATACAGAGGAGGAGAGTTTATTTCAGAAGAATTTGTAGAATACTATCAAAAATATGGGATAAGAAGACAATTTTTAGCAGCTAGGACACCTCAGCAGAATGGTGTTGTAGAAAGGAAGAATAGAACAGTGCAGGAAATGGCACGGACAATGCTGGCTGAGAACAAAATAGCTGACAGATTTTGGAAAGAGGCAGTACATACTACAGTTTACATTCAAAATAGGTGCATGCTAAGACCACATGAAAGCAAAACACCTTATGAGCTGTGGTTCGGCAGAAAGGCAACAACAAGACATTTCAAAGTATTTGGCAGCAAGTGCTACATCAAACGGACTGAAGATAATCTCGATAAATTTGAAGATAGAGCCGATGAAGGTATCTTTCTTGGTTACTCAACAAAAAGCAAAGCCTACACATGTTACAACAAGAGGCTAAAGAAAATTGTTGAGAGTGCTGATGTGAAAGTTGATGAAGGTAGAGAACAAGAAATTACTTATCAAGAAAACTACCCTATTTATGAAGAAGTCATTGAAGGTGATGATGAAAAGGAAACAGATAAGAATCAAAAAATTGATCCAGATGTTGTAAAAACTGAATCAGAAGAAGAAAACAAGAAATTTAAAACAGCAACTGGCAAAAAAATCATCCAAGTGAACAGATTATTGGGGATCCCACGGATGGTATTCAGACAAGAAGAGCAAAGATTGCGGAACTATTCTCTGTTATCTAGCATTGAACCTAAAAATGTTGCTGAAGCAAGCACTGATGAAAGTTGGATGAAGGCAATTAATGAAGAACTAGATCAGATTGAGAAAAACAATACCTGGGAATTAGTACCTCGACCAACAAATAAAAACATAATTGGCACTAAATGGATTTTTCGAAATAAATTAAATGAAGATGGACAGGTTGTCAGAAATAAGGCAAGATTGGTCTGTAAAGGCTATGCTCAAAGTTGAAGGCATTGATTTTGAGGAAACTTTTGCACCGGTAGCCGACTAGAGGCAATCGAATATTTCTGGCATTAGCAGTTCATAAAAACTTCAAAGTATATCAAATGGATGTAAAATCAGCATTTTTGAATGGAAAACTGGAAGAAGAGGTTTACATTGAACAACCAGATGGCTTCCAACTTGGTGACAATCCAGATTTTGTGTGCAGAGTTAAAGAAAGCATTATATGGTTTGAAACAGCCACCCAGAGCATGGTATGCAAGGCTGGATAACTATCTAATTAAACAAGGGTTCAAGAAAGGTTTGGTGGACAACAATTTATATGTCAAAACAGAGAAGGGGCATCTTATTGTTCTTGTTGTTTATGTAGATGATATAATATTTGGCAAGCAAGATGGATGAATATTGCAAAGACATATCAACTAAAATGAAGAAAGAATTTGAGATGTCTATGATTGGTGAACTTTCTTATTTCCTAGGACTGCAGGTAAATCAAAATGAAAAGGGCATTTTTATTTCTCAAGTTAAATATGTAAAAGAAATGCTGAAAAAGTTCACAATGGAAGATAGTAAACCCGTTAGCACTCCCATGACAACAGGATGCAAGTTGAGCAAGGATGATAAATCTCCAGATGTAGATCAAACAATGTACGGGTCTATGATTGGAAGCCTGCTGTATTTAACAACCACTAGACCAGATATATTACAGGCAAGATGCATGGTTGCAAGATTTCAAGCTAGTCCCAAAGAAACTCATGTCACAACTGTAAAGAGGATCTTCAGATACCTCAAGGGTACTATGGATTATGGGTTGTGGTACCCAAAAGGTAAAGACTTCACTTTGATTGCATATTCTGATGCAGATTGGGCAGGATGTATTGATGACAGAAAGAGTACAAGTGGAGGAGCATTTTATCTTGGAGACAGGCTGGTAGCATGGCACAAGAAGAAACAAGAATCAGGCTCTCTATCCACTCGCAGAGGCAGAATACATTGCAAGGAACAACATGTTGTACTCAGATATTATGGATGAGACAAACGTTGAAAGATCTTGGTATTCATTTCAAAGAGCCAATTTCAATTAAATGTGATAACACTAGTGCTATCAACATATCCAAGAATCCAGTTATGTTATGCATTCAAGAACCAAACATATTGCAATCCGGTATCATTTCTTGAAGGATAAAGTTGCAGTAAGGAGAGGTCAAATTGGATTTTGTTCCAACTACAGAGCAAGTAGCTGATATATTCACAAAACCATTGCCCAAGGATGTTTTTGAGTACCTTCGAAATAAGTTGGGAGTGGTCACAATTCCCAAGAACTGACTATCATTTGGGATCACATTCTCAAGGGGTGCATTTATGCCTATACTTATAGTTTTGCTTATACTTATGATTTTTGCTAACTATAACAACATTTGTCTGAGAATGGTGTGCAGAGACTCGTGGGGAGTCTCAGCAGCCCCTTTGGTATTATTGTCAAAGGGGGAGAAGAATTACAGGAGAGTGCATAAGTGTTGCCAACAATTCCAAAGGGGGAGATTGTTGAACAAGGTACAACAAAAGTATTGTCATTGTTGTCAACACAGACAACAATTGATGCAGTTGAAGCAATGGACAAGAATTCTGAAGTCAGTCAGATCAAGTACAGTGAATTTCCAGAAAAACAGAAGTGACCCAGATTCAAAAATTTGCAGAAAAAGACAAGTAAGAAAACTGTCGCGATATCGCGACATGTTTTCTGTCGCGATATCGCGACAGGTTGAGAGGTCCGAAGGCAGAAAGAAAAATTGTCGCGATTTCGCGACATAACCGAGGAGAGAGAAAATGCAAGAAAAATTGTCGCGATTTCGCGACATAACCGAGGAGAGAGAAAATGCAAGAAAATTGTCGCGATTTCGCGACATAGCCGAGGAGAGAGAAAATGCAAGAAAATTGTCACGATTTCGCGACATGGCCGAGGAGAGAGAAATGCAAGCAAAATTGTCACGATTTCATGACATGGCCGAGGGAGAGAATAAACAGAGAGAGAGAAGGCAAGGCAACTGTCACGATTTCGCGACATGTTGGCAGAGAAGGAAGCAAGGTGAAAAGATGTCACGATTTCGTGACATAAATGGAGGAAAGGAGCTTGCAATCGAAAAGTGTCGCGATATCGCGACACGTCGGGTTTTCGCGACCCGAAGAGGAGAGAGAATGCTCGGCAACAAAGGTGTAGCGATTTTGCTACATGTTAAAATGCTCAGCAACAAAGGTGTAGCGATTTCGCTGCATGTTGAAATGAATGGCAACAAAGGTGTAGCGATTTCGCTGCAAGTTAAAATGAATGGCAACAAAGGTGTAGCGATTTTCGCTACAAGTCCAAAATGCACAACGTGAAGGTGTAGCGATTTCGCTACCAGTCAAAATATCAAAACTCAAAGTTGAAGCAAATCGAAAGCACAAGGCACAAAGGTGTAGCGATTTCGCTACTGCATGAAGCAAGGATTGTACGGAAGCAAGAAGCATCACGATTTCATGACAAAGAAGAGGATGACGTCAGAAAAATTGAAAATGTCACGATTTCGCGACAGGGTGAAAGAAAAGCCGCTGGAAGCCAGAAGCGTCACGATTTCACGACAATATTGAGGATGACATCAGCAAAAGCTGAAAGTGTCACGATTTCGCGACAAGTTGCAAAAGAGATCTCAAGAAGCCGAAAGCGTCACGATTTTATGACAACATTAAGGATGACGTCAGAAAGTTTGAAGTGTCACGATTTCATGACATGAACGATGGGAAAGCTTTCAAAAGCCAAAATGGTCACGATTTCATGACAACAAGGGCATGAAGGGTACGGCTACAAAAAGTGTCGCGATATCACGACAGGTAACAGTTTGGCAGGTAAAAGCCGAAGGAGCATGCAAGGTGACACGTGTCAAAAAGCATACAAAAAATCATGCAGCCAGTTACGTAAAAAGTAACTGAAGTCAGATCGGCAGTTACACATTGACAGGTGTCGGACATGCACTGGAACAGCTGTATATGCATGATTGAAAAGCTTTCGAAGTGTCGTATAGGCAGGATCGAAAAGCATTCTAACGCATTGCAAGGATTCGAAAATCAATATGCAGGATTTAAAAGCATTAAAATAAGTATTTGCAGCATTCGAAGAATCAAATATGAAGGATCGAAAAGTATTCAAAAGCGTATTTAAATACCAAATATGAAGGATTCGAAGTATTGCAAGATTCGAACAATCGTATTTGCAAGGATTCGAACAACCGCTTATGGAGAGGAGAAAAGAATTCGAACGACTCGAGAATGTCATCCGACTGCATGCAGGATTGAAACGCTATAGAAGACAAAGAGTCCCGATGAGAAAAAGAAGGTTATAAAAGGACAATTGAAGAATTATTTTGTCATGTTAGAGGGAAATTATTAAGAAAAGAGGGTTAGAAGAGAGCCAAGAGAGAAATTAGCAGAGCCGTGAGAGTGTGCAGAGTTTGTTTAATTGCGACCACCAGGGTCGTGTATGAAGTGAAGACATTTTTATGTCATTTTAAATTGATCAGAATTGCAGTCCAAGTTGGTGCTTGGTACTAGGGGTTGGTGCTCCTATCTGTTGTAGCAAAAAACTAAGGGGTTGGTGCTCCTTCCAATAGATGCTGGTAAAGTGTTTGTAAAATTGGTATTTTGCAAAGACTGGATTTGGATTGGAGTCCAAGCAGCTATTTTTGAGGAGTAGCCAAATTGGTGAACCTCGGTATATTGAGTGTTGTGGTGTGCTCTATTGTTCAATTTGCTTTTCTGGTTTTCAAGTTCTCTTTGCTTCATTTTAAATGTTGTAGATATTAATATTAATAGTTACACTGATTCACCCCCCCCTCTCAGTGTCATTGTGTGAATATCATTAATTTCTACAGATGTTAGTTGACTTACCACTATATTGAATGCATTCAGATGATCTGCAACCGAATCCCCGTCATGCATCCTAAGATTGTACGGTTTCTTTTTGAGGAATAATTTGTTCACTAGGGACTTCGATTGATACAAAGCCCCTAACCTCTCCCAGAGATCCTTTGTTGTAGCTTCTTCCAAAACATTGATGAGCACCGAATCTGCAAGACACAGTCGAATCAGACTCCTTGCTTTTTGATTCATCTTCTCCCAATCTTCATCGAAAGTACCCGTAGGTTTTGTTGTTTCTAAAATAGCAGCCCACTGATCTCTGTCCATGAGCATATCTTCCATCTTTAACTTCCATAGCTCAAAAATTTTGTCGTCAAATTTCTCGATCTCTATTCTTGAATGATTTCCTGACATTTTTTCTTCAAACTCCTTCTACGTAACTCCCACTCCATAATAGGTTTCCTCTCACTACTAGAAACCCTAGATCTTTTTCAAATAGATTTAAACCCTAGCAATAAAGGCGTCCCCCTATGGCTAATGTCTTGGCTCTGATACCAAATGAAGAGAATTTACAAAAACATATTCTAGAAATAATGCAAAAATAATAACTAAGAAAATAATGACACCATTCAATGCACATATAACACACAAGATTTACCCTGGTTCACCCAATTTGGGCTAGTCCAGCAAACAAGAGTCTATCCTCCTTGATATATTATTCTCTCTTGTCCCTAAAATGGGACATTACAATAATTATATAAGGAAACTCATACAACCCTAAACCACCAAGTGGTATTAGGGTACCGTGGATACAACACCATGGGCTAAACCACCCACACCCACTAACCACCCACCAACCATGGGAATCCCGGGGGTCACTCCAAAAGTAGCGATAAAAGTAGGTGAAAAGTAGCGATAAAAGTAGGTGAAAATTTTGGCGTCGTCTTCTCCAGCTTCAATCGCTTTCACCGTATTCGAGGGCGTCCCCCTATGCACCCCAAGCCATCACCTATTACGTAATCACCTTTACCATAGCCGGGGGTCCTTGGGGGCCTCCGGACCCCCCCTACCCGTCATATTTTGCACTGTAGTGCCTATCGTACAATTATTTTGAGTTATGGAACCCTGTAGTATCCTTCATATGTTCTTTGTAACTTGTCCCATATCTCTTTTGTTGAGGTGCATTGCATGACTTTCACAAACTCTGATTCACATAACCCGCTTAATATTGCATTAATTGCCCTAGAATTATTTTCAAATGGTTTCTTGTCATCTTTATCCATGGGAGGAGTTGTAGGTGGTGTGAACCCATCGTCAATGGATTGCTATGTATCATAGTCATGTACCATTAAATAAGTTAGCTTCCTTATGCTCCATAAGACATAGTTAGTCCCATAAAATAGTGGTGCCCTATTTGATAAAAAACCTTCTTGGCTAGCCATGTGTGTTCTTGTAAGATCTTCCTTCAAGCCGTTAGGCTTTCATGAAGGAACCCACTCTGATACAAATTGAAGAACATAATTTTATACTGAGAGGGGGGGTGAACAATATAAGATAAAACTTTTCTCTTTTCTTTCCAAAGCAATAACCTAAAATAATATCAATGCAATAATGAAACAATGCACAAATAACCATACACATAAGAGACAAATATTTTATGTGGAAACACCCTCTCGGGAGAAAACCACGATAAAATATTGCTTATATTTTTCTTCAATAAATTTTATGGGCACCAACCCATAGGAGACATCGATACTCTATACAAGTTCATGGACACCAATCCATAGGAGACACCAATACCCTATACAAGTTCATGGACACCAATCTATAGGAGACACCAATCCCCTTGCTCAAGTTCATGGACACCAATCCCCTATACAAGTTTGTGGACACCAATCCACAAGAGACACCAATCCCCTTGCTCAAGTTTGTGGACACCAATCCAAAGGAGACACCAATACCCTTGCTCAAGTTCATGGACACCAATCCATAGGAGACACCAATCTCCTTGCTCAAGTTTGCTTCAAAACCTACTTACAAAACTTACTCAAATTTGCTCCAAAACCTACTCTCAAATACTGCTCAAATCTACTCCAAAACCTACTCATAAAACCTGCTCAAATTTGCTCCAAAATCTGCTCTCAAATACTACTCAAATCTGCTCCAAAACCTGCTCAAATCTGCTCCAAATGCTCAAATCTTGTAAATGTTAATTTGTAACTATCTTCTGCACCTTTCCTTTCTCCTTGTAGATGGCTGAATTATCCTTCTTCTTTAGTTGAATGCTTGGGTGAAGATATGTATTAATTCTTCCACTCTATCCTTGCACTATTTAACACTTTGAGAGACTATGCTCTTGTACTTATTTTCACAAGTACTTCAAAAACAATAAAATCTTTTCTAACTCATTTCAATTCTTTATTCCTCCTATTCAACAATATTTGCCTCAGGTCGGAGGTGTAGACCAATTGGTTCATCCAAACCCCATAAGAGGGGTGGAGGTCCAAGGTTCAAATCTCGGGCCTCGTCGGACTGAACGCTTGTCCCTTTCCTGGTGCTTTCAGTGGCGTAAAAGGTTTAAAATGATTGTGACATGGTGGTTATAGGGGCGGACTATGCGAAGATCTGTGTGGCGGCTTCTGGGGCGGACAACATAGAATACTATGGTGGCCATAAAAAGTTGGACAACCTGCCCAAATTCGTGGCGGCTACCGATTCCACCATGTAAATTAAAATAAAAAATAAAAAAATAATATTTGACTCAAATAAAAATCAAAACATCAAAATCTTTTCTAACTCATATCATTTGTCTACTAATTCCTTATACCTCCCACTTTATAAAACAAAAATATTTTTCTTAAATAATTAAAATCATCTTGAGAAAGAAATTAAACTATACCTCCAAATCTGCCTTATCAATATTATAATTTTTCATTTGTATTGCCCTTCAAATATTATATTACACAAAATTATTTTAATATCTCTACATGTGCGGTCAAATCATAGCAGGTCAACAAAAAAATGTGCAAAATAAATTTCCATCAACTGTCACTACCAAGACTTTCAGATTTCTACCACGTGGTCCACACAAAGCACTAGTGCTAGCACCCTCCAACTGGGTGTGCCTGTGTACAACATGGTATCATGGGCACTGTGAGATGCTCACAATAAATATATCATGCAAGAACCCTTATATCATATCCCATGCCTTTGGTAGGGCAAATGTGGGATTTAGAATTTCCACAAAATATGCCAACCAAAATGAAATCGTTCATCAAAGTATAACCTTAGCAAAATTTTATAAATCAAATTGCTTACCTAATATTCATTCACTAAAGAATGTCTTGACATCGTTGCTTTATCTTGAGAACGTTGTAATCTCTAAGTTATTTGCTCTCCTCTCAATTCCTTCATGTATTCACAAATGGCATTAGTTTTGACGCAGTCTTGAAATCATTCACCTTCAAAACTTTGGCACTGCCTCTGTTGGGCTTCCTTTTTAGTGTTGCTACACAATACTCCTTTTTAAATGTTCACTGCACTTGATCTTATCACTGTCGTTGCTCTTGATTTCACCGAGCCCATGCAATGATCACCACCTTTGATTGATGCATCACAAAACCTTATGTTCACTTGTTTGATCTTGTCACTATTGTTGTACTTGATTTCATCAAACCCTCACAATTATCACCATGACAAACCAACACTATCTTCACCGGGAATAGCCAGCATAACTTTCACATTGATCAATCATCTCAATATTTTCTTTCTCAAAATATCTTTGTGGTACAATTATCTTCAACTTCATTGTGTCCTTCCATCGAGCATACTCATTGGTTGACACAATCTTCTCACCTCAAGCTTCTCTTTACCGTACCATCTATTACCGTAAATATTTATCGCCTTTTCTTCGTCTTCTTCCTTATTATCCTTTTTCGGATGTGTCAAGGATGCCAACTAAAAAAAAATCTTCTTAGAAATGAATTTCGGCATTGTATATATGCAATTCTTTTCACTTCCATAAGGTCAGCCCTTCTCACAAAATATTTAATTCTTTTCACTTCCATAAGGTCAACCCTCCTCACAAAATATTTTAACCTTAGGTAAGGATAAATATTTTCAACCTTAGTAATAATATTTCAACCTTAGTGTTCCTCATTGATATTTCAACCTTAGGCATGAATAAATATTTCAATAATAATGTCTCAACCTTAGGTAGGGATAAATATTTTCCACTTCAATAATAATAATATTTCAACCTTTGATAATACATCACTAGGATAAATATTTGCCTTGAGTATTTCATCCACTATTTGCTTTCTACCAAATTAACCTTTGACATCAATGACAACTCAATAATTCTAACAACTCACTCATTGAATATCAAGAATATTATATATATATAAAATCTCCAATAATGCGATTCAGGCACCTGTGGGAGTCAAGCACCTCCCCATTATTGAAAAGTCAACATTTGTTGATGTGTCCGTAGTTGAGCACTTTCGAGTTGATCAAAATTTTGGTGTTCTCCTTTCAAGGACAGAATCAACATCCACTATCTGAACTAGCATGTGGGCATTTCTCTCCATGAATATGTAAACACCCACACACGCGTCCAAGCATGGTTATCCCCCTTCGGATGGGGATGAGCGTACTCTACTAAAAGTAAACCTCCTAGAAAGCTAGAAATACGTAGGTTCATGGATCCTATGCCTGATAGGCCTAGGTTTCCCAGGCTACCTTCAAAGTGCATTCAGGGCATCATTCCTGCAAAACAAAAACACAACTAAAGAAAGAAAATGTGGGACTTTAAAAAGAATAAATTATTTTTGGTTCATGTGGACAAACATGTGTCCACATATTACTAAAAATATTTTAAAATTTCAATCAAGTGGGGTCTCCCCCATGCCTATTCTAGACTCAATCACGTAATTTTTAGGTGCATGATATGGCCACAATCGGTGACCATTGATTGTCAACACAGTGTTGCTACCATCAATAGTTCTGACATGCACAACACCATTGTTGATCAGTTCAATCACCTCATATGGCCCCATCCAGTGCTGCATTAGTTTCCCTTTCTTTCCTAGAACTGAGAATCATACAACAATGCCCATTCTCCCACCTTGAACTACTTTGGCCGAATGCGATGATCATGCCATTGGATTCTCTATTTTTGAATGACTTATGTTCGATGCAAAGCATCACGCCGGTATTCATCCAACTGATTAAGTTGTTGAATTTGTTCTTTCTATGCTTCATCCAGATTCAAATCTAGTTCTACTATAGTTTTGAGAGTTTTGATTTCAAATTCTATAGGCATCATAGCATTCTTCCCATATACCAACTGGAATGGTGTAAAACCAGTGGTAGTTTTCTAGGTGGTTCTGTAAGCCCAAATTGCTTCTGGTAATCTCATAGCCCAGTATTTCCTGTGTTGCTACACCATTTTTGTGAGAATGTTCTCCAATTCATGGTTAGTGACTTCTACTTGCCCATTTTCTTGGGGATGGTAAGGAGTGGTCTTATTGTGCCTGATTTTGTATTGTTGCATTATTTCTTGGATCAGCTTTGAAGTGAATTGGGGTCCTTGATCAGTAGTGATCTCTCTTGGAATACCAAATCGTGTGAAGATGAATGCAAATAGGAAATTTGCTACAGTCTTTTCCTTGGAATCGTGCAATACCTGCACCTCAACCCATTTAGTCACATAGTCAGTGCAAACTAAAATATATCTCTTACCTATTGACTATGGATTAATGGGCCCTACAAAATCCATTCTCCATTTGTCAAATGGCTCAATGTGCACATGTGGTTGGAGTGGCATTTCATCTCGGAGAGTTGGTCTACCCATCCTCTGACATTGGTCACATTGACTCACATGTTTGGTTGCATCCTTAAATAGTGCAGGCCAAAAATATCCAACCTGCAATACTTTAAATGTAGTCCTTTTACCTACAAAATGGCCACCACAGGGTTCATCATGGCAAGCTTTAAGAATTTTTGCAATATCATTTTCAGCAACACACCTTCTCATGATTTGATCAGGCCTAGTTTTAAATAGGTGACCATCAATCCATGAAAAGGCCCCACTCTTTTCTATTAATGTCTATTTTTCACATGGTGAGAGTGCAGGGGATACTTTACCCATGGCTAAATAATTAGCCATATCTGCATACCATGGTATTTTTTCATCAAGAGCAAAGAGATGCTCATCTAGAAATTGATCTTCCATGGTTGTATGATCTAGAGGTGTCAATCTGGAAAGAAAATCTACAACCACATTGTCTTTACCTGGTTTGTCAACAATTGTAATATCAAATTCTTGCAAAAGTAAAAGCCATATAATAATTCTACCACTAATTATAGGTTTGTTCATCAGGTATCTGATGGTTGAATGATCAGTATGCACAAAAACCTTGTAACCTATAATATAATGGTAAAATTTGTTAATAGCATGAACGACTACAAGAAACTCTTTTTCTGTGATAGTGTAATTAAACTCAACACCTATAAGATGTTTACTGACATAATAAATGGCATAAAATTCTTCACCATATTTCTATCCCAGTACTGCCCCTATCACATTATTGGATGCATCCACATATATGTGAAAGGGAATGGTCCAATTTGGACCTCTCAATACTGGAGCAGTGGTCAGTCTCTCTTTCAAAGTTTGAAATGCCTATTCACGTTCATCTGTCCAAACAAACTCTACATATTTTGACAACAATGTGGTCAGAGGTTTAGAAATTTTGTTGAAATATGATATAAACCTTCTATAGTATCCAATAGAGCCAAGGAAACTTCGGACATCTTTCTGAGTTTTAGGAGTGGGCAGATTTTTTATTACCTCAATTTTCTTTTTATCTACCTTTATCCCATCTCCAGAAATATGATGTCCTAATACTATCCCCTCCTGCATTAACATAAAATATTTTTCATGACTCAGGGATAGATTAGTTTCCTTACACCTTTGAAGCACTCTTTCCAAATGTGTTGTGGCTTCCTCAAAAGTCTCACCATAAACTATGAAGTCATCCATATATACTTCCATAGTTTCTCCAATCATATCAGAGAAGATACTCAATACTACCCTTTGAAAAGTGGTAGGTGCATTACATAAACCAAAAGGTAAGACTCGGTAAGTGAAGGTTCCCCATGGACAAGTGAATGTTGTTTTATCTTGATCCCCTTCCCCTATCTGTATCTGGTTGTATCCACTAAACCCATCCAAGAAATAAAAGTACTTTCTTCCTGCTAAGGTGTCAAGGACCTGATCTATAAAGGGTAAGGGGAAGTGGTCTTTCTTTGTTGCCTTATTGAGCATTCTATAATCAACACAGATACACCACTTTCCATTTTTCTTGGGCACCACCACCAAAGGTGATACCCACTCACTATCAGATATAGGGTAGATAAATCCAACTATTAGGAGTTTCTGCAATTCAGTTTTAACAATCTCTTTCATGGCTGGATTCATCCTACATTGTGGTTGTCTTACCGGTCTTACTTGTTCTTCCAGATATATACGATGAGTACAGACTTCAGGAGCAATTCCCCTCATGTCTGAATAGTCCCAAGCAAAAGCATTTTGGTGTTTGACTAATATCTCTTTCAGGGTGTCCTATTGAACAAGTGTCAACTCATTGTTTACATTCAATATCCTCCCAGGTTCAACCTCAATTTGTTTGATGTGGTGATATTTACTTCCAACAAGTGGTGATTCTGGAGGAGGGCAGGAGGATTCTCCTTGGAAAAAGTTTGACATAACTCTTTCTTCATCATTTTCATCCTCAAGCTCATCCAATGCCATTATTGGTTGAATCATTGATAAATCACCAGTATTCTGATTTTCACAGTCAGGTTCTCCCAACAAGTCAACGGATTGTGCAGGTGGATGAATAATCATATTTTTAACATTCTGACCATTAGAAATGGTCATTTGTCCATTCCTGCAGCTTATGTAGGCATCAGCTGTTTCCATCCAGGGTCTACCTAAGATGAGTGGATAACCACCCAACCCAGACTTTGATTGCAACACCAAGAAATCTGTTGGATATTCCCATGCATCTACTGTAACTATAATGTCCTCCAACATTCCTTCAAGGAGCACTGTAGATCTATCAGCCAATTGCAAAATAGTTTTAGTTGGCTTCAGATTTGTGAGTTTTAGTTTCAGCATAGTATCCTTGGGCATGACATTAATGGCTGCCCCTAGATCTACTAGTGTATTGGGTAATGGATAGCCTTCAATTTTGATAGTTAAAATAGGGCTTCCTAGGTCAGAATATTTTTGGTGGTAGGTGTTTCCTAGCATGAGATCAGCTAGCTGACCTACCACATTAATTGCTTTTGCTGGCCTTCGACCTGGTTTTCTTAGACATAATTCCCTTATGGATTTTGTGTAAATTGGAACATCTCTTATAGCCTAGAAAAGAGGAATTGTGATTGTTAAATTTTTTAGATTGGATAAAATGTCAAACTCTGGTTGTACTAGCTTTCTTGGTTCTTGTAACCTTTTAGGAAAAGGTGGAACCTCTTCTCTATCATTTTTAGTAATTGGTTCTTCCTCTACTTCATCTACAAGAGGTGATTCCTCAACTTCTACTTCTACATTTTCCTCCTCTTCTACCAAAGGAGCTACTTCTACTCCTACTTGTCTACCTGACCTTAAATGTACAAGATTACATCCTACTCTAATATTGTACATTGGAAACATCTCATTTTCCACTTGGTATGCTAGATGGTTTGGTTTGTTATTGGGATTTGATGTGGGCTATGTAGGAAGTTGAGAAGGTCTCAAAATAAGGGGAGCTAGAAAACTCTATTGTAGTGGGACTTGTGGTGCATTCTGTGGAGTTGAATTCCATGCATTATAGTTTCTCCATTGAGGTCTAGGCTACTGATATGGCATCCATGGGTATGGATTATAAGGAGTGGCTCCTTGGGGGGTGTTTGTCCAAGGTTGTTGTTGTCCCCACCAACCCATATTGGGTGGCTGAACTTGACCTTGATTCATGTAATTACCTCCCCCATAGGGTGGCATTCTAGCTGGCATGTTGTTTCCCATAGGAGACTATTGCCAGTTTCTCCTATTTCCCATGAAATATACTTCCTCTACTTCAGGATCTTCTCTAGATTTTGGCAATTGTGGGCACAACTTTATCTTATGGTCTTTCTGACAAACAACACATACTCTAATATTGTTTTTTGGACATGCATTTTTGGGGTGCTTCCCTCTACATTTGGGATAGAAATAGGCTAATGTTACCTCATTCTCCTGCTTCTTTCTCTGAAGCAGAAGAGTATCCATATGAAGTGCAAGAGATGACAACATCTCACTCTTGAGGTCTTCTAGCATGTTACCTATTTCTATTTTGGTGACTGTGGCTATTGATTTGATATTTTGGGAGGTTGGTTTACCTTTCCTTCATGAATAATTCTGACATAAACATTGGATATCTACCATTTGATGTTGGTAAACATCTCCTCTAGATATCATGTTTAGTGCTTCAAGAGACTCATTGGTGAGTCCTTTTAAGAAGATACTTCTTAAGGACCTATCACTCAATTTTGCATGGGGAGATCTTTGTAGGTTAAAGCTAAATCTATCCCAGTATTCTTCCAATGATTCATCTTCCTTTTGAGTCATATCAAATATTTCCTCTCTAGAATCCCTTGCCCTACCAAAGTTTTGGTATTGGTCTAGGAAGAGTCTTTTCATATCTTCCTAGGTAGTAATATATTTATTTCCTAAACTAATGAACCAACATAGGGCTGCATCATCTAAGGTTGAAGGAAACAATTTCAGTTTTTGGGCATCAATCTTGTAATCTACTAACCTACATAAAACATCATACTTAAATAGGAATAGGTCAGGATCTTCAGTCTGAAATCCTCTAAAAATAGGAAGGTGGGTAGGAGAGATGTGTTTCATTTTTGTGTCTCCTGTTGCCTCTTCTATTGGAAAGTTAAAACTGGTGGATGTCTCTTCAGTTTCAGCCATATTTTCAAAAAATGGGGTATCTACACCTGCTTCTCTCAAAGCAGTCTCTAAGGCTCTTCTATCATTTAGAGTATTCTATACAAGAATCTCTAAGTCAACTATTGATATAGTTCCATCCTCTACAACTTTCCAATATTGGTTGTACAACAAATCCTCCTCATATTGGATTCTTCTAAAGTTGCTATTATCTACCATTAATTCTTCATCAAGATTTGGTTATTTTGGTAAAGAAGAACTCTGTGCAAAAATTAGATGTTGACTCCAATGCACTGGTGGAGGTGATGGAGGTGAAGAAATTTCAATTTTAGAATCTGGTACAACTGATTCAGGGGCTTCCTATGAAACAATATTTTTACTCTTGAGAAAATGATCATTCGGTCCTCTGGTTCATGGTGGACTCATACAAGATTAGGTGGAAATATTTTGTAGATAAGTTAACCTAAAATATTTAGATTCACTTGCTACAGAATAGGTTTTTATAGTTGGTACTTCCCCAACAATGGTGCCAAAATGTTGGGTAAAATATTGGTTACACTACAATTGATTTATTACCTCCATTTAAATTGTCAAACCTGGGAAAGCTCATAAACTTTGTGAAGTACCATGCACAATTTATGCCTATAAAACCAACAAGATGAATCCACTATGTCCTAAGGTTTGGGGGTGGTTTGTGGTGTCATTTTTTTCTTGTCCAAACCATTAATTTATCCTACATTATCAAACACATGACTGGAAATAACTACAGAAAATAAAAACACACACTTGCTAGAAAAATACAAAAAATAGGGAAAATTACAGTAATCAAGTAAATTGCAGAAAAGATAGAAAATAGAGAATAAATAATGCATAAATAAATTACAAAAAAAAAGGAAAGGGGAGGAATACTGTTGAGAGTGGGCCCAAGCTTCCAATAGATTCTACCCAGATTAATTCATGCACATCGAATGCTTAGAAATATAGAGATGAACACTCGAATGAATTGTATTGCAGCTTCAAAAGTGATTTTACAGAAAATTGTTTGGGATCCATTTTCAGGGGTGGTCTGTGCATTTATATAGTGTACAACCATCCTAGGCAAGTCTATTTCAGACTTGTCGTTACAACAAACACACGAAAAATGATCTTAGACAATGAACACGCGCTAAATTTATCCTTCGTAGGATAAATTAGGCGTGTTCTATTTATCGAACATAATATATCTCAATCGATATCCATAGTTTCATACAATCAATTTGCGTGTTTTCTTAATCATTAATGAGAAATGAATAATTTTTTTGGTTCATTCTATTGTCCTTCATCCGCATATATCGCTGAAAACCGCCATTCTATTTCTTCTAAAAATAGGGTTCTTGTTGCACTCTGCTTCAACGGGAGTCAGGCACCATCTAGCCTATCGCTAGAAATCAGGTACTATTGACTCTAAAGTCGAGATTCAGGCACCATCGACCCCAAAGTTAGGAGTCAAGCACCTTTGACCCTAAAGTCAGGAGTCAGGCACCATCGACCTCGAATTCGAGAGTTAGGCATCATCGATCCTGAAGTTGAGAGTCAGGTGCCGCTCTTTCGAAATATAAGAGTTAGGCACTTTCCAACTTACATAACTTCTTTGTTGCGGTCACCTTTGTCCTTAGTTCTCCACCATAAAACATGAAGTGCCAGGTCCAAATGGGACCTTGACGTAGATATGCAGAAAAATAGAAAAATCATTGAATCTACACACAAATCACACTCAAAACACATATTAGAGAATATACACAATTTTCTATTAAATATATATAAAAATTTCATAAAAAGTACATTCTATAAAAATAATGTCACACAATATATTATTAATCCATACAAAAATATGAGCATTTTTGGTGCTCATCATACACCACTGTCTATTGGAGATGAGTTTGGTTGTAGCACTGAATCTTACTCTTTCCAATTTACAAATCTTTTTTCCACTAGGGCAACCTTGTGTTGGATTTCTCCTTGCACATTCTTGAGAGTATTTCTAGCACTCACCACTTCACTAGTAGCTTCATCTAAGAAAATGAAGACCAGCTTGGCTTCTAGACCTCTTAGTTTGATATCAAACCATATTTCCTTCCTGATTTGCTTCACTTTATCTTTTGAGAATCCTATAGATCTGGCTTTTTCAATCAACAATTGCTGCTACAATTGATTATTTTGATCAGTCAGAGTCTTCACTTGAGCTTGAGTATTCTTAGCCTGCTCTTTATAGTTGGTAGCTTCCTAAAATTTGTCTTGTCACTTCTTCACTTCATCCCTGAGGGCTTTCACAAGATTATCTTGGTCTCTAAGTGAAGCTTCTAGCTCTTCTACCTTCCTTTTTAGCTCTTCATTTTCCTCCCTATGGATATCACCTTGCAAGAAAACTATATCCATATGAGCTTTGGCCAATACCATCTCATCAACTACAAGCAATTGCATGATGTCCACCATCTTCTCTATCACCTGATAATCATCAATGGTCATATCTTTCCTTGGCTTGCTCACTTTGGGAGTGATGGTGAGCTTTGTCCTTTTTAGAAAACTGGATCAACAATGGCAGACTTCCTTTTATGAGTTGTCTCCTCTGATGGTTTTACAAGCTGCTCATTCCACCAAGTGGTTGCATTGAATGAAATCGTGTCGACCTTTTGATGTGGGGCCATGGTGAAATCAATGGATTGAGTAGACATGTCTAGCAAATATGATCCTAAGGGAAGGGGAATATGACAAGAAGCTAAAACAATGGAATCCTGATGAAAAAGGATAAACACTATAACTTCAATTAATGAGGATGTTGGGAGAGGTGTAGATAATTGTGATCTCGTTGACATTGTAGAAGATTTTACTGATGTCAGAGGAGGGTTCAATGGTGGAGGAGATGGAGGTTGGGTTTCAATTGATACTGATGAAGAGAGGTGGAATCTTGGATGAAGGTGGAGTGGGTGATGGTGGTAGTGATGTGGTGATTTGTAATGAAATGGATGAGGGGACCTCTATTATTTCAACTTTTTCTCAAAAAGGAAAGGGAGAGTCTTTGGGGAACTTGGAGGAGCATGAGTAGAAGAAGAAGGGAAGAAATCATACCTGAGTCTCTTGGTGGAGACTTTTGCACTGTTTGGCTTGGACCAGACTGCTCCTTTTGTGGAGCTTGTGATTGTTCTAATGCTTGAGAAACTTGTTCCATTTATTTTTCCTCTTTCTCTTCCTCCTATATTTCTTTCATAGCTCCCAATATTTTTACCAATGGCTATGACTAAGGTTCTCCTCTTGATACTTTTGGTTGTATCTACTACTGAATGGGGGTGGGATGTGCAAATATAACTATGTAAGTACTAGATATAACCTCATTGGGTCTGAACCTAGGTTTGATATAGCCCTCTGAGGATGCCCCAAGGGCTAGCCGCTTCAACCTTCATTCGACCTGAATTATCTATGTATGGCTTACTTCATTTGGACCTAGACCTCCTCCTTCATAGCCATATCTTTGCATTAATTGAGCACCTAGTCCATATGTCTCCAACTACTCAGTTGTTGGCTAAAATACAAGTTGTTTTCCTTTTCCGGTAGGGATGGCTTTTGAGGTAGCTTTCCTATGAGGAGGAGAGGATGGGGGAGTTCTAATGCTGACTCCTTTCAATTTAACTCCTCTAGTTTGTTTGGCATTCGTTGCTCCTTCTTGGCTAGTAGGTTTTCTAAAACTTAATGCCAAAAACTTCCCATTACCTTGCCAAGATCATGAAAACTTATCATATTTTTCATTAAACTATTTATCATTCTTAGTGGGATACTTCGACTTTACGATATATGTTTCCACTCGCATTCTCCAAAATTCAAACATTTTGGTAGGGTTCCATTTTTCTTTCTTTACCATCTCCTTGACCTCATCTTCCACATAAATATGTGCTTGATTCTTCTTAGGGGCATAATCAACAACATGATCATAGAAATCTCTCCAAGGAGGTAATGCTTCCATATGTTGAACATCCCATTCCAATTCAAACTTTTCATCATTATTTCTAAATTTTTCATAGTGAGGTCTAAGAGTTCTCTTGAATTTTGGGGATTTTCCTTTGGTAAGATCATTTAGTCTCTTTGTAAATTTATTCTCTAGGTCGTACCTCCATCTATGAGGGAGTTCTACTAACCCCAATCCTTGCATGTATTTGGTAATGCTCTTATATTACTCTTTTTTATTGACAGTGATATCTTTCTATATAATGGGGTAGATGCAAGTGCCTTTCCTACCTTTTCCTATTCCAAATATGACATTAATATAATCTTTCTAGTGATAGTATTCTAGGGAAAACATCCTTTCTATGACATAATGTGGTAGCACAAAAGGTTTTTTAGTAAAACCATACAGACGGATCATTGTTCCTTCTATTAGTATATACCAGTCACCTTCCTCTTCTTCCTCCTCTTTCCTTAATGTCTTTCTTGCAAATTTGGGTAATCTAGGTATTTGTCCATAAATCAACTTCAGAGAAGGCCCTAGGAACTCTCTATTAAAATTGTAATAGGATTCTATTTTGCTAGAGTGAGCTCATCCAAGAGTAGATGGTGAGAGTAGTTCCATTATGATTCATGGTTTTTACTAGGATAAATGGGAGTTCCAAGTGATTAAAGTAAAGGAAAATCCATGCCACATGAGAACAATATCTAAAGTCTACCCTTCTTTGTTGGTTTTCAGTCTTACTAGGAGATCATGAATCATGCTAGCTAGATATTAGGGCCAATCAAAGAATATGGGAAAGTTACTCATCTGGGTAGGGTCATAGTTCTTGGGATTGGAGATGCAATGGGTTATAGCTATTTTCTAGTGAGACACACTCCTATCTAAGGGTAAACCTCCTATCACGACTAACATCGAGTAAAGCTCTGGGTACTTGAACTCATCAAGCTTAATTGGGGTTGATGGTAAGGAACTACCACTCAATTTCCTCTTTAATTGACCTGCTACCCAACTCAAGAAATTTCTTCCCCCATCAACATGTTTGTTTAGGGCATAATATTTTGCCTAATCTTTTTGAGAAAATATTTTTGCTTTCCCACCTAGCTTCACTCCTAGGGTGAAAGCATTGTTGAAAGATTCAGGTTTTACATGCATTAAGGTTTTGCCCTCGATACTTTGCAACACTCTATTTTTTGAATCATAATTTTTTGCTATTGCTTTTATCAACTCGGGGTAAGGATGTACAAAATCACACATGTAAAAAGATAATAGAGAACTCACCGTAATGGCATTTGGGCTTGATGTTGATATGCTAGTGGATACTCTCTTCTCTGATTCTAACCTCATCTACACATTCTCCTTATAGGTAGTGATAGTGTCTACAATTCTTCTTGAGGCATCTTGGAAGTAGTTATCTCCTTCATTCTCCATGGTGACATTTTCCTCTCAATGGTAGATGATGCAGCCATTGTCAATTGCTAGCTAGTTGCTCTCCCTTGCAAAGGAAACTATGCTCTCTATCAATCCTCAAAAAATGTGCTCTCTTCTCTACACTATACTACTCTCATAGTTCTAAGTATGCGATAAGAGTGAATTTTTCTCTAAGGTGCTGAATATATAGTCCTCCTAGAATGTGCATATTTAATGTAGTAGGTGCAACATTCATTTTCATGTGAGAACTAGGTGGTATTGCATCGATGATCTTTCTCATTCATAATTGGCCTAACCTTGTGGTTGGTGGTGCAACTCTGACACATGTGCCACCTTTATGTCTAATTTTGAAATTATGTGCTAGTCACTATTGCTTCTTAGGGGAAATCCATGCTTTTTAAATTTTAAGTAAAGTGACTTCACTTTTCTCATGATCGTGCCCTTTTCTCTATCTTGTGAGTGAAATGATGCTTGATTAAGACATGTGGCATGACAAATTCTTGTATATGGGCTTTGAGTCATGGTTATGAGGAAATTCACTATCGTGGTACATTTTTTCATTTTTGCTTTCTTAATATTAATACAAAGTGTAAAAAAAATAAAAGTATTTATACAATATGATACATATAATACAAAGTAATAAATTCTTTACTTGAGGTATAGTTTGAGATGATACCCATTTACTAGGATTGATAGCAAATCTTTACTTTTGTATTGGAGCTGAAAAGTATTCTTTTGTTTGACTATAGCTATCTCAAATGGACCTTCCCAAAATATATTAAACTTCTCATGCTTGCTTGGCTTGGCTTTCTCTGCATTCCACTTCAAAACTGAGTCCCCAACTCTAAATTTCCTATAGGTGGTCTTTTGTCAAACCAACCCTTTATCTATGATAAATGCTTCTAGAATATTTTATAGGCTTCTTCTCTCTATTCTTCCAAATGCAGCAACTGAACTAGCCTTTTATTTACTGGGTCTTCCTTATCAAAATCATCATTGATATACTTTAAGGTAGGTATCTCTAAATGTATAGGAAGTACAACTTCTTTTCCATATACCAGAGCATAAGGAGATGTGCCTATAGATTTTTTCATAGTAATTCTATCTACCCATAGGACCTGATTCATGAGCAAATACTAGGATCTTTTGTTGTCTTCAAGAGACCTTTTAATCATTCTGAGGAGGTTTTTATTGCTTGATTCTACCAGGCCATTCCCTTGTGGGTAGTAGTTAGAAGAATTCTTTAGATAAATACCATATCTACTAGTAAAATCAATGTACTTGGCTCCTATGAAAGTTGGGCCATTATCACTTACTAAGGCTTTGGGGATGCCAAACCTGGTTATTAAAATCTCAAAAAATTTAAGGACTACATATTGATCATACTTCTTGGTTGGGATTACCTCAACCCATCTAGTAAAATAATCAATGGTTGTCAAAATATCTTTGTGGCCTATTGAGAAATTAAGATTGATTTCTCCCACAAAGTCTAGCCCCCACTACTAAAATGGTTGCTCTACTTGTACTGGTTGAAGAGGCATTGCAGTGTTTCTATTTCTACTAGTATACCTCTGGTATTTGTCACATCCCCTAGCAATCTTGAATGCATCAAAAAATATGGTAGGCCAATAATAACCTACCCTTATAATTTTTAGTGTAGTAGACCTACCTGAGTAATGACCTCTAGATAATCCATCATGGAATTCTCTTAAGAAATTTTACTTTTGATCTTCTCTAACACATCTTAGGAGAACACCATCCAGGTTTTTTCTATAAAGCCCTCCAGGTAACAACATATAGTGCAAGGCTTGTAACCTATACCTTCTCCTTTGTGAAGCATTGAGATTTGGAGGGCAAACCCCTATCTCAAAGTAGTTCTTGAGTTGCTCTGTCCAATCCACTCCTTCTGAGAGAGTGTCATCTTTCTACTCTAACTCTTCGATCTAGCAAGCTACTTCTTCTCTTGTATTAGCTTTAGCTACTAGTTCTTGACATAATGCTCTTCCTCTAACCAATTTTGTGGGATGAATCTCTATGTCAAACTCTTGTATCTTTGTAATCCACCCTGCTCTCTTCTCACCAAGTTCACCTTGCAAGATAAAGGTTCTCACATCAGGGTGAACCACATACACCAGTGTTTTGCTTTGAGCTAGGTATTACCTAAAATTTTTTAGAGATTTCATTATTGTAAACACCTATATTTCTATGAAGTTGTACTTTATTTGATACTCATGTAGGGTCTGAATCCAAAAGAATATGGGGTGTTCATTGCTCTCATCATCCTTTTGAGTTAGCACAACAACATAACTCTCTTCAGCTCCATAAGCGTATAAGATGAAATCCTTATCAAAATCAAGGTTAACCAATACTGGAGCTGTGGCAATGGCTTGCTTGATCAATTCAAATGCTTGCTTCCTTTTGTCAGTCCATTTGAAGTCAACATTTTTCTTGAGTAACTCTGAGATTGGTTTAACAATCTGAGCAAAATCAAAAATGAATTTCCTCACAAAATTAATTTATCCAAAGAAATACTGAAGAGCCTTCTTATTCATTGGAAGAGGAAGTGCCAATATTGCTTTTATTCTATCTGGGTCAATGGACATTCCTTGTTTTGACACTACATGCCCCAATAATCTCCCCTCATGGACTACAAAGATGGATTTCTTGGGATTCAATGATATGCCAAACTCTCTGTATTTTTGGAAAACTTGCTCTAGATGATTGAGATGATCTTATTTCTTGTGAGAAAATATAGTCATATCATCTAAATATATCAATATTATTTTATTGATAAGCTTACCAAAAGTATAATCCATTGCCCTTTGAAAAGTGGCACCAACATTAGATAGATCGAATGGCATTCTCTGATAGGTGAAGGTACCCCACTTTGTAGTGAATGCAGTCTTATGTTGATCTTCATCTTTGATCCAAATCTGGTTGTACCCAGAGAAGCCATCTAATAAAGAGAATATTTCTACCCCTACTACCATCTATAAAATCTGATCAATTTGTGGTAAGGGGTAGTGATCTTTCAGAGATGCTTGGTTCAGATTCCTAAAGTCTACATAGAGGTGGATATCACCATTCTTCTTCCTTACTAGGACCAAATTGGCAACCTAGGTAGAGTGTTTAATAGGGTAGATTATTTTAGCTTTCAATAGCTTTAGTAGCTCCTACCTCATGATCACCTCTATTTTAGGATTCATCGATCTCTATTTCTATCTGAATGGCTTGGCATCAGGCACTAGCTCAATAGTATGTTGAATTATACCTTTATCATAAACCTTCAGGTCATCATAAGTCCAAGCTATTATATCCTGGTATCTATGACACAAATATTTGAATGCCTCAGCCTCACTTGTAGTGCATTGTATGCCAAATTTTAGCTTTTCTCCATTTTCAACTTCAATTTCCCTATAGATCTTATCATCTACTTTCATCTATTTTAATCTCTTACCATCCTCATTATCAAACAGGCTTTCTAGAGTGATCAATCCTTTTGGTATGTGATTATTTTTTAGTTGTATAATCTCTTGTTGATCAATTTCTTGAGCTAAATCACTCTGTAAAAAAGCACAATCAACTTCCTTAATCAAAAAATCAACAATCTATTCATCGCTCTCAAATACCTACCAATATATTTATCTGTCTAGCACCATTGGTCTGAAAATGAGCTTAACTCTTTTGTTCTTAGGTGATCCATAGTCTGCAGAAGGAGAGAAATTTGAGCCTTTGATAGCCAAAGCATCAACCAAACTATTTTGTTACCTTGGGACAACATGTAAGTTTAAGGCATCAAAAGCTTCCATCAAGTCCCAAACTCTATTTCTATAAGCTTTTAGATAATGGTGCTTACTTGCTATACTTTCCTGTGACTTGGTTCACAACCAGCTCTGAGTCACCATAAATATCCAACATTTTGATGCCCATCTTCTCTACTTGCATCAGTCCTAGGCATAAAGCCTCATACTCTACGGTATTGTTTGTGCAAGACCAAGTGAGTCTAAAAGAAAAACTTTTAACTCCCTCTGATGGAGATTTTAAGACTACACCTACTCCAACTCCATTTTTGCATCTTGCTCCATCAAAATGCATTGTCCATATTTCAGATTCTCTCAATGATTGGTTGGAAATAGTAGGGGTCTTTTTCTCTATTTTAGATGATATGTTGTATGTACCCATCCCTGTCTCAAGAAGATCATGGACATTTTGGAATGGTAGTTGATCATCAACTTCTAAATCCTCAAGGAGTTCTACCAATTCTAGCTCTTCCATGGCTAAGTGATTATACAAATCTTCCTCTATCTTCTCAATATGGTAAGTGATTAGTTTTTTAGGAGTCAACCTTATCCTCTTACCTTTGTGAGGGATCATCATGCTAGAGTAGTCTAAATACATATATCCCCCTAATTTAGTAGTAAATTCTCTAGAAAGACATAGGCCAAAGTAGGGTTCAAGGTCTACCACCACAATCTCTTGTACAATAGTGATTTTAGGGGCTCTATGTAATCTCATTAGTACATCTTTCACAACTCCTATAATATTTACCAGGGTCCCATCCAATTGTAAAACTCCTTGGCATGAGCGTGTATATTCCATCCCCATATCATCACAAACAACCTTGGGCATAACTATAGTGGAAGCCCTTGAATCAATCATGCAGTTGTGAACTATCCATCCTTCCATCCTAAGGGAAATATAGAATGGAGGAGGCTTATTTTTTAGGGTAGTAGGAGACATCTTCTCCTGGTCATGAGCCTGATTAAGTATAGTAGCAATCTCTTTCCCTTGAGACTTCTTATTAAGAGAAGCTTTTAGTAAGTCAATTTGATCGAGGAGGAAGAGTGTATCATAGAGGCTTGCCCTAGATGGAGTCTTCTTGAGTTCCTCAACAATGTTAAATTTAGGCTTCTCTAAAGGGTTTCTCTCTTCTTTCTTGTCTGTATCTTTGAATCTTCTCCTATACTATTGTGTGACTTCAATTCTCTATCTCTTGGTAATAGAAGGGAATTGCAACTTTTCTCTTACCTCTTCTTTGGAACGTGATTGCTCCTTATCCTTCTCCTTATCACTTTGCTTTGATGCATTTCTATCTTTCTCCTGATCTTTAGGGACTAAATCTCCTTTTCTAGCTGCCTGTGGAATAGGGAACTTATCCTTGTTTGGCAGGGGTTGGTCCCTTTTATTCTGAGAAGGAACTTGAAATGAACCCAATTTTTGTGGATCAACTTGCAATGGTTTCTTTCTAGATCTAGTCAATACGGAGATAGATTCTTGTTCAAAGAAATTGGGCCCACTCATCACTTGTTCATGCTGCCACAACATGTTAACTCTTCCCTTTTGGGTCCTCTCAACCTTTTCAATGGCCTACTGAACATGGTGTTGATACATGTAGCAAGACTCAAGATCATGAGGGTCATTGTAGACCAAACACCAAATATTGGCCAAAGTAGTTTTAGGATTGGAATCATATTCCTCCTGATTAGCATTAACCCTTGGCCCTGCATTATTACTTGAACTAGGATTTTGATCTCTATTAATATAAGGGAATATCCTTTGTTGAGATCTTTCCATTTCTCTTTTCTCTATAGCATTGACCTTATTGTTGATAGTCTTTAAAGAATTTTGAATATCAAGGAGTAATGGAGACTCTTGAGGTGCTTGAGATGGTAATGGAGGGAAAGGTACAATAACTGGTAACTTAGGAGGAGGCAATGGATTAATTGAAGGGAATTGAGTTGTTAATGAAGGGGGATTCATTATAGGAAGAGATGTAGTTGTAGGCTAGGGAGGATGTTGCATGATCTTAGGAGAGTATGGTGTAACATGTTTGGGGGTAATCTTCCTACTAAAATCAAGATATCTTCAACATGGACCGTTATTTGATAGATATGGGGGAATGTGGTTACCCCATATTGTTGGGTTTGTAATCCAATGTCAGGCCCTAAAGCTCTAATATAATACCTATAAGCAAGGGGGAGGTTGGTCTAAATTCATTGGGGATTCTCTTCCATGTTCTACTAAACCTGAGGTTGAAATTAGACACTGACTCTTGTGGGTGTCTTTGGATAACTATGAATTGAGTTAAGAGTGAAAATGGGTCTATAGACTCATTGAATTCTTCCACAAAAGGACCAACTAAATCAGCCCAAGATCTAATGGAACCATTTTCTAAGGTTCTGAACCAATGTAGGATTTTACCTCTAAAGGAAAGGACCAACAATCTAACAATAACATCTTCATTCTTGATATTATGAACAACTGCCATTGACAACACATCTTGGTAATGCTCATATGTAGTTCTCCTAGTACCATCATAGGTGGGTATGGCCTTTACTATGGCTTGAGGGATATCATGCGCATCTTGGAAAGATAAGGGGGTTGCAGAATTCCAATCGGGGTAATTCTGTTGAGTTGCATTCTGGTCAGGATCCATATTAGCCTGAGTATAGGGAGTATCAATTTTAGAAGAGTCTGAGAAAGAGGATGATGTTTGAAACTCTTCCAAGGTAGTTTTAGAGGATGGATATCTTGAATGCCTAGATTTTGGGAATAACTCATAAAAATTAGTAGGTTGTCCACCTTTCTTAGCGACACTTTTGGTAAACATGAAAGTGTGAGGATTATGAATAAGGTTCTACTGGGTTGTATTCTAGGGGAGTCACCAAGTGAATTTACTTTCTCCACTTATGAGGTCAAGATAATTCATTGAATCTTGATTCCTCCGGGTAAAACATGAGAAACATATAGTGGAAATTGTCCCATCGGGCATGCCAAAAATTATTGTAGTCTGGTTTGTCATCAAGCCAATGCTAGAACTATGATCATTATCCTAAGATATTTGAAGGTGAGCACCCGCTAATCACAACCCAGACTAAACATTGGAAGAACCAAATTACTTTGATTCAACCTCCAGAGAAGGTTGGTATACCTTGTCAACTTAATAGGTGTTGACTCTTTTTAGCTCAAAATGGTAAAGGTTTAGGGATAGGAATGAAAGGGTTAGAAATGTATGAATGAATAATGGATGGGTGAAGCTAACAACATAGACATCCACAAAGGATCTTCCAATAAATCAATTTATAGAAGCAATATTTGAGACTAACAACATTCAAAACTCAACAATACTCTACATCAATGGCCTTTGACATACTTAAAGAATTATTCCAAACATCTAGCATTAATTATCCAAGTTAACAAAATAAGATCAATGCCTCGACTAATAGAAATAGAATTCCCATAAGCATGCATATAAGTATGCACTACACCAAAAAAGGGATTTAACGACAACTAAAATAAGGTGGTTTTTTACAAAGGTAAAAAATTGCCCTAATAGATAGTAAGAGGGTAATTTATAATGGCCCTCTTAGGATAATCGGCCTCTTAGGGTCACTCTAAGAGGGCAGTTATAAACCGCTCTCTTCTCAAGACTAAGAGGGTTTTTTATAACCACCCTCTTAGAGTGACCCTAAGACAACGATTATAAACCGTCATCTTAGGGTGACCTAAGAGGGTGGTTTTAAACCGCCCTCTTATCCCTAAGAGGGCAATTTAGGCAACCCTAAGAGGGTGGTTTAAAACCTCCCTCTTAGGGTCTCAACTAAAAAATAATATAAAGACCGGCAGGAAAAGAAAAATGAGCATTTTATTTCACTTTTCCCTTTGCATAGAGAGCTCGAGCTAGGGATTTTGCTCAAATGGGGGTTGGATAAAGAACTCAAACTAGGGCATTCGCTCAAATAGAGGTTGGACAAAGAGATCAAGCTAGGGCATTCACTCAGATGGAGGCTAGAAAAAGAGTTTGAGCTAGGGCTAGATAGATAGATCGAGCTAGGATTGGACAGAGAGCTTGATCTAGGGCTTGATAGAGAGCTTGAGCTTTTAAGTGGTATGTACTACTCAGGGTTGGATATGCAAGGGAAAATTATGTTCAAAATTTAGGGAAATTTTCTTCTTTGCAATGATGGTTAATTTTTTTTTTAAGATTGGTATTTTGGGAAATGGAAATTAGAGTTGTTCTTACATACTTGAAGAACATATTTGGTTGCTTTGTTCTTGGTTATGCTCACTATCAAGGTCTATGGACCTGTCAAGTATATAAAGAGAACGTGGATGTCCTAAACTTGACACTTAGCAAATATTGGTAAGAAGAATATGGCAAAGTTGTTGAAGCCATGAATTATGAACAATATTTTCAATGTGATAGCAACAATGAACATATAATGGCACGTAATGAGAATAGTCCTTTATGGGTTTGGATATTAAGAGGGTTTAGGGTTTGGGGATGCAAACGGTTTAGGATTTGGGGATGCTACTGTAACCAGTTAATTAACAATGTGTTATGTCAAATTAAGGTAGGATGTAATGTGCTTCCTTATTTAGCTTGTGAGATTTTTTTTAAATGATGGTTATTTTGGGAAATGGAATTTAGAGTTGTTCTTACATACTTGAAGAACATTTACAGTAGTTTTATTCTTATTTTATTTGAGTAGTTGCATTGTATCTATGTTATTATTTTATTTGTTTCCCACGTGTTTTTAATGGATTGAATAGATAAAGCAACAACTATAATTATCGGTGACTTGAATTGCTTAGTGGCAATGTTGTCATTTTCATATCGAACCATATCCTATGGCAACTTAAAAGCTCTATTTTACTTCCAAGGGTCTATTCTTTTTATTTTGTCTACAACTTTTCCATGGCCAGTGGGTTATGGTTTATTGTTAAGAGGAGCAATTGCCATGATGATGGGTTGAAGTATTGCTAGACATGTTAAAGCCAAGTGAATTTGGAGGGATAGATCCTAACCCGATCTTAAGGTATTCTAAGGTGGATGGTGTATTCCCTATTGTGTAATTCAACCATAGTATGTGAGTGTTACAATTTACCTGATATTGTTGTTTATTTTTATAGTTGTTAATATTTTGTTGTTTATTGTTATATCACCCTGTGTTTACATACATCTTTTAACTTTTTATTTCTTCTATTATTTTTAATTGTCATTATTATTTAATAAATTCTAACACTTCATTTTTACTGGAAACTTTTTATTACCTAACCTCTTATTATATTATTATGCTTAGTTTGTTAATATCATATTACCATAACCATTGAAACACTTATGTGTTTAGGCATTTTATCTAGTTGTTATCGTTGCTCATTTTATTTTTTGTTATATATTTCATTGTTTAGTTTAGATATTCTCACACAACATATTTATGCATTAACTAGCATATTTTTACATAACACTTTGATCTAGTGCATTACCTTTCTTATTTCTCTTATTTGTTTCCTCCGATGTAGGATTACTGGAAACTTTTTGTTACTTGACCTTTGCTTGTCTTATTGTGCTTAGTTTGCTAATATCATATTACCATAACCATTGAAACACTTATATGTTTAGGCATTTTATCTAGTTGTTATCGTTGCTCATTTTATTTTTTGTTATATATTTCATTGTTTAGTTTAGATATTCTCACACAACATATTTATGCATTAACTAGCATATTTTTACATAACACTTTGATCTAGTGCATTACCTTTATTCTTTCTCTTATTTTTTTCTCCTCTGATGTATTCCTATTGCATTTGGGGATACTTACTCCTCTAGAGGGATTCTTACATACTTAACCTCACATTTCAAAAATTTCCTATCATTTGTCTATCGGTTTATTTGTAGGAATAGACTATTGTAGGATTACATAACAAGCATTTTATGTTTTCTTATTCATTTAATTTCAATTTTCCATACTTTCTTAAATTAATAAATGTCTAGACTTCATAAGAGCAAAATGGTGCATTGTGACTTCATACATACTCGATGCTTCCATAGAAAATTTTATCCCTTGGAGGCAGTTTAAAATTTAGTCCCTCTTTGTTCCAATGGAAAATTACCTTGTCCATGAAATGACCATGAGAAATAAAGGATGTCTCAGTTGAAACAAGCAAACCACTACTGAGTGTGATGTTGTTTCAGCTAAAGCATCCTTTAATTTTTTTTTTAGGTGAGACCCTAAAAGGGCGATTTTAAACCGCCATCTTAGACATAAGACGATGATTATAAACCATCGTCTTAGGTCTAAGACGACAATTTATAACCCTCCTCTTAGGATCTAAGAGGGTGGTTATAAAATGCCCTCTTAGACCTAAGAGGTCTTACCCTAAGATGACGATTTTTATCCACCCTCTTAGACCTAAGAGGGTGGTTGCAAACCACTCTTATAGCCCTAATAGGATGGTTTTAAACCATAGAAATCAAAATTAATAGAATAAACTAGCCATAGCAGTAGTAGTAGAAATAACTTCACAAGATTATGATTAGCCAATCAACACAAGGTGCAAGTTTGAGGTAAACATACCTTGTAATGCTTCTTTCATTAATTACAAAAAATGTACATAGTAGTGCAAGCAAAAACTTTAGAGCTGACCTTTTGAAAGGAGGTCACTGCCTTTATTTATAGATTTACAATGAGTTTCATTCTAAGCATTATAGGGAAGTTTTGATGTTCTTTATTTCTTGGCAACTTGCCATCAATGGTGCTAGCCAGCTGCATCTTATTGATCAGTTTTAACAAAATTTTAGACCAGAGTCATCTCCACCTTTGATGGTTCTTGGTACCTTCTTTTGTCCACTAATATGCAACTGAATCTGGTTGAATAGAAGATTCTGAAAGCTTTTGGACTATAAGAGGTAATTCGGCTTCCATGGTGTCTGGTTAAGCTTTCATCTATCTCTGTAACATGTAACCGTGTAAAAATGCACTAAAGTTTTTATGTAACTTAGAAAAAATATTAACCCTCACCATTGATCTAATGATGAAAAATTGTGATTGATTATCACGTGATCGCTCATCGCTATTTTCTCTTTCGTGCGAGATTAGACTTTCTCAGCCTTAGTCACAAAGACAGAGAGGTGCGAAGAATCACTGTTCTGCTCATATTTCTATAGCTTGCTTAGCTCAGTGCATTTCTCATTGGTGGGCCTACCTTGGTCTTCATGCACAAACACATTATCCACGATCTTTAGTTTTGCACCAATAACAAAGGGTACAAAAATTCACGCTCACTTCTCCATATTAAGACTTTTGGTTAGCTTTCTCCGTAAAAATGTGTTTTTCAATGATTTTCTTTTTGCAAGCATTTTCCATCACTTTTCAAATGCGCGTGACTAACAAAGGAATCAAAAAATCACACTAGGGAGTCTTTTCCCAGTTTTGGCCTTTTCTCACGGATTTGTCTTTTTGAGTATTTTTTTTATTTACGCATGCTTAACTAAGTTAGGAAATCGCATGCACCACTTTCATATGATTTAGCCCTTTTTTTGTGAATCTATATTTTCTAGCGCTTTTCTGATATTAGCCTTTTTGAGCATTTTTTATATGCGAGTGATTACCAAAGGAATCAATAAATCGTGGTACTTTGCTTGCAATTGGGACTAGCACCTTTTACCACGAAATCACACTTTTTAGCAGTTTTGCTTTTTTGAGCGCTTTTTTTATTTACACGTGATTAACTAAGGAGTCAGTAAATCGCGTGCACCGCTTTCATCTAATTTAGCCCTTTTTTCACGAATCTGTGTTTTCTAGTGCTTTTTTGATTTGCACGTGGATAACAAAGAAGATGGGAAATCATGCTCTAGAGTTTTTTTTCCCAATTTTAGCCTTTTCTCATGGATTTGCATTTTTCAACGAAAATGGGAAAATCAGTGGATTTTTGCTTTGCTTTCTCCATACTTAGTCAATTTTTGCAAAATTTGAGTTAAGTTGAGATGTAGCCAATTTTGGCCTACAACAACCATCTTTGGAAGAGTGAAAGAACAATTCAAAGGTCAAAGGGAGAAAATAAGAGCAAGGTAAAAAAAAACCAAAGTAATCAAGTCTAACTAAAACACAGTAAATCACCCTTTTGATATCAGCAACAAGAAATGATTACCAAAATTTTTGCAAGCAAAATGGTATTTCTAAGGATCCAACCTAGTTATAATCCTCCATAGGTGAAAAAATGAATCCTTCTTCCTCCACAAGCCCCTCCTTTACCTCCTTCATAACCTTCTTTCCCAATGAATCACAAGGACCAAGCCCCTCCTCTTACGCGTGCTAACCCCAAGGAAATGAATTCCCATCATTATCCTTTTCCCAAGGATGATAAGGGAGTGTACTTACCATTAAGATGAGCCTCCTTGCTCAGAACAAAACCAACATGAAGCCGTTAATTATCCTTCCTACAAAAGCTAGTTTCATATATTCAAAAGAACCTGCTTTATTTGAAAAGTCAGGAGAAACCTTTATATAAAGATTTTATCCAAACATGATGTTAGTCCCCCTTTTTTTTTAATAAAACATTTTTAAATAAAACAAACTATTATATTACCATAATATAATTTATTTAAAGAGAATATAGAATTTATTTCATTAATTCATTTCCCAAATTGATTAATCAAATCCAAGAATATTCTTATTCTCCAAAATAGAGCATTAATCGGTTGTCTTTGTAGTGCAAGTGGAGAAGGTGAGCTTAGCATTTTTGAATAGGAGGTCTACGGTTCAAACCTCTGCGATGCAAAGAGGGACACAAAGTTTGTGTGTTAAATTCCCTATTGATAATCATAACTCTCAACTTTACTAGGGGTCATGGTTGGGAGGAGACTGCTCAGCCCTATGAGTTGGTTGTAGGGGTTTCTCACACTAACCTAAAATTTGAAAGAGCAAAGAGGGCTTGAGCCTCACCATGGCAGAGAGGGCCTAAGCCTCACCATGGCAGTGAGGGCCTGAGAGGGCCTGAGCCTCACCATGGCAGAGAGGGCCTAAGCCTCATCGTGGCAGAGAGGGCATGTGAGGGTTTCCTTCGTGAGGGCTTCCTCCACGAGGGTTTCACTCCCACTCCGACTTCGATGCTCTGAAACCCTTTGAGCGGGAGGCCTCCTTTCTCCCATTCTAGATCTGGCTGCTAGTCATGCTTAGTTTATTTGCTTTGGTTCATAACTAGGGTGTTTTTCTTTCTAGGGGTCTTGCTGGTATGTTCTGATCTCTTATGGGTTTGGCATTGTCACTCTTATCTGGGATAGAGGGCCAAATGTTGATCCAAACCTGTAGGGGTGATCCTAGGTTGTTATAATGTAGTGGAAATTTTTGGTTGTTGACCCCTTGGCTGGCTCTCGCTCTGGTTGGTGGGTGTGTTGGGTGGCTACATTTCTTGGATTGTTTGCTAGTTTCAAGGACTTGGTTGGATTGTGCAACATTTCTTTTGGGTTCGGTAGTTTCATGTTTTTTGGCTTTCTAGGGAGAGGAAAGGGCCATCTACCAACCCAAACCCATTGGGGTAAGCTTGGTATGGTTTTTGGATGTAAAAATTTGATGATGTTCCCTTGGATGGCTTTGGCTCTGATGGCTTGGCTACTCTATTTGGATGGTGCTTAGATGGATCTGTTGCTAGGGTTCTCTACCTGTAGTGATTTTGTGGTTGGTTTGTGCTAATTTCTTCTAGGTTCGGTAATTTCTTGTTGTATCTAGCTATTTTGTGGAGACAGGACCAAATACCAACCCAAACCAGTTGGGGTGAAAGTGGGTTGTTATGCTACGGTGGTTTTCGACTTTTGGCCCCATGTCTCTAGTGGGTTTCCTAGCTTCGATGGTCTATAGAGATCTCTTTCTCCAGTTCCAATAGTGGTGGTGTGTTTGATCCCAGGGTTCTAAGGCTTATTTTTTTGGGATCTTACCCTTCTCCCTCTCAAGTGTGGTACAAAATATTGCTATCTCCTTTTTCTTGTACCTGAGAGCGATTGTTCTTGTTTTGCGGCTCTTGCTTTGGTTTAGGTGGCTCATAGTTTTTTACTTTCTCTTTCAAACCGTTGCAAGTGTAAGCCTCAGATCCTTCGTTGGGTAGAGTGATCTGCTCCTGGTTTTAGTTTACTCCTGTTAGACGAGTACGATGTTGTTCCACATCTGAGGCATTTAGTTCATATCCTCTAGGACTTTATTTTTGTACTTTATGTAGGAGGGTTGGTGGCTATTTTTTTTACCTTTGCTCCTCGTTGGTGGGTTACCCTTTTGGGTGTAAACTGTATTTCTCCTTTTGGAGCTTGTTGTAATGGTTGTGGGATCCTCTCAAAACCCTCATCTTAGGTTGTGGGTCCCTCTCAAAACCCTCAGGTTCGGGGATCCTTAAAACCCCTTCTTTACCTAATAAAAAAATAGATCATTAATCATCCATGATATTGTTCTCTCTAATTGAAATTAAAGCATACCTAGAATGATATCAATAGTCCCTAAAATTTATTAAATCAAAAGCATGCACCAAAACTAATTTTAAATTATTAGCTTGGCATTGCCCACCTAGGTGTTAGTAAAATATCTATTTTACTAATAACACCTAGGTGGGTCTATTCTTGGTGGACAATATTTTCTTCCATCTGCAAGCATCATTACCCTGCAAAACCCACGTTAAAACATAATTTCATATCCATACAACATAATCATTGTTACAAACATCTTTGCATATCCATGATATAAACTATGCTAGGCATTGAAACAATAAATCACACACATTGTCATTTTAAAATGGTCTTTCCAAGGTGGGTATTACATCCTACCCCCTTGGACTAAACACAGTCCTCTATTTTTCCTTGCATCACAGTTTTACTTTCATTCAAATAAAAAAGGAAAATGTTTCTTCATAACGTCCACATTTTCCCAAGTAGCACTCATCTTTGAATATCAGTTCCATTGGACCTTACATTGCTACAGAGTTTGCTTCCTCATTGCTTTGGAATGGAACTCTAGTATCTTCATCGGTCGCACCTCAATGGCCTCTGGGTCTACCATCTACAATTTAGAAAAATCCCACACATGATCAATATTAGCAATGTATTTCCTAAGCAAGGATACATGGAAAGTATCATGGATCTTCGATAGATTGGGTGGCAAGGCGAGTCTATATTCCACAAGACTAATATTCTTTGTGATCTCAAATGGCCTAACAAAACAAGGATCTAGTTTTGTGGACTTTTTAGCACACTTCATAGGTTTGACCCTCAGGAACACTTTATCTCCCACAAAGAATTTTCTTGGTGATCTCTTTAGATCAACATAACCTGACGATCGACGACTTCCTTGAGCCTCTATCTGATCATCTTAAGTTGTTCCTCCATTTCCCTAACCATGTCTGGTCCAATCACAACCTGATTCTCTAGATTATCCCAAGACAAAGGTGTCCTACACCTTCTACCATACAAGGCTTCAAATGGGGCCATACCTAAGGATGAATGGTGGCCATTGTTGTAAGAAAATTCTATAAGGTTCAAATAGTCTTCCCATCAAGAATTTTGATCCATACAATACATGCAAAGCATATCTTCCAAGACCTGGTTTACCTTATCTATTTTCCTATCAATTTTTAGATGGTATGTAGAACTAATGTTTAGTTTTGTACCTATGGCACAATGTAGAGCCTGCTAAAAATCATATGTAAACCTGGAGTCCCTATCTAAAATAATCATCTTTGAAAATCCATGAAGCCTAAATATTTCTTTGGAAATAAATTTAGCCACAATCAGAGCATCATCCTTGGTATTACCTGGTATAAAATGCACAACCTTAGTCAATCTATTGACTACAACAAGGATTGCATCATGTTGATACCTAGTTTTTGGCAAACATACAATGAAATATATCGATATAACCTACCATTTTTGCATGGGTATATCATGTGGATACATCAGTCTTGTAGGATGTTTATGCTCAACCATTACTTATATCTCTCTTCATTCTCGATCAATAGAAATTCTTCTTCATGTTTTCTCTCATCTTTTCTCCCCTTAGTTGAGTAAGGAAATCTACGTACCTCTCGCATGATAATTCTCCTTAGATCACCTGTTTTGGGTACAACTGCCTTATATTTGAAGCATAAAAGACCATCCTTGATGCCAAAATCCTTGCTTTCTTCGGGATATTTCTCCATTTTGACCCAAAATTAGTTCAATACTCATCCTACAATTGCATCATCCTGACTTGATCCACCAGGTTTACATAGCTTTGGGTTAAAACATCAATGCGTCTTCTCCTACTTAGGGCATAAACAACCTTATTTTCCTTTCCCTTAATATATTCAATCCCAAAGTCATATTCAATAAGGAACTCCATCCATCTCCTCTATCTCGCATTGAGTAGAGGTTGGATAAATATATACCTTAGACTCTAATGGTCGGTTCTCAACTCAAAGGGTCTTCCCACTAGGTAATGTTTCTATATCTTAAGAGTGTGCACCACCACTGCTAGATCTCGATCATGTGTAGTATAGTTAACCTCATGCTTCTTGAGCTTCCTTGAACCATAAGATACGACTACTTCATCTGTGAAAGCACTCCATCCAAACCTTCCAAAGATGCATTCATACATACAGAGAAGTTACCCTGAGGGTCTGGGATATTTAATATGGATGCTATGGCAAGTTTTTACTTAAGCAACTTGAAAACAACCTCACACTTATCTATCCACTTGAATTATTTCCCCTTTCTTTGAAGGTTAGTTATTGCATAGGCTATCTTGGAATAATCCTTCACATAGCACCTATAATAACCAGTCATACCCATGAAGCTTCACACTTCAGTCACATTTGTGGGTGTTGGCCAATTTAGAATAGTCTCTATCTTCTTTGTATCTATTGTGATCCTTTCTACTGATATTATGTTCCCTAAGTATTGTACTTCTGATACATAGAAACCACTCTTAGATCAATTCCTATAAAGTAGATTCTTTTTTAACAATTCAACATGATTCTAAGATGCTTATCGTGCTCCTTTATGTTTTGAGAATAAATCAAAATGTCATCCAAGAATATAAGGATGAATTGGTCTAGATGTATTCTAAATACACTATTCATTAAATTCGTCAATGTTATTGGTGTGTTTATTAGTCCAAATGGTAAGACTATAAATTCATAGTGCCCATATTTGGATGTTGTCTTATGGGTATCTTTTTCATGAACTTTTAGTTGGTGATATCTAAATTTCAAATCAATCTTAGAGAAAATGGTGGCATCCTTTAGTTGGTTAAAAATATCTTCAATCCTGGGTAGGGGGTATCTATTTTTTATGGTTTCCTTATTAAGCATTATGTAATCTATGCATAGTCGCAAGGAACCATCCTTCTTCTTAACAAATAGCATAGGTGCACCCCATGGAGACACGCTAGGTTTTATCAATCCATTTTCCAATAACCCTTGTGGTTGTACCTTCAAATCCTGCTCAATGGGATTCATTCTATAAGGAGTCCTATGAATAGGTTTTGTTCTAGGTTTTAGCTCAATAGTGAAATCAAATTCACACTTAGGAGGAAGTCTAGGTAAGTCCTCAAGAAACACATCCCTAAATTCCTGCAACACTAGGTGTTTCCCAAACACTTCTTCCTTCTTTTCCTCTTTGATTTCATTGAGCTTTACAATGTAAACCATTCCTCCTTTCCTAATGGTCTTCTTTAATTGCATTGCAAAAAGAATTTGGGGTTGAAATATCCCTTGTTCGTTGTGGATTCTTAATCTTTCCCTTCCATTCTTTGAATATATTTTTTGAATTTAGCAAAAAACCCCTTGCAAGGTCGCCTTGGTCTGAGAAACCATGACTAGAGGGTTCTACACCGTCAAAATCACCCAGGAGTCACGCCTGACCCTGATCGCACCAACATTATCAACTGGATTTTGGGTACCCAATGTGCATTTGGTAGGGTGGAGATTCGAACCGGGACCTCCCTTGGAGGATTGCCCTACCCTCTCCAATTCATCTACAACACATGGGTCATTCTCTAAATATTCAATCCACCTTTCCTAGAAATTTATCATGACTCTATGAGCTTGCAGCCAATCCATCTCTAAGATTATATCAAAGGCATGTAGTAGTGCTACATAAAGACATCCTATGGTAGAGCCACTAGGTAGGGTAATTTTTATCTTAGGATAACATTGATCCATAAAGTAGGTTTTTCTAGAACCATACTTGACTTTCCACCCTTGTGCCAAAAATATTGGCCTTTTTGATATATCCCTAACTAAACTAGATGAAACAAAGCTATCATTAGCTCCACTATCTATTAGAACCTTTACATCTTTACAAAAATCTTACCCTTCAAGTGTAAAGGAGTGGCTTTCCCTTCCAAGTTTTGGTTACCTGGTGCTACAAAGATCTTATGAGCGGGTTCCTTTCCTTTTGAGCTCAGTCCTGCTTTGTACAGACAACGGTTGGAGTAATGTGGGCCTCCACAATCGTAACATCCGCCCTTGGGGCCTGGGTGTGTTCCTTGTTTCTAACCTCCTTCTCTCTCTACTGGTGCAGGGTTGGGCTACCTTTGGGGTGGTGGCTTGCTATTATTGTTGTTGTTGTTGTTAGTGTTGTTGTCCCTCCTTTGGAATTTTTTTAAATTTCCCTTGATTTTTGATATTCCTCTTATCGTGCCTTAGGAAGATTTTGTTTGTTTGGTTTTGCCCTCTTTCCCATTTCATGAAACTTGCACTGTTTTTGTTTTAGCACTTGTTGGTCTTGCTCAGATGAACCTGCATAGTCAAAATAGGGCTTTCAATAAGACTTTGTTTCCCTAACCAGATTATAAGCCTTTTGTAGGGTTTTAGGCTCATGCATATTCACTTTGTACCCAATCCTAGAGTCTGCCCCTAAGACGAATTTATAGATCTTCATCTTCTCATCTTAGGTAGGTATGTACTTCAACAACTTAACAATTTTTTTATAGTAAGCCTCCACTATTTTTGTTTTCTTGTTGAGGGTTGGTGAAATCCTCAAACTTCTTGGCATATAAATGTTTCGTAAGGAACCTTTCCTTGAAGTATGTAAAAAAATACTCTCACTTCAAGTCCACTACCTTAATTCTTGGTTCTTCTTAGAAAGTATCCCACCAATCCAATCCAACCTCTTGTAAGTGTAAAGTGGCCCATGATGTACGAGTTCCAATGGAGTAATTCTTCATAGTGAAGTGAGTTTCTAATTCTCTTAGCCAAACCTCGATAACATCACCTCCTTATCCATTAAACTTGGAGGAGCATATATGCTTCAAATCTCTGGCCAGCTCTACCACTAGCAGAGCTCTGGCCTCTTGTACCCCTGTAGCAGGATCATTTGCCTGCCTAACCTCTAAGTTCCTAACCTATGAATCCTAGTTCACTATGGCCTCCAATAGTTATTTGTATTGTTCCATATGTTCCCGAATCAGAGTGATTGCCATAATGAGGTTTTTCACCTCTCTGTTAGAGTTGCTTTAACCTTCATCTCGAGCCTTAGCCTCAAAATTATTATGTTGATTTTGCCTATCTGATGAGGTAGACCTCCATATTCTCGTTCTTGGTGCCATTATCCTAGTCACACAAAACATAGAAAGTTTAAGTTAGGTCACAATTCCTTCAAATTGTACCATTAATTACTAGCTAGATACATCATTCACATGACTAACAACAGAGTTGGATACCAACAGTTTCCCTTACTCCATGTAAGGTATAAATCTTATTAGACGTTTATACCCTCTACCAACTCTTTACCACCTAGTCTATATTTGCCTAGGTCTTATCTAGGGAAGCTTATAGTCTTATGACCATGGGCTCTGATACCAAATGTAACAACACAAAATTCCATCCCACTCAAGAGAGAATTTTGTTTTTACAGAATTTGAATCTTCTCTTCTCACAAAAAAAAACTAAATTTTCTCTTAGCTCGTTTTGCTAATTGCTAAACGCTTTATGGGTATTGTGCAGCACTTTGTCTGTGAACTTCTCTCAAAATTTTAGCCAAAATGGATATCATATGAGAAATTTATGCCCAAAATACTGAAGTGATGTTTTTCACCACTCTCCAAAAATCACGGATTTTCACTCTTTATTTTTCTCCACACACACTTCTCTATTAACAAAATAAAGTCCCCACTTTTCAATAAAATCCCTTGTCACTTAAAAAGCACACACTTGCATTCTTTTTCTCTTTTCAATTTTAAAAATATTTTCTTTAATGAAGCTTCTTAAAACAATATAACTTCCTTTTTTTATTTTGAGAAGGCATTTCGTCAAACACGTCACATGCAAAGAATTGACACCTTACTCGTTCTCTTACTTCGGAGCCACGTGACACCTCAAACCAAAAATGAAAGATGCTCTATTTGATGCCTTGAAGGTGTAACAACACTGAAACTGAAACTCTGGCGACTCTGCAAGGTCGAAATGGCCAACTAAAGGATTTTGCACAAGTGGAACAAATTGACATAAAAGTGACCTGTACCGTTTTTACAACAATCATAACTCTCACCTCGTAACTATTTTTTCTCTAAAATTTGAAATGTAGAATCTCTACAATTCTGACTACATCCAGTCCAAATATCGCTACATAATTCCTTACGGTTTGCCTATACCACCTTCACAAAAACTACTGCTGACACACTTTTTCCAAAAAGAGCGTTTTTGTGATAGTCTTGCAACGCTTGTAACATTCGCCTCGTTTCTTCGTTTTGGTGGAAATTTGGAATACATGTTCTCAAAGATAACGACCACCTCTAGTTTGAATTTTTCTATCAAATTCTTCTCAAGTTTCTCGCAGTGCTTCTAACAAAATTGCCCTTTTTTGGCCTGTACAACCACTTGCCAAATCATCCGCCAAGATATCGAAAACGTCACCGATCAATCCAAACACTGTGTTGACACCTCCAACGTTGTTCTAGACTATTTATTGACATGTTGGCATGTTCCAAACTGATCCATCCTGTCCAACTGCACCCATGATGACTTTTGCAAATTTTTTGCAACTTGACGATTTTTTCAACTTTTACAAATTTGCACGAACAACCTGTAACAATTTCACCCGAACATCAAAAATATCCTCATAAGCATTGAACATCACTATACATACTTTGAACAACCTCCGAATAACTGTCCATTGAATCAACCTGTCAATATGAGTGTGTTGACAACAATGACAATACTATCGCTGCACCTTGCTCAACAATCTCCCCCTTTGGAATTGTTGGCAACACATGCACAATTTCCTATAACTCTTCTCCCCCTTTGACAACAAGACCAAAGGGCTGCTACAAACTCCCCCTGAGTCCATGCACAAAATTCTCAGGTAAAAATTATTACACTTAGCAAAAACCACAAACATGAGCAAAAATATAAACAAATACACAAACACTCCCCCTGAGAATGTGGCTCCAATAGCTAGTCAATTCTTGGGAAGTGTGACCACTCTCAATTTCTTGCGAAGGTACTCAAAGACTTCCTTGGGCAATGGTTTGGTGAAGATATCCGCTACTTGCTCTATTGTTGGAACAAAATCCAACTTAACCTCACCTTCCACAACTTTCTCCTTCAAAAAATGATACCGGATAGCAATATGTTTTGTGCGAGAATGCATAACCAGATTCTTTGAGATGTTAATGGCATTGGTGTTATCGCACTTAACTAAAATTGGCTCACTGAAATTAATGCTAAGATCCTTCAGAGTTTGTTTCATCCATAACACCTACGTACAACACGTTGTCGCTGCAATGTATTCTGCCTCTGCTGTGGATAAGGAGACTGACTCTTGTTTCTTACTATGCCACACGACCAACCTGTCTCCAAGATAGAATGCACCTCCACTAGTACTCTTCCTGTCATCTACACATCCTACCCAATTTGCATCTAAATATGCAATAAGGGTGAAGTCCTTACCTTTCGGATACCATAACCCATACTCCATAGTACCCTTGAGGTATCGAAGAATCCTCTTCATTGTTGTCACATGAGTCTCCTTGGGACTAGCCTGAAATCGTGCTACCATGCATACTGCATGCAAAATATCTGGTCTGGTAGCTTTCAAGTACAGTAAGCTCCCAATCATAGATCTATACATAGTTTGATCAACATGTGGAGATTTTTCATACTTGCTCAACTTGCAACCTGTCGTCATGGGAGTGCTAACTGGATTACAATCCTCCATTGTGAACTTTTTCAGCATCTCTTTCACATATTTAATTTGAGAAATGAATATGCCCTTCTCCTTTTGATTAACTTGCAATCCAAAGAAATATGAAAGTTCACCAATCATTGACATTTCAAATTCTTTGTGCATCTTATTTGCTAAATCTTTACACAACTCATCTTTGTTGTTGCCAAATATGATATCATCTACGTATACAAAAAGAATAACATGATGATCATTTTTTGTTTTGACATGCAAATTACTATCCACCATACCTTTCTTGAACCCTTGCTGAGTAAGATAATTGTCTAGCCTTGCATACCATACTCGAGGTGCTTGTTTTAAGCCATATAACGCTTTCTTCAACTTGCAAACCAAGTTGGTATCATCACCAAGCTGGAAACCATCTGGCTGTTCAATATAAACCTCTTTTTCAAGTTTTCCATTCAAAAATGTTGATTTCACATCCATTTGATAAACTTTGAAATTCTTGTAAACTGCTAAAGTCAGAAACATTCTAATTGCCTCTAGTCTGGCCACAGGTGCAAAGGTTTCCTCAAAGTCAATACCTTCAACTTGTGCATAACATTTGCATACCAATCTTGCTTTGTTCTTGACTACCTATCCGTCTTCATTCAATTTGTTTCGAAAGACCCATTTAGTATCGATTACATTTTTATTTGCGGGTCTTGGTACTAACTCCCAAGTCTTGTTTTTCTTGATCTGATCTAATTCTTCATTTATTGCCTTTACCCAACTTTCATATTTGCTTGCATCAGCAACATTTTTGGGCTCAATGTTGGATAATAAAGAGTAGTTACTTACTAATCTTCTTATTTTTTGAACACCAACTATGGGGTCTCCAATTATTTGCTCTCTAGGATGATATTTCTGTCAGCTGTCTATTTTGAATTTCTTGTTTTCTTCCACTTTTGAATCACTGTTTGAATCCTCTGAGTCAATTTTTAGTTTCTTTTCCGTTTTCTTTTTCTCATCTCTTTCAATGACCTCTTCATAAATTGGGTAGTTCTCTTCAGAGCTAATTACTCGTTCCCTTCCTTCATCAACTTTAACATCGACACTATCCACAATTTTCCTTAGCCTCTTGTTGTAGCATTTGTAAGCTTTGCTTTTTGATGAATAGCCAAGAAAAATACCTTCATCCGCTCTATCTTCAAACTTACCAAGGTTTTATTCAGTTATTTTGATGTAACACTTGCTACCAAAAATTTTAAAGTATCTTGTTGTTGCCTTTTTATCGAACCACAACTCATAAGGAGTTTTGCTTTCATGCGTCCTCAAAATGCACCTATTTTGGATGTATACCGTAGTATGGACAGCCTCTTTCCAATTTTTTTTTGCTACTTTGCTCTCAGTCAACATAGTCCGTGCCATTTCCTGCACTGTCATGTTCTTTCTTTCTACCACACCATTCTACTGAGGTGTCTTGGCTACTGAAAACTGTCTCCTAGTGCCATATTTTTCATAATACTCTGTGAAATCCTCTGAAATGAACTCTCCTCCTCTGCTCGACCTTAAACATTTAATCATTTTTCCTATTTGATTCTCAACTTGGTTTTTGAAAACATTGAACATCTCAAAAGCTTCTGATTTATGCTTCAAAAACAGTACCCATGTCATCCTGGAATAGTCATCTATACACAACCTGAAATATTTGTCACCGTTTATGCTTTGCGTTCTCATGGGTCCACATAAATCAGTATGTACTAGTTCCAAAGGTTTGCTTGTGTAGTACTCTTTTGTTTTAAATGAGACTCTAGTTTGTTGCCCCTTTTGACATGAAGCACAAATGCTATTTGATGGTTTGCCAATAGTGGGAATATCTCTCACTGTTTTCTTTGAGTTGATTTTTACTAGATTGTCAAAACTAATATCACTGAGCCTCTTGTGCCACAACCAATTATCTTCTTCCTGTCCAATCAAGTAAGCTCCTTCTGAAGTATCTGAGAGAGTGTACAGGTTTCCGGATGTCCTTGATCCAGTTGCTATCAACTTCCCATTGTTTGCCTTTCTGACTTCACAACCTTGCTTCTTAAAGATCACTTCATGACATCTATCACAAATTTGACTTACGCTCAACAAGTTATGCTTCATACCAACCACAAACAAGACTTATTTTGACCTAATTTTTTCGTCACTAACCTCTGCCAACTATCTTAGCTCCATCATTGTTTCCAAACTTTACTGAACCACCTTCATATTGCTGCAACTTCTCAAATTTTTGTTTGTCACCTGTCATATGACTGGAGCATCCACTATCAAGTATCCATGGTGCAGATTTATTTTGCACTTTAAATGTCGTATGTACGATCAAGGATTTCTTTTCTTCCTTAGGTCGCTCTTTTTCTTTCCACTCAGGTTTGATTACAATTTTGGGCTCTTGTTTTGGCTTTTCTTTTTCAGTAGCTTGTGCATGTTTTTCGAGAAATTTTCTATTTTGTCTTATTCCATTTGGCTAAAATTTTCTTCCCTGAAATTGATTTGATGCAAATGTACTTCGACAATTTCTTGCAATATGCCAAAAATTATGACAGTTATAACATTCTATTGCATAATCCATCAAAGGTGAAAAAGCATTTCTATTGGTAAAATTCCTTGGTCCTACATTATACTTGCAATCTGAGATCTTATATCCATAACCATTGCATTTAAAACAATAACTAGAAAAGAGATGATTGAACTCGGGTGGTGGTCTTTGCCATGTTGTCGTAGGAGCCATAAATCTTCTTCTTCTTTGATGTGTGAAATTGGTGAAGCCATCATTGTCAATTCTCCTTTCGTGCCTTGCATTATTGTTTTTCTTTGCATGATTCATTTTTGCTTGATCAACCCGTTTCTTCTCTTCATTCTTTGTGGATTCTTCATTTATGGCCTTTGATCCATTTGACGATTCTCCTTCATAAAAACCCAAACCAAATTTGATGCCTATAGTCTTTTGGTTATTTATGATCTTATCCAGCTTCATAGAACTTTCTTCACGTTTGTGATAACAACTAATTTTCTGATTCATCTCTTCTAGTTGCATTCTTAAACCAACAATCTCTTCTTCTAGCTTGCTGCAATAATCTATTTTCATGGTTATTTGCACTTCGAGATCTTCAAATATTTTCTTGGATTCTTCTATCTATACTTTCAAATTTTTTATGATTTCATTTGCATCCTCAAGCTTTCTTGAATTTTTCTTATTCTTTTTTCTTTCTATCTTCAATTCATCTAGAGCTGCAATTAGTTCATATTCCAAATTCACTTCTGCGTCAATTTCTTCTTCATCACATTCTTGTTATTTTTTTGGTTTTCTTCTTTGAGTGCCATGAAAAGAGCTTCACCTATTTCCTTTTTAGAATCCTCACTGGAGTTATCTTTTGATGAACTGACATTCTTGGAGATGAAACTTTTCTTCTTGAAGTTGCCTTTTTTGAAATTTGTTTTTTCTTCCAGTCACTTCTTTCTTCGTGTGATCCTTCATCACTTCTATTATTCTCATTAAGTGGACATTTAGCTACAAAATGCCCAACGCCTCCACAGTTAAAACATTTAAACGATAATTTTCCTCTGTATTTTTCTTTTCCCCTTTTTAGTTTTCTAACAAAGTTTGTTTCCATTTCATCTGATGTCTCTTCTTTCTCAAATTCTTGTTTTGCTTTCATATTTTTATGGGCTTTAAAAGTAGCTTCTCTATCTGTGGGTTTAGATTTTCCTATTCTCATCTCATATGTAGTCAAAGAACCATGCATCTCATCCATACTAAAAGAATTTAGATCTTTAGCTTCTTCTATAGTTGAAACTTTAGAATTAAATCTTTGGGGAAGGGATCTTAATACCTTTTTCACGATGATAGAATCTTTGATTTCCTCGTTGAGTCCTCTAATCGCATTAATGACTTCATTAAATCTCAGCATATATGCCTCTATATTCTCATCGTCATTCATCTTTAATACTTCGAACTAAGCTCAATGTGTTTGTAACTTGGCCTCCTTGATCTTAACGTCTCCTTCATGAATGCTCTTCATTTTGTCCCATATTTCCTTTGTCGTTTTACAACCCATAATCTTTACCAGTTCGCTATCCACTAATCCACACAAATTAGCATTCTTTGCTTTTGAGTCATTCTCAAACAGTTTCTTACCAGCAACATCGATTGGAGAAGTGGTGGGTATTGTGTATCCACTATCTACTGAATTCCAAATGTCGTATCCCAAAGCACAAAGATATGTCTACATCCTGAGTCTCCAAAATGCGTAATTAGTTTCATCAAATAATGGTGCTTTGTTTGATGAGAAGCCTTCACCACCTGCCATTGTGTCACTTCCAAGATCACCCTAGATGGTTAAGCTTGTTCCGAAACCTTGCTCTGATACCAATTGTTAGTCTCACAATGACACTGAGAGGGGGGGTTATCAATGTAGCTCTTTAAAACTTAAATCTTCAACACTCAAAGCCAAAACAATGAAAACATAAAACCAAATAAAGCAAGTATAACAAGAGAACATCACACAACACAAAATGTATCGAGGTTCACCGATTTGGCTACATCCTCGAAAATGACTGTTTGGACTCCCATCCAAATCCAGCCTTTGCAAAGCACCAACTTTATAATCAATTTACCAGCACCCACTGGAAGGAGCACCAACCCCTCTACCGAGCACCCACTTGATTTTGATATTGATAATAAAATGACATATATGAATCTCTTCATTGAAACCAGAACCCTCTATGGTCTGTAAGCTCAAAATCTAAAACTTTCTATTTCACCCAGTATAACATCCCTCTCTCTGCATTACTCAGAATTTGAATCTTCTCTTCTCACAAAAAAAAACTAAATTTTCTCTTAGCTCGTTCTGCCAATTGCTAAACGCTTTCTAGGTATTGTGCAGCACTTTGTCTGTGAACTTCTCTCAAAATTTCAGCCAAAATGGATATCATATGAGAAAGTTATGCCCAAAATACTAAAGTGATGTTTTTCACCACTCTCCAAAAATCACGGATTTTCACTCTTTATTTTTCTCCACACACACTTCTCTATTAACAAAATAAAGTCCCCACTTTTCAATAAAATCCCTTGTCACTTAAAAAGCACACACTTGCATTATTTTTCCCTTTTCAATTTTAAAAATATTTTCTTTAATGAAGCTTCTTAAAACAATATAACTTTTTATTTTTATTTTGAGAAGGCATTTCGTCAAACACGTCACATGCAAAGAATTGACACCTTACTCGTTCTCTTACTTCAGAGCCATGTGACACCTCAAAAAAAAATTGAAAGATGCTCTATTTGATGCCTTGAAGATGTAACAACACTGAAATCGAAACTTTTGCGACTATGCAAGGTCAAAACGGCCAACTAAAGGATTTTGCACAAGTGGAACAAATCGATATAAAAGTGACCTGTACCGTTTTTGCAACAATCATAACTCTCACCTCGTAACTCAGTTTTCTCTAAAATTTGAAACGTAGAATCTCTGCAATATTGAATACATCCAGTCCGAATCTCGCTACATAAGTCCTTACGGTTCACCTGTACCACCTCCACGAAAACTATTGCTGACACACTTTTTCCAAAAAGAGCTTTTTTGTGATAGTCTTGCAACACTTGTAACATTCGCCTCGTTTTTCCGTTTTGGTAAAAATTTGGAACACATGTTCTTGAAGATAATGACCACCTCTAGTTTGAATTTTGATATCAAATTCTTCTCGGTTTTCTTGCAGTGCTTCTGACAAAACTGCCCTTTTTTGGCCTGTACAACCACTTGCCAAATCATCCGCCAAGATACCAAAAACGTCACCGATCAATCCAAACACTGTGCTGACACCTCCAACGCTATTATGGACTATTTCCTGACATGTTGGCATGTTTCAAACTGATCCATCCTGTCCAACTGCGCCCGTGATGACTTGCAATTTTTTGACAACTTCTTGACGATTTTTTCAACTTTTGCAAATTTGCACGAATAACCTGTAACAACTTCACCCGAACATCAAAAACATCCTCATAAGCATTGAAAATCACTATACATACTACGAAAAACCTTCGAACAACTGTCCACTGCATCAACCTGTCCATCTGAGTGTGTTGACAACAATGACAATATTGTCGCTGCACCTTGCTCAACAATAGGTGCACTAAGTGTATTAGGTTTAGGCTATCCATATCATCTCCATGATGAGCTAACCTTTTCATCATTTACTTGGTGAAATATGGATCATAGGTCCCAAACCTAGTTATTATCTTCGTACACCTACCTAGGTTTGGGGTCTTAGCAAAAATATTTGGAACAAGGTCCTTTGGGGGTTTCATCCCAAAGAGATCCCATAATCCCTTGATTAACTTTGGGGTTATTCTTTCTCATTATCACCCTCTCTCTCTTTATACTACTAATCCATATGCATAATTAGTAGGTGTCATTCATTACCTAACTAGGGTTCCTCATGTAAGGGCTATTTAGATTCATAAAAAGTATATACTATTTCACACACACAATTAGTGAACATTTTCCTTTCCTTTCATACACCATTCACAATTACTATGAGTAGCATCATTTCGTTCAATGAAATTCTTATCACAACTAATGCAATAATCTATGAGAGCACTATGAAATTCTCTTTTAAATTTAAAGGACAACATGTTTCAATAGCTACCTCTAGTAAAGTTTGATCAAAGAAAAAATATATTTCACGCAACACATAACACCTCGTATATCCTAGGAAACCCTTACAGGAAAAACCCAATCTTGAAATATTTGCTTTATTTCATAGATTAATTTGTCTCAAATACAATTAATCAAAGGAATCCATAATTCCTTTCATCAAAACCATAAGAATCCCATAATTCTTATGTCCCTAAAACATGAATTGATCCTTTAATTCATATTACAATTTTGGTGAGGGAACCCCATAATTCCCTCGAATGAATTCCATGTTCATCCTTCATATAATGTTTTTCTTCATTGAACATGAGCACATTAAAGAATAACTTCTTCTAAAATATATTGTACACATTTATTATCAAAGTACATAACAAGACTATTAGGGAGGACCCCATAATCCTCCCCAAGAACCCCATTATTACCTTTACAAAATAGATGGCATGGTCATCTATGCTTTTCCATACATTCTTCAATATGAGATACAAAATAGAGACCTATGTATACCAAGCCTAACTTATTCCAAAGAAACAAATTACCCATAAAACATCTCCATAATTCCTCAATTATGAGAACATATCATCCTTATTACATTTCCCAACAACATTTAACTCAACCATAAACGTTTCTAATGTCATTGAAAAACTTAACCTTAATCTTAAGGAAATATAAACTATATATAGTATTTTCAAACCTCAACCAAACCATGCATTAAACAATATTCAAAAATATACTTCAACTTTCAATTTTTTCAAAGCAATCGATAGTCTCTGTTATATATTTCTAACCTCCCTTAAATGTCCATTATATGGAATGCTATCCAACACATTTAAACGTTTCCAATGTCATTAAAAAACTTAACCTTAATCGTAAGGAAATATAAACTATGTATAGTATTTTCAAACCTCAACCAAACCATGCATTAAACAATATCCAAAAATATACTTCAATTTTCAATTTGTTAAAAGCAATCGATAGTCTCTATTATATATTTCTAACCTCCTTTAAATGTCCATTATATTAAATACTATCCAACATATTTTCAAAAAGGTTTCAATGACTAAGGCAATCAACACTCAGAAACAATATTAACAGACCACACACAAGAAATTGCGCCATGACATCCAACTATAGGCGTCAACCGAAATGTCCTCACGCTCAACAACACCTTGTGACATGTGGTAAGACAAATGGTGCACATCCAAGTGCCTAGGTGCTTGGATGATAGTGTAAGGGTTTTAGGGTCTTCTTAAACTATTTTAACTCCACCATACGATATATGTGGGATAAAAACTTAACCTTAATCTTAAGGAAATATAAACTATATATAGTATTTTCAAACCTCAACCAAACCATGCATTAAACAATATCCAAAAATATACTTCAACTTTCAATTTGTTCAAAGCAATCGATAGTCTCTGTTATATATTTCTAACCTCCCTTAAATGTCCGTTATATTAAATACTATCCAACATATTTTCAAAAAGGTTTCAACGACTAAGGTAGTCAACACTCAGAAACAATATTAACAGACCACACACAAGAAACTGCGCCATGACAACCAACGATAGTCTCTGTTGAAACCTTTTCGATAGTATCTGTTATATATTTCTAACCTCCCTTAAATGTCCATTATATTAAATACTATCCAACATATTTTCAAAAAGGTTTCAATGACTAAGGTAGTCAACACTCAGAAACAATATTAACAGACCACACACAAGAAACTGCGCCATGACAACCAACTATAGGCGTCAACCGAAAGGTCCTCACGCTCAACAACACCTTGTGACATGTGGTAAGACAAACGGTGCACATCCAAGTGCCTAGGTGCTTGGATGATAATGTAAGGGCTTTAGGGTCTTCTTAAACTATTTTAACTCCACCATACAATATATGTGGGATAAAGGAGCTCAACTTAAAAGGTTAAAAGGAGGGTTTGTTCCACTTGAGAGCGCATAATAGACAACTGTCAACCAAAGTCAAACCGCAACACAGACCAGAGTCAAACGAAGGGTTAAGCAACGACCAAGCGACCATGTGGTAAGGTAGAAGCACCTCCAATTGGCATTGGGGTATTGCACATGGAGTAGCCCTTGACCACTACTATGGTCACATATCTAAGGGGACGCTCACCCTAATAAGGCACGAGCATGCCCTAATATCCCACATCTGGGATAATGGGAGGTGGAAAGCTTTAAAAGCTTCCCCTCCTGTCTGCGCCCTTCCATGCACCAATGCACCACACGACAGCGATGCATGGGTGGTGCAAGGACGATGGGGATTTATTACTCCCCCAAGCTAAGGTTAAACCTTAGGTTAGGGAAGGGCTAAAGTGATTTTGGAGGGTGGCAAGAACCCAAGGTAAAAAATGTCCTTCGAGGGTATTTTCAATGACATAACGAGAAGAACAAAGAGGAGGTTTGCCTAGTTCCTTCCTCAATGAAAACTAGACCAGAGTGAGGCAGTCCAAAGTGACTATCAAAAGGACACGAGGGTAAACGATTGGCCTAACTGTCGATGTACAGAGCTCATAGGTGGTGAACATGAACAATGGATAAACATTAAGATTATAGTTTAATTTATTCCTTCCTAAAAGAAATATAGACACACGCGAAAGGAAAACTAAACAAAGTGCACACCCGAGAGCTAGAAGGTGCTCGAAACACTCATAGGTGTTCAAGCCTAAACATAGAACATCAAATCTTCACATAGAGTCTGAAACCTCACAGAGAGCATCAACAACAGAAAACACATGAATGATAGCTTGAAATCCCAACCCAAGAACAAAGAGGAGTTTTTTATTAAACGAGGTTGATGAAAAGCAGTTCGTTAAAGCTAATCCTCCATAGCAACCATCTTTGGAAGAGTGAAAAGATGATTCACAGGCCGAAGGGAGAAAACAAAAGCAAGGTAAAGAAAAACCAAAGTAACCGATCCTAACTTAAACACAATAAATCACCCTTTCGATCTCAGCAACAAGAAAGGATTACCAAAAGTTTTGCAAGCAAAAGGGTATTTCGAAGGATCCAACTTGGTTATAATCCTTCATGGGTGGTAAAACGAATCCTTCTTCCTCCGTGAGTCCCTTATTCACCTCCTTCGTAACCTTCTTTCTACCCATAGACGGGTATTACATGGATGCTTGGTGCTTTTAGGATGGAAAATATGATTCTACAACCCATCTTCTCTCAAATAAAAGAAGTTGTGGATCGAAGTGAAGCTTTTACTTTTTGATGTAGATGAACTCTCAAAGAAGACACTTCATATTAATCTAGGTATGTGCCTAGTACAAGAATTCAATGAAGGCAATGCATTACAACTGATTCAAATCTTTATATGGAGGATTAATACACTCTAGTTAAAACACAAACACGCAGATAAAACAACTTTTTCAAAAAAAACTAAGGATTTAATGATTCAATAAACTTAACATGATAAAAATAACTAATTATAATGAAATCATATAGGTGGGACCACCATTGCTGCCCAAAAGTGCAGTTACATGTAACTCATTGGTTCAATGCTGCAGCATTTTGTGCAGTGTGTAACCAACCAATCAAATTTTAAAAGAGAAGCACAAACGGAGAGATTTGCGAGTGGAACAAACAAAGGCTACTCATTAGTCGCAAGTTGCAACTAATCATTTCCCACACGTTGTAGGCCATAATGCCCCTTGGGAACGAACTTTTTTTTGTTTGAATTTTTGACACCTGTTGACATGCAAGAGGGCAAACGAGCTTAATGGCGTCCTATTTGCCTTACAACAATAAAAAAAAATGTCCCTTACACTTTACATTGGGACGACGACATGACGGTTGACAATAGATATGTCTGTTCCTTGAATACCATCTATCATTTGTGCAACTGCAACCTAACAGGGGCCATTATCGGTCCACGCCAATGATTCCAAATTTTTGCTGCCTTGCCCAACAGGACAAAGCATTGCAAACCATTGGTTAGAGTGTGGGCAGTTAGGGTACACCTCTCCTTGCGGGGCCCACAACAACGGACGTCAGAGTGAGTGGGGCCACCACTCACAGGTAGAGTAGAAAAAGTAATTAGTAATTATTTTGTGGTCCTAGGGACAGCGCAATCAATTAAGTTTTCATTCTTTTTCAAATGATTATTCTTTTTCAAATGATTTAAGGTTCATACTACTGAGTGAGGGAATGTGTAAGAGGGTGGGTTCATATTAAATTCCTTTAAAAAATTACATTAAAAAGTACAAATACTTTGTGCTTCTTCCAACACTTTTAACCCTTGTTGCGCATCTCCGTTCGTTTCCATCTCGGCTCCCGCTTAAAAGTTGTCCCTTGATGTTTCGTACGCTTGGAAAAGCGAGGTAGGGCCCAGTGGCGATGGCTATTCAATGTTGACCTGAGCATCCCACAGCATTGCTCCCTTTTGTGTCCTGCTCTCTCGGACCTCGCAATGGAGGCATTTCAAAAATATTACATCTGGAAGTGACGTTTTCGAGGACATACCATCGATGTGCTCCATAACTTCTGAGGCGCGTCCTTGCATTATTCAGTGGGAATCGAAATGCAAACTGCTTTGCTTGACGACACCTGGATCTAGGTTAAAAAAAACTTCATTAATTCACGTGAAATTTAATGTCTCCTAAGTTGTCGTCACGATTAATGTTGCAAAAAATGAGTTTAGTATAATATAAAAAGTGACTTTTACAATTGCCCCTTCTCTCTCTGGGAGGATTAAAAATTGCGAATGTCTTGTTGTTGTTTTGTTGTTGTGTTGCGGAATATCGGTGCGAAGGTTCTAATCAGGTGCCTCCTCTTATTATCTTGAATGGTTAACAAAACTCTGGGGACATCTATAAGTAATAATGCTCGGAACGGTTTGAGAATCTTCCAAACCGCGGCAAAGGGAGAGGAAAAGCTGAAAACCCTCTGCGCATCAAGACGAGAGGAGAGGAGAGGAGAGATGGGGCGAGGGAAGATCCAGATGAAGAAGATAGAGAGCACGACTAACAGGCAAGTGACCTTTTCCAAGAGGCGGTCGGGATTGGTGAAGAAGGCTCAAGAGCTTGCCGTCTTGTGCGATGCCGAAGTGGCTCTAATCATTTTCTCAAATACGGGCAAACTTTATGAGTTCTCGAGCACCAGGTAGGCTGTTTGTTCAATCGTCGCAGCAAAGTCTGTTGCTGTATCTGTTATGCCCGTAGAACTAAAACTATTTTCGGCAATTAGTTGCTGATTTACCTCTGTAAATGGATATATGCCGTACAAGATTATATTAGCTTGACTTTCTAAAAATTGGAACTTGAGAAAGCGCATGCTGTATTACAGATTTGGAATGCCTTTCCTAGTGATCCAGATTTTTAGCTATTTATTCGAGAAAAAGGAATGGCAGCAGAAATGCGTAATGAAACCCTTTCTGCCATTCTTGCCTAATAATGCCAAAATTTTGGGTAGTAAACTTCCCCCTCAAGAAAACCGTGGGAGTTCTTGGCATGATCGAAAATAGGAACTTTCCCCCATTAACAAAATTAGAATTGGACGAATACAGCATCGCTATCATTTACAGAAGTTTTCTGTTATGGATTTTTTCCCAAAAGAAACTCAGAAAGGGACCTTTGCCCATGCATTAATTTCCCGCAATCCAGGGAGATTAGCACAATCAAAACCGTGATTTCCTGGGAAGTAGGTCTGGCAACACCTAGTCTATAGCCTTGGCAACAATCAATGGATGAGTGGGCCTGAACATGGAGGAATAATCAGAATCTACGTCTTCTGCTACGAGCCATGGATACAGCCTACACTCGATATCGCCCCAAACCCTAACCCTGGAGGGTTTTCATAGCTGGGTTTATCCCGAGAAAAGACTTTAACATTTTCAGTACTGTGGACTTTACCTCTCGTGACACGTGTTCTTTTGAGTGTAACTTTAAAATCGTAAATATTGGTAACTGTAGCCGGATGTATTGGAGTGGAGGTGTGCTATCGACGTCGCTTTTTTTAACATCTAACAGCCAAAAAGCAAATTATTGAATAAAACTTTTAGGCAAGAACTATTATTTTTCTTTTATATCTTCAAAATTTTATATAATGAAAATTTTTAGTTTCTTTACTTCCATTTTTAATTATTTTTATAATAATTTTATTATTAAAAAAATATTTTTATATCATTATATTTTAAAATATATGTTTTTATTTTAAAATATAAAAAATTAATTTTTTTATTTTGATCTAGCATGTATGAGACTTGTATGAGACTTATATTAGTATGAGCTGGTCCTTAGTTGGAATAAGGACATTTTTACTCTTTAAAGGACTTATATTAGAACATTTTTACTCTTTAAAGACTTATATTAGAATGAGCTGGTCCTTAGTTGGAATAAGAGCATTTTTACTCTTTAAAGTGGTGACTCTTTTGTATGTTTGTCTCGCATTATTTTTTACTCTTCAAAGGGGTGACCCTTCTATATGTATGTCTCACACTATTTGAACTGGTATTTAATTAGGTTATGAGTATGTTTTTATTTTTTACTCTTCAAAGGGGTGACCCTTCTATATGTATGTCTCACACTATTTGAACTGGTATTTAATTAGGTTATGAGTAACTATGTTTTTTAAATGGTATGTTTTATATTATTTGAATTGGTCTGTAGTTAGGTTGTAGGTAGGTTATGTGTAATTATGCACTTTAAATGTAATTATATAATTTAAAATTTAATAAAATAATATTTTTAAATGATATATTTTTTACATGAATTTTTTGAAATTTTATTTCACTTTAATACTAATTTTTTTTTTAAATTTTCTTAATAAACTTTTTTAATCCATAACTCTAATAACTCTAATCTATTCGATCCTTTAAAGGTATGCATCCTATTTTACTAGAAGAATCTTTTATGAATTCTATTTTTTTTTAATATATTTTTGATAGACAACCATAACAACTGCCTTTAAAGGTATGCATCCTCTTTTAGTAGAAGAATTCAATTGTTCTTGATATATTTTGAAAGACTGCCTTTAAAGGTATGCTTCCTATTTTACTAGAAGAATCTTTTATGAATTCAATTTTTTTTTATATATTTTTTAAAAGACAACCAAGACAACCATAACAACTGCCTTTAAAGGTATGCATTCTTTATCTTAATTTTTTTATTTTTTAAAAGATAATTGATCTTGCCTTAAAAAAGCTTTTATAATTATTTTATTATTTTAATTTAATTAAAATTTTTAAAATCTTATTTATTTACCTTTTATATGTTATCATCACATTTTATATTATAATATATATAATATTATTAAAATTACAGATAACCCCAATAAAACTCTTATAATCTATTCTATAACTTAACCTTCTATACTTCTATTGACTGCCTTTAAAGGTATGCTTCCTATTTTACTAGAAGAATCTCTTATGAATTCAATTTTTTTTTTTTTATATTTTTTTGGAAGACAACCATAACAACTGCCTTTAAAGGTATGCATCCTTTATTTTAATTATTTTATTTTTTAAAAGATAATTTATAACAATTATCCTGCCTTAAAAAAACTTTTATAATTATTTTATTATTTTAATTTAATTAAATTTTTTAAAATCTTATTTATTTACCTCTTATATGTTATCATCACATTTTATATTATGATATATATAATATTATTAAGGTTACAAATAACCCCAATAAAACTCTTATAATCTATTCTATAACTTAACCTTATATACTTCTATTATTTTGTGATGTAAAAAATGCTTTTTCTCTTCTCAATACTCTTATAATCTATTCTATAACTTAACCTTTTATACTTCTATTATTTTGTGATGTCAAAAATGCTTTTTCTCTTCTCAATACTCTTATAATCTATTCTATAATTTAACCTTCTATACTTCTATTATTTTTTAGATCATTTATTCTATAACTTAACCTCTATACTTCTATTATTTTGTGATGTAAAAATACCTTTCCCCTTCTCAATACTTTTATAATCTATTCTATAATTTAATCTTCTATACTTCTATTATTCTGGGATGTAAAAAATGCTTTTCCTTCTTAACAAAAAAAAATGCTTATCCGTTCATGTGGAGAGTTGGAGAGAAGTGGGTAGTTGAAAATTTCGTGTTGGAGAGGCCTCATGTTTAAATCTCTCCCTCTCATATGTTTTTTTGAAAAATTTGAAAAAACTTGTATTAAAACAAAGATCAATTACAAAAGGGAGTAAACACATCCCAGCCGAGAGCAAAGAAGCAAGATTACAACAAAACGCGAAAACACGACATGTTGTGAAATCGCGACAACAACCCAACCGAGGCCGCGCCAAAAAAAAAGTCGCTAAATTGCGACATGTCACGACTCTCCTCTCATATGTTGCGGATATGCTATGTAATAGTTATTAGGGACCCTACTGAATGTATGTTTATTCACCCGCTTCATATAATCATATACGATGAAACGACCAACATTTAAAAAAAAAAAAAAAAGCTTTTCCTCTTCTCAATATTTTTTTTCATTGTTTTGCGTGCTTCATTTTACATTATTTCCAACCGGGCTACGTAATCAGTTTTTAAGGACTTTTAAAATTGTTTACGGACTACCGAAAGTTTTTAAGGACTTTTAAAATTGTTTACGGATTACCGAAAGACGCAGCGGGCAAATTACCTTCTTTTCGTGACGTGGCGAGGATTCCCCGTACCTTGGAGTTTCCTTGCAAGTCTTTTTTTAAGGCAGGTACTGCATCATACTGAAACAGTCGGCAGTGGATCACATATCACTGACAGATAGATATTAAGGGGTACGTTAAGGGGATTCCCGGAAGCAAACTATTTACTAGGCCAAACTCAACTTTACTTTTTATATATTTCCCCCTCAAAACGCCCTTTGCTTTTCTGCCGAGCGTGCAATCAATTAATGGAAATTCTGCTTCTTTTCTTGATTGTTAGGTTGTTAAACATGCAAATATAGCGGAGTCAAAGCTAAGGGACCTGATCCTGCCATCCATGAATTATAACAGTGAGATTAAAAGTAGATAGAATCTAGATGCGAGGCAGTCAAGACCTTCCGTTGGTGTGTGTAATTGCTATTGATCTACCCATGTACTTTATTTGTTGATTCAAACGAGAAGATTGCAGAGGGAAAAATGATTTGAATCTTATACGATCTGATGAGATATAATATTTAAATGTTATAATACTTTAGCGACGTACAGCAGGGGCTGCTGTCCGTTCAAGCGGCATGTGCAGTTCCACTTGGACGTCCTATCAAATCACGGAAGGGACAAAGGCAAAGGTCTGAGTCGATAGTGATAGTGATGAAACCCCCTATATAGGCACTAGGTACGTAGCCAGCTGCCATCTACTGTCTGCCATGTACCAATCTCATTTTAAGTTTTCTTAGCAAAACGAAATAAATAATTTGGGTATTCCACGTACAGGTCCCTGTAATTCTTTCTTATAAAATCTCTTATCCAAAGTCATCACGGTTCCGATAGAGCTTCCTCTCACCAACTCATATCACATATATATAATTAACTCAACCTGCCAGGAATAGGTTATATGAGATTTAAACCTAATTTATTATTCATATTATATTATGATCAAGTATAATTTGAGATTTAAATTTAATTTATTATTGGTATTATATTATGATTATGTATAATTTGAGTATAGCTAGATAATTATATATTAATAAACCTTTTACGTCTCATCTTATTATATGGTCTATCATTTCATGGATAATAAAATTATTGTATTTTTACCTTTATAATGACTTAACAATTGTTTATGTTGTTCTTGTGGGACATACTCTAATGGTTTGGGTCTTGGGCTCTCTTACTGAAGATCCATTAAAAAAAATCTATATTTCAACATCTTATTTGTTCAAAATCAATATTACATCTCATCATCACATAGCCTGGTATTAACTAAAAACAACTATCTAAACTTTAATTTAGAAAAAGTTATACCTTAATAAAAGTTATACCTTAATTTTTTCTTGAATGTTTTTATTTTCAATTGGTTATATAAGATTAGAACAATCCCATCCATATCACATTATCACCACATAGTGGTAACAAAGCTTAGATATTATATCTATGTGTTGCTTGGCAAGATTTAAACCTTGGTCTTTTCTCTGAATATCGAGGAATCTGACCACTTGAACTAATACTATTTTGATATAAAAATTTTAAAGGTAAAATATGAGTTTTTAAGAATCTAACCACTTGAACTAATGCCATGATATACAAAATTTGAAGGTAAAAAATAAATTTTTAAAAAGATCTTGTTCCTCCCTCTTGTACCAGGGTTTGAACTTCCTCTTGTACCAGGGTTTGAACTTGGATATTTGAATGAAACCCAAAAAAAATATACCACTACTCTCTATCTCATGGATATTTTTTTCAACATGTGATAGAATGCTATCCTCCTTATTTAAAGGATTTATTTATCTTTTATGTTTTTTATCTTTCGTTCTACATAAAGTGAGAAGGAAAACTAAATAAAATTTTATATCTTTTTAAATATTATTTAATTAAAAATATTAGTAAATAAAAAATAAAAATATATAATTTAAAATGTAAGTAATAAAAAATATATAGTTAATGATTTTTAATTTTTAATTTTTCTTTAAACGAAAAACTTCTTGTGGGGCTGCCTTGGTTTGAGAGACTACGAAGAGGGGTTCTACACCGTCAAAGTCACCCGGGAGTCGAACCCGACCCTGCTCGCACCAACATTATCAATTCGATTGTGGATACCCAATTCAATTTTTTGGTAGGGTGGAGATTTGAACCTGTGACCTCCCTTGGAGGATTGCCCTCTTCTCTCCAACTCACCTACAACACCTGGGTCTTTTTTAAATTTAAGCGAAAAACCCCTTGCGGAGTCGCCTTGGTCTGAGAGACCACGAATAAGGGTTCTACACCGTCAAAGTCACCCGGGAGTCGCAATCGACCTTGCTCACACCAACATTATCAATTGGATTTTGGATACCCAATTCAACTTTTTGGTAGGGTGGAGATTTGAACCTGGGCCCTTCCTTGGAGGATTGCCCTCTCCTCTCCAACTCACATGCAACACCTGGGTATTAAAATTATTTATTTAATTATTAAAAAATAATATATATTTTTTTGAGTAAATATTTCTTACATCCGCCATGGGGATTGAACCCCGGTCACATCATCGATAATGCAAGTGGCGCCCTTGCCGGTAGACCACTAATTAAATCAAGAATTATAGTTTTTAAACTTAATAATCTAAACCAACTTTAAAAATAATTATAGTAAGAATTGGTAATATTAAAAAGAAAGTGCAAGTTCTTTTAATTAAATATATAAAATTAGGTGTGTTTTTTTTTTTTGAATTTACATGGTGGAATCGGTAGCCGCCACGAATCCGGGTAGGTTGTCTAGCTTTTTATGGCCGCCACAGTATTCTGTGCTGTCCGCTCCAGAAGCTGCCACAGATTTTCGCGTAGTCCGTCCCTATAACCGCCATGCCACAATCATTTTAAACCTTTTACGCCGCTAAAAGCACCAGGAAAGGGACAAGTGTTCAGTCCGACGGGGCCCGAGATTTGAACCTTGGACCTTCGCCCCCCTTATGGTGTTTGGATGAACCAATTGGTCTACACCTCGGACCTATAAAATTAGGTGTTAGATAGGTTAATTTGGTTATAAAAAATAACAAAATATTATTTTTGTTGCTAAGCTAATTAAAATATATTTAACTTGTTTTTAATTAAAGAATTTTTTTTTTCTTTTTATAAATATTTATTCATCTTTCTCAAATTATTATGTTTTGCCAATCAATTCAATTCTTTGACATTAGATAAAATTTTACTTGATTAGTTGCCTTTTAAAATTTGAATTTCATCAAGATGAAGGTCACTAAGTTATAATTTACTCTATAACCTTTTCTATAAATATGCTCATATTTCCAAGAGATTGCTTCCAATAATAGTTAATGAATATCAACTTTAATATCGTTTTTTATCCAAACCCCACATCTATTTTTATTGATAACATTAATGGTGATTTGTGAATTTCTCTTAATTGAAATATATTTTCATCTTGTTTCCGTTATAATTTTGATCCGTGTAAAAAGTGCCTTAGTCTTTGCATGGTTGTTAGTTGAATTAAATCTAATTTTGAGTGAGGAGGATTTTGTATTTTTTATTTAAAAAAAAAATCACTTCGACCAGCTTTTCCTCATTCCTTTAGAAGCACCAACAAAATTATATTTTGATAAACCCAATTTCTAAAAATTTCCATTTTACCAATGATCAAAGCAAATAATTTGTGTTAACTTTATTGTCACATATAACCCTTTTATAAGTATATTTAGTTCTTGTAATTAAGAGGCTAGTATCTCTTGTTTTGCATGCGAGACTTTTCATGATGAGCACCATGTCTATACATTTTGAAAGAGAGGCAACAATATGATTTCAAACTTGGACATAATTTTGAAATTTATTTTTAAAAACTTTATTATTCTTTTCCATCCATAAATTTCAACAAATAATGGTAGAACCAATCCTATGTAGAATACATAATGCTTGAGCATTGAAATAATTAATCCAATATCTCATCAACTCTTTCAATGTTGATGGGGCTACCTTACCTAGTATATCCTCAATATATTTTTTGAAAAAGTAGCCCCCCAAATGTAACCAAAGGGACAATGAGAAAGTGAGTAGTATGATGTTTCTATATACTTATCACACAAGGCACCCCTAAAAGGTCCATGATATCTTCTTTTTAGAATGTTGCCTCTAAGATTGCTAAACAAAGAAAAAATGAGGCCTTAGGGAGCGTCTCTAGTGACCAAACGTTCTTTCGAGACATTTTTTGGAGTGAAATTTTGATTGTTCTAAATCTTCGTATCCCACTTGACCAAGTACCCACCATATTTTTGTGGGTTCCAAACCAACTCATCCTTTTGCCTAAAAATAAGTAAATAAAACTCTTGAAACATCTTTTAAAGTTCATTTGCTATTTGTTTGAGTTCCTCTCCTTCAACCAAGTTACTAATATAAATCCATAATGTTGAGTTGTTATTCACATTAATATAAACTTTGATCTTTGGACATTTACATGCTAACATGCCCGAGCCAGTGGTTGCCATTTTGAATAAGAGATAAGAGGATAAGGCTTCAACCAAGCATTAGATAATTTATTTTATTAATCCCTCTTATTGACTAACCATCTAATATGTTTCTTGATCAATTGAAAACTATTTAATACAAAGTTCAATGCTGATGATCATTTAGGTAGAATTAGTTTCCTAAATAATTTTGTTGCATCAAAAGAACCTATATATTTTTAAAGTAGCATTTTTGCCAAACTCTTTCTTTAATCTGTGAGTAAATAATCTCTAAGCAAGTTTTTTCCCCAAGGCGAAACTCATGAGTCTATAATTCCACAAGCGTACCCCTCAAATATCATTTTCCTTTGAAAACTTTATCTCACTTACAAAGAGAAAACCTAATTTCTCTTCAGATTATTTTCGAAGAAAATCTATTTGAATGTTATCAAATTTGTATCTCCTAGCAATCTTGAAAGTGACATCATATAAACAGGGATGGATTGCACCATAGTCTTATTGAGTTATAACCATCTAGCCATGGTTAATAATTTATCTTTCTAACCTGCCAGATGAGATTTTATTCTATAAAAAATTAAGTCCAAAAGCTCCTTCTTCCCTTTAGGAGACAAAGGAATACCCAAATATGTAGATGAATGTCCATAATAATTTATTATAAATCTAGGACAATGTTAGTAAAAAAAGATTTTGGATTCTGTGGCATTAAACAACTATCCAACAACCTTTTTACAACATGATAATAATGATTTAAATTCCATGGCCACACTTAGTGAGGGATGAACCAAAGGACAAGTATCATCAACAATCTAGATATGAGATTCGAAGGGATATTTTTTTGCAACTACAATACCTTAGATTTTTCTTCTTTTTTGCCTTTGAAAAAGATCTCTTTGATGCTATTGCAAAAATAATAAATAGATAAGGAGATAGTGGATCACCCTGGTGGAGTCCATGAGATGACTCAAAACTATTCAACACGGGATCCATTGATCAAAATAGAATATTTTGGAGTGTTATAACATTTAGTCCATTCATGCCAACCTTAATTAAAACCAAGCATTTTGCAAAATATCATTTAGAAAAGTCCAACAAACCCTATCATATGCTTTGTTCATACCTAATTTCATAAGCATATCTGGATTTTTCATGGAAAGAAGAGAATGTATGGCATCCTATGCAATGATTATATCATCAAAAAATTTGTTTACCATGAACAAAACCACCTTATTCCTTTGAGATCACACAATCTAGAATGCTTTTATACTTGTTTGCCGTAGTTTTTCAAATGATCTTATAAATCACATTACAAAGGCTTATTAGATGAAAATTATTAGTATATTTTGTCTTGTCTTTCTTGGAAGCCAATGTAATAAAGGTGGCATTGATCTTACTTATTGCACTCTTCCTTCTTTAGGCCTTTACATCCGCAGCCAACATATAACTTAAAAGAAATATTGAAAGAAAATTATAGGAAATCCATTGGGGCCAGGTGCATTGTGAGGATGCAAAGAGAAAATTGCCTCATGTAGCTTTCCCATAAATATCTTCTTCATTAAGTTTTCATTTTGTCATTGTGTGATAATTGATGGAATATTTTGTAAAAGCTTAAGTTGAGACTCTTTATTTAACCCAACATCTAAAAAATTATCTTTGAAATATTAATTGCTTCCTTCTTGATATTTTATTCTTTCCCAATATTTCTTCCATTTGGAGTTGAAATAATTTTTATGCGATAAAAAGAAAAACCTATTTTGGTTGGAGCATGAAAATATTTGGTATTTCTGTCTCCTTCCTTGAGCCATATCTTCTTAGATTTTGGAACCAATATGACTCATTTTCAATACATTAATAATAAAAAAGTAATTGTTTTTGTTGCACATAAGAATCTTGGTTCATTCGATTGATTTTTACTCTCTTGTAAAATTTTCATTTTGGATTCAATTTTCTCCTTTTCTTTAAATGTTACCAAATGATTTGGAGTTGCAAATATTCATTTGCCCCTTTAAATGTTTTATTATTTAAATAAACTTGTACATGATCCTTCAAATTTTGCTACAACCCACCATAACATAACCATTTGGAAGAAATCAGGGTCTTTGGTCCATATAGACTAAAAGTGAAATGGCTTTGGATGACCATTATTGAGTAAATCACATCTTAAGAGAATGGGTTTGTGATTCAATCTTGCGCGCAATAAATATCTGAATATATTGTATGTTCTACTTACAACTGTAGGCTGGATAATAAAAATCTATCCAATCTTTCTGCTATATGAGTTTCCCCAATATGTCTATTATACCATGTATTTTGAAAATTTGAAGGAATAATAGCCCAAAGACCATTCAAACTGACAAATTGACCATTTAGGAGTACCTCACTTCTTTTCTGATGGAGATAGAATTGTGTTGAATTCTCCCCCAAGAACTTATATATCATAATTATGAATCATTATTGTATTTGACAAAAATATGCTAAGGTCCTTCTAACATCCTTCATGAGGAGTAACTATAGTTGGAGCACATACATTTATAACCCCAATTTTTATGTTTTCCTCTCTCTTATAAAATAGACCAACAATCCAATTATTGTTTGCTTCTAGCAATTGTCCATCCCATTTGCGTTTGTCTCATATGATTGCAATACCTTTGAAAGCTCCTATAAAGAAACTGCCAGACAATCTCTTATCTTATATCTTTACATTCCTTACTGCTTAATTTTGTTTCTTATATTAAAATAAGCTCAAGACTATAATAATCTATTAATTCCTTAACAATTATTTTTTTCGGGGTCTTATTCCGACCCAAAATTCAGAATTTTGACTGGTTCAAACTTAAAATTTCGAGTTAAGGAAGATCATGAAAAATGCAATTCAAAAATAACATAATATGACAAACTAGAACACAAAAGTACATTCACGAAAAAAAATATGATTTTATTGCTCAAAAAGTAGAGTACAATGCAAACAATTTCTGAGAAGAAATGTGAGGCTATAACATTGCATCCATTTCTCGTTTTTTTATTTTATTTTATTTTATATTTTTTTATTCAGTTGACAATGCATCTCTCTTTATGCAACATTTAATGTGTTGAAAATCCACTATATTGAATATGGAAGGTCACCTATATGGAATATGGTGTTTGACCTTCCATGAATTACAAAGTGCATATTAATTGAAAATTACATACACGTGACTTGTCCTTTTGTGTTTTGTCTTCTAATGATTTTTCAACATAGTTATAAATGCATTTTGGCTACAAAAATATAAAAAAGAAAATTACTATTTTATTAAGTATTTTTTTTTGTATTTTTGAACGCCTTCGAAGTGTTTCTTCCACAAAGTTGCTATGAAAGAGTTGCCTATTAAATTTATTGTTCTTCCTCTAGTGTTTCCAATGCTTGTTGGATGGATCAAAATAGAGTATTGAGCATAAAGTTATGCCCCTAACTATGTAGTTAGGATCAAAAAATAGATTTTCGAGCATAAAGCCAAGTCCCAAAAAGGTTACATGCCTAGATCGTTTATTACCCCTCAAAAAGCAATGGTCCCCATTACATCAACTATTGACATCAAGTGTGGAAATTGATTCTTTATATGATTTTTGTAAGCCATTCCCCTTATTGACCAAGTTGTCCTATCGTGATTGCTTTGTACATCTAAATGAACTTCCTTTTAGTGGTCCTAATGCATGTGTCAATAATCTGATCCTCTTCCATTAGTGCTAAATTTTATGGATTTAGTTCTTCAATATCCAACAAAGGTGCATGATAGGGCTTGAGAAGTTCAAATTTGAAGATTGGATGCAAACTAAGATAAGATGAAAGATTCAATTCAAAGGCATTCTCATCCACCTTCTTGGTAATTGTGTATGACCAATAGCGAAGAGGTCTAATCTTTCTATGGGGTCCTACAAGTCTCTTTTTCTATAGACATAACCATACCTTATCTCCAATCTTGAATTGATGTGGGACTTGATGTTGGTCATGGCATCACTTATGTCTTTGATTTGTCTTTGCCAAGAGGTCATGTATTTGTTGTTGGATATGTTGAATTTATTCCACAAACTTGGTTGCCTTTTTTTCTTCAATCTGTCCATGAGCTTACTTAATTGGTTGCATAGGAAGAGCTACATAAATGGGTGCCAATGGGTGGAACCTAAAAAATACATGCAATGGGTTGTGTTTGGTAGGGTTGTACAGAGCTTGATTGTACCCATACTAAATGTAGGGGAGACTCTAATCTCATGTGCATGTCTGATTAGAATTGTACATTAGAAGATGTACAAGTTCCATTTGACCATTAGTCTAAGGATGGAAGGTTGTGGACATGGTCAACATGACGTAGATCATGCTTCATAGGGTGGACTAGAAGATGCTAAAAAAATTGCTCTCTCTATCAAATATAATGGACTTTTGTAATCCAACGCTGAGCAACACATGACTAAAATAAAGATTAGTAGTATCCTCAATTGAAATGAATTTCTTACAGGGAATCATGAAATCCAGTTGTGAAAAACGATCTATTACTACAAAAAAATAATCATTACCATGATTATATGTGGGCAAACTTAAAAGGAAATCCATGGGGATAGATTCCCAAGGCTTGGATGACACTAGCAATGGTGTATACAGTCCTTGTTTCTTGTTGGTCGGTTTTGCAATAGTGTAGGGGGACATGACTTAATGTACCTCTTGACATCATTCCTTATTACTTTTCTATTACTACAAACGATTTTTCAAGTACAGAACATTCACATGATCTAGTCCATAACATCAATGAACAATAACACTGAATATATTATTGAAATATCTACTTAAGCAATGCAATGAAATGCAATGCTTATTTGATCACAATTACAATGCTTTGTCTTCAATATATACACATTGGATATGAGACTTTACATTCACAAGACTCTTGACCTTTACACTTACACAAACCTTTTATCTCCTCAAACACACGGGAGATATAACACTTCATATTTCTCATATGAGAAATATCACATAATAATAAATTTCTCCACATATCCACATATGAACAAAGACTCTCATGATTGCACATACTAAATGAAAAACTCTTACACAACTCATAACTCCACACTTATTAACATGACAACTTACATAACTCACATTTACTAATATGATAACTCACTTACATAACTCAAACTTACTTACATGACACCTACTATATACTCAAATACTAAACACACTCTAATATAAACTCTTTACATGGTCCTTGCACTAATATTGCAAGGTACCAAATCATGTAATACTTCCAACAACCCCAATTACATTATTTAGAATGAAGGTCCTTTGTCTTCATGTGCTTTCAATAGTAAATTTTATTTTAATGTAATTAATTTCTTTTGTTGAAGAACATAATCTTATACTGAGAGGGGGGGTGAACAGTATAAGATCACTTCTTACTTTTCTTTTCCAATCAATATTATGCAATGTATAGATAGCACTATCAACAACAGTAATCAAAACAATGCACAAATCACCCCACACAATAGAGACACCAATTTAACGTGGTTCACCCAATGTGGGCTACTCTATGGAAAAAATATTTCACTAAATTTTTCTCAATCAATCTCTTGGGAATCCTTTCCCTATTACAATGTTTATGGACCTTTGTCCAAAGGAGACACCAATTCCCTAATCAAGTTTGTGGATCTCTATCCACAGGAGAACTCTTTCTCCTTAGCTCTGACCGGTGATCTTCTAGAAAAACTGCTGCCCCCACTGCTTTGGCTAATGGATCTCTATCCACTAAAGACACCTGTCCTCAATGCCCTGGCTAATGGATCTCTATCCACTGGAGATTGTCGTCCTCTATACTTTGTCACCTTCAAAGCTCTGTCTCAAATCTACACTAAACATAGTCCTTCGGTCTAGCACAAATCTGCTCAATCTCTGTCTCTGGTCTGGCACAAACCTGTCCTCAAATCTGCACCAAAATTTGTCCTCAAATTTGTACTAAACATAGTCCTTCGGTCTAGCACAAATCTATCCTCAATATCTGTCCTCTGATCTACACTAAACACAGTCCTTAGGTCTAGCACAAATCTGTCCTCAATAAAAACCAAGGGAAAAACACTTGCAAGACAATCAAAATAAATATCCTCACAAGGAAAAAGTTCTCCTAACAGATGGAAATCAGCAAAATTTTAAAGCAATATTAAATAACAAGTTACAGGAAAGGGAAGAATTACCTCACAGTAGCAGATATTACAGTAAGAGTGAATGGTTAATGCATGTTATCTAAGAAGCTCTAAACAAATGCAAGAGAGCTAAACCTAAAAATAAATAAAGGAATAGCTTCCCAATCAACCCATGGTTCGATGAAGATTGCAAAAAAACACAAAGATTAATAAAGGAACCAACGGGTAAAACAAGAGCAAACAGAAAAGCATATGAGAAACTGGTAAGGGGAAAAAAAGAAGAATACACTAGAACAAGGAGAAAAGAATTGATTTACTTAGGGAAGCATGAACCAAAGAAATTTTGGAAGGAACTAAGCGTGAAAAGGATGCAAACTGAAAAATACGTAACAATTAATCAGTGGTTGGAGTATTCAAAACAATTGTATCAGCGTAGTAACCAAGCGAGAGACACCCCCTACTATCATTGTCAAGAAAAAACTTTTCACAAATGAAGACATTATTTAAGGGATAAAAAAATTAGCAACTGGTAAAACCCATGACAGACAATCTTCAAGCAGATCATATAAAATGGGGGGTAGATATTCTGGCATTGTAGATCAAAGAAATTTTCAATGAGGTCATACAAAATGGCTTCCCTACCGAGTGGACAACTAGCTTGACCATTCATTTGTTTAAAAGTGGAGATGTAAATAATCTCTCAAACTATCGAACTATCATGATCAACCCTCTCTTTGTAAAGTTTGAGAGTATGATAGAGCGTAGGATCAACATATGGGCATAAGAAAAGGGAAAGAGAGCAAAGGGGCAAGCAGGTTTTAGGCCCAAGAACTCAACTATTGATCACTGTATCATGCTCAGACACAGTGGAAAAAATATGGGATAAAAAAGAGGAGGCTTTTTGTTGTTTTTTAGACTTCAAAAAGACATTTGACATAGTGCCAAGGAAAAAATTATGGAGCAGAATGGAAGAGCTACAGGTTCCAATTCACTACAGGGTAGTAGTTCATAGACTATATAAGCATGTAAAGGCTAGAATCAGAACACGGGAAGGGTTATCTGAATGTTTTGGTAGTGACATAGGTGTCAAACAAGGTTGCCCTCTATCTCCAGCCTTATTTGGGTTGTACATTGACAAGTTAGAAGAATGGATAAACAAATTTGGGGGAAAGGGTGTGCACTTAGCCAAATATGTGGTAAAACTCCTCATGTATGTAGATGTAATTCTTGTGGCCAAAACAACCAAATATCTAGAAGATCACCTTCAAGCTCTAGAACTCTTTTGTAAGGAAGTTGGGATGCAGGTGATCACGAGCAAAACAAAAATTATGATTTTTGCAAAAAAAAGAAGCAACAACTCAAATTTCAGTTTGCAGGAGAACCGCTTGAGGTAGTAGTAGAATACAAATACGTGGGTATAGACTTTCATGATAAACTTAATTGGAATACATGTAGGATGAAAAGAACTCAAAGTGGTTGGAGAGCATTATATGCACTTCAAAACAGGTGTAGGAATACCGAGTTGTGGGATTGGAAGACCACCAAGGTCTTATTTGGCCTACTTGTTACACCGGTTTTGTTGTATGGTTGCGAGGTGTGGGCTAGTGGCACAACAAATGCAAAATGGAGGCAAATAGAAAGGATTCAAAAATATCTAATCACAAATTTTCTCAAAATTAAGGCCACAACCCCTTATGAAATTATTCTAGCTAAAAATGGAATGTTCCCTTTAGAAGCAATTGCTATGACCAAGCTATTATGTTACTTGAAAATAACAAAAAACATGAAAAATGACAGATGGCCTAGGACAACTAGGGATGAAGAGTTGCATAGGAGAAAGAATACATGGATGAAACAAAATCATAAATGGATGAAACTTTGGGAAATAAACATAAATGAATGCCCAAATATCAACAAAGACATAAAAAATTATGTGAATGAAAATTTTAGAAGTGGAATGTGGAAAAATGCAAGCAGGAAAAGACAATATTATATTGTAAAGTTTAACCCAACATATGACCACAAGGAAAAGCGTATATAGGCATTGAAATCAAGTGGAAGGAAAAAATCCTCATTGCTCGGATAAGGACTAGCTCTCATAGGCTTAGATGTGAAAGAGGGAGATGGACAACGCCCAAAGAACAATAAGAAAGGATATGTACTTTATGCAACACAGGGCAGTAGAGACAGAGGAACACTTCATCTATAAATGCTCGAGTTTTTTAGATATCCGTGGCAAATACAAAGAAACACTTGAAAATGGGTCTATGGCAAAGTTATTTGAAGACAATAAAATAAAAAAAGTTGGGGAATTGCTAACCCAAATCAGCAGGAGAATGAACAACCTTCTCAAAGATATTAAAAATTATATGATATGATTTGAGTAGTTGTACTTCCATATTTGAGGTCCCATAGACCATATTTGGGTCTCGCGAACATAATTAAAATATTTCATTTAATTTAATAACTATTTTACTATAATTTATTGGTCATTTTTTTTAACTAAATTAAAAAAAAAAATCATTAACAGTTTGTTCGTGGTACCCGTCAAGTAATAAAACATGATTGGAAAAAGTTCAAGGAATCTTTAAGAGTTAGTGGATTGGTAATTCTTTGTTTTGGTTATGTATTTATTTAAAAGAGATTTAGGTTTAAATCTTGGGGCATACCGTTTGTAAAGGTAGAGTCTGTTCTGAATCTTTTAAGTGCACGCCAGACTGACCATGATACTATGAATCTAGAAGGACCGGTGGTTATAAAATAACAACGTGGTGTAGGCTTGTTGGGGATAGCCCCTATGGTTTGAACCTTGCTCTTGGCTGGTAATTTCCAACTGCCTAGGTGGTAGGGGTTTTTCACATTTACCTTAATCAAAAAAATAATGATAGAATAATCCCTTTGAAAGTTATATTCACCATGGAAGAGAGGGCCTGAGCCTCACCATGGAAGAGAGGGCCCGTGAGGGTTTCCTCCATGAGGGCTTCCTCTGTGAGGGTTTCACTCCCACTCTGGATTTGACACTCTGAAATCCTTTGAGCAGGAGGTCTCCTTTCTCCCATTCTGGATCTGGCTGCTAGTCATGCATAGTTTATCTGCTGTGGTTCGTGACCAGGGTGTTTTGCTTGCTGGGATCTTGCTAGTATGTTCTGCTCTCTTATGGGTTTGGCATTATCACTCTTATATGGGACAAAGGGCCGAATGCTAATCCAAACTTGTAGGGGTGATCCTGGGTCGTTATAATACAATGGAAAATTATGGCTGTTGACCCCTTGGTTGGCTCTCACTCTGGCAGAGGAAAGGACCATCTACCAACCCAAACCTATTAGGGTGATCTTGGTATGGTGTTTGGTTGCAGAAATCTAACGGTGTTTCCTTGGTTGGCTCTGATGGCTTGGATGCTCTGGTTGGATGGCGCTTGGATGACTCTTTTGCTAGGGTTCACTACCAGTAGTGGGTTCATGGTTGGTTTGTACCGCTTTCTTCTGGGTTTGGTAATTTCTTGCTGTATTTGGCTATTCTGGGGAGACAGGGTCAAATACTGACCCAAACCAGTTGAGGTGAAAGTGGGTTGTTATGGTGCGGTGGTTTTCGGATTTTGGTCCCATGTCTCTGGTGGGTTTCCTAGCTTCGACGGTCTGCAAAGATCTCTTTCTCCACTTTCATTAGGGGTGGTGTGTTTGATCCCAAGGTTCTAAGGCTTATTTTTTTGAGATCTTATCCTTCTCCCTCTCAGGTGTGGCATGGAATGTTGCTATCTCCTTTCTCTTGTACCTGAGAACAGTTGTTCTTGAAACTTTTTTGGTTGACTCCAGCGGGATTTGCGGGTTTCATGGAATTTCTTGTGCAAATCTCTTGGATGGTTTTTATGTTGTGGATTTTGTTGGCCGATATTTCTAGTGTTGTTTTCTTAAACCGACTATTCTCATGAGGGGTTCTCCTGTTATGTGCTTTTTTGGATAGATTTGTTGATTGTGATGACATGATTCCTTTATTCTCCTTTCATGTTAGGCAATAAATGCTTTGGTTTGGGCAATTTTTATTTGTAAATTTATTTTTAGCCATTAGCATTTTCATTATTTTGTTGTTTTTCTCTGTTGCTTTAGATTCAAAGCACACGGTGGTTTGACCATGGGACAATCTCTTGTATTTGCTTGATAAAAATCTGCGGCTTATTTGCTAGGAGGTTGTTTCATTAGATTTTCGGGTTTGATTCATGGAATCTAGCTCAGTCTTTCTTGATGTCTTATTGCTAGATCTAAGGTTTGGAGGTGCCTTTCAAAATCCTACTTGTAATAGGTTTGGAGACCCTTTTAAAACTCCTATTATCAATAATAAAAATTATATAACATATAAAAAATAATTAAAAAAATTGATAAAAAGTTTTTTTATAGTATAAAATGAATAAATAAGGTATTTATATTTAGCAAATAATCCTGTATAGAGAATACCAATAACACAATATTTTTTACTTTGAAAATAGTTTATATCTTTATGAATTTTTTTTACATATTTAATGAAAATTCATATCTCTAATACAAATTATAATATATCATTTTTGAGAATAGAGTGAATAATATCCTAATTTCAATGGATGGATACAATTCAAGGGTCCTATAGTGCCCATGTTAAGAAAATATAAGAGAAAATCAAAAGTTTTTTCAATATTTAAGGTAAAACATTTGAAAAGAAAGTTATGAATTTTTTATTAAGTATTAAATTAAATTTTATTATTGTAATTAAATAATATAAGTTTAAGCAATAAAAATGTAAATTTAAAAAATGAAAATTAAGTATTAAAATTAAAGGGTTTTTATTTATTAATTTATTTAAAAGATAGTTTTTTATAACACCTTTCAATAGTAAAAGGTTGATAATATTTTGTGTTTATTATGACAAATAAAAACAAAATTGAGTTGCACCTCTGAAATTGGAGATTTGTATTATAATGTAAAATTCTTTGATTCCGACTTTTTTTTCCTAAATCCATTATTGTTAAAATGGTTGATGTGTTACAACTAAAATTTTGAGTTTAATACTGTTTTTTTTAGAGAGAATATGAATATAAGTTTAAATTTGTAATAAGTTTATACTCAACTTTAGGTCCATGCTTATGATCCCTAGCTTAGATCCTTACCTTCAAATTCTTATGGTTCTAAGATATCTCCATTGGATTGAAATCTTGACTTACGATATGAAACTCCTCTCTTCCCATCAATTGGCTTGAATAGCATTGGATATTGTTATTTATAGATTGTTAGTATACATAAATTTATTGTTTTAGTAAACATATATCAATTGAAATAACACTTATTTAATATAATTTATTATTATATATATATTTTTGGTTAATTTATTATATTTATTTTATTCCCAGGTCAAATCATCTATTATATACACACAAAGAACCTTTATACCAACCTTATTAATGAGGAAGTTAAATTATCAATTCCTAAAGAATATGTTTGCATAATCCCTATCAAAGATGATAAATGGTTCCATAGAGAAGGTAATATTACCAACCAACTGGGTATCCTAAATCTGGAAGGTATTTGCAGTTTGCCCACCCCCAATTCTAGAGATCTTGTCAAATGGCAGCCTCCACCTCAAGGTTGGATAAAATTGAACTTTGATGGGGCGACTAAGGGTAGCCCAAGCACCGCAAGGATTGGAGGAATCATCAATAATGACAAAGGGATTATTCCTTTGGTCTTTGTTGACTTCTTAAGTGTTCAATCTAGTTTTTTTGCTAAGCTTGGGCACTTTATCAAAGGGTCATGCTCCTAGAAAATATGAATGCAAAGAAGGTGGTGATCAATGGTGACTTTCTTTCTGTCATTAATATTGCTAAAGGAAATGATTCCTCCACTGGTTCATTACATATTTAATAGAAGATATTTACCGTCTTTCCCCCCACTAGTTCATTGCATATTTAATAGAAGATATTTATCATCACACTGATAATTTGAAAGGTGTTGAATTCAAGCACACATTTAGAGAAGGAAATAAGGAAGTTGACATGTTGGCCAACCAAGGGATTAATCAGAATGCTCTTCAAATCTGGATGAAGGATTTTCCTACCTTTTTAACTTAGAGTGTTCTGGTTTCGAATTCTGGTCTCTTTTAATTCTTGGTTAATAAGGTGCTCCCTAATGCTTTTTTTTTAAAGCCTTTTCTTCCTTTTGCTTATTTGTGGCTATTTTGTTGTATCCCCTCTACCTTGGGGTTGTTCTCCTCTTTGATCCGCTTACTGTTCTTGTTTCTATTATGTTTCTCATTGTAAAAGGTTAAGGATCCTTTCAAAATCCTATGTTTTCCTACATAATAAAAAAAAATCTTATTAATTGAAGATGATTTGTTTTAACCATTTGAGATCAACTTGATGAACTATCACTTCAATTCACATACATATTTTTTTGATTTGGTTAGTGTGAGAAACCCCTACGACCAACGCACGGAAGCTGAGTAGGTTCCCCCAAACCATGGTCCCTCCTAAAACCGAGAGTTATGCTTATCAATAGGAAATTTAACACACATCCACCCCTTTACACACTCGCCCACACCGCGGTTTGAACTTTAGACCTCCCGCAGAAGAGACAAAGCCCAAATCGTTGCGCTGTCCTGCTAGGACACTTCAATTCACATATTATTAATTGATATTAATTTACACATCATAAGTAATTATAAATATTACTATACGGAATATTCTTTTAATGTATATAAACACGATTAATGTAAATATATAGAATATAAGATAACTTGGAAGAAATGAATTTATTTAAGAAAAAGATAAAGAAAAGTTATTATAAGGTAAATGAATTATATATATATATTATAAAATAATTAAAAATTTGATAAATAATTGACCCATAAATGATAAAACCATACATACTAATATTTTATTTATATAAATATAATGTTTACAAAGTTAGCATCGTTTCCAATAATTTTTTAATCTAGTATTTTTTTTCTTATTTAACTCTATTTAAATTTAACAAAGAGAGAAAATAAAAAATCACTTAAAATAATATATTTTTTGCTTAATTAAAAGAGGTTGTACTCGGGTCCCCACCCTTAACAAATTGTTTTCTTTTGCTGGACAACTGCTAAAAATAAGATCTTAACCATTGAAAATCTCCAAAAAAAGGGAATCACCCTTGTTAACCGGTGCTACCTATGCAAGGCTAGATGGGAATCAACCCAACACCTCTTCCTCGAGTGTGAGTTTTCCAATTTAGTTCTGAACAGAGTGGTCAATTCTTTTCATGTTCAGTGGGCTAAGCCTCCTAATCTATCCAGTATCTTCATACAATGGCCCTCCCCCTTTCACAACAACATATTGGCCTTCCTCTGGAGATCTTGCCTACACCATTTTTTGTGGCATATTTGGTTAGAAAGGAATAACAGAGCCTTCTTCGAATCTTCAAGGGATCCCATTACTGTCTCAAATAAAATTCTGTGCTATATTACGGAGAATGCCTCTCATTCCCTGCCCTCCTATTCCCACTTCTTCCCTAGAGCTCCTTTTGTTCACTTCCTTACATATTCCCATGGAAGATGCAAACACTCACAAAAACCTTAGCCTGCGAATCATATCCCCTTGGAAGCCTCCACCACAGGGATGGTTGAAATTGAATTTTGATGGTACTTCTAAAGGGAACCCAGGTAAAGTTAGAGCAGATGAAGTTATCAGAGACCATAGGGGAGACATCATTCTTGCCTATGCTGAATTTATAGGAAACAAAACCAATCATTTTGCCAAAGAGCCCTTTGGATAGGAGTATCCATTATCCAAGAATCTACCAACAAAATAATTATTGAAGGGGATGCACTGAACATAATTAATTACATCAAGAATGGGAAGGACCCATCATGGCAGATTAAGAATATGGTCAGAGAAATCATAAGGATTATTTCCCAGTGGGAGGACGTCATAGCTCAACACACTTACAGGAAGTTCAACAGAGTGACAGACCAAATCACCAACATTGCTACAAATCAAGATGCCCTTTCCATTTGGCACGCTGACTTTCCGGTTAATATTGCTGAGTTGGCTAACAATGACAAAGGTAATGGAGGTTGTAGTCAACATTCATAAACCCTCTCGGGCCATGTCAATATAGATTGGTTAATTTTTTATTTCTTTTTTCAAATTCATGGTCCTCTTGAATCATGTCAATGCTTGGCCCAAGAAGGTAGCTAGCAACAAAGCACCCGCATTGACCAATCTAAATATCCCGCTCATACGAGATTTTTGTAGTCTCTCTTTACCTTGTTTTTTGCTTTCATCATCCTCTATAGGAGGGCTTGGGGCCTCCATATTTATATTAGTTATGTTTTCTACAGTATGAGGCTCTTATTCCTTTTGGGGTACAGTGTAGGGACCTTTTCCCTATGTAAAAGATTTCCTGATTTTACTTATGTTCTGGCACTGTGTAACAACTTCTGTATAATAGTGTTGGGGTCCCAGTTCAAAACCCCGTTCTAATTAAATCTTTTCAACCTACCAAAAAAAATTAGATATTAAAAAGAAAAATTTAAATTTATATTATATATTTACATTATAAAAGATTTTTTTAATTGAAACCCAAGTTCAAACTTCATGTTTTACCCTAACATGTTAGTTCCCAACGGAATAATATAGTGGTAAATTCTTGGGTTTTCATCTAGGGGATCCAAGTTTAAACCCCATTATAAAGGGACTGTGATTCCTCATAAAATCCCATGCTTTATCCTAATATTTATGTTCCACGAAGGATATGGTAGTGGTATCTCTTTGGGTTTTCATCTAGAAGACCTAATTTCAAACGTCGGTAAAGGGGGTCGAGACCCTTTAAAAAACTTATGCTTTACCTTAAAATTTTGGTTGAGAAAGGGATAGCATGATTGGCAGCCTTTGAGTGCTTGCTGGTGGTTTGTCTAAGAGGATTGAGTTTCTTTAAATTCGTCTTTATTCGATGGGGCTAGGGATTATAGAGGTTCCCTACGCCCAAAAAGGAGAAACAAAAAGATATTTTTTAAGAATTTGTTGAAGGACTCCTCATAAAAATCCATGCTTTATCCTAATATTTATGTTCCATGAAGCATACCATAGTGGTATATCTTTGGGTTTTCATCTAGAAGACCCAATTTCAAACCTCGGTACAGGTAAAAGGGGCTGAGGCCCCTTTCAAAAACTCATGCTTTACCCTAAAATTTTGGTCGAGAAAGGGATAGCATGGTTGGCAACCTTTGAGTGCTTGCTAGTTGGATGCCCTAGAGGGTCGCATTTTGTTAACTTCATCTTTATTCGATGGGGCTAGGGATTATAGAGGTTCCCTACGTCTAAGAAGGAGAAAAAAAACTTTTCTTATGAATTTGTTGAAACATTTTTTAATTGCACTTTTTAAAATGGGTTATATATATAGAGTTAAACTATGTTTTAAGTGTTACCATGGTATTTCAACAAAACTATGTTGTGGTATTCATAAATAACATTTCGACAATTATGAATATATATTTTTAAATATTTGAGTTTGAGTTTTCATATTGAAAAACCATGTTTATAACCACACGAAGTCATGCCATTTGATATGATTCTTGTTTGCACATAGATATATTTTTTTCGGTTACATAGGAGAGTTGGTCACAACTACACTAATTGTTTGCACATAGATATTAACTTGCATTCCTTTTTAGCCCCAAGGGCTAGGTGGATTGGCAAGTGCTAGTCTGGATGGGTACTTGTTGAGAAGAGACCTGGGTTCAAACCTTGGTGGTGCCAGTTTGCAAAGGTAGTAGTCTGTTCTGAATCCTCTGAGTGCGCGCTAGATTGATGATGACGGTATGAATCCCGAGCGACCAACGATCCCCATCTCACGCCAAGTCAACAAAAACGAGACGGAAAGGTTTGGTTGTTGCAGAGTCCTTGTGGTTTGAACCCTACGCTGGCAGTTACTAAAAATATTGGTTGTAGCGAACTCTCCTATGTAACAAAAAAAAAAAAAAAAAAAACTTGCATTCCTTTTTGGTTAGTTTTTACTTTTTGTAATACGAATTATAAAACTTTCTTTATGTATCAAAAAAATATGAATTATAAAAATTTGAAAATTAAATATGTTTTCTCAAAACTTTTATTCTTTTTTTCTCTATAATGTTTTTTTGAAGAGTAAAAAATACAACTTTTTTTATGAAGAGTGATTTTTAGCGTACCCTTCTTTGAAAGGAAAAATAACATTTGAAGGGTTGTAAATTTGATTCTTTGGGGGATTGAGGCTAAATATTGATGGTTGACTTATGCATATTCCATATACTATTATGTGGTTTGTTAAATATTGTGGTAACAAAATCATGATGTAATATAAGTGAGGCTATTTCATTGTAAATCCCATATAATTAATTAAAAATATAATAATATTATACAGTAAATATGTGACAAGACACTTGAACATATATAAGATCTGAAATATTTATTAATAATATATTTTTTGTGCTACTCTTGCTAGCTTTTTTAATCTACCTTAGTGTCTTATTTTTTTTATAAATTTTATAAAGATGACAAGATTTACAAAAATTCATATCTTCTTACATTAAAAATTGGTTACATTTAAGTATTAAAGCATATTTTAGAAGTTTTGCTAGGGCATAGTTAATAATAATATTATTTTAAAGTTAAATATCTCAACTAGATAGTTAATGGTGTCCTTTGGACAACTTAAATTTTAGAATTATGCTGAAAGAAGAATATCCTATAAATTAAAAAGAGTCCAAAAGATGACATTTATAATTTTTTTATTCAAGTAATTATAAGTCACTCCATATAAAGGAAATCTAAACTTCTTTGGAATGGATCAAATTATCACAATAATGTCCCTTTTCAAAATAATAATAAGAGAGTGTCTTTATTCATGAAGAACGAGGAAGAAGATTTTAACAATTGACTTCTCATGAAAATCTATGATAAATAAGAGAGTTGCTCTAGAACATTGGAAATATGAACACTTTATATCTAGATGTCCTATTTGTTCCACTATTAGGAAGGTATTATAGTTCAAAAGCTCTACTTTCATTTTTTTAGTAAATTGACCGAACATGCTTAGCCTTTGTTCTCTAAGAGGTTGTCACTTTTAAAATAAGATATAATATGATGCTTCTCCAATATCGAGTTGATTAACTCTTGTTATGAAACTATTTCAAATAGGGGCTGCTAATCATCCTTTGGACAATGCAAGTCTTTACTCTAAAATAGATAAAGTGAGATATCATATTTCTATGTGTATAGCTAAGTTATTGTCCCAAAGTTCTTGTTCTCATTATACATATTTTATCCACTTATTAAGTTTATATTTTTGCAATATTTTTAATCATATAGAAAGGATACATATTTGCATCATGTGCATCTTATATGCTTCTAGAGATTTGTCACCCTTTCATGTAAGAAGATAATATAATAAAAGCAAACTATTTCTACCTAAGATTAATTTAATTGACTATGCAAGAAATTCAAAGTATCTATACTTATTCAACATCTCTTTATTATATCTTATGTCCTATTATCGTACAAGATTTATCAATGATAAACTTAATCTTTTATTGTCAACAAACTCAATTTGGTTATTGATGCTAAAGATACTCTAATATCAATTAATTTTTGGTAGGAAGCATGTTTTTGATACTAATTTCTCTTCAAATCTTAAAATAAATTTTGGTGTAACTCTCCTTTCTACAATGTGCCCAACTAATTTTCAATATTGTGGTTAGGTTTGGGAGTAAATTTCACATGGCAAGTTTTAGTGTTAAACCCAACTCTTCATAAATCCTTAATTTCTTTTGGTACCTTTACTCCTTGAAAGTTTTTAACTTGAACCTTTTTGAGGTTGCTTTGAAGGCTATTTATCTCTAATAAATACACTAAATTAAAAATCATATATCTAAATAACTAAATATTTGTCACATATAACATCAAATAACATTGTATGATAGTAGGAAACTCATCTTTATTTTGAATTAAATATAACATCATTTATCTTCATTGTATACCTTTAATTCTTGTCAGATATTGTATTAATCCATACTCTTTACTTGACCTATAAAGGGATTATATGTAAGTGATAGAGTACATAGAGCATTCTTAACAGGGTTTATGTACAAGTTATAGTTGGTTTATACTTCTTTGATATGGTATCTAAGCTAGACTACATGATCCTCTTAAGTGTGTCTTTAGGGAGGGTGTTGGAGTCTATGAAATATACACTTATCATAAAAGAAGGTGGATTGAAAATATTTAGATACTCTTGTTTTTTTTTTTATCGGTTAAAGATATTAGCATATATAACAAACGGGTTTTGACAGGGTCCCAAAACCTGAATACAACAAGGCATTACATGCCAAAAGAGACTAAGAGCAACAAAAAGGAAATAGAACCGAAATACAAAAAACAACAGAGGTAGTCCTTAGCCTACAAATAGAAGAACAATATTACCAAAAATAAGGCTACCCTCAGCCAACAAGAAGAAAAGAGGAACAGAGTCAAAGTATTAACAACCACAAAATGGCAAAGAAACACCACAAAACCAAACATCAAAAGCCCCAAAAGAGCACTCAGGTCTCAGAAGCGGGCTTAGCACAAAGATCGTGGATGCTCCCAGAAAAAACATCCAACTCAACACCATTATATTTAGCAGGGATGTCCTCAGACTTGATAGTCATCTTCTTAGGCTTTGCAGCAGGCACACCTTCAACCTTTTTAGTGAAATATTTCCTGAAAAAATAGAGATTAAAAGCATTGCGGAGATCAATCATTTGAGCAATGTTGTTTGAGATGGATTTGATGATATACTCCTACAAACAGAGATTAGGGTCATCCTTAGTTTCCTCATCAGACTCAATAACCAAAGACTCCTTCTGCTTGGCTTTGTTCTTTAGATGCACAGAGGCACGCAATGACTTTTGATCAGGTTCAATCTCAGGTTCACTATCAGGATCAGGAGAAGCACTTCTAGGCCTTTTCCTTAATTTTGCAACATTTTCAATGATTTTCTATTTTTTGGCAGATAATTTCAGGGTAGTAGAAGATTGGGGCGTGGTTTGGGAAGAACTGGGCTTCAAAGAACTTGGCTTAGGATTTGGGGGAGGGGTTAAGACAACACCATCAGGGCAGTGAATCAACCAATGTTTGTATAGAACTTTGAAAAGCCCATGGTGTAAGGGTAACTCAGACCCTTTTTTATCTTTGACATCCTCAATAGTGTGACTGATGGAATTAAAAAGAAACTGAGGAATATTTACTGCCCTAACATCACAAAAATGATTATAAAAGGAAAAATGAAAACTACGTAAGGGCTTATCTGGGTCGTCGACGGTAACATATTCCATGATGGGTTTGAGGACGTTCCCCTAGGGAAAAGGGAGTTCATCACACCGCATTCCTAAGTGAGCTCTTCTGGCGAGGTCTTTATCAGTGACATCCTTTAATTCTGCATCCCAATTATGCTTCTCCCTTCTAATGGACCTTCCCTTAGGTTGTTGGCCCGTCAATTCAACGAGCAATTTGATGTCGAGGACGTAGGATTTATCATGAATAGTGATCATCCCCTCATCCCATGTCTCCATGAAAGCCAAGGTGATCTCAGGGTCTTCCCCTTCAAATTTTTGAAAGAAGGGAAGGAATTTTCTACCCGCCAATATACCTTCAACAATGGTGTCAATGCACAACTCAGATGGCTCAACAAAGGAGTTCATGATGATAGAACAGGGGAACGTAGCAGAAGGGAAAACTTCAAAGAAGAAAGGCTCTAGTAGTAGCACAGGACCTGGGCAATATGATCACCAAAGGCAAAAAGATTGATTTTAACAACGCTCTTCCAACGAATTCGGTACTCATACCACATAACAAGCCAACACGTTCCAATGCAATCTTGACTGACAAGGTAAGTCCGATCACCAAAATAAATCATGAGATAATCCGAGAAACGATCTCTCAAAATGGAAAAAACAAAGGGGGAGGCCAAACTACGAGGAAAGACACGCTGTGGGATGATGACATGGAAGGATGAGGTGGATAGGTGGAGAGGTGGAGGTATGGGAAAGTTAGGATTTATGGATTGGGAATGGCCAAAAATGATGGTGCTATGGAAATTGGGAAACCGAAAATCAAGAAAGAAATATACGATAAAAGCAAAAATTCTACCTCGAAGGTGGAAAAACTGACAAACAAGGTTGACATCGCAAAGAAACACGTGAAGCCCAAGATACGATCTAACATGAGGACTAGCAAAAAGGGAATTATGACACTCAGGCATGAAAAGAACCTTGAACGAAGTTGACCTGCTCTACATCAGTAGAAGAAAGACCTGAAGTCAAAGAATCTTTGTCAATAACATGGATTAAAAACTGAGGAGGATCAGAAGTCCAAGTCATCAACTCGTTTATAGTAGTGCCAAAATTGGCAAGAGCATCAATGGCTTTATTGTTTTCTCTGAAGGTATGCTGAAAGATGATGTCTTGAAACTCTTTACTTAAGATTTTGGCTTCCTCTATGCAATTTCTTACTTTCCATGAGGGAATTTTGGTATTTTTGAGGTAATTTATGGTGGTCAAAGAATCACCTTCAACCAAAATGTTGTTGGTCACATCCTTAGCCAAGACCAGACCACGCCAAAGAGCCCGTGCCTCAACAATTTGATTGGACTGAATTCCAAGAAATTTGGCATAAGCAATGATGACCTTACCTTGATTGTCTCTGATGACACCACCTACTCCCGAATGGCCAGGGTTGCCCTTAGCAGCGCCATCAAAATTTAGTTTGAGCCAACCTTGTGGGGGAGGTATCCAGGACGTATGACTTCTGGTGGACTTGGGATGTGAGCAAGAATTAGTCACAATAGAGAAGTTAAGGGCCCTCCCCACAAAGGCTTCAAAGGAAGAAGGGGGTTGGGAAGGTAAGGGGCTGAGGGAAGCATTCTCAATGGTGAAGGCAAGGATTTTTCTAAAGACAAACTCAGAGCTTTGACAAGAGCTAGAAAAAACTCTATGATTTTGCTCTAACCAAATCTGCCATAAAAAGTGATGAAGGCAAAACTGCCATAAAGTCTTGAGGCGCAGGTTCCTAAAGGGATTGGGCCATTGAGTGAAAATATTAGGGATAGAGCAAGGGATAACCTAGGATATATGGAAACACTCAAAGAGCCTGTTGAGAATGGATAAAGCAAAGGGGCACCCAAGGAAAATATGGTGGGGGGATTCCCAATCAGAAGAACAGAGAAAACATCTATTGGGTATGGGTAATCCCCGTTTTAGCAAATTGTCAATGGTGAGAATTCTTTCTTGGATAGCAACCCAAGCAAATGAGGTAATCTTAGGAATCAACAATTTAGGCCAAACAAGATTAAAGGTAAAACTGGTGCCTTAAGGGTTGAAAGAAGTTTGTAAGCAGATTTAACAAAAAATTCACCTGATTCAGTAAGGTCCCAAAATAGCTGATCAGAGGATCTCCTAGAAGGAATGATATGAGATCTTAAAAGAAGTTGCAATTGACTGATCTCATTCGGATGATGAGGACTGGTGAGGGGCTTCCAAAACTTTTTGCCATTCAGAGAACAGATAAAATCTGAAACTTTGGACCCATATAAAGTGTCTGTATAATCCTTAAGGGTAACCAAATTAGGATGATCTATAAGGGGCTCATCAAGGATCCATTTGTCTCTCCAAAAATCTATTTTTTGTCCATTACCAAGTCTCCAATGAAGGCCCTGCTTAAGAAGAGGTCTGACCTGCAGGATGGATTTCCAAAAACAAGACCCTCTAGGGGATACATCAACACTAAAGAAATCAGTGTCCTGCAAGTATTTGCGATGGACAATAGATATCCAATCAATTTCACTTTCTAAAATTAATCTCCAAGCCTATTTGGCTAGAAGGGCTGAATTAAAAAGATGAATCCTCCTTAGGCCAACCCCACCATAAAGTTTTGGTCTGCAGACTTTGTCCCAAGCCACAAGATGGAACCTGCTTTTGTTTTTAGAACCTGACCAAAGGAAATTCTTTTGAATCTGCTCTATTTTTTGACAAACTCTAGCAGGAACTTTGAAAACTAACATGAAATAAATAGGTATATTCTGAAGAGAGGCATGAGTCAAAGTAATCTTGCCAGCTTGAGATAACAAATGCCCTTTCCACCCTGCTAATTTCTTTTGGAATCTTTCAATAACATTATTCCACATTGAGGCATCAGGCTGCCCTACAAACAAAGGGAGTCCAAGATAAGTGGCAGGGAAAGAAGCAATAGGACATTCAAGAATAGCAAAAATTTTATGTTGTCTTTGAATGGGAGTGTTTAAGAAATAGACTTTGCTTTTATGGAAATTGATTTTTTGCCCAACTGCATCTTCATATAACAAAAGAATGTGCTTGATGACTCTAGCTTCAAGGACAGAAGCTTTGGTAGTAATAATGGTGTCATCCACAAATTATTGGTGAGAAACAGGTCTAGTCTGGGAGGCTGCTTTTATCCCTGATAAGAGTTGAATATTACAAGCCACTTTAATGGTTCTCCCAAGGGCTTCGACGATGATTATGAACAACAAGGGAGATATGGGATCTCCTTGACGTATGCCTCTATGACTTGGAAAGTAACCAACCGTGGACCCATTGACAAGAACAGAAAACCATGGGGTAGAAATACAACCTTTGATTAGATCAACCCAGTCAGGGTGAAAGCCAAACCTGAGAAGGATAGACACAAGGAAATCCCAATTTAACCTGTCATAAGCTTTGTTCATATCTAATTTCACAACAAAGGCAGGTTGCTTTGATAGGTGAATAGAGTGAATTGCTTCATGGATAGTGATGACACCATCAAGAATGGATCTACCCTGAACGGAGCTCCCTTGGCAAGAATCAATAATGGTAGGGAGGATATCTCTCAATATTTGGCTATTGCTTTGGTGAGGATTTTGTAAACCACATTACATAAACTGATGGGGTGAAAATTAGTCATGGATTTGGCATTGGAACTCTTTGGGATAAGGGCAATGAATGTAGAATTAAATCCACGAGGAATAGATTTAGTAGATTGAAACTCTCTAATAGTAGAGCAGACATCAACACCCACAATATCCCAAAAGGTTTGAAAGAAATGCGATGGGAAACCATCAGGACCTGGGGATTTTTCAGGATGCATTGCAAACAGAGCAGAGTGGATTTCTTCATTAGAAAAAGGTGCTAAGAGTTTAGAATTGGCATCATTAGAGACAAGATTAGGTATGTAATGCAACATGGAATTTAGAGCAAGGTTGGAGGGTGTCCTTTCTTCCCCAAGGAGATCTGTGAAATAAGACACAACTTCATTCCTAATTTCATGAAAATCAGAAGTAATAGATCCATCAGCCCTTGATAATTCTTTGATTCTATTATGACTTCTATTCCTCAAAGTTGAAGCATGAAAAAACTTAGTATTAAGGTCTCCTTCCTTGAGCCACAAAGCTCGTGACTTTTGTTTCTAGAATATTTCTTCATGAGCTAAGATGTTATGATAATCAACCAAAATACTTCTCTCTTCAGCCCGTATTTGATCATCACAAAGACCTGCTTGAATTTTGCTTTCAATGGAAAGGAGTCTATCTTTAAGGGATTTTTTAACTTCAAACACATTGCCAAAAACTTTTGCATTCCAGATTTTAAGGTTATTTTTGACATGTTTTAATTTTTGAGCAAGGCAGAATGAAGGACCACCTTGACCAACCTGCTACCACCATTGAGAGATTCTGAGTCTTAAATCAGGATGTTGAATCCACATTGACTCAAATCTGAAAGGTCTCCTAAAAGGGCTATCCTGAATATTATCCAAAAGAAGAGGACTATGATCAGAACCTATTTTAGGAAGAGAGAGAAGATTGGCATCCCCAAAGAATTGGACAGCTTCTTGGGACAAGAAAAATCTGTCTAATTTGACTTGGATGAGCTGATTTCCAGATCTTCTATTGCTCCAAGTGAATTCTGCATTTTTGAGTTTGATGTCCATAAGGTTGTTGGTGTTAACAAATTCCAGGAAATCTTCCATACTTCTTTCAGTGCATCCTGAACCCCCAAATTTTTTTGAAGGATAAAGTGGTGTGTTGAAATCACCTGCAACAATCCATGGGATATTATTGAAATATTCTTTGATGCTACTGAGCATATTCCAAAAAATGGCTCTCTCTGAAGAATTATTTGGAGCATATATGTTGGATAGAATCCAAGATATGTTAGAGTTACGCTCTTGAAATTTGACACTGATGATTATTTTGCTAGAATGAACTAGGGCACCATCAACCTTTCTTGGGTACCATAGAACAATAATACCCACAGATGCACCTCTGGTAGGGTTAAAATAAAATTCTCCTCTGCTCCAGATTTTACGGGCAATTGAAACATAATTGTTTGGATCTAATTTTGTTTCTTGTAAAATGATGATAGTGGGACTTATTTCCTTTCTCAATGAGCTAACCACTTTGTGTTTGATTAACCCATTCAATCCTCTCACGTTCCATGAGAGGAGCTTCATTTGGAACCTTTAGAAGATTTCTTGCCTCCCTTACCAGTAGGTTGGGGAGGTTTTGTGCTTTTTGGTTCATCCTTGGCATGAGGACCAACAAGGGGAAATAAGGTTTTTTGAATACCATTATCAATGTCATCCTGAACCTTATTTTTCCATTGTTCATTCATAGAGGGTCTACCTCGTTTCTTGTCACTTCCACAATCAAGTGGGGATTTTTTGGAACTCCGAGTGTTTTTGGGGCTAAATCTGGACTGAACTATTTGTTCAACAACAGATCCAGAAGCCATCATGAGATTTGAGATTTTAGAAGGGCTAAAGGTCTCAGGAGTAGGGATAGAAGGTCCAGACTTTGAAGGGGAATCCAAATTCAACGGGAGTTGAATTTCACTATCAAGAATGAGTTGTTGGTCTTCTTGGTTGAACATATTTGAATCAGCCAAAGCAAAAAAATTATTAGGACTGGTGGGAGCAAGACATACCTCTTTACTAAAGTTCGATGATAGGGATGGACTGGTGACAACCTGCTTACCCTTATACTCAGTCTTCGAAGGGTTTGAGGAAAGCTGAGGGTTCTCATTCTCAAGAATAACAACACCTTTGCTTCTCGGATGCTGTCCTTGCTTGAATTACCTAAAACTATTTTTAGGTCCAACATTCTTCCATCCTTGGGTGTTAAAGCTTGGACCAACAGTACCAGATTTTTGAGTATGATGACCAGGGTCTTCATGCCACTGAATTGGGGCATCTGCAGGCTTGGTTCGAAGAGAAGGGCAATGAAACCTCAAATGTCCTTGAGTATGGCACTCGACATAGTAAGTCGGTTTGTTCTCATATTCAATAGCCTACTTACGATAGAAGCCACTGTGCTCAAGCTCCACAAAGGTTGGGAGTTCGAAATCAAGGTTGGCATTCACACAAATTCTTGCTATGATCATCTTGGTCCTGGATAAAGTAGCATGATCAATAGCAACCAAAGTCCCAATTGTTTTAGCAATAGCAGTGAGGATGTTCGGGTACCAGCAATGCCATGGAAGATTTGGAAGTCTTACCCAGATAGGGGTAAAATTTATACTTTGGGTTTCTGGGTCAAATTTTGGGTCCCATTTGCGAAGAAAGAGGCTCTTTCTCCCTAAAAACCAAGGACCTCCCGTAAGGATTCAGCTGGCATCATCACGATTGCTCAGGTGAATCCCAAAAAAGCCTCTGGTCAAGCCAAAAATTTCCAAGGATCCCACAGGCTTCCATTTGGATAGAGCCCAACTACGGATGACTTCAATATTAGGACGCCCTCTAATTAATTTACCAATAAGATTAAAATATTCAACAGATAAATATTGTTGGGCCACGCTATCAAGGATTGTTACCTTAGACCCGATAGGTTCAATCAGAGGATGGAGCTCCGAAGATACAGGCTGGTAACTTCCACCGACAATCTTGGCGAAGGAAGTCTTTTCAGAACTAGGACCCCCCAATGGAGGTGGGCCATGGGGGTCACCCTTATCGAGGGGTTCGTCACCCCAAAACCCAATGGGATTGTTAGTAACGGAGACACGGGTGTCCCCATCTTCAAAAAATTTTCTAGGCTCAATGCAATCGAGGTTGCCCTGAGTTTCAAAATTTTGAATTTGGGCCTTCCCGCCTGGTGTTTTTTGAAAATTTGGATTCGCTCCATTACAATGTGCACAGCTGATAGTCATAGTGAGCATACTAGTTCATTTAGATACTCTTGTTATTTGTAAGATACTCTTGCTATTTATAAGATATTTCACTCATTTTTCATGCATCTCTACACCTTGTTTTTTTTTGTAAATAAAAATACTTAGTGTTTTATGAATCATGAGTTGTGAAGATAGCAAGTTGTGTGATATGAAAGAGTCTATAATATAGAGATTGAAAAGAACTAAATATCTTTATTTTCCTCAACCATTCACACTTTATTAAATGTGGACTTTGTACTACATGGCTTCAAGTATGAATCAAGAGTAAAATACATTACAAGCATCTTTCACAAACTAAGAGAAGGTAAGTGTTAGCAATCCAAGTATATTCTCCACAAGATCAATATAAAATGTTCACACAATTCAATAACTAACTCACAAAAAATAATTTATTGATAAATTCAAATATATCAACTCCAACAATGTAATTACAATGTATTTGAAAGCTTCTTCTATATCTTATTACAATAATTTATCTTCAATATACACACACATGTATATGAGACCCTTCACATTCACAATCCTTGACCTTTCTACTTACACAATCTTTTCATATCCTCACACACATGGGAGATCTTCATATTTCTCATGGGACAAATACCACACACTAATAAATCTATTATAAACTCTACATATCCACATAAGGACAAAGACTCTAATAATGGCACATACTAAATGACAAGTTCTTACTTACATAACTCCACACTTACATGACACCTCACTTATCTGACACCTACTATATACTCAAATATTAATCACTCTCTAAACTAAACTATTTATATGGTACTTGCATTATTCGTGCAAGGTATCAAATAATGTAATACTTTTAACACCCCCTGTATTACATTATTTGGTATGAAGGCCATTTATCTTTATTCTAATTCTCTTGTTGTGCAAAGATGACTGAAATAACTTAAACTTATTTTGTCCAAGTGTTTTTGTAAAAGTATCTACAATTTAGTCTTTAGTAGAATCATGTTTTATTTGAATATGATGATCTATGACACGATGTCTAATCAAGTTACACTAAGCCTCAATATGTTTTGTTATTTCATGAAACATAAGATTTTTAATTAATTGCTGAACTCCTTGATTATCAGACTTTAATATTGTAGGAATTCTTATTATCTCCATATATGATAGAATGTACTGTAAGTGCTTCACATATAATATCTTTTGCATAATGATACTCTGCTTCTATCGATGAGAGAGCTACTGCATGTTGTTTCTTACTATGTTATAAAATAGGTCTTGATCTAAGATGAAATACATAGCTTGATGTTGATTTTTTATCATCTATTGAACTTGCATAGTCTAAGTTTGAATATCCCTATAAATAGAAATTATTATTTTTCTTGTATTCTAGACCATATTATGTGGTATTACTAGCATAATGTAATATCCTTTTTGTCGCTTTCCAATGAATTTCCTTAGGATCTTGCATAAATTTAGAGAGATAATTTACAAGAAAAATAATATCTGGTTTGGTATTTATTAACTATAGAAGACTTCTGATTACTTGACGATACATACTAGCAGATATTTGTGGATATTCATCATATCTTGATAATTATACCCCTTGTTCCATGGGAGTATCTTTAGGTTTACACTTTATCATTTTGTACTTTTAAAGTAATGTTCTTTCATATTTAGTCTGAGTCAATGTGATACTATTTGCTTGTTGACAAATTTCTAGGCCAAGACAATAGTGTAGGAATCCTAAATCTGTCATTTCAAATTCTTTTTTCAAATCATTTTTCACGTTATCTATTAGTGTTTTTGAACTTCTTGTAATTACTATATCATCAACATATACTACAAGAATAATAATTTCAGATCCAATTTTTTTGATATAAAGATTTGAATTAGATGCACTTCTTTTAAAATTGTGTTGTAGTAGATGTCCATTAATTTTAATATACCATGCTCTAGGGTCTTGTTTCAAATTGTATAGTGATATTTTTAATTTACAAACTTTTTGTTCTTTTCCCTCAACAACAAATCCTTTTGGTTGAATCATGTTTGTTCAAGATCACAATTAAGAAATGCACTCTTAACATCCATTTGATGTATTTTCCAACCAAATTGAGCTACTAGTGCACAAATTGTATGAATGATAGTCATTTTTGCTATAGGTGTAATTGTTTTTCATAGTTGATTATTTCTACTTGGGCATAAAATTTTGCAACTAGTCATACCTTATATTTATCAATAGAACCATATGCCTTGTATTTTGTCTTGTAAATCTATTTACATCCTTTTGTTTTTTCCTTTGGGTAGATAAACTAGATCCTATGTTTTGTTCTTTATTAGTGTTGTATATTCTGACTCCATTGCTGCTTTCCATTTTGGTTGTCTTATTGCATCTTATATTGATATTGGTTTTGTTGCTGAGCTCATTAGTCTCATATTTATTCTTTCTCTTGTCATACTACGAGTTTGAGGTCTTACAGTGGTAAGATTTGGTAGTCTTTCTAGTTTTGAGTCTATAAGAGTGCTTGTATACCATTTGTCTCTTTTTTTGTGATGAAGCTATGATTTCTAAGTCCTCAAATGGTTTTGATTCTTCTTCTAAAGATTCTTCTTTATTTGGTGCAATATATAAGATAGTATTATTCTTTGGGTATTCAATGTCTACTTTGTATTCTTTATCAAATATCACATCTCTGCTTGTAGATATTTTGTGTGATTAGATCAATTATTCTATAACCTTTTGATGCATCATCATATCCAAGAAATATTCCTCAAGGTTTTTGTATTTGTGAATGTATGCTTTACATACATAAATTCTCAAATACGCTTTTGAAGGTTTCTATCCTGATCAAGCTTATTTAGGAGTAATAATTCTAAGAATTCTTGTGGGAGATATATTTTGAATGTATATTGCAATACTAACAACCTCTTCCCAATATTGATGACCAAGATTTAGGGTTATGCATAACGGTTATTTATCGCCAAATTGGCTAAAATTAGGATTTTCAAAATTTGGAATTGGCTAATATTTGGGACCCTTGACCAGGGCCCATTAGCCAAAAAATTTTGGTGCAATTTTTTTGGGTCGATTCGCCCCAATTTTATAATAAATTGACCATTTTAAGTTTAAATTTCCAACATTACCCCTAATAATAGTGAACCTTCTACATGTGTTTGGACACTATTCACCTGGATTTTGAAACTGATTCACAAAATTTTTATAAATACATTTTGGGACCGACTCCTTATGCATAACCCTACCAAGATTTACTTCTTTAAGTATGCAACATACCATTTCCATAATAGAATAACTTCTTCGTTCTACTATACCATTTTGTTGTGTATAAATTATAGTAAGTTACATTTTTATACCATTTTATATTATAAATGATTCAAATTCTTTAGATAAATATTCATCACCCCTATATGAACGAATATTTTTAATTGATCATATTGTTTCTATTTATCCAAGTTGTTTGAACTATTTAAAAGATATAGAGGCTTTTAAATTTCAAGAAGTAACCCACATATTTTAAGAATAGTTAAAAAATAGCTAAAAATATCTATCCTTCGAGACTAGCTACCATTTGTCTGCATAAGTCTATATGTACTATTTCTAGTGGTTCCTTTGCTATGTGCAGGCTTAATTCAAATGGTACTCTGTTGTTTTCCTACTAAAAAGTTTGGACAGATTTTAGGTTGTCATATTAGATTGGGTAAAATTATTACCATTTGATATATGTTCAATTCATTTAAGGATGACACACTTATATGCCCTAACATCTTATGCCAAAGATCTCTTATTTATGATATTCTTACTTATAAAGTAATATTTTTTATTGAAGGTAAAGTACAAGTGGTACAATTGGGGGTCACACTACCCAGGGGTACAACGGGAGCCTCCCTCCCTATGATTTGAAATTTGGTAGCTTGGATAACAGTCCAACGACATACCACTAGGACGTCCCTAATAAATTAAGTGCAAATAGACCATTTATGAAGGATCCAATAGCTATAATTTTTTTTTGTTTGGTGATGACATATTTCTTTTTGTTTTCAACAATTCTGAATTCAACCATTATATTTTGGTCTAACATATGAGATACTGATAATAGATTAGTAGCTAAAATTGGTACATATAATACATTTTTAATCATGCATTTTCCATCAGATAAGTTGATTGACACATTTCCTATACCTTTGACCTCATATTTTATCATCTATAATTGTAATTGGGTTTAAAAAAATTTCTCGAAAGGAACTAACCACTGTTTGTTTCTAGTCATGTCTACTTTCCCTTGAATCAATGTACCAATAGTTATCTTTCGTTTTTCTTATATCATCTACTTTTTCAAACTTTTGTTTTGAATTCATTTTCCTATTGAAAGAATATATTAGGTTGATCTATTTGACTATGTTGTTTCTATGACTACAATCTTCAAATATACGAGGAATTATAGAAGAGGTTGTCATGATTTGTATAGACCTTTATCTTGATGGATTTTTAAGCCTTAATACTACCATAAATATTACAAGTTAACTATCACAATATCAAATATAATATAGCCACAATGCTATAAGGTCAAGATTACAACGTGAGTAGAGTAACATGAGCAAATTTATATGTATATCAATACTAATAATATATCAAATAATATTCAATAATAAACAACAATATGAATGCAAATAGTATGAAATATATATGTACTAAGCATGTAGAACAAGTTACAATATTAATTGCTCAAAATGTATGTAACCTTTGTTACTTCACTTTCTCTTACAAATATGATGAGAATTTGCTCTTCTCTCTGTAATGTGATGTCTCTATGATACAATCTATGGAGTAATATATCCAAAGTAGAATTACTCTTTGGATACTTGACTATTCCTTTCCATATGCCAAGTCTCATGACTCTTGGCTTCTCTACTTAACACTTGCATACTTGAACACATTGCTCTATATTGTATGTGCACCTATACTTGATTCTTACACTTCCATAACTTGAACACTTTAACCTAAGACACTTGTGCACATAGAATCAACTTACACTTGCATATTGACTCACGTGATACTTGTGCATTTTCTACACATTACAACTTTACATGACACTTGTGCATATCCTGCACATTCACACTTACATAAAGGGGAAATATAGCTCACACTCTAAACTATGACTCAACCCTAATCTATTATTTACAACTATAACATGATTTTACCATGAGGGTACATTAGCATGTACCAAATATTGTAATATACTCCAACACCCCTGTATTACATTATTTTGTTATTGAAGATTTTAGTCTTCAATCATAGTCTTCATCCTAATCTTCAATCTTCAAGTGATCTTGGGACTTGTGCTTGCTTTGTTCTCTTTTTTCTTTCTTCTGAATTTTCTTGATCTTATTTTTCAACTTCTTCATTTTGTTTTTTTATCTTGATCTTATCATGTTACCTTCCTGTATCATGATCAATTTAAGGTTAGTGCCTTCCAAAATATTTGAGAGAAATATATCTTTATTGATTATCAATTTTACCGAGAGAGATTTGAATTCATTTTATTTAGTAGTTTCTTCTAACTCTTGAATTTCATGAATTTCTTGAGCTAGATGTCCTTTTTGATTTCCCTCTCTATATTGTAATTGAGGTTGACTATACTGATATTGAGAAGGATACTGACGTATAAAATGTTGAGGCTAAAATTGTTGTTGTCATTGTGGATTGTATTGAGATTGATATTGTCTTTGTTGTACTAACTTATTTGTTTGACCACCTTGATTCATATTCATATGATTTCCTTGATACTAATTTATTTGATTGTATCTATAGAAATTTGTGCTATGACCCTTTTTCTTGCATATTTGACAATATATTGTATTCCATTTGGATCTATATCTTGGAGTTGAAGCAATATTACCTTGTGAATTATCTTTGGATACTAAGGCATTGTTAGTCATTTCATCCTTGACTAAATTTTCTACTTCATATTCTTGTAGAATGTTGATTAACTCATCAAATGTAGTATCTTTGTTGTTGTGACTAGATTGTAACTTTCTGTAAGTGCTCTCAATATCACTTGAACATGAAATTTATCTTCTAGAGTTAATAGTTTTGCTTTTATATCTACTACATTTCTAAGAAATAGTTCAATACTTTTACCAATATTAACTTTTAAGGATAATAACCGAGATTGAAGATTAAGAATAAGATTAAGAATAGTAGCTTTGTTTTTCCCTTCAAATATTTTACATAGAGTATTCCAAGCTTATGTAGAAGTTTCTGCTCCACTTATATAAGGTTGTATTTCATCAGTTATTCTAAACATTATTATCATAAGTGATTTGGCTTCACCTTATTTATATCTTTAAATTTCTCTTACATCCTCAGTAGGTTTTATTTTTGTTCCACTAATTATATCCCAAAGTTTTTCTACTACTAAAATTTATTTCACTTTATTTTTATGAAGCAAAATTTGGTCCTTTCAAATGTTGAGATTTAGAAAGGAAAAATTTATTGTTAGACATAGTAGTGCTCATTCAATAATTAATTTGATGTAGGCAACCTTATAACTCCTAGGTTTAAATAATTCAAAGTTTTAATTTAATAATCCTATGGAGTAGTAAACCTTATATCTCCCTAGTTTTAGAAACTAAAAATGAATTTTGCAAATTTATGTTTTCCTAAATTTTGATGTTGAAATCCTTTTATCTCCCAACTAATTAAATTTGCAAAAATTCAAATTTTCTTTTTCTCAAAAATAAAATATTCTTCAAAACTTTCAAATACTACAATGAACTTCAAATATTCAAAAACTTATAAAACTTATAAATAGACTTTTTTAATTTTAAAATAAATCCTCTAACTTTCTTATCACTCCATTCTAATAAATTTTAAAAATTTAAAAACTATATCAAATTATCACTCCAATTAAATAAATCAATGATTCTATTTAAGCCTTATAAGTCCTTTCTACCAATCCCTCGATACAAATTACTAGCCTTAGCTTTCCAACTTGGCAACTTCTTAATTTTGTAGCTCACGTTCTTTGGATTGCAATGCTTATTTGTGCGAGTGGATTTATTAAACTGTTGGGGCATAAGCAACATGGAGATTGCATGAAGCACTATCTCTTCTTGAATAACATATCATTTCTATCAACTTCACTTGACACTTACATCATTGTAATGATTCTGCTCTTATCTTTCAATACTTAACTGTTACATGGATTGGCACTTCAATGTAGGTTGGTCGTTGGGCACTCCAAAAGATAAATTTACACTTGGATCTTGAGACTTGATTGACATCTAATGCTATGTCCTTAAATGCTTAGTAAATTATCGCTTCTTATTGTTATCCCTCAAATGTTTGCGTCTCTTACTGTTCCATATTTTAGAATTGATTTGTCTCCTTTGTTGAGCTCTACTTCTATTGTAAAAGAGTATACTATTGAATTCAAGTTACTCTCCTTTACTTTGCTTTCCTAATTGTATCATTTGTATTGTAGGTTCAATCTCCTTCAGACTATAAAATATAGCTATATTTGGTGCTCTTACTTGTATCTTTTTGAATAGCTAAGTTCTATTGTGCTCTCTTTCTTTCTAAATATTTTTTCTATTACCTTCTTGATCTGCATACAATATTTAGCCTTTCTCTTATACCTTACATTAGCTTTATACTGCATCTTTCTTCCTTAGCCTCTATACTATCTTGACCTCTGTGCTCTGAGATATTTATCTTAGCTCTTGCACTCTATGCTAAATACCTAGATCTTTGTGCTCTAAGGTATTTATCTTAGCTTTTTTACTTTGTGATTGATACCTAGATCATTGTGCTAATTTGGTAGGACATTCCACTTAGCCTTGAATCTTACTTTTGCACTATTCCAACCTATGGCTTTATGTTGTTCCAATGACACTTTATTGCTTGCATGATAACACTCTTTCTCTAATGATGCTTTGTTAACTTATTAATCCAATATGAAACCTTTGTATTCAACATTTTTTTAATAGCTACTTTCTCTTTCAACTTTATAATGACCTCTTTTCTTATCTACTATAAGGATCTATATCCTCAATATTTCCTATAGCTTTTATTCATTGTACATTTAATGCTTACCTTATATTGCTTCAAGGATGATATACCTATCTCAAGACTGATGTATCTTTCTCAAGACCTGATATATATTTCTTCTTTAATACATACCTTGATCCTTCACTTCTAGAACGTGGACCTTTTCCACTTTATTCTAAAAATGCTTAACTAATAGTCTCTATATCCTTATGGACTGCCTCTATTTTGAATGACTTACAAAATAAGTAACCTCAATATTCTGTCACTAATTGCTATTTCTTCTTTATTCAATGTTAAGGTTTTGGAAAAACTAAATCTTCTCTTTTCAATGTCAAGGTCCATATGAACCGAGTCTTCAATGTTAAGGTTTGTAGGACCTAAAATTTTTATTTATCAAGGTCAATCTCTCTATGAATTGAAACCTTTACCTTATGTCATGGTCTATCTCCAATATCTAAGACTTTTCCTTATATCAAGGTCTATCTCCAAGACCTAAAACTTATCCTTTATCTACACTTAGAAGCTAAAACTCTTCTCTATATGTTGTAGGAAGCTTATCACACTTTTGTTGCTTCTTTCTCTAAAATCGATAATGTCTTAGGTTGCATATAAAGAACCAACATCAATGTGAGAGTATCTCTGTTCTAAAACTCAAACCTCTAATGTCAAGGTAATATTGAATGTCCCTGATTCCTTTATCACTATCAAGGATTAGACCCTGAATTCTCTATCTAAGTCAAGGGTTGGCTATAGCCCTAAATGATCAACTATATTAATTTTGATACGCCTTTAATATAACCGAGTCTTAGTCTTCATTGGTTATTCTTCAACCATGAAAATACTCTATCCTATCTACTCAATATGACCTTACAATAGAATCTGAGTCGCATTACCTTCAAAATGGAAAGACTCTTAATCAACTTTATCAAACTAGAAAAAATATATTTTTGTAAGTCATTAAATAAATTCTATGAACATGGATAAAATTTGGTAGTGAATTTGATACCACTGATGGCTTGTTAAGCCTTAATACTACCACAAATATCATAGGTTAACTATCATAGGTTCAAATATAATATAACCATAATACTATAAGGTCAAGATTACAATGTGAGTAGAGTAATATGAGAAAATTAATATGTATATCAAGGCTAATAATATATCAAATAACATTAAAAAATAAACAACAATATGAATGTAAATAGCCTAAATGATATATGTACTAAGCCTGTAGGAACTTACAATATGAATTGCTCAAAATATATGCAACCTTTATTACTCCACTTTCTCTTACAAATATGATGAGAACTTGCTCTTCTCTCTATAATGTGATGTCTCTATGATACAATATATGGATTAATATATCCATAGTAGAATGACTCTTTGAATACTTGACTATTCCTTTCCATATGCTAAGTCTCATGACTATTGGTTTCTCTACTTAACACTTGCATATACTTCACATTCTATGCACACCTATACTTGACTCTTACACTTCCATAACTTGCACACTCTAACCTAAGACACTTGTGCACATATTTACATTATATATTTTATCTCTTACATATAAGACACTTGTGCACATAGACTCAACTTACACTTGCACACTAACTCACATGAAACTTGTGTATTTCTTGCACATTACAACTTTACATGACACTTGTGTATATCTTGCACATTCACACTTACATAAATGGGAAATATAACTCACACTCTAAACTATGACTCAACCATAATCTATTATTTACAATTGTACCATAGGTACCATGGGATACATTAGCATGTACCAAATAATGTATATACTCCAACATATCTATTTTGGTTCTTTGAGTTGTCAATAATTAATTTCCTTCGTTGTTGAAATCCTTTTAAATCCAAAATTAATATTTAAAATTTCGTCTTTTAATAATTCTTCAATTTAATATTCTTCTTAATATAATATTTATTATTTAGCTAAATTTAATCTCTTTCTTCAACTTTTATATTCTTCGTCAATAACCTTTCAAATTCCAATTAATCAGATTATATTTTTTTCCTTCAAATATATTAATAATATGTTTTTTCCAATAAAAAACCTTTCTTTATTTTAATTTTTCTCTAGATATTTATTCTTCACTTTAATAGTATTTCTCACGATAATTAAAACAACTTCCTTCAAATTAATCTCCAATAATAATTTGCTTTCTTTTTAAAAATTCAATCTTTCATCAAATACCTTTGTAAATTTAAATAAATCAAAGGTTAATGTTTTGTACCTTTGTAAACCCTATCTCAATTAATGTTGCACGTACTCCTTTCTCCAATGATGCTCTCTTTTCCATGTTCTCACTGCACTGTAACATTCAACAAGTGCTATGCTCTACCTGCTACTAAATTTTTATCGACTCTTTTCTGTGTTAGACGTTTTGCTTTTAGCTTGTTTCGATCCGACTATAATTTTGGATCTCTCATTTCCTGCTCGTCTAGTTTTCCAACATTCTACTATGAAGTATTTCCTATGAAATGGTGGCTCTTCTGTTTGGTCTCCAACTGCCTATTTTGTTTCAACTTGGTTGTTACACCTTATTTCATTGCTACTATGTGTACGTTGTCATTGTTGTCTATATTTGCTCACAATTTTATTCAAAAAAATGTTTCTCTTATTTTTCTTGAGACATATCTTCTCCACTCTCAATAGGATGAACGTTATATAGACATTGGACACTTCTTACCAGAATAAATGGATACTATCTCTCTTGGAAAAATACCTCACTGCCCACATCAACACACTTAGACTTAATACCTCTTGGGTAAATAACTTATCACCTTAATAGACTTAAATGAATCCTCTCTACTGAAAAATAGACTTCACTTAGTATGTGATTCCTATCAACTTTGGAATTCAAACTAGATTTCTCTCAACCCTCGACGTCTAGCAAATGTGGCTCTGATACCAGTGTTAGAAATCCAACTATATTCTCCAAAGGATCAATAAAAAATGTTCAAACAATTTAATAACAAAAATCACATAAAATATTTTATTGATAAATGTAAATATATCAACTCCAACAATGCAAATACAATGTACTTGCAAGTTTCTTCCATATCTTATTACAATGGTTTGTCTTCGATATATACACAAATAGATATGAGGCTCTTCACATTCACAACCTTTGACCTTTCTACTTACACAAAATTTTCATATTCTCACACACATAGGAGATCTTCATATTTGTCATGGGGTAAATACCACATAATAATAAGTTTATTATTAACTCTACATATCCACATAAGGACAAAAACTTTAATGATTGCACATACTAAATGACAAGCTCTTATTTATATAACTCCACACTTACTTATATGACACTTCACTTATATAACTCCTCACTTTCTTATATGACACCTACTATATACTCAAATATTAATCATACTCTAAACTAAACTATTTACATAACACTTGCATTGCAAGGTGTCAAATAATGTAATATTTCCAAGGATCAGCAAGAAGAATCAATATCAATTCCTATTTGTATATGTGATAAGTGCTAACATGGAAGACACAAAAACTCTCTTAATTTAACTTTACTTGACTACACACTTTATTATAATATTGTTAAATAATGATACATCTACTTTATTAGATTGTAAAAAAAGTAATAGAATTCCATAGAGACTAGATAAAACAATTTAGAAATTTATATTTATTCCTTATAGATAAGAACCATGCAAAAACCATGATGAAAATATTTCAAGGGTTGGAAATATTATGTACGGATGCAATGGGTTCAAACCTCATAGGAAAGAAAATCTATCTTATAAAAGAACATAAAAGAGAACAACTTTTTTGAGGCTTTGTGCAATTAGAAATTTATTTGCTAAAATTTAAAATATGCTTGAATAGTAATTATGTTCAAAATCCATCATCTTTCTTCTCAATGTGGATTTCAAACCAAAATTTGTGTAAAATATTTACAAAGATTAACTACTTCAAAGGTAAAAGGAAATTCATAAGATATGCCCTACAATTTTTATATCTTTGCAACTTCTAATATCTCTAAAATAGAAAAGTCTTGTACATAATACATTTACCTTTGAAATTATGGCCTGAGCCTCACCATGGCAGAGAGGGCTTGAGCCTCACCATGGTAAAGAGGGCTTGAGCCTCACTATGGTAGAGAAGGCCGTGAGGGTTTCCTTTGTGAGGGCTTCCTCCGCAAGGGTTTCACTTTCGCTCTAGCTTCGACGCTCTAAAACCCTTTGAGTGGGAGGCCTCCTTTCTACCATTATGGATCTGACTGCTAGTCATGCTTAGTTTCTCTGCTATGGTTCATGACCAGGGTGTTTTGCTTGTTGGGGGTCTTGTTGGTATGTTTTGCTCTCTTATGGATTTGGCATTATCACTCTTATTTGGGGTAGAGGGCCTATTGACAATTTTGTCACATTGCTTGGAGGGGTAAAGAAAATTGAATTTTCTTGTTTTTCATGAATTTTTTCCCTTGCTTTTTCTTGTATTTTATAGCGTTGTAGCAATTTTGGTTCCCATTTTTAGTTCTGCTTATATTCAATTCAGGTATAGAAAGAGATTCGCCAGTAGAAAATAGGAGAAGAAAGAAAGCTTCGTTGAAGGCAGAGAAAGAACAACTTCGCAAAATAAATCAGATGAGTCCAGCCTAAAACAAACTTGAAAAATCCTAAGGCATATAAGGTACTTCGCTCATGGGGTTGCCAAAGTATCCACTTCGGGCAGAGGAGTTGCAAAGTTGTAGTTTCCAGCGAAGCAATAGCGTGTCATTTCATTGTACAAGGGTGGAGGGGGGACATATTGCTAGAGGACTTTGCTGTGATGGACCACCTTCTAATTAATTAAAAGCATCCTTGGCTCTACTTCTTGTCTCTGTCTTGTATGCTACTTTCTGCTAGTATTTCTGCTTCATGCCCATTTACATTTTTGTCTGTCTGAATTCTGAATTCTGGATTTGGGCATTGGTGATTATTTAGATTTGGAATACTAAACAAAAGGATACATAGGATAGAATAACGACTGCAATTTTTGTTACATGCTTTGTTTTAATTGTTGTTGGTTTGGATGCAAATTTATGATCGTGTTGCTTGTTCTCCCCCCACCCGAGACGCATGATATTTACATCTCCTTCATGTTCCCTTATCAATTTAAATCTCTTTCCAGTTCCATTTACCTTTTTTTTTAATCTCTTTCCTGCACCCTTATCTAAAAACCTCCAAGTAGGTTAGGAAAGGAGCTGACATTCTCTGTAGATCAGCACAGGGGGTATCCCTTCCTCCCATCATTTCAATGTTGATCTGTGGGTCTAGGGCGCATTGACACACTAAGTCCTTCCCAGGTGCGGATCCGTGGTCAACAGTTTTTGGCACACCCGGTGGGACGAACAGTCTCAATATTTTAAGGAAGCCCGAGTTTGGTGAATCTTCGGCTTACCTTCATTTGGAAAAATCACCTGACGACTACGACTGAGTTGAAGATCCAGATTTCTTGATCGCAGGCACATTTTTTAGGCTAATAGAAGACACCCCGAAGGAATCAAAGTTTGGTGAGTATCCTTGACCTCACAATCGAAGAAATGAATGTTCACCTATAGTCTTCATATTTTAAGGAAGCCTGAGTTGGGTGAATCTCTAGCTTGCCTTCATATGGTAAAATCACCTGGTGACTCTGACTGAGCTGAAATATGGAAGCTCGAGTTGGTGAATATCTAGCTTACCTTCATCTAGCAAAATCATCATGGCAAATCCCTCATACTATGCAAAGCCCTAGAATGCAGTTGTGTGGAGCTCGAGAGGCAGATCACGTCCAAAGTCAATAGTAGAAATATTCAAACACCACCCAAATGATGAATAATATGGTTGCTTGCAGTTTCCATCGGGACACAGGCCAAGAGGAGGAACAAAATCAAGTGGCAAAAGGGCACATTTTTACACCCATTTTGTGTCCTAGGGCATAGCACATAAGCATTCAACCAAAGCCCAATAAGCATGCCTCACTAGGAGGCTGATCCTGAGGAGACCCCGATAAAAGGCCTATTGTCGAAAAGCTCCTGCTATCACATCAAGGAGTTAGAGGAACTCATGCTCGAGAGCCCACAGGTGGTGGACTCTCTAGAGTGGTGGTATTGGCTCCAACCATCACCGCAACCGATACCCAAAGAGGGTTCCCATGTGGCAAATATCCTTACCACATTGTTCATCAATTGTATGGGTACCGACATGAATGATAACCTACCACGTTGCACCATGTTCATGACCTGGAAAACTTTGGGAGGCCAGTTGGATTTCAAAGATCAACTGAAGTACAATCATATATGGTTCAGACACTGCAGGTTCATCAGATAGACAACCAAATCTAGATTTGTGTTGGTGGTATGCCAATCATGCCGTAAAATTTTATGTAAATAATATAAATAAGCGGCTAGTATGTAAAGTTTTAGTTGTTTTCTTAGTTTAGTTTGTGCAGTTTTTTTTTTAGTGTTCCAAGAGGGCCATGGGTGCTAAGCGTTTGAGAAAGAGGTTGCTGTCGGTAGTGAATATCAAGATATGAATTCATTTCCCAATGGATAAAGGCTTGAGTCCTCACATTGAGGCGAGCTCAATGCCTCCTGAGCCACTAGGAATTTTGGCATTTTTGCCATATTATTTTTTGATAAACTTTGGCCTAAGTATGGGGCTTTAAAGCGACAAGGAGTATGTGGAGGTGTTAGGTTTTTGCGGGCCATAAATGAAGTGATAATATGGATGAAATAAGCTTTGTATATTTTATCATTGTAGATATTTTCACTAGCTTTTCGATGATATATTATAATAGGCGATTGGGTCAGCAGATCAAAAGTTATGGCCCCGAGAAGCAGGACCAGGAAGCTCAATTTCGGGCCAAAAATTTGACTAAGTGTTGGGCCCGCCTGACTGCGCTACCCCGCTCGACTGCACTGCCCCGCTCAACTCCGCTCATCAATTTATGTGCAATAGGATAGAAAGATAGGAAAACACTGCTGAAATATTCTAAGTGTCGGGCCCTACCCGATTGCGCTCATCAATTTGTGTGCAAGAGGGCGAAAAGATAGAAAAATGCTGCTAAAATATTCTAAGTGTTGGGCCCCGCCCGACTACGCTGTCCTGCCCGAATGTGCTCATCAATTTATGCACAATAGTGTGGAAAGATAGAAAAAAACTGTTGAAAATATCCTAAGGCATGAAGGCCCGCCCAATTGCGTTGTCTTCACCCTACATCATCCGGTTGCGCTCCAGTTTTGTGTGCAGTTGGGTGGGATAAAAATACAAAGGCTGAGCTTCTAAGCTCAATCCTTCCCCCCTCCATTAGATGCTGACAGGTGTCCGATCTTGGGATAAGAGTTCGGATGTAATAAAAGGTGCGCCACCAGGGTACAAGGCAGATGAGCGTGAACTGATAGATTGTATTGCATCTGCCCCCATTCAAACTGACTTAACTTCCCACCTACCGGATTTCCACAGAGCTGCCACATTTTTAGGTGGAACTTGTTGCAAGTACATTCCTTGCCCGCATAGGTCCAACATCAACTGATTTTGTCGCTTTTGTCAGCTTTTACAGCTTTTGTCAAGTCTGGGATTCTGTGCCCAAAATGTAATCGAGGGGGAAAATTGTGCTATAAATAACAACCTCATTTCATTGTACAAGGGTGGAGGGGGGACATATTGAGAGAGGACTTTGCTGTGACAGACCACCTTATAATTAATTCAAAGCATCCTTGGCTTTGCTTCTTGTCTCTATATTTTATGCTGCTTTTTGCTAGTATTTTTGCTTCATGTCCATTTACATTTTTGTTTGTTTAAAATCTAAATTTTGGATTTGGGCATTGGTGATTATTTGGATCTGGAATACTAAATAGAAGGATACATAGGATAGAATACCAGTTGCAATTTTTGTTACATGCTTTGTTTTAATTACTGTTAGTTCAGATGCAAATTTACAGTCGTGCTGCTTGTTCTCCCCCCACCCGAGACGCATGATATTTACATCTCTTTCCTATTCCCTTATATTTTTCAATCTCTTTCCAATTCCCTTTACCTTTTTTTAATCTCTTTCCTGCACCCTTATCTAAAAACCTCCAAGTAGGTTAGGAAAGTAGTCGGCCTTCTCTGAAGATCAACACGAGGGGCATCCCTTCCATATTTTCAATGTTTGTCTATGGGTCTAGGGTGCATTGACACACCAAGTCCTTCCTAGGTGGCAGATTCGTGGCCAATAGGACAAGTTAGCCAAAAAATTGATTAGAGGGTTTAATGAATCTACTGATCCTTCCTCCCTCCTGCACCAGTTCACCTTAATTCAAAGACACCCTCAAGAAGAAATATCTGATTTTAATGTAAGGTTCGCTCGAACCTGGCAAAGGGTACCTGTCAGCTTGCGACCAATAGCTGAAAAAGCGGTATATTATTACCTCAGGGCCTTCAACTCTGATATCAGCATGGTGATGAGTTTCTCAAATGTTAATACATTCCCTGTGCTATATGATCTAACCCAAAAGGCAGAAATAGATTTGATCACCATCGATAAACTCCATCCAAGGATGTCGATGCCCATATTTCTTGATTTCCCCCAATCACAATACCCCAACGCTGCTGCACAGACTTCGACGTCTCCCACAAACCCGATTCCACCCTAGAATCCAAAATCAACGGTATCCCAGTTTGCTGCTCCATACATACATTTCCCCATATCCTCGACACCATAGCCTATAGTTCCTCTACCATTCCTAGTATTATCAGCGCTGCCCTAGTACCCTACCTTGCCCCCAGTCCCAATAATGGCTCTATTGCCACCTCCGAAAGTGTCAGCCCCATGCAGTCGTAGATGTGCAAACTAAGTTGTTACAAGAAGTTCAGTCCTTGAAGTCTACTGTGTGAACCTTATCAAATGATATGGCCATCATGAAAAAGAAACAAGCACAACAAGAATTTTTGCCAAGGAGACCCTATCCTCCACCAGTGCTTACAAAGGACCAGGTAGCCCAGTCAGGCAGACCTCCTGCGAGGAACACCGTCATCAGTGAGGATCCAAGCACTTTTAATTATGTGCATTGGTGTTCCACTTGCAATGACCCACATGAGAAGGGTACTTGCATGTTGCATCAAAATTATGTCCAAATGCTCACAAGCACCACTACTGGCGATCAGGTTAACATGATTATGGAGGCAGATCGGAATTTAGTGATTGCAGAGAAAGAGCAAGTTTCAATCCTCACCAAGGGTGGTAAAAAACCAATCAAAGTAGATACAACCCAGATGGGCCCCTTGAAGGTGTATACCCACCATGAAAAGGAACAACCATCTTTCAAGGCTCCTGACAAAGCTCCTTAGCCATCGCCTATGAAGGAAAAACCTCAACAAACCACTACAGCTCCACTACAAGCCGAGACCAAAGAGCAGGTTAGAGAAAAATTAAAGTACCCTTCATTGAAAAAATGGAAAAGACTCGAGGCCACACAACAATATCACACTAAGTACGAGGTAGCAAAATAACCAGAGAAACCCGCTGTTGCAGCATACAATATCATGGAGGAATTAAAGAAGACTCCTGCTAGGATCAGTTTATATGATGTCCTGCAACTCCCAGGACAAGTGGACCTACTGCAAGAATCACTAAAATTAGTGAAAGTAGGAAATACGATGCAATCTATCCTAGCTCAGCCCTTGCCCACTTCAATAACAGGAAAAAATAGGCCTCCTCCATTCTATCTGATCCTGTAGATGGAAGTGTGCATCGTCCACAATTGCATGATTGACTCCGATGCCACAACTATAGTCATGCCAAAGGCAGTTTGCGAGGAAATTGGTATGGAATACATGTGAAGTAGCCATGGTGTGCTTCAGTTGGATGACACTCCTGTAAAGACATTCGATGTGATAAAGGATATACATATTCGACTGCACAAGACACCTCAAATTGTAGTGATACAAGAGGTAGTTGTTGTTGATCTCGAACCATACTTCAACATGTGCCTATCGAGGGAGTTCACGACTAAGCTCAATGGTTACCTTTCCATGGATTATTCACACTTGGAAGTTCCATTCAAGGGAAGAAAAATCAAGATTTACAAAGAGAAGCCCTCTACTTTCCTCGTAGAAAAGATGGCCGAGGAAGGAGAGGTCAACGATTCAGTTCACTTGATGTATGAAGAACTAGAGCAGGTGGACCTAGTAGAGCAAGTCTTGGACAAGTTGTACATCGAGGATGAGTTCTCATTAATAGATTTTAATGCTATGATTGAAACATATATGGGATGCTATTCCATCACTAAGTTCAAAATGTCCACAAACCCAATGCAGAGGAATAAGGAAGTTCCTGGAGAATAATTGTGGAAGTTGTTCTTCAATGGTACTCGATGTAAAAATGGAGCCATAGCAGGAGTGCTCCTGGTGTCACCATCTAGCGAACAAAAGGACTATTGCTACTGGCTTTCCTAGAGTTGTACCAAAAACACAGTCGAATATGAAGCTTTATGCTTGGGACTGAAGAAAGTCGAGAAGTTGGATATCAAGCATCTCCAGATCTTCGATGATTCAGAATTGGTTTGCAACCAAATTACAAATAAGTGCACCTCCAAGAAGCACTACCTTAAGGTATATCGCAACAGGTTTTGGGACCTGTTGGAGCATTTTGAATCGCTCAACATTCAGTCCATTCCATGAGAGAAAAATAGGCATGCCGATATTTTAGCATCCATTGGAGCCAAATACTCCCTAGCCGATGAAATGGTGCATAAGCCCAAGGTAGTAAGGATTGTCTATAGACCATCTGTGCCCGACAAGGACACTCATTAGCAAGTATTCGATAGCGATGAGCAAATTGTTAACTTTCTAGTTCAAGAAGTAGCCACCATTGAAGGGAGAAATCCTGAAGATGAAGAATACGAAGGGCTAATACAACTAAAGAACAATCATGTTTCGAAAGGATTAATTACTCTAGAAATCTTGTTCGATCAGAATGACAAGGCGATTTCCCACAAGATCAAGGTGGACGCAAGACAATACCAAGACCTTGAGCTCAAACCAGACAAAGTGATAAAGGTAGAAATAGATTGCACTTCAACAAAACTTGAGCAGATTCGGTCTTTATGCAAAAGGTACCTAGACATCGTGGCGTGGTGTTACCAAGACTTGAAGGGCTATGACCGAGGTATTATTCAACATACAATCGAATTACAAGAAGGAGTTAGGCCCTACAGACAAAAACAGAGACCGGTGAATCCAAAGATCGAAGTCTTGATGAAGGCCGAACTCTTGAAGATGCTTGAGGCCAAAATTATTTACCCAATAAAGCATTCTTCTTGGGTTGAAAATCTGGTCTCTATTAGGAAATAAGAACGGAGATATCCACCTGTGTGTAGACTTCCACAATTTGAATTAGGTCTCCTTGAAATATTATTACCCGCTCCCACAAATTGACCAGATACTCCATGTTGTAGAAGGAGCACATCGCTTCTCTCTCCTGGATGGTTTTTCGAGATACAATCAAATCTGGTTTAGGGATGAAGACCAAAATAAGACGATATTTACCACCAAGTGGGGAATGTTCACTTACCAGTGAATGTCGTTCGGCCTTTCAAATGCAGGAGCTACATTCCAGAGGGCCATGGAATCAGCGTCCAACGAATTGTTGAATAAGGTCATTGTTATCTATTTAGATGATATGATTGTATTTTATCATAAGAGGGAAGATAACACCTCCCACTTACAATAGATATTTGAGAAGTGCAGAGAATTTGGCATTTCGATCAATCCGAAGAAATCCATCTTCGCGGTGAAGGAAGGAAAACTGCTAGGCCATGTTATATCAGAAAGGGGTCTCGCCATTGACCCTGACAGAGTCGAAGCACTCCTCAAGCTCCCACTCCCAATGAATAAAAAGGGGCTGCAGTCATTCTTCGGTCAAATTAATTTCGTAAGGAAATTTATCCCAGACTTCGCCCAAGTCATCAAGCCAATGTCTGAGCTATTAAAGAAAGATGTTGAGTTCATCTGGACTGAAGAAAGGAGAAAGGCATTTGAAGAGATTAAAGCCAGAATTGCTTAGGCTCCCATGTTGATTAATCCAAATTATAGTAAGGATTTTATTCTTTACGCAGTCGGGGAACCTGAGAGTTACGCAACGGTCTTGACACAAAAGGGGGAAGACGATGAGGAATGCCCAATTGCCTTCTTAAGCCAGGTAATACAACCTCACGAAGAAAGATATAATTTTATAGAATGGCAAGTGCATGCGGTCATGAAATCGCTAAGAAAGTTTAGGCACTTCATCTCCCAAAGCAGAACTACAATGTATGTTATTCACCCAGATGTGCGAAGCTTCATTATCCAAAGGGAAATGGGCAGCAAAAGGGCTGGTTGGGTGAATAAAATCTAGGAGTTTGATATCAAAATCTGGCCCACCAAATTGGTTTACGGTCGAGCCTTGTGTCTAGAGCTAGCGAAGAGCATAGCTGTCAAAGTAATAGCATGCCAATGGGATGATCTAGTGGCAGAGAATAACTTCACCTATCAATCTATCGATGAAGAAGATTGGACCGATGAAATCATCAGGTACTTCAACACTGGGAGATGTCCCGAGCATTTAAATACCTCATAGTGAAGATGGTTTAGGATGCAATCCCTCCATTATGTCTTACACCCTGAAGGACTATTCTTCAGAAATATTGATGGCGTTCTTCTGAGATGCATCAAAGGAGATGATAAGGGAAAAGTCCTCGATGAATTTCACTCCAGGTTATCAGGAGGCCACTTTGCAGGAAGGTCAAAAACCTTAAAAATAATTAGGGCAGGCTACTATTGGCCTACTCTCTTCATCGACGCTTTCACGGTTTGTCGAAAGTGTGAACAATGCCAAAGGTTCACTGATCGAAGTAAAAATACCCCAATGCCCTTTAAACCAATACAAGTCAAAGCACCTTTACAACAATGAGGGTTAGACTTCGTAGGGGTGATATCACCAAATTCATCAATGGGAAATAAGTTCATCTTGACTGCAATAGACTATTTCACTAGATGGGCAATACCCATGAAACATGTTGATCAAGAAATTGTCATCACGTTTCTAGAAGGTTTAATCACCTACTTTGAGGTCCCAAAAGCAATAGTAATTGATAATGGCCTAGGATTCATAGGTGCCAAAATTAATGAATTTGCCTGCAAGTATGGAATTTATCTCAAGGCCACTTCAAATTACTATCCGCAGGGCAATGGATTAGCAGAATCCACCAATAAAAACCTATTGAAGATCATTAAAAAGCTTTTGGAAAGAAACAAGAGGACCTAGCATTTGCTCCTAGACCAAGCGCTATGGGCCGATCAAATTTCTATCAAAAAATCAATCAAGACTTCACCTTACGCCCTAGTCTATGGCAAAGAAGTTGTCTTACCAACTCACATGGAAATTCCTGCACTTTGGATGTTAGGTGGTGAGGGAGGAGAATTGGATCCCATGGAAGCCAGATTAGCTCAACTGCTACAGCTTGAAGAGGACCAAGAGAAGGCCTACGGAGTTTTCATGAAACACACAGAAACCACCCAAAATTGGTTCAAGAAGAAGTCTACTACTCAAAATTTCAAAGTCGGTGACCTAGTATGGAAATGGGACTCATGGAAGATCAAGCCAGGAAACCATGACAAATTTGATGCCTTCTAGGAAGGACCATTCGAAATCTCATAGGTCAATCAAGCCAACTCTTTCATCTTGAAGGACATGATTGGCTAGATTCTGCCCATCCTGGTCAATGGTCTTCATCTGAAGGTCTACTATCATTAAGAAGGTACCCAAAATTTTTTGCCCCTATATATAATATATCTTTCTTGTTTCTTGCATGTACATAGTTTATTTTAAGGCCTTCCAGAATTGGCAACGAATTTAGGATAGATTCACAACTTTTGCTGCAAGACAAACCAAATCCAGTACAAAACAACTAAGGATCACTCTATATCTAAGCACAACAAGGCACTTCAAAAATTTTCCAAGTGAAGCAGTCGTCCCCAGAGAGCAAGTTGTGACACACCTCAATGCCGATGAAGTAAACTAAGGGAAATAGTGTCAAAGGGCTATTTCCAAAAGAAGACAATGTCAAAACAGGCTTCATGCCATGGAGGTAGCACTTCACTGATTTTCCAACACCAAGAGAAGGTTTGCATGGCCTAGAACTAAAGGAAGAGGGCAAGGAGGGGCAAATTTGATCTAGAACAGGTCAATAGATAGCTTCACTGAAAGGAATCAACTTAAAGGTCAGTTTGACCAAAATATCCAAAATCAACCGCTTTAGGTCTTGAAAACGTCGAACGACAACCTCAACCTCAATTCCAGCGAATCTCCCTATGCCTATTAAGAAGAAATTTAAAGGAGCCCGAATCACTTCGCCCAAAAAGTTGCCAAAGTAGCACTTCGGCCAATGTCCCTAGCGAACCATCCCCAGGAAGGTGCTAAGTTCGAGTTTGAATCTGGCGAAGCGTCCACCTTAGACGCAATTTGACGAACCACCTCTTTTCATAATGTGCAAAGTAGATACTTTACCCAGAAGGTGGATGAAACTCCACTTCGGGGCCCATTTCGGGCAAAGCAGTCATCCACCAAAGTATACCAAGACATAAGCAATCACTTTGCTATTGAAAAACCCGCTTCGAGGCCAAAGAAACTCTAAATTTTTGGTTCACCCCAAAATTCAGTGAAGTAACATCTGCAAAGGAATAATAGAAAGTTGTAAGTCGTTTAAAGAAGTAGGTTCAAAGAATTTTTACTTTGCTAACTTTTATGGACAAGGTCCACTTCGGGCAAAAAACACGCCGAACTGCTTGATCGCCTCTAGTTCTAGCAAAGAAACAAAAACACATGCTCACCCGCTTCAGGAAAAAGGAAAGCCAAAGTGAAACTTCACCCAATATTAATCCGAAGTACCCAATTTGAACCATAAAAAGGAGTGATTGCATTTAAAACATGCCTTGGAGCGTGTGCCAATTGGCAATCTAAGTTAAACATCCAAAGCACACATAATTAATGCAAAGGTGGCAACACACATCCCAAGAGAATTTAGTTAGGCTAGAAGATCGTGCACAGGTGCAAGACAACAGAAATTCAAGGTTTCGAGGCAGGGCAAGATCCCCAAAGTACCTCGGACCTCGTAAACGGTGCCGGGAAACCAATCAGAGAATAGTGTGATCCCCTTCAACTCGATTCATGCATTTAATTCCAGCGGGCGCCATTAATAGAAGTAGCCTCAGATTTTTCCTATAAAAGCCAAGTGCCTTCGACAAAATTTATTTACCTACTAGTTAATGCTTAGCAGAGAGCTTACGAGCTATTGAAACCCTAGTCAAGACTCTACTGCATTTCTACCACTCTGCTCTTCCCAAGTGCTATAACTCTACCACCTTCTATAAAACCATAATGGGAAAGAAAGTCTCAAAGGAGAAGAAGAAGGCACCCGAGGAGGCAAGCACAGAGAAGGTCAAAAGACCAAAGGAGGAAAAGAAACATAGAACAAAGAAGGTCGACCTCAATGTCCGCCCAGAGAAACAAGTTCTGGAGGAAGAGGAGGATTCAGAAGATGAGATGCCCGTAGAACCGCCCATTGATGGGTGGGAAAACATCAAGGACACTATGCTCACCAAGAGTGTTGTCGAACTCAGGTAAACCATTGATTTCATGAAGAGTAGACTCTCTGTAGAGCACAAACGGGTCGTAGATTATTACTCATAGTTGTACTGGTACCTGTGTCCTCCGGTGCACCATTGTCCCGAGCTCGTCTACGCTATCGCCCAAAATTACCAGCCTTTGACTAGGCAGGTCCAGGATATACTGAGGGAAATAATTTGTTTTCAATCTATAAGGATGACGTACGGGATGTATTTGCCCCTCGTCAGGAGCCACCCAAGAGGTATACGGTCTAAAATGTCAATATGAGTGAGTAGACTGGAAGATTTACCCCCTCTCCAAACATAATAAAATTCTTGGGGGAACACTTGAATGTCGGGCTCCCTTCTAGAAAATTTCCATAGATGCCTCTGCACCTCGATGATTTCAAATACCCCGATATTTTCTCTATCCTTTTATGGGTGGCAGGCCTTTCTTCTGACGCTGTTGTGTATCCCTGCAGGTGGCGCTAGCAGAATGTGTTCCCCACGAAGAGTTTTACACCCTTGACCTATCCAGACCGCATGTCAATCTAGTGTTTTTTTATTGGGCGGAATGGGTGGCACGAACCCTACACACTCAGCTAATGAATTTGAAGAATTCAGGGCTAGACAAGTACTTCGAGTCGTGTTCTTTTCTAATTTGGTTTTTCTTTTATCATACTCAAGAGCATTTTTCGCACATTGTTGTCAACTGTGTTGACAAGAATGGAGCCCTGTAGCCGGTCTACCAGTGGACTTCTCTTCTGGCAAAGATTGAATCATATTATATTTTTAATCAATAGTTCCTGGGATGCGCCTTGCAGCTCATTTGCGGTTCTTGCCATCGGGTACCCACGATCCTTAGAGATAGAATCATCAACGAAAGGAAGGGCGATGTTTTTCAATTGACACAAGGGCTCGTAGTTCGTATTTTCGGGTTTACAGGTAAACCCTTCCTGTTGCCCTTTTATACTTCTGAATATCAGTTTTCACTGGAAGTCGCTCACCAGAGCGATTTCACGAATGCAGTCTATGGCCACGACCGAAAATGGGGACCTACATGCGACTTTCCTTTTAAAATGGGGGTCATTGAAGTCTTTGCTATAAAATAGTATGCTCACCTTGAGGTGAAACTCGACGACTTCGGCCTACTGGAGATTCCCCAACGATGGTTCTACGATCCCCTGGGAGTAATGAGGGATTTCCTTAGGTTCAAAAATTTTCACAACCGCCCCCACCCAAAGATAGTTGAACAATGCAAAAACCCAAACAAGAGGAATTTAGAATGGCACATTGAACGCATGCAAGCTCTACCCTTGTGGCATGATTTTTATCCAATTAAGGCCAAATACGTCCCTGCCCGACACCTGTTTCTGGATCCCGATGCAGCATTCTAGAGAAAAATAAAAGAAGAGTTGAAGGAAGAGTTGAAAGGGTGGTGCGAAGAGAAGTTGAGGGAATGGTGGATAATGAGAGTTCACCACCGAAAGCAGAAATCAAGTGGTCTTCTCCAAATAGATAAATATTTCAACATATTCTATGATGCCCATGTTGATTCTTGGAAACCTATCTCGTTCAAAGACTTTGTACCCCCTAGCATCCCTGGATTAGGTGAGAGCCCAAGAAGGGTTGAGGAAGTTCCAAAGAAGGAGGAAGAAGAAGAACTAGTGGGAGCACAACATGAGCAGCAGAATGAGCCTACTAAGGGTTCCGGCCAAGCTACAGAGAAAGATGCGCAACAGTTGGAGAAGAAGGAAAAGAAGAAGAGGAAGAAGGCCGATGAAGCTCAAATGCCCCCTCCACATCCAAAGCGGCCTCGCACCAAGCCCTCAGTTTCTGCTAGTGGACAACCTTTGAAAAGCTCAGTTGAAAGGAATGCTAGCGAGGCAATGCCCGAACCTCCACCACAAAAGGAGAAGGAGATCATTGATGTTGATGCTATTGATATGGAGGAACTCCTCCAAGAAGAAGAAGTAGGAGAAAAGGATATTGGAGATGTCGAAAGAACAGAGGAGGAAAGTGGCCAAGGGCCCAACACGCAAGATTTCACCACTACTACTCTCACAACAGAGCACGAAGGTGCACACCCCTTTCCCCTTCTACTTCTAAAATTGTATCTATAGTTGCCCCAGTTGAAAGGCCTTTAGTGTCCCCCTTGTATGCAAGAAATCCCCCGCAAACCATAGATTTTGTTGAAGCTTCGTGACCACCAGTTGATACCATTTCAATTGACACCACCATTCCATTTATACAGGCCATATCTGGCACCTTTTTTGATGCTCCCAATGCCTCTACATCATCCGCATCACTCGGTCAGGGTACCACCAACCGACCATTACCCACTCACACCCACCTTGCACCATCTAAACATCCTGGGGATGACTCTTAGCTCCCAAACCACAACAGTCCAATCATGGTGGCAATATCCGTTGCTTCGCCCATGCCCACCGAATCCCCCACCATGCCCATTGCCAATCCATCGGGCGAAGCATCCTCCCATCAGTAATTATATTTGGTTCACCCCTTTGGCTGGCAATCCAGCATCATTGGATAACGAGTTAGCTTTGATTGAAGAACGCCCACTAGCGGAAAGATTGCTTAGGTCCCGGCAGAATACTGACAAGTTGCTCAAGGAGGCCAAGAAGAAAAGAGGGCGGTCCTTGGCGAAAGTGGAGAAGTGTGTTGTCTTTGATGTTAAGAGCGGGAAACTCCACAAGGTAAAGAAGGTGCCCAAATTCCAGAAGCCTCTTGAGGATATGACACCTTCAGACTATACATATCATGAAAAGGTCAAGGACCTGGAAAAGTTAGATGTGGATGACAAGTCAAAGTCCATGCATGTGAGAATTGACTCATTTCACATCCACACCAAGATAGTAAATGAGCACAACTATGAGGTGGAAAATGCAAATATGAAGCTGGAATAAGATCTCGTGAAGACCCATGCCCAACTGGAGAATGCTCAGAAGCAATGCAAACAAATGAAGCAGGAAGTAACTGGCCTAAAACAACAAGTGGCTTAGCTCCAGGATGCTGTAGGAGGTCACGATAAAATACAAGCAGAAAATAAGGAGAGGACTAAGAAGTTTGAAGCCCGAATCATGGAGATGCAACAACAGTTGTATGATAAGGAGAATATGGAGCTGTTTGATAGGGGTAGGATCAAATATATTCGCATGCATCTACTAAAAAACTTTAGATATCAGACCTCCAGTGCCTTGTCAGTGCTTTCCTACATTACAGAAGCTCAGAGCGTAGCTTCGCAAAGTGGGCTGATTATCGATAAAGTGATGCAAGAAGTACGACATCGATTGAAGTTGGCCTTTGAGGTACAAAGCACTAAATATCAAGATTTGCAAGTTCCTTCCATGAGTCAGACAACAAAGGATTGGTCTACCACTCAGTCCATAGTCCGTGCCTTCTCAAATTTGAGGAAAGTTCAGAAGGCCAAATAACTAATGGACATATTCGAATAGGAGCAATGCACATCGTTAGTGTATTTTCAAGATCTCACACGATTGGGTTTCCCAAGCTTCACTGATGATGATGAAAACATTTTGTCCAAAGAAGAACTCAAGCCCGTGTGGCTCCACTTTGAAGGTGACACTTCAAAAATTGATAATTGGGTTGAACCTTTTACAGAAAAACAAGTCACAAATTTTATTCTCAAATATTGCCAGATTGCAGCTTGTCTAAATGACTTGAGAAAACGAGCCAAACATGCCGACATAGGCCAAATTGATCAATTCCACGTTCTGGTTAAATTCATTAAAGATCATGAACCATTCTAGAAGGGAGCTTGGGCTCACATCCATCGGACAATGGAGCACATGCGTGACCATCTTCCCCCACCTCCAGAACAAGAACAAGCACCCGATGATGAAGGAGAAGAAAATGAAGAAGAGATAGCTGCAGAGGTACCCTGAGAAGGAGAAGAGCAGATTGAAGTAGGGATAGGAGATAACTCTGGCCCAATGGATAAAGGTTGAGGGTCCATGCACCGAGGCAAGCTTGTTACCCCACGAGCCGCCAGGAATGTTGACAATTTTGTCACATTGCTTAGAGGGTTAAAGAAAATTGAAGTTTGAGATGATTCTGTAAAGTGTTTTCTTGTTTTTCATGAATTTGTTCCCTTGCTTTCCTTGTATTTTATAGCATTGCAGCAATTTTGGTTCCCATTTTTGGGCCCCCTTATATTCAATTCATGTATAGAAAGAGCTTCGCCAGTAGAAAATAGGAGAAGAAAGAAAGCTTCACTGAAGGAAGAGAAAGAAGAACAACTTTTCAAAAGAAATCAGATGAGTCCAACCTAAAAAAACTTGAAAAATCCTAAGGCATAGAAGGTACTTCGCTCATGGGGTTGTCAAAGTATCCACTTCAGGTAGAGGAGTTGCGAAGCTGTAGTTTCTAGTGAAGTAAGAACGTGTTAAGTTAGCGAGGCTACTTTGCTAAAATCTTGGCCGAAGTGCTACTTCGATCCATCTTCCCAGTGAAGCTCTAACTTAGGTAGGCACCACTTCGGGCCTCAATCTAGCGAAGCAACTACTTTGGCCATGCTCCTCGATGAACCTCCCACTTCGGGAACTGTTTTGCCGAAGCAATACTAAAAGGATAGAAAAATGTTTAAGGCAGAGAGTATACTTCGGGAGATGCTTCCCCGAACTGCAACCTTCTGACTGGATCACTGTGAAGCTTCTGTCCAAATGAAGAGGGAGAAAATTTTGTAACATGTTGCCAGCAACCAGTCACTTCGAGAAAATTTCTTGCGAAGTGGCATTTTGGCTCCATCTTCTAGTGAAGTAGTTTTTTAGGCCATTTCCCAGCGAACCATCATAAATTCACCTACCATCCTTGTCTTCGCTTCGGCTCAAAATCATTGCAAAGCAACGCTTTGATTAAAAATCTAGCGAATCTCCACTCAGGGCAAGTCTGACGACAACGCTCCTCCCGAGGGGTGCACATTCCAAGATCGGGTATTTATCCAAGGCATTTGTGCAGCACATAAATGTAGTTTTTTTGCCCTGAAAGACCCGATATCTAGTTATGGTAATAGGATGGGAAGTCTCATTTGTAAAATATGGCCAACACAATTTTTTGAGCTGCTAGAATTGGATAAGAGGGTTCGATTGTGAAGAGTAGGCTAGAATTATTACCAAATATGCCCTAGCATTTTTTTAAACTAGGATAATTAATGACACAGAGGGTAGGGTCCTCTATAAAAACCCACGCATTGTAATGAAAAGGGGGAACATTTTGCTAAAGAAGCTGTTGTAACTAGACATTCTGCATCAATATAGAAGATCCTTGGCTGAATTTGTGCTTTCTTTTTATGTTGCCTCTGGCAAGTATTTCTGCTTTCATTTATTTTTTTGATTGCTGTAATTATGATATCTGGATTTTAGCATTGGAAGATAAATGTGTCTGGAATTTTGGTTAGAGGATACATAGAGAAGCATATGCATTTTTAGTTTTTGTTACATCTTCAGTATTATTTGCTGCTGGTTTAGATATAGATGAGTTATTGTGTTGCGTGTTATTTCCCACTGTAATATCCAGTTATTTCCATCCCTTTCTACATTGTTTATCTTTTTCCTGCACCCTTACTCTTTTAATCTCTTTTTAGCACTCTTATCTTTTTGTTTCTTTCCTGCACTCTTATCTTGAAACCCCGGTAGTTTAGTAAAGGAGCCGGTCTTCTCTAGAGATTGGCACAAAGGGCATCTCTTCCCTCTGTCCTTTCAATGTTGGTCCAGGTCTAGGACGCTTAGACATGCAAAAATCCTTTCCTATGGCGAATTTGTGACCAACAGGGCTGAATGCTGACCCAAACTTGTAGGGGTGATCCTGGGCCATTATAATGTAGTGGAAAATTATAGCTATTGATCCCTTGGCTGGATCTCGCTTTGGTTGGTGGGTGTGTTGGGTGGTTGCATTTCTTGGGTTGTTTGCTAGTTTTAGGGACTTGGTTGGATTGTGCAACATTTCTTCTGGGTTTGGTAGTTTCATGTTTTTTCTAGATTTCTAAGGAGAGGAAAGGGCCATCTACCGACCCAAACCCATTGGGGTGAGCTTGGTATGGTGTTTGGTTGCAAAAATCTGACAGTGTTTCCTTGGTTGGCTTTGACTCTGATGGCTTGGCTGCTCTGGTTGGATGGTGCTTGGATGGCTCTGTTGCTAGGGTTCTCTACCAGTAGTGGGTTTGTGGCTGGTTTGTACCTCTTTCTTTTGGGTTTGGTAATTTCTTGCTCTATCTGACTATTTCAAGGAGATAGGGCCAAATACGAACCCAAACCAGTTGGGATGAAAGTGGGTTGTTATGCTACGATGGTTTTTGGCCCCAAGTCTCTGGTGGGTTTCCTAGCTTCGATGGTCTATAGAGATCTCTTTCTCTAGTTCTAGCAGTGGTGGTGTGTTTGATCCTAGGGTTCTAAGGCTTATTTTTTTGGGATCTTACCCTTCTCCCTCTTAGGTGCGGTGCGGAATGTTGCTATCTCATTTTTCTTGTACTTGAGAGTGGTTGTTCTTGAAACTTTTTTGGTTGGCTCCAGTGGGATTTGCGGGTTTCATGGAATTTCTTATGCAGATCTCCTAGATGGTTTTTATGTTGTGGATTTTATTGGTCGGTATTTCTAGTGTTGTTTTATTAAACCAACTATTCTCATGAGGGGTTCTCCTGTTATGTGCTTTGTTGGATAGATTTGTTGATCGTGATGACAAGATTCCTTTGTTCTCATTTCATGTTAAGTGGTAAATGCTTCGTTTTGGGTAGTTTTTATTTGTAAATTTATTTTTAACTAGTAGCATTTTCATTATTCTACTATTTTTCTTCGTTGCTTTAGATTCAGAGCACACGGTGGTTTGACCATGGGACAATCTCTTGTATTTGCTTGATAAAAATTTGTGGCTTATTTTCTAGGAGGTTGTTTCATTGGATTTTTGGGTTTGATTCGTGGAATCCAGCTCAGTATTTCTTGATGTCTTATTGCTAGATCTAAGGTTTGGGGGTGCCTTTCAAAATCCTACTTGTAATAGGTTTGGGGACCCTTTTAAAACCCCTTCTATTATCAATAAAAAAAAAATCACCTTTCAAATTTATAAGATTTAAAAAATAAAAGGAAAAAATATCTCGAAAGAACTAACAACCCCTTTTGTATTCATCCTCTATAAACTTTAATTTATATAATTTATCTATTTAATACATGACAAATTTTATTTTGTGAGCTACATTTTCAAGATGAAAAGGGTAAAATAACAATTTTTAAATGGTAAATGTTATTAACTCTTTTCATAAGCAATTATTTATATATAGAAAAAAAATCTTGAAACTACGACATTGAGTTTAGGATAAGTAACCAAAATATTTAAAAATGAAATTCTTGAAATTAATACCTCTCAATATGTGATTTCCATAAAAACAAAGAATTTTAAAAAAGGGAAGAAAAAAAGAGTAATTTAGATCCTTCAAATTTGACAGGACTAAGCTCTTGAAATTATTAAAGAATATTACTTTATCTGGAACCTTGTAAATACTTTGTAAATACCTTGTAAATATCTTGTCAATATTTGGTTTCATGTAATCATTAGGTTTTTGTCATTATTATAAGGTTAATAAAATATTTCTCTTATGAGAAATATGAAGAGTCATATCTCTTGTAAGTTTGAGAGGATATGAAGAGATAGTAGAAGATAAAATGTCAAGAGACTCTATGTAAAGGCTATATGTAGGGATGGCAAGTGAGATTGCATAGTATTGAATTGCATTGCATCATTTAGTATTGTAATGCATTATAGATTTATATCATCCACTTGAATATAGAGTGTTTATTCATTTGAGTCATGGCATGAATATGTGAGTTGCATTCTTGTATAAAATATTGTGAATAATATTATCTTTGCACTTAGATCATCTTATTGAATCAGGTCATTCCCTTTAGAGATATAGGCCTTAAATTAAGAATTATTTTATTCATTGCATATCCAAATCAAAGTATTTCTAGTGCTTTTATGAATAGGAGTCCTTTAGCTTTAAAGTTACCAAAATACTTGTGAAAGTTTTATATAATAACACAAACCTTATCTATATCTTCTTCAAAAAATCAAAAGTAGCATTTCTTATTATAAACCCCATATTTGAAGAATTTTAAGTTTTTTTTTTTGATTTGGTAAACGAAGGGGTTTTGAGGTCCCCAAACCTATTACAATAGGCTAAGATAGGGCATGAGAATGCACTAAACTACAACACTAAATAAAAACCAGCCAAGGGGCAGGAATAACAGGCCACCCTCAATAAGGCAAAATAGAGAGGGCCCATACAAACAACATACTAAAAAATCTGGGTAACAATAGCTAAAGGAACCAGACCTCTCTTAGTAAAACAAAATAGATAGGGCCATACAACCAACATAAAATATAACTTGATATCAACTGTTAAAAGAACATCATATCAGAGCTAGTTCGGGGTTGCCATATCCATCTGCTTATTAACCACATCCCAAATCTCATTGATAAAGGAGACCACAACCTACAATGTACCCAGAAGAGTAGAGTGCTTTTCCTCCAGTACATATAAACACATCACCACATCACCACAAGAGCAAAAAACATCACCATATTGCCAGAAGAGCATACAACAAAGACACCATTGGGACTGAGGCCAAGAAAATTCTGACCAACATCCACACAAAGATTCCCAACTGACGATAGTTAGCTAAAAAAGGTTAAGGGACTTGTGAAGATCAACAATTAAGATGGCCCACCCAATCAAGCATAAAATAAAATATCTAGCAAAGAGTCCACAAAGTGAACTCCCATACCAAACCTCACACACAACCAAAAGCTAACCGTGATCATCGAAAACAAGAGATTCAAGGTCTTGGGGGAAATTATCAAACCAGACCCTCAGGCCTTGTTGAGAAATACCCAAGTTGGCCATATAATCCGCCACCTTATTGCCTTCTCAATAAATATATTGAAATTTGAACTCCTCTCTTGATTTTAGAATTCTAAACACCTCTGCTAGAATATTCGAAATGCTCCAGTGAGGCTTGCTAATATTTACTAGATTTAAAGAGTCCTCTTCTACAATGATTTTATGATAGATTAAGTGTTTCTACCAATATTAGCCCTTAAAGGAGACCCATAGCTTCAAAAAAATGAGATGTTTAGATATAAATATTCTCTATGTATGCACCAATGAGCTCACCCTTAGAATTTCTAATTACCCCACCAGCAGCCGCAGGGCTCGTATTTCCTTTTGAGGCACCATCAAAATTCAATTTGAACCATCCCTCAAGAGGAGGGCACCATGAGGTGGTTGAGCATGCCTAGGTAGTAGGCGGTTTCAACAACTTGCAAGACGCTGAAAATCTAATTTTAGCCTCCACAAGGATTTCATCCAAATAACCCGCTTTGAAAAGAATTTTAAGACTTGTTAGAGCATGTGATACCAATTTTAAAAGTAAAGTATGACACAAACCTTATCTATATCTTCTTTAAAAAATCAAATGTAGCATTTCTTATTATAAACCCCATATTTAAAGAATTTTAGGATTTGTTAGAGCATGTGATACCAATTTTAAAAGTAAAGGATTAGGCTTAAATTCTTTGTGAATAACCAAATAGAATTGGACATCAAATACAAATATATATTAAGTTAAAGAGGAAGCATCCTATAACATTGATAATATTTGCTTATTGTGACAATAATTTTTAAAGGGCACATGGAACTTGGCTTAACACACAAGTACACATCCTTTTATTTTTGAGGAAGGACATGCTATTAATAAGATTATTTTTAAATTAACCAAATGAAATGTATTACTAATTTTGAATATGGATATTATAAATGGATCCCAATGAATTAGGATATAATGTTGACATGTTTGTTTAAAAGTGTATTATTGTTGTCCATGGGAATTGAAACAAGTTGTTGGGAGTGAAGATTTTAAAAATAATCTAAAATTCAAATCATATGGGTGGAGGGTAACATATAGTTAAATGGCATGAGCTCAATCAATTAAATTCCTTAAATTTTATGGAGGAAACCCAGGTTTGAATCTTGTAAATAATACCTACATAATTGATAAGATACTATAATACCACTATGTGGTCATGATGTAATGTTTATGTGGTTTGTTTCAATCCCATATAACCAATTTTAAAAAGTGCATCATTATTTTCATTATGAGTATCAAATAAAAAATAAATTATTACAATATTAGGTGTGAGGCCTACTATTTGTTTAATAAGTTATGTGTGGCTTCTATTGGGGGCCACTCCCATTACAAACACAAAATATTACATTGCTCCCATTACATTTTATCAAATTAATTAAACCGTATCCAACTTGCCTTTCTATCCAGAAATATTCTTCATATTCCTTTCTTATGAAAGGGATTTGCCATATTTCTCACTGCTAAATTTTCACAATCAACTCCTTTATATCATTTCATACAAAAGCCTTCCAAAATTAAAATTTTGTCAAGATAATATTCAACACCGTGAATGACTTAAATATTTGCTGCCCAATTTACATATATATAAAAATAAATATATTGTCTATAACAACCCGAGAGCTTCTTAGTACTTTTTTTAGGGTTATTATTAATGCCCCTAATATTCCAAGATATTGTTTTTATTTTTATTTTGTTTTTATTTGTGGTTTTAGTCCCACTTCTTGTTAACGCATGTGATATATATTTTTATTTTTCCATATCAATATCTCTTTGGGTTTCTTTTTCTCTTTATTTTTGCTTCTTAGGTCTTCCTTTTTTTTATTGCCACCAATACTTTCATTTTCATCAATCTCTTCAATCTTATCACACTGCTCAAAGTAAGATTTATCGTCTATAGGTTTGTCTTGTTGTGAAGGATCTATAGAGCAAGGAATAACCTCAAAGAAATTTCTTCTTTATATTGCCCTAGAAATCCTAAAATGCAATGATGCTTTTACAAATTATCTTTTTATTCTTTCCTAAAAACCCTAAATTGATATACGCTTTCTCAATTCTCATTTCTTTATTTTACTGCTCTTGAAATCCTAAAGTGCAAGAGATAATATGTATTCCATTTTTACTTTTATTACTAGGAGAGGATACTATATTACTTGAGGAAAGTGAAGATGATTTACCTAGAAAGATCTTGACCTCTTACATTGTCTTTGTGTTAGGTTTCCTCCACATATTCCTTTGCATCTTTAATTCCTTCTAAACTTGAACTTACATATTGTACTTTCTCATCATTTATATCCTTCTTTGTTTCTCCTAACGATTGATCCAAATGAACTATGGTGGTCTTTGCCATAAGATGTTGTAGATAGGCTTTCTTTTCTCCTTCATTAGGAGTGGAATATCCTTGATCTGATTGACCTTCTATTAATGTATGATTTTCCTGCTTTGCCTTAAAGTTTAAATCATAACCAAAATTTTCCATATTTTTCTTTATAGTTTTCACTTTGCAAACTCTTGCCAAATGGCCAGTATTATAACAATTACGAAAATGAAATACGATATTTTCATAATCCACTTGTTGATCCAATTCTCTTGATTTAGATTTAATCTTATGGGATTGTGGTAAATGTTTTGAAATATCCATAGCAACACATATTCAGGTATATATATCATGCTTTCATTCCTTAATAGTTAGTCCTTCCTTAATGAATTTTTCTAGGGTATTTTCAATATTCTTCAAAACATCCTTATTGATAAGCTAATATGGAAGTCCAAAAATTCTAACCCAAACCATAATATTTTTAATAGTTTCTATATGAACAAAAAAAATCTCATTCCATGGTATTAAATAAAGGGATTATCTCCCTATAAACCATGGGCCACCACTCAATATTTTATCCCTGATTTTTGAATTAGAAAAAATAATGAGGAAAAACCTTTAGGAAGAAAAGTCATAGAGAATTTTGAATTCAATCTCTACTTCCACTTGATCCAATATTGAATCTCTAGAAAACATGACCAAGATCTATGGAACTTTTATATTAAACCTATGCTTTTCAAAACAATTATATCATTCTCAATCATCTCATCCTTGATAGTCACTTATGGTGTAGAATCTTCTACCTGGATTGAAATTGCATACATTTGTTCTTCAACTTATATTCAGCTTGGGCATCCATACTTCCATCTAAGGTATCCTAACTTCCCATTAAGACTTTCAAATATGACTTTCCTTCCATACTAGTGAGTGAGGTTGGCTCCTGGTTTGCACTCCCTCTTATATTACATTCCCTTTTAGCTCGTACTTGCTCCTAGCTCACACTTCCTCCTAGCTCACACTCCCTTCCAACTCACATTCCTTCCTATCTCACATCCCCTCCAATATCTTCTTTATATTGATGTTCCTTTGGTTTGGACTTTTTTTGAAAATAAATTTTGCTGTAGTGGTAAGAGTTTGAAGCATTGATACACTCTAGATGAACTTGCTTCTCTTTTTCCATATATGAAGATCTCAATATTGCAAAAAAAATTGAATCCTCCACTCTAAGCAGTGCAAAATCCTCCCATGTACTCTATAGATCCTAGGATTTGTTATTTACAAAATTTCCTTCACTTTCATCTCTCTAAGTGATAGTTTTACTTATCAAGCCACCTCGTGCCTTACCTTGGAAAACCAAGCTCTCTAGTTTATGCACCCTGGATCCAACTTCACTTGTAGTCTATTCAAACCTCCTCCTCCACGCCTGACCAATATCTTGAGTTCAAATCTACAACAAGGATTTCCAACTCAAGTTTTTCCTTAGATCACAATATAGTTTATCAGACAATTAAGGATTTTGAGAAGCTCAAAAAGCATAAACCTATGTGACAAAGAAGAATATGGATAATTAAGTAAAAATATTTTGTTAGTATTTACAACAATTTCTAGGTCTACTACTGCACAATGATCTTCAATGCAGGTTACATCATTGTTTACTGTTGTTTTCCCTATGCACTTCTCCATCACTATCTGAATCTATCCCTATGTACTTCTCCACAGTCGTCTACTGCTACCCCTATGCCAAATTTTATTTTTATTTGAATGTGTGAAGCCTACTATTAAGAGCCATGTGAGCATAATTAAAAGAATCATAATAGAAATTTAATGTAAATTTAAGTTATAATCACATATAAAATATATCAATATAATAAATATCAAATGACATTATCTGTATTGGTTAAATTCCTCAACTTTCAAGGAGAAGACCCAGGTTCAAATATTACCAAGTGATATCATTATGAACCTTTACTTCTCATAAATGTAAAGGCATCCACAATATGATAAATATTAAATATATTAGCCATTGTAATTAATCCATACAAGACAAGATATGATAATACCATTTAGGTAGAGCAACACCAATTTTATTCCCTAAGGAGCCACTCCACAATATCTCCCAAAATAATATCCACTTCAGGAGACAATACTGTTACAAGAGAATACTTGATATGATTAATGATAATTACAATGAGAATGTTCCTTCTTTATATACCCATATTATAATGCTACTTTGGGGATCCAACTTCTAAACCCTTATCTCATTCATTATTAAAATATAATATTATAATTTAATCAACCTTGGGTTATGTGTGGCCCATGCCAACTATCCATGACCCTTATACAATATACTATCATATCCCTATTTTCCTATCCCTAGGTACCATAATATTCCACCCTCACAAATATTTCATCTTGGAAATATGAGAAGAAACTAGATAATATGATTTGCTAAGCAATGTTAACAACTGGTACCAATCTTGATCATCCCTCCATCCAAGTGAAATCTTGATTGGTGGTGGTCTACAATGATTCTAAGTTTCCATTATGCCACTTAAATATATATAACTCCTTTGTTGGCTACATGCTTTTGTTGCTCTACTATGATATTCTGAATGATTTGTCCTATTGTTCCATGATGTTGTTGCACCACTTTAAAATCTAGAATTACTATGATTTTTTGGTATAACTATGCTTTTTTATACCGAACATTGCCATACTTGATGCTTTTCTTACACCATGTAGATCCTTAATAATATTGATGCCCTAAGCCCTACCTCCAAATATTGTTGTTGATTATGGTGTTGTGGACCTGACATTCTATTTCCTTTAATTCTTTAACATTTTTTACTATTTTAAATTCTTCCTCAAGCTCTTCTCTCATGTGCCCTTCTTTTGGTGCATCTATGTGCTCTTCTAACAAAGCTTTCTTGGATTTTGTTGTTGCTTTTCCCTCGAACTCTGCTACTGTATTTATTGTAGACTTATCTTTTGATTCCTCTATTGGTTTTGTAACTTGTTTTCTTGCCATAACTACTTCTTGTTTCTTATAAGATCCTTGCTCAAGCTGAGAAATATCTTGCAATGTTCTTTTGTTTTGTACCATAATTTCATGAAATCCTTTTGCACATTAATGTTAACAATACCCAAAGAATCCAACCAAGGATATCCTAGAACAATATCCATATCATCCATCTCAATAACATGAAAGTATGAATGGATAAATATAGAACAATATCCATATCATCCATCTCAATAGCATGAAAGTATGAATGTAAAATATATTTATCCATTGTGATCTTAAAATGTAAAAAAAAAAAAAATATTCACACCATCAATTTATATGTTTTTAATTTTTGTTGCTTAAACCTACAACCTCTTAGTTAAAGCAATATTAATAGAATTATACTTGCTTCTAAAATTTATGGAATAATTGCTTTTTCCCTCTAAATACAACCATGAACCTACAAAATAGAATTTTTAGATTCAAAAAAATACTATTGATCATTGTTTGGCCTATTTGACACCAAAGATGTTCCCTTCGCCTGCACACTATCATCCTTATCTTATCCTTATGCCAATTTATTAAATTTTACAACTCTTTTTTTATTTCCTTTTGTTCATCCTGGAGCCTAGCTATCTTTTTATATGGGTTCCATTGACTCAAGAATGCTTGCTCTTCCCAAGTTAGTTCATAACTAAGGGTCATAATAAAACTTTAAAACCAAGAGAGAGCTTCTCTAAAATAAAAAGTAAGACTACTTATTCAATAATAATCAGTAGAATACAAGAATTTAAATTGTTTCCACCATTTTCTAACATCAATATCATCTTCTCTAGAAAACTTTTGTAGCTCCATAAGTTCACATCCCAATAAAAAATAATGCAAACTAGGGTTTCATAAAAATATATATCTCCCTATTTATTTGTAGCTAAAACTAGAAAAAATCTTCTTTAATTACAACAATAAATGATCTGCTTACCTCAAATGAAGATACATCAAATTTTATTTTCTAGAAAAAACACAATTTAAAAAGACATCACTACCCTGTTCTAGATGGTTGACTTCATAGGTCATATCTCCTTTAACACTACTTGGACTCCTTCATATAACCACTTGGTTTGAAGCTCTTCATGTTTTGAACAAAATAGTGTAAGAATCGCTTGAATTGGATAACGTACACAAAGATATGACTTTGAAAAATTTGAGATATTTTTTAGAAAAAAATTGCCAAAAATCTTTAATCTACAAAACAATTCTTATTTTGTTAGAATTATTGCTCTGCACTTGTTATGAACCTTTGCTTCTCATAAATATAAAGGTATTCACAATATACTAAATATTAAATAAATCAACCACATTAATTACTCCATACAAGACAAGATGTGATAATACCCTCTAGGTAGGGCAACACCCATGTTACTCCTTAAGGAAGGAATCAAGTTCAAGTTCACATCAAGTTCATTACAAAGTTTTTTCTTGATTAAAGTTTAAATTTTTTATAGATAGTAAACTATTTTAGATGCATTATATATATAGGAAAATTATATTAAAAGAGAATAAGATTGAAAATAGGTTAAAAAAAAAACATAGGAGAATTGGCAACACTATTGGGTGTTGCCACTATAAATCCTAGCCTGTTGGGTTAGACAAAGTCAATGGGAAATTCAACCCTCCAGGGTATCGAATTGGAGTAGCCAATTGACAAACACTTGGTCGCTACCATCCAACCTATCCCTTTTTGAGTAAGCCATGGTTTGAACCTTGGACATCCCCAAAGAGAGGCCAAAGTCCTAACCACTAATATAAGTTGATCTTATTAATTTTAAGAAGTATATCTTAGAGATAATAAAATTTAGGTATTGTAGATAGACCAATTAAAAATATTTGAGGACAACTAATTACTCACTAAAATAATGATGCTCAGTTTAACACTAATATATATTAATAAATAAATTAAATATGGCTTCTATTGGAAGCTACTCCCATGAGAATACCAAAATATCACATTTGCTGCAACACACCTTTTTATCACAATTTTTCATTTATTTTCCTCTTAAATATATTCTTCAACTTCTTCGAAGTGCTATGTTTCCACAATCAGCTCCTTGACATCATTTTGATTAAGAGATAAAATCTCACTTGGCAAGTTGCCTTCTAAAATTTGAATTTCACTAGGATGAAGATCAACATTGCAATTTGCTAATTTATCTCCTACATGATTTCCTTCTCTATAAATATGCTCATACTTCCAAGAGATTTCCTCTAGTAATAGATGATGAACATCAACAATAATTTCATTTTTATCTAGTCTCTACATCCATTTTTGTTAATAGCATTGATAATAATTTGTGAATCCCCCTTAATTGAAATATATTTATATCATTTTATACTACAATTTTAATCCTTGTAAGAAGTGCCCTAGCCTTTGCATAGTTGATAGTTGAAGTTCCATATGATTCTGAATAAGTGAGGAGAATTTTCCCTTCACTATTTCTAAAAACACCACCTCCACCAACTTTTCCTGCATTTCCTTTAGAAGCACCATCAAAATTAATTTTGATAAACCCAATTTTTGGATATCTTCATTTTAGCATAGATCGAAGTAGATCCTTTGTTTTAATTACATTATCACATAGAAATCTTCCATGTATGTTCAAATCATGTAGCCAAGTTATTAGTACCTCTTTTCTGTAAACGAGACTTCCCATGATGAGCACCATATTACATTATGCAAGAGAGGATATGGTTCTAAACTTGGACATGATTTTGAGATTTATTTTAAATTTTTTTATTATTCCTTTCAAGCCATAAATTCCAAAAAATACTGGTATGGCCAATATTCCAAAGAATTCATAATGTTTTAGCTTTGGAATAATTAATCCAATATTTCATCAACTCTTTCAATGTTGAGGGAGCTACCCAATATAATTTCATTATTTTTTAAAAAATAATCCCAAATGGTGTGAACAAACAGACAATGAAGAAGTAAAATGGTATTATGTTCCCAAATACTTCTCACACAAGGGATATCTAAAGGGACCACAATATCCTCTTCTTTGTAGACTCTCTCTTGTAAGAATCTTACTTTGAACTACTAACCAAAGGAATGTTGATGCCTTAGGGAGAGCCTCTAATGACCAAACATTATTCCAAGGAAAATATTTGAGAGAAGGAAATTTCGATGTTCTAAATCCTCATATCCTAACTTAACCAAGTATCCACCATTATTTGATAAATTCTAAATCAACTCATCCATTCGTGTAAAAATTGGTAAATAAAACTCTTGAAGCATCTTTTGAATTTCATTTGCAATTTGTTTGAGTTCCTCTCCTTCAACCAAATTACTAAAAGAAATCAATGATTTGGAGTTGTAATAATATAATCTTTGATCTTTATACCTTTACATGCTAGGCATTCTTGAGTCAACGGTTTCCATTTTGAGAAAGATATAAGAGGATAAGGCTTGAACCAAGCATCATACCAAAAATTTAAGTCTTGAACCAAGTATCATACCAAACATTTGCATAACTCCCTTCATTTATAGACCATATAACATGTTTCTTTATCAATTATAAACTCTCTAATATGAAGTTCCATGTTGACACTCCTTTAGATAGAGTTCCTTTCCTAAATAATTTCATTGCATCAAGATAACCTATATATTTTTGAAGTAATATTTTACCCAATTATTTCCTTGATCTCTAAATAATCTCCACCCAAGATTTGCTCCTAATGCCAAATTCATAATTCTATAATTATGTAAGCCCACTCCTCCAATATTCTTTCCTTTGTAAACCCTATCCCACTTACAAAGAGGAAACCCAAAATTTTTCTCACAACCTTTCTATAAAAAGTCTCTTTGAATTTTATCAAATTTTTATATACTTGTTGACAATCTTAAAAGTGGCATCATATAAGTAGGTATGGATTGCAAAGTAGTCTTTATGAGTTGTAGCCTTCCTACCATGGTTAAGAACTTACCTTTCAAACCTGCCAAGCAAGCTTTCATTCTATCCAAAAAAGGGATCCAAAGCTCCATTTTATTTCCTTTATCAGATAAAGGAATACCCAAGTAGGTTGATGGAAAATTTTCAGTTTAAAACCCTAAAAAATAACAATTTATTGTAAATCTAGGGTAGTATTAATAAAAAATCCTAGATTTTGTATTATTTACCAATTGTCTAGTAGCCTTCTCATAGCATGATAATATTGAGTTAAACTCCATAGCCTCACCGATTGAGGCATGACCCAAAAGAAAAGTATCATCAACAAATTGGAGATGAGATTCCAAGAGACCATTTTTTGCAAGGGAATTCCAAGGGAATACCTTTAATTTTTCCTTCCATTTTTGCCTTTGAAAGGCTCTCCCTAATGCTTCCACAAAAAATGAATAGATAAGGAGAAAGTGGATCAATTTGAAACTAATGTTACTATTATTTCATCCAATTTTATTATTATCAATTGAATATTTTAGTTAAGTTAGAAGATATTAAAGTTTTTTTAAAAATAGAAATAATTAGTTAATTGTGGTTGTAACAAATCTCATACACATTATATCATTGATCTTGTCATTATGGCATTTTAACAAACCATTTTTACCTTTGATGATCTCTATCACAATGTGAGAATTTGAAATTGAATTATATTCATATGATTGCATTAAAATTTACCATTGATCCAAAATGCTTGGATAAGGATATTAGTATAAATTACCTTAATCTTAAAAAACAAATATAAAATTATATAAGTAAAATGGCACTAGTAGAGAACTTCACAAAAATTTATCTTCAAATGTTATATTAAAAATACAAACGAAAAATGATTCTAGTCAAAGATTACCTATTGATAACTTCAAAATAAATCTACTTTTATGTTCATAAAAAAATGCAGTATAAAATAAGTATTATGGACTAGTTTAAAAGGAAAGCATTATATCATAAATAAAATGATTTGTATTACTATATAAGAATATAATAAAAGTACTATCTCAATGAGACAACAATGTTTTTATATGGAAGTTATTGGATTATAAATGTTTATCAACTTACAACTATATTTCAAACATGATTTTTTTACCCTCACTCATACCCGGTAGCTTGATTTGAAAATTAAAGATACTTCTAATTATGAGATTTTTATAACTTTACAATTCTTCCTATTGACCAATAACATTTAAAACATAAATTACAAAAAATAGTATGTTTTGGTAAAATTTATTATAGAAAACCTAATACTAGATTTTGTCTTTTCTAAGAATTATATCCACATTTCTTGTTTTTCTCAAATTATACTTTATTTTAGTTCTTAAGAGAATACAAACCTCAAACATTCATTCATATGATAAGAACTATATTTTTTTGACTACCTTAACACATTTTTTTCTTTGATAAATTTACATGTGCCCTAGATATTCCATGAGATGATAAGAATTGCATTTTTTGACTGTCGTAATACATCCTCTTTTTTCTTTAACCCATGGATGAATTTATATTTTAGAACATAGCAAGAGGGAGCCTCATATTTTCTTGGTTTAAAAATCTAACAGTTGTCGTGGGTGCAAGCAAGGAACAAGCACCATATTTTCTTGATCTTTGATTTTTTTAAAAAATAAAGAATTTATATATATAAAAATCTTGGTAACATACCAAAAATCCATTTTTCAAAATTGGATTTGGAAGTAAGGATGCCCTACTAGAAGTATGGATTCTCTAGTTGGGAACAAGAGGAAGGTCAAATCTATGGTAAATCCTATTTAGGTAGCAAGTGTTGCACCAAAAGTGAATATCAAGGATGACATGATTAAGCATGATATAATGGTTCTTAAGAGTGGAAGGTCAATATATAAGTTTTATAAATACTAGACAGGTTTTAGAGATCCAAAATTGGATCAAGTGGAAGTGTGAATTGAATTCAAATTACTTCGTAAATTATTTTTAGAAAGGATATTTTATCATTATCTTCTCTAGTTAAAAAATAAGGGATACAACAATGGATGGTGATATATGGGTTAAGGGGAAGAGATAAATTATATTTAATAGGTCATAAAGTAAAAACTTTTTATGGAGAAAAAAATTGTTAAAAGGCTTCTAGTATGGATTAGACTAATAAAAGGATTCTAGTGTGAATTAGACTTTTTGGACTTCGATATTAACTTGTCAATAAGAAGGTTTGAAGAATATTGACAATACTATAGGGAAGTTCATCTAGGATGGTCCAACTACTAAGGAGCGTAGACATGATGTATATCCCAATATATGTATTGTTATGGATATTTTAAATCCTTTATCATAGTGCACTAGGATTAAATCTGAATCAAGAGAAAGGATTTAATAAATAGATTATGAAAATATTACATTTCAAAACTACAAATGGTATGACAGTAGACGCATGACAAGATATTGCAAAGTAAAAATGATGGAGAAAAAGAGGAAATATTTTGGGCAAAAGACAAACTTCAATATGAAGCAAGGAGATCATATAATATCAAAATCTATACTAGATCAAGGATTTGCTACTCCCAAGAAACTATCAAAGAAATCCCATCTAAATCATCAAATAGTGAAGGCGAATATGATTTACTCAGATTAATCATTAGAAGAAACAAAGGACATGATGGATGAGGAATTACAATGCAAAAGTTCAAATTTAGAAGGAATTAAAAATGTAAAGGAATATGGGGAAGCACATTTTAAAGCAAAGGAGGTGAAAGAGGTCAAGGTTGATCTAGGTAAATTATCTTCATTTTGCTCAAGTAGTATAAAATTCTCTCCTTATAATACAATTGAAAGTAGTGTACAACATATCCCTTGCATTTAAGAGTTTCAAGATAAATGTAATAAATAAATTAGTCTATAGGACATCAATTGAAATATAGGGTTTCCAGGATACGATAAAAACTATTTACTATGAAGAATCATCCTTGCACTTTAGGGTTTTTAGGGTAGCATTTATAGTTTTTAGAGAAACATAATAAACTAATTATTGTAGAGGATCATATTTCCACTTTAGGATTTCTTAGGCAACATAATTAAAATAGTGTTTGTGTCTATTCCTTTGTGTCTATTCCTTACACTTTAGATTCTCTAAGTTAGAAAAATCCTTTAGAATATAAGTATCATTATGAATAGTATGAAAAATAGAAGAGATTGATGAAGATGGAAGCACTGATGGGAATGGAAAAAGAAGAGGAAGACCCTCAAAGAAAGATCAAAGTAAAAAGGAAATACAGGGATATCAATTTGGAAAACTAAAAATAAATAATGTAGGCGTTAACAAGAAGTGGGGCAAATTCCACAAATAAAAATAAAAGTGATATTGAAAATGTTATTGTGGAATATTAGGGGTCGAATAAACCCCCCCAAAAAAATGTTATTAGGGAATTAATAGGTTATTATACTTTTGAGTTTATTTTAATACAAGAAGCACTATTAAGTAGTGAGGAATGCAAGTATGCATTCAAGAAGATTTGGAAGATGGGGGATTATCTAATAGTTTTTTCTATTGGAGGTTCTAAAGGTATTGCAATAATATAGGATGAACACAAATGGGATGGATAGTTGCTAGGAAAAAAAAAAATTGGGTTGGTGGTTTATTTTGTAGGAAAGAGGAAAATATCAAGGTTGGGATTTTAAATGTATATGCTCCAAATGTAGTTACTCCTTGTGAAATATGTTAAATTAACCTTAACATATTGTAGTCAAAGACAATGGTGATTCATAATTGTGATCTATGGATTCTTGCTTGGGGGGGACTTCAACACAATTCTATCTCCTTCGAGAAAGAAGCATGGTAGTCTTAGATGGTTTAAGAAAACATTGAGTTTTGATTCTTTTATCAATTAAAATGACCTTTGGGATGCTACTCCAAGGTTTCAATATACATGGTATAATAAAAACATTGGGCAAACTCATATAATAAAATTTTTAACACATTTTTGTTATCTAATATATAGTTTAAAAAAAATTATATAATCTCTTAAAACATTTTACTATAAGTAGGATTAGATCATAAACCCATCCTCTTGAGATGTGATTTAAACATTGATTTTAGTCTATGTGGATTCAAGACTCTAATTTCTTCTAGATGGCTATGTTATGGTGGAATGAAGCAAAGTTTGAAGGATCATGTATGTGCATGTTTGTTCAAATATGAAATATTTAAAGGTGCAAATAAGTATTTGGATTGGCAATTATTTTGGTATAATATATAAAGCAAAAGAGAAAATTTAATCCAAACTCAACAATTCTCTCCCTTTATTTAAATATTTTTTACCAAAATATTTTCTCCTTTATTTTAAATATTTTAAAATTTTATTTATTATTTTCCTTTATGAGCCTTGACAAGATCCTTACAAACTAAATATTCTTCCTAGTTGGATTTAAATGCATGAAAGAAGCACACTTCATTAATTATATGCTCTAGTATGCTTGATAAAATATTAAATTTTTAAATATATTACTTTTGAATTTTTAACAAGGATTATATCAATTGTCAAACCATTACTTGAATTGCTTTCTAGATATTTTTTTATACTTGACTTGTATGCACTATACAATGATTAAATGATAGATGACTTGTATTTGCATTGTAGTAATATGGAATCAATCATTCGACGATACAAATATTATCGATATACCGAAGAGAATACTGGTGCATTTTCGAAGGAAGTACACTCACAAGTATGTATGCTATTTCTTCTATTCCAAAAATTATTTATTTTACTATATTAATGATCATCTATACAAAGCAAAAGGATTTTTTTTATTTGAGAAAGTATGAGCATTTCATTTGTGTCTAAAACAATTGAAGATTCAAATACAAATATAAATTTGAGACTGAAATATTTGAAATTGTTATCTTAAAGCCTTTCATCCATCAAGAGAAAAATAAAAATAGGTGGACCAGTTAGAATGTGCATAATCCATGAACTAGGGTAATACAACAACTACTATAGCATGTACCAACTATAATAAAAATAAAATACTATTTTTTATTACAAATAGAAAATCATTTTACAAGATTACTAAAGGACATCATGATAGCAAAAGTCTTCTTTGTAGTCTCCATAACTATTATAAATCTAGAGAAAGCTATTGAGAGGTAGTTCATCTAGTCTAGTTCTTATGCATTAACTTTGTTTTGCTTCTACATCTAATGTTCAAATACACCATGAAGTCACTTCAACTTCTCTACTTTAGCAACCAATATGGTGGAAGTATTGCAAACATGTGCATGGATTCTAGATACCTATAAAAAGAGATGAAAGTAAGTTCAACATCATTACCCCTTAACGAGGGTTGGACTTGTAAACACTCCCAAGTAGCTATATTTCAAGATAAATTTGAGGATAATCAACTTGTAGGGTTCATTACGGTGAGATATACCAAGAAGAGATATTTTCCAAGAGATTTATGTAGTGGGAGAGACATAGTTAATCAAAGACCATATATTTTGAACAAATAAACAATACTAAAAAACATGAGGGATAGATTCAAAATTCCAACAAAAGATATAAGGGGGCACCCAATTACTAGAGCAAGAATAGTTGAGGTTCGAAATTTGAAATGAAGTAACCTCTACCTAAGTATTTGAGATTTAGATTTTACTTTTACCTTCCAAATTTGGGATGCCAAAAAGGACCATTCATTCTCAAAAGAAGATACTTTGCTATTTTGGATTATTTCTAGAAACAAAGGAGAAGGGGCTAAGAAGGATGGGATAAACTAAATAAAGACTTGTAGTTATCAATATGTACATTATTAGGCCATCTCCAATTATGAAGGATATCAAAGGAAAACATACACATTTTGATAAGGACCCTATTAGGTTTTAGTGAAAAATAAGATAAAATCAAAACATATGCAAGATGACAATTTGAAAAGAGTTTTTTCTAAACTCCACATAATGAATGCATAAGACAAACTATCCCAAAAATTAGATAAGTTATTCATTTTCTTCTTTAGAAGTATGACACCTTTTAATTTAGGTTGTAATGCAAGGGGATTTTGATTACAAAGAAAAACATGGTTCCAACAAATACTTTACTTTCCTATTTTTATGCCACGTCTAAGTGATCCACTCTTCCATGAAAGGGAGGTGGAATTTCACTCTAGGTTAACATATTCTTGATAAAAGGTGTGGACCATTTGAACCAAAAATATTTTGGATGTCATACCTTATCTTCCTATGATGTATTTTGTCATTTTATCTTAAAGGATGTTTGAGAAATTATATGATAAAAGAGGCCCTTCCAAGTCTCCTCCCATATAGGTCCCTTGTTTCCATTTGGATGGTAGTGATTTGATCAAAGTTAGAGGATCTAATATACCCATATCTCCTTTAGATTTAGGAATAGTCCAAATTTTCCACGACGTACCAATAATCCTATTAGAAACATCCCACTTAGACCACACACATTTATGGATGACTTGTGTCAATTTGAGTAAGCACTATGGGATGCAAACCATACAAAGGAGTAGTACACATGAGATGCAACTAATGCCTTACTAAAAACTTAAAATTTACCAACAAGAGAGAGGAACTTCTAATGTTGGAAAACTTCTAATGGTAACTATTTGAAATGCAACAACATTCATCCATTTACTAGAGCTACAACATCTTATTCTTATGAAAGAAATCCAATTGAGGCATAAATGCTAGAAACTAAAATAATGTTTAATTTACCCTTGCTTTACCCTTGACATGTGTGTACTTTTCACATGACATGTGTTATTTGGGTTTCATATGGTGACATGTGTCACCAACTTATCTCTTCCTCCTTTTCTATATATTCCTTGTAATCCATTACATTTCTTTGAGAAATTGAGTTATAACTAGTCAGGCTATTGCCTATTGACTCCAATATAAGCTTATGTTTTTGTCATATTAGGGTCTTATGTTTTGTCATATTAGGGTAATATAGAGGTTTAGCATTTGGTATCAAAGTGATGTAGGATCCTACTCCCCCCTCATATTCCTCATTTCGGTTGGAAGATATTATCCTCTTTCCTCAATTTATTTTTGGTTTAGACAGGAAAAGAAAAATGTTCCACCAATAATGTAATAGGATATTGTGTTTTCTAGGTATCAATGTTTTTTTTTTAATTTTCATGGTGGAATCGATAGCTGCCAGGAATCCGGGAAGGCTGTCCAGTTTTTTATGGCCGCCATAGTATTTTGCGCTGTCCACCCCAGAAGCCTCCACACAGATCTTCGCACAGTCCACCCCTATAACCACCATGCCACAATCATTTTAAACCTTTTACGTCATTGAAAGCACCAAGAAAGGGACAAGCGTTCAATCCGGCGAGGCCCGAGATTTGAACCTTGGACCTCTACCCCCCTTATGGGGTTTGGATGAACCAATTGGTCTACACCTCGGACCTTTCTAGGTATCAATGTTAGCAGTAGATCTTGGTGACCATTTACAAAGTTGTGCCAACATGTTTTTAGTGTTGTGTCATTTATGTGTCAAAGCGGTAGAAATCTATTATGTAAAAAATCTATGTACTCTAAGTTGAGGGGGGTTTTAATATATTTTTAAGTATTCTAGATTTGATTTATTTCTTCATATTAAGGTCATACCTCCTTTTTTGTTGGTATCTCTTTTAGTAGATATTCTAAAATCTAGAATTTTTATATCTGCTCAACATTTTAGAGGACCAAATTATACCTAGAGCAATCGGTGGATAGGGTGTCATCTCATTCAAGAAAGGCTTGACAATTTTTTTCTATCAAAGGAGGCTACAACTATGTTCGGTGATTCTACCCTGCAAGCCCTTCCTAAAATTGCTTTTGATTATAATCCAATTTTTTTGAAGATCCCTAACTCTCAGTCCTTCAAGAAACCTTTCAGATTCCAATCTATGTGGATCAAATATTCCAGTTTAAGAGATAACTTAATTCAGTGGTGGTAGCAGCCTGTCAGGGGTAGTGCAAATTTTAAACTTGTCGGCAAATTAAAGTTTGTTAAGGAAAAGCTTCGAACTTGGAACAAAGAGGTATTTGGTAACCTCTTTGAAAATAAAAAATAGGTTGTTGAAAGTTTAAATATAATTGATCAGAGAATTCAACATGGTGATGCTAATGAAACTACTAGGCAGGAGGAACAGACAAAACTAATAGAGTTTCATAACATTTTGGCCTGTGAGGAAATCTATTGGAGGCAAAAATCAAGGGCTCTTTGGTTAAAATATGGAGATTCAAATTCCAAGTTTTTTCACATCACCACGCTTAGAAACAGAAGCAATAACAAGATAAAAATTTAAAAAAAAGCAGATGGTTCTATTACTCAAGACTTAACAAAAATTAGAAAGGAGGTAGTAACTTATTTCAATTCTATCCTTGGTTAGGAATTGTAGTGCAATGAGGAGGCCAAAGATATTCTATTGCAATCCATTCCTAGCATAATAAATGAGGATATAAACCTTAAGCTTCTAGATCCCTTTTTTGATGAGGAAATTAAGGAAGCCTTGTTTAGCCCGGGGCTTTGACCCGATGACTTTCCCCCTCATTTCTATCAAGCTTTTTGGGACATATTAAGTGAGGATGTAATTTCTGCTATCAGAGAATTCCAAGCAAGCAATTATATCCCAAAAGGTCTCAAATCTACTTTTATTTCTCTAATTACTAAGAAGCAAACCCCTGAATCTATGGCTGACTTCAGGCCAATCAGTCTGTGAAATATTTCTTACAATATCCTAACTAAAGCCATTACAAATAGAATGAGAGATGTTCTACCCCACATCATAGATCCATGCCAGGGAAGTTTTGTCCAGGGCATGTCAATCTTGGATGGAGTTATCACAGTTCATGAAGCTCTGCACTCTACTCATAAGACTAATAGGTCTATTTTTGCCATCAAGCTTGATATGAACAAAACATTTGACAGGCTAATTAGGAATTTTTGATTGTTGTCCTCCTTAAGTTTGGTTTTCACCACTAATAGGTTAATTTGATGAAAGAATGCATTTCTAAAGCATGGTTCTCGATTCTGGTTAATGGAACAACTGCTAGTTACTTTCAAAGTCACAGAGGAATTCAGCAGGGGGACCCTATCAGCCCCATGTTATTCATCATTGTGGTAGAAGATTTAGGAAGAACCATAAAAAATGCTTGCATTTCAAGGCTAATATCAAGAATCAAAGCAACATCTCTCACTAGGGTTAATTTGTTGATGATATCATTCTATTGACTAAGGCGTCGGTGGTTAATGTCAAAAGAATTAAATACATCCTGCAACCCTACGAGGACACTGCTGGTCAGAAAGTTAATTTTAGTAAAAGCAAGTTATATTTCTTGAACACTCCCATTCAGAGGTAAGGAAGAATTGCAAAAATTTTAGGGTGTGATATAGCAAACCTCCCCACTTCGTATCTTTGTCTCCCTCTTTTCATTGGTTCTCCGAGAGAGTCAATGTGGGATAGGGTTATTGAAATAATTCAAAAAAAAACTTCTTGGTTGGAAAGGTCATCTTCTATCTCAAGCAGGAAAGTTGACCCTCACTAAGGCCTCTCTTCAGAGCATTCCAGTCTATTTCCTCTCTATTTTCAAAGCCCCTGTGAAGGTTTTCTAGAAAATTGAGAAACTCCAAAAAGAATTTTTATGGACTGGATTAGAGGAAAAAAATGATACACCTTGTAGGATGGACCAAAGTGTGCAGACCCAGGGAAAATGGGGGCTTAGGTCTGAGGAGAATTGCTCATATAAATTTAGCTTTACTATCTAAGCTGGCATGGCACCTCATTTATGGTGAAGAAAATGAATGAACAACTATCATCAAATGAAAGTATCTTCAAAATATAGAATTTCTAAGTGACTCAGTTCCAATCAGAGGTTCTGCTTTTTGGAAAGCAATTCTCAATTGTAAGGAAATCATCAAAAAAATATGGGTTTTAGGCAATGGTGAGAGGATAAATTATTGGAATGACAGGTGGGCTAAGGACGAATCACTGACGCAATATCCTAACTTAGCATGAATTAGAGATATCACGGAAGAACTCATTGGTAGAAAAGTATTCAATTATATGGTTGAGGATAGAGGTAGAATGAAGTGGAAACAAATAAGGATTTAGGGATTTCAAGCGAAATCAAATGATCTTTGTAACATTATCGGGAAATAGTTTATCCCCATGATACCCAAGAAAGATCAAGTGACCTAGGCTCCTACGGAAAATGGGCAGTTCATTGTTAAATTAGCTTACAATATTCTGCTTGATGACAAGGATTTTGTCCTCCAAAAGGACTTAGTTTGGATACAAAATTTAATTCCAAAAATTGCAATTTTTTCATGGCTGGTTATCCAAGGAAGAATTCTAACCATTGATAATATGATGCGTAAAGGTATTTGTATCGCTAATCATTGTTATCTGTGTAGGGCTAATTGGGAGACCATTTATCACATTTTCCTTGAGTGTCCATTTTCATTGACTGTCCTAAGTGGGGTTTTTCAGGCCTTCAATATTTTTTGGGTTAAACCAGCCATCGTACTTGATTTGTTCATCCAATGGCCTTGCCCCTTTTCAAGCCAAGACTTAGATACATGTGAAAAAATTGTCTCAATCACTATATTTGATAGGTGTGGTTAGAAAGGAACCATATAGTATTTAATGAGTCTATCCATGATCATCAAACTATCATTGCTAGGATCCTATCCTTTGCCAATGAGAATGTGAACCTTATCCCTTTTGATAGTCGTAAACCTCATCTACAGGAGACCACTATTGCTCAATATTTAAGATTAACCTTGTTAGATGAGTCTTTGCCTAGGGTAGTCAACCCCAGAGCCAATGTTAAGTGGTCCCCACTTACTACGCGTTGGTTTAAGCTAAATTTTGATGGAGCGGCTACGAAAAATCTTGGTAGAGTAGGCGTTGGCGGCATTGTGCGAGATCATAATGGGTATATGATGCTTGTATTTTCTAAATATTTTTTAACAAGGACAAACAACGAAGTTGAAGCTAGAGCTATGTGGAGAGGCCTTCAAATGACTCAAGACTTAGAAGGCAATTTGATCATAGAAGGAGACTCTATGCATGTTATAAATCCCCTCAATAATTGGAAAACACCTTCTTGGAGGATTAAAACAATTGTTGAAGAGGCTAGGATCCTTTTCCAGGGAAGACAAGATAGAAAAACCCAACATGTCTTTCGGGAAGCTAACAAAGTTGTTGATAAGCTGGCCAATTTGGGTGTCAATGGTGATGAACTTTTCAAATGGGAACACGGTGTCCCGAGCAAAGTAGAGGAGCTTATTCAACAAGAATGCCAAGAATGATAGTCAAATTTACCAATAGGGAAGGCACTGTAAGTTTGAAGGCTATGAGTATTCCCATATATTTTTTGAAATGGACTCACAATAAAAATTATCCGAGCTATCAGTCTTGGTGGATGCTACTTGGAAATACCACAAAGACTAGTGGGGATAGTCACATTTTAGATAACATGGCTCCTACTCATATTAGTAATTTGAGGTTGGTTGATAATCATAGGGCAGGAAAGAAATGGTAATATAAGACTTCGAACCAGAGCCACATGGACCACCAGATAGCCACCGCCATAAATCTAGCCAGCAGGTTCACTTCTCAAAGGCTGATTTGCCAAGACAGGATGTAGTCCCAAAGCATGTCATATACGAAAGAAAGCAATTACCAAAGAATTATTAAGAGTAACTATCAATACAGAGCTTGTGGGAGATTTTTTTAGTACTCTGCTATGTGTGTCTACAACTTTTTGTTTCTCCATTGTTTCAAGGAAGGGATCCGTGTCTGTTTCTTTTTTTGTAATTATGATGTAGGTGTGTTTTCTCGAGGTATACCCAAAATGTTGTATGGAAATTTTCTTTTTGATAACAGGCTATGTGCCTTACCGGATGTAATGGCTTTGGTGACATTATATATATAGGATCCTTAGTAAGGACATGTTCATCAACAACCCTAGGCTGATTTTTGTAAAAGGTTTTGGGTCAACCTGTAAAACCCGATATTAATGCTATAGTATCTTATCTACCAAAAAACAAACTTTTGAGAGGACCAATTTTGCACCACAATGAACGATACTACCGACTCGTAGCTCTCAAAGCTCATGAATGCCACCTTCAATACCACCAACTTCTAGTTCAAGACTATGTCAAACTACCTCTTTCTTACACCATTGCAAAAAAAATAATCCACTCTGGCATTCGCTTGTTTACCTTTAGATACTCATCTTGGAGCTCCTTTGCCATGTCACCGAGCTCAAAAATGTACTCTTGTCTATTTTTCTGGTGAAATGGAATAAAAAATGCTATTTTAAATTGTTAAATTTATAAAGTATTACAATATGGAAATGTATCCTTTTACAATATGCCCCAAAGAGTTACAAAAGAGGGACTCTGTTAGGAGGGACCCTAGCATGGAACAAGTTTACAACACTGCAAGCGTCTTCTTTCAATTCCTCAATGTTGGAGTGGGCTTATGAAGCATACCACTATGATCTACACCGATCTGCGATCCTGTGTAACCCTACAAAATGTGTTAGATTATTTGGAGGTCTATCTCAATCGGGTCTCCTGTAAACATAGACATGTAGATAAAATCTGAATAAAAATGTATTACAAAAGTTACAAAATGAACTAGAACTGATAAGGGAGTGATATGTTACCTATTAGATCATTTTGAAGGCCTAAAACTAGAAAATGCATGTTGGGGCATGTTTTATGTATGTGCACGTACCTCAGGATGCTTTTTGAGTTTTGTAACTTGATTTTTTTGTAAATCCATAGTAGAACCCACCGATGCAATCTGGTGCTGATTTGGAAGTTGTAGGTGCCTATTCTACCCAAAAAACCACTTGTAACCTACAAAGGAGGCATATGGAAGGAAGGTCACATGCTCAAAAGGGTTAGAGACACTTTAGACAACATTTGGGTAACATAACATTACTTTGTTTTCCTCTCTCAAATCATAGACAAGGTCCTTTTATAGGATTTCTAGGCAAGAGAAGGGGTGGATGAGGTGGAGGAGAGAGAAGAACCCACTTTAATGAGCAAGCACTTGGTAGGAATTTCCTACCTAAGAGTATTAAGTGGGAGTGGATGTTCCATGCCCACATAAGACTTGGGGAAAAGGGAAAGTTCCCTTTTTTAATTTTTTCCATAAATGCCATATAAGGAGGGTGGGTGCCTTTTAAAAAAGGGAGCAAGTAGATGTTTTAAAAAGCATGCAAAGAGGTGTGAGAGGGTGCATGCGTTGGATGGGGGATGGAATTACCCTATTTTATTGCATCCTAGGGTTTTGGATAGCATCATGTTAGTTTTTAGGATTTTTAAATTGATTTTGCTAATGTTTTGTTAAGTGTTGTTGCAAAATATTGATTGAGATATTTTAGGGGTCTACATTTACCCCTTTTGTATTGTATTGTGTGAATAATTGATGCAGTGCAAAAATTTATGATACTTATTTGGTGATTGATTGTGAGAGAATATGGATTGGTAGGTGACAAAAAGCGATTTTTTTTGAGAGGAATAGATGTAGGATACCCCAATTATGGAAGGGATGCATATCCTTGAAACTTTACCGTTGATAGATTGATGAGATCATTTGGGTTGGTAAACTGGTCAACCATATACAGGTATTCCCATGATTGCTTTGGTGGACTTGATCGCCCACCTCGATGAAGTGTACACACATGAGTAAACTTGTAGTTAATGAAATACAGTGTGCCAAATTTTATTGGGTTGGAGTTTTGTTGAGAAGAGAAATTATGCTTTTGTTTGTCCCAACAAATGAGGGAGTATGGTAATCTCTGGTAAAAGTTTTTAGACAAACATGATTTTCCAAAATTAGGTGTTTTGAATATTGATCATGCATAAGGTAGTTTTGTATACGATATTTTATCCCCTCAAGTGATGATTTGATGGGTGAAGAATGTGAAGATGATGATGAATCACTTGATAGAATGTATGTGGAGGTTATTGGATGGCTAAAAAGTTGAAAATCAATATTTTACATGCATTGATGGTCATAATTTTGAAATCGTATGGACAAGGATGTTTTTCTTTGTCGCTTTCCTTTTTGGGTTGAGGTCAATAAAAGTGAGAGTAGAGAGTACAAGAGAGAAAATGTGAAAGGGCTTCCAATTCGACAATTTCAATGTGTGAAGAGAGAATTTGCGAGACATGATGAATGCAAAAGTGATTATGCTTGTCATGGTGTTTTGGAGTGGGTATAATGGAGATACGATTATAGTGATAACGTGTTTTATGGATTTTTTGATGTAATGGTGCATGTGATGCTTGATGTCGTTGCACAAGAGCGATAGATACAATGATGTTGTGATGAGAGCAAGTGGAGGGATTTTGCAATTTTGCTAAAGGGGAGCAAAAGACAAGCATCAATGCTTAAGGAAGAATATGAATATGATAGGCGTGCCCTAGAGGCACATCCATATGTATATGTGATGTGCATGTAATAAGATGATATACCCAAAGGTGATATAGCCTAGGGTTTTTGTAACCGAGTTAATATTAATATATATACCTCTCATTTTGTGTTTAATTGATGTGAATGATGTGAATAAATTGATATGTAGCGATGGTCATGTGAAAGAATGAGGTACTAGATCATCGTGCATGATTATTAATGTGATATACCAATAAATCGTATGATAAAGATGAATTTTAATATTGGTAGAAAACTAATTAGGATGACATTTGATATTTTGCATGATTTTTTAAATATTTTTGAAAAGATTTTTGTATTTTTGCATGTTTAGGGAAAAAGGGTATCCAAAAATACCTCTTTTCTGGGAAACATACCTTGGGGTGCATTTTTGTATGGAAACATACCTCGGGGTGCATTTTTCATACAAAAACGTACTTGAGGGTGTGTTTTTTGTACAAAAACATACCTTGGGGTGCATTTTCGTTATATTTACCCCATTATAGTATTTTTGTAGTTTAGGGGACCAAACGATATCAAAATTGAACAAAACTTATACCATTGGAAATATCTTTTTGAGCCTAATCCAATGGTGGTGGTTTTAGAAAATTTGGAGAATAATTAATAGGGAAAAATTTGGGTCAAAGATGACCCTACTTTTTGAAGCGATGAATGCTCAATTTTGAGTTTTTGAAGTGGAAATATTTTCATGGTTGCTTAGAGAGCCAATGTTTGATGGTGAATTGATGATGGTTGATGCAAAGTAGTTCAACTTAAAGTATCCATAAATATGGTGTATAGAAGGGGAATGGATAGACTCCCATGGATTAGTAGTGGTGCATGATGTATGTATTGTAGAAATTATTTTTGGTGTGGTAGGTGTGAGTATAGTTTTGATGAGATGAGGATGATGTACACATGATGATTTGTTGTGTTGTGTACCTTTGATGATGGTAATGATGGGATGTATTTGATTTGATATGGATGTGATGTAATGTTTGTCATTCATTTGATATTGTTGATGTTATGAATGAAATTGTATGATTGTGTAAAATGCATTTTGAAACTTCTAATGTGCATGTGTAATCAAATATTTTTGGATGTGTGTATTTGATTTATACAATCATGTATGGTAGAAGTAATCAATGATATATTTATAGTTGTGTTTGACATATGACTATATAATGAGATAATGAATATGTAATTATGTATGGTAATGTAAATCTAATCCTGATGTGTATGCAAATGATGATGGTAATGCTTGATTGGCTAACTTATAGATAATGCCTAGTTATTTTGATAACTTGCTAGTATGACAACTAAGCAACATGTATGTTTGTTTCTTTTGCTAAGGTGTTTTAGATGGTAGAAGGGATTTCTAGAGAGTCAAACATCTGAGTTTAATCATCAAACCCATTTATTAGTCAACTGACATTCTACTAAAGCCTAGACCATCTTGATTGAGATTGAGCCTATCATGGATCTATGTGTGTATAAAGTGATTCAATTTATTTACCTATTTTGAGTGAGGTTGGACTAACCAATTTCAAACTTAGTTTGTTGAGCTAGCTCATCCATGAGCATGAATTGGTCTATACAAGAGAAGGTTTCTAATGAGATAGACATGTCACCACTTGTAAGGTGCACTCCACTGCCAGTCATCTATAGCCCCAATGGAGATTAACCCTATTATCTACGAAATTGATGAGCTTAGGAATTCAAGATTTTTAATGATGCTCTTTTGTTTATTTTCTATTTTTATTTTATTTTGTCTCTTTTTCTTTTATTTTATCTCTTTTTCTGTTTGGTAGCTTTTCCTTTTGTTGAACCTCAGGAGCTTCAATCATGTAAATGATAGGATGAGAATGAGAAACATTTTTCTCAATGGCAGTGTATGTAAGGTGTTGTCTTCACTAGACTCAAAATTTTTGTTTAGTGTGCACACATGTTTGATCCATGAAGTGACTCTAGTCATGTAAGGGAATCCCAAAGTTGCATTAGAATTTAACGAAATTTGATAAATTTGGATGAGGTCAACTAAAATGCTTGACTAGCAAAAATACTTCAATTACTAACCAAACTATACATACGATAGAATATGACATGATGTTAGTTGCAATAACTATTGCATGATATTTTATGTAGTGAAAAATGGCTATGTGGGAGTGAATGTACATAATGATATGAGAATGCAGACATGGATGAAATGCATGACAAGGTGATGCTTATTTATAAGAACCTACGTGACTATCCTTGTCAATGATTAAATGAACCAAACATGATTGGTTAACACATATTTACATATCCAAAAAGAGAGACAATAATACCATAATAGTCTCATGAAATGATATATGCATAGATGCAATGAGTGAAAAACTGGATGATATGTGATGAGTGATGAAATTGTGAATGTTTAGTAGTATCAATGTGCATGAGTGGTGAAAAAGCTATGTAGGAAAAAGTAGAAGAAGAATAAGAAGGAAGAAGAAGAGAAGAAATAAGAGAAGAAGAAATCTATCCCAGGTATGTAGATGCTCTAAGCGTGACCATACAAAGAGATAAAAATAAGAAGAAATAGGAATATGAAAAACCTACCCCAGGTATGTATCCACTCGAAGTGTGACCATACAATAGGGATAGGATAAATAGGAAAGAGGGGAAGAAGAAATATGACCTAAAGAAGTATTGCATTGTGTTGCAAAGTGGTTCTTTTTGTATTTTATTTATTTTTGATATAGAATGTACAAGAATGTGCAAACCTTGATCCGATAGAATTGTTAGAGTTGATGTGATGAGGAGGGGTATTGGTACCCCCAATCATGCATGTGAATATGACCAAAGCAATTTGGGGCCTTTGAAATAGAATTTGACCAATTGGATTTGGTGCCTTGGAGTTGTGTTTGAATTTGACATTTTGGCCTTTTGAAATGAAATTCATTGCTAAAGGTATGCAACAAAAATTACCTCTTGTAGGGAATAACCTCTATGCTAAGGGCATGAAAAGTAAATTTGCTCTTTGAAGAAAGATCGATGTTTAGATATGAAAGTGAAATTGCTCTTTGGAGCAATATTGATGCTAAAATTGAGAAGTGAATTTGCTCTTTGGAGCAAGATCAATGTTTAGATATGAAAGTGAATTTTCTCTTTGGAGTAAGATTGATGTTGAGATATGAAAGTGAATTTTCTCTTTGGAGCAAGATTGATGTTGAGATATGAAAGTGAATTTGCTCTTTGGAGCAAGATTGATGTTGAGATATGAAAGTGAATTTTCTCTTTGGAGCAAGATTGATGTTGAGATATGAAAGTGAATTTGCTCTTTGGAGCAAGATGGATGTTGAGATATGAAAGTGAATTTTTTCTCTTTGGAGCAATATTATGAGGGTGAGGTAAGGACTCAACCTTAACCCCTAGCAATTGATTTGATTGAAATGTTTGGTGGAATCAACATGAGTGGATGAGAAGGGTGATTTAGGACCTTTGGATGCAAAGTTGGTTGGAGAGAGCAGTAACTCCCCCAGATGGAAAAATGGTTTGATAGTGGACGAGACTCCCCTAGTCATGAAGAGACAACTAGCATAGAGTAGGGGTGGGAGGTGAGGAAGAAATATTTTGATTAAGAGTGGGTAGGATGTGTCAATGTGGATGAACTTCTTGATCAAGTAGATCTTGAATGTGATGCTTAAAGGTGTGACAATTGCTGATGTCATGCCCTCACTAATGATGGTAAGGGTAAACATAGTGTGCATTATACCATTTGGGTTTTATTGGATTGGGATATTTTGGTATTACATTAGTGTAGGCCCAAAATGACCATATCCTTAGAAAAATTTTGAAAATATTTTCTAAGGCATGAAGATGCTCCCAGCCGCTCAACATACAATGTATTTTCCAGCGACACAATGCAGGATGTTCCACACCACTGGCAGAGTAGCTAAATTTGCATTGCTATCACTTTGGTAGAGCAAAATACGACACATTTTCTAAGGTAAGAAGAGGTGTTACCAGCCTCTCTGCACTTAGTGTATTTCACAGTGGCACAACGACATGTTCCACACCACTGTCAAACTGATTTAAAGTTGATATCATCGTTCTTCGATGAGCGACCCAATGCACACTGTCCCAATATGCATAAATAAGTGGTTAAGTTTTGATGTGTTCCAAGCCACTGAGATCCACATTCATTTTAGATCACATTAGAACACATGCTCCATGCCACTGATTGAAGAGTTCAAAATGTCTGAAATGTAGCACAAGATAGTGGTACAACGCAAAGTTCCCTGAAACATTATTTTGCATTTTTTCCTGAGCAGCTTAGAGCATGGCTCTATCCCACAGTCAACCTTGGTCAAAATTCAATAGAGTGGATTTTAAGGAGTGGGCTATGAACACCATGTTCTATGCCATGGATACGAAAGAAAATTAAATTATTTCGAGAAAAAAATGAAGTGGCCTGGTGACATGCTCCATTCCACTCAAAGCATAGTGTATTTTCATATGTGCTCCATGTTGCTGGTCAAAATAGTCAAAGCAAGTGATAAGTTTTTTAAAAGAGCAACTTGGTGACATGTTCTATGTCACTCATATTTAGAGCATTACTAAGGTTTAATCGTAGTCGTTCACGAATGAATAAATGATCGAGATCATGCTGATATTTTCTCAAATATACAAAAGTGAATTCTTGGCAAACGAGAACCAGTTGGTTCGAGTAGGTAGGCAAAGCATCCATGGAGCCAAGAACCAAGAACTCAGGTAGTTGTAGATCTACATCTAGATGAAGTCCCCAAGAAATATGAATGGCTTAGATTTTTTTCTAACGATCTGGAGTCTAACTGATATTACAGAACAAGTAAGTTGTAGAGCCAAGCTACCATGGCGTGCGATATCGAGCGGATTTCCTAGACTTCAAAGGCGAATGAAATAATGCCACCACATAATTCTACTGATCTATCATGGCTCTATCCTTGTAATGTTCCATCCCCTTCTTTCACTGTAAAAACTATATATAGAGGTCGAACCCTCAATTTTCAAGGTTGACTCTAGAGTGTTTGCTTGCCCTACTGTGTATCATATTTTGCAAATTAATAGGAGTATTACTTAGATTTTTGACTTAGGAACTGTTATCTTCAGTATTTCTATTGAGATATTCAAGCTGTGAATCGTATTTCTGCTAATGCTACTATGGTTAGTTCATTCCACTGATATTGGATTACTAGTTGTAAAGCAATTGAAATATTTTCATAGTTAAATCTATGCTTACAAGAAGTTTGTTTTTGTTAAATCTAGATACTGATCTATTTTTCTAATTTGGATTATTAGTATTGTGGATATTGAAATTACTTCTTGGAGTATGTCTCTGTTTGTGTTTCTTGTATGAAGATTACTCTATTTTTGGGTGTTGTTGATCTTGAGTGTGGGACACTAGAAATGATTTTCTGAAAGGTTTTCCCTATGGATGCCTATGCTATTAGCTCTATTCAGCCACCATTTTACTTATAACTCCTTAACCCTAAACCCTTTTCTAACCCTATCTCTTAAACAATTACTGAGCTTAATTGAGTCAACACTCTATCAGTTGACAAGGAACCAACCTACTCTAGAGGTTGGGCTAGAGCAATATTTAGTCCATCCAATGTTGAGTTCTAAGTTGTGACTAGCAGGTGCAAGCCTAATCAGAAAGCTAGAAGATAGACAATCATAGTATCAAGTTTTACTTGATGTCAATTCGGATCCCAATAGTTTTGGCACACCTAGTGGGACTTGTTTACAAGAAACACTAGAACCCATCCTTTTATTTATTTGTATCTTTTTTAGAAAGAATCAAGATTTGGTGAATTATATTGACCTTGCTAAGCGGTGAGTAGAAAATTCACCTAGAGAATACTTGGTATGCAAAACTAGAAAGCTATCCATGTAGCTTGTAGTTTTTCATGAATACTAGGTCATCTATAAGGAATAACCCGAGATCCTTTTTCTACTGCGAGCTCCCCTTTAGAGGGTCTACTGTCATAAGATATTTAAATCAAGATTTTCACTCAGATGAAACTCCTCCTGAGGTACATCCTGCAGTACCCCCAAGGCCACCTCCAATAGGAACTACACCTGGAAACATGGTCTAAAATCAAAATCAAAATGCAAATGCAGCTCCAAATCAACCCTTGTAGAAGTATCCTAGCTGGAATACAGTTGGTCCCCTTATACTGGCCTAGATGCATGATATCCTTCAGGATGTGTCTAAGGCCATTCCCACATATGATGGATCTAGTAAAACTGCATATGAACATTGCCAAGATATCCTGAATCTGGCAGTGATCCACAACATAAATAATGAAGATGTTATTGTCAGAATCCTAGCCCTATCCTTTAGAGGAAAAATTCTACATTGGTTTAGGACCCTAGAAGACAATACCATTACCTCATGGGCAAAATTAGCAGAACCCTTTTTAGAAGAGTTCAATGAGTCTGCTGATCCTTTTTCCCTCAATCAATTCACATCCATACAAAAGCATCAGCAAGAAACCATTTCAAAATTCAACTTGAGGTTTAGTAGGACTTGGAAGAGGATTCCACTTGAAGCTAGACAAGCTTCAACCCTCACTTTCATGTATTATATCAGAGCCCTTGGATCAAAGTTAGGTCTACAAACCCAAAAAGCTAGAGTATATACCTTTCCATAGGTCTACAATGCAGTTGTCCATGCTGAAAATATCCTCATCAATGTGGGAATATTACCCCCTAAAGTTGTGTTGCCCTACTATTTGGAAACTCCCAATGTCCAAGGTTAGACAACTACATCATCTTATATGGACCCTCCTCCTTTGTCATCTCCACTTCCACAGATGACCCCTATTCCTCATCCAAAAGTATCACTTGTTGCAGTTCCTTTTCCACCACTTCCTTCTCAGATACCCCAAGAGTCCTCCATGCTTCTTTATATTTAGAATACTTTGAAAATTTCCTAGTAAAAAGATGAACTCAATGTAAAAAAGAGATAGAGATATCTCAACAAAGAATATTTCCTTATGTCAAGAAATATCAAAGACCTGGTCCCAAAAATAGCACTGGGGTTAGAGTAAACATCATGCAAGAAGATCTAGAGTGTTTCTCTGAAACCAATTTGGTGAATATATGGTGTTTGGCATGTAATGATTCAGAATCATGTGTTATGTACCAACACCATGTACAATAGGCATGGAGAAGACTGAGAGAAATAAAAAAGGAAGAGTGAATATGCTTTGGTAACTAGATCAGATCATGGTTGGAAAAGATCTTGATGAAGATGGACCCATTTCTATCATGACGAGTTCAAGTAAGAAAACACTGCAGGTTGATCCGCAGAAGATGGGTCAATTTTAGGTCCCCTCTCAAAAGAAGAAAGACCCACCTACTCAAATTAGTGATACATTTCCTATCCCCTAGGCCAATGAAAAGAGGGACATGGTCCCTAAAGGCTAAGAAAAGGAGGTTAGTTTTCCCAAGAGGTTTGACAAATAAAATGAGGGAGAAAGGATGAGATCCAAGAATGAAGCTCAAGAGAGGCTTAGATTTTCCTCCATAACCAAGAGGTAGAGAATTGAAGCCACACAAAATTATAAGAGAAAGTATGGTGAGCCAGAGAGAAGGTCTGAGAGACCCACCTCTACCAAGTTAGAGTATAACATTGTGGAGGAAATGAAAAGAATACCCTCCAAGGCTAGCCTATATGATACTCTCTTTATTCCTAGCCAAATAGACCTGCTAAAAGCTTCTCTAAACAAATATCCACAAGAAAATTAGGCCACTACAATCCTCAACATGCCCTCTGGGAAAGACAAGATGTCTCTTGCTACTTTAAAGAACAAGCCCCCTCCCTTTTACATTTCTTTAAGGATGGAGGGGTGGATTGTCTGCAACTGCATGATTGACTCAGGGGCTTCCACCATAGTTATGCCCAAGGCAGTCTACGAGGAGATGGGAATGGAATATACCATATCCTACCCTAGAGTTTTGCAGTTATATGGGACACTAGTGAAGATAATGGGGGTAATAAAAGATGTTCTGATGAGGCTGCATAGAGCTTCGAAGGTAACCATCATGCAATAAATAGTGGTGGTGGATCTAGAGCCTTATTTTGGCTTGTGCCTTTCAAGAGAATTCACTACCAAATTGGGAGGATGCATGTACATGGATTATTCCACCATGGTGATCCCCTTCAAAGGGAAGAGGATAAGAATAACACCAGAGAAGCTTGTGTCTTATCATATTGAAAAAATTGAAGAAGACATGTGTAATCTCACTCCTCTAGATGAATTTGAACTAGTGGATAGTTTTGAAGAGCTAGATATTGAAGATGAGATACCTTTCAGAGAGGATTATAGTCAATTTGGGATAGGTATGGGTACATATAGCATTTCCACAAAAATAGAGAAAAAAATCCCTGCTATATCTAATCAGTCCCTAAGAGAAATAGAAACTTGGACCATGCATTTTGATGGTGCAAGATGCAAAAATGGTGTTGGTGTTAGTGTACTATTGCAGTCTTAGTTAGAAGGTGCAAAGAGTTTTGCATATAGGCTAACATGGTCATGCACTAACAATGCTACAGAATACGAGGCTTTATACCTTAGGCTAATGTAGGCTGAGAGCATGGGCATCAAGATATTGAATATATATGATGATTCTAAACTAATTGTCAATCAGGTAAGAGAGAGGTGTAGTAGCAAACACCATTACCTGAAGGTATATAAGAATAGGGTATGGGATTTGATGGAATCCTTTGATGCCCTAAATATTAATTTTATTCCCAAAAGATAGAACACCTTGGTTGATTTCTTGGTAGTGAGGGGAGCTAATTTCAACCCTTATGTAGATATAGGAGTCACAAAAGACAAAGGGATCAAAATGATTTTTAGGCCTACAATACCAGACAAGCAGATTTTTTGGTAGGTGTTTGAAAGTGATGAACATATCATTGATTTCCTAGTAAGAGAAGCCTGTCTATCTACCATTCAAGAGGAAAATCCAGAAGAGATAGACCAACAAGATGTCATCCAACTAAAGAACAATCATATACCTAGAGGGTTGGTCACTCTAGAAAGCTTGTTTGACAATGAAGATAGGAAAAGGATCAAATCCATGGAAATCAATGAAAAGATCTACAAGGAAATTGAGATCAAAAAGGAAAAGAAGCTCAAAGTTGGAGTTCGATGTTCTCCAAAAGAAGAGGAGGATATCAAAGTTCTATTCCTAAAATACCAAGACATTGTAGCTTGGTCATATGAAGATCTTAAAGTATATGATAAGAAGGTCATCCAACATACAATTGAGCTAGAACAAAATGCAAAACCCTTCAAGCAGAAATAGAGGCCTGTGAACCCAAGAATCAAAGCCATAATGAGGGAAGAACTATTAAAGTTGTTGAAGGCTAAGATCATATATCCAATCAAGCATTCAACCTGGGTAGCTAACTTAGTCCTAATAAGGAAGAAGAATAGTGACATCCACTTGTGTGTGGATTTTAGGAACCTCAATCAAGCATCTTTGAAATACTTTGAAAGACCACTATCCATTCCCTCATATCGATCAAATCTTGTATATTGTAACAGGAGCAGAGAGGTTCTCACTGTTAGATGATTTATATAGCTACAACAAAATTTGGGTGAAAGATGAGGATCAATTCAAAACAACATTCACCACCAAATGGGGCACTTTTACCTATCATAGAATACCTTTTGGTCTATCCAACGCAGGAGCCACATTCCAAAGAGCAATGGATTATGCCTTTGGATAGCTGATCAAAAAAGTCATTATGATCTACTTGGATGACATGATTGTATTCTCCCATGATAAGCAAGTTCACTTGACACATTTAGAACAATTATTTAAAAAGTGCAGAGAATTTGGCATCTCTCTTAATCCGAAGAAGTCATTTTTTGTAGTGCATGAGGGAAAGTTGTTAGGCCATGTGGTCTCTAAAGAAGGTATGGCTATTGATCCAGATAGAGTCAAATTTATTCTTGCTCTTCCTTTACCAATGAATAAGAAAGCTTTGCAGTCCTTCTTTGGTTAGATAATTTTTTCAAAAAATTCATCTCTGATTTTGCTCAAAAGGTGAAACTTATCTCAGAACTACTGAAGAAGAATGTAAATTTCAAATGGACTGAAGTGAGAAAACAAGCTTTTGAGATCATCAAGAAATCCATTGCTACAACTCCAGTTCTAGTGAACCCATACTTTAGCAAAGATTTTATTTTGTATGCTTATGGAGCTATAGAGAGCTATGCATCAGTGCTCACCCAGAAGAATGAGGAAGGAGAAGAGCACCCCATATTATTTTCAAGCCAGACTCTCCATGAATATCAGGTCAAATATAATTTTATTGAGAAACAAGTATTTATAGTTATGAAGTCATTGAAAAAATTTAGGTAATACTTGGTTCAAAGTAAAACCCTGGTTTATGTGGTTCACCTAGATGTTAGAAGTTTCATTTTACAAGGTGAACTAGGAGATAAAAGAGTTGGTTGGATTACTAAAATATAGGAATATGACGTAGAAATTCATCCTACCAAGCTGGTTAGAGGTAGAGCATTATACCAAGGTTTGACAGAAGCAATAGTTATAGCAGAAGTAACAGCTTGTCAGTCATCAACAGAAGATCAGACTGAAGAACTACAATCAAGAGAATCAGACTGGGTTGATCAAATGACAAAATATTTTTAAACTAGAGTATGTCATAATATTAATCCATCATAAAGGAGGAGATATAGGCTTTAAGATTTGAAATATATCCTATTACCAGAAGGTAGGATTCCACGGGGATGTGTCCCCTCGTCCTCTGCGTCCCTGGGGATAGGGAATGACATGGGGACGTTTTCCCCCTATCCCCCTTTTGGGGGACGACAGGGCAACCATACCCGGGACAACTAGCCACCCTAGATGGCTATCCTTGGGACGTCCCTTTTTATGGGACATCCAGGGACGTCCCTAGGTATGGCTAGACACCCCGAGGACTCCCAGCCGTCCCTTGGGCATCCCCAAGGATGCCCAGCCCTCCCCCAAATTTTTTTTTAAAAAAATAAAAAATGATACAAACTTAAATTAAAAAAAAAGGTTGTCATATTTGAACAGTTAGGAGTAACTGTTATTGCTTGCATGGTGGGAAATGAACAATGGTGGTTGTCAATGTTTAAATATCACTTTAGTGATTGGACAACAATGTAGAATTGCTAGAGACTGAAAACGAAGTTGTCTTGCTTTTATAATTTATATTGAGGGCTATAAAGCAGATTTGTCTTGATTGACCATTGATGGCTCAAAAAAATAGATAACTATCTTGCCTGAACAGAGAAAAGTAAAAACCAATGACTATCTTGCTTGAATATTGATGGCCACAAAGTAAAAACTGATAACTATCTTTGTTTGAACATTGTTGACTAAAAACAAATTAAAAAATGGTCTTTGTTTGAACATTGGTGGCTTTAAAATGATGATTGTTATTGTTTGAATGTTAAAACCTGAACAATATGGTATTCATTAATTGAGTAATAGCAACTATTTTGGTTAACTGTTAGAGATTTCACTTGATATCCTTTCTTTGAACCTTCAAGTTACATTTGTTGAAATGGTCGCACTTAGTAATAGGCTAATAACTGAGTTCATTTCAGATTGAAACATGTTTTAAAAACCTGCATAATTTTTAAGTTTTTATTATTTTCATTTTTATTGTGTGTAGAATTTTTAGATTATTCTAAATTTCTAAAAAAAATTATAGTATTATACCAGTCGTCCCCCATGTCCCCCAACCGTCCCTTAAAATTGACTTGTTGTCTCTCGTCGTCCGCAAAACACGTCCCCCCGTCCCCCTGTCCCTCCGTCCCCCAGGCTCGTGGAACCTTGCCAAAAGGTCTATATAAGAGAAACCTTGATGGAGTCCTCTTAAGATGCTTGAGAGATGATAAAAAGTAAAAGGTCATAGAGGAGTTCCATGGAGGATTATCTGGAGGGCATTTCTCAGAAAGGGTTACAACTTTAAAGATAATTAGAGTAGGCTATTACCGGCCTACCATTTTCATTGATACCTTCAAATTTACAAGAGTCTGTGATGAATGCCAGTGGTATGTGGGAAGAACTAAGAATGCATCATTCCCCCTCAAGCTAATTTGGGTTGAAGAACCTTTTTAGCAATGGGGGCTGGACTTCATAGGGGTTATTAATCCATATTCCTCAGTAGAACACAAGTACATTCTTATTGCCATAGACTACCTTACCATATGGGTAGAGGCCATTCCCATAAATAAATCAGACCAATAGGTGGTAATAGACTTTATGAAAAACTTAATCACAAGGATTGGTGTCCCAAAAGCTTTAGTGAGTGATAATGGACCAACTTTCATAGGAGCTAAATACATTGAGTTTGCCCGCAAGTATGGCATCACTATAAAAAATACCTCTAACTACTACCCCTAGGGGAATAGATTAGCAGAATCAACTAACAAAAAATTGCTAAGAATCTTGAGAAGATCATTAGAGGGTAATAAGAGAAGTTGACACCTGCTGCTGGAACAAGCTCTATGGGCAGATATGATCACCATCAAGAAATCCATTAAAACCTCCCCTTATGCCTTGGTATATGGAAAAGAAGAAGTATTACCTATTCACTTGGAAATTCTAGCTCTCAAGTTGATATATACAAAGGAAGAGTCTGAATAGAATCCAATTGAAACCAGGTTAACACATTTGCTATAGCTAGAAGAGAAAAGAACTCAGACATATGAAGATTTCCAAAAGCACTCATTTGATATCAAGGGATGGTTTGACAAGAAATCCAGGTTCAAAGAGTTCAAATTTGGATATTCTATCCTTAGGTGGAATGTGGAAAGAGCCAAGCTAGGGCACCAATAGAAGTTTTATTCTTTCTAGGATGGTCCTTTCAAAGTAGTAAAGGTTATAGAGAGCAATATTTTCCATATTGAAGACCTCGAAGGAAACATATAGCTGATCCCAATCAATGGTTTTCATTTAAAAATATACTTTGATTGAAATATAAGTTCATGTAACATATGTATATATTTTTGTATCATGTTATTTTTCCCCTTTACTAAAAGTTTTTATTTTGTAAAGTGATAAAAAAAGAGAGAAAATTTTGCTTTAAAAAAACAAGTTCAAAGTTGTAAAATAAACTAAGGGTGGTAGCGGAATACAACATGTGTTCCATGCCACTCTCCAATAAGCAAAGGTGGCAGTGCAATATAGCATGTGTACCATACCACTAAATTTCACATCCATTCTAGAGCGGATCAAGACATGTGCACTACGTCGCTCTCCAAAAAATAAAATATCCACGAGCTACGATGTGTGCTCTACACCACTCCAAGAGAAGGAAAGATGACGAAAAGTGTTGTAGGTTCAGTGAAGTGCTTCATGCTACAACCAATCAGTGATTGACATGATGTTTCCTGCCATTAAGAGGTATATCTTTGAATTAAAAAATGTGCAACATATAGTTTCTCACACTGACTGCATTAATGGTGGAAAGTATACATGTGGGAATATTTAAAAGGGGTTCAAAGTGCAAAGCTCATTCATTTCACAAATAGCACTTATCTAGAAGAAAGAGCAAAGGAGTAGTCAAGCATTGTTCACGAATACCAAGGAAGAAGAACACTCTGAGAATTTTCACTAAAAATGGCTCCCAAAATAGCCCTAGAGGATATGCGGTAAAGAAATGCAGAGCTAGAAGGATACATAAAATAGACGAGAGGATTAGCATATACTATAATGATGCAAGAAAGGATAATCGAGTTAAGGAGAATTTTGAGTTCAGGTACTTCGAAGGGAGGTAAATTTGTCCTGAAGGTATCGTTGCTGTAAAATCTCTCTTATTTGCTTACATTTGTGATTATGTTCATCATTGCCCAGAGTTAATTTCTACAATCATTAAGTTTTATGATCCTAAGGCAAGGGCAGTGAAAACAACTGATGGTATAACCTTATTTACCATTACTGCCAAAGCTTGTCATGATTTTTTTGTCGTAGGGGTAGACCCACCTCTAGAACCCAAACCATTTGATATAGTAGAGCAAGCTAGGTCTTATTATTCTCTAATAACCTCTTATGAGAAGAAAGGTAAAATGGCTTCGCTTCCAATTTATGCATATAAAAAATGAAGATGAAATACCTGATACCCCAATTCCAATTGAGCAGTTTGCTAACCTAGAGCTTTTCTCTATATTATCTTTTTTAGAGGGTTTAGATTCTAACCAATTTATAAGGGATTAGAAAATAGCTACTGCTTTTTGCATTTTTAAATGAGAGGATGTATAAACCTAAAGTAGAGAAGGAAGGTGTTAAGGTGATTTAATTTGGTTGGTCGACCTTTCTTGCTAAACGAATGCATGAGCAATTAGTGAGGATGAAAAGGGATTCAATGGCTCCTTCTTTTTGGAACTATTCAAATTTGGTCTGGATGTTCTATGCCGCTATAAGGCACATGATGCCCTGGATTCCAATGAAAGAAAAGAATGACAAAGGAGACCCTATCCCTATGTATTATTGGACCACTCATTTGAGGAGCACAAAGTCTTTTTATAGGTTTAATCTAGAGTTCCTAGGGCCCGCTTTGAAAATTATGTATGGGAAATGCCCTAGGTTACCATCTCTAATCGAGATATTGTTAAGAGTGCCAGGTGCCGAAGAAGGAGATTGGTATATTCTCATAGAGGGCACTATCATCAGACTTTATGGCTTCACTTGAAAGCCTTTTCTACCCCATATCACGACTAACAAATTTTTGGCCCTGGAATACTTGAGGTAAGTAGATTTCATCAACATGAATTATGGCTCTGGAACAGAAGGAAATATTTATTAACTTACTCTCGTAATGTCGATGACATAAAAATTGTTAGAAGGGGTCAAGGTGAAAAAATCACCCAATATTTGGAGAGGCTCGACCTATTTTATATCCCACAGAGGTGGAGGTATGACCTTGATGATAAATTCATGAAGAGGAATACCAAGCTTAATGGAGAAAAAGCCCTCAAGTTTGAGAAGACTTCAAGGCCTCATTTCAAATAGGGGAGGAATAACAAAGAAAATACTCCATTGGATTGGAATGTCACTAAAATGGAACAACTACCCCTATGGCTAGACTTCTATGAATAGGTAGTTGATTTTGATTCTACTAACAATGAAAGCCATTAGTTAAAGGAGTCTAAGATTAAGGATGTTGAAAAGAAAAAGAAGTGGGATGAAGGTACAATCATAGATTGGTGGAGAATGAGAGTAGAAACTGGTATACAAATATCCAAATTTGGTTGAGTAATAGATGATGAGTTTTTCGAGCGATATGACAAGCATATTAAAACCTAGAAAGCTAAGGATCCTAAGAATCTGGTACTGATTTATAAGAAGACTCAAGCAGGGACAAATTCTCCTTCCCCACCTTCACAAGAGGAAGAATAGGAGGCAGGGACTAACACTCCAATAGTTACTACAAAAGCTCCTAAAATATTTGAACCCTCATCAGAGCAACTGGAGAAGTATCCTGTAGGGACCCAGCTTATAAGTAAAATGTATTACTCTGATGATAGGGCAGTAAACACAAAATTCATTCAGATGGCTAGTAGGTCCAAATGCCTAGCCCTAGGTGGAGAGCCTCATGAGGCTGAGATAGATTGGAATAAAAATGATAAAGACTTTGTGTTCACACCTATGAGTTTCACTACCGTAGCTACAACTGAGTCAAACCCTACTGTTGAAGATGTATTATAGGAGGGGCCATCCAAAGAGGATACAGAGAGTGATAAGTCGATAGTGTTTTGAGTTATCAAGAGAAAGGCTAAAGATGCACCGAAAGGGACCTAGAAGGAGGTTTGTAAGAAACTAAAAGTGGATAAGGGGAAGAGTGTTGAAAAAACCCTATTTCAATTATAGAGAAGTTGATACAACAAGTGCAACACCAAAGTGCAGAGGTGATTCCAGAACATCCTATATCTGTAGGTGAAGGTACGATTACTATCCCTTCTTCTCCTTCTCCTCCTCTTTCCCCAGAGAAATCTCCTTTCCCTTCTCAAGAAAATGTCAAAACAAAGGTGCCCTCTCCCCCTCATAACTCACCACCTATCTCATTAGCTAATACAAATGGCTAAACCAATCCATCTCCTTCACATTCATCTGAAATCCTAGTCACACCATCTTTGGTCATTCCACCTTCACCATCACAACCCCTAGTATCATCTGAAGCACAAGTTGTTTCATCCACACCTACTCATTCTTCCTTGAGTTTTATTTTAGTTCCCATGTCTTTCCCTATTGCAACCACAATAATAAACATAAATTCAACTATGATCACCACTACTCCGCTACCATCAGCTTCTGAGTCCACCCTTCCATATCTCATAGCTTCTCCTCCTCCTACAAGTTATCCCACATTGGCTTCCTTGTGAAAGGAAAATGATATTTCTCATAAGATTCAATATTTCTAGGTAGAGAAGTTATCTAAGATTTCAAAAATAATGGCTATGAAGAGGAGCACAATGTCTCCAGTCACAAGGCAAAGAGCATCCAAATCTATTATCCCTTTGGTGAGCAAGCCTGAAGTAGAGATGATTGTACAAGATTATCGTCTAGAGGAGTATACTAAAGATATTGAGCAACTACCAGTTGAAGATGAGTTGGTCATAGCAAAAGCTCATCTAGAGACTTTTTATGTCAAAATTGATATCTACAAGGAGAAAGTTGGGAAGTTAGAGCAAAAAATAGAGAAGTTGGAGAAGACGGTCAGCAATCAAAAATAGGTAGAAAAGGTTGTCAGGAATGAAGTTAAAAGTTGGTAAAGCAAATATCAAGAGGCCATTAAGCTTAAAGACCAAGTTGAGGAGCAGAAAAAGAAAAAATGAAGAACAAACCAAGGAAATACAAGACTTGAAGCATCAGCTTCAGATTGAGAAGGCCAAGTCCTCAAGCTTCTCAAAAGCAGGAGTGAAGAAGGTAAGAAAAGATATTTGGTCCGAAGTCTTGGAGAAATACTCTGAACTAAATCCTATAATAGATTATATGGATGATGCTAGCAATTTGCTCCAAAATACCAAAGAAGACCTATATAAGTTCACTCAGGAGCTGCAACCCATGGTCATTCCAACAGAACAAATCTATAAACTATTTAATAGTAGTTTTAATGAGGATGCTAAACCGATTTCAAACAAGGAATGGAATGTTTCTATATTGGCCGCTAGAGTTGTGGTCAAGAAGAATAGATTGCTCCATAAGGTTTGGTTGTTATATGACAAAGTTGAAAAAATAATTCGAGATGTGGTAGATATCAACCAAGAAATGACTCAATATGGCTTTGGAGGACTCTGGCTTGAGAATAATACTCTATTATCAGAAGAGGATATCAAGAAGAACATAGCTTCAAGCATCCAAGATGAATATGAGGTTGATTCCTGGAAGAGGCCAATTGATCAAGAATAGGTATCTCATATGATAATTGATTTAACCTAGCTCAAGGATTTTATGGAGGACCTAGTGAACAAGGGAAGCTCCATAAACTATGAGGGTACCTCCGAGTTGGAGTTTATTCATAAACTTAAGGAGACTTCCAACCCTTCTAAGGGAGTTTGGAGCCAAGCTTTGCAGACTCTTAAACTGATGATTCAACTATTTGGGACCGATTTTGAGCAAAAGGATAAGAAACAAGACTCACCAGAAGAAGAGGAGGCTGACCAAGATTAGGAAGGCAATGATGAGGGAGAAGCTCAATAGGAGGGGGAAGAATCAGATAGAGTTTTCAAAGACCCTCAAGAGGCACAAGTGTAGAGTTTTTCTATTTTAAATATTTTTGTATTCATGAAAAAAGTGTTGTATATTATTTTTGATCTTGACACTATCAGAGGACAATAATAAAAGCATGAAGCCAAAGAGCAAAAAATAAAGATTTCATGAAGATATTTTGATCATTTTGATTAGGCTTATAAGGGAGAGCATAGCTCTATTTTTGCTTGACATGGAGAATTTTTTAGTCGAAAGGAGTGGTGAAGATCATTGTTTCTAGTATGATCTCCATATGAACCATTATCCTCTGAATGTCTTCACAAATGTTCTAGAGGGTAATGGTCATATAGAAATTATTCTATGAAGCATTTCTCATAGACTTGTATTTTTTGACTCCTGATACCCAATGGATAAGACTCTGAGTTCGTTGGCTTTGCAAGCAAATCCACCCGGGAGGCACCATAATGTAGGCCCAAAATGGCCACATCCTTAGAAAAATTTTGAAAATATTTTCTAAGGCATGAAGATGCTCCCAACCGCTCAACATACAGTGTATTTTCTAGTGGCATAGTGCAGGATGTTCCACACTACTAGCAAAGTAGCTAAATTTGCATTGTTATCACTTCGGTAGAGCGACATACGACATATTTGCTAAGGTAAGGAGAGATGTTCCCATCCACTCCACACTTAGTGTATTTCACAGTGGTACAATGACATGTTCCATGTCGCTATCAAACTGAGTCAAAGATGATGTCATCATTCTTCGATGAGTGGCCCAGTGCACATTATCCCAATCCTTGCAAATAAGTGGCTAAGTTTTGATATGTTCCATGCCACTGAGGTCCACGTTCATTTTAAAGTAGATCACAACACATGCTCCATGCTGGCTGAAGAGGTTGAAATGTCTAAAATGTAGCACAAGGCAACGGTACAACACAAAATTCCTTGAAACATTATTTTGCATTATTTTCTAAGTGACTCAGAGCACGACTCTATCCCATAGTCAACCTTGGTAAAAATTTGACAGAGTGGATTTTAAGGAGCGAGATACAAATACCATGTTCTACACCATGGATGCGAAAGAAAATTAAATAGTTTTGATAAACAAATGGAGTGTCCTGGTGACATGCTCCATTCCACTCAAAGCATAGTGTATTTTTAGATGTTCTCCATGCCACTGGTCAAAATAGTCAAAGCAAATGACAAGTTTCTTAAAAGAGTGGCCTAGTGACATGTTCTATTTTTCTCATCTTCAGAGTGTTACTAAGGTTTAATCATAGCCGTTCACGAATGAATCAAAGTTCGAGATCATGTTGATATTTTCTCAAATATACAAAAGTGAATTATTGGCAAACAAGAACCAGTTGGTTTGAGTAGGCAGGCGAAGCGTCCATGGAGCCAAGAACCAATAACCTAGGTAGTTGTAGATCTATAGCCAAATGAAGTCCCCAAGAAAGATGAATGGCTTAGATTTTATTTCTAACGCCCTAGAGTCTAACTAACATTACAGAACAAGCAAGTTACAGAACCAAGTTGCCATGGCATGTGGTATCGAGCGAATTTCCTAGAATTCAAAGGTGAATGAAATAATGCCATCGTAGCATTCTATTGATCTGTCATGGCTCTATACTTGTAATGTTCCATCCCATTATTTCACTGTAAAAACTATATATAGAGGTTGAACCCTTGATTTTCAGGATCAGCTCTAGAGTGTTTGCTTGCCCTACTGTGTAACATATTTTGCAAATTAATAGAAGGAGCATTACTTGGATTTTTGACTTAGGAACTATTGTCTTCAATATTTCTATTGAGATATTCAAGCTGTGAATTGCATTTATGCTAATGCTGCTATGGTTAGTTCATTCCATTAATATTGGATTACTAGTTGTAAAGCAATTGAAATCTTTTCATAGTTAAATCTATGCTTACAAGAAGTTTGTTTCTATTAAATCTAGATACTGATCTATTCTACTAATTTGGATTATTAGTATTGTGGATATTGAAATTACTTCTTGGAGTATATCTCTGTTTGTGTTTCTTGTATGAAGATTACTCTATTTTTGGGTGCTATTGATCTTGAGTGTGGGACATTGGAAATGATTTGTTGAAAGGTTTTCCCTATGGATGCCTATGTTGTTAGCTCTATTCGACCACTATTTTAGTTATAATTCCTTAACCCTAAATCCTTTTCTAACCCTATTTCTTAAAAAATTACTGAGCTTAATTGAGTCAACACCCTATTAGTTGACAAGGAACTAACCTACTCTGGAGGTTGGGCTAGAGTAATATTTAGTCCATCCAATGTTGAGTTCTGAGTTGTGACTAGCGGGTGCAAGCCTAATCAAAAATCTAGAAGATAGACAATCACAGTATCAAGTTTGACTTGATGTCAATTCAGATTCCAACAGTTTTAGCATGCCCGATGGGACATGTTTACAAGAAACATTAGAACCCATTTTTTTTGTTTGTATATTTCTTGAAGGAATCAATATTTGGTGAATTATATTGACCTTGTTAAGCGGTGAGCAAAAAATTCACATGGTGACTCCTTGTTCCAAAAAATCAGAAAGCTATCCCTATAGCTTGTAGTTTTTATGAATACTAGGTCATCTGCAAGGAATAACCCATGATCCTTTTTATACTGCGAGCTCCCCTTTAGAGGGTCTACTATCATAAGAGATCTAAATCAAGATTTTCATTCAGATGAAACTCCTCCTGAGGTACATCCTATAATACCCAAAAGGCCACCTCCAACATGAACTACACCTGGAAACATGGCCCAAAATCAAAATCAAAATGCAAATGCAACTCCAAATCAGTCCTTATAGAAGTATCCTAGCTGGAATATAGTTGGTCCCCTTAGACTGGCCCAAATGCATGATATCCCTCAGGCTATGTCCAAGGCCATTCTCACATATGATGGGTTCATTAAAACTACATATGAACATTTCCAGGATATCCTAAATCTAGAAACAATCCACAACATAAATAATGAAGATGTTATTGTCAGAATCCTTGCCCTGTCCTTTAGAGGGAAAACTCTACACTAGTTTAGGACCCTAGAAGACAATACCATTTCCTCATGGGCAGAATTAGAAGAACCCTTTGTAGAAGATTTACATGAGTCTGCTAATCCTTTTTCCCTCCTCAATCAATTCACATCCATACAAAAGCATCAGCAAGAAACCATTTCAAACTTTAACCTAAGGTTTAGTAGGACTTGGAAGAGGATTCCTCCTGAAGCTAGATTAGCTTCAACCCTTTATTTCATGTATTATATCAGATCCCTTGGATATGAGTTAGATCTGCAAACCCAACCAACCAAAGTATATATATTTCCACAAGTCTACAATGCAGCTGTCCATACTGAAAATATCCTCATCAATGTGGGAAGATTATCCCCTAAAGCTGTGTTGCCCTACTGTTTGGAAACTTCCAATGTCCAAGGTCAGACAACTTGTTGGCAGTTTTGTACTTTGCCACATTGGGATTTTTTATTTATTTTGATGGAGCATTTTGATTGTAATGCGAAAATATTTATTCTAAAATGTTACTCTGGTTTGATTTTTATATGTTATCTCTCCGTTTATATATGTACCCTTTTTACTCAAAGTGATGAATGTTTAAAAGGAAAAATAAATTTAGAACTTCATTTGGGATTCAAGTTTGCTACATTCAAAAGGCACTATGAATTGGAGATGCCTTCGGTTCTGTACACTACAAAAAGAAGAAAGGAAAGGTGAAGGATTGAAATATTTGAAAGTGCCCAAAAGATGGAACGTGAAAGGTGCGTTCATCCCAAAGATGAGATGAAAGCCCTATTTGTCCCATCTTGGGGTGAACGACTTTCTAAAATGATGTAATTTATATATATATATATATATATATATATATATATATATATATGCACATATGCATTTTAAAATTATTTTGACGACAAGGTGCGTTTGTCCCAAATATGGGGTGAAAGCTCCGTTCACCCCTCCTTGGGGTGAACGTAATGTGAAAAGGCGACGAAAGGGAGGCATAGCAATAAAAGACACACAAAAAAATGACATCGCATTCACCCTGGTTGAGGGGTGAACATCCTGTTCGCCTCTCCCATGGACGAGCGCACTCCAAAAATAAAATATCATCATGAGCACCCTGGTAGAATGGCAAACATCCTGTTCGCCTCTTCCATGGGCGAACAAATTCCAAAAAATGAGATCACGCACGAACGCACCAGTGAAGCAAGAGTGGGTGAATGCTCCAAAGATAAGACAAGTTCATATCATAGTCACCCCAATAGGGAGGTGACTATATTTATCACCTTTTTGAAGGGCGAACACGATTTTAAAGAGACGACACAAACACGGTTAAAATGCTCAACTGTTCACTTTTTTTTCTTGAAATGAGAAGGACGGTTTCACCATGGTCAACAAGGGATTTAATTAATTAAGGGCATATTATTCGACAAAGTCCAAATTTCAAAGGCGCCCAGAGCAGGTTGTGACAAACATTAAATACTGGTGGAAACAAGTAACTCAAATTATGAATCCCAAGTGAATAACAAAGTCATGTTAAAAATGCAAGAGTATTTTCATGATTTCCAAAGTAGGAGTGCATTTCCAAGGCATCAAAATTTTTCGTGCACCGATGCCCAAGATGTTGATTTCCTAGGAATGTTTCCTTGAAAGAGGGATCACTGTTCCAAGAGAATAAATTTTCAATATTTCCAAGGAGGAATTTCCTCACTATGGTTCCTGATCTACAATCATTTTGTCTCCATATACATTTAATGAAAGAGGTGAAATCCTCTATAAATACTAATCAAATTTCCATTGTAAAGGAGGTTAGACACTTTATGAGAAAACTCTCCAAGTTCTCTGCATGAATAGAAGACACCAGGCTTCTGAATTTGTAAGTGATTTTGTGTGCAATTTCCTTCTTTATTCATGCACTTCTATTTTAAATTCATGTTCCTTATTTGCTATGAAGTTTAAAATTTGGATTTGAATTTAAATATTTCTAGTGAGGGAGTGAGTGCTGGAGTGTTATTTTAAAGGTTGTTTCTGCAAATTTACAAGTAAATTATGCTGCTTTTCTTTTATTATATGCTATTTCATGCTTGGGTGATTTCTTGTTGTTAGTCTGCCCCAAATCCTACGCATTCGACCTGTGGCCATATTTTCCATTTCTTTTCACATTTTCCAATTCCTTTCCTGCAACTCTAGTCTTTAACCAGTGTAGGATTTAATTTGGGAGCCAGTCCTCTTTGGAGATTGATACGGAGGATGTTACTTTCCTTCGGTTATTCAATGTTGGCCATGTATAGGGTGCATAAATGTAGTTTTGTTGATTAGGTAGATATTTGACCAACACAGCTACATCATCTTATATGGATCTTATTGGAACAATTTCTTGCATCCATAGGGTTGAGCTGTCACGCTACAAGAAATAATTTGGAACCAACGAGCTATTATAGGCTCTGGTCAACCTACCTCTTTATTTTGGTAAAGGGTGTATTGCTATGATTAAAAGAAACCAAAACGGGTAAGGAAACCCCAGTGGTAAACTTAAGATATTGCAAGTATTACGCACTCCAGATTTTAATTATAAACTACTTCTATTAAATTGACCAAGCAAGGATAACAATCTTAATTATGCCTTATGTGTACACCGGTGCCTAGATTCATTGGGTTATTATGGAAATTTTAACAATGCTTCAAATTGAACAGAAAGAATGGGGAAGAGAAGAAATTGGCTCAGTTATTTATTTTCTAGGTGCAAAAGGTCTATAGTCTATTCATTCATAGCTTTGTTCATCCCAACCATGTCATCCTCTTTCCCTTACATTGAAATCTTTCCTATTTGATCATCAATTTTGAGAACCAAGGGTTCTTGTAGAGCAGGAATGGATATCTCGACGATAGATGACTTGGCTCTATTTTCCTCAGTGGAACCTTCTCCTATGTTGCCCATCCCTGCTACCATTTGTAGTTATTTTTCACTGGCCACACTAAAAATTATTTCTTCTTCTACCCTCTTTAGAGAAAATCTTGTTGAGATCAGGGTCAGTTTAGACTTCTTTGCCTCAGGGGCAAATATGACTTCTTGTTTTTTAACTCTATGCTCCCTTAAGAGGTCCCCGAAACCACCTATTTTCCTCATATTCATTTGGACCACTGTTGGAACCCATACTTCTATGTTGTGGATTTTTAGTGAACTGGGAATGACCCATGGGGCTAACTTTTTCACACTAGTAAAGGCCAATAGTTGGTCAGGAATAGGGGCTACGGCCTATTTTTTTGGAATTTCTAATTCTTGGGAAGATCCTATAACTATTTCTTTTCCTTTCTCTGTATGAAGCCTGGCAATATTTTCTTGTGAAGTACCGAGCACTGCTTCTATACTGATTTGATGGCTTTATGGGGCTTGAATTTGATGCTCCACTATATTTTTCGTATTCACTGTGACCTCTACTTGTTCAATGCCCTATTCTTCTATAATTTCTAGTATAGGATCTTCTCGGATTACCTGAATGGGAGGGGAAAAAATTGGGGCTACTGAGTCTACAAAAACTCTCCTTAGTGCGTTCAACTCTGTGGGGTATTCATATGTTTTGTGAATTTCTGAATTACCCCTTAGATTATATGGGAAATCATTCCATACTTTTTGCAAATTTTCTCCCTTCTCTATGGCTTCCACTAATGCTTCTTCATATTGGTACTTTCTGTGCTTGATCCACGCATACTCGTGTTCATCATATCCCTATATTTTTCCAACGGATCATAGGGTCTCCAAGTTACCTCTTTGAATTCTAGGCCTTTTAAGTCATACATACCCTTGAAAATATACAGATACCCTATGAATATGTAATATCCAAACTTGAATGGGACGTTGAGCCAGGGGACTCGACCATGCTTCTTAGCTTACCTCATTTTCGCTTCTTTCGTAACCTATATTACTAGTTCCAAGGTAGCTAGGGTGAAAAGATAGTACATAGGTAACACCTTATAGGAAATTTTGGCCCCATAGAGCCTAATATATGTGAAGCCTTATGAGAAGTAATCCCCTATCTATGTTTCCTTAATGAAAGTTTTTATCCCAAGGCCTAATCTCTCAGGTATGCCACTTGTTAAAATCCAGTGAATTTCTACCATTAAATTGTCGCAAAACCAACCCAAATGTGTACGTACTTTATGTATCCTCCAAAATCTAATTTGGACATAAGGACTCTCAATGAATTTCAGTCTCTTTTTACTGCCTTCTCCCATTTGCCTAGCCAATAGATGCATGAGAATCAAGTAGTGGGAAAAATTGGGCATCTACTTCCTTTGTTTTAAAATTACCCTTTTTAGTTCTATCAACTGCCTGTGCATTTGTTTACTCAATTATTCTTCCCAAGCATAAATGGGGGTGTTCACGCTTCTGTTACTTTGTGTTACCAGATATAATATATCTATGTATACCACATCAGGTTTTGAAAATCCTAAGAGGATGTTAACCATATCACAGAAATCCCTGATCCAGGGCTTAGATACCATTTTCCTAATAGGAAATTCATATTGTATCGTCTCATGTGTATCAAAAAGTATCTTGAAATATTCTAAACCAGTTAACATGCTAGATTGTCTCTAAATTACCTGGTGGATTAGTGGTGTTTTTGATGGCATCAAGTTGAAGACTTTGCTGATGTACTTGGGTGCGATACTGAACACTAGTCGGTCCTTGTTATCCTTGAAGGTCCTTGTGTTCTCATCATAGGCTACTACAAGCCACACCAATAGGTCCGTGGAGTAGTGTACTCAAGGATAAATTAATTTCCCCACATTTCTTGTCCATATGTTGCTTTTGGAAACCCCCTTATTTTGTGATTTTCTCACTTTGTGGAATAAATCCGCCAATATCTAAGGATAGCGTTGTAAATTCTCTTCTATGGACTCAAAAATTTGAACACAGGTATTTTTAATTTTGTACTATTGAGCTGGTATGAGCTTCTTGTCTTTCGTAGATAATTTGGAGAAATCATACATCCCCATTGCAATAACAACTTGCTCGGAGAGTTCGGCATACGAGGTCTGGTTTGTGATAAATTTTACTGCCTCTAGGGTGTCTCTAGACATGAAAGTAGCTCCTCAGGCAGCCATTCTACTTTATAGACAAAACTTCCACTCTTTGTAGAACACTTCTATTGAATTCTCACTTGCTAATGGTAACCCTTTGACTCTTTGCTCGTCGATAGCAATTTTATATTCTGAGATAACCAGGGTGGTAATGGTGTTTGAGAGGGGAGGTTTAAGTAATTTATGGAGGAGTGGCTTCACTATATTTGTACAGGGTGTTATTAATGTAGTGTCACCAATTATCTTTTGAATTTGGCCAATGGATATTGGTCATAATGACATTTCTAAATATAGATATTTGTGGTAGGTGATTTTTCCTCGACTTGCACGTCCATGAGAACTTTGGTTTGTGCACTCTACAATTATTCATAGTGTTTCTATTGGTCATTGAGCTGTTCTCCCTCCTGACATGGTATCATGAATGTGGTAGTGGTAGCTTTTGCAAAAAAGTCTGCCATTTTGGCCTTGAAAAAAGTTAGTTAAAAAATAGATACATCGTTGAAGATGGTCATTTTGTTGAGGATCGATCATCTGATTTTGATCATAGAGGTGTGTGTCCACCTAGGTTCACAAAATTATTATATTTAATATGCTTCAAGCACCATCGTTGATGCCCTTGGACCTGCATAATTGTTAGCCCTACAACATAGTAAACGTATGTCAAGGTGCTCACATATATTAAGGTTGAAACGTTATGTTTAGCAGCAAGTTGATCTTACCTACTTAGGCCCTAAATTAATAATCATTATTTTCATCAATTATAGTATTAATCCGAAAAATAAAATCATTTTATTAAGGTTAATCTAGTGATTATAATGTTAATAAACTCTTAATAACACATGGGCCTTCTCATCATTTCTCCAAATGCTCACCATTAAATCTCATCCGTTCTGAGTGTCGTCGTTGATGTTCAAGAACCTACACGGTTGTTAGTCCACCAATGTATATAAACCTATGCCTAGTTAATTAGATTAATCATGTTTATAAAGTCAAAAAAATTTGGTTAGTAATAATTCAATCAACAATACTTAGGCCCGAAGTTTACACAATCATTGATTTGACTTTATAATTATGCAATGCATTAAACCTCATATAATCATGATTTACCATGGTTAATCTGGTGATTAAAACCTTAATAACATTGCATTAAAACATAGGCATTGTATAATCAGATTACCTCTCTATGCGCTCACCGTTAGATCATACAATGATGGGGCGTGATCATTGGATTCCCCGTACATGCACAAGGGTTAGCAGGATGAGAGGGAAAAATTAACAACATATTATACCCTTATAAATCGTGACTAAGTGCTGGTCTTAATTTTAATAATGCATCTAATTAATTATCCGACCAAAAACCTCATCTATGTTACCCTTTGAAACCCTTGGAAATGCGCTGCACAAGATATGGGCGGGATGAAGCGCTGCCATTGGTTCAAAAGGAGATGTGTACTTACTATCCCAAAATGGGAGAAATTAATACGTGCTTAGACCCTTGCCTAATCATGATTAGCACTTGTTTTAACCTTAATAATAAATTCAATTAATTTCCTTGCCCGAAACCTCACGTGATTTACCTTCGATCATATTGATAAAAGTGCTATCGTCAGATTTGGGTGAGTTGGAGCGCTGTCATTAGATCAACCAAAAACTACACACATAAACTTTACATCCTTATTTTTTACAACCGCTCTAATGAATCGCTATTGTTGGATCTAGGCATGAATGAGCACGACCGTTGGATCTTGATTTGACCATTACCCAGGTGTTGACCGCTTTGTTAATTACAAACACTTTTGGGGAAGCGCTATCATCATATTAGAGTGGGATCAAGTGCTACCGTTAGATCAACAAATAATGTGCTTTATATTCCTTTAATTCTTTGGATTCAAGCATAGCCATTGGATTTGGTTGGATTAAATGCTTCGATAATTTTTAATAATGCGCTATCGTTAGATCTAGACGGGGATTGGCACAGTCGTTGGGTTAGCCATAAAGGCGCACTTTGTATCTCAAGGGGGGGAAAGTTCAATCTTGATGAAGCTTGATCATTGGATCTATTCATAAAGAAGCACAACCATTAGATTTGGCTTTGATTATAACTCCATCGACGATCGTGTTGCTAATCTCCAACTATTTCAAAAAAGCGCTATTGTTAGATTTGGTAGGATTAAGCATGGTTGTCAGATCTGATGATGTTGCGTACTTCATATCTCTGATATTTGAATTGTCAACATTTTATCACTTCGATGAAGCTCTACCATCAGATCTGAGTGGGGATTGAGTGCAGTTAGATTTTTTGGAGTTGCTCGGTGTCTTAGTCAAATGGGTGCATGACTAAAGTTGATTTCTTTGGGCAGTGCACATTCATTGGATGGACTCCTGGTTAAGCACAACCATAGATTTTCCTTGACCTGCAATACAAATAACCAAAGGGGTGCATACTTTTAATTTTTATTAATCTTTGATTAAGCGAAAGGGGAATGATTAACAACGTGTTAGGACCATTTTTAATTGCTATTAGTGGTCTGCTTAATTCTTGAGGTGCTTATCCAAATCATTGTTAACAATTTAATATTTTAAGCGAGCGCAATCATCCGATTTCATCATAATGGAGCACTGCACTTGGATCTTTTGGATTTGCATGATATTTTATTAAAGGGGGTGCATAACCCTTATTTTAATTAATTTTATTGCCTTTAGACTTTGGGTTATAAAAATTCGACCATACTATTAACCTTAGAGTCATTGACGAGAGCGTATCCATCCAGATCATCAGGCAACCGAGCATATCCATCCAAATTAGCAAAGTTGCACATATTTTACTACAAAGGGGGCGCATACCCTCAATTTGATTTTATTAAATTTAATCACTTTAGACCTTAGGTTATAATATTTTTGACCATTGAATTTTAACTTAACCTTCAGGTTTTTTTTGTGAAAGCACGTCCGTCGGATCAAGTTGGATTGAGCATTGCCCTTGGATCTATTAAATCTGCCCGATTTTTAACCGAAGGGGGCACATACCCTCATTAGCCCATGTGATTTATTTTGAACCTTAGGTTTATTTTAATTTTTCTTAGGCCTAAATATTTTGATCAATTTTATTATGGACCAAAGGACTTTAGGGGTTCTCATTGGCTGATATTATATTTGATTTGCAAATTATAAACCCTTTAATAATCAAATAACATTATCGATCAAGGGAGATTTTTATCGAACGTTTGATTTATCAGATAATATTATCGGTCACAAAGGTAACTTTATTAACAGTTAAGGTCATGAATTTAGACTTGATTAAGATTAAGATTTTTATAGCTGTTCTTAGGGACCAAACCATTGATAATTAATTTCTTAGAGGGGAAAGCAACAGAGACTAGCAAAATTTGGTAACTTTATTCAAGCCAAAAGTTTTAAAATTAGGGGTATTTGATGTTGAGTCAAATTTGGCTCCATCATTGGCTTTGACTGGGACAATGTGTTGAAAACTTGAGGCACTTGAGAATTCTAGAATCTCCTAGTTTTATTTCTAGCCTTGGACAGAATCATAAAACATCAAGCCTGATTAGTAAATAAAAAATATGAACTAAGAAAGACTTAAAACTGAAAAGATAGAATAAAGCAACAATAAACATGATATCAAAGAAAATAGAGTATCCAACAACTGTTATTCTCCTTAGTCAAATTTAGATCAAAGGATCATAATTTTAAGTTCAGACGAGCTTTTGAAATATTGTTATGATTTTTCAAAAATATCCTAAGATATGATTATACATTATGTATCAGAGTTGGTTGTTCCATCATGCCTTGGCCTAAGTGTGTGTTAGTGCATTAATTTTGATTTATGAGTTTATAGAACTTCATCATGTTTGGAAAATAGTCAAGCCTAATAAGTAATTTCACTCCTTAATATTTTTGCCATTTGTAGGGCTCCACTACCATTCAAGAGTCTATAGCCTTGGTGGAGATGCTACTGATCCCATATGGTTTTACTCTACTTCCAGTTAAACATCTGTAGCCCCGGTAGAGGTTTTCCAAGATATCTCTGACATTGAATCAATATGCATCATTTTAATTTTCTTTCTCGTTTTGAGAAATATTTTGATATAAGCAAATATTGCAACGAGTGTGCCTGAGTTGAGGATTAGTTTTTGGATAAAGGATAGAGTAATGATTTTTAGCTCAACCATATTTTCCAAACATAATTCTATCCCTTGGATCCTGAAATTTATTTTAATAGTTTTTAAAGTGTGAGGCTTTGTCATGATGGACCAAAAACTCTGATTTTACTCTATTTTATTTCATACCATATGACAGTTGCATAAACATTCAATTTGAAAATTGTAGGCATCATCAAAATCTAAAATAAATTTCCTCTTCTATGTTTATCTTTTAGAGAAATAAAATTTAAAGAATACTCTTTTTCTATGATAATCATGAAGGACAACACAATTAAAACTACAAAGCAAAAGAGGAAACAATAGTAAGGAGAACACTGACCCAAAAAAACAACATAACATCCTGATAGGAATAGTACTCTATTTTTGGGTTTTTACTTTTTACATTGTTTTATTTTTATTTATTTATTTATTTTTCTTAGGCATTTACTCCCTATTGATCCCATGTTGGGGGTTATAAATTTTGATATGTATAGCATTGATAGGGATTTTCATTAGTTCACCCTCTAGGGTTTACAACTTGTAAGTGTTTGGACCAATAACTTGAGCTATTTGATAGGGACCAATCCACTTGGGTTCAAGTTTTCCTTTCTCACCATGCTTATCATTTTTGGGATCCCAGTAGATTACTACATCACCTTCACAGAAGGGAGTACCCTTTGCTTTCTAGTTAAATGATTTTATAGTTTTTTTGAGTTTGATCAATTATCCTATTTAAGGTCTCTCTTCTTTGTTCTTGCAACTGGAAAATTTGGTCTAATCTCCTTTGCAAGGCATCAGGGTTCTCATGGTCATGTAACAGTAGGGATAGTGCTAATTTCTCTATTCTAGGAGGTGGCTTTTTCTCCATACAATAGTTTGTAAGGAGTTTTCCCTGTATTCCTTTTAAGCGATAGTCTATCTGCCCATAGAGAAAATTTTAATTCACTATCCCAAATTCTCTTATTTTTACCCAATGATCTCTTAATTCTGGTAATTAAATTCTTATTTGATGACTCAGCTAGACCATTTCCTTGTGGATAATAATTTGTAGAGTGGGAGCATTCTATTCCATACTTAGCACAAAATTTTACCATCTCAAATGATACAAAATATTGTCCATTATCTGTCACTATCTTTTGAGGAACCCCAAATCTGGTTAGAATACTTTATTCTAAGAAATTTATAATAGTTTGAGATGTGGAACTTCTAAGAGGAGCAGCTTCTACCCATTTGGTGAAGTAATCTGTTGCAGTTATGATCTATTTATGTCTACCTGATGAATTTGGATTGATTTCCCCAATTAGGTTGATGCCCCATTGTGTGAATGGTGCTTCTATGATCATTGGTTTGAGAGGCATAGCGGCCAAGTGCTTTTTACCTGCAAAAACCTGACAATTGTGACAATTCCTAACATACTGATATACATCTTTAAAAAGTGAAGGCCAATAATAGCCTGCTCTCATGATTTTATTTGCAATGGCCTTTAGAGCAAAATGTCCTCCCCAAAAACCTTTGTGAAATTCTTCAATTATTTTTGGGACTTATTTTTCATATAAGCAGACTAATAACACACCATCGGGGTGTCTCCAATAGAGCACACCATCCTACACATGATATTTTTGTATTTACAGTTTTACTGATATCATTCTTTTAATCGGCATGTCCTTTGGGAAAGACAGAGTTTGAAGGTATGTTAATATTTCATCATACCATTTACATTCAACATTATTAACTCTCCTAATGTCATGCATTTCATCTACTATAATGAAATTATTAGTATTCTCCTTTATATGCCAAATATTTTGGTAAGCCTTACCCTCTTACAGTTTTAGCTATTTTGAATTTTGCATCATACTGTAATAGTTTCACCATCCACCTTGTAGGCCTTCTTAGTGGTTTGGACTGGATGAAGACATCCTTTATTGTTATGAAAGGGATATAACAGTAAAATTTATTTGAATCGAGTATACCTTTGAAATGTTCTAAATATTGAATCATTGTATAAGCATGTTTTTCTAACAGGATGTGCTCCTTTTAATCCTGAGCTCATAAATGTTATTGGCCTTTCATTATTTTCATCATCTTTCTATGAAAGAACTACAACAATGGAATGCTCAGACGCATATGAGTAGATATTGAAATCTTGTGAGTAATTGGGGCATGTTAAGGTTGGGGCAGTATAAATGACCTCTTTTATCTTTCTAAAAGCTTCCATGTTTTTTGTTGTCCATTTGATTTCTCCAGTATTTTTAACCATATTGTTTATAGGTTTGCTCATCTCTGCAAAATTGAGAATAAACCTTCTAACAAAATTAATCTTGCCAAAGAATGACCTAATTCATTTGATGTTTCTAGGAGGGAGAATTTTTGAGATGGCTTCTATTATTTCTGGATCTATATTCACCCCTTTTTCTGACATTATGTGTCCTAGTAATTTCCCCTGTGTTGTTCCAAAAATGCACTTTTTAGGGTTTAGGAAAATTCTATTCTTTGCACTGGGAAAATACTATAGCAAGATGTTCTAAATGGTCTTCTGGATTTTTAGAAAATACTGTTATATCATCCAAATATACCACCACTATTTTGAACATCAATCCTTTGAAGGTAAAGTCCATTGCTCTCTAAAATGGAGCACCTGTATTCATTAGATGAAAAGGTATTCTAAAATATTCAAATGTGCCCCAGGGTGTGGTGAATGTTGTCTTATGTCTATATTCTAGATTAATCTCTATCTGATTATATCCAAAAAATCCATCTAAGAGGGACATTCTAGATGAACCAACTACAACTTGCAATAGTTGTTCCATATTAGGCAATGGATAATTATCTTTTAAGGATCTTTTATTCAAGTTTCTAAAGTCTACATAGAGTTTAATATCCCCATTTTTCTTTCTGACCGGTACCAAGTTGGATATCCAAGATGAAAATCTTACCTTTATGATGATTTTGGAATCTAGTAATTTTTGTACCTTTTTTTGTATTATTAGGTGCAGGGTAGGGTTATACTTCCTCTATTTCTATATGAATGGCTTGGAATCTTCCTTCAAAGGTATTATATGTGACATTACATCATTTTTTAAGGTTTTAAGATCTTCATATGTCCAAGAAAAATGTTCTTTATTCTTCTTTAAGAAACTGATATATCCATATTTTTCTTTTGCTGGTAAGGCTGTGTCTATTTTCACTATTCTAGGCTCTTTAACTGTACCAATATTAACATCTTCAGCTATAGTCTCTTTCAATAGAGGTTTAAAAGATTTATCAAAATCATAAAATAAAATCTCCAGGGAGACTAATCCTTTTGGTATTCTATTTGTTTTTAGTTGGATTACTTCTACTAGTTCTCCTATTTGATCTTTTAATTGTTCTTCATCCTTTTCATCACAAATTACATCAGCATACTAATTTTGTAAGGTCATGAAGTCTTTTATGTCCACATAATATTGAAAGACCTGTAAGTAAACAATGTTATCTAGTACAAAAGGCTTATAGAATGAAATGGTTAAGAACTTATCCATATATTCTGTAGTAATTTTAGGATGATCTAGGCCTGATGCATTTACAGCTAAGAGGTCAGCAACATGATTCTATTCTCTAGGAATATATAAAATATTGAAAGATAAAAATTTATCAATCTCTTCCAATACTGTAGTTCTGTATTGTTTTAACCTAGGATGTTTAAGTTTGATACTTTCCTCTTATATTTTGAATGATCAATTTTGCATCCCCAGTTACAGTTAGGTAATTGATTCCCAACTCCTTGGCTTTCCTCAATCCTATAAATAAAAACTCATACTCAGCTATATTATTTGTGCAAGGGAATTCTAGTCTGTAAGGAATACCAAGGTAGTTTCCTTTTATATCAGTCAATTAACTCCTACACCTGCTCTTGATTGAGATTTAGCTCCATCAAAAGTCATGGTCCACATTTCTTGTGTTAATACTCTGTCTGATTCAACATCAACCATTTTCATGACTTTTGGATCCATGTTTTTGGCCTCTGGTACTTCTACCAAGAATGGACTATGCCATATCGAATAAACTCTCATTCCTTTTTCTTCCATTGAGTTTACTAAGTTTATCATGGTTTCATATATTTTAATTAACTCTACATAATATTTATTAAAAGGTTCTCTTCGTAGAGTTACATTTTCTTTGTCTGACATTGGAATGGTAGCATAAGACCAATCCAATTGGATTGATCCTCCCAATTGTTCTGTCCAATGCTTGCTTAGTAGTAGTGTGAATAACGGATCAACATCAACTACTACAACATCCATCACTATACCTTTCTTAGGGTGTTGGTATAGGAAAACCAATAATCTAGTTATCACTCCAATGCAAGGTACTTACCTACTATCCATTACTGAAATAGGGACATAATCTCTTGTACAAATTAACCCCATTTGGTCAGCTATCATTTTAGGCATGATATTATGTGAAGCTCGACTATCCAGCATATAATTATGAATTACATACCTCTCTTCTTCATCAGAATTATATATTAATGACACATAGAAGGATATGACTGAGGATGGTGACCCTATATCCCACTGATTTTGTCTAGCAGCATGGAAATTTGGATCTTCTTTTTTCTCAATCAGTCCAAATGCTCTACAAACTTATTCTCTATATTGCTGAACTTTCATAAGCTCACCAAAAATGACATTAACTTTATATTTACTAAGTTCTAATCCAACATCAAATTCCATATTTTTTATATCAAGTGGTTTGTTGCATTCCTCTTTGGGTATTTCTTCTTCTAACTTTACTAGCTTAGGGATTACCTTTTCGAGGGCTCTATCAATTTTTTATTTACTAATATTTTTGTCTGTGAAAGACTAGTTTCTTTATTCACTAGTAGAAGCTTTCTATGTTTTGTCATGAATTGTTCTGTTTCTTAAGTTCAGAGTATTGGTAGCTTCTAATCCTTCCACTTCTTTAGCAGTTGAGATTAATTTCCCTTGCTTCATTTTATCTTATCTTGACTCATGTGGTTTTTGCAAGATTTTGGTACCTTCAGCTACTAAGATTTGAGGATGATGATTTGAAACATACTTGTCCATGTTCTCTTCAAAGAGCCTTTCTCTGGACTCGTCTTCTAGAGATCAACAAACATTAATCCTTATGTCTTCTTCTGAATCATCATTAAGATCTATATTGTGCTATTTACTTAAGTAAAAACCACATCCTTCTAGGTTATGGGGGGTATCACATGTTGAAAAAAAGTAAGGAAAACCTTCTTTTATGTTAGCAAATAGCATGGGGTTTGGAACACTGTTTTGATCTCTATCAAATTCTTTGTTCTTCCAATTATTGTTCTTGTTGTTCTTATTTCTATTTCCTTCTTTAGAGCTACTATTGTTTCCCCAATTCTTGTTGAAATTTTTCTTGAAAGGAGGGTGATTATCAACATGTGGTCTCTCTGGTTGTGATGGCTCACCATTGTTCCCATTATTTCTATTATTTCTTTCTATTCTTACTAACCTATTGCTCATGGTATTAAACATCTCAACCATTTGATTAGTCAATTTATCCATTTGATCTACTTCAACTCTTCTTTGTAAATCAAAAGCCACTCTTTTGGATTTTTTATTAGGTTGATTTATCTCTAGAGAATAAGGTTTTATTTTACCACTATCTAGTATATTTATTTTGATTTCAGTCGCTTTATCCATACATTCATCGATAGTGGTGGCTTGTTCTTGCCTTAATTCATAATTGAATTCTCCTTGGAAAGCATTTTTATAAAAACAAATAGACTGGATGTCACTAAGCCTGAGGTTAATAGGGATTTTATTTCTAGTTTTGGAAAACCTTCTGTTAAAATAATTGACAACTTAATTTTCCTTTTTCTTCATAGTGGCTAACTCAGTTAACAAGGATTGTTTATTTTTCCTCTCCCCGAATTTCTTTAGAAACACAATTTCCATTTTAGAAAAATCTGGAATGTCATTGACTGGGAGAGAGTTGAACCAATCCCTAGCATCCTTTTCTAAAGTTTACAGGAATAGCCTTAGGACTACATCTTCATGTTCTACATCTAAGCTATCCAAAGCATATAAGAAACTTTTAATATGATCTTCCCCAGTTACTGCATTGTTTCCTAAAAATATGGGTAGGTACTTGTGGGTTTTATTTTGTAAGGCATTCAAATTTACAGGTAGAGCAAAATGCCTGTACCTATTAGTTCTCCATGATTGAACATTATTTTTATTTGGCTAAGCCATGGTGATTGTAGGTGTAATGGGATTTGGATTCACAGAAACAATGCCTACAGAAATATGGGGTTGGGTAGCCTTAATATAATTAGCTAAATTTTCTACTATAGTATTACTATTAGTTGGGCAATGAGAATAATAAAATGCATCATCTACAACAAAATTTAACCCAATATTAACAACTATTTATGTAGCAGTGATATTCTAATTTCTATTTTTTCTTCACGTACTTTCTACTTGTAGGACAAGATTTACTTTCATGCATAGTTTTCTTTAGAAGTGGTACTTTTTTATTATAGGTAAGTACCTTAGGGTTTTTGAATTTTGGAAATAGCTCCTTATTGCTTCTCCTGGTGTGTGCCAGCACGTTCTGCTCCTTCTTTCTTGATTTTTGATTTTTGGGTTCGTCTAGACAGATTCACCGACATAGGTAGTGCAGAACGAATATAATGTATTATCAAGATTGCTTGATTTTTAACTCTCAACCTCATAGAAGATGGTTCTTGGGAAAATTTCAAGAAAATCAAGAAACATTAAAACACTTCAAAAGATAATTGAAAATTATGGGCAAAAGAAAATAAATAACGTAAAAGTCATAAAAATCAAAACGTGGGTTCTTTATTCTAATTGGCCGTTTGCTGATTAAAATAATAATCATTGTCAAAACCAGGCTAAGAATTTAAAAATTCCTCCTCAAAAACGGTGCCAAAAAATTGTTGGAACAATTTCTTGCATCCATAGGATTGAGCTATCACACTATAAGAAATCATTTGGAACCAACGAGCTATTATAGGCTCTGGTCAACCTGCCTCTTTATTTTGGTAAAGGGTGTATTGCTATGATTAAAAGAAACCAAAAAAGGTAAGAAAACCCCAATGGTAAACTTAAGATATTGCAAGTATTACGCACTCCAGATTTTAATTATAAACTACTTCTATTAAATTGACCAAGCAAGGATAACAATCCTAATTATACATTATGTGTAGACCGATGCCTAGATTCATTGGGCTATTATAGCAATTTTAACAATACTTCAAATTGAACAAAAAGAATGGGAAAAAGAAGAAATTGGCTCTGTTAAACTCATTCGAATATCGTAATAAATCTAATAGTTTGACCAACAAAATAAACGTTCATAACACATTCAAATAATATAATATGCAATGAAGTCACATACAAAACTAAAGAAAAAATTGATAGAATTGACCCCCAAAATTGTATTAATTTTCTAAATGAATTACATGCAGAGTTGGCAGATTGCCATTAAAATATGTTAAAAGATCTTAATACAATGAGAAGTCTTTATTCAAATAATGTAATAAGACTTCCCAACTTCTCTCGTTCCAATATGGTAATAGGAAAAATCTCTGAGTTTTAGGCTCAATAGATCTGGAAATAATCTCAGCTTCTTGAGCACTGTTCTATCAAAACCTGCACAACAAAGGGGAAGAATGAGGGATGAAAAATAAAATAGACACAAAGGGGATACAACAACACAACTATAGGGCACTCAAGTATACCTCTTAGCAAGAATTTTCTATCTCTAATGCTTGATGTAGATTCTGACCGCAATTGGTGTCTTTATAGCTCTAGGTTCTTGAATCTATTATTTTTGGCCTCATTTGGGCCTTACATTTGTCACTCTTTGGTTTGATCCTCAAAAAACTGTAAAAATGTCTTCCATTATCCTCATTTATTTACAGTGTACACTTTTCTAGGACTCTCTTGATTCAACTGTTTAACCGGTAATATAAGTGCCCGAAGAGTTTTCTTCTTCTATCCCTTCCTCAACCTCTAACTGGCTTCCTACTTTCGAAGCTTCTCCTCCCTGAGTAATCCTTATTTCTTCCTCTAGGGGAGTATTTAATTCTAGTTATAAACTACATATTTTGGTTTCTTTATTTTTCTTGCTCTGTTGTAGCCCTCTGATTTGCTTTTCAATAAGCTTCCAAGCGTAAATATTAAAAGTCATGAAAAATTTCAATATATTCATTTCTTGGAGGATTTTGTTCTTCTACATGCTGATAAAAACCTTATTATTTTCATACTGGGTAACAAGGGAATCCGCAGTATTTACCAAGAAGGTAGTGTCCCTGGCCATTGCTTTGTCATCATCCAGTTCATAGTCAAAATATTTGATCTTATTCATGAGAAGGTCTTCTATGCTAGCAGTTTCCAAGAATTCCTCCAATGACAACCCAATTTCTGCTAGCTTTTCTCTTATATCATTTAATAGGGCAAACATTTCTGCAACATCATTATACCACCTTTCTCTGTTTACTTCGAACATTGTTGCTTTCATGAATTCAATATTGTTTTTCACCTCAAAGCCATCCTTTAAGATCACTTCTTTATTCTGCATTTCTTAAAAAATTTCTACGATTAGGTGGAGAGTGGGATGGATGACTTCCAATTCTTTCTCTTTCTGGTATAGTAAACTCTTTTTTATCTTTGGTAGTAAATTGGATCACTCTGATCTATCTAAAAATCTCTGTGATTCCATAGATACTATCCTTAATTTAAATGATATTTCTTTTCTAATTTTAGACAAATAGTCTACATAGTCTATTACTTTCACAACTAGAGGGGGTTGTACTGGTGTGGCGGTTGCCTTTGCTAATTATTCCTTCAAATTATTAATTAAGACTTGCATTTTAGCCTTTTCCTTATCACTGGTCTCCAATTGACCCCTCAGTTCTTTATTTTCCTGGTGCAAAAGGTCTATAGTCTATTCATTCATAGCTTTGTTCATCCTAACCATGTCATCCTCTTTCCATCACATTGAAATATTCCCTGTTTGATCATAAATTTTGAGAACCAAAGGTTCTTGCGAAGCAGGAATGGATATCTCGACGATAGATGATTTGGCCCTATTTTCCTCCATCCCTGTAGCAGAACCTTCTCCTGTGTTTCCCATCCATGTTACCATTTGTAGTTCTTTTTCACTAGCCACACTAAAAATTGTTTTTTCTTCTACCCTCTCTAGAGAAACTCTTGTTGAGGTTAGGGCCAGTTTAGACTTCTTTGCCTTAAGGGTAGATATGACTTCTTGTTGTTTAACTCTATGCTCCTTTAAGAAGTCCACGAAACCATCTATTTTCCTCATATTCATTTGGACCACTGTTGGAACCTGTACTTCTATGTTGTTGATTTTTAGTGAACTAAGAATAGCATATGGGGCTAACTTTTTTACACTAGTAAGGGCCCACAGTTGATTAAGAACAGGGGCTACGACCTATTTTTCTAGAATTTCTAATTCTTGGGAAGACCTTGTAACTATTTCTTTTCATTTCTCTATATGAAGCCTGGCAGGATTTTCTTGTGAAGTACCAGGCGCTGCTTCTATACTGAGTTGATGGCTTTCCAGGGCTTGAATTAGGTGCTCCACTATATCTTTTGTATTCACTGTGACCTCTACTTGTTCAATGCCTTGTTCTTATATAATTTCCAGTATAGGATCTTCTCGGATTGCCTGAGTGGAAGGAGAAAAAATTGGGGCTGCTAAGTCTACAAAAAACTCTCCTTAGTGCGTTCAAATCTGTGGGGTATTCATATGGTGTGTGAATTTGTGAATTACCCCTTAGATTATACGGGAAAGCATTCCATAATTTTTGTAAATTTTCTCCCTTCTCTATGGTTTCCACTAATTATTCTTCATATTGGTCCTTTCTGTGCTCAATCCAGACATACTCGCGTTTCATCATATCCCTGTATTTTCCCAACGGATCATAGGGTCTCCAAGTTACCTCTTTGAAATCTAGGCCTTCTAAGTCATACATGCCCTTGAACATGGCCGGATACCCTGTGAATATGTAATATCCAAACTTGCATGGGAAATTGAGCCAGGGGACTTGACCATGCTTCTTAGCTTACCTTATTTTGGCTTCTTTCTCAACCTATCTTACCAGTTCCAGGGTGGCTAGGGAGAAAGGGCAGTACATAGGTAACATCTTAGGGGGAATTTTGTCCCCATAGAGCCTAATATATGTGAAGCATTATGAGAAGTAATCCCCTATATGATTTTACTTAATGAAAGTTTTTATCCCAGGGCCTAATCTCTCAAACATGTTGCCTGTTAAAATCCAGTGAATTTCTACCATGAAATTGTCACCAGACCAACCAAAATGGTTACGTCTTTCATGTATCCTCCAAAATATAATTTGAACGTAAGGACTCTCAACGACTTTTAGTCTCTTTTTACTGTCTTCTCCCATTTGCCCAACTAATAGGTGCATGAGAATCGAGTAGTGGGAAAATGGGGCATCTACTTCCTTTGTTCTAAAATTACCCTCTTTAGTTCTGTCAATTGCTTATGCATTTGTTTACTCAATTATTCTTCCCAAGCATAAATGGGGGTGTTCATGCTTCTGTTACTTTGTGTTACCAGATATAATATATCCATGTATACCACATTAAGTTTCGACACTCCTAAGAGGATGTTAACCATATCATAGAAATCCCTGACCTAGGGCTTAAATACCATTTTCCTAATAGGTAATTCATATTGCATCTTCTCATATGTATAAAAAACATTTTAAAATATTCTAAACTAGTTAACATGCTAGACTGTCTCTGAATTACCTAGCAGATTAGTGATGTTTTTGATGGCATCAAGTTGACTTTGCTAATGTACTTGGGTGCGATACTAAATATTGGTCGGTCCTAGTTGTCCCTGAAGGTCCTTGTGTTCTCATCATAAGCTACTACTAGCCACGTCAATAGGTTCATGGAGTAGTGTACTCGAGGAAAAATTAATTTCCCTATATTGCTTGTCCATCTGTTACTTCTGGGAACCCCCTTGTTTTACGATTTTCTCGCTTTATGGAACAAATATACCAACATCCAAGGATAGCATTGTAAATTCTCTTCTATGGAATTGAAACTCCAAACATAGGTGTTTTCAATTTTGTACTGTTGAGCTGGCATGAGCATCTTGTCTTTCGTAGATTGTTTGGAGAAATCATACATCCCCATTGCGACAACAACTTGCTCAGAGAGTTCAACATACGGGGTTTGGTATGTGATAAATTTTACTACCTCCAAGGTATCTCTAGGTGCGAAAGTAGCTTCCCATGCAGCCATTCCACTTTACAAACAATACTTCCACTCTATGTAGAACACTGCTCTTGAATTCTCACTTGCCAATGGTAACCCTTTGACTCTCTGCTCGCTGATAGCAATTTTCTATTTTGAGATAACTAGGGTGGTAATGGTGTTTGAGAGTGGAGGTTTAAGTAATTTATGGAGGAGTGGCATCACTTTTTTCACATAGGGTGTTATTAATGCAGTGTCACCAACTACATTTTGAATTTGACCAATGGATATTTGGTCATAATGTCATTTCTAAAATCGGATAGTTATGGTAGGTGATTTTCCTTGGCCTGCACGTTCGTGAGAACTTTGGTTTGTGCACTCTGAAATAATTCATAGTGTTTCTATTGGTCACTAATCTGTTTTCCCTCCTGACGTGGTATCATGAACATGGTAGTGGTAGCTTCGCGAAACATTCTGCCACCTTGGCCCTGAAAAAGGTTATTCAAAAATAGATACACTGTTGAATATGGTCATTTTATCGAGGCCCGATCGTCTAATTTTGATTATAGAGGTGTGTGCCCGCCCAGGTTCATCAAATCATTAGATTTAATATGCTTCAAGCACCATCATTGATGCCCTTGGACATGCATAATTTTTAGCCCTACAACATAGTAAACGTATGTCAAGGTGGTCACATATATTAAGGTTGAAACACTATGGTTAGCAACAAGTTGATCTCACATACTTAGGCCCAAAATTAATAATCATTGTTTTCATTAATCATAGTATTAATGTGAAAAATAAAATCATTTTATTAATGTTAATGTAGTGATTATAATGTTAATAAACTCTTAATGAAACATGGGCCTTTATAATCTGATCATTTCTCCAAACGCTCATCGTTAAATCTCATTCATTTTGAGTGTCGTCGTTGATGTCCAAGAACCTGGATGGTTGTTAGTCCACCAATGTATATAAATATGTACCTAGTTAATTAGATTAATCATGTTTATAAAGTCAAAAACTTTTGGTTAGTAACAATTCAATCAACAATATTGAGTCCAAAGTTTACACAATCATTGATTTGACTTTATAATTATACGATGAATTAAACCTCATATAAGCGTGATTTACCACGATTGATCTGGTGATTAAAACCTTAATAACATTGAATTAAAACATATGAATTATATAATCAGATTACCTCTCTATGCGCTCACCATTAGATCATACAATGATGGGTGTGATCGTTGGATTCCCCGTACATGCGCAAGGGTTAGCAGGATGAGAGGGAAAAATTAACAACGTATTATACCCTTATAAATCATGATTAAGCGATAGTCTTAATTTTAATAATGCATTTAATTAATTATCCAACCAAAAATCTCGTGTATGTTACCCTTCGGACCCCATGGAAATGTGCTACCGCAAGATCTGGGTGGGATCAAGTGTTACTGTTGGATCAAAAGGAGATGTGCGCTTATTATCCTAAAAGAGGAGAAATTAATATGCACTTAGAACCTTACCTAATCATGATTAGCACTTTTTTTAACCTTATTAATAAATTCAATTAATTTCCTTGCCCAAAACTTCATGTGATTTACCTTTGATCATATTGATAAAAGCGCTGCTGTCAGATTTGAGTGAGTTGGAGCACTATCGTTAGATCAACCAAAAACTACACATAGATAAAATTTACATTATTATTTGTTATCCACTCTGATGAATCACTACCATTGGATCTAGGTGGGAATGAGCACGATAGTTGGAACTTGATTTGACCATTACCCAAGTGTTGACCGCTTTGTTAATTACAAATAATTTTGGGGAAGTTCCACCATCAGATTAGAGCGAGATCAAGCGCTATCATTAGGTCAAAAAATAATATGCTTTATATTCCTTTGATTCTTTTGATTCAATCACAGTCGTCGTATTTGGCTGGATTAAATGCTTCGATCATTTTTAATAATGTGCTATCATTGGATCTGGGTGAAGATGGGTGCAGCCATCAAATTAGCCATAAAGGTGCACTTTGTATCTCAAGGGGGAAAAGTTTCGATCTTGATGAAGCTCAACCATTGGATCTGTGCATGAATGAGTACGACCGTCAAATATAGCTTTGATTATAACTCCATTGATGATCACCTTGCTAATCTCTAACAGTTTCAAAAAAGTACTGTCATTAGATTTGGTAGGATCAAGCATGGTTGTTAGATCTGATGATGTTGTACACTTCATATCTCCAATGTTTAACTTGTCAACATTTGATCACTTCTATGAAGCGCTATCGTCGGATCTGAGTGAGGATCAAGTGTGGCCATTAGATTTTTTGGAGTTGCTCGATGTCTTAGTCAAATGGGTGCATGACCAAAGTTGATTTCTTTGAGGAGTGCACATCCATTGGATCGACTCCTAGTTAAGCATAATCATAGATTTTCCTTGACCTGTAAGACAAATAACTGAAGGGGTGCATACTCTTAATTTTTATTAATCTTTGATTAATAGAAACAAGAATTATTAGCAATGTGTTAGGAACATTTTTAATTGCGATTAGAGGTTTGATTAATTCTTGAGGTGCTTAACCAAATCATTGTTAACACTTTGATATTTTAAGCAAGCGCGATCATCCAATTTCATCATAATGGAGTGTTACCCTTAGATCTTTCAGATTTGCATGATATTTAATTAAAGGGGGTGTGTAACCCTTATTTTAATTAATTTGATTGCCTTTAGACTTTGGATTATAAACATTCGACCATGCTATTAACCTTAGAGTCGTTGATGAGAGCATATTTGTCCAAATCATCAGGCAACCGAGCGCATCCGTCCAAATTAGCAAAGCTGCACATATTTTACTACAAAGGGGGTGCATACCCTCAATTTGATTTTATTAAATTTAATCACTTTAGACATTAGGTTATATTCATTTTGACCATTGAATTTTGACTTAACCTTTGGGTTGCTTTGTGAAAGCACGTCCATCGGATCAGGTTGGATTGAGCATCGTCCTTGGATCTATTAATTCTGCCCGATTTTTAACCGAAGGGGGCACATATTGTCGTTAGCCCATGTGATTTATTTTGAACCTTAGGTTTATTTTAATTTTGCTTAGGCCTAAATATTTCAATCAATTTTATTATGGACCAAAGGACTCTAGGGGTTCTCATTGGTTGATATTATATTTGTTTTGCAAATTATAAACCCTTTAATAATCAGATAATGTTAACAGTCAAGGGATATTTTTATCGAACATTTGATTTATCGGATAAGATTAACAGTCACAAAGGTAAATTTATTAACGATTAAGGCCATGAATTTAGACTTGATTAATATTAAGATTTTTATGGTTGTTCTTAGGGACCAAACCATTGCCAATTAATTTCTTAGAGAGGAAAGCAACAAAGACCAGCAACAATATGGTAACTTTATTCAAGCCAAAAGTTTTAAAATTAGGGGTATCTGATGTTGAGTCAAATTTGGATCTAATAGATCCTTCTTTGTCATATCCACTTTCATAGATGACCCCTATTCCTCATCTGAAAGTATCACCTATTGCAGTTCCTTTTCCACCACTTCCTTCTTAGATACCCCAAGAGTCCTTCGTGCTTCTTGATATTCAGAATACTTTGAAAACTCTCATTAACAAGATGAAATTAATGGAAAAAAGAGAGATAGAGAGATTTCAACAAAGAAGATTTCCTTATGTCAACAAAGATCAAAGACTTAGTCCTAGCAATAGCACTACGGTCAGAGTAAACGTGATGCAAGAAGATCCAGAGTGTTCATCTAAAACCAGTCTGGTGAATATATGGTGTCTGGTATGCAGTGATCCCCATGATTCAAAATCGTGTGTTATGTACCAACACCATGTACAACAAGACATGGAGAAGGCTGAGAGAAATCAGAAAGGAAGAGTAAATATGCTATGGTAACCAGATCATATCATGGTTGGAAAAGATCTTGATGAAGATGGATTCATTTTTGGCAAGATGAGGTCAGGCAAGAAAACACTGCAAGTTGATCCTCATAAGATGGGTCAATTTTAGGTCCCCTCTCAAAAGAAGAAAGATCCACATGCTCAAAGTATTGATACATTTCCTATCCTCCAGGTCAATGAAAAGAGGGACATGGTCCCTAAAGGCCAAGAAAAGGAGGTTAGTTTTCGCAAGAGGTTTGACAAAGAAAATGAGAGAGAAAGGATGATATCCAATAATGAAGCTCAAGAGAGGCTTAGATTTACCTCCATAACCAAGAGATAGAGAATTGAAGCCACACAACAATATAAGAGAAAGTATGGTGAGCCATAGAGAACTTAGGGTTATGTGTAAGGGATCATCCCCAAAATGTATTTATAAAAATTTGGTGAATCGGTTTGAAATCCAGGTGAATAGTGTCCAAACGCATATAGAAGGTTCACTATTATTAGGGGCAATGTTGGAAATTTAAACTTAAAATGGTCAAATTATTATAAAATTGGGGCGAATCGACCCAAAAAAAAATTGCACCCAAATTTTTTTGGCTAATGGGTCTTGGTCAAGGGTCCCAAATATTAGCCAATTCCAAATTTTGAAAATCCTAATTTTATCCAATTTGGCGATAAATAGCCGCTATGCATAACCCTCGAGAGAAGGTATGAGATACCCACCTCTGCCAAGTCAGAGTATAACATTGTGGAGGAAATGAAAATAATACCCTCTAAGGCTAGCCTATATGATACTCTCTTTATTCCTGGCCAAAAGTAGGCCACTACAATCCTCTGCATGCCCTCTAGGAAAGATAAGATGACTCCTGCTACTTTAAAGAACAAGCCCCCTCCCTTTTACATTTATTTGAGTATGGAGGTGTGGATTGTACACAACTGCATGATCAACTTAGGGGCTTCCACCACAGTTATGCCCAAGGTAGTCTACGAGGAGATGAGAATAGAATATACCAGATCCTGCCTTGGAGTTTTATGAAGAACACAAGCTTATACTGAGAGGAGGGATGAATAATATAAGATCACTTTTTACTTTTCTTTCCCAAATAGTATTATCCAATATAATCAATGGCAATATCAATAGCAGTAACCAAAGCAATGCACAAATCATCACACACAATAGAGACACCAATTTAACGTGGTTCACCCAATGTGGGCTACTCCATGGAGAAAATATTTCATTAAAATTTTCTCAAAAAATCTCTTGGGAATCCTTCCCTATTACAATTTTTATGGACCTCTATCCAAAGGAGACACCAATCCCCTAATATGGTTTGTGGGAACCAACCCACAGGAGATACAAATCTCCTTCGTTGGTTAATGGATCTATATCCACAAGAGAACTCCTCCTCTGCTCTTGTTGGTGATCCTCTAGAAGACTACTACCTCCACTACTTTGGCTTGTGGATCTCTCTCCACTGAAGACCTTTGTTCTCTCTGCCCTAGCTAATGGATCTCTATCCACTGGAGACTACTGTCCTCTACTCCGTCACCTCCAAAACTTGCTCTCAACTGTATCTCAAATATATACTAAACATAGTCCTTCGGTCTAGCATAAATCTGCTCGATCTCTGTCTCTAATTTACACTAAATATAGTCCTTCGGTCTAGTAAAAATTTACTCAATCTCTTTTTCTAATCTGTACTAAACATAGTCCTTTGATCTAGCACAAATTTGCTCAATCTATGTCTCTGATCTACACTAAACACATTCCTTTGGTCTAGCACAAATCTGCTCAATATCTATCTTTGATCTGTCCTCAAGCCTTAACACAAAGCTTGATCCAATCACAAATCAACTTTGCTATATCTGCCCCAATCCTTAACTCAAGATTTGAACAAATCAATAAATCAACTCTGCTCTCATGTCTTCTCAAAGACTTGTCTCAAATTTGATCAATAAGTCCTCTCAAGAACTTGTCCAATCTACTCTCAAGTCTTCACTAAGACTTACCTCAATTATGTATTGTAATATTCCACAAAAGCTCACACTAATCTATCCATAAGTCTTCAACAAGACTTACCTCAAATCTGCTCAACAAGTTCTCACTAGAACTTGTCCAATCTACTCAACAAGTCTTCACCTAGACTTACCTCAAATCTGCATTGTAAGCTTCCACAAAAGCTTACTCAACTCAACTCAATCTATCACAGAAAACCTCTTTCAATCACACAAACAAGTTTCACACAGAATCTTGTTTTACCTCAGAAACATATAGAGAATGGTTAGAGACTCAATATGTTTAACACTCACAAAACTCAACTTAATCTCTTCTAGAAAACCTCTTCAATATTACAAACAAATTTCACTCAGAATTTTGTTTAACCATAGAAACATATAGAGAATTGTTAGAGACTCAATATGTTTCACTCACAAACACTCAACCACTTTCAATCTCTCTTTCAAATCAATTCAGAATATAGAACAATTTGTTTCACATAATTTGAACTATCACTCCAACTCTTTCCATCAACTATGCTCAAACAACTCAACTCAACCAATCACTTAATGAAACAAAGCTTGCTCACAAAACCCTAAGCAAGTGTTTCAAAATGCTTTCAACAACTCTCACTATGGAACTCAAACTTGACTCAAGATGATTCCAAACTCATATAACAATGATACTCATGTTCTTTCACAAACCCTAATCATGCACATGAAATTTTACTCAAATATTTCCAACAATGCTTATCAAACAACCTTACATAACAATGATACTCATGATATTTTACAAACCCTAGTTCAATATAGTTTTCAATTTCTCACTCAAATGTTCTCACCAACATTTACCAATCATGCACATGAAAGCTTACTCAACAATGCTTATCAAATAAACCTTTTCACTCCAACTTAGCATTCACAACATTCAACAAACAATATTCCACTCACAAGGATGATATGCCCATACCTTTATTTTGAAGAAGATTTGATCTCAAAACCTGTCTCAATCACAATCAACCTCTTTGAAAATCTCAATGGTTAGATATCACAAATCTATCCTCAATATTTTTCTTCAAAAATATTTCACCATGCCAAAGTATTAAATCTCAATTAAACCTTATTTCTCCTTTCAAGACAATTTTCACAATTTAACTTTATTTCAACATATAACATATAGTACCCTTGGCATACCTTATTACTCCTTTTATAAACTTTAATCACTAAAAAATCAATCACAATATTAAACCTTTACTTTCCCTTTTATCTCCCTCTAAAGCATATAAACCCCTTTTAATTTTCCCACTAAGCAATTTCAACTTAATAAAAACTTAGGGAAAATTAAAAATTAATTTCCACTCCTCACAATTTTGGATGCAACTTTAACCTTAGCAAATTGAGCACATACCTTATAAATAACACCAAAAGGCCTTGGTGGGATTCAAACACCCGATCCCCTTTTTCCAAGCACCTTCGCACAGCGTGTGCCCACCAAGTGGGCTACGTGCCCTCACGCAAAGGTCGAGGCTCATGCCTCCCTTTTATCCTTCATCCGAAAATGCAAAATAAAACTTCGTCTTCTGCCTTACCAAAATAGCGATCATGCGGATCAAACCTGTGACCTGTCACCTATGAGTGACTTAGCATAGCCCCTGGCTACCAACCATGCTACCCAACGCTTTGTGATGTAAACAATGCTCCAATTGTATTTGTTCCCTGGTATACTTCCTTAATATTTTAAAGCACATGTGATTCTTCCTTTCAAACCTTGGTGCACAATTTACTTGGGCATTCGATTATTTGCATGGATAATTTCTTAAGGTGGAACTTACCACCTTTTATATGCAATGTCATATTTCCAAAACACGTCGGTGCTTAAATTAATTCGAATTTGAATTTTATTATGGCGCTTTAAATTAATTTAAATTTAAATTTTACCTTAGGGTAGAATATTTAAATTTAAATAATTTAAACCTAAGACTTTATAAACTATCACATGGGTCTTTTGGAGGAATAATAATTTTATAACTCCTTGGCCTTCGTTTTTCTTCAAACCAACCTGTAACCAGAAATATTATAATATTATATATTATAATATTATTATTTCCATTAACTTGCTTCTTTGCCTTGTTGGAAAAACCATTGGAGGACATTAATGACTACACACCTTGCTCTCTTCTTGACATCAATGACAACAACTCTTGCTCATATTTCCAATATTTTGCAGTTAGATGGGACACTAGTGAAGACAGTGGGGGTAATAAAAGATGTTCTTATGAGGCTGCATAGAGCTTCGGAGGTAACTATCATGCAATAAATAGTGGTGGTGGATCTAGAGCCTTATTTTGGCTTATGCCTTTCAAGAGAATTCACTGCCAAATTGGGAGGATGCATGTATATGGATTATTCTAGCATGGTGATCCCATTCAAAGGGAATAGGATAAGAATAACACCAGATAAGCTTGTGTCTTATCATATTGAAAATTTGAAGAAGACGTGTAATATCACTCCTCTAGATGAATTTGAACTAGTGGATAGTTTTGAAGAGCCAAAGATTGAATATGAGCTGCCTTTTAGAGAGGATTATAGTCAATTTTGGGATAGATATGGGTACATATAGCATTTCCACAGAAATAGAGAAAAGAATCCCTGCTATAGCTAATAAATACCTGAGAGAAATAGAAACCTAGACCATGCACTTTGATGGTGTAAGATGTAGAAATGGTGTTGGTGCTGGTGTACTATTGTAATCTCAATCAAAAGGTGTAAAGAGTTTCGCATATAGGCTAACATGGTCATGCACTAACAATGCTATAGAATACGAGGCTTTATACCTCGGTCTAATACAGCCTGAGAGCATGGGCATCAAGATATTGGATATATATGATGATTCTGAACTAATTCTCAATCAAGTAAGAGAGAGGTGCAGTAGCAAACATAATTACCTAAAGGCATACAAGAATAGGGTATGGGATTTGATGGAATCCTTTGATGTCCTAAATATTAATTTTATTTCCAGAAGAGTGAACACCTTGGCTGATTCCTTGGCAATGAAGGGAGCTAATTTTAACCCTTCTGCAAATATAGGAGTCACAAAAGACAAAGGTATCAAAATGATTTTTAGACCTACAATACTAGAAAAGCAAATTTTTTGGTAGGTGTTTGAAAATGATGAACATATCATTGATTTTCTAGTAAAATAAGCCTATATATCTACCATTCAAGAGGAAAATCTAGAAGATATAGACCAACAAGATGTCATCCAGCTAAAGAACAATCATATACCTAGAGGGTTGGTCACTCTAGAAATCTTATTTGGCAATGAAGATAGGAAAAGGATCAAATCCATGGAAATCAATGAAAAGGTCTACAAGGGAATTGAGATCAAAAAGGAAAATAAGCTCAAAGTTGGAGTTTGATATTCTCCAAAAGAAGAGGAGGATATCAAAATTTTGTGCCTAAAATACCAAGACATTGTAGCTTGGTCATATGAAGATCTTAAAGTATACGACAAGAAGGTCATCCAATATACAATTGAGCTAGAACCAATGCAAAAACCTTTAGTCAAAAACAGATACGTGTGAACCCCAGAATCGAAGAGATAATGAGGGAAGAACTGTTAAAGCTGCTGAAGGCTAAGATCATATATTCAATCAAGCATTCAACCTAAGTAGCTAACTTAGACCCATTAAGGAAGAAGAACAATGGCATCAACTTGTGTGTGGATTTTAGGAACCTCAATCAAGCGTCATTATACCACTATCCACTCCCTTAGATCGATCAAATCTTGTAGATTATAATGGGAGTAGAGAGGTTCTCACTGTTAGACGATTTCTGTGGCTACAACTAAATTTGGGTGAAATATGAGGATCAGTTCAAAATAGCATTCACCACCAAATAGGGCACTTTTTCCTATCAGAGAATACCTTTTGGTTTGTCCAATGCAGGAGCCACATTCTAAAAAGCAATGAATTATGCATTTGGAGAGCTGATCAACAAAGTCATTATGATCTACTTGGATGACATGACTGTATTCTCCCATGAGAAGCAATATCACCTAATGTATCCTTATTGTAGTGGTATCTAAACATGCTCTAAAGATTATTTGATAGAAGAATAGGTGGGTGGTTAGATGTCCAAGATGGTGGAGTGGGAAAGAATATAGTTACAACTTGTTTGAAGGGGGTTGTTGATGTGTAATGGATTGATTGGGGGTCAAATATATGAATGTAATGATATGGGATTGTGCTTGAGGATGAAGGGGGTGGTGTCAGGTTGTGACGTAGAAAATGTAAATACCAGGTTTGTGGAAGATGGAAGGCTAGTGGATGGGGGATGAAGATGGGTATGTCGAATGAAGAGGCTTCATGTGACCCAGTCAATGATGGACTAGAGACAAGGAAAGTGGAAAATCTTGAGGTGGTACCAGTTAGATCATAATCAGAGTAGATTGATGAGGATGCCATGTGGGTCGATTGTGGTGGTAAATTAAGGTCAAATCATGGCATATTGATTTGGGATATGAATGGTGATTCGATTTGAAAGAGATTTTGATGTGAGAGGTAATGATTTTGAGGAGTATTTACAAGAGACAATGAGGTTTGTGGTACATCGAATTGCTCTTGTTGGGAAGGTGCAGGCAACTACTAAAGTGGGGAAGAATGTCTCCTCTTTATGTTCAAACAATGGATTTAGTCATGCATGTTTTAGGACTACGTGCTCTTCAATATACACTTTGATTCATGTGTGGACCATATTGGGTGGGGCTTGGAACGTACACCAACTCTATTAATGAAAAACCAATAAATTTTATCAGTTTAAGCTATGATAAGCCTAGTTTTATCAAACGGAAGTGGTTTTTATGGAAAATGTACCTTGAGGTGCATTTTTGATCATAATGCACCTTGGGATGTGGTTTTTGGGTCAAAACATACCTTGGGGTTTGTTTTTTATTTTTTCAACCCCCTTATGGTTGTTTTATAATTTGGGGGACCGAATGATGTTAGAATTTGACAAAACTAATACCGTTGGAAAGCTCTTTTTGAGACCAATCCAATGTTAATAGTTTTGGAAAATTTGGAGAAGAAAATACAGGGCAAAAGTTGGGTCAAAGATGACCCTACTTTTGGGTTTTGTGTGTTGGTAGTTTTTGTAGCAAAAGTGTTTTGATTAATCTAGCAAACAACAAACAACAAACAAGTGTGTGGGTGATGTGTTTAGAGTGTTTGTATCAATTTGTTTATGATGTTGGTTGATGTTGAATCCTTTGCTTGATTGTTTTGTGTTGTAGTTTGTGTGTTTTGATGTAAAAGACCACTACAAACATAAAGTATGTGAATGATGTATAAATGGGTATATTAATGTATCCCCTTCCCGCTATACTCGAAGGTACGTAAGGAGTGGTGAGAAAAAAATAGGTGAAAGGCTTCCTATTATGATGAAAGGCTCGAGGTGACTAGAAGGAAGATACAAAACTCCTCTTATGAAAGAGGTGGTGTTGTGTAAGACCTACTATCGGCCTACCCAGGTTTTCGCTTCACCTTAAAATAGGCTTAGTCAAGAACAACAATTGCACACTCACTAATTATGTAAGCCCTATGAGTAGGGACATCTAGCCTAATCCTACCCTAAGGTAATCTCAAGAGTAGGGGATTTCCTAGTGATGAAGTCCAGAAAATCACTTGTGGAAACTATTAAGGTGTTTAGGGGGCAAGTCAACGCTTGCTAGTGAGAGCCAATGCCATTGATCTCTGTTGAAGGTTGGTGATGAAATCCAATACAAACCAATGTTATGCCTTGTGTGCATGTGTGCATATTTTTTTTTCTTTTTGAAAAAAATGCTAAAGGGAAACTATGCTAAAGAAAACAACAAAAAAATATAACATTTTAAATGTGCTATTCAAAATAAATTGTCTTTTTATTAAGGAAGTTATACTAACTATAAAACTAACCAAATGATTTTGGTGCATTTTGAAAGAAAATTTAAGTTATCTTGTAAATGGACCTAATGTTCTAGGTGCCTTTTGAAAAGCAAATAAACAAAACAAAGGCATTTTGTAAAGCAAAAGTATAATTTTAAAACTTGACCTAGGAGCTAAGTGTCATTTTGTAAAGCAAAGTGGAAATCATTGTTCGATTTGCAAAAGGAAGCAAAAACAAAATAAAAATAGGTAAAAGTTAGGGTTTTGAACAGTCTACCTATAATTTCTAGCTTTTGGATGCTTCTTATGGCCTAAAAGGGTCCCTCGCACATGTCAAAGTGCAAAATGTACCTCGGGGTGTGTTTTATGGTCAAAATGTAGCTCAGATACGTTTTCCTCCAAAAGTGAAATTTTGGACGATTTTGAACCTACAACAGGTCTAGAAGATAGAATCTATGTATTTTTATGGGTTGTACCTGTTATTTTGCAAGAAAATATTAGAATTGTGCTAAACTCAAAGAAAGTCTATTTGTAATGAAAAATACTAAAGATGACATTTAATATTTGAAGAACAACAATGCAAAATGAAACAAAGCAAATCATGAAGTTTTTATTGAGCCTGAGGTGTGTTTTAGGGCATTGGAAGACTACATGCTTGTTTTGTAGGACCTAAAATGATAGTAATACCATAAAAAGTTGTTAGCTATACTTGAACTAACAAAAGCAAATAAACAATTATCACCAAAATGAAGTGGAAGAAAACATCTGCTTTATATTGATAAATTTGTAAAGTGTTACAATATAAAATTGTATCCTTTTACAATATACCTTGAAGGGTTACAAAAGAGGGACTCCATTAGGAGGGACCCTAGCATGGAATAAATTTGCAACATTGTACATGTCTTCTTTCAATTCCTCAATGTTGGAGTGGGCTTATGAAGCATGCCACTATGAGCTACACGAGTTGCGACCTTGCGTAACCCTACAAAATGTGTTAGACCATTTGGAGACCTATCTCAATTAGGCTCCTTTAAACATGTCCTTGTGGATAAAAGATGAATAAAAATGTATTACAAAATTTATAAAATGAACTGAAACTGATAAGGGAGTGATATGTTACCTATTATGCCAGTTTAATAGCATGAAATTGGAAAATACACCTTGGGGTGCATGCACATCAGGGTGCATTTTGAGTTCTATAGCTTAGAATTATACGTACATCCATAGTAGAACCCATCGATGCAGTCTGATGCTGATTTGGAAGCCGTAGGTGCCTGTTATGCCTTACAAACCACTTGTAACCTACAAGGGAGATGTATGGGAGGAAGGTCACATGCTCAAAAGGGTTAGAGATACTTCAAACAACATTTGGGCAGCATAACATTAATTTTTTTTCTCTCTCAAATTGTAGATAAGGTCCTCATTTTATAGGATTTCTAGGCAAGAGAAGGGGTGAGTGAGGTGGAGGAGAGAGAAGACCCCACTTTAATGTGCAAGTGCTTGGTAATAATTTCCCACCTAAGAGTATTAAGTGGGCATGGGTGTGCCATACCCACGTAAGACTTGGGGAAAAGGGAAAATCCCATTTTCAATGTTTTTCTTAAATGCCTTGTAAGGAGGGTGGGTGCCTTTTGAAAAAGGGAGCAAGTAGATGTTTTGAAAAGCACACAAAGGGGTGTGAGGGGGTGCATGAGTTGGATGGGGGATGGAATTACCCTATTTTATTGCATCCTAGGGTTTAGGATAGCATCATGTTAGATTTTAGGATTTTTGAATTGATTTTGCTAATATTTTGTTAAATGTTGTTGCAAAATATTGTTTGAGATATTTTTAGGTGTCTACATATGGCATCAGATCTTGACCACGTAGGAGTAGGGCTAGTTTATTCTCATCACCACCATGGTGATTAATGGGCTCCACTTGTCATGCTTCCCTAGGTGGTTCCCTAGTGTTGCCTCTTCAAGCATGTTAAGAAGTGTAATGAAAACAAATACGGGTCGTAATATTTATCTAATTTGATGCTCAAGATCAATGCCAAAGTGGGCAAGAGAAATGTGGTGTTGGTGCAATATATCTTGATCCAGTTCCCATGGCTCAAGAACTCTCACGTGGTCTACTTCAGGGTAGATGAGCTTCAGGTTTTTGTATCCATTGTGCCTGCCATCCATAACACATATCAAAATCTGTAGCTACCTAATCGTAGCTAAAGACCTCTACAATTGGGGGAAGTTTTTAAACTTGGATATTATATATGGCTCATACACCATCAGGGCCTCCGCCATGTTTATACCTAATATTCAAAACCGTTACACCATGGTGTTGCAAAAATTTTATATGAGAACCTTGAGCTTGTATGGATTGTCACACTCAAAATAAATGATACCCCATCACTAAATCTACTTATTGTCAATCAATGCTCATGGACCATTACATGATCTATGATATCGACAAACAATTGTGTGCAACCATCTCTGTCTAAGATCTATGCTTGAGATCTACAATAAGCTACCCCTCGATGATGCATATTTCGTCTATTCGAGTGTAGCCATAGCTCTGCTTGAGTCAACAATGAGTTTTGCCTCCTTGCATTTCACTACGCTATTCTTGTATTTCTCCAACATCTATGATCCTTGCTTGATATGTTAGAAAGTTGTGTAAGGATTTTGGTAATTTCTCCAAAAGCACCCATCCAACGTGAGAAGCACACATACCATTTCCATGCATGAAGTTGCTCATTGTGAGACATGTTGAGACCTCTTTCCATATGTTCTAACAAGATTCTTCTTCATCGGATACTTCCCATGCTTCATCCATGCGACTTTTTATCTAACATCTCGAGGTCCACTAGTGACTATGAATGCTTGGGCTACGATATTTTTCAATCATTTTAACTACATCTGATGACTTGCATTTTAGGAAAGTGTCACTCAAGGAGTTTACAACATGTAAAAGTAAATTTTCCCCCCTTAGTATAATGTTAATGAAGGGCTAAAGTAAAAATTCAATGATATTTTCAAAATATTAGGAATTTTTTTTCTAAATTCTAAAGTGACTTGAAAATTTTCTTATTTAGAATATTCCTTCATTTTTTATTGGAGGTAATGGCTTGTTTCACCTATTTTTCACATCTTGAGGGACATTGTACTCTTTTCAAGATTTTAGGCACTTATTTTTTTTCTAAGTATAGCCTTGCATATACTTGTTGGAAAGCTTTTTCCAAGATGGATATAATGGTGGGGTAATTTTTGAGTTTTTTTGACTACTTGATATGCTTATTTGTACCTTGAATTTGATATTTTAAAATAGAGTGCAATCTCAGCAATGCCCAACACTATTAACACAAATTTGTGTCACATTTGGAGAAGCTATATTTTTATGATCTTGGAGGATTGTTAAGCCAATTTTTTCATTGTAATTGGCCAATTTGGAGGTATTTTTGTCATTGAGACATTAACATTGTACTACTCTTGGAGGTTCCATTAGGGCTATTTTTTTATCCACTTTCTCTAATAAAATCATCATCACAAGGGGTGTTTTAGGTCCCCTTACCTCTTGCTTGTGGATTTCTTTCTTGTGGTATTCACTTGGCCATATTATGTTTGGTGCTTGCATCTCCTTACTTGTGCTTGAATTTTTTTGCTTGCTATACCCCCACATGTCTTTGGAATTTCTTTCATTTTGTGATAAATTTTACCTCAAAGAAATAGAATCCTAAGAGTAAGCCCCACCATTGGTAGGTATGGGATCACGTGATAATACATTGAGATATATTTTTTGATCTAGATATTTTGTGGCCTACACAACTACAAAATCCTAGTGACAGATTTACCAACAAAAAGTCCTGATATTGGCTATTATTTGCAACATGGCAAATGTAGTGGCCGTTTGCTTAATATTCCCCTTAGTGGACAACATATCCATGGACTTCAATGTCTAGACATGTGGTAACCACATTGACACCTGAGTAAAAATGGTTTGTAGAAATAAGGAAAATATTTCAAGGACAAAGTTTTTAGAGATTAATTGATTGAGGGAAGTCCTTGCAAATGACCAAACTTAAGGATAATATTAAGGGTTGGTAGTAGGTGTGGATTTATGGCAGTTTGGATCAGGGGGCATATCAATTGTCTATGAAGGAGCTTTGCAACCTTTTTGACCTTTGGATAAGGCCCAAGAGACATGTTGAATATGTTTTTAGAGTTAGAATGGTAGTTAGAATCAATTGAAAATATTTACAAACTGATGGAAATAGCCCAAAATTCTATAACCCTATAAGAAGGGGTTTTGAGCAATAGGACTAATTTTGCGAGTCAAAAAGTGTAAAAGGGTCTAGGCCCTTTCAAAAATCCATATTTTACCATTTCAAAAATCCATATTTTACCATGATAAAAAAAATAAATTAGATTCTAGTCTTAGAATAATCTAGGCACTAGAAGAGGTTAACAACTCTTAGCCACTTGGAGAGGACGAAGTCTATCATATGCACTATAGGTGATAAATGCTTACAAGTATTAATGATCAATCAACTACAATATAACTCATCTATTTATCATGTAAAACAATTAACAAACCCTAACCCTAATGCTCAAGGGTTGATTGACCTAACCTAGGGCCCAAGCTAATAATATTAAAGATAGTTGATGTGTCTATATTAAAGATAGTTGATGTGTCTATATTAGAGTTGGTACATACTTTACTTCCCATTTTATGTATTTTTCTTGTAGTCCATCCATGTCACAAGTCTTTGTTATTCCTAGTTTTGAATACCTTTCTTGACCTTGCTTAACACAAATAAATTTCTTATTGTGATGATTATAGGAGGAACCTCTTCTTCTTGTTCTCCTTCAGATAACTATTTTCATATTCCCACCAATGGATTGATGTAATGTTATCTTCTATTTGTTTTATCTACTAAATTTCCATTTATATTAGCTTTGGGTTATTCTTCCCATGTCCACTCACATACTCCTGTTTTCTTGCTTTCACCATCCATTTGTATAAACTTGTATTTTTCTCTTCTTTACCTAGTTCTTTTAGAGCTCTCTTTACTACTTTGCATTCTTCATTGTATCATGTATTTGATGGAAAGTTGCATTTGCTCTCTTGTTGATGTCTCCACCCTTTGCAAAATTTGTTTTGTTGCATCCTTGAAAATTGAATAATTCTCTTAGGTTATCAAGACCTTTCCCTTTGCAAAATTTGTTTTGTTTTGTTTGTTGATTGTGTTGCTAGTTTTTCTATTTGTTGATTTCTTTCTTGCCATGACAATTTTATATACATTGAGATGTGTTCTAATTTTAATTCTATTGAAAAATCTTTAATCTCTATTTCTATTATATTCTCTATTAGATTTTATGACCAAATGACATATTCACTGATGCTTACCCCATTTTATGTTTTGCATTTATACTTTCTAGATTTCTTCTACCTACTCATACCATTAAAGATGACCAATGCATGTATGCCACATAGGGTCAATAATTCTTCACCAAAATATCCTTTGAGCATCTTTTCCCTTGCTAGATTTATTCTTTTGCTAGCCATAACATATTGCTATGTAAATCATCCTTTCTATATAGCATGTTGGTTTGCTCCCTTGTTGTCCTTCCATTGAAATCCCCTATTAAAATTATCTTTTTCGTTTTTTGTAGACAAACTTACACACACCCCATCGTGATTTGAACTTCAGTCTCCTGGATGAGAGTCCAAAGCCATACCATTACAGTATCCAAAATTCTCTCTTTAAAGTTTGAAGTATGATAAGATATCTTTCTTTAAATATGCATTTATTTTTAGACTTTAAATATTCGTAATACAAAATAACAAATTTTAATTCTAAGAGTTCTTGTTTTAATCCAAATATATTACTTATTAGAGTCTTCTTTTTCCAACTCATATTATTACCCTAAATTTCCTTTATCAAAACCATAATTCTTCTATATACTTTATCATTTCCTACCATTCCACATCACAAACTTTCTATAACCTTTATATGTTGGGCTCCCACACTCATCTTATTCATTTGTTTTTACAAAACAAAACAAATTATGTCTCTTCCTTATGTAATGGCCGTGCAGGGCCTCTCCTATGGGAATAGGCTGTACAATTCCAGCATACTCTTTGGGAGCCCATTTCCTTAAACCCAAACTAATGACGACATTCACACAAACAACTTTGAACTTAGCACAAGATTTACTAATTAAGAAAAATATTTCATTTCCATTGTTATACTTAGATTCTAATGATATAATTTAAACAGGTGCAGGGGCGAATCCAACTTAAACTGAATTCATTGTCGAGTTTGTCTGAAGTGGCTTTTTATAAGGCTACGAATAGCATTAAACGCACGGAATTAAATTTAACTAGTATGATGTATACCATCAGAATGTATATAGTAATTCCGGAGTCTATATTTGGAATTGAATCCGTACACGAGAATCATTGAAACATGAACGGAGCCTCAGACAAACATGTCGTTTTCCGTCAACGAGTGGAGCTTCCATTGCTAGTTTTACGCTCGTACAAAATTCCAAATCCTTTTAGTAATTTGTATACAGCTGCTTAATGTCATTAAGCGTGTTGTGACCATATTGGAGGTGTAACAAAGAGAATTGAGGCACACAACCAATATGAAGAGTTGTTTTCAAAATTTACAACAGGCTTGATAGAACGAATGGTTCTACTTCGTTCTACTTCTGCTTGGAAACATTATATTCAGGCACTTAGCCCAGAAGACTATAATGTAATTTTGTCTTTACAACTTCTTTTTTACATAATGGTGGAAAAAACAATGAACCTTTTCCAATATTCGCTAAACAAGGTAGTGGCCTTCTTAATTTAGTGTCCATAAGAATAATGATATTTTCTTATAACTGTGTTTGATATTTATTTATTTATTTTTTAAATTAAGGGAAGAGGGTTTTGAAAGGGCTCAAAAACATTTTACAACCGAAAAAATACAGCAAACCAAAACAGTTCACTTCAGCACTTAAACAGAAGATTCAGCACTTAAACAGAAGAGTACAAAAACTGTACTACAACACTAACCAAAACAAAACAGTAATAGACCCCTCAAAAATGAGTTTTAAAGTTTAGAATTTTTTTGTGACGTCTTTTTTCGGCAATCAATGTCCCGTATTCACGGGTGCACATCCCGATGAGTGTTTTTTAATGTTTTAAGGCACTTTCGACCGTTATTCTTGGCAATCACTGTCTTTTTTGGCATATCCCAAGGTAACGGTCCGTTTTTTTTTATTCTCCATGTGCTAAGGCACCCACTGGCTTGAGAAACAAGATGGATTGTAATGTTTGGTCATCAGCCGAAGTGATGAGCACTTAAGGTGCGAAACGCGTTTTTGGAGTTTTCTTTTTCATTTCAGTCTCTCTTGTTCTTATGTCGTGAAGTGCCCTTTTTGCATTGATCGCTTGTGCTTCTACTTTCTCTTCGCTATTTGATTTTTTTTGCACTAAGGTACTGCTCCGAAGTATTTCTTTCTTTTTGAATATTAAAATCGTGTGTTGACATATGCATGCACGCATGAGCGGATAAATTTCTTAATTAAAACAAAATTTGAAAAGAGAAAAATAAGAAAAGATGTCATGAGAAGAAGAGTATTAAAGTGGAACAAAATTTCAACATAAGAATGTCATTCAAAATAAATAGTTTTTACGAGAAAAACTAGACAAGACATCGGAAACCAAGCATGAATATTTTTAAATGTAAATGTAGAAAACTATTTTTGTTCACCTAAATTATCATAAATTAAGTTCAAAATCATTTATAATCTAATAACTTTTATCCTTATATTAAAATTTGGTTCCACTTTAATACTTTTCTTCATTCAATATTGTATGCATTGGTATGACAGTTCGGATGCCATTTAAAACTAGTTCGGATGCCATTTAAAACTTTTCTTAAGTTTCTTTTACTATGCCGTTAATTAAGGATATCTACAAATACAAGGTTGTGTGTATGTGTTGGATGCAATTTTAACTCTACTCAGTGTTGATTGTTGACAGGTTCAATCGAATCAAGACATGGGAAAGCTGGTGCAGGAGCTCCAGGCAAGAGAGAACATGCACAGGTAAGGTTAATATTACAGTGATCGACGAAGTTTTTTTGGTACATTTTTTTGTATCCTATATATATGTGTTACTTAACTATACAGGAGAACTGAGATCATAACTCACAATTTTATTAATAATATTTTGTGACAGAAATATAGTGAGAGGGGACATGTCTCAGATGACATCTATTGAAGAGTTGAAACGATTGGAGGAACAATACGATTTGGGATGCAGTCGAGTAAGAGCCAGAAAGGTAACTTATCTGCTCCTGCTCATGCTGACGAATGTTTGTTTTTTTTGTTTTTTCTCAACTGACCAATATTTCGCAAGTGTGATTGACAGTACGAGATTCTAGAAGCGGAATTAGAGGCTAGAAGGAGAAAGGTAAAATTGCTTTTGGGCTAATCTTTATAGTTCGTTAAGCTGAGAGTCCTTCGTTAACAACGACTAACATGTTGAAATGTTTTATATTCAATATACTCAGTAGTTGTGGAACAAAAATCTAGAAGATTGATTTTAGGGTTTGCCTATCTACTGCACATGTATAGAATGCCATTCGAATAGTGTTTTGTTTAACATGAACAATCCCAACCCTAGAGTGACTATTTTGTTTTTGCATTGAAATAATTCAGATTCATCAGATGTATGAAGAAAATGCAGAGTTACACAAAAATGTAAGCTAAGAGATTAGTTTGTAACTTAAGAAAGAAGCTTAGATTAAACTCTAGGAATGAAAGGGTGACAAGTGTATGAATTTGTGTGTATTCAGGTCTCGCAGATGCCACTCAGATTTGTCAACGGTAATATTAATGTGAATGGGCATGGAATATCATCATTCATAACAGCAGCAAACCCCAACCCCCACCCATACCAACAGAACTTTCTGTCATCCCCAGTTTCCTTAGAAAACTCCTCGCTAACTAACAATATGCAGCAGCGAGTGTAAAGTCTCTCATTCCTTTCTACATTGTATTGGTTTTGATTTTCTAAGGGTAGGAATTGGTTCTGAGATGCAAACTTGGCCTGCATTGTGTCAGATTGTCCGTACAACAGCAGTTACCAGTTGAGAGGCGTGCAGTCGAGCAACCTCAACACCAACATCAACATGGGTGTCCCTCTACCTCTGCCTCTACAGTCAAGCAACCTCAACACCAACACCAACATCAACATGGGTGTCCCTCTACCTCTGCAACTACACTCCTAATGGATGGATGGGAAAACTTCTCATTTAGTGATCACATATAGCTTACAAAAACTTTCTATTCCTCCTAAGCATGTGAAATGCTTTTGTTTCTTTGCTACAGTGTTGTTTGACTATACGCTACCAGTTGGCCATCTACGTCTTATATATTAATCTATGTGGGTGATTTGTGGATAGACATGAAGATAGAGTATTTGTGAGACTGAAAAATTAAAGCAACTATAGTGAAGTGTGGGGGCTATGTAATTCTCAAATTTAAAATTACTAAATGATTGTTATGATTGCTTTTGCATCTTATTATGACTATGCTATGGAAGAGGTATAGGTTGGTTTACTAAGTTCCTCATCAATAATTTATATTACTATTGGATTTTTTTTTTTTTTTTTTAATATGATTATTATTATATTATATGATAGTTTTTTTAATTTACAGGTTAAATTTGCATAGTTGTACTATAAAATAACATTCATTATTATATTTTAACAAATCACATGGTGGTATTATGATAATATTTTTACATTATTATTGTTTTCCAATAAATCATAGAGGTATTATAATAATATTATGACGATTTTACATATATCATCTGAAAAGATTTGAAGTTAGTTTTTTTTTTGTTGATTAAAGAAAAAGATTTTGAAAGGGACCCTCACCCTTTTATAATAAAATTTTCAGCTTATAGAAAACCAAAACCAGTTATGCATTGAACCTTTGACTCTCATTGCCCAACCAATAACTTGTCTAAGTTTACTACAACTGAACTTGAACTTTTATCTGAGCACAAGAGACCTATATTGCCTAATGTCTTACAAGACACAAGTTGGTGGATTTGTTGTTGGACAGCTCTAGAGAAGGCCAAGATAGAGTTAGAATCAGCTGGGCATAAATATTATGCTACTTGAGAGTGTTTAAAGGATTGGTGGATGGCTCCCCTAAGCTTAAGAGGCTCCTCTATCCTCACTAGGGGTTGATTGAAGATAATAGTCATACTCTTGATTTTGTCTTTAAATATTCTCTCGTTTCTTTTAATCCATATGCACCATAAAAATATTGGGATGAAAATGTTCCAAATCTATTTTTTCTCCTTATCAGGAGGTCTCCATTGGATCCACTAGTCAATAACATTCTCAGACATCACCCAACTAAAACCCATAGATCTCAACCATTGATCCAACACTTCTTGAGGAAAGGAACATCTTAAAAATATATGAGTGATTGTTTCTTCATTCCTTTTACAAAGGTAACGTCTGTTGGGTCCCTAGAAGCCTCTCTTGCTCAAGTTGCCCCAAGTCAGGATTTTCTTTTGGAACACAAGCCAAGTAAAGATTTTTATTTTGGGAATGCACTTGTTTCAGATACTTCTCTAAGAAACTTTGGTTTGAGATCTTTGTAAAATCTTAGTGTAACCACTTTTAACTGTATAATAACCCTAAGTTGATCTAGTCCACACCAATTGATCTATTTCCTCTAAATATAGGATTTGAAAGTACTTTATTTTGGCATAGAATTCTTCTAGCTTGTATCTTAGATTGGTATTTTGCATGCTAGTTCTCTAGATTTTGACTTCTCCTTGCTTCACTATATAGGAGTTGAAGGAGGTGTCCCACTCAACTTGAAGATTTCTTCTAGATTCCTCTAAATCCTGGTCTCTATCTAAAGATCCTAAATCAAGCCAGTTTTCCTCCTAGAAGTTTACTTTTGTTCCTTTCCCTATCCTCCAACATGTTCCTCCCTTTATGATGTCTATGCCTTGATAGATATGGTTCTAGATTTTTGAGCCACCTTGTATTTTGTTATTCTAAAAAAAAATTGTTGGTCCCTCCTCTTGAATGTATTTTATCCTCATGACATTAGCCCATGGTATTCCTTTTTCCTGAATGATTCTCCACACCATTTTTGATGCTAAAGCTTTGTTGAGGGTCTTTATTCTTCTTAGGCCTAATCCTACATAGGCTTTTTGGAGGTACATATTTGTTTCTTTAATTGGGACACTCCACCACTCTTTTATCTTATCATAGAAATCCTTGTGTCATCCACAAAGACTTGAACTTAGTTATTTGCCTTAAAAGTTTATATTTTTAACCAGTTGATCTAATACCATTTAACTAAATATTTAGGTTAATTGGGAAGATCTGATAGAGAACATAAGGGTGAGACTTAATATGTAAGATAGATATATGAGGGTAGGACTAAATATGCAATATAGATACACTTGATCCAAGTTATATAATTACTCCACTTGGATCCATGCATATAGTGCATAACTTCTTGTGTCACATCATTTGTTCCAAACCCACTAGGCAAATTCATGATATTTTTTAAATTGTAAGCATTAAAAAAAATTAATTGTGCTCTATTTGTTTATGTGTACATTGGTTTTTTGTTCTTCATTGATCTAAACATGATCTTTTAAGTAAAAAATAAAATTTCTATTATATAGAAGTGACAATTTAATGGTTGATTTACAAGAAACCATGGTGGATAGAAACATAATATATGCACTAAATCATAATTAAAATAAGCTTTCGAACAAGGTGCTATAGATTTAATTACTAAAAAACTTAACCACAAAATAAAATAAAATAATCTCTTTCATTTTTATATAAACATAGTAAATAGATCCTATGAAACCACTGTTGAAGCTAACACTAAACATACCTTACTAACACCATATCATTTCCTCATAATAAGTGCATAAAGCTTCCAAACCATTTATCAAAGTAATATGATAAACACACTTTGAAGTATTTGACGGTAAATGTTATGTACACACCTCAACTTTTCATGGATAAGACAAAGCATGATGCACTTTGAGTGCAAGATCTCTTTACTTACCTCCAAAACCACTAATACCAACTCATTTTTTAAAATGTTATGTTTATAGCCACTCAAGCCTACCATCTTCTTTGGCTGCATCATCATGTCCTAAGTGATTGATAATTTCATGGAGCTCTTTGATGAACCCTATGGGGCCCAATATGTGGTGCCACAAAAATAACTTCTAGAATTAACTTGTGGTGCTTGAAAATTATGCTTTACAATTGTGCAACAATTATGGAAAAATACTCCTCATACAAGAGAAAAAGACTCGTTCATATATGCAAATGCAAAAACATTCTATAAAATATAATGCTCATGTATTAAATAAAGCAACATTAGTAGTTTAATACTATAATGAAACAAGTTAAATAAAATAACAATTTTCACAACATTTACCAAATAATTTATATCAAGGATATAATTTTATAATTAAAATATAAATCATCAAGAGATTTAGATCCAAATCTTAGAAATAAATCCTAGCCATTTAAAGAGATAATGTGTTTTAGCCACTTAGAGAGGGCAAAGTCTCTTATTCACATTGAGGTGATAGAAGATAGAAAATGTATTTGATGATCCAACTACAACACATCTATTCCTAATTATAAACTATGAAAGTAATAAAATCTAACCCTAATGATCAAGAGATAAATCATTCTAACTTAAAGGGTTCAATCCAAACAAATAAAGATAGTGGATGTGGGTATATTGGGGCCATTACATGACCTCTTTCAGAAAATTTATTTCCAAGATAATTTTTTTCAGAGAATGGCTACAAATTCCCATATTGCATCTACATCTAGGAGATCTTGCTATTTAATGACTAGCTCTTACACCTATTGTATTCATAAAGTACACACTCAATACTACAACACTCAAAAGTCAATTAGATAAGGCCATATTTGCTAACTTTGAGAAGCTTTATTTGGGATTGCACCTTTCAACCAAGCACATAATTTAACAAAAAATATGAAAAATAGGATGGATTTTGGATGAAGATAGGAGATCTAATAAATATACCACATACCTAGTTTTGAAAACCACCTTATAAGGACCATAGAATCCGGGTGGTATCTTTTTATTGGTCTTAGTCTTGAGCAAATATTGCTTATATGGGTAGAGCCTTAAAGAAACTATATCACAAACTTCAAAGTGTTGTTTTGAGCAATGCAAATTATATTTTTTGCTTCCTATGATTTGAAGTTTGAAAAAGATTATCTTTGAGGATCTTGAGAACATATTATATCTATTGGATAAAAGTATCAATTTGAGCAATACAGGAAGACCTTCAAAGGTAATTTTTCAAATATGGGACTTTTGATCATACAAAGTTTCAAATGGGAACATCCTAGTGGAAATATGATAAGAAGTATTATACCATCACTCTACTAGGGAAAACCATTTAACCCAATGATATTGCTTATATTTAGTAAAGCATTTTAAATATGTATCCAAATATTTATTCAAGTTTTTTGTTTCATTTATCTAAGGATGCTAGGAAGAGCTCATGTTAAGGTAGGTACCATTGAGTTATAAATATTGCTTGTGAAGATATAATCACAATCACAAATATTAGACTTGGGCATACCATGTAATTTGAAAATAAATTCTAGGAATACCTTGGCCACTTTGCTAGCTATAGATCATTATGGCATAGACGTGTACATACTTGGAGAGATAAATCACAACCATAAAATCCACTATTTTAACTTTTTATTTTGGAAGGCATCTCATGAAGTCCATAGAGATGTTCTTCAATTGGTGATTAATAATAGGGAGTGGTTGGAAAAATCTTGGAGTATTGACTATTTCAAGCTTATTTCATTGACATACTTTGCATTCTATAAAAAACTACTTGATATTGACTTTTATTCCCTTCCAATAAAAGAATAGCTTGACCCACTACTAAGTTCTAAGAAACCTAGAATAACCTACTAAAGAAGAGACATGCAATTCCTAAAGGATTTTGTTCTTGACCTAGGAGAATTGATTTACAAAGGTTTGATTCTTCTTCTATAGTATCCTACTAGATGAAGAGAACCAAGGGTCACGAAAGGTATCTTCCTTGATTATAAACTAAATGAGAAGTCTCAATATTAGAATGCCATCCTTTACAAAATTGAGTGACCTAAAGATAAAGGGATTGATATAGCCTAAACACTATGTGAATCTTCATATTCATGATAAAGAATATATGTTACCAAATTTTCCTTCCCTTATATTTAACTTCAAAATCATAACCAAAGAGGTTGGTTAACCATTTGTTCTACTCACAATGATATAGATGTTGATTTAAAAAATATTGAGGCTACAATAATAATTTTTAATAATGAAATGAAAATACAACAAACAAGGCTTCCAATTATCAATTGCATGTAGTATGATTAACATCTATTTCTTATAAGTAGACATACCCAAATTATGTTCAAATATCTATTTGCTTAAATCTTGTTAGGATCGACCTTCATACCCTCATTAGACATAATGTGACCCCAATATTCTAATTTAAAATCCTAAAATAACATTTAGATCTCTTGACAAACAACTCTTCTTGTTCTAGGAGGATGAGCATCTATTCTCATGGTGCAAATGTTATTCCCAAGTATTACAATAGACCAAAATAACATGAAATAAGATAAACAAATTCTTGGTCAAAATATGGATAGGGCATTAGTAAGACCAATTGCATCACTTAAAAAAAACTCATAATTAGCCTCATGAGATTTAAAACTAATTTTAGGAATATCATATTCTATAATATGAATTTGATGAAATCTATAACATAAGTCTAGTTTAAAATAAAAGCCACACACCACACAAGTCATCTAGTGAATAATCAATAATAGGTATAGAAACATATGTTTGATAGTAAGCTTATTTAGTGGTAAAAAATATAAACACATTTTCCAAGATTCATCCTTGCATTTTAACATGATGAAAGGGTAAGAGTAAGGGCTGAATTTAGATTAAATAATTTCTTGTTATAGCATATCTTAAACCAACTTCTTATTTTTTTTAAGGTGGATGATGCTAGTATGGGTGGACATTTGATGGATGGCTACTCGAAATTAAATGGACAACATAATTACATGTATACTTGGGAGGAATTCCTTGGATTCCTCAACTATTTTATTATATTTATTTATGTTATTTATGAGGAACCATATCTCAAAGGAAATAACAAGACATTCCTACTCAACAACCTAGACTCCCATGCAATAAATCTATATTGAAATATGTTTAATGTGTAATCTAATTCATAGCTAAGACCAACATTGTATGATGTAATCTTAGATAGGCATGAGGGTATTCATTATACAATGTATTTAATTTATTATAGTATTTTATTATGTAATCCCTATAGGCCACGATTAACCTTGTTATGGTTAAATCCGCCTTCTAAACATGTAATTAAACTTAAAACCTTATGTTGGTTTAGGTTAAGTTAATTAATGTAATTGGGTTTTTGGTACTGATATAAATTACCGCCACACTCCATTTATCATTGGAGTGTAGTAATTGTTATCCATGGATAATATAGTGATTATTTATGGTTCCTATAGGCGCCCACCAATTTTTGTGTGTTATTCCTCTTCTTTCATCCTTTTATGTTTTTTGTATAATATTTGAGTGGATGGATTATTTCTATTCATTTCTAGAAAACAATGTGAATTCCAACATGGTATCAAAGTAGGTATGGAGCTACCTCACTTGGTCATAGAGAAATACTTCTTAGAGCCTCTGATACTTATTAAAAATATTAGGATGATTTCTTCTTGAATGTATCATAAGTTATTTTTGCGTAAGAGGAAAAATGAGTTCTATTTCTATTTCTATATGTTGTTTCTAGAGTATTATAGATAATATATATTATTATTCCCAAAAAAAGATTTCAAAAATCACATTGGAGACTACTAGTTCAAAGGAAGAAAAATGACACAAAATTTTGAATTCAAATTTGATAGATTACCTATATAGGGTTTGGTTTGGCACCAAATTTTTTAAAATACATGAATCCCTTATTCAAGGAGAAGGATAATGCTTAAATATACCCTGAATGACATCCATTGTAGCTGCTAGAGCATGGCTTAAGACGCTTACATGAAATAAGCCAAGTTTGAATAACTATGGGCACTATTTTTTGTTAAGAGGACTACTTTTTCTACAATGGCTTTAAAGGGGTCCTGATGTGATGGAAAATTCTATAATATATTCTAGCTGATGACATGACATGATGATTAGTCTTGTTCTTTGAATAAGACAAGTCGTATGTTTGATTCATGACATCATTTATTGAAGCAAAAGGGAAGTCATATTTTTCTATGGAGGAGCAGTCTTCCCAATAATCATTGTATGTGGTAGTGGATTGGATAGTAGGACAAGGCTAGAAGAAGATGGATGTGTGTTTAAATCACATGCCCATGATTTTTAGTTGTGATTCTTGGATCCATATTTTTTTTATGATTTGAGAGGCGTTTAAATAAAAGGGCATTCCCTTTACTTTCAAAAGGTGTGGTTGCTTAGATGGTTATTGCAATGAACCTTGTACCCATGAGACCAAGGTTTGAATCTCTCTAGTGTTAGGCTTTTTATAAAATATTTATAATTGAATACTGACATGGTAGTTGATATTGCACCCTTGTATACCATGTAATAATTTTTTTTAAAAGCATATATGTATTCAACCTATTAAAATTAGAAAGTGTTAGATATTCAACAAACTATTGGTAACCAGTTGGTATAGAATGAGTGGTTATCATCAATAAAATAAGTAGATGACACTGAAAAACACAAGCTTATACTGAGAGGGGGGATGAATAGTATAAGATCACTTTTTACTTTTCTTTCCAAATCAATATTATGCAATGTATCAATAGCAATATCAAAAACAATAATCAAAGCAATGCAAAAATCACCACACACAATAGAGACACCAATTTAACGTGGTTCACCCAATGTGGGCTACTCCATGGAAAAAATATTTCACTAAAATTTTCTCAAAAAAACTCTTGGGAATCCTTTCTTTATTACAATGTTTATGGACGTCTATCCAAAGGAGACACCAATCCCCTAATAAATTTCATAGATCTTTATCCATAGGAGAACTCTTTATCCTTAGCTTTGGCTGGTGATCTTCTAGAATAACTATTGCCTCCACTGCTCTGGCTTATGGATATCTATCCACTAAATACTCTTGCCTTCATATATAAGACATGTATTCACTACCCTGGCTAATGGACCTCTATCCACTGGAGACTGTTGTCCTCTATACTCTATCACCTCCAAAGCTTACTCTTAGCTCTGTCACAAATTTGTACTAAACATAGTCCTTTGGTCTAGCACAAGTCTTCTCAATCTCTATATTAAAATATGCACTAAACATAGTCCTTTGGTCTAGCACAAATATGCTCAATATCTATCCTCAAATTTGTACTAAACATAGTCCTTCGATCTAGCACAAATTTTCTCAATCTCTATCCTCAAATATACACTAAACACAATCCTTCGATCTAGCATAAATCTGCTCTATCTTTGTCCTCAAATCTGCACTAAACACATACCTTTGGTCTAGCACAAATCTTCTCAATATTTGTCCTCAAATATGCACTAAAAATAGTTCTTTGGTCTAGCACAAATATGCTCAATATCTATCCTCAAATATGCACTAAACACAATCCTTCGGTCTAGCACAAATATGCTCAATATCTATCCTCAAATCTGCACTAAACACAGTCCTTCGGTCTAACATAAATTTGCTCAATATCTATCCTAAAATATGCACTAAACACAGTCCTTCGGTCTAGCACAAATATGTTCAATCTCTGTCTTCAATATTTAACACAAAGCTTGACTCAATCACAAATCAACTCTGCTAGATCTACCCCAAACCTTAACCCAAGGTTTGAAAAAATCAATCAATCAAATATGGTCATAAGTCTTCTCAAATACTTGTCTCAAATTTGCATTGTGAGCTTCCACAAAAGTCACACTAATTTGTCCACAAGTCCTCTCTAGAACTTTTCCAATATGCTCAACAAGTCTTCACCAAGACTTGTCTCAAATTTGCATTGTAAACTTCCACAAAAGCTTACTCAAATCAACTCAAACTTTACACAAAATCCTTTTCAATCACACAAACAAGCTTCACACAAAATCTTGTTCAATCTCACAAAAATACATAGAGAATTTTTAGAGACTCAATATGCTTCACACTCACAACAATGCTCAATCACTTTCAATCTCTTTCTCAAATCAAATTAGAATATAGAACAATTTGTTTTACAGAACTTGAACTATCACTTCAACACTTCCACTTGACTAGGCTCACACAATTCTACTTAATCAATCACTCAATGAAATACTCCTTGCTTACAAACCCTAGTCCAAGCATATGAACACTCACTCAAGTATTTCCAACAATGCTTATCAACCAATCTCACATAACAATAATACTCATGTTCTTTCACAAACCCTAGTTCAATATAGTTCACAACTTCACATAACAATGATACTCATGTTCTTTCACAAACCCTAGTTTAAGCATATGAAAGATTTACTTCAATATTTCCAACAATTCTTATCAAACAAGGTTTTTGTCATCAAATTTCACTCAAAAAAACCTTTAACAATCAAACCCAACAATGCTTATCAAACTACCGTTTTCACTCCAACTTAGCATTCACAATATTCAACAATCACTTACAAGGAAGATCTGCCCATAACTTTTTGTTTGATGAAGAAGTGCCCTTAAAAACCTATCTCAATCACAATTATTCTCTTTGCCAATTTTAAGGGTTAGGTAGTAAAAACCTTCTCAGAATTTAATCAATAATTTCCTCATAAATTATTTTCACCATTCACAACATGAGAACTCAATTAACCTTATTACTCCTTTCAAATATTAAACAAAATAAAACTTTATTTTGAAATAACATTAAAAAATATCTAATGCCTTATCACTCCATTCAATATTCTAATCACCAAAAAATCACATCAACTTTCACAACCCTTATATCTCCCTAAAAACCTTATGCCAAACAACCTTAGGATAAAATTAAATTTGAAAAATTTAAATACCTTTTTCCCTTGGTGGGAATCGAACCCATGTTGCGCATCCACCAGCACCCTAGCCAAGGCTCCAACTGCAGCGTGAGCTAGGAGCTCACCTTGGGAGCAAAGAGCACCATGTGCTCTATAACCTCCCCTCTTTGCGCCTAACCAAAATATTTGTGATAGTTTCTTTGGTGCCCAACAAAAACTCTCACAAAACTATTGTCGAGATTCAACTAAAAGATGCAACTAAATATAAAATTATGAAGTTCAAGAGTTATCTTTTTTTCTTTGAAGCAGCTTTGGGAGCTTTAATCAACCATAAAAAAATCATTTTCCACTATCAATACCTCTCTTTTTGAAAATAGAGGGTTTGTTTAAATACTTGGATTTATAGAAGGAGCTTATCAATACTTCAGATATCTAGGAGTCCTAATGAATTTCCATCTTAAATCAAAAAGTAAGGAATCAACCATTGAAAAACTACATAAACAAGTGTAGACTTATAGTAAAAAATGGTTGAGTAATGCAAGAAGAAGAGTGTTAATCAAGTCAATCCTATTGGTGCTCCCTATATACTAGCTCTTAGTTTACCATATTTCTAAAAGTATCCTACAAGATTTTAATGGAATAATTAGAACTTTCCTTCAACAAGGAGGTATGTTAGCTTTTGATGCTTAATACTTAAAGCAAAATAACCACAAGATCTAAAATAAAGTTGCTATATGAAATATAAGATAATGGCAATATTCTAATCATATAAAACTCATAAATAAATTCTGCAACAACTCATAAAATTGCCATTAACAAATGCTCATGAAAATAGTATCTTGATATAGAATAAAGATCTCAAATACACCATACTTCCACACACTCTCACTCTACATTGTGTTATTCAAACACACACACATAGACACATATATAATGGGATGTGACTCTTCATATGGAGTACTCTTGGCCTTCACTCTTCTTGAGACTCTTCACTTTCCTACTCTAAGGACACGTGCACTCTTACATAATGGACACTTGTGCACATCTACACTCATCATACTTGCACTCTTAACTACAAGACACTTGTGCATTTCTTGCACATTATTACATTACATAAAATATTTACTCACACTCTAATCTAAGACACTAATCTTGAAGTACCCAAGGTGGTACATTAGCATGTACCAAATAATGTAATATACTCCAACACCTCCCTGTATTACATTATTTGGTTATTGAATATTTTAGTCTTCAATATGGTCTTCATATTCTGTCTTCAGTTCTATCTCTTTAAGATCAATATTTGGACTTGCACTATATGGTTCTTGTTTCACCTTTATGATATGACTTCTATTCTTCTTTTTCTTTCTTCGCTTTTGTATCTTCATTTGGGATATACTTGATGATCCACCTTCTAAGCATTGTGTTAGCAAATCATCACAATAATACAACTTTGATTTTTGTCTTGGACTCTTCAAATAAGTATCTTCTTTAGGTTTAGTCTTCATTTTGCCTTTCTTGATCTAATTTTTTTCTTGTTTCTTTTCCTTCTTTGTTCCTGCACCTTTACTAGTGATATATCTTCAATGTAGTGAGTTAGTATATCATCACAATAGTATTGGCCAGAATTCACTACTTCATTGCTAGTATGTTTATCTTTCTTTTGTTTCATCCCTTGAAAGAATTCAAAAGTAATTAATGATAGATATATCATCAAACATTCTTCTGAAGAAAGCATAACTATGTTTTGAGCATTCCACCAAGTCTTGAAAAGTACTTCATGAAGATAACCAATCAATGTCATAAAATTCTCTTCTTTTGCTTCCTTGAGAAACAAAGAAAATATTTCCTTTAAACTAGTAGGCAAATATTTGTATCCATAAAAAGTATCTATTAAGTTTTGTGAATAAAACTTCAGTTCATGAAATAGTTCATCATTTTCGTTAAATGCATTCTTGACAATTTCGTCCATAGTTCTTCTAAAGTAATCTTTTAAACCTTTGAAGTAGAATTCCTTATAGCTCCCTAGGATTTTGAATGTAAGATAGCTTTGATAAAATACTTAGCTTTCTAAGTTCTCCTTTGAGTTGAATTCCTTTTGTCTCCCTAATTATGAGTGAAAGGCTAAAGACAATTTTGATGCAATTTCAATTTTGATAAAATTCTCTACTTTCAAAAACTTTAAGTTGGATTCCTTATGTCTCATTAATTTTGAATGAGAGACTAATGTCAATGCAATTTTCCAACTTTCCAAAAACTCTATGTTATATTCCTTATATCTCCCAAATTTCAATAATATGGTTTCCAAATTTTAAATTTCACAATCCTATGTTGGTGTTGAATTCCTTATAACTCCAAATTTAGAAATTTAGTAAAAGGATATTTGCAAATTTTGTATTCCTAATTTGATGTAGGAAACCTTATTTCTCCAAAATTCAAAATATTTGCAAATATTAAAAATGCTTCAATAATTCAATTACAAAACTTTATAAAGTCTTCTCAAAACTTGAAATGAATTCCCAAAATTTCTCAAAAATATTTCAAGGCTTCTCAAAACTTTCCAATAATAACTATTAAAGTCTCTAAGGTTTCAAATTTCACTTTTATGCCTTATCTCTCCAATAATTAAATTAATCTTATAAGCAAATAGATTAATTTTCCTTCTACCTTAGAAAATAATAATAATACTCAACCTTATAACTCCTAACTTGGGAAAATAATCAAATTTCAAATAAATTGCTTTACCTCCAAACTTTAGGTGTGAAATATTTGGTCAAAGATGTTTGACCTTCCCTTGAATGGTGCTCTTCCATGAAATCTCACTCCTCTACCACACGTATGGTGCTTCTCTCCACTCTATTGCACTCAGACCTGATGCTCCATGAATATGGATGAATCTGCCATGCTCAGCTTGATGTTGAATGGTAATGTGTCAAATGGAGTCTAATTCCCTTGCATTTATGAGGACCTGAGATGTTTCAATCACCTCCAAAATGTAGTTGGCGCTCCTTCTGCTTCAAAAAGTGGCACTCTATATTTTCAGATGCTAGACGTTACATAGGGTGCTACTCAAACATTTCAACTTACTCCAATAAATGTTACACAAGATTCCTCCTCCAAATGGTGTGGGTAATGAGTAACTCCTCATTGTCTTCTCTTCAATGACCACTCCACGTTGAATGGAGTTTATTCAAAATGCCAAAAGATGTTTTCTCCCACGCTGCAACTTCTCAGAAAACCATTCACCTTCCTTTATGAAATCTATCTCCTCTTTGACGTCGAAGAGATCTCTTTAGCTTCCCAGTGGACCTGACGTTAACTCTTCCAATGGTGGATGGTTTTTCTTCAGCTATGTGGTGGTTAGTGCCTCTCCAGTAGTGGTGCTCTTCCTCGGCTTTGTTCTCTACCAAATGGTGGTAGTTTTCCAATGCTCTTCGTTGGCTCTTCGGTAACGGTGGCTACTTCCTCCAATATGGTGGCTCCTCCACTTTTGCCTAGTGGTGCTACCACTTCTTTGGTGGCTTCTTCTCACCACTATCTCCTGCAACCTTTATTGCTTCTTTTTGGTGTCTTTAGACACCTTTAATCCTACCTTATCTTGAACTCTATTTGGCCTCCAAATGCTTCAATAATACTGCACTATTTTATCTTTAAAAAAATAGCATTCACTATGTAATATTTCCTTCTCCTTATTACTCCTTTCAAGCAATTTTTAACTCTACTTTATGTTGTTGTATTTTGCAAGTTTGAAGATGACAACAATGTCTCCTTCTTTAGCTTGGAGACACTCAACTTCGACTTTCTTTTTTATGGCTTTAAAACTTGAATATGTAGCTAATAAAACACTTTATTTAATGCTTTAATAAAACACTTTTATAGCTACCTTTTTGCTCACCAAGCTTGCTACCCAAAATGGTGAAATCGTAGCTCCTTTGCTTCTCAAAATTGCTGCTCAATAACTTGCACTATTGTTGTCCAAAAATATTTTAATTTGCAGCTAATTTCCTTCTCCAATTGCTATCCAAAATTTATGAAATTTATAGCTTTCAATGTTGCCCAAAAAACTGCTTTCTTAGTTTTAATTTGTTGCCTCAAATCTTCTCCTTTCTCCTTCCAAAAAGCTGCCAAGAAACTTTGAAATTTGCAGCTCAAATTTTCCTTCAAATGCTGTCTAAAATACAACTCTATCTCCTTCAACTTTTCCTTTTGTTGTTCGCAAACTCTGTATTTTTGCAGCTCCAAATGCTGCCAATACGCTGCCTTTTTGCTGTCCAAAAACTGCCTCTGTCTCCTCCAATTCTTTGCCTTAAATTGCTGTCAATTCCTCCTTCAAACAACTATCCAAAAACACTTCCAAATCTACCCAAAACTTCTCCAATTCGCAGCTCTTCTATCTCCTTCTAATGTTGCCCAAATTTGCAGTCATAAACTCTTCAAATGCTGCTCCAAAATTCTGACTTCTTCTCCTCTATCTTGTTGTCCTGAAACTCTTCAAATTCTGCCCCAAAAATCTGCAATCTTCTTCTTAAAAAATCAGCCTTCAAAACTTTAATGGTTGTCTCCAAAAATATCAATTTGTGGCCTCTTTCAATATTCTTTCTCCTCCTTAGCTTCCACTGAATTTTGTCTTCAAATTTGGCCTCTTTGTTGGCCTCTTCTTCAAGAATTTGAATGTCTTGAAGTCTTTAAAAATACTTTCTCAAATTTGGCAAACTTCTTGCCAAAAATCTTCTCCCTAAATCAGTTTCACAAATCCTTTTGGGCTTGTTGTTGGATGACAAAAAATTTTCCAATTTTGATGTGATTACCTCTTTTCAGGAGTTTCTTCTTCTTGTAATCTTCTATCTCAAACTTTCTTCAAATATTCTCCAATGGCCACTTCTTCAATTTCTCAATAGGGCTTCTCTATTCTCTTTTTTCTCCTTCAAAATTTCAATGGACCTTTTTCTTAGGCCTCCTCAATCTTCTTTCTCAAATTTGCAATGGGGACCTCTTCTCTCGGGTCTCCTCCTTCTCAATCTTCAATAGGGATTCTCTAGCCTCTTTCTCTCTTCTTCCTTCAATTTGCAACCTTCAATATTCTATGGGATCTCTTTCTTGGGTCTCCTCAATATTCAATCTTCTATCTTCTATGGGGACCTCCTTCTTGGGTCTTCCTCAATATTCAATATTCAATGGGGTCTATTTCTTGGACCTCCTTAATATTCAATGTCTACTCTTTTTTTGCAACTCCAAAACTAATCCCTGCATGAGGAAATCACATAGACTTTCAAGAAATCAAAGGTGAAATTATTCTCTATCTATTGTAGGAAGCTTCTCAACTTCTTGTTGTGGCCATTCCACAACTAACCCCAAAATTGGGGATCCACCTTTAAAATTTTAGTTTTGGGAGTTTTTGTTGTCTTTGAGCGATAACATTGATGGGTGCCTATCCATAAGAGTGTTTTATAGTTTGTATAGGGCCTCCTTTGGGTTGATGCCTCATTGATCATCATTTTGAGATATCTTGGATGTTCTTTAGATTTTATTTTATTTTGATTAATTTAAGGTTTTAAATTTAAGGAGTGCAATTGTTAAAATTGATTTAAATTTAATTTAAATCAAAATAAGCAAAATCAAAACAAAAAAATTGAAAATATAAAATAATAATATGTATATAATAAAAAAATTATAAAGAAATAAAAAATATATGAAAAATAAAAATAAATGATAATAATATTTTATTTTTCATTATGGTCATTGTTTTATATTAGCTTCATTATAGATGAAGCGAGGATTTAAAACTTTAAATATTAAAGCTTTATTCAAAGCTTTTAAAGCTTTCTTTAATATTTAATAATTGTTGGTTTGATGATTACAATCTTTGTGGCGCTGCAATATTACCTGTACCCAACTCTCTATGTAACCAAAAAAACATATGCTTCCTTGTTGTGGCAGATTACAAAGTGGACGATCTTGACCGCTTGGTGGGAAGGCAGGACGACAAGGACATCTAGCCCTAAACGTGACGACGACTCGGGCAGAGAGGACTTGTGGCTATGGTACCGATTTAGGCACAGACCGGTCCACATGGCAGATAGAAACATGGACGTCCACGGTGGATGTGGACATACCGACCGAGATTCTACCGGGTATCCACCGATGAAGACCAGACGATGCGGATTCTACCGGGTATCCACCGATGAAGACCAGACGATGCGGATGACAGTGCGCATATTCTGAGGATGGACCACGAACACAAAATACAATGTCGATTGTGTTCTAATGGGGATGCTCAAAGTTTGGTATAGAGTATAATAATTGACGAAGTCTGTTCCCTGATGGTCACCGGGTATGCGCTTGAAGGGGTGGAGATTCTTTTGAAGCTATATTGTCACCAAAAAACATCATTCAAGTAAATGGGACAGAGTATGCTGCGGTTAACACTCAGGAAGACGTGGGTTTCAAGGCATGCTAGCCTGGACTAATCCAACGTGGACGGTGACGATGATTGAATGACGACTTGCTTTGATTACGTAGCAGTGGCCGAACAGCAGCCGAATAACGTAGAATGGGGCAGTGGAGCGTCCAAAGGAAATCATATGGACTGATGGCTTCAGAGGGCGATTATAATATGGACTGATGGCTTCAGAGGGCGATTATAACGTAGAAGGAAATCAAATGCTTCACTATAGCAGTGTAACAGCAGAGGTGTTATTGTCGAGGACTTCGACGTGGCCACAATGGCAGAGAGGGCCTTGTGATCCTTATCGGCTACAGTGAACATACCGAGAAGATTGGCAACAATTGTTTCAATGTCGGAGTGAACTGCCCAAAGCGACGAACGGTCAGCAGTCGAAAATGCAGTGCACAGCTAAGACAACGGGCAGTCAGTAGGGGTTCGGCGAAAATTTGAGGTCGATGAAAGCCTTAATACATGGCGAAGACGGCGGATATTCTATCCCAAGTTTTTGGCTTGCATGGGATACCCAAAATAGAAATGTAGTTGACGCCATGAAGGGGGGTTTCAGTCCCCAAGGATGGTTCATAAAATACAATGATTGGCGCTGTTATGGTGATTGTAAGCGTCAATCACGGAGCGAGCTTTGAAGGCGGTATAATATATATATATATAGGTTGACACAAGTAAATGTTTACATTCACAGATACATTCTACTATTAAAGTAGAGTTTGAATCTTGGGTTGTCTGCTATAACTCATGTAGCATCCACGCTATAATCTCTATGGCGTCTCGTTTAGGCATGAGATGGCAACCGCTGGTCGTTGAAGGTTCCTGTGGCGTTTACGTTAACAGGCTCACTATAATCCCTATGGCATCTCGTTTAGGCGTGAGATGTTCCTGTTCCTGTTCCTGTGGCGTCTCGTTTACGTTAATGTAATCCCTATGGGATCTTGTTTAGGCGTGAGATGGTAACAGCTTACTATAATCCCTATGGCATCTCATTTAGGCGTGAGATGTTCTTGTGGCGTCTTGTTTACGTTAACCGGCTCGCTGTAATCCCTATGGGATCTTGTTTAGGCGTGAGATGGTAACAGGCTCGCTATAATCCCTATGGCATCTCGTTTAGGCGTGAGATGTTCCTGTGGCGTCTCGTTTACGTTAACCGACACGCTGTAATCCCTATGGGATCTTGTTTAGGCATGAGATGGCAACCGCTGGTCACTGAAGGTTCGTACCGTTGGTTTGGTCTGGCGCATCACTCAAAAAATTCAGATGAGACTACTTCCTTTACCAACTGACACCACCAAAATTTGAACCTAAGTTTCTTCTTAATAAATACCCAACCAAATTAACACTTACCAATTCACTAACCCTATGACCCTATGAGATGTAATATATTATGGTCATCGTCCAGTAGTCACCGTTGAGGAATCACAATCATCGACGCTGCCATAACGCAATAGATGTGAAGAGACTAACGCACAGGTCGGCTGAATACATTTTTAAACCTATGTAACGCAGAACGAGGCACGTTGATATGACATTATAGGAGGCACTGCGCACAGAAAGACAGCACGGCACGCTTAGCATGGAAGTGTTTTGAACGTTTCAGAAGAAGAAACACGCCGGACGAGAGTGCGATAAGAAATTTTAATCGGACGAAGGCATCGTACGATGACGGTGATGTATGCATGATGGGTAATACCACGATGAGCGGGCAGAGGCTGCGTCGAAGACACGGAGATCGTTGGGAGAGCTTGCATTATGAGAAAGCAAGACGGAGGAAAATGGCAACTATGACCGCCAACACTACAAGGATACCGTGGACGTCGGAGAATCTTGGGGTGGAGGAAAATGGTCAGAGTTTCATGTTCACAGTAATGACAGAGTTTCGTAGCCATTACCTAGGTTGAGAACCTAGATTGTATGGTCACATAAAGAACTGTAACGGTAGTGTTACGAAGGAGAGGTAGTGTTACGAAGGAGAGGTTGAATGATGCCACATTAAAACCCATCATTGTTTCCGGTATACTATTTAGCACAAAGGTCCGTTGGACCTGAATAAGGACGAAGTTCATTGCCGTTAATATGGTGACCGCTACCATGATTCTAAAGTCTATAAAAATATATATGTATAGGAAACGATCACGGGTCAAGTGCTGCTGTCATTTCTATTGTCATAGCCATAGCCAAAGGAGGCAAAAGTGGAACGGTCACAGGTCAAGTGCTGTTGTCAAATAACTTTGTCATAGACCTATTTCCAAGTATTTCTTAGTATTTGTTATGGATATCTGAAAAACTCGGGCATTCATAGATGAAGTGTTTATCTGTCTCTACTGCCCCTGTGCTGCATAGAGTACATATTCTTTCTTCCCATTGTTCTTTGGATGTTGTACATCTCTCTGTTTCACATCTAAGCGTATGAGAGCTAGTCTTCATCTGAGCAATGAGGATTTTTTCCTTCCACTTGATTTTAGCGCCTATATACGCTTTTTCTTTGTGGTCGTATGTTGGGTTAAACTTTATAATATAATATTGTCTTTTCCTGCTTGCATTTTTCCACATTCCACTTCTAAACTTTTCATTCACATAATTTTTTATGTGTTTGTTTACATTTGGGCATTCATTTATGTTGATCTCCCAACATTTCATCCATTCCTGATTTTGTTTCATCCATGTATTCTTCCGCCTATGCAACTCTTCGTCCCTAGATGCCCTAGGCAATTTGTCATTTTTCATGTTTTCTATTTTTTTCAAGTAACATAACAACTTGGTCATAGCAATTGCTTCTAAAGGGAAAATTCTAATTTCAGCTAGAATAATTTCATAAGGGGTTGTGGCCTTAATTTTGAGAAAATTTGTGATTAGATATTTTTGAATCCTTTCTATTTGCCTCCATTTTGTATTTGTTGTGTCACTAGCCCACACCTCGCAACCATACAACAAAACCGTTGTAACAAGTATAGACCAAATACGACCTTGGTGGTCTTCCAATCCCACAACTCGGCATTCCTACACCTATTTTGAAGTGCATATAGTGCTCTCCAACCACTTTGAGTTCTTTTCATCCTACATGTATTCCAATTAATTTTGTCATGAAAGTCTATGCCTAGGTATTTGTATTCTAATACTACCTCAAGCGGTTCTCTTGCAAACTGAAATTCGAGTTGTTGCTTCTTTTTTGCAGAAAAAATCATAATTTTTGTTTTGCTCGTGTTCACTTGCATCCCAACTTCCTTACAAAATATTTCTAGAGCTCGAAGGTGATCTTTTAGATCTTTGGTTGTTTTGGCCACAAGAATTACATCGTCTGCATACATGAGGAGTTTTACCATATATTTGGCTAAGTGCACACCTTCTCCCCCAAATTTGTTTATCCATTCTTCTAACTTGTTAATGTACAATCCAAATAAGGTCAGATATAGAGGGTAACCTTGTTTGACACCTATGTCACTACCAAAACATTTAGATAACCCTTCCCATATTCTTATTCTAGCCTTTACATGCTCATATAGTCTGTGAACTGCTGCCCTGTAGTGAATTGGAACCTCTAGCTCTTCTATTCTGCTCCATAATTTTTTCCTTGGCACTATATCAAATGCCTTTTTGAAGTCTACAAAACAACAAAAAGCCTCCTCTTTTTTGTCCCATATTTTTTCTACTATGTGTATGAGCATGATACAATGATCAATAGTTGAGTGCTTGGGCCCAAAACCTGCTTGCCCCTTTGCTCTCTTTCCTTTTTCTTCTCCCCATATACTGATCCTACGCTCTATCATACTCCCAAACAACTTTGCAAAGAGAGGGTTGATCATGATAGTTCGATAGTTTGAGGGATTATTTACATCTCCACTTTTAAACAAAGGAATAGTCAAGCTAGTTGTCCACTCGGTAGGGAAGCCATTTCGTATGACCTCGTTGAAAATTTCTTTGATTTATGGTGCCAAAATATCTACCCCCCATTTTATATGCTCTACCTGAATATTGTCTATATCACGGGCTTTACCAGTTGCTAACTTTTTTATCCCTTGAATAATGTCTTCATTTGTGAAAAGTTCTTTCTTGACAATGATAATAGGGGGTGTCTCCTGCTGGTTACTACGCTGATACAATTATTTTGAATACTCCAACCATTGATTAACTGTTATGTTATTTTCAGTTTACATCCTTTTCACGCTTAGTTCCTTTCAAAATTTCTTTGGTTCATGCTTCCCTAAGTAAATCAATTCTTTCCTCCTTGTTCTAGTATATTCTTCTTTTTTTGCCCTTACCAATTTCTCATATGTTTTTCTATTTGATCTTGTTTTACCCGTTGGTTCTTTTAGTAGTCTTCACGCTTTTTTGCAATCTTCATCGAATCATGGGTTGGTTGGGAAGCTATTCCTTTATTTCTTTTTAGGTTTAGCTCTCTTGCATTTGTTTAGATCTTCTTGGATAACATGCATTAACCATTCACTTTTATTGTAATCTTTGCTATTGTGAGGTAGTTCTTCCCTTTCTTGTAACTTGTTATTTAATACTGCTCTAAAATTTTGCCGATTTTCATCTGTTAAGAGAATGTTTCCCTTGTGAAGCTATTTATATTGATTTCCTTGAAAGTGTTTTTCCCTTGGTTTGTCTCCATGCATTCAAAGTTTCATAACAATTGGGTTATGATCTGAATTAAGTTCTATTGGAGAATCTTCCACTTCTAGTTCCTCTATTTTTGGTATGTAATTTTGTGAGCATATTACATAGTCTATTACACTTTGTCCCTTATATGTTTTGCATGTATACTTTCCTAAATTTTTCCATTTTTTCATCCCATTACAAATAATCAAATTGTGTATGCTACAGAGGCCTAACAACTCTTCTCCATATTGCATGATAGCCCCATGCTCATATTCTGAAGTTCTGATCCACTACTGATTTTCCTCTTCTGGCATCCAAAGAGGATTAATCTCAATATCTTCGCTACCTTCTAGAATGTTAGATTGCTTATTTGTTGTCCTTGCATTGAAATCTCCAATTAATATAATCTCCCCCAACTTACTGTATATTGAAATGTCTCTTTTAGGGAGGAGTATGGATCTTCTTTGTTAAGATCATGTTTCTTATAGAATTTAGAATTCTTGGAAGCAAAATAACATGCTGCTATGCTGATAACTAACTTATTTTCTAGGATAATTATCGAGATGTACTATTTTTTTTCATCTTGTTTTTCAATTTTAATGATCCTATCCCATTTCTCTTTTATTAAAACCATAATACCCCCATGCCCTTTTCCATTTTCCACTGCATTATTCCATATTGCTATTTTTTTGTATCCCACAAATTTTGGAGTCCTACATCCATCGTGTTCATGTGTTTCCGTCAGTATGATTATATCTTTATATCTAGAAATGGGCCCTAACCCAAGTCCTCTTCTCCAAGGGTAACCTCTACAATTGAAACTTACCATCGTAAGATGTTCTCGAGCGGGCCATACTCCCTATTTGTTTTGGGTTTGTTTAGATGTGATGTATGTCTTTCCATTTCTTAAATATGTTTGTTTTCCTTCATTCCTTGCTACCCCCACCTTTTCCCATTCCTTATTTATTTATTTATGTTGTAAAAATGTTAGGTCATCATCTAAATAGAATTGTGACCCTCTCAACATGCCTCTTTTTTTTAGTAACCTTGTTTTATCCTAGTAGCTCATCAATATGACCCGAATATGCCTATCTTTGCCTCCTCCTCTCAACATTCCAATTCGGCTTACTTTTTTATCTGACCTTTCCATTGTAATCGATCTGACAAGAAGTCCCTAGTTAAATCATTTGTGTCTTCCCTATCCCCATAATCTTTCAACCCTTTGATGATTATATTTGATAACTTCTCATGTCTTTCTTTCTCTTCTATTATTTGAATTTTTACTTGTTTTTCTATCAACTCTTTTTGTTGATTGGTTGGTTCTTTTACTACTTGAGACCATGTCTTTGCCTTTGCTAATTCATTTTGTAGCTCATTTTCTCTTGTTTCCATGTTTTGGAGTATTTTTTGTACCTCTTTTATTTTCTTTGCATTTGTTTTTTCCACATCTATTGCATCATTGATTGGGGGGTGGATGACTTGTTTGATGGCATGCCATTCATGTTGACCCATATTTGTAAGGTTTTTTAGCTTTGATACTTGCTCCTTGAGTTGGCTGTTTTCCTTTTCTAGCCTCTGAATAGTGTTTATAACCTCATCTGCTTTAGTATTTCTTAATTTCTCCCTCCTTTCCATGCTTTCAAGTTTCTCTTTCATCTTCATTAGCTCTTGCACATAAAGTCTTGGTGCCCACATGAGTGGTGTGGTTATGGGACTATAAGTTTCTTCCTCGTCCGAAAACTCATTTTGGTGACCTCCATTTTCCATGTTGAATGCTTTCTTGCGGTTATTTCTCCCTGCTTGTTTTCCTTTTGTATTCTCTTGTGTTGTCATTTTACCTTCTTTTATTTTATCTTCTCTCTTTTGTCCACTCTGTTGGGCTAATTGATCTCCTTGTTTTATGATGGTTAATACCTTTGATTGTTCCTTATTCTCCACTTATTTATGTGGTAGAATATTTTTTATTTTTATTTTTCGATATGTGCTCTTCACTATTGTTGCCCTTGCTCGAGCTTGTCGATGCCTTAATATCCTCTAGTATTTGTTCTCATTGACATATATTGGTTCTTGCAAATTTTTCTTCCCTTATTCCATTGTCGAACCTTTTATACTATTGATCGGATGAAATAGATGTGTAATAAAACCCTTTGCTGCAAACCCTCCTCTATTGCAAACCCTTGTCAAACCCCTATACTATTGATCTAATGAAATAGATATATAATAAAACCCTCAGTCGCAAACCCTCCTTGCTTTGCAAATCCTCCTTTGTTGCAAACCCGTTGAACGAATTTGTGTATATATATCTGTGCAAACCCTCCTCTGTTGCAACCCTCCTCCACTGCAAACCCGTTGAAACAAACTTGACCCTCACTATTTTGTGACGAAAAAATATTTTTCGTATATTTTGCATTGCTATTTTTGCCGTATATTTTTATGAGGGTGACTAAAACCCTTTTCAAATTCCTAGCAATCTAGAAATGTAAATCTAGCAATCTCCTCCGAATTTATCTTGAATATTGAACGTTTTTGGAAATGAACAAATCTTGTGAATGTTTATTTGAATGTAATTTTATATTTCCTTAGAGTTTAGCACCTAATTTAACCAAATTATGTTTTTGCAAATTTGATTAGGTTAGGTTACCCTTTTAAATTTCTCACTATCTCTAGTTTTGTTGTGTAGGGTGGCATTAGACTGAGAATATTTGCATGTTTGTGTTTTCAATTTTATGTTCTATTTTTCAAATTTTTTATATTTATTTTTCTAACTCTTCCTTTTGCAAATAATTTTTAAAAATTTGGTGATTAAAATAAAAATTAAAAATAAAATAAAATTCCAAAAATAAATTTACGAGTGTGAAGAATGAGTTTCAATCTTTCATCCAAAATAGTTTCAATCCCATTCTGAATCCATTTCGAAATTATAAAAATTATTGAAAATGGTTGTTTTATGGAGATTTTTATAATTTTAAAATTTTACATTATTTCATATTTTGAAGACAAATCAGATTTTTAAGCTTTGCATTTTTCTTCATAAGCAATAAATGAACTTCCCTTTATGAAAATCACAATTTCATTAAAGGGTGGTAATTTATATGGGCATTTCATAGGCCATCATTTTTAGAGTAATAAATTGGTTTCTCTTTATAAGACTCTCCTCCGTGAGGGTTTCCTATGTGAGGGCTTCCTCCATGAGGGTTTCACTCCTGCTACAAATTCGACGCTCTAAAACCCTTTGAGCAGAAGGCCTCCTTTCTTCCATTTTGGATCCGGTTGCCAATCATGCATAGTTTCTCTATTGTGGTTCATGACCAGGGTGTTTTTCTTGTTTGGGGTCTTGTTGGGATAGGAAAAGGTCATCTACCGACCCAAACCCATTGGGGTGAGCTTGGTATGGTGTTTGGTTGCAAAAATCTAATGTTGTTCCCTTGGCTAGCTTCATCTCTAATGGCTTGGTTACTCTAGTTGGATGGTGCTTGGATGGTTCTATTTCAAGGGTTCTCTACCAGTAGTGGGTTTGTGGCTGGTTTGTGCCACTTTCTTTTGGGTTCGATAATTTCTTACTATATCTGGTTGTTCTAGGGAGACAAGACCAAATACCAACCCAAACCAGTTGGGGTGAAAGTGGGTTGTTATGTTGAAATGGTTTTCGGATTTTGATCCCATGTCTTTAGTCGGTTTCCTAGCTTTGACGGTTTGTAGATATCTCTTTCTCCAGTTCCAGCAATGGTAGTATGTTTAATCCTAGGTTTTTAAGGCTTATTTTTTTGGATCTTACCCTTCTCCCTCTCAAATGCGGTGTGAAATGTTGTTATCTCTTTTTTTCTTGTACTTGAGAGCAGTTATTCTTGAAACTGTTTTGGTTGGCTTCAACGAGATTTGTGGGTTTCATGGAATTTCTTGTGCATATCTCCTGGATGGTTTTTATGTTGTGGATTTTGTTGGTCGGTATTTCTAATGTTGTTTTCTTAAACCGACTATTCTCATGAGGGGTTATCCTATTATGTGCTTTTTTGGATAGATTTGTTGATTGTGATGACAGGATTCCTATGTTCTCCTTTCATGTTAGGCAAAAAATGCTTTGGTTTGGGTAGTTTTTATTTGTAAATTTATTTTTTACCGATAGCATTTTCATTATTCTACAATTTTCATCGTTGCTTTAGATTCAGAGTAAACAGTGGTTTGACCATGGGACAATCTCTTGTATTTACTTGATAAGAATTTATAGCTTATTTTCTAAGAGGTTGTTTCATTGGATTTTTGGGTTTGATTCATAGAATCCAGCTCAGTCTTTATTGATGTCTTATTTCTAGTTCTAAGGTTTGGAGGTGCCTTTCAAAATCCCACTTGTAATAGGTTTGGGGACCCTTTTAAAACCCCTTCTACTATAAATAAAAAAAAATGGTTTCTCTTTATGAAATTTTTTATTTCATTAAAGAGAGGTAATTTATACATTATATCAAAGGCTATTGTTTTAAAGCATTAAATTATTTCTTCTTTATGAAAACTATAATTTCATTAAAGAAGGATAATTTATAATGACAATTTAAGGCCATTACTTTTTATAGTTAGTGATGCATATTTATTTCCTTTTATTTTCTTCATCAAAGCAATAATAAATGAATCTATTCATCATTTCATATTCACATTCATAGATAGATTTTAATCTTTATTTTCATGTTCAAAGTAGGGTTTAATGCAAGATAAAACTTGTTTAAAATTTTCTCAACCAAATGAAGATAAAATCTACCTAAATTTCTCAAGATAAAAGGAACTAAGATTTTATATCGTGGTTATATGAGGGTCAATCACATTTTGGTTTTTCCTTTAAGTTTCATGAACAATTAATAGCATAGCATAATAAAATAAACTAACACAGATCCCTTGTTAACAATTACTTGCAAATCACTAAGGTATTCCTAGAACTTATTTAACACATCTTTACAAGATTAAAAATACACTTGTACCGACAAGGATGCCACTTGCATTATCGATGATGTGACCCAATTTCAATCCCTATGGTGTATGTGTATGAGAAGTATTACTCAAAAAAAATATTACAAATACACATGTGCAATGCTTAGATAGCGGAACCTTGGAGAAGTTGTTTTTGTTTTAACTTCTTTGCAAGAGAGATTTTTGTAATCAAAATTCTAACTGTGAGTGTGGTTTTGTAATTGGGTAAAATTACCACTCAAAACTTTTGGGAACTAATTTTCTACAATAAAATCTTAGATAGTAGCAACCAAATACATCCAAATCTCCAAAATTTTGAAATCAATAAACTTCACTAGTTATTCTTCAAACTAGTGGAAAGAAATCTATGTTGAGTCCTAGTCTTCACGAGTTTTCCTGCAACCCTATGGAAAGACTCTAGCAAAATAAAAACTTTCAAATTTTTTAAACTAAATCTCCCTATCTCCTCTCAATCTCCCTTGTGGTTCTGATACCACTTTTAGCTTTTGATGCTTAATACTTAAAGCAAAATAACTACAAGATCTAAAATAAAGTTGCTATATTAAATATAAGATAATGATAATATTCTAATCATATAAAACTCATAAATAACTTTTGCAACAACTCATAAAATTTCCATTAAAAAATTCTCAAAAAAATAGTATCTTGATATAGAATAAAGATCTCAAATACACCATACTTCCACACACTCTCACTCTACATTGTGTTATTCAAACACACATACATAGACACATATATTATGGGATATGAATATTCATATGGAGTACTCTTGGCCTTCACTCTTCTTAAGACCCTTCACTTTCCTACTTTAAGGACACATGTGCACTCTTACATAATGGACACTTGTGCACATATACACTCATCATACTTACACTCTTAACTATAAGACACTTGTATATTTCTTGCACATTATTACATTACATAAAATATTTACTCACATTCTAATATAAGACACACTCCTAATCTAAATATGTACCCAAGGTGGTACATTGGCATGTACCAAATAATGTAATATACTATAACAAGGTAACAAAAATGAAAAAAATAAAGTTCCACTTGGTCAACTAGGACCTAATTACTACAGGGACAAAGAAAGGTGGCCTTGGAATAATAAAAACTAAAATTATTAAAAAATATCTAGGAGCTAAACTATTGTGACATTTATCTCATCCTATAGAGTCCCCTTGGACAAGGAACTTGAAAGCTAAATATTCAGACTCCATATTAGGATTACATCTTTTAAGAAATGCAATCATAAAACCCAGAGCATCTCTAATTTAGAAGCATATAGTAGAAGCCAAAATTGATCCTTAACAAGGTATCCTGGATCCTAGGAGATGGTTCACAAATCAATTCTTAGTATAAACCTATTCTTTGTAATCCTCCCTTACTTAGAAACTATAGTCTAACCCTTAAAGTAGAGCTTCAACTTTCATACATATCTAATCTTAATGATCTCCTGCATTGGAGCAATAATACAGTGGAATGGTTGAATCCTATATTTCCACATTCACTAGCAACAAAATAGGACCATTTCAAGAAAAATAACAACATAAAATTATTAAGACAATATTATCTAGATCAAATAATTTAGGGATATATTAATAAATCAAGATATTATACTATCTAGAGCGGTATTGAATTGCAACTAGTTGGATATCCCAATAAAATATTGGTCTCTATTTGATAAATTTACCTCCAATTATTCAAATATTTACCTAGTTGGTATTATAGAATAAGATTCTAACATGTGACAATCTTGAAAAGAGAAATATAGTGGGTCTCCATGTGTATTCCATATGCATGAAGAATTGTGAAACCATACCCTACCTATTCTTTGAGTGTAAATCAATTGTTCCAATATTAATTCAAGTAGCCAATCAATTGGTTTCTCCCCTACTAGATTCCTTTGAATATGGAAGAGTGCCTAGTTAATTGGTAAATTAAATACCAATTAGGCCTCAAAGGGAAGCCATTAATCAAATTTCTCTAGATATCCATACTTTTCTTTGTTATTTGTAGCATTTGGAAAGATATAAATAAACTTATCTTTGAAGGCAAAGGGTAAAACATTGTTCTCTATGAAAGAATAATCATAGGAATAACTACTAATTTGAAAGTAGTATTTAATCATAAGAAGAATTACAAAAGCTTTAATGCTCATAATTAAATCTAATTATTCAATATGATCTTCAAGCCTGTGTTTTAGCCAACACAAACATTCCTACTTTTACTGAAAATATTCTTCTTTCTGCTTTCTTGCTTTGTTCTTTGATGGGGTTTCCAAAGAAAATATAGGCATAGCATCAATAAGGGGTGTTATCATAGCAAAATTATAATTATCTACTATCAATTATAACATAAATTTAGGTTCCACTTCTAATAATATCCTAGAAGTGTTGGCTTGTGAAATAGGAGTGAAATTGGCAATAGATCAACAAATAAAAAGTTTACATATCTATGGAGACTTTGTCCTCATTATAAAAGCTCTCTCCAATGACATAAAGATCAACTCTCTTTAGCTTCACATCATGATGAATAGGATAAATAAGCTCATTCAACAATTTACTCATGTCCAATTTTTCCACATTCAAAGGGAATTTAATAAAAAAGTAGATGTACTCACCAACAATGCTATAAGACAAGAGCATTTCATTATTAGAATCATAAGAGAAATAGCTCAACAATAGAGGAATGGAGTATAAGAATGTGAAGTAAATAGAATATATGTAGATTCAAAAAATACTTAAAACTTTGGCTCCTTTATTTTTTCTGACACTTTGGAAAAATATAGTGCTCATGTATCTAATTCATAGTATAAGTTCCAAAATTTTGTCTACGCTCTAGAGTCTTAAGTGGCAAAAAATTTCAACTATCTCAATAACTGGAGTTCTTCAAATGGTATGAGCACCAAAGTTTTTGATAAGACTCAAGCACCAAAGTTTTCAAACTCACATGCAAAATTTTGATTTTGGTTTCATATGTCTTAGTGATGTCTTCTTGTATTTTAGATTATGGTATATTTCAAAAGATCCAAACTCTAGCTTCTCTATTTTTCTGGTGCCTTCTATGTTTCTACTGCTTCTGATTTTTTTTATGCTTGTCGAGGTTTTGGCATCTCTAATATTTTTAGTGTTTATGGAAATTCTAGAATTCCTATGGATTTTGGTGCCCTTGTCAGCTATAGAGTCTCTAATTGCTCTCTTATTGAAACTTTATCATTTATTATTAAATGTTCCTTCTTTCAAATAATTTATCCAATCTATGTATTGGATAAACTTGTTTTGCTCTCTCATTAATATAAAATTCCTTTTCTTATATATATATTCCCTATATTTTTTATGTTCCTCTATGTTTTTATCTTCTTATACCAATATGTCTATGATTTTTATTGTTATAAAATATATGCCAATAATCACTATAATCTAGAATTGTATGTCTACAAATCATTTCAATTTTATTTGGTTTGGTATACATGTCACTTAAGGGATTGAATCTTATAACTAAGGTGGCCAACTCTCTTACTCTCTAATTTTGGTCTCATGAAGCTACTAAAATAATAAGGGCTTTAAACCTTTCCAAAATGTTATAGATCCTATGCTTTTATGACTTCATAAATCCATACTTAGTAGTGCATATTAATCTAAACTATTTCAATACCAACTTAGAATCACCAATTATTCTTAAATATTTGATCCCCAAGTCATTCTACCTTCAAAAATCCTTTATAAAGTGCTTTTTTTTTAACCACATTATTTACACAATCAACCAACAACTAGCATGTATATTTGTGCAATATTTCTTGAAGTTTAATGGAACTAACCCCATCCCTTACTATTCTTAGTTCAAGATCTATCAAAATTTATGGTCTGTATATTGTCAATAGATTAAAAATCTTCCTTAGTATATATCAAAACTTCTTTATGTAAGTACCTAAAGTTGTTTCTTCATAATTTGTATAAAAAAATTTACAATCCTCTTGAAGGTTGTCTATAATGATGTATATTTCACTAATTTTTTCATCATCTAGTTATTTTTCATCACCTAATTATGACACTTCATTCTAATTCATGGTGTTAGATTCATCAAATTATTCCAAATGATAAGGGTGTGTCTTTTTAGATTCAATCTAAATAAGTTTATCCTAGTATAGAACATTCATTTACATGCCCTTTTTAAAAATATTTTTGATCATTCTAGAGATTGTAGCATCCCAAAGTATGGTCGTAGATAAGCTATAATCAATTCCTATTCAACAACCAAGTTAACATGTGAGTGTAAGTCATAATTACATCTTTTAAATCTCTTATGGTATCCATCAATATAGAGCATCCCATTGATACCACAAACGTAAATAAATCCTAATTTTTACAAGTTTATTTTAGCAATATAGTCACTGCCATTCTAAAATCAATTATGATGTTTTAATAGAAAGCCTTTGATGCATAGAATTATCTTATCTTAGGTTTTGGTAGATCCATTATATATTGAAATTTTACTTGCACCTATAAAGGTTCACTCATCATTAGATTCTAATAATCCTACTCATCAAATTGGACCATAGGCCATGTTTGTTGCATTGGTGTGAATTAGAATAAAATAATTCTTACTCTTTTAATGCTTCCTATAGTAATTAACATTGATCCAATGATAACTAAGCTTCAAACATGTTTACTCTTATCGGATTTTTTTTCAACTATATTTTAATTAAAATTTGTATCTATTGTGTTTATCTCATTCTAGGATGTACAACTTCTAAGTTGTTTGGCTTATGCTTGTTGTTCCTTCCTAGTAATCAACATATATTTTAGATTCATTTATATAATCTAACATTCCTTATTACACTATTTCTATTTTCTAGATGCTTTCACTCTTGATTTTGGAACTATTGGCTCATTTCCTTTTGTTTTATTGAATTTATTGATTTGGGATCTACACCAATGTATGTATAACAATTTTCACTTAAGGTTGTTATTGAATAGTTTATTATGAAACTGAACTCTTAAAATATGATGGTGGTTGATCTCTTTTGAATATTATTGAGTGAACCAAGATTAGATTTCTTTTGTAAGAAAATTTTAATTTGCTTTCATTTTCCTTCTCTCACCTCTAGTTATAACTCCCTATTATTCTTAATAAAATAAGACATCCTCAAAAATTTAATCCTCTATTTAGTTATTGCTTTGAACTTATCCAAAATTGCATTAGTACCACCCATGGTTACATTATATGTAGGTGCTATCAGTTGGTTAGCTCTTGGTGGATTAATTATTATCTAAGTCACTACCAATAGATTAGGTTTGGTTAATTTATTATGACCAACTAATTATTTATAATAGGTTTACTCGCCATAAATTGATTCATTATAACAAGTTATAGGATTGGCTAGTTTTATTGAGCATATACCATATTATTAGATGAAATAAATCGGTTTCCTTGGAAACCCCCTGGTATATGACCACTCTCTACCTAGTTTTAATTAGAGTGGTCTACCACCACCCATTATCCCTAACATGATTTCAAATCCCTTGTATATCATGTCTCAACAAGCCTGTTGAGGAATATTACATTATTTGGTACATGCCAATGCACCCCCATGGTGCCTTCATGGTACATTTGTAAATATGTAATAGATTAGGGTTTAGTCTATAATTTAGAGTGTGATTTAAATTTTCTCTTTTATGTAAGTGTGAATGTGTAGAAAATACACAAGTGTCATGTGAGAGTGCAAGTGTAGGTTGAGAGAATATGCACAAGTGTCTTGTATGTAAGAGTGTAAATATGTAATGTGAGGATGTGCATAAGTGTCCTATATTAGGAGTGCATGTAGGATTCCAAGAGTCATGTAGATGTGTGCAAATGTTATAGATTCAAGTTTTCATCAAGTATGCAAGTGGCAAGTTGATAAACCAAGAGTCATGAGACTTGGAATATGGAGAGAAATAGTTAAGTACTTGAAGGGTCACATTGTTATTGCTATATTATAGAGATAATGTTGTAACATAAAGATGAGCAATAAATCTTATTTACATTTTGAGCAATTTATAATATAAGTTGTTCTTCATGCATAGTTCATGAATGATTTGTGATTTTTTCATTCATATTGTAGTATATAAATGAATGTTATTTGATTTATATAAGCCTTGATATACATATTAATTTTCTCATATTATTCTACTCATCATATTATTATCTTGACCTTTATTATTGTGGTTATTTTATATTTGGGACCTATGTTATATAACTTGTGATATTTTATGGTAGTAAAGGCTTAAAAATCCAATAATGGTATTATAGCTACCACCAGACTCTATCTAGTTTGATAGAGTTATTTATTAATTCACCATTATTTATTAGATTTGTCCATTTTGATAAATTTAATTTAAATTCTATCCACTTTGAAGGTAATGAAGACTTGGACTCTAATTTTTCAAGGTCTTATTGATTAGAGTAGGCTAGGATCTTTCCACTTGTTTGAAGAAAAACTAGTGAATACTAGGACTCAAATATATTGAATAAAAGGGGCCAACTTAGAAGGGAATTTGGAAATTGATTGATAGGCAGACCAGCCCAAATGAAACTTGATCATTTAGGGTAAAAGTCATCTTAACATTAAAGCTGAAGTTTTTAGAATTTGAAGATTAAAGTTTTTGAGAAATTTATAGATTAAATATTAGGGCAAAATCAACTCAAAAGATAGTTGATTATTTAAGGATAGTCATTGCCACCCTTACATTGATATTGGGTTCTCTAGTAATGAGGATAATAATATTAAGTTCTTAGGTGTAACCTAAGATAGTGAATATTTGTAGAGATAGAGAAAGACATAGAGTTGCAAAATAGAAGTTTGGAAAGCTTCCTATAGAGGGGGAAAACTATCCTACTACGTACGATTCTCAATTGGATCTACTGAGAGTCGAGGTGACCACGGGGGTATGTTATAACTCTACACTCGATGGGCAAAGGGGAAGGGTTCACCAGGAGTGGTTGTAGGACTTGCTCTAATTTTGGGGTGGAAAGTGTTTGAATGTGTCAATTAAACATGCACCTATGTTTTTCCTTTCTAAAACTACACCATGGAAGGGGGAAGAATAGTGTAAGATGTAAGAAGACAAGATCTAACCCTAGAATTATTCTCTAAGTGAATGATCACTAACCCTAGATTGCAAAACAAGGCTTTCAAGAAATGGTCCAAAAGAAATGTACAAACAAGGTTAAAAATCCTAAATGCACACTAAATGCCTTTATTCTTTCAAATGCCTAGAAGATTAATCAAATAATTTTCCTTACCTGTGATCTATATTTTGAACAAAAATGAATAAAAATAAATCAAAAAATAACCTAGAGATCTACTAGGGTACTTATCGGATTCGGTGGTTGTTCTAAGCTTTATCTTGCATCTAGCGATATCCCATAGCTTATATCCTGTAAAATAACTTCACAAAACCCTCAAAAAATACAATCAACATTGGGGGCTTGCTTAGGCTACTATATGACTATACTTGGAGGTGCAATAGTCAAGCCCCTTAAGTCCTTTTAGCTGACCTTTAGAATGCAATAGCAAAATTTTACCTTTTTGGAAGATGAACAAATAGAATACAATGCAGCAAAACAATATAATACACAAAGTGCAAATTGTGTTATTATGCTTTAAATATAGCATGAAAATTAGATCTAGGGTTTGGAGGTGAAATTATACCCACAATATTAACACAAGTGAAATCAAACCCTATATAGAGCAGCCACACTTTCACAACAAAAAATGAAAACAACAGATAGCTCTAGATGAACTAACAAAATATGCAAATTTAATAGTATATGAATGGAAAAGAGTGAAAACAACTTGGTGGTAGAAAAAAAGTATACAAAAGGATGAAGAACTCCAAGATAGTAGACTCCTCCTTAGTTATTCAATACATGTCCACCAAGGGCAGTAACACAGTCAATACAACAAAAGAGAAATCCACAAAGATTGAATAGCTTCAAAAAATCACTTGGCACTTTTTCAATATGATCTTATTGACACTTGTCTAAGAATTATCGGTATCTTGTCAGGATAAAAATGAAGGCTTAAAACCCTTTATTTATAACATATTTGAAACAAGGATGAGTGGGAAAACCAAGGGAAACCAACTTCAAAGAGTTCAATTTGAAAAATTAGGATTTTCTAAGTGAAAACCCTAGCTAGGTGAAATCGTGCCCCATAAGGGTTGACCACAATTTTACAAAAACTAAGAAAAATGGGGGAAAATGAGGGGGAGAGAGGCCTAAACTTGATTTGGGTAAGTTGGATGGTCTCTCTAAGGATCTAGGGAAAATGACTCACTCAAGTGGATCAATTTTTTGTGTCTACATTTTTCCCCCTCTTTGATGTATTTATGGTCTAATAAATGTGTTAAAGAAATATGTAGACATCTATGTGTGGAGGGAAAAAAATAATAAAGAGTGGCTAGATTAGAAGAAAGGAATGGTGTATAAATGGTGTCATTATAGACACTTTCTTATTTTGCATGCAAATTGATGCATTAGGGATATTAATGCCTCTCAGGCCAGGGTGCCCCCTTGAGTTTATAAAGGAATGCAAAATTCCTAATGAAAATTGAAATGATAGATATAGAAGAAATAAGAGTGAAAGGAAAATAAAAGAGAGAAGAGAGGAAAAGAAAAACAAAAAAAAAGGGCAAGAGAACAAGAAAAAGAAAAGAAAAAATGTGAGTGTGTGCTCGTGTGATTTTTTCTTATTATTATTTTATGTTTAATGAATGATGAATGATGAGCATAAACATATGGATGCAACACATTATGGACCTATTTAAATGGAATTAATGAATGAATCTAACTAACAGAATGCCTAAAATACAAACTAAAATGAAAGTGAGAGTGGAATGCAAAAATGAAATGCAATGGATGAGCGAGATGATGAGAAAGTGAACACAACGAAAGAGAAAGTGGAAATGAATAAATAAAACTTCAAAGAGGCCAAAGAATAAGACAAAGGATAAAAATCCAACAAGGATGTATGCTCACAAATGGTCGAGATGGAGGCTTCTCCTCGCATGTGGCCATGAAGCTATCTTGTAGGAGTTGCAAAGATGGATAAGGATGGAGTTGTACCTGTTATGGGTGTAGTGCATACTAATATGGACTAAAGAGAAAGAGATGCATGCTAGGATGTATGCTTGCAAATGATTGATATGAAGGCTACCCCCTGCATGTGGCCATGAAGCTATCATGTATGGGGTATGTTGTGTATGAGTGATGAATTAGTGAGTACTACCCGATAGGAGTGTCATGTGTGCAAAATATGTATGGACAAGGCCAATGGAGTAAAATGAGAACCATATCCCTTAACTTGGAGAGATATAAGTAATAAAAAATTTCAAGGTCAAGGAATAAGAAAAAAATGAGATAGGCAGATGAAATGATGGAAATGCACAAAGGTGGGTCCTAGGTTATGGCTTTGCTAGGTATCAAAGCCCTAGTGAGAGTGCAATGCATGTGAGCTATGATCTAACTAGGTGTTATCACTTGCCATTGTTGCAAATTCCCCAAGAATCTATATGAACAAGTAATCATGCAAATATGAGCAAGAAGAAGTGCAATTTATGATAAGCAAAAATGCAAATGGAACAAAATATCAAGCAACCATACAAAATATGACATGCAACCATGCAGGATGATCTAGTAGACAAAATGCAATATGAAACTATTATAAATTCAAATGTGCAATATAGATGATGGATTATGCATAATATCATTTAAGGTGCATTATTTTCATTGGTTCTTTAAGTTCTTCACAATCTAAAGAAGCTAAATGATAGGCACCTGAGCCAAACTTGGTCATTATGACAAAAGGGCCCTAACCAATTGGCTTGGAACTTACCTTTAATATTAAAATGGGCATTGGTGTTATTTTAATTTTCCTTGAGGACCAAGTCCCTAACCTTAAAATAATAGTTACAAAATTTCTTAGAGTAATATCGCTTGAGCTTATTCTAATAGGCTTACAAATTCTCTAAGGCATGAATGTGCTTTTCATCTAGTAGCTCCAATTTATGTAAATGATTTGAGTGATACTCATCATATACCAAGGCAACTTGCAAAAAGATACGGAATGAGAGAACCTCAAGCTTGAAAGGAAACACCACCTTAGATCCATATGCCAAGACATAGGGTGAGGCACCTATGGGAGTACGCATGCTAGTACGATAGGTCCACAAGGTAGGATAAATTTGGATATACCAATCATGATCGGTCTTACAAACCAACTTCTTCAAGATCTTGATCAAAGACTTATTGGATGCTTTGGCTTGTCCATTACCTTGAGGGTAATATGGAGTTGACCACATGTGCTGAATCTTGTACTTAGCATAAATTTTATGAATATCCTTTTTCTTGAAAGGAGTGTCATTGTCAAAAATGAAGGAATCCCAAACCTATAAAGGATTTGGTTAAAGATGAACTTAGATACCTAAGTTCCAGTAATTTTAGATAGGAGCATGGCTTCAACCCATTTAATGAAGTACTTTATCACTATTATAATAAAATTATGATCATTAGATGACACTGGGTTAATCTTCCCTATAATTTCCAATCCCCACATAGATAATAGCCAAGGGAAAGAAATAACCTAAAGGTTTTGAGGAGCATAGACAAGGTTGTCATGGTGCTCACACTTGTTACAACATCAAACATGGTCACATGCATCTTTCTCTATGGAAGGCCAGTAGTATCCCATTTGAAGGAGCTTCTTGGTAATAGCATTGCTACTAAAATAGACTCCACATAATCCTTCATGAACCTCATTAAGAGAAAGTTGATCTTCATAAAATTTAAGTCATCATAAGAGGATGCCTTCAAAAGAACATTGATATAAGATATTGCCAATTATAATGAATCAACATGCTCTTTTGTGCAAAATCTTACATTTATTGTGATCTAAACCATCATGTATCAAACAATCCTTAAGAAAATTAATAACGTCAATATATCATGGATCAAATGGGAAAGCTCTGATGGTCAAAACATCTAAGGGAACAAGACTAGATCTAAGCGATGTAGGATCTTGAAGTTGTCTGATGATAATTGATGATTGATCATCATCCAACTCCAAAGGAAACAAGGATGTAATAGTAGCCATGGCATCCACATGGTGATTGGAGGATATAGGGATAGACTCTATGGTTACATGATTGAACGAGTATAAAAGCTTGGTGATAATCTTCTTATAAGAATTTAGTTTATCATCCTGAGTTTGATAAACATTGTTAATCAAAATGACCACAAGTTTAGAGTCATCAAAGACTGAAAGGACTCTAACCTGCAAGGATAAGGTAGCTCTAAGGCCAAGGATGAAAGCTTCATATTCTATAGTATTGTTTGTGCAAGAGAAACAAAGCTTAAAGGAAAGAGGGATGAGCTATTTTTATGGGATAAATAGAATAAATCTAGCACCAATGCCCTTAATGCATTGAGCTCCATCAAAAACAAAGTCTAAGACTCTGGATCTTCAACCTCGATGCTTAGACATTAAGTAGCACAAAGGATCAAACTTTTCCACTACCAATTTTTTATGGTTGATCATGTAGTGTCATAGCTTATGGGAAGCAAACATAATAGCAAGGCAAAGCTTCTCTAAGGTATTATACATAGTTTCATAGCTAACCAAATTTCTATTGATATAGTAGATAGCTCACTCTTTGTTTTGATTATCATGTTGAGCCAAAAAATCTTCCAAAATGTGAGCTATGACTGATATGTAAAGCATAATATGACTACCAAGTATAGGAGGGACTAAAATAGGAAGGGAGGTGAGATACCATTTGAGGTCATCAAAAGTTTTTTGACACTCAGAATCCCACTGGAAGACAACATATTTTTTTAGAATCTTAAGAAAGGGCTAGCACTTATCAACTAATTGGGCTATAAATCTATGAATAGCCTAAATATTTCCTTACAAGCTACATAGATAATTTAGGGTGCAAGGAGGAGGTATGTCAATGATAGCCACTATCTTAGTGGGTTCTACTTGAATGCCTCACCTAAAAATGATGAAACCTAACAACTTTCCAGATGTGACTCCAAAAGGCAAAACTTAAAATGTTGAAGCCTTTCAAAAATCTACCTTAGATCATGAACATGATCCTATCTATGTATGGAGTGACCTAAAATATCATACACATAGTTGGATAATATCATGCATCATGTCATAAAAATATAAGTCATAACCCGCTGATAGGTGGCACTAGAATTTTTCAAGCCAAATGGCATGACTTTCCAACATAAGGTACCCCATGGAGTGATGGAAGTTGTCTTGGCTTCATCGTTAGGGATAATCATAATCTGATTGTATCGTAAGAAACCATCCATGAGAGATAGCATACCACATTTGGTAGTGAAATCTATGAACTGATCTATCTTGGGTAGGGTAAAATCATTCTTGGAACATGCTAAGTTGATGTCCCTAAAGTCAGTACATATTCAAATTGTTCTTTCCTTCTTATCTACAATAAAAATGTTGGAGATCTAATCAAAATAGTTGATGGATTTTATAAAACCAACGTCAAGGAGTTGTTGTAACTCCTCCTTAACCAAAAGAGAAACCTTAGGATGCATCTTCCTAAGTTTCTACTTAACTGGCTTAATACTAGGCTTCACTACTAAATGATGCATAAAAAGAGAAGGATCAATCCCTGGCATATCAACATATGACCAAGCAAAAATATCATGAAATTCTCTTAACAAATTGGTCAACTACTCCTGCTCATCCATAGACAAGGCTTTTCCTAGCTTAAGGATTCTAGGGGTCTTCTCAAAACCTATGTTAATATCTATAGTCTCCTTAATTAGAACGGATGACTCATCCTCAAGAGGAGGTAGGGTAGGGATCAATCCTAGTTTCTCAAGGTCCTCGAGAGACATAAAACCAAAGTCCTCTTGAGAACTAGAAGAATCAACCTATGCAGCACAAGATACTGGTCTATTAAAGGATATGCCACCATGGAGAACATCCTCATGAGTCACATCACAAAGAGTGTCACCTTCAAAATACTACTTTGGATTTATAACTAATAGAGAGGGAGAGGGTGGGTCCTCATCCTCAGCACTCCACTCAAAATCTTGATGATATATCCTTAGAAGAGGCTCCTGATGAAAAGGATTGACCTGATCTTGTTATGAGTTATTAATTAATGATTCCTCTCTCATGTTTAAATTTTTAAATTGCTTAGTTATGTGAGACGAGGGATATAATGGATGGAAATTAGATTTATTTTGTTCAACCAGTGAACAATATTCAAATGGGTGAGGATCACCCAAAATTGTGATAAATTGATTCTTAAATTAAAACTTAAAACATTGGTGGAATGTATAAGGAACAGCTCGCATCGCATGGATCCAAGGACGTTCGAGGAGCAGATTAAAATATGCAAGACAAGATACCACATAGAACAAGGTATCTAAGATATTGGGTCCAACCTCAAGGGGGAGGGATATAATATCACAAGCTTCTTGGGACTCATTGTTGAAGGATTTTATAATGTCATCAGATTTAGTTAAATCTTCCTCTTTTAATCCAAAGTTTTGGAAAAATTAATAAGTGCATAAATTGAGGGAAGAACCATTATCAATCAGAACCCTCTTGATAAAATTTTCCCCAATAAATGCAATGACATATAGAGAATATTCCCCCTGTAAGTTTGAGAAAGAAATATTATTATCCGAGAATGTGATATGATGTATCCTAAGAGAGCTTGCAACATTCACCATAGCACTAGGGGAAATGTCTATGTTGGATATTTTGAGTCCCTAAGTCAAAGTTGTCATTGATGTCACCATTGATGCCACCAGATGGATTCATCATTAATACCAAAGATTTCAGTAGGAAATAAAGGCAAAAAAGATGGTCATTTGACATTCAGCAAGAAGGCAGAAGTTCGAGTGAAATAGTGCAAAAGACAGAAGTTAAAAAGGAGTTATAATATTTATTTTATAAATTATTTAAATTCGGGATGAATTTAAATTTTATAAATAAATATTAAAAGGTACTTTATCAAAGGTGAAATACTATAATGGTTAGAAGTGCCATGGTGAAAACCCAAATAAAATATTTGTAATTTTCATTATAATATTTTATATTGCAAAAGTGAGTTTATAAAGTCTAAAAATATCTTAATAAACCCAAAGGTTGGGTTTAAAGGTTTAAGACAAAAATATATTTTAATAAATCCAAAGGTTGGATTTAAAGTTTTAAAAAAGGCAAAGTTTATTTCCGTCGACATCATAGAAGCCAAAGGGAAGCGCCAATGTTTTTTATTTAGTGGAAATTCATATAAATACCATACCCAAAGTTGATTTCTGAATTATCCTTGCTTGAATTGGAAAGAGAAAGCATACGAATTAAATGCAGAGCTCTTGAGATAGAATTGCAAAATTCGTGTTTGACTTGTCAGTGAAAGGAAACAAAAGCAAGAGTGTTGATTATTTGGAAGCCAACAAGGCACCTTGGCCTAGTGGAAAGTGGGCTGCAATCTTACATTTTGGTGTGCATGGTGGATAGTGTTCGAATCCCATGGAAGCTTTTGGTGGACGTGTTGAAGGCGCCAATCGTTAGGTGCGTATGTTTTGCAAGGCAAGGAAGCGGTGTTGAAGCATGCGGTGCTTCTTCCTTCCCAACAAGCTTGTAGCTAGTGTGGTGGTTTGCATCGTGGGAAAAGACGTTTGTGTGAGTTGCGTTGAGAGTTCAAAATTCTCCAAAGGCAAAGGTACATTTTTATGTTTTATTTTATTAATACCTAAGTTGGAGGTATAAGGTATTTGGTGGTTGAAGTCTTTGCATTGTGATAAAGGTTGGTAGTTGAGAAATACCATTATGAGTTATAAGGAGAATTCTATTTTTATTTTAAAGTCTTAAATTTTGCTATTATGAAATATTGAAAGGTTAAGACTTTGTGGGTTGTATGTTATTTCGAATAAAGGGTTTTGTTATTATTGTGAGGATATTGCTTATTTTTTAAGTTGGAGTGATAAGGTGTAATTGTGATATTATTTTTGTGATATAAAAATTATCCTCTAACCCTTATGTGAGTTTGGAAAAGAGTTTTTGTGAAGTGTGGCAGATTTTGTGGACAACTCCTTGGCAACAAAAAGGTATGGGTAAAATTCTTCTCTATTGAGTTGGTTGATTGGTTTGGTTGAAAATTAAGTTTGGAGTGAAAAGGAATTGATTAGGGTTTCCTTTTCGAAAGTGGTTGGTTTAATGCTTCAAGGTTTTCTGGATTGAGATTTTTTATAGAACCTTGTTTTATAAGCATTGTTGTTTAGACCATTGGTTGAGTGAAGTACATTGAGTTAATGCTTAAAGGTTTTCTGAATTTAGAGTTGTGATTAAAACCTTGTTTTATTAGCATTGTTGTTGAAGTTAATGGGTTATGCAAAGAACTTAAACGTGAGTTAGAAAAGAACATGAGTATCATTGTTATGTGAGATTTGTTGTTGAGCATTTTTGAAAATATTTTGAGTTGGTTGATACATGCTTGGACTAGGGTTTGTGAGAAAGAGTTGTTTCTTGAAGTGATTGGTTTAGTAGAGTTAATTAAGCCTAGTCAAGTGGATGCATGAAGTGGTTGTTCAAGTTCCATAAAACAAACTATTCTATATTCTGATTTGAGTTGAGATTGAGCTTTGAGTATAGAACATATTGAGTCTCTAACAATTCTCTTTATGCTTCTATGAGATTGATTTGAGAAAGTGATTGAGCATTAAGAATAGAACATATTGAGTCTCTAACAATTCTCTTTATGATTCTATGATATTGGACAAGTTATGTGTGGACTTTTTAATCTGATTTGAGGTAAGTCTTTGATAAGGCTTGTGGACTATTTTGTGTGACCTTTTGTGGAAGCTTGCAATGCAGATTTGAGCAAGTCCTAGAGAGGAATTATAGAGCATATTTGGATAGATTATATGTGGACCTATTGAGCATATTTGGATAGGTTCTGTGTGGACATGTTGAGCAGATTTGGATAGGTTCTGAGTGGACCTGATAAGCAGAGTTGTGCAGGTTATGTGTGGACATGTTGAGCATATTTGGATAGGTTCTGAGTGGACCTGTGGAGAAGAGTTGTGCAAGTTTTGAGTGGACCTTATGAGCATATTTTAGCAGGTTTTGAGTGGACCTATTGAGCATATTTGAGCAGGTTCTGAGTGGACCTATTGAGCATATTTGAGCAGGTTTTGAGTGGACCTGTTAAGCAAATTTGAGTAGGTTCTGAGTGGACCTGTTGAGCAGATTTGAGCAGGTTCTGAGTGGACCTATTGAGCAGATTTGAGCAAGTTCTGAGTGGACCTGTTGAGTAGATTTGATAATGTTTTGAGTGAACCTGTTGAGCAGGGCTTTGGAGGTGATAGATCAAAGAGGACAAAGTCTCTAGTGGATAGAGATCCATTAGCCAGGACATTGAGGATAGGTCTTATGAGTGAGGACAAGAGTCTTCAAGTGGAGAGATATCCACAGTCAGTGCAGTGGAGGTAGTGTCTTCTAGAGGATCACCAACTAGAGTAGAGGAGGAGTTCTCCTGTGGATAGAGATCCACAAAACAGATTTAGGGGATCAACATCTCCTTTGGACAGAGGTCCATAAACATTGTAATTGGGAAGGATTCCTAAAATATTATTTGAGAAATATTTAGAAGAAATATTTTCTCTGTGGAGGTAGTCCACATTGGGTGAACCACATCAAATTTGTGTCTCTATTATGTATGGTGTTTTGTGCATTGCTTTGATTACTGCTATCTATACACTGCATAATATTGATTTGAAAAGAAAAGTAAAAAGTGGTCTTATACTGTTCACCCCCATCTCAGTATAAGCTTGTGTTCTTCAGTCTATAGGGACATATTATTGTCTTAGAAGTTTCAACAAGGCTTCCACATGAATAGGAGAAATTTGCAAAAGTTATAAGAAACAAATATTAGCTTAAGAACTTGTTTCCTATTGAGAGTGTTGGATCTCATGATTTTGTGTTTGTTTTCTTGTAGTTACTGCTATCATACCAACCATATTATCATAAGGATGTGGAACATTCTGATATGATACTTGATTAGCTACATGTTGCCCATGTCTAGGGAGGGGATTTTGGAAGATCTTCATGTCTTGATTAGTTGTGGGTGCTTGTTGTGTAGGAGGTTGATTGTTTGGTGGGTGAGAACCTTCTATAACAAGGCATCCTACATAAATTAGGTCTTGAACCACATGTTTCAAACTCTTACAAGAATGCATCTAGTGCCCCTCCACTCTATGATACTCATAGTGTTGAATAACATTATACCAATTAGTTGTGGTATCAGCTTACCTTGTAGGAGGTAACTCAATCATATTAGCTTCCAAAAGATACTTTAGAACCATTGTCATAGACACATTAAATCTTGTTAAATTCCTTTATGGAGGTTTTGGAGATTGTCTAAGCACCATATTTTATAGGTTTTTACCAATACTATTAACATGCCTACTATCCATGACTCCATCACTTACCACATACTTGTTCTTATACTATTTTTAGTGGTCTTATCTTCTTTAACTTTAAGCTATCCTCTTATAATAAGAGCTTGCTCTACCTTTCTTGCTAGTTCAATTTCTTGATCAAAATATGTGATAGTTGGTTTCCAACACATAAGAGAATTGCTCTTGCAAATTTCCAATAAATATTTCAAGCATGTCTCAAGGAGGTAGAGTATATCTTAACCATCCAACTAGACTCCTCCACTAAGACAAAAATTCTGAAAAATTTTCCTCTTTACCTTGTTTGAACATGTAAACATCTTTCATGGTCACATACTTTTCAACATAACCACCAAACTATTGAACAAATAATTCAGTTGTCTCTTCAAATTTTCTTAAATAATGGTTGGGCAACTGATAATACCACTCTAATGCCATGTCATTAAGGCTATTAGGGAATATATTTAGTAACAACATGTCATCATATATGATATCATGGCAAGTTGTTCTAAACATTCTTAAATGTTGGATTAGATCTTTTGTTCCCTTATATATAGGTAAAACTGACATAGCAAAATGCTTAGGATAGGATCTAGCAACAACGATAGGGTCTGAGGGCTTATTGTATAGTTCTCTATAGTTGTAGGTGAAACTAGGGATTTGAATCATATCCACTCTTGAAACCAATTGTTTCACCATATTTGTTAAACTTTGCACCTCTGTATTGTTGTTGTGCAATACCCCTATATTCCCTAAGGGAGGGGTATAGGTAGATTGTTGAAAGGGTACTTGGACCATGTTGGAGACATTGATATTGTTGCAATATGTGGTATCTTGCTGGAGAGGATAACTAATAGTTGATGGAATAGAAAAAAAAATGTTGAAATTAGCTGAATGAGGAGGACATTGAACACAATATTAATATGCACTATTAGTCGAAGGAATTTATAGAATCTTCCCAACGTTGGTGGTCACAGTAGTAGCATATATCATGTTAGGAATAGGATTACCATGATGCAAAGATTCATTGAAGGAGTTATCGAGAATAAGTGGTTTGATTATGAGATGTTCCAACTTCCTTGAGTCGAGCTTCCTTTTCCATAGTTTTATCCAAGGTATCCTTATAATGCATGTAGAAATCCCAAACATGTTCAAATAATTTAAAGATAAGTTTCCCATTGGGTCCCTTAGTAAGATCACGGTCATTCTCAATCTCTTCATTTTCTTCCTCTTCTAGATTATGATTTTATCTATCAATTTGATCACCTTCTTGGAAAATTTCATTAGACTCTAAAAGCCTTCATCCACTCCTAAGGTTGGAATCCATTAGGAGAGAGAGAATGGATATAGTAGAGGAGGACTAAAGTCTAGCAAAAGCACACAAAATATTTTTAAGATGTTTTTAAATATTTTATGATCTAAACAACAGAATTAGTGGTCTTGCTAAAATATTTCAAGAAGAGAAAAAGAAGATGCTTTCCTATTATGGCCACTAAGATGCGTGTTCATATCAAGTTCACCAAAGATGTAGAGAGGGAAAACTACCCTACCATGTACAACTCTTAGTTGGATCCATTGGGAGCTGAGATGACCATGAGGGTATGTTATAACTCTACACTCAGTGGATAAAGGGGAAGGGTTCACCAGGAATGGTTTTAGGACTCGCTTCAAGTATGGGGTAGAAAGTGTTTGAATATGTCAATTAAGCATGCACCTATGTTTGGCCTTTCTAAAATACACTATGGAAAAGGGAAGAACAATGGAAGATACAAGATGCAAGAAGACAAGAGCTAACACTAGAATGATTCTCTACTTGAATGACCACTAACCCTAGGATTATAAAACAAGTCTTTCAATGAAGGGTCCAAGAGAGATGCACAAACAAGGTTAAAAACCCTAAATGCACACTATATATATTTACTCTTTCAAATGCCTAGAAATTTAATCAAATGCTTTTTATTACCTATGATCTATATTTTGAACAAAAATGAATAAAAAGAAATCAACAAACAACCTAGAGATCTACTAGGGCACTTATTTAGTTTGGTGGTTGTTCTAAGCTTTATCTTGTATCCAACGATATCCCACAACTTCTATCCTACAAAATAACTTTATAAAATCCTCAAAAAATATGATCAGTGTTGGGGAGCTGCTTAGGTCACTATATGAATGTACTTGGAGGCACAACACTGAAGACCCCTAGGTCCTTTTAGCTGAACTTTAGAATACAATAATGAAAGTTGACCTTTTTGGAATATGAAAAAATAGAATACAATGCAACAAAAAAATATAATGAGTAGAGTGTAAGTTGTGCTATTATACTCTAAATATAACATGAAATGTAGATCTAGGGTTTGGAGGTGAACTTCTACCCCCAAGCTTAACACAGGAGAAATAACACCATGTATGAGACAGCCACGATTTTACTACTAAAAAAATCACACCCTGGAATTATAGGGCATGATTTTGCAATAGAAAATGAAAATAATATATCGTTGCAAATGAACTAACAAAAGATGTGAATTTGATAGTATATGAATGCAAATGAGCAAAAACAACCTAGTTTTAGCGAAAAAATAGACAAAAGGATGAAGACCTCCAAGATAGTAGACTCCTCCATAGGGCTTCAATACATGTCCACTAAGGGCAGCAATACACAGTCAATATAGCAGAAGAGAAATCCACAAAGATTGAACAACTTCAACAAATCACTTGGCACTTTTGCAATATGATCTTATTGGCACTTATCTTAAAATTATTGTTAGCTTGCCAAAGATAAAAAAATAAGGCTTCAAACCCTTTATTTATAATGGATTTGAAACAAGGATGGATAGAAAAACCAAGGGAAAACTGATGTCAAAGATGTCAGTTTGAAAAATTGGGGTTTTCTAAGAGAAAACCCTAGCTAGGCAAAATCACGTCCTATATGCGTCAACCATGATTTTTCCTAAACTAAGAAAAAAGTGGGGAAAAGGAGGGGAAGAGAGGCCCAAAATTGCTTTGGGTAAGTTGGAGGGTCTTGTTGAGTGGAAATTTTACTCAATTGCAAAATAACCATCACACTTAGGATTTTGATCACAAAACCCTCTCTTGCAAAGAAATTAAAACAAAAACAACTTCTCAAAGGTTCCTTTTACTAATATGTGCTTGTAATCTTGTGAAGATATATCAAATGAGTGCTAGGAATACCTTAGTGATTTACAAGTAATTGTTAACAAGGGGTCTATGTTGGTTTAATTTATTATGCTATGCTATTAATCGTTTATGAAATTTTAAAGAAATTAAAATGTGAAGTGGCCCTCATATGACCACGATGTAAGCCATAGTTCATTGTATCTTGGAATATTTTAGTTAGATTTTATCTTCTTTTGATTAAGAAAATTTTAAATAAGTTTTACTTCTTTAACCTTGCTTCAAAAAATGAAATAGAAGACTAAAATCTCTCTGAATATGAATGTGAAATGAAGATTTAATTCCTTTTAATTTGGCTTGATAAATAAAATAAAAGGAAATAAATATGTGTGAATAACCATAAAATGTAAGGGCCTTAAAATATCATTATAATTATCCCTCTTTAATGAAATAATTTTTATAAAGAAGAAATAATTAAATGCTTTGAAAACAATAGCTTTTGATATAATAATAAATTACCTCTCTTTAATGAAATCAGAATTTTCATAAAGAAAAGGCAACTTATTGCTCTAAAAATAATGGCCTATGGAATGCCATAAAAATTACCCTCCCTTTAACAAAATTGAAAATTTCATAAAGGGAAGTTCATTTGTTGCTTGTGAACATAAATGCAAAGCTGCATAATTAATTTACCTTCAAAAATGCAAAATATGAAAATTTCGAAATTATAAAACCCTCATAAAATAGCAATTTTCAATGATTTTTATAAATTTAAAATGGATTCAGAATGAGTTCGAAATTATTTTAGATGAATATTGAAGCTCATTCTTCACGCCCATGTATTTACTTTTGCAATTTGATTTTTTTTAATCATCAAAAATTAAAAAAAAAAAACTACAAAAAGAAAAGGTTAGAAAAATAAAATAAAAAGAAATGAAATAAAAGAAATAAAACAAAGTGTTGCAACCAAAATTCTTCCACAAACCCTGCAAGCATTAGTATTCTACACAAAAACTAGCATTAGTGTTACCCTATTTAACGCAATTAAACAGCTAACGTGGTGCAATCTTCTAAGGAAATGGTGCAATATACCGAAAATGACAAGCAACCAACCATTAACATGCATAAAACCTGAAGTATCTCCAATATATTGCAATAAAAACATTTTCAACATTCAAATACAAGTGCAGAAAACCATGCCCAAAATTGGCATCATGTGGTGAACTCAGTCCAGTGGTGCAGCTTGCCTCCCAAAAGATCCAGCCTCCTTTCAGTCTCTTCTTGGCATATTTACAAATCTTCAATCAACTTTTTGTTTCCATTTTCCACGACTCCTGGTTTCTTTTTGTTTCTTTGGTTCCCAAGTCGACTATTCATTTCATATTATTCATTGTAAATCATCTTTGTCTTTATTTCATTCAACTTGTTAATCATTTTATTCTTGGTTTGCTTCCAAGACATTCTTCTCATGGACGTATGGAGGTAACCGTTGAGCATAATCATTTTTATTTGAAACACCTTTAGTAAAATTTCTACCTTTGTTTATTTAGAGCACCTGTATATTTACCGTTTTATTTTCTTTTGACCTCTCTATTGATTTCGTGTCAATTTCTATTATTCTTTTTCCTGATGCCTCATGCGTTACTTCCTTTTAATTGCCTCATTTTGTACCATAGTACCACTACCACTAGGTACTTAATATTTATTACTACCAACCTACATGGGACACACATGAAGCCTTTGTATCCTTAAAGGTCCTACCTTTTATAACACGTGTGCTCAAGTTTTTGCAACTTCCATTATTGGAGGTACTAATTATAAGTTTAACAACTCACTACGTGAGTGTATGAGGACACCGATTGTTTTTAGGTAAGACTCATCTGGATTGTATACATCTAAGACAAATTTGGTCATCTATTTTTTGGCCTGCATGGAGAACACATAAGACTTGGAGCGACTCCTTCACCTACCCTACGTGGCGATATCCAGGAGCTCGAGTCATCTACGTCGCCCTTCTATACATACTCATTCAAACGGGTCGATGGATTTTGTCCCCATGAATTTTCCCATGCATGCATCTCCTATGTCATACATTGTTGAATTATCATCATCGACGTATCCTTATTTGGTCCACACTATCAAAACCAGTGAGGTACATGACTGTGTCCTCTATATATGTTGACCCCTAATTTCGGGCACACTGCTTGCTATGAAAATTAACATGGCATGCCCTAACACAATATTCACTCGATGCTTCACCATGGAATAACAACATTTGATGAAGATATTTGATTGTAATGTTTTCCGCCTTTACCTCTGATTGCTTAACACTGCATACTACTTGCTCATCTCCACATGGGCACGTCTATTGTACTTGGATTCTGTCATTATCAACCCCTCTAGCATTGCTCTACATTTGCGTTGAAGGAGATGAGTGTCATGCCGAAACTTACCCTATTATGTTTCTAGGTTATTCTCTCATTTTTTCCATCGAAGGAAGACTCACCGTCCACATTCATGCTCTGGTGAGCAAGTCATCGAACCTTGGTGTTACCTACCTATTGCCAATGCTGTTATTTTTGCGTTACCTTAATTCTTTCCCTTCAATGTAAAAATATATTTTGTTCTTGGAAACCTCAAATGTTCATTTAAACCATTGTCTACAGCACTAATTTTGTAGTGTCTTCGTTGGTATGAGGATGGTGGATCTATCTTGCCTTCTGCACGTCACGATCACCATGGGATATTGAGTCATTGTCAACGATATCCTTTAGGTATCTTAGAATAAATCTAGCTATCCATCCTTCACTAACTCTAATTAGAATTATTTAAATCTAGTATTCTATATTTTGATATATTTTTGGGGCACATCCATACAATGCTAGACTCCTGTGTACATAGTCTTCATGTCATCCATTCGATGTGGGCCACTGTAGCAAAACACATCTGCAAAATGAAAACACACATAGAGCTAACACTATCATTCGACAACAGACCTCACGATCATCCATGCTATCTCAGTTTTGTTCAAAATTTGAGCACTACACTCGCATGTCATTTGCTGGATCTACATATAAACATGACAATCACCGCTAGATAGGGGTCATCTATATCATTAAGCTGAGCAACCATGAATTTCCTTGTCATCTCCATCTACACCACTATTCATCCAATCTCACCATACGAGTCGTGCTAGGGAATAAAATATTGCCACCACATATTTTGGAGGGATCCACGTCGACTACAACGTCCCTATATACTACGTCCAATCAAATATTCCATAGCCTCCAACTTGTGAATGCATCACATGCCAAGTCATCATTGTTCTTTATCTGTTCATGCCATCATCGAGTTAATTTTATCAATCCATGTCATCTACATCACTGTACGTTATCCAATCTGGTGCTCTCAATTACTCCATCAATAGCCATAGTGTCCATCTAATATTTTTTGCCACATCGATATCCTGACTACTCCAATTGACTTGTGTCAATCATTCCACATCCTCGACGGAGGCTAAATTAGTCTGTGCAATATTTGAAACTAAATATTGTTTCTATGGTCATTTTTTTATCTTCATTCATCATGAATGAATGGCCCCCATGCAGTGCATTATTTTGTTCCCAACTAACCAAATCATCGTTGTCGGGATCATCCTACATTATAGCAAATTCTCTACTACATTATCCAATGCCCACTGTATTGTATCCATGAATCCCGAGCAATGCGATATCCACTACTGAAGACAGTAACTCCCAATTCCTGTGTTGGGCACGTTTGGTTCTATCTCCAACTACTCTGCCATATCGAGCTCCACATCGACTCTGATTCGGTCCTCCGTCATCGTCTGTAGATCCCGCATCACCCTGCATACAAATAAAACCAAAGGGTATTAGACCTTTTGTTTTAACTTTAGAATGAGCGACTTTAAAACTAAAACCTTTCTATTTATAAGAAATAAACTACATAGTATTTATATATATATAATATTTTATTTCTTATTGATTTCATTTTATTTTTTTATATTTTTATATTTTTTATTTTTATATTAAATATATATAATATGTATATATTTAATATTTTTTTAAAAGAAATATTTTCTTTCTTTTACTTTTATTTTAATCTAATTTAATTGCATGGGTGAATTAATTAAAATGAAAATATTAAAATCCATCCAAACAAAAGGACACCTAAACGACACTTTGGAAAACTAACACAACAACAAGTAATCATACTAACTCAATGAAGCATCAACTATTTTGAAGATAAAGCAGGAAAACACTACCCAACAAGGACCCATTGGAGACTAAAAGGCAAACACCCAGGATGGTATTTATCAAGATTATTGCTCCCAGAATACTAGGATTCTCAAAAACATAAACAAAATGTGTGTCCCCAACTTTGGGGTGAGTTATGCGATAGTCACAACAAATGGCGACTCTGTTGGGAAATGCTCTTGAGCATTTCAGGTGAAGAACCCAATCTAAAATGAGAACACAAAATAATAGCGAAATATAAATTATTTAGCGATGTCCCAAGAAGGTGGGGTTCAAAAACTTCGAATAAAAACAACTAATCCATCTACCTTTGCTCAGTGTGTGAAAAAGTGATTTATTTTTTTGCACCTCTAAAAATCTTTCGGATTCCATCATCTGGTTTACATTTAGGCTATGAAGCATGACTCATAAAATGAAAACTTTTACAGATAGAGCCCTACTTCCAGTCAGACATCCATAGCCCCGATAGGGTTTATCTAACTCACCCTTGTGTTTGTTTAATATTTTGCAAAGCCTTTCTTATAATCGAGCTATGTCTAGACAGAGCCCTACTATTGTTCAGACGTCCATAGCCCCGGTAGAGTTTATCTAGACTTTGTGACTAATTTGATCAAGCTTTTCAATGCTTGTTTTCTTTCTTTCTTTTTTTATAGCTTTGCAATAATTTATGTATCACTAGGGTTAGGAAGCATAGAGATAGAGCATGTTGAATTTTTGCCTTAATTTGCAAATCAAGATAACTTCATCCTTCAGGACTTCCAAAAATACCCTTTAATATATGTGAGTTACATGTGGAGCTTTAGCAAAATATTTCATTGTTCTACTCTCCACCATTTTAGTCCCAAAATCTGAGCATGATCACAAAATAATTCATCCCCCTTTTCTCAGGTTCACCTGCTTTTATATTAGGTGTTCCAACCTACTTAACAAAGGAACACAAGAAATGATCAAGAGGCCATTAGTAGCAACCATGAAACATCACCTCAAAACAAGGGAACAACCCAAAACACAAGAACTAAAAACACAAACCAAACTCTAACCTAATGCAAACTAACAAGAAAGCAAACACAACTTGTCAAACCAAAAGCACAAAAACCAAAACTATATACAAAAATATACATATGGTACAAAAGGATGTAAAATTTTGAGCCATCACTTCCCTAGATCCCAAACATGATTAGCACATTTCAAGAGACATACAACATGATACGCATGCCAAGTTTTGCAAGAATCCAATGAAAGTAAGATTAGGCCACACAATGCAACAATTTTCATCTTGCCTCTCTCACCCCACCAATTTGATTTAGTTTCATTAGTAATCCCATAGTGGAGCTTCAAATCATTAAATTGATTAGACAATAACTGATTTTCAATTCTTTCTTGTCTATTCCTTAAAATGTCAATTTCACAATTCAATTCATTATTTAGAATTAGGATTTCCTTTTCAAATATGAGATCTTGCAAGTAGGAGCCTATTTCTAAAAATTTTGAAGCCACATCATTTTGCATGTTTTTAGGCCAATCAAACTTATGCAACAATTTGCAAGCATCTAGGATATCTATTAAATGAATATCATTATAGGTTTTTATCCTAGATTCCATTATCAATTGTTGATGAATTTGATTCAATAATTCAAGCATATCAATTTCTCTTTCATTTAACAAAGCAATCTTATTAGAGGTGTGAGTAGAAATCAACTCTAGTTCTTCATTCACCTCTAATGGTATTTCATCATACATAACATTTGAATCCAATGAATGATTAGGTAAGCTTTCACCTGGAGTTCGCATGGTTGAACATAAAAGGTGAGATTCTACCTTTTGTGCACTTTCATTTACCAAGACTTGATGAACCTTTGTGATTTCCTCTTGGTATTTACCTTCATCATCCTCTTGTAGTCTTTCATATTCATTGATTACCTGTTCATCAAAAATGTCAAAATTAGAAACCCAATCAAAAGCATGTCCATCCTTTTCAAAACATAACTTTTGTTGATCAAATAGAGCAATGTTTTCTTTTGGATGAGTAGAAAATTCCAATTCCTTGTTAACCATCCATGGTATTTCTTCCTCAAAATCTTCAAGACAATCATGTGAATTTGTACCCAAGTTTTCAGTATTCCAATATGAAAGAGGAGGCTTTAATTCTTCCTGATCCCAAACAATTGAATCATAGGAAACATTTATCCTTTCTTCCTCTTCTATTTCAAAAAGGTCTTCAAAAAACTCATATTCAACATGATCGAACTTATGAATATTTTCCATTTTTGTAAGTGGCATGCCATTTCTGATTGTACAAGAATTACAAGATCTTTGTGTGAGATAGCATTTTTGGCATCCTGCATATCAATAGAAATTTCATCAATAGGGGTGTGAACAATCAATGATTCTTCATATCTACCCCAACCATTATAAAAATTGTCATCTAAGTCCATGGGATGAAACTCTATTGTATCTTTGGCATGATCTTCATCTTCATCTATCAATTTTTTTTCTCCTTTATCCATGGTAATAGGGTCATTATCATTTTCCAACACTTGATGAGATTCCAACCCTTCTTTCAAAACATTCTCATATTGTATAGGACTTGTAATATCCTCATGCGAGAAAGCAATAGTATTATCCTGCATATCAATTGACACAAAAGTTTCATTAGAAGGTTTGGAGTGAGCGTATTCTTCCCACTTCTTCCAAGAATCATAGTAATCATCTTCCAAAATCACGTGGTGATGCTAAACTACTTCTTCAACATCTTCCAATTCATCAATGTGTTTCTCATCAAATTCACCTTCACCTTCCTTAGATGGTTCAATTATTTCCAAAAGTGGGCTACTCTTTGTATTCAATCTTGCAAGATCACAATCCACATTTGTAACCCAAAATTCAATTTTATCACAATTTGGAAGGTGTGGGTTTTCTTGACCATTAGTTTCAACAATCTCATCCAAGGTATTTTTCGAAAACAAGTGGTGAAATTCTATCATGCTTTCTATACCATTTTCATCCATTGACTCCTTTTCAAATTCCATTTCACTCTTTCTGAGATTATCCCAATCCTCTTGTGTAAATAATGATTCCAAGCCCTTTATCTCTAAAGGCTCATATGTTTTCAACATTGGGTCAATCTCTAAGTCTTGATGGGTTTGCTCATCACCATCCTCCTTGGTGGATGTTGGTTTTGACACTTGCTCTTCCTCTTGGATGATATCTAGGGTGGTTGTGAAATTTGGACATTCAACCTCATCCCATTGATTGTTCACCTTAGGCATCATTTGATTCAAGGGTGCTACATTGGATGGTTGGCATTGGTTGGAATCCATACCTCCTAAATAATAGTTCATCATAGGAGGAGGTTGATCCTCAGTATGACTCATGGGTAGTTTCTTAGTGAGCATCATCCACCATTGATCCAATACTATTGCGGCATTGTAGGCTCTAGGCAAGGACAACTCTTCAAGACCTACCTCTAGAAGTTTAGCAATTGAAGGGTCTAAAGCTTCCATGTATACTTGAATGGCTTCTTCTTCTGAAATAATGTAATGGGTATCCATTTTGATATATGCCCTATGGAACCTTTCATTGAATTGGCTCATGGACTCATTAGGCTCCTTATAGATAGAGATAAACTAATTCTTTATCACAACTGGGTCAACTAGTTTTTCAAAATGGTCGATAAACATTGCTTCTAGTTGATCCCAAGACATGATATAATCTAGAGATATGTGAAGGTACCAATCCAATGCAACCTCATCCAATGTATATGGAAACAACCTACAAGCAACATCTTCATGCATGATTTACAAATAAATTAACATGTCCTTGTATCTCTGAATATGTCCTTCACTTGATGTCACATCATACCTAAACTGAGGTAAATCTTCCTCTACACCTTCAGGGATTTTATGGGTAGGAATGTTTAAATGACAATAATAACCATCTAACCAGGATGCAACTCCTTCCTTTGTTGAAGTAAACAATGCCATTAGTGGACCTTAAAGAATAGAACTTTAGTACCAATTTTGTTAGTCAAATAAATATCTTGCAAAGAAGCATGCAATGACTAACAATTTTCAAATGTTTAACATATAGATCATCAAGTTAGCATCAACCAAAAGATATGCATCAATTAAACCATGACATTAAGGAACATTCTCAAATTTGCAAAAGGTTAGCATCAATGCATCATCAATTAGAGAAATTTTCGAATCAATGAAAGTGATCAACAAAACCTTGTTAGCCAAGACCAATGCCTTCAAATAAACCTTTCAAAGAAACATGAACAATTTAGCATCTAAATAACAATAAAATAAACCAATGCATGCCCTCCTTCTAGCGCCAAAATTTTGAGTGGTAATTTTACCCAATTGCAAAACAACCATCACACTTAGGATTTTGATCACAAAACCCTCTCTTGCAAAGAAGTTAAAACAAAAACAACTTCTCCAAGGTTCCTTTTACTTATGTGTGCTTGTAATCTTGTGAAGATATATCAAGTGAGTGCTAGGAATACCTTAGTGATTTGCAAGTAACTATTAACAAGGGATCTGTGTTGGTTTATTTTATTATGCTATGCTATTAATTGTTCATGAAACTTAAAAGAAATGAAAATGTGAATTGGCCCTCATATGACCATGATGTAAGCCTTAGTTCATTTTATCTTGGAGGATTTTAGGTAGATTTTATCTTCTTTTGGTTAAGCAAATTTTAAATAAGTTTTACCTTCTTTAAACCTTGCTTTGAACAATGAAATAGAAGATTAAAATCTCTCTAAATATGAATGTGAAATGAATATTGAATTCCTTTTAATTTGCCTTGATGAATAAAATAAAATGAAATAAATATGCATGAATAACCATAAAATGTCCTGGCCTTAAAATGTCATTATAATTATCCCTCTTTAATGAAATAATTTTCATAAAGAAGAAATAATTTAATGCTTTGAAAACAATAGCCTTTGATATAATAATAAATTACCTCTCTTTAATGAAATCAGAATTTTCATAAAGAAAAGGCAACTTATTGCTCTAAAAATGATGGCCTATGGAATGCCATAAAAATTACCCTCCCTTTAATGAAATTGAAATTTTCATAAAGGGAAGTTCATTTATTGCTTGTGAACATAAATGCAAAGCTGCAGAATTGATTTACCTTCAAAAATGCAAAAATATGAAAATTTCGAAATTATAAAACCCTCATAAAACAACAATTTTTAATAATTTTTATAAATTCAAAATGGCTTTAGAATGAGTTCGAAATTGTTTCGGATGAAATATTGAAGCTCATTCTTCACACCCATGTATTTATTTTTGGAGTTTGATTTTTTTATTTTTATTTTAATCACCGAAAATTTAAAAAAAACTACAAAAAGAAAGGGTTAGAAAAATAAAATAAAAAGAAATGAAATAAAAGAAATCAAACAAAGTGTTGCAACCCAGAATTCCTCCACAAACCCTGCAAGCATTAGTATTCTGCACAAAAACTAGCATTAGTGTGACCCAACTTAACGCAATCAAATAGCTAACGCGGTGCAATCTTCTAAGGAAATGGTGCAATATACCAAAAATGACAACAAGCCAACCATTAACATGCATAAAACCTAAAGTATCTCCAATATATTGCAGTAAAAATATTTTCAATATTCAACTACAAGTGCAAAAAACCATGCCCAAAATTGGCATCATGTGGTGAACTCAGTCCAGTGGTGCGGCTTTCCTCCCAAAATATCCAACCTCCTTTCAGTCTCTCCTTGGAATATTTACAAATCTTCAATCGAATTTTCATTTCCCTTTTCCATAGCTCCTGGTTTCTTTCTATTTCTTTGGTTTCCAAGCCAACTGTTCATTTCATATTATTCATTGTAAGTCGCCTTTGTCTTTATTTCATTCTATTTGTTAATCGTTTTCTTCTTGGTTTGCTTCCAATACATCATTCTCACGGACGTATGGAGGTAACCGGTGAGCATCATCATTTTTATTTGAAATACCTTTAGTAATATTTCTACCTTTATTTATTTAGAGCACTCGTTTATTTACCATTTTGTTTTCTTTTGACCTCTCTATTGATTTTGTTTCAATTTCCGTTATTTTTTTCTCGATGCCTCATGTGTTACTTCCTTTTAATTGCCTCATTTCATGCCATAGTACCACTACCACTAGGTAAATTAACATTTATGACTGCCAAACCGCATGGGACGCACATGAAGCCTTTGTATCCTTAAAGATCCTATCTTTCATAACATGCATGCTCAAGTTTCTGCAACTTCCATTATTGGAGGTGCTGGTTATAAGTTTAACAACTCATTGCATGAGTGTATGAGGACACTGATTGTTATTAGGTAAGACTCCTCCAGTTTGTAGACATCTAAGATGAATTTGGTCATCTATCTATTGGCCTGTATGGAGAACACATAAGACCTGGAATGACTCCTTCACCTACCCTACGTGGTGATATCCAGGAGCTCGAGTCATCTACGGTACCCTTCTGTATGTACTCATTCAAATGGGTCAATGGATATCATCCCCCTTGAATTTTCCCATACATGCATCTCTCATGTCATACGTTGTTGCATTGTCATCATCGACATGTCCTTATCTGGTCCACACTATCAAAACCAGTGAGGTACACGACCGTGTCCTTCGTATATATCAACCCCTATATTCGGGTACATTGCTCACTATGAAAATTAATATGGCAAGCCCTAACGTAATATTCGCTCAACCATAGTATAATAACACTTGACAAAGATCTTCGATCGTGATGTTTGACTTATTTACCTGCACACTACTTGCTCATATCCACATAGGCATGTCTTTTGTACTTGTATTCCATCATCAGCAACCCCTCTAGTATCGCTCTAAATCTACGCTGAAGGAGATGGATGTCACACCAAAAATTGCCCTACCTTATTTTTGGGTTATTATCTCATTTTGTCCATCGAAGGGAGACTCACCATCCATGTTCATGCTCTGGTGAGCAATTTGTCGAACCCTGATGTTACCTACCTATTGCCAATGCTACCGTTCTGGCATTACCTGAATTCTTTCCCTTCCATGTTGAAATATTGGCTATGCTTGGAAACCTCAAATGTTCATTTAAACCATCGTCTACAATGCTAATTTCATAGTGTCTTCGTTGGTATGAGGATGGTGGCTCTATCTTACCTTCCACATGTCACGATCACCATGGGATACCGAGTCATGGTCAACAATGTCCTTCAAGTCTTTCAAAAAAATTTAGTTGTCTGTACTTCGCTAATGCTCGTTAAAAAATTTTAAACCTAGTATTTGATGTTTTGATCTATTTTTTGGTCCTGTCCATACAGTGTGAAACTTTTGTGTACATAGTCTTTATGTCATTCGTTCGATGGGGGCCACTTAGAAAAACCCATATATAAAATAAAAATGCACACGGGGCTAATACTAACGTTCGACAACATACCTCGCGATCATCCATGATCTCTCAATGTGGTTTGAACTTCGAAAACTATGTCTTTGTGTCATCCACTAGATCTGTGTATAAATATGACAATCACCGCTAGATAGGGGTCATCCATATCATCAAGCTGAGCAACCATGACTTTCCTTGTCATCTTCATCTACACTGCTTTTCATTCAATCTCACCATATTATTCATGTTGGGGAACAAAAAATTAGTACCATGTCTTTTGGAGGGATCCACGTCGACTACAACGTCCTTGTATACTATACCCAATCAAACCTTCCATAGCCTCCAACTCATGAATGTGTTACACACCAAGTCATCGTTGTTCTTATCTGTTCATTTCATCATCGAGTTACTTTTGCTAATCCATGTCGTCTACTTCATCGTACATTATCCAATCGGGTGCTCTCAATCAATCCATCAATAGCCATAGCATCCATCTAATGTTTGTTGCCACATAAATATCTTGAATGCTCCAATCAACTTGCATCAATCATTCTACATCCCCAACGAAGTTTAAATCAGTCTACGCAATCTCTGAAACTAAACATTGTTTCCATGGTCATCTTTATCTGATCTTCATTCATCATGGGGCCCACATGCACTATGATATGTTATTCTCAACCAACAAAATTATCATTGTTGTAGTCATCCCACGTTATGATGAATTCTTTGCTACATTATCCGACACCCACTGCATTGTATCCATGAATCCCAAGCACTACGATCTCCACTACCAAAGACAACAACTTCCAATGCCCACATTGGGCATGTTTGGTTCTACCTCAAACTACTCCATCATCTCGAGCTCCACATTAGCTCTGATTCAGTCCTCCATCACCATTTGTAGATCTCGTATCACCCTAGATACAAATAAAACCAAAGGTCATTAGACCTTTCATTTTTTTTTTGGTAATTAAGGTATAATTTCATTACATCCGGGTTTTCTAGGTTGACACAAAACCTTTTACAAGAATCAGCACTATGCTATTACGGATCAAAACCTCAATAGGGACAGTCTGTCCTTCACTACGAGTACCCTTCTAAGGCCACCCTGCCAAGAAAGAGTACAACCCCTTACCCATATTTACAAACACCTTAGAACATAGGCGGTGGCCCACTACATTGCTTTCTTCTTGCCCCAGTCACGAAAATGCGACCTATTGCGAAATTACGACGTCCTTAAGTCTTCTCCTTCATTTTCTCTAGAGAGTCGTGAAACGGTGACATGTCACGAAAATGAGACATGTCACAAAATCGCGACATTCTACCTTCGTTCTGCTCCTTTGCCGCTATAAGTCGCGTAAATGCGACATGTCATGAAAATGAGCCATGTCGCGAAATCGCGACATTCGTCTCCCATTTTGCACTCTTTCTGCTTCCAGCCACGAAAATGCGACATGTCATGAAATCGCGACGTCCTTAAGTTGTTTCCATCTTTTACTTTGGATAGTCGTAAAAATGCGACCTGTCGCAAAAAAGAGACATGTCACGAAATCATGACATTCTGCCTTCGTTTCGCTCCTTTGCCGTTGCATGTCACAAAAATGCGACATGTCGCAACAATGAGACATATCGTGACATTCATCTCCCATTTTGCACTCTTGCTGCTTCCATCTGTGAAAGTGCGACATGTCGCGATATCGCGACGTCCTTAAGTCTTTTCCTTCATTTGCTCTAGATAGTCACGAAAATGCGACATGTCACAACAAAGAGACCTGTCGCAAAATCGCAAAAATCTGCCTTCGTTCTGCTCCTTTGCCACTGCCTGTCATGAAACTGAGACATGTCATGAAATCATGACATTCATTTCCCATTTTGTTCTCTTGTCGCTTCCAGCCGTGAAGAATCGACAAGTCATGAAATCGCATCGTCCTTGAGTCTTTTCCTTCATTTGCTCTGGATCATCGTGAAACTGCGACATGTCAAAAATGTGACATGTCGTGACATCGCGACACTTCTGCCTCTTTGTCCTCTTTTGTTGCTTTTGGACACGAAAAGGCAACATGTCGCGATATCGCGACACATTCGCCTCCTTGCTCCTTTTCTTGGCTTTTGCCCACGAAAATCCAACATGTCGCGATATCGCGACACTTTCGCCTCCTTACTCTTTCTCTTCTCTTTTGGTCGTGAAAATGCGACATGTCGTCATGACATTTTAACTTTAAAACGAGTGACTTTAAAACTAAAACCTTTCCAATTATAAGAAATAAACTATATAGTATTTATATATAGAATATTTTATTTCTTATTTATTTCATTTTTTTATTTTTTATTTTTAACTTTTATATTAAATATATATATGTAATAAGTATATATATATATATTTAATATTTTTTTTAAAAGAAATTTTTTCTTTGTTTTACTTTTATTTTAATTCAATTTAACTAATTTTGCATGGGTGAATTAATTAAAATGAAAATATTAAAATCCATCCAAACAAAAGGACACCTAAATGACACTTTGGAAAACTAACACAACAATAACTAATCATACTAACTCAATGAAGCATCAACTATTCTGAAGATAAAGCAAAAAAACACTACCCAACAAGGTCCCATTGGAGACTGAAAGGTAAACACCCAGGATGGGATTTATCAAGATTATCGCTCCAAGAACACCAAAATTCTCAAAAAAACAAACAAAAGGTGGGTTCCCAACTTTGGGGCAAGTTGTGTGACTGTCACAACAGGTCTCCCTAAGGATCTAGGGAAAATAACTCACTCAAGAAGATCAATTTTCCATGTCTACATTTCCTATAAATATAGAGAAGAATTTCAACTTCTAAGTTGCAGCGGATTGAGAAGCATTCAAAGCTTCCTAATAATAGAGAATAGAAGAAGTAAAAAGAATAGATAAGAGTGCAAACAAAGAAGAGAATAAGCATACAAAGGAAGAAGAATCAGGTCAATAGTAATTTGATCTTGACATATTTGATTGTATACAAAGAAGAAAAGAGAAGAAGAATACAAAGAAAAGGGGAACAGAGAATTAGCAGTAGGATAAAGCTAAAGTGATCTTAAGGAATTATAAAGACCATTTTGCATTGAAAATAGAATAGAGCAAGAGAAATCTTTCTAAAATAGTAGAAATCATAAAATAACATAGCAAGAGAAGAGCTTTCTAAACTAGAGGAAAGCATAAGATAATAGAGCATAAGTAAAATAAAATAATATAGACATCATAAAGCCTATACAACCTTGAAAAGGGGCATGTGATAATATTCAAAGCCACTGATAGCTAGCAAGCATTTTGAAGAAAAATCAAAGATAGATTCTAGCTGTTGGAATATTCAAGGAATAAGCAATCAGAATAGTCAAGAAATTTAGCAAGCAGACCAGTCAAGGAAGTTGCAAGTGGACCAACCAAGAAAGAGAAGGTAAACCAATCACCTAACTTAGAGATTCAAATAAGTAGGCAATGATATAAAAGGTTCACTAGAACCACCTAACTTAAAGCTAGACAGCCACAGTGATAATGTCATGACCCACCTTGGTAGGACCTTTTTAAAATGACTGTGTGTGATTTATTGTTTCAATACCTAGCATAGTTTATATTATGAATATACAAAAAAAAATATGATTATGTTGTATGGATATGGTATTGTTGTTTTAACATGGGTTTTGTAGGGTAACTATGCTTGTAGGTGGAAGAAACTATCGACTACCAAGAACAGACCCATCTAGGTGGATATTAGTAAAATAGATATTTTACTAATACCTAGGTGGACAACACTAAGCTAACAATTTAAAACCAATTTTGGTGCATGCATTTGATTTAATTAATTTTAGGGATTATTGTTATCATTCCATGCATGCTTTAATTTTGATTAAAAGGAATGTCTTGGATTGTTATGCTTTGTTTTGGGGAATATGTATATCCTTGAATTTAATTAATTAATTGAAATAATTTTGTATTTATTCTTTAATTGAATTATATTGTGGTAATATAATTGTTTGTAGTATTTGAATTTATTATTATATTTATTTAAAAGGGGGTATAACATTTTTTATGAAAGCACAAGTTTGATGATTTAAAAATAATAATAATAATAATAATAATAAATCCCCCTATTGACTTTCCAACTAAAGAATGAAATAAAAACCTAGGATAAGGGGTTGGAGTTGGAAAAATGAGGTAATAAAGCCTATGTCATGTCTGAGGAAGGAAACGGACCTTAATGAGGAGTACACGCCCTCTATCAACTTGGGAGAAGTAAATTAAGCAAACAATGATGTTCTCAAACTTGGTGCATGGGAAGTGCTTGGAAATAAAGTCAAAAAAAGAAGGGAATGCCCAGGGAGGGGGGAGTTTTTTTAGAAGTGGAATCTTGGAGAAGGGAAAGGGGAGGAAATTTGTGGTCTTTGGGAGAAAAAAAATTATCCATTTTTTGTTTGGATTGGATTAAAAAATAAAACCAGTCTGGATCTTATACTATCTTTCACTACATTCAAATTGGTATAAAAAGTCTTTAAATTTCCTTTTGAATGAAAGTATGGTTTCTATATTTAAAGAAATAAGATTTTGGTTAGCTTTGGATAGTTCCTTCTTGCCTAAATCTCATCCAAATTGGCCTGAGAATCGACCTCTCCTTAGTATTTGGATTAGTTTGTTTGCTTGTTTAATTAAGGATTTTAAAAATCATCCTTCTGCCATTTGTTCTCTTTTTAAAAATAAAATAAAATACCCTATGTATGGTTTAATGAAAGCACCTTGTGTATGGTTATATGGAAATACCCTATGTTTGGTTGAATAGAAACACCCTATGTATGGTTGAATGGAAACACCCTATATTTGGTTGAATAGAAACATTGTGTGTATGGCTAACTGGAATCACCCTGTGTTTAGTTGAATAGAAATACCCTATGTATGGTTGAATGGAATGCCCTATGTATTTTTGTAAAGAAATTTTTGAGCATTCTTTGCATCAAAGTCGAATGTCCTTTGTTTTGAAAGCGGACCTTGTGTAATTGTTGTGTCTTTTCTTATATTTTCAAAATTGCTAGATCCTTTTTGTAGTAGTAAGAGGTTAAATAATCTTGAAAACCTTAGAAATTTCCTTAGCTCTTTTATTGTGTACCATGTGGCCTCATCATGGTTGTCATTAGCTAAAAAAATTACCACCTAGCATTTTGTCAAAGGGTGCGTCTCACATTGTTTAGGGGTAGAGCGGTTGAACTATAAATTTGTGTGTATGCAAGGTTTTATCCCATACATATTGTGGGAAGGTATGAGACCACCTTAAAAGGGGAAATCATTTCCTTTATACCCTACCACAATTTGGTGGTTAGGATATCTTGAACATGGGCCACATAAAGGTGAAAAATGGTGATGCTAGTAGGTGGGGCCCATGCATGTGTGTTGATGCGCTTAGTGCCAGTTGACTAAGCATCATTCCCTTTTTAATTCCCTAATAGAAATAATACCACACTAATGGTTGGAAGTATCTTATGCACCTTAATAAGGGATTAACTTCCCTCCTTAGTCGACCACTGGTAGTGGTGGTCAGGTGAATCCATCTAGCGACTCGTGGTAGTTGTTGTTTAATCCAATAAAAATTTGACTTTGGTTGACCTCTGATTGTTGTTACCCCACCTGATTTTGCCACATGTTATGGTTTGATTGCTTTGTATTGAGTTTTTGAATTACTGGATTCCAAGTGACCCGACTACTAAACTCCTCTTTTGGGTTTCTTTCAAGAATAATGTTGTTCAAAATGGTAAATAAAATGTTTATCATCAAATTTAAGCCTCTATTATATGAAGCAAAATATTTTAATTTCATTTGGATCAGGCCTATAATTATATGATAATTGGTTATGTTCATTTTATTTAATCATGTTTGTAATGTACTATGGACATTATGTTCCGTGTTGGGGTAAACTATGCTTAATTGTACTAGGGATACTAATTTTTTTATGTTGAGAAAATTGTGATATTTCAATGAGTTTTGAAGTATAGTTATGGATGAAGTTAAATGATGTATGAAATGTATTGAGGATGATATGTATCATTTTATGAAACATTATTTTGTTGATGTATTAAAGATAAAATAAACTCCTTTGGAATATAATAGAGGTGGAATGAACAAAGGATTTTAGATTTTACTTCATATTAAAGGATGTTGAAAAAATCATAGATATGCTTACCTTATTTTCCTTGTAAAGGTGCTAATGGGATTTTTTGGGGAGGATCATGGGGTCCTCTCTAATAGTATTGCTATGTGCTTTTTATAATATATGGATGCAATATATTTTTAGAAGTTGTCTTTTAAAATGTTTCTATTCAAAAAAGGAAATCAATATATGGAAAATGAATATGGAATTCATTTGAAGGTATTATGGGATTCCCTCGCCAAAGTTTATAATATGGATTAAAGGAACAATTCATGTTTTATGGACATAATAATTATGGGATTCCTTTGACTATTTGTATTGGAGACAATTTGACTTATGAAATAAAAAGCGATGTTTCAAGGTTAGGTTTTCCCCGTAAGGGTTTCCTAGAATATATAATGTGTTATGTGTTTGTGTGGTATATATTTATCCTTTGATAATGCTTTTATTAGAAGTAGCTATTGAAATCATATCACCCTTTAAATAAATGGGAATTTTATCATAATCTCATAGATTGTACAAAATTTAATTGGTAAGAGCTTATTGATAAATTGTGATGCTACTCATAATGATCTATGAATGAGGTAATAAAAAGAAGGAAAAGTGTACTACTAGTGTGGAAAGAATAGTATATGTATTTTTATGTATTTGATTAATCTTATATGATGAATTCCTAGTTATGTAAAGGGTGATTCCTATTATATTATGTTTGTAATTAGAAGCATAAAGAGGGATACAGAGAGAGTAGTTGAGGATTGTGGTCCCTCTTTGGGCTAAAACCCCAAAGTACCTTGCTGCAATATTTTCACTAAGACCCAAACCTAATAGTTTGTAATAAAATAACAATAGGATTGGAATTTATGAAACACCTATTACAATATTTAATGATGAAAATTCTACGTAATCGTGGAGTTAATATAGATAGCCAAAATGTAATACGCTTAGTGTACCTACATAGATGAACTTATATATAGTGTAGGGATGAACGTACCCTTTTGATAGACTAATAGAGACAAGCTAGCTCATTATGGAAATGAGATAGATGGCTTACTTGCATGATGCTTAGTGCACTTACATAGATGAACTTGTGTAGGGTGTAGAGATGGGCATACCCTTTGATAGATTAAAAGGGATAAGTTAGCTCATAATGGAGATGAGACAAACAACTTAAACTTGGGACATTAAGTCAATAGACAACTTCATAGACGAATTTTAGGGAAGGAAGGGATAGGTAAATTCCTAGCAAGTGTATAAAGAAAAAAAAATCTCATTCTCGTGAGTGGTTTGGATTCTTGGGTAGTTACATTTGGTATCAGAGCCCATAGTCATAGAACTATAAGCTTCCCTAGATAATATCTAGGTATAGATAGACTAGGTGATAAAGAGTTTTTAGAGGGAATAAAACCTCTAATAATATTTACACCTTACATGGAGTAAGGGTAACTATTGAAATCCAACTTTGTAGTTAGTCATGTGAATGATGAATCTAGCTAGTAGTTAGTGGTACAATTTGAGGAAGGAATTATGATCTAACTTAAACTTTCTCTCTTTGGTGTGATCAGGATAATTGAACCAAGAATGAGAAGAGGGAGGTCTACCCCACCAAATAGGTAGACTTGATAGATTAATTTTGAGCCTAGGACCCAAGACGAGGGTTGATATAATTCTAGAAGAGAGGTGGAGAACTTCTCTATGATAGTGATTATTATTCAAGAATATATGGAATAGTAGAGACACTTATTGGAGACCATAGTGAATCGGGAGTCATAGGTTAGAAACTTAGAGGTTAGGCAAGTAGATGATCCTACTATGGGGGAACAAGAAGCCAAAGCTCTATTGGAGGTAGAATTGGCTATAGATTTGAAGAATGTACTCACCTCCAAGTTTAATGGAGAAAGAGGTGATGAAATAGAGGTATGGCTAAGGAAGCTAGAAATTTAATTCACTATGAAGAATTACTCTACTAGAATCCAAAAAACATGGGCCACTTTGCACTTACAGGGGGTTGGATTGGAATGGTGGGAAACTCTCCTTAAGAAATAAAAAATTGAGGCAATTGATCTGAAGTGGGAAGATTTTGTTGCAGCCTTCAAGGAAAAGTTCCTTACGAAATATTTCTATACAAAGAAGTTTGAGGAATTTACCAACCTTTAGCAGGGAACCAAAATGGTTGAGGCTTACTATAAAAAATTTGTAAATTTGTTGAAATATGTACCAACCTATGATGAGAATATGAAGATCCATAAATTCATCTTAGGAGCAGACCCTAGGATTAGGCATGAAGTGAATATGCATGAGCCTAAAATATTGCAAAAGGCCTACAATATAGCTAGGAAAGCATAATATTAACTAAAGTCCTATTTTAACTATGTACGTACATCTAAGAAAGATCAACAAGTGCTCAGAAAAATAAATAATGTGGGTTTCATGAAATAGGAAATATAGTAGAACTAGATGAATAAAGGCTCTCCAAGGTCTAATAAGAGGAATATCAAGAAGCAAGGAAAATTTTAAAAGAGTTCCAAAGGAGGAACAACAACAACAACAATAATAAGCCTCAACCCCAAAGGCAACCCAACCCAGCACTAGTGGAGGGTAGGATGTCAAAAATAGGAAATGCACCTAGGCCCCAAGGGCATATGTTACAATTTTGAGGCTTCGCATTACTCCAACCATTGTCCATATAAATCAATACCAATCACAAAGGGAAAAGAACCCGCTCATAAAATCTATGCTACAATGGGAAGCCAAAATTTGAAAGGGTAAACCACTCCTTTGCTCTTAAAGGGTAAGATCTTTGGTAAAGAAGTAAATATTTTAATACATAATGGATTTATTGATATCTTTATTTCATCTATTTTAGTCAAGGATATACCAAAAAGGCTAGGATTTTTAGCACAAGGGTGTAAAGTTGAGTATGATTTTAGACAAACCTACTCTATCGATCAGTGCTTTCCTAGGACAAAAATTTCCCTACCCAAAGGTTCTACCATAAGGTGTCTTTATGTAGCACCACTATATAATTTTAATATCATTTTAGGTATGGATTGGCTACAGGCTCATAGAGCCATTATCAATTTCCAAGAAAGGTGGATTGAATATTCAAAAAATGACAAGGAAAGATTGAGAATCCACAGAAAGCAAGGGACATTTCAACCCCAAATTCTCTCAGTAATGTAGCTAAAGAAAGCCATCAGTAAAGGAGGAATGGTTTACATTGTAAAGCTTAATGAAATCGAAGAGGAAAAAAGAAAGAGGTGTTGGGAAAACACCTGGTATTGCAAGAATTTAAAGATGTGTTTTTTGAGGACTTACCTCAACTTCCTCCTAAGCAAGAATTTGACTTCAATATTGAGTTAAAACTTGGAACAGAACCTATTCACAGGACTCCTTATAGGATGAATCCCATTGAAATGCAATATTTGAAGGTACAATTGCAAGGTTTGTTAGACAAGAGATTGATCAAACCTAGTGTGTCACCATGGGATGCACCTGTGTTATTTTTCAAGAATAAGGATGGTTCTTTGTGTCTATGCATAGATTATAAAATACTTAATAAGGCAAACATAAAAAATAGATACCCCTACCCTGGATTGAAAATATTTTTGACCAACTAAAGGATGCCACCATATTCTTTAATATTAATTTGAAATCTGAATATCATCAGCTAAGAATCCATTAAGAAGATATCCCTAAGACAACCTTTAAAACCAGATATGGACACTATAAATTTATAATCTTACCATTTGGGCTGATGAATGCACCAACATCATTCATGAACCTAATGAATAGTGTGTTCAAAAAGCATTTGGACCATTTTATCCTTATATTCATGGATGATATTTTGATTTATTCTTGAAATATAAAGGAGCATGATAGGCATATTTAATCATGCTAGAATTATTAAGGAAGAATCAACTTTAAAAGAATTTATCTAAGAGTGACTTCTATGTGTTAGAAGTACAATATTTAGGGCACATAATATCTATATAAGGGATCACAGTAGATCCAAAAAATATAGAGGCCATTCTGAATTGGTTGATGTCCACTAATGTGATAGAAGTGTAGAGCTTCATGAGCATGATTGGTTATTATAGACACTATGTGAAATACTATTCCAATATAACCTATGTAATAACTAACCTTCAGAGAAAAGAGAAAAAAATTAAGTGGATGAATGAGTGTGATACTACTTTTGAGCTACTTAAGAAAAACTTACCATGGCACCCATATTAAAGATCCTAGATCCTTAAGGTAACTTGTCAGTATGTACAGATGCATTTTTGGAAGGATTAGGAGGAGCGCTTTCATAGGATGAAGTAGTCATAGCATATGGGTTGAGAAATTTCAAGAAGCATAAGTCTAATTATGCCACACATGATCTAGAGTTGGAAACGATTGTGCACACTCTTAATATTTGGTGGTATTACCTAGTGGAAAGACCTTTCGAGTTGAGAATCGATTATTAGATTTTGAGGTATATATTTACCCAACCTCTGCTCAATGCAATATAGAGAAGGTATATGGAGTTCATCATCGAGTATGACTTTGGTATTGAATACATCAAGGTGAAAGAAAATAAGGTTGTTGATGCCTTAAGTAGAAGAAGGTACATTATTGCCTTAACTTGAAGCCATGTGGACCTGATGGATCAATTCAAGAAGATGCAATCTTAGGATGAGTATTGCAGCTAAATTTAGGCCAATATGGAGAGAAATTTTGGAGAAAGCAAGGATTTTAGCATCAAGTATGACCTTCTATGCTTCAAGGATAGGGTAGTTGTACCCAAAATAAGTGATCTAAGGAGAATGATCATGTGAGAGGTACATATATCTCCTTATAATGCTCACCCAAGGGGAGCAAAGATGAGAGAAAATATGAATAAGACCTTATACTAGTCATGAATGAAGAGGGATATCACTAATTTTGTTACTCGATGCCTTAAATGCCAGAATATAAAGGCCAAGCACAAACATCCTGCAAGACTATTGTATCCACACAATATACCCATACATAAGTGGTTGATTATATTGATGGATTTCATTGTAGATTTTCTAAAATTTAGGTACCAGCATGACACAATCCTTGTTGTAGTCAATATATTGACTAAGGATGTGCATTTTATACCAGGGAACACCAAGGATAATACACTGATTGTGGATAACATATTTGCCAAGAAAATATTTAGGCTTCATGGATTTCCTAAAATGATTATTTTAGATAGGGATTTCAAGTTTACATCCGAGTTTTGGTAAGCTCTACATCATGCCTTAGGCACAAAACTAAATATTAGTTTTGCTTACCATCCAAAAACTAATGGTCAAACAAAGAGGGTGAACTAGATCTTGGAAGACATGCTTCACATGTATTGTATGGATCAAAAGTCTCAATGGGAAGACTATTTAAACCTTGTAGAATTTGCTTACAATAATGACCATATTTTTCTTGGGTATGGTCCCATTTGAATCCTTGTATGGTAGGAGGTGTAGAACACCTTTGTCTTAGAACAATCCAAAAGATCAGGTTGTGCTTGGGTCAAACATGGTTAGAGAAATGGAGGAATAGCTTAATATAATTAGATTGATTTTTAAGGAAACCACCAATCATTAGAAAAGTTATGCTAATATGAAGAGATCACCAAGAGAATTCTTCATAGGAGACAGAATGTTCATGAGGATTAGAACCATGAAGAATTCCATAAAATCCACAAAACTAGATCCTCATTTTACTAAACCATTTGATATTATAAAGAAGATTATTCCTATGGCATATAGACTCACCTTGCCTCCCAACCTGTCAAATATCCATGAAACTTTCCATGTATCCCTGCTTATAAAATACTTTTCTAATCCTAATCATGTGTGAGATTTTTTCTAAATTATAGATGGTGAATCTTGAGGCCATTGAGGTGCAACCAATGAATATTCTAGAGTTTTGTTCCAAATAAATGAGGAAGTAGACTCTGGAATAGTGTAAGGTCTAGTAAGACTGATATGTTGAGAGGACTGCCACTTGGGAAAAAGTGGATGAGATAAATAAGGACTTTTCTTTTTTATTTGAATGAAAGTTAAATTGTGATGTAGAGAAGACACAGAGGACTGTGTTTAGTCCAAGGGGGTAGGATGTCATGACCTTCTTTAGCAGGACATTTTTAAAATGACTATGTATGTGATTTATTATTTCAATACATAGCATATTTTATATTATGGATATGCAAAAATATTTATAATAATGATTATGTTGTATGGACATGGTATTGTTGTTTTAACGTGGGTTTTGCAGGGTAACTATGCTTGCAAGTGGAAGAAAATATTGATCGCCAAGAATAGACCCATCTAGGTGGATATTAGTAAAATAGATATTTTACTAATACCTAAGTGGGCAACACCAAGCTAACAATTTAAAACCATTTCTAGTGCATGCATTTGATTTTATTAATTTTAGGTATTATTGTTATCATTCCATACATGCTTTAATTTTTATTAAAAGGTTTAACACCTTGAATTTTTATGCTCCATTTTGGGGAATATGTAGAGTCTTGAATTTAATTAATTAATTGAAATAATTTTATATATATTCTTTAATAAAATTATATTGTGGTAATAGAATCATTTGTAGTATTTAAAGCTATTATTTTATTTATTTAAAAGGGGATATAACCTTTTTTTATGAAAGCACAAGTTTGATGATTTTTATAAAAAAATGATAATAATAAATCCCCCTATTGACTTTCTAATTGAAGCATGAAATAAAAACCTTGGATAAGGGGTTGTGGTAATAAAGCCCATGTCAGGTCTAATAAATTTGGTAAGCCTTAAAGAGGAGTACAAAGCGTCTGTCAACTTGGGAGAAGTGAATCATGTAAACCATGATGTTCTCAGACTTGGCGCAAGGGAAGCAAGTGAAAAAAAAAGAAGAGAATGTTCATGGAGAAGGGCAGTTGTTTTTCAGAAGTGAAATCTTGGATAAGGGTAAGGTAAAGAAATTTGTGGTATTTGGGAGAAAAAGAATCATCCATTTTTCATTTGGATTGGATAAAAAAAAAAATTAGGTTGGATATTATACTATCTTTCTCTACATTCAAATTGGTTTAAAAAGTCTTTATATTTCCTTTTGAATGAAAGTATGGTTTCTATGTTTAAATAAATTAGATTTTGGTTAGCATTGGAGAGTTCCTTCTTGCCTAAAACTTATCCAAATTGGCCTAAGAATCAGCCTCTCCTTAGTATTTGGATTAGTTTTTCTGCTTATTTAATTAATGCTTTTCAAAATTATCCTTTCGCCCTTTGTTTTCTTTTTAAAGAAAATATAAAATTCCCTATGTATGGTTGAATGGAAGCATCATGTGTATGGTTGAATGGAAACACCCTATTTTTGGTTGAATATAAATGCCCTATGTATGATTAAATGGAAACACCCTATGTTTGGTTGAATAGAAACGCCCTATGTATGGCTGACGGGAATCACTCTGTGTTTAGTTGAATAGAAATACCCTGTATATGGTTGAATGGAATGCCCTATGTATGGTTGTAAAGAAATTCTTGTGTGGGTGTTTGTATTTTGAGATTCCTTTGCATCAAAGTTGAATATCCTTTGTTTTGAAAGTAGACCATGTGTAATTGTTGTGTCTTTTCTTATATTTTCAAAATTGTCATATCCCTTTTGTAGAAGGAAGAGGTTAAACAATCTTGAAAACCTTAGAAAGTTTCTTAGGACTTTTATTTTGTACCAAGTGGCCTCATCATAGTGGTTTCTAGCTAAAAATATTGCCACCTAGCATTTTTTCAATGGGTGCATCTCACGTTGTTTAGGGGTAAAGCGGTTGAACTATAAACTCATGTGTATGTGAGGTTTTATCCCACATAATATGGGAAGGTGTGAGAGCGCCTTAAAAGGAAAAAACCTTTCCTTTATACCTGGACACAAATTGGTGGTTAGTATGTCTTGAAAATGAGCCACCTAAAGGCGCTAGATGGTGATGCTAGTGGGTGGGGCCCACACTTGTGTATTTATGCACTTAGTGCCATTTGACTAGGCATCATCCCATTTTAATTCTCTAATAGAAATTATGCCACATTAATGGTGGTAAGGAGCTTATGCACCTTAATAAGGGATTAAATTCCCTCCTTAGTCGACCACTGGCAATGGTGGTCAAGTGAATCCATCTAGCGACTCATGGTAGTTGTTGTTTGACCCACTTAAAACATGACTTTGGTTGACCTCTAACTATTGCTACCCCGCTTGATTTTGCCCATGTTATGGTTTGATTGCTTGGTACTGAGTTTTTGAATTACTGGGTTTCAAGTGAGTCGACTACTAAAATCCTCTTTTGGCTTTCTTTCAAGAGTAATGTTGTTCAAAATAGTAAACAAAATGGTTTTCATCAAATTTAAGCCTTTATTATATGAAAAAATATATTTTAATTTCATTTGGATGAGGCCTAGAATTATATGATAATTGGTTATGTTCATTTGATTTAATCATGTTTGTAATGTAGTATGGACATTATGTTCCATGTTGGGGTGAACTTTGATTAATTGTTCTAGGGATACTATTTTATCTTATGTTGATGAAATTGTGATATTTCAATGAGTTTTGAAGAATAGTTATGGATGAAATCAAATGATGTATGAAATGTATTGAGGATGATTATATATATATATATATATATATATATATATATATATCATTTTGGAATAAATTATGTTGTTTATGTATTAAAGATAAAATAAGTTCCTTTGGAATATAATAGAGGTGGAATGCATAAATGATTTTAGATTTTATTTCATATTGAAGGATGTTGGAAAAAGCATAGATAGGCTTACCTTATTTTCCTTGTAAAGGTACTAATGGGATTCTTTGGGGAGGATTATGGGGTCCTCTCTAATAGTCTTACTATGAGATTTTTATAATAGATGGATGCAATATATTTTTAGAAGTTATCCTTTAAAATGTTTCTTTTCAAGGAAGGAAATCAATGGGATTCCCTCACCAAAGTTTGTAATATGGATTAAAGGAACAATTCATGTTTTAAGGGCATAATAATTATGGGATTTTTATGTTTTGATGAAAGGAATTTTGGAATTCCTTTGACTAATTGTATTGGAGATAATTTAACTTACAAAATAAAAAAGGGATGTTTTAAAGCTAGGTTTTTCCTATAAGGGTTTCCCAAGATATATTATTTGTTATGTATTTTTGTGGTATATTTTTATCCTTTGATAATGCTTTTACTATAAGTATATATTGAAATCATGTTTCCCTTTAAAAATTAGGAATTTCATTATAATCTCATTGATTGTACATAGTTAATTGGTAAGAGTTTATTGATCAATTGTGATGCTACTCATAATGATTGTGAATGATGTAATAAAAGGAAGAAAAAGTGCACTAGTTGTGTGGAAGGAATAGTATATGTATTTGATTAACCCTTACATGATGAATTCTTAGTTATGTAAAGGATGATGCCTACTAGATTATGTTTGGAATTAGAAGCATAAAGAGGGACACAGAGAGAGTAGTTGAGGATTACGGTCCCTCTTTGGGATGAAACCCCAAAGGATATTGTTGCAATATTTTCACTAAGACCAAAACCTAAGAGGTCACAATAAAATAACAATAGGATTAGAATCTATGAAACATCTATTAAAAGAGTGAATGATTAAAATACTAGCTCATCATGGAGTTGAGATAGATAACCAAAACGTAATATGCTTAGAGAACCTACATAGATAAACTTATGTATGATGTAGAGTTGGATGTACCCTTTTGATAGAATAAAAGGGACAAGCTAGCTCATTATGTAAATGAGATAGATAGCTTTATTACATTATGCTTAGTGCACCTACACATACAAAATTATGTAGGGTGTAGATATGGGCATACCCTTTGATGGATTAAAAGGGATAAGTTGTCTCATCATATAAATGAGACAAACAACTTAAACTTGGTACATTAAGTGAGTAGACAACTTCATAGAAGATTTTTAGGGAAACAAGGGATAGGTAAATATCTAACAAGTGTATAAAGGAAAAAAATGTCTCCCTCACAAGTGGGTTGTATTCTTGGGTAGTTATAGATAAGGCAAAGTAGTCACCCAAGTCAAGCTAAATCAAGACTCTAAAGAAAGAGGATGTCTGGTGCATGTAAGCATTAGGAACTTGAGGTAGAAAATATTGTACCAGAGACACCTAAGCAAGACAAGGCACACATAATGATGATGCCTAGATAAGCCTCATTTATAGCATGTTTTAAATAGTTAAAATTGCCTAAAACTCTTGTGAATTATCTTATATGCTAGTTAAGTTGATTTAATATGTTGTGTATTAATTGTTTGCATGATTGAACTATTAAGGACATTATATTCTGATTTTTAACAGTTCTTGTATAGTTTTATGTTATCTTGGCATGCTTAGGTTGATAGCAGAACTTCAGTAGTCTTATTTTGATGATCATTAAGCATTAGTTTCTCTAAATTTAGAAAATAGTACAAAGACTTATTACTGTGCAGCAGAAAACTGGTTTTTCCATATAAATTCCAGCAAGTTGCCAATGAATGGCAAGGCATGGAATTCACATCCAAGGAAGAATGAAGACTATTGCAATCTGATCCCGAGGGCTAATCCACCTGAGAAATGCAGCCAAAACCACTTGGAGTCAACACAGTTGGTCATTCTAAAGATCTTCGGAATGAACACAGTGTCTTCGAAATGAACACAGTGTCTTCGAAATAAACAGATATCTTCGAAATGAGAGAACATAGTGTCTTCGAAATGAGCATATCTTCGAAATGAAAATTACGATATCTTTGAAATGATCAGATCTTCAGAATGAGAACTGTAGTATCTTCATAATGAGCAGATCTTCGAAATGAGAATTGCAGTATCTTCGGAATGAGCCACTTATCTTCGGAATGAAAACATAATGTACTTTTTGACTTGTTGACTAACTTTTGGCAGTGGAAAATGGGATAAGAAGGTTGATAAAGTTAAGGGAAAATATCTCCCATCTAACTTTGCCGTCCTTGCTGTCCAAAGCCACCATTTATGGAAAATATCAAATTGATCCTCTTCTAGGATAAACCTAGGAAATTTTGTAGGATATCAGGAACAACATATTTTTTGTTTGTAATTAGATTTTAGGCATCTATAAAAGATAGCTCCCATCCAGGTTGAGCTATTAGGAAGATTAGATTATTATTAGATTAGATATATTAGATGGAGGAGATAGAAAATAAATAGGGAGATAATAGAATAGTGATTTCAGACCTGTAACAGATTTTAGTAGAATTGTAATTATGTTTCTGAAGCAATAAAAGTGCAGTTTTCATTTCATTTATTTTGTTATGTCTGAGTGTGAGTAAGACTTGAAGAAGAATTCAAACCTTCTTCTAAGAAATGAGGCTGGCCACTTCTAGATCTAGGAGGAGGACTGACAAACAGGTTTTATTCTGATTTTGCTGTAGCAGAATAAGTTGTGAACTTGTCATTTTCATTTTTTTGCACAACTAACATTCCTAGTTGTTTAATTATTGTTCATAATGTTTCTGTGATATGATTAATGATAAATCTGGTTATTCTTTTCATTCCCAGCAACTTTCCAATTCACTGCAAATTTCCATTTCCAGCAATTTACAAGTTTCTGTAATTTCCCTGCATTCTTGTTTTTCTATCAAAACCCTACACAGAAGATTGATGACCTTCTGTTACAGAGCATTGACAGGATCTAGTTTTTATGCTTCATTTCAATTATTGCAATATTAAATAGACTTTCAATTCTGCAACTATAACTAGAGTTTCAATTCTGCAATTTAATTAGATTTCATTCTTGCAACTGTAACTAGGGTTTCAATTCTGCAATTTAATTAGATTTTATTCTTGCAACTATAACTAGGGTTTCATTTATGCAATTAGCAATTATTTTTTATTTTTGCAAATATATTAAAGTTCAATTTATGCAATTTAGGGGTATAAGTGACACAAAATCCCCACACAATCAATTCCACCAATAAGACTTGCTGCTTCCAAATGAACTGAACTACAACCCTGCTTGAACTTTCTCTCGTAAATAGCCTTGGACACCACCCCGGATTGATAAGATCTTTGAGATTTAATGATGTGCTTAACGACAGCCCATCACATAGTGAAGAAAACTAGGGAGTATTGAACAAAGTAGTCTGCAAAGTAAAGTGGTGAAGTAAACCGAGATGCATTTAGTAAAGAGAACAACTGGGACACATTCAATAAATAGAATAATGAACTAAAGCACATTCAACAAGTCAAATAGGCAATAGATTAATCAAATCAAAATGCTCAAAGCATGAGCCTTGTCAAAGGCTCAAAGTGAAATTTTCAAGCTAAACAGATCTGAGGCAAAGGAAATTGTTTGCAAAATCATCTAAGTCAAAAGGTACAAGAGAGGTAAATTAGCAATGAAACAAATAGCTAGACAAGCAAGGAGAGAAATTTTACATGTAATAATTAGGGTAAGAAAACATTAACGTTACTTGTGCATTGACTTTGAAATCAAGCCCAGTGGTAATTTTGCTAAATATTTGAGGTAACTACCTCTTACTCAATGCTAGATATTTTGGAGGTAATTGGTAATGTTTTGAATTTATAATTAGTGCTAAGGTTAAAAATAAGAGATAAGGATTTATAATATTTAGATTCAAAGTAATTTGAAGATTTATGATTATTTAAAGTTTTAAATTTTTTAGCAAAATTGAAAAACTTTAAACATTAAATTTTTGAAATTTAATGTTTTGAAGTATTTGATTTTTGGAAAATTTGGAAATAAAATTGAGTTAAAAGCTTGAAAATTTTAGAATTTGCAAAGTTTATATTTACTAGGGAGATATAAGGATTTCAACTGAAAAGTCACAAATGGATAAATGAAAAAGAGGAAATTTTCAACATAAGATACATTATCAAAATGTAAAAACCATACTTTATGAGGGCAAAAGTTCAAAAAAAAAAATCTAAATTAAAGGCAATATTTTAAATACAATGAGCAAGATTATAAAAGAGTCTTTCAAAACTCTTATCAAATATGTAATATGATATCACTTGAGTCAAATAAAAAATTTCAAATGGAAAAATATGTTTGGTATATAGACTTAGGATCTAGTCATCATATGATTGGAAACTTACATTGGTTTGAGTCTTTAGAAGTCAGGGATAATATCTCTCTAAATATTGTAGATGATAAGAGATATCAAGTTCAAGGAACTGGTAGAGTAATACCTAGCATACCTTTTTTAGATTTTGTGCTAGAGAATGTTTTATATGTTCCGGGACTATCAACCAATATTATCTCAATTACTCAATTGGTTGAAAAATGAAGATCAATTGAATTCAAATATATAAATAAACATAGCAAATACATCATCAAGAATTAAAACAAAATAGAAGCTACAAGTTTAATAAAAATGGAATATATGCCTTAGATTCAATTGGTTTTTCTCAAGAGATTATTGAATGTCTATCTCAAGATGAAGTTGATAATAAATTGCTTGAGTGTTTAGAAATATAAGATACAGGGAATTAGATCCAACATAGTCCAAATTTTTCCTACAAATTTAAGAATTAGGTGAACCCAAGGTTCAATATGATGAAGTAGATTCAAGAAAAGTAAATTTTCATGGACAATGCAAGGTCACATGAATATTAAAGATAAATATGAAGACCAAGATTTAATACTAAATTCTTCAATAACCAAATAATATAACACAAGAGGTGTTGAGGATTATTACATTATTTGGTACATGCTAATGTAACCCCATGGTACCTGCATGGTATATTTTTAATTATGTAATAGATTAGGGTTGAGTCTATAGTTTAGAGTGTGATTTATATTTATCCTTTTATATAAATGTGAATGTGTATAAAATGCACATGTGTCATGTGAGAGTGCAATATGCAATAAATGCACAAGTATCATGTGAGAGGGCAATATGCAGGAAATGCACATGTCATGTGAGAGTGCAAGTGTAGGTTGACAGAATATGCACAAGTTTCTTGTATGTAAGAGTGTAAATATGTAATGTGAATATGTGCACAAAGTATCCTATATTATGAGTTCATTTAGGATTCCAAGAGTCATGTAGATGTGTGCAAATTTTATAGAGTCAATTTTCATCAAGTATGCAAGTGGAAATTTGATAAGCGAAGATTCATGAGACTTGGCATATGGAGATAAATAGTCAAGTACTTTACGATTCATATTTCTATTGCTATATTATGGATACAATTCTCCATAGGAAAGCAATTCAATCAATTCAATCAATAATCAAGTATTGATAGTTTCAAGTTGTAACAGGAAGAGGAGTAATAAAGCTTGTATACATTTTGGGCAATTAATATTGTAAGTTGTTCTTCATGCATATTTCATGAATGATTCAGGTTGTTTACATTCATATTTTAGTATATAAATGAATGTTATTTGATTTATTTAAGCCTTGATATACATATTAATTTGCTCATATTATTCTACTCATCATATTATTATCTTGACCTTTATTATTATGGCTATTTTATATTTGGGACCTATGTTATATAACCTATGATATTTTATGGTAGTGAAGGCTTAAAAATCCAACAAATCCTTACCTAATATTAGTATTACCTAATCTACTACATATAGTTCTATAATATCCCAATCAAACACAAACACAATAACATTGGATCCAATTAGTCAACCAACAAACTTACTAGTATTTCAACCAAGTCAAGGATTTGGATCCACCCTATAGTCAAACATGAGTCAATCATAGGATGGTTTAATCCTATACTTTATCCCTTATAATACCATATCTCAAACACGAGTTGGGTCTTGTAAACAAATAATGCAAAATCTTTCTATAAATTATAGTCTACAAGTACTACCAAACCTTGATGCACAATAAAACTTGTAGAACCCATCCAAAATTGAGTCAACCTCTACCAAATTTACAACTAAATAAAAGTATCACATAATATTATAAAACCTCTCTAGAACCGTTAGAATCCTAGATAACCCTATAACCTACTCAAATTGCACTATTTCCTCCAAACGACCATCCATGCAATATGTACAACCATTGCCTCTCAACCAATCATTACAACAATAGATCTAGGGCCCTTTAAACCAAAAATCAGTGCCTAATCTAGCTATATTTTTAAATTCTAACCCTTAGAACCAAACGCCTCTTAAACTACCTCTAGCTCAAAATGTTAATACACAATTTATTCTAAAACCATTAGCTCATTAAAATTAACAAGCAAATACAAACTAGAATATAAACTGTTTCATGCAATAGCCACAAGAGGACATGTTCTCTCTTCAATAAAAATGAATTAAACCCCAAATATTCCTTATGGGAAACCACCTTAATATTATCAAATATAAATGCTAATTAGGCCACAACAACAATTATCTGATTGGACCTATAAAGAACCTATGAACTTAATGGTTTATTTTTTAATACATGTTACCTCTATGAAAGCATTATCAACCTTTGACCCTAATGGAAATAAGACTACTACAAATCATTTGAATTAATTTTCATTCTTAAAGTATGTATATCATACTCAAGAACAAGGCATCATGGTCTAGTTCTAGAGATATCCAATGAGAAACAAAGCTACCACTTAGTATTGTAGGTCAAAATGATGCCCATATTATAAGCCCTCGTAGATTATACCAACCTATCATGGTGCTAAAGTTTTGCTAAAAATTTTCTAAGGTAGTTAACTCAAATATTGGTCAAAGCATCACAAGCAAAGAAAATAAAGACTCAAATGCATTAAAGTCGTGCTATATTACAAGGCAGTCAAAGTACTTTAGTAGATCTCAAATCATGAAAATTAATCAAGCAAGAAACATTACAACAAAATAAAAATTGACTAGGTCCCAAACATCATGATAATGCACAAATTCAAAATCACTTGAATTTAGATTTTTTTTAGTAATTACATTTCCAAAAGCGTTAAAAAAGTCTATAAATGCACAAAATTGGAAAGGCACAACTCTAACATCAGCTAAATAAAATTCCCCTTCAACTCAAGTCTAAAATGGAACAAATTCAGGTCTTCCAAGAGGTGTGACCTAATCAAGCATTCAAGCAAAACAAAGCAAAGACAAATTTTGTAAGTGCTTACATTAGCATAGTCATTATGAAAGTTTGAAATTACATAAAAACACCAAGATAGAACAAAATGAGGCTTACAAGTAAAAATGCTAGAAGGGTCTAGAATTTTGTAGAACCAAAATGTCAAAGTATTGTCTAAAAAGAGGAGAACCCAAACCTTTTGAGAGATGATGTCAGCCAAACCATCCCAAAAATTTGTATTTGATCCAAAGAGCTTCCCAAGTAACCAATAGAACCTAACATCGCTATAGGTTTTGGAATTGACCCAAGCCTACCTGAAAATGTCCCTTTCACTCAGTTCACCCCTATAAAAATCAATAACTATCTGAATGCTTTTCAACTATCCAAACTGAGACAATTGAAGGTAAAAGTGAGATAATTTTAGTGCTTGATTAAATTCTAGAGGATGATAGTTGGAGATCAATGGACCTACTAAAGGCACACTGAACATGAAAGAAGATGAAGAAATTTGGGCTACCACATTAGCATGGTAGCATAAGGCATGAAGATGACTTTCACTCCCTTGAATATTTCTTGCTAGGTTGTTTTCTAATAGACCTGTAACAAACCTTGTAAATATTATGCTACAACATTCATGAGAAACTTATAAATAGCTCAATGCACCTCATGATAAGGGTTGGCTTTATAGTATTTTCTTGAATGTATATTGCATGATAATTTTTGCCAATAAATAAAAAGTGAAAGTTGTTTGGCCTCCATTATAATTGTGTTCTCAGGATTTTATGCATGAATTTATGCTATAATTCATTTATGTTGCACTTTATGACTAGTTAATTCTATTAAAGTAAATTTTGTTTTTTGTATCACTCTTCACAAGTATTTGGAACATTTGGATTGTATAATTAAAATTAAATGGACTTTGTAATGCTTTTAATAATGGTCGGTCTATTAAGTTTCAATGGGATCTGATTGTGTATAACTCTTGTGTTGTATATTTTTATTGTTGTTATGTTATATTCCATCCACCCTTAATACTTTTTTCTAACCCTCGCTCCCTTCTAACTCTTCTATTTCTTTCTTTATTCTTAAATATTATTTTTTTAATTTTACAAGCATTACAAGGAGTTGGCCTAATCTAGAGGTTGAACTTGGGAGAAATCCTCATCATCCAATCTTGGCTAAAGCCCAAGGCATACTTTACCTAATAGGAAGATTTTAGACCAAGAGTTTTTGGCATGCTCAATGGGACAAAATATCCCACCCTCAAAAAGATCTTATAGATAAATAAAATACCCACCATACTGGCAAAGAGTTTTTGGCACTTCTAGTGATACAAATCTCATCAATTTGTCCCATATACAAAAGAGAATACTAGAATATCCAAATTTCATGTCATACTAAGCTTAGATATCTGGGATGAACATTAGAATTTTGTCTCATTCACCTGGAGCACTCAATATTTTGATGAATAGTCTTGAAATCTTAAGAAAAGAGTACATGTTCACCTCTCAACTCAACTAATGTAAGAACTAGAAATATTTCCAAGTCCACTGGAAACAAAACCCAGAGCTATGTAGTGATAGAAACAAACATTGAGGTCAATGTCTTCAAAATATTTTTATTCATCAAGCCATGCTCAGAAAAATCTATCTGGCTTGGAATAGTGTCGGGCCTATTAACATTCCAAATCCCCATGATATTCCTAAGGCCACTCTAAAATCCTTACCTATCTACAATGGTAGTGGGAAAATAGCTTACAAGCACTGTCAAGATGTATTTGCTCTAGATACCATCTATAATATTACCTTCAAATATGTGATCGTTAGACTTCTTGCTCAATATTTTTAAGGCAAAGTGTTGTTATGGTACCATTCCTTAGAATACAAAAGCATTAAGAAATGGGTTGACCTAGTTGAGCCTTTTATATTAGAGTTTGATAATCTTAGAGATCTATTCTTCCTACTCATCCAATATATGAAAGCATTATCAATTTTATCATCCATTTCAAAAGAACCTAGAGAGGGATTCCTAAATAAATATGTCCATCACATGCCCAAGATTATATTTACTATATTCATTCTCTTACCCTTGACCTAAGCCTTCTGTTTAGAAATTCAATGAAAAATTATTCCCATAAATATTCCAAATGGCTATCATAGTAAAAATATGATCATCTTCATAGGAAAGTTGCCCCCTAGAACCACTATGTGGGATATCTCTCAAAGTCATCAAGCAAATTTACAAATTCCCTTCCCAACCCTCCCTTCCCCATCACATAGTAGGTCACCTGGGGCATACCTATTATATCTATAACCAATAGAGAATACACCCATCATGCCTATCTTATAATCCTAAATAGCACATGAATTAAGATCTCTAATTGAGCACTTGACTAACAAGCTCAATAAGATGAAAGGACAATATGCTAAGTTATGGATTGAGACATAACCTTAAGATATTTATTCCCCTAGGAACCAAGTGATGAGTAGTAATGAAACCAATGGAACAGGTTAGATACAAAAGGAACATCCTCCTCTAATTATGTGCAAGCACTCAATGTTTGATAGTAGTTACAAATATAACATTCAACAACCCTATCTTTACTTAAAAGCAACTCTAGGAATGAATAAAATCATAACTCTTACAATAAATCCAAAAAAAAATTTCATAAATTAAGAATTAGGTCCCATTCCCTTATTAGCATATGATCAAAAGATAAAAAATCCAAAAAACATGAGGTAAGAGATGGAGTAGAGGGTGGAGCTAGTTGAGGAAGAAAAGATAAAATTGAAACCATATTCACATGAAGGAGAAAGAAAAAATAGAAAACCAAAACTTGTATTGAGATACTAATTATGCAAATGCTACGTACAAAAACATGGTATCTAAACTGATAAAGGAGAGAGAATTATCGAAAGCTATAATTCTCAACCATAACTTGGAGATAGAGGGCAAAAATAGCTTAAAAATACTAAAAAATATTCAAACCATCAGTCCAAAGACTAGACCTATCAAACAAAGTAGGAGACAATATTGTGGAAGAAGTGAGAGATTTAAAAGGTAATTTTTTGGTATCTAAATAAGTGAATTTGGTCAAATTAGCCCTAAAAGGTCTAGAAGATGGAATCAATTACCAAAATATAGAAACACAACTATCAGTGAACATGGATGAGATCCATCCCTGACCTTTTATCTGTTGCTTTGCTTAGAAGATTGGGTACCATATAACTACATGATAGATATAGAAGTTATTACCATAGTTATGCCCTAGGAAGTTTACAATGTCATGGGCTTAAATTACTCCTAGTTAAATTCTAGGACACTACACTTTTAAAGGATATAAATACAAGTAGTTGGTGTCATGAAAAAGGTTTCAAATAGATACCTACACCTTGCAATGATACAAGACATGATAATTTTTTATCTTCCACCATTGTTTGGGATGTGATTATTCAAGATATTTTTGGAGCAATTAGGGGGGCACCTATCCCCTAACCACAATCACATGGCTATCCCCTACATATAAAATTTTATCAGGATATAAGGTGAGAAGCCCAAGTCATGCCATATAAAAAAATATGAAGAGAAAAAGATAAATTCAATGGGAAAAATCCTCTAGGATGCGTATATGGAAGTAGTTGATCGGCCAAAGGAAAATTAATAAATTTTCTAGCACAAATTCTTCACAAATAGTCACAGTCCCAAGATAAATATTTTTTCAAACCCGAGAAAACAACAAAATATAAAAGCTAACTACAAGTAGTTTCAAGACTTGGAAAGTAATGGGTTATAGTAAACATGGCCAGATTATCAAAGGAAGTAGATATAAAATCCACATGTAGTACAATAGTGTGATATGTCAAGCCTAGAACTGATGATAAGCATGCTTCTAGGAACTCTGCAAACATCTAGTTTCAATCTAGCACACAAATTAATGCATAAGGGGAATATGCATAGTGATTTATATCTTCAAGGGCAACCACTTATGGTAACTTCTAATTTTCTATGCTAGGTAGTCCTTGGAACTAAAATTCCCACAAACTCAAACCAATGTCAAGGCCTAATTAATATAAGCTACACACCTCAAGAAGTGTATCAAAGAGAGAAGCTCAAATTTGGCATCATATGATCAGGTCATTGCAAGTTCTTATGAAAAGGTGAAGCTCATTTCCACCGATGTGAAGAAGCATTCTATAATATTTTGTAAAATAGATAATATGTAAATAAATCCTCTAATAGGCATATAAAAATAAATAAATATTTCTAACCAAAAAGGATAGCTACGCTACAAAATTGACATCTAGAAAATATCATCAAATAGTTCACATACATGATATTTAAATCAAAGTAGACTTCATGGGATGCTGACTTAACCACATTAGGAACATTCCTTCTTGAAAATGTTAGTCTTACAATGGCACTGAGAGGGGAGGGGGTGAATCGGTGTAGCTATTTAAAACTTAAACACTTAACTCTTAAAGCTGAAGCAAGGAGAACTTAAAATAGATAAAGCAGATATAACAAGAGAGCATTCCACAACACATGATTTAACGAGGTTCACCAATTTTGGCTACTCCTCAAAAATAGACTGCTTGGACACCCATCCAAATCTAGCCTTTGCAAAGCACCCACTTTACAAACAGTTTACCAGCACCCACTGGAAGGAGCACCAACCCCTAATTTATCTGTACCAATAGAAAGGAGCACCAACCCCTAATTTATCTGCACCAACAGAAAGGAGCACCAACCCCTGATTTACCAGCACCAACCTGGAAGGAGCACCAACCCCTACCCCAGAGGGCCCCCTGATTCCAAGCACCAACTTGGATTTCTATTTTGAATCTTAGATTGACATAAATATGCCTTCACTTCTACAAGACCCTTACTGGTCTATTGCTCATCCAACCTCTCTTTCAATTCAGGAAACACATATTCCTTCTATGCACTTACAACCACACTCTCTCAGTCACTCCTTTTTTCAGTCGCTCTTCCCTCAGGACTCTATCTCATTTTTGTCTTTGGATTTTTTCTCATATATCTCTTCCCACATAGAGCTCAACCTAATAGATCACTCTTACCGCTCTGCTTACTGTGCTTTGACAGCCTTATTTGAGCTCTGACAGCCTTCTCTACGCTCTGACAGCCTTCTTTGCTTGCTTACAGCTTTGACAGCCTTATCTGCTCACTTTTCAATTTTGAGCCTAACTTTTTCTTCTGCACGCAACTGCCCTTTTATAACAATAATTTCATCTTGAAACCCTAAGTCTTCTATAACTGCCATTAACCCGCATGTAGCCTATTCATAGCTACTCCTATGAGTAACTCCTTTCTGACACAATATTCTTATACACAACCTATTAATGGATTTGTCTCTTTAATTGGGATTCTCGATAAGGCCATCGCTCTGACAGTTTCACAATGTCATAGCCCTATAACAGTCGTTCTGTCTTTAATGCACTGTTCTAATTTTAGCTGCATAAATTTATTTTGTAACTGCCCCTTGTAACTACAGTTTTGACTCCAGTTAACTATTCTTATTCTAGCTGCATGATTTTCTTTCTGCAACTGCAGTTTAGACTCTAGTTAACTCTTCTTATTCTGGCTACATGAAATCTTTTTGTAACTACCTCTATTACTATCGTACTGTCTACAGTTCATTGTTACATTTCTTTGTTTCGACTGAGTTCTTCTTCCATCATGCCAATGCGACCTGTCATGAAATCATGACATTTTTGCCTCTTTGACTTCTTCTTGGTGTTTGACCATGAAAACAAGACATGTCAGTGAATATCATGACACTTTCACCTTCTTGCTTCTTTATTGCACACAGCATGAAAAAAACAGACATGTCGTGAAATCGTGACACCTTTCGCTTCCGTACACTCTTCTCTGCTTGCACTAGCGAAAACATGACATGTCGCGAAATCGTGACATCTTTTGCTTTCGTACACTCTTCTTCGCAAGCACTAGTGAAAACAAGACATGTCATGAAATCATGAAATCTTTCGTTTCCGTACACTCTTCTTTGCATGCACCAGTGAAAACACGACATGTCACAAAATCGTGACACTTTTTGCTTCCTTCTACTTTTCTCGGCATGCACCCGTGAAATCATGACATGTCACGAAATCATGACACCTTTCGTTGTCGTACACTCTTCTCTGCATGCACTAGCGAAAACATGACATGTCACGAAATCGTGACACTTTCGTTGCCTTGTGCTTTTCTTTGCATTACGCCCATAAAAATGGAACATGTCGTGAAATCATGACGCTTTCGCCTTTGAGCTCTTCCTCCTTGACTTTGTCACGAAATCGTGATGCTTTTGCTTCCATGCTCTTTCGTTTTGCTTTTGTCACAAAATCGTGACACTTCATCCTTCGGAGTCTTCCTCTCTGTTGTTGTCGTGATATCATGACATTTCTATCTCCGTACATTCTCTCTCCTCTCTTAGTCACGAAAATGCGACATGTCGCGATATCGTGACATCTTTTCTCCTTAGCTCTTCTCTTCTCTTTAGGTCACGAAAACGCGACATGTCGCGATATCGCGACACTTTTTCTCTCGAGCTCTTCCTCTTGCAATATGTCACGAAATCATGACACCTTTTTATCTTGCCTTCTCTCTCCTACAATATGTCGCGAAATCATGACACTTTTTCTCCTTAGCGCTTTTCTTCTCATCGGATCGCGAAAACCCGACATGTCGCGATATCGTTACATATTTTCTCCTTAGCGCTTTCTCTTCGAACCTGTCGCAAAATCGTGACACTTTTTCGTCCGTACCATCCTTCTTGCAAATTGTCATGAAATCGTGACACTTTTCCTTGCAAGCTCTTTCTCTCAAACATGTCATGAAATCGTGACACATTTTCGTTCATACTGCCTCTCTTGCAGATTGTCGCGAAATCATGACACTTTTCTTTGCGAGCTCCTTCTCCCCGAACATGTCGCAAAATCATGACAGTTTTCTTTGCTTGCGCCTTCTCTCCAAACATGTCACGAAATCATGATAGTTTTCTTTGCTTGTGCCTTCTCTCCAAACATGTCACGAAATCGTGATAGTTTTCTTTGCTTGCGCCTTCTCTCCAAACATGTCACGAAATCGTGATAGTTTTTCTTGCATGTGCTTCTTCTTCGAACATGTCGCGAAATCGTGATAGTTTTTCCACTTGCTTTCTTCTCTGCCAACATGTCGTGAAATCATGACAATTTTTCCACTTGGCTTCTTTGCCTCCAACATGTCACGAAATCACGACAATTTTGCCAACATTTTCTCTCTCCTTCGATATGTCGCGAAATCGTGACAGATTTCTTACTTGTCTTTTTCTTTGATCCTTTGAATCGGGCCACTTTTGTCTTCTTGGAAATTCACTGTACATGCTCGATCGCTCCGAACTCTTGTTCACTTCATCAACCGATCTATCTAATGACCTATGCACTCATATCCATTGCATTCCTATCCTCGCTGTTGACAATAATGACAATACTTTGGCTGCACCTTGCTCATCAATGAACTCCTATCCATTGCATCAACTGATCAACTTGACTGTGTTGACAACAATGACAATACTTTGGTTGCACCTTGCTCATCAATCTCCCCCTTTGGAATTGTTGGCAACACACGTAATTGTGTGCAATTACCTCGTAATTCTTCTTCCCCTTTGACAATAATACCAAAGGGCGGTTGCAAATTCCCCCTGAGTCCATGCACAACATTCTCAGGCAAAAAAAAAAATTATTACAGTTAGCAAAAAGCATAAACATGAGCAATATGATAAACATATGCATAAATGCTCCCCCTGAGAATTTGATCCCGAAAGCTAGTCAATTCTTAGACTATTCTTGGGAATATGTGACCACTTCATTTCACTATTTGATACCATCATGATAAGCATAAAATGCATTACTCAGATCTATCTTCAACTGTGTTGGTTACTGGATCTCTATCCAATGAGACTCTGTTCTCTGTACTCTATCAATAGGCTCACACAAAACCTGCTTAACAAGCTCACATAGAACTTGTCCAAATCAGCTCACAAGTCCTCACTAGAACCTGTCCAATTCAGCTCACAAGTCTTCACTAGAACTTGTCCAAATCAGCTCACAAGTTCATCAAGAAAAACTTGCTTAGCATGAACCCACAAAGAGAATTGTTAGAGACCCAATGTGATTCATCAACCTCATAGAAGCATAAAGAGAATTTTTAGAGACTCAATATGTTCTATACTTAACTCCCAATCTCAATCTCAAAATAATAAGATAGATGTAGTATGCTTTTCTCAAGAACATGAAACACAACCCAACAATTGCCAACCATGCAATAACTCATATAACAATGATACTCATGTTCTTTCCACAACCAATATCTTTTCTCAACCAATTAGGGCTTTAACAACAATGCTTATAGACAAGGTTTAACCAACATCATTCAACTCAAGATTAACCTTGAAGCATTCAACCAATCACTACATGAAAAGGAAACTAGTAGACATCCTTTTCCTTCCAAAGGTATTTGAACAAAATAGCCACCAACATAAATCACCAATGCAAAGAATAACTTGCTCAAATCAATCTCAATGGAGTAAGCCCAAATCATGTATCTAGAAATCTATCCCAGCACTGTCCTCAAATATTTCCCAAGGGCCTTCTTCAAAGGCTTAATCAATCAACTCAACCAATCATCACTAGGCTGGAAACCATCTGGCTGCTCATTATAAACCTCTCCTTCAATCTTCCCATTCAAAACGCTGATTTCACATCTGTCAACAACATTGACAAGTGACTCACACTTGTACCAACTTTTGTCCAACACTACAATTTTACTGCCAACTCTGTGCAAGCATCAAACACAGTACCACAAAACCAACCAAATCATCTGAACTGTTATAATCCATTTAATATTTACAACCTGATCTATGATTTCTACAGCTACTGCAGGTCACACCTTACTTTCAACTATGCAAATCAGGAGAAGACATTTTGTCAAACACTTTACAGCCAACCATAGTGCACCTTACTCAACCTCATACTTCGTAATCTCGGATTGGCATTTTATCAATAGTTAAAACGAAACTGTTTGTTATAATTCGATGCTTTGAACAGTGGCAGTAAGAACTATCAACAGAACAACAATGACGTATAGCAATACTACCAATGGTGACAATTCTCAATTTAATCATCACCCTTCACGACACTACCACAAACAACTGCATGAATAGAAAACACACTTTGATAGCTGTACAACAACTCCCCGACTACTTTCCTTTCATCCTCAGATAATTACACAAATACATAGGAGCATTAAAATAAACTTTAACATTGCTCCCCCTGAGGATGTGCTACCTAGAGCTGCTTAGTGCAATAGAGGAGTAATCTCCTTCTGTCCAAGGAGACACGATTTCCTCTCTTCTGTCTTTCTCCAGACTCTCTTGAACTTGGGCTTGAGTTTTTCAACTGCATCCCTATTTTGCCCCTGTTCGTAAACTTGAACATTTCTCTTGCGGGGTTGTCTCTTGTGCATTCTTGATGGATGATTATTTTCTTTTCTTTTATGCACATGATATGTTCCCTGTCTATGTTGCCCTCTTTGTGTCTGATGAAATCTAGGGTTTTGCCTTAGATTAGATACATAAGTGCTTGGACAAAACCTTGCAATGTGCCCATGGCCATTACATTTAAAACATTGCACAGGGTGTTCACTCAGAAATGCAGATGTATTTCTAACAGCATAATTCTTTGATCTATTATTCTATCCACAATAAAATGCCTTGTGACCATAATGGTTGCATCTAAAACAATAGCCATTAAAAGCATTATTATGAATAGAGTGAGAGTGATAGAACCTCTTTTGTTCTGGTTGCTTTGCTGTAGATCTCCTTTGATATTTTCTTTCTTTTGAGGATTCAGCTTCAAACTTTTCTTGCTTTGATTTTTCAACAGTGAGCTTCTTCTTTTCTGCACATTTGGAAGATGAAGGTTGTTCTGCTTCCACATTTTCTTGCTTCGATCCTTTAACTGTGAACTTCTTCTTCTCTGCATATTTGGAGGATGAAGGTTGTTCAGCTTCATATCCAAGACCACGCTTATCCGTGGAACTTCTTTGTTGGCTTATCATTTTTTCTAGCAACTCTGTGCTATTCTCAAATTTGAGATTTGTATTGGATTTTTCTAGTTGTTTCTTCAATAAAACAATCTCTTCTTCTTGTTTGCAGCAAACAGTCTCTTTCTCATTGATCTGAGACCTGAGGATTTCTTCAACCCTTTTGGACTCTTCTACTTGCAGCTTTAGATTACTAACAGCTTTGTTAGATTCTTCTTCACGTTTGCTATGTATACCTCAACTTTATTATCCAGTTGTGTCTTCAGGGCATCTTCTGTTTTCTTGGCCGTTTGAAATTGTAAGAAGAGATTTTCAATCTCATTCCCATATTCTTCCAGCTTCTTGGACAGTCTTTTGTTCTTTTTCTATTCTATACTCAACTCTTCAAGTGCGGCTATCAACTCACCTTCTAGATCTACTTCAATCTCCAGGTTTTCATTGCAAACTTCAGAATCCACTTCTACCTTCTCTAGTTTAGTCTTCTACCTTCTCTAGTTTAGTTTTCTCTTCCACAAGAACTGAAACTGGCTGAGATGCCTTTTTGGAGGAGGATCTATTCTTCTTACCCATTGTGTACTAATCCAAGATCAACCTTAGCTGATTTAGCCTATTCAGGAACTTGGCTCTGATACCAATTGTTAGTCTTACAATGGCACTGAGAGGGGGGGGTGAATCAGTGTAGCTATTTAAAACTTAAACACTTAACTCTTAAAGCTGAAGCAAGGAGAACTTAAAATAGATAAAGCAAATATAACAAGAGAGCATTCCATAACACATGATTTAACGAGGTTCACCAGTTTTGGCTACTCCTCAAAAATAGACTGCTTGGACACCCATCCAAATCTAGCCTTTGCAAAGCACCCACTTTACAAACAATTTACCAAAGACCCACTGGAAGGAGCACCAACCCCTAATTTATCCGCACCAACAGAAAGGAGCACCAACCCCTGATTTATCTGCACCAACGAAAGGAGCACCAACCCCGATTTACCAAACACCAACTGGAAGGAGCACCAACCCCTGATTCCAAGCACCAACTTGGATTTCTATTTTGAATCTAGATTGACATAAATATGCCTTCACTTCTACAAGACCCTTACTGGTCTATTGCTCATCCAACCTCTCTTTCAATTTAGGAAACACATATTCCTTTTGTGCACTTACAGCCACACTCTCTCAGTCACTCTTTCTTAGTTGCTCTCCCTCGGCTATCTTTTTTCTCTTTGACTTTTTTTCTCATATTTCTCTTCCCACACAGAGCTCAACCTAAAGGATCACTCTTACCGCTCTGCTTACCGTGCTCTGACAGCCTTCTCTGCGCTCTGATAGCCTTATCTGCTCACTTTTCAATTCTGAGCTAACTTTTCACTTCTGCACGCAACTGCCCTTTTATAACAATATTTTCATCTTGAAACCCTAAGTCTTCTCAGAACTGCCATTAACCCGCATGCAGCCTATTCATAGCTACTCCTGTGAGTAACTCCTTTCTGACACACTATTCTTATATACAACCTATTAATGGATTTGTCTCTTTAATTGGGATTCTCGGTATGGCCACCGCTCTGACAGTTTCACAATGTCACAGTCCTGTAACAGCCGTTCTGTCTTTAATGCATTGTTCTAATTTTAGCTGCATAATTATATTCTGTAACTGCCCTGTAACTGCAGTTCTGACTCCAGTTAACTGTTCTTATTCTACCTGCATGATTTTCTTTTAACTACTTCTTACTCTAGTTAACTCTTCTTATTCGCTGCATGAAATCTTTTCGTAATCGCCTCTTTACTATCGTCTGTCGTATAGTTCACTGTTACATTTCTTTGTTTCGACTGAGTTCTTCTTCTTCCATCATGCCAATGCGACTCGTCATGAAATCGTGACATTTTTGCCTCTTTGTCCTCTTCTCTGGTCTCTTGACCATGAAAACAAGATATGTCACAGATATCGTGACACTTTTCCGCTTCTTGCTTCATTATTCGGCTTGCACCCAAGAAAACACATGTCACAAAATCGTGACACCGACCACTTCCTTACACTCTTCTCCACTAAGAAATCCATGACATGTCACGAAATCGTGACACCTTTCACTTTCATACACTCTTCTCTACAAGCACTAGCGAAAACAAGACATGTCACAAAATTGTGACATCTTTTGCTTTCGTACACTCTTCTCTGCAAGCACCAGCGAAAACATGACATGTCACGAAATCGTGACACTTTTCGCTTCCTTCCACTTTTCTCGGCATGCACCCGTGAAATCATGACATGTCACGAAATCACGACACTTTTTTCTACCGTACACTCTTCTCTGCATGCACTAGCGAAAACATGACATGTCACGAAATCATGACACTTTTGTTGCCTTGTGCTTTTCTCTGCCTTACGCCCGCGAAAATGGAACATGTCGCAAAATCGTGATGCTTTCACCTTTGAGCTCTTCCTCCTTGAATTTGTCATGAAATCATGATGCTTCTGCTTCCATGCTCTTTTGTTTTGCTTTTATCACGAAATCGTGACACTTCATCCTTCGGAGTCTTCCTCTCTGCTGTTGTCGCGATATCGCGACATTTCTATCTCCGTACATTCTCTCTCCTCTCTTAGTCACAAAAATGTGACATGTCACGATATCGCGACATCTTTTCTCCTTAGCTCTTCTCTTCTCTTCGGGTCACGAAAACTCGACATGTCGTGATATCGCGACACTTTTTCTCTCGAGCTCTTCCTCTTGCAATATGTCACGAAATCGCGACACCTTTTTATCTTGCCTTCTCTCTCCTGCAATATGTCGCGAAATCATGACACTTTTTCTCCTTAGCGCTTTTCTTCTCATCGGATCGTGAAAACCCGACATGTCGCGATATCGCGACATTTTTTCTCCTTAGCGCTTTCTCTTCGAACCTGTCGCGAAATCGTGACACTTTTTTGTCCGTACCATCCTTCTTGCAAATTGTCACGAAATCGTGACACTTTTCCTTGCAAGCTCTTTCTCTCAAACATGTCGCGAAATCGTGACACATTTTCGTCCATACTGCCTCTCTTGCAGATTGTCACGAAATCGTGACACTTTTCTTTGCGAGCTCCTTCTCCCCGAACATGTCACGAAATCGCGATAGTTTTCTTTGCTTGCACCTTCTCTCCAAACATGTCACGAAATCATGACAATTTTCTTTTCCTGCGCCTTCTCTCCAAACATGTCACAAAATCATGACAGTTTTCTTTGCCTGCGCCTTCTCTCCAAACATGTCACGAAATCGCGATAGTTTTTCTTGCATGCGCTTCTTCTTCGAACATGTCACAAAATCGTGATAGTTTTTCCACTTGCTTTCTTCTCTGCCAACATGTCACGAAATCATGACAGTTTTTCCACTTGGCTTCTTTGCCTCCAACATGTCGCAAAATCACGACAGTTTTGCCAGCATTTTCTCTCTCCTCCGATATGTCGCGAAATCGCGACAGATTTCTTACTTGTCTTTTTCTTTGATCCTTTGAATCTGGGCCACTTCTGTCTTCTTGGAAATTTACTGTACATGCTCTGACTGCTCTGAAATATTGTTCACTTCATCAATAGATCCGTCTAATGACCTCTACACTCCTGTCCATTGCATCCTGTCTATGTTGACAACAATGACAAAACTTTGGCTGCACCTTGCTCATCAATGAACTCCTGTCCATTGCATCAACTGATCAACCTGACTATGTTGACAACAATGACAATACTTTGGTTTCACCTTGCACATCAGAAAATAGGAAAATTTTTGGGCAAGTGAAGGAAGGATGAACCGAACAATGGATCAAAAAATCCTATTTAAGGCAGCCTTCATTCCCTCAGCGCCACTCCCAGTTATGCTAAGGGAGCAAAACTAGAGAGGTAATCTTAGAGGATGATGGAGTTGATCAGTAGAGACAATTTTAAGTTGAGATGAAATCCTATTTGGCCAAGCCTAAGGGTTTTTTGTAGTTATATGCTTTGAGTAATAGTCTCAAGACATGTAAGTATGAACACTCTCCAAACTTGACTAAATCAAGATTTCTATGAATCCATAGAGCAAGGAAGCTCAAAATTGGAAGAAATCCTTGAAAAATGGGGAAACGCTTCATACTTTATCCTTATTGTTTTTTATGCCCTTGGTGTGGTGAGAACATATTGAACCATGGTCCAAAGAACAATAAGGTAAAAGAGCAAAGTAAAATAATAAAGTCATGTATCACCAAGAAGAATTTGAAATCTCTCTCCATCTAGGTATCATTCCTTCCATTCCTACATTGTCCACCTTATTTTTTGTTACCTTTATTATCCCAATCCAATTACCAATACCCCTCTTTTCAACCACTCCCCACCCACCTCCATTTGTTTCCCCCCATGATTCCCAACACTGTCCTTCATATTTCTTGACTCCATAGCCTAATGGGCAATCCAGTTAAAATTTACAAGCAATAGAATATACCTAGGATTATTGATAGGCCCTAAGAATATGACACGTAGAGTGTAGAGGAATGCGTACCAAGCATGTCGCATGGCACCTTGATACCTTAATTATGAAAGTAGAAATAAGAAATTTGAATAAGAAGAAAATAGCTTTCAAAATGCTATTGAATATGCAAGAAGAGAACGCATGCAAGCGAATCTCTCACACAAGCCATAAATGTTTTGAGAAAATCATTAGTTTATAAGATGATATACATAATCATTATGAAACTTAATTGGCATGGTTATATGCTTAGCTATATAACGAGATATGGGCCTGATTTAAAGTGCAAATTCTAGTATGATGCTCATACCCAAAAGCAAAGCAACCATGGATGCCTCTAAAATCCTGAGATGTGCAAATACCTACAATATTGAAGGATAATACCTATGCAACTTTGTGAAGAAGAGGAAGGCATAGATAAATGAAATATTTTGGCCTATGAGTGCCTAGAATATTTACCTAAGGTAATGTATCTGGGTCTAAAATAGCTCTTAGCTATGGTAAACTATGCTCAAAGAAGTACCAATTTTATAGGGGGTACCGTCCTTTAGGTATCTTTTTTTCCTTTCTATTCTTCTCTCATTTTCATATTACATTCCTTTTTTTTTCTTTTGCACCTAGTCTGCCTATATATCTCTTCATGATATCTAGCCTATTCATTTCCCAACACCCTTGCATTTCTCACTTCTTGTAGTTTTTATTTTCTCATTCCCCATTTACAATGCTTCCACCTCTTAGTATCTTAAGCCTTATCACCTCTTTAATATCCCTTTTTTTAGCTTATCTTCTAGCTCCTCTTCCTCCTTATTACCCCATAATCCCATAAATAAGGTCATCTAGGTTCTTTATTTCTATAAATATAAGTCCCTAGGAGGTGTCAAGAATGTAGCTCAAAATTATCCCCATATTATTAGTCCTTGCAAATCAGACCAACCTGCTATGATGCCAAAGTCTTGCTAAAATTTTGCTAAGGTAGTTAACTTAGAGATTGGTCTAATCACCATGAGAAAAGAAAATAAAGACTCAAATGCATTAAAGTAAAGCTATGTTTCAAGGTAGAAAAAGTGCTTCAGTAGATCCAAAATCATGAAAAGTAATCAAGCAAGAAGCATTATGGTAAAATGAAAATTTGATTAAGTCCCAAAAGTCATGTTAACACACAAATCCAAAATCATGTGATTTTAGACTTTTCCAAGTAATGACATCATCAAAAGCACCAAGAAAGTTTTAAAATATGCAAAACCAAAAATTCACAACTTCAAAATTAGCTAAATAAAGTTCTCCTTTAGATCTAGTCCAAAATAGAACAAAGTCAGGTCTTCCAAGTGGTGTGGCCTAGTCAAGCATACATGCAAAATGAAGCATAGCTAGATTTTGTAAGTACTTAAATTAGCATAAGAATTATAAAAATCTAAAATTGCATCAAAAAACCAAGATGGAACAAAATTGGGCTTGCAAGTACAAGCACTATAAGGGTCCAAAATTGCATAGAAACAAAAGGTTAAAGCATTGTCCAAAAAGGTAAAAACCTAGACCTTCTTAAATATGATGGTAGACAAACCATACCAAAAGCTTGGATTTGATCCAAAGAGCTTCCCAAGCAACCAAAGTATCCTAACAGTACAATATGTTTTGTAATTGAACTTAGTCTATCCAAAAATATCCCTTTCACTCAGCTCACCCCTGTAAGAAGCCAAAACCACCTAAATACATGTCAGTTATCCAAACTGAGGTAGTTGAAGCTGAAAGTGATAAATAGTTGTAGTGGCTAAAAAAATTACAGAGGATGATAATTGAATAGCAATAGACCTATTTAAGGCACATCAAATTTGAAGCAATATGAATAAATTTGGACTAAACACATCAACATAGCAGCATAAGACATGAATATGACTTTCATTCCTCTAAACATGTCTTTCCATATTGTTTTCTAGCAACCTATAACAAACCTTGTAAATCTTACATTGCAAGATTCTTGATCATCTTATAAATAGCTCAATGCACCCTATGATAAGGGTCAACTCTATATCATTTGCTTGAATTTATATTGCATGATAACTGCTACCAATCAATAAAAAGTAAAAAAAAATTGGCCTCCATTACAATTGTGTTCTTAGGTTTTTATGCATGAATTTATGCTTTAATTCATTTATATTGCACTTTATGACTAGTGAATTTTGTTAAAGCAAATTTTGGTTTTTGGATCACTCTTTGTAAGTATGTGGAATATTTTAAGAATATTAGTAAAATTCAATGAGCTTGGTAATTCTTTTAATAATGGTTGATCTATTAATTTTCACTAGGATTTGATTGTGTATGACTTTTGTGTTGTATATTTTCATTGTTGTTATGCTATGTTCCATATGTCCGTAAGCATTTTTCTTAACCATTACCCTCTTTTGACTCTTCCATATCTTTCTTTAGTCATAAACCCCTATTTTAAAATTTACAAGCATTACAATGAGTCAGCCTAATCTAAAGGTTGAACTTGGGATAAATACCAATCATCCAATCTTGGCTAAAGTCCAAGGTGCACTTTACAAACTAGCAAAATTTTAGGCCAAGAAGTACTAAAATCATCCTACTATTTTAATTACTAATTGTCCCTTTATAGTAGAACCATTCATGAGAATATTTGGCAATCCAAGGAATGAGTACTTCATTCTCTTCCAAATAAAAACTATGTAGAGGCATCCTCAAAATAATATTCATGATCATAATACAACGTTCAAGAGGATACTATATTTGATACCACAAAATATTAGACCATCATATTGTTGGAATATATGACATTATTTGGTACTTGCTAATGTACCATCATGGATACATGATTAGATTAGGATTTTACCTTAGATTCGTATTTAAGTATTTGCTTAAAGCAATGTAATAAATGCACAAGTGTCATTAGAATATGCAATGATGTAAATGTGCATGTAGTCCACATGTAAATGAGTCCTAATAATAGAATAGTGAGGTTTCATAGGAATATGAAAGGCCAATAGTTATATCTCACTATAAATTGGCCTTCTTAGAGTAGAAGAGTGATAGGATTTTGGAGTGAATATGTTATAGTTGTAGTAATAACAATGTAGAGCATTTTTTTAATATGGAGTGTTAGAGACCTCCATTGCATAACATTGTACATTTTTGTAAGCTTTCATTTATGTCTATTGCATGAGCATTTTCTAAAGTTTCTTATCATATTTACATGCTTAGTAGTTAGTCATTATCATAGTTATAATATTGCTTGCTTATTTCATTATTTGTGGTTGTATTTCCTTTAAGTTTATAGCTTCAAAAGCTAACAGTGGTATCAAAGCACAAGGTAGATCAATAGAAAATTGAGAGAGCCACAAGAGATATTAATAGGAGATAGAAAATATCATTTTCAAATTTGGCTAGAGTTTCCACAGAGTTGCAAAAAAAATCGTGAAGACTAGAACTCAATATTGATTCCACTAGATTGACAAATCAACTAGTGAAGATTCATTATCTCTAGATTTATAGATTTCTCCATTATAGTTTTTTTTCTAATACTTTGTTGCAAAAAAGGAGATTCAAAGAGAGTTGGAAAGCTTACTAAAAAATATAGGAAGAATATTTTCTTTGGAATCAATCCAATAGCTGAAGCAACAAGTTGGAGATTGAGAAGAGATCTAGTGGCCAAGAAATCCACATTGAAGACTACATATCAAGAAGGAGGTCCTAGAAAGAAGATCCCATTGAAGGAAGAAGAGACTCAAGAAAAAGAGTCTTGAAGAATATTGGATATTGGAGATCTCCATTGAATATTGAATACTTTAGATTGAAGAAGAAGATCCAAAGGAGGTATCATTGAATAACTTCCATATTTAGAAGATTGAAGATAGATAAGGACTAGAAAAGGTCATATTGCATATTTTAGAAGCAGTAGATTTTAGAGATCCAAGAAAGAGATCTCATTGCAAAACTTCCATAGTTGAAGATAGAAGAGATCAAGGAAGGTCTCATTGAAGTTTTGAAGACTAGAAGAGAAGTTGTAGAATTTGAAGGCCCTAGGAGAAGGCCTCAAGCTACTTGAAAGGAGAAACAAGGAGAAGGCTAGGAAAGCCTCATTGAAGGAGACTTGAAAAAGTCCATTGGAGAATATTTGAGGAGAACTCAAGGAGAAGTTCCTGATAAAGAAGAATTTGGGATAATTATCGCCATTCGACAACAATCCCAAAAGAAAAAAATATTTGGCAAGAATTTTGCCAAATTTTGGAAAGGATTTCCAAAGACCTCAAGACATTCAAATTCTTAAGAAGAAATTCAACAAAGAGGCCAAGATCAAAGTAAGAATTCAACAAGAATTTTGAAGGAGAAAGGAGCTAAAATAAGCCCACAAATTCAAGAATTTTAAGAACAACCACCAAGGAGTTAAAGGTTGATTTGAAAGAAGGATATTGTTGATATTTTACAACAGAAAATTAAAGGACTCTAAAAGGCAAGTTTGAGCCAAACCTTGGAGAAGTTTCCAAGTAGAATTGAAACATTTGAGGATAACATATTGGAAGAAAAATTAGATGATTTAGAATATGAAAATTTTAGAGTTACGGGTAGAAATTTGGGCAGCACAAATAGCTACGAATTACAGGGTCCTAGAACATCATCCTAAGGGAGAATTGAAGCCACCAAATCAAAGTTTCAGGGCAGTAAAGGATATCAATTAAAGTTGCAAATAGGTGTGTTAAAGAGTTATTTTTGGACAGCAAGGAAGAGCTGTAAATTCATCCAGTAAAGGACAAAATTTAAGTGATCCAAGTGACCAAGAACACCATCATCAATCAAGGTTAAAAAGGTATGCAACTTAGGTGCAAATGGTTCATTAATTGAACATCCATATTTGAGTTATTATTAAGTTTATTAAGCACCAAATTTTGAGGATTAAAGTTGCAAGAGAAGATTTATAGTTTATTTCTTCAAGGAAGTGTAGAAGATAGTTTCTACAAGATTTAAAACCTGCACATAAGAAATAGGAGTTAGATATATTTCAAGAAAAAGGAAAATATCAACATCCTACTATCTAGTAAAGAAAAGAAGACACTATTCTAAAAGTATAGATTGCACATCCTATAGTGCAAAGTAGTGTCATTCAAAAGGTATACTATCAACCTAATTAAAAGGCTTGGAATCATCATTGAAAGTTAACCAAGCTAGGATAAATAGTAGAAAGTTACCAAGGAGAAGAAGGCAACATTGAAACCCCTTTTTAGTGAAAGGAAGGGTGTCAATTTAAAGTACAGGGGGTAAGCACTTAAATAAGTGCATCTTCATATTTCAAAAGCACCACATTAGAGATATCAAATAGATCTCTAATATTAGTATCTCCAATGTGAAAAGGATACATCTTGGACATCATCAACCCACACATTTGCATTCAGGAAAATCATATATTGCTTAGAGAAGAAGTCAAAAAAATAGAAAAGGAAAAGATTGCTTTAGAATTTTTGAGATACGTATACATCTAAGGACTATTGAGCTAAACATAGGAGAACTCAATAGCAAGACTAAAGACTTCAAAGTAGGTGCATCTAGAATTTAAGAGCCTTTGGTGAAGGTAAGATAAAGAGGTACAGTGAAGTCTACCCCAAGCAACATAATTGGAAGGTGCATATTCCAACAAAGAGAGCATCGTTGGGCATAGTTTCTATTCTACCCATGTAACAATATTGATTTATTGGAGAAAGCATCATTGGAACTAAGACTTAGTCTTCATTCTTCCCTCATAGCAGCATCGACTTCCATAAAGGCAATCATTCTCATTTGGGCCACATAAACAGCATTGAAGACTTTTGCAGGGTGTAAGACAAATCCAACAAGCGTGCATCACCAAGGAAAGGAGAAGACATATCAGATTGTAGGTTGATTCATCAAGATTGCACCATTTTTATAAGGAGGAGAATTTGTACACTACCTAAATCCACCCTATAAGCCACAAAAAATACTTAGTTGGCACCTAAAAGAAGTGTTGGAAAAGAAGGAATATTTGCATCCTCATAATGCCATCTAAAATCTAGAAGGATTACCATCAAATTAGTTGAAACCTCTACCATTGAAGCAAGAGAAATTATTCTTGAAGCGTTGAGTAGCTTCAATAAGTGTAGTGAGCGAGCATTGAATAGCTTCTAAGAAAGAGGTTGGAATAATATTAGGATGCATGAATAGAAGGCCAAGTGTTTGAAGAGCATCCACCACATGGATAAGATACCTCATGTCATTGGGGCAGGTAAAAGGAGAAGACACCTCATGTTTGAAAATACTTCAAGTGTATCATCATTAATAGCGAAGAGGTTACATTGAGTATAATTTATTATTCATATACTCAAGCATATAATACTCTCAGGAAGCATTAGACAAAGAGAATACCTCAAAGATATTGAAGGAAAGAAGTAATATTCTTGGTGCCACTTAATATAGGTATTGAAATAAAAATGTGTTGCAGAGACGTTATCAAGGAGGTTGAAGACCCTAAGTTCCACTTGGCACTATCTACCTTGCATATCAATTAGAATCAAGAGGATAAGCACATAAAATAAGTGCCTATGGAGTGCATGAATTGGAGAAAACATTTAATAAAGAGAGCAAGGCAGAATGTAAGGAAGGAAGGTAGCACATAGGTAAAATTAAAGAGGAGTGTTTAAAGTGTTTACATAGAGGATAAAGGAGTAAAATATCATAGTGCATTGATGAGAAGGAGTTAAGGTAGTCAACCACAATTTTTCATAGGAAATCACATTGCTTGTAGGTAGAATACAGTGACATTGCACATCAGAGTTGACTCTTGGAAGGTAAGAGTTATTCTCATAAACATTGCAAAGTTCAAATATGAAACTAAGGTATATATATTAAATTTAATATCAACCAAGTTTTATACTCTAGGGCTATCCAATAGTAGTAGTAATAATAAGGTGTTAAAAGACACCCTAGAAAGTATATTGAATGCCTTAAGAAAGGAGTAAAAAATAGAAGAGTTAAAACCATTACTATTATTGCTTCAAATATTTGTAAATCATAAAACAAGGAGACATAAGGTTACTTACAAATTGAAGTGAAATTTAATTTGCAAATACATGGTTTTTCTAAATTTCTAACTAGGGAGATATAAGGAATCCTACACCAAATTGAAATCATAGAAATTTAGAAACTACATTATTCAAATATTGAAGGAAGCCAAATTCTAGAATTGCTTGAAAGTTGGAAGATTATTTTTATTAGTCTCATTTACAAATTGAAGGGACATAGAGAATCCAACTTAAATATCTTAAATATATTGAGAGTATTATCCATTGAAATTGCATCTTTAAACTTTATGAAAGAGGAGATAAAACAATTGAATAAAAATATTAGGAGTTGAACTTTATATTAAACTTGTCATCAAATTACTAGGGAGAAAAAAGGAATTCAACTAAAAGCAAAACCTAGAAAGCTAAGCATACTATCAAAGTTCACAACATATTCAATCACTTACAATATAGAAGGTATTTCAAAGCATTTTACACTCAAAATAGTTGGTAGATCTAAGTACTTTTCAAAACTTGAAGAATTAAAAAGATTGTTGAGCAAGGTGCAGCGACAGTATTGTCATTGTTGTCAACACACTTAGATGGACAGGTTGATGTAGTGGAAAGTTATTTGGAGGTTTTTCAAAGTATTTACAGTGGTGTTCAATGCTTATGAGGATGTTTTTGATGTTCGGGTGAAGTTGTTACATGTTGTTCATGCAAATTTGCAAAAGTTGCAAAAATCGTCAAAGTTGCAACAGTGTCAATGGAATGTATTAGACAACCCAAGAAACTATTTGGAGGTTTTTTAATCATTAGCAAGTGTGGTTGCAGTGTTGGAACGGTCGGTTGCTTTGTTGGTGCATTGTTGGTCAGCTTCATGCTTTATGTGACAGGTGTAAAATCTACGTCGGAGGTCACTTTACGGGAGGAATATTAAGCAATCCATGAGGAATTAGACCTCAAATGTTTTATTGGAGGTATCTGGATATACTGAGGGCTTAATTTTTAAATTTTATTCCAAACGAAGTCTACAAGAAGAAACGATGAGCGTTGCAAAATGGCTCTGGAGCACTTTTCGAGTTTATGTGACAAGTGTAAAATCAGCATCAGAGGCCACTTTGTCGAAGGTACTGCGAATAATACGTGAAGAGTTAAAATCTAAAATTTAAATTTAAGGTATTCAGTTTATCCAATAATATATGTTTCAATTTTTAGCCCATTTGGAAATTTGAGGAGGAAGTTATGACTGTTACAAAAAGCCTTGTCAACTCTTTTTGGCAATTTTGGCAGTTTCTAAGAATATAACGGTTGAGTGGTACTTTTGTGTAATTGAAAAAAAATTAGTTGCGTTTTTTAATGTGAAGCATATATATGTTTTAAAATAAAAGGGAGAAGTGGAGTTTTTGGAGAAAGGATTGTCGGTGCATGTTGTGAAGAATTTTTTTCTTTGGTATTTTGATTAAAAAAATGTACAAGGTGTGAGATAATCAATGTGTAGAGTTGAGAAGATTGAAAAATGTTAGACAGAAGAGGAGCATATTTGTGAGCTAGACCACTCAGGGTCTTTTTATGAGATTTAAAACTTTTATCAGAGCTTTTTAAATTTGTCGGGTCGGTGCTTGGCAACAGGGGTCGATGCTCCTTGCAGTTGATGCTGCTAAAGTTCGGGTTGGTTGGTGCCATTCCCTATAGTTGGTGCTACAAAAATATTGTAAAGATCAAATATTTTCAAGGCTATATTTGTATGGGAGTCCAAACAATCCATTGGCACAATGGTTTTCCCACATCGGGTTTCCATTATAAATATGGTGTTATGTGATACATATTTATGTGATTGTTTGTTTTGATTGTATTTCTTAGTTGGATTAAATTTTTAATACACACTGATTCACCCCCCTCTCAATGTCACACTTAGTTCAACAATTGGTATCAGATCCAAGTTCTTGAACAGGCTTAACCAGCTAGGGTGATCTTGGAAGTGACACAATGACATGTGGTGAAGGCTTCTCATCAAACAAAGCACCATTGTTTGACGAAACTAATTACGCATTTTGGAGACTTAGGATGGAGATATATATTTGTGCTTTGGAATATGATATTTGGGATTCAGTAAGTAGTGGATGCACAATACCCACCACTTCTCCAATTGATGTTGTTGGTAAAAAACTATTTGAGAACGACTCAAAAGCAAAGAATGCTATCATGTGTGGATTAGTGGACAGCAAACTGGTAAATATTATGGGTTGTAAAACTACAAATAAAATATGAGACAAACTGAATAGCATTCATGAAGGAGACGTTAATATCAAGGAGGCCAAGTTACAAACACATCGAGCTCAGTTCGAAGGATTAAATATGAATGATGATGAGAATATAGAGGCATATATGTTGAGAGTTAATGAAGTCATTAATGCAATTAGAGGACTCGGCTAGGAAATCAAAGATTCTATCATCGTGAAAAAGGTATTAAGGTCCCTTCCTCAAATATTTGATTCTAAAGTTTCAGCTATAGAAGAAGCTAAAGATCTAAATTATTTTAGTATGGATGAGATACATGGTTCTTTGACTACATATGAGATGAGAATAGGAAAATCTAAACCCATAGATAGAGAAGTTGCTTTTAAAGCCCAAAAAAATATGAAAGCAAAACAAGAATCCGAGGAAGAAGAAACATCAGATGAAATGGAAGCAAAATTTGTTCAAAACCTAAAAATGGGAAAAGAAAAATACATAAGAAAGTTATCGTTTAAATGTTTCAACTGTGGAGGCATTGGACATTTTTTAGCTAAATGTCCACTTAATGAAAAGAACAAAAGTGATGAAGGATCGCACGGAGAAAGAAGTGACTGGAAGAAAAAATAAAATTTTAGAAAAGGCAACTTCAAGAAGAAAAGTTTCATCTCCAAGAAGGTAAGTTCATCAAAAGATAGCTCCAGTGAGGATTCTGAAAAAGAAACAGGTGAAGCTCTTTTCATGGCATTCGAAGAAGAAAAACCAGAAAAAGAACATGAATGTGATGAAGAAGAAATTGACGTAGAAGTGAATTTGGAAGAGGAACTAATTGCAGCTCTGGATGAATTGAAGACAGAAAGAAAAAGGAATAAGAAAATTTCAAAAAATCTTGAGGATGCAAATGAAATCATAACAAGTTTGAAAGTGCAGATAGAAGAATCCAAGAAGATCTTCGAAGATCTCAAAGTGCAAATAACCATGAAAATAGATTATTGTAGCAAGTTAGAAGAAGATATTGTTGGTTTAAGGATGCAACTAGAAGAGATGAATCAGAAAATTAGCTTTTATCACAAACGTGAAGAGATTTCTATGAAGCTGTATAAGATCATAAAGAACTAGAAGATTACATGCATCAAATTTGGTTTGGGTTTTGACGAAGGAGAATCATCAAATGGATCAAAGACCAAAAATGAAGAATCCACAAAGAATGAAGAAAAGAAACAAGTTAATCAAGCAAAAATGAATCATGCAAATGAAAGCAATAATGCAAGGCACGAAAGGAGATTTGACAATGATGGTTTCACCAATGTCACACATAAAAGAAGAAGAAGATTTATGGCTCCTACAACATGGCAAAGACCACAACCTAGGTTCAATCATCCCTTTTATGGTTACTATTTTAAATGCAGTGGTTATGGACATAAGGTTTCAGATTGCAAGTATAATGTAGGACCAAGGAATTTTTCTAGTAGAAATGCTTTTTCACCTTTGATGGATTATGCAGTAGAATGTTATAACTGTCATAAATTTGGGCATATTTCAAGAAATTGTAGAAGTACATTTGCATCAAATAATTTTTAGGGAAGAAAAGTTCCGCCAAATGGAATAAGACAAAATAGAAAATTTTTCGAAAAACATGCACAAGCTACTGAAAAAGAAAAGCTAAAATAAGAGCCCAAAACTGTAATCAAACTGGAGTGGAAATAAAAATAGCAACCTAAGGAAGAAAATGAATCCTTGATCATACAAACGACATTTAAAGCATAGAATAAATTCGCACCATGGATACTTGATAGTGGATGATCCAGTAATATGACAGGTGACAAATAGAAATTTGATAAGTTGCAGCAATATGAAGGTGGTTCAGTGAAATTCGAAAACAATGATGGAGCTAAGATAGTTGGAAGAGGTTCAGTTAAGATCAGTGATAGAAAAATCAAGTCAGAAGAAGTCTTGTTTGTAGTTGGTCTAAAGCCTAACTTGTTGAGCATAAGTCAGATTTGTGATAGAGGTCATGATGTGATCTTTAAGAAGCTGGGCTATGAAATTAGAAATGCAAATAGTGGGAAGTTGATAGCAGTTGGATCAAGGACATATGGCAACCTATACACTCTCTCAAAGACTTTATAAGGAGCTTGCTTGATTGGACAGGAAGAAAAGAATTGGTTGTGGCACAAGAGGTTCAGTCATATCAGTTTTGAAAACCTAGTAAAAATCATTTTAAAGAAAGCAGTGAGAGATATTCCCACCATTGGTAAACCATCAAATAGCATTTGTGCTTCATGTCAAAAAGGGAAGCAAACTAGAGTCTCATTTAAAATAAAAGAATACTACATGATCAAACCTTTGGAAATAGTACATACTGATTTATGTGGACCCATGAGAATGCAAAGCATAAACAATGACAAATATTTCATGTTGTGTATAGATGACTATTCTAGGATGACATGGGTATTGTTTTTGAAGCATAAATTAGAAGCTTTTGAGATGTTCAAGGTTTTCAAAAACCAAGTTGAGAATCAAACAAGAAAAAGGATTAAATTTTTAAGGTCAAATAGAGGAGGAGAGTTCATTTCAGAGGATTTCACAGAGTATTGTGATATTGCATCAGTAGATAGTTTTCAGCAACCAAGACACCTCAGAAGAAAGTGTGGTAGAAAGAAATAATAGGATAGTGTAGGAAATGGCACAGACTATGTTGACTGAGAGCAAAGTAGAAGACAAATTTTGAAAAGAGGCAGTCCATATTGTAGTATACATCCAAAATATGTGCATGTTGAGGATGCATGAAAGCAAAACTCCTTATGAGTTATGGTTTGGTAAAAATGCAACAACAAGATATTTTAAAGTTTTTGGCAACAAGTGTTACATCAAAAGAACTAAAAAAAAACTTGGCAAGTTTGAATATAGAGTGGATAAAGGTATTTTTCTTGGCTATTCGTCAAAAAGCAAAGCTTACAAATGTTACAACAAGAGGCTAATAAAAATTATGGAAAGTGTCGATGTTAAATTTTATGAAGGAAGGGAACGAGTAATTAGCTATGAATAGAACTACCCAATTTATGAAGAGGTCATTAAAGGAGATGAGGAAGAGGAAATGGAAAATAAACCAAGAACTGACTCAGAGGATTCGAAAAGTGATTCAAAATTGAAATAAAACAAGAAATTCAAAATAGGTAGTTGGCAGAAAGATCATCCTAGAGAGCAAATTTTTGGAGACCCCACAGTTGGTGTTCAGACAAGAAGAAGACTAGTAAGTAACTACCCTTTAATATCCAGCATTGAGCCCAAAAATGTTGCCAAAGCAAGTAAAGATGAAAGTTGGGTAAAGGCAATAAATGAAGAATTAGATCAGATCGAGAAAAACAAGACTTGGGAGTTAGTACCAAGACCCGTAAATAAAAATGTAATCGGTACTAAATGGGTATTTCAGAACAAATTGAATGAATACGGACAGGTATTCAAGAACAAAGCAAGATTGGTATGCAAATGGTATGCGCAAGTTGAAGGTATTGACTTCGAGGAAACCTTTGCACCTATGGCCATACTAGAGGCAATTAGAATATTTCTTGTTTTAGCAGTTTACAAGAATTTCAAAGTTTATCAAATGGATGTGAAATCAGAATGGGAAACTTGAAGAAGAGGTTTATATTGGGCAGCCAAATTTTTTTCAGCTTGGTGATGATCCCAAATTGGTTTGCAAGTTGAATAAAGCGTTATATGATTAAAACAGGCACCCCGGGCATGGTATGCAAGGCTAGACAGTTATCTTACTCAACAAGGGTTCATGTAAGGTATGGTGGACAATAATTTGTATGTCAAAACAGAAAATGGTCATCATATTGTTGTTGTTGTATACGTAGATGATATCATATTTGGTAGCAGCAAAGATGAGTTGTGTAAATATTTAGCAAATAAGATGCAAAAAGAGTTTGAAATGTCAATGATTGGTGAACTTTCATATTTTCTCGAATTGCAAGTTAATCAAAAGGAGAAGGGCATATTTATTTCTCAAATTAAATATGTGAAAGAGATGCTCAAAAATTTCACAATGGAGGATTGCAAGCCAATTAGCACTCCCATGACGACAAGTTGCAAGTTGAGAAAGGATGAAAAATCTCCACTTGTTGATCAAACTATGTACAGATCCATGATTGGGAACTTATTGTACTTTACAGCTACTAGACCAAACATTTTGCAGGCAGTATGCATGGTAACATGATTTTAGGCTAGTCCCAAGGAGACTCATGTGACAATAGTGAAGAGGATTTTTTGGTACCTCAAGGGTACTATGGAGTATGGGTTATGGTATTTGAAAGGTAAGGACTTCACCCTTATTACATATTTAGATGCATATTGGGCAAGATGTGTAGATGACAGGAAGAGTACCAATGGAGGTGCATTCTATCTTGGTGATAATATTATTGCATGGCATAGCAAAAAGCAAGAGTCAGTCTCATTATCCATAGTAAAGGCATATTATATTGCAGCGACATCATGTTGTACACAGGTACTTTGAGCAAGGTGCAGCGATAGTATTGTCATTGTTATCAACACACTCAGATGGACAGGTTGATGCAGTGGACAATTTTTTAGAGTTTTTTCAGAGTATGTATAGTGATGTTCAATGCTTATGAGGATGTTTTTGATGTTTAGGTGAAGTTGTTACAGGTTGTTCGTGCAAATTTGCAAAAGTTGCAAAAATCGTCAAGAAGTTGTCAAAGTTGCAAAAATCATCAAAGTTGCAACAATGTCAATGGAATGTGTTGGACAACCCAAGATACTATTTGGATATTTTTTTATCATTATCAAGTGTTTTTTTAGTGTTGGAACGTCCGGTTGCATTGTCAGTGCATTGTTGGTCAGTTTCATGGTTTATGTGACGTGTAAAATCTAAGTCGGAGGTCACTTTATGGGAGTAATATTTAATAATCCATGAGTAATTGGACCTCAAATTTTTACTGGAGGTAGCTAGATATAATGAGAGCTTAAGTTTTAAATTTCATCCCAAACGAAGTCTGTAAGAAGAAATGGTAAGCGTTGTAAAATGGCTCTAGAGCACTTTTTCCAGTTTATGTGACAGGTGTAAAATCAGTGTCAGAGGCCACTTTGTCAGAGGTACTGCGAATACGTAAAGAGTTAAAATATAAAATTTAAACTGAAGGTATTAGGTTTATCCAAGAATATATGTTTCAATTTTTAGCCCGTTTTGAAATTTGCGGAGGAAGTTATGACTGTTACAAAAAGCTCTGTCAACTCTTTTTGGTAATTTTGGCAGTTTCTAAGAATATAACGGTTGAGTGGTACTTTTGTGTAACTGAAAAAAAAAGAGTTGTGTTTTTTAATGTGAAGCATATATATGTTTTAAAATAAAATGGAGAAGTGGATTTTTTGGAGAAAGGACTGTCGGTGCATGATGTGAAGAATTTTTTTCTTTGGCAATTTGATTGAAAAAATGTGCAAGGTGTGAGATAATCAATGTGCAGAGTTGAGAATATTGAAAAGGTTAGACTAAAGATTTTAGAGGAGAATTTTTGTGAGCTAGACCACTCAGGGTCTTTTGATGAGATTTAAAAATTTTATCAGAGCTTTTAAATTTGTCGAGTCGGTGCTTGGCAACAGGGGTCGGTGCTCCTTGCAGTTGGTGCTGCTAAAGTCCGGGTTGGTTGGTGTCATTCCCTGTAGTTGGTGCTACAAAAATATTGTAAAGACCAAACATTTTTGAGGTTGGATTTATATGGGATTCCAAACAGTCCATTGGCACAGTGGTTTTCCCACATCGAGTTTCCACTATAAATCTGGTGTTATGTGATGCATGTTTGTGTGATTGCTTATTTTGATTTGATTTCGTAGTTGGATTAAATTTTTAATACACACTAATTCACCCCCCTCTCAGTGTCACGCTTAGTTCAACAAAGATCTTATCAAAATTGATCTTTTATTAAAAATACTTGGGAGTTAAAAGGTATACTACCTAGAGATTTGAAAGACTACAAAGAATAATACTTAAGTTAAATAATTGGAAGATAATATCTAATATTTACTAGGTAGTCATAAGTTAGTCAACATAAATAGTTTTCTAAAAGATAAAAAAGTCCAGCAAATTATTCTCAAATAACAAGGAGGAAGAAGAATGTCTACCTCAAAGAATAAAAATAATATCAACATGAAAAACATCATTAGAAATGAAAGGGCAAGTGTTATAAAAATTAGAATCAAGAATCTACTTAAAAACACTGGAAACTCAAATCTTACCTCAAAAGTGATCTATAGTAAAGCCTTAGAAGAAAAATTTACAACCTTGGAATATTATCTTCATTCTAGAATCATTGAAGCAATTGATAATGGAAAATATGATATTACAATCCCTCTAGATTTTGGGAGCATATTATATATGGATTTACTTACATTCCAACATTACAAAGAAGAGAATGTAAAGCAAAAAGAATTAATTGAATCACTTAAAGAGAAAATAAAAATGGATGAATCCTTCTTAGAAAATATATTTCAATCATCATGCAATATTGATACTTCAAGTTCTTCTAACTCAAGATCTTATCATGATGTCATTAGTGGTTGTACAGAAGATTCTATACTAATGAAGAATTATGATGAGAAGGACAAAGGTAAATAGAAATTTATTTTGTAGGAATCATATGATAGCATAACAACTTATGAAAGTACACATACTAACTATAATAACAAAGATAAATAAGAAGACAAGGATCTTGACAAAGGAGGTATACCGTGTAAAGTAAACTAAAGAAATATGAAGACCATATTGAAGACTAAAGTCTTCAATACTCAAATAATGTAATATAGGGGGTGTTGGAATATATTATGTTATTTGGTACTTGCTAATGTACCATCTTGGGTACATGTTTAGATTAGGATTAAGTATTTGCTTAAAGCAATGTAATAAATGGACAAGTATCATTAGAATGTGCAATGATGTAAATGTGCATGTAGTCAACATGTACATAAGTCCTAAGAATAGAATAGTGAGGTGTCATATGAATATGGAAGACCAAGAGTTATGTCTCACTATAAATAGGTCTTATTAGAGTAGAAGAATGAGAGGATTTTGGATTGCATTGGGTTGAGTTGTAGTAGTAACAATGTAAAGCATTTTTACAATATTAAGCATTACTGACCTCCATTGCATAGCATTGTACATTTTCATGAGCTTTCATTAATGGCTATTACATGAGAATTTTCTAAAATTCCTTATCATATTTACATGCTTATTAGTTAGCCATTATCATAGTTATAACAGTGCTTGCTTATTTCATTACTTGTGGTTGCATTTCCTTTAAGTTTATAGCTTCAAAAGCTACCACATATGAGTAAGCTTTTCTTATTACATCAATGTATTGCAATTAAATTTGGATTTAATTATCTATAATGTCAATCATTATATCTTGTTTGGGAATTTTGAAGAAGTAACATGAGTAAAAGATGTTTCGGTTATAATTTGGTAAACTACCTCCTACACCACCTATGGCCTAAACTACTTATGTGATCCCAATCTATAATTTGCAACAAAAGGATTCCTCCAGCTATGACACATATCCTAAAATTCCAAAACCACTCTAGTTATATTAACCTAGTACACCCAATTAACCTCAACTTAACACCCCATACATGATAAAATTTCCTACCCAAAGTATGCTAAATAGGATTGCTTTCCAATCCCAATTACTAGATTCACCTAGTCCACCTAGGCTATTTTATTCTAATGTTGTTTCTATATCTTAGAATCAAAATGATGGAATCCAATCCCAAGTAAATAAACCAAGGAAAGTGATGAATATTTTTTAAAGTTAGGCTGATATGGAAAAGAAACAAAATAAAGGTGGGTATCAAGGTAGATAATGGAAGCAATCAAGAATTTGGCAAAAAGGAAGGACTCCCTACCTTACAAAACACCATATGCCTTAGAAAACAATAAATCATCTACATAATCAAGATCAAAATAATATGGTGAATTTCATCTCAAAGATGAAAACTTCATGGTACCTTGTAATATTAGTCATAATCCCCTAGAATGCACCATAACTATAATAAATGCTCAAAATGCAATATATAATCAATAATTCCAAGCACAACAAGAAAATATGATGAGCCAAGTAGTGATCATCCAAGTTCCAATAACTGAGCAAACTATAATACAACAATCTAATATGATAGACCTATCAAGAATAGTGCATGAATAAATTACAACCATGCCTAACCCAAATAATGTTATCTTGGCAAACTTTAGTGTCTCTAAATATTTTGGTGATTTTCCTTTCAAATATCAAGTTGTGTTAATTAATTAACTAACAAGGGGTCATAACTTGAAGTAAGATAAAAGTAGTAGATGAATAAACTAAACCTTCAAATACCCAGACAAATTCACCTAAACTACTTGACACTAACGTAAATGTTTCTACTCTTATAAGAGGATGACCTCCATTGCACCTTAAGGATAAAATGTCAATTTCCACTAATTAAATGCAACGCCCCAAAAGGAGTAATTAAAAACAATACCATAAATCTTACAAGTTGATATTTAGAGAACAAATGTGTCTATGATTAAAAATGAGGTTAATACAACAAAATAAAAAAGGTGAAAAGAAAAACTATAGAAAGAAATCAATATGAATATAAGGTATCAATCATTTACTGATGAAAGTAGAGTAGTGGTAACACAATAATTTAGAAAGTTTGCACCTTGCAATGAAGGTACTCCAATAGATACCAAATTCAATATTATTGATAAATTGAGGAAGGCACTGGCAAATCTAAGCATGTTGGGGGCCTAGCCTAGACAAAGTGATATATTACAAGAAGCATTGGAAGAAAAAGAATGCAGTTATACTAAAATAAATACAGTTACATCTCTAGGTACTTAGCCCAATCCATATGAGTAGTAAAACCTCATAGCTCAAGATCTATCCATTATCCAAGTGAATGCAATAATTGTTCTTAAATCCCCAACACCTAAAATAATTAATACACCACCATTTTACATCACATTGAAAATTCAAAATTACCTTTTGAGAAACTACATCATTCACTCAAGAACTATCATAATGGTTATACCTAAGGTGGTTTGCAAAGAAATTGGGTTACCATATTCAAAGATAACCAAGAGGCCTATGAATGTAATCTAGGCAAATATAGTTGGAAAATTGAAATATCAAGTTATGATTGTGGTTAAACACCCATAATTGGTTGTGGTTCAAGAAGCAATTGTGGTTGATCTTCCATCCTAATTTGGAATACTGCTATCTATAGAATGGACTAGGAAGTTATCATAGAAAGGATATTTTGAAATAGACTACAAATATATAGAGCAAGAACTACCATTTAATTACCTTCTGTATAATTTGGGTAATGATGGAGTGGTCAACTAGAATTAACTCTTAAAATTCATAGATGACAGGTTGATTTAAGGGGAACTTATATCAAAACTAGACATAATCATTGAAGTGTTGTAAGATAAGGAAGGTAATGAAGTATAAGGGGTAGGTGAAAAACAAAACTTGGAAATTATTTGATATTATAGAAACCAATATACCCATGTTAACAAGCACATAGACTTAAGGATCAAACCTCACATGCATAATGCATTACAATGGTACTAGGATTAGAATTGGAAGAAGTGTAGGCATACAAATTATTAGTTTGCAAGGAAAAAATGAGTTATACATGTCATCTACTATTCAATTAAGCAAATAATATAGTTGAATGTAAAGCTTTATGCACAAGATTGAGAAAAAAAAAATATAGATTCCAAAAATCTCAAAATATGCAATGATTTAGAACTAGTGATAAACCAACTTTATTTTGTATGTGCTACAAAGAATAAGCACTTGAAGTCATATAAACACTGAGTAGAGGATATACTAGAGATATTTAATACATACAATATCATGGAAACAAGAATAAAATGGTAGACATTGTTCATTAAATTTAATCCCACCACATACATGTGGAATAAACCAAAAGAGCTACAAGGGGTGTTCAAACTAGTAGTCCCTAATAATAATGATGATTGACAAGCATTTTATAACAATGAGCAAATTATCAAATTATTTATAAAATAAGTTAAATATATGAAGGTTAAGAACAAATATGGTGATTATTTTAAGGATGTATTTATTTGGCTAAAGATGAATTAATTTCATAAAATATTTATCACATTAGATAGCTTGTTTAATCTTGTTGACAGTACTCAAAAAGCTAGCATCAAGATAAATTCATTCTTTTACCAACCCATTTAAATTATCAAATGAAAGAACTTATTAATGAGAAAATATTTGACTAATGAGGAATTCCACTTGATCAAAGAGTTATGTAGTGATACAATAATGTGATTGCCTTGAGCTATGAGGATCTCAAGGTTCTAAATTAGAAGTCATTGAACATGTGATTGACATAGAGCCTAGGGCTAGGCTATTATATCAAAACCAAAGACTAGTGAATAAAAAATTAAAAGTAATAATGAATAAATAGCTTCTAAAATTGTTATAGTCTTATATAAATATTTTGCATAAAATATTCTTTATGGGTATCCAATTTGGTGTCTATCTAAAAGAGAAATAGATATATCAAACTATGTATTGATTTCATAAACTTAAACAAGGTTTCTCTTAAATACCATCATCCTTTTCCATCCATGAATGAGATCTTACATAAATTTATGGGATCACAAATGTTATCACTGCTAGAAAATTACTCATACTACAATCAAATATGGCTAAAGGATGATGACCAACACAAAACCACATTCATAACTAAATAGGAAAATTTTATATATCAAATTATTCCTTTTGGACTGTCTAATACAAATGTCACATTTTAGAGAGCTATGAACATTTTATTTCAAGGCTAACTAATGATATTATACTCATTTATCTTGATGATTTGTGTTAGCAAGTGGGCCCAAAAATCATAGGTCCAATATTTCCTAGGATCTCATTCAATCACAATAACACTAATATTGCACAAAATAAAATATTTATTGATAATAAATCAATCTTCAACATCTATTACAAAACTTGTTACATTTCATGGAGCTTTTTCTCCAATATATAACCTTACAAAAGACTCATCAATACTCCTAACTTTCGATCTTCTCAAACTCATGGGAGGTGCAACCTTTCACATGCCTTTCTTATATTATGACAAATCTTCTTATGATTGCATAACTTCTTACTTTAAATCTTGGCACATCTCACATGACTTTTCACTTACAAACTTGACACCTAACACTCATGATTCTTCACTTGTACACAACTCACACTTGCACACTGAACACATTTCACTCATAATATACACACTTCACACTTTGACACATACTTTTGGCATAAATAATCACACCCCTAATATAAATATTTGCAATGGTACTCAAAGGTACCAAATAATGTAATACCACTAACACCCCCCCATATTACATTATTCAATGAAGGCTTTTAGCCTTCAATCTTGAATTCTTGTTCTTATTTCTTTTGCCCTTTGCTTTGTTCTTCATATTCTTGGTATTGGTCTTTTTCTTTTGTTTCTTTGAGTTATTTCCAGCTCTTGTTACATTTCTCAAGTCACAACAATCTGGCTCATACTCTTTCTCATTATAATTTTTGCTACCATCTTATTCACTTTCACTGTCCACTAATTTTATACATTTTTTATCATGATTCTTGTTATTATTTTATTACTTCATATATTTTACATATTTTCCTTCAATGTTAAAGTCCTTTTTGTCATCAATTTCTTGATTAGAGTATTTGAAATTCAACAATTATTTTTCTCTTTTATGAACTTGAACTTCTAAAGAGAGTAATGTCATATATATTATTATCCCTTTATCAGTAGGTACTATAATAGTATTTTTGGTGTCTTCACTTGCTTTAAGCAGTTTTGTGCTTAGATAATCTTTAAGTGTTATAAAAAATTCATCTTTCTTCTTTGAAAATTATTTGTAAGACCCTCTTTAATCTTACATATTTTTGTTTTTTAACATTCTCTATTATACTTTATGTGCAGTGTTTTAGAATTTCCAACATTTCTTGACTATCTTCCAAAAATGTATTTTGAATCATTTTTTCCATGATGATTATCCACAATTCAATTTCATTTTAATTCTCAACAATTTCTCTTCAATCAATTTTTCTTTTCAAGTCAATTTTTAAATTCTCATAATCTTCTTCTTTGTCTTATTCAATGTCTCATTCAATCAATCACAACCAATATTATTTGTCAAATTCAATTCACTTTTTCCACTTCTTATAACTCGCAAATTGTGATTTCATAATCTTTCTTCCAAATTCTCAATTTCAATTATTCTTCAAATTCTTCCTTAAATTTCAATTTCTAATCTTCAATTCAAAACTCAATTCATTTCATTTCATTGATATCAACCAAATTTAAGTTTCTTCTTATGTCTTCCAAAGTTTCAATTCCACAATTTCAATTAATATTTAAATATTTTATTGTCCCAATTTCAAATTCAAACAAATAATTCCATTTCCTTATCACTACCAATTTATTTATTCCTTAAAACTTCCTTTTAAATCCTAAATTTATCCTTACAATTATTAATACCTTATAACTCCCAAATTTTAATAAAATAAATTATCTTCTTCAAATAATTAAAGTTGCACCCTCTTTTAACAATCTCAAAGACTTAAGACTTTACCTTTGTTTATCACCGCATCTCAGTTCAAATTAATTTAGGACATCCAAGAAGAGTGTTACGCAAAATATTTGCATTCCAGATACTCTCAAGTAATACATTTTACAAGCTTCAATGTAATATGAATCTTATGTTATTATTTTAATGTTCTATCTATGCTAATATTCCAATTACTCAACACCCCTTTGACCTCAGTTTATATGTTCTTAGATTCAATGCTCTACTTTAGGCTATGCTGAAGTTTCTTTGATCTCATGGTCTCACTCTACTTCAGGGATATGCTCAGTTTCCTTCAACCTCATGTTTTCACTCTCCTTCAAGATATGCTTAGGTTCCTTTGACCTCATGGCTTCACTCTACTTTAGGATGCTAACAAACGTCTCTAATAATCATCCTCTCTCATGTTGTCTTCAAATATGTTCTTTAGAAAATATATATCTAGCAAACTTCCAACAAATTATCTTTTCAATAGTAGATTTATAGCATGCATTCATCTTCAAACTCTCTCTAATTAATCTCTTCCTCCTATAGTATTCATATTACTTAAATATTCTAGTATTTGCCCTTCAATAGTCTCTTCCAAATCTAATATGTTCCTTCAATAATCTCTTCCAAATCATCAAATAAATCATCCTCCAATAATATTCTAATACTCCAATAATATCTTCTAGAAAACTTCTCTTAAATCTTCTTCTTCTCCAAATATGTGGACCACTAGTCCAATATTCTCCTTTAATCTACGTCTCCTCCAATATCTTCACATTTTTCCTTCTCCAATATCAATCTCCACGTTCAAGTATTCACACTAGAATATTTTGGTGCTAGTTATTCTCCAATATTTTCTCAAGCTTTCTCCAATCTTTAGCTTCTACGCTCACATTCTCTCTACCCTAGATTGTTCAAACCTAAATCCCTTTCACCAACGTATATCTGAACCAAGATGGCTTTCACCAAGGTGGCTCTAATACCACTATTAGCAAGTGGACCCAAAAATTATAGGTCCAAGATTTCCCAATATCTCATTCATAACAATAAAATTGTATAAAATAAAATCTTTATTGATAATAAATCAATCTTCAATATCTTTTACAAAATTTGTTACATTGCATGAAGCTTTATCTCCAATATATAACCTTACAAAATATTTTTCAATACTCCTATATTTTGCCCTCCTCAAACTCACGGGAGATGCAATTTTTCACATGCCTTTCTTACATTATGACAAAGATTCTCATGATTACATAACTTCCTACTTCAAATCTTAACACATCTCACATGACTCTTCACTTACACACTTGACACCTAACATTCATGACTCTTCACTTGCACATATAACTCACACTTGCACACTTGACACCTTTCACTCATAATAAACACACTTCACACTTTGATACATGATTTTGACATAAATAATAAACATGCCCCTAATATAAATATTTACAATGATACACAAAGGTACCAAATAATATAATAATACTAATAATTTGATCATATTTTCTAAGGATGGATCCAAACATTTTTAACATCTGGAAGCAAACTTCAAGAGGTGTAAGGAATTCATATTATCCTTGAATACTAAAAATTTATCTTCTTTATATAGGAAGGAAAGCTATTGGTACACATAGTGTCAAAATATGATCCTTAATATATACCTAGATTACATCAAAGTATTTCCAAGAGCAATAGGGGAAATTCTTTTTTACTTTCTGACAAAAGGCTTTAGACATTAGAAAATGGAGGATCTTGATTCTCCACTACTAAAATTTCACAAAGGTCAACATATAAAAAGGTAGTTTCTTAGGTTAAAAGTGGCACATAGATTTGAATTTAAATTTAGAATTTTTTGTGAACTTTGGCTTTGGCTTGGCGCCCATGTGACTTGAGATATGCAAAATTCTTTTTCATAGATAAGGGGTATTCCAAACACACCAAGGATGACATCCATGATAGCTAGATGAATGCATTGTAAGGCATTCATTCATGGACAACCTAAGTTCAAGTCCTAATGGGTATTTTATTAGCTCAATGTAGATGATATTTTTTTATGAATATTTCAAGGTGAAAATTTTGAAACCTCTTCCACCATCCTAAGTGATGGTGTGATGTGGTAGTTAATGCTATGAATTGAAGATATTGGGTTATAGGATTGAAACATGACACTTTTTAATTTTGTAGTAGTAGGGAAGATTCACATATTCTATAAAGGAATAAGTTGTTAAAACATGATCATGTGTGATGGAAGATTGACTGATAGGAAGGTCTTTGTAAGAGAGTATAAATGTTCAAACCACAGGCTCACCTTTTTTTACTGTCACAAGTTGGAATAGGAATGAATAGAATGGAAATCATTTTTCTCCCAATTATGTGACTACTAAGCAAGCTAGCATGATGCATTTAGTGTCTTGGAGACCAAGGATCAAACCCTTTTAGTGCTACTCATGCATTTTATAAAATACAAATAACCTTTGGTCGATGTGACCATATCCTAAGCCACGCATCATTTTTTATCATATGTATACTCTTTGCATTGATTAGATGTAGGCAAGTATCAATAAATGTATGATCAAAGGAGTTGAAGTGCTAAAAAAGCAGTGGAGCACACCAATAAATTAGAAAATATCGAGTAGTAGGTGAGGAATTATTTTTGCATATTTAAGGTTTAGAGCTTTAATTTTTGCATTTTTTATGTCTACTAGGGAAAAATTTTTGGAGTTCATAACTTTTGTATATAAAATCGTTTTAAGCCCATTTTTTTTCAAATCACATAATATTTGTTATCTCTATGTATTAGTGGCATTAGTTCAAGGATCTACTATAGTGTTAGAGGCTTAATTATGTAATATGGATCCTCAATTTTATATTACTTGCCTCATTGATTGGAATTATAGCATATGGGAAACCCAAATGATCGACTTATTATGTTGTAAGAACCTATGATGCATATTTCAAGAGTAAAAAGTAGTAGCCCTTAATGAAGAAAATTTCTAGAATAAGCAATAAGAAGCTCTTCATCTATTCTTCTTATTGATTGAACCAAAACTGATTTTTCATATCAAAGAAGAGAATGAAGTTATAAACGTATAATTGAAATTGCATGAATTACTTAGGAAAGCAAATACAACTAAAGCAAGTTACTTGGAATTAAACTTTTCCTCTCTCAAATTGGATGGTTTTTATAATATTAAAGGTCTATATTGTGAGATTCAAGGTATTAAGAGAAGATATTGTATCTTCTAGAGGCACAAAGAAATATGATACCGAATGTGTAAAAACTATACTTTTTAGTATGTTTCCTTCTTCTCATATGTTTAACCTCATGGTTCATGTGGTTTCTATATTTTTAAAACACTAACAACTCTTACTCTTCATCAACTTTTTTCTCCTAATTTATTTTTAGATAGAATTAAGGAATTGTGATTGTACTTCACAAGTATAACACATGCAAAGGAATTCAACCCTGAGGATGCTAAAACCAAGGGGTCAAAGGGCTAGGATAAGTCTTCAAATAATTTTAAGACCATTTGTATATACTACAAGAATGAAGGCCATCCAACCAAGAATTGCTTGTTAAAATTGAAAAGGATTGAAATTGGGTCTTTGAAGATGGATGGATGTCTCCCATATGATGAAGGGGATTTAGAAGGATCTTCCTCAACTACAAAGGCATATTAGAGCATACAATATGGGGAGATATTATTGTCACTAATGTCTTGTATTCTTGGTCCCTCGGTAAAAATTATGAGGGGGTGTTGAAAGTGTAATTTGACTTATGGCCAAGGTCGACATTATATAATGTAATCTTGTATAGGCCAAAGGGAAATGATTACATTATTGTATTTTATTTACTATAATATTTTATTATGTAAGCCTTGTAGGCTACAATTAACCTCGTTATTGGTTAAATCCATCTTATAACTTGTAATTAACACTAAATCCCTCTTATTATGCTATCTTAGGTTAAACTCATTTATATAATTAGGGATTTGATATTGGTATAAATACCCTCACTACTCCATTTAATGTACTAGAGTTTTGTGATTCTTATCCATGGATAATATAATTATTATATATGGTGCTCAATGGTATCCTCAATTTTTGTGTCTCTCACTTTCCTTTTTATCCTTTTATGCTTTTTGTGTAATATTTGAGTGAATATTTTTTTTTGTTCATTTCTAAAAAGTATTGTGAATTCCAACAAGGATAATCACAAAGATGGAAAGAAGCATGATATTAGAAAAGGTTTGAAAATTTATTTATGTGTTGAAGCAAATACAACAACAATATACATACTCAATAGAAGTTCTAGAGTTATAGTAAAGAATATGACCTCATAAGGTATGGTATGGAAAGAAGCCTTTGATAAGTCACTTGAGAATGTTTGGTTGATAGGCTTATGTTCATATTGAAGATAAGAAAAGGAATAAGTTAGATACAAATATTAAAGCATAATTTTGTTTTGGTTATTCTAAATAAAGCAAGGAATGTAGATGTTATTACCCCATATATAAACAATGCATTGTGTCTAGAGATGTGATTTTTGATGTGGGGAGAGTACATGGACAACAAGCGAAAAATACTAAGAAGACAATTATAATTGAATACTTTGGTTTATCACAAACATCAACGACAAGCACAAAATTTCTCCAAAGATAAGCACAAAATGAAAGAGAAAATTATTATCACATACAAATTTCCAAATATTGGATCAAAATTTTGATAAGAGCCCAGAAAAAAGATATCACAGGTATAAGAACAAAGGAGAAAGGAACAAGAAGATAACATGATGAACTATACACTATTGTCAAAGATTGAAGTGAAGCCCTCAAGTTTTGAACAAGCATCCCAAAGTAAGGTATGGACCAAAACCATGAAATAATAATTGAATGGATTTTAAAAGAATAGTACTTGGGAGTTGTGTGGACTTCCAAGGAACAAGGAGGTTCTTGAAGTGAAATGTGTATTCAAGACCAATTATATTAGTGATGGATAATTTGAAAGTCATAAATCAATGCTAGTGGCAAATGAACATGCACAACATATTGGCATAGATTATAATGAGATATATCCACATGTTGTAAGGCTAAATACAATAAAAATATTCTTAGACTTTGAATCCCAAAATAATATGGACTATATATCAACTTGACGTAAAACATGTATTCTTGAATGGAAATATTAAATAATTGTATGTGGAACAACCACAAGGATTTGAAGTGGAATATAAAGGACATGTCTACAAGAAAAGAAAAAGTATTATGTGGACTAAAAAAAGTACCAAGAGCATGATATTCAAGAACAAATACCTACTACTTGAAGTGTGGATTTGTAATATGAGCCCACATTGTACTACAAAAGGGAAGGTGATGATATTTGTATTGTTTTTGTATGTTGACAGTCTAATTTTCATAGGAAGTTCATCAAGAATGAAGAGAGAGTTCAAGAAAAGCCATGTTGAAAGAATCTGAAATAAGTGATTTGGATTTGGTGAATTATTTTCTTGGCATGGAGGTGTATCAAACACATGATGGAATATTTATTTTCCAATCTAAATATGCATAAGATATATTGAAGAAGTTTGGTATGGAAAGTTGCAAAGATGTTGCTACCCCACTTGCACAAGGTGAAAAATATGCAAGGATGATGGAAGTGGAAGAGTGAATGAGCTAAAGTATAGAATTTTGATTGGAAGCCTTATTTACATGACAATAATAAGACCATATATTGCATATGCAATTTCTTTAGTTTTAATATTCATGAGCGAGCCAACAAAAGATCATATGATATCAACTGAAAAAATTGTGAGGTATCTTAAAATTATGGGATCTATTATACTTTAGCTAATAATATTGAAATGATTGGATGCAGTGATTCAAATTGGGGAGGCTCAATTGATGATAGGAAATCTACATCAAGAAATATTTCTCATTGAGAAATGGACTGGTAATTTGGAGTTCAAAGAAACAATCAGTGGTTGCACTATAAATAATAGAGGCATAGTATATAGCAACTACATCAATAAACACACAAACAATGTGGTTGAGGCAGATCCTAGAAGAACTTGGTGAAAATATAGAAATACCAACTACCATTTTTTGTAACAACATGAGTACAATTCAAATGACTAAAAATCTGATTTTTTATACAAAATCAAATCATGCAGAATTCAAACATCATTTTATTATATTTAGTTTAGCAAAAATAAAGTTGAATTGAAACATTACAACTCATAAGATCAGTATGTAGATATTTATACAGAGATAGTGGCAAAGAATAGGTTTAGTTCACTCGGATAGAAAATGAATTTTTTCCATTCAATCTAAAGGGGAAGAAGTTAGAAACTATGATACTAAATGAGTTAAAAACTAGAATAGGATAAGTATAAGACAAAAATAAAAACAAGACAAGAATAACATGGAAATAAAAACAAGATAGAATTAGAATTACAAGTGAAATTTAGAAGGAAAGAATGAAAAGAAATATTCTCAACTAGATTTGGAAAGAATGTGAAGCACCAAGAGTCTCTTGAGGTACCCAAGTATGTATGTGTGTGTACGATTATATTAAAGTAGAATGTATATATTTAAGAAAGATAAAGTATTTTTTGAAGGGTTTCTATACAATTTTATTTTTCATCATTTTATCCTTTCTATGTTGTTTTAATATCTATTTTAGTACCACCACATCTCACTTTTCATCTATTCTACCTACCATATTGGCAACATTATATCCTATGGCACCAAATTTCACTTGCCCTTAGAGGCATATTCTCACTTGAGAATTTTACCTATTGTTGTGCCTTCTACAACAATCCTACATAGATTTCCTCTCAAGTTCTTTTGGATCTGCTACCAAACCAATGTAAGAAATAAACCTTTATGGAATATAACATGGAACCAAAGAAAAGAAACAAGCTCCAAACTGATGCAGTCAATAATAGCAAAAAATAAACTTTTTAATTAATTGATCAAACTTCCTAATCCAACAATTTGAAAAATAAAATCAAACTTCATTCTTCACATTCCTCTAATCTTATCCTTTGGATAATTGTTTTTAAAAAAATTCTACATGCATGACCTCAATTACTTTAATTTTTTTAGACAAAGCAGGTTGCAACATCCTAGGATGCTCTTGCATCAGTAATTTCAAGTACTAAGTAAAAATGTTTTACCAATGTGTTCTAGATGTTCTATAACTCATTGTTGAAACATTTCTAATAGCTATCTTGTACATAAAACCCTATTATTGGTTGCTTGGACATATCCTCCTCATGAGAGAGTGTGTAGCTTTATATACTATTTACAATAGAAGAATTCACACTTGCATGCCTTTATACTAGTGGTGATCATACTCCATTTGCTTAAAGTGAGCCAACTATAAACCAGATTTGATGGATTTGCATTAACATAAGAGTTATCTTCAAAGGTTTCTTTCCTATTGGAGATATTCCTTTTCCACTTGCCAACCCAATGGTTTCTACACATGCTAGCATTATTGTTTCTTCCATGATGCTTGTATGGATGAAGGTACCAACAAATTTAATATACATGAATTCCTCCATAATTGTTATAGGAATATATAAATTTGAAGGTTAATGTGTATACCCATCCTTAAGGTGTTAGGTACCAAGATAGGTATTTAATATTAAATAATTTAGTATTGTATTGTATAATGGTATGAGCCATAAATTAATTATTGAGTAAGGCCACATGTCAAAATAGAAATAGGTATGTCATAGAATCATACTTGTAACCGTTGGGAGAATATTGTCATATGTAACCACAAGGAATATTGTCATGCACTTTGTAACTCATGGAAGGTGAACCTCCACATGGGTGATCTTGTAACTCATGGAAGGTGAACCATCACACTCTTGTATAAAGAGAGATGCACCCCCATTGTAAAAGGATCTATAATCTATGATGTATTCTTGGAGAAGTCTTAGCTCGTGGAGCTAGAGATCTTGTGGAGTGGCTTCCTTCCTAAAGGAGTATTTTATGGTGTTCCACTACCTCAAGGGTATAATCAATCTCTATTTTTTTGAGCAATTTATTGTGCAATTAATTTATTTGTGGATGCATGTTAAATATTTTGATATATTAACGAAAGATATATGGAATAAGAAAATAGGTTCATTACATTTGGTATTAGAGCAGCGATTTAGGTAAAGTGGGTTTGTTTTTGCAGAGCCAGAGCATGTTTTTTAAGAAAAATATCACATTTTGTGGAGGCCATATTTTTTATTTCAGCAATCATTTTTAGAAGGTTTTTGCTCCATTGTGTAGATCTTTTTGAGTACTACAAAAATGACTGCTCATTTTTAAAATTTTGATATGTATTGAAAAAGTTATGGTTGTTTGAAGTTGAGTTATTTTTGTTATTTTTTTGTCACGCGATTTATTTTTCAAAATAAACAAATTCATATTAAATTTTTCAGAAATCATTTGCAGAAGATTTTAGCACCAACATATAGATTATTTTGAGTACTATAAAAATGACTGCTCATTTGTGGATTTCTGATAATTTTTTAGAGAGTTACAGTTGTTTGAAGTTGGGTTGTTCAAGCTGTTTTTTGGCTGCATGATTTTTTTTTAAGAAAGAAAAAATTCGTATTAAATTTTGTAGTAGTCATTTTCAGAATATTTTTGCATCAGCATGCAGGTTATTTTGAGTACTACAAAAATGACTATTCAATTGTGAAATTTTTATAAGTATTGAGGAAGTTACAACTATTGCAAGTTGGGCTTTTGGTGTTGTTTTTTGGGTTGTCGAAAAAAAAGGAAAAAAAAATTCATAACTTTCAATCCGGGTAAGAAAATCAGTTGTCGTTTGTTTTGTTTTGAAGAAAATTTACAGATTTAATGGTTGAAGAAGGGAAAAGGAATAGATGAGATTTCAAAAATTTTAATTTTTGAAAGTTTTCGGTTATTTAAAACCCTAGTTGTATTTAAAATAAAAATAAAAATAAAAAATAAAAAATCATGGAGTTGCCAAAATTCAATGGAGAGGATGATAAAGATGTTGGGGTATGGTGGAAACTTTATAAGTCTTCCTATAATTCTAATTCTTTATGGAGATATTGGCTTTATGATTATTTAGATGGGGAAGTTTTATCTTGGTTTGAGAATTTTTGTCATGCCCAAAATTTTATATATACACAGGAAGAATTTGAAGTTGCATTTTTAAGCAAATGGGGATCAAAAGAAAAGGATAATAATGTGCAAGCAAAAGAAACTACATCTTTTATGTCAGGGCCAAACAATGGTAAAAAATATTTGTTTGAATGTAAAAATTCTATTTTAAAAGTTCATGGGTGCATTCAAAATCAAAAAATTATTGTCTCCATTAATCCTAGCAGCAAATATAATTTTATCAATATGTCTTTGACTAAGAGGTTGCAAGTGCAAACAAAGAAAATCAAAGACATACAAATTGAGGGAGACAATGTTCAAATTTTTGAAGATTTAAAGCTCACCATGGATAAATATGTTTTACATTCATATTTTCATGTTATTGAGATGGAGGATGTAGATATTGTTCTTGGTTATCCTTGGTTGTATTCTTTAGGTACTATTAACATTAATGTGCAAAATAAATTCATGAAGTTATGGTACCGAAAGAAGAAGATAACATTGCAAGACATTTCTCAGTGTAAGGATAAACAGGTAGCTATTGTAGGGGAACAAAGTGAAGAGCAAACAAAGACAGTAGCAAAAATCAAGGAAACAAAAGTAAAGGAAGAATCAATAGAAGAAAGTAAGAAAGAAGAGCAAACACAGGTTGAACATTAGGCTAAGGTTGGAGTATATCTCCATCCACACCACCATGAAAGGCAACAATCATGGCGATAGGGCTTGAGGCCACATAAGAACAATGAGGGACATATAAGGAACCCAAGGAGCCAAAACTTTGGATATGCTACAAGTTTTAAATGCAAGCAAGTATGGATGAAAAAATATGAAATTTATGCTTTCAACACATGGCATCGGCATCAAAGAAGACCACCACCAATCATAGTTCCACTTGGATGGATGGATGATCGAGATTGGTACCATTATTTAGCATGGCTCAAAAGATCATATTATTTAGCCTCTTCTAATGTTTCGAGGACGAAACATTTGTAAGGGGGATGGAATGTTAGATACCAAAATAGGTATTTAATATTGAATAATTTAATATTGTATTGTATAGTGGTATGAGCCATAAATTGATTATTGAGTAAGGAAGGCCACATGTCAAAATATAAATAGGTATGTCATAGAATCATACTTGTAACCATTGGGGGAATATTGTCATATGTAACCACAATGAATATTGTCATGCACTTTGTAACTCATGGAAGGTGAACCTCCACATGGGTGATCTTGTAACTCATGGAAGGTGAACCATCACACTCTTGTATAAAGAGAGATGCACCCCCATTGTAAAAGGATGGATAATCTATGATGTATTCTTGAAGAATTCTTAGCTCGTGAAGCTAGAAATCTTGTGGAGTGGCTTCCTTCTTAAAGGAGCATTTTATGGTGTTCCCCTACCTCAAGGGTATACTCAATCTCTATTTTGTTGAGCAATTTATTGTGCAATTAATTTATTTGTGGATGCATGTTGAATATTTTGATATATTGATGAAAGATATATGGAATGAGAAAAGAGGTTCATTACATAAGGGTTAGTGCTTATTCTTCTCTCCATTTTTGTATCTTACACATGGATCATCTACTGTTGCTTCTTTTAAAAACTTCTATATTGAATCTACTTGTCATTTTTGCTTAGTTTCTTTGGTGTTGCAACCTACTTTATGCAAATTTTGATACAATAACAACTTACTCTTCTATTTGGATTTATCTTCTTTGGAACACTCATCTCTTTAGATATGTTTGACACTTCTCTTTGGTCTCTTGCTTGATAATGTTTCCTCCCTTAAGCATAAGGTATAATGAAAATCGGTATTGTTTATAAGGAACACCTTCATTCTTTAAGTATTCATTGTCCTCTTTGTATTCAATTCATATGCATGAAGGATCCCTTGACATTCCTTTAAGAGGAGACTTGGTTCCTTTACCATTGTTGCTAATCACATGATCTTCACAATGTATTTAATTTAACACCTTGGAGTCAATTCCTGTGGTATGTTACACAAAAGTTGTAAAATGATACCTTTGATTGCTTACCATAGTCTCCTTTATCAATATCTATGTTCTTTTGGTGAAAATTTTTCCTTTTGTTTGTATTTTCTCACTTGTATCTTAGAAGTGCCTAACAAATTCTTTACAAATTTCAATTCCTATTGTATTTGTTTCACATCTTGTAAATATATATCCTATTTATGCTATTATCTCATAAGAAAGACTATTAATTACATTTTTTGTTTTCTAACCTTGAAAATTTTGTTTTCCACCATTGCAAGAGTTCTTGTTTTTAAAGCTTTATTTGTAACCTCTCTTTTTCTTTTCTTGACTTGAAAATATCATTGGATTATTAATGGTGTTTTTTTAACTCTTTGATCTTGCTTTTCTCTTCTTAGAGTCTGGCTACATTTGCTAGATTTTTCTATTCAATGAAAATTTATATTTTGCTTCAACCTTTTTCTTATGCAAAGATTTACTTCTAAGATAAGAACATAATATATAAAAAATCCATGAAGTGTGATATAAATATTAATTAATCTTGAAACATGTCATAATTAAACAAGATGTTGTGATGTCAAACTAGTATCCAATGTTATGAATATGATGTAATCATGATGTAACCTAGGTAGTTGTAAGGTAGTTAAAAAGCAATTGTGATCGAAGATCTCTCCATGCTTGTTTCTCCTGCATATGTGCATCTATCACATCAATGTAAAATTTATCATAGTCAATCTACGTTCATACCATTTGATGTAAAAGCTTTGATGTTATAAAGGCGAGACTATCATTGTAGAGTAGAGACACCTTTTGAATTCATGAGTCTATCCTGACCAATCCAAGAGTTGCAGGCTTCTTGTAAATCCAAGAGGTAACTTAGTGATCATGATTTTGTGCGATGAAGAACATGTCAAAGCAATTGTAGGTAAAATATTTATGTTTTTGTTTGTTTGTTTTGTTTCTATAGGTTTAAACCCGAGAGATAGAGTATGTCCAACCAATTTTGTTGGAGTTTCCATTCAATTGCTAAGAAGTGAGACATGGCACTATCACTTGGTAACATTTAAATGATAGTATCGACAAGGGAGAATCAAGTCATCTTCAAGTCAAGATTTTATCGTTATTATAGGTTTACTTCACCGCCAAGTTGTAGAGGTAATTTAGAGACATCTATAGGTTGTTATCAAGTGGTGATAGATTCATCCAATGAAGAGAAGAGGTTGTTTGAAGTAGAATTTTGCATGAAGGAAGGATTATCTTTATTCAAAGAATGTGTCATCTTACGTGCAAGTGAAAAATGAAAGGTGGGCCATATAAAGGTAATCCAAGAGTATAGTTATTTGAAGTGTTAATATACATGATGATATTATATTAAGTTTAGTAAAGGAGTCGTCTTACTAACTGTTATTGTATCTAAGAGGCAGTAGGGCCATATAATATAAGGTCATTAGAAGATTGTCGAGTCAACTAAAGTGATTGTGCATGATCCAAAAGAGTACAAGTATCATCTAACTATTTATGAAGTCATCTATGAGGGTCGTCTTTAAGTTCACATATGCAAGAGTCATATTTAGTTAATACACTTGAATAATTGTATAAGTTATCTAAAGGGAATGTCATGGTGTTAAAAAGTAATTTGAATGTGTTGTTATCTAAAGGGTGATAAGCAGTGCATGAAGACAATATCTTTAAGACAAGGTGTAGAGATGTTGAAGGCCTAAATTGAATGTGTGATATTGTATAACAAAGCTCTTCCATTGTTGAAAAGAGGAGGTGACATACCCATTAACTAGATAATGGCTCGTAATGTTTTCGTGTAGAACATGTAAGGTGTTTAGCCTATGGTGGATGGAAAGGAGGCATTTTTTGTTGACAAAGGAGGCATCACTAACTACTTAAAGTAGGCACCATTTGCTATTGTGAACAAAAGACTATACTGAGAAATAAAATTAAATGTTTATTTGTTCTAAATATTGCTTTTGAAACCCTAGAGCACTCGCATTAATTGTTGTTTGATTGCTAAGATTCAACAACAAAAAACAATTGTGACATTATTTGACCATTTGATCAGATGTTAAACCTTGGATGACATCACCATACTAGTGGTGCACTTGTTTGGGGTGTTGACATCATTGTTTGCTTGATGTAGTCATCTAGCTAGGCAAATATTTGTTTATTGGAGGTTGAAGCAAAGTTTTATCCCACATGCTTTTTAGGTTAAATATTCAAATGTTTAAATAGTCTATTACTCCCTTTCAAAATCGAAGTAAAGAAATGGGAGTGTATTGAACTTACCTCAATTTTCAACATTGAACATGTTTTTTATGATTTGATGAGGGATGTTGACTTTAGCTTCTCATATATTTTTGCCTAGAGAGGCACTATTATTTTTTGTTATTTGAGACACCTATTTTTTTGAAATTTTCATCAAAAAGCTCTTCTTGATCCTAATCTAATGGAATTCATTTTTCTATTTTGTGTTAAATATAGCTATTAATGCCCTAAGGATGTTGTTGCCCGGTTTGTAGTTGTTGAAAGGTGACACCTATTCCACATGGAAGACAGAGTTAAAGATTTATGGGAAGTGGTGTTTGGTACCATGCAAACACATGCCGTTGACCCCAATGAACAAAAAAATCAATAAAGCATACTAGAAAACCTAATTAATCATAATGTTTGGCATAAGTAATCAAACTCAACCATACATTCGTGATGTTGTAATAATCAAAGATGCATGGGTTAAACTTAGTACGATGTTTGAATCCAAAATTGAAACTAGTTTCTACACCTATGGAGTCAATTGCATTGTTTGAAGATGAAGAGCGATGAGAAGTTATAGGATTTTTTGTGACAAATTGTTTAACTTGAGAGCCTTGCTTCAAGCATTAGGTAAAACTGCCAATGATTATGAGTTTATTCCTTTTGTGTTGCTAGAACTACCACCTACATTCAATGTGTTGGTAACAATTGTGATGTTACTTACTAGAGTCCAACTTCTGGGACTCTTATGAATTTGCTTCAATAGGAGGAAGCAATTTGAGAGACAAAGACTAAATATGAATGTGTTGTAATCACAAATAAAAAAGACAAGAAGCCAATTCAATTGAAGAAAGGTGGACCCCCAACAAGCACCATCAATAACAAAAAAGGAAAGGGCACAAACAACAACAACAAAGACAAGGGAACTTATTATGTTTTAATGTTGTGTTTTATTTATGGAAAACTAGGACATACAATTCAAGAGTAAGTACAATATGTTCTCACAAGGTTCTTTGACTAAGGACCAAAAGAATACATTAATAGGTAGGCAAAAGGGTCTTCACTAGTAGAGGAAGAATGCACCTCCACACTAACATGGCAATGTTGCAAAGGACACCAATTTTGATGTAGGAAAACACTATGAATGTTCCATGTAAACTCTTGATGTTGATATTTTTTCAAAATGTAGCATAATTTGGTATGTCAATTTGGGGGTTTCTAGATATATGACAAACTAGAAGGAAAGGTTTGTGTGCATTGATCATTCGTCTTATGGTGGGCATGTTACTCTTGGTGACAATTCGACATACACCATGGCTAGTATTGGTAATATTTGCATCTTGGTTTGCATACCTATCGCCTAACTAAAATTCTTTATGTCTAGTCTCACAAAGAACTTATTCTTTGTAAATCAGTTGCTCGATCAAAGTTTAAGAGTTGAATTTCTCAAAATAGATGATAAAAAATTGTCTTGTTTAATAAAAATACAAAGGTTTGACAATTATTGCTTGTGCTACTTGACATAGACAAAGGTGTTTTAACTTTCAATTGTATTGCAAGACGGCCAAGCTTTGGAATCCAAGGTGGATGAAACTACCACACTTTGGCACAGGCAATTTGTACATCTCAATTTTGGCCATTTGAAAGCACTTATCAATCATGCCATGGTAAAAGGACTTATGTTATTGATGAATCCTTGTGACATTTGTATGATTTCCTTAGCAAGAATGCAACGTAGAGCCTCATTTGAGTGAAGTAGCCATTAAGTGGTTGGTCCAATCAACCTAGTGCACATCAAACTATGTGGACTGATGGATCTGAGTTTCAATAGCTATTTATATTTTAAATTGCTTGTTGATGATCATATATGACAAATGTGGGTGTATTGTTTGAAGACAAAGAATGAAGACTTCGAGTTTTTCCAAGAGTTCAAAGCTCGTACAAAATTTTATTGATCGATATATCCAAGTACTCCACTCAAATCGAGGGGGGTACACCAATAATGAATGTTCTACTTTCTTGAAGCAAAATGACACTAGATGATAATTGACAATTGTCTACATGTCTTAACAAAATAGAGTTACACAAGCATAATCATATTATTCGAGAGATGGTGTGAAGCATGTTGAATAATGTCAAGTTGGAGAGAGCATTTTGGGTAGAAGTTGTTACGGTTTTTTTTGTTAAATTGTGTACACACAGTTACATTGAATGGTTTCATGCCTAAGGATGCATGAATGGGTATCAACCCTACCATATCTCATATTTGTTTGTTTTGATGCACAAGATTCATACACATTCTGAAGTAGAAGCAAATGAAGCTAGATAAGAAATCCAAGATATGTATCTTAATTAGATATAATAATGAGTCAAAGAGGTATCGACTCATGGATCTTCTAATAAGTTGTATATCAATTGTGATGTCATGTTTGATGACAAGAATGAGTGTACCTCTTCTTCTAGGTTATGTTATTCAAAGAAAGCACTTTTTGTTTAATGTTGATGATGAGAGAGGATGTTGAATTGGATGATGATGGAGATAATATTGATGGAGCTAATGAACTATCTACTTTGAATACCACCCATAGGCCCAATTGGTATCTCAGTACACTTCGTGTTCCAAACTTAGATAGAGCTCCAAACACATCAATTTTAGACCAAAAACTAACAACTAAGTTTGGAATGAGGTCAACCTAGCCCTTATGAGGATGATTATGCAAAACTTGGAACCCCCAACAATACAGGAAGATCTTGCATTAATTAGTGGAAGAATGCCATGGATGTTGAATATCAGGTGTTGGTGAAGAATAAGATGTGGCAAATTGTTGATCTTCCACCTAAAAGGAAACCCAATGGTTGTAAATGTCTATTCAAGCTTATGGGAGTATCGATAACTATATGCATGTCTTAATAAAATAGAGTTGATGAGGCATAATCGTATTATTCGAGATATGGTGCGAAGCATGTTGACTAATGCGAAGTTGGAGCCAATATTTTGAGTAGAATTTCATCCTATGTTTTTTTGTTAAATTGTGCACCCATAGTTACATTGAATGTTGTCATGCCTAAGGATGCATGGATGGGTATCAACCCTACCATGTCTCATATCTATTTTTTTTGATGCACAATATTCATACACATTGTGAAGTAGAAGCATATGAATCTAGATAAGAAATCCAAGAGATGTATCTTCATTGAATATAATAATGAGTCAAAGGGATATCAACTCATGGATCTTCTAAGAAGTTGTATATCAATCGGGATGTCATGTTTGATGACAAGAATAAGTGTACCTCTTCTTCTAGGTTACGTTATTCAGAGAAAGCACTTATTCGTTTGATGTTGATGATGCTTCAAAGAGAGGATGTTAAATTGGACGATGATGGAGATGATCTTGATGGAGTTGATGAACCATCTACTTTGAATAACACCCATAGGCCCAATTGGTATCTTAGTATACTTCATGTTCCAAACATAGATAGAGCTCCAAACTCATCAAGTTAGTCCAAAATCTCGCAACAGAGTTTGGAATGTGGTCAACCTACCTTATGAGCATGATTGTGCAAAACTTTGAACCCTCAACAATACAAGAAGATCTTGCATCAAAATAGTGGAAGAATGTCATGGATGTTGAATATCAAGTGTTGATGAAGAATAAGACATGGGGAATTGTTGATCTTCCACCTAAACGAAAACCCAATGGCTGTAAATGTCTATTCAAGCTTATGGGAGTATCGATAAATATAAGGAAAGGCTTGTTGTGAAGCATTATGCATGAAAAGAAGGAATTGATTATAATGAGACCTTTGAACCAATAACAAAGATCAAGACCATTTGAATGGTATATGCTATGGCAATCCAATTTGGATGGGAGTTTGCATTGATGGATGTGAAGAGTGCATTCCTTAATAGTAACCTCAATGACGAAGCTTACACGATGCATTTAAAGGGATTTGTTAGACCTAGTCAAAAGAGGAAGTTATGCATGCTCATCAAATCTCTTTATGGGTTGAAACAGACTCCTAACGCTTAGTATGTGAAGATCAATAAGCATCTTATATGACACGGATTTTGTCACCATCCTTATGATCCAAACCTATACTTCAACAAGCAAGGAGGGTAGATCATGATCATAATTGTGCATGTCGACAACTTGATCATCACTAGAAGTTTATTGAAGCTAATTGAAGAGGCAAAGAAAGTTGAAGTCATTCAACATTACTGATCTAGGGCTTTGCATTATTCTCTTGGCTTGGAGGTGTGGCAGATTAAGAACCATGTGTTCATGTCATAGATGAAGTATACCAAGACATTGCTTGATATTTTTTTAATAACAAATTACAAGCCGAAGGCCACTTCAATGGAGACAAGGTTGCAATTATCCCAAAACGATCCATCTTTATAGGTAAATGTAACTCTTCTAGTTGATTAGGAGTCTCACTCATTTGATTAACACCAGACCAGATTTTAGCTACACTATCAATTATCTTTCTCGGTCCATGCGAGAACCAAAGGTGTATCATTGGAAAGCAATAAAATGGGTAATCAAGAATATCCATGGTAAGATGGTGCATGGTTTGGAGTACAAGAAGAATAATGAATTCTTCTTAACATGATTCAATGATGTGGACTATGCAAGATCCATTAATGACGAGATCCACATTTGGATATGTATTCTTTCTAGGATCCAATCCAAGTTATTGAACAAGTAAGAAGCAATATATTGTTGCTCAATCTTCCATCGTAGCTAAATATCGTACTATAGTTGTCTATGAGGCTATATTTTAATGTAGCATTGTGTAAGGAGTGGGAATTCCACATAACCAACCAGTTATCCTAAGCTATGAGAATAAAAAAGTTTTGAAATTTGTTTGTAATCCAGTTTTTCATGAGCGCACGATGCATATTGAAGTTCAATATCATCACATTCATAAACATATTCAAGAACATAACATACAACTTCAATCTTGTCCAACTATAGAGCAACATGAAGATATTTTTCACCAAGTCTCTTGCGCATGTTAAGTTTAAAAATTTTAGAGATTTTCTTATATGTACTTGATTGAGTATTGATAATAACAAGGGGGAATGCTATGAATATAAAGTAATCATGATGTAATCCAGGTAGTGTAAGGTAGTTACAAAGCACTTGTAATAGAAGATCTCTATGTTCTTGCTTTCAAATTGTATGTAAACATCTATCACATTAATGCAAAAAAAATTGCAAGCAATCTACATTGCATCCACTTTAACTTAATCTTGTAAGTTTTCAAGCATGAAAACCATATAGACCATACAAATCCCATATACCAAAGAGGAATAAAATGAAATACTAAATTGCTAAGAGAGACAAATACACAACATGAAGAGCAACATGAAGACATTTTTCACTAAGTCTCTTGCACACGTTAAATTTTAAATTTTTTAGAGATTTTCTTATATGTACTTTGATTGAGTATTGATATAACAAGGAGGAATGCTATGAATCCAAGTAGTGTAAGGTAGTTACAATGTACTTGTAATCGAAGATAGAGCAACATGAGGACATTTTTCACTAAGTCTTTTGCACATGTTAAGTTTAAAATTTTTAGATATTTTCTTATATGTACTTTGATTGAGTATTGATATAACAAGGGGGAATGCTATGAATATAAAGTAATCATGATGTAATCCAGGTAGTGTAAGGTAGTTACAAAGTACTTGTAATAGAAGACCTCTTTATTCTTGTTTTCGACTTGTATGTAAACATCTATCACATCAATGCAAAAAAAATTGCAAGCAATCTGCATTCATAGCATCCACTTTAACTTAAAATCTTGAGTTTTAGAGCATGAAAACCTTATGGACCATACAAATCCCATATACCAAAGAGGATTAAAATGAAATACTAAATTGCTAAGAAAGACAAATACACAACATCAAAGACAACTTTTTAAGTATAAAAAAACCCTAAAAACTCATGACAAATCGTTGAAGCTTCATCTACATACAACATTAAATATAATAACTATTTGTCATCATATTAGTACTTGTTGAAATGTATTACTACTATGCACACATCTACAACATCTATCTCAATGGTTTTCTTGCTTTCCCTTCCCTATAAATTGTTTTGCCCTTGTTCTTGGTTCCTAAGTTGTTCTTGTTTGCTAGTCTTGGTTAATATGCTTCCTTCCTTTGTCCAAATCAAAAGGCACTTGATATTTCTTAATTGACAAAATTTTCTTAAAGGTGTGGAGGTGCTGAAGGGCAATATGGCACATTTCCTCATACTCATATTCCTCTTGGCGCTTGTCCTATTTCAATTTAGATACCCTACCCATGCCACTTGCCAACCCTTACGCTAGAATATGTTTTCGAAGTTTGAGGGTATAAATGAACAAAATTTGGGCTAGTTTCAAGTATGCATCTAAATTAAATGTCAAGAATTTTTCATAAAATTTTGGCTTATTTTCATTTCATAAGAATGAGAAATCATGACCATACAATAGACTAAGTTGTCATTTTGAAAGGTGAAACATTTGTATTCTGAGATGGAAAATTACTATAATAAGACCCCTATGTTCTATTTGTTAAAAAAGGGATCATGCACTTCAGACTTCAATTATACCCACAATATGATTTCCTATTACAAATTGTTCCTTACTTTGTTTTATGGTTCAAATGTCCTATTATGAACTGTTTTTTACTCTAGTTCAAGGTTCAAATATTTGAATTTGATTGAAATTACTTTTGAATATTGCTCTTGAGATCAACAACCTTTCTATGAAGTTTCATTTAAATTCAATTCCATTTTAAGGAGTTGTGATGAAAGCAAATGAGACTTTGATGGGGTAGACCACTACAAAATTATTCTTAATGTCAACAACCTTCGTAATGAAGTTCTATTTAATTTTGATGTCATTTGAAGGAGTTGTGGCCAAAGAGAATGAGACTTGATAGAGTAGACCAATTGGATGCAGCTTGAGTACTAGCCCATGTGTAACCACAATCCGAGTTTTGGGCAGGCCGATGGTCCACCTCACACCCGTATGGCAACTAGTTAGCACCTTTATCCAAGAGTGGTGGGAGTTATTGTGGCAACAATCGAAGTTGAACACAAGACTAATGGGATACAATAACAGGAACTTACTGATTCCCCTCATTCAAATCATAAATAGGAAGTGTATTATTGTAGTTAAGATTTATTGCATTAATTCTAATTATGCAACTTTGACTCATCAATCACAAAGGCAAAAATCCTGGTTAGACCATAAACACAGATTAAATGTTTTAAGTAGAATGTAAATCATCTGCACCTAATTAAGGTTTTCATATTGCAGTCATTGTTAACTACCATTTCAGAAAGCATCATTTAAAAGCATGTGCTAGGATAGAGAATACCATTCTATTGCTTTATGATTTTCTATTCCACTAAGACCTCAACAAAATAATGCATTCTTAGAAACTACAATCTGCAGTTGATAATATTACAAACTATTAGTATCATTAAAAGGAATTTCACCCATACTGATAATTGGCTCTCTTAACGAGATAAATACTAGAGCTTTAGTTTTCTGTTCCTAAAAATATTTGATGGTCACAAATAACACATTACAAAATCTACTTGAATACTATCAGGAGGAGACCCCCTTTTGTCACAAGAGCTTCCACTAACATCCATGAAAACCAATCCAATGATTCTCTAACCAAGTCCATGCATCTCTGTTCCCAGGTGTAAATAACACATTATGTATCTTCCTACAATGTTCTCAACGGGAAGAGGCCCCCTGTTCTTACAAAAAATAAAAAGAACCAGTCAGTACACAAATACATTATGAAATCTTGGTATGGATGACAATGATAATCAGATCCTCAAATTGCATTACTTACCAAACATGTGAATCACAGCTGTTGTTGCGGTTGTCCCCCATTACAAACACACAGCCAACAGGCACGTACTGCAATTCATGTTAATTTTACATATTTTCAGTTAGATTGCATTTTCACGATCCTGCCAACGAAGAATAAAAAAATATGATATGCAAAACCTGCATTTTTATGGATACCATATGAAGGAAGGAAGGTGGGCATGGGTATAGAACACAGACCAGACAGATGGTGTACAATCTGAGGCTCATGAATAACAATCATGAGGCACTCAAATGTCAACAACATTGAGTCCACCAGGTCTTTTCTCCATTCAACGCAGTCATAAATACTAACTAGCAGAATTCAACTCATCCTTTGTCCTGAATTAGCCCTCTGCCCTGGTGGTAAGCACTCAGAAATGTTGTTCAAGCACACCCACTGCCAGTACCCTACTTTAAAACTAGCTAAATTCAATTTGCATCAGAAAAATGCTATACTCATATGGTTGAAATAAAGAAGATAGTAGACGTTTTTTAGGAGGAACATGAAACCAAACAAATATAGTGTCCAAGGAGATTAAAGACACACGGTGGCATTCATGTCATATGTAGCTGGCTCTGCTATGAACTCTTCAGTTTGAACAATTCCATTTACAATAAGCTTCCCGTTGCGTACCTGCCAAATATAAAAATTTGTTTCAAGAAACTCAACCATGCTTTCATTGAGAATCAACAAAGTCAATTAAGACACTAATTTACTGAGTAAATCTTCCACAACTGAATTAGTTATATGGCATAGACAAAAGCTGTATCATTTTCATCCTAGAAGGACATGCAGTTCTTGCAATGGACTTGTTTCCAGCATTGGCAGCCAGTATGTGCAACTTTAAGCAAATATTTTACACTATTAATTTAGGGCATATCAAACATTAAATAGCCCATACAGACAGGTCACATAATATAGGCTAAGTCTCATTTAAAAGCTTTTACAAAATCCACAAGATGCGTGATCAAGGTCATGTACAACTACTTTACTAATATACAGAAAGAAAACTGAGAATTTCCATTTAATAACTAGAAAATCTTTGACACCATGGGAAACCATGGAATGAAAGATTTTCTGTAATATAAATTCTCTTTCAACTCTAAATATAATCAACATTTATGAGTGAATAGCAAAACACACTAATTCTGCTAGTTGATTTTTGGTATTATGTTATCTTCATATATATATATTTCTCTTCATTGTCACTTGAAATATATAATGTTCCCATTAATCCCTCTATACTTTGGTCAAGTTAGACTACCATATAAAAATAAGCCTACTGCTTTAGGGAAAAATTTCCAATTTCACTAATTTGAGAAAGCATAATAAAAGTTACACACAAAACAAAACATAAATTGCAAAGTTGCCCCTAATGACTGCACCACATTTTGTAAATATATACACATCTATCACTGCCTCTGTAGAAAGAAGGGCATTGTCATTTCCACTACTGATAGCAGATTACATTTCTTATTCTGGTTATTAGCTGTGTACATCTCTATATGCGAGTCGTCTATAACTAGATTGCCTATTACAAGGTCACCCCCTCAAGAGAGCTCTACACTTATTTGTACGTGGATTTGTTCTCTTGCTACTTTGGATACTACATTGGGTTTTCTTCATTTGATTTTATTGGGCAAGATTGTGGGATGAATGGTTAATTATTGTATGATATGGATTTATTATGTTTGAATGTCAGTAATGCTGCACTAATGGTTGAGGTCTGAATTTAGATCTATGTTTTAGCTTTCATGTTGTGTCAGTTCTCTTAGAAGTGATACAAAACCAATGATCTAGCTAAATTATGCATGCTAAACCATTCTGCAGTTCTTGCACCAAGAATCAAGATTTGATAGCAAGCAGAAGGATCCAACTGGAAGCAGTGTGTGATGGTACAGAGACAATAGATGCAGAACAAATTTGTATTATATTAATATAACAGTGTATGTTATTTATATGATGATGTACAACAGGAGAGGATGGCAAATATATAGACCCTTCAAGTGACAGATTTGGGGACATGGACCCATAAAAGTAATTAACATATAATTAGATATAGAACATCTTCCTCCAGCTTAAATTGCTTTGCCCTCAAAGCATAGGGAGAGCAGAATAGTGATCAACAAAGGACAGACTTTCCCATGATGCTTCCTCCTGAGGTAAGTGTTTCCACTAAATTAGATTTCCCCTTATTTGTCGCAGTGGTGAAAAAATCATGATCAGCAATTTATCGGCAAGGCTCAAAATATCGGATTGGGAATTTATCAGGAAAAAATCGGCATAATTTAAAAAATAATCTTAAAAAACAGAGTTTAGTACAATTTTGAAACCAAAATCTGATTTTTTTTGGATTTTTTCCTTTTCTTTTTCATCTTTTTTGGGTTAGTTTTTCCCCATTTCTTCAATTTTTTGGATAAAAATCAATAAGGCTCCAGAACTTACAATTTTCACATTTCTCATGATTTTTTCCCAATTTTTGCAACACTATTCATCAGGAATACAAATTTTTTTTGTGTCTCTAGAATTCCTTCAGGTTCTAACACAATTTGACCTTCATCAAGAACTGGCAACTTGATTTGGACATTTAAATACAAACCCAATTTCTGCATCAGACAGGAAACACAAAAGAAATTATTAACATTCGATGTTTGTGGTAGCCTTAATACATACGCTACGGGACTAGCATTTTTCTGTATAAAAAAGGTCCATAAAACTTTAGTGATACAGATAATTTCAAGTTCTTACCATAGTTCTTCAATGAAATTTGTTCATAGGGTTGAAGACAAACAAAGGCCAATCTCCTTGTTGAAATTCTTGTTCAGTTATTGCTTGTTGCTTCATGCGATTGCCTACAAACTCCAACCTCACCTGGAGCATATGCATAGTCTTCTACATTTCATTAAGGTTATGGATTGCTAGAACTTTGATAGTAGTACCAATGTAATCTTTCAATTTTGGAGGTTCACAACTGTACAGAGCTGTGAAGGGTGCCATATTAGTAGACATGAGATAGGTCATATTTTACCACCATTATGCAAGATACAACTACTTAAGCCATTGATTCTATTGTCGAAATTGAAACAGCAGAAGTAACCTTCCAAGCACTTATTTACAATTTTATTTAGCTATCAGTATGTGAATGTTAGGAAAAGCCATGGAAATCCCAACTTGTTTACACAACTCTCCAAAACTTGCTTGCGAAAAAGCAAGCACGATCACTTACAATTACTTTTGGAAATTCATGCAGTGTATAAATAATCAGGATAAGCTTTTACTAATTCTGGTGTTTTATCACTCTTCTTCTTTCCAAAGAAATGAGCATATACTTAGTTAAATGAGTGACCATAATGTATATTCAATCATATCCATCAGATAATGGAAGACCATCTATGAAATTCATAGATATTTTCCTCATTTTGGTTGAAGAAAATGCAATGGTCGCTACAATCCAAGACAAGGAACATTTTCACTCTAGTGCCTCTACACAATCACATTCAGCAACATATTTTTGTACATCTTTTTTAATCCCTTCCAATAAAATGACAGTCTTATATTGTAATAGGCATTGAAGAATCACACATGACCCACGAGGGAGGAATCATGACTCTACTTCAAGACCTGAATTCTGGATTTTAAACTAGAAGCTAAATAGATACAATCTGTGAACTATAAGATGTCATGTTCCAGGTATGGAAGATGACAAATAACATTCCTAGGTTGATATCCAAGGAGATCAATGCTCAGCTTCTAAAGGAGATTGAGGAAGAAAAGGTAAGGATAGCCACTTTCTCCCTCGGCAGAGACAAAGCTCCAGGCCCGGACGGGTTCCAAGCAGGATTTTTCCAAACCTTCTGGGATATTGTTATTTGATGTTATTGAAGCAGTTAAGGAATCTTTAAAGTCGGGTCAGATCCTAAAGGAGTTTAACAATACCTTCCTTGTTCTAGTTCCTAAGAAGAAAGGGTTAAAAACCTTCAAAGATTTCAGACCTATAAGTCTTTGCAATGCTATTTACAAGATTATCTCTAAAGTTATAGCCCTCAGATTGAAGATCTTCCTCCCCTCCATTATCTCCGATGAGCAAGGAGGCTTTGTTAAGGGTAAACAGATTTTGGAGGGGATTATATCCCTTCGTGAATTTATGCACTCTGTCAAGACTGGTGAAAGAAAAGGCATGTTCCTGAAGTTAGACATGAGCAAGGCTTATGATAGAGTTTCATGGAGTTTTTTGGATAAAATTTTGGCTGCCTTTGGTTTTTGTAGACAGTGGAGAAGATGGGTTGGAAGCTGCTATAAGACTGCAAGGTACTCTGTTCTGATCCATAATAAACCAGCAGGTTTTTTTAGTAGTAGTAGAGGTCTTAGACAAGGTGACCCCCTCTCTCCTTATCTTTTCATTATTATGGCTGAAACGCTCGGAAGATACCTCAATGCTGCCAAGGCTTTTGGCCGGATAGGGGGCCTTAAACCAGCTCATAATCTTGAGGGTATTACTCATTTTCAGTTTGTGGATGATACCATTTTACTTGGTAATCCTACTGTGGCAGAGGCAATTGAATTTAAAAGAATCTTAGACCTCTATGAGCGTGCCTCTCACCAAAAGATCAATTTGGACAAGAGCGAGATCTTCTTCATTAACACTAAAGTTGCTCTCCAGAGAAGGGTGGCTAGAGTGATAGGGTGTCCTGTGTCAACCCTGCCTTCTTCTTACCTTGGAATGCCTATGTTCGTGGGAACTTGCAAGGCACCTCTTTGGAATGGTTTGGTTGACAGGTTTCAATCCAAACTTGCAGGATGGAAAGGTAATCTCTTGTCTCAAGCAGGTAAAGTGTTGTTGGTTAAGAGTGTTCTGCAGGCTGTCCCCATTTATCTTCTCTCCCTTTTTAAGATCCCTGCTAAAGTTTCCAAAATCATAGAAGGAATTCAAAAACAGTTCTTATGGTCAGGATCTGAAGAGAGGAGGAGGATTCCTCTTGTAGCTTGGGAAAAAATATGCCATCAAAAGAAGCATGGTGGTCTTGGTCTGAGGAGACTCAGCCTAGTTAATAGTGCTATGGCAGCCAAGGTGGGATGGAGAGTTCTAAGGGATGGTCAGACTCTTTGGGCAAGGATTCTTAAAGAAAAATATCTTGACAGCCAAGAGGATACCAGATTTCTCACAATTCAAGACCCCTGTCGTGGCTCTTCTTTATGGAACCACTTGGTGGAGGCTAGGGAGGCCTTGTGGAAGGGTGTGAAATGGCGTGTTGGAGATGGGGCCTCTATAAGTTTCTGGGAAGATGCCTGGTTAGATGACAACCCTTTAGCCAACAATGATATTTTCTCTAATCTGAAAGAGGATCTAGAAGATAGATATGGTAAAAAGGTTTGTGACTACATGACTTTATTGGATAACCAGTTGAGCTGGAAAGATCTAGAGGCAGGCCCTGAGAATTTGGAGGCTTTAAACCTCCTTAAAGCTAAACTAAAGGCTTATTACTTAGGTGTTGTCAGGCAAAGAGACTCTGTGGTTTGGAGCAGAACTGAGAATGGTGAATTCAGCGTGAAGACAGCCTATGATCTTTTGGATCCTGTTGTAGATAATGGTTTCCCTTGGAATAGAATTTGGGGTAAGAGAGCTATTCCTAAACTGGAGATTTTTCTTTGGGAAGCAGTCCAGAATAAGATCCTAACGGTGGATAATCTTAAGAAGAGAGGTTTTCAGTTACCTAATAGATGCAGTTTATGTGAAAAGGCAGAAGAATCAATGGAACACATCTTCTTGGAATGTCCCTACGCTCTAAACATTTTCCAGCTCCTCATCAACAGGATGGGCATCTCTTGGGTGATGCCTTCTAATATGGTTTTGTGGTTACAACAGTGGGAGAACCCCTTTTTCAGTCCTCGTCTTAATGTAATTTGGAACCTGATTCCGTTTCATTTTGTGTGGGGAGTATGGTTAGAGAGGAACAGGAGAATTTTTAGAGGGGAAAAAAGGTCAGCAATGAGAAGTTTTGGAAGTATCACCCATTTTTTAGAGGAGAATGTTAAATCTATCAAGTACCCTATCAAGCCAGAGAATACTGAAGAGACTATGATAGCTAAGGCATGGAATTTGGAACCCATTAGTGGTGGAGAGGCAAATGCTCAGGTTAGAACTGATGTAAAATGGCAACCACCCCGAGATGAATGGTTGAAGTTAAATTTTGATGGGGCATCCAAAGGTAACCCAGGTAAGGCCGGAGCAAGAGCAATTTTGAGGGACAATCAGGGCAGATTGGTGGGGGCAGCCTGCAAGTTTTTGGGAATTACTACTAGTCATAAAGCTGAAGTTAATGCTTTACATCTGGGTGCAGAGCTAGCTAAGGATCTAGGTGCTAAAAAAGTTATCTTTGAAGGAGACTCCTTGAATATTATCAATCTTTTGAAAAAGGAGGGAGAAGCTAATTGGCAAATTGATTACATTGTGCAAGATATTAGAGAGATTGTAAAGCATTTTGAAGAAGTTGACTTTGTTCATGTCTTTAGAGAAGGTAACAAACCAGCAGACTGGCTGGCGAACTTTGGTGCCATTAAAGAAGAGGATAGGAGATGGATCCCCCTAGGGGTGGTCCATGAGGACTTAGAAAAGTTCACGAGGGAGGACTGCAGCTAATTGGGGTCCAGGATGGATACTGTTTGTCTTGCATCCAGGGGATTTTTGGCTACTTGCCCTTGGCAGCTGTGCAGTTGATGGGCTGACTTTGTGTTGTAAAAGGGTTCGGGCCCTTTCAAAATCCCGTTTTTACCCTAATAAAAAAAAACAATATGGTTGATGATTTTCATACTATTATCATCCTGAACATACATCTTAATGCCCTTTATCCATTCTGAAAAAAAACAGTTGAAATAGTGTAGACAAAAGCTCCATCTTTATGAGACAAGATATCAATATCACCATTGCCATTGCCTGCCTTATGCATAATTTCAAAATCAAAAGTTTGGATCTTTTGGACCCAGTTTTGCTGCTCTGTTGACAACTGCTTCTGCTGACTTATATAAAGTTGTCATTGTCAGTTTTCACTAAAAATTTACTTCTTTGTAAGTATAATCTCTACTTTGCCAAGGGATATGCATAATTGACATCATTACCTTATCAGAGAATGATGACTGTTTTTCCTTAGGCTTAGGTTGTCAGTAGGTTGTCAGCTCTCAATTGTAATAGAATGAACATCTTGTATTAATATGGCTCCAAACTCTACTCCTGACGGATCACATTCTATAACAAGCAGTTCAGAAAAGTCTGGAATTATCAGTAACAGTACTGTTGGTAATGCTTCCTTAAGTCGATTGAAGCTCCATTCTACTTCATTCCTCCAAATAAACAATTTCTTTAATAGCAATTTCGTTATTGTGTTGCAATTTGAGCATAAAGTTAAATGAAACAATAGTAGTGTCCTGCCACCCATAAAAATCCATTCAACTTCAAAATGTTTTTGGGTACTGATCATTCAACTATCATCTTGAAGTTGGATGAATTAACTTTAAAACCTTCAACTGAAATAATGTCCCAAATACTCAATTTCATCCTTCCCAAAACCGCATTTGCATAACTTAGCAAAGTCTTTATTTTTTCTCTAACCAACATGTGAGAGATGAACCTCCCAAGTTTTCTTGTAAGGCAAGATATTGTCACAGAACACCAATACAATGTTCCACAAATATGCGCCAAAAATATTATTGTTCACTGCATATTGAAGAGTTGCAGATGCATCACTGAGTCCAAAAGGCATGACTCTCATGGGTTCTAAATGCTGTTTTCAAAATATCATCTTCCTAGGCATGAATTTGATAATATCTTGACCAGAGATCAAATTTTATGAAATATTGGCACCATGTAACTCGTTTAGCATTTCATCAATGGTATAGGAAACCTGATGTTTATGGTGATCTTATTTAATCCTTTGAAATCAATGCAACAACAATATGAACCATCCTTTTTCTTTACTAGAATGACCGGGGCTGAGTATCAACTTAGTAGAATTACACCTAAGTCCAATAACTCTCATACCGGTTTCTCAATTTCAAATTTATGATGATTTGGATACCTACGTGGTCTAATATTAACTAGCGCTGATATTAGTTATATCTGAATGATATGTTCTTATCTCTTTTTACGAGGAAATCCTATTGGAAAATCCTTGAAAATGTCTAGATGTTTGACACTAATGTTTTTCATTTCTTATGTATTATGGTCCTTTGACTTAGGCATGGTCTGCATGGCATAACATCTAGACACAGAGAGAAGTGCCCATTTCATAATCATATTTTCCATTCTATGCAACAAGTAGAGTTCGCAGAGTCTTGTATCCATTAAGCACGTGCTTTTTGGCCTTCTAACTAAAAGCTCATGAACTGTTTATTAAGATTCATCCTAACAATGCCCAACTCTGGCTTACCATTCAAGACTCGGAATCACATCAACAACACCCAAGGGTAGAACATAAAGATTACTTTGAATCTCAAGATCTTGCATGGCTAATTTAACATCATGGTATTTCCCTTGGCAGGCTAGTTTGACAATCTACCACGATAACATCAAAGTTTTTTATGGGAGACAAAAACATATTCAGGTCTTGGTGGTAGTTATGTGACGGTCTATAAAAGGCCTTTTAAATTGTGACTTCTTGCCCAACAGATTTGGGACAAGCGGTAGGAAGCGAGTTTCACACCATCAACAAAGGTTCCAATCACATGGGTCAACCTTAACATTTTGCCCACGGGCCTGAAGTCTCTCTATTGAGATGTTGGACTCACAAAGAGCCCACTAAGGTTCAATTCCCATGGGTGTCATGATAATGCAGTTTGTTGTAATACCACGATAGTGTGGTTCATTGGAATACACTGAAAATATGTTCATAATGTAATACAGGTAGGGGCTGTTTCGATCCCATATAATAAATTAAAAAATTGTGATTTTTTTCTAAATATACCTCTGGACCTTGAACGTTTGAGGGTCAAAGATCCTTTTGATTGCTACTAGGGAGTCGGACACTCTAGCTGTTTTTGTTTGTATGATCTAGATGGCAGCTATTAGAGTTAACATCTTCAATTTTTTACAGCTTAGAATCAAAGCTATCTTTATCCTGGCTTATGCATTCATATGAATACAACATTTTTGCAATTATCTGGATTTTAGAAATTATTCATCTTGATATCAGTCTTGTTATAATTTAAAGTATCTTACCATGTTTGCTGTAGTTTTGACTTTGGACAGTCATTTTTTTCGTTTTTGACATTTTGTTTCAGCTAACATGAGAGGTACAAAACACCTTTGTTAGCATGAAATTTTCTCTTCTTCAAAACTGGCTTGGTGCAATATGTATGCATCTTGTTTTCATTTGAGCTTATGCATCTTTAATTTACCTTAAATATCAAATCACAGTCCTCCAACACAGTTTTCTAAAAATAGGTATTTTGGAATATTGTTCACCAAGGAAGCTAAAGATCTGGGACCAATGAGCACTCTCTTACTGTTCTTGTTTGTTATAGACATGTCAACTGATTGAAATAATTAGTATTCTTAGGATGGAATCTCTTTAACAAATCTCCCACAAACACATTCCGAGTAAAACCATGTATTTCTTAAACCCACTAGTTATAACATGGGATAGGAGATGGGTCGCCCCGGGGGTGGTCCATCAAGACTTAGAAAAGCTCAGGAGGGAGGACTGCATCTAATTGGGGTCCTGGGTGGATTTTGCCTGTCTTGCGTCCAGGGGATTTTTTGGCTACTTGCCCTTGGCAGCTGCGTAACTAATGGGCTGATCTTTGGCAAGAGATATGTTTTGTGATGTAAAAGGGTTCGGGCCCTTTCAAAATCCCGTTTTTACCCTATTCAAAAAAAAAACATGGGATGCATCTCCTTTCAATAATAATCCGGAAATAGTTATTGCCTGTTCTTCAGATTTGACAGGGTTCAAGAAAAAATGAGACTGACCAAGTCTAATTCTCATATGGATCGATATTGTTATATTTTGGCAAACAATTGTTTTGTATGGATTGCATTACAGTTGTCACTCATTTCTTCTTGTGACCTTGCCACATTTTAACAAATTTCAATTATCTTGATAGCGTTTAAACTTTCATTGGAACTTTCTTGAGTTGGACTAAATGGTTTTGGATTGGTTAATCTCAATATATAAACTCTACCTTATTGCAGAGCATTGCCTCCATATTGTTGTTATGGTACCTAGGGATAGGAATATGGGGATATGATATTATAGTGTATGGCTATTATTGATAGCTGGCATGGGCCACACAAAATATTATATTATAATAATGAGTGGGATAAGAGTTTAGGAGCCAGCTTAACAAAATAGCATTAGAAGATGGGTATATAAAGAAGGGATATTGTCATTGTAATCATCATTAATCATATCGAGTATTCTTTTGTAACAGTCTTGGCTCGTGAAGCGGATCTCATCTTGGGAGAAATTGTGGAGTGGTTCCTTCCTTGAGGAATAACATTGGTGTTGCCCTATCTGAAGGGTATTATCATATCTTGTCTTGTGTGGATTACTTACTATGGTTGATTTATTTAATATTTAGCATATTGTGGATACAAAGGTTCATAACAAGCGGTATTAGAGCAACAATTCTGGCAAAGTGGGAATTGTTTTGTGGATTACAGATTTTTGGCAATATTTTCTAGAAAACATCTCATTTTTTAGAGCCATATCTTCCATCATTTTGTTAAAAATCTGAAGAGCTACAAATCAATTGGTCATACGAAGGAATACGAGGAGTATTAATGGAGATATAACCCTATGAAGTCAACCGTCTGGAATAGGGCAGTGATGTTTTTTCAAATCACGTTTTTTCCAGAAAAACAAAATTTGATATATCTTTCAGTTGAGGTCAGCAAATCAGCGGTTGTGTTTGACGAAGTTTAGGAAGTTTAGCTTCAAATCAATAGGGAGATATAATTTGATGAAACCATAGTTCATAACATAGTAGTCAGACTCTTTTGGACTCCTGAGTACTCGGCCGAGTCCGAGTCCGAGTCCGAGTGGGCTCAGCCGAGCCGAGCCCACTCCTACTCCTTTTTTTTCTGGACTCCTCCGAGTCCTGGGCCGAGTTCGAGTCCGTCTCGGACTCCCGAGTCCCGACGTCGAAACTCGGCTGGCCCAAAAAAATGGGAAGTTTAAAAAAAAAGAAAAATTACGTCTAGGGAGGTTAAGTGTTGATGATGCTCCACGACTTAAGCATCCACGTTGGCCAGTGCGCAATCACGAACAAGACACTGAAATCTTTGTTTATTATATTAACGAGAGAATGTGCAATTTTGCTTCTCAAACCTTCAGAATGCTTATCCCTCAATTATAATTTATTTTAATACAAATATATCTTTCTCCGATGGATACATCATCCGCGTCTTGTTTGGGAATGAGAACCGCCTCAGAATGCATGTATGCATGTCCTGTGGGGTGTGGCGGTTCGGGCGGAGAATGGCATGAGTTTTGGAGGCGTTCGATCAAGGAAGGCTTGAGGCCGCCAGTGCTGAGACCTCTTCTAGAAAGTTCATCGCGCAGTTCTTGCACCTTCATTTTCTTCCATTATTTTCTCTCCTTCAATGCACCCTCTCCCGTCGCCGTCACTGCCACCGTTGCTATTGCAGCCAATACACACCACCACGCGACAATGGAAAAAAATTAAAAACGATAATTTATTTTGCTCTGAAACCCTCGACTGCCAACGAAACAATTGCTACGCACGAAGCTCCCCCAGAATAATGAATGTCGCTTCTACCTTGAATTTTGGTAAGCAATTTTAAAAAACAGCTTCCCATTCTAAAACCGGAAAAATGGCTATGATTAAATATTAGCTTTACTAATATATGAAGAATTTTATTTTCAATTTTTTTTCTCAGGAACCGTTTAATAAAAGTAAAGTTAATAGATCCCAACCAACCATCTAAGAAATCGAATCTAGACAACCCACCGATTATAATTAACCATGGTATTTGAATATTTTATTTATTAAACATGATGGACTACGTTAGGGTGATTCCGTCCCATGGTTTCTCTAATGAACATGGTATTTGAAATTTTTATTTATTAAACATGGTGGACTAAGTTAGGGTGATTTCGTCACATAGTAAAGTTTATTATTATTTAATGTTTTGTAAAATGTTAATAATGTTTTTGAACTTTATATATTAAGTTTATTTTATCATTATATTATTTATTTATAATTTTATAAACCAAAGAGGTCATGCCTGCAAAGGTCATTGTCTGTTCCGAATCCTCTGAGTGCACGCCAGACCGACAACGATGGTATGAATCTCGAGTGACCGGTGGTCCTCTTCATGCCGGGTTATAAAATAATGAGGTGGTATAGGCTTGTTGGGGGCAGTTACTAAAAATAGTGTGGCTGTAACCAACTCCCTATGTATCCAAAAAAAAAAAATTATAAAACAAAATTATTAGCTTGCTATTAGAATATGCTCCTTCCTCTTGTTAATTTCTTATTTGTACAATGTTGAATGTTGTTGAATGTTGAGTAAGTGTGTTAGAATATACTAATAAGTAATATTCATGAAAAAACTTATTTTTTCAATAAAATTTGTATTTTTTTTCATTTTTTTCTTTTCTCCGAGTTTTTACCGAGTCTTGCCAAGTTTTTTTGCCGAGTCCCGAGTCCGAGTCCCGAGTCGAACTTTCCGAGTCCGAGTCGAGTCCGAGTTTTGTTACTATGGTTCATAAAACCCTAGTTTGCATTATCTTTTTGTTGAGGCATGAACTTATGGAGCTACAAAAGTTTTTTGGAGAAGATGATATTGATGTTAGAGAATGGTGGAAACAATTTAAATCCTTGTATTCTACTGATTATTGTTGGAGCATGAGGCTTACTTTTTATTTTGGAGGAGAAGCTCTCTCTTGGTTTCAAAGTTTTCTTATGGCTCATAATTATGAACTGACTTAGGAATTAACAAAGCAAACATTCATGAGTCAATAGAACACATATGAAAAGATATCCAGGCTCCCAGATAAACAAAAGGAATTAAAAAGGGAGTTGGAAAATTTCAAGAAATTGGCAGAAGGAAAAGATAAGGATGATAGTGTGTAGACTGAAGGAACCACAACTTTAGTGTCAAATAGGCCAAACAATGATCAAAATGATTTGTTTGAATCTAAAAACTCTATTTTTCAGGTTCATGGCTGCATTTAGAGGAAAAAGGTTATTATTTCCATAAATCCTAGCAGAAGATGTAATTTCATTAACATTGCTTTGGCTAAGAGGTTGGAGGTTCAAGCAACAAAAATTAAAAATATACAAATTGAGGGTGTAAACGTTCATGATTTTGAAGATTTGAATATTACCATGAATAATATATGTTTCACATTCAAGTGGATGTTATTCTAGGTTATCCTTGGTTGGATTCTTTGGGTATTGTTAACATTAATGTGCAAAAGAAGTTCATGAAGTTATGGTAAAGGAAAAAGGATATAACAGTGCAGGATCTTTCTCAGCTTAAGAAGCAAGGATCCAAGGAGAAATAAGAAGCAGTTATGGTAGGGGAACAAGTTCAAGAACCAGTAGAGGAGTCAAAAGCTATGTCTACAACAAAGGCAGTAGCGGAATCGAAAGAAGAAGCAACAACAAAATCCAAGGAAGCTCTGTTAGAAGAGCACATAGATGCACCAAAAGAAGGGCACATGAAAGAAGAGATTGAGGAAGAATTTACAACAGTAAAACAAAATGCTAAAGAATCAAAGGAAACAGAATGTTAGGTTCAGATTACAGCATATCGCCAACCAAAGGAGGATAATGGACGAGAACTGAACGAAGCAGGTGTGCTGGAACTAGAGGAGTGAATAGAGGATGAAGAGCACTTAGACAATGGACTTCTCCATTAGTAGATGGAGGACTATGAAGTCTTTCTACCAAATTGCTTATGCATCCAAGTAGAAGAGAAGAACCAGGGTGAACGAAGAAATAGTGTATATGAGGTCGACGAGTGTAGTAAGAATGTCAAATCTGCACCAACGGAGGAAAAGGAAAAGTGGACATTTCCGAAGAATTTTGCAGAATATACCGTCGCTGATGATATGATCGATGAAAATCCAGCACACCCAGTTGATGTGGCCAAAGCAATAAGAGAACCTAATACCATAGAGTATGAAGGATCACTAATGGTATAGGATAACCTTGGCGAAGCGAATGAAGAGGAAATCATCCATTGTGGAGCCTAGGATCCAGTGTTGAGAATGACAACTTTAAAGATTTTCGTGCAGTACAAGGATGTCTTCGCATGGACATATAAATATTTAAAAGGGGTGTTGTTGGTTACGAATCTGCCACTAGGATAGGATTTAGTGTAATGCGCCCTAGATTCGCCCAACAGATTGAAAGGCCGGAAGAAAGGAATGCCTTCCATGCCAATCTCCGGAGGAGGTCGGCTTCCTATGTTTTCTCAATTGTTTATAAGCTCAGAGTGCAGGAAAGAAATTGTAAATGCAGAAAGAAATGTAAATGTGTTTGTTATGGGTGGGGAGGATAAGCAGCACAGCAACAACCAATCACCACTACTAACAGCAATTGAATATAGAATACGTTGCAGAAACTATCAATGTCATTCATCCTATGTATCCTCTACCTTTGCATTTCAGGAATACTTAACTATTAAATACCGATATCCAGAAAGCAGAATAACAGTAAGCAATAACATAAGCAACATGAGGCAGAAATGCTAAGTAAAGGCAGCATACAAGATAATAACAGTCAATAGAGCCAAGTGTATTTTGTATTCAGAAGCAAACGCACGGCTACAGTGGTTCCCTAGCAATATATCCCCCTTCCACCCTTTTACAATGATATTGTCGAGCTATTTATAGCGTAAATTTTCCCCCATACATCATTGGGCACAGGATCCCAGACCTGACAATAACTGAAGAAGCTGACAAAGCTGACAAAAGGGGCAAAAAGCGGCTGATATTGACCTCTGCCGGCATGGAATGTGCTTGCGGTAAGGTCCACCTGAAATATTGGCAGCTACGTGGCGGTGAGGGGATGATGCTCCGAGTCAGCTTGACTGAGGGCAGCTTAAGTACAATAATCCAATTCACGCTCGCACACCACCCGTCACATCTCTGACTCGAATCCCGAGGCTGGACACCTGTCAGAATTTGATAAGGGACAAATCTGCCTTGGGATCTCGTATTTCTTTCTTGCCCGACTTCGCCCGGAATTGGAGCGCAATCAGACAGCGCAAGGGGGAAGTAGCGCAGTTGGGGAGGCCTCCGTGCCTTAGAAAATTCCTGGGCTGGCTTCAACATTCTGCCCGAGTGCGCATAAGTAAGTGGGCGCAGCCCGACTTCGTTGCGAAGTCGGGTTGCGCCCCCAAAACTTAGCCACTTTTTCAGCTAAGTCACCCCGACTGCACATGAACTTGAGTGCGCAACCCGACTTCTTAGCCACTTTTTCAGCTAAGTCGCCCCGACTGCGCATGAACTTGAGGGCGCATCCCGACTTCACTGCGAAGTCGGGTTGCGCACTCAACACTTAGAATTTTTCAGGGCTCCACTGATGCCCAGGTGCGCACAGAAATGAGAGCGCACCCCGACTTCGCTGCGAAGTCGGGGTTCGCTCTATACTTAGCAAAAATTTTGTTCAGCTCTCCGCACTTTGGCTCCCCAAGTGCGCTCAAACTCAAGGGCGCAGCCCGACTTCGCTGCGAAGTTGGGTTGCGCAATACCAATACTTAGTCAATTTTAGGGCCTTTTGCCCTCTTGGAGAAACTGTCAGGAAAAAAGGAAAGGAGAAGGGGGGGAATGAAGGGAATGAAACTGATGGAAGGGAAGAAAGGGGATAGTGGAGAAAGGGAGAGAAGGAGGAGGGAAGGGAGAGCAGCATCCTTACAAAAAAATTGAAGACATGGCACCCCGTGCAAAATGTGGCAACATTCCTGGCGGCTCGCGAGGTGTCGAGCTCGCCTCGATGCAAGAACCAGGCCTTTATCCTTTGGGCGTAGAGGAACTCCCTTCCCTTGCATCCCGCTGCTCTTGCTGCTGCTGAGTCCCCTTTTTGGGTAACTGTTCTTCTTCGGACTCACTCTCAGCAGTCTCTTCTTCTGATTCTCCTTCTTCTCCTCTCTCTGAATCCGAATGCTCACAACTGTTGCCCTCTCGCTCGGCAGGTTGCTCCTGCTCGCGGACGTGATTGTATGCAGTCTTGGCCTGGTCCCAAGCTGCTGCCTGGAAGGGCTCTAAATCGCTGACATCTTTTAGCGCTGCTCTGAATGCCGCAACCATGTGCACATCAATGGTGTCATATCTCTCTCCCAGCTCCTGGAGGGAGATATTAATCTTGCAAAACCTTGACACCATTTGGGTTACCTGCGTCTCCTGGATCGGCTCGATCCGGTAGTCAATTTTTGATGTATCTGCCTCGAAAGATAGCCAATCCAGCTTTACTTGTTCAAGGGGCAGAAACTCCCCATCCTTGAAGGGGGCCAGGCAAATATTCATTTCACGCTCTTCAAGGATTCCTGCAATAGGTCTACTTGCCCTGGGAGCAGAAGAGCCTTGTACATACTTATCTTTGCCAGGGTCTTTTTGAGCTCATCAACTATATTGTAGGTTGAAGTGTCGGCTCCCTCTGTCTCTTTCGCTGGCTCATATCTGGTCTGGTATTGCTGCGTGGCTTCGACTCTTTGTCTCTTCGTCAGCGACGGATACCTCAGCTTCTCTTGAGCTTGTTCTTTTGTTTCGGCTAGAGGTTGGGCTGCGACAGCCTTCATCGCGGGAGCCTTGAGCATCGGGAACCTCTCTTTGGCTATAGGAGGCAAAGGTGACTTGTCAGGTGGTAGCCCAGCAGGCTGCGTCCTCTCTCTTTTGGCGTATACTTTCAACGGCTTTGTTTGGGCCGTGGCAGCCTCAATGGGCCTTCTACCTTCCTTGGTCAAGAGCGACACAGGATCTTCTTCTGGGACTGCAAAGTTGCCTTCATCATCCAGGATCATGTATGCTTTGTCCTCCATGGCGCTGCCCGCAAGAGTCTGAAGATAATGTTGATGCAGCATGCAACCCTCCTCTCCATGTGGATCGTTGCATGTGGAGCACCAGTTAACCTGGTCATAAATGCCAGGTTGAACCTCATTGGCAGCATTCCTTGTCGGGGGCCTTTGCGCTTGCACAGTTTGATCTTTTGTTAGCCCGGGGGAGGATATGGTCTCCTCGGAAGGAACTCCATCTGGGCTTGCTTCTTCTTTTATTGTCATATCATTGGAAATAGTATGATAACCAGAGGCCAGAGCCCGTACCTCCTGAAGGATTTTATTCTGAATGTCATTATCAGCAGGCACCGGCCGGGCCGGCGAAGGTATTGCAACTAATGGTGTAGGTGCAGAATACACCGCGTAATGAGGGGGAGCTGGGAGTGCGGGATACTGCGGAGGTGGAGGTGGCGGATTAGGATAATGGATCTGAGGCTGACCATAGGGGTTTATAACCGGCGCTGGATTCCATGGCTGCTGGGGGTACTGATTTGACGAGGATGGCATTACACCAGACGCCGATGGGTATTGGGACTGAGGGAAATCAGGGTAAATGGGAGGCTGCATTCTATGTGGAAGTCTGCCTATAGAGATTATGTCTAATTCTGCTTGTTGGGCAGCTTCATATAGGGCAGGGAAAGTGTCGACCCGGGCTATCTTGAGAAGTAGGCAAATATCTAAATTGAAAGACCTCAGGTAATAGTGTGCAGCTTGACCCGTCGGAGGTCGTAGTTGGCGAGGTACTCTCTTCCAGGACCTCGCAAACCTTATGTTGAAGTCTGATATCTCCTCTTTTGGGTGGCGTTGAATACTCTAAAACTGATGCAGCAATGAAGAGGGGTCAGCAGACTCGTTGCATCCCTTTACGAGCCTGCCTGCTAACTGGGGCCATCAGGTGATAGCTCCTTCTGGCAAAGATCTCCACCGGTAGAGAAGCTTCCCTCTCAGAGAAAGAGCCAATAGACGGGTCTTAACACTCTCACTCGTAATAGAGTGCAGTGCAGCCAAGGCCAGAATGTCTTGGATGTGCTCGTATGTTGTTTTCCCAGAGCCATCGTAAGTAGGAATGGATTTCAAGGCAGCGGGGGGCACAGCCTCTTGTCCAACTAGAGCCAAGGGCCCTGTGGAGTCAACTGCTGGAAAGAGGTCATCATCGTTTTGTTGGGCAGCCATGTCTTCTTCCTCTCCGGTCGTGTACTCGGTATCAGTGTTGTGGATTTCAAGGCAGCGGGGGGCACAGCCTCTTGTCCAACTAGAGCCAAGGGCCCTGTGGATTCAACTGCTGGAAAGAGGTCGTCATCGTTTTGTTGGGCAGCCATGTCTTCTTCCTCTCCGGGTTGTACTCAGTATCAGTGGTGTGCAAGCGTGATCAGTTGGATTATTGTACTTAAGCTTTCGAAGCTCTGGGCTCGATAGTAGCCTTGAGAGCCGATATCTGAGACTCCATTGGAGGGGTGTCTGACTGGGAAGTCTGGGAAGTTTGACGATCGTTGGGTGATTCGTTGAATTCAAGTCTGACATGTTGACAGTCTGACCAATCGGTGTCAACTCGCTGGTTTAGTTGATAGCAGACCAGACGACTCGGACTGGTGGACGTCCTGACTCCAACCCTAGACGGCTAGACACGGGAAACCTGACTACTACCTAGGGGACCGATCTGGATCTGACGGATCCGACCCTAACTGGACACCTGCGGGGACTGTGGATCTTGCGGATAGTAGCCAGTCATAGTGACTTGGACTCGGTATAAAGCTCTCACATTTTGGTTGTGGACTCATCCCCAACACCTCTATAAATCCTCCTCTTCTATCTGGGAGGACAAATACCTCACACTCCTTTATAAATTCTGACCCTTCATCTTCGGAATCTTCATCTACTATCTTGGGTTCTATCACTAATTGAGGGGGGTATAACTCTTGATGATCAGATAAAAAATCCTTCAAAGGCTTTAACAATCCACTAGAACAATTACTACACATGGCCATGCCTTGGGAAGTTGAACAATTTTCACCCATTAAGGATGTTTTAGGCATCATATAGACTTGTGTCACATTGGCCTAAGGTACAATCACTTGAGCCATCACCGGTTGGTTCATCATGAGTTGATCAGCTATTGGTTGACCGATCTAGATGGGCTGATTCACCATATAGTTTTGTACCTGATTGGTCATCTAAAAGTTTTTTTGTTGGGGTACTAACCAATTCTCATCTCCAAATTCATGATCTTGTGCCATAGACACATCCCATGAATGAAATAACTCATTGAAGGTTGAGATCATTTCATTCCACTCATTGATAAGTGAAGAGGTAATTGGGGTCATTAACTAAGTTGGATTTGGTAGATTTTGTTTTTGGATTACAGGTCATTGAGGTTCTTGATACCCTTGGTGCATTTCAGCAACAGATGGAAATGAGACCAAATACTGGTTGTTGATAGGTCTGCATACCTTGATACAATGGGTTTGGCAAAGAGGACACTTGCAACGAGGAAGGTTGTTGGAATTGTGGGATAAGCATTTGGGACATACAAGCAAGGTATACTAGATGCATGAATGCTACAAGGTTTTGTTGGTGGAGTTGAGATGACTAAGGTTCTTGCCCATAGGGTATATGATATACAAAAGGCCCCATAGGGATGTAGATTGGTTGCTAGAGGATTTGGGAGTTTGGTACCCATGACATACTCGGCATCATTAGAAGATTTCCTTCAAGTGGCATCGTCATATCATTAACTAAAAAACTTTTGGTCAAAGATTCATCTCATATTCATAAACGAAAACTAAAGATTTTAAAAGACAGACCAAAAAAGAAAATTTTAGAACGAAGAGAAAATTTCAAATTAAAAAACAGTTCATAACAGGAAAGAAAATTTTAGAATGAAAGAAAATTTCAGAACAGGAAAGAAAATTTCAAAGTGGAAAAGGAAATTTCAAAATAAGATAGAAAAATTTCAGAGTAAAAGAAAATTTCAAAATGGAAGAAAAAAATTCAAAACGGAAGAGAAAATTTCATGACGGGAAAGAAAATTTTAGAATGGGACGCACTGCTTCAAACAGGACACATTGGACACAATCAATTTTGTCTCAACGAAATTTTGATTTCGATCGTCTCTAAAGAAAGATTTTTAAACACAAGATGGATCTATTGAACAACGGATCATGAATTAGGCAAAATTCTGGATTAGTTCGAAAAACAAGGTCGCCATTGCATGAACATTATGAATCAAAACGAAATCTGAAAGGAAGAAACAACTCATAAAGTTCGATACAAATCAATCAGATCTAGAGCCGAATGGGCAGATGTAATCAAACGGTTTGTGAGTTTTGTGTGTTTTGGTATGATACACAAACCCTTTTAAGATCTGAAAAAATACAAAGCATATTTGTGTAGATCTGAAAAAATAGATACGAGTGGAGTAAGATTGATTTCATAAGAAATCACACTCATGAGTCCCATCAGGTGTGCCAAAACTATTAGAGTCTGCAAGGTGGCTATTTCTTTGTGGGAACAATCAAACATCTTTTGCTGAAAAAACGTAGATTGTCCCACCGGGCATGCCATAACCATTGAACATGGAAATCATTGAGTGTGATTTGCACTTGTAACCGCAATTCAACAAATGAATGGGAAGGGGTCTACTCTTCTCAACATACGGATTTAGGGCGGTTCACTTCTAACTTTGCTAGAAACGTCACAAATCTAATCTAAATATGCAGAAAATAAAATCTACTCTACATGATCACAAGCAAGTCGATCGATGACAGATAGGCAAGTAGATGCCTACGCGTGAAAACAAGGGTAGAGGAGACCGCCATACGAGAGGGTGGAAGAATCCTTTGCAGTCAGAAGAAACATCCAAGTTGTAGAAACCACTATCGTACAAATCTATCGCATAGTCAGAAGGAAGACTGTCGTCTGGAGCTGCATAGAAGGCACCATCCGAAGAGCTATAGTCAAAGGAAAGCAGTCTGCAGGTAGAGGAAACGCGGTCTGTCGTTTGAAGTTCGTCGTCTGAAGAAGCATAGCCAAAAGGGAGCGTTGTCTAAGGGACTACAGCTAGGGAAGTGTGTCATCTGAAAGAGACCATCTAAAAAAGGTGTCGTCTAAGAAAAGTTTCGTATGAGAAAACGAAATTTGAAGAACTACCATCAAGCAAGTGGAAGCAAAAGTTGCCAAGATGCAAGTCGAATATTACCAAAAGAATCTAGCCGGTGGAGCATCAGAGAAGAGCCCCACCTAACCTAATGACGGAAGGACGAACGAAGCATAGTCACGGAGGATGCTCACGAACAAGTAAGAGAGACCGTGGCTCTGATACGAGAAGAGGTAGTGAAAGGCATCTACGGCAAAGAGCAGGTGCTAGCATTCCGAAAGAAAGGGAGAGGGATGCTAGACATCAAGAAACATAGAAGAATAAAGAGAGGGAGAAGGTACCCTTGAAGGACATCACCTAGGTACACTCAACAGGAGAGTAATGCCAAACATGGTGAGAGAAGGCTCTAAAGAAGCATCCATTGCGGACTATTGCAGACCGCAGGAGTCAACTTCATATTGCAGGTCCCAAATTTTGACAAATAATTCTTTAATTTCTGCTGCAAATGTTGGTGACATGATTCGCAACAAAATGTTAGTAAAGTGCGAGTGGTTGATCGAGAGCTGATTGTTGTCTTTTCAACAGGCAACTTCTAGACATTTGGGTTACCGAATCAAGGAATAACAATGGTGAAAGATTCAATGGATTCCAACCGGTGCAGACAAATTATCCATGAGCTAACAAATCTCACTCTAGATGAAGTGCAAAAATTGATGTCACGTGGGAGCCAAGGAGTTAAGCTGCAACAGTTGAAGAATGAAGAGCTGCAATGTGCCATTATTGTCATTATGGCAAGATTTTTTGGAGAGCAGAGAGCCTCATAGTTACCCATATGGCTCATATTGTACATGCAAGGGATAATAGATGGTCTAGCCCTATGACTAGGCATCTTACCTCTCATACCGCATTAAGAATTTCTTGAAGCGGAATACGAAGAATTTCTCAATGGTATTTCATGTCATTGGCTTGCTATTGAATGTCGTGACGTAGGCAAGGTTGCATATTCCAGACTTGGATCCTCCTAGAGATGATTTACTGGAACTAGCGCTAACAATTCTAAGGTGGATGAATGCAAGGCCACACACAAAGGGAGGCACTCCGATAAAAACATCAAGAATGAAGAAGATATTGAAGAGGACGAATCTACTAGATGATTTACCTAGTGAAGATTCGGAGGAGGATGCACCACCATTAAGGCCAAAGTTGGGCCAAAAGGAGAAAAAGCGCAGGAGGTTGGAAATGGAAGAACCTTTAACCCCCACAAGAGATCACAGTGGATGCAGGTGGCACGATGGAGCAGACTGTGGAGAAAGGACAACAAAAAGGAGCAACACAGCAAGAGGCTAGAGAAAGAGTTGCAGTTGAACAACCACCTGAGATGGAGGCTCAACAAGAAGAACAACAAGAACAAGAGTTTCCGGAGATTGTGACTATGGATAGGGATATCCAGCAAGCAGTCGATGCAATGGGAGAAGTGCAAGTTGGATCACTTAAGTTCCTTGTGGAGGCTCAGCAATAGTTTGATCCAAGCGCATCACCTCTAGTGAAGGGGGAGGCGCAATTTGAAATCACATCCACGATAGACGAGGAACAAGAAAGGAAACAAACTAAGCCAACTAAAACACCGGAAAAAGGAAAGGAGCCAGCAAAGGAGGATGCAATTCCAACACAACCAGAAATAGACTTGGATGATAGTGAGCCCACAGTAAAATTTAAATGGGTGAAGAAAGGAGGAAGCAACCGAAGGATGGAGCAGTTGGTTGCTACTATGGAAAAACCTGTAACATAGGCCAAGGCAGCTAAGAAATCCTTCAATCTATCGAGATGAGGAAAGAATATGGTGTCGATAACCACAGATGATGACACGAATAATGACCTAAGTGATCATGTGTTGATAGAAATGTCGAAATTTAGGCAACCATCAGAGTTGGGGGAGCACATTGATGCACAGGTAGATACTTGCAAAAGTTATCCAAAGTTATCAATAGATTGAGATTGGAGTTCGAAGTGGGCTGTGTTGGATAGTGGAGAAAATGGCAACTGATGATAGAGAATGAGCTGGGCAAGTTAGTAAACTGGATCCATGATGAAGAATGGATGACAAGACTTGCCAGCATTCATCAGACACAGCCTTGGGAGTTGGAGAGTGGCAATATTAGAACCATGTTTGGGGTGCAAGAACTGCCAAAGGGAACTCAAACACTGTACAAAAGACCAGACCGTATTTATATTAATGGAAGATATAGTGTACTTTTCCCGCCAAATGAAACAGTTGTTCAGTACGTTGAATTGGCACCAAAGTTAGTACAAACCTATACCAAGATTAACTTTTTGGCATACTTGGTGCAGTGGTTAGCTACAGGTATTGAAAAGATTCAGTGTCAGTGAAGTGAAAGCTAACCAATTGCACGCAACAAAAACCAAACTTTGACAAGTGAGTGAGGAAGCCGAAGCAGAATCAGTCAAGCTAAGACAAGAGGTTTAGGTGAAGACCAAAGAGATTGAAGAAAAGAGTAAGGTCAACGAGGAACAAGATGCAGTAATTGCACAACTGAAGTCCAAGTGCTCAATCAGAGACCAACTAGTGGAAGCCAAAGACAATGGAGTTGGAGCACAAAGATCAGTTGATGGCTGAAAGAGATGAGCAGCTTGCAGCAATGGCACAGGGAACTACAAATGAAAATTTTGCAAAAAGGGGAGAGCTTTTGACAAATATGGCAGGAATGGAACAAAAAGCCAACTATTATGGTCCAAGTATTACAATTATGCCAAGAGACTCAAATACAAGAAGGAGGCACTTATTTGTAGATTGCAAATATGGGAGGAGTACATGTTCCCACACCTCAACAGCCAAGTACAAGTCCACCAGAGCAAAGAAGGATGTCGACAAGGACGTCTACCAAATGAAAGGGGAGGATAGATGTAGACACCAATTTTGGACATAAGCAAAAACAAAAGTAATATTGTCTGCAAAAGTGTTTTAGTGTTTATGCACTAAGTTTTGGTCTAAGTGAAATGTAATGAAATGATTGGTTAATGCCAATGAAATGTAATTGAAATGAAATGCAAAAGTTATATGTAATAGTCGTCACAATATAGTGCACATAATGTAAAGTTGGTGTTATGTCTCACGTACGTAGGATGGGAAAATTAGTTATGCACCACCTGTCCTAGAAACCGTTGTCAACAACGGCCAAAACTGCGCTATAAAATAAGACCCCCCCCTTCATTGTTGGATATGATATGCTTTGATACAAGAGGATATGAGAGCATACACCAAATAGTTAGACGGACCATATACGCATATGTGCAAGTGCAGACTATATTGGGAGTCTAAGTGTAGTTATTGTAATCTGTAAATGACTTACAAGCAGATCATCAATGCAAATCCATTCTCCAATTGTATGTTGGATGTCTGTGTTGATATCAATCTACTTGATTATTAGGCTTGTGCATTGTCAAGGTATTTTGGTTGCAGGTTGGAATACATAATCAGGCGTTGCACGTTAAAGGTCGCAGTCTGAAGCGCAGACGCAGTCAGACGTTGTTGACAACAGTTGCTAATCATCGTACCAAAATTGTAGTCTTGTTGGGTGGAATCACCGTTTGGAGAGTTGTCGTCAGTGGATTGCTGTCTGGAGGGTTGTTGTCATGAGGATTGTCATCCAGAGATCATGTCTTCATGCCATCACGTAGATGCCATCATGCCGTTATGTTGATGTCATCTAGAGGATGTTGTCTGGATGATGCCGTCATACTGACTATAGGTTGAAGTCCAACTTGCTGTCTTGCGTATTGTCGTATGAGTAGATGATGGTGATGTTGTTCAAAAGTGCCGACTGCAGACATGTTGGCCCCTAAACCCTGTCATTCTATCTTCATTGTTGGGAACGTCACCACTGTGCTACACAGTTCCCCTCTACAAACAATTTTTCTGTAAGGTTCTCCATGATGAGGAAACAAGATTTTTGCTGCAAAGTGTAGCTGATTTGGCTGCCAACCAGCTTTGGAGGGGGTCATAAAAGATTTGAAAGGAATCTTGTCCCTGGCTTGAGGAAACACAATCAAGGATTACGAGGTTACTACCCTTAATGGTCATCCAAGATAGAAGATGAAAATCAACAGCCCACTTGAAAGGAATCCATATAATGTTGTGGAAAAGATGGAATTTGATGCACCAGGATTCTGCCCACCATGCAACAATGAAGGCAATGTCTTGAAATGGAACTTCAAAGGAAAAGAAGAATATATTGCACAAATAGGGTGTCGAGTGATATCAGAATGCGTTATGGCTCAGGTTCATGGCATTTGGAATAAAAATGATTTGTCTACTATAGAGGTGAGCATCCTATAATATATGGCAAGATTTTCCTATCAAGATAGGCATGACCCCAATTAATATGAAGCCCCGATTAAATTCAATCATTTGGTCTCATCCTTCCTTGGCTAGGTGAAATTAAATTTAAATGGGGTTTCAAAAGGAAATTCGTACCAAACTATGTATAAGGGGGTTTTTCTTCCGAACTAGACAATAGGGCTATCCCTTTGTCTCTAGCTAGACTCTCACTGCTCATGCAAGTGCAACCTGACAACTCCATATAGAAAAACCTATGCATTAAGCAAATGTAGGAAACATGATAAAACATCAAATGTTGTGCATAAAACTCATGTAAATTGTTCAACTATATGTTCCAAGCGCTATTGGAAATTGGCATATCCATAAAACCAATAACCTTCCATCTGGGGATCACTCATATGTCACATTATGTTCAATTAAGCTAACCCCATCATGTAATGTACTAATTTTGTACAAGGTGTTTGATGTCAAATATTTGTTATGGCCAACCAACAGCAAAAGAAGACTGGCTTTTGTCATTGGCAAAAGCATTTACCCTCCCTATGACATACAATACTCCTCGCATTTGCCTCAATTCCACCAGTATACAATGGCCAATACTACCAACCTGGAAATCAGATGGTCAAGATTGCTCGCAACTGATAAAGAATTGTTATGGATTAAATAGTGTACCGATATTTAATTATTACATGCATAGTATTTGGTTAAGGTCTAGTAGTCATGTGGACTAGTTGTTGTGCTGTATTCATTAGGTTTGTACCAACAAAGCCTAAGATCAGCTAGTCATGTCATCTATGGCTTGATCACGAAATTTTGCATAAAGCAATTTAGAAAACAAACATAGATACAATCTAAAATGCATGTTGAGGCAGGGGTTAAAAAACACAATAAGATCAGAAGAAACTCTGTGTATATGGAGGAATTATGGCAACTTTTGTAACCATCTTCCCTTAAACTACAATATCCATTTCAAGGTGTTTTTTGCATTCATTTCACATATGCCTACTAGTTCAACAGCTATGAAACTCATATCTAGACTTGTGTATGCTTCTATTTATTTTTCAAAAGTTATCTATGTATACAAGTTTGTATTCATCTTAATTTTGAAATTTTTGATGTGCTAATCCACGTACACACACACACACAGATATTATATGCCTTCCCATATCTTGACATAGATTGTTTTGGAAAAGGTGTACCAATACCAACACCTGTACCCCTTCCTGGATGGCATAGTAACTATAGGAGGAGAGAATGACTATGGAAGGAAAAGGAAACAAGTACAAACATTTATAGCACAAGCATGAAAATTCTGTTAGTTGGAACTCTTTGCTTCGTTTGAAATTATAAAAGATACCTCTACCAAGTCTCCAGCCTCGGCAACTATTCTTTTGATGAAAACTTCCTCTTCATTGAATCCTATTTCCTGCAAGAATAAACAAAAGCATGAATTATGATATATGAAGTGTTAAAAAAGAAACCACAATGAAACTAAACAGCGATCCATTCAATGAAACAAACAAACCTGCAGAGACTTTGGCGCTTTAAAAATTACAATGTCATCGACACCTGGTCTTCTGAAATAATAAGAAACCTGTGTAGACAAAACCAAGATCATGCTTTTCAATAAAAGCAATAACAAATTCTGATTTTTCCACGTGAAAAATGCATAATAGAATATTAGTTAGCAGTTAGTCAATGGCTCAAATCCCATATCCAATCCAAACAAGTAGTTTAGCATTCTCACAACCCAAAATGACACATGATGAATTCTATAAAGATCAAAAGCAAAAGACCATCTTGCATTCTCAGTGTTATCAATTGCAAATTTAATGATTTGCTTCCTAAACACTATTCTCGAATATAACCACTATGATTACTATCATTTATGTGATATCTTATGAACAGTAATTGCATCAGGTTTTCATAAGAACATCAGAAATATATATCTCAAACCACTGACATATAGTGAATACGATGATGTCATTCTTAAATTTTTCATCAATCTTATAAAGCTTTTGACAAGAATATGCTTTATAGACTTTGAGATTTTTACTGGCCATTTTATTGCAGTAACAAGTGGGAATGTTTTCGTGATGCCGTTTTGGTTCCGCTTCTTGAGTTCATGGTGTCAAAGAGTTGCAGAGGGAACATCTGAATATTCAACCATACACAAACATAAGAAAGCCACATGCCAAAACTGTCAACCCACAATGAAAGTAAAGTGGAAAAGCATAGTGTATAAAAGCAATGTAACACAACAGCCAATTGTAAAGAAAAAATTTGTTTATCACCTCTCATGAGTTGTAACTACCAGATAAACTTCTACCCAATAAAATCATTTTACAGACTAATGGTGCATGCCAAGCCCATGTAGAAAAGCACACAAGAGTTATACAAGTAATTTCTTTTCACAGATATCTTCATAGACGGGAGTCTACCTTAAAAGAAGAAAGTTCCTGAGACACTAAAAACACAAGTACTTACTATTTTACTTAATAATGCTAAGTGTGCCACTACTTATTAAACCATCATGATTATTTAAAATGCACTCATGCTTCTCAATCTCTATGGTTTCTCCTAACCCAGGTTCAAAAACATTAGCAACTCTTGTTATAACCTTAGCCTCTACCATGCAATTTTTGGAAGGGGGGGAGGGAGTGTTGTAACAAAGTAGTGTTCAGCCAGTGCCCTTTTGCCCACCTGTTTCAATCAAAGATCCATGCAGTGTTCTTTTATCCATGGATGGATCAACCTTCCTGGCTTACCAATATAAACATAGGTACATAAACAAGGCATCAAATAGACCCCACTTTGTTGTATGGGGTCTTATTGGCCTTTAATTGATCTCACAATATCAATACTCGAACGTGTCTCAGACTAGGCAAGCCTGTATTTTTGAGTCAGACTCGGGTTGTAACAGTTCCAAATTAGTCATGTCGGTTCATTGATTAGTCATGTCGGTTCATTGATTCTTTTCATCTATTAATAGGTAGAATGATTTATTAAATCTTCATCATTGAATTTACATTTGAATTGTGTGTATCACAAGAGATTTCGCCCTCTCTAAGTGGCTAGATTCATTTGATTTAATCCAACTCGGATTTGATTTATATTTCGATTGATATTCGCGTAAATATAAAAGTTCTGCTTCAAGTATCAGAGCTGCAATTTTGGAATAGTGTGATTGGTTGGGAAGAGATGGCCACATAAAAAACATACCCAGATAACATAGTACAGTGAATCACAACAATAAACTCACGTGAGATCTCCAACTATCCATCTTGCAGACATACAAAAAAAATTACAGCAATTTTTTTTACAGTTCGACGGATTGGAGGAGTTTCGGAAACTGTTTATGTACCTTCTCTACGAGCCCTTGACACTCACGTCGAGCGGTAGCTTGACAGATGAGCTGATTTTCAGCAGGTTTTAGGCTAATTTTCCGCATCCCAAGGGGTTTTCCAGTCGATTCCGGTGAAGAATTGCATTCGGCAATTAACAAGCAGGTTGACGAACAACGAACAATAAAAAAAAAAAAAAATTATCAAATTCCTAAGGCTGTTGTCCACCAATCAAACGCAATTATTTAACCCTAAATTCCCATCCTATCACTGTGTGCCAAGTGGCGTCCTTGTAAGAGTTTTCAAACACGGTTGACGTTTTCTGAACTTTCCGGTTGATATCTTTCCGGCGCCGTCACGCGCTTCCGACGAGAGTAGCAAGGAGTAAAGAAACAAAAAATAAATATTGGGACTTTTGTCCAACATTCTCCCCGCTATGGGAAGAAATATTTATAAGCGCTTTTGCGCTTATTTATATGCGACTACCTTACGGTAGTCACAAGCGAGCGCACGCGTGCTCAGCCGAAGGGTATTAAGGCGCAGTTGTTCTGTGGACACTTGTCACGCTCTGACCCAACCGTTGATCTCGCCTCAGCAGTTGACCCGACTGTTGACCCGACCCGCCTCAACAATTGACCCGACCGTTGACCCGACCCACCTCAACAGTTGACCCGCACAGTTGACTTGTAGGAAGTAGGATTGTCTTATTGATAATCAGGCAATAATTAAATACAATATGCTAGGCTAACAATAGCTCTAACAAACTAACAATAACACCTAATTACGCTAACAATAGTTGTTAGCGTAATAACAACTTAACCAACTAATGTAATAATAATAGCTATAGAATAAACTATACACTAACATCCCCCCTTATTACATTATTTGGGTAATTGAATAACTACTAGCTATGCTAACATCCCCCCATACAACAATATTTGGGTAAAGTATATAACTACCCCAATACAGTGAAGAAGAAGAAGAGAAATGAAAGAATGATGGCTCGTGCTTTGTCTTCGGCTCTGGCTCTGGCTCTAAGCATACCTCTGGAATTGTACCTCTGGGTCTATCTCGGGATCTCTGTGAAACTGCCTCTGGATCTGCCTGTATATCTGCCTTTGGAACTTTGTCTCTGGGTCTATCTTTAGGTCTGTCTCTGGGTCATTATCTTTGGGACTGCCACTCGGTCTATCACTGGATTTGCCTCGGGGTCTACCATAGGTTTTACCTTTTCGGTAGAAGCCATACAACATTTCTTTCATCATGGTCCATTGTGTGAGATCTGTCCATCCACAATCAATATGAACCTTGTTGGCCATTTTCATTTTATGCCAACATCGTGAAGAAGAGTGATTAGTACATCCACAAAAATCACAAGGATGTAATCTCCAACACTTAGCTGCAACATGTCCTGCCTTTCCACAATGACTGCAACAATGCTTTTTAGGAGATGGAGGAGATTTAGGTTTTACAAACATTGAATTACTGGTACTTGCATGTCCAGTATAGCCAAGGCCTTCATTCTTTGCCCTGACATTTAGCATTATAGGAGTTTTAATGCCTTGTTCTTGTTTACCTAATCTCTCACCATTGAATCCCATTTTCTTCATCATTTTGGAACCAAATCCTTTGGTGTGTTTTTCAAAACACCCAATTTCATCATCTTCATCAATGCTTTTAACAATATTGCATTTGTCGCTATTGATGAGAGTATGGAATTCATTTTTAGGAGGTTCAGTTTTTAAGTCACTAGTGTCACAAGCAAAATCTGCTACTGTGATGAGATCACCTGTGCTACAACTGATATCTGCCATCATAGGCATGAGGTCGCTTGTATCACAACAAGCATTGGCCATCATGGGCTCAAGGTCACATGTGTCACAACAAGCATTCGCCACCATGGGCTGAAGGTCACTTGTGTCACTACAAGCATCGACCATTAGGGGTTTGACCTCTGTTTCCTCACTAAAGTCCCTGTACACTTTACGTTGGGCAATATCAAGAGAAATCAATGATATGTAGACTGCCCTTATGACGCCTATAGGGATTTGAACACCATTCTTCTGAAGATCTTCAGAATCTTCAGAATCTTTGAGAATGGATTTTACACCACTGCGTAGTGTAGAATATTTTTCATCCTCATAAAAATCCATTCCTTCCATCTCTGGTGGAAAGTAAGGACCTTTAACTGATTTTGCAACATCATCAGTTTGTTTAGGGGCTTGCTTTTTCTTTGATCTGCCCATTTTTAAGGTGTCGGTCTCTGTCGAAAATGCACCTTTTACAATAAAATTTTGCAAAATAATTTGACTAAGGTGTCGGTCACTGCCGAAAATGCACCCTTATAAGTCTTCCCCCTTTGGTTTTGCAAAAAATTATATCTCCCCTGTACGGGGTTCCAAGGGGCAGCGCCCCTGGCGGGAGTCCAAAATTTTCTGGAAGCGCAAAATGGGCGCTCCAGAAGGCTTTTTCCACTGGTTTGTAAAAAAATTACAATATTTGCCTCTTAGGCAGATTAGCTCAAAAATGTCATCAAAAAAAATAATCCCCCCTTTGTTTTCAATTTGCATAAAAATGAGGATGTTGCTCCAAAGGTATGTAAAAGTTTGTGTTTAATTTTGAAACAAATAAAAAATTTAATTTTAAGAAATAAATTTAACTTTTAACTTAAAACAAAATAGTAATTTCTCAATTTAAAATAAAATTAAGAAATATATTTATTGTTGTTTTAAAGCCAAAGAAAAAATTTAATTAATAAAATTAAAACAATTATTCGTAAATCAAAATAAATAAAAAACTTTACCTTGAGCCTCCATGGGAGTCGAACCAGTGACCTCCCGGCTGGCCCACCTTAACTCCTCAGCACCAACCGGCTGAGCTATCTTGCTCGCCGTGTAAAAAAGGGAAACAACCCTTTATTTGAGACGTCTTCTTTTGAGGACGAGCTATCATGAGCTATGTTAGCGTCTGCAACAATGGCAGATCGAGCTATCTGCGATCATAGTCACGATCGAACGTCTGCAACACCGTATTGCGCAAGATCGAGATCAAACGTCGTCTTTAGCTAATGGATTGTGTTTAGGATTTCGGTATATCACAACCTTCCTCAGTCCTCCTTGGATGTATATCATTGTTGGTTGTAGCTGCTTATTCCCATCGACATCTCTCCTCGATCATAAAAAAATACAAAATCACCATCCGCGAGGATCGAGGTCCTTCTACGCCTTAAACCATGATCTGCAAGCTTCTGGACTGCAAATGAAAAAGATGTATCTACAGGTGGGTTGAAGCATCCCTGATCTAGTGTGTGATGTTGGTTATTAGCACCGCCTGCCTCCATCCATCATCCCTGCTGGGTTGAAGCATCCCTGATCTAGAATCTTTCAGGGAAAGAGTGAACGGTATTTCACAAAAATGGAATGTATATTGCTTGTTATCCCACATGTAAGATGATGCGAGCGCACTATTGTTTAAAATGAGGAATACTCACTTTAACATTCGACCACCGCAGGGTGGTCTAGTCAATCACCTTTTGCTCTCTTAAGCTCCATGTTTACCTGTCTTCCCACTCAGCTATGTCACCCACTCATCTAATGGTCCACGTGTCTGCTAGTAGTAGTGCTTAGGTGTCTCGACGTCAGAGTTCCACCCGCAGTCGAGTCTAGTCACGTCCTCCCTGGTCTCCTGGTCTCCTAGCTGGTTTAGGAGCCTATCCAGTTGTGTCCGTCAGGTCGTCTAGGATGTCTGCATCCTTAGATCGAGTCTGACCCCTTGTCCATGAGTTGACTGTTGTGTCAGGTCCCACGTCTTGGTGACAATCCCCATCAGAGGTCTGCGTCCATCACCCTGTTCTTATCACAGTCGGTCGTCAAGTGTCAAAATACTAAAGTCGAATCAAACCTCCAAGTCGGAGCGAGGTCCTTCGCACCCACTCTGATACCATGTAGGAAGTAGGATTGTGTTATTGATAATCAGGCAATAATTAAATACAATATGCTAGGCTAACAATAGCTCTAACAAACTAACAATAACACCTAATTACGCTAACAATAGTTGTTAGCGTAATAACAACTTAACCAACTAATGTAATAATAATAGCTATAGAATAAACTATACGCTAACATGACTTAGTGCAGTTACCATTGACCCACCAAATTTTGCACCTTTTTTACCAAATTTTGCAATTTTTTGCAACTTTTTAACCAGATTTTGCAAATTTTTGCAACTTTTTCATCAATTTTTGAAAATACATGACAGTATAAGAGCGAACCTCGTGAGTGGAATGAAGTTAACGAACGATTACAACATAATTCCCCACCAAATGATGTGTTTATGACTAGAAAGCACCAACCTAGAAATCAAGGTACGCATCATAATACTCCCAACAACATTAATAGTTTTGACCAACGCCGTTAATCTTCACTAAATTCCATGGCTTCACCTTCTTCGGACAATGTCGATCCTTCCAACCCAACTATCCCAATTCCTAATAGTGTTGATCCCCACTTACGTCAATATCTTACTCAACAAGAAACAATGATGAACGACATTCGTACTACGCTGAGAGCCATTGAAGCCAATCTAACTACTGCTACACCTCCTCATACCCCTAGGTCACAAAATGCTCTCAATCCCAAACCTTTAAACATTCGTCAAAGACAAGTTGCTTCTAACCAAGGCTTTGCTAATGATTTAGACCTAGAAGCAGGTGGTGCTTCCAGTTATTTGGAATGGCCTCATGATGTTCAAGTTCCAAGGATTGACATGCCCACATTTGAAGGGGTTGACCCTCGTGGATGGTTGGCAAAAATGGAAGGCCTTATCCGATTGCACCATATTCCGAAAACCGGTTGTGTTGCTTTTTCAGCTTCTAAACTGGATACACAGGCATATCAATGGTTGTTATGGCAACTTTGCAAAAATCAGTGTCCTCTTTTATGGCCTCAATTTAAGGAAAATTTTCTTAGAAGATACGATAAGGGATCTTCCACATCATATGTGGTCCGTCTTATGCAAATTAAGCAAACAGGGTCAGTAGAAAACTATATCTTTGAATTTACTAGTCTACTCATCTATACACATGAATTAAGTTCAGCAGTGGTGGTTTCCGCTTTTCACTACGGTAAGGACGACGAGAGTTGAAATCTCGGCGATATGGAGGGCCGAAATCTAATGCTTAATGTTGAGTGTTCCACAAGATTCTTCTGCTCTAAATGTCATTCACATCACCCAAGAGATCAAGCTTGTGTGCAACATCAAAACTTTCACTTAGAATATGACTAGGCATTAGTCGCTGAGGAAGAAGATTTACCTCAACCTGAGCCATCTACAGAACCAACAAATGACGAAACACAAGAGGATGATACAGTGCATCTTTCAATACATGCACTTCATTAAACACTAGTGTGTTAATGAACACCAGCGTGTTAATGTGTTGATTGATTCAAGAAGTACGCATAACTTCATAGATTAGAAAACAACCAAATCCTTGAACTTGTATATCCATTCTTCTAATCAAGATAAATTTCAAGTCCTTATTGCAAATGGAGGCAATGCCCAATGCATGGGTAGAACTTCTAAAATTACAATCCAAATGGGAAATTATACATGGACAGGTACTCTCTTTGTTATGAACCTAGGGAGCTCAAATGTCATTTTGGGAGCACAATGGTTATCTCAACCGGGCGATGTTACTATTAATCTCCAAAAATTATACATCAAGTGGACAGAGAATGGAAGGGTCAGGGTTATGCACAGTGGCGAATATTCGCAAAATGGGCGAATATTAGGATTTCCAAAATTGGAAATTGGTGAATATGAGGACCCTCGACGTTGACCCATTCGCCTAAAATTTTCAAGACCAATTTTTTCTTAGGGTCAATTTACCACAATATATATCCAAACATAGGCATATTTGTACTTGTTGGAAAGCTCTTTTCGAGCCTGATCTAATTCTGGTGTCTTTTATGAATTTATAAGGTGATTTAATAGGTCAAAATGTAACCTAAATATGACCTTACTTTTTAGGGCTTCAAATGCCCCAAATTTTGGTGTGAAGATGATTAATTTGATTTTCTTAGGTTCACCTTGATTTCGATTAGGATTCTCCATTTTTTTACAAGTACATTTTGAGTCCAACCCCTTATGCATAACCCTGGGAAGGGTCATTTGTCTTCAAGGGATTCAACCTCCTCCCTCCAAGGTAGTGAGTTCACATAGCATGGAGAAGATATTGAAGAAAGGTGGCTATGGTTTTCTTGCCCAAATAAATTCCATCGAGGCTTAATCCTTGGACTCTTCTCCTACAACTCTTCCCAAGGATCTTCAAGATATTATGGATAATTATGAATAAGTCTTTACTGAACCAAGGGGTCTACCTCTTAAGCGATCACATGATCATGCCATTCATCTAATTCCTAGTAGTTTGCCTCCTAATATGCGTCCTTATCGCTATCCACAACCCCAAAAATTAGAAATTGAGAAACTGGTCCAAGAAATGTTAGAGCATGGAATCATTCGTCCAAGCATCAGTCCTTATTCATCCCCCGTGGTGATGGTACGCCGTAAGGATAACTCATGGCGCATGTGTCCTGATTTTCGTCCTCTTAACAAGATTACCATCAAAGATAAGTTTCCTATCCCAATCATCAATGACTTGTTGGATGAATTACATGGTGCTAGTTATTTCACCAAACTAGACCTACGCTTAGGCTTCCACCAAATTAGGGTTAGAGAAGAGGATATCCCTAAAACTGCTTTTCGTACTCATGAGGGTCATTATGAGTTTCTAGTCATGCCCTTCGGTCTCACTAATGCTCCATCGACTTTTCAAAGCCTCATGAACCATGTCTTTAGGCCCTATCTTCGTAAGTTTGTCTTAGTTTTCTTTGATGATATTTTAATATACAGCAAATCTTCGAAGGATCGCCTAGCTCATGTTGATAAAGTCCTTTATCTATTGCAAAAGGAAAAACTCTTCATTAAAAGATCCAAATGTGCATTTGGAGTCCAAGAGGTAGAATATCTGGGACATATAGTATCTCATGAAGGAGTCAAAGTAGATCCTCATAAAATCAAAGCTATTCAAGATTGGCCTCTACCAAAATCGCTCAAAAAATTTCGTGGTTTTCTAGGACTTGCAGGCTATTATAGAAAATTTGTCCACAACTATGGTAAGATTGCGGCACCTCTCACTGCTCTTACTAAAAAGGGTGCTTTTATTTGGAATGAAGCTGCTTCTTAGGCCTTCCAAGCCCTCAAAGAGGCTATGTGTTCCATTCAAGTTTTGGCCACATCGGATTTTAGCAAGCCCTTTGTCATTGAGTGTGATGCTTATGGCAAAGGTATTGGCCCTGTTTTAATGCAAGAAGGACATCCATTGGCTTTTGAAAGTAAGCAACTTTCAGGGAAGAATTTAGGACAATCCACTTATGAAAAGGAAATACTAGCTATTTTACATGCTATAGAGAAATGGAGACCTTATTTATTAAGTAGTCGTTTCATCATCAAAACTGACCATAGTAGCCTTAAGCATTTCTTAGAACATCTTTCGTGTCCTGAACAAAATAAATGGCTGACCAAACTCTTGGGTTATGATTTTGTCATTGAGTACAAGAAAGGTAAAGAAAATGTGGTAGTTGATGCCTTGTCTCGCAAATACGAAGATGTAATAACCCTCCAAAACTCTACTCTATTATATGCCTAATTTGTCTGCAAGGATGAGATACTGCTAATGTATCTGTGGATGCAGAGGACAGGTATTGGACGACAAAGACCATGTAAAATATGGATATCGTCTTAACGGACCGCAGGATTGTTCAATGCAAGGTAAGTCAGGGAAATGATGAGCGGTGATGTATTCACCGGTTGGTAGGGGCTGAGAACCCTATAGGCAATGCATTCGCCAATGGTCCATGTAGATGCATAACATGTAGTTGCATATGTAGGACTGTTTGATGTTTGCTAAACTATGTTTGTTTTGATTGGCAAGGAAGATGCTAATAAGCATGGGAGCCATAATTTTCAATAAGAAATGAAGATAAATAAGTGATGTGGCAAAGCAAAATAATAATTAAACTACTTGTGTATGTATAACTTAATGTTTGCTTTTAGAAGGAATTTATTTAACCTAAAGAAAAATAAATAAATAAAATAAAAATATATAATGTAAAAAGAAAATTTTACATAGACCTAAGGATATAATTATAATTTGGCAATGAATTAAGTGGTCTTTATAACTTTTCAGAGGTTGGTCTTTATTTGGCAATGTGTATGTTTTGCACATTATGGTATTGTGAGTGGCAATGTGTATGTTTTGGACATTATAGTATTGTGAGCGGCAATGTGTATGTTTTGACATTATAAATTAAAATATATATGGTGGAAATCGTCGGCAAAACCTAGCATTACGTTTAGTTTGTTGTTGGATGTGGGGAGTGTGGTACACTTGGCATATGGCATGTTCATTGGAGAGGAATCTCCAACGAACGGAGGCGAGCTTGAAGGAGCAGGGAAAGATGTTTTATGTTTTCTTCTTGGAAAGAAGAGGGGAGCAGAAAAGTGTGAGGAAGAAGAGTAGCGGCGACGGTAAGGAAGGGACTCTGCAGTGCAAGCGGAGTGATAGCGTCAAACAGTAAGTGAACTGGCTAAAATCTAGTAGAATGTCCAGATAATTGTATGTTTAATAATGAGTTTTGGTTGATAAATCGTTGCTGGAAATATGAGTGAGTAGCAGAGTTTGAAACAAAATATGTTTCTGTGAGCTTAAATTAAATTATAATGCTGCAAACATAAGACTGTGTGTTTGTGTTATTCAATATAACCAATGCTGGTTTTCTGAATGTAAATAAAAGAATGAAACAACTCTGTGTGCCTGAGAGGCAAGACTTAAAAAAAAACATATTGCCTGTTTAAGATTTATGGCTTGCCCATACTCTATTATGATAAAGGGAAAAATTACGTTTTATGGTACATGCGTGGGAAAATGTGTCGCATGTAATTGAATGCTATGAAGAAAAGGGAAGGATTTGTTTGACAGCGTGTTAGACCTGATTCGTGGTTGGGTTTGCAATGTTCCTCTTGCATGTTGTTTTAGAAAAAGAAATTGAAGACTTTGCTTCTAAACTACGATGAATGCCCATGGTGAGATGGGAAGTTCTTGCTTGGAAAATATGTATGCTGCATGGAAAGATATAGATATTGATTGCACGCTAGGTTAGCTGCATTGCATAGTAGTTTGACCGCTCTGATCTCTGAACTATATCGAAACTTGTGTCCGAAACTGGAATGCGGTGGAGTTAAAGGCATTGTTTAGACCTGCTGCCGGTAGTTTTCATGCATTCTGGCATCAAGAAAGAACTACTAGTTTCCATAGCGTAAAGCCTTTGTATAGGCCTGTTAATTCTCTTGTTTCTCAGAGAAAGGAGGAATTCCAATTTAAACTGGTGTAAACCCAATATTGTAGTTTGTATTTGATGTAAAATTGAATGATAAGGAAGTTGGGTGATTGAATTTACATGTTGGTCCGGCAAGATAGCAGTATAGCTTACTTTCTGGAACATTATATAATCAAAACATTTTCAGAAGGACTTTGTAACTCCATTCATATGCTGAAGGTATGTTGCGTCTTTTAGTATGAAGCTTGAAATTATAGTTTGAGATTATTGAACTGGGATACCCCGTTGTATTTGTAATATGGTTAAATTGCATGCTCTTTGAACTTAATAAAACAGTCTGTTTTATGGAAACGTAGACATAGAAGTTGTCATGAATCTTGCATTGATGAATTTGAAAACTGATATGCTTGGAGTGATTCTTGTTATGTGAAGATAACATAGAATGGGAACAACATGTTTAAAGAACTTGAATTATGATTTTGGAAACTGTAGTAGCTTGTATTAGATACCTTCAAATGGGTTGTATCAAGAAAACTCAGTGAATGTTATTTAATTAATAGGGTTTTATCTATTTTATAGCATGGTAAATGGTAGTGAAGGAAAATTGAGATGTAGGTGTGAAAGGAGACTTCCTTAAAGTAATGAAGGGTATTCCGCCGTAGGGTGTATTCCCGGATGAGAATGTAGAGAATCTCTTAAATGTAATGTTGTTGGTTGCACATATTATTTTAAATTTGATCCAATCTTAGGAGTGTTGTATCCAAGACTACGATAAACATAGGGAATAATGAAATTCGAAGCAGAAATAAGATGAACTTAAACCCGTATAGTATGGATGAACGTATTTAAACTCATTACCGGATGTTTTTAAAAATTAATATACCTGTAGATTTAAATTTTGACTGTATTGAATTAGACAATATAAATTGATGTGGTATTGGAAATATTTGAAGGAAACCCGAGTGTTATATAGGGTATGGTTTAGTGAAAAGCACCCTATCTGGGTTGTACAACTAATATTACTTTAATTTCGCAGCAATGAAAGCAACCTTTCAAATCATATGTGGATGTTATAATTAATATGATAATATAGTCTTATTGTAGCTTGTGGTTGAGTAATTCAGTTCATGATTTTATATTAAAGTTTTTCTAGGATATTAGATGAGAAGAGGATTGTGGATATGAAATTTATGAAAAGCTTTTTATTTATAAATAGAAACCATTAAAAGAATCTGAATAGATACATGTTAGTATATGTGGGATTTTCTTTAGTTTGAATGTAATGTTTAAATAGCATTCCTATATCATACTTATGAAAAGGAAAATTAAATGACGATTTCAACAAGGTAAACAGCGAAACTTGTAGATAATAACGGAACCAGGCCATTAGTAAACCTATGAAAACATTCTTAGGGAAAATTTATAGTTAAATGTTTATAATATTGTGGAAGGGTCAATCTTATTTCGCAACCCAGGGTTGTGGGTAGGACAACCTTGAAATCATCTCAAGATTGTGGGTGAGACAATCTTGTATATAAAACCCAAGGATTGTGGGTAGGACAACCTTGGTTCTATATTTCAAGATTGTGGTTGGGACAATCTTGTGCAACAACTATTAAAGATGCTTGCGGGTAGGCAACCATCCTCTTTCAGGGCTCTAACTGCACTTCTGACTGAAAAAGGTCAGAACGGGAGGTGACGAAGGGTTGTATGGGCATCCCTTCTAGGTTATCCCTGCTAGTGAAGAGTGGTGAATTGTGCTTGACTAGGTTAATCCGACAGCATGATGGTATGGGACATCGTGTTGGTTAATCAACACAAGATGCCGGGTGGTTACCAGGGAATTGGTAAGACCCTAGATGATGCTCCTTGGGAAAAGGATGATCATCTAGCTCGAGCATGTATGCGCTATGTCTTTTATGTCATAAGTATTGAAGGTTATGACAAGACACGGGGAAAGTATGCGTCACACCTCTAGGTGTTATGGGCCCTAGAGGAAAAGAAACCCCCTACCTGAACTTAGGATCTCGGGAGGAGAGTGAAGTTCAAAATGGGCAAATACACAAGATCTAGCCAATCTCGATCTCATGAGTATTTCGTCTGCAACGGAATGGCACTCATGAAGATGAACTCAACATGCTCATACTAGAAAAAAAAAAAAAAAAAAGATAAATATATATAAAAAAATATATATATATGAACAAAAATAAATGACTTCAGAGAAAAATTTTCTCTGATCGCATCCTCTGATGATGGACAACCAAGTGGGAAGACTTGGGGTGTTTGGACAACCAAGTGGGCAGAACTTGGGGTGTTACAGAAGATGATGTGACCATCAATACCATCTCGGGTCCTTCTCCACAATGGCTTTCCCAACTTCAAGAAGAATGGATGACTGATTTAGAGACTACTCAAATCATTCAAGATATAAAAATAGGATCATTCCTGCATTCTTACTTCTCTTATTTTGATGGTGTACTTGGCAAGATAGATCGTATTTACCTTCCTCAATCTTCTACTATTAAATCAATGGTTCTCCAAGAACTGCATGCATCTCCTATTGCAGGACATTCCGGATTCTTAAAAACATACCACCGGGTGAAGCAATCATTTTCCTGGAAAGGCTTAAAATCAGATGTCAAGACAATTGTGGCCGAGTGTGAGGTATGTCAATGTAACAAAGGGGTAACAGTTAAATCTCCTGGATTGTTACAACCCTTACCTAACCCTAACAGCCAATGGGAGCACATTTCCATGGAATTCATTGAGGGGCTTCCCAAATCAGAAGGTAAAACAGTGATCTTAGTGGTAGTTGCTCATCTTTCCAAATATGCCCACTTTTGTGCCCTACAACATCCCTATTCCGCAAGTAAGGTGGCCAAGGTATTCCTTGATTCCATTTTCAAACTACACGGTATGCCCAAAACCATTGAGAGTGATAGTGATCCTATATTAACTAGTAACTTTTGAAAGGAACTATTTCGCCTGAGTGGTACCAAGTTGAGTATGTCTTATGCATATCACCCCCAATCAAACGGTCAAACAGAGATTGTTAACAAATGTGTGGGTACTTACCTTCGTTGTTTTGCTCAAGATAAGCAATATCACTGGTCTCAATGGCTTTCCTTAGAAGAATGGTGGTATAATACTTCTTACCATTTTTCCCTTAAGATGACTCCATTCGAAGCCTTGTATGGTCAAAAGCCACCAACAATCGCAGACTATGTTCCAGGCACTTCCAAGGTAGCCTGATGCATCTTGCCAGGGCCATAACTTTTGCTCCCAATGTCCGTTTTGCCCCGTTCTTTTTTCAGAACGAGTTGAATGGCATGGAGAACCTAAGGAAAGTGGACCATATGTTTTCCGATGCGAAAATGCCTCTCGGAGGCCCAAAATTAGATTTTAATGTAATTTTCAGTTTTCACAACTGAAAAGTTATCATAACTATTAGTGTAGAACTAGAGTGGGGTTGCTATCTTGGGGTAGTGGGTTTTATTGAATAACGGGTGCATGATTCCATTTTGGATGCCATGCGAGTTTTTTTTTAGGGTTACTAAAAATAGCAAGTGAGTTGCTAAAAATAGAAAGTTACTAAAAATAGTAAGGGGGTAGCGTAGGCTAGGGTTTTTCTTTTTTGAGTATAAGAAGTGGGAGACTCTATTGTAAGGGGATGGAAATTCAGTTAATGAAAAGAAGCATTTGCAGGTTTCTTTTATTGGTGTATTTTGTATGATGTCTTATCTTGCAATTTGACCCTTGGAGTCCATTGACAATCTCTTGCAGTGAATTTTCATCAATTGGTATCAGAGCCGGTGAGATCTCGCTAGTGGAAAGAAGATGAATAGAATAGGAAGAGGGCGAGGAATATATGCCCAAATGAATAAGTAGATGGAGGATCTACATGCAGAAATAGCACGACTGACTGGTGCAATTAACCGCATGGCGGAGGCTCGCACCAATGTGGACCCAGATCTAGGATCTGATAATGAGACCGTGGTTGAGGAAGGCGGATCTGAGGATCACGCAGAAGAACCAGAAATTTTTGAAAGCGGGCTGATCCGAGCCTTGGAAGGACTTAAAGGAAGCCAAGATGGAATCAAGATCGAGGTTTCCGAGTATGCTGGTGGGTTAAAACCAGAGGAGCTAATTGATTGGGTAATGTTGGTTACGAATCTGCCACTAGGATAGGATTTAGTGTAATGCGCCCTAGATTCGCCCAGCAGATTGAAAGGCCGGAAGGAAGGAATGCCTTCCGTGCCAATCTCCGGAGGAGGCCGGCTTCCTATGTTTTCTCAGTTGTTTATCAGCTCAGAGTGCAGGAAAGAAATTATAAATGCAGAAAGAAATATAAATGTATTTGTTATGGGTGGGGAGGATAAGCAGCACAACAACAATCAATCACCACTACTAACAGCAATTAAACACAGAATACGTTGCAGAAACTATCAATGTCATTCATCCTATGTATCCTCTACCTTTGCATTCCAGGAATACTTAACTATTAAATACCGATATCCAGAAAGCAGAATAACAGTAAGCAATAACATAAGCAACATGAGGCAGAAATGCTAAGTAAAGGCAGCATACAAGATAAGAACAGTCAATAGAGCCAAGTGTATTTTGTATTCAGAAGCAAACGCACAACTACAATGGTTCCCTAGCAATATATCCCCCTTCCACCCTTTTACAATGATATTGCCGAGCTATTTATAGCGCAAATTTCCCCCCATTACATCATTGGGCACAGGATCCCAGACCTGACAATTAACCGAAGAAGCTGACAAAGCTGACAAAAGCGGCTGATGTTGACCTCTGCCGGCATGGAATGTGCTTGCGGTAAGGTCCACCTGAAAGATTGGCAGCTACGTGGCGGTGAGGGGATGATGCTCCGAGTCAGCTTGACTGAGGGCAGCTTAAGTACAATAATCCAATTCACGCTCGCACACCACCCGTCACATCTCTGACTCGAATCCCGAGGCTGGACACCTGTCAGAATCTGATAAGGGACAAATCTGCCTTGGGATCTCGTCTCTCTTTCTTGCCCGACTTCGCCCGGAATTGGAGCGCAATCAGACAGCGCAAGGGGGAAGTAGCGCAGTTGGGGAGGCCTCCGTGCCTTAGAAAATTCCTGGGCTGGCTTCAACATTCTGCCCGAGTGCGCATAAGTAAGTGGGCGCAGCCCGACTTCGCTGCGAAGTCGGGTTGCGCACCCGCATGAACTTGAGGGCGCAGCCCGACTTTGCTGCGAAGTCGGGTTGCGCACTCAACACTTAGAATTTTTCGGGCTCCACTGATGCCCAGGTGCGCACAAAATGAGAGCGCACCCCGACTTCGCTGCGAAGTCGGGGTTCGCTCTATACTTAGCAAAATTTGGGTTCAGCTCTCCGCACTTTGGCTCCCCAAGTGCGCTCAAACTCAAGGGCGCAGCCCGACCTTCGCGAAGTCGGGTTGCGCAATACCAATACTTAGTCAATTTTAGGGCCTTTTGCCCTCTTGGAGAAACTGTCAGGAAAAAAGGAAAGGAGAAGGGGGGAAATGAAGGGAATGAAACTGATGGAAGGGAAGAAAGGGGATAGTGGAGAAAGGGAGAGAAGGAGGAGGGAAGGGAGAGCAACATCCTTACAAAAAAAATGAAGACATGGCACCCCGTGCAAAATGTGGCAACATTCCTGGCGGCTCGCGGGGTGTCGAGCTCGCCTCGATGCAACGAACCAGGCCTTTATCCTTTGGGCGCAGAGGAACTCCCTTCCCCTGCATCCCGCTGCTCCTGCTGCTGCTGAGTCCCCTTTTTGGGTAACTGTTCTTCTTCGGACTCACTCTCAGCAGTCTCTTCTTCTGATTCTTCTTCTTCTCCTCTCTCTGAATCCGAATGCTCACCACTGTCGCCCTCTCGCTCGGCAGGTTGCTCCCGCTCGCGGACGTGATTGTATGCAGTCTTGGCCTGGTCCCAAGCTGCTGCCTGGAAGGGCTCTAAATCGCTGACATCTTTCAGCGCTGCTCTGAATGCCGCAACCATGTGCACATCAATGGTGTCATATCTCTCTCCCAACTCCTGGAGGGAGGTGTTAATCTTGCAAAACCTTGACACCATTTGGGTTACCTGCGTCTCCTGGACTGGCTCGGTCCAGCCATCAATTTCTGATGTATCTGCCTCGAAAGACAGCCAATCCAGCTTTACTTGTTCAAGGGGCAGAAACTCCCCATCCTTGACGAAGCTCGGGCATCCGAGCGCAGAAAGAGTGTTGAAGGGGGCCAGGCAGATATTCATTTCATGGTTCAATACGTCCAGCATCTTCCTGGCGGCCCTGGTCTTTTCCGTTTTTTCAAAGTAATTATGCAAGGTTACCCTTGCATCCGCCCAATCTAGGGCAATCCGGGACATAGGGGGAAATCGGAGGCCCTTGCGCGCAAACTCTTCAAGTTTTATTGCCAAGTCCAGCCATTGCTTCGCTTGGCGTTCGGCCTCCTCTACCACAGGCTTTCCCTGGGCAGATACTTCTTGGATCCTGGATGCGAAATCCAGGACGGACAAGGACCTGACCACATTAGCCCTGCATCCCTGCAGCAAACCAGCCCGCATCTCCTTGATCTTGTTTTTCGAAAAGGCAGCCGCCTGGGACGCCTTCTCCTTCAGCTGAGATTGGGCCTGCCTCAACAAATCCTGCAGCTGGGATACATGTTCCAGTGCTGCCTTCTTCTCTTCCGACAGCTGTTCGGCCGTCTTCCTTTGTGCTGTAGCCTCCTGCTGGGACGCGGCGAGCTGAGCTTTCAAGTCTTCAATCTCTTTCTGGGCAGACTCCAGCCGCGTGGTGGCCTTGGCCAGATCTTCCTCCAGCTGTCTCGAGTTGTTTTGAAGCTGAAACAGCTTCTCTTGATTCTCGAGTCGCTTAACAAGGAGATTGTCAGTCCTGCGACGAATACCATTGATTTCGTATTCTTCGCTTATGTCATCAAAATTCTTCTCCTTGATCCGGTGTTCATAATCGGCCTCGGTCATTTCCCGGAGAGGCTTCTTAACTTTAGGGATCAACTTCTCGGTTCGCAGCACCCTCCTGTCCAAGTCGAACTTGGTGCGCTTCACCGGGGCGGCTATCTCCTCGGCTCTTCTTCGTTTGACGCCCTGGAGGAAAGAGGCGGAACACCCTACGGCCTTCGCGGCTAGAGGCTGATCGTCTGTAATCTGCAGCTGCTCCCCCATGAGGTCAAGTTCTGCTAGCATAGGGTACGCCGAGGCTAAATCCTGCTGCGGCATCCTTCCTGCAAACAATGAAGCAGGAGATATTCCAGAAGATGAGGTCGCTTTCAAGGGCGACTGGGTCCTAGGGGAAACGGGCGGCTGAGTAGGAGGTGGAGACGGGGTCTTGAATAGTGTGGGTGAGCGGCGCGGCGATGTAGGTACGGCTTCGACACTGGCCGCGGATGAGGGGTCTAGGGTTTGACCCAGGGTTTGGAAAACGTTCAGGTCCTGGGCAAACTGTTCGAAAGAATGGGGACTACGGAAGGATTGGGAGATAGGCGACAGGGAAGATGCGACTAAGGCTTGCCTTGATACAGAGAGGGACGGTGTTACTGTAGGGCCAACTAGGATTTGGGTAACCGGGGAAGAGGACGTACCTGCGGGCTCCGCCTGAGCCGATGCTTGGAGGACGCCTGCTGCCCAGACTTCTGCTTCTTTCCCTGGGCTATCCAGAGAGATGATTTCTGGCGCGGCTGCTTCTGTTCGTGCCGCAGCCGTCTGCTGCGCAGCCTCTTTTTTCGGCCGCTTGGTCTTTTCGCTCCTTTTTCTCTTCTTTTCTCCTGGAGCGGCAGTTTGCTCGGAGGAGGCGGAGGCGGTTGGTGCGGCGGGCAATGGTGCTCCCACGGTAAATTTGTACTTGGGCTTTGACGGAGGGACGCCTACTGCCGCTGGCCCACCGGTTGACCCTTCTGGCGCCTTTTCCTTTTGAGGCACTGCTTCACCGGTTGACTTTTCTAGCTCCTGTTCCTTTTGAGGCGACACTTCGGGAGCTGGAGACAACATCGGGCCCACCTGACTGCTTGTTGGCGTCTTGCTGGGAGGTTTTTGAATGGACAATTGCTGGGGTGGGGGTTTCCTTTTATATCTCTTCCTGGCGCCTAGGGGAACGCAATCTCGAAACGCGAACGGCTCCCATTTGCCGGCGTATTTATCATATAAGGCCGAAAACTCATCATCTACGGCCAATGTCTTTCGGTTAGACTTATCGTGTTGCGTGCGACACCTCATCTTCCAGCATTCAATGATTTTGTCCTTTTCCCAGCTGAGGGGCGTCACCTTTGAGAGGAATTTTCTGAAGCCCGCCGAGTCTAACCTGTGATCTGGATTGCGCTCCGGATCATACTCCACCTCCACACAGTAAAAGTCCTGCCATGGTGGCCATGATTGCATCCGCTCGATGTGCCATTCCAGGTCTGCGCCTGTTTTATTGCACCTCTCCTCCATGATTTCTGCTCGGGGGCAAATATGCACAAACTTTCCCCTGACCCCAATCGGGTCGTATTTCCAGCGCTGCGGTAGCTGTATCAAGCCCATGTTGAGGAGTTCCTGTTCGAGGTAGATGTGCTGCCCAATTTCATGCACTTGAATGTTCGCCCAGGTAATAGGATACTTGAAAATATGGCCCCTCTTCTTTCCCTGGCCGAATTCCTCTTCAACATAGTCCATTTGGCGCGATGTCTCCATACCGAACTGATGCTCAGTGCAAAAATAGGGCAGCAAGAACGGCTTCCCTTTGAATCCGTAGATTTTGATAACAATGCCCTGAGTCAACCGGAAGGTATCTCCGCATTTGTACTTCCTCAGGTAGTTCGTCATGGCCAGTGGAGGGCGAGATGCCTTGCCGTTGAACAGCGCCAGGGTCATACCTAAAAATTTGAAATTGAAGTCGTAGTAAGACCCTCTTCTATACAGGGCTTCCGTCCACTCGTACACCGGCAGCGGCGCTCCCTTCTCATTTACCCTTTTTAGATCAGGCACTTTGATTCGGTAGTGCGTATGGTAAAGGCACAACCATGTGAGGAATGAGCAGTGCCGGAACTCGGTTGTCTGCTTCTGCTGTATCCTGACCAGATTCGAATGTATGGCGTACGCCACCCAATCCGCCCAATCAAAGAAAATCGGGCGCCTTCCGCTCCTTTGCGCAGTGGAGTCATAAAACTCTCCATGCAAGATACATTCCGCGAGTGCCAGCTGATACGGGTGCACCATTCTGTCCGTGCCGCAGCCGAGTACCCATGCAAGGATAATATAAATATATTTGTTTTCAAACCTCTCCAGGGGTATGGGGCCTGACGGCCATTGTCCTGCTGGCAGTGGGGACTTCAGTTCTGAATCGAGAAACTCTCTCATCCTCCTGCTCTGAATGAATCTGCCCGCCTGCTCATCCAAGTTAATTCTTTTGACAATGGCATCGGGGTCGTACTGGAGTCCCGAGGCGAAGGCTGGCTGGACGCTTTCTTTGAAGAGGGTGAACAACACCCTTCCTTGGTTGTCGCAGACTTGCCGGGTAGCTGGTTTGTAATATGTCACAATAGACTCAACCAGCTCCGGGCAGTGGTGGACGGGAGGGCACAAGAACCAGTATAGGTTCGACTTATATGCAGCTCCGACATGGTGCGAGGGCGAGACTTTGCCTGCCCACTTTGCAATATTGGGCCGCAACTTGGTGAGGCTAATGGAGTACTCGCCATCTTTATACCCGGCCAGGCGATTGACGGGCGGCGGCGGAGGACCTTGCCCTTTGCTTCTCTTCGACCTGGATTTTCTTGTCTGCTCTTGTGGCACTTCGCTCTCATGAGCGCTGGACTCTGTGCGTTCCTCAGCCTCCTGTTCTGTATCGCTGGACTGCGGCTGCATTGGCGCTTTCCCCTTGTCCATTTTCTGTTCTTCGCTCATGGTGGCAGAGACGGGAATTTTAGTCACCACAGTCTTTAATTCTGCACCTTTCTTCCTCTTAAACGCGCAGCTCGGATTTACCCTGATAATTCGGATGTTCTGAGTATGCCAGGGCCCTTTTCTAGGAATGAAAACATAGCATTAATGGCGCGAGGAGGGGTTTAAAGTGATTTGCCCGAAGTAGGTAGAAAGCGCCGTTATTCCTTGGCGGCCGCGCGTGGGATTTTTCCTTGGAAGGCGCACCTTGTACGCGGTTGGTCCTAATGCGCTTTCTTCTTAATGACATCTGCTTCGAAATCCGTGCAATCATTCCTTAAAAATTTTGAACCTCGTGCTTCCAATGACGTCACAGCCGCCGCTTGGGCACACACTTCGAGGGAGACTCTGGCCCAGGGCTCAAGAAGGGACGCGGCCTAACTTCGCGCTATACACATTGCGCCTTCTGGGGCCCACACTTAGAAACTTTTCGTCATGCCCCTTGTTCTCCCTGACGGGTCGTTCGAAGTGCGCCCAAAATCAAGAGCGCAATCGGACTTCGCTCAAAAAATGTGCGCAATCCGACTTCGCCCGGAAAATGTTGCGCAGTAGGGATTCCACACTTAGGCGATTTTTGCTTCCTCTGCTGCCCGACTGCGCTCCCAAGATGGTGCGCAGCCCGACTTCGCTGCGAAGTCGGGTTGCGCACCCAGACTTAGAAAAATTTGAGGCTTTTTGTTTGCTCTTTTCTCTCAAACTCCCGACATCGCACAATTCATGGAGCGACGCCCGACTTCGCTGCGAAGTCGGGGAATTTTCTGCCTTGGTCAGACTTTTAGCAGCGCAAAATTTTGCTCCTTTTCTCACACTTAGCCCATTTCGGATTCAAAGCTGAAAACTGAATAACTGAAAGAAATATTTACATTCTGACATAAACTGAAATGCAGGAAATAAATGAGAAAAATATGTACAAGGAAGGACCTCTCGGGCACCTTCAGTGGTGATAGGCCTTTAGGTGGAAACCATTGACAGGGATAGGGAGAAGTTGTCCCTCCATGTCCCTGAGCACGAACGCGTTGAATTGGTTTACCCGAGCGATCTGATAGGGGCCTTCCCAGAGGGCATCAAATTTGTCATGGTTGCCCGGCTTCGCTTTGAGTGAGTCCCACTTGAGCACTAGGTCCCCGATTTTGAAAACTCGGGTGGTGGTCCCTTTTGCAAACCAGCTCTGGGTTGCCTCGGCATGTTTGGTAAAGGCCTGGTATGCCTTCTCCCTTTCCTCTTCTAGCTGCAACAGTTGACAAAGTCTGGCATCCATTGGATCCCCGTCGCCTTTCTCTTCATCTAACAACCAGAGTGCGGACATTTCTATGTGGGTAGGCAAAACTGCCTCCTTGCCATATACAAGCGCGTAGGGGGATGTTTTGATAGATTTCTTGAAAGATATGCGATCCGCCCATAACGCCCGGTCCGAAGTAGGTGCCACGACCTCTTGTTCCTTTCTACTTGTTTTTTATAATCTTCAGCAGATTCTTGTTAGTGGACTCGGCCAGGCCATTCCCCTGCGGGTAGTAGTTTGAGGACATCTTGTGATAGATGTCGTATTTGCTGGTGAACTCCGTGAGTACAGCACCTGCGAACCCCGGACCGTTGTCTGTAACTATTGCCTCTGGGACCCCGAAACGGGTAATGAGGCTCTCAAGGAACCCAATGACCGTTTCCTGGTCTGCATGCTTAGTGGGGATCGCCTCAGCCCACCGAGTGAAATAATCAGTGGCTGTAAGGATGAACTTATGTCCCGCTGCAGAGTTGGGCGTGATGGTCCCGACGAAGTCCAGACCCCACTGCTGAAACGGAGTCTCGGCTTGAATTGGCTGGAGGGGCAAGGGTGCCTTCCTATTCCTGTCGGCGAACCTCTGACATTTTTCACATTTTACACAGACCGCATGTGCGTCTGTGAAGAGGGTGGGCCAATAATATCCGACTCTGATAATCTTTAAGGCCGTAGGCCTTCCTGAATGATGTCCTCCAGGCATCCCAGAGTGGAACTCTCCGAGGACCTTTGGTTTGTCTGATTCCTTGACGCACCGCAACAGGATGCCGTCAATATTTTTAAAATACAGCCCCTCGGGGCGCAGTACATATCTCAAGGCATTCAGCCTAAACCTCCTTCTTTGTGAGGCATTGAGATGATCTGGACATCTCCCTGTGCTAAAATACCACACCAGGTCATTCGTCCAGTCACTCTCCTCTGATAAGGAGTTGGCAAGGTTAATTTCCGCCATTGGATCCTCCCACTGGCAGGCAGAGATTTCAGCTGCAGCACTTCGGGCCAACTCTTGGCACAGGGCCCGACCTCTGATCAGCTTCGTTGGCCGTACCTCTATGTCAAATTCTTGGATTTTAGCTATCCATCCTGCCCTCTTGTGACCTGGCTCCCCTTGTATAATGAAATTCCTGACGTCCGGATGTATCACAAAGATAGTTATCCGGCTCTGGGAGACAAAGTGCTTGAACTTCCTGAGAGATCTCATGACTGCGTGCACCTGCCGCTCAATAAAATTGTACTTTTCTTCATGCGGCTGAATCACCTGGCTTAGGAACGCTATGGGGCGCTCTTCGCCATCATCTCCCTTCTGAGTCAGGACTGCAGCGTAGCTCTCGGGCTCTCCCACCGCGTACAGGATGAAATCCTTGGAGTAATCTGGATTTATTAATACTGGAGCTTGCGCGATTCTGGCCTTGATCTCTTCGAAGGCTTGCTTCCTTTCGTCAGTCCACAAGAATTCAGCATTCTTTTTTAGGAGTTCGGCCATGGGCTTGATCACTTGTGCGAAGTCCGGTACGAACTTCCTCACGAAGTTGATTTGGCCAAAAAATGATTGTAGCCCCTTCTTGTCAACTGGGATGGATAAGCGAAGAAGAGCTTCTGCTCTGTCAGGATCAACTGCAAGGCCCTTCTCAGAAATAACATGTCCTAGCAGCTTGCCTTCCTTTACCGCGAAGACTGACTTCTTCGGGTTGATGGAAATGCCGAACTCACGACATCTCTCAAATATTTGCCGCAAGTGGGAGGCATGGTCCTCTCTCTTATGTGAAAACACAGTCATATCGTCCAAATAGATGACAATGACCTTGTTGAGCAGCTCCCGGAACGCCAAGTCCATAGCTCTTTGAAATGTAGCGCCGGCGTTAGAAAGGCCGAAGGGCATGCGCTGATATGCAAACGTTCCCCATTTGGTGGTGAACGTTGTCTTGTGTTGATCTTCGTCCTTTACCCATATTTGGTTGTATCCAGAGAATCCGTCCAAGAGAGAGAACCTCTGAGCTCCAGCAACTACGTGGAGGATTTGATCAATTTGGGGGAGCGGATAATGATCCTTCAGTGAAGCCTGATTGAGGTTTCTGAAATCCACGCAGAGGCGGATGTCTCCATTCTTTTTTCTCACAGGGACCAGATTCGCGACCCAAGATGAGTGCTTGATGGGGTAGATGATCTTGGCCTCCAGCATCTTCAAGAGTTCTGCTTTCATCATGGCTTCAATTTTTGGGTTCACCGCCCTTTGCTTCTGTCGGAAAGGTTTTGCATTATCTTCCAGCTCTATAGTATGTTGGATCATCTCTCTGTCATACCCCTTCAAGTCCTGGTAGCACCAGGCCACAATATCAGGGAACTCTTCGCATAAAGATCTGATCTGCTCTAGCTCCTTTTCAGTGCAGTCTGTCCCGACCTTGATCACTTTTCCGGGTTCCAGTTCCAGGTCCATGTCCTGCTTGGGGTCCACTTTGATTCTGTGGGATATTGCCCTATCGTTCTGATCAAAGAGACTCTCCGGAGTAATCAGTCCTTTCGGGACATGATTATTTTTTAACTGTATCAACCCCTCGTATTGCTCGTCATCAGGGTCTCTACCTTCGATTGTACTTGCTTCGTTTATCAAAAAAGTGACGATATCCTCGTCACAATCGAACACCTGCCAGTGGGTGTCTTTATCGAGCACAGAAGGCCTGTAGATGGTACGAACCGGCTTCGGCTTATGGACAGTGTCATCAGCCGGGACGTACCTGGCTCCAACGAGACGCGAGAATGTCGGCATGCTTATTCTTCTCACGAGATATGGCTTTGACATTCAAAGAGTCGAATGACTCCATCAGATCCCAGACACGGTTACGGTACGCCTTGAGGTAATGCTTCTTGGAGGCGCACTTATTCGTAATCTGGTTGCACACCAGCTCTGAGTCGCCAAAGATCTGCAAATGTCTTACCCCCAGTCTCTCCGCCTTTCTCAAACCCAAGCACAAAGCCTCATACTCCGCCGCGTTGTTAGTGCAGCTCCAAGCCAGCCTGTAAGTGTAGTCCTTTTGGATTCCGGATGGGGAAACCAGAAGTACACCTGCACCGGCGCCATTTTTGCATCGGGCGCCATCAAAGTACAACTTCCATAGCTTTTCTGGTGCAGGTCCAACCTCCTTCTTTGCTGACTGGTCAAGTCTTTCAGGCTGGGTGACGGAGTAACAACCTTGCTCGGTCTCAATCATGGCATTGAAGTCTAGCAAGGAGAACTCATCCTCCACTTGTAACAGCTCGAGGGCCTCTTCTGCCATATCCACCTCTACCAGTTCTTCAGTTGTCAGCTGAACCATGCCATTCTGCTGCTCCTCTCCGGGTATCTTCTCTACCAGAAATGTGGAAGGCTTTTCATTATAGATCTTCAATCTTCTTCCTTTGAAGGGCACTTCCATATGTGAATAATCCAGAGACAGATATCCACCCAGCTTCGCAGTGAACTCCCTAGAGAGACACATGCCGAAGTAGGGTTCCAAGTCGACCACAACGACCTCTTGGATGACCACTATGTCGAGGGCTTTATGCAGTCGGATCGGGATATCCTTGATGACACCAACTGTCTTGACGGGGGTGCCGTCTAGCTGCAGCACACCTTGGCTGCTCCTTGTATATTCCATACCAATCTCCTCGCAGACGGCTCTCGGCATGACAGTAGTGGAAGCACCAGAATCCACCATGCAGTTGTGTACTATATAGCCTTCCATCCGCAACGACAGATAGAAAGGTGGCGGCCTGTTTTTCCCGGTAGCAAAAACTGTCAAGGGCTGAGCTAACACAGCAGGCTGCGTCGGCTTTCCATCTTTCACGCTTTTCAAGGATTCCTGCAATAGGTCTACTTGCCCTGGGAGCAGAAGAGCCTCGTACATACTTATCTTTGCCGGGGTCCTTTTGAGCTCATCAACTATATTGTAGGTTGAAGTGTCGGCTCCCTCTATCTCTTTCGTTGGCTCATACCTGGTCCGGTATTGCTTCGTGGCTTCGACTCTCTGTCTCTTCGTCAGCGACGGATACCTCAGCTTCTCTTGAGCTTGTTCTTTTGTTTCGGCTAGAGGTTGGGCTGCGGGAGCCTTCATCGCGGGAGCCTTGAGCGTAGGGAACCTCTCTTTGGCTGTAGGAGGCAAAGGTGACTTGTCAGGTGGTAGCCCAGCAGGCTGCGCCCTCTCTCTTCTGGCGTATACTTTCAACGGCTTTGTTTGGGCCGTGGCAGCCTCAATGGGCCTTCTGCCTTCCTTGGTCAAGAGCGACACAGGATCTTCTTCTGGGACTGCAAAGTTGCCTTCATCGTCCAGGATCATGTATGCTTCGTCCTCCATGGCGCTGCCCGCAAGAGTCTGAAGATAATGCTGATGCAGCATGCAACCCTCCTCTCCATGTGGATCGTTGCATGTGGAGCACCAGTTAACCTGGTCAGAAGTGCCAAGTTGAACCTCATTGGCAGCATTCCTTGCCGGGGGCCTTTGCGCTTGCGCAGCTTGATCTTTTGTTAGCGTCGGGGGAGGATATGGTCTCCTCGGAAGGAACTCCATCTGGGCTTGCTTCTTCTTCATTATTGTCATATCATTGGAAATAGTATGATAACCGGAGGCCAGAGCCCGTACCTCCTGAAGGATTTTATTCTGAATGTCATTATCAGCAGGCGCCGGCCGGGCGGCGGAGGTATTGCGGCTAATGGTGGAGGTGCAGAATACGCCGCGTAATGAGGGGAAGCTGGGAGTGCGGGATACTGCAGAGGTGGAGGTGGCGGATTAGGATAATGGATCTGAGGCTGACCATAGGGGTTTATAACCGGCGCTGGATTCCATGGCTGCTGGGGGTACTGATTTGATGAGGATGGCATTACACCAGACGTCGATGGGTATTGGGACTGAGGGAAATCAGGGTAGATGGGAGGTTGCATTCTATGTGGAAGTCTGCCTATAGAGATTATGTCTAATTCTGCTTGCTGGGCAGCTTCATATAGGGCAGGGAAAGTGTCGACCCGGGCTATCTTGAGAAGTAGGCAAATATCCGAATTGAAAGACCTCAGGTAATAGTGTGCAGCTTGACCCGTCGGAGGTCGCAGTTCGCGAGGTACTCTCTTCCAGGACCTTGCAAACCTTATGTTGAAGTCTGATATCTCCTCTTGCGGGTGGCGTTGAATACTCTGAAACTGATGCAGCAATGAAGAGGGGTCGGCAGACTCGTTGCATCCCTTTACGAGCCTGCCTGCCAACTGGGGCCACCCCGTGATAGCTCCTTCTGGCAAAGATCTCCACCAGTAGAGAAGCTTCCCTCTCAGAGAAAGAGCCAATAGACGGGTCTTAACACTCTCACTCGTAATAGAGTGCAGTGCAGCCAAGGCCAAAATGTCTTGGATGTGCTCATATGCTGTTTTCCCGGAGCCATCGTAAGTAGGGATGGATTTCAAGGCAGCGGGGGGCACAACCTCTTGTCCAACTAGAGCCAAGGGCCCTGTGGAGTCAACTGTTGGGAAGAGGTCGTCATCATTTTGTTGGGCAGCCATGTCTTCTTCCTCTCCGGTCGTGTACTCGGTATCAGTGTTGTCCGAAGTTGTAGGTTGTTCTTCAATTTCGGCCTCTCCGACTTCAGCTTCTTCGATCTCGGCTTCTTCAATTTCAGCTTCGAGTTCGTCTATGTGAGCTTGGTAGTCAGCCAGCCTTACGCGCTCTCCAGGAGCGTTGATGTCGATTTCGTAGAGATCAGGCTGGTTTCCCGGGTTCCTTGCTCTCCACCTTCTTGTATGCATGAAGGCGCTTGGACCGGTCTCACGGACTCAGAGAATATTCAGGTACTTGCAGAGTCGCCAGGTGTTCTGATTTGACAGCAATGAAGCGAACACCAATGCTTCGATTCTGTTTTGGGGTGGGAAACTCCCGTGTCCCACCGGGCGTGCCAAAGAAACTGTTGGTTACGAATCTGCCACTAGGATAGGATTTAGTGTAATGCGCCCTAGATTCGCCCAGCAGATTGAAAGGCCGGAAGGAAGGAATGCCTTCCGTGCCAATCTCCGGAGGAGGCCGGCTTCCTATGTTTTCTCAATTGTTTATAAGCTCAGAGTGCAGGAAAGAAATTATAAATGCAGAAAGAAATATAAATGTATTTGTTATGGGTGGGGAGGATAAGCGACACAACAACAATCAATCACCACTACTAACAACAATTAAACACAGAATACGTTGCAGAAACTATCAATGCCATTCATCCTATGTATCCTCTACCTTTGCATTCCAGGAATACTTAACTATTAAATACCGATATCCAGAAAGCAGAATAACAGTAAGCAATAACATAAGCAACATGAGGCAGAAATGCTAAGTAAAGGCAGCATACAAGATAAGAACAGTCAATAGAGCCAAGTGTATTTTGTATTTAGAAGCAAACGCACAGCTACAATGGTTCCCTAGCAATATATCCCCCTTCCACCCTTTTACAATGATATTGCCGAGCTATTTATAGCGTAAATTTCCCCCCATTACATCATTGGGCACAGGATCCCAGACCTGACAATTAACCGAAGAAGCTGACAAAGCTGACAAAAGCGGCAAAAAGCGGCTGATGTTGACCTCTGCCGGCATGGAATGTGCTTGCGGTAAGGTCCACCTGAAGGATTGGCAGCTACGTGGCGGTGAGGGGATGATGCTCCGAGTCAGCTTGACTGAGGGCAGCTTAAGTACAATAATCCAATTCACGCTCGCACACCACCCGTCACATCTCTGACTCGAATCCCGAGGCTGGACACCTGTCAGAATCTGATAAGGGACAAATCTGCCTTGGGATCTCGTATCTCTTTCTTGCCCGACTTCGCCCGGAATTGGAGCGCAATCAGACAGCGCAAGGGGGAAGTAGCGCAGTTGGGGAGGCCTCCGTGCCTTAGAAAATTCTTGGGCTGGCTTCAACATTCTGCCCGAGTGCGCATAAGTAAGTGGGCGCAGCCCGACTTCGCTGCGAAGTCGGGTTGCGCACCCAACACTTAGCCACTTCTTCAGCTACATCGCCCCGACTGCGCATGAACTTGAGGGCGCAGCCCGACTTCGCTGCGAAGTCGGGTTGCGCACTCAACACTTAGAATTTTCAGGGCTCCACTGATGCCCAGGTGCGCACAGAAATGAGAGCGCACCCCGACTTCGCTGCGAAGTCGGGGTTCGCTCTATACTTAGCAAAATTTCTGTTCAGCTCTCCGCACTTTGGCTCCCCAAGTGCGCTCAAACTCAAGGGCGCAGCCCGACTTCGCTGCGAAGTCGGGTTGCGCAATACCAATACTTAGTCAATTTTAGGGCCTTTTGCCCTCTTGGAGAAACTGTCAGGAAAAAAGGAAAGGAGAAGGGGGGGAATGAAGGGAATGAAACTGATGGAAGGGAAGAAAGGGGATAGTGGAGAAAGGGAGAGAAGGAGGAGGGAAGGGAGAGCAGCATCCTTACAAAAAAAATGAAGACATGGCACCCCGTGCAAAATGTGGCAACAGTAAATAGTATGGAGAAGTATTTTGAATGGAGTAATATGGCTGAGGAAAAGAAGGTGAAACTCGCGTGCACAAAGTTGAAAGGGCATGCTTTAATTTGGTGGGATCATCTACAGACAGAACGATAGAGGAAAGGAAAAGCAAAGATCAAGGCTTGGGATAAGATGAAGAAGAAGTTGCAAGAAAAGTTTGTGCCTGTAGACTATTCCCAAACTTTATTTCGTAGATTTCAGAACCTTTGACGGAAGGACCAAAGCATTGAGGACTACACCAATGAGTTCTACAAGCTATCTATTCGTGTGGAGCATAACGAGACCGAAGAGCAAAGGGCTGCAAGGTATGTAAATGGCCTAAGTTATGCTATTCAAGATGAGTTGAGTATGCATCGTACCCTTACTGTAGAAGATGCGTATCAGATGGCCTTGAGGGCCGAAGAAAAGCATAAGAGGAGTAATTATAGAAGAGGGAAGAAGGGATCGATATCTTCTCCAAATCGAGGGCGTGGGGGATCTAGCTCATCAAAGGGAGAATCCTCAAATACAAAGAAACAGGAAGAGACAGAGCAAGGTCGTGGTACCTACCAAAGAGGAAGAGGGAATAGAGGAGGTCGAGGTAATGGGGGAGGTCGAACTGGGAATGGATCATGGAAGCCATATACCTGTTTTAGATGTGGTGAGGAAGGTCACCGAGCATTTGAGTGCACCCACTATGATGCTGAAGAGAGGAATCAGGGAGGACAGGCCAGAGTCAACATGGTTGAGGAAGAGGATGAAACTGATACAGAAGTTGCTACAGATGCGAGCGAGAATCTCATGATAAAGAGAACATTGATTACTCCAAAGAAGGCAAAAATGCAAGCAGATGAGGGTGATGAGTCCTGGCTACAAAAAAATATCTTTCGTACAAGATGCACATCGGGAGGAAAGGTATGCAAAGTAATCATTGATGGTGGTAGTTGTGAGAATATGGTCTCTAATGTAATGGTAGAGAAAATGAATCTAAAATGTGAGAAGCACCCACATCCCTATCGCATTTCATGGATCAAGAAAGGGAATGAGGTGACTATTGATAAGAGATGTTTGGTAAAATTCTCAATCGGGGTGACTATTGATAAGAGCTGTTTGGTAAAATTCTCAATCGGGAATACTTATAAAGATGAAGTTTGGTGTGACGTGATTCCTATGGATGCCTGTCACATACTATTGGGGAGGCCTTGGCAGTATGATAGGAAGACCGTCCATGATGGGGATCGAAATACATACACCTTTTGAAAGGATGGTGCCAAGGTAGTATTGTTGCCTCTTCAGGAAGAAGGGCAGAGCGAGAGTTTGTTGACTACGAAGGAGTTTATCATAGAGGCACAAGAATCTGGTTGGTGCTATGCATTGACAGCGAAGAAGATAGAGGTAGAGGAGACTCCTATACCACCACCAGCATCCAGGTTGTTGAAGGAGTATGCTGATGTCATACCAGATGAGTTACCTGATGGTTTACCACCGAAGAGGGATATTCAACATCACATTGATCTAATTCCTGGGTCAGTTCTTCCGAACCAGGAAGCCTATCGGTTGAGCCCAATCCAGAATGCAGAGTTGAATAAGCAAGTGACAGAATTAATACGGAAAGGATTAGGAAGGGAGAGCATGAGTCCTTGTGCAACTCCTGCTCTATTAACTCCGAATAAGGATGGCTCATGGCGGACGTGTGTAGATAGTAGGTCCATAAATAAAATTACTATCAGGTACAGGTTCCCAATACCTAGAGTGGATGATATGATGGACGTCTTAGCAGGGGCTAGCTACTTCAGCAAGATTGATCTACGAAGTGGTTATTATCAGATCAGGATTAGAGAGGGGGATGAGTGGAAGACTGCTTTCAAAACTCGAGATGGATTGTACGAGTGGATGGTGATGCCATTCGGGTTATCAAATGCACCCAGTACCTTTATGCGGTTGATGAACTGAGTGCTGCGGGAATACATTGGTAAGTTTGTGGTTGTCTATTTTGATGATATCCTGATTTTTAGTAAAAGTGAAGAAGAGCACTTGCACCATGTGAGGTTGGTGTTAGAGTTATTATGGAAAGAGAAACTGTATGCTAATTTGAAGAAGTGTAGATTTCTTCAAGAAAGTCTAGTGTTTTTGGGCTTTGTAATTTCCAAGGATGGCCTGAAGATGGATGAGGAAAAGGTGAGGGCAATTCTTGAATGGCCTATTCCAAGGAATGTAACAGAGGTGAGAAGTTTCCATGGTTTGGCAACTTTTTATAGGAAGTTCATTAGAAACTTTAGCAGCATTCTTGCACCCATAACAAAGTGTACGAAGGGGAAAAACTTTGTATGGACCAAAGCAGCAACTCAGAGTTTTGAACTCTTGAAGAAGAAGGTTTCAGAAGCACCCGTTGACTGTGATGCTTCACATGTGGGGATTGGCGTTGTGTTGAGCCAAGAGGGGCAGCCAGTAGCATTTTTCAGCGAAAAGTTGAATGAGGTAAGGAAGAACTACTCCACTTATGATGTAGAATTTTATGCAATTGTGCAGGCGCTGAGGTATTGGCGACATTATTTATTATCCAAGGAGTTCGCACTGTACACTGACCATGAAGCCTTAAGGTATGTCAATTCTCAGAAGAAATTAAACAGTAGACATGCCAAGTGGGTTTCCTTTTTGCAAGAATACTCATTTGTGTTGAAGCACAAGTTCGGTAAGCAGAATAAGGTGGCTGATGCATTAAGCAAGAGAGTACTATTGGTAACCACCATGGAGAATGCAGTGGTAGGCTTTGAGGGGATTAAGGATTTGTATGAATCTGATGCAGATTTTGGAAGCATTGTACAACAGTACAAAACTCCAGTTGTGGGTGAGGCTGGTCGAATATTTGTTGAGTATGTTATGCAGGATGGCTATCTGTTTAAGGGGAAACAGTTGTGCATACCTGTTGGTTCCATGCGGGAGAATATCATCCGTGAGCTGCATAGTGGCGGTTTGGCAGGACACTTTGGCGTAGATAAAACAGTTGCTCTTGTGGAGGAAAAGTACTATTGGCCACGGTTGAAGAGAGATGTAATTCGATTTGTGTCTATATGTAGAGTGTGCCAAGTGGCTAAAGGTCATGTACAAAATACAGGGTTGTATACGCCCTTACTAGTTCCCCTAGGATCGTGGACCGACCTAATTATGGATTTTGTGCTAGGGCTACCCCGTACTCAGCGAGTTGTTGAAGAGGCAAACACCATAGCTTGGGAGAAGCAAATCCCTAAGAAGAAGAAGGAACACATTGCATAGGTCCTTGACAGGAAAGTGATCACCACACGCAATGGCAACTATAGCAAATACTTGGTACAATGGGAAGGTTTGTCCCAAGCTAATAACACTTGGATTTCCAAGGAGGAACTAAAAAGGCTTGACATTGACAAGCTCGAGGTATTTCATCAGCAGAACTCGCAGGAGCTGAGTTCATTTTCAACCAGAGGATAATGATGCACCTTTCCAGGGCCATAACTTTTACTTCGGGTGTCTATTTTGCTCCTTTCTTTTTTTCAGAGCATGCTGAATGGCACAGAGAACCTAAGTAAAGTGGTCCATATGTTTTCAGCACGAACACACCTCTAGGAGGCCCAAAGTTAGCTTTTAATATAATTTTTAGTTTTCACAACTGAAAAGTTATCATAACTATTAGTGTAGAACTAGAGTAGGGTTGATATCTTGGGGTAGTGGGTTTTATTGAATAACTGGTGCATGATTTCATTTTGGATGCCATCCAAGTTTTTTTTTTCTTTTTTAGGGTTACTAAAAATAGTAAGGGGTAGCATAGGCTAGGGTTTTTTTTTTTTTTTTGGAGCATAAGAAGTGGGAGACCCTATTGTAAGGGGATGGAAATTCAGTTAATGAAAAGAAGCATTTGTAGGTTTCTTTTATTAGTGTATTTTGTATGATATTTTATCTTGCAATTTTACCCTTGGAGTCCATTGACGTTCTCCTACAGTGAATTTTCATCATAGACCAAGTAGATGATTGGTTACAACAATGTCAGGTGATGCTTAAACTTCTTAAAGATAATTTGATCCATGCACAAAACCGTATGCAGCAACAATAGGACCTACATCGTTCAGAACGACAATTCAACGTCAGAGATATGGTCTTTTTGCGCTTACCTTATAAGCAGTTATCCCTAAAGATCAAGTCTAATCAGAAGTTGGCCCCTTGATATTATGGGCCCTACAAAGTGGTTCGTCGCATTGGTGAAGTAGCATATCAATTTTGGAGCTTCCTCCTTCATCTCGCATCGATCCAGTTTTCCATGTATCTTGCCTCAAAAAAGTTATTGATCAAAAGGTGCAATCCCAGACAAACCACTACTATATGAAGAAGGTCGTATAACTCTCCAACCAAAAGCAATACTGCGATCCAGAGTGCGTCATCTACGATCACACCACATTCAAGAGTTCCTAATTAAGTGGCAGGACCTTCCAAAAGAAGATGCTACATGGGAGCCTGAGAGTATTTTCCAATCTTTTCCAGCTTTGAGGACAAAGCTTTCCGAAGGGGGGAGCCATGTAACAATTCCAAATTAGTCATGTTGGTTCATTGATTAGTCATGTCGGTTCATTGATTCTTTTCATCTATTAATAGGTAAAATGATGATTTATTTTTCTTCATAATCAAATTTACATTTGAATTGTGTGTATCACAAGAGACTTCACCCTCTCTATGTGGCTACGAGAATCCGCCCTCTCTAAGTGGCTAGATTCATTTGATTTACTTCAACTCGGATTTGATTTATATTTCGATTGATATTTGCGTAAATATAAGAGTTCTACTTCATCGAGATCAAAGAAAAATCTGGCATGACTCGGCAAATAAGAAACAACATTAACTTTAGGGGCAATTGTAACAAAGTAGTGTTCAACCAATGCCATTTTGCCTGTTTGATTCAATCAGAGATCAGTGCAGTGTTTCTTTATCCATGGATGGATCGACCGTCCTGGCTAACCAATATAAACATAGCTACATAAACAAGGCATCAAATAGACCCCACTTTGTTGTATGGGCTCTTTTTAGCCTTTAGTTGATCTCACAATATCAAGACTCGAACGTGTCTCGGACTCGGCAAGCCTGTATTTTCGAGCTACTCAAGATCAGAGAAAAATTCGACATGACTTGGCAAGAGACAGCCAATGCATTGCATACTTACAAATGATATCCTGTTCAAAGGGGTATGATGGTGTTTTCCTAAGGTGTGTTGAAGGAGAAAAGATAGAAGATCTTCTAAAGGCCTATCATGATGATGGCAGGCATTACTTTGCATATACGACTGCTCACAAGATCCTAAGAGCTAGGTACTATTGACCCACAATAATATCTAACGCTTTTCAGTGAGTTAAAGAGTGCAAGTTATGTTGCATGTATGTGGGAAAGAGAAGGAAATCCCCAATGCCTCTACAAACTATCTTCGTCTTAAAACCATTCAAGTAATAGGGGTTAGACTTCATAGGCAAAATTAACCCTCTTTCCAGTGCATTACATAGGTGGATCCTAACAGCCATAGATTATTTCACCAAGTGGATAGAGGCATTTCCAATCAACGAGGCAAATGTGGAGACAGTCATACAATTGTTGTAGGACATTGAAACCCGTTTTGGGATCCCTTCTATTGTCATCATTGATAACACATCACTCTTCACAGAGGGCAAAATGATATAGTTCGCCCTTCAGCATGGTTTTGTATTTAAGACGTCCTTGAACTACTATCTGCAAGGGAACAGTTTTGTTCAATCCACGAACAAGAATTTGGTCAAAATTTTAAAGAGGACAATAGTTGATTCTCAAAGGAATTGTCATATTCAGCTGAAAAAGGTATTGTGGGAAGACAAGGTAAATCTAAAGGCTTCCATTGGTCACTCACCATAAAACTGGTATTCAGGAAATAGGCTATGTTACCTGCCAATCTGGAGCTCCCACCTCTAATACTCTCACAACAGATCAAACTAGATGACACAGATATAACTCCCTTGCAAGCCAAGCTAAATGAGTTGTTGTTCCTCGAAGAAGAAAGAGAGAAGGCATTTGGGAAGAGCGTATGGCACCAAGCTGCAGTGAACAAGTGGTCTGATAGAAAAGCAACAATGCTTGATCTCTAGGAAGGGGACCTGGTCTAGAAGTGGGAGGAAGATTGAGCCAAGCCCAACCAATACACAATGTTTCACTCCTTGTGGTCTGTAGAAGAATTGTAGGACATCCCAAGAATGAGGATTCAGATAGTGATACAGATGACAAAGTGCATCACACTATCCAATATTTCAGAAAAGAATTTGATAAAATGGTGAAAGAAGTTAAGGGGGAAACTAAGAAAGACCGGAAAGATATATGGTGTACTGATTGCAAGATCGAACAACTCACTATCGTTAATTGTTCTAGGAACGCATATTGTAATATATGTGGTGTGTTGGGACATGAAGTTGTGGATTGTCCATTTAACCTAAAAGGGGCAAGACACCAAACTCTAACGGTGCAGGGGGATGAGGAAAAATTGAATGCCCAAAGGAATGGACAAGGCACAACTAGCGGTGGATATAGGAATAATTGCCAAGGAGGCAAGCCATATCAAGGCAATCAACAGGGAGGTCAAAGTCGGTTGTAGTATGATTCAGAAGGCAGGCCAGTCATACAATGTCGCAATTGCCAAGAGTGGGGGCATTTTGCGAAAAACAATTTAGTCCCTCAAACAAATGAGACAGCTAGGAATAATGTAATGCATATATGCCGATGGTGTGGTCTAGGTAACCACAAGGAGGTTAATTGTCCCAAGAAGGCGAGTACAAGTAACTCACAGAATGTCAATTTTCTTGACATCGATGTACCTCCAACAAGAAAGGAAGAAAAAGAGAAAGATATATTGGTCGTGACAAGGAGTCATGCCAAGAAAGACAATTACCCCAAACTTGCCAAAGAGAAGGAGAGATGGCAAGCGTCTTAAAAGGTAATTGGAGAAGAAGTAGAGAAATCTAAAAAGGCAAGATTAGCGGAACAAAAAGAGTTGAAGAAGCCAAGCAGCTTAGAAGAGAAAGTGTCAACACAAAGACTAGTAGCACAAGTCTTGAATACCACCGTGGAGGTTAAGGTGGCAAGTTTGTTAGGAGCCATACCAGCATTACAGCCCCAAAAGGTGATGGAAGTACAAAGCTAGCTAGTAAAGGAAGCCAAGAAGAAGGATCACTTCATAGATCCAACAATATTAATGATTGAAGTTTGAAAAAAACCAGCATTAGTTCACATGGAAATACTGGAGCATAAATTAACAAAAGTAGTTGTGGCCGAAGTGTCCAATGTTGATGTGCTACCAGAGAAGACCTGGAAAGAGATCGGAGCTCCATTCTTGTGGGCACCTAGTTTTAAGTTGTATGTCACCGACCAGTATGGCATAAAGACGAAGGAAGTATTGACGACCCAAAAAGTAATATTAGTTGACTAAGACTTCATCTTGGATTTCATTGCGATTACAATGCAAAACCCAGCATATAATGCATTGCTGGGAAGGGAATGGCTAAGATTGGCCAAAGTAAATCACAAATGGAAAAAATATTGAATAACAATTAAGAAAAGACAGCATAAATATATGATCTATTTGATAAATCAAACAATCAGTGAAGATGTGGCTACAACGGATGAATGAGGAATTTCCTTAGAGGAAGAACTATATGAGCCAAACGAGGAAGGAATGTTGTACCTAGAGGAATGTGGTGAAGATGAGAATCAATCTGATAGCAGACTTCTCCACAGACAAATGGATGAGATTGAAATGTTTCAGCCCAACTGCCTCTATATCCAAACAGAGGAGACTTCAGAAAACCAAGATGAAAATGAAGTCAACAAGAAGACAAAGGAAGAAGAAAAGGAGAAATGGACATTTCCGAAAAGCTTCGCAGAGTATAGAGTTGGTGATGCAGAAATAGATGCGAAAGCAGCACATCCAAGGAATGTGGAAAAAGCCAAGGCAAAACCATAGAATATAAAATACAAAGGACCCAAGATGGTGGAAGTGAATTTAGGAACGAATGATGAACCAAAAATGATCCATTGCGAAGACAATTGGGATCCTGTATTGAAGGCAGCAGCTTTTAAGATTTTCTTGCAATACAAGGATGTCTTCGCTTGGACATACAAAGATTTGAAAGTGATACCTCCAGAACTATGTGTTCATAGGATTCCATTGGTCCGGAAGCCCAACCGGTGAGAAGAAGTTCCTATAGAATAAACCCAAAGTATGCGGTTTTCGTGAATTTAGAAATAGAAAATATTTTGAATGCTAGCATTATCTTCAAAGTTACGAGTGAGTGGGTATCACCCATCATGGTCACTTTGAAGAAAGAAGTAGATAAAATCCGTATATGCGTAGACTTTCAAAGTCTAAATGCAGTTACAATCAAGGATCCCTTTCCTATTCCATTCAGTGATTCCATCCTAGAGGAAGTAGCTGGACATGAAATCTACTCACTTTTGGATGGGTTCTCCGACTATAATCAAATAAGTATTTCTGAAGAAGATAAATTGAAGACCACGTTTGTGGTAGAGAATGGCATTTATGCCTATAATAGAATGTCATTCGGACTATGCAATGCCTCGACCACATTCCAGAGGATTATCTTATACATACTTGATCAGTTGGCAACAAGGAAATTCAAAGCATTCTTGGACAATTGATCGATATATGGCAAAATTCAGGAATATTTACTAGCATTAGATGAATGTATGAGGTTATGTAGAAATGCGAGGATAGCCCTGAATCCAGGTGATGTGGATCTAAAAATCCTGATCACATTTCCTTTATTCATGAGTGCTTAAATAGCACAAAATACATAACAAATAAACTTCCAGAGTTTGGAAGATAGCAAACTAACTAGAAGATACAAACAAGAAAAGGTGTTGAGATAACAACTTATCTCAACAACCTAACTAATGGCTAACTTAGGCTACCAGAAGCTAACTTGCAGCCAAGAAGCCAACGTGAGCAATAGAGGCTCACATAATAATGCAATATAATAATAATATGCCTAATGTCCTCATCATTCCTCCCAACCATAGAAGCATTGGACTCCAATGCTTTTACAAGAAAGTGGGAGCAAACACGGGAGTGTGCAAGTGCCCAAAATACAATCCTCGAACTGATGAAGATGGAAACCCTTTGGAAGGCTCTGCTCGCCACCAAGGAATCACTACCACTCCTGCAAAGGGAGTACCCAAAGCAAACTATGCTTCAAGGGCTATAGTAGGAATTTTCTTCAGTCTTCTTCCCAAAATGTTGCCTACTCCTCACATCATTCATGCTTCAAAAATGGTGATACAAGTTGGCTTGAAACAGATCCAACATATCACCTAGCCACGGAATTTGTGCTTTAGTCGACAATAACCCAAAACTAAGCACTGGGCAACAAACGAAGTCGGTCAATTTTTTTCGGTCAATTTTTTGCCACATCTTCTTGCTAAACCCCCTATGACTAGCAGCAAACGAAGTCGGTCAATTTTGTGGCACAAATCCTCCAAGTGTCCTTATGGTAATCTGCTTATCTTACCAGATTGCATGGATAACTAGTGGTTGCAACTGCCAAGTGTTATAGAGGAGATTACTAGTTACAAGGTTCACTTGTATTGAGTGTCGGGTACCACCAATCGTGCACTCCATATTACAAATCCACGAAAAAGTCCAAAATAGGACTTAATGAACCTTAATACAAAGTGTTGGCAATTTGAGTTATTTTATGTTGTCATTGATGTCACATGAATCATTGATGTCATATGGATCACATTGAGTTTTGATGGGCAAGTGATATTTTGGAAAGCATGGATAAATTCAGGGTTTTTGTGAAAACCAAGGCAAGCAAAATAAAAGGTTTTATTTAAAACCATGGATGGCAGATTTGAAATGGCTTTTTCTTAAAAACCAGGTTGGCCTTTCGTTTCGTCGAAAAAGGTGCCCCGGTGATGAAGATATTTAATTTTAAATATTTAGTTTAAATTTTAATTATTTAAAATTTACGTTTAAATTTTAAAATTAAAATTAAAGTTAGCGCCGACGTCTAAAGAAAGAGGGAAAATCAATAATGCGCCGATGTCATCGAAAATGAGAAGACTATAAAAATCCTTGCTCGTGTTAATCGTTGGCTAGCATCCGAAGAGAGCTCGTGCGAAAATCGTTTTGAAAAGGGAGACAGCGAATAAATCCAAGGTTGGTCGAAATCCCAAAACATTGTGGGCAGAGTGGCGCATTGGCAATTGGCTTTTTGTTAAGGTGTGTGGCAGCGCTTTACGTCAAGGTTCGAATCTCCTTAACTGCATTCGAAGGCATTGGAAGGAAAGTGCTCGAAGCGCTTTTGGTTTGCGTGGAAGGGAGGAAGGACTTGATGAATGTTGTGCCTTTTCCTTTCGAACAAGCGGCTAGCTCGTGTGGCAACCTTAGCCGCGGCTAAGGCGCTCGCGATGTGTGCAAGTTGGGGGTTCGAATCCCCTTGAGGAGGTAATTACATTTTGCTCTAATTAATTTCGTTGATGCCCTAGGATAGGAGTTATAAGGTGGTTAAGTAATAGTTAAAGTTTTTAATTAAACTTTATTTTTATAAGGGCTGTGATTATTATTTCAGAGGTGGATGAGTTGTTGATTTATTTTGATATTCATGAAATTGAAAATGAAGATTTAGGAGAAATAAGGAGTTGTTATAAAATATTTTTGAGAGTCTTATTGATTATTATTTTTGATAAGGGTTTTTATTAAAAAGGACTTTGGTGGATGTGTTTATTAAGTTGGAGTAAAAAGGTGTAAATTGAGTTATGCTTATCTTGTGATTATTGTTTGAAGTCCACTAACCCTTATTGATATTGGAAAGGAAAGTTGTGTAGTGTGGCAGATTTTGTGGACAACTTCTTGGCATCAAAAAAGTATGGGCACATTCTCCTATTGATTGTTTATGATGGTTGATTTCTGAAATATCATTGGAGTGAAAAGGATTGATTGTGGTTTCCTTTTCGAAAGTGGTTGGTTGAATGCTTCAAGGTTTTCTGGTTTGGGAGTTGTGTTTAAACCTTGTTTTATAAGCATAGTTGTTGAAGCCCATTGGTTGTGAAAAGACTTGAAAAGAACATGAGTATCATTGTTATGTGAGATTTATGGTTGAGCATTGTTGGAAACATTTGAGTTGGTTGATACATGCTTGGACTAGGGTTTTTATGAGAAAGAGTAGTCCCTTGTGGTGATTGGTTGAGTTGAGTTGATTAAGCCTAGTCAAGTGATTGTGTGAGGTGATTGGTCAAGTTCCATGAAACAAACTATTTCATAATTCTGATTTGAGTTGAGTTGAGTTGAGATTGAGCTTAGAACATATTGAGTCTCTAACAATTCTCTTTATGCTTCTATGAGTTGACTTGAGTTGAGTTAAGATTGATTTGAGTTGAGTTGAGTTGAGATTGAGTTTAGAACATATTGAGTCTCTAAAAATTCTCTTTATGCTTCTATGAGTTGATTTGAGTTGAGTTGAGTTGAGATCATTGTGGATCATTGTTGTCATCCATTGAAGAGTACATTGTCATTCATTGTTGAGTTCATCTTTGAGCTTTGCCTTGATAGATTTGTGGATGATATTTGAGTGCTACTTGTGCATGATTGATTGAGCCTTTGAGAAGGCCTTTGAGGACAGTTTTGGGACAGCTTTGTGGACAGTTTTGGGACAGCTTTGTGGACAGTTTTGTGGATAGTTTTGGGACAGCTTGTTGGAGCAGATTTGAGCAAGTTCTTGGTGAGCTTGCTAGAGCATATTTGGGCAAGTTCTTGTTTTGGGCAAGTTCTTGGTGAGCTTGCTAGAGCAGATTTGGGCAAGTTCTTGGTGAGCTTGCTAGAGCAGTTTTGGACAAGTTCTGTGTGAGCTTGTTATTCATTTTTGGACAAGTTCTGTGTGAGCTTGTTATTCAGTTTTGGACAAGTTCTATGTGAGCTTGTTATTCAAATTTGGACAAGTTCTGTGTGAAATTATTATTCAGTTTTGGACAAGTTTTGTGTGAGCTTGTTATTCAGATTTGGACAAGTTTTGTGTGAACTTGTTATTGCCTAGCTTTGAGTAGATCAAAGAAATCATTGTATTGGATAAGGATCCTTATTTCTATGTGAAATATTATAAGGAGATTATCTGGTGGAGTACCCCACATTGGGGGAACCACGTTAAATCTTGTGTCTCAATTGTGTGTGGTGACTTGTGCTCTTGCTTACTATTGCTATCCGAGTTATTAATGCACACTGCTATATTTGGTTATTGCAATTAAGGACATTAATTGATATTGATTTGGAAAGAAAGTAAAAAGTGGTCTTATACTGTTCACCCTCCCCCCACCCTCTCAGTATAAGCTTGTGTTCTTCACAACGGTTTCAGAAATCCAAACTAGAGGAGTGAAAAGAAAGGCAACTCCTCAAAGATCCAATGGATCATATTACAAAATCCACAAGTATGAGTGGATACAATGGTTTGCCTATGCACCTTAAAGCAAAGATTAAGTTTTTGGAGGCAAAAATTAAAATTTTAGGGTTGAATTTCACCTTGCTTGGCAATAAAAATTTGAATTTGAATTTCAAATTTCAACGGTCCAATTTAGCAGCAACGATCTTGGGCAGCAAAAAAAATTACTCCAAACATTTTGAATTTTTCGACAATCAACGTCGAAAGCCGAACAGTCAACATCCTGGTCAAATCGCGCTGAGTCCAACGAGTTACCATCCACATAGTCAACACATCTGAAATCTACACAGTCTCCTATCGTGCGCTTCTGCACCAACCACCGATGCGTGTTGTCACCTGGCCACGTGGGCATGGGCGCAAGGGCTGCCTAACCATCGACTGGTGGTCACTTCAGTAGGCAGCCTCCGTCGCCTTTAAACCATCAATGGGCTGCCCGACAATCGATGTGGGACTAAAGGAGCCCAAAAAAATAAAATTTAAAATCCACCTACCCGAACTTCCTACCAAAAACCGCAAGCAACCCTGCGTATCCTTCTGCCACGTGTCCAAGGCTAACTGGATATCATCAATTCTCACCGTGGGGCTGTGGAGGAGCCATGTGGTGTGTTTTGATTGGGGGATCTCTTAGGGTTTGTATGTGATTTGATTGGCTGGATTTAACCTTAGAACGTCGTTTAATTTTTGTTTTTTTCGTCGACTGCGAACTCAACAAACCGAAGCACGGTCTCCTACCAATCGAACTGCAGTGAGGGGGGAGTCTCGAACCGATCTCCTACCGATCAAACTGCCGCAAGGGAGGGAGTCTTGGATCGATCTCTTATCCGGTCGACCTGCGGTGAGGGTGGGTATCTTCTGTTTGCAGACGAGCGTGAGCTCCCACCACGGCGTCATCGTCCGATAGCATGCGTCCGCCTGCAAGGTGAGGGGAGGAGCCTCCCTCACCTTTCCTGTCTGCGTAAGGCCCTCCCTAGGGGCTTCTCTTACCGTGCACCCGCATAAGGCCTTCCCTCTCAGCCGTGTTTTCTTCTACGGCCTGTGGCTATCCAAGCTGCTAACAAGAGATTGCTAGCGCGGCCTATGATTGTCCAAGCCTCTAAAATAAGGCTACTAGCCTGAACATGGCTCCTGTACCACTAAGATACATCCTTCCAACTATGAAACCACTGTTATTTCGTGCAATCGGCCTGATCCGGCCTAATTTTGATTTGAGGATCCCTTCAAAGCTTCAACGGATTAGATGTTTTCAGGCTCAAGTGTTTTAAAACCTTCCAAAAGGTATGTCGTCAAAGTAGAGTACGTCGGGGTTGATCTACCCAAGGTAAAAACAAAAAGTCTTCCAATGGTTGGTCATTGGAAGTCTCCTCACGAACCTAATTGGTCAAGACTACCGTGCACCCTTCGGTTGGTCGAGTCCTCTCTTGGCAAGGAGTGTCGGGCCCTTCTCATGGCCCCAAATTGGCCAATAATTTGTGCAATCAAGACCCCTATCAGCTTCAATCGGCTATGAGATCTGCAAAAACCAGGGGCTCTTTTCTTGAACGACAAAGCCTATTCTTCAAAATTTTCTTGCCTACCTTAGGGTAAGTTCAGTTCTCTGCAATGTCACAGGACCTAGGCTACCCTCTGACGATCCTTTCAAGGGTGCCTGGTGCAGGGGTGGTTGAGAACCCTCTAGCACCTTTTGAGCTTCACAAAAGGATGCTACGAATTGGCCCAAACCAATCCAACGTAGCACCTATGAGGACATCCAAGAAATTTGCGGAAGTGAAGGGGGAGGGGGAATTTCCACGAGGAATATTCCCCCTCACAGGCAACCAAATCATGTTGCTTTGATACCACTGATGTGGATATAAAAATCTTGATCACATTTCCTTTATTCATGAGTGCTTAAATAGCACAAAATACATAACAAATAAAATTCTAGAGTTTGGAGAAGATACAAACAAAAAAAGGTGTTGAGATAACAACTTATCTCAACAACCTAACTAATGGCTAACTTAGGCTACTAGAAGCTAACAACTTGCAACCAAGAAGCCAACGTGAGCAATAGAGGCTCACATAATAATGCAATATAATAATAATATGCTTGATGTCCTCATCACCAGGGAAATGTCACTTCATGGTACCATATAGCAAGTTGCTACGACACGGTGTGTAGAGAAGGATTGAAGACAGATCCTATTAAGATTCGCATCATTCTGAAAATGGAGGAACCACATGTTGTGAGTTTGTTAAAAACCTTCATGGGATCAACTGGGTATTATCGAAGGTTTATAAGGAACTATGTCCATGTCTCTTATTTGTTAGATTCTCTAACGAAAAAGAATGTTCACTTTTGTTTGACAAAGGAACATCAAAGAGCTTTTGAGGAGTTGAAGGCAAAGCTCCTGTGTAGCCCCATTCTGGTGTTTCCGGATTGGGACAAGGAGTTCCATGTTCACATAGATGCGTCCAATTTTGCAATTGGATGTGCATTAGCCCAAGAAGAACAATTTAGGCTAGATCAGCCTATTTATTTTGTAAGCAATCTATTGTCAAGGGAAGAAAGAAATTATGGTACAACAGAGCGTGAAGCCTTGGGGATGGTATATGTAGTTTAGAAATTTAGGCATTATTTATTGGCCAACCCATTTGCCTTATATGTCAATCATCAGCCTTTGTTGTACCTGATCAATAAACCAATGATACAAGGACGAGTTAGTAGGTGGCTCGTCATATTACAAGAATTCATGTTTCGGGTAGTGGTCAAGCCCAATAAGAAACACATGATAGCAGATCAATTGTCAAGGATTCAATCGGGAGAACCTGCAGGAGTAAGAGTGTCAGATGAGTTTCCTCACGCTCAGTTATTTGCAATCAGTATTGTACCATCTTGGTACAAATTAATTGGAGAATATTTATCCACAAGAGAACTGCCCCAAGAATTGACAGCACCAGAAACGAGAAAGGTTATAATGAAGTCAACTCCTTTCTAGTTAATAGCTGGATTATTGTACAAAATGGGTTCATATGGTATATTAAGAAGATGCGTAATGGAAGAAGAGGTAAAGACAACATTAAAAGAAGCACATGAGGTAGGTGGACATATGGGGCCAGATGCTACCGCAAGGAAACTTCTAGCAAGACTATCTATCATGATGCGAAAGAGTATGTGTAGGCATGTGATACATGCCAAGAGAGAGGGAAAACCATTACGTCGGGATTTCATGCCCCTACCCCCATCTCAACCTCAACAATTATTTGAAAGGTGGGGTTTGGACGTTGTAGGTCCACTTAAAAGTTAAAACAACCCACAAGCAAAAATATCAATATATTGTGTTAGCAACGAAATACCTAACAAAATGGGTAGAAGCAAAGGGCATTACCCGATAATTCAACAAAAAGCACAACCTGATTATTGTATGAGCAGTTGATTATGAGATTTGAAATTCCACTTCAAATAGCAAGTGACAGGGGTGGTCACATTGTGAATGAAGTTAGCTGACAACTGACTTTCTGATTTTGCACTCATTGTCAAGCCTATACTACCCAAGAGCAAATGGGCAAGCGGAGGCGACAAACAAAATCCTAATCTCTACTTTGTACAAAAACTGTGGAATAGGAGCAGATTGGAAGGAGAGGTTGCCATTAGTCCTATGGGTATATAGAACAACCTTCAAGCCCACAATAGATCATACGCCATTCTAACTAATGTATGGCCAAGAGATAGTTGTGTCAGTAGAATTTTTTGTACCTAGTTTACGGATAGCCGTAGAACATCAGTTAGGTGACCAAGAAAGTCTAGAGGAAAGATTGGCAAGACTCTACTTAAATTGGACGAAAAGAGGGTCATTTCACAATGGGCAATTGAAGTAGCCTAGAAGAGAAGGAAGTTGTGGCACAACAAGCACCTTGGGAAGCTAGAATTTAAACAATGTGACTTGGTACTTAAATATTATGGCAAACGGGAAATCAAGCCAAGAAAATTGACAACCTTATGGCTTGGTTCATTTAAAGTAATTGAATTGATGGACAACGGAGTGATGAAATTGCAAAAATTGGATTAGACAATGATTCCTGAAATAGTAACGGGTCAAAATTAAAACCATGCAAAGTACAATGTATGTTTATCACTATGGAAGAGATAGAGCGAAGAAGGCAAGAGGAAGAGTCTCGCGATCAATAGGATCCAGCCCAAAATAATCAAATTTCTCAACAAGATGAGGACGATGTTGGGATGAGACGCCTATTTGCAAAAGGGGAGGAGAAAACCAACCATAGAACAACAAGAATTGGAACCTCGCCCTGGCAAGATAAGAAGGTTGCAGGTATATATAAGATTCGCGGACGAGACATAAATATATGAAAAAGAAGAATGGGTTCCTACGAATGAAGAGAGAAATCACAATAAGGAACCTTCAGAGGTAAACTTGATGGTACAAGAAGAAGTTCCACACCAAACAACAGGAACAGTATATCCTCAATTAGAACAGCAAGAGTTGCCTCAGCAATTGGATGGGCAAAGGAGGATAATATTAACAGTGCGGTACCCAGACAAGACGAATACCTTTGATATATAGATAACAAACCCATATGAAGGAGGTGTCATAAATGAGGAGTTAGCTGGACACACCCCGTTAGCCCAAATAGGTATGATACACCAACAAATGCACGAACAGACACAATAATTGCAGGAGGAATATGAGACACTGCAAGCACATAATGCAAGACTTCAAGAATAGATCATTCACAAATTGGATGATACAATACAAAGGCTTGATGAGCAACAAGTTGCAAGGCAACAAGAGCTCAAGCAACACGAAGAAGAAGAAAATATACGACAAGTACAAGATAGATCACAAAGACACCAAGAAGGCTCAAAAGGAAGTATGAGTAGGGACGAAAATTCACATGTGGAACCAAGAGGTCCGACTCAAGATCTACCGATTACAGATGAAATAGCAAAAATATTGTGGAGAGATATTGAGGAGGATACCACGTCACCAGAACAAAGAAGAAATTGGGAAACAGATTCTAGTGATGATGGAGTTCCCTTAGTGGTCATAAATAGTAGTAGTTCCAATAGTAGTGCAGGTTTTTTGCAAAGAACCCAAGAACCACAAGTTCGCCCCGAAGTAGAAGATTTTGTCGTAGCATGTCAACAACTCAGAAGGTAACAAAGGGAGGTGAGGAGACTCCTAAGGATAATGGAGACATCGCCTGGATGGACCTTGCAACAAGAAGATAGTCGCAATGACTCGAGCACTGACTCTGATTTTTCATAACACTATAGAGAAGCCTTGGCAACTTGTGAACCACAAACGCATTTCAAGGAAAGAAGGTGGATACGGCGATTAAGATGCACTGATCATAGAATAAGGTCCCTAAGACAATTGTCGCCAAGGACATAGCGTCATGAAGGGCGTTTTGCCAATGTATAATTTGTTGAAATTGCTCCCAGCACTGAAGAAAAAAGGGAATCAAGTAGACAACAAGAACACTAGCAAGGTGTCCCAAGTACCTCAGGAAGGCAACTAGGCCGTTGAGGAGGCCTAAGACAACTTATCCAAGGCAGAAGTCAGTCAAATCCTCTTTCTAGTGGGTTGAGAGGAAGGAATCGACCTCCTACCCTTAGATGGCCTAGTTGGCGCAATGAATTGCAACGATCATATCCCAACTTAACAAAAAATGCATAAATTCCATGCATCTCCTAGGGTGGACCTTTCCAACCCTCTTAAGGATCGCTCTCCAACAGAGGAAGTCGATTGCGACCACAATGCATCATCGAGGATCAAGACCGACAGGAGTAGGAAGAGGATTACTCCAAATGGATGAGACTCATCCAAACATCCGACGACGTGCAGCAGCAAGAGTGCAAGGCTGCAGAAGGCATACTCAGGGAAGAAGAGATCCTGTTGGGATGGGACGAATACAATTTCAACAAGAAAGTGACCAAATCAGACGAAGGACTCGCTCACCAAGTTTAGAGATGGACTTAGTTCGAGGAGATAGAAGTAGAAGTCATTCGAATGAAGATCGTGTGGTGGGGACCTACTCAAGTCAAGACTTGCCGACTAATTGTACGACAAGATGAAGAAAGTCCGGAACAAGGCAATTGTATGACCCGCCAACGAATCAATCAAGTAGAGTTAAATGATCGTATAGTTAGGGACAGTACGATTACCTAATGGTTAGGGACCATACGATTACTTGAGAAGGTAATTGTACGATCCCAGTAGCAACAAATTTTACGGTTGGAAATCGTACGACAAGAAATCGTATAGTCCAAGAAGTGGCAATCAATGTATCATCCAAGAAGTGGAAACTGTATCATTCTTCTAAATTACATTTCACTTGCATATAACTTGCATTTACATATCATTTCCCACTACAGGACAAACTAACTTATGACTTTACCGACATACATGACTTAACATCCTATTATTACGTACAATATTAAATTGCCACTTTATAACATTATTAAATATATGTACGCACATTTCGTCAAACACTTTGTGTACAACTACAAAATAACATAGAATACCAAAACTTATTCACTAAATGCAGACATATCAATTTGCTTGCCTACACCTATCCCCTCCTCTAAACTGGTCAACGTCCTCGACGACACATGAACTGAACATTGGGGAATGAAAGCAATGAACAACGTAACAGAATCTCCTGTCACGCTCCTTTCGCTTTCTCCTATTCCATACATCTTCTGCAACAGACTTCACTTCAGACTGCTTCTCGCAACACCTTGTTCTCCGATTGTGCACTCCACTTGCTGCAATCAGTTGTAACATCAACTTGATCAACATGACCATTATTCTTTGATTGTTCACTTCACTTTTTGCAATCAACCACATCATCAATATGATCAACATGACCAACTGAGCCAGTATGACGAATATGACCTTTATGACTAACATGATCAAGATGAGCATCATCACCAACATCATGAACATGATGGGCAACACCCGTTGCCACCTATGTCGAGGATCAAGGGGGCAAGAGCCCCCTTGCAGGGTCGAGGGGCAGCACCCTTCATGCGGGGTTGAGGGGCACAACGAAACCATTGAAACCATCACTACCTAAACTAAATTTTTCTCCTTGTCAACATTTTGGGAGCCTTCACTCAACCCACTGAAATAGTTTCCCATCATTGCCACTTTATAACATTATTAAATATATTACGTACATTTCGTCAAACACTTTGTGTACAACTACAAAAGAAAATAGAATACCAAAACTTATTCACTAAATGCAGATATATCAATTTGTTTGCCTACATATGATAGGGTGGAGTGGAGCTTCTTGTCAAGGATGATGGCAGCCTTCGGTTTCTCTCAAGATTGGATAGAATGGGTCATGAGTTGCGTCTCTACTCCGACATACTCTTAATCAACGATCTTCCCTCGCAACAATTTGGAGCCACTCGAGGCCTTCGTCAGGGAGAGATCCTTGTTCCCCATATCTTTTTTTCATATTGGATTAAGGTTTGGGTAGACTCATCTTGAGGAGAAGACAACAGGGTTTGCTGACAGGTATCAAGGTGGGTGAGGAGGTTTTGACTCACCTACAGTTTGTGGATGACATAAGATTGGTGGAGTGGCCAACCTCAGAGAAGCAAGAATGATCAGAGATACTCTTAATGTTTACCTTAGGGCCATAAACCAAGTCATCAATGATAAGAAATCCAAAGTGATCTTCTTCAATCTTGATCGAAGGCTTTAGGACAAAATTTTAGAGATCTTGGGATTCATAAGGACTTCTCTCCCAATGGTCTATTTGGGGTCCCTTTGCATTTTAAAAAACTGAAGATAGCTATCTGGAGGAATCTTTTGGATCGTATCAAAGAAAGAGTTAACCATTGGTCTCAAAAATGGTTAACCTTTGGGGGTAGATTAACTTTTTTGTAGTCATTCAGGCCATGCCAATTTATAAAGTTTTTATCCTTGTTGCCCTACATACCATATGGAAAGAGTTGGACAAGATGGCTAGAAAATTTGTATGGGGACGAGTAAAAGAAGAGAGGAAATGGGCATTAGTAGGTTGGGAGAAAGTAAGCCAGCCCAAGGCAGATGGCGGTTTGGAACTGAGGAGATCAGAGCTAAATAATAAAGCTTTGGCTGGAAAGCTAAACTGGAGGTGGATCTCCCAGACAACTTTATAGAGTTTTAACTAATAAATATTTGGGACAGGTAAACCTGAATGAGGTGAGTCATTTTCCTTTGGATGGTAATGGGTTCCTCATGTAGCAGGCTCTAAAGTTAGGATCTCAGGTAGTGAAAGATGGATTATTTTGGAAAGTGGGGAGAGGGGAGAAGGCACAATTTTGGATAGATTCATGGGATCAATACCCACCTATCATTATTGAATTCTTAGAACTGCAACCAGTAAAAACATACATGGAAAGCGGGAATTGGATCAAGATTGAAAGTTATTTCAACACCAATCAACTGGGGTATTATAGGTTTAAGCAGTTTAAGAAGTTGGACGAGTGGCCAATTCCAATCCCTCCGGAATTGATATCCATCGTGACTAAAATCTTGGTAGAAAGACTCATCACAAGTAGAGATGAAGAGGATGAATTAGCTTGGGGCTTTGGGAGCCTTGGAGTCTACACAGTGAAGGATGGATATGATAATATCCTTCCAAAACCTCCTCATGCATATCAAGTTGAGGATTGGAGAAAGATTTGGCAGTCCAAGGGTTAGCCAAAAGTAAACTTTTTTGCCTGGCAATTCATGCACAATGGAATTCTTACTTTTGATAATCTGAGACATAGGGGAATCGTTGGTCCATCCCAATGGATTTTATGCTACAAAAGTGAGGAAACATCTGACCACTTGATGTTTGAGTGCCCCTTCATGCACCAAATATGGGAGCGATGGTATTTAGCTTATAAAATCTGAGCCAATGGTGATTTGAACCGGATTAATATTTGGGAAAGATGGAAGAGGGGAGAATTTAAATTTGAAGCTCTTTGTATTGGGTGGAAGCTTGGATTAAACTTTATTTGGTGGCAAGTGTGGTTGGAGAGAAATGGCAGAATTTTTAGAGAAACCTTTTCATCCTTAGATGGCATCTAACAAATAATTTGGAGCAAAGTCACGAAAACTGTGGCAATGTATGCTAAAGAGGAAACTCAGGCTGATATAGGGACGATGGAGATGAAACTGAAGTGCAAAAGGGGCAGGACAGAGCTAGTTGAAAAACATCCCCAGAAGGCTGGATTAAAATTAATATTGATGGAGCTCCAAAAGGCAATCCGGGTAGAGCTGGAATTGGAGTGGTCTACAGGAATCATGTTGGGACAATGCTCTATTGGGAACTGTAGGGCTTGGGCAAGGCCACGAACAATGAAGCATAAGCCTTAGCTATCAAATCTGCTTCTATCTGGGTGGTAATACAAGGTTATATGAGAATAATCATAGAATCAGATTCTCAAATTTTGGTAGGAGTTTGGATTACATGAGTAATTTTGCTTTGGAGACATGGAGGTTGAGGATTCTTGTCACCCAAATTAGGAAGTTGTGGAGGGAATTGGATGATGCAATTCCAATTTATGTGGGTAGAGCTCTAAATAAAGTGGCAGACATCCCCGTGAGTGTGGTCTACCGGCAAGGACGCCACTTGCATTATCGGTGATGTGACCCGGGTTCAATACCCATGGTGGATGTGTATAAGAAGTATTACTCAAAAAAATAAATAAATAAAATAAAAATAAAGTGGCAAACTTTCTGGCTAAGACGGGTACCGAGGAGGTAGGGGTTTAGTGGCACAGTGGCATGGTTATTGAAAATTAGAGAATTAGGTAGGTTGGTGAGAAAATCAGTGTTTGGCTAATTTGGACAGCCATTGCAGACATATGGTTTAGGAGATTTGGCTCCAATGCAGATCTCCTTTGAGTGTTGTAATCAAAAGTGGTCAGTTCTTAGGATCTTGGGCATTAGAGTTATGGTAGTTTGTTGGAAAGTTAAAAGGAGGAAACGGATTCTCTTGTTGTGATATTGTATACCCTTGATAGGGTAAGTATACTGCAGATAGCACAACACAATAGGAGCATCTCCTCCCACATATAGTGGACCTAACAAAGTATGGAGTGGTCTAATATGTATAACCTTAAATGTTATTTAGCAAAATGAATTCTTATACACTAATTATATATAATACTTATTTTCAAAATATATTACATGTTTTACAATTTCAATCTTAGTTTTGACATAATATTGATATTATGTTTATTTCAAGGTTATAGAAGTATCGGGGACAGGGGGCAGGTTTTGAGGACGATGAGGCACAACAAGCTGATTTTAGGAAACGACTAGGGGACGACAAGTATAATAGTATATGATGGGCTGCCTTCATATTTAGAATAATTTACACAACAAAAATACTAAATAGTCTCATTTACAACAAAAATAGTTTACAACAAAAATATTTAGAAGCCATTAGAATAATTTACAACAAAAATACTAATAGTCTCATTTACAACAAAAATAGTTTATAGAGAAAGATTCAAAGAAGCCATTTCTAGTCTCATTTATATTTGTTTTTCCATTGATGATTGACAGAAATCACAATGTAAGTTTTTCCATAAAATTATCAAAAAAATATTATTTATGAGTTTTAGTATTAAATATTAATTTTTGAATTATATCATAATTATAATACACTTTTATAAAATATAATTTTTTTATTAAAAAAAATCTCATGACCACATCATTGCTTAGTCTTGGATCATCATACAACACAACGCATGCGAAATCTTCGTATTACATATCCTATTCTGGTAGACAATAAAGCATATCTTGGAAGTTACGAGGAAACAAGAAACATCATCATACAACACAACGCATGCAAAATCTTCGTCTTACATATCCTATTCTGGTGGACATTAAAGCATATCTTGGAAGTTACGAGGAAAAAAGAAACAGGCATGTTCCATTTCTCGTCACTGTCACTGATGGGGTCAAGCGTTGTCTCATTTGAAAACAAAATCATTCTTTCTACACCAGGTTTTTGTGGAGAACATAAAATTTTTGACTAGGTATTTGACATGCATTTCAAAGACGAACGACATCTCTTACTTTTTTTGAATGGGATGACAATCACGTTTTGAAGTCCATGCCTTACTAACATGTGGACGATGCTCGTCCAATTTACTAATTAAAATATTTTATCATCACAATCAGAATTCAAGTTTACCTCTAGGTGTCCCTCGACTGTCCCCGGGACACCCAGCCATCCTTGTGGACAGCTAGCCATCACCCACGACGTCCCCTCACAACAGGGGTACCAAGGACGGTCCCCTGTTGCCTCACGGCGTATTGGGGGTGCCTCGCCCATCCCTCCAAAGAGGGGTACAGCGCAAAAACGTCTCCTTTGTTGTCCCCCATTTTGGGGATGATAGGGACAGGGGGATACGTCCCCGTATATCCCTAGTTTATTTTAATGGACTATAATTTTTGAAAAAAAAATTGAAAAAACTATATTAAAACAAAGATTATTTATAAGTTGGTACGAGACTCCTTCAAGCCTTAGCCAGCAAGAGCAATCTATTCCTCCATTTAACTTTCCAACAAACTTCCATAACTCTAAAGCCCAAGATCCTAAGAACTAACCACTTTTGGTTACAACACTAAAAGGAGATCTGCATTGAAGCCAAATCTTCTAAACCATATCTCTGCAATGGCAGTCCAAATTAGTGAAATGCTAAATTTGCTCACCAACCAACCTAATCCACTCGTCCTCAATAGCCATACCACTGTGCCATTGAACCCCTACCTCCTTATCAGAACTCGTCTTAACCGAGAAGTCTGCCACTATATTTAGAGCTCTACCCACATAAATCGGGATCACATCATCCAATTCCCTCCACAACTCCTTAATTTGGGTGACAAGAATCCTCAACCTCCACATCTCCAAAGCAAAGTTTTTCATGCAATCCAGAGCTCCTACCAAGATTCAAGAATTAAATTCTATGCTTACCCTCCTATAACCTTGTCTTATCACCAAGATAGAAGAAAATTTGATAGCTAAGGCTTCTATTTCATTGTTCGTGGCCTTGCCCAGGACCTATTGATCCCAATAGAGCACTGTCCCAACATGATTCCTGCAAACCACTCCAATTCCAGCTCTACCCGGATTGCCTTTTGCAACTCCATCATTATTAATTTTAATCCACCCTTCGAAGGGTGTTTTCCAGCTAGCTCTTTCTTGCCGCTCCTGCACTTCAACTTCCTTCTCCATTGTCCCTATATCATCCTCAGTTTCCTCTTTAGCATATACTGCCACAATTCTTAACATATAATTATTAATTTGCAATTATATCAAATAACATGAGTTAAACCGATTAAGCTTATGCAATACCCTATATAAGTTGCTTACTAAGACACTTGCTAATAGGTTGAAAAGGCTTCTCCCCATCTTGATTTCTCCTCTTCAAGGTGGTTTTGTTCATGGTAGGCAGATTGTGGATGGGTCATGGGATCATTACAGTTCATGAGACTTTACATTTTATGTCCAAAAGCAGGTTGACTGGAATGCTTCTTAAACTTGATATGCAAAAGGCTTATGACAAGGTGTCCTAGGAGTTCCTTGACAAGGTGTTGAAGCAATTTGGCTTTGGGGATCTATGGAGGAAGTGGATTAGAGTTTGTATTTCCTCTGCAAAATTTTATATCATCATCAATGGGATTCCGAGTGGATTTTTGGGGGGTCAAAGAGGTATTAGGCAAGGTGGTCCCTTGTCTCCATATCTTTTCATTTTGATGGCTGAAGCTTTAGGAAGATCAATTCTTGCTGCTACCTTGTCCTCTAAGATTAAGGGTATTAGGCCTGCTGGTATTGCAGAGGCAGTTTCTTGTCAACAGTTTGTAGATGACATTGTACTTATTGGTGAGGCTACTATGAGAGAGGCTACGGAATTATTGGGGCAGCTTCAACATAGAATTGCAGGGATTTTTGGTTGTAGCATTGCTAACCTTCCTTCTTTATATCTAGGTATGCCACTGTTTACTATGAGGATGAAGGAGGAGTTGTGGTCTCCTGTGTTGGATAGGATTCAACGTAAGTTAGCTAGGTGGAAAGGTAATCTCCTAAGCCAAGAAGGTAAGTTGCAATTGCTTCAAGCTACCCTCCAAAGCATTCCTATCTATTATATGTCTCTTTTCAGAATGCCCTTCAAAGTTAGGAGGATTGACCAGATCTTTAGGATATTTTTGTGGGCTGGGGTGGAGGATAAACAGAGGGTTTCCCTTGTCTCTTGGGATAGGGTTTGTTCTTCTAGGAAAGAAGGTGGTCTTGGGATCAGAAATTTGTTGTTATTCAATAAGGCGTTGATTGCAAAAACAGCCTGGAGATTATGTGTTGAGGAGGACCATCTGTGGAAAGATATTATGAGAGGTAACTATTTGGAAAATCACATTCCTTTTTTTAGAAGTGCTGCTCCTCCTAGGCGCTCTGTAATCTGGAATGGTTTGCTGGGGGTCAGAAGTTTGGTTACAGAGGGTATGCGGTGGCAGATTGGGAATGGTAAGGATATGTTCTTTTGGGAGGATACTTGGATTCTTCCTGAACCCCTCTTTCTTAGTCCCAAGTTTTATGAGTTGAAGGTTCCTTTGTCATTGAAATATGGAGAAAAAGTAATTGATTACATAATCATCACTAATGGCAAGAGGATTTGGAAGCATCTGACTTTACATACAACTGATCTTTGGATCCTTTAGAGTTTGGCAAATTTGAACATGTTGCTGCAACAATACTTTCTTCCTCAACAGAATGACAGGGACTTCCTTCTATGGACTCATTCTCCTAAAGGCCTTTTTTCTGTCAAGACTGCATATGAGGCCCAATCATTGTCCAAGGGAGGATCTTTTCTGGCAGAAAGGGTTTGGTATCCTCATTTGATCCCCAAGATTGCATTTTTTTGTGGCTGTGTTTGCAAAATAGAATTTTGATTGTTGATAATTTATGTAAGAAAGGATTCCATCTTCCCAATATTTGTCTCTTGTGTTCTAAAGATGCTGAACTGTGGATCATCTTTTCATCATTGTGATTTCTCAAATAAGGTGCTCAATGCTTTATTGGATTGTTTTTCTATCAAATGGGCGTTGCCTCAAACTTTCGAGGAACTTTTCACTCAATGAAAATCCCCCTTCATCAGTCACAGCCTCACTATGGTGTGGGATCTGGTTCTTCCTCATTTTATATGGGGTATCTGGTGGGAGAGGAAAAAAAGAATTTTCAAGGATATTGCTAGGGATGAATTTGAATCTAGGGAATTTTGTTTCTGTATCCACTATTCAAAAAAGATTGGCTACTAGATGGCATAAACCAGCTAAAGGGTGGATCATTCTGAACATCGATGGGGCTGCCAAAGGTAACCCCAGGAGGACTGGTGGAGGGGGTGTTGTCAGAAATGATAATGGTGAGGTCATTTGGGCTTACGCTGAAGATTATGGTATTCAAACCAACCACCTAGTTGAAGCTAAGGCGCTTTTCTTGGGTGTTCATCAGATTTTTGAGAGGGGCTTCAGAAGACTTCTCGTTCAAGGTGACTCCTTGAACATCATTTAGGATCTACAGGTTGGAAAGACTGACAATTGTTTCATCCTAAATATTATTAAGGATACCTCGAAGATTTTGGAAGGTATGTTAGAAGTTAAAATTGAGCATATTTATAGGGAAGGTAACCAGGTTACTGATGTTATGGCCAATTTGGGGGTGGATAGTGGCCAATTCATAATTTGGGAAGACAATTTCCCTTCGCGGTTAATGACAATTGTTGCTTTGGAAGCATTGGGCCTACCTATCTAGTAGGCCTTTTTATTGTCTTTCTGCTTGGATGAGATCTCATTTGTGTTGTAGTGATCCTCTCTTTGGGGGGTCTTTTTTGGGGAGCTGTTCCTTTTGCTCCATAGTGGTTACCATTCTCAAGGAATATGCTTGGTGTTTTGCCTTCCCCCTTGCTCTCTGAGTTTGGGGTTTTGTTATCTGCATCTTGATGTATTTATTGTCCTTCCAGTCTTATGCAAAAATAGAGCAGGATCGTTGGTGTCTCTAAAAGAAAGTTGAATAAAAATTCTCCTTTATGCCCTGCTGGGTGGTGGGCTGGTCTTTGCTTTTGGATGGCTGTTTTGGTTTAATTTCTGTTTCTTTTGGCCTTGGAGGCTGGCCTGTGCTTAATTGGCCTTATCTTTCTCTGCCTCCTCTAATGTAAAAGGTTTTGAGACCTTTCAAAACCCTGTTTTTTCACCATTAATAAAAAAAACAAAGAAACCTAGGTTTGAATCTTGCCAAATAATACATGCATAATTAAGAAGCAGCTGTTGTAATACCATTATATGTCACCTTATATTGTGAATGGGATCCTTTCAATCACTTGTAACTAAAAAAAAATTAATATTGCTACTATTATACATATCCTACATAGATATGAACTTAGGCCATCAAGACAAAAATTAAATAAATTAATTAATATATAAATTAAATATGAACTTAAATAATTAAAAACAAATTAAATTAATTAACATATTAAAAGAATTTAATCGGCAAAATCAGAACAAAATTATGATCAAATACAACGAAGTCTTTGTTTATATTGAGAAAATAAATCAAACAACAAAACTAAAAGCAAAAGCATAAAATAAATAGGCCATGATAATAGATCATTGATTTGAATGGTTCTCTTGACGAAGAAAAAGAAAAACAATAAAAATAAAAACATACAATAAATTGGGCATAATATCACATTGACTTAGAGCCTTTAGGCATAGACAAAATGGTTTTGATTCTTGACATCCACACCTTTCCCTTTCATCAATTCGTAGCTATATTTATACTATCACTCAAAAATTTAAAATTTTAAACAATAAACAAAAATAATTAAAAGTGGAAAGAGAAAAAAATATATACAGCGGGGAAGGAAGAAAGACAACTTGGACTTAAATTCGCTTTGAACTGAATCCGAAGAGAATTATGCACATTGCAATTAAACTAAATGGGTGTCGGTTAGGTGTTTTCTTTCTTACACCCTGAAAACTAGAGAAATAACATAACCTTTTTCCTATTTTGTGTAGATCACCTCAATAATTAATAATTTCGATTCTTGTTATTTTTGAAATTAAATGTACTTATGAAAACAAAAGAAAATGTTCATGTTTGGAATGAAACGTATACAGGAGGAGGTCAGAGGCGGATACCTTTTCGGCAATGATGCAATCTCCGACGCGTAAAGTTGGATACATGGACAAGGAGGGTATGAACCTACACTCCGCAATAATTCCTCTCAACACTGTTGAAATTAGAATCACTACCACCATGGTCTTGCAGGCGTCTTTGCTGAACCATTCCATAGTTCTTTCAGTCCTATCCTGAAACACACCCGCATTACAGCCTTCTTTCCCGTGCTTAACAGTCCACCCTTCAAGGCCTGACATGGCCAAAGACCTTGAAAACTCGTGGCAGGGCATCCATCTCATACATTGAAAAGGAAAAAGCTTGCAGCAACTCGTCATTCGTCCAAAGCTCTTTTATTCCACGACCAAAAAAGTTAAATTTCCACGATTTGGCGCTTGTCAGCTACGGGGCTGGCGAAAAGAAGCGGTGAAGGTAATCTAAAGGCAATTTGAAGCTGCTGACTGACCTCCCAAAGTTGCTGATATTCCCTAGCATTCCAAAAGGACGCATTGAATACGAAATCTAACTAATTTTACAGCTGTTATTTGGCGAATCAGAGTCCATGGGAATCCATAATTCTAAGCGTGTTGGCAAATTTGGGGAGGTGCACGAGAGAAAGAGAAACCAGACATGTCTAATTTACTTGTTCATGCCGCCTTTTACAAATGCATCTTGCAGAGGAAGAGCTAAGACATCATTTTGGAGCCATTTTTCGGAGTTGGAAAGTGCAGATTCGACGAGGTAAAAACTACGAGGCAAGGTGCAAGGGGATATCAAACCATGGAAAAACAAAAACATTGGGATTTGGGTAACGTTTCCTTCCACGTTAAGTTTCCGCTGTGGCACTGTTATTAGATGGTACCGTCGACGAACCATGGAAAGAGCTTATTTTACTAAATTAAACAATAAGTCTGGAACATTCAGTTATTTTGACTTGAAGGTCGTCTATGCAAACTCATTTTTAGTCTGTTTCAGTCCGAAAGTATAATTTATTTGCATATAAGACTATTAATAGTGTTTTTTTTATTAATGTTGAATAGTTTTATTGGATATTTGTATATAAGACTATTAATAGTGTTTTTTTTTATTAATGTTGAATAGTTTTATTGGGATTATATTACTGCGATTTTGTATATTGTTTCACAAGATTTGGTAAGTGTAAGTATGGCTAGGCACTTACCAAAGAGAGGTCTAGGTTCAAACCATGGGAAAGTCAAATCCTTTGCAAAGGTAGTAGTATGCTCTGAATCCTCTGAGTGCACGTTAGACCGACGATGATGGTACGAACCTTGATTGGTGGTGCCCATCTCACGCTGGGCCAACAATAACGAGCAATCCCTATGATTTGAACCCTATGTTGACCAGTTATTAAAAATAGTGGTTGTAACCAACTCTCCCATGTAATCAAAAAATAAAATAAAAAATTATTTATTAAATTAATCTTATATAATATTCAAATAACTTTAAAATATTAAAAATATATATTTATATTTTAAATTTATCACCTAAATAATTTTTTTAAATATGATTTAATATATACATGGGATAGGATGTGTTGAGTGGTATTTTCACCCAGTTGTGAAAGTACACTCTCCTTTAGGATTTGGGTTCCAAATCCCCTCTTGCAAAGAAGTTAAACAAACAACTTCTCCAAGGTCTCCGTTGTATTAGCATTTGCATATGTGTATTAGTAATCTCAAATAAAGATATTCAATTTAAATGCTTGGAACACCTTAGTGATTGCAAGTAACTGTAAACAAGGGGCAATGTTGGTTTATTTCACCATGAAACTTTAGTGATTGTTCATTGTTTTTTTTTTGGATTTTGAAATTTTTTAAATGTTTATTTTAATGCCTGAAAATAAGTTAAAATTTTTGGAAAAATAAAATGCAGAAAATGAAAATGAAATGCAGAAAACTGAAAATAAAATGCATTCAGTATGATGCTATCCTATTTCGACAAAACCGAAGATGTGAGGTCTCCGTGCATGCAACCTAACCTATTGGACTTGCAAAACAAGCACAATCCCCATAGACTAAGTGTTGGTTCCTAGGGTACGAAATAAAATTCAGATTTCAAATATTCGCCTAATGTAACCCAAAAAAATGGCATTAACATTATCTATAAATTCGAAATCTGAAAAAATGAAAGAATAAACATTAAATCCATAGCATGCAAAGAAAATCTCCTTCTTTCTTGCCCACAAGATGCAAATTTCTGAAAACTTCTGCATTAAAAATATGTCATTTTACAATAGCAAAATTTTTGGTTTTCCCAAACCAGTCCATGGAAGAAAAACGACTCAAACAGGTCCAGAATGGCCTCATCGCCTTCAAGTCTGCAACTCTGCTCGCAGCAATTTCCAACCCATGTCCATGAAGAAGAAAAACCAGTCTACGAAAGAAAAACAGCCCAACTAGGTCCAGAATGGCTATCTTGCCTTCAAACCTGCAACGCTACTTGCAGTAGTTTTCCACCCCCTTTTGGCCTCTTTGAATGGCGTATTTAAACTTCTGAAAACATTGTTTCTCCTTCCATGACGGTTCGTTTCATTTTTCGATGGTTGTTCGTTTCACCTTCCCTGATTGTTCGTTTCACCTTCCCTGTATGCGGTGCTTTGGTTTCCATTTTGTGGCCCTTCGTTTCATTTTCTCCACATGGGCTTGCGTCCTTTCCCTCCGTGTGTAACCGACCATCTTAAATGATTTCCAATCATTAAAGATTCCTTATGTAACGCTTTGTCTTATTTACTGGATTTTGTCCTTATGTCCACGTCACTATGCAGGTCTGTTACCTTGGCGAAAATGGAACATGTCGCGATATCACGACGCTTCTTGTTTCTCTGTTTGCCTGCCCCTTTTGAATCACGAAAATGTAACATGTCGCGATATCGTGACACTTTTGGCCCCTTCCATCTTTTGTTGCTTTTAGCCATGAAAATGCAACATGTCGCGATATCGCGACACTTTTTCCTCCTTTGACCGCGACGATGCAACATGTCGCGATATCGCGACACTTTTTCTCTTTTGCCGAAATGCAACATGTCGCGATATCGCGACACTTTTTCTTTTTTTGTCGCGAATGCAACATGTCGCGATATCGCGACACTTTTCTTTTTTAATGCAACATGTCGATACTTTCTTTGGCGCGAAAATGCAACATGTCGCGATATCGCGACACTTTTCTTTTAAACCATATACCTTTTTTTAAAATATACCTTTTTTTTGCAACATGTCGCGATATCGCGACACTTTTCTTTGGCCGATGATGGTGCAACATGTCGCGATATCGCGGACACTTTTTCTCTTTTGGCCGCGATGGTGCAACATGTCGCGATATCGCGACACTTTTTCTCTTTTGGCCGCGATGGTGCAACATGTCGCGATATCGCGACACTTTTTCTCTTTTGGCCGCGATGGTGCAACATGTCGCGATATCGCGACACTTTTTCTCTTTTGGCCGCGATGGTGCAACATGTCGCGATATCGCGACACCTTTTCTCTTTTGGCCGCGATGGTGCAACATGTCGCGATATCGCGACACTTTTCTCTTTGGCTCTCCCTTGCTTTGGCCGCGAAAATGCAACATGTCGCGATATCGCGACACTTTTTCTCCTTGTGGTGTTTTGCTTTTTCTTTGATCTTTAGCATATGGGCCACTTCGGTCTTCTTGGAAAACATGCAAAAAAGGTGGGTCCCCAATTTTGGGGTACGTTGTGGATCAGCCACAACAAATGGCGACTCTATTGGGAAATGCTCCTGAGCATTTCGGTGAGAACTCAACCTGGAAAACACACAGACTCAAATACAAGCGTTAGCAAATATCCCAAGAATGAAACTAGACGAGAAATACATGAAGCATTAGAATTATTAAGCATCAGCTCGGTGTGTGCAATGTGCTTCATTCCCTATCGTTTGAAACTCGTTCAACTTTCCATTGTCAGTTTCACTTATGATTCGTATGCAAGGCTATGAATGATTTGTGCTGGATTTGATGTATGACAACTATGTTAGAGATATAACAACCTGCTTTGCAAAGGCTCAGACCTTCTAGTATCATGAACAAACATATTAAAACTGTCAAACCCTCTTAGGACCAAATATATGTATACTGAATTAATTTACTAGATCCCAAAGTTGGTTATGTGTCACTACCATCTTGAACCCATGTGCAAGTGTAAGTGAAATCGGAGCTTTGGGGAATAGGATTCCCAACCTAAGCGAGATGGGAATTTAACCCTATCCTTACTACTCCGATCCGGAGTTCATTACCTCATCTTGAACAAAATGATTTAACCTGTTATGGATGAAACTGTCAGGCTAGCCTATCCGTTTGAGCAGTCAGTGGTCTTGCTTTTAGACAAGACATGTTGCCACGCATGAGCATACTCCACTGCCAACCAGGCGTCTATAGCCCCGATGGAGATTAACCCCATAATCCATGGTTTGGCTTTACTTTTGATTTCTTGGACCTTGGGGATGACTACCCATCCTTGCAAGGGACATGTAGTACGATCCTTCCAATCCAATATTAATAAAGAAATGAAAAATATTTTCTTTTGAATTTCAAGTTCTTGAGTGGGCAAAATAGAAGCTTTGGGGAATCGGATTCTCAACCTAAGCGAGATGAGAATTAGACCCTATCCTTACTACTCCATGAAGGTCAAATCAGAGCTTTGGGGAGTTGGATCCTCAACCTAAGTTCGATGAGGATTTAACCCTATCCTTACTACTCTGATTTTAGGCTTTAAGCACTTATGGGAGTGGTAAAAACCACTATTTTAAGGATTATGTTGCATGATAGGACAGACACGAAATACTCCTTTCGCCTCACCTTTTCTTCCAAGTATGGTTTTGACCATTTTGCTCAAGATCCTCTTTAATATGTGTAGAACGTGCTTGGTTCAAGATAGTTCGGGCATCAGTTCCCAACCTTAGGATCCTTTTAATATATGTTATGTAATAACCCTAAGAGGATTCGACACCTTTTCAATGATTGTACATGAAATGAAGATGCAACTGAGATGAAATGTATATGCAATGCGGAATGTACATGAGATATGAATGCATTGCTCCTTTTGAAATGCGGATGGAGTATACCACCTACTTTGCCATAATTTATAAAACTGACAACTTCATGCATCACAAGTTCCAAACGATATTCTTTAATGTGTTTGCGATATTCGTGGAGCTTTCTGCAATACAATTTCGATGTTTCATATTCTCCTAGTCTTAGTCAACATTCATAAGGACCTAAGTTAACAAACCAAAAGTGTCCAAAGGACCAACACACAAAACTTAAAACCAAAATGAGATCCAATCCAAAACCAAAACACGAAAACCAAAAGTATATACAAATGTACCAAAAAGTTTGGATTATCATTTTCCCGGATCCCAAACCTGATTAGAATTCTTTAAAAGACATATGACGTGATACGCATACCAAGTTTTGTAGGAATCCAACAAAAACAAGATCAAACCAAACAAAGAAACAAACTTCCACTTGCCCCTCTCACCATACCAATTTGATTTAGTTTCATTAATAATCCTATGGTGGAGTTTCAAATTTTCAAATTGATTAGACAATGATTGATATTCAATTCCTTTATGTCTATTCTTTAAGATGTCCATTCCGCACTTTGATTCATGGTGTAGAAATAAGCTTTCATTTTCATTCAATAAAGCCATAACATTAATAATATTTGAATCAAACCATTCATTAGGCAAACCTTCATTCGAATTTTGCATGGTGAAACCAAAAAGATGAGATTTTACCTTTGGCATGTTTTCATTTGACCTTACTTGAAGAGGATTTGAAAATTCCTCTTTTCTCTCATGACATTCATCATCATGTAGCACTTGTTCTTTCTCCATGACTCGTTTATCAAAGGCACCAAACTTAGGTACCCAATTGAAAATATGCCCATCCCTTTCAAACCATAAGTCTTGTCTATCTAGGGGTGGGTTGACTAACACATTTCCGTGATCAATCACTTGGGTTGTTTTGGGTAACGTGAGATTTTCAATTGGATCATCAATGATATCAAACCCAAATGATTCAGGTTTTGTAATTTTCTCATTTTGAAATGGCATAATCATTGTAGCACAAGTAAGTGGATCAAGATTTTCAATTTCTTTTCCTTCAAAGGAATCTAAAGCAAATGACTCTCTTTCTTGATTCATGGTTGTAGAATCCTTATCATGTTCCAAAATTTGATGAGATTCAAATTCCTCTTCCAAAACTTTCTCAAATTGTACAAGATTTATAGTATCCTCATGTGAGGAAGCAATTGAGTTATCCTGCATATTAATTGACACAACAAGTTTATTAGAAGATTTAGATTGATAATATTCTTCCCATTTCTTCCACGAATCATAGTAATCATCCTCCAAGTTCAAGTTGTGACGCTCAAGTACTTCTTCTTCATCTTTTGATTCATCAACATGTTTCTCATCCAATTCATCTTCACCTTCCTTAGATGGTCCAGTTATTTCCAAAAGTGGGTTATTTCTTGAATTCAAATTGGTAAAGCTATCATAATCCAAATTTGTAACCCATGATTCAATTTTATCACAATTTGGAAGGTGTGGATCCTCTTGGTCATCACTCTCTTGACGATATAGAGTTTCCACCACCAAAATGTTGTCCTCTCCTTGTTGATGTTGGGGTGGACCCTTATTTGGCACAAGTTCCAAATCATCCACTTGAGCTTGGAGACAATGGGTATACATAGCAATTTCGGGACAATTCCTTTCATTATGCTCCTTTGTATTATGCAATCTACACCCCTTTTCCCATGCAAAATCAGAAATATTAAGAATGGAACTAGAGTGACTTGGTCCTGCAGAAGTATCTATCTGATTAGCAATAGGGGAAGGCACACCCCCATTGTTTGGCTTCGTATTCCATTGTCTCCCTCTATTGTTGAAATTTTGATTTGGGTGAGGGGCATGGGATTCATACTTCTATTTTTGAACCAAATCATTACTCAATTTGTGAACTATCTTTTTGAGCTCTTCAACCTCTGAATAAATCTCTTTTGGTTGAGCTATGTTATTGCTAGTTCCAATAGGATTTGCGTAATTGGTGAGATCTTGACTTAACATTTGAGTTGGATTTTGAGCCACTTGATTTGCGTAGGGATTCACACTTTGAATCGAAATTGGATTGGGTGCGTAAGCGGGTGTTGATGAATATGGTTGTTGATAAGGCAAAGCATTTATGCCTGATATTTGCGGTGCCATGATCTGATTCATCATAGGAGCTTGACCATATGGACCATATTGTCCTACCATAGGCATCTGGGAAAACCCATAACCCTGTGGTGTCATTTGTTGTTCAATGGTCATAGCTTCATTGTAGGCTAGAGCAAGCGTGGTAACTTGAGGATTTCACCTTGCAAACATTGCCGTCATAGGATCCAATGCCCCAAAATATATTTGCAAAGCTACTGCGGGATCAATGGCAAAATGTCGAATTGCTCTATTATAGCACTTCTAAAATCTCTGATTAAAAGTTTGGATTGGCTCACCCTGGCCTCTTTTGCATGTAATGAACTGATTATAGATGATTGTGGGATCTAATGGTGACCTGAATTGGTTGACAAAAGCATTCTCCATTTGCGTCCATGACGTAATGGAACCGATAGGTAAGCAAATATACCATTCGTAGGCCACTTGGTCTAGGCTCATGGGGAAGAGTCTACAAGCCACATCTTCATGTTGAACTTGCAATCTTATCAAAACATCCCTATAGGCCTGAATATGTTCTTCTGCGGTCCTTGGGCCATCCGATTTGTATTTGGGCAAAAATCTCTCTATATTCTTAGGGATCTCGTGAATATCCCCTGCAATATTCAAAGGAATGTTATTGGCTCCGTACCAAGGAGGTGGTGGAGGTTGGGCCATTTGATTCAAAATCGATGATGATAACCCTACAAGAACCTGACAAAACTCTCAGTACCTCAAAGAAAACCTGCGACACACAGAAAATCCTGCAATTAATGAAATTCAAAGAATAACCTCAAAATCAATTTGTTAGTCATGAAAGAAGGAACCTTGACAAAGCAAGTATTCTAAAAATGTAAATTAGTTTCGATTCACCGAGATCGCATATGCGCAAGTGAAGAGCATACTCCTAGTGTTGTAGGCTTTATGATTCACAAGATCGCATTACACGCAGGTGAAGAGCATAATACCGACAACAAATACATTTTTAGACAAAATAATTCCTTACAAATAAGCATGAAATGACTAGCAAATATCAAACATGTAACGTATGAATAATCATGTTAGCATCAACCAAGAGATGTATCCATTAAAATCAAATGAAAGTAATTGCATGGAGACAACCTCGTTAGTCAAGAAATTATTATTTATTTATTTATTTTATTTTTTAAATCAAATCAAAACACATTATTCCTGTATGAACAATCAAAAAGCGTTAGAACAATGCATAGCAATTCATGTCCTCCTTTTAACACTACAAGGTTGTATTGTTAAAAGAGGGCTAAAGATAATAATCAATAGGGCATGAAATATTCAAAATTTAAATCCCTATAGCATTTAAATCACACTGAAATAAAACAGTTCGGGCCCTCCTTCTAGCGCCAATCTGTTGAGTGGTATTTTCACCCAATTGTGAAAGTACACTCTCCTTTAGGATTTGGGTTCCAAATCCCCTCTTGCAAAGAAGTTAAACAAACAACTTCTCCAAGGTCTCCATTGTATTAGCATTTGCATATGTGTATTAGTAATCTCAAATAGAGATATTCAATTTAAATGTTTGGAACACCTTAGTGATTGCAAGTAACTGTAAACAAGGGAAAACTGCTGCAAGTAGCATTGCAGGTTTGAAGGCAAGATAGCCATTATGGACCTAGTTGGGCTGTTTTTCTTTCGTAGACTGGTTTTGCTTCTTCATGGACATGGGTTGGAAATTGCTGCGAGCAGAGTTGCAGACTTGAAGGCGATGAGGCCATTCTGGACCTGTTTGAGTCATTTTTTTTTCCATGGACTGGTTTGGGAAAACCAGAAATTTTTGTTATTGTAAAATGACAAATTTTTAATACAAAAATTTCAAAAAGTTGCATCTTATGGACAAGAAAGGAGGAGTCATTTTCTGCATGCAAGATTAAATGTCTAGTTTTGCCCTTTTTCATATTTTAGGCTTGTAAATGGAGTTTATGCAAGTTCTCTTGGTTGCTTCATGCAAATGTTTAAATCTGAAAAAACATTAGTTAAAACCTTAGGAACCAACACTTAGCTTATCCGGATTATGCTTGTTTTGCAGGTCCAATAGGTTAGGTTGCATGCATGAAAACCTCACATCTTCGGTTTTGTCGAAATAGGATAGCATCATACTGAATGCATTTTATTTTCAGTTTTCTGCATTTCACTTTTCATTTTCTGCATTTTATTTTTTCCAAAAATTTTAACTTATTTTAAAGTTTCAGGCATTAAAATAAACATTTAGAAAATTTCAAAATCCCCCAAAAAAACAATGAACAATCACTAAAGTTTCATGATGAAATAAACCAACATTGCCCCTTGTTTGCAGTTACTTGCAATCACTAAGGTGTTCCAAGCATTTAAATTGAATATTTATATTTGAGATTACTAATACACATATGCTAATGCTAATACATCGGAGACCTTGGAGAAGTTGTTTTTTTAACTTCTTTGCAAGAGGGGATTTGGAACCCAAATCCTAAAGGAGAGTGTACTTTCACAATTGGGTGAAAATACCACTCAACGAGATGAAAGATATAGCAAGAGAATACTTTGCCCAACTCTTTAAGGCAAAACCACTAAATTAGGAGGCACAGCAAGAAGTACTCCAAGAGATTCCTTCTCTCATCACAGAGGAAGATAATGTAACTTTGACTGCCCCAATTACTGCCAAAGAACTACAACAGGTAGTTTTCAAGATGCGGAAAGGCAAAACTCCAGGCCTAGATGGATTTCCCATAGAATTCTACCAAGAATTTTGGGATATCCTTAAGGAAGAACTATTGGAAGTGGTAGAAGAGGCTAGGATAGCCAAAGTGGTGCTCAAAGAGGTGAACAAGACATATATAGCGTTGGTTCCGAAAACCCAAGAGTCTGAACACATCTCTGGCTACCGACCAATTGCCCTTTGTAATGTCCTATATAAAATTATCACTAAGATCATGGCAGAAAGGGTCAAACCTCTTCTTCACAAAATTATTTCTCTAGAACAAGGTGGTTTTGTGGAAGGAAGACAGATCTTGGATGAGATAGTCTTAGCTCAGGAGGCCATCCACTCTATGCAGGTACAAAAAATACCCTCCATGTTTATTAGGTTAGACCTATCCAAAGCATATGATAGAGTTGATTAGCACTTCCTCCTAAAGGTGATGAGACAATTTGGATTCTCGGGTGATTGGGTAGAATGGATCAAGGGATGTATTTCCTTGGTATCCTATTCGGTTCTAGTAAATGGAGCTCCTACCCAACTATTTACAGCTTCCAGAGGTATTAGGTAGGGAGACCCCTTATCCCCATACTTGTTCATCATATTGGCTGAATGTTTGGGCAAAACATTAGCTAAGGATAGGGACACCAGAGCTTTGGAGGGAATAATAATAGCAATTGGAGCTAAACCAATTACTCACCTACAATTTGTTGATGACTCTACATTATTAGGAAAAGCAATAACAAGGGAGGCCTCCAAATTTAAAATGATTCTAGGACGGTTTACAAAAGTGACTGGACAACTTATAAATGAAGAAAAGTCCAAGGTCATCTTTTTCCATTGCTCACCTAGGCAGGAGATAATGTTGTTGGATAAATTGAGATACAAGAAGACATCTCTTCCAATCACCTACCTAGGAATTCCACTTACAGTTGGGAGGCAAAAAAGAGGAATGGACTTGGCTATCAGAGAGAGTGAAAGCCAAATTGGGAAAATGGACTAATAGGTGGCTTTCTACAGGAGGATGGATGACCTTGATAAAAATAGTCCTCAATGCCATACCTATTTATGTCTCCTCAGTGCTAGCTATCCCCAAGGCAGTTCTTAAAGAATTGGATCAAATAAGTTATAGATTCCTTTGGAATGGAGTCAAGGAAGAACGAAAATGGGCACTAGTGAAATGGGATACTTTATGTTTATAGAAAAAGGAGGGAGGACTAGGAATCAGATCAATTGTCAAGAATAACAAGGCACTGGTGGCTAAGTTATATTGGAGATTGCTAAAATCCCCTAAGGAATTATGGGCTCAAATTTTGAGGGCCAAATATGCAGAGAATAAAACCTCGACAGAGCTTATCCGGTTTTTGCTTCCTAGCAGAGGATCTCCCATCTTAATGGGACTTAGAATAGGAGAGGATATGATCAAGGAAAGATTATTCTAGATTATCCATAATGGACAAAAGGCTAACTTTTGGACAGATTCGTGGGATGGTCATCCTCCTCTAATAACTCAATTCTCGACTTGGAGACCGTTGATGGAGAATCTTCATAGAAACAATTGGGTTAAGGTAGCCAAATACTATAAGCCTCAAAGTAGTAGTTGGGAGGTAGGAAGGCAATGGATCCCAATAGAGGAGTGGCCAATCCAAATCCCAGAGGATCAGAGAAAAGAAATCTATAGGACCCTCCAGACGAGATCACTCTCATGGTCTCAAGAGGAGGATACTCTTGGTTGGGGTAGGAAAAATCAGAGTGAATATACAATTGCCTCTGGATACTTAGCCCTCTGTCAGAGTACCCTGAGCCCATTAAGTGATATATTCACGCAGTTGTGGGCACAAAACCTTTGGCCCAAAGTTAGATTCTTCATTTGGCTTCTACTTCATAGAAGGGTGCTAATAGGGGAACAATTGATGAAAAGAGGGATGCATGGGCCTTTTAGATGTGAGATGTGTTGGGAGAATGAGGAAACAATCTCTCACCTTTTTATAGAATGCCCCATCACAATCAAACTATGGAAACAAATGGCAACTTTGCTAGGCATCCGTTGGTCTGAGATATCTTCTATAGAACAACTTTGGAGGGAGTGGCCTAAATGGGAGGAAATGGACCAACCCACTCAACAAATTTTTTGGGTGGGGATGACTCTCCTTCTGTGGAATTTGTGGAAGGAGAGAAATAATCGTATCTTCAACCAGGAATACAGAGACAACCACTTTGTCTAGCAAAGGATCATAGCCAATATGAGGGAGTCAATCCAATACCTATTAAAAGAGCCCCAAAATCCTAACCAAAAGTGGATTCAGATAATATCTAGATTACAAGTGTCTCCAATGGTGGTCACATCAAAAAGGGTAACCCCAAATCATGCACAAGTAATTAGAATTAGGAATTGGAAACCTCCTCCAGAGGGACTAGGTAAGATTAATACGGATGGAGCCTCAAGGGGAAATCCAGGAAGAGCGAGTATGGGGGAATAGGTCACCTTTCGAATGGTGCCCTTGCTTTTATCTTCACAAAAAACCTTGGTATCTTATCCAATAACCTGGCAGAGGGATATGCCATCTTAAGGGGATTACAAGAGGCTTTGAAGGTGGGGTGGAGGAAAATTCAGGTGGAATCAGACTCCCAAATTATGATTAACCACTTAAAAGGACCAGGCAAGCAAAAGAATAAAGATTGGAGAATACAAAGAATACTTGAGCAAATACAGATGACCCAACAACGCTTTGAGGCAGTGGAGTTCATACACATCTTTAGAGATCAGAACAGGGTGGCAGATGCAATGGCTAACTGGGCTCTTGATCGAGGAGACTTCACTTGCTATGGATATCCTCCTAGATGGTGGCCTCAATGGACCAAGGAAGCTCTTTTTTCCATTCTTACCATTGATGATAGTATTGCTTGTTGTATCTAGATTTATATATCCTTGCTTTACATGGTTACTCTTTTTTTGTATAGATAGTTGTAGTAGATTAGATGTGAGGGAGAATAGTCCCACATCCTCTGTTAAAACTTGGCTTAAAAGCCTTCAATCCTAGAAAGGCAGGAGATGTAATATGATTTTCAACTAATTTAATTTATTAATCCTTTTTACCAAAAAAATAAATATATATAATTTTTTAAAAAATATTGTAGTATATATAAAAATGATTCTTTATTTTTAACATACTCACACACCACTGTTTGGGTTGAACTTGGGTTTCCTTGATGAAAAACACACCAATACGTTCCCTTTCAAGAATTCATACCCTTTTTAATGTTTGTCCTTATTCCTTCTCTATGTATAAATATATATATTTTTCTTCTTCTAATGAGCAGACTTTTCTATCACATTCATCATGCCACCATGGTACACCACCTCGATACTATTATTTGTTGTCATATTTTTTGTAAGCAACATTAAACATAAATTCATGTATATACGTCCAATGGCTCATATTAATCATTACAGATGACAATGAATCTAATGTTTTATAGATTTATGTGGTAGAAGCTAAGTAATAACATTATAATTGACAATAATTGTATCTTCAACTAGGAATATAGAGACAACCACTCTGTCTAGCAAAGGATCATAGCCAATATGAGGGATTCAATCCAATACCTATTAAAATAGTGTCAAAATCCTAACCAAAAATGGATTCAAATAATATATATATATATTACAAGTGTCTCCAACGATGATTGCATAAAAAGGGTAACCCCAAATCATGCACAAGTAATTAGAAATAGGAATTGGAAACCTCCTCTAGAGGAACTAGGTAAGATTAATACAAATGGAGCCTCGAGGAGAAATCCAGGAAAAGCGAACATGAGGGGAATAGGTCACCTTTCGAATGGCACCCCTGCTTTTATCTTCACAAAAAACCTTGGTATCTTGTCCAATAATCTAGCAAAGGGATATGCCATCTTAAGGGAATTACAAAAGGTTTTGAAGGTGGGATGGAGGAAAATTCAGGTGGAATCAAACTCCTAAATTATGATTAACCACTTAAAAGGACCAGACAAGCAAAAGAACAAAGATTAGAGAATACAAAGAATACTTGAACAAATACAAATGATCCAACAATACTTTGAGGCAATGTAGTTCATACATATATTTAGAGATCAAAAAATTGTGGCAGATGTAATGGCTAACTTGTCTTTTGATCAAAAATACCTCACTTGCTATGGATATCCTCCTAGATGGTGGCCTCAATGGACCAAGGAAGCTATTTTTTCTATTCTTACCATTGATGATATATATATATATAATATATATATATATATATATATATATATATATATATATATATATTTACATATCCTTGCTTTAAATGGTGACTTTTTTTTTGTACGGATACTTGTAGTGGATTAGACGTGAGGGAGAATAGTCCCACATATTTTGTTAAAACTTGGCTTAAAAACCTTCAATCCTAGAAAGACAGAGATGTAATATGATTTTCAACTAATTTAATTTATTAATCTTTTTTACTAAACAAACAAATATATATATATATATATATATATATATATATATATATATATATATATATATATATATATATATATTATTTGGTTAGTGTTAGAAACCCCTACTAATGTTACACCACCTCGATACTAATGTTTGTTGTCATATTTGTTGTAAGCAACAATAAACATAAATTCATGTATATACATCCAATGGCTCATATTAATAATTATAGTTGACAATGGATCAAATTTTTTATAGGATTATGTGGTAGAAGCTAAGTAGTATCATTACGGTTGACAATAATTTTATCTTCAACTAGGAATACAGAGACAACCACTTTGTCTAGCAAAGGATCATTGCCAATATGAGGGAGTCAATCCAATACCTATTAAAATAGTGCCAAAATCCTAACCAAAAGTGGATTCAAATAATATATAGATTACAAGTATCTCCAACGATGATCACATAAAAAAGGGCAACCCCAAATCATGCACAAGTAATTAGAAATGGGAACTGGAAACCTCCTCCATAGGAACTAGATAAGATTAATAGAAATGGAGCCTCGAGGAGAAATCTTGGAAAAGCGAATATGAGGGGAATAGGTCACCTTTCAAATGGTATCCTTGCTTTTATATTCACAAAAAACCTTGGTATCTTGTCCAATAACCTGGAAAATGGATATGCCATCTTAAGGGAATTACAAGAGGCTTTGAAGGTGGGATGGAGGAAAATTCAGGTGGAATCAGACTTCTAAATTATGATTAACCACTTAAAAAGACCAGACAAGCAAAAGAACAAAGATTGGAGAATACAAAGAATACTTGAACAAATACAAATGATCCAACAATACTTTGAGGTAGTGGAGTTCATACACATATTTAGAGATCAAAAAATTGTGGCAGATGTAATGGATAACTTGACTTTTCATCAAAAAGACTTCACTTGCTATGGATATCCTCCTAGATGGTGGCCTCAATGGACCAAGGAAGCTCTTTTTTCTATTCTTACCATTGATGATTTTTGTATATATATTTACATATCCTTGTTTTACATGGTCACTTTTTTTTGTATAGTGGATTAGACGTGAAGGAGAATAGTCCCACATATTTTTTTAAAACTTGGCTTAAAAAACCTTCAATCCTAGAAAGACATGAGATGTAATATGATATTCAACTAATTTAATTTATTAATCATTTTTGCTATATATAATTTGTTAAAATATTATATTATGTATAAAAAATGATTTTTTTTAGTTCTACATATTTTATTTTTTTATTTATTAACATACTCACACACCACTGTTTGGGTTGAACTTAGGTTTCCTTGACAAAAAAACACACCAATACATTCCCTTTCAAGACTTCATACCCTTTTTAATGTTTGTCCTTATTTATTCTCTCTCTCTCTCTATATATATATATATATATATTTTTTTTTTCTTCTTCTTCTAATTAACAAACTTTTCTATCACATTCATCATGCCTCCATGGTACACCACCTCGATACTAATATTTGTTGTCATATTTGTTGTAAGCAGCATTAAACATAAAATCATGTATATATCCAATGGCTCATCTTAATCATTACAGTTGACAATGGATCTAATGTTTTATAGGGTTTTATGGTAGAAGCTAAGCAGTCCAAGGTAGATGTCCAATCTTAGTAAACAAGGGCTTTTGACATCCTTCCTAAGTTAGATTAGATATATTGTTTTACATTAACAAATTTTCATGTATAAGCAGAAGCAGGATGATAAACTGAGAAAGGAAATCTATTCTCATAATTGTTTTGGGGGAGGGGTTTGTTTTAGAGGTTAGAAAGTTTGTTTTAGAGGTTGCATGAGAGGTAGACGCAAAGGTTTTTTGTTTTCATTTGTGTTTCCATTATATATTTTCTTAAGCAGTTAAGATGCACTGTTTCTTTTTATAGGTCTAACTTTTGATTATAGTGTGCATGTTCATGAATGTCCATTTTTTATAACTACTTCGATCCATTCCATTACTATGTTTTAATGAGTCTTAAATTTCCTTTTATAAAAATCAACCCGAATCTAATCCATAATATAATAGTCAAGAACCGTGCTTAAATAGATTTAAATTTTTTCTTCAAATCTCGTTGTGTGCACGATGTTATGAAAATTGGAAGATTGAGGTTTTTAGATTCATCACCATGCTTATTAATTGTATGTTTTATTCATGGGGTTGGGTATCTTATTCAATTTATTTCCTTTGCATCTACAATTTTCAAATCAATCATTAGTATCATTTTTTTATATTGATAAATAATAGGGTTTTGAAAGGGACCTTTCCCTTTTATAACTCCTAAAAATCCCAAAAAAAACAAATGAATCAATCTAGGCACAAAAAACAATTTATCTTCTTACAAATCAAATTTTGCATTTTTTGAACAATACAACTTTTTTTGATCAAAAGTGCAATGACCAAAATAGTAAAAAAAAAGTCTAAATAGATTGCTAGACTGCTAGTTATAATTTCCCATTGACAACAAAAAAGATGTTAAATTTAGTTTGCAAATCATGTGAACAAAATTAAAATAAACTTATCATTAATATGTGAACACTGTCCCTCCAACCAATTCAGATTCCATAAAGTCCATAAACCCCTAGACACACCATCAACAAGAACCGTATCCATTGAGTTGTTTTCCTAATTGAGTTCTTTACCTTTTAAAATTTGGAATCATCCACTTTAATCTCTTGTAATAAAAGAATATCAACCCTCCTCTCCTTTCTTAACTCTCTAAGCACCCTATGTTTAGCTAGGGCATTCATACCCCAAATATTTCAAGATAGAAAATTCATGTTGTATAAAGTTGAGTAAGTTTTCCTCCTCCCAAAGACAAAATTCTTTGCTTCTCATCAGCTACATCCTTAGCAATGTCTCTGGTTCTCAATTCCAAATATTAGGCCTTCCTCGAGAAACTAAAATTCCCAAATCAACCTTCTTAGGTTTCCTTTTACTTCCAGCAAATTTTTTTTGGATGACCTTTTCCTCCTTTTCCAACTTTAAATCACTAGTAGAAGTCTATTTTACTCTATCTTCTTCATCCTTGGACCCATTATGAATAATGTTAATATTTTTATTTATTTATTTCCCATAGTCAATCAATGTCACATTCTGCTGAGGAGTGGTTTCTACCGAAACCTTCCTTTCTATGCTCTTTTTATTCAGCCCTGTTGGAGAGTGTGGCTCTTTCTCAATATTCTCTTCTACATGCAAAGAAGAATTCTTTTTCTTTTCAATCAAAGCCTCAATCACTGGTTCATTAATACCTCCAGGTTGAGTTTATAGGACTGAAGGAAGCTAAAAATATAACACCTAAGCATAATATGTAATCAAATAAGCATGATAAAGCATGTAATCAAATAAAAGAGAAGAACATAGAAGTAGTGTCCATTTTGTTCATATTCAAAGTTCTCTTTTACATAGAGGTTACAAGTGCATCTATCTTAGAGATTTACCATTTGATACATATTACAATAGAATCACTCCATGTGATTAGGTGCCTTTAATAGACTCTTAGGATCCTCAAAACTTGATTATTGAGAACCTCCGCTTTGTGATGTTTGAAGATGACCTCAAAGGTGAGATACTCCCATAGAAGTTTGAACCTGCGCACAAGAAATCTCACAAAGCATTAATACCAAAGGTGCAACCTCTCAAGATGAGGCTATTTTTTGATAAATGGAAGATATAAAGGAAATGCTTAAAGACATGCAAAGGTAAATGAAATACTAGAAGTAAAACATAAAGTAATGCATGAAACTTGTAAATAAAGCATAAAGATGCATATAATATTAGAAATGAAGCATAAATATCTACTGTAAAGTACCTATTCTATGTCAAGAAAGCTAATAATACTATAAAGAATGATGAATCTACGGACTAAATGCAAAAAAGGATCAATCAAACCTTAGCCATTGATGATCAGAGCAGCTGGCTCTGCTAGCCACTAAGAACTTCGATGGTTGCGCTTATGGGCCACTGTAGAAAATAGTGACCATGGGATAGGGATTTTGCTCCTTGAATCCTCGGCCTGGATTGATCAACGCAATTGCAGAATTGATGTTCAAGGGTTTCTTGTATCTTGGCACACAATTTTACGATGAAATTTATCTCTATCCGCAACAATTTAGCACTTGAACGGTGAGCTTGATCTCAAGCTAGGGCAGTCTCCAATGGTGGAAAGGCATGTGTTATTATACAATTTTGTAGGGCTTCGTTGTGCCTTAGAAGGATGTTGATTCTCTCATCAATCCAACAGGGCTCCGCTATGGCATATGCTTATCAATTTCTCCAGGTTTTGCTATCAAAATTTGGGGTCTTAAATAGACACCCAATCCCCTTGTCTTAGCTTCAGGCAACTGAGAAGATGCATCCAGAAGCTTCCATCCTCCTAACCGTTCAAGAAATCATTGCACTCAATGGATTTCACTCAGCTTTGGTAGCTTGAGTTAGTTATAGAGTTAGCCGCTATTGATAGGGGTGGTTATGGTCAAGTTGCTCGTAGTCGCTATCGACAGGGGTGGTTAGCTCCTAGTCGCCCTAATTATTAGTGGCTATGATTGTAGCTGTTGTTGACATCAATGGCTAGAGCTGCATAGGACTAGGCTACCCTAAATGAGTGGTTAGAACCACTATTGGGTCTTGGAAAGGTCCAAGATCAATCATATGGTCTACAAAGATGCCCATATGAGTAGCCTCCTAAACATGATGTGTTTTAGGTGTCTATAGATGCCCCTTTTTGAGATACGTTGTGGGAAATTACAATGCTAAGAAAAAACAAACAACCTAAAGCCATATTATAGGTTTATTGATGTTCATTGATTTGGTCAATGTTAGATACCTCAATCATGGAAAGGGTGCACATCTTAGAATCATTGCTTTCGATAAGTTAAGGAACTTGACTCAAGTACAACCTTTCACTTTAGGCTTACTTGATATTGGACATTTTTTTTTTTAAAAGCGAAAAACCCCTTGCGAGACCACCTTGGTCTGAGAGACCACGAACAGGGATTCTACACCATCAAAGTCACCCGGGGGTCACACCCAACCCTGCCCACACCAACATTATCAATTGGATTTTGGATACCCAATTCAGCTTTTTGGTAGGGTGGATATTAGAACCTGGGACCTCCCTTGGAGGATTGCCCTCTCCTCTCCAACTCACCTACAACACGTGGGTATTGGACATTATTTAGTTCATGAAGAGGCAAAGACCTTCCTTCATGCTTCAAGAATGCCAAGCATTTGTTTAATTATTTTGCTTGTTTTCTGCCCCAAGCAAGGGCATGATTGTCTGTGGAAATGATTCGTGAGACGAACGCAACTTACATGATTAAGTTTTCAATTGTTGATTTTGATTATGAATTCTTTGAGTATGAATACCCCCTCAAGTGACGAGTCAATGAGGAAAATGGCAAGTGATGAAAGCGACGAGTCGCTTGACCAAGATGACTGATTTGTATAGTTCAAGATGAATACTATTGTTGTATGACATATCCTATTACAACTGTGATTTCAACTATTAATAGTAATTGTACATCTCTATCCCATGGAGCAGTCTGACCACAATGGCCTTCTTAGGGAATCAAGATGATAGCAATTCAATTTGAGCATGTGATGAATCATTATGTTCAATAATTTGATGAAATTTCATAAAATAAATGAAATGAACACCTCGTTCCTGTGGAGCAGTCCAATTGCAATGGCTTTCTTGAGGAGTGAAGTGAGAACATTTCAACTCATCGATGAATAATTTGGTTCAAATGGCCTTATGATAATTTACTCATCTTACCGGATTGCATGGAGTGCAAGTAGCTACAACTGTCAAGTGTATAGAGTAAATAACTAGATATGAGGTACATTTGAAATTTGGTTTATTTGATTTTTTGTTAATTTTGTGATTTATGATGATTATGGACTGATAGATATGCATTAATGTCCATGATGAAACTCCATATGATGATAAAATGCATGCATTTATGGGGTTGAACAAAGAACTAGGGCATCTTTGGAGACTTTTAGGATTGACCAAAGAACTAGTGCGTCTTTGGGGTCTTTAGGAATTGACCAAAGAAATTAGGCATCTTTGGGGCCTTTGGGGATTGACCAAAGAAATTAGGTATCTTTGGTGTCTTTGGGGATTGACCAAAGAAATTAGGTATCTTTGGGGCCTTTTGGGATTAACCAAAGAAATTAGGCATCTTTGGGGCCTTTTGGGATTGAAATGATGAGGCAAAGGGCGTAACCTTTTGGAAACCTAGCAATTGATTATGCTTATGCAAGGCAAAGGGCTCAACCTTTAACAACCTAGATGTTGATTTAGTGTGATGATATGCAAGGTGCAACCTTTGAAACCATGCAATTGATTATGATTATATGCAAGGCAAATGGTGCAACCTTTGAAACCTAGCAATGGATTGATTGATTGGTGATTAAATTGAATTAGACCTTTAATCAAGAAGGCACGCTACCTAGATTTATCCAATGTTGCTTGGTTGTTTGATTGTTGATGGTGGGGACGTATGAAATGGACCATGCCCCAGTTAATGCTTGCAAATGTTTTTGTTTTGATTTTATGTTATGGATGCAATGCCTAAATGATGATGTGATTATGCTATATGTATGCAATATGTTGATGACATGCACTAGCTAGATGATAGATGTATGATTAGATGTTGTGATCTACATGTGTAGATGCCTTACTATGGATGCAATAGTGTATGTTACATGTATGTTTAATTTGTTTCAATTGTTAATGCATTTAATTTGTGTGAAATGATATGGTAGATGATATGTATGTAATGCATTAATTACATGAGGATGATTTAATGCAAGTGAACCTATATGCTTTAATCATTTAAAACATGAAGAATGAATCTAATATGTGTTTAACAAACTACTAGTTGACACCAAAAAATGTATGAAAATCATGAATGAAAATGATAAATCTTATCATAAGAAATAATCATTTAAGCATCCATATGTAAGATGAAATGATATGAGATGTATGGGTTTTCCCTATAAGTTTCTGTAAATTAAAAGATATGCATGAAATAGTTAGTGGTCGTTTAAATATCATTACTGATATTTATCCGATATCTATCCAATTTCATGAACATCCCTTAATAAACAAAACCTTATAAGGAAAATGGTGATTGATTGTTGAGATGTTTTGTTGCTATGGGGGATTTTTGAGGTTTTCCATGAGACTCAAACACCCTAGTTGATTAATCAAAAGGTTTATAATGACTATATAGGACTTCTGAAAGATAAAATGTTTTGTTATGAAGACCAAGATATTCATTATCCCTGTGTGTGCAAATGAATATATTAGATGAAGCATAAGACTACCTCATTGTTAGGCGAGATTCATTCAGCCCATTGCTGTAATGAGGATCACCATATGTTCATCATGATCCTAGGTTTGGATGCAGTTGGATTAGACTACTAGGTAATACAAGCCACCTAAAGCTAGCTCATCTGTAAATTGCTTATAACTATCCCATTTCCAGGCGGGATTCATTCAGCCCATTTTTGTAATGGGGATCACTCAATGGTTTTCGAATACTAACCATTCTAGGGATTCAAGCTCTTCACCCCTTCTTTTATTTTAATTTCTTGGGATACTTGCTCATGCTTAGTGATGAAAATCACTATTTATTTTGCATATTTTTTTTCTTTAGGAGAAAGGGATTTGCTTAGTGATGAAAATCACCAATTATTTTGCTTTGCTTATATTTGGAAATTTGCTCATTTTGTATGAAAGCAAGGGATTTCTTTGGGTAGGGGGGAGCTTGTCCTTTTGCCAATGATCAACATCCTAGATCATGCACATCACAAGATGAGAAAGTAAATATCTTTCGCTTAAGGTGAACTAGGACCACTTTATAATGTTCATCCTTCCTTGCTCAAACTAGGATTATTAATGTTTAAAACGTGATGGGATTTTAAAATATACAAGGTACTATCAAAACTAGACCTCATATTCGAAAGCCAAGATAGCTTTCTACAAAATCTGAAAAGATCACAAGGTATGGCTGAATGACCAAAAAACCCTAGTATATTCCTTATAGCAACTGATGGGTTGTGTTGAAAAACACAATTACTCATAGGAGATGATGAATTATGATGTTTTAAAGACGCATGATTTGCATACAAACGTGGTGTCATTTGTAATATTGTAAACACAACCTATCCTAATGTAAGTGCAATGGAGGATGATGCCTAATGCAATGCATTTAAATGAATGCATATGATGTAATACAAGATGTAAATGTTTTTGGTGTTCTAATGTTTTGAATTGTTTTTGGATTTTATTATTTTTTGATTTTTTTGATTTTATGATTTTTTTTTGAATTTTTGATAATTTTGTTATTTTTGGATTTTAATGTTTTATGATTTTTTTTTTATAATTTTTTTATTTTTGGATTTTATTGTTTTATGATTTTTTTTTGGATTTTGATGTTTTTTTTAGGGGGAAGGTACGCTACCTTAGGTACCCCTAGTGTGTGTGCTGTTAAATGAAAGCGAGGAAGGTGTGATACCTTTAGAGTTATCACTTTGCTTCATTGGTTGTGATGCAGATGATGGGGAAGGTGTGCTACCTTTGAAGACCCTTAATGTGTGTGCCACTCAATGAAAGTGAGGAAGGTGTGATACCTTCAGAGTTCTCATTATGCTTCATTTATTGTGATGTGGATGGTGGGGAAGGTGTGCTACCTTGAAGACCCCCAATGTGTGTGCCACTTAATGAAAGTGAGGAAGGTGTGATACATTCAAAGTTCTCACTATGCTTAATTGGTTGTGATGTGGATGATGGGGAAGGTGTGCTACCTTGAAGACCCCCAATGTGTGTGCCACTCAATGAAAGTGAGGAAGGTGCGATACCTTCAGAGTTCTCACTATGCTTCATTGACTGTGATGTGGATGGTGGGGAAGGTGTGCTACCTTGAAGACCTCCAATGTATATGTCATCCACTACAATAAAATCGACCTGCTCAGGAAGAGTGATAGAAATCAACTCCCCCTGTTGGGGCATGAAACTTTATGCACTATTAGTGTTCTGATGGGGTAATATCAATGACCCGTCTGTAGATATGGTCTTCCTATCAATAAGGTCCTGTACTACATGTCTAAAGACGTGATAATAACTAATATCATGACCCCTCACTCAATGTTAGAGGTAAGCGTGACCCTCCCTGTGAGTTTTGGACCTATATGGGTTGTGCGGGGGTATGTCTGGCAAGATTATTGTCTTCATTTCTTGCAGCTTATGAATGATGATGTCCATGGATTAGGTTAAATGTGTCAAAATACGTTGATTACATTTTTGGTGAGGAAGAGGACGTTGAGGCCTTGTGTGATGTGCTGGCTGAGATACAGGTGTCTTAGTCATTTGCTTAGATGACTTTCCTCGATTTTCCACTATCGTCACTTGCTGATATTTGGTATCAAGAAGGATATTAATGCGAAGTTGATTCTTCTCAAGCATGTTTTGTATTATGTTCTTAAAACTATAACATGATTGAATATCATGACCATATAGTCGATGGTACAAGTAATGTAAATCTTCCCTATATCCTTTAGGTTTCGAGTGCTTTGGATCTAAAGGATGAGCCTCAAGTAAAGTGATGGTTTTTGCCTTGCATAATCGATTAAAAATCGATATTATAGGTTCGGGTAAAGGTGTGTAAATATGATGTGAATGGTGTTACTGCTTTTGGACCTGATCAAGCAAGATTGCATTTTCATACGACTGTATGAGACGTAGTTTGAATTCGAATGTGGTTTGCTTTCGTAGCTCCATGCTTATGAGTTGATGCATTATCTGTTGTAACACATCATTTTGGTGACCCTATCCTATCTAGTCGATCTAGGATATGTTGTAGGATCGATGGCAAAGATTGTTCGCTTATGCTAGGTGATTGTAAGGATGACACTATTATGGCAATGATAGATGGACTTTCAGGATGCTCGTCTTGTGTTACCAAACTGATTGTTTCAATAAATTATTCACTTAGATGAGGTGTGCATGCCTCACTACTTTTCTTAGGGAGTTCTTGACTAGAATCTTGTCCCCCAATGTTAGGTATCGAATCAAGGATGGTGCCTATGGGTGAGGATTCGACGGGATGAAAACCTATATCCTTCACTAACTCGAGGATAGGTGTGAATGTCGTGTCTTGCATTACGTGCTCACCTAGCTCGAGACTAGTTGAATGAGCTAAATCATGAAGTAGGATGGATGTCGATAGTATAGGTGATATTGACTTGGTTGGCACCACTACAATTTCCTCCTCATCTTTAGGTATGATAATATCTTGCATCATAGTGATGGGAGAAGGTGGTGGAATCTCCTTGATTGGATCCTAAAGATATAGAAGATGTAGAAGGGACATATGGAGGAAGAAGGAACATATGTTTAACAAGGGACATATGGAGGAATCCATAATGATGGTGGATATGAAGTGGGTGATGATGGCTTCACCTCGATGAGTGGATCTACTATGTGAGGAAGTAGCTTCGCGATGACTATTAAGGCATCGTGCGGGAAAGGTAAGATCCTTATATGGATTAGCTTCACGATGACTATAAGAGCATCATGCAAGAATGGGGATATCCTTAGCCCTAGAGCAGATGTGCTCAAGGCCTCTACTTAAATTTTTTGCTTCGCCAGCTCGTAATTGAGCTCGACTATGCATAGTTGACATGATGTGTTGATTAGGCAAACCCTGAAGGAAACCCACACTAAAGAAAATTTTGACTCCAAAAAAAGGCTATGGGTGTTATATATCAAAATTATTAGTGCGACGAGCTGATCATAATGGGCTAGGACTCCAAAAAGTATTTTTCGGGTCAAAATTTGTATTTTTGGAATATTTGGCCAACTAAGATTCGTGGAGAAATGACCAATTTGAGGAATTTTTGGAAAATGCAGAGTTAGAACTCAAAATTGCTATGAGAGGTGCACAAGGGGCTAACTAAGACAACAAAACAAATCTGACAATTTTTGGGGTTGTCTAGGGTTTTTTATGACTGTTTTAGTGCAGTTTTTCCCTATTTTTGGCTTAAAAATTACTCAAAAATAGAGTAATAATAAAACCAACATAATTTTTTTTTTATAGCTTTGATTTGCATGATTTTCGATTCGTTGGATGCAGAATCAAAAACAACAATTTACTTAGATCGACTGGTAGGACCTTATGTTGATTACCCAAACAATAAAGAAACACACAAAGTAGACAATATGATTATCTCTTTTAAATTTTGTTTGTGTTCCTAAAACTTGTTTCGTGTGTTTTAATTTGTTTTGAATATAATCTGAACTCTTATCGTGTTTGCAATAGTTGATGTAATTCTTAGATTATTTAAAGCTTTCACCTATATACTCACAACGATAAACTCGGTAATGACATCCAAGCTACCTACCCACCAAGATATGGAGATGAAGCCCATATCCGATCAGGTAGCATAGGTACTACCGATCCTTAGCTAGCACACCATGGGCAACGATATACCTTTAAAATAAGAGTATTTACTATTTTACATGGATATAATAGTTCTTGGATCGACCTTGGCCACAGACGAGTAACGAAGAACTTAATCAACAAGCTAACTAAATGGTAATGACTTACACCATTTTGGTTGGATGTGAGAGCCCAACTCAATCGATGTTTACTATTGGAACGTGGTGTGTGGGGTTCATTTTATTTGGAATGAAAATAAATATGCATCACCCAACATTCGATGACTTTTCCACTATATGCATAAAAAGGTACGTTTCATTTTCAAAAATGCAATGTGAAAAAGATGTTTTATATTAAGAAAATGCAATGCAAATTTCCTAAAAAACAACCTAAACATGGGTCACTCATATGAACAATAGGAAATAAACTTAGTTGCTATACATAGTAGCAGTCGAGATTCTAACCGTTGGCTTCTAGGGCGACTGACAGTAGTGGTCATTGTTCCCAACAGCGACTAGCAACAAATACAAGAGATTTAAAATTTTATCCTTAGCTTTCTCTATGTGTTGTAATTAATCCTATATTTGATGTTCAAGCACACATATAAAAGACATAAACTAGAAAAATACAAAGAGGACTACTTAACTGTGAATCCTCATCCAAAGAAGAAACAAGCTGCAAATTGTTTTACTATGTTTTTTCCTAGTCATTGTCGATCAGGGCAGCTGTGATACTAGCTACTGAAGCCGATGGTGTTTGAGACTTCTAGCCACTTTTGCTCAGAATGACTGTACCTGCAAAAAGGAAAATAAGAAAATACATCAGTGAACAACCAAAAAATAGGCCTGTCCGACCATAATTGCCACTGAAGGAAGCTAAAAATTTAACACCTAAGCATAATATGTAATCAAATAAGCATGATAAAGCATGTAATCAAATAAAAGAGAACATAGAAGAAGTAGTGTCCATTTTATTCATATTCAAATTTCTCTTTTACATAGAGGTTACAAGTGCATCTCTCTTAGAGATTGACCATTTGATACATATTACAATAGAATCACTCCATGTGATTAGGTGCCTTCAATAGACTCTTAGGATCCTCAAAACTTGATTATAGGAGGATTTATCTTGAGAACCTCCGCTTTGTGATGTTTGAAGATGACCTCAAAGGTGAGATGCTCCCATAGAATTTTGAACCTGCGCACAAGGAAGCTCACAAAGCATTAATACCAAAGGTGCAACCTCTCAATATGAGGCTATTTTGTGATAAATACAAGATATAAAGGAAATTATTAAAGAAATGCAAAGGTAAATGAAATACTAGATGTAAAGCATAAAGTAATGCATGAAACTTGTAAATAAAGCATAAATATGCATATAATATTGGAAATGAAGCATAAATATCTACTGCAAAGTACTTATTCTATGTCAAGAAAGTTAATAATACTATAAAGAACGATGAATCTATGGACTAAATGTAAAAATGATTAATCAGACCTTAGTCGCTGATGATCAGAGTAGCTGGCTCTGCTAGCCACTAATAACGTCAGTGAATGCACCTGCGGGCTTCTATCGAAAACGACTGTGGGGTAGGGTTTTGCTCCTTGAATCCTCGACCTGGATTGATCAAATTAGTTGTAGAATTGATGTTCAAGGGTTGCTTGTGTCTTAGAACATGGTTTTGTGGTGAAATTTGTCTTGATCCACAGTAATTTAGCACTTGAACGGTGAGGTTGATATCAAGCTAGGGCAATATCCAATGGTGGAAAGACATGTGTCATTCTATAATTTGGTAGGGCTTCGTTGTGCCTCAGAAGGATGTTGATTCTCTCGTCAATCCAACAGGACTCCGCTATGGCATATGCTCATCAATTTCTCTAGGGTTTGCTATCAAAATTTGGGGTCTTAAATAGACACCCAATCCCCTTGCCTTAGCTTCACAGGGAAGCCAAGATCAAGAAGCAATTACGTTTAGGAAGTTGAGAAGATGCATCCATAAGCTTCCATCCTCCTAACCATCCAAGAAATAGTTGCACTCAATGGATTACACTCGACTTTGGCAACCCGAGTTCGTTATAGAGTTAGCCACTATCGATAGGGGCAACTATGAGCAAGTTGACCATAACCGCTATTGATAGGTACGACTAGCTCCTAGTCACTCTGATTGTCAGTGACTGCGATTGTAGCTACTGTTGACATCAATGCATAGAGCTGCATAAGACTAGGCTACCCTAAATGAATGGTTAGAACCACTGTTGGGTCTTGGAAAGGTCCAATATCAATCATATGGTTTGCAAAGGTTCCCATATGAGTAGCCTCCTAAACATGACATGTTTTAGGTGTCTATAGGAACAAACTCTTCCCCTCGAACAATATCATCCCCATAAAGGGTAGCAATAACCTCAACGCTATTTGAAGATGTACCCTTACTACTTTCACCAATTTCTTTTCACCCTAGAACTTCTCCTTGCTTAGTTTCATTTTTCCTCTAAATCCTCAAAGGTTATCCAGTTCTATTATTCATAACTTTCTCCTTAGGATTTTTTAGGCATGTTTTCTAAATATGCCCTACCATTTTACAAAGGCTACATAAGGGAATATGATTTTCATACTAAATCTCATGTTCCCATTCTTTGTAATATGAAACTAGCCTAATAAATTTAGACAATGGTTCAGTGGGATCCACCTATAGAAAAAAACAAGTCATTATCATTCTGATCCAGTATTTAGTAGTTGAACCAAAAGCAATATTTTTTCCAATCACTTTAGCTATCTCAAGAATAATACTGTCATCCCAAAATTTCATTGGAAATCTCGATAGACTCACCCATAAAGGTTTCGATTGAAGAGTGGTTATAGCTAGATTAAAGCCTTGACTCCTTTTTTGTAAAAATAACCCTCTCCTCCCAAAAACATGGGCCTCTCAAGAAAACATTTGCCATATCCTCTAGATTTGCAAAGTTAAACAACAAAAAATTATTAGACAAATCCACCACTGCTTCCTACCCTAAAAGTTTCCATTTATCTCGAACCCACTTCCTTATTGTATCTAAATCTAGTTTATTACTCAAAAATTTCTTGATCAAAGAATTTTTTCGTATTTGAATCACTTTGCTAGCCAAAAATTTGGAACCCTAAGAGAAAAACCCTTTTCATCCTGATCCAAGGATAAAACATATCCTTTTTCTTGCGAATTTTGACCTCCCTTCAAAACGTGTGCCCAAGAAGTGCCTCCCTTTGACCTTTTTGCTACTGTCAAATTCATATATATTGTTCTTGGATCTAAAGGGTTAGAATCTCTTATATCTGCATCCTTAGGGATTTTGCTACAATAGAACCCTCGCTTATCACCTTTCATACTTCTCATGTCCCTTCTCCTACTTAAAAATACATGTATACCCCATTCTATTCTTTCTCCTCTAGGGGTTCCTCTGACGGACAATCATTGTTTGCATTACACAATTATTAGTATCATTTTTTAAATAAAGGGGTAAAAATTTATTGATAAAAAGTCTGGATTACAGAGTACAACTGAGCTTTCAACCAGGACTCAAATAAACAACCAAACAGGCTAAAACCACTAGACTAGATTGAAACCTGAAGAAGACAACAAGAACAAACCACATTAAGTCTGTACATCCTTGTGGATCAACTCCCACAGGTGTTGAGAGTCCCCAGATGGGAGACTCTCCCAGTTATCGATAAACCAAAGATCCAACAACTTAGAAGCCCTTTTGGCCAGGTAATCAACAACCACATTCCATTCCCTTAGAATGTGCACAAAGGATATAAATTCGAACTCTTCACTCATTTTGAGAATCTGAACGGCTACAGAGGCCATTGGCAATTAACTTCCTCCATCCTTTTACTGTTTAAAATATTAACCACAATTTGAGAGTTAGACTCGCAGATAATCCTACGCCAACCAAGAGAAAACCCCCTCTGCAAGGCCTCAAGAATTCCAAGAACTTCCATAAAATTATTGGAGTGAACACCTTTATAAATAGAAAAGAAAAAACTAACACCACCAGCAGAATCTCTCCCAACACCGCCAATGCTATCATATCCAGGATTACCCCTGGACGATCCATCAGTATTAATTTTTAAAACTCCTTTAGGGGGTGGCCTCCAGCTACCATCTCTCTCTACCTTCTTGCAGAGTTGAGGAACCCTGCAAGGGCTAGAAGAGTTCACACCATCCCCAAAGAGACCAAGGGCTTGTTGTACCTTCTCCTCACTAGAATCTAAAATAGGGTCCACATCACATTTGCTATGGATGGTTTCCTAAACCATACACAAGATCCTTTGCCAGATCTATTGAACAACCAAATAACTACCCTGAAAGATGCGACGGTTTCATTCGAGCCAAATTTTCCAGATGATGCAAGAAGGGTCCAAATTCCAAGCCACCCAAAGGAAGGGGGTCTTGTCCAAAGGTCTGCCCAGACTACTCCAAAAATTCACTAGGGACAACACATGAAAACATGGATGGTTCCAGGCACTCCACCAATGGTGCCAAATGTCTCTGGAAAAGGAGCATTGGAAAAATAAATGAGAAGAGTCATCCTCATTCTTATCTCAAAGGACAAAAAAAGAGGGACCATGAAATCCCCTCTTCCTCACATTATCCCAAGTGAGGCATTTATTACGAGCTACCAGCTAGAGAAAGAAGTTACATTTCAACCAAGCAAATTTGTTCCACACCTTTTTCCACCAAGTGACAGGAAGACTCCCATACTTTTGCTTATCAAGAACCTGATAACCATAGGCTACCGAGTAGGTTCCCTTGGTATCAGGGTTCCAAGCCAGAATATATTTACCCCTCAATAAAGAACATGGCATCCCCATAATAATTAGAGCAAACACCTCTCTGCCCTTGGCTAGTCCCCCCTGGGGCCATTCCTACGAATATTTCCACCTGTACATCTTCATATTTCCAAAATACTGGATTTTTTTAAAGTCCTCCACATGAGACCAGCTTGCTTCTAAGAAACAAATGCTTAGGGAACGTAACCTGGGATATTGATTCAATATAGGAGGGTGGCCATCCCAAGAATCCTGCCAAAAAAGAGCATCTGATCCTCAATTGCAAATCCAGAACAAACCTTGTTGGATTAAATTATCTCCTCCTTTTAGAGTGTCCTAGATAACTGAACCTTTCCCAACTAGACCGACTTTGGGGATCTCAGCCTCAGAAATATCTCTCAAGTATTTACAAGACAATATTTTAGTCCAAATCTGATCTTGAGAGGTACATCATCTCCAATAAAGTTTTTGCAGCTAAAGCCTACCCAAAAAGAGTTGTCTATCACAACCCAAAGCCTCCCTCTTGCGCTGGACTACATATATAATCCCACCTAACTAAACTCCATTTAGATTGATCAAGTTTTCCAGACCATAAAAATTGTCTTGACAAAGCATCCATGTCCTTGATGAAATGTGAGGGAGCTATTTGTACAAAACATCTATAAATGGGTAAAGCTTGAACAACAACTTTTAAAAGCAACACTCTACCTACAGTGGATAGCCATCTGAAAATCTAGTGATTCACCTTCCTTCTAAACTTATCAAGCATAAAATACCAAGAAGATCTAGGTAGAGGATGAGATGAAATTGGAATACCAAGATAAATTAAGGGGGGAGTCCCGACCTGAAATCTTAGAATGCGAGCAATCCTGGCTTGAATAAGAGGAGGGGAATTGAAGAAGAAAATAGAAGACTTGTCCTCATTAATCAACTATCCAGAAGCACCAAGATATATGTCAAGATATTGTCTAATATTTCCAGCTTCCTTGATAGTGGCAACTCCCAAAAAAGCAATATCATCAACAAATTGAAGGTGGGAAAGAGGTGGCAAACTACTATCCCACTTCCACCCCTAAATGAGACCCTGCCTGACTTGAGACTTGAGCAATCTTCCTAGCCCTTCTGCCATAATGATAAAAAAATAAGGAGATAAATGATCTCCTTGCCTCAATCCCCTTGAGGCCTCAAACAACTCTGATGGCTCATTATTAACAAGAACAAAGAATGAGAAAGAAGAAACACATCTCATCACCCATCTAATCCATTCCTCCTCAAGTCCAAAAGCAGCAAGAAATTTTTGAAGAAAGGACCATTTGACCCGATCATAGACTTTGACCATGTCCAACTTAATGAAAATAGTTTTCTACTTAGAAGTTTCCATCGAGTGAATAGCTTTTATAGCAATAACAACCCCATACAGGATTTGTCAACCAAAAACAAACCCTCCTTGCTCCTCAGAGATGATTTTGCTCAACCATATCTTCAGCCTCTCAACAATAGTTTTTCTAATGATATTATACACAACATTGCAGAGAACAATAGGTCTGAACATATCCAAGGAATTTGCTCCCTCTTTTTTGGGAATAAGCACCACAAAGGTAGCATTTAGGGCCCTTAGCATCCGTTTGTTCTTTTGGGACTCATGGACCACCTCCAGAAGATCAAATTTGATTAAACCCCAAAACTCCTGATAAAACTCAATCGGGAATCCATCTGGGCCTGGGGCTTTTTCTTTTTTAATCTTGAATACAATATTTTCCAACTCCTCAAGGGAAATTAGACCCATCAAGTGCTCATTCATCTCTCTAGAAACAATCGATGGAATACATTTTAGAATAAGATTTTCATTCTCATAATATGAGAGGGATTCCTTCCTGAAGAGAGAGGAAAAATACCTCTTAGTCTCTTATGAAATATCCCTAAAAGAAGAGAGCAGGGCAGCCTGAGAATTCACAAGAGAGGTAATCATGTTACCATTACGACGAGCCTTAATTGAGTTATAAAAGAAGGATGTGTTCCTATCCCCTTCCTGAAGCCAATCTACTCGAACTTTTTGTTTTCCAAAATTTTTTTCCTCGAGTTCCCATTCAGCAAGGTCTTTCGCAGCCTTAGATTCCTCAATGAGAAGCTCCTCCGTGAGTCCTTGATATCTAATCTTCCTTGAAGCTTCTTCCACCCTCCTAAGAGCTGCCAACTTAGCCAAGGAAAGGTTCCCAAAATTTAGTCTATTCCATCTCTTCAATTTATGTTTTACAGATTGTAGTCGCTTCATAAAGGAATACATAGTAGTTCCATGAGGAGGTTTTCCAGTGGTCCACCAGCCTTGCATGAAATCATGAAGCTTAGGATCATGAAGCCACATAAGTTGAAACTTAAAGGAAGGATTCTTCTTTAGCCCTAACTCTAGAGAAAAGAGTTTGATAGGCCAATGATCAGATCCCCTACCCTCCAAAATTATAGAACTAACACTTTTGTTACTACCCATCCAATAACTAGATATCAAAAACCTATCCAGTCTCTCTGAGATGGAAGCTTCCCCACACCTTCTATTGTGCCAAGTAAAGATCCCATTATCTGGATTGATGTCAATGAAGTTCAGGGCTTGGATATGAGCACTGAAGATAGAATAAAAAGGCTCGAGACGATCAACCCCACCACGTTTCTCCTCCAGATAAGTGATAGAGTTGAAGTCTCCAGCCAAAATCCATGGGTACAAGGGAGCCAAACTTCTCATAAAGTAAAAGTGCTCTCACAAATTTACTTTACTATTGTAATAAATAGGAGCATACACATTTGTAAGTAGGATGGTTTCACCAGATTCATTATTATGCCTGATCATAAAAATAGACCATCTATTGGAAATCCAAGTAAGAGGGGATATCTTAACCGGATCCCATAAGTAAGCAACACCACCAACATATCCACATGCATCAATACACTGGAATTACACCCTTCTCCATAACTTGGGAGCAATATTGAACATACTATCAGTATCCAATTTAGTCTCCTGAATAAACACCACATCCAAAGAATGTACACGAACCAAATCACAAACAACTTTTTATTTGGGGATGTTGTTCAATCCCCTTATATTCAATGAAAGGATAATCATTTTTGGGGGTTATAAAAATGGGAGTCCAATGTTCTCACCAAGCCTGACTCCACCAAAGTCTCCCCTATTAACTTAATTTTATATTGGTCCTTCTTTCGACCCACCTTCATATTCTTATCCGATTTTTTTTTTTAATTATTTTCTGCTGCAATCCCAACATCGTAGGAGTTTTGCAATCCAAGAATGACTGCATCAATGCCTGAGTAGGAGAGGGCATAACTAAATCTGTACCACTTTCCAAAATAGTTTTCCTTCTAGGGCTAGATCCAACCATGTCACCTATACTCAGATCCAAAGCCCTTTGTTCTTCATATAAACCCCCTAAATCTGATTCCTTAAGTTCCACCTCAAGAAGAGACATTTGATTTGGCCCTGTTATATTTGCATCAGGTAGTGACGTTTCAGGTATCTCCATGCATTGATCAAGATCATCTAATATTTCAAAACGGTTGAGTAGAGCATCTGGCTAGCTATCCTTAAGGTCTCTATTTTCCCTTCGTCCTCTATTTCGGGCTTTTACCGAAACAAAGCCTTCCTTATCCCGTTCCCCTTCCTTTATCAAGGCTTTTCCTTTATCTAAAATTTGTCCAGATCGAGGGGGCCCAATATTTGAAGCCACAGGCAAGACAAACTTAGGACATTTTCTTTGCAGGTGGCCATATTCACAGTAAATCCGACAACAAAACGGAAGAGCTTCATAGTCAAGTTTTTGAACCCATGTAGTCAATCCAAACTATATTTCAATAGAATCTAGAATAGGATTATTTAAATCAATTTCAACATAGATACAAGAAACAAATATTACCTTTTTATCCATTGTCTGTTGTGATGGTCCAACCGACTTCCCAAGAAGAAGGACAATCTTATGCAAGATATCAGTTCTCCAGAATTCCAACAGAAGCCACAGGAGACGAACCCATACTAGAACCCGCGATGGCCGCTCCTTTGACGGGTTGAAACCCATATGCCAAAGTTTAATAAAGAGTCCTGCTTGGTTATAGAAATAAGGACCCCATTCAAATGCTTTATTACGATCTGCAATACAAGAGAAAACCACCATAAAATAGTTTTTCGCACTCAACATCACCTCCACGTCGCCTTCAAGATTCCAAGTCTTCCTGACCCAAGCCTCCACAAAGAGGAGAGAAATTCGGATGCCCAAAAATTTACCAATAAGTGCATGTTTGGTTAGATACTCCACATCGTCCGCCACCAAGTTTGGTTGAACCACTAGAACTGACTTGGCTTCACATCATTCCAAACATCCATTGTTCTTTAACAAGCGGTTCCCAACATGCACTGGGAAATCATGTTCCTTCCAGTCATTTTCAAATGAAAAAACATCATGAGCATGCACTCTCTGTGACGGACCCGATGCCATCATGAAATTCCTCCAATTTTTCTGACCTCCTCCAGAAGTTGCTGCCATCCCCGTAGAGCAGTTTTTCCTCATCAAACCCTACCAGAGTAGTTTTTCTTCATCAAACCCTAGCAGAGCATTTTTTCCACCTCCTCAATAAACTTTACACAATCATTAGTATTATTAGTAACCTTACATTCATGGGTTTTTAAAACATATAGTGACAATTGAAGCATTCAATTAGGAGCACATCTATGATGGCCACCCTACCCATAAATTGGACTTAGGTCTTCGTAAGGACAACCCAATGCCTTTACCATTGCAGTGTCCTAACAAGGATATTCATGATTTTTTTCTTTTAAACATACTCACATACACCATCATGGTTTGAACATGAGTCTCCTGAATGGAAGCCCAAGGTCATACCACTAGTATCCCACAATGACTACGGAGACCCCAATGTCTTTACCATTGCAGTGTCCTAACAAGGACATTCATGATATTTTTATTTTAAACATACTCACATACACCATCATGGTTTGAATATGAGTCTCCCAAATGGAAGCCCATGGTCATACCACTAGTATCCCATAATGCCTACAAAGATCCCAATATCTTTACCATTGCGGTGTCCTAACAAGGACATTCATGATTTTTTTTCTTTTATACTCAAATACACCATCATGGTTTGAACACGAGTCTCCTGAATGAAAGCCTAAGGTCATACCATTGGTATCCTACAATGACTATTCATGGATCATTTAAGATTTTGAGCTTGAATATTTTATCCGCGTATGGTATTTTAATATTTTTTAATATATAGGGGAATTGGTAATACCATTGGGTATTGCCACTATAAACCTTAGCTTGTTGGGTTGGACAAAGTCAACAGAAACCCCAATCCGTGAGGCATCAAACTGGGGCATCCAACTGGAAAACAATCGATCGCTACCACCTAGCCTATCCCCATATAGGTACATCATGGTTTGAATCTACAACCTCCTCAAAGAGAGGCCAAAACCCTAACCACTGCATTGTCCTTATTGAAATATGATATTTTAATGTTGACAATAATGTATTTGAGGTGGTAATATCATGATGCATCTACGTTTGCATATAAATATAGTTTTTGGGTTAGGGTCAGGCCATGATCCTGGTTATGGATAAACTTCTAGTTATAAAGCTTAAATAAACTTTAATCTATAATACTGATTTTTAATTTATTTGTATGGATTTTTTTATTTTTTAAGTGAATGAATCTAATAATGAAGACTTTGATATTATAGATAGAAGGTTCAAGATTAGAATCCAAAAGGCGATAATGTTGTGTACTAGACTTTGGTAATTAAGTGTGGTCACTTAACATATATTGGTTATAAACATTGTTGTCCTTCCTCCATATGGTTAATGACCTTGTAGATGTTAAAAACTATTCTATTTTATTTTTTAATTGTGACTATTAACTTTGGTTTAATCCATGACTTTTAATCTTTTAAATTCTAAGGTCCTAAAACATTATATTATAAAAGTTACTCAAGTTCAATCCATGACATTGATTCTTTAATTTGTTTGTCTGGTAAGTATGAAATAGTTAACTTTTAAGGTAATAACATAATTTGGAGATATGCTATTATTGCCACTTAAATTATAAGTTTAACAAGAAGTTTAATTGATGATTTAGATAATCATATGTCTAAGTATGGATTTAAGATAGTTTGTTAAATATTTTAACTAAAAAATAACTCAATAAATCTTTAGTTAAGTAGAGGCTATTGAATTAGTCAACCTATTTATTTAATTCGAGTTTCTTGAAATAATTCAAGTTATAGTATTTCAAACTTAGAAAGATATTAATATTCCCAATTATTTACCTTGTCTTTATGTCCCACTACACTTAGTGATTGATTTAGCTATTTGAATGGATAAATTACATGATTGGAATATTCAACTTGATATGCATTGCTTTTAAATTTGATATCTCATGTCTATAATAATATTATGACATAACATATTAAAATCGAAGGGTTTATGTAATTGGGAGGGTTTATCACTGGATAAGATGATGTTTATGAGAAAATGCTGGCAAGCTCATGGAAAGAAATACCTGAGATTTGATGGATTATTGAATTGGAGTTGTCACTGTTTGAAATTTCCAAGTTGTTTTATTACTTAAGTTTATGCATTGTGGTAGTATTGAGGGAGTTACAACCCTATGAAGTCAATCATCCAAGACAAGGACAATGAAGATTTTTCAAATCACAAAAAATAAATTTATAGATATCTCAATTAGTTTGGGTAAGCAAATCAATTGTAGTTTATTTTGTTTTTGAAGAAAATCTATAGAATTATTTGTTGATAGTAAGGAAGAGAGGAGATTTAAATTTTTATAAAATCCTAGTTTTTTTTACAAACCCTATCTAGTTTAGAATTTATTTTGGGTTAAAGATCATTGGTTTAGGGTAAAAGATCATGGAGTTACCAATTTTCATTGGAAACAATGACACGAATGCTTGAGAATATTGGAATAAGTTTAGATCTCTATATTTTGGTGAATATTTCTATCAAATCCAACTTATGAAATTTTTAAGAGATGAAGCTTATGATTAGTGGACAAGTGTTTTTAAGGAAAGAAATTATGATTGCACTTGGGATGAAATAGAGCATGCATTATTGAGTCAATAAGACCCATATAAAAAGATAGCTAATTCAAAGGTCACCATCAAAGGATATGAAGAAGAAATAAAAAGGCTTCAGAGGAAACTAAAAAAAATTAAGAAAGAGGATATAATAGAAGGAAAAATACAAATGACAATGTGCAAGTTCATGGATACATTTAGAAGGAAAATCTTAAGAAGCAAGGATCTAAGGAGAAGAAAGAAGCAAATATGGTAGGGGAACAAATTGAAGAACCAATAAAAGACTCAAAAGTTGAATTTACAATAGTAACAATAGATATAGATTCCATGGAAGAAGCAATAACAAAGTCCAAGGAAGCCCTCTCAAAAGTGTACAAGGATGCACCAAAAGAAGGGCATAAGAGAGAAGATTGTGAAGAAGAATTTAAAATAAAGAAACAATTTGTTGAAGAATCAAAGGAAACAAAATGTTAGGTTAAGGTTGTAGCATATTGGCACCCACACCACCCTAAGAGACAACAATATTGGAGGCATAGCTTAAGGCATCAATATTATAGATCTATATGGAGTCAAAAATGCATCAATTATGAAAATGTTTAGCAAAAAAAGCATAGTGGTTCTGGATTTCAAAGAGGTGCAACAACATTAGGGAACAACAAGAACAATCATTTGAAATATCAAAGCAGAGTAGGAGAAGCATGGAGCCAACATAGCAGTTATGGATATTCAAGTGGCATAATGGAAGCTTGACATCATGAAAGACCACCACTAATCAAGATATCAGTTAGATGGATGGATGAACAAGACTGAAAATATCAAGAAGAAGGATGCTAAATATTTGTATTTACAAAGAAAATTGAAGAAGACAAAGAAAATGAATATCAAGAATGCAATTTTTTTTTTGAAAAACGATGTGGGTATCTAGCTATTGAATCTCAATTGAGATACGAATTGGACATGTTTGTAATCTCTCAAGGAGAGAGTTATGATTTTTCAAGGGCGGGGGACCTAAGTACAACCCTTTTTTCTCAAGCCAAAAAAAAATATTACGACCATATTTTTTGTTTGAAGAACAAGGGGTTGTACTCGGATCTCCCACCCTTGAAAAATCACAAATCTCTTCTTTCGAGCTTGAAATTTTATAAATAGATTCACTTATCATCCCAATTGAGATGCTATAACTAGAAACCTACATCATTTTACGAAAAATTTCTGAATTCTTATTTTTCATTTTTTGGATTATTTTTTAATTTTTCGTGTGAATACAAATATTCTAGAATTCAACATCCTTCTTGACATTTTCCTATAGAAGCCTTCACAATACCAACAATTCACCTCTACTATCTATGCATTGCATATTAGTAAAGTAATATTTACAAAACATTGCACTATCATAGTCTGCTTTACCAAATCTGAATTGCTAGTTTCCTTCCTTAAGCACAAATGCAACCACAATAATTATAATAAATAGTTTATATGAAAACACATTAATGTTATAAAATAAAGTAGATATTACCAATGAAATATTAAAGTAAATCTTAATCATTATTTGACGTAGGCAATCAACATTTTCTTGTCAGCTTCAACTAAACTTACTACTTCCTCTAACCATGAAAAAGAGAATTTAACTTCACAATCCTCAATTAAAACCCCTCTATTGGCTAGCTTATTTGCACATTTGTTTCCTTCCTTTAAATTTCTTCAAACTCTTTAGCAAGATATTTAATTTCCATAATTATGTCTTGTATGTTCCATGGAGCTTTTTCTTTCCTAAAAATTACATTTATTACTATGAGTGAATCACCTTCCATCCATACTCTATTCCATTTGATTTGTTTGTGTATTTTTAACCAAGGTTCCACAAGCCTGGGGGATGGGGGGACGCGTTTCAGGGACAACGAGGGATGGTAGACCGATTTTAGGGGAAGAATGGGGGGACAACTAGTATAATACTATAATTTTTTTAGAAATTTAGAATAATCTAAAAATTCTACACACAACAAAAATGAAAAATACTAAAAACTTAAAAAGTATGCATGTTCTTAAAACATGTTTCAATCTAAAATGAACTCAGATATTAGCCTATTGGCTACTAAGTGCAGCCATTTCAAAAAATGTAACTTGAAGGTTCAGCCAAAGATATCAAGTGCAATCTAACAGTCAACCAAAATAGTTGCTATTGCTCAAGTAATAAATGCCACACTATTCATATTTTAACATTGAAACAATAACAATCATAATTTTTAAAGCCACCAAAGTTCAAGCAAAGACCATTTTTTATTTTTTTCCAGTCACTAATGTTCAAACAAAGACAGTTCTCAGTTTTTACTTTTTGGCCATCAATGTTCAAGTAAGATAGTCATTGATTTTCACTTTTCTCTGTTTAGGCAAGATAGTTATCTATTTTTTCAGCCATCAATGGTCAATCAATACAGTCATCAGTTTACATCCCTCAATATAAATTATAAAAGAAATAAAGCTTTACTATTCAGTCTCTAGCAATTCTTCACTACTGTCCAATCATTAAAGTAATACTTAAACATTGACAACCACCATTGTTCAGTTCCCACCATGTAAGCAATGATAGTTACTCCTAACTGTTCAAATATGACAACCTTTTTTTAAATTTAAGTTTCTATAATTTTCTTAAATTTTTTTTGGGCATGAGATGCCCAACCATGAGGGATGGTTGGGCATCCCCGAGGATGCCCGAGGGATGGTTGGGCATCCCCAAGGATGTCCCCTAAAAAGGGACATCTCAAGGATGGCTGCCCTGCATCCCCCAAAAGGGGGACCCCTATCCCCGGGGACGTAGGGGACGGGGGGACACATCCCCGTGGAACTAGTTTTTAACCCTTCTAAAGTCGCCCAAGCTTTAGCTTCATTACTTGTCTTAAATCCACTATTGAAAACATAATGAGACAAAATATCTCCTCTATTATTTATAATTATTCCTCCTCCTACTGGTCTTGGATATGAATAAAACCCATAAAAAAAGAGTTATTAAGGAATTAATGGGTTGTTATAGCCTCGATTTTATTTTAATACAAAAAACAAAATTAAGTAGTGAGGAATGTAAGGAGATTTTTAAGAATATTTGGAAGATGGGTGATTGTTTACCAGTTTCTTCTACGTGAGCTTCAGGCGATATTGTAATAATATGGGACAACTGCAACTGGGATGGGCAATTATTAGAAGCAAAAAGTAATTGGGTTGTTGGATTATTTTGCAAGAAAGAGGAAAACATCAAAGTTGGGGTTATAAATGTATATGCTCCAACTATAGTTACTCCTCATGAAAGATGTTGGAAGGACCTTAGCATATTTTTATCAAATACAATGATGATTCATTGTGATCTATGGATTCTTGGGGTGATTTTAACACTGTTCTATCTCCTTTGTAAACCAATGCAAGATTTTACTTCATTTGTCAATTCAAATGACCTTTAGGATGTTAGTCCCTTAAGCTTTCAATATACATGGGATAATAGATGCATTGGGAAAAATCATATAGTAAAAATACTGGATAGATTCTTATTATCCAATAAATGGTTGCAAATAAAGTATACAATCTCTTCAAATATTTTATTACAAGCAGGATCAGATCACAAACCCATTCTTTTAACTTGTGATTTACCCAATAATGGTCATCCAAATCCATTTTACTTCTAGTCTATGTGGCTCCAAGACCTTGATTTTTTCTAGATGGTTATGTTATGGTGGGATGAATCAAAATTTGAAGGATCATGTATGTGCAAGTTTGTTCAAAAGTTGAAATATTTAAAGGAGAAAATGAAGATTTGGAATGCCAAATATTTTGGTAGCATTTTTAAAGAAAAAAAGAAATTGAATCCAAGCTTAAAAATTTACAAGAGATAGTAGAAATTAATGGAATGGATCAGGATTCTTATGTGAAAGAAAAACAATTACTATCTGATTATCATAATGCATTGAAAAAGGAGTCATATTGGCTCAAGGAAGGAGATAGAAATAAAAAAAAAATCTTTTTGTCACATCAAAAATATTTTAACTCTAGATGGAATAAATATTGAGGATGAAGAAGATATAAAGAATGAAGCAATTAATTATTTTAAAAATATTTTGTTATATACAAGGCAAAATAAGGAGATATAAGAAAAACTTCGTCAAAATATTCCATCAACTATCACTCAAGGGAAAACTTAAATCTTTATGAAGAAGATATATATGCAAGATCTCCATGAAGCAGTTTTCTCTTTCCATCCTAACAAGGCACTTGGCCTTGATGGATTTCCTACAATTTTCTTTCAATTTTTTTGGGATTTATTAAAGAGTGATATGTTAGCTGCATTTGAAGAGGCTCGAAAAAGGAAGGCTATAATAAGTGAGATTAATTCTACTTTTATTACCTTGGTTCCCAAGAAAGGCGACAAATTATTTTGATATTTTTTTAATCCAATAAGCCTTTATAATATGATTTGTAAGATCATTTGAAAAATTATGGTAAACAGGATGAAAATCTATCTTAGAAGAACAAGGTGGCTTTGTTCATGGTAAACATTTTATTGATGGTATAATTATTGCATAAGAGGCCATACATTTGATTCATTCTATGAAAAACTAGGTATGCTTTTGAAATTAGATATGAACAAAGCATATGATAGGGTTTCCTAGATTTTTATACATGTTATTCTCAAAAATTTTGGCTTTGATTATAATTGGTGTGGGTGGATTAAATATTGTTATAGCACTTCAAATTTATCTATTTTTATCAATGGTTCTTGTGCTGGTTACTTCTAGTCATCTTGTGGACTTTGTCAAGCTGATCCACTTTCTCCTCATCTATTCATTATTCTTGTAAAAGCATTAGGAAGATCATTTTCAAAGGCAAAAATGGAAGGAAAAATCAAAGGTATTCAAGTTGTAAAAAATGGTCCCTTTGAATCTCATCTCCAATTTATTGATGATACTTTTCTTTTGGGTCATCTCTCATTCAATTAAGCCATGGAATTAAAATTAAAATTATCATGCTATGAGGAGGCTATTGGACAATTGGTGAATACTACAAAATCCAAGATTTTTCTCATTGATACTGACCTAGATTTACAACAAATTATTGTGAATATTTTTGGGTTTAAAATTGAAAACTTTCCATCAACCTACTTGGGTATTCCTTTGTCTAATAAAGGAAATAAAAAAGTGCTTTGGATCCTTTTTTTAGATAGAATGAGAGCTTGCTTATCATGTTGGAAAGGTAAGTTATTAACCATGGCAGGAAGGCTACAACTCATAAAGACTACTTTGCAATCCATCCCTATTTATGTGATTTTAAGATTGCCAACATGTATAACATCAAAAATTGATTAAATTCAAAAGAGACTTTCTATGGAAAGGTTATGAGGAAAAAATTAGGTTTCCTCTTTGTAAGTGAGATAGGGTTTACAAAGGAAAGAATATTGGAGGAGCAGGTTTGCAAAATTGCACACTTATAAATTTGGCATTAGTAGCAAATATTGGATGGAGATTATTCAAAGATCAAGGAAAGAATTGGGTAAAAGTATTATAAAAAATATATAGGTTCTCTTGATGTAATGAAATTATTTAGGAAAATAAATCTACCCAAAGGATCATCAACATGGAACTTCATATAATAGAGTTGCAATTGATAAATAAATATATTATATGGTTTGTCAATGAGGGAAGTTATACAAATTTTTGGTTTGATGCTTGGTTGAAGTCTTATCCTCTTATATCTGTCTCAAAATGGAAACCATTGGCTCAAGCATGCCTAGCATGTAAAGGTCCAAAGGTCAAAGACTATATTATTATAAGCAACAACTCCAAGTCTTGGATTTCTTTTAGTAACTTGGTTGAAGAAGAGGAACTTAAACAAATTGCAAATGAACTTCAAAAGATGCTTCAAGAGTTTTAATTGCCAATTTTCACACGAAAGGATGAGTTGGTTTGAAATTTATCAAAGGATGGGGGATACTCACTCAAGTTGGGATATGAGGATTTAGATCAATCAAAATTTCTTTCTACCAAAGATTTTCCTTGGAAGAATTCTTGGTCATTAGAGTCTCTTACTATGACATCAACATTCCTTTGGTTAGTAGTTCAAAGTAATATTCTTACATGAGAGAGTCTATAAAGAAGAGGATATTATGGACCCTTTAGATGTGGCTTGTGTGAGAAGGATTTAGAAACATCAGACCATTTACTTCTTCATTGTTCGTTTGCTCACACTGTTTGGGGTTATTTTTTTAAAACATGAAATTATATTGGGTAATTCCATCAACATTGAAAGAGTCAATGAAATGTTGGATTAAATATTTCAAAGCTAAAGCATTATGTATTCTTTGGAGGATTGACCTTGCCATTATTTGTTGGATTTTTTTTATTATGGTGAAAATAAAGGATTTTGAAAGGGCCCCAATATTATAATACCACTCCTCTACATTAAATCAAATAATGAAGAATTAGAGAAGTGTAGCAGTAGAAAAAGACAAGAAGACACACAAACCCCTTAAAGGGATTTGTTTTTGAAAATCTTTGCTTCTTATGACTACAAGAGGTGAATCAATCTTACAACCATTGATTAATAATTTAACCATACTTTTATCTATTATAAGCTTGCAACTCCCTCTCAATTATACTCAACTCACTATGAAAATCATCCCTCTATAGATTTGGTTTAGGACTATCTACACCTTTATTGGGAAACTAATATACCACTTGGTTTCCCTCTCAATAGATATACATTGTATTAACCTCCCATCAAGTTGCAATGAATGTAACCGCCACACTGCTCAACAATAATCCTACCATAGAACAATAACCTTACCATAGAATGATATCCCATTGTCACACCACTCAACAAGAACCCTACCATAGAATAGAAACCTTACCACTTAATAATATTCTGCCACCAAGACCACAACCAACACATCATTCAATAGGAACCCTACCATAGAACATTAACCCCACCATAGTATAAGAACCTTACCACATAATAATATCCTGCAAAACATCGCATAGACCATGCTAACACCACACCCCTCACAATTGTCGATGAGATAGTATCTATCACATTTCTCAACAAGACCCTACCATAGAATAATAACCATACCACAAAATAATATCCCATTGTTGCATTGCTCAACAAGAACTAAGAAGTCACTTCCTACGACTACAAGAGGTGAATAAAGCTTACAACCATCGATTAATAATTTAACCATAATTTTTGGCTATCATAAGCTTGCAATTCCATCTCAACTATACTCCTCAACTCACTAGGAAAATCACACCCCCATAAAATTGGTTCAGGCTATCTCACCTTTATTAGCCAACCAATCCATCGTTTGGTTTCTCTATCGATAGATATGCACTATATTAACCTCCTCCAAGGATTCAATAATATCTCTTGCATCTGATATGTTCTAACTAGCTTGATTTTTTTTCAATTGGTTATATAGCATTGAAATGGGTCCCACCCATATTACATCATCACCACATAGTGGTATTACAACAAAGCTTGGATATTATCCATGTATCGCTTGGCAAGATTTGAACCTTGGTCTTCTACTTAAATATTTGAGGAATCTAGTCGATTGAGCTAATGCCACTTGATACCAACTAGCTTTATTCTTACCCCTTAAGCAATTAATAATATTTAAAGTCACCTTCAATAATGAATCTCTTTAGCTCATGCATGTAAATAGGGCCTTTATTTCTGTCATATGGTTGGATTGAATGCCATAAGATTCTGCAAATACCATTATAATATTCCCACTTGGATTTCTAAAAATTACCCCTCCTTTTATCCTACCAGGGTTTCTATTAGCTACCCCATAAAATTTCACTTTAATCCAACCGAATTGAGGTGGTTTTCATACTATATTCCATCTAGACAAATTTTTAGGGTCAATATCATAATTTTGGCTTGTAGGAGAGCCCCATTTTAAAGTTATTCTTGCTTCCACTACCATTCCTCCATAATTATGATGAGGTATAATAGAGATATTATCCTTAACTACAACCATAATTCTATTGAAGGTTGAGATTTCATTCCTGTACATTTCCTTAAAGATTTTGTTATTTCTTTCTTTCTAAATACCCCTAAGAAAGTGAGGTAGGGCTAGCTTCCAAGCTTGAGATAACCCTAAATTGGAAAAGGGAGATTCCCATTTTTCTAATAAATATATAACATCCTTGGAAGCTAGCCCTACCTCATCATCAATTCAAAAACCCTTTAAGAGAAAGGACACTCCACAAACATATGGTTGACTAATTATTCACTTTTAAGACATAACACATCTATTGGGGAGAGATAATTCCCTTCTCATTAAGTTGTTTAGTGTTAAAATATTATTATGTATAGCCAACCACAGGAATAAAACAATCTTTGGAATTAAAAACTTTCTCCAAATATTATTTACATGAAAGCTACCTAGGGAGGGAGAGATCTGGGATTCATATCTTGATTTAATCGAATAGCTACCAGAGGCATTGAAGGTCCAAATAATAGTATCTTTATCATTATTTTGACTTAAACAATATCCTTGTATCAATTGATTTATCTTCATAATTGCTTGTTGAATGTTCCTTGAACTAGAATGCTTATCAATATTTTTTTATTGTTTGCCATCAATTCTTCTATTTATAAAGTATTTGACTTGTGTTTCAAAGGAATCAACCAAAATATTTCTAGCAGGATTCAATTCATCAATCAGCCATAGAGGAGTATCCATGAGCCATTATTCTTCCCAAAAATCAATCTAGTATCCATCTCCAACCTCCCACAAAATACCTTTCCAAAGAAGCGATCTTATCTTAACCAAATTATTCGAAAGAGAGGAACCTGGAGGAGGGTTTACACATTTTAGAAAAGAGTTATTATTCTCCAGATATTTAGCTTTAATTATATTTATCCATAAGGCCTCATTCTCTTGAATCAACCTCCATCAAATTTTGTTAACCAAGTCTTTATTAAACCCTTTAATTTTTATCAGCCCCAATCCTCCTTTTTATGGATTAAAAACCCTATCCCAAGCCACCAAGGAAATTATTTGTTTTTCCTCTATACCAGTTCATAAGAATCTTCTTTGAATTTGTTCCAACCTATTTACTACTTTAGCCAACATTTTAAATGAAGACATGTAGTAAAAATGTAAGCTTTGTAGAGTTGTCTTCACCAAATGAAGCTTCCCAACTTGGCTTAAAAACACCCATTTTCACCCTACTAGATTTATCTAAAACCTATCTAGAATAGGATTCCATAATTATTCCTTCATTTTACCTTTAAACATGGATTTCCCTAAGTACAAGGAGGGCAAACCCTCTACTCCATAGTTGAGAAGTCTAGAAATTATTTATTGTGTCATTATTAGAGTATTAATGAAGTAAACCTTACTCTTAAAAGAATTGATATTTTGATTAGAAGCATGTTCATAAGTTTCAAGAATATATTTTATCTCCCTCACCTCATTTACCAAAGCTTGACCCACTAAAATGGTATCATCAACAAATTATTGATGAGTAATTGCCTCAAGATTTGAAGTTGGTTTAAAACCTTCAAATCTTACAAAAATCCTAGCTATAGATAAGGCTCTCTCTAATGCTTCTATCATGATAATAAAAAAATATGGGGAGATAGAATCTCCTTGTCTTAAGCCTCTCTCACTACTTAAATACCCTGTAGGTGCCCCATTAATAATTACCGAGAACATGACAGAAGAAATACAGGTCCCAATCCACTATCTCCAATGGTCATGAAAGCTAAAATTTTCCAAGATTTTGTTGAGGGAGGACCATGAAACCCTATCACATGCTTTATTCATATCCAATTTAAAGATTATCCTATCATTTTTGCTTTTATCCATGGAGTGAATAAATTCATGAATAGAAATTACTCCATCCAAAATTTGCCTTCCTTTCACAAACCCTCCTTGTTGCTGAGAGATCACTATAGGGAGGAGTTCCTTTAATCTATTGGCCATCGGTTTGGTTAAAATTTTATAAACAATATTACAAAGATTGATTGACCAAAAATCCTTGAAATTGTTTGCTCCCTATTTTTTTAGGAATTAAGACCAAAAAAGTAGAGTTAATGTCTCTTGGAAGACTGCTTATGACCTGAAATTCCCTAATAGTCACATTAAAATATTCTTTAATTATATGCCAAAATGCTTGAAAAAAATCGGTTGGAAATCCATCCAAATCTAGAGCCTTATCCTTTGGCATCTCAAACACTACATTCTTCACTTCTTCCCCTGAGAAGGGTATTAAGAGATTTTTATTAATTTCTTCTTAAATAACCCTTAGAATATGAAGTAGTAGTTGTTTGATTGCTTGCTCATTCATCTCTTGTTCCTTAGAGAGTAATTTAAAAAAAAATAGGGCTGCTTCATTATGGATTTCTATTTTATCTTTGGTAAATCTGCCATCATCCTTAATTATTTCTTTGATTTTACTTGCCCTCCTGTGGTGAAGAGTAGGGAGGTGTTTTTTTTTTAATTTTTGATTTTATTTGCCTTCTTGTGGTGAAGAGTAGAGAGGTGATTTTTTTTGAATTTTTTTGCCTTCTATAAGCCAAAGAGCTCTAGACTTCTACCTCCAAAATAATTCTTTAGCTAGGGTAGAGTGAAAATCTCATAATAATAGTTTTTCTTTCATTAATATTTTCTCTATCATTCCCTGCACTTGAATTTGGGTTTCTATATCCTTTAAATTCTGGACCTATCTGCTATAGAATATTGCCAAAAACCTCCCTATTCCATTTTTTTTAGATTATATTTAATATTTCTTAATTTCTTGGAGACCTTGAACATGGATGTACCTGGAGTATCAAGATTCTACCAATATTTAATTTTTCCTTCAACCTAGAATGTAAAAGCCACATTAATTCAAATTTGAATGGGCTTTTGAAACTTTTCTTATTATCTTTAATTTCCAGTAAATGAGGGTTATGGTCTGAGCCAATCTTAGGTCATTTCCTTGCAAACTAGTCTTGAGTAACCAAAAATATATCCAATCTGATTTGAATAAGACTTTCCTCTAGTCGCCTATTAGACCAGGTATCTTAAATCCAAGTCTAGCAGCCCACATTGAGAAATAAAATTCCCACAATTTTTCATACTATCTGAAAAGGCTTGATTCCCTCCCTTCTTGTCACTTAGAAATAAAGTTATATGTTGGAATTTATGGCTTAAAAGGAATAACAATTTTTTTAAAAATAAATCTCAAAAGCATGCTCAAGTTTGGAACCGTATTAATCCCTCTTGTAGAATGTCTGCAAATATGGTGCTCATCATAGGAAGTCTTAATTGCATAAAAGAGGTGCTAATAACATTGAACATAAACAAAAGAGTCACCTGCAATAATGAAATTAAAATAAAGGAACTACTTTGATCTACGGTAAAATGAAAATGTCCAGAAAATTTCGTTTATCAAAATTAATTTTGATGGTACCTCTAAAGGAAATCAAGGAAAAGCTGATGGCAGTGGTATTTTTAGAAACGATGAAGGTTAAATTCTCCTCAATTATTGAGAATCATATGGAACTTCAAATAACAACTATGCAAAGGCTAGGGCACTTATTACAGGGATTAAATTGTAGTAGAAAAAGGATGGAAATATATTTCAATTGAGGGGAATTCACAAATTATCATCAATGCTATTAACAAAAATGGATGTGGAAAGTGGATAAAAATAATATAATTATTGATGTTCACCATCTATTACTAGAGGCAATATCTTGGGAGTGTAAGCATATTTATAGAGAAGGAAACTAGGTAGCAGATAAATTAGCGAATTGCAGTGTTGATCTTCATCTTGATATAAATTAAATTTTAGAAGGCAACTGACCAAATAAGATTTTCTCTATATCAAAATTATGCCAAGGAGTTGATTGTAGATATATAGCACTTCAAGGAAGTTGAATAATATATTTAAGTGAAAAAGAATGAAAAAATTGTGATAAAAAGGTATGCTATTGCAAATGTAATATTTTGGTATTTTGATGGGAATGGCCTCCAATAGAAGCCACATATAACTTATTAAAAAAATTATATCATACCCATAAAATGGTATTAGCTCAATCAATTAAATTCCTCAACTTTCAAGAAGGAAATCTTAGAGAACAAGCTTGTATTTCTATCAAAGATAATATTTATCTTCCTCAAAGTGTTAAATTTACTCTAATAAATACTAGACATAATTATTATTAAGATATAGAATCACTCCCATCTAATTGTCTTCTCAAAATTAAATTTGGCCAAGACAAAGATCAACACTACAATTAGCTAAATTGTCTGTCAATCAATTCCTTGTTTGTATATATATTAAAAATTTTATATACCACCTCCATCAATAATTGGTGGAAATCCAAGATAACACTATTGATGATGCAACCCCACATTCATTTTTCTTGGAAAAATTATGGATTCATTAATGAATCCCCCTTAATTTAAATATATCTACATTAATTTTCCATTGTTGTTTTAATTCTTATAAGAACACTAGTCTCTATATACTAATTTGTTGAAGTTCCATATGATTATTAGTACATGAGGATAATTTTTGCCTTCATTATACTAGAAAACACCACCTTTGACTTTTAAAGGTTTTTCCTCTAGAAGCATCGTTAATATTAATTGATCAAACACTTAAATTTTACCATAGATTGATTTGGATCCTTCATAATAACTTAATTCTCATAGATCACCCATATATATATACATTCAAATATTATTATTTAGTGACTAGCATATTGTTTTTCTATATTTGAATTGCTTAGGATGAGCACCATGTCTATAAATATTTACCAAGGTAGGTAACAATACAAATCTAAACTTTGATTTGATTGAGAATTGCTTTTGAATTTTCTATTATTTCTTTCAAGCCATAAATTTCACAAAATAATGACAAGGACTAATCCTCCATAGAATACTTAATGCTTTAGCTTTAAAACAATTAATCTAATATTCATTGACTCTTCTAGTGTCAAAGAAGTAACTTGAGAGACTCTTTTCCTTTTAAGTATCTCCAAATGATGAAAAAATAGGAATAATTAAGATATAAATGATCTAATGTTTCTAGATCCTCGTTACACAAGGCAACCTAAAAGTTCCATCATATCCTCTTCTTTACATTTGTCACCCATAAGAATTTTTCTTGGTTTTCTAACCAAAGGAATGTTGAGGCCTTAAGGAGGGCCTCAAATTATCAAACAAACTTCTAGTGGAAATCCTTAGGAGTAAGAAATTTTTATTGCTTCAAAGCCTTATATCATAACTTGACTACCATCTTCCAAACCAACTCACCCTTCTATGAAAAATGATAAAATATAACTCTTGAAGCACCTTTTAGATCTCAGCAATTTTTTTTTAAGCTTCTTTCCCTCAATTTTAATGACAATAAAAATTCAAGATTTACAATTGTTTCTCATATCAATATAATTTTTGACTTTTGAACCTCTACAAGACAAATAGGTATGGATCAATAATTATCATTTTGGATAAAATATAATAAGATACATCTTCAACTAAGCATCAAATCAAAATTGGCAAATTTTCCTCATTTATAAACTAGATACTATATTTTTGATAAATGCAAATTCCAATATGAAGATCCTTGTTGTTGAACCCCTAGGTAAGGTTCATTTTATTAATAATTTTATTGTATTTTATGACACCCTAAAATAAAACCCACTAAAATAAATAAATAAATATGTTTTAATCATTTTTTGAAAGATTCAAGTGTTATATATATCATCTATAGTTATACTTCACATTGGAGTAGAAGCACAAACTTCCTCATACACTCGACTGGGGCATCTCTCTCTAGGGCACATCATGTTTTAATGGGGCATGCAAGTGTTTTATTGGGATACATGTCCACATAACCCCCCATATTGGAAGCCTAGGAGGCACCTCCCCCATGTTATCATACATTATGCACCCTCCCTTGAGGGATGTGTGTGCATTTTTGTAATATGCACTCTTCATTGATGGACACATGCATGTGTTGACACATGTGAATCACCACAACCCCATTTTGGATAGGCATACACCTCATGTCATGCCCCTTCATTTGAAAGGGTCTGATAATCCTTGCTTAATGGTGTGCCTTACACTTTAGTGGGGCACACGACTACCCACGTACCCCACTAAACTCTTTGTCTTTTAAAAGTGTTCAAACACCATAACTAATATTTTTTGTCTTTAATTCTTTGAGATCCATCTTGTAATAGTTTTTTTTTCTTTTCATTTTTTTTCTAAATTTTATTTTATTTTTGAAATATTTTTCATGCAATCACATTTTTTCCTCTAAGAATACACACATTGAGTTCCTATGCAATTATAAATAAAGTTAATTAATTGTTGAATTGTGAAAAGTCTAATGTGCCTACAGTTCTATTTCAACAAATTTGAAGAGAGACAGTGACCATCTTGATCTTTGAATTTAGGTTGGTTCCCCACTGTACTTGCTAAAATCTAACTAATCTAGTTTAATTATAACAAATTAAATGTGAAGAGTAAAATATAAATTTAAAATATATGAAAGTAAAATTTGAAATTTAGGGTGTAAGCAATTGAAAGTAAAAAAAGTTGTAACCATAACAAGGATAATGTACGATCAATCAACACTTGAGAATAAAATAATAACAATGTAATCTCATAAGTATTAAAAAAAATTAGTAAGGAAAGGTAGAGGATAAAGGGGTAATAACACAATCATCATACGTTCCACAGTCCAAGAGGGAAGTGCTACTAATGTAAAGCAAAAATTCTTGTTAATTTCTCATTAATTTCAAAAGAAAAGAGAAATTATAATGTGGGGATCATAAAGTATAGCTCTAATTTTCTCAAGTCTAAATATGCTTAAAATGGAGCCATGGATCCTATTTATAAGAAGAACTCACCCCTGAGTTACCTTTGGTGATAAAATTTTACTTCCTAGTAAAAGTAATTATTTGGGGGTATTTTTAGCATAATGATGCACCTCCAAATGCTACCTACCTTTAAAAACATATCTATTTCACTTAGAAGGCTTCCAAAATACTATAATGGTGCCACTACATGCCAAAATATAACTTAAAAAAAGCCTTCCTTGATATATTTGCACTTTATTTTATGCTTTTACCTATCCATAAGAAATTCACTCCAATAAGAAAGCAAATTGCTCCTATCTAGGAGTGCTTTGCTCCATTCTATTAGCACTTCATTCCATTATCCTAACATTTTACTCTTGGGGAACAATTGCTCTATCTTTCCTAGCTCTTCACTTATTAGAAGCTAATCACACCATCTTGAGCAAATCCCTTCTCAAGTCATTATCTAGCAAAATTGAGTTTTGAAGACCTCAATTTTACATCTTAAAATAAGTGGAATCCCAAGGTGGTGACATGTTACTATATTTCTAGTGACTTCATGGGATGTCAAACTTGATTTGTGAGATATCTTAGATCATGCCTTTATCCTTAGACATTAAGTCTACAAATTTGGGATCCTTTTGCCATAAAATTTCAAAATTATCAGTTTGTCCTCTTCAAGGTAGTATCCTTAACATCTTTTTCCACCCCTTATCTCTTGGTAGCCTAAGTTTTGTGAGGTCTTCAACATATCTTGTTGGGTCCTCATATGGATTTTTTAATAAACCATCATATTTTTCCATCATTCCACATAACTTGTTGAGTAAAGCCTTTAATTGTTTGATCCTTTTCATAGTGGCTTCAACTTTAATATTGGCCTTCTCCTCTTCAACCATTACACTGATAATGTCATCATCAAGGAGCCTTTTTTGGTCTTCTAACATGTCTAGAGTTCAACATTGACTAACTCAAATTTATTTTTCTATTTTCTATACTAAGGTTTCCAAAGGGACCGTTATGTCTTTGTAGGTTTGCATTTCTCTCTCGATATCAAGTTGTTTTTAGCTTTCTTACTATGTGCTTCATATCAATACCCATTTTCTACACCTATGACATCGACAAGGTGTCCAAATACTTGTGGACCTCCTAGGACCTCTCCTTCATAACCAATTCATCCTCTATTTGCTTTATTAACCTCACCACTTAGTTGTAGATGTTCTGTATGTTGACTATAAATTCAAAGTGCCTCTTTTTACTTAGGACCTTAGTTTAATAAAGTCCAAAAGGAACTTTATTTTCTCTACTTTTGAGATTAGCCCTAGGTCAAACACTACTTCAACTTTATAATTTCTTCCTAGAGGTTAGATATCCTTTCATCCTTATCTTATTGGGTTGTTTGTATTTATTCTATTTTGTTTTATCAGATATTAATTTTCTTGTTAAAATTGTTGTCTCAATTGAATCTTCCCTTGAGCAAGTTGTTGAGAAAGATCTTCTAGTTGCTTATTTTTTATCATTTTCAACAAGTTGGGATTTTAAGTCCTCAACCTATTGTCATAACTTCTACTATAGATATTGTTTTTCTATTGTCAACTAGGCTACTATCATTTTATATTTTACCACTCTCTTCTTTCTTGTATCTTCTCCACTTTCAATTGGCTGAATTGGATGGCAGCACTAATGGAGAGTTGGTTAGCAAGCTAGATCATTTGAAACTGATCTATTTTGGTCAAATCCAACTCAAAAACTTTGTTAATAAAGTCAACAAGAAAAATGGTAGGTTTTGAAGGGCTGTTTGGTACCACTTTTGCTATGACAATTCTATTACTACTAAATTACAATTGAGACCATATAATGGTTGACACCTTCAATATCTAGTCCTTTGAGCATATGTTTTCTTTTTTTAATTTTCTCTTCTTGACTTAGAGGGAGTCAAATACTTTGTGGATATTAGTGTCCTCTAGTGCACCAATAAATTTCTCGATGTAAGCTTGACTAGGCCCTACAATTGTACTAGGCTCAATTGCATAAGTTGGAGCTAACACCATCATTACCTCAAGCAAGAGTTGATTGCCTTGTATGATGGGATGAGAGAAGGATAGATAGATATAATGCATAGATAAAATTGGGTAGAAATGGAAATGAATTGGGATACAATGGTGGATGCCTCAATCACAATTTAAGATAATGTCTTAGTTCGTGGCAAAAATAGCTATGAAGGTGAAGATATCTTGGAGTACGAGATGAGCGGTTTTTTGGTGGTGGTTTCTATAGTAGGTGATGGAAAAGATGTGATGGGGGTGGTTTTAATGGTGTTAGCCATTATGGGAGTTGGGATACCTATAAGAGAACTTGTGATCACACTTATTGATAGAGAAGGATGTGCAACAAAAGGAGTGAATATTGGATAAGTAGGAAGAGAAGAAATAAAGGAGAAATAAACAATAATAAAATAAAAGGAAAAAGGAGTAGGGGATAAATAGAGAGTAGGGATGGTGGAAGGACTAGTTACAAATTCTAACACAACCTGAGAGATGAGTTCCTTTACCTTGGTAGGGCCCATGGAGGATCTTATGGCTCTATATCTTGAATCATTTACCTCTTTCTTGCCTCATCAAATGACATTAATTAATCATTGAATATGCATTCAATGAAAAAAGTTAGGTCTTTGGATTGATCCTCAATTGTCATCAACCTAGGAAGAGGTCCTTCTTAAGGTGTTTCCCCTTCCTTGAGCAAGGAAAACCTTTATTTTGGCTCTTGTATAGGCTAAGGTGCTTATGCTTTAAAGCTTGGTCTACTTCTTATGTGCTAGCTCCATATATTGTAAGCTTTATAATTTCTCATGCCCCTCCCTTATCACTTATTGTATTGTAACCCTCACCATGGCTACATTTGTTAGTGCTACATATATAGCTATTTTTGGTATTACGATATGAGGTGGACTCAATGGACTTACTTCCATGGATGCTTCTAATACTCTTTGCCTCTTGGCCTCTCTTCTATGCTTTTGGTAATATATAGCTTAGAATTGCCTGTCAAAGGGACTACTTTGCATTGGTTTCCTTTTCGTTTTAGTTTCATACCTCATGTTTTGTCATGCGAGGATATTCCTCCATGAGTATCCCAGGTTCTCTAATGCTCTTTACTCCTAATAGTTCATTTTGAAATTATGTTTAAAGTCATATATAACTTTGGTCATGGCATAGAATGTAAACCATTATAGTGGGTGAGCATTCCATTGTTGAATCTCATCTTCATACAATTTTTTGCTTCCTATAATGATTTGAGCCATCTCCTTCAAAGGACTTGCTTCTATTTCAACTTTGTATGTTCTTTCATGTACATAAAATGTGTGCAAACCATTGGCCTCAACTTGTTTATGGAAGTACCCCTTTAGAATCATAGGACCAAACATCCCTTAGATACTCAAGTCCTATGCTTCTTATTTTTAATGATTAGATGGAATTGTCATAGCCTTTGGATGATATACATTATTGACTACTCGATAGGGTAGAATGTGACTTTATTTTATCCACGAAAGTACTTTTGGTTTGTAGTCTAACTACCTCACATATTCTAGATTGAATGGGTGATTGGACACATGTGTAGACAACTCAAAAGGAATGGCTAAGAAGTCAACTAAATGGATGAACGATATACTTTTTCTAGGTAAAAATATTTGGTTGGCCACTTCTAATACTTTAGTTGACTATGGGTCTCCTTAAATAGTCTGGAAACTCTTTCCTTTAGCTTCATTATAATGGGGTGGTATACCATGTCACAAGTGGTACGAGTTCTTTCCTACTTCTTGGTATGGCATATTTATGTATTCTATTATAGAGAGTGGTTTGCTGTTAAGCCCAACTTGGTTCAAATATAAGGAGAGAATCATTATTTCTTCTGGTATAAAATTCGCCAAATTAGATATGATATATAGGTGAATTTATTTTTCTCTTTGAAGTCTTTTAACTATTTGTTCATCCAGTTTGCAACATAGTATATCATTTGAGAATGGCCTAAGTAGTTCCCTATAACATGGAGTGCAATATGCTCCTTATAGACCTATATACCTATCTTTTCTTCTAGTACTATCATGATCCTTGACAAGACCAACTACACATCCTTGAACAAATCCAACTCTAATGGGATGTTGAAGTCAAGAGCCTTGTTGCAATCCTTCAAGTGAAGAATCAAAATATCCCTCCATTAGTGCTGGTCAAACCTATAGTATTAATTTTTTTTTCCTTAGGATTACATGTGATTCACATTATTGGGTCATCTATTGTGTTCAATATTCTTCTCCTTAATATAGAATGAATCTTCTCCCATTGTAGTGATCTGATGCTCTTACCTTCAAAATAGCACCTTTTGGCACATTCCTCTACCAACTTTAGGCAATTCTATAGTTGAGTTACCAGGTTCATAGCTATTCCTAAGGTCCACATGTGACTAATACTCTAAGAATTGATTTTGGGCTCAAGGTTGAACCTCCTTAAGGATTTCTCTTTTTACTTCCATAGGAATTGTTTGAATTTTCCCTCTTTCACCCTCCTCTATGGTTCACCAAGCACCTCTTTTGGTATCCTAAGTAGAGGAGAAAGCTTCTTTTTTCCCTTCCCCTTGGATGATACCACTTTAGGTGCCTCAACTTGGATATGCATTGCTAGGGTTAAAATGGGAGGAGCAACAATGATGGTTGGTGGAGTCATAGGATTGTATTTGGACATGAAAATACTATAAAATACAAATATGGTATCTGTTATGGGGAATGTATGAAGGGTGACTTTTGAAAAATAGAAATTTTTTCCAAGTTTAAAAAAAAAATGATTTGCTCAATTGGTAAAGTGATTAACTAGTGGGATATAGTTGGAGAATTTTTTGGTTTAGGAGTGAATTGCTTAAAGACAGAGAGTGAATCATTTAGTTTTGCTAATAATTGCTAAAATAAACTTAAGTATAATATTATTTAGATAGTTTGGTAGGATTGGGGAGAAGCAAATTTCATGATGGAGAGAGTTAATCACTAGGTGATGATCACTTGAAAAATATTCTTTTAAGTTAGGCATATCGTAGGCTTTGGAGTGAATCACTCCTTGAGAGCTTAGTGTTTTGGTCCTAGATCATAAAGAAGGATGATTCACTTAGTCTAGAATGAACCACTCTTACAATAGGACTTATGAGGAGGAGGCATTTTGGGAGGTTTAGATGTGATGCACTATCTTTATTGGCAAATGAGGACTAGTTTATCTCTTGAGTAGGGAGGCTTGGGGGTCTATTTTAAAGAGCCAACCAACCTAGAAGGTGATCTTAAGTTGGGTTTGACTTGACCAGTTCATGTTAAGGGCATGTATAAGGACCCAAATAAATAATAAAAAAAAGTCCTTTGAAGGCCGGTTTTGCTTGTTTCTTTGATTGATGATAGTCAATGCAGGGGTAGTTTGATAGCACAATGTTAAGACAATTGTAAAGTGCCTTCATTTTAGCTATTGTGGTAATAAAAATGTTCAAATAGTAAAATGAAATGAAGGATTCATCAAGTTTTTTAAACCATTAACTATCCATACCTATAATTAATACATAGGATAGGTAGTTGGACCAAAATCAGGCCAATTTGCTTGCTTGACTTTTATTTTACTACCATAGATTACAATCATTGATCAACTCCATATAGTGGAGTAATTTACTCTAAAACAATGGCCTGAAGGAAGTTTATTTTTATAAGTCAAATGTTTAGAGAATGGAAAGAAAAGGAAAGGAGAAGAGGGGATGCCCAAACACATTTTTCAAGGTTTTCATTTGGACATTTTTTTTCTTTTTATTGAAATCATTTTGACTTTTTCCTTTTCTTTTTTTGTATTTATTTATTTTTGTTGTCATTCTTTTAAGAAAGAAAAAATAGAAGAAATAATAATTTTCTTAAGACATAAAAATCATTTGTACATATTTACATTCCCTTTTTATTTTAAAATTCCTTCAAATAGGTCTTAGGTGGTGCCCATTATCTAAAATTAACAACAATCTTCCACTTGTTATCACAAGCCTATAAGCATTTGGTTTTACAACCAAGAGGATTTGATATAAGCTCGTTTCAAAGAGAATCAAATTTTTAGTGACTCCTTGGTTTAGCCCTATATTTGTCTCACTTGAACACTAAGTCACCTTCCTTCTAATCCATTTTGATGGCCCTTTTGTTGAACCATTTTTTATCATCATTTTATGTTGAACCATCCTATCGAATGCTTTCTCCCTTTTGTCTTCCAAGGCCAATAAATCATTTAATTGTGCTTATAGTAGCTTGATATTGATGTCTTCAAGCTCCAATTACTAGGACATTTGAATAGAAGGGGGTTTAAGGTAAACTAGCAGTATTGCTTCCTTCCTCAAAACTTGCTTGTAGGGGATGATCTTATAGAAGCTTCGAGTGCCACTTGGTTTACCCATTATGCCTTCTTAGTTTGGTATGACAATCCCTTTATGACTCAACTATTTATTTTTTATAATTCCCATGATGTTTTTATTATGATTTATACTAGGCCATTGCCCTAGGGATAGTAATTGGATGTTGTTTTTAATCTAAATACATATTCTAGCACAAACATCATCACCTTGAACCCTATGAAGACGATGGAATTATTAATGATCATCATGGATGGAGCCTTAAATCTAGTAATAATATCCTCCAAAAGTTGGATAACTACCTCTTGGTTTATATATTTGACTGACACTGCTTCAATCCATTTTGTGAAATAGTCGACTATGGTTAGAATCCATTCATACCCTACGGTAGGACTAATTTCATCAATAAAATCTATGCTCTATTGCTTGAAGGAATGATAATGGAATTCAATGATATTGATGTCTTTCTTCTCCATCCCATGAATATGCAACACACTTTACATTCTTTGATCCACTAGAAGTAATTAGAAAATATGTTAGACCAATAATATCTACCCTCAAAATTATGTGCTATGGTTTAAATGGAATAATGTCCTCCCTCATCATGATATTCCTTTTTTAAGGCTTCTATCCTTTCCTCTTCAACGCACGTCAATAAGAACCCATCATATCATGTTTACAAAATCATGTTGCCCATCCATGTATAATGTATTAAGTTCACCCTAAATTTGACCCTTTCTTTAGGTGTCAATCTTTCCAACACTTTTTTTTAGTATTGTATATCTCCTATTGTCTCCCAACCTAATGATTGTTTGGTTCAATCTCTTCTACCAATGCTACCTAATTTGTTGGGGCTATCTTTGACCAATTTATTGGGTTTTATTTCTATGTCAAATTCTTGAATCTTGTTTATCCATCCTACTCTCTTTTCTTTTAGTTCTCAAAGTATCACAACAGATTTGACATCGGGATGGACAACAAAGACAGTGATACTAGTTTGGAATAAATAGTACATAAATTTATGTTGGGCTTTTTGATGTAAATCCAACTACAAGAGGTCAGAATAAATATCTCCCATCACATAAAAATTGTGATAAATAAAAATAAACCTGTAAAACCCTCTATTTACATAAAAATTGCGATAAATAGAAATAACTAGTAAAACCCTCCATTCACATAAAAACTGCAATATATGGAAATGAATCAATAAATATTTTCTTTTCTCATTCTTGGATTCACTTTCCCTTTTACAATGCAATAACAAGGGAATATATATCCCCAAAGAAACCCTAAAGCAAAACCCTAAAGCTTAAAGCCCTAAAATAACAAATAAAAACTATTTTTGGCAACTTACTTTTTTTGTCAAAAATTACCTTTTCAAGTAATGACTATTTTTGGTAAATTATTTTTTCAACAAAAATTGCCATTTTTAGTAATTACCATTTTAGGCAAATTATTTTTTCATCAAAAATTGCCATTTAGTAATTACCATTTTCGGCAAATTATTTTTTCGTTAAAAAATTCCATATTTAGTAATAAAAAATTATTTAAAAACTTAAAAAAAAAAACCTCTAAAGATAGGCTCTTGCATCATTCTCCTCTGGTTGAAAAGAACTTTGCTTCTGCAAGTTTCTCTGATCAAACTCATAATTGCTCTCCATAAAGTGCCACACATCTGCAAGCACTCCTCAAAGTACCAATCTCCTTCCGAGGTTTTATATCTCAAACCTCCTACAAGCACTACACATAGTGCCAATTTCTTCCTTCTAGGTTTTAAAATAGCAAACTTCTTGCAAGCACTACACAAAGTGCCAATTCCTCCCTCTGAGGTTTTACATAAAAAAACCTCCTGCAAGCACTACATAGAGTGCCAATTTCTTTCTCTAAGGTTTTACAAACCTTTTGCAAGCACTACACAAAGTGCCAATTCTTCCCTCTAAGGTTTTACATAAAAAAAACCTCCTGCAAGCACTACACAGAGTGCCAATTTCTTTCTCCAAGGTTTTACAAACCTTCTGCAAGCACTACACAAAGTATCAATCTCTTTCTTTGAGGCTTTTACATAAAAAAACCTCCTGCAAGCACTGCACAGAGTGCCAATTTCTTTCTTCAAGGTTTTACAAACCTTCTGCAAGCACTGCACAGAGTGCCAATTTTCTTGGAGCCCCTTTGCTCTCCTCTCCTTTTCTCTTTTCTTATATTCTATTTTCTCCCCCAGCAAGATCCAACTTGCTCTGATACCAAATGATGTAAATCCAACTGCAAGAGGTTAGAACAAATCACAAACACCTATTTTAATAAATGTGTACCTTTCTTCATAGTTATGGAGCACTTGAATCATGAAGGAAATTGAATGTTTTTTAATTTTTATTATCTTTTTGAGTTAGCACTATGACTATGATCTTATATGTTCTAAACAAATAAAACCTAAAATGTTTGAAAAAGTTTGGGTTGATGAAGATCGAGGCTTTGTAATTGTCCTTTATGTCTTGAAAATCTTTTTACCTTCCTTTGTCCATACTAGGGTTTTTTAACGTATTGGTGATCAAACTAACCAACTATACAAAATTGCTTATGAACCTAACTAGATTTGACTTAGAAAGGATTATATTTCTTTAATAGGCATGCATGCAGGTAGCTCCTAAATTGATTTTATCCTATCAAGATTTGTGGCTAAGTTATCTTTAGAAAATCAACTTTTTTAAGGTTAAGTGAAATACCATATTCCATATAACTTTAAAATATAGATTCTAAGTGTTCAACATGTTTGTTTCTTTCTTTTGAGACAATTAAATCATAAAGGTATATTAGTATGATTTCACCTACCATACCTATGAAGGCAATATACATAGCTCTTTGGAATTGGCCTATACATTTGACAACAACCTAAAAGGCATTCTTCAATATGCAAAGGTTCCCCATTTGATGGTAAATGTTGTTTTATGTTGTTCATTAACCTTGAACTAGATTGGATTATACCCTGAGAAGCCATCTAGAAGTGATAACATATGAGATCTAGACACTTTCTATAAAATTTGATTTATGATGGGTAGAGAGTAAAGGTATTTTAGTGATGCTTTTTTCAAATTTCTAAAATCAACATATAGTTTGATATCTCTATTTTTCTTTTGGATTAGTACCAGATTGGCTACCCAAGTGGAATGCTTGATTGGGAAGATAATTTGGGCCTTTAGGAGTTTTAAAGCTTCTTTTTAATAACTTCAAATTTTGAGTTCATGGGCCTTTGGTTTTACCTTAAAGGCTTTACACTAAGCTCCAATTTGATACTATTATATATGATGCTTCTATCATATAATTATAAGTCTTCATAAGCCTAGGCAATGAGATATTTATATTTCCCATAGAGTTCCTTAAAAAGGTATATTTACTCTTTGGCCTACTAGTAAATTCTCCCCTTTGGAAATTTTAATAAAGTGGTAAGAGGATGCCTTGACTTTGATGTTGGATTTCTTTGCATTGTCATCTAGATTGAACAAAATTTCTACTATGATGAACCCCTTTCATAATTGATTGCTTTTTAATTAGATTACCTATATTTTATATCATTCATGTATTCATTTTTGTTTTCAACATGTTGAGATTCCTTGATGAGAAATTCAATGAATTGCTCATCATTATTCAAAACTTGCCAATGGTTAAAATTATTGGGGATTGCTAGATTGAAAACCACTTCCAACTACTTTGGTTTATCCCAAATTTTTGAGGTAGGATCAAACCTTGCTACCATGGATGCTAATTCATCTTCTCTAATGTTTGATTCTAAGGAAATTTACTTAATCTCATAAGTATTGAAACTTTCTAGCAAATTCGAATCCTTGTGCTTATTTGACTTCAGGTGTTTGTTTTTACTAGCACACTATGAGTTAACCTGATTTATAACTGGCTTGGATTTGCCAATTTTCTTGAGGTTTTTGATCTCCATATTTTTAGCCTTCTTCAAATTGATATACAATGCTTCATATTCAACTATATTATTAGTACAATTAGATAGCAATCTATAGGAAAAATTTGTTTGAGTGCCTTGTGGTTCTATGAACTAAATGCTTGTCCTAGATCTATTCTCGGTTCTATCATCATAAATATGCATGACCAGTGTTCCATTAGATCCCTATGCTAGTTGAATAGTTAAAGTTGTAATATTAATATGTTATTCAAATATCAGGTAGTCCTTGATCTTGGTTTCTTCAAAGCTTACTTCAAAACCCTCATCATCCTAAAGGACTACAATGATCATGTCTATATTAAATATTTGATCACCTTCCATAATTTCATCATCTACAAAGCCATGAAACCCATTCTAGTTCACCACGTCATCTTTATATAGCTTATGCAACAAGTAGTTACATGAAGGCTCATTTTAAGGCTCATTTAAATTTAAATCATCTTCCCATCCTTAGGTACTTTCATATGGGTATAGTCCATTGCGAAGTATCCACTCCCTAACAATTTATGTGTTCATTCTCTTGAGAGCAACATCCTAAAATATGGAGGAAGATCGATGACTCTAATTTCTTGGACTACTACTAATTCAAGATGTTTTATAATAGTCATGATTAAATATTTCAAAGCTTCTACAACATTCACCTGAGTATCATCTATTTAGATTGAATTCCTAGCAATTTTGGTGTATGGAAGCTCTTTTTCTTCATAGAAAACCTTGGGCATCACTGTTACAACATCTAAATCTACTATGCAACTCTTCAATAGATAATATTGAATTTTAAAGTCACATAAAATGGTGACAACTTTAGGGTTTTAGGTTTTGGAGCATTTGGGATATTTATAACATTAACCTATATATCCAAAGGATCCTCTACTATTAGGTTTTATTGCTATGCTAGACTAGGCTAAGCTAGTTTAAACGGTCCATTCTTGGTATAAATTTTTTCTAGCTCCTTAAAGTCTTCTTGAAGTAGATCTATTTGTCTAGGTAGGATAGAGCCTCTAACATGCTCACTTTCATTGGAATTAAATTCATTTATACTGCTATATTGAATTCAATAGAGTTGATTTCATTGTGTGATGCATATTTCTATACTGCCTAGTGTTTATTACTTGTCCTTTGTTGGTGCAAGAATGTTATCTAAGGCATTGATTAAATTATTTTGTAACTTATCACTTTCTTCCTCATTTATTTTACTCTTTGTCCTATCTGTTCCATCTTTGATTGACCATTTCTATTTTGAGTTCTTTTCCCTTGTTTTTTTGGTTTTTCTTTCTAGCTTGTGTATCAGTACGAGGAATAATGATTTTATTTTTTCTATCATTCTTCTTTTGTTTTTTCTATTATGTAATGGTCACTAATCCAGTATTCCCCCTTAATATTATAAAACCCTTGTTTCCTTTTATTTGTTTTTGGACAGATGCTTGCTCCTCTATCACATTTATTTTGTCTATGGTCTCAACCTTTTATTGACTAATGCATACAAAATTATCCTTGGATGAACATTCTTCTTATTTTTTGAATGCACCAAAGTTGACAAAAAAAGTTTTGCTAGGGTTTGGTAAAGTTGGGACTACCTATTGTATTCGAGGTAGATCTTGATAATATAGAATTTTTTATTGTATTGGAGTTAGATGTTGATATTTGGATAGCTCATAATGGATGGTTGGTATACAACTGGGTTCAACATCAAGGGTTGATTTTTCTAGTACTACTTGCACCATGGTGGCAAATTGTTAGACTTAGTAGTGTTGGTTGTATTGATTTATATATGAATTCCTAATAGCCATTGTGCAGGCCATGGGATCATGCTCCACATTACATGGAAAATACCATAATGTATTAACTTATAAATTTATGTCTACCTTAACACTTGATTGGTACTTTGTCTAGCATTTTGGTGTGGCACATGATTGTTTTTGAGGAAAGGGATTTTCCTTGGTTTCCAATTTTATTACTATCATTTCATATTCTTCTACCATTATCTCTTCTCTATATTATCTAATTCACCATTGTATTCACTACCTTTATCATTTATTTTATACTAAGTTGGCATTCATCCAAGCATTGAATGATGGTTTTAGTGTCATTATTAATTTGTGGTGGGGTGGGTAAAGCTAGTAATTGAGGCTAGAAAGTGATAGTTGAAGGTGAATTTTGATTTGGATATGTTACAATATATGGAGAAGGAGCTATATTGGCAAATGATTGAGCATTTGGAATATGAGCAATATAATCTAGAGATAGAGTAGATGATATTTCACATGCTCTAATTAATATGTCCTCTATATAGGCTATCTCTTCAAAATATATAGCTAAAGTGATATGATTAACATTATAAACCATTAATGTTAAATCAGACTATAAGTATTTAATGTAATAGGCAATGCCTGTTCCTCATTAAGTATGACTATTAGAGGAATTAAACAAGGTCCTCATAAATCTAGTGTTATAATTGTGAATATTTTCTTAAGGATGCTTTTGGATATTATTTTAATTGAAACAAAATAAAATACCCATTACCCATGTTACCAAATCTACATATGAAAGTTTCTACAAAAAAAACCCAGTTAGTGACAATTATTTGGTAATTCCCTATACCATAAATTAACTTCATCTCTTAAGGAATAAATAAGCAAGCATTCTATCTTCCTAATGAATACAATGGAGATCTTGTTTAGGTGATCCACATTTGTTTTGGTCCTATTTTTATCGAAAGTAAGGCTTTCATAGCAACAATTAGAATGGGAGAATAGAACCTTAGGTTCAATGGCCCTTGATAGGTCTAATATAGAAGTTGATTTTCTATATTTTGGGGCCTAGGTGGTTAACATACTTGGACATTTTAGGAGTTGACCATACTACATTAGATAGGGATACACTACATAGCCTTGAGGTTGGGTCATATATACTAGATATGAAGGTATTTAAAGGAAGATTTGTTGGGAAAAACCCTAAGGATATTATTTTACAATATAAACTAGTGGTAGAAAATGAATATTTAGATTTGGAAAAGGTCTCAGATAAGGATAGGCCAATTGTTTAGTAAGAAGGGCCTATAAATTTTGGATAGGATGAGGATATTGCAAGCCTTGATGAAGGCCCTATTGATTTTGAGGAGGTAGGTACTACTTTATATTTTGTGGTGATTTATTAAATGGATATGATATTTGAATCAAGGGTTTGCTAAGATCCTTGCACCCTCATTTGACCAACTAACACTTGTAATTTTTGAGCGATACCTTGGCTCAAAGTTGGAATATATATTTATCCCAAAGTATTGTTGGAATATATTACATTATTTGATACATGTCAATGTACCACCATGGATACATATTTATATTAAAATTTTATCTTAGATTAGGGTTTGAGTATTTACTTTATGAAATGTAATAAATGCACAAGTAATATTAGAATGTGCAAAGTATTCAATAATGTAAATGTGCATCATAGTCCATGTGCACATGAGTCCATAGAATAGGAAGGTGAAGAGTCATAGGAATATGAAAGGCCAAGAGTCACATCCCACTATATATTGGCCTTGGTGTGAGCAAGTAGAACAATCCTCTCCATATCATTTTATCATTTAGTAGAGTAGAGTAGAATACAAGTTTGAAATAATGTAGAACTTGTATGAAGCATGGAGTACTTGAGATCTCCATATTTTGTATGAAGATCCTATTTTTGTGAGCATTCATTAATGGTAGTTTTATGAGTTATTACATAAGTTTCTTATGAGTTTTACATGCTTAATATATTGTCATTATCATAGTTTCAATATTGCATGCTCATTTTATATCTTGTGGTTGATTTCTCATTAAGTTTCTAGCATCAAATGCTAATAGTGGTATTAGAGCACAAGGTAGATTGATAGGAGATAGGGAGAGCCACAAGAGAGATTGAGAGGAGATAGGGAGATCTCATTTTCAGAATTTTAAGAATTACTTTTTGGCTAGAGTCTTTCCACAAGGTTGCAGAAAAACTCGTGAAGACTAGGACTCAACATAGATCTCTTTTCCACTAGATTGAAGGATAACTAGTGATGTTTATTGAATTATAGATATCTAGAGATTTGCATGGATTTGCTTGCTATTGTCTAAAATTTTTTTCTGCAAAAAATTAGTTCTCAGAAGTTGAGAAGCTTCCTACAATGGATAGAGAAGAATTTCATCTTTGATTGCCTAAAATTCTATGTGCTTTCCTCATGTAGGGATTAGTTCTTTGTTGCAAAAAAATTAGACATTGAAGAAAGAAGAGACTCAAGAAAAGAGTCCCATTGAATATTGAAGAAAGAGGAGACTCAAGGAAAATGTCCCCATTGGATATTGGAGATAGAATATTGAGAAGACCCAAGAAGGAGGTCTCCATAGAAGATTGAAGACTGTAGATTGAGAAAGAGGAGACCCAAGAGAAAGGTCCCATTGAAGAACTTCTAGATTTGGAAGATAGAATATTGAAGATTGAAGATAGAGAAGGACTAGGAAAAGTCCTATTGAAGATTTGAGAAGTTGTAGAATTTGAAGACCCAAAATAAGAGGTCTCAAGAAAAGTTGGAAGGAGAAAGAAGAAGAAGGCTAGAGAAGCCTTATTGAATAAATTGAAGAAGTGGCCATTGGAGAAGATTTGAAGAAAGCTCAAGGGAGAATATTGCAAGAAGGAGTAGCTCCTGAAAATAAGAATTTGGGATAATTATCACCATCCGACAACAAGCCCAAAAGGAAAAAGGATTTGGCAAGAAGTTTGCCAAATTTTGGAAAGGATTCTAGAAGACCTCAAGACATTCAAATTCTTGAGAAGGAGGCCAACAAATAGGCCAAGTTTGAAGTCAGAATTTGACAAGGATATTGGAGGAGAAAGAAGCTAGAAGAGGCCACCAGATTTGAGAAATTTGAAGACTGCCATTAAAGGCTTGAAGGCTGATTTGTGAAGGAGAAGAGTGCTAGTTTTTACAACAGAAGTTAAAGAGTCACAGGACAAAAAATTGAAGGAAGAGTTGGCAGAAAAAGAAGGCAACAAATCAAGAAAATTGGGCAGCATTAGAAGGAGAAAATAAGGCTACAAATTAAAGGAGTTAAGGACAACAAAATGAAGGAGGAATTGGCTGCATTAGAAGCTGAAAATTATAAAGTTTAGGACAACAAGAGGGTAGCATTTTGGGCAGCACTAATAGCTACAAATTTTAGAGTCCAAGAGAACAAATTTGGAGGAGAATTGGAGCCACAAAAATCAGATTCTTGGATAGCAAATTAAAGGCTAAAAAGTAGAAAATTTGGGCAGCAATTAGAGTTGCAAAATTGACAAGTTTGAGGCAACAATTAAGTAAAAAGGAGAGCTGAAAAATTTACAAATCTGGGGCAGCAAATAGGTGAACCAAATCACCAAGAAAGCTTGCTACAAAGGAGGCCAAAATAAGGTTTGAAAATTGGTGTTATTAAAATTTTATATCCAAGCATTATTTAAGTCTTTTGAAAACACCATATTTGAGTAGCAAAAGGAAAGGCCTCAAGTTTACATCTTCAAAGATTAGAGAAGAATTAGCTGCAAAAAGGTATGCTACATTGGTGCTATAAAGGTTATTATTTAAGTATTTAAACTAATTTACTTTAAGGTTATATTAGCACCATATTAGAGCCATTAAAGTTAGCAAATAGAGCTCTAAAGTTTAGTGTCTCCAAGGTGAGAAAGGAGGCATCTTGGTTATCTTCAAACTTGCACATTTTAACAACATAAAGCAAATTAGATATTGCATAAAAGGAGTTATAAGGGAAGATAGCATTAGTTTCAAAGCATGCTATAGAGTCAACGAAGTGCAGTTTTTTGAAGACTAGTAAGAGGTGATTTTACAAAGAGAAATATCACCCAAAGAACAAGGTATATTACCTTGATTTTCTATACATCAAAGTATTGTAATATTAGGTGGAACAATACTTGAATACAAGGTAGAACTTATAAGGAAAGCAATATAAAGTTTTGCTATTCAAAATAAGAAGCCAAGGCTAGGTATTTAGAGTATCAAGGCAGTGTATACTTATTAGTGGAGTATCAAGACAATTGAAGAGCCAACCATTGAAGCACCACCCAGGTATCATGAGATAGCAACCAACGAAGTGCCAACAAGATATCCAAAGGATAGCATCATTGGAGGTATCTCAAGATAGCACCATGAATAGAGAAGCTTAAGCACCATTAGCACCACCATAACACCTCCAAGAAGTTGAAGTACCACCACCTTGAAGAAGGTACCACCAAAGCAAGAATGAGCACTATTTCCAAGAAGTGAAGAATACCTAAATCCATAAGGTGTTGAAAGAAAACCTAACGCCATTTGCTATTACAAAGGTGTAGAAGAATCAAGTAGAGACATTTGAGGAGAAGGATCAGGTTACTACCAGGTGTAGCAATACATTATCAAGCTAAAGGAGCATTAAAAATGAAAGGAATCATGCTACATAAAGGTGTCTAGAGCGTTACTAAGCAAAGAATGGAAGGGAATCATGCTATGTAAAGGTGGACTAGAGCATTACGAAGAAAGAAGTAGATGTTACCTAGAAGAGGAGCACCATCAGTTGGAAGGAATAAGAGAAGTGAAGAGTTTTATTGACAAGTGTCACAATGCAAGGGAAGTGAAAATTTTTACATTGCATGTAAGACAAGTCACACAAGTTCACTCTTAAGATAAGAGTGTAACATAGGTGAAGGTAGCACAACATTTATGTAGGTCATTGAAACCAACAACACGAGAAGGAGAGTCAACATCTTAGAAGGCTAGAAGGTGCTAAAATAAGGAGCATTAAATGTTGTAAGAAAGGTGTCATAGAGCATTGAAGATAGTGAAGTGGACAACGCCTCAATCAAAGTGCAAGTTGTAGAATAGACAAGTCAAGGAGAAGCAAACCTCATACACAATGCGCCATAGTCAAGAAGGTATTTGAAAGCATTTAAATTAACTTGCATTTTTATAAAGATAAAGGAGAAATAAGGAATATTAATGCTAAGGTTAGACCTAGTTAATATTTCATGCTTGAGATTAATTAAATAAATGGAGGTATAAGGAATTGCATTGATATACTATAACCTTAGATGCTTTATTGAAATATTTGAAAGTCTTTTTGAAGCAAGAAATATTTAATTGGAAAGCATTTGGAATTACTTTATTCAAGCATAAGAAATATTTGCAAATAACTTAATTTGGAGGAATAAGGAATTCTACATAGAAATTGAAACATTAAATTTGCAAATATCAATATTTTCTAAATTTCTAATTAGGGAGTTATAAGGAGTTCAACACCAACATAGATTATTGAAATTTAGAAACTATACTATTGATAATTGAAAGATTTAAGAAAAAAAACATAGAGCTATTGAAAAGTTGGAAAACTACATTGGAATTAGTCTCTTGCTCAAATTAATGAGACATAAGGAATCCAACTTAAAGGTCTTGAAGATAGAAAATTTTATCAATTGAAAGTGCATCAAAACTATCTTTAGCTTTCTATTCATTAATAGGGAGAAATAAGGTGAAGAATAGAAGTTGAACATTAGGGAGATAAAAGGGATTCAACTCAAAGGAAAAATAAGAAAGCTAAGCACTTTATCAAGACCATAGTATATTCAAAACTATTGGGAGATACAAAGTATTCTACAAAACTTAAGAATTGAAAAGATCTTATCAAATTTAATCATATACTCAAAACTAGGGAGTCATAAGGTAGTCAACTTCAAAGCTTTGAAAGATAAAATATTCTATCAAAACTATTCTCAATACATAATACTAGGGAGCTATAAGGAATTATACTTCAAAGATTAAATTAGAAGAAACATGGATGAAATAGTGAGGAATGAATTCAATAATGAAGAACTATTTCATGAATTGAAATTTTATTCACAAAAATTAATAGATACTTTTGATGGATACAAATATTTGTCTACTAGTAAAAAATAAAGATTCTCTTTGTTTCTCAAGGAAGCAAAAGAAGAAAATTTTATGACATTAATTGGTTATCTTCATGAAGTACTTTTCAAAGCTTGGTGGAATACTCAAAATATAGTTATATTTACATCAGAAGAATATTTGATGATATATCTATCATTAATTATTTTTGAATTCTTTCAAAATGTAAAACAAAATGAACATACTAGCAATGAAATATTGAATCCTGGCCAATACTATTGTGATGATATACTAACTCATCATGAAGAAGATATATCACTAGTAAAAATGTAGAAATAAAGAATAATAAGAAGAATAAGAAGAAGAAGAAAGAGGAAGCATGACATAAAAGAAAAGATGAAGATAAAATAAAATACTTTCAATATGAATACAGATCAAAGTGAACTAAAGGAACAAGATGAAGATACTAATTATTTACTTGATTAGGATATAGATAGAGAGTACAATGAAGAAAGTAGAAAATGAGAACTCAAGTTCCAAAACCAGATAAAGTTGAAGAACATCTGAAAGATGAAGATCCATTTTGAAGACTAAAGTCTTCAATAACAAAATAATGTAATATAGGGGGTGTTGGAATATATTACATTATTTGGTACATGCCAATGTACCACCATGGGTACATATTTAGATTAGGAGTTTGTCTTAGATTAGGGTTTGAGTATTTACTTTATGCAATGTAATAAATGCACAAGTAATATTAGAATGTGCAAAGTATTCAATAATGTAAATATGCATCATAGTCCATGTGCACATGAGTCCATAGAATAGGAAGGTGAAGAGTCATAGGAAGATGGAAGGCCAAGAGTCACATCCCACTATATATTGATCTTTGGTGTGAGCAAGTAGAACAATCACTCCATATCATTTTAATAATTAGGAGAGTAGAATATAATACAAGTTTGAAATAATGTAGAACTTGTATGAAGCATGGAGTACTTGAGATCTCCATATTTTGTATGAAGATCCTATTTTCATGAGCATTCATTAATGGTAGTTTTATGAGTTATTACAAAATTTTCTTATGATTTTTACATGCTTAATATATTTCCATTATCATAGTTTCAATATTGCATGCTCATTTTATATCTTGTGGTTGATTTCTCATTAAGTTTCTAGCATCAAATACTAACAAGTATTAACATTGGGTGGCAAATATTATCTTGATGATGACCCAATTAAACTTTGAGTCACGATTGTATATGTAGGAGGATTGATTGGAGTATTGAAGATTGGAGGTTGACTTGCATTGATATAATTATTAAAGGATATAAGAATTTGGTTATTTGAAGAATTGTTCACATAAATATGGAATATTCCATATAATGGATTAGTGTGGGTCATGATGGATCTTTTAGTGGCCTGGGCTTGAATTATAAAATTAGAATGACAATGACCTATTTGTAAGATGATGGGAAACTAGGGGAAATGAGTTCTTGAGACACAAGGTTTTGAATCATTTGATAAACCATTGAACCTTTTCTTTTTGATGGAGTGGTATTTGAATTAGGATTCTCTTCAAATTCATCATCTTGGTGTTCCCACATGACAATTTGTTCCTTTATTTTTCCTTTTGTTTTCCTTTATTGATATGGTATCAATTCAGTTGGTTGAAATTCTTTGACTGATTATTATATCTTTGAGTGCATACTCATAAGCTTTGGGTATTTCACTTATGGATATGAACAAATAGAGTTTCAAGATTAAATTAATTTTTTTTTTTTTTTAAATAAAGGGGTAAAAATTTATTGATAAAAAGTTTGGATTAAAAAGTACAACTGAGATTCCAACTAGGACTCAAATAAACAACCAAACAGGCTAAAACCACTAGACTATAATGACACCCAAAAAATACAACAAGAACAAACCACATTAAGTCTGTACATCCTTGTGGATCAACTCCCACAGGCGTTGAGAGTATCCAGAAGGGAGACTCTCCCAATTATCGATACTCCAAGGATCCAAAAGCTCAGAAGTCCTTTTGGCCAGGTAATCAACAACCACATTCCATTCCCTTGGAATGTGAACAAAGGATATAAATTCAAAATCTTCACTCATTCTGAGAATCTGAACAGCTACAGAGGCCAAATGCCAATTAAATTCCCTCACCCATTTACTATTTAAAATATTAACCACAATTTGAGAGTCAGACTCGCATATAATCCTATGCCAGCCAAGAGAAAACCCCCTCCACAAGGCCTCAATAATTGCAAGAGCTTCCATAAAATTGTTGGAGTGAACACATTTATAAATGGAAAAGAAAAAACTGACACCACCAGTAGAATCTCTCCCAAAACCACCAATGCCAGCATGTCCAGGATTACCCCTAGACGATCCATCAGTATTAATTTTTAAAACTCCTCTAGGGGGTGGCCTCCACCTACCATCTCTCCTAACCTTCTTGCTGAGCTGAGGAACCCTACTAGGGCTAGAAGAGTTCACACCATCCCCAAAAATACCAAGGGCTTGCTGTATCTTCTCCTCCATAGAATCCAAAAGAGGGTCCACATCACATTTGCTATGGATGGTTTCCTGAACCATATACAAGATCCTTTGCCAGATCTGTTAAACAACCAAATAACTTCCCTAAAATATGCGTCGGTTCTGTTTGAGCCAAATTTTCCAGATGATGCAAGAAGGGCATAAATTCCAAGCCACCCAAAGGAAGGGGGCCTTGGCCAGAGGTTTGCCCAAACTACTCCAAAACTCCACCAAGGACAACACATGAAAACATGGATGGTTCCAAGTGCTCCACCAACGGTGCCAAATGTCTCTAGCAAAGGAGCATTGGAAAAATAAATAAGAAGAGTCATCTTCATTCTTACTGCAAAGGACACAAAAAGAGGGACCCTGAAATCCCCTCTTCCTCACATTATCCCAAGTGAGGCATTTATTACATGCTACCAACCAGAGAAAGAAGTTACATTTTGGCCAGGAAAATTTGTTCCACACCTTTTCCACCAAGTGATAGGAAGACTACCATACTTTTGCTTATCAAGAACGTGATAACCATAGGCTACCAAGTAGGTTTCCTTAGGATCAGGATTCCAAGCCAAAATATCTTTATCCCTTAATGAAGAATAAGGCCTCCCCATAAGAATAAGAGCAAGCACCTCTCTGTCCTTGGCTAGTCCCCCCTAGGGCTATTCTTGTGGATCTTTCCACCTGTACATCTCCATATTTCAAAAATACTGGATTTTTTTAAAGTCCTCCACATGAGACCAGCATGCTTCCAAGGAAAAAATACTTAGGTAACGTAACCTAGGATATTGATTCAATATAGTAGTGTGACCATCCCAATAATCCTCCCAAAAAAGAGCATTTTATCCCTGATTGTAAATCCAGAACAAACCCTGCTTGATTAAATTAGCTCCTATTTTCAGAGTGTCCCAGATAACTGAACCTTTCCCAACCAAGTTGACTCTAGGGATCTCAGCCTCAGAAATACCTCTCAAGTATTTACAAGATAATATTTTAGCCCAAATCTGATCTTGAGAGGTACACCATATCCAATAAAGTTTTGTAGCCAAAGCCTGCCCAAAAAGAGCTATCTATTGCAACCCAAGGCGTCCCTCTTGCATCGGACTATATATAGAATCCCACCTAACCAAACTCCATTTAGATTGATCAAGTTTTCCAAACCATAAAAAATGTCTTGACAAAGCATCTATGTTCTTGATGAAGTGAGAGGGAGCTATTTGTACAAAACATCTATAAATGGGTAAATCTTGAATTTTTTTTTTTAAAAGAAACACTCTACCTACAGTGGATAGCCATCTGAAAGTCCAGTGATTCACCTTCCTTCTAAACTTATCAAGCATAGACTGCCAAGAAGATCTAGGTAGAGGATGAGATGAAATTGGAATACCAAGATAAATGAAGGGGGAGTCCCAACCTAGAATCTTAGAATGCGAGCAATCCTGGCTTGAATAAGAGGAGGGGTATTGAAGAAGAAAATAGAAGACTTGTCATCATTAATCAACCGTCTAGAAGCACCAAGATATATGTCAAGATACTGTCTAATATTTCCAGCTTCCCTGATAGTGGCAACTCCCAACGAAGTAGTATCATCAACAAATTGAAGGTGGGAAAGAGGTGGCAAGCTACTATCCCACTTCCACCCCTGAATGAGACCCTGCATGACTTGAGACTTAAGAAATATTCCCAACCCTTCCACCATAATGATAAATAAATAAGGAGATAAAGGATCTCTTTGCCTCAATCCCCTTGAGGCCTCAAACAACTTCGATGGATCATTATTAACCGTAATCGGAGAATGAGGAAGAAGAAACACAACTCATCACCCATCTAATCCATTCCTCCTCAAATCCAAAAGCAACAAGAACTTTATGAAGAAAGGACCATCTGACCTGATCATAGGCTTTGGCCATGTCCAACTTAATGAACATAGTTTTCTCCTTAGAAGTTTCCATCGAGTGAATAGCTTCTGTAGCATTAACAACCCCATCCAAGATTTTTTAGCCAGCAACAAACCCTCCTTGATCCTCAGAGATGATTTTGCTCAACCATATCTTCAACCTCTCAACAATAATTTTTGTGATGATCTTATACACAACATTGCAGAGAGCAATAGGCTTGAACATATCCAAGGAATTTGCTCCCTCTTTTTTGGGTATAAGCACCACAAAGGTAGCATTTAAGGCCCTTAGCATCTGTTTGTTCTTTTGGGACTCATGGACCACCTCCAAAAGATCAAATTTTATTAAATCCCAAAACTCCTAATAAAACTCAATCGGGAATCCATCTAGTCCTGGGGCGTTTCCTTTTTTCATCTTGAATACAACATTTTCCAACTCCTTAAGGGAAATTGGATCCATCAAGTGCTCATTCATATCTCTAGAAACAATCACTGGAATACAGTTTAGAATAATATTTTCATTCTCATCATATGATAGGGAGTCCTTCTTGAAGAGAGAGGAAAAATACCTCTTAGTCTCTTCTGAAATATCCCTGAAAGAAGAGAGCAGGGCACCCTGAGAATTCACAAGATAGGTAATCAGGTTACCATTACAGCGGGACTTAATTGAGTTGTAAACTAAGGCTGTGTTACTATCCCCTTCCTGAAGCCAATCTACTCGAGCTTTTTATTTCCAAAAAATTTCTTCCCTCAGTTCCCATTCAGCAAGGTCTTTCGCAGCCTCAGATTCCTCAACAAGAAGCTCCTTCATGAATCCTTGATCTCTAATCTTCCTTGAAGCTTCTTCCATCCTCCTAAGAGCTGCTAGCTTAGCCAAGGAAAGATTCCCAAAATTCAGTCTATTCCATCTCTTCAATTTATGTTTTACAAATTGTAGTCGCTTCATAAAGGAATACATAGCGGTGCCATGAGGAGGTTTGCCAGTGGTCCACCAGCCTCACATGAAATCATGAAGCTTAGGATCACAAAGACACATAAGTTAAAACTTAAAGGAGAGATTATTTTTTAGCCCTAACTTCAAAGTAGAGAGTTTGATAGGCCAATTATCATATCCCTTACCCTCTAGAATCACAGAACTAGAACTTCTGTTATTACCCATCCAATAACTGGATATCAAAAACCTATCTAGTCTCTCTGAGATGGAAGATTCCCCACACCTTCTATTGTGCCAAGTAAATATCCTATTATCTGGCTTGATGTCAACCAAGTTTAGGGCCAAGATATGAGCACTGAATATAGAAGAAAAAGGCTCGAGATGATCCATCCCACCATGTTTCTCCTCTAGACAAGTGATAGAGTTGAAGTCTCCAACCAAAATCCATGGGTATAGGGGAATCAAACTTCTCACAAAGCAAATGTGCTCCCACAAATTCACTTTACCATTGTAATCAATAGGAGCATACACATTTGTAAGTAGGATGGTTTCACCAGATTCATTATCATGCCCAACCATCGAAATAGACCATCTTATGGAAATCCAAGTAAGAGAGGATATCTTAACCAGATCCATAAAAAAACGATGCCACTAGCATATCCACATGCACCAATACACTGGAATTGCCCCATTCTCCACAACTTGGGAGCAATATTGAACATACTATCAATAGCCAATTTAGTCTCCTGAATAAACACCACATCCGAAGAATGCACACGAACCAAATCATGAACATATTTTTGTTTGGGGATGCTGTTCAACCCCCTTACATTCCATGAGAGGATAATCATTTTTGGGGGTTATAAAAATGAGAGTCCAATATTCTCACCAAGACTAACTCCACCAAAGTCTCCCCAATTAACTTAATTTTATCCTGGTCCTTCTTTCAACCCACCTTCATATTCTTATCCGATTTTTTTTTTAAATTATTTTTTGCTGCAATCCCAACACCGTAGGAGTTTTGCAGTCCAAGGATGATTGCATCAGTTCCTGAGTAGGAGAGGGCATAACTAAATCTGTACCACTTTCCAAAATAGTTTCCCTTATAGGGCTAGACCCAACCATGTCCCCTATACTCAGATCCAAAGCCCTTTGTTCTTCATTTAAACCCCCTAGATCTGATTCCTTAAGTTCCACCTCAAGAAGAGACATTTGATTTGGCCCTATTATATTTGCATTAGGTAGCGACGTTTTAGGTATCTCCATGCACTGATCAAGATCATCTAATATTTCAAAATGGTTGAGTAGAGCATTTGGCTGGCTATCCTTAAGGTCTTTGTTTGCCCTTCGTCCTCTGTTTTAGGCTTTTACCGAAACAAGAACTTCCTTATCCCGTTCCCCTTCCTTTATCGGGGCTTTTCCTTTATTCAAAATTTGTCTAGAACGAGAGGGCCTAGGATTTGAAGCCACAAGCAGGACAAACTTAGTGTATTTTCTTTGCATATGGCCATATTCACGGCAAATCCGACAACAAAATGGAAGAGCTTCATAGTCAAGTTTTTGAACCCATGTAGTTGATCCAAATTGTATTTCAATAGAATCTAGAATAGGATTATTTAAGTCAATTTCAACACAAATACGAGCAACAGAGATTACCTTTTTATCCATTGTCTGTTCTGACGGTCCAACCAGCTTCCCAAGCAGAAGGTCAATCTTATGCAAAATATCAGTTCTCCATAATTCCAACGAAAGCCATGGAAGCCACACCCATACTGAAACCTCGCGATGATCGCTCCTTTGATGGGTTGAAACCCACATGCCAGGGTTTAAGAAAGAGTCCCACTTGGTTATAGAAATAAGGACCCCCTTCAAATGCTTTGTTACGATCTACAATACAAGAGAAAACCACCATAAAATAGTTGTTCACACTCAGCATCACCTCCACATCACCTTCAGGATTCCAAGTCTTCCTGACCCAAGCCTCCACAAAGGGGAGAGAAATTTGGATGCCCAAAAATTTGCCAATAAGGGCATGTTTGGTTAGATACTCCACATCTTCCACCACCGAGTCTGGTTGAACCACTAGAACTGGCCTGGCTTCACATCGTTCCAAAAATCCATTGTTATTTAACAAGCGGTTCCCGACATGCACTGGAAAATCCTATTACTTCCAGTCATTTTTAGATGAAAAAACATCATGAGCATGCACTCTGTGTGTCGGACCCGATGCCATAACGACATTCCCCCAAATTTTTAGACCTCCTCCAGAAGCTGCTGCCATCCTTGCAGAGTAGTTTTTCTTCATCAAACCCTAGCAGAGTAGTTTTTCCTCATCAAACCTCAACAGAGCCCTCTCTAGTCCCCTTGGTTGATCTTATTCCTTAAAAAAAAATATTATTTTTAAACAGTGGAGTAAATTACCTCCTAGTTGGAGAGAATTGCTCCAAGAGCTACAACTTAGAAAAAATTATAAAAAAAAGGCCAAGCAAATTGTTCTAGGTGAATTGCTTAAGTTTAGGGGCAAATCACTCCCTTCATAGGAGTTAGAAAAATTCTTGGTCTTTCAGAGCAAATCATCTCCTCACACTTTGGGTGAATCACCCTTAAGATTCAACATTGAGAAACTTAACTTAAAATTTCTAGTTGATGAAGAGTGAATTGCTCAACAAATTTGACTTGAAGATTCTATTTTCCTTATTTTTATTCTCAAGCATTTGGCCTTAAATGGAGTGAATTGTTCCTTGAGAAAGGAAGTGGTAAAAATTTCTTGGAATTAGACTAATCATTTTTTGTATGGAAAATGCAATTTTGGTACCAAAATTGATAAATTTAGCCAATTAGGGATTGTCTTGCAATTTTTTTTAGAATTTTGAGGTTCATAATAGAGTCACCATTCACTATTACTATAACAAGGAGAGTGTGTGATTAATGAATACATGATAAAATAAAATAACAACAATGAAACACCATGCATATGAAGTAAAATTAGCAAGGAATTACAAGAGGACAAAAGTGGAGCACCACAATTATCATGCATTCCACAATCCAAGAGAGTAGTGCCACTGATGGAAAGCAAAATGTATCATCATTATATTATTAATATTAAAAGAAAAGAGAAATTATATTGTGGTGCTCACAAAGTATAGCTCTTGTTAAGTCAATCCCAAAATATTCTTACAATGGTGTATATGGCTTCTATTATTAGGAAGAATTTACCTTTGAGAAACCTTAGGTGACAAAATTTTACTTCCTAGTAAAAGTAAAGATTTGGTGACATCTTTAGTAAAATTATAAACCTCCAAATGTTACATACCTCTAAATTTTTCACTTAGAAGGCTTCCAAAATGCTTAGTGATACAACTACATGCCAAAAATATTGCTTTCCAAAAATCTTCCTCAAGATCCATGCTTTTTTATTTATGGTTTTACCTATCCATGAGTGATTCACTCGAGTGGAGCAAATCATTCCTATCTGAGAGCACTTCACTCTATTATGGATTTTAGTGCCTTGACACTACCTTTATAAAATTTTGTGCATTTTAGAAGCAAAAACAATAGATTGAGAACTTCTAGTAGGAAAATTCATGAAATTTCAAAATTTGCTAACTTTTTGGAAAAGTTGTGGTTCACTTGCAAAACTTGTCGATTGGCTCAAAGGAGTAATTTTCTTAGGGAGAAATTTGCTCAACTTGAAGTCACAAGTGAATTTCTTGATAGTCCAAGCAAATTACTCAGATAGGGTGCCAAAGTGAAAATCAATACAAATTTCAATGAAAATATCCTAGAAAGTGATTTTTTTAGCATTTTGTGGCACCTAAGCATTTTTGGAGCCTTTTAAGCCTATTAGAGGTATAATTAGAAGCATGCAATATTTATAGGTGTAACATTTTACTAAACTTAATCCCAAATATTTACTTTGATGAGGAGTAATTATTTTTCACCCCAGGTTACTCAAGGGTACACTTTTGCTATAAATAGAGGCCTAAGGCCCTTATTGTAATCATTTTTAACCATGAGATTTCAAAGCTATACTTTGTGAAACCCATATTGTGCTTTGTATTCATGAGGTTGTAAGAAATTAGTAAGTCCTTGGTCATCTTGCTAGAGATATTGTCCTCATGGTTTATCAAGTGTACAACAATTAGGTACTCCCCTTCTAGCCCATCTTGTCATTCACTTATCAATTTTATAAGCAAAAGAATGGGTGGATATTGATGTTATTTGACTTATCATGTGTTGATTAATTGCATGTTATCCTTGCTATGGTTTAAAAATCATATTTTATTTCATATCTCATACTCTAAACTTGTTACATTTTCTTTTAATACTTTATACATTTTAAATTCCTTCATTTAATTTTGTGTGTGCATTTTATTTCATGAAAATAGTTAGTTTAAATAAGAGATCTAAATGAGAAAAGTAGGGAGCCAATTTTTTTCAATATTTTAGGAAAATCCTATGGCAAACTCATCCAACCTTATTAAAACTTGAATATGGAGATGCAATATTTAAATTAGAAGTCAAACTAATTCCATGGATCAATCTAGTTTTTGGCATGCTCGATGGAATAAATTCCATTTTTACACAATTTTTCTCATTTTTTGTGCCAAAAATTACATCCTTATTGGAAGGATTGATTGGATAAAAATCAAAAGAATTCTCTATGTTTGAATCTACAAGAAATTCATTAATCAAGTTCAAGTTTTTTATAAAAAGCAAGAGATTTGCTTGAGTTAGCAGGAGAATTACTCGAGTTAGAAAGTGATTTGCTTAAATTTTCTTGTATTTCTAAAAGTTTAAATTAAATAAATTCACCTGATTTCTTAGATCTAAACTCAATTTTGGTTAAATTCTACCTTTTTATTTTTATTTTTATGCTTAAGTTTTACAAGTACTTTATGGATGGCAACTCTAACTCAAACTTTAGAAAACTAATTTTTTTGTAAAGATGATTTCGACAATATTTAAGTACACTCAAGATTGACCTCGTATATGTGTCTACCATAGATGGAAGCACTTGAGGCAAATTTTAAAGTTAGTTTTGCATGAGTATGATATAGACAAAGCAAGCAATTTTCCTGATAAAGGGTGAAATCTAGTTAGCATACATCTAGTAAGCAATTCATTTAAAGTGATCTGCTAGGACAACTTTCTTCCTTTGTAGAAATTTTAAAGTTCAGACAGAAAAGTGAATCACTCCATTTCTTTCATTTTACCAAAATTACATTAACGATGAGAAAATCACTTGACAATTTACTAAAAAAATATGTCTTGGAAGCAAGTTGCTTAAAATTATGAGTGAATAATTCAAATAGATAATTAAAAAAAATTAATTATTTTAGGTTTTGAACCTAACTTTTTAGATTTTGATCCTAAGATTTTGTTTGTGTTGGAATATATTACATTATTTGATTCCTTACTAATGTACCTTCATAGGTACATATTTATATTAGGAGTGTATTAGGACTTAAGTAATTTATTAATGCAATATAGTAAATGCACAATGTTAGAATGTGCTATGATATAAATGTGCATGTAGTCCACATGTACATAAGTCCTTAGAATAGAATAGTGAGGTGTCATAGGAATATTGAAGGCAAAGAGTTGCATCTCATTATAAATAGGCCTTCATAGAATAAAAAATAGAGAGGATTTTGGTGTGCATAGGTTGAGTAGTAGTAGATACAATGTAGATCCATTTTTGCAAAAATGGAGAGGTTGTGACCTCCATTAGAAAGCATTGTATGTTTTTGTGATATTTATTACGTGAGCATTTATTGAGTGTTGTATCAAGTTTTCTACCATATTTTCATGCATATTAGTTAGACATTATCATAGTTATAACATTGCATGTTTAATTCCATACTTGTGGTTGCATTTCATTTAAGTTTAAAGCTTCAAAAGCTAACAAGTATTATTAGAGCACTAGGTAGATCAATAGGAAATAGTGAGAGCCACAAGAGTGATTGAGAGGAGATTGTAAATATTATTTTTTAGATTTTTGAAATTATATTTTGGCTAGAATTTTTCCACAAAGTTGCAGAAAATCTTGTGAAGACTAGAACTCAACATTGAATCCACTAGATTGGTAATCCAACTAGTGAATATTGTTTTCTATAGATTTATATAAATTCTTATTATTATTTCCTAATACTTTGTTGCAGAATAAAGAAGATTTAAATAGATTTGGGAAGCTTCCTATAAGAACTAGGAAGAATATCATCTTTGAATCAATTCAAGTACCTGAAGCAATAAGTTGGAGATTGAATATTTGGAGGCCTAAGGAGAAAGGTCCCATTGAAATATTTATGGATTGAAGACTCCCAGTTGAATATTGAGGAGAGATATAGTGGCCAAGGAAGCCACATTGAAGGAGAGGTCCATAGAAGACCCTATTGAAGAACTCCCATAGTGGAAGATTGAGGATAGAGGACTAACAAAAGTCATATTGCAGATTTCAACAATAATAGATTTAGTAGATCCAAGGAGATATCATTGCAAAACTACCATAGTTGAATATTGAAGATATCGAGGAAGGTCTCATTGAAGGTTTTGAGAAACTACAAGATTGAAGGCCCTAGTAGAGGTCTCAAGGAGAAGACTTAGTGAGCCTCATTGAAGGAGTTCCTAGAAGAACTCATTAGAGAAATTTAATACCAAGGATAAGATCTTGATAGTAAAGAAATTGGGACAATTTTCACCATCCAACAACAAGCCTAAAGGAGAAAGATTTGGCAAAAAGGTTGTCAAATTTTGGAATAGTTTGGAGAAAATCTCATGACTTTCAAAATCTTTAGAAGAAGGCCATTAGATAGGCCAAGATTGAAGTCAGAATTCAACAAAGAATTTGACAAGAGAAAGGAGATAAGAAAAGCCACCAAATCTAAGATATTTGGGGATTGCCATTGAAGGCTTGAAGGTCATTTCAGAGATAGGATATTTGATGATTTCTATAGCAGATTATTGAAGAGTTCTTGAGGAATATCTCAACTATGATTTGGAGGAATTTCCTACCAAATTTTTGGGATTCAAGGACAACGATTCGGAGAAGGTTTTGACTGCTTTACAATCTGAAAATTTTCAGATTTGAGGATAGTGAGAAAGCAAAAATTTGGGCAGCATTGGTAGCTTCTAAGGTTCAGGTTTTAGAAGTGCATTTTGAAGAGAAATTAGAGCCACCATATTCTAGTTTTGGGCAGTAGATTAGTGGAGTGTTAAAGCTGCAAAAAGGTGAGCCAAAGAGCTATTTTTAGACATCCTAGAAGAGTTGCAATATCATCTACAAAAGGCAGCAATTTAGGTGACTTAAATCACCATCATCATCATCTATGAAGATAGAAAGGTATGCAACAAAGGTGCAAAAAGGTTCATTAATTGAACTATTATATTTGGATCTTATTAAGTTTATTGAGCACCAATTTTCAAGATTAAAGGTTGCATAAATAGTGTTCATTTAAGTCTTCAAGGGAGTGCATAAGTTATTATCTACAAGGTTCAAACCTACATAGAAAAATAGAAGTTAGATATATTTTGAGAGAAAGAAAAATATCAACATTCTATTGACTATTATAAGCAAGAGAAGACTCCAAAAATTTGCATATTCTATAGTGCAAAAAATTATTGAAAAGCTTGGATTATTGAGTAAAAAAGTAACCAAGCAAGAAAGATATTACCAAGGGTTTGAAGGTAATATTGGCTTAAAATTCATCTCAGCATTTTGAGTGGCCAAGAGAGTTAATTTAAGAGCATAGGAGGGCAAACGTTTATCTCATAATACTTGTATCGCTCCAAATTTTTCGCATCCTTACCTTCAGGCTATAGGATCCGTGCCCAGAAGGGGGATGGGAAAAGGATGGCGCGGTACCTCGGACTAAGAGGCCTTGCGAAGGTCCCGCCTCTCAGGGGAGGTGTATTATGGTGATTTTTTGATGGATGGTGGGGTTCACCAGGAAACGTTTGAATGGTAGTTTCCACGCCTAGGTTGGGAATGTGTTTGATGTGTTCAGTTTTAGCTTTAATCATCCAAGTCCTAGGTTTGGCCAAATGAATCTAAATTGCTCTATATGAAGATGCAGATTAAATGAATACAGAAGAACAAATTAGGACAGAAAACAGAGAAAGTAAGCAAGATTAAAAAGTCATACCTGATCCGGATGTCTGATGAAGATTCTGATTCTTGAAGCAGTCAAGATCGCCTCTGATTTGACAGGATCGTCTCGCTATCAGACAAGATCGTTTGAGATTTGACGAATTCATCAGACGAATTCATCGGAGACCTGCAATCGGGAGAAGTAGACACAAAATGCAGAAAATGCAACTATTCTAACAGAGGGCAATGATGTAGAATAATAGGAATAACATTAAAATGATGATAATAAACAAAATACGAGTGTACTACAATGACTTAATGACAATTGGTGACTTTATTATGCATTTAAAGCTACATGGGTGAACTCCAAAATGCAAAGTAATAAGAAATAAACTCAGATTTAACTAAATGCAAAACAACGTATAAAATAAAGGATGAAGAAACGCAAACTCTGGGCACTGATTGCCCCCAATGTGAACTACAGTCGAAATCGCCTCAGATTGGTACGAAATCGTCCGAGATTGTACGAGATCGTCTGAGACGAACTGAGCTTGCTCCGACTGAAAAACAATGAAGTTCCTGCAAACAAACTTGGCAAAATACAAATGCAAACATTGATTTAAGATGGTCTAGTGCGTGTAGAATTCGAGTTACAAGGAATTTCAGCCAGGGGGATGCTAAGGGGAGGGCCTAGGATTAAATAGGCTTAGGAGGGAGGTTGGGAGGTTGGAGATCATCCCTATTTGGGAGATCTCCAACGGGGGAGGTCTCTAACGGTGCAGACACGCTTCTGCCCGGATTAGAGACGCCGTTGGAACAGAGACTAATTGTGAAAAATTAGTTTTGGGACAAGATCGTCTGGACGTCCCAGCCCAGACGAAATCGTCCGATCTGGGGCGATATCGTCTGATCGGCGACGATATCGTCAAACGGTCAAAACAAACTCTAAAAATGGCACGGGAAATGAGGAAACGGATTAAGCGGCGGTTTGGGAGCGATTTTGGAGGTTAAAATTTGAATTTGAATTATTTACTAGAGTAAGTGTAATTATTAAGGTTTTATTGCGCCAATTTTAGGGTGCTACATTTTGCCCCCTCTTTAGCAAATTTTTCGAAGAAAATGCGTTAAATATGAGTTCTTCTCGATCTACGAGAAAGCAAAAATTATTCCCATTTTTAGGCGACGACTCTTGGTCGAATCGTACGACAGCTTACTATGGTGCCCCCTCCGTGTTTTTACCCAAATCGAACGTTTGAGGTAAAAACGTGGAAAAGCAAAATTTTAAAATGTTTTTAATTGTGTTTTGAATAAAATTAAGAAAAATAGGGTAAAACCCTAATTCATTGTTACTGTTCATTTTTTTGGTTTTTTAGAGCTCTGGAGACAAAATGGTCGAGACAGCGCATAGATCGACAGAGGTCCGGCGCGGGCTACGGGTAAGAGTCTAAACTTAGCTTAGAATGGTTTAAGTTGAATTTACATGCTTTTTAGATTGATTTTAAATAAATTTTGAGCATCGCGGCCATTTTTGGGCCGTCGACGTCATCGAGATGAAATCGTCCCGATTTCGACGAAATCGTCTCAAGTTCGCCGATTTCGTCTAAGGGCGAAATCGACGAAAGGGGGACGATTTCGTCAAATAAGGGACGATTTCGGCTTGCGAAATCGGAGATGATTTTGCTCAAATTTGGGACGATATCGTCCAATAGTGGACGATATCATCATTTGTATAAAATTGAACTGATTTTACTTGCATTATTAATCACTTGAGTTTTTATTAATGATTTTTTATTGTGTTGTTGTTTATGTTGCAGAGAGGTTTACTAAAGAGCAGAGAATGGAAATACGGTGGGTTGAGAGATGACTTGGCCGCTCTATCACAGGCAGAGCGGGATCAGCTGGCTCAGAGCCGGCTTACAGCATGTGGTAGAGATGCCACAAGTTTCTACAGACATGGGGCTACTGACAGCCCTGGCAGAGAGGTGGTATCCGGGTTCTTCCTATTTTCGGTTACCGACAGGGGAGATGACTCCCACATTAGAGGATGTATGGAGGATTTTGAGGATCCCCATACAAGGATGGTTGATCACTCCTACGGCCAATCAGGGCCACGCTATGATGCGGTTGTGTGGCGATCCGAGCTTCGCCCTGGAGAAGGGCGGAGTGAACATCGAGGCACCGCGTCAGATGCCCGGGGCATCCAGACTCACACAGGTTTTGGCCGGAGTGGTGGGTGGACTTCTTACTGTGCCACCAGAGCGGGTGCAGGGTACCATGGGTGCTAGCAGATGTGATCTGCGACATGCGTGACCATGGTTACAGGTTCTCTTGGGGCAGCTTTGTTCTATGCCAATTGTACAGGATCCTGCATGGGGTCGTGTACAAGGGCGGCCGATGTCTGGTTATGACATCGCTTCTATAGGTTTGGTGCTGGGAGCACATTGCAGTGCAGAGGCCGGTAGGGCTTCCTTTGATAGGGATTGATGGGGAGAGGCCCCGAGTTTTCTACTCGGTGGCTCCGGAGAGGGGCACAACGACGGATTGATCTGTCGATGTCTCGAAGATTGCTTGATGACCTTGTCCCGGACCAGATCACCTGGAGGCCTTGGAGGGACCATCCAGGGTGGGCCGAGGATGGACAAGAGCTGGCTCGCATCAGGTGAGTCTGCTAGCTGAGGATGGAGAGGGGAGAGGTGGAGCTCCACTGCTATGACCGAGTTTTGTGACAGTTCGATCTACAGTAGGGGATCCCATCTCTCGGGGATTACGAGTTTTCCGGACTATCCGGGATAACACTACAAGTGAGCGGGGCTCCAGATATGCAGCGCTTCCGGAGTCGGGACACGGATGATGCCCCCATTTAGCCAATGGATGGGGACAACGCTGGGGTAGCCGACGACTACGATGCCTGGTACACAGGAATCCACCCTCCTCGGATGACGAGGGCTCAGGGTTCGATTCACGCAGTTGTGCGTCGGATGGGGAGGCGGTGCCAGGTGGCCATTGAGGCAGCACAGGGTCACGAAGGGAGAGAGTAGAGGAGACCACAGGCACAACAGAGGCCACGACAATGGGAGAGGAGGGAGGAGAGACCCCCTTCTCCACAGAGAGAGAGGCCACCATCGCCCGATAAGGGCAAGGGTGTTGACACTGGGGAGAGCAGCGAGACAGTGACTCTCTGAGCGGAGACAGTCCGTCTCTAGGCACAAGTGCAGACCCTGCAGGAGGAGGCTGCACGACACCGAGCTGAGGTTACACAGCTCAGAGATGAGATTGCACGCCTCAGAGCATGGGGCGAAGGGGCGAGCACTCGGGAGCTAGCACGGGCTATTGCCCAGATCACTTTTTATCAGACACTATACCACCAGATGGTGCCAGAGGAGGAGAGATTACCACTGTCGGCTACCATCGCGGATCCGATCAGGATTGGGTCGTCAAGGACTTCATCCCGATCCATGACTAGGACTCGTAGTACCACACATATCATGATGGGGCCACCTCGTCCACCTCAGGGCAGGGGAGGAGATGAGGCTGAGAGCTCGAGGGGTTCTCGAGGCTAGCTACTATAGATTGCACTCGTACATATTGATATATAGTATTTATTATTTTTGATAGAGGATTGAGTATGCCGAGGTACAGATTGTGGCATACCGATTCGATTTTGATATGATGTATATTATGGTTGATACATATATAGATGAGATATTTTTGATCATATGACTTGTGTCTTATGTATTTTTATGATGCTTTTAATGTTTTGATTGATTGATTTGATGATTCATGTAATTACGTCGTTGGAAATATTATGGTTGAAATGTCATGCTTAAAAAATTTAAATGAAATAATCTGATAGAACAAATTGGTTGTTTGTGATGTGATGATTTGATAAAAAATAAAAAGGGACTTTTAACAATAATTTCAAAGGACATTGTCGCTATTATAGACCATTTCATGGAGTCGCCGCTCACTCGGTCGTCAAGCTAATCCTGGGATAGAAATATTGTTAAAAAGTAAAAGAGTGCTTAAGAGACCTGCCTTAAGACTTTGGTGCAATGGTGCAAATGATGATGATGATGGTTTGTTTTCAGAGTTTCATAAAAATAGTATGCATGAAATAATGTTAAAATGATTTTTGCTAGGCATAAATTCCTAAGTGTGATAAAATTTTTGGATAATTCCCTAGGAATTATACCATCATTGCAAAATTGAAGGTTGACATAATGACATGAAATAGTGATAATGTTCGTTCTTTTGAAAGCATAATTGTGTAACATAATGATTTAAGTCATATGTTTTCTATGATTTTCAAATAAATGGGGAATAAAAATTGGTACAATGGTTTGCGCTAGGCATAGAATATGTAGGTATAGACTTATACCATCATCGCGAAATCCAAAGAAGAAAGAGATAGTTTTATTGCATGGTTGATTTTTAATTTTTGAAAATATGAAGATGAGGACTTGCGCTAGGCATAAAATTCCAATTTTGGTTTTGGAACTATACCGTCATCGCGAAAGTCGACAATATATATATATTGTGTGTTTTGATTGTATGGTTTTGAAAGAAATTTTGATTTTTTCTATTATGCATGTAGTTGTCTTTATACTAAACAACTGTACTTTAAAGAAGAAAATGAATTATTCCGGACAATTTGCAAAAAAATATTTCAAAGTATCTTAAAGACAAAAGTTAGATTTATAAGGAATCCCATGTGCATATGTGAGTTCATTTCCAATCTTGATTTATCATAATGATACACAAAATCTCTCAAATACAAATGTGTGTGCAATTGCTATGTTCATTTACCAGTTTTTGAGCAAGATAATATGATACAAGTGATTTGAATGAACCAAATAAGTGTTCATTAACCATGATGTAGATGCATATAACCATACTAGACTACTATGTAAGTCGGATTATCAAGAGCTAGCTAATCCATAAGCAGACATAGGTCTGTACAAAAGAAGGTCGCTAATGTGATAGACATATCGCCACGCTAGGAGTTACCCAAGGCCAAGCAGGTTGGGCACAAACCACCTGTTATGGGGCTTACCTCACAGTTTTCGAATAATTGAGAATTCCAGGGATTCAAGCTCATCAACCCTTCTTTTCTTTTCAAAGGGTAGGGAAAGGGATTTTATTGCTTTTGCTTTTGCTTTTGCTTTCTTTTGTTTTCTTTTGTATTTTTGCTTGATAATGCTGTAATGATATAAAATAACATTTTTCTTTTTCTTTTTTTCTTGAACTTTGCTTTTTCTTTTTGTTCTATGCTAGGGATACTTGCTCGGATTAGCTTTAGAGCAAGGGATTTTTATTCTGGGTAGGGGTGAGCTTGTCCTTTTGCCAATTCTCAAAGATTCTAGACCATGTGCATGATAGGATAGCAGGGGAAACTTTTCGCTCAAGAAACCACTTCTACTATGTAGCATAGCATGGAAATTACAAATATAATCATTTTATTGTGAAAGGATGTGCTTGGTTTAAGTAAATAACAAGATCAATTCTCTAGTGCTCAAACTTTATTTAATTGAATTTTGTGGACTTTGATATAAGAGAGATTAGTAATCATGCCATATAAAATCAAGATATTTATTTTTGTGAGTGTGAAAGTGAGGGATTCCAAATAAATGCTAATTTATCCAAAATAATTTGAAACATATAACTGCAACATTTGTAAGAAGAATATATATATAAATACTTTTTGAGAAGTTTTGAGAATGTTGACTCTCTCTTTCTTCTTTATGTTGTTTTGGTTTCGAAAGAGTCAAGAATATTGCTGTTTTTTTTTTATTTTTATTATTATTTTTTTGTTTTTGAAAGAATTAACAAGTGCCATAAATAAATGCAACAAATAGTTTTGAAGATTTTGATGATTATGAATGTTTTTGGTGTTTTTGAATTTGAAAGAAATACAAGATAGTGATTTTGAAATATTTTAAACAAATATATACAAGGATGAAATGACCAAATTTATACATAGTAACGTTTAAGATGCAAAATGTTCATGGGTTCTTTAAGTTCTTTACCATCTAAGGTAGATAATTTGTATGCTCCCGATTCAAATTTAGCAGAGATAATGTATGGTCCAAGCCAGCTTGGGCTCAAATTTACCTTTAAGGTCCTTAGTTGCATTAGTATTTTTTTGATTTTCTTTTAAAACAAGGTCGCCGATCTCAAAGGATCGATGACGAACTTTTTTAGCATATGATCTTTTAAGCTTGTTTTGGTAGGCACGGAGATGCTCCAAAGCATTGATGCATTTTTCATCTAGGAGTTCCAACTGACTGAGTCTCGCCAACTCGATATTCATCTCCTACTTCGGTATCTTGAAGTAGTAGAGCCAAAGAAGGAACTTCTAATTCAAAGGGAAAAACGGCTTCAAGCACCATAAACCAAAACAAAAGGTGAAGTTCCAAGGGGGGTTCGAACACTAGTTCGATAGGCCCACAAGGCCGGATATAACCGAATGTGCCGACCACGGCCAGTTTTATTGACCAATATTTTGAGAATTTTGATTAAGGTTTTGTTAGATGCTTCCGCTTGACCATTACCCCGAGGATAATAGGGAGTGGACCAGCGATGTTGAATCTTATATTTTTGGCATAATTTTTTAACATCTTTATTTTTGAAACAAGTTCCATTATCAGAGATGAGATTTGCGAGAATTTCGAACCTACAAATGATTTGATTAAAAATAAATTTAGAGACTTGTGTGCCAGTGCAGGAAGCTAAAGGCATAGCTTCAACCCACTTCGTGAAATACTCGATGGCGGTTATGATGAATTTGTGTCCATCAGATGACACAGGATTGATTTTGCCAATAATATCTAAACCCCATTTTGAAAAGGGCCAAGGAGATGAAATAGCCTGTAGTTCTTGTGTAGGCGCATGGACAAGGTCAGCATGTTTCTGGCACTTGTCGCAATGGCGCACATAATCATGTGCATCATTCTCCATGGTAGGCCAAAAGTATCCTATCCTAAGGAGCTTTTTAGCAATGACACTACCACTGAAGTGTCCTCCACAAGATCCATCGTGGGCTTCACTCAAGGCTGATTTGGATTCTTCTAAATTCAAACATCTTAATAGGATACCTTCAAAAGATCTCCTATATAAAGTATTGCCAATTATTACAAATCGACTTGCTCGTCTACGTAATAACCGACGCTGGTTTCTATTAGAATTGGCAGGGAAAGTCCCATTTTGGAGAAAATCAAATATATTCGTATACCAAGGTTCAGGAGTAGTTTCATTGATTAGAAACACATCCAAAGGTTCTAAGCATGACTTATTTGAAGCGGGTTCCTGGAGTCGACGAATAATGATAGTGGCATATTCGTCATCTAACTCCAAGGGCAGGAGAGATGCAACTGCGGCCATAGCATCACCGCACGGTTGCAAGTTCGAGGAATAGCTTCCAAGGTAACTTGATCAAATAGAGACATTAATTGTAAAACATAGGCTTTATATGGGCACAGTTTATCATCTCTCGGTCCGATAAACTTCATTAATTTGGTTTATAACAAGTTGAGAATCACCAAAAACTAACAGATGTTTAATTTTTAGCGCTAAGGCAGCTCGTAATCCAAGGATTAGAGCTTCATATTCAGCAAGTATTGTTGGTGCAAGCAAATGTTAATTTGAAGGACAGAGGAATAAGATGTTTTTGCGGGGATATTAAAATAATACCCGCACCAGCCCCACTCATGCATCGGGCTCCATCAAAGTATAAGGACCATTGTTCAATATGGTCCGCCTCTAATTGAAGGCATTCATCAGAAACTCAATGATGAGGGGATGGGTAGACTCTAAGGGTGCAACAGACTAATTGATCTGCTATGATTTGACCCTTAACAGACTTCTGTCCTATGAACGTGAGGTCAAACTCGCTTAGAGCAAGAACCCACTTGGCTATGCGACCCGATAAATAAGGTCGACTCATGAGATACCTCAAGGGATCATATTTAGCAATGACATAAGTTTTCTGACTAAGCATATAATGGCATAATTTTTGCGTAGCAAACACGACTGCTAGACATAGTTTTTCTAATGCTGTGTAGCGGGTTTCATAACCGATGAAGGTTCGGCTAATATAATAATTAGCACGTTCTCTCTTCTCATCATCAAGCCGAGCTAACATAGCTCCTAAGGCAGAATCTGAAGCTGAAATATACAGGAGAAATGGGCGATCGTGTCTAGGCGGTGAAAGCACAGGTGGGTTAAGGAGGTATTGTTTGAGAAGTTCAAAAGCTTCTTTACATTCGTCGTCCCAATTAAAAGGGACATCCTTCTTAAGAAGTTTAAGAAAGGGACCGGTTTTGTCCGCCAGCTTATCGATGAAGCGATGGATGGCTTGAAGCTTACCTTGTAAACTTCGTAACTCAGATATATTAGTAGGTGCGGGCATATCAGTGATAGCCGCAATCTTGAGAGGGTCGATTTTGATACCACGTAAAGAAACTAAAACCCCTAATAGTTTACCGGACTTAACTTCGAATATGCATTTGGCTGGATTTAATCGAATAAGATATTCTCGTAATCGATTAAAAACTTTTCTCAAATCATCTAAATGATTATCTTCATTAATAGAGCGAGCTATAATATCATCTACATAATCATGTAGGATATCATGCATCATATCATGAAAAATATAAGTCATAGCTCGTTGATAGGTTGCACCTGTGTTCTTTAAGCCAAATGGCATCACTTTCCAACAAAAAGTACCCCAGGGGGGTAATAAAGGCTATTTTAGCCTAATCTTCAGGAGCTATCCTGATCTGATTATAACCATAGAATCCATCCATTAAGGACATCATCCCACTCCTGACAGTAAAGTCAATGATTTGATCCATGTTTGGAAGAGGAAAATCATCTTTAGGGCATGCAAGAGTTAATATCTCTAAAATCTGTGCAAACCCTAACTTTGGTGGCTTCTTTCTTGGTGACTGGAACTACATTTGAGATCCATTCAAGCATAATCAATAGCTTGTATAAAAACAACATTCAGGAGTTTTTCTAACTCCCCTTTGACTAGCAAAGCCACTTTGGGATGCATTTTTCTAAGTTTTTGTTTAACAGGTTTAGCATCCGGATGGACCACTAGGTGATGCATGACTACATAAGGGTCTAGACCTGGCATATCTTCATATGTCCAAGCGAAGACATCTTCATATTCTTTAAGGAATGCAATGTATTGCTCTTGTTTTTCTTGACTTAATTCTGATCCAATATTGATTATGTGAGGATTATCCTCAGTTCCAATATTAATTTTAATGACATTTTCTACTTCCATGTGTAGATCTCTTTCAAAATTAGGTGGGGCGGGTGAAACGCCCAATTCTTGTAATTCTTGTAAGGTTAAGTTGGATAATTCATCTTGAGGATTAGTGGTCTCAAGTTGGGCTATAGTTGGTATAGAACCATCAAAATAAAATCCATTGTGTAACATCTCTTCAACGGAGACATCGTGGAAGATATCTCCTTCCAACTCCTCATCGGAGTCAGCAATCATTTCATGGTAAGCTATGGATAGCATGTTACATGTAAATGGCTGATTTTTTAGAGGCAAATCATCACGCCTATCCAAATAATCTTGATAACATATGAGTTGATCATCATCTTCAAAAGGAAAGGGTTGACCCTTACTAGGAAATAGGCCCACACCACAACGGGTAGGCCACGGTTCTACCTCGAAAGGTTCTTTCATGCCATTTTGGAAAGGTCCCAAGCCTTTCCCTTTATATCCCATTTTAAGCATTATGGGTTTAGCTTTAATATATTCATTGGTAAAATAACATCGAGCATATCCCTCATGATGAGTTTTGATATTCCGAGGGATTCTTCCCCACTCATATCCTTTATAAATGAAGGCACAACTCCCGACTTGGTAAGTACTTCCCATAGGTTGTGGGAGGCCCAAAGTACGAGGAGATGGTGGCAAGTTATTTAAAAGAATTGAATCTTGCATGAAAGCATTTGTTTTTTCTGATATTAAGATTGTGGATAAATCTGGTAAAAGTTCATCGTAAAGAGCATAAGATGTAGAAGGATCATTCCCTATATCTTTAGATGTGGAAGGTATGATAGATGTTGATAATGTGGAAGTGTTAATAGATGGGTCTATAGGTTTTGAAATTATGGGGATGGAACATGAAGGATTGGTCGTAGATTGAAGATCTTTTTGAGGTTCTAGAGTGGTTTGTTTAGAAGATTGTTGATCTATATATGAGGATGAAATTAATGGAGGGGAAATAGGTGAAGCTATGGGTGTGTGTTTCACAGTTTTAGATGAAAAATAAGAATTAGGATGTGTGGATGACAGAGCAGGGCAAAATTGCACTCCAACAAGTTCTGCCAAAGCACACATATCAAAGGGTCTAGGATCACCGTGGATAGTGACCAACTGATTTTTAAATTCGAATTTAACACATTGGTGTAAAGTTGATGGGACAGCCCGCATTGCATTGATCCAAGGATCACCCAAGAGTATATTGTACGATGCGGGGCAATGTACAATAAACATGGTGGTATCTAGAGTTCGAGGACCAACTTGCAATGGGATGGTAATAACTCCACATGTTTCTTGTGTTTCGTCATTGAAAGCTTTGATAATCATGTCAGTTTTCTTCATTTCATCACTTCTAAAGCCAAATCGTTGGTAGAAGTCAAAAGTGCAAATGTTTAGAGATGAACCATTATCAATCAAGACTCGTTTAACAGCTACATCTCCAATTAGAGCAAGAATATATAAGGGATTATCCTTATGTAAACCGTGTTGTGGGATATCTTTATCCCGGAAGTCAATACAATCAACCTCTCGAGTGATGATAGTATTGGCCATGGCTTCAGGTTGAATATTTTGAGGTACCATCATTTGGCTTAATGTAAGCATCAACTCATCCCTATGGGTAGGAGAAGATCTTAATAAATCCAAAAGGGAAATTCTGGCCGTAGTATTAGATAATTGCTCATTAATATTGTAAGGGGGTTTAGGTTGAACATTGGAAGCATGATTCCCTTTATTGGGATTTTTCAAAAAAAATGGAGCTGATCCATCATTCCGGTTTGGTTCTTGTTGAGAATTTTGAGCCTCGTTGTCGGGTAACGACTCCAATGGTACCTACAATGTTATATTGAAGACGCTGAACTCGGTCTCGGTCGAGCATTTATGGCTTGTTCATTCGGGAGGAATTGATTAGAAGAGGGTCGAGTAGTAACTCTTCTAGGAAATGGTTCTTCTGGAACCATAGCATCCGTGATGGGTTGAATAGGATCTGATTCATTTTTAGAACTATTCGATTGGTTTGAAGTGATGTCTATTTCACTTTCAGTATCTGATTCTATATCACTAGGATCTGGAGTTTGAATATTATGTAGGGGCCTGGTCGTAACCATGGATAAAGTTGTGTCAAATATTTGAGGATCATGATTAAGTAAATGTCCACTAATAGTTCCTACATATCGGGTAGGAGGAGGAACATTATGATGTTCGATTTGATTGGCCACCTCTTTACCATGTCTTGGTAAAGGGTGTTGAAATATGTCTAATGATTGATTAGCATTTTGATTTTGATTTTGGGGAATGTTCTTTTGAGGATTATTAGGAGCATTTTGTTTAGGTTGGAAGGCTTGCACCTCCATTTCATTATTATCAATCAGATCCTCGTATTTTATGTTTCAACCTTTTACAAGCGTTGGTAGAGTGTCCAGGCCCTCTATGGAAATCACAAGTGTAAGTCGATCTCGTATCCGGGTATAGTTGGATCAGGTTCCTGGATAGCCGGTAATTGGATCAAACCTCTTTCGAGTAATTGAGGTAAAATAGTTGATAAGGGTTGATTCAATCTAGTAAATTCTCGAGGAGGCTTATCAGGTGGTTTCAATATAAATTTTTTTGTTGTTTTCGTTGCATTGATATTAGCAACATTTTTGTTGTCAGTGACTCCGTCACCTACAACTTGTTTGTTTTTATACTGATTTCTGGATGTTTTCTCATCATCCTTCCTTTTAAGTTGGCCTCTCCTAATGAGGGCATCTTCTACTCTTCGAGCTAAATCTATAGCCTGATCGAAGGTAGTTAAAGTAGCAGTTGATAGCTCATAAGATATTTGTTCTTGTAAATTATTAATAAAAATGTCCAACATTTCCCTATAAGGTAGCACAAAGTGCGCTTTTCCTGTCAACTCGCCTCCATCTAGCTAAGAAATCGGCAAAACATTCATCCTTGTCTTGTTTTAAGTTGTATAAATCTTTAATGGTTACATGCCTCTCGATGTAGGCACTAAATTGATGGACAAAAGATTCAGTTGTTTCTTCAAAGTTTCTCAAAGAATGAGTGGGCAATTGATAGTACCACTCTAATGCCATTCCACCTAAACTTTTCGGGAACATTTTTAGTAATAGCAAGTCATCATGTGATATATCATGACATGCTATCCTAAACATGCGAAGATGCTCTATGGGATCTTCGGTTCCTTTATATATAGGCAGGATGGGCATGGGAAAATGCTTAGGGTACGGTTGTGCTACAACTATGGGATCCAAAGGTTGACTACATATCTCTCGATAATTGTACGAGGGACGGTAAGGATCTATCTTGGTCCATACGCGAAGCTAACTGCTTCACCATGGCTTCCAGATTACTAGTTTGCCCACCATATTGGTTCGGTAGGGCATTGATATGGGATTTGTGAGCATATGATGGAGGGACATGAAGATTAGATGCTATGTTGCTATTGTGTAAATTGTTGGTAGGAAAGGTGTTATGAAGGAATTTTGAAGTTGTATTATGTTGTATTCCGGATTGTTGAAAATTGGTGTTTGGCTTCATTTTAGGTTTTTGTTTACTTGAAGCATATTGATCAATAGTTTGGCGAAGTAAAGCAATGAAGGAAGTTTTCTTTTGTGTGGGAATTATTTTAGGCTCAATAACAAGTTCCTTAGGAGGTTGGGTAACCCGTTGTTTTGGCATGTTCTCGAATCATAGTGACCATATCTCTATTGGATGGTCCAGACTTATCACTTTCTTGATCAATGAAAGACAAGGGATTAGTGTGCACATCAAACATATGTTCCATGGCTGCTTGAGTGTCACTAATTTGCCCTTTATCAATACGAACTGCCATATTAAGAGCGCCAATGTTATTATTGAAAAATTTCTAGAAATGATCTAAGTTGTCAAAAGCAATAGTTCCATCTCGAGCTACTCTAGGGGATGAGGATCCATCCTCTTTAACATTTTCTTCTTGTTCATTGTCTTCACCTAGGTCATCTTCTCGTTGATCTAGAGTTTCTCCTTCCGAAATTGGATCTTCGAGAAGGACATTTGGGTTTCTAGTTTTATCTTCTAACCAATCTTCTTCTTCTCCTTCAGTTTGTTTACCATTCCTAAGTTTAGGCATTGTGCTTAATTTAGATTTCAGAAAAAATATATATATTTATATATATATATATGCAACAATTTTAAGAGGTATATATTAATTATATACCTACTACAATATTTAAAATGAAAGGTTTTGGTTTTTGTTATGTTTTTTAGTTTTTCTTGTTTTTGTAATAATATTGTAAAGATAACAAACAACACAATAAATGCAAGAACTAATACCGAAAGTAATGATCTAGTTTTCTATAAACAATTTATAAATATCATTAATGGGCTCGAGTTCTTCAGGAGTCATGAAGTGTTCTTCTTCAAATTGAAAATTTTCTTTCAAAAATTTAATGAAAAGAGCTATAGTGATATTATCTCGTCTCGGATTCTCGGTTGATAGAAGTAAAGCTCGTGGCAATACTCTCGATATAACACAACTCGAGGAACTCTATTCCATATTTCCCTATCCGTAAGAACAACCTCTTGGTCTTCTACACGACCTAGGAACTGGTGTATAATGGCTGCGTTCTCGAGGTATTCCTCGAAGGTGAACAATTCTGAAGACACAAGAGCTCTCCTATAAGCTAACCATCTATGGCAGTGCTCTCCGAAGTTCATGATAAAAGACGAGTTGATGAGGATCCAGGATTCTATCTAGGACAAGCCTCTTGATTTGTTTAAGTTTTGTTGACCTAGATGAAATGACACTTAGTCTTCTATCAAGTTCGTCCCACAAAAGTTGATTTCTATCCTGCTTCGTGCACACTAAGCATAGAATTGATTTCTATGGCTGCCAATTGGTTTTCAACATTTATAGTAACTGCTAATATTTTCTTAGGAGCTACCATCTAAACATGATATGCAACTTATTAGTTTTAAATGATTTGAAATGCATCTATGTTTTGGTTGTTTTATTTTTTTTTTTTTTGTTTTCAAAAGGTTTTAAATGCATTCACGTCGGGTTCACCAAAATGTATCGCTCCAAATTTTTCGCATCCTTACCTTCAGGCTATAGGATCCATGCCCGGAAGGAGGATGGGAAAAGGATGGCACGGTACCTCGGACTGAGAGGCCTTGCGAAGGTCCCGCCTCTCGGGGGAGGTGTATTATGGTGATTTTTTGATGGATGGTGGGGTTCACCAGGAAACGTTTAATGGCAGTTTCCACGCCTAGGTTGGGAATGTGTTTGATGTGTTCAGTTTTAGCTTTAATCATCCAAGTCCTAGGTTTGGCCAAATGAATCTAAATTGCTCTATATGAAGATGCAGATTTAAATGAATACAGAAGAACAAATTAGGACAAAAAATAGAGAAAGTAAGCAAGATTAAAAAGCCATACCTGATCCGGATGTCTGATGAAGATTCTGATTCTTGAAGCAGTCAGGATCGCCTCTGATTTGACAGGATCATCTGCTATCAGACAAGATCATCTGAGATTTGACGAATTCGTCAGACGAATTCGTCAGAGACCTGCAATCAGAGAAGTAGACACAAAATGCAAAAAATGCAACTATTCTAACAGAGGGCAATGATGTAGAATAATAGGAATAACATTAAAATGATGATAATAAACAAAATACGAGTGTACTACAATGACTTAATGACAATTGGTGACTTTATTATGCATTTAAAGCTACATGGGTGAACTCCAAAATGCAAAGTAATAAGAAATAAACTCAGATTTAACTAAATGCAGAACAACGTATAAAATAAAGGATGAAGAAACGCAAACTCTGGGCACTGATTGCCCCCAATGTGGACTGCAGTCGAAATCGCCTCAGATTGGTATGAAATCATCCGAGATTGTACGAGATCGTCTGAGACGAACTGAGCTTGCTCCGGCTGAAAAACAATGAAGTTCCTGCAAACAAACTTGGCAAAATACAAATGCAAACATTGATTTAAGATGGTCTAGTGCGTGTAGAATTCGAGTTACAGGGAATTTCAGCCAGGGGGATGCTAAGGGGAGGGCCTAGGATTAAATAGGCTTAGGAGGGAGGTTAGGAGGTTGGAGATCATCCCTATTTGGGAGATCTCCAACGGGGAGGGTCTCTAACGGCGCAGACACGCTTCTGCCCGGATTAGAGACGCCGTTGGAACAGAGACTAATTGTGAAAAATTAGTTTTGGGACAAGATCGTCTGGACGTCCTAGCCCAGATGAAATCATCCGATCTGAGGCGATATCGTCTGATCGGCGACGATATCGTCAAACGGTCAAAACAAACTCTAAAAATGGTGCGGGAAACGAGGAAACGGATTAAGCGACGGTTTGGGAGCGGTTTTGGAGGTTAAAATTTGAATTTGAATTATTTACTAGAGTAAGTGTAATTATTAAGGTTTTACTGCGCCAATTTTAGGGTGCTACAATACTCTACATTTGCATAGCACCTCATTAGAGCTATTCAAGAGAGCTCTAAAAGTAAAGTATATCCAAGGAAAAAGGGAGATATCTTAGACATCATCTATGTTTATATTTGTTAAGCAAATCAAGAAGATAAGTCATTAACAAAAAGGTGAAATAAAATATTATTTTTTAGACTTCTATAATACGTATCCATCCAAGGATCATTGAGCAAAAGGTAGGAGAAGCTATTAGCTATACTAAGGACATCCAACATTATAAGGTACAATTTGATAACCTTTGGTGAAGGCAAAGCAAGGTACCTTACATATTTGATAGTCTTTGGTGAAGGCATCACAATGAAACTCAACAATGTGTACCTCCAAGCAACAAAATTAGACAACACAAGCATCATAGGGTTTTATCCATGTAAAAGCATTGGGAGTAGCATTGTTGGGACTAATACTAAGCATTATTTTATCCATGCACTTACACCAAATAAAGTATTGCATTTGGATAAGATATACAGTGTGGAAGTCATTGCAGTTGGTAAAGCAAACTCAGGGATTTATAAGGAGAAGACACATCAAAGTTACAACGCATATCCTTCAAGTTCAACTTAAATTTGAGGAGTTACCCATTGCAAAAGACATTGCATACAACTGGTTGATATTATTTAGGAGTTGTAGAAGATAACCATATTTTCCATAGAAGCGTTGAGAGAATAAACATTATTTCCTTTCAAGAAGTGGTTGGATAATATTGATTATTGAAGTGTTGGATAACATCAAAGTCTACAGTGAATGAGAATTAACCTAGCAAGGCAAAAAATATTTGTATAGCCCAAGGAAGTTAGGGCAAGATCGTGAAGGAGTTGCACCACATGGAAGAAGGTGTATCATGCACATGATATAAAGTCACCACCATATCGAAGATATCTCAAGCATTCAGTGATTAGAAGTATACCTGGACGAAGCATCATTTTTATAATGCTCTTATAGAAGCATTAGGTTAGAGGTGTTGAAGGTAACAAATAACCCATTCAATGCCACTTGTTATTCGACATTGGGATGGAACAATATAAGCATTTGAAAGAAGTTATGTAATGCAAGTGCCACTTGGCACCATCCTTCCTACATCGTGTTCTAATCCTATATGAACACACTTTTAAAGAAGTGATTGTGCAGTTATCAAAGGAGGACATCAAGTCAAATATAATAGAATGAAAATAAGGTAGCATTAGAAGTCTATAACACATGAAGATCGAGGAGTGATAGAACATTTTTAGTTCACCTGTAGAAAAAGAAGTGCGTATATAGAAACATCGATGTTGAAGGACATGATCGTTAGTTGATTTAAAGTATAAATTTCAATGCTAATACATAAATGAGAAGCACGCTTGACGGTTGAAGAAGAAAGAGCATAAGGCCACAAGTGAACATTGGAGAAGGTACATAGTTTGGTGACAAAGGAGTGAAAAACTATACATAACATCTTGAAGTTGGCAAGGAGTCAACTGTCACCAATTTGCAATAGTTTGAGTTGATTACAGAGAACTTTCAAGACCAAGCTTAGTATTGGAAAGGTAAGAGTTATATTACAAAGTTTATTAAGGTTGAAATCAGCTAAACCTTATAATCTAGAGAAATTGAATGATAGGAGTAATAAGGTGTTAATCTCTAGAAAAGCATTTTGATTATCTTGAGAAGGAAGTAGAAAATAGAAGCATTAAAATATTTATTATTATTGCTTCAACTATTTGCAAATCTCAAACCAGGAGACATAAGGATTAGTGAAACTTAAATTGCAAATACATAGTTTTTTAACTAGGGAGATATAAGGAATTCTACACCAAATTAAAATCAAATAAGTATAGAAACTTTTTCATAGCATTGATTAAAGGATTTGAAAATATTGTTGATTTTTATCTCATACTCATCCTACTACAAGACAACTTCATTAAACTTGAAAGTGCATAGTTCAATAGGAGAAATAAGAGTTGATTATTATCATTACAAAACAACTAAAAGTGAAACAACAACTAGTAATCACTTTATCAATCATATAGCCTATCACTAGGGAGACATAAGGAGTTTTACAAAACCTAAGTATTGAAAAGTTTTATCAAGATAGTTCACATTCTCTAAACTAGGGAGTTATAAGGAAACATAATAGGACCATCATGACAAGAAAAAAACTCATCCATACAAAATCTCAACTACTTAAAGGTCCAAACTACTTCTCATGGAAAAACAAAGTAAGGGTAATCTTAATATTTGAAAAGCTTTGGGAAATTGTCAAAGGAATAACACTAAAACTAATTCAAGTGATATAGAGATTTAGAAGTATGAAGAAAACGATGAAAAAATATTAATGATAATAAATTTTGCCATCACAGATGAAATACAACCTTATATTAGCTTAGCAGGGAAATCTATAGAAGCTTGGAAAATATTAGAGAAAATATTTGAAGGGAAAAAAAAGCTACTATCTTAAATCTTCAAACTCAATTACATTCCTTGAAAATGAACAATGGTGAAAGTGTAGAATTATTCCTAAAGAAGGTAGAAGATATTAAAGGGAAATTATTAACCTTAGGAGAAGAAGTAAAAGATACATTTCTTGTTCAAGTAACCATGAGAGGACTTCTTGATAGCTACAAGCATCTAGTTACAAATTTATACGTCCTAAGTAAAGATACTTCATTTGATGAGTTAGTCAATATTCTTCAAGAATATGAGGTGGAAAATATAGTTAAATATGAAATGAATAACAATGCATTGGTATCAAAGGACAATCCATAGGAAAATATTGCATCATCCTCAAAAGGATGAAGACCTTGGAATAATTGATATTATCATGTATGCAGGAATAAAGAACATAGCATTAAATACTGCAGATTCAATCCTAGACATTAGAATTAGGGGAATCAGACAAATTATGGAAACCAAAAAAATAAGGTATTCCAACCAAGGTAGTATCAACCTCAAAAGCAATAGTTTTAGTGTCCACATACTCCTCAGAATCAATACCTTCAATTGGAATATCATGGAGGGAATCAGAAAGGAAACTTAACACAAAGGATTCAAGAAATAGAAGAACTAGAAAATTCAACAGATGAACATGAAGTTAAATATCTTATAGAAAAAGTAATATTTCATGAAGACACTAACTATCTATTTGAACATGACTCAAACAACAGAGAAGGAGGATACAAAATCTAGAACCAGAATCAAGATTCTTATTGAATACTAAAGTCTTCAAAAACCAAATAATGTAATGTAGGTGGGTGTTGAAATGTATTAGATTATTTGGTTCCTTACTAATGTACCTACATGGGTACATATTTATATTAGGAGTGTATTAGGACTTAAGTACTTTATTAATGCAATATAATAAGTGCACAAGTATTAAAATGTGTAATGATGTAAATGTGCATGTAGTCCACATGTACATAAGTCCTTAGAATATAATAGTGAGGTGTCATAGGAATACTAAAGGCAAAGAGCTGCATGTCATTATAAATAGACCTTCATAGAATAGAAAATAGAGAGGATTTTGGAGTGCATAGGTTGAGTAGTAGTAAATACAATGTAGATCCATTTTTGCAAAAATGGAGAGGTTGTGACCTCCATTAGAGAGCATTGTATATGGTGAGCTTTCTTATATGAGTATTTATTGAGTGTTGTATCAAGCTTTCTACCATATTTTCATGCATATTAGTTAGCCATTATCATAGTTATAACATTGCATGTTTATTTCCATACTTGTGGTTGCATTTGATTTAATTTTAAAGCTTCAAAAGCTAATGGTTTGTGTAGGTACAAGAATATGAATACACATTATAAATATTAAAACACAAGAAAAAAGCCTCAATCGATAGACATAGTTGCATTTCATAAAATAAACTTGAATGGAAAAATAAAAGAATAAAATACTACATGGGTTGATCAAGAGGATGAATTCAAAGAGGTCCTGTATCTAGTCCCATATTGTCAAAGGGAAAAAGACCTATGGTCGACTAATTTAGTCAAGGCTTCATGCCACCCCAAATCTATTATCTAAGCCAATAAATGAGTTATTTGACCACCTTAGTAAACCCTACTTGGGATAATCAGGCACCTATAATGACCCTCACCAACCCTCTATATGATGTACCAGTTGATGTAAATAACCTAATTAATAACCTACTTTTCACACACCAACTCTATAACTAGCTTACAATTTTAAATACACACACCATAACTCCCATAAGTACACACCAAATATAAGGCCCAATTATATCTAGTTTATCTAATACCTCCAACATTCCTCCAATCATATCATCAAATCAAATATTATGAGTAGGCTTAAAATTGAATATTGCTCAAACTATACAAGCAATGGTTTGAAAAATGGGATCTTAGGTATCTCAGGGAAACACCTAGGAACTAAAACCACCTCCAACTATCCAAGTGTAGCAAAATATCCAAGGGCCACCCCTCAAAAGTAACAGATCTAGAAATTAGGGTTGAACTATACCCCTCCATAATTAAATTTATACATTCCTCCTAATCATGAGTGACTATATTTAAATCCACCTCCTCAATACCCATCAAATTACTCCATATAACTATTTCCTCCCATCCACATAAACCAACATATAGGCTATGTAATGTATCTTCCTCATCAATAGTATGACCAACCTCCTTCAACAAAATAATATTAGTATGCCTACTAGACCTCTAAATAAAATTTCTAATTAGACCTATCAAGGCCCCTTGAACATTTTGGTCTACTTATTTTTAGATAATTAATTTTACATTATTGAAGGAAAATTGAAGAGATAAAATATGGAGTATTGATCTATAAAGTAATTAGGAACATCAAGAGTCTCTTAAGAATCCAAGATACACCATATTGTATATATTCATGTACAACCTTATAATAATTCAAATTCTTTTAAAACCATTTATTTTCATTTCTTGCTTGTACCATCATTGGTAATAGAGCACTAAAGTGTTCCTGCTTGATTGTATACCATTTTTTTCTTGTCATCATAATTTATATTCAGTGTTTAAAATTCTTCAGGATATGTTTGTGTTTGAGGTTTCCCAAAGTAGTAGTTAGCCTAGTTATTTTAGCCACCCCACTCTAGTTGTCTCTTCTATTGCATTTTCCCTATGCATGTTAACACTTGCAACTGCTTTATCATTTCCTTTCACTCACTTCATGTAGTGGCATTGCTTCAACTCTCATAAATATTCACCCATTTTGATAACGTAAGCTTCAAAGGTATTCTTCCAATAATTTTTTAGAGAACCCTTGGTCGATGTCAATGTCAAGCTATGGGAGAAGGAATCAACTTTCTAGATCCAAAATATTTTTGAAATATTATTTTAGATGTCCTTGTGCTTGCATTTTAGTACCTCTGTAGTCCTAACCTAGATATTATCATAGATATTCCTAAAGTTATTCATAATTTATTTTTAAAAGAGAGAAAAACCATTCCAAAGAGGTATCCCATGACATTCAAAATCTTGTATGACCTGAAATAATTCATGACTTGTCATGGTCAAAATCAACCATAGTAACAGGTCCAAGTGTGCAGTCACGATGACCAAACATTGTCCGGATTGTGAATTTGATGTCATATCATATTTTTGTTGCATCTATGATTTTTTTGTCTTTCCATATTCTCCTACCATCACTATCACCTTGAATATAAGCACCCTGATCTAGTGAATAAAAGATCAAGGTCCTCAAGGGTATGGTTGATTCTTATTGGAAAAACTAGTGGAATACATGGATGAATGTATGGTTATTATGTATGATTATTTCGTGTGTGTCGAAGACATAGTAGAAAACATAGAGCTCTCACCATATTGTAGAAGAAGTAGCATAATCATACTTGAAGACATAGCAAAAAGAAGTGTCAAAAGGTATATGTTACCATTATTTCCTATAAAGGAGGTGAGTCCTACACATAGGGACTAAATAGCTGTTGAAATTAAAACTAATTCTTAAAGGTACACAAAAATTTATTGTTTTGATTTTTCAAGATATGAAATCATTAGTAGGGGAGTTGGAACTTAATATAATTTTTTTAAAAATAGAGGTCAAGGGATCAAAACCCACCAAAGGCAATATTTTTGTACTACCCTTAAAAAAATTGTTTTATTTTCCAATTTCCTATAATTCTTAAAAAAAAAAAATTCAAAATTAGACTATAATGAATTTTTGCAAAATATAAAAAAGGGGGTAGTAAATTTTTTTTTATTATAAAAAGGTGCATTTTTGGTGTTGATCAACACCTCAAATTTAAGCATTGCTATAAAAAAGTTTCATTATTTGTACAAAAATCAAACATATGCTTAAGCACAAATCATAGATTTTGGTATAACCAACATATATGGATTGTGTTTACAAGTAAAGTTGTCATGTTAAGTTACTATGTCTATAGCCTAATAAAGTTACCATAATAATATATGGGCATTGACACTATAAATAATTAGAGAGAACTACGAACATTTTTTTTATTCCTTCACTCCATTTCTATCCTATTTGTCATTAATGCTAGACATGAATCATGAAATTGAAAAATTCCAAGTATACAAGGAAGTTATTCCCACATACAAGGATTTCTCTTTAAGCAGGTATGATTGATGGAGAAAATCCCTTTTCGTACTACTTTGATACCATTTATTGTTCTCTTTCATGTACCTTAAGGTCTCTCTCACATATGACCATGTATATCGAAACGACTAGCCTTTTCCACTTATAGATGGATATATAAATAGGGCAAGTATATAGAAAGGTTTGGTATATCAGACTAGTGGTATATTGAAAGGGTGACCATATGGGAAACATAAGGAACCCTCACCTTGGTGACATCTATTTTTTTTACATAATCACTTCTGAAAGGTCTAAACTTTGGACCATGGAAGAAAAATATCAGGACCATCCTAGTGGTTGAGAAACTTTGGGATATTGTTACTATAAAGATTACTTGGCTATAAAAGCATGAAGAGACTCAATAATAGTTTGATTAGGTTTATGCCAAAGCACTAATGATCATCACCCTTGATACAATAGATGTCATTCAACCAGACATTGGTGAAGCATTGACATCCAAGGAGGCTTGGGATAAAGGGAAGAATGAAGTAACAATTGTTCACCTTCAATCTCAACTTCACACCAAGAGGGAGAAACCATTGAAGAAATTCTTTGTAGAGTTGCTGAATTAAAAGTAAGATTGAATACTATGGGGAAAAATAGAATATAGGCTCTTAATACCATCATACTTAGAGCCTTACCAAATTTATTTTGAGTTCTAATTACTTATTTGCAAGTATAAAATAGAAAGGTGTTCTTTGATGAATTGATGAACATGCTTTAATAAGAGGAAGAAAACAATCAGGTAAGGGACCAATTGACAAATAATGCACTCATTTCCATAAAGAATTCAGAAAAGAGTTCTTCCTCATATTCATCAATATCATAAAAACAACCTCAAAGACAAAGGAGGTACTATCATATTTGTGAGAAAGGACATGATACAAAGTTTTGTAGATATAATTCTATGACTTGAGGGGGTCAATCCCATAAGCCTCCTCAGAAGAAGATACAATTCAAACCATATCCCAAGAAACAATGTCTTGTTGCACATGAAGGACTAGAATCTAACTATGAACATGACTCTGAACTAGAACACAAGGTATTTATGATCAAGGTAGTGATAAAACCAAAGGATGAAATTTCGCATATTGTTTTAGGTGCTAGAAAGAATATGATTGGATATAGAATATGGTTAGGATACCTATAATCAAAAGAAGTAGATAATTTTCCTAGCATGTTAAAGAAGTAGGGAATTCTCTTATCAATTTTACTGATGGAAAATTTATAATTAAGAATATTACTATATGTACCCAAATTAGAAAACTTGTTATCTATTTCACAAGTGTTGGATTGAGACATGATAGTTTAATTCAAAGTTTTTAATGGAAAAAAGAGGTATTTAATCACAAAACATGGCATGTTTATAACAACTAGTTCCTATAAGAATGGCTTGTTTGCACTTGATGTCATATCATCTCCTAATATTGCACTGCCTACAACCATAATAAATGTTACCTTATTTTGGCATAAGAGATATAGAAATATAAGTTTTTGATACTTAATCTAGCTAAATAAACATCATATGGTGATAGGAATGCCCAAAATTTCACGTAAATTTCTAGTTTACTTAGGTTGTTTATTAGGAAAGCAACACCAGGTACCTTTTAAGCTTAGCACTCATAGATCTAAAGGATCATTGGATGCCATATACTGATCTATATGGACCAATGTCAACTATTTATGATGTACATAGGTACTTTTAATTATTTTTTTTATGATTACTCATGGAATATATGGGTATATTTATTGCCACTCAAATCAAGTGCCTTCACAAATTTTCAAAGGTTCAAAAATATTGTTGAAATAGAAACTAGGAATCATAGTTGAGTCCACTCAAATTGAGGGAGGAATATACATTAAATAATTTAATATTTCTTGTGAAAAATAGGATCAAGTGGCAACTTAATACTACCTACACTCCATAGAAAAATGGGGTTGCTAAAAAAAACCATTCCATCATGGAAATGATTTATTATATGCTCATAGGAGCTAGTCTAGAGTATCAATATTGGGTTGAAGTTGTCTCTACTATGTATATCTTCAAAATAAAGTACCATTAAAAGACACTTTAAGAGATTAAACCTAAATAATATTGGTTTGGGAGGATTCCATCAATTGTTCATCTCAATATTTTTTAAAGTAGGGCATACACACATGTGACAAAATATAAGAGGACCAAGTTGGATGCAAAAACTCTGCCTTGCATATTTTTTGGGTATGATGATGTGTCAAAAGCTTATTGATTTATTGATACAATCACCAAGAACATACATATAGATAAATATGTGGTATTCAATGAAGAATTTAGAAATAAGATAAATACAGAAGATACTAAGGGGTCTGAATCTCCTATTGTAAGCATTGATCCAAATGAGGAAGTTCACAAAGAAATTCTAGAAGATGAGTTTGAGTTAGAAGTGGTAGATAAACCAATAATATAACCAATAGTGGCTATGCCATCACTATAAATAAGGATTCCAAAATTTCTCAAAAATACTCTTAAATATGCTAAGCTTAATGCACCGCTTGATCTAACATCCATACGACCACATACTCAAAGTAGTACATGGTAGGGGGTAAATTTAGGTTTGATGACTTGTTAATGGAGAATGTAGAACTAAACTCAATAAAGAAAGCACTAAGATTTCCACAATGGAAGGAAGCCATGGAAGTAGAATACAAATCTCTAATTTTCCAAAAGGAAAAAAAGCCCATAGGTTGCAAGTGGGTTCTCAAAATCAAGTACAAGGCAGGTGGGTCCATTAACAAATACAAAACATGGCTTGTTGCAAAGGGTTGTGCATAGAAGGGAGGAATATATTATGTAGAAATATTCACACTTACAACAAAGATGGATGTTATTTGTGCAATATTTGTAATGAAAATGTAGTTTGGTTGTAAAATTCATGAAATGGATATCAAAAGTGCCTTCCTCAATGAGATCCTAAAGAAGATGTGTACATAACACAACCCAAAGGATTTTTTTGATAATGGGTAATGTCAAAATATTTATAGAATAAAAAAATCACTATATAGGTTGAACCATGATCCTAGAGATTGGGATGTCAAAATTAATGATCACCTATTATAGCATGGATTCATTAGAAGTCCCTCCAATGCAAATATCTATGTTAATAAAATTGGAAATGAGATAGTGATTCTTGTGCTCTATGTTGATGATTTGGTCATCACTAGAAGTTTAGAAAAATTGGTGAATGATGTGAAGGATGACTTGAAAAATAATTTAACATAATAGAGTTGGGGATTTTATGCTATTGTCTTGGATTGGAAGTTTGGAAAATAAAGAACCACATTCTAGTCACAAAAATAATGTATGCCAAGACACTACTAGAAAAATACAAGATGACAAATTGTAAACATATGACAACACTAATGGATCTAGTATTAAAACTATATATACGATAAATCACCTTATGTATATGCTATTCTTTATCAATAGATGATTGAGAGCCTCATATATTTCATAAACACTAAGTCTAGGCATTAGTTTTGCTATAAGTTATATTTCAATATTCATGCATGATTCTAAGGATAGTCATTGGAAATCCATAAAAAAGATATTGTATTATATCTATGGTATAATAGGATATGATCTAGAATATAAAAAGAATGATACTTTTTCTTAAAGGATACATGAACTTAGATTATATCGGATATGTATATGATAGAAAGTGAATATATGGATATGTGCTTCATCTAGGATCTAGACCCGTTTTGTGGTATAGCAAAAAAAAGCATGTAGTGATGTTATCATCTATAGAGGTAAAATATTATGCTACATAAGGATATGTGTGTAAATAAATTTGGATACAAAGCATACTTTCAAATATGAGTGTGTCCAAAAACAACCAACCTTATTGAATTATGGTAATAAAGGTGTACTAAAATTGATCAAGAATCCAATATCTCATAAAAGGACAAAGCACATTGAATCCCAATGTCATTCTATTTAAGAACAAGTTTAGAATCACCAAATACATTTCTACTGAAGATCAACTTGAAGATATTTTCACAAAGGCACTTAGATGAGTCAAGTTTGAATTATTTTTCAATTCTCTTTGTATACCAAATAATGTAACAAGGGGGAATGTTAGATGATAATTATTATATTATTTGAATAAAATTGAAGATATAAAGTATGGATTACTAATATTTAAAGGGATTGGGAACATCACTCATCTATTCACAAGGTCACTATAAAGGATTTACCTAACTTTGATAGGAACAAAATCAAGATGACAATGGATCATCTCAATGAGTTGTTGACACTCAGGTTGATCCACCACATTCAAGAGGAAGACATAATGGTATGTCTATCGATATACTCTCTTTATGGTAAGGCTATGTTATGGTATGGGAGATTTTCAAATAACTCAATAAATGATTGAGCATCTATAATTGAACCTTTTATGTATAGGTTTGGTAGTAAAGGAAATGGAAATTTGGTTTTGTTTCAATTAAATATGATGAAAAAGGCTCCTCAATAGAACATTCATGATTTTAATACTAGATTATTAAAAACTTTAAACTTAATTCCATATAATGTTAGACTAAATGAAGAATATACATTGTCATATTATATGAAGGGTTTGCAATCTAATTTAGCGCTAATGGATTATAACGCTAACCATCATACATTAGCTACAATATTTGAAGAAGCAACAAGGGGTGAAAATATTCTCTTGAAGGTAAGGAAAATACCCCCTATCCCACTATTGGACTATGCAACCTAAATTTCTCAAAATACACCTATGCCTAGTACAATGCCTAATTTCTCTCATATCTCAATACCCTGATCAAATACCTTCATTTATTTTTCATATTTACCCTATATTATTACTCATCCTAGTTAAAACACATCATCCACCATTGCATTTCAACCACCACTTCTAGCCCTCCTCACTCCATCAAACCCTAGCATTGAGTCCAATAATAATTTTGTAATTAAAAAAATGTTGGAGGTAATAAAAAACTTTCTAAGACAAAATAATACTATAAAATAACAATGGAAACAACTACATAATTGGTATCCATAAAAGACTCTATACCTGATAAGGATAAAGTTTGTGTCAAGGTATCAACTAGTAAGCAAGTCAAGTTCACATGTTAGATATTAATTCTTCAAATGAATATATTATAGAAATGAAGGGTATTTAGTACATAGCATGCCTATCTTAGGTATAACAAACCCTTAAAATTGAAAATACCTTGTCCTACACTACATGCATGTACCTTGTGAGGGGTGGTTATACCACTTGATTTTTCACATGGTCTATGATGTAATAACTCCTAATATACCCCCACTTATTACATCATAGTCAAAAGTTCTATTTTTCTTATGACCAAACAATAATGTCTAGGGTGATATTGGAATTTGAGAGATAAATTCCTCCCCTTAATGTAGACTTACTACTTTCAATACTTAGGAATGTTGGGTTCTATCGATCATGCACTCCAAATACACTTATTATAAAAATATTTATTCAATGCTTGTAAAATTTATTGCTTACAGTGTGTTTCTTCAATATCTTCAAGTGGAGAATGTGCTACCATGAATACAATGTCGCTTGTTAAATTAATTATCTACTGATTTTTGTCTTGCATATGGAGGAATAAAAGTTGTGTATGACTTCTATAGACATGAAAATTCACCATGCAATGAAAGTAAACATAGATATTGTATATTTCCAATAAACAATTTTGAATAAAATTGACCCTTTGGAGGATATTTTTGTAAATGTTATAGTTCAAGAACAAAGGGGGATGACCCCTTTTACATCAATGACTTTTGGTGCAACATATCCTTTCATGCCAAAATCAAGTTGCGGGTGGGTTTTATTGGACTTATTGGACTTATTGGACCACCCTAGTGCCATGCCAGCTGCATCATACCTACACACATGCTCACAAGATTAAAATTAGTATTATTTGATGGGCCTTCCTTAGATGAGGTTCTAGTAAAAATGAATAAATCAAAGCTTTACAAAACCCATGAAGAAGGTTACAAACTTCAACAAAATTTCACAAAACTTGAAAAGGTAATGTTTTGTACCTTTCTTACCTGCTTGTTGTCTAGAATGCTCTATCTATTCTTCTCTAAGTAATTGCTAGTGGTGGTTGGTTTTAGGTGACCACAACTGAAGGTTAAAATTGTGTAACCACCAATGGTGGTTGGGCTGGTATGGTAGATGGGACCAAGTTCTTATGTTGGAGGGTTTTGGTGGTGGTTGGTTTCATCTAGTGCAATTATAGCGATAGAATGTTGATTTGTTCGGGTATAATTATAGTTCAAAGCTGATTTGACTCCTTCATGTGGAATCCATGGCTACAATGGTTGGCCTTCTCAAGGCGGCTATAAAAGGCAACTGGGATATCCAAGGGAATCAAGGTAATCTGGTGTAATTTTGATAGCATAACAATAGCTTCACCTATCTTCTATTGCAAATGAGTAAAATGGAGGGGGATTTATAATATTTTGGTGAGAGGGATGGGAGGTGACATGGAAATGAGGTGGAGCTGATTTGGATCCAAGTGGAGGGTGGAAAATCTAAGGAAAATCTAGGGAGGACACATGGAGGAATGTCCATCCTCCTCATTTAATAACCTTAGGTGGGGTGATTTCTCATCCACCCAAGTGCCATAAATTGGCCTATGGGGCGATGAGATGTGCATGGGTATAAGTGCACCTTGGGGGCTACATATGGAATTTAAAATTGCCAAAAAGGTGACACTAAGGTTGAGAAGGACCAAACTATTAAATATGCCAATTTAATTCCTTTTGACTTGGGGCTTTTCATTGTATTTTTAAATCATCCAAATTTGGAGGAAAAGTGGATGGGGAGACAAGGTGGATTAAATGAGGGATTTAGGTGGGGATTTTGGGTAAACCTAGGGATTTGATTAGGATTTTTAAATTAGAGTGCATATATCCTAGGGATTTGGATTGGGGCTTAAGATGGGATTAGGAATTGATTAGGGGTTGGATTAGGGGGATTAGATGGATAAGATGGATTATGGGAATTTTGAGGGGAAAGGGAGGAATAAATGAGAGGGATTAGGTGGAAATTAGGAGATTAGAGAGGCTAAGAGAGAATTAAGAGAATTAAAAGTAGGGAGAAATTAGAGAAGGATATTAGGGAGAATTTAGAAGAATTTAAGAAATTAGGGGGAAAAAGAGAAATTAGAGGAAAATAGGAGACTTAGGGAGACTTTAGAAGAATTAAAAGAAGAAGATGAAATTGAAATAGAATTAGAAAAACTGAGGGTATTTATAAGAATTTAGAGAAATTAGTAGTTAGAGGGAAATTGAGCTGATTAGAGTAGAAGGAAGCTAAATTAGAAGAATTAAGGAGGAATTAGAATTAGGGAGGGAATTAGAAGAAATTGCTGGAAATTAGAGGAATTAGGAGGAATTTGACAAGATGTGGAAATTAGAAGAGAAAATGGGAGAATTTGGAGAAATTTAAGTGGATTAGAAAGGAAACTGGATTTTTGGAGGAATTTAAGCAAATTTAGGAAGAATTTGAGGAGTTGATGAGGGTTTTGTGATAAATTAGGGTTTTGGTAAATTTATGGGGATTTGAAGGGTATTTGGAGGGTTTTGATGGGTGGGTTGTGTGAATTACTAAAATTTATTGTCTACAAATGCCACTTTTTGTACCAGGTTGCATGAAAATATAATGCGGTACAAAAACGAGAGACACTTATTCCATTTGAATGAATATTTTTTGTTTATTGCCCCAACAAAGGAATTAAATGACTCTTAATTTTTTTTTTGGTTTTGTCTACCCCCTCAAGCGATGAATGAGTGGAGGATAAAATGGATGACAATGGAGAGCTGATTAAAAAAAGGTGATCGGTAAAGATGCAGGTGATGAGAAATGGATTTGTAGTGAAGGAATGATCAAGAATAATGAAGTGGTAGTGGTTTGGCTACCATTGGTGGTTGAATGGATACCAATGACTATTAGAGGCACACTAGATGGTCGTTAGTGGTGGTTGGGGGTATGTTGGGCAGTGAGGGAGGGTATAAATGGGTGATAAGGGGGCTGCCATTGTCATTTGCACTTGGAAAATGAAGTGAAAGAGGAGAGGATGGAGTGAAGGATCTAGATGACATTTAATAATTTTAGGGGCATTTGCATGTTTATTATTTTTGTTTATTTTTATGTGTTTTGTGTTAGAATGAATGAAAGTGGACTAGCATTTTGTATTTTCACCCGATTGATAGCTCCGATAGTGTGCGTGTTAGATAAATTCTTGCCTTGTACGAATTTAAGGAATGGTTGGATAAAAATGAGGAATGCCAATGAAAAGAGGTGATGGGCAATGTGATCATGGAATATAAAGAATAAGAGTCAGTAAGCATATTTCATGTTCATCCAACTAATCTACAACATCTATCAATGTCTGCATTCAAAACTCTAGTATTTCATACAAGTGATACCTAAATTAGGTTTCTTCTAGAATATATTGGAGAATAGTTGGATGAAAAAAAAGGATGATGAAGCCTCTGTTCAATATTGTAGATCACACTTGTCTGGATTGAGGATTGAACGTGCATGAATTGAGTGTGTAATGAGTGATTTGTTGATTTTTTTGGAATTAAATGATAAGTCAAGCATAGAAATCTCTTAAGTGAATGATGTTAATGGGTTCGGGCTCCTCAAATCCCTTGAGGATAACAATCTTGTAATATCCTATCACAAAATTTTGTTTAACAATAAACAAACCAAGCTAGTTGGTATCAAACTTGTCATGAAGATGATAGAAAGATGAAAATTTTATTGATTCTATTTGAGGATAAGATCATTGAATTGGAACTCATGTAGATGGACTTTAGAATTATAGGTGCATTGAATCCAATATTGGTAAACACAAATATGCTTTAGGCCATTGATTCATCATTCATGAAGGAGAGTCAACTGATCGAGCCATGCTTGTCGAGTAGTGTCATCATCCATGAATTCTTGTAAATAAATGATTAAGGAAGGGGTCTCAAGCTCAAGAGGCATGATCACCTCAACCTTGCAAACAAAATAAATGGGAGTTGCCCTAGTAGGCATGAAAATTCTAGTTCAATAGGCCCATAGTGCCAGGGGAATTTGAAGGTGCCAATATTTATGATTTTCTTGAACAATTTTCTTTAGAATGGAAACAATAGTCTTGTTTATGGCCTCAACTTGTTCATTTCTCTAGGGGTAGTAAGGTGTTGAGAAACTATGCTAGATATGATATTTGTTGCAGAGTGCTCAAAAATCCTTATTTTTGGAGGGACCATTGTCTGAAATGATCTTTGATAGGATACCAAAATGATAAATAATTTGATAGAGTATGAACTATGCCATTTGAGGTCCCATTGTGTTAATGAGAGGGATTGCCTCAATACATTTAGTAAAGTATTAAGTAGTAATGTTGATGAATGTATGACACCCCTAAGAAGGAGGTGAAATTTTTCCAATAAGATCAAGGCCCTATTAGGAAAAGGGCCAAAGAGCCTAAATTGGTTGCAATGCTTGTGAAGGTATATGGGTTAAATTGGTATGATATTGGTATTTGGGACACTTCTTGATATATGCACAACAATCACACTCCATTGTGGGCCAATAATACCCCATACATAAGATGTGATTTGCAATGGCCATCCCACTAAAATTACCAACACATGTACCATCATGGGCCAAATTAATCATCCTATTTCCTTCCTGTGGTTTAATATAGTGAAGGAGAATGCCATTATAGCCATGATGATAAAGCACATCCCTTGGGAGATTATATTGAGCTATGTTTTATTTAAAATTTTGTTTAGCAGCTAACAACAACTCTTTAGGAAGGGATCCAAATTTGAGAAAGTCCTTCACCTTATAGAACCAATTCTGATATGGCTTTGCTTGGACAAAATGGGCATCTATTCATCTGAAATAGCCAATTAAGAAAGCTTAGTGATACAGATGTGAGTTATGCTATCAAAGGGATTCTATGAAATAAGAGATCCAGGAGATGCCATAGTATCTATAAAATGATTAGTTGATCTTGGTAAAGCATCGATGTTGTATCATTCAAAGTTAGTGAGGAGCTTGTTGACTATTTATTTATAAGATGTTAAAATCAGGTATTTGCATTGGTAAATCACTCTAGCTTGATTAACCACAAGTTGGGAGTCATTGATGATTCAAATTCATTTAATGTGCATAGCCACAATAGTCTAAAGTCCTAGAATTAGGGTCTTATACTTTGCATTGTTGTTTGTACAGGGAAAGTCAAGTTTGAAAGAAAATGAGATAGAAATCCCTTGTAATGAAAAGAAGAAAACTCTAATACCTACCCTTTGTTCACACTTAGAACCATCAAAGAAAAGGATGAGGTTGACTTCATTCTCAAGTTCAACATGCTCTTCTTGCTCAATAATACTGAAGATGAAGTCATTAAGTAGCTCGATTATAAGAGGTTTATCATTTGGAAGAGGAACTTCAACAAGCTGGTTAGCAATTACTTGAGCCTTTAAGTATTTTTGACTATCAAATTCAATATCAAACTCTATTGAGAGCATTATACATTTGGAAATTCTACTATTAGTGTATGTGCAACTCATCATATAGTGTAGATAATTTTCTTGAGCGATGACATAAGTTGTATGGTTGAGCATGCAGTGGTGAAGCTTTTTTGTTGCAAAGACCACAATAAGACAAAGCTTCTCCACATATGTGTATTTTACTTCATAAATCACCAAGGTGCAACTAATATAATATATGGCTTGCTCTTAGTTATTTTTTTTTTATTTTGGGCTAGAATAGTCCCTAGGGAAAATTAGTGGCAAAATTTTACAAGTGAAAATGAATGCCTCGATGAGGCAGTGACAAAATAGGTGATGATGCTAAATAGCACTTAATAGCATCAAATGCTTACTGATATTATTGGGTCCATGTAAAAGCTACTCCCTTTTTTAAAAGGTGATTAAACGACTTGCATTTATCGAAGACTTGTACGATGAAGTGACAAATCACTTGGATCTTCCCTTACAAGCTACGTAATTATTTAAGATTTGTAGGGGAGGCTTTTGAAAATGGCATTGACCTTGTTAGGGTCCACTTCAATACCTTACTTAGAGACTATAAACCCTAAGAGTTTACCAAAAGTGACACCAAAGACACACTTCTTAGGATTAAGTCTCACGTTGTGCTCAAGGAGCCAATCAAAAACTTTTCATAGTACATCAAGGTGCCCAAGATGAGTTTTAGATTTAGCCAAAAGGTCATCCACGTAGTATTCGATAATCTTATGCATGTAATCATGGAAAATGTACATCATGGAATGTTGATAAATAGCTCCTATATTTTTAAGGTCGAATGGCATGACTTTGTAGCAAAACGTCCCCCAAGGCGTTGTAAACAATATTTTGTGTTGGTCTATAGGATTGACATGAATTTGATTATATCCTGAGAAATCATCCATAATGGAGAGCATTTAATGGGTAGTGGTGGAGTCTACAAATGTATTGATGTTGGGTAAAATAAAGTCATCTTTGGGGCATGCTTTGTTCAAATTGTGACAATAATTGCATACGAGAATCCCCCCATTGGGTTTGCTAATAGGTACCATGTTAGAAATCCACTCTAGGTAGTCAATGAGTTGAATGAAACCCACATTTAAAAGATTTTGTAATTCTTCATTGACCATGAGGGCTACAATGGGATGAAGTTTTCATAATTTTTTCTTAATCGACTTAGCATCAGGATGCAAGGTGAGATTGTGAACAACTAAATTTGGATCTAGGTCAAGAATGTCCTTATAGGACTAGGAAAAAACTTTTTTATATTCAGTCAAAAGGGAAATAAATTTCTCATTTTCTTTAGATGAAAGGTCTTTTTCAATTTTGATAATCTAGGGATTGGAAGAGTTAGTGCTAAGGTCTACATTAGTAGTATCCTCGATGAGAATATGGGAGCCCTCCTATAACTAATGAGGAATGGGAATAAGATGGATGTCATAGACAATGTTCATATGTATTGGGGATTCTATGTCAGTGAGGTTGGCATGAAAATTAAATAAGAGACAACAAGGAAAGGGGGAGGAAGGTACATGTTGGTGTCATGAATAAGGTGGTCAGAAGACAAGAAATTAGAGGGGCAGAGGAAGAGAAAATGCAATCAAAATCAATGAGACTAGGATCAATATGAATGGGGTTAGAAGAGTGATTTGGATCATGGAGAGGAGCAAATAGGTCAATTGAAATCATTTTTATCTAAGAAAGTGGGTAAAGATATGGATTAGAATCTAGGTTCCCATGCTAGAAAGGGAGGAGTTGGGATAGAATGAGAAGATGAGGATTGAGCTGAGCTAGTAGTGGATGATGGATAGGGGGATCGATGTGCTCCAAAGGGAGGAGGGTAGGAATTATGGTGTGGGGAATAGGAAAGATACATAGGTATAAATTACCATTATTTGTGGTATTCACAATGGGAATGATGAGGGATAAGTCATATTCAGAGCTACAAGAAGCAATTGAAAATTGCTCAAATATCTCATCGAGCTTGTCTTTTGAGGAATTGGGTGGAAAGACATCAATTGTGGCTACTCGAAGAGGGTCATTTGGTGAAAGATGAGTGGATTCTAGATTTATGACATCATCATCACTATCATTCTAAATACCAAGAGTGATACATTGGAGCTCATATTCAATAAGGTTAGTTGAAGGGGATTGCCATACCCTATATGAGATCTATTATTGGCTAATTGGTAATGAGGCTCAAGAATGCTATGAGTGCCTTGTTCATAGTGACAAATATTGTATCCTTACTAATTGAAGCATTGAAAATTCTACATGGCAAAGGAGGATTTTGACAAAAAATGTGTATTGCCAAAAAATGGTGGTTCGAGCTCTTTATCATGAGATTTATCAAAGGTATTATCAATTCCCTCGTATACAAAATTGATACGATTGGGGAGGGACCCATAGAATAGATCACACCTATGGCTATAGGAGGATCTCATGGGTGGTCATAATCCCTAACTGAATCGATAAGCAATGATGTAAAAGTGACATTTTGAATGAAGTACTTACCTATAGCAAGATTAGTCATGTGGATCATGACTTGGGTGGGTTGAGGTATGGATGAAGTGGATGCCCTATCATATATAAAATAGAGCGATGTCTTGGATGAAGAAGGGAAAAAAGGAGTGTGCATGACATGGGTAGTGTCAATATTGGAGGTGTAAAAACGGAGAAAATATAGAGGAGGTGGTTTAGGCTAGGTGGAAGAGGAAATGGTTTGGGATGCTACAATGAAAGATGCGGTGGTAGAGGTTAAGGGGAGTGATGTGGCAACTTATCCAATGATAGATGTTGGAGGGGGATTTGGTTGCACAATAGGGGAAATAACTTCAAATGTCATCACAATGGAATAAGTGGTAGAGGTATCTAAAGACATAATGAGAATTTGTGCATTGGTAGATGATGAGGGTGCAAAGGTTGGAGTGATGGGTCTAGGATGATGGGTGATAGAGGTAATGGATCTATGATGACGATAAGAAAGGAGAGTGGAAGGGTACAATGAAGGGTAAAAATGTGTGGGTAAAATAAGGGGTATAAGTGATGAAGGTTGAATGAAAATGATAGATGCAGAGGAAGCATAAGAATGAGAAGGGCAATCATGAGGAGAATATGGTTGAGTCGCATAAGAAGAACATTGACTAGGATGAAGAGGTTGAGTAGAAGGGGGAGTATTTTGATAATGTGATGAAGGGTCAATAAGGAGGAGAATGGATAGAAAGTGAAGAATAAACATAGGAAGAAGATGAGGTAGTGGAAGGATTTAGATGCACCAAGGATGAGGAAGCACGATGCAAGTTGTGATAATTCTATGATGGAGTGGATCGAGTGAAATGAGCATGTAAGGAGGTGGCTTGGGAAACATGGTGAGGCATTGATTGAAAGGTCATGGTGGTGATAGAAATGTGGATGGAAGGAAGGGGAGGCTCATACAGATTGAAGGTCATGTTGCAATATTTGAAAAATTCATTATTAGTAGGAATGCAATGGACACAACCCTCATGGACATACTTGAGGCAATGGTGCAAGGTTGAGGGGACACATCACATATCCCTAATCCATGGTTTTCCAAGAAGCACATTGTAATGCATCTCTCCTTCAAGAATGTGACATAGTGTATGGATAATTTTTGCACTACTTTGATGGGCAAGACAACTATATTGAGCGTTGAGCATAGAATATTTTTAAAGGCCCAAAGAGTAAAGTTGGAAGAAATGACATGGGAGGGTGGAAGATTAAGGTGTTGGAGGGTGATAGAAGTGATGATATTGATGGAGGAGCAAGTATCGACTAGCATATGTTTGAAATAATTTTAATAGATATGAGCCACAATGTGCAAAAGCAAGTTAGATAACTCAATTGGAATTAGTTTAATCTCATAATCATAAAATGTAATTGATGGCTCCATGCAAGTTTGAATATTTCCCACTAAATTAGAAAAGGTATTTGAATCATGCACTTGAAGGTCGATGGACTTGAGAATGTCCATCAATGCCTAACGGTGTGGGGGGACTGCTGAATGAACTCATAGATTGAAAGCTTGGTAGATGCCAATTTGAGGCTGTGAGGAAGTTGACTCCTTAATGTAAGATGTGGTCATGGAGGAGGATTTGTGAGATAAATTGGATAAGGTGACATGGTTGCACTGATAGAGGTGGCAAGGTGGAAGGCACATTAAAAGGGTCACTTGGTTATTGTGGTCGATCAAAATATCATTGGTTTTGGGTGATCGCATGAATCATACTGATAAAGCCATGGTAATACAGGATATTACTAAAATGATTCACTTGATTTCAAGTAGTCAAGGTTGAATCCCTGCTAGTCAGTTGTGTTGTTCCATGATGGGGTAGAGGAGTTTGATAGATGCTAAGGTTTTTATTATGGGGAGCAAGAGGATTATCAACTTGAATAGTCCATTTGTCAATTAAATCTTGTACCAAGTGCTTAAATTGGATGCAATCATTAATGTCATGACCCCTTTGATGATGAAAGACACAATGGTGATACTCCTTGTACAATCTGGATTTAGGCTTGCTAGGATCCTCTAGCTTGATTTGAGGTAAAGAGATTGCTTGCACCTCATAGAGTCTTTGAAAAATGATAGAAATTAGCTCGAAGAGAGAAGTGAAGTTATGAGGGGGCCTATAACACTTTACACGATTATCAACCTAAGAGAGATTTTGAGTTTGGATTGGAGGTGGTGTGGATTGGTATGTTGGTTAGGGTGGTGGATAAGAAGGTTGTTACAAGGGTACTAGGATGGAGGTTACTGATATTTAGGTGGGATTGTAAATATTGAGGTGGAGGTTGTTGTTGTTTTGAGGGTGGGTATTGAGGTTGTTGATTGGAAGGGGCTAGTGTACTCAATACCACTTGGTTGATTTGTGTAGGCTTGGACTAGTTATTAAAATTACCTTTAGCATTCTTGTTGGGCCCTTATTTCTTTTTGAGCTTGATCTCACCTTCTTGTATTTTTATATCTTCAATAATTTTGGCTTGGGTTAAAGCTTCCTCAAGTGTGCGATATTGCTGGAGTTGCAATAATAAAGAGATGGTTTTCAAACAACTACTTGTGAACATCCGGATGAGCTTAGACATGGGTAAAATGAATGGAAATTTGGCTATCACCGATCTCCATTAGGAACCATAATCCAATATGACCTCATCTTTGAATTGGAAAATATTGTAAAGATCAGTCAATGTAGTTTTCTTTTTGACATTGAGAGAAAATATTCTAAGACAATATTGGCGAGTTTTTCCAAAGTGAAGATGTTATTATTAGGAACATGATTGTACCGATCCAAGGTACCTCCACCAAGGATTTGGATAAAGGTTCAAAGCATGAGTGGGTCTTGTAGACTACCGTGGGTGCTCTCAGACATAGTCTACGACATGAGAGACCACGGGTATAGATTTTCATGGGGTAGCTTTGTTCTTTGCTGCTTGTATAGGATCCTGCATGGGGTCGTATACAAGGGAGGTCGATGTCTGGTCTTGACATCGTTGTTGCAGGTTTGGTGCTGGGAGCACATTGCGATGCAAAGGCCGGTAGGGCTCCCATTGATAGGGGTTGACCGAGAGAGACCCCGAGTTTTCTATTGGTGGCTACAAAGAGGGTCACAATGGCAAATAGATCTACAAGAGATACAAGTAGTTTTACAAGAGATATGACCATTCAAAGTCAACCATCTGGAACAAGAGCAGTGGCAAATTTTCAAATCGTAAATTTTTTGGAAGATAAAATTTGTTAGTTCGGGTAAGCAAATCAGTTGCAATTTATTTTGTTTGAAAGAAAAAATTGCTGATCTAGTTGTTTATGGGAATTTTAGCTTCCCTAGTTTGCATTGGGGCATGATATATATTCTCATAAAACCCTAGTTTGCATTGGGGTATCAACTATGGAACTACAAAAGTTTTTTGGAGAAGATGATATTGATATTAGAGAATGGTGGAAACTATTTAAATCCTTGTATTCTAATAATTATTTTTGGAGCCTCATGCTTCCTCACTATCTTGGAGGAGAAGCTATCTCTTGGTTTTATAGTTTTAATAGTGCCCATAATTATAACTTCACTTGGGATGAAGTGGAGCATGCATTCTTGAGTAAATGGGACCCATATAAAAATATAGCTACTTTGAAGGTCACCATCAAGAGATATGAAGAAGAAATAAACATGCTTCAAAAAGAACAAAATAAAATTAAAAGAGAGCAAGAATTTCTCAAGAAATAGAATGAAGACTATGAAAAAGAAATAAAATTACTCAAGGAAGAGAAAGAGAAAAATGTCAGGGAAGATAATGAGAAGAATGCAGAAGGCACATCTTTGGATTTATAAAAGCAAGAGAAGGATCAAATAGGTTTAAATTCATCTAAAAGTTCTATTTTACAGGTTCATGGAAGCATTCAAAAGGAACAAGTTATTATTTCCATTGACCCTAGTAGCAAATATAATTTTATTAATATTTCTTTGGCTAAGAGGTTGCAAGTTCTTGCAACAATAACAATCAAACCCTTTTGCACTATCCTAGGATTTCGGTATAGTACAGAAAAATACTTTAGATATCTAGGAGTGCCCATGAGCTTCCACCTCAAATCTTCAGACTTTTGGATCCAAATATTAGACAAGATGGTTAGGAGGATACAAAGTTATAGTAATAGTTGGCTCAGTATTGCAGGAAGGGTAGTACTGATCAAATCAGTGTTAGCTTCTCTTCCAGTCTACCAACTATTAGTATATCATGCTCCCAAGTTTATTTTGCAAAAGGTAGATAGAATCATACACAACTTCCTATGAAAAGGAGGTAGGAAATCAGAAAGAAAAAAGTTTCATATAGTAAATTGGGAGATGGTCACCAAGAGTAAAATTCAAGGAGGATTGGGAATAAAAAAAATGGAGATAGTTTCGAGAGTATTGGGAAAAAAACTTCTTTAGAATATTCTTAAAAACAATCGAGCATGGCAGCGCATACTAGTCAGCAAGTATGTAAATAATAAAATAGGTATTCAAATGCTCAAACATATAGACAAACTTATCAGAGCCTCATTGGTTTGGAAACATATAGTGGCTGCAAAGAGCATAATAGAGGATAAAATTTCTTGGATACTAGGAGATGGTAAGTTAATTAATCTATGGGAGGACCCGATCCTAGGAAATCCACCATTAAGAGAGAGAGAACTCCAATCAAATTGCAGAATCACTTGGAAAGCCAAAGAATATTTAAGTTAAGTGACTTGTTTTATTGGACCTCAGAAACTTTGAACTGGATCTCCCCTCCCATTCCATCTCAACTTCAAGGAGATTGGGATTATTTTAAGTCTCATGTGATGAGCATTTGACCTATTCATCCCATAATATCAGACAAAATTATTTGGGGTAGCATCAACAGTAATGGGGAATACTCAGTGCATCTAGGAGTCCAACATAAAAAAATTGGGCCTACCAATAAAAAACTATCGATATTGTGGAAAGTTAGAGCACCACCTAAACTACAAGTATTCACCTGGCTAGTTTCTCAAAATAAAATCTTAACAGGTGATATTCTGTAAAAGAGGGGTATAGCAAGACCTCATGTTTGTTACAGGTGCAGGCAGAACAGTGAAATAGTTTTCCATCTTTTGTTTGAATGCCCAAAGGCAATTTCAATTTGGTTAGGAATAATCAAAATTCTTGGCATTTCCTACTCTGGAAGGTTAACCATAGACACATGTTTTACCAAGTGGAACAAAGAATATAAAGGTAAACTGACAGGTAAGCCCCTCCTAAAATATCTATGGAGCTCCATACCATATTTTTTCATCTGGCACATCTGGTTGGATAGAAATCAGAGGATTTTTGAAGGAAAAGGTAAGGACAATAAAGTTCTAATACAAAGGATAAAAGAAGAATTAATCCTAAATGTCAAATCTAGTTTTTGTTAGCAATAGTATGAAGAATATCTATCACCCATAGAAAGAAGAACTATATACCAACTTAATATCCAAGCTTTCCTAACACACGGAGGATGCAAAGAAAATAATTCTTTGCCAGATATATGTTTTCCAGCACTCTTCTTTGATGGTGCCTCCAAATCCAACCCCAGTAAAGCAGGAGTAGAGGGACTGATTCTTACAGGACCTTGTGAGATCCTACTCAAATACATGATAAACTTGGGAACAACATCTAACAATGTGGCAGAGGCTATTGGATGTGAAATCGGCTTAAAATTGGTGGCAAAGCAAGGAATCACTCAGGTCACAGTTTACGGGGATTCTAAACTGATAATAACAACTCTTACCAAAAATAAGGATTTTAGATCTTTATAATTGAATATTATTCAAGAAAGGATTAGACAACTTGGCATGATCATTGGAAAAATATCCTATCAACACATAAGGCGGGAATTCAACAAAGAGACTGACACACTAGCGAATCAGGCAATAAATATAGCCCCTGGTTATTGCCGCTAAATCATCAAGAAGAAGAAGAGCAGGGGTGGTATGCAAGGATGACAAAGGCTCCAATAATGAGGTTCTTTTTGGTCTTCATGTTCAATTTTTTAGAATGATGTTCACTTTGAACTTTGATTAAAGGGTTTTGTACTTTTTTTATTAAGTAAATAAATATTTTCTTTAAAAAAAAAAAAAAAAGAGGTTGCAAGTTCAAGCAACAAAAATTAAGGACACACAATTGGAGGGAGAGAATGTTCAGTTTTTTGAAGATTTGAAGATCACCATGGATAAATATGTTTTACATTCAGATTTTCATGTTAGTGAGATGGATGATGAGGATATTGTTCTTGGTTATCCTTGGTTATATTCTTTGGGTATTATTAACATTAATGTGAAAAAGAAGTTTATGAAATTATGGTATAGGAAAAATAAGATAACATTGTAGGATATTTATCATCTTAAGGAGCAAGGATCCAAGGAAAAATAAGAAGTGGCTGCAAAGAAATAAATTGAAGAATAAATAGAAGAACCTAAAACAGAACCCAAGAAGGTAGTAGCAGCAATAAAGTGCACCAATAAAGTCCATGGAAGAAGTGACAACAATTGAGCCCATGGAAACAATAGTAGAGTCCAAGGAAATTTTGTTAGAAGAGCACAAGGACATACCAAATAAAGAGAACATGAAAGAACAATGTGTAGAAGAATTTAAAACAATGGAGCCAAATGTTGAGGAGTCAAAGAAGGTAGAACATCAAGTTAAGGTTGTAGCTTATCACCATCCACACCACCATAAGCAACAACAATATTGGAGGTATGGATCAAGCCAACACTATTATGGTTCTACATGTAATCAGAAGGGCACCAAGTATGACATTTTTTGGCAAAGAAAGAATAGTGACCTTGGTTTTCAGAGTGGTTTATTAGCATCAATGAAAAAGTGGACCAATCATTCGAGTTTTTAAAATAAAGCAACAAAATCATGGAGCCAACAAAGCTAATTTGGTTACTCAAGTGGTAAAAAAATATACCAACATCAACGACCATCACAAATAAATGTTTCACTAGGATGGATGTGTATCGCTCCAAATTTTTCGCACCCTTACCTTCAGGCTATAGGATCCATTCCTGGAAGGGGATGTGAAAAGTATGGGACAATACCTCAGACTGAGAGGCCCTTTGAAGGTCCCGCCTCTCGGGGGAGGTGTATAAGGGTGAATTGACGGATGGTGGGTTCACCAGGAAACTTTTGAATGGCAGTTTCCATGCCTAGGTTGATAGTGTGTTTGATGTGTTCATTTTTATGCTTGATCATTCAAGTCCTAGGTTTGGCCAATATGAATCTAAACTATTCTATATGCCAATGCGGATTTCAATGAATACATAAAATAGAAATAGATGCAAATTACGGAGAATATGCTAACCGGAAGAATTCATACCTGATTTCAGATGTCTGATGGAGATTCTGAGTCTTGTAGCAGTTCAGATCGTCTCAATTTGCACATTATCATCTGATACTTCTTGGGATCATCTCAAATCATAGAAGGTTGTCTGAAATAGAACAAAATCACCTGAAATCTAACGAATTCGTCAGACGAATCCATCAAAAACTTGCAATCACAGAAAAAGACACAAAATACCAAATATGCAAATGTAGAAGCAAGGGATAATGATAGAAATAACTGCAGACATGCCTAAATAATAGTGTCTAATAACAAATGAGGAAATGCAGTAAATTTAATGATTGATTTTACCTTTAGCATGCAATTATGCTAAATGAGGTGAACTCCAAGATGCATAAAACATAATAACTTAAAACAGTGTAGAAATATGTTATGGAAAATGCAAAAAAGCTTAAGAAAATGTGAACTCTAAACTCGGATTGACCCCAATCTGGACTACAATCAGGATTGCCTCCAATCATACGAAATCGTCCGCAATCATCCGAGATCGTCTGCGGCGATCCAAGCTAGCTTCGACTAAAAAATAGTAGAATTCTTGCAAAATACCAAAATGCAAGCAATAATGCGATGGAATAAGGAGCTAACTCTGCAATGAAATCCTATCAACAAAGGGGTTGGGGTTTCAGGGAGAATCAGCAAGAATTAGGCAAGGAGGTAGGGGGATAAACTAGAAAAATCCTAGTTTATATAGGATTAAAAAGAGGTTTGGGAGGTTGGGGATAATCCCAATCTGGGAGATCTCCAACAGGGAAATATCCAACTGCACAGACACGCTTATGCCCGAGTTGGAGAGGCTATTGAAACAGAAGCTAATTATGAAAATTTAGTTTTGGGACGAAATCGTCTGGACGTTCTGTTCCAGACGAATTTGTCAGATCGGGGACAATTTCATCTAATCTACGACGATATTGTCCAATGGTCAAAACAAATCCTAAAAATGGCACAGAAAATGGGGAAAGCGAGTAAAAGGCGGTTTAACGGGTAGTTTGGGGTTGAAATTCAAATTTTAATATTTTATCTTTTTACTAATGTTTTAACCGTGCCAATTTTAGGGTGCTACATTTTGCCCCCTCTTTAGCGAATTTTTCGAAGAAAATGCGTTAAAGACGAGTTTTTCCCGTTTTACGAGAAAGCAAAAATGTACTCAATTTTTTAGACGACGATTCTTGGTCGAATTGTACGAATGCTGACTTATGGTGCCCCCTCCGTGTTTTTACCCAAATCGAACGTTTGAGGTAAAAACACGAAAAAGAAAAATTTAAAATGCTGAGTTTTTTAAATAAAATTAAGAAAATAGGGTAAAACCCTAATTCATTTGTACTATTCACTTTGACTGTTCTAGAGTTCTACAGAAAAATATGGTGGAGATAGCGCATAGAGTGACAGAGGTCCGACGTGAGCTACGGGTAAGGATCTAATCCTAGTAGATTAGGTTTAATGGAACTTTATGCAAGTTGTTTTGATTTAAATTTGATTATTTGGGGCATCGTGGCCGTTTTTAGGCCGTTAATATCGTCGGGACAAAATCGTCTCGATTTCGTCAAAATCGTCCCTAGATCATCGATTTCGTCTGACGCAAAATCGACAAAGTAGGGACGATTTTGTCCAACAAGGGGCGATTCCCAAGTTGCAAAATAGGAGATGATTTCATCCTCACAAAAGACAATTTTGCCCAATTGGGGACGATATCATCCAATGGTGGACGATATCATTTTAAACTTGATTTTAAGTTGTTTAATTTGCATGCTTGAGTTATTAATGATTTTGTTGTTTTATTGTTTGTTTTGTAGAAGGGGTTACTAAAGAGCCGAGAATGGAAATACGATGGGCTAAGGGATGACATAGCCGCGCTTGACCAGGCAAAGCATGACTGACTTGGATTGGTTGGTCTATAGCATGTGGCAGAGATGCCACAAGTGCCGACTGACATGGGGCTACTGACAGCCCTAGCAGAGAGGTGGTATCCGGGGTCGTCCTACTTTCGGTTACCGACAGGGGAGATGGATCCCACTCTAGAGGACGTATGGAGAATTATGAGGATCCCCATATAGGGGTGGCTGATGACGCCTACGTCCAATCAGGGCCAGGCAATGATGAGGCTCACTAGAGACCCTAACTTCACCCTGGAGAAGGGCAAAGTGAACATCGAGTCTCTACAATAGATGCCTGGGGCATCTAGGTTGACACGGGTTTTGGCAGGCGTTGTCGATGGCTTACTGTTGTGCCACCAGAGTGGATGTAGACTACCGTGGGTGCTCTCAGACATAGTCTACGACATGAGAGACCACGGGTATAGATTTTCATGGGGTAGCTTTGTTCTTTGCTGCTTGTATAGGATCCTGCATGGGGTCGTATACAAGGGAGGTCGATGTCTGGTCTTGACATCGTTGCTGCAGGTTTGGTGCTGGGAGCACATTGCGATGCAAAGGCCGGTAGGGCTCCCATTGATAGGGGTTGACCGAGAGAGACCCTGAGTTTTCTATTGGTGGCTACAAAGAGGGTCATAATGGCAAATAGATCTACCAATGTCACAAAGGTTTCTAGATGACCTCATCCCAGACCAGATCACCTGGAGGCCATGGCGAGAGCACCTCGGGTGGGCAAAGGATGGGCAGGAGCTGGCTTGCATCAGGCAAGTCTTCTAGCTGAGGATAGAGCAGGGAGAGGTAGAGCTCCATCGCTATGATCAGGTACTGCGATAGTTTGGTCTACAATAGGGGATCCCTTCTATCAGGGATTACAAGTACTCCCAAACTATTCAGGATAATACTACACTGAGCGGGGCTCCAGATATGTAGCAATTCTGGAGTCAAGATGTGGACGATGCCCCCATACAGCCAATGGATGGTGATGACATCGAGGTTACTGATGGCTACGATGCTTGGTATGCAGACATCCGACCTCCTCGGATGATGAGGGTGTAGGGTCCAGTGCATGCTGCGGTGCACCAGATGGGGAGGCGATGGCAGGCTGCTATTGAGGCAACACGAGGTCACGAGGCAAGAGAGCAGTGGTGGATCCCACAGGAGAGACGCTAGAGGATGGCACGGGATCCATAGAGGCCATGGGAGACAGGGCAGAGGGAGGAGAGACTCCCTTCATAGCAGGGGGAGAGACCACCATCGCCTAATAAGGGCAAGGGTATTGATATATGGGAGAGCAGCGAGACGACGGCTCTCCGGGCTGAGGTTTCTCGCCTTCGGGCTCAGGTGCAAACACTGCAGGATGAGGCTACACGACTCAGAGCTTAGGGTGGAGGGGTGAGCAGGGATGATCTATCATGGTCTATTGCTCAGACCACATTCTACCAGGGGTTATACTATCACATGGTTCTAGAGAACCAGAGGGTACCACTACCAGCCCCTATTGTAGAGCCGATCATGATGGGATTATCGAGGACATCCTCATGATCGATGACGAGGACCCGAGATACAGCCCAGACCTCTATGGGACCGCCTCCTCCACGTCAGGGTGGGGGAGGAGATGAGGCTGAGAGCTCGAGGGCTTCTCGAGGCTAGGTGTCTATGGACTATAGATTTTGTAGAGATTGTTGAGAGGATTGAGTATGCCAGGGTATAGATTGTGGCATACCAATCCAGTTTTGATATGATGTAAATAATTTTTGGATATATATATGATCTTGTTTTTGATGATATGACTTGTTCATATGTTTTTATGATGCTTTATTGTTTGAATTGTTTTCTTATTGGATTGAGGATTCATATAATTATGTCGTTTTGAAATATTATAATTTTGATGTCATGCTGTAAGATTTTAAATGAAATAATCTGATGTAAACAATTTGTGGTTGTGGTGTGATTTGATAAAAAATAAAAGGGACTTCTAATAATAATTTCAAATGACATTGTCGCTATTATAGACCATTTCATGGAGTCGCCGCTCACTCGGTTGTCAAGCTAATCCCAGTATAGAAATATTGTTAAAAGTAAAAGAGTGCTTAAGAGACTATCTTAAGACTTTGTGTTGTAATGATGGAGATAATGATGGTTTGATGATTTGTTTTCAGATTTTCATAAAAATAGTATGCATGAAAATATGATGTTGCTAGGCATAAATTCCTAAGTGTGATAAAATTGTGAACAATTCCTTTAGAATTTATACCATGGGTGCAATATTGAATTTTGAACATAATGTCATGAAATAGAATAGGTGTTTGTTTGTTTGTAAAGCATAATTGTGTAACATAATGATGCAAGTGACATGTTTTGATGAATTTTGTTTTAAAATAAATGGAAAAGAAAATTAGAATGATGGTTTGCGCTAGGCATAGAATTATAGGTATAAACTTATACCATCATCGCGAAATCCAAAGAAGAAAATAAATTGTTGGTTTTATTGCAAGATGCATTTTTGACTTTTGATAAACAAAAAAATAATAATATGAAAATTTTGTTTGAAATTATTTTTGAGATTTTATGAGAAGATGTATGTAATTGCTTTTATACAAAACAAAAATTCTAAAATAAAAGGATAAAATTATTCCGAAAAGAGTTATAGAGATATTTTAAATTATCTCAAAGAGAAATGTAGATTTATAAGGAATCCTCATGTGCAAATGTGAGTTCATTACCAATATTGATTTATCATAATGATACAAAATCTCTCAAATACAAATGTGTGTGCGATTGTATTGTTCATTCACCAATTTTGAGCAAGATAATTTGATACAAGTAATTTGAATTAACCAAATGAATGTTCGTTGACCATGATTTATATGCATGTAACCGTACCATACTACTATGTAAGTTAGGTTATCAAGAGCTAGCTAATCCATAAGCTAACAGAGGTCTGTAAAAAAGAAGGTCGCTAATGTGATAGACATATCACCACGCTAGGGATTACCCAAGGCCAAGCGGGTTGGGCACAAACCACCTGTTATGGGGCTTACCTCACAGTTTTTTAATAATTGAGAATTCCAGGGATTCAAGCTCATTCACCCTTCTTTTCTTTTCAAGGGGTAGGGAAAGGAGTTTATTGTATTTTGCTTTGGATTTTCACTTTTGCTTCTTTTTTTTTTTTTGTACTTTTGTATTTTTGCTTGATATTTGAGATAATGCTGAAATATTGCTGTGATGATTCAAATAACCTTTTTATTTTTCTTTGTTTCTTGAACTTTTCTTTTCTTCCTATGCTAGGGATACTTGCTCGGATTAGCTATAGAGCAAGGGATTTTTATTCTAGGTAGGGGTGAGCTTGTCCTTTTGTCAATTCTCAAAGATTCTAGACCATGTGCATGATAGGATAGCAGGGGAAACTTTTCGCTCAGGAAACCACTTTTACTATGTAGCATCATATTGAATTTGCAATGAAATCATTTTAATGTGAAAAGATATATTTGGTTCAAGTAAATAACAAGATCAATTCTCTATGCTCAAAAATTTATTTAATTCAACTGTGGGCTTTGATATAAGAGAGATGAATAATCATAACAAATAAAATCAAGAGATTTATTCATGTGAATGTGAAAGTGCAGGATTCCAAATAAATACTAATTTATCCAAAATAACTAAAAATATAACTGCAATACTTCACAAATTGAGAGGTACAAAGATAAAATACGGTTTTGAATATTTTGATGATTTGGATGTTTTTGGTGTTTTTATATTTTAAGTTTATGAATTGAAAGAAATACAAGATAGTGGTTTTTTTTTGAAATGTTTTAAACAAATATATACAATGATGAAATGACCAATTTTTATGCATAGTAACGTTTAAGATGCATAATGTTCATAGGTTCCTTAAGTTCTTTACCATCTAAGGTAGATAATTTGTATGCTCCTGATCAAAACGTAGCAGTGATGACATATGGTCCAAGCCAGTTGGGCTCGAATTTACCTTTAAGGTTTTTAGTTGCATTAGTATTTTTTTGATTTTCTTTTAAGACAAGGTCATCGATCTCAAAAGATCGAGGATGAACTTTCTTAAGATATGCTCTCTTAAGCTTGTTTTGGTAGGCGCGAAGATGCTCCAAAGCATTGATGCACTTTTCATCTAGAAGTTCTAGCTGACTAAATCTGCCAGCATGATATTCATCCCCTACTTTAGTATCTTGAAGTAGTAGAGCTAAAGAAGGAAATTCTAATTCAAAGAGAAAAACAACTTCAGCACCATAAACCAAGACAAAAGGTGAAGTTCTAGTGGGGGTTCGAACACTAGTTCGATAGGCCCACAAAGCAGGATATAACTGAATGTGCTAGTCTCGACCGATTTTATTGACCAATTTTTTGAGAATTTTGATTAAGGTTTTATTAGATGCTTCTGCTTGACCATTACCCTAAGGATAATAGGGAGTGGACCAGCGATGTTAAATTTTATATTTTTGACATAATTTCTTGACATGTTTATTTTTGAAACAAGTTCCATTATCAAAAATGAGATTGGCAGGAATTCCAAACCTACAAATAATTTGATTAAAAACAAACTTGGAAACTTGTGTTCCAGTGCAAGAAGCTAATGGCATAGCTTCAACCCACTTCGTGAAATACTCAATGGCAGTTATGATGAATTTGTGTCCATCAGATGACACAGGGTTGATTTTTCCAATGATTTCTAGGCCCCATTTTGAAAAGGGCCAAGGAGATGAAATAGCCTGTAGCTCTTGTGCAGGCGCATGGACAAGGTCAGTGTGTTTCTAGCACTTTTTGCAATGTCGCACATAATTATGTGCATCAATTTCCATGGTAGGCCAAAAATATCCTATCCGAAGGAGTTTCTTAGCAATGGCGCTACCACTAAAATGTCCCCCACAAGATCCATTGTGGGCTTCATTCAAAGCTGATATGGATTCTTCTAAATTCAAACATCTCAATAAGATGCCTTCAAAAGATCTTCTATACAAGGTATTACCAATAAGCACAAAGCGACTTGCTTGTCTACGTAATAACCTATGCTGGTTGCTAGTGCAACCATCAGGGAAGGTTCCTTTCTGCAAAAAATTAAATATATCAGTATACCATGGTTTAGGAGTTGTTTCATTGATGAGAAACACATCCAAAGGTTCTAAAAATGATTTGATTGAAGCGGGTTCCTGGAGTTGACAAATAATGATGGTAGCATATTCATCGTCTAACTCCAAGGGTAAAAGAGATGCAGCTGTAGCCATAGCATCAGCCACACGATTGCTAGTTCGAGGAATAGCTTCCAAAGTAACTTTATCAAACAAGGATAACAACTACAAAACATATGCTTTATATGGGAGTAATTTATCATCTCTAGTCTGATAAACATCATTGATTTGATTTATGACAAGTTGGGAGTCACCGAAAACCAATAAATTTTTTATTTTTAATGCCAAGGTAGCTCGTAATCCAAGGATAAGAGCTTCATATTCAGCAGTGTTATTGGTGCAAGCAAATGTTAATTTGAATGACAGAGGAATAAGATGTTTTTGTGGAGATATTAAAATAATACCCGCACCCACCCCACTCATGCATCGGGCTCCGTCAAAGTATAAGGACCATTGCTTCGAATGGACTGCCTCTAGTTTAAGGCATTCATCAAGAAACTCAATGATGAGGGGATGAGTAGATTCTAAGGGTGCAACAACTAATTGATCTGCTATGATTTGACCTTTAACAAAATTTTGTCCTATGAAGGTGAGTTCAAATTTGCTTAGCGCAAGAACCCACTTGGCCGTGCGACCAGATAAATACGGTCGACTCATGAGATATCGCAAAGGGTCGAATTTGGCAATAACATACGTTTTTTGACTGAGCATATAATGTCATAGTTTCTGTGTAGAAAATACGACTGGTAGACATAATTTCTCTAATATGGTATAATGAGTTTCATAACTGATTAAGGTTCTACTAATGTAATAATTAACATGTTCTTTCTTCTCATCATCAAGCTGAGCTAACATAGCTCCTAAGGCAGAATCAAAAGCAAAAATGTACAAGATAAAAGGACGATCAGATCTAGGTTGGGAAAGCACTAGAGATTTGAGGAGATATTTCTTAAGGAGTTCAAATGCTCCTTGGCATTCGCCGTCCCAATGAAAAGAGACATCTTTCTTAAGAAGCTTAAGAAAGGGTCCAGTTTTGTCTGCCAACTTGTCGATGAAGTGGCGAATATCTTGAAGCTTACCTTGTAAACTTCGTAATTTTGATATATTTGTGGGTGCGGGCATATCTATGATAGCCGTGATCTTGAGAGGGTCAATTTCAATGCCACGTAAAGAAACTATAACCCTTAATAATTTATCGGACTTAACTCCAAATATGCATTTAGTAGGATTTAGTCGGATAAGATATTCCCTTAACCGATCAAATACTTTCCTTAAGTCATTTAAATGATCATATTCTTTTATGGAACGAGCTATGATATCATCTACATAATCATGTAGGATATCATGCATCATGTCATGAAAGATATAAGTCATGGCTCGTTGATAGGTTGCGCCTGCGTTCTTTAAACCAAATGGCATCACTTTCCAACAAAAGGTCCCCAAGGGGTAATAAAGGCTATTTTGGACTGATCTTCAGGAGCTATCCTAATCTGATTATAACAAAAAAATCCATCCATTAAGGATATCATTCCACTTCCAGTAGTAAAGTCAATGATCTGATCCATGTTGGGAAGAGGAAAATCGTCTTTAGGGCATGCAACATTAATGTCTCTGAAATCGGTGCAAACCCTAACTTTAGTGGTTTCTTTCTTAGTTACTGGAACTACATTTGAGATCCATTCGTTATAGTCAATGGCTTGTATAAAAATGACTTTCAACAGTTTTTCTAGTTCTCCTTTGACTAGTAAGGCCACTTTGGGATGCATTTTTCCGAGTTTTTGTTTAACGGGTTTAGCATCTGGATGGACTACTAGATGATGCATAACTACGGAAGGGTCCAAACCTGGCATGTCTTCATATGTCCAAGCAAAGACATCTTCATAGTCTTTAAGAAATGAAATGTATTTATCTTGTTTTTCTTGACTTAATTATGATCCAATATTGATTATGTGAGGGTTATGTTTGGTTCCAATGTTAATTTTTATAATTTTTTCAACTTCCATATGTAAATCTCTCTCAAAATTAGGTGGGCCGGATGAAACACCCAATTATTGTAATTCTTGCAAGGTTAGCTTGGATAATTCGTCTTGAGGAGTCGAGGCCTCAAGCTGGGCTATACTAGGTATAGAGCCATCAAAATAAAATTCATTATATAACAATTCCTCAATGGAAATATCATGAAATATATCTCCCTCCAACTCGTTGTTGGATTCGACAATCATTTTAGGATAGGCTATGGATAGCATGTTGCAGGTAGAAGAATTATTCTTTGGACATAAAGAATCTTGTTTATCTAGATAATCTTGATAACATACGAGATGGTCATCATCCTCAAATGGAAAGGGCTGACCTTTACTAGAAAATAGGCCCACACCATAGCGGGTAGGCCACGGTTCTACCTCAAAAGGTTCTTTCATACCATTTTGGAAAGGTCCCAAACCTTTCCCTTTATATCCCAATTTAAGCATTATGGGCTTAGCTTTAAGATAATCATTAGCAAAATAGCATCTAGCATACCCATCACAATGTGTCTTAATGTTTCTAGGTATTCTTCCCCAATCATATCCTTTATAAATAAAAGCACAACTCCCGACTTGGTAGATACTTCCCATAGGTTGTGGGAGGCCCAAGGTACGAGGAGAGGGTGGGAGTTTATTTAAAATGAGGGAAGTTTGCATAGTAGTGTTGGTTTCTTTTGATATAAGAATTTTAGATAAATTAGGTAAGAGCTCATCAGTGAGAGCATAAGAGGTAGAAGGAACATTTCCTTGATCTTCGAATGTGGAAAGAATGCCTGTAGTGGATGTAGATGTCATAGGGATATTGACGGGTGAATCTAGAGGTATGGAAGATATAGGAGTAAAACAGGAAGCATTGGGTGTAGGTTTAGGCTCTTTTCGAGGTCCTAATGTGGTTTGTTCAGAAGATGGTTGAGCTATATGTATAGGTGTAGTTGAAGGAGTAGATGAAGTTATGGGTGTGTGTTTCACATGTTTGGACAGATGATAATAATTAGGATGTGTGGATGACAGGGCGGGGCAAAATTGCACTCCAACAGGTTCTACCAAAGCACACATATCAAAGGGTCTAGGATCACCATGAATGGTAACCAACTAGTTTTTAAATTTGAATTTAACACACTGATGTAAAGTGGAGGGAACCGCTCGCATCACATTGATCCAAGGGCAACCCAAAAGTATATTGTACGATGCAGGGCAATGTACAATAAACATGGTCGTATCTAGGGTTCTAGGACCAACTTGCAAGGGTATAGTAATGACTCCACATGTTTCTTGTGTCTCGTCATTGAAGGCTTTGATAATCATATCCGTTCTTTTCATTTTGTCACTTCTAAACCCAAATCATTGGTAGAAGTCAAAAGTGCAGATGTTTAAAGATGAACCATTATCAATCAAGACTCGTTTAATAGCTACATCTCCAATTAGGGCAGTAATATATAAGGGATTATCCTTATGTAAACTATGTTGTGGTATATCTCTATCTCGGAAGTCAATACAATCGACTTCTCGAGTGATGATAGTATTGGTCATGGCTTTAGGCTGAATATTTTGTGGTACCATCATTTGGCTTAATGTGAGCATTAATTCATCCCTATGGGTAGGAGAAGATCTTAAAATATCCAAAAGGGAAATTCTAGCTGTAGTGTTGGATAATTGTTCATTAATATTATACGGAGGCTTAGGTTGAACATTAGACATATGATTCCCTTTATTGGGATTTTTCAAAATAAATGGAGCTGATCCATCATTCTGAGTTTGATCCTGTTGAGAATTTTGAGCTTGTTGTCTTGTAACGACTCCGATGGTACCTACAATGTTATGTTGAGGATGATGAATTGGTCTTTGTCTAGCATTTATGGCTTGTTCATTAGGAAGGAACTGATGAGAGGAAGGTCGAGTAGTAACTCTTATTGGAAAAGGTTCTTCTGGAACCATAGAACTGGTGATAGGTTGAATAGGATCTGATTCATTTTTAGAACTATTCGATTTATTGGAGGTGATTTCCATGTCACTTTCAGTATCGGATTCTACATCACTAAAATCAAGTGTTTACGTATTATATAGGGGTCTGGACGTAACTATGGATAAATTTGTGTCAAAGATTTGAGGATCAGGAACAGGTAATTGTCCACTAATAGTCCCTACATATTGGGTAGGAGGAGGAACATTGTGATGCTCAATTTTATTGGCCACCTCTTTACCATATTTTGGTAAAGGATGTTGAAATATGTCCAATGATTGATTGGCATTCTGATTCTGACTTTGAGGAATACTCTTTTGGGCGTTATTAGAAGGATTTTGTTTAGGTTGGAAGGCTTGCACCTCCATCTCATTGTTATCAATTAAATCTTGTATTTTATGTTTTAATATTTTACAAGAGTTTGTAGCGTGTCCAGGTCCTCTATGGAAATCATAATGCAAATCAGCTCTGTATCCATGTATGGTTGGATCAGGTTCCTGGATAGCTAGTAATTGGATCAATCCTTGTGCTAGTAACTACGGGAGAATGGTTGATAAAGGTTGATTTAACCTAGTAAATTCTCGAGGTGGTTTATCAGGAGGTTTCAATATGAACTTCTCTGTTGTTTTCGTAGTATTAATATTAGCAATGTTTCTACTATCAGTGACTTTGTCACCCACAACTTGTTTATTTTTATACTGATTTCTGGATGTTTTCTCATCATCTTTCTTTTTGAGCTGACCTCTTCTAATGAGAGCATATTCCACCCTTCGAGCTAAGTCTATAGCTTGATTGAAGGTGGTCAAGGTAGCAGTTGATAATTCATAGGATAGTTGTTCTTGTAAATTATTGATAAAAATATCCAACATCTCCCGATAAGGTAACACAAAGTGTAGTTTTCCTATCAACTATCTCCATTGAGCTAAGAAGTCAACAAAACACTCATCTTTGTCTTGTTTTAGGTTGTACAAATCTTTAATGGTTACATGCCTTTCAATATAGGCACTAAATTGATGCACAAAAGACTCAGCGGTCTCTTCAAAATTTCTCAAAGAATGAGTGGGTAGTTGATAATACCACTCCAATGCCATCCCCCCTAAGCTTTTCGAGAACATTTTTAGTAATAGCAAATCATCATGTGATATATCATGACATGCTATCCTAAACATACGAAGATGCTCTATGGGATCTTCGGTTCCTTTGTAGATAGGTAGGATAGGCATGGGAAAGCGTTTAGGATATGGTTGTTCTACAACTATGGGATCTAGAGGTTGACTACACATCTCTCGGTAATTGTACGAGGGACGGTAGGGATCTATTTGGTCCATACGGGAGGTTAACTATTTCACCATGGCTTCCAGATTGCCAGCTTGCCCACCATATTGGTTTGGTGGTACATGAGCATGGGATTTGTGAGCATAAGAAGGCGTAACATAAGGATTTGATGCTATGTTACTATTATGCAAATGATTGGTAGGAAGAGTATTATGAAGAAGATTTGTGGTAGCATTATGTTGTATCCCAGATTGTTGGAAATTAACATTTGGTTTTGTTTTAGGCTTTAGTTGATTTGAGGTATATTGATCAATAGTTTGGCAAAATAAAGTAGTGAATGAAGGTTTCTTTTATGTAGGAATAAACCTTGGTTTGGTAACAGGCACTCTAGGTGGTTGGGTAACCTGTTGTTGTTGCATGTTCTGGATTATAGCAGCCATGTCCAAATTGGACGGTCCAGCTTGATCACTTTCTGCTTGATCACTTTCTTGATCAACAAAGGACAAAGGATTAGTGCGTGTGTGATATATGTCTTCTAGGGTTGCTTGAGTATCACTAATTTGATCTTTATCCATATGGACTGCTCTATTAAGAGTGCCAATATTATTATTGAGAAATTTCCAAAAATGGTCTATGTTCTCAAAAGTAACAGCTTCGTCTGGAGTTATTTTAGGAGATGAGGATCCTTCCTCTCTATCATTTTCTTTTTGTTCATTTGCGTCCACAAATTCTTCTTCATTTTGGTTTAAGGTTACTTCTTCTTGAATTGGTTCTTCAAGAAGGACATCTGGTTTATTGGTTTTTCCTAACCAATCTTCTTCTACTTCAATTTGTTTTCCATTCCTGAGTCTAGTCATTGTGTCTAAATTTAGGTTTTAGCAAATATATATTAATATATTTGCAACAAATCTTGGGAGGTATATATTTTAATTATATACCTACTATAATACTTAAAAGAAAATGTTTTGATTTTTTTTTTTGTTATGATTTTTTTTTGTTTTTGTTTTTTTTTTTTTTTTTTTTTTATAAAGACAATAAACAACACACTAAATACAAGAAACAACAATAATAAAATAATAACTTAGTTTTCTATAAATAGTTTATAGATGTCAATGATAGGATCAAGTTCATCAGGAGTCATAAAATGCTCCTCTTCAAATTAGAAATGGGTTTTCAAGAACTTAATGAAGTGTGCTATAGTAATATTATCTACTTCTGACTCTGATTTGTAAAAATAGATTTCATGGCAATACTCTCGATATAACATAGCTCTAGGAACTCTGTACCATATTTGTCTATTCATAAGAACGACCTCTTGATCTTCTATATGAGACAAAAATTTATGTACTACAACTGCATTATCGAGGTATTCCTCAAAGGTATACAACTCGGAAGACACAAGGGCTCTTTTATCTGCTAACCACCTCTGGCAAGCTCTCTAAAGTTTATGGTACAAAATAACTTGATCGGGATCCAGGATTCTATCTAGGACAAACCTCTTGATTTGCCTAAGTTTAGTTGCTCTAGATGAAATGAGATCTAATCTCCTATTAAGTTCATCCCACAAAGGTTGAACCCTATTTGTTTGAGGTATGCTAAGTACTAAATTAATCTCTATAGCTGCTAATTGATTTTCAACATTAATGGTGACAACTTGTCTTTTATTATAATCTACCATATAAATATGACATGAAATCTTTGATTCTAAATGCATTTATGTTTTGTTTTTTGTTTTTGAATTGTTTTCAAAAGGTTTTTAGTTTTCACGTCGGGTTCACCAAAATGTATTGCTCCAATTTTTTTTCACCCTTACCTTCAGGCTATAGGATCCGTGCCCAGAAGGGGGATGTGAAAAGAATGGGACAATACCTCGGACTAAGAGGCCCTTTGAAGGTCCCGCCTCTCGGGGGAGGTGTATAAGGGTGAATTTTTGATGGATGGTGGGTTCACCAGGAAACTTTTGAATGGCAGTTTCCATGCCTAGGTTGATAGTGTGTTTGATGTGTTCATTTTTATGCTTGATCATTCAAGTCCTAGGTTTGGCCGATATGAATCTAAACTATTCTATATGCCAATGCAGATTTCAATGAATACATAAAACATAAATAGATGCAAATTACAGAGAATATGCTAACCAGAAGAATTCATACCTGATTCTGGATGTCTGATGGAGATTTTGAGTCTTGTAGCAGTTTAGATTGTCTCAGTTTGCATATTATCATCTGATATTTCTCGGGATCGTCTCAAATCATAGAAGGTCATCTGAAATAGAACATAATTGCCTAAAATCTGACGAATTCGTCAGACGAATCCGTAAAAAACCTACAATCACAAAAATAGACACAAAATACCAAATATACAAATGCAGAAGCAAGGGATAATGATAGAAATAAATACAAAAATGCCTAAATAATAGTGTCTAATAACAAATGAGGAAATGTAGTAAATTTAATGATTGATTTTACCTTTAGCATGCAATTATGCTAAATGAGGTGAACTCCAAGATGCATAAAACATAATAACTTAAAACAGTGCAGAAATATGTTATGGAAAATGCAAAAAAGCTTAAGAAAATGTGAACTCTAAACTCGGACTGCCCCCAATTTGGACTATAGTCAAGATCGACTCCAATCGTACGAAATCATCCGCAATCGTCCGAGATCGTCTACGACGATCCAAGCTAGCTTCGATTGAAAAACAGTAGAATTCTTGCAAAATACCAAAATGCAAGCAATAATGCGAGGGAATAAGGAGCTAAATCTACAATGAAATCCTATCAACAAAGGGGTTGGGGGTTTAGGGAGAATCAGCAAGAATTAGGCAGGGAGGCAGGGGGATAAACTAGAAAAATCCTAGTTTATATAGGATTAAAAAGAGGTTTGGGAGGTTGGGGATCATCCCAATCTGGGAGATCTCCAATAGGGAAATCTCCAACTACGTAGACACGTTTCTGCCCAAGTTGGAGAGGCTGTTGAAACATAAGCTAATTATAAAAATTTGGTTTTGGGACGAAATCGTCTGGACGTTCTGTTCCAGACGAATTCGTCAGATTGGGGACGATTTCGTCTAATCTATGACGATATCGTCCAACGGTCAAAACAAATCCTAAAAATGGCACAAAAAATGGGGAAAGCGGGTAAAAGGCGGTTTAACGGGCAGTTTGGGGTTGAAATTCAAATTTTAATATTTTATATTTTTACTAATGTTTTAACCATGCCAATTTTAGGGTGCTACAGGATGGATGATCGATATTGGTACCAGTTGTTAACATTGCTTAGAAAATCATATTATCTTGTTTCTTCATATATTTTGAGGATGAAACATTTGTAAGGAGGATGGCATGTTAGGGCACCTAGGAATAAATATTTGGGGATATGTTATTATATTGTATAAGGGTTGGCATGGGTCACACATAACCCAAGGTTGATTGTATTATAATATTATATTATATTATAATATAATATTATATTAGTAGTAGGCTCCCCAAAGTAGAATTAGAAGATGGGTATATAAATAAGAGATATTTGTCATTGTAATTATCATGGAGATTAATCATATGTAATCATCATTTCTCACGAAGTGGGTTTGGGAATTTTTCCTCCTTAAGTGGCTCTATCATCTTGGGAGATCTTGTGGAGTTATTCCTTCCTTAAGGATTATTATTGGTGTTTTCCTACCTCAAGTGTATTATATATCTCTGTCATTTATGGATTCTTATTATGGATAATTATTTGTGGATGAATGATTTGATATTTTTGTATAATGGTGAATGATTTATATTATGAGAATAAAGTTCTGTAACAGATTTGATAATGATTAAGTGGGGGCTGATACTAGCTAGGATGTGGTTGTTGGTGATTGGGAGGTGATTGTTGATAATGTGTTGGGGATATATTTTGAGAATGTGTTGATGGACCTTTATAATAATTTTGAAGAGAGGATATTGGTGCCTACACTATGGGTGGGTGCAAGGCCCATGATGGATCTTGGGTGAAGAAAATATTGAGAGTCAATGTGGGAGGAGGGAGATTGGTTGGTTGTGACAGTTGTTGAGAAATGTGAATGTTGTATGAAGGATGAGAATATTTATGGGTGATACTGGTGGGCACTTTCTGCATAGAAGAATAGCCTTGAGAGAGAGGATATTGAAATTGGTAATTTTGATGAGTCAAAATTGAATATGTGAAAGGAGGATTAGAAGAATATGAGGTAGAAGGTTGTGTAATGTGTGCGCCAATGAGATGAATGGTTGTATATGGGGAATAAGTTGCAAAGGTAATTGAAGTGGGGTTGTGAGAGGTAACATTGGCTTGATAAGAGTGATATTTATTAGGATCAAAATTTATTTAAGATGATGTATTGAGGCATGGTGAGTTTGTGATAGATGAATATTATTGGATGAAGAAGGGTGGTTTGGATCAATGGCCACCAACTTTTTGCAAGTGTCATATTGAGGGAAAATACAATTAGTTTCTTTAGAAGGAAAGAAACTATATGGTATCCTAGGAGCTAGAACATTAGAAGTAGGGTTGGGGTTGGTAGATGATGTGGGCGAAGGGGGAGGATGATGGGATGTTCACCAAGAGGTCATAGTTGAAGCCACTTGAGTCTCAAAAGGTGTGGTTGTAGATGATGTGGGAGGCTAATAAGATGTATGGGAATAGGTTTGCTCTTAATGGAGGAAGGGGATAGTTTGGGCCAAAATTTGGAGAGGAGGTAAGGATGGTCATGGTGAGTCTGGTGGGGGAAAAGGGTCAGTATAAAGGGTGTGCAAGGCATTAGTATCAATGGGCATAATATGGGGGTGCATAGAGGACAAAGGCATCTCAGTACTAGGAGATTTGGGAATGGTGGTATGGATGGCATGGTGAATCATACCTAGATCATATTTGGTATACTACCCCTCAGGTAGATATGGAGTGTGATGAAGGGGCTCATTGGACAAGTTACTATGGTATACTTGTGATACATCTCCCTAATAAGTGAAAGGAGCGATAAGGATATGGAAGGTTTGACCAAAATGGTCCATGAAGGCTTGGGATGTGACTAGAAAAAATAGAATGGGATGTGGCAATGATAGGTTTTTGGAATGGGAGTGAATGGGTCAGTTTTGGCCAGTTTTTCAAAATAAATGTACCATCTAATTAAGCCAAAAAACAATCTAACAAACAAAGCAAACAAACAATTTTTTTCTGGTTTTGTGACTCTTTTTTCTTTTTTTTGTAAAAGTCTTTGGATATTTTTGTAAAGTTTTAAGGTTTTTGAGATATTTTTGGGAAGATGTAGGCTGAAAGTGAAAAATAAATTTGAGGGTGGTTTTTATTTTTTTTTGTTTTTGAGAAATTCTTTTTTTTTTGTGTGTCAAATATCCCTATGCCTAGGAACTACAAAAAGGTAGGCAATGAAGTGGAATATAAAAGGGTTTATTTGTAACCACCCCTTTCAAATAATGAGATATAAATGACTAATGTGTCTTCTTAGGATGAAGGGTTGGTGATGGGTATCCTAAGAGGACAAAAAATACCTCTTAAAAGAGACCACACTGTCTAAGTCCTACTACTAGCCTACCTAGGCTTTTGCTTCACCCTCGGTCAGGCTTGGGAAAAAATGACAGCTACAATCCACTAATTATTAATTCATGTAGTTAAAGGGCATCTAACTTCAAAATTACCTTGGGCTAGACCCAAGGGTAATTGATTTCTTGATGATGAAGTCTAAGAAACCATACATACTAACTAAGATGATACTAAGGGCTCGACTGGTGGTTGGAGATGAAGTCCAAATCACCAAGATATTTTCCTCACATGATAGATCTATGTGTGGAATAATAAAGTACAAAAGTGTGTGCAAAAAAAAATTTCATTGTGTTTGATGTTTTTTTGTTGTTTTTGAGTTCTTTTTTTGAGTTTTATTTTTGGATGTTAAGTGCAAGAAAAGTAAATGTGAGCTAGAGAAGGACATGTTGTCCCTAGAATGATATTAAACCCCTAAAATGCAACTAAACTAGGACACAAGCTATGGGAGACTCTAAATGCACTTCTAATGGGGATGAAAATGACCTACCCTAATGATGATGAGCCTAAAATTAGGATATTGATGTAGGACATAATGTAGGTGATAGGAGGACAAAGGCTACTATTTTAGGGGTAGGATGCAAGAAATGCCTAGAGGAGCCACAAGATGAGTCTAAATTATAAGTTTGCTTGGATACAAATGGTGGTTCTTGGCTGCTAGTGGCAGTTGCACCTGTGTTCTAGATATAGTCTATGGATAGAATGGATTAACGTCACCAAAAATGCACTTATCCTTAGGGGTAATACAATGCAACTACCCTATAGAAAAAAAACTCCTATGCTAAGGATGATCCTAAGGTAAAATGAACTAGCCTATTGCAACTATCCTAATTGCAGCTATTCTAAATATGATGTAAACTAACTATTCTAGTGACAACAAACTGAGTCAAAAATAGAGAATATGCTAATTCTAGAAAAATGAAATTAAACCGAGCCAATGAACAAAAAAAAACTAGTCTATGCTAATCTATTGAGCCAATGAGTCAATACAATAAAAATAACAACTATACTAATGATACATTATGTTCTATGTGCCAAAATAAGAAAAATAACTTCTAGACTAATGAGCCAATTGAATATTTGGGTTAAGTGCAAATGAGAAAAATCTACACTAATGAGCCATTTTGTGCCTTTTGAGTCAAATGCAAGTAAATAAAATTCTAACCCAATGAGCAAATGAGTCCATTTTGAATTAAATCAAGCAAACACCTAATATAATGAGCCATTTTGAATTCAATACAAGTAAAAATAACTACTCTAATGAATCCTTTGAGTCTTTTGAGCCAAAATAAAGAAACATGTCTATCCTAATGTGCCAATGAGTCTTTACATATTGTGTGTAGCACCCTAAAATTGGCACAATAAAACCTTAAATAAATTACAATTACTCTAGTAAATATTCAAATTCAAATTTCAACCCCCAAAACCGCTCCTAAACCGTCGTTTAACCCGTTTCCTCCTTTCCCACACCATTTTTAGAGTTTGTTTTGACCGTTTGATGATATCGTCACCGATCAGACGATATCGCCTCAGATCGGACGATTTCATCTGGACTAGGACGTCCAGATGATCTTGTCCCAAAACTGATTTTTCTCAATTAGCCTCTGTTCCAACGGCGTCTCTAATCCGGGCAGAAGCGTGTCTGCGTCGTTAGAGACCCTCCCCGTTGGAGATCTCCCAAATTGGGATGATCTCCAACCTCCTAACCTCCCTCCTAAGCCTATTTAAACTTAGGACTCCCCCTTGGCATCCCCCTGGCTGAAATTTCTTGTAACTTGACTTTACACGCACTAAAACATCCTGAATTACCATCTGCACTTGTCCTATCCAAATTTTGTTGTAGGAACCTTGTCATTCTTCAATCGGAGCAAGCTCAGTTCGTCGTGGACGATCCTGTTCAATTCGAGATGATTTCACACCAATTCGAGATGATCTCGACTGCAATCAACATTGGGGGCAATCAGTGCCCAGAGTTTGCATTTTTCTCTTCTCATCTGCTATTTTATTCTGCATCTAGTCAGTTTATTTATTATTTTCTGCTATTCTGCATCTTGGAGTTCACCCATGTAGTTTAATTGCATAATAAGGTCATGATTAGCTATTAAAGTGTTGCAACTTACTTGCATTTCTATTCGAGATTATCTGTTAACATCCTTATTATCATTTTACATCATTATCCTCTATTAGCATTGCTGTATTTTTTGTATTTTGTGTCTATTTCTCTGTTTGTAGGTCTCTAACGAATTCGTCTGACGAATTCGTCAGATCTCAGACGATCTTGCAGGTCGGAGACGATCCCGTCAAATTCCAGATGATCCTATCTGCTTCAAGAATCAGAACCTCCATCAGACATCCGGATCAGGTATGGCTCTGTAATTTAGCTTTTTCTCTCTATTTTTTGTTCAAATCTATTTGTTGTATTTCATTTAGTCTGCATTTTCATAATAGAACAACTTAGATTCATTTGGCCAAACCTAGGACTCGAATGTTTAAAGATAAAACTGAACACATTAAACACATTCCCAACCTAGGCGTGGAAACTGCCATTCAAACGTTCCCTGGTGAACCCACCATCCGTCAAAAAATCACCATAATACACCTCCCCCGAGAGGCGGGACCTTCGCAAGGCCTCTCAGTCCGAGGTACCGCGCCATCCTTTTCCCATCCTCCTTCCGGGCATGGATCCTATAGCCTGAAGGTAAGGATGCGAAAAATTTGGAGCGATACATTTTGGTGAACCCGACATGAAACTAAAAACCTTTTGAAAAAAAAAAAAAACAAAAAATATAAATATGTATGTATACAAGAAAAAAAATAATAACAAAATCATCATTTCAAGTTTGTATGTTTTAGATTCAATTCTAAATAGTAGATACTAAATATTACTTTTAGAAGTACTAAAGAAACCATGAGTTTTTACTCAAATCAATATGAGCCCATTAGTAATGTTGGAAGAATTCAGCCAAATACATTTTTTGATTATGACCAACCTCATCCCTATTCAACATCACCTCCATCACACTTTTCTCATTTTTCATCCTTACCCCAACAGGACAATCCCTTTTCCAATCCTCTTCATAACGATATTATCTATTCTCCCATATATCCATATTATGTCTATCAATCCACATACAATCCTCCTCCACCCTTTCAATATTCTTCTTTCAATACAACACATCCATTTCAACAAGAAAATACTTATTCTTCCAATTCTACCATGCACTCACCTCATACTTCACAATCTTCCTATCATCATTCTACCCATAATAAAGAAAGTAGAGGTGAGAAACCATTAGGCCCTTTTATGACTGAATTCCTAAGGCACGTATCAAAAACCTCTCGAAAACCTTCATCACGTAAATTTACTAAGCTCAATCAACCAATGGATATAATTCTCAAGTATTTACTTGACACAAATAAGATTGAACTCCCTTCCATAAGACAACCTGATACCACAACAGATTGGTTTAAACCTGAGCTACATTGTGAATATCATAGAGTAGATGGACATATGACACAAAATTGTAAAGATTTAAGATGTGCAATTCAAGATTTGATTGATGAAGGTCTTTTTAATATAAAGGAATTACAATCTACAACTGATTATAAATCTCCATTAAACAATCAAACTCCTACACAACAAATACCAATAATCAATCAAGACATGGGGATCTCCCAAGAACCCCTATTCAATTATCAACAATAGGAAACCAATCAAATATTGCATGTTAATGTGTCCCATCATGATGATATTATTAATATTGTAACAAAAACTACAAATGAGCAACCTCAAGTTCAATCAACTCAATCCGATATTCAAGATATGGATTCCTCATTTGACCAACCTTCAAAACTATCTTTGGCTCTAGAGAATGATCCAAAATGGAATGTAAGCATAGAAAGCTCATCTTTAGAATCAAAATCTCAATCTGAAATCCACTTTGATAGCCAACAACAAGTGATTAATCCTCAAGCAAAGATATCCCTTTTAGAAGTATTACAAAGTTCTCATAAGGAAACTTTGTTCAAGATACCTAGCCAACAATTTGTTCCTCATCATATTTTCTCTAAGAACATAATTAATGGTGTAAACCCTCTTGAGGTTAACCATATTTCATTCTATGATGAGGAGATTCCTTCCTCTACTCCACAAGAAGACTCCTATCTTTACATTACAGGATCTAGTAAAGAAACATCTCTTAAAACTATCATGGTAGATAATGGCTCCTCTCTTAATTTATGCACTTATCAATTATTCCAAAAACTCAAAACAAAGGAAGAAGATCTTAATGAATCAAATGTTATTATAAAATCTTTTAACAATGAAATTCAAGAAGCTCAAGGTATTATAATTCTTCCCCTTAATATTGGATCCAAGATCCGAGATACTTTGTTTTATGTAGCATATTGCCCTTCATCTTGGATTCATACGATGAAGGTTGTCCCTTCCACTCTCCACCAATGTTTGAAGTTTGAACTTGCAAATAAAATTGTTACCATACATGGTGACCCAACACCATTTGAAGAATATTTAACGGTTGAAACATCAAGTTCTATACATTCTCTATTGTCACAATTATCTTCTATCCATCACTTTTCTTCATCCATATATGATCATCCTTGTTTACCAAATAACATCCATGTATATCTTTCACATATGCTCCCTCCATCTTATCAAGACTTGGAATATAGTGATAAGAATGAAGAACTTTCTTATCCTTCTTACATTTTATTTTGTAACATGATCAATTTTACACATATAAAAGTCAAATATTTTGCTACATTATTCTACATTATAACAAAGCTTTTGTTATCGCTACCTTTTATTCATCACCTTTTGTTCTTACCTTCAACACAACCAAATTATCCTTCAAAACCTCCTTTGATTTTGAAGCAACCTTAGACATGCTATACTCAAATAACCTTGTATAGTGTATATAGATCATCTTGTATATACCACCAATTCCATCATCTAAAAATTCATATAAAAATAAAAAATTTCAAAAAACAATCACATTGTATTTCTTATTGCAAATCATCAATTAAAATCAAATACAAAAATATTCAAAATCATCAAAATCTTCAAAAACATCTTTTATTTTGTACTTCTCAAACTATGAAGTATTGCAGTTATATTTTCAGTTATTTTGGATAAATTAGCATTTATTTGGAATCCCTCACTTTCACAAACACAAAATAAATATCTTGATTTTTATCTGGCATGATTACTAATCTCTCTTATATCAAAGTCCACAAAATTCAATTAAATAAAGTTTGAGCACAGAGAATTGATCTTGTTATTTACTTAAACCAAGCACATCCTTTCACAATAAAATGATTATATTTGTAATGTCCATGCTATGCTACATAGTAGAAGTGGTTTCTTGAGCGAAAAGTTTCCCCTGCTATCCTATCATGCACATGGTCTAGAATCTTTGAGAATTGGCAAAAGGACAAGCTCACCCCTACCCAGAATAAAAATCCCTTGCTCTACATCTAATCCGAGCAAGTATCCCTAGCATAGGAAGAAAAGCAAAGTTCAAGAAAAAGAGAAAAAGAAAAATGTTATTTTATATCATTACAACAATGTTTCAAGCATTATCTCAAAAATACAAAAGAAATACAAAAGAAAAGCAAAAGAAAGCAAAAGCAAAAGCAATAAAATCCCTCTCCCTACCCTTTGAAAAGAAAAGAAGGGTTGATGAGCTTGAATCCCTGGAATTCTCAATTATTCGAAAACTGTGAGGTAAGCCCCATAACAGGTGGTTTGTGCCCAACCTCGCTTGGCCTTGGGTAACTCCTAGCGTGGCGATATGTCCGTCACATTAGTGACCTTCTTTTGTATAGACCTATGTCTGCTTATGGATTAGCTAGCTCTTGATAATCCGACTTACATAGTAGTCTGGTATGGTTATATGCATCTAAATCATGGTTAATGAACACTTATTTGGTTCATTCAAATCACTTGTATCAAATTATCTTGCTCAAAACTGGTAAATGCACAAAGCAATTGCACACACATTTGTATTTGAGAGATTTTGTGTATCATTATGATAAATCAAGATTGGAAATGAACTCACATATGCACATGGGATTCCTTATAAATCCAACTTTTGTCTTCGAGATACTTTGAAATATCTTTGCAAAATTGTCTGGAATAATTTCATTTTTCCTTTCTCGCATAAAGACAACTACATGCATAATCAAAAATCAAAATTTCTTTCAAACCATACAATAAAAACACATATATATATTGTCGACTTTCGCGATGATGGTATAGTTCCAGAACTTAAATGGGAGTCTTATGCCTAGCGCAAGTCCTCCTCTTCATATTTTCTGTTTATTTTCAAAAATTAAAAATCAACCATACAATAAAACTATTATATCAACTTCTTTTGGATTTCGCGATGATGGTATAAGTCTATACCTACATATTCTATGCCTAGCGCAAACCATTGTACCAATTTTTATTTCCCCATTTATTTAAAATCATAAAAACATATGACTTAAATCATTATGTTATACAATTATGTTTTAAAACAAACAAACACCTATCACTATTTCATGTCATTATGTCAATATGCAAATTTGCAATGATGGTATAATTCCTAAGGAATTATCCAAAAATTTTATCACACTTAGGAATTTATGCCTAGCAAAAATCATTTTAAAATATTTCATGCATAATATTTTCATGAAAAGTCTAAAAACAAAATCATCATCATCATCATTTGCATCATCACACCAAAGTCTTAAGACAGTCTCTTAAGCACTCTTTTACTTTTAACAATATTTCTATACTGGGATTAGCTTGACGACCGAGTGAGCGGTGACTCCATGAAATGGTCTATAACAGTGACAATGTCCTTTGAAATTATTGTTAAAAGTCCCTTTTATTTTTTATCAAATTATCATCACAACAACCAATTTGTTACATCAGATTATTTCATTTAAATTTTTAAAAGCATGACATTTCAACCATAATATTTTCCAACGACATAATTACATGAATCATCAAATCAATCACACTTCAAACATTAAAGCATCATACAAATGCATAAGACAAGTCATATGATCAAAAAAATATCTCATCTATATATATATATCAAATATATGTACATCATATCAAAAATAGATTGGTATGCCACAATCTACATCTTGGCATACTCAATCCTCTCAATCATATATCCTCTATGCAGTGTCTCGAGAACCCCTCGAGCTCTCAGCCTCATCTCCTCCCCCGCCCTGAGGTGGACGAGGTGGCCCCATCGCAGTATGTGTGGTACTACGAGTCCTAGTCGTCGATCGAGATGAAGTCCTCGATGACCCAATCTTGATCGGGTCAGCAATGCCGGCTGGCAGCTGTACCCTCTGACCCTCTGGCACCATCTGGAAGTAGATACCCTGGTAGAACACGGTCTGAGCAATCGACCGTGCCAGCTCCTGAGTGCTCGCTCCTCCGCTCCATGCTCTGAGGCATGCAACCTCATCTTTGAGCTGTGTAGCCTCTGCTCGATGTCGTGCAGCCTCCTCCTGCAAAGTCTGCACCTGTTCCTAGAGATGGACAGTCTCCGCCTAGAGAGTAGCCATCTCACTACTCTCTCCTGTGTCCACACCCTTGCCCTTATCAGGCGATGGTGGTCTCTCTCTCTATGGAGAAGGGGGTCTCTCCTCCCTCCTCTCCCTCTATCGTGGCCTCTACTGAGCCTGTGGCCTCCTCTGCTCTCTCCCACCGTGACCTTGTGCTACCTCAATGGCTTCTTGGTGCCACCTCCCCATCCAATGCACAACTACATGAATCAGACCCTGAGCCCTCGTCATCCGAGGAGGGCGGATGCCTATGTACCAGGCATCATAGCCATCGGCTACCCTAGCGTCATCCCCATCCACTGGCTGAATGGGGGCATCATCTACGTCCTGACTCCAAAATCGCTGCATATCTGGAGCCCCACTAACTATAGTGTTATCCCGGATAGTCCGAGAAAACTCGTAGTCTCTCAGAGATGGGATCCCCTTGTTGTAGACCGAACCGCCTCAAAACTCGGTCATACCGATGGAGCTCCACCTCTCCCCTCTCCATCCTCAACCAATAGACTCACCTGATGCAAGCCAGCTCCTGTCCATCCTCGGCCCACCCTGGATGATCTCTCCAAGGCCTCCAGGTGATCTGGTCGAAGACAAGGTCATCTAGTAGTCTTCGGGACGTTGGCAGATCTATCCGCCGCTGTGCCCCTCTCTAGAGCCACCAGTAGAAAACTCGGGGCCTCTCCCCGTCAATCCCCATCAGTGGAAGCCCTACCGGCCTCCGCACCGCAATGTGCTCCCAGCACCAAACCTGCAGTAGAGATGTCATAACCAGACATCGGCCGCCCTTGTATACGACCCCATGAAGGATCCTATACAACCGGTAGAGTACAAAGCTCCCCCAAGCAAACCTGTATCCGTGGTCTCTCATGTCGTAGACCACATCTGTCAGAACCCATGGTACCCTGCATCCACTCTGGTGGCACAATAGAAGACCACCTACCACCCCAACCAAAACCCGTGTGAGTCTAGATGCCCCAGGCATCTGGTGCAGCGACTCGATATTCACTTCGCCCTTCTCCAGGGCAAAGCTCGGATCGCCACATAGTCGCATCATCGCGTGGCCCTGATTGGCCATGGGAGTGATCAGCCGTCCTTGTATGGGGATCCTCAAAATCCTCCATACATCCTCCAGTGTGGGAGTCATCTCCCTTATCGGTAACCAAAAATAGGAAGAACCCGGATACCACCTCTCTGCTAGGGCTGTCAATAGCCCCATATCTCGTAGAAACCTGTGGCATCTCTACCACATGCTGTAAGCCGACCTGAGCCAGCTGATCTCATTCTGCCTGAGATAGAGCGGCCAAGTCATCCCTTAGTCCACCGTATTTCCATTCTCTGCTCTTTAGTAATCCTCTCTGCAACATAAACAAAATCAACAATAAAAATCATTAATAAATCATTAATTAAAAATGCAAGTCAAAATAAGTTCAATTTTATAAATGATGATATCGTCCACAATTGGACGATATCATCCCCAATTTGAGCAAATTCATCTCCGATTTTGCATGAGGAAATCGTCCCTTATTGGACGAAATCATCCCCATATCGCCGATTTCGCCATTAGACGAAATCGATGATATCGAGATGATTTCGGTGAAATCGAGACGATTTCGTCTCGACGACGTCGACGGCCCAAAAATGGCCGCGATGCTCAAAAATCAATCAAATTTAATCTAAAAAGCATGAAATTCTAAAGTAAAGCATTCTAAACTAAGTTTAGACCCTTACCCGTAGCCCGCGTCGGACCTCTGTTGATCTGTGCACTATCTCGACCATCTTGTCTCCAGAGCTCTAAAAACTAGGAAAATGAACAGTAACAATGAATTAGGGTTTTACCCTATTTTTCTTAATTTTATTCAAAAACAATTAACAACTTTTTTTAAAATTTTGCTTTTCCGCGTTTTTACCTCAAACGTTCGATTTGGGTAAAAACATGGAGGGGGCACCATAGTAAGTTGTCATACGATTCGACCTAGAATCGTCGCCTAAAAATGGGAATATTTTTTGCTTTCTCGTAGATCGAGAAGAACTCATCTTTAACGCATTTTCTTCGAAAAATTCACTAAAGAGGGGGCAAAATGTAGCACCCTAAAATTGGCGCAGTAAAATCTTAAATAAATTACAATTACTCTAGTAAATATTCAAATTCAAATTTCAACCCCCAAAACCGCTCCTAAACCGCCGTTTAACCCGTTTCCTCCTTTCCCGTGCCATTTTTAGAGTTTGTTTTGACCGTTTGACGATATCATCGCCGATCAGACGATATCGCCTCAGATCGGACGATTTCGTCTGGACTAGGACGTCCAGACGATCTTGTCCCAAAACTGATTTTTCTCAATTAGCCTCTGTTCCAATGACGTCTCTAATCCGGGCAGAAGCGTGTCTGTGCCATTAGAGACCCTCCCCATTGGAGATCTCCCAAATTGGGATGATCTCCAACCTCCTAACCTCCCTCCTAAGCCTATTTAAACTTAGGACTCCCCCTTGGCATCCCCCTGGCTGAAATTTCCTGTAACTTGACTTTACACGCACTAAAACATCCTGAATTACCATCTGCACTTGTCCTATCCAAATTTTGTTGCAGGAACCTTGTCATTCTTCAGCCGGAGCAAGCTCAGTTCATCATGGACGATCCTGTTCAATTCGAGATGATTTCGCACCAATTCGAGATGATCTCGACTGCAATCAACATTGGGGGCAATCAGTGCCCAGAGTTTGCATTTTTCTCTTCTCATCTGTTGTTTTATTCTGCATCTAGTTAGTTTATTTATTATTTTCTACTATTCTGCATCTTGGAGTTCACCCATGTAGTTTAATTGCATAATAAGGTCATGATTAACTATTAAAGTGTTGCAACTTACTTGCATTTCTATTCGGGATTATTTGTTAACATCCTTATTGTCATTTTACATCATTATCCTCTATTAGCATTGTTGTATTTTTTGTATTTTGTGCCTATTTCTCTGTTTGTAGGTCTCTGACGAATTCGTCTGATGAATTCGTCAGATCTCAGATGATCCTGTAGGTCGGAGATGATCCCATCAAATTCTAGATGATCCTGTCTGCTTCAAGAATCAAAACCTCCATCAGACATCCGGATCAGGTATGGCTCTGTAATTTAGCTTTTTCTCTCTGTTTTCTGTTCAAATCTATTTGTTGTATTTCATTTAGTCTGCATTTTCATAATAGAACAACTTAGATTCATTTGGCCAAACCTAGGACTCAAATGTTTAAAGATAAAACTGAACACATTAAACACATTCCCAACCTAGGCATGGAAACTGCCATTCAAACGTTTCCTGGTGAACCCACCATCCATCAAAAAAATCACCATAATACACCTCCCCCGAGAGGCGGGACCTTCGCAAGGCCTCTCAGTCCGAGGTACCACGCCATCCTTTTCCCATCCTCCTTCCGGGCACGGATCCTATAGCCTGAAGGTAAGGATGCAAAAAATTTGGAGCGATACATTGTGTAAATGAGAAAACCTAACCTAATGAACCATTTAAAGTCTTGATTCTTGTGCAAGCATGTATGCCTATACTAATGATCCACTTAGATTTTAATACAAGTGAAAGAAAACTAATATAATGAGCCCTTTGAGTCCTTTTGAGTCTTGTGCAAATAAATAAATCTAACCTAATATACTTTTTTTTTGAATTTGAACTACTATAAAACTAGAGAGGAAGACCTATGTGATTAGGAAGGTTTGAAAGTATCCTAGAGAGGAAGGTTTTATATAAACTAAAAAGAGAAGAAGACTTTCAATTATGCTAACAACCAAGAGAGAATTGAACACTGAAAGTAGAGAAACTATGTCTATCCAATTTAGGAAACTTACCTGTGAACCACAAGTTTCTAGGGTGGCTTTTGTGTTTATCTAAGAACAACTAGCTATAGTTGTGGACCATCGATGGTGGTTTTAGGACCACAAATGGTGATTGCTATTTGTCAATTATGGTTGTACATGACTATAAGTCAAATAATAAGTCCTCAATGTGGTTGTGCTTCAAGATAGTTAGAGATCTACGACCAAAACATAGAGCAAAGAAGCAATGAAGGTAGTTAAGTGAAGGTATACAACAATAATAAAACCTTAAAATATAACACATTAGGCACATGATATTGAGAAAAACAAAAAATTGCTATCTTTATGCCCTTATATGAAAATGAACAAGCCTAACAAGTTAAGGATGAGGGCCCCACTGAGCATACCATTTTGTAGACATGAAAATGCACCATGCAATGAAAGTAAACAAAGATATTGTATATTACCAATAAACACTTTTGAATACAATTTGACCCTTTGGAGGGTATTTTTACAAATGTTATAGTTCAATAACAAAGGGGGATGACCCCTTTTACATCAATGAATTTTAGTGCAACCTCTTTTTTCATGCCATAATCAGGTTGTGGGTGGGTTTTCTTGGACTTCTTAGACCACCCTAGTGCTTTACCAACTGCATCATACCTGCACACATTCTCACAAGATTGGAGCAATATCTAATGGGCCTTCCTTAGATGAGGCCCTAGTCAAAATGAATAAATCAAAGCTTTACAAAACCCATGAAGAAGGTTACATAACTTCAAAAAAAGTTCACAAAATTTTAAAAGGTAATGTTTTGTACCGTCCTTACCTACTTTTTGTTTGGAATGCTCTATTTATTATTTTCTAAGTAACTACCAATGATGGTTTTTTTCTAGGTGATCATAGGTGGCAATTGAGATTGTGTAATCGCCAATAACGATTGGGCTAGTATGGTAAATAGGACCAAGTGCTTGTGTTGGAGGGTTATGGTGGTGGCTGGTGTCCTCTAGTGCAAATATGGTGACAAAATGTTGATTTGTTTGGGTACAATTGTAGGCCAAAGCTAATTTGAATTCTTCATATGGACTCCATGGCTGCAATGGCTAGGCTCCTCAAGGTGGGTGGCAAAGGTAGTTGGGATATCCAAGGGCATCAAGGTAATCTAGTGTAGTTTTGGTAGCATAACAGTAGCTTCACCTCTATCCTATTACAAATGAGTGAAATAGAGGGGGATTTATAGGAATTTGGTGAGGGGGATGGGAGGTGGCATGACAATGAGGTGGAGCTAATTTGGAGCCAAGTGGAGGGTGGTAAATCTAAGACAAATCTAGGGAGGACACATGGAGGAATGTGCACCCTCCCCATTTAATAGCCTTGGATGGGGTGATTTCTCACCCACCCAAGTGCCATAAATTGGCCTAGGGAGTGATGAGATGTGCATGGGGATAAGTGTGCCTTGGGGGTTGCATATGGAATTTAAAATTATCAAAAAAATGACATGGAGGTTGTGAAGGAATAAACTATTAAATATGCCATTTTTTTGATTGGATAAAAGAAGGGGTTTTGAAAGGAACCCCAAACATTTTTTACAAAGTGAAACTACTGGTTATCAGGGTCACACCCCAAGACTCAAGCATGAACAATAGAATAAAAGAAAATACTTAACAAGAAGCTACCCAACCAAGATAGTCTGAGAACACAAAAATACATAATAATCCCAAGAACCAAAATAAGCAAACCATTAAAGGGATCAAATACTTCAAGGAAGAGACTGGAATAAAATCCAAAAATAAGATGTAAGCTCACAACCATAGCCAAATTCATAGAAAGAGAACTAAACCCCTTAGTCACTTAGAGCTCGATCCATCTCTCTGTTGCTGAGATATTTTGTGAATGTCATGAGTATAATATATCACCACCTAGAGGGTGCCCAACAGATCTTGGTGCTTCACATAAAGATCATTAAGTAAGGGTGTATGGATAGGGGGCTTAGGTCCTAGTTAGGGGGAAGCCTCCTTACCATCATCCATAACCTATGAAAATATTGGATTTTTCACTGGATGGCTATCTTTTGAGTCAAAAACCTCAACTGAGATCGGGGACTCATGAGCCTTTCCTTCCTCTAAAAATATTGGTTTTTTTTGTTGGATGACTATATTCTAAGACAACCACCTCAACTAAGACTGAGGAATTATTTGCATTTCCCACATTTGAAGATAACCACTTAGAACATCGAGTACTACCCCCTTTTACGACACTAGGGATCACTGAAACACCTTTCTATTAAATATACCGATTTAATTCCTTTTGACTTGGGGCTTTTCATTGAATTTTTTAATCATCCAAAGTTGTAGGGTAAGTGGATGGGAAGACAAGGTGGATTAAATAAGGGATTTAGGTGGAAATTTTAGGCAAACCTAGGGATTTTATTAGGATTTTTTTATTAGAGTGCATATCTCCTAGGGATTTGGATTAGGGCTTAAGATGGGATTAAGCATTTATTAGGGGCTAGATTAGGGGGATTATATGGATAAGGTGGGTTATGGGAATTTTGAGGGGAAAGAGAGGAATAAATGAGAGGTATAAGGTGGAAATTAGGAGATTAGAGAGGCTAAGAGAGAATTAAAAGTAGGGGGAAATTACAAAAAGAGGTTAGGGAGAATTTAAGAAATTAGGGAAAAAAAGGAAAATTAGAGGAAAATAGGAGACTTAGGGATACTTTAGAAGAATTAAAAGAATAAGATGAAATTGAAATAGAATTAGAAAAGCTTAGAGGGGATTTAGAATAATTTAGTGAAATTAGGAGTTAGAGGGAAATTGAGCCGACTGGAGGATAAGGAAGTTAAATTAGAAGAATTTAGGAGGAATTAGAAGGATTAGGGAGGGAATTAGAAGAAATTGCTAGAAATTATAGGAATTGGGAGTAATTTGGCAAGATGAGGAAATTAAAAGAGAAAATGGGTGAATTTGGAGAAATTTAGGTAGGTTAGAAAGGAAACTAGAAGTTTGGAGGATTTTGAGCAAATATGGGAATATTTTGAGGAGTTGACGAGGGTTTTTGTGAAAAATTGGGGTTTTTGTGAATTTATGGGGATTTGAAGGGTATATTGAGGGTTTTGATGGGTTGGTTGTGCGAATGACAAAAAATTGGTTTCTAAAACTTCTTTCATAGATTTCCCTTTGCATTCATTATGGTCACATCATAGATTCTTTCTAAGTTCTCCTTTTATCATAAGCTATGTGATATAATAAATGGGATGTATAGTTTGAATATCTCTAGCAATTATGTGCACTTGTTTTAATCCTTTGAATGATCCCATAGCTGCCATAATTTTTCCTTGAACTAAAAAGTAGCAACTTGGAATTGCTCTATGGTATTTAGAGTTGAGCCATTGGGCCCCAATAGCTATTGGAATTGTCTAACAAATTTAACTTTATCATGAACTATGTTTTCAATATTGATGATATCACAATGCATCTTATCATTTAGTATCTTGATTGCTTGTAGTGTTGGTACACTTCTTGATAATAGTCTTATGAGATCTTGGGCTTTGATAATGATGTATGGATCTCTTGTTTGAGTTGCAAAAATAGATGATATTATTTTAAAAATATCTAATTTGAAAGTTATTCCATACCTTTTTAAATATTTCTTTATAATAGACCTTTCATCCTACAAATGCTTTTCTCTGTATTTTGAAAAGTGAGTAGAAAATGATTTGAATTTGAACTTACTATCTTTGTTCCATGATGTAATGAACCTCTTCATATTAAAAGTATCTCATGGCTTATGCTTGTAATGGTTCTCTTTATATTTAGGTTGTGTTTCCTCCTATTAGTTCCTTAGCTTGAAATTATCAATTGATGGAACTGTTATTATATGATGATTTGGATGTTTCCAAGTTTCTTTACCTATCATTTGTTTGGGGTTATACCAGACATTGTTGTATTTTTTTCAAGTATACTTGAGCAACAAAAACATGTTATTATTTTTCAATTTATTGATTCTTTTCTTCTTCTTTAATTTAATTCTCCTTGGCTATATTACTTTGGTGTGCCTTTCTCCAATTTTTTTTTTTTTTTATAAAGACAAATTTTGTTGTTTGTTCATCTCTCATGAAGGTGATCCATATTTGAATGGATGTGACAACAATAATTCACATAGTGTCCATTTATTCCACAATGTTTAAACATCCTTTGCATGTTGAAAGTAATCCTTTGAGAATCATTTCTTTGATTCTAAATGTGAAGCAAAAATACGACACTAAAGCAAATATGAAAGTAAAATAATTCCAATGAACAAGAGATTGCACAAAAGATGATTTTATTCAATAAATGGGGGGAGCTAAGAAACTCCTTTGTTACAATCTGTTTGTTCAAAAGAACTTATTTTGATACAATAAATACAGGTGCTAGGGTTCTCCGAAACCCTAGCTACAAAACAAGTAGTGTCTCCAATGTATCTTGCTTCCAACAGGATGAGTGGGCTTCTGGTTATCCATAATCGGGCCACTCTAGCTTCAACAGCTACTCAACAATCCTTGATTGATGCTACCTGATCCTGCACATACAACAAACATAGAGCCATTAGCAAACAAAATGAGGGTTCCATAGTGTGAACCCTCAGAAATGTAAACTAAAAACCCTAGATCTGAATAAACAAAACATGCAGAATCTAAATAACATCAAATAAAAATGCATAAAATACTTACTTTGTTATTTTATTGCTCCATTGTAGATTGATGGTAGGGTGCCCCGATGACACCTGATGATATTATGGTAGCTCAGGTCTATGGTATGGGGACAATAGCCTATGTTCACCTAAAGAATGCAATAGGCACTCTATAGTGCCTATGGGATGAGGTAGGCACTCGAAATCACCTATAGATTAGGGTTAGATCTATAGAAGTAGATCGAGAGGTATGAAGGGCTCGATGGATGAACGATAATGGAAAAAATGGGAATGGGCTACGAAGATGGTTGGAATCAAAAAATCCTAGGGCAAACTAGGGTTTTGGGGAAGGATAGGCTAGGGCACAACCTACTCACAAGAAACTAGCTCTAAAAGGTTAGATCTCACAAGTAAATTAAAGCTCCAATCAAGTTTTCTAGGGGTTGAGCATTGAGAATGCTCCTATTTATTATCAAGCCTAGGGTTTTCTTAGGGTTTTAGCTTAACACTTTTGATCGTGTGGCTAATATTAAAGTGGATCCAAAGGTTGATATTAAACTTTAGGTGTGACATGGATTAAGGAAGATGGATGGCTGAGATTAGATCGGATCGGACGGTTGAGGTTAATTTGGCTTATAAATATATATTTTATAATAAATATATTAAAATATAATATAAAATATTATATTTAAATATAAATAATATAAAATAAATATAAATAAGTCAAATAGGGGTCAAAAAATGGTGGGAAAAGGCTAAAGTGGGCCATTGGATGGCGAGAAAGGCATGGAATGGCCAATTGAATGGCGAGAAAGGGGATGGTGGACAAGTGGCTAGGATTTGGTGTCTACAGATGCCCCTTTTTGTACCATGTTGCGTGAAACACAATATGGTGCAAAAATACGAGACACCTAGTTGGGCTTTGGGTGCAGAAGCAACTTCTCTCTCTCATTGGATTTTTGAGCAATAATATTGAAGACAAAAGAATAAAGAATTTTGGAATTTGCGTAGCTTACCCCCTCAATTGGTGAATGAGATTATGGATGAATCTCATGAGCCAATTGAAAAATTTATGCAAATGATGAATGATGTGATACCATTTTTTCCCCAACGGTGTGAAGGGGTTGGTGTAAAATGTGATATGATGTGTTTGTGTTTGCCCTAACAGATGAAGGGTTTTGTGCAAATGTGATGTGATGTGGATGATATGAATGATGTAAAATGTGATACCATTTTTGCCCCAATGGTGGGAAGGGGTTGTGTCAAATGTAGATGTCATGATCATGTAAGATGTATCCCATCATGGGAAAATCATAATCAAATTTTGGTTACCCCAAATTTGGGGTGATTCAATGTTGTTGAAGAAAATGCCTTATTGGCATCATTGAGTATGCAATATGAAGATGCAAAGAAAAGTCAACTTTGTAGGTAGTGACTATGGAAAAATCTTCGTATAATTCCTCAATGGAACCAATCATCCTAGCTAGTTACCTATCTCTATGACTATGGTCAAATGAATGAGTGATTGTGATATTAATTATCCATGTTTTCATGCCCCATGAAAAAGGACATCAATGACTCTTTGTGCAAATTATTCTTGGCAAGGTTTCACTCAAAATGTGAAGTACCAAATGTGATTGTGATCTTGATCAAGGAGATAAGTGATGATGATGATGACCAAGTGTTCTTATGGTAATTCATTCATCTTACCGAATTGCATGGATGCAAATCGTTGCAATCACCAAGTATATAGAATAAACCACTATATACGAGATTCACTTGTAATTTTGACACATGTTGGAAGAAATGATGGTAGATTATGATAGTGGAAGAATGTTGATGGAAGAATGTGATGATGTCACCAAATTTGGAGTCGATTTGTAAATGTTAGAGCTTTTAGTGGTTGATTTTGCACTTTTTAGATGGAAACAATTGATTCAATGGTCAAATCAACTCCAATTTTTACAAAAATTTATGGGATGATGAAGAATATGAAGTAGAAGAGTTGAGTGTTGGTTTTGTGAAAATTTAGATTCATTTGATGTGTTTTGTAACTCAATTTGTGCATTTTACAAATTTGCATCATACTCAAAAAATATGTATGCAAAATGATTTCTATTTTCACAAAACCTGATTTTATGATGTGTATGATGTGTGGATGAAATTTGGTGAAATTTTGAGGAGGTAAGCTACTATTTTGATCAATTTTGTCTTTATGTAATTTTGGTCCATGCTTGGTATCTAGTGTAGGTGAGCATGTTATAGGTGTCACCCTACACCTGAGTGCACTTGCTATAGCTATAAATAGCTTACAAGGTGGATTTTGAGGCTCATTTGTGCATTTGAGAGATTGTGAAGTTGCGCCTGAGGAGTGGAGTGGATTGGTGAGGGAAGTGAGGTTAGTGGAAATCTAGTGGAAGCTATGGCGATGGAGGGAGTGAATGTTGCTAGTGGAGCTGAGGCATGATTTGCCTCGGTAATGTTGAAAAACACTTTTTCTTTTGTGCAAAAATTTTGAAGTTTTTTTTTTAATTAATACTAATGTAAAATATTTGTTGTTGCAGTTGAGGGAGATAGAGCCTCGACATCGGTTCTCTCCTACCATTCCTCGAGATGAGGAAGAAGCTTACGAAGGATGATTGGGACATTTTGAGGAAGTTGGGTTTGGAGGGAGTGGCTCGATTGGATGTGGTTAGGGTGGATGATGGGTACCTCTCATATTTGATAGAGAGATGGGATTCAGATAGGGGGACATTTCAGCTACCGACTAGGGAGGCTACTATCACACTTGAGGATGTATACCACATCCTCAAGGTGCCAGTAGAGGGTGTGAAGGTGATGGTTGGGCATGATAAGAAGGTAGATATGATGAAGATGTTTGGTGAGCGATGGTGGGAGGTGAGGATGGGAGATGGAGGGATATGCTATTTGAGCATGTACAAGGCTAAGGAGTTGGATGCACTCCTAACCTTGATCATGTTCATGTTAGCGAACATAGTGCTCCCCAATAGCATGGGGTGTAGGTTCCCTTGGAACCTATTGGGATTGGTGAGTGACTTACTCACCAATCCAAGAGCGTATGCATGGGCTCCTACTTTATTGGTATAGTTATACCAAGAGCTATATGAGATTACATAGAGAGGGAGGAAGGGGATTGGATGCAGCTTCCTTCTTTAGTGTTGGGTATGGGAGCACTTTAGTGTAGCTCATCCAGAGGGGTTACCTTGCTAGGCATGGTAGATGGGTGAGCCCTATGCTAGGAGATGGGTAGTGGTTGAGGAGGTGCAACCGAGTCAGGAGGAGCATACCAACCAGTGGTATAGGGATATGTGGGTAGGGTTGAATTTGGCTTAGGTGATATGGAGGCCATGGTGGGGAGCCATGTGGGAGGGTGATGAGGAGCAGCTATGATGGGTGAGATAGGCATGATGGTTAGTTGGGAGGAGAGATGAGGAGGTGGAGTACTTTTAGTACTCATAGGTGTTGAGGTAGTTTAGTTTACCTCAAGGTGTGCCTGATGAGCTAATGTTGTACCGATATCAGTGGGATGAGGTGGGGCTTCCATGTGTAGAGCCATGGAGGGTGCAGATAGAGGATGATGAGACTAGAGGTCCCAGATTTAGATGATGTAGGAGTGACTCCTGAGTATGCAACATGGTTTGGTACCCAACCAATATGGGTGCCAAAGGTGGTGATGGGTGGGGATGCGATAGCTATAGAGTCGAGGATGACTCCAAAGAGGATGAGGTCTCAATGATCGATGAGTTAGAGGAGATCGAGGGGAGCATCATAGTAGACTCCTAAGGTGGAGGTAGTAGAGGATGAGGGGGAGGATGATGAGGATATGGGGGAGATATCCAAGGTGGCTAGGCTATAGGCTGAGGTGGAGCAGCTTCACGAGGAGCGAGAGACTATAATGGAGGCTCATAGGGAGTCTCTAGTAGGATGAGATGGGGTCATAGCTAGGTTGTAGGCTACCATAGCCCAGATGGAGGTAGAGGTCAATAGATAGGGTTGATGTAGGTGATCAAGAGATGGTCATGAGGCTCCAGGTAGAGATATTGGTGAGAGAGCATCAACATCAGATTGACTTGTAGTGACTACAGGCTAGTGAGACATATGCACACTCTTTGGAGGAGTTGTGCATGACTTATCACATTCCATTGTTAGATCCTCCATCATCCTCTAGGACCGAGTCATCGAGGCATACGACATCTAGGTAGAGTTCTAGGTCTAGGGCTCCTACTAGGTCTCAAGGGTCCTCTCATAGACATTAGCTTAGTGCTTAGATGCACTTTTGTATATGAGCCTTGGTGCTCCATTGTAGCCTTTTTGGCACTCATTGTACATGTGATATTTTATATATATATATATATATACATGGATTTTATATTTGTGTTATCTTTTGTGTGAATTTTTTATGTGTATGCAATGCATGTTTTATGAAAATGTTTTATGAATGTCTTATGGATGATTAATGCAAGCTAATCATGATGTGTATGCATAATGCTTATATGGATGATTAATGCAAGCTAAATGGAATTATGGATGATTAATGCAAGCTATATGAGAGGAATGCATGATGTTCGAATGATCATTTATAGTTCAGAATTTTGTTGGCCATTTTTGTTCATTATTTTGCAATCGGGGGCACCAAACTTGGTGGCGTTATGCAGGTTGATCCATGATGAAGACATGGATGTTGATATGGAAGAAGATATGGATGTTGATATGGAAATGATATGGATGTTGATATGGAATCAAGATTTTTAGAGACTCAAACATACTAGTGTTATCAACCAAACTCACTAAATGTTGTCTAACTTTCTTTAGGACCAATGTGTGTGCAAGTGAAGTTCATGTACCAAATATTGAGCATGAAAATGACCCTAGGCAATCAAGAACCAATGTGTGTGCATGTGAAGTTCATTAACCCATTATGAGTAAATTAGGCATGACCTATTATGGAGAGGACCAAGAAGCTAGCTTATCCATATGTGCGGTCAAAGGTCTCCCTTTTTGGAAGAGAGACATGTCACCCCGCATGAGCTTACTCCACTACTAGTCAAGCATCTATAGCCCCGGTGGAGACTCACTCCATAGTCCAATGATCTGATATTTAGGCCTTGGGGATGACTACATAACTTTCTAAGGGAAATGTAGTATGATCCTTACAACTTTAGGGATCTATGGTGTGTGCATAGAAATTGTTAATTTTGGATAGAGCTTTGGGGAATCGGATTCTCAACCGAAGTGTGATGAGAATGTGACCCTATCCTTACTACTCTATATTTTGTGTTTATATTTGGAGAGCAACTGTGATAGTGGTGAAAACCACTATTTTTTATTTTGGACTATGTTGCATGATAGGACAAGCGAGGAATACCCTTTTCACTTCAAGGTGCCACCCAAGTATGGTGTTATCCCTCTTTGAATCAAAATGTTTTTAAGATGTGAAGAAGTGTGGTTGGTGCAAGATTTTTTTTGGAATCAATTGACAAGACTCAAGATTTTCTTAATGTGAAAAAGTGCTTTTGGTCCTAAAGAAAATTGGACATCTTTTTGGAGGTTGCTAGACACACTAGTAGTGGTTGAGTGACTGAAAACTTGGGGTTTATGATTTTTGACAAATGGGATTGTTGGCTTATGATATTGGAGAAAATTGCATAAATGCCAAAAATAGGTACCCCCAATTGTGGAAACTTGACTTTTTTTATTTGGCCATATCATCACTACTATAAAATATCATTGAACGTGGGATGGGATGAATGCAATTTGCAAAATGAAGGAATGTAGTGGAATGCATGTGGAATGAATGCAAATGGAATATGTATGCAGTATGTATGAATGTAATGTGAAAAATACATGTAAAGATGCCTATATGTAAATGCAAGATGTATGCAATGGGAACATGCCTATGTGAATGATTTTTATTTTTTGTTTTTTTTTTAGCCATGTATATATATACATATAAACATCATATTAACAATAAAATACCTTCAAATGGATAACATTAAGTGGTTTGGGTTCCTCCACTCCCTCTAAATCAGCAAGTCTATATGTACCATTACCCACTTTTTGGGAAATTATGTATGGACCTAACCAATTAGCCATAAATTTGTCATGAAGGTGCGACAAAGCATTGGTGTTTTGTTGGTTCTCTTTAAGTACAAGATCTCCTACTTGAAATTCATGAAGATGGACTTTGGCATTGTAAGCACGCTTTAGGTGGTCTTGATAAACTCGTAAGTGTTCTAGTGCATTGACTCACCTCTCATCAAGAAGAGTGAGTTGGTCAAGACGTGCTTGTCTAGCGGTGTCATCATCTATGAATTCCTACAAAGAAATTTGCAAGGAGGGAATCTCGAGCTCAAGAGGCATGATAGCTTCAGCTCCATAGACCAAGGAAAATGGTGTTGCTCCTATTGGCATTCGGATGCTTGTTCGATAAGCCCATAGTGCCAAAGGGATTTTTGTATGCCAATCTCTATGATTTTTATTAACAAGTTTCTTGAGAATAGCAATCAAGGTCTTATTGGTAGCTTCAGCTTGTCCATTTGCTTGTGGGTAATAAGGAGTCGAGAAACTATGTTGGATATTATATTTCTCACAAAGTGCTCAAACATCCTTGTTCTTGAAAGACTTGCCATTATCAAAAATGATTTTAGAGGGAATACCAAAATGATAGATGATATGGTGGAGTATGAAGTCCACAATTTGAGGTCCTATCGTATTAGTTAGAGGAATGGCCTCAACCCACTTTGTGAAGTATTCAATGGTCGTGATGATGAATGTATGTTGTCCCGAGGAAGGAGGTGAAATTTTTCCAATTAGGTCTAGGCCCCATTGTGAAAAGGGCCAAAGGCTTTGGATAGGTTATAAAGCTTGTGATGGTACATGAGTTAAATTGGTGTGTGCTTGACATTGCTTACAATTTTTGACATAGTTGCAATAATCACGTTCCATTGTGGGCCAATAATAACCCATGCATAAAATATGCTTTGCAATGGCCATCCCACTAAAATGACCACCACAAGTACCATCATGGGCTTCAGCTATGGCTCTTTGAGCCTCACTTTTTTGAGACAACGAAGAAGGATTCCATCATAACCATGTTTATACAACACATCCCCCAAGAGAATAAAACGGGCTACTTTTTGCTTGAAAGAGCATTTTGTAGACCGAGACATATCAGATGGGAGTGTTCCAAATTTTAGAAAGGCCACTATTTGGCTTGACCAAGACTCATATGGTTTCGAATGGATAAAGCAAATATCTTTTCCATCCTTAGGATCAGTACGAACAATGGTTGCTTTAGATATTGTTGAGATTATTAGGGGTTGTACCTCTCCTAAGTCATATTTTGGAATCAATGATCCAAGAGAGGCCATCGCATCTACAAATCTATTAGTCGAACGAGGCAAGTTGTTGATTTCATACCATTCAAATGTTGAGAGCAATTTCATTGCTACTTCATGATAAAGCTTAATGGTAGGTTCTTTGCATTGGTATTCTCTAGTTACCTATTTGACAACAAGTTGAGAATCCCCAAATATCCTAATACGCTTGATGCCCATAGCTATAGTGGATTGAAGACCTAATATTAAGGCTTCATACTCTACAGTGTTATTTGTGCATGGAAAGTCTAGCTTGAATGATAAAGGGATGGGTATCCCATGAGGTGTATGAAAGACAACTCCAACACCTTGACCTTTCTCACACTTAGATCCATCAAATAATAAGGTGATATCAACGTCTTCCTCTAGAATGACATCTTCTTCTAATTCAATGATAGAAAATACCGAATCATCTAGGAGCTCTATAATCAAAGGATGATCACTAGGTAGTGGAGCTTCCACAAGTTGATCGGCTATAACCTGACCTTTAATGGATTTTTGGTTGATAAATTTGAGATCAAATTCTATAAGGAGCATTATCCATTTAGCGGTATGAGTGTTATTGTAAGTGTGAGACATCATATAACGTAGAGGATTTTCTCTAGCTATGACATAAGTTGTATGGCTAAGCATATAATGTCAAAGTTTCTTAGTGGTAAAAACCATTGCTAAGCACAACTTCTCTACATAAGCGTATCGAGTTTCATAACTTACCAATGTTTGACTAATGTAATAAATGGCTTGCTCTCGATTTTGTTCATTTTTTGTGCAAGCATTGTCCCTAAAGCAAAGTCCATTGCTGAGACATAAATATAGAAAGGGACCCCAGATGAGGAGGAGCTAAGACTGGTGGAGAAGCTAGGTATTGCTTGATGTCATCGAAGGCTTTTTGACATTCATCTATCCATACAAATGGCACCCCCTTTTGTAGTAGGTAATTGAATGGCCTGCATTTATCAGAAAGTTGCACAATAAAATATCGGATTGATTGAATATTTCCTTGTAAACTATGCAATTCCTTAATGTTAGTTGGGGGAGGCATTTCCATGATGGCCTTGACCTTGTTTGGGTCCACTTCAATGCCTCTTTTGGAGATAATGAATCCTAAAATTTTACCTGAGGTAACACCAAAGACACACTTTTTGGGATTTAACCTCACCTTATGTTCTAGAAGTCGGTCAAAAATATTTTCCAATACACTAATGTGCTCTTGTCGAGTTTTAGATTTAGCCAAGAGATCATCCACATAGTCTTCGATAATCTTATGCATGTAATCATGAAAGATGTAAGTCATGGCTCGTTGATAGGTAGCTCCTACATTTTTGAGGCCAAAGGGCATAACCTTGTAACAAAAGGTCCCCCAAGGTGTTGTGAATGTTGTTTTGTGTTGGTCATCAGGATTTATGTGAATTTGGTTGTATCCTAAAAACCATCCATGAGGGAAAGCATTTCATGGCCAGCACAGGTATCGACAAGAGTATCAATGTTTGGAAGAGGAAAGTCATCCTTAGGACATGCCTTATTAAGATCTCAAAAATTAGTGCAAATATGTATCGACCCATTAGGCTTACGAATGGGTACCATGTTTGAAAGCCACTCAGGATAGTCAATAGGAACAATGAAATTGACATCTAGAAGTTTTTGAAGCTCTTCCTTGACTAAGAGGGCCATAGTAGGATGCATCCTTCTAAGCTTTTGTTTGACCGGTTTGGCATCGGGATGTAAGGTGAGGTTGTGGACCACAATACTAGGGTCAAGACCAGGCATATCCTTATAGGACCATGCAAACACATATTTTCTTCTTCTTGAGGAGAGCAATGAATTGCTCTTGTTCATCGGATGATAGGCTTTTTCCAAGCTTGACAATTTGGGGATTGTTAGGATCTGAACTAAGGTTCACTTCGATGGTATCTTCAATAGACATATGTGAACCTTCCTCAAGTTGATGTGGTGTTGGGATCAGATGAATGTCATCTAAGATGTCATCCAACTCTTCCTACTTATCATCATCTAACTCTACCTAAAAGACCTCGAGATTCTTGGTAGAATATGGAGGTGAAGGTGGAGGGGAAGGAGGAATGTAGTTGGTAGAAGCCCTTAACAATTCCTTAGATAGGATGAACTCTAAAAAGGAGGGTGGGGAAGAAATCTAGTCCATGTCAACAAGGCTTATGTCAATTGGAATTGGCTTAGCCGGATTGTATGGATTGTGGAGTGGGGTGAATAAGTCAATAGGATTCATACTGACTTAGTAGGAGAAGAGATGGATTGGAAGAATGGATGGGTGGAATTATTGGATTGAACCAATGTTGAATCTTGTTAACCCTAGATAGCAACAACAAAACATGAAATTAAATGCTATGTACATGCAAAGAAATATTTTTTTTTTTTTTTTAATTTTTGATTTTTTTTTATATACATATGTTACAAATTTTGGCTTGGCTGAATGGCTCAATGGAACTCAAGTGGGGGTGGTTCACCAGGTGGGTCAACTTATTCTTATGGAAGAAGCAAGTGAAATATGGGTTGATGGATGGGAAACAATCTGAGGTAAAACTCATCCTATTGGGTAAGGGGAACAATGGGCTGAGATTCCTCTTCAAAATCATCAGAAGCATTGGACATAAGTTCATACTCTTCATAACTTTCATCATCAAAATCTAGAAGTGGGTAGGAAAAATTTAGTGGATCTTCTTCTTCATTGAAGCTAAGCTCTTGAAGAGCTTGTTCAAGAGAAGTGGTTGAGGAAAATGGAAGGGGGCTTTGTCTTCTTCATTGAGGCTAAGCCTTTGGAAGGCTTGCTCAAGGGAAGCGATTGAGGAAAGTGGGGTATATCCCAAGCCTGAATGATCATGTGCTCCTCGATATGGGAAATCAATTATGTCATGTATCCCTTGTTCATGGGAACCTAGACCTTGACCTTGCCAATTGACTATATGGAAGTAACGAGATGGAAATCCCATCATATTTTGTATGTTGGCACGTCTTGGCTCTTTTGGTTCTTTCGAGAGGATTTGCCTCAATTGAGGAATCCAACCCTCCATAAACAAATTTAATACTATTAGGAGTGGAGCTCATATCGTAGACAGCACCTATGGTTAAAGGAGGGTCACATGGGTGACCAAAATCCTTGGTTGTAGGGATGGCAAGAGGGGTAATGGTAACATCTTGGACCATGTATTCACCAATACCAGGACTAGTGATGTGGACCTCAACTTGGGATGAGGTGGTGGATGATGTGGAAATGGATGGCTCAAGATTGGAGGGGGTCATGGAAGGTGGTAGGGAGTTGAATATTTCACAATCTAAAAGTTTGACTTGTGAAACATCGGTTGATGGAGAAATATTGGGTGATGGCTTGGAATTAGAAGAAGGTGGATGAGGCAATGATGATGAAGAAGAAATGGTTGTAGAAGGAGTGGTTGAGGTGGATGATGTGGTGAAAGTGGATTGACCTTGACCACATGTACAAGAAGAAATGGATGATTGAGGGGGTTTGGTGATGGGTAACTCCTCAAAAATAGGAGCTTTGGAAGAAGATGTGGATGGATTAGAAGATGAAGTGGATGGATTTGAAGATGATGGGGATAAGAATAGGTGGGTGGAAGGCAACATGGATTCATAGGGGTTTGAAATGAAATTACAATACTTGAAAGGTTCTACATCTATGGGGATGCAATGGACTTGACCATCATGAACGTATTTCAAGCATTGGTGGAGAATTGATGGAACACATTTCATCTCCCTCATCCAAGGTCTACCAAGGAGTACATTGTATGCCATGGCCCCTTCCAAGATGTGGAACATAGTATGCAACATTTTAACCCCTACTTCAATGGGTAAAACAATAGTGCCAACTATGGTACACAAAGCATCGTTAAATGCTTTGAGGGTGAATGAGGACTTGGAAATATGGGAAGGTGGAAGTTTGAGGTTGCTAAGGGCAGTGGTAGTGATAATGTTGATGGATGAGCCGGTATCAATTAGGACTCTCTTAAATGGCTTTTTTCTATCAAGGCCATGATATGCAATGGAGGATCTATAGATTCTGAGGTCATTGAATTTATTTCAAAGTCATAGAAGGTGATGGATGGCTCCATGCATGTTCTAATGCTCCCTACAAAATTGTTGAAGGTATTAGAGTCTTGAGCTTCAAACTCAATAGATTTAAGAATTTCCATTAAGGCTTCTCTATGCCTAGGGGATTGTTGGATGAGCTCATATATGGACAATTTGGTTGAAGCCATTTTCAAACTTGTAGTTAACCGACTGCTTAAGGATACCGCTGGCCTTAGAGGATGATGGATGGGCTGATTGGGTAGACTAGAAATATGGATTGGTGGGGATGGATTTGGAGAGGTTTGAATGGGTGGTGGATTTGAAGGTTGTGACACATTTGGTTGTTGGGCATTTTGTTGATTTTGCCTTTGACCTCTTGTGACCACATGGACTGCTCCTACAAAATTTTGGTAATGTTGGACATGATTAACTTGGTTAGGAGGTGTGTGATGATTATTACCTCCTACATTAGTTTGGGCCTCTTCATGATTGGGAAGAGGTGTTTGAAAAATTCCCAAATTCTGATTTTGTGGAGCTAGGGGGTTATCCACCTTAATGGCCCCCAAGTCTATGAGGTCTTGAATGATATTCTTAAAAATATTGCAAGTGTTGATATCATGACCATTTTGCCTATGGTATGGGTAAAATAGATGTTCCTTATAATTTTTGCTACATTTGGTAGGGTCATCGAGCTTGATTTTTAGTAAATCCAACTTGTTTGTTTCATACAACCTTCAAAAGATGGAAGAATACGACTTCATTAAAGGAGTGTATTGGCATTGGGGTCGAGCATATTATCGATAGGAGGGGTTTTCCATAGTTGGCATTATGTTTTGTATCATGAGTGCTTGAGTTACCGAGGGGACCACATGATAAGCAATTTGTTATGATTGTTGCATAGGTTGTTGAGCCATTATGGGCTGGCTCATCACCACTTGATTTACTTGATTAGATGGACTAGCCGAAGAGGCTTGTGATGACTTATTTTGGCCTGATTGATTGCTTCTAAATTGGCCCTTATTTTGCCATTATTTATTTTTAGGCTTAATTACGCCCTCTTGGATTTTTATCTCCTCAATGATGCTAGCCTATGCTAAGGCTTCTTCAAATGAATGATAGGTATGAATCTGAAGCATCCAAGAGATGGGTTTTAAGCAACTCTTGGTAAATAATTTGATGATTTCATCCATTGGGAGGGAGAATGGCAATTTGGTAATGACTACCCTCCAACGGTTTCCAAAGTCATAGATAGGTTCATCATCCCATTGTCTTAAGGCATATACATATGATAATGAAACCTTATTTTTGATGTTTAGGACAAAATGCTCAAAGAATAGGTCAATCAATTGTTCAAAAGTATAAATACTATGAGTTGGTAGCTGATTAAACCACTCTATGGCATCTCCTCCTAATGTTTGAGGAAATATTTAGAGCATGAGAGCATTATCAATTTGAATCCGAAAGCATGCATGAAAAAATGAGCTAACATGCTCCTTAGGGTCCTCGGTTCCCCTAAATTTGTCAAACTTTGGTAATGTAAAGTCTATCGGATATGGCGGTGATGGTACCGAAGGATGGATTGGTTGATGGATCAGTTGGCTTAAAGTTGGTTTTTGGCTTGACATGCCAGGAGTGTTTTGCATCAACTGATCTATTTGTTTTTGCATGGCCTGAATCCTAAGATCTTCCCTAAGAATGTGGAAGCCTTGGATAACTTGATGATTTGGAGATGGACTAGAAGAAAAATTTTGGGGAGTGATTAGATGGTTTTGATGGAATTGATTGGTTTGAAATTGATGGGGGGAATATTGATGGTTGAGAGAAGGAGAATATTGATGAGGAGGAATATTTTGGAAGAATTGGTTGGGTTGGCCAGAAGAAATTATGATTGGAGGGGTTGGATTTTGAATTGGAGGTGGATTGGGGATGGACACCACCAAATATTGGGGTACCCAAGTGGAATTTTGGTTGGCCATGGTTGGTTGGGTTGAAACTACAGGAAGCGTAGGATTTACATGAACTTGTTGTCTAGCATTTTGATGTTGTAGAAGCAATCTATTCACGAGACCCAATATATCATGAAGTTCTTGTTTAGACATAGAAGAAATTGACAAGGTTGTAGATAGATTAGAAGATGAAGGTATGGATGTGGATGGATTGGAGGAAATGGGCATGGGGCAAGTTGCACTTGATGTGGCAACTTGGGAGGTTGGTACCTATGAGGCAACATTAACATACTCCTCATACAAAGGATTGGAATAGATTTGGGTATAGCCAGATGGAGGATGAGTGTTAAAAACACTTGGGTTTTGTTGGGATGGACTAGGAGAAGAGGGCATACCATATTCATAGGCAGAATTAGGATATCCTTGGGTGGGGTTGGATGGACAGGATGTAGCCAATTCTGGTTGTGCAACATAGTCTTGGCTAATGGGTTCAAGGACATAGTTAGAAGACCTATAGATGGCCTCTACCTTGTCCATGTCAATTTGGATGGATGGTTGCTCAATGTTTTGGGGAATGGATCCCTCTTGTGGGAGAGATGGGTAAATGGGCCTAGATGGACTAGGTTGGATAGAATTGGAAGGGTTGGCTACTGAAGTAGCAGGTATGTTTGTTATATTTTCCATTAAATTATTTTGATTTAATACCTTTGTTTGATTTCGAGTTAGAACCATAAAATAATTAAATCAAAATGCAATTTTAGGATTGTCAAATTAAATCTCCAAAACTAAAAATAAAGATAAAGAATTTAAAAACAAAGAAAATAATCAATCCTAAGTTTCACCTTGTGTGGCTTACCTTATTCATTGATTATCTCTTTTTAGTGTAAATTCCTTTTAGAAATGATAGTTTTGTGTGTTTGATGTATCCTAATCTTGCTTAATGAAAAATAAAGGTGAAAAACTATGGTTGGATGGGGCAACGAGATTCTTGTTGGTGATGAAATCCAACAAGTTTGCTCGAGGGTAGTCCTAAGGTGTCTAAGGGTAGATATTTGGTGGATGGAAATGAATGCCACCATCACCAAATCTCAAGCAATAATTGGTGATGAAATCCAATTACTACTATTTAAAGTGCAACGTGCTTGTGTGTGATTAATTTTAAATTTTCTATTTTCTATTGTGGACAAACAATGTTAAAGGTAACAAATTTCACAAATCTAAATTAGAATCCAACACATAAATGCAAATTTCTTCTAAAGAGTGTGAAGTACACCACTTAAAACCCCTACCTAGATAGCAACCGGAGGGTTCATCCACCTCTCTACCAAAGGAGTCACCCAAGGGTAGGAATATTTTTTGCATTTAAGTATTGTTCCTACTTAGATAAGTAAAATAAGAAACCCTTAACTCCTAAGATGCAAATTCTAATTAATGCTTTTTACTTTCAAATGCAAACAGAAAGATGCAAGAATTATTTGAATTTGCAATTCTTTTCAAAATAGAAAACTCAAAATATGTGATGAATGAATGCACAGATGCCCTAGATGCAATCTAAAATGAATTTATTTCTAGATTACTTAATGTGTGTTCATTTTAAGCTTAAAATCTGAAAATAAATAGTGAAATAATGAAATACATAAAAACAAAAATTGAAATAGAATGGTTGTAGGGCTTACCCGAAAGCCTAAGCTCTACTCCAAATCACTACCAAGCATAGTAGTACCTATGTAGGCATTAGCTGTAGGAAAGGACCTGTGGGGATCAACAGGTGCTACAGAGTGCCTGCACCTTCTGCAAACTATCACAAGACCTTCTAAAAACCCTAACCGATGATTTCAGCTAGTTTTTCGCTCTAGAAAACCCTATAAAATGGAACAACAGAATGAAATTAGTACAAAAAAGTAAATCAGAAAGTAGAACCCTTGTGGGGTCCCACCATGATCACCATTTGTGAAGCAAAAATATGACACTAAAACAAATATGAAAGTAAAATAATTCCAATGAACAAGAGATTGCACAAAATATGATTTTATTCAATAAATGGGGGGAGCTAAGAAACTCCTTTGTTACAATATATTTGTTCAAAATAACTTATTTTGATACAATAAATATAGATGCTAGGGTTCTTCGAAACCCTAGCTACAAAACAAGTAGTGTCTCCAATGTATCTTGCTTCCAACAGGATGAGTGGGCTTCTGGTTATCCATAATCGAGCCACTCTAGCTTCAACAACTACTCAACAATCCTTGATGAATGCTACATGATCCTACACATACAACAAACATAAAGTCATTAGCAACAAAATGAGGGTTCCACAGTGTGAACCCTCAGAAATGCAAACTAAAAACCCTAGATCTGAATAAACAAAACATACAGAATCCAAATAACATCAAATAAAAATGCATAAAATACTTACTTTGTTGTTATATTGCTCCATTGCAGATTGATGGTAGGGTGCCCGATGACACCTGATGATATTATGTGACAAGCTTTGGTCTATGGTTATGGGGACAATAGGCACTATGCTGCACCTATAGAATGTAGTAGGCGCTCTGTAGTGCCTGTGGGATGAGGTAGGCGCTCGATAGTGCCTATGGATTAGGGTTAGATCTATAGAAGTAGATCAGGGGGATGTGAAGGGCTCGATGGATGAACGATAATGGTGGTGGTAGGAATGGGCTATGAAGATGGCTGGAATCAGGAAATCCTAGGGCAAACTAGGGTTTTGGGGAAGGATAGGCTAGGGCACAACCTACTCACAAGAAACTAGCTCTAAGCAAGGTTAGATCTCACAAGTAAATTAAAGCTCCAACGTTCAAGTTTTCTAGGGGTTGAGCATTGAGAATGCTCCTATTTATTATCAAGCCTAGGGTTTTCTTAGGGTTTTAGCTTAACACTTTTGATCGTGTGGCTAATATTAAAGTGGATCCAAAGGCTGATATTAAACTTTAGGTGTGACACGGATTAAGGAAGATGGACGGCTGAGATTAGATCGGATCGGATGGTTGAGGTTAATTTGGCTTATAAATATATATTTTATAATAAATATATTAAAATATAATATAAAATATTATATTTAAATATAAATAATATAAAATAAATATAAATAAGTCAAATAGGGGTCAAAAAATGGTGGGAAAGGGCTAAAGTGGGCCATTGGATGGTGGGAAAGGCATGGAATGGCCAATTGAATGGTGGGAAAGGGGGATGGTGGACAAGTGGCTAGGATTTGGTGTCTACACTAAAATATCTAAAAATTGGTTTTTTTTTGGAAGCATTGTGGAGGTCTCTAGGCTCTTCAGAATGGTTGCTTCTATATTTGACTTGTAACTATTCTTCTTCTTCTGTAGTATGTGAGGCTTCTAATTTTTGAAGTAGGTTCACCAACTTCTCAAATCTTGGTGTTTACTTAGTAATATTTAGTGTAGTCACAAAAATATTGTACTTGAACAGGAGTGATCTCAAAATAATAGACACTAACATTTCATCAGATACCTGGGTTCTTGGTGCTTATAATGATGCTCACATTTTTGCTATTTTTCTCATGAAATCTTTCAACTTTTCTCCACTCATAACATTTAGACAATGGAGTTGGATTTGGAGGAATAGAATTTGATTTTTATTCTTGGCTTAAAATACTATATTTAACTTCTCCCATACATCCTTGGATGTGGTTGTATCTCTAATGTATGGTTGGACCTCATTTGCTACTTTGAACATGATGATGAGTCTTGCCTTTTTGTCTACATTAGTATTATGGACAATGCATCCATCTACTACTTGCCAAACTTAAACACAAGTTGTGTCACAGGTTTGGTCTTCCAGGAAACATAATTTTTTTCCCTCAACAATTGGGAATATGGTTACAAGAACTATAGTGCTCTACAATCCACGATAGAATTTCACAAAATTTAAATTTTCTTCTTGTATTGAGTTGGTCTCGAAAATCTCTTTTTTGATGAGTACATATATGCCTATACTTGGATTTCATATGATACTTAAAAAATGTGAGAAATAATTGTGTCTCACCAAGGTAGAGGGAATGCTACTCTATAAAACATTCCTTGGAATATTTCCTTCTTTCAAAAATTTATTTTTCTTTTCTCCTTGCTTGAAAAAACTCCATATGTGGAGTTTTTCCTCTTTCATGTGCTACTTTCTTATTTGTTTTTCTTTCAACATTTGAATGGAATATTTTTTTCTATATGGTGCTTTGATAAATGTTGCTCTCCTTTTGATGTTGTATAGAAAAATTGAAATTTTAATTGGACTTTGGATTCTGAGATGTCTTTGGTGGTCTCTCTTGAATAAAGAATAATTTCTTTCAAAAATTAAAGAAAAATTTCCAATTTCCATTAATGCATTGAGTGAAGTGGATTAATGTCTCCTAATTTATTTTAAAACAAAAATGCTTTTGGGTATTTTTTTTAATCAGTTAAAATTTTTAATTAAAAATGGGTTTTAACAGGTACCCAAAACCTGATTACATCATAGAAAAGAAAGCTGAAACCAACTACAAAAATGAGAGAGGCAAAGATAGAGAATGCAGTACCACAAAACTAGAAACACCACAGAGGATACCCTTAAAGCAAAGACAAGAAGGAACTGAGGATACCCTTGAAAAGTAGAAATAGAGGATACCCTCGAATAGCAAAAAGAAGCTATGGGTGACCCAGAGGATGCCCATTACAAGAAACCACAATAAGAAAGGAAGCCCTAAGCTTCATCTTTGGGTTCCACACCAACTTTCTAGAGCTCATCATTTGACTCATCCATTTCAACATATTTATCATCTCCTTTGTCATCCATAGGAGTAGTAGCTGCCTTGAGGGAGATGGGAGGTTTCATGATACTATTTTAGGGAGATGGGAGCTTCTCATGATGCATTCCCATTTGAGACTTTTTGCAAAGGTCCTTGTATTTGATTTATTTGATTTTAGCTTACCATTTTTTTTTCTCGTAGTGAATTGACCTTCCTTTCACCTGCTACCCTGTAAGCTTGACCAAAGTTTTTATGTCGACTTCAAATTTCCTGTTACAAATCATCACTCTTCCATTATACCAAGTGCTCAAAAAAGCAGAGGTAATTTTAGGATCCTTTTAATTGAAACTCTTAAAAAAAGAAAGGAATCCCCTAGTAGAGAGGATAGTTTCAACAATGGAATCCATGACAATGACGGATGGCTCAACAAAACTCATGCTGACAGAAAAATAGAGGCTTTGAGGAAAAATTTGGAAAGGATAGTGATGAAGATGAAAGGGACAAGGATTGATATAAAAGGAAGCAACATTGGGATCAAAATTGTGAATAATGAGATCTCCATATCATCTAGGAAGCTGAGTGAATCAGGGAAAGGAGAGTCTACATGAATCGAGGTGATCGTGATAGAACTTGCTAGAACCAACTTGGATATGGAGCATGTGAGAGGCCAACCCAACCTCCCACATGATGAAAAATGTGAGTTGGGTAACAAAATTGATGGTGAAGGCATAAAGGAAGAGGTAGATGTGGATGGAATATGGAAGGTGTGGGAAAGGGGAAGCGAGGGATATGGATGGCCCGATGGGGATGGGATGAAATGAAATGATGGTATTGGTGGAGGGGTGGGAGTGAAAGACAAGAAGACAAAGACCAACATGGCAAGGATGGATGACAAGGCAAGAGGGCTAAAAAAAAATGTAAATTTTTTTTTATTGAAAAGCGGTGGAGTGGGGATTAGTGTTGAAAATACCAAAAAACCGATTAATCCACGTAACAAGGTTACGTGGGAATAAGTGGAAATGGAAATAAAATCAATGAGCATTTAAACCATTTGTGGAAAATCTAACTTGCTCCACATTAGCATTTGTCTCATTTAGGGATATTCTGTCTTGCTCCACAATAGCAATTAGTTCCTGAGGAAGGCCACTTGTCCAAATCACCAAGCTTATGTATTGGGCTCCAATGTTTGCAAGTTTGTTGACTACTTTATTGCTTTCTTTGAAAGCATGTTGAAAAATGATATCTTGAAACATTTGATTTAAACACATAGCTTCATCAATATAGTTCCTAATACTCCTTGAGGCATTTTTGGAATTATTTAGATAGTTGATGGTAGTCAAAGAATCCCCTTCAACCATGAGTCTATATAATTTTTTTTTTGCCAGAGCAATACCTCTCCACAAGGCTCTGGATTTAGCAACCTGATTCATTTGAATTTCCAAAAATTTTGCATAGGCGAGGATGAATCTACCACTGCTATCTCTAAGGATACCCCTAGCTCTAGCTAATCCAGGGTTGCCCTTGGTAGCACCATCAAAGTTTAACTTGAGCCAACCTAAAGGAGGGGGAATCCACTTGGAATATACCCTTGGGTTAGGAGGAGGATTTGGGTGATTTTCCAGGATGGAAATATTGAGAGAAAGGCCCAAGGAAGTATCGAATCGAGATGCAGGATGGGATGAAATAGGACAGAGGGAAGCATTATCTATAGCAAAGAAAATGATTTTGTTCAAAATACAGTCTAGGATCAACATCTTGTTAGGTAATTTTTGAGAAGGTTAAGTGATTATTAATCTAACCTTTCTTTGCATTGTGAGGAAATGGTCCATTGATTCTTCAAATTTTGCTTTAGCTATGACTGGCTTTGTGAATCCTTCTTCCTTAGTTTCCCATGTCCTACTGAGTGTGTTATGGGTAATTTGTTCAAGACATCTTTCTTATGTAATTTTATAGGTATTTTTTGCTTTTAAAAAATAACTTCCTTGTGCACTACATAAGGCATTCAAAAATTGCTTTCTCAAAGAGATTTTATTTTTGAAAATGACTTCTTCAAGTAGTTTTTAAATTTAAAAATGACTTCCTTCTGCAATGTCACAAATAAACTTCTTTAAGGAGCTTTTAGCTTCCTTCTATAATGTCTTAAAATATCTTTTTTCATGAAGCTTTTAAATCCTTTTTCAAATTTATTTTTTCCTTCCTTCTTGTTCTTTATATAGTGAGTGCTATTTCATTAAAATATGAGGTTCCTCCTAAGCGCTTTCTCTTCATGAGGTGTTCACAATATTAATACCTTTGTTTTTTCTTCTTCTTTAGGTAGTTGTTTTCTTCTTGTATTTTTGTGTACGTTAAGTTTAGCTTTCTACACTTAGGCATTTTCTTCTTTCATGGAAGAACACTGTTCTTCACTCTAGTCACTTTATATTTATCTTTTTTAAATGTGTAATGTATGATTTTTTACACTTTTATTTGTCTTCCTAAGATATGTGTTTGGTTCTCTTAAGTTTTCTTTTTTACCTTCAATTCCTTTGAATAATTGAGTAACCTACAATTCCTTTTATAACAAAGATAATAATCGTCACCTTTTCTATTTCAAAATAACTTTCTTTGATGTATTTTAATAATTTAGCATCTAATTCACACCTTTACTTAGTGTTCTACATTTTTTTAAATGCTACTTTCAAGAGTAGCTTCAGGGATTAATGCTGTATTTTTAGATATTTTTAATGCCCTTTCTTCTTTAATTTGTATAATATTACTTCTCATTGGCTCACAAAGGCTTTGGAACTTTAAAAATTATATGAATTAGATCTTTCTTATGTTCCTTTAGAACATGGTAATTTTCTTGGAATATGCTTCAAGCCTTTGAAAGGGAGTTGTTATTATAAAACTTTAAGAAGCTTAAATGACTTCTTTATTTTCCTTTAATTTAAAGGAGCTCTTGTGGCTTCCTTATTTGTCTCAATTGGCATGGTTGTTTACTCATAGGATTTATAACCTTTGGTTATAACAAGGATTGAAGCCATTTCCTTTGATTATTTAATAAGGCTTTTTTACTATGGCAAGGTTTTTTCACCCTAAATGTTTTGGAATGTGCCATGGAATTTGCCTTCAAGGTCACAATATTATACAACTTAATTTTACCCTTGAAACTTTTTCTCTTAAACTTGAAATTTTCCTTAAAAAGAGGGCACTTTGGCTTTCTTTGTGTCAAATCTGGAGGAGGATTAAAAGGAGAATTCTTTCTTCCTTCTACTACTCTAATACCATATGTTAGATCTTAATGCTTCAAATAAATGTATTATGGAATGCAAATTAAGGGTATTTAAGTACATAGTATGCTTAGCTTAGGTATAACAAACCCTTAAACAAACTTGAAAATATCTTATCATATACTACATGCATGTACCTTGTGAGGGATGGTTATACCACTTGACTTCTCATATGGTCTATGATGTAATAACTCCTAACATAATAATCATATGGTCAATACCAATACAAAAGTAGAATTTTTATGGTGTCTCCCTTACAATAACAGACATGACGTGCAAAAGTGCTATTAAATATTTATAATAGTACAATACACTCAGTAATATCAAGTTCAACAAGACATTATCGATGGACAACTATCTATTGCCATGTACTTACATTCCCAAGTTGTGTAATCAACACCATCTTTGCCTAATCCTAGTAATGTAATATTGGTAAATTTTAACACCATTGAGATAGACAAAGAATTAGTTGTAAAATAATATTCTTTTTTTACCAACCAATAGGGTATGAAAATAGGAAAAAAATAAAGATGATTATGAAACAATCAATTGATAAGTAGACAAATAAGAGAAATGGTATAATAGTCCTTAGTAGGGGATGTTCATCCTTGTACTTAGAAGATAAATGATCTATTTTAGTTAAAAAATAGAACAAAAGAACAAAAACATGGGGGGAGAGGTCATAAAAACACCTCAAAAGGAGGGTCAAGAAGTACCAGTGATAAAAGCCAAAGGGCTAATAAGGGGAAGAAATATATGATGAGTATTTGAAGAAGATACGTAATTGATAAGGGAAAGCAACAAGGGGAGATATCCACTACAAAGAGAGTTTAACATAAAGTTGATATGCCCCTTTATCACATAGGAAGGGTGTCAAATAAATAATAACCAAGCCTCAGTATTTTCCATAAGAAGGGAGACCCCTATTACCAAATTTAATATTATAGAGAAAATAAAATAGACATTGATTGAGGTCCACAAGCTAGTAGCCTTAGCTTTGCCTAGATAATGAGATATACTTTGATAATCTTTGAAAGAAGAAGAGAAGAGTTATGTTAAAGGTAAGCTAGTCGAATCCTCCTTAGATGAAGTCATTGAGCAATAAAATTTGATCATTGAACAACCATCATATATTAATGTTAGTGATATTTAAGATTGAAAATTACATCCTTAGAAGTTACATAGTTTATTTAGGAGTAGTAGCCACCATCATGCCTAAGGAATTATGGAAATAAATGGTTCCTCCTTATAGTAAAACAACTAGCCACCTAGTAAAGATGCATGGAATAAGAGTTAAAAAATAAGTATCCTCAAAGATCTTGTCATGACCATAACAAGGTACCCAAAATTTATGGTAGTGCAAGAAGTCATAGTTGTAGATGTATCTCCATACTTCAAATTGTTACTATCTAGATGATGGAAAAATAGATATCTTAGGGGATGGTTATCTAGAAATGGATTACACACACATTAAGGTACCTAAGGACATAAACATAATCAATATGTAAAATTTCTATCATGTAACCACCTCTTGCATAAAATGTTGAGCAAGGTGCAGCAAAAGCATTGCAAAAGTATTGTCATTGTTGTCAACACAGACAGATTGATGCAGTTGATGCAGTTCAGAGGTCAGTCAGATCAAGTACAATGATTTTCAAGGAAAACAGAAGTGACCCAGATTCAAAAATTTGCAGAAAAAGACAAGTAAGAAAACTGTCGCGATATCGCGACATGTTTTCTGTCGCGATATCGCGACAGGTTGAGAGGTCCGAAGGCAGAAAGAAAAATGTCGCGATTTCACGACATAACGGAGGAGAGAGTGAAAATGCGACAGGAGAGAGAAAAAAATTGTCACGATTTCCTGACATGGCGAGGAGAGAGAAGCAAAAATTGTGATTTCGCGACAAAAGGATGAGAGAGAAATGCATGAGAAAGGCAACAAAAATAGGAGAGAGAAAGTTCATGAAAAATTGTCACGATTTCGCGACATGCTGGAAGGAAAGAAGCAAAGTTGAAAAACTGTCGCGATTTCGTGACAAGTTTGGAGTAAAGGTGCCATGGACGAAAAGTGTCACGATTTCGCGACAAGTTTGAAGAAGCAGCGCCTAGGATGAAAACTGTCACGATTTCGTGACATGTTGGAGGCAAAGCAGCAAAGTCGAGTAACTGTAGCGATTTCGCTACATGTTGCGTTTTGCTGGCTGAAGCAAAGAAAATGCACTAAGTCAAGAAAGTGTAGCGATTTCGCTACAAGTTTGAAATACAAGGCGCAAGAGTGTAGCGATTTCGCTACAAGTTCGGAATGGAAGGCACAAAGATGCAGCGATTTCGCTACAGGTTCAAAATGCAAGGTGCAAAGGTGCAGCGACCTCGCTACGAGTTCGAAATGCAAGGGGCATAGGTGTAGCGATTTCGCTACAAGTGTAAAACACAGAACACAATGGGGTAGCGATTTCGCTACAAGTCTAAGATTAGCAAGTCGAAGCAAGAGGAAGCACCAAGGCAACAAAGTTGTAGCAATTTTGCTACATGCTAGATTTTCAGAGGCCGCAGCAAAGAAAATTACTAAGTCAAAAAGGTGTAGCGATTTCGCTACCACATGAAGAGAGAATTGTACGGAGGCCGAAAGCGTCGCGATTTCGCGACAAAGCGAAGGATGACGTCAGCAAAACTGAGAAGTGTCACGATTTCGCGACAAGGTGAAAGAAAAGCCGCTGGAAGCCGAAAGCGTCACGATTTCGTGACAACTTTGAAGATGACGTCAGCAAAGCTGAAAGTGTCACGATTTCATGACAAGTTGAAAGAAAAGCCGCAGAAGCCGAAAGCGTCACGATTTCACGACAACTTTGAAGGATGACGTCAACAAAAGCTGAAAGTGTCACGATTTCGCGACAAGTTGAAAGAAAACCGCAGAAGTCGATTTCACGATGAACATTAAGGATGACGTCAAAGAAATGTGTCACGATTTCGTGACATGTCTCATTTTCGTGGCTAGGAGACAAAAAAAAGCTCGATGCAGCAAAAGCGTCACGATTTCGTGACATGTCTCATTTTCATGGGTGTATGCCGAGTAAAGTAGAAGGAGGCTAAAAATGTCGCGATATCGCGACATGTAATGTTTTCGCAGGTGCATGCTGAGACAAGGTCTTGAAGGAAGATATGTCGCGATATCGCGACAGGTAACAGCTTGGCGAGAAAAAGCCAAAGATACATGCACTGTGACAGGTGTCAAAATAGCGCCAGTTATGGTAGAGTTAACTGGAGTCAGATCTGCAGTTCCCAGTGACAGGTGTTGGTGAAAGATTAGAGAAAATACTGCAGCAGTTAACTGGAGTCACAGGGAAAGTTACGAAGCATGCATTTAAGAAAAGAACGGCTGTTGCAGGGCCGTGATGCAGCAAGCTGGCACAAGCGCAGTATTACAGATAATCTCTACAAACAAGAAATCCTCTCGATGGTTGTGCATGTCAGACACGACAGTAGCGGGTAGAATAGAAGGATCGACGCAGTATAGAAAAGAGTGTGAAAGTGCTAAAAGGGCAGTTACGTAGAGTTTAGGAGAACAGAATCATAGAGCATCAAAACGCGTAGAAAGGCTGTCAGTCTGCATAGAAAAGGGTGTCAGTACCAGCAGAGCAGAATGTCAGAATATGTCAGTAAGAAAGCGGCGAAAAGGCAGAACGCGTCAGAGGGGATTTGACGGATCGATTACAGCCGAAAATGCATGAAAGTTTAGAGGGAAAATTTGAACCGTTTAAAAATTGAGCCGTTCAAGAAAATCAAATATAAAAACTCGAACAGGCACAGGAAGAGAGGTTACTGCAACCATGGTTATTCATGAAAAACAAAAGATAAGGTTGAGTAAGAGTGTTGCTCGAAGTACAGTGAAAGAACAAAAACCTGAATGCAATTTTTATTGAAAGATCAGAAGAGAGGTTTTAGACTGTAAAAGGAAGATATTGAGATTCTAACAATTCTCTTTATGCTTCTGTGAGATTAATTTGTATGAGCTATAGACCAGTGAGGGTCTTGCAAAAGAGAAGGCATTTTTATGTCAATATTTTTGTTAAAAATTGAAATCCAAGTTGGTGCTTGGTAAAAGGAGTTGGTGCTCCTATCTGTTGCAGCAGAAAAATCAGGGGTTGGTGCTCCTTCCAGTGGGTGCTGGTAAACTATTTGTAAAGATTGAATCCTTGCAAAGACTGGATTTGGATTGTAGTCCAAACAAGTCATTATTTGAGGAGTAGCCACATCGGTGAACCTCGTTAAATCTTGTGTTGTGTGATGCTCTTGTGTTATACTTGCTTTATCTATTTTTAAGCTTGCATTTTTAAGTTTTAAGAGTTGCAGATTCAAGTTTTTAAATAGTTACACTGATTCACCCCCCTCTCAATGTCATTGTGAGAATATCAATTGGTATCAGAGCAAGGTTCCTGTACAAGCTTAATCAGCTAAGGTGATCTTGGAAGATACACAATGGCCGGTGGTGAAGGATTCTCTTCTAACAAAGCTCCTCTGTTCGATGGAACAAATTATTCTTTCTGGAGACTTAGGATGCAGACATATCTATGTGCATTGGGTTATGACATTTGGGAATCTGTTGAAAATGGATACACTATACCCTCTGTTCCTCCAACGGATGCGGCTGAGAAGAAAAAGTTTGAGAACAACTCGAAAGCCAAGAATGCTATTATGTGTGGATTAGTAGACAGTGAGTTGATACGCATCATGAACTGCAAATCTGCAAAAGACATATGGGACAAACTGCAAAGCATTCATGAAGGAGATAGCAAGATCAAGGAAGCTAAGCCGCAAACACATCGTGCCCAGTTCGAAGCATTAAAGATGACCGATGATGAGAACATAGAAGCCTACATGCTGAGAGTAAATGGAATCATTAATGCAATAAGAGGACTCGACGAGGAGATGGAAGATGCAATTGTTGTGAAGAAGGTACTAAGAACTCTCAATAAAAGATTTGATGCAAAGGTTTCTGCCATAGAAGAAGCAAAAGATTTAAATTTTTTTAGTATGGATGAAATGCATGGTTCTCTAACAGCATATGAAATGAGAATTGGACAAACTAAGCCCTCAGACAGAGAAGCAGCTTTTCAAGCACAGAAAAATATAAAATCTAAACAAGAATCTGAGGAAGAAGAATCTACAGATGAAACTGAAGCAAACTTTGTTAGGAAATTAGTAAAGGGAAAAGGAAAGTACAGAGGCAAGCTACCGTTCAAGTGCTTTAATTGTGGAGGCATCGGGCACTTTGCAAAGAAAATGCCCAATGAATGAGAAAAACAAAAATGATGAAGGGACACACCAAGAAAGAAATGTCCGAAAGAAGAAACCACATTTTAGAAAAAGGAACTTCAAGAAGAAAAGTTTCATTTCCAAGAACATTGACTCTTCGGAAGACAGGCCCAAGTGAGGACTCGTAAGAAGAAACTGGTGAAGCCTTGTTCATGGCTTTTGAAGAACAAAGAACTGAGGAAACCCAGGAGTGTGAAGAAAAATTAGAGGATGAGGCTGAGGTAGATCTGGAAGGTGAGTTGGTTGCTGCACTTGAAGAGTTAAGTGCAGAAAGGAAAAGAAATAAAAAGATTTCAAGAAAATTTGAGGATGCTAGCAATTTGATAATCAGTTTGAAAGTACAAACTGAAGAATATAAGAAAAAGTCTGAAGATTTTGAAGCTCAGCTAACCGTGAAAATAAAAGAGTGCAATAAGCTAGAAGAAGACATAGTTGGATTAAGGCTGCAGCTAGAAGAGATGAATCGAAAACTGAGTTGTCATCATAAATTTGAAGACAAGCTCGCAAAGCCGAATAAAATGTTAAATAATCAAAGGCCTACAGGTATCAAATTTTGTCTAAGCTTTGATGAAGGAGAATCCTCAAAGGACTCAAAGGCTGTAACTGTAGAACCAATAAAGAATAAAGACAAGATCAAGGTTGATCAAGATAAACCATATCATGCAAAAGAAAACAATAAGTCCAAGCTCGAAAGGAGTTCTACAAATGATGGATTCACCAAAGTCACATATCAAAGAAGAAGAAGACCCATGGCTCCTACTACAACATGGCAACAACCATTACCCGGGTACACTCGTTCCTTTTCTCGGTTATTGTTTTAAATGCAATGCATATGGTCATAAAATCTCAAGTTGTAGATATAATGTAGAACACAAAAATTTTACTAGTAGAAATATTTTTTCACCTTTGATAGATTATGCTGTAGAATGTTATAACTATCATAACTTCAGACATATTGCAAGGAATTGTCGTAGCTCTTTTGCAGGAAATAAATACCTGGGAAGAAAGTATCAATCAACTGGATTAAATCAAAACAAAAAATTTCTCGAAAAACTGTCACAAGCAAATGAAAGGGAGAAGGTAAAACAAGTGACCAGATCTGTTGTCAAATCACAGTGGAAGGAAAAGGAGCAACCTAAGAAAGACAAGGAATCCCTAATCGTTCAAACAGCTCTCAAAGCCCGTAATAAACCTGCACCTTGGATTCTGGATGATGGATGCTCCAGTCATATGACAGGAGACAAACAGAAGTTTGATAAGCTACAGACATACGAAGGTGGTTCTGTAAAATTCGGAAACAATGATGGAGCAAAGATAGTGGGTAAAGGATCAGTTAAGTTAAGTGACGAAAAAATCAACTCTAAGGAAGTTCTTTTTGTGGTAGGTCTGAAGCATAACTTACTGAGTGTAAGTCAAATTTGTGACAGAGGTCATGAAGTAATTTTCAAGAAAGAGGGCTGTGAAGTAAGAAAGACAAAAAATGGAAAGTTAATAGCCACTGGACTGAGAACTTCTAGAAATTTGTATACTCTCTCGGAGACTTCAGAAGGAGCTTGCTTGGTTGGACAGGAAGAAGAAAATTGGCTGTGGCACAAGAGACTCGGTCACATAAGCTTTGATAATCTGGTAAAGATCAGCTCAAAAGGAGCAGGAAGAGACATACCCACTATTGGTAAACCCTAAAACAACATTTGTGAGTCATGCCAAAAGGGGAAACAAACCAGATCTACTTTCAAAGCAAAAGAGTATTTTACAAGCAATCCGTTAGAACTAATTCACACATATTTATGTGGACCCATGAGAACGGAAAGCATAAATGGCTACAAATATTTTATGCTGTGTATAGATGACTTTTCCATAATGACATGGGTACTCTTTCTAAAATTTAAATCAGAAGCCTTTGAGATGTTTAAAACTTTTAAAAATCTTGTTGAGAATCAATCTGGAAAAAGAATTAAATGTTTGAGATCAGATAGAGGTGGAGAGTTTATTTCAGATGAGTTTGCAGAATATTGTGAAAAACATGGGATTAGAAGACAGTTTTTGACAGCTAGAACACCACAGCAGAATGGAGTAGTTGAAAGAAAGAACAGAACTATGCAAGAAATGGCAAGGACCATGTTAACCGAGAGCAAAATTGCTGACAGGTTCTGGAAAGAGGCATTTCATACTGCAGTCTACATTCGTAATAGATGTATGTTGAGGCCGCATGAAATCAAAACACCTTATGAACTGTGGTTTGGCAAAAAGGCTACATAGCAAAATACTTCAAAGTGTTCGGCAAACAAGTGTTACATTAAAAGAACCGAAAGCAATCTTGGCAAGTTTGAAGATAGAGCTGATGAAGGTATTTTTCTTGGTTACTCAACAAAAAGCAAAGCCTACACATGCTACAACAAAAGACTCAAGAAAATTGTGGAGAGTGCGGATGTTAAGGTTGATGAAGGAAGGAAACAAGAAATCAGCCATAATGAAAACTACCCAACTTATGAAGAATTTATTGAAGAAGATGAAGATCAAGAAAAGGAAGAGAGACAGAAATCAGATTCAGATGATTTGGAAAGAGAAGAAAATAGGAAATCCAGAACAGGCAGCTGGCAAAAAAATCATCCCAAAGAGCAGATTATTGGGGACCCTACAGTTGGCATTCAGACAAGAAGAAGAGTAGTAAATAACTATTCTCTGTTATCCAGCATTGAGCCCAAAAATATTATTGAAGCAAGCACAGATGAAAGCTGGATGGAGGCAGTAAATGAAGAACTAGATCAAATTGAGAAAAACAAAACCTGGGAATTAGTACCAAGGCCTGAAAATAAAAACATAATTGGTACTAAATGGATATTTCGAAACAAATTGAATGAAGACGGACAAGTTGTAAGGAATAAAGCAAGATTGGTCTGCAAAGGATATGCTCAAGTTGAGGGGATTGATTTTGAAGAGACTTTTGCACCAGTGGCCAGACTTGAAGCAATAAGACTATTTTTGGCTTTAGCAATTCATAGGAATTTCAAAGTTTATCAGATGGATGTAAAATCAGCATTTCTGAATGGAAATCTTGAAGAAGAAGTATATATTGAACAGCCTGATGGTTTTCAACTTTGTGAGAATCCTAACTTTGTTTGCAAGCTAAAGAAAGCATTGTATGGCTTGAAACAAGCACCTAGAGCTTGGTATGCAAGATTGGACAACTATCTCACTAAGCAAGGATTCAAGAAAGGTATGGTGGATAGCAATTTATATATCAAAACTAAAAATGGCAATTTCATTGTACTTGTTGTTTATGTAGATGATATAATATTTGGAAGCATCGATGATGAATCATGCAAAGACATAGCAAACAAAATGCAGAAAGAATTTGAAATGTCTATGATTGGTGAACTTTCATATTTCCTTGGATTGCAAGTTAATCAAACTGAAAAAGGGATTTTTATTTCTCAAATTAAATATGTGAAAGAAATGCTGAAAAAGTTCACTATGGAGGATAGTAAGCCTGTCAGCACCCCCATGACAACAGGCTGCAAGTTGAGCAAGGATGATAAATCTCCAGATGTTGATCAAACAATGTACAGATCAATGATTGGGAGCCTGGTTGTATTTGGATGACCACCGGAGATCGGATATCTTACAAGCTGTTTGCATGGTTGCAAGATTTCAAGCTAGTCCAAAAGAGACTCATGTGACAGCTATGAAAAGGATTTTTAGGTACCTCAAGGGTACTATGGAGTATGGGCTATGGTATCCAAAAGGAAAAGACTTCACTCTTTTTGCCTATTCTGATGCAGATTGGGCAGGATGTATTGATGACAGAAAAAGTACAAGTGGAGGAGCATTTTATCTTGGAGATAAATTGGTAGCATGGCACAACAAGAAACAAGAATCAGTTTCTCTATCCACCGCAGAGGCAGAATACATTGCAGCAACAACATGTTGTACACAAATATTATGGATGAGACAAACATTGAAAGATCTTGGTATTCACTTCAATGAGCCCATTTCAATCAAATGTGATAACACTAGTGCAATCAACATTTCAAAGAATCCAGTAATGCATTCCCGCACCAAACATATTGCAATCCGGTATCACTTCTTGAAGGATAAGGTTGCAGAAGGAGAGGTCAAATTGGAGTTTGTTCCAACTACAGAGCAAGTAGCAGACATATTCACCAAACCTTTGCCCAAGGAAGTTTTTGAATACCTTAGGAGTAAGTTGGGAGTAGTCACACTACCCAAGCACTGACTAGCTATGGGGAACACATTCTCAGGGGGAGCATTAAAATTATTTATGCCTGAGAATGTTGTGCATAGACTCAGGGGGAGTCTGCAGTAGCCCTTTGGTATTATTGGCAAAGGGGGAGAAGAAATTGAGCAAGGTTGCAGTGTGTTGCCAACAATTCCAAAGGGGGAGATTGTTGAGCAAGGTGCAGCAAAAGCATTGCAAAAGTATTGTCATTGTTGTCAACATAGACAGATTGATGCAGTTGATGCAGTTCAGAGGTCAGTCAGATCAAGTACAATGATTTTCAAGGAAAACAGAAGTGACCCAGATTCAAAAATTTGCAGAAAAAGACAAGTAAGAAAACTGTCGCGATATCGCGACATGTTTTCTGTCGCGATATCGCGAGGGAAAACGAGGAGAGAGAAAAGCACGATTCGCGCAAACGGAGGAGAGAGAAAATGCACGCCGACGGAAAGAGACGATTTCGCGAGGAGGAGAGAAATTGTCGAATTTCGCGACAGAGGAGAGAGAAAGCAAAAGTCACATTGACATATCAGAGGAGAGAGAAAGTTCATGAAAAATTGTCACGATTTCGCGACATGCTGGAAGGAAAGAAGCAAAGTTGAAAAACTGTCACGATTTCGCGACAAGTTTGGAGTAAAGGTGCCAAGGACGAAAAGTGTCACGATTTCGCGACAAGTTTGAAGAAGCAGCGCCTAGGATGAAAACTGTCACGATTTCGTGACATGTTGGAGGCAAAGCAGCAAAGTCGAGGAACTATAGCGATTTCGCTACATGTTGCAGTTTCGCTAGCTGAAGCAAAGAAAATGCACTAAGTCAAGAAAGTGTAGCGATTTCGCTACAAGTTTGAAATACAAGGTGCAAGAGTGCAGCGATTTCGCTACAAGTTCGAAATGGAAGGCACAAAGATGTAGCGATTTCGCTACAGGTTCAAAATGCAAGGTGCAAAGGTGCAAGCACCTCGCTACAAGTTCGAAATGCAAGGGGCATAGGTGTAGCGATTTCGCTACAAGTGTAAAACACAGAACACAATGGGGTAGCGATTTCGCTACAAGTCTAAGATTAGCAAGTCGAAGCAAGAGGAAGCACCAAGGCAACAAAGTTGTAGCAATTTTGCTACATGCTAGATTTTCAGAGGCCGCAGCAAAGAAAATTACTAAGTCAAAAAGGTGTAGCGATTTCGCTACCACATGAAGAGAGAATTGTACGGAGGCCGAAGCGTCGCGATTTCGTGACAAAGCGAAGGATGACGTCAACAAAATAAGTGTCACGATTTCGTGACAAGTTGAAAGAAAGCCGGAAGCGAAGCGTCACGATTTTCACGACAACTTTGAAGATGACTCGTCAAAGCTGAAAGTGTCACGATTTCATGACAAGTTGAAAGAAAAGCCGCAGGAAGCCGGAAGCGTCACGATTTCGCGACAACTTTGAAGATGACGTCAAAGCTGAAAGTGTCACGATTTCGTGACAAGTTGAAAGAAAGCGAAGTCGACGATTTCGAGACGACATTAAGGATGACGTCAAAAGCCCGAATGAGTCACGATTTCATGACATGTCTCATTTTCGCGGCTAGGAGACAAAAAAGCTCGATGCAGCAAAAGCGTCACGATTTCGTGACATGTCTCATTTTCGCGGGTGTGTGCCGAGTAAAGTAGAAGGAGGCTAAAAACGTCGCGATATCGCGACATGTAATGTTTTCGCGGGTGCATGCTGAGACAAGGTCTTGAAGGAAGATATGTCGCGATATCGCGACAGGTAACAGCTTGGCAGGAAAAAGCCAAAGATACATGCACTGTGACAGGTGTCAAAATAGCGCCAGTTACGATAGAGTTAACTGGAGTCAGATCTGCAGTTCCCAGTGGCAGGTGTTGGTGAAATATTAGAGAAAATACTGCAGTAGTTAACTGGAGTCACAGGGAAAGTTACGAAGCATGCATTTAAGAAAAGAACGGTTGTTGCAGGGCCGTGATGCAGCAAGCTGGCACAAGCGCAGTATTACAGATAATCTCTACAAACAAGAAATCCTCTCGATGGTTGTGCATGTCAGACACGACAGTAGCGGGTAGAATAGAAGGATCGACGTAGTATAGAAAAGAGTGTGAAAGTGCTAAAAGGGCAGTTACGTAGAGTTTAGGAGAACAGAATCATAGAGCATCGAAACGCGCAGAAAGGCTGTCAGTCTGCACAGAAAAGGGTGTCAGTACTAGCAGAGCAGAATGTCAGAATATGTCAGTAAGAAAGCGGCGAAAAGGCAGAACGCGTCAGAGGGGATTTGACGGATCGATTACAGCCGAAAATGCATGAAAGTTTAGAGGGAAAATTTGAACCGTTTAAAAATTGAGCCGTTCAAGAAAATCAAATATAAAAACTCGAACAGGCACAGGAAGAGAGGTTACTGCAACCGTGGTTATTCATGAAAAACAAAAGATAAGGTTGAGTAAGAGTGCTGCTCGAAGTACAGTGAAAGAACAAGAACCTGAACCTGAATGCAATTTTATTGAAAGATCAGAAGAGAGGTTTAGACTGTAAAAGGAAGATATTGAGATTCTAACAATTCTCTATATGCTTCTGTGAGATTAATTTGTATGAGCTATAGACCAGTGAGGGTCTTGCAAAAGAGAAGGCATTTTTATGTCAATATTTTTGTTAAAAATTGAAATCCAAGTTGGTGCTTGGTAAAAGGAGTTGGTGCTCCTATCTGTTGCAGCAGAAAAATCGGGGGTTGGTGCTCCTTCCAGAGGGTGCTGGTAAACTATTTGTAAAGATTGAATCCTTGCAAAGACTGGATTTGGATTGTAGTCCAAACAATCATTATTTGAGGAGTAGCCACATCGGTGAACCTCGTTAAATCTTGTGTTGTGTGATGCTCTTGTGTTATACTTGCTTTATCTATTTTTAAGCTTGCATTTTTAAGTTTTAAGAGTTGCAGATTCAAGTTTTTAAATAGTTACACCGATTCACCCCCCCTCTCAGTGTCATTGTGAGAATATCATAAAATATAAGATGATGATATAGTAAACTAGAATGAACTCTTGGAATACATTGCTAATGATGGGTATTGGGAAAATAATCAAGATCCAAAAGTATAAATAACAATTTATGTGTTGTAGTATGATAGGGATCCAAATGTGGAGTATGAATAAAATGAGTTAAGAAACTACCTGATCATAAAATTTCCTCCTAAGATATCTATATTAACAATTCAAGCAGCTAAAAACCCATGGATAATGTACTTTGATGAAAAAATGGGATAAATATTAGAGAATAGTTTGTTGATCATCAAGGAGCACAAATTCATTATGCATATAGGCTATTATTCAATTGCATGAATAATTTAGCCAAGTGTAAAGCTATCTGCACCAATTTAATAAAAGCAAAATGTATGGGAATCAAAGACCTAAGAATATATGGTGACTTCAAATTAATAATGATTCAAGTTGATTCCCAATGCATCACAAAGAATAAATATATAAAATCCTATAAATTTTTTGTTTGGGATCTTCTTGAGAGCTTAGAATCCTATGAAATCAAATAATTACCCAAGGATATTAATGCAATAGGATATAAGTTGGTAGGTATACCAATATGCATTGATCATATAAATGACATGTGGAATAAACTAAAGGAGCTAGAGGTTTTCTTTAGACTAGCAATTTTAGATAACTACAATCATTGGTAGATCTTTAATAATGATGAGAAACATATGAAATTCTTGATTAAGAAGACTCAATATGCTAAAGAGAAGAATTAATATGGGGATGACATAAAATATGGAATCATACAAGTAAAGTCAAATCAATTGCCTAAGGGATTGATAATGCTAGAAAGTTTGTTTAATCCAGATCGTAGCTTAAGGAAAAATTATCAAGGTGAAGTCCTCTACATATCATCTTGTTGAGATAACTGAAGAGAAAAACTTGCTACTTAAGAAGTATTGTTCTCAATAAGAATAGGGTATTTTCAAAATATTTAAAACAAATATGGAGACACAATTTTGTTATGAAGCAACTTAAAAAAATATAGAAATAGCAGCAACAATACAATAATGTGAAATAAACAATATCTAATGATATAAATAATTCAAATTCAATTACCAAAAAATCAAATATGCAATAATCAGGTTCCAAATTTAAATCAATGTAAATCCTTACCCACTAAGAATGGGTGAAGTTTCATAGCCATTTAGAGAGGGAAAATACTCATATGTGCAACAAAGGCAACTAAGATTTGACTATGAAAGATTATTCCAACTACCATGTAGCTCATCCTATTTATAGACTAAATCAATCATTGACCCTAACCCTAATGCTCAAGGGAAGAATATCTAAACCTAGGGCCTAAGCTAATAAAAATAAAGATAGTTGACATATCTATATTGGAGTTTTTACATGACTCCCTCTCAAAAAGCTTTGTCCTCAAAGCTAGAAAATACTAGAAAATGCTCTTAGGTTCCCATGTAGCATCTTCTTCTAGAATTTTTTACCATTTGATGAAAAATTCCTAAATTTATGAAGACTAAAGATGACGAACTCTTGGCTACAATACTACTTTTTTATGGAGAGTGATTTGACCTTCTTCATTGAGTACTAGAAGCTTTTTTTGGGACTACACCTTCTAGAAAATAACCTATTTGATACAAGATATATGAAATATGGGATGGACATAGAAATATGGTAGAAGCTCTAACTAATATTCCTCTTCACTAATGTGACAAACCACCCTATAAGGACCATCAAATCAAAGATCCAACTTTCTATTGGACTTGGTCTTGAAGGATCATTGCTTATAGGGTTGTAAGTGCAAAAATACCATATCACCTATGGAAAATTATCATTTATAATGATGTGAATACTAATATTGCTTTATACTATTCTATATAGGTCAAATTATCTTTAAGAAGGTAAAGCACAAGATATCATTTCTATAAAAAATCATCTACCTAGGAAACCTTAGAGTATTTTGAAAAATAGTTTACCATTGATGAAGGTTTTTGACCATACAATGCTTCAAATGGGGATATATTAAGTGATGAATGATAAGAAGTAATGTACCTAAGAAGTAATGTACCACCATTAAACTAACAAAATCCAATTAACCTAGTGATATTTCTTATCCTGAGCAAAACAATGAAGGTAAGTACCCAAATATTTATTAACAATCTTTGTCTGGCCATCTTACTAAGGATGATAATAAGAGGACATATTCAACTTAGTACCATTGAGATAAAATAATTCTTTTCAAAATTTACTGGTGAAGATAGGGTGACAATAACTCACAATGGACTTAGGTATACCAAGCAATTTAAAAATAAATTCAAGAAATACCTTGTCCACCTTACTTGCTAAACAAGGATATTGTAATGTATAGAAATGAACATACTTGCAAAGGCAATCTAATACCACAAATATCACCATTTCCCTCTCATATTTTAGAAAGGTCCTCAACAAAATCCATGGATATGTTCTCTAATTGGTAGTTAGGGATAGGCAAGGGTTGCAATAATAGATTAGATTTAAGTGTTTTCCCTTGTTACACTAACAAAAATCACACTCAACCATAAAAGTCTTGACATTTTATTTTAATCCTATGTTTCAAAAATATTGAATTCCTTGACCAAGGACATGTATGCAATTCTTGGAGGGTATTTGTTTTAATATCCAAGGACTAAATAAATTAAATATGATATTTTTGTAGAGAAACTCCATTAGTATATGAGAAACAAGAGTATAATCATGAGCTAACTTCTATTTCCTAAATGATATAAGTAGTCTCTAGGTTAGAAAGCTAATCCTCCCAAAGTTGAGAAAGCCATTGTGGAAAAGGACTAAAATGACATTGATAATAACACCCTCATATTTGCAAGATAAAGCATCAACCACCATATTCTCTTTTCATTTCTTGTATTCATTGATAAAATCACACCCTAAGAGCTTGGTCATCCATTTATTTTGTTAATGACATGAGAGATGCTACTCTACGAAATGCTAAAGGCTACTATGTATGATTTTGATGATGAAGTGATGCCCCAATAAATAAGGTCTCTTTCTCCCTATAGAATGTAGAAAAACTAATATTTACTTCTCATAAGTGGATTGTCTTTGATTCTTACCCAAATGTTGCTTACTTTCAAAGACTAATGGTGTCCATCCTGTATCAAAATAAATCCAATAGCTATATTGAAATCATCACTCAATGAAAAAAGGTTTGCTAAATTTAGGAGTGGCCAAAATAGAAGTGGTACACATAGCTTCCTTGAGGGTTTGGTAGGCTTGTAAAGTGGCTTTAGACCAAACAAAAGCATCCTTCTTAGTGAGAGGAGCGACAATATTTCCATAATTGTAGATAAATATCTTGTAGTAGCTTTTGAATCCTAAAAATCCATCATAATATTTATTTTAATTATCTTAGGCCCTAGGTTTAAATAGTCATACCTTGAGCATTAAAGTTTGGGTTAATGATTTATTATTCTATAAACAAGAGTAGGTGGTAGTTGGAATCATCTTTCATATTTGAATCTTACTTGCTTCTATTGTTCATATGAGACTTTTCCCTCTTCAAGTGGCTATGAGACTTCTATAGAATTCTGAAGGGCTACGACTAGATGGAAACTATGGAGGAATGCTAGTGTCCTTTATATTTTGTTCCTAATGAATGATCGAAGCTCATTTCCTAATGGTTTATTATGATATATGAAAGAAGGAAGGAGTAGTAGTAGATATTTGTAGGACTGTTTGGATGTTATCCAAGGACTAAAAATGGAAGTACTCATATATGATTGATTCTCAATATAGGTATGCAAATAAGGGTTGATAGTACTAAGAAGAGAATAACCAATTTGAGGGGTAGTGGAAGGAATGATAGGAGGAGGGTTAGTGGGAAGAGGAGCAAGAATAAAGGTGTTGTGAGGAGATGAAGCCATGGCATTTGAGGAAGAAAAAAAACACCAGTCAAATATATTGATATTTGGGGGAGTCTCATGATGCTTACCAAGATTTCTTGGTATGCACTTATTTTTTCTCATACACACATCCTTTGAATGAACAATATGCTAGAACCATCTAGTAGTGGTAAAATATTCATTCATCCACTAGAGAAAATTGTAAAATCCAAAAATACTTGTCATGCTACCAAAAAAATTTATGAAAAATACCTCTAACTTTTATTAGCTTGAAGATAAGATTGTAAAGAGATAGGTCTAATTACACCAAATTTTGGATTTATTTTTATAAAAAAATACTAGGAAACAAGTAGCAGTATTGTTTTATAGAGGTTCTTGAATGGTTCATGCATTCTTATACTACAATTAACACCTATAGAGAGTCGATATTGAATCTCTAATAACTCTTGTTATGAAACACCATCAATAAATACAACAATAACAAAAGCAATCCAATAATGCAAAATAAACAATATCCAATGATAATAATATTTAAAATCCAATTATTAGAAAATTATATACGCAATAATCAGATTCTAGATTCAAATAAATGTAAATACTTAGCCACTTAGAGAGGTCAAAGTATCATTCCCACTTGGATAGGTTAAAATATCCGATGTGCAACAAAGATGACTAAGGTTTAAATATGAAAGATGACTCCAACTACCACCTAACTCTTCCTATTTATAGACTTTATCAATCATTAATCCTAATCCTAAAGGGATGACTATCTAAACCCAAGGCTTTATATAATAAAAATAAAGATAGCCAATACAGTTAAATTAGATCTATAACAAATTGCTTGGTCATATGAAGATCTAAAAGTCCATGAATAGAATGTGCTAGAGAACACCATTGAATTGGAATCAAATGCCAGGCCTTTTCACCAAAAGTAGAGACTAGTTAATCATAAATTAGAAGTCATGATAAGGAAAGAGTTGTTAAAAATCCTATAGAGCTATAACATATTCTTGATCAAACATTCTATATGGATCACCAACCTTGTCCTAGTACATAAGAAGAATGGAGATATCAAGTTATGTGTTGATTTTCGGAACCTAAATAGGGTATCATTAAAAGATCACTACTCCTTGTCTTCTATCAATCAATTATTATAATAAGTGATAGGCTCATATATGTTGTCACTTATAGAATATTTCTCTAGGTATAATCAAATTTGGTTTAGGTATGAAGACCAATATAAGATCACATTCACCATCAAGTGGGGTAATTTTACCTATTAACAAATTCCTTTCAACCTATAAAATATTGGAACAACCTTCTAGAGAGTGATGGATATAAATTTCTAGAACTTCTAGGCAAGATCATTCTAATACATCTTGACAATTTGACAATATTTTCCAAAGATAGAATCAAGGATGTTGAGCATTTAGAGTTGGTTTTCCAAAGATAGGGAATTTAGTATCTTTATAAACCCAAAGAAGTCTATCTATATTGTTTAGAAAGGAAAATTATTATGACATGTGGTATCCAAATGAGGCCTTGTCATAGATCCTAATAGAATCAAATCTATTTAAGACCTACCATTAATTTCATCAGTTAAGAGGATCAAGTCATTCTTAGGGAAGATCAAATTTGTAGCTAATTTCATTACTAATTTTGCATAGATGGCCAGACCTATAACCGATATGATTAATAAATATATCTCCTTAGATTGGAATAAATAAGGGAAGAAAGCCTCCCAAGAGGTAAAATATACCATCACCAAGGCCCCATATCCTAATCAACCTTGATTTATCCAAAGAATTTAGAATGTATATATTTTGAATAAATGAATATATCATGTCTGTCTTAATTCAAAAAAATTACCAAGATGAAGAACATACTATATCCTTCAAGCCCTCTGATGAGGTCCAAAAATGCCTCATTATTGCACAATTTTTGACTACCATATGATAAGTTAATTGCCAAATAGTTGACTAAAATATACTATTTGTTAAGTGTTTGCATGATTTTATGTTAGGAATACTATATCTCTGTTTTTGACTATTTTCAACATTTTGTGACTGATTTTGCTTGATTAAGTAGCAAGTAAAAACATGCATTTAAATTAACTAAATGTGGTATGCTGATATCCATTAAATTATCAATGGTTTTTGAATGTTTTCTTGCCCTTAAACTTGTTTCAAATCCACATTGAAGCCAAAATTTTAGGACTGTCATAAATCTGAAAATCTGGAAAAAACAACCATATAAAAATCAGCAAGCTGTCACTTTATAGGAACACCTTGAAGTTGTCAAGAAAAGCATGAGCATATAGATGGAATGAGTTCATAAGGACTACAGAAGACATCTGACCTATTTATAAGCATTCCCACATGGTCTAAATAGGCAACAACAAGGTATAACAGAGCAAGGACAATTGTGTAGCATTGTTGCACTATTTCAACATGGTTACTTGGTGAATGAAGTGTATAAATTCAGTAGCAACTTGATGTACTCCTTCATGTTGATATTTGAATAATTTTTTCATGTTATAATTTGTTTGAATTTGCAAGAAATGCCAATATTTTACAACTATGCAACAGAACTAGAAAATGCAGTAATTTACCATGTAAATTCTAGCAAGCTACAAATGAATGGCAAGGCATGGAATTCACACATGGAGAGGAATGAAAGCTATTGCAATCTGATCCTGAGGGATAATCCACTTGATAAATGTAGCTAAAATCATTTGAAGAGCACACAGTTGTTCATTCCGAAGATCTTCGAAATGAACAAGACATCTTCGGAATGAGAAATGCAGTCTCTTCGGAATGAGCCACTTATCTTCGGAATGAGAACATAAAAGTGCTTTTTGACTTTTTGACTATTTTTGATGGTGGAAAAAGGGAAAGAAGGTTGAAAATATTAAAGGAAAATATCTCCCATCTGAATTTTCCGTCCTTGCCGTCCAAAGCCACCATTCATGGAAAAGATCAATTTTGATTCTCTTCTAGGATAAACCCAGAAAAACTACAGCATAATAGAAAGTTGTTTGCAATATAGAAATGGCATATTCTAAAGTGGATAAATATGTGTGAGATATTTATAGACTCCTATCATGTATTCCCACCATTGAAGATGCTTTCTAAGGGCCAATGACTACTACTGCAACACAAACTATCCAGATTTGCATTCATTTCAAATCCAGAATTATTGGTAAATCACTGTAAAGCAACACATAGGCTGATTTGAGCATGGGATATGTTGTAAATATTTATATAAATAAAACAACTCTCTCCTTTGTTGAGACAGTTAGGAATTAGAATAGAGAAGAGTTTTCAATTGCAAAAATTAGGACTGTACATTAATTTTCTGTAACAGTTTTTCAGCATGTTCTATCATCAATAAAAGTGCAGCTATTTTTATCATTTTTGGTTCTGAGTGTTAATTATTTAAGGAGTGCTTTTCACCTCCTTATATATTAGGAAGTATGGGCCCAATTTCAGATCTAGAAGGAGGGATTTTATGGTAGGTTTCAATCTATAATTTTACTGCAGCAGAATTAATAGATTGCTTGCCAGATTTCATTTTCTTATTTTTATTTTGTATTATGTGATTTATGTTTGCTATTATGTTTGTGTACAACATTTGTGTGTATGTCGGCTGAAAAATTATATTACGCATTTTTCCTTTGCTTTCCATGTTTTCCACGCTTTTTATTTTAGCAACTTTCCATTTTTAGCATATTTCATTTTGTTGTCAATTCCTGTAGCAGAAGCTTGACGACCTTTTGTGGAAGGGCATTGAAAGGTGTTTTTAGAATAAGTTTCATTTACAAGCATCATTTCAATTATGCAAGAGTAACTAGATTTCAATTCTACAAATGTAACTTAGGATTTCAATTATGTTATTTCAATTCTGCAAGAGTAGATTAGAATTTCAATTTAGCAATTCCAATTCCTGCAATTATAGTTAGTTTTCAATTCTTGCAACTTAGAATTAGTTTTCAATTCCTATAATTTATTTTAGTTTCCATTCTTCAGACTAGGTTTAGTGTGACACCAAAAGGCTAAACCAAAATTTGCTTCACCAATAAATGCTTGAAATTTGAATGCCTAAATTGTACTCTGCCCTAGCCTTCTATCGTAGACAGCCTTGGACACCACCCCGGATTGATAAATTATTGAGATTAAATGATGAGACTCAACGACACTCATCATTTTGGAACCGTTATCGGGGATCATGGTGTTGTTAGAGGGTAAAAGCAGTTAAATAATTATTATTATGCTAACATATGAAGTTTAGAGTAAAATCTGAATGAATAGCTGGTATAAATAATAATAATTATTGATAATTGCATTTCAGTCCATTTATAAAACAAGCAACCACAGGGAGGTGATCTTCACACTTGGGGGTTAAATTGCCTATGTTTGAAATTATTGATAAAAATTGAAAGAATTCATCATCCTCATTATCAAGAAACATAAGATCTCTTAGAGGAGCCATCTGCTAGTACTGCCATTTTTATATCTATATCATCAGGGTAGTATAAACAAATTTGTATTAAGTGTTGGGAAGACATCATGGTAGATATACAAGACTATCCCTTGAAAAAAATAGCCATATCAGCTACTTGTAGCATTTGTTCATAGGGACATCATTGATGAATGCCATTTACTTCCATAACTCAGAGATGCAAAATATTTTGCCTAGTTTGAATTCTTCTCAAAGAGAGATCCCAACAACAACAAACAGGGCAAGTAAATGAACCACTACTTTCAGCCCAACCTGTGGCCAATATGAATAATACAGGACAGGCAGCCCCTGTCTATGTAAGCTAAAAAAAAAATCATAAAAACTTTTGCACAATCAAAATAGGAGTTTATAACTTAATGATGATCCTAGATTTTTCCATTATTACTTAAATATTGTTAGGATTTTACCGCGTTAAACCGCAACCTAGCAATTCTTAGCCTACATAGACAATAGTTGATCTCATTAGAGGTGATCCTACCTGACAAGTAGTTGATCTGCTAAAGTTGTAAACTTCTTGTCTTATTATACAAACCAAAAATATTTCTTTTTTTAGCCCAACCTATGATCAGTCTGAATAATACAGGATAAGCAACCTCTGTCTATGTAGTTGAATCTGGTATAAAAAAAAAAAAAACCTGCAAGAAATGTTATTGACTACAGCAACATCCAATTGTGCTAAAACAAGAACTTACCTGAGCTTGAAGAGACAAAAATCAATGGAGATACACAGAAAACCTTTAGTCCAAACACACAAAAATTAGCCTTGGATAAAGGAGAAAAACTAGAAAAACTGCACATAGAAAATTTACTTCCATTTTACAAAAGGGGTAAATTCTGTCATCCTATGAATGAAAAAAATTGAAGTGCAGCCAAGAAAATTCTTGAACATTATTAGCTGGCTGACTTATAAACAAAAAGCAAAATTATTGCTATTTTGAAACAATATTTCAATCCCTTTACATGGAATTACAAGGGTATATCAATATTTTATCTTGATGTAAGCACTTAACATCTTTTGGGAATTGGTATTTAATTGTTTCAAGAATAGATTGACAATATTTTGCAGACTAGGAGGCATGGACAACACTTGATTGAAGAATTTTTTAGATATGGAGCAGTGCTTCTTTCTCCCATTGGTAATTCATAGAGGATGTTAGTGGTGAATGGCTATTACCTTCGGGTATACCATGCACCATTAACTAAGGAGGAGTTCTTGAAGGAGATTCCATTGGATATACACATAATGGAAGAGAATTTCTCTTCAATATCAGATTCAGAGTGATGATAAAAAGTTTGACAAAAAGAAAAAAAAAAGAAAAAAATACAAGAAAAGCAAAAAGAAGAATAGTCTTGTTTGTGAACTTCCTTTTTGGGTACAAGCAAGACAAGAAAAATTGAAAAAAAAAAGAGAGAAATTTTTTTTGTAGCAAAGGCATGTCCCACAAAATGGGGATACATGAGGACAACCATCAATTTCAGCAATAAAGAGGAACAATGGAGCCAATACTTCATTTCTAGCAATAAGGAGGCAATGATGATGTAAGAAGATTCTTACTGCTCATCTAGTAAGGACGGTTGCATCAATGTTGTAGGTTTCAACAGAAAGAGATGGTGTTTTCATACAACAATTGACATGTTTTTGTAGAATAAGGATTGGTCTTATCCAAATAAGAGTGAGATATGTTCTCTCTGATTGAAGCACTTGAAAAAAAAAAGGGACAAAAGTTGGTTGAAAACCAGAAATGGCAGCCTCTTCTGATGAAAAAAAAAAGGGAGATGAAAAAAAAAAAAATAAAAAAAAAATGATGAAAAAAAATAAAAAAATGAATAATTCAGTAGTGAAAACCTTCTTGGAGGCGCTACTGAGTTGGCTTGCATGAAAATTGATTTTTTGGCATGCATTGCCTTGTTGATCTACCCATCATTGTTCCACCATTGTACAAATCTCACACTACACATGTGTTATGTTTGTTTATGTTTTCAGATAGCCTACTAACAATCATCAAAAGCAGCTTGTAAGGTGCATGACCAATTTTCAGGACAGTAAGGTATGTGTTTTTTGCATTTAATTCATAGTAAACATTTAACATTTAGTGTATGGTAGTCGTTATTTGGTATAAACTATTCATACAATAGTGACAAGTTGAAAAAGGAATATGTTCAAGATGTCAAGAAACACCCCCTTATGCCCTTAATTGCATGGAAATTCCAAAACTGTGCAAAAACCTGACTTTGGGACAAACATGGCAGCAATTCTATTTCAATTTGTAGGGAAAATTTTAGAAGGAGAACTGCAAGTTTATATCTCACAATTGTCTGATAAATTGGAGGATAATCAACAAAATGCACCTGAAGGTTCTATTTTAGTACTACTGGAATAAAACAACAACATACAAAACAAAGAATAGCATCTACACAAAAGGATGAACAAGGGATTTTTGATGTTATGGAAGGCTTATACACTCTAGAGATGGACCCACAATAGAATCTATAGCTAACTTTTGCATAGGAGGTCATTTCTGCATTTTTTGAAGATCTTCGAAATGAGAAATGCAGTCTCTTCGGAATGAATAGACATATTCGAAATGAGAAATGCAGTCTCTTCAAAATGAACAGGCATCTTCGAAATGAGAAATGTAGTCTCTTCAGAATGAACAGGCATCTTCAAAATGAAAAATGTAGTCTCTTCAGAATGAACAAACATCTTCGGAATGAGAAATGCAGTCTCTTCGGAATGAACAAGCATCTTCGGAATGAGAAATGCAGTCTCTTCGGAATGAACAAGTATCTTCGAAATAATAAATGCAGTCTCTTCGGAATGAACATACATCTTCAGAATGAGAATACAGTCTCTTCGAAATGAGCAGAAATTGTACCAGAATTGCTGAAAATGCTACAAAATAGCAAAAAGAGTAGGGTACATCAAATATTGAGGTTTATAAGGCTCTACCACAAGTAAGTACATCCCTCAAACATTTCAAAAAAAAAACATAATTCAATTTTGTTCAAAAGGTGCAAACAACAAAAATAAGCATTCAGGTTGAAATGTTGTTAAGAACATAAAATTCCATCGGTATAGTGCATCTACCAAATACGGTTCCACAATAAGACTATTGCAAGATGAATCACATGATATCAAGCCTTTAAGAGGTACCTTGCAGCACTAAAACTTGTAGAAAGATAGAAAAAAAAGTCATACATGTGCTTAATTGAAAAATACTTGATATAGTGCAACAAGGAGGAATTTCTCAGTTAGCAGGTAGCAAAGGATGTTCACAAGAATAAAACATGCATATTACTATGGCCTACTAAGATGCATGAGGGCATGCATCAGTTCAAGTTGGGGGGGATGATGAGGTCCAAAAATGCCTCATTATTGCACAATGTTTGAATACCATATGATAAGTTAATTTCCAAATAGTTGACTAAAATATACTATTTGTTAAGTGTTTGCATGATTTTATGTTAGGAATACTATATCTCTATTTTTGACTATTTTTAACATTTTGTGACTGATTTTGCTTGATTAAGTAACAAGTAAAAACATGCATTTCAATTAACCAAATGTGGTATGCTGATATCCATTAACTTCTCAATGGTTTTTGAATGTTTTCCTGCCCTTCAACTTGTTTCAAATCCACATTGAAGCCAAAAGTTTAGGACTGTCATAATTCTGAAAATCTAGAAAAAACAACCATATAAAAATCAGCAAGCTGTCACTTTATAGGAACACCTTGAAGTTGTCAAGCAAAGCATGAGGATATGGATGGAATGAGTTCAGAAGGACTACAGAAGACATCTGACCTATTTAAAAAAATTCCCACATGGTCTAAATAGGCAGCAACAGGGTATAACAGAGCAGGGACAATTGTGCAGCATTGTTGCACTATTTCAACATAGTTACTTGGTGAATGAAGTGTATAAATTCAGTAGCAACTTGATGTACTCCTTCATTTTGATATTTGAATAACTTTTCCATGTTATAATTTGTTTGAATTTGCAAGAAATGCCAATATTTTACAACTGTGCAGCAGAACTGGAAAATGCAGTACTTTACCATGTAAATTCTAGCAAGCTACAAATGAATGGCAAGGCATGGAATTCACACATGGAGAGGAATGAAGGCTATTGCAATATGATCCTGAGGGATAATACACTTGATAAATGTAGCTAAAATCATTTTAAGAGCACACAGTTGTTCATTCTGAAGATCTTCGAAATGAGAAATGTAGTCTCTTCGGAATGAGCCACTTATCTTCGGAATGAGAACAGAAAAGTGCTTTTTGACTTTTTGACTATTTTTGATGATGGAAAAAGGGAAATAAGGTTGAAAATATTAAAGGAAAATATCTCCCATCTGAATTTTCCGTCCTTGCCGTCCAAAGCCACCATTCATGGAAAAGATCAATTTTGATTCTCTTCTAGGATAAACCCAGAAAAATTGCAGCATAATAGAAAGTTGTTTGCAAGATAGAAATGGCATATTCTGAAGTGGATAAAGATGTGTGAAATATTTATAGACTTATCTCACGTACTCCCACCACTGAAGATGCTTTCTAAGGGCCAATGACTACTACTGCAACATAAACTGTCTAGATTTGCATTCATTTTAGATTCAAAATTATTGGTAAATCACTGTAAAGCAGCACATAGGCTGATTTGAGCATGGGATATGTTGTAAATATTTATATAAATAACACAAATCCCTCCTTGGTTGAGCCAGTTAGGAATTAGAATAGAGGAGAGTTTTCAATTGCAGTAATTAGGACTGTACATTAATTTTCTGTAACAGTTTTTCAGCATGTTCTATCATCAATAAAAGTGCAGCTATTTTATCATTTTTTGTTCTGAGTATTAATTAGTTAAGGAGTGCTTTTCAACTCCTTCTAGATTAGGAAGTATGGGCCCACTTTCAGATCTAGAAGGAGGGATTTTATGGCAGGTTTCAATCTGTAATTTTGCTGCAGTAAAATTAATAGATTGCTTGCCAGATTTCATTTTCTTATTTTTATTTTGTATTATGTGATTTATGTTTGCTATTATGTTTGTGTACTATGTTTGTGTGTATGTCAGTTGACAAATTATATTACGCATTTTTTCTTCGCTTTCCATGTTTTCGCTGATTTTTATTTTAGCAACTTTCCATTTTCAACATATTTCATTTTGCTGTCAATTCCTGTAGCAGAAGTTTGACGACCTTTTGTGGCAGGGCATTGACAGGTGTTTTTAGAATAAGTTTCATTTACAAGCATCATTTCAATTATGCAAGAGTAACTAGATTTCAATTTTGCAAATGTAACTTAGGATTTCAATTCTGCAAGAGTAGATTAGACTTTCAATTTAGCAATTCCAATTCCTGTAATTGTAGTTAGTTTTCAATTCTTGCAACTTAGAATTAGTTTTCAATTCCTGTAATTTATTTTAGTTTCCATTCTTCAGACTAGGTTTAGTGTGACACCAAAAGGCTAAACCAAAATATGCTTCACCAATAAATGCTTGAAATTTGAATGCCTGAATTGTACTTTGCCCTAGCCTTCTATCGTAGATAGCCTTGGACACCACCTCGGATTGATAAATCATTGAGATTAAATGATGAGACTCAACAACACTCATCACCCTCCATAATTATGAAGATAGGTATACTCTGATCAAGAAATAGGTGTTTTCCATCATGAAAGCTTTGAAAAAGTTCATGCACTACCTTTTATAGAGGAAGACCACTATTTTTGTAGTATATACTAGCTTTTGATCTATTGTATGACATGTAAAACTAGGAGAGAAGAGGGCTAGATGGATTAATAAGATACAAGAGTTTGATATTGATATAAAACCTACTAAGTTGACCAAGTGTAGGTCTTTGTGTAAAATATTGGTAAGGACAATGTTTAGATAACAAATTGCTCTAACAAAAGAAATAAATAGTGACTTAGGCACTAGATGAATGAGAAATATGTGTAGGTATATAGCTATAGGATAGGTACCTAAGGGGTTATCCACCATAGAAAGTGCTAGGTTCAAATAGAATATGATACACTACCAATGGATAAACATCTTGTTTAGAAAAGGATGTGATGGCACTTTTTTCCAATGCATGAAGGAAGATAAACAAATATCTCTAATAAAATAATTTTACCATGTCTACTACAACTCACAAAATTTTAAGTGCTGGGTACAATTGGCCTATTGTGTTCATTGATTGTTATAAATGAATCAAGGATTGTAAATCTTATTGCATGTTCTAGGGAAAAGAAGAGATTTTTGATGCTGCTAAAACTAGTTGTTGTAACTTAACCATTCTAACATTGAGGCCTAAATTTTATTGGAAATATCAATCCATTATTAATAATTGGTCACCGATGAATCCTCATTGCAATAGATTACTTTACCAAGTTGATCAAGGTGATCCTAGCTAAATCAGCCAATCATAAGACAATGGTGCAACTACTCTAAGATATCATCAATAGGTTTTGAAATCCTACTGCCATTGTGAATAACAATACTAACTATTTCAAGGGTTTTAAGGTGATGATGTTTGCATTTGAACATGGTTTCCTACTCAAAATTTCATTCAATTACTATCCTTAGGGGAATGGATTGGCTAAATAAACCAACAAGAACATCATGAGGTCATGAAGAGGACCACTTTTAGAATTATATAGAGATTGACACATGAAGCTATATAAAGAATTATGGGTAGATAGGATGATGCCAAAAGTATTTATAGGATCATCCCCCTATAGAATAGTACATTAAAAGAAGGTCGTAGCATTGATTAACCTTGAGATACATTCCCTCCAAATGTCATAATAGCCTGAGCTAAAAGACAACAATGTTGAGCCCATGCACAAAATATCAAATTCATTACTTATCCTAGAGGAAGAGAGATAAAAGTCCTTTAAAATAGTTTCTCAATGGAAAAAATCCATCAATAAGTGGTTCAATAAAGGGGCAATAAAAGTGGAATATAAGGTGTAACATGGAAGATGAACCATTTTATTGATTGAATAAAATATATTACAAATAATATTTTTGTTACAAATGACCCTCTTGGGGTTTACAATAGGGCATCTAAGGTGGAGGGTGTCCCTTTCATAATCAAGACAATAATAATGGTTCTATACAATTTTTTTATGTCACCTCAAAAGTTGTGTGGGTTTTTGGAAGCTTCAGTTGCTTGACCACCCTAGGCTAAATGCTCCTCCAATGCACCCATTCAAAACCCACAACAAGATGTTAGTAGCATCTAGTGGGCCTACCTTGGTTAGGCCCAAACTTTTATAAAGTATGTAAAAAATAAACTTGATAAATATTGCTTAAGATGAAAATATGATGTCAAAATGTCATAAATACACAAAAAACCTTACTTACCATGATGCTCTATCTGTTGCTAAGATCATGACTATTTTTGACTCTAAAATATGATCATCCAAGGGCTAGTGGTATTCTCTACAGATCATCTGAGGTCTAAGGACAATGATTGTAGATCATACAGGGTTGGATGATATCTTCCCTAGTGCTAGGAGGGTGCTAAAACTTTTGGTGGACCTCCAATAGGATATGAAGGGCTTCTGATAGCAATATGGTGCTGGGATGATACTCTATTTGTGAGCAGCTTCAAAAATAGAATATTTTCATGGTTAAGGTCATATTCATCTTCATGGTTATTGAGAAATATGCAAGAGGATGGGCTACAAAGTGAGGCTAAACACATACAAAGATTGATTGGAAATTTTGGTAGAGTTTTGGATAGCGACTCTAAGAATCCTTGCAAATGGAGGAAAAGAGGGGGTATTTATAGAATTTAGGAGGAGAGAGGATGGTGAATAGGAAATGATATGGCATTATGTGGAAGTCATATGGCATGTGTGAGGGAACATGGAAAATCTAGATATTTCCATTTAGGATACTATGCACATTACCCTATTAATAACCTTGGGTGGAGATATTCCTCACCCACCAAAGTGGCATGTACACATGATACCACACAGATGCACTTAGGTGGGGAGGATCCTCACCCTTCCCAAGTGTCATAAATAGGCATGGGGAGTGATGAGGGTGCATGGGGATGTGGAGAACTAGGGTGATGTGGACCTATTTTAGGGTCAAAGGGGGAAGCTAGGGGGAGGGGTGTGCACACATTTAGATAGTTATGCATCTAGGCTAGAGGTATGGGAAGTCATATGGTGACTAGGGGGTTTAGTGTAGGAGGGTGTTTAGTGGGGGAAAGGGGCTAGAAAAAGAAAAATTTAATTTTTATAAGGTTGCAAGGTGGGATTAGGGGGTGTTGGGCATTAATTGTGGAATTTAGAAAATAGGTTAGAATGTGGGGAATTAATTTAGAATTGTAAATTAATTATGGATCTTGGGGATTTTGGTAGGTAATTGGGGAAATTTGGGATTTTGGGAGTTAGCTTAGGAATATAGGAATCAATTATGAAATTTAGAAATTTTAGGAGGTAATTGGGGATTTGATAAATTAATCAAAATGGCTTTAGGGGAATTACAAAATTAACATGTTTTGGGTGTCTACATTTGCCCCTTTTTGTACCATTTTGTGTGCAAACATAATGCAGTGCAAAATAGATGACATCAACTTAGCTGTGTTGGCAACAAATGATTATGCATGGATGATGAAGATTGGTGAATAATGACTATGACTTGAGGTGGAGGACGTAAGATTCTCCAGTTAGGGAAGATTCACTTGACCTTAGAAATTTACCTTTGGAGAACTTGGAGTGATTATTTGGTAGGTATCCTCATGATAGTTTGATTGACTTGTCAAAGTGTGATGAGTGATGATTGATCCAGTTGAAGTAAGAAAAGAGGTTCTACTTTTACCTCAATAGAGGAGGGCTAATGACGATTTTTGGTAAAGAATTTCATATAGGTGCAATTATGTCCTCAGGTATTTGAGTATTGGAATGATTTAGGATAATATTTTGTGAGTATTGTCTACCCCCTCAAGAATCAAGTTTTTGGACAATGAGAAGGAGGGCAGTAACGAGGCACTTGGAAAAGAGGTAGTGGAAAGTTAGAGGGTGATGTGAATGATGAAAATAATGTTTTTTTTAAAAAGATCGCTTGGGACAATTGGACATTAGTGACCATATAGGATAGTTGTATGGGCCCAAATATAAATATAAGGGGCACACAATTTTTTATTTTTATCATTTGCAATGTGAGAAAAGGAGAGAGAGAGAGAGGTGTAAGGCAAAAGTTTACATGGAGTTCTTGTGGATTTGTAGTGCAAATTGACAAAATGGCTGAGAGTCATGATGCAAAAATTTGGAGGGAGTGCAGAGATGGTGAGTCAACATTTTCAACCCACTTGTTATTTAAATGATAAAAATGAACCATAAGATATCTTTTTGCTTGTTTTTTTGATGTACAAAAATAAAACCATAGATTTAAGTAGGCTAGACTAGGAAAGTGTGTTTCGAATGATGTGGGCATTGTTAGAGTTAAAGTGCACTATGCATTCACCTTGACACTTGTCAGTTTCTCTTGACAAGTGTCATGTGTTGAATATAGGCTTATGCCTATATATTGTAACCATTTGTATCAATAATATTAATTCCTTCAGTTTCGGTCCTAAAATTTGGTATCAGAGTAGTTGCGGATGCTAGGGAGTGCATCGCCGTGCTCGATGCCGTTGATGATCTCCACATGCTCGATGTTGTCGGCCCTAAACCTGGAGAGCACTATCGGTCTCATAATAAGTACATGAGAGCTTAACAAAATCTGGTGACGTGTCCCTCCACGTCAAATATGTCTTGGACTACAAAGGTGAGGTTCGTGAGCACAAGGTGAGCTATGGGGGGCACAGGCTACGACAACGAGAGAAGCTGAAAGCGCTCGACGAAGGCGCCAAAGTCACATTATTCTATTTTCTAATCCATCTGCATGTGGACAGTAAATAGGGATTTCAAGTTTATTGGGCATTTTATTATTTCTACATGGGGTCCACATTTTATTAAAAGGATACTTTTTAAACAAAATGAAGAACATACTTTTGTAAACCTATTGTAAGGGAACTTGTCACGTGAGGCTGGGGAATGATTGTAAAGAGTGGCCGACAACATGGCCTCATTGTATTTGTTTTTAATATTTTTCCACATAGGAAGTGGAAGTGAAAGGACTGATGGTCCATGTAATTCCCCTACAAGGGAAAAATTGATGATGTTTTTTATTCCGCCAGAGAGCGATGCCGCCACAGTGCGAGGTTTTAGTTGCTACCTTGGAGAGGCATGTTGTTTTTTCATTATGATGAAGGCCCCTTTGATAATGGAATATAGGGGTATTTATAGTCATTGAAAATGTTTTTCCGTGACGGATACAATGGTGGTGTCATATTGTAATTTTGAGGCTGTTTCAATTCCGTATTTTAGCCTTACAAATTTTCTACCTTGGAGTGCACTTTCGGTTGTACCCGACACTCCCAAGGTACTTTCATATGTGATCCTTGTAACTAGTGATCTTTTCTATACACTTGGCGAATGCAGCGACTGGTTACCCATGCATTTTGATGGGATGACATGGTCACCATAAGGACACTTATACTAGGGACTACATACAAAGACACCCTAGAATCTATCCGAGGTTATTTCCGGATCTACTTTTGAAGACTACAGACGAAGACACTTCAGAAGATTCTCTTCTTTTCTTCTTCTCTCCTCCTATTTTGATCTATGGCTCATTTTATTGTATTGAGTGCATTTTCGGTAGAGACCGACACTCTTATATGGCTCGTTTTTCCTTTGTATTAGGTGCATTTTCGGTATAGATCGACACCTTCTAGATTGAGTTCACCATAAAGAGATCTGATATTTATGGTGAATCTAGTCAGTGACCTACGAGAGGCAACATCCTCTGAGGATGACCTATAGAGGCAACAGACTCAGAAGTGGCTGACCCTGAGGCACCCATGATGACCCTAAGGCACTTAGATGGCTGACCTAGTGGCAACAGACCCATGGAAGTGGCTGACCCTGAGACAATAGGCCAAGATGTATACACAGTGAATCTAGCATTATTCACATTTGGAGAGCCAAGCGCAAAGAGCACGAGCATAGACCAAATCAGCAATAAGAGAGGATGATAGGTTGTTTTAGAGAAGTCAACATTAAGGGGGAATGTTACCTAATGTTGACTTGTTTTGTTTCTTCTTTAGTTAGGATAGTGCACTTTAAGGGGGAATGTTAGAGTTAAAGTGCACTATGCCTTCACATTGACACTTGTCAGTTTCTCTTGACAAGTGTCATGTGTTGAATATAGGCTTATGCCTATATATTGTAACCATTTGTATCAATAATATTAATCCCTTTAGTTTCAGTCCTAACAGGCATGTGGGTTTATGGTTGTTTATTTTTGTTTTAGGGGTGTGTTTTATTTTGGTATGTGTGGAGAGTGACTATATAAGGTCAAACGATCATATTTTATGACCATCCAAGGTTATAAAATGATGTAGTATGGTTGCCATGGGTTGGACGATCATAATTTCTTTTAGTATGATGATGTGATACTAATTGTGTGAGTTGTTGAGATTGAGGCACTTATTCAAGAAGGTGTTTATTGAGGCTTAGAGGTAGTTGAAAGAGGATTAATAGCAGTGGCTATAGGATATAGGTTTGGAAGGGGTGGCATGACTAGAGACAGTGCATGTAGGCCATGCCTACATTTTTTTATTGGTAGATAGATGATATCCTTATACATGGGTTTTTCATATGTCGACTGGTGATATGACAATCACATTGGAGGATGTGTATTGTATATTATAACTATTGATGATGAGAGAGAGCATTTTGAATACAAACACAATGTAGAAGGATGCAATACTAACCTGAGTGTATGGATGATGGTGGGAGGAAATTAGATTGGATCGTTGTGGGATCCTATTTGAGGTGCATTATAAGGTATATGTATTTACAATAAGGCACACCATTTTGATGGTATTGATTTCCAATATCATCTTGATAGATTGCTTGGGTGCATGGTTCCCATAGAAATTGCTAGGAATAGTGATGGATTTGGTTGAGATACTAAGGGTCTATTTATGGATCCCAATGTTACTAGCCCAGGCATACATATATTTGTATGAGGTACCATGATGAAGGTGATTAGGGTTGGGATGCAATTTTATCCTATAGGTATGGGTGTGGGAGCACTTCCACATAGGCTAGCCTTAAGGGTTTCTCTTTGAGGCACATGCTAAGGTGGGGCTAGATGTTCCCTATGTACTAAGATGGTGCAAGAATAGAGATCTTAGGTTGAGTCAACCTTATTCAAGAGTCCTAGCATGCTACCAAGATTTGTGGATAAGGTTGAGGCCATAGGACATGATTTGGAGGTCTCAAAGAGGTGGGTCAACTTAGGCTAAGGATGGAACACACTTGGATCATGTACAATATGGGAGGTGGATGGTCAGTCATAATGGGACTAAGAATGATTACTTCTAATACTCCTAAAAATTTAGACAATTTGATCTATGATAGGGTGTACCCATCACACCTTTAGTGTATAGGAGGATTGATGATGCTGTTGCAACACCATAGGTTGAGCCAATAGGGGATGATGTATATGAGGTGTTGGTAATTAAGAACATGGAGGATGCATGAACTATGCCTGAGTATGATGGTTGGTGGACCACAAAACATTTATAGCTAGGGATTGAGGGAGGCATGATAGGAGGAAAAGATGAGGTGGAGGAGTAGGAGGAGCCACTGGAATGATGTATACAATATTTTATAGTGAGTGGGGTGAGGTAATACAAGGTAGTGACTAGGAGGACTAATGAGGAGGGTGTGGAGGTTGGAGGTGATGGAGGATCTAGGGAGAGAGAATATGAGGAGGGTGAAGAGGATAGTGTGAGTTGTGTGGTTGATTTGGAGGAGTGGGTGCACATATTGGAGGCATAGAGGATAGAGTAAGATATCACATATGCAATAGAGTAGAGTTGATGGGAGACTAAGAGGAAAAGGTGGAAGGGATGGGATGAGGATCAAGAAATATTGCATGCCTAGGTTCAAATATTGTAGAAGGATAGAGATAAAGTGGTAGCATAGTGAGTACAAGACTTCAGGATGAGGCATGAGGTAGATATAGCAAGGATGTAGATAGAGGTGGTGAGGGTGCAAGAATATTGATGATTATGTAGTGATGAGGTGGAAGTAGGAGAAGGATTGGTGAGCATGCTAAAGGAGACCCTGATGAGAGTTGGGATAGAGATACCCTTAAAATCAACCTCACAGTCATGATGGAGTCATAAGAGTACATTGTTGGTTAGACCATTAGTATCGTGTTTCACAAAGCTAGTTGTATCATAGGCATCAAGTGCAAGGATTTTATAGGTGTGGAGAGGTATCCTAGGAGTGGTGTGGGAAACCTCACCAAGACAAGACAGAGGAGAGGGGAGAGATCGGTGGTGGTATGTAGTAATAGTGTTGATGTTGTGACAATTTTCAAGAGGCTTCAATGGTGCTATATGAGGACTATGGACCTAAGAGCCATGAGGATGTAGCCTACATGCATGAGATCATGATGTAATATATTTTTTATGGATAATATATACATTATAGCTTTTTTATTTTATTTTATGTGTGTTATGTGGTGTGGGTTTATGTGTGAATAATGATGGATATATAGATAGATGTAGATATATGTGGGTAGATATAGATGACATGTGATGTGATGATGATAATTTTATAATATAGATACATAAATGCTTGTGTGATGACCATTTTAAAATATTTGTGTGCTTGTTACAAAGCATAATTTAGTTGACTAATCAAGAACATCAATACAATCATAATAAAACAATAATAAAATAAGAAATAGGGTACTGACATGAGATATAAATGTGGTTAGTGATGGATGTATGATAAAGAAACAAGGCAAGACCTAGAGATAGGTATGCAATGTGGGAGGGTAATGACAAGACATGTCACCTCAAGTGTCCTAGAAAATGGAGATCTTAAAGTTTTTTAGGAAACTCAAACACCCTAATGATAGTAATCAAGTTCATCTAAAATCCAATTAGACACTTTGAGGGACCTACACTATCTAAGAGAGTCAAGCCTTTTAGGAAGTGTGTGCAATGAGGTTAATTTCTAATTTTTAGTGAGGTTGGACTAACCAAGTGCAATTCAAGCCATTATAAGCTAGCTCATGTACGGGCGATCAAAGGTCTATATAAAAGAATATCGCTAATGTGATAGATATATCACCACATGGAGGACATAATCCATTGCCAATAGAGAATCTATAGCCCCGATGGAGATATCCCCATAATACTTTGACGTACCTCCACTACTAGCCAAGTGTTTATAGCCCTAGTGGAGGCATATTAAATTCCTAAGGAATCATTAAATAAATAAATAAATAAATAAATAAATAAATAAATAAATAAATATATTATACATACATGGTGGATCCTTGGGTTTGAATTATGCACATAATAGGATGAGTAGGGGAATCCATTCGCTTTGTGGCTGGAGCTACACCTAGATTCATCTTTCCTAGACTCAAAATGTGATTAATATGTGAGATATGTGCATGGTCCAAGAGAGAACTCAAGGTAACTAGAGGGCCCTATAGCACCTTAAGACCTAATTATATTTTATGAAGGTTGAGTGGAACACTAGGTATGTCTGAATAACCCAAAGAGCCTTGCTATTCCACCAAATTAAGATAAAGAGTGGACAATATGTTGTGATGGTTTGAATAAGCAATGAGTACATATGAATAATTTTAATGAGGATGGTCTAAGAGTGAACAGGGTGACATGAGATACAAGATGAGGTGTAGGATGGGGAACAAATAGGTTTTAGCACAATAAGAAGAACATAGAAGTTAATATCACATGCATTATTGTATGAATGCCCTTGATTAATGAAATGAATAATGATTAGAAAAGTGGATAAACAAATCCAAAATATGATAAAAGTAGGATTTGATAAAAATTTGGGGATAAGGATGAATAATGTAAGTGTGATGTGAGAAAATCAAAAAGAGGCAAAGAAAAAGAAAAATTATGAGAGGAAAGGAGAGGAGAAAGAATGGCATGGGAGAAAGAAGATGAACTAGTAAAGGGTACGTAGCCACTTGAAGCTTGATTGTACAACCATGAATGGGATAGGAGAAAAAGGAGGAAAAGAGAGTAGAGAGAATGAGAAATACCAAAGTTTATGTAGATGCTTGAAGAGTGATCGTACAACCAAGAGTGGGGTGATATGGAAAGGAAGAGAAACTATAGTGAAGAGGATCCTAGGAAAATAAGAAGAATAAAGAAAATATGATGAGGAAAGGGTATGGGGATGTAGTGTGAACAAAGGTGGAATGATTATGATGGTGGAGTTGTGGTGGTGTGTTGGTAGTTGTGATGTTTTTTTGTGGTGAGGAATGATATACGTGGGAACAAAGTCAAGGTAGTTAGGTGTAAAAGGCACACAAGTGAAGTATGTTTATGGTTTTGGTCTCCTCGATCCCTTTGAGGTTGGCAACCTTGTAGGCACCATATACAAAGTTTTTCTTGATCATGTAAGGACCAATCCAATTGGTAATAAATTTGTTGCATAAGTGGCTATGGAGGGTAGAATTTTGTTGGTTCTCTTTGAGCATGAGGTTGTTGAATTGAAATTCATGTGGATGGACTTTGTTGTCATACGCCTGTTTGATGCAATCTTGATAAATGCAAAAGTGCTCAAGGGTATTGATTCAATGCTCATCAAGAAGTGTGCATTGATTGAGCCATGCTTGGTGTGCAATATCATCATCCATGAATTCTTGTAATGAGATTCACATTGAGGGGATTTTGAGTTCTAGGGGTATGATGGCTTCAATACCATAAACTAAGAAGAATGGTGCTGCCCCAATGGGAGTGTGAATACTCATGCAATAGGTCCAATGTTCTAAAAAGAGTTGGAGATGCAAATCCTTATGATTTTCTCTTATGATAATTTGTAAGATCACATATATGGTGTTATTTGTGTCTTTGTATTGATCATTACCTTGAGGTTAGTAAGGTGTTATGAAGTTATGTTGGATATGAAATTTTTTGTAAAGCTTTTGAATGTCCTTGTTCTCAAATGGAAGATCGTTGTTTGATATAATCTTAGAAGGGATACTAAAGTGATAAAGAATGTGATGGATAATAAAATCCATGATTCAAGGCCCAATAATTTTGGCAAGAGGAATAGCCTCAACCCACTTGGTGAAATATTTTGTGGCTGTGATGATGAAGGTATGCTACCTAAAATAAGGAGGGAAAATTTTTCCCATAAGATTGAGGCCCCATTGTGAGAAGGCAAAAGGGTTTGGATTTATTGTAAAGCTTGCGAAGGCACATCGAATAATTTGGTATGATGTTGGCACTTAAGACATTTCTTGACATATTTACAATAGTCACGCTCCATGGTGGGCCAATAATATACCATGTAAAAAATGTGTTTTGCAATGGCCATCCCACTAAAATAACCACCACATGTGCCATTGTGAGCTTGGAAAATGACCCAGTTTGCTTCTTGTGGTTTGAGATAGTGGAGGAGAATACCATTATAACCATAATGGTAAAGCATATCCTCAAAGAGTGTGTACCAGGATACTTTTTGTTTGAACGTTCTCTTGGTAGTGAAAGGTAGATCTATAGGGAGTATACTGAGTTTGAGGAAATCCTTCACTTGGGAAAACTAGTCATGATAAGGCTCTGCTTAGACAAAATGGATGTCCCATTCATCCTTGGAATATTAATGAGAAATAACTTATTGGGATAGGGTAGTAACATAAAAATTTGTGATGGTGTCAAAGGTATTTTAGGGATGAGAAAACCAAGAGAATCCATAGTGTTTATGAAACTATTAGCCAACCTTGGTGAAGCTTTGATGTCATATCACTCAAAGTGCATTAACAACTTATATACAATTTTTTTGTAGTCCTTTAAGACTAGGAATTTGCACTGGTAGACTTCCTTGACTTGATTTATGATGAGGAGAGAGTCACCAATGATTTGATGCACTTGATGTGCATGAAGATTACAATATTTAGGCCAAATATGAGAGCTTCATACTCAGTGTCATTGTTGGTATAGGGAAAGTTGAATTTGAATGAAAAGGGGATAGGATACCCTTGTGTCATGAAGAAGACTACTCCAACACCTCCCCCTTGTTTGAACTTAGAACCATCAAAGAATAGGGTAAGGTCAACTTTATCCTTAGGTTAAACTTGTTACTTTTGCTTTATGACACTAAATATGGAAGGATTGAGGAGCTCAATTACGAGGGATTTTTCATCATGAAGGGGAGCTTCAGTGAGTTGATCAATAATGACTTGAACCTTAATGGATTTCTAACTGATGAACTTGAGATTAAATTTTGTTAAGAGCATAATCCATTTTATGGTTTGACTGTTGTTGTAGGTATGTCCCATCATGTATCGCAATGGGTTTTCTTTGGTAATGACATATGTGGTATGATTGAGAATATAGTGGTGAAGCTTTTTGGTATAAAAAATGATGACCAAGCATAAATTCTCCACATAGGCATATTTGGTATTATAACTCACCAAGGTTTGGGTAAATATAAAATATGGCTTGCTCACGGTTGACCTCATTTTTTTGAGCTAACATGGTCCCTAAGGTAAAGTTAGTGGCAAATATATACAAATGAAAGGGGATGCCTAGCCTAGGCAGAGATAAAACTGGTAGGGATGAGAGATAGAACTCAGTGACATCAAAAGCCTCCTAACAATCCTTGGTCCATTTAAAAGTGACCCCATTTTATAGAAGATAATTAAAGGGATTGCATTTATCTGATAGTTGGCCAATGAAGCAAAAAATCACTTAGATTTTGCCTTGCAAGCAATGTTGCTTTTTAGGTTTAATGGGGGATGCATGTCTAAAATAGCTTTGAATATTTTAGGATCCACTATAATAACCAATTGAGAGACAATAAATCCAAGAATTTTACTAGATGTTACACCAAAAATGTACTTCTTAATATTTAGTCACACATTACGCTCTAGTAGTTGATGAAAGACTTTTTGTAATACATTGACATGATCATGGTGCTATTTGAATTTGGCTAGTAAGTCATCCACATAATATTTGACAATTTTATACATATAGTCATGGAATATATAGGTCATAGCATATTGGTAGTAGCTCTTGCATTCTTGAGGTCAAATGACATGACTTTATAAAAAAATTTCCCCCATGGTGTTGTGAAAGAAGTCTTACATTAATCATTGGAATTAATGTAGATTTGATTGTATCCCAAAAAACCATCCATGAGGGAGAGTATTTCATGGCTTGTAATAGAGTCCACAAGAGTGTCAATGTTTGGAAGCATGTTGTATTTAGAAAATGCTTTGTTAAGATTATGAAAATCTATGCATATGCATATCCCCTTGTTGGGTTTGCCAATGGGTACCATGTTTGAGATCCATTATGGGTAGTCAATGGATTAGATGAACCTCAAATATAGGAATTTTTTTAGTTCTTCATTGACCATAAGGGCAATTATGGGATGCAATTCCTAAATTTTTGTTTGATTGGCTTCACATTAGTATTTAGGGTGAGATTATGGACAACAACATTAGGATCAAGACCAAGCATATCTTTATAGGACCATAAAAAAATATCTTTATACTATGTTAGGAGAGCAATGAAGTGCTCACATTCTTCGAGTGAGACTTTTTATAAGTTTGAGAATGTGGGGGTCTATGGGATCAATATTGATATTGATGTCGATGGTCTCCTCCATGAGCATGTGGGAGCCATTTGATGAGGAGGAGGGATGAGATGAAGATTGTCAACTACATTATTAGGAAAGAGAGGTTCAACATCACTGAATTTGACATGGTAGATAGAAGAGAATGGGGAAAGAGAAGGAGAAATATAGGTATTGGACATGTAGATCAAATGATTGGTTGTAAGTAAATCAAAAGAAGGGGGAGAATAAAATTTCTTAAAGTTAATAACACTTGGATCAATGTGTAGGCCAAAAATTCTCGCACTCTTTTCCTCAAGGTAGACAAATCCATGCCTTAGAGGAGAATGGGAGAATGGATGGTCTACACCTCGAAGAGAAGTACTTAGTTGTACTTTCTATATGGTGATTTTTTGACGAATGGGTTTTGGGTTCACCAGGAAATGTTTTATGGCAGTTTCCATGCCTAGGCTTATGAATTTGTTTAGATGTGTTATTTTTAATCCAATATCATACAAGCCTAAGTTTGGCCAATATGCAACTAACTTAATCTATATGCACTTTTTAACTTAAATGCAAGCAACAGATAACAAAGAACAAAATGCAAGAAGACAACACAATGCTTAAAGTGATTAAAAACCTTACCTTAATCCAGATGTATGATGAAGTTTCTACCTTTTGTATGCAGTCCATATTGTACAGAAATAGGCGATATCATATTACGATACTACAATATCGTATTACAATTTTGCAATATCGTAACCTGAATAGAGATAGAATGATATGATTTCGATAGAAGATAACAAATGCATGGGTGAAGGATAGAAAGTAGATTGATCTATAATTCTATACTTAAAATTATGTTTAAAAAATATGTTCTAAATCTAATGGATGCTATAGACAATAGTGATGATAGGAATTTGACAAATGAATGAATATGAATTTCTTAAAATATGTAATTACATGTGATTGGGTGAACTCCAGGGATGCAGATGATTAAATTGAATCTCCTATGTGATAAATATGCTAAAAAAAATACATATTTGATGCCAAAATGTAAAGTAATTGTGAACTAGGGCTCGGGGGTTACCCCCAAGCAAGCTATAGGTAAGATTTTAGCCTTCTAAGCAATATTGTACTTTGAACCTATAAGTTTGTACTGCGATCACAGTACTACAACATCCGATCTGTGACAGTGTTCTCTGATCTTGCAAGCAAAAATTGAAATAACTAGATCTAGATACGAAATTGGACTAAGTTTTCTAAAGTGCAATGGAGCCAAGAGAATTTTAGAGGGGATGGTCTGATTAAATAGGCAGGGGAGAGTGTCCAAAATAGGGAGGAGGTTGGATTGTTGCAACTCCTTCCAAGCTTGGGGAAAAACTGAACGGATCTGATCTCATAGATCCCATGCAGTTACATAGGCATAGGTAAGAAACCGTTTAACTAAATTTATCTTTTTGTAATTTTAATTTTTTTGTTTCAAGGCAAGATTGTATTACGATTGGCGATATCGTACGTCGATCGTAGAGATCGTATTTTATGAAACCGTGCTACAATTTTGGAGGTTGTTGTAGCACCCTAAAATTGGCACAGTTAAACCTTAGTAAAAAGATAAAAATTTGAATTTTAACCCAAAACCGCTCGTTAACCGCCCATTACCCGCTCCCCTTGTTTTTTGTGCCATTTTTAGGATTTGTTTTGACTGTTGGATGATATCGTCGACAATCAGACGAAATCGTCCCAGATCTGATGAATTCATCTAGAATAGATTGTCCAAACGATTTCATCCCAAAACCAAATTTTCATAATTAGCTTCTGTTTCAACAGCTTCTCTAACTTGGGCAGAAAGCATGTCTGCACGGTTAGAGTCTCCCTCGTTGGAGATCTCCTAAATTGGGATGATCTCCAACATCCTAACCTCTCCCTAATCCTATATAAACTAGGATTTTATTAGTTTATCCCCTTGAACCCCCTGGTTGACTGATTTCCCTACAACTTTAGTTTCTTGTGCATTAGAACACCTTCGCACCTTCGTTTTGCATCACGTATTTCAAGTTTTCTTGCAAGAAATTTACTATTTTTTATTCGAAGCAAGCTCGGATCGTCATAGGCGATTCTAGACAATTTCGGACGATCCTGTCATAGATATGCGATGATCTCATATGATTGGAGGCGATCTTGACTGCAGTATAGATTGGGGGAAATTAGAGCTCGAAGTTTACATTTCTTTATCTTCTCTCTTCATTCCTTTATGCATTAACTTATTTTATTCTATTTTTTGCATCCTGGAATTCACCTCATTTAGCATAGATGCATGATAAAGTTAAAATAAAGTATTAAATTGATGCATTTCATTTTAATTGCTATATGGATGTATCATTTAGGCAAATTTACTATCATTTCTATCATTTCCCCTTGCTTTTGTAGTTGCATTTTTGGTTTTTGATATCTATTTTTGTGACTGTAGGTTTCTGATGAATTCGTCAGATCGATGACGATCTCATCTAATCTCAGATGACCGACTGAGATCTGAGATGATTCTGTGCAATTTCAGATGATTACGTATGATTTGAGATGATTTGGACTTCTACAAACCTCATAATCTTCATCAGAAATCCAAAATCAGGTATATTCTATCTTATTTAGCATACTTTCTGTGTTTAGCACTTATTCATATTTTTTGTATTCATATAAATCAGCATTGGCATATAGAATAGCTTAGGTTCATCTTGGCCAAACCTAGGAATTGAATGATTAAACTACAAAATGAACACATCAAACCTACTCTCAACCTAGGTGTAGAAACTGCCACTCAAAAATTTCCTGGTGAACCCACCATCCATCAAAAATTCACCCTTATATCCCTCCCCTGAGAGGCGCGAACTTCAAAGGGCCTCTCAGTATGAGGTATTGTCCCATCCTTCTTGCATCCCCCTTTCGGGTGTGGATCCTATAGCCTGAAGGTAGGGATGCAAAAAATTTGGAGCGATACATTTTGGTGAACCCGACATGAAAACTTAAAACCTTTTGAAAACAATCCAAAAAATAAAATAAATGCATTTAGAATCATCAGATAAACAATTAAGATTGCATATCATATTTAGATGGTAGATTATAATAAAAGACAAGCTGTCACCATTAATTTTGAAAATCAATTAGCAGCCATCGAGATTACTTCTTTGCTTAGAGTATCTCAAACATATAGAGTCCCATATTTATGGGACGAACTTAATAGGAGATTGAATCTTATTTCATCTAGATCAACCGAACTTAGGCAAATCAAGAGGTTTGTCCTAGATAGAATCCTGGATCCTGATCAAGTGACCTTATATCATGAACTTCAAAGAGCTTGCCATAGGTGGTTAGAAGATAAAAGAGCCCTTGTGTCTTCCGAGTTGTACACCTTTGAGGAATACCTCGACAATGCAGTTGTAGTACATAAATTTCTATCTCGTATAGAGGATCAAGAGGTTGTTCTTACGGATAGAAAGAGATGGAATAGAGTTCCTAGAGCTATGTTATATCGAGAGTATTGCCATGAGCTCTATTTTTACAAGTCGAAGTCAGAAGTAGATAACATCACCATAGCACACTTTGTCAAATTCTTGAAAAACCATTTCCAATTTGAAGAGGAGCATTTCATGACTCCCGATGAACTTGATCCCATCAATGACATCTATAAACTATTTATAGAAAACTAAGCCATTATTTTATTATTATCATTTCTTGCATTTAGTATGATGTTTGTTGTCTTTATAATATTATCATAAAAACACAAAAACAAAACAAAAATATAACAAAAATTAAAACGTTTTCTTTTAAGTATTATAGTAGGTATATAATTAAAATAGATACCTTCCAAACTTGTTGCAAATATATATATATATATATAAATATATATTTGCTAAAATATAAGTTTAAGCATAATGACTAGACTCAGGATGGAAAACAGACTGAAGTAGAAGAAGATTGGTTAGGAAAACCAGTAAATAAACCAGATGTCCTTCCTGAAGATCCATTTCAAGAAGAAGGAACCCTAGACCAACAAGAAGAAGAGTTTGCTGAAGGAAATGAACAAAGAGAAAATATTAGAGAGGAAGGATCCTCATCCCCTAAAATGTCTCCGAAAGGAGCTGTTACTTTTGAGAACATGGAACATTTCTGGAAGTTCCTCAATACTAATATTGGTTCCCTTAATAGAGCAGTCTATATGGACAAGGATCAAATTAGTGACACTCAAGCAACCCTAGAAGAAATATATCACACACGCACTAATCCCTTGTCCTTTGTTGATCAAGAAAGTGATCAAGCTGGACCATCCAATTCGGATATGGTCGCCATAATCCAGAACATGCAACAACAACAGGTTACCCAACCACCTAGAGTGCCTATTACCAAGCCTAGAGTTATTCCCACACAAAAGAAACCTTCATTCACTGCTCTATTCTACCAAGTTATTGATCAACATACCTCAAATCAACAAAAGCATAAAACAAAACCAAACACCAATTTCCAAAAATCTAGGATACAATATAATGCTACTACAAATATTATTCATAATACTCTTCCTACCAACCATTTGCATAATAGCAATATAGCATCTAATCCTTACATCATGCCATCATATGCTCACAAATCCCATACTCACATACCACCAAACCAATATGGTGGACAAACTAGTAATCTGGAAGCCATGGTGAAACAGTTAGTCTCCCGCATGGACCAGATAGATCCCTATCGTCCCTCGTACAATTATCGAGAGATGTGTAGTCAGCCTCTAGATCCTATAGTTATAGCACAACCATATCCTAAACACTTTCCTATGCCTGTCCTACCTATATACAAAGGAACCAAAGATCCCATAGAGCATCTTCGTATGTTTAGGATAGCATGTCATGATATATCACATGATGACTTGTTATTACTAAAGATGTTCTCGAAAAGTTTAGGAGGAATGGCATTAGAGTGGTATTATCAATTACCCACTCATTCTTTGAGGAATTTCGAAGAAATAGTTGAGTCTTTCGTTCATCAATTTAGTGCCTACATTGAAAGGCATGTAACTTTTAAAGATTTGTACAACTTAAAACAAGACAAAGATGAATGTTTTGCTGATTTTCTAGCTCTGTGGAGATAGTTGATAGGAAAATTACACTTTGTGTTATCTTATCAGGAAATGTTGGATATCTTTATCAATAATTTACAAGAACAAATATCCTGAGTTATCAACTGCTACCTTGACCACCTTCGATCAAGCTATAGAATTAGCTCGAAGAGTGGAAGATGCTCTCATTAGGAGAGGTCAGCTTAAAAAGAAATATGATGAGAAAAAATCCAAAAATCAATATAAAAATAAACAAGTTATGGGTGATGGAGTCATTTATAGGAGAACCGTTGCTAATGTTAATACTGCAAAAACAACAAAGAATTTTATATTGAAACCTCCTGATAAACCACCTCAAGAATTTACTAGGTTAAATCAACCTCTATCAACCATTCTCTCATAATTACTAGCACGAGGTTTGATCCAATTACCAAATATCCAGGAACCTGATCCAACTATACCTGAATACAGAGCTGATTTACACTGTGATTTCCATAGAGGACTTGGACACGCTACCAACTCTTGTAAAAGATTAAAACATAAAATGTTGAGCAAGGTGCAGCAAAAGTATTTGAGAAAGTATTGTCATTGTTGTCAACATAGACAGATTGATGCAGTTGATGCAGTTCAGAGGTCGGTCAGATCAGTGCAGAAAGTTTCAAGCAAAACAGAGGTGACCCAGATTCAGAAATTGGCAGAAAGAGACAAGGAAGAAACGTGTCGCGATATCACGACACGTTTTCTGTCGCGATTTCGCGACAAAAAGTAGGAGAGAGAAAATGCACACCAAAATGTCGCGATGTCGCGACATGTCGAGTTTTCACTGAGGAGAGAGAAAATGTGTCGTGATTTCGCGACAAAAAGTAGGAGAGAGAAAATGCAAGCCAAAATGTCGCGATGTCGCGACATGTCGAGTTTTCATTGAGGAGAGAGAAAATGTGTCGTGATTTCGTGACATAAATGGAGGAAATGAGCTTGCAATGAAGAGAGTAGCAATTTCCATGCATGTTGAAGTTTCGCATTTCAAAGCACAGCTAGAAATGCATGGAAACAAAGGTGTAGCGATTTCGCTACAAATCGGAAGTTAAGAAAACTGAGTTGCAGCGATTTTGACACAAGTAAAAATTCACAAGAAGAAGGTGTAGCGATTTCGCTACATGTTGAAACAAAGAGAAACTAAGGTGTAGCGATGGCGCTACATGTTGAAACAAAGGGAAACTAAGGAGTAGCGATTTCGCTACTAGTCAAAAGTGTAGAACTGAAAGATGCAGCAATGATATTACAAGTCAAAATTTCATGAAAAGAGGCAAGGTGAAAACATAAGGCACAAAGATGTAAAATTTTTGCCATTGCATGAAGCATAGTGTCGCGATTTCGTGACATGTTCCATTTTCACTGGAGTTGGCAAGGAGAGTTGTACGGAAGAGCAAAGTGTCGAGATTTCACGACATGTTCCTTTTTCGCTGTTGCTGGCAAAGAAGAGTGTACGGAAGCCGAAAGTGTCACGATTTCATGACAAGCAGGATGATGATGTCAGCAAGAGTCGGAAACATCATGATTTCACAACAAGAAGGATGATGACGTCAGCAAAGTTGAAAAGTGTCACGATTTCACGACAGGATGAAAGAAAAGCCACTGGAAGCCAAAAACTTCATGATTTCGCGACAACCTTCAGGGTGACGTCAGCATAAGTTGAAAGTGTCACGATATCATGACAAGATGCAGGGAAAGCTTTCAAGAGCCAAAATGGTCGCAATTTCACGACAGCAAGGGCATGAATGGTACAGCTACAGAAAGTGTCGCGATATCACGATAGGTAACAGTTTGGCGGGTAAAAGCCAAAAAAGCATGCATGGTGACACGTGTCAAAAAAAGCAGACAGGAAAATCATGCAGCCAGTTACATAAAAAGTAACTGATGTCAGATCGGCAGTTACAAATTGACAGGTGTCAAACATGCACTGAAATAGTTGAATTTGCATGATTGAAAAGCATTCGAAGAATGGTATAGGCAGGATTAAAAAGCATTCGAACTGCTGTATTTGAAGTATTTGAATAGACAAATATGCAGGATTGAAGAAGCATTAGAAAAGACATATTTGCAGAATTCAAAGAGTCGGATATGCGAAATAGAAATAGTATTCGAATGGCCGTAGTTGAAGTATTCGAATAGCCAAATATGCAGGTTCGAAAATGCATTAAAATAGTCGTATTGCAAGGAATCGAACCGCTGTATTGCAGGGGTTCGAATAGTCATAGTGCATGTAATCAAATAGCCGTATTGCATGGATTCGAACAGTCAGAGTATGTGATTCGACTGCATGCAGGATTGAAAGGTTATAAAAGAATAGTCGTACAGAGAAGATGTTGCTGTTGTTAGAGAAAAGTTGTTGCAGAAAGAGAAATATTGCTATGAAAAGAGGGTTTGAATAAGAAAATTAGTAGAGCCGTGAGAGTGTGCAGAGTTGGATTAATTATAGACCAGTCAGGGTTGTGCATGAAGTGAAGACACTTTTATGTCATTCTAATTGATCAGAATTGTAGTCCAAGTTGGTGCTTGGTACTAGGGGTTGGTGCTCCATCTATTGCAGCAAAAAATTACAGGGGTTGGTGCTCCTTCCAGTGGATGCTTGGTAAAGAAGTTGTAAAATTGAAATTTTGCAAAGACTGGATTTGGATTGAAGTCCAAGCGCTTAATTTTTGAGGAGTAGCCAAATTGGTGAACCTCGTTATATTGTGTGTTGTGGTGTGCTCTCATTTTGTTCTTCTGGTTTTATAAGTTTTCTGTGCTTCAGTATTTGAATGCTGCTGTTTTGAAATTAAATAACTACACTGATTCACCCCCCCTCTCAGTGTCATTGTGTGAAAATCATAAAATACAAGACTTAATTGATAACAATGATATGGAGGTGCAAGACTTTCAACCTAAACAAAATCCTCCCAATAATTCTCAAAAGAACATCCCCCAAAATCAGAATCAAAATGCCAATCAATCATTGGACATATTTCAACATCCTTTACCAAAGCATGGCAAAGAAGTGGCTAATCAAATTGAACATCATAATGTTCCCCCTCATACCCGATATGTAGGAACTATTAGTGGGCATTTACCTACTAATGATTTGGAAATATTTGACACAACTTTATCCATGGTTATGACCAGACCTCTATGTAACATTCAGACACATGATCTTAGTGATACAGAATATGAGACTGAAAGTGACATGGAAATCACTTCAAAACAATCGAATAGCTCTAAATATGAATTAGATCCTATTCAACCTATCACAAGTTCTATGGTTCCAGAAGAACCATTTCCAAGAAGAGTCACTACTCGAAAATCGTCTCACTAATTATTTTCTAATGAACAAGCCATAAACGCTAGACCAAGACCCATTCATCATCCACAAAGTAATATTATAGGTACCATCGGAGCTGTTACTAGATAATAGGCTCAAAACTCTCAACAAGATCAAATGCAAAATGATGGATCAGCTCCATTTGTTTTGAAGGTTCCTAATAAAGGGAATCAAGCACCTACTGTTCAACCTAAACCTCCTTATAATATTAATGAAAAATTATCAAATACTACAGCTAGAATTTACCTTTTGGACCTTTTAAGATCTTCTCCTACACATAGGGATGAATTAATGCTCACATTAATCCAAATGATGGTACCACAAAATATTCAACCTGAAGCCATGGCCAATACTATCATAACTCGAGAAGTCAATTGTATTGACTTTCGGGATAGAGATATACCACAACATAGTTTACATAAATATAACCCCTTATATATTACTACCCTAATTGGAGATGTAGTAGTTAAACGAGTCTTGATTGATAATGGTTCATCTTTAAACATTTGCACTTTTAACTTCTACCAAATATTTTGGTTTAGAAGTGACGAGATGAAAAGAACTGATATGATCATAAAATCCTTCAATGACGAAACACAAGAAACATGTGGAGTTATTACTATACCATTGCAAGTTGGTCCAAGAACCTTAGACACAACCGTGTTTATTATACATTGCCCTGCATCGTACAATATACTCTTTGGTCACCCTTGGATCAATGCGATGCGAGCTGTTCCCTCAACTTTACATCAGTGTGTTAAATTCAAATTTAAAAATTAGTTGGTTACCATTCATGGTGATCCCAGACCCTTTGATATGTGTGCTTTGGTAGAACCTGTTGGAGTTCAATTTTACCCTGCTCTGTCATCCACACATCCTAATTCTAATCATCCATCTAAATGTGTGAAACACACACCCATAACTGAGAAACAATGGTGAAATTGTTCTATTGATCAACAATGCATTACATAGTTTTATAGTTCTTGAAAGAACTAAAAATAGACATGGTGGTTGAGAGAAATCCTCTTAAACTTATTACAACAAACTAACTTAAAGATAGCTCTTATCCTAACAACATGCTAATCTTGGACTATGGTCAAACATTAATCAACCAAGCCAAAACCTCAATGTATGCTAATCAAATTAACTAGAAATATGTAAATCAAAACATTAAACTAAAACTAAATACTAGGACTTAATACTTAGGACTAAGGAGGCAATGTTGAAAATATTCCAACATTCTCCCCCTTGATGCTAAAGATACTCATGCAAGAGTTCTTTAAGCATCACAGAGTTGGAAGAAAATTTTTCTCTTACGTTTCCTCCAATCTTGAATCAAGAAATCAGAATTTACAAAATACTTATGGTGGCACTCCTTCCACTCTTTATGTGGGATTTCCTGCAAATGCTTGAGTGCCTTCTTTTGTTGATTAGCTCCCCCTTCAACAAAAGTATCTCCTCTTGTGGTTTTCAGCAACCACTCTCTTACATCTTTATCATTATGGTCTTTAAACCATGCTCTCACATTTTGATCTTCTTTTACATATTCAACACTAAATAATACTCCACATGAGTATTTACAATTAATCATCTCACATAGATGATTATACCATACAACTCTTTCACATATTTTCACACAAAAAATCACAACAAATATGGCCATATAATGACCAACTACATATGCAACATAAAGTTGCTCCTCACACAAATATTCTCTCACAACAATGACTTTACAAGAATCCTTCTCCCAAGGAATTTTGAACACATCATTTTGATCCATGTGACCCAAGTTCTCCATCACTTTCTTCTCTCCAAGAAGACTCTTCATCAAAGTTGTCTCAATGAGACAATCACCTCTCAATAATGCCTTTGGAAGACATTCTCCTTTCTTTTCATGCCTGCTCACAAAAAACAAATCATTAATCATAAAAACATTACCTTTAGTATGAGTAGATTTGGTGCTTCCCATAAAGCTATTTTGTAGCAGTTCTCCTTCATTGTATGGTGCTTCAAGATCAACCATCAACTCTTCACTAATAGTTCTCCTCCTTTGTTCAATCCATGTTGGTGTGTTGAAACACCATTCATTCAAGCAATCATACATAGTTGCCTTTTCAAGACAACTCTCTTTCTGCAATGTAGTCACTCCAAGTGAGTGATCTTCATCCATGAGTGATGTTTCCTTTGCCATTACGATAAGAAAATCAGCAATCTCATTTCCATTTTCTGTTTCTATCTCATTTTTCACATTCTTCTCCCCTTTTAGAGGAACTCTAACAATTTTATCTTCTCCTTGTAGGAGATCTTCATTTTCTCTGTCAAGAGAGCATACATCCATTCCAAGTGAATGGTCTTCAAGACAATGGTCTTCCATAAACATTGCTTCTCCATCAACATGCCAACAATTTTGGTTGATCCTATTATCATCTTTATTCTCTCCCATGAGAATTTTAGGTGCATTATCCATAATACACTCTTCATTTATCTCCTCCATGAGATATTTTTTATCACTTTTTCTTCTATCAACAACAAATCCTCTTCTTCCTCCTCGTCCTCTTGAGGAATACACACCTCTTCTTATCTTTTCATCACAAAATTCAGCAACATATGCTTCCTCCATGAAGCATTCTTCATCTTGTTGGTTTTCTACATACAGGCCTTCCTCTGCAAGAAATAATTCTCCATTACAAAGCATGACTTCATATGAGTCTTTACAAGACTCTTCAAAAACTCCTTCAAAAGGATCTAATTCAGAAACTGCTTCAAGGAAGCAAGGCTCCTCCTTGCTTAAACAATCTTCATGATTGTCACTCATGGCTTTATGGGTATCCTCATCAAACCCATAAGCATCCTTTAACACTTGCCATGCCATTGTAGCTGATCTACAATTGGCTATGAGAGGAAAAACATTCTTTTCCATTCCTCTCCTCAAATCCATAAGAGCTAAGCAATTTGCATATTGCTGCTCCTTCTTCTCTTTTCTCTCCTCACCTTGTAGCTTATTCCAAGAGGGTTCCTCATAGCCTTCTTGAACTATATCCCATAAGTCTTGAGCCTTCAAGAAGGTCTTCATCATTATGCTCCAAATAGCATAATTATCTCCATTGAATTTGGGTACTTCCAATTCTTTATACATGGTGGCCTATTCTGCAATCGCACCAATTATCATCAATCTTCCACCTAGCTCTCAACCAACTCCTTTCCTGTAGACTTCTGATATACTTATCTGAAAATCCACTAAATTTCAGATCCAAATTCACACAAATGAGAAATATGTGATCAATTTACTTTTGCCCTTTCTAGATCTTAGAGTGTTTTTGAGACAACCTCAATGTTCTTCACATAAATCAATCCATACAACCCCAAAATTTCTGAAAATTAAACTCTGTATTCTTGAGACAATAATCTGAAAACCCTCTAAATTTCAGAAGAAAAATCACAAAGGTGAAAAATATGTGATCATTTACTTTTTCCCTTTTTATCACAATTCCGGATCTAGGATTGTTGAAGGAAAAATAAATATTCACATAAATCAATCAATACAGATCCCAATGATCTGAAATTTTGTCTGAATTATGATTTTATCGAAATAATATTTCTCCCAAAATTTGAGAAGCAAATACCCTGTATTCCACCTTATACAACCATTTTATTGAAAAACTAAAAATGCTAATAAAATCAGTAAATTAGCTCCAAATCACCTGAAATTTTTACAGCATCCTCTTGATACAATTACCTAACAACCCTCAAAATTTCATAATCAAATACCTCAGGATTCGTGAGATATTAATGATTTACTCGAGCTCTTCCTTGCAAATCTGCTGAGTGCTGGCCACTTGAGTTTCTCTGACAAAGTGTGTGCTTCAGATCTCTTCACACCACTCTCCACAGGTTTTGATCCATTTGAGCAAACCTGCTCTGATACCAAATGAGAAACAATGGTGAAATTGTTCTATTGATCAACAATGCATTACATAGTTTTATAGTTCTTGAAAGAACTAAAAATAGACATGGTGGTTGAGAGAAATCCTCTTAAACTTATTACAACAAACTAACTTAAAGATAGCTCTTATCCTAACAACATGCTAATCTTGGACTATGGTCAAACATTAATCAACCAAGCCAAAACCTCAATGTATGCTAATCAAATTAACTAGAAATATGTAAATCAAAACATTAAACTAAAACTAAATACTAGGACTTAATACTTAGGACTAAGGAGGCAATGTTGAAAATATTCCAACAATAACATCATCTACTTTTTCTCCATCAACTCCACCTCTACATATAGTTCAACCATCTTCCAAAAAAACCACATTAGGACCTCAGAAAGATTCTAAAACCACAACCAATGCTTCTTGTTTTACTCCTATAACTTCCATACCTATAGACCCGTCCATCGACATTTCTACACCATATACATCCACTAAAGGCATATTTTTCACATCAGAAGATGTGGGAAATGTTCCTTCTACCTCTTATTCTCTTACTAACGAGCTTTTACCTGATTTATCTAAAATTCTTATATCAGAGCAAATGAACGTTTCTATGCAAGATTCCCTTATCTTAAATAATTTGTCGCCCTCTCCTCGTACCTTGGGCCTCCCACAGCCTATGGGAAGTATTTACCAAGTCAAGAGCTGTGGTTTTATTTATAAGGCATATGACTAGGGAAGAATACCTAGAAACATCCAGACACATTATGATGGATATGCTCGATGTTATTTTACTAATGAGTATATTAAAGCTAAGCCTATAATTCTTAAATTGGGATATAAAGGGAAATGTTTGGGACCTTTCTAAAATGGTATGAAAGAACCTTTGAGGTAGAACCATGGCCCGCCCGATGTGGTGTGGGCCTATTTCCTAGTAAAGGTCAGCCCTTCCCATTTGAGGATGATGACCAACTCATATGTTACCAAGATTATTTGGATAAACGTGATGCCTTATGTTTAATGAATAAGCCATTTACATGTAATATGCTATCCATAGCTTACCCTTAGATGATCGCCAAATCTGACAATGAGTTGGAGGGAGACATCTTCCATGATGTCTCCATTGAGGAACTATTACATCACGGATTTTATTTCGATGGCTCTATACCTAGTATAGCCTAGATTGAGGTCCCGACTCCCCAAGATGAATTATCCAAACTAACCTTGGAAGAATTACAAGAATTGGGTGTTTCACCCACCCCACCTAATTTTGAGAGATATCTACACATGGAAGTAGAAAATGTCATAAAAATTAACATTGGAACCAATGATAACCCTCACATAATCAACATTGGATCAGAATTGAGTCAAGAAAAACAAGATAAATACATTGCATTTCTTAAAGACTATGAAGATGTTTTTGCTTGGACATATGAGGATATGCCAGGATTAGACCCTTTTGTAGTTATGCATCACCTAGTAGTCCATCCGGATGCTAAACCTGTTAAATAGAAACTTAGAAAAATGAATCCTAAAGGGGTCTTACTAGTCAAAGGAGAATTAGAAAAACTCCTGAAGGTTATTTTTATACACGCCATTGATTATGCTGAATGGATCTCGAATGTAGTTCCAGTAACTAAGAAAGAAGCTACCAAAGTTAGGGTTTGCACAGACTTTAGAGATATTAATGCTGCATGCCCTAAAGACAATTTTCCTCTTCCCAACGTGGATCAGATCATTGATTTTACTACTGGGAGTGGAATGATATACCTAATGGATGGATTATCTTGTTATAATAAGATTAGGATAGCTCCTAAAGATCAGTCTAAAATAGCCTTTATTACCCCTTGGGGGACCTTTTGTTGGAAAGTGATGCCATTCGGTTTAAAGAATGCAGGTGCAACATATCAACGAGCCATGACTTATATCTTTCATGATATGATGCATGATATTCTACATGATTATGTAGATGATATTATAGCTCGTTCTATCAAAGAAGATGATCATTTAGCTGACTTGAGACAAGTCTTTGATCGGTTAAGGGAATATCTTATCCGACTAAATCTAGCTAAATGTATATTCGGAGTTAAGTCCGGTAAATTATTGGGGGTTATAGTTTCTTTATGTGGCATTGAAATTGACCCTCTCAAGATCACGACTATCACTGATATGCCCGCACCCACAAATATATCTGAATTATGAAGTCTACAAGGTAAACTTCAAGCTATTCGTCGCTTTGTCGATAAGTTGACAGACAAAACAAGACCCTTTCTTAAGCTTCTTAAGAAAGATGTCTCTTTTCATTGGGATGATGAATTTCAAGAAGCATTTGAACTCCTCACACAATATCTCCTTAACCCACCTATGCTTTCACCACCTAGATCTGATTGCCCATTTATCTTGTATATTTTTGCTTCAGATCTTGCCTTAGGAGCTATGTTAGCTCAACTTGACGATGAGAAGAAAGAGCATGCTAATTATTATATCAGTAGAACCTTAATCAATTATGAAACTCGCTATAAAGCATTAGAGAAGTTATGTCTAGCAGTCATATTTTCTACACAAAAACTATGCCATTATATGCTCAGTCAAAAAACATATGTTATTGCTAAATTCGATCCTTTGCGGTATCTCATGAGTCGACCGTACTTATCTAGTCGCACCGCAAAGTGGGTTCTTGCGCTAAGCGAGTTTGAACTCACATTTATAGGATAGAAGTTTGTTAAGGGTCAAATCATAGCAGATCAATTAGTTGCTGCACCCTTAGAGTCTACCCATCCCCTCATCATTGAGTTTCTCGATGAATGCCTTAAATTAGAGGCAGACCATCCAAAGCAATGGTCCCTATACTTTTATGGAGCCTGATGCATGAGTGGGATTGGTGCAGGTATTATTTTAATATCTTTGCAGAAACATATTATACCTCTGTCCTTCAAATTAATGTTTGCTTGCACTAATAACACTGTTGAATATGAGGCTCTAATCCTTGGATTACAAGATGCCTTGGCACTAAAAATTAAAAATTTATTAGTTTTCGATGATTCTCAACTTGTCATAAATCAAATCAATGATGTTTATCATACCAGAGATGATAAATTACATCCATATAAAGCATATGTCTTATAATTATTATCTTTATTTGATCAAGTTACCTTGGAAGCTATTACCCAAACTAGCAATCGTGCGGCTGATGCTATGGCTGCAGCTGCATCTCTTTTTCCCTTAGAGTTAGATGACAAATATGCTACCATAATTATTCATTGACTCCAAGAACACGCTTCAAATAAATCATTATTAGAACCTTTGGATGTGTTTCTAATCAATGAAACTACTCCTGAACCTTGGTACACTGATATATTTAATTTTCTTCAAAATGGGACCTTACCTAAAGGTTGTAATAGCAACCAATGCCGGTTATTACGTAGACGAGCAAGTCACTTCGTAATTATTGGTAATACCTTGTATAGGAGATCTTTTGAAGGCATCCTATTGAGATGTTTGAATCTAGAAGAATCTAGATCAGCTTTGAGTGAAGCCCATGAGGGATCTTATGGGGGACATTTTAGTGGTAGTGCCATTGCTAAGAAGCTCCTTAGGATAGGATATTTTTGGCCTACCATGGAGAATTATGTACATGATTATGTGCACCATTGTGACAAGTTCTAGAAACACGCTGACCTTGTCCATACGCCTGCACAAGAGCTACAGACTATTTCATCTCCTTGGCTCTTTTCAAAATGGGGCTTAGACATTATTGAAAAAATCAACCCTATGTCATCTGATGGACACAAATTTATCATAACTGCCACTGAGTATTTCACGAAGTGGGTTGAAGCTATGCCCTTAGATTCTTGCACTGGAACACAAGTCTCCAAATTTATCTTTAATCAAATTATTTGTAGGTTTAGAATTCTTGCAAATCTCATCTCAGATAATGGCACTTGTTTCAAAAATAAAGATGTCAAAAAGTTATGTCAAAAATATAAAATTCAACATCATTGGTCCACTCCCTATTATCCTCAGGGTAATGGCCAAGTAGAAGCATCTAATAAAACATTAATCAAAATCCTCAAAATACTGGTCAATAAATCTGGCTGAGATTGGCACATCCAATTATACCCTGCTTTGTGGGCCTATCGAACTAATGTTCGTACTCCCACGGGTGCTTCACCTTTTGTTTTGGTTTATGGCACTGAAGCAAATTTTCCCTTTGAATTAGAAGTTCCTTCTTTGGCTCTACTACTTCAAGATACTGAAGTAGGAGATGAATATCATGCTGGCAGACTTAGTTAGCTAGAACTCCTAGATGAGAAGTGCATCAATGCTTTGGAACATCTTCGTGCCTACCAAAACAAGCTTAAACAAGCATACCTCAAGAAAGTTCATCATCAATCCTTTGAGATCGACGAACTTGTCTTAAAATAAAATAAAAAAATACTAATGCAACTAAAGATCTTAAAGGTAAATTTGAACCTAACTGGCTTGGGCCATATGTCATCACTGCTAAATTTGGCTCAGGAGCATACCGATTGGCTACCTTAGATGGTAAATATCTTAAAGAACCTATGAACATTATGCATCTCAAGCGCTATTATGCATAAAATTTGGTCATTTCATCATTATATATATTGTTGTTTTGCATGTTGTTTCATTTTAGTTATTCATATAAAAATTTCAAAAAAAAAAAAAAAAAACAATCACATTGTGTTTCTTTCAATTCATAAATTAAAATCAAAATATAAAAACTTCAAAATCATCAAAATATTCAAAAACATCTTTTATTTTCATACTTGTCAATTCTTGAAGTATTGAAGTTATATTTTTAGTTATTTTAGATAAATTAACATTTATTTGGAATCCCGTACTTTCACACTCACATGAATAAATATCTTGATTTTATTTTGTATGATTATTAATCTATCTTATATCAAAGTCCACATTTGAATTAAATAAAATTTTGAGCATAGAGAACTGATCTTGTTATTTACTTAAAACAAGCATATCTTTTCACATTAAAATTATTTCATTGCAAATTTGATATGATGGTACATAGTAGAAATGGTTTCTTGAGCAAAAAGTTTCCCCTGCTATCCTATCATGCACATGGTCTAGAATATTTGAGAATTGGCAAAAGGACAAGCTCACCCCTACCCAAAATAAAAATCCCTTGCTCTACAACCAATCCGAGCAAGTATCCCTAGCATAGGTGTTAGTCTTACAATGGCACTGAGAGGGGGGGTGTGAATCAGTGCAGTTAATTAAAAACATAAATCTTCATCTCTTAATTCAGAATTAATGAATGCTTAAAACCAGATGCAGTAAGTGTGACAAGATAGCAACACATAACACAAGATTTATGAGGTTCACCAGTTTTGGCTACTCCTAAAAAATAGACTGCTTGGACTCCCATCCAAATCCAGCCTTTGCAAAGCACCAACTTCACAATCAGTTTACCAGCACCCACTAGAAGGAGCACCAACCCCTGATTTATCTGCACCAATAGAAAGGAGCACCTACCCTTGATTCCAAGCACCAACTTGGACTTCTATTTTAAATCTTGATTGACATAAAAATGCCTTCTGTGTTACAAGACCCTCACTGGTCTAACTTAACTCAAATCAATCTCACGGAAGCATAAGGAGAATTGTTAGAGACTCAATATATTCTATTTCTAACTTTCAATCTCAACTCCCTGTCCACAAAGCATACACTCTTTTACAGCTTTACTTACTGCACACTTACAACCCTTTCTTATGGCTTACTCTTGTAGCTCGCATAGCTCTGTACTTCTTAAAGCATTCTTCTAGCTTTGTAATAGCCCACAGCACCGTCCCTCTATACCGCAACACTCTTTCCTACTAAGCAACTTTTAGCTGCTTTCTCTCTGCTACACTCTATATGCTTCTCTATTTTAGCCGTGCTTTCTATACATCCCTTTTCACAGCACTTTTCCTCTGCTCTGTAACACACTGCTTTCACTTCCCGCACAGAGCTCAACCTTGCTACTTCACACAAATCTCATTTTATAACTGTGTTCTGTTTCTATTGTTAACTTTCATATTCACGCATGCAGCCTGTTAATAGTAACGACTCCTTTATTCTCACATGCAATCTTATTAATAGAACGGTTCTTTGTTTAGGCTTTGAGATGTTTCTCTATCCAAATTGTGGTCTTCGTCTGATGACTTTCAGTAATCACTGCTGCATGATATTTCTTTATAATGGCTCTTGTAACTGCAGTAATGACTTTTGTTTAACTGTCACTGTAACTGCCCCTGTAACTTCCGTAATTACTTCAGTTCACTATTCTTATTTAACTGCATGATTTCTATCTGTAACTGCACCTATAACTGTTGTACTGACTTCAGTTAACTCTTCTAATTTTGGCTGCATGTATTTCCTCTGCAAATGCATCTGTAACTATCATTTTCCTTCAGTTAACTTTACTTCGGCTGGGTTCGCCTTTTAGCTCTAAGTCACGCAGAAACAACATGTCACGATATCGTGACATTTCTGCCCCTTTAACTCTTCCTTGGCGTTTGACCGCAAAAACAAGACATGTTGTGATATCGCGACATTTTCCACCTCCTAGTCCTCTTCTCGGCATGCACCCGCGAAAACATGACATGTCGTGAAATCGTGACACTTTACGCTGCCATACACTCTTCTTTGCATGCACCGAAAAAAAAAAAAAACCTCCCAAAAACTCCCCCCCCCCCCCCCCCAAACACTCTTCTTTGCATGCACCAGCGAAATGGAACATGTCGCGAAATCGTGACACTTTCGCTACCTTGTGCTTTTCTCTGCCTTACGCCCGCAAAAACGGAACATGTCATGAAATCATGATGCTTTCGCCTTTGAGTTCTTCCTCCTTGAATTTGTCGTGAAATCGCGACGCTTCTGCTTCCATGCTCTTTCATTTTGCTTTTGTTGTGAAATCGCGACACTTCATCCTTCGGAGTCTTCCTCTCTGCTGTTGTCGTAAAAATGTGACATGTCACGAAAATGCGAAATGTCGTGATATCACGACATATTTTCTCCTTAGCTCTTCTCTTCTCTTCAGGTCACAAAAACCCAACATGTAGCGATATCGCTACACTTTTGTTCCTTGCACTTTACCTTTGCTTCGGCCCGCGATAATACAACATGTAGCGATATCGCTACACTTTTTCTCCTTGCACTTTCTCTTTGCTTTGGCCTCCGAAAATACAACATGTCATGAAATCGTGACACCTTTTTCTCTCTCCTCTTTCTCTTCGCTTTGGACCACAAAAATGAAGCATGTCGTGAAATCGTGACACCTTTTTCTATCGGACTCTCTCTCCTGCATTATGTCGCGAAATCGCAACACTTTTCCTCCTTAGTGCTTTTCTTCTCATCGGATCGCGAAAACCCGACATGTCGTGAAATTGCGACACTTTTTCTCCTTAGCGCTTCCTCTTGCAAATTGTCGCGAAATCGTGACACTTTTCCTTGCAAGCTCTTTCTCTCAAACATGTCACAAAATTGCAACACATTTTCGTCCGTACTATCCTTCTTGCAAATTGTCGCGAAATCGTGACACTTTTCTTTGCAAGCTCTTTCTCTCAAACATGTCACGAAATCGCGACACATTTCTTTGCTTACGCCTTCTCTCCGAACATGTCACGAAATTGCGACAGTTTTCTTTGCTTGCACCTTCTCTCCAAACATGTCACGAAATTGTGACAGTTTTCTTTGCTTGCGCCTTCTCTCCAAACATGTCACGAAATCACGATAGTTTTCCTTGCATGCGCTTCTTCTTCAAACATGTCATGAAATCACGACAGTTTTCTTACTTGCTTTCTTTGCTTCCAACATGTCGCGAAATCGTGACAGTTTATCTTGCGCTTTCTCTCTCATGTCACGAAATCACGACAGTTTTCCTTGTGCTTTCTCTCTCTTCAAACATGTCGTGAAATCGTGACAGTTTCTCATGCTTGCTCAACATGTCGAGATATCGCGACAATTTTATTACTTATCTTTTTCTTTGAGCTTTTGAATCTGGGCCACTTCTGTCTTCTTGGAAATTCACTGTGCATGCTCTGATTGACCTGAACTCTTGTTCACTTCATCAACCGATCTATCTAATGACCTCTGCACTCCTGTCCATTGCATCAACCGATCCTCTGTCTGTGTTGACAACAATGACAATACTTTGGCTGCACCTTGCTCAACAATGAACTCCTGTTTATTGCACTTTGGCTGCACCTTGCTCATCAATGAACTCCTGTCCATTGCATCAACTGATCAACCTGACTATGTTGACAACAATGACAATACTTTGGTTACATCTTGCTCATCAATCTCCCCCTTTGGAATTGTTGGCAACACACGTAATTGTCTGCAATTACCTGTAATTCTTCTCCCCCTTTGACAATAATACCAAAGGGCGGTTGCAAATTCCCCCTGAGTCCATGCACCTCATCCTTAGGCACAAATTATTACAGTTAGCAATACCAATTGTTAGTGAAAATTGTAAACATCAGCAAAAAGATAATCAAATATATAAATGCTCCCCCTGAGAATTTGATCCCGATAGTGTTAAGATCCTGCTATAAAATAAACTCAAATAACACACTCTCACACAATTGCTTGGAAATAACTCACATAAACATCACATTAATATAACAGAAATTTGCATAAAGAACAATCTCACAATAGAACTGAATCGCAGGCCTCTTCGAGGGGGCAACCTCCTTCAATACTTCATTAATTTTGCAAAAGATGGTTACATTGGTGCCCTTTCGGGTATTTAAGGAGTTTCCTTCCAAGGTTGGCTTACATGCAAAATGCCACCTGGATTACATGCATAATGCCACCCGAATTACATGCATAGTGCCACTTTGAATTACATGCACAATGCCACTCGAATTACATGCACAATGCCACCCGAATTACATGCACAATGCCACCTATCTACCATGTGTTACATAAAAAAGGGTGCCATTTGTCATAGGCACTACCTAAGCTAAAACTTAGAACATTACAAAATATTAATCATGGGTACTACCCACGTTCACTAGGAATTATTACATCAAGGAAGTTATTACATTAAGGGTTAGGATGAGATCCTAACATGCCCTTCTCCTTGAAGAAGCTTTGTCCTCAAAGCTAAAAATGAGGAAACTATTGCTGGAGTTGATGGAGGGACTCCCATGTAGCATCCTCAAGTTGAAGTCCACGCCATTGAACCAGGACCTCTGTGATGGTACGGTTGCGAGTTCGACGATACAGCAGCTGCTTTGGTGCAAGTAAGATGGAGCCTTCTTCATCCAATTCGGGAAGTGTTGATGGAACCTGTACCTTGGAGCTGCCCGAAATGTAGGAGGGAGGCATGAGTGGAGGGTGCCCGTACTCAGCCTCTGGTTGCGGTGTGATAGGAAGTGTTGTACCACCATTCGGCCAAAGAAAGCCATTTTGCCCAATGAGTAGGATGATCGGAGGCAAGTAGCGAAGGTAGGTTTCCAAGTAGTTATTAACAACCTCTGTTTGACCATCCGTTTGCGGATGGTAGGCTAAACTCATTGTGAGTTGAGTCCCCTGCAACTTAAACAACTCTTGCCAAAAATTGCTAGTAAGGGTGGGATCACGATCAGATACAATGGAGGTTGGCATGCCATGAAGGCTAAATATGGAGTCAAGGAAAATTTGGGCAATAGTGAATGCTGTGTAAGGATGGGCTAGGGCACAAAAGTGAGCATACTTTGAAAGGCGGTCCACTACCACAAAAATAACAGACTTGTCTCCGATTTAGGTAGCCCTTCTATGAAATCCATAGAGATGTCGGTCCACACCGATCCGGTATCGGCAAGGGTGGAAGAGTGCCCGAAGAGTGCACTTGTTTCTCTTTTCATCCTTTGACCTGTGTCGCAGTCTGCCACAAAAGAGCGAATGTCCTGTTTCCTACCTTTCCAAAATAAGGTGCGCTTGAGTCGCTCATAAGGTGGTACGATATTGGGAGGTGTACTATCCGGCAATAATGGAATGGCATGGTCGTGAGAGTGATGCAGTGGTCGTGTGATGGGTTAGGAAAATATGGCCTCATGTTTGTGGAGAATCTGTTACATGTCTTGTGGGATTTCACCCATTGGAGATGTGGATGGGCTGGATGGAGAATAGTTGTGCAATGACCCCACGTGATGATTTCTTTAGCAATTTCTCCATGCCGTTTGAGCTGATAATTTGAGGTGTTCTGTCGGGGAGCCCTTGATGATGTGTGTTTGTCCGTTATGGAAGAACTGCATCCAAAGTTTAGCAAAGTTCCAACTAATAGTGCCCAACGTACTCAACCATTGGCATCCCAAAACAATATCACATCCACCCAAATGGAGGGCAAACATGTCTCGCTTGAGTTCATAATCCCCTATCTTGATTTTAACATTGTGACACTTTCCTTTACAAGATAAGGTTCCCCCATTGGCTACCATGACCTCAAAGGAATTACAATTATGGATATAGCAATTTGCCCATTGAGCAACTCTAGGGTCAATGAAGTTGTGCGTGCTTCCCGAATCCAAAAGGATGGAAAGACGTTGGCCCTTGAAACATCCTGTAACCTTCATGGTTTGAGGAGTAGTAATGCTGCAAGGGCATGGATTGTAATTGATGTCTCAGGTTCCTGTTTCCCTTCTTCTTGTGGGGGAGGTGTTTCTGGAGGGTCCTCATCCTCATCACTCTCGTCAACGGTATCAGGTTCTCCAACATCTATCAAGAACAATTTTTTGTGTGCACACTTATGCCCCTTGAAAAACTTTTCATCACAATTGTAGCATAATCCTTTGGCACGACGTGCATCCATCTCTTCGGTGGTGAGGCGCTTGGGTGCGGCGAGGTTTATTATCATGCGGGTGTTGGGCTCTCGGGGGAAATGAAGGTCTATCTTGAGAAAACTTTGATGGGCGTCTTTGGGCGAGAGAGTTTAGATTCGGCCGGACGGGCCAAGCCGATAGCTTCCATCATAGTTCGTGGTTTCAACATTTTGACTTCTGCTTGGAGTTCCATCTTCAACCCAGCGATATAACAACTACGGAAGAACCCTTCACTCAATCCTCTTGTTCGATTGGCCAATTTTTCAAATTGAGCTTGGTACTCTCGAGCCGACCACTGTTTGTTGTAGTTTGGATAAGGCTCCTGTGAAGTCCTCAAACTCACTAGGACCAAATTGAGTGAGTATTTGGGATTCAAAATCCTCCCAAGAGAGATTTGGGTAGGTAAGACGCAACCATTGAAACCGGTGTAGAGCCTCAGATTCCAAGTTAAAGGAAGCCATCCGGACTCGATGAAATATTGGTACATTATGAAGTCGAAAGAATTGGTCAACCCGACATAGCCACCCATCAACATCCTTCCCACTGAATTTGGGAAAGTCCAACTTGGGCATTATGAAGGGTGTATCATGGTCACGATTCCTTGTAGAACTCTCAGCTTGGTATTCTGATTTGGGTGGTTCTCTTCTCAGTTTGCTGTCCACTTCAGTCAATGCTTCTTCTAAGCGATTGCTAGTGGCCTCATGCTCTAAGCGAAGACCTTGGACTTCTTCCCTTATGGAGTGAAAAGCCGAGTTCAAGTTCTCAATGGCTTTTGTTAGGGAATCCAAGTGTTCTAGTTCTTTATGGTGTCCACGAGTACCCTGGGCCATTTTTTGACCTTTTGTGACCAGTTACTAAAAATAGAATTGAATTTTTTTGACTTACTATTTTTAGTAAATGCCCAAAAAAGTGCTTGGGTGCTATATATCAAAATGATCAGCAGGAGAAGGTGGTCACAATGAGCTATATCTCTTAACACTACTTTTTGGCACCCCAGACTTTTTTTTTTTTTTTTTTTTATCTCTGTTTCTTTGAGTCTAACGGTGTTTACTGATTCCGATTACGAGCTCTCGAGCAAAAGTTGGGTACTGGAGCACTATCTAAAACTGGCCGTGTTTCACACTCAAGATTCTCTGTATTTTGCAAGTGAGCGATATGACAGTTCTGTTCTGACTCTGAAGACTGTGAATTCTGCCACTGATTGTCTTGACCTCTCGACTTGATCGACTGATTGTGACTGCCACTGTAAATTTGACTGTTACTCTCCAGAATTTCAACTTAAGTGTCACCCTCATGGCTTATCCTGAATGCATGTCCCTTTTGTTATTTTTTTTTGGTAGAGGACTCCTTTCTCATATGCTCACTTTTGAAATGCAGGTTTACGAATGGGGGTGTTTGGATTCTTATTTTGATTTTGATTTTTGTATTTTTTACAGGTTGCAGTTTTAACAGAACCAGGGAATGCTAAGTATAGGAGTATGTACCACCCATAGGCCCTCTAATATACCGACAGTGACGAACAATAGTGCTCGGACCAATATTTCAGGCCACTACTCAAGGAGGATTCCACACATACCCTTGAGCACACTACCTGCCTCTACGACAATACGGGAGGGTAATCGTCCGGGATCCTGTGTCCCGTAGACTATGAGTAATACAAGGCCGAAGAGCTTCCTAATGGCTAAAAGTTTGTTTAATCCTAGATGGTCTCCCGATATACCCGAAGATACGTGGGAGCTCAAGTCCGTGCGCGAGTTACGTGCGAGGCACTGGGTATTGGAGCTCGATCGCCCCTCACTTCACTAGACGCTTTATGGGCTATCTAGCTTAGCCAATAACGACAGATCCTTCGCGATATTTTAAAACCCCCGGTACAGGGTTTCTACCTACTCAACTAATAATATATATATTTTTTTTTTTTTGGTCTGGAAAAAAAACACTGTATTTTTTTTTGGATTTTTTTAATAAGGAAAAACAGAATGGAAAAAACACACGGAATTTATACCTAACAGGCGGATTTGATGGCAAGAATCATTGCAGTTGCAGCAGAACTTGGCCCTGGAAAGCGCTCTGATACCACTTGTTAAGATCCTGCTATAAAATAAACTCAAATAACACACTCTCACACAATTGCTTGGAAATAACTCACATAAACATCACATTAATATAACAGAAATTTGCATAAAGAACAATCTCACAATAGAAGCTGAATCGCGAGGCCTCTTCGAGGGGGCAACCTCCTTCAATACTTCATTAATTTTGCAAAAGATGGTTACATTGGTGCCCTTTCGGGTATTTAAGGAGTTTCCTTCCAAGGTTGGCTTACATGCAAAATGCCACCTGGATTACATGCATAATGCCACCCGAATTACATGCATAGTGCCACTTTGAATTACATGCACAATGCCACCCGAATTACATGCACAATGCCACTCGAATTACATGCACAATGCCACCCGAATTACATGCACAATGCCACCTATCTACCATGTGTTACATAAAAAAGGGTGCCATTTGTCATAGGCACTACCTAAGCTAAAACTTAGAACATTACAAAATATTAATCATGGGTACTACCCACGTTCACTAGGAATTATTACATCAAGGAAGTTATTACATTAAGGGTTAGGATGAGATCCTAATAGATAGCTAGTCAATTCTTAGACTATTCTTGGGAATATGTGACCACTTCATTTCACTGTTTGACAACATCATGATAAGCATAATAGGCATTACTCAGATCTATCTTCAACTGTGTTGGCTGATGGATCTCTATCCATTGCGACTCTATTCTCTGTACTCTGTCAATAGGCTCACACAGAACCTGCTTAACAAGCTCACATAGAACTTGTCCAAATCAGCTCACAAGTTCATCAAGAAAAACTTGCTTAGCATGAACCCACAAAGAGAATTGTTAGAGACCCAATGTGATTCATCAACCTCATAGAAGCATAAAGAGAATTGTTAGAGACTCAATATTTTCTATACTTAACTCCCAATCTCAATCTCAACTCAATCTCAATCTCAAAAGAATAAGATAGATGTAGTATGCTTTTCTCAAGAACATGAAACACAACCCAACAATTTCCAACCATGCAATAACTCATATAACAATGATACTCATGTTCTTTCCACAACCAATATCTTTTCTCAACCAATTAGGGCTTTAACAAAAATGCTTATAGACAAAGTTTAACCAACATCATTCAACTCAAGATTAACCTTGGAGCATTCAACCGATCACTACATGAAAATGAAACTAGTAGACATCCTTTTCCTTCCAAAGGTATTTGAACAAAACAACCACCAACATAAATCACCAATGCAAATAATAACTTGCTCAAATCAATCTCAATGGAGTAAGCCCAAATCATGTATCAAGTAAAGCATTAACTTGATCAAAACAACCTCTATGAAAGCAACTCAACCATTCATCACCAGGCTGGAAATCATCTGGCTACTCATTATAAGCCTCTTCTTCAATCTTCCCATTCAAAGAACTGATTTCACATCTGTCAACAACATTGACAAGTGACTCACACTTGTACCAACTTTTGTCCAACACTGTACTGACATTGCAGATCCACTGTTAACTTTGTGCAAGCACCAAACACTGTATCTTAGCACAACCAAATCCCTTTTTATATTTACAACTTGATCTATGTTTTTCTACAGTCACCTCTGGTCACACCTTGCTTTTAACTGTGTAAATCAAGAGAAGACATTTTGTCAAACACTTCACGACCAACCATAGTGCACCTTACTCAACCTCATACTTCATAATCTCGGATTGGCATTTTATCAATAGTTAAAATGAAACTGTCTGTTATAATCCGACGCTTTGAACAGTGGCAGTAAGAACTATCAACAGAACAACAATGACGTATAGCAATACTACCAATGGTGATAGCTCTCCATTTAATCACCACACTTCACGGCACTTCCACAAACCACTACATAAACTGAAAAACACACTTTAACAGCTATACGATAATTTCCCGACTACTTTCCTTTCATCCTCAGATAACCATACAAATACATAGAAGCATTAAAATAAGACCTTAATATTGCTCCCCCTAAGGATGTGCCAACTAGGCCTACTTAGAGCAATGGCGGAGTAGTCTCCTTCAGTCCAAGGAGACACAATTTCATTTCTTCTATCTTTCTCCAGACTTTCCTGAACTTGGGCTTGAGTTTTTCAACTACATCCCTATTTTGCCCCTGTTCGTGAACTTGAACATTTCTCTTGCGGGGTTGTCTCTTGTGCATTCTTGATGGATGATTATTTTATTTTATTTTATGCACATGATATGTTCCTTGTCTATGTTGCCCTCTTTGTGTCTGATGAAATATAGGGTTTTTCCTTAGATTAGATACATAAGTGCTTGGACAGAACCTTGCTATGTGCCCTTGACCGTTACATTTAAAACATTGAACATGTTTTATTCCCTGTCTGTATTGCATTCTATGTGTATGATGAGATCTATGGTCTTGCCTTAGATTGGATACAGAAGTGCTTGGATAAAACCTTGCTATGTGCCCATGGCCATTACATTTAAAACATTGCACAGGGTGTTCACTTAGGAAAGCAGATGTGTTTTTATCAACATAACTTTTTGATCTATTGTTTAGTCCACAATAAATTGCCTTGTGACCATAGCGGTTGCATTTAGAACAATAGCCATTAAAAGCATTATTATTAAAAGAGTGAGAGTGAGAGAACCTCTTTTGTTGTGGTTGCTTTGCTGTAGATCTTCTTTGATGCTTTCTTCCTTTTGAAGATTCAGCTTCAACCTTGAACTTCTTCTCTGCATATTTGGAAGATGACGGTTGTTTAGCTTCACACTTTCCTTACCTCGATCCTTCAGCCGTGAGCTTCTTCTTCTCGGCACATTTGGAGGATGAAGGTTGTTCAGCTTCATATCCAAGACCAAACTTAGCCGTGGAGCTTCTTTGTTTCTTTATCATTGTATCTAGCAACTTTGTGCTCTTCTCAAATTTGAGACTTATATTGGCCTCTTCTAGTTGTTTCTTCAATGAAACAATCTCTTCTTCTTGTTGGCAGAAAATAGTATCTTTTTCATTGATTTGAGACCTGAGAATATCTTCAATCCTTTTGTACTGTTCTACTTGCAGCTTTAGGTCAACAATAACTTTGTTAGATTCCTCTTTACTTGTGCTGCATACATCATCCTCATCATCCAGGTGTGACTTCAAGGCTTCTTCTAATTTCTTGGCCTTTTGAACTTATAGGAAGAGATCTTCAATCTCATCCCCATATTCTTCTAACTTCTTGGACATTATTTTGTTCTTTTTCTTTTCTATACTCAACTCTTCAAGTGCGGCTACCAACTCACCTTCTAGATCTACTTCAAACTCTAGGTTTTCATTGCATACTTCATAATCCACTTCTTCTACCTTCTCTAGTTTAGTTTTCTCTTCCACAAGAACTAAAACTGGCTGAGATACCTTTTTGGAGGAGGATCTATTCTTCTTACCCATTTTGAACTAATCCAAGATCAACCCTGACTGATTTAGCCAAAACTGGGAACTTGGCTCTGATACCAATTGTTAGTCTTACAATGGCACTGAGAGGGGGGTGAATTAGTGTAGCTAATTAAAAACTTAAATCTTCATCTCTTATTTCAGAACTAAAGAATGCTTAAAACCAGATGCAGTAAGTGAGACAGGATAACAACACATAACATAAGATTTAACGAGGTTCACCAATTTTGGCTACTCCTCAAAAATAGACTACTTGGACTCCCATCCAAATCCAGCATTTGCAAAGCACCAACTTCACAATTAGTTTACCAGCACCCACTGGAAGGAGCACCAACCCCTAATTTATCTGCACCAACAAAAAGGAGCACCTACCCCTGATTCCAAGCACCAACTTGGACTTCTATTTTAAATCTTGATTGACATAAAAATGCCTTCACTGTTACAAGACCCTCACTAGTCTAACTTAACTCAAATCAATCTCATGGAAGAATAAGGAGAATTGTTAGAGACTCAATATATTATATTTTTGACTTTCAATCTCAACTCCCTGTCCACAAAGCATACACTCTTTTACAGCTTTACTTACTGCACACTTATAGCCCTTTCTTATGGCTTACTCTTGTAGCTCTCATAGCTCTGTACTTCTTATAGCATTCTTCCAGCTTTGTAACAGCCCACAACACTGTCCCTCTATACCGCAACACTCTTTCCTACTGAGCAAATTTTAGCTGCTTTCTCTCTGCTGCACTCTATATGCTTCTCTATTTTAGCCGTGCTTTCTATACATCCTTTTTCACAACACTTTTCCTCTGCTCAGCAACACACTGCTTTCACTTCCCGCATGGAGCTCAACCTTGCTACTTCACGCAAATCTCCTTTTATAACTGTGTTCTGTTTCTATTCTTCACTTCCATATTCATGCATGCAGCCTGTTAATAGTAACGACTCCTTTATTCTCACATGCAATCTTATTAATAGAACGGTTCTTTGTTTGGGATTCGAGACGTTTCTCTGTCCAACTCGTGGTCTTCGTTTGATGACTTTTAGTAACCACTGCTACATGATATTTCTTTGTAATGGCTCCTGTAACTGTAGTAATGACTTCTATTTACTGTCACTATAACTACCCCTATAACTACCGTAATTACTTCAGTTCACTATTCTTATTTAACTGCATGATTTCTATTTATAACTGCACCTGTAACTGTTGTACTGACTTTAGTTAACTCTTCTAATTTTGGCTACATGTATTTCCTCTGCAAATGCATCTGTAACTATCGTTTTCCTTCAGTTAACTTTACTTCGGCTGGGTTCTCCTTTTAGCTCTAAGTCATGCAAAAACAACATGTCGCGATATCATGATATTTCTGCCCATTTAAATCTTCCTTGGCATTTGAATACGAAAACAAGACATGTTGTGATATCGTGACATTTTTTGCCTCCTAGTCCTCTTCTCGGCATGCACCCGCGAAAACATGACATGTCACGAAATCATGACACTTTTGCTGCCTTGTGCATTTTCTCTTCTTTGGCCCACAAAAATGGAACATGTCATGAAATCATGACACTTTCACTGCCTTGTGCTTTTCTCTACCTTACGCCCGCAAAAATGAAACATGTCGCAAAATCATGACGCTTTCGCCTTTGAGCTCTTCCTCCTTGAATTTGTCATGAAATCACGACGCTTCTACTTCCATGCTCTTTCATTTTTCTTCTATCACGAAATCGTGACCTCATCCTTTGGAGTCTTCCTCTCTGCTATTGTCACGATATCGTGACATTTCTATCTCCGTACATTCTCTCTCCTCTCTTAGTCGCAAAAATGTGACATGTCACGATATCGTGACATATTTTCTCCTTAGCTCTTCTCTTCTCTTCAGGTCGTGAAAACCCAACATGTAGCGATATCGCTACACTTTTGTTCCTTGCACTTTACCTTTGCTTCGGCCCGTGATAATACATGTAGCGATATCGCTACACTTTTTCTCCTTGCACTTTCTCTTTGCTTTGGCCTCCGAAAATACAACATGTCATGAGATCACGACACCTTTTTCTCTCTCCTCTTTCTCTTCGCTTTGGACCATGAAAATGAAGCATGTCACGAAATCACGACACCTTTTTCTATCGAACTCTCTCTCCTGCATTATGTCATGAAATCACGACACTTTTCCTCCTTAGCGCTTTTCTTCTCATCGGATCGTGAAAACCCGACATGTCATGAAATCGCGACACTTTTTCTCCTTAGCGCTTCTTCTTGCAAATTGTCACAAAATCGTGACACTTTTCATTGCAAGATCTTTATCTCAAACATGTCACGAAATCGTGACACATTTCTTTGCTTACGCCTTCTCTCCGAACATGTCGCGAAATCATGACAGTTTTCTTTGCCTATGCCTTCTCTCCAAACATGTCGCGAAATCGTGACAGTTTTCCTTGCATGCGCTTCTTCTTCAAACATGTCGTGAAATCGTGACAGTTTTCTTACTTGCCTTCTTTGCTTCCAACATGTCACGAAATCATGATAGTTTATCTTGTGCTTTCTCTCTCTTCCAACATGTCGCAAAATCATGACAATTTTTCTACTGGCCTTCATTGCTTCCAACATGTCGTGAAATCATGACAATTTTTCTATTGGCCTTTATTGCTTCCAACATGTCACGAAATCGTGAAAGTTTTCCTTGCGCTTTCTCTCTCTTCGAACATGTCACAAAATCACGACAGTTTTCCCTGCATGCGCTTCTTCTTTGAACATGTCGTGAAATCGCGATAGTTTTTCCACTTGGCTTTTTCTCTGCCAACATGTCACGAAATCGCAACAATTTTTCCTGTGCTTTCTCTCTCATCAAACATGTCGCGATATCGTGACAGTTTCTCATGCTTGCTCAACATGTCGCGATATCACGACAGTTTTCTTACTTGTCTTTTTCTTTGAGCTTTTGAATCTGGGCCACTTCTGTCTTCTTGGAAATTCACTATGCATGCTCTGACTGACCTGAACTCTTGTTCACTTCATCAACCGATCTATCTAATTATATTTGCACTCCTATCCATTGCATCAACCGATCCTCTATCTATGTTGACAACAATGACAATACTTTGGCTACACCTTGCTCAACAATGAACTCCTGTTTATTGCACTTTGGCTGCACCTTGCTCATCAATGAACTCCTGTCCATTGCATCAACTGATCAACCTGACTGTGTTGACAACAATGACAATACTTTGGTTGCATCTTGCTCATCAATAGGAAGAAAAAGAAAAGTCAAAGCAAATGAGAAAAGGAAAAATATCATTTTATACCATCACAACAATATTTCAGCATTATCTCAGTTCCAAGCAAAAATACAAAAAAAAGAGAAAAGAAAAAACAAAAAGCAATAAAATCCCTTTCCCTACCCCTTGAAAAGAAAAGAAGGGTGAATGAGCTTGAATCCCTGGAATTCTCAATTATTCGAAAACTATGAGGTAAGCCCCATAACAAGCGGTTTGTGCCCAACCTGCTTGGCCTTGGGTAATCCCTAGTGTGGTGATATGTCTGTCACATTAGTGACCTTATTTTGTATAGACCTATGTCGGCTTATGGATCAGCTAGCTCTTGATGACCTAACTTACATAGTAGTCTGGTACGGTTACATGCATATAAATCATGGTCAACGAACACTCATTTGGTTAATTCAAATTACTTGTATCAAATTATCTTGCTCAAAATTGGTGAATGAACAATACAATTACACACACATTTGTATTTGAGAGATTTTGTATCATTATGATAAATCAAGATCAGTAATGAACTCACATTTGCACATAAGGGTTCCTTATAAATCTACATTTTGTCTTTGAGATAATTTAAAATGTTTCTGCAACTCTTTTTGGAATAATTTTATCTTCTTATTTAAAGAACATCTATTTAGTATAAAAACAATTACATACATTGTTTTCAAAAATCCAAATTATTTCAACATCTTCAAAAATCTAGCAATAAAGTCATGTTTATATATTATTCTTTTCTGTTTATCTCAAAAATAAAAAATCAATCATGCAATAACACTAAAATATCAATTTCCTTCTTTGAATTTCGTGATGATGGTATAAGTCTATACCTATAATTCTATGCCTAGTACAAACCATTGTTCTAATTTTATTTTCCCATCCATTTTTAAATTCATAAAAACTTATGGCTTACATCATTATGTTACACAATTGTGCTTTAAAAGGAACACAAATTTTTCTATTTCATTTCATTATGTCAAATATTCCATTTTGCAACCATGGTATAAATTCTAAGGAATTGTTCAAAATTTTATCACACTTAGGAATTTATGCCTAGCAAAAATCATATTTCTTTTCATATCCCATGCATAATATTTTTATGAAAATCTGAAAAAAAATCATCACCATCATCATTTTTCATCATCACAACACAAAGTCTTAAGACAGTCTCTTAAGCACCCTTTTACTTTTAGCAATATTTCTATACAGGGATTAGCTTGATGACCTAGCGAGCACCGACTCCATGAAATGGTCTATAACAATGACAATGTCCTTTGAAATTATTGTTAGAAGTCCCTTTTATTTTTTGCATCACATCACACCACAAAACAACCAATTTGTTTACATCAGATTATTCCATTTCAATTTTATGGCATGGCATAAAATTATAATTTCTTTTCAAACGACATAATTACATGAATAACCAATCAACAAAATCCAAAATTAAAGCATCATACAACATATACACAAGTCATATAATCAAAAATATGATCTATATATCAATAAATTATGTACATCATCTGGATTGGTATGCCACAATCAATACCCTGGCATACTCAATCCCCTCAAAAAGTAATAATAATATATACAATATGTAGTCTGTAGCAGCTAGCCTCGAGAAGCCCTCGAGCTCTTAGCATCATCTCCTCTCCCGCAATGAGGTGGTCCCATAGAGGTCCAAGCTATGTCTCGGGTCCTTACCGTCGATCTTGAGGATGTCCTCGATGATCTCATCATTATCGGCTCTGCAATGCTAGCTGGCAGCGGTATCCTCTACCCCTCTAGAACCACATAATAGTACAATCCCTAGTAGAACGTGGTCTGAGTAATAGAACGTGCAAGATCCCAAGTGCTCGCCCCTTTGCTCTGAGCCCTGAGCTGTGTAGCCTTATTCTATAGTGTTTGCACCTGAGCTCAGAGGCAAGTAACCTCATATTAGAGAGCTACCATCTCACTGCTCTCCCCTACCCCGACACCCTTGCCCTTATCGGGAGATGGTGGTCACTCCCCCTGCTAAGAAGGGAATCTCTCCTCCCTCCTCCCTATCTACTATAGCCTTTGTGGAGCCTGTGCCATCCTCTGGCATCTCTCCTATGGAGACCATCACTGCTCCCTCCCTCCGTGACCCCATGTTGCCTCAATAGCATCCTGGTACCACCTCCCCATCTATTGTACAATCACGTGCACTAGACCCTGTACCCTCGTCATCCGAGGAGGGCGGATGCCTGCATACCAGGAATCATATCCATCAATGACCCCAATGTCATCTCCATCCACTGGCTGGATGGGGGCATCATCTATGTCCTGGCTCCAAAATCGCTGCATATCTAGAGCCTCGCTCAGTGTAGTACTATATCAGACAGTCTAGGAGTACTCGTAATCCCTAAGAGAAGGGATCCCCTGCTAAAGACCGAACTATCAAAAACTCAGTCATAGCAGTGGAGCTCTACCTCTCTCCGCTCCATCCTCATCCAGTAGACTTGTCTGATATGAGCTAGCTCCTGCTCATCCTCTCCCCACCCTGGGTGCTCTCTCCATGGCCTCCAGGTGATCTTGTCTAGGATGAGGTCATCTAGCAACCTCCGTGACATCGACAGATCTATCCGCCGCTGTGACCCTCTTTGTAGCCACCAATAGAAAAATTGGGGTATCTCCTGGTCAACCCCTATTAGTGGGAGTCCTACCGACCTTCACACCATGATGTGCTTCTAGCACCAAACCTATAGTAGCGATGTCAAAACCAGACATCGGCCTCCCTTGTATACGATCCCATGCAGGATCCTATACAAGCGGCATAGTACAAAGTTGCCCCATGCAAATTTGTACCCGTGGTCTCTCATGTCATAGACCACATATGAAAGGAGCCAGGGTAATTTACACCTACTCTGGTGGCATAGTAGTAGGCCACCCACTATCCCTATCAAAACTTGCGTCAACCTAGATGCCCCAGGCATCTGCCTCAATGACTCAATGTTCACTTCGCCCTTCTCCAGGGTGAAGCTCAAGTCTCCGCTCAACCTCATCATAGCCTGGCCTTGATTGGCCATAGGATTCATCAACCGTCCCTCTATGGGGATCCTCAAGATCCTCCATACATCCTCTAGTGTGGAAGTCATCTCCCTTGTCGGTAATCGGAAGTAGGACGACCCCGGATACCACCTCTTTGCTAGGGCTATCAGTAGCCCCATGTCTATCGATACTTGTGGCATCTCTGCCACATGCTGTAGTCTTACCTGTGCTAGTCGGTCTCGCTCTGCCTGGTCGAGCGTGGTTACGTCATACCTCAGCCCCCCGTATTTCCATTCTCGACTCTTTAGTAATCCCCTCTGCAAAACAAATAATAAAACAATAAAATTCATTAATAAACCAATTCTTAAAGTTAATTAAATGCAATTCAAACAAGCTTAATTTTATAAAAATGATGATATCGTCCACCATTGGATGATATCATCCCAAATTGGTTAAAATCGTCCTTGGTAGGATGAAATCGTCTTCGATTTTGCAATCAGATGAAATCGACGATCGAGGGACGATTTCGACGAAATAAGGACGATTTTGTCTTGACGTTGTCGATGGCCTAAAAACGGCCGCGATGCCCCAAAACAGTCAAAATTTAAAACAAAAAATTGCACAAATCAAATTCAAACATAATTCACTAGGATTAGATCCTTACCCGTAGCCCGCGTCGGACCTCTGTCGATCTGTGCACTGTCTCAACCATTTTTGTCTGCAGAGCTCTCAATCAGTAAAAATGAACAGTAAAAATGAATTAGGGTTTTACCCTATTTTTCTTAATTTTATTTAAAAACAACATTTTTAGTTTTGCTTTTTTGCACTTTTACCTCAAACGTTCGATTTGGGTAAAAACACGGAGGGGGCACCATAGTCAACAGTCGTACAATTCGACCTAGAATCGTCATCTAGAAAATTGAGTAAAATTTTTGCTTTCTCGTAAAACGAGAAGAACTCATATTTAACGCATTTTCTTCAAAAAATTCACTAAAGAGGGGGAAAAATGTAGCACCCTAAAATTGGCATAGTTAAACCTTAGTAAAAAGATAAAAATTTGAATTTTAACCCAAAACCACCCGTTAACCGCCCATTACCCGCTCCCCTTGTTTTTCGTGCCATTTTTAGGATTTGTTTTGACCGTTGGATGATATCGTTGACGATCAGACGATATCATCCCAGAAATGACGAATTCATCTGGAATTGAATGTCCAGACGATTTCGTCCCAAAACTGAATTTTCATAATTAGCTTCTGTTTCAACAGCTTCTCTAACTTGGGCAGAAAGCGTGTCTGCATAGTTAGAGTCTCCCCCGTTGGAGATCTCCCAAATTGGGATGATCTCCAACATCCTAACCTCTCCCTAATCCTCTATAAATTGGGATTTTCTTAGTTTATCCCCTTGAACCCCCTAGATTACTGATTTCTCTACAAATTTAGTTTCTTGTGCATTAGAACACCTTCACACCTTCGTTTTGCATTGCGTATTTCAAGTTTTCTTGCAAGAATTTTACTATTTTTCAGCCGGAGCAAGCTCGGATTGTCGCATGCGATTCCAGACGATTTCGGATGATCCTGTCGTAGATCGACGATGATCTCGTATGATTGGAGGCGATCTTGACTACAGTCCAGATTAGGGGCAATCAGAGCTTGGAGTTTGCATTTCTTTATCTTCTCTCTTCATTCCTTTATGCATTAACTTATTTTATTCTATTTTTTGCATCTTGGAGTTCACCTCATTTAGTATAGATGCATGATAAAGTTAAAATGAAGTATTAAATTGATGCATTTCATTTTAATTGCTATCTGGATCTATCATTTAGGAAAATTTATTGTCATTTCTATCATTTTCCCTTGCTTTTGTAGTTGCATTTTTGGTTTTTGGTATCTGTTTCTATGACTATAGGTTTTTGATGAATTCGTCTGACGAATTCATCAGATCGACGATGATCTCATCTGATCTCAGATGACCGACTGATATATGAGATGATTCTATGCAATTTTAGACGATTACGTATGATTTGAGATGATTTGGACTTCTACAAACCTTAGAATCTTCATCAGACATCCGAAATCAGGTATATTCTGTCTTATTTAGAATACTTTATGTGTTTAGCACTTATTCATGTTTTCTGTATTCATATAAATCAGCATTGGCATATAGAATAGCTTAGGTTCATCTTGGCCAAACCTAGGAATTGAATGATTAAAGTACAAAATGAACACATCAAACCTACTCTCAACCTATGCGTGGAAACTACCACTCAAAAGTTTCCTAGTGAACCCACCATCCGTCAAAAATTCACCCTTATATCCCTCCCCCGATAGGCACGACATTCAAAGGGCCTCTCAGTCTGATGTATTGTCCCATCCTTCTCGCATCCCCCTTCTGGGCGTGGATCCTATAGCCTGAAGGTAAGGATGCAAAAAATTTGGAGCGATACGGTTGTACTATGATCTTGTTGATCGTAGTACGATCTCATCAAAGAGGCACGAATTTTAAGGTAATAAATGCAGAATACAATTTTTGCAATTTTTTGTGTTTTTCATGCAAATGTGTGAAATGAAGTGAGTCAATTTTAAGGTGTTACATTTTGCCCCCTCTTTAGCGCAGTTTCGGAAGAAATTGCGTTAAAGAAAAGTGTGACACGTTTTTCGAGAAAGCAAAAATTTATTGCAATTTTCGTTGATGATTTTAAGTTTTGATGTAAGTTGTTTCGAAATACAATATTTATGATACCCCCTTCGAGTTTTTATATCCAAATTGACGTTTGGATAAAAACTCAAAAATTTGGAGTATAAATAAGAAAAATAACCTGAAAAGGTAACTTATTTACTTTTTACCTTTGTGCACTTTCAGAGCTCTGGAGAAAACATGGCGGGAGCTTCTCATCACGTAGATTTGATCCAGGCGGGAGATGGAGCACTCCGGGTAAGGATTTCTTACGTTTGTAGGATAAATTTTTCATATTTTTTTGTTAAATTTTTAATTAAAATTGGGTTTTTAGGGCACGACTGCCGTCGCGTGGCCCTAATTGTGAAATCATAACGATTTCACAATATCGTATGATACGATATTGAAGAAATAGGTACGATTGCATCAATATCATATCAATTATAAGTGATATCGTATGATACGATATCATAAAAATTGATACGATCTTGATGAAATTGATACGATTTCATCTGCTCTTTGATACAATCTTGCTATTTTTTGATTTGATAATATTTTTAAGTCTGATTACTAATATTTTGTTGTTTTGTGTTTTATGTTGACAGTTGGCTGAATTAAAGAACCGAGAGTGGAGACATGCCACCCTACAGGCAGATTTAGATGCCCTTACAGATGATGAGCGGGCTACTCTAGAGGTGGTGGGTCTCACACATGTGGTAGAGATGCCACATATTTATATAGATATGTGACTACTAACAACGTTAGCAGAGAGATGGTATCCAGAGTCTTCTTGCTTTTAGCTACCGATAGGAGAGATGGCTCCTACCCTAGAGGATGTCTGGAGGATTCTGAGGTTACCACTATGGGGTATCCGGATTGCTACATCTGGAAACCAAGGCCAGGCTATGCATCGATTGACTGGAGATCCGAGATTCCTATTGAGGAAGGGAGGGGTTCCACTAGAGAGACTCGATAGGACAGAGGGAGTCTCTCGATTGACAGTACTACTGAGTGGGGTTGTGAGTGGGTTGATTTTGTGCCATCCTAGTGGGATGCAACTTCCTTGGACCTTAGCAGAGGTCATATGTGATATGAGAGATCAGAGGGTCCACTTTGCTTGGGGTTCCTTCCTCTTATGTAGACTATATAGATTTCTACACAGAGTAGTCTACAAGGAGGGCAAGGGCCTCATTCTGACATCATTTCTATAGGTGTGGTGTTGGGAGCACCTAGCTATTGAGCGGCCTACAGGGTTGTCATTGGTTAGGGAGATAGATGACCAGCCTAGGGTGGCTGAGGATAGGCCTCAGGTATTCTATTGGCCTCTACAGGGAGGACGTGGGAGACGAGCCAACCTTGCTGGTATGCGATGGCTCCTAGATGATTTATTGGTTGAGGATATTACATGGAGGCCATGGAGAGGGCTTCCAAGATGGGAGGAGGATACCTTTGAGCTGGCCCACATCAGGTGGACCATTTGGTTGTGGATGCATGATGGGGAGGTGGAGTTGCACCATTTTGATCGAGTGCAATGATAGTTTGGGCTTCGATAGGACATTCCTCAGTATAGGAATGTTACTTTTGCTAGGTCTACTCGGGATCCTACCACTCTCAGTGGGGCTCCCAACTTGGCAATATTTTTGGATCCAAGCCTGATGATGCTCCGATAGAGACAGAGTGGATGATGATGTTGGGGTTACGGAGAGATATAGACATTGGTATGCCCATATCTATCCTGCTCGATTGACTGCATGGAGGAGTGCAGTGTTACGAGTAGTTGATCAAGTTTTTAGGTAATGTCGATCAACGAGCCAACAGGAGTAGTCGATCACTCATGCATCTTCGAGGAGACCAGGTCCTCGCACTCGGGGTGGTCATATATCTCGAAGAGGACTGATTCTCCAAGAGAGACAGGAGAGGAGGGCTTCACCCCAAGAGGAGGGGGGAGCATCTACCCATCATGAGGAGAGACCACCTTCACCCAGGAAGGGCAAGGGGATATTGGAGGAGGGGGAGAGTAGTGAGATGGCTACTCTATGAGGAGAGGTAGCTCGGTTACAAGGGGAGAATGCCACCTAGAAGACTACTATAGAGTCTCTAGAGGGAGAGCTAGCACAGACTAGAGCTGAGGATGCGGGTCTGCATAGTAGGATCTAGACTCTAGAGAGAGTTGGTAGAGGCTCATGCATAGGTGGGACAGAGAGCTGGGGCTATGGTACCAGCTCAGATGGGGTGATCTGAGTGGAGTCGAGTAGGGGATGAGTTACTACGAGCAGTGGCATAGATGAACTTCTATCAGACTCTATATTTTGTATTGGTACCTATAGATCGGAGAGAGCCTCTCCCTACTGATATTGCAGAGCCGATTCGAGTTGGGTCATCTCATTCTACATCTAGGGCATCTTCCTCTAGGACTGCTATGGTGACACGAGATATGCCACCACCGCCTCCACCCCCTGGTGGAGATGATGAGGCACAGAGTTCTAGGGCCTCTAGGGGATGATCCTAGATATTTGTATGATATATCTGACTGAGTATACCATTTTTGAGGATTGTGGCATATCAGTCTAACTTTATTTTTGTATATAGATTTTTGAGATATATATATATATATATATATATATATATTTTGTCTCGATGTGACTTCATGTGTTTTGTTTAATTAATTTTACATTTTAATTTTTTGGATGATGAGATGTTTATTAATCATGCTTTGAGTAAATGAAATGAACAAAATGATTTGATTTTTGAAAATGTGTTTATGAAAATGAAATGTTTTGGAATAAATTTTGATAGATTCTAGCAATAAACCTCAAAGGATGTTGTGTTGTTATGAGACTATTGGTGGAGTTCAAAGCTCGCTAAGTCTCGAAGCTAATCCTGTTTGTGAGGAATGTTTTTGATATTGCTAAAATGGTCGTTTTCTTAAGAATAATCTTAAGGCTTTTGTGGTAAAAAAGAATGTGTTTGATGTTGTTTTGGAACAATGTGTTTAATAAGTGTTTGTGAAAATTTGTTGATTGGGCATGAAAAATTTGAAAGATGATTTGCGCTAGGCAAAGAATTCCTAATTCCTTAAGAATAATACCATCATCGCGAAAATCAAAATGAAAATGCAGGACAAGATATAAATTTTGTCTATTCTTTAAAATGCAAAATTAACGTTGGATAGATCATTATGTCACATGTGCAAAATATTTTATAATTTTTGTAAAGAAATATATGGAATTATTTTGGGGTATGAAAAATTAGAAGTATGATTTGCGCTAGGCATAAAATTCCTAAGTGTGAAATTTGAAGAAAATAGTTACTTAGGAACTATACCATCATCACGAAAATCAAAATGAAATGCATGATGATTATGTTTGATTTTGCAATATTATTTGAGATAAATTATTGTGCTATGATGATAAAATAATTTATAAGAACTAATGCAAAGGATTGAAATTAATTATCTAACAAAATTCCAAAGAAATATTTTAACTTATTTCCAAGACAAATTCAAATTTATCTAGAACCAGTGTGTGAAAAGTGAATTCATTATCTATTTTGATTGTCATGATGATACAAAATCTCTCAAGTAACAAATGTGTGTGCTTTGTAAAGGTTAATTTACCGATTTTGAGTAAGGTAATGATAAGGCAAACTTAAATGAACCAATGTGTGTGCGAGTGAAATGTTCATTTGACCATGATTTTGTGCATGCAATGGTACTGAACTACTATGTAAATCAAATTACCAAAAGCTAGCTAATCCAAATGCGGACATTGGTCTGTACAAAAGAGGAATTACTAATGTGATAGACATATCGCCATGTGAGAAGGAATTACCCAATGTCAAGCAAGTTGGGCACAAATCACCTGTTATGGGGTTTACCTCATGATTTTCGAATAACTGAGAAATTCTAGGGATTCAAGTTCAATACTCCCTTATTTTCTTCACATTTATAGGATAGGGATTTCTTGTCCATTTTTGAACAAGGGGATTTTATTGCTTTGGAACATTTTTCTTTGATTTTTCTTTTTTTCTTTTCTTTTCTTTTTTCTTTTCTTTTTTTTTCTTTTTTTTTTTTTTTCTTTCTTTTTTGGGATACTTGCCCAGATTAGACGTGGGGCAAGGGATTTTATTCGGGTAGGGAGGAGCTTGTCCTTTTGCCAATTTCTCAGTATTCTAGACCATGCACATGATAGGATAGCAAGAAAAACTCTTTCACTTAAGGTATTTAAGATTTACTAAGCAATATCATTTTTATCGAATTTGCAACAAATCATTTTTAATATGTAAAATGTGTTCTTGGTTCAAGAAGTAGCAAGATCATTCGCAATACTCAAAATTATTTAATGAATTAATAGTGTTCTTTGGTACAAGAGAGATTTATAATCAAAGCAACAAAATCAAAATTTATTAAATATGAATTTTAGTGCATGGTTCAAGATAACTTTTGAATTTATCTGAAGTAAATTAAAATATAACTTGCAATCTTAGTAGATAATAAATGCAGAAATATTGATCTAATAATGCTTTGAAATATTTTTGGGAATTTTCAGATTTTGTAATTTTTTTGGTTATTTTTGATGATATAAAAATATTTACAACTATGTACAATGATGAGGCTGTTGGCTTTATGCATAATATATTTTCAGATGCATAATATTCATGGGTTCCTTGAGATATTTTCCATCCAAGGTAGCCAATCTATATGCACCTGATCCAAATTTAGCAGTGATGATAAATGGTCCAAGCCAATTTGGTTGGAATTTTCCTTTAAGGTCTTTTCTTGCATTAGTATTTTTTTTATTTTCTTTTAAGACTAAATATCCAACTTCAAATGATCTATTATGGACTTTCTTTGCATATGATCTTTTAAGTTTGTCTTGGTAGGCACGAAGATGCTCTAAAGCATGGATGCACTTTTCATCTAGAAGTTCTAACTGACTTAATATGCCAACACGATATTCATCTCCTACTTCAACATCTTGAAGTAAAAGAGCTAAAGAAGGAACTTCTAACTCAAATGGAAAAACCGCTTCAGCACCATAGACCAAGACAAAAGGTGAAGCGCCAGTAGGAGTACGAACACTAGTTCGATAAGCCCACAAAGCGGGATATAATTGTATGTGCCAGTCACGACCTGTTTTATTAACCAATATTTTTAGGATTTTGATTAGTGTTTTATTAGATGCTTCAGCTTGGTCGTTTCCTTGTGGATAGTAAGGAGTAGACCATCTATGTTGAATTTTATATTTTTGACATAATTTTTTAACATCTTTGTTTTTGAAGCATGTACCATTGTCAAAAATGAGATTAGATGGAATTCCAAATCTACAAATGATTTGATTGAAGATGAATTTGGAGACTTGAACTCCTATGCAAGAAGCTAAAGGTATAGCTTCAACCCACTTTGTAAAATATTCTGTTGTAGTTATTATAAATTTATGACCATCAGATGAGACAGGGTTGATTTTACCAATAATATCTAAACCCCATTTAGAGAAGGGCCAAGGAGAAGCTATGGTTTGGAGTTCTTGAGCAGGAGCATGGACAAGGTCAGCATGTCTTTGAAACTTGTCACAATGACGCACATAATCATTAGCATCCTTTTCCATAGAAGGCCAAAAATAGCCCATTCTAAGGAGTTTTTTAGCAATGGCACTTCCACTAAAGTGTCCTCCACAGGATCCATCATGGGCTTCACTTAAGGCTTTCTTAGATTCTTCTAGGTTTAGACATCTTAATAGGATACCCTCAAAAGATATTTTATATAAGGTATTACCAATGATTACGAAGTGAATAGCTCGCTTACGTAGTAACCTACATTGGTTTCTATCTAATCCTTCAGGGAAAGTCCCATTCTACAGAAAGTTAAAAATATCTATGTACCAAGGTTCTGGGGTAATTTCATTAATAAAAAATACATCCAATGGCTCTAAGAAGGATTTAGAGGAAGTGGGTTCTTGGAGTTTATGAATAATGATAGTAGCATATTCATCATCCAACTCCAAAGGCAATAAAGAGGCAGCCACAACCATAGCATCGACAGCACGGTTGCTAGTTCTAGGAATGGCTTCTAAAGTTACCTTTTCAAATAATGAAACAAGCTTAAGCACATATTCTTTATAAGGGAGAAGTTTCTCATCTCGTGTTTGATAAAATTCATTGATTTGATTTATCACGAGTTGAGAATCCCCAAAAACTAATAAAACTTTAATCTTTAAAGCTAAAGCAGCTCGTAATCCAAGGATTAGAGCTTCATATTCTGTAGTGTTATTAGTACATGCAAATTGTAATTTAAAATATAAAGGTATTAGGTGCTTTTGAGGAGATATTAATATGATACCTGCACCTGCGCCACTCATACATCTAGCTCCATCAAAAAACAATGTCCAAGTTTCAGAATGATCTTCTTCTAAATTAAGGCACTCATCCAGAAATTCAATATTCATGGGATGAGTAGACTCTATAGGAGCAACAACTAACTGATCAGCTATAACTTGGCCTTTTATGGATTTTTGGCTGATAAATGCAAGTTCAAACTCACTAAGAGCAAGAACCCACTTAGTTGTGCATCCTGATAAGTATGGTCTACTCATCAAGTACCTTAATGGGTCAGATTTAGCAATGACATATGTTTTCTGACTAAGCATATAATGACACAATTTTTGTGTAGAAAACACAACTGCTAAACAAAGTTTTTCTAATGGAGTATATCTCGTTTCATAACTTATTAAAGTTCTACTTATATAATATGTGGCTCGTTCCTTCTTTTCATCATCAATTTGAGCCAACATAGCTCCAAGTGCCAGTTCTGAGGCAGAAATATATAAAATGAAAGGACAATCTGGTCTAGGTGGAACAAGCACTAGAGGATTAAGAAGGTATTGCTTAATGCTATCAAAATCTTCTTGAAATTCCTTATCCCATTGGAAAGAAATATTTTTCTTAAGTAATTTAAGAAAAGGTTATGTTCTATCTGCCAATTTGTCAATGAAGCGATGAATAGCTTGTAACTTTCCTTGCAAGCTTCTTAATTATGATATGTTTTTAGGAGGTGGCATATCATGGATAGCCTTAATATTTAAAGGATCTATCTCTATGCCTCACATAGAAACAATGACTCCTAATAATTTTCCAGATTTTACTCCAAATATACATTTTTCTAGGTTTAAACGTATCTGATATTCTCTTAATCTGTCAAACACTTTTCTTAAATCATTAATGTGATCATCTTCTTTAGTTGAGTGAGCTATAATGTCATCCACATAATCATGCAAAATTTTATACATCATATCATGAAAAATATATGTCATAGCTCTTTGATATGTTGCACCAACATTCTTTAAATCGAAGGGCATGACTTTCCAACAAAAAGTCCCCCAAGGTGTAATGAAATTTGTCTTAGCTTGGTCTTCAGGAGCTATTCTAATTTGGTTGTATCCTAAAAAACCATCCATAAGAGATAACATCCCACTCCCAGCTGTAAAATCTATGATTTGATCCATATTAGGGAGAGGAAAGTCATCCTTAGGGCATGCAACATTAATATCTCTAAAATATATGCAGACCCTAATTTTAGTAGCTTCTTTCTTAGTTACTGGAATGACATTTGATATCCACTCAACATAGTCAATAGCTTGTATAAAATTTACATTCAAAAGCTTCTCTAATTCACTTTTAACTAGTAGTGCTACTTTAGGATGCATTTTTCTAAGTTTTTATTTTACAGGTTTAGCATCAGGGCGCACTACTAGATGGTGCACAACTACAGAAGGATCTAGGCCTGGCATATCTGCATATGTCCAAGCGAAGACATCAGGATATTCGGTAAGAAATTCAATATATAGCTTTTGTTTTTCTTCACTTAACTCAGATCCAATTTTGACCATGTGATGATTCTCTTCTGTTCCAATGTTAATTTTTATGAAATTTTCTACAATAATATTCAACTCTCTTTCAAAGTTAGGAGGTGCGGGTGACACCCCCATTTCTTGTAGTTCTTCCAGTGTATATTTTGCTAATTCTTCTTGTGGGTTAGTAGCTTCTATGTGAGCTACACATGACATTGATCCATCAAAGAAAAAATTATTTCTTAGAACCTCATCCAGAGATATATCATGACAGATATCCCCCTCTAAACATTCATCCAAAGAAGTAATCATTTCTGGATAGACCATAGTTAACATATTACAATTATGTATCATTTTAAAAGGTTCTTTTTGTTCCATATATTCTTGATATGTTACCAGGTGGTCATCATCTTCATATGGGAATGGTTCTATTTTTGTAGGTATATAACCAAGACCACATCGGGCTGGCCACTCTTCGACCTCCAAAGGTTCTTTTATACCATTTTCATGAGGTCCTAAACCTTTACCTCTATAACCCATACCACACATCATTGGTTTTGATTTTATATATCCATCAGAAAAATAACATTTAGCAAATCCATCTTGATCAATTGTAATTTTTACAGTTGAAAATTTACCCCAATCATATCCTGCATAAACAAAGGCACAACTCCCAATATGACAGATGCTTCCCTTATTTGGTAAGCCTAATGTTCGGGGAGATGGTGGTAATTTAGATAGTACCAAGGAGTCTTGGGTAGCAAAATTAACTTCTTCTATTGTTGCCAGTACTGAAGATAAATCTGGTAATACTTCATCCGAAATGGCATATGAAGTAGATGGATTATCTTCCTTGGTTGGTTCTTTAGATGCTGTAAATTTAAATGTTGTAGATTCAAGAGGTGGATCTGCTATTATAGGTTTAGGAAATGGATTAGATATAGGTTCAGAAGGTGATGATGATAATGATGTTGATGATTTAGACTGTGTTTTTGATGATGTGGATTTAGAAGGTGATTTAGCTTTAGAAGGTTTTGATGATGAAGATGGACTAGGATGGACAACAGACATAGCAGGACAAAATGGAACTCCTACAGGTTCTACCACAACACACATATCAAATGGTCTAGGATCTCCATGAATAGTGACTAATTGATTTTTAAATTCAAATTTAACACATTGATGTAACGTGGAAGGTACTGCTCTCATCGCATTGATCCAAGGTCGACCTAGAAGAATGTTGTATGATGCAAAACAAGGTACAACAAACACAGTCGTATCTAAAATCCTTGGACCAACTTGCAATGGGATCTTCATAACTCCACATGTTTCTTGAGTTTCATCATTAAATGCTTTAATAATCATTTCAGTTTTTTTCATATCTTCTTTCTTAAATCCAAACCTTTGAAATAAACCATATGTGCATACGTTTAGTGATGATCCATTATCAATTAAGACTCTCTTAAATCCTACGTCTCCAATCAATGTTGTGATGTATAGAGGATTATCCCTATACATACTTTGAGGAGGGATATCTTTATCACATAAATCTATGAAGTTTATTTCATCCAAAGTTACAACATTTACTATAGCATTAGGTTCAATATCTTCAGGTACCATCATCTTACTTAGAGTTTTCATTAATTCTTCTCTATGCATAGAAGGAGTTCTTAAGAGATCCAAAAGAGATATTCTTGTTGTGATAGTAGCTAATTGCTCATTTATATCATATGGATATCTTTGTTGTGGATTTGCTACATTATTTCCCTTAGTAGGATTTTTTAATACAAATGGGGTTGTTTTCTCACTTTGATCCTAAGAATTTTGATTTTGTGCTTGTTGCCTTGTAACCACTCCAATGGTACCTACAATATTACTATGTCATGGATTACCAAAATGGGGTCTAGCATTTTCTACTTGCTCATTTGAAAGCCATTGTTGATATGATGGTCTAGTAGTCATCCTTCTTGGAAATGGTTCTTCTGGGACCAATAAATATATAATAGGTATGACTTGATCTGATTCATATTCAGAACTATTTGAATCAATCTCTGCTTCACTTCCTATTTTACTTTCTTCATCACTTTCCAAAGGTGTAATTTGACAACTTCTTAAGGGTCTAATAGTAACTTGAGATTCAGTATTTACACATGATTTTTGCAAATCTTTATGGGGTAAAAAACCACTAATAGTTCCCACATATCGAGTTGGATGAGTAACATTATGGTGTTCCATTTTATTTATGACTTCTTTACCATGTTTCGGTAAAGGATGTTGAAAAATATCCAAATTTTGATTTGCATTTTGATTTTGAGGTTTATGTGTATTATTTTGAGCATTTCTTGGAGGAAAATTTTCTACTTCCATTTCACCTTTATCAATTAGATCTTGTATCAAATGTTTTAACCATTTACATGAGTTGGTTGAATGACCATCAGTCCTATGAAAGTTACAATGTAAATCGACCCTAAATCCAGCTACGGTTGTATCAGGTTGTCTTATTTTGGGCAACCGTATCAAACCTTGTTCTAATAGTTGAGGTAAAACCATATGTAAAGGTTGGTTTAATCTTGTAAATTCCCTTGGTGGTTTATCAGGAACCTTCAATACAAACTTCTTTATTGCTTTTGTAAGATTAACATTTGAATTTTTTCTACTGTCAGTAACTCCATCACCTACTACTTGTTTGTTTTTGTATTGATTCTTAGAAGTTTTATCTTCATATTTCTTCTTAAATTGACCTCTTCTAATGAGGGCATCTTCTACCCTTCTAGCTAAATCAATGGCTTGATCGAAGGTGGTTACTGTTGCAGTAGAAAGTTCATAAGATAATTGTTCTTGCAAATTGCCTATGAATATGTCTAGCATCTCCCGATGAGGTAATGCAAAGTGTAGTTTGCCTAGAAGTTGTCTCCATTTTGTCAAGAATTCAGCAAAGTTTTCATATTTTCCTTGTTTTAAGTTGTATAAATCTTTAATGGTCACATGCCTTTCTATATAGGCACTAAAATGATGAACAAACATCTCTGTTGTTTCCTCAAAATTCCTTAAAGAGTTGTTGGGTAATTGATAATACCACTCTAGGGCCATACCTCCCAGAATTTTAGGGAACATCTTTAGCAACAACAAATCATCATGGGAGACATCATGACATGTTGTTCTAAACATACGAAGATGCTCTATAGGATCTTCAGTTCCTTTATATATCGGGAGAACAGGCATGGGGAAATGCTTAGGATAAGGTTGTGCTACAACTACAGGATCCAAAGGTTGACTACACATCTCTCGATAACTGTATGAGGGATGGTAGGGATCCATTTGGTCTAGGCGAGAAGCTAATTGTTTGACCATAGCTTCAAGCCCTTGTTGTTGTTGTCCATCAAATTGATTTGGTTGTACCATACTATTATGTCTTTGATAATAAGTGGGTGTTGTTGTGTGAAGATTTCCAACTGAAACACTATTGTGTAAAGTGTTTGTGGGAACTATGTTTTGTTGAGTTTTTTGTTGATAGTTGGTATTTTGTACTTGTTTAGCCTTTTGTTGCTGATTTGACATTTGTTGATTAAGAGCTTGAGAAAATATAGAAGCAAATGGTTGCTTTTGTTGTTTAAAGTTTACTTTAGTGTTGCTAACAACCATATTAGATGACTGTGTTTTTGGTTTTGAAACATTCTGATTCAAAGGTACCATATTTTGAGTAGATGGTCCTGCTTGATTATCATCTTGGTCTATTGAAGGCATATAAGATAATGGATTTGTATGTATTTGAAATGCAGCTGCCAAAGCTGATTCCATATCACCTTCTCCTGAATTATCCATTTGTACCGCTTGACTAAATTCCCCTATATGATCTTTTATGAATTGAGTAAAATTTGAAAGAGATTCAAATTTTACATTTCCTTTTTCATCTAAAGTAGGTTCATTAGGATCTTTTATTTCATCTTCCTCATTATCACCTTCATCTTCTGAAGGTACATCTTCTTCAATAAGTGCTCTATCTTCAAAATCATCTTGTTCTTGTTCTCCCATATTATCGTTATCTACTTGTTTACCACTTCTTAATTTGGGCATCTTGTTTTAGAATAATTGTTTTTGCAGATATATATCTTATATATATGTGCTAAAGTTTTGGGGTATATATGTTATATATATACCTAACTAAATAAATAAAATACTATGATTGATTTTTGATTTTTGAGTTTTTTTTTTTTTTTTGTGATTTTCTTGGTTTTTAAGTTGCAACAACAAAGCAAACACACCTATATAATATTATGCCTTAATTTTCTTGAAAAAGTTTATATATATCATTAATAGGTTCGAGTTGATCTGGTGTCATGTAATGTTCTTCTTCAAACTGGAAATTGTCTTTTAAGAATTTTATGAAGTGGGCTAAAGTAATGCAATCGACTTCAAAATTTGACCTATAAAAATATAATTCATGACAATATTCTCGATAAATCATAGCTCTAGGAACTCTATTAAATCTTCTCTTATCATCCAAGACAACCTCTCGATTTTCAACATGTGATAAAAATTTATGTACTACTATTGCATCTTCCAGATAATCTTCAAAGGAATAAAAGCTTGGGGAAATGAGAGCTCTCTTATCTGCAAGCCACCTATCACATGCTCTTTGAAGGTCAAAATAGAAGGGTGCACTATAGGGATCCAGGATTCTAGACAAGTCAAATCTTATGATTTTCTTAAGTTCAAGTTCTTGATATTTTATGATGTCTAATCTTCTCCAAAGTCTCCGGGGTATGGGCACACTACCTAATAAAGAAATTTCTTGTTTTTCTAATAATAATTTAACATCTATAAGCACAACTCTTCTAATGTTATAATCTACCATCTATGGGATGCAAAGTTATGTGTTTTAACTAATGTTTTTGTTTGATTTTTTGTTTTGTTTTTGTAACTATTTAGAATATCAGAAGAAATGCCTATGTTTCACGTCGGGTTCACCAAAGAATGTAGGCCAAAAATTCTCGCACTCCTTTCCTCAAGGTAGATGGATCCGCGCCTTAGAGGGGAATGGGAGAATGGATGGTCTACACCTCGAAGAGAAGTACTTAGTTGTACTTTCTATATGGTGATTTTTTGACGAATGGGTTTTGGGTTCACCAGGAAACATTTTGTGGTAGTTTTCGTGCCTAGGCTTAGGAATTTGTTTAGATGTGTTCTTTTTAATCCAATATCATACAAGCCTAAGTTTGGCCAATATGCAACTAACTTAATCTATATGCACTTTTTAATTTAAATGCAAGCAACAGATAACAGAAAATAGGATGCAAGAAGATAACACAATGCTTAAAGTGATTAAAAACCTTACCTTAATCCGGATGTCTGATGAAGTTTCTACTTTTTGTATGCAGTCCAAATCGTATAAAAATAGGCGATATCGTATTACGATACTGCAAGATCGTATTATGATTCTGCAAGATCGTAACCCGAACAGAGACAAAATGATCCGATTTTGATAGAAGACAACAAATGCATGGGTGAAGGATAGAAAGCAGATTGATCTATAATTCTATACTTAAAATTATGTTTAACAAGTATGTTCTAGATCTAATAGATGTTATGGATAGTAATGGTGATAGGAATTTGACAAATGAATGAATATGAATTACTTAAAAGATGCAATTACATGCAATTGGGTGAACTCCAGGGATGCAGATGATTAAATTGAATCTCCTATGTGATAAATATGCTAAATGAAATACATATTTAATGACAAAATGCAAAGAAATTGTGAACCAGGGCTCGGGGTTGCCCCCAAGCAAGCTGTAGGCAAGATCGTAGCCTTCTGAGCAAGATCGTACTCCGAACCTGCAAGTTCGTACTATGATCATAGTACTACAACATCCGATCTATGATGATATTCTCCGATCCTACAAGAAAAAATTGAAATAACTAGAGCTAGATGCAAAATTGGACTAAGTTTTCTAAAGTGCGATGGAGCCAGGAGAATTGCAGAGGGGATGGTCTGATTAAATAGGTAGGGGAGAGTGTCCAGAATAGGGAGGAGGTTGGATTGTTGCAACTCCTTCCAAGCTTGGGTGAAACCGAACGGATCCGATCTCGTAAATCCCGTGCAGTTACACAGGTAGAGGTAAGAAACCGTTTAACTAACTTTGTCTTTTTCTAATTTTAATTTTTCTGTTTCAGGGCAAGATCGTATTACGATCGGCGATATCGTACGCCGATCGTAGAGATCGTATTGTCTAAAATCGTGCTACGATTTTGGAGGTCGTACTATGATCTTGCTGATCATAGTACGATCTCATCAAAGAGGCATGAATTTTAAGGTAATAAATGCAAAATATAATTTTTACAATTTTTTGTGTTTTTCATGCAAATGTGTGAAATGAAATGAGTCAATTTTAAGGTGTTACACAATGCTCATAAAACAAGGAAGATCAATCAAATAACAAAACAAAGTGAAGAGGTCATTGGATATCATGTTGACTTGAGGTGTTTGAGGGATAGGATGGCTAGAGGATTGAATTTTTGGTTCATGCTCACAAGAAAGGAGTTGGGAAAGGATGGGTGGGAAAGGATTACGTTGAGGGGGAAATTGTTGTGGTGGGAGGTTAATGGAGGAATTGGGTTGCTTAAGTAGAAGGAGCACAAGGAGTATAGGGAGTGGAATGAGGAAGATACAAAGGTAAAAGTTAACCTCATATGGATCCTCAGTTAGGGGTACAATGGGGATAATATCTTGTTTGAGATATTAGAGGTAATAGAGAGGGTATCCAATTATAATTATTGCTCATCATTCGAGGTATTCGATGGAAGGGTATAGATGGTGGTGTAGACACATAAAATGCATCATCATGAGGAGACTCTTAAAGAACCCTCCTAACCCATTCAACCCATATTGGGTAGCCTCATGGCTAATTTAGTATATTTCTCCAATAGAAGGCAATTTTTACCATAGAAAGCCTAATCATATCGACCCAATATGGTCTCAAGGTTGTGATAATTTTGATCCAATATGGTATTAGGGTCATGACCATATTAACCCAAGATGGTCACGTAAAACTAAAAATAAAAACAAATAACAAGAAACTAACTACCTGTTAGTGTTGTACCTAACTTTGCATCGATATCAATTGGTAGCACCTACCACCTGCAGTCACCTACTGGTGATATTTTTTTTCCTAAGGAACAACAATAAATTTGCCCTTGATTGCTCCCTCATTTTATATTTTACCCCATACCAAGGCTATAAATTGGCACCCCCTATTGAGAATAAGAGGATCAAAATTTTGCAAGCTACCTCCATGAAGTGCTACTTAAATTGCTCTTTAAACTCTCTCGCTACCAAGCATCGATGTTGCTAGATCACTTTATGGGGATTGAATATGAATTCAACTCCTTTTCTTGATCAATTTCATTACTCTATTGATCATTCACACCTTCTCACTCACTTTTAGACTAATCAATAATTCATCGATAAATACTCCTTACTTCATCTCAAATTCTACCTAAACCTGTTCACATTGAAATGCAGACCCATGATAGTGACCGTATTCCCCTAAGATTATTTGTATATAAAACCATATCTACCCAAGATGGTCATAGTCAAAACCATCTCAACCTGATATGATCACGATCATGTGATCAGTTTTCACTCTTTTCTTGCATGTTAGCTTAGATCTTAATCTACAATTTGTATTTTAGCTTAGATCCTTCTCATTCCATGCATTTTATCATTGTTTATTTCATTTATATTTTTAGATCAAATATGGGTCCGACCTAGGTGAAATTTACCCATGCTATTGATTTGTTGCTATTTCCTTCTATGCAGGTTATAGGCTTCACGGACAACAAAGGATTTTGGATCCAATTCTCAGGCAACGATCTTAGAAAACCCACTCTTCAAACACTATGATGGAACAAGAATCTGAATATTGCACCTAGAGATATTATTTTGATCACATTGTATCTATTGTATCATTGGTAAAATCATCTCAAAGGGGATTCGTTGTAACACGATTGAAGGTTAATATAAATATAATGTTTATGATTTATCTCCATTGATTTAACATTGTGTTTCATTTCATTTTTATGGTGCAAATTTTTGTCCTTCAAATTTGAATGCAAATTATATAGGCATCAATAAAAATAATTCATTCATCCATAATTACACATATTCATGCACAATAAACACATAATAGACATAAAAAAAAAATCATCAACCAACTAGGGAGATTCAAGGTCTCACACCTTCCCCGTTAGTCACATCAAATAATTATCAACATCTTGGGAATGCTCAAGGTATCACACCTTCCCTATAAAATCCATAAATCACTCAATCAAGTGCTTTTGCCTCACCATCAAGTATTTGGTGTGGTTTTATCAATGCAAACATTCAATCATCACATTAGCTACCAGGTTCAAAAGGTTATGTCCCTTTATCAAAGGTTGCACCCTTTGCTTCACATTCACAAATCACAACACATCAGCCAGGATTGAAAGGTTGAATCCTTTTATCAAAGTTTGAGCTATTTTCCTTGCATTCACATCACAGCAAATCAACTGCCATGTTCAAAAGGTTGCATCCTTTACCTTGTATTCACATCAATCAACACATCAATTTATATGTTCAAAAGGTTGCATCATTTTATCAAAGGTTACACTCTTTGTATCACATTCACAAACATAGCACAATCGAGTCCATTTGGTTTCCAAATTTTTCTTGTTCGTATTTATCCACTACATTCGCTAACCAAGATGCTCAAGTGAACCTTGTATCTAGTGATCTACTCTAGTCACCTAGTGGTTGCAATGACTAGTTATCCATGCAATCTGGTAGGATGGGTAGATTACCATAAGGACACTTGTTTAAATATGGTCAAAAACACATTCAATTAAAAATATCAAAAGGTACCAAAACCTCTTTGGTCACATTTCAGTCCAAAAGCTCCAAAGGAACCAAATCCCTTTAGTCAATATATTTTAAAGGCTCCAAAGGTACCCAAATCTCTTTGGTCAATCTAATTCAAAGAATACAAAGGTACCTAACCCCTTTGGTCACATTTCAATTCAAAAGTTCCAAAGGCACCCAAATCCCTTTGATCAATCTAGTTCAAAGGCTCCATAGAAACCTAACCCCTTTGGTCAAGTTTCAATTCAAAGGCTCCAAAGGGCCTAATCTCTTTGGTCATATATCAATTCAAAATTCTCCAGAGGTGCCAAAAATCCTTTGGTCAATTAAATTCAAAGGATATAAAGGAACCTAACCCCTTTGGTAAAATTTTAATTCAAAAGGCTCCAAAGGCACTAAACCCCTTTGGTCAAAATATTCTCAAGTGAACCTCATATCTAGTAATCTATTCTAGTCACCTGACGGTTGTAGCAATAGGTTATCCATACAATCTGGTAGGATGGGTAGATCACCATAAGGTCCATTCAATCAAAAGGCTCCAAAGGCACCTAACCCCTTTGGTCAATTCAATTCAAAATGCTCCAAAGCCATAAAAACCCTTTTGATCAATTCAATTCAAAATGCTCCAAAGGCACCTAATCTCTTTGGTCAAATTTCAATTCAAAGGCTCCAAGGGGCCTAAATCCTTTGGTCACATATCATTTCAAAAAAATCTAGAGGCACCAAATCCCTTTGGTTGACATCTAGAATAGATTTTTATTTCTCGCAATAGTTTAAGATTTACTTTTTGATTGTAGATTAGCTAGATTAGATTCTTAAGCGAACCTCGTATCTAGTGATTTACTCTAATCACCTGGAAGTTACAATAATTGGTTATCCATGTGTAGACACCTAAAACACGTCATGTCTATTGCGACTACTCATATGGAAATGCTACAAGACCATATGGAAGATCTTGGACAGACTCCAAGATAGAGTAGTGGTTTTAACCACTCAAGTTGGGCTCCTTAGTCTATTCAGTATGAACCGCAGCTAAGACCTACGGTCTACAGATTGAACCATGGCTAAGACCTATGGTTTACAGTCTGGACCGTAGCTATAACCTATGGTCTTAACTGAAGTTTAGTTGGCCTTCATCCGAGCCAAATTAGTTTGAACGACCATTTGTTCTAGAAGAAGGTGGTTAAAGTATGAAAGCTTCCAATCCAACTATCCTAACAACCCCTTATTGATCTTGGATTCTCCATGAATCCACCCCTAGCCCTTGGGTAGTCCTATAAGTACCCCTTAAAATTAGGGCAATGATATAGTGCATTTTGATAGGGAAGCATTATCGAAATATTGAAGAGAGAGTGCATTTGGAGATCAAAGTAGCAAAGCCCTATCAAATTGTGCGCTCACTTGAGTGCATAGAGAGAGCCTTGTTGCCATCACCATTTTCAATTTGTCAAGCATAATGACAAATTTTCCATGGATGCCCTAAGGACCTAGGAGAGCCAAGAAACACCAATTAGGGCAAACAGAAGCCCTATTCAACAATTCAACCATCAAATCTATTAGAGGATATTGAGGCGACCCTTGATCATCAATTTGACAAGGAGGATCAAGCCCATTGCCCTTGAAATTGGAGGGTAAACATACTTGGTTGCTCACCACGGCTTTCAGCCATGATTTATAGTGTAGATCGCTCATCAAAGCTGCGGTTTGCAACAGGCATGAGATATCCTTATTGTTCTTTTTTAATATTACTTAATTAGATTAGATTAATCATTTGCATAGTTAAAATAGAATTTTAGAGATTTTTGACCCGTAGATTTAGTGTTTAGAGTAATTCTAGTACATTAGTGTAGAATATGCAAGAATGGTTTCTTTTCATGTTTTCATGCTTAATTCCATTTAATTAGACCATTCAATATTTAGCTACAATAGTATTTTATGCATTTCCATGAATCTTTATTAATTTGGCATAGTTTAGATGTGTTTTTCATGCTTTCTTGATTATATGATTTTCATGGCTCTTTCATGTTTTAAACCTTCAAAGGGCATTGATAGGCTGTAGAAGCTTACATTTAATTTTATCAATCCGAGGGAAAATCAAGGTTAGATTTAAAAAGTAGAAATTCAGTATAGATATGATCGTAGGAATTAATGCTTAAGTCTAGTTCAATTTCCAGTTCATAAATCATGCGTATACGTGTACAAAAAGAAATATAAAAATATGCAGTATGAATTATGCAAAAAATAGTAAATAAGTGCAATTTATTATGAAATCTAACTATTATGCAATTTTATATTTTATGTATTTTCTAATGCATATTTAACTAATTCTAACCTAATGCACGAGGTGAAGAGCTCAGGGAATGTCGATTAGGAGTGGGCCCTACCTCCTAAGTGGCAGTGTAAGTTCTTTCCCCTAAAATACTCTATCAGTAACTAAATATTATGATTTATACTAATATTTATTTATAATTCATGAATGCAGGTTGCAGAATTTACAAATTCAGAACAAAGAATAAACAAATGCCATAAATGATACAAGTTACCATAATTGAAGAAATGCCATTTTATTGATGAAGGTTCAAATGTACAAGCTCTGTAACATGATTGAAATGTAACAATAATGCAGCAGAAGGAACGGAAGATACAGGTGTTCCTCTATTTTTTGATGTATATTTATACTAAGACATACAATGTACAATCTTTTCCACGTATGTATTTTGATGAAAATATGGAGTGATGACTGTATGTGCATCATAAGATATCCTAAAGCTAAATATATTTTATTTGACTTGGACCTAAAAATATTCCTATTGGTCCAAGTGGCATTACATGGAATATTTTCCATCTAACTAACTCATAATAGGGTTGTATAACACTTTTCAATTCCTTTAATGTAGGAAGTCTTAACAACTTTGAAATTTGACAAATAATAACATTACAAATCCTTTTCATAAAGTTTTATCAGCTGGAGAGAATCTCGTAACCAAAATGGAAAGGCAAGATATATTTGAAGATATTTTAATTGCCATCATTTGGTTCTGTCGTCCATGGTAAGTCTTCAAAATGACCTTTTGACCTTACGTAATTACTATCCATAATTACCTCCAGTAACTGTATTTCGTAAACTGAGATTATCCGCTTGACTTATTCTAACTGCTAGTGGTTGTTCTTCACATCTGGATTACAACTATAGTTTCTCCACTTATTACCTACATTTAACTCAGATCTCGAGCAAATTGGACGTAAGTTACTGATAAACATCAAATTACCATTTTTACTTATTTTTACCAATAATTCATATTTAACTGATGATAACATGTAGAAATATATTAAATACTCATGTAAAATTATTGAATTTGATACAAGAATTAGTAGTAAATAACCTCTCATCATTCCCCCAGACTAAAACTTATGCATGTCCTCATGCATACATAAAAATAGATATGAATTCATCAATATAAAATACATGCACAGTTTCAGAAAAATGTTACAGTATATGAGAGATTAAATAATTTTATGAAAGTGTACTCATCAAAAAAATATAGTTACAGAAATTCATGATTCTGATGCAGAAATAATATCAAAGTTATCCAAAATTTAAAAATCAGCTACATCAAAAATCATTTTATGCCTTACATATCAGAACATATAAGACTGTTATTTTTTTAATATTGAATTCTAGAAATAACAGTAATTTGAATATTAGAAATTCTATTAACTATAAAATCTCCAGAAAGGATTTGCAACAATTAACTCAAAATACATATAGTAAAACAATTTTTTTTTTAAAACACATGCAGGAGAATAAATTTAAAATCATATGCAGTAAACATATGTGTATATAAAGAAATTGTTTTAAAATAATATATACAAATACTAACTAGCCATCACACATATACATATATATGAAAATTTCAAAACACATTAAAAATATAAATATCTGATAAATATTAAAACTCTTTTAAGGATCACTGATCACTGGGCTAAGTGTTTGGAAGGTCTTCCTCTTGTTCGAGGTGTTTTCTATTCCTATTGTGCTTGTCTCTTGGATTTTCGATCCGCGACTGCTGTTGTAGCTGGAGTTTCTACAGTTACAATCTTAATATGTTTAATCTCTGGGTCACTCTATTTATTCTTCAATTTTACACCCTTAGCCTAAGAAGAAGGGATATCTTCATCGGAGTCTTTAGACCTTTTAAAAGCAACGTTGACCGACTTGCTAGGATTTTTCCGGACTATAGACATTTTTTGCGAGGAAGTTTCAACAGGTGGCGACCGACTGGTAGGACTTGCAGGACCTATAACCTTATCATCTCTGAGCTGTTTAATTAATTTAAACTAAACAGAAAGAAATTGTTGAACAATTTTATGTTGTTCTACTAAATCCACACTTAATTTATCAATTTTTGTTTGAAGAGATTCATTCTGTGCTTTGATATAAGACAAGGTTTCTTCAACAGATTCCTCTACAGGTATTTCTAGGTCTTGGTCTTCTTCAGAACTTTCTATTATTTTCATTTCTTTCCTGGAATCTATTCTGAATTTAGTATTTTTCCATTTTTTCTTTGAACTTCTAGGTTTTTCATCATGGTCATCGAAGTCACTTTCCTTTTCTGTAGATTGCTCATCTTTAGATTCAGGGCATTCCAGGATTTCAGGTGCATTGGCTTCTTCCACAATTCAGGTCCATGATACTTTTACTTCATGAGCCTTTTTTAGAATTATGAGTTTAATTAAACCATGATGAGATTTTAAGTGTATTTTAGGTTGTCCCTCAGATTTTTTTGGCTTGACTCTTAGAACTGTAGATTTTAATGATTGGCACAAAAAGTATGGAAGATTGATAACACAATCTTCTTTGTCAGGATATTTTAAGTTAAGAAGCATTTGAATATGATAGGCAGCTAAAATAGACATGCGACCCTCAACAGTAAATAATTTGATAATGATAACAACTGCTTCTTGCCAAATAAGAGGAAGTGTAGAGGTGGCTACCCCTCTGATTGCACCTTCTTTGTTTCTTACAAGTGAACATTTCTCATCAAATCGCTTTACTAGCTGGGTGATACTTTTAGTATTTTTTTAGAAAAGTGTACCAACCTCAGGAAAATTTTTGATCTCAGAGATCAGGCTTGAGGTTATCTTAATTTTTAGATTCCGTACATGAGTGACCATAGTATTAGGGTTGCAATTCAGGATAAACTGTTGTGCTACACCTATGTCATGTCCCTTAAATTGATTAAGCGCATCCCACCAACGAGCATTTTCAAATAGCTCAATCACAGAATCATCTAGATTTTGTGTTTCAATGGAAGAAGGTTCACTGCACTTTTAGAAAATGAGCTTGGGCATTTTGATTATAGATATCCTACAATATTAAAGACATGGAAGTAGTTTTAGAGGTTAGAATTGCTAGATAATATATATATATATATATATATATATATATATATATATATATATATATATATATATATATATATATATATATATATATATATTTTATGTTTTTATGAGCTATTTTTTTTTTATGGGTTTTGTTGTTTTTTTTTTTTATTGTTGAAGGTAATACAGGTACAGAAAGGATAATACAGAAGAGGAAATCTATAGAAAATATAATATAACTTCATACGACATAAGTGTTTTTTTTATAAAGAAACTTTAGGAAATACAAAAACGAATATACAAGAATTCATAAACTTAGGATTACGTAAATTATACAAAAAAAATTACATATTTTGTACAGGTTAAAAAATAAACATACTTTGTACATATATAAAAAAAATTGAAATAATACAAATATTTACGTACAATATATAAAAAAACATACTTTGTATATATTATGTAAAAGAAAATACGTACAAATATATTTTAACAAATACAGAGCAAATACATACAGAGCAAATACGTAAATTTATAGGAAAACTGAAATACATTTTAACTGTATAAAAATTCGAATGCAGAAATGTATTTGTACAAACTATATAACCTTTTATCAAAATTTTGACTGTACAGACTTAAATAAAATATATATAAACATAAACAAACAGAAAGGTTAAATGAAATTTTTCCAATAATTCAAATTCTCTAAAAAATCCTTTAAATAATTATAGGATTTATGAATTAGGGTTTTAAAATTTCTTGAAACTGTTTTTCCTATGACTTTGCAAAGGAATTTATGAATTAGGGTTTTAAGATTTAGGGATTTTGTAAAATTTTATGACATTTAGGATTAGGGTTTCAAGTCTATACACATGCAGAATAAAAATTATAGAAATTTTCTTTTTAGAAGTAGTAAAAATTAAAAACCCGAAAAGGAATTTGTAAGAGAATGGTTAGAATCAGAAATTCCTTGATTAGAATTTAGGGCTTTTTAATTTTTCTCAGAAAAATTCTTTTTTTTTTTAAATAAAAAAAAAAAAAATCTCCTTGAAAACAAATTAGGGTTTTACAATTCATTGAAATTGGAGAAAAATGAATTAGGGCTTTTCCAAATATAGAGTAAAACCAATTAGGGCTTTTACGAATTCATAAAAAATTTGGGGAAATTTCAATCAGAAACTAAAATTTATCCTAAATTTCGATCTGTGCATCCTAATATCAGTTATTTTAATCTAATACAGGAGAAATTTGAATTAAAAATAGGAAAAAGTACCTTTTTGCTGACAAAGACAAAAAAAGATAATAAAAATTTTGAAAAGGAGTTTACCTGACTGTTGCTTGTCGTTGTCGCTAAAGACGCTACGGGCCACCTTCGCAGTTTTCGTCAACAGTGTCCGTCACCCACCTTGAAGTCGCAGAGAAAGACGTAAAAACAAAAACTAGGGATAAAATTCAAATTTCCCAATTTGCATGGTAGAAAAATGCAAAAAAGGGTTTGAGCGGTGAAAATGCAAAGGACTGGGTTGGCAAGAATAATCACTATTTTCCCTAATTTTACCTTAAGTTGCAATCAACGACGGTGGTTTCGAGTTCGTATAATCTACGATGGAAAACTAAATGATTTTATAATCCTTAATGTTTAATCGACGACGAATGAATAAATTTAAACTACGATAGACAATGGGGCCTTCGTGTTATTGTGTTTGTTTTAAAATATTAATCATCCGTCGATTTAATACGTAATAAACGGTGGAGAAAGTCAATCCGTAGCCTTCGTGCTTATTGGCTAAAATAAATCCATGTCCTCCATGTTGATTGACCTTATGCATGGAGGGTTTAATACGTGGCGAAGCCACATTTCTCATCTTCGACTGTCAAATTTTAGGTGTCTAGGTTTTGTATAGTTATAGTCTAGGTTTAAGGGTGTGTGGTACGTCTAGGTTAGAGTTTTGCTTAGGTTGTTTTAAAGAGTGTCGGGGTTTAAGCTAGGTTTAGTTTATGTTAGGGCTTAGATACGTGTGGGTCTAAAGAGTTAGGTTAGGTTGTGTTCTAAATATTTCTCTAGGGTAAAAAAATGTTTCGGGTTAGTTCTAAAAGGTGTCGCTAGGTTAGGTTAGAATATGTTGTTTAAAAGAAATGTTTTGGGGCCTAGGCTTATGTTAAGGTTTTGTCGGTAATTTTAATAATGTCTTAGGGTTAGATCGAAGTTTGGTCGGGGTATTTAATGTATCTCGTGTTTCATGTCTTGTGTCTTAGGTTTGTATCTTAGGGTATAATACGTGTCTATAATGTAATGTCGGGTTTAATAGGTTATATTTTAGGTTTATGGTAAGTCGAGGTTTAGTTTGTAATTTTTATTTATTTTTTATTTGTGGAAAACATCCCAAAAGGGATGCCACTTTCGGGTAAGACCCAAGGAGGCAGGGGTATCCATTCCGCCAAAAATGCCCAGGACTCGGACCTGGCCTACCACCTTTGACATACTCAAGGAGCAAACAAACACACAAAACCAATTTAAAAATAAGTAAATAACAACAAAAATAATAAAATAAAATAAAAAACATGCTCCTTGAGTGTGTCAAAAACAAAAGCACAACCAAACACGCACAATAAGATAAAAGAAACCACAACACAAACCACATAGAAAAACACAAGAACCACATAACAAAACACAAACAAGACAAAAACAACAGAACACTACAAAGACATAACCCAAAAAAAACATGAAAAATAAACACAACCAAAACCTAAAAAATTAAAAAAAAATAAAATAAAAATAAAAATAAAAAACAACCAACAACAGACAATAAACAAAAACAAAAAACATAGAAAACACTCACACATAAAAACACGAAATAACACAAACAAAGAGAAACCCAAGAACAAGAACGAAAAAAACACAAGAACAATAACAAAAAACATAAAAAAAAAAAAAAAAACAAAAAAACAACACAAAGAACACAAAAACAAAACAAAAGAACCCACCCACCTTAAAAAACTAAACAAAAAAAAAAAAAAGAAAAAGAAAAAAAAATTGAACATAACAATGACCTATCTAGACCAGAAGACTATTAAGGCAAGAATCAACAGAGGAAACAAAATAAAGAATAGAATGAGCTAGGGAACTAAAAAAAACTGAATGAACCAAAGAGAAGCAAAAAAAAAAACAAGAAGAAACTAGGTACCTTTAGAACTGGAGCCATCCAAAGAAATGATAGAAAGAAGAGCTTCCCTAATTTGAGAAGCCCACCATATAGGAGGGTGGCCATAACAAGTAAGATCACCTTTGTCCAAAGCCCAATTAGCTAAAGCATCAACACTCTTGTTTTGATCTCCTGACCACATGATTGTAATCAACTTTCAAAAATCCCATCTGGATTAATTGAATCTTCTCAATAATTCTTTTTATTCTCCAATCCACCTTATGATTCTTAGAAGGAGTCTTCAAGAGATTAATCATAAGTTGAGAGTCAGACTCAACTAACACCTTTTCCCATCCAACCTTAGTAGCCTCCTGAAGGCCTCTGAGGATACCATACCCCTCAACAAGGTTATTGGAAAGAATACCCAAATTCTCAAGCAAAAGTAAAAACCAGGGAGCCATCTGAAAGTCTACCAATTCCTCCCACACTGGCTTTTCCAGGGTTCCCTCTAGAGGCTCCATCAGTATTGACTTTTCCAAAATCCTTAGGAGGAGGTTGCCAATTTCTAGTCCTATCCATCTTACTAATACTCACATTCCCTTTAAGTTGGTTGCCCTTAGAAGATTTAATCTTCAATATTTGCATCACTTGATCCCATCTTTGGTGGGAGTTTTGGGGGTGATTAAGGAGTTGATGGACTGATTCAACTAAGTTGGCTATGGTCTTTTGCCAAATATAGTGAATATCCTTCCTATCTTGATTAAAAATTTGGTTGTTCCTTTCATTCCAAATATTCCAAAGAAGAATGGTAGAACCCATCCAAACTAACTCGCCTAATAAAATGATCAACACCCTCTTGATTAGGCCAATCCCTCCAAAGTCTGTTCAAAAGTAAAAAAATTGGACCACTGTAAGCCAAGTAAAGTGGCCATTCTCCTCCATAGCTCGGAGGCTAAAGTACACTCAATAAAAATATGGTTGATATTTTCTACATTCTCTTCACACATTTCACATCTAAAAGGGCCATGAAAACCATGCTTCATAAGTTGCTCACCAAGTAAGCACCCTACGATGCAATAAAAGCCAATTAAAGAACCTCACCTTAGGCCAGAGCTTTTGAGCCCACAATCGAGAAAATATGTCAGAAGAATGGTTGGGATTATTATGGCATAAGGTCAAATAACCTTGAGCAACTGAATACTCACCCTTAGTAGTGTTGTTCCATCCAAAACAATATTTTTCATGGGACCAAGAGAGGGATCTCATATGAAGGATGCCTTGGATATCTTGTCTTTGCCTTTCTGGGATTTGAATAGGCCAGTCCTCAATAGGGATCCAATATCTACCAACCTTTGAATTACCAGTATGGTACCGATAGTAATTAGCCACCTTTATCCAATTAGCTCGGTGAAGCTCCTCCATCCAAGGCCTCCAATCGGGAAACCGAGTTATCAAAGGCTTGTGACCATCCCAAGAATCTGTCCAAAAATTTGCATGTTGACCATTATGAATGATCCAAAATAATTTTTTCTTTATCAAATCCTCACCAGTCTTAAGAACTGCTAAAATGGGAGAACCTTTGGTAGGAAGTTGATAGCGAACAAGGTCTTCAGGACTTTTGTTCTCAACATATTTAGCACAGAGATTATTGGCCCAAAGAGCATTGGGGTTATGCAACATCCTCCAATATAATTTAGCAGCTAAAGCTTTGTTGTTATTAATTGAAGACCGGAATCCTAACCCCCCTTCACTCTTAGGAAGACATAAAGTATCCCATTTCACCAAGGCCCATTTTCTTTTCTCCTTAGTACCACTCCAAAGGAAACGATGACTGATTTGATCCAATTCTCGAAGAACAACCTTTGGGATATTCAAAATGGAAGAAACATAAATAGGAATAGCTTGAAGGACTGATTTTACCAAGGTGATTCTACCCCTAGAAGAAAGCCACTTGTTGGTCCACTTTCCAATTTTCTTCTTGACTTTGTCCAACAACCAATTCCAATATTTATTTTTCTGCCTTTGAATATTTATGGGAATACCTAAATAAGTGATTGGAAGAGAGGTCTTCTTATATCTTAATTTATCCAAGACCATGGATTCCTCGTCTAGCAGAGTAGTGAAAGAAAATAACTTTAGATTTGTCTTCATTGATCAACTCGCCCAGTAGCCTTAGAAAAATAGCTAATGATTTGCTTAATATTAGAAGCTTCCTTAACCGTAGCTTTACCTAAAAGAGTAGAGTCATCCACAAATTGAAGATGAGAGATAGGTCTAGCTCCATGAGCAATGGTAACTCCCTCAAGGGTTTTGTTTTCCCTCTTTTTGGTTATAGTCCTACCCAAGCATTCAAGCAAGAATGATGAATAAATAAGGGGATAGCGGGTCACCTTGCCTAATACCTCTGGAAGCTGGGAAAGACCGAGAAGGCCTGCCATTGATAAGAACTAAGTAGGAAACTGAAGAGATACATCCCATAATCCAATCCATCCAATCCTTAGAGAAACCAAATTGCCTCAAAACTTTGATAAGGAAGTGCCAATCCACTCTGTCATAAGCTTTGGATAAGTCTAACCGAATGAACATGGAAGGAGAATTTTGCATATCCATGGAATGGATGGCTTCTCGAGCAAGAACTATCTCATCTACTATTTGACGTCCTTCCACATAACCCCCTTGCTCTGGGGAAATAATCTTATGCAAAAGAGGCTTCAACCTTTCTGCCATGATTTTAGTAATGATTTTGAGAAGAACATTACATAAAGCAATAGGTCTAAAAGCTGAGATATGATCAACCTCTTGAGCTTTTGGAACAAGAGTAATATAAGTTTTATTGATAACCTTCAAAATTTCTTTGGCTTTCCTGGCTTCTTCCACCACCTCTAATAAATCAACATGAAGGATATCCCATAACTCTTGGTAGAACTCAATGGGAAAACCATCAGGACCTGGGGTTTTCCCTTTTTGCATTTTAAAAACTACTTGTTGAAGCTCATTGATAGTAACAGGAGCAATCAAAATAGAGTTCTCCTCAGAAGTGATAAGAGAAGGGATTGCTTGAAGAACATTTTGTTGTGAAGCTGAGTCAAGAGGAGTAGCAACAAAAATATTGGAAAAGTAATCAACAACAATAGAGTTCATGCCATCCCAAGTATAAACAACATCTCCAGAATCTGATTTTAAGGAAGAAATAAAGTTGTGAGATCTTCGAGCTAGAAGAGATTTGTGGAAGAAATTTGTGTTTCGATCTCCTTCTTTGAGCCATTGAATTCTAGATTTTTGCTTCCATAAGATTTCTTCTCTTTTTTCCCATTCCTCTAACCGAGTTGTGAGTTTAATTTCATCTGCACTTCTCTTCTCTGTGAGGCCATCTAAATGGATTTTCTTATTCAAATTTTCAATATGAGCAATAACTTCATGTTTTTTTTTATGAACATCCCCAAACTCTTTCCAGTTCCAAGTCTTGATTTTGGATTTAATGTATTGCAGTCTTTTGGCAAAACAGAACATCTTAGTCCCATGCCTAGGTTTACCTTCCTTCCACCATTGTTGCACACGAGGTCTGAAGGAAATGTCTCTAAGCCACATTAATTGAAAATGAAAAGGAGAGAAACTCACATTGGTTTTCCACATTTCCACCATGATCGGCCAATGATCCGAACCAACATTATTAAGAGTCTTCACTTTAGGAATGTGACCATGGATTAAGAAATTTTCAGAGAGCAAAAACCTATCCAATCTCTCCATTATACAAGCTAAGCCTTGCCTTCTGTTAGACCAAGTCATAAGGCCATTATCTGGTTGGATATCCACAAGATGGAGGTTTGCAATATATTCGCTCATGAGGTCAGTGCTTTTGTCCAAATTTCTATTTCCCCCCATTTTCTCATCCAGAGAGAGGATGGTATTGAAATCTCCTCCGATCAAGATCCAAGATTTAGGAAAATGAGAGATAATATGAGTAATATCCTTCCACTGTCTTCTTTTTTCCTCCAAAGAAGTCGGAGCATAAACAATAATGCAGAGCATAATCTAGTTGGAATGTCTACTTTGAATAGCTATAGCCAACAAACCCCAACCGCCAACCATATGGTGAATAACTACCTCTTTTGGGTCCCAAAGACAAGCAATGCCACCCGAAGTCCCTTGGGAACTGAGGGAAACCACTTTTCCAGCTGGCCAAATTTTACCGGCAATTAAGTCCATATCCTCCATTGACATCTTTGTTTCTTGAAGGAAAACAAGATGTGGATGATTTATCCGAATCATTCTTCTAATTTCATTTTGTTTTGAAAGACTCCCTTTGAGTCCTCTAATATTCCAAGTGATGATCTTCATTAATACCAGGGCTAAAAAAGTTGGGAAGGGCATTAATATTACCTTCCTCTACAAGCTTTTCACCTTCTTTTACCATATGATATTGATTGGTCTTGCGACCTACTTTTTGATTAGAATCCATCTTCAAATTTTTTTCCCTATTTCTTGACTTATTCCAATTGAATCTGAGATGGCTTCTAACCTTGAAGAATGCTCGTACACAACCAAAATTTTACTAGATGGTTCAACGGAGTCTATATTGGGACCTGCATTATTTGAAGTTTTGACATTTGAAATATTGTTTTTCTTGTGTAAATTTTCTCCTTTTTTTTTTGTTGAAAACCTTTGATTTGTTGGTTTGTCTCTGAGTTCTTCCCTTCATATTTAAATTGTGTTTCTAAGATTTTAGTTTCCATTATTTCCTCTTCCTCACTTGGGACATCATTTGTGGAAAGGATTTCAAACATATTAGCAGATGACTTTGATTGATCCTTCATAACTAGTTTTTTCTGAGTGTTCTTCTTCTTAGGTATTTGGAAACCTGCTGAGTTTATATCTTCTTTCTTTTGATCAGGAATTTTATTTGGGCAAGCACTGGCCAAATGACCATATTCATGGCAAATTCTACAACGAAAAGGAATGTTCTCATAGTCCACTACTTGCTCCCAAGTGTCTTCCCCAAATTGTAATGTGATCTTTTTAGGTAGGGGTTTGTCAAAATCCATTAAAACACAAATCCGAGCATAAATAATATGTTCAAAATTTTGAGTACAATCAACGAGTCATCATAAAAGTTCCTAAAGAGTTTCCAATTGAAGAAAAAATAGTAGGATTCCAAAATTCAATAGGGAGGCCAAAGAGTCTAACCCACACGGGAGCTATAGAAGGCATCTCTTCTTCGACTTTAAATTTAGTATGCCGGGGCTTCATGAAAAGCCCTGCCCTTCCAAAAAACCAAGGACCCCCTTGAAAAGTTTTCTCTCTATCTTCATTATTAGCAAATAAAACAAGAAAATAACCATTTGGATAAATAGAGATTTGTAACTCACCTTTAGTTTTCTAGCTTTTTGTAGCCCAGACTTTGAAAGCAGATAGACTCGGACGAAAACCCACGAACCGACAAATTAGTCCTCTTTTTTCCAAATCTTCAATGCCAGTCTGAATGTTACCCATATCAAGCTTAACAATAGGAGTTCCATCAGCTCCTTTAAGACATCCTGACTCTGTTTTCCTGGGATCAATCTTAGGCATTCTTAGAGGTTTATGGGAAGCCCTAATATTGATATTAGCATTGGGCTGAGGCTGTCCACCATGAAGGGCATCCCTAAAATTCATTTTTGGGACTGAGTCTTCGAAATTCTTACCCTTGATAGGGGTTTTCATAGTAGAATTATTTTGTGGGTGCACCTTAGCACCAGATTCACTTGAGATATGAGCCATTTTTTGATCAACTGCTTGAAACTTGTTTCGTGATCTCTTTAATCCTTGCCCTAGACGTCGTGGAAAGGTATGGTTTTCACTTTTCTTTTGTGCAGCAAATTGGAAGTCGTTGTCACTCAAGTTCATAGTATGATCTATTGAAAGATAAATTTCTAACCCATCTTGGATCCCCTGCAACATTTCCTGCTAAAATATTGAGCATAAACCACAAAAATATTGGCCGCTAGGGCCCGAAGGCCCTAAAAACCAACCTCTGGAGCTGCTTGCACTCAACCCTGATGAAACCCTCGCATAGCCGCTTGCCAAATATCTCGTTCACACATAGGGATGCGCTAGGATCTGTGTTGCTCCAAATGATATGAAAATTGGTGGAGACGTTCTAGGGTTTTTCAGGCATCTACCCTCAAAATTTCAGCTCAATCCGAGTCCGGATGAGTGAGATATGGCCGAAACGAGTTCGGTAGTTTCGTAATTTAAAATTTATAATTATAATTTATAGTTTATAATTTTATAATTTATAATATAATATAGGTATTTTATATTATAATATAATTTATAATTTATAATTTTTAGATCGAAAGTTAGTTTATATAATGTTATATTATATCGTATATTATAATAATAATTATATTATTAATTATTTACATAGTTGTATTATTAATATTTACATTATTATATTGTTAGATAGTTATATTAACATTATAATATATATTACTTATAATATATGAATGGACTATATATATATTATAATTAAAGATTATAATATATAATTTTTTTTTTTTTTAGGATATCTATAATCAAAATATATAAAAATTCGTTTTTTTTTTTTTAAATTTTGTAAAAAATTAATTTATTTACAAAATTTAACTATTTACGGATAATATTTACGTAAAGTATTTATACATATTATTAAGAAAAATTTTCCTCTATTTTATTATTAATTTTTTCCTTAAACTATATATACTTTCAAACTATATTATACACTTATATATTTATAATTATCCCCTCACCCAGACTTTATTTTTGGCTATATAGCCAAAACAAAGGAAAGATAGTAGTAATTTTAATAGGAGTGGATATGAATTTTTTGGAGATTATGCTTTCTGTATGTCACTAAGAAGTTGCTATTGTCAGTCATTAGAAAACATGGATAATTGAGAAGGAAAAGTAAGTATAGGCCATGTTTTTAGAGAGAATTCTGAAATGATAGTACTTGTTAAAGATAAGGAACTACTAAGGATTGCATAGGATGTTCCTAGGTGAATCCTTCAAAGTCATCAAACAATAAGCTAAGCATACTGAAAGAAACTTCACTTACTTCTATCACAAATCAATTTAGTGTTAATGTTATCCTAATATGTTCAAGTTTTATTTCAAAACCAACTGTGTGTGCAGTGAAGATTCATTCCGCATTATGAGTAAAGGTTAAAGAACAACAAGGATTATATATGCCAAAAGTTAGTTAATCTTATAAGCATCTAGAGGTCTTATCCAAACTTATTGCTAACACGTAAGGATACCTTTGAGAAAGAATATCCCATGGTATGTGAAATACTAAGAATTCTAGGGATTCAAGCTCTTTTTGCCCTTTTATTTATTTATTTTTTTTAGACTTTATTTGGGATACTTGCTTAGCAAGGGATTTTATAATACTTTGTGAGATTCTTGCTTGTTTAGAGGAGAAGCAAGAGTTTATATTTTGCTTTTTGAGCTTTTGAATTCTTGTTTATTTATAGAGAACAAGAATTTTGGGGAGGATACTTGCTCGATTAGATGAGGAGCAAGGGAATATTTCTCTCTTTTTTTTTCTTGATTTTTTTTAACTCTTTTTTTTTCTCTTCTCTTTTTTTTTTCTTTTCATGGGATAGGACGAGCTTGTCCTTTTGCCAATTCATTAGTAATCTAGACCATGTGTATAATGGATGAGCAAGAAAAATTTTTCACTTATGGCACACATAATACAAGAGTTAATTTTCCAAAATATCACAATGTTATTTAAATGTATATGTGTATGTGGTTAAAAGAGAAAACTTAATCATCTTAGAAGTTACTCATAACATTTCAAAATATTTGCTCTATTTTCAATGAGAACTTTCCCAATATACTAGATAGAATTTGAATATTTGAACAAATACCTAGATTTCATCTAGCAACAAGGTACTATACATCATATGGTCATTTTTCTCTACAGGGTTAAAGATAAAGGATTTTTATTTGAAAAGTTTTTTGAAAATAGAAAGAAATTATTAGAAACTGAATCATTAGATTTCTCTTCATATTCCTGGCAAATATATATGATTTACATAAACTCCGTTGAGGCAGTTTCCAAGCTGGGTGGTTCATAAACTGATCCAAGAAAACTACGAACCACTCCCTTAACTTAATTAATGTAATACAATATATGCTAAATATTCTAACATCCCCCCTTATTACATTAATGTTGACTACACATAGCATTGCGGAACAATTCAAATTTGACTCGAGCAAGCGCTTTGGTGAAGATGTCCGCTATTTGCTCATTTGTGGGAATGTAGTGGAGCTGGATATGATGCTTTGGAACCTCATCTCGAATGAAATGACACCTAGTGTCAATGTGTTTGGTGCGATCATGAAAGATAGGATTCTTGACAAGATTCAGAACACCTTGATTGTCGCAAAATAAATGTAAAGGAAGGTTCTTTGGAAGGCCCATATTTGTGAGGATGCGACGTAACCATATGATCTCGCAGACTGCTCCACTAGCTGCTCGATATTCTGCCTCAGTAGAAGAGATAGCAACAACATGTTGCTTCTTGCTATGCCAAGAGACAGGACCAGATCCAAGGTGAAAAACATAACCTGCAGTTGATTTTCGGTCATCTATGGATCCAGCATAATCAGAGTCCGTATACCCTTGAAGATAGAACTTGTTGTTCTTTTTGTATTCCAGGCCGATATATGTCGTACCACGGACATAGTGAAGAACTCTTTTTGCTGCTTTCCAGTGGCTAACTTTAGGATCTTGCATGAATCGTGAAAGATAACCCACAGCAAAACTAAGATCTGGCTTGGTGTTTGTGAGATAGATGAGACTCCCAATCAACTGACGATAGAGAGTACTATCTATTTTAGGAGATTCATCGAATCGGGATAACTTAAGTCCTGCTTCCATTGGTGTGGCTTTGGGCTTGCAATCAGTCATCCGATACTTATCAATTAGAGTCTTGGCATATTTCTTTTGAGTAACTTGTATGCAATGCTTGTATTGAGTTACTTCTAGACCAAGACAATAGTGGAGAAGTCCAAGATCTGTCATTTCAAAAGAGGTATTGAGATCTTGTTTTACTTGTTTTGATCATACTCTCCGAACCGCTCGTTATGATCGGATCATCCACATATAGTACTAGAATTACTATTTTAGAACCATTGTTCTTGATATATAGATTAGGATCTGCAGGACTTCTTCTAAATCCATGTTGCACTAGGTGACTATCAATTTTGATATACCAAGCTCGAGGAGCTTGTTTAAGTCCATATAGAGATTTGATCAGCTTACAGACTTTCTGGTCTTGCCCTTGAACTACAAAACCTTCAGGTTGAGTCATATAGACTTCTTCTTGTAGGTCACCATTTAAGAAAGCACTCTTTACATCCATCCGATGTAGTCGCCAACCAAATTGAGCTGCCATTGCACACATAACTCGAATAGTGGTCATTTTTGCAGTAGGAGCAAATGTCTCTTCATAGTCTATGCCTTCTTTTTGTGCATAGCCCTTTGCAACAAGTCGGGCTTTATATTTATCTATTGCACCATTTGCCTTATATTTGATCTTGAATACCCATTTGCAACCAATGGGTTTCTTTCCTGAAGGCAAATTCACTAACTTCCAAGTTTGATTTTTCATTAGAGATGTATGTTCTGCATCCATAGCAGTTTTCCATTGATCTTTACCTGAGTGCATCTGAGACTGATGTGGGTTCTTTTTCATCTAGTATTGTCAGATAGACTTTTTCATCTTCCATATCTATATCCTCATCTTCTTCTACATGCACAGATAAATCATCAAAATGTTGACAAAGGTCATCAACATCTGTTACTGATGTTGCATCATCTTCTTTTTTTTTTTGAGTCATACTGCGAGTAGCGGGTCGATCTAGAGTTAGATCTGGAAGTGATGTCAATTTTGAATCTTGCAATGTACTAGTATACCATTTAGGAACCTTCTTCTGAGGAGGTGCTGCTTCTTTCTTAGGTTCATCTTCCTTAAGGTATACAAGTGTGTTATTTGATGTGAAAGTTTCATCAAATACTACATCTCTCCTAATGTGTGTTTTCTTGGTTATAGGATCAATCAACCGATATCCTTTTGAATACTCATCATAACCAAGAAATATACATTTTTGAGTTTTCTCATCTAGTTTCCTTCTTTTCTATTTAGGAATGTGCATAAAAGCTTGGCATCCAAAAACTTTTAGATGAGAAATTGAGGGTTTCTTACCACTCCAGGCTTCTTGTGGAGTTTTTCCTTGTAGAGCCCTTGTAGGTGCTCTATTTAGTAGGTAAGATGTTGTGTTTACCACTTCGCCGAGTATTGTTTTTCTAAGTTTGCTCCTTTTAACATACATCGACTCATTTCTACTATGGAGCGATTTTTTCTTTCTGCAACTCCATTTTGCTGCGGTGTATATGCTTGTAGTGAGTTGTCTCTTGATCCCATGTTTTTCCAAAAATGCTAAAAATTCCTTGGAAGTGTATTCCCCCCCTCGATCTGAGCGGAGGGTTTTGATGGAACAACTTGTTTCCTTCTCAACTTGTCTCTTGAACTGACGAAAGTAGAGAAGAGCTTCTGACTTGAGTGCAAGGAAGAAGACCCATATTTTGCGGGAGTAGTCATCAACAAATAGCTGAAAATACCTCTTTCCACCATGACTGGTTGGGAAAGGACCGCACAGATCTACGTGGATTAACTCCAAGGGTTTCTTAGAGCGAGAAGAACTTGTCTCAAATGGAACTCGATGTTGTTTCCCTGCTAGACAATCTGAGCACACTGGAAGAACGGATGAAAGCGAAGGAAGCCCTTTGACCATGTCATATTTGCTTAATTCGAGTAAATACCTAGAACTGAGGTGCCCATATCTTTTATGCCATAAGGAAGTAGCTTCTGTTGTAGTGGTAATGAGGGCAGTATGGGATGTAGAAACCGTATCCAAGATGAATAACCCATGTTTGTAGGAACCAGTGGCAATGTTGTGACCTTGGTGACTGATGAAACATCTCTTTTGTCCTTTTTCAACTTGAAAAACAACATCCATATTTCTATCTAGCATCTATGGAATAGATAATAGATTGTTGGCAAGGCCAGGAACATAGAGAACTTTCTCTATGGCACAGTCGCCATCAGGGAGGGTGACTGTAACATCCCCTTCACCTTGTACTTGATAGACCTGATTGTCTACAATAGTGACAGGTTTGCCTTCTCGGGCGTGAAAGGTTTGAAACCAGGACTTGTTCCCAGTCATATGTTTGCTTGCTCCAGAATCAATATACCATACAACATCTGATTTGGAGGAGGCAGTATGGGTCATGAGCACCTTGTGTGCTCTTTCGGAGTCATTATCTGAAGATGAATTAGAATCATCGAAATGGGAATCGACATAAGCAACATGACCCTTTTGTTGTTTGCGATGCTGGGGATATTTCTGCTTCCCCTTGCCTTTCTTATTTTGTGAGGGATCATTCTATTGTTTGTTTTTGAACCAACACCTGTTGGTATCATGATTGTTCATGTCACAGATCTTGCAATATTTATCTCGCTGGAGATTGGGCTTGCCTTTGCCTTTGGAAGAAGACCCTCCCTTCTGCAATTGTCCTTGCTTGTGACCCTTTTGATGGGTGGAAAGAGCGGTGGCAGGTTCCTCATCTTTCTGTACTTGATTGGCTTCTTCAGTTTGAAGCAAATTAACCAATTCAACAAAAGTTAATTTTCTGCCAGAAACATTGAGTGAAGTGATAAAAATTTTGTAAGATGGTGGGAGTGCCCTCAAAATAATAGATGTCAAAAGATCATCATCTATGGGTTTGCCCATAGTATTGAGTTTAGCTTTCAATTCGACCACTTTGCGGAGAAACAATTCAACAGTTTCCCCGGAATTCATATTGAGATTGTGAAGCTGAGTTTGTAGGTGAAGGATAGTGGAATTATTCTTTCCTTCATACACAGTAATCAATGCTGCCCAAGCATCTTTATTGGTCGTGGCATCACAAATATGAGGTTGAACCTCATCTGTTATGGCAAGTAACAAAAACATAAGGCCTTTCCTGTCCTGATCATCAAATGTATCTTGATCTGGTCCTCGTTGTGGTGGGACGAGAGGTAGTGCCACCGACGACATCCCATAATTTTTCAACTTGAAGAATGGCTTTCATTTTATGCTTCCATGGCACAAAATTGGTGCCTTTGAGCAATTGGGCATCCGAAAGATACTTGTGCACTCGTAGCCATTGTTTAGGGTTCCTTATAGCACCAAATGGTCCCCTTTTCGATATACCATTGCCAGGCCAATTATACCTGAACTGAATCAAAACAATACCCGCCCTTACGTGAGGGAGACTATAGGTATTATGAAGATCAGAACGATACGTGGAACATAGGCAGTACTGAAAAGGATTGCTTTGTTGATGGCACCTACCTTAGAAAGACAGGAATCCGCATGCATGGGGCGTAACTTCCCCTAAACACTTTGGAGTCCAAGACTTTCGTCAGGATTTACGCCTAAACACAATAGCAATGGGGGTAAAAAATTCACTCAAAGAGATGTTTAATGACACCTGCCTGAGAATCTTCGGAAGAAGAATAATCAGTTGGAGGAAATTAAGTCAAAAAAAACAAAACTAGGAGAAAATTAGTGTTGGTAAGAAAACATCAAGTAGATGATCAATGAAGATCCCTGTGCAAAAGAGATAACTGCTTTTGGAGAACCTGTGTAACATGTGCTGAGAGAAGTAGTGGATGCTTTGATGTAGATGATTTTTAATTGCAAAAAAAAAATGCAATAATCAAACAAGCATACTCACAAAATGCTTCTCACATAGGTGTCGGGTTCAACCGAAAATGCACCCAAATTTGACAAAAGAAGGTGTCGAGTAAAATCGAAAATGCACCTTTGAGTTGCTATCTAAGTATTTTTTTTTGAATTCCCCCCTCTATCTTGTAAGAAGTGAAGGCAAAATAGAGTATAATGCCTTTGAACAATTGCTTTGGAAAAAAAATAATGACAACAAAAACAAATGTGTCACCAAAAATTTCTTGGGGCGTCAAAATGCCCGACGAGGCATCAACAAGACCCTCGGGGCATCAAAATGCCCTCCTTGGGCGTCACCGGGCCCTCGAGGCGTCAACAGGATGGGCGTCAAAATGCCCTCCTTGGGCGTCATCTTGGCAGCAATTCTTGACCTCCACGTACTTTGGCGGATTCCCGCACAATCTCGGCACTGGCTTGGGCGGATTCCCCAAAAACGGTGCCAAATTTGAATTAACAGGTATGACAAAAATTCGGTGAAGATCTGCACAATCTCGGTGTGGTTCGCTTTCACACAATCTCGACACTGGCTTGGGCGGATTCCCCAAAAACGGTGCCAAATTTGAATTAACAGGTATGACAAAAATCCGTTGAAGATCTGCACAATCTCGGCGCGGTTCGCTTCGACTTCTGGACCTCTCGTCCAACAAATTTCTCCTCCGCGGTTCGCGTCCGCTGTGACTTCGGGACCTCTCGTCCAACAAATTTCGCCTCCGCAGTTTGCTTCCGCTGCGACGTCTGGATCTCTCGTCCAACAAATTTCTCCTTCGTTTGATTGCAAATATTCCCAGGCGGCCAAATCCAGTGTTGTTAGCGGTCTTGTTTGGAAGGGACTTGCCAGCGGACGTGGTCAAGAAACCCTACGACGTGGTGGTTTCACCCTTGGCGGCCAGTGGCTCGTGGCCGATCACGGTTCCGGTAACGAAGCTGCGCGACATTTTTTTAGGCTGCGTGCTCAACCACGTCGTGGCCGATGGCACCTCTTTCTGGTGACGCTGCAACTCGTGGGCCGAGATCCGTATATACCGCAAACAAACAGAATGTGATTGTTCGACACGGTTGGATTTACACAGGTACAAGGCACTGAATATTGTAGGAGATAGTAGATAGCATGGAAGGGCTGCCACTATATAAAAAATGACAAATGCAATGACAAATGAAATTTGTATATCTACTGCAACAACAAAAAAATAGCCGTGAATCAATTTTTTTTAGAGTGCATTGGAATGGCTGTGTACCATCTTATCCTTGCACATTATCAAAAAAAATAATGATTGCTCTGATGCCATATTAGAAACTGAATCATTAGATTTCTCTTCATATTCCTGGAAAATATATATGATTTACATAAACTCCGTTGAGGCAGTTTCCAAGCTGGGTGGTTCATAAACTGATCCAAGAAAACTACGAACCACTCCTTTAACTTAATTAATGTAATACAATATATGCTAAATATTCTAACAAAAGAAATGTAGGAACTTCATGATGAAATAAAGGAAGCAAGATCATTTTTTTGTTTTTGATATAATATTTACATTATTATGTATATGTATAAGTATTTGTATGTAAAAATATGTATAAGTATGTTTATGTATAAATATGTACATAATATATATATTTTTATTTTTCAAAAAGAAAGTCTATTGAATAGTGGTTGATTGTAGTTCAGAAATGCATTGCAAATTAGTTTATTTTCCAAACTGATGTATGAACTCTTCTTTAGGTAATGGCTTCTTATAAATTTTAAGCCTATGGCCATTTACTCATAGTTTTCTTGTTGAATCATCTATAGGCTTAAGTTTAACTGTACCGTTTCCAAATATTTCCTCAATTTCATAGGGTCCTAGCCATCTGGTTCTTAATTTACCTTGAAAATATTGGTAACGGGAGTCAAATAACAAGGCCAAATATCCTGATTGAAATGTACATGGTACAATATGTTTATCATGCCATTTATTTCATTGTTGTTGTGTTATCTCTGTTCTATGCAAGGCTTCTAATCTCTTTTCATCTAAGATATTTAATTTTTCCAACCTTTTCTTTTTGTGCATTATCCAAATTCATGTCAAGTTGTACGAATGTGCATAATGTTTCAATTTCAAATTCACTGGGCAAAGTGGCTTGTTTTCCATAAACCATTTCATAAGGTGATAAAACTATGGTAGTTTTCCAAGTGGTATTATATGCCCATACAACTTGTTTTAATCTTTCATTCCAATCACCCCTATTAATAGTTACAGTTTTTGTGATAATCTTTTCAAGTTCTCTATTTGTAACTTCTACTTGTCCATTGGCTTGTGGGTGGTATGGTGAAGTTTTCTTATGTTTTATTTGATATATATGGACAAAATATTCAATTAATTTGGAAGTAAATTGCGGTCCTTGATCAAAAACCAATTCTCTAGGTGCACCAAAGCATTGCATTATATTTTCATAAATAAAATCAGCCACTAGTTCAACCTTAGCTCATGGAAGTGCTTTAACTTCTGTCCATTTGGTAATGTAATCTGTACAAACTAATATGTGTTTATTACCATCACTTAAAGGTTCTATAGGTCCTACAAAATCAATTCCCCATTTTTCAAATGGTTCAAATGCTATGTGTGGAACTAAAGGCATTTCCATAGAAGGAGTAGACTTACTAGCTCTTGGACAAGCATCACATCTATTAATAAATTTATGAGCATCTTTATTCATTGTAGGCCAATAATAATCAGTTTGATATATTTTTATGATTTTTCTTTGGGTTGCATAATGACGTCCACAAGGTGCTTCATGTGCTGCCCTAATAATATCATATACATCATTTTCTTGTACACATCTTCTAATTATTTGATCTGGTGTCATAAAATGTTCTTCCTCAAAATTAAAATGATCTACCAACAGTTGAATCAGCTGACAAAGATAAGATTTAATTGCTATAGAATTAGGAATTCCAAACTGTAGCTCAAAACATAAACCTTCGCATAATTCTCTAAAATGTACAGCTCTAGAAATTCTAAAATACCTTTTGTTGTATTGTAGGATTAACTCTCTTTTCTCTATTTCTGCAAGAAAATTGTGAACAATGAGGGAATCCTCAAGGTAATGGTTCCAAGGATAAATTGATGGATTTACTATAGTTCATCTATCCCAAAGCCAATTTTCACAACTTACTCCCAAATTATCATAAGGTGTAGGATGATTTACCCTTAAAGTTTTTGCAATATTAATCCTTTTTATCTTTTTAAGTTCTTCTGATCTCTCGTTGATTGAGTCAATTCTTACACACAATGCTTCCCATTATGACTTGGTTGTTATAAAGTTTTGATCAACAAGAAGATTAACCTCTTGCTGAATCAAAAATTTCTTGAGATCTATGAATTCAATCTGACTACTTTCAACCATTTGTTTTTTTTTCTTTTTGATTTTTTTTTTTAAGTTTTGATTTTGTTTTCTGTTTTAATCTACTATCTATTAAAACATAAAATTCAAAAATTTTAATAGAAAATAAATATGTATAATTTTAGACAATCCTAATGTTATTAAAATTAGGATGCGACCCACGGAGCACGTAATTCATACAACCTAATTCTAACAATATTAGGGAAATTCTTAATGTTACTAAGTTCAAATGTGACCCATGGAGCACGTAATCTATACAATCAAACTTAATATCATTAGAAATAAGTATACAACCTAGTATTACTATAATTTGGTATGCACAAAGCACGTAATCCATGTAACCTATTAAACAATAGTTCGGTAAAAATAAAATAACAGTACTGAAATAACATGTAACTTCTTAGTGTTTATTTGACTAGGGGGGATTTTACTACAGTCGTGTCACTCACTGTAATCTAATTCCTACTCTGAAGACATGGGTTATTTTTAGCTACTACCTTCGCCTACTCTTGAACTTTCCCATAGGACCCTACATCACCTATAAACAATAATAATTACCCAAAGCAAAAAATTGCAGAAAGCAGATTGTAGGAAAGCAAATTTTAATCCAAGAAAGTAATTAAAACATGAAATCTTTATGAAAAAGGAACCTGATAACGTCGTAAGGCGGGGCTTGTTGTTAGCTACCCACGATAGGGAGGGCTATTGTGTCCCATCTATGTCGATAACCACTCTGACTCGTATGCACACCAGGGGCTCATGTGTCCACAAGATCTCATGCGTATAAGTAAGTCCTCTCGCTTTGCACTACCAATGACTTCTCTGATCAACTACTACAACGCTACTTTCCCTAGAAACGATGCAAAAATTATCGGTTGTAGAAGCTTACATTTAATTTTATCAATTCGAGGAAAAATCAAGGTTAGATTTAAAAAGTAGCAATCCAATATAGATATGATCGTAGGAATTAATGCTTAATTCTAGTTTAATTTCCAGTTCAAAAATCATACGTACACGTGTAAAAAAAGAAATATAAAAATATGTAGTATGAATTATGCAAAAAATAGTAAATAAGTGCAATTTATTATGAAATTTAACTATTATGCAATTTTATATTTTATGTATTTTCTAATGCAGATCTAACCAATTCTAACCTAATGCACGAGGTGAAGAGCTCAGGGAATGTCGATTAGGAGTGGGCCCTGCCTTCTAAGTGGTAGTGTAAGTTCCTTCCCCTAAAATGCTCTATCAGTAACTAAATATTATGATTTATACTAACATTTATTTATAATTCATGAATGCAGGTTGCAGAATTTACAAATTCAAAACAGAGAATAAACAAATGCCAGAAATGATACAAGTTACCATAATTGAAGAAATGCTATTTTATTGATGAAGGCTCAAATGTACAAGCTCTGTAACATGATTGAATGTAACAATAATGCAACAGAAGGAATGGACGAGACAGGCGTTCCTCTATTTTTTGATGTATATTTATACTAAGACTAATACAATGTACAATCTTTTCCACGTATGTATCTTGTTGAAAATGTGGAGTGATGACTATACGTGCGTCATAAGATATCCTAAAGTTAAATATATTTTATTTTACTTGGACCTAAAAATATTCCTCTTGGTCCAAGTGGCATTACATGGAATATTTTCTATCTAACTGACTCATAATAGGGCTGTATAAGACTTTTCAATTCCTTTAATGTAGGAAGTCTTAACAGCTTTGAAATTTGACAAATAATAACATTACAAATCCTTTTCATAAAGTTTTATCAGCTGGAGAGAATATCATAACCAAAATTGAAAGGCAAGATATATTTGAAGATATTTTAATTTTCGTCATTTGGTTCTGCCATCAATATTATGTTTTTCTATCCATGGTAAGTCTTCAAAATGACCTTTTGACCTTACGTAATTACCTCTAGTAACTGTCTTTCATAAACTAAGATCATCCGCTTGACTTCTTCTAACTGCTAGTGGTTGTTCTTCATATTTGGAGTACAACTATAGTTTCTCCACTTATTACCTGCATTTAACTCAGATCTCGGGCAAATTGGATGTAAGTTATTGATAAACATCAAATTACTATTTTTACTCATTTTTACCAATAATTCATATTTAACTGATGATAACATGTAAAACTATATTAAATACTCATGTAAAATGATTGAATTTGATACAAGAATTAGTAGTAAATAACCTCTCATTATGCCTCATCATGAGAGGTTGCCTATTTGCATAACGTTCTTGTGTCGTTTCTTGATTTTAGGAAACAGGTTCAAAGGAGCTTCAATCACCAATTTCCTTCCTCAACGCAAAGAAGAGGGTTAACTCCACCCTAGAGCAGTTTGTGACTATTTGAAAAAGTATTAATAGTGTGCCTACCTTGTTGTGGTCTTTGGTGATTGTATTGATTGTATCAACATTTTGGGTGATCATAAAAGGGGCAATATTGTAACCAAATTTCATTGACAATATTAATAAAAGAAACATGCTTTTTATTGTTATATGCAATATTGTTATCTTGCCATGCTTTTATGTTGATTTCATTAATGCAATAGCTAGGCGTACACTTTTTGGGATAGGTCAAAAGGCGATAATGGTGGAACTCCACAAAATCAACGATCTAACTGTTGTTTCTCAAAAATTTTAAACTACAGGTACAGACCGCAACTATCAGCTATAGGCCAATAATTGAATCGCAGGTTCAACACACGGTTTACAGTGCAGATCACAGATCAGACTTGTGGTTTACATTTGATAGAGTAGATAGTAGAAAATAGAGTACAGATCAAATGAGGACTTGAGGTAGGCCCCATTTTCACCCTCTGTGTTTTTTATTATTTATGTCTATGTTTTCCAAAGAATAGAAATTGAAACGTAAATTTACTAATGCTAAAATGAACTAAAAATGGATTAGGTTCTTAGGTTTCTTTTTTTAAGTTTTGGCTAGGCACTGCTAGGAACAATGGACCTATCAGTGCAGCCCACCCTAGAATCCAGTGTGCTAGATTAGAATTGTGTGTTTGGTTTGCATGTTTGAGGCCCAATTAGTGGCCATTTGCATACTAGTTTACATTGTTGAAAAATCATGTAGAGTATAACATGCATCTCTGAATATAAAATGTTTCTTTTACATTACATGTAGGAAATAATCATATGTGCTATATGATGCATTTGTCATTTTATGCAAATTAAAATGAACCACACACACCACTTTTCACTTAAATGCTAGTGAGTTGGGAGTGACATCCAACCACTAGTAGGGTTCAATGACGGTGGGGGTGATTTCCATCCTTTGGCCCAAATCCTACATACCCTTGGATACTAGACCAATACTGGATCCAAGAAAATTTTGTACCCTAGAAAATTTACATGTATTCTCTTTGAAGGGTATAATGCTGACTAGGGGAAAACGGGTGAGGATCTAGGAGGACCTGTGCTTCTTGTCCAGGTTTGGACTTTTATCACCACACATGGGGGATTTACGCAGCCTAGAAGTCACATCCAGGTTATCGAGCTACGAGCATATAGGTGAAAGCTAATTTAAATTGAGAATATCATTCAACACTTTTCAAAACATGATAAGGAGTTCTATACTGATACAACAAATCATTGAAACAACATCAAACAGTCTAGGGCTCACTTTTAAAATTAATATGAGATAAACACCATTGTATACCTTATTTGCTTAATAAAGAATAAATCTAGACACTAGGTGCACCATGGTGGAGACACAGGGTGGTCAACAAAGGCATAAGCCTAATGCCCATAACCGAGCCCCAAAAGATTCAAATCAGTACATGTCGAATCCTCGCCCACATGCACTTCTTGAACGTCATTCGGTGAGCATTAGAGGAGATAATTCGACAAGAAGATAACCTATTAAGCATACCCCTGTTAGAGGAGCTTTTGTGCATTCCTCTAGACATAAAATAGAGCAGGGAGCCTCACAACATGAGGGTGTTCCACTCGAAAGCCATTACCAGGATCGCATTGCACATGCATCCACAGGATTGACTAAAGAGTATGTTATACAAGGATCCAAGTTGTTACCCCTACGTCATAGGTCTGCAAGAGGATCCGTGGCTCCACATTTGAAGTACAGACGTGGTCGAGACCCGCCCATTCAGGGGCATGCAGATAGGATCGCCACTGAGCATAGGCCTATGCAGACTCCCACACATGGTGAAAATTGAAATATCACTACTGATATGGCTAATTTGGGATCCAATGACACACCACCGCATGAGTAGTGGAGATCCATACAGTTAGAAGGCTTAGGTAGTGTCTTGGAGTAGCTAGGCTATAAGCCTTCAACTCCACCCACCTGTGCTCTAAGTGAGCATAGTGGGGGTTCTATTAGGACTGCTAGAGAACATAAAGAGACTTATAAGCACCCTCATGTGACACATCCATCATCCATGCATGGTGGCTTAAAGCACAGAGCTTAGCAAAATTCCAATGCCATATTTACAGACAAGGGCAAAAGCATCGCGAATCAATCAGATAGGTACAGAACCCATAAGGTCACTCGCACAGAGCATGCATACTAGAGGCCTATCACGGCCAATGACCTTTATAGATCACACAGACTGGTATCTGAGCAATGGTGATATGTTAGGAACCTACTATTAAAATAAAGCACACTCACACAAAATACTGAAAAATAACTCACATACATCAAATAACTCAATATCACTATGCAAAAATCAATTACAGAAATGAAACAATCTCACAGTAACATTGAATCGCGGGCCTCTTCGAGGGGAAACCTCCTTCAATATTTCATTAGCTTGCAAAAGGATAATCTCGTACATGGCTTCATATATTTTTAAAGGAAAACTACATGCAACCCTACCTAAATGCTCAAGAGGTGGCTTACATGCAAAATGCCACTCGAGCTAGAATCTCCCACCAAATGGCGGTTACAATCTTGATAAAAATGGTTACATGAAATGGTACCACTTGGCGAGGTATCTTACTACATCGGTTACAATATTGATAAAAATGGTTACATGAGATGGTACCACTTGGCGAGGTACCTTTATTGCCACCTACATTACTAAGTATTGCATAATAACATTAAAATAGGATCCCCACGTTGGAAGTGGGTTATTACATAGGTAAATGAGAATTACAACATGGTGTTAGGATAGGATCCTAACATGTCCTTCCCCTTCGAAAAGCTTTGTCCTCAAAGCTGAAATTGAGGAAACTGGTGTTGGAGTTGATGGAGAGGCTCCCATGTAGCATCTTCTAGCTGGAGCCCATGCCACTGGACAAGGACTTCTGTGATGGTACGATTGTGGAGAGTGCGGGTGCGGTGATCCAGCAACTATTCTGGTTCGAGTAAGATGGACCCTTCCTCATCCAATTCTGGTAATGCTGATTGAACTTGTACCTGTGTGCCCACAACTTTCTTGAGAGATGAAACATGGAAAATAGGATGGAGCTTGGAGGTGGGTGGAAGAGCCAATTTGTAAGTAGTGGAACCAATCCGCTGTAGGACTTGGTAAGGCCCATAGAATTTTGTAGCAAGTTTTTGGCACCGACGGAGTTGGAGGGATGACTGTTTGTACGGATACAAGTGAAGGAAAACCATATCACCCACATCAAAGCTATGCTCGGATCGATGTTGGTCGACCTATTGTCGCATCCGATTCTAGGCCATGTCCAAATTATGCTTCAACTAGTGAAGGACATCGGTCTACTAGCGAAGAGTAATGTCGACTACCTAGACCCTGGAGCTGCTTGGAATGTATGAAGAAGGTATGGGTGGAGGGCACCCATAAACAACCTCAAAAGGAGTGAGTTTGGTAGTTGTATGATAGGACATGTTGTACCACCATTCGGCCAGAGGAAGCCACTTCACCCATTGAGAAGGATGATCTGATGCAAAGCAATGAAGATAGGTCTCCAAACATTTGTTGACAATCTTAGTTTGACCATCCATTTGTGGATGATAGGCTGAACTCATTTTGAGCTTCATTCCCTACAACTTAAACAACTCTTGCCAGAAATGACTAGTGAAGGTTGGGTCTCGATCGGACACAATGGAGGTGGGCATACCATGAAGGCAAAAAATAGAATCAAGGAAGATTTGGGCAATGGTGGAGGTTGTGTAAGGATGGGCAAGGGGACAAAAATGAGCATACTTTGAAAGGTGATCCACTACCATGAGAATAATAGACTTACCACCCGATTTAGGTAACCCTTCGATAAAATCCATAGAAATATCAGTCCAAACCTGATCTAGAATGGGCAATGGTTGAAGAGTACCCAGAGAATGAACTGTTTCACCTTTCATCCATTGGCAGGTATCACAAGCTGCCACGAAGTCACGGATGTCCTGTTTCATCCCTTTCCAGAAGAATGTGCGCTTGAGGCGTTCATATATTTTGAGAAATCCAGAATGACCTGCAGAGGGAGCAGTGTGTAGTTCCTTCATGAAGAGGTCACGGAGTGGCGAGGCATGGGGAATAACAAGGCATTGGTGATAACGCAAATCCTGGCCATCCCAATTGTAGCCTGGGGATGAAGTCGGATCAGCTTGAAGTGAAGCCATCAAAGCTTGTAGGTCTGCATCTTGAAGTACCTCCTATCGTAAGGAATCTATCCATTGGGGGACAGGTGTGGAGATAGCACATATCATACTGAGGGCCTCAAATTGGTGAGAGAGAGCATCAACCACAAGATTTTCTTTGCCCTTCTTATAGGTGATATCATAATCATAGCCCATGAGTTTAGAAACCCATTTTTGTTGTTCTGGGGTAGCAACCCGTTGTTCTAAGAAATATTTGAGACTCTGATGGTCTATTTTAATGGAGAAATGGTGCCCAATGAGATATGGTCTCCAATGGGTGACAACATGTAAGATGGCCAACATCTCCTTGGCATATGTAGATTTTCCCAAATTATGCTCAGAGAGTGCCTTACTGGTGAAGGCCAAGGGTCTCCCTTCTTGCATCAATACTGCCCCAATGCCATGACCAGAAGCGTCACTTTCAATGATGAATGGTTTAGAGAAATTTGGCATGGCTAGAACAGGTGTGGTGGTCATGGCATGCTTTAATTCAAGAAAGGCTTGATCAATGGGTCCTGTCCAAGTGAAAGAGTCCTTCTTTAACATAGATGTGAGGGGAGCTGCTATCTTCCCATAATTACGAATAAATTTCTTGTAATAACCTGTAAGTCCTAAGAATCCCTGAAGTCCTTTGAGAGTGCGGGGTTTTGCCCAGTCCTGAACTGCCTGAATCTTCTTAGGGTCGACCTTGACACCATCTTTGGAAACAATGTGTCCTAAATACTCCACTTCAGTCAGACCAAAGGAGCACTTAGACCGCTTAGCAAAAAGTTGATGTTGGGCCAATAACTGTAATGTCTGATCCACATGGGTAAGGTGTTCTTCCCACGAGCGGCTATAAACCAATATATCATCAAAGAAAACTAGGATGAACTTCCGCATGAAGGGATGGAAGATGTTGTTCATAAGGCTTTGAAATGTGGATGGTGCATTTGTCAAACCAAATGGCATTACCAAGAACTCATAGTGACCTTCATGAGTACGAAAAGTAGTTTTTGGAATATCCTCATCCTTGAGCCTGATTTGATGGTACCCCGAATGAAGGTCCAACTTGGAGAAGTACATAGCTCCATGTAATTCATCCAACAATTCATCCACTATACCGAATGGGAAATTTATCCTTGATGGTGATCTTATTGAGCTCATGGTAGTCTATGCACAATCGCCATGAGCCATATTTCTTATGAACTAGCAAAACTGGAGAAGAATAGGGACTGGTACTGGGTCGAATGACACCTGCCTTGAGCAATTCCTATACCATCTTCTCAATTTTTGACTTGAGAGCATGAGGATACCGGTACGGTCTGATGTTCGGTGGTGCACTACTCGAAAGTAGTGGAATAGCATGGTCATGAGAGCGATGAGGTGGCAGTGTAGTTGGTTCTAAAAAGATGCCATTGTGCTTGGTTAGAACAAGTTGCAAATCTGTTGGAATTGGATCTGTTGTAGAAGTGGGTGGCTGAATTGAAAATATTTGTGCAATGACCCCATGGGAGGACTTTTTCAACAACTTCTCCATGCGATTGGAACTAATAATTTGTGTAGGGCCAACCTTGATACCCTTGAGGGTATATGTTTGTCCATTTTGTGAAAATTGCAGCCATAGTTCTACAAGGTTGCAGGAGAAAGTGCCCAAGGTGCTCATCCATTGGGATCCTAACACAACGTCACATCCTCCCAATTGGAGGGTGAACATATCTTGCTTGAGTTCATAATCCCCTATCTGAATTTTGACATTTTGACATTTACCTTTACAAGGTAAGGTGCCTCCATTGGCCACCATGACTTCAAAATAATTGCATGAGTGTATATAGCAGTTGGTCCATTTGGCCACCTGAGGATCAATAAAGTTGTGTGTACTGCCTGAATCAATAAGAATTGTGAGATGTTGGCCTTTGAAATAACCCACAACTTTCATGGTTTGTGGGGTGGTAATCCCGACAAGAGCATGGACTAAAATTTTTACTGGTGTTTTTGATGGTTCCTCTTCCTGTGGAGTTGGTGCCTCAGTTGTATCACTCTCCTCATCACTATGGTCACTATTTTCTGGTTCCTCCACATCTATTAAAAACAATCTCTTATTTGCACATCTATGCCCCTTCGTAAACTTTTCATCACAATTATAACATAACCCTTGGGCACGATGCGCATCCATTTCCTCTGTAGTCAGCCGCTTGGGAGTAGGAGGTTTATTATCAGTATTGTTTTGGACCCGAGGAGGGAAAGAAGGTCGGTTATGCAAAAATCATGATGTCCGCCTTTGAGCTGAGAGTTTAGATTCGGCCAATCAGGCTAAACTGATAGCCTCCATCATGGTGTGGGGTTTGAACATCTTGACTTCAGCCTGGAGATCATCTCATAACCCACTAAAAAAATAACTCATAAAAAATCCCTCATTCAAACCCTTAGTTTTATTGGCCAATTTCTCAAATTGGGTCTGGTAATCACGAACTGAGGTGGTTTGTTTCAGCTTTGTCAATGCACTTGTAAAGTCATCATAATCATTAGGGCCAAATCGGGTGAGTAGTTGGGACTCAAAGTCCTCCCAAGATAGATCAGGGTTAGCAACCCGTAGCCATTGGAACCAATGTAAGGCCTCAGATTCTAGGTTGAAGGAAGCCATCTGAACTCGATGATAGACAGGGACATTATGGAGTCGAAAGAATTGATCAACCCGACATAACCACCCATCGAAATCCTTTCCACTAAACTTAGGGAAGTCTAATTTAGGCATTCTGAAGGTTGGATCCTGATCAGAGTGATTGTCATCTGGTGTTCATCGACCTCGTTCAGAGTTTTTAGCATGGTGTTCAGTTTTGGTACTACCATGCAATTTGGTCTCCATCTCTGTGAGTTGTTCTTCTAAACGGATTCTAGTGTTATCTTGATCCAGTCGAAGCTCTCGAATCTTTGTGCCTATGTTCTTGTTTGTAGAGGTCAAGTCAGCAATGGATTTTTGTAGGTCGGCCAATAATGTGCCCAAGTCTAAATCCTTTTGTTGTTGTCCTCGAGTGTCGCTTGCCATTGCGGTCCCTCTTGTGTTGAGTTACTAAAAATAGACCTCGGATTTTTAGGAGTTACTATTTTTAGTAAGGGTCCAAAATTTAATTTGGGAAATGAGTTGCAACACTGATTTTAGGATAGGGTCCACTCCGATGGTTGTTTGATCTGAGCGCTCAATGAGGAGATATACTGAATTTCTTGACTTTTTGTGATCTCCTGTTGGTTGCAAGTCGATGTCAAGGTAATTTCTTCCACTTGTACTTAAAATTTCACCAATGAGTCCTTGAGGGTCTTTTGTGCAGAATAACAAGTAGATTCTATTCCCAAAAATTTGGATCAATTTGATGGACCGATGAAAAGTTATGGCCTTAGCAAGAAAAATCAAAATTTGCTATTTTTAGAAATTTGGTGCAAAATTTGACCAGGAGCTGCCAAGGACAATTTTGTCTGGAATAGAGTGTAGAATTTTTTGCTAAATTTTTGAGTCAATATGAGCTCTGTGTGAAGAGATATCCCTATTTTAATAAAATTTCAATGTTTTTTTTATGTTGGTGTTTTCGATTTCTGATTTGGAGTTACAGTTCAAAATTTGGGACCTAGGATCAACTATTTCAGACCTGTATACTGCACCCTGACCACCGTGTCACTCACTGTTCTCTATTCCTATCACCTGTACTAGGGTTACTGACATAGTTTCTACTTCTGACCTTAGGGAATTTTTTGACACTGACAACTCTATTTTTGACACTAAAAGTCTACAATTCTAGACTGGTACAGAGGACTATTACTATCGACCCGACTACCACTATTATTATCTTGACTATTACTATCATTATCTCGACTATTCAGATTTTGACCACAGGCTAGTTCAAACACTTGCAAAAATTTGTCTTGACTGTTGGTGCATGCAAGTTATTTTCTGTGATAGGGAAAGCCTTCTCCGTATGCTCACTTTTGGGGATGGTGAATGCAGGTTAGCAGAACAGGGATGGGTTGATTTGCAAGGGAATGATACTTTGTTTTTGTTTTATTTTCTTGAACCAGGGTATGCTAAGTAAGGGAGTATGTAATACCCATAGGCCCTCTGTTATACCGCAGTGATGAACAATAGTGCTCGGACCAATATTTTAGGCCACTACTCAAGGAGGATTCCACACATACCCTTGAGCACACTATCTGCCTCTCTGAAAGTACGAGAGGGTAATCGTCCGGGATGTTGTGTCCCATGGACTATGGATAATACAAGGCCAAAAAGCTTCCTAATGGATAAAATCTTGTTTAAACCTAGATTGTCTCTCGATATACCCGAAGATACATGGGAGCTCAATTTCGTGCGTGAGTGTTGTCTGAGGCCTGGGTATTGGAGCCTGATCGCCCCTCACTTCACTAGATGCTTTATGGGCTATCTAGCTTAGCCAATAATGATAGCTCCTTCACGATATTTTAAAACCCCCGACACAAGGTTTCTAACCTACACAACTACTATATTTTTTTGGTCTTTTTTGATTTTCTGAGAAAAAAATGACTATATTTTTTGGATTTTTTTTTGATAAAGGAAAAATAGAAATAAAAAACACACAAGAAAATTATACCTAACAGGTGGAATGACTGGCAAGAATCATCTTAGTTGCAGTAGAACTTGGCCCTAGAAAGTGCTCTGATACCACTTGTTAGGAACCTACTATTAAAATAAAGCACACTCACACAAAATACTAAAAAATAACTCACATACATCAAATAACTCAATATCACTATGCAAAAATCAATTACAGAAATGAAACAATCTCACAGTAACACTGAATCACGGGCCTCTTCGAGGGGGCAACCTCCTTCAATATTTCATTAGCTTGCAAAAGGATAATCTCGTACATGGCTTCATATATTTTTAAAGGAAAACTACATGCAACCCTACCTAAATGCTCAAGAGGTGGCTTACATGCAAAATGCCACTCGAGCTAGAATCTCCCACCAAATGGCGGTTACAATCTTGATAAAAATGGTTACATGAAATGGTACCACTTGGTGAGGTATCTTACTACATCGGTTACAATATTGATAAAAATGGTTACATGAGATGGTACCACTTGGCGAGGTACCTTTATTGCCACCTACATTACTAAGTATTGCATAATAACATTAAAATAGGATCCCCACGTTGGAAGTGGGTTATTACATAGGTAAATGAGAATTACAACATGGTGTTAGGATAGGATCCTAACATGATAGCTCCTCCAAGATCAATTGGAGGATGCTCACCTAGAAAGGCAGTGCATTGAAGATGAGAATCTTCAGGCATAGAGGCTCATCAGACAAAGACTATACGAGCAGTGCATGCATGAGGAATGCATCCTTACCCAAAAGGAGTGCATAGAGCAGGAGGATAGGCTAGCCAGGGCTGGTCTATATACTCATGTCGAGAATAGAGAGTGCATTCAGAGGAAGGCTTTTTCACAAGCCGATGTGTAGCAGGAGCGCAGGGATGCTCATACTCATATTAGTGCCCAACAAAGAGAACGACCACCACCGTTCGAACATGAGAGGCAACAACAATATGAGGAAGAAGAGGGAGAGGGAAACAATCAAGAGTATCCTAAAGAATCCCAAGTTGAGGAGGAGGAAGAGCAATGACCTCCACCTCGATAGAGGAAGAATGTACCTCCGAGACCACCCTCACATCAGCTTAGGGAGGAGGACTTCTTATCCTCAGAGGCTTATAAAGCCCTAGCTGAGAAGGTAAAAGCGATTGAGAGGCAAGGCGCGACACTTCAAAATCTGATATTAAGAAAGATTCATAATGAGCCTTTGGACCCCTCGATACCTTCTCCAGCATACCCTGAGCATTTTGTTATGCCCAGGTTAGACAAATTTAAAGGTGACGAAGATGCACAGGAGCATGTCACGGGATTTTTGGATGCCTGTTTCCAAATTGCTAGCAATAATGCCTTGCTTTTGCACACATTTGTCATGAACCCTCTCAACCCAGGTTAAACAAAAAAAAAAAAAATAATTTTTAAATTACTTTTTTTTTTTATTATTTTTTTTCAAAAAAAAAAAAATACCCTCTCTTTTTCAAAAAAAAAAAAAAAGGGGGGGGGGTGGTACCATTCCCTATTCCTACTATGGAATTAACCCGAATGTTCACCAAGAGTTGTGCCAAGCACATCTCGCTATTGTTGCAACTATAGCAGTATCCAACATTCGAGGAGGCTTTGGCGCAAGCCAAGGTAATTGAAGACATCAAGTTGTAAGAAGGCAATTTGAAGCTTAAGAATAGGAAAGAGGGGCCTAAGAAGAGCTCCATGAAGCAAAAGGGCAAGCAGGCCCATGTCAACCAGGTAGTGCTAAACCTCTAGAGAGAGGATAAAGGGCAGCAAAAATAGAATTATCAGGCCCAACCTCCTCCTACATAGTACAAAAAGTGCAATAATAACTATAAGGGAAAAACAAAGAACAACACCTACCTCACCAATTCACACCTCTAAAAAAATCATTGACATCAATATTCCACCAGTTATGTGAGGCTAAGGTGATCAGACTACCCGAAGTTAAGCTAGTCGATCCGAATCAGCCCAAGTCGAAGGGGTATCAGGATGACTTATTTTGCATCTTCCATCACATGAAGGGCCACGACATCGAGGTATGTTGGTCCTTCAAGCATATTGTGCAAAACATGATTGAAAAGGGTGAGCTTGTAATACCAAGTAATCCATAGGTGCCTGACAACTAGAACATGGGGATTTACAAAAATCCATTACCAAACCATGAGGCACCATGCAACAACGTTGGCCAGGTCAACCAAGTGCACGTCGAACCACCTACCCAAGGGTTCGTAGGCATGGTGAATATTGTTACAAGACATGGGAGATATGAGTAGCTGAATCAACCATGTGCTCCCATAAGAATACAAGCCATGCTGAATCAATGACCGACATAGAATATTCTAGGCCCACCAACGAGACCGGTGGTGACCATACAGAGCAGGCTAGTCCAAAACCTATAGATAACTCCTGTGAAGTTGTCTATATATGAACTGATACAACAATCCCCTAGGCACAAGGAGACTCTTATGGATATTCTAAGGTCCATCGAAGTATAGTCTCAGGATGCGCAAGCATTTACCAATTTTGTGGGACATGTACAATAGTGCCAGGAGCCCATGATCCAATTTTATGATCATAAAATTAAGATGGTTCCTACAGATACGGCTGACCCACCATTGCATATCATCACGTGCATCAATCACGTACCATTCAAGAGGGTCTTGATCGACACTGGTTCATCGATCAATATAATAACGACCAAGGCATTGAATCATCTAAAGCTACCAAAATCACACATTGTGCCCACCACCTTCACATTGAGAGCGTTTAACGATGCCCTATGCTCGATGGTTGGCACAATTGTCCTACCTATGCAGGTAGGCCTAAAGACCATCTCTATGATGTGTCATGTGATCGAGGGGGCCATGCAATACAACATCCTACTCGGGAGGCCTTGGATTCATGAAATGCGTTGTGTTCCCTCTATATTACACCAATGTGTAAAATATCTGCATGAGGGATGGGTTCACGTAGTGTCGTCAGATGAAGAACCTTTCAAGTTCGTGAACCTAGCGGATTTTCCAGGGGGTTTCATACTCCCATCAATGCACCTGGACATCCGACCTACATCATCGATTAAAAATCCAAGAGGTAAACCAATAGTACATGCTCAACCATCGATATCTATGTCACACAGATCTGAGTGCACTACTGCTACTTCACTAAAACCGACTGCATCAGTGATGCTTTGGGATGACAAGAAGTTAAAGGTGAATATGGGTAAAAAAGAGAAGAAACAAATGCCCGAACCAGTCGCTAAGGAGGCTCCCATCCCCATGGAAGTGGAGGAAGCCCAAGACATAGCCGAGGAGGTACCTCAACCTACCTCGCTTGCATCATCAGTAGGGTCATCCACACCATGGGTGACTGTACATCTCGCCAACACCAGATTAGGTGAGTACATTGTGTAGAATGTAACCTTCGAACCGATTCTAAAGACTACGCAAGAGATGGGTCGACCGCCCGCTCATCGTTATCCGGTTGGATCGATGGTACCATTGGGAGAGCCACCTAATCAGACTAACTTCATATACGCTAGGTTGGATCAAATTCCAACGTGAGAGCCCATGGATGAAGATAGTGATGAACCTTTCATAGTAAATGTTCATTATTTATCCAACCCGGAGTACTCCATGCATATTTTTGAGTTGTATCACTGGCATGGGTACGGACTTGGTCTATTTGAACAAGGGCGTAGAACTCCGTTCGAGCCATGTTATCAACTAGCAACTGATAGGTTTGGGTTGGGGTTACAGATACAAGGACAAGATGATTTGCTCATAGCATCCTTAGATCACTTGTACCTTAGTCTGGGGGATGATGTGGACTTCAACCCATATCATCCTAATATTTCTAGCTTTTGGAGGACTAACCCGATGGTATCTGTCATCACTTTTGAGCCACTTGAAGAGCATCATGAAGGGCTCCTAGAGTAGACTGATATAGAGCAGAACCCCAGAGGCAACCTGGGTCATCAAATCCATAATGCAACCAATGACATAGGTGTGCAGGGGCATAACCCCATAGTTTTAGGTGATCTCGAGTCAGGAGATCTCTACAACGATGATGGAGAGGAGTCCACCTCCGAGATAAGTGGACCAAGTTATGATGCCGATAGTGAATCCTCAAATGATGATCAATCTGAGGAGGAAGTTGAGGGGGGCTATTTAAGGCCTTTGTATGCGCATCACCTACTACCTATAGAGTCGGTACATGTTACCGAGGAGATCCTTCCCAACATTGATTATTTGGGGGAAGAAGCAGAGCCAGTTTTCTTGATAGCATCATACATACGAACTAATTATCTAATTTTTTGGACATGGGTGACAACGACCAGGAAGTGAGATTCATGGGACCGCACCTACCAGAGCATCCCCCACCTATAGGGGTAAATGAAGGATTGTACTATGATAGTGATGAAGAGGATGAAATGAAGAGAGCTACTTAGGACCTCCTTACCTACTGCCATGCACCATATACGATCGAGGATCTACGAAGAGAAATCAATCTTGACCCTCATCTTAGGGGAATACCACCAAAATTTAATGTGATTTATCACATATTATTTCCCCGTCTACCTAGCTACATGGAGCTCCATGAGCCGAACGATCCCATATTGCAATCAGTGCATAGAGAGGATCCAGTAGTTCATAGTCCTCATAGAGAGGACCCATTTGTGCCAGTGTCATTAGAGCCAGATCTCGAGTATGAGAGTTGTATCGATGATATAGAAGTTGGTCCATGTGGTCCTGGAGATCAATTCCATTCCATAAATATGGTCTCCATTGATTTGACCACCCCACTCCGCAATCCAATAGATCCGTCCAAACCGTTGTATCTCAACAAAGATGCTATCGACTGGGATCATGTTGATTCACCCGTTGAGCCTGAAGATTTCTTCCCTAATGAAGAAATGTTACAACCATTCCATTTTGCGCTAGGCTATGCATATGATGTCTATCATGCCAAAAATACTTCCAACGTGGAACCTATCAACCCGGCTGATGACATCCATTTGATCCCTATGCCTCATCAGCTTGAGGAGGGATCACATATGTCAGTAGAGGAAACCTTCGAGGTGGATATCAGTAATGATCCCACCAATTCAAAGAAGGTTAAATTTGGAGAGAGTCTCACTCCAGATGAGCGGGCCACCCTCATCCCTCTGCTGAAAGAGAGACCAAATATGTTTTCTTGGACGTATAAGGATATGCCAGGTCTAGACCCAAAATTGGTTACGCATAACCTTTCGCTAGATCTGATGAAGAAGTCGATCAAGAAAAAGCTTAGAAAGATGCATCCAATAGTAGCCTTAATGGTGAAATATGAGCTACAAAAGTTGTTGGATGTAGAATTTGTAATCTCCATCGACTATCCAGAATGGGTGTCCAATATGGTACCCATAGGAAAACCTGATGGAAGAATCCATATTTGTATGGATTTTAGAGACCTAAATAAGGCAACACCCAAAGATTCATTTTTGTTGCCCAATATTGATGCTCTTGTAGATGCAACTGCAGGTCATGAAATGCTCTCCTTAATGGATGATTTTTTGGTTACAATCAAATTTGGATTAAACCCGAAGACCAACATAAAACCATATTTATAATGCCATGGGGAATGTTTTGCTATAAAGTTATGCCATTTGGCCTCAAAAATGTTGGTGCCACATATCAACGGGCCATGACATACATTTTTCATGACTACATGCATAAAATTCTAGAAGATTATATCGATGACTTGTTGGCCAAGTCATTGCTATGAGAAGAGCATGCAGAGGTCTTAAGGAAGGTCTTCGATCACCTGATAGAGCACAATGTCAGGTTGAATCCTAAGAAGTGCGTATTTGGCGTAACTTCTAGTAAACTACTAGGATTCATCATCTCTAAATGAGGCATCGAAGTTGACCCAACGAAGGTCAAGGCTATCTTAGAAATGCATCCTCCCACCAATATTAAAGAGTTAAGAAGCCTTCAAGGCAAAGTAGCATCGATAAAGTGATTCATCGCTCAGTTATCGGATAAATGTCGACCCATGAATCGATTGCTACATAAGGGGGTCCCATTCAATTGGGATGAGGACTGTCAAGCAGCCTTCACTGAAATAAAGCAATACCTGGTGATGCCACTAGTGCTAGCTCCACCAAGGCCAGAGGTGCCTTTTCTACTATATATATCGACAACTGACTTTGCACTGGGAACCATGTTAGCCCAAAAGAATGTGCAAGGCAAAGAACAGGCCATATATTATATTAGTCGAACCTTGGTGAGCTATGAGCTCGGGTATGCATATGTGGAAAAACTATGTTTAGCAATAGTGTTCGCTACAAAGAAATTGTGACACTATATGTTAAGTCATACGACATATGTTATATCCAAACAAAATCCTTTGTAGTACATGATGAGTAAGACGTATCATAATACATGTACTACGAAGTGGATCATGCTACTGATAGAATTTGATCTAGAATTCATAAGCCAGAAGTCCATTAAGGGACAAGTCATAGCTGATCAATTAGTTGAGGCACCACTGTCAAACAGTAGGCCTCTGACCATAGAGCTTCCGGATGATGTAGTCTTCATCATATCTGAAGCTCCCAAACCCGAAGAACCAGAGAACAATGTTGATATGACTCTGTTCTTTGATGGTTCGAAGTGCGAGCAAGGGGGTGGTGCAAGAATAGTGTTTTTCATGCCGCAAGGAGCTCCTATGCCCTTGTCATTTAAACTAGACTTTCCGTGCACCAACAACAATGTTGAGTACGAAGCCCTACTACTGGGCCTCCACACAACCATCACCATGAATATTAAAATATTAAACATCTTTGGTGACTCCTTGCTCATAGTAAATCAAGTTAAGGGGCTCTTCCAGTGTCGATGTCCCATATTGAAAGCTTACAAGGATCTTGTTGCTATATATCTAGCTAAATTGGAATGGTACGACATCGAGGCAATCCCTCGATCATCAAATAGGTTCGTAGACACCATGGCCTCTTTGGGATCCTTAATCCCTCAGAATCCATCTACTGATTTCACTACCATTCATGTTAAAATGCTTTTGCACCCGACTGTGGAACATGAAGCCTTTGATAATAGAATGTCAATCAACATGATCAACATAGAACCAAAAGTTGAATGGTTCTGTAGAGCTGAAGACTTTCTGAAGAAGGCACCCTAGGGGTCATTAACCTCTCAGAGTCCGATGGGGAGTGGTACCACCATTCACCATAAGGTTGTTTCCAGTCTGCATTTGCAAAAGTAAATACGTAGGGGGAGCAAGTCATCTTGGCAGTCAAAGCTGAGGCTTATCAAAATTGGATGTCACAAATCCATGACTTCCTGAAGCTTGGTGTAATCCCAGAGGGATTATCGCATGTCGCAAAATGCACATTTAAATAGAAAGTGGCTAAATATGTCTTAATAGGAGACATCTTGTACCGACGAGGCTACGATGGAGTTCTCCTTCATTGCTTAGAGCCCCAAGAGGCATCATGGGTGATTTCACAAGCTCATGATGGTACATGTGGTGGCCATTTCAGTGGCATGGCCATCATCAAGTGCATCCTTTGAATGGGCTACTATTGGCCCACTATGGAGAAGGAGTGCAATGTGTATGTCAAGAAATGCATCAAATGTCAGCATCATGCTAATCTTACGCACTTGCCATCATAGGCCTTACAACCCATCCAAGCGGCTTGGCCATTTTCTCAGTGGGGACTAGATCTTATAGGCAAGATCTCTCCTTCATCATCGGGCCGACATACATTTATAATCATGGCTACTGAGTATTTCATAAAGTGGGTGGAAGCAATACCCTTAACAATGACAACTGGATCTCGTATAGCAGAGTTTATACTGGAGCATATCATAAGTCATTTTGGGATTCCATCCAAAATAATATCGGATAATGGAACATCATTCAAGAACAAAACTGTGAGAGCTTTGACATCTAAATATAGAATCAAACACAATTTTGTGACTCCATACTATCCACAAGCAAATGGGTAGGCTGAAGCTTCAAATAAGATAGTGGTGGCCATCTTGAAAAATATGGTCCAAGAAAACCATAAAGACTGGCATATTCAACTACCTCTTGCATTATGGGCTTACAGGACTAGTATTCGGATGCCCACTGGGGCAACACCATTCTCACTAGTATATGGCGCTGAGGCCATTATGCCCTTGGAATTGGAAATTCCAATGCTGTGCATCACATTGAAAGAGTTCATCGATGATGACACCGCATGACAAGCTCGACTGGATCAACTGACGTTGCTTGATGAACATCACGTGAATGCCCTGGAGCATCTTCACGTTTATCAGGAGTGACTAAAATGAGCTTACAATATCAAAGTCCACCAGAGAGACTTTGAAGTTGGGGATCTTGTCTTGAAAGAGAACCAACAGAACTCTAATTTACCACCAGATATGCGAGACAAATTCATGGCTAATTGGCTAGGACCCTATATCATATCTAAAAATATTGGTCCAGGTACCTATCGCCTAACATCGCTAGGAGGTGTTGAAGAGCCTGAACCTCTCAACATCATCCATATTAAGGTATTTTATGCTTGAGAGCATAGTAAAAGGCTCCGAGGGTTTGCTTATAACCACTCGGTCATCCCAAAAGGCTCCAAGGGTTCCTAAAACCACTTGGTCATGTCAATCAAAGGCCTCGAGGGTTTGTTCAAAACCGCTCGATCATCCTAAAAGGCTCCAAGCTCATCTATGAGTAGTTTGGTCAATCAAAAGGCACCAAGAGTTTCTAAAAAACTGCTTGGTCAACCCAAAAGCTCCAAGGATTCTTAAATATCACTTGGTCATCCCAAAAAGTCCCAAAGGTGCTCATAATCCCTTTGGTCAAACCCAAAAGGCTCCGAGGGTTTTCTTAAAACTGCTCGGTCATCCTAAAAAGCTCCAAGGATTTTGCTAAAAAATTGCTTGGTCAATCTAAAGGCTCCAACGATATTTCCTCATCATTTGGTCACTCCTAAAGGCTCCAGAGGCATGTACTCATCGTTTGGTCAGATATGAGGCTCAAAAACTCATAAAAATTATAAAATCAATAAAATCCAAAAAAATTGGTAAAGCATAAAATCCAAAAACATTTGCATTTGCATTTTGCATTTTCATTTTGCATTCACACATGCATCCACTGCATTATTGCATTGCATATAGGCATTCATCATCCATTGCATTCCATAGTAGGAGGGATTGTGTTTGTCAGTCTTACAAATGACACCACATTTGTGTCTCAATCATGCATCTCTGCATTTATCATAAATCCATCATTCATGTGAGTAATTATGTTTTTCAACACAACCCATAATGTTGCTATGGAGAATATACTAGGGTTTTCTAGTCATTCAACCATACCTAGAGGTCTTCTCAAGAGTTGATAGAAAGCTTGCTTTGCTTTTGTAGTTGAGGTCCAGTTAGTATAGCCCTTAGCATATCAGAATCCTATCACTAATCAACAAATTAAACAATCCTAACAAGGACTAGGGGAAGATGAAAGTCATGAAGTAGGACCGGGTATCCTGAGGTGAAAAGAGTTATTCTTGCTTATCCCTCTATGCGGATGGTATGGGAAATGTTGGCAATTGGAAAAAGGATAGGTTAGTTCCCTATTCAGAATCCCTTGCTTACGATAAAATGAGCAATATCCCAGAGTGATATCCCACATCAATCCTCAAGATTGATACCCTAGATCGATATCATAGATCGACTTCCCAGATTGATATCCCATATTGATATCATAAGATCGATATCCTCAATCGATATACCAGAAATAGTTTCCCCAAAGTCAAATCCCCAAAGGGAAGTTTCTAAAGAAAATTATCAAATGTAAATGCCGAAAAGTGAAGATCAAATGAAGATCAGAAAATAGGCTCAAGTGAAGATCAAATCAAGTTCAAATCAAGATCAAATGAAGATCATAAATCAAAGTTCGAGTGGAGATCAAATGAAGATCAGAAATCCAGTTCGAAGAGAGATCAAATGAAGATCCAAAGAAAGTCAAAGTCAAAATGGAATCGAATCCCTTGCTTCACTACACATATGAGCAAGTATCCCAAAAATTGAAGGATAGAAAGGAATGAGCCTGAATCCCTAGAATTATCGGCACTACTGTACCTTACGCATGATGATATGTCTGATACACTTGCATTTTGTTTGTGTGCAGACCAATGTTTGAATGTGGAAGAGCTAGCTTCAGGTGTCCTGCATTGCCTAGTGGCTTAGTCCAACTAAAATCTAAACTTGGGATTGGATAAGACATTTGTGGAGCCCCTATCTTAGCAATGGGCTGAAAGAATCCCGCCTGACATCGGGGAACGCTCGTGTCTTATCTTAATATACTCATGTGCACACACAGGGATAATGAATAGTTAGGGCCTATCCTAGCAAAAGCCTTGCACTTCAGAAGTCTAGTGTGGTCAGTATGCAACTTTTGATAAGTCTACTAGGGTGTTTGAGTCTCATGGAAAACCTCAAAAATTTCTCTAATAGCAACAAAATACCAAATATCACAAACCATATAGAATAAAATCATCAAACTGCAAAGTATCGAATCCATGATACATCATTATATAAAGCACAATCAAGATATAGGATAGATACCAGATGGATATTAGAAATAATATTTAGATGACCACTGACTATATTGTGCATATTTTTCAAACTTGCAAAAGAAAATAGAATGACATATTACATCATTCGCATCATAACATCGCATATCATTGCATTTCATATATGGGTGATTAATTGATCAAATTCTTATTATGAGGATCTTCCAATTACATTCATGATTTTTATACATTCTATGGTGTCGTCCATTAGATTGATAAACACATATTGCATTCATTCCTTATGTTTTAAGTGATTAAAGCATACAAGTTCATTTACATTAGATTACCATCATGTAAATAATGCATTACATACATTGCATCAACATATCGTGACATCGTCATAAAATTAAATGCATGCAATAAAGCAAAATCAAATATGCATTTAAGTAAACATCGCATCCATATGCATCCATCATATATAGCACATCTAAACATCTAGATCACTACATATCATCATCATCATAAATAAAATAGCTATCTAGTGCATGTCATCCATACATCACATCATATAGCATCAAATTAACATAAGCATTGCATCCATGTGCATAACATAAAAAAAAAATTAAAAACATATACAAGTACACATAATGAGCCATAAATGATCAAATCATATATATATATATATGTGTTTTGTGTGTGTGTGTGTCTCAAGAGTACATCAGGGTATATCAAAATACCCATAGGCTACATCCGTGTAGGTCCTCGACCTTACACACAAAATAGTACATCAAAATAGCAACCCATGTGTATGCTATGGAGGGCCTACACCCCCAGCCAGAGAGTCACCAGTATCACCTCTATCATCCCTATGCCTCCCATGTGAGCTAGCACCATGTGTACTAGAGGACCTATGTGTCCTCTCAATCATGTGAGTCCTATGACTCGAGCTCATGGATGACTACCCTGTAGTCCTAGATCTGGTCCATTGGGACCCTGAAGCATGTGGATCCTCTAGAACCTCCCCACCTATCAATCTAATCCATCCCTCCAACTAAGAGATGTGAGCTACCCTCGCATCACATAAATCATTCCCCTCCTATACGAGGGAAGTAAGCCACCTAATCTCAGCCATAGGATCATGACCTCCTGGTAGTCTGAGTGCTGGTGTTGAAGGTGGTGCCATGATAGCACGAGAAGATGATGGGTCACCTCTCTGAGCTTGGGACTGAGCCAAGTCCCTCTCTCTATAATCACCACCCATCATGCCTCTACTAGCTCGAGTGCTCTAGTCAGCTCCTAAACTCGTGCCTCTACTACTGTAGCATGCTCTATCATAGTTGTGGCCTAATCCTAGGCCTCCTAGAGTCACCTCTCCCTATCAGATAACTTCACCTCTAGCATGGTGATAGATGTGTCTCGCTGTAGCTACTGAGACTATAGCCTACTAACCTAGCTCTACAAATCTGCTACCTAGGCTAGCAGCTGCCCTACCTCACTATCTAGAGGTACCTCACCCTCATCTAGGCCCTCATCCTTGGCCTCCACTAGTGGTGCATCCTCTACACCCCATCCACCCTCAGTCCATGGGTGCACATTGCACCCCTATGGATCAGCCTCCACTACCTCCTCAACCTGACCGAGAGGCCCAGATCCCTACCACCAAAGTAGGGACCACCAGGTATCATATGTTGGGGTGGTCCCAACAATAACAACTCTAAACTCCTAGAAATCATCTACAACATCACCTAGAGCTATAGGTAGCACCCACTATAGATGAGTCTCTAGAACTAGCCACCTATAGATAATAGGTAGCTCTAGAATGTCCTACACCAAGCCAAACTATCATTGGACCCATGAGTAGAACTGGTACTCATGGATCTTGACCTTACAGCTGAGTAACCATATATCCCATCGAGCCTGGCGCAGCCACTCACCAGCCTCCATCCACATAGGGCAATCCATGTATGGATGCCACTCAATGTCCCCAGGGCTCAGTGCTACAAACTGACTGATATAATGATCAATGTCCCCAACATGGGACCTACTCTAGAATCCCTCCTCCTCACAAGGCCAACATGCACGTAACACTGATGTGCATCATCAATCATAGTAATAGTAAGGGGTAGCTCTATTGGTCACTCAATCTAGATGTGCTGCCAACCCTAGATCTATAGTAATAAACTATAGCTGATCCCAACCCAACTTTGATAGGTAATCTGGTACAACTCATGGTACAACTGGCATAGTAAGGTACTCCCCTAGGCTAGGAGCAATGGTCATCATGTGGAGCTCTGAATGACTCTCCTGACATAGGCTAGAAGGTTCCAAGGAATCCTCATACCTGAGGAGTCTGGAAGCACAACCTACATGACTAGGTGCATGAAAACTACCTCATGGATAGAGAAGACCTACTCATCATACCACTCCTCGATGTGAATGCCACCATGATCGATCTTACGCTGGGCCTCCTAGCTCCGATCATCGAAGATCTCATAGAACATAACTACCCTACTATTAGAGGAGGAGGTGATGGGCTCACCATCAATAGGGATCCGAAAGATCTTGTAGACATCCTCAAGGGTGATAGTCATTTCACCTATCGATAGGTGAAATGTGTTGGTCTGGGCATTCCAGCTCTGGGCCAATGTAGTCATGTAAGCTTGATCTACCCTGATAGTGGGTAGATCCAAGACATAGCCAAAGCCTACGGCTCCAAACCACTCTCCTCCCTCGTCAGTAAGTAGTGGGTGGAGAGTGTTAAGGAGCTCTGGCTCCCTAGCTCTAGAGGTCAATCTCTGCAAAGAGATATAGTATAAGGAAAAATCTAACTAAAGGCTAATTAAATAGCTAAAAATGACCTAAAAAGAGATAGATCAAGCAAAAAATAGCTAACAATGCAAAATTATGCTAAGCATGATCAAAAAATTTAAAAATACATCTCATAGGTGCAATAAAATGGCATTAACTGCTAAGAAAATCACAAAAAAATTGAAAATTTGAAAAAATTTCATAAAAAAGGGAACCGCAGGTCAAACCCATGGTCCACCCAATGGTCAAATTTTTGACCATTGTAATTCAAACCTAACCATAGCTGATACCTACGGTCCCCAATCGGTCAAAGGGGAACCACAACTAGCAGCTACGGTCTAGGGATACGACCCATTCTGGGTCTTTTCCTAGCCAAAAAAAAAAAAAATTAATTAAAATTAATCTAAGCTAGCCTAACCTAGGGTGTGGTTCATTGCCAATAGTTTAGTGTGATTAATTAACCAATTCATTAATTTGGTTCATTTTATTGGTAATGAATGTGAGGTCTTGGTTTTAAATTACCTTTCCCACATCGAGGCCTCGGTTGGAAGAAGGTTGGTCATGGTCTGCCATTCTGATGTGTGAAAGGTAGTAGGGTTTCAATTGCTTCAAGTTAAACTCTCACACCTCTCAGAGCTCTTAAATTGTAGTCACTATCAAAGGAATAATGAGGAATTTTGAAAATGATAGATTTTTAAACCTTTTCCTATTTTCGTCGGACCGTAGCTGACACCCATGATCCCAGGATTAGGGTTTTTCGCTCATGGGTCCGACTTGCGATTCCCAAAATTTGAAAATTCCAACCGTAGACTACACCCATGGTTTGCAAATGGTATCAAAAATAGAAAAATCCCATCATGGTAGGGTCTTAAATGATAAATTAATGTCTCCTACCAGATCAAATGTCAATAAAAGCAATCAATTTGCAAATTTGGTGATTTTTAAGCACCAAGATTAATCAAAAATTCAAAATTAACAAAAAAAATCAAATAATCAAAAGCCAAATGCACCTCGTATTCAATTATTTACTCTATACACTTGGTGGTTGCAGTGACTTGCGCTCCATGCAATCCGACGAGATGAGTAAATAACCATAAGGACATTTGGGGTAAAATTGTCATCATTGATTTGATATGCTTCTTTTCAATTCCGAAGAAGGCCTTTGAGGCTGGACTGCTCCATGGGAATGAGGTGTTTCATGTCATTTCCTCTATGACATATTTTTAGAAAATCATCGATGAATTGATTCAACATAAAACTAATTGGATTTGCATCATTTCGATTCCCTAAGATGACTATTGTAGCCCGACTGCTCCATGGGATAGGAATGTGCAATTACTATTAACAGTTGGAATCATAAGTTGAACTAGGCTTAGCCAAGTAATTAAATGCTCAATTCTAAATTTTTTTAGATCATTCATTGTGGTCAAGCGACCTCGTCACTTCATACATTGTCATTACCCTCATCGACTCGTCGCTTGAGGGGGTAGTCATAATATCAAATCATAATCAAAATCAGTAGAAGATCCCTGAAATAGTAGATCCCTTGATCTTGTCAAAATTGTGTTCATCCTTGCGAATCATTGTCAATAACTATCATAAGCTTACCCCTTTGCTTGGGGAAAATAGCAAATATGAAGTTTGCTTGTTGTTCTCTGCCTTTCGGATCTATGGGAAAGATACCTATGGAATGCACAGCTGCACCGAATGAGATGAGATGGGCACAAGCTTTTCAAATGTAAGCCTTTCACCTAGTTGGAAGCAATGATTCTAGGATGCACGTCCTTTTGTAGGACCTGGGGCATCTAATGTTGATCCGACTAATGATCATCATAGAACCTTCGACATCATTTTAGGAGGTCTATTTTTGCTCAGCATTGTTCGATCTCACAACGCATCTCAAAAGGGGCATCTGTAGACACCTAAAATGTGTCATGTCGATGGTGACTACTCATATGGACATGCTACAAGACCATATGGAAGATCTTGGATAGACTCCAAGATAGAGTAGTGGTTCTAACCACTCAATTTGGGCTCCTTGGCCTATTCAGTCTGAACCGTAGCTGAGACCTATGGTCTATAGATTGAACCATGGTTGAGACCTATGGTTTACAGTCTGGACCGTAGTTGTCACCTATGGTCTTAACTGAAGTTCAGTTGGCCTTCATCCGAGCCAAATCGGTTTGAATGACCATTTGTTCTAGAAGAAGGTGGTTAAAGGATGGAAGCTTCCAATCCAACTATCCTAACCACCCCTTCTTGATCTTGGCTTCTCCATGAAGCCACCCCTAGCCCTGGGACATCCTATAAGTACCCCTTCGAATTAGGGCAATGATATAGAGCATTTTGATAGCGAAGCACTATCAAAATATTAAGAGAGAGTGCATTTGGAGATCAAAGCAGTGAAGCCCTATCGAATTGTGGACTCACTTGAGTGCATAGAGAGAGCCTTGTTGCCATCACCATTGTCAATTTGTCAAGCATCATGATGAATTAGGCCATGGATGCCCTAAGGACCTAGGAGAGCCAAGAAATGCTAATTTGGGCAAACGGAGGCCCTATTCAACAATTCAACCGCCAAACCTATCAGAGGACACTGAGGCGACCCTTGATCATCAATTTGACAAGGAGGATCAAGCCCACTGCCCTTGAAATTGGAGGGCAAACCTACTTGGTTGCTCACCATGGCTTTCAGCCATGGTTTACAGTGTAGACCGCTCATCAGAGCTGTGGTTTGCCATAGGTATAAGATCTCCTTACTATTCTTGTTTCAGATTACTTAATTAGATTAGATTAATCATTTGCATGGTTAAAATAGGGTTTTAGAGATTTTTGACCCGTAGATTTAGTGTTTAGAGCAATTCTATTACATTAGTGTAGAATATGCAAGAATGGTTTCTTTTTATGCTTTCATGCTCTATTTCATCTAATTAGGCCATTCAATACTTAGCTGCAATAGTCTTTTATGCATTTCCATGAATCTTTATCAATTTGGCATAGTTTAGATATATTTTACATGCTTTCTTGATTATATGCTTTTCATGGCTTTTTCATGTTTTAATCCTTCAAAGGGCCTCATCACGAGAGGCTGCCTATTTGTATAACTTTCTTGTGTTGTTTCTTGATCATAGGAAATAGGTTCAAAGGAGCTTCAATCACCAATTTCCTTCCTCAACGCGAAGAAGAGGGTTAACTCCACCCTAGAGCAGTTTGTGACTATTTGGAAAAGCATTAATAGTGCGCCTACCCCATTGGGGGCTTTGGCAATTGTATTGATTGTATCAACATTTTGGGTGACCCTAAGAGGGGCAATATTGTAACCGAGATTCATTGGCTATATCAATAAAGAAACACACATTTTCTTTGGTTCATGCAATCTTGTTATCTTGTCATGCTTTTATGTTGATTTCCATTAATGCAATAGCTAGGTGTACGCTTTTTGGGATAGGTCACCATGAAATTTGGTAGGATGGGTAAATCACCATAAGGACATTCATTCTAAAAAAACTAACTAAAATGAAATCATATCGGTTGAGACGGTCTCATAATTTCACTTTTTGTTTAAGAAACTATGCTAATAGTCTCATTCTTTTCAAGCACTTTGTCACTTTCATCATTTCACTTCTCCTCCATCAACTCATCGCTTGAGGGGGTAGTCAATACCCATAAAATTATCATCTCAAATCAAGTCAATACTCAAACACTCAATATTGGAAATTGTGTTCATTCAAGAATCATTACCAAAGACTATCATAAGCCCTTTTTGCTAGGGTAAACAACAAGAAAAATTTAAATTAAACAAACATTTGGTATACTAAATCCTGAAGAGTAGACTAAAGCTTGTCTATCCATAGTTGAAGGGTTACCAAGATAAAATCAAGTGCATCCATTCGTTGAAAGTAATGATTCGACAATGTGCATATTTTCCATGATTGGGGCATCCCACATTGACTTTTATTTTTTACCATATTACACCACTCCCATTCAAGATCATTTTTATCATTCATCATCAACTCAACCATTTTAGATCATCTATTTTTTCTCTACATTGTGCGTATGCACAAAGCATCCCAAGGAGCTCTTCTTCTAACCCATTTGATCTATCTTGGGAAGCCTTAGAGCTAATTTAGTGTCTTTCTCTAGTAGAAAGCAAATTTCTCCACAGGAAGCCTAACCATATTGACCCAAGATGGTCTCAGGATTGTGATTGTCTCGACTCGAGATGGTCATGCAAAACTAAAAATAAAAAAATTAACAGACAACTAATTGCCTATCAATGATGTGTCTAACTTTGTGGTGACGTCAATTGGTAGTGCCTGACACATGCAGTCACCTATTGGTGACATTATTTTTCTTGGGCAACAATAATCAATCTTCCCTTGATTATTGCTCCCACATTTCCTCTTTTACGCCATTCCAAGGCTATAAATTGACACCTACCCTACTAAGAATAAGAGGATCAAAATTTTGCAAGCTACCTCCATGAAGTGTTACCCAAATCACTAACCAAACTCTCTTGCTACCAAGAATTGATGCCACTGGATTGCTTGATGGGTATTGAATCTGCATTCACCTCCCTCACTTGATCAATTTTGTTACTCCATTGATCATTAATGTCTTATCACTTACTTTCGGACTAACCAATAACTCATTGATAAAACCTCCTTGCTTTATCTCAAATTTTGTGGACTTATTCATGCTAAAACACAGACCTGCAATAGTGACCATCTCCTCCTAAAATGATCTATAGATAAAACCATATCGACCTGATATGATCATAGTCAATACCATATCAACTTGAGATGGTCACAGTTAGGCGATCAATTTCCACTCATTTCTTGCATGTTAGCTTAAATATTAATCTACAATTTGTATTTTAGCTTAGATCCTTCTCATTCCATGTATTTTATCACTATTTATTTTATTTAAATTTTTATATCAAATATGGGTCCAACCTAAGAAGAATTTACCCATTCTATTGATTTGCTACTATTTCCTTCTATGCAGGTTATAGGATTCAAAAACAACAAAGAATTTTGGATCCAACTCCCAGGCAACGTTCTCGGAAAACTCACTCTCTAAACACTATGCTGGCATAGGAATCTAAATATTGCACATGGAGATATTCTTTTGATCACATTTTATCTATTATATCATTGGTAAAATCCTCTTAGAGGGGATTTATTGTAACATGATTGAAATATCAATATAAATATAATGTTTATGATTTATCTCCATTGATTTAGCATTGTGTTTCCTTTTATTGTTATGGTGTAAATTTCCATCCTTTAGGTGGTAACTGTTAAAAATTTGGGGGATCAAATGAGCATATTAAAAATCAATATACTCATAAGAATCCTCCTCCTCAAGATTAAGGTTGAGGTATTTAATATCATTCATGAGGAGATCGACCAAAGATCTCTTATCATATCCTAGACCATATTTATCTCTGGGCAACTAGTAAGGAGGTCCAATGATGGATCATGAGCCTTGTTCATATCTACCTAAGTCAAATCCATGCCAATTGCAATATTTAAAATATCACATGGCAAAATATGGATTAGATATATAATTAAGATTACCAGAAAACAATGCTTTAGGCTCATGATAGTTCAACGTTTTAGAAGATAAATCAAGGCCCCCATAGATAAAATTGATATGGTTAGTTGAAGAACCAAAATGAATGACAATGCCAATGGTTAAGGGGATGTTGTGAGGGTGGCCAAAATACTTAACTGACTCTATAGGAGGGGGAGAGAATATTACATTATGTACAAGATATTTTTCTAAGCCTAGATTAGACATTTGTACAAATATGTGGGGGGTGCCTAGTGGTCTGGTTAGGGAGATAATTTTGGGTTAGGGGGAATGGAAAAAGTTGGATTCCTAGTGGAAGAAGGTGAAGATTCTAATATAAGGGATGATAGATATGGTACAGTAGAGGGATCATTGGATTGAGTATAGGAAGAAAGAGAAATAAATTGAGTGGGTGAAACTTTAGCTGATGCAGAAGTGAGGATAATTAGAGAGGATGTTGTGGAGGGTGGAATTGTGGTAGGAGAGGAGGGATCGATAGTAGCTTATACCATTATAGGAATATGAGTGGGGATGGTGGGGTGAGAATTATACTGGATGGTGTGTTTTTCATTGAATTTGTGTGGTTGGTGGGTAGCCAAGGGGGTTGGTAAGGTAGGAGAGTAAGGATGTGGGTTGATGGGATGTGGATTGTGTACCATAGATACTAATGGTGGGTGAATTAAGACATATGGAGGTGTATGGAGAATGGGAGGGTATGGTGAAGAAGTGTGGATAGTAGCTAAAATGAAGAAGGGATTCTAGTAGAAGGTGTGGTGGAAGGTGTAGGATGTGGTCTAGCATGAGGAATGAAGGTAGGATGAATGAAAGGTTGGGGAAAGGGATAGTTAAGTAGAGGTAGAAATATAGAAAGGGGCAAGGAATGGGTGATAGATGGAGGAGGATTGATTTAAAGGGTAACAAGTGGAGTATTGGACACCAACAAGATGAATGGAGTGGAAGCGACAGATATTGGTTGGGTCTGGGAGGTAGACTAGATATTAGTGAGGGTGAATGAGTGGATGGTAAAGTAGGTTCTTGTGATATAGTGACCATGTGTAGTATTTGAAGGATTTATCATCTACGGGGATACAATGGATACATCCTTCATGAATATATTTAAGGTAATGGTGTAAGTTGGATGGTAAACATTGCATATCCCATATCCATGGTTATCCAAGAAGCACATTATATTGTGTCTCACCTTCAATGACATGACATAATTTATGAATGGTCTTTATACCTACCCTCATTGGGAGGATGATAGTGCCAAGTGTTGAGCACAAAGAATCATTAAAGGCCCATAAGGATAAGGTTGGTATAATGATATGGGAGGAGGGGAGATTGAGGTGCTTAAGAGTAGTAGAAGAAATAATATTAATAGATGAGCCCGTGTAAACAAGAACACACTTAAATACTGTGCCATATACACAAGCCAAAATATGCAACAATGGATCATGTCCCTATATTGGAAATTTTTTGTTTTCATAATCATAAAATGTAATAGAGGGTGATATATAAGTCCTTATATTACCCATAAAGCTAGAAAAGGTATTGGGATCTTGATTGTGTAAATTGATGGACTTTAGGATGTCCATTAGGGCCTCTCAATGTAGAGGATATTGTTGGATAAGTTCATAGATTGAGAGTTTAGTCGATGCCATTTTGAGATTGTGGGTAAGATATGATTTTAGATGAAGGATAGGATGTGCTAATTGGGGCATGTCTTGGATGGATGGATATGTCATAGTGGATGATGAGGACATGCTTTGAGGGTCACTTAGGGGTTACTGACTAGGGTAATATTGGTTTCTAATCACAATATTTATCATCCCTATAAAATCTTGATAGGATGGGATATTATTTACATGATTAACTTAATTAGGCATGGTTGTAGAAGTTGATGCACTATTATAGTGTTGTGTGGTACCATGTTGTGGTAAAGGGTTTTGGTATTTTTTTAAAGTTTTAATTGGGAGGGAAAAGAGGATTGTCAATTGTGATATCCTCCTATTGATAATGTCTTGCACCAGATTTTTAAATTGTCAATAGTCACTGATATTGTGACTCTTTTGGTGATGGAAAATACAAAAGTGATACTCATACCATTTGGGCTTAGCTTTGGTAGTTTTCTCAACTCATATTTCATGCAAGGAGATCATATATACCTCATAAATATTCTAGAAAATTTTTGATAAGGGCTTAGAAAGAGGAATAAAATTTTTGGGTAGTTGAGGGCATTGAGGACAAGGGGTAGATTGGAAAGAAGAAGGAAAAGTTTAGGATTGCATGGAGGTTGATTGAGCCTAAAAATTTAGTGTTTGGGGTTGAGTATTAGATTGAGGAGGTATGGTTCTCATGCTCAACACTACTTTGTTGACCTCAGAGATTTGTGATTGGTGGTTATTGTTGTTGCCTTTGTTGGTTTTGTTGGGGTATTCTTTATTTTTAAGTTTAATCTCTCCTAATTAAAGCTTGATATCTTTGATTATTTTTTCTTAGGTAATGAAGTCTTCAAATGAGTAGGGTTTTTCAAGCTATTGGGTCATGTTGATGTGGTTTACACAACTTTAGGTAAACAAATTTACCAATTTAGTAGGAGGTAATGAGAAAGTTAGGTTGTTGATAACATTACTCCATTGAGCTACATAGTCATGAATCGAATTGTTGTCAAATTGATGAAGGTTATAGAGGTTAGTCAATTTGGTATTTTTCTTTATGTTGATGGCAAAGTTTTCCAAAAAGATATTGGCTAATTTTTCAAAGGTATAAATACTATGTTAGGGTAAGCTTTTGTACCAATCTAAAGCCTCTCCCCCAAGGGATGGTGGGAAATTCTGAAGAATGAGGGGATTATTTTCATTGATGAGATAATAAACATTGATAAAATTACTTATATGCTCCTTTGGGTCCTCTTTCCCTTTTAACTTTTTGAATTTGGATATATCAAAATGAAAGGGATAAGGTGGCATAGGGATTGATGAATGAATGAATTGAGTTCATAGCTAGCTAAGAGTAGGTTTTTGATACCCAAAGCCAATGGACTACAACTCTAAACTATTGAATTGATTGGCCAGTCTCTAGATTTTATTTTGTGAAATAGGAGGTGCTTGAGGGGCCTTAGTCGATGGGGAAAAACAAGCGATGTCGGGTGGAGGATAAGTATATAGGTAATATGCATGATATGGATAATAAGGATGAGGTGGTGGAGTGGTGGAATATTATTGAGAGATATGCAATAAGGTTGATTACGTTGAGGGTATAGGTGTTGAATGAATTACATATTTGGAGGGGGAGGATATGTTGGTGATTTAGTTGGGACATAGGCATGATCAGGTGAAAGCTATTAATATTAAGTTGGTAGATGTTGAGGTTGGGTAGGTTTGATTTGGTATTGGGTTTGTGGATGGTGATATTGGGTAGGTGGAGGTTGGTGTTAAATAGGCAAAGGTTGATGTTGGATAGGTGGGGTTTGATGTTGGGTTGATGGATGTTGATATTGATTAGGTGGAGTTTTATGTTGGATGGGCAAAGGTTGATGTTGGATATATGGAGTTTGATGTTGGGTTGATGGATGTTGATATGGAATAGATGGGGTTTTATGTTGGATGGGCAAAGGTTTATGTTGGATAGATGATATTTGATGTTGTGTCAGTGGCTATTGATAGGGATTTGTAGGAGGATGTGGTGGATATATGGTAGGGGGAATAGAAGCCCTTAAAGGGGATCGAGAAAAGTAGGAAGCTTGGCTAGATAGAGGAGGATGAAAGGTAAGATATTGAGGAGGTATATATGGAATAATATTATGATAAAGAGGATGAGGTGGCTAATAACTCTTGGCATGAGCTTTCTGAGAAGAATATTAATTAGAAGGAGGAAGAGGAGGAGGGTATTATTGAAGATGAGAGGAAGAAGGATAATAGGATAATTTTAGCAAAGCATGAGAGGTAGGAGGGGGAGAGCGATAATAAGTATAATCATAAGCAACATTCGCACCAATGAAAAGAATGTGGAATATGGATGGATGAAGGGAAATTGGTAAAATATGCATTTGTGTTAAGATAGGTGGATTGAGGTGGTGGGGGAGGAAAGTGAAAATTGGTTGGGAGAATAGAAGAAATAGGATACAAAGTGATATTTATTTGAGATTTAGGAGGTATATTAGGATAAAAAGACATATATGAGGGTGGTGTATAAGTGGCAGGATATTGTGAAGAAGAGGCGAGGTTAAAGGAAGAGGGACACTTGGTATTAGTAGCAATCGATACTACACCTAAAATCTGGATAGTGGTAGGTAGAGTGGAAATAAATGGGATATATGAGGCTTGAGGGTGATTTTTATTTTGGGATAGATATGGGAATGAATATTTAGGCACAAAAATAAAAGGTAAATAGAGTTAGGGAGAATTAGGTGGAAAAGGATGTGATATTGTGTGATGACATGAACCAAGAGATATGGGGTGTGAGGGGGTTCCCTTGCTAGGAGTCTCAGGTGGAATAGTCTAGGTGACTACATGATACACATCATATTTATGGTGGGTGTCACTTGACCATGAGGTATGACAAATGATAGATAGGATACCATAAGGTTGGGGAGGCATGTCCTCCAGGTGAGTTAGAGATTTTATAAAAATATGGTAGATCTACTCATAACTCCATTGAAGTATGTGTAGACACCAAATTACAGCCAGTAATCCTCCATCCTAACCATCCCACCACCCACTTTTCCACCATACACATTTCTTGCCTTCAAAAGGTCCACTTTAGCCCTTTCTCTCCATTTCCTAACGCAATTGGGCTTATTTTAATAATATTTTATATTACTTTATATTTAATATAATATTTTATATTATATTAAAATATATTTATTATAAAATATGTATTTATAAACCCAATTAACCACAACCGTCTGATCCAATCTAATCTCCACCATCCATCTTCATTAATCCATGCCACATATAAAGTGTAATCTCAGCCTTAGGATCTGATTTAATCTTAGCCACACGATTAAAAGTGTAAGGCTAAAACCCTAAGTAAACCCTAAGCTAGATTATAAAATAAGAGCATTCATAATGCTCAAACCTTGGAAGGTGACTCGACTATTTTATGCCCTTAAGAGATCACAATGAAGCAGAAGTTTGCAGAGTTCTGAGGACTTCCACCATCAAATCTACTTGTGAGAATAGATCTCAAGCCTTAGATTTCCATAGGACTCCTATCCTTCCAGCCATTCCATTTATCCATCCTCAATTGTCGTCATCCCCCTCACCGTCAATCTGCTACTGCTACTAGGGCATCAAATCAATGAACAAATACTGAAGCATCATTATTGTAAGCAAGGTAAATCATCATTGGTGTTATTTTATTGCATAATCTATGGATTTTTATATGCCATTTTTTTATTCATAGCTAGGGTTTTTATTGATATCTGAGGGTCTCACATTATGGAGCCCTCACAGGTGTTACTAATTTCTCTTTCTGTTTGTGTATATGCAGATCTACAGGTTCTATCTATTATTGGATAGTTGTTGAAGCTGGAGTGGCCTAGAATCAGATACTTGAAGCCCACTCACTTTGTTGGGAGTGAAGCATGTTGAAGACACTCTATCATTGTAGCTAGGGTTTCAGATAACCCTAGCAATCTATAATTACTGTATCAAAAACATTCTGTTAAGGCATAATAATTGTACAAAAGGAGTTTTTAAGCTCTCCCCCCATTATTTAATAATAATACATCTTGTGCAATTTATTTTTGTCTTATCATATTTGTTTACATTATATTGTTATTTAGTGTTGTGATTTTAGCTTCACAGTATGAATTTGAGCTTTGGTTTGACTTCAAGTTTGGACCATAAAATAGTTGAGGGAAAAATCAAATGTGATAGGAAATGAATAGAATAAAAAATAAAATCTGTAGACTAACCCTAAGTATGATCATCCGGTGGCTAATGACCATAACTATCTACCATATAAAGTCAAAAGTTCATTGTTGTTAACTACTAGGGGTCATACAACTGACTCTAGGGTTAGGTTATAGGGGGCTATAATGTAAATACAAGTAGAAAAAAGGTGGAAGGACTATTTTTGGGTGTTTTGATGGGTTTGGTGGTTGTTTGTGAAACAAAACACTATCTATACAAACAAGCAAAAAAACAAGCAAACAAATAAGCAATGATGATATAGATGTTCAAGTAAGTGTGTGGTATTTGATGTTGTTTGAAAGTTTTGGATGTTGTTAGGTTTTTTTTTTATTGTGCTTGTGTTTGTTGTTGTTTTGGGTTTTTGTTGATTTTTTATTGTTGTTCTTTTTTTGTTTTTGTGTGTTTTGATGTAGCCTACCCCTATGATATACAAATAGGTGAACAAGGTGGTATCTACAAGGGTGTGTTTTTGCATACTTCTCTATGATAAGTAGTGCACAAATGGTTGAAAAGGCCTCCTAGGGTAGGGTTGGCTCAAGGTATCCTAAGGAAGAAAATTGACCTCCAAGAAGAGTAATGTTGTCTAAAACCTATATAGGCTAAAAAGGCTTTTGCTTCACCCTTGTGGGGGCTTGGTAAAAATGATAGCTGCACTTATTTAGCCTCATGAGCAAGGGCATATATTACTTAGAATACCTTGAGCTAGTCCCAAGGGTAGCTATATTCTCAGTAATGAAATCTAGGAAAGTATACAATCTATGCTATGGTGTCTAAGGGATCAACTGATGGTTGGGGATGAAGTCCAACATCACTAGTTGGTGTCCTCACAAACTCTTGTGCAAATGTGCATGTGTGTGATTTATATTTTTGTTAATTTTCCTTTTTAAATATGCCTATCTATAAGCTAAATTTTAGATATGTAGAATGTAAAACTTGCCTCTATTAAATGCAAATACTAACCTAAAATGATCTTTTGCTATCTAGTATGCAAAGACAAGAAACCTATTGGATAGGTGAAAATGCAACTAAAATAACCAAAAGGAAATTGCAAGGATTTATGCTACCTAAGCAAGAAGGAGAGAAACATATTCTAAAAGAAGTGCAAGATATTATAAACTAAGGAAGGGGAAACATAAATTGGTGGTGGAGCTACGGGGAAAAAGGAGAAACCTATGTTAAAGCAAAAAAGAGGAGAACAATTTTGCTTCAAATGGAAAACTATCCTAAGGAATAAATTAGTGTAGGAAGAAAATGGAGAACCTCTTATTTTGAAGAAAGATGATTGGGAAAGAAATGGAGCAGTAATATTACTATGGGTGTGACCATCTAGGTTTGGATGGTCACAACTATCACCCATATAGGGTTGGATGGTGACAACTGTGATTTGCATATGACTCCAAACATAGGGCACATATATTACACAAATAGAATAAAATTGGAGGAATCCTAAGAAGCAATTTTATTAGGAGACAAGATGATTGGAATAAGAAAATGAGGCTTAGAAGAAGAAGCAAGCAAGGTGAGAAATAAGTAAGTCTTAGGATTTAAAGACAAATAAGAGGCTTTATTGGAAGAGACATAAATTGAAGCAATAGAATAAAGGAGCTAGGCTGATTTATACAAATGAAATTCCATTAAACAAGGAAATGCTTGCAGAAAGAAAACAACTTTTATATGACTAATAAGGGGAAATTATGGGAAAATAAATGCAAACCTATGCTAGAAAAGAAAATGATAATGAAAATAACTTTATTCCTAATGACAACAAATAAAGTACATTAAAAGCAAGACTAATATATTGGAGATATGAAAAGCACTCTAATATACCTTTATATAAGCATAAAAATTGACATGGGAATTTTAGGAAGTAATTGGAGATTTGCTAAATTAATCAAAATGACTCTAGGGGAATTACAAAATTGACATTTTTTGGGTGTCTACATAAGGGAGACCTCATGCTCAAATAGGAAAAATATTGTGTAAAACTAGATTTTCATCAAAAGTTTGACTGCTTGTGGAAAGGACCTTACTAGATTTTTAAAATTATAGGTCCAAATGCCTATAGAATTGTCTCCATAGGAGTTATGCTACCAATATCCATGAATGAGCAGTACCTCTGCTTGGTGTAAAATGAATCTTGGATAAAAAAATTTATATGTACATAGTTCCAGCTATTAAATGTGATAATTTCATTATTCCTAAATTTACCCCTCATCCTTTTCTTTTGTTCTATCATTTTTTTCAAATTTTGTTTCAAGCCCCTTGGAAAAAGCATGTTGTAGAGTCTAATAAGGATGTAAATTGATGTATTGTTTTACAAGTCACTCACAAAAGTGAGTGATTCACTCATAATTATGAATGATTCACTTGTCAAAGTGAGTGATGTGCTCATATTTAAGGCCAAGCCTATGCTACCAATAAGGTAAGGCCACTTGACCCTTAACGAGCTAATAACATTTCTTACACAACCCATGCCCAAGTGTTATAAAAGTGCACAAAGGTATAGGTAGGGTGCACCCTACCTAGGGTCTATAAATACCTTAGATAAGGCCCAAGGGGCCCTCATATATGCTTGTTTTAAACTTGAACTAGTCACATGACTACAACAACCATTCACACCATGAGCCAACCACACCCTCTTTGAGTGTCAAAGGTCAAGGGGTCACAACCCCATAGGGGCTTCCTATATGTAAAATGAGTAAATCACTTCGACACAAATAACCTCAAATATTTCCAAGTCACAGAACCCAGGAAAGTTAGTCAACCTAATTAATGAATTGCTCAACCTATTGATTGAATTACTCTTGTCTCACAACAAGCCAATTGTTTATATTACAAATAAATCACTCAAACCTTCAAGAAAATAACTTGCCTTTGTAATCAAGTGAATTGTCTCACTTTTGTGTAAATCACTTGGATTTTCAAGCGAATCACTCCTTTGATTGAAGCACACCAAAACTACTCTAGTGAGAAAATCACTTGCATTTTTGAGTGAATTATTTCAAATATAAAATCCCATTTTGCCCATTTTTATGCCTTTTTTATCTATTTTTTTGCTCTTTTTCACCCTGAACACGTCATATACCTCTATTATACCTTCATTACTAGAAGCTATGGTGGTTTCCCAACCATCCACATCTATTTCCTTACCCATAATAGCTCCCCTTTCATGAATATCGATCATTTCCATGGAGGATAGGCTACTAGAACAAGCTATGTCATGAAAAGAGGTAGGTCTATTAAAGGGACAAAGCCATAAGAAAAATGGAAAAGAATAAGAGATAGGAGGTCATGCATTCCAAAAGGTTAAAGGAGTAATTCAAAGACACATGTTAGAAAGTAGCCAAAGGCACTTACACCCACTCCACTAGGGAAGTTAGGAGGGCGACATTGAGATGATTAAACCTAGGTCCTAAAATTAAATCCTAGAGCATAATCTAGGCCTAGACCTTTGGCCTAGAAATGAACCTAGTACCTCACATATGGGTTTGTCTTAAGCTAGTGGAAACATTGGCTAAAAAATATGACTCCATGATGAATACCTTCCTTAATGGACTGAAGATGTCTGTTACATTAAAATGAGATTCATGAGCATGTTAAAGGAAGATGAGGACTCTTCCATGTGGATGTCCTCCAATACCAAAATACAAGAGGACTTGTATTATAGGTATATTAGTGTCTATTGGAAAATTTTCCTAATCCATTTTTTGAAGAAGCCCAACCTACTAGTTGAATTTAAAATAATACTAGATTTGAATCAATTTAAGGACAATGTACATATAGTACTATTAGGGATTAGCATTGTTCTTGGAGAGAAGTGTGATAAAAGGATTTATGAAAAAAATAATTGCCCTAATCCATGCTATAAAAACACACCATGGGTATTTTTAGATTATTGACTATGCCTAATATATTTTAGATCAAATGGATAGTCATTGAGGAAGGTCAAGGATGATAAAATATTGCCTATTCTTTTTACCTAGTCTAGTTGATTTTATACCAAATGAAAAACTGGTTCATTACCTCCAACTAGATTAGGTGGGAAATCATAAAGCATAGTGAAGTACATAATTGTGTATATCGATAAGAAGATAAGTCTTTATATTGATTCTACAATAAAGTGTACAAAGTAACTATGACTTTATGGCTTTATGACTATGCCCTTTGAGTTGCCTAAAAGGGTACTCAACTACATATTGAATTTTGAATATGTCAACCAATTCGATTACATGGACTTGAAGTATTTCAAAGGGAAAAAGAAAACCACCTTCTACCCGCTAAAGAAACAAATTATAAAAATTACTCCCATGATGAATGGGTATAATACAATGATAGAGGTAAAGTTAAAGAAAATAGGCCTTGATCAATTAAGTGATTGATGGTCTTATGAACCAAAATAATATTTTTAAGTAGAATTTCAAAGATAAAAAGTTGGACATTTTATTTTCCCATGAGAAAACGTACAATGTCCAATAACACACTAAACTAGAAGAAAATACAACCCTTACCACTCTAGAAAGCTATAAAGGTTATGGACATGATATTTAGGGCTAGTATGATCATCCCTTAGAGTGGTACACCTCCTATCCAAAAGTGAAAGGTAGTTTTGATCCTAATATCAAACCAAATCATCAAAGGCTAAGGTTCCTTTGAAACATGAGGTATTTTGACAATCCTAGATTGGTAGAGAATGAGGTATGAGATGAATACTATGACCAAATCCACAAGGAATGACCCATTGAAACTGTATATACCATATAGGATAGGACATACCCAAGGGCACTAAAAGGGAAAATATATTTGTAGAAGTAGCAACGGTAGTAGGCACCTCAACCCCATAGAAGCATAAACCTAAGAAATAAGCAATGTTAATTTTTTTAATATTAACTACACCTTCAACACTAGTAGTTTAGCAAATGATAATTAAGAGTGAAAGAGGTTTGAAGGTTATGGTTGATGTTTGATGATGTGGTGATGGTGATAGAAAGGCAACAAAGGGATCAAGACATTCTATTGATGAGGGGGAAATACCTCAAGGAAGTCCTCATCCACAATAGGGACATGTCAATCTAGTGGTCATGACATCTCAAAATCCCCCTCCTAACTACTTACCATATTTCGTCCCACATTCTCACTCTACCATTTCTCTTTCTTCTTCTATTCCCACTGCTCTATCTCTTTTCAATCATTCTTCTTCTTCTCCTATCCCCACTCCTCCTAATAATTCTTTTATTTTGCTTCTCCAATCCTCTACCAACACAACCCCTATATCTGCTAAGTACTACTCACACCATGGGACACCAAGATGCACTCTACCTCCTATCATCATTATCATGGTAGGGACCACCTCTATTACCTTATTTCAATATCAATTTGCACAATTCCTTACATCACACCCCATAGTTTCATAAACCATGACATCTATTTTGGCCACCTTGGTCATATTGGCATCACAACTTACTCCTCCCACTTCCATATTATTTTCCACTATCACCACTCAAATTACACTTCTCATCATGCCCACCAATTCTACTCACCCTTCATCCCACATAAGGTAACTTTTCTTGTAGGAGATGATGCCCATAAACCCTGTCTAAGGAGTTTCCCCTATTACCACGTAGACCAAGGACTTGGGTCTAGCAATACCTTCAAGGTCAAAGAGTCTAACAACATAAAAGCATTGATGTATGTTTTTCTAAGGAAAGAATATGGAAGAAAGAATACAAAATGCTCAACATAAAGACTTCCAAGGCTTCAATGATCTTCTATTTAGAAATTTATGTGAAGATAGATAAAATATACTTTTCCAAATATTCAAAGACTGACCCCTCCAAAATAACATCAATATTTTCCAACTTGATTGCTAGAGTATTGCAACTAGGCCTATCCAAACTAGATCTATACCAAATTATTTAGTTGGTAAATCGACTTACACTAGGTATGACCATGAAGTATGGTTGATTAGAAGTTGAGGATGTAGTGTATCTTAAAAATAGAAGAGTAGAGGTATAAATAGCAAAGGTTAAGGCTAGGAGAACCAAATTTTACAAGATAATGAGGGGCTTAATAAACAGTGATTTAAGTGGAAGACCTCGAAGCCTAACTTGTTGATTTTGAATAAATCATGCAAGAGATGAATGAGGAATATAATAGACTACTAGGACACATAAATGAAAGAATAGTAGATAAAGAAGTTAGAAGACTCAAAGTCCAAAAAAAGGAGGTTGAACCAAAATTGGCATAATAAATATAGATGGCAAAAGTCTTATTGGACCAAATAAAGGAGGATATAAAGGACACATTTGATTTATTTAGAATGACATCCTCTGTAGGATAAAGCCTAATAATAATAATAAAAATCATAAGATAAGTGAAAGAGTAGCTTTCTACAAGAGGTCAACACCAAGAAATATTATAATTACTTGTATTAATGAATCCAACACAAGCACAATAGCATGGAATAGACTATAAGGATATGGTGAAAAGAATTCAAAATATCATAGATAGCTAAAACAATCTGTAAAATTGCAAAGAGAAACTGACATCTCTAAAAAACCAAGTCCAAGATATGGAAGGAGAAATTTAGGGGTTGATTGCTACTATAATGCCATATATCTTTGATGACATTAAATACATCCTAGATGATGTTGTCTTTGCCATAATTATAAAGAAAATATCAAGTCAATAAAAGGAATGCCTAAAAAGTAGGTGAGAAGTTGAAGCCTATTTATGCTAAACTAAAAGATCCGGTGATAAAGTGATAAGAGCTATAAAAAAATATTTTTGAGGACTTAGTAGAGGAATGTAACACCCCTCCTTGGTAGATGTTTACTATGGACATTGAACTATATTTTGATGTGATTAGTTAATGGTATAACTTCATTTTATGTTGTCATTTTGATGAAATGAATTACATTCTTTTGAGCATAAAATATGGTATTATTAATGTAATTATGGATGCAGGAGAAAGTGTCCTCTCTTTGGGAGAAAATAATGGGGAAACCACCTATTGTGAGGGATATATTAGGAAAATTATGCTGATTACTTGCTCATCAATAACTTAGGGTAACAAATTACCCTTCGTGTAGATAAATATAATTTTTCTTATTTCCATGTTCACACCAATGGGTCAAGAAGTTGCTTGCAATGAGTCTTCTTAAATAGGTCGATGATAGAATTAGTCTATATTAAAGGATACCACCTAATTAAGGATAAAATAATGGTGTGGAGCATTATTGGAGTGAATTTATGATTTTTCATGGCATGCTTAGATGTGGATTGATTTTATACCTTAGATTCATGAAGTATTAATTAGCTATTGATATTAATACTTGGGAATTATGAAATAAATCAAATGATGGCTTTGAATATTTCTTAAACTATTGAATTAAATTTTGGTTTCTAATGCTTGGTTTAATTTAGTTAAACAACTAGTAATAATGGATTAAGACTATCTTTGTTTGAAATAAGATTAATCCTTTATTAGACCACTTTATTATGCTTTGAGTGGCTCTTTAATAAGACTTAGGGTGGCACGCACGAGTCTTGCAAGAAAATATCTTCTTGGACATTTCCTTTGAATGCCTCCATGTCTTAAGGCATGCCCATATTCCTCTTGGTCCTTAAGTTAGTGTGTTGGAAATGAAGAATGCTTTGGAGAGAAGGAGCAAGGAGTTTTGGGTTGGATGACTTGTGAGGAGTGGACCTAAACCAACATGCCATTAGAGCCAAAGGAGATGTAAGGGAAGATTAGACCAAGTGGTTGCTTATTTTAATTTTATATGCTATGCCTTGCTTTAACTTGGTCCTATCTAGTTGGTCCTTAGCTTTTGTAGAAGTTTGCTTTCCTTGTTATATTTCTTCTTATCTCCCCCTATGAGTCATATGATGTTAGACCTACACTTGTGCTATGTTTATGAGGTACTTGTTATCTTTATGCTCTTAAGGTTTGTCTATCCCTATATTTTGGAGTCCATCATTTTCTTTTGGTTGCTTTGCTTAATTATAGAGATCTACCATTTGTGGCCTTGGTTTTCCTCTTACTTTCTATGTAGGCCAACCCAGTGTACCTATGTGTTAGTGCCACTTAAATCCATAAAGAGCATTTATGCTATTTATTTATGTTTTGCATGAGGTCATATTGGTCCATGAGCTGATTGGGATCATCATATGTATAGTGTGCAACCCCCCTGTGAGTAACCTATGTTGTTATCTTTCCCTACATTGGCCTATGCACAATTCATCTTAGGTAGTGTCATTAAGGTTTTAGAGCTTTGAGTTTTGGTTGTTGTTTGAACCTTAGGAGGTTTACTTAATTTGTATTTTTAATTATTGTATGTTGCTTCATAAATTTGGTTTAATGGATTATGACTTTAGAAATGAGTTTCTTAAAGTTTTAATATCATATTGCTTAGAGAAAATGTAAATTGGAGTACAGTCCTCTATGTAATGTTAGAAAGTTTCTTACTTAATTAGAAGAATGTGTATCTCTAATGTGATGATATATTGGGTTGAGAATTTATTAACTATGTTAGTTGTTAATTATGAAGCTAAGTTTAGAATTGGTTTTATTATGATAGAGGATGGTTATGATAGACTTATAATCAGATTTGGTTATATAAAGAATTGATGTATGTATTTAGGATTTGAATGATTTGTTTTGAAATAGAAACTATAATAATGATTTCTGAGACTCTTATGAGTTAGGAGATAATTTTGAAAAGAAGTATGATATTCTATTTGTTTTTTTTAAATAAAAATTTTGTGTGTTGATTTTGAAAGAGAAACTATTGAAAATAATTCTTGAGACTTAAAAGAGTTAAGGAATCTTTATAAGAGAAGTATAAGATTTTAAATGGAATGTTGAACTTTGGTTTTGAAATAGAAACTATAATAATTATTTTTGAGTCTCTTATGGATTAGGAGATAATTATATGGAAAAGTATGGAATTTTCCTTGGGTTGGTTTGATCTTAATTATGCATGGTTGATTGCATCAAAAGTAAAAAAATGACATTATTTAGTTGCATTGCATTCTTTTAGAGTTGTCATGATCCCTAAGCATTCCTCATAATTAATGGGTGAATCCCTATCAAGGAGATGTTGTAGATCTTGGGATGGCCTGGAAATCTGTGAATGATGACTTATAGATTCTAAAATGTATAATTGATTTGGAAAAAGAAAAAAAAGCTATTTAAAAGGATGTTTTGTTTGAGGGTTTTATAAATCTAAATTATTTTACAACTTGAAATATTTGGTTGTTATAAATTTGTACATTATGGTGTTATGAACAATCATTTACCTTGGACAATAAGTATTAAATGCTATCAATTACTAATGTGAAATATTTAGGTTATCATGATTATGCATTATTGTTATTAAAAAGCAATTGATTTAAAGTTTTATGTCAAGCATTTAATATATGCATAATTTGGCTTATGGTTAAGAGGAATATTTGTTTATTTAATATAGAATTTCAAATTTGATAGTTTATGCATTAATTGATATTATGTTAAGTACATTACTTACTTTAAAGAAATATTACAAATATTGTCTATCCTTAGGGTGGTTAGATTTTCCTTTTGTAAACCATAAAGCCCAATCCTGGAGGAGTTGCATGAATGCAATAACCAGGTAGGTATGAGTCTTAGAAGGAGTTACAAGAATGCAATAGCTAATAACTCATGAAATTGGAAGGAGTTGTGTGAATACAATAGCCAAGTTTCTTGTGAATTGTTTCACTTGAATGAGTAGGATCATATGTTGTGGAACCATTCACAAGTCATTAGTGGTCATCCCTTGAAAATGTAGGATTGGATGATTATGTTAGTTGTCGATGAAGTGGCAATGACCTTAGTTAGCCCATGGAGGGGTGGTAACTAAGCACCAAGGATATACATATAATTAACTTTCCTAGATGGAATTAGAGGTATAGGCATCCTACTTTAAGTGTTATGGGCCTTAAAGGATAATCCATACATCATGGTCACATGGTCCTTTGCTAAAATATGGTATGTGAAAGGTGGGGGGACCACTTTTGGCATCCTTCTAAATGTGTAGGTTTAGTAAGGTGAACCCCAAAAAACATGGGAGTTGGCCACTCCTATCCATTGAGTGTCATTTGTAGTGACTTGGAACTCAAATGTGGTGAAGCTTTGTATATTGAGATAAATAAACGAAGGGTTTTCCCTTGCGAAAATTTAGTTGTAGTCATTCCTTTCATTTTTTTTGGATTGGTAGTTTTGGGGTTGTTACAAGGAAGCTAAAGACCTCAAGACAATGTAGTTTCCAAATGAATGAAAAAAATGTTGAGCCTTTTGCCATCTAAGACTAGCTAGGGGGAGCCAAAGCACCGAGGAGAAATAAATTTTGTCAATTGTACAATGAGGATACCAATTTTATGGACTTTACACCTAAGTATAGAGGTAAGATTTGGGATTCAATGCTAATAAAGCTTAAAATTGTATCAAGTCACCATAAATAAAATACCTTGACATTACCTTTGTTAAATTTATACATTTTGGAAGCAATGAACAACAAATGGAGGCTTGATAGCAAGGAAATTCTTGAAGTTCTAAAATTTGCTAACTTTTTGAAAAAATTATGATTCACTTGTAAAATCTATCGATTGACTTAGATAATTGATCCACTCAACAAAGGTATTACTTTAGTAAGGAAGTTATTCACTCAAATTGCTAACACAAGTGAATCGCTTGCAAAATCAATACAATCACTTGATAGACCAAGCGAATTTCTCAAATAGTCGCAAAACTGAACATTAGCATGAGTTTCAAGAAAAATATCTTACAAAGTGATATTTTGGTATTTTATGGAACATCAATAATTTTTGTATCCTTATAAACCTATTAGAGGTATGTAATATTTGAATATGGAACATTTTGCTAAATTTGTCCCCAAATATTTACTTTTACTAGGAGTAATTGTTTTTCACCCCAGGTAACTCAAGGGTAAACATTTTCTATAAATAGGGGCCTAGGGACATCATTGTAATCATATTTTGGCCATCAAAATTCAAAGCTACACTTTATGAAAAATACATTGTGCTTTTTACTCATGGGATTATAAAACATTGGCAAGTCCTTGTCATCCTACTATAGGCATTGTCCTTGTGGTTTGTCAAATGTGCAATGATTGGGTACTACTCTTCTAGACCATATTATCATTTGCTTATAAATTTTATAATCAAATGAATGGGTAAAAATTGATGTTATTCAACTTCTCATATGTTGATTAATCACATATTATCCTTGCTATAGTGTAACAACCAAATTGGATTTTATCTCTCACTCTAAACTTCATGTTTTTATATTTTACACTTTACACATTTTAAATTTGTATTTAAATTCCCATACTTAGTTTTGTGTGTGCATTTTATTTTATGCAAATATTTAGTTTATATTAGAGATCCAAACAATAAAATTAGGGATCTAGCCTTAATTTTTAGACTGGAGGAAGCCTATGACAAACCCATATAACCTTGTTGAAACTTGGAATTAGGGGTGCAACACTTAAATTAGAAGTAAGTCCAATTCCTTGGATCAATAGGGATCAACTACTATATGTTTCCTAGAAATTTTATTCTTAGGAGCTAATCACACCATCTTGAAAAACTCACTCCTCAAGTCATATTACAAAATTAAGGTTTAAAGGCCTTGATTGGTTGATAAAAACTGTTTTGTGCATCTTCAAAATAGGGGGAATCCCTTAAAATTGTTATTATATTAACCATAATTATAATGGTATCAATATATTCATTACTTATGCTAAAGTTTTATTTTGCTATGGTATGTAAGTTACCCAATTCCACCTAAAGTTAAGTATGCATCTTTATTCTTTTAATATAACAATGTAATATGCTTTTTATTTGAAAATAAAATTTAGATTTATTAATTTTATTTTTAATATTCAAACACATATAACAAAGAATTTAATTCCATAACAAAAATTCACACTTCATTTCTTCACTTGCAACACATCATATTCTAACTATTTGAGCAATTACAAAGATAATTTTTTTTATTACAATAACTAAAGTAGATACAAACTCAACTTTTGGAATCCCTTTGCAACTACATGGATGAAAATGGTTACAATAGTCATATATATATATAAGAATATATAAGCAATTCCCTATATATTACATCAATTATAGAAATACATTATGATATTTCCTTAATTATAATAAGAAAGGGTAATCCTTAGACATCATCCCAAAGACTTCATTGGTGCATATAATATAGTTTGTATATGGTGTACAAAATTTTTGCTGTAGTAGGCACCATCCTAAGGGAAGGTCTTAAGCCATAATTCCACCCCCTAAGCCCTATTAAAAAAATGTTTGAACTCACACAGGTATAGAAAATTCCACAAGTAACACATCAACTAAATGACCAAAGTACAATCCATAAGTATGTTACAAGAATCCATTTACATTTTCAATAATTTTCAACCCACAATATTTCAATATCAAGAAAAGGTCAACTCACAACAATACCAAATATAGAAGATGAAGACTGAATATAAGAAAGCTTGGGAATATCATAAGGTAAATAATTTTGCATACATTCTTAATAAATTATTCCTTTTCCATTCTCCCCTTCTCTTCCATCTCCTCCTCCTCTACATTTAGAAACCCCATACATTCTCTTCCACCTCATCCTTATCTACATTATAAAATACATTATACACATCACTACATATAATAAATCTCCACTCCTAAAATACAACATCCTTAACTACCTAAATACAATTTAATGTACAATATACAAAAGAATCCTTAGAATTATCTTCTACATATAGCATAATTCATTCCTCTATATACAATCAAACTTAACATATAAAAGTAGTCTCAAGCTTCTCTCCTACATGTAATATAAGTCACTCTCCTACTTGCAATCAAACCTAACATACAAAATAATCCCTAATCTTCTCTCCTACATACAAGGAAGTCCCAAGATTTTGAGGATCCAACCTAAACTATATCCTAAAGAATTTTCTATGAAGTATCTTGCACTTTTGGTAATTTTGATATTAATATTTTTAACTTACAAAAATACCACTACCATGTTAATGAAATGCACAATGAGCAAAATGAGAAAATCCACACCACATTTACAATAGAAAAATCATCTAAATAAAATTTAAATGTACAAGTTTTATTTTTCTTTTCTTACAAAAAAGAAGGAAATATATTTAGAAACAAACAAAATAAAATTGAACTTTAAATCTATTTTTTCTCATTTTTTGGTTATGCAAATTAAACATAGGAATCAACTAGTTGCATGCTTTCTTCCATGTAATTTACTTCTCTTAGTTTCTACCTAATTTTATTCCTTACCCCTATGTAATTTCCTTATCTTTACTTGCACTTAGATCTATATCCCTTGTGCATATTATATCATATTATCCTCCCCTTAATTTGTGAAATCCTCCTCATTCTAATCCCATCCTCATAGAAAATCCATCCCACTTCATTGCCTCCCTCACCATTGGACCACTAATAATTTCTCCTCTTCACCTGATTTCACTACCTCTTCCACCTTCACACACCACCTTCCCTTCATAGTTCTCTTCACTTAAACACATCTCTTTTTTCCTTTAAATTCTTAATATTATTTTCTTTATTTATTTATCTTTATAATAATCTCTCTCTAAGAATCATAAAATTAGAGCTAATCAAATAGATACTCATTAACCACATGACCCAAATAACATAATCCATTCAAACAAGTAGAAAACCAACCATTAAGAATCCACACACATGCAAAAGAAAAATTACATAGGTATTTTACATAGTTCCATACAATCACATGGTTCTTCCTTCCCTCATGGTGGTCTTTGACTACTTGTGATTGCAAGGTCAACAAGATTTTCTTTTCTTTTCATAAGATCATAAATTATATGGAATCACATTGTTAAAAAAAAAATTGCATACAAGGTTAAATTCTTAGCCATAATAAATCCTATTAACCATCATTCAAATAAACTTCATATCATAGCAAACATTACATACATTGTAATGATAGTTTTTAACAATAATCTATAAATCCATTAAACTTCAAGAACCTTATTAAACAAAATATAAATAAAGGTCTATCATAATCAAGTCATCACTTAATCACTTTAATGACCAAATAAGGTGGGGGAGTGGTTTCATATATTCCCCATCTTATAGACACTTCCTCCTAAAAGTTATTGTAAGGAATATTAAATGCTATCTAGTCTTCATGTGTTGTATTCTTTGCCTTCTATCTTGCAAGAAAGAGAGACTTCATGTGTTGTATTCTTTGCCTTCTATCTTGCAAGAAAGAGAGACTCTTAAAAATGACAAGCAAAAGATTATAAATTTTAAATTATTTTGTTCTATAAGAAGTAACATGTTGGAAAATAAAATTTTAAGTTCTTTCAATATTGAATATTAACATTCTCATGCACTTGCTACAAGAGATACTAGAATTGTATCATCTTCTAATTTATTTTTGGAAATGCATCTCAAGCTTTCTAATCAAGAGAAATATATTTCCAATACACAAAAGTTTTAGAGACATATTTTCTTATTGGTCAAGAGTTTCTTGTAATTGAAATCCATATGGAGAAGCTTATTGTTATTATATTGAGGATAATGTGGCTAAGGTTGAAAATTAATGGGAATAATGTTTGAGAATGACAAAAATATTTCTTATTTTGTTTTTGTATATTGGTATCTCATGTTGCAAGGCCTTGTTTGATTATAAATATGACATAATATGATGTAAGTACATATATTATTCAACCATATATTCTCTACTTTGTAAACATTCTAGTTGCGTATAATATTCATGTTGAGAGGAGAAAATGATCATTTTCTATGGTCTTTAGAGTTGAAAGTGTGACCTCATCAATTAAATTTCCCTTTTGAGTTAGACTACACTAATATAAAATTGCAAGGGTTGTGATAAATATTTCTTAACTCTATGGATGGAAATATAATTTCTATTTATAAGGTTTTACTATAAATGGATCAAAAATAAAATACTTCATGCCTCAATGTGAGATAAAACCCCATGTGTGATCTTCACTAAGTAAAAATGTTCTAACCAAAGGTATCCATAGCCTTTTACAAAGTGACACACATGCCTTAGCTCTATTTTTCACAAGTGAGAGCTAGAGGTTTTCACTAAATATGGTGTATGAATCACAATGCAATGCTTAACGATATCTAAAATCACCTACTCAGATTTTTATAGATTATTAAGCTCCTCTCAAAAACTCAACTCATTTTCTTCTTTAAGTTTATTGATTTCATCCTTTAGTTGGTGCTTAGGCATTTATTTTTTGATAACTAATTTTTAGTTTTGTCAAGCTTATTCATAGTAATTGAAATAGAGCATGATTTTAAAGCTCCAATACCAAGTTTAGAAGTTAGATTTTTATTTTTATCCTTCCCATTTTCAATTTGTTTATTGGTCTTACTCTACCCAAATCTTAGGCTAGCACATTGCGATTATTATTAACTATCGCTATGTAGTTCATCATCCCACTTAAGCTATTTCTTAATAATAGATATCATACTTGACAAATATTAAAGTGTAAAAAAGATTTATAATTCAATCTAATGCAAAAATAACCTTTTCTACAAATTTTGTTATCTCAATATTTCCTTGGAGAAGGACATTGCAAACCCTTACAAGACTAAATCAAAGAGTCCAACATAGAATAGTAGCACTATAAAACATAAATGGTATAGCCTAGAACAAATATAGAGTTTTGAATGAGAAGAGAATTAGAAGAACCCAATGGTATATGGTCAAAATGAACATGGTTTATAAAGTTTAATTGTGAAAAGTCTTTAATAAGTTTTAATATTTTGTGTATAAATGCATTCATTTTTGAACTATTTGAAGCTTTTATATTGTGTTTGGAATGTGAAAATTGGACTGATTTATCTATAAAAGGATTCCCTTCTCAAGGCGGTCTTGGTGACACTTGGCCTAATATGATTTCATATATAGAACTATCCTTTAAACCAACAGAGCTTAAAAATTTTAGAAGAGTCAAATTTTATATTCTTTTACTAATTGTATTGCTACCAAGATATTGAGTGTTGTGATAGTAACCTTGATATTTTCTAGAATTTCATTCATGATCTACCCTTTTGCATGGGCACCCAAAATAATTTTTAGAAGCTATTGAGTACTGGAAAGTGCTAACTTGTTAATCCATATCCTAGATTCAAGGGATGATGAGTCCTACTCTTGTGCTATGCATTTTCAACTAAAATAAACTATCTTCATATTTAGGTTGGTTTCTTCTAAAGAAGCTTTTTTATCCATAGTGATTAAGAGTTTGCTATTTTATTTTATTTTTAGTTTAGTATGGATACTTGTTTTATCTTGGGGACTCTTCTATTTTTTAAGTGAGACAAATGTTAAACATTCCTATTTGATAAAATCATTTATCAAATAAAATTTGGTGCCTAAATCACTTTATTTTAAATTTTGCTTTGCTTATATTTATTAAATTATGCCAATTTAGAAATCAATATAGTTATTTAAGGTTCAACAAAACTAGCTTCATATTCATTGTCTCTATCCCTAGAGATCAAATAAAGACTTGATTCAAGAGTCATATAAATATATTTTGACAATTTCACATAACCACCAGTTTCCATGCCATTTATTCTAATGATATCATGGTCCCTATATAGAGAATCTAATTTTGCCTCAACTCTTGATAATTTATAAGTTGTTTGTACACACATCACCTTTGACATGTTCAATTTGCTATTCTTATTCACTAGAGTTTATTTAAGAATTTAATTTTCTTCTTACATAGATGAAAAACTCTCTTGTACAACTTTATTTATTTTATTCTATTCTCCTTAGTACTACTTTAGCCTAGATACCTAGGCAACGACTCTCTAGGAAATCCTTCTCTTCTTGCATGCAAGTTCCTCCTCTTCCACACAATTATGTCTTTGGAACATATTTCCATTTTCATTTTATCTAAGTCATAATGGTAGGTCCTGGAAATTTTTTCCCACCAAGATACAAAATATTTGGTATTCTATCTCTAATTTGGCTATATTTTTCATACTCTATTAATGTTGAATGTTCAAAACATCAACTAACTTTTTAAATTATATTTTCTCTTTATTTCATATTTATATTTGCTTCTCTAGGTGACAAAGTTTATATCTCACAATAGCATTGTCTTGCTCCATAGAGTCAAATTTCATTTGTAATATATTTACTTTAGCTATAGCCTAATCTTTTACCTCTCTTATTTTCTCAATCACTCTTTACCACTCTTGAAAATACCCATATAGCCAATTTTTATTTGTAATAGATTTAATTCAACTTTAACCTGAACTTTACCCTCTCTAATTTCCTCAATCTCTCTTACCCTCTCTTGAAAAGACCTACAAAATGCACTATCCTCTACATCTGCTTCTAGTGATCTTTCACTTTCCTCTACCATTTTTTTCTTTTTCTATCCAAATTATATCTAGTTCTCTAACCTTTTTACAAGAGCATAATGAGTCTTCTACTTGTATTTTTCTCATACATGTTACAACTGTCACATGTATTCTTTTAACACTCCAACTAGATGGGAAACCCAAACTTTAAATGTAAAATTTTTCTAAAGTGCACTATCTAATTCTTCTTAGAAAGAACATGTATTTGCTTTAGATTTTCCTACACTAATAGGAATTATTTCACTACTTTTTAATGATCCTTCTAACTCCTAAATAGTTCCCCTATCAAAGTATATTTAGCTTTTCTCTCAACTAGAGTTACAACCAACCATTCATTTAGATATTTGACTGTATCTACTAGAATCAAACAATTTTTTGATTCATTAGAATTTGTTGGCATATTTTTCTCTAACATCATGTTTCTTACATGCTCTTTGTATTGGTTATGTATTTGTTTTTTCTACTATAAAAATGATATTTTTTGATGACTTCTTTCTCTATAGCCAACTCTTACAATCCATATTTGCTTTAAGAATTGACTTGATACCTTTCCTTATTTGAAGTTATACAACTAGAAGGGACTAAAAAATTTTGCAAGCTACAAAAATAGCTCGTGAAGACAACCTCTTGTCTTGTTCCTTGTTGTATTTCTAACTCTTCTACTTAATTAATATATTCCAAGCATAAAGGGATCGATTTGTGGACTTTAGATCAAATTCTTTACCTAAATCAATATATTATTATATTACTCATTTCAAAGAAGATGTCCATAAGGCTTAAGTGGTAGTTGATAAATATAGAATTTGATACAATAAACCTTGTGTTGTACTTTCACGTAGGCATGACAAGATCAAACATCAACATTCTTAAAATTAATGCTTTTGCTTTTGTTGCTACTTAAAATAATATAAATTCTTTAACAAACTTTTACAAAGTAAGTATATGCATGACTACAAAATTTCATGACAACATATCCTTTTAGTAAAAATTCTTGGATTTGAATCTCAGTCCAAAGATAGATTTGCACAAAATTGGTGCCTCCCAATTGTTCTATTAAAAAAATTCTTAAAATTCACCAAAAATATTTAGTTATGATTTTCCCATTTAGGCTTGAGAGTTGATTGTTATAATACCAATGTGTAACACACTAAAATAAAACCCATAAAAATACCATACTAAATTTATTTAAAACTACTATTTAATCATTCCCTTGGAGACTTAGGTGTTATATATATACCATCTATGTTTCTATGTCACACTAGAGTGGAAGAACAAATTTAAATTTACTCATACACATTAGGTTGAGGTTGTAAATTTTTTGTTTGGACAATATAGTTTTTTTCTTTTTTAAATCTACTTGGTTATGCATATGTTTATCTACAATTAAATTTATGACTAATTGTTTTAATCTCTAAGTTTTATATGTTATTTTTCCAAGTTTATAAAATACATGATGCAAGTGTGTAACATTTTCAAATGTTGTTTTGTTATGTTCTAAGTTTGTTGGATGCTATACTTAAATACATAACATGGACATTAATATAAATATACCTAAACAAACAAATAAATAAAGAAATAAATATATTTATACACCAATCATTATTTGCTCTCTAATATAATGTATATATATTTTTACATTTTCCTTTTACTATTACCAAATATATGTAGACACTCATAGATATGATTTTTTCTTATTGTCATTGAGTTTTCTATTCAAATGCTTATTTATATTTATATAAATATAAAATATACTAGATATAAAATTTAAATACGTATGTTTTTTGTCTTTTTTTTTTTTTAAAGCGAAAAATCCCTTGTAGAGCCGCATTGGTCTGAGATACCATGAACAGGGGGTTCTACACCGTCAAAGTCACCTGGGAGTCACACCCGACCCTACCCGCACCAACATTATCAATTGGATTTTGGATACCCAATTGAGCTTTTTGGTAGGGTGGAGATTTGAACCTGGGACCTCCCTTGGAGGATTGCCCTCTCCTCTCCAACTCACCTACAACACATGGGTTGTTTTTTGTCTTTTCTAATCTCTATTAGTGTATATATTGTATTTAATTAATTTACCCCTCTTTATTCTTTATTCTCTCTCTTTGTTTTTATATATGTACTTGGTGGTTGCTTCTATTATATATATTTCAAATATAAATATTTAGTTTCCCATTTTTACAAATCATTTTTTTCTTCATATATATATATATATATATATTAAGTATGCACACACTATAAATAATAATATATATTTTACTATATAATTTTTGTGCTATAATGCTCCACGTTCCATCCTTGGGCATGCATACTCTTCGTTGGAGCATAATATATTTTAATGAGACATGTATGTGTTTGACTAGAATGTGTTTCGATGCAACCACATACCCTAGGAGCATATAATATGCCTCCCCTTCACTTGTTGTGCATCCTCCTTTGAGGGATGTGTGTATTTATGCACTATGTGCCCTTTGTTGATGGGTGCATGCATGAAGCCTTACACCCCCTCCTTTTTGGAAAGGTGCACATGCCTCATGTCACACCCCTTCCATTTGGAAGGGCATGAAAAGCACTACTTAATAATATTCCCTACGCCTTAGTGTGACATGCAATTACCCATGTACCCCACTAAAATTTTTATTTTTTAATATTTGAAAACCATGACTAGATTTTTTATTTTTTTAACTTTTTTATTTCCTTTTTTTTTCATGGTTGAATGATGTCTCTTTTTTGTCTTTGTATCTAAAAGGCTTGAAGTTTTACAAATCTAAAAAGAAATAATAGGTCATGACAGAGTTGACTTTAAGGTTTGTAGATATACTAGGAAATAACATGTCACAACAAAGCTAGCTTAAAGGTTTGCAAATCTAAGAAGAAATAAAATTTCAAAATAGAGTTGGCTTGAAGGTTTGGAGGCCTCGTAAAAAATAACAAATCATGATGGAGGATTACATATCTTGAAGGTTTACATATCTAAAAAGAAACAAGAGATATGAGAAGAAATGATAGGTTACAATAAAATTGGCTTATAGACTTGTAGATCTAAAAATAAATAACAAATATAAGAAGAAACAATAGGTCATGATATATTTGGCTTGAAGGTTTGTAGATCTAAGAAGAAATAGTAGGTCATGACAAAGCTAGCTTGAAGGTTTAAAAATATAAAAGGAAACAATATGTCATGATAGATATAGCTTAAATGTTTGCAGATCTAAGAGGAAGTAATAGGTTATGGTGGATCTAGATTGAAAGTTTACATATCTACCACTTCAAAGGAAGAAATAATAGGTTATTGTAGAGATGGATTAAAGGTTTATAGATCTAAGAAGAAACAACAAGTCATGATAAAGCTAACTTGAAATGAAAATGGGATTGTCATTGTTGTAGAAGCGTGATAGAGGGCGGTCATCAGGATCTAACAAAAAAAAATAATTGCTTACACCCAAGTAAATTAGGCTCTTTTTGCTAAGTTTCAGCCAGTAGAGCCAAAAATGAGAGGGCAAGACAACAATTTCAAAAAACTATTTTATGAGAACTCTCAACTAGTATAGACTTGATCCATTGATAATTTTCAATGGTAGGATGGATGAGTCAATGATGTATGAAGAGGATGCAGTGGACAAAAATTAAGTGCTTGAGAAATATATGAAATCATCAATTTTTTTCTCCAAGGAAGAACCATTTAACATTTGGTATAAGGGTAGGTCCAAGGTGTAGACCAATTGGTTCCCCCAAATCCCATAAGGGGGGTGGAGATCTAAGGTTCAAATCTCAGGCCTCATTGCACTAAATGCTTTTCAATTTTATGGTGCTTTCAATGGTGTAAAAAGTTTTAAATTATTGTGGCATGGTGGTTATAGGTGTGGACTACGTAGAGATCTGTGTGTTAGATTTTGGGGTAGACAACACATAATACTGTGGTGACTATAAAAAACTAGATAACCTACTCGGATTCATGGTGGTTATAAAAATTGGATAACCTGAATAGATTCGTGGTAGCTAGCAATTCCACCATGTAAAAAAAAAACATTTGGCATAAGGGCAACAAGGTATGTGGACTCAACTCAGATCCATGCCCAAAGGCCCAATAAGCTTCAAATCCTAACCCTAGGTTACACAAGTTGGGGAAGAGAGAGGGGAAAGTGCTACCAAATAAACCAGAGGAAAGACAAAAAGGTAGTTTAGCTAGATTGAAGATAAACAAACTAAGTACAAAAGTGAAAAAACAAAAAACTTGTATTAAATTGCAAAAAAATAGTTGGTCTAAATGGTTGTAAGTGATGATTTGATGCTAGAGCAAGTTTTGTTACTAAATAAAAATACTTTGGTAGGTAGATTTATGTGCCACTCCATGAAACTAAAAAATCTATAAGAATAGATCAAGGTTACCTGGTTGGAGGTTCTAGGCTATACTCCTACATATCATGTGATGACAAAGGGTTGGATGGTTTTTGTATTTTGAAAGGTAATAATGTTATAATAATTAAAATGGAAGATGGATTTTGGAACTCAATATTTTAAATATGAAAATTTGGACTCCTAGGATTGATCTATGCTCTAAGAGGACTAATACCAAGCCTATCTAGGTTAAGCTACCCCCTTTGCCCCTTGAATTTTGGAATGAAAGAATCTAGTGTAAGATTGAGAACTTTTTGAGAGTTTTCCTTGGAGTAGATATAGGAAATTTAAATGGTATCCAATAGATAGTAGCTCATATCTAAGAGTGGAGATTGATATTAGTTTAGGTTTACCAAAAAACATGGATTTTGAGTCAAGAAATGAAATGTACTTATAGAATATTGACTACATAGAGGTGTTATTTTGATGTAATAATTGTCATCGTTATGGTCATCTCATGGTAGATTGTGAAATGGAAGAGAGAAGAGGGAAAGGGACTATATAGAAGGAAGTTGAATATTTTTTTGATCCAAAAAATTTAGAGGAGGTAGTGATGGCTGAAGTATAGATAGAGGAGGACCTCATTAAGACTCCTAAATTGCTTAAAGAAATATTTCTTATCATCAATATCTAGATGAAGGAGAAAGAGTTGGCTCCAAGTGATTGTAATAGGAAAGCTTTAATTGATGCAAGGGAGGCCATACATGTGACCAAAAAGTGTATATAGGTATTTTATCAAGTAGTCATCTAAGCCCAAACCTAATCTTACTCTTTTTGGGGATGGGAGATTGAATTCCACCACAAGCAATAAAATTTAGATGTCATTATATATTAAAGGTAGTCCATCCTATATGATGTGTTGGTGTGCCATATTCTAAAAAATTAGCACACTCAATCATTCACTTAGTCCCTCTTTGAGGAAGCATACCGCAATCAAAATTGGTATGTCATCCTCACCTCCCTAATTCTATGAGCTAGACTCACTCCCTCCTCTTGCTTCTGGTGGTCTCAGTGGTGGTATATCAATGAACTATGAGATAGTCTACATCCTTGAGTAGATCCTACTTCAAGACCAATAACATAATGGTGATGGCTATTTCTATCTGATGAGAATGTAATGATGATATAACATATGATAATACATCACTCACTCCTTGGTTACCTATAGATCGTCTCATGCCTAGGACAACTCATATAGAACTCAACTACTTGATATTACTAGCTACCTATAATGATGAACGTACCCTCAACTATAGCCTATTGCTTCTTCTAGTCGAGCTTGACCACCTCACCTCAATGTCATCCATAACCAACTTGTTGAAATAAGGGTCAACCCTATCTTACCCTACAAAGTTGGTGGGATTTGGTCATGCACCTATCCTCACTGGGTCTTTGGTCACTCTCATTTACCAAAAATCATCCATATTTAGCCTCTACTGCACCAGTTTGAACTTTCCCTATATCCAATAATAATGGTATATCTCTCAATTTTCTTCATCCATGATGATCCATCAGACCCATCAGACTTGTACTAGCTCTACCTTATTCTTGGCCCACCCTGGATGATGAAGCTATGGTTTCCAAATTATTTTGTTTAGCCTTAGGTCATCCACCACTCTCCATGCCAAGGCTAATGAGCTAGTAACTTCTTGTTGGACATTCTTAAAGTGGTTCATTTTCTATAAGTAGTTAGCCTCTCTTGGTCCTAAACCACCCCTGGTATCCCCTATGGATTCCTCACTTCCAGGTTCTTCCAATACCAAACCTATAGTAGAGTCCTACATGTAAATTCATAAACCTTCTTGCACATGATATTGTATAATTTCATGTACAAGTGTGCTAGGATCAGTGGCCCTATGCAAACCATAAATGCTAATCATGCATGTCATAGATAACTCCCTCTATAGACCACAATAGGTGATGTCTACTCATGTGGTAAAGAATCAATCTAACTATAAGGTCACACAACATGCATGTCAAGTCTAAAACCCAATACCAATTAATAAACTTACGAACAAGGATCCCCATACTATTGAACTCATGATAGAGGTCCCTAAATAATCATTGTAATTTCTCTCTTTGACCTGAGGTCCTATAGACCTCTCTGCCTATAATTGAAACCCACATAAATTGCCATATGTCCTCTAGTGTGAGGATGGCCTTCCTTGTTAATAGCTTAAACATAGACAAATTTGGGTGCCATCTCTTAATTACTGTAGTCATAATAGCTTTATCACACTCCACCTAGGGCATCTATGTAAGGTGTAGTAACCCAACCACATATAGAACTACCCAATTCACTATTATCAATTCCACCATCAAATCTAGTGTCCTAGGTCACCACTCTTAGGATTCTAGAACAATTAACTACAAAATTTAAAAATAAAATTTTCATTAGTCTCTCATATCACACAAATTAAAATTAATCAACATAAAATAATCTAATTCACACTTGATAATTACATCATCACTTAACACATTCAAGTAATATCATAACATCCTCACCTCTCTCTCTCTCTATTTCATCATCTTAATCCTTCTATCTTTCCCTTCTTCTTCCTTCTTTTTTCCACTTTTGTATTTTCTTCTATGATATTGCGTCTCATTTTTAACAAGCACAAAATCGTGAAATCATGTCCTATTTTTGGGTACCATAATTTTTCTTATCACTAAATGCAAAATTATCATGGATCCCTCTCAATTATATCATAGTCAATGATATTATGGGAACCCTTGTGATATCATATCATCATCCATGATGACTTTTAAAATTTAAATAAATAAAAAATCTAATCCTAATATAAGCTTAACACTAGCCAATTTGGTAGGATTTGATTCCTACCTAAACCCTAATTTTGGTACTCTAGCCTCACCTCTCACAATTATTGCATGCTAATATAGACATGCCATATCTTCTTTAGAGATCTTCTCCCCTCTCATGTGGTAAAAATGATTTTTTTTTTACCTCTCTCTTTTCTCTCTTCTTTCCCTCTTTTTTCCCATCCCATTCCTCTATGCCCTCTTTCATTTCCATTTCAAGTTTCTTCAAGAAGTTCCATATTCCCTCTAAAACTTGAGGGAGCATCCCAACATAAGGGTATAGATGTCATAGATGCTCCATAAAGCATGTAAAATTTTCAATGTCCTCAAAATCACACATTTTGCACCATCCCTCTACCTGAACCTCCTACCCATTTTATATCATCTCTTTTCAAAATTGAAGGTATTTATAGCTTTCTATGACACATTTATTATACCATAAATGCATCAAAGAGGGGGCAAAATGTAGACACCAAAAAATTGGCCCATCCAAATGGATCAATTTTCTCTTAGGTGCCTAAGTAACCCATTAAAATTGTTAAAATATAATTTTGCCTCCCTAAACCCTTATTTTCTAAAATTTTTTCCCTTCCAACAATATCATGCTCCTCCTAGATGGTCAGTGATATCATGTTTTAGCCATTTCCTAATCAGTTTTAAAAAACCATTTAGCATCACTTGACATGAACCTCAATTATCATGTCAACAATATTATAGTTGTCCAAGATCAACTAAAATATCACTTCCCTAAGGCAAGGACTCCAAATATTAGATTATCTACCTTCCTTGGAATTTGGGTCCACTTATGGCACCATCTTTGGGTATCCTCATCTTACTTCTAAATCCATAGGTGCTTTCCCTTTTGGTTTGATAATTTTAAAATTCATATACATATTTCTCCTTACCATTAATGCATTTCCCTCCCCTCCTCCATGCCAGTATTTCTATAAATTGAGGTATTGGACCTTCTTCTTCATCAATCTCTCTCATGGTAAAGAAAATATGGCAATTTTATGACTCAAAAATCTAAAGTGAACAAGTGCATTTTGTTTGGAGAGGCTCTTGGAGGAGGTCCACTTAGCTAATTCAAGAGGAATAGTTCATATTTTGGTTGTAGTATTCCATTTTAAGCTTCTCTTTTGTTTCATTTTAGTTCATCATTTTCTAATTGCATTTATTTATTTTAAGTCTTAATATTTGTTCTCCTCTCTTTAACCTTTATTCCTAATTGTTGTGTAGTTGCAAGCCAAGTGTTGATTGGTATTATCTCACCCTTGAAGCTAGTAGAAACCCTCATTTTTGTGGAAATATATCTTGATCTACTACATAGCGTGATATTGTAGTCCACCTTTATTAGGCATGATTTTTATTTATCTAAATTTGACGGTAACTTCCACATACTTTTGTTATTTCTTATATCCTTCAACCTCATTTAGATCCTTCCACTTGTATATCACCTATTTTTTGAGGTTTATAAACCCTTTTTTGCCCTTCTCCCCTTAAGGAAGTTTTAGCAGAGTGATATCATGGTTTATCCCTATCAGGCATGGTTTCACTTGGTCAAACTTTGTAATAGGGTCTGCATTCTTTCCTTCTATCCCCTTGCCCTACATCCATCAGTATATTGTATCTTAAATCTCATAACTCTTAATAAATAAATTTTATCTTGCTCTTTCATCAAATCTTCTCTCTATTGTGATATCGTGGTCCATACCAACCAAGCATGATATCACTTCAAACCTAATTTTTTGCCTATAGTTTGTAAATATTCCTTTGATATCCCTCTATATTCTATGTAATATCATACTCTCTATTCATAGAAAATTATTTCACACTACAAACCAAGATCAATTTCTTTTTATGCACTTGCTTTGGTCATCTAAAGGACCTTAGGGGTTGACTACCAAACTAGCAAGATTTGCATTACCTTTGGATACAACAAACCCCTAAACACTAATCTGCTTCTTTCAAGTTTTCTCTTTTTGTAGGTTTTGTGAAGTTGTGGTTGATTATTTTAGGGTATGAGATTGAGTTTGTGGTACAACTTTATCGAGCATAATATCACTTCAAACACCAATTGAGGTAAGGCTTCTTGTAAATCTTAGTAGCATTTCCTTTAAAAGTTTATTTTCTATTGTTCTCTACTCTTTGTCTTCTATAGATTGCATAGAAAAGTGAAAAGAATAATTTTTTTTTAAATTTAAGTCTATTTTAGGTTTAAGCTCACAAAATAAAAGGAAATAAAAGAATATAGAACTAGCTTTGATTTGTTTATCTCTTCTTGCTCCTTAGGTATTGCAATAATACTTGCATATAACCTTGCAATAGGTTAGAATTGTTTGTGCATTTCTCTTCTTCCTTAAAATAAAAGCCTTTACTTTCTTGTAAATTTAGGAATAGTATCCATTCAAAAATTAAATCATACTTAGGATAGCTCTTGCTTTATGCATTCTTTGTTTTATGCACTTTTTAGTTTAAAAGTTACTTTAAAACTTTTAATTACAAAAGCTAAACTTAGGTATTTTCTAATAAACACATTAAATAAAGTACTTGAAGTGAATCCTTAAAACACTCCTATGAACCCCTCAAAACCCAAAAATATACCAATTGAGGTGAGGACAACCCATAGGGATTTTAGCTCTTGTGGATTTGCTAGGATTTTTGTGGACCTCGTCACATCCAACATATGTACAAGAAATTGTATATGCATAGAACATTGGCAAGAAATATCAACTTTTCTTAGAGGCTCATGCAATAGTGAGATATGATAACTAGTATTTATCACCAACATAAGGAAATAAAATGTTTCCTAGTTGATTTATAGACCAATGAGGAGCAGTGAAACTTCATGATATACTTCTTGGCACACCTATAAAAAAAGTTTGATCTTGTAGTCTCATTGCCCTCTTGGGTCTATAAATAGGTGAGATAAATTTACATGATTGTGATTAATTATTGAAGCATTAATTTGGACTACTTGATAAACCCTTGGAAGGATTAGGCCATATGTACATGTGCCTAGTAGATATTGTAAGTAATTATAGGTTTATAATATTTTCATCCTCTCAATGATGTATGAGGCAATCAAGTAGGTGCGGAAGAGATTGATTTGATATGATATTGTATAGGTAACTTGGGGTAAATGAATTATATCAAAGATAAAGATTCAGAATTTATTGTATTGATATAAAAAAGGCAATATCCTCAATTATGTAGTATATCATCAAGTGGATTTAGGGCCCTTTATCCATTATCTAACACAAATACAAATATTTGTAGATACATGACTTTGGATGAGGAATTACAATTATGCAAGATACTAGATAGAGAGTGTTTACCTATCTAGGTGGCATATAGGGCCACACAACATAATAACATGAGAAGATAAAAATATATAATATCTTAAGAAGGATGTGTTGTTGAGCATACCCACTATGGTCAAGGGATCCAAGTATCCACTAACTAACACACTTTGTAAGAAATTGGATATACAAAGATTTTTTATGCTTGGTTGATATGCTAGGCAACATGATGTATTATATATGTAGATTCTAACTTGATTGAATTCTTATTTAATAAAAAATTAGGAAACAATGTCCCTATTAACCTAGTGTTGGTTGGTTTACAAAGAATTGTAGGTTTATAAAATATTGGATTAATAAGTCTTCACTACTCGATTAGTCTATTTAAATAAGCATCATTTGATGAATTGTATAATGAATACATGTAATGATTCTTTGATAGTCTATGCCAAGATCTAAAATTATTTATCTATTGCATGACATGTCTACAAAAAATGTAGAATTGTAGTACAGTAGATGAACAAATTTAGTCCTTGAAGGGTCCTATTAATTGATCATGAGAGTTGATGATACATGATATTGGTGAAGGTATTTGATTAAAAAATTTTGACACTTGGTTTGTGATAAGTATGAAAAGGTAACATTATGAAAAAGTCTTAATGGTTGTAAGAGTATTAAATCATGGGTAATTTATCAAGCTATTTTTGATTCAATACTCTGATAATCATCAAGACCTTAAATTTGATCAAATGATTAAGTAGATTATGATGTTCTTGGAATAGAAGAAAGGGAGATAGTAGGGTAATTAGGGATATGGATGGTTGTGTCATATATTACTTAAAAAATTAGAGGGGATAGAAGAGAAGAAATTTGATAGAGAAGAAGTAGAAAAAGGTATAGTACAAGAAATCAAGGCAAACAATTTATGGGATTGGAAGGGCCACTAGTATCAGGTACTTAGTGCAAATGAAATGCAATTGATCATTTTGCTAACTAGGATCATCATTGCCTCACCATGGATCCTCTTGAATTGATGGTATGAATAGGTAAGATCAAGAAATCATGCAATAAAGTACATTATTTTAGGCATATATGGATTTCAAGTAGCCATATAGATAGATAATCATGCAATAAGACACATGAGTAGGTAAGTCATGCAAGTTCAAGCATATAATCTAAGATGCAATATATTGATTGGTTATTTATGCTAATTTTTATATTATGTGGCTAGGTGATAGGTTTTAAAGCTAAATTTGGTAGTGATAATGAAGGGACATAACAAATTAGGCTCAAATTTACCTTTTAGTTCATATTTAGCATTGGTGTTATTTTGATTTTGCTTGACTAGGTCTCTAATTTCAAAAGATCTAGTTCACACCCTTTTGAAATTGGCATGTCAAAGTCTATAATGGTAAATTCTTAAGTGATCTAGGGAATTGATATGCTTTTCTTCTAATATCTCTAATTGATGAAGGTAACCTAAGTGATACTCATCCCCAACTGAAGAATCTTAAAGTAAGACTCTATAAGAAGGGATCTCAAGCTCAAAAGGAAAAACCACCTCAGTACTATAAATTAAGGCATAAGGTATTTTTCTTGTTAGTGTATGGACACTAGTGCAATATGCCCATGAGGCATAATATAACTACAAGTATCAATATCTACCATTTTTATTGACCAGTTTCTTAAGGATTTTGATTAATATTTTATTAGAAAATTATACTTGACCATTTCCTTAAGGGTAATAAGGTGTTGACCATTTTTGTTGAATTTTATATTTAGAAAAAACCCTATGGGCTTATTTATTCTTAAATTGTATATAATTATCTAAAAATAAGACTGATGGTATGCCATAACAACTAATGATTTGAATAACAATGAATTTTAAAATTTGAATTCTAGTCGTAGAAGATAATGGCATGGCTTCAACCCACTTAGTAAAAAAATCAGTGGCAATGATAAAGAAATTAATTTCTACTTGATGATTGAGGATTAATTTTTTGTATTATGTCTAGGTCCTATGTGGAGAAAGGCCAAGGTGATATGATTGGTTGTAATTCTTGTGAAGGAGGATGAACAAGGTTTTTTCATGTCATTGATATTTGTCACATTTCTTAACATAGTTGAAAATTTCTTTTTTTCATAGAGGGCTAATAATAACCCATTATAAGGACCTTTCTTACTATAGATAACCCACTAAAATATCCACTGCATGATCCATCATGATCTTCTTTAACGATTCTTTATACTTCTTCTAAACAATACATCTAAGGAGTATGCTTTTAAAGGAGAGTTGATATAAACTATCTCCTATGATTAGATATTTGTATACTTGTCTAAAATTATTGTATTTCTACCAATTTTATCCTTTAGGTAAAGTGTCATCCTTTAGGAAGATAAAGATGTCTTGATATCAAGGTTCTTGAGGCAAATTAGATTCAATGGAACAAACATTTAAAGGTTGTTGGCTTGATTTTAGAGTTGTAGGCTCTTTTATTAATCACATAATAGAAGCTTGTTCATACTCTAGTTCCAAAGGTATAAGAGAGGCTTCTATAACCATGGCATTTGCATGAAGATTTTTATATCATAAAATAATTTTTATTATAATTGTGAATACAAAAAAAAAGACCAATACAATATATATAAGTAACAAAAGCACAAGTAAATAACACATAATTGCACATAAGAGATATTATTTTATTAAATGTGGGTGGATCTCCCAATTGTACAAATAATGTGCCCCAATATGGGGTCTTTATAATGCTCTTGATATAGTTGTTACAATGTTAGGGTTTTCAAGGCCCCAATCCAATGAACAGTGGTGTCTTCTTGCTCGTCTTTGATCCCAATAGAGTGGTGAGTGGGATTTGGTATCCTATGTAGGGCCACTCGAGCTTCAAAATATACCAATGGATGTGATTCTTAGACCTAAACATAGGAAATAAAATCAAGGGTTAATAATATATGTGAGGGATCCACTACGTGAGACCCTTATAAATGAAATCAATAAAACCCTAGTTGCAGAATAGAAGCTATAAAATAGATTTAAGAATAATAAAAATGCTTGCAAATGAAATTTTACCTTGTCTATGTTGACTCACTATTTTCTATCTTTATCGTTGATGTAGATGGTGGTTATGCAAATGCCCTAACAAAACTCGAGGGTTGTAGGGTTGTAGATCTAGAACGGTAAACACCCACAGGAACTCGATAGACTCGAGAGGACACTTGATAGAATGGGAAAAACCTATGAAAAATTTATAGACTCGAGTGGGTGCTTAAGAAGCTCTAGAGGGCATTTGGTAGTTGAGGTAGAAGTTGCAAAACTAGATTTGGTTCACGCGTGTGTTATGATGGATATGAAAGTTACAAATGGCAACAATGGCAGGTGAAAGTGGTGAGGATGCTTGAGGACTTAGGGCACAAGGGCTTAAGGAACTCAAGACATTAGAAAATGTTAGGGACTCAAAACACTTAGGGGTTGAGTCATCAAAATGAATCCTCTTTATAATATTCCCTTAGGCATGTTAGGGTTTCAACAACACAATTTGTGTGGCCAAGATTAAAACATGACGAAGGATGGAGATTAAATCTAGGCAAATGGCATGGATTAAGGTGGATGGATGACTAGGATTAAAACATGATGGATGGTTGGGATTAATTCATACATATATACATATATTTATTATATATATAAATATAATATATAAAATATTATTATTTAAATATATATTAAAATATATATATAAATATATATAAATAATGGATAATTATGGTGAAAAGCTATGGATGGAGGACAAGTGGCTAGATTTTTGTGTCTACATATGCCCCTTTTTGTACCACATTGCATGAAACACAATGTGGTGCAAAAATACGAGACACTTGGTTTGGATTTGACGAAGATGAAACTTTCTCTTGTTGGAATGCAGAGATGAACTTGGAAGACAAAAGAATTTGGAATGTGTAGATTACCCCCTCAATTGGTGAATGAGTGAAAAATGAGTCTCACGAGCCAATTGAAAAAATTGTGGGGTGAAAAATGTGATGGAATTGTGCAATTGTAAATGTAGGGTGTAAATGCTAATGATATGAATGATGTAAAATGTGATGCCATTTTTACCCCAACGGTGGAAGGGGATTGTTGTGAAATGTAAATTATTGAGTCTATTTTTTCCCTAATAGATAAAGGGGTTTTTACCAAGTGTAGATGCCATGATCATGTAAGATGTATCCCATTGTGGGAAAATCAAAGTCAAATGTGGTTACCCTAAGTTTGGGGTGATTCCATGTTGTTGAAGAAATTGCCTTCTGGAATCATTGAAATGCAAATATGAAAATGCAAAAAGAAAAAATAGTCTTTCCCTCGGGGTCACTCATGATTGTAGCTAATTCCCACACAAAATTCCTAAATGGTTGCTCAATCACTTTACTCAGCTTGCATCCTCAGATACTGGTGTAATTGTAAGTGAAATGATAAAATTTATCCATGTTGGGAATACCATGGAAAAGGGCATCAATGACAACTGTTGAGAAAATTGGCTTTGGCATAGTCTCACTCAAAATATGAGGTACCAAAATTGATTTAAAAAAAAAAAAATGAGATATTGGTTGATGAAGATGGCCAAGTGTCCTTATGATGATTTACTCATCTTACCGAATTGTATGGATGTAAATCATTACAATCGCCAAGGAGATAGAATAGACCACTAGATACAAGGTTCACTCAAAATTGTATATGAACTTGATAAATGTGCAAATGTAATGATTGAAGGATGAAAATAATGTTGAAATGAATGTTTGATGATGAGAAATGCCTTTTAGTCGTAAACAAAAATTAAACATCCAAATCCATTTTTGATTTCAAAAAACATGATATTATGATAGAATGAATGTATGGATGCAATGTGGAGTGATTTTATGGAGGTAAGCTTCCTTTTTGGAACTTTTTTTTGGTATTGATAAAAAAAAGGAGGTTGAAGGGCCCCGACCCTTTACATAGATCTTGAAAGATATACAAGAAAAAAATAAGAGAAGATCACACAAATGCAAGATAGCCCTATCTTAGTAAAACAAACAAACCTAGGCTAAAACTGTTGATGGAGAAGCTGAAATAATATTCCTCCCGCTATCCTTCTATTTAACATAGCTAATGCAGTGCTCAATGCTTTACATAACTGATAAAGAAACTACTGACAATAATATAATTTAGTGTGCTTAAATCCTTCATTGCATGATCCCAATAAGTATTCTGCTTTGTTCTGCCCTCTTTATCTTCTAGCTTCATTATCAATTATTATAATCTCTTCCAAATCCATGGGGGAATATGACCAGACCATGAAATTCTCATATTTAATTGCCATATTCACCATTTTATCAAAAGCTTTGTTTCTCTATCTATAAATATATTTAACTTGACTTTTTTCTAGGTTTCCCAAAATACTCCTTGCATCTGTAATTTTTTGGAAAATACTAGAATTATTTAACTCCCCTTTTTGGAGGGAAGTTATAATATTCTTGGAATCCCGCTCAAGAACAATTCTCCTAAAATCAAAATTCACTGCAATTCGGAGGCCTGTAAGCATTGCCCTTGCTTCAGCTTGGTGATTTGTGGTAATTCCTAGATCCTCAGCATATGCAACCACTACCTTTTTGGATTTATGACTGCAAGTGATTGAGTCTATTTTTGCCCCAATAGATGAAGGGATTTTTGACAATGTGTAAATGAGTGTATGAAAAATGCAAGGAATGATTTTTTTACCCCAACATATGAAGGGGTTTTTGACATGGGAAAAAGCAATGATTGTGAATAGATGTAATGATTGATTCTATTTTTGCCTCAACAGAAAAGGGGTTTGTGAAAACGCAAGTGATTGAGTTTATTTTTGCCCCAACAGATGAAGGGATTTTTAACATGGGAAAATGTAATGACTGTGAAAAGTGCAATGATGAATTCTATATTTGCCCAAATAGAAAAGGGGTTTGCAAAAATGCAAGTGATTGAGTCTATTTTTTCCCCAACAGATGAAGGGGTTTTTGACATGGAAAAATGTAATGACTGTGAAAAGTGCAATGATGAATTTTGTTTTTGCCTTAACATATGAAGGGTTTTTGATAATGTAAATGATTGATTATGTTGTTGCACTAATATATGAAGGGATTTTTGATATGGGAAAATGCAATGACTGTGAAAAGTATAATGATGAATTTTGTTTTTCCCTAATAGATGAAGGGTTTTTGACAATGTAAATGATTGATTCTATTTTTGCCCCAATAGATGAAGGGGGTTTTTGAAAAATGCAAGTGTCCTTATGGTGATTTTTCCATCCTACTAGATTGCATGGATAACCAATCACTACAACCACCAGGTTAATAGGATAAACCACTAAATACAAGGTTCACTTGTACTTGTAAATGTATTTGACAAATATTGAATGAAGGTGTAATGATGAATGAAATTGATGGTGTTAAATACAAATGTATGAATGAAGCAATGAATGATTCTATTTTTTCCCCAATAGATGAAGGGGTTTTTGACATGGGAAAATGCAATGATTATGAAAAGTGCAATGATGAATTATATTTTTGCCCTAACAGATGAAGGGTTTTTGACAAGGAATGAATGCAAAGCAAAGGGTACAACCTTTGACAAAAGAATATAACCTTTTGAAACTATCAATTTATGTGCTGATGATGTGAATGCAAGGAAAAGGAAAAAACATTTGAAAAAGTATGCAACCTTTTAAACCTAGAAATTGATGTGTTGATGATGTGAAGTGATTGTGACCAAAGGAGTTTGGTTACTTTGGAACCTTTTGAATTTGATGTGTGTATACGAGGAAAATGACTCAAAATTCAAAAGGACGCAACCTTTTGAACCTAGAAATTGACTTATTGATGATGTAATGTGATTGTGACCAAAGGAATTTTGTTATTTTGGAGCCTTTTGAATTTGTTGTGTGTATGTGAGGCAAACGACTCAACCTTTGATAAAAGGATGCAACCTTTTGAACCTAGAAATTAAATTTGTTGTAATGTGATTGAGTGATTGAATTATTTATTAAATTTGTGGGGAAGGTGTGATACCTTGAGCACCCCCAAGTTGTGTGCTTGTTTGTTTTATTGGGGGGAAATGTGTGATACCTTGAACACCCCCAAGTTGTAATGTTGTATAGAACTTTCTAGCGATCTTTGCATATGCAAATTTTACATATATACATATATATACATGACGTTTACTTTTGTGTTATGCTTTTATGTGAATTCTTGTTGTGTATGTATGTGTATATGGATGATTAATGCATATGTTAATGTGTTATGGTTGAAAATGAATTAATGCCCTAATGATCATTTATAGTTTAGGATTTTTTTTTATCATGTTTAGCATTGTTGTTTAATCAGAGGCACCAAACTGGTGGTATGTGAAAATGGAAAACTCATGTAATGTTATGGATGGAAGAAGACATGGATGTTGACATGGAAGAAGATATGGATGTTGATATGGAAAATTAACTATTTTGCAGAGACTCAGACATACTAGTGGTATTAAAAAAACTCACTAAATACTGCCTAATTTTCTCTAAGATCAAATATGTATGCAATGAATTAATTTACCGAATCATGAGCATGGAAATGACCCGAGGCAATCAAGAACCAATATGTGTGCAAGTGAGTTCATTAACTCATCTTGAGTAAATTGGGTCTAAACCTATTATGTAGAAGACCAAGAAGCTAGCTTATCCTTATGTATGGTTAGAGGTCTCTTTAAAAGAGATGTGTCACCATGCATGAGAGTACTCCACTACCATTCAAGCATCTATAGCCCCGGTGGAGATTAGCTCGATAGTCCAATAATTGATCTCTAAGTTTTTGGATGACCACCTAATCGTTTGACTAGAAATGTAGTACTATATTTACAAATTGAGGATCTATGGTGTGTGATGTGTAAAATATTTAGAGTTTTTAGGGGTTTTACCCTACTCTTTATTTTATTTTGAAATTGTGATAGTGGTGAAAAATGTTATTTTTTTTTACTATGTTGCATGATGGGACAAGCAAGGAATACCCTTTTTGCTTCGAGGTACAACCCAATTATAGTATTATCTCTCTTTGACACAAAATGTTTTTAAAATGTATAATTGTGTTTGGTTCAAGAAAGTTTAGAGTCAATTCCCAGAACTCAAGATTTTCTTAGTGAAAATGTGTCTTGGTCCTAAAGAAAACTTGACATGCATTGGAGATTTCTTAAAACACTAGGAGTGGCTGAGTGACTGAAAACACCTAGGGATTATGGATATGGTTTTGCAAATAACAATTTTAAATCTATGGAATGGTGTAATGAGTGGATGATAATTTGAAGTTGCCCATGATTAAGGCAACATAGTGTATTAGACCAATTATTATATGAATTGAATAAATGATCCCTAACATGAAATGTGAAATGTGGTTGTGAATGTAATGTATGGAATGTGGTTTGTGAAATAACATATTTGTAATGTAAATGTATGAGATGCCATGTGTAAAATGCAATGTTTTTTTGTGTGTAAGGGTTATGTATATAGACATATATAAAAATCACATTATGCATAGAATGCTTTCAAGTGTATGATGTTCAGTGGCTTGGGTTCTTTTGATCCCCCTAGCCTGGTAAGCTTACGTGCTCCTTGAATCTTGTGAACTTAGATAGCAGCAAGCAACATGTATAGATGTTAATGACTTTGAGTTGACATGTGACCAAAGATGTTAAGTGTCTTTGGAGCCTTTTGAAATTGAAATATGACCAAAGGTTTTAGGTGCCTTTGGATCTTTTTGAAATTGAGGTGTGACCAAAGGGATTTGATACCTTTGGAGCTTTTTGAAATTGAGATGTGACCAAAGGGATTAGGTGCCTTTGGAGATTTTTGAAATTATGATGTGACCAAAGGGATTAAGTACCTTTGGATCTTTTTGAAATTGAGGTGTGACCAAAGGGATTTGATACCTTTGGAGCTTTTTGAAATTGAGATGTGACCAAAGGGATTTTGGTTTCGTTGGAGCCTTTTGAAATTGAGATGTGACCAAAGGGATTAGGTGCCTTTGGAGCTTTTTGAAATTGAGATGTGACCAAAGGGATTAAGTACCTTTGTAGCATTTTGAAATTGATATGTGACCAAAGGGATTAACTACCTTTGGAGATTTTTCAAATTGAGATGTGACCAAAGGGATTTTGGTTCCTTTGGAGCCTTTTGAAATTGAGATGTGACCAAAGGGATTAGGTGCCTTTAGAGCTTTTTGAAATTGTGATGTGACCAAAGGAATTAAGTACCTTTGAAGCCTTTTGAAATTGAGATGTGACCAAAGGGATTTTGATTCCTTTGGAGCCTTTTGAAATTGAGATGTGACCAAAGGAATTTTTATTCCTTTGGAGATTTTTTTTATATGGGGAAGGTGCGATACCTTAAGCATCCCCAATTTGCTTGTTGATTGATTGTGTGAGTGACTGGTAGGATGCAATATCCTAAGAATCCATAGTATGCTTGATGATTGAGTTGGTACCAATGTCTTTATTAGATGGGTCGAATGGATCATTTATGGAAAATAATTTCCTATCAATAAGATCTTGGACAATGTTTTTAAATGCATAGCAATTATTGATGTCATGGCCTTCTTGTTGATGATAAGGATAGTACAAGTGCTTCTTATAACATTTTCCATGTGGCTTGTTAGGATCTATTGATTTGATTTCTAGAAGTAAAATCTCTTGTGCTTCATAAAGCCTTCAAAATTTGGTTGCATAAGATTATGAAAGCATCGTGTAGTTGCAATTGGACTTTGCAGGATGCTTGGTATGTTTGTCCAATTGTTTTGGATGTTGAATTTGTGGTACATGATCATAACCTAATATGTGGATTGTGGAATTGGATATTTCAATTTTTGTGGTTGTTGAAATGGATGATGATGATCCAAATGTAACTCAATGTTAGTGAGTCGAGTTAAAATTTGTTACAAAATTAAAGTTTGTTGACAATCCGATTATAATACCTGGTTTGCTTGTTCAGTGTATTGAGATGTGGTGAATGGATTGATGAATGTATGAGATTGAGTGTGTTGTTTATGGTGTGATGAATTGGGGGGTGTGGATTAAAGTTGATGATGATGAGGTTGGTGAAGAAATGATTGTGAATGAAGAAAAGGAGATGATGTGTGAGGACTATGGATGGGTTGACTCATGGGAATGGAATGGGTATGGGTTGATGGAGGTGTGGAGATGGAAACCACATAAGATTGTGGTAACCATGATGGAATTTGGGTGACAAAGGTAGGATAAATGGAAATATGTTGAGGCTTAGGATTGACCACATGAACTTGCTATTGAGGACATGACTAAACTTTGTCACTTTTTAAGCAATTTGTTAAGGTGTTCCCATGCTTCATGTATTTCCATATCTAAAGTGGAAGGTGTGGATGTGGATGGGATGGATGAAGTATGTGAAGGATAAGTTACAACCGTAGTTACAGCTGAATAGACAACATTGGATGAGCTAGAAGATGGCATCTATGAAGTAGAATTGACCTATACTTCATACAAAGGGTTGCCATAGGTAGTGGTGTAAGATGATGGGATAGATGTGCTTTGATAACATGATGATTGGGGAATATATGTGTGCATGGCTCTATGCAAAATATCAACATTTGAAGTTTGCACAGTGTGTGAGGGACTTGCAAATAAAATTGAATAACTTGTATATATCACACTAGTGGGGTTGACCACAGAAGTGGTGGATAATGATGATGAACAATCCATGGATGAATTGTCTTGGTGGATGGGAGTTTAATTTCTAGTTAACACCATAAGATACTGAATTAAATATGCAATGTGCAATAAAATAATGTAAATAAAAACTTCACAAAAATCAAGTAAAACAACTCAATTCTAAGTTTCTGCAACAAATGTGTCTTACCTTCTATTTTTTTTAATCTCATTTTAATGTTTTTCCTTTTTTTTTTGTGTGTTTTTATGTACTAATCTAAATTATGAAGGGTGAAATCTATAGCTTGGTTGGGTAATGAGATTCTTTCTGGTGATGAAGTCCATAAATCAGGGGTATTCTATGGTGGCTAAAGGTAGATATTGGTGGATGGAGATGAAACCCATCGTCACAAAATATCAAGAAATGGTTGGTGATGAAATCCAAATCATTATTGTTTAATTTTAGACATGTTGTATGTGATTCATTTTAAAAATTTAATGCTCTCTATTGTGATTCTGTAGCACCCTAAAATTGGCGCAGTAAAACCTTAGTAATTACATTTACTCTAGTAAATATTCAAATTCAAATTTCAACCTCCAAAACCGCTCTAAAACCATCGCTTAATCTGTTTCCTCATTTCCTATGCCATTTTTAGAGTTTGTTTTGACTGTTTGACGATATCGTCGCCGATCAGATGATATCACCTCAGATCGGACGATTTCGTCTAGGCTAGGACGTCTAGACGATCTTGTACCAAAACTAATTTTTCACAATTAGTCTATGTTCCAACGACATCTCTAATCTAGGCAGAAGCGTGTCTGCATCATTAGAGACCCTCCCCATTGGAGATCTCCCAAATAGGGATGATCTCCAACCTCCTAACCTCCCTCCTAAGCCTATTTAATCCTAAGCCCTCCCCTTAGCATTCCCATGGCTGAAATTCCCTGTAACTTGAATTCTACACACACTAGACATCCTAAATTACTATTTGCATTTGTTTTATCCAAATTTTGTTGCAGGTACCTTAGTATTTTTTAGTCGGAGAAAGCTTACATCGTCGCAGACAATCCTGTTAAGATCAGAGGCGATCTTGTCAAATCAGATATGATTTCGACTGCAGTCCACATTGGGGGCAATCAGTGCCCAGAGTTTGCATTTCTTCATCCTTTTTCTATTGTATTATTCGCATTTAGTTAATATTATGATTATTTCTTATTATTTTGCATCTTGGAGTTCACCCATCTAGATAAAATGCATAATTAAGTTATAATTGTCATTAAATTAGTATAATGCATTCATGTTTCTATTTATAATTCTCAGTTTGATATGATTATTGGCATTTTACATTGTTTCCCTCTATTAGAATAGTTGCATTTTCTGCATTTTGTGTCTACTTCTCTGATTGTAGGTCTCTGATGAATTCGTCGAATCTTAGATGATCTTGTCTGATAGCAGACGATCCTATCAAATCAGAGGTGATCCTGACTGCTTCAAGAATCAGAATCTTCATCAGACATCCGAATCAGGTATGACTTTTTAATCTTTCTTATTTTCTCTATTTTCTGTCCTAATTTGTTCTTCTGTATTCATTTAATCTGCATCTTCATATAAAGCAATTTAGATTCATTTTGCAAAACCTAGAACTTGAATGTTTAAGGATAAAACTAAACACATAAAACACATTCCCAACCTAGGCATGGAAACTATCATTCAAACGTTTCCTGGTGAACCCACCATCCGTCAAAAAATCACCATAATACACCTCCCTCGAGAGGCGGGACCTTCGCAAGGCCTCTCAGTCCGAGGTACCATGCCATCCTTTTCCCATACTCCTTCTGGGCATGGATCCTATAGCCTGAAGGTAGGGATGTGAAAAATTTGGAGCGATACATTTTGGTGAACCCGACGTGAATGCATTTTAAACCTTTTGAAAACAAAAAAAAAAAAACAACCAAAACATAGATGCATTTTCAAATCATTAAAATTAATAAGTTGCATATCATGTTTAGATGGTAGCTCCTAAGAAAAGATTAGCAGTTACTATAAATGTTGAAAACCAATTAGCAGCCATAGAAATCAATTCTATGCTTAGTGTGCCTAAAATAGATAGAAATCAACTTTTGTGGGACGAACTTGATAGAATACTAAGTGTCATTTCATCTAGGTCAACAAAACTTAAACAAATCAAGAGGCTTGTCCTAGATAGAATCCTAGATCCTCATCAACTCGTATTTTATCGTGAACTTCAGAGAACCTACCATAGATGGTTAGCTTATAGGAGAGCTCTTGTGTCTTCAAAATTGTTCACCTTCGAGGAATATCTCGAGAACGCAGCCATTATACACTAGTTCCTAGGTCATGTAGAAGACCAAGAGGTTGTTCTTACAGATAGGGAAATATGGAATAGAGTTCCTCGAGCTATGTTATATCGAGAGTATTGCCACGAGCTTTACTTCTATCAACTAGAATCTGAGACAGATAATATCACTATAGCTCTTTTCATTAAATTTTTGAAAGAAAATTTTTAGTTTGAAGAAGAACACTTCATGACTCCTGAAGAACTCGAGCCCATTAATGATATTTATAAATTTTTTGTAGAAAACTAGATCATTACTTTCAATATTAGTTCTTGCATTTATTGTGTTGTTTGTTATCTTTACAATATTATTACAAAAACAAGAAAAACTAAAAAAAACATAACAAAAATCAAAACCTTTCATTTTAAATATTGTAGTAGGTATATAATTAATATATACCTCTTAAGATTGTTGCATATATATATATATATATTTGCTGAAATATAAATTAAGCACAATGCCTAAACTTAGGAATGGTAAACAAACTGAAGGAGAAGAAGAAGATTGGTTAGAAGATAAAGCTAGAAACCCAAATGACCTTCTTGAAGATCCAATTTCAGAAGGAGAAACTCTAGATGAACCAGAAGATGACCTAGGTGAAGACAATGAACAAGAAGAAAATGTTAAAGAGGATGGATCCTCATCCCCTAGAGTAGCTCCAGATGGAACTATTGCTTTTGACAATGTAGATCATTTCTGGAAATTTTTCAATAATAAAATTGGTGCTCTTAATATGGCAGTTCGTATTGATAAAGGGCGAATTAGTGATACTCAAGCAGCCATGGAACATATGTTTGATGTGCGCACTAATCCCTTGTCTTTCATTGATCAAGAAAGTGACAAGGCTAGACCATCCAATAGAGATATGGTCACTATGATTCAAAACATGCCAAAAAAATAGGTTACCCAACCTCCTAAGGAACCTGTTATTCCACCTAAAATCATTCCCACACAAAAGAAAACTTCCTTCACTGTTTTACTTCGCCAAACTATTGATCAATATGCTTCAAGTAAACAAAAACCTAAAATGAAGCCAAACACCAATTTTCAACAATCTGGAATACATCATAATACAACTTCAAAATTCCTTCACAACACCTTTCCTACCAACAATTTACACAATAGCAACATAGCATCTAATCTTCATGTCCCTCCATCATATGCTCACAAATCCCATATCAATGCCCTACCGAACCAATATGGTGGGCAAAATAGTAATCTGGAAGCCATGGTGAAACAGTTAGCTTCGTGTATGGACCAGATAGATCCTTATCGTCCCTCATACAATTATCGAGAGATATGTAGTCAACCTTTGGATCCCATAGTTGTAGCACAACCGTACCCTAAGCATTTTCCCATGCCCATCCTACCTATATATAAAGGAATCGAAGATCCCATAGAGCATCTTCGCATGTTTAGGATAGCATGTCATGATATATCACATGATGACTTGCTATTACTAAAAATGTTCATGAAAATTTTAGGTGGAATGGCATTAGAGTGGTACTCTCAATTGCCCACTCATTCTTTGAGAAAATTTGAAGAAACAGCTGAATCTTTTGTCCATCAATTTAGTGCCTACATCGAGAGGCATGTAACCATTAAATATTTATACAACTTAAAACAAGACAAGGATGAATGTTTTGCCGATTTCTTAGCTAGATGGAGGTAGTTGACAGGGAAACTGCACTTTGTGCTACCTTATAGGGAAATGTTGGACATTTTTATCAATAATTTACAAGAACAAATATCTTATGAGCTATCAATTGCTACTTTAACTACCTTCGATCAAGCTATAGATTTAGCTCGAAGAGTAGAAGATGCCCTCATTAGGAGAGGCCAACTTAGGAAGAAGGATGATGAGAAAACCTCCATAAATCAATATAAAAATAAACAAGTTGTAGGTGACGGAGTCACTGAAAGCAGAAATGTTGCTAATATCAATGTAATGAAAACAATAGAAAAATTTATATTGAAACCGCCTGATAAACCTCCTCGAGAATTTACTAGATAATCAACCCTTATCAACTATTTTACCTCAATTACTCGAAAGACGTTTGATCCAATTACCAGCTATCCGGGAACCTGATCCAACTATACCCGAATACAGAGCTGACTTACACTATGATTTCCATAGAGGACCTGGACACTCTACCAACGCTTGTAAAAGGTTGAAACATAAAATACAGGATCTAATTGATAATAATGAAATGGAGGTGCAAGCCTTCCAACCTAAACAAAATGCTCCTAATAATCCTCAAAATAACATTCCCCAAAATAAAAATCAAAATGCTAATCAATCATTAGACATATTTCAACACCCTTTACCAAGATATGGTAAATAGGTGGCCAATCAAATCGACTCGATATGTAGGAACTATTAGCGGACAATTACCTGTTCATGATCCTCAAATATTTGACACAACCTTATCCATGGTTACGACTAGGCCCCTACATAATTCTCAAACTCCAAATTCTAGTGATGTAGAATCAGATACTGAAAGTGAAATAGACATCACCTCAAACCAATCAAATAGTTTTGAAAATGAATCAGATCCTATTCAACCCATCACAGATGCTATTATTCCAAAAGAACCATTTCCTAGAAGAGTTACTACTCGACCCTCTTCTAATCAATTCCTCCCTGATGAACAAGCCATAAATGCTCGACCGAGACCAGTTCAACGTCTTCAATATAACATTGTAGGTACCATTGGAGTCGTTACCCGACAACGAGCTCAAAATTCTCAACAAGAACCAAACCGAATGATGGATCAGCTCCATTTGTTTTGAAAAATCCCAATAAAGGGAATCATGCTTCCAATGTTCAACCTAAACCCCCTTACAATATTAATGAGCAATTAGCCAATACTACAGCCAGAATTTCCATTTTGGATTTATTAAGATCTTCTCCTACCCATAGGGATGAGTTGATGCTTACATTAAGCCAAATGATGGTACCTCAAAATATTCAACTCGAAGCCATGGCCAATACTATCATCACTAGATAAGTTGATTGTATTGACTTCCGGGATAAAGATATCCCACAACACAGTTTACATAAGGATAATCCCTTATATATTACTACTCTAATTGGAGATGTAGCTGTTAAAAGAGTCCTAATTGATAATGGTTCATCTCTAAACATTTGTACTTTTGACTTCTACCAATGATTTGGCTTTAGAAGTGATGAAATGAAGAAAACTGACATGATTATCAAGGCTTTCAATGACGAAACACAAGAAATGTGTGGAGTTATCACCATCCCATTGCAAGTTGGTCCTCGAACTCTAGATACGACCGTGTTTATTTTACAATACCTCGCATCGTACAATATACTCTTGGGTCGTCCTTGGATCAATGCAATGCGGGCTGTCCCATCAACTTTACACCAATGTGTTAAATTCGAATTTAAAAATCAGTTGGTCACTATCCACGGTGACCCTAGACCCTTTGATATGTGTGCTTTGGCGGAACCTGTTGGAGTGCAATTTTGCCCTGCTCTATCATCCACACATCCTAATTCTTATTTTTCATCTAAAACTGTGAAACACACACCCATAACTTCATCTATTTCTCCTCCATTAATTTCATCCTCATGTATAGATCAACAATCTTCTAAACAACCCACTCTAGAACCTCAAAAATATCTTCAATCTACAACCAATCCTTCATGTTCTATCCCTATAATTTCAAAACCTATAGACCCATCTATTAACACTTCCACATTATCAACATCTATCATACCTTCCACATCTAAAGATATAGGGAATGATCCTTCTACATCTTATGCTCTTTTTGATGAACTTTTACTAGATTTATCCACAACCTTAATATCAGAAAAAACAAATACTTTCATGCAAGATTCAATTCTTTTAAATAACTTTCCGCCATCTCCTCGTACTTTGGGCCTCCCACAACCTATGGGAAGTATTTACCAAGTCGGGAGTTGTGCCTTAATTTATAAAGGATATGACTGGGGAAGAATCCCTCGGAATATCAAATCTCATCATGAGGGATATGCTCGATGTTATTTTACCAATGAATATATTAAAGCTAAACCCATAATGCTTAAAATGGGATATAAAGGGAAAGGCTTGGGACCTTTCCAAAATGGCATGAAAGAACCTTTCGAGGTAGAACCGTGGCCTGCCCGCTATGGTGTGGGCCTATTTCCTAGTAAGGATCAACCCTTTCCTTTTGAAGATGATGATCAACTCATATGTTATCAAGATTATTTGGATAGGTGTGATGATTTGCCTCTAAAAAATCAGCCATTTACATGTAACATGCTATCCATAGCTTACCCTGAAATGATTGCCGACTCCGATGAGGAGTTGGAAGGAGATATCTTCCACGATGTCTCCGTTGAAGAGATGTTACACAATGGATTTTATTTTGATGGTTCTATACCAACTATAGCCCAACTTGAGACCGCTAATCCTCAAGATGAATTATCCAAATTAACCTTACAAGAATTACAAGAATTGGGCATTTCACCCGCCCCACCTAACTTTGAAAGAGATCTACACATGGAGGTAGAAAACGTCATTAAAATTAATATTGGAACTGAGGATAGTCCTCACATAATCAATATTGGATCAGAATTAAGTCAAGAAAAACAAGAGAAATATATTGCATTCCTTAAATAATATGAATATGTCTTTGCTTGGACATACAAAGATATGCTAGGTCTAGACCCTTCTGTAGTCATGCATCATCTAGTGGTCCATCCAGAAGCTAAACCTGCTAAACAAAAACTTAGAAAAATGCATCCCAAAGTGGCTTTGCTAGTCAAAGGGGAGTTAGAAAAACTCCTGAATGTTGTTTTTATACAAGCTATTTATTATACTGAATGGATCTCAAATGTAGTTCCAGATCACCAAGAAAGAAGCCACCAAAGTTAGGGTTTGCACAGATTTTAGAGATATTAACGTTGCATACCCTAAAGATGATTTTCCTCTTCCAAACATGGATCAAATCATGGACTTTACTGCCAGGAGTGGGATGATGTCCTTAATGGATGGATTCTTCGGTTATAATCAGATTAGGATAGCTCCCGAAGATCAAGATAAAATAGCCTTTATTACCCCCTGGGGTACCTTTTGTTGTAAAGTGATGCCATTTGGCTTAAAGAACGCAGGTGCAACATATCAATGAGCTATGACTTATATTTTTCATGATATGATGCATGATATCCTACATGATTATGTAGATGATATTATAGCTCGCTCTATTAATGAAGATAATCATTTAGATGATTTGAGAAAAGTTTTTAATCGATTACGAGAATATCTTATTCGATTAAATCTAGCCAAATGCATATTCAAAGTTAAGTCCAGTAAACTATTAGGGGTTTTAGTTTCTTTACGTGGTATCGAAATCGACCCTCTCAAGATTGTGGCTATCACTGATATGCCCGCACCTACTAATATATCTGAGTTATGAAGTTTACAAGGTAAGCTTCAAGCCATCCGTCGCTTCATCGATAAGCTGGCGGACAAAACCGGTCCCTTTATTAAACTCCTTAAGAAGGATGTCCCTTTTAATTGGGACGATGAATGTAAAGAAGCTTTTGAACTTCTCAAACAATACCTCCTTAATCCACCTGTGCTTTCACTACCTAGACCTGATCGTCCATTTCTCTTGTATATTTTAGCTTCAGATTCTGCCTTAGGAGCTATGTTAGCTCAACTTGATGATGAAAAGAGAGAACGTGCTAATTATTATATTAGCCGAACCTTCATCAGTTATGAAACCCGCTACACAGTGTTGGAAAAACTATGTTTAGCAGTCATGTTTTCTATGCAAAAATTACGCCATTATATGCTTAGTCAGAAAACTTATGTCATTGCTAAATATGATCCCTTAAGGTATCTCATGAGTCGACCTTATTTATCGGGTCGCATAGCCAAGTGGGTTCTTGCTCTAAGCGAGTTCGACCTCATGTTCATAGGACATAAGTCTGTTAAGGGTCAAATCATAGCATATCAATTAGCTGCTACACCCTTAGAGTCTACCCATCCCCTCATCATTGAGTTTCTTGATGAATGCCTTCAATTAGAGGCAGACCATATTGAACAATGGTCCTTATACTTTGATGGAGCCCAATGCATAAGTGGGGCTGGTGTGGGTTTTATTTTAATATCCCCTCAAAAACATCTTATTCCTCTATCCTTCAAATTAACATTTGCTTGCACCAACAATACTACTGAATATGAAGCTCTAATCCTTGGATTACGAGCTGCCTTGGCGCTAAAAATTAAACATCTATTAGTTTTTGGTGATTCTCAACTTGTTATAAACCAAATTAATGAATTTTATCAGACCATAGATGATAAAATGTGCCCATATAAAGCCTATGTTTTACAATTAATGTCTCTATTTGATCAAGTTACCTTGGAAGCTATTCCTTGAACTTACAACCGTGCAGCTGATGCTATGGCCTCAGCTGCATCTCTCCTACCCTTGGAGTTAGATGACGAATATGACACTATCATTATTCATCGACTCCAGGAACCCGCTTCAAATAAGTCATGCTTAGAACCTTTGGATGTGTTTCTAATCAATGAAACTACTCTTGAACCTTGGTATATGGATATATTTGATTTTCTCCAAAATGGGACTTTCCTCGCCAATTCTAATAGAAACCAATGTCGGTTATTATGTAGAAAAGCAAGTCGATTTGTAATAATTGGCAATACTTTATATAGGAGATCTTTTGAAGGTATCCTATTAAGATGTTTGAATTTAGAAGAATCTAAATTAGCCTTGAGTGAAGCCCACGATGGATCTTGTGGAGGACACTTCAGTGGTAGTGTCATTGCTAAAAAGCTCCTTAGGATAGGCTACTTTTGGCCTACCATGGAGAATGACGCACATGACTATGTGCACCATTGCGACAAGTGCCAGAAGCATGCTGACCTTGTCCATGTGCCTGCATAAGAACTGTAGGCTATTTCATCTCCTTGGCCATTTTCAAAATGGGGTTTAGATATTATTGGCAAAATCAATCCTGTGTCATCCGATGGACACAAATTCATCATAACCCGCCACCGAGTATTTCACGAAGTGGGTTGAAGCTATGCCTTTAGCTTCTCGCACCGGCACACAAGTCTCCAAATTTATTTTTAATCAAATCATTTGCAGGTTCGAAATTCCTACAAATCTCATCTCTGATAATGGAACTTGTTTAAAAAATAAAGATGTTAAAAAATTATGCCAAAAATATAAGATTCAACATCGCTGGTCCACTCCCTATTATCCTCAAGGTAATGGTCAAGTAGAAGCATCTAACAAAACCTTAATCAAAATCCTCAAAAGATTGGTCAATAAAACTAGCCGCGACTGGCACATTCAGTTATATCCAGCCTTGTGGGCCTATTGAACTAGTGTTCGAACCCCCACAGGAACTTCACCTTTTGTTTTGGTTTATGGGGCTGAAGTCATTTTTCCCTTTGAATTAGAAGTTCCTTCTTTGGCTCTACTACTTCAAGATACCGAAGTAGGAGATGAATATCGAGCTGGAAGACTCAGTCAGCTGGAACTCCTAGATGAAAAACTCATTAATGCTTTGGAGCATCTTCGTGCCTACCAAAACAAGCTTAAAAGATCATATGCTAAAAAAGTTCGTCATTGATCCTTTGAGATCGGTGACCTTGTTTTAAAAGAAAATAAAAAATATACCAATGCAACTAAGGACCTTAAAGGTAAATTTGAGCCCAACTGGCTTGGACCATACATTATCACTGCTAAATTTGAATCAAGAGCATACAAATTATCTACCTTAGATGGTAAAGAACTTAAAGAACCCATGAACATTTTGCATCTTAAACGTTACTATGTATAAATTTGGTCATTTCATCCTTGTATATATTTGTTTAAAATATTTCAAAATCACTATTTTGTATTTCTTTCAATTTATAAATTCAAAAACACCAAAAACATTCATAATCATCAAAATATTCAAAACTATTTGTTGTATTTATTTATGGCACTTGTTAATTCTTTCAAAAACAAAAACATAATAATAAAAATAAAAAAATAGCAATATTCTTGACTCTTTCAAAACCAAAACAACATAAAGAAGAAAGAGAGAGTCAACATTCTCAAAACTTCTCAAAAAGTATTTATATATATCTTCTTACAAATGTTGCAGTTATATGTTTCAAATTATTTTGGATAAATTAGCATTTATTTGGAATCCCTCACTTTCACAAACACAAAATAAATATCTTGATTTTTTTTGGCATGATTACTAATCTCTCTTATATCAAAGTCCACAAAATTCAATTAAATAAATTTTGAGCACAGAGAATTGATCTTGTTATTTACTTAAACCAAGCACATCCTTTCACAATAAAATGATTATATTTGTAATTTCCATGCTTTGCTACATAGTAGAAGTGGTTTCTTAAGTGAAAAGTTTCCCCTGCTATCCTATCATGCACATGGTCTAGAATCTTTGAGAATTGGCAAAAGGACAAGCTCACCCCTACCCAGAATAAAAATCCCTTGCTCTACAGCTAATCCGAGCAAGTATCCCTAGCATAGAACAAAAAGAAAAAGCAAAGTTCAAGAAAAAGAGAAAAAAATAAAAATATTATCATTACAGCATTATCAAGAAAAAATACAAAAGAAATACAAAAGCAAAGAAAAGAAAAAAAAAGCAAAAGCAAAAGCAATAAAATCCCTTTCCCTACCCTTTGAAAAGAAAAGAAGGGTTGATGAGCTTGAATCCCTGGAATTCTCAATTATTCAAAAATCGTGAGGTAAGCCCCATAACAGGTGGTTTGTGCCCAACCCCCTTGGCCTTGGGTAAATCCTAGCGTGGCGATATGTCCGTCACATTAGCGACCTTCTTTTGTAAAGACCTATGTCTCGCTATGGATTAGCTAGCTCTTGATAATCCAACTTACATAGTAGTCTAGTATGGTTATATGCATCTACATCATGGTTAATGAACACTTATTTGGTTCATTCAAATCACTTGTATCATATTATCTTGCTCAAAACTGGTAAATGAACATAGCAATTGCACACACATTTGTGTTTGAGAGATTTTGTGTATCCTTATGATAACTCAAGATTGGAAATGAACTCACATATGCACATGGGATTCCTTATAAATATAACTTTTGTCTTTAAGATACTTTGAAATATTTTTTGCAAATTGTTTGGAATAATTCATTTTCTTCTTTAAAGTACAGTTGTTTAGTATAAAGACAACTACATGCATAATAGAAACATCAAAATTTCTTTCAAAACCATACAATCAAAGCACACACACACACACACACACACACATATATATATATATATATATATTGTCGACTTTCGTGACGATGGTATAGTTCCAAAACCAAAATTGGAATTTTATGCCTAGCGCAAGTCTTCCTCTTCATCTTTTCTGTTTATCAAAAATCAACCATGCAATAAAACAATCTATTTTCTTCCTTGATTTTCGCGATGATGGTATAAGTCTATACCTACATATTCTATGCCTAGCGCAAACCATTGTACCAATTTTTTTTTTTTTCCATTTATTTGAAAATCATGAAAACCATATGACTTAAATCATTATGTTACACAATTATGCTTTCAAAAGCATGCACATTATCACTATTTCATGTCATTATGTCAACCTTCAATTTTGCAATGATGGTATAATTCCTAGGGAATTATCCAAAAAAAATTATCACACTTAGGAATTTATGCCTAGCAAAAATCATTTTAACATTATTTCATGCATACTATTTTTATGAAACTCTGAAAACAAACCATCATCATCATCATTTTCACCATAGCACCAAAGTCTTAAGACAGTCTCTTAAGCACTCTTTTACTTTTTAACAATGTTTCTATACTGGGATTAGCTTGACGACCGAGTGAGCGACGACTCCATGAAATGGTCTATAATAGCGATAATGTCCTTTGAAATTATTGTTAAAAGTCCCTTTTTATTTTTTTATCAAATCATCACATCACAAACAACCAATTTGTTCTATCAGATTCTTTCATTTAAATTTTTTAAGCATGACATTTCAACCATAATATTTCCAACGATGTAATTACATGAATCATCAAATCAATCAATCAAAACATTTAAAAGCATCATACAAACACATAAGACAAGTCATATGATCAAAAATATCTCATCTATATATATCACCAATATATATACATCATATCAAAACCGAATCGGTATGCCATAATCTATACCTCGGCATACTCAATCCTCTATCAAAAATAATAAATACTATATATCTATTTGTACAATGCAAATAGTAGGTAGCCTCAAGAACCCCTCAAGCTCTCAGCCTCATCTCCTCCCCCGCCCTAAGGTGGACGAGGTGGCCCCATCACAGTATGAGTGGTACTACGAGTCCTAGTCATGGATCAGGATGAAGTCCTTGATGACCCCATCCTGATCGGATCCGTGATGGTAGCCGACAGTGGTAATATATCCTCCTCTGGCACCATCTGGTGGTATAGTGTCTGATAAAAAGTGATCTGGGAAATAGCCCGTGCCAGCTCCCAAGTGCTCGTCCCTTCGCCCCGTGCTCTGAGGCGTGCAATCTCATATCTGAGCTGTGTCACCTCAGCTCGATGGCGTGCAGCCTCCTCTTACAGGGTTTGCACCTGTGCTTGGAGACAGACTGTCTCCACTCAGAGAGTCGCTGTCTCGCTGCTCTCCCCTGTCAACACCCTTGCCCTTATCGGGAGATGGTGGCCTCTCTCTCTATGGAGAAGGGGGTCTCTCCTCCCTCCTCTCTCGTTGTCGCGGACTCTGCTGAGCCTGTGGTGAAATGATTTAACTTCGTTTGTTATATTTAATTATGATCAAATTCCTCAAATGCAATATGATGAAGCAATATGAAAACCACAACAGTAAATAAATTAAATCAAATGGAAATAGTTCGCCACTCAGGGAGGGCATGTCCCCGCCGTGAAGGCAATAGCGAAATGCAGAGAATAAAAAATAAAACACGATGATTTAATTTTGAATAATCTATCTACTATATATATGAAATGTTTTACTCTTGGAATACATAGCCAACGGCTAGGTTTGGTGTGTAACATGACTCCCCTCCTTGGAAAGCTTTGTCCTCAAAGCTAGAAATGTCTGGAAAATACTTTCAGGTTCCCATGTGGCATCCTCCTCTGGTAAATCTTGCCATTTGATGATAAATTCTTGAATCTGATGTGATCTCAGTCTTCGTATTCTGTGTTGTAGTATATCTTCGAGTTGGAGATGTATGCGTCCTTCCTCATTGAGCACTGGTAATTCTGATTGACTTTGCACTTTCTGACCAATTACTTTTTTGAGACATGAAACATGAAATACTAGGTGTATTCGTGATGATGTAGGTAGCTCTAACTGATAGGCTACTTCTCCAATGTGGCGCATAATTTTGTAAGGACCATAGAATCATGGAGCCAACTTTTGGCTGGACTTTATCCTTAACGATGATTGTTTGTAAGGTTGCAACCTTAGGAAAACCCAATCACCTATATTAAAAGTTCTTTCTGATCGGTGCAAGTCTTGGTGTTGTTTCATACGATTTTGTGCTTGGACTAAATTCTCTTTGAGGATGGTGAGTGTAGACTGCCTTTGTTGGAACCAGTCATTCACTTTGGCTACTTTGAATGATCCTTGTACGTAATCTACGATAGTTGGAGGCTTGGTGCCATACAATGCTTCAAATGGAGACATCTTAATTGAGTAATGGTAAGAAGTGTTGCACCACCATCCTGCCAATGCTAACCATTGGCTCCATTGGTATTGTTTATATTGAGCGAAACATCTTAAGTACGTACCCAAACATTTGTTAACTACTTCTATTTGACCATCTGTCTGTGGATGGTAGGCTAAGGACATGTTCAATTTGGTACCACTAAGTCGAAATAATTCTTTCCAAAAGTTACTAGTGAAGATGGGGTCTCTATCACTTACAATATTTTTTGGCATACCATGTAATTTGAAAATTGAATCCATAAATACCTTTGCCACCTTGCTTGTGGAAAATGGATGTTGTAAAGCCTAAAAGTGAGCGTATTTGGATAACCGGTCTACGACTATGAAGATTACTATCTTGCCTTCTGACTTTGGAAGACCTTCAATAAAATCCATGGATATATGTTCCCACTGCCGTTCAGGGATGGGTAATGGTTGTAACAACCCTGGTGATTTTACTGTTTCTTCTTTATTGCGCTGGAAAACTTCGCATTCTACTACCCATTGTTTGAATTCTGCTTTTAATCCTTTCCAAAAAATGATTGTTTGACCCTTAAATATGTTTTCAAAAATCCTGAATGTCCTGCTGATGGAGAAGCGTGTGATTCATCGAGGATCTTTGATTTGAGTTCTGAATTGTGTGGAATGTAAATGCGGTTCTTCTTCCAAAGGATTTTATCTTCATAAGAGAACAAAGGGTGTTTAGAGGACCCTATAGATAACTCTTGAAGTATCTGAGTAGTTTCACTATTGGACAACCATTCATCTTGTAATTGATTCACCCATTGGGAACAAGGACCTGAAATAGCGTTAATGACTACTTCGCCTTCATATTTCCTGGACAGTGCATCGACGACTATATTTTCCTTCCCTTTCTTGTATTCGATAACAAAATCATAGCCCAATAGTTTGGTTAACCACTTATTTTGTTTCGGATATGAAAACCTTTGCTCAAGAAAATGTTTGAGACTACTATGATTTGTTTTTATAATGAAGCGGCTATTGATTAGGTAGTGTCTCCATTTTTCTATCGCATGAAGAATAGCCAACATTTATTTTTCATATGTTGATCTTCCCAAATTTTTCTCGGAGAGCTGTTTATTTTCAAATGCCAACAGATGAACTTCTTGCATTAATATAGCCCCAATTCCTATTCCTGATGCATCACATTCGATAATAAATGGTTTGTGAAAATTGGGAGTTGCTAATACTGGAGTTGTACACATGGCCTTCTTAAGAGCTTCGAAGGCTTGAGTGGCTTCTTTCGACCAACGAAAAGCATCCTTCTTTGTGAGTGTTGTGAGAGGTGCTGCAATCTTACCATAATTTCATACAAACTTGCGATAGTAGCCCATGAGACCCAAAAAACCATGAAGTTTCTTGATGGTTTTAGGTAAAGGCCACTCTTGAATTGCCTTAATCTTATTGGGGTCGACTTTGAAACCCTCGTGTGAAACTATATGACCAAGATACTTGACTTCTTGGACACCAAATGAACTTTTGGAACGTTTGACAAATAGCTTTTCTCTGTGTAAAATGTGAAGGGCTTTATCCACATGATGTAAATGGTCCGTCCATGTTTTGTTGTATATGAGAATATCATCAAAAAAAACTAACACAAACTTATGGAGGAGTGGACGAAACACTTGGTTCATGAGACTTTGGAATGTGGATGGTGCATTGGTGAGACCAAAAGGCATGACCAAAAATTCGTAATGACCTTCATGAGTACGAAAAGTAGTTTTGGGAATGTCTTCTTCTCTGACATGGATTTGGTGAAATCCTGAGCGAAGGTCTAATTTTGTAAAAAATTTTGCACCATGCAACTCATATAGTAGGTCATCTATGACAGGGATAGGAAATTTGTCCTTGATAGTGATTTTATTGAGAGAATGAAAATCAGGACACATATGCCAAGAGTTATCTTTTCGTCGAGCCAGAACTACAGGTGAGGAATAAGGGCTAGTGCTGTGACGAATGACTCCATGATCTAGCAGATCCTGAATGATCTGTTCGATTTCTATATTTTGTGGTTGAGGATAGCGATAAGGATGATTGTTAGGTGGGACACTCCCTAGAATCAAATGGATGGCATGATCATGAGATCGTTTAGGTGGCAATATTTTAGGTTCTTGGAAAACCTCTTCGTATTGTGTTATGATGTCTCGTAACTCTGGAGCAGTAATATCCAAATTTGTTCTAGATTGTTTTTCCAAACAATTAATTTGAGCTATAAATCCATATCCACCCTTTTTTAACATCTTCTCCATACTATGAGAGCTCACCATTTGTGATGGAGGAGTAGTAATGCCTTGTAAGCGAATGACTCGTCCGTTTTCCTTCCATTCCACAAATAATTTTTTGAAATTGAAGCTAACCGTGTCTAATGTTTCCAACCATTCAACTCCCAAAATGACATCGGAGTTCCCCAAATTCATGACGAAAAGGGATCCAAACCAAGTATAAGTTCCCATTTTTATGGAAACTTGAGATGTTCGACCAACACATTGCGCGTTCACCCCATTGGCCACTAGAACCTAGAATTTGTCTTTTTTGGAAGAGTTAATGAATAAATTCAAAGCTTTTGCTATTTTGATGTCGATAAAATTGTGGGTACTGCTGGAATCAATTAGCACATTCACCTTTTTTTGGTGGAGAAATCCTGGTACCTTGATGGTATGGTGGGCGATTAACCCCATGAGGGCATGCACGGAGATCGCCATTGTATCCTCTTCCTTCTCTTCTAAAGTACTTGGTAGCTCTTATTGCATAGGTTCTTCTTGGTGGTAAGTTTCTTCCTCTTCTCCTTCATATTGATCGCCTTCAATATGAAATTTTTGTTTTTGGGCACATGCTTGTTCCCTGGGGTGATGAGTGTGACATTTATAGCAAAATTATCTTGATGGTTGATCATTTCTACGAAAGGAATTGTTGCGATACGAAGGACGACTATAAGTTTCACGCCGTGCATACAACTGATTTCTCTTCTCGGCCGACTTGGCTTTTCTTATACAATCATTCAGGCGAGGTTGGATTTTGAATGTCTACCTCCACCCTAATATTTTCTTTCAATCCATTGCAAAAAGCTCCTACCACTATGTCGGGACTGAGGTCTAAAGTATATGGTAGTAAACTGGTGAACTCCGAAACGAATTCGCTAACCGATCCTTCTTGTTTAAGAGATAACAGTCTTACTATGTATGACGATGTAGCTCCTTCATCAAATCTTTCTAAAAAAGAGGTAGTGAATTTTTCTCCAATTAATAGTAGCTCCTTTCTCTCGCTTAAGCCATACGAACCATTGGTAGGCCTCAGTGCCTAATTTTGATGTAGTGAAAGGGACTTTATCAAATTCCTTAATTTGGTATAAGTCGAGAATGCCTTCCATTTTGGCTATCCAACCATGAGGATCACGACCCTCAAAAGTGGGCATATCAATGCATGGAAAATTATTAGGGCCTCTCGGTTGATGATAACCCATATCCCTTTCTTGATCTTGGTTATACTGCTGTCTATGATAGCGATCCCTATAATTATCCGAATTGCCTCTTTGTTGTTCCCAATCATCATCTTGATCATCATTTTCTTCATTCCTTTGGGCATGGGAGTGATTTTGGTGATTAGTATTGGGATTAAGCTGGTTTTGTGCTTGCACTAGGGTTTTTAGGTTGATACTAATTTCATGCATACAATCTATTAAGAGTCGAAGAGATTCATCGTTGGAAATGGCCGAGTTACTTGAGTCTCCTTGTGTGATTTTTTTGTGAGTTTGGAGAGGGTTAGTAGCCATAGGGTCTACTAGTGGATGATTTGGATTATAACTACCAATTTTGAAAGGAGAAGGAGAATTTTTTGTACCTGGGCTTCGATGAGGTCTTCGTGCATTGTTACTGGTTGTTTCCAAACTTGATAGTCGATCGTCAGATCCTTTGGTCCACCTTTTGCTCATGCACTTGTTAGCATAACCTGCTTAGGAGCTTTTGAGCTTTGATGACTGCAAAAAGTTGGTTGAATTTAGCAAAAATTTGTATTCTGCTTCAACTGTCACTCCAACTGCGATGCAGATTTGAATTTGGGCTTCTCCTTGATAGCAACTTTTGACAACTTTTAGTGACAACTTTTGACAACTTTTAGTGACAACTTTTAGCAATTTTCTTGACCACTTTTTGGATATTTGACACATGAACTGGACTAAGGGACTGGATGCAGAACTAAACTGATAGGATGAGCATCCGAAGGCTAGACCAATAGACACGCGACGCGGAAAACACCACACTGTGACTAACACAAACTGACAAGACAGGACCCCGAATGACGACTTACACAACTGACAAGACAGGACCCTGAATGGCTACTGACATGAAAAACACCTCACTGTGACTGACACCAACTGATAAGATAGGACCCCGAACGACGACTGACACAACTGACAAGACAGGATGACTGGGAACAATTATGATTTGCGACAAGGGACAACACCGTGAGGACGACCACTCGACACGCGGACACGACACAAAGCAACTGATAACTGGTGATGCGAAGGATGACAACAAGGACAACCTTGGACCAATAGAAAGTGAACACACGAATGAAGACAACCTAAGCTAACCTGTGCGGGAGGAGACTCTGGCCCTGTGATCAAAGTCACACCTTACTATTAGCCCCTATCGCATTATAAATCGTAATTTTCCCAAACCACGTCGAATGTGGGATATTTGTCTTGGCAAAACAAAAAAAAAAATTTGTACCTTAGTTTATGCACCTTAATAATTATGTTTCATGTGCTCCGATTGGCCGGCAGATGGCGTGAGAAGAAACGACTGTGCGCGCTCTATTCTACCATGATTCTGCTTGTTTCTTTGGCTCCCGATCGAAGAGGTAACATTCGTAGCTACAAAAAGTTCTTTTATGAATCCCAGCTATGTGGAAATCATGCTTGGCTCAGTGAAATCTCTCACAGATTCATAAGTTATACCCCACATTTGCTGTTCCCTAGATGAACGCTTTGAAAGAATAAAATGTTGCTACCCGATAGAATATGTTTGAAGCAAAATGCTGCTACCGGTGGATGGAGTTTTGAAGTATTTTTAGCTACTCCTCATGATTGTGTTGAGGCCGAATGATAACAATGAGTCCAGCAGAAGGTACGAAGAATTCTTTAGGATCTTTTTAAGGAAACTGATACCACATGAAATGATTTAATTTCGTTCGTTATATTTAATTCTGATCAAATTCCTCAAATGTAATATGACGAAGCAATATGAAAACCACAACAGTAAATAAATTAAATCAAATGGAAATAGTTCACCACTCAGGGAGGGCACGTCCCCGTCGTGAAGGCAATAGCGAAATGCAAAGAATAAAAAATAAAACATGATGATTTAATTTTGAATAATCTATCTACTATATATATGAAATGTTTTACTCCTAGAATACCTAGCCGACGGCTAGGTTTGGTGTGTAACACATGGTCTCCTCTGCTCTCTCCCACCGTGACCCTGGGTCACCTCAATAGCCGCCTGGTGTCGCCTCCCCATTCAATGCACAACTACGTGAATCGGACCCTGAGCCCTCGTCATCCGAGGAGGGCAGATGCCTGCATACCAGGCATCGTAGTCGTCGGCTACCCCTACGTCATCCCCATCCACTAGCTGAATGGGGGCATCATCTACGTCCTGACTCTAGAAGCACTACATATCTGGAGCCCCGTTGACTATAGTGTTATCCCAGACAATCTGGGAAAACTCATAATCCTTGAGAGATGGGATCCCTTACTGTAGATCAAACTATCACAAAACTTGGTCATAGCGATGGAGATCCACCTCTCCCCTCTCCATCCTCAGCCAGCAAACTCGTCTGATGCAAGCCAGCTCCTGTCCATCCTCGACCCACCCTGGATGGCCCCTCCAAGGCCTCCAGGTGATCTGGTCTGGGACAAGGTCATCCAATAGTCTTTGGGACATCGACAGATCAATCCGTCACTGTGCCCCTCTCTGGAGCCACCAGTAGAAAACTCGGGGCCTCTCCCCATCAATCCCTGTCAAAGGAAGCCCTACCGACCTCTGCACTACAATGTGCTCCCAACACCAAACCTGTAGAAGCTATTTCATAACCAAACATCGATCGCCCTTGTACACGACCCCATGCATGATCCTGTACAATCGGCATAGCACAAAGCTGCCCCAAGAGAATCTATAACCATGGTCTCGCATGTCGCAGATCACATTTGCTAACACCCATGGTACCCTGCACCCTCTCTGGTGGCATAGCAGAAGTCCACCCACCACTTCGGCCAAAACCTGTGTGAGTCTGGATGCCCCAGGCATCTGACGCAGCACCTCGATGTTCACTCTTCCCTTCTCTAGGGCGAAGCTCGGATCACCACACAACCGAATCATAGCATGGCCCTGATTGGCCGTAGGTGTGATCAACCGTCCTTGTATGGGGATCCTCAAAATCCTCCATACATCCTCCAATGTGGGAGTCATCTCCCCTGTCGGTAACCAAAAATAGGAAGAACCTAGATACCAGCTCTGCCAGGGTCACGGTAGCCCCATATCTCAGAGAAACTTGTGGCATCTCTCGCACATGTCGTAAGTTGGATTGAGCCAGCTGATCCCGCTCTACCTGTGATAGAGCGGCCAATTCATCTCTCAACCCGTCGTATTTCCATTCTCTGCTCTTTAGTAAACCTCTCTGCAACATAAACAACAACAAAATACAAATATCATTAATAAAAACTCAAGTGATTTATAATGCAAGTAAAATCAGTTCAATTTTATACAAATGATGATATCGTCCACTATTGGACGATATCATCCCAAATTTGAGCAAAATCGTCTCCGATTTCACAAGCTGAAATCGTCCCTTGTTTGACGAAATCATCCCCCTTTCGCCGATTTCGCCCTTCGATGAAATCGACGAACTTGAGACGATTTCGTCGAAATCGGGACGATTTCATCCCGACGATGTCGACGACCCAAAAATGGCCGCGATGCTCAAAATTTATTTAAAATCAACCTAAAAAGCATGTAAATTCAACTTAAACCATTCTAAGCTAAGTTTAGACTCTTACCCGTAGCCCGCGTCGGACCTTTGTCGATCTATGCACTGTCTCGACCATTTTTGTCTCCAGAGCTTCAGAAACCAGAAACATGAACAGTAACAATGAATTAGGGTTTTACCCTATTTTTCTTAATTTTATTCAAAACACAATTAAAAACATTTTAAAATTTTGCTTTTTCGTGTTTTTACCTCAAACGTTCGATTTGGGTAAAAACACGGAGGGGGCACCATAGTAAGCTGTCGTACGATTCGACCAAGAATCGTCGCCTAAAAATGGGAATAATTTTGCTTTCTCATAGATCGAGAAGAACTCATATTTAATGCATTTTCTCCGGAAAATTCGCTAAAGAGGAGGCAAAATGTAGCACCCTAAAATTGGTGCAGTAAAACCTTAGTAATTACATTTACTCTAGTAAATATTCAAATTCAAATTTCAACCTCTAAAATCGCTCCCAAATCGTCGCTTAATCTGTTTCCTCATTTCCCGCACCATTTTTAGAGTTTGTTTTGACCGTTTGACGATATCGTCATCGATCAGACGATATCGCCTCAGATCGGACGATTTCGTCTGGGCTAGGACGTCCAGATGATCTTGTCCCAAAATTGATTTTTCACAATTAGTCTATGTTCCAACGATGTCTCTAATCCAGGCAGAAGCGTGTCTGCGCCATTAGAGACCCTCCCCGTTGGAGATCTCCCAAATAGGGATGATCTCCAACCTCCTAACCTCCCTCCTAAGCCTATTTAATCCTAAGCCCTCCCCTTAGCATTCCCCTAGCTAAAATTCCCTGTAACTTGAATTCTACACACACTAGACATCCTAAATTACTATTTGCACTTGTTCTATCCAAATTTTGCTGCAGGTACCTTAGTATTTTTCAGCCGGAGTAAGCTTACATCGTCGCAGACGATCCCGTTAAGATCGAGGCGATCTTGTCGAATCGAGACGATTTCGATCTGCAGTCCACATTGGGGGCAATCGAGTGCCCGAGTTTGCATTTCTTCATCCTTTTACTCGTCGTATTATTCTCGCATTTAGTTAATATTATGATTATTTCTTATTATTTTGCATCTTGGAGTTCACCCATCTAGATCAAATGCATAATTAAGTTATAATTGTCATTAAATCAGTATAATGCATTCATGTTTCTGTTTATAATTCTCAGTTTGATATTGTTATTGGCATTTTACACTATTTCCCTTTGTTAGAATAGTTGCATTTTCTACATTTTATGTCTACTTCTTGTTGGTCCAAAATCTGCCACAGGAAAGGATTTTACAAATGCACCCTAGACCTGGCCAACATTGAAAGGTTGGAAGCAAGAAATGGCTTCCAGACCAATCTCCAGAGTGGGCTGGTTCCCTTCACTATTCTAGACTTGGTTTAAGATAAGGGTTGCAGGAAAGAGATTTAAAAAAACTACAGAAAGAAATGGGAAATATGGCCACAGGCCGAAGTGATGGGATGAGAAAAACAACAGCAGGAAACTACAAACGCAACAACAGCAAGTAACATAAGAAATCAGCTTAATCTTCGCACAATCACATGCAGCAAATCCCTCCAAACCCACATTCCAAAAATCGTACCCTGACCGCAATGTTTAAATCCAGAAGCAGAATTTAAATGTAACAGCAATGCAGGAGTATGAATGCTATTAGAAATGCAGAGAAACAGAAAAGAAATTCATCCATGCAACGCTTGAAAAATTAGAAGTCAAGTCTTTTATTCCTGCAAATGCACTTCCAGTCTCTAGCAGCAAGTTTTTCCAACCTTTTGAAATGAGAATTACATTGGTTTTTATAGAGGTCCGTCCTCTCTACAGCATTAAATGTTTGCCACCATCCTCCTCGTGATCTACAATTGTGCATTGGAAATTACATACACGACCCCTTGATTACGACCTCGAAGAAACAAAAATTAAATGCAATGAAACGTTCGCGGTCCTTCATTAAATTTGATTCTTTGAACATGTGCATGAAACCGTTACGACAATCCACGAACAAGCAGCCTCGAATGCATTAAATCTTCAATCTCGGTGGCACAGGCGCGTCTTTTACTTTGACTACCTTGGAAATCCACAAAATATTTAATTTCGGGTCAGCATTAAATCATCGAAAACCCAAAAACCCTTCTCGGCCGTTCATACTATGCACTTGGCGGGAAAACAGTCGTAGGTCACGAAAACGCGACGGGTCGCGAAATCGCGACGTATTTTTATGCCGTACACTTTTGTCACTTACACCCGCAAAAATGCTCCCTGTCGCGCTGTCGCTACATCTTCGGCTTTGTCTTCTCTATCGCTAGCTTGTTCCGCGAAAAATGGCACATGTAGCGATATCGCTACGCATTGCGGCCTTTGGCTATTCCTTCCTTCCTGCCCCGCGAAAACGGAACATGCAGCGCATCGCTGCACGTTTCGGCACTTTGTACGGTCTCCTGGATGGGTCGCGAAAATGCGACGCCTTTTGCTCTTGCATGATTCTCTTCGCACTCCGCCTTGTCACCTAGAACTTGCAGCGAATCGCTGCATTTTCTATACCGTTTGTGAAAACAGTCAGCGCATCGCTGCACTGCACTCGCCTTGTTGCCCAGAACTTGCAGCGAATCGCTACATTGTTTATGCCTTTTGCTAAAGCAGTCAGCGCATCGCTGCACTTTGAACACTGAAACCTTTGAAGTCACATGCCACGAAAATGGAACATGTAGCGATATCGCTACATGTTTCAGGCACCTTGTACGGCCTTTGAAGACGGTCCGCGAAAACATAACACCTTTTGCTCTTGAATGTCTTCAAGTCTTCCTTGTCTCCATTTCGCTACCAATTTGAGCACTTAACCATTTTCACTGTCTTTTGATCAATTTTCATCCCCTGCATGATTTCGCTGCATATTCATGTCAGTTGGCCTTATTGTTGATATTGCAGCGAATCGCTACAACTTACTGCTCCTTTGCTTCTTGGACCGAAATGGCCGCGATTTTGAAGCATGTAGCGATATCGCTACGCTTTGCTCCTTCCGTACCAATTGCCACTTTGTCATCACGAAAATGCTACAGGTAGCGCGTCGCTGTAACTTTTAACCTTGGGTCCTCTCTGCCAAACACCGCGCGAAAACGGAACATGTAGCGATATCGCTACATGTTTCGGGTACTTTGTCTTTCTGGTCAAAACCCGCGATTTCGCTATGGGTAGCGATATCGCTACGCATTTCTTTCTCCGTACCCTTTGCCATTTTCCATCGCGACGCACTGCATCCTTGCCTTGGACTCTTCTCCGCTCGAACATGCAGCGAATCGCTGCAAGTTTTGGCACTTGCCCCTTCGAAGCCGCCGGTGTCGCGATTCGCTGACATGTCAGCGAATCGCTGCAAGTTTTCAACTTTGTGTCTTTGAGGCCGACCAACCCGCGATTCTGGAACACGTCGCGATATCGCGACGGTTCCGCCCAACCTGCCTGCGTTGACTGCGTTGACCGCGATTTCGCGACATGTCAGCGAATCGCTGCAGTTTTTAGACTTAGTTATTTTTTGCTCATTTTTTCTTCTTTTTTCGCCAAAGCTGCATCAAAGCTGATATTAAAGGTCAGATTTTCAATAATACACTAATGCATTAATCAATGAGAATCAATGTGGCAAAAATGCCAACATTCTTGGCGGCTCGCGGGGTATACAGCTTGTTGTATGCAAGAATCCAGGCCTTAGTCCATTGGGCACAGAGTCATATCAGAACAGTAAGGTTGGCTACTGCAAAACATGTCAGAGGACTGCTGCAAAACTTCTTCTGCTGCTGAAAACTAGAACCGGAAGAACCTGCATAGAAGCGGTTATAAACTGAAGAAATGGAATGTGATGGTGAAGTGAGCTCCTGCGATTGCGCAGGCGGTGACTGCAATGGAGTGGTGTGAGTAATAAAATGATGGAGCAAAAGTGACGTAATAGACATAACAACAGCATGTTGCTACACTACCAGCGGCAATAGATGGAATGAACGAATGGATGGAACAGAAATGGAAGTTTTGAAGCGTGAAATGAAAATGAACTAAGCTGGAAAATAAATGCTTTTTAAAACAAAAACCAAACTGAGAAGAAAGGGATAAGAAGAAATGGGAAAAATAGAAAAGGGGAGAAGAAACAACAGTCGTGGCTTATTCTTTTTGTTTTTTTTATATTGCAAGAAGAAAGAAACCAAAGAAGGAAGAGGAAGATGAAGAAAGGAAATAGAAAGCAGGGGAGGGAAAAGAAGAATTCTTTGGAAGCCACAAACTGCCGGGAAAGGAAGGACAAAAGGGAAACAAACACCTACAGCCCACAAGCAACAAGCAACAAGAGCCAAGGTGACAACAAAAGGCAAAACCTATATACATACTCTTTTCTTCTTCTTCACTTCCTTTTTTTTTTTATATATATATATATATTTATATATATATATTTTTATATTATATACAAACTCAAATTGAACTTGCGAATTCATGAAAAGTAGGCTTTCAAATGAAAGCCATTAACTGAAATTGGAAGTGAGCTACCATCCATGTCTTCCAAATAGAAAGAATTAGCTGCACCTGTGCTGGAAATGCGAAAGGGACCCTCCCAGAATGCATCAAACTTCTTATGATTGCCAGGTTTAGCTTTATTCTCATTCCATTTCAGCACCAAATCTCCTGTCTTGAATGGACGGGCTGCAGAATGCTTATAAAACCACTTCGAAATCCCTTGCATGTGCTTGTCAAATTCATTATACGCTTTGGAATGCTGCTCCTCTAATTCCAACAACTGTGCTATTCACAGATCCAAGGAACTCAGGTCTGTCTCATCATCTTGAAAAGACTGCAACTGCTGTAATACTGGCAACTCAAGATGAACCGGCAACCTTGCTTCTTTGCCATAGACTAGGGCATATGGTGAGGTTTTAATGGACTTCTTGACGGAAATCTTGTCTGCCCATAACGCCTGATTCAATAACAAGTGCCATGATCTTTTGTTCTCTCCCAATGACCTCTTCAAAATTCTGAGCAAATTTTTGTTCGTTGACTCTGCCAAGCCATTTCCCTGTGGATAGTAATTGGAAGATGTCTTAAGGAAAATGCCAAACTTGTTAGCAAACTCAGCCAGTTCAGCTCCAATGAATGGAGTTCCATTATCTGTAATGATGGCGTCTGGAACACCAAAACGTGTAATCAAACTCTCAACAAAAGAAATCACTACAGATTGATTGGCCATCTTTGTAGGTACGGCTTCAGACCACCTTGTGAAATAATCTGTAGTTGTTAAGATGTATCCGTGACCAGTGAGGAATTAGGATCAATTATTCCAATAAAATCCAACCCCCATTGCTTGAAAGGGTGCTTCAACTCTGAAGCTGGATGCAAAGGCAGAGCTGCATTCCTTACTCTTCCTGCATATCTTTGACACTTATCACAGGCTTGTGCAATCTTGAAAGAATCTGAGAACAGGGTTGGCCAGTAGTAACCAGCTCGAATGATTTTCAAGGCCATCGGTCTTCCTGCAAAATGTCCTCCTGATAGACCGGAATGGAACTCTTCCAAGATCCTATCCTTGTCTGCTTGTTTAACACACTTCAAAAGAACACCATCAATATTTTTAAAAAATAAACCATCTGAAAACAAAACATACCGCAGAGCTTGCAACCGAAATCTCCTCCTCTGAGAAGCAGTCAATTGTGATGGACATCTTCCAGTTGTGAAGTAATCAATCGGGTCCTCTGTCCAATCTTTTTCTAGAATTAAGAAATTCATTAAATTGTCATTACCAGCAAGAGCCTCTCCCTGATCTTCGCATACATCAAATGCTGCCATCTTTGCTAGCTGCGGCACGAGCTTTACCACGCACTAATTTAGTTGGGTGAATTTCTACATCAAATTCCTCGATCTTGGTGACCCAACCGACACGTTTATCACCCAACTCTCCTTGAAGAATGAAATTTCTCACATCTGGGTGAAGCACATAAACAAATGTCCTGCTCTGGGAAATAAAATGTTTGAATTTCTTCAAGGATTTCATCACAGCATATACCTATTTCTCAATAAAATTGTACTTTGCTTCGTGAGGTAAAATGACTTGGCTCAGAAAAGCAATGGGCCTTTCATTCCCATCATCTCCCTTTTGCGTCAAAACTGCAGCATAACTGTCATCTTCTCCAACTGCATATAAGATGAAATCCTTGGAGTAGTCAGGATTAATCAGGACAGGGGCCTGCACTATTCTTTCCTTGATCTCCTGAAATGCTTCCTTTCTTTGAGCTGTCCATTGGAAAACTGCATCTTTCTTCAACAATTCAGTCATTGGTTTAACAACCTGAGCAAAATCAGCAATGAATTTTCTAATGAAATTTATCTGTCCAAAGAAAGATTGAAGTTCCTTCTTGTTTGCAGGGAGTGACAATTTCTTCAAGGCTTCAACACGGGCTGGATCAATTGCTAATCCATCTTCAGAAATCACATGACCCAGAAGCTTACCTTCTTTTACAGCAAACACAGACTTCTTTGGATTAATGGAGATTTCGAATTCTCTGCATTTCTCAAAAATCAGCCTCAGGTGAGAACAATGGTCTTCCCTTCTATGTGAAAAGACTGTCATGTCGTCAAGGTATATTACAATGATCTTGTTCAACAAATCTTTGAAAGCAATGTCCATAGCTCTTTGGAAGGTAGCTCCAGCATTTGACAGTCCAAAGGGCATTCGTTGATATGCAAAAGTACCCCACTTCGTGGTGAATGCTGTCTTAAACTGATCTTCATCTTTTACCCAGATCTGGTTATACCCAAAAAATCCATCCAGCAAAGAAAAACGCTGTGCACCAGCCACAACATGCAATATTTGATCTATTCTTGGCAAAGGATAATGATCCTTTAATGAAGCACGGTTCAAATTCCTGAAATCAACGCACAATCTAATATCTCCATTCTTCTTACGGACGGGGACCAGATTGGCGACCCATGTGGAGTGCTTGACCGGATAGATGATCTTAGCTTGCAACATTTTAACAAGCTCGACCTTCATCAATGCCTCAATCTTTGGGTTTACGGGTCTTTGTTTACGCGAAAAGGCCTAACTCCTTCTTCCGGTTCAATTGTATCTTTGTATAATCTGCTTGTTGTAACCTTTCAAGTCTTTATAGCTCCAAGCTATAATATCAAAAAACTCTTTACTGAGTTGCTTGATTTTTTGCAGTTCTTCTGGGGTTGAGTCGGTGCCAACCTTAATCACTTTGTCAGGCTGAAGCTCTAACTCCATGAATTCCTTTCTATCAATCTCCATTCGAGGCTTTCGGAACGATCATGTTGGTCAAACAAGCTCTCCGAGTTATTAGACCCTTTGGAATATGGTTATTCCTTAATTGAATAAGACCTTCGGCTTCCTCATCTTCCAAAGTTCTGCCTTCAACAGTTGCGACTTCATGTATCGAGAAATTAACAATCTGCTCATCGGTTTCAAAGACACTGCGGAAAGTTTCCTTATCCGGCACCTTGAGTCTGTATACCATTCTCACTTGTCTTGGGCTTGTTCACAACTTGATCAGCAGGAGAAAAGTTCTCTCCAAGAGATGCTAATAAGTCAGCATGTTTATTCATCTCTCTGGAAACAACTTGAATATTAAGCGCGGTGAAAAGTTCAAACAAATCCCAAACCTGATTACGATATGCTTTCAGATAATTCTGCTTTGAGATGCATGTATTTGTGACCTGATTTACAATAAGCTCAGAATCACCAAAAATATTGAGTTGTTCTATTCCTAACTTCTTTGCTTTCTTCAGACCCAAGCACAATGCTTCATATTCAGCAGCATTATTAGTACAACTCCATGTAAGCCGATATGAATAAGTTCTCTGTACACCAAGGGAGAAATTAACACAATACCTACTTCGGCACCATTCCTGCATCTAGCTCCATCGAAATACAGTTGCCATAAGCGATCTGTAACCTCAGTCTGATCAACTGGGTTAGACAATTCCTGCTTTGTCTCAGTCTCAGGTTTTCGAATGGCATAGCAGCCAATCTCTGTCTCCATCATGGCATTGAAGTTAAGCATTGAAAACTGGTCTTCCAACTGAAGATTGTTTAAAACTTCACTCATTAAAACAGCATCTTCAGACTCTTCAGTGAGCATATGGACCAACTGCATGTCTTTTCCAACATCTTCCAACTTCTCAATGTGAAAAGGGGAAGGCTTTTCATTCTGTATTATGAGACGTCTATTCTTAAAAGGAATTTCCAGGATGGGAATAATCTAATGCCAGATAACCCCCTAATTTTGCGGTAAATTCCCTGGATAAACACATGCTAAAATAGGGCTCTAAATCTACTACAACAATTTCTTGAATAACGGTGATTTGGGGCATTGTATGTAGGACAATGGGTACATCTTTAATGACACCTACTATTTTTACAGGCGTACCATCCAATTGCAGAACTCCGGGACTACTCCGGGTATACTCCATTCCCATAGCTTCACAGACTCCCTTGGGCATGACAGTGGTTGCAGCTCCAGAATCAATCATACAATTGTGTACAACCCAACCTTCTATTTGCAATGACAAGTAAAAAGGAGGAGGTGCTGTTCTTACCGATAATGAGAGGTGGTTAAAGTTTGGGCATAGACGGTGTGGGTAGGCCCTTTTTCACTCTCCTTCACAGATTTCAATGACTCTTGTAATAAATCTACTTGACCGAGGTAATTGCAAAGCATCATAAAGGCTTACCTTAGCGGGGGTCTTTTTAAGATCATCAACAATGTTGTATGAAGCTGCAGACAGAATTTTTCGTCTCGGCAGGTTGCTCAAATCTGGTTCTATACTGTTGTGTAGCTTCCACTCTTAACCTCTTGGTCAGTGATGGATACTTCAATTTTTCACGTGCCTGCTCCTCTGCTTCTGATCTTACTGGTGCAGCTGCTGCCTTTTCTTGAACTCTGTTAAAAGTTGGATCTTTGGGCAAAGACTTTGGAGCTAGCACAGGAGCTTTCACTGGCCTCTTCACTTCAGTCGGTACTCTTAACGGCTCTAAGTCAGCAGGATCAACATTCATAGGCTTCTTTCCAGTCCTTGTTAGAACTGAAACTTGATCTTCCACTGCAGTCATCAAATTATAACCGACTTCTGAGATCATATTAACATGGTCACCTGAAGAGCTGGCCGCCAAGGTCTGCACATAATTTAAGTGAACCATACATGTATCCTCTCCGTGAGGATCATTACAAGTCGAGCACCAATATACTCCATCTGCATGGGCTGCATCTTCATTTGCTAGAACAGCTAAGCCCTTTTCAGGTGCTTTGCTTGTGGAGGCAACTTGATCTCTAGTAATTTGAGGAGGTTGAAATCTCCTTGGCTGGAAATCTCTCTCAGCCTGCTTCCTCTCAATGAGTGTGATCTTATTTCCCATGGCTCTAATGGCAGAATTTGCAGACTTAACCTCTTGCAATAATGTTGTATATGGATCAGGGTTTGCAGGTGCAAGAGGTGTTGGTAAGGGCAAAGGAGCTGGTGGTGCTGGCAAAGCTGGAAATGCGATGGAAACGGGAGATGGTTGAATGCTGGGTGCAGGGAGCGGTAAAGGAGTTAAAGCAGGCAATTGAGGAGCTGGAACAGTTGCAACCTGAGGTGCTTTAGAACTCCATGATGGTGTAGGATACATAGCTGGCATGGGGTGTGGTTGTGAACCATATAAATATTGAGGCAAATCTGGAATAAGAGGCATAGTTACCTTTGGAGGCAGTCTTCCTACAGCAACCAGATCAGCTTCTGCTTTAATTGCTTGTTCAAAGATTTCTGGAAACGTTACCACATTAGACTGCCGAACCGCCCAGCCGATATCTGAGTGAAACGCTCTGAGGTAGTACATCGCAGCTAATTCATCAGCAGGCCGAATACCATCAGGAATCCTTTGCCAAGTTATGGTAAACCGGACATTAAAATCGGGTATCTCTTCTTGTGGATGTCTCTGTATGACGGTAAACTGATTTAACAATGAGAAAGGGTCGACTGTTCATGAAAATGTTTCACCGACAAATCACCAAAGCTGATCCCATGATGTTATGGTGTCGGGAGGCGAGTTACGTACCAAAATAGCGGTTTACCTCTCAAAGAACACACTAACAATTTGATCATTACATCTTCATCGGTAATGTCATGGATAGCGGCCAGAGAAGCCACATCATTTATGTGCTCATAGGCTATTTTACCGGTACCATCGTAAGTGGGCAAAGCCTTCGGTGCGGCACTGTAGTGCTGGATTACGAGCCCTGCAGATTCAAGGCTCCGGTCTTTGTTCCATGCCAAGAATTTTCTAGGTGGAGGAAATTGTGCCATTGGTGGAACTTGTAGGGGTGCAACACTAGCAACAATACTGGGTATTTGTATAGCAGAAGATGGAAGGGACGAGGAAACTAATCTAGAATGCTCACCACTTCTCGAACTATCAAGCTCAAAAAACTGAACAAGATCGCCAAATTTCTTTGACTGTGATCTTGTGATCATGAAGTATTTATGGGTTCAGCAGGGTTACCAAAAACAACGAGAGTCACCAAATGCTCTAATTTACGATCGAAGGCGAAAATTAAACCTTCGACCCTATGGGATATTTTAGAGACAAATAAAATCTATCCCACTGGGCGTGCCAAAAACTGTTGGTCCAAAATCTTCCACAGGAAAGGATTTTACAAATGCACCCTAGACCTGGCCAAAACTTCTCTGATTGCAGGTCTCTGACGAATTCATCTGACGAATTCATCGAATCTCAGACGATCTTGTATGATAGTAGACGATCCTGTCAAATCAGAGGCGATCTTGACTGCTTCAAGAATCAGAATATTCATCAGACATCCAGATCAGGTATGACTTTTTAATCTTGCTTATTTTCTCTATTTTATGTCCTAATTTGTTCTTCTGTATTCATTTAATCTACATCTTCATATAAAGCAATTTAGATTCATTTGGCCAAACCTAGGACTTGAATGTTTAAGGATAAAACTGAACACATAAAACACATTACCAACCTAGGCGTGGAAACTGCCATTCAAACGTTTCCTGGTGAACCCACCATCCGTCAAAAAATCACCATAATACACCTCCCTCAAGAGGCGGGACCTTCGCAAGGCCTCTCAGTCCGAGGTACCATGCCATCCTTTTCCCATCCTCATTCCGGGCACGGATCCTATAGCCTGAAGGTAGGGATGCAAAAAATTTGGAGCAATACAGATTCATTTTAAATATCAATAGTAACCAATTTTGCAAGTCTAAATCAGAAGACAACAATAGAGATACCAATTTCCTCAAAATATGTAAGGTACACCACTTAAGACCCACTTTGAATAGTGGAGGGTTCACTTACTCTTTTGCTCTAAATCAGCAAGTGATTCCAACAACGGGAGTACTTTTAATATTCTGATATTGTTCCTACTTAGGAAAGCAAAAGAGGAATTCTTGAACCTAATATGCAAACTATTTAATGTTATTTGTACTTTACATGAAAATAATATGCATATTTTTGAATGAAAACACATCAGAGTAGCAAAATTTTAAATTTGAAAATGTGCACTAATATGAGTATGAATGCAAATTAAATCTAAATGCAATGTATAAATGAATGCAAATTCCTAAAATATAGATGTAATGTGATTGTTTTTAATAGATATTGAATAATATTCTTTTTAACAATTAATCTATAAAAATGTAAAACAAAAATGAAACAAAGGGGTTAGGGTTTTGAGGTAGACTTATAGAAAAGCGTATGTATTATTTTCCCACTTTATGAAATGCCTCTTAGAACCTATAAAATGCACCAAATCATATTCTAAACTTTGGGGGCATCCTCGAGCATCGCAAGGCATCTACACAATCCTAGATCAGCTTCTGTAGCTCTAGAAACCCTAGTTTGACAAAAATTGCATGATTCTTGAAACCTGTAAGATAGAAAATAAAAATAGTGAGTTAATGACAAGATAATTAACATAAATAACCCACTATGGGTCACACCATGATCTCCATTTATGAATGTAAAAATGAAATACCAATGCAATAAATATAAAAGTAAAAAAAGCACAAGTAAATAACGCGGAATTGCATAGAAGAGATATTATTTCTCCCAATTGTATAAATAATGTGTCCCAATGCGAGGTATTTACAATGCTATTGACATAGTTGTTACAATTTTAGGGTTTTTGAGGCCCTAATCCAATGAACGATGGTGTCTTCTTGCTCATATTTGATCCCAACAGAGTGGTGAGTGCACTTTGGTATCCTGTGTAGGGCCACTCAAGCTTCAACAACTACCAATGGATGTGATTCTCAAACCTGCACATAATAAAAAAAATCAAGGGTTAATAATATCTATGAGGGCTCCACTACATGAGACCCTAAAAAATGAAATCAATATAACCCTAGTTAAAAAATAAAAACTGTAAAACATATTTAAGAATAATAAAAGTGCTTGCAAATAGACTTTTACCTTATCTATGTTGACTTACTATTTTTAGTCTTTGTCATTGATGTAGATGGTGGTTATGTAGATTCCCTAATGACACCCAAGGGCTAGAGGGCTATAGATATAGAATGGAAAATGCCCGTGGGCACTTGATTGACACCCATGGGAACTCGGTAGACTCAGGAGGGTACTTGACATAATGGAAAATACCCATGGGTACTTGATAGACGCTCGTGCGTACTCGGTAGACTTGGAATAGAACTTGAAAGAATAGAAAATACTAGTGGGCATTTGACAGACTCAAGTGAGCACTCAAGAAGCTTTGGAGGACTTTTGGTTGTTGAGGGAGGAGTTGCAGAACTAGATCTGGTTTGTGTGAGGTGTGTGGTGGTGGATGCAAAAGTTGTAAATGGCAGTGATGGTGGATGAAAGTGGTGAGGATGCTTGAGGACTTAGGGCACAAGGGCTCAGGGAACTCAAGACCTTAAAAAATATTATAGAATCCAAAAAACTTAGGGGTTGAGTCACTAAAATGACTCCTCTTTATAATCTTCCCTTAGGCATGTTAGGGTTTGAACGACACAATTTGTGTGGCCAAGATTAAAACATGACGAAGGGTGGAGATTAAATCTAGGTAAATGGCATGGATTAAGGTAGATGGATGGCTAGTATTAAAACATGATGGATGATTGGGATTAATTCATACATATATACATATATTTATTAAATATATATAAATATAATATATAAAATATTATTATTTAAGTATATATCAAAAAATATATAAATATATATAAATAATGGATAATTGTGGTGGGAAGATATGGATGGAAGACAAGTGGCTAGATTTTGGTGTCTACAATAATTTTATCAAAATACGCTATTATTTTATCTATAATTTCTTTGTATGTTTTTTTATTGTTAAAAGAAACAAGGATTTTGAAAGGAGTCCCACAACCTTTTATAAGAAAACCAATGGGGAGCAAACTGACTAGAGATCACTCACTACGTATCCCAAAACTCAAAAATATAAAATATAGAAAACAATAGGGATCCAACCATCTCGTGATCCAAACTTGAGGCCCCCACATCCCACCAAGAGTGGAGAGACAATAACCAACACACAAATCCAAATGGGGGAATAGAAACCTGTAGAGGATAAAATGGAATTGACCAAGAACACTATGCTAGACCTTGAAGTTCTTAGACATATCCTTGAGATCATTCTTACTAGAAGTTGGGTCAACCAAAATTTGACATAGAAGATGGTTCACTTCTTCTATAAAATCCATTGCTACATTTAGTTTTTTGAGAATCGAACACTGCTTATCGTCAACTAGCTTGATCAAATTGTAGGTGGTTGCAAGTATCCATAGTGCTGGGAGGAGGGATACAGTCAATATTTGAAGGCTTAGATTTTTTTATTTTCATGGGATTGATCATCTAAATCTGAATGGTCAAACAAAATAGGGGTGCTCTCCTTCTTGATTGAGTTTGTAGATAGTCTTTTAGAGTGTCTATTCCTTCCCTCCTTGACACCTTTAGAAAACATTGGGATGCCATAAGATCTCCAACTCCTTTTAACCATCTTAGGATAGGATAAGAGGCTCTCCTTCTCATCAAAATTTGTGGAATGTGATAATAATATTTTGGATCTTCTATCCCTCACACCCCTTGTGGATACCTTGATGCTGCTTTATTTCCTACACATATCCTCTATTTTTGAGGAGGTGTTGGGATTGTCTCCACCATAAAAATCTAAGGGATTGCTAGAATTTGAATGAGATGAATCCTGGGATGAACTAATGATTTTTAGAATAGTTTGAGAATCAATATTTTTAATGAGAACTGCAACCTCAAATCCTTTCTCCTTCACCATAAATTTAAAAATTAACATGACTAGACCTTGATGAATTGGGTTAGAGCCCTTTCCACATCTCACATCCTTCATTGAATTTCATAGAGAGTGGAACAAAAAGGTCAAGATATTCATCCAAAAATCTCTTCTCAATTGGTTGAGGAACATCATGTGGTAGCTCCTCGTTTATCTATGGATGGATCGAGCGTAATTCAATCCATGATAAGTTTCACCATCCTGTCCCGTGGGGTCTTGAGTGTTTTCACACTAAAATAATTTTGCTCCTTAGGTAGGTACTTATCATCATCCAATAAATAGCTTACCTCCATAATAAGTGAGTGTTTCTTTCAATTATTATAGTAGCCATCAGGGGGAAGACTCATGACTTGGGTAATGAGAGCCACCATGATCTCACATTCTAGTTCATACACCTTAATCCAACCCCTATTCTAAGAGTTAAAAATCCATCTAGAAATGGTTAGGTTGTGCCCATGGAAATTATAGATACAACCTAATAAGCCACCCTTATTTAGGATTTTTCTAACTTCATTTTTAATCAGGGTAGTCAGTTCCAATCATAACTTCAAATGGGCTGGCCTCGAGGTTGATTTCTTGACCTTTCCCATTTGGGTTGTCTCACTAGGAAATCTAACCACACCTCCCATAGGTAATATTGAGAATATAAGGGAAGCCAAGTAGTAGAGGGTACTAAAAAAATAATTTGGCATCGCTGATTGAGGGGTCCCAAATAAGAATAGTTATAGGTTGAAGAAAACACCCATTCTTGCAAATGCATTGATGAAGAGGTCAACCAATACAAATATTGGGATGGGAATAAAGCTCCTTACAACATGAGATAAGCAAAAAATAATGAAAAATAAATCTCCATATCATAGATAGATATCCAATAGACACCAAAAGTTTAAGATTGATCTCCTTCCAAGACTGATTGCCAAATCTCAAAAATAACACACTCTAAAATTTACCAGCACTGATGTGACACTGGCCATGGGTTGGCTTAATTTTTCTCCTAAGTGCATACACCCTCAGAACTTCGTACGACTTCATCTGCCCATGAGAATTGTAATTCAAAATAATATATCTTTTTTTTTTAATAGTCCTCTAAATTCGGTGCTACTTTAGATGAATATGATGAAAGTACCAAGATACAAAAGGGAAAGAATAAGTGACACACCACTCAAATCATTAATCTGGTTTCACTCAAAATAATATATCTCTTTGTATGATTTTAATTTATCATCCTTGGTTTGGTAAACATCATTAATTTGGTTAATCACTAACTGAGAATCATCATAAATGAATAATTTCATGATCTTAAGATTTAGTATGGCTCGAAGTCCTAAAATGAGTGCTTTATATTTTTCCATATTACTGGTGCATGAGAATTGGAGTTTAAATGACAAAGGTATAAGTTGTTGTGGGGTAACTAGGAAAATTCCTACCCGCAAACCTTTAATACAATGAGTGCCATCAAAATAGAGAATCCATGACTTAGGTTCTTGGGATTCTATAGGTAAAACCAGTTCTTTAGGAAAGCTTATATCCAAAGGATGCTTTGATTCTAAAGGTGTTGTAGCTAATTGATTTGTGATTACTTCTCCTTTTAACAATTTTTTATTAACAAATTCTAGATGAAACTCTCCAAGGGCAATAACCCACTTAGTAGTCCATATTGAGAGGTAAGGTTTTGGCATTAAATATCATAGGGGATCTACTGTTGCTATAACATAAATATTTTGGCTAAGCATATAGTGTCTTGATTTTTATAAAGAAAAAATGACTACTAAACGAAACTTTTCCAATGGCATATAATGAGTTTCATAGCTAATCAATTTTGTACTAATATAGGAGGTAGACCGTTTTCTATATTGATCTAGCATTTCTCCTAGGGCATGATTGGACTACATATAATAGTAGTGGTTGATTTGTATTAGGTGGTATCAAAATAGGTTTCAAAAGATAAGTTTTCAAAGCTTCAAAAGCCTTTTTTTATTCATCGTACTAGTTGAATTTAGTATCTTTATTTAATAATTTAGAAAAGGATTAACACTTTTCAATTAATTGTGAGATGAACCTTTCAATGGATTGTAGTTTTCCTTGAAAACTATATAGTTCAATAAGATTTGTTAAAGGTGGTATATTTGCTAAACGTTTAGTAGGATCCACCTCTATTCTATGATAATATATGATAAACCGTAACAATTATTTTGATGTTATCCTTAAATTGTAATTTTGATAATTAGACTTTGTATTCTTGCACTCGCTCAAAGATACATTTGAATTCTTGGATACGATATTCACATTTTGGAGATCACCATAGTAGGTCATCTACATAGTCTTCTACAATGGTATACATGAGATCATGAAAGATGTATGACATTGCTCTTTTGTATGTTGCCCCAACATTATTTAATCCAAAGGTCATAACTTGGTAGCAAAACATACCCCAAGGGGTTGTAAAAGTTATCTTGGATTGGTATTCAAGGGAGATTTTTATTTGATTATACCCTAAAAACCCATTCATTAGGAACAACATTTTAGATCCTACAATAAAATCTACTATCATGTCTATGTTTGGTAGAGGGATATAATTTTTGGGACATGCTTTATTTATATTCCTTAATTCTATGAAAATTTGAATTAATCCTTCTTTCTTTGTGACAAGTACAAAATTAGAGACCCAATATGAATAATATATAGACTTGATAAGACCATCATCTAAATTTTTTTGAAGTTAATCTTTGACTAAGAGAGCAATTTTAGGGTGCATTTCCATTAAATTTTGCTTGATTATTTTAGCAACTGGTTGTATAATTATATGATGGACAACTAGAGATGTGTTGAGTCTAGGCATGTCTACATAGGTCCAAGCAAAAATATCATCAAGGTCCTTTAAAAATTTTGTGTATTCTATTTGTTCGTCTTCTCCTAAGACTTTATCCAGTTTTAAGATTTAGGCATTTTCTTTAGTACCAATGTTGATATCTATTATTTATTCAATTAAGATTTGAGATTCATCCTTTAATTGAGGGGGAGTGGTAACACTCCTAGGTCTTCAAATTCTTTGGGATATAACAATACTTTTTCTAGTTTGGGTAGTTATGAGGAAGCTAGATTAAATATTCGATTGAGAGATTCTTTATTATGAGTGTGATCTTGATCACAAGAATCATTTGAGTCTTCTTCTTCCTTATTTTATATAAGTTCGAGGTAAACAATAGATAATAAATAAAAAATAGCAAAATATAAATTTTTACAAGGTTCTATATTGAGAAGGGACCATAATTATTATCATCTTCATCACCCCATTGTGATCCATGCAAATATTTTATGTAATTAGCCTCATCATATTCTTCTAATAGAGGTAATGGTTCATTTTTATTAGGGATGTATCCTATCCCACAATATCTTAGCCAAGGTTTAGTTTCTATAGGTTCCTTAATACCTTGCTTGAATCAACCTAAACATTTTCCTTGATATCCCATATTAACCAATATTTATTTAGGAATGATATATATAGGAAACATATAACATGATGCATATTCTCACTCATTAAGCATAGGGTTCCCACCATGAATTTGTTCATCATGAGTGGCACCAACGTAGATAAATGAACAAATTCCTATTTGGAATTTTAAACCTTTTATATTAGATAAGCCTATGATATGAGGGGAAAGAAAAAGACTAAGTAAATTTAAAAGGATATTTATTTTGATTGATTAAACTAACTTGGTATTTTTCTAGAGGTTGATGGTCATCTCTTAAATTGATAAGAGGTTATTCTAATATTTATTTACCTTTATTTGACTGAGAAGAAAGTGATGGTAATATTGATTGGTTTGTGGGATAAAAATTGAGTTCTTTTGTTAGATATCCAATAATTGACAGTAAGAAAATAGTTTTGGGTCTACCAAAATATTAACAATCCTTCCTTGATATTCATATTTTAAACATTGATGTAATATGAATGGTATTGCCTTCATGGTATGAATCCAAGGTCTTCCAAGCAACATGTTATAAATTAAATCATATGGTATTAATACAAGAGAGTGTTAAGGATGCATGGTCCTACCTTGAGGGGTAAGGTTATGGTGCCCATGATATCTTATTATTCATTGTCAAATGCTCTAATTATGAATTCAAATTCTTGTATATATTCCTTAACCCAAAATTTTGTAGAAATTTTACATTGCAAACATTAAGTGTTGACCCATTGTCTACCAAGACTCTCTTGATATGTTTATCCCCAATTTGAGCTATTATATAAAGAGGTATGTCTCTTTATAGGGAATTTAAGGGTATGCCTACTTAATGGAATGCTAATACAACATGATTCACTCTAGTGAAATCCACTATACTAGTGATGTCATTAGGAGAAAAATCTTGAGGGACCTCTTGCTCACTCAAAATTTTAAGCAATATGTCCCTTTGAGTATATGAAGTTTTTAATAATTCTAAGAGAGAAATCTTGGCTGGTATACTCTCTAGATATTGTCAAAAATCAAAATAATGTCAATTATTTTTAGGTGGTGTAAATATTAAATATAATTTATTGTAAATATTTACTTTGGTTTTGCAAGGAAGGACCAATGGTGGTTGTGTACATGGTTCAAAATATTATATTTTAGCTTGTTGTCTAGTTACTATATAGATGGATTAGATAGATTAATTGTACCACAAAATTGGTGGCTCTATGATAATGATCTGGTAAAGGTTTTTAAAAAGTTCCATGTTTTGGTTAGGGGTACTTTGTTGATTGAATATTATTTTTCTAACTTCTATAAGATCTTGAAAAATGTTTTGTAAAGTTACACATCTATCAATTTTGTGGCCTTCCATACGATGATAATCACAATGTTCTTCTTGTTGATATCAATGGGGTAACTCTTTTGAAGTATATAAGGGTCTAATGCATGGTATATCTATAATTTTATAATCAAGGAGTATTTTTAAGATAGTGGTTTGTGTTTGTTTGGTATTTGTAAATTGAAATCCAAGTTTGCCTTGTTCTAATAACACTAGTTCTTGAGGAGCATTTTGAGTTGTATTTATATTATTTTTTTTGGAAATAATTGGTTACACCATCCCCTACAACATGTTTATTATCATATTGTCATTTATTATGAAAGGATTTGTATTCTTATTTCTTATAATTAATTTTTCCTCATCTTATAAGGGTGACTTCAACTATTTTTTTCATATCTACTATTTCTTCAAAGAAGGTGATATTAGCTATTTCTAGAGGGTAAGATAGTTTTTCATGAAGGTTTCATATAAATATATGCAATAATTCCTTTGTTTGGGGAATATATTGAAGTGTTCCTACCAAAGTTCTCCTTTTTTCTATAAAGTCTATAAAATGATCATTTTTAGCTTGCTTAAGTTGATATAAATCATTTATGGTGATATTTTCTTCAATATAGGCTAAAAATTGTTTGAAAAATACCTCCATAAGTTCTTTAATTTTTTTAAGGGAATGTAGAGGTAATTAGAAATACCATTACAATCCTAACCCATTAATACTTTTAGGGAATATCCTAAGGAGTAACCTTTACTCATGGGTTACATCACTACACATAATTTGGAAGAATTTTAAATGATTGATGGGATCTTATTTACCATTGTACATTTGGAATTTAGGTGTTTTAAAATTATGTGGAAAATGGTGATTAGTAATCATGGGGTCTAAAGGTTGACTATATAATTCATCAAAAGAATATTTTTATCCAAATGTTGTTCCTTGAAGAGAGGCAATTTGGTGTTCTAATTCTTCAAATTTAGAATCCCTTCTTTAAAGGTATTCTAATTTAGAATTTATGTTTTAAAATTATACATTTGATTGATTTAAAGATGTAGGTAAAATTAGTGGGGTTTGATAATGAGGTTGAGTTATAGAAGGTAGAGTTGCTAAAGGTTGTGTGACTTGATTAGGCATAGTGGATGCAATAATGTAATTAATCTCTAAATCATTTGTTAAGAAAGGGTTAGTTGAAATAATATTTGGAATGGTTATGGGAATACTAGAGGATGGTGTTGAAATAAGTATACCTATGGATATAGTTGAGGGATTTGTAGAGTCAGTAGGGTGTGTCATAGCCACATTAATACTAGCAAGATTATTTTTATTTTTATTAAATTGTGCAATAACAAATTGTTCATTAGAATGTTGAATATCTTCATTATAAATAAAATTTTATCTTCCATTTTATTCTTCAAGTTCTTCCATAAGTAAATCCAAGATTTTTTTAAAATTTACTTTTACATATTATCTAATGCGATCTACAGAATAAAAAGTGACCTTTTAAACATGTTCCATATCTCTATATTTAGGTTTTACCCAACGGTTTTATTCTTGTTCTTCATGAGTGTGTGAAAAAGGTTCATAAGATATTGATGCTAGACCTTTGCTATGAGTGTTGTATCTATGTTCAACCATAAATTATGAGTTTTTTAGAAAGAGGAGAGTTAAAATTTAGGAATTCTTGATTAATATAGGTAGAAAATGCTATGAATATCAATCAACTAGAGGATATGCCTTAGGAGGATTTCTCAATATAACCAAACCTGCTTGATATACCTACTGTATCGCTCCAAATTTTTTGCATCCTTACCTTTAGGCTAAAGGATCCATTCCCGGAAGGAGGATGGGAAAAGTATGGGACGGTACCTCAAACTGAGAGGCCCTTTGAAGGTCTCGCATCTCGGGGGAGGGGTATTAAGGTGATTTTTCAACGGATGGTGGGGTTTACCAGGAAACTTTTAGTGGCAGTTTCCACGCCTAGGTTGGGAATGAGTTTAATGTGTTCAATTTTAGCGTTAAACATCCAAGTCCTAGGTTTGGCCAAATGAATCTAAGCTAAGCTATATGAAATGAATACAGAAAGCAGAAATGGTTGTGAAATACAGAGACTATTCTAAAAGAAAAATAGCATACCTATTTTTGGATGTTTGATGGAGATTCTGAGGCTTGATGCAGTCCAGATCATTTGGAATTTGACAGGATCGTCTGAGATCTGACGACTTCGTCAGAAACCTGCAATTGCAAAAATGGATACCAAGAACACAAGATACAATTGCAAAAGCAAGGGAAAATGATAGAAATGAAAATATGAATGCTAGAATGACAACTTTAGATAACAAATTAAGTAAAATGCATGGTTTTAATGACTAACTTTGACTTTATTATGCATCTAGGCTACATGAGGTGAAATCCAAGATGCAAAGCAGTAATAAGCTTAACTAATGCAAAGCAAAACAACAAAAAAAAGTAAAGAAACGCAAACTTTGGGCATTGATTGCCCCCAATGTTGACTACAGTCAAAATCATCTCGGATTGGTACGAAATCATCTCTAAATGGATAGGATCATATGTGACGATCTATGCTTTGCTTTGGTTGAAGAATAACAAAGTTCCTACAAGAAAATTCAAAAAAGGACAAAGGCAAACAATAATCTAGGATATCCTGAAGCATGTAAAACTTGAAATACAAAAAAATTCAGCCAGGGGAATGCTAAGGGGAGGGCCTAAGATTAAATAGGCATAGGAAAGATGTTGGGAGGTTGGAGATCATCCCATTTTGGGAGATCTCCAACAAGGGGAGACTCTAACGATGCAGACGCGTCTCTGCCCAAGTTAGAGAAGCTATTGAAACATAAGCTAATTATGAAAAATTAGTTTTGGGACGAAATCGTCTGGACGTTCTGCTCTAGACGAAATCTTCCAATTTGAGGTGATATCATCTGATCAGAGACGATATCATCCAACGGACAAAACAAATCCTAAAAATGGCATGGAAAACGAGGAAACAGGTAGCAGGCGGTTTGGGAGCGGTTTTGGGGTTGAAATTTGAATTTGAATTATTTACTAAGGTAATTTTAATTATTTAAGGTTTTACTGCACCAATTTTAGGGTGCTACATTTTGCCCCCTCTTTAGCAAATTTTTTGAAGAAAATGTGTTAAAGATGAGTTCTTCTCGATTTACGAGAAAGCAAAATTATTCCCATTTTTAGGCGACGATTCTTGGTCGAATCGTATGACAGCTTACTATGATGCCCCCTCCGTGTTTTTACCGAAATCGAACGTTTGAGGTAAAAACATGAAAAAGAAAAAAATTAAATTATGTTTAATTAAAAAATAGGGAAAAACCCTAATTCATTTTTACTATTTTCTAGAGCTCTACAGAAAAAAATGGTCGAGACAGCGCACAGATCGACAGAGGTCTGACACGGACTACGGGTAAGAGTCTAAACTTAGTTTAGAATGCTTGAATTTTGATTTTATATGCTTTGTAGATTAAATTTTGATGATTTTTGAGTATCGCGGCCATTTTTGGGCCGTCGACGTCGTCGAGATGAAATCGTCTCGATTTTGTCGAAATCGTCTCAATATCACCGATTTCGTCCAAGGGCGAAATCGGCAAAAATGGGGACGATTTCATTAAAAAAGGGACGATTTCGGCTTGCAAAATCAGAGACGAATTTGCTTAAATAGGGGACGGTATCGTCCAATAGTGGACGATATCATCATTGATGAAATTGAACTTGCTTTACTTGCATTTTTAATCATTGTTTTATTAATGATTTTTATTTTTTTGTTGTTTATGTTGCAAAGAGGATTACTAAAGAGCAGAGAATGGAAATACAACGGGCTGAGGGATGACTTGGCCGCTCTATCTTAGGCAGAGCGAGATTAGTTGGCTCAAGTCGACTTGTAGCATGTGGCAGAGATGCCACAATTTTATACAGATATGGGGTTATTGACAGCCCTAGCAGAGAGGTGGTATTCGGGTTCTTCTTGTTTCTGGTTACTGACAGGGGAGATGACTCCCACATTGGAGGATGTATGGAGGATTTTGAGGATCCCCATACAAGGACGATTGATCACTCTCATGGCCAATCAGGGCCACACGATGATGCGACTATACGAAGATCCGAGCTTCGCCTTGGAGAAGGGCAGAGTGAACATCGAGTCGCTACACCAAATGCCTGGGGCATCTAGACTGACACATGTTTTGGCTGGAGTTGTAGGTGGTCTGCTGCTATGCCATCAAAGTGGATGTAGAGTACCATGGCTACTGACAGATGTGGTCTACAACATGAGAGACCACGGGTACAAGTTTGCTTGGGGGAGTTATGTACTATGCTAATTGTATAGGATCCTACATAGGGTCGTATACAAGGGCGACCGATGTCTGGTCATGACATCACTACTGTAGGTTTGGTTCTGGGAGCACATCATGGTGTGAAGGTTGATAGGGCTCCCACTGATAGGGATTGATTGGGAGAGGCCCTGAGCTTTCTACTGGTGGCTCCAGAGAGGGTCACAATGGTGGATAGATCTGCCAATGTCTCGAAGACTACTTGACGACCTTGTCTCTGACCAGATCACTTGGAGGCCTTGGAGAGATCATCCAAGATGGGCCAAGGATGGACAAGAGCTAGCTCATGTTAGGTGAACCTGCTGGCTAAGGATGGAGAGGGGAGAGGTGGAGCTCCACCGCTACAACCGATTTTTGAGGCAGTTCGGTCTACAGTAGGGGATACCATCTCTCAGAGACTATGAGTTTTCCCAGATCGTCCGAGATAACACTACAGCTAGCAGGGCTCCAGATATGCAACGCTTCTAGATTTAGGACGTAGATGATGCCCCCATTCAGCCAGTGGATGGGGACAATGTAGGGGTAGCCGACGACTATGATGCCTGGTACATAGGCATCCGCCCTCCTCGGATGACAAGGGCTCAGGGTCTGATTCACATAGTTATGCATCGGATGGGGAGGCGGCGCCAGGCAGCCATTGAGGTGGCACAGGGTCATAGAGGGAGAGAGTAGAGGAGACCATAGGCTCAGTAGAGGTCACGATAGTAGGAGAGGAGGGAGGAGAGACCCCCTTCTCCACGGAGAGAGAGGCCACCATCGCCTAATAAGGGCAAGGGTGTGGACATAGGAGAGAGTAGTGAGATGGCTACTCTTCGGGCAAAGACTGTCTGTCTCCAGGCATAGGTGCAGACTCTATAGGATGAGGCTACACGCCATCGAGCGGAGGCTACACAGCTCAGAGATGAGGTTGCATGCCTCAGAGCATGGAGTGGAGGAGCGAGTACTCAGGAGCTGGCAAGGTTGATTGCTCAAACCACATTCTATCAGGGTATCTACTTCTAGATGGTACTAGAGGGCCAAACGGTACAGTCGCTAGTTGACATTGCGGATCCGATCAGGGTTGGGTCATCGAGGACTTCATCCCGATCGATGACTAGGACTCGTAGTACCACACATACTGCGATGGGGCCACCTCGTCCACCTCAGGGATGGGGAGGAGATGAGGCTAAGAGCTCGAGGGGTTCTCGAGGCTAAGCTACTACACTGTACAAACTGATTATATGATTTGAAAGGATTGAGTATGCCAAGATGTAGATTATGGCATAACAATCCAGTTTTGATATGATGTACATATATTGCTAAGTATATATATATATATATATATATATATATATATATATATATATATATATATATATATATATATATATGATATTTGTGATCATATGACTTGTCTTATGTGTTTGTATGATGGCTTTATTGTTGTGGTGTGATTGATTTGATGATTCATGTAATTATGTCATTTGGAAATATTATGGTTTGAATGTCATGTTTTTTAAAATTTAAATGAAATAATCTGATGTAAACAAATTGGTTGTTTGTGATGTGATTTGATAAAAAATAAAAGGGACTTCTAACAATAATTTCAAAGGACATTGTCACTATTATAGACCATTTCATGGAGTCGCCGCTCACTCGGTCATCAAGCTAATCCCAGTATAGAAATATTGTTAAAAGTAAAAGAGTGCTTAAGAGACTGTCTTAAGACTTTGGTGTGATGATGCAAATGATGATGATGATGATGATTATTTGTTTTCAGATTTTCATGAAAATATTATGCATGAAATATTTTTAAAATGACTTTTGCTAGGCATAAATTCCTAAGTGTGATAAATTTTTTGGATAATTCCCTAGGAATTATACCATCATTGCAAAATTGAAGTTTGACATAATGACATGAAAATAGAGTAAGTGTTTGTTTTGTTTTAAAGCATAATTGTGTAACATAATGATCTAAGTCATATGTTTTGATGATTTTGAATAAATGAAAAATAAAAGTGGTACAATGGTTTGCGCTAGGCATATAATATTTAGGTATAGACTTATACCATCATCGCGAAAATCCAAAGAAGAAAATAATATAATAGTTTTATTGCATGGCTGATTTTTTAATTTTTGAAAATGAACTAAAAATATGAAGATGAGGACTTGCACTAGGCATAAAATTCCAATTTTGGTTTTGGAACTATACCATCGTCGCGAAAGTCAAAAGTTATATATAAATGTAACTTTATTGCAATTTTGAAAATGATTTTGATTTTTGATAATGCATATAGTTGTCTTTATACTAAACAACTGTTATTTAAAGAAGAAAATGAATTTATTCCAAACAATTTGCAAAAATATTTCAAAGTATCTTAAAGACAAAAGTTAGATTTATAAGGAATCCCATGTGCGTATGTGAGTTCATTACCAATCTTGATTTATCATAATGATATACAAAATCTCTCAAATACAAAATGTGTGTGCAATTGCATTGTTCATTGACCAGGTTTGAGCAAGATACTATGATACAAGTGATTTGAATTAACCAAATAAGTGTTCGTTAACCATGATTAAGATGCATATAACCATACCAGACTACTATGTAAGTCGGGTTATCAAGAGCTAGCTAGTCCATAGGAAGACATAGGTCTGTACAAAAGAAGGTCACTAATGTGACAGACATATCGCCACACTAGGAGTTACCCAAGGCCAAGCGGGTTGGGCACAAACCACCTGTTATGGGGCTTACCTCACAGTTTTCGAATAATTGAGAATTCCAGGGATTCAAGCTCATCAACCCTTCTTTTCTTTTCAATGGGTAGGGAAAGGGATTTTATTGCTTTTGCTTTTGTTTGCTTTCTTTTTTTTGTATTTTTGTATTTTTGTATTTTGGCTTGATATTTGAGATATTGCTGAAATAACTTGTTTCTTTTTCTCTTTTTCTTGAACTTTTCTTTTCTTGCTATACTAGGGATACTTGCTTGGATTAGCTATAGAGCAAGGGATTTTTATTTTGGGTAGGGGTGTAGCACCCTAAAATTGGTGCAGTAAACCTTAGCAAATAATTAAAATTACATTAGTAATAATTCAAATTCAAATTTTAACCCCAAAACCGCTCCCAAACCGCCTGCTGCCCGTTTCCTCATTTTTCATGCCATTTTTAGAGTTTGTTTTGTCCGTTTGATGATATCGTCGCCGATCAGACGATATCGCCTCAGATCAGATGATTTCGTTTGGAGAAGAACGTCCGGACGATCTCGTCCCAAAGCTGATTTGTGCATAGTTAGCTTCTGTTTCAACGGCGTCTCTAATCCGGGCAGAAGCGTGTCTGCGTCGTTAGAGACCTCCCCCATTGGAGATCTTCCAAATTAGGATGATCTCCAACCTCCTAACCTCCCTCCTAAGCCTATTTAACCTTAGGACCCCCTCTTGGCATTCCCCCTGGCTGAAATTCCCTGTAACACGAATTCTACATGCATTAGACTATCTTAAACCACCATTTGCATTTGTATTTTTCCAAGTTTGTTTGCGGGAACTTCATTGTTTTTCAGCCGGAGCAAGCTCAGATCGTCGCAGACGATCCTGTTCAATTCGAGACGATTTCGTACCAATCCGAGATGATTTCGATTGCGAGTCAACATTGGGGGCAATCAATGCCCAGGGTTTGCGTTTTCTCACTTTGTTTGTTGATTTATCCTGCATTTAGTTAAATTTGTTATTATTCCTTATTGTTCTGCATCTTGGAGTTCACCCATATAGCTTAAGTGCACAATGAAGTCATAATTTGTCATTAGAACGTCATAATCTACTTGAATTTTTATTTGTGATTATCACCTTAGCATCTATGTTGCCATTTTACACCATTTTTCTCTGTTAGAATAGTTGCATTTCTGGTATTTTGTATCTATTTCTCTGTTTGCAGGTCTCTGACGAATTCGTTGATGAATTCGTCAGATCTCAGATGATCCCGTCAGATCTCAGATGATCCTGTCAAATTCCAGACGATACGGACTGCTTCAAAAATTAGAACCTTCATCAGACATCCGGATCAGGTATGGTTCTTTAATCTAGCGTATTCTTTCTATTTTCTGTCCAAATCTATTTTTTGTATTTATTTAATTTGCATTTTCATAATAGAACACTTAGATTCATCCGGCCAAACCTAGGACTTGGATGTTTAAAGATAAAACTGAACACATTAAACACATTCCCAACCTAGGCGTGGAAACTGCCACTAAACGTTTCCTGGTGAACCCCACCATCCGTCAAAAAATCACCTTAATACCCCTCCCCGAGAGGCGGGACCTTCAAAGGGCCTCTCAGTCCGAGGTACCGTCCCATCCTTTTCCCATCCCCCTTTCGGGCGTGGATCCTTTAGCCTGAAGGTAAGGGTGCGAAAAATTTGGAACGATACATTTTGGTGAACCCGACGTGAAACTAAAACCTTTTGAAAACAAAAAAAAAACAAAACAAAAACATAGATGCATTTAAAATCATTAGAAAACTACTAAGTTGCATATCATGTCTAGATGGTAGCTCCTAAGAAAAGACTAGCAGTTACTATAAATGTTGCAAATCAATTAATAGCCATAGAGGTTGATTCTTTGTTTAGAACATCTCAAACATACAGAGTCCAACCTTTGTGGGAAGAACTTAATAGGAGACTAGGTATCATTTCATCTAGATCAACCGAACTTAGACAAATCAAGAGGTTTGCCCTAGATAGGATCCTGGATCCTCATCAACTCATTTTTTATCATGAACTTGAGAGAGCCTGCCATAGGTGGTTAGCTTATAGGAGAGCTCTTGTGTCTTCAGAATTGTTCACCTTCGAGGAATACCTCGAGAACGTAGCTATTATACACCAATTCCTAGGTCGTGTAGAAGATCAAGAGGTCATTCTTACGGATAGGGAAATATGGAGGAGAGTTCCTCGAGCTGTGTTATATCGAGAGTATTGCCATGAACTCTATTTCTACCAACCAGAGTCTGAGACAGATAATATCACTATAGCACTTTTTATTAAATTCTTGAAAGAAAATTTCCAATTTGAAGAAGAACACTTCATGACTCCTGAAGAACTCGAGCCCATTAATGACATTTATAAATTATTTATAGAAAACTAGATCATTGCTTTCATTATTATTTCTTGCATTTATTGTGTTGTTTGTTATCTTTATAATATTGTTACAAAAACAAAAAAAATAGAAAACATAACAAAAACCCAAAACATTTTATTTTAAATACTATAGTAGGTATATAATTAAAATATATACCTTGTTGCATATATATATATATACAAGTATATATATATTTGCTGAAATTTAAATTTAAGCACAATGCCTAAACTTAGAAATGGTAAACAAACTGAACAAGAAGAAGAAGATTGGTTGGGAGGCAAAACTACAAACCCAAATGTCCTTCCTGAGGATCCAATTTCGGAAGGAGAAACTCTAGAACAGCCAGAAGATGACACAGGTGAAGAAAATGAACAAGAAGAAAATCTTAAAGAGGAAGGATCCTCATCCCCTAGAATAGCTCCGAATGGAACTATTGCTTTTGATAACTTAGATCATTTCTAGAAATTTTTCAATAATAACATTGGTGCTCTTAATATGGCGGTTCGTATTGATAAAGGACAAATTAGTGACACTCAAGCAGCTATGGAAGATATGTTTAACATACACACTAATCCCTTGTCCTTTGTTGATCAAGAAAGTGATAAAGTTGGACCATCCAATAGAGATATGGTCACTATGATTCAGAACATGCCAAAACAACAGGTTACCCAACCCCCTAAGGAACCTGTTATTGAGCCTAAAATCATTCCCACACAAAAGAAAACTTCCTTCATCTGCTTTACTTCGCCAAACTATTGATCAATATGCTTCAAATCAACAAAAACCTAAAATGAAGCCAAACACCAATTTTCAACAATCTGGGATACAACATAATACAACTTCAAGATTTCTTCATAACACCTTTCCTACCAACAATTTACACAATAGCAACATAGCATCTAATCTTCATGTCCCTCCATATGTTCACAAATCTCATATTAATGCCCTACCGAACCAATATGGTGGGCAAACTAGTAATCTGGAAGCCATGGTGAAACAGTTAGCTTCGCGTATGGACCAGATAGATCCCTACCGTCCCTCGTATAATTATCGAGAGATATGTAGTCAACCTTTGGATCCCATAGTTGTAGCACAACCATACCCTAAACACTTTCCCATGCCCGTCCTGCCTATATATAAAGGAACTGAAGATCCCATAGAGCATCTTCGTATGTTTAGGATAGCATGTCATGATATATCACATGATGACTTGCTATTACTAAAAATGTTCCCGAAAAGTTTAGGAGGAATGGCATTAGAGTGGTACTATCAATTGCCCACTCATTCTTTGAGAAATTTTGAAGAAGCAAGTTGAATCGTTTGTCCATCAATTTAGTGCCTACATCGAGAGGCATGTCACCATTAAAGATTTGTACAACTTAAAACAAGACAAAGATGAATGTTTTGCTGATTTCTTAGCTAGATGGAGGCAGTTGATAGGAAAACTGCACTTTGTGTTACCTTATAGGGAAATGTTGGACATTTTTATCAATAATTTGCAAGAACAAATCTCCTATGAGTTATCAACTGCTACCTTAACCACCTTCGATCAAGCTATAGACTTAGCTCGAAGGGTAGAAGATGCTCTCATTAGGAGAGGTCACCTCAAAAAGAAAGATGATGAGAAAACATCCAGAAATCAGTATAAAAACAAACAAGTTGTAGGTGACGGAGTCACTGATAGTAGAAACGTTGCTAATATCAATACAACGAAGACAACAGAAAAATTTATATTAAAACCCCCTGATAAACCTCCTCGAGAATTTACTAGATTGAATCAACCTTTATCAACCATTCTACCTCAATTATTAGCACGAGGCTTGATTCAATTACCAGCTATCCGGGAACTTGATCCAACTATACCCGGATACAGAGCCGATCTACATTGTGACTTTCATAGAGGACCTGGACATGCTACAAATTCTTGCAAAATATTGAAACATAAAATACAAGACTTGATTGATAATAATGAAATGGAGGTGCAAGCTTTCCAACCTAAACAAAATGCTCCTAATAACGCTCAAAAGACCATTCCCCAAAATCAAAATCAAAATGCTAATCAATCATTGGATATATTTCAACATCCTTTACCAAACCATGGTAAAGAAGTGGCCAATCAAATCGAACATCATAATGTTCCCCCTCCTACCCGATATGTAGGGACTATTAGCGGACAATTACCTATTCAGGATCCTCAAATATTTGACACAACTTTATCCCTGGTCACGACCAGGCCCCTACATAATTTTCAAACTCCCGATCCTAGTGATGTAGAATCAGATACTGAAAGTGAAGTAGACATCACCTCAAACCAATCGAATAGTTCTAAAAATGAATCAGATCCTATTCAACCTATCACAGATGCTATGGTTCCAGAAGAACCATTTCCTAGAAGAGTTACTACTCGACCCTCTTCTAATCAATTCCTTCCTAATGAACAAGCCATAAACGCTCAACCGAGACCAGTTCAGCGTCTTCAATATAACATTGTAGGTACCATCGGAGTTGTTACCAGACAACAGGCTCAAAACTCTCAACAAGATCAAACTTAGAATGATGGATCAGCTCCATTTATTTTGAAAAATCCCAATAAAGGGAATCATATGTCTAATGTTCAACTTAAGCCTCCTTACAATATTAATGAACAATTATCCAACACTACAGCCAGAATTTCCCTGTTGGATTTGTTAAGATCTTCTCCCACCCATAGGGATGAGTTAATGCTTACATTAAGCCAAATGATGGTACCTCAAAATATTCAACTTGAAGCCATGTCCAATACTATCATCACTCGAGAAGTCGATTGTATTGACTTTCGGGATAAAGATATCCCACAACACAGTTTACATAAGGATAATCCCTTATATATTACTGCTCTAATTGGAGATGTAGCTGTTAAAAGAGTCTTGATTGATAATGGTTCATCTCTAAACATTTGCACTTTTGACTTCTACCAACGGTTTGGCTTTAGAAGTGATGAAATGAAGAAAAGTGACATGATTATCAAAGCTTTCAATGACGAGACACAAGAAACGTGTGGAGTCATTACTATACCCTTGCAAGTTGGTCCTAGAACCCTAGATACAACCGTGTTTATTGTACATTGCCCTGCATCGTACAATATACTTTTGGGTCGCCCTTGGATCAATGCGATGCGAGCGGTTCCCTCCACTTTACACCAATGTGTTAAATTTGAATTTAAAAATCAGTTGGTCACTATCCATGGTGACCCTAGACCCTTTGATATGTGTGCTTTGGCAGAACCTGTTGGAGTGCAATTTTGCCCCGCTCTGTCATCCACACATCCTAATTCTTATTTTTCATCTAAACGTGTGAAAAACACACACATAACATCATCTACTCCATCAACTACACCTATACATTTAACTCAACCATCTTCTGAACAAACCACACTAGAACCTCAAAAAGATCTTAAATCCACAACCAATTCTTCATGTTCCATCCCTATCATTTCAAAACCTATAGACCCATTCATTAACACTTCCACATTATCAACATCTATCATACCTTCCACATCTAAAGATATAGGGAATGATCCTTCTACATCTTATGCTCTTTTTGATGAACTTTTACCGGATTTATCCACAGTCTTAATATCAGAAAAAACAAATGCTTTTATGCAAGATTCAATTATTTTAAATAATTTGCCACCATCTCCTCGTACTTTGGGCCTCCCACAACCTATGGGAAGTACTTACCAAGTCGGGAGTTGTGCTTTTATTTATAAAGGATATGATTGGGGAAGAATACCTCGAAATATCAAAACTCATCATGAGGGATATGCACGATGTTATTTTACTAATGAATATATTAAAGCTAAACCCATAATGCTTAAAATGGGATATAAAGGGAAAGGCTTGGGACCTTTCCAAAATGGCATGAAAGAACCTATCGAGGTAGAACCATGGCCCGCTCGATGTGGTGTGGGCCTATTTCCTAGTAAGGGTCAACCCTTCCCTTTTGAAGATGATGATCAACTCATATGTTATCAAGATTATCTAGATAAACAAGATTCTTTGTGTTCAACGAATCAGCCATTTACATGTAATATGCTATCCATAGCTTACCCTGAATTGATTGTTGAATCCGATGAGGAGTTGGAAGGAGATATTTTCCATGATGTCTCCGTTGAAGAGTTGTTACACAATGGTTTTTATTTTGATGGTTCTATACCAACTATAGCCCAACTTGAGGCCACCACTCATCAAGACAAATTATCCAACTTAACCTTAAAAGAATTACAAGAATTGGGCGTTTCACCCGCCCCACCTAATTTTGAAAGAGATCTACACATGGAAGTAGAAAACGTCATTAAAGTTAACATTGGAACTGAGGATACTCCTCACATAATCAATATTGGATCAGCATTAAGTCAAGAAAAACAAGATGAATACATTGCATTCCTTAAAGAATATGAAGATGTCTTCGCTTGGACATATGAAGATATGCCGAGTCTGGACCCTTACGTAGTCATGCATCATCTAGTAGTCCATCCGGATGCTAAACACTATTAAACAAAAACTTAGAAAAATGCATCCCAAAGTGGCCCTGCTAGTCAAAGGGGAGTTAGAAAAACTCCTGAATGTTATTTTCATACAAGCTATTGATTATCCTTGAATGGATCTCGAATGTAGTTCCAGTCACCAAGAAAGAAGCTACCAAAGTTAGGGTTTGCATGAGACTTTAGAGATATTAACGTTGCATGCCCTAAAGATGATTTTCCTCTTCCAAACATGGATCAAATCATTGAATTTACTTGTCGGGAGTGGAATGATGTCCCTAATGGATGGATTCTCCGGCTATAATCAGATCAGGATAGCTCCTGAAGATCAGGCTAAAACAGCCTTTATTACCCCTTGGGGTACCTTTTGTTGGAAAGTGATGCCATTTGGTTTAAAGAATGTCGGCGCAACATATCAACGAGCTATGACTTATATCTTTCATGATATGATGCATGATATCCTACATGATTATGTAGATGATATTATAGCTCGCTCTATTAAAGAAGATGATCATTTAGATGATTTGAGAAAAGTGTTTAATCGGTTAAGAGAATACCTTATTCGATTAAATCCAGCCAAATGCATATTCGGAGTTAAGTCCGGTAAGCTATTAGGGGTTTTAGTTTCTTTACGTGGTATCGAAATTGACCCTCTCAAAATTGTGGCTATCACTGATATGCCCGCACCTACCAATATATCGGAGTTACGAAGTTTACAAGGTAAGCTTCAAGCCATCCATCGCTTCATCGATAAGTTGGCGGACAAAACCACTCCCTTTCTTAAGCTCCTTAAGAAGGATGTTCCTTTTAACTGGGACGACGAATGTAAGGAAGCTTTTGAACTTCTCAAACAATACCTCCTTAACCCACCTGTGCTTTCACCGCCTAGACCTAATCGCCCATTTCTCCTGTATATTTTAGCTTCAGATTTTGCTTTAGGAGCTATGTTAGCTCAGCTTGATGATGAGAAGAAAGAACGTGCTAATTATTACATTAGCCGAACCCTCATCAATTATGAAACCCGTTATACAGCATTAGAAAAATTATGTCTAGCAGTCGTATTTTCTATGCAAAAATTATGTCATTATATGCTCAGTCAAAAAATGTATGTCATTGCTAAATATGATCCCTTGCGGTATCTCATGAGTCGACCTTATTTATCGGGTCGCACAGCCAAGTGGGTTCTTGCTCTAAGCGAGTTTGAACTCACGTTCATAGGACAGAAGTCTGTTAAGGGTCAAATCATAGCAAATCAATTAGCTGCTGCACCCTTAGAATCTACCCATCCCCTCATCATTGAGTTTCTGATGAATGCCTTCAATTAGAGGCAGACCATATTGAACAATGGTCCTTATACTTTGATGGAGCCCGATGCATGAGTGGGGCTGGTGCGGGTATTATTTTAATATCCCCGCAAAAACATCTTATACCTTTGTCCTTTAAATTAACATTTGCTTGCACTAATAATACTGTCGAATATGAGGCTCTAATCCTTGGATTACGAGCTGCCTTGGCATTAAAAATCAAACATCTGCTAGTTTTTGGTGATTCTCAGCTTGTCATAAACCAAATTAATGAAGTTTATCAGACCCAGAGATGATAAATTGTGCCCATATAAAGCATATGTTTTGCAATTGTTATCCTTGTTTGATAAAGTTACTTTGGAAGCTATTCCACGAACTAGCAATCGTGCAGCTGATGCTATGGCCGCAGCTGCATCTCTTCTGCCCTTGGAGTTAGATGACGAATATGCCACCATCATTATTCATCGACTCCAGGAACCCGCTTCAAATAAGTCATGTTTAGAACCTTTGGATGTGTTTCTAATCAATGAAACTACTCCTGAACCTTGGTATACGGATATAATTGATTTTCTTCAAAATGGGACTTTCCCTGCCAATTCTAATAGAAACCAGCGTCGGTTATTACGTCGACGAGCAAGTCGATTTGTAATAATTGGCAATACTTTATATAGGAGATCTTTTGAAGGTATCCTATTGAGATGTTTGAATCTAGAAGAATCCAAATCAGCTTTAAGTGAAGCCCACGATGGATCTTGTGGAGGACACTTCAGTGGTAGTGTCATTGCTAAAAAGCTCCTTAGGATAGGCTACTTTTGGCCTACCATGGAAAAGGATGCACATGATTATGTGCGCCATTGCGACAAGTGCCAGAAACATGCTGACCTTGTCCATGCGCCTGCACAAGAGCTGCAGGCTATTTCATCTCCTTGGCCCTTTTCAAAATGGGGCTTAGACATTATTGGCAAAATTAATCCTGTGTCATCCGATGGACACAAATTCATCATAACCGCCATTGAGTATTTCACGAAGTGGGTTGAAGCTATGCCTTTAGCTTCCTGCATTGGAACTCAAGTCTCTAAATTTATTTTTAATCAAATCATTTGTAGGTTCGGAATTCCTGCAAATCTCATCTCAGACAATGGAACTTGTTTCAAAAATAAAGATGTTAAAAAATTATGCCAAAAATATAAGATTCAACATCGTTGGTCCACTCCCTATTATCCTCGGGGGTAATGGTCAAGCGAGAAGCATCTAACAAAACCTTAATCAAAATTCTCAAAAGATTAGTCAATAAAACTGGCCGTGACTGGCACATTCAATTATATCCAGCTTTGTGGGCCTATCGAACTAGTGTTCGAACTCCCACTGGAACTTCACCTTTTGTCTTGGTTTATGGCGTTGAAGCCATTTTTCCCTTTGAATTAGAAGTTCCTTCTTTGGCTCTACTACTTCAAGATACCGAAGTAGGAGATGAATATCGAGTTAGCAGATTCGATAAGCTGGAACTTCTAGATGAAAAGTGCATCAATGCTTTGGAGCATCTTCGTGCCTACCAAAACAAGCTTAAAAGATCATATGCCAAGAAAGTTCGTCATCGATCCTTTGAGGTCGGCGACCTTGTTTTAAAAGAAAATCAAAAAAATACTAATGCAACTAAAGACCTTAAAGGTAAATTTGAGCCCAAGTGGCTTGGACCATATATTATCATTGCTAAATTTGAATCAGGAGCATACAAATTAGCTACTTTAGATGGTAAATATTTAAAAGAACCTATGAATATTATGCATCTTAAGCGATATTACGCATAAAATTTGGTCATTTCATCATTTGTACATATTTTGCATGTTGTCTCATTTTAAAAATATATATAAAAATATTTAAACAAAAACAAACAAAAAATAAAAATAAAAAAATAAAAAGTCAAAACAACAATATTATTGACTCTTTTCAAAACCAAAAAAATAAAGAAGAAAGAGAGAGTCAAAATTATCAAACTCTTCACAAATATTTGTTGTATATATTTCTTCTTCAAGTATTGCAGTTATATTTTCAAGTTATTTTGGATAAATTAGCATTTATTTGGAATCCCTCACTATCACAAACACAAAAAATAAATATCTTGATTTTATCTGGCATGATTACTAATCTCTCTTATATCAAAGTCCACAAAATTCAATTAAATAAAGTTTGAGCATAGAGAATTGATCTTGTTATTTACTTAAACCAAGCATATCTTTTCACAATAAAATGATTACATTTGTAATTTCCATGCTATGTTACATAGTAGAAGTGGTTCTTGAGCGAAAAGTTTCCCCTGCTATCCTATCATGCACATGGTCTAGAATCTTTGAGAATTGGCAAAAGGACAAGCTCACCCCTACCCGGAATAAAAATCCCTTGCTCTACTGACTAATCCGAGCAAGTATCCCTAGTATAGAAAGAAAAGAAAAGTTCAAAAAAAAGAGAAAAAGAAACAAGTTATTTCAGCATTATCTCAAATATCAAGTCAAAATACAAAAGTACAAAAAAAAAAAAGAAAAAGAAAAGAAAAGAAAAGAACAAAAGCAAAAGCAATAAAATCCCTTTCCCTACCCATTGAAAAGAAAAGAAGGGTTGATGAGCTTGAATCCCTGGAATTCTCAATTATTCGAAAAGTGTGAGGTAAGCCCCATAACGGGTGGTTTGTGCCCAACCCGCTTGGCCTTGGGTAACTCCTAGCGTGGTGATATGTCTGTCACATTAGCGACCTTCTTTTGTACAGACCTATGTCTGCTTATGGATTAGCTAGCTCTTGATAACCCGACCTACATAGTAGTCTGGTATGGTTATATGCATCTAAATCATGGTTAATGAACACTTATTTGGTTCATTCAAATCACTTGTATCAAATTATCTTGCTCAAAACTTGGTAAATGAACAATGCAATTGCACACACATTTGTATTTGAGAGATTTTGTGTATCATTATGATAAATCAAGATTGGTAATGAACTCACATACGCACATGGGATTCCTTATAAATCTAACTTTTGTCTTTAAGATACTTTGAAATATTTTTGCAAATTGTTTGGAATAAATTCATTTTCTTCTTTGAAGAACAGTTGTTTAGTATAAAGACAACTACATGCATTCTCAAAAAAAATCAAAATCATTTTCCAAAACATGCAATCAAGTTACATTTATATATATTATCGACTTTCGCGATGATGGTATAGTTCCAAAAACCAAAATTGGAATTTTATGCCTAGTGCAAGTCCTCATCTTCATATTTTTTGACTATTTCAAAAATTAAAAATCAACCATGCAATAAATCTATTATTTTCTTCTTTGGATTTCGCGATGATGGTATAAGTCTATACCTAAATATTCTATGCCTAGCGCAAACCATTGTACCAATTTTATTCCCCATTTATTTAAAATCATAAAAACATATGACTTAAATCATTATGTTACACAATTATGCTTTAAAACAAACAAACACCTATTCTATTTCATGTCATTATGTCAAACTTCAATTTTGCAATGATGGTATAATTCCTAGGGAATTATCCAAAAATTTTATCACACTTAGGAATTTATGCCTAGCAAAAGTCATTTTAAAATATTTCATGCATAATATTTTCATGGAAATCTGAAAAACAAATCATCATCATCATCATCATTTGCATCATCACAACAAAGTCTTAAGGCAGGTCTCTTAAGCACTCTTTTACTTTTAGCAATATTTCTATACTAGGATTAGCTTGACGACCGAGTGAGCGGTGACTCCATGAAATGGTCTATAATAGCGACAATGTCCTTTGAAATTATTGTTAAAAGTCCCTTTTATTTTTATCAAATTATCACATCACAAACAACCAACTTGTTTACATCAGATTATTTCATTTAAATTTTAAAAAAGCATGACATTCAAACCATCATATTTCCAAATGGCATAATTACATGAATCATCGAATCAATCAATCAAAACATTAAAGCATCATACAAATACATAAGACAAGTCATATGATCAAAAATATCTCATCTATATATATCTCAACAGTATATGTACATCATCTCAAAACTAGATTGGTATGCCACAATCTGTACCTAGGCATACTCAATCCCCTATCAAAAATAATAATAAGCACTATAATCAATCTATGTAGTGCAATCTGTAGCAGCTAGCCTCGAGAACCCCTCGAGCTCTCAGCCTCATCTCCTCCCCCGCCCTGAGGTGGACGAGGTGGCCCCATCATAGTCCATGTGGTGCTATGAGTCCTGGACTCTGATCGTGATGATGTCCTCGATGACCTCATCTCGATAGGCTCCGCAATATGGGCCGGCAGTGGTAACCTCTGCCCCTATGGCACCATATGGTGGTATAGTGTCTGATAGAATGTGACCTAGGCAATAGCCCATGCTAGATCCTGAGTGCTCGCCCCTCCGCTCCGTGCTCTGAGGCGTGCTACCTCATCTTTGAGCTGTGTGGCCTCCTCTCGGTGTCGTGCAACCTCATCCTATAGAGTCTGCACCTCTGCCTAGAGACGGACAGTCTCCACCCGGAGAGTAGCCATCTCACTACTCTCTCCTATGTCCACACCCTTGCCCTTATCGGGCGATGGTGGTCTCTCTCTCCATGGAGAAGGGGGTCTCTCCTCCCTCCTCTCCTGCTATCGCCTCTGCTGAGCCTGTGGTCTCCTCTGCTCTCTCCCGTCGTGACCCTGTGCCACCTCAATGGCCTCCTGGCACCGCCTCCCCATCCGATGCACAACTATGTGAATCGGACCCTGAGCCCTCGTCATTCGAGGAGGGCGGATGCCTGTGTACCAGGCATCATAGCCATCAGCTACCCCAGCATCGTCCCCATCCATCGGCTGAATGGGGGCATCATCTATGTCCGGACCCTAGAAGCGCTGCATATCTAGAGCCTCGCTAACTATAGTGTTATCCCGGATAGTCCAGGAAAACTCGTAGTCTCTGAGAGATGGGATCCCCTGCTATAGACCGAACTGCCTCAAAACTCGGTCATAGCGGTGGAGCTCCACCTCTCCCCTCTCCATCCTTAGCCAACAGGTTCGCCTAACGTGAGCCAGCTCCTGTCCATCCTCGGCCCACCCTGGATGATCTCTCCAAGGCCTCCGGGTGATCTAGTCGGAGACAAGGTCGTCAAGTAGTCTTCGGGACATTGGCAGATCTATCCGTCATTGTGACCCTCTTCGGAGCCACCAGTAGAAAGCTCGGGGCCTCTCCCCATCAATCCCTATCAGTGGGAGCCCTACCGGCCTCCGCACCATGATGTGCTCCCAGCACCAAACCTGTAGTAGAGATGTCATAACCAGACATCGGTCGCCCTTGTATACGACCCCATGCAGGATCCTATACAATCGGCATAGTACAAAGCTCCCCCAAGCAAACCTGTATCCATGGTCTCTCATGTCATAGACCACATCTATCAATAGCCATGGTACTCTGCATCCACTATGATGGCATAACAGTAGACCACCTACAACCCCAGCCAAAACTTGTGTCAGTCTAGATGCCCCAGGCATCTATCGTAGAGATTCGATGTTCACTCCGCCCTTCTCCAGGGTGAAGCTCGGATCTCCGCATAGTCGCATCATCGCGTGGCCCTGATTGGCCGTAGGAGTGATTAGCCATCCTTGTATGGGGATCCTCAAAATCCTCCATACATCCTCTAGTGTGGGAGTCATCTCCCCTATCGATAACCAAAAATAGGAAGAACCCGGATACCACCTCTCTGCTAGGGCTGTCAATAGCCCCATATCTGTAGAAACCTGTGGCATCTCTGCCACATGCTGCAAGCCGACCTGAGCTAGCTGATCTCGCTCTGCCTGAGATAGAGTGGCCAAGTCATCCCTCAACCCATCGTATTTCCATTCTCTGCTCTTTAGTAATCCTCTCTGCAACATAAACAACAAAACAATAAAAATCATTAATAAAACAATCATTAAAAATGCAAGTAAAACAAAGTTCAATTTCATAAATGATGATATCGTCCACTATTGGATGATATCGTCCCAAATTTGAGCAAATTCGTCTTCGATTTTGCCAGCCTAAATCGTCCCCTTTTTGATGAAATCGTCCCCATTTCGTCGATTTCGCCCCTGGACGAAATCGGCGATATCGAGACGATTTCGACGAAATCGAGACGATTTCGTCTCGACGACGTCGACGGCCCAAAAATGGCCGTGATGCTCAAAAATCATCAAAATTTAATCTAAAAAGCATGAAATTCAAAATTCAAGCCTTCTAAACTAAGTTTAGACCCTTACCCATAGCCCGCATCGGACCTCTGTCGATCTGTGCGTTGTCTCGACCATCTTGTTTGCAGAGCTCTAGAAACCAGAAAATAAAAAATGAACAGTAAAAATGAATTAGGGTTTTTCCCTATTTTTCTTAATTTTATTCAAAAACAATTAACAACAAATTTAATTTTGGCTTTTTCGCATTTTTACCTCAAACATTCGATTTGGGTAAAAACACGGAGGGGGCATCATAGTAAGTTGTCGTACGATTCGACCAAGAATCATCGCCTAAAAATGGGAATAAATTTTTGCTTTCTCGTAGATCGAGAAGAACTCATCTTTAACGCATTTTCCTCAGAAAATTTGCTAAAGAGGGGGCAAAATGTAGCACCCTAAAATTGGCGTAGTAAACCTTAGCAAATAATTAAAATTACATTAGTAATAATTCAAATTCAAATTTTAACCCCAAAACCGCTCCCAAACCGCCTGCTGCCCGTTTCCTCATTTTTCATGCCATTTTTAGAGTTTGTTTTGTCCGTTTGATGATATCGTCGCCGATCAGACGATATCGCCTCAGATCGGATGATTTCGTCTGGAGAAGAACGTCCAGACGATCTCGTCCCAAACTGATTTGTGCATAGTTAGCTTCTGTTTCAACGGCGTCTCTAATCCGGGCAGAAGCGTGTCTGCACCGTTAGAGACCTCCCCCATTGGAGATCTTCCAAATTAGGATGATCTCCAACCTCCTAACCTCCCTCCTAAGCCTATTTAACCTTAGGACCCCCTCTTGGCATTCCCCCTGGCTGAAATTCCCTGTAACATGAATTCTACATGCATTAGACTATCTTAAACCACCATTTGCATTTGTATTTTTCCAAGTTTGTTTGCGGGAACTTCATTGTTTTTCAGCTCGGAGCAAGCTCAGATCGTCGCAGACGATCCTGTTCAATTCGAGATGATTTCGTACCAATCCGAGATGATTTCGATTACAGTCAACATTGGGGGCAATCAGTGCCCAGGGTTTGCGTTTTCTCACTTTGTTTGTTGATTTATCCTGCATTTAGTTAAATTTGTTATTATTCCTTATTGTTATGCATCTTGGAGTTCACCCATATAGCTTAAGTGCACAATGAAGTCATAATTTGTCATTAGAATGTCATAATCTACTTGAATTTTTATTTGTGATTATCACCTTAGCATCTATGTTGCCATTTTACACCATTTTTCTCTGTTAGAATAGTTGCATTTCTAGTATTTTGTATCTATTTCTCTGTTTGCAGGTCTCTGACGAATTCGTCTGACGAATTCGTCAGATCTCGAACGATCCCGTCAGATCTCAGATGATCCTATCAAATTCCAGATGATCCGGAATGCTTCAAAAATCAGAACCTTCATCAGACATCCGGATCAGGTATGGTTCTTTAATCTAGCGTATTCTTTCTATTTTCTATCCAAATCTATTTTATGTATTTATTTAATTTGCATTTTCATAATAGAACACTTAGATTCATCTGGCCAAACCTAGGACTTGGATGTTTAAAGATAAAACTGAACACATTAAACACATTCCCAACCTAGGCGTGGAAAGCGCCACTAAACGTTTCCTGGTGAACCCCACCATCCGTCAAAAAATCACCTTAATACCCCTCCCCGAGAGGCGGGACCTTCAAAGGGCCTCTCAGTCCGAGGTACCGTCCCATCCTTTTCCCATCCCCCTTTCGGGCGTGGATCCTTTAGCTTGAAGGTAAGGGTGCAAAAAATTTGGAACGATACAAGGGGTGAGCTTGTCCTTTTGTCAATTCTCAAAGATTCTAGACCATGTGCATGATAGGATAGCAGGGGAAAATTTTCGCTGAAGAAACCACTTCTACTATGTAGCATAGCATGGACATTACAAATATAATCATTTTATTATGAAAATATATGCTTGGTTTAAGTAAATAACAAGATCAATTCTCTGTGCTCAAACTTTATTTAATTGAATTTTGTGGACTTTGATATAAGAGAGATTAGTAATCATGCCAGATAAAATCAAGATATTTATTTTGTGTTTGTGATAGTGGGGGATTCCAAAGAAATGCTAATTTATCCAAAATAACTTGAAAATATAATTGCAATACTTGAAAAAGAAATATATATGACAAATATTTTTGAGGAGTTTGATGATTTTGACTCTCTCTTTCTTCTTTATTTTTTTGGTTTTGAAAAGAGTTAATAATATTGCTGTTTTTGACTTTTATTTATTTTTATTTTTTTAGTTTTTGTTTTTTTTTGTTTAAAGAGTTATATATATATTTTTAAAATGAGACAACATGCAAAATATATACAAATGATGAAATGACCAAATTTTATGCGTAATATCACTTAAGATGCATAATATTCATAGGTTCTTTTAAATCTTTACCATCTAAGGTAGCTAATTTGTATGCTCCCGATTCAAATTTAGCAGTGATAATATATGGTCCAAGCCAGTTGGGCTCAAATTTACCTTTAAGGTCTTTAGTTGCATTAGTATTTTTTTTTATTTTCTTTTAAAACAAGGTCGTCGACCTCAAAGGATCGATGACGAACTTTCTTGGCATATGATCTTTTAAGCTTGTTTTGGTAAGCACGAAGATGCTCCAAAGCATTGATGCGCTTTTCATCTAGGAGTTCCAGCTGACTGAGTCTGCCAGCTCGATATTCATATCCTACTTCGGTATCTTGAAGTAGTAGAGCCAAAGAAGGAACTTCTAATTCAAAAGGAAAAACGACTTCAGTGCCATAAACCAAGACAAAAGGTGAAGTTCTAGTGGGAGTTCGAACACTAGTTCGATAGGCCCACAAAGCTGGATATAATTGAATGTGCCAGTCACGGCCAGATTTATTGACCAATATTTTAAGAATTTTGATTAAGGTTTTGTTAGATGCTTCTACTTGGCCATTACCCTGAGGATAATAGGGAGTGGACCATCGATGTTGAATCTTATATTTTTGGCATAATTTCTTGACATCTTTATTTTTGAAACAAGTTCCATTGTTTGAGATGAGATTTGCAGGAATTCCGAACCTACAAATGATTTGATTAAAAATAAATTTAGAGACTTGTGTTCCAGTGCAGGAAGCTAAAGGCATAGCTTCAACCCACTTCGTGAAATACTCAGTGGCGGTTATGATGAATTTGTGTCCATCAAATGACACTGGATTAATTTTGCCAATAATGTCTAAGCCCCATTTTGAAAAGGGCCAAGGAGATGAAATAGCCTGCAGCTCTTGTGTAGGCGCATGGACAAGGTCAGCATGTTTTTGGCACTTGTCGCAATGGCGCACATACTCATGTGCATCATTTTCCATGGTAGGCCAAAAGTAGCCTATCCTAAGGAGCTTTTTAGCAATGACACTACCACTGAAGTGTCCTCCACAAGATCCATCATGGACTTCACTTAAAGATAATTTGGATTCTTCTAGATTCAAACATCTCAATAGGATACCTTCAAAATATCTCCTATATAAAGTATTGCCAATTATTACAAATCGACTTGCTCGTCTACGTAATAACCGACGTTGGTTTCTATTAGAATTGGCAGGGAAAGTCCCATTGTGAAGAAAATAAAATATATCTATATACCAAGGGTCAGGAGTAGTTTCATTGATTAGAAACACATCCAAAGGTTCTAAACATTACTTATTTGAAGCGGGTTCCTAGAGTCGACGAATAATGATGGTGGCATATTCGTCATCTAACTCCAAGGGCAGAAGAGATGTAGTTGTGGCCATAGCGTCAACCGCACGGTTGCTAGTTCGCAGAATAGCTTCCAAAGTAACTTTATGAAACAAGGATAACAATTGCAAAACATATGCTTTATATGGGCACAATTTATCATATCTGGTTTGATAAACTTCATTAATTTGATTTATGACAAGTTGAGAATCACCAAAAACTAGCAGATGTTTGATTTTTAATGCCAAGGCAGCTCGTAATCCAAGGATTAGAGCCTCATATTCGACAGTATTATTGGTGCAAGCAAATGTTAATTTAAAAGACAAAGGTATAATGTGTTTTTGTGGAGATATTAAAATAATATCCGCACTAGCCCCACTCATGCATCGAGCTCCATCAAAGTATAAGGACCATTTTTCTATATGGTATGCCTCTAATTGAAGGCATTCATTAGGAAACTCAATGATGAGGGGATGGGTAGACTCTAAGGGTGCAGTAGCTAACTGATCTGCTATGATTTGACCCTTAACAGACTTTTGTACTATGAATGTGAGTTCAAAATCGCTTAGAGAAAGAACCCACTTGGCTGTGCGACCCGATAAATAAGGTCGACTCATAAGATACCGCAAGGGATCATATTTGGCAATGACATATGTTTTTTGACTAAGCATATAATGGCATAATTTTTGCGTAGAAAATACGACTGCTAGACATAGTTTTTCTAATGAGGCATAACGAGTTTCATAACTGATTAAAGTTTGGCTAATGTAATAATTAGCACATTCTTTCTTCTCATCATCAAGCTGAGCTAACATAGCTCCTAAAGCAAAATCTGAAGCTAAAATATACAGGAGAAACGGGCGATCAGGTCTAGGCGGTGAAATCACAGGTGGGTTAAGGAGGTATTGTTTGAGAAGTTCAAAAGATTTTGTACATTCGTCATCCCAGTTAAAAGGGACATCCTTCTTAAGGAGCTTAAGAAAGGGAGTGGTTTTGTTCGCTAGCTTATCGATGAAGCGACGGATGGCTTGAAGCTTACCTTGTAAACTTTGTAACTCAGATATATTGGTAGGTGCGGTCATATCAGTGATAGCTGCAATCTTGAGAGGGTCGATTTCGATACCACGTAAAGAAACTAAAACCCCTAATAGTTTACCGTACTTAACTCCAAATATGCATTTCACTGGATTTAATCAAATAAGGTATTCTATTAACTGATTAAATACTTTTCTCAAATCATCTAAATGATCATCTTCTTTAATAGAGCGAGCTATAATATCATCTACGTAATCATGTAGGATATCATGCATCATATCATGAAAGATATAAGTCATAGCTCGTTGATATGTTGCACCTGCATTCTTTAAACCAAATGGCATCACTTTCCAACAAAAGGTACCCCAAAGGGTAATAAAGGCTGTTTTAGCCTGATCTTGAGGAGCTATCCTGATCTGATTATAGCCGAAAAATCCATCCATTAGGGACATCATTCCACTTCCGACGGTAAAGTCAATGATTTGGTCCATGTTTGGAAGAGGAAAATCATCTTTAGGGCATGCAACGTTAATATCTCTAAAGTCCGTGCAAACCCTAACTTTGGTAGCTTCTTTCTTGGTGACTGGAACTACATTCGAGATCCATTCAGCATAATAAATAGGTTGTATGAAAATAAAATTTAGGAGTTTTTCTAACTCCCCTTTGACTAGCAGGGCCACTTTGGGATGCATTTTTCTAAGTTTTTGTTTAACAGGTTTAGCATTCAGATGGACTACTAGATGATGCATGACTATAGAAGGGTCCAGACCTGGCATATCTTCATATGTCCAAGCGAAGACGTCTTCATATTATTTAAGGAATACAATGTATTCATCTTGTTTTTCTTGACTTAATGCTGATCCAATATTGATTATGTGAGGATTATCCTCAGTTCCAATGTTAACTTTAATGACATTTTCTACTTCCATGTGTAGATCTCTTTCAAAATTAGGTGGGGCGGGTGAAACGCCCAATTCTTGTAATTCTTTTAAGGTTAAGTTGGATAATTCGTCTTGATGAGTGGTGGCCTCAAGTTGGGCTATAGTTGGTATAGAACCATCAAAATAAAAACCATTGTGTAACAACTCTTCAACGGAGATATCATGGAAAATATCTCCTTCCAACTCATCATCGAATCCAGCAATCATTTCAAAATAAGCTATGGATAGCATATTGCATGTAAATGGCTGATTTTGTAGAGGCAAATCATCACGCCTATCCAAATAATCTTGATAACATATGTGGTGATCATCATGTTCAAAAGGGAAGGGTTGACCCTTACTAGGAAATAGGCCCACACCACATCGGGCGGGCCATGGCTCTACCTCAATAGGTTCTTTCATACCATTTTGGAAAGGTCCCAAGCCTTTCCCTTTATAGCCCATTTTAAGCATTATGGGCTTAGCTTTAATATATTCATTAGCAAAATAACATCGGGCATATCCCTCATGATGAGTTTTGATATTCCTGGGTATTCTTCCCCAATCATATCCTTTATAAATAAAAGCACAACTCCCAACTTGGTAAGTACTTCCCATAGGTTTTGGGAGGCCCAAAGTACGAGGAGATGGCAGCAAGTTATTTAAAAGAATTGAATCTTGCATAAAAGCATTTGTTTTTTCTGATATTAAGATTGTGGATAAATCTGGTAAAAGTTCATCAGAAAGAGCATAAGATGTAGAAGGATCATTCCCTATATCTTTAGATGTGGAAGGTATGATAGATGTCGATAATGTAGAGGTGTCAATAAATGGGTCTATAGGTTTTGAAATTATAGGGATAGAACATGAAGGATTGGTTGTGGATTAAAGATCTTTTTGATGTTTTAGTGTGGTTTGTTCAGAAGATGGTTGAGTTAAATGTATAGGTGTAGTTGATGGGGTAGATGAGGTTATGTGTGTGTGTTTCACACGTTTAGATGAAAAATAAGAATTAGGATGTGTGGATGACGGAGCGGGGCAAAATTGCACTCCAACAGGTTTTGCCAAAGCACACATATCAAAGGGTCTAGGGTCACCATGGATAGTGACCAACTAATTTTTAAATTCAAATTTAACACACTGATGTAAAGTGGAAGGAACCGCTCGCATCGCATTGATCCAAGGGCAACCCAAAAGTATATTGTACGATGTTGGGCAATGTACAATAAACACGATTGTATCTAGGGTTCTAGGACCAACTTGCAAGGGTAAGGTAATGACTCCACACGTTTCTTGTGTCTCGTCATTGAAAGCTTTGATAATCATGTCAGTTTTCTTCATTTCATCACTTTGAAACCCAAATCGTTGGTAGAAGTCAAAAGTGCAAATTTTTAGAGATGATCCATTATCAATCAAGACTCTTTTAACAGCTACATCTCCAATTAGAACAGTAATATATAAGGGGTTATCCTTATGTAAACTATGTTGTGGGATATCTTTATCCCGAAAGTCAATACAATCAACTTCTTGAGTGATGATAGTATTGGACATGGATTCGGGTTGAATATTTTGAGGTACCATAATTTGGCTTAATGTAAGCATTAACTCATCCCTATGGGTAGGAGAAGACCTTAATAAGTCCAAAAGGGAAATTCTGGCTGTAGTATTGGATAATTGTTCATTAATATTGTAAGGAGGTTTTGGTTGAACATTAGACATATGATTCCTTTTATTGGGATTTTTCAAAATAAATGGAGCTGATCCATCATTCTGAGTTTGATTTTGTTGAGAGTTTTGAGCCTATTTTGTCTGGTAACAACTCCGATGGTACCCACAATGTTATATTGAAGATGTTGAACTAGTCTTGGTTGAGCATTTATGGCTTGTTCATTAGGAAGGAACTGATTAGAAGAGGGTCAAGTAGTAACTATTCTAGGAAATGGTTCTTCTGGAACCATAGCATCTGTGATGGGTTGAATAGGATCTGATTCATTTTTAGAACTATTCGATTGGTTTGAGATGATGTCGATTTCACTTTCAGTATATGATTCTACATCACTAGGATCAGGAGTTTGAATATTATGTAGGGTGTTGGTCGTGACCATGGATAAGGTTGTGCCAAATATTTAAGGATCCTGAACAGATAATTGTCCGCTAATAGTCCCTACATATTGAGTAGGAGGGGGAACATTATGATGTTCGATTTGATTGGCCACTTCTTTACCATGTTTTGGTAAAGGATGTTGAAATATATCTAATGATTGATTAGCATTTTGATTCTGATTTTGGGGAATGGTCTTTTGAGCATTATTAGGAGCATTTTGTTTAGCTTGGAAAGCTTGCACCTCCATTTCATTATTATCAATCAAGTCTTGTATTTTATGTCTCATTATTTTGCAAGAATTTGTAGCATGTCCAGGTCCTCTATGAAAGTCACAATGTAAATCAGCTCTGTATTCGGGTATAGTTGGATCAGGTTCCTGGATAGCTGGTAATTGAATCAAGCCTTGTGCTAATAATTGAGGAAGAATGGTTGATAAAGGTTGATTCAATCTAGTAAATTCTCGAGGAGGTTTATCAGGAGGTTTTAATATAATTTTTTTTGTTGTCTTCATTTTATTGATATTAGCAACGTTTCTATTATCAGTGACTCCGTCACCTACAACTTGTTTGTTTTTATACTAATTTCTAGATGTTTTCTCGTCATCTTTATTTTTGAACTGACCTCTTCTAATGAGAGCATCTTCTACCCTTCGAGCTAAGTCTATAGCTTGATCGAAGGTAGTTAAGGTGGCAGTTGATAACTCATAAGATATTTGTTTTTGTAAATTATTAATAAAAATGTCCAACATTTCCCTATAAGGTAGCACAAAGTGCGGTTTTCCGTCAACTGCCTCCATCTAGCTAAGAAATCAACAAAACATTCATCTTTGTCTTGTTTTAAGTTGTACAAATATTTAATGGTGACATGCCTCTCGATGTAGGCACTAAATTGATGGACAAAAGATTCAGTTTGTTTCTTCAAAATTTCTCAAAGAATGAGTGGGCAATTGATAGTACCACTCTAATGCCATTCCTCCTAAACTTTTCGGGAACATTTTTAGTAATAGCAAGTCATCATGTGATATATCATGACATGCTATCCTAAACATGCGAAGATGCTCTATGGGATCTTCAGTTCCTTTATATATAGGCAGGACGGGCATGGGAAAGTGTTTAGGGTATGGCTATGCTACAACCATAGGATCTAGAGGTTGACTACACATCTCTTGATAATTGTACGAGGGACAGTAGGGATCTATCTGGTCCATACGCGAAGCTAACTATTTCAACATGGCTTCTAGATTACTGGTTTGCCCACCATATTGGTTCGGTAGGGCATTAATATGAGATTTGTGAACATATGATGGAGGGACATGAAGATTAGATGCTATATTGCTATTGTGTATATTGTTGGTAGGAAGGGTGTTATGAAGAAGTTTTGAAGTTGTATTATGTTGTATCCCAGATTGTTGAAAATTGGTGTTTGACTTCATTTTATATTTTTGTCGATTTGAAGCATATTGATCAATAGTTTGGCGAAATAAAGTGGTGAATGAAGGTCTCTTTTGTGTGGGAATGATTTTAGGCTCAATAACAGGTTCCTTAGGAGGTTGGGTAACCTGTTGTTTTTGCATATTCTGAATCATAGTGACCATATCTCTATTGGATGGTCCAGCTTTATCACTTTTTTGATCAATGAAAGACAAGGGATTAGTGTGTATGTCAAACATATGTTCCATGGTTGCTTGAGTGTCACTAATTTGTCCTCTATCAATATGAACTGCCATATTAAGAGCACCAATGTTATTATTGAAAAATTTCCAGAAATGATCTAAGTTATCAAAAGCAATAGTTCCATCTAGAGCTATTCTAGGGGATGAGGATCCTTCCTCTTTAAGATTTTCTTGTTGTTCATTTTCTTCAGCCAGCTCATCTTCTGGCTGTTCTAGAGTTTCTCCTTCCGAATTGATTCCTCGGGAAGGACATTTGGGTTTTTTGTTTTGACTACTAACCAATCTTCTCCTTCTTCTTCAGTTTGTTTACCACTCCTAAGTTTAGGCATTGTGGTTAAATTTAGATTTCAGCAAATATATATATACTATATAATTATATATATATATATATATATATATATATATATATATGCAACAAGCTTAAGAGGTATATATTTTAATTATATACCTACTATAGTATTTGAAATAAAATGTTTTTGGTTTTTCTTGTTTTTGTAACAATATTATAAAGATAACAAACAACACACTAAATGCAAGAAATAATAATAATGAAAGCAATGATCTAGTTTTCTATAAACAATTTATAAATATCATTAATGGGCTCAAGTTCTTCAGGAGTCATGAAGTGTTCTTCTTCAAATTGAAAATTTTCTTTCAAGAATTTGACAAAAAGTGCTATAGTGATATTATCTGTCTTAGATTTTGGTTGGTAGAAATAAAGTTTGTGGCAATACTCTCGATATAACACAGCCCTAGGAACTCTATTCCATCTTTCCCTATCCGTAAGAACGACCTCTTGATCTTCTACACGACCTAGGAATTGGTGTATAATAGCTACGTTCTCGAGGTATTCCTCGAAGGTGAACAATTCTGAAGACACAAGAGCTCTCCTATAAGCTAACCACCTATGGCAGGCTCTCTGAAGTTCATGATAAACAATGAGTTGATGAGGATCCAGGATCCTATCTAGGGAAAACCTCTTGATTTGTCTAAGTTCGGTTGATTTAGATGAAATGACACCTAGCCTCCTATTAAGTTCGTCCCACAAAGGCGGGACTCTGTATGTTTGAGATGTTCTAAACAAAGAATCAACCTCTATGGCTATTAATTGATTTGCAACATTTATAGTGACAACTAATATTTTCTTAGGAGCTACCATCTAGACATGATATGCAACTTAGTAGTTTTATAATGATTTTAAATGCATCTATGTTTTTGTTTTGTGTTTTTTTTTTTTTTCAAAAGGTTTTAGTTTCACGTCGGGTTCACCAAAATGTATAGCTCCAAATTATTTGCATCCTTACCTTCAAGCTAAAGTATCCGTGCCTGGAAGGAGGATGGGAAAAGGATGGGACAGTACCTCAAACTGAGAGGCCCTTTGAAGGTCCCGCCTCTCGAGGGAGGGGTATTAAGGTGATTTTTCGACGAATGGTGGGGTTCACCAGGAAAATTTTAGTGGCAGTTTCCATGCCTAGGTTGGGAATGAGTTTAATGTGTTCAATTTTAGCTTTAAACATCCAAGTCCTAGGTTTGGCCAAATGAATCTAAGCTAAGCTATATGAAATGCTGATTAAATGAATACATAAAGCAAAAATGGTTGCAAAATACAGAGACTATTCTAAAAGAAAAATAGCATACCTGTTTCTAGATGTTTGATGGAGATTCTGAGGCTTGATGCAGTCCAGATCATCTAGAATTTGATAGGATCATCTCTGATCTGACAGGATCGTCTGAGATCTGATGACTTCGTTAGAAAAATTCATTGAAAACCTGCAATTGCAGAAATGGATACCAAGAACACAAGATACAATTGCAAAAGCAAGGGAAAATGATAGAAATGAAAATATGAATGCTAGAATGATAACTTTAGATAACAAATTAAGTAAAATGCATAGTTTTAATGAATAACTTTGACTTTATTATGCATCTAGGCTACATGAGGTGAACTCCAAGATGCAAAGCAGTAATAAGCTTAACTAATGCAAAGAAAAACAACAAAAAAGAGTAAAGAAACGCAAAATTTGGGCACTGATTGCCCCCAATGTTGACTGCAGTAGAAATCATCTCGGATTGGTATGAAATCATATCTAATTGGATAGGATCATCTGCGACGATCTATGCTTTGATCCGGTTGAAGAATAACAAAGTTCCTGCAAGAAAATTCAAAAAAGGACAAAGGCGAACAATAATCTAGGATATCCTGAAGCATGTAAAACTTGAAATACAGAAAAATTCAGCTAGGGGAATGCTAAGGGGAGGGCCTAAGATTAAATAGGCATAGGAAAGAGGTTGGGAGGTTGGAGATCATCCCATTTTGGGAGATATCCAATGAGGGGAGACTCTAACGGTGTAGACGCGTCTCTGCCCGAGTTAGAGAAGCTGTTGAAACATAAGCTAATTATGAAAAATCAATTTTGGGACGAAATTATCTAGACGTTCTGCTCCAGACAAAATCGTCCAATTTGAGGCAATATCATCTGATCGAAGACGATATCGTTCAACGGACAAAACAAATCCTAAAAATGGCATGGAAAATGAGGAAACGGGTAGCAGGCGGTTTGGGAGCGATTTTGGGGTTGAAATTTGAATTTGAATTATTTACTAAGGTAATTTTAATTATTTACGGTTTTACTGTGCCAATTTTAGGGTGCTACACCTACCTTATTAATACACCCTTTGGTACTTGAAGTGACTAGATGCTTAATATACCTTCCCTTTTGATATGTCCTTTGGTATTGGAAGTGAATTTATTCCCTTAATATATATGGTTGTACGAGAGGGTAAGCCTTGAGGTACTAGACTAGGAATGATACGAGGATCAATCACACTTGTTGGAAATATTAAGCATGTTGAGTTTTCATTGATGTCAAAGGGTCGATGTCAAAAGAATGTATGGTATTCAAGGTAGAAATATTCTTCTAAGGTTGGACAATTATTCAAGGAAAGGTATATCTCAAAGCAAGAAAAATTGTTGAAAAGAAAAGGATTATAATATTGATTTAAATATTATAAAGAAAGTTTAAAAGTTCATAGAGAGGGCCAAAATTTTAAGAAGGTTTAAAATTTTATAGAGAGGGCCAAAAGTTTTAAAAGGTTTAAAAGTGGACTTCATAAAATTTTCTTGGAAAAAGGTCCATATACTAAAAGATAAGGCCAAAGAGTTTATTATAATATTTTTATATTATAATTTAAAAAGAAGGGTTTGGCGCCAACGTCTTTGAAGGATTTAAAAATTAAAAAATAAAGTTTGAAGCCGACTCCACGATAATGAAAAGAAAGGCATATTTATATGGAAGAAAATATTTCATTTACTCACCACGATTTCTAATGTTTGAAATATTTTAATGCGAACGATTTTCTAATGTGAATGATTTTGATATCTCCCTATGCGCCATTCTAAAAATTCAAGGCAAGGAGAAGACAGTGAACAAGAAGGCAAAATTTATGGGTTCTGAAGCTTGAACAAGGAAAGGAGGTTTCACTATGTTGTTTTAATTGTTGGGATATCCCAATCAATTATCTAGCCCTAGACAGGGTGCTATGGAGCAAGGAGTGTTGAGTTTGATTCCCAGTTGCATCGTATTTTTGCTGTGTATCCATTTTGTGAAGCATGAAGGGGTGAAAGTTTTGTTGTGTGTATTTGGTTCTCAAGCTAGTGTGTAGCCTAGCTGGTTGGCTAGGCTACACGAAGATCCTACCGTGGGAGAGATCCGAAGGTCAAATCCTGTTGGGTGCATTTTTGGTTGGGAAGACATTATGGCAGTTTTAGTTTGGAAGTGCATGAGGATATAGATATAAGGGCAACCCTTTTGGTTGCTACCCACTGGGCTAGCCCAGTTGGTCATGGTGGTGGTGGCTAGGTGCTACGGTTTGGGAGGTTTAGGGGTCAAACCCCATCCATGATAGCAAAGGATTTTAGGTGAAAAGTAATAAGGTGCCACATTGATTTTAGTGCTTCATTGTGAATTATTTATATTAGATTTTGTATGTGATCAAGTTGGAGAAATACGGTGTATTTTTTATTATCTTAAAAGTGTATTGTATGGTTTAAATTGGAGAAATAAGGAGTAATTTTTTATTGTATTAAAATTATATTTTATGTTTCAAAGTTGGAGAAATAAGGTGTATTTTTGAGTATTATAAAATTGTATGGTGTATGTTTTAAAGTTGGAGAAATAAGGTGTATCTTTGGTATTTCAATTTTGTATTTTGAATATTATAAAAGAAGGGATAAAAGGTTACTTGGATATTGATTGAAATTTTATTGCTTATATTTTAATAAGGAATTTTGAGTATATGATTTGAAATTAAAAAGGGAGAAGTGCTAACCTGTTTTGAAGTAGCAAAAGAAAAAAACTTTATTTTTTAAAGAAAGGTTTGGAAAATTCATAGAAGCACATCATTATCAAGGCAAATTTAGAGGTATGGTGATTTAATCCTTTCTCAAGGTGTTTTTGATTGAGGAAAATATTTTTTATGATTGGAGGTATAAGGATTGATTTGATGTGCATTAGTGATTGATTGAAGTTGGGAGTAATTGTGCATTTTTGTTGAATAAAATTGGAAATATATGTGCTAGGGTTTGAGAACAAAGTTGTGCATTATTGTTGAATGAAATTGGAAATATATGTGCAAGGGTTTGGAAGTATACTAGCAAGGGTTTGAGAGAAAATTGGTGCATTAACTTTGAGTCATATTGGGAATGAACTTGCAAGGGTTATAGACCAATCTTATGAAGTAAATATATGCATTAGTTTTGAGTGATATTGGAAATAAAAATGCAAGGGCTATAGACTAGTTTTGTGAAGCAAGTATATACATTGGTTTTGATTAATTTTGGAAGTACATAAGAAGGCCAACTATCAAGTGCTCGACTAGAGTATCCTTTTGAATGAAATGAATTTGAGACATGTGAAAGCGATAGATTTTATGAATGTGAGAAGAACATATTGATTATTTGTAATTCATATCATTCTCTATATGTTCATGAAGAAAAATAATTATGGGCAGAATATGTCTGAATTACTTTAGTCAAAGAAAAAACTTTTGAGAAAGATATATGCAATTGTTTCTATGCAAAAATTAGGAATGGTTGATTAGGTTTTGTGAGCAGGTTGAGAAAAGTTTGTGAGTAGGATTTGAGAGCAAATTTGAGCAGGTTATTGAGGCAAATTTACGCAGGTTATTGAGGTAAATTTGAGCAAGTTTGAGAGCAAATTTGAGCAGGTTATTGAGGCAAATTTGAGCAGGTTTGAGAGCATATTTGAGAAGGTTATTGAGGTAGATTTGAGCCGGTTATTGAGGTAGATTTAAGCAAGCCTTATGAGTAGGCTTGGAGCAGATTTGAGCAAGCCTTATGGGTAGGCTTGGAGAAAATTTTAGTAGGTTTGAGAGTAGATTTGAGAAGGTTATTGAGGTAGATTTGAGAAGGTTATTGAGGAATATTTAAGTAAGCATTGTGAGTATACTTGGAGTAGATTTGATCAAGCCTTATGAGTAGGCTTGGAGTAGATTTAAGCAAGCCTTGTGAGCAGGCTTTGAGCAAATTTTGGTGAGAAAATTTGAGCAAGCCTTGTGAGAAGGCTTGGAGAAAATTTGAGTAGTTCTGTGAGTATATTTGAGCAAGCCTTGTATGTAGGCTTGAAGTAGATTTGATTAGAGTTGAGAGCAAGTTTTGGAATAGATTTGAGCAAGCCTTGTGTGTGGGCTTGGAGTAGATTTGAGCAAGCCTTGTGTAAATATTTGGAGTAGATTAGATCAAAGGAGATTGGTGTCTCTTGTGGATAGAGGTCCATGAATCAAAGTAAAGGGGATTAGTGTCTCCTATGGATAGAGATACACAAACCAAATAAAAGAGGGTTGGTGTCTCCTGTAACAACCCAAGGTCTACTCACTTGGTTGTCAAAACATAATTTCAAAATTTCAATTTTCATTTAAATTAAAGTCACTACTAACAAGTACACACCCAAATTTGTATTAGTACTCAGGCATTTATGTTCACACTTTTATATATTATACCATTGTAGATAGAATATCAAGTACTCAAGATTGTTCATATTACCATTATCTATTTCCATATATGAGACCCATCCCCTCCTTACTCAAGTTATGGATCTCGACATGAGGTTGCCCTTCCAAGGCCCATATCACCTGGAAGGGTGTATGTATTATTTTCCCCATATTGTAGCATGGAGGACTTAGATATATGATCCAATTCTTGTCCTAATGGTCCACTGACCTAATTTTCAATTCATGATTAAACCTTTAGGCCCATGCTTGAGTTAGCATAACTATGCTAGTGCCTGATTATTGACCTTCATCTAAGGTGTTATCAGGGTCTGCCAATACTATGGTTTTTAGACCAAGAATCTCAGACCAACCTTAGTTGATGGTAATGCTACCCATACCATCCACCACTAGACCTTTCAACCCCAAGGACCAGCTCCCTAGTCTTACGTTTTGTTGGCAATTCTACAACTGGTTATGGTTCATGAGATCTCTCACGTACTACATCGTATGACAACCTGGAACAACATCCCATACCATAATTCATTACTCACAATGGAATAGGTTCCTCTAACCATTAAATGCATATATTTGTAAGAGAATGGTTATTCCCGAAACACAATAGCCACTACTACAAACTATCGAAGTTGGGTGCTTATCCTTCTTAATGTGCATTTCATTCTCCTTTATTTTAATGTACCATCCTTATTTATGGTTCTATTGGTATTAGATTTATATTGTTTTGGACCTTTAAATGTAGATTTAATGGTTATCATGTTTTTATTATTATTTTTTTTTTATTAGTAACTATTGCGAAACTTTATTATTATTAACATAAACCATTCACCAATATGCAAAAATATCAAATCAGTCATCCACAATAACAATCCACAAATTAGAGAGATAGATAATACCCTTGAGGTAGGGAAACACCAATAATAATCCTTAAGGAGGGAATAACTCCACAATATCTCCCAAGGTGAGAGGCCACTTCATGGGTATAGACAATTACATAAGATTCTTCTTCAATGATGATTATAATGACAAGTATCTCTTATTTATATATCCATCTTCTTATTCTACTTTGGGGAGCCTACTACTAATATAATATTATATTTATATGTAACATAATATTATAATACAATCAAACTTAGGTTATGTGTGGCCCATGCCAACCCGTATACAATATAATATTATATCTCCAAATATCTATTCCTAGGTACCCTACTATGCCACCTTCCTTACAATTTTTTCATCCTCAAAACATATGAAGAAACATGATAATATGATATGCTAAGCAAAGTTAGTAATTGGTACCAATATAGATCATCCATCCAAGTGAAACATGTTGATGCTGGTATTCCATTTTGTTACTTGAGTATCCAAATATGCTTTGTTGGATCCACGCTTTTGCTGTTATATTTTTATAACTTGAATGATGGATCCACTTTTCCTTGATGCTGATGATCCACTCTAAAAACCAAGATTCCTATGCTTTCTCTGTAAAACAATGCCATAGTTGGTACCCTTATGATTCCATGTAGAACCATAATATTGTTGCTTTAAACCATACCTCCAAGATTTTTGATGCTCATGGAGGTGTGGATGGCAATATGGTGCAACCTTAACTTGATGTTCTACTTTCTTTGACTTCTCAACCTTTGGCTCCATTGTTTTAAATTCTTCTACACATTGTTCTTTCATGTTCTCGTTGTTTGGTGTGTCCTTGTGCTCTTCTATCAAAGCTTCCTTGGACTCTGTTACTATTATTTCCATGGAATCAATTGCTATTACTTCTTCCATGGACTCTATTGCTGCTACTACCTTCTTGGATTTTGTTTTAGGTTCTTCAATTTGTTTCTCTACAACCACTTCTTGATTTTCCTTGCATCCCTGCTCCTTAAGATGAGAAGTATCCTACAATGTTATCTTCTTTTTCCTGTACCATAACTTCATAAAATTATTTTGCACATTAATTTTAATAGTACCCAAATAATCCAACCAAGGATAACCAAGAATAATATCCTCATCATCCATCTCAATAGCATAGAAATCTGAATGTAAAATATATTTATCCATGGTGATCTTCAAATCTTCAAAAATCTGAACATGCTCACCCTCTAGTTGTATATCCTTAATTTGTGTTTCTTGAACTTGTAACTTCTTAACCAAAGCAATATTAATAAAATTATTTCTGCTACTAGTATCAATGGAAATAATAGTCTGTTCCTTTTGAATGCTTCCATGAACCTGTAAAATAAAACTTTTAATCGATTTAAAAAAAAATCCAACGATGTGAATTCATTCTTCTCATTATCTTCCTTAACATTTTCCTCTTTCTCCTTCTTGAGAAATTTTTATTTCTTTTTCATAGTCTTCATTTTGTTTCTTGAAAACTTTCCATTCTCCTTTTATTTCATTCCACTCATTTTGAATTCCCTGTAGTTTCTTTTCAAGGTCTTCGATGACATCCAACATGCTATCTATATTTTTATCCCTTCCTTCAATATCTCTCTTACAAATATCTAACTTTATTTGAAATTGAATAGGTACCCATGTGCTCAAGAATGTTGGTTCAATTTGATCCCAAGTGCACAAGAATTTACCCCTTTTAAACCTTTCTATCCATTGTAAAGCTTTCCTCGTAAACAAAGTATGAAATCCATTTTGTAACCTGTTTTCACTAACTTGAGATTTTACTATTTTCAACCACTCTCTCACATCAATATCATTTTCTCCATTAAATAGGTTAAATGCCATAGTTGATGCCCCACTGCAAACTAGGGTTTTATGAGAATATATATCATGCCCTAATGCAAACTAGGGTTTTACAAAAATAGATATCTTCCCATTGAGTTGAAGCTAAAAATCCACATAGACAACTAGATCTACAATTTTTTCTTCCAAAAAAAATAAATTGGAACTGATTTCCTTACCCGAACTAAATAAATTTCGTCTTTCAAAAATTTCACGATTTCAAAATTCGTCACTACCCTTGTTCCAGATAGCTGACTTCAAAAGGTCGTATCTCCCTAAATACTACCTATATTCCTTCATATGATCACTCATTTTAAAGCTCTTCAAATTCTACATAAAATGATCCAAGAATCGCCTGAATTGGATAAACTTTCATAGAGATATGGCTTCTGAAATATGAGATGTTTTTCTAGAAAAATCTACAAAATTCGTCACTATCCTTTTTTCATATGACTAAATTCAAAATGTCGTATCTCCATCAATATTACTCGAATTCCTTCATATGACCACTCATTCTTCAAAATTTTCACCAACTGATCCTAGAATCGCCTGAATCAGATAAAATTTTGCAAAGATATGGCTCTTATTTTTTCCAAAAAAATTTGCCCTAATTCTACAATTCCACAAAAATCCCCACTTTGCCAAAATCTTTGCTATAATACCACTTGTTGCATAACTTCATTATCATTAACATAAACCATTCACCAATATGCAAAAATATCAAATCATTCATCCACAATACATTATCAACAATAACAATACACAAATGAGAGAGATAGAGATAATACCATTGAGGTAGGGAAACACCAATAATAATCCTTAAGGAAGGAATAACTCCACAAGATCTCCCAATGTGAGAGGCCATTTTGTGGGCATAGATGATTACATAAGATTCTTCTTCAATGATGATTATAATGACAAATATCTCTTCTTTATATATCCATCTTCTTATTCTACTTTGGGGAGCCTACTACTAATATAATATTATATTATAATATAATATAATATTATAATACAATCAACCTTGGGTTATGTGTGGCCCATGCCAACCCTTATACAATATACTAATATATCCCTAAATATCTATTCCTAGGTACCCTACCAGTAACCATATCCTTTTATAAATAAACTCTTCCGTCTTGATGTTTTAAAAATAGTTTTGTTTCTATGTAGCATCAAAGTCTTCTTTGCATACCATACTCGTTGATAGAGCAAACATCCTAACTTTTATCTTCTATTATGGTCATTAGCAGGTTTATCCTCTATGATTATCATTCCTATGATAGGATTAACTTGGGTATAGTTTTCATAAGACTATCTAAAAACAAAATAAGAAATCAGCCATGAAGAGTTTAGATCTAATACTTACCAATAGTATCAAAGTAAATTTATTATCACAAGGATAATTATAATATTTCTCCTATATTTCAATTAAGAAAAATGAATTATTTCAAAGGTAAGCTATGTGTAGATATAAGTTTCACTATCTAATTCGTATAACATTCATGGCATGTCTCAATGGATTAACATACCTTTAATTTATACACTTTTAATTTATAGTAAAGTATATGGTAATCCCTTGCAAAATGTTGGCAACCTCTACCTTTAAAAAATGGCAGGAGGCATGTCAAATCTAATCTAATAAAAAGTTTAGATAATTATATATCTATCTATCTATATATATATATATATATATATATATATATATATATATATATATATATATATATATATTTATATAATTACTTCTCGAGAAAGGAAAATCTATGTTTGGTTCTATAACATGGTTTCCTTCATGACCTTCAACTACTACGAACGAATAAACTAAACCCTGTTTGACTTCAATAGAGAGGTATCCATATTAGTTTGATTATGGATAAAGTCATCATTGTGATAATATTTGAGAATTTATAATTTCCTCCTTTCTTACTGAAGGAAGGATCTATTAAACCCTATTCTTAAATATTTTTACCTAACCCTTCTTTTTGTGAAGTCAAAGAACTATTAAATTATATATACTAAAGACCTTCCTATGCTTTGAAAACTATGATACCTATCAAAATGTTTAGTAACAATTCTTTCATTATAGAACACATTTCTTCTTCATTTAAGACATTTTCTATTTAGAATATATTTTATCCCTAAATAATAACATTTAAATTATTAAATCTACAATCCTTTACAATATTTGTATTACAATATACATGCTTACTATAGAATCTTAAAGATATTAATAATTGAATTTATCCTTTTCAACAATCGCAAACAATTGTTCCATAATCCTCCACCATTGAAATCCATAAAGAATTCAATATTTAACTATTGTCATCTTTACCAAATAAGAATTTCGGGTGGTGTCCTCCAAGAAATTATTTACATATATTTTTAATAAACCTAGATCTATTAAAAATATTTATTTAACACCTTAATGTGGTTTCTCATTTGGATCATTCATAGGAACATACTTTAACTATGGGTTTTCATAGGAACATACTTCAACTAAGGGTTTTATCTAATAAAGACCCTTTATGGGTACCAAATACCACGACGTCAAAAAATAGAAGTTGAGGAAAAAGTTTAAATGGTGTAAATAACAATAAGATCACAACCCAACCTTAAATGAATAACTTTTAGAAATACACAAAAGTCTTTTTTTTTAAATATTTTAATTTGTCTTGTTCTTAATGTATTCTATGTTCATTTATATATATTATTGAAGTATGTCTGCCATTCCAGAGTAAAATCTATTATAGTTCTTAGGATATACAACATATGGCATTATACTAGAAAAGAATAACCAAGTTATCGACACATTTTCACACCATTCAAGGTAGGCAAATTGATAGCTTAAGGTTTGTTTTTAAAAAAATATGGCATTGTTTCTAGCATATGTTTTTTTACAAGGTTTGTTTTAAAAAAAAAAAATGGCATTGTTTCTAGAATTGTTCCTATTGTTTGATGTACCGAAATACTTCACTTTGGTCAGATAGATTTAGTTTGATAATCACCATTTTACTTGTTTTGAGCTGGCCCTCGCACACAGATTTCAAACAATAATCCAAAATTTCACCCTACTCACCAATACTTCCTCAAAAATTGAGTTTGGTTGGGAATTTATTTTAATTTGACAAGGGATGATTAAATTCTTTATCCAACGACTATTCAAATCTCCAAGAAATTACATATTCCAACCTGATTCTCATCCTTCAAGACTGTGGACATGATTAAAAATTTAGGTAACATTTGAGAAAAAATGACATGATCTAGCAACTACCGTAGAGAAAAATAATCATAGGTTGATTATCATACCATGAGAAACCAAAATTTTACTTAAATCTAAAACATTGCATTTAACATAGAGCAAGACATCTACAAAAAACACTGACCAATATTTTCTATAGCAAAAATAAGTTTACACTAATGGTTTAAAGGGTAACTAATAATTCAATAATTGTGTAGCTAAACATGATATTAAACACTACTGGAAAATGACAAGCACATGGCACAAATCTATGGCTTGAAAGGTGCTCGGTTTAATATACATATTTTAAAACAAGCGAAGATACAACTTCTAAGTTACATACTAAAGGGTTTTATATAACTTAACCTGTTATTAACATATCATGTTGTCAATCATAAATTAGCAAGGCAAGGAAAAACTAAAGTTTTAAAATTATAAAAAAAAATCCACTATCCAACACTTTGAGATTCTCTTTAAAAAAATACATTAATCTACACACATCATCCTTCCTATAATAACATATTCACAGGAATATACTTTCAACACTCTGTCACTAAGAGATATGCAAATTATAGTTGATGTTTGAGTTTTTTCCACATATACTTCTTAATTTAGTCATTACATTTAAAAAGTGCATTATGCACAGCAAGGATGACTTTCTCAAGCTTCATACAAGGGTACTCTTCAATGAAAAAATCTTAATTCTAGCCAAGTACTAATTAAAAAAATCATCGATGACTTAAGAAGTTACAATTGTATCATATTGGTAATACCCAGCTAGAGAAAATGGAGATGAGGACTCAAAGCACCGAAATATGAAGTTCTCAATATTTAGCTTAAAGTTCTTGCTCCCAACCAGCTTAATTGTTTTCTTAGGTGGAAAGAAGGGGTGTTGGGCACACTGGGTCACCATAGCAAATGCAATGCATATTTTTTGTACTCCTATATGAATGCACAGGAAAAATTTTCCCCTTCCATTCTAACAAAACACTTACATAGGTGGATTTACAGTTTTAAAATAACTTACCACATAAATCTAAAATAGTATCTTTTCTAATTTCATTATTGTAAAAGAGTTGTCAAGATTTTTTAATCCAACCAGTCTGTAACATTATATTAACTTATAGACATTACACATCCTAAAATTATCCTTTAATTATTGATTTCCAAATGACCCGACCATACACATCTATACTAATAATTTTATTATATTCTTTGACACAGAAGGGCACCAACCTGGTCTTCGCCCTAATCACTTGAATACAGAAAATTATCTTTTGTTCTTTGCCTCCTATATCAACTGAACCTTAGCAAAGCAAGAGAATGAAGAAGATGATCCTCATCAAACTCCATACCTTCCCTTTATAGGCTCATTAAAATATTTTCTTTATACAAGTGTACAATCCATGCAGTCATCCGCCTCCCATGGATGCCACATGGTAGTTAAATTTTATTTTTAGTTATTATTATTTCTTTTTATTATTATATATATATATTATTTATTATTTGTTTACTTATATATTTTATAATTAATATTGAAATGTCGATCATTCCTTAACAAACCTTTACCCCTTATTAATTAATTAATTATTTTTAATTATATTACCATATGTTATTTTTTTATTACTTCAACCATATTGAAATATAATGAACATGATCAAATTTGTATTTAGACATGTAACTACTACCCTCCGATATCTAACAATTTAATGTGTAGCTATATGGATGCAACTACATGACAATATCTTACTATGAACTTCCATGTACTTGCTGTTGTGGTGAATTTAGCACTGAATATTATATCCCATATTACCTCTTGTAGAGAAACCCCCCATATTTCCGCTGAAATATAGGTACCAAGAGCTATCGAACTACAACTTTTGTGAAAAGGACCTACTCCTACAACCATAAAATCACACAGCAATATCTTTTCCAAAATAAAGTAGCAAGTAATTAGATAGATAAATGGTGCGGATGTTACATTCTTCCCCACCAAGATTAAAAATGGTCCCTATGTGTACAATATTAGTTCAAAACTTATGCACAAATTATTCAGCATTCATCCAAAAATAACAACAAAACATGCATATAAATTCAAAATAAAAATTTATATATAAACAAATTCCATACGCATTTAAATCCTTATAAAATATTTATGCATTGTGTTAAAAGCTACTCTAAAATATGCATGGTACATATACTATATATATCAATGTCCAATTAGTTTTTAAAAAAGAAGGGAAGTTGTTATTTCATAGTTTCTACATCCTCTCATGTAACATTTATTTTAGATAAGATATCCTACTAAACTTTACATTGATCAACAACTCTTTTCTTTAGCTGCTTGGTTCTAAATCTAAAAATTTTAACTAGAAGAGCTTGAGAGTCTGAGATCTGCAAGTGTGAAACATTCAAAATGTGTGAGGGGTCAGTTACATATTTATGGAGGGACACATGGAAGGTATTATTGATTATGGATAAATGAGGTGACAAGACCAATTTTGTAAGTAACATAACTAATTTTGGTAATGACTTCAAATAGAGCTACGAAACTGGAGCTAGGTTTAGTGGAATTTTGTGGAACTCTTAATAGGTTTGCCTCTCAAAAGAATTTATCACCTATAACAAATTATTTAGATAATCATTCAAGATTAGCATGGCTCTTTTTATCAATCTATGACTTCTTTGAACCACTAGTGGTTTTTAGTTGGACCTCTATTTCTCAGTATCTGGTCTAATCATGCTCGATCATTCAGATCATCTCAAATAAAAAGTATTCATCACTTACACCTATATAGGATTTTAAATAGAGTTATGCCTAGAATGACATGAGTACACAACATAAAAATTGACCATCTCAGTCTATCTATCAATATACAACATATAAATTGACCCTCTTGGTCTGTCCATCAGTACTAAATCAAAGTTAGACTATACTCAAGGTAATATCAAAATATGTAAAGTAGTTACTTGTAGGTTTCGGCTTGCTTCCTTTTAAAGTAGAGTATTTTGGAACCCACATACATTGGGTGGCTGAGTAGGTTAGACCAGACCCTAACTCAGTCTGCCACCTATTTTGATGAAATACCAGGTTTTTCCAAAATGTCCCTCAAATAAAAACTAACAAAAATGCAACTTTCATATTATTTATAAGAGAATGGGGTTACCCAGAGCTGATTAAATTTTAAGAGGTTCATCATCTGCTGGCTCCCTTTTGTCTACTCTTTTTGGGCATTGACTAGCGTAATGATCTTCTGCTCCATAGACATAACATACATTTGGGCCCTTGTTCTTTCTTCTTTCCTCTTCCTTGTTTCGGTTAACACCATTCTTTTCTTTTTCCAAAGTGTCAACTCTCTGTGCAACTTTCTCAAGAAAATTTCTCCTATCCTATTGTCATTTGTAACCCTAATATTTCTATTTATTCCTACTATATTTTATATATTGTTTTCTATTCCTAATTATCTTATGTTGATCTCTTCCTCTAATAGATTTTGGGTAGCTTCTCTTCTTATTTTCATCTTTTTCAAATTTTTGGAAATAAGCCTTTTTGTTTTACTGGCTCACTTCTTCATAATGGGTAACATCAAAAGTTATTGTCAAATCCTTAGGTTGATGTCGACCAACAGGAGTCCCAATTCTAGGGTGTAAACCCAATACAAACTTATGAGCTTTGAATTCTTCATGTTTATCATATTCTGGAGCATATTTCAAAAGTTGGACAAATATTTGATAATAATCAATTACGGACATATTCTCCTAGTGTAAATTGGTAAATTCGATGTATTTTTCAATGTAGAATTGTGGAGTAAGGAATATATCCTTAAATTCTTTCTCAAATTCATCCCAAGGGATGTTGACAGCCTCCTTCTGACTGGTTTTCTTATAGGTAGTCCACCAATCCCTAGTCAAACCTATCAAATGAGCCACCGCCCATGTAGTTTTGGATTCAGCACAAAGAGGTTGAATTGAGAAATAGCCCTCTACTTAACCAATTAATAAATGCTTCACTATCATCCTTACCATCAAACTTAGAAATGTCTAGTTTTTTAATCTCTTTATGTAATTCAACACAAACTTTTCTCGTTGAATACCCCTAAGGAAATTCACTTAATCTATATGTTTCCTTACTTTTTGTCAGGTTTTCAATAACATTCTATTATTGAGAAATAGTCTCCTATTGTTGAACCATTTGTGCTCTTTGCTGATCCATGTGCTCACTCATTTGAGCCCTTTGGATCTCCATTTATTCCCTTTGCTGATTCAATTTTTCTTACATTAACTAAATCATTTTTGTCATATTCTCATAATTTTGCATTGCTCTTGTAGCTATTGGCTCTTTCTATTTTCTTATAACCCGCAAAGGCACGTCGGTTATTTGTACTTGCTCTGACTCCCTCATGAGTCATCTTAGTCCCTTCCTCAAAACTTTTGCAATCTCTTCTTGCAAATTTTATCTTCTCGAGATCCCACCATACCTAGTGAAAAAAGAGCTATGCTATTCAACATATTCATATTTATAACCTAGTTTTTCACAACCTAGGCTCTGATACCAATTGTAACAACCCAATGTATACTCACCTGGTTGTCAAAATATAATTTTAAAATTTTAATTTTCATTGAAATTATAGTCATAATTGATAAGTGCGCACCCAACTTTGTATTAGTACTCATGCATAGATGTTCACACTTTGATATCTTATACCGCTATAGATGGAATCTCAAGTGCTCAAGATTGACCAACTTCCCGCTATAGATTTCCATATATGAGACTCATCCCCTCCTTACTCGAGTTCTAGATCTCAACATGAGATTTCCCTTCTAGGGCCCATATCACTTGGAAGGATGGATGTATTATTTTCTCTATCTTGTAGCATGGAGGACTTAGATCTATGATCTAATTCTTGTCCTAATGTTCCATTGACCTAATTTTTAATTCACAATTAAACCTTTAGGTCCATGCTCAAGTTAGTGTAACTATGTCAGTGTTTGATTATTGACCTTCATCTAAGGTGTTATTAGGGTCTGTCAATACTCTAGTTTTTGGACCAGGAGTCTCAGACCAACTTTGGTTGATGGTAATGTTGCCTATACCATCTACCATTGGACCTTCCAACCCCAAGGACCAGCTCCCTAGTCTTGAGTTTTTTTGGCAATTCTGCAACTGGTTATGGTTCATGAGATCCCTCATGTACTACATCATATGAGAACTTGGAATGGTATCCCATATCATCGTTCATTACTCACAATGACATAGGGTCCTATGACCATTACATACATATATTTTCTAGAGAACGATTATCCCTGAATCACAATAGCCATCGCTACAAACTATCGAAGTTGGGTGCTTAGCCTTCATGATGAACATTTCATTCTCCTCTATTTCAGTGTACCATCCTCCTCGATGGTTCTATTGGAATTTGATTTATATTGTTTTGGACCTTTAAAGGTAGATTTAATAGTTATCATATTTTTATTGTTTCTATTTTTTTATTAGTAAGCATATCCTTTTATAAATAAACTCTCTCATCTTGATGTTTTAAAAATATTTTTGTTTCGATGTATCATTGAAGTCTTTGCATACCATCCTCCTTGATAGAGAAAACATCATAACTTTTATCTTCTATTGTGGTCATTAGAATATTTATCCTCTATGATTATCATTCCTATGATATGATTAACTTGGGTATAGTTTTCATAAGACAATCTAAAAATAAAAGAAGAAATCAACCATGAAGAGTCTTTAGATATAATACTTACCAACAGTATCAAAGTAAATTTATTCCTACAAGGATAATTATAATATTTCTCCTATCTTTTGATTAAGAAAAATGAATTCTTTCAAAGGTAAGCTATGTGTAGCTTTAAGTTTCACTATCTTATCCGCATAACATTCATGGCATGTATCAATGGATTAACATACCTTTAATTTATACACTTTTAATTTATAGTAAAGTATATGGTAATCCCTTGAAAATGTTAGCAACCTCTACCTTTCGAAAATTGCAGGAGGCATGTCAAATCTAATCTAATCCAAAGTTTAGATAATTATATATATATATATATATATATATACATACAATTACCTTTCGAGAAAAGAAAATCTATGTTTGGTTTTATAATATGGTTTCCTTCATGACCTTTAACTACTATGAACGAATAAACCAAACCCTTTTTGAATTCAATAGAGAGGTATCTATATTAATTTGACTATGGATAAAGTCATTGTTGCGATAATATTTGGGAACTTATAATTTTCTCCTTTCTTATTAAAGGAAGGATCTATTAAACCCTGTTCTTAAATATTTTTACCTAACCCTTCTTTTTGCGAAGTCAAAGAATTATTAAATTATATATACTAAAGCCCTTCCTATGCTTTGAAAACTGTGATACCTCTCAAAATGTTTAGTAACAATTCTTTCATTATAGAACACATTGCTTCTTCATTTAAGACCTTTTCCATATAGAATAGATTTTATCCCTAAATAATAACATTTAAATTATTAAAGCCACAATCCTTTATCATATATGTATTACAATATGCATGCTTACTATAGAATCCTAAAGATATTGATAATTGAATTTATCCTTTTCAGAAACCATAAAAAATTGTTCCATAATCCTCCACCATTGAAATCCATAAAGAATTTAATATTTAACTATTGTCATATTTCCCAAATAAGAATGTTGGGTGGTGTCCTCCAAGAAATTATTTACAAATATTTTTAATAATGCTTTGATCTATTAAAAATATTTATTTAACACCTTAATGTTTGCGATGCAGGTTTCTCACTTGGATAATTCATAGGAACATACTTTAACTATGGGTTTTCATAGGAACGTACTTCAACTATGGGTTTTACCTAATATAGAATCTTTATGGGTACCAAATACTGTGACGTCACAAAATAGAAGTTGAGGGAAAAGTTTAAATGGTGGAAATAACAATAATATCATAATCCAACCTTAGATGAATAACTTTTAGAAATACGCAAAAGTTTTTTTTTTTAATATTTTAATTTATCTTATTCTTAATGTATTCTATGTTCATTTATATATATTGTTGAAGTATGTCTGCCATTCCAGAGTAAAACCTATTATAATTCTTGGGTTATAAAACATATGGCATTATGCTAGCAAAGAATAACCAAGTTATCGACATGTTTTCACACCATTCAAGGTAGGCCAATTGACAGTTTAAGGTTTGTTTTAAAAAAAACATGGCATTGTTTCTAGCATACTTTTTTTATAAGACAATTCTAGAGCAGTTGGCAAGAATATGATTTTATTCCTCTATTAAAATTATAGATATCCTATTATTTGATGTACCAAAATCCTCCACTATGGTCAGATAGATTCAATTTTATAATCACCATTTTACTTGTTTTGAGTAGGCCTTCACACACAAATTTCAAACAATAATCCAAAATTTCACACTACTCACCAATACTTTCTCAGATTTTGAGCTTGGTTGGGAATTTATTCTAATTTGACAAGGGATGATTAAATCCTTTATCCAATGACTAATCAAGTCTCTAAGAAATTAAATGTTCCAACTTGATGCTCATCCTTCAAGACTGTGGACAGGTTTAAAATTTTAGGTAACATTTGAGCAAAAATGACATGATCTAGCTACTACCATGGAGAACAATAGGCATAGGTTGATTATCATACCATGATAAACCAAAATTTTACTTAAATATAAAACATTGCATTTAAAATAGAGCAAGACATCTACAAAAAATACTAACCAATATTTTCCAGAGCAAAAATAAGTTTCCACCAATGGTTTAAAGGGTAACCAGTAATTCAATAATTGCGCAGCTAAAAAGGATATTAAACACTATTAGAAAATGGCAAGTACATGACACAAATCTATGGCTTGAAAGGTGCTTGGTTCAATATACATATTTTAAAATAAGCGAAGATATATCTTCTAAGTTATATAATAAAGGGTTTTATATAACTTAACCTATTATTAACATATCATGTTGTCAATCATAAATTAGCAAGGCAAGCAAAAACTATAGTTAAAAAAAAAAAAAAAAAATCCACTATCCAAAACTTTGATATTATCTTTAAATAAATACATTAATCTATGCATAACATCCTTCCTATAATAACATATTCATAGGAATATACTTTCAACACTCTGTCACTAAGAGATATGCAAATTATAGTTGATGTTTGAGTTTTTTCTGTTGGAATATGTAATGCAACATTGTGTAAATTATTCTTAGACTAAAATATAAAGTCTAAAGAATAATATTTGAATTAGAAAATAATTCTATTTTATGTAAAAATATTCCCACCCAATTAATAAATAAAATAAGGGTGCTAGGAATATTTAATTTGTGGGAAAAAGTTATTTCCCCTTTTCTAGCAAATATTAAAAAGTAACCAATCACTTTTTAATATTTGATAGATGCCACTTGTCACACATCTCAAGATAAGATTGTGATAAGATTTGTCACACATCTCAAGATAAGATTGTGATAAGATTTGTCACACATCTCAAGATAAGATTGTGATAAGATTAGGGTAATTTTAGGGTTGTAGTAGAAAAGCTTCTCTTTAAATAGGGGTGTTGTCTACTACATCTTGTCATATATCATGTTGATGCATATTGTTGCATAACATTGAAGCATTCTTGTATTGTTGAATCATTGAGTAATATAGTGAGCTTCATAGTGGATGTTTCCCTTCTTCATTTGAAGTAGGGTTTTACCACTTAATATTGGTGTTGTGGGTTTTCCTCTTTTGTGTGTGATTGATCTTGTGGAGCATTCTTCGATCTTGGGGAGACTTTGCTTGTCTCACATTTGGTATCAAAGCGGTTGGGATCTCCATCAAGTGTCTTCAATCCTTTGAGGTGAAAAACCCATTAAGGTATATATTTTTTTTGTTTTAATGCATGCATTTGATATTTGGGTATTTTATGCATTTGATATTTGGGCAAACTTATTTTGCAAATCTGCCATTAGGGTTTATAGATTTATTGTGTTTTTTTTTATCTAGTTGTTAGATCTTTTGCAAATGGTGTTTTCATTTTAAATCTATAAATTTTTGGCATTGAGCTTTTGTTGGAAGGGTTTTGGAGCCAAAAGGACCCCATGGTTGCGTCCGGAAGGCCCAAAAACCCTATTTCCATATATTATTTGCCCTATTTTGGTGAAAAATAAATCTGAGGCAATTTTTTTTATTTGGGGGCCAAATGGCCCCCCACCCATTTTGCTGTATAGTCTGAATTTTTTTATTATTCTATTTTTTAATAAAAAAATAGTCATTTAATTAAAAAAAAAAATAGTCATTTAATAAAAAAACAGTCATTTATTATTTTATTTTTTAATAAAAAAATAATCATTTATTTTATTTTAAGACCTAATAGTCATTTTGTTTTTGCATAAATTGAAATGCATTTTTTATTATTGTATAATGCAACTAGAATCCTTTTATGCAATTTTTGGCAAATTTTTAGTCAAATTGTCAAATAATTTAGACCTTATAGTCATTTTTTTTCTCACATTAACAATGGTTGTTTGTGAGTTTGCTTGTTTTGCAAGGTTATCCAAGTATGTTTTGGAGTATACAAGGCAATTTCGGATCAACTTTTTCACTCTCTTCCCCCTATTTTTATTAATTTCTTCTAATCTCTCTCAAGCATTTGCTTGAAGCATAATGTAAATTAATGTAACTTGTATCTCTCATAATGAAAGTAAAAGAGAATGAAAGTGAGAGAGAGAGAGAGAGAGAGAGAGTGTATTTGTGTTTTGCCTATTTTGCATCTCAACTAATCTAACTACTAACTTACTAACTTGCTACTAAACAATCTACTAACCAACTAACTTGCAATTTACTAATTTTCATATTAATCAAGAAGGTTAAAAATGAATCAACTTACTAACCACAACTTTAGTATTTGATTAAAATTTACTTAATCTTGCAACACAGTTTATATTTGCTAAACACCTATTGAATCCAAAAGAATCCGCTCTATCGGTAGCAAGTCCTTTTTGGGTCCTCGTACCCGTACCCTTTTGGGTAGCTTGGTTGACCTTGGGTGAGATGAATTGGCAATTCATTAGGCTATAGCAAAACCTTAAAATGAACACTAACTTACTAACTTATTGACTATCTAACATTTAACAAATGTTTTATGGTTCAATTCAAGTTAGTTTATTTTGTTGCAAGATGATTGTTATGGTTAGTTACCTTCTTATTGCAAGTTAATCTATTGCAAGTTGATCTTGGTTTATTTCCTTTATTCAATTGCAATATGGTTATAGTTGTTTATTGCAAGATGGTTATAGTAGTTCATGATGATGTTGATTATATTTCATGATGATGCTTATCTCTCTTGATGATGCTTAATTTTGATTATCTTTCATGATGTTTATCTTTCATGATGATTATCTTTGATGATTGAAAAGTAGATTACTTGAAAGTTATGTTTTTTTTATATATGCAAGTATGTTTATCTACTTTCTTATTGCATCATTTATTTCCTTTGTCAATGCATCTTATGTTTTGATTATGTTCACTTTCTAGAATGGTTGATCATGGAATCTCCTTCACACCTAAGCACATCCTTGATGGATCAAATTTTGGAATATGGGAACCAAGGATGAGGGCTGAATTTCAAGCAAGAAAGTTATGGCCCATTGTGAATGGAGATGAAGCAATCCCAACCAAGGCAAGGGCACTTGAGACATACAACAACAAGAGTCACCTTGCACTTTCCATGATTATCAATAGTGTGAGTGATGAGATATTGCTCACTATAAGCCATTGTGAGCATGCTAAAGATGCATGGGATTTGCTAAAACAAGTCCATCTAGGGTCCAACACATCAAGGAAATTCACTTTATTGTCCAAAATTCTTAGCACTATGCAAGGTGAAGAAGAAAGTGCCTTGATCTTCCTCTCAAAGATGAAAGACATGAGAACTCAACTATTGGCTTGTAATTGTGATTGGATAAGTGAGAAGCTCTTAAGCTTTATCATTTTGAGGAACTTGTCAAGCAAGTTCAAGAATTTTATCACCATTATTGAGACTAGGCTAGAGCAAGAAGAGGATGGCATTCCTCTCAACACTCTTTCACAATTATTGATTCAACATGAAGAGTCTCTTAATAGAGACAAAGTGAATGGTCAAGTTGTCAAGGAGAAGAATGTTGCCTTGAGTGCCACTAAGGCTTCCTTCAAGAAGAAATACAAGGGAAGGAAAAATCAAAATTTCCAACCCAACAAGCCTAGAGTTGATTTCACTTGCAACTTTTGTGGCAAGAAAGGCCACAAGGAACAAAATTGTTTCAAGAAGAAGAAGATTGCAGAAAAGGAAGAGCAAGAAAAGGCTAAGGGACAAGGACCTAAGAAATGGTTTGGCAAGGGAAAGAAAAAGAACAACAATGTAAAGCAAAATTCTAATAAAAATGCCTTTGTTTGTGCCCTCTACTCCATTGACTCATCTACTTCTAATGAATGGGTGTTAGATTCTGGATGCACTAACCATATGTGTTTTGAAAAGGATAAGTTTGTGGACTTTCATAAGCACTCTTCAGATTCAATTGTCATTGGTGATAATACTAGACTTCAAGTAGAAGGTGTTGGCAATGTTGTAATTGAAGGGAAATTACTTGATAATGTCCTATATGTGCCTAACCTTAGGAGAAATTTAATTTTAGTTTTGCAAGTTGCTAGAAGTGGTCACACTATTGAGTTCAATGCAACTTCATGGAGCATTAGGAAAGGCATGCTACCAATCATTACAAGTTATGTGAAGAATAATATTTATGTGTTAGGTGATGCTCCTCCTAAAGTGTGTTTAGCAACTAATGTTTCTCCTAGTAGCAAGCTTTGGCACTTAAGGTTAGGCCATACAAACTATCAAAATATTCAAATGATGAAGTCCAAAAATTTGGTTGAAGGCTTGCCTAACATTTCACCTATTCATGGTTTGTGTGAAACATGCATCTTAGGCAAGATGAGCAAACAAAAGTTTGCAAAGGACAAGTCAACAAGGGCCACACAAATTCTTCAACTCATTCATACAGATATTATGGGTCCATTACATGTTAGATCACTTGGTGGTGCATCCTATATTCTCACCTTTATAGATGATTATTCAAGAATGATCTTTGGGTATCTACTTAAGAATAAATCAGATTGTTTTGAGACATTCAAGGAGTTCAAAGCTTTGGTAGAAAATCAAAAGGGAGCAAAGATCAAAATGATTAGAAGTGACAATGGAGGGGAGTACAATAGCAATGATTTCAATGAGTTTTGTTCTTCTCATGGGATCAAAAGGCAGTTTACTTGTCCATACACTCCTCAACAAAATGGTGTTGCAGAGAGGAAAAATAGGACAATCATGGAGATGGTAAGATGCATGCTTGGTGACCACTTACCTCAATTTCTTTGGGGTGAAGCAACCAGTACAACAATCTACATTCTTAATAGGTGTCCTTCAAAATCAGTTGAGGGGAAGACTCCTTATGAGGTTTGGAATGGTAAGAAGCCGAATTTGTCACACTTAAGAGTGTTTGGATGTGATGCATTTTCATATATTCCTTCAGAAAAGAGGAAGAAATTGGACAAAAAGTCTCAAAAATGCATCTTTGTTGGCTATGATGTAGAACATAGGGGCTACAGGTTATACTCACCTTCTTCACGCATTGTATTTGTTTCAAGAGATGTCAAATTCAATGAAGACCTTCTTGAGTTAGAAAAGGGTGGGCCTTGTGTCAAAAGGACCAAGTGGTTGGATCATTCTAGGGGTCCTAAAGAGCAGAATTCAGTTAGCCAAAGGATAACTAGAAGTATGACCCTTAACATGTCTCTTCTAGCTAAGATAGAGAATGATCATGAGCCTACTTCTTACCAAGAAGCTTCACAACACTCTTGTTGGGTTGATGCCATGAAGGTTGAGATGGATTCTCTTCTAAAGAATAAAACTTGGGATCTAGTGCCTTATCCTAATAAGAGAAATGTTATTGGGAACAAGTGGGTCTATAGAATCAAGTACAATTCTAATGGAGAGATAGAAAAGTATAAGGCTAGATTGGTTGCTAAGGGTTATGCTCAAAAAACATGGCATTGACTATGATGAAACCTTTGCACCAGTTGCCAAAATGCCCACCATTCGACTTCTCATTGCTATTGTTATTGCTCAAGGTTGGCAGATTTTTCAGCTTGATGTGAAAAGTGCCTTTCTAAATGGTGATTTGGATGTGGATATCTACATGAGTCAACCACAAGGATTTGTTGTACAAGGTAAGGAAACACTTGTGTGTAAACTAAAGAAAACCTTGTACGGTCTGAAGCAAGCACCTAGAGCATGGTACATGAAGATTTCAGGTTACTTCTTGTCTCTTGGTTTTGATAAATGCTATTCAGATACAGATCTCTATGTGCTTAGGAAGGATAACTTGGTCATTTTAATTGCTCTATTTGTTGATGACCTTGTTATGACTGGAAATGAGAATGAGGCCATTTTTGATTTCATCTCCAAATTAAAGTTAGAGTATGAAATGACTGACCTTGGTCTTCTACACTACTATCTTGGCATGCAAGTTTATCAAGCATGAGGATTGTACCTTTTTGAGTCAATCCAAGTATATTGAAGATCTTCTTAAGAGGTTTGATTTGGAGGATGGCAATCCTACTTCCATTCCTATTTCTATAGGGGTTAAGTTGGAAGTAAGTACAGAATCTCAGTTGGTTGATGCTACATTGTATAGGCAGCTCATTGGTAGTCTTCTTTATGTTACCATCACAAGGCCAGATATTGCTTTTGTAGTTGGTATGATGGCTAGGTTCATGCAGAAACCTTATATTGAGCACTTACAAGCTACCAAGAAGATTCTGAAGTACCTTTCAGGTACTAGAGATTTGGCACTCAAGTATTCTAGGCTTCCTTCCTTTGCTCTTTTTAGCTATGTTGATTCTGATTTTGGAGGGGATAGAATAGATAGAAAGTCTACCACAACATATGTTTTTAGTATTGGGTCTACAACTATCTCTTGGTCTTCCAAGAAGCAAGATACAATTGCTCTTTCTACAATGGAAGTAGAGTATAAGGCTACGACAACAACTACACAGGAAGTGGTTTGGCTTTGTACCCTCATGAAGGAAATTGGCTTTGAGCAATTTGGTCCTTCACGTTTGCTCTTCGATAATCAATCAGCTATTGCCTTGGCTAAAAATCTTGTAATGCATCAAAGGACAAAGCATGTTGAAATCCAAGCCCACTTTATCAGAGAGAAGGTATTGGATGGGACTATTCAATTGGAGTATTGCCCATCATCTTCTAATTTTGTTGATTTGTTCACCAAACCTCTTCCCAAGGAGCAGTTTTGTAAGTTGAGGGACTCACTTGGTTTGGTGAAGTTGTCCTCAAGGGGGAATGAAGTGTAGTTACACTTGTGTGATGACAACTTCATCCTTATGAGGTGTTTTGTGCTATATATATGAGTTGATCTTTGGTGGTATAATTGCTTTTTGCATCTCTTTTGAACATGGTACTTTCTTGTTTGCCTTGTGCAACTTTTGTACATGTTACTTTGTAGATGGCATTGTGCAATTATGGTATATGATGCAATTGCTTTATGCGACTCTTTTACATGGTACTTTCTTGTTGCCTTGTGCAACTTTGTACATGTTTTTATGTAGTTGGCATTATGCAATTGGTTTATCATGGTACTTTCTTGTTAGCATTTATGCTACTTTTGTACATGATATTTTATGGTTGGCTTTATGCAACCGGTGTGCACACTTTATTATTTTCATATACCTTATGCAACTCTTGTACATGGTACTTTTTTGTTAGCCTTGTGCTACTTTTGTACATGGTACTTTAGAGTTTGCATTATCATGGTACTCCTTGTTTGCTTTATGCAACTTTGTACATGATATTTTTTGATCAACTATATAGCACGTGACTATAAGTATGGCTTGGCATATTTTTGTGATGACTTATAGTTCACTATTTGTTAGATCAGTTTTGTTATCATCTTTGGATATTCATATATGTTGTGGTGAATATATTTATGATGATGTATCTAACTGATCTTATGTTGAGCTGCTTGTAGCTTGTAGGTACTTCCATTTGGGGTTTTGTAGGCTTACTGAAGACACCCTTGTGATGTTTTCTTCTTGTCATTTGCAACCACTTGTGGTTGATGGATGGCTTTGTAAGCTGCTTGTATCTCAAGCTACTCCGTTGGGGGCTTGCAGTCTCATTTTGGCCCATTTTGTATTGGTGCCTTATTGTAGACCATTCTTGGTCATAGAAGCTCATTGTAACTATATTACTCATTTGATTCTCATCCCCGTTTGTATCTTTAGGGGGAGAATGTTTCTTTGTTTCATAATTCCTTTCCCCAATATTGCATTAAGGGGGAGTGTTGGAATATGTAATGCAACATTGTGTAAATTATTCTTAGACTAAAATATAAAGTCTAAAGAATAATATTTGAATTAGAAAATAATTCTATTTTATGTAAAAATATTCCCACCCAATTAATAAATAAAATAAGGGTGCTAGGAATATTTAATTTGTGGGAAAAAGTTATTTCCCCTTTTCTAGAAAATATTAAAAAGTAACCAATCACTTTTTAATATTTGATAGATGCCACTTGTCACACATCTCAAGATAATATTGTGATAAGATTTGTCACACATCTCAAGATAATATTGTGATAAGATTTGTCACACATCTCAAGATAATATTGTGATAATATTAGGGTAATTTTAGGGTTGTAGTAGAAAAGCTTCTCTTTAAATAGGGGTGTTGTCTACTACATCTTGTCAATATCATGTTGATGCATATTGTTGCATAACATTGAAGCATTCTTGTATTGTTGAATCATTGAGTAATATAGTGAGCTTCATAGTGGATGTTTCCCTTCTTCATTTGAAGTAGGGTTTTACCACTTAATATTGGTGTTGTGGGTTTTCCTCTTTTGTGTGTGATTGATCTTGTGGAGCATTCTTCGATCTTGGGGAGACTTTGCTTGTCTCACATTTTCCACATATACTTAGTAATTTAGTAATTACATTTAAAAAGTGCATTACACACAAGGATGACTTTCTCAAGCTTCGTATAAGGGCACTCTTCAATGAAAAACTCTTAAGTCTGGCCAAGTACTGATTAACATAATCACCAATAGCTTAAGAAGTTACAATTATATCACTATTGATAATACCCAACCAGAGAAAATGGAGATGAGGACTAAATCTAAAGTTCTCAATCCTTAGCTTAAAGTTCTTGCTCTTGGTCAGCTTACTTGTTTGCTCGGGTGGAAAGAAGGGGTGTTGGGCATACTAGGTCAACACAGAAAATGCGATGCATAGTTTTTCTACTCCTATATGAATGCACAGGAAAAAAATTCTCCTTCCCTCCTAACAAAACACTTACATAGGTGGATTTACAGTTTTAAAATAACTTACCACATAAATATGAAACAGTATCTTTTCTAATTTCATTATTGTAAAAGAGTTGTCCAGATTTTTTTATCCAACCAGTATATAACATTATAATAGCTTAAAGATATTACACATCCTAACATTATACTTAGTTATTTATTTCCAAATGATCCAACCATATAAAACTATACTAATGATTTTCTTATATTCTTTGACACAAAAGAGCACCAACCTGGTCTCCGCTTGAATCACTTGAATACAAAAACTTCTCTTGTGTTCTTTACCTCCTATATCAACAAGACCTTAGCAAAGCAAGAGAATGAAGAATATGATCCTCATAAAACTCCATACCTTCCCTTTATATGACCGTTAAAATATTTTCTTTATACAAGTGTACAATCCATGTAGTCATCAGCCTCCCATGGATGCCACATGGTAGTTAAATTTTATTTTTAATTATTATTATTTCTTTTTATTATTATATATATTATTTATTATATATATATATATATTTATTACTTGTTTACTTATATATATTTTATAATTAATATTGAAATACCGATCATTCCTTAACAAACTTTTACCCATATTAATTAATTATTTTTATTTATTTTGTAAATAACTAATTATATTACCATATATATTTTTTATTACTTCAACCATATTGCAATATAATGAACTTGATAAAATTTGTATTTAGACATATAACTACTATCCTACGATATCTAACAGTTTAAGGTTCAACTATATGGATGCAACAACATGACAATATCTTACTGTGAGCTTCCATGTACTCACTGTTGTGGTGCATTTAGCACTGAACATCATATCTCATATTACCTCTTACGAAGAAACCCCCCATATTTCCACCTAAAAATAGGTACCAAGAGCTACCAAAATGTAACTTTCGTGAAAAGGATCTGCTCCTGCAACCATAAAATCACACAATAGTATATTTTCTAAAAGAAAGTAGCAAGCAGTTAGATAGCTAAATGGTGGGGATATTACATATCTTGTGGATAGAGGTCCTAAAACCAGAGCAAATGGGATTGGTATCTCTTGTGGATAGAGGTCCTAAAACTAGAGCAAAGGGGATTGGTATCTCTTATGGATAGAGGTCTATAAACTAGAGTAAAGGGGATTGGTTTCTCCTATGGATATAGGTCCACAAACCAGAGTAAAGGGGATTCGTGTCTCTTGTGGATAGAGGTCCATGAACCAGAGTAAAGTGGGTTGGTGTCTCCTATGGATAGAGGTCCACAAACCAGATTAAAGGGGATTGGTGTCTCCTATAGATAGAGGTCCACAAACTAGAGCATAGGGGATTGGTGTCTCCTTTGGGTTGGTACCCATAAACATTGTAATAGGAATTTGGTTCCCAAGAGATTTGTTGAGAAAATTTATAAGAAATATTTTCTTTGTGGACATAGCCCACATTAGGTGAACCATGTTAAATATGTGTCTCTTATGTGTGTGATGATCTATGAATTGATTCATTATTGCTATTGATAATATTGGATGATATTGCTATGTAAAGAAAAGTAAAAAGTTTGATCTTATACTGTTCATCCCCCTTTGAGTATAAGCTTGTGTTCTTCAATTGGTATCAGAGCAGGTTCCTTTGTGAAAGTCTAATAGCTTGAAGGAAGATCTTACAAGAACACACATGGCTCATAAGGAAGGATTTTCATAAAATAAGGCTCCATTATTTTATGGGACTAACTATGCTTTTTGGAGTGTGAGGATGAAGACTTATTTTATGGCACATGGATATGATACATGGAAACCCATTGAAAATATATTCACACCATCTACAAATCTTCATATAGATGCAAGTGGTAAGAAACCATATGAAAATAATGCTAAGGCAATGAATGCAATTTTGAGTGGGTTATGTGAATCAAAGTTTGTGAAAGTCATGCAATGTACTTTAGCAAAAGAAATGTGAGATAAGTTATAGAGAATATATGAAGGAGATGATAAGGTCAAAATAGTAAAACTTCAAACACATAGAAGGAATTTTAAATACTTGAATATGAAATATGATGAATATATTGCTATGTATCTACTTCATGTTGATGAGGTTGTCAACACGTGGACTTGGAGAAATGATTGAGGAATCTACTATTGTTCAAAAAATATTGAGTTCACTCCCTATGAGGTATGATACAAAGGTTTTAGCAATAGAAGAGATGAAGGATCTCAAAACTTTAAGTATGAATGAGCTACATGAAATTCTCACAGCCTATGAGATGAGTATAGAGAAAGAACAAACATCAAAAAGAGAGGTAGCATTAAAATATTCAAATAAGGAAAATAATAAAGAACAAGAATCAAGTAGTGAAGAGGCTAACTTTATGAGAAGAAATAAGAAGGGTCTAATAAAATACAAAAGTATGTAGACTGTGAAATATTTTAGTTGTGGTAACATTGGTCACTATTGAGCTAATAGTTGACAAAATGGAGGTAGTAGCAGTGAAGAAGAAAAGGATTACAAGAAAAATAAGGAAAGAAAGTTTTATTATAATGAAAATAGGTATAGTCAATGCAAGCATGAGAAGAATATTTTTCAAAATATCAAGAAGATTTTTTATGTTGAAGAAGAAAGTAGTACTTCCAGTGAAAGTGATGAAAGCTTATCCGATAGTGAAAAAGAAGAAATCCTATTTTTGGCCATAGAAGAGAATGAAAACCAAGAAGAAGAGAATGAAGATGATCCTATTATCAAAAACCTAGAACAAGAGAAAGATTCAAAAAATAAAGAAGAAACCATGGTTAACATAGAAGAGGAACTTATTGCTGCTCTTGGAGAATTGAAAAGGGTTACAAAGAAGAATTCATAATTGAATATCTCATAGACTTAAAAGTGAAGGTTGAAGAGGCAAAGAAATTTTAATAATGTATGGTTGAACAATTAAAGGCAAAATAACTAGAATGTGAAAGACTAGAACATGAAGCTGACATTATAAGGAAGGGACTTGAGAAATTCAATAATAAGATATATCATTTTAGGAAAAGCTCAAAATATTTGGATGATATTATCAAAACACAGAGATCTCCATTTATGAAGATTGGACTTGGTTATGAGGAAGGTCAAGAGGTACAATAAGAGGGATCAAGATAAAAATAAATAGAAGCATAAAAGAAGGTATTTGAAGAAGAGCCTAAGACCTATACTGATAAGTTGAGAAGTGGTAGTATCAAAGAGGAAGCAAACAAAGAATCATAAAGGAATAGAGACCATCATAAGAAAATCAAAGAAATAACCATGAGATCAAGGCAAGATGAATATTTATTCCAAGGTTATTGTTTCTCATGTAATAATTTTGGTCATAAAGCTATACATTGCAGGGTTCATGATAAAAATGATCATGAATTCAAAAAGAGAAATTTCAAGTTACTTGCACTTTCTAAGGACTACAACATCATGTGTTTTAACTGCAATAATTTTTGTCATAAAGCTATACGTTGTAGAGTTTATTGTAAGAATGATTATAGATTCACCAAGAATTCATTTACACCTTTCAAGGACTACAACATCAGGTGTTACAAATGAAATAATTTTGGGCATAGAGCAAAGTGGTGTAGAACAAAATTTTTGAAACTTCCAAAGACAAGCAAGAAAAAGGATGCTCAAAATGTTCAAAGAGGTAAGACTTCAAAAGTTTGGAAAAATATTGAAAAAGAAGAAGAGCATTGTAAGTTGGGAGTAACTTCACTCCCATATCATAATTAATCACCTCAAGAAAATGAGGTGGTGAGGGATTTTGGTGAGGGGGTTGAGCTAAGTGTTTTATTTTTAGCCCCAGAAGGAGCCCTTTGCCATTGATGTCAAAGGGGAAGAAATTTTAGTAAGGGAGAGAGATTTCAGTAAGGAGGAGCAGCTTATCAGGGGGAGAAGTTTGGGAATCCAGTTTCAATAAAAGAAAATTTTTGTAAGGGTTGTCATCAATGACAAAGGGGGAGATTATTAGAAATATTAAGCATATTGAGTTATCATTGATGTCAAAGGGTTGATGTCAAAATGATGCATGGTATTCAAGGTAGAAATATTCTTCTAAGGTTGGAAAATTATTCAAGGTAAGGTATATCTCAAAGCAAGGAAAATTGTTGAAAAGAAAAGGATTATAATATTGATTTAAATATTATAAAGAAATTTCAAAATTTCATAGAGAGGGCCAAAAGTTTAAGAAGGTTTAAAATTTTATAGAGGGCCAAAATTTTTAAAAGGTTTAAAAGTGGAGTTTATAAAAGTTGCTTGGAAAAAGGTCCAAATACTACAAGAGAAGGCCAAAGGGTTTATTATAATATTTTATATTATAATTTAAAAAAGAAGGGTTTGGCGCCAACGTATTTGAAGGATTTACAAATTAAAAAATAAAGTTTGAAGCCAAATCCATGATAATGAAAATAAAGGCATATTTATCTGAAAGAAAATATTTCATTTACTTACCACGATTGCTAATGTTTGAAATATTTTAATGCAAACAATTTTCTAATGCGAATGATTTTGATATCTCCTTGTGCGCCTGTAGCACCCTAAAATTGGCACGGTTAAAACCTTAGTAAAAAGATAAAATATTAAAATTTGAATTTCAACCCCAAACTGCCCGTTAAACCGCCTTTTACCCGCTTTCCCCATTTTTCATGCCATTTTTAGGATTTGTTTTGACCGTTGGACGATATCGTCGCAGATTAGACGAAATCGTCCCCGATCTGACGAATTCGTCCGGAATAGAACGTCCAGACGATTTCGTCCCAAAACCGAATTTTCATAATTAGCTTCTGTTTCAACAGCCTCTCCAACTCGGGCATAAGCGTGTCTGCGTAGCTGGAGATTTCCTTGCTGGAGATCTCCCAGATTGGGATGATCCCCAACCTCCCAAACCTCTTTTTAATCCTATATAAACTAGGATTTTTCTAGTTTATCCCCCGCCTCCCTCGCCTAATTCTTGCTGATTCTCCCTGAACCCCCAACCCCTTTGTTGACAGGATTTCATTGCAGAGTTAGCTCCTTATTCCCTCGCATTATTGCTTGCATTTTGGTATTTTGCATTTTTTTATTGCGGAATTCTACTATTTTTCAGTCGAAGCTAGCTTGGATCGTCGCAGACGATCTCGGAACGATTGCGGACGATTTCGTACGATTGGAGGCGATCCTGACTGTAGTCCAGATTGGGGGCAGTCCGAGTTTAGAGTTCGCATTTTCTTAAGCTTTTCTGCATTTTCCATAACATATTTTTGCACTGTTTTAAGTTATTATGTTTTATGCACCTTGGAGTTCACCTCATTTAGCATAATTGCATGATAAAGGTAAAATCAATCATTAAATTTACTGCATTTCCTCATTTGTTATTAGACACTATTATTTAGGCATGTTTGTTATTATTTCTATCATTATCCCTTGCTTTTGCATTTGCATATTTGGTATTTTGTGTCTATTTCTGTGATTGCAGGTTTCTGACGGATTCGTCTGACGAATTCGTCAGATTTCAGGCGATTCTGTCCTATTTCAGATGACCTTCTATGATTTGAGACGATCCCAAGAAATATCAGATGATAATGTGCAAACTGAGATGATCTGAACTGCTACAAGACTCAGAATCTCCATCAGACATCCGAAATCAGGTATGAATTCTTCTGGTTAGCATATTCTCTGTAATTTGCATCTATTTCTATTTTCTGTATTCATTGAAATCTGCATTGGCATATAGAATAGTTTAGATTCATATCGGCCAAACCTAGGAGTTGAATGATCAAGCATAAAAATGAACACATCAAACACACTATCAACCTAGGCGTGGAAACTGCCATTCAAAAGTTTCCCGGTGAACCCACCATCCATCAAAAATTCACCCTTATACACCTCCCCCGAGAGGCGGGACCTTCAAAGGGCCTCTCAATCCGAGGTATTGTCCCATCCTTTTCACATCCCCCTTTCGGGCACGGATCCTATAGCCTGAAGGTAAGGGTGCAAAAAATTTGGAGCGATACATTTTGGTGAACCCGACGTGAAAACTAAAAACCTTTTGAAAACAATTCAATTCAAAAACAAAAACAAAACATAAATGCATTTAGAATCAAAGATTGCATGTCATATTTAGATGGTAGATTATAATAAAAGACGAGCTGTCACCATTAATGTTGAAAATCAATTAGCAGCTATAGAGATTACTTCTGTGCTTAGCATACCTCAAACAAATAGGGTTCAACCTTTGTGGGACGAACTTAATAGGAGATTAGATCTCATTTCATCTAGAGCAACCGAACTTAGGCAAATCAAGAGGTTTGTCCTAGATAGAATCCTGGATCCCGATCAAGTGATTTTGTACCATGAACTTCAGAGAGCTTGCCATAGGTGGTTAGCAGATAAAAGAGCCCTTGTGTCTTCTGAGTTGTATACCTTTGAGGAATACCTCGATAATGCAGCTGTAGTACATAAATTTTTGTCTCGTATAGAAGATCAAGAGGTCGTTCTTACGGATAGACAAATATGGTATAGAGTTCCCAGAGCTGTGTTATATCGAGAGTATTGCCATGAAATCTATTTTTACAAATCAGAGTCAGAAGTAGATAATATCACTATAGCACACTTCATTAAGTTCCTGAAAAACCATTTCCAATTTGAAGAGGAGCATTTTATGACTCCTGATGAACTTGATCCTATCAATGACATCTATAAACTATTTATAGAAAACTAAGTTATTATTTTATTATTGTTGTTTCTTGTATTTAGTGTGTTGTTTATTGTCTTTATAAAAATAAAAATAAAAATAAAAACAAAAACAAAAACAAAATAAAATCATAACAAAAAAAAAAATCAAAACATTTTCTTTTAAGTATTATAGTAGGTATATAATTAAAATATATACCTCCCAAGATCTGTTGCAAATATATTAATATATATTTGCTAAAACCTAAATTTAGACACAATGACTAGACTCAGGAATGGAAAACAAATTGAAGTAGAAGAAGATTGGTTAGGAAAAACCAATAAACCAGATGCCCTTCTTGAAGAACCAATTCAAGAAGAAGTAACCTTAAACCAACAAGAAGAAGAATTTGTGGACGCAAATGAACAAAAAGAAAATGATAGAGAGGAAGGATCCTCATCTCCTAAAATAACTCCAGACGGAGCTGTTACTTTTGAGAACATGGACCATTTTTGGAAATTTCTCAATAATAATATTGGCACTCTTAATAGAGCAGTCCATATGGATAAAGATCAAATTAGTGATACTCAAGCAACCCTAGAAGATATATATCACACACGCACTAATCCTTTGTCCTTTGTTGATCAAGAGAGTGATCAAGCCGGACCGTCCAATTTGGACATGGCTGCTATAATCCAGAACATGCAACAACAACAGGTTACCCAACCACCTAGAGTGCCTGTTACCAAACCAAGGGTTATTCCTACACAAAAGAAACCTTCATTCACTGCTCTATTTCGCCAAGCTATCGACCAATATACCTCAAATCAACAAAAGCCTAAAACAAAACCAAATGTTAATTTCCAACAATCTGGGATACAACATAATGCTACCACAAATCTTCTTCATAATACTCTTCCTACCAATCATTTGCATAATAGTAACATAGCATCGAATCCTTATGTTCCGCCTTCTTACGCTCACAAATCCCATGCTCATGTACCACCGAACCAATATGGTGGGCAAGCCGGCAATATGGAAGCCATGGTGAAACAGCTTAACCTCCCGTATGGACCAAATAGATCCCTACCATCCCTCGTACAATTACCGAGAGATGTGTAGTCAACCTCTAGATCCTATAGTTGTAGCACAACCATATCCCAAACACTTTCCTATGCCTCTCCTACCTATATATAAAGGAACCGAAGATCCCATAGAGCATCTTCGTATGTTTAGGATAGCATGTCATGACATATCACATGATGATTTGCTATTACTAAAAATGTTCCCGAAAAGCTTAGGGGGATGGCATTGGAGTGGTATTATCAACTACCCACTCATTCTTTGAGAAATTTTGAAGAGACCGCCGAGTCTTTTGTGCATCAATTTAGTGCCTATATCGAAAGGCATGTAACCATTAAATATTTGTACAACCTAAAACAAGACAAAGATGAGTGTTTTGCTGACTTCTTAGCTCGATGGAGACAGTTGATAGGAAAACTACACTTTGTGTTACCTTATCGGGAGATGTTGGATATTTTTATCAATAATTTACAAGAACAACTATCCTATGAATTATCAACTACTACCTTGACCACCTTCGATCAAGCTATAGACTTAGCTCGAAGGGTGGAAGATGCTCTCATTAGAAGAGGTCAGCTCAAAAAGAAAGATGATGAGAAAACATCCAAAAATCAGTATAAAAATAAACAAGTTGTGGGTGACGGAGTCACTGATAGTAGAAACATTGCTAATGTTAATACTACGAAAACAACGGAGAAGTTCATATTGAAACCTCCCGATAAACCACCTCGAGAATTTACTAGGTTAAATCAACCTTTATCAACCATTCTCCCCCAATTACTAGCACGAGGCTTGATCCAATTACCAACTATCCGGGAACCTGATCCAACTATACCCGGATACAGAGCTGATTTACATTGTGATTTTCATAGAGGACCTGGACACGCTACAAACTCTTGTAAAATATTAAAACATAAAATACAAGATTTAATTGATAATAATGAGATGGAGGTGCAAGCCTTCCAACCTAAACAAAATCCTTCTAATAACGCTCAAAAGAGCACCCCTCAAAGTCAGAATCAGAATGCCAATCAATCATTGGACATATTTCAACATCCTTTACCAAAGCATGGTAAAGAGGTGGCTAATCAAATCGAACATCATAATGTTCCCCCTCCTACCCGATATGTAGGGACTATTAGTGGACAATTACCTGTTCACGATCCTCAAATATTTGACACAACTTTATCCATGGTTACGTCCAGACCCCTATATAATACTCAAACACTTGATCTTAGTGATGTAGAATCGGATACTGAAAGTGAAATAGACATCACCTCAAATCAATCGAATAGTTCTAAAAATGAATCAGATCCTATTCAACCTATCACAGATTCTATGGTTCCGGAAGAACCATTTCCTAGAAGAGTTACTACTCGACCCTCTTCTCATCAGTTCCTTTCTAATGAACAAGCCATAAATGCTAGACCGAGACCAATTCATCATCCTCAACATAACATTGTAGGTACCATCGGAGTCGTTACCAGACAACAGGCTCAAAATTCTCAACAGGATCAAACTCAGAATGATGGATCAGCTCCATTTATTTTGAAAAATCCCAATAAAGGGAATCATATGTCTAATGTTCAACCTAAGCCTCCGTATAATATTAATGAACAATTATCCAACACTACAACTAGAATTTCCCTTTTGGATCTTTTAAGATCTTCTCCTACCCATAGGGATGAATTAATGCTCACATTAAGCCAAATGATGGTACCACAAAATATTCAGCTTGAAGCCATGACCAATACTATCATCACTCGAGAAGTCGATTGTATTGACTTTCGAGATAGAGATATACCACAACATAGTTTACATAAGGATAATCCCTTATATATTACTGCCCTAATTGGAGATGTAGTTGTTAAACGAGTCTTGATTGATAATGGTTCATCTTTAAACATATGCACTTTTGACTTCTACCAACGATTTGGGTTTAGAAGTGACGAAATGAAAAGAACGGATATGATTATCAAAGCCTTCAATGACGAGACACAAGAAACGTGTGGAGTCATTACTATACCCTTGCAAGTTGGTCCTAGAACCCTAGATACGACCGTGTTTATTGTACATTGCCCTGCATCGTACAATATACTTTTGGGTCGCCCTTGGATCAATGCGATGCGAGCGGTTCCCTCCACTTTACATCAATGTGTTAAATTCAAATTTAAAAACCAGTTGGTTACCATTCATGGTGATCCTAGACCCTTTGATATGTGCGCTTTGGCAGAACCTGTTGGAGTGCAATTTTGCCCCGCCCTGTCATCCACACATCCTAATTCTTATCATCCGTCCAAACGTGTGAAACACACACCCATAACATCATCTACTCCTTCAACTACACCTATACATTTAGCTCAACCATCTTCTCGAACAAACCACATTAGGACCTCGAAAAGAGCCTAAACCTACACCCAATGCTTCCTGTTTTACTCCTATATCTTCCATACCTCTAGATTCACCCGTCAATATCCCTATGACATCTACATCCACTACTGGCATCCTTTCTACACCCGACGATGTAGGAAATGTTCCTTCTACCTCTTATGCTCTTACTGATGAGCTCTTACCCGATTTATCTAAAATTCTTATATCAGAAGAAACCAACACTGCTATGCAGACTTCCCTCATTTTAAATAAACTCCCACCCTCTCCTCGTACCTTGGGCCTCCCACAACCTATGGGAAGTATCTACCAAGTCGGGAGTTGTGCTTTTATTTATAAAGGATATGATTGGGGAAGAATACCCAGAAACATTAAGACACATTGTGATGGGTATGCTCGATGCTATTTTGCTAATGAATATATTAAAGCTAAACCCATAATGCTTAAATTGGGCTATAAAGGGAAAGGTTTGGGACCTTTCCAAAATGGTATGAAAGAACCTTTCGAGGTAGAACCGTGGCCTGCCCGCTGTGGTGTGGGCCTATTTTCTAGTAAAGGTCAGCCCTTTCCATTTGAGGATGATGACCATCTCGTATGTTATCAAGATTATCTAGATAAACAAGATTCTTTGTGTCCAAAGAATAATTCTTCTACCTGCAATATGCTATCCATAGCCTATCCTGAAATGATTGCCGAATCCGACGACGAGTTGGAGGGAGATATCTTTCATGATATTTCCATTGAGGAATTGTTATATAATGAATTTTATTTTGATGGCTCTATACCTAGTATAGCCCAACTTGAGGCCTCGACTCCTCAAGACGAATTATCCAAGCTAACCTTGGAAGAATTACAAGAATTGGGTGTTTCACCCACCCCACCTAATTTTGAGAGAGATTTACATATGGAAGTTGAAAACGTTATAAAAATTAACATTGGAACCGAACATAACCCTCACATAATCAATATTGGATCAGAATTAAGTCAAGAAAAACAAGATAAATACATTTCATTTCTTAAAGACTATGAAGATGTCTTTGCTTGGACATATGAAGACATGCCAGGTTTGGACCCTTCTGTAGTTATGCATCATCTAGTAGTCCATCCAGATGCTAAACCTCGTTAAACAAAAACTCAGAAAAATGCATCCCAAAGTGGCCTTACTAGTCAAAGGAGAACTAGAAAAACTGTTGAAAGTCATTTTTATACAAGCCATTGACTATGCCGAATGGATCTCAAATGTAGTTCCAATAACTAAGAAAGAAGCCACTAAAGTTAGGGTTTGCACCGATTTCAGAGACATTAATGTTGCATGCCCTAAAGATGATTTTCCTCTTCCCAACATGGATCAGATCATTGAATTTACTGCTAGAAGTGGAATGATATCCTTAATGGATGGATTTTCTGGTTATAATCAGATCAGGATAGCTCCTGAAGATCAGGCCAAAACAGCCTTTATTACCCCTTGGGGAACTTTTTGTTGGAAAGTGATGCCATTTGGCTTAAAGAATGCAGTGCAACCTATCAACGAGCTATGACTTATATTTTTCATGACATGATGCATGATATCCTACATGATTATGTAGATGATATCATAGCTCGTTCCATCAAAGAAGATGATCATTTAAATGACTTAAGGAAAGTATTTGATCGGTTAAGGGAATATCTTATCCGACTAAATCCTGCTAAATGCATATTCGGAGTTAAGTCCGATAAATTATTAGGGGTTATAGTTTCTTTACGTGGCATTGAAATTGACCCTCTCAAGATCGTGGCTATCACAGATATGCCCGCACCCACAAATATATCAGAATTACGAAGTTTACAAGGTAAGCTTCAAGCTATTCGCCGCTTCATCGACAAGTTGGCAGACAAAACTGGACCCTTTCTTAAGCTTCTTAAGAAAGATGTCTCTTTTCATTGGGACGACGAATGCCAAGAAGCATTTGAACTCCTTAAGCAATATCTCCTCAAACCTCCAATGCTTTCCCCACCTAGATCTGATCGTCCTTTTATCTTGTACATTTTTGCTTCTATTCTGCCTTAGGAGCTATGTTAGCTCAACTTGATGATGAGAAGAAAGAACGTGCTAATTATTACATTAGCAGTAACCTTAATCAGTTATGAAACTCGTTATACCATATTAGAGAAATTATGTCTAGCAGTCATATTTTCTACACAGAAACTATGACATTATATGCTCAGTCAAAAAACGTATGTTATTGCCAAATTCGACCCTTTGCGATATCTCATGAGTCGACCGTATTTATCTGGTCGCACAGCCAAGTGGGTTCTTGCGCTAAGCGAATTTGAACTCACCTTCATAGGACAAAAGTTTGTTAAAGGTCAAATCATAGCAGATCAATTAGTTGCTGCACCTTTAGAATCTACTCATCCCCTCATCATTGAGTTTCCTGATGAATGCCTTAAACTAGAGGCAGACCATTCAGAGCAATGGTCCTTATACTTTGACGGAGCCCGATGCATGAGTGGGGCTGGTGTGGGTATTATTTTAATATCTCCACAAAAACATCTTATTCCTCTGTCCTTCAAATTAACATTTGCTTGCACCAATAACACTGCTGAATATGAAGCTCTTATCCTTGGATTACGAGCTGCCTTGGCATTGAAAATCAAAAGTTTATTGGTTTTCGGTGACTCCCAACTTGTCATAAATCAAATCAATGATGTTTATCAGACCAGAGATGATAAATTACGCCCATATAAAGCATATGTTTTGCAGTTGTTATCCTTGTTTGATAAAGTTACTTTGGAAGCTATTCCTCGAACTAGCAATCGTGCGGTTGACGCTATGGTCAACTGCATCTCTTTTACCCTTGGAGTTAGACGATGAATATGCTACCATCATTATTCATCGACTCCAGGAACCCGCTTCAAGCAAATCATGTTTAGAACCTTTGGATGTGTTTCTCATCAACGAAACAACTCCTGAACCATGGTATACTGATATATTTAATTTTTTGCAGAAAGGAACCTTCCCTGATGGTTGCACTAGCAACCAAAGATAGGTTATTACGTAGACAAGCAAGTCGCTTTGTGATTATTGGTAATACCTTGTACAGAAGATCTTTTGAAGGCATCTTATTGAGATGTTTGAATTTAGAAGAATCCAGATCAGCTTTGAATGAAGCCCACAATGGATCTTGTGGGGGACATTTTAGTGGTAGCGCCATTGCTAAGAAACTCCTTCGGATAGGATATTTTTGGCCTACCATGGAAACTGATGCACATAATTATGTGCGACATTGCGACAAGTGCCAGAAACACGCTGACCTTGTCCATGCGCCTGCACAAGAGCTGCAGGCTATTTCATCTCCTTGGCCCTTTTCAAAATGGGGCCTAGACATCATTGGAAAAATCAACCCTGTGTCATCTGATGGACACAAATTCATCATAACTGCCACTGAGTATTTCACGAAGTGGGTTGAAGCTATGCCATTAGCTTCTTGCACTGGAACACAAGTTTCCAAGTTTGTTTTTAATCAAATTATTTGTAGGTTTGGAATTCCTGCTAATCTCATTTCTGATAATGGAACTTGTTTCAAAAATAAAGATGTCAAGAAATTATGTCAAAAATATAAAATTCAACATCGCTGGTCCACTCCCTATTATCCTCGGGGTAATGGTCAAGCAGAAGCATCTAATAAAACCTTAATCAAAATTCTCAAAAAATTGGTCAATAAAACCGGTCGAGACCGGCACATTCAGTTATATCCTGCTTTGTGGGCCTATCGAACTAGTGTTCGAACCCCCACTGGAACTTCACCTTTTGTCTTGGTTTATGGTGCTGAAGCCATTTTTCCCTTTGAATTAGAAGTTCCTTCTTTAGCTCTACTACTTCAAGATACCGAAGTAGGGGATGAATATCGTGCTGGCAGATTTAGTCAGCTAGAACTTCTAGATGAAAAGTGCATCAATGCTTTGGAGCATCTTCGCGCCTACCAAAACAAGCTTAAGAGAGCATATCTTAAGAAAGTTCATCCTCGATCCTTTGAGATCGGTGACCTTGTCTTAAAAGAAAATCAAAAAAATACTAATGCAACTACAAACCTTAAAGGTAAATTTGAGCCCAACTGGCTTGGACCATATGTCATCAATGCTAAATTTGGATCAGGAGCATACAAATTATCTACCTTAGATGGTAAAGAACTTAAAGAACCTATGAACATTATGCATCTCAAACGCTACTATGCATAAAACATTGGGTCATCTCATCATTTGTATATACTGTATTTTGCATATTGTTTCATTTTTAGCCATTTCTATCAAAATCTTTTTTTAAAGAACAGTAATAGTATTTCTTATTGCAAATCATCAATTACAATCAAATACAAAAACATCAAAAGTATCAAAATCTTCAAAAACATATTTTATCTTTATACCTCTCAATTTTTGAAGTATTGCAGTTATATTTTCAATTATTTTGGATAAATTAGTATTTATTTGGAATCCCGCACTTTCACATTCACATGAATAAATCTCTTGATTTTATTTGTTATGATTATTCATCTCTCTTATATCAAAGCCCACAGTTGAATTAAATAAAGTTTTGAGCATAGAGAACTGATCTTGTTATTTACTTGAACCAAGTATATCTCTTCACATTAAAATGATTTCATTGCACATTCGAATATGATGCTACATAGTAGAAATGGTTTCTTGAGCGAAAAGTTTCCCCTGCTATCCTATCATGCACATGGTCTAGAATCTTTGAGAATTGACAAAAGGACAAGCTCACCCCTACCCAGAATAAAAATCCCTTGCTCTACAGCTAATCCGAGCAAGTATCCCTAGCATAGGAAGAAAAGAAAAGTTCAAGAAACAAAGAAAAAGAAAAAGGTTATTTGAATCATCACAACAATATTTCAGCATTATCTCAAATATCAAGCAAAAATACAAAAGTACAAAAAAAAAAAAGAGAAGCAAAAGTGAAAAGCCAAAGCAAAATACAATAAACTCCTTTCCCTACCCCTTGAAAAGAAAAGAAGGGTGAATGAGCTTGAATCCCTGGAATTCTCAATTATTCGAAAACTATGAGGTAAGCCCCATAACAGGTGGTTTGTGCCCAACCCGCTTGGCCTTGGGTAATCCCTAGCATGGTGATATGTCTGTCACATTAGCGACCTTCTTTTGTACAGACCTCTGTTAGCTTATGGATTAGCTAGCTCTTGATAACCTAACTTACATAGTAGTCTGGTACGGTTACATGCATATAAATCATGGTCAACGAACATTCATTTGGTTAAGGCAAATTACTTGTATCAAATTATCTTGCTCAAAATTGGTGAATGAACAATACAATCGCACACACATTTGTATTTGAGAGATTTTGTATCATTATGATAAATCAAGATTGGTAATGAACTCACATTTGCACATGAGGATTCCTTATAAATCTACATTTCTCTTTGAGATAATTTAAAATATCTCCGTAACTCTTTTCGGAATAATTTTATCCTTTTATTTCAGAATTTTTGTTTTGTATAAAAGCAATTACATACATCTTCTCATAAAATCTCAAAAATAATTTCAAACAAAATTTTCATATTATTATTTTTCTGTTTATCAAAAGTCAAAAATGCATCTTGCAATAAAACCAACAATCTATTTTCTTCTTTGGATTTCGCGATGATGGTATAAGTTTATACCTATAATTCTATGCCTAGCGCAAACCATCGTTCTAATTTTCTTTTCCATTTATTTTAAAACAAAATTCATCAAAACATGTGACTTGCATCATTATGTTACACAATTATGCTTTACAAACAAACAAACACCTATTCTATTTCATGACATTATGTTCAAAATTCAATATTGCACCCATGGTATAAATTCTAAAGGAATTGTTCACAATTTTATCACACTTAGGAATTTATGCCTAGCAACATCATATTTTCATGCATACTATTTTTATGAAAATCTGAAAACAAATCATCAAACCATCATTATCTCCATCATTACAACACAAAGTCTTAAGACAATCTCTTAAGCACTCTTTTACTTTTAACAATATTTCTATACTGGGATTAGCTTGACGACCGAGTGAGCGGCGACTCCATGAAATGGTCTATAATAGCGACAATGTCCTTTGAAATTATTGTTAGAAGTCCCTTTTATTTTTTATCAAATCACACCACAACCACCAATTGTTTACATCAGATTATTTCATTTAAAATCTTACAAGATGACATCAAAATTATAATATTTCAAAACGACATAATTATATGAATCCTCAATCCAATAAGCAAACAATTCAAACATTAAAGCATCATAAAAACATATGAACAAGTCATATCATCAGAAACAAGATCTATTATATATATATATCCAAAAATTATTTACATCATATCAAAACTGGATTGGTATGCCACAATCTATACCCTGGCATACTCAATCCTCTCAAACAATCTCTACAAAATCTATAGTCCATAGACACCTAGCCTCGAGAAGCCCTCGAGCTCTCAGCCTCATCTCCTCCCCCACCCTGACGTGGAGGAGGTGGTCCCATAGAGGTCCGGGCTGTATCTCGGGTCCTCGTCGTCGATCGTGAGGATGTCCTCGACGATCCCATCATGACCGGCTCTGCAATAGGGGCTGGCAGTGGTACCCTTTGGTTCTCTGGAACCATGTGATAGTATAACCCCTGGTAGAATGCGGTCTGAGCAATAGACCATGATAGATCATCCCTGCTCACCCCTCTACCCCGAGCTCTGAGCCGTGTAGCCTCATCCTGCAGTGTCTGCACCTGAGCCCGAAGGCGGGCAACCTCAGCCCGGAGAGCCGCTGTCTCGCTGCTCTCCCCTGCGTCCACACCCTTGCCCTTATCAGGCGATGGTGGTCTCTCCCTCTACTACGAAGGGAGCCTCTCCTCCCTCCGCTCTATCTCCCATGGCCTCTGTGGAGCCCGTGCCATCCTCTGGCATCTCTCCTATGGGATCCATCGCTGCTCTCTCCCTCATGACCCCGCGTTGCCTCAATAGCAGCCTGCCATCGCCTCCCCATCTGGCGCACCACAGCGTGTACTGGACCCTGCGCCCTCATCATCCGAGGAGGGCGGATGCCTACGTACCAGGCATCATAGCCATCAACAACCTCGACGTCGTCACCATCCACTGGCTGGATGGGGGCATCGTCCACGTCCTGACTCCAGAATCACTGCATATCTGGAGCCCCGCTCAGTGTAGTATTATCCCGAATAGTCTGAGAGTACTCGTAATCCCTGAGAGAAGGGATCCCCTACTGTAGACCGAACTATCATAGTACCCGATCGTAGCGGTGGAGCTCTACCTCTCCCCGCTCCATCCTCGCCCAACAAACTCGCCTGATGCGAGCCAGCTCCTGCCCATCCTCTGCCCACCCGAGGTGCTCTCGCCATGGCCTCTAGGTGATCTAGTCTAGGATGAGGTCATCTAGCAACCTCCGAGACATCGATAGATCTATCCACCACTGTGACCCTCTCTGTAGCCACCAATAGAAAACTTAGGGTCTCTCCCGGTCAACACCTATCAATGGGAGCCCTACCGGCCTCCGCACCGCAATGTGCTCCCAACACCAAACCTGTAGCAATGATGTCAAGACCAGACATCGACCTCCCTTGTATACGACCCCATGCAGGATCCTATACAAGTGGCAAAGAACAAAGCTGCCCCATGAAAATCTGTACCCGTGGTCTCTCATGTCGTAGACTATGTCTAAGAGCACCCACGGTAGTCTGCATCCGCTCTGGTGGCACAACAATAAGCCACCGACAACCCCTACCAAAACCCGTGTCAGCCTAGATGCCCCAGGCATCTACCGTAGAGACTCGATGTTCACTCCGCCCTTCTCCAGGGCGAAGCTAGGGTCTCCAGTGAGCCTCATCATCGCCTGGCCCTGATTGGCCATAGGCATCATCAGCCGTCCTTGTATGGGGATCCTCATGATCCTCCATACGTCCTCTAGAGTGGGAGCCATCTCCCCTATCGATAACCGAAAGCAGGACGACCCCGGATACCACCTCTCTGCTAGGGCTGTCAGTAGCCCCATGTCAGTCGGCACTTGTGGCATCTCTGCCACATGCTGTAGACCGACCAATCCAAGTCGGTCATGCTCTACCTGGTCAAGCGTGGCTATGTCATCTCTTAGCCCACCGTATTTCCATTCTCGGCTCTTTAGTAATCCCTTCTGCAAAACAAACAATAAAACAACAAAATCATTAATAACTCAAGCATGCAAATTAAACAACTTAAAATCAAGTTTAAAATGATATCGTCCACCATTGGATGATATCGTCCCAAATTGGGCAAAATCATCTTTTGTGAGGACGAAATCGTCTCCTATTTCGCAACTTGGGAATCGCCCCTTGTTGGACGAAATCGCCCCTACTTCGTCGATTTCGCTACGAAATCGGACGATCTAGGGACGATTTCGATTTCGAAATCGAGACGATTTTGTCCCGACGACGTCGACGGCCTAAAAATGGTCGTGATGCCCCAAACAATCAAATTTAAATCAAAACAACTTGCATAAAGTTACATTAAACCTAATCTACTAGGATTAGATCCTTACCCGTAGCCCGCGTCGGACCTCTGTCGCTCTGTGCGCTGTCTCCACCATTTTTTTTCTTCTCTGCAGAACTTTGGAATAGTAAAAATGAATTAGGGTTTTACCCTATTTTCTTAATTTTATTTAAAAAATCAGCATTTTAAATTTTGCTTTTCCGTGTTTTTACCTCAAACGTTCGATTTGGGTAAAAACACGGAGGGGGCACCATAAGTCATCATTCGTACGACTCGACCAAGAATCGTCGTCTAAAAAATTGAGTACATTTTTGCTTTCTCGTAAAATGGGAAAAACTCGTCTTTAACGCATTTTCTTCGAAAAATTCGCTAAAGAGGGGGCAAAATGTAGCACCCTAAAATTGGCACGGTTAAAACCTTAGTAAAAAGATAAAATATTAAAATTTGAATTTCAACCCCAAACTGCCCGTTAAACCGCCTTTTACCCGCTTTCCCCATTTTTCGTGCCATTTTTAGGATTTGTTTTGACCGTTGGACGATATCGTCGCAGATTAGACGAAATCGTCCCCGATCTGACGAATTCGTCTGGAATAGAACGTCCAGACGATTTCATCCCAAAACCAAATTTTCATAATTAGCTTCTGTTTCAATAGCCTCTCCAACTCGGGCAGAAGCGTGTCTGCGCAGTTGGAGATTTCCCTGTTGGAGATCTCCCAGATTGGGATGATCCCCAACCTCCCAAACCTCTTTTTAATCCTATATAAACTAGGATTTTTCTAGTTTATCCCCCTGCCTCCCTGCCTAATTCTTGCTGATTCTCCCTGAACCCCCAACCCCTTTGTTGACAGGATTTCATTGCAGAGTTAGCTCCTTATTCCCTCGCATTATTGCTTGCATTTTGGTATTTTGCATTTTTTTTTGTAGGAATTCTACTATTTTTTAGTCGAAGCTAGCTTGGATCGTCGTAGACGATCTCGGACGATTGCGGACGATTTCGTACGATTGGAGGCGATCCTGACTGTAGTCCAGATTGAGGGCAGTCCGAGTTTAGAGTTCGCATTTTCTTAAGCTTTTCTGCATTTTCCATAACATATTTTTGCACTATTTTAAGTTATTATGTTTTATGCACCTTGGAGTTCACCTCATTTAGCATAATTGCATGATAAAGGTAAAATCAATCATTAAATTTACTGCATTTCCTCATTTGTTATTAGACACTATTATTTAGGCATGTTTGTTATTATTTCTATCATTATCCCTTGCTTCTGCATTTGCATATTTGGTATTTTGTGTCTGTTTCTGTGATTGCAGGTTTTTGACGGATTCGTCTGACGAATTCGTCAGATTTTAGGCGATTCTGTCCTATTTCAGATGACCTTCTATGATTTGAGATGATCCCAAGAAATATCAGATGATAATGTGCAAACTGAGATGATCTGAACTGCTACAAGACTCAGAATCTCCATCAGACATCCGAAATCAGGTATGAATTCTTCTGGTTAGCATATTCTCTATAATTTGCATCTATTTCTATTTTTTGTATTCATTGAAATCCGCATTGGCATATAGAATAGTTTAGATTCATATCGGCCAAACCTAGGAGTTGAATGATCAAGCATAAAAATGAACACATCAAACACACTATCAACCTAGGCGTGGAAACCACCATTCAAAAGTTTCCTGGTGAACCCACCATCCGTCAAAAATTCACCCTTATACACCTCCCCCGAGAGGCGGGACCTTCAAAGGGCCTCTCAGTCCGAGGTATTGTCCCATCCTTTTCACATCCCCCTTTCGGGCACGGATCCTATAGCCTGAAGGTAAGGGTACGAAAAAATTTGGAGTGATACAGTGCCATTATGAAAATTCAAAAGACAAAAAAAATAAGGAAACATTCATGGGTTCTAAAGCTTGAACAAGGAAATGAGGTTTCACTGTGTTGTGTCAACCGTTGGGGTATCTCAACCAGTTTTCTAGCCCTGGTTAGGGCACTATAGAGTAAGGAGTGCTGAGTTCGATTTCCACTTGCATCATATTTTTGTTGTGTATCCGTTTCATGAAGCATGAAGGGGTTAAAGTTTTACTGTGTGCATTTGGTTCTCAAGTTGGTGTGCAACCCAACTGGTTGGCTAGGCTGCATGAAGATCCTACCATGGGAGAGATCTGAAGGTTGAATCCTATCGGGTGCATTTTTGGTTGGGAAGACATTGTGGTAGTTTCAGTTTGGAAGCATGTGAGGATATAGATATAAGGGCAACCCTTTTGGTTGCTACCTACTAGGCTAGCCTAACTGGTCATGGTGGTGGTGGCTAGGCATTGTGGTTTGGGAGGTTTAGGGGTCAAACCCTATCTGTGACAACAAAGGATTTTAGGTGAAAGGTATTGAAAATAATATTATTTTCATTAAATTTGGAGTAATAAGGTGCCACATTGATTTTAGTCCTTCATTGTAAATTATTTATATTACATTCTGTATGTGATCAACTGGGAGAAATAAGGTGTATTTTTTATTATCTAAAAAGTGTATTGTATGATTTAAATTGGAGAAATAAGGATTAATTTTTTATTGTATTAAAATTATATTTTATGTTTCAAAGTTATAAAAATAAGGTGTATTTATGAGTATTATAAAATTGTATAGTGTATGTTTTAAAGTTGAAGAAATAAGGTGTATCTTTGGTATTTCAATTTTGTATTTTTTTTAAGCGAAAAACCCCTTGTGGGGCCACCTTGGTCTAAGAGACCACGACCAGGGGGTTCTACACCATAAAATTCACCCGGGAGTCATGCTCGGCCCTGCCCGCACCAAAATTATCAATTGGATTTTGGGTACCCAATTCAACTTTTTGGTAGGGTGGAGATTCAAACATGGGACCTCCCTTGGAGGATTGCCCTCTCCTCTCCAACTCACCTAAAACACCGGGTTAAATTTTATATTTTGAATATTATAAAAGAAGGGATAAAAGGTTACTTGGATATTGATTGAAATTTTATTGCTTATATTTTAATAAGGAATTTTGAGTATATGATTTGACATTAAAAAGGGAGAAGTGCTAACCTGTTTTGAAGTAGCAAAAGAAAGAAAAATTATTTGTTAAAGACAGGTTTGGAAAATTCATAGAAGCACATCATTATCAAGGTAGATTTAGAGGTATGGTGATTTAATCCTTTCTCAAGGTGTTTTTGATTGAGGAAAATATTTTTTATGATTGGAGGTATAAGGATTGATTTGATGTGCATTAGTGATTGATTGAAGTTGGGAGTAATTGTGCATTATTATTGAATGAAATTGGAAATATATGTGCTAGGGTTTGAGAACAAAGTTGTGCATTATTGTTGAATGAAATTGGAAATATATGTGCAAGGGTTTGGAAGTATACTAGCAAGGGTTTGAGAGAAAATTGGTGCATTAACTTTGAGTCATATTGGTAATGAACTTGCAAGGCTTATAGACCAGTATTGTGAAGCAAATATATGTATTAGTTTTGAGTGATATTGGGAATAAATTTGCAAGGGCTATAGACCAGCTTTGTGAAGCAAGTATGTACATTGGTTTTGATTAATTTTGGAAGTACATAAGAAGGTCAACTATCAAGTGCCAGACTAGAGTATCATTTTGAATGCAATGAATGTGAGACATGTGAAAGCGATAAACTTTATTAATGTGAGAACATATTGAGCATTTGCAATGCATATCATTATCTATATGTTCATGAAGAAAAAGAATTATGGGTAGAATATGTCTGAATTACTTTAGTCAAATAAAGCACTTTTGGGAAAGATATATACAATTGTTTCTATACAAAAATTAGGAATGGTTGAGCAAGTTGAGTAGAGTTTGTGAGCAGGATTTGAGAGCAAATTTGAGCAGGTTTGAGAGAAGATTTGAGTAGGTTATTAAGGCATATTTAAGTAGGTTTAAGAGTATATTTGAGTAGGTTATTGAGGCAGATTTGAGTAGGTTATTGAGGTATATTTAAGCAACCCTTGTGAGTAGGCTTAGAGCAGATTTGAGTAAGCCTTGTAAGTAGGCTTGGAGTAGATTTGAGCATGTTTAAGAGCATATTTGAATAGGTTATTGAGGTATATTTGAGTAGGTTATTAAGGTATATTTAAGAAAGCCTTGTGAGTAGGCTTGGAGAAAATTTGTGCAAGCCTTGTGAGTAGGCTTGGAGAAAATTTAAGCAAGCCTTATGAGCAGGCTTTGAGCAGGTTGAGAAGATTTTGGTGAGCATATTTGAGCAAGCCTTGTGAGAAGGCTTGGAGTACATTTGAGTAGCTTTGTGAGTATATTTGAGTAAGCCTTGTATGTAGGATTGAAGTAGATTTGAGAAGAGTTAAGAGTAGTTTTTGGAGTAGATTTGAGAAAGCCTTATGTAGGCTTGGAGAAGATTTGAGAAATCCTTGTGTATAGGTTTGGAGTATATTAGATCAAAGGGAAATGGTATCTCATGTGGATAGAGGTCCATAAACCAAAGCAAATGGGATTTGTGTCTCCTATGGATAGATGTCCATGAACCAAAGCAAATGGCATTGATGTCTCTTATAAATAGAGGTATACAAACCAAAGTAAAGGAGATTGGTATCTCCTATGGATAGAGGTCCACAAACTAGAGCAAATGGGATTGGTGTTTCCTATGGATATAGGTCCATGAACCAGAGCAAAGGGGATTGGTGTCTCATGTGGATAGAGGTCCATGAACCAGAGCAAAGGAGATTGGTGTCTCCTATGGATAGAGGTCCATGAACCAGAGCAAAGGGTATTGGTGTATCCTGTGGATAGAGGTCCATGAAACAGAGCATATGGGATTGGTGTCTCTTTTGGGTTGGTGCCCATAAACATTGTAATAGGGATTTGGTGAACAAGAGATTTGTTGAGAAAATTTATAAGAAATATTTTCTCCATGGATGTAGCCCACATTGGGTGAACCACATTAAATCTGTGTCTCTTATGTGTGTGATGATCTATGCATTGATTCAATATTACAATTGATAATATTGGATGATATTTATTTGGAAATAAAAGTAAAATTTTGATCTTATGTTGTGCACCCCCCTCTTAGTATAATCTTGTGTTCTTCAACACCTAGATATGAGACTTAGTATTGATATTTTCATGAAGGTAAAGGAACTAATAATGACTTGTTGATTAAAGTGATCTAACTAATCAAATAAATTCATCTTTTTTAAGTTTGAATAAATTCTTATATTTAGAGGAAATATGTTTGTTTCATGTTAGGTTCACCAAAATATAGATTCACACCCTTTTTTTTTGCATGGGGTGACAACCTAAGTCTCTTTCCAAAGGAGACCTAAAAGTGTGGTGCTAAAAATTTTACACCTTTTTCCCTTAGGCTAATAGATCCATGCCTATAATGGGTATGGGAAGTTAGAAGCCCGCACCTCGATGTGAGGGGTACCTGGTGTCGTACCTCCTTTGGCGATGGTTGACTGATTGGGGGTTCACCAAGAAATATTTAAATACTATTTATAATTCTAGCCAAGGTGTATGCTTGAATGTGTTCTTTTGATTAACAAGAACATATGTTCAAGATAGAATGCAACTAGTTCTAAGATTAAATGCAATTCAATTTCCTTAAAAACAACACGCAAGATTTTTCTAAGCTAAATGCATTGCTATTTCATTTTTTTTGTATTTTCTTAGGTTTTCAAATAATCTATGAATAAACAAGACAAGGAACAAATGAGAAATAGAAAAATAAAGTTGAAATAAATCATATCAAGAACATACCTAAATTGGATGGATGATCTAAGAAAATTTGGGACTTTTTTTACAAATTCAGGAGTTGTAATTGAATTCGAGACTTATAAACAAATTCAAAGCTCTAAGCTCGAATTTGTAGAAAACCTGCAATCAATCACATAAAATAATAGAGATTGTAATAAATGATTGGGGATATGCTTGGGCCACTATTAAATGGATATTAATGGCACAACAATAAAATTCCCTTAGTCCTTTAAAAAACCATATGTAAAAAGCAAGAATTTGTAGATCTATTGCAAACATATAAAGGACTAAAAGGAAATGATGAAACAACATAAAATGTAAAGTGCAATGCCAATGCAAATGATCAAGATGCAATGTGCAAGATACAATGATAGATCTAGAAGTAGAAATTTACCCCTAACCTATTCCTATGCAAATTCGGGACTAGTAAGCGATTTTGGGCCCTGTAAGTGAACTCAGGTAATTATTCCCAAATTCGTAATATGTATGAAAATACGATCTTGCTAATGTAGAAATGATATGTAAGATGTTGAAATAAATGAAATGATCTACTTACAGTAATGTTATACCAGATCTGATCATATGGTGTTGCGAGAATGATGATAGTAATGCAAATTTGTTTGATCTTGTATTGGTGATGATATGAAACAATCCCTTAGCTGCAATATGGGCTCCAGAGTATTCTTATGCCTGTAAAAACTTGTTATGGATGTTCAACCTACAACAAAACTTATCAGTTTACAAGCTCTCTCAATTCAAACATACTTGCTCAAAATCACCATTAGCCTTTTTGAGAGGCAGATTGTTATTTTTAAAGATGGGATAAACCAAAAATTGTGGGATTTAAGGTGTCGAATCAAGGCAGTTTGGGTTAATTAGGAAAACTCCCAATTTAGGTAAATTCAAGACCTAAAATTTGAGGCATAAATTCATGAAATATTTGGTGTTAGGCCCAATTTATATCAAATCCAAATGGTCACCCAACGGTCCAAGTTGGCCCACCATTTCAACAAAATTGAGAGCTATTCTTTCTAGTCTCAAATTCGCTAAAAATGATAAAAATGCACATGGAGGTTAAGAAATGGTTGCGAGGGCATGAAAAAAAGGTAGGCTGATGAGGGGTGAGGTTACATGAGTTAGAGGGGTTAGGGAATTTTGAAATGAGTCAAAATTCCATGTCTACATTTTGCCCCCTCTTTGGCATACTTATGAGCAATAAACACATCAAAGAAAGATGTAGACGTTTGAGCGAAAATAAGAGAGAACTGGCATAGGAAAAAATGGATGAGCAGTTTTGGATGGAAGGTTAGGGAAAAAATCTTGTTAATGTTTTTGACATGCAAATCAAGGCACAAAAATTTAGAATTTTAATTTTAATTTTCTGATTAGGGTTCCCCCTCGAGTTTCATGAGGAATATGAAATTCTTCCTGAAACTTGAAATCATGGATGGGGAAGATAAAATGCAAAAATTTAAATAGGTAAGAGGGGTTAAAAAAGGGTTTAGGATAAAGCTCTAATTCCTTGTTACAACACAATTCCTTGGTTGATGACTCTGGAGAAAAATAGGGCTTCTGAATCACTGGGTATAATTCGTGTGAACGAGCAGTAACGAAGTAACAATGAGGATCTAGGTAAGCATGAAATCATTTATTTATCCTTAATTTGTATTTTATTTTTCAATTTTTACATGTTCATCTGGATTTATTATTAGATTTTTCATCACACGACCATCGAAGCAAATTTATATCTCGCAAAAAATTTGGGCCTCCCGAATTCATGTCAATAGGGTTTCCAAATTTGTGAAACTCTAAAAAAATCATGAATTCACCCTGAATTTGCTCTTTTTGCTATGATTTTGTAATTTTGATCTTGATTTTTAATGATTTGATAGTTTGATGACTATGATAAACTGATGATGTATATTGTTTAATTTTGTTTTTATTTTTTTATTGCAGTATGGTACTCTCATGAATCAGATAGAGATTTTTATGAGTAGGTGAAGAGTCTCATTACAGTGGAGAGGAGGGTGATAGAGTAGGTGGGGCTTCTCGATGTAGTAGAGATGCCTAGAGTGGATACAAATTACTCTCTATTGACTGCCTTAGTAGATAGGTGGCATCTGGAATCCTTGACATTTTGGTTATTGATAGGAGACATGACCATGGCTCTAGAGGATGTATGAAGGATCCTCTAAATTTTGATCAAGGACTAGTTTGTATACCAGTCAATGATAAAAGTAAGGATACTAGAGTGGCTGACTAAAGATCTAAATTTTTTGATCAATAAGAGTGGCATCAATATGGAGGATATGGTAGGGATACATGGTATCTCTACTTTAATAGTGGTGCTGATTGGGATGGTTGTCATATTTTTAGTCTATCATAAGAGCAAGCAACATATTCAATGGGATCTTGTTGGGATAATATCAGAGATAAGGGACATCGATATGTAATTTACATGAGGTCCTTTTGTGCTATAATACTTATATAGAACATTATATAATGTCATGTATAAGCAAGGTTGTGACCTTATCCTCACTACTCTACTTTAGGTGTGGAGTTGGGAGCATATACTAGTGAGAAGACTTGAATAATTACCACAATAATAGGTAGATGTCATGGTTCCCATGGGGGGAGAATAGAGAGTGAAATTTAATGGACTGGATGCTGCTAGATAGGTGATAGATGACTTGCTTCTCCATTGGATCATATGGAGACCATGGTGGAGACATCCAAGCTAGGACGAGGCTGGGATAAAGATGGCTTGGGTGTGATGGATACATTGGTTATGGTTTGAGAAAGGAGAGATGGAGCTATACCATTTTGATAGGGTACAATACTAGTTTAGGTTATGGTAGGGTATACCAGAGTTGAGAGACATCTAGTTTCAATGGGTGACAAGGTATTCACCAGTTGTAGGTGGTGAGGTTGATGTGACCAGGTTTATCGAGTCTGACATGGATGAATCTTGATGAGCACCTGATATCCTCATGTTTTTATATATGTACTAAAAATTTTTGCACAACACTATATAAGGAGTTGCATATTTTTATGAAATATTATGTATGTATTTAATGAATTCATGTGTATTATCTAATCCAAGTGTGAAGTGTGTTTTGTGTAGTTATTTCCTAGATTTTGTCATCTTTTACTCAGTCGAGGTCCTACATGGACCTAGCATGGTTCCGTTCAATCATACGAAGGCATATGAAGGTAAGCGCCTTACTCAAGTAGGAACCTTACTCAAGTAGGTACCTTACTCAAGTAGGTACCTTACTGAAGTAGGCACCTTACTGAAGTAGGAACCTTATTGAAGTAAGCACCTTACTCAAGTAGGTGCCTTACTAAAGTAGGCACCTTACTAAAGTAGGCATCTTACTAAATTAGGTGCTTTAATAAAGTAGGCACCTTACTCAAGTAGGCACCTTACTGAGTTAGGCACCCTACTCGAACGAATACCCAGATTACGTGTGTTGACCAAATACTGTAGGGGGACCCCCTTAACCACCATTCCACATCATCTATGGGAAAATACTGATGCACGAGCTATCCCAACTAGAGTAGGTGAACACATAACCATTTGTGAAGCATAACAATATGAAATGAAAATCATCCATTTAAAAGTAAATGATGAGGAAGATGATCATCACGCACTGGCTACAGTAGCTGAACTATCCCAATTTAGATTGTATCCGGGATGCTTGTTGTAACAGAACTACCGTACGAAGTTTTGTGTGTAGTATATAAACACATGGAATTCTTTGTAGTAGGGGAAGAATTCTTTTATAATACTATCACATGTAATATTTTTGCACTGATTAATAAAGCTTGAGCATTTTCTTCTCTACGTGCTATGTTCATGATTTGCTGGGCAGAATCTTCTAGAGCTCAAGCCCACTCCAAGCTAGTATTCTTCCCCTGTTCTTAGTTAGTATTTTCATATATTTAATTACATGTGGTAGTATGTTTTGAGTTCCTATATTAAATCTAATTATTATATAATTGTATTCTTTTTATGGTAGACATATTACTGCTTTCAAGTGTGGTGTGTTTACGTTTATGCATTTTATTTGTATGTAAGTTTTCTTGGCATGGAAAATTCAAATGATATTTCATGAACACCCCCCAATGGTAGTTAGTGGATTCATCTCAAATGTGGTAGTGTTAGTGGTTTCAATCATGGCACTTCTAAAGTCTATGAGCTCCTAGGTTGACAATTTAAATGCGAGTGTTGTGACAATTATAGGAGAAAATTAACAAGTGTTTGGCACCTAATATTTTGGCACTATTTTTGGGGAAGTGTCACTTGTAAATTGATTCCACTACACCTGAAAACATTCTGCTTGACCTTGTATGAGTCCACAAAGAAGAAGAGGACCCGAAAACCTACAATTTGAATTTGATTTATAAGACCTTTTGCTTGACCTTCATTTTATAATATAGAGCCAGTCAAAAAAATCTGAGCCAGACAACAACCTAGAATTTGAATTTGATTCTCCTAACTCATCACCAGTAGTCCATTGGAGTAAGCATCCTCACTTCATGCAAAGTGCCTCCTCATCTCATCAAACTGGGAAAGAACAAATTATTCTAAACCCACTATTCAAAAGAACACGCTTGAAGGAAGCCCTACTATGGAAAGCCATAGAGGACCAAATTGTTACACCAGATAACTTATAGGCTCTAATACAAAAATTCTTGAGTGACAGAAAGGCCATAGAAGCTACAAAAGAGACCACATTTCTTGAAAAAATGGTTGAAGAAGTCTCATATGGATTTAGCTTCCCAATAGAGGAAGAAGCAAGGGAAACCAAAATGAAAAACATATCCCCTGCCCATCTCCCCACCTTCCAGGGATATCCAACCAAAGACCCTGACCTATTTTTTTTTAATTTTGATGTGTTATGCAGGTTTGTTGACTAAAAGTTAGACGCTTAGAAGCTGAAGCTCTTCTCATCAATGTTGGATGACTTAGCTCTGTAATGGTTTATTAGGTTGGGGAACAAAAAAAATCACCACATGGCAAGAGATGAGGAAGCTCTTTCTAGAGCAGTACCAAGACTTTGGCAGAACATGAGATTCCAGGAAGGAAGTCCTCAACATGACATAGAAGGTTGACGAATCTTTGGAGGAATACTAGGAGAGGTTCAATTTTAACCTACAACGATCTCCCATTGCAAAGCTAGGAGATAAATATCTCAAGAGCATATTTTTTAGAGGACTCAAAAATGAGTCATTAGAAGCACTAAACATGATCTCAAGAGGAGACATTTACCAACATGCCATGGAAGATATCCGATGGTTATGTTGAAATTACTCATGAAGGAGAGGCAAACCAGCTCCCAAGACTATGAAGGAGACTACATTAGTCACAAAAATAGAGATATGCAACATGTTGGAGGATTTTAAGAGTGAAATAATGTCTTATTTAGAATTGCAATTGGATACACTCTTTACAAAGAAGAAGAAACAAGATAATGACGTAGTGTTGACCTATTTTTGTCCAAAATACAAATGGAAGCATGCCAAGAATGCATGCCCAAAAAACAAGGTTAGGGTATGAATAGTTTTCCAGTAGAACCATAAAAATTGACTATTCCTATAGTTGCCCAATTCCAGGGAGGAGGCTAACATAACTGAAGCCTATTTTGTGGGCAATCAAAGAAATTGGTAGCAGATCCCTATGGGGAATATGCCCACAGGGATGTCGTATTATGGAGAAGGATCATATATACCATAAGGATAGCCGCCACCACCTAATATGGGATGGTGGGGACCGCCACATTGGACGAACGTGCCTCCAGGTGCGATATGTCCAAACCAGCCACCATGGATGCCATATCAGCACCCCAGGTAGTAGTGGAGGAACCATGTTTTGTGGAACTTTAGCTCACAAAATATAGCATAGGTTCCACCTCAGTAAGGCTTACCAGCCCTACCTACAATGAGACCTATGCAATTACCAGAATAGATGATGGTGAACCCAAATAATAAGGTAAACCAACCAGCATACCAGGTATAAGGAAAGATGTATCTAATGTATAATGTTAGTTGTAATCCTATTTAGCTTAGAACAGATAAGCAACTAGTAGTAGAGGCACCTCCATTGGTAGAAGAGGAGGAAAATGTAAGAGATTCCCCTTTGATATAAGAGGTGGAAGAAGATAAAGTTGTTGAGAAAACATAGGCTCTATTTCCCAAATGGTTGTAGGAATAGAGGAAGCCGACACAGCTAGAATTCGATATCCTCTTGAGCTTGAGTAACCTAACAGTCATGATCCCTCTAGGTTGATTGAGGAATTGATGGAACATTACATGGTGTGGCATAATAGAACTACCCCCTACTATATGCAGGAAAATGGGCAGGTGGAGGTAACAAACAAAGAGTTAGAAAACATCCTGATGAAAACTATGCAGCAGCACAAGAAGGATTGGGCTACCAAATTATCGAAGGTAGTCTGGGCATATAATACAATGTGGAAATAAACCATCGGGTTCACACCCTTAAAACTGGTATATGGGAAGGACACAATGATGCCCATATAATTTGAGGTCAAGACGCTCAGAATGGTAGTTGAACTAGACCTGAGCCTGGATGAAGCACAAAGGGAATGAATTCAACAACTAAAATAGCTAGATTAATTTTGAATTGATGCCCTCCAAAGGACAAAAATCATGCAAAAGCAAAGGAAATGGTGGCATGACCACCACATTAAAAAAAATAGTTCAAAGAGGGAGACTGGATTCTGTTGTATAACTTTAGATTCCAGGAATGGAAATGAAATCTAATGCAAATATGGATGGGACCGTATGAGGTGGTGAATATAATTAAGAATGATGTTGTGCAGGTCAATACAATTGACTACAACAACACCATTTTGATAGTAAATGGCCATCGGTTGTGCCCATATCATAGGTTTGAAAGCATGCTGGTGGAGTATAAAATAGGCATGGGGGAGACCCCATCCAAGTAAAATTCTTCAGAATTCTCAACAACATGGTGGGCATAGAGGTATCCACCAAAAACAAGATAGATTAGTTTCCTTTGTTTTTTTAGCTTACGGAGTGTTTTTGCAAGGATAACGTCTGCATGCAAGCTACAGGCATCCTAAGATCTAGGGCCTAACAGGCACGGATTGTGTTTAAACTACATTTTTATTTTTTTCTCATTTTATTTTTGTAGGGGAATGGCCTGATTGCTCAAATAATAGGTATCTCTAATAGGTATCTCTAGAAACAGAGCCTAATATCGGCTCAACATCCATGAACCTATGCAATAGGAGGATAACACTAATCCAGGTAGAAGGTGGGCATAAATAAAAATTATGCACCCTTGTTCCTGGATGAAATGGACGCTGATGTAGCATGAGCAAAAATTTAGGAGGCTTGATCAGCCCCACATCAACAAGTACGTTTGAATTTTCAAATTATGGAAGAACATACAACCTTGGAAGGGAGACACCTCACTCTAGCACCTTACTCTAAAGTAAGCAATTCCTTACTCTGGCACCTTACTCCAGAGGAAGCAGTGCCTTACTCTGGAGCTTTACTCCAAAGGAGCTATGCCTTACTCAACCAAGGAGGCACCACCCTAGAGCGTTCTTTCAATAGTACAAGGGGAAATGCCTTACTCGGGCACCTTACTCTGGAGGAGACATGCCTTACTTAGTCACCTTACTATGAAGAAGCAGTACGTTACTTAGCCAAGAGGGCACCACCCTAGATAATTCTTCATAAGTCAATCAAGAGGTAGGCACCTTACTGAGGTAGGCTCCTTACTAAATTAGGAACCTTACTAAGGTAGGCACCTTGATGAAGTAGGAACCTTACTAAAGTAGGTGCCTTACACAGGTAGGCGCCTCACTCTACCAAGAGGGCTGCCATCTTGGTAGGTGCCTTACTCTGGTGCCATATATATATATATATTCCCATGGGAGGTGCCTTACTCTGGTGCCTTACTCCAGAGGAAGCGGTGCCTTACTATAAAGGAGCGATGCCTTACTGAGATAGATGCCTTACTCAGGTATGCATCTTACTGAGGAAGGCATCTTACTGAGGTAGGCAACTTACCTTGGAACCTTACTCAAGTAGGAACATCAATAAATTCAAAAAAACACATGCACAACTTGGTAGTACGAGGAGCAGCAGAAGCCAACACCATCATCTCACGTGATGGAAATCCGAAAACACCCAAAAATATTTTGAAATCATTGAGCAATATTTCTGCACATCCCAAGGCCAACCGTCGAGGAGATATGCATCCCAACCTAAACCAATAGGATCCATTGTGTTTTTATCAACAAGACCTTGAGTGAACCAGGAATGTAGTACCCAAGGTGACGTAATCAAAACATGGGAAAAATATCATCGAATAGCAATTTGGCATACTCCATGCAACACAAAATGACCAATTAGGTATGCACATGATTTTATTTAGATATATACATAATTTTTCATATAATATCCCTCTTTGAAAATAATTTTTATGCAAGAATTGAATTCACCCCACATGACTAATACATCGTGCCAGACGTTAATTTAGGTGGTGTACCCTACCAGTCCCAAGAAGGAAAAAAAAATTTGAGTTAGGTGCCTGGGTTTATAAAAAGTCACCTTACTGAAGGTAGGGCATCGAAACAGTCAAAACCAGTAGTGAATTTGCCATGGATGGATGATCAAAGAATAATGCACTCAAAAAGTATAAGCCCAGTGGAACTTAGGGGATCAAGGGAGAAGTGGTGCACTGATTTGAAGCAGCCAGGTGGATGAATTACTATCGCTTGGTTAGCCAAGACCAAGATATAGAGGAAGCAAAGGAATTTTCTATCGTTGTGAATAGAGGCATTGCCCAATTGCATGGATTGTATATTCTAGTCACTCCATAGCACATCACACATGTCAATGGCATCCCACTTACTAGGGAATGCACGTATAAAGATGGCATGGCAAATAAATTCACACAAGTATTACTGGGACAAACAAATATCTCATCTGACCAACATAAGCTTCTAAAATAGAAGCTCCCAATGCACATAAGAAAGCTCCTTGAGTAGGTGGTGAGATACTTCACATGCATCAGGAAGTATTCATACCTAAACATGAACCACATGCAATTCCTGAGCCACCTAGTGCATGAGCAAGAAATTAATGTCCTGTTATACTTGGAAAATGCCCTACAGGACAAGGCATCATGATATTAGAGAGGGGTATCCTCTACTCTAGCCCACAATGGTATAATTACAACCCTGATCCACCATGTAGAGGAGCATAGGGGAAGCTCATCAGTAACAAGGACCAAACACTTTGGGGCACAAGAATAGGTAGCAGTTGAAGAAGAACAAGAGGTCAAATTACGGGGGGTGGTCAAGGAGGTTAGGACTGAATCATCTGATACATCAAAGCAAGTAGCAATAGAGTTAGAGGATGATGTAGAATTGGGGGAACAATTGAGGAGGAACACCCCTGATTCTCACCATATGCTATGGAAGAAGGGTAGGGTTCCTTGCCTAATTATGCAAAGGAAAGAACATAGTCATCCAGCCTCGAACCCATAGCGTGATGCATGGAGTGCATACACGGTTGAAGGCAACTACAAAACATAATTATCATAAGTTAGGAGGAGGAAGAAGATGTAGAGCTTGGCTTCATGACACAAACCCTACAGAATTTACCACTTAGCATGTAAGACCTATAGCCCTCAGCGGGTATGCAACAATAGCATGAGGTATCAATGGAAGAGGACCGCGTCGAACAGGGTGAGAAATCTATGATGTAGGTGTGTTTGAAGAATACAAGGATATGACCATAAGAAAAATCTAGAGGTAGGAGGCCATCATCACACAATTCTAGTAATTTATCCAACAACTAAGGGTAGAAAACCAGTAGTTGTAGGCCTAGGTGATCGAAATGTGGGATGCCTCTACCCAAACATATTGGGCAATTGATGTGACCATGAATTCTATGACCTCATCAGATTGAATAGTATCATCAGATGAAATTAGGTTTGATGTCCAAAATGAGGAATTTGAGGTAGGAGAAGTTTCATGCACCTCTAATAGAGGAATTACAGAGAAATAGAGGAATTATATTTTTTAAACAAAAACCCCTGTTATCAATATTGATGATGATGAGGACCCTTCAGGGAAGAATCAATGGCAATACCCTGAGCCTAAAGGCAAGAAGGAGTCCTTAGAGCACCAGGGTCCTCAAATTGAAAGGAGGCTTTCTGAGGAACCATAGGAGCAGGCATCATACGACTAGGGCACAGGAGGAATAGCCATGGGGAACCCTCGATCAGAGGAATAACTCCTTGGATCATCCAATAGGGAGGTAGCCTCCATAGGAAAGGAAGACCTCCCTACATAGGCCATTGCAAGAATAGACAAAGGAAAGGGGAAGGTGCCTCAAACAACTTAGAAGAAGGCCAAAAGAAAAGATAGAATAACATTTGCCAAACCGAACCCTCATTCGAATGAAGAATGGGAAGTAGGTGTGTGGGCCTTCGCTGAGTGAAAGGTGAAATTTGAATAGCTCTATAAGGAGTTTGAAGAGGCAAAGGTAGCTAGGAAAGCTACCAAAAAGGAAGAAAGAGGGCCAAGAATCTATGTGAATCTTTTTGACGATGACCAATTTTGGTATATCTATGGTTCATCATCAGGTTGACCCTCTAAAATGAAGAAGTGGCTGGAAAGATGGGGAGTATATGGACTAGAGGTAAAGGTAATAGAAATCATGGTAGGAAATTCTAGCCTCGCCCTTGAGGAAATTTAGCTATACAAGGCCAACATGGTTGTGCAGAAAAGGGACAACTTCGACATTCCCTTCGGATAGCTACGACCACAACACACTGACCTATGGCAGGAAGTAGAAGTAGCCTTCCAGAAGGGAGCAACAACTATGGTAGCCATACCCACCATAGGTGCTAGGCCAAGTAAGAGATAGAACCAGTGCAGAACATAGGCCAACCTAGCATAGCTAGTCACTAGCATAGCCGAAGGACAACATAGCCCAAGGATGCCCCACAAAAAACTAGGTTCCCTCAATAGAAACAGAAGCCTCTGGAAGGAGAGCAAGCCAAGGCCACCATAAAGAAAAGGAAATGAAAAGTAGTGGTCTACATGGATGAGGTGTTTATAATTTTTAGGTACCATAAGGGCATGGCACATATTAGGCATGGGGGGATGATGAGCACCTGATATGCTCATATTTTTGTATATGTACTAATGGTTTTTGCACAACACTATATAAGGAGTGCATTTTTATGAAATATTATGTATGTATTTAATGAATTCATGTGTATTATCTAATCCAAGTGTGAAGTGTGTTTTGTGTAGTTATTTCTTATATGTTGTCATATTTTACTCAATTGAGGTCCTACATGGACCTATAACGGTTCTGTTCAATTAGACGAATTCATACGAAGGTAAGTGCCTTACTGAAGTAGGTGCCTTACTAAATTAGGCACCTTACTGAAATATGCACCTTACTCAAGTAGGCGCCTTATTGAAGTAGGCATCTTACTCAAGTAGGTGCCTTACTGAAGTAGGTACCTTATTGAAGTAGACACCTTACTAAAGTAGATGCCTTACTGAAGTAGATGCCTTAATGAAGTAGGCACCTTACTTAAGTAGGCATCTTACTCAAGTAGGTGCCTTACTGAGTTAGGCACCCTACTCAAATGAATAGCTAGATTACGTATGTTGACCAAAGACTAGAGGGGGACCCCATTGACCACTGTTCCACGTCATCTATGGGAAAATGCTGATGCACGAGTTTTCCCAACCATAGTAGGTGAACATGCAACCATTTGTGAAGTAGAACCATACAAAATTAAAATCTCCCAATTGCAATTAAACGATGAGGAAGTTGATCATCTCGCACCGGCTACAGTAACTAAACTATCCTAGTTTAGACTATAATCGGTATGCCTATTGTAACAAAACTATCATAGGAAGTTCTGTTTGTAGTATATAAAAACACACACTTATCTATAATAGGGGAAGCATTCTTTTATAAGACTATCACATGTAATATTTCTGCATTTATTAATAAAGCTTGAGTGTTTTCTTATTTGTGTGCTACATTCATGATTTGCTGGGCAAAATCTGCTAGAGCTCGGGCCCACTCCAAGCCAGTATTCTTCCCTTGTTCTTAGTTAGTATTTTCATATATTTAATTACATGTGGTAGTATGTTTTGAGTTCCTATGTTAAATCTAATTATTCTATAATTGTATTCTTTTTTTGGTAGACGTATTACTAATTTCAAGTGTGGTGTGTTTATGTTTATGCATTTTATTTGTATGTAAGTTTTCTTGGCATGGACAATTCAACTGATATTTCATGAACACCCCCCAATGGTAGTTAGTGGATTCATGTCAAAGGTGGTAGTTTTAGTGGTTTAAATCATGGAACTTCTAAAGTCTACGTGCTCCTACGTTGACAATTTATATGCGAGTTTTGTGACAATTATAGGAGAAAATTAACCAGTGTTTGGAACCCAAAAATCCTTTATTGGTCCTTTCAAGGGAGTATGATGTAGGAGTGGAGGATGGATACCTCCAGTGGTATGATGATCTCATACCTATGAGGATTACTCGCAAACAACCATGACTAGTGGTGGATAATTGGATGCAATTACCATATCAAGAGGTTGCTCTATTGAGGTTGCTCAGCCTCAGTAGAGGAGGAAAACAATATCTAGGATGAGGGGATGTAGACTAATGTAGTAGGTATCTCAATAGGAAGAGGCACCTTTGTGGGAGGAGGTACCTCAATAGAAGGAGGTACCTTGATAGGAGGAGGTACCACAATGGGAGGAGGTACATCGATAGGAGGAGGTACCTCGATAGGAGGAGTTATCTCTACAACCATAGGATGAGGAAGAGGTAGGTGGGATGAAGATATATGGTGTCAAAGGAGAAGAATATGGAGGATACCACTAGCAATTTATAGCACTAGAGGTAGAGGTGACCACTCTAAGAGTGTGGATAGCCACTTAGCTGACTTACGTCCAGTCATTAGAGGTAAAATTGACATAGACACGCATCCAACTATAATAGTAGTCTAGGGATGCACCATCTACAAGTATGCTATCCCACTCTATGAGTAGTAGCATGCATAATTATCTTTAGGATGAGCTTCAGGTAGCACAAGTAGAGGTAGGGAGGGCTACACAGTGAGAGACCTTCTATCATACTCTCTACTTCCAGGTGATACCAGAGGGATAGAGGGTGACCGTGCTAGTAGATTTTATGACTATGATTTGGAGTCATGCATGGTCAAGTTCATGGATAGTGACTCAGTATGTGACCATACAACCACCTAGACCACCACCATATATGAGCGAGGTTCAGGGTTCTAGGGGATGATATGCCCAGTTTAACATTTTTTATGGTATCCTCCATTTGACGATTGAGGATGTTAGTTTTTTATTGTGGCATACCAATATAATATATATATGTACTCTTTATCTTTAGTATACTAGTTTTTTATTTTCACTTGTGTTATGCGGATGCAAATGTTTTTTTGTTGTTGATTGTTTAATGGATGATGTATGTTGTAAATGTTCTAAATGATAATGATAATGCTTATAGTTATGTTGAATTTAATGCATACCTATCATGCTAGCCAAAAATTTATCTATGAAAATGGAATGTGATTTGGTGAATTGTGATGGACATTCTAAGTATGATGCACTAGGTGGCATATCCTTACGATTATGAGCTTTCAACAATAAACCTTGAATATGTGTGCTTGTGTAAGATCTGAATGGAGGCTACTCCTTGCTTGTAGTAGTAAAGAAAATTTTGTATGAGGGGTGTTGTTATGATGACATCACAAAATTATCACCCAAAAGATGGTTGAAATTGATGGTAAAAATGATATTGTGAATGATGGATGGTGTATACCCTTAAAATTAATTTTGATTGAAAATTAAGGGTGTGAAGAATGATGTAGATGACTTAGCATGAAGAATACAATTTCTCTTATGTAGAGGACTTGTGCTAGGCATGAGATTCCTAGCATGAAATGAAGTGTATATGAGAAAAAACCTAACTAGGTATTGTCTCATGCCATCATCACAAAGTCTTTATGCAACTATATGATCAAACAATGGATATGCAAATTATGCAAAATGTTTAAACCCTAACAGGCTATTATGCAATGTGACTAAGAAATCATGAAAATGCTTATATATGCAATGGATATGGATATAAAATACAAGAATAACTATTAATTTGGCAAAAAATGCTTATGATAATGGTCATACATTCCCTTAAATATATCATAACCTTGGCTATTCAAGCTCATAAAAAATCTTGGATATTTTCTTGAAGTGAGGTCATATTGTATCAAGAACCAGTGTGTAATTCATGAGTTATTTTTCTATATTTATCTTAACGTGATGCAAATAATTAAAGAACCAATGTGTGTGGTTGTGGAGTTCATTTACTAATTTTAAGTAAGGAAATGACATAAGCCAATCAGGAACCAATGTGTGTGCAAGTGAATCCATTGATCAACCTTGAGGGAGGTAGGAGGAAACCAATCATAGAGATAACCAAGAAGCTATCTTGTCCTTATGTGCATTTAGAGGTCTCTTCAAGAGATACATGTCACCACACATTATTATAGTCCAATATTGGGATCTCTAAGATTTGGGGAATCGAATTCTCAACCACCCAAATCAAGTCCTGATGAGAATTTTACCCTATCCTTACTACTTGGAGGCTTTATTAGTATTATGTGTTTGTAAATATTATTAGGGCTTTGGGGAATCGTATTCTCAACCACTCGAATCGAGTCCTGATGAGAATTTTACCCTATCCTTACTACCCACTTTATTTGTTATTTGTTTCTATTAAGAGATTTAGGGCTTTGGATAATTGGATTCTCAACCACTTGAATCAAGTCCTGATGAGAATTGTACCCTATCCTTACTACCTACTTTATGTTATATTATTTTTTGTGAAAATAGTTAGGGCTTTGGGGAAACAGATTCTCAACCACTCAAATCAAGTATTGATGAGAATTGTACCCTATCCTTACTACCCACTCTTTTTTTTGTAAAGAATGTATATATTTTTATTTTTATTGTTGGACTATATGCATAATGGGACAAGCAAGAATAATTGTTCGCTTCAAGGTTCTATCCAATCATGGCATCATCTTCCCAGACACAATATTTTATTAATAAAAGTGATAAGTGTTTGGTTCAAAAGTGGCATGGTCAAGTCCCAAACTCAAAATTTTTCCTTAGTGAAAAAGTGTGTTTTTGTTCAAGAAATATTTTTATTTAATATCAAGGATCAAAATTCTACTAAATATGAATGATGTGATTGGTTCAATATGGGTTCTTAATCACTTGAGAAAATAAATATAAACTATGAGTATGTCAACTCTTGTCTAGAAAAGGAATGATGGATAGGTATGATTATATGATGTAAGCAATTGGGTTAGTCAAAGTGCAAGGTGCAACTAAATTGTATGATGTCTAATTTAAACTATAATATTTATGATGATGATGATGCATTGTAATCTAGAAAATGATCTATATACAAGATAAATTATGTACAAGTCTAAATCAAATATATAGGTGAATCAAAAAAAAAAATCCAAAAAGCTAGAGAAAAATGATGAGAGGTGTTGAACCCGTTAAGAGCGTAGTACTTGCTAATAATCGAAGAAAGGAAGAGATATGCCTACTAGGATGTATGCTCATATATGGTTGAATGGAGGCTAACCCTCGCTAGTGACCATGAAGCTATCCAGTATGGGACGTTGGAAATGATATTGCCAAAGCAAATACTACTCAATAGGGGTGTGCACCAAAGTGTAGGGACACGACCAATGGAGAAAAGCTAGAATTAAATCCCTTACCTTAGGAATATGTAATCAATAAAAATAAAATTTCATGGTCAAGGGATGTAAAATTATATGAGAAAATGAAATGATGGACATGCAATGATGGAAATGCAAACTATATGAAAATGCAATATCACGCACAATTTTTGTTTTATTTGATTTTTTTCTTTATTGATTTTTTATTTTTTTGTTTTACATAGTGGAATTGGTGATATATAAAAGGTTATCTATATAAACTATACAAGGTGATTTATACATGATATTCCCTAAGGTGGATTTAAAATCAAAGGAGGTTCAAGATCATAAAGAAGCTCCTTTGTAGCTTTCTCTTGAGTAGCCATTACACAAAAATCTATGCATTCTCAAACAAAACCATTTTTCTTAACAAAAGGAAGGGTGATCCCTAATTTTACAATATATATGTAAGATAAAAAAGGAGGTTCCTCTCGAAAAGTAAAATATTTACCATCATAATGTGCAAAATTTATCATATTACAAAATAAAATATCATATGGATAAGGAGGTCCCTCGTCTTCTTCAATATTCTTCGAGTCGGTCCATTTGAGAATGAGGTGTGGATGATAATGAGTTGATTATGAAATATGAATTAAGGGGATTTGAATGAATACTACATGGTGAAGAAATATGATCAGGTGTAGATAAAAGAGTGTGATGGATAGTGGATAATGGTAATGATAGGGTAGGACAAGATGGAGAATCAGGTGGCTCCACCATTGCACAAGGCTTGAATGTTTATGGGTCATCACGAATGGTGACAATTTGATTCTTGAATTTAAACTTTAAGAATTAATGAAGAGTGGAAGGTACAACCCTCATCTCAATAATCCAAGGATGTCCAAGCAACATATTATAAGTCATAAGGCAAGACACCACATAAAACAAGGTATCTAAGATATTAGGTCCTATCTCAAGGGGAAGGATTATAGTGCCCAAAGTTTCTTGGGACTCATCATTGAAAGATTTTATGATGATATCAGGTTCAGTGAGATCTTCCTCCTTTAATACCAGTTCTTGAAATAATTGATAAGTGCATAGATTAAGTGAGGAACCATTATCTATCAAGACACTTTTGACAAATATTTCTCCAATAAATATTGTGATGTAAAGGGATGAATCTTCTTGTAAGTTTGAGGAAGGAATCTCATCATCATAAAATGAAATATGGTTGATCTCAAGAGAGCTTACAACATTAGCCATATACCTAGGGAGAAGGTTATGAGGAACAAATTATTGGTTTAGAATCTTCCACAAAGCTTCCATATGAGTAGGAGAAGTTAGCAAAAGTTTTAAAAGTGGTATCTTAACAGAAGGGTTAGCAAAATACTGTTGAGTGTCGAGGTGGAGTTTAGGTTGAGGTTTCAATACTAAAGGTGGGATTTATATGCTTGTATTCCCTTTCTGATTATTCTTCAAAACTGAAGGAAGTCTTGAATATTTGTTGGATGAAGAACTTGTTTCCTATTTTTCAAGTTGAGTTTGTTGAGCTTGAACTTGATTTCTTGTAGTCTCTGCTAAGATATCAATAATATCATCATGATGAGACACATTAGGATGTGACACTTGATTGGTTTTCTATTTTTAATGACTGGATAAGGAATTATGGGAGATCCCCATGTCTTGATTGATTGTGGATGTTTGTTGTGTAAGAGGTTGATTTTTTACTAGAGAATTGTAACCAATAGTGAGTTGCAAATCCTCCATAACAAAAATACACACATAAATCAAGTCTTAAACATCATATCTCAACTTCTTATATGTTTGTGTCATGTGTCCATCCACTCTATGGTATTCACAATTTTTCTCAGGCTCTTACCAATCTGCTATGGTATAAGGTTGTCTTATGGGAGGCAACTCAATCTTGTTTGTATGTATAAAATGTTAAGAATTATGGTCGACGGTTCTTTGAGCTTTGTAAACTTACATGGTGAAGGTTTTTGAGGAACATTGAATATTTTCTCAAAGTATTAGTAATAATAGGATTTAACGGTTGATTGCATATTTTTCATAATTGCATGTGGAATGATAATAAGAAAACTATAAAGTATGATGTGAGTGCATGGTAGGATTAGAAGAAGAAATATTTCCTTGTTGAAATGGATGTGTCGTGTTGAAATAATTATGAGGAAATGGCTAGGATTACGATAATTATGAAGAAACATATGAAATGGAGAGTTGTGGAGGAATTATTTGAGTGGAAAAGGATAAAAGATGATAAGGTTATGATAAATATGATTTTGAATATGTATGCAACTATTGAGAGGGTTTACTATATCCAATCCTTGTATTTTATGAAGTTCCCCTGACATTTTCTATCAGAGAGGTAACATAAACAACTTTGTATTGGATCATGTTTTTGAAAAGAATGAACAAAAATCACTTAGAGAAAATACCACACAAAATATTTTCTTCACTTCACCAACTAGTTTTTCTTTAATGTGGTCTTGACTTAGTTGAAAATAAATATAGGTGATGAAAAGAAATATGTCCCTTCTAACCAAAATCCTCTCTTCAAGTTACTCCAAAGTGGTCTAATCTTAGTCACCTCTAGTTGTCCCAGGAGTAAAAGGTGTACACCACTTAATACCCAACTTTACAAGTTGGAGGGTTTGACCTTAAACCCACACCAAAGATAGATACCACCTGGTGCCATGGGTGATATGGAACTAGAAAAATATTAGTATGAACCACTAATGATAAAATAAGAGGGGGGGTTATAAAAAGAAAGGAATTGTGATAATTTTAAACCCTTAATAAATGATATTTCACGTCGGGTTCACCAAGGAATGTGGCACTAAAAATTTTGGACCCCTTTCCTTAGGTTAATGGATCCATGCCTAGAAGGGGGATGTGAAGGTAGAAGCCCACACCTCGATGTGAGGGGTACTTGGTGTTGTACCTCCTTTGGTGACGGTTGACTGATTAGGGGTTCACCAAGAAATATTTAAAGATCGTTTCTAAGTTTAGCTAAGGTGTATGCTTGAATGTGTTATTTTTATTAAAAAGCACCTATATTTAGGATAAAATGCAACTAGTTCTAAGATTAAATGCAATTCAATTCTCTGGACAATAGAACACAACACACAAGATTTTTCTAAGTTAAATGCATTGCTATTTCACTTTTTTTTGTATTTTCTTAAGATTTTAAATAATCTATGAATAAACAATACAAAGAATCATGCACTTAAAAAGTACAAGCCCAATGGAACTGAGGGGATCAAGGGAGAAATGGTGCATTGATTCGAAGCAACCAGGTGGATGAATTACTATCGCTTGGTCAACCAAGACCAAGATATAGAGGAAGCAAAGGAATTTTCTATCACTGTGAATAGAGGCATTGCCCAATTGCATGGACTGTATATTCCAGTCACTCCAGAGCACATCGCACATGTCAATGGCCTCCCCCTTACTAGGGAATGCATGTATAAAGATGGCATGGAAAAGAAATGCACACAGGTATTACTGGGACAAACAAATATCTCATCTGACCAACATAAGCTTCTAAAATAGAAGCTCCCAATGCACCTAAGAAAGCTCTTTGAGTAGGTGGTGAGATACTTCACATGCATCAGGAAGTATTCATACCTAAACATGAACCACATGCAATTCTTGAGCCACTGGTGCACGAGCGAGAAATTAATGTCCTGTTATACTTGGAAAATGCCCTACAGGACAAGGCATCACGATATTAGAGAGGGGTATTCTCTACTATAGCCCACCATGGGCTAATTACAACCCTGATCCACCATGTAGAGGAGCATAGGGGAATTTCATCAGTAGCAAGGGCCAAACACTTTGGGGCACAAGAATAGGTAGCAGTTGAAGCAAAATAAGAGGTCAAATTATGGGGGGTGGTCAAGGAGGTTAGGACTGAATCCTCTGATACATCAAAGAAAGTAGAAATAGAGTTAGAGGATGATGTAGAATTGGGAGAACATTTGAGGAGGAACACCCCCGATTCTCACCAAATGCTATGGAAGAAGGGTAGGGTTCGTTGCCTAATTATGCAAAGGAAAGGACAGAGTCCTCCAGCCCCGAACCCATAACGTGATGTATGGAGTGCATACACGGTTGAAGGTAACTACAACACCTAATTATCATAATTGAGGAGGAGGAAGAAGATGTAGATCTTGGCTTCATGACCCAAACCCTACAAAATTTACCACTCATAACATGTAAGACCTATAGCCCTCAGCGGGTATGCAACAATAGCATGAGGTATCAATGGAAGAGGACCGCGTCGAACAGGGTGAGAAATCTATGATGTAGGTGTTGTTTGATGAATACAAGGAGATGACCATAAGAAAAATATAGAGTTAGGAGGCCATCATCACCCAATTCCAGTAATTGATCCAGCAACTAAGGGTAGAAAACCAGTAGTTGCAGGCCTAGGTGATCGAAAGGTGGGATGCCTCTACCCAAACATATTGGGCAATTGAGGTGACCATGAATTCTATGACCTTATCAGAGTGAATAGTATCATTAGATGTAGTTAATTTTGATGCCCAAAATGAGGAATTTGAGGTAGGAGAAGGTTCATGCACCTCTGATAGAGGAATTATAGAGAAATAGAGGAATTCTATTTTTCAAACAAAAACCCCTGTTATCAATATTGATGATGACGAGGACCCTTCAGGGAAGAATCAAGGGCAAGACCCTGACCCTAAAGGCAAGAAGGAGTCCTTAGAGCACCATGGTACTCAAATTTAAAGGAGGCTACCCGAGGAACCATAGGAGCAGGCATCAGACGACCAAGGCACAGGAGGAATAGCCACGGGGAACCCCCGATCAGAGGAACAACTCCCTGGATCATCTAATAGGGAGGTGGCCTCCATAGGAAAGGAAGACCTCCCTAAATAGGCCATCACAATAATAGACAAAGGAAAGGGGAAGGTACCTCAAACAACTCAGAAGAAGGCCAAAATAAAGGATAGAATAACAAGAACGAAAAAAACACAAGAAAAATAACAAGAACGAAAAAACACAAGAAAAATAACAAGAACAAGAACGAAAAAAACACAAGAAAAATAAAAAAAAAACATAAAAAAAAACAAAACAACAAAAACACAAGAACAACAAAAAACAACACAAATAACACAAAAACAAAACAAAATAAAAAACCCACCCACCTTAAAAAACTAAAAAAAAAAAAAGCAAAAAAGAAAAAAAAAATGAACAAAACAATGACCTATCTAGAACAGAAGACTATTAAGGAAAGAATCAACAGAGGAAACAAAATAAATAATAGAATGAGCTAGGGAACTAAAAAAAACTGAATGAACCAAAGAGAAGCAAAAAAAAAAAAAAACAAGAAACTAGGTACCTTCAGAACTGGAGCCATCCAAAGAAATGATAGAAATAAGAGCTTCCCTAATTCGAGAAGCCCACCATATAGGAGGGTTGCCATAACAAGTAAGATCACATTTATCGAAAGCCCAATTAGCTAAAGTATCAGCACTCTTGTTTTGATCTCTGACCACATGATTGTAATCAACTTTCAAAAATCCCATCTACATTAACAGAATCTTCTCAATAATAATTTTTATTCTCCAATCCACCTTATGATTCTTAGAAGGATTCTTAAATATATTAATCATAAGTTGAGAGTCAAACTCAACTAACACATTTTCCCATCCAACCTTAGTAGCCTCCTAAAGGCCTCTGATGATACCATACCCCTCAGCAAGGTTATTGGAAAGAATACCCAAATTCTCAGCAAAAGTAAAAACCAGGGAGCCATCTGAAAGTCTATCAATTCCTCCCACACTGGCTTTTCCAAGGTTCCCTCTAGAGGCTCCATCAGTATTGAATTTTCCAAAATCCTTAGGAGGAGGTTGCCAATTTTTATTCCTATCCATATTACTAATATTCACATTCCCTTTAAGTTGGTTGCCCTTAGAAGGTTTAATCTTCAATATTTGCATCACTTGATCCCATCTTTGGTGGGAGTTTTAGGGGTGATTAATGAGATGATGTACTGATTCAACTAAGTTGGCTATGGTCTTTTGCAAAATATAGTGAATATCCTTCCTATCTTGATTAAAAATTTGGATGTTCCTTTCATTCCAAATATTCCAAAGAAGAATGGTAGAACCCATCCAAACTAATCGCCTAATAAAATGATCAACACCCTCTTGATTAGGCCAATCCCTCCAAATTTGTTCAAAAGTAAAAAAATTGGACCACGTAAGCCAAGTAAAGTGGCCATTCTCCTCCACAACTCAGAGGCTTAAGTACACTCAATAAAAATATGGTTGATATTTTCTACATTCTCTTCACACATTTCACATCTAAAAGGGCCATGAAAACCATGATTCATAAGTTGCTCACCAGTAAGCACCCTACGATGCAATAAAAGCCAATTAAAGAACTTCACCTTAGGCTAGAGTTTTTGAGCCCACAATCAAGAAAATATGTCAAAATAATGTTTGGGATTATTATGGCATAAGGTCAAATAACCTTGAGCAACTAAATACTCACCCTTAGTAGTGTTGTTCCATCCAAAACAATCTTTTTCATGGGACCAAGAGAGGGATCTCATATGAAGGATGCCTTGGATATCTTGTATTTGCATTTCTAGGATTTGAATAGGCCAGTCCTCAATAGGGATCCAATATCTACCAACCTGTGAATTACCAGTATGGTACCGACAGTAATTAGCCACCTTTATCCAATTAGCTTGGTGAAGCTCATCCATCCAAGGCCTCCAATCGGGAAACTGAGTTATCAAAGGCTTGTGACCATCCCAAAAATTTGTCCAAAAATTTGCATGTTGACCATTATGAATGATCCAAAATAATTTTTTTTTTATCAAATCCTCACCAGTCTTAAGAACTGCTAAAATGGGAGAACCTTTGGTAGGAAGTTGATAGTGAACAAGGTCTTCAGGACTTTTGTTCTTAGAATATTTAGCATGAAGATTATTGGCCCAAAGAGCATTGGGGTTATGCAACATCCTCCAATATAATTTAGCAGCTAAAGCTTTTTTGTTATTAATTGAATACCATAATCCTAAACCCCCTTCACTCTTAGGAAGACATAAAGTATCCCATTTCACCAAGGCCCATTTTCTTTTCTCCTTAGTACCACTCCAAAGGAAACGATGACTGATTTGATCCAATTCTTGAATAACAACCTTTGGGATATTCAAAATAGAAGAAACATAAATAGGAATAGCTTGAAGGACTGATTTTATCAAGGTGATTCTACCATCAGAAGAAAGCCACTTGTTGGTCCACTTTGCAATTTTCTTCTTGACTTTGTCCAACAACCAATTCCAATCTTTATTTTTCTACCTTTGAATATTTATGGGAATACCTAAATAAGTGATTGGAAGAGAGGTCTTATTATATCTTAGTTTATCCAAGACCATGGATTCCTATCTATCAGATCAATGAAATAAAATAAATTTAGATTTATCTTCATTGATCAACTACCCAATAGCCTTAGAAAAATAGCTAATGATTTGCTTAATATTAGAAGCTTCCTTAACTATAGCTTTACCTAAAAGAGTAGAGTCATCCACAAATTGAATATGAGAGATAGGTCTAGCTCCATGAACAATGGTAACTCCCTAAAGGGTTTTGTTTTCCCTATTTTTGGTTATAGTCCTACCCAAGCATTTATCAAGAATGATGAATAAATAAGGGGATAGCGGGTCACCTTGCCTAATACGTCTGGAAGCTAGGAAATACTAAGAAGGCCTGCCATTGATAAGAACTAAGTAGGAAACTGAAGAGATACATCCATAATCTAATCCATCCAATCCTTAGAGAAACCAAATTGCCTCAAAAATTTGATAAGGAAGTGCCAATCCATATAAATCTGAAGCATTTGGTTATTTTAAATAGGTCAAACTTCTGGCTGAAAAAGAATCATGAAAATCATCAAAAATATTCATTCAATAGAGGAGGTTCATTTTTGTCAAAATAATTAAATTTATTTTTAGAAGATATTGTAATAAATAGACAACTTACTACAACATATTCACCACAAAAAGTGGTATTATAGAAAGAAGAAATAGATCGTCATGGAAATGGTTAGATGTATAATAAAAGAAGCTCTTCTTGATCATTAGTATTGAGCAAGGGCTATTAAAATAATTGTATATTTGTAGAATATATTACCTACAAAAATACTCAAGAATGTTACACTAGAAGAAGTATGGTCAAGATGAAAACCAAATGTAGAAAGATTAAGAATTTTTAGATGTAAGGCCTATATGCATATTCCAAAATAAAAAAAGAACAAAATTAGATGAAAAGTCTATGTCTGGTATATTTCTTGGTTATGATGATGAATCTATAGGATATAGAGTAATTGATCCAACAATAATAAAAATATATATAAGCAAAGATGTAGCTTTTGATGAAAACATTGAAAATGGTGTGAAAGAACAAAAATCTAATTTAGAAGTTCTTCTAAATTTTTTAGAATAAAATTCATGAAATCATGATATCAAATCAGAATTTCAAGATGAACAAAATTAAAATATAGAAACTTCTACCAGATCTTACTACTAGACCTCAAAATCGTAGTCTAAAAAAAAATAAACAAAGGATTGTTAAGCACAATGATAGAACCTATGACAACACTTCAAGCTTTGAGTCATCCAAAATGAAAGGTGGCAATGGAATCCAAATATACATCATTACCAAAAAATAAAACATGGATTTTAGTGGAGATACCTCTAGAAAATAAAATAGTTGATTGCAAATGGGTTTATAAGGTCAAATATAAAGAAGATGGTTCACTTGACAAGTACAAGGCTCAAATAGTAGCAAAAAGATATACACAAAAAAAAGGAATAATTATGAAGAAAATTTTGCACCAACAACAAGGATGACTATTATCAGAACAATTTGTGCTTTGGTAGCACATCATGGATCGAAACTTCATCAAATGGATATAAAAAGTGCATTTCTTAATGATGATCTTGAAGAAGAAGTTTATATGTCACAACCAGAAGGGTTTGTAATTAAGGGACAAGAACACGAGTTTGAAAACTAAACAAATATGTGTATGGTCTAAATAAAGCTTTGAGAGCATGGTATATAAAAATAAATAATTATTTATTACAACATAACTTTAAGAGAAGCTTGTTACATCTAGATTTTTATACAAAAAGGGTTGAAAATGATATAGTTATAGTATAGGTTGATGGTATAGTGATAACATGGAGTTCAAAGGATTTAATAAATGAAGTAAAAAAGAATATTGAAAAATATTTTGGAATGACTAATTTGGAATTTATGCATTATTATATTGGTTTAGAAATCCATCAATATGAAGATAATATTACAATAACCCAGACAAAGTATGTAAAAAATTTGTTTGAAAAATGTAAAATGAGCTATCAACAAATAACTTTGTAAAAAGTTTGTTGTTGACAATAATTTCAAACAAAGTACTATAATTATCTAGATATGATGAAACACCTTTTGTTTCAACAACCTATCAAAAATTGATTGGAAGTATTTTATATTTAACAAATATTTTTTTTTTGTCAACTATCTCTCAAGATTTATGCAAGAACCTAGAGAAAGTCATTGGAAAGCTACAAAAATAATATTAAAATATATCAATAGGACTATAAAGTATGGACTAACATATAAAAAGGATGAAAAGAATTTTTTTCTACATGGATATTCCGATTTTGACTATGTAGGTTCTATTGATGATAGAAAATCTACATCAAGATACATTTTTTATCTTGGTTCAAGACCAATATCATGGGACAATAAAAAAACAATACGTAATAGCTCTTTCATCTATTGAATTATAGTATCATGCAATAAAGGATACAATTTGTGAAGCATTATGGTTACAATACATATTGTCAAACATGGTAATACAAAGAATTCCAACAATAATAAATTGTGATAATCAAAGGTGTATTAAATTTGACAAAAAAATCCAATAATACATGAATGAACCAAACATATTGAAGCTCAATGTCATTTTATCAAAGATCATTTTTAGAGTCATAATTTCAAGTTGAAACATATTTCTATAGAAGAACATATTGCCAATATTTTCACAAAGTATTTGGGTTGAAGAAAGTTTCAAATATATAGAGACCATATATGCAAATGAAGAGAAATTCACATCAAATAATGTAATGCAGGGGGTGTTAGATTATATTATATTATTTGATATATGATAAGTTCAATAGTTTCTTAGACAAGTGTCAAGATAAGAAGACCAAATGTCATTTTGTAAAGTTATATTATGGACACAAAGTTCCATAATAGATTTGTACTAGTTATTTATGTAATTGAATTCTATATATTATGTTCTCTAATGAATTTGTAAGTTTTATTCTTTTCTTATTATGTTGTGGCTATCTTATATTTGATTATATTGTGAGATTTACAATAAATTAAGGCTTAAAAAACCATAAAAACATTTTTTTATATTATTTATGTTGTATCTGATTGCTATGTTTTATGGTTTCTTGGGTTATGTTCTGTGTTATATTTGGATACTAAGTGGGTGGCTCTCCTTGAGGAGGATTGTTGTAGTGTCACTACAGGCCTATATTATATCCTATTGTAGTCGTTAAGACCTATACCTATTGCTTCCTTGTGATTGCTTCAATTTAGCATTGATTTATTCCTCTGGCTAATGTTTCACCCTAGCCTATCATTTAGACGGATAAGTGTTGTAGTTGCTCAACCATAGTAGGTTTTGGGTCAACAGGCTCCTAGCTTCTTAAGCTTATAGAGAATTTTTGATTGCCTTTGTGTTTGTTGTGTTGCATAGTTTATCATCCTCTTCTCGGGTAACCTATTCTACCACATTCATATAGCACCTATATATCCTTATCTAGGTGGTGAAGTAGCACTTTCATTGGTGCTTGGTTACATTTTGGGTTCATGCTCATTGCAATATATGATTGGTCATCCTTGTGCTTTATTGTTGGTAAAATTATTGGATGTATATTTGATTTGGAAATTGGGTGGGTTTCTTAGGGTTAATTTCTTATTAAATGGGAATTAAAGGTTTGATAGCATAGCTAGAGTATATTCTTTATCAAACCATTTAGTTGTAATTAGAACTACATTCTTGCTTTAGTAAATGATATGGATTATTAATGAATTCATTAGTGAAAGAATAAAGTTATGTTTCTTTTCCACTTTAAAGGAATTCTTTAGTAAAAGAACTATGTTATGTTCTATTTGTTGTATTTAAAAAGAATTTATGTTATGTATCTAATGTAATTTAAATAATTCATTAGTGAAAGAACATGGTTATGTTTTAAATATTTCATTAGTGAAGGAACATTGTTGATTTAAAGAGTGCATTAGAGAAATATCATTGACTTTAAGAGAGTTTGTTAGTAGAGGAATATTGTTATGATTTCTTAAAATATTAATATGAATCTCTTATAGTCTTATTTTGATTAATGATGGAAATAAGTTTGTTACATTTCTTTAAAAAAAAAAAATTAATCTCTTTCAATTTGCTATTGCAACGAGAGTTAAAGCTTTGTGCTAGTAATATCATTAAAATTAGTACTCTTGTTTTCTTAATATATTAGGCTATGGATGAAGGATTTTTGGAATGAATATTTGTTTGATAGGATTGGAAAAATTATAATGGTTTTCCTAAGACTTGAGTAGGTAATGGAATCATTATAAAGAGAATTATGGGATTCTCTCCTTGTTTGTTTATAAATGTTCTATGCACGGTTATTTTCATTGTATTAGAGCATGTTTGAATGCATTGCATATTGAATTATCCTAATTTACTTAATATAATTGGAATAATTATAATGGTTTCCTAAGACTTGAGTAGGTAAGGGAACCATTATAGAGAGAAGTATGGGATTCTCTCCTTGTTTATTTATCAATGTTCTATGCATGGTCACTTGCATTGTATTAGAGCATGTTTGAATGCATTGCATATGGGGTTGTCCTAATTTTCTTGATAGGATTGGAATAATTATAATGGTTTCCTGAGACTTGAGTAGGTAAGGGACCATTATAGAGAGAAGTATGGGATTCTCTCCTTGTTTGTTATCGATTTTTATGTATGGTTGTTTGCATTAGAGCATGTTTGAATGCATTTCATATGGAGCTATCCTGATCCTTAAATAACTCTCAAGCTCATGAGTAATCCTATTCATGAGGAAGATTATGGTAGAATATGGCGTAGATATTTATTTTATGGATGTATTTAATATAGATTGGAATTTTTTAAGAAATTATTTAGATGAATATTTCAAATTAGTCAATTTGTGTAGAGCAATGAGAGCTTGATCATTGTACAAATTCATGGATTGGTTTAATTACCTATTAATCTTATTGTTGACAAGTTAATGTTATATTATTTTGGCAAAAATATATTGTAATGGATAACATTATAATTATCTCTCACACTCCTAGAATAATGTTTCTTTACATAGCTTTATGATAGCACATGGATCAATAAATCATAGATTTTATAAATGGATGAAATGTTATATTTAACTTATGTTATTTCAAGTTATGTTATGTCATTATTTTATTTCCATACTCAATATTATGTTATATAGTAAAGCTTGATGTTTCCAATTGATGCTTTCATTATAGAGAGAGTAGTTTCATATTATAAAATCTATCTTGGGTTTTGTAAGTTCTTGGGGAATGGATCTAGAACTATTTTAGAACTTGAGTGAAGGAAATAACCCAATTTTGGAATGAGTTGTAAAGATGAAATAACCAGGTAGATATGAGTCTTAGAAGGAATTTCAAGGATGCAATAGCTAGGAACTCATGAATCTGGAAGGAGTTACATTTTTGCAATAGCTAAATTCTTGTGAATTGATACACCTTAAAAATTGAGGACTGAGTATACCACAACTAGAAATTATGGGATCATTTATAGGATAATAGTGGTGATATTTCAAATTTTTTGGTTCAAGTGATCTTGTTCATTTCTAGTTGAGTGGTAATGACCTTAGTTAGCTTATAGAGGTATGGTAAGTAAGCCCTAGGGATTTACGCTTGATTAACATACCTATATGGACTTAGGATAAGGTTAAGGAATAGGTATTCCCATTTAAGTGTTATGGTCCTTAAAGGATAATCCTTACGTTGTCGTCGCATTGTCCTGTGCCAAGGAGGGTATGGAAAAATTGGGGGGACCACTTTGGTATCCTTCTAAACAATGAGGTATAGTAAGATGAACCCAAAAAATATGATATATTGACCACTTATATCCATTGAGTGTTATTTGTAGTAACATTGAACTCAAATGTGGTGAAGTCTTGAGAATGCTAAAAGGAAAAATTTTGGGACTCTTGAGAACCTTTCTTGTGTCCTTTAAAAATAATCTTTCTCTCTCATGTTGGTTTTAAGTGGGTTTTTATAGTTGGTATCAAAACTCTAGCTCATAGGACTAGTAGCTTCTATAGAGTGTGCCTAGGACAAGATTTGACTTGATGTGCTACTTTATGGAGATTTAATAATCTAGGGACCTTAACGCAATTTGGGATACAATGGGTATTGCACATTGTTAGAACCAATCACACCAAGGAGTAAAAATCCTAGAAGATATAGTTTCTTATTGGGAAATGGTACCTTGCAGCAAGAAAAACATGAACCTAATCATTATCTAGCAAGAGATAATAATCTAAGTTAGTTCATGGGGAGAATGAAACTAATTATAAGTACAATTGGGGGAAAATTGTAATTTATCTAACTTCTTTGTGTGGTTAGTGTAGGCCCAAAATGGCCACATACTTAGTAAAATTTTGTAGAATTTTGCCTAAGTGATAGAGTCATCATTCCGCATACCTTGCAGTGCACTTTGAAGCAGATCCGGGATAGAAGATATGAACCCATCCAACAGATAGTGAAGTTTTCATGCTTGAAGCGATTTTGGGTGATTTCTTTCTGGCTCCGAAATAGTGGTGGGTCTCAAATCCACAAAAGTTCCAAGGAAATGATGACGTCAACAATGAAAGAATGTGGATTGGCATCTTTGCGAGCGGCTAAGTATGGGAATGCCCGATTCTGGGAAATTCTTTTGTTGCTCGGCTCCGAATTAGCGCTACCCTCAAATCCACAAAAGTTTCAAGGAAAGGATGATGTCAGTGGTGAAGAAGTGCGGATTGGTGATTCGGAGGATGAATGAAGTGTTTCCTTTTTGGAATGAAGACAAGGCGGGACAATGGAATGATGAAAGTGTGGATTCATGACAAAGGGTTATATGACTAACTCCGGACCCAAAATGGTGACATGGTAGGGTGTTTTATCATGAAGTTTATCCAGAATGGAGAAGGAGTGACCTCACACCATGGTGGGCCCGGATCGGTGATTACATGCCTGTGCACTTGTTCTACCTAGAATGGAATCCACAAAAGCAATAGGGAAAGGATGACATCATCAACATTCTAATGTGGATTGAAGAAGATGATGCGGAATATGATGTATTTTGAATAACTAAGAGTGGATTCGATGTTCAGATATCAAGGATCCAGATTGGAGATTCCGTAGCTTCTGATGCAGAAAGATGATATCATCAAGATTTTAAAGTGGGATGGTGCTTGATTCTCCTTACCATTTTGATAAAGCTTATGTCGGATTGGATCTGAACCATACGATGAGGAGAATCAATGGTGGAGGTTATATCGATGAATCTTGGATGTTTAAGGGACATTTTTGCACTAGGATTGTAATAGTCAGTTGGAAGATGAAGCGTCGAAGGTTTTCCAGAAGATCAAACCAGAGGCGGTTATAGATCGATGATGGAAGATCACTCCCAAGAAGAATCGATGAAAAGGCATGATCTCCAACGGTCGTAACTCTAGTTTCACTGAGTGACCAGCAAGTTGTAGAGGCCCCGAGCTGCCATGGTGGACCTTCTTTCGATGGATTTCTCAGAGGATGAACCAGTGAGCTGATGCCAGCTAGATCTTTCTATTGTGCTATCAAAACAAGATCATTGTAATGCTTCTTGATTATTTTAATTTTGCAAAACTATAAGTAGAGGTCGAACCCTCATTTTTAAGGGTCGGCTCTAGCATGTTTTCCTATGCTATTGTAAATATTCTTGAAAAGCTAATGGAAGGAGCATTACATTGATCTTCACCTCAAATATATGTTCTCATGCTTGATATCAGAGGTTCGGATTCTTTAGTTGTATTTTTGTAAATGCTTTAATGGTTAGTTTGTGCCTAATTAATGGATTACTAGTTATTACAGTAATTGAAATCTGCTTTTGAGTTTGTTCTATGTTGTTAGGGAGTACATTTCTATGAAATCTAGGTATTTGGTGAATTATGTTATTTGGATTATCATTGCCTGGATATTGAAATTGCTTGTTGTAATATTTCTCTGTTGTGCTTTAATAGATAAGAGATAATATGATTTGAGATAATGTTGGTCTGAGTATATATCTTTGATATAGTTTTTGGGAGCTTTTCATGGTAGTGCAATGTTGTTAACCTATCCATCCACTATTATTCACATTTCTCTAACCCTAATCTTCTCTTACCCTAAACCTCAAACCCTAAGTGAGCATAATTGTGTCAACAATATGATAAGTTGACAAGGAACCAACCTACTCTAGAGGTTGGATCGAAAACCCCTATTTTGGTCCATCCAATGTTGAGTGTTGAGTTGTAGCTATCGAGTGCAAGCCTAGATAGAAAATAGGAAGATAGACAGCCATAGTGTCAAGTGAAAACTTGGTGCAATTCAGTGCCCAATAGTTTTTGGCATGCCCGGTGGGACAAGTTCACAAGGAACATGAAACCCATCTAATAAGTATAGATATCTCAACCCGAAGGAATCAATATTTGGTGAATTATCTTGACCTTATAAGTGGAGAAAAGAAAGTTCACCTAGCGACTCCCTAGTCATTAGACCCAGAAAAAGAATTATACCTGTAGACCAGTGGCCTTTCATGTATACCAGGTCTTTCAAGAGGAACAACCCTAATTCCTTCTTTTATTGTGAGTTACCTCAAAGAGGGGCTATTATTGCCAGAATTTTGGATCAATATTTCCTTGAAGAAGAAGAGCTTCTAGAAGAAAACCCAATAGTTCCCCCAAGAAGACCTACAGCCAAAAATATGGCATAAAATGTGGCTCCCAATCAACCATTACAGAAGTACCCCGACTAGAACACAACCGGTCCCCTTAGATTAGCCCAAATGGATGTCATTCCCTAGGATGTATCTAAGGCTATTCCCACTTATGATGGATCTGGGAAAACAACTTATGAGCACTGTCAAGATATCTTGAATCTAGCAACAATCCACAACATAAAAGAAGAAAATATTATTGTCAGAATTCTAGCCCTGTCCTTCAGAGGAAAGATATTACATTGGTTTAGAACTCTGGAAGACAATTCTATTACTTCATGGAAAGCATTGGCTGAGCCATTCATTGAGGAATTTAATGAATCTATTGATCCTTTTTCTCTACTTAATCAGTTTACATCTATGCAAAAAACTCAGCAAGAGACTATCTCAGATTTCAATTTGAGATTTAGCAGAACATGGAAAAGAATTCCCCCAACAGCTAGACCAACTACATGTTTAGCCTATATGTATTATATCCGAGCTCTTGGATCAGATCTTGGGTTGCAGACACAACAATCAGGAGTAGAAACCTTCCCCCAAGTTTACAATGCAGCAGTTCATGCTGAGAACACCCTGATCAATGTTGGAAGACTTCCTCCCAAAACTGTGTTACCGTATAACACAGAAACCACTAGCAGTCAAAGTCTAGCAGCCAATCCATCTTTCATAGATCCACTTTCTTTATCATCCCCATCTCCAAATATGAATGCAATCCCTCAACCAAGGTCAACACCTTTGGTAGCCCCTTTTCCTCCCCTTCCTTCTCAACCATCTCAAGAGATTTCTGCTATCCTTGATATACAAAATACCTTGAAAACCCTGAGTAACAGAATGAATTCAATGGAAAAAAGAGATCAGGAAAGGTCACAACAGAGGAGATTCCCATATGTAAACAAATATTAGAGACCTGGTCCTAGTAACAGTACTAGGGTTAGGGTGAATGCAACATATGAGGAGCCAGAATGCTCTTCAGATACTACTCTTGCAAATATTTGGTGCTTAGTATGCAATGATCCCCATGACTCACAGTCTTGTGTGATGTATCAACACCATGTTCAACAAGCTATGGATCAAGCTGAGAGGAATCAAAAGGGAAGAGTCAATATGTTATGGCACCCGGATCAGATCATGGCTGGAAAAGAGTTGGATGAAGAAAGTCCAATAGTTGTTATGACAAGGTCTGGAAAGAAAGCTTTGCAAGTGGATCCACAAAAAATGGGGCATTTCCAAGTCCCTTCTCAGAAGAAAGTTGACTCCCCTCTTCAAGGTAGTGACACTTTCCCTATTCCCCAAGCTAAGGGAAAAGAGAAGATAAATACTCTTCCAAAGAGACCAGAATGAGAAACAGAGGGAGATCGAATGAGATCTAAAGGTGAAGATCAAGAAAGGCTCAGGTTCCCCTCTATTACTAAAAGACAAAGGTTAGAAGCCACCCAAAAATATAAAAGAAGATATGGTGAGCCGGAAAGAGGGCTGGAAAAACTCTCTTTGACTAAATATGAGTACAACATTGTTGAAGAAATGAAGAGAATCCCCTCAAAAGCTAGCCTATATGACACTCTGTTCATTTCGGGTCAGATTGACTTGCTTAAAGCTTCCCTCAACAAAAATCCATAGAATAGGTTGGCCACCACAATCCTTAGTATGCCATCAGAAAAGAAAGAAATGACACCTATTGTGCTAAATAATAAGCCTCCTCCTTTCTATATATCCCTAAGAATGGAAGGTTGGGTAGTCCAAAATTGTATGATTGACTCAGGAGCATCAACTACAGTAATGCCTAAAGTGGTCTGTGAAGATATGGGTATGGAGTATACCCGATCTTGTCCTGGAGTGTTACAACTAGATGGGACACCTGTTAAGATAGTTGGAGTTATTAAATATGTACTGATGAGGTTGCATAGAGCCCCTGAGGTGACAGTGGTGCAAGAAATAGTTGTGGTGGACTTAGAACCCTATTTTGGATTATGCCTCTCAAGAGAGTTTACTGCAAAGCTAGGAGGATGTATGTATATGGACTATTCTAGCATGATAATCCCTTTCAAAGGAAAAAGGATAAGGATAACACCTGAGAAACCAGTGGCTTATCATATTGAGAAGATTGAAGAAGATATGTGCAATCTTAATCCTTTGGAGGAATTTGAGCTAGTAGAAAACATTGAGGAGTTAGACATTGAAGATGAGTTGCCTTTCAGAGAAGATTATAGTCAATTTGGAACTGGTATGGGTACATATAGCATCACAACTGAATCAGAAAAGAAACTCCCTACTATATCTAATCAATCCCTAAGAGAGAAAGAAACATGGGTTATGCACTTTGATGGTGCCAAATGCAGAAATGGTGCAGGAGCTGGTGTAGTCCTACAATCACAATCAGAAGGGATAAAGAATTTTGCTTACAGATTGACATGGTCATGTACCAACAATGTTGCAGAATATGAGGCCCTGTGTCTTGGATTAATACAAGCAGAGAGTATGGGTATCAATATTTTGAACATATATGGTGATTCTGAGTTGATAGTTCACCAAGTAAGGAATAGGTGCAGTAGTAAGCACCATTACTTAAAAGCTTACAGAAATAGGGTATGGGACCTTATGGAATCATTTGATGCCCTAAATTTAAGCTTTGTACCCAGAGAAAAGAATACCCTGGCTGATTCATTAGAAACAAAGGGAGCCAACTTCAACCCTTCTGTAGACTTTGGAACCAAGAAGACCAAGGGAATTAAAATGATTTTTAGGCTTGTAGTACCAGACAAGCAGATTTTCTAGTAGGTTTTTGAAAGTGATGAACAAATTCTTGACTTTTTGGTAAGGGAGGCATGTCTCTCAATGGTCCAAGAGGAGAACTTGGAAGAAATAGATCAACAAGACATTATCCAACTAAGAAACAATCATATCCCAAGAGGGTTGGTCACCCTTGAAAGTTTATTCGATAATGAGGATAGAAAGAAGGTCAAAGCCATGAAGGTCAGTGAAAGGATCTATAAAGAAGTAGAGGTCGGAATAGAAAAGAAGCTTAATTTTGGAATCCAATGTTCACCTGAGGAAGCAGAAGATATTAAAGCTTTATGCTTGAGGTACCAAGACATTGTGGCTTGGTCATATGAGGACCTCAAGGTGTATGACAAAAGGATTATCCAACATACTATTGAGTTAGAGCCTGATGCAAAACCATTCTCGATAGAAATAGAGGCCTATCAATCCAAGGATAGAGGCCATTATGAGAGAAGAACTTTTAAATTTGTTAAAGGCTAAGATAATATATCCAATAAAACATTCCACTTGGGTAGCCAATTTGGTACCCGTAAGAAAGAAGAATGGGGATATACGCTTATGTGTGGATTTTAGAAATCTGAATCAAGCATCCCTCAAATATCACTACCCCCTCCCATAGATTGATCAGATATTATAGGTAGTGGTAGGAGCAGAGATATTCTCACTACTAGATGGTTACTCTGGATACAACCAAATTTGGGTAAAGGATGAGGATCAGTACAAAACAACATTTACCACAAAATGGGGTACATTTGCCTACCAGAGAATGCCTTTTGGGTTGTCCAATGTAGGAGCTACATTTTAGAGGGCCATGGATTATGCCTTTGGAACACTTATTAACAAAGTTATTCTGATTTACCTAGATGACATGACTATGTTTTCTCATGATAAAAAGGACCATCTATCTCATTTGGAACAAGTTTTTTAGAAGTGCAGAGAATTTGGCATTTCACTCAATCCTAAGAAGTCATTCTTTGCAGTTCATGAGGGAAAACTATTGGGTCATGTGGTCTCAAAGGAAGGTATGGCCATAGATCCAGATAGGATTAGAGCAATTCTTGCTCTTCCCTTGCCTATGAATAAGAAGACTTTGCAGTCTTTCCTAGGCCAAATCAACTTTGTCAGAAAATTCATTTTTGATTTTGCATAGAAGGTGAGGCCTATATCTGAACTACTCAAGAAAAAGGTTGAGTTCAAGTGGACTGAGGCTAGGAAAGAAGCTTTTGAGGTCATCAAGTAGTCCATTGCAATAACTCCAATTTTGGTGAACCCAGATTTTAGTAAATATTTTATTCTTTATGCATATGGAGCGGAAGAGAGTTATGCCTCAATACTTACCCAGAAAGATGATCAAGGGGATGAACACCCTATGTTCTTTTGGAGCCAGACACTGCATGATTATCAGGTCAAATATAACTTCATTGAAAGACAAGTGTTTGTTGTGATGAAGTCACTGAAGAAGTTCAGGCAATATCTAGTACAGAGCAAAACCCTGGTGTATGTGGTTCATCCAGATGTAAGGAGTTTTATCTTACAGGGTGACCTAGGTGATAAAAGAGTTGGTTGGATTACTAAGATCCAAGAATATGATGTAGAAATACATCCCACCAAGCTAGTAAGAGGTAGGGCTTTGTGCCAAGGATTGATAGAAGCTTCAGCATTGGCCGAAGTGATAGCTTGTCAGGTAGCAGAAGAAGATCAAGTGGAGATAGTACACACTGCTGATTTTGATTGGATTGATCAGATGATTAGGTATTTCCAAACTGGAGTATGCCCACCTGACCTGAATGCATCTCAAAGAAGGAGATACAGACTTCATGCTTTAAAATATGTATTGCTACCTGAAGGGTTGTTCAAAAGAAACTTGGATGGAATTCTCCTAAAATGTTTGAAATATGACCAACAAAAAAGAGTCATGGAAGAATTTCATGGAGGATCAGCCGATGGTCATAGCTCAGGTAGGGTTACAACTTTGAAGATAATAAGAGCAGGCTATTATTGGCCTACTGTGTTCACTGATGCTTTTAAAATTACCCGAGCTTGTGACAAATGTCAGAGGTATGTTGGAAGAACAAGAAATGCTTCATCTCCCCTGAGGCCTATACAGGTTGAGGAGCCTTTTCAACAATGGGGACTAGATTTCATAGGGGTTATTAACCCTAATTCTTTAGCAGAGCATAAGTTTATTTTGACTGCTACAGATTATCTTACCAGATGGGTAGAAGCCATCCCCACTAAGAGGGTAGACCAGGAGGTTGTGATCAATTTTATGGAAAATTTGATTTCCAGGTTTGGAGTCCCAGAAGCCTTGGTGAGTGACAATGGCCCTACTTTCATAGGAGCCAAGTACATTGAGTTTGCCAGCAAGTATGGCATCACTCTTAAAAATACTTCAAATTATTACCCACAAGGTAATGGGCTTGCAGAGTCTACCAATAAGAACCTATTAAGGATTTTGAAGAAATCTCTTGAAGGTAATAAAAGAAGTTGGCACCTATTGTTGGACCAAGCTCTGTGGGTAGACATGATTACTATTAAAAAGTCCATTAAGACTTCTCCTTATGCACTGGTATATGGCAAGGAGGTAGTATTGCCAATCCATTTGGAGATTCCAACACTTAAGCTTGTCAGTACAGAAGAAGAATCAGAGGAAGATCCTATGAAAACTAGGTTAACACACTTGCTACAGTTGGAAGAGAGCAGAGCTCAGGCATATGATAGTTTCCAAAAGCATTCATCAGACATTAAAGCATGGTTTGATAAGAAAGCTAGGTTCAAAAAATTCCAAGTTGGGGATTCAGTTCTCAGATGGAATGTTGATAGAGCAAAACCAGGCAAGCATGAAAAGTTTGATTCTTTTTGGGATGGTCCTTTCAGAATAGTGGAAGCTAAGGAGTCCAATGTATTTCAGCTAGAAGGTCCTGAAGGAAACATACAACCCATTCCGGTAAATGGTTTTCACCTCAAGCTCTACTATGTGTAAGTAGTGAGCTCATTGTAACATATGTATATACATTGTATAATTATTTCCCCTCCTTTCTGCACTTTGTATTTGGAATTATTTTTTGCACTTTGTAATTGAGGTTCTTCAAAAAGTTTTTTTTAAAAAGAGAGAAAAATTGCAAAAAAATGACTAAGTATGGATCAAGTGCATAGAAATATTCCATTCCACACACAATGTTGTGTAAGACTCTCTAGAATGGTGTTCCACTCTCAAATCCGCATCGAAATACTCTGGATTTTCGTAGAATGGTCTACCAGTTTCTATCCCGCATAAAGAAGGACAAAGATGATGCCAATCTAGGAACCTCTCAAAGCTGAAGATAGCCAGAGTGGAATCAAGGTAGAGTGTCATGCATGCAAGCTTTAAGTACCAAGTAAACTCAAAGGCTCTTAAGCCACCAGAGTGGAATCAAGTCGGAGCCAAACAACAAGTTCAAGTTTGACACGTGGAGGCTAGAGAATATTCCCGCATTCAATTCTAATGAACTCACACCAGGATTAAAGAGTAGCCGAAGGGATGTGATGAGGTAGAACAATTTGAAAATTGACCAATGAGAAGATAGGATGCCACCTTCGAGCCACCCAAGTGAATGATGGAAAGGATTGGAAAGTGTGCCAGTAGAGATATCATGCAATAGCTGCATTAATGGTAGAAGATACGCATGCTCCAGAAGAGAAAAGTAATAAAAAGCACATACAAAGTCCATTTGAAAGCCCTTTACATCTACAGAATAGTAAGAAAGTACAACGATACCTTGGAGGATTTACTACAAATCGGAAGAACAAAGTTTGCCACTTTCAGAATGGCTCCCAAAAGTTCATCCACCGAATCATCAAAAATAGGGACAAGACTGCAAGTTCATGTACATCGGACTAGTCGAGTCGCAGATACAGTGATGACAAGAGTAAGAAGGACTCACCTAAGGACAGGTTTTGAATTTCCATATTTCGAAGGGAAGCCAATGTGGTGACAAGGTACTATAGCTATAAAATCCTTTTTATTCTCTTATATCTATGATTTTGTACATCACTATCCCGAACTAGTCTCTGCTATGATTCAATTCTATGATTCTAAAAATAGAATAATTAGAACCCCTGAGGGCACTCCCCTATTCTCCATTACAAAAGAGCTTTGCTATGAATTATTCATCATAGGGGTAGGACCACCCTCAAAATCTAGACCATTTAGCGTAGCAGAGCTAGATAGGGCTTACTGAAATGATAGCCTCAGAAGAAAAAAGGAGGCGTTAGAAAAATGGTTGCATCTTAATTTCAGAAGGATAAGGAATGAAGACAAAATGCCCAAGGTCCCTATTCACATTGATGAATTTGCAAGCCCTAAATTATTTTCTATGTTAGCTTGTATGGAGGGTTTGGACTCTGACAGAATGGTTCATGGGTGGCAAATTGTCACAACATATTGTATCTCTAATGAAAATATGTATAAGAAATATGCCAGAGAGAAGGGTACTAGAGTGATTTATTTTGATTGGTCAACTTTTCTCACATAGAGGATACATGAGCAGTTAGTAAACATGAAAAGGGGTATTGATGCTCCCAATTTTAGGCATTGTTCAAGTCTGGTATGGATGTTCTATGCAACTACCAAAGATAGAATGCCATGGATTCCAGCTAAGGATAAGACCAGTGATGGGGAACCCTTGCCGATGTATTATTGGATGAATTATTTAAAGAGCAGTGAGTCCTATTACAGATTCAACTTGGAATTTTTGGAACCTACCTTAAAAATAATGTATAATAAGTGCCCTAGGTTGCCACCCTTAGCTGAACATATTCTGAGAAAGAAGGATGCAGAGGAAGGAGATTGGTATTTTCTAATAGAGGGCACAATAATCAGGTTATATGGTTTCATAGGTAAACCCTTTCTCCTACCCCACTTTATCACAGAGAGGCTTTTCACCCTAGAGTATTTAAGGTAGGTGGAGTACATTGATGCAAACTATGGTTCAGGAAGGAAGAAGAAATATTTACTTACTTACCACACTATGAATAATATTATTATCTCCGAGTGGTAGAGCCAACAAATTGATCAATACCTTGACATATTAGGTCTATTTTATATTCCCCAAAGATGGAGTTATGATCCTGATGACATTTTCACTGCAAGAAATAAAACCCTAAATGGAGATAAGGCCTATAAGTTTGAAAAAAGGCCCAGGGCTCATTTTGAACAGGGAAGAAATAATGATGAAGCTACTCTTTTGGAGTGGAATGTCTCAAGGATGAATCAGTTACCTCCATGGTTGGATTTTTATGAACAACTTGTCGATTTTGATCCTGACCATGAGCTCAGTCATCGGATTACAGGGGATGTAATTAGTAAGATTAAAGCTGAATCTGCAAAAATGAAGGACACTCCTCCTGAAGAAGAAGTCACTGAGAAAGGAAAGAGAGAGGAGAAAAAGGGACCATGGGAGGAAGCAAATATTATAGATTGGTGGCGTATGAGGGTCGAAATTGGAAAACCCAAATCAAAATTTGGAATGAAAATTGATAAGGAATTTTCAAGAATATATAATAAGAACATTGAAACCTGGAGACCGAAGGATGTCAGACATATAGTGTTGATGGTTGAAAAACCCCAAAATGGCTCTGAATCCCTCCCTCCTCCTACACATCAAGAGACTCGAACAGAAGAGCCAGAAGCTCCTTCGACCATAGCTGAGGTACTCAAAACCTTCAATCCTACCACTGAGCAGGTGGAGAAGTTTCCCAAGGGGGCTAAATTGATGAATGAAATGCAATATTCCAAAGAAAAGGTTATCAATATCCCAGTAATTGAAACAAGTCCACCTTTTTTCTCAACAATTAGTTACCTTTCTTTTGCCCTGCAACATCGATTGACACATTCTGATTTTTGAGCAGTCTCTACTTTCAGGAGTAGTACAAGAAGATGAGTTGGAAGAAGATTCTGAAGATGAGATAGCTACTTTTCAATTGGTTTATAGGAGGACTAAGAGAGCCCCAGAAAGAGAGGAGAGAGAAATTTTAAAGAAACAAAAAATGGACATGGAGGAAATTGTTGAAGAGGTAGCTGATTTTGCCATGGAAGAATTGATTGATCAAGAGCAACAGCTAGAAACAGAAGCAGAACAAGAACACCCTACTTCTGTAGGTGAAGGTATGGCTTCTAATCCCTCTTCTCCTCTTCATCTCCAAGAATCCCCAAAGGAACCTCCCTCCCTTTCTAATCAAGAAAATGTGGCAAATGTACCTCCTCCCTCTCACAGTCCACCCCATGTCTCATCAACAACTATGGAGGTATAGGTCAGTTCTATTTTGTCACAGCCACCTCAAACCCCACCTTCCACTTTTGAGGTATCCACTTCAACATCCACCATTGTTCCACCTCCATATTTTTCATCACCACCATCAATGGGACACTGTGTTCCAAGTTCATCCACCCATTCCACTATCGGTCATGTATCTATTTCTTTAAATTTACCTGTATCAACAACAATGGTAGTTACAGAGTCCACTATCATGATAGAGACTGTTGTAAATATATCTTCACCCCCACCAACAACAAGTCAGTCCACCCTTATGTTTTTGATGTCATCATCTCCCTTGGTTGTGGGTTTTTCTAAACCTGTTACTACACCAAAAGAGTAGGCAGCCACTCAGAGCATAAATGATTACTGGGTAGAGAAGCTTACCAAGCCTTCCAGCAGGATGGCTATGAGAAGAAAAAGTATGTATGTTGACCCTATTACTAGATAGAGGGTATCAAGATCTATGATTCCGCTAGTAAGTAAACCTGAGAATGAAATGACTGCTCAAGATTATCGAGTGGAGGAGGTCACAGAAGATATTGACAAGCTCCCTGCTGAAGATGAGTTGGTGATAGCCAGGGCCCACTTAGATACCTTCTATGTGAAAAATGATATGGCCAATGAGAAGGTGGATAAGCTGGAAAAACAAGTTGAAAAGCTTAAAAAGAGCCTTAATGATCAAAAGGAGATAGAAAAAGCTCTGAAGAAAGAGGTTAAGGGTTGGCAAGAAAAATTTCAAAAGGCCAATAAGTTGAAGGATCAGTTAGAAGAACAAAAGAAGTTGAATGAAGAGCAGGCAAAAGAAATTCAGAACCTAAAGCATCAGCTTCAGATTGAGAAGGCTAAGTCCTCAAGATTTTCTAAGGATGATTTGAAAAATATTAAGAAGGAATTGCTTTCTAAGGTTCAAGAAAAGTGTTCAGGACTTCAACTTATAATTGATTATCTTGAAGATGTCAACCGACTGCTCTCCACCATTCAAAAATATTTGGATCAAATCACTGGAGAGTTACAGCCCATGGTGATTCCGACAGAACAAATGTATAGACTGGTTGGTAGCAGACTCAATGATGCTACTAAACCAATTCCTAATAAGGAATGGAATCGGCGGGAGTTGCTGCCAAAGTAGTGGTTAAAAAGCATAGGGTAATTCAAAGGGCCTGGCTACTAGTTGACAGGATGGACAGGGGGATTAAGGATATTATTGAAATAAATGAGGAAATGATTTAGGTTGGTTTCAAAGGACTCTGGAAGGAGGATCACAACTTGTTATCTATGGAGGAAGTCCAACAAAGCATCAATGAAAATTTATAGGATGAAGCTGGAATTGATTCATTGGAAGAGCCACTATCTCAAGAACAAGTTGCCAAACTAATCATGGATTGTACCCATTTGAAAGATCTCATGGAAGACTTGGTGACTAGAGGGAATGCTGCTAACTATGAGGATGTTGGAGAACTACAATATGTTTATAAGCAGCTTAAAGAAACCTCAAATCCCTCTGAAGAAGCCTGGAAATAGGCTCTACAGTCTTTGGAATCAATGATTCAGTTGTTTGGAGATACCTCTGGTGAGGGAAATCAGAAAGTACCTACTCCTGAAGAAGAAGAAGTAGAGGAAGAGACTCAAGAAGAAGGAGAACAAGATGGAGCAGTTACAGGCCCAGAAGGGGCTCACACTTAGTTCATTTTTGTTTGTACATATACATAAGTTTTGTATTTATGTTTTTACTCTGACAATTTGTCAGAAATAAGCAATAAAGGCATGAAGCCCACAGAGCAGCATTTTTGTGTGAAGGTATACTTGGTGCAATAAGGCTTTATAAAGGAGGTAGAGTTGTGTATAGTTCTCAAGACAATAACAATAATTGGTATTCATGGATCAGTGTTAAGTATTTTTGGCATCACTTCGATATGAATCTCTACTCTCTCAAAAAATTGATAAAACTTTCAGAGAGTAGTGTTTGTATGGAAGTTATTCTATAAAATATATATTTTTTGGAGAAGTATATTTGACTCCTAAGGCCCAATGGATAAGACTCTAAGTTCGATTGGCTTTGCAAGCAAATCCACCCGGGAGGCGCCAGAATGTAGGCCCAAAATGGCCACATACTTAGTAAAATTTTGTAGAATTTTGCCTAAGTGATAGAGTCATCATTCCACATACCTTGCAGTGCACTTTGAAGTAGATCCGGGATAGAAGATATGAACCCATCCAATAGTTAGTGAAGTTTTCATACTTGAAGTGATTTCGGGTGATTTCTTTTTGGCTCCGGAATAGTGGCAGGTCTCAAATCCACAAAAGTTCCAAGGAAATGATGACGTCAACAATGAAAGAATGTGGATTGGCATATTTGCGAGTGGCTAAGTATGGGAATGCCCGATTCTAGGAAATTATTTTGTTGCTCGGCTTCGGATTAGCGCTACCCTCAAATCCATAAAAGTTTCAAGGAAAGGATGACGTCAGTGATGAAGAAGTGCGGATTGGTGATTCAGAGGACGAATGAAGTGTTTCCTTTTTGGAATGAAGACAAGGTGGGACAATGGAATGATGAAAGTGCGGATTCATGACAAAGGGTTATATGACTAACTCCGGACCCGAAATGGTGACATGGTAGGGTGTTTTATCATGAAGTTTATCCGGAATGGAGAAGGAGTGACCTCACACCATGGTGGGCCCGGATCGGTGATTACATGCCTGTGCACTTGTTCTACCCGGAATGGAATCCGCAAAAGCAATAGGGAAAGGATGACGTCATCAACATTCTAATGCGGATTGAAGAAGATGATGTGGAATATGATGTATTCTGAATAACTAAGAGCGGATTCGATGTTCAGATATCAGGGATCCGGATTGGAGATTCCATAGCTTCTGATGTAGAAAGATGACGTCATCAAGATTTTAAAGTGGGATGGCGCTTGATTCTCCTCGCCATTTTGATAAAGCTTATGCCGGATTGGATCTGAACCGTACGATGAGGAGAATCAATGGTGGAGGTTATGTCAATGAATATTGGATGTTTAAGGGATATTTTTGCATCGAGATTGTAACAGTCAGTTGGAAGATGAAGCATCGAAGGTTTTCCAGAAGATCAAACCAGAGGCGGTTACAGATCGACGGTGGTAGATCACTCCCAAGAAGAATCGATGGAAAGGCATGATCTCCAACGGTCGGAACTCCAGTTTCGCTGAGTGACCAACAAGTTGTAGAGGCCCTGAGCTACCATGGTGGACCTTCTTTCGATGGATTTCCTAGAGGATGAACCAGTGAGCTGATGCCAGCTAGATCTTTCTACTGTGCTGTCAAAACAAGATCATTGTAATGCTTCTTGATTATTTTAATTGAAGAACACAAGCTTATACTGAGAGGGGGGGGGGTGAACAGTATAAGACCACTTTTAACTTTATCTTTCAATACAGCTTTCAAACCACTAACATGCAGAATAAAGATAGTAGTAATAACGACAGTAAAACAATGCACAAAATGCAATACACAAAGTGACACAGTAATTTACGTGGTTCACCCAAGGTGGGCTACTCCACGGATAAAACTTTTCTTCTAAAAGTTGTATCAAAGTCCTCCGGGAATCCTTCCCGATTACAATGTTTATGAGCCACAGCTCAAAGGAGACACCTTCCCCTAATTCAGCTTTTGTTGGTGATCCTCTAGAAGACCTCTATCTCTTCTGCCCTTAGCAAGTGGAACTCTATCCACAGAAGACACCTGTCTTCCCTGCTCTGGCTGGAGATCTCTGTCCTCAACTCTGTCACAGCAAGCTGGTCCTCTTTTCTGCACCAAAACACAGTCCTTCGGTCTGGCACAAATCTGTCCTCTTCCTCTTTTCTTTTTTGTTATAGTTCCTACTTGGTCGAAACAAACTTTCCATAGTCTGCGCAAAGACAACAGCACTCGATCAAATTATACTCTTCTATGAAAAACTCAGCAGCACATTCTTCGTGCATACAACAACACAGTCTTCGCATAAACAGTAGCACAGTCTTCGCATGAACAGTAGCACAGTCTTCCACACTTAGACGATTCGATGAAATGCACTCTTATACTGCAGTCGAACTTTGCACTCTACTTTTTCGATGATCGAACCTCACTGTCGCACTAAATCTGTGAACGCCACTCTTCGAACGCACACTTCGATTGATTGCTAAAACTGCTCAAACAACCCTCCTTTAATACTCACAATCTCAAGTTGAAATCTTGTTCTTAGTCGGCTGTTCAACCTTCAATCACGTCGGCTGTAAACCCTGCACTGCGTCGGCCTAGATTTAACTCTGTCGGCTTCACTGCCTCCCTGAAGCTTCTGGCGCGAAACTTCAACATGTCGCGATATCGCGACACCTTTACCTGTCGTACACCCTCTATAGCTTGTTGTAGCGATATCGCGACGCTTTTGCTTTTGTATGCTTCCTTCGCTCTTCTGTCATGAAATCGTGACACTTTTGCCTTTCGTTGACGTCATCTCACTTCTGTCGTGAAATCGCGATGCTTTAGACTTCAAAGCCTTCTTCTCCGCTTCTGTCGTGAAATCGTGACACCTTTGCCTCTTGCTGACGTCATCAGCAACTCTATCGTAAAATCGTGACGCTTTAGACTCCAAAGCCTTCTTCTCAGCTTCTGTCATGAAATCGTGACACCTTTGCCTCTTGCTGACGTCATCTGCAACTTTGTCACGAAATCGTGACACTTCTTGCTTCTTCAACCTTTTCTCGGTTTGCACTAGCAAAAATGGAACATGTCACGAAATCGTGACGCTTTCGCTGCCTTAAGCTCTTTTCTACCAACTGCTCGCAAAACTGGAACATGTCACAAAATCGCGACGCTTTCGCTGCCTTAAGCACTTTTCTGCCAACTGCTCGTGAAACTGGAACATGTCACGAAATCGTGACGCTTTCGCTACCTTAAGCACTTTTCTGCCAACTGCTCATGAAACTGGAACATGTCACGAAATCGTGACGCTTTTGCCAACTACAAGCTGCCAACTCAACCTGTCACGAAATCGTGACACTTTTTGCATCCGTACAACTTCTTTGAAACATGTCACGAAATCGTGACACTTCCTGCAACTCAACACTGCCAACTCAACTTGTCACGAAATCGTGACACTTCCTGCAACTCAATGCTGCCAACTCAACTTGTCACGAAATCGTGACACTTCCTGCAACTCAACGCTGCCAACTCAACTTGTCACGAAATCGTGACACTTTCTGCAACTCAACGCTGCCAACTCAACTTGTCGCGAAATCGCGACACTTTCTGCAACTCAACACTGCCAACTCAACTTGTCGCGAAATCGCGATAGTTTTGCCTAAACTTTCTCTCTCCTAAAACATGTCACGAAATCGCGACAGTTTTTCCAACCACCTGCAAACTTTTTCTAACTTATCTTTTTCTTGATCTTTTGCAACTGGGCTACTCTGATTTTCTTGGAGACTTACTGACCAGCTGAAACCTTCATCAAAACACATACTTAGACATAAAAACAAATTGCTCCAAGAACTCCTTGACATCAAAAACAACAACTACCAAGAGCTCCTTGACATCAATGACAACAATTAAACTTAGGCAAAGGCAATGTACTCAAGGTACCCAAAATTGCCAACAATCTCCCCCTTTGTCATTGATGGCAACCCTTTACTAAAAACACATCTTAAAGAGCCAAAACTGAAATCAATCTCTTTGAAGTTTTGCTCCCCCTCACTTGAAGCTTTCCTCTTCACTTGAAGCTCTCCCCCTTACTCATATCTCTCCCCCTTACTCAAATCTCTCCCCCTTTGTCATCAATGGCAAAGGGTCACCTATGGGGCTTGGGACTAAGAATGAGCCTCTTAGCTTAGTCCCTCCCCCACCTCCTATTGAGGTGAATTAAAACTAGGGTGGGAGTACAACTCCCAATTTCTCCCTTAGATACTCAAAAGTATCTCTTGGAAGAGGTTTTGTGAAGATATCTGCAATCTGTTCTTTAGTAGACACATATTCTACCTTGACTCGCTTATCTTGCACTTTCTCCCTTAGAAAGTGATACTTGATGGAAATATGCTTTGTCCTTGAGTGCATTACCGGATTTTTGGAAATACTTATGGCACTAGTATTATCACAAAATATGGAGATGGGTTGTTCATGCTTGACTTTGAAATCCTCCAAGGTGGTTTTCATCCATAGAACTTGAGTACACCCAACCACTCGCTGCTATATATTCAGCTTCTGCTGTAGATAAAGAAACCGAAGGTTGTTTCTTACTTAGCCAAGAAACCAAACTCTTTCCTAGAAAGAATGCTCCACCACCGGTGCTTTTCCTGTCATCATTACTCGCTCGCCCAATCTGCATCTGTATAGGCTGTGAGAGTAAAATCATCACCTTTGGGATACCAAAGCCCAAAGTCCATAGTTCCCTTCAGATATCTGAATATCCTTTTAACTGCTATAACATGAGAATCTTTTGGAGCAGCCTGGAATCTGGCTACTAACCCAACAACCTGCATGATATCTGGTCTGGTAGCTGTAACATATAACAAACTGCCTATCATCGATCTGTACAATTTTTGATCTGTCATTGGAGATTCATCATTTTTACTCATCGCGCATCCTGTAGTCATAGGAGTACATACAGGTTTGCTGTCCATCATCCCGAATTTTTTTAACATCTCTCTGATATATTTTTCTTGAGAGAGAAATATACCATCTTTTGATTGAGCAATCTGAAGACCCAAAAAGAATGATAACTCACCAATCATAGACATCTCAAATTCCTTTTGCATGGTGTTAGCAAAATCTTTGCACATCTGGGTATTATTTCCCTCGAAAATGATATCATCAACATAGACCACTACAATCAGCATATCATTACCTTTATCTTTTATATACAAATTGCTATCTGCCACACCTTTCCTGAAACCTTGCTCATGAAGGTACCTGTCTAGTCTTGAATACCAAGCCCTAGGTGCTTGCTTTAACCCATACAAAGCCTTTTTCAATTTGCACACATAGTCCGACTGATCTGAGAGAGACACGCCTTCTGGCTGTTCTACGTAGACTTCTTCATCCAAAACTCCATTTAAAAAGGCTGATTTCACATCCATTTGGTACACTTTGAATGCTTTGAAACTTGAAAGAGCCAAAAACATTTTGATGGCTTCGAGACGAGCAACGAGAGCAAACGTCTCTTCGAAATCAACACCTTCTACTTGGGCATAACCTTTGCAAACCAACTCTGGCTTTGTTTCGACAATCTTTCCATCCTCATTGAGTTTATTTCTGAAAATCCATTTTGTGCCAATGACATTCTTGTTCCTAGGTCTTGGAACTAAATCCCAAGTTTTACTTTTCTCTATTTGATTTAGCTCTTCATCCATTGCTTTTACCCAAAATTTATCTGCACATGCTTCACTGAAATCTCTTGGCTCAATCTGAGATAATAAAGAAATATTTGTAGAATCGTGTGCCGGAATGATTCTTCTTCTAGTTTGTCTGCTGTTTGGATCACCAATGATCAAATCTTTGGGATGATGTTTCTGAACATATCGTGATGGTGTTTTGGGAAGCAGCTGCTGTTTTTCCTCTTCTTCATCTGAAATCTCTCTGAATTCTTCTTGACATATTTCATCACTGATTTCCTTGACAGGTTCTCTTATTCCTGTCTTTTCATCAACTGTTACATTTATGCTTTCTACGACTGTATGCGTTCTTTTGTTGAAGCATCTGTATGCCTTGCTTCTGCTGGAATAGCCAAGAAAAATTCCTTCATCACACCTAGGATCAAACTTACCCAAGTTCTGATCTTCCCTTCTGATGAAGCACTTACTCCCAAACACTTTGAAATGTTTGACTGTAGCTGGTCTTCCTTTCCACAACTCATAAGGAGTTTTATGATGATTTACTCTAAGTTGGGCCCTGGTGATAATGTATACTACTGTACTGACTGCCTCTTTCCAGAATCCATCTAAAAGTTTTGACTCATTCAACATTGCTCTAGCCATATTTTCAATAGTTCTATTTTTTCTTTCAACTACTCCATTTTGTTGAGGAGTTCTTGCTGCTGAATATTCTCTCTTGATTCCCTGATGCTCACAGTATTTCACAAATTCATTAGAGGTAAACTCTCCTCCTCTGTCTGATCTTAAACATTTGATTCTCTTTTCAGACTCATTTTCAATCATTTCTTTGAAAGCTTTAAATTTTTCAAAGGCTTCAGATTTTTCTTTGAGAAATGTCACCCAAGTCATTCTAGAATAATCATCTATAAACAGCATGAAGTAGCTTTCTCCCTGAATGCTCTGAGTTCTGGTGGGGCCGCATAAATCAGTATGAATGAGATCTAAAGGTTTTGAAGAAGTATACCCTTTTGATTTAAAACTGGTTCTGGTCTGTTTTCCATGTTGACAAGGACCGCAAATGGTGTTATGAGGCCTTTTTATTTTGGGCAAGTCTCTAACTGCTTTCTTGTTACTAATGTTGACAAGATTATCAAAGCTCAAATGCCCCAATATTTTATGCCATAACCAACTCTCATCTTCTTGAGTTAGGAAACACTTTTCCTTTTTTATCTCACTAAGCATGTAAAGATTGTTTGGAGTCCTTGTAGCACTTGCAATGAGTTTTCCATTTTTTTCTTTACGAATCTCACATCGATCCAAAAAGAAAGATACTATGTGTCCTTGATCACAAAGTTGACTCACACTTAGAAGATTATGTCTTAAACCTTCTACAAAAAGCACATTTTCAGTTTTAGATTTTCCATCCAAACTAAGAGTCCCTTTACCACAGATTTTAGCAGACCTGTTATCTCCAAAACTAATTGTTCCTCTGTTTGTGTTTTTTAAAAACAGAAACTTATCTTTTTCACCAGTCATATGTTTTGAACAACCACTATCAAGATACCATTTCTCAGTTTTGTCTTGAGCATGAAAAGCAGTTTGAACTATCATTGACTTAGACCTAATCTCATTTCTCTCTTTAGCAGACTTAAGATTGGGTCTATCCAAACTGCACATCCTTGCTATATGCCCAACATTCTTGCAATTGTAACATATGACATTTTTATCCAAAAGAGGTGCAAAAAAGTTGACATTTTCCTTACTATGGCTATTCACGGATTTAATGCAATATATAGCTTTGTGACCAAATTTCTTGCAAGAAAAATAGTAGCCATGGAAGGTATTATGTAACCTGTTTTGATACCTTGGATGATTGTTCTTTTTGTGACCAACTGGAATCCATCGTTCATCAGGCTGAAGATTGATCTTGCTGTCTCTTCTTCCTGTCATGATGCTTGAGAACAGAACTTATCTTTTTCACCCTTTTCTAAAATTGTATGTTCTTCTGATAGATCCTTCTCCAAGCTGTTAGGCTATATCTGGAGAAACCTGCTCTGATACCAATTGAAGAACACAAGCTTATACTGAGAGGGGGGGTGAACAGTATAAGACCACTTTTAACTTTATCTTTCAATACAGCTTTCAAACCACTAACATGCAGAATAAAGATAGCAGTAATAACAATAGTAAAACAATGCACAAAATGCAATCCACAAAGTGACACAGTAATTTACGTGGTTCACCCAAGGTGGGCTACTCCACGGATAAAACTTTTCTTCTAAAAGTTGTATCAAAGTCCTCTGGGAATCCTTCCCGATTACAATGTTTATGAGCCACAGCTCAAAGGAGACACCTTCCCCTAATTCAGCTTTGGTCGGTGATCCTCTAGAAGACCTCTATCTCTTCTCGCCCTTAGCAAGTGGAACTCTATCCACAGAAGACACTTGTCTTCCCTGCTCTGGCTGGAGATCTCTGTCCTCAACTCTGTCACAGCAAGCTGGTCCTCTTTTCTGCACCAAAACACAGTCCTTCGGTCTGGCACAAATCTGTCCTCTTCCTCTTTTCTTTTCTGTTATAGTTCCTACTTGGTCGAAACAAACTTTTCACAGTCTACGCAAAGACAGCAGCACTCGATCAAATTATACTCTTCTACGAAAAACTTAGCAGCACATTCTTCGTGCATACAGCAACACAGTCTTCGCATAAACAACAACACAGTCTTCGCATGAACAGTAGCACAGTCTTCCACACTTAGACGATTCGATGAAATGCACTCTTATACTGCAGTCGAACTTTGCACTCTGCTTTTTCGATGATCGAACCTCACTGTCGCACTAAATCTGCGAACGCCACTCTTCGAACGCACACTTCGATCGATTGCCAAAACTGCTCAAACAGCCCTCCTTTAATACTCACAATCTCAAGTTGAAATCTTGTTCTTAGTCGGTTGTTCAACCTTCAATCACGTCGGCTGTAAAACCCTGCGCTGCGTCGGCCCAGATTTAACTCTGTCGGCTTCACTGCCTCCCTGAAGCTTCTGGCATGAAACTTCAACATGTCGTGATATCGCGACACCTTTACCTGCCGTACACCCTCTTTAGCTTGTTGTAGCGATATCACGACGCTTTTGTATGCCTTTCGCTGATGTCATCTCACTTCTATCGTGAAATCATGATGCTTTAGACTTCAAAGCCTTCTTCTCCGCTTCTGTCATGAAATCGTGACACCTTTGCCTTTTGCTGACGTCATCAGCAACTCTGTCGCGAAATCGTGACGCTTTAGACTCCAAAGCCTTCTTCTCAGCTTCTGTCATGAAATCGTGACACCTTTGCCTCTTGTTGACGTCATCTGCAACTTTGTCACGAAATCGCGACACTTCTTGCTTCTTCAACCTTTTCTTGGTTTGCACTAGCGAAAATGGAACATGTCGCGAAATCGTGATGCTTTTGCTGCCTTAAGCTCTTTTCACCAATGCTTGAAATTGGAACATGTCACGAAATCGCGATGCTTTCGCTGCCTTAAGCACTTTTCTGCCAACTGCTCGTGAAACTGGAACATGTCACGAAATCGTGATGCTTTCATTGCCTTAAGCACTTTTCTGCCAACTGCTCATGAAACTGGAACATGTCACGAAATCGTGACGCTTTTGCCAACTGCAAGCTGCCAACTCAACCTGTCGCGAAATCGTGACACTTTTTGCATCCGTACAACTTCTTTGAAACATGTCGCGAAATCGTGACACTTCCTGCAACTCAACACTGCCAACTCAACTTGTCGTGAAATCGTGACACTTCCTGCAACTCAATGCTGCCAACTCAACTTGTCGCGAAATCGCGACACTTCCTGCAACTCAATGCTGCCAACTCAACTTGTCGCGAAATCGTGACACTTTCTGCAACTCAACGCTGCCAACTCAACTTGTCACGAAATCGCGACACTTTCTGCAACTCAACACTGCCAACTCAACTTGTCGCGAAATCGTGACAGTTTTGCCTAAACTTTCTCTCTCCTAAAACATGTCGTGAAATCGCGACAGTTTTTCCAACCGCCTGCAAACTTTTTCTAACTTATCTTTTTCTTGATCTTTTGCAACTGGGCTACTCTGATTTTCTTGGAGACTTACTGACCAGCTGAAACCTTCATCAAAACACATACTTAGACATAAAAACAAATTGCTCCAAGAACTCCTTGACATCAAAAACAACAACTACCAAGAGCTCCTTGACATCAATGACAACAATTAAACTTAGGCAAAGGCAATGTACTCAAGGTACCCAAAATTGCCAACATTAATTTTGCAAAACTATAAGTAGAGGTCAAACCCTCATTTTTAATGGTTGGCTCTAGCGTGTTTGCCTGTGCTATTGTAAATATTCCTAAAAAGCTAATGGAAGGAGCATTACATTGATATTTGCCTCAAATTTGTGTTCTTGTGCTTGATATTAGAGGTTCGGATTCTTTAGTTGTATTTATGTAAATGCTTTTATGGTATTTGTGCCTAATTAATGGATTACTAGATGTTATAGTAATTGAAATCTGATTTTGAGTTTGTTCTATGTTGTTAAGGAGTATATTTATATGAAATCTAGGTATTTGTGAATTCTGTTATTTGTATTATCATTTCCTGGATATTGAAATTGCTTACTGCAATATTTCTCTGTTGTGCTTTAATAGATAAGAGATAATCTGATTTGAGATAATGTTGGTCTAAGTATATATCTTTGATATAGTTTTTGGGAGTTTTCCATGGTAGTGCAATGCTATTAACCTATCCGTTCACTGTTATTCATATTTTTCTAACCCTAATATTCTCTTACCCTAAACCTCAAACCCTAAGTGAGCATAATTGTATCAAAAATATGATAAGTTGACAAGGAACCAACCTACTTTGGAGGTTCGATTAGAAACCCCTATTTTGGTTCATCCAATGTTGAGTGATGAGTTGTAGCTATCAGGTGCAAGCTTGGATAGAAAATAGGAATATAGATAGCCGTAGTGTTGAGTGAAAACTTGGTGCAATTCAGTGCCCAAAAGTTAGGAGATGGAACCTATGTTGAGAACATATAAGAGGATGGGACCAGAGTTACCAAAGGAAGTGGCAGTGTATTCTCCTAAGAAATTTGGAAGGACAAGGGATTCCAACAAAAAGTAAGAAACTAGGAGAACAATGTACTCTAGTAGGAAATATGGAAAATTAGTAGACTCTAGAAAGGGAATTGGGGAATCAGAGGATCCTATTGGAAGTATGGTAAAATGTTACCTCTTCACTCAAGTTACTACAAGAGTAAATGGGGAAACTCACTTTCTTAGTTGGATCACTATAGGACCTAATGGAGCATCAACACACGACGTTAAATAGGATTGTTAAAAAAAATGTGGAAATTTAGGATAAGGACCTAACATTAGTAAGAAGGGTAAAGCAAAGACTCAACCACCCAAAATGGGGTGCTTTACCCATGGGGGTCCCACTATGCTAAAAAGTGCCCTCAATGATTTTTAGTCAAGCAATAAAATAGAGGGGCCATTACATCAGGTTTATGATGCACCTGGGAATAAAAAAATGGATGGACAAGCAACGTCTATGCTACTAAATTATAATTTATTTGATAAAAATGTTAAAGTTTTAATAGATAGTGGAGCTACAAATAGTTTTATTTCCACTAGTATCATTAGTGATATATTAGAAAGACTAAGATTTTTGGAATAAGGGTAGAAGGTTGAGTATGGTCCTAAAAAAACCTACTTAGGGGATCAATGTTTTCCTACCATGGAGATAAATTTACCCAATGGATCCACCACGTGGCACTTGTATGTAGCACAACTTCATACCTTTGATATTATTCTCGAGATAGACTAGTTAAAGGCTCACGAAGCCTTAATTAACTTTCAAGAAAGGTGGATGGATTACACCAATAAGGATATTACAAGGGTAAGAGTTCAAAGTGGGTAAGGATATTTTTAACCTCACCTATTATTAGCTATGTATCTAAAAAACCATTAAAATTAGAGGGTATGTTGTATGTATTTAAGATCAATGGAAAGATCAAATAAAAGGGGGATGAAGTGTTTGAGAAATGAAAGCACGAGGATACGGAAACAAAAAGGAATATGCCACAAGAAAAGAACAAGAAAGAACATATGCAAATCGACACAAGATAAAAGCAATATGAAATATGGTAATCTCTTTATTGATATGCTTTACAAATTGTGTTACAATACGTCTCCTTCCTTTTTAGGGGATAGGAGAGTCAAATGTGTTTCTTGTCACAAGATCCATGGATAATAATCCTTCTTCCGCGTGCCCACATGTAAGATGGGTGGACCAAAATGTCACCGCAACTATTGTATGTGATTCTTTGCTCTTTCCTGTTCCTCTACTGTCAGAAACCTGCATTCAAAGAAACAAAAAATATTAATAATACTTGCAGACCAAATGAAACATGTATTTCCCAAGGCCTACTGTCAGTAAAAGCATGAAAATAATAAAATGACTATCAGATGACTTCTGATTGAGCTGAAACTTTGATAGAAGCATAAAAATATCATCAGAAGACCATTGAAAAAAGAACAGTCTAAAAATTCCTTACATATCTATACTCGCTCCAGGGTAGGACGAATAGGACTGTGAGAATTGGCCAAAAATCACCCTATTCAATGTCCTACTTAGGAAGCTCCAAAAGATCTACAAACTTGGGGTTAGCTAATTGGGGGAATTTTGGGATGACCCAGATGCTCATATTTCTCCAATTTTTCCTCTAGGATCCAGATTTTGAAGATGGCATTTGCAAGTTAGTGAAAGCGGGAAACAACAATAACCTGGTCAAAAATAATCAGAATGACATGAAATTTGAAATGTAACCTATTTAACCTATCTAGAATCATATGCAAAAGAAAAAAAAAAAGAAATCTATCACAGATTTATAATCGTCCCGGGGTGGGGCGATTAGCATTGTGATAGTTTGGGGAGCGCCCGGGGGCAGGACGCCCACCGATTGAAGCACTGTTTCGGCACCAATCCACTTGGGATGGGTCCAAAACTTGTTATGGTGTTTTTTCAACAAATTTGGTGGATATTTGTGGTCATAAATCAAGTTTTGGGTACAGATTTGTGCCTCCCATAGTCACCCAATAACCTCCCTTTCGAATGAGAGATTAAGGATGTAAAAGCACAAATCGTAGTTAGGTATGAAATTGGCAGCACTTCATTGCTCAAATGCTCCTTCTCTGTATATCTTTTGGGTGGTAAAACCCACCAATTTATAGACCTAGGGTCTCTTTGTTTGAATTGCACATGCGAGGGCGCCTCTTGAGTTAACTATCCTATTTTCAGAGAAAAGCTAACTCCTTGATAAAAAAGCTTCTTTGCATGAGGTCTCTAAAATAAAGACATGCATGATTGAAGTCTTTCTTCTTGATTTGGAGCCGTTCCTCGCAATTGCATGACCTGTAGCTTCAGTTAACTGGTAGACTTGTCGAGGTTTGAATTTTTTCCAGTCAAACCTGCTATTCGTCCCACCCTAGAGCGATTGCTTAATCGTCCCAAGGTGGGACGAATACCAGTCTGAATTCGTCCCTGGGTGGGACGAGTAGAGAAAAAGGTGCCAAAAAGGTGTAAAATTGACTTTTGACCCTAAAAACTACTTTTGGGAGTGGTTAGGACCATTTTTTAACCTCTAGGGGCTGCCCTAGGGGCTCTGTGTGTCAATGCGATCAACGTTTGTTGTCACATAATCGGATTGGTGCTATTTTGATGTCTACAGATGCCCCTTTTTGGGAAGCACTGTGCAAGGCGCAGCGCCGAGCAAAAAATAGATAACCAAAGCACTAATGATTAGGATTTCTCAGTAAACTAACCAAATTTTGATGCCCCAAGTATGGAAAGGGCATGCATTCTTGAATCCTTGCTTTTGACGAGCTAAGGAACTAAAGTCAAGTGTTAACCTTGTTCAATGAGGTGTTACTTGAACTTGGACATTGATCAGTCATGAATAGGCAAAGGGCACAACATTTTGTCTATGGGAACCTTGAGTTCATGATTCATGAATGCCAAGTGTTTGATCAATTTGTGATTGTTGCTTGTTTGCTGCCCCAAGCAGGGGCACGATTGTCTTTGTCAATGATCCTTTGAATGTGTGTCATTTTCAAGATTGGGTATGTTATTGTTGATTGGCGACTAAGTGTGACTACCCCCTTAAGTGACGAATCAATGAGGGAATGACCGACATGAGAAAAGTGATGAGTTGCTTGACCCAAGATGACTTAGGTAAAGGTGCCTTTAGTTGTTTACCATTGAATGCGAAAGCAGTTTTCGAACATTCTAACATCTTTTTAGTGGGTTTTAACCCTTTTTGTGACGCATTTTTGAGCTAAAATTGACAAAAATCCATCCTCCCGTGGAGTAGTCCCACTATGGTAGCCTTCTTAGGAAGTAGGATAATCACAATTTGTAACCCCAATGCCTATTTTGGATGCCAAGAATGTCAGGTGCAAAAGCGCCTTCGTTTAGCAATGTTATTGCTATTTTTGGATGGGTTTTGACCCGTTTTGGTGATGCCGTTTGGGGATGAAATTCTTGAAAATCCGTCTTCCCGTGGAGCGGTCCGGCTATGATAGCATTATTAGGGAATAGGATAGTGAGGATTTGTGACCCCCACATCTATTTTGCATGCCTGGAATGTCAAGTGTAAAAGCACTATCATCGGACACTTTTATTGCTCTTTTTGGTGCATTTTTGTGCATTTTTTTACTGTTTTGTTTTTATGTATATGTATTTACATTGATGTATGCAAATGCTTTTATGAATGCGATGCGTCTAATTTGTATGGTGTATGCATGTGGAATGAATGAAATGAGTTGTTGATGACTTTTCGATGCACCATAGACTGTACAAGATTTGACTGACTTGTTGTACTAATGGGATGACTTTGTGAAATGACTTTGCATGTGAAAACTTTGTTTTTGTATTTTGCATATATTTTGATGGTGATGTACGGAATGAAATGTACCAGTTGTTTGAAAATATAGTTAAGATTTTTTGAGATGCAGATATTTTAACTAACTAGCCAAGACTGTACATTTATCTCGCAAGACTTTTGAACAAGGTCTAAATTTGACTTGAATTTAACCAAGTTATTTTACATCCCTGTGTGTGCAATTGAGTTCGTTTATGTGGTATTTATTAGGATACCGCCAGTTCCAGATAGGCTATCAACCAAACCTGTATTGAGGATCACCTAATTAGCTCCACTAACTCCATTGTTGTATTTAGTAAGATTAATCCATAGGACAATATAAGGTACCATAAGCTAGCTCATCCACATGCAAACATTGGTCTGCTCACACGCAAAGCTAATGTGACAAACATATCATCATGCGGTTAGGATACCGCCATTGCCAGGTAGGTTGTCCACCAAACCTATAATGAGGATCACCTAGATGGTTTTCGAATACTGAGAATTCCAGGGATTCAAGTTCAGGTTATTTGTTGGCTCAATGGTATAGGATACTTGCTCGTCTATATAGTGATGACAACCACTGTTTATTTTTCTCTTTATTTTTCTTTTGGAGCAAGGATTTTGAATAGTGGTGATAACCACTGTTATTTGATTTTGTATTTTGAGCTTTGTAAGTTTGAGCTTGTGAATGACCTTGATCCTGTTGGCCTTGGGGATGACTATCCATCCTGTTCAGGGACGTGTAGTACGAATCCTTACAACTTGGAGACCAAAGGTGAGTGGAGATGGTTGTGATGATGGTTTGTTGGAATTGTTTTTTTGAATAGCGTTGATCCTTTTAGGTCTTGGGGATGACTACCCATCCTTGGCAGGGACGTGTAGTACAAATCATTACAACTTTGGGGACCAAATATAATTGGGATTTGTGGAAGTGGTGAAAACCACTGTTTATTATGGGGAATGGATAGGGAAGAGCTCGTCCTTTTTTCAATTCTCAGCATTCTGGAACCATTCGCACAAGGGGATGAATAGGCTAATATTTCACCTATGGTACCTTAGACTGCTTTGTAGGTTTCTCTTGCATTCACACAACTTAGGAATTATTTTATGTGTGTTAATTTGTGTTGGGATGCTACGTAACAAGGCGTGATCCAAGTAAAACTTTCTCGTGTAAAATATGTTTAACTATGTATAGTTTTGGCTAGAAATTTAAAGATAGCTGAATGACAAAAACCCTATATACATTAGGAGACAACTGACTATGCTAAAAATGGCGGTGGTGTTATGCTTGATGTATGCGTTTATGAAAATGGATTTGATGTGAAAAATGATGGACTTGTCAAGTAATGACAGTCTATGGTGCTTTTGACTTGTATGACCTAGCAAATATATAATGTATGGATGCGATGCCTAATGCAACCTATATTTTTGTATTTTGATTTTTATGAGAATGCATGGAATTGAAATGCAATTTTTTTTTTTATGGGTATGCATGGAAGTGAAATGCAATTTTTTTTTTTTTGTGATTTTTGATGATTGTATTGTTTTTGTTTGTTTTTGAATATTTATTTTGACCAAGCGGTTATGGTAACCCTTGGAGTGTTTGGTTTGACCAAAGGATTTATGGACACATTTGGGGCATTTTGGGGTTGACCAAGCGATTGTGATAATCCCTAGAGCTTTTTGGGATGACCAAGCGATTGCGATAATCCTTGGAGCTTTTGGGTGACCAAGGGATTGCGATAATCCTTGGAGATTATAGGGTGACCAAGTGATTATGATAATCCTTGGAGCTTTTAGGGTGACCAAGTGATTGCGATAATCCTTGGAGATTGTAGGGTGACCAAGTGATTGCGATAATCCTTGGAGCTTTTAGGGTGACCAAGTGATTGCGATAATCCTTGGAGATTTTGGGTTGACCAAGTGATTGCAATAATCCTTGGAGCTTTTGGGTTGACCAAAGGGTTTATGGACACCTTTGGAGTGTTTGGTGTAATCCACTTGCTCTTCAGGGAATAGAGGTACCCCCAGCTTGATGATCTTTGTGCACCGGATCTGGCTCTGGAGGGATTGACACGAATGGATCGGCCCTATGCACGGATAAGAGGATAGGGTCTGCCTTCGGCACTGATGTGGCTATGGGGTCTCCAAGTGAAAGTTGCTCTTGGTCTATCCAAAGTGGAAGACTCAACGTTTGATTCCAGTGCACTGGGTTAACGTGCCACTCATGCCCTAGCCTTGTACCTAGTTGTGCCATCAGTTATTCATGGGTTATAGGGTGATTGTGCCATCGCGCATGATTGAGATATTCCATCTCAGTGTCGGCTTTGTAATCTCTGTCAGAAAACCAAAGGCCCTTGTTGGCCCTGACAATTGCCTACGACATGCTAGGCTCTTCTTATTCAAGCAGATTGATGTGGTCCTCATGGAGTTGTTTCGCTCATTACGAGGGGACCTGATTGCTTTGATGTGGTGCTTGCTCGATTGGTGCCTCTAAGGGGAATATTTCCATTAAGCTCTCTGGAAATTTTGAGACATGGAAGACCTCGTCCTCGGGTAGCTCTACGGTCAGAGGCTGATCCTCTTCAAGAAGATCCTTGCATAAGTTGGGCTTTTGGGACCCCAAGATCTTGGGCTCTATCGACTCTAAGTGCTCTAATGCTTTGCATGTATCGAGGGATTTGGGCTCCTCCTCTTTGGTTGGTTCCTATTGAGGAACATGGGGCCTATGGATGGGTAGCTGGATAGCGCCCCCCCTACCTTGGTATTGCATTTCAGTCCACTCTTTTTCTTGCTCAAATTACTCAGAGGCTTCTTGAGGGTGGCCCATGAACCCGGGTGGGTGCTTGAGGAATCGAGGGAGTAGCCTCCCGCTCTTGTCTAGGATGTATTGGGGGTAGCGCTTGATAAGGTCATGATGACCTATTTCGCATTGAGAGGTTGTGTCCCTCATAATATTTTGTCTTATGCGTGCGAAGGGTTGGAGTCCTTTCCTGCATAGTGTGTTGGAACAACTCATCCTTCTGGCACTGAATGCACTCTTTATTTAGAAGACATCGTTGCTCTAACTGTTTTCATTCTAACTCAAGTAGCGTGAATTGCATTCGACGTGTGATATGCTTGGCATATTCTAAGATAGTTGGTCCTGTCGTCTCATGTCTAGAAGGTCTAGATGCCTCTCCTAGATATCTATCCCGGTCATGGTGATCCGAGATCTCTATAGGCCACCTTCCTCTATTGGGGGTAGTGGCATTCCCTTGAGGCTTTGGACTCAGTAGGTGATCTTGATAGCTAGCAGTTGCAGAGGCATATTGCTTTCGCGATGTATATTGCTCTTGAGGAAGGTAAGGGTTTTCCTCGTGCTCTCTTTCATAAGTGAAAAAGGAACAGGCAGAGTTGGCTCACCTCGCCTGAGGAGCCCTGTGCTTTGGATTTGTCCTTGTAGTCCTGACAACTAGAGGGGGTGAAGGAGGGATAGTGTAATCATGTGGTTCCTCCCGTCGAACCCTATGTTGACCTAGAGCTTCATCGCGCGGTGACCACTCATAGCGAGCATCTAAGGGAGCTCTCCTACGAATGTACCCCTCATGGAAGGGTGTGTCTTTGGGTGCTATGCTGAATAGGGGTGCCCCTAGAAGAGGTGCCCCTATAGTCCCTTTTCGTTAAGGTGTGGAGGGGACTGCCTTGTGTGTCAGGTCGCCAAGGTGGTATGACCAAATCCTTGGGACTGTAACGGAGGCAACTCGTGCCTCCTTGGACATTCTCCGCAGTGTCTGCTCGTGAGTGGGCTTGACTACAGATGAATACCATGGTAATGACTATCTACAAGCTACGTAGATTTTTATCTTTTGTTTATGATTTTTTGAATTTTTTTTTTGTTACACTAAGCAGAAAAGGACATACACACACAAAGCAATGATTATCTCTTTTAAAGATTAATGGTGTGTCTTAGACTGGTTTTAGTGTGTTTTTTATGATTTTTTTTTTGTTTTGTTTTGAAGATTTTTGTGAAGAACGTTTAAATGCAACATGAAGGCTCTTATGACTCCCAAATGTTGGCAATTTTGGGTACCTTGGGTACATTGCCTTTGCTCAAGTGTAGAAGTTGTCATTGATGTCAAGAAGCTCTTGAAGGAATTTGATTTAATGTCAGATTATTCAGAGCATGGACAGTGAGTTTCCAAGAAGATCATAGTAGCTCTTTTGCAAAAGATCAAAGAAAAAGACAAGTTAGAAAAAGTATGCAACAGGTTGGAAAGACTGTCGCGATTTCGTGACATGTTAGAGGAGAGAGAAAGTGTTGGAAAAACTGTCACGATTTCGTGACATGTTAGAGGAGAGAGAAAGAGCTGGCAAAACTGTCATGATTTCGTGACATGTTGGAAGAGAGAGAAGAAGCAGGGAAAACTGTCGCGATTTCGTGACATGTTGGCAGAGAAGGAGAGCAAGGTGGAAAGTGTCGCGATTTCGTGACATGTCGCATTTTCGCGACTTGAAAAGAGCAGGAAGGCCGAGAAGGAAAAGTGTCACGATTTCGTGACATATTGCAAGGAAGATTGTACGGACGAAAAAGTGTCACGATTTCGCGACATGTTGCAGGAGAGGAAGTCCGAAAGAAAAAGTGTCGCGATTTCATGACATGTTGCCGGAGAGGGAGTCCGAAAGAAAAAGTGTCGCGATTTCGCAACATGTTGCAGGAGAGGGAGTCCGAAAGGAAAAGTGTCACGATTTCGTGACATGTTGCAGGAGAAGGAGTCCAAAAGGAAAAGTGTCACGATTTCATGACATAATGCAGAAGAGAGAGTCCGGAATGTGAGTTGTCATGATTTCGTGACAAGTTCGAAGAGAGAGAAAGTAGCAAGATAAAGTGTCACGATTTTGTGACATGCTGCAGAACTCGAAGTGAGAACTGTCACGATTTCATGACATGCAGCAAAGGGAAGAGTCTGAAATGAGAAGCGTCACGATTTCGTGACAGGCTACAAAGAAAGCGTACGGAAGCTGAAAGCGTCACGATTTTGCGATAGGCAGAAAAGATAGCAGACGGCAGCAGAAGTGTCACGATTTCATGACAGAAATTGATAGCATGTCTTCCATAGGTGAAGTGTCATGATTTCATGACAAAAGCAGAAAGGAAGGCTATGAAGACAAAAGCGTCGTGATTTCGTGACATGTTCCAGTTTCATGGGCGTAAGGCAGAGAAGAGCTTAAGGCAGCGAAAGTGTCACGATTTCGTGACATGTTCCAGTTTCGTGGGTGTAAGGCAGAGAGAAGCTCAAGGCAGCGAAAGTGTCATGATTTCGTGACATGTTCCATTTTCGCTAGTGCAAGCCAAGAAGTGGATAAGAAAGCGAGAAGTGTCACGATATCACGACAAGAGCTTAGTCAAAGTCGTCAAAGGCTAAAGTGTCACGATATCACGACAAAAGCCAAAAGAAAGTGTACGATTGCAAAGGTGTCACGATATCGCGACATGTTGTAGTTTCGCGAGAAAAGCTACAGAACCACAGAGGCGGTTGAAGCCGACAGAGTTAAATTTGAGCCGATGTAGTTTAAGGGTAATAGCCGACTAAGACCAAGGTTTAAATCTTGAATGTGTTAGTATAAAAGGAGGGTTGTTTGGAGAGTTAAAGTATCGATTTTTAAGTGTGCATTCGAAGTGCGACATTCGTAGATAGAGGGCGGGGAGAAGTTTGATCGCCAAGAAGCAGAGTGCAAAAGTCGATTGCAGTGTACAGAGTGCATTTCATCGAATCTTCTAAGTGAGTAAGATTGCAAGGAAGCAGAGTGCGCGAAGTATATGCTGCTGTGATTGCGCAGAGGTGCAAAGGTCAAAGTTTGATCAAGTGCAGTTGTGATTGCACAAAAAGAGCGAAGGACTATGTTTTTTTGTGCAGACCAAAAAAAGAGGACAAAGACATTTGTGCCAGACCGAAGGACTGTGTTTGGTGCAGATCAGAGAAAGAGATCGAGGACATTTGTGCTAGACCGAAGGACTGTGTTTAGTGCAATTTCGAGGACCAGCTTTGGAGGTGATAGAGTTGAGGACAGAGGTCTCCAGCCAGAGCAAGGAAGACAGGTGTCTTCTGTGGATAGAGTTCCATTTGCTAAGGGCAGTGGAGGCAGAGGTCTTCTAGAGGATCGCCGACAGAACAGAACTAGGGGATTGGTGTCTCATTTGGGTTGGTGCCCATAAACATTGTAATCGGGAAAGGTATTCCCAGATTTGATTTGATAAAATTTAGTGAAAGATTTTATCCATGGAGTAGCCCGCATTGGGTGAACCACGTAAATTGTTGTGTCTCTATTGTGGATGGTGTTTTGTGCATTGCTTTAATTACTGCTATTGATATTGCTTTCTATACACTGCATAATATTGATTTGAAAGTTGATTTGGAGGAAAAAGTAAAAAGCGGTCTTATACTGTTCACCCCCCTCTCAGTATAAGCTTGTGTTCTTCAATTGGTATCAGAGCGGGTGCCTTCGAAAAGTTTAACAGACTTGAAGGAAAAGCTAGCAAAGAACACAATGGATTATTCAAGTGGCAATGCAGCACCTATTCTTGATGGATCAGATTTTGGTCTTTGGAGTGCAAGGATGAAGGTTTATCTAATGGCACTTGGGAATGAGGTTTGGGAAGTGATTGAAGACGGGTACACTATTCCTGAAAATGGTCCTTATACTAAAGAAGATAGGCTCCTACATCACAACAATTCAAAAGCAATGAATGCAATCCTGAAGGGTTTACAGAAGGCAGATCTTACCAAGGTGATTCACTGCAAGACAACTAGTGAAATGTGGAAACAATTGCAGGTGGTTCACACAGGTGATGTAAATGTCCGAAAGGCCAAGTTGAGACACTTCAAAGGTATGTTTGAACAACTCAAGATGAATGATGATGAAAATATTAGTGACTACATGCTTCGTATGGATGAGGTTGTTAACTCCATGAAAGACTTAGGTCTTGAGCTTGCTGAAAATGATGTTTGTGATAAGATTTTAAGATCTCTTCCTAATAGATTTAGTGAAAATATTTCTGCTATTGAGGAAGCTAAATATTTGGATAAGTTGAAAAAGGATGAGCTCCATAGTATACTTGCAGCATTTGAGTTGAGAACTCAAGTGAAGGTTGATGTCAAGAAAGAAGCAACTTTCAAAGCTACCAAGAAATCCAAGGGTAAACAACTTCAAGAGAGTGATGAGTCTTCTAGTGATGAAGAGGCATATTACAGCAAGAAAGGCAAGTTCTCTAGAAAGCACAAAAGCATGAAAAATATAAGATGTTTCAATTGTGGAAAGTTTGGTCATTATGCTACTGACTGTACTATTTCCAAGAATGAAAGTGATGAAGAGAAACAGGTTTCTAAGAGCAAGGATTCTGAAAAGTACAAGCATCACAGGAAGAACAAAGATGAGCACAACAACCACGGAAAGAGGTATTCTCACAAGCACAAGAAGAGTTTCTACCTAGACAAAGCAAGTAAGTGTTCTAGTAGTGATAGTGAAAGTTCTTCAAGTGATAGTGAAAATGAGATGTTGTTCATATCAGAAAAAGAGGAAGAACCGAAACATAGATTCATTATCATGAAATGTTTTAGATGTGGAAATTTTGGTCACCTTGAGGATGATTGCACAAATAATGAATTGGTTACTAGTATGTATGAGGATGCTTCAGAAAACTATAAGGAAGATGCTTGTATGGTTTTTGAAAAGGGTAGCACCTCTAGTGATAAGAAATCTGGAAAAGACTCTGATGATTCTGAAAGCAAACAAATAAAGGATCTTGAAAGTGAACTTAGTAGTGCTCTTAGTGCTTTGAAAAAGGAAAGAAAGAAGAATGTCGGACTCTAGGATAAGTTAGATGAATGTTGTATGGAAAGAGATGATCTTATAGAAAATCTTGATTTCTCTATAGCTAAGACTCAAGAACTCAAGGTTGAGTTAGAGTCCAAGGTTCTTAAATATAGTGAATTGGAACAGAAAATGGCTTCTTTGGAAGTGGAAACTAAAGAGTACAAGGATAAGCTGTACAGGTTTCAAGATAGCTCCAAAAGGGTTAAGTCTCTCATCAAAGGTCAAAGAAAACCAACAGATAAAATAGGCCTTGGTTTTGTTGAGCCGCACAAGGAACAAAGTTGGGGAATCTAGCAAGAGATTTCAAAAGGAAGAGAGTTCTGATGAAGAAAGTACTTCAGATCATGAGTCCATGAGTGATAGATGCACAGAAATAGAAAACAAAATTTAGATTGAGAAGAAGAAGTTTTCGGGACCCAAGAGGTCGAATAAAAGAAAATTTCATGGTAGATGTTTTGCGTGTCACAGGTTTGGTCACATGGTTGTACATTGCATGGCTCAAGTGAAGAAAGTAAACGACAAATTCAGAAGTGCTAGTTTCTTTCGAGGGTATTGCTACTCTTGTCAACAGTTCGGGCACAAGGCAGTCTATTACGAGATAAATAATAGGCTCGGCCAGAACAGGATTAATCAGAACAGGTTTGGGCAGAACTGGCGGATTCAAAGAACAGGTATGCCTAAAAGAAATAACATTGTTACCTGTTATAAGTGCAACAATGGAGGTCACACAGCTAGACAGTGTAGAGCTGATCTTCCAAGGTACAGGAACAGGAACAGTGGTATGAACAGGTCCAAGGATCAAGGCATGAACAAAAATAGGGATGAGAACAAGAACAAGAACAGTAATAGGAACAGGAAAATGGACAATGAGTTCAAGAGAAGGCCTGGCAAGGAAGTTATAGACACTGATGATGATCAGTGCCTAATGGGAGTTTTACTCCCACCCCTATTTTAATCACCTCATCAGGAGGTGGGGGAGGGACTAAGCTAAGAGGCTCATTCTTAGTCCCAAGCCCCAAAGGTGACCCTTTGCCATTGATGACAAAGGGGGAGAGATATGAGTAAGGGGGAGCAAAACCTCAAAGGCAGATTCTCAGTGTTAGCACAGCTGGTTTCAGTTTTGGCTCTTGAGATGTGTTTTCAGTAAAGGTTTGCCATCAATGACAAAGGGGGAGATTGTTGGCAATTTTGGGTACCTTGGGTACATTGCCTTTGCTCAAGTGTAGAAGTTGTCATTGATGTCAAGAAGCTCTTGAAGGAATTTGATTTAATGTCAGATTATTCAGAGCATGGACAATGAGTTTCCAAGAAGATCATAGTAGCTCTTTTGCAAAAGATCAAAGAAAAAGACAAGTTAGAAAAAGTATGCAGTAGGCTGGAAAGACTGTCATGATTTCGCGACATGTTAGAGGAGAGAGAAAGTGCTGGAAAAACTGTCACGATTTCGCGACATGTTAGAGGAGAGAGAAAGAGCTGGAAAACTGTCACGATTTCACGACATGTTGGAAGAGAGAGAAGAAGCAGGGAAAACTGTCACGATTTCGTGACATGTTGGCAGAGAAGGAGAGCAAGGTGGAAAGTGTCGCGATTTCGTGACATGTCGCATTTTCGCGACTTGAAAAGAGCAGGAAGGCCGAGAAGGAAAAGTGTCGCGATTTCATGACATATTGCAAGGAAGATTGTACGGATGAAAAAGTGTCACGATTTCGTGACATGTTGCAGGAGAGGAAGTCCGAAAGAAAAAGTGTCACGATTTCGCGACATGTTGCCGGAGAGGGAGTCCAAAAGAAAAAGTGTCACGATTTCGCAACATGTTGCAGGAGAGGGAGTCCGAAAGGAAAAGTGTCACGATTTCATGACATGTTGTAGGAGAAGGAGTCCAAAAGGAAAAGTGTCATGATTTCATGACATAATGCAGAAGAGAGAGTCCGAAATGTGAGTTGTCATGATTTCGTGACAAGTTCAAAGAGAGAGAAAGTAGCAAGATAAAGTGTCACGATTTCGCGACATGCTGCAGAACTCGAAGTGAGAACTGTCATGATTTCGTGACATGCAGCAAAGGGAAGAGTCTGAAATGAGAAGCGTCATGATTTCGCGACAGGCTACAAAGAAAGCGTACGGAAGCTGAAAGCGTCGCGATTTCGCGATAGGAAGAAAAGATAGCAGACGGTAGCAGAAGTGTCACGATTTCACGATAGAAACTGATAGCATGTCTTCCATAGGTGAAGTGTCATGATTTCATGACAAAAGTAGAAAGGAAGGCTATGAAGACAAAAGCGTCACGATTTCGTGACATGTTCCAGTTTCGCGGGCGTAAGGCAGAGAAGAGCTTAAGGCAGCGAAAGTGTCACGATTTCGTGACATGTTCCAGTTTCGCGGGTGTAAGGCAGAGAGAAGCTCAAGGCAGCGAAAGTGTCACGATTTCGTGACATGTTCCATTTTTGCTAGTGCAAGCCAAGAAGTGGATAAGAAAGCGAGAAGTGTCGCGATATCGCGACAAGAGCTTAGTCAAAGTCGTCAAAGGCTAAAGTGTCGCGATATCATGACAAAAGCCAAAAGAAAGTGTACGGCTGCAAAGGTGTCGTGATATCGTGACATGTTGTAGTTTCACGAGAAAAGCTACAGAACCACAGAGGCGGTTGAAGCCGACAGAGTTAAATTTGAGCCTTGACGTAGTTTAAGGGTAACAGCTGACTAAGACCAAGGTTTAAATCTTGAATGTGTTAGTATAAAAGGAGGGCTGTTTGGAGAGTTAAAGTATCAATTTTTAAGTGTGCATTCGAAGTGTGACATTCATAGATAGAGGGCGGGGAGAAGTTCGATCGCCAAGAAGCAGAGTGCAAAAGTCGATTGCAGTGTACAGAGTGCATTTCATCGAATCTTCTAAGTGAGTAAGATTGCAAGGAAGCAGAGTGCACGAAGTATATGCTGTTGTGATTGCGCAGAGGTGCAAAGGTCGAAGTTTGATCAAGTGCAGCTGTGATTGTGCAAAAAGAGCGAAGGACTATGTTTTTTTTGTGCAGACCAGAAAAAGAGGACAAAGACATTTGTGCCAGATCGAAGGACTGTGTTTGGTGCAGATCAGAGAGAAAGAGATCGAGGACATTTGTGCTAGACCGAAGGACTGTGTTTAGTGCAATTTCGAGGACCAGCTTTGGAGGTGATAGAGTTGAGGACAGAGGTCTCCAACTAGAGCAGGGAAGACAGGTGTCTTCTATGGATAGAGTTCCATTTGCTAAGGGCGAGAGGAGGCAGAGGTCTTCTAGAGGATCACCTACCAGAACAGAGCTAGGGGATTGGTGTCTCCTTTGGGTTGGTGCCCATAAACATTGTAATCGGGAAAGGTATTCCCAGATTTGATTTGATAAAATTTAGTGAAATATTTTATCCGTGGAGTAGCCCGCATTGGGTGAACCACGTAAATTGTTGTGTCTCTATTGTGGATGGTGTTTTGTGCATTGCTTTAATTACTGCTATTGATATTGCTTTCTATACACTGCATAATATTGATTTGAAAGTTGATTTGGAGGAAAAAGTAAAAAGCGGTCTTATACTGTTCACCCCCCCTCTCAGTATAAGCTTGTGTTCTTCACCAAAATGGTCACCCCTTCAATATACCATTGCCGGACCGATATACCAACCTCTCTATATACCCACCCTTACGTGAGGGAGACTATAGGTACGTGAGAGCAGATGATATGTGGAACATAGGCGATACAGAAGGGGAATCACTTTGTTTATGACACCTACCATAGAAGACTTATCCTCATGCACTAGGAATCACCCTAGCTAAACTTGGTCAGATTTTGTTAGGATTTACGTCTAGCAACAGTGCGATCGAGGTAATGGATGCAATATCTCAAGCCAAAGTGATAATGGAATCCACCTTTGGTCTTGCTCAAGGGTTGGGGTTTTACGACCAACGCCTTGGTTTAAATTACCACGTGGTGTGTGGGGTTCATTTTAAGTTGCAAAAAAAAATGAAACAGGCAAGCATCTAAACTCTCCTATGCAAGCAAATAAACAGAAAACACAAAGCAAAGAATTGACCAAAGGTGTTTAAGACCTCTACCTTTTCTCTGCCCAAGTCGGTTATCTCTGAATTTTTGCCTGAAATAGTCTAGCTTTTGAAAACTTGGTACCTGCAAGCAACAAAACAAGCAAATTTAATCAGAAATTTAATCTTTAAAAATCAAAGGACACAGGTCCCACCGTGATCGCCACTAAAAGCACGAGGATACGGAAACAAAAAGGAATATGCCACAAGAAAAGAACAAGAAAGAACATATGCAAATCGACACAAGATAAAAGCAATATGAAATCTGGTAATATCTTTATTGATATACTTTACAAATTGTGTTACAATATGTCTCCTTCCTTTTTAGGGGATAGGAGAGTCAAATGTGTTTCTTGTCACAAGATCCATGGATAATAATCCTTCTTCCGCGTGCCCACATGTAATATGGGCGGACCAAAATGTTGCCGTTGCTGTTGTATGTGATTCTTTGCTCTTTCTTGCTCCTCTACTATTAGAAACCTGCATTCAAAGAAACAAAAAATATTAATAATACCTGCAGACCAAATGAAACATGTATTTCCCAAGGCCTACTGTCAGTAAAAGCATGAAAATAATAAAATGACTATCAGATGACTTCTGATTGAGCTGAAACTTTGAAAAAAGCATAAAAATATCATTAGAAGACCATTGCAAAAAGAACAGTCTGAAAATTCCTCACATATCTGTACTCGCTCCAGGGTGGGACGAATAGGACTGTGAGAATTGGCCAAAAAGCACCCTATTCAATGTCCTACTTAGGAAGCTCCAAAAGACCTAAAAACTTGGGGTTAGCTAATTGGGGGAATTTTGGGACAACCCAGATGCTCAGATTTCTCCAATTTTTCCTCTAGGATCCATATTTTGAAGATGGCATCTGCAAGTTAGTGAAAGCGAGAAACAACAATAACCTGGTCAAAAATAATCAAAATGACATGAAATTTGAACTGTAACCTATTTAACCTATCTAGAATCAGATGCAAAAGAAAAAAACAAGAAATATATCACATATTTCTAATCATCCCGGGGTGGGGCGATTAGCACTATGATAGTTTGGGGAGCGCCCGGGGGCAGGATGCCCACCGATTGAAGCACTGTTTCGGCACCAATCCACTTGGGATGGGTCCAAAACTGGTTATGGGGTGTTTTAAACAAATTTTTTGGATAGTTGTGGTCAGAAATTGAGTTTTGGGTACAGATTTGTGCCTCCAATAGTCACCCAATAACCTCCCTTTCGAATGAGAGATTAAGGATGTAAAAGCACAAATCGCAGTTAGGTATGAAATTGGCAGCACTTCATTGCTCAAATGCTCCTTCTCTATATATATTTTGGGTGGTAAAACCCACCAATTTATAGACCTAGGGTCTCTTTGTTTGAATTGCACATGCGAGGGCACCTCTTGAGTTAACTGTCCTATTTTCAGAGAAAAGCTAACTCCTTGATAAAAAAGCTTCTTTGCATGAGGTCTCTAAAATAAAGACATGCATGATTGAAGTCTTTCTTCTTGATTTGGAGTTGTTCCTCACAATTGCATGACCTGTAGCTTCAGTTAACTAGCGAACTTGTCGAGGTTTGACTTTTTTCCAGTCAAACCTGCTATTCGTCCCACCCTAGAGCGATTGCTTAATCATCCCAAGGTGGGACGAATACCAGTCTAAATTCGTCCTTGGGTGGGACGAGTAGAGAAAAAGGTGCCAAAAAGGTGCAAAATTGACTTTTGACCCTCAAAATTGCTTTTGGGAGTGGTTAGGACCACTCTTTAACCTCTGGGGGCTGCCCTAGGGGCTCTGTGTGTCAATGCGATTAGCGTTTGTTGTCACATAATCAGATTGGTGCTATTTTTGTGTCTACAAGAAATATCCTATTTTGCATGAATTATAGGATGTATTCCTAGAGGATCTTCCATATCTACCACCTCAATGGTAATTTGACTTCACTATTGAGTTAATACCAGGGGATGAACCCGTTTCAAGGAAACCTTACAAAATGATCCCAATCGAGTTATAGGAATTGAAGGTGCAACTTCAAGTTTTGTTAGAAAAGGGTTCGATTAAACCTATTGTGTTGCCTTGGGGTTCTTTGGTATTATTTTGGAAAAATAAGGATGGTTCCTTGAGATTATGTATAGATTATATGATTCTAAATAAGGTAATTATAAAAAATAGGTATCCTTTACCAAGGATTGATGACATATTTTATTAGCTAAAGGATGCTACTATATTTTTAAAAATAGATTTGAGATTAGGGTATCATCAATTAAGGATTAGAGAAGAGGATACCCATAAGACAACCTTTAAGACTAGATACAAGCACTATGAGTTCATAGTATTGCCATTTGGGTTGACAAATGCACTCACAACTTTTATGAATTTGATGAATAGTAAATATCTAGATAGATTTGTCATGATATCTTGATATATTCTCACACCAAAGAAGAGCATGATCATCATTTGAGGTTAGTGTTAGAGGTGCTAAGGAAAAACCAGCTCTATGGAAAGTTGTCCAAGAGTGATTTTTATAACTCACAGGTACAAAATTTAGGACACATCATCTTGATAGAAGGAATTATCATAGATCCAAAATAAATTGAGGTTATTTTGAATTGGCCAGAACCAAAAATATGTCAAAGTTAAAAGCTTCATGGGACTCACTTGGTATCATAAGCATTTTGTGAAGGATTATTTAAAAATTGCTTATTCTATCACCAACCTTTAGAAAAATGGGAAGGACTTCAAATGGACGGATAAGTGTGAGGTCACCTTTGAGGCTCTACAACATAGATTCTTAGAATACTGGATCCTCTTGGGAATTTTATAGTGTGTACAAATGCTTCTCTAGAAGGATTAAGTAATTTATTATCCCAAGAAGAGGCTATGATAGAATATGAGTCTAGAAAGCTCAAAAAACATGAGGTAAACTATTCTACTCATGACCTAGAATTGGCAACATTTGTGCATTCATCAAAGGTTTGGTGACACTATTTATTGGGAAATTTTTTTGATCTAAGGATAAACCATCAAAGTCTAAGGTATATTTTTAGCCAACCTATGCTAAACGCAAGATAGATAAGATGGATAAAGTTCTTAGTAGAGAATAAATTTGGTATTAAGTATACAAAGAGAAATAAAATAAGTTTGTTGATGCCTTGAGTAGGAGAAGGTACATAGTATCCCTAACCTAGAGTCGCATAGACTTAATGTATAAAGTAAAAAAATATAGTTACAAGACTTACATTGTATAGAAATCTAGGACAAAACTAAGAGAAACCTTTAAGAAAATAAGGATTTCAACATAAAATATGGATTTTTATACTTCAATAATAGGTTGGTTATACCCAAAATTGGTGATTTAAGGAGACTGATTATGCAAGAGGCACATAATTCCCCCTATTCTACTCATCTAAGAGGGTCAAAAATGAGGGAGAACATGAAAAAGACCTTCTATTGGGAGGGGAAGTAGGATATCACTAGTTTCATTGCAAGATGTTTAGAATTCTAGAAATTCATGGTAGAACATTGAAACCTAGTAGGGAAATTGTACCCATATGATATACCTACACAGAAATGGTAAGTAATATCTATGGATTTTATTGTGGGTTTACCTAAGACTAGGTAGAAACATGATGCAATCCTAGTAATGGTTGATATGTTGATCAAGGTTGCACACTTCATACCAAGAAACATTAAGGATGATGCACCAATGGTGGAAAATAATATTTCCAAAGAAAATTTTAAGTTGCATGGGTTTCCTAAGGTGATCATATCTGATAGGGGTTCAAGGTTCACATAAAAATTTAGGTAGGATATTCACCATGTAGTGGGCACTAAGATAAACATTAGTTCTACATATCATCAAAAAATAGATGGTCAAATGGAGAGGGTAAACCAAGTTTTAGAGGACATATTATGCATGTATTGCATGGAATAAAATTATAAATGGAAATATTTTTTGCATATTTTTGAATTTACATATAATAATGGATACCATGCATCATTGGGAGTAATTTTTTTGAGGTCTTCTATGGTAGATGTAGAACATATCTATCATGGAATAACTTGGAGGATCAGGTGATGATTTGACTAGACACTATCAAAGAGATGGAGGAGCATCTTAGAGAACTTTGGCTTAGGCTCAAGAAAGCGACCAATCACCAGAAAAGCTATGCTAATCTCAAAAATAACTAAGAGAATTATTTGTGAGGGATATAGTTTTCTTGAGAGTAATACCCATGAAAAGTTTTATCAAGTAAACTAAGTTGGATCCTCACTATGTTGGGTCCTTTGAGATCATTGATATGATTAGTCTAGTAGCCTATAAGCTTTTCTTGCTGCCCAATCTATCAAATATCCATGATACTTTCCACATATTCTTAGAAAATATGTTGTTGATCCTACTCACATTTGGAATGTTTCTAAATTATAGATAGTATATCCCTTAGCTATTGAGGTGATACTAGTAAGGATTCTAGGGTTTCATTCCAAAATACTAAGAAAATACAATGTGAGGTCTAATGGGACCAATACTCTAAATAATGTGCCACTTGGGAAGATGTTGAAGTTATGAGAAAACAATTCTCATATTTATTTGAATAAAATATATGCTTTATCTTGTAGGAAACATAGAGGACTATGTTTAGTCCAAGGGGGGAAGTATGTAACACACCTCCTTGGCAAGACTTATTGTGGATATTGACCTATGTATTGTGTATGGAAATTTAATGCATAGCCTCATTTTATGATGTAAAAATAATAATAGTACTTTATGGTTGATTTCAATTCTTGGAATATGGTTTTTTTTATGCCTTTATGGTTGCAAGACAGATGTTATCATCGATGGATTGAACAAGGATAACTATCGAGTTGAGATAAAATATAAGTATATGATGGTTGATGACTTATTCATCAATAAATCTTGGGTAAATTATACCCTTCATGTAGTTACATTTCATTTTTCTTACTGTTCAAATACATTATTGGGCCATGAGATTTCTATTAGCAAAGGAGTCATTCTTGGTAGGTAGGGGTTAATATATGGTTATATTAAAAAGTTTCCTAAAAACAATGAGACATATTATAGACTTGGTTAAGCTTTGTTTTGTTTGAATGGGATCAATTAATCTAAACAAGTATTATTATAACTAGCATTATTAATATTTAAAAATGTTATTACTAAGGTTAATAATTGATATTAACCCTTGGTATTAACTAATGAAGCCATTAATTTAATAAGTGCATAGTTATAACAATAATAATATTAATGAGGGTTAAGGTTGGGTAAGCCTTTTTAATCAATGGTAACACCATGCCTAGTGGCACTTTAATAAAGTGAAGGTGACAAGATTTTTCAACATTCCTTGAAAATGCTCTTTCATTATGTTGGCCATGCAAGAGGCCATACTCCAAACCTATTTGAAACCCGATTGATGACTTTTTTGGGAGGATGGACAAAAGGAAATCTCAACTTGAGGAGAAAGGGGGATTGTAGTACATTTTTGAAGTAGAGAATATTGGGTAGCTTGGAAATCAAGTAAATTTTTTGTTTTAATGCTTTGTATGATTTTCCTTGGTTGCTATGCTTGATGGCACCTTGGTTTATATTCTTTTTGTTGTATTTGGTTGCTAAGTTTTATGGCATCTTGGTTTATAATATTTATTCTATAACTGGTTGCTATATTTTATGGTTCCTTGGGTTATGTTCTTTGTGTTGTATTTAGGTGCTAAGTGGGTAGTTCTCCTTGAGGAGGATTTTTGTAGTTTCATCGTAGACATGTATTATATCCTATTGTAGTCGTTAAGCCCTACACTTATTTCTTCCTTGTGCTTGCTTCAATTTAACATTAATTTATTTCTATGGCCAATGTTTAATCCTAGATTATCATTTATATGGGTAAGTTGTAGTTGCACAACCATTGTAGGTTTAACTCAATACCATCCTAGGTTTTTAAGCTTGTAGGGAAATTTTTATTGCTTTTGTGTTTGTTGTATTGCATATTCCATCATCCTCTTCCCAGGTAACCCAATCTACCACCTTCATATAGCGCATAGACATCCTTAGCTAGGTGGTGAATGAATACTTTCCTTGGTGCTTGGTTAGATCTTGGGTTGGCGCTCATTGCAATCTATGCTTGGTCATTCCTATATTTTTTTTTGGTAGATTTATTATATGTATTTTTGCTTTGGAATTTGGGCAGGTTTCTTAGGGTTAATATGTTATTAAATAGGAATTAAAGGTTTGATAGTATAGCTAGAGTATATTCTTTATCAAACCATTTAGTTGTAATTAGAAGTACATTCTTGCTTTAGTAAATGATATGGATTATTAATAAATTAATTAGTGAAAGAATAAAGTTATGTTTCTTTTCCATTTTAAAGGAATCCTTTAATAAAAGTGAAAGCATCAAAACATGCATCGTAAATAGATAAAATAAATGAAACAAGATATATGTAATCACGATGCAAAAGGGAACCAAATGGCAAAAAAATTGGCTAAATTAAAATGCATTGATTTCCTTTTAAAATGTGTTACAATAAATCCCTCTTAGAGATTTTACTAATGATACAACATTATAGAAAGGATCATGATATCCTTTTTCATCGGACATAATTTTCTCAGGTTCATTTCGAAATGTTATCATGTTAGAAACAATGTTTGGAGAGCAGGTTTTAGCAACCATCACGTGAGAGTTGAATCCTAGGGCCTTTCACAATATCTAATCCTATAACCTGCATGCAATGAAATAAAAGAGATATTAGTAGCATCTGTGGGGTCCACCTAGGTTGGACCCATCTTGATCAAGAAATAAAAACAAAGATATATGCTAATACAACAAAATGACATGCGTAAATGAGATGATCTAGTGATAAAATAAACATGCAAAGTGTAATATAAGCTATCATGCAAAAAAACTATAAAAATTATTCACCTGAATGGGTCCATATTAAGCGAGACAATATCTTTTTGTGGACCATCTCAGGGCGAGACGGTCGCTGTCGCAAACCTGTAACTTTTGGAAACCAGGTCTAGCAATGTTGGGGGTGATCCAAGGATTGTTTTGTCAATGGGTTATCTCATGAATGGGGATGTGAGGTTGCTAATTTGGATGATCTAGAGTAGTGAGGTTAATCAAGTGATATTATGGAAGATATCTTTGAAGTTCATATAACAATCCAACAACATGGTAGTAGCATAGAAGCTTGGTAAGAAATTTGGGCAACACTTCATTATGAAAGATTTTAAAATTAGATCTCCAAAATGGAGGGGGAAGCCTCCATTTTATTGGCATGTAGCCAAAGAGACAAGTGGAAATCAAGGGCCACCTAATTACCACTTTACAAGTTGCATGAGTGAATGTAGGTCATCAGGTGCAACAGGAAATTAACTATCGCATTGACATGCAGTCTGCTACTAGATTATTCATTTTTGACTTCACATGTGTATGATCATCTCAAAACAATATGGTACCAAATTGGAGACCATCTCAGGTAAGACGGTATTGCTTCCCATGGGTGAAAAGTTCCCTTTTGCTAGGAAAAGGTACCAAATATCCCTAAGGCTATCCTAGGTGGGTTAGATAGGTTAGAAGGTCTTTCAAAGAGTCTCCTTGTGATTACACATTTTAATTGTCTACAGATACCTCTTTTTGGAACACTTTGTGCCTAAGAACAATGTGGAGAAAAAATAAATGACCTAAAATGGTTGAGTTGATGATGGATGATGCTAAGTTTGAAAGGTTAGCGTGAGATGCCCCAATCATAAAGAGGGTGCACATATTTGAATTATTACTTCTAACACATTTATGAAATTGATTTGATTTTTGTAACCCTTTAGTCGTGGATAGACAATCTTTATTCTACTCTTTAGGTTTTAGGCATACCAAATATTTTTTTGATTTAAATTTTGCTTATTATTTACCCCAGAAAAAGGGCTTATGATAGTCTTTGGCAGAGATTCTTGAACGAACACAATTTCTATTTTTGAGTGTTTTATTGTTGGATTATTGACTACCACCTTGAGTGATGATTCAATGGAGGAGATGAAAAATTGATGAGAGTTATGAGGTGCTTGAAAATAATGAAACTTTTAGCATGGCTATCTTTGAAAAATACCATTTTTGAGACCATCTCAACCCGAGATAGTTTTAACTGATTAGTTTTTTTTTTTGTAAAAACATGGCCATCCTGGATTGTCACGTGGCATCACATGATCATCTTGGATGATATTGATCGCTAAAAAATATAAATAGTAGAATTTATGGAAAAATAGATCATTTTCACTGTGCGAGATGAGAAATGAGTGAGATAGGGAGGAGGAGAGCTCAATTTGTGAAGCGAAGCACTATCGAAACTCCCACCTATCACTACAATGGACCCATCTAGCACTTCGATGAGTGAAGGAGATGATGTGAGAAAGGTAAGGATAAAAATCCAAAATTTTCTTATTTTAGAAAATAAATTGAACCAAAATAAGTTATACAAAAATGAACGGGGTAGGGTGGGTGAAATTGGTAGCTAGGCAAAAATAAAAAAAGTGGATGGGTGATGGGTAGTTAGCTTGTTAATGCATTTTACCATTTTTGTGTGCTTTTGTCCCTTTTTTTGAATATTTATTTTTTTGTTCTTTTATTGTGTTTGTGGGGATCATCTTAAGTTTGAGACGGTTCTATTTTTTGGCTCTCTATTGAGATGACCTTGTCTGGGGACTGTCTTGCATCGATATGATCTCATGCTACAATCATCTTGTGTCGAGACAAACGTGTTTGGGGGGCATATTGATGTAAGATGGTCATGTGTGGTATTTTTAATTTTTTTTTTTTGTTTTTTTTGAAATTTTTGATTGAGTGTTATGGATTTTATCAGCTTATTAGAGCCTGGCATCATTTTATAAACCATTTTAAGGAATCTTGTGCTATAGTTTCGAGTAGTTATGATGAATAGAAGTGGTTGAAGACCTTGGGCCTACTACACACTACTCGATTAGAGTCTGTACATGCCAATCAGGACTACCTAATGATGCTGATAGATAAATGGGATCCACAAACTAACATGTTTCACATACTAACTAGAGAGATCATTGTCATATTAGAGGATGCCTATTAGATCTTGTGGTGCCCAATAAAGGGAGCACCTATCTACACAATAGTGATTGCCTAGAGTGAGGTAGTATTGTGATGAGTCTATAGAGATTTGTGGATATGGGTTGACTGTGATGTTTATAGCAATGGTGTCCGTGTTGAGGTAAGCTTCTACACATAGCTATCGATAGCCAGATATGTGTTCATAATACTATATATGAATTCATCCTTCCAAACTCCTTTGGTAGCAATTTTCCTTGGAACTTGTTAATACTTGTCTAGGACTTGGTGGAGCAGCCATAGATCATGGTATGGGGCCCTACTTTATTGGTATATCTCTATGAAGAGCTATATAGGATCTAAGAGAGATGCCAATAAGGCCTAGGGTGCAACTTCCTCCTTCAATTTTGTGAATGGTAGCACTTTAGTATTGATTGACCATAGGGGCTATCATGGGCTACACAGAGGGACATGGTATATAGGGAGATTCCCTATGACATGTGATGGATACATGATCGAGAGTGGTATAAGAGCCACCCATATAAGGGTGACCTAGAGCTCTACATGGACTCTTGGATTAGATTGTATCCAAGCCAGGTGATATGGAGACCATAGAGAGGAGCACCAACCTAGATTGAGTTAGATGTATAGTTGAGGCAGGTGAGATAGGGGAGATGGTTTATGGGGAGGCATGGGATATAGCATGAGTACTTTTTATACTCACAAGTGAATCACTAGCTAGAAGTGAGGCAAGATGTTCCTAAGGAGCCAATTTTCTACAGGCAAAAGATGACCAAGATGTGGCTAGTGTGTCCATGAGAAAATCCATTGGCGAAGGAGGTCGATGAGGCCTTGGTAAACTTATAGATAGTGGACCTAGGCACCACACCTAAGTACAATTCTTGGTTCATAGTTTGATAGGTTTAGAGAGATGCTAATGTTAGAGGGGATATTGAGGTAGATAGGGAGGGAGCAACATGTGGAGAGGGTGTCAATGGTAGTGAAACTAAGGCAGTAAGGGATCGGTCATAATGATGAGTATATCATCGAGTGGATGAGAGTGGATCCCAAGGAAATATAGGGGATGCTCCTATGAGGAGCAATGAGAGGTATGGGGGGCTAGATGAGGATGACCCATAGGATAAGATTGCTACTCTGAGAGAGTAGGTCTAGATTCTCTAGGGAAAACTATTAGACTAGGACACAACCCATGCCATAACATAGAGCCAGTGTAACACCAACCAATGGAGATGGAAGGGATGGTCAAATGAGAGGGACACCATGTAGGTACAAGTGGTGAGCCTACAAGATTAGATGAGTAGAGTTATGGTAGAGCAAGATGATTTGCATACTCAGGGTAGTGGAGGGATAGCTAGACAAGGGATAGAGGTGGCCCAACTAAGGGTGATATTGAGTGTAGAGAAGACTCGATACCAGGTTGAGTGAGCCTAAATTTACAGGTTAGAGGATGAGTTGGATAGACTCAAAGGACAACTCCCCTAATGATGATTAGGGTCATATCAATCATAGTCACATCAAAGCCACTAGACCAAGGCCTTAGGAGAGCCATCTATGAGACCTCCAATGCTATTTTTTATGGCACCAAGGACCTTAAAGACATCAGGGGCTAGTAGATCCAAGCAGACTCATTGAGACAAGCCTGGGGGTAGAAGAGAGAGTGATGGAGATAGTGGCATAGGGTCAACTTGAGGATGGGGTCTCTTGATACTAGCTTCATTTTTTGAATGAGAGGTATAATGACTCACTTATTATTGTAGCCTATAGGAATTTATGTATCATGATGTACTGATGATAATTAATATATATATGATATGATGTTTATTGATTCATGTTTTATGTTTATTGTGTATGCTTTTGTGTGATGATGATTATGATATGATGGATGTATACCTAGAATTGTAGAGATTATGATGCATATATGTTAGATGGATGCCTAGATAGATGATTTAGTTGTGTATATACCTAGAAATGTATGCAATATACTTAATAACACGTGATTTTTTAAATGATATGAAATGTGAATGTATGTGCAAATTACAAAGTTAATGGATCTAAGATGCAATAAGTGTAAGCACCATTGAATTTACAAAAGTCATGAGTCAATATTGAGATAATTCTCTATGAAAATAAAATGTGTATTGACAATATATGAATGTAATGAAAATAAAATATGTAGGGACAATATATGAATGTAATGGATGATGATCAATGAGAAGCCACAAGAGAACAATAAGAATTTTAGGAGACTCAAACACCCTAGTTGACCAACAAAAAGTTGTATACTGACCATGCAAGAATCTAAAAGATAAAAATCTGCTAGGGTGACCAAGATATTTAATATCCTTGTGTGTGCATAGTGAAATTCATACTTCAACTTTGGACTTGATTGGACTCAACTACTTGGTAATGCAAACCACCAAAAGCTAGCTCATCCACAAGTTGATATTGGTTTGTACAAAATAAAGTTGCTAATATGACAAACATATCACCATGCATAAGGCTACTCCACTACTAGGTCGACATCTATAGGCCATTGCTGGCAATGGAGATCACCCCATGGTTTTTGAAAAACTAGGAATTCCAATGATTTAAGCTCTTTGTCACTTGCTCATTTTGAAGGAGAGCAAGGGATTTTATCGATTTTTGAGGGTTTTGCTCATTTTAGAGAGGAGAAAAAGGGGTTTTATTTTTTAGTGTTTGCTCATTTTGAAGAAAAGAAAGGGGTTTTATTGCTATTTTTTTCTATGGGGGAACTTACTCGTTTTATAGAAAATAAAAGATTTTATTGCTTTTTTACTTTTGGGAACTTGCTCATTTTTTAGAGGAGCAAGGGGATTTTTTTTGGGGGGGAGAGGAGGAGCTCATCCTTTTGTCAATTTCCAACTTTCTATACCATGCGTATAATAGGAGAGCAAGGGAAAATTTTCACTTTTGAGGCAATAATTACTTTGTAGTTGCATTTTTCCTTATTCAAAATTTGGTGTTAAGAGTGTGAAAATGTGTTGGGATTTTGAGATAAGCAAGGTACAATCAAAGCAAGACCCTACCACTAGAAATCTAGATGGATTTCCATAAAATTTGAAAGGAAACTAGGGATGAATGAATGACTGAAAGACCTTATTTAAAACTCGATGGCAACTACTAAAAGGTAAAGTAGAAAAGAGTGAAACAAGAATAAAAAAGAGGTGAATGTGGATGAAAATAAACAATGAGATGGTTATTTTCCCTATGGGATTTCAAAAATTAAGTGGTGTGCATAAAATAGTTAGTGGTCGGATGAACACCATTGATGATGGTCATACAGTATCTATCCTATCTTACGTGAACCATTTAATAATCAAAATATCATAAGGAAAAGTGTAAGAACTAACAAGAGAAAAATATTGATCAAGATAAATGACAATCATACACAAGTGGTGCTATTCTTAGTGCTCACAAGAAAATACTAGTGCAAGTGTAGCTATACAAATGCCAAATACAATATGACTACAAGTGTAGCTAGACAACGTGGAATGAAAAATAAAAACATCTAAATGCATGGTGCAATAAATGATAATGTGTAATGCAATAATGTGAAATATGCAATGCAATGATAATGTTGTAATTTTGTGTTTTATGTTTTTTTTTTTGTATTTTATGCATAAAATACCTATAGGTGGAGAATATTGAGAGGTTAAAACTCCTCAACACCCTCAAGGTAAGCTAACCAATATGTACTTGGTCCCACCTTTTGCTTTTTTATGAATGGGCCTAACCAATTGGTGGTGAATTTATCATTAAAATGGCTAGGTATATTGGATTTTTGCTGATTTTATTTGAGCACAAGATCACCAACTTGAAACTCCCTATGATGAACTTCAATATCATAATCTCATATAATACAATCTTGATAAACATGAAGATACTCAAGAGCATTAGTTCATCATTCATAAAGAAGCATAATTTGATCAAAGTGAGCTTGTCATGTAACATTATCATCAAATAACTCTTGTAATGAAATGTGCAAGGAGGAAATTTCAAGCTCTAGGGCATAATGGCCTTAACAACATTTACTAGCGAGAATGGAGCTGCCCCTATTGGCATATGAATACTCATTTTCTAAGCCCAAAGTTCTAGAGGTAGTTGAATATGCCAATCCTTGTGATGATTATTGATTGTTTTCTTTAGGATGGTGATAACCATTTTGTTTGATGCCTCAGCTTATTAGTTAGTATATGGATAATAAGGGGTTCAAAAGTTGTGCTAGATATGATATGTTTTACACAAAGCTTGAACATCCTTATTTTAAAATGGTGGTTCATTATTAGAGATTATATTGGATGGGAAACCAAAATTATAGATGATATTATAGAGTAAGAACTCTGCGATGCATGCACCTATCATAGTGGTAAGTGGTATAGCCTCAATCCACTTTGTAAAGTACTCAATGGTTGTTAGAATGAATGTGTGTTGGCCCAAATATGGGGTGATATTTTTCCAATTATATCAAAGCCCCATTACAAAAAAGGCCACAACAAGTGGATTGATTGTAGCACTTGCAAAGGTATGCATGTAGGCAACAAATTTACCTCCCAAAAGAAGAAAAAGTAATCCAGGGATTTCCACAATTTTTTTAAATTTTGCTCAATTTTGATCAAAGTGTACGAATTTCAAATCATAAAAGAAAAGAGAAAAATGTACAAGGTTGCACATGTACAATGTGAAATGAAATGAAATGAATTTGGAATGTGCATTTGGGGTTAATTTGATAAAAATCGAATTAGACCTTAATAAACCTTGTAAAAAGAATTGTTTTGGAAATCCATTGGGAATGGTAGTTGTAAATGATGTGATGCTTCAAAAACAACTTTGGAATGGTCTAGGAATGCATTATATAGCATCCATTATTCATTTTTTGGTTTTTCATTATGGTTCACTATTGATCATTAATTGTTTATTATTGCAATATCAATATAGAATTCATGGAGTATTGATTGTGGAGCAGAATTGTTGTTCAATGAGTGATATGTTGCTGAATGAGAAATGATATTGATAATCTGAATATGATAGCCATTATCCTTTGTTCCTTATCCTTGTGAATTTCTCCATTCATTTTGGTTTTTGTAGATTGTGTAGTTAATGTTTAGCACATAACTTGGCATGTATATGGATGGAATTGCATTGTGAATGATCCTGTTACTCTACATACTTGGTGTGAAGCATGGAGTGGATTATGAGATGAGTTATAGTCATAATTTGATATTTTCCAATAGTTTTAATATTTTTGGAATCGTCTATGGTGAATATAATTCATTATTAATGAATTAGGGTTTGCATGTTATGAAGAATTGGAGCAATTGATGCTTAGAACCTTCCCAAAATCTATCTTGGAGAATTTGTTTTATCAAGAAATAGATCTAGAAGATAGTTGCAACAAGAGTTTGTACAAACCATACAAGGGTTTCGACCAAATTGTACAAACTATCATTTTACCCGATTTGGTAATTAATGTCACAACCCAATTATACCAAATAAGAAAATAATGCTAGTTGAGGAAATTGATTACAAAACTGATCGATTTGATTTATAAAACTTGTTCCAATTAGTTTGTTTTGTACCAAATCATACCAGGTATAGGGTTGTATGATTTGGATCATAAAACTATATAATTTTGTGATTGTAAAAGTTGTCTTGGCAATTTGACTAGTGTATGATGAAGATTGTATAGGCTGTACGAGTTGTACAAGTTGGGATTTGATATATTGAGAATAATTTTCATAGCTTCTAAAATACCTCCCCATTATGAATACTACACCACTAGAATATATATTTTGTATCATTACCTTATCATAATTTGGTATTTTTGTTAAAACAGGTCAAAAATTATTGTAGTCAAGAAGACCATACAAGTGATAAACTTGAGTACACAAATTGGAGGTGAATGACATACACCAGTATAAAAATACGTAGGAGATAGGATAAAGGAGAGGAAATACCATTTAGAAGGAGCATGATAATTTCTCAAAAGAGGAATGGTAACAACATTGAACATAATACACATGAACCAGTAATAGAAAAAGTGTGGACATCTGACGAAGTAGAGATTGAGAGGTTGGATACACTATTGATTGATACAAAAGATGAGGAAGAAGAAGCACCTAGAGACGAGATGATTTTTGATGTAATAGAAGGCATTAACAAGGAAAATATGTGAGAGAAAAGGGAGTGGATGGTAACACTTGAGAAAGTGGTGGAATAGTTACAAAGGAGTGCAGGGGATGGGAGTTAGGCACCAAATTAATAGCACATGAGGTCTCAGGAGGAAGGACCAAGGCCATGACCTACACACCAATGAAGGAGGTCATAGTGTGAATATGCATGAGAGATCGATAGAAAACTATTCAGTGAATATAATATTTCTTGAGTAGATAATTTTGATGAAGACCAACAAAGTGAATCACCTATAAGGTGGAATCAATCAAGGATTCCAGGTGATACTTCATAAAGTGAATAAGATTAAACACCACCAATGGACCATCTAGGCAATCATGCTATGAAAAAAATATACCCATTCTTTATGTTTGAAGGCAAGGAAGACTCAAAAAGATACATCGAGACATGTATAACCATAGAGAGAGCAAAGGGTGTAGATCAACTGAATGAATGGTTATGACTATTTCCTACAATATTATGAGGAGTAGCCATAGATTAGTACCTAAAAAGATAAAAAGTACCAAAATTCCAAGCATGGAATATAATGAAAGATGAATTCATTGAGGAGTTTCGCCCTTTGAAGGATGATGGAGATATCATCACTGAAATTTGTGCTACTAAGTAGAAATATGACAAGGATGTGAAGTCATACAACCAGTGACTGAAGTAGTTGGTGGACAAGATGCAAATTCCTTTGGTAGATGTGCTAGTAAAATAATGTTTTGTAAATGGGTTTCTACCTAGATACAAGAAGAAAACGAAGGTAGTACCATCAACTACATATGAGGAAGCCTTTAAAGATGCAAATAATTTTGAGAGTGAGGTCAAAAAAAATTATAGGGATGATAACACATGTAAAACATGATGATTTAGAGAGTGAGGAAGATAATACAATCCAACAGATAGTGCAATAATTCTGAAAGGAATTTGATAAAATAATTAAAGAGGTGAAAGGTAAAGTCAAGAAAGATCAGAAGGATATCTGGTGTACAGATTGCAAGACTAAAGGTCACATGAACGTGACTTGTCCTCACAATAATTATTGGTACATTTAAAATGTGCTTGGACATGAAGTGATACAATATCCATTTAATGCAAAGGTGTATCCATAGGTTCTCTCTATCCAATATTAGGAGGAGAAACTAAAACCTCAAGGGAGTGGCCAACAAGCCACTAGTGGTGGTTATAGGATTAACCATAGAGGGGGAAGGTAGTATCAAGGCAATCATAAAGGAGGATAGAGCTGACTATAGTATGATTTAGAAGGGTGACCAATCATACAATATCACAATTTCTAGGAGTAGGGGCACTTTGCGAAGAACTATCCTTTAACCTAGAAATAGGATATACAACAAATAAACTCTACACACATGTGTAGATGGTGTGGTCCAGGGAACCACAAGGAAGCAAATTTTCCAAAGTAGACAAGTTCCAATAACCCATAGAATGTAAAAATTTTGGACATAGAGGTACCTCTAGTTAGTGAGGAGACCGAAGAAGTGCTAGTCGTAACAAGGAATCAGGTTAGGAAATACAAGTACCCAAAACCTACCAAAGAAAAGAAACGATGGCAAGTGGTAAAGAAGGTACTTGATGAAGAAGCAAATAATGTAAGAGAATTGAGAATAGTAGAAGAAAAAGAGTTAAATAAACCATTCGAAGACATAGTGGTTGTAAAAAATTTGGCATCACAAGTTTTAAATACAACTGCTGAAATTAAGATGGAAATCTTGCTAGAAGCCATCCCATCATTGCATAAAATGATGGTGGAAGATTTGAAACCTCATAAGGTGATGGAGGTAGAAAGCTAGCCAATCAAAGAATATGAACAAAAGAACTATTTTATGGACCCTGCCATATTAATGATTGATATTGGGAAGAAACTTGCATTGGTCCATATGGAAATTTTGGAGCACAAATTGATGCAAGTCATAGTAGATGGAGGATCTAGCGTTAATGTGCTACTTGAGAAGACTTAGAAAGAACTTGGCACTCCATCCTTATGGGAACCTAGATTTTTATTATATGGTGCTGACCAGTATGGAATAGAGACAAAAGGAGTCTTAACCACACAACAAGTCAAAATAGCTGACCAAGAGTTTGTCTTGGATTTCATTGTGATTACAATGTAAAATCCAGCATATGATGCTTTGCTGGGGAGGGGATGGCTAAGAATAGCCAAAGTTAATCACAACTGGGAAAAATATCAAATAAATTTTAAGAAAGGATAGCACAAATATATGATCAATTTGAATAACCAGAGTATTAGTAAGGATATGGCCATGACTGATGAGTTGGGTACTTCTTCTGGTGATGAATATTACAAACCTAATGAATAAGGTATGTTGTACCTAGAAGACTATAGCAAATATGAAGCTCGATCTAATAGTGGAAAGATCCACTGGAAAATGGAGGAGTACAAGGTTTTTCAACCCATATTCCTCTGTATTAACATAGAGGAGGCCACAAAAAAATAATATGATATTAAGGTCATCTCTAAATCTCAAAAATAGGAGGAGGAGAAATGGTGATTTCCTAAAATCTTTGCAAAATACACCGTAGGAGATGCTGAAATTGATGCAAGACCAGTGCATCCTATAAATTTGGAAAATATAGCGATGGAGCCTATAAATATTAAGTATGAAGGACCTCAAATGGTGGATGTAAACCTAGGAATAGAAGGAGAACCTAGGATGATCCATTGTGGCGATGATTGGGACCTAGTATTGAAAGCAACAACCTTTAAGATATTCTTGGAATACAAGGATGTCTTTGCATGGACGTATAAGGACCTAAAAGGGGTACCATCAGAGATATGTTTCCACAATATTACACTATTTCTTGGGGCACAACCAGTTAGAAGAAGACCATATAATATGAATCCTAAGTATGCAATAGTGGTAAACATAAAATTTGAAAATATGTTGGAGTCGGGCATCATTTTCAGATTCACTACCAGTGAATGGGTTTTACCTATCATGGTTACATTGAAGAAGGAAGTGGATAAAATCTGAATATGTGTAGACTTTAGAAGTTTGAACGTAGTCACAATTAAATATCCCTTCACTGTTCCCTTCATAGACTCCATTCTGGAAGAGGTCACAGGACATGAAATCTATTTATTCTTGGATGGGTTTTATGGGTATAACCAAATAAGCATCACCAAGGAGGATAAATTAAATACCATATTCATCATGAAGAATGGAATATATGCATATAATAAAATTCCATTTGGACTGTGTAACACCCTTGCTACATTTCATTGTATTATTATTTACATCTTTGATCAACTATCCACATGAAATTTCAAGGTATTCCTAGATGATTGGTCCATCTATGAAAAGATCAAAGATCATCTACCTAGTATTAGTTTGTACATGAGTAGGTGTAGGAATGCATAAATCACCATAAATTTAGCAAAGGTTTTTATGATGGTACCATATGGGAAGCTATTGGGATATATAGTGTGCAGCGAAGGGTTGAAGACTAATCCTGACCAGGTTATGCATAAGGGATTGACCCTAAAATATATTTATAAAAAATTGGTGAAAGCATAAGGGATTGACCCTAATATTTATGTCCCTAAAAGCATGTGATACTTACCAGAGAGCAAGAAATCCAATACAAAGAGAATTTATTCCATTACATCCATAAAAACCCCAAGAACTATTTGAGAGGTGGGGGTTGGACTTTGTGGGACCATTGACAACAACTCATAGGAGGAAGTGTTAGTATATCATGGTAGCCACTGAGTACCTAAAAAAATGGGTAGAAGCACAGGCACTACCAGATAACTCAACAAAAAATATAGCATGATTCTTGTATGAGAAATTAATTACAATATTCGGCATCTCACTAAAAATATTGAATGATCGTGGAGGTCACTTTGTCAATGATATCATCAAGACATTGACAACTAAATTTTGAATTTGACACTCCTTGTCTAGTCCATATTACCCAAGAGCTAATGGGTAGGTGAAAGTGACTAGAAAGGTATTAGTGTCAACATTATATAAAACCTATGGATTAGAGGGATTAGATTGGGAGGAAATGTTATCATCTATTCTTTGGTCATACTGGACTACCTTTAATCCAACAACAAACCATACACCATTTTAGCTAATATATGATCAGAAGGTAGTAGTACCAATTGAATTCTTGGCATCAAGCCTACTGATAGCAGTAGAGCATCACTTAGGGGACCAAGAGATTATGGAGTAACAACTAACAACATTGATTAAGCTAGATGAGAGAAAATTCATGGCATAATGGGTGATCAAAATGGCCTAGAAGAGAAGAAATCTATGGAATGATAGACATATTTGAAAATTAGAACTCAATCTAAGTGACTTAGTTCTAAAGTTTAATGGAAAATGATAAATCAAGATAGGTAAGTTAAAAATCTTATGGCTTTGTCCCTTATGAGTTGTGAAAGTAACAAACAATGGTGCGGTGAAATTGTAGAACTTGAATGGGATGACAGTGCCAGATATTGTAAATGGTTCAAAGTTAAAGACCTACAAAGTAAAATGTTTTTTATCATTGTAGAAGAAGTTGAATGAAGACAAAAATCCTATTCCAATGACCAATAAAGTAGAATTTAAGGCCCACCATAGGAGGACCTTAAAATGGGACTCACACACCTATTCACAGAAGGGGAGGATATAGATCCAATTATTAAACAAGAAGAATTGGTACTTTGACCCAATGAGAGAAGTAGAACACGAGTCCATGTAAGGTTTACAGATGGGATAGGGAGACTTGAGAAAGATAATGAAAGAGGAATTTCTCCAAGGGGAAGAAGGAATCCAAAGAATCAAGGGATGGTGTATCCATAGTTGGAGTATAGCGAGTTACCCCAACCAATAGAGGACCAAATAAGAATGAGACTAACTATTCAATATGTGGATGGGATAGATAAATTTGATATGGAAGATCTAAAAGAGATAGGAGGAGACACCATGGAAGATGAAATTACTAAATTTTGTCCATTGGATTAGATAGGACTATTGTAAAAGCAGATGCAGTACCAGATCCAACAAGTTGCAAGAGGAGCATAAAATATTGTAAGGTCACACTGCAAGGCTCCTAGAATGAACTATCCAAGACTTGGATGATATTATGCAAATTATGGAGGAGAAGATAATAGTGAGGTAATAAGAAGTAGAAGGGAAAAGGCATTATATGACACCACAAGCAAGTAGTTCACAACATGAAGGTGCAAGTACGAGTAACGAATAAAACTCATAGAGAGCACCTCATGGAATGCCTGATGACCCATGAAGAGTATAAGAATATGAGGATATAGCTTGGTGAGACATTTAAGAAGACATTCCACCACCTAGACCTTAAGGTAGTATCCAAGAGGATTCAAGCGAATCTAGTGATGGGGGTTGCCTTGGCTAGTAAGAGAATAATTTTTTGATAGTGGTGATGATGACTTACTAGAACTACCAATACCTCATGTGTCGCCAGATCCTAAGACATACACAATTGCCTATTGACAGTTGAGGCAACAAAGGAGAGAAGTATGAAGAATTCAAATATTAATGTCCTTGTCAGTAAATTGGTCAGAGTAGAGATATGACGATCATAATAATTCTATTTTTGAGTTTGATTTATCAGAACCATATAGGGATACTTTGGAAAATGTGTCTCCACAATGACATTGGGAGAAAATGTGATGGACACACCAACTATTACATGCAAATTTAAGAGTGAGAGCACTACAAAAATTGTCACCTACAACACAAGAAAATGCAGGTCACTTGGCTCTTATAGATTTGGTGGACATAACCCTAGTAAGAAACCAACAAGAACCCCCAAGATAGCAGCAAGGCCATAGAGGGGGAATACGTCCTTTAAATACTAGGAGGGGTAGAGGATATTTTCCACCTATAGGAGTTAGATAATGAGGAAGGATTAGACCCCCTACTCCTAGATGGCTGAGGGATACACCATTAGCTTATTTAAATTGGACTAAGAACCTGTAAGGCATTCCCTGGTTGAGGGGGGTTGTACCCAACCTGAGAGGAAGATAACCATAGGGATGACCTCCATTAAATACACCCGACCAAGAAGAGTGGAAAATAGGAGAGGATGGGTCCAAGAAATGGAATTTCCATGGAATGTTCATAGAGGTCCCATATCAAGAGGATGTGGTCAGGGAAGACCTAGGTAAGGAATAGGTCTTATCGGTAGAGGAAGAGTACACTTTGACAATGAAAGGAGTTAAGGACTACAAAGAACTCATTCACTAAGCTTAGAAGCTAAATTGATACGAGGAGATAGACAAAGAAGTCACTCCAATGATAGTGAATGAGTGAGCACAACCCTACCTTGCGGTAAATCAATAGAATGATGAGAAGTATTTCCAAGAGGGAGTCCTACACATTGTAATTGCATGATTCCAAACTATACACACATCAATCAAAGAGAAGGAGATCGAACAGAAGGTCATTTGGCACCTAATGATGTGATCACCCATAATGTATAAGTGGGTAACCCAACTAATGAGTCAAAAAATGGCATCGTACAAGTGAATGTCAATGTACAATTTTAACGATGATAAGCATCAAAATAGTTATTGAAAAAATAGAAAATTATCTTAATTGTGAAAATCCTTCAATACACAATTAATATGGAGGGTGGTTGAAAACCGGTAATGGTGGCCCCCTCTAGGAAAATAAAATAAAGGAAAAGGAAAGAAAAGAAAAAGAAATAAAAGGACAAAATAGGAAAAAAAATCACATGCACCAAGGTGATGAATTATCAATCATCAACATGTAGAGGAGCTAAGGTGGCATAATTTAGAAACTAAGATATTAGGGTTTGAAAATCTATATAAATTAAGCACCATGAAGAAATTTTCTTTCCCACTCGCAGATCGTACAACAAAACATTGTAATTTTAGAGGATTGAAGACAAAAAGGGTGCAACCAAAGAAATTTTCTATATGGGTAGGGAAAATTCACCAACTTAATTAATGATTTTGTGACCCATTTTCATTGTGCACCACAACAATTTGTTTTCATAAAAGTAACCCATTGGTAGGAAAAAGCTATCACATTTAGGGTTTTACTCCAAAGAAAATAAGTTTTTTTTTAGAAAATGAGTTGCAGGTAACAATAAGTAGTGGTACGAGTGAGGGTTTGAGGAAAGGAAGTTCCTAGTAAACCCTTAATACAAAATAGTGGAGCTAGGGTTTGATTTTCTAGGAATAAAGAAGGAAAAGTTGCATGAAGAGAAAAATAAGCAAACCCTAGAGCAGGAATTCACCATAAAAAGCATTGAAACAATTTTTTAAATTTGCATGTGTGAAGAATTTTGAAGGGGTGGTTTTACAACACTGCCATACTATGGGAAAAATCCATTTTGGGAAAATATTGCACCAAATGGAGTAAAAATTGCATGCTTTGCCCTAAAATTGCATTAAACAACAAGATTGAAGGATATCGGCAAATGGGTTGCACATATTTCACACTTGGGAAATAAAAACAAGGGTTTTTGACCAAGTGACAATTTTTAAAGTTGTATGTATGATTTGGAGTAGTCATGGTATGATTCTGAGATATATTGTATGAATTCCAAGATCTCAACGATCTATTTTGTGCAATTTTGAAGGCTATTGTACGAAATTTTTTATAGTGGTACAGACCCTAGTGATTGTGTATATAAGGGAGGTGCACCTATACAATTTGACATTAATGGGTATGATTCTAGATCATGCTTGTATGATTTTGAGTGTCAATAGTACAATTTGTTGCAAGTTTACGAGATCGGGTGCGATTGAACAGATCTAACTGGAGTTGTACGATTTGGGTGGAATTGTATTATTTGGAAGTGTACATGTAAAACTTGGTCAAGGCCTTGTACAACCTTGATAGTTTTTATACATTTTGGAGGCAATCGTATGAACATTTGTAATGATTTTGTGCAGTATTGTCCTAAATTGCCGATTCAAGAAAATAGTGTGCAAAAAAGTGTTTCACTTAGCAATGGTAGAAGTATGAGCCCGCAATAGGAAACTTGGGCTCACATTGATCACATTGTGGCATATAGGTCTGATATATCACTAGGACCATTGCACCAAAGAGAATCATGACCCAGGTGATCTCCCCTAGTTTATCCCATTCAAGACTAAGAACAATTATTTCAGTTACCCAAAAGGCATGGTAACTATTATTGGAAAGGGAGAGGACGAAGTCCATGGAGGGGTTAGAGGCATTGGCATGGTGGTAGGAGAAGAATAATGCTGCAATATAGGAGGGAATATATGGAACCACATAGGGTACCTAGTGTTGGAAATTTTGAGTAGATAAGTTGTCATTGATGCCAAGAGTGAGTTGTCATTGATATCAAAAGGTCCTAAGGAGAAATGCAATTGATTGGTTCCAAAAGAACTTCATAATTTTATGTGAGCAATGTAAAAGGTTTTTTATAAAAATCCAAGGAGGCCTTTAATTTCAAATTGGAAAGCCCAAGGAAGTTTTAATTTTTAATTTTTAATATTTAAATTCAAATTGAATTTAAATTTTATAAATAAATATTATTTATTTATTCAAAGTGGCAAAACCTAAGTTTATTTCACCGACGTGCAAGTCAAAGACTTCCCCCGTCAATGTGATGTAAGTGATAATAAAGGCATATATAAAAAAATAAAAATATATATATATATATATATATATATATATATATATATATATATATATATATATATATTGCCTTTGCTAAGGCCAAAAAGGAAGAGTGATATCCCTTGAAAAACACACTGTAAATTGTGGAGGAAAAATAGTAGTTTTCATGCACTATATAAATCCGAAATTTAGTGTGTTTAAGACATCAAGGTGGAATTTGACTTGGCTCTTGTGGAAAAGTGGTTACAGGTTTGAAACCCGATGGCAACAAGTTTGGAAGCCCTTTTGCATTTTTTTTTCTGCGATGGCAGAGAAGGTAATATAATTCATGGGTACTCTAGCTCCCATGTGAGCACCTAGTTCATGTGGTAGCCAAGGCTGCAGCTAGGGTGCTTGAGGAGGCAACGTCATGGGTTCAAAACCCACTAAGGGCAAAGGTACATTTTTTTTTAATTTAATTTCCGTTGCCCTAAGGTTTGACATGAGGTAGTTGGGAGGCATAAGGATTAATTAAATTTAATTTCTTGTGGTGATTTTTCATGGTAAAATAGTAAAGGAAGTTATAAGGAGTTTGATCATAATTTTAAAATAAAGTCCTAATTGTTATATTTGCTTATTGGAGGAGTAAGCATTTTAAGGTGTTGATTTTATTTTAAAGGACTTCTTGCCAAAGGGATTATTGTGAAAGTAATTGTTCTAATATTTTTAAAGTGTTGGATGTTATTTTAAAGAAGGATGGAGTGATAAGATGTATTTGTGTTTGATATTATTTTGTATTGTGATTCCTTGAGAGAAATATTATTATCTTCTAACCTCCTTGAGTTTGTCAAAGAAGTGTTTATGATTGTGGTAGATTTATGTGGTCTACTGCTCATCAAGAAAAAGGTATGGGCACATTATTCCTTGGTTGAGTTGATTGGTTGGTTTTCTGGAAAACAACTTTGGAGTGAAAAGGACTTGATTAGGTTTCCTTATTGAGTTGTTTGAAGAACACCAACTTATACTGAGAGGAAGGGTGAACAATATAAGACCAATTTTTAATTTTCTTTCCAAATCAATATTATGCAATGTGTAGATAGCAATATCAATAGCAGTAATCAAATCAATGCACAAATCACTATACTCAATAGAGACACCACAATTTATGTGGTTCACCCAATGTGGGCTACTTCACGGAGAAAATATTTCTCTAAAATTTCCTCAATAAATATCTTGGTAATCCTTTCCCTATTACAATGTTTATGGACCTCTATACAAAGGAGACACCAATCCCCTAAATCAAGTTCATAGATCTCTATCCACAGGAGAACAACTTCTCCTCTACTCTGGTTGATGATCTCTAGAAGACAACTGCCTCCACTACTCTAGCTTGTGTATATCTCTCCACTAAATAATCTTGTTTCCACTCAGAAGACCTATCCTAATTACCCTGGCTAATGGATCTCTATCCACTAGATACTATTATCCTCTTTGCTCTGTCACCTCCAAGCTTTGTCTCAAATCTGCACTAAACACAATCCTTAAGTCTAGTACAACTCTGCTCAATCTCTATCTCTGGTCTGGCACAAAATTATCCTTAAATCTACACCAAACTCTGCTCTCAAATTTGCACTAAACACAGTCCTTTTGTCTAGCACAAATTTTTCCTTGATCTCTATCCTCAAGCCTTAACTCAAGGCTTGTCTCAATTCTGATGGATCTACCCTAAACCTTAACTCAAGGTTTGAAAAAATCAATCAAATTTGCTCTCAAGTCTTCTCAAATACTTGTCTCAAATATATCTTGTAATATTCCACTAAAATCTTACACTAATCTATCCATAAGTCCTCTCTAGAACTTGCTCAAATCTACTCTATAAGTCCTCTCTAGAACTTTCTCAATATGCTCCACAAGTCCTCTTTAGAACTTTCTCAAATCTGCTCTACAAGTCCTCTCTAGAACTTGCTCAATCTGCTCCACAATTCCTCTAAAGAACTTAACCAAATATGTATTGTAAGCTTTCACAAAATCTCACACGAAATCAGTCCACAAGTCTCCTCAAAGATTTACCTCAAATATTCTCAATAATTCCACATAGAACTTGTCGAATCTCATAGAAACATAAAGAGAATTATGAGAGACTCAATATGTTCTATACTAATCACAATGCTCAATTACTTTCAATCAGTCTCTTAGAAACATAAGGAGAATTGTTAGAGACTCGATATGCTTCAAATTCAACTCAATGCTCAATCACTTTCTCAACTCAATTTAGAATATAGAATAGTTTGTTTCATGGAACTTGAACAATCACTTCACACATCCACTTGATTAGGGTCAACCAACTCTACTCAACCAATCACTCAATGAAATAATCCTTGCTCACAAACCCTATTCCAAGCATATAAAAATCAACTCAAAATGTTTCCAATAATGCTCAACCACAAATATCACATAACAATGATACTCATGATCTTTGCAAACCCTAGTTCAAGTTCTTCACTCAATAACTCACTTCAACAACAATGCTTATAAAACAAATCACATAACAATGATACTCATGTTCTCTTCAAACCCTAGTTCAAGTTATTTTCTCAACAAATCACTTCAACAACAATTCTTATAAAACAATCTTCCCATAGTAATGATACTCACACCCTAATTCAAGTTCTTCTCACAACAAATGGTTTCAACAACAATGCTTAGTTTAACAACAATTCTTTATTCTAGAAAACCTTGAAGCATTAACTCAACACACTCAATAGGAAACCCTAATCAAGTCCTTTTCACTCCAAACTTATTTTCCAGAAAACCAATCAATAAAATCAACTATGGAAGAATGTGCTCATACCTTTTTCTTGATGATGAAGGGATCTCATAAATCTGTCACAACTACAAACACTTCTATGCCAAGCTCAAATAGGTTAGTAGATAAATATTTCTCATAATGTAATGTAAAAACTCAATGACACCTTATCACTCCATCTTTCAAAACAACCATCAGAATACATAAAATATTTATCCAATAAAACCTTATAATCTCCCAATTAAAAATAAATTCAACATCCACCAAAATTAACTCAAAACCTCTTTACTTAGATTTAATGGCAAAAAGAACTTTGGCAAAAATTAAATCTACTTTCCTTATAACTCCAATAACATAAATCACTTATCAATAAAACAACCTTTAATAAACCCTTATAACTCCATATAAAACTTTATAGAAAACCTTAGGCAAATAAAATTTAATTAAAAATACCTTTGCCACTAGTGGGATTCGAACCCAAAATCTCTGCCTCCGTAAGCACTCTAACTGCGGGATTGACCACCACATTTGCTAGATGCATACTTGAAATCTTAGGAGCACTTGGTGCTCTTTTTCCTAATTCTGGTGCTCAAAAAAAGTGTGTGCAAAAAATATTTCCCCTTGTCACTCAAAATGAACATGCAAACTAACCACCATGTGAATCGATCGTGGTGACTTCCACTCCCAACGCTCTCACAAAATGCACGCTGCCAATGGACCACCCTGTCCAATGGGAGTGAGACCTTCTTATCCCATTTATGTCTTTTTACCTGGTGCTAAAAGACAACACGAGTTTGTCTTCTTCCTCAATGATTGCATGAATTATCTTTCTCTTTGGTCACATAAAATTTAATCAAAGAAGGTAAGTTCTAATGTTCTTTGGCATGGTATTTATACATGATTTCTCATTTTTCCATAGACGTCGGCGCTCCACGAAGTTTTATGATGTCGGTGCTTTTTAAAACATTTTATAATTTATAAATTATTTAAATTCTAAAAGAATTTAAATTTTATAAATTATATTTATAAACCTTTGACTTTAATAAAATTTAAAGCCTTCCTTGGGATAAAATTTAAACCTTTAATTTATACTCCATTGATTTGATGAAGATTATTCTGCCACCATGGTTTTAATAAAAACCTTAATTCTGCCATCACAATGTTTAAGGAAACCTTTTAATTTTCACCATGGTTTTAACACAAACCCTTATAAAATAATATTTTGACAAATTTTCTTCAACTCTTTGCATTGTTCTTGGTGACAGTAATGGTGTACTCCATGGTATTAATTATAGATTCATGTGTTCACCTTGACATCAATGATGACTTCTCACCTTGACATCAATGACAACTAAATGAGCTCAAAATGTCCAAGCATTGTTGAGCTATTGTGAAGTGAATGTTATGCACCTTGTTTTATAAGCATTGTTGTTGAAGTGAATGGTTGAGTGAAAAAATTGAAATAGGGTTTGAAAAGAACATGAGTATCATTGTTATGTGAGATTAGTTTATAAGTGTTGTTATTGAAATGAATGGTTGAGTGAAGAACTTGAAGTAGGGTTCGAAAAGAACATGAGTATCATTGTTATGTGATATTGGTTGATAAGCATTGTTGGAAATATTTGAGTGAATGTTCATATGCTTGGACTAGAGTTTGTGATCAAGGATTATTTCATTGAGTGATTTGTTGAGTAGAGTTGATTGAGCCTAGTCAAGTGGATGTGTTAAAGTGATAGTTCAAGTTCTATGAAATAAATTATTCTATATTCTAAATTGATTTGAGAAAGAGGTTGAGTGTTGATGAGTGTGAAACATATTGAGTCTCTAACAATTCTCTATATGTTTTTGTGATAAAAGAGAGATTTAAAGTGATTGATATTTTGTGAATGTGAAGCATATTGAGTCTCTAAAAATTCTCTATATGTTTCTAAAAGAGTTATTGAAAGTGATTGAGCATTGTGATGAATGTGAAGCATATTGAGTCTCTAACAATTCTCTATATGTTTCTAAAAGAGTGATTGAAAGTGATTGAGCATTATGATGAATGTGAATCATATTGAGTCTCTAACAATTCTCTTTATGTTTCCATGAGATTGGACAAGTTCTAGTGTGGACTTGTTGAGCATATTTGAGGTAAGTCTTAGAGAAGACTTGTGGACAAATTTGTGTGAGCTTTTCTAGAAGCTTACAATATAGATTGAGAGTATATTTGGACAAGTTGTAGTGAGGACTTATTGAGAGTAGATTGAACAAGTTCTAGAAAGAAATCATGGATAGATTAGTGTGACCTTTTGTGGAAGCTTACAAGGACATATTTGTGCTAAATCGAAGGACTGTGTTTAGTGCAGATCAAAGGACAAATATTGAGGATAGATTTATGCTAGACCGAAGGACTATGTTTAGTGCAGATCAGAGGATAGATATTGAGGACATATTTGTGCTAGATAAAAGGACTATGTTTAGTACATATTTGAGGATAGAGTTTGGTGCAGACTTACGGATAGGTTTATACCAAACCAGATACATATATTGAGCATATTTGTGCTAGACCGAAGGACTGTGTTTAGTACAAATTTGAGATAGATATTTGAAGGTGACAAAGTATAGAGGAAGACAGTATCCAGTGGATAGAGATCCATTAGCTAGGGTAGTGAGGATAAGTGTCTTCACTGGATAGAGATCCATTAGCCAGAGTAGTGGGGGTAATATTTCTTCTAGAATATCACCAGTCAGCACTAAGGATAAAGGAGTTCTCCTCTAGATAGAGATCCATGAACTTTATTAGGGAATTTATATCTCCTTTGGAGATAGGTCCATAAACATTGTAATAGGGAAAGTATTTCGAAGAGATTGATTGAGAAAATTTTAGTGAAATATTTTCTCCATGGAGTAGCCCACATTGGGTGAACCACATTAAATTGGTGTCTCTATTGTGTGTGGTGATTTGTGCATTTCTTTGATTACTATTGTTGATATTGCTATTTATACATTACATAATATTCATTAGGAAAGAAAATTAAAAAGTGGTCTTATATTGTTCACCCCCTCTCAGTATAAGCTTATGTTCTTCACCTAGAAGAGAACTTAGTAGTGAAGTTCATCGAGAAAAAACCTTAGAATAATATGAGGATATGTTCAATGAAATAAATGAGGAGCAAGTGGACATCAAGGATGTCACTTTTGGGCAGCCAATGGGAGAATTTTACAGAAAGTGGTGGACAAGTGTTGACAACAAATATCCATTGAAGGAGGTGCTAAAGAAGGCTAGAGTGAGTATTTTAGTGTAGATCCCACCACAAGACAAGGTATTTTTCAATGAATACTTATTGTAGATTCTCCAATCGTACGAACCTACTGAGAACTATATAGTAATATGAATGGGTAACATATATGTTACCATGGAATTTATGACAGTGGCATTCCAATGGAAATTTGGATTACCCATGAAAGGAGATCTAGTTGTGAAGAAAATAGTTGATCCTATTGAGATGCACAGGTTGATCATAACACTCACATTGATGAAGTCACCTGTGGTAGCCAATATTTTAGGTACTAGCACCCATGGTATTAAACAAATATAGTTAAATATGGACGAGTTGGATTGCTTGATGAATGTAGTTATGGCCTAATTTTTTGTAGAATCATGAACTTTAGAGATTCCAATCTGGATAGCACAATATGTGGAAGGTGTTTACAAGGGCACGTATGATTGGGGAGCATTCTTGCAATAATGGATGCAACAATCATTGATAGTGAGAAGGAAGACATTCACCATGATATTTTGTGCCATTGCACTATTATTGGATGCAGTGTCAGGATTGGAAATTCACTTTCCAGGGAGATCCAAACCAAGGGAAATAGCACTTGGTTTGCTGACCATACTACAATTGGTAAAGACCATACCTTTATCGAAAGCCATTCCATATAACAAGAAGGCTAAGAAAAGTATAAAACAACCAGACCACTGATGTAGGATGAGTTTGAGACTGCATTTGATGAAGATGTCCATCCAAAGAGAAATTTAATGTGATAGTTGGAACCAGCATTTGAACAGTAGGTCCAAGTCCACAAGTTGTGGGAGAAACCTAGCTCTTTTGTAGAGGAGGAGAAAGTAGAGCAACAATCTAGATCTATAAAAAATTAGATGTGAGGACAAAGGGAGAAACAAGTAAAGGCAACACAAAAAGTACAACCCAAATCAGCACTAGAGGAAGGGCACTCTGATTTAGAGGGGCTAGATCTATTGAATTTTAATTTACTAGGTCTGGAAGGAGTGGTAAAATGATGGAATCCCCAAAATTACTTCAAACCTCTAATTTTTAACTTTTGGATTCATCTAGATACTTGACTAGAACGGTGATAGTACCACTAGTTACAAAAGCAAAGGTTGTACTGGAGGTACCATTGGAAGCACCTAAGGAGACAAAGAAAATAAAAATTGTGATGAGAGATAGTCATAGCCAATGGGAGCTGATAAACATACAGATACTACAGGAAGAGCTTGCTCCTGACCAAATTGTTGCAACACAAAGAGGAGTGCACCCGATCCCACAAGAGAAAGGAGTGATAGCCCAAAAATAGGAGGACTTGCCTAAGTTGCAAGAGGAAGTTCAAGTACTAGTGGAAGAGTACTAGTTTCAAAATAAAGTCATTAATGTTGAGGAGATGCAATCACCGAAAAAATAAGAGATGAGTAAGGTGGTAGCATACAATTTTCCACTAGAGGGAAAAATAACCAACATGAAGAAAGAATTCGAAGGAAGTTCTCATTCATAGGGATAAGAAGAAGGATAGACCCTACCATAGAATAATATTGAGGAGATTTGTACAAGCTTCCTAGTAGAAGTACCTCACTTTGATCAGGTGGAGGATATGGGTGAAAATACAGATGAGTAGGTGGAACACTTATTTTGATAGTCTAGCAAGATATTTGCTAGCACCAGATTGTAGTTTTGTATTGGCGGTATTGGGAAACTAAAATAGTGGAGAGAGAAAATCTTTGTTGAATTGGAAAATATTATGGAATAGGTGTGCAATGAGGATCATACAAGGTAGATATCACACATCCATTCATAAAACCCATGGTTATTACCAAGAGGAGATGTAACCATGATGCTTGGTAGAAAGAATTTATCAGAAGGAGTGAAGACCAATTACCATACAAATCCATGAGTGTATTTGGATAGGATAACTTGTCAGACCTGTCCATTGAATACAAAATGTACAAAATTTCAAAGAGTACCTTGGGATTTGGCCTTCATAATGAGGAAATTTTATTTTCTAATATACTAGATCGAGTGGCTCAGCTTGGATCTTGAACAGGTTTACTAGACTAAAGAAACACAATGAGTGGAGGTAGAATCTACTCGAAAGGATATGGTTACAATGGAGGAAGAATTAACACACAACAAAAGCATGGTTGAGGAAAGAGTAAAGAAAGTGGAAATAGAGTTAGAAAGCATAAATTAAACTTACAAATATTAGCTTTGTTCCTAAGAAGCAGAGAAATAGATTGTGATCCAACAAGCAGAAGAGTGTATAAAATTGTTGGAATCTAAAATGGCAGCACAAAATGAACAATTGACCATCCAGGCTACTAAGTTGAAGATGGCAAAAGAGAAACTATAGTAAAAGAACCACAAAATTGAAGATATGGAAAAGGATACCATGCACTATAATAAAATTATTCTAGATCATAAGACTATGCTAAAGGCTAAGGACAAGACTATGGCAACAATGGAAGCCGACCTTCATCAACATATTAAGGTTATTATTGAAAAGAATGAGGAGTTAGCCATAGTAGCCTAAATGGAATCTACAATGGTAGAAAAACTATGCAAGGAATCATCCAAGTATGAGAAGAATCTAGGAGCATTGCTAACCATTGTAGAAGAGGGCTAATGAGTATGGGTTGAAAGCCCTAGAAGTTAGTTAGTATGCAACTAGCTTAAAGGATGAACGTACTACCTTGCAAATTTTTCTTGTTGATTACCACAAATAGGCCTTAGATAAGATAAATAAGAATAATATGGTGAGGACATTGCTTGATTTAAAGGAGAGGGTTTATGTAGGAAGCAAGTCCACCTCCCAGAAGAAGAAAAAGTAATCTAGGGATTTACACAGTTTTGTTAAATTTTGCTCAGTTTTGATCAAAGTGTACGAATGTCAAATTGTACAAGAAAAGAGTAAAACATATAAGGTTGCACATGTACGATGTGAAATGAAATGAAATGAATTTAGAATGTGCATTTGGGGATAATTTGATAAAAATCAAATTAGACCTTAATAAACCTTGTAAAAAGATTTAGTTGGGAAATCCGTTGGGAATGGCAGTTGTAAATGATGTGATTCTTTAGAAATCACTTTGGAATGATATGGGTATGCATTATATAGCTCCCCTTATTCATTTTTTGGTTGTTCATTATGGTTCACTATTATTCATTAATTGTTTACTATTGCAATATCAATATAGAATTCATGGAGTATGGATTGTGGAGTAGAATTGTTGTTCAATGAGTGATATGTTGCTGAATGATGAAATGCTATTGATAATCTGAATATGATAGCCATTTTCCTTGGTTCCTTATCCTTGTGAATTTATCCATTCATTCTAGTTGTTGCAAGTTGTGTAGTTAATATTTAGCACATAAATTGGCATGTATATGGATGGAATTGCATTGTTAATGATCATGTTACTCTACATACTTGGTGTGAATCATGGAGTGGATGGTGAGATGAGTTACAACCATAATTTGACATTTTATAAAAGTTGTATGATTTTTGGAATCATCCATGGTGAATATAATTCATTACTAATGAATTAGGGTTTGCATGTTATGGAGAATTGGAGCAATTGATGCTTAGAAACTTCCCAAAATCTATCTTGGATAATTGGTTGTATCAAGTGATAGATCTAGAAGATAGTTACAGCAAGATTTCGTATGAACTATACAAGGGTTTCTATCAAATTGTAATTCATTTTACCCAATTTGGTAATTAAGGCCACAACCCAATTCTTCCAAATAAGGAAATAATGCTAGTTTGAGGAAATCGATTACAAAACTGATAGATTTGATTTACAAAACTTGTTACAATTAGTTGGTTGTGTACAAAATCATACCAAGTATAGTTGTATGATTTGGATCATACAACTATATAATTTGGTGATTGTACAATATATCTTGGCAAGTTGACTAGTGTATGATGAAGATTGTACAAGTTGTACAATTTGGGATTTGAGATCTTGGGAATCATTTTTTAGACACCAAAACAATGCCAATCCGATTATGCTACCAAGGCATTGACAAAATTGATGCACAAAGCCCTTAGGGCAGCCCTCAGAGGTCAAGCAGTGGTTCTAACCACTCCCAAAGTAGTTTTGGAAGGTTCCTAGGTCAGTTGGGGGCTTTTTGAGGCCTAGTTCCTATTCGTCCCACCCCGGGATGAATGGCAGTTCCTATTCATCCCACCCTAGAGCGAATAGCAGCATTCATCCCGGGGTGGAGCGAATAGCAGGTTTGACTAGAAAAAGTCAAATCTGGACAAGTGGCCACCAGAAAATGCCACTTGCCCTACTCTTCGAGGCATGCATGTCATAACCCAGGGCATGCCTATGACAACCCTCATCAATGAGGCCATTTTGGGGAGATTCTCTTCCCCCTCCTATGCATGTCGCCCTGGTGGACAAGTGGCCCCTTGGGCCTTGCATGCCCTTTGCACATTTGACCTCCTAGGTCTATAAAATGGATGACATTCTCATCCAAAGAGAGAGAGGTTTTTTCTAGGATTTGCGATGAAGTGCTACCGAGTTATTACCTCACCTTTATTGCTCCCTTTTCATCCATAATTTCTCCTTAGCGAGAGAGGTTATCGGGTGGTACAAGAAGGCACAATTTGACCCCAAAACTGAATCCATAGTTCGAATACCCACACCAAATTTACCTAAAACACTTCCCCTATAGTTTTGCATCAATCTTCATTGGATTGGTGTGAAAATTTAGGAGATTTTGGTGGGCGTCCCACCCTCGGGCGCCCCCCAATCTGTGATAGTCGAATTCATCCCACCCCCAGATGAATAGAAATTCATGCATAATTTTATGACTATTTTTAATTTATTATTTTATACATGTCTATGAGATGCTTCAGTTCAAATTTTATTGCTTTCTGACATGTATTGACTGAGATATAGCTATTTTATGATTTTGTATGCATGTGGGTCCCACTTTTGCATGCAGGAGGATTTGGGTAGAATATCTAGAATATGATCATATGGGTTCTCTCAAAATATCATTTTATGCTTACTCACCAAATTTTGTAGGTTTTTGACATGTTTAGGTAGGAGAATCACTTGTTTGCCTTTTGTAGGTTCACCATGTGCGATGGGACCTAACGCAGTGATCGGGTGCAATTATTTTACAAAACTAGGTGATATCATCCCAAAACCATCTCCTTTACATCACTCTTGAGTTTTATCTCATTTGGAATCCATTTTCTATCTATACCTCACATGCGCCTTTTCAGGCTATGGGGATTGCATGTTTTAATATCATACACATATGCTTTTGACTCTCTTTTGCTTTCCTATGTGTAGATTCAGGTGCAAAAATATGATAGGAAACATCAGAGGATGAGTATCACATTGACGTAAGTGGCGATGACATTGAGCCCGCCCACTTCGAGTGTGGGCATGCGGAAGAACAATGGATGTGCACCACGTTCTTTGAGAGATTGATATCTCTTGGCACCCATTTATTGTAACAGATTGTATCAAGATGATTCAAGTCCTCAAAGGGAGGCATTGTAATTTGATTTGAAGTTATCTAATAAGGAGAATGCCCCATTTGCTTTATTACTTGTTATACATTGCCTCTTGCTTGCATGCTTTGATTTACGCTTTCATAGGACTTATAAAGCACATACATTCTATTGCTTCGGTTAAGGTGCACCATTTTTCCATTGCTATAGTGGTGATCATGGTGGGACCTAGTCCCTTTTTCTTTAGGTGATTTTCTAACTTGGTTTTTCACCTTTTCTGATTGCAGGTTCTAGTCGCTCCAGACCCAGGCGAACTCAGGACTGCTATTCATGCCACCCTAGGATGGATGCAAATCCATCCCTCCCTAGGATGAATGCAGACCTAAAATTCATCCCACCCTAGAATGAATAGAAAATAATAGGTTTTCTAAGCTAGATTTCAGAACCAGCAGACAATGGCAGAGAAGAGGTAGGGTCTGAACTATTTCCTTTCTGTTTTTCATTTACAGAACCCTATTTTCTGTCGATTTTTGCTTTGTGTGCTTAAGTAGGAAAATTAAAACTATCACATTTCCTTTTCTGAAAATGCAAAAATACAAAAACATACATAAAGTAGAAAATCATAACTAGGATTGCATCTTCCTTGGCTTGCTTGCATATTGCTTGCCCATCGGTGAGATTTCATTTAGGGTTGCTTTCCTAGCTTAGTGTAGTGACTTCCATATTTCATATTTTAATCTTCTGAAAGTAAAACATTGCTTTAAAGCTTGCATTTAGTGAAAAGTCATTGAATGCTCTATTGCTTGCTTTATTTTGGATTAAAAGGAATCACACACACCATGATCCACTTAAAACGCTAACGAGTTGGACTTCATCCCCAACCGTTGGTAGAGCGCAAGTGATGGTGGGTTTCATCTCCATCCACTTGGCTCAAATCCCATGAACCCGATCCATCTTGCCAAGGTCCGGTTCCAAGATCCATCATAGCCCATGGGTTATAGCATGCATCACCCTTTGGGGAGGTGTATCACAGACTACGGGTGAACTGGGTGAGGAACTGGTAGGACTTGTGCTCCCTGGCCATGTGTGGGCTTCATTACCACACATTATAGGTGGGATAACATGACCTAGAGTTCATAGCCAGGTTGTCGAGCTATGAGTATACAGGTGAAATCCATTAAACTCAAGAATACAATCCAACAATTATCAAACACGTGACACAAGGTCTCTTTACAACAAATTTGAAACAACACTGAAACCAGTTTTAGGATACACATCTAATACATTAACAAAGATAAACATATGTTTGATTGTGTGTTTCCCATTCTGGTATATTGTTTCATAAAATTTGTAAAGAAGATAAACATTAAACATTTGATAGAACCTTCTTGCAATGGTTTTCACCCACAGCCAAGCCCAATCAAGGGCGGAAGCTATGGAGAGTGTACATGGAGACACAAGTCACCTCCGTTATAGCCCCCGAGATTTGGTTATACCACCTTGGAGGGCTGACACTCACCCCAGTCCATGGACCGCTAGGACAACTAGGATAGAGCAGGGTCTCCAAGAGACCCCCAGATGGGATACCCCCATGCACCAAGAGCCAACTCAGGGAGAATGCTCCCATTATATGGACACATCAAACACTCATTTTGATGATGAATGGCTAGTGCACGAAGAGGCACATGGAGATAGGGTAGTACCATGCATTCACATGCCTATCAGAGCAGAAGCACCCACTCAAGGGCCGGATCCCCACAATGATCATTGGGTGGGGCATGATGATCACATCTTACCTCCATGTCACCCAATTAAGACTAGGGAGCCCAGATATCAGGATGAGTATGAGGCTCATCATGCAGGGTGAGCTAATTCAGCCCTACCTTTCCTCGTTCATGAGGGAATATATGAGGAAGTCCATGACATTCCTCAAGAGCAATTCACTATGCGAGGGCATTGTACCTCCACACCTACTGAGTATAGGGAACACCTACCTCGTCTAGAGCCACAGGTGAATGCAGCCAACCTCGATAGAGGGAAGCACATTATAGAGGTCTCAGATCATCATGACCAGAGAGAGATCGAGGGGAACCATCTAGGCCACCTAGACCCCAAACAATAGATCAAATTAGATAGGTAGTTTCCAAATACGCAAAATTCCAAGCTCAATTTAAATAGCTTTGGCATGACAAGGAGCAACTAGACCACCTGCATCAGCTCAAAAAGGAACGTATTCAATGTCAAACCAATGAGCTATTCCAAAAGACCCTACATGAGTGGGTTCCAACCCCGAGCACTCATAGGGTGGAAACCTATCGGAGGCAACAACCCCTAGTCCGAGAGAGGTCACCTAGACCTTATAGAGGATTACCTCCTAGACCTCCTAGGTCTGATCGAGATTTGACTCCCAGGACTGATGTGGACCGCCCCCCATGGGTGACTACACAGGTTTATAGACCAGCTCCAGAGATGCCTTACGAGGCATGCGATGGATATGAGCTGGAAGAAGCATGCATGGAAATGCCATATCAAGGTAGGGGGTTGTCCCACAACCACCCCATAATAGGCCTCACGTTCCTTGCAACCCACCATAGGAACAGGATAAAGAAGAGGAGATCAAGTCCTCCGATGCTTACAAGGCACTACTAGAGCATCTCGAGTCAGTCGAGAATAGAACCTCTAGGTCCCAAAAGCCTACGTTACATCAACTCCATAGTCACCCTATGCATCCATCAGTTCCTATGCCTCCCTACCCCAAACAATTCAAGATGCCTCAATTGGCCACATTTAAGGGGGAAGAGGATGCGCAGGAGCATGTCACCCATTTCTTGAGCCAATGTTTTGGTATCCAGGACAATGATGCCTTGCTTCTAAGGACTTTTGTGACCACCCTCATAGGCCCTACCTCCGATTGGTTCACACAGCTCCTGAAGCACAACATTCACAACTTAGATCAGCTCGTGGATGCATTCCTAGAATATTTTACCTTCAATACCAAGAGGAAGGTGACACTTGCTGACTTAGCTGGTCTCAAGCAGTATGATGATGAGTCAATCAACAATTATGGAAATAGATGGAGGGCTATGCTTTCAAAGGTGCCCTATCTACTCCCCACATCGGAGTTGACCCAGATGTTTACTAAGAGCTACCTAAAACCCATCTCCTTGCTACTACAACTACAGTAGTATGCAACTCTTGAGGATGCCCTAGCACAGGCTAGGACCATCGAAGAAATCAAGATCCAAGAGGGCGAGATTGCAAAACCTCACAAGGAGTGGACTAAGACCACTAAGACCAACACAATGCAACCAAAACCCATCATGGTCAATCAAGTTGCCATTAGTGTCCCAGGGCCGACACAAGCACAACAGCCTCAAAAGGTAGAATATCATGTCACACCCCTTGGGAACTATGAGAAGGAAAATAAAAAATAAGGGCAAAATCAACAACGCCGCCCCAAGCGATAGTATACGCCCATAACAGAATCTATGGATTCCTTGTTTGACCACCTCTATGTGGCCAGTTTGGTCCACCTACCTGAGAGTAGACCTATAGATCCTAATGCACCAAAGCCTAAAGGATACCAGGAAGACTTGTATTGCAAGTACCATCGAAAAAAGGGTCATGACATCTTTGGATGTTACAAGTTCAAGAACTTGGTGCAGGACCTAATCGACAGCAAAGCTCTCATGGTAGACAACCCCATGGCACCAAACAACCAATGGATGGAGGTCTACAAAGACCCCTTGCCTACCCATGGGGAGCAGGCCAAGCCCACACCACAAGTAAATGAGGTCCATCAGGCCTATCCCAAGCAGGGATTTATGGGCATGGTGAGCATCATGACATGGAACAAGAAGTACCCAAGTCCAGTCACAGCTCCTATGGCTCCAAGTGACATTCCATCAACTTCATGAGCTGCACCACCATCAGTACAGACTCCCCTGCCTAGGCCTATGGCCATGATCTAGACCAAACTCACTCAAATTTTGAGGACCACATCGGCTAGGCTCTCCATCTATGAACTAATTCAACAATCGCAGCCTCATAGGGAGGCCCTGATGGAGATTCTAAAAGCCATTGAGTTGCAACCCTAGGAAGCAAATTCATTCAACAATTTCATGGGGCATGTATGCCAATGCACTGAGCCAGTCATTACATTCAGGGAAGATGAATTAAGGCCTATCCCCACTGACATAGTGGACCCACCTTTGCACATCATCGCATGTGTGAATGGGACCCCATTTAAGAGAGTTCTGATAGACACTGGTTCATCCAGTAATATCATTACCACAATGGCACTAGAGCATCTTAAACTACCAGCATCACACATTGTCGCATCCACATACACCCTCCGAGCATTCAATGATACTATATGCTCGATAGTTGGCACAATTGTCCTACCCATTCAAGTCGGGCAAAAGACAATTCCAGCATTGTGTCACATACTAGAGGGTGAGATGGCATACAACATCCTGCTAGGTAGACCCTGGATTAGGAACATGAAGTGTGTCCCTTCAATCATGCACCAGTGCCTAAAATACATATATGAAGGATAGGTTCACGTCATCTCGATAGACCTAGAACCCTTCAAATACTGCAACCTAGTGCAACAGTTGCCTGAATCGACCCTACCATCGCCTCATCTAGAATTTTAGTTGAATAAGTCCCATTTGGGTCTGATTCTAGCATCACCCCTCCCATAGATCTATCTTCATCATAGTCCATCCCATATTCATCATCAGCTCCTTCATAGGCACCATCGTCATCCATGACCCCTTTGTCGAAGGACATAGGGAAGAGACTCATTGAAGAGATCCCCCAACAGTTTCCACCATCTCCTCTGAAGAGATACCTAGCATGATGGAGGAAGAGTCGATCGACGAGCCCATCATGGAATGGGCCCAAGAGGCACTCCCATTTCCCCCTTCACCATGGTCGTCGATCATAGTTGAGATGGCTAACACAGGTCTGGGGGAGTACATAGTCCAAAATGTCATGGCTACACCTGTAGTTGAGTCAGTACAGGACATGGGCAGACCTCTCCTTCCGAGGGGCACCATTATTCCTTTAGGCCTCCCTCCTAATCAGACAAATTTTATATATGGGGGCCTTGATTATGGCATAGAGCCCTATCAATAGGAAGAGGAGGATGAGGAGCCTTTCAGGGAATGGATCGATTATTTGTCTAACCCAAACTTTGCACTGAAGTATTTTGACCTATGCAATTGGCATGGTTACGAGTTAGGCCGATATGAGCAAGGCATGCATGCCCCCTTTCACCACAATATTCATATGACAAGTCAGGATTAGGGCATAACAACCCCTTGCCCCTAGATGTCCTCTTGGATGGCATTGATCGCCTATGCATAGGACAGAGAGATGAGTTGGCTCAAGACCCGTACGCCAACCCGCATACCATCTACTCATTGGGGGACTATTTCTCGATATCGGATGGGAGCCCTATGATCTTTAGTGACATTCTCCCACATTTTGAGAGAGGTGAGAGCTCGCAAGCGTGTCCTCACATTTGTGATGATGGCCCCTCTTATGAGTGGACCTCAGGAGATGAGTTCGATTACGAGGTAGCACCATATGATCCCTTTGAGTCAGACAATGATCATTCATAGGTCATCCCCATTGATGACGAGTAGGAGGACTTCATGTGCATGTTCCCCATAGATGACCCTATCTGGTAGTAGCTCCTACCTCCTAAAGAGCCGGTCCACCCTCAAGAAGTTAGACCACCTAGTGAGGGCTCAATCCATTTGCTCAAACTACTCGATCCTCACGTGCCAATGGCACCACAAGATGAGAGTGAAGAAGTCCTCATCCATAATGATGATTATGAGGAGCGAGCATATATGGGACCTCATCAACCTAATCACCCAATTCCTGTGGGTAGAGGTGAAGGATTCATATATGATAGTGATGATGAAGATGAGATGGAGAGGGCCTATCTTGGTCCTCCTTATTTGCATCATCATCATGAGCCCATCGACATAGATGAGGTGTATCATCAGCTACACATTAGCCCATGCTTAAGGGCAAGACCAATCAATCGAGATTGGATTTATCATATGGTCTTTCCTGACCCATCGACATATATGGAGCTCCTTGAGCCCAATGATCCCATCCTGCAATCTATTCATAGACAGGATCCGGTGATCCCTATTCCCCCACCACCACACTTGGGGGTAGGAAGTGATACTGATGAGAAGTCTTTCACCCATGGTCCTGGAGAACAAATCCATTCCATCAACATGATCTCCATTGATTTGACCACACCACTCCGCAATCCAGTCGATCCTTCCAAGCCGTTGCATCTAGACCTAGATGCTATCGAATGGGATCATGTTGATTCACCCCCATCACCATCTGAGTATTGGCCATGTGGTGAGATGTTTCATTTCACCCCAAGGTCTACTCAGGATGTCTTTCATGCTGAAGTGGAACCTGATATTCCTATTGATGATCTTAACTCAGCAGATGACATCCACCTGATCCCGACTCCACATCAGTTGGAGGATGGATCACATATGTCAGTAGAGCCAATGATTGACCGAGACATAGGCTCAGATCCAGATAATCCATAGTTTATCAAGCTAGGGGAAGGCTTATCCCTTGAAGAGCAAGTCATGTACATTCAGATTATTATGGAGAGAAAGCAAGCTTTTGCATGGTCCTATAAGGATATGTCAGGACTAGACCCAAATCTGGTCATGCATAATTTAACACTCAACCCGACAGTCAAGCCGATAAAGCAAAAGTTATGAAAGATGCATCCAACAGTAGCCTTGATGGTGAAATATGAGATACAAAAGCTCTTGGATGCCCAATTCATTATCCCCATAGATTATCCGCCATGGTTGTCCAACATGGTTCCCATCAAGAAGCCTGATGGGAGGATTCACATATGCATAGACTTCAGAGATCTAAACAAGGTGAGTCCTAAGGATGATTTCCCTTTGCCTAGAATTGATGCATTGGTAGATGCCATAGTAGGTCATGAAATGCTTTCCCTCATGGATGGTTTCTCTGGGTACAATCAGATCCGTATCAACCCAGAAGACCAGATCAAAATGACATTTACAATACCTTGGGGAACATTTTGTTATAGGGTCATGCCCTTTGGCCTCAAGAACGTTGGTGCCACCTATCAGCGGGCCATGACATACATCTTCCATGATTACATGCACAAGATTCTAGAAGATTACATGGATGACTTATTGGCTAAGTCTCTATTACGTCATGAGCATCTCGATGTCTTACGCAAAGTCCTCGATCGCCTCATTGAGCACAATGTTAGGCTGAACCCCAAGAAGTGCATCTTCGGTATCACATCTAGAAAACTCTTGGGTTTCATAGTCTCCAAGTGAGGCATCGAGGTGGACCCTAACAAAGTCAAGGCTATCCTTGAAATGCCTCCCCTGACTACCATCAAGCAAGTGCGAAGCCTGCAAGGCAAAATCGTATCTATCAAGCGCTTCATAGCGTAGTTGTCGGATAAATGTCGGCCAATGAATAGACTATTGCATAAGGGAGTCGCATTCCACTGGGATGATGAGTGCCAAGAAGCCTTTGATGAAATAAAGCAATACCTAGTTTCGCCACCAGTCTTGGCACCCCCTCGACTAGGAGTACCATTCTACTTATACATCTCAACCACTGAGATCGCACTGGGAGCCATGCTAGCCCAGAAGAATGAGTTTTTCAAAGAGCAGGCTACTTACTATCTTAGCCGCACCCTAGTCAGTTACGAAGTTTGATACGCATATGTCGAGAAGTTATGCTTAGTAGTGGTTTTTACCACTAGGAAGCTATGCCATTATATGCTAGGGCATACCATGTATGTTGTGTCGAAAGAGAATCCATTGTGATACATGATGAGTCACACTTATCATAGTAGTCGCACGACGAAATGGATCATGTTGTTGATGGAGTTTGACCTAGAATTCATCAAACAAAAATCTATCAAAGGTCAGGTCATAGCTGATCAGCTTGTAGAGGCTCCTCTTGAGGATGATCAACCTCTTAGCATGGAGTTTCCCGATGATGGGGTCTTCCATATCTCAGAATCACCAAATTTTGATGAGCCTGAGATCCAGGCCGATATGACCCTGTTCTTCGATGGCTCCAAGTGTGAGTGAGGGGGTGGCACGGGAGTCATGTTCTTTACACCACAAGGGGCTCCATTGCCTCTATCATTTAAACTTAATTTCCCATGCACTAACAACAATGCAGAATATGAAGCCTTGCTCATAGGTCTTCAAGCAATCCGTCGCCATGAAAATAAAAAAGCTTAACATTTTTGGTGACTCCCTACTAATTATCAACTAGGTCAAAGGGATTTTTTAGTGTAAATGTCTAGTGCTACAAGCTTATAAAGCCCTTGTGGATAGATTCCTAGAAAATTTTGAATGGTACGATATCGAGGCAATCCCTCGATCATCAAATCATTTTATGGATACTATGGCCTCCTTAGGGTCACTTATCCCATAGAACCCTTCAGATGACATAACCACCATTCATGTTAAAATGCTATCACAACCTGCGATGAAGTGAGAGAGCTCTGAAGCCATGCCAGGCATCCACATGATTCAAATTGAACCATCTCATGATAGGTTCTCACAAATTCATGATCACTTGAATCATGTCGATTGGGGGTCCTTGTTCCCCCAAACCCCTTTTGATAGTAGCACCATGCTATTTTTACAAGTTCTCCCATAATCAACATTCGCTAGGGATGAACCTTTAAAGGGACAGGTCATTCATGCCATCGAAGCTTCTACGCAGTAGGACTGGTATACTCCCATTCGAGACTACCTCAAGCTTGGTAGCCTCCCACCTAGATTGTCGCATGCCGCCAAAAGGACACTCAAACAGAAAGTAGAAAAGCATGTCTTGTTAGGAGACATTTTGTATCATCGGAGCTACGAAGGAATTCTCCTTCATTGCTTAGAACAACAAGAAGCTACTTGGGCCATTGCCCAAGCACACGATGGTACATGTGGTGGCCACTTTAGTGGCATGGCCATCACAAAGTGCATTCTTTGCATGGGCTATTATTGGCCATCCTTAGAGTGATATTGTTGTGCATATGTTAGGAAGTGCATGAAGTGTCAACACCATGCTAATTTGACACACGTACCTTCCTAGGCCTTACAACCGATTCAATCGGTTTGGCCATTTTCATAGTGGGGACTCGATTTGATCGGGAAGATCTCCCCTGCATCCTCGGGTCATCACACGTTTATCATCATGATGACCGAGTACTTCACCAAGTGGGTGGAAGTAGTTCCCCTTACCTCGATGATAGGACCCCACATAGTGGAGTTCATAACAAATCATATCATTTGTCATTTTGGTATTCCATCCAAAATCATTTCGGATAATGGAACGTCATTCAAAAACAAAGTTGTGCATGCTTTAATGAATAAGTACAATATCAAACATAGCTTTTTGACACCATATTATCCATAAGAAAATGGGCAAGCAGAGGCTTCAAACAAGACATTAATTGCCATCCTTAAAAATATAGTCAATGGTAATCATAAGGATTGGCACACACAAATCCCTCTTGCCCTATGGGCTTACCGCACTAGTATTCGGATGCCCACTGGGGCAACCCCATTCTCACTAGTGTATGGTGCAGAGGCAGTCATACCTCTAGAGCTAGAAATCCCCTCACTATGCATATCCATGCAAGAATTCATTGATGATGATACCGCATGACAGGCTCGACTAGACCAACTTACGTTGCTTGATGAGCGATGCATTCATGCCCTAGAGCATTTACGCATTTATCAAGAGTGACTAAAGAGAGCCTACAATATGAAAGTCCATCTCAGGGACTTTCAGATTGGTGACCTCATCCTGAAAGAGAACCAACAAAATTCTAATTTTCCATCCCACCTAAGGGATAAGTTTACGACAAACTGGTTAGGTCCTTTTGTCATCACCAATCAGATAGGACCCGAAACATATCGACTAGCCTCTCTCGAAGGAGTCAAAGATCCTAAGCCCTTGAACATCATCCATTTGAGGCTTTTCCATGCTTAAGAGCACCATAGTACTCCCAAAATGCTCCAAGGGTGCCTTAACCCGCTTGGTCAACCTAAAATCTCCTAGGCGGTCTAGAACCATCTAGGTCACCCCAAAATGCTCCAAGGGTGCCTTAACCCACTTGGTCAACCTAAAATGCTCCTAGGTGGTCTAGAACCATCTAGGTCACCCCAAAATGCTCCAAGGGTGCCTTAACCCGCTTGGTCAACCTAAAATGCTCCTAGGCGATCTAGAACCATCTAGGTCATCCCAAATGCTCCAAGGGTGCCTTAACCCGCTTGGTCAACCTAAAATGCTCCTAGGCGGTCTAGAACCATCTAGGTCAACCAAAAAGCCCCAAAGGCATCCATAAGCCCTTTGGTCCCCCCAAATGCCCCAATGGCCCCCAATAAGCCCATTGGTCACATGTACATACATATATATCAATAAAAAATTCAAAAACATCATCAAAAAAATCAAAATACAAAAACATTGCATCACATTGCATTTTCATACATATATATCAATCAAAAATTCAAAAACATCATCAAAATATCAAAAATACAAAAACATTGCATCCCATTGCATTTCTATCATCACTTGCATTTAGGCATCCTCATCATTAGCACTTTACATTTTTAGAGTTGCTCATACATGTCTAGCACCATGATGGTACACTACTTATCGCTCAAAATCAATGTTGTGAAAGTAATCATAGTTCAATGGTTCACTTATCATTTTCACCCACATTTTCCACATTCCATATTTGTGTCCACTCCTTCACCTAATCATTTGTTTTAGAATGTCATTAGGGGTTTTGGTCACTCAACCATTTCTAGCTTCTCTTCAGGTTTGGTAGAAAGCTATCTTGATTTTTAGGAGGTAGAGTCTTGCTTAGATTATGCCTTGTGTACATCATATCCCAAACACATTTAAAAATTAATAATCCAAGTTTTGCACAAAGAAAGATGAAATCCATGAAGTGGTCTAGGTTACCTTAAGCGAAAAGGTCATCCTGCTCATCCCCCTATGCGAATGGTTCAAGAATGCTGAGAGTTGGCAAAAGGACAAGTTCTCCCCTACCCAATTCCCCCACAACAATAAGTGGTTTTCCCCATTTTTTTAATCAAAATCCCACATTTTCACATATTTGCAATAGTCTAAATTTGCAAATCCCCACAAAGAAAAAATTCAAAATTACCAAAGTACAAAATCAAAAAGTGCACACATCAAAAAGCACAAGAAACAGTGATCCCCATCACTCAAAATTCAAATCCCTTGCTCAAGAGAAAAATAATAATAATAATAATAATCACTAAAAAAAATAATGATTTTTATCACTATATATGAGAGCAAGTATCCCAATAAATTGAAGAAAGTAAGGAGTCGAACTTGAATCCCTGGAACTCTCAGCATTTGGAAAACCATAAGGTGATCCTCAGTACAGGTTTGGTGGATAGCCTACTTGTCAATGGCGGTAGCCTCCCGCATGATGATATGTCTATCACATTAGCTTTTGGCATGTGTGTAGACCAATGTTTGCATGTGGATGAGCTAGCTTTGGTAACCTAGATTGCCTATTGGTCTAGTCATACTTAGTACAAAACCTAAGATGGTGGCATTCATTTGGTGATCCTCAGTACAGGTTTGGTTGAGAGCCTGCTTGGCATTGGCGGTATCCTTATGCATATCACAAGAATGAACTCACTTGCACACATAGGGATATGAAGTACCTTGGTCATCCTAGCAGATTCATACCTTGTCAAAAAGTCTTGCATAGCCAGTATACAACCTTTGATCACACCAGCTAGAATGTTTGAGTCTCATAAAAACCTCATCTACATTCTTTAAAACATACCATTTCATGAACTCCATGTTCACTACATCACAATAATAGTTTCCATTTACAAAAAAAAAAAGAAAAAAAAAAAAAAAAAGGTTTTTTTGTTTTTTATTTCTATTATATAAAAATAGAGGAGATAAAAAAAAAAAACACATTTTTTTTTTTATCATCCAAATAGTTCATCTCACTATGCATCCATGCATATAGATAGCTTCACATCCAAATCAAATCAAATACACATGCATACATGATATCTATCTATCAACATTTCATTGCATCCATATACATACATATCAAGCATCTAACACATCATCAATAAATCCATACACACATTGCATTCATACAATAAAATAATAAACAAAACACATGATGACCACAATAAAATCTCATATATATATGGGATAAAACCATACATCATAGTTTCCAAAATACCCATAGGCTACAATAAAGTGGGTCCTTCGACCTCACCAATCACAAAAAAGCCCTATCCATGTCGACCACCATGATCACGTAGGATCGGTGCTACGACTAGTACTACCCCCTATGGTGTGCATCCACTGAGACCTCTTGATGCTGCTACCCCCTGCCTCCTATCGACTCCCCCAACACCTCAATCCTCCCCTAGAAAAAGACTATCTCCTCAATCGGTAAGGTACTACCCTCATCAACTCTAGAATACCCTCCAAGCTAGATCACCTCCTTCTCTAGCTCACTCCTATAGAGCTAATCCTGAGCCTCCTATGCCTGGTATGTATCCACCACCCATAACACCTGGGCCCACAATGACCCTACCTCAACCTCCAACTCCTACACTCATGCCCATAGAGTCCTAACCTCTATTGAGTCACCCTACCCCTACACCTATCCCTGTAGGAGATCCCTCTCCTACCTAACCATGGCTAGCTCTATCTGTAACTGACATACCAATCCACTAGTGCATCCTGCTACTCAAGAAACCCCTGATCACCCACATCCTCATCTCCATCATCACCCTAATCATCCATGATCAAGAGGTCCACCTACTCATCCATACAATAGGGAGCCTCCACATAATCCTCCTCAGGTACATCCTAAGGCATATCCTTAGCTGCTACTACTGCATCACCCCCAAGGGCCTCCTCACCCTGCCATCACCGCATCACCCACCATGTATCATACTCAGATATCATCCCGACATCATCCACATTAGGGATCACCACATCTGGGTCTACCACCTCATCCATCTCCACCATGATCGGCCAAGTCAAGGCCCTCTCATCCCCATGATGCCTATAGATCATAGGCACCCTAGGTAGCCCCTAGCATACCCTAAACTATCATGTCACCCACTCATAGGGGAAGAACTCCTTCTCTATACCATGCCTCCCTATCAACCATCTACCTTGCCTGCTCCTACGCAGCCACTCCCTAGACTCAAGCCACACTAGATAGTCTCTGTAAGGCCACCATCTCACATCACCTACTATCAACTCAGCAAAAGCCTTGGCGTAGTGACCTACGTCACCCACCCAACACCTACTCTACCCAACCTCCTATGTCCTCTACCAGAGGATGGCATACCCAATCTCTCAATCTGCCAACTCACCCTAGGTCATCCACGATAGTCCCTATGGCCGCTCCACAACTATGTGCTCCCATGCCAAACACTATAATAGATAGTTGCACCCTATCCCATTCTACCTCTAATAATAGATCTCATACAACTCATCATAGAGCTATGCCAATAATGTCATCCCCCATACCATCACCAATGGGTCCTCCTTAGTGCTTACCACCAAGGCAAACACTAGCTCCAGCAGGTTCCATGGGAACCTCGCTCCTGAGGAGTCAGGTAGAAGCATATTGGAGATGAGGGTCATGAGTAATGCATGCCTCACCTTCAATACCTTCTCCCCATACCAATACCCAACCAGTATCCCTCCCTTCATACAATCATCCTCTGCATCCTCCACTCGACCACCAAAATATCGAGTCAACACTGCACCTCTCAGGTCATGGTGCGTAGTCCTGATGGGTCACCCCTCTATCAAAATCCTCAAAATATGATAGACATCATCTAAAGTCACCATCATATCCCCTATTAAGAGGTGAAAGGTATTAGTATGAGGGTCCCACAAATTGATCAAGGCAGTCAAGTAGGCACGATCACCTATCACAGGCTCCAACCGTGTCACTTGCTTAAGGCCCAAGGCATCCAACCACTCCCAATCCGCCTCACTCAAGGCATCCCTAGTGGTCTCAAAAATCTTTAGCTTATGATACCAACCCCTCACCACCTAATAAGCAACACAAAACAAGGTCAGTAAGCATTCCTATGCTTCACAAAATGACCTTTTTAGAGGCCTCAAAAATAAAAACAAATAACAAAATAAAACAACAAAATTAAAAAATAACACTAAGTACGATCGAGGAGTCAATACATACCCATGTGGTACCAACTCCTCCACTAGATGCTCTAGTTTGCTGACTCATGGTGTCCTAGATCGAGTTCGATAGTGCTTCACTACACACAATCGCTCTCCTCCTCCTCACCACTCGAATCGCCAAAGAAAACTTGCAATAATGGCCCCACACCACAATTTTAGGGGCTTTATAGGCTATTATGGGTTGTACTCATCCTAGGGTGGGATGAGCACATTATTTTGTGATCATCCCACCCTAGGATGAATACAAAATTTGCATTCACCCCACCCCAGGATGAATACAACTCAAAATTTTCAAAACAACCAAAAATAACTCCAAACGGGCTACAAAAATAACATAAAACTGCCTAAACTTGGTCGATTTCACACCCAAGCATAATGGCATAATAAACCACCATCGGGGTCATCGAGAGACTCTAATTCACTCCCTAAGAAGGCTAGCATAGCTAGACCACTCCACGGGAATGAGGTTTTTCTATCTCTCTCACTCCAAAAGGTGCCAAAAAATGGTTTAAAACCCACCAAAAACAAGTCAAATTTGATGGAATTCATTCGAGCTCAAGATAGAATTCAAAAGTGCCATAGAGGTACCGAGAGTTACTCCTTTAGTCCCTAAGAAAGCCTTAAATGGCTGGACCACTCCATGGGAACGAAGTTTTTGACTCTCTCTCCTCCATGCGACATCTATCGGATCGACAATATCCTTCCAAAATTGCCATAATCTTCATGAGTACACCTCAAGGCAACCCAAAAAAAGTCATCTAGGTCAAGCGACTCATCACTTTTCTCGCTAGGTCATTCCCTCATCGACTCATCGCTTGAGGGGGTAGTCATACTCATAATCATAATCAACAATTAAACACTCAATCATGCAAATTGCATTCATCCAACGAATCTTTGACAAAGACAATCATGCTCCTGCTTAGGGAAGCAAACAAGCACAAAGTATTAAATTAAAATGCTTGGCATCTAGTAAGCATGTGTAACATTGAGGAACACCCACTTCATGACTGAATGACATCCAAGATAAAGCAAATTCCTTAGCTCATCAAAAGCAAGGATTCAAGAACGCATGCTCTTTCCATGATTGGGGCATCCAAAGTTGGTTAGGTTACTGAATAACCTTAATCATTGAGTACTTTGGTCATCTATTTTTTCTCAGCATTATGCTACACACAATGCTTCTCAAAAAGGGGCATCTGTAGACACCAAAATAATGCCAATCTGATTATGCTACCAAGGCATTGACAAAATTGATGCACAAAGCCCTTAGGGCAGCCCTCAGAGGTCAAGCAGTGGTTCTAACCACTCCCAAAGTAGTTTTGGAAGGTTCCTAGGTCAGTTGGGGACTTTTTGAGGCCCAGTTCCTATTCATCCCACCCCAGGATGAATAGCAGTTTCTATTCATCCCACCCCGGAGCGAATAGCAACATTCATCCTAGGGTGGAGCGAATAGCAGGTTTGACTAGAAAAAAGTCAAATCTGGACAAGTGGCCACCAAAAAATGCCACTTGCCCTACTCTTCAAGGCATGCATGTCATAACCCAGGGCATGCCTATGACAGCCCTCATCAATGAGGCCATTTTGGGGAGATTCTCTTCCCCCTCCTGTGCATGCCGCCCTGGTGGACAAGTGGCCCCTTGGGCCTTGCATGCCCTTTGCACATTTGACCTCCTAGGTCTATAAAATGGATGACATTCTCATCCAAAAGGAGGAGGGTTTTTTCTAGGATTTGCGACGAAGTGCTACCGAGTTATTACCTCACCTTTATTGCTCCTTTTTCATCCATAATTTCTCCTTAGCGAGAGAGGTTATCGGGTGGTACAAGAAGGCACAATTTGACCCCAAAACCGAATCCATAGTTCGAATACCCACACAAAATTTACCTAAAACACTTCCCCTATAGTTTTGCATCAATCTTCATTGGATTGGTGTGAAAATTTAGGAGATTTTGGTGGGCGTCCCACCCCCGGCGCCCCCCAATCTGTGACAGTCGAATTCGTCCCACCCCCGGATGAATAGAAATTCATGCATAATTTTATGACTATTTTTAATTTATTATTTTATACATGTCTATGAGATGCTTCAGTTCAAATTTCATTGCTTTCTGACATGTATTGACTGAGATATAGCTATTTTACGATTTTGTATGCATGTGGGTCCCACTTTTGCATGCAGGAGGATTTGGGTAGAATATCTAGAATCTGATCATATGGGTTCTCTCCAAATATCATTTTATGCTTACTCACCAAATTTTGTAGGTTTTTGACATGTTTAGGTAGGAGAATCGCTCGTTTGCCTTTTGTAGGTTCACCACGTGCGACGGGACCTAACGCAATGATCAGACGTAATTATTTTACAAAACTAGGTGATATCATCCCAAAACCATCTCCTTTACATCACTCTTGAGTTTTGTCTCATTTGGAATCCATTTGCTATCTATACCTCACATGCACCTTTTCAGGTTGTGGGGATTGCATGTTTTAATATCATACACATATGCTTTTGACTCTCTTTTGCTTTCCTGTGTGCAGATTCAGGTGCCAAAATGTGATAGGAAACATCGGAGGATGAGGATCACATTGACATAAGCGGCGGTGACATTGAGCCCGCCCACTTCGAGTGTGGGCATGCGGAAGAACAATGGATGTGCACCACGTTCTTTGAGAGATTGATATCTCTTGGCACCCCTTTATTGTAACATATTGTATCAAGCTGATTCAAGTCCTCAAAGGGAGGCATTGTAATTCAATTTGAAGTTATCTAATAAGGAGAATGCCCCATTTGCTTTATTACTTGTTATACATTGCCTCTTGCTTGCATGCTTTGATTTACGCTTTCATAGGACTTATAACGCATTTACATTCTGTTGCTTCGGTTGAGGTGCACCATTTTTCCATTGCTACATGTTTACATAGCTTCTAAACTACCTCCTCATTAGGAATACTACACTTCTAGCATCTACAACATGGTACAAACTAACATGATGCTAACATTTGATGCACCTTTTGATATAAGCGTAATAATCTCACTCCATCGTAGGACAATAATAGACCATGCAAAGGATGTGCTTTGTGATGGCCATGTTGCTAAAATGGCCACCACATGTATTGTTGTGAGCTTGATAATGGCCCAACTAGACTCTTGCGGCTCTAAACAATGAAGAACTCCATCATAACTTCAAAGGTACAACATGTCTCCTAGTAAGACATATTTAGTCACTTTTTGTTTGAATGTTCATTTGGTAGCATGCGATAAGCCTACAGGGGGGTTACCAAGATTTAAGAAATATTTGATCTGGGACAACCAGTATTGATATTTCTTAGCTTGAACTAAATGAACAACTTGCTCCTCTCCATAAGTATCTCACAAGAATATTGATTGAGAGAGGACCTTAAGAAAAATGGTTGTGACATTATTATAAGGAACCTATGGGATTAAGAATCCCTAGAAATCAAGTTTAAAGAAGTTTTGAATTTGTAAGAACCAATATTTATGTGGTTCAATTTGTACCATGTGGATGCTTTACTCTTCTAGGGTAGTATCTCACGAGATTGTGGATTGTGAGAGCTTTTTGACATGAATAATGGTGGCATCATATGATGGTTTTTATGAAATTAGGGATCCTAAGGAAGCCATTGTGTCTACAAAATGATTGGAAGAATGAGGTATGACCTCAATGTAATACCATTCAAAATTTACAAGAAAATTGTCCATGATGGTCTTGTATGATTTCAATACTGAGCATTTGCATTGGTAGATTTATTTTACTTGATTGACTATGAGCAAGGAGTCACCAAATATTTTGAGTCTCTTAATATTCATGGTGATAACTATTTGAATATCCAAAATAAGGGTTTTGTATTCAGTGATGTTGTTAGTGCATGGGAAATCAAGTTTGAATGAAAGGGGAATATGAGCCCCTTGTGGTGTGAAAACACAATTCTTGCACCACCCCCTTGCTTGTATTTTAAACCATCAAGAACAATGTAATATATTATTTGTTCTCTGGTTCTAGTTATTTTGAGCTAGATAAAACAAATATTACATCATCTGATAGCTCAATTTTGATAGGCTTATCATCATGAAGGGGCACTTCTACTAGATGGTTTACGATGACCTGACATTTGATAGACTTTCATCCCATAAATTCTTAGGTCAAACTCCATTAAGAGCATCATCCACTTTTTGGTGTGACTATTATGATAAGTACAACTCATCATGTATTGCAAATTTCTCTTTAGAGATGCCATACATTGTTTGATTAATCATGTAATGTTGGCACATTTTGGTAGTGAAGACCACTGCTAAGTAGAGTTTATTGATGTAAGCATACTAAAACTCATAGGAGACAAAGGTGTGATTTATGTAATAAAAGGTATGTTCCTTATTTACCTCATTCTTTTGGACCAACATGGTCCCTAAATCAAAGTTAGTGGTCGATATGTATAGTATAAAAGGCGCACTAGGTCTTAGAGGAGACAATATTGGTGTAGAAGATAAGTACTATTTGATATATTTTAAGGCATCTTGGCAATATTTATTCCAATAAAAAAATCACCCCTTTCTAGAGAAGATGATTGAATGGTTGACACTTATATTATAGTTGCATGATAAACCATAATATGACATGTATCTTCCCCTGCAAGCTATGAAGTTGCTTAAGGTTGGTGGGGGGAGGTATGCTTGTGATCGCTTCAACCTTTGGGTCAACCTCGATGCCCTATTTAGATATAATGAAACCTAAAATATTTTTGGATGTCACACCAAAAATACACTTTTTAGGGTTCAAGCATACATTATGCTCCAGGAGGCAATCAAAGACCTTTTCTAGAACATTGATGTGGTTTGAATGTAATATAGATTTAGCCAAAATATCATTGACATAATATTCGATAATATTGTGCATGTAATCATGAAAAATATACGTCATTACCCACTAATAGGTAGCACCCACATTATTTAAGACAAAGGTTATGACTTTATAACAAAAAAATCCCCCATGATGTACTAAAGGTTGTTTTAGACTGATCTTTAAGATTAAGTCAAATTTGATTGTATCTTGAGAATCCATCCATGAAGGAGAGAATTTCCTAATATATGATGGCATATACAAGTGCATCGATGTTTAGAAGTAGAAATTCATCCTTGGGACTTTCTTTATTAAGATCACAAAAATCAGTGCATTATGTGTACCCCCCTTTTTAGTTTCCTAATGGGTACCATGTTAGAAACCCAGTTAGGATAATCGATAGATTGGATGAATCTTGCATCCAACATTTTTTGTAGTTCATATTTTATCATAATAACAATTGTTTGATGCAACTTTCAAAGTTTTTTCTTGATTGGTTTAATGTTTGGATTTAGTGTTAGATTATGGACAACTAAGTTTGGATCTAGACTAGGCATATCCTTGTAGGACCAAGAAAATACTTTTTGGTACTCCTTTAGAAAATTAAAGAATGCAGCATGTTCTATGGTTGAAATAACCTTTCCCAATTTGAGAATCTAGGGATGTTTAGGGCCATTAATAATGTCTATGTTAACCGTCTCTTCTATTAACATATGGGATCCTTACTCCAACTAATGAGGAGTAGGGATCAAATGAATGTCATCTACTAGATTAAATGAATTAAATACATTGTTAGGCTCAATATTAGTTTGTAAGACATCTAAATGAGGATGCGATGAGAGATGGAATGGTTACAACATGTCCTTATAATGGAGAAAATTGGACAACATTGGTGGAAGGAAAATGTGATAAAAATCAATAGCCTTGATATTGAGAGGCAATGAATTGGAAGGATAATGGGGATAATGGAGGGGAGTGGTGAGATCAATAGAGATAATGTTTATGGTTGGTGGATGACCTCCATTCATGGGTGGAAAAATATGATCAAATATGGGTGGATGAAAATGTATAGGGGGTGGTTGAGGTGGAATGGGAATGATGGGGTGCACCATATGGGGAATTGAGACAACTAGGTCCTCAAGTGGAAAAAGCTAATACCAAATAGGCAACAGTAATATTGAGAAGAGATAAAGATAAAACATCTAGATCTATGAGAGGTGCAATGGTAGAAAACTCTTCTTACAATCTAAATGATGTGATGGATCAGATCTCCTAATCATCTTCTGACCCCAATCATCTTTTGTACCTTGATCATCTCTTGAATCATCCTCTAACCTATCAGATTCAACAATAGATAACGTAGTGATACACAAATGATCACTAAGAAAATAAGTATTATCTAGATCGACATAATCATTACCATCAATGTCTCCCCCTAGGTTTAAGTTAAGGCATTGTACTCATTAGGCATGTGTGTATGGTACCCCAAGTCTACTTTATCTATTGGAAGTTGATAATGTGGTTCCATAATGGTTCGAGGATCTTGATCATACTACCATAGGCCATTTATGTGCCAATGATAATGATGGAAATATTATATAGCAAAGAATGGCTTTGAAATATAATCAATGTTTTCCTGAAATGGTTCTTCCTCGGGTATAGGATGTGTGTCTATGGTGTCATCAATACCACAATAGACAAAATTGATTTGGCTTGGATAATACCCAAGGGTGATAATGGTACCTACAGGTAAAAATGTATTATGTGGAAGACCAAAGTCTCTAATTGACTCCATAAGTGGGGTGAATGTAACATCTTGTACTATATATTCATCGATACTCAGGTTCATCATGCAAATTGTGACTTGTGGTGACTCCACTGAAGGATACGATGATGAATATGTGGGATATAATGAAATTTATGTGGTGAAGGGTGGCTCTTCCTTTGTAGGAGAATCATGAGTGGAAGTTGTGGAAATTATTAAAATCAAAGGTGTGGACAATGTGATGAATGGTTGAAAGGTGGATGTTGTTGTTGGCAAAGGTGGAGATGAAGTTGATGCCATAGGTGCCTTCCTTAAATTTTGAGGGGGAGGGTTCAATGATGATGAGGAGGTGTATGAAAAAGTCAACAGTAAGGATTAATATGGAGGTGGCAGTGGTGTAGTGATAGATTATTATGGCATGAAATTAGTGGTCTAGATGGGATTTTTGGGCCAAATATCCAAATGTGTGGAAGGCGAGGTGGACTCTTGGGGATGCACAACCCATATTGCAATATTTGAATGGCTCTAAGTCTACAAGGATGCAATGAACTTGGTCTTCATGTATATAATTTATGCACTTATGCAATATGGAAGGTATAAATTTCATGTATTGAATCTAGGGATGGCCAAGAAATATATTGTATTGCATGGCACCTTCTAATATGCGATACAACCCATGAATAGTCTTTTGTCAATCTTGAATAGGAAGGACTACTATGTCAATAGTGGAATATAGGGATCATTAAAATCTTAGAGGGTGGAAGTGGTTGTCATGATGCATGATGGCAGAAGGTTAAGATGCTAGAGGCTGGTAGAGGTGATTATGTTAATTGACAATCCTATGTTAATAAAGACACATTTGAAGGGGATTTTTGGATCCTCAAAATACAACTTGAGTTTGCTCCAAATTTTTGAATTTTTGGTGTCCTATGGTCTTTTCAAATTTGCAATACCCACTTGAGTCCTTTCCAATTATTACAAATTGTTTTTCCTTTTGATGTCATGTTTCAACCTCTAATAGTAATGAAAGTTTTTATGTCACCAAGGTTGGGCCTTTGTTTTGGTTTTCCTAAGGTCTTTTTGTTAGTAAATGTTTGGCCTAACTAAGGTTGATGTAGGAGCCTATCTTCTGGAGGGCATAACTTTTGATCTGACCATTCGATAGGCTTAAAATTTTATAGGGATAGGATAATGAGGAGGACAATGATGTGGAGAGGCCACAAAGGGGCCTAGATTTCCATTTTTAGGCCTTTTTGAGCCTTAATTCCTCCATCTAGTGCCCCAAAAATGGATTTTAGTGGTTTTTTATAAAATTCCAAAAAAAATTACTTCTAGATATGGGTAGGCATTGCAATTTTATAGAAGGCTTAATATGGGTGATACAGTTATGGGTTATAATTTTTAGGGCCATACGAGCTATTTTGGTGACTTACTAAAAATAGATTTGTTTTTGGCTAAAAATGGTAAATTTTCCAAAAATAGTAATTTCTTATCTTTAGGGCTTTAAGATGTAGGGTTTTTGTTTTAAGGTTTCTTGTATTATAAAAAGAGAGGGAAAACCTAAAACCTAAACCCTAAACCCTAAACCTAAAAAAACCTAAACCCTAAACCCTAAACTTAAAACCCTAACCCCTAAAAAAAATACCAAAGGTGATGGAGATAGTGGCTATTATGGATCATTTCCCATTATGGGCCATCATCGAGGTAGTTACAATTTTTGCAATTATGGAACAAGTGATCAAGCTATTTAACAGAGTTGCTGCAACAGGAAACATCATTAAATTTTTGCACAATAATTTTGTGAGAGGTATACCAGAGTGCCCATCCTTGTCGGTTGTATTTTACTTTGTGTGTCTTGTCTAGTTACCCCTTTTTTCTTCCCCATTATTGTGTAGGTTTTTACTAAGGAGGTTTCTAGTTTACTAAGATCAGTTCCAATGGTTGAATTCAAAATCTAGGAGGCTCTTTGTTACATAATTTGAACAAAGAGTTGTAGTTCTCTATTACATCATTTGAATGGAGAACTCATTTGTATTTGCTTAGCGAGATCTGATTACACTGATTAGACTCCCATTATAATGATTTATTGGATAATACAATCCTAGTTCCTCCTTTTAGTAGTTCTATGTGCAATTTTTCTTGTTGTCCTATTTACATGTTACATCATTTGAATGTGTAAATGGCATCTTATTTCACCGATAGGATTAATAACCTTTGTTGCATTATTTGAATGAATGTGGTTGGCTCAGGTTTATCTTCTACCTCCTTCCCTCTTCACCATATTTTAATTTTGGCTATAATTACCCAATGGATAAGGCACTGGTCTACTTTTTTAAGCACAAGTTGGGAGTTACTTCAAACCTTGGTCAACTTTTATGTTGTAGTTTTAATTTATTTTTTGCAAATTTGGATGAGCATGAGCATATAAGAAATATTTTAGGATCACCTTTGGGGTTTCCTTACCCTACTTGGTATATCTAGAGTCTTAGGATAATTTTTTCCCAAGTTAAAGAGGTGGATCCATCAAAATCCATAGTGTTGACTGGATTGGGGAAGTCTTGTAGCATGACAAATCTATTAAGGGTGCAGGAATTTCCACCAAAAATTTTTTGCACCATTGTCAAGGAAGACTCAATATAATTTTTATTTTGTTTTTCTCATAGTCTTTCCTGGAATGAAATTTGCAATATTTGAGTGAATATTAGGCTGAGCAATCTTAGCCCAAGTATTGTTGAAGATCTTGTTTCTTCTTTGCACATCCATGCTGGTGGCTCTGAATGAACCCAAAAATTTAAAAATAAAAAAAGGAGGAGCTATATTACAAGAAGTGGTAAATAAGAGCTTGTTGGAGTGCCAAATCCTAAGGTATTCTTCAAGTCTCATAGAAAATATTTAATTCTAATTCATACTATTTTTGGTTCTATATTGAATCTTGGTTTTAACCAGTCCTTTCCTACTGTAAACCAAGTACCTATAGTGAATCAACCTGTAGTGAGTATGATATCTCCTAATGCAAATAAAAATTTCAATCAAAATGCCAATGCTAATGTTAATTAGTGGAGTACCAATAGATATAGAGCCTTTGTTTTACCTACAAATCTAAATCCTCTCCTTGGTAAAGCTCATAAGTACTTGCCTATTTTTCAAGGGAACAAATTTATGATTGGTGAAGATCACATTAGGGATTTTATGTATGCCATGGATAGTCTTGAGGTGGATGATGAAGATATTATCCTTAGATTTTTCTTTCAAAATTTAGAGAAGGATGCTCGAGAATGGCTCAACGACCTTGGAGTTGGTACTATCAATAATTTTCAAGAGCTAGAGCACACTTTCCTTAAGAAATATGGAGAGAGAAAGAGTGAACAATCTTTAGAAAGAATACGTGTTATCAATCTCAAAAATAGAACAATGGAGTAAAAATTTTATGAAGGTCCTACACAAAAGTAGAAAGCTACAAGAGTGATTTCACAAAAAAGGTAAATCAGATGAAGTTGTAAATGATTCCTGAAGAGCCTGATGTAGAGGATATTATCCAAAAATAACAAAATGACTTGGCTAATCAAAAAATAAGAAAATGAATTGATGATAAGAAAGGTCAGTTTGATCTAGGTTTAGAGGTTTTCAAACAAAATTTCAATATCACTTTTGGAGAATTAATAACTAATTCAAAGTATGGGTATCAGGTATGTAGAGCCTTCAAATTAACTAATCAGTTAGGAGGACAACCTCAAAATCCCATAGGCCTTGTGAATAATGCAGTTAGAGCCCCATATTTATTTAAGCCATTGTACATATCACTAAGGTATACATCAAGCTATGGGGACCAATATGTTATTCATAACTGCATGCTTGATAGTGGTACTTCCATGAATGTAATGTCAAAACAAGTAGTTGATCAGTTAGGTTTGATTTATCAGAAAGAGCACCTTCCTATTTTTATCATGGATAACAGGAGAGTGCCTTGTGTAGGCATTATCACTGGACTTTTTTTCCATCTTGAAAAATATCCTAATAAATGAGTGGTGATGGATGTTTCAGTTGTAGATGTGGACCCTTTCTCTTCCATATTACTCTCTAGGCACTGGATAAAGCAACTAGGTGGTACTATTCATTTGGATTGGTCATACACCACTATTCTAATGTAGGGTAAGGAAAAAGTGATATTGACAAGATAACCCTTCAATAGGTATTTAGTTTAATTTAGATATCCTAATGATAATATGGTTAATGTCATGAATTCTATTGAGTAAAAATACATGGGGGTTTCCTCTATTTGGAATTCTCCTTTTTTGTTGGAAGTACCTGATGTTCAGAATATAAATAAAAAACTAAAGGTTGAATAAGATCTATAAAATGATAGAATTTTGACATTTGAGTTATGGACTATGACCTTTTATGGGGTAAAATCTAAAGTAGGAGCAGGAGCTAGAGTATTGTTGGCAGACATCAATGGCAGGTATCTTGGCATGCCATGCATGTTAGAATTTTTATGTACAAATAATGTTGCAGAGTATGAAACTTTATTGCTAGGGCTAAGGAAAGCAAAGAAAATAGGTATTAATTACCTCAAATTTATTAGGGATTCTAAGCTAATAATTCAAAAAATCAAAGGAAGATATCAAACAAAGCATCCTAGATTAAAGCAATATAAGCAGACACTGTTGGGTGAAATAGATATATTTTTAGCTTTTGATCTACAATTTATTCCTAGAGTACAAAATCACAATGCTGAATCTATTGGAAATTAATGCTACTAGAGAAAAAACCTTGAGATAGACACTTGGTTTATGGAAAGGTTCCCAACCATATATGTTTATAATCCATCTATCACAGATAATGTGGTATATTTACAAGTTTTTCATGATGCTATACAAATTAATGATTTTATGACTATGCAAAATGAGTTTTATAATATTATTTGTGATGAAAGTGATGAATAAAAACTAAAGGATGTTATTGGAGAGCCTACAAAATTCATACAACTAAAGACCAATAGGATCCCTAGGGGGTTGGTGTATTTAGAGAGCTTGTTTGATGACTTTGATAGAGCATATAAAACCTTGGTTCAGGAATCAGAGGTAGATGAAGTTAATATCATAATAGAGGATTTTAGGCCTAGATGAATTTAATATCAAAACAAAGGGGCCTATATTACCATTTTTAGACCTTTTTGAGATTTGTTCGAGACTTAATTCCTTCATCTAGTGCCCCATAAATGGATCTTAGTGGTTTTTTAGAAAATTCCAAAAAATAATTACTTTTAGACATGGGTAGGTGTTGATATTTTATAGAAGTCTTAATATGGGTGATACGATGATAGTTTTTAATTTTTAGGGCCATCCGAGATTTTTTGGTGACTTACTAAAAATAGGGTTGTTTTTGGCTGAAAATGGTAAATTTTCCAAAAATAGTAATTTATTATCTTTAGGGCTTTAAGATGTAGGGTTTTTGTTTTAGGGTTTCTTGCATTGTAAAAAGGGGGGGAAACCTAAACCCTAAACCTAAAAATCCTAAACCCTAAAACCTAAAACTGAAAACCCTAAACCCTAAACTCAAAATCCTAAACCCTAAAAAAATAAAAAATAAAAATAAAAACCTAAAGGCGATGGAGATAGTGGCTATTATGGATCATTTCCAATTATGGGCCATCATCGAGGCAATTACAATTTTTGCAATTATGGACCAAGTGATCAAGCTATTTAAGAGAGTTGTTGCAACAGGAAACATCATCAAGTTTTTGCACAATAATTTTGCAAGAGGTATACCAAAGTGCCCATCCTTGTCGGTTGTATTTTCCTTTGTGTGTCTTGTCTAGTTACCCCTTTTTCTTCCCCATTATTGTGTAGGTTTTTGCTGAGGAGGTGTCTAGTTTACTAAGATTAGTTCCAGTGGTTGGGACCAAAATCCAGGAGGCTCTTTATTACATCATTTGAATAAAGAGTTGCAGTTCTCTATTGCATCATTTGAATGGAGAACTCATTTGTATTTTCTTAGTGAGATATGATTACACTGATCAGACTCCCATTGTAATGATTTATTGGATAATACAATCCTACTTCCTCCTTTTAGTTGTTCTATGTGCAGTTTTGCTTGTTGTCCTATTTACATGTTACATCATTTGAATGTGTAAATGGCATATTATTTCACTAGTATGCTTAATCACCTTTGTTGCATTATTTGAATGAATGTGGTTGGCTCAGTTTTATCTTCTCCCTCCTTCTCTCTTCACCATATTTTAAGTTTGGCTACAATTACCCAATGGATAAGGCACCGATCTACTTTTTGAAGCACTAGCTAGGAGTTACTTCGAAGCTTGGTCAACTTTTATGTTGCAGTTTTATTTTATTTTTTACAAATCTGGATGAGCATGAGCATATAATAAATATTGTAGGCTCACCTCTAGGGTTTCCTTACCTTACTCGGTCTATCTAGAGTCTTAGGATAATATTTTCCTGAGTTAAAGAGGTGGATCCACTAGAATCCATAGTGTTGATTGGATCAGGGAAGTCTTGCAGTGTGACAAATCTATTAAGGGTGTAGGAATTTCCTCCAATAGTTTTTGGCGCCATTTCTAGGGAAGACTCAATACAATTTTGAGTTTGTTTTTCTCATAGTCTTTCCTGGAATGAAATTTGTGAGATTTGAGTGAATATCAGGTTGAGCAATCTTGGCCCAAGTATTTTTGAAGATCTTGTTCCTTCTTTGCACATCCATGTTGGTGACTCCGAATGAACTCAAAAATTTAAAAATAAAAAAAGGAGGAGCTGGATCTGGCATCTACAAGAAGTGGTAAAGAAGTGCTTGCTGGAGTGCCAAATCCTGAGGTATTCTTCAAGTCTCATAGAAAATATTCAATTCCAATTCATATTATTTCTGTTTCTAGCCTAAATCTTGGTTTCAACTAGTCTTCTCCTACTGTAAACCAAGTACCTATAGTGAATCAACTTGTAGTGAGTATGGCAGCTCCTAATGCAAATCAAAATGTCAATGTAAATCAAAATGTCAATCAAAATACCAATGCTAATGTTAATCAATGGAGGACCAATAGATATAGAGCCTTTGTTTTACCTACAAATCTAAATCCTCTCCCTAGTAAAGCTCATAAGTACTTGCCTAAATTTCAAGGGAACAATGTTGTCACCAGTGAAGATCATATTAGGGATTTTCTGTATGCCATGGATAGTCTTGAGGTGGATGATGAAGATGTTGTCCTTAGATTGTTCTTTCAAAATTTAGATAAGGATGCTCGAGAATGGTTCAATAGCCTTGGAGCTGGTACTATCAATAATTTTCAAGAGCTAGAGCACACTTTCCTTAGAAAATATGGAGAGAGGAAGAATGAACAAGTCCTTGCTGATAGAATTGGCTACCATGAAAAAGAAAGAAAATGAATTAGTGGAATATTTCAATAGAAGATTATTTAAGACTAGAAATAAGATTCTAGTAGCATTAAGGCCAAATGATGATCAATCCATTTGTTTCTACAAAAATGCTTTCCTTGGAGATTTTAGTTATGAGATGAGACAACAAGCAGTAGCTACCATTGATATATGTATGGAAAGGGCTATTGAAATAGAGAGACATATGATTGATAGTGGTAATATGAAAGCATACTCTTTAGAGCCCAATCAACCTAAAAGGAATCCCAAGAAGGTTGAGTTCTTTGTCCCTAAGAAAATAGATCAGGATCCTATGAATAAAATAGCTAATCAGTTGAGTGAGATGTTTACTACTTTGAATAACAGGTTGGCTAGACTTGAAAAAGGTAAGGATAGTAGTGTAAAAACTTCACAGGGTAATAATAGACAGCAGGAAGATAACAAACCTCCTTTTAGAAGGAATTTTAATAGAAACTAGAATAACAATGAAAATGAAGAGGGAAACAGGAATCAAAATGGAAATTGAAAAAAGAAAGAAGTAGAGAGAGATCTAGATTCTATTCCAAATCCCATGCCATAAAATAATATAGCATCATATCATCCATTTTATTGCTCTACCTATGATGCACCACATAACCCTATTGATTGTGGTATTTATCTAAGTATGCATTCTAATGTTGATTTAAATGTTGAATCTGAAGATGAAGATATTAGAATTAATGTATGTTGGACTCAGGAGGATGAAACCAAAGAATAGGAATTTGAAAGGGACATGGACATATGTGCCAATAATCTTGAGCAAAGAGCATTGGTATTTGGAGAGGCATCAACCTCAAGTGAGCCTGCTAATACTAGATTTGATAGAATGAAGCAAGGAAAGCTTGTACCTACAATAGAAGAGGTTGAGTCTTTAGAAAGAATACATGCTATCAATCTCAGGAATAGAATAGTGGAGGACAAAGTTGATGAAGGGCCTGCACAAAAGGAGAAAGCTACAGGAGTGATTTCACAAAAAAAGGTAAATCATATGAAGCTACAAATGATTCCTGAAGAGCCTGATGTAGAGGAGATTATCCAAAAGCAACAAAATGACTTGGCTAATAAGAAAACTAGAAAAGGAATTGATGATAAGAAATATCATTTTGATCTAGGTTTAGAGGTTTCCAAATAGAAGGTCAACATCACTTTTGGAGAATTAATGACTATTCCAAAGTATCGGTATCAGGTATGTAGAGCCTTCAAATTAACTGATCAGTTAGGAGGACAACCTCAAAATCCCATAGGCCTTGTGAATAATGCAGTCAAAGCCCCATATTTAGTTAAGCCATTTTACATCTCACTAAGGTATACATCAGGCTATGGGGACCAATATGTTATTCATAATTGCATGCTTGATAGTGGTGCTTCCATGAATGTAATTTCAAAACAAGTAGCTGATCAGTTAGGCTTGATTTATCAAAAAGAGCACCCTCCTATTTCTATCATGGATAATAGAAGAGTACCTTGTGTAGGTATTATCACTGGACTTCTTGTCCATATTGAACAATATCCTAAGAAAGGAGTGGTGATGGATGTTGTAGTTGTAGATGTGGACCCTTTCTTTTCCATATTACTCTCTAGGCATTGGGTAGAGCAACTAGGTGGTACTATTCAGTTGGATTGGTCATATGCCACTATTCCAATGTAGGGTAAGGAAAAAATGATATTGAAAAGAGAACCCTTCAATAGGTATTCAATTGAATTTAGATATCCTAATGATAATATGGTTAATGTCATGAATTTTGTTGAGGAAAAATACATGGGGGTTTACTCTATTTGGCATTCTCCTTTCTTGTTGGAAGTACCTGATGCTCAAAATATGGATCCAAAATTAAAGGCTGAAGCAGATGCAAAAACTGATAGAATTTTTACTTTTGAGTTATGGACTATGACCTTTGATGGGGAAAAATCTAAAATGGGAGTAGAAGCTGGAGTACTATTGATAGACATCAATGGCAGCTATCTTGGCATACCATACATGTTAGAATTTTCTTGTATAAATAATGTTGTAGAGTATGAAGCTTTATTTCTAGGGCTAAGGAAATCTAAGGAAATGGGTATTAATTACCTCAAAGTTAGTGGGGATGCTGAGCTAATAATTTAATAGATCAAAGGGAGATATCAAACAAAGCACCCTAGATTAAAGCAATATAAGCAGGCAGTGTTGGATGAAATAGATAGATTTTTGGCTTTTGATCTGCAATTTATTCCTAGAGCATAGAATCACAATGCTAATTTGTTGGCCATTAATGCTTCTGGAGCAAAAAACCTTGAGATAGACACTTGGTTTATGGAAAGGTTCCCAACCATATCTATTTATAAGCCATATATCCTATATAATATGGTATATTTACAAGTTTTTCATGATGATATACACATTAATGATTTTATGACTATGCAAAATGATTTTTTTGATGTTATTTGTGATGAAAGTGATGAAGAAAAATTGAAGGATTATTGGAGAGAATAAGTCCTACAACAAAGACCAAAGGACCAGGGGTTGGTGCTTAGAGAGCTTGTTTGATGACTTTGATAGAGCATATAAAACTTTAGTTCAGGAATCAGAGGTAGATGAATTTAACATTATAACAGACTATTTTAGGCCTAGATGAAGTTAATATCAAAATTAAGAGGCCTAGATTACCATTTTAGGCCTTTTTGAGAATTTTTCGAGCCTTAATTCCTTTATTTAGTGCCCCAAAAATAGATTTTAGTGGTTTTTTATAAAAGTCCAAAAAATAATTACTTTTAGACATGGGTAGGTGTTAATATTTTATATAAGGCTTAATATGGGTGATACAGTGATGGGTTTTAATTTTTAGAGCCATTCGAGTTTTTTTAGTGACTTACTAAAAATAGGGTTGTTTTTGGCTAAAAATGGCAAATTTCCAAAAATAGTAATTTCTTATCTTTAGGGCTTTAAGATGTAGGGTTTTTTGCATTGTAAAAATGGGGGGAAACCCTAAAACCTAAACCCTAAACCTAAAAACCCTAAACCCTAAATTCAAAGTCCTAAACCCTAAAAAATAAAAAATAAAAATAAAAACCTAAAGGCGATGGAGATAGTGGCTATTATGGATCATTTCCAATTATGGGCCATCATCGAGGCAGTTATAGTTTTCAAAATTATGGACCAAGTTATCAAGCTATTTAAGAGAGTTGTTGCAACAGGAAACATCATCAAGTTTTTGCACATTAATTTTGCGAGAGGTATACCAGAGTGCCCATCCTTGTCAATTGTATTTTCCTTTGTGTGTCTTGTCTAGTTACCCTTTTTTCTTCCCCATTATTGTGTAGGTTTTTTTTGAGGAGGTGTCTAGTTTACTGATATCAGTTCCAGTGGTTGGGACTAGAAGCTAGGAGGCTCTTTCTAACATCATTTGAACAAAGAGTTGCAGTTCTCTATTGCATTATTTCAATGGACAACTCATTTATATTTTCTTAGCAAGATCTGATTACAATGATTAGACTCCCATTATAATGATTTATTGGATAATACAATCCTAGTTCCTCCTTTCAGTAGTTCTATCTACAATTTTGCTTGTTGTCCTATATACATGTTACATAATTTGAATGTGTAAATGGCATCTTCTTTCACTAGCATGCTTAATCACCTTTGTTGCATTATTTGAATGAATGTGGTTGGATCAATTTTATCTTCTCCCTCCTTCTCTCTTCACCATATTTTAATTTTGGCTACAATTTCCCAATGGATAAGACATCGATATACTTTTTGAAGTATTATCTAGGAGTTACTTCAAATCTTGGTCAACTTCTATGTTGTAGTTTTATTTTATTTTTTGCAAATTTGGATGAGCATGAGCTTATAAGAAATATTTTAGATGAACATGAGTTATTTTTTGCAAATTTTGATGCTGGTGACTCTGAATGAACTCAATTTTTTTCTTTTTAAAGGAGAAGCCTGATATAGTGTCTACAAGAAGAAGTGGTAAATAAGTGCTTGTTGGAGTGCCAAATACTAAGGTATTCTTCAACTCTCACATAAAATATTCAATTCCAATTCATAATATTTTTGTTTCTAGCCTTAATATTTATTTCAATCAGTCTTCTCTTACTATAAACAAAGTACCTATAGTGAATCAACTTGTAGTGAGTATGACAACTCCTAATGCAAATAATAATGTCAATATAAATCAAAATGTCAATCAAAATGCCAATGCTAATGTTAATCAAATGAGGATAAATAGATATAGAGCCTTTGTTTTACCTGTAAATCTAAATCCTCTCCTTGGTAAAGCTCATAAGTACTTGCCTAAATTTCAAGAGAATAATGTTGTCACTGGTGAAGATCATGTTAAGGATTTTTTGTATGCCATGGATAGTCTTGAGGTGGATTATGAAGATGTTGTCCTTAGATTGTTCTTTCAAACTTTAGAGAAGGATTCTTGAGAATGGTTCAACGGCCTTGGAGCTAGTACTATCAATAGTTTTCAAGAGCTATGATACACTTTCCTTAGGAAATATGAAGAGAGGAAGAATGATCAGTCCTTGCTGATATAATTGGCTACCATGAAAAATAAAGAAAATGAATCAGTGGAAAATTTCAATAGAATATTCTTTAAGACTAAAAATAAGATTCCAATCGCATTAAGGCCAAATAATGATTAGTCCATTTGTTTCTACATAAATGCTTTCCCTAGAGATTTTAGTTATGATATGAGACAACAAGTAGTAGTTATCATTGAAATATGTATGGAAAGGGCTATTGAAATAGAGATTCATATGATTGATAGTGGTAAGATGAAAGCATACTCTTTACATCCCAATCAACCTGAAAGGAAGCCCAAGAAGGTTGAGTTCGCTATCCCTAAGAAAAAATATTATGATCCTATGAATAAAATAGCTAATCATTCGAGTGAGATGTTTACTACTTTGAATAATAGGTTGGCTAGACTTGAAAAAGGTAAGGATAGTAGTGCAAAAACTTCACAGGGTAATAATAGACAGTAGGAAGATAACATGTCTCCTTTTAGAAGGAATTTTAATAGAAACTAGAATAACAATGGAAATGAAGAGGGAAACAAGAATAAAAATGGGAATTGGAAAAAGAAATAAGTAGAGAGAGATATAGATTCTATTCCAAATCCCATGCCATCAAATAATATAGCATTAGATCATCCCTTTTATTTCTCTACCTATGATGCACCACATAACCCTATTGATTGTGGTATTTATCTAAGTATGCATTCTAATGTTGATTTAAATGTTGAATTTGAAGATGAAGATATTAGAATTAATGTATGCTAGACTCGGGAGGATGAAACCATAGAATAATAATTTGAAAGGGACATGGACATATGTGCCAATAATCTTGAGCAAAGAGCATTGGTCTTTGGAGAGGCATCAACCTCAAGTGAGCCTGCTAATACTATATTTGATAGAATGAAGCAAGGAAAGCTTGTACCTATAGTAGAAGAGGTTGAGTCTTTAGAAATAATACATGCTATCAATATTAGGAATATAACAGTGGAGGACAAAGTTGATGAAAGGCCTACACAAAAGGAGAAAGCTACAACAGTGATTTCACAAAAAAGGTAAATAATATGAAGCTATAAATGATTCTTGAAGAGCCTGATGTAGAGGAGATAATCCAAAAGTGAAAAAATGACTTGGCTAATCAAAAAACTAGAAAATAAATTGATGATAAGAAATATCAGTTTGATCTAGGTTTTAGAGGTTTCCAAACAAAATGTTAGCATCACTTTTAGAGAATTAATGACTATTCCAAAGTACCGGTATCATGTATGTAGAGCCTTCAAATTAACTGATCAGTCAATAGGACAACCTCAAAATCCCAAAGGCCTTGTGAATAATGCAATTAGAGCCCCATATTTAGCTAAGCCATTTCACACCTCACTAATGTATACACTAGGCTATGGGGACCAATATGTTATTCATAATTGCATGCTTGATAGTGGTGCTTCCATGAATGCAATGTCAAAACAAGTAGTTGATCAGTTAGGCTTGATTTATTAGAAAGAGCACCCTCCTATTTCTATCATGGATAATAGGAGAGTACCTTGTGTAGGCATTATCATTGGACTTCTTGTCCATATTGAACAATATCCTAAGAAAGGAGTGGTGATGGATGTTGTAGTTGTAGATATGGACCCTTTCTTTTCCATATTACTCTCTAGGCATTGGGCAGAGGAGCTAGGTGGTAGTATTCAGTTGGATTGGTCATATACCACTATTCCAATGTAGGGTAAAGAAAAAGTGATATTGAAAAGAGAACCCTTCAATAGGTATTCAGTTCAATTTAGATATCCTAGTGATAATATAGTTAATATCATGAATTATTTTGAGGAAAAAGACATGGGGGTTTACAATCTGGCATTCTCCTTTCTTGTTGGAAGTACCTAATGCTCATAATATGGATCCAAAACTGAAGGCTAAAGCATATGCAAAAACTAATAGAATTTTAATGTTTGAGTTATGGACTATGACCTTTTATGGGACGAGCAGGAGCTGGAGTACTGTTGATAAACATCAATGGCAACTATCTTGGCATACCATATAGGTTAGAATTTACTTGTACAAATAATATTGTAGAGTATGAAGATTTATTTCTAGGGCTAAGGAAAGCCAAGGAACTAGGTATTAATTACCTCAAAGTTAGTGGGGATGTTGAGCTAATAATTCAACATATCAAAGGGAGATATTAAACAAAGTATCCTAGATTAAATCTATATAAGCAGGTAGTGTTGGATGAAATAGATAGATTTTTTACTTTTGATCTATAATTTATTCCTAGAGCACATAATCACAATGCTAATTTTTTGGCCATTAATGCTTTTGGAGCAAAAAACCTTGATATAGACACTTGGTTTATGGAAAGGTTCCCAACCATATCTGTTTATAAGCCATTTGTCCCAGATTATGTGGTATATTTACAAGTTTTTCATGATGGTATACAAACTAATAATTTTATGACTATGCAAAATGATTTTTCTGATGTTATTTGTGATGAAAGTGATGAAGAAAAACTAAAGGATGTTATTGGAGAGCATACAAAAGTCATACAACTAAAGACCAATAAGATACCTAGGGGGTTGGTGTCTTTAGAGAGTTTGTTTGATGAATTTGATAGGGCATATAAAACTTTGGTTCATGAATCAGAGGTAGATGAAATTAATATCAGAATAAAGGATTCTTGGTATAGATGAAGTTAATATCAGAACAAAGGGTCCTATACTACCATTTTCAGGTCTTTTTGAGATTTTTTCGAGACTTTATTCCTTCATCTAATGCCCCATAAATGGATTTTAGTGGCTTTTTAGAAACATCCAATAAATAATTACTTCTAGACATGGTTAGGTGTTGATATTTTATAGAAGTATTAATATGGGTGATGGGTTTTAATTTTTAGAGCCTTCCAAGCTTTTTTTGTGACTTACTAAAAATAGGGTTGTTTTTGCTTGAAAATGGTAAATTTTCCAAAAATAGTAGTTTCTTATCTTTAGGGCTTTAATATGTAGGGCTTTTGTTTTAGGGTTTCTCACATTGTAAAAATGGAGGGGAACCCTAAACCCTAAACCTGAAAACCCTAAACCCTAAACCTTAAACCTAAAAACCCTAAACTCAAAACCCTAAACCTTAAAAAAATAAAAACCTAAAGGCGATGGAGATAGTGGCTATTATGGATCATTTTCCATTATGAGCCATCATTGAGGTAGTTACATTTTTTGCAATTATGGACCAAGTTATCAAGCTATTTAAGAGCTATTTAAGAGAGTTGTAGTCCTATGTACAATTTTTCTTATTGTCCTATTTACATGTTACATCCTTTGAATGTGTAAATGGTATCTTCTTTCACTGGCATGCTTAATCACCTTTGTTGCATATTTTGAATGAATGTAGTTGGCTCAGTTTTATCTTCTACCTCCTTTCCTCTTCATCATTTTTTAGGTTTGGCTACAATTGTCCAATGGATAAAGCACAAGTCTACTTTTTGAAGTATTAGCTAGGAATTACTTTGAAGCTTGGTCAAATTTTATATTGTAGTTCTATTTTATTTTTTGCAAATTTGAATGATAATTAGCATATAAGAAATATTTTGGGCTCACATATGGGGTTTCCTTACCCTACTTGGTATATCTAGAGTCTTAGGATAATATTTTTTTGAGTTAAATAGGTGGATCCACTAGAATCCACAATGCTGATTGGATCAGGGAAGTCTTGTAGCGCGACAAATCTATTAAGGGTGCAGGAATTTCTCCCAACAATTTTTGGCATCATTGGTGGGGAAGACTCAATACAATTTTGAGTTTTTTTTTCTTATAGTCTTTCCTAGAATAAAATTTGTGAGATTTGAGTGAATATCAAGCTGAGAAATCTTAGCCCTAGTATTGTTGAAGATATTTTTCCTTCTTGTTGGAAGTACATATTCCTTCTTATTGGAAGTACCGATATCAAGTATGTATAGCCTTCAAATTAAATGATCAGTCAGGAGGATAACCTCAAAATCCCATAGGCATTGTGAATAATGCAGTCATACCCCATATTTAGCTAATCAATTTTATATCTCACTAAGGTATACATCAGGCTATGGGGATCAATATGTTATTCATAACTGCATGCTTGATAGTGGTGCTTCCATAAATGTAATGTCAAAACAAGTAGCTAATCAGTTAGGCTTGATTTTTTAGAAAGAGCACCCTCCTATTTATATCACAGATAACAAGAGATTACCTTGTGTAGGTATTATCACTGGACTTCTTGTCTATCTTGAACAATATCCTAATAAAGGAGTGGTGATGTATGTTGCAGTTGTAGATGTGGAGCCTTTCTTTTCCATCTTACTCTTTGGGCATTGGGCAGAGCAACTAGGTGGTACTATTTAGTTGGATTGGTCATATGCCACTATTCCAATGCATGGTAAGGAAAAAGTTATTTAAAATAGAATCCTTCAATAGATATTGATTTAAATTTAGAGATCCTAATGATAATATGGTTAATGTCATGAATTATGTTGAGGATAAATATATGGGGGTTTACTCTATCTGGAATTCTTCTTTCTTGTTGGAAGTACCCGATGCTCATAATATAGATTCAAAACTAAAGGTTGAAGCAAATATAGAAACTTATAAAATTTTATGTTTGAGTTATGGACTATGACCTTTTATGGGGAAAAATCTAAAACAGGAGTAGGTGTTGGAGTACTGTTGACATACACCAATGGTAGCTATCTTGGCATACCATATAGGTTAGAATTTTCTTGTAGAGTATGAAGCTTTATTTCTAGGGCTAAGTAAAGCCAAGGAACTAGGTATTAATTACCTCAAAGTTAGTGGGGATGTTGAGCTAATAATTTAATAGATCAAAGGGAGATATCAAATAAAGCACCCTAGATTAAAGCAATATAAGCAGGCAGTGTTGGATGAAATAGATAGATTTTTAGATTTTGATCTGCAATTTATTCCTAGAGCATAGAATCACAATGCTAATTTGTTGGACATTATTGCTTATGGAGAAAAACACCATGAGATAGATACTTATTTTATGGAAAGGTTCCCAACCATATGTTTTATAAGCCATCTATCCTAGATAATGTGGTATATTTAAAAGTTTTTCATGATGATATATACATTAATGATTTTATGACTATAAAAAATGAGTTTTCTGATGTTATTTGTGATGAAAGTGATGAAGAAAAACTTAAGGATGTTATTGGAGAACCTACCACCAATAGGATCCGTAGGGGGTTGGTGTCTTTAGAGAGCTTGTTTGATGACTTTGAAAGAGCATATAAAACTTCGGTTCAGGAATCAGAGGTAGATGAGGTTATATTGGAAAGGCCTAGATGAAGTTCATATCAAAACAAAGGGGCCTATATTTCTATTTTCAGGCCTTTTGAGATTTTTTTGAGGCTTAATTCCTTCATCTAGTGCCCCAAAAATGGATTTTAGTGGTTTTTTAGAAAATTCCAAAAAAGAATTACTTTTAGAAATGGGAAGGTGTTGAGATTTTATATAAGGCTTAATATGGATGATACGGTGATGGGTTTTAATGTTTAGAGCCATCTGAGATTTTTTGGTGACTTACTAAAAGTAGGGTTTTTTTTGGCTAAAAATGACAAATTTTCCAAAAATAGTAGTTTCTTATCTTTAGGGCTTTAAGATGTAGGGCTTTTGTTTTAGGGTTTCTTGCATTGTAAAAAGGGGGAAGGGAAAAACTAAACCATAAACCTAAAAATACTAAACCCTAAACCTGAGAACCCTAAACCCTAAAACCTAAACCTGAGAACCCTAAACCCTAAACCCTAAACCCTAAACCCTAAACTCAAAATCCTAAACCCTAAAAAAATTAAAAAATAAAATATAAAAATAAGAACCTAAAGGTGATGGAGATAGTGGCTATTATGGATAATTTTGCATTATGGGCCATCATCGAGGTAGTTACAATTTTTTCAATTATGGACCAAGTGATTAAGCTATTTAAGAGAGTTGTTGCAATAGGAAACATCATTAAGTTTTTGCACAATAATTTTTTGAGACGTATACCAGAGTGCCCATCCTTGTCGATTGTATTTTCCTTTGTGTGTATTTTCTAGTTATCCCTTTTTTCTTCCCCATTATTGTGCAAGTTTTTTTTGAGGTATCCAGTTTACTGAGATTAGTTTCTAGTAGCTGGGATCGAAAGCCAAGAGACTCTTTGTTACATCATTTGAACAAAGAGTTGCATTGCTCTATTGCATCATTTGAATCAATAAATCCTTTGTATTTGCTTAGTGAGATATTATTACACTGATTAGACTCCTATTGTAATTATTTATTGGATAATACAATCGTACTTCCTCCTTTTAGATGTTCTATGTGCAATTTTTCTTATTTTCCTATTTAGGTGTTACATCATTTGAATGTGTAAATGGCATCTTCTTTCACTGGTAGGCTTAATCACATTTGTTGCATTATTTGAATGAATGTGTTTTGCTTAGTTTTATCTTATTCCTCCTTCACTCTTCACCATATTTTAAGTTTGGCTACAATTGCCCAATGAATAAGGCATCGATCTACTTTTTGAAGCATTATCTAGGAGTTACTTTGAAGCTTGGTCAACATTTATGTTGCAATTTTATTTTAATTTTTGTAAATCTAGATGAGCATGAGAATATAAGAAATATTATAGGCTCACCTTGGGGGTTTACTTATCCTATTAGGTCTATCTAGAGTCTTAGGATACTCTTTTCCCGAGTTAAAGAGGTGGATCCACCAGAATCCATAGTGTTGATTGGATCAGGGAAGTCTTGCAGTATGACAAATCTATTAAGATGCAAAAATTTCCCCAACAATTTTTGGCACAGTTTTCGGGGAAGACTCCATACAATTTTGAGGTTGTTTTTCTCATAGTCTTTCCTAGAATGAAATTTGTGAGATTTGAGTGAATATCAGGCTAAGCAATCTTAGTTCAAGTATTTTTGAAGATCTTGTTCCTTCTTTACACATACATACTGGCGACATCGAATCAAATTATAAATTTTAAAATAAAAAAAGGAAGAGCTAGATCTTGCATCTACAAGAAGTGGTAAAGAAGTGCTTGTTAGAGTGCCAAATCCTGAGGTATTCTTCAAGTCTCACAAAAAATATTCAGTTCCAATTCATATTATTTCTCTTTCTAGCCTGAATCTTGGTTTCAACCAGTCTTCTCCTACTATAAACCAAGTACCTATAATGAATCAACCTGTAGTGAGTATGGTAACTCCTAATACAAATCAAAATGTCAATATAAATCAAAAGGTCAATCAAAATGCCAATGCTAATGTTAATCAATGGAGGACCAATAGATATAGAGCCTTTGTTTTACTTGCAAATCTAAATCCTCTTCCTGGTAAAGCTCATAAGTACTTGCCTAAATTTCAAGGGAACAATGCTATCATCGATGAAGATCATATTAGGGATTTTTTGTATGCCATGGATAGTCTTGATATGGATGATGAATATGTTATCCTTATATTGTTCTTTCAAAATTTAGATAAGGATGATCGAGAATGGTTTAATGGCCTTGGAACTAGTAGTATCAATAATTTTCAAGATCTAGAGCACACTTTACTTAGAAAATATGGAGATATGAAGAATGAATAGTCCTTGCTAATAGAATTGGATACCATGAAAAAGAAATAAAATGAATTAGTGGAATATTTCAATAGAATATTCTTTAAAACTAGAAATAGGATTCCAGTAGCATTAAGGCCAAATTATGATTAGTCCATTTGTTTCTACAAAAATTCTTTCCTTGGAGATTTTAGTTATGAGATGAGACAACAAGAAGAAGATACCATTGATATATGTATGGAAAGGGCTATTAAAATAGAGAGACATATGATTGATAGTGGTAATATGAAAGCATACTCTCTAGAGCCTAATCAACCTGAAAGGAATCCCAATAAGGTTGAGTTCTTTGTCCCTAAGAAAACATATCAGGATCCTATGAATAAAATAGCTAATCAGTTGAGTGAGATGTTTACTAATTTAAATAAAATGTTGGATAGAGTTGAAAAAGACAAGGACAGTTGTGCAGAAACTTCACAGGGTAATAATAGATAGAAGGAAGATAACAAGCCTCCTTTCAGAAGGAATTTTAATAAAAATTGGAATAACAATAAAAATGAAGAGTGAAACAGGAATCCGAATGGGAATTGGAAAAAGAAACAAGTAGATATAGATCTAGATTCTATTCCAAATACATTACCATCAAATAATATAGCATTATATCATCCCTTTTATTACTGTCTCTGATACACCATATAATCCTATTGATTGTGGTATTTATCTAAGTATACATTCTAATGTTGATTTAAATGCTGAATCTGAATCTGAAGATATTAGAATTATTGTATGCTGGACTCATAAGGATGAAACCAGAGAACAAGAATTTGAAAGGACATGGAAATATGTGCCAATAATAGTGAGCAAAGAGCATTGGTCTTTGGAGATGCATCAACCTCAAGTGAGCCTGCTAATACTAGAATTAATAGAATGAAGTAAGGAAAGCTTGTACCTACAGATAAATATGTTATATTTAGAAAGAATACATGCTATCAATATTAGAAATAGAACAATGGAGGGAAACTTTGATGATGGGTCTGCATGTTGGAAATTTTGGGTACTTTGGGTACATTTCCTTTTCTCAAGTGTATAAGTTGTCATTGATGTCAAGAAGCTCTTGAAGGAATTTGATTTGATGTCAAATAATTTGTTTTGATGAAGGTTACGGCATGATAGTTTCAAAGGTCTTTTGTAAACCCCAAGTTGGCGAGTTTAAAGATTATAGGTGGATGCATTAGTTTAATGCATTTGGGTCCAAGAGGAAGTATTTATTTAAATAATTAAAAACCTTGTTAAGGTTCCCTTTAATTATTTTTAAATAAATATTAAATTATTGTTTGCAATGGGTTCTCCTAACCCATGGCGCTATGTTTTAAGATTGTGGGCGCTAGACAAGACCTCCGTCGACGTATTAAACTCCTCGTCGACGTCAAGAGCTTATGGTAAAAATGCATATAAATCTCCCTCAATGAAAATCAAGATTAATACCATCCGTATTTTGAAAAGAGTTGCTTTCTGTGATTTCGTGATCTACTGTTCGGATTTCTTCTTTGATTGTGTCTTCGTTGTTTTCGTAAACCTACTGTTTGACTGTCTTCTCTGTTTTCATGAATCTGTTGTTCATTTTTTTTTGTACTCGTCGTTTGTCGTAAATCCATCGTAAGGTTTTCATATTTGTGTTCACATCAGAAGAAAGGGAGGCACTATTGTTTTATTTAATCCCTGGAGTAGAAGGAACAAGGCTAACAACGTGAGGTTTAAACCTCACCGGGTGCCTTTGGCACATCGATAGTGGATAGGCTATTGGCGTGCTACCCGAATGAGAGGTTTCGCGTTCGAATAAAGCGAAAGGGTTTTTCATCGTGAAGTGGACACAACGGGTGGTGTTAGAATTCCTACGTAATTTCTCCATAGCATGATTTTTGATGTTGGCCAAGGTATTTTCAAAATTAATTTTTGCTAAGTGTATTTTATGGATGGAGGAAGTTTATTAGAGGGCAAAACATCTTAGGAGTTATAAGGAGTTTAAAGCTTGTTTTATTTTGATAAAATATTCTTTTGAAGGTGTTGTTTGAAATATCTTATTGCATTCTTATGAGAAATAAATTTTATTTTTGATAAGACTATAAGGGAGAAATAAGGTGTATAAGGGATAAATTTTTCTTGTAATGTTGAGAGTGCTTTTGGTTGATTATGGAACTGAAAGCATGATGTTTTACGGTTAAAATTGCTTCTTGTGTGAAGTTGTGAAACCTTAAGTGGGCAGCTTTGAGATTGACATTTGCTTTCATTAAATTGGTAATAATCAAGCTATTCTTTACTTGGTTAAAGTGTTGGGCTTACTCCTTTGTTGATGATTTGAAAAGTTGTTTTGTGCTTTGTGATTTGAGTTGGTGGATGCTTTTTGTTCAAACAATATTGGAGAGAAAAGGAGTTCTACTTGTTTCCTTTTCTGATGTTGATTGTGAAATGCTTCAAGGTTGTGTTTTGAGCTGAATGGTGTTGATTGAACCTTGTTTGATGAGCATTGTTGTTGAAGCCCTAATTGATGGTGAAAAGAACATGAGTATCATTGTTATGTGATTCTTTGCATAGTTGGCAATTTTTGGGGTTTCATGTTCTTGAAAGAAAGCATTCTATCCTATCCATTTTAGATATTGAGTTGAGTTTTTAGATTTGAGATTGAGTTTGAGCTGAGTTGATTTGAGTTGAGTTTTGAGATTGGGAGTTGAGTATAGAACATTTTGAGTCTCTAACAATTCTCTTTATCTTCTATGAGTTTGACAAATCACATTGGGTCTCTAACAATTCACCTTGTGATTTCCTACTAAGAAAGTTTCTTTTTTCTTGGTGAGCTTACTGAGTTTTGGACAGGTTCTGGTGGGGACTTGTGAGCAGTCTTGGACAGGTTTCGATGGGGACTTATGAGTATATTTGGACAGGTCCTAGCAAAGGACTTGTGAGCTGAGTTTGATAGTTCTATCAGAGAACTTGAGGATAGAGGTGCACTGGTTCTTTGAGAAGAACCTGAGGACAAATTTGGCAAGTCTTTGAGAAGGCTTGTGTGCGAGAGGATTGATTTGTTCAAGCTTAAGCGTTGGAAAAATTTGATAGACAAAGGAAGACTTGTACTAGACCGACTGACTGTGTTTGGTACAGAGTTCTTCGAGATGCTATGGATGTGATCATAGAATGCAGAGGTCTCTTAATCTAAGCATTGAGGATAGGAGGTCTTCGGTGGAAAGGAGTTCCACATGCTAGCAAGAGGTAGAGGCAGTTGATATTCTGAGGGATTGTTTCCAGAGCGGAGGGGAAGGTATCTCCTTTGAGCAGAGGCTCATAAATTCTGATTGGGGGAAGGTATCTCCTTTGGGCCGAGGCTCATAAATATTATAATTGGGAAGGATTCCCAAAGAACTTTGAAGAAATTTTTAGAGAAAAGTTTTTTGGACGTAGCCCAGCCATTTTGGGTGAACCGCATTAAAAATGGGTCTTCAATGTGTGATGCTTTCTGTCTTGATTAATGTTGTGTTGATGCCACTGCTATCTAAAGTTAAAATTATTAATTGGTTAAGTCTTATACTGTTCACCCCCCCATCTTAGTATAAGTCCATGTTCTTCATCGCACAAAATGAGAAAGCTATAGGAGTGATTTCACAAAAAAATGTAAATCAAATGAACTTGCAAATGATTCCTGAAGAGCCCAATGTAGAGGAGATTATGCAAAAGAAACAAAATGACTTGGGTAATTAGAAAACTATAAAAGGAATTGATGATAAGAAAGATCATTTTGATTTGTATTTAGAGGTTGCCAAATAGAAGGTCAACATCACTTTTTTATAATTAGTGACAATTCCAAAGTACCAGTATTAGGTATGTAGAGCCTTCAAATTAACTAATTTGTAAGGAGGACAACCTCAAAATCCCATAGACCTTGTGAATAACGTAGTCATATCCCCATATTTAGTTAATACATTTTAAATCTCACTAAGGTATACATAAGGCTATGGGAACCAATATGTTATTCAAAATTGCATGCTTGATAGTGGTACTTCCATGAATGTAATTTCAAAACAAGTAGCTGATCAGTTAGGCTTGATTTGTCAAGAAGAGCACCCTCCTATTTCTATCATGGATAATAGAAGAGTACCTTGTGTAGGAATTATCACTGGGTTTCTTTTCCATATTTAACAATATCCTAAGAAATAAGTGGTTATGGATGTTGTAGTTATAGATGTGGACCCTTTCTTTTACATCTTACTCTCTATGCATTGGGCAGAGCAACTAGGTGGTACTATTTAGTTGGATTAGTCATATGCAACTATTCCAATGTATGGTAAGGAAAAAGTGATTGAAAAGAGAACCCTTTAATAGGTATTCAGTTGAATTTAGATATCCTAATGATAATATGGTTAATGTTATCAATTCTGTTGAGGAAAAATATATGGGGGTTTACTCTATTTGGCATTCTCCTTTCTTGTTGGAAGTACCAGATGCTTAAAATATGGATCCAAATTGAAGGTTGAAGTAGATACATAAACTAATAGAATTTTGATGTTTTATTTATGGGCTATGATCTTTTATGGGGTAAAATATAAAGTAGGAGCAGGATCTGGAGTACTATTGATATACATCAATGGCAACTATCTTGGCATACCATACATGTTAGAATTTGCTTGTATAAATAATGTTGTAGAGTATGAAGCTTTATTTTTAGGGCTAAGAAAATTCAAGGAAATGGGTATTAGTTACCTAAAATTTAGTGGGAATGCTGAGCTAATAATTCAACAAATCAAAGGGAGATATCAAACAAAGCACCCTATATTAAATCAATATAAGTAGGTAGTATTGTATGAAATAGATAGATTTTTGGCTTTTGATCTATAATTTATTCCTAGAGTATGGAATCGCAATGCTAATTTATTGGCCATTAATGCTTTTGGATAAAATAACCTTGATATAGACACTTGGTTTATGGAAAGGTTCCCAACCATATCTATTTATAATCCATCTATCCCATATAATGTGGTATATTTACAAGTTTTTCATGATGATATACACATTAATGATTTTATGACTATGCAAAATGAGTTTTTTGATGTTATTTATGATGAAAATTATGAAGAAAAATTGAAGGATGTTATTGTAGAGCCTACAGAGGTCATAAAACTAAAGACCAATAGGATCCCTAGGGGTTGGTTTCTTTAGAGAGCTTGTTTGATGACTTTGATAGAGCATATAAAAATTCAGTTTAGGAATCAGAGGTAGATGAATTTAACATCAGAACAGAGGATTTTAGGCCTAGATGAAGTTAATATAAAAAAAGGGGCCTAGATTACCTTTTTTAGGCCTTTTTGATATTTTTTCGAGCCTTAATTCCTTCATCTAGTGTCCCAAAAATGGTTTTTAGTGATTTTTTAGAAAAGTCCAAAAAGAATTACTTTTAGACATGGGTAGGCGTTGATATTTTTCATAAGGCTTAATATGGGTGATACGATGATGGGTTTTAATTTTTAGATCCATTTGAGCTTTTTTAGTGACTTACTAAAAATATGGTTGTTTTTGGCTAAAAATAACAAACTTTAAAAACTAGTAATTTCTTATCTTTCGGGCTTTAAGATGTAGGGTTTTTGTTTTAGGGTTCTTTGAATTGTAAAAAGTGGGGTAAAACCCTAAAATCTAAACTTTAAAACCCTAAATCCTAAAACCTAAACCTGAAAAATACTAAACCCTAAACCCTAAACCTCAAAACCCTAAAACCTAAACCCTAAACTCAAAACCCTAAACCATAAATTCAAAGCCCTAAACCCTAAAAAATAAAAAAGTAAAAATAAAAACCTAAAGGTGATGAAGATAGTGACTATTATGGATTATTTTTTATTATGGGCCATCATCGAGGTAGTTATACTTTTCATAATTATGGACCAAGTGTAGACACTTAAAATTTACACATGTCTACCTCTACGTACTTGTAGATCCATCAAGACACTTGTAGGTTTGCATAGACCATCCTAGACCCCTCTAGGCTATTGTAGACCAACATAGGCTATTGTAGACCACTGTAGACTATTGTAGACCATTATAGACTATTGTAGACTATCGTAGGCTATCGTAGATCTATGTAGACTATTGTAGACCAGCGTAGATCACTCTAGACCAACGTAGACCGCTCTAGATTAGTGTAGACCATTGTAGACCTTTGTAGACCTATGTAGGCCATTTCATTGGTCTATAGGCATGCAACCCTACTAAACTACACAATCCATATCATAACCATATTTTATCTATCATGAGACTACCTATCGGCTCCCTAAGGCAACCTAAGACCTTTTCAAACTTAATTAAGGCCCCCACAGGGCTATTACTTCCCAAAAGTAATAATTAAGTTAATTTCATTTCTAATTTGAAAGTCACTTCACTTAAGTGCACTTTATGGATTAAAAAGGTTAATTAGGATCCTAAACCCAAATTAGTCCTAATTATTCCCTCCCACATGTGTGTGCACCAAAGTAGTTAGGATATTTCCTAGGAAACCCTAACTCAACCCTCATCTAACCTAGGGACCACCTAACCCTAGTAAACCCTAATCTCTCCTCACACATGTGTGAGGATGAGATATTTCTTTAGGGAATGTAGGAATGACACCTCAAAAACCCTAACCTAATCACTATAGGACTTGACCCTAGGGTTTAGTACTCCTAACCACACCCCCTACACCTTGGATTTTCCTATAAATAGGAGACCAAATCCCTCATTATCTCTCTCTCTCCCCTTTTAGTTAGCCTATATAAAATATGTATAAATCCATCTAGAATTACAATCTAATACATCTGAACCATACAAAAAATATAGCATCATCTAAGGAGCCAATCCGGACAAGGATCTCCCACAGAAAGTACCTATAGCTCATTTAACCCTCTGGCTTACGAATCCGGATTCCAGTTCACTCCCTGACCTATGATTTGATCCTACATAAGGTTTTTCTCACCAAATCAGTTAGGTACACTTTATTTCATGTTTTTATAGTCATTCATGTAGTTTATTTTAGTTTTCCTTACATATTTAGTATCAATTTGTCTTCTTCACCATGGGGCCTGACTAAGGCAAGCCCCCAAAAATACTAACTCCCTTTTGTAGGTCTAAAATAGGTGCAAAGAGGAAACATTAGCAGCAAAAATATCGGTGGCACACATTACACATGAAGCCCACCTTCATTGAGGATCCCAAAAGATAGCATCAAATTTGTTGTACATTTGTGAAAGAAAGAATGGGAATTCTCCCTATTTGTAACCTAAAGCATTTATATCATTAATAAAATCAACATTTCTAGATAATTTGTGTTATAGCAAGTTGTTGGATCAAATTTTATTTTTTGTACGTTTCCTTTTGGCATTCCTGGTGGGATCCCCACAAATATTTGTGCTAGACTATTTTTAATCATGAATCTAACACATTTTGTTGTTTTCTTCTTATTGTAGGTACCATATATAGACATCACAGAGACCACTAAAACTTTGAAAACCTCGTCAAGTCCTCAGAATAGGATTTTTAAGCTCCTAGATATGATTCACCACCTAGCCTATGAATTTAGATCTAATTTACCTCTTACCCTATGAATTGAACATAACTTCTCCAAAAACCCTCAAAATTGTAGAGGTTAACAATAGAAAAATAGACAAATTCATCTGGAGAAAAAGGAATTAGGGTTTACATCACCAACCACTACATCATCAAAAAAGATACACAATCATATACATGTACTCTCAGCATCTTAGATTACCACCATGTAGGATCATCCTGTACCACCCCTAGTCCATATTACATTGATCGATCTGGTTAGACAACCTACCACTATACATACTAGATAGTCCTCACCCTCATCCTATTTGGACCACCACACTCCACCCCAATGTTGTTCACCCTACCATAGAGGTTCATATTATTCACCTCACTCAGGAGATATTAAGGTCTCCCTATCCTCTGATAAAAAGGAGAAAAACTCCCATGTTCATACCCAAAGGTCTCCTCCACCTCTGCTTGTAGATACAAGAAACCCCTACTCACCATCCGCTTTCCCTCACCATCCTTCAGGAACTTATCACCTTGCCAATAGAGGATACACACCTCATCCTGCACATCCTTCATGCTTACCTCCCCCACTTTCGAGTGGGATGTCCCCATATGCCCAAGCTCTTCACTTACATGCTTCTCAATCCACTTCTACACATGTACCTCCATCCTGTACATGGCGTTATCCATAGCCATCTTCTATACCATCCATACTTCAGATGCCATCTTCTCAACTTCAAGGATTACCATTTCAGCCAACCCCATAATCCACAAAGTCATTCCACTCACCCCCATCATCCTCTCATACAAATACCTCTTCATACCCATATCATACTCATCCCTATACATTGGATTCCTATTCTCCACCTTCTCCAATCCCATCACCTCCAAATCTTGATATCCAGTACATCCTCTCTCACCTTGATGCTCTCGAGCTACATATGAGTCATTGTCACTACCACACTTCTAATGATCAATCCACCATGGCCTGTACATATTCACCTCCCCCTAGGTCCATTCCTCATCCCTAGGTTTGACCCACATTAGATTCTTGACCCACCCCTCCACCATTCAACCTCACTCCATCCACTTCCTGCTCACCTCCCGTGGAGCCTTATATCTACCCCATGCCTCTCTTGTCCATGCCATTATCCAAAATGTTTCATCATCTCCTTCACAAAATCCTCCTTGTGTTACTTAAAATTCAACCTATTGACCCATTGCGTCCTAAACCATATAATTATCATGAGCATAAGTTCTGTATATACCATTATCAGCCAGGCCATAACATTGACACATGTCGTACATTCAAAACCTTGGTAGAAAACATGTGGCTTGGTGATCACATCGCATAATATGAGTGTTCCCTTTCATCCAACCAAATCTAGAGTCCTCCATGCCACATCATCCCTTGCATTTTTCCACTGCATGAATATCTGATAGCTCCATCCTGCTACATCCACCACATGGTAAACTAAACAAACTATTAAAGCCCTAGTAGCATCATTGCTTCACCTCCTCATTCACGACCTGACCCTCATCACTTTTTCCATCATTAGTTTATCTTCATCCTCAATATTCATTTTTTCTCTTCTTATTCTTACTTCCTTACATAGTTGTATGGTCATGCTTCGAGAAGCTACATAACTACGTTGATCTAGTGTCTTTATTCTCACCCATTTCCTTTGGTAGTCCCTTCATCTTTTTGGTTAGCAATTCTTTTTTCTTCTTACGTCTTCCATATATAAATCCCACCTTCAAATTATTCCTCTTTTTATCATTATCGCATGCATTCCCACCAGTCATATATTATTTACCTATTACACACACACCCCACATGCTGTGGCAACCTTTATCACAACCTCCTCCCTTCATTCTCATAACACTAGACACATTTATGTAAATAAGCCCTTTAATCCATATTCACTACATTTCATGCTCTTCCTCTTGTAGATATTTCATTCTTCCATTTGCATTAGTTACATTACATCCATTGCATATATCCATTTATATTTCATTATGATTTCATTTCATGTTTGTATATTCTTCCCTTATAAATGCACCTTTGATAGGAATAACATACACACTTGTTAACATTACTACTTGGATGTCCATTATCCCTTTTTAGGATTAAGGCGTATACAGGTGTCTTGTTTAGTTTTGACCAATCACTAGTTCAGTCAATCAAATGTCACCTCTAGCTAACAGGTTTTATACACTCCTTATAGTTCTTCTAGGTTGGTTCAACTTCTCTCATGGACCATTCAAACAATTTACACATTTAAACAAATTTTTAGTCTAGGGAAGATAACACCTTGTGTAGATATCACCATCTAGCGAATGATTTCCCCTGCTCATCCTATCATTTGCATGGTCAAAATATGATCTAGATATAAACAAAGGGATAAGCATAACAAAAAATCACAAATATGGGCATAAAACAAAAGCCAATGCCCATACAAAAAAAAAGAGAAAGAAAAAGAGCACCACAAAATAAATACAAGCAATAAACGAGGGGCAGAAAACAAAAGGAAAAGCCTCCAGATATCACAATTGTTATGCTTCATTGCCTTTGGTCCTTGCATTCAACATAACATCATGGGATGATTTCCATTGCTAGATTTAGGCTCCAAGAGCCTACCTACTAGTGGAATAGTCTTACAAGTGGAAACACAACTGTCACATTAGCGACCTTATTTTGTACAGATTACTGTGCATGTTGGGGTAAAAATATTGGTTAAATATACTCCTATTTTTGTCATAGCCCTCACATTTAATTTGTTAGACCAGGGAGCTCGTAAACTTTTAAAGTACCATGGTTAAGGTCAATCATAATACCATTCCTGAGATGAGTCCACTAACCTATCATTGGGGGGTGTTTATAAAATGGTATTGATTCATCCACACCAAAGTAAATCCATGCATAAATAAAGATACATGAAAGTAAATCACACCACACTGCATTGGAAATTAAACAAAAGTAGTAAAACACACTTTACGTAATTAAAATATACAACACACTAAAACAAATAATCCAATATAGAAAATAGTAAGAGGTAGGGGAGGAATACTAGCTTAGAGTGGACCCAAGCTCCAGTAGTTTTCATCTGACTTATTATGAAGATAACGTACTACTGAAAGAAATCTCGATCTTTATTAATATTGCAGTGTAATGTTTACATATGCCAATACTCTTAGAAAAAATACCTCCCTCTTTCAGATAAGTCTAAGTTTTTATATAACACACACAAAACTTCCTCTTATAGTACTATCACAACATAAGGCCCGGTTATAGTCTAAACTGAGAGTTTAGTTACTATAATAGGTGTACGATAAAAATAGTCTAAACAAATTTTTATCTTTTCTTGGAGATAGAATATTTTTAGGTCCGATCTCTACATTGTTTGTGTTTTTCTTTGTTGAGTGGTTACGTATTCGTCCAATATGGTTGGGATAGCTCATATGTTCGGTGGTCTCCCAGGGATAGCCTGTGTGATGTGGATTTGAAGGTTTTACTATGGTCAACAGGATCCACTTCAGCTTCTTGGTCAAAGCGCTTAATATTGAGTAAGGTGTCTGCTTGAAGAGTAAGGTACCTACTTGAGTAAGGTGTTTGCTTGAAGAGTAAGGTGCATACTTGAGTAAGGCACCTACTTGAAGAGTAAGGTGCCTGCTTGATTAAGGCACTTGCTTGAATATTAAAGCACCTATTTGATTAAGGGATCTAATTGAATAAGGTACCTACTTCAAGAGTAAGGCACCTTCCTAATATAACTTAGACTCATGAAGCAAAAGCATGCCAGGTCCACGTAGGACCTCGACTGAGCAAAAGATGATAAAATCATAAAATATCTACACAAAAAACACTTCACACACAAATTATATAATGTGCATAGTTTTCTTAAATAGATACATAATAATTCATAAAATATACAACTCTTATTATACTACCGTGCAAAAACCATTAGAACTCATACAAAATATGAGCATTTTTGACACTCATCATCCCCATGCCTAATATGTGCCATGCCCTCGTGGCACCTGAAATCAGTAGTCAACCTCTTCCAGTAAACCATATCCTTTTATTTTTTCTTCTTATTGGTGACCTTGGACTTCCCTTCATCCTGGGACTTCCATTTCTACTGAAGGGCACTGGTTTGCTATGGGGCATTTTTGGGCTGCATTATCTTTTGGCTTCACTGGCTTTCTACTGTGTTGGGTTGGCTCTCAGATTTTGGTGGTGCTAGTTTCTAGCTATACTAGTTGTGCCTCCCTCTTCTACTTGGTCTAAAATTTGTGCTAGGTACCACAACCACGGTCATTTCTACCTTCTAGAATGCAACCTCTACTTCATGCCAGAGATCAGCATGTTGGGGATGTAACTGTCCAAATGGAATATTAGAGTCATCCCTCTATCGTATGACCACCCTGGACTTGTATAGCTAAACTTATTTAGAGTGAGGCTAGTGTTTTCTTTGATTATTGTTTCTATCTCTACCTCTAGCCCAAATATCCCCTACCTCTCCAACCATTTCCTCATTTTGGAGTGTCGACCTTGTGACGAACCATATATCTCCCAGAACTAATATTCTATAGCAGAGTCCACACAAATGATGGGCCCTCTTTCAACCTTCTTGGAAGCTTTTATAGATACCTTTGCTGCCTCAAATTATTCACAGAGCCTTTTGAATGTCTCCTTCCACTTAGCAAAGCCCTACATACGTTTCACCCATTCTTCATTTGACTAGGCATTTGCTTATGCAAATGTAACCTTGGACTTTTTCTTGGTTCTCTTATGCAATGTCTAAGGCACATTCCCCTTGGTCCCCTCTATTATTGTGGCAAATTGCATGGGGATATCCTCTTTTCCCATGGAAGATGCTTCCCTATTGTCATTATAGGGTCTAATAATTTTCCCCTCTTGTCTTGAATTGCTTGTATCTATTTCCCCTATTTCATGGTCACCAAATGACTATAGGTATTTCAATTACCTACTATGTTTGGGTGGAGGCATCTCGTATTTCCACCACCCTGGCCTGTAACTACTAATTTTTTGTCTTGATTTGCTGAACCAGTTGCTGTAGCTAAGCTACGATGGCCTGTTACCTCTGATTTTTCCTTGTAGTCATATCCTTAAATCTGTCAAACAATACTTGCATCATGAAATTATCACTCTACCAAGTGAGGCCTTCTTCCATCGCCAAATTGAGTTGTTGTCATAGGCATGTCGAAGGTTACAGGTCCTGTGGACTTTGAGCAGCCAAATTTGTAATGTTTAGGCTACAAACCCAACCTCCATATCTTCCTCTTCTTTCTCGCTTGATATAATAAGTTTTTTTAGGCACCTCTTATAGCATATACACTCTATTTGATGAGCAATTGGTTCCAGGCTAGAGGACTCTGACATATCCTCTATATAATTGGGTAGAGGAATCTACCCTTATTCTGTAGCATCCAGTGAGGTTTGGGACCATTCTCCTTCCTTGATCATTCCTTGTAATTCGGCCTCCTAACCTACTTCAGTAGTTGACTGCATCTATGCACCAAAATTTTTGCCTCTTACTATCGACGAGCCCTCTTTGTGTCCCTCAACATGGCAAATTAGGGCTGTAATTAGCCCATGATGGGCTAGGGTAGAGGTCGCTACTCTCTGACATCATGATACCTCATAATTTAGGGCTCTTTCTATATAAAATAGCACATTAATTTTTTGCCCATGCACCAAGTCCAAGAACTGCATATGGTTTGCATTCAGGTGCGAGTACTTCCCTGTGCATGTGAAGAATATTGCAACCTGTTCGAAGAGCTTTCGTAGGTGCATCAGGAGTCATTTTTTTGGAAGCCCTCTATGGTTTATTTGGACATTCTCTTTCCTGAGCAGTAATTTTGCACATTGGACTGGAATGTCATCCTTGTATTTGCATTCTCGAGTGAGGGGGAGACCAGTAACATGAGAGATGTGGTCTAGCATGACTAGAATTTCCAGACTGTGCAATCAAGTGACCTCCCCTCTCACAGTGGTAGTAAAATCCTTTGCTACCTTGAGGTCCTAGTTTTGGCTGACCAAGTGACAATAACCCATCCACCTGACCGCCTCGAAATGATTACAGACTTCACCTCTAGTTCCCTCAATGCCACTGGACTCATTCTTCTTGAGCACATAGTTCTTTGATCATCCTCCCATGGTGAATTCTCAACATTTTTTTGACTGGTTTTATGCCTTATTCTCATAGGAATGTGCATTCTTATAGATTAAGGAACCTACCTTGGTGAATTACTTCTACATTGGAGTGGACAGGGTATGCCACCTTAATTTATTTTTGGCATGATGTATTAGGCATGAGGGGCCTATGCGATTCTTGCGATGGCATTATTTTTAGAGAAGCATAAATCATGAAAAATTATGTATATATTTAAAAAATCATGTGCATACCTGATTGGCTATTCATGTGTTGTGGAGCATGCCAATTCGATAATCCATGATAATAGTGATAGCATATTTCCCATGTGTTAATTACATTACCCTAGTCACTGTAATTTTGGTTTGCTCGAGGTATCATGCTGAAAATACGATGGATCCGATTGGTTCATATTGGGACACATATTTCCTTCAATGGTTTGCCTTGGGACGTGCAAAAATCCTACACAATGATTTCACAATATTTTTGGATGCCTTCAGATTTCTATCACATGAAGTTATGACGTTGGCTTCGGTCACTCCTTGTGCCACCAAATTGCATAGGTGTTTTCGATTAAATCAAGGTGTCTTTACGATATCGACGTGACTTCTTGAAGAGTAAGCACCTTTTATCACGGTGCCTACTTGAAGAGTAAGGTGCCATTTATGAAGGCACCTAACTAAATATTAGGGTGCCTTTGATCATGATGCCTACCTATGGAATAAGGCACCTGCCTGAAGAGTAAGGCACATCCTTGAGAGTAAGGTGCTTACCTCTAGAGTAAGGCACATCTTTGAGAGTAAGGCACCTCTTTGAGAGTAAGGCACCTACCTCTAGAGTAAGGTGCATCTTTGAGAGTAAGGTGCCTACCTGAGAGTAAGGCACCTCCTTGAGAGTAAGGTGCCTACCTCTAGAGTAAGGCACCTCCTTTAGAGTAAGGTGCCTACCTCTATAGTAAGGCACCTTATCACTTATTCATAATTTTTTTAAGGTGCCCTTGATGCATAATATCAAGGTGCCTCATATTTGTTTTTTGAAGACTTTCACTGATGAACATTGAGACATCTACTTTAGAGTAATGCACCTACCTTTTTGAAGTAAGGTGCCTTCTTTTAGAGTAAGGCACTTTCATTCAGATTAAGATGCCTTCCTTTCGAGTAAGGCACCAACCTGAAGAGTAATCCACCTCCCTTTGGAGTAAAGTTCCTACCTTTAGTATAAGGCACTTTCCTTTGGAGTAATGCACCTCCCTATGGAGTAAGGCACCTACCTTCAATGTAAGGCACCTGCCTAAAGAGTAAGGCACCTACCTAAATATTAAGGCACCTCCCTTTGGAGTAAGGCACCTATTTTCAGAGTAAGGCACCTTCCTTTCGAGTAAGGTGCCTACCTAAAGAGTAAGGTGCCTCCCTTTGGAGTAAGGCACCTACCTTCAGAGTAAGGTGCATTAATTTTGAGTAAGACACCTACCTGAAGAGTAAGGCACCTAAATTTAGAGTACACTCTCCAACCATTGAAACATCAATAGCAACTAATGTGTTCATTTATGCAAGGTTGTGTAGACACCCAAAAGTTGCACATTGCTATATCTATGTACTTGTAGATCCTTTCGGATACTTGTAGGTTTACATAGGCCATCCTATATAGCCCTAGGCTATTGCAGACCAGTGGTAGACTATTATATATCCTCCTAGACATGCGTAGATTATTGTAGTCATGCGTAGTCATGCATAGACGATCGTAGTCATGCATAGTCATGCGTAGATCGCCATAGATTATCATAGCATCATGTAGACTTCCATATACTACTTCATCGACTTTCAGGTCCTAAACCCTCATAAGCCTTCAAAATCACATCCCATGCATTGGGATATCCTTTGAAAACCTATTTATACTCAATTGAGGCCCCCACAGGGTATTAGTTGACAAAAACAATTACCAAGTCAATTACTAAAATCTAATTTAATTTTGACTTCACTTAAGTCACATTTTTTAGGTCAAAATTGATTAAAAGAACTCTTAATCCTTAATTAACACTAATTGAATCCTCCCACATGTGTGTAATTAGGGTTATCTAAGATACTTTCCTAATAAACCTTAATCAAGACCTAATTTGACTTAAGACCTCCTATCTTGATTAGACTTAATCCTTCCTCACACATGTGAGGATAGGATATTTTCTATGAGGAATAGGAGACTTCCATGTCACAAACCCTAACCTAACTTTGGTTAGAACTCAGACTAGGGTTAGTTTCTTTAAATATCCCCCCTACACCTTGCCATTTCCTATAAATAGTGGGTTCTAAACCCCTAATTAAGAAGCTCTCCCTATTTCAACAAAGCATAGAAACTCTACAAAAATGGACAATGAAGATTGAACAACCAGTTCTCAGAGTAGGCAGTCATATTTCCATAACACAGAAAGGTACCCCAACTACCTAGGAATCGATCCATTGAAGGGATTTCACAAAAGGAACATCACAGCTGAATTCACCCCCCGCCCTATGAATCCAGTCTCAGCTCATCCCTCGGATGGCGCATTGGGTCTATAGGTCCCAAATCACCTCAAATTTGGGAGGTAAGCTCTGTTTTACAATTTTATCAGCTTCTACATATTTTATTCTAGTTTTTAGTATGTTTTCATAGTCATTTTATCTTTCTAAACATGGGGATTGACTAAGGCAATCCCCCCATCACACTAACCCCCTTTTGCAGGTTCTTCACAAGTTATTTGGTAGATCTAAAGAGGAAGAACATCATTAAACAACAATAACACCTTGGTGGACCACATACAAAAAATCCCTAAAGGGCATCATGTCCCTATTGTAACACATATCTTTCAATACTAATGAAAAACAACCTTCTTTTTGGTACATTTATATTTTGTATTAATGGATCAAATTTCGATTTCTACCCATTTGGGACCCCCACAATGGATAGTTTCAGGATATTTTTTTTTATAAATATGATATTATCTTGTATTTCTATGTGTTGTAGGTACTTAATTTGACTCCCAAAAATATTTTCAAAGCCCTTAGAACCCTCTCAGGCCATTAGAACAAACATTTGGGGTCTCTAGACCCAATTCGCCCCCTACCCCATGAATCAGATCTCAATTCGCTCCCCGGGTGGTGAAGTCAACCAAATAGCCTCAAAACCCCCCAAAATTGCAGGGGTGAGTAGTATATGACCTAAGCAGACCACCCACAAAATCAGAGTGTAGGTATTTCCTATTTTTATCCCTCTGTTGTTTAAATTTTGGAAGCATAAAGAGTTCACTGGTCAAATGATAATGTCTAGGTGTACACTTGCCATCATTTTGAGCTTGTAGAATCTTTAAATTGTTTTTGAAATTACATAACCTATAGCTTTCCAGCAACTTCACTTAATTTATTTTTCAAATAAATTTACATTTCTCCTCTTTGTTTCGCATGTAGTATAATCCTACATAGTTTCCCCTTCTATTCATAGCATCTCTTGCTAATAGAAGTGAATATTCTAAAGTTTAAGCTAGGGTTTCCTAATCCCCTTTTCCATGTCGTTGAATTTTTAAAATAAGTTTGCATTCTAAAGTTAAAAAAAAAAGGGTTTCCTAATCCCATTATTCCATACACTTGTATTGCATGTTTTCACACTTTGCAAAGTAGATTAATTTGCTTTCAAAAAGGCATTAGGTTAGTTTCTCTTTTTAAAAGGTAAATTAGTTTCTTACTTTGCATACATTATTAGCAAAATAAAAACCCACACACACTCACATGGTATTTAAACAAGTTGTGAGATTGGACTTCATCCCCAATCCATCACTCAATATTTGTGTGGTAGGTTTTTTACCCTCCACCAACTCACACCCCTAGACATATAGCAACCTCATAGGAAAGGTTTTCTAGACTTCATCATCGAAAAATACCCCACTTTTGCGATTGGGCCCTAGATTTCATCACTAGTGGTTACATGCAGAGTGGGACATGATTAGCGCCTTCATCCACAAGGCTAGTATAATTTGTGGAATTGGTAATTGTCGTTCTTGACTAATCCCACCCAAGGGTGAAGCAAAAGCATGGGTATGCCGATAGTAGGTCTTAGACAGTGCCACCTCTCTTCACGAGAGGAATTTGTAAACTCGATTTAGTACAATGGGTTCCCCCCTTTCTAGGATATCATTTTACTACACCTTCCATACAGGTCACCATTTTCACATGGTAATACCATTCTATTATGTGCATATTTGGGTGTTACAGGAGGTTTGATATTGACAACATTCCTAATTTTCTATAGTATTCACTCCATTACCTATGATTCTACTTAGGGAGTATCAACATTACAACACATAAAAATGAACAAAACACTTTTATTTTTCATAATTTAGAATTGATTCTGGTCTACCATTGTTTGCATGATCATGGATCGTTCTCATCACATTACACTATATATTGTTTTTCCATAAACAACATGTCACTTTATTTACATTTACATTAGACACAGTTGAGTCTGTATCACATATGGTTTATTTCTAAAATCCTTTCTACACATGCCACAATGCCTATGGTCACCTATAGTAAAGCATGTGAGCAAGCACAATCTATAGAGGAATAGTCTACCACTTCCTCTAGTCAGTCCACTCTTACTACTTCAATAATGAAGGGGAAGACCATAGATACATATGATTCATGCATAGAATCTAATTTAAAACTCACACACATGATACCTCATGATGAGACATCAATCTTGAGTGAAGCTCTCACTACTTCACTCATAGAGGATTACCCGCTCCTGTCATCCCCATATGAATGTAATCCTTTGACCATGTTCTATGACCATGTGATCTACACAGTACCAGGACAACCTCATCCATTATTTATCATAGATGAGGAGGTCATACCCACTTATCCCACCTTTGCACATCTCTTTTTCCATAATCTATCTCAATCTATTTTTGAGAGTGACTCTTCCCTCCTAAATCGTACCCATATAGAGGTCACATAATTTACCCCTACCATACGAATGGTGTCTGAATCATCCTCCTCTGCTATAGGAATCCAAAAGCCATCCTTCCAAACTACACAAAAAATCCACCCCCAATGGAAACCACAAATATTTCCTCAAACCTCACACCCATACTCCTCACAGGAGTCTCAACCATTGTCATCCTAAGAACCATTTTTCACCATATCTTAATGCATCTCCCAATAGCCCCTTCAGATACAAGATGCACAAACCCAAGTAGGGGTGTACGCATATACCTTCCTCTCATACCAAGCTCCTACTTAGGTAGCTTACCCTACCTTTTCGGTAGCTTTCTTGCCAATCTCCCAGGTATTTGGAGTGTACAATACCCAACCTCTAGCATCACATACGTCTATGGTGACTATTAGGATACCATCACCTCCTCTTGTCCAAGCTCCTACACCCAATATCTCTCCCACATATGGCTTGAGACCGATATCTTATCCACCCACCACACGAACCTATTCCATGTAGTTTAGCTTCCCTACTTCCTACCCTCCAGGTCAGATACAGATCCCATCCTTTGATACCTTGTCTCGACCACCCCTAGTATCAATAGCCCCGATACCTACACCATTACCAGCTGCACCCAACTTCTTTACATCTCCTTTGACTTGGTCATCACCACCCATGGCCCAACTATTACATCAAGCTCCAAACCAACAATTACCTACACCACAACCACAGGACTCATAGTCATAGTACTATTACCGACAATAGGTACCTAGCCCACAACTTAGTGTGCCTGTAGATACGACAACACATGTTGCCCAATACCCACATTATCAGGATTAGGCACAATAATTTTATCCACAATATTGGAAAGAGCAATAATACCATCATCTACCACATCCACAAACTCAGTCTATTGTAGCCCAGTATCCCACTCCTACAACACCTGAACTTCAACTCCTATAAGATGAACTCAAAATACTTAACCTCCGTACCTCTAGTTATGGGCCACAAAAGCCCTGTTATGATGAACTGTGTAATGAGCTAGTTCACCCATTAGTTCCTATTCCTCCCTACCCCTATTGCTTCAAAATACCAAAGTTTGACAAGTATAGAGGTAAGGAAGACCCTAGAGAGCATGTGAGCAATTACCACTCATCTTGCTATCAACTTCATAGTAGTAATCCCCTCATGTTGTGTACCTTTTCCCTCTTGCTCACATGGCCAAAATTGGACTGGTACATCATGCTCCCATGCCATATCATGTATACTTTTGAGCAGCTAGCCAATTCCTTCCTAGAACAGTTTTCCATCAACATCAAGAAAAATACCACATTTTTTTATGTGTACGCCTTACGACAGGCTGATGACGAACCCATAACATAGTTTGTTTCCAAATGGAGAGCAATTATCCATGACCTCACACATAGCCTCCTCACTATATATCTCATGACACTCTTTTTCAAGAGTTTCCACAAAAACATCTCCACATACCTCCAGCTTCATCAAAGCTGCACTTTTGAAGATGCCATTTCATAGGAAAAATACATTGAAGAAATTAAGGTTCAATACAAAAAAATTAAGTTGAGAACCAAATCCAACTATAACCCCAACTTTTGCTTCAACATAACTACACCAAATCAACCTTATCCTTGACCACCATAAGCCAACCAAGTTGCAACCGCTACCTTAGCACTAGCACTGACTTCTCCACCTATACACCACAACCACAAGCATTCTAGACTAATGCTTCCGATCCACCTAGACCACAACAATACCAGGGCATGCACCCATAGGGTCCACCACACAACCTCACACTATTATTTGAACCACTACCAGCTCTATTTCACAGATTGTATGAAGGCAACCATCTCCTCCTACCCAAGATCCACCCACTAGATCCAAATATACCCAAGCTTCATGACCATAATGAGCAACTCTTTTATCCTTTCCATAGGCAATGTGGCCATGATATCAATTCATATCACTCCTTCCATGGGCAAGTTCAAGACCTAATAAATAGGGATATCATCCAGGTAGTAAACCCTCTAGCCCCATAAAATCAAAACTTAGGGATTTTTTAAAACCCTCTACTGGATCATAGAGGACCCAACCCTCCTAGACCTCCAAAAAATCCCCCAACACCACCTAGCCAAGAGAAAAATGTCCAACATGATCCTCCATAATGTGGCATAGTAGGTATGATCAGCCTTACTATGAGGAACCAATGGTACCTATCACGCTAGAAAACACCTATTGTTTCTCTACCAGCTCAGTTCACATCACCACAAGTACCTCAAATTCCTACTACTATACCACCACCACCTCAAGATGTGATTACCATCTGTGGTAGCCTAACCCATCAACTACATAATGCTCATGCATGACTATCCATATTTGATCTCCTATAATAGTCTCAACCCCACCGTGAGGTGTTGAATGACATCCTATGTTATATTGACATAGAGAAACATGACACAAATGCATTTTTTAATTTTGTAGGAAATATCCCATGATGCCTCCAGCCCTCAATTAGCTTCCATGACCATGAGATAATGAAACTCGTTGGATAAGGAGTAGATCCCCCTCTCCACATCCAAGCCACAATAAATGATATCATCTACAAGTGGGTACTCATTGACATGGGTTCATCCATTAGCATTATATCTATAACAACTTTACATCACCTGTGTATCCCACCAACCCATTTTGCCATGCATTTTCTTGACATGCGTGTATTCGATGGCTCCATGAGACCTATGGTAGGATCCATAGTTCTACCTATTCACATAGGAATTCATACCATTTCTAACCTCTTTCACATCATCCAATGGGAAATGCAATACAATATTCTCCTTGGTCGTCCATGTATTAGATACATGTAGTGTGTCCCTTCCATACTATACCATTGTCTCAAGTATGTCCACAATGGACTTGTTCACTGTATCCCATATAACGGAGACCCCTTTAATTTTTGTAACATTGCAGACCTTCCCCCTGCACCATCATTTTCATCCTCCCATATTTTCCCTATATCTTTCCATAAATCAGTAGGAGCATTGACATTCTTCCCAAATTCCACCTCAACATCCTAGTGTTCATCAAGATCACAATCCTCGATGTCTGCACCATTAGCACCATCTTCGATAGAGTCCAAAACCTCTAGTATGCTATCCTCATCACCATCCTTATGGCCTACACAATCATCTCAACATCTACGATTCCAATTTCCACCTGTGGTGCCACAACCACCATCTCCACCCATTACACAACCTATCACGTTACCTTCCCCACCCTTGCATACGGAAGACCCTATCCTTCCTATGCCACAAACATCTCCTCTTCCCTTTTGATCAAAGCCTAGGAAATTCACATTTTCATGTAGCCCAACGCCTGTGCCGATACCTTCCACCACATAGACCAAACATCCTTTCTAAGCTACAACAACCAAATTTCATGAACAGGAACAAATGACACTTGATTTAGATAAACAACTCCCACATCCTTCATCCGCTACCATCAAGAAATCTCAACTTTCTCTTTCCTCATCTGATTCTGATACTCCACCTTAGTCACTGTTAGTCAAAAAGTGACTAACTACAGAAAAACATCTGATGCTCCTTTTTGCATATTTTCCAAGAGGACCGAAGTGGCCCATATGCTAAATATCAAAGAAAATGCAAAACACCGCAAGGAGGAAAAAGTGTCGCGATATCGCGACATGTTGCATTTTCGCGGTTCAAAGAAAAAAGAAAAGCAAAAGGGAAAAAGTGTCGCGATATCGCGACATGTTGCTTTGTCGAGGCCAAAAGGGAAAAAGTGTCGCGATATCGCGACATGTTGCTTTGTCGTGGCCAAAGGGGAAAAAGTGTCGCGATATCGTGACATGTTGCTTTGTCGTGGCCAAAAGAGAAAAAGTGTCGCGATATCGCGACATGTTGCTTTGTCGCGGCCAAAAGAGAAAAAGTGTCGCGATATCGTGACATGTCTCAGTTTCATGGTTCATAGTGAGGAGAAAGAGCAAAGGGCAAAAAGTGTCGCGATATCGCGACATGTTGCATTTTCGCGGCTAAAGAGCAAGAGAAAGAGCCAAGAGGGAAAAGTGTCGCGATATCATGACATGTTGCTTTTTCACGGTCCAAAGCAAAGAGAAAGAGCCAAAAGGAAAAAGTGTCGCGATATCGTGACATGTCTCATTTTTGCGGTTGGAAGCGGCAAAAGAGCAAAGCAAGAAAGAATGTCGCGATTTCGTGACATGTCTCATTTTCACGGCTGGAAGCGGCAGAAGAGCAAAGCAAGGAAAGAATGTCGTGATTTCGCGACATGTCTCATTTTTACGGTGGGAGGCAGCAAAGGAGCAAAGGAAGAGACGAATGTCATGATTTCGTGACATGTCCCATTTTCGTGGTTGGAAGCGGCAGAAGAGCCAAGCAAGGAAAGAATGTCGTGATTTCGTGACATGTCTCATTTTCAGGTGGGAGGTAGCAAAGGAGCAAAGGAAGAGACGAATGTCATGATTTTGTGACATGTCTCATTTTTGCGGCTGGAAGCAGTAGAAGACCAAAGCAAGGAAAGAATGTCACGATTTCGCGACATGCCAACTGTAAAGGAATAAAGTATATTTTTGGCAACTGGAGACGAGCACTGACATCAGGTGCCAATTTTTGAAGAATGGTCTGTTGATTATAACCTGGCAGGTCCGCTGGATGATTGCCAATCTATCCAATCTACGGGAAATCCATTGTGTATTGTTAGAAACTATAGATGATTGCTTGTAAAATAAGTAAGATGTACTTAGGAAGATACTCTTTTAGGGTATATATAGGGGTGAGCGACTCCAAAAAAAAGGGTCGGCTCTTGGACGTTTACAAGACTGTGTGTACGTACTTCGAATACAAGCAATAAAATCACATCTCCCATTGGCTTCTGGTTCATATCGTGCAAGTGTATGTATTAATGTTCTTTATTTCTGCTCACAATATTGAATTGTAGATTGAGTCTCGTTCTTGTATCTGAACTTTCGCAATACATAAATCATATTGCTGGAATAAGAATCTAATATATACGCATGCTAAACGAAACATCAGAAATCATATCTGGAATTATATAATTTCTGCTTTGGAATGTGTTTTTAAATGCTTTGGATAGAAGTAAGTAAATCTGTCTTTGATGTTGTCTAACTTGCACCATATAAAAGTTCTAGCTTAGGCTATATTTCCCTTATCTCTTGTTTCCCCTTTTCTCTAAAAAACTTCAAAGGAACCAACCTTCTCTGGAGACTAGACAGATGATCTCAAGCAAGATCTGTCTATTCAATGTTGGCAAAGTCTAAGGCGCATCACTATTAACCGAAGGCAGATTTTGTTCCAACAGTTTTTGGCATGCCCGGTGGGACCAGAAATCCCACAGTATTGTATAAGTTTTGGTGTTTTACCTTCAGAGCCTTTTGTTTGCAAAATCTCAAGAAAAATCACCTGGCGACTCCGTTGCATTTAGACCATAAAAGAAAGACCTTGTCTAGAAACCTTCTGGTTATATAGCCATATGATAACCAGATCCCGAGCTAGAAACTCTGAAGAACCTATCGAGTTTTTTGAACTGCATCTCGAAAGCCTAAAAGCACACCCTGTGCTAGCCGCACGATCAAATCCGCCCGGCACCATTAGCACCTCTTTACCACCCACTGTAGGAGCATCTGGATTTCTTAATCCCATAGCAGTTGTAACTCCTTTAGCAATCATGGCAGCCGCCCCTGCCCCAGTGCATCTTGTGTGGAATCAAACTGGCCCTTTGAACTTGGGAACACACCACCAAATTCCACAAGCTGCATTAAAAGCCTTACCGACCTTTGATGGAATAGGCAAAACAATAGATGAGCACTGTTTAGATGTTTCAACGCTAGCATCTATTTATAACATCACTCAGGAAGATGTAATGGTCAGATTGTTGATTATATCTTTGAAAGGAAAGATGCTCTATTGGTACATAGCGCTTCCCGCTGGATCCATTACTTCTTGGGCAGTACTAGCCGGTCGTCTGGTCGATGAATTCAATATACATGCGGATCCTTTCACATTGCTGAATCAATTCACTGTCATTGAGAGGCATCCACAAGAAGAAATCCAAGATTTCAACATCAGGTTTACCAAAACTCGTGATAGAGTACCGCAAGGCCTAAAGCCCATGGAAGAACAAGCTATATGCTATTATCTAAGGGCTTTTGATTCAGAGCTCAGTATGATAATAAGGCAATCCCATGTAACCACTTTTCCTGGGATCTATGTAGAGGCAGCAAAGGGCGAAGCTGATCTCATCGCTACAAAAAGATATCCATCAAAAACTCTATTGCCAATTTTACCAGAGTTTTCCCAAGCGTCAATCTCTAAACTACTTGTACTCCCATCAACGCAGGCCCTCCTAGCTATAGTTGCACCTCCTACATTTCGTGCATTACCAGCCACACCCCTTGCATCAGCTCCCCCTAGTGATCAATACACGACCATAATTAATACAATGAAGGCATTGTCAAATGAAATGGCGTCCATGAAAAAGAGAGAGGCTGAAAGGAGTTTTTCGCCAAGAAGGTTCCCTCAAGTAACAGGAGATGCAGCACAATCAAGCAATAGGGGACATGTAAGACCGAGCACGGTATATACAAATGAGACAGTGGAGGCCGATGAGCCTCCCACTGATTCTAACTCTTGGTGTACTACATGTAACGATCCACATGGGGAAAGTTCGTGTATAATACACCAAAATTATGTACAAAGTATAGCAGTTGAAAAGAGTAAAGAAAAAATGAAAAGCCATGTAAATATAATTAGAGAGGAGGACCACAACTTCATGATGCCTAAAGTAGAACAAGTTTCAGTTTTGACAAGATCAGGTAAGAAACCACTGCAAGCAGACCCTAAAGAGCTTCAGCCATTGGATGTTTCCCCTACTCCCAAGGAAGTTCCCAAAGAAAATCCTAAAGGAAGTCTCCCTCAAGAAAGAGAATATCAGTTTCCAGCCAAAATTCAAGGGCAAGAAACACACAAAGAATTTTTTCCTCAGGGGGAAAATGAAACCCAAGAACAGGCTAGGGAAAGGTTGAGTTTCCCCTCGCTGACAAAAAGGCAAAGAACTGAAGCTACCTAGGGATACAAAAATAAATGTGAAACTTTTGCCAAAGAAAGAGAAAGGATAGTTGATTCACATATATTCAGTATAGTGGAGGAAATGAAAAAGACTCCTTCTAAGGCAAGTATGTATGATGCTTTTCAAATCCCAGTGTCAAATCAATCTCCTACAGGAATCCCTAAGGACAATGAAAAATGGAGGTGGGACTGCATCATCTTCAAAAATGGTTCTAACGAACTTGACATCTACCACCGGTAAGAACAGCCCCCCCTTTTATTTATCCCTTCAAATGGAAGGATGGGTTGTCCATAACTGCATGATAGATTCAGGCGCTGCTACCACTGTGATACCCAAAGCAGTATGTGATATTATGGGAATGGAGTACACTAGGACTAGCACAGGTGTCCTACAGTTAGATGGTACTCCAAGAAAAATTGTAGGAGTGATAAAGGATATTCCCATACGGCTGCATAATTTGCCTCAGATGACAATCATACAAGAGGTAGTAGTCGTAGACTTGGAGCCCTATTTTGGTATGTGTCTATCCAGAGAGTTCACAAAAAAGATAGGAGGATACTTATCCTTAGATTATTCTCATTTGGAGATACCTTTCAAAGGTAGAAGGGTCAAGATTTTTAATGAGAAACCATCGACGTTTCATGTAGAAAGGATTGGTGAAACCGATCATGTAAATATGATGACTGAAGAAACAATAGAAGAAGACCTGATGGAAGAAACATTAGAAGAGCTCCAAGCTGAGGACGAGTTTTCTCTACAGAACTTTAATGCCATGATAGAAACAGAAATAGGAAACTATTCTATTGAGAAACCAAAAAGAAAATTGGTACCCTCCCTAGAAGAGGATGGTTCTCGTGAATCATTTGTGGAAGCTTTTCTTTGATGGGGCTAGGTGCAAGAATGGAGCTGGTGCCGAAATAGTTTTGATTTCTCCCACTGGAGAGGAAAAGGTTTTCTCTTACAGGTTGACTTGGAGTTGCTCCAACAATGCAGCAGAATATGAGGCCCTATGCTTAGGGTTAAGAAAGGCTGAGAAATTGAGAATCAAACAGTTACTCATCTATGGAGATTCAGAACTTATTGTGAATCAAGTCACCAAAAAAGGTATAAGTAAACAGGATTATTTGAAGGCTTACAGGAACAAAGTGTGGGATCTCTTAGAGGCCTTTGAGGCCCTAAATATAAAGTTTATCCCTAGAGAACATAATACCCACGTAGATTTGTTAGCTTCAATGGGAGCTAATTTTTGTCCTGTAAGTAATGTTATTCAGAAGTCTAAAACTGTTAGACTTATATACAGGCCTTCAGTACCTGATAAAAATATTTTTCGGCAAGTTTTTGAAAATGATGAACAGGTACTAGATTTCTTAATCCCTGAAATGAATTGCTCAGCCAGCCGAGATCTGCAGGATGAAGAGGAAGGGAACCAGATCAGAGAAGTGCGTAAAAAAGGAGCTAAGCCTTTTAGGCAAAAGCAAAAAAGGAATTATATGTACAGTATAATATAAGCATATTCAGACAATATTTGTAAATATTACCATTTTTTTGGCCTTAACACAAAAAAATATTTTTAGTCGCAGCCAATCAGAAGTCGACATTTTTTTTGAATAGAGATACTAAGGTATAAAGGGAGTTTTGGCGAGGTAATGTTCACGTTTGATCTAAGTGCATTTTCCTGTGTTCTTTGTCTTTCTCTGAAAGATTCTTTTTACAACTGCGTTGTTGACTCCGATACCCAATGGATAAAGGCTTGGTTCAAAATTTTTGCAAGCAAAAAATCCCCCGGAAGGCGCCAAGAATGTTAGTCAAAAAGTGACTAACTACAGAAAAACATCTGATGCTCCTTTTTGCATATTTTCCAAGAGGACCGAAGTGGCCCATATGCTAAATATCAAAGAAAATGCAAAACACCGCAAGGAGGAAAAAGTGTCGCGATATCGCGACATGTTGCATTTTCGTGGTTCAAAGCAAAAAGAAAAGCAAAAGGGAAAAAGTGTCGCGATATCGCGACATGTTGCTTTGTCACGGCCAAAAGGGAAAAAGTGTCGCGATATCGCGACATGTTGCTTTGTCGATGGCCAAAGGGGAAAAAGTGTCGTGATATCGCGACATGTTGCATTGTCGCGGCCAAAAGAGAAAAGTGTCGCGATATCACGACATGTTGCTTTGTCGCGGCCAAAAGAGAAAAAGTGTCGCGATATCGCGACATGTCCAGTTTCGTGGTTCATAGTGAGGAGAAAGAGCAAAGGGAAAAAAGTGTCGCGATATCGCGACATGTTGCATTTTCGTGGCTAAAGAGCAAGAGAAAGACAAGAGGGAAAAGTGTCACGATATCGCGACATGTTGCATTTTCACGGTCCAAAGCAAAGAGAAAGAGCCAAAAGGAAAAGTGTCGCGATATCGCGACATGTCTCATTTTCGTGCGAAGGGCAAAGAGCAAAGCAAGAAAGAATGTCGCGATTTCGCGACATGTCTCATTTTCACGGTTGGAAGCGACAGAAGAGCAAAGCAAGGAAAGAATGTCGCGATTTCGCGACATGTCTCATTTTCGTGGAGAGGCAGCAAAGGAGCAAAGGAAGAGACGAATGTCACGATTTCGTGACATGTCCCATTTTCACGATTGGAAGCAGCAGAAGAGCCAAGCAAGGAAAGAATGTCGCGATTTCGTGACATGTCTCATTTTCGTGACGGGAGGCAACAAAGGAGCAAAGGAAGAGAAGAATGTCGCGATTTCATGACATGTCTCATTTTCGCGGCTGGAAGCAGCAGAAGACCAAAGTAAGGAAAGAATGTCACGATTTCGTGACACGCCAGCTGTAAAGGAATAAAGTATATTTTTGGCAACTGGAGACGAGCACTGACATCAGGTGCCGATTTTTGAAGAATGGTCTATTGATTATAACCTGGCAGGTCCGTTGGATGATTGCCAATCTATCCAATCTACGGGAAATCCGTTGTGTATTGTTAGAAACTACAGATGATTGCTTGTAAAATAAGTAAGATGTACTTAGGAAGATACTCTTTTAGGGTATATATAGGGGTGAGCGACTCCAAAAAAAGGGTTGGCTCTTGGACGTTTACAAGACTGTGTGTACGTACTTCGAATACAAGCAATAAAATCACATCTCCCATTGGCTTCTGGTTCATATCGTGCAAGTGTATGTATTAATGTTCTTTATTTTTGCTCACAATATTGAATTGTAGATTGAGTCTGTTCTTGTATCTAAACTTTCACAATACATAAATCATATTGCTGGAATAAGAATCTAATATATACGCATGCTAAACGAAACATCAAAAATCATATCTGGAATTATATAATTTCTGCTTTGGAATGTGTTTTTAAATGCTTTGGATAGAAGTAAGTAAATTTGTCTTTGATGTTGTCTAACCCGCACCATATAAAAGTTCTAGCTTAGGCTATATTTCCCTTATCTCTTGTTTCCCCTTTTCTCTAAAAAACTTCAAAGGAACCAGCCTTCTCTGGAGACTAGACAGATGATCTCAAGCAAGATCTGTCTATTCAATGTTGGCAAAGTCTAAGGCGCATCACTATTAACCGAAGGCAGATTTTGTTCCAACAAGTCACCAAAGTGTACCACACCATGCATATCCATATTCATGAAAAAATTTGGCCTAGGAGACTATAATGTATGTGACGCCCACGTATGTGACCCTCCTATCTAGTATACCCATGATTTTGATCGCCCCTCAGCCTCATTCCTTACCATTGGTACCATCATATAATTAGGAAGCCCTAAAAACTATACCAATTTTGTGTATGCGAGAGTCAATTCTTTGATCCCCTCACCAACTTCTCCACCACCACAATCTAGCTCTTGTGATGCAATTACACACCTAGCCAACCCTTACTTCACCTTGTTCTACCTATGGTGTTTTCATTAGCACGGGTTCAAACTAGGTCATTATGAGCAAGGGCTATGTACACCCATTAAAACTCATGTTCAATCACCCATCGACAAATACATCCTAGGTTATCACCCAATATCCATCTACACATTAGAATACGAGATCCAAGATTTATCCCTACATCCTCCTCTACATCCAACACACACCTTGGAAGAGTATATTGATATGGATATACTAGAAGACACTCCATCACCCAATTCCACCATCACAGTCCCCTACAACTTCTTTCAGGAATCTCCTACATCTGATACCTCCTCATTCTGTGATATGAATAGGTTGGCAAAACACTTCACTACCTTATCTCTAGCTACACCACCAATAGATCCTGAAATACTCCCTCCTAAACCATCACCAACATGCCTAGCCACATTCCCACATATGCATAGGTAACTACAAAGAGTAGTTGCTCGTCCTCGCTCACCTCTAGTCATTTTATGACCTCCATTAAATCTCTTAGGGCATGCATAAAATGTTGTGCCTTCCTCACCAGACTCTTCCCACCTATATCGCTCATAGCATCGGTCAACATGGTTTAGGTAGACTTACGTTCTCCTCTCTATTACTATCACCAGCTGATACGAGATGATACCCCAAATCCAAAATTTATAGATCTTGCGCATATCTCACCTATACCAGTGCCTCAAGATTTTCTACTCTAACCTCATGTCTTGCGGGCATAAAATGCTCCCTTGTTATCCACACCACCCCAAATTCCTCAGGTACATCAAGCAAACATATTCGTATATGATGAATATGAGTTCAGTAAAGCCATCGATGAGCTTAACCTCATCCTCATCCCTGAATAGTTACGTGATGGGTCTCACATGCTCATAGAAGACACTATCGATGTTGACATTGGTGATGACTTGAACATCCCCACATCCTTAAACTAGCTGCTAGCCTCTCACCCGAGGAATGCACTATCTTTACAAATTTCCTTCACAAATACATTCAAGTTTTTGCATGGTCATACAAGGACATGTCAATACTTGACCCTACCATAGTATTTCATAATATTATAATCGATCCTAACACTAAACTAGTGAGACAAAAGTTGTGATGCTTGCATCCAACTATCACATTAATAGTGAAATACGAGCTCCAAAAGCTCCTAGATATCGATTTCATTATACCCATCGACTATCCCAAATGGGTATATAGTATGGTCTTTGTGCCTAAGCCATTCGGTGAAGTTTATATTTGCATGAATTTTCATAATTTAAACAAAGCTTGTACCAAAGGTAAATTTCCCCTACCTAACATCGATTCCCTTGTCAACTCCATAGTAGGTCATGAGATGATATCCCTCATGGATGGATTATTAGGATACAATAAAATCAGGATCAACCCAGCTGATCAACACAAAATCTCCTTCACAACACCCTGGGGGACCTTTTGCTATAATGTCATGCCCTTTGGCCTTAAAAACATTGGGGAAACCTACCAATGTTCCATGAACTATATCTTCCATGACTTGATGCACAAAAATATTGAATATTATGTAGATGATCTCATTACCAAATCCAAGAAATGTGCAGACCATCTCGAAGATCTCTGTAAGATCTTTGATCGATTATTAGAACACAATGTGCACTTGAATCCAAAGAAGTGCATGTTTGGTGTTACCTCAAGAAAAATACTAGGGTTCATTGTCTCCCAGTGAGGCATTTAGGTTCACCCTAGTAAGGTGAAAGCCATCGTTGAGATGCCCCCTCCCACCACATTGAAGCAATTACGTAGCATCCAGGGCAAGATCACTTCTATTCATAGATTCATAGTACAATTTTTTGATAAATGCAAGCCATTCAATCACCTCCTACAAAAGGTAGTAAGCTTCAAATGGTACAAAAACTATCAAGGAGAATTTGATGCCATCAAAAATTACCTTACATCACCACTAGTTATGTCAACACCGCATCCAACGTTACCATGATTCTATACATCTCAGCCACAGAGTCTGTGCTAGGTACACTTCTAGCTCAAAAGAATGCGCTTGATAAATAGTAGGCTATCTATTGCATCAATCACACACTAGTCAATTATGAGACAAGATATAGATACATGGAAAAAATATGCTTAGCAGTCGTATTCGCCACTCAAAAATTATGCCACTACATGTTAAATCATACATCATTTGTCATTGCCTGGGACAATCCCCTTCGGTACATGATGAACAAGAGCAATCACAGAATATTTATCAAGCAATCATACAAATTTTTTCATCACCCAGGATAATATCCTTTAGTATATTACACTAACTTCCTTAAGCAATCATAAATTTATCATCACTGCCAAATAATATTTTATGAAGTGGGTCAAAACCATCCCACTGGTCCAAACTACAGGAGCTAAAATTGCAGGATTCATCACAGATCATATCATGTGTTGCTTTGGAATCCCTTCCAAAATAATCTCTAATAATGGGAAATCCTTTAAAAAAAAAACATCCAAGAACTTTGTAGCAAGTTTCACATTCATCATAGCTTCTCTACCCCATACTACCTACAAGGCAATGGCCAGGCAGAAGCTACAAACAAAACAATTTGCTCTATCTTACGCAAAATAGTAGTCGAATTACATCATGATTGGCATAAAAAAATATCCCTAGCCTTGTGGGCATATCGTACGAGCATCCATACTCCTACTGGGGTAAAATATTTTTCACTCATCTACAGGACAGAAGCCATCATGCCCCTTGAGTTTGAGATACCTTCCCTATGGATATTCATGAAAGAATTCATAGACGACAACACCACCCGTCAAGCACATTTTGACCAACTCACACTCCTAGATGAACATCATATTCATGCCATTGAGCACACATGAGTATACCAAGATCACCTCCACCATACCTACAATAATAAGGTACATCAGTACAAGTTCATAATTGATGACTTAGTCCTCAAATAAAACCAATAGATCACAAGTCAGCCTCGCCAATAGCGAGACAAGTTCACCCCGAACTGGTTGGGCCCATTCATTGTCACACACAAATATGGTTGAGATGCCCATCGTTTGGCTAATATCAAAGGTTTTGATGACCCTAAACCCATTAACATTTTGTACTTTCATGCATTCAATGCCTAACACAAATAGGCATTCACTATCACAAGCGGTACATACCGATCCACACATATACATCACTCACTAGGCACATCATGATAAATGCATGTATTTTTATTTTTACTTTACATATGTCACATGTAATTTCTCCTTTATGTCATTTTTATGCTACTGGTATTTGTTTTCCTTCTTGCAGGATCTACATCACTTACATATATAGCATCTTACGCGCATCATCATGGAGGTCCATCCACCACCATAGACTATACCGATCATGCCAATTGACCTAGCTCAACCACCAGCTACTCTTCATACTAGATGACCTTCTCATTCCTCTCATTTGGACCATAACACTTCACCCCGATGCCTCTCACCTCGCCATCGAGGTTCATCCTACTCACCCCATTCAAGAGATAGCTAGGTCACCTTATCCTCTTTCGATGAAAAATAGGAAGCATATCATCCCCAACCACAAGAATCACCTTCATAGTTGCACGAAGATACTATGAATCATTATTCACCCACTAATTCTCTACATTACCCTCTTAGAACCTATCGCCATCCTAATATAGGATACATGCCCCATCTGGCCCGTCCTTCATGCCTACCGGTCCTGCTTCCTAGTAGAGAATCTTACTACTCCCAAGCCTTGCAAGCCCGCGTGGCTCAAGCTAGCCATGCAAACATATCCCCTTCTCATTTGCATCACTGCCCAAAGCCATAACCTATGCCACCCATCGTTAGGATGCCACCTTCACCATTGCAAGGCTTACCCCCTCAACAAATACTACAATCCTCGCAACCATTCCACTCCACCCCATCCTCATCATGACCTCACCTTCTTTCTCATGCATACCAAGCAACTCCAAATACATTGGAATATTGATTTCCACCTTCCTCGACACCATCACCTCCACATAATGAGACACAACATCTCCTCTCCCATATCTAGGCTCTCAAGCTAAATATCTGCCATTGCCATTGTCAAGTTCATCCACATCAATCCCCCATAACCTGTACATCTTTACCACCATGTAGATCCATCCCTCAATATAAAATTTTCCCCACATTGGATCGTCGACCCATACCTCCATTGTCATATTTCTCTTCAACATAACAATACATCTACCCCATACTAGTTCCATTTACTTCCCTATCTGAAATGTTCTACCATCTCATGCATCAGGGTCTTTTTGACCTACCCAAGATTTGGCCCATTGATCCTTTGTGTCCTAAACCATGTAATTACCACAAGAATCAGTATTGCATATATCATCACCAACCAGGTCACGATATTAAGGAGTATCAAATATTTGAAACCCTGGTCTATAATATATTGTATGGTAATCGAACTCCATCACCTGAACATTTTATCCCATTTAGCTGACCCTTAAGTCCTCCATGTTGCATTGTCCCTAGAAATTTTCCACTATGAGAAACATTAACACCACCAACCCGATACATTCACAACATTTCCAATTACACCAATCATCGAAGTCCAAGCTGTACTATCACTTCACCATTTCATTCCTTACTTGACCCATGACATTTCACTCATTAGTAGTTCCTTCATGTTCTTATCCTTCTCTCCTCTTCTTCTTATTTCCTCGCATAGTTATATGGTCACGCTTCGAGTGGCTACATACCTACACTGATCTACTCCACTTTTCTTCTATCATTTTATAGTTTATACATATACTACACACACACCCCACACATTGGGGCAACCATTACTATAGCATCGTGCTTTTTGATCATCATGATACAATATACTCACCTGTAAATAAGTGTTCTAAACTTCTCCTTCTATACATCGTAAATTTCCTCTTCTAAATATTGCATTCCCCCACTTGCATAATTTACATTTACAACCATTGCACATATCCATATGTTTTTTATTTAAAATTTTAATTCGTGTTTGTACATTCTCCCTCAAAATGCACCTTAGCAGGAGTAATAAATGCACTTGTTAGCATCACCACCTGGATATCCATTCCCTCTTTTCAAGACTAGGGTATGCATGGGTGTCATGTTCAACTTTGACCACTCTTTAGTTCAATCAATCCAGTGTCACCCATAGCTACTGAGCCTTGTACATTTTTCTTATGGATCTTTAGGTTGGTTCAACTTCTCTCATGGACCACTCACAACAAGTTACACATTAAACAATTTTGAGTATAAGAAAGAGGACATCTTGAGTAGATATCACCATCTAGCGAATGGTATGCCCTGCTCACCCTATCACTTGCATGGTCAACATACGACCTAGGGATAAACAAAGGGATCAAGCATAAGAAAAAATAAATGATTTGGTAGAAAACAAAATTCATCGCCCATACAAAAGAGCACCAAAAAAAATACAAAAAGAGCACTACAATAAATAGGTCAACACTAGATGAGGGGAAAAAAACAAAAGGAAATGCATCTTGATATTACCCATGTTATGTTTATCGCCTTTGGTCCTTAGGTTCAAAATAACACCATGGGATGATTTCCATCGCTAGAAATAGGCTCCAAGAGCCTACCTACCAGTGGAATAGTCTTACAAGTGGCAACATATCTATAACATTAGCACCCTACTTTTGTATAGATCATTGTTGTGGATGGATGAGCTAGCTAGTCTAGTTATGTTTACAACAGGTTAATACTACCTTCCTCAAAATGGATAAATGAACCTCATACATGCACACATATAGGTCCATGATAGATTTTGAACCATCCCAATTAATTATAAGTTGCCACAAAAACTTGTATAGCTAAGGATATAAGATTTGATTGTCACAACTATGTTGGTCAAAACCATTACATATACCTTACATTATATGACATCCCTGAAATCATGGAATGGATCACATCCATACAGGTACATGCCACGATACAAGTGCTTCCTTGGTGCATTTCAGTACGTCCATACATGCATCCATGCATCTATGCCATATACATTTAGTACACACTATAGCTATGCATTCATCCTATATGCATTTCAAAATTGAATCACATCATTACATTCATCCTACATGCATTCACTACAAAATCACATCTGATATGACATCATGTCATATTCAAAATATCATCATCATACTACTCTACAATTCATTCATACCACATTCGATAATAGATCTAAACCATGTCACACATGTATATCTATTTATCATATATACCTACAAACTATGTTACGCTATCTATGCAAACATAACAAGAACACATTTCAAACCATAAAAATGACACATGTATATATCACAACCAAAATCAAAATGTATATATATATATATATATATCATCCATACAAAATTCTTGAAGGCTACAATATGGGACCATACCCATCATCATCTAGCATCTAAAATACTTGCAGGCTACAATACATAAAAATCCTAACTACCACTAGGAGTCTCCCCATGGCCCTCATGGTTTGCTTGCCTCTCCATAGCCCTGCTCGACTCTACCCCAAACTCCAGAAATAGATCTACGATAGGTTAATTTTGCATTGCAACCCTAGCACCCATCTACCCCACCATAGCAGCACTACACTAGCTATGATGTGAAGAGGTCTGCACTCGCGATTGAGACTCTGAATGTGACACTACCTTATCATAGTTAGGAAAACTAATCTCGTGCACCAATAGAGTAGTCTCACATAGTATCTTCCTCACAGACTCCATAGCCAACTGACTAACCAATATCCCAATAGTCTACTCCTGTCTAGTTGCCTTGGCCCTTAGCTTCTCCACCTCTATATCTAACTATCAAACTTTTTCTTGCAGTTCTTGTGTCCCCTACTCCACACCTCACTCCTCTGGGACATCCATAGGAATCTTCACCATACCAAAAAAAACACCAATATCAATGGTATCATCTATACCACCTATATTAGTAGCCCCACCTCTCTCCTCCTGTACTCTAGTAGCCTACTCCATAGTCACATCAACACCCATAGGTACCTCCTCCACCCTCACTCCCTGGGTGCTCGCTACCTCACCCAAGCATCGTTGCAACCACTACAAAGGAACCTCCTCCTCACCACCCGCTACACCCTTCACCCTAGCTCGAGCCTCCCTATCGAATCTCCTCTCTGGTGGAGGTGCCCCAACATCAGGAGCCACCCATCGATCAACCATGCCTCTTCCAAGCTCCCAAATCTATATTGCCCACTAGGAATCAAACTTCAAAGTCATTCTAACATATGCTACATCCAGGATATCCAAAGGTGGGTCCCTATCCTCAAACCAAGGCAAAAATACAAGACGCTCCCCTCTATCCCCTCACTGCATGTATTAGATTACAGGAGCCCCTAGGATATCCTATCGTAAACCAAACTGATGCCTCACTCTATCAAACTAAAAATACTTAGTCTACTATTTATAGCATCCCACCAACTATATGCCCGGTTGGATGGATCGCAACTCCTCATCATCCTCATCCCACCTGACACCACCCAACTAGGGCCACCATCCAATATCATCGGGTGTCAGACTTCCAAACGTATCCCTCCATAATAGCAGGTCACCCTCATGTGGCCTTTTGATACCCTGCTCCGCCTCTGTGCTCTACTCCATAGCATAGGGTAAATACTCCTTACCCTCCACATGCACAGGGTGAGGTAACAATGAGGGCCTCTCGATAGCTATGTGTTCCCATGCCCACACCTACAATAAGGGAATCGCACTCAATCATGTCCTCCTACCATGAACAACATCGTGCAACTCCCGGTAAACTTGGTCCAATAATGCAGGTGCCCATGCAAACACAACCCTCCACTCCACCATATCACTCACCACATCTAACATATTCTAGGTGAACAACATCCTAGAACTATCAGGTAAGGTATACGTAGAGATCATCATCATGGCCACACACTACCGATCATATATCTTATCCTCCAACCATAGCCACTCATAATCAATCTTTGAGACATCAATGTCTCTCCAATCCACCCCAAATAATCTCTCCAACACAGCCTCCTTACTCTCATCCATGGCTGCTCTCATAGGAACACCCTCAATCGATAATTGATAAATTTGATACACATCCTCCAAAGTAATGGTCATTTCCCTAGTAAGAAAATGAAATGTGTTCCTATCAATGTCCCACCACTTACACAACATAAACAAATATGCTCGATTGGTGTGGATAATATTTCATTCCCACACACCTCGAAACCATATATCATCCAACCACTCTAACTCCTCTAGTGTCTTCATTAACTCCTCAAAACCCTCCTTCATTTTTCGCACCCGATGACGGGGCTCCAAAATTTTCACCTATTCATCCACAATAAAACATACATTAGTATTTTATCCAATCACAAACCATCAATCAAATTTACAAACTACAATAGTTAAATTTGACATGCATTTCAAGACAATAAAATGCACTAATCACATGACAAAACACATCAACAAAATAGTCGCATATTTGGATACCCATTTTGTCATTTCATGGCAAAAGTTCAAACAGATGTGACAAACAGTACATATTTGACTCCCAACAGCCAAAAAAAAAATCACCCACACATCCATTGTGGCACAAAATTCAAAACACAACCAATTCATTCAACATACAAAAACAAAATACATTTTGAATACCCATTTGCCTACTTAGCAGTAAATATGTCGACAAAATTCAAAAACAACATACCAATCTACATGGATTTCAAGGTCAACTTTACCATAAATACACCAAAACTGAAAACACATCAAAAGATAATTCAAAAATAACAGTCACATTTTTGAGTACCCATTTACCCACTCCACGGTGAAAGTTCAAACAGATGTGGAAAATAGTATCAATCGGGCTCCCTACAACTCATTTTCAATTTCACATTACCCACACCTTGGCACGTAAATAAAAAGCAAGCCAAATGAAGTCATCTACAAAAAAAACTACATTTTTGGATACCCATTTTTCCCTTCTACGATGAAAGTTTCATCGATTTCCAAAAATACTACCTCTAAAATAGTAAATCTAACAATCAAGGTTCACTACTTTACACCTAAAAGCAACACATTCTGAAATCATACCAAATAAAAATAGAAAAATATAACAGTCACATAACGGGATACCCATTTCCTACTTTTACGAACAAAATGCAATAACATTTCAAAAATAGTACATCGTTACTTCAAAAATAGATGGTCAAACTCCACACCTACTCTACCCATCACCTAATCAAATCAGCACTAAAACAAGTCATATTTTGAAATGGATCACGTTTTTGGATACCCATTTGGCTTGTTTATCACTACGTCTTCATATTTTCGTTAAAAATTACAATTTTTTTTAAAATAGGATGAAAACCTCCCCCACTCATTCACATTTCTTCGAAAAAATAATAAAAATAAAAAATAAAAACAAAGTGAAAGGACACTTATCGATGGGTCCTCATGCCTGCTATTAGCTACCCTGCATCCCCTCGTCATCGTCACCATCGAAGACATCAACCGTGATCTCCTCGTGTCATCAAATGCTCCCACACATCACTTTCCAACCTTTCCCACCGTCAAAATGAACCACTTCCAATGAAATTAGGGCTTAAATAGGCCTTAATCCCACCTTTGCCCCCCGAGGGGTGAATTCAGATCCAATTCGCCCCTCGAGTGGCGATTTAGGTCAAAATCACCCCTCGGGTGGCAAATTTAGCTAAAACACCCCATAATCACTCACACTGCCCCCAAAACCCTAGAAAAGTAGGAATATGTCTGCCTCAACCCTAGGAACATCCCAAAATTGTCTTCTAATTTAATTTGTAATCATATTCATCATGCATTGGTATCTTATCAATCGTTGCATCATCAAATCATCGCATTCCATTCGCCTCATTGTTGATTCCTCGTTTGAGGGGATCCAAAATCAAATTTGCATGCAACCACAACATCGAAAATCTAAAAGTGTGATTAGAACATTTTTCTATAAATTTTTTGTTGAAGATTATCATATGAAATAATCTCAATTCCAACTAGACATGGGTTACATCACGAGAGCTATATGTTTTTGATGGAGAAGTCAATCTAGCATTCTTGTACATCGAGTACATGATGAATGATACATTTGGCGTAATCCTAGCGCAACATTTAGAGTATTTATATCTAGAATTCATGGAGCACAATGAATGACTCATTTGAATAAGCTAAATTTCCCTTTAATTCAAATGCTTTAACACTTGTTGCCATGTTCTCATCAATCAATCAATAGCAAATATTTAGATAGAATTTTGTCATATTCATACTTTTGGACCACGCTGATCTGGTCGCAAAAGCAAAGTAGTCTAAAGTTTTCATTCTCAAGCAACTGGTATGGCATCGTAAATGTCATATGAACTCAGCAAAATTATAGCATTGCATTCGTAATCATCCATTTCCATTTACCAACATTGTTTTTATTTCTTTCCTCTTTTTCTTCTTTCCTTATTCTCTTCTTTCCCTTGGACATCCAGTTAGTGTTTTATGGTCATGCTTCGAGCGACTGCATACCTTTGATTGGATTCCATTCCCCTTCTATATCTTTTCCTTCTACACAAACCCTTCACATTTTTGTATTAAACTATGTTCCACACAGTATAGTAAAAAAAGGGATAAAATGTAGACACCCAAAAGTTACACATTGCTATATCTACATACGTGTAGATCCTTTCGGACACTTGTAGGTTTACATAGACCATCCTAGGTACCCCTAGGCTATTGTAGACCAACGTAGACTATTACAGATCCTCCTAGATATGCGTAGATTGTTGTAGTCATGCATAGATGGTCGTAGTCACACGTAGTCATGTGTAGATTGCCATATATTATCATAGCATCATGTAGACTTCCATTTACTACTTCATCGGCTTTCAAGTCCTAAACCCTCATAAGCCTTCAAAATCACATTCCATGCATTGGGATATCCTTCGATAGCCTATTTTTACTCAATTGAGGCCCCCACAAGGTATTAGTTGACAAAAAGAATTACCAAGTCAATTCCTAAAATCTAATTTAATGTTGACTTCACTTAAGTCACCTTTTTAGGGCAAAATTGATTAAAAGAACTCTTAATCCTTAATTAACAATAATTGCATCCTCCCACATGTGTGTAATTAGGGTTAGCTAAGATACTTTCCTATGAAACCCTAATCAAGCCCTAATTTGAATTAAGACCTCCTAATCTTGATTAGACTTAATATTTCCTCACACATTTGTGAGGATAGGATATTTTCTATGAAGAATAGGAGACTTCTATGTCACAAACCCTAACCTAACTTTGGTTAGAACTCAGCCTAGGGTTAGTTTCTTTAACTCTCCCCCCTACACCTTGTCATTTCCTATAAATAGTAGGTCCTAAAAACCTAATTAAGAAGTCTCTCCCTATTTCAACAAAGCACAAAAACTCTACAAAAATGGACAATGAATATTGAACAGCTAGTTCTCGGAGCAGACAGTCATATTTCCATAGCATACAGAGGCACCCTAGCTGCCTAGGAATTGATCCACCAAAGGGATTTTACAAACGGAACCTCATAGCTGAATTCACCTCCTGCCCCACGAATCTGGTCTCAGTTTACCCCTCGAGTGGTGAATTGGGTCTACAGGTTCCAAATCACCTCAAATTTGAAAGGTAAGATTTGGCTTACCATTCTGTCAGCTTCTACATACTTTATTCTAGTTTTTTGTATGTTTTCATAGTCATTTTGTCTTTCTAAACATGGGGTCTAACTAAGGCAAGCCCCACATCACACTAACACCCTTTTGTAGGTTTTTCATAGGTTATTTGGTATATCTGAAGAGGAAGAACATCATAAAACAACAATAACCCCGTGGTGGCCTACATACAAAGAAGCCCACCTACATTGAGGGACGATTGAAAATGACATCAAACTTGTTGTAACATTAGTAGAAGAAGAAATGAATAAAGGGCATCATGTCCCTATTGTAACACATCTTTCAATATAAATGAAATACAACCTTTTCATTTAGTACATTTATGTTTTGTATTAATGGATCAAATATCGATTTCTACCCGTTTCAGGTTGATTAGACCTTCTAATTTTTTTTTGTGCTACGTTAGCGTCTGCTTCACCCAAGCACAGGGGTGCATAATTTTTTTCCTTTGTGGGGAATTAGTGCCCACGTCCATGCTTGGATCAGAACTATCTCCTCAAAAAAAAATGTGCAGGTTCATGGATGCTGAGCCGGTCTAGGCCTTGTCTCCCAAGATGCCTATTTTTCGTACAATCAGGCCATTCACCTACAAAATAAAATGGAAAAAAATAAAATGTAGTTAAATGCAATCTATGCCTGTTAGGCCCTAGCTCTCAGGATGCCTGCAGCTTGCATGCGGGTGATGTCCCTACAAAACACACTATTAAGCTAAAAAGTAGAAGAATGCAGGGCTAGTGCAATCCGTGCCTATTAGGCCCTGGCTCTCAAGATGCCTGTAGCTTGCATGCGGGCACCATACCTGCAACACACATGAAAGGAAAAAAAAACTAAGACTAAATTATTTTTAGTGGACACTCTTGTATCCACCGTGTTGTTGAGAAGTTGACATGTTTTCAATTGGATGGGGTCTCCCCCATGCCTATTCTAGACTCCACCATTAAATTCTTGGACATGTGGTATGGACATAACTGGTGGTCGTTAACTGTCAAGATGGTGTTGCTATCATCAATTGTCTTGATGTGCACAACACCATTTTTAATTAGCTCTACCACCTCGTATGGTCCCATCCACCTCTGCATCAGTTTACCTTTATGTTCCTGGAACCTAGAATCGTACAATAATACCCAGTCTCCTTCCTTGAACTACTTTGACTTAATGTGGTGGTCATGCCACTGTTTCCTTTGCCTTTGGATGATTTTCATATTTTGTAGGGCATCCATTTGATATTCGTCTAGCTAATTTAGCTGTCGAATCCTCTCCCTCTGTGCTTCATCTAGGCTCAGGTTCAATTCTACTATAGTTCTGAGCATTTTAATTTTAAATTCGATGGGCATCATCGCACTCTTCCTGTATACCAGTTGGAATGGGGTAAAGCCTGTGGTTGTTTTCCACATTGTTCTGTATGCCCATACTACCCTCGATAGCCTTGCAGCCCAGTATTTCCTGTGTTGTTGCACTATTTTTGTCAGGATGTTCTCTATCTCCCTATTGGTCACCTCTACCTATCCATTCGCTTGTGGATGGTAGGGGGTGGTTCTATTATGCCAAATCTTGTATTGCCACATTAGCTCCTCAATTAGCTTGGAGGTGAATTGGGGTCCCTGATCCATTGTAATCTCCCTGGGTACCCCAAACCTCATGAAAATGTAAGCAAACAAGAATTCTACCATCGTTCCTTCCTTGGAGTCTCTTAGTGCCTATACCTCGACCCATTTGGTGATGTAGTCTATGTAGACTAGAATGTATCTCTTTTTAGTCAAAGGTGGGTTGATTGGCCCCACAAAATCCATACCCCATTTGTTGAAGGGCTCTATGTGCACGTGAGGTTGGAGGGGTATTTCATCCCTATGGGTTGGCCTACCCATCCTCTGGCACTCATCACATTGGCTGGCGTATTTGGCTACATATTTGAACAACATGGGCCAAAAATACCCAACTTGTAGGACTTTGTACGTGGTCCTCCATCCTACAAAATATCCTCTACATGGCTCACTATGGTAGGCTTTGAGAACTTCTAAAAATTTATGCTCAGCTATGCACCTCCTTACGATTTGATTAGGCCCTATTTTAAATAGGAGGTCATCGATCCACAAGAAAGAGGTGCTCTTTTCTATTACCATCTACTTCTCCCATGATGAAAGAGTAGGGGATGTTCTACCGGTGGCCAAATAATTGGTGATGTCTACATACCACGGTGTCTGTTCACTGATGACAAACAAATGTTCATCTGGGAACTGGTCTTCCACAACTACGTGATCTGATGGTATTAGTCTAGACAAGAAGTTTGCTACTACGTTGTCCTTGTTGGGCTTATCTACGATGGTAATATCAAACTCCTATAGAAGCAAGAGCCACCTGATGATTCTACCACTGATCATGGGTTTACTCATTAAATACCGGATAGTTGCATGGTCTGTATGGATGAACACCTTGTAACCAGTGATGTAGTGGCAAAACTTGTTGATGGCGTGCACGACTGCAAGGAATTCCTTCTCTATCACCATGTAGTTGAGCTCAACCCTTGCTAAATTCTTGCTGACATAGTAGATGGCATAGAATTCCTTACCATCCTTCTACCCAAGGACTGCTCCTATTGCATTATTGGATGCATCATAGTAAATGTGAAATGGAACGACCCAATTTGGGCCTCGTAGGACTGGGGTAGTAGTTAGCTTTTCCTTCAATATTTGAAAATCTCATTTATAGTCTTCCATCCAGATGAATTCCACATCCTTGGAGAGCAATGTGTGTAGGGGTTTGGTGATTTTTCTGAAGTTGATGATAAATCACCTGTAGTACCCAGTGGAGCCAAGAAAACTCCTTACATCCCTCTACATCTTAGGACTCGGTAGGTCCTTTATGACCTTGATTTTATTTTTATCCACCTTAATCCCTTCTACTGAGAGGTGGTGTCCCAGCACTATGCCTTCACGCATCATCATGAAGCATTTTTTTTATTGAGGGACAAATTGTTTTCTTCGCATCGCTGGAGCACTCATTCCAAATTAGTCATCGCCTCACCAAAGGTTTCACCGTAGATGGTGAAATCATCCATGTAAACTTCTATTGCTTCCCCCATCATGTCCGAGAATATGCTTAGCACCACCCTCTAAAAGGTGGTTGGTGTGTTGCACAACCCAAAGGGTAGTACTCTATAGGTGAACGTTCCCCATGGGTAGGTAAACATTGTCTTGTCTTGGTCCTCCTCTCTCGATCTGTATTTGGTTGTAACCACTAAACCCATCCAGAAAGGAGAAGTACTTTCTCCTAAATAGCGTATCCAATACCTGATCAATGAAGGGAAGCAAAAAATGATCTTTCTTGGTCACCTTATTCAATGATCTGTAGTCGACATAGATTCACCATTTCCCATTTTTCTTGGGAACCACCACTAGTGGTGACACCCATTCACTATTAGATATGGGGTAGATAAACCCTACTGAAAAAAGCTTTTGCAACTCTACTTTAATAATTTCTTTCATGGTAGGGTTCATCCTCCTTTGTGGTTATCTGATTAGGGTCATCTGCTCTTCGAGGTAGATTCGATGGGTGCAAATTTCTGGGTTGATTCCCTTCATGTCTGAGTAATCCCAAGCAAATGCTTGTTGATGTCTAGTCAAGAGCTCTTTTAATTCTATTAGTTGCATGGGTTTCAACCCGCTACTGATATTTAATGTTCTACCAGGCTCTATTTTGATTTTCCTGGTGTGGTGATCTTGGGCACCGACCAAAGGTGATTCAAGAATAATGGGAGAGGACTCTCCATGGAGGAATCTCATAATGATGTCATCTTCATCAGCTTCCTCCAATTATTTTAGTGCCATCACCAGTTGGAGCATTGACAATGATCCATCCTCCTGGTTGTCCCACATGGGTTCTCCCAATGTATCTATGGACTACATAGGGGGAGATATTGTCAATATTTTGATATTTTGACCATTTGAAATGGTCATTTGTCCATCATAGTAGCTGATGTAGGCATCGACTATTGCTAGCCATGGCCTCCCCAAGATGAGTGGGTAGCCACCCAATCTTGATTTAGACTACAAAACCAAGAAGTCCACTGGGTACTCCCATGCATCCACTATCACTATAATATCCTCGAGCATCCCTTCTGGTGCTACCATCGACCTATCGACTAGTTGCAACACCATCTTGGTGGGCTTCAAATTCATGAGCCTCAGCTTCTACATAGTCTCCTTTGGTATAACATTGATGGCTGCACCCAAATCAACCAAAGTATTAGTCAACAAATGCCCACCTATTTTTATAGTCAAAACTAGACTACCTGGGTCTACGTATTTAGGGTGGCACGCATTCCCCATCATCAAGTCGGCCAACTTCCCTACTACATTGATGGTCTGGGCCACTTTTCATCCTAGTTTCCTCAGATAGAGTTCCTTTATTGCCTTGGTGTATATAGGAACATCACGAATAGCTTGGAAGAGTGGAATAGTGATTGTTAAGTTCCTCAAGCTAGAAAGGATATCGAACTCAGGTTGTGTTGGCTTTCTCTGCTCCTGTAACCTCTTGGGGAATGGAGCTTCTATTTTCTTAGCAACATGTTCTTCTTCAACCTCTTCTACAAGAGGTGGTTCTCCTATATTTTCCTCCTCTTCTACCAAGGGAGATGCTTCTACTCCTAACTACCTACCTAACCTTAGATGAATTGGATTACAACTAATATTATACATTGGATACATCTCTCCTTCTAGTTGGTATGCAAGTTGGTTCACCTTGTTATTTGGATTGATCATCGGCTGCATTGGTAGCTATGCAGGTCTCGCTGTAGGGAGAGCCGGTAGGCTTTGCTATGGTGGAGCCTGCACCATATTCTATGGAGCTGAGTTCCATGAACCATGGTTTCTCCACTACTACCTGGATTGTTGGTACGACATCCATGGGTGTTGGTTGGGAAATGTGGCCCCTAGAGGTACGTTCATCCATGGTGGTGGTCCCCACCATCCCATATTGGGTGGTTGAGCCTACCCTTGTGGCATGTAAGGTCCTCCTCCATAGGGTGGCATTCCACCTGGCATATTCCCCCCAGGGGGTTGCTGCCAATTTCTTCGATTGCCCATGAAATAAGCTTCATTGACTTCAGCATCCTCCTTGATATTGGGTTGTTGTGGGTATAGTTGGGTCTTATGATTTTGCTGCAAAATAGTGCATACTCTAACTTTTTTCTCTGGGTATGCATTCCTTGCATGCTTCCCTCTGTATTTTAGGTAGAAATAGGCTAACGTAGCTTTGTTATATTGCTTCTTCTTCTCTAGCAAGAGTGTGTCCAACTATAATGCTAGAGAGGAGAGCATTTCACTCTTCAGATCCTCCAACATATTGCCTATCTCCATATTTATGACCGAAGCGGTTGCTTTCACGATCCTGGAAGTTGGTTTACCTCTTCTTCATGAGTAGTTTTGACACAATTATCGGATATCTTCCATTGGGTGCTGGTAAACGTCACCTCCAGAGATTAAGTTGAGAGCTTCGAGTGATTCATTGTTAAGTCCCCTCAATAAAATGCTCTTGAGGGACTTGTCACCTAGCTTTGTATGAGGGGATCTCTATAGATTAAAGTTGAATCTCTCCTAGTACTCCTCCAGGGATTCATCCTCCTTTTGCATCATGCTTAGAACCTCTTCCTTAGAGTCTCGTGCTCTACCAAAGTCTTGGTACTATTCTAGGAAGAGCCTCTTCATTTCCTCCTAGGTGGTGATCTATTTGTTTCCCAACCCGATAAACCAGTGTAGGGCTAAGTCATCCAATGTTGAAGGGAAGAGCTTCAGCTTTTGTGCATCTGATTTATAGTCGATGGACCTACACAACACATCAAACTTAAATAAAAATAGGTCAGGATCTTTGGTTGGGTATCCCTTAAAGGTAGGGAGATGGGTAGGGGATATGTTCTTCATTTTGGTTTCCCCTGCACCTTCCTCTATTGGGAAGCTAAAACCAGTTGAAGTCTCTTCAGCTATTTTTTTAGGAAATGTGGTCTCTAATGCAGATTCTATAGCCTTTCGATCATTTTGAACCTTTTGTACGAGAGCCTCTAAGTCAGTTGGTGTTATGGTTTGATCCTCTACGAATTTCCACAACAATTCCTCTTTGAAAGGTGTCCTTTTGAATAGAGGATTTTGTATAATCTACTCTTTTCCTGGTCGATGGGATGAGGAAGAGCTTTGCACAAAGATAGGGTGTTTACTCCAGTGTACTGCTAGTGGTGATTTAGGAGAATCTAACTCAAATTCAAAAATTTTGGCTGACTCAGATTTTTCCTATGGGCTCTATTTTATGAAATGACCGTCGGGTCCTCTTTTCCTCAATGGACTCATACAAATTTAGATAGAAGGTTTTATGGTATTGTAATCAATCTATTAGTGGTGCTTCCCTAGCAATGGTACCAAAATATTGGGGCAAAAACATTAGTTAAATATACTCCTATTTCTATCATAGCCCTCGCATTTAATTTGTCAGACCAGGGAGCTCGTAAACTTTCGAAGTGCCATGGTTAAGGTCAATCACAATACCATTCCTGAGATGAGTCTGCTAACCTATCATTGGGGGGTGTTTATAAAATGGTATTGATTCATCCACACCAAAGTAAAGCCATGCATAAATAAAGATACATGAAAGTAAATCACACCACACTGCATTGGAAATTAAATGAAAGCAGTAAAACACACTTTGCATAATTAAAATATACAACACACTAAAGCAAATAATCTAATCTAGAAAATAGTAAGAGGTAGGGGAGGAATACTAGCTTGGAGTGGGCCCAAGATCCAGTAGTTTTCATCCAACTGATTATGAAGATAACATGCTAATGAAAGAACTCTCAAGCTTTATTAATATTGCAGTGTAATGTTTACATATGCCAATACTCTTAGAAAAACTACCTCCCTATTTCAGAGAAGTCTATGTGTTTATATAACACACACATAACTTCCTATTACAGTATTGTTACAATAGAAGGCCTGGTTACAGTCTAAACTGAGACAATTTAGTTACTGTAATAGGTGCACAATAAAAATAGTCTAAACAACTTTTCATATTTTCTTAGAGATAGAATATTTTTAGGTCCGATATCTATGTTGTTCATGTTCTACTTCATTGAGTGGTTATGTATTCATCCAATATAGTTAGGACAACTCATACGTTCAATGGTCTCCCAAGGATAGCCTACATGACATGGAGTTGAAGGTTTTACTATGGTCAACGAGATCCTCTTCAACCGCTCGATCAAAGTGCTTAACATTGAGTAAGGCCTTATAGAGTAAGGTGCCTACTTGAGTAAGGTGCTTACTTGAAGAGTAAGGCACCTACTTGAGTAAGGCACCTACTTGAAGAGTAAGGCACCTACTTAAGTAAGGTGCCTACCTGAAGAGTAAGGCATCTACTTGAGTAAGGCACCTACTTGAAGAGTAAGGCACCTACTTGAAGAGTAAGGCACCTTCTCAATATACCTTAGACTCATGAAGTAGAAGCATGCCAGGTCCACGTAGGACCTCGACTGATCAAAAGATGACAAAATCAGCAAATATCTACACAAAACACACTTCACACACAAATTAGATAATGCACATAATTTTATTAAATAGATACATAATAATTCATAAAAATATACAACTCTTATTATACTTCCATGCAAAAACCATTAGAACTCATACAAAAATATGAGCATTTCTAATGCTCATCAATGCACTTGTGGATGAGCTAGCTAGTTTGGATATGTTTACAATGGGTTAATCCTACCTCCCTCAAAATGGATAAATAAACCTCACTCATTTACACACACAGGTGCATGATAGAATTTAAACCAGTCAGATTAGTTACGAGTTATCACCAATGCTTGCATAGTTTTTGTGTTTGAGATTTGATCACTACAACTATGATTGTCAAAGTTATTACATATACCATATATCATCCTACATCCCTAATATTATAGAATGGATCACATTCACATCAGTCTATTCCATGATACAAGCTCCCTCTGCGCATTTCAATCCTCTCATACATGCATCAATGCATCTATTTTACATAGAACATTTATCCTAAATGCATTCATTGATATCACATCATCATATCTATGTTACATGCATCTACAAAATTCTAACATACATTGTCACACTTGCATTACACCACATAGACATATATCCATTCATCACATATTTTATTCACAAATTATACTATGTTATCTATACAAATGAAATTCAAACACATTCAAATCATAATCATAACACATGTATATATAACAACCACAACCAAAATATATATATATATATATATATATATATATATATCATCCATAAAAAATACCCGTAGGCTATAAAATGGGACCATGCCCTATAATCCATCATCCAAAATACCTTTAGGCTACAACAACCCTTAGCCCTAACTACCACTAGGAGTCTCTCCATTCCCCTTGTGGGTAGCCCTCCCCTGTGCTGTCTCACATGCTACTGCATCCCTACTGGACTCTTTCCTTTCTCTTGATGCTTGAAACCCTACATGATACAACATACTCTCTAAACTCATATCAACACCTATGTCCTATAATGCATTAAAGGACCCACCCCCCATGCCCCTCTGACCCACCAAAGCTACACTTTGATGACTCTACTATGACTGTATTCATACTCATGATTGTGACCTAGACTGTGACCATGCCTGGCCATAATCAGGGAGTGGAATCCCATGCATCGCTAAGGCAAACTCAAATACCACCCGCTTTACCACCTCCTTAGCTAGTATTACTCCCACATCCTCACTACCCCTCCACAACTACTCTATCTCCACCCTCAAAGAAACCATATCAGCCGACACCTCCCCTATCACATGGTCTTGCTTAGTCTCCTCTCATACCTACTACTATCTCATCATCTCATCATGCAACTCTGCAATATATATATCCCAGGCCTCCATCATAGATTGCTCCCTCTGCATCTCTACCCTCTACTACTCCATATCCTCCACCATCATGGCATAACTAGCCTCGAGAGTCTTAAGCCTCTCATAATTCTTAGCATATCACAACTCAAATACCCTCTGATCTACATGCCCTATAGCATCTGAGGCTATCACCCTATCCTCCAAATCCTCCACATCTACCAAAAAACCTCTCTCATTCTATAAAAGCTCTTCCTCCAGTTGGCATACTCGCTCGCATAGCAACAACACCTCCTCCTTTACATCTTGCATCTCTTGCTCCTCAATGGGAATCTCTCCTATCTCACTAAGAAACCCCATATCTAGGGTGTCATAAAAACTACATCTCTACCCACACCCTCACATGTCCCCTCCATGGTTGCTCCCTCCTCCACGGGATACACTCCACTATCCATGGGTACCTCCTCCACTCTCTCCATAGATGCACTCGATGTGTCACCCAATTGTTTCCTATACCATCGAATAGGTGACTCTATATCACCACTAGATCTATCCTATGACTTGGATCATGTACCTCTAGCTACCCACCCCTTTGTCATAGGTACCCTACCACCAGGTGATATCCACTGATCAAACACTCCAACACGTAGTTCCTAGCTTTGATTCACCCACCAAGAATCATACTCTGGATTAGTGTCTGCATCATCCACATTTGGAATCACCATAGGCAGGTCCCTCTCACCATTCCATGGTAATACCATAGGCTACTCCTCCCTATCACCTCATTGCTTGTAATACACAACAAGTGCCTTTGAAATGTCCTGTCGTAATTTGAACTATCACATCACTCAACTAAATTGGAAGAACTCAACCTACCAGGTATACCTTCCCACAAACCACATCGCATGACAAATAGCACCTAGCTTCTCCTCATCATGATTCCACACCACCCTAGCCCTCCAAGACCTCCATGTAATCACAATAGGCACCAACTCTCTAAACTTCACCCTCTAAAATAGAGGATCACCCTCATGTGGCCTCTTCATATCCTTCTCCTCATTTGTCCTCCATCTCAAAGCATATGAAAAGTGTGTTTATTCATTAGAATGTGTATTCTAAGGCAATAATTATGGTCACTCAATTGTATATGTTCGCATGCCTATACCTATAACAAAGGAGTCTAGCTCAACACCTTCCTCCCAACATGCACTACATCATGCAGCTCCCTATATACCTAGGCCAACAATGTAGATGCCCATGCAAATACAACATTATGCTCCACCATGTCACTCACCACATCCAGCATATTCTAGGTAAACAATACCCTAGAAGTATTTGGCAGAGCATAAGTATAAATCATAACCATCATCACAAACTGGTGCTTAGACAACATCTTATTACACCAAAGAAACTCATAATCCATTTTCTTTGAATGTACCTCCCTCCATATGTCCCAAAAGAAACACTCCATCACAACTACCTGACTATCATCTGGTGCTACCCTCACTGCCACGTCCTCAATAGGTAACTTATATATTCTATACACATCCTCCAGGGTGATCGTCATATCACCCGTCAAAAAATAAAAGGTGTTTTGATCTGCAATCCATATCTCACACAATGCAGATATATAATCTCTATTTGTGTGAATTATCTTGAACTTACACATGCATCTCAACCACACAACATCCAAACACTCCAAATCCTCCTTATTCTTCATAAGCTTATCCAACTCACCCTTCATCGTACGAATCCAATGTCATGGCTTGATCTTCTTCACCTATTCATACACAAACAAGCACAAAAAAAATTTATTAGCTCAACATACAATATTTGAATTAAACAAAATCCAACCGTCTTACACATATTTCACACACAAATTAATTCATTTAATTTATCACATATTTCGAGACATTAAAACATACACAATCCACAAAACATAACAAAATGCAAACATAATCGCATATTTGGATACCCATTTTGCCATTCAATGGTAAAAGTCCAAATAGATGTGAAAAATAGTACTTTTGGATTTCAACAATTAATTTCATGGTTACCCACATACTAACTGTGGCATGAAATTCAAACACACATCAATCCATAAGACATGAAAACAAAACATGTTTTTGAACACCCATTTTGACCTTTTATGGCAAAAGTGTCAACAGATTTTAAAAATAGTATACAAATATGCATGCAATTCGATGTCAAATTTGATACAAGCTCATTAATATAGCACACATGCCAAATCACAACAAATCAAAAACACAATCACATTTTTGGACACCTATTTTGCCATTTTATGGTAAAATTTTACATAGAAGTGAAAACAGTGCATATTAGGCTCCCAAAAACTAATTTTAAATTCATTCATATCTACATCATGACACATAATTCAAACATATGCCAAAATAAATAACACACCAAAATAAATACATTTTTGAATACCCATTTTGCCCTTCTATAGTGAAAGTGTCAACGGTTTTCAAATATAACACACCCACAATGGCAAATTTTATGGTCAATTTTTTTTTAATCTACATCACAAAGGCTCACATTCAGATAACATGCCAAATGACGATAAAATAAAAACACAGTCATATAGTTGGATACCCATTTCCCACTTTTGCAGACAGAATTCAATCACATCCCAAAAATAGTACCCCATTGCTCCCAAAATGCAAATTCAAACTATGCAACTATCTTACCCGTTAACTGGTCAAACTAATGCAAAAATAGGTCAAAACTAAAAACTGATCACACTTTTGGGTACCCATTGGCTTGTTTAAAACTTTTTATTCCAATTCCAATTAAAATTTGTACCCATTTTTAAAATAACATAAAAAACCTCCCCCTATTTCATGCTTTTTCGAAAACAAACTTGGAAAACAAAGCAAGCAAGGAGCACTTACCGGTGGATCTCCACGTTGGCCACCAATGCCAATGTGTCCCCTCACCATCCTGTTGCCCAAATATATCAATAATAAGAGCTCTCCATTTCCAATCGTTACTCACTCCTCACTCTCCAAACTTGTTGTCATCAAAATGAGTCCCCATGCTTCAAAAAATGCTTAAATACACCTAAAACCCTAATTCACCCCTTGACTTGCAAATTGAGCCTATGGACCCCAAAATCACCCAAATTTCATCCCAAATGCTAGGAAACCTTCCTATATTCCTGTCCATATAATTTTTCATTAGTATTATCATGTATTTTTCTTCTATCAATCGATCCATCACCATATCACCATATTTCATTCACCTCATCATTGATTCCTCATTTGAGGAGGTATTCATATCCAAAAGTCAGCTTCGCATGCAACCAAACAATAAAACATCCAAATCATGGATATTGCATCTATCTACAATTTTTTTTGTTGAATATTATCTTATGATAATAATCTCAATCCCAACCAGATATTTGTTAGATCACGAGAGCTATGCATTACCATGGGTATGTCAATCTGGCATTCATGTATGTCGAATACATAATGAATGGTACATTTGACTAAATTCTAGCATAAAAAAATTCAGAGATATCATTTTGGCATTCAGGTAAAGTGACCTCAACCTTATATTGAATGGTATGTATGACTAATCCATGTCACCTAGCTCAAATGGTTTGACACATGTCACCATGCACTCATCAATCAATCAACAACAAAAATTTGAATAGGCATTTGTTCTATTCATACTTTGGGCCATCTTACATTGGTCACAAAAGCAAATCAGTCGTAATTTACCCCTATGTGACATTAATAAATGTCATACAAAATCAACCAAATCAACAAAATCATCGCATTGCATCCACAATCATCCATTTGCATTCATCATCATCATTTTTTATTTTCTTTCTCTCTTCTTCCCCCTCTTTTTCTTCTTCTCTTCTCCTTCTCCCTTTCTTCTTCTTCCTTTCTTCTTCTCTTCTCCTCTTGGATCTCTGATAAATATTTTATGGTCATGCTTCGAGCGGCTACACACCTTTATTGGATTCCATTCCCCCCTTTCTTCCTCTCTTCTTATTTCTTTCTTCTTCTCTTCTCCTCCCTAGATTCCTGATCAATGTTGTATGGTCACGCTTTGAGCAGCTACATGCCTTTGGTTTGATTCCATTCTCACTTTCCTTCCCTAATCTTCTACTTTCTCCCATTATATTTTGTATTAAAATATGTTCCACACAATATAGTACAAAAATAAGCAAAATGTAGATACCTAAAAGTCACACATGTCTACCTCTACGTACTTATAGATACATAAGGATACTTGTAGGTTTGCATAGATCATCCTAGACCTCTCTATGCTATTGTAGACTAGTGTAGGCTATTGTAGACCACTATAGACTATTGTAGACTTGCGTAGACTATCGTAGACCTATGTAGACTATTGTAGACCAGCGTAGACCACTCTAGACCAGTGTAGACCACTCTAAATCAATGTAGATCATCGTAGACCTTTATAGACCTATGTAGACCATTTCATTAGTTTATAAGCATGAAACCCTACTAACCTACACAATTTATGTCATAACCACATTTTATCTATCAGGATACTACCTATCAGCTTCCTAAGGCAACCTAAGACCTTTTCAGACTTAATTGAGGCCCCACAAGGCTATTACTTCCCAAAAGTAATAATTAAGTTAATTTCATTTCTAATTTGAAAGTCACTTCACTTAAGTGTACTTTATGGATTAAAAAGGTTAATTAGGATCATAAACCTAAATTAGTCCTAATTATTCCCTCCCACATGTGTGTGCACCAAAGTAGTTAGGATATTTCCTAGGAAACCCTAAATCAACCCTCATATAACCTAGGGATCACCTAATCCTAGTAAACCCTAATCTCTCCTCACACATGTGTGAGGATGAGATATTTCTTTAGGGAATGTAGGAATAACACCTCGAAAACCCTAACCTAATCACTATAGGACTTGACCCTAGGATTTAGTACTCCTAACCACACCCCCTACACCTTGGATTTTCCTATAAATAGGAGACCAAATCCCTCATTATCTCTCTCTCTCCCCTTTTAGTTAGCCTATAGAAACTCTACAAAAATATGGCCAAAAGTGCAATCTAATACATTTGAACTGTACAAACAACATAGCAGTAAGAATCTCCCATAGAAAATACCTACAACTCAATTTTACCCTGGCTTGCAAATTTGGCTTCCAGTTCACCCCCTGACCTGCGATTTGACCCTACAGAAGTTTTTTCTCACCAAATTAGTTAGGTACACTCTATTTCATGTTTTTACAGTCATTCATGCAGTTTATTTCAGTTTTCCTTACATATTTAGTGTCGATTTATCTTCTTCACCATGGGGCCTGACTAAGGCAAGCCCCCAAAAATACTAACTCCCTTTTGCAGGTCTAAAATAGGTGCAAAGAGGAAACATCAGCAACAAAACTACCGATGGCACACATTACACATGAAGCCCACCTTCATTGAGGAGCCCAAAAGATAGCATTAAATTTGTTGTACATTTATGAAATAAAGAATGGAAATTCTCCCTATTTGTAACCTAAAGTATTTCTATCATTAATAAAATCAACATTTTTGGATAATTTGTGTTATAGCAAGTTATTGGATCAAATGATGTCTTTTGTACATGTTGTGGCTAATCCACAACACACCCCAAAATTGGGGACCCACCTTTTTTGCATGCTTTCAAAGAAGAAAATAGTGACCCAGATGCTAAAAATCAAGAAAAAATCAAAGGAAGAGCAAAATATCACAAAAGGAAGAAGTGTCGCGATATCGTGACATGTCGCTCCATCGCGGATAGAAAAGAAAAGTTGTCACGATTTCGCGACGTGTTGCTCCATCACGGATAGAAAAGAAAAGTTGTCACAATTTTGCGACGTGTTGCTCCATCGCGGTCGAAAAGGAAAAGTTGTCGCGATATCGTGATATGTTGCTCCATCACGGCCGAAAAAGAAAAGTTGTGATATCGCGACATGTTGCTCCATCGCAGCCCAGAAATGAAAGTTGTCGCGATTTCATGACATGTTGCTCTGTCGTTGCTGAGAAAAATAAAGTGTCACAATTTTGCGACGTGTTGCTCTGTCGCTGTTGGAAATGAAAAAACGTCGCGATATCGTGACATGTCAAGCTTTCGTGGCCCAGGCAAGCAGGAAGAGGTGTTGATCGAAAATTGTCGCAATTTCGTGACGTGCTGTGAAATCATGGTCCAGAGAGAAGAGAGAAAGACAGAATGGAAAATTGTCACGAAATCGTGACATGTCACAAAATTGTGGTCAAACCAGTCAAACAGGGCAAGGCACTAAAGTTGTCGCGATATCACGACATGTCGCATTTTTGTGACCTGAAGCAGCAAGACATGCCAAAGATGAAAAGCGTCACGATTTCGTGACAGGAAGCAGCAAAGGGGTACGAAGCAGAAAAACGTCGCGATATCGTGACAGGTCGCATTTTTGCGGCTCCAAGCAGCGAAATGGTACGGAAGGAAAATATGTCACGATTTCGTGACATGTCACATTTTTGCGGCCAAATACAGCAAGAGCAGCCCGAAATAGAAAAGCGTCACGATTTCGCGATAAAAAGCCGCAAGACAGTTCCAAATGAAAAACGTCGCGATTTTACGACAGGAAGCAACGAGACAGTCTGAAAGAGAAAGGCATCACGATTTCGTGACAAAAAGCAGCCAAGTGGTACGAAACGAAAAATTATCACGATTTCACGACAAAAAGCAAAATATGGTGCAAAAGAGAAAAGTGTCATGATTTCGCGACATGTCTCATTTTCGTTGTGCAGGATGAGGAACAGAGTTGCATTCAAAAAAATGTCGTGATATCGTGACATGCTATTTTTTGTCACGATTTACAAGGAGGCAGTTACGAAACATGCAAAGAAGCACGAAACACATGGCATAAAGGTGTAAGGGTTACAGAGGCATTACAGTTCACCGAGAATATTAAACGTTTAAGACATCAAACAGAAATTCAAAGATAACGATGAGACGGGGGTGAAACGAGCAGCCACTGGAAGACAAAATGAACCGTCGTGGAAGGAGAAGCAATTTGCCAGCAAGTATAAAATGCAGAGGCACAGATTGGTATGAGGGTTGAAAACTGTTCAACGAATATTGCAGGAATAAAGGCAAGGCCTTGACACTGGGTTTTTCCTAGATATTTTCCTTCCACATGGACTGGTCGGAAACCACTGCGAGCAGGGTTGCAAAGTTGAGGGTGATTAGTCGTTCTGGGCTTTCTGTGGAGTATTTTTCTTCCCCTTTTTCTGGTTTTGAGAAAACTCGAGACATTCTGCTATTGTAACATGACAGATTTTAATGCAGAAGTATTCAAAAATTTGCACCTCATTGGCAAGAAGGAAGGAGATCTTCTATGCATGCTATGGATTTAATTTTTATTCTTTCACTTTCTTTTAGATTTCGAATTTGTAGATAATGTTAAATATCGCCTTTGTGGGTTACATTAGTCGAATATTTGAAATCTAAACTTTATTTCGTACCCTAGGAACTAGCACTTAGTCTATGGGGATTATGCATGTCATGCAGGTCCAATAGGTTAGGTTGCATGCATGGAAACCTCACATATTCGGTTTTGTCGGAACAGGATAGCATCAAACAGAATGCAATTTCATTTTCAGTTTTCCTTTTACATTTTATTTCTTTTTTCTGTATTTTATTTTTCAGAAGTTCTAACTTTATTTTAATTCTCAGGCATTAAAATAAAATAAAAATTAAAAAACTTCAAAATCCAAAAATAGTTCCACCATTTATGGCATTTCATCAATTTACACTTTGAAGTTACAGCATGGTCCAAATCACATTTGCTTTATTGGGTTTCAACGAACAATCATTAAAGTTTCACAGTAAAATAAACCACAGTGCCCCTTGTTAACAGTTACTTGCAATCACTAAGGTGTTCCAAGCATTTAAATTGAATATCTTTTATTTGAGATTACTAATACATATATGCAAATGCTAATATAGCGGAGACCTTGGAGAAATTATTTATTTAATTTCTTTGCAAGAGGGGATTTGGAACCCAAATCCTATTGGAGAGTGTGTTTTCACAATCGGGTGAAAATACCACTCAACATATTGGCACTAGAAGGAGGGCCTGAAAAGGTTTATTTTATCATGATTTTAGATGCTACAGGTTTATAATTGTTTAAGAGCTTTACATTGCTAAATATTTCAAGTCCATTTGATTAGCATCTTTGGCCTCCTCTAACACCACTCAACAGATTGGCGCTAGAAGGAGGGCATGAACGGGTTTATTTTAGTGTGATTTAAATTTAAATTTTTGTATGCTTTAGTCCTCTAACACTCAGCAGATTGTTTAAAGGACGGCCTGAATTGGTTTACTTTATTCTATTTTTAAGCAATTCAGGTATGCTATATATTATTCTAACACTTTTCTGATTGTTCATACAGAAATAATGTGATTTGATTTAACTTTGAAAATTTTGGTTTGGACTAACAAAGTGTTGTTTCCATAAAATTATTTTCATTTGATTTTAATGAATACATATCCTAAATGATGCTAACTTGATTTTGTTTATACATTGCAGGTTGAGTATTCAACAAATTTGGTTCTAAAAATACATTTTAAGTTTCACCAATGGCAACACTTGAGGAGCAAATGGTATCCCTAAGAGCTCAAATAGCATCTCTAAGAGAAAGAATGGTATCTACAATGGAGGATCATTATAATGGTTTGTCTATACATGTGATACCCTATCATATTCCTCAAATGTTATTGGATTTTTTACGGTGTTTTAATCAAGAGGTGCCACTAGAATACTTGCAAAGACTGCATGTCTACAAGAATACATTGTGTCAATTCCAGATTTTCTATGAGGAGGTGGCTTGTAAGTTATTTGCATACATTTTGGAAGATAAACCATTCTTTTGGTACAGCCAACTACCCATAGAGGTTAGGACTTCTTGGACACAATTAGAAGCAGCCTATCTTCATCACTTTGGTAATCAAGTTGACTTAAATAGGTTGCAAAATCAATTCACCTCTGAGTCCATGAGTCAATTCAATGTGAGGTTTCGTGAATTGTCTTCTCAAATGTGGGAAATTTTGGGTACATCAGAAGAGGAAGCTATTCAAGTATACCTGGGAGTCATACACCCCACACTTGCTATATTCTTAAAGGAAAACGTGGATGACTTATCTCTAGAGACAATCTATGAGACATTGGAAAAGGTAGAACAAGTTTTGGAAGAAGAAAATGCACAACATGTTCACATAAGAGATTGTTATTCTAAAGATATTGATGCCAACCTACACCAACCATCAAATATAGCACCCTCCACTCCAATGATATCTAAGGTAAATGATCAAGGGGATGAATTTGAATATCCAAATCTTACAACCACCTTAGATGTAGTCCAAGGGGAGGTGCAAAGTGCTAAACCAACATCTGCTAGTGAAGATTATGCAGAAGTGGTCTCATTCATAGAGATACATGATTATTCGGATGAAGGGGTTCTAAATTCAACAATGTTTGATATATGTGATAGAATGGAACCCATCATAGAAGTGAATGGAATGGTTGAGAGTGAAATTGGAAGAAAACCAATAAATGAATTTGAAGACATGATAGAGTCTCACCACTTGTTCTTGGAAGATACTATTGATGAGATGTGTAAAACTAACGATCAAGAAATTCTTCACCCTCAAAATTATGAAAAAATTGAATCATGGGTTACTAATTTGGACGATGATAGCCTTACAAATTTGAATTCAAGAAACGACCCACTTTTGGAAATAATTGAACCATCTAAGGAAGGTGAAGGTGAATTTGATGAGAAACATATTGATGAATTGGAAGATGTTGAAGAAGTAGTTGAACGTCACCACTTGATTTTGAAAGATGATTATTATGATGTTTGGAAGAAGTGGGAAGACTACACTCAATCCAAAACTACTAATGAAACTTGTGTGCCAATTGATATACAGGACAACATAATCGCCTACTCGAAGGAAGATATTACAACTCCTATACAATTTGAGGATGTTTTGGAAGAGGGTTTCAAATCTCATCAAATTTTGGAAGATTATAATGATTCCATTACCAAGGACAAAGAAGAAAGTGAATTGATGAATGAATCAAAAGATCATGTCACAAATACCATGGAGTTTCATCCCACAAATTTGGAAGATAATTTTTATAATGGTTGGGGGAGATATGATAATGCATTCTTTTCTCACGCCCCCATAAATGAAACTCATATTTCACTTGATATGTAGGATGTTGAACCTTCTACATCATACGAAGATCTCATATTCACAATATTTGAAAAGGTGACAAAATTCGATCATGTTGAATATAAATTCATTGAAGGTGCGGATGCAAGTTTGCATGATGATTTGGAGGATTCAAATGAAGAGATACCATGGATAGTGAACAAAGAATTGGAACTAAATGACAAAGAGATTGATCAATTGGAAGCAACTCAAATGAAGGATCATCAAGATGAGTCATGGGACATACACTTTGACCAAGAATGTTTGAGGATTGAAAAGGATGACCATATTTTAAATTTAAATAATGTTTATGGTGAAATGTCATTAAAGGTAAATGAAAAACAAGGTATAATTTTAATCACACCTTTAATAACATTTTTTTAATGAATGGAAAATAAGTTGATGCACTTGAATTGTTAAATCAAATTCATCAAAAATTGCTAATCGAATCTAGGGTAAAAACTGTTAATGATCCTAATTTAGTAAATATCCTAGATGCTTGCAAACTGTTACACAAATTTGATTGGCCTACAAATTTGGAAAATAATTTGGCTTTAAAATTTGTAGAAATAGGCTCCTACTTACAAAATTGCATATTGGAAGAAGATAGCCTAATTCTAAATCAAAGATTGAGTTTTGAAATGGAAGTTTTAGAGAATAGACAAGATAAAATTGAATATCAATCGTTGTCTAATCAATTTTAAAATTTGAAGCTCACCTATGGGAATACTAATGGAACTAAATTTAATTGGTGGGGTGAGAGAGGAAAGTTGAAGTGGGTTGCATTGTTTGGTCTTGTCTTGTTTTTGTTGGATTCCCACAACATTTGGCATGCATATCATGTTATATTTTTGTTAAAATGTTCTAATCATGTTTGGGATCTGTTGGTTCGGCTTTCATACGCACCCCACGAAAGGATGGGCAGGAAGCTCCGGAGACACCCACGGGACGAATCCCACTCACTTTAGGATCTAGCTGGTTATCCAAGGTGCGAGTTACAGAGTTGGGTCGAATGGCTATTCACTCTTTTCCGCTCTCGGAATAGATTTCAATATGGATCGCTCGTTACCTTACAGGGGGTTCTTGAACTTGTTCAGTAGTTGCAAAAGTTGTTTATCAGATTTAACTTGAATTCTTGATCTAGCTCTCATGGGTCAATAGATTTAAATAAAAGACAAAAAAAGAAAATAAAAATGGATCATTTCATCGAAAACAAAGAGAGGGTAGGGTAGGGCAGAAAGAGAAGTTTATCAGACATCAACTATAAAACCCTAAACTATCAATCTTATCTATGCTATCAGCTTCACAACAGAACAAATCAAAGAAGAAAGTGTCCAGTCAGTCTAAGATCACTTTCAACTAAGAGCACAAGGCAGAGTGAAACAAATCTAGCAGAAAATTATAAACTGAAGGGCAACTGGTTAAAACTGGTATCTTTCACCGAAATCCTAGCTCACACAGTGAAGACAGAGTAATTAGAACAAACTTAACCTCAAATCTATAATTTCCCCTAGCAGACAATGAAACAACTGAAGCCTAACAGCATATTTAATCTTGACAATACAGATTCACAGCATATATCTAACAAACTTAAATGGAACGGATAACAGAAGAAAATACACTTATCACAGATCTGTAAAAGATCAGGCTCCTGGCCATGCTACCACAGAAAATAGCAAAAGCACATCAACTCCCAAGTCCAGAAACAAAGGATTTCACAAAATTTGTAAGAAATTGCTTATAAGCCTTTTATTTCTAAGTCTCCGCCTCCCGCAATTACATTGAGAAGAAGTATTTATAGACTCAGGACAGACCCTGATCTTTTTAGAAATATCTTCTTCCCCAAACTGCAAACCTTATCTTTCTAAACCCTAGGACCCGGGTTTTACAATATAAAGTCCTTTAAAATCAAGTTCTGGATAGAACTTAACCATTCTGCAAATCTGTGCAGTCAATTGCCATAAATGGAGAAGATAGAGTTGAATGCCACTTGCATTCACCCGCAACTGCAAATGAATGCTCTCATTAATTTTTGTTGGTGAGCCGGATGAGTCACCACCTCTCTCAGATCTGATCTCCGTAAAGCCATCCCTGCATTGAAATTGTCTTCATGCTATTAATTCTGCCATAAATTTGTCATTGAATGCCCTCACCAGCATCTTTTCTTCTAGCATGGGGGTCCTTGACTAGATCCGCACTTTAACTTTGCCTTTATGACATTTCTCGGTTGTCCCGTAAGTGCCAGATGGAATCCTGCATGAAAGACAAAAGATGAGTTAGATTAGCACTTTAATTAAATCAGAAGCTTTAAATGTTAAAACAGATTAAATCAGGCTAAAAACCCTAAAGCAAGCTTGCATGTCGGCTTCTATTTTGTCTGATTCGTGCTTTGACACGTGTCGCTATCCTAGGACGCCTTTTGTTTACTGTTGGAATGCACTTCAGGCTCATTGTGCAACTTTCTCTCTCCTATCGTGATTTCGAGACATGTCACGATTTCGCGACATGTCATGAAATCGTGACGTCCCTGGCTCATCGGCAACTTCTTCTCAACTTGGTCACAAAAATGCGACATGTCGCGATTTCGTGACATGTCACGAAATCGTGACCCTTCTCCGTCAACTGCAACTTTCTGCTCCAACAGTCGTGATACTGCGACATGTCGCGATTTCGCGACATGTCGCAAAATCGCGTCTGCCTTGCACTTGGATTCTTTCTTCGTCTCCTTTCCTTCTCTCTCTAGAAAGTGTCACAATTTTGCGACATGTCACGAAATCGTGACCATTTTCATACTTAGCCAATTTTTTTATTCTGCAGCCCACTTTCTCTCTCCTATCACGAAAATGCGACATGTTGCAATTTCGCGACATGTCGCAAAATCGCGCCCTTCCGTACAACTTTCTTCTCTCTCCTCCGGCCGATAGCGATTTTGCGATGGTTTCCAAAAATGGAAACGTCGCGATATCGCGACACTTCCAAAAATGGAAAGTGTCGCGATTTCGCTACACTTTTCCGACTTAGCTGCTTTTGCCAAAATTTGTCGCGATATCGTGACATTTTCGAAAATGGAAGTGTCGTGATATTGCGACACTACCAAAAATGGAAAGTTTGATTTTTCATGAATTTTCTATCTGTTTTCAGCATTTTTCTCGTTATCGATGTGAGATTTTATTTGTGCATGAATGATTCTAGCATGTAAAAAGTGAATTCTTGGATAACAAAGCTGGAATGCAAGAAAAAGCACAACTTTAAAAAGGAGGCAAGCAAATTTGGATTTAAAACCTGAAAATTATCAAGAGGGTCCCTGCTGCAAAAATGGAAGTTCAGGGCTTTCTAAGGATGGAATCTTATTTTTCAGTGGGGGTGTGTTGCTTCTCAACAAATGGCGATATCTGCGGGTAAAATAGTAGCACTATTTTAGAACCCAGGACTCTGGCTTCAAAACAAAAAGACCATGCATCATGTCTTGCCACAGACATTCTTCATAATAAATTGACTACTAACTGCAAGCTGTTAAAAATTTCCCAAGGACATACTAGGCTGAAATACTTCAAGGAAGATTTCTGATGTGCAATTACAAAGGGTATAAAACTTTCTTCAAGGATGACTGGATTGAATGATGAACTTTGGACTGATCAGCTTTTCTAAATTGTAAAAAGGGGAAACCGAGTAGAGCTCTGTTTACTAGTTTAGCCTTTTACAGCCTAGACAGAGTTACCATTTAGATTTACACGACCCAAATTTACAACTGTAAGGCAGAATCTATAACTTAGAAGAAAATATTTTTGGAAGTATTGGCTTCCTCTCTCTCATATAACTCTTTTTTCTTTTTTTCTTTTTTTTTCTCTCCCTCTGAAATATATCAATATCTGAAATGCTTTTAGGGAAATCACAATTTTCTTTTAACATTTGATCAATCTGGAACTATTTTAGTCTAAGCATTGATAGCCTCTGTGGATACCCAAATAATTGCATGAACCATAGTCCCCTCTTATAACCAGCTTTTCTTGGATTCCCCGGAAGTTCCTCCAACCAAACAGCATTGCAGTTTTTCTATCATTAAAACAACTGTGGCAAGCAAGACACAAGATCCCATCATCTCTCTACCTTTGTCCTGAATAACAAAATAGTTCTACAGTTCAGTTTAAGCAGACTATCTGAATTAGAATAATGAGCAATGGGTGGAGACTGGATTGATCAGCTAGGAATAAAACAATTTTTAGCAGGCTGACTTTTCATTGATTGCTCAGGCAGAGGTTAAAGGATAGAATATTAAGAGCTGAAGGACTTTGTACAGGCTTTCAAGGACAGACACAGGCTTCTAAAGAAAAACAGAATCAAAACTGCACAAACTGCAAATAAAATTGAAACAAAGAATGCACAGACTAAAACAGCAAGCTAAAACAAAAGACACTATACAGACAGCAAGGATTAACTAAAAACACAGCAACCAAAAACTGACAAAGGGAAACTGCAACAGCACTGAAATAAACTAAAGCAACTGTACAGACAAAGAAAGAAAAAGAACTGCAATAAAGAACTAAAGCAAATAAAACTGAAACAAAAGACTGTACAGACTTAAACAACAAGCTGACATAAAAAGACAAAGAAAGGAAATAAAAAGCACTGACAAAAGAAATAAACTGCACAAGCTAAAACTGTACAGACAATTAAAGATAAAACTGCACTGACAAAGAAATAAAACTGAAAAACTTCAAAGCTTACTTACAATGTATACATATGTTACAACTTCCCTTCATACTCAAAAAATGCAGCAGTTGGGAAAGCAGAGAAATGGTGCCTTAAAATTTTTTTTGACCATGTGCAAGTAATTTAGAAAAATTACCTTTCAGGTCCTGTTGACGAAATGCACTCTAGACTATGCTTCAAAAATTTGCTATCTGGGAAAGACTTGTGTTTACTGTCTTCCCTGTCCCATTTGAAAAACAAATCTGCAACTCCTTCAAATTAAACAAATCATATAATAACAAATCATATGATAACATGTTTATGCTTCTACTTGAAGGGTTTGCAGAATTCTTTCAAAAGGACTGAATGTAAAAAACCCCCAGGATCAAATACCTTAAAATCTTGACAGACCTAGACCACCACATCTTCAAAATTATGTGACAACTGAAAGAAATCATGTTTTATCTGTATGCCCTGGTTCTTAACAACTTGAACATTTTGTGGTTGCTGTACTACTTCAATATCTAGGACTTCAATTTTTATCTCTCTAGCAGAATGTTTACAATTTTCCTTTTCACCTGAGCCTTGCTTAGATTTAACCTCATCAATGTGCAATGTCCAAACATCATTGTTGTGATTGATTAGAGCTGTAACCGTTCCCACCTTTTCAGTTGCCAACTTATAAACTCCAATATTTATATCAACATGATTTACAACCTTTTCTTTGACATTATGTTCAGAAGTTGCAGGCTTATGTTGAGACAGTTCATCAATTCCAAGTTGGTTGACCACATTCATATTTATTGTCTTTTCCTCCTTTTCTTGAAATTCAACAGGTGGTCCAGAGTAAGCCTCAATCAAGCTATCCTTTTGTTCAACAATCTAAGGCAGTTCATGGAGGGTGATGTCAGCTTTAAGTTCCCTCATATCCTCAATGATGTTATCCTCCTCAGTTACTTCTGCATAGTGATATTGAATCTCACTTTCATCATCCTCTGATGAGGAAGGATCATTATTAAGTTCTGGACTCTGACATCTCAAGTCATAACTGTCTCTTTTTAACTATTAAAAATCTTGCATTTCATCCACAGGAGTCTGTACAAGACTTTCTGTCTCTTCAAGAAAAGTGAAAGAATCTGAAACCCTGGTTGTACTGTTTTTGGGTGAACTAGAAATATCAATATTTCTTTGATCTCTAGGAAAATTTAACTCACCAGGAAAAACTTTAGATTTGGGTAATGCTAGATCACAACTGTTTAGTTCAAGCACCTGCACTTTGAATTTGTCAGAACTTTTCTGTATATTTTGCACATGCTGAGTGGATGTGACAGTTAACGGAGTTTCCTTGGGTAGAGCATGACATGTTGGCACTAACTCATGATGTGGAATGGGATTCAAAATAGACATGTTCTATGTAACATAGGATATCAAAGGACTGCTCAGAATTTGAGATCCTAGCTGTCTTTCAAGAATTAAGGCTTCTTTATAAGCCCCTGCCAGGGTTGTGATATTAATGTCTCTCTTGAGAAAAATAGAGGTCATCGAATCCAATGCATTCTTGTAGATTTCTAAGGCCAGATTTGCATTTGGGATGTAATGGCTAGTCATTCTATCGTAAGCTCTTTGGAACCTCATATTGAAAGACCTGAAAGTTTCTCCCGATTCTCTCTTGATGCTGGAAAATTGTTGGTATAACACACTAGGGTCTATCACTTCCCCAAATTGTGATATAAAAGCTTTCTCTAGATCATCCCAGCTAGTAATGGAATTGCTGGTGAGGTTTAAAAACCAGTCATAAGCTCCCTCCTGGAGAGTGAACGGGAACAATCTGCAGGCAACATCTTCATGCTGTATATTTAACAATCTTAAAGCATTTTTGAAAGCTAGCAGGTGTTCTTCTGCAGTTCTTGTCCCATCATGTTTATATCTGGGGAGATACCTTTTCGGGATTCTGGGCAGGTCATGGGCTATACCCGGGATATTCAAAGTAGTGGGGCCTAACCAATTTGCCATTACTACTTGGCTGACAGTGATATTCTGAGTTGTAACTGGATAACTACCAGTGGAGATAAAAATATTCTTAACTTGAGGTCTTCTCTGGCAATTTTAAATATTGTACTGACAACTTACAATACTGCCCGAATTTCACTAGGCCAGTTTTAAAAAGTTGGTGATAAGTCCCGCTGTTCAGGCAAAAACTCTAACCACAGAATTTTAAATCAGCACTCACAAACTTACAATACTTGAACTGAGTTCAACAGGCCCTCCTTCTAGCTCCAATTAGGTGTTGGTCCGGCTTTCATACGCACCCTGTGAAAGGATGGGCAGGAAGCTCCGGAGACACCCACGGGACGAATCCCACTCACTTTAGGATCTAGTTGGTTATCCAAGGTGCGAGTTACAGAGTTGGGTCGAATGGCTATTCACTCTTTTCCGCTTCTGGAATAGATTTCAATATGGATCTGCTCGTTACCTTACAGGGGGGTTCTTGAACTTGTTCAGTAGTTGCAAAAGTTGTTTATCAGATTTAACTTGAATTCTTGATCTAGCTCTCATGGGTCAGCAGATTTAAATAAAAGACAAACAAAGAAAATAAAAATGGATCATTTCATCAAAAACAAAGAGAGGGTAGGGTAGGGCGGAAAGAGAAGTTTATCAGACATCAACTATAAAAACCCTAAACTATCAATCTTATCTATGCTATCAGCTTCACAACAGAACAAATCAAAGAAGAAAGTGTCCAGTCAGTCTAAGATCACTTTCAACTAAGAGCACAAGGCAGAGTGAAAAAGATCTAGCAAAAAATTATAAACTGAAGGGAAGTCAGGTTAAAACTGGTATCTTTCACCGACAACCTAGCTCACACAGTGAAGACAGAGCAATTAGAACAAACTTAACCTCAAATCTGTAATTTCCCCTAGCAGAAAATGAAACAACTGAAGCCTAACAGCATATTTAATCTTGACAATACAGATTCACAACATATATCTAACAAACTTAAATGGAACGGATAACAGAAGAAAATACACTTATCACAGATCTATAAAAGATTAGGCTCCTGGCCATGCTACCACAAAAAACAACAAAAGCACATCAACTCCCAGTCCAGAAACAAAGGATTTCACAAAATTTGCAAGAAATTGCTTATAAGACTTTTATTTCTAAGTCTCCACCTCCCGCAATTACATTAAGAAGAAGTATTTATAGACTCAGGACAGACCCTGATCTTTTCAAAAATATCTTCTTCCCCAAACTGCAAACCTTATCTTTCTAAACCCTAGGACCCGGGTTTTACAATATAAAGTCCTTTAAAATCAAGTTCGGGATAGAACTTAACCATTCTGCAAATCATGCAGTCAATTGCCATAAATGGAGAAGATAGAGTTGAATGCCACCTGCATTCACCCGCAACTGCAAATGAATGCTCTCATTAATTTTTGTTGGTGAGCCGGATGAGTCACCACCTCTCTCAGATCTGATCTTCGTAAAGCCATCCCTGCGTTGAAATTGTCTTCATGCTATTAATTTTGCCATAAATTTGTCATTGAATGCCCTCACCGGCATCTTTTCTTCTAGCATGGCGGTCCTTGACTAAATCTGCACTTTAACTTTGCCTTTATGGCCTTTCCCGGTTGTCCCGTAAGTGCCAGATGGAATCCTGCATGAAAGACAAAAGATGAGTTAGATTAGCACTTTAATTAAATCAAAAGCTTTAAAGGTTAAAATAGATTAAATCAGGCTAAAAACCCTAAAGCAAGCTTGCATGTTGGCTTCTGTTCTATCTGATTCATGCTTTGACACGTGTCGCTATCCCAGGACGCCTTCTGTTTACCGCTGGAATGCACTTCAGGCTCATTGTGCAACTTTCTCTCTCCTGTCGTGATTCTAAGACATGTCACGATTTCACGACATGTCGCGAAATCGTGACGTCCCTGGCTCATCGGCAACTTCTTCTCAACTTGGTCGCGAAAATGCGACATGTCACAATTTCGTGACATGTCGCAAAATCGTGACCCTTCTCCATCAACTGCAACTTTCTGCTCCAACAGTCACGATACTGCGACATGTCGCGATTTCGCGACATGTCGCAAAATCGCGCCTGCCCTTGCACTTGGCTTCTTTCTTCGTCTCCTTTCCTTCTCTCTCCAGAAAGTGTCGCGATTTCGTGACATGTCGCGAAATCGCGACCATTTTCATACTTAGCCAATTTTTTTATTCTGCAGCCCACTTTCTCTCTCCTATCACGAAAATGCGACATGTCACGATTTCGCGACATGTCGCAAAATCGTGCCCTTCCATACAACTTTCTTCTCTCTCCTCTAGCCGGTAGCGATTTTGCGATGGTTTCCAAAAATGGAAACGTCGCGATATCGCGACACTTACAAAAATGGAAAGTGTCACGATTTCGCTACACTTTTCTCGACTTAGCTGCTTTTGCCAAAATTCGTCGCGATATCGCGACATTTCTGAAAATGGAAGTGTCGCGATATCGCGACACTACCAAAAATGGAAAGTTTGATTTTTCATGAATTTTCTATCTGTTTTCAGCATTTTTCTCGTTACCGGTGCGAGATTTTATTTGTGCATGAATGATTCTAGCATGTAAAAAGTGAATTCTTGGATAACACAGCTGGAATGCAAGAAAAAGCACAACTTTAAAAAGGAGGCAAGCAAATTTGGATTTAAAACCTGAAAATTATCAAGAGGGTCCCTGCTGCAAAAATGGAAGTTCAGGGCTTTCTAAGAATGGAATCTTATTTTTCAGTAGGGGTGTGTTGCTTCTCAACAGGATCCAGGAAAGTGATAGTCCAAGCTTTGCATCATCTTGTATTATAGTGTACATTTGTATATAGATTTTGGTTTTTGGTTTTGGGTTTGTGTTTTCAAGTTTCATTTTGGGATTGCTATTTGGATTTGGATTTAAGTTGTGTGTTGGTCCTTTGGACATTTTTGGTTTGTTTATGAAAAAAAAAAAAAAAATATTGGTTTTGAGATGTCAACTTATGCCTAAAATCAGGAGAATATGAAACATTGGAATTGTGTTGTAGAAAGCTCCACAAGTAACACAAACATTTAAATAATATCATTTGAATCTTGTGATGCATGAAGTTGTCAGTTTTGCACATTATGGTAAAGTAGATGATATATTCCAAAAGAAGCAGTGCATTCACATCTCATGTCACATTCCACATTGCATATACATGTCATCTCAAGTTACATTTTCATTTCATGTGCAATCATTGAGAAGGTGTTGAATCCTCTTAGGGTTATTCTATAACATAAAACATAAAAAAATCCTAAGGTTGGGAACTGATGCCCGAACTATCTTGAACCAAGCACGTTCTATGCACATTAAAGATCTTGGGCAAAATGATCAAAACCATACTTGGAAGAAAAGGTGAGGCGAAAAGAATATTTCATGTCTGTCCTATCATGCAACATAATCCTTAAAACAGTGGTTTTTACCACTTCCATCAAGCTTAAAGTCTAAAACCAGAGTAGTAAGGATAGGATTAAATCCTCATCAAACTTAGGTTGAGGATCCAATTCCCCAAAGCTCTGATTTGACCCACATGGAGTAGTAAGGATAGGGCATAATTCTCATCTCACCTAGGTTGAGAATCCGATTCCCCAAAGCTTCCATCGTTCATTAAATCATAAAACTTGGATGGAGGGATCGTACTACATGCCCTCTACAAAGGATGGGTAGTCATCCCAAAAGTCCAAGAAACAAAAATAAAATTAATATGTTCCATCTTTCATTTTATCATCTTGGATTGGAAGGATCGTACTACATGTCCCTAGCAAGGATGGGTAGTCATCCCAAAGGTCCAAGAAATAAAAATATTTTCCATTTTCATCTTAATATTGGATTGGAGGGATCGTACTACATGTCCCTAGCAAGGATGGGTAGTCATCCCAAAGATCCAAGGAGTAAAAAAAAAGAGAGAAAAGAGAATGAATGAAGCCAAGTCATGGATTATGGGTTGAGTATGCTCATGCGTGGCAACATGTCTTGTCTAAAAGCAAGACCACTGATTGCTCATATGGATAGACTAGCTTGACCATTTCATTCATAACAGGTTAAATCATTTTGTTCAAGATGAGGTAATGAACTCCAAATCAGAATAGTAAGGATAGGGTTAAATTCCCATCTCGTTTAGGTTTGGAATCCTATTCCCCAAAGTTCTGATTTCACTCACACTTGCACATGGGTTCAAGATGGTAGTGACACATGACCAACTTTGGGATCTAATGAATTAATTTAGTATACATATATTTATTTGGCCTCAAGAGGGTTTGGCAGTTTTGATATGTTTGATCATGATATTAGAAGGTTTGAGCCTTTTCAATGCAGGTTGTTATATCTTTAGCATCTTCATCATGCATTAAATCCTGCACAAATTTTTCATAGCCTTGCATACAAATCATAAGTGAAACTGACAATGGAATGTTGATCAAGTTCAAGCGATAGGGAATGAAACACATTGCACACACCGAGCTGATACTTAATGATTCTGATGTTTCATGTATTTCTAATCTATCGATATTTTTTTATCTTTTATGTGCTGACGCCTGTATTTAAGCTTGTATATTTCAGGTTGGGTTCTCACCAAAATGCTTAGGAGCATTTGACAGCAGAGTCACCATTTGTTGTGGCTGATCCACAACACACCCCAAAATTGGGGACCCACCTTTTTTGCATGATTTCAAAGAAGAAAACAGTGACCCAGATGCTAAAAATCAAGAAAAAATCAAAGGAAGAGCAAAATATCACAAAAGGAAGAAGTGTCACGATATCGCGACATGTCGCTCCATCGCGGATAGAAAAGAAAAGTTGTCACGATTTTGTGACGTGTTGCTCTATCGTGGATAGAAAAGAAAAGTTGTCACGATTTCACGACGTGTTGCTCCGTCACGGCCGAAAAGGAAACGTTGTCGTGATATCGCGATATGTTGCTCCGTCGCGGCCGAAAAAGAAAAGTTGTCGCGATATCGCGACATGTCGCTCCGTCGCTGCCCAGAAATGAAAGTTGTCACAATTTCACATGTTGCTCTGTCGCTGCTGAGAAAAATAAAGTGTCACGATTTTGCGACGTGTTGCTCTGTCGCTGTTGGAAATGAAAAAACGTCGCGATATCGCGACATGTCAAGCTTTCGCGGCCCAGGAAAGCAGGAAGAGGTGTTGATCAAAAATTGTCACGATTTCATGACGTGTTGTGAAATCGCGGTCCAAAGAGGAGAGAGAAATATAGAATGGAAAATTGTCGTGAAATCACGACATGTCACAAAATCGCGGTCAAACCAGTCAAACAGGGCAAGGCACTAAAGTTGTCGCGATATCGTGACATGTCACATTTTTGCGACCTGAAGCAGCAAGACATGCCAAAGATGAAAAGCATCATGATTTCGCGACAGGAAGCAGCAAAGGGGTACGAAGCAGAAAAATGTCGTGATATCACGACAGGTCATGTTTTCGTGGCTCCAAGCAGTGAAATGGTATGGAAGTAAAATATGTTGTGATTTCATGACATGTCACGTTTTCGTGGCCAAATACAGCAAGAGCAGCCCGAAATAGAAAAGCGTCATGATTTCGTGATAGAAAGCTGCAAGACAGTTCCAAATGAAAAACGTTGCGATTTCGTGATAGGAAGCAGCAAGACAGTCTGAAAGAGAAAGGCATCGCGATTTCGTGACAGAAAGCAACCAAGTGGTACAAAATGAAAAAATTGTCGTGATTTTGTGACAGAAAGCAGAATATGGTGTAAAAGAGAAAAGTGTCACGATTTCATGACATGTCTCATTTTTGCTGTGCAAGCATAGGAACAAAGTTGCATGCAGAAAAACGTCGTGATATCACGACATGCTATTTTTTGTCATGATTTACAAGGAGGCAGTTACGGAACATGCAGAGAAGTGTGGAACACGTGGCATAAAGGTGTAAGGGTTACAGAGTCATTACAGTTCATCGAGAATATTAAACGTTTAAGACATCGAACAGAAAGTCAAAGATAACGATGAGACGGGGGTGAAACGAGCAGCCACTGGAAGACGAAACAAACTGTCATGGAAGGAGAAGCAATTTGCCAGCAAGTATAAAACATAGAGGCACAGATTGGTACGAAGGTCAGAAACTGTTCAGCGAATATTGCAGGAATAAAGGCAAGGCCTTGACACTAGGTTTTTCCTAGATATTTTCCTTCCACATGGACTGGTCGGAAACCACTACGAGCAGGGTTGCAGAGTTGAGGGTGATTAGCCGTTCTGGGCCTGCTGTGGAGTGTTTTTCTTCCCCTTTTTCTGGTTTTGAGAAAACTAGAGACATTCTGCTATTGTAACATGACATATTTTAATGCAGAAGTATTCAGAAATTTGCATCTCATTGGCAAGAAAGAAGGATATGTTCTGTGCATGCTATGGATTTAATGTTTATTCTTTCACTTTATTTTAGATTTTGGATTTGTAGATAATCTTAAATACCGCCTTTGCGGGTTACATTAGTCGAATATTTGAAATCTAAACTTTATTTCATACCCTAGGAACTAGCACTTAGTCTATGGGGATTATGCATGTCATGCAGGTCCAATAGGTTAGGTTGCATGCATGGAAACCTCACATCTTCGGTTTTGTCGAAACAGGATAGCATCAAACTGAATGCAATTTCATTTTTAGTTTTCCTTTTACATTTTATTTCTTTTTTCTGTATTTTATTTTTCAGAAGTTCTAACTTTATTTTAATTCTCAGGCATTAAAATAAAATAAAAATTAAAAAACTTCAAAATCCAAAAATAGTTCCACTATTTATGGCATTTCATCAATTTCCACTTTGAAGTTACAGCATGGTCCAAATCACATTTGCTTTATTCGGGTTCAATGAACAATCATTAAAGTTTCATGGTAAAATAAACCACAGTGCCCCTTGTTAACAGTTACTTGCAATCACTAAGGTGTTCCAAGCATTTAAATTGAATATCTTTTATTTGAGATTACTAATATATATGCAAATGCTAATATAGCAGAGACCTTGGAGAAATTATTTATTTAATTTCTTTGCAAGAGGGGATTTGGAACCCAAATCCTATTGGAGAGTGTGTTTTCACAATCGGGTGAAAATACCACTCAACAAGTAAGTTTCACCAAGTGATCAAGCTATTTAAGAGAGTTATTGCAACAGGAAACATCATCAAGTTTTTTCATAGTAATTTTGCGAGAGGTATACCAGATTTCCCATCCTTGTTGATTGTATTTTTCTTTGTGTGTCTTGTCTAGTTACCATTTTTTTCTTCCCCATTATTGTAGAATTTTTTGCTGAGGAGGTGTTCAGTTTATTCAGATCAGTACCAGTGGCTGGGACTAAAATCCAGGAGGCTCTTTGTTATATCTTTTGAACAAAGACTTTTAGTTCTCTATTACATAATTTTAATGGAGAAATCATTTGTATTTTCTAGCAATATCTGATTACTCTGATCATATTCCCATTGTAATGATTTATTGGATAATACAATCCTACTTCCTCCTTTCAATAGTTCTATGTGTAGTTTTTCTTGTTGTCCTATTTACATGTTACATCATCTGAATGTATAAATGGCATCTTCTTTCACTAGCATGATTAATAACCTTTGTTGCATTATTTGAATGAATGTGGTTGTCTCAGTTTTATCTTCTCCCTCCTTCCCTCTTCACCATATTTAAATTATGGCTACAATTACCCAATGGATAAGGCACTGGTCTAATTTTTGAAGTATTAGCTGGGAGTTACTTCAAAGCTTGGTCAACTTTAATGTTGGATTTTTATTTTATTTTTTGCAAATTTGGATGAGCATGAGCATATAAGAAATATTTTAGGCTCACCTTTAGGGTTTCCTTACCCTACTTAGTCTATCTAGAGTCTTAGGATAAAATTTTCACGTGTTAAAGAGGTGGAGCCACCAAAATCCATAGTGTTTATTGGATCAGGTAAGTCTTCTAGCATGAAAAATCTATTAAGGGTGTAGGAATTTCCACCAATAGTTTTTGGTGCCATTGCCAGGGAAGACTCAATATAATTTTGAGTTTTTTTTTCTCAGTCTTTCCTGGAATGAAATTTGTAATATTTGAGTGAATATCAGGCTGAGCAATCCTAGCCAAAGTAATTTTGAATATCTTTTTTCTTCTTTGCACATTCGTGCTAGCAACTCCAAATGAACTCAAAAATTTAAAAATAAAAAAAGGAGAGCACCTGATTTGGAGTCTACAAGAAGAAGGGGTAAAGAAGTGCTTTATGGAGTGTCAAATCCTGAGGTATTCTTCAAGTCTCATAGAAAATATTCAATTCCAATTCATCCTATTTTTGTTTCTAGCCTGAATCTTGGTTTCAACCAATCTTCTCTTACTGTAAACCAAGTACCTATAGTGAATCAACTTGTAGTGAGTATGGCAGCTCATAATGTAAATCAAAATGTTAAGATAAATCAAAATGGCAATCAAAATACCAATGCTAATATTAATCAAATGAGGATCAATATATATAGAGCCTTTGTTTTACCTACAAATCTAAATGATGTCCCTGATAAAGCTCATAAGTACTTGCCTAAATTTTAAGGGAAGTCACTCGTGAAGATCATGTTAAGGATTTTCTATATGCCATGGATAGTCTTGAGGTGTATGATGAAGATTTGGTCCTTTGATTGTTCTTTCAAACTTTAGAGAAGGATGCTCGAGAATGGTTAAACGACCTTGAAGCTGGTACTATCAATAATTTTCAAGATCTAGAACACACTTTCCTTAGGAAATATGGAGATATGAAGAATGAACAGTACTTGTTGACATAATTGACTACCATGAAAAATAAATAAATTGATTCAGTGGAAAATTTTAAGACTAGAAATAATATTCCAATAGCATTAAGGCCAAATAATGATTAGTCCATTTGCTTCTACAAAAATGCTTTCCCTAGAGATTTTTGTTATGAGATGAGACAACAAGCAATAGCTATAATTGATATAAGTATGGAACGGGATATTGAAATAGAGATTCAATGATTGATTGTGGTAATATGAAAGCATACTCTTTAGAGCCCAATCAACCTTAAAGGAAGCCCAAGAAGGTTGAGTTCTTTGTCCCTAAGAAAATATATCAAGATCCTATGAACAAAATAGTTAATCAGTTGAGTGAGGTATTTACTACTTTGAATAATAGTTAAGCAAAATAGCTAGACTTGAATAAGGCAAGGACAATAGTGCAAAAAATTCACAGGGTAATAATATACAACAAGGAATATAACAGGCCTCCTTTCATAAGGAATTTTAATAGAAATTGGAATAAAAATGTGAAGAGGGAAACAACAATCAAAATGAGAATTGGAAAAAATAAATAAGTAGAGAGAGATATAGATTCTATTCTAAATCCCATACCATAAAATAAAATAGCATCATATCATCCCTTTTAGTACTCTCCCTGTGATGCACCACATAACCCTGTGGATTGTGGTATTTATCTAAGTATGCATTCTAATGTTGATTTAAATATTGAATCTGGATATGAAGATATTAGAAATAATTTATGTTAGACTCAGGATGATGAAAGTAGAGAACAATAATTTAAAAGGGACATGGACATATATGCAAATAATCTTGAGCAAAGAGCATTGGTCTTTGGAGAGGCATCAACCACAAGTGATCCTGCTAATACTAGAGTTGATAGAATAAAGCAAGGAAAGCTTATACCTATAGTAGAAGAGGTTGAGTATTTATAAAGAATACATGCTATAAATATTAGGAATAGAACAATGGAGGAAAAAGTTGATGAAGGGCTTGCACAAGAGGAGAAAGCTACAAGAGTGATTTCACAAAAAAAGGTAAATCAAATGAAGTTGTAAATGATTCCTGAAGAGCCTGATGTAGAGGAGATTATCCAAAAGCAAAAAAATGACTTGGCTAATTAGAAAACTAGAGGATTTGATGATAAGAAATATTAATTTGATCTGGATTTAGAGGTTTCCATACAGAAGTTTAGCATCACTTTTTTAGAATTAATAACTATTCCAAAGTACCGATATCAAGTATGTAGAGCCTTCAAATTAAATGATCAGTCAGGAGGAAAACCTCAAAATCCCATAGGCCTTGGGAATAATGTAGTTAGAGCCCAATATTCAGTTAAGCCATTTTACATCTCACTAAGGTATACATAGGGTTATGGGGACTAATATTTTATTCATAACTGCATGCTTGATAGTGGTGCTTCCATGAATGTAATGTCAAAATAAGTAGCTGATCAGTTAAGATTGATTTATTAGAAAGAGCACGTTCATATTTTTATCATGGATAATAGGAGAGTACCTTGTGTAGGCATTATCACTAGAATTATTTTCCATATTGAACAATATCCTAAGAAATGAGTGGTGATGGATGTTGCAGTTGTAGATGTGGACCCTTTCTTTTACATCTTACACTCTAGGCATTGGGCAGAGCAACTAGGTGGTACTATTCAGTTGGATTGGTCATATGCCACTATTCCAATGTAGGGTAAGTAAAAAGTGATATTCAAAAGAGAACCCTTCAATAGGTATTCAGTTGAATTTAGATATCCTAATGATAATATGGTTAATGTCATGAATTCTATTGAGGAAAAAGACATCAAGATTTACTCTATCTGGCATTCTCCTTTCATGTTGGAAGTACCTGATGCTCAAAATATTGATCCAAAAAATAAGGCTGAAGTAGATGTAGAAACTGATAGAATTTTGACATCTGAGTTATGGACTATGACCTTTTATGGAGAAAAATCTAAAGCAGGACCAGGAGCTAGAGTACTATTGATAGATATCAATGGTAGCTATCTTGGCATACCATACAGGTTAGATTTTTCTTGTATAAATAATGTTGCAAAGTATGAATATTTATTGCTAGGGCTAAGGAAAGACAAGAAATTAGGTATTAATTACCTTAAAGTTAGTAGGGATGTTGAGTTAATAATTCAACATATCAAAGGGAGATATCAAACAAAGCACCCTAGATTAAAGCAATATAAGTAGGCAGTGTTGGATGAAATAGATAGATTTTTTTCTTTTGATCTGTAATTTATTCCTAGAGCACATAATCACAATGCTAATATATTTGTAATTATGATTCTAGTGCAAAAAACCTTGATATAAACACTTGGTTTATGGAAAGGTTCCCAACCTTATCTATTTTTAAGCCATCTATCCTAGATAATATGGTATATTTACAAGTTTTCATGATGATATACACATTAATAATTTTATGACAATGAAAAATGAGTTTTTTGATGTTATTTATGATAAAAGTGATGAAGAAAAATTGAAGGATGTTATTGGAGAGCCTACATAAGTTATACAACTAAAGACCAATAGGATCCCTAGGGGTTGGTGACTTTAGAGAGCTTGTTTGATGAATTTGATAGAGCATATAAAAATTTGGTTTAGGAATAAAAGGTAGATGAAGTTAATATAAGAACAGAGGATTTTAGACCTAGATGAAGTTAATATCATAACAAATGGGCCTAGATTACCTTTTTTAGGTCTTTTTGAGATTTTTTCAATGCCCTAAAAATGGATTTTAGTGGTTTTTTAGAAAAGTCTAAAAATGAATTACTTCTAGCCATGGGTAGGTTTTGATATTTTATAGAAGGCTTAATATGGGTGATATAGTGATGGGTTTTAATTTTTAGAGCCATCCAAGATTTTTTGTTACTTACTAAAAATAGGGTTGTTTTGGCTGAAAATGGTAAATTTTCTAAAAACTGTAATTTCTTATCTTTAGGGCTTTAAGATGTAGGGTTTTTGTTTTAGGGTTTATCGTATTGTAAAAAGGGAGGAAAAATCCTAAACTCTAAACCTAAAAATCCTAAACCCTAAACCCTAAACCTAAATACCCTAAGCCCTAAACCCTAAACTCAAAACCCTAAACCATAAACTCAAAACCCTAAACCCTAAACCCTAAAAAAAATAAAAAATAAATAAATAAACCTAAAGGTGATGGAGATAGTGGCTATTATGGATCATTTCCTATTATGGGTCATCATTGATATATTTTTAGTTTTTTCAATTATGGACCAGGTGATCAAGCTATTTAAGAGATTTACTGCAACATGAAACATCATCAAGTTTTTGCATAATAATTTTGTGAGAGATACCAAAGTGCCCATCCTGTTGGCATTTAACCCTCAACCTTGGACGGTAGGCATGGATGACAGGCTTGGACGGTAGGTTGTGGATGGTAGGCGGTAAAGGAACGTGATAGAACCCAATTAAAACTATCCTACTCTCCCCTTAAACCTCTCGCCTTAATTTTCTCTCCTAATATCTAAGTTGTTATTTCCTAAGGTATTTAAGCATTGTATTTCCATTATTGAAGTTAATGAGAATTTTGGTTCACACTTTGGTATCAGAGCTAGGATTAGGGGTTATTTTTTGAGTTGGCATATTTTTGGAGAGGAGGACCCATAGGCATGCATGTTGAGGAGCAGCCTCAGGCACGCATCCTGAGGAGCCCCCATAGGCACGTAGCTCGAGAGGTCCATAGAAGAGCCGAAGCCCTAGGACCAAATGAACGCAGATCAAGAGTCTCGTAGAGGAGCCAAAGCCCCAAGACCGGATCGACTAACTAGATGCAGCTGACTAGGCGCACACATACCAAGATAAAGTTGAGGAGGACACATGGCACGCTAAGGAGGACACATGGCACACTGATGCAGTAGGGACACTGGTGATGAGGTAGCAAGATGATGTGGTGAAGGTTGATTGGATATCTCATTGGAAAAAGGGAGGCATTTGATTGCCCGAAGGCAATCGAAGTACCAAGTGAGTGTTGAGAGTTTTAAACATCTCAACGAGCACCCGCCTGGTGAATGTGGGACAAATATCCCATATTTTTTTTGTTCCACTTCGAAGCAGGCGACTATAAAGAGGATATACTCCTCTTTCCTTCATGTCAGGTTGTTGTAGCCTGACTGGATCGAAGAGCCAGCCTGAAGACTCTGCTCTTCGTCTGGTCGCGAGTTCAAATCTCCGTGAGGTAAAAAAGATAAAGTTTTTTTTTTTTTTTAGTGCCCACTACGGACAGAAGGATAAAGGGAAAATTCATTCCTGGTGGTACCCGAAGGCACCGTAGCCCGAATGGCAGTGCAAGCCAGTATTAGGGTGTTCATCCGCGATCGAGCACAGATCGAGTCCCGTTGGGGCTCAATTTTTTGAAGAAGGTCTACGAGAAAAAAAAGAGGTAAAATTTTTTTTTAGCATTATTTTTTTTTAATGTTTTAATTTAATTTTTTGATTAAAAATTCATTTCCTTATTATTGGTTTTTTTTTTTTTAATTAAGGAATTGTTTTTTGATTAAAATTAATTTTTGTCATTAAAATTAAATACATTTACTTTAAAAAAAAAACTTAAACCTTTTTTTAAGATCAAAATATTTCATCAAAAAGGAAATTTTATGGTAAATTTCAACATTGTCTAAGAGGCAATTTTTGTAAGTGTTTTTTTTTTTGCATCATTACCTGAATAACAATATTTGCAGTAAAAAGGGGGGAAATTTCCTAAGAGGAAATTATTGTAAAAGCCTAAAAGGCTTGAAGGGTGAAATTTTTTTTTTAATAGCCTAAGAGGCTTTAAGGGGGGCATAATTTTTGTATCAAAGGGTAGAATTTTGTTATCATTCATGATACGATCTACTGGTTGCTATCATGCCTTTTGTTCTCTTTTATTAAGAGAAAAACTCAAATCCTTTGATGAAAAAGTTCAAACATATGGACTGAATACTGTATTCAGTCACCTATAAAATTCTATAATAGCCCATCAAAGAGCACCAGATGCAAGATATGATGTTGATTCAGAAGACAATTCCTTTGGTAGCAGATTTGAAGAGTCAAAATCTATAGGAGTTGCACCAGAGGAGCTAGAGAATAATCATATCAGTTACAGTGACTCATTTGAAATACTCGAGCCAGAACCATACACACCCAAAATCATTCTCATCAGTTACGACAGTGATTTAGTTGCTGACAACTTTGTCAATCCAGAGATATGAGAACCTTAGCAGGTAGAATAGGATATCTACGAGAGAGTAGGTCAAGTTAGATTTGATTTAAATCTGTAACTTTTTTCTTTGAAAAGCAGAGTGCTTTGATTGTAATTGAGAAATAAAAGTGTGTTTCTACTTTATTTCCAATAACTATGGCATCCAATAATAATCTACCCATTCAAAAATTTAATGGGTTAGATTATGAGTATTGGTCCATCAAGATGATGACCTTACTCATAGGCAAGGGACTATGGAACATAGTAGAAGAAGGTTACACAGAACCTACAGATTGGACTACGTTGAGTGCAGCCAATAAGAAGACAAAGAAAGAAGCACAAAAGATCAATTCCTCTACTCTCTATAATCTCCAAGCAACATTGGAGAAAAGTATATTTCCTAGAATTACCTCTTGTTTAACTTCCCAAGATGCATGGAAAGCCTTGAAGGAAGGTTTCCAAGGAAGCGATCAGGTGAAGCAAGTAAGGTTTCAGACCTTGAAATGATATTTTGAGAATCTCAAAATGAATGAAGATGAGAAATTTGGGGACTATTGTGTAAGAGTCAAAGCAGTTGTCAATAAGATGTAAACTCTTGGTGAAGAAGTCAAACCTGAAGTGGTTGTGAATAAAGTATTGAGAACACTTCTTCAAAAATGGAATCACATTGCTATCATAATTGAATAATAAAAAGACCTTTCCACTCTAACTTTTGATGCATTAATCGTTTCATTAATGTCTCATGAAGAGAGATTACAAGGATATCCTTCAACGAGCTATGGAGGCAATGATAAAGCCTTCTCATCCAATGAAGGTGCAAGAAGAGGACAAGAAAGAGGCCAAGGCAGAGAACAAAGAAGAGGAAGAGGCAAAAGCAGCCCAAGAGGAGGAAATCCAAGCAGAGGTGGTTGTAGGCCTAAAATTTTCGCACTCCTTTCCTCTAGGCTGATGGATCCGTGCCTCAGAGGGGAATGGAAAATAGTAGAGCTACACCTCGAAAGAGAGGCACTTAATTGTGCCTTCTTGTGGTGATTTTTTGATGAATTAAGGGTTCACCAGGAAACTTTTAACGACAGTTTCCATACCTAGGCTTGGAAGATGTTTGATGCATTCTTTTTATAAATATTTCTCATACACCTAAGTTTGGCCTTTATGCAACTAAACTATCTATATGCGATTTTGATTTAATGAAGACAACAAACAATGAATACAGAATGAAATACAATGCATAAGATTGGAATTATAAGAAATTATAAGCCTTATCTGAGCCAGATGTTCGATGAAGATTCTGAGGGTTGTAGCAGAACAAAATCACCTCTGTTTCGATAGAATCGCTTCTGTTCTAGATAGAATCACCCATGTTCAGACAGAATCACCTCTGATTTAACAAAATCATAGGCGATTATGTCGCAATCCTGCAACAAAATAGTTGACAACAAATAGAGGATAGAAAACAATGTTTATTGCAAATTATAACAGTTTCTCGTACTCCAAGTCACAGATATATTTTAATTTCTATATGCAAATGGATATGAAATGACATGAGAATACTATGATGACAATTCAACCTAATGTATTATGGATTTATGCGATTATGATCATGACTTCATGATGCAATTAACTGGAATGATGGTGAACACCAAGATGCAATATCTAAATCAAAAATAATAAATTAAATGGACATGATGCAATGCATAGACAAATAGAATATTGGAAAATAAATGCAAACAATGATTTGAATCCTTGCCCCCAACTGATCTGAAGACAGGATCGCCTGCTCTCTGATGAAATCGCCTAGTCTTTGACGAAATCGCCTGTCACTTATGTCGAAATCGCCTATCGTTTCTATCGATCGCTAGGCGATTATGATGGTATTTCGAGCGATTATAACTAAGACCTACAATAACAAAATTAGACAATGGGGTGCTAGGAAACAGAATTCTATGGCAAATTGATGCAAGGGATTCTTAAGAGAATTTTAGCAACAATGTCAGGAGATCTGAATTCAACTTGCCAGGGGAAAGAAGGGAAAAAGGGCTAGATTAAATAGGTTAAGGAGAGATTCTAGGAAGTTAGGAGGTTAGACTAAACATGGAGGAGGTTTTGATTCCTCCTATGTTTGCCACATCTAAACTGTTCGCCAACCTCCCTGATCCGAACGACGGCTAAACCAGGTAAGACGTTTTGAAACAAATTTTATCTTTTTAGCAAATTCGTTAAAATTTTGTTTTGGACAGAATCGCCTAGCGATTTTGTCGATCGTCAGGCGATTTTGTCGACCGTTGGGCGATTTTGCCCAATGGTCCAACAATTTTTAGTTTGTTGGCACGAAAATCGAGGATATTGTTGTTTTACCATTTTAGCTGACTTTTGGGTAAATTTTGAATAACTTTAATAATTTTTATGATGTTTAGGTAAATTAAATGTGTCAATTTTACCCTACTACATTTTGCCCCCTCTTTAGCGATCTTTTGAAAAAAAGGTCGTTAAAGATGAAATGGCACATTTTTCGAGATAGTAGAAAAAAATTGGACGCATTTAAGTTCATAGTTTAATGTTTACTATTTTATAATTTATTATGTTGCCCCCTTCGATTTTTCACATTAATTTCGTTGAATTAGTGAGAAACTCGAAAAAAATTATATTGACTTAAATAGTAAAAAGGGTAAAAAAAGTTTATTTCATTTTCATTTTTTTTACTGGCTGGATAGAAACTTTGCTCTGGAGAGACCAATGGCGGAAGCGACTCATCGGGCTGATTTGGTACGACGAGGGGTGAAGGTAAGCTTTGATTTGGATTTTATTTTTGAATCTTTGGATTTTTAGGTTAAATTTTTATTTTATTTGGATTTTTAGATGGGGTTCACCATTTTTCGTGGGTCGAGGCAAAATCGCCCCTATTTTGGCAAAATCGCCTAGGGTTTTGCAAAATCGTATTCAAATTTGGAAGCAATTTTGCAAAATCATGCATGATTTTGGCAAATGTAAGCCGATTTTGACAGAATCGAATAATCGATTATGTCAAAATCGAGGTGATTCTATCAAAATTAGGGTGATTTTGATAGGATCGACGGTGATTATGTAATTTTAATATATATGATTTTGATGGTATGATTTTATGTGTGGTTTTATGCAGCAAGGTACTCTAAAAAGCAGGGAATGGCGATATGATGGAATCCAAGCGGATTTGGGAGCTTTGAGTGCGGAGGAGAGGACCACCTTGGGAGCGGTTGGTCTTAGGCATGTGGTAGAGATGCCACATATTCCTATAGATATGGCGCTACTGATAGCACTCGTAGAGCGATGGTACCTAGGCTCTTCCTATTTTTGGTTGCCCACAGGGGAGATGGCTCCCACACTTGAGGACGTGTGGAGGATTCTATAGGTACCTATCAGGGGTAGGGTGATTACTTCCTCTGGTAGTCGAGACCAGGCACTGCAGAGGTTAGCAGGGGCTTCTAATCTTGCATTGGGATCAGGAGGAGTGTCTGTCACTATTTTGAGATAGACACGAGGCATATCACCTTTGACATTAGTGCTTTCTAGAGTAGTGGGTGGACTACTCCTTTGTCATCAGAGCAGTTGCAGGCTGCCATGGTTGTTGGCAGAGGTGGTGGTAGATATGAGGGATCATCAGATCCAATTTGCATGGGATCCTTTCATTCTTTGCAGACTCTACAGGACCTTGTATAAGGTCATTTACAAGGGTGGATTTGCCTTAGTTCTCACATCATTCCTGCAGGTTTGGTGTTGCGAACATATTGCTATTAGGAGACCAGATGGATTGTCATTGGCTACAATGGAGGTAGGTAGGCCAAGGGCCTATTATTGGACTGTGAGGGTCGAGAGGATGAGGAGGCTTGACTTAGATGATGTTCGACATCTATTGGATGATCTGACAGGAGATTCCATCACCTGGAGGCCATGGAGAGATCATCCAGGGTGGGTAGAGGATAGAGAGGAGTTAGCTCATGTGAGACGAGTTATTTGGTTGCAGATGCATGCTGGAGAGATGGAGCTGCATCGGGTGGATAGAGTTATGAGATAGTTTGGGATTCAGTAGGGAATCCCTACTACTAGAGATTTTTATTTTGCTCGAACTATGCGAGATCCAACATCGATCAGTGGCCCTCCTGATATGCGAAGATTTCTAGATCGATATCCCGATGATGAGCCAGTTGCCACAACAGAGGGGGATGATGTGGGAGTTACAGATGATTACTCTACTTGGTATGCATCCATCCACCCTCATCGATTGACTCTACGGAGGGGACCCATCCACAAGGAGGTAGAGAGGGTACTTCGACATCACCATGCGGCTAGTGAGCAGAGTAGCATGGGATCTGCACCATCGGGTAGAAGAGTTAGGACCAGGGGTGGCTTCACACGTGGTCGAGATAGGGTACATGATCCTTCAAGGATGCAGGGGATGAGGACCAGAGGTGGACATTTCTCATGTCCACTTGGGGCTCCACATGTTGGGAGGAGAGAGGAGGAGAGATAGATGACTCCTCCTCAATAGGAGGATAGACCAGATTCCCTTGAAAAGGGGGTGGATATGGGGGTTGGGGAGAGCAGTGCGATGGCTGCTCTACGGGGTGAGGTGGCTCGGCTAGAGAGAGATAATTCTTCCTAGAGGACTAGGATCGAGTCTCTCGAGGCATAGTTAGCCTAGGCTAGGGTGCAGTTACAGTAGAGGGCTGAGGTTCAGGGAGTTGGAGCTCCTAGTACTATGACTTCTGAGTTGAGCGGTAGTGTAGCTGATGTATTGGCTAGGGCTTTTGGATGAGCCACTTTTTATCAGGCTCTATATTTTGTGGTAGTTCTTATGGGTCAGAGGCAGCCACTTCCTGCGATGTATGAGCCTCCATCTCGCTCGAGTCACTCGAGATCACACTCGACGACTAGGACTGCTACTACTACTAGGGCAGGAGAAGTCCGAGCACCTCGGCCTCCTGGTGGAGATGATGCTCATAGTGCTAGATGATCTATTTGGTTGTATTTTGATGACTGAGTATACCGATGATAGATATTGTGGCATATCAGTTGATCCTTTTTGTATATATACTTTTGATGATATATATAGCTATCTTTTGTTCTATGCAAAAAATGTCTTTGTTTATTAATTTTGCATTTTTAATTTTAAATGAACATGTTTGTGTTTTGTGTTTAAAACAAACAATTTGATGTTGAGGATACATTTTTTGTGAAAATGTGTTGTTGAAAATGTGTTGTTTGAAGAGATGAGAAATATTGATAGATTTAGCAATAAGTCTTGAAGGATGTTGTGTTGTTATGTGACTGTTGTTGGAGTTCAAAGCTCATGAAGTCACGAAGCTAATCCTATTGTTATTGCTAAACAAAGTATTTGGGTGCTTAAGAACAATCTTAAGGCTTCTTGTGATGAAAAGAGAATTTTTGATGTTGTTTTGGAACAATGTGTTGATAAATATTTTGAGAATATGTTGATTGAGCATGAAAACTTTGAAAGATGATTTGCGCTAAACAAGGAATTCTTAATTGCTTAAGGATAATGTCATCATCGCGAAAATCAAGATGAAAATGCAGGATGCTATATAATTTTTGTTTGTTTTTAAAATGCAAAATTAATGTTTGATAGATCATTATATCACATGTACAAATGTTTTTTATAATTTTGTAAAGAAATGTACACATTTATTTTGAGGTATGCAAAATTAGAAGGATGACTTGCGCTAAACAAGGAATTCCTAATTGCTTAAGAATAATGTCATCATCGCGAAAGTCAAAATGAAGATGCAAGATGATATAAATTTTGTTTTTAGAAATATTGGATAGGGAATTTGAACTATTTAAACTATTTTGGACATAAAAATTAGAAATATGGTTTTCGCTAAGCAAGGAATTCCTAATTGCTTAGGAATAATGCCATCATCGTGAATTTTTAAAATGAAGAATGATAAAAGAATTGATGATATTATCTAATAAAATTCCAAAGAAATATTTTAATTTATTTCAAAGACAAATTCAAATTTATCTAGAACCAATGTGTGTGAAGTGCATTCATTATCTATTTTGATCTTATCACAATGATACAAAATCTCTCGAATAACAAATGTGTGTGCTTTGCGAAATTCATTTACCGATTCTGAGTAATAAAATGATATAGCAAACTTAAATGAACCAATGTGTGTGCATGTGAAGTATTCTTTAACCATGATTTTGTGCATGCATAGGGACTGAACTACTATGCAAATAAAACCACCAAAATCTAGCTATTCCATAAGCAAACATTGGTCTGTACAAAATAAGGTCGCTAATGTGACAGACATATCACCACGTGAAAAGGAATTACCCAATGTCAAGCAAGTTGGGCACAAATCGCCTGTTATGGGGCTTACCTCATGATTTTCGAATAACTGAGAAATTCCAGGGATTCAAGTTCCATACTCCTTTTCTTCATATTTATAAGGTAGGGATTTCTTGCCCATTTCTGAACAAGGGGATTTTATTGCTTTGGAACATTTTTCGTTGATTTTTCTCTCTTTTATTTTCTCTCATTTTCTTTCTTTTTTTTTATTTTGCTCTTTTTTTCTTTTGTTTTTTTTTTTGCTCTCTCAGGATACTTGCCCAGATTAGACGTGGGGCAAGGGATTTATTTGGGTAGGAAGGAACTTGTCCTTTTGCCAATTTCTTAGTATTCTAGACCATGCACATGATAGGATAGCAGGGGAAACCTTTTGCTTAAGGTTTTAAGATTCACTATGTAGTATCATTTTTTGAAATTTGCAACAAATCATTTTAATGTGTAAAAGTGTGTTCTTGGTTCCAAAAGTAGCAAAATCATTTACAAACTCAGAATTATTTAGTGAAGTAATAGTGTTCTTTGATATAGGAGAGATTTATAATCAAAACAACAAAAATCAAAATTATTAATTTTAGCAAAATTTTAGTGCATGGTTCAGGATAACTTTTGAATTGTATCTGAGATGATATAAAATACTACTCATAACTTTAGTAGATAATAATGCAGAGATATAAATAAAACAATGTTGTAGAAATATTTTTGGAGATTTTTGGATTTTGTGAATTTTTTTGGTTGTTTTGATAAATTTTTGAAATGCATGAAAAATTATTTACAACTATTTACAGTGATGAGACTTTTGGATCTATGCATAATATCTTTTTAGGTGCATGATATTCATGGGTTCCTTGAGATATTTTCCATCCAAGGTAGCCAATATGTATGCACCTGATCCAAATTTGGTAGTGATGATGTATGGTCCGAGCCAGTTGGGCTCAAATTTACCTTTAAGGTCTTTTGTTGCATTTGTATTTTTTTTATTTTCTTTTAAAACTAGATCACCAACTTCAAATGATCTGTTATGAACTTTCTTAGCATATGATATTTTAAGTTTGTCTTGGTAGGCATGAAGATGTTCTAAAGCATGAATGCACTTTTCATCTAGAAGTTCTAACTGACTTAATCTTCCAGCACGATATTCATCTCCAACTTCCGCATCTTGAAGTAAAAGAGCTAAAGAAGGAACTTCTAATTCGAATGGAAAAACAACTTCAGCACCATAAACCAAGACAAAAGGAGATGCGCCCATAGGAGTACGAACACTAGTTTGATAAGCCCACAAGGCAGGATATAATTGTATATGCCAGTCACGACCTATTTTATTAACCAATATTTTTAGTATTTTGATTAATGTTTTATTGGATGCTTCAACTTGGCCATTTCCTTGTGGATAATAAGGAGTAGACCATCTATGTTGAATTTTATATTTTTGACACAATTTTTTAACGTCTTTGTTCTTAAAGCAAGTACCATTGTCAGAGATGAGATTAGATGGAATTCCAAATCTACAAATGATTTGATTAAAGATAAATTTAGAGACTTGGATTCCTATGCAAGAAGCTAAAGGCATGGCTTCCACCCACTTCGTAAAATATTTTGTTGCAGTTATTATAAATTTATGACCATCAGATGAAACAGGGTTAATTTTACCAATAATGTCTAAACCCCATTTAGAGAAGGGCCAAGGGGAAGCTATGGTTTGGAGTTCCTGAGCAGGAGCATGGACAAGGTCAGCATGTCTTTGACATTTGTCACAATGATGCACATAATCATTGGCATATTTTTCCATGGAAGGCCAAAAATAACCCATTCTAAGGAGTTTTTTAGCAATGGCGCCTCCGCTAAAGTGTCCTCCACAGGATCCATCATGGGCTTCACTTAAGGCTTTCTTAGATTCTTCTAGGTTTAGACATCTTAACAAAATACCCTCAAAGGATCTTTTGTATAAAGTATTACCAACAACTACGAAGTGGACAACTCACTTACGTAATAATCTATGCTGGTTTCTATCTAATCCTTCAGGGAAAGTCCCATTTTGTAGGAAATTAAAGATATCTATGTACCAAGGTTCTGGGGTGACTTCATTAATCAAGAATACATCCAATGGTTCTAAGAAAGATTTTGAAGAAGCGGGTTCTTGGAGTTTGCGGATAATGATAGTAGCATATTCATCATCCAACTCCAAAGGTAACAAAGAGGCAGCTGCAGCCATAGCATCGGCAACACGGTTGCTAGTTCTAGGAATGGCTTCTAAAGTCACTTTTTCAAACAATGAAATAAGCTTAACCACATATTCTTTATAAGGTCACAATTTCTCATCTCGTGTTTGATAGACTTCATTAATTTGATTTATCACGAGTTTATAATCTCCAAAAACTAACAAAATCTTGATTTTTAAGGCTAAAGCAGCTCGTAATCCAAGGATTAGGGCCTCGTATTCTGTAGTGTTATTAGTACAAGCAAACTATAATTTAAAATATAATGGTATTAGGTGCTTCTGAGGAGATATTAATATGATTCCTGCACCTACACCGCTCATACATCTAGCTCCATCAAAAAATAATGTCCAAGTTTTTGAATGATCCTCTTCTAAATTAAGGCATTCATCAGGAAATTCAATGTTCATGGGTTGAGTAGATTCTATAGGAGCAACAACTAACTGATCAGCTATAATTTGGCCTTTTATAGATTTTTGGCCAATAAATGTGAGTTCAAACTCACTAAGAGCAAGAACCCACTTAGTTGTGCGTCCTGATAAGTATGGTCTACTCATTAAATACCTTAGTGGATCAGATTTTGCGATGACATATGTTTTCTGGCTAAGCATATAATGATGCAATTTTTGCGTAGAAAACACAACTGCTAGACAAAGTTTTTCCAATGGAGTGTATCTTGTTTCATAACTTATCAAAGTTCTACTTATGTAATATGTGGCTCGTTCTTTCTTTTCATCATCTATTTGAGCTAACATAGCTCCAAGTGCAAGTTTCAAAGCAAAAATATACAAAATGAAAGGACAGTCTGGTCTGGGTGGAACAAGCACTGGAGGGTTGAGAAGATATTGTTTGATACTATCAAAAGCTTCTTGAAATTCCTTATCCCATTGAAAAGAAGTATTTTTCTTGAGTAATTTAAGAAAAGGCTTTGTTCTATCTGCTAGTTTATCAATGAAATGACGAATAGCCTGTAACTTTCCTTGTAAAATTCTTAATTCTGATATGTTCTTAGGCGGTGGCATATCATGGATAGCCTTAATATTTAAAGGATCTATCTCGATGCCCCGTATAGAAACAATAACTCCTAATAATTTTCTAGATTTTATTCCAAACACACATTTGTCTGGGTTTAAACGTATCTGGTATTCTCTCAACCTATCGAACACTTTTCTTAAATCATTAATGTGATCCTCTTCTTTAGTTGAGCGAGCTATAATGTCATCCACATAATCATGCAAAATATCATACATCATATCATGAAAAATATATGTCATAGCTCTTTGATATGTTGCACCTGCATTCTTTAAACCAAAAGGCATGACTTTCCAACAAAAAGTCCCCCAAGGTGTGATGAAAGTTGTTTTAGCTTGGTCTTCAGGAGCTATTCTAATTTGGTTATATCCTGAAAAACCATCCATAAGGGACAACATCCCACTCCCCACTATAAAATATATGATTTGGTCCATATTAGGGAGAGGGAAGTCATCTTTAGGGCATGCAACATTGATATCTCTAAAATCAGTGCAAACCCTAATTTTGGTAGCTTCTTTCTTAGTTACTGGAACAACATTAGATATCCATTCAGCATAGTCAATAGCTTGTATAAATACCACATTCAAAAGCTTCTCCAATTCACTTTTAACTAGTAGTGCTACTTTAGGATGCATTTTTCTAAGTTTTTGTTTTACAGGTTTAGCATCAGGGCGCACTACTAAATGGTGCATAACCACCGATGGAGCTAAGTCAGGCATATCTGCATACGTCCAAGCAAAGATATCGGGATATTCTGTGAGGAATCCCATATATAGTTTTTGTTTCTCTTCATTTAATTCAGATCCAATTTTGACCATGTGAGGATTTTCTTCTGTCCCAATGTTAATTTTTACAAAATTTTCTACAACAATATTTAGGTCTCTTTCAAAGTTGGGAGGTGCGGGTGATACCCCCATTTCTTGTAATTCCTCAAACGTGCATTTAGCTAATTCTTCTTGGGGGCTAGTAGCTTCTATGTGAGCTATATATGGCATTGATCCATCAAAGAAAAATTATTTCTTAGAATTTCATCTAGAGTTATATCATGACAAATATCACCTTCTAAACATTCATCCACAGAAGCAATCATTTATGGATAAACTAAGGTTAACATATTACAAGTATGTATCATTTTAAAAGGTTATTTTTGTTCCATATATTCTTGATATGTTACAAGATGATTATCATCTTCATATGGGAAAGGTTCTATTTTGGTGGGGATATAACCAAGACCACAGTGGGCTGGCCATTCTTCGACCTCTAAAGGTTCTTTTATACCATTTTTGTGAGGTCCTAGACCTTTACCTCTATAACCCATGCTACACATCATTGGTTTCAATTTTATATATCCATTAGAAAAATAACACTTAGAAAATCCCTCTTGATCAATTGTAATTTTTACCGTTGAAAATTTACCCCAATCATATCCTGCATATACAAAGGCACAATTCCCAATGTGACATATGCTTCCTTTCTTTGGTAAGCCTAATGTTCGGGAAGATGGTGGTAATTTTGATAGTACTAAAGAATCTTGAATATCAAAATTAACTTCTTTTGTTGTTGCTAGTACTGAAGATAAATCTGGTAATACTTCATCTGAAATGGCGTATGAAGTAGATGGATTATCCTCCTTAACTAGCTCTTTAGATGTTGTAAATTCAAATGTTGTAGATGCAGGAGGTGACTCTGTCACTATAGAGTTAGGAAAGGGGTTAGGTATATTTTTAGAAGGTGATGCTGATGTTGATGATTTAGAATATGTTTTTGGTTTAGGAGATGATTTAGATTTGGAAATTTTTGGTGGTACAGATGAACTAGGATAAACAGAAGACATAGCAGGACAAAATGGAACCCCTACAGGTTCTACCACAACACACATATCAAATGGTCTAGGATCACCATGAATAGTGACTAGTTGATTTTTAAATTCAAATTTAACACATTGATGTAATGTGGAAGGTACTGCTCTCATTGCATTGATCCAAGGTCAACCTAGAAGGATGTTGTACGATGCAAAACAAGGTACAACAAACACAGTCATATCCAAAACCCTTGGGCCAACTTGCAATGGGATTTTCATGACTCCACATGTTTCTTGGGTTTCATCATTAAATGCCTTAATGATCATTTCAGTATTTTTCATATCTTCTTTCTTGAATCCAAATATTTGAAAGAAATCGTATGTACATATGTTTAATGAAGATCCATTGTCAATTAGAACTCTCTTAACTCCTACATCTCCAATCATTGTTGTAATGTACAAAGGATTATCTCCAAATATACTTTGAGGAGGTATATCCTTGTCTTTGAAATCTATGAAATTTGTTTCATCCAAAGTGACAACATTTACTATAGCGTTAGGTTCAATATCTTCGGGTACCATCATTTTGCTCAAATTTTTCATCAATTCTTCTCTATGTGTGGGGGAAGTTCTTAGGAGATCCAAAAGAGATATTCTTGTTGTAATAGTAGCTAATTGTTCATTAATATTATATGGAGATCTTTGTTGGGAACTTGTTACATTATTTATTTTAGTAGGATGTTTTAATATGAATGGATTTGTCTTCTCATTTTGACTTTGATCTTGAGAATTTTGGTTTTGTGCTTGTTGTCTTGTAACAACTCCGATGGTACCTACAATGTTGTCATATCATGGATTACCAAAATGGGGTCTAGTACTTTATGCTTGCTCATTTGTAAGCCATTGTTGAGATGATGGTCTAGTAGTTACCCTTCTTGGAAATGGTTCTTCCAGAACTGACAAGTCCGTAATAGGTGTGACAGGATCTGATTCATATTCTGAACTGTTTGAATCAATTTCTGCTCCACTACCTGTTTCACTTTCTTCATCACTTTTTCACTTTCTTCATCACTTTCTAAAAGTGTAATTTGGCATCTTTTCAAGGGTCTCATAGTAACTTGAGATTCTGTAGTTACACATGATGTTTGCAAGTTTTGATGGGGTAGAAAACCACTTATAGTTCCTACATATCAAGTCGGATGAGGAACATTATGGTGTTCTACTTGGTTTACAACTTCTTTACCATGCTTTGGTAAAGGATGTTGAAAAATGTCCAAACTTTGATTTGCATTTTGATTTTGAGTTTTTTGTGTATTATTTTGAGCCTCTTTTGGTTGGAATTTTTCTACCTCCATTTTTCCACTATCAATTAAGTCTTGTATCACATGCTTTAATCATTTACATGAGTTGGTTGAATGACCATCAGTTCTATGAAAATTACAGTGTAAATCAGCTCTAAATCCAGCCACAGTTGTATCAGGTTGTCTTATCTTAGGCAATCGTATCAAACCTTGTTCTAATAGTTGAGGTAAAACCATATGTAAAGGTTTATTTAATCTTGTAAATTCCCTTGGTGGTTTATCAGGAGCCTTTAATATAAACTTTTTGATAGCTTTTGTAAGATTAACATTTGGGTTATTTCTACTATCAGTAACTCCATCACCCACTACTTGTTTGTTTTTATATTGATTTTTAGAAGTTTTATCTTCCTCTTTCTTCTTAAATTGACCTCTTCTAATAAGGGCATCTTCTACCCTTCTTGCTAAATCAATGGCTTGATCAAAGGTTGTTATTATAGCATTAGAAAGTTCATAGGACAATTGTTCTTGCAAGTTGCCTATGAATATGTCTAGCATTTCTCGATGAGGTAATGCAAAGTGTAATTTACCTAGAAGTTGTCTCCATTTTGTTAAGAACTCGGCAAAGCTTTCGTCTTTTCCTTGCTTTAAGTTGTATAAATATTTAATGGTCACATGCCTTTCTATATAGGCACTAAACTGATGGACAAATATCTCTGATGTTTCTTCAAAAAATTTTAAAGAATTATTTAGTAATTGGTAGTACCATTCTAGGGCCATACCTCCCAGAATTTTAGGGAACATCTTTAATAACAAAAAATCGTCATGAGAAACATCATGACATGTCATTCTAAACATATGAAGATGCTCTATAGGATCTTCAGTCCCTTTATATATCGGGAGGACAGGCATGGGGAAATGCTTAGGATAAGGTTGGGCTACAACTATAGGATCCAAGGGTTGGCTACACATCTCTCGGTAACTGTATGAGGGATGGTAGGGATCAATTTGGTCTAGGTGAGAGGCTAGTTGTTTGACTATAGCTTCAAGCCCTTGTTTTTGTTGTCCACAAAATTGATCAGGTTGTGCCATACTGTTATGCCTTTGATAGTAAGTTGGTGTTGTTGTATGAAGGTTTCCAATTGAAACACTATTATGTAGAGTGTTTGTGGGCACTATGTTTGGTTGAATTTTTTGTTGATAGTTGGTACTTTGTACTTGTTTAGGCTTTTGTTGTTGATTTGACATTTTTTGATTAAGAGCTTGAGAAAAAATGGAAGCAAATGGTTGCTTTTGTTGTTTAAATCTTACTTTAGTGTTACTAACACCCATATTAGATGATTGTGTTTTTGGTTTTGAAACATTCTGATTTAAAGGTATCATGTTTTGAGTAGATGGTCCTGCTTGATCATCATCTTGATCTGTTGAAGGCATATAAGATAATGGATTTGTATGAATCTGAAATGCAGCTGCCAAAGCTGATTCCATATCACCTTCTCCTAAATTATCCATTTGTATTGCTTGACTAAATTCCCCTATATGATCTTTCATGAATTGAGTAAAACTTGCAAGAGATCCAAATTTTACATTTCCTTTTTCATCTAAAGTGGGTTCATTAGGATCTTTTATTTCACCTTCCTCATTATCACCTTCATCTTCTGAAGATACATCATCTTCAATGAGTGGTCTATCTTCAAAATCACCTTGTTCTTGTTCTCCCATATTATCGGTATCTACTTGTTTACCACTTCTTAAGATTCTAGGCATTTTGTTTTAAAATAATTGTTTTTGCAGATATATATCTTATATATATATATATATATGTGCTAAGTTTTGTGGTATATATGTTATATATATACCTAACTAAATAAATAAAGTACTATACTTGATTTTTTTTTATATTGATTTTTGTTTTGATTTTTTTTTTTGATATTTTTTTTTGTAATTTTCTTGGTTTTTATATTGCGAAAGCAAAGAAAACACACTTATATAATATTACGCCTTAATTTTCTTCAAAAAGTCTATATATGTAATTAATAGGTTCAAGTTGATCTGGTGTCATGTAATGTTCTTCTTCGAATTGGAAATGTTCTTTTAGAAATATTACAAAGTGTGCTAGTGTGATACAATCAACTTCTAAGTTTGACATGTAAAAGTATAATTCGTGAAAATATTCTCTATAAATCATAGCTCTAGGGACACTGTTAAATCTTCTTCTATCATCTAAAATAACTTCCTGATTTTCTACTTGTGATAAGAACTTATGTACTACTATGGCATTTTCAAGATATTCCTCAAAAGGATAAAGTTCTGTAGAAATCGAGGCTCTCTTTTCAGCTAACCACCTATCACATGCTCTCTAGAGGTCGAAGTAAGTGGGTGCATTATAAGGATCCAAGATTCTGGATAGGTCAAACCTTAGAATTTGCTTAAGTTTAGTTTTTCTAGCTTCTATGATATCTAATATTTCCCAAAGTTCATTCCACTGTTGTAAGGAGAAAGTGTCGTCAGGTCCAAGTATTTGAGAAATTTCTTATTTTGCTAATAATAGTTCAACATCTATAAGCACAACTCTTCTACAATTGTAATCTACCATCTATGGAATATAGAGTTATGCATTTTAACTAATGTTTTTTTTTGGATTTTTAGAATCAGAAGAAATGCCTATGTATTTCATGTCGGGTTCACCAAAGAATGTAGGCCTAAAATTTTTGCACTCCTTTCCTCTAGGCTGATGGATCCACGCCTCAGATGGGAATGGAAAATAGTAGAGCTACACCTCAAAAGAGAGGCACTTAATTGTGCCTTCTTGTGGTGATTTTTCGACGAATTAAGGGTTCACCAAGAAACTTTTAACGATAGTTTCCATACCTAGGCTTGGAAGATGTTTGATGCATTCTTTTTATAAATATTTCTCATACACCTAAGTTTGGCATTTATGCAACTAAACTATCTATATGCGATTTTGATTTAATGAAGACAACAAATAGTGAATACAAAATGAAATACAATGCATAAGATTGGAATTATAAGAAATTATAAGCCTTATCTGAGCCGGATGTTCGATGAATATTTTGAGGGTTGTAGTAGAAAAAAATCACCTCTGTTTTGATAGAATCACCTCTGTTCTAGATAGAATCACCTATTTTTAGACAAAATCACCTTCGATTTAACAAAATCATAGGCGATTATGTCGCAATCCTGCAGCAAAATAGTTGACAACAAATAGAGGACATAAAACAATGTTTATTGCAAATTATAACAGTTTCTCGTACTCCAAGTCATAGATATATTTTAATTTCTATATGCAAATGGATATGAAATGACATGAGAATACTATGATGACAATTCAACCTAATGTATTATGGATTTATACGATTATGATCATGACTTCATGATGCAATTAACTGGAATGATGGTGAACACCAAGATGCAATATCTAAATCTGAATAATAAATTAAATGGACATGATGCAATGCATAGACAAATAGAATATTGGAAAATAAATGCAAACAATTATTTGAATCCTTACCCTCAGCTTATCTGAAGACAAGATCGCCTGCACTCTCATAAAAATGTGTAGTCTCTGATAAAATCACCTGTCACTTATGTCGAAATCACCTATCGTTTCTATCGATCGCCAGATGATTATGATGGTATTTCGGGCGATTATAACTGAGACCTGCAATAAAAAAATTAGACAATGGGGTGCTAGGAAATAAAATTCTATGGCAAATTGATGTGAGGGATTCTTAAGAGAATTTTAGCAGCAATGTCAGGAGATCTGAATTCAACTTGCCAAGGGAAATAAGGGAAAAAGGGCTAGATTAAATAGGTTAAGGAGAGATTCTAGGAAGTTAGGAGGTTAGACTAAACATGGAGGAGGTTTTTATTCCTCCTATGTTTGCCACATCTAAATTGTTCGCCAACCTCCCTGATCCGAACGATGGCTAAACTAGGTAAGATGTTTTGAAACAAATTTTGTCTTTTTAGAAAATTCGTTAAAATTCTGTTTTGGACAGAATCGCTTGGCGATTTTGTCGATCGTCAGGCGATTCTGTATACCGTTGGGCAATTTTTCCCAACGGTCCAATAATTTTTAGTTTGTTGGCACGAAAATCGAGGATATTGTTGTTTTACCATTGAACTTAAATGCATCCAATTTTTTTCTACTATCTCGAAAAATGTGTCTTTTCATCTTTAACGACCTTTTTTTCAAAAGATCGCTAAAGAGGGGGCAAAATGTTGTAGGGTAAAATTGAGACATTTAATTTACCTAAACATAATAAAAATTATTAAAGTTATTCAAAATTTATCCAAAAGTTAGCTAAAATGTTAAAACAAAAATATCCTCGATTTTCGTGCTAACAAACTAAAAATTGTTGGACCATTGTGCAAAATCATCCAACGGTCGATAGAATCGCCTAACGATAGACAAAATTGCTAGGCAATTCTATCTAAAATAGAATTTTAACGAATTTGCTAAAAATAATTTTTTTTTTCAAAACGTCTTACCTGGTTTAGCCGTCGTTCGGATTGGGGAGGTTGGTGAATAGTTTAGATGTGGCAAACATAGGAGGAATAAAAACCTCCTCCATGTTTAGTCTAACCTCCTAAATTCCTAGAATATCTCCTTAACCTATTTAATATAGCCCTTTTTCCCTTCTTTCCCCTAGCAAGTTGAATTCAGATCTCCTGACATTGCTGCTAAAATTCTCTTAAGAATCCCTTGCATCAATTTGCCATAGAATTCTGTTTCCTAGCACCCCATTGTCTAATTTTGTTATTGTAGGTCTTAGTTATAATCGCTCGAAATACCATCATAATCATCTGGTGATCGATAGAAATGACAAGCGATTTCGACATAAGTGACAAGCGATTTTGTCAAAGACTACGTGATTTCATCAGAGAATAGGCGATCCTGTCTTCAGATCAGCTGGGGGCAAGGATTAGAATCATTGTTTGCATTTATTTTCCAATATTCTGTTTGTCTATGCATTGCATAATGTACATTTAATTTATTACTTTTGATTTAGATATTGCATCTTGGTGTTCACCATCATTCTAGTTAATTGCATCATGAAGTCATGATCATAATCGTATAAATCTATAATACATTAGGTTGAATTGTCATCATAGTATTCTCATGTCATTTCATATCCATTTTCATATAGAAATTAAAATATATTTGTGACTTGGAGTATGATAAAATGTTATAATTTACAATAAACATTGTTTCTATCCCCTATTTGCTGTCAACTATTTTGTTGCAGGATTGTGACATAATCGCCTATGATTTTGTTAAATAAGAGGCAATTCTGTCTAAAAATGGGTGATTCTATCTAGAACAGAAGTGATTCTATTGAAATAGGGGTAATTTTGTTCTACTACAACCCTCAGAATCTTCATCGAATATCTGGTTCAGATAAGGCTTATAATTTCTTATAATTCTAATCGTAGGCATTGTATTTCATTATGTATTCACTGTTTGTTGTCTTCATTAAATCAAAATCGCATATAGATAGTTTAGTTGCATAAAGGCCAAACTTAGGTGTATGAGAAATATTTATAAAAAGAATGCATCAAACATATTCCAAGCCTAGGTATGGAAACTGTCATTAAAAGTTTCTCGTTGAACCCTTAATTCATCAAAAAATCACCACAAGAAGGCATAGTTAAGTGCCTCTCTTTTGAGGTGTAGCTCTACTATTTTACATTCCCCTCTGAGGCACGGATCCATCAGCCTAGAGGAAAGGAGTGCAAAAATTTTAGGTCTACAACCACCTCTGCTTGGATTTCCTCCTCTTGGGTTGCTTTTGCCTCTTCCTCTTCTTTGTTCTCTGCCTTGGCCTCTTTCTTGTCCTCTTCTTGCACCTTCATTGGATGAGAAGGCTTTATCATTGCCTCCATAGCTCGTTGAAGGATATCCTTGTAATCTCTCTTCATGAGACATTAATGAAACGATTAATGCATCAAAAGTTAGAGTGGAAAGGTCTTTTTATTATTCAATTATGATAGCAATGTGATTCCATTTTTGAAGAAGTGTTCTCAATACTTTATTCACAACCACTTCAGGTTTGACTTCTTCACCAAGAGTTTACATCTTATTGACAAATGCTTTGACTCTTACACAATAGTCCCCAAATTTCTCATCTTCATTAATTTTGAGATTCTCAAAATATCATTTCAGGATCTGAAGCCTTACTTGCTTCACCTGATCGCTTCCTTGGAAACCTTCCTTCAAGGCTTTCCATGCATCTTGGGAAGTTAAACAAGAGGTAATTCTAGGAAATATACTTTTCTCCAATGTTGCTTGGAGATTATAGAGAGTAGAGGAATTGATCTTTTGTGCTTCTTTCTTTGTCTTCTTATTGGCTGCACTCAACGTAGTCCAATTTGTAGGTTCTGTGTAACCTTCTTCTACTATGTTCCATAGTCCCTTGCCTATGAGTAAGGTCATCATCTTGATGGACCAATACTCATAATCTAACCCATTAAATTTTTGAATGGGTATATTATTATTGGATGCCATAGTTATTGGAAATAAAGTAGAAACACACTTTTATTTCTCAATTACAATCAAAGCACTCTGCTTTTCAAAGAAAAAAGTTACAGATTTAAATCAAATATAACTTGACCTACTCTCTCGTAGATATCCTATTCTACCTGCTAAGGTTCTCATATCTCTGGATTGACAAAGTTGTCAGCAACTAAATCACTGTCGTAACTGATGAGAATGATTTTGGGTGTGTATGGTTCTGGCTCGAGTATTTCAAATGAGTCACTGTAACTGATATGATTATTCTCTAGATCCTCTGGTGCAACTCCTATAGATTTTGACTCTTCAAATATGCTACCAAAGGAATTGTCTTCTGAATCAGCATCATATCTTGCATCTGGTGCTCTTTGATGGGCTATTATAGAATTTTATAGGTGACTGAATACAATATTCAGTCCATATGTTCGAACTTTTTCATCAAAGGATTTGAGGTTTTCTCTTACTAAAAGAGAACAAAGGGCATGATAGCAGCCAATAGATCGTATCATGAATGATAACAAAATTCTACCCTTTGATACAAAAATTATGCCCCCCTTAAAGCCTCTTAGGCTATTACAATTTTTTTTTCACCCTTCAAGCCTTTTAGGCTTTTACAATAATTTCCTCTTAGGAAATTTCCCCCTTTTACTGCAAATATTGTTATTCAGGTAATGATGCAAAAAAAAAAACACTTACAAAAATTGCCTCTTAGACAATGTTGAAATTTACCATAAAATTTCCTTTTTGATGAAATATTTTGATCTTAAAAAAAGGTTTAAGTTTTTTTTTTAAAGTAAATGTATTTAATTTTAATGAAAAAAATTAATTTTAATCAAAAAACAATTCCTTAATTAAAAAAAAAAAAACCAATAATAAGGAAATGAATTTTTAATCAAAAAATTAAATTAAAACATTAAAAAAAAATAATGCTAAAAAAAAAATTTATATTGACTTAAATAGTAAAAAGGGTAAAAAAAAAGTTTATTTCATTTTTTTTTTTTACTGGCTAGACAAAAACTTTGCTCTGGAGAAACCAATGGCGGAAGCGACCCATCGGGCTGATTTGGTATGGCAAGGGGTGAAGGTAAGCTTTGATTTGGATTTTATTTTTGAATCTTTGGATTTTTAGGTTAAATTTTATTTTATTTGGATTTTTAGATGGGGTTCACCATTTTTCGTGGGTCGAGGCAAAATCGCCCCTATTTTGGCAAAATTGCCTAGGGTTTTACAAAATTGTATTCAAATTTTAAAGTAATTTTGCAAAATCATGCATGATTTTGACAAATGTAAGCCAATTTTGACAGAATCAAATAATCGATTATGTCAAAATCGAGGTAATTTTGTCAAAATTAGGATGATTTTGATAGGATCGATAGCGATTATGTAATTTTAATATATAATATTTTGACGGTATGATTTTATGTGTGGTTTTATGCAACAAGGTACTCTAAAAATCAAGGAATGGTGATATGATAGACTCAAGGCAGATTTGGGAGCTTTGAGTGCGGAGGAGAGGACCACCTTGAGAGTGGTTGGTCTTAGGCATGTGGCAGAGATGCCATATATTCCTATAGATATGACACTACTGATAGCACTCGTAGAGTGATGGTATCTAGTCTCTTCCTATTTTTGATTTCCCACAAGGGAGATGGCTCCCACACTTGAGGACGTGTAGAGGATTCTACAGGTATCTATCACGGATAGGGTGATTACTTCCTCTAGTAGTAGAGACCAGGCATTGCAGAGGTTATCAGGGGCTTCTAATCTCGCATTGGGATCAGGAGGAGTTTCTATCACTATTTTGAGATAGACATGAGGTATATCACCTTTGACACTATTTCTTTCTAGAGTAGTGGGTGGACTACTCCTTTTCATTAGAGCAGTTGCAGGCTGCCATGGTTGTTGGCAGAGGTGGTGGTAGATATGAGGGATCATCAAATCTGATTTGCATGAGATCATTTCATTCTTTGCAAACTCTACAAGACCTTATATAAGGTCATTTACAAGGGTGGATTTGCCTTAGTTCTCACATCATTCCTGTAGGTTTGGTGTTGCGAACATATTGCTATTAGGAGACCAGATGGATTGTCATTGGCTACAATGGAGGTAGGTAGGCCAAGGGCCTATTATTGGATTGTGAGGGTCAAGGGGATAAGGAGGCTTGTCTTAGATGATGTTCAATGTCTGTTGGACAATCTAATAGGAGATTCCATTACCTGGATGCCATGGAGAGATCATCCAGGGTGGGTAGAGGATAGAGAGGAGTTAGCTCATGTGAGATGAGTTATTTGGTTGCGGATGCATGCTAGAGAGATGGAGCTACATCAGGTGGATAGAGTTATGAGATAGTTTGAGATTCAGTAGGGAATCCCTACTACTAGAGATTTTTATTTTGCTCGAACTATGTGAGATCCAACATCAATCAGTGGCCCTCCTGATATGCAAATATTTCAAGATCGATATCCTGATGATGAGCCAGTTGCCACAACAAAGAGGGTTGATGTGGGAGTTACATATAATTACTCTACTTGGTATGCATCCATACACCCTCATCGATTGACGCTATGGAGGGGACCCATCCACAAGGAGGTAGATATGGTACTATGACATCACCATGCGGCTAGTGAGCATAGTAGCATGGGATCTGCACCATTGGGTAGAAGATTTAGGACCAAGGGTGGCTTCACATGTGGTCAAGATAGTGTACAAGATCCTTCAAGGAGGCAGGGGATGAGGACCAGAGGTGGAAATTTCTCACGTCCACTTGGGGCTCCACATGTTGGGAGGATAGAGAAGGAGAGATAGATGACTCCTCCTCAATAGGAGGATAGACCAGATTCCCTTGAAAAGGGGGTGGATATGGGGGTTGGGGAGAGCAGTGCAATGGCTGCTCTACGAGGTGAGGTGGCTCGACTAGAGAGAGATAATTCTTCCTAGAGGACTAGGATCGAGTCTCTCGAGGCATAGTTAGCCTAGGATAGGGTGCAGTTACAGCAGAGGGCTGAGGTTCAGGGAGTTGGAGCTCCTAGTACTATGACTTCTGAGTTGAGCAGTAATGTACCAAATGTATTGGCTAGGGCTTTTGGATGAGCCACTTTCTATCAGGCTCTATATTTTGTGGTAGTTCTTATGGGTCAGAGACGGCCACTTCCTACAATGTATGAGCCTCCATCTCACTCGAGTCGCTCGAGATCACACTTGACGACCAGGACTGCTACTACTACTAGGGCAAGAGAAGTCTGAGCACCTTGGCCTCCTAGTGGAGATGATGCGCATAGTGCTAGATGATCTATTTGGTTGTATTTTTATGACATAGTATGCTGATGATAGATATTGTAGCATATCAATTGATCCTTTTTGTATATATACTTTTGATGATATATATAGCTATCTTTTGTTCTATGCAAAAAATGTCTTTGTTTATTAATTTTGCATTTTTAATTTTAAATGAACATGTTTGTGTTTTGTGTTTAAAACAAACAATTTGATGTTGAGGATACATTTTTGTGAAAATGTGTTGTTGAAAATGTGTTGTTTGAAGAGATGAGAAATATTGATAGATTTAGCAATAAGTCTTGAAGGATGTTGTGATGTTATGTGACTGTTGTTGGAGTTCAAAGCTCGCGAAGTCACGAAGCTAATCCTGTTGTTATTGCTAAATAAAGTATTTGGGTGCTTAAGAACAATCTTAAGGCTTCTTGTGATGAAAAGAGAATTTTTGATGTTGTTTTGGAACAATGTGTTGATAAATGTTTTGAGAATATGTTGATTGAGCATGAAAACTTTGAAAGATGATTTAGACTAAACAAGGAATTATTAATTGCTTAAGGATAATGTCATCATCGTGAAAATCAAGATGAAAATGCAGGATGCTATATAATTTTTGTTTGTTTTTAAAATGCAAAATTAATGTTTGATAGATCATTATATCACATGTACAAAAGTTTTTTTATAATTTTGTAAAGAAATGTACACATTTATTTTGAGGTATGCAAAATTAGAAGGATGACTTGCGCTAAACAAGGAATTCCTAATTGCTTAAGAATAATGTCATCATCGCGAAAATCAAAATGAAAATGCAAGATGATATAAATTTTGTTTTTAGAAATATTGGATAGGGAATTTGAACTATTTAAACTATTTTGGACATAAAAATTAGAAATATGGTTTTCGCTAAGCAAGGAATTCCTAATTGCTTAGGAATAATGCCATCATCATGAATTTTTTTTTTTAAATGAAGAATGATAAAAGAATTGATGATATTATCTAATAAAATTATGAAGAAATATTTTAATTTATTTCAAAGACAAATTCAAATTTATCTAGAACCAATGTGTGTGAAGTGCATTCATTATCTATTTTGATCTTATCACAATGATACAAAATCTCTCGAATAACAAATGTGTGTGCTTTGCAAAATTCATTTACCGATTTTGAGTAAGAAAATGATATAGCAAACTTAAATGAACCAATGTGTGTGCATGTGAAGTATTCTTTAACCATGATTTTGTGCATGCATAGGGACTGAACTACTATGCAAATCAAACCACCAAAATCTAGCTATTCCATAAGCAAACATTGGTATGTACAAAAGAAGGTTGCTAATGTGACAGACATATCACCACGTGAAAAGGAATTACCCAATGTCAAGCAAGTTGGGCACAAATTGCCTGTTATGGGGCTTACCTCATGATTTTCGAATAATTGAGAAATTCCAGGGATTCAAGTTCCATACTCCTTCTTTTCTTCATATTTATAAGGTAGGGATTTCTTGCCCATTTCTGAACAAGGGGATTTTATTGCTTTGGAACATTTTTCGTTGATTTTTCTCTCTTTTATTTTCTCTCATTTTGTTTCTTTTTTTTTATTTTGCTCTTTTTTTCTTTTGTTTTTTTTTTGCTCTCTCAGGATACTTGCCCAGATTAGACGTGGGGCAAGGGATTTATTTGGGTAGGAAGGAACTTGTCTTTTTGCCAATTTCTTAGTATTCTAGACCATGCACATGATAGGATAGCAGGGGAAACCTTTTGCTTAAGGTTTTAAGATTCACTATGTAGTATCATTTTTTGAAATTTGCAACAAATCATTTTAATGTGTAAAAGTGTGTTCTTGGTTCCAAAAGTAGCAAAATAATTTACAAACTCAGAATTATTTAGTGAAGTAATAGTGTTCTTTGATATAGGAGATATTTATAATCAAAACAACAAAAATCAAAATTATTAATTTTAGCGAAATTTTAGTGCATGGTTCAGGATAACTTTTGAATTGTATTTGAGATAATATAAAATACTACTCATAAATTTAGTAGATAATAATGCAGAGATATAAATAAAACAATGTTGTAGAAATATTTTTGGAGATTTTTGGATTTTGTGAATTTTTTTGGTTGTTTTGATAAATTTTTGAAATGCATGAAAAATTATTTACAACTATTTACAGTGATGAGACTTTTGGATCTATGCATAATATCTTTTTAGGTGCATGATATTCATGGGTTCCTTGAGATATTTTCCATCCAAGGTAGCCAATATGTATGCACCTGATCCAAATTTGGTAGTGATGATGTATGTTTCGAGCCAGTTGGGCTCAAATTTACCTTTAAGGTCTTTTGTTGCATTTGTATTTTTTTTATTTTCTTTTAAAACTAGATCACCAACTTCAAATGATCTGTTATGAACTTTCTTAGCATATGATATTTTAAGTTTGTCTTGGTAGGAATGAAGATGTTCTAAAGCATGAATGCACTTTTCATCTAGAAGTTCTAACTGACTTAATCTTCCAAAGACGATATTCATCTCCAACTTCCGCATCTTGAAGTAAAAGAGCTAAAGAAGGAACTTCTAATTCGAATGGAAAAATAGCTTCAACACCATAAACCAAGACAAAAGGAGATGCGCCCATAGGAGTACGAACACTAGTTCGATAAGCCCACAAGGCAGGATATAATTGTATATGCCAGTCACGACCTATTTTATTAACCAATCTTTTTAGTATTTTGATTAATGTTTTATTGGATGCTTCGACTTGGCCATTTCCTTATGGATAATAAGGAGTAGACCATCTATGTTGAATTTTATATTTTTGACACAATTTTTTAACGTCTTTGTTCTTAAAGCAAGTACCATTGTCAGAGATGAGATTAGATGGAATTCCAAATCTACAAATGATTTGATTAAAGATAAATTTAGAGACTTGGATTCCTATGCAAGAAGCTAAAGGCATGGCTTCCACCCACTTCATAAAATATTTTGTTGCAATTATTATAAATTTATGACCATTAGATGAAACAGGGTTAATTTTACCAATAATGTCTAAACCCCATTTAGAGAAGGGCCAAGGAGAAGCTATGGTTTGGAGTTCCTAAGCAGGAGCATGGACAAGGTCAGCATGTCTTTGACATTTGTCACAATGACGCACATAATCATTGGCATATTTTTCCATGGAAGGCCAAAAATAACCCATTCTAAGGAGTTTTTTAGCAATGGTGCCTCCACTAAAGTGTCCTCCGCAAGATCCATCATGGGCTTCACTTAAGGCTTTCTTAGATTCTTCTAGGTTTAGACATCTTAACAAAATACCCTCAAAGGATATTCTGTATAAAGTATTACCAACAACTATGAAGTGGACAACTCACTTACGTAATAATCTATGCTATTTTCTATCTAATACTTCAGGGAAAGTCCCACTTTTTTAGGAAATTAAAGATATATATGTACCAAGGTTTTGGGGTGACTTCATTAGTCAAGAATACATCCAATGTTTCTAAGAAATATTTTGAAGAAGCAGGTTCTTGGAGTTTGTGGATAATGATAGTAGCATATTCATCATCCAAATCCAAAGGTAACAAAGAGGTAGCTGCAGCCATAGCATCGGCATCACGGTTGCTAGTTCTAGGAATGGCTTCTAAAGTCACTTTTTCAAACAATGAAATAATCTTAACCACATATTATTTATAAGGTCGCAATTTCTCATCTCGTGTTTGATATACTTCATTAATTTGATTTATCACGAGTTGAGAATCTCCAAAAACTAACAAAATCTTTATTTTTAAGGCTAAAGCAGCTCGTAATCCAAGGATTAGGGCCTCATATTCTGTAGTGTTATTAGTACAAGCAAACTATAATTTAAAATATAATGGTATTAGGTGCTTCTGAGGAGATATTAATATGATTCTTGCACCTGCACCGCTCATACATCTAGCTCCATCAAAAAATAATGTCCAAGTTTTTGAATGATCCTCTTCTAAATTAAGGCATTCATCAAGAAATTCAATGTTCATGGGTTGAGTAGATTCTATAGGAGCAACAACTAACTGATCAGCTATAATTTGGCCTTTTATAGATTTTTCACCAATAAATGTGAGTTCAAACTCACTAAGAGAAAGAACCCACTTAGTTGTGCGTCCTGATAAGTATGGTCTACTCATTAAATACCTTAGTGGATTAGATTTTGCGATGACATATGTTTTCTAGCTAAGCATATAATGATGCAATTTTTGCATAGAAAACACAACTGCTAGACAATTTTTTTTCAATGGAGTGTATCTTGTTTCATAACTTATCAAAGTTCTACTTATGTAATATGTGGCTCATTCTTTCTTTTCATCATCTATTTGAGCTAACATAGCTCCAAGTGCGAGTTTCAAAGCAAAAATATACAAAATGAGAGGATAGTCTAGTCTGGGTGGAACAAGCACTGGAGGGTTGAGAAGATATTGTTTGATACTATCAAAAGCTTCTTGACATTCCTTATCCCATTGAAAAGAAGTATTTTTCTTGAGTAATTTAAGAAAAGGCTTTGTTCTATCTGCTAGTTTATCAATGAAACGATGAATAGCCTGTAACTTTCCTTGTAAACTTCTTAATTCTGATATGTTCTTAGGTGGTGGCATATCATGGATAGCCTTAATATTTAAAGGATCTATCTCTATGCCCCATATAGAAACAATAACTCCTAATAATTTTCTAGATTTTATTCCAAACACACATTTGTCTGGGTTTAAACGTATCTGGTATTCTCTCAACCTATCGAACACTTTTCTTAAATAATTAATGTGATCCTCTTATTTAGTTGAGCGAGCTATAATGTCATCCAAATAATCATGCAAAATATCATACATCATATCATGAAAAATATATGTCATAGCTCTTTGATATGTTGCACTTGCATTCTTTAAACCAAAAGGCATGACTTTCCAACAAAAAGTCCCCCAAGGTGTGATGAAAGTTGTTTTAGCTTGGTCTTCAGGAGCTATTCTAATTTGGTTATATCCTAAAAAACCATCCATAAGTGACAACATCCCACTCCTCACTGTAAAATCTATGATTTGGTCCATATTAGGGAGAGGGAAGTCATCTTTAGGGCATGCAACATTGATATCTCTAAAATCAGTGCAAACCCTAATTTTGGTAGCTTCTTTCTTAATTAGTGGAACAACATTAGATATCCATTCAGCATAGTCAATAGCTTGTATAAATACCACATTCAAAAGCTTCTCCAATTCACTTTTAACTAGTAGTGCTACTTTAGGATGCATTTTTCTAAGTTTTTGTTTTACAAGTTTAGCATCAGGGCGCACTACTAAATGGTGCATAACCACCGAAGGAGCTAAGCCGGGCATATTTGCATACGTCCAAGCAAAGATATCGGGATATTTTGTGAGAAATCCCATATATAGTTTTTGTTTCTCTTCATTTAATTCAGATCCAATTTTGACCATGTGAGGATTTTCTTCTGTCCCAATGTTAATTTTTACAAAATTTTCTACAACAATATTTAGGTCTCTTTCAAAGTTGGGAGGTGTGGGTGATACCCCCATTTCTTGTAATTCCTCAAACGTGCATTTAGCTAATTCTTCTTGGGGGGTAGTAGCTTCTATGTGAGCTATATATGGCATTGATCCGTCAAAGAAAAAATTATTTCTTAGAATTTCATCTAGAGTTATATCATGACAAATATCACCTTCTAAACATTCATCCATAGAAGCAATCATTTCTGGATAAACTAAGGTTAACATATTACAAGTATGTATCATTTTAAAAGGTTATTTTTGTTCCATATATTCTTGATATGTTACAAGATGATTATCATCTTCATATGGGAAAGGTTCTATTTTGGTGGGGATATAACCAAGACCACATCGGGCTGGCCATTCTTCGACCTCTAAAGGTTCTTTTATACCATTTTTGTGAGGTCCTAGACCTTTACCTCTATAACCCATGCTACACATCATTGGTTTCGATTTTATATATCCATTAGAAAAATAACACTTAGCAAATCCCTCTTGATCAATTGTAATTTTTACCGTTGAAAATTTACCCCAATCATATCCTGCATATACAAAGGCACAACTCCCAATGTGACATATGCTTCCTTTCTTTGGTAAGCCTAATGTTCGAGGAGATGGTGGTAATTTTGATAGTACTAAAGAATCTTGAATATCAAAATTAACTTCTTCTGTTGTTGCTAGTACTGAAGATAAATCTGGTAATACTTCATCTGAAATGGTGTATGAAGTAGATGGATTATCCTCCTTAACTAGCTCTTTAGATGTTGTAAATTCAAATTTTGTAGATGCAAGAGGTGACTCTGTCACTATAGAGTTAGGAAAGGGGTTAGGTATATTTTTAGAAGGTGATGCTGATGTTGATGATTTAGAATATGTTTTTGGTTTAGGAGATGATTTAGATTTGGAAAGTTTTGGTGGTACAGATGAACTAGGATAAACAGAAGACATAGTAGGACAAAATGGAACCCCTACAGGTTCTACCATAGCACACATATCAAATGGTCTAGGATCACCATGAATAGTGACTAGTTGATTTTTAAATTCAAATTTAACACATTGATGTAATGTGGAAGGTACTGCTCTCATTGCATTGATCCAAGGTCGACCCAGAAGGATGTTGTACGATGCAAAACAAGGTACAACAAACACAGTCATATCCAAAACCCTTGGGCCAACTTGCAATGGGATTTTCATGACTCCACATGTTTCTTGGGTTTCATCATTAAATGCCTTAATGATCATTTCAATATTTTTCATATCTTATTTCTTGAATCCAAATCTTTGAAAGAAATCGTATGTACATATGTTTAATGAAGATCCATTGTCAATTAGAACTCTCTTAACTCCTACATCTCCAATCATTGTTGTAATGTACAAAGGATTATCTCCAAACATACTTTGAGGAGGTATATCCTTGTCTTTGAAATCTATGAAGTTTGTTTCATCCAAAGTGACAACATTTACTATAGCGTTAGGTTCAATATCTTCGGGTACCATCATTTTGCTCAAATTTTTCATCAATTCTTCTCTATGTGTGGGGGAAGTTCTTAGGAGATCCAAAAGAGATATTCTTGTTGTAATAGTAGCTAATTGTTCATTAATATTATATGGAGATATTTGTTGGGAACTTGTTACATTATTTATTTTAGTAGGATGTTTTAATATGAATGGATTTGTCTTCTCATTTTGACTTTGATCTTGAGAATTTTGGTTTTGTGCTTGTTCTCTTGTAACAACTCCGATGGTACCTACAATATTGTCATATCATGGATTACCAAAACGGGGTCTAGTACTTTATGCTTGCTCATTTGTAAGCCATTTTTGAGATGATGGTCTAGTAGTTACCCTTCTTGGAAATGGTTCTTCCAGAACTGACAAGTTCATAATAGGTGTGATAGGATTTGATTCATATTCTAAACTGTTTGAATCAATATCTGCTCGACTACTTGTTTCACTTTCTTCATCACTTTTTCACTTTCTTCATCACTTTCTAAAAGTGTAATTTGGCATCTTTTCAAGGGTCTCATAGTAACTTGAGATTCTGTAGTTACACATGATGTTTGCAAGTTTTTATGGGGTAGAAAACCACTTATAGTTCCTACATATCAAGTCGGATGAGGAACATTATGGTGTTCTACTTGGTTTACAACTTCTTTACCATGCTTTGGTAAAGGATGTTGAAAAATGTCCAAACTTTGATTTGCATTTTGATTTTGAGTTTTTTGTGTATTATTTTGAGCCTCTTTTGGTTGGAATTTTTCTACCTCCATTTTTCCACTATCAATTAAGTCTTGTATCACATGCTTTAATCATTTACATGAGTTGGTTGAATGACCATCGGTTCTATGAAAATTACAAGTGTAAATCAGCTCTAAATCCAGCCACAGTTGTATAAGGTTGTCTTATCTCAGGCAATCATATCAAACCTTGTTCTAATAGTTGAGGTAAAACCATATGTAAAGGTTGATTTAATCTCGTAAATTCCCTTGGTGGTTTATCAGGAGCCTTTAATATAAACTTTTTGATAGCTTCCGTAAGATTAACATTTGGGTTATTTCTACTATCAGTAACTCCATCACCCACTACTTGTTTGTTTTTATATTGATTTTTAGAAGTTTTATCTTCCTCTTTCTTCTTAAATTGACCTCTTCTAATAAGGGCATCTTCTACCCTTCTTGCTAAATCAATGGATTGATCAAAGGTTGTTACTGTAGCATTAGAAAGTTCATAGGACAATTGTTCTTGCAAGTTGCCTATGAATATGTCTAGCATTTCTCGATGAGGTAATGCAAAGTGTAATTTACCTAGAAGTTGTCTCCATTTTGTTAAGAACTCGGTAAAGCTTTCGTATTTTCCTTGCTTTAAGTTGTATAAATATTTAATGGTCACATGCCTTTCTATATAGGCACTAAAATGATGGACAAACATCTCTGATGTTTCTTAAAAATTCCTTAAAGAATTATTTGGTAATTGGTAGTACCATTCTAGGGCCATACCTCCCAAAATTTTAGGGAACATCTTTAATAACAAAAAATTATCATGAGAAACATCATGACATGTCATTCTAAACATATGAAGATGCTCTATAGGATCTTCAATCCCTTTATATATCGGGAGGACAGGCATGGGGAAATGCTTAGGATAAGGTTGGGCTACAACTATAGGATCCAAGGGTTGGCTACACATCTCTCGGTAATTGTATGAGGGACGGTAGGGATCAATTTGGTCTAGGTGAGAGGCTAGTTGTTTGACTATAGCTTCAAGCCCTTGTTGTTTTTGTCCACCAAATTGATCAGGTTGTGCCATACTGTTATGCCTTTGATAGTAAGTTGGTGTTGTTGTATGAAGATTTCCAATTGAAACACTATTATGTAGAGTGTTTGTGGGCACTATGTTTGGTTGAATTTTTTGTTGATAGTTGGTACTTTGTACTTGTTTAGGCTTTTGTTGTTGATTTGAAATTTGTTGATTAAGAGCTTGAGAAAAAATGGAAGCAAATGGTTGCTTTTGTTGTTTAAATCTTACTTTAGTGTTACTAACACCCATATTAGATGACTATATTTTTGGTTTTGAAACATTATGATTTAAAGGTATCATGTTTTGAGTAGATGGTCCTGCTTGATCATCATCTTGATCTGTTGAATGCATATAAGATAATGGATTTGTATGAATCTAAAATGCAGCTACCAAAGCTGATTCCATATCACCTTCTCCTGAATTATCCATATGTATTGCTTGACTAAATTCCCTTATATGATCTTTCATGAATTGAGTAAAACTTGCAAGAGATCCAAATTTTACATTTCCTTTTTCATCTAAAGTGGGTTCATTAGGATCTTTTATTTCACCTTCCTCATTATCACCTTCATCTTCTGAAGATACATCATCTTCAATGAGTGGTCTATCTTCAAAATCACCTTGTTCTTGTTCTCCCATATTATCGGTATCTACTTGTTTACCACTTCTTAAGATTCTAGGCATTTTGTTTTAAAATAATTGTTTTTGCAGATATATATCTTATATATATATATATATATATATATATGGGGGGGGGGTGTGCTAAGTTTTGTGGTATATATGTTATATATATACCTAACTAAATAAATAAAGTACTATACTTGATGATTTTTTTTTATATTGATTTTTATTTTGAGTTTTTTTTTTGATATTTTTTTTTGTAATTTTCTTGGTTTTTATATTGCGACAACAAAGCAAACACACTTATATAATATTACGCCTTAATTTTCTTCAAAAATTCTATATATGTCATTAATAGGTTCAAGTTGATCTGGTGTCATGTAATGTTCTTCTTCGAATTGGAAATGTTCTTGTAGAAAACTTACAAAGTGTGCTAGTGTGATACAATCAACTTCTAAGTTTGACATGTAAAAGTATAATTCGTGAAAATATTCTCAATAAATCATAGCTCTAGGGACACTTTTAAATCTTCTTCTATCATCTAAAAAAACTTCTTGATTTTCTACTCGTGATAAGAACTTATGTACTACTATGGCATTTTCAAGATATTCCTCAAAAGGATAAAGTTCTGTAGAAAACGAGGCTCTCTTTTCCGCTAACCACCTATCGCATGCTCTCTAGAGGTCGAAGTAAGTGGGTGCATTATAAGGATCCAAGATTCTAAATAGGTCAAACCTTAGAATTTGCTTAAGTTTAGTTTTTCTAGCTTCTATGATATCTAATATTTCCCAAAGTTCATTCCACTGTTGTAAGGAGAAAGTGTCGTCATGTCCAAGTATTTGAGAAATTTCTTATTTTTTTTAATAATAGTTCAACATCTATAAGTACACCTCTTCTACAATTGTAATCTACCATCTATGGAATATAAAGTTATGTGTTTTAACTAATGTTTTTTTTTTTTTATTGATTTTTAGAATCAGAAGAAATGCCTGTGTATTTCACGTCGGGTTCACCAAAGAATTTAGACCTAAAATTTTCACACTCCTTTCCTCTATGCTTATGGATTCACACCTCAGAGGGGAATGGAAAATAGTAGAGCTACACCTCAAAAGAGAGGCACTTAACTGTGCCTTCTTGTGGTGATTTTTTGACGAATTAAGGGTTCACCAAGAAACTTTTAACGATAGTTTCCATACCTAGGCTTGGAAGATGTTTGATGCGTTCTTTTTATAAATATTTCTCATACACCTAAGTTTGGAATTTATGCAAATAAACTATCTATATGCAATTTTGATTTAATGAAGACAACAAACAATGAATACAGAATAAAATACAATACATAATATTGGAATTATAAGAAATTATAAGCCTTATCTGAGCCAGATGTTCGATGAATATTTTGAGGGTTGTATAAAAAAAAATCACCTTTGTTTCGATAGAATCACTTCTGTTCTAGATAGAATCACCTGTGTTTAGACAAAATCACCTTTGATTTAACAAAATCATAGGCGATTATGTCGTAATCCTGTAGCAAAATAGTTGACAATAAATAGGGGACATAGAACAATGTTTATTGCAAATTATAACAGTTTCTCGTACTCCAAGTCACAGATATATTTTAATTTCTATATGCAAATGGATATGAAATGACATAAGAATACTATGATGACAATTCAACCTAATGTATTATGGATTTATATGATTATGATCATGACTTCATGATGCAATTAAATGGAATGATGGTGAACACCAAGATGCAATATCTAAATCAAAAGTAATATATTAAATGGACATTATGCAATGCATAGACAAATAGAATATTGGAAAATAAATGCAAACAATTATTTGAATCCTTACCCTCAGCTTATCTGAAGACAAGATCGCCTGCACTCTCATAAAAATGTGTAGTCTCTGATAAAATCACCTGTCACTTATGTCGAAATCACCTATCGTTTCTATCGATCGCCAGATGATTATGATGGTATTTCGGGTGATTATAATTGAGACATGCAATAAAAAAATTATACAATGGGATGCTAGGAAATGAAATTCTATGGCAAATTGATGTGAGGGATTCTTAAGAGAATTTTAGCAGCAATGTCAAGAGATCTTAATTCAACTTGCCAAGGGAAAGAAAGGAAAAGGGCTAGATTAAAAAGGTTAAGGAGAGATTCTAGGAAGTTAGGAGGTTATACTAAATATGGAGGAGGTTTTTGTTCCTCCTATGTTTACCATAGCTAAATTGTTCGCCAACCTCCCTGATCTGAACGATGGCTATACTAGGTAAGATGTTTTGAAACAAATTTTGTCTTTTTAGTAAATTCGTTAAAATTTTGTTTTGGGTAGAATCGCCTGGCGATTTCGTCGATCGTCAGGCGATTCTGTCTACCGTTGGGCAATTTTACCCAACGGTCCAATAATTTTTAGTTTGTTGGCACAAAAATCGAGGATATTGTTGTTTTACCATTTTAGCCAGCTTTTGGGTAAATTTTGAAAAACTTTAATAATTTTTATGATGTTTAGGAAAATTAAATGTGTCAATTTTACCCTACTATAGTTGCAATCAAAATAGAGGTAGCAATCAAGGTAGAGGTGGAAATCAAGGTCAAAATGGCAATCAAGGAAGAGGAGGTGACAAAAAGAAAGTTTGTTTCAATTGTGGCAAGCCTAATCATTTTGCTCGATATTGTTGGTCCAAAACTTCTCAGGGAGGTAGCAGTCAATATGGAAATTATGGTGAAGAAGAAGGAACATCAAATCTATTTCTTTCTTATGGAAAATTAGATCAAAATCTAAATGACACTTGTATTTTGGATACAGGTTGTTCCAACCATATGAGTGGCAAAGAAGAGCTCTTTTCTACAATGGATTCCACCTATAAATATCTAATCAAGTTGGGAGATGATAAATATTTGCAAGTTGAAGGGACTGGAGCCATGGAGGTTTCAACAAAATAAGGCATCAAAAAGGTACAAGACATCTACTACACCCTCAAACTCCAACATAACCTGCTTAGTGTTGGATAAATGATGGAGAAAAATTATAGGCTTGTTTTTTATGAAGGCAAATGTATAATTTTTGATAAGAACAACTGTAATAGATTCATTACACAAGTACTATGACCAATAATAGGTTATTTCCCCTTAAGTTTGGAGAACCAGGGGGATATCAACTTGCAAGTATTGTTATAGCAAATCCAAGTGTACTTTGGCACTTGAGATATGGTTACCTAAATTCTATTAGCTTGAAATTGTTAACTTCTCAAGCTATGGTGTGTGGACTTCCTAAAATTGATGAACACAAGGAGGTCTGTGAAGTATGTGCTTTGGGAAAGCACTCAAGGTCCAAATTTCCAAAAGGACAAGCATGGAGAGCCAACTATCCACTTCAATTAGTGCATTCAGATATTTGTGGTCCAATGCAGACAAAAATCATAGGTAATAATTCCTATTTTATCACTTTTATAGATGATTTTTCTAGGATGTGTTGGATCTATTTCTTGAAAACCAAAGATGAAGCTTTTGATTGCTTCATAGATTTCAAGAATAATGTAGAGAAACAAAGTGAGTTTAGTGTAAAATGTCTAAGGACATATCGAGGAGGAGAGTACTCTTCAAAGGCATTTCTAAATATTGTAAAGAATGTGGGATAAAAATAAAATTCACCACTGCCTATACTCCACAATAGAATGGTGTGGCAGAAAGAAATAACTGCACCATAGTAGAAATAGCCAGATCGATGCTTCAAACTAAGCATCTTAGTAACATGTATTGGGCCGATGTTGTTAGAACTAGTGTTTACATTTTAAATAGGAGTCTTACTTCTACTCTATATGGGATCACTCCTTATGAAGGATGGAATGGCAAAAATCCAAATGTAAAACATTTTAAGGTTTTTGGTTCACTTGTATATGCCCACATTCCTGATGAGAAAAGAAAGAAACTTGACCCCAAGAGTCAAACATGTATTTTTTTAGGATATTGTGAGTCTACCAAGGCATATAGACTCTACAATCCCAAAATGCATAAAATTGTACTTTCCAGGGATGTGATTTTTGATGAAGGGGGAGAATGGGGTCATAAAAAAAATTGTTGATGATGAATCCCATGATGCAATTTCTTCTCAAGTACAGCAGGTGCAACCCAAAAAGAGTAAAGGAACTCTTCCTCCAAGCACAAGCATGAGTACTACATTGAGTACATTAGCAGCTACTCCAAATACTTCTCCACAAAGATCAGTAAGTTCTTCACCTATGGATATTGATTCTCCATAAAGAGGTAAAATAACACTACAAAATCATCCATATTTTCAAATGTTGGATAAGAATTTCCAAAAAAGATACACTAGAAGTCAGGCTAGTGAAATGAATGCAGTTTTACAAAATTTGAAAATCTGCATATGTATGGAGATGATGACTCCAATTATCCTAAATGAGATGTAGTAAATTATGATTTAATGTCTAGTGCATAGCTAGATCCATCTAGCTATCATAAATCATGCACTCATAATGTATGGCAGTAAGCCACGGAAGAGGAAATCACCTCTATAAAAAAGAATGATACTTGGGAGCTAGTGAAGCTTCCAAAGGGAAAAAAATGTGTTGGATGTAAATGGATCTATAAGACCAAATTCAATTTTTATGGGAGCATTTAAATACACAAGGCAATACTTGTATCAAAAGGCTTCACTCAGAAATATGGCATTGATTATGAGGAAACCTTTGCTCCTGTTGCTAGATAGGAAACAATCGGATCAGTACTTTCCTTGGCTACCCACAAAGGGTGGAAAATTGAGCACATGGATGTAAAAATTGTCTTTCTCAATGGGTACTTGATTGAGTAGGTTTATGTTCAACAACCTCAAGGCTTTAAATAACAAGGTAAGAAGAACCTTGTTTACAAACTGAAAAAAGCCCTATATGGCCTCAAGCAAGAACCAAGAGCATGGTACTCTCGCATTGATGGCTATTTCAAGGAATATAGATTCACTCAGATCAAAATTGAACCTACTATCTACTACCTAAAGTAAGGTAAAGACATTCTCATAGTTTGTTTATATGTGGATGATTTCATATTTATGGGTAGTAATGATAAGATGAATATGGAGTTCAAAAACTCCATGATGAAACAATTTGAGAAGAAATATCTAGGCGTAATGCATTACTTCCTAGGCATGGAATTTCATCAGACAAATAGAGGTATCTTCATATGTCAACACAAATATGCTCAATATATGATCAAGAAATTTTCCATGGAGCAATGCAAATCAGTTGCAACTCCAACGGGTCATGGGATCCAATTGAGCAAATATGATGGAGCACCGAAGGTTGACATGACCACTTACAGGAGCATGGTTGGGATTTTGATGTTTCTCACCAACATAAGACCTAATATTTAGTATGTTGTTTCTCTTATTTCAAGGTTTATGGCTGATCCATCCGAGATGTATTTTTAAGAAACCAAAAGAATTCTAAGATACGTAAAGGGTACATTGGATTTTGGAATCCATTACCACAAATGTAATTCTGTAAAGTTAGTTGGTTTCAGTGATAGTGATTGGGGCAGCAATATAGATTATATAAAATCTACATCAGGGAACTATTTTAGTCTAGGTTCATGACTAATTACATGGAGTTCCAAAAAGCAGACTGTTGTAGCATTTTCATCTACTGAGGCTGAGTATATAGCAATCACATATTCTAGTGCTCAAGCTCTATGGCTAAGAAAAGTCCTTGAAGAGATTGAAGAAAGGTAAAGTGGACCTACCATATTGTACTATGATAACATGAGTGCCATTCAGTTGGCATATAATCCTATCCACCATAGTAGATCAAAACACTTTGATATGAAGTATCACTTCATTTAAGACATCGTGGAGCACCAGGTTATTGAGCTTAAACATTACATCACTTTGTACAATATTGTAGATATATTCACCAAAGGCATGGCTAAAGCTCAATATATAAATTTGAGAGACTGTCTTATCAGTCCTCTCAACTTTAAGGGGGAAAATGTTGGCATTTAAACCTTAACCTTGGATGGCAGTCTTGGACAGAAGGCTTGGACGACAGGTTGTGGATGACAGGTGGCAAAGGAACATGATAGAACCTAATTAAAACTATCCTACTCTCCCCTTAAACCTCTCACATTAATTTTCTCTCCTAATATCTAAGTTGTTATTTCCTAAGGTATTTAAGCATTGTATTCCACTATTTAAGTTAATGAGAATTTCGGTTCACACGTCCTTGATTGTATTTCCTTTGTGTGTCTTGTCTAGTTACCCCTTTTTTCTTTCCCATATTATGTAAGTTTTTGTTGAGGAGGTGTCCAATTTAATGATATCAGTTTCAGTGGCTGGGACCAAAATATAGGAGGCTCTTTGTTACATCATTTGAACAAAGAGTTTTAGTTCTCTATTACATCATTTGAATGGATAACACATTTATAGTTGCAAAGTGATATCTGATTTATCAGAATCCCATTGTAATGATTTATTGGTAATACAATCCTACTTCCTCCTTTCAGTAGTTCTATATGCAATTTTTCTTATTTTCCTATTTACATGTTACGTCGTTTGAATATATAAATGGCATCTTCTTTCACTGGTATGCTTAATCACCTTTATTACATTATTTGAATGAATGTGGTTGGCTCAATTTTATCTTCTCCCTTCTTCCCTCTTCACCATATTTTAAGTTTGACTGCAATTACCCAATGGATAAGGCATTGGTCTACTTTTTGAAGCATTAGTTAGGAGTAACTTTGAAACTTTATCAACTTTTATGTTGGATTTTTATTCAATTTTTTGCAAATATGGATGAGCATCAGCATTTAAAAAATATTGTAGGCTCACCTCTGGGGTTTCCTTACCCTACTCATTCTGTCTAGATTCTTAGGATTATATTTTCCCAAGTTAAAGAGGTGGATCCACCATAATCCCTAGTGCTGATTGGATCAAGGAAGTCTTGTAGCATGAAAAATCTATTAAGGGTGCAAGAATTTCCTCAAACAATTTTTGGCACCGTTGTCAAGGAAGACTCAATACAATTTTGATTTTGTTTTTCTTAGTCTTTATTGGAATGAAATTTGTGATATTTGAGTGAATATCAGGTTAGGCAAATCTTAGCCCAAGTATTGTTGAAGATCTTGTTCCTTCTTTGCACATCCGTGCTGGTGACTCCGAATGAACCCAAAAATTTAAAAATAAAATAAGGAGCTGGATATGGCATCTACAAGAAGAAGTGGTAAAGAAGTGCTTGTTAGAGTGCCCAATACTGAGGTATTCTTCAAGTCTCACAAAAAATATTCTATTCCAATTCATACTATTTTTATTTCTAGCCTGAATCTTGGTTTCAACCAGTCTTCTCCTAATGTAAACCAAGTACCTATAGTGAATAAACCTATAGTGAGTATGACAAATCCTAATGCAAGTAAAAATGTCAATGTAAATCAAAATGTGAATAAAAATTCCAATGCTAATGTTAATCAATGGAGGACCAATAGATATAGAGCCTTTATTTTACCTACAAATCTAAATCCTCTTCCTGGTAAAGCTCATAAGTACTTGCCTAAATTTTAAGGAAACAATGTTGTCACCGATGAAGATCATGTTAGGGATTTTTTGTATGCCATGGATAGTATTGAGGTGGATGATGAAGATGTTTTCCTTATATAATTCTTTCAAACTTTAGAGAAGTATGCTTGAGAATGGTTCAACAGCCTTGGAGTTGGTACTGTCAATAATTTTCAAGAGCTAGAGCACATTTTCCTTAGGAAATATGGAGAGAGGAAGAATGAACAGTCCTTGCTGGTAAAATTGGCTAAAATGAAAAATAAATAAAATGAATCAGTGGAATATTTCAATAGAATATTCTTTAAGACTAGAAATAAGAATCCAGTAACATTAAGGCCAAATGATGATTAGTCCATTTGTTTCTACACAAATACTTTCCCTAGAGATTTTAGTTATGAGCTGAGACATAAATAAGTAGCTACCATTGATATGCTTATGTAAAGGGCTATTGAAATAGAGAGACATATGATTGATAGTGGTAATATGAGAGCATACTATTTAGAGCCCAATCAACCCAAAAGTACACCCAAGAAGGTTGATATCTTTGTCCCTAAGAAAATAGATCAGGATCCTATGAACAAAATAGCTAATTAGTTTAGTGAGATGTTTACTACTTTGAATAACAGGTTGTATAGACTTAAAAAATTTAAGGATAGCAGTGCATAAACTTCATAGGGTAATAATAAATAGTAGGAAGATAACAAGCCTCTTTTCTAAAGGAATTTTAATAGAAATTGGAATAACAATGGAAATGAAGAGGGACACATGAATCAGAATGGGAATTGGAAAAAGAAATAAGTAGAGAGAGATCTAGATTATATTCCAAATCCCATACCATCAAATAATATAGCATCAGATAATCCCTTTTATTACTCTTCCTATAATGCACCACATAACCCTATTGATTGTGGTATTTATCGAAGTATACATTCTAATGTTGATTTAAATGTTGAATCTAAGGATGAAGATATTAGAATTATTGTATGTTGGACTCAGAAGGATGAAACCAGAGAAAAATAATTTGAAAGGGACATGGACATATGTGCCAATAATATTGAGCAAAGAGCATTGGTACTATTAATTTGGATTGGTCATATGCCACTATTCCAATGCAAGGTAAGGAAAAAGTGATATTGAAAAGAGAACCCTTCAATAGGTATTCAATTGAATTTAGAGATCATAATGATAATATGGTTAATGTCATGAATTATGTTGAGGAAAAATACATGGGGGTTTACTCTATTTGGCATTCTCCTTTCTAGTTGGAAGTACCTGATGATCATAATATGCATCCAAAATTGAATGCTGGAGAAGATGTAGAAATTGATAGAATTTTGATGTCTGAGTTATGGACTATAACCTTTGATGGAACAAAATTTAAAGCAAGATCAAGAGCTGGAGTACAGTTGACAAACATCAATGGCAACTATCTTGGCATACCATACAGGTTAGTATTTTCTTGTACAAATAATGTTGTAGAGTATGAAGCTTTATTGGTAGGGCTAAGGAAAGCCAAGTAACTGGCTATTAATTACCTTAAAGTTTGTGGGGATGTTGAGCTAATAATTCAAAAGATAAAAGGGAAATATAAAACAAAGCACCCTAGATTAAAGTAATATAAGTAGGCAGTGTTAGATGAAATAAATAGATTTTTGGCTTTTGATTTGCAATTTATTCCTAGAGTACACAATCACAATGCAAATCTATTGGCCATTAATGCTTCTGGAGCAGAAAACCTTGAGATAGACACTTGGTTTATGGAAAGGTTTCCAACCATATTTTTAATAAGCCATCTATCCCAGATAATATGGTATATTTACAAGTTTTTCATGATGATATACACATTAATGATTTTATGACTATGAAAAATAAATTTTATGATATTATTTTAGATGAAAGTGATGAAGAAAAATTGAAGGATGTTATTGGAGAGCCTACAGAAGTCATACAAATAAATACCAATAGTATCCCTAGGGGATTAGTGTCTTTAGAGAGCTTGTTTGATGACTTTGATAGAGCATATAAAACTTTGGTTTAGAAATCAGAGATAGATGAAGTTAATATCAGAACAAAGAAAGAGCCCAATATTGTTAGGATCAATAAAGATCTATTAGAAAAAATAAGCAACAATATATCAATTTTTTGAAAAATAACATGGATATTTTCACTTGGAGTTATGAAGATATGAAGACCTTCAATACAAAGGTAATGACTCACATACTAACCCTTCAAAAACCAAGCCTTTCATTGAAAAACAAAGGAATTTCAATCCCACTTTGCATCCAATTATGTAGAAAGAAGTGTAGAAGTTACTAGATACCAAGATAATTAGGAAAATGAGATTTTCTACTTGGTTAGAAAACTTGGTTCTAGTTAGAAAAAATAATGGTGAGGTCAGGTTTTGTGTATATTTTATAAATATGAATAAGAGCTCTCTCAAAGACAACTATCCACTTCCAAATATGGAGAAATTACTTCAAGCAGTGGTTGGGTCATCAAGAATGTCTTAATTGGATAGCTTTTCAGGTTACAATCAGATTACAGTGAATATAGAAGACAGACACAAAACAACTTTCACTACACCATGGGGAATATTCAAATATCTTATGATTCCCTTTGGATTTATGAATGAAGGGTGTAGACACCTAAAACGCATCATGTCGAGGCAACTACTCATATGGGACATGCTAGAAGACCATATGGAAGACCTTGGATAGATTCCAAGGTATAATAGTGGTTTTTACCACTCAATTTGGGCACATTTTCCTAGTCAGTGTTAGCCACTACTAACACCCATGGTTAGCAGAGTTGATTATGCCTAGCAGCCATTATTAGGCCTCAAAGATAGTTGACCTTTAACAGATTCAAAGTTGGTTCAAATGGACAATTGGTTGTGGATTGGAGTGGTTTGAGTGACGAAGGTTCCAGATCCTTCCATCAAATAAGCTCAACTACCCAATATTGTTCTTGGCTTCCTCATGAATCCACCCCTAGCCCTTGGGAAGTGATATAAAAGCCCCCTCCAATTGGGAGAAAATATATAGATGAATCTTGAGTTGAAATGCAGTGAAGCCCTATTGAATTGTATACTCACTTCTATGCATTGAGAGGAATATTTTGTTGCCCAATTGGGGATCACATGCCATGGAGGTCCTAGGAGGCTGGAAGATTCAAGAAATGTTAATTCGTGCAATTCATGCACCAATTGAGCAATTCAACTGCCAAATCTATCAGAGGACACAGTGGTGACCTTTGATCATCAATTCCTCAAGGAGAATTGAAGATTGGATACCAAATTGGGAGGGAAAAAATAGTTCAACCTTAGTTGCGGCTATTAGCCATGGTGGACAATGCTCACCATGAATCAGACCCGTGGTTAGGTTGTCATCTTCAGTTTCCTTGTTTTCTAGGTGTAGTATTTGCTTAATTGCATTAGATTAGACATATATCATGTTAATTTTATTTAGTAGAGAATTTGACCGATGCAATTAGAGCTTTTAGTCATTTCTTTTCATGCTTCCATGCTTTCAATTTTGTAATTAATTCAATATATATCTAGATCTCCTTTTACTTATATGTTTGTAGAAATATTTTTAGGTTTAATATATTTCTTGAACTTTCTTGATTTCATGCAAGTTATACTACCTTTTATGCAAATACCTCCTAAAATCCTCATCAAGAGAGGCCTCCTTTGTTGCTAATTGCTTCTTGTTGTTTATTGCATGCAGGACTAATAGGGTTTTGAGATGCAAGGTAGAAAATACCTCTAATCATGGAGAAGAAGGTCATCGACATATTGGAGTAGTTCGTGTCCATTTAGAAAGTTTGCATATTGCACCTACTCAGTTGGGGCTTTCAAATTATGTTAGTTGTATTAATATTTAGGTGACCATACAAGGGGCATGATTGTAACCAAGATTTAATTCAATATTAATAGAAGAAACATTCACTTTCTTTTCACATGCAATCTTTTCTTTCATTTCTTACTTTAATGATTGATTTCAATCAATGCATTAGTTAGGTGTATGCTTTTTAGATCGGTAAAGAAGGCAATCATGATGGAACCTTTGCATTTTATGCCATTGAAAACTGATGTTATTGGTTTTTTGATGATAGGTGCTCACCGCGGTTCATAGCCATGGTCAAAAATTATCATCGTGGTTGACACCTGTGGGAAATAGTAGTCACCATATTATAGATCTATGGTCATCGTATGACAAACCATACATCAGAGAAGTAAAGATCAATTAGATATGGACCTGAGGTAAGTGCCACTTTTTGCTTTTGTTCTTTTTTTTACTCTCTGTGAATTTCTAGAATGCAAAAATGTTAGACTATTTAGGGAAGAAAATTAAATTAGCAATATTCATATGAGTCCTTAGGTCTTTCTCTTTTTAGGTCTTTACTAGGTGCTTCTAGGAACAACGAATCTCTGAGTGTAGTCTGCCCTAGTCTCCAGCATTCTAGAACTTTTTTTTATGCTTTTTTTGCTTGCTCGATGCCTAATCAGTGGCCATACCATCGTTAGTATGTATTTTCAAAATATCATGTAAAACTAATAATGAATGCTTTCTTAATTTGAAATGTTCCTTTTTCTGCATTGCATATATAAAAGAATCATTTAAATGTTATATTATGCATCTTTCTTTCATGAAAATTAAAATGAACTACACACACCACGATTCACATTGTAAACGCTAGTGAGTTGGAAGTCACATCCAACCACTAGTAGGGTTTCAATGATGGTGGTAGTTATTTCCATCCGTTGGCCCAAATCCCATGTACCTTATGTTCTAGACCAATATCGGACCCAAGAACCATCCATAGCCTAGAAAATTTGCATGTACTTCTCTTTGGAGGGTATAACACTGACTAGGTGAGATTGGGTGAGGGTCTATCAGGACCTGTGCTCCCTGACCGGGTATGGACCTCATCACCATATTTTAGGGGGATTATGTGACCTGGTGTTCATTTCCAGGTTGTTGAGCTACGAGCATACAGGTGAAAGTCTTTTAACAATTGAGAAAATTATCAGCATATTGCAAAAATGACAAGAGTTACTTTACTAATACAACACATTGAAAACACATCAAAAAAATTAGGTATCATTTTAAAACTTTAAAAGGAGATAATCATTATTGTATTCTTTGCATGTTAATAAAAGTTAAATCTAGACATTGGATACACAATGGTGCAAACACAGAGAGGCCAATCTGAGTAGAGACCCGAGATCGAAGCCCAAGCTCCACCTAATGCACAGCATGATGTAGAATGCCCTCAATCATAGAATCCTCTTGGATGTCATTCAAAAAGTATTAGAGGGGATAATTTCATACGAGGGGATTTCATTGAGAATACCCCAATTAGATAAAGTACTAGACATCCCTCTAGACACATATCAGAGCATGGGACTTCCTAGTATGGGGGTTATGTGCATGGTAGCATTTACTGTGACTACATTTTACATGCATCCACGGGTTCTACCAAATAATATGTCATTCAAAGATCCAAAATGGTACCCCTTAGACCTATATCTAATGGAGGCTCATGATCTCCACCATTCGAGTATAGACAGGATCGAGATATTCCCATTCAGAGAAAAGTATATGGGACCACTTCCGAGTATAGGTCCATGTAGACTCCCTATAGGGGTGAACCTTGTAAATTCACCATAGATATATCCAAAGTGGGAGCTAATGGTATGCCACCTCATGAGCCATGGTATAGCAAATAGTTAGACGGTCTAGACAAAGTCCTAGGGCATTTAGGATATAAGCCTATGCCTGCACCCTCTTGACCTATGAGTGAGTGTAGCGAAAGCACCATTAGAACCACCTAAGAACTTGGAGAGTGCTCCAAGCATTCTCATGACATATGTGCTCCTGCGTATCATGCAGACACAGAGTATAGGAGATAGCCTGACAGGAATGTAATATTTATAGACAAAGGAAAGAGTATGGAAAATCAGTCCATTAGAGGACATACCCACAAAGTTGCTCAAATAAAACGCACACACCAGAGGCCTTAGATGGCCAATCATGTTGATAGATCTCATAGAATGGTGTTAGAACAAATATGGTAGATTCTCCAAGACCAATTGGAGGATGTTCATGTGGAGAATGAGCGCCTCAAAAAAAAGAACTCTCAAAGGCAAAGGTTCATAAAATAAAAATTATATGAACAACGCATGCATGAACAACGCATCCTTGATCAGAAGGAGTGTGTAGAGAGAGATGGTCGATTGGCTAGTATTGGTTTACCTACTCACAGTGAGACCAGGGAGTGTGTCGATAGACGAGTGGCTTCATAGCTTGAGTTATACCCTGGGTACATAGATACACATACTCATCATATAGCTCAACATAGATATCGGTGTCCAACGTTCAAAAAACATGAGCATAGGAAGTATGAGGAAGAAGTGGGAGAGGAATTAGAACAAGAATATCCAGAAAACTCCCAATTCAAGGAGGAGGGTGAGCCTAGTCCACCTCCTCGATAGAGGAAGAATTTGCCTCCAAAGGTGCCTCCAAGGCAATCTCGAGAAGAGGAGTTCCTTTCCTCGTAGTCCTATAAGGCCTTAGCAGAGAAGGTCCAAGCCATAGAGAAGTAAGGAATGGATTATTAAAATCCTGCCTTAAACAAAATCTATAATGAACCTCTATGCACATTAGTGCCTATTATGGCCTATCCTGAGCATTTCAAGATGCCTATACTAGAAAATTTTTAAGGAGAGGAAGATGCATAGGAGCATGTAATGAGTTTCCTAGATATGTGCTTTCATATTTAGAGCAACGATGATTTTCTCTTGCGCACCTTCATTACAATCCTCTCAGGCCCAGCTTATGATTGGTTCAACCAATTAAAGAGGTACAACATCACTAGTTTCAAACAACTAGCCGATGCATTTCTTGAATACTTTTCCTTCAGCATCAATAAAAAGGTAAACTTATTTGACTTGGTTGCTTTAACACAACACTATGATGATCCAATGATGTATTATGGAAAATTATGGAGGAAGATGATGGAAAAGCTACCATTCTCCATACCATCTTCTAAATTAACTCGAATGTTCATGAAGAGTTGTACCAAACACATTTAATTGTTGCTATAGTTGTAGCAGTATCAAAAATTTGAAGAGGGTTTGGTGTAATCCAAGGTGATAGATGACATCAAGTTATAGGATTGTAACTTGAATCTCAAAACTAAGAAGGAGTGGCACAATAAAAGCACTGAGAGACAACTAACCAAGTTGGCCCATGTTAATCAGGTGGTGTTGAACCTCTAGAAAGCAGATAAGGGGCAATAAAAATGAAACTATCAAGCCCAACCTCCTCCTACACACTATGAGCAACGCAACAATAATCAAATGGGTAAAAATAAGGAACAACATTCACCTCATGTATTCACTTAGTTATCAGAGTCATTAGCTTCAATTTTCTTCAGTTATGCAAGGCAGAGGCTATATTTACCCAAGGTCAAGTTAATGGACCCTAATCATCCTAGGCCTAAGGGCTACAAGGATGATCAATATTACATATTTCATCAATCGAAAGGCCATGAAATTGAGGTATGTTGGTCTTTCAAACATCTTGTACAAAATATTATCAAAAGAGGTACACTTCTTTATGACAACCCACAAGTGCCTGACAATCAAAATATGGATATTTACAAAAATCCTCTACCAAATCATGAGGTACCAAAGAATAATGTTGGCCAAGTCAACCAAGTACGCATTGAACCACCAACCTAGGGGTTCGTCAAAATGCTCAACATTATCATAAGGAACACGAGGTATGAATGATAAAATCAAACTCTAGTGCCCATTAGATTCCAAGTTACGCCTCCTCCAATGCCATCCTAGCATGTTCCAGGCCCACCAACTAGACCGGTGGTGACCATCAGAAGTAGGTTGGTCCAAAACCTATAGATGACTCCAGCAAATTTGTCGATTTATGAGCTGATTTAGCAGTCTTCCAAGCATAGGGAGATGCTTATGGACATATTAATATCCATAGAAGTGCAGCCTTAGGATCTCTAAGTGTTTACACACTTCGTAGGGCACATGCAATAGTGTTAGAAACCGGTCATACAATTCCATGATCACAAAGTCAAGATGATTTCCACTGTTATTGCAGACCCACTACTTCATATTATTGCGTGTGTGAATCATAAACCATTCAAGCATGTTTTTATTGACAAAGGGTTGTCAATCAATATTATAACTTTCAAGGTGTTAACTCACTTGAATTTTCCCAAGACGCATATCATCCCTTCTACCTTCATATTGAGAGATTTCAATGATGCATTAAGCTCAAAAGTCGGTACTATAGTTTTACCTATCCAGGTAGGACTGAAGACCATCTCGATGATGTGTCATGTAATCAAAGGTGCTATGCAATATAACATACTTCTAGGGAGACCTTGGATCAGATAAATATATTTTTTCCCTTCTATTCTACACCAATGTATCAAATACATTCATGAGGGATAAGTTCACATGGTGCCTTCAGATGAAGAACCCTTTAAATATGTGAACCTAGATGTGTGTCCAGTGTTGCCAATCAAAGAGCGAGGAGGCAAAATCAAAGATGTGTGTGCTAAACCTACAACGTCTGCATCTCAACTATTGGAGCACACAATAGTTGCTTCTACCAGACCGTCTGCATCTATGATGCATCAGGGTGATAGGAAGTTGAAATCAAAGATGTATGAAAGAGAGATAAATAAGATGCCCAAAATAGTTATCATTGAATCCCCTACTCCCATGGAAGTAGAGATAATTCAACAAGAAGTCAAAGAGGCACCTCAGCCTGCTTTACCTACATCTTCAGCAGGGTCATCTACATCGCAGGTGACCATCCATTTGGTTAATCTTGAATTAGGGGAATATATCATGTAAAATATTAAATTCACACTAATTATCGATATTGCATAGGACATGGGCCAACCGCAATCCCATTGCCTTCCTGTAGGGATTGTGTAACCATTAGGGGTACCACCTAACCAAACCAATTTCATCTATGGAAGGCTAGACCAGTTTGCATCTCCTACGCCCATGGATGAGGATGATAATGAACCATTCACCATGAATGTTCATTATCTCTCTAAAACAAAATATGCCATGTGATACTTTGAGCATTACCATTGGCATGGTTACAGTCTTAGACTATTCTTGCAAGGATGTAGAAGGCCATATGAACCGCAGTATCAGTTGCCAACTGACATGTTTAGGTTAGGATACTATATTAGAGGACATAACAAAATTCTCACATATTTAGACCACCTATACCTTAGTCTGGGGTGTGAAGTTGACTTCAATCCTTATCACCCTAATCCTTTCATGTTTTAGAGGGATAATCGTCTAGTGACCTATGTCACTGTGGATCCACCCGAGAGATATCATGCGAACATCTCAGTGGAGACCAGCCTAGAACACATTCCAAGAGCCAACTAGGACAATCAAATATGTGGAGCTATCGACGATATTGGTATGCACATCCAAAGTCTAGACATAGCTATAAACACTGAATCAAAATTTTCTTTTGAGGACGTTCATGCAGTATCCATCGTCTAAAGTGATGGACCAAACTACGATTCTAAAATATATGATGTTGAGTTATCCTCAAACAACAAGTAATCAAAGGATGAAACCGAGTGGATTTCTAAGGCCCTACACTCTTGCATCATCTTTTACCTTTGGAATCAATGAATACAAGTGAAGATTCCTTCTACAACGACGATGGCTATCAAGAAATAGCCTACATGGGGCCTCATTTAGAGCATCACCTAATTCTATTAGGTAGAGTTGAGGATCCTTATTATTATAGTGATAATGAGGATAAGATAGAGAGAGCTTATTTAGGACCTCCCTACTTACGCCATCGTAATGTGCCATATACTACTGAGAAGATGCATAGAGATATCAATATCCATCCTCACCTTAGGGTAAGATCACTGAATCTTAATGTGATTTATCACATGGTGTTTTCCAATCCACAAACATAAATGGAGTTCCTTGATCCCAATGATCCCATACAACAATCTATTCATGGACCAGATCTAGAGATGCCCATACCCCCAGAACTGCATCTCAAGGATGGAAGTTTTGTTAATATTGAGTTGCATGCACATGGTCTTGGAGACATGATCCATTCCATAACTATGATCTCCATTGATTTGACCACTCCACTATGTAATCTAGCTGATCGTTCCAATCCATTATGTCTTAATGTAGATGTTATCGATTGGGACCATGCTGATTCACCTCTAGAGCCTGAATATTTCTTCCCTAATGAAGAAATGTTCCAACATTTCCATTTTGTGCTAGGTTGTGCACATGATGTCTATCATGTTGAGGATGCTTCTAATAAGGAACCTATAAACCTAGCAGATGAAATCCACTTGATTACTATGCCTCACCAGCTTGAGGAGGGATCTTATATGTTAGTAGAGGAAACCTTTGAAGTGGATAACAACAATGATCCCACTAATCCTAATAAGGTTAAATTTAGAGAAATTTTGACTCCTAACAAGGGTGCCAACCTCATCCCTCTATTGAGAGAGAGACATGATCTCTTTGCTTGGACTTTTATGGACATGTCGGGTCTAGATCCAAAATTGGTTACTCATAATATTTTTCTAGATCTATCAAAGAAGTTAGTCAAACAAAAACTCAGGAAGATGTATCCAATAGTAGCCTTAATGGTTAAGGATGAATTGCAAAAGCTGATGGATGTAGAGTTTATCATTTCCATTGACTATCTAAAATGGATATCAAACATGGTACCTATAGGAAAACTTGATGGAAGGATCCGTATCTATACAGATTTCACCTAAATAGGGAAATACCAAAGGATTCATTTCCATTTCCAAAAATAGATGCTCTCATAGATGCAACTGCGGGTCATGAGATGCTCTCCTTAATGGATGGTTTTTCTGGTTGTAATAAAATTTGAATAAAGCCCAAATACCAACATAAAACCATGTTCATAATGCCAAGGGGGACATTCTCTTACAAGGTTATGCCATTTGTCTTGAATAATGCTGGTACTACATATCAGTGGGCTATGACATATCTTTCATGAATACATGCATAAGATCTTAGAATATTATATCGATGACTTATTGGCATAGTCATTGCTATGTAAAGAGCATGTTGAGGTCCTAAGGAATATCTTCGATCACTTGATAGAGCATAATGTCAAGTTGAATCCTAATAAGAGTATATTTGGCATAACTTTAGGAAAGCTCTTAGGATTCATCATTTCAAAATGAGGCATCAAAGTTGACCCAGCAAAGGTCAAGGCTATTTTAGAAATGTGTCCCCCCATGAATATTAAGGAATTAAGAAGCCTAAAAGGCAAAGTAGCATCCATAAAGTGATTTATTGCACAATTATCAAATAAATGTCGATCCATGAATTGACTACTACACAAGGGGATCCCATTCAACTAGGACAAGGACTGTCAAGTAGCCTTTGCTAAGATTAAGCAATACCTAGTGATGTCACCAATGCTAGCTCCACCAAGGCCTGATGTACCATTCTTGTTGTATATATCGGTGACTAACTTTGCATTGGGACCTATGTTAGCCTAAAAGAATGTACAATACAAATAACAAGCCATATATTATATTAGCCGAACCTTGGTGAGTTATGAGCTAGGATATGCATACGTGGAAAAGTTGTGTTTAGAAGTAGTGTTTACTACCAAGAAATTACGAAACTATATGTTGAGTCATATGACGTATGTCATATCAAAACAAAATCCTTTGTAGTATATGATGAGCAAGACATATCATAATACATGTACTACAAAGTCGATCATGCTATTTATAGAATTCGATCTGGAATTCATAAGCCAAAATTCCATTAAGGGATAAGTCATAGTCGATCAACTGGTTGAGGTGCCTCTTGAGAATAGTAGGCCTGTCACCATAGAGCTTCCTAATGATGCAGTCTTTGCCTTATTAGAAGCACCTGAACCCAAGGAACAAGATAATAAAATCGATATGATCTTGTTCTTCGAAGGTTCAAATTGTGAGTAAGGGGGTGGTGCAAGAATAGTGTTGTTCACGCCACAAGGAGCTCCAATGCCCTTTTCTTTCAAGTTGGACTTTCCTATCACTAACAATAATTCTAAATATGAAGCCCTAATTTTAGGTCCCCAAACAGCTATCACCATGAAGATAAGAATGCTAAATATCTTTGGTGATTCCCTTCTCATTGTTAACCAAGTTAATGGATTATTACAATATCTATGTTCAGTATTGAAAGCTTATAACAATATTTTTGACATTTATCTAGCTCAACTCGAATGGTACGACATCAAGGCAATCCCTCATTCATCCAATATATTTGAAGATATAATGGTATCTTTGGGATCTCTAATCCCTCAGAATCCATCTACTAATTTTACTACCATCCATGTAAATATGTTATTACATTCTACTATGTAGCACAAAGCATTGGATAACAAATAGTAAATCAACATAATTCATGTAGAACCAAACCATGAATGGTTTTACAGAGCTAGAGACTTTCTCAAGAGAGTGTCCTAGGGGTTATTGATCTCGTAGGATCTGATGGGTAGTGGTACTACCATTCACCACAAGGTTGTTTTTCAGTCTGCATTTGCAAATGTGGAACCACAAGGGGAACATGTTGTCTTGTCAGTTGAAGCTAAAGCTTATCATAATTGGACGTCACAGATACATGACTTCCTTAGACTTGGTGTAATCCCTTAGGGATTATCACGTTTTGCAAAGTGCACATTTAAATAGAAAGTAATAAAGTATGCCTTGTTAGAAGACATCCTATATTGTAGAAGCTATGATGGAGTTCTCCTTTGTTGTCTTGATCTCCAAGAGTCATCTTGGAAAATTTCACAAGCTCACGATGGTACGTGTAGTGCCCATTTTAGTAGCATGGCTATCATCAAGTGCATATTTTGTATGGGTTATTATTGGCCCACTATGGAGAAGGATTGCAATGTGTATGTCATAAAATGCATTAAATGCTAGCATCATGCTAATCTTATGCACTTGCCATCATAGGCCTTACAGCCCATTCAAGCGGCTTGGCCATTTGCTCAATGGGTATTTTATCTCATCGGTAAGATATCTCCTTTATCATCGGATCGACATATATTCATTATTATGGCTACTAAGTATTTTACTAATTGGATGGAAACCATTCCCTTAACAATGACAACTAGAGCATGTATTGCTGAGTTTATACTCACTAATATCATAAGTCATTTTGGGATACCATCCAAGATAATTTTAAATAATGGAACATCATTTAAGAAAAAAATTATGAGAGCTTTGACATCTAAGTATAGAATCAAACATAGTTTCACGACTCCATATTATCCATAGGCAAACGGGCAAGCTAAAGCTTCAAATAAGACAATGGTTTTCATCTTGAAAAATATGGTACAAGAGCACCACAAAGATTGGCACATCTAGCTACCCCTTGCATTATGGGCTTATAGGAATAGTATTTGGGCACCCATTGGGGCAACTCTATTTTCATTAGTATATGGCACTGAGGAAATTATGCCCTTAGAGTTAGAAATTACAACGTTGCACGTCGCATTGAAAGAGTTCATTGATGATGACACCACACTATAATCTCACCTAGATCAACTAATGCCACTTTATGAACATTGCATGAATACTATTTAGCACCTCTACATTTAATAGGACCACTTAAAACAAGCTTACAATAATAAAGTCCATCTGAGATACTTCAAGGTTGGTGATCTTGTGCTGAAAGAGAACCAACATAACTCAAATTTATCGTGAGAACTATGAGATAAATTTATGGCTAACTGGTTAGGTCCTTATATTATCTCTAATAATATTGGACCTGGGACATATCGCTTGACATCGCTCGAAGGAGTTGAATAGCCTAAACCTCTCAATATCCTTCATCTTAAAGAATTTTATGCCTAAAACCATAAAAAGGCTCCAAAGGCACCTGTAAGCCCTTTGGTCAATTTTGAAAAGTCTCCAAAGGCATCTATAAGAACTTTGGTTAGTTTTAAAAAGGTTCCAAAGGCATCTGTAAGCCCTTTGGTCAAAGCAAAAAAAGGCTCCAATGGTTTTTAAAATACCTTGGTCAAAATGTAAAATCATTAAAAATTTGGAAAAATATCAAAATCCAAAAACATTGCATTTCATTTTGCTTCATTATATTCCTTTTGCATCATGCATTTCATTTTTTGCATCATGCATTTCATTTTCCACATGCATTTCATTTTTGCATTGCATTAGGCATATCCATCCACCACACTTGCATTAGGATGAATTGTGTTTATAATCTAACAAACGACACCACGTTTGTGTTTCAATCATGCATCATAGCATTTTTATAATTCATCACCATTGTGAGTAATTTTTGTTTTTCAGAACAACCCATATTTTTGCTATGAATAATATACTAGAGTTTTCCATGCATTCAACCATACCTAGAGGTCTTCTCAAGATTTGATAGAAATCTTGCTATACTAGGTTGTCATCAAACCTGCGGTTAGGTTGTCATCTTCAGTTTCCTTGTTTTATAGGTGTAGGATTTTATTAATTGCATTAGATTAGACATATATCATGTTAATTTTATTTAGTAGAGACTTTGATCAGTGCAATTAGAGCTTTTAGTCATTTCCCTTCACTTTTGCAATTATGGCACTAATGGTTCTTTTCATGCTTCCATGCTTTCAATTTCGTAATTAATTCAATATATATCTAGATCTCCTTTAACTTATATGTTTGTAGCAATATTTTTAGGTTTAATATAAGTTTAATATATTTCTTTAACTTTCTTGATTTCATGCAAGTTATACTACCTTTTATGTAAATACCTCCTAAAAGCCTCATCAAGAGAGGCCTCCTTTGTTGCTAATTGCTTCTTGTTGTTTATTGCACGCAGGACTAATAGGGTTTTGAGATGCAAGGTATAAAATGCCTCTAATCATGGAGAAGAAGGTCATCGACATCTTGGAGCAGTACATGTCCATTTTGAAAGTCTACATATTGCACCTACTCAGTTGGGGCTTTCAAATTATGTTAGTTGTATCAATATTTGGGTGCCCATAAGAGGGGCATGATTGTAACCAAGATTTGATTCAATATTAATAGAAGAAAAATTCACTTTCTTTTCACATGCAATCTTGTCTTTCATTTCTTACTTTAATGATTGATTTCAATCAATGCATTAGTTAGGTGTATGCTTTTTAGATCAGTAAAGAAGGCAATCACGATGGAACCTCTGCATTTTATGCCATTGAAAACTGATGTTATTGGTTTTTTGATGATAGGTGCTCACCGTGGTTCATAGCCATGGTCAAAAGTTACCATCGTGGTTGACACCTATGGGAAATAGTAGTCATCGTATTACAGATCCATGGTTAGAGTCTAACAAACCATACATCAGAAAAGTAAAGCTCAATTAGATATGGACCTGAGGTAGGTGCCACTTTTTGCTTTTATTCCTATTTTTACTCTGTGAATTTCTAGAACACAAAAATTTTAGACTAATTAGGGAAGAAAATGAAATTAGCAATATGCATATGATTCCTTAGGTCTTTCTCTTTTTAGGTATTTACTAGGTGCTGCTAGGAACAATGAATCTCTGAGTGTAGTCTGCCCTAGTCTCCAGCGTTCTAGAACTTTTTTTTATGCTTTTTTTGCTTGCATGAGGCCCAATCAGTGGCCATGCCATCGTTAGTATGTATTGTCAAAATATAATGTAAAACTAATCATGAATGCTTTCTTAATTTGAAACATTCCTTTTTCTGCATTGCATATAGAAAAGAATAATTTAAATGTTATATTATGCATCTTTCTTTCATGAAAATTAAAATGAACCACACACACCACGATTCACATTGTAAATGCTAGTGATTTGTAAGTCACATCCAACCACTAGTAGGGTTTCAATGATGGTGCTAGTGATTTCCATACGTTGGCCCAAATCCCATGTAACTTATGTTCTAGACCAATATCGGACCAAAGAACCATCTGTAGCCTAGAAAAATTGCATGTACTTCTCTTTGGAGGGTATAACGCTGACTAGGTGAGATTGGGTGAGGGTCTATCAGGACTTGTGCTCCCTGACCGGGTATGGACATCATCACCACATTTTAGTGGGATTATGTGACCTGGTGTTCATCACTATGTTGTCGAGCTACCATCATACAGGTGAAAGTCTTTTAACAATTGAGAAAATTATCAGCATATTGCAAAAATGACAAGAGTTACTTTACTAATAAAACACATTGAAAACACATCAAACAAATTAGGTCTCATTTTAAAACTTTAAAAGGATATAATCATCATTGTATTCTTTGCGTGTTAATAAAATTTAAATCTAGACATAGGATACACAATGGTGCAAACACGGAGAGGTCAATCCGGGTATAGACCCGAGATCGAAGCCCAAGCTCCACCTAATGCACAACATGATGTAGAATGTCCTCAATCATAGAATCCTCTTGGAAATTGTTTAGAAAGTATTAGAGGGGATAATTCCACATGAGGGGATTTCATTGAGAATACCTGAATTAGAGAAAGTACTAGACATCCCTCTCGACACATATCAGAGCATGGGACTTCCCAGTATGGGGGTTATGCATATGGTAGCATTTACTGTCACTACATTTTACATGCATCCACGGGTTCTAAAAAAAGAATATGTCATTGAGAGATCCATACTGGTACCCCTTCGACCTGTATCTAAGGGAGGCTCATGACCTCCACCATCTGAGTATAGACAGGATCGAGATATTCCCATTCAGGGACAAGTAGATGGGACCACTTTCGAGCGTAGGTCCATGTAGACTCCCTATAGGGGTGAACCTTGTAAATTCACCATAGATATATCCAAAGTGGGAGCTAATGGTACGCCACCTCATGAGCCATGGTATATCAAATAGTTAGATGGTCTAGGCAAATTCCTAGGGCATTTAGGATATAACCCTATGCCTGCACCCTCTTGACATGTGAGTGAGTGTAGCGAAAGCACCATTAGAACTGCATGAGAACTTGGAGAGTGCTCCAAGCATTCTTATGACATATGTGCTCCTGCGTCTCATGGAGGCATAGAGTATAGGATATAGCCTAACATGAATGTCATATTTATAGATAAAGGAAAGAGTATGGCAAATCAGTCCATTAGAGGACATACCCACAAAGTTGCTCGAATAGAGCGCACACACCAGAGGCCTTATATGGCCAATCATGTTGATAGATCTCATAGACTGGTTTTGGATAAAATATGGTAGATTCTCCAAGACCAATTGGAGGATGTTCATGTGGATAATGAGCGCCTCAAAAAAGAGAACTCTCAGAGGCAAAGGTTCGTAAGATAAAAATTATATGAACAATGCATGCATGAAATCAAATCCTTGATCAGAAGGAGCATGTAGAGAGAGAGGGTCGATTGGCTAGTGTTGGTTTACCTATTCACAGTGATACCAGAGAGCGTGTCAATATACGAGTGGCTTCATAGCTTGAGTTATACCCTAGGTACATAGATACACATACTCGTTGTATAGCTCAACACAGAGATCAGTGTCCAACGTTCGAACAACATGAGCATAGGAAGTATGAGGAAGAAGTGGGAGAGGAATTAGATCAAGAATATCTAGAAAACTCCCAATTCAAGGAGGAGGGTGAACCTAGTCCACCATCTCGACAGAGGAAGCATTTGCCTCCAAAGGTTCCTCCAACGCAATCTCGAGAAGAGGAGTTCCTTTCCTCGTAGTCCTATAAGACCTTAGCAAAGAAGGTCCAAGCCATAGAGAAGCAAGGAACGACTTATTAAAATCCTGCCTTGAACAAAATCTATAATGAACCTCTATGCACATTAGTGCCTATTATAGCCTATCCTGAGCATTTCAATATGCCTATACTAGAAAAGTTTCAAGGAGAGGAAGATGCATAGGAGCATGTAATGAGTTTCCTAGATATGTGATTTCATATTGAGAGCAACGATGCTTTTCTCTTGCGCACCTTCATTACGATCCTCTCAGGCCCAGCTTGGGAGTGGTTCAACCAATTAAAGAGGTACAACATCACTAGTTTCAAATAACTAGCCAATGCATTTCTTGAATACTTTTCCTTTGGCATCAAGAAAAAGGTAAAATTATCTGATCTGGTTGCTTTAACACAACACTGTGATGATCCAGTGATGGATTATGGAAAATTATGGAGGAATATGATAGAAAATCTACCATTCTCCATACCATCTTCTAAATTAACTTGAATGTTCATGAAGAGTTGCACCAAACACATTTCATTGTTGCTACAGTTGCAGTAGTATTAGACTTTTGAAGATGCTTTGGCGTAATCCAAGGTGATAGATGACATCAAGTTATAGGATTGTAACTTGAATCTCAAAACTAAGGAGTGGCACAAGAAAATCACTGAGAGACAACTAACCAAGTTGGCCCATGTTAATCAGGTGGTTTTGAACCTCTAGAAAGGAGATAAGGGGCAACAAAAATGAAACTATCAAGCCCAACCTCCTCCTGCACAATATGAGTAGCGCAACAATAATCAAAGGGGTAAAATAAGGAACAACATCCACCTCATGTATTCACTCAGTTATCAGAGTCATTAGCTTCAATTTTCTTCAGTTATGCAAGGCGGAGGCTATATTTACCCAAGTTCAAGTTAATGGACCCTAATCAGCCTATGCCTAAGGGCTACAAGGATGATCAATATTACATATTTCATCGATCGAAAGGCTATGAAATTGAGGTATGTTGGTCTTTCAAACATCTTGTACAAAATATGATCAAAAGAGGTACACTTCTTTATGACAACCCACAAGCACCTAACAATCAAAATATGGAGATTTACAAAAATCCTCTACCAAATCATGAGGAACCAAACAATAATGTTGTCCAAGTCAACCAAGTGCGCATCGAACCACCAACCTAGGGGTTCATCAAAATGGTCAACATTATCATAAGGAACATGAGATATGAACGATCAAATCAACCTCCAATTCCCATTAGAGTCCAAGTTTCACCTCCTCCAATGCCATCCTAGCATGTTCCAGGCCCGCCAACTAGACCGGTGGTGACCATCAGAAGTAGGTTGGTCCAAAACCTATAGATGACTCCGATAAAGTTGTTAATTTATGAGATGATTTAGTAGTATTCCAAGCACAGGGCAATGCTTATGGACATATTAAGATCCATATAAGTGCAGCCTTATGATCTTTAAGTATTTACACACTTCGTAGAGCACGTGCAATAGTGTTAGAAATCGGTCATACAATTCCATTATCATAAAGTCAAGATGCTTTCCACTGTTATTGCAGACCCACTACTGCATATTATTGCGTGTGTGAATCACAAACCATTCAAGCATGTTTTTATTGACATAGGGTTTTCAATAAATATTATAACTTCCAAGGCGTTAACTCACTTGAATTTTCCCAAGACACATATCATCCCTTCTACCTTCATGTTGAGAGATTTTAATGATGCATTATGCTCAATAGTCGGTACTATAGTTTTACCTATCCAGGTAGGACCAAAGACCATCCCAGTGATGTGTCATGTAATCAAAGGTGCTATGCAATATAACATACTTCTATGGAGGCCTTGGATCAGATAAATATATTTTTTCCCTTCTATTCTACACCAATGTATCAAATACATTCATGAGGGATAGGTTCACGTGGTGCCTTCAGATGAAGAACCCTTTAAATATGTGAATCTAGAAAATTTTATGGGGGAATTCGTACTCCCCTCAACACACCTAGATGTGTGACCAGTGTTTCCAATCAAATATCCAGGAGGTAAAATCAAATATGTGTGTGCTAAACCTACAACGTCTGCATCTCAACGATCGAAGCACACAACAGCTGCTTCTACCAGACCATCTGCATCTATGATGCATCGGGGTGATAGGAAGTTGAAATTAAATATGTATGAAATAGAGATAAATAATATGCCTAAACTAGTTATCATTGAATCCCCTACTCCCATGGAAGTAGATGGAATTCAACAAGAAGTCGAAGAGGCACCTCAGCCTACTTTACCTGCATCTTCAATAGGGTCATCTGCATCACAGGTGACCATCCATTTGGTTAATCTTGAATTAGAGGAATAGATCATGCATAATATGAAATTCACACCAATTATCAATATTGCATAGGACATGGACCGACCGCAAGCCCATTGCCTTCCTGTAGGGATTGTGTAACCATTAAGGGTACCACCTAACCAAACCAATTTCATCTATGGAGGGCTAGACCAGTTTGCATATCCCATGCATATGGATGAGGATGATAATGAACCATTCACCATGAACATTCATTATCTCTCTAACCCATAATATGACATGTGATACTTTGAGCGTTACCATTGGCATGGTTACAGTCTCGAACTATTCTTGCAAGGGTGTAGAAGGCCATATGAACCGCAATATTAGTTGCCAACTAATAGGTTCGGGTTGGGATACTATATTAAAGGACAGAACAAACTTCTCATGACATATTTAGACCACCTATACCTTAGTCTGGGGGTGAGTTGACTTCAATCCTTATCACCCTAATCCTTCCTTATTTTAGAGGGATAATCGGCTAGTGACCTATGTCACTGTGGAGCCACCCGAGAGATATCATGCCAACATCTTGATGGAGACCAGCCCAGAACACATTCTAAGAGCCAACATGGACAATCAAATATGTTGAGCTATCAACGATATTGGTATACACATCCAAAGTCTAGACATAGCTATAAACACCGAATCAAAATTTTCTTTTGAGGACGTTCATGCAGTATCCATCGTCTAAAGTGATGGACCAAACTACGATTCTAAAATATATGATGTTGAGTTATCCTCAAACAACGAGTAATCCAAGGATGAAACCGAGTGGATTTCTTGGGCCCTACACTCTTGCATCATATTTTACCTTTGGAATCAATGAATACAAGTGAAGAGCCCTTCTACAACAACGATGGCTATCAAGAAATAGCCTACATGGGGCCTCATTTAGAGCATCACCTAATTCCATTAGGTAGAGGTGAGGATCCTTATTATGATAGTGACAATGATGATGAGATAGAGAGAGATTATTTAGGACCTCCTTACTTACACCATCGTAATGTGCCATATACTACTAAAAAGATTTATAGATATATCAATATCCATCCTCACCTTAGGGGAAGATCACCGAATCTTAATGTGATTTATCACATGGTGTTTCCCAATCCACCAATGTACATTGAGCTCCTTAAGCCCAATGATCCCATCCAAAAATATATTCATGGACCAGATCTAGAGATCCCCATACCCCCAGAACTACATCTCAAGGATGGAAGTTTTGCTAATATTGAGTTGCATGCACATTGTCTTGGAGACATGATCCATTCCATCACTATGATCTCCATTGATTTGACCACTCCACTCTATAATCTAGTTGATCCTTCCAAGCCATTGTGTCTTAATGTAGATGCTATCGATTGGGACCATGTTGATTCACCTCTAGAGCCTGAAGATTTCTTCTCTAATCAAGAAATGTTGCAACCTTTCCATTTTATTCCAGGTTGTGCACATGATGTCTATCATGCTGAGGATGCTTCTAATAAGGAACCTATAAACCTAGCAGACGAAATCCACTTGATTCCTATAACTCACCAGCTTGAGGAGGGATCTCATATGTTAGTAGAGGAAACCTTTGAAGTGGATATCAGCAATGATCCCACTAATCCTAAGAAGGCTAAATTTGGAGAAATTTTGACTCCTAATGAGGGTGCCAACCTCATCCCTCTACTGAGAGAGAGACATGATCTCTTTTCTTGGACTTTTATGGACATGTTGGGTCTAGATCCAAAATTGGTTACTCATAATATTTTGCTAGATCTATCAAAGAAGCTAGTCAAGCAGAAACTCAGGAAGATGTATCCACTAGTAGCCTTAATGGTTAAGGATGAATTGCAAAAGATGATGGATGTAGAGTTTGTCATTTCCATTGACTATCTAAAATGGATATCAAACATGGTACCTGTAGGAAAACCTGATGGAAGGATCCATATCTATACGGATTTCACCTAAATAAGTAAATACCAAAGGATTCATTTCCATTTCCAAATATAGATGCTCTCATAGATGCAACTACGGGTCATGAGATGCTCTCCTTAATGTATGGTTTTTCTTGTTACAATCAAATTTGAATTAAGCCTAAATACCAACATAAAACCATATTCATAATGCTAAGGGGGACATTCTATTACAAGGGTATGTCATTCGGCCTGAAGAATGATGGTACTACATATCAGTGGGCTATGACATATACCTTTCATGACTACATGCATAAGATCTTAGAATATTATATCAGTGACTTGTTGGAAAATTCATTGCTATGTAAAGAGCATGCTGAGGTCCTGAGGAAGATCTTCGATCGCCTAATAGAGCATAAGGAACATGAGTAATTCCCCCCCAACTAGACCAGTGGTGACCATCAGAAGTAGGTTCGTCCAAAACTTATAGATGACTCCAGAAACGTTGTTGATTTATGAGCTTATTTAGCAGTCTTCCAAGAATAGGGAGATCCTTATGGACATAATAAGATCCATAGAAGTGCAGCCTTAGGATCTCTAAGTGCTTACACATGTTGTAGGGCATGTGCAATAGTGTTAGAAACCGGTCATACAATTCCATGATCACAAAGTCAAGACGATTTCCACTATTATAGCCGACCCACTACTGCATATTATTGCGTGTGTGAATCACAAACCATTCAAGCATGTTTTTATTGACACAGGGTTGTCAATCAATATTATAACTTCCAAGGCATTAACTCACTTGAATTTTCTCAAGACGCATATCATCCCTTCTACCTTCATGTTGAGAGATTTCAATAATGCATTATGCTCAATAGTCGGTACTATAGTTTTACATATCCATGTAGGACTGAAGACCATCTCGGTGATGTGTCATATAATCAAATGTGCTATGCAATATAACATACTTCTAGGGAGGCCTTGGATCAAATAAATACATGTTTTCCCTTCTATTCTACACCAATGTATCAAATACATTCATGAGGGATAGGTTCACATGGTGCCTTCATATGAAGAACCCTTTAAATATGTGAACCTAGATGTGTGTCCAGTGTTGCCAATCAAAGATCTAGGAGGAAAAATCATAGATGTGTGTGCTAAACCTACAATGTCCTCGTCTCAACTATCAGAGCACACAATAGTTGCTTCTACCAGACTGTCTACATCTATGATGCATCCAGGTGATAGGAAGTTGAAAGAAAAGATGTATGAAAGAGAGATAAATAATATGCCCAAACTAGTTATCATTGAATCCCCTACTTCCATGGAAGTAGAGGGAATTCAATAAGAAGTCGAATAGGTACCTCAGCATGCTTTACCTGCATCTTCAACAGGGTCATCTGCACCGTAGGTGACCATACATTTGGTTAATCCTAAATTCATACTCCCCTCAACACACCTAGATGTGTGACCAGTGTTGCCAATCAAAGAGCCAGGAGGCAAAATCAAAGATGTGTGTGCTAAACCTACAAAATTCGCATCTCAATGATCAAAGCATACAATAGCTACTTCTACTAGACCGTCTTCATCTATGATGCATCAGGGTGATAGGAAGTTGAAATCAAAGATGTATGAAAGAGATATAAATAAGATGCCCAAAGTAGTTATCATTGAATCCCCTACTCCCATGGAAGTAGAGGGAATTCAAAAAGAAGTTGAAGAAGCACCTCAGCCTGCTTTACTTGCATCTTCAGCAGGGTCATCTGCATCACAAGTGACCATCAATTTGGTTAATCCTAAATTAGGGGAATATGTCATGCAAAATATAAAATTCACACTAATTATCGATATTGCATAGGACATGGGCCGACCGCAAGCCCATTGCCTTCCTGTAGGGACTGTGTAACCATTAGGGGTACCACCTAACCAAACCAATTTTATCTATGGAGGGCTAGACCAGTTTGCATCTCCCATGCCCATGGATGAGGATGATAATGAACCATTCATCGTGAACGTTCATTATCTCTCTAACCCATAATATGCCATGTGATACTTTGAGTGTTACCATTGGCATGGTTACAGTCTCGGACTATTCTTGCAAGGATGTAGAAGGCCATATGAACCGCAGTATTAGTTACCAATTGATAGGTTTAGGTTAGGATACTATATTAGAGGATAGAAATAACTTCTCACGACATCTTTAGACCACCTGTACCTTTGTCTCTAGGGTGAAGTTCACTTCAATCCTTATCACCCTAATCTTTTCATGTTTTAGAGGGATAATCGGCTAGTGACCTATGTCATTGTGGAGCCACCCGAGAGATATCATGTGAACATCTTGGTGGAGACCAGCCCATAACACATCCCAAGAGCCAACTTGGATAATCAAATATGTGGAGCTATTGATAATATTGGTATGCACATCCAAAGTCTAGACATAGCTATAAACATCGAATCAAAATTTTCTTTTGAGGATGTTCATGCAGTATCCATCGTCTAAAGTGATGGACCAAACTACGATTCTAAAATATATGATGTTGAGTTATCCTCAAACAACGAGTAATCCAATTATGAAACAGAGTGGCTTTCTTGGGTCGTACACTCTTGCATCATCTTTTACCTTTGGAATCAATGAATACAAGTGAAGAGCCCTTCTACAATGATGATGGCTATCAAGAAATAGCCTACATGGGGCCTCATTTAGAGCATCACCTAATTCCATTAGGTAGAGGTGAGGATCCTTATTATGATAGTGAAAATGAGGATGAGATAGAGAGAGCTTATTTAGGACCTCCCTACTTACGCCATTGTAATGTGCCATATACTACTAAGAATATGTATAGAGATATCAATATCCATCCTCACCTTAGGGGAAGATCACCGAATCTTAATGTGATTTATCACATGGTGTTTCCCAATCCACAAACATACATTGAGCTCCTTGAGCCCAATTATCCCATCCAACAATCTATTCATGGACCAGATCTAGAGATACCCATACCCCAGAACTACATCTCAAGGATGGAAGTTTTGCTAATATTGAGTTACGTGCACATGGTCTTGGAGACATGATCCATTCCATCACTATGATCTCCATTGATTTGACCACTCCACTCTACAATCTAGTTGATCCTTCCAAGCCATTGTGTCTTAACGTAGATGCTATCGATTGGGACCATGTTGATTCACCTCTAGAGCCTGAAGATTTCTTCTCTAATCAAAAAATGTTGCAACCTTTCCATTTTGTGCCAGATTGTGCACATGATGTCTATCATGCTAAGGATGCTTCTAATAAGGAACCTATAAACCTAGTAGATGAAATCCACTTGATTCCTATGCCTCACCAGCTTGAGGAGGGACATGATCTCTTTGCTTGGACTTTTATGGACATGTTGGGTCTAGATCCAAAATTGGTTACTCATAATATTTTTCTAGATCTATCAAAGAAGCTAGTCAAGCAGAAACTTAGGAAGATATATCCACTAGTAGCCTTAATGGTTAAGGATGAATTGCAAAAGCTGATGGATGTAGAGTTTGTCATTTCCATTGACTATCTAAAATGGATATCAAACATGGTACCTATAGGAAAACCTGATGGAAGGATCCGTATCTATACGAATTTCACCTAAATAAGTAAATACCAAAGGATTCATTTCCATTTCCAAATAGAGATGCTCTCATAGACGCAACTGCAGGTCATGAGATGCTCTCCTTAATGGATGGTTTTTCTCGTTACAATAAAATTTGAATTAAGCCTAAATACCAACATAAAACCATGTTCATGATGCCAAGGGGGACATTCTGTTACAAGGTTATGCCATTCATCCTGAAGAATTTTGGTACTACATATCAATGGGCTATGACATATATCTGTCATGACTACATGCATAAGATCTTAGAATATTATATCGATGACTTGTTGGCAAATTCATTGCTATGTAAAGAGCATGCTGAGGTCCTGAGGAAGATCTTCGATCATCTGATGGAGCATAATGTCAGGTTGAATCCTAAGAAGTGTATATTTGGCATAACTTTAGGAGAGCTCTTAGGATTCATCATTTCAAAATGAGGCATCAAAGTTGACCCAACAAACGTCAAGGCTATTTTAGAAATGTGTCCCCCCATGAATATTAAGGAATTAAGAATCCTAAAAGGTAAAGTAGCATCCATAAAGTTATTTATTACACAATTATCAAATAAATATCGATCCATGAATCGACTACTACACAAGGGGATCCCATTCAACTAGGATGAGGACTGTCAAGTAGCCTTTGCTAAGATTAAGAAATACCTGGTGATGTCACCAGTGCTAGCTCCACCAATTCCTGATGTACCTTTCTTGTCTTATATATCGATGACTGACTTTGTATTGGGAACTATGTTAGCCCAAAATAATGTACAAGACAAAGAACAAGCTATATATTATATTAGCCAAACCTTGGTGAGTTATGATATAGGATATGCATACATGGAAAAGCTATGTTTAGTAGTAGTGTTTACTAAGAAGAAATTACAACACTATAAATTGAGTCATACGACGTATGTCATATCAAAACAAAATCCTTTGTAGTATATGATGAGCAAGACATATCATAATACATGTACTACAAAGTCGATCATGCTATTGATATAATTTGATCTGGAATTCATAAGCCAAAATTCCATTAAGGGATAAGTCATAGTAGATCAACTGGTTGAGGTGCCTCTTGAGAATAGTAGGCCTCTCACCATAGAGCTTCTTGATGATGTAGTATTTGCATTATTAGAAGCACCTGAACCCAAGGAACCAGATAATAAAGTCGATATGAGCTTGTTCTTCGAAGGATCAAATTGTGAGTAAGGGGGTGGTGCAAGAATAGTGTTGTTCACACCACAAGGAGCTCCAATGCCCTTTTATTTCAAGTTGGACTTTCCTATCACTAACAATAATGCTAAATGTTTGAAGAGAGAGAAAAAGGAGGAAAAACTGTCGCGATTTCGCGACATGTTGGAAAGAAAAAAACACAAGTGGAAAAACTGTCACGATTTCGCGACATGTTGGAAGAGAGAGAAATAGCAGGAAAAACTGTCGCGATTTCGCGACATGTTGGAAAGAAAAAAACACAAGTGGAAAAACTGTCGCGATTTCGTGACATGTTGGAAGAGAGAGAAACAAAGAAAAACTATCGCGATTTCGTGACATGTTGGAAAGAAAAAACACAAGTGGAAAAACTGTCACGATTTCGTGACATGTTGGAAGAGAGAGAAGAAGAAAGAAAAACTATCATGATTTCGTGACATGTTGGAAGAGAGAGAAGAAGAAAGAAAAACTATCGTGATTTCGTGACATGTTCGAAGAGAAAGTGCAAGCTGGAAAAACTATCACGATTTCGTGACATGTTGGCAAAGAAAAAGGCAAGTAGAAAAAGTGTCATGATTTCGTGACATATTGCAAGAAAGATAGTACGGAAGAAAAAGTGTCACGATTTCATGACATGCTGGAGGAAAAAGAGGCAAGTAGAAAAAGTGTCGCGATTTCGTGACATGTTGAAAGAAAAAGCGCTAAGGAGAAAAAGTGTCGTGATATCATGACATGTCGGGTTTTCGTGACCCGAAGGCAAGAAAAAGTGCTAAGGAGAAAAAGTGTCGCGATATCGCGACATGTCGGTTTTCGCGACAAGGAAGAAAAATGTTCTAAGGAGAAAAGTGTCACGATATCGTGACATGTCGGTTTCACGACCCGAAGGCAAGAAAAAGCGCTAAGGAGAAAAAGTGTCACGATATCGCGACATGTCACGTTTTCGTGACCCGAAGGCAAGAGAAAGCGTACGGATGAAAAAGTGTCGCGATATCGCGACATGTCACATTTTCATGACTCAATGAGGAGAGAGAAAGCAAGAAGGCAGAAGTGTCACGATTTTGTGACATGTTATGTTTTCGCGGGTGCAAGCCAAGAAAAGTAGCAGGAAGGCAAAAGTGTCACGATATCGCTACATGTTGTATTCTCGTGGGCCAAAGCTAAGAGAAAGCGTATGGATGAAAAAGTGTCACGATATCGCTACATGTTGTATTCTCATGGGCCAAAGCTAAGTGTAAGTGTACGAAGGCAAAAGTGTCACGATATCATGACATGTGTGTTTTGTGGCAACAACGACAGAAGAGTTGCAGGGGCAGTTGAGGCCGACGAAGACCGATGGAAGCCGATAAAATTTAGGGTTTGTAGCCGACTAAGATTAGGGTTTGTCGACTAAGATTTGGGTTTTTCAGTCGACTAAGATTAGAGTTTTCTTCATGAAAATTTTGTTATAAAAGGAGGGCTGTTTGGAGAATTTGAAAGGTATCAAAGTGTGCAAAATACGGTCGCTGAGCATAGAGAGCAAGTCATGTCGAATCTTTCAAAGTGTGGAATTTTGCTAAGAAAGTAGAGTGCGCAACAAGGAGAAGATGACTATGAGGTGCAGCAGAGTGTGCGAAGTGCTTGCATAAAGAAAGTAGAGTGTGCAACAAGGAGAAGATGACTACGAGGTGCAGCAGAGTGTGCGAAGTGCTTGCACAGAAAAAGCAGAGTGCGTAGAGGAATCAAAGGTGACCAGTCAGGGTCTAGAAAAAGCAAAGGTATCTTATTATCAATCTTCTAGTTTTAGACTTGAAGTCCAAGTTGGTGCTTGGCATCAGGGGTTGGTGCTCCTTTCTATTGGTGTAGAGAAATCAGGGGTTGGTGCTCCTTCCAGTGGGTCTTGGTAAAATTGTTTGTAAAGTTGTTGCTTTGCAAAGGCTGGATTTGGATGGTAGTCCAAGCAGTCATTTTTGAGGAGTAGCCACATTGGTGAACCTCGTTAAATCTTGTGTTGTGTGATGCTCTATTGCTATTCTTACTGTATCTATTTATAAGTTTTAATTGCTACTATTTTAAGAGCTATAGATTCAAGATTAAAGAGCTACACTGATTCACCCCCCTCTCAGTGCCATTATAAGACTAACAATTGGTATCAGAGCTAAGTCCCTGTACAAGCTTAACCAGCTAGGGTGATCTTGGAAGTGACACAATGGCAGGTGGTGAAGGCTTCTCATCAAACAAAGCACCACTGTTTGATGGATCTAACTATGCGTTCTGGAGAGTCAGGATGCAGACATATCTCTATGCCTTGGGATACGACATCTGGAATTTAGTAGTTAGTGGATACACAACTCCTACCACTCCTCCAAAAGAAGCGGATGAAAAGAAACTATTTGAGAATAATTCGAAAGCAAAGAATGCCATCTTGTGCGGATTAGCAGACAGTGAACTAGTAAAGGTCATGAACTATAAATCGGCAAAAGAAATATGGGACAAACTGAAGAGTGTTCATGAAGGAGATGATAAGATCAAAGAAGCCAAGTTACAGACACATCGAGCTCAGTTCGAAGCATTGAGGATGAATGACGATGAAAACATTGAGGCATTCATGTTGAGAGTTAATGGAATCATCAATGCGATCAGAGGACTCGACGAGGATATCGATGACTCTGCTTGTCATGAAAAAGGTATTAAGATCTCTTCCTCAAAGGTTTGATTCCAAAGTCTCAATGATAGAAGAAGCTAAAAATCTAAATTTTTTTAGTATAGATGAAATGTATGGTTCTTTAACTGCATATGAGATGAGGATAGGAAGATCTAAACCCACTGACAGAGAAGCAACTTTCAAAGCCCTTAAAAATAAAAACACAAAACAAGAGTCCGAGGAAGAAGAGACATCAGATGAAATGGAAGCAAACTTTGTTAGAAAACTAAAAAAGGGGAAAGGAAAATACAGAGGGAAGCTTCCATTTAAATGCTTCAACTGTGGAGGTGTTGGGCATTTTGCAACTAAATGTCCACTGAAAGAGAAGAACAAAAATGATGAAGGATCCCACCAAGAAAGAAGTGACTGGAAGATGAAAACAAATTTCAGAAAAGGCAACTTCAAAAAGAAAAGTTTCATATCCAAGAATGTTAGTTCATCAAAAAACAGCTCCGGTGAAGAGTCTGAAGAAGAAAGAGATGAAGCTCTTTTTATGGCATTTGAAGAAGTTAAATCAGAAAAAGAAGGAGTGACCTCTGAAGTTTGTGGTGAAAATCTCGAGGCTGAAGTAGACTTGGAGGGTGAGTTGATATCTGCACTTGAAGAGTGGGAGATAGAAAAGAAAAAGAATAAGAAACTATCAAGAAAGCTTGAGGATACAAATGGAATCATAACCAGCTTAAAAGTACAGATAGAAGAATCTAAGAAAATCTTCGAAGATCTCGAAGTACAATTAACTATGAAAATAGATCTTTGCAGCAAGTTAGAAGAAGAGATTGTTGGTTTAAGAATGCAGCTAGAAGAGATGAATAAGAAAATCAGTTGTTATCACAAACGTGAAGAAAGTTCTATGAAGGCTAGATAAGATCATAAATGACCAAAGACCTACAGGCATCAAATTTGGTCCGGGTTTCATCGAAGGAGAATCATCAAGTGGATCAAAGGCCAGAAATACAGAATCCACAAAGAATGAAGCTAAGAGACAGGTTGATCAAGGAAAAATGCCTCATGCAAAAGAAAGCATCAATGCCAGGCACGAAAGGAAAACTGACAATGATGGATTCACCAATGTCTCACATCAAAGAAGAAGAAGACCTATGGCTCCTACGACAACATGGCAAAGACCATCTCCTAGGTTCAATTATCCTTTCTCTGGTTTCTATTTTAAATGCAATGGCTATGGGCATAAAATCTCAGACTGCAAATATAATGTAAGACCAAGGAATTTCACCAGTAGAAATGTTTTTTCTCCTCTGATGAATTATACAGTAGAATGTTATAACTGTCATAATTTTGGGCATATTGCAAGAAACTGTAGAAATACTTTTACATCAAATCAGTTTCAGGGAAGAAAATTTCAACCATACAGGATGAGTCAAAATAGAAAGCTTCCCGAAAATCATGCTCAAACTACTGATAAGGGAAAGGCAAAACAAGAGCCCAAAACTACTATCAAAATAGTGTGGAAAGGAAAAGAGCGACTGAAGGAAGAAAAGGAATCCTTAATCGTTCAAACTGCATTCAAAGCACAGAATAAATATGTACCATGGATACTAGATAGTGGATGCTCCAGTCATATGACAGGTGACAAACAAAAATTTGAAAAGTTACAGAAATATGAAGGAGGATCAGTAAAATTTGGAAATAATGATGGAGCTAAGATAGTCGGCAAAGGCTCAGTCAAAATCAGTTATGGAAGGATTAAATCAGAAGTCTTATTTGTGGATGGGTTGAAACATAATTTATTGTGTAAGTCAGATTTGTGATAAAGGTCATGAAGTAGTCTTTATGAAGCGGGGGTTGTGAAGTCAGAAAAACAAACGATGGAAAATTGATAGCAACAGGGTCAAGAACATCTGGTAACCTGTACACGCTCTCAGAGACTTCAAAAGGGACTTGCTTTATTGGACAGGAAGAAGAAAATTGGTTGTGGCACAAGAGACTCGGTCATATTAGTTTCGATAATCTTCTAAAGATCACCTCAAAAAGGGCAGTGAGAGATATCCCAACCATCAGCAAACCTGCAAATAGCATCTATGCTTCATGTCAAAAAGGGAAGCAAACTAGAGTCTCATTCAAAACCAAAGAGTACTACACAAGCAAACCTCTGGAACTAATACACACTAATTTATGTGGTCCCATGAGAACACAAAGCATAAATGGTGACAAATATTTTATGTTGTGCATTGATGATTATTCTAGAATGACATGGATATTTTTCTTGAAACATAAATCAGAAGCCTTTGATATGTTCAAGATTTTCAAAAACCTAGTAGAGAATGAAACAGGAAAGAGGATCAAATGTCTAAGATCGAGATAGAGGAGGAGAATTCATTTCAGAGGAGTTTTTAGAGTACTGTGAGAAGTTCGGTATTAAGAGACAGTTTTCAGCAGCCAGGACACCTCAGCAGAATGGAGTGGTAGAAAGAAAGAACAAGACAGTGCAGGAAATGGCACGGACTATGCTAGCTGAAAGTAGAGTAGCAGACAGATTTTGGAAAGAAGCAGTCCACACTGCAGTGTATATCCAAAATAGGTACATGCTGAGAACACATGAAAACAAAACTCCTTATGAGTTGTGGTTCGAAAAAAGGGCAACAACAAAGTATCTCAAAGTTTTTGGCAGCAAGTGCTACATCAAAAGAACTGAAGATAATCTTGGTAAGTTTGAAGATAGAGCAGATGAAGGTATTTTTGTCGGATATTCATCAAAAAGCAAAGCTTACAAATGCTACAACAAAAGGCTAAAGAAAATTGTGGACAGTGCCGATGTTAAATTTGATGAAGGTAGAGAACAAGTAATTAGCTATGAAACGAACTACCCTATTTATGAAGAGGTTATTGAAGGAGATGATGAAAACAAAGTGGAGAAGATACAGGAAATTGACTCAGATGATTTAAATTGTGATTCAAAAATGGAAGAGAATAAGAAATTCAAAACAGGTAGCTGGCAGAGAAATCATCCTAGAGAGCAAATCATTGGAGATCCCAAAGTTGGAGTTCAGACAAGAAGAAGAGCGGTAAGTAACTACTCTCTACTATCCAACATTGAGCCCAAAAATATTGATGATGCAAGCAAAGATGAAAGCTGGATGAAGGCAATAAATGAAGAATTAGATCAGATAGAGAAAAACGACACTTGGGAGCTAGTACCTAGACCTGTAAATAAAAATATCATCGAAACCAAATGGATTTTTTGAAACAAACTGAATGAAGACGGACAGGTAGTCAGAAATAAAGCAAGATTAGTTTGTAAGGGCTATGCACAAGTTGAAGGCATCGACTTTGAGGAAACTTTTGCACCAGTAGCTAGACTAGAGGCAATCAGAATGTTTCTAGCTTTAGCAGTCTACAAGAATTTCAAAGTTTATCAAATGGATGTGAAATCAGCATTTTTAAATGGGAAACTTGAAGAAGAAGTTTACATTGAGCAACCAGATGGTTTCCAACTTGGTGATAATCCCAACCTTGTTTGCAGGTTGAAGAAAGCTTTATATGGCTTAAAACAGGCACCCCGAGCATGGTATGCAAGGCTAGACAACTATCTCACTCAACAAAGGTTCAAGAAAGGTATGGTGGATAGTAATCTGTATGTCAAAATAGAAAATGGGCATCTTATTGTTCTTGTTGTCTATGTAGATGATATCATATTTGGCAGCAACAAAGATGAGTCATGCAAGGACTTAGCAAATAAGATGCAGAAAGAATTTGAAATGTCAATGATTGGAGAATTGTCATATTTCCTCGGATTGCAAGTTAACCAAAGTAGGAAGGGCATATTCATTTCTCAAGTTAAATATGTAAAAGAGATGCTAAAAAGGTTCACAATGGAGGACTGTAAGCCAGTTAGCACTCCCATGACGACAGGCTGTAAGTTGAGCAAGGATGACAAATCTCCACCTATTGATCAAACCATGTATAGATCCATGATTGGAAGCTTACTGTACCTGACAGCTACTAGACCAGATATTTTACAGGCAGTATGCATGGTAGCACGATTTCAAGCTAATCCTAAGGAGACTCATGTAACAACGGTGAAAAGGATTCTTCGGTATCTCAAGGGTACTATGGAATATGGATTATGGTATCCGAAAGGTAAAGACTTCACCCTTATTTCGTATTCAGATGCAGATTGGGCAGGATGTGTAGATGACAGAAAGAGTACCAGTGGAGGTGCATTCTATCTTGGAGACAGATTAGTCGCATGGCACAGTAAGAAACAAGAGTCAGTTTCTTTATCGACCGTAGAAGCAGAATATATTGCAGTGACAACATGTTGTACACAGGTATTGTGGATGAAGCAAACCTTGAAAGATCTTGGTATTAGCTTCAGTGAGCCAATATCAGTTAAGTGTGATAACACCAGTGCCATTAACATCTCCAAGAATCCAGTTATGCATTCACGCACAAAGCACATCGCTATCAGATATCATTTTTTGAAGGAGAAAGTTGCAGAAGGTGAGGTTAAGTTGGATTTTGTTCCAACCACAGAACAAGTAGCAGATATCTTTACGAAACCATTGCCAAAGGAAGTTTTTGAGTATCTTCAAAATAAACTGGGAGTGGTCACTCTTCCCAAGAATTGACTAGCTACAGGGATCACATTCTCAGGGGGAGCATTTAAGTATTTGATTATCTTTGTGCTCATGTTCATGATTTTTGCTAAGTGTAATAAATTGTGCTTGAGAATGTTGTGCATGGACTCAGGGGGAGTCTGCAGTAGCCCTTTGGTATTATTGTCAAAGGGGGAGAAGAGTTACAAGAAACTGCAAATGTGTTGCCAACAATTCCAAAGGGGGAGATTGTTGAGCAAGGTGCAACATCAGTATTGTCATTGTTGTCAACACAGTCAGATAGATCTGTTGATGTAGTGGATAGGAAGTTCAATGGCTAGTCAGATGCAGAAGACAGGAGTTCAAAGGTTTCTCAGAGTATGTACAATGATTTTCCAAGAAGACCGAAGTGGACCACTTGCAAAAGATCAAAGAAAAAGACAAGTAAGAAAAGTGTCGCGATATCGCGACATATACAACAGGCAAGAAAAACTGTCACGATTTCACGACATGTTTGAAGAGAGAGAAAAAGGAGGAAAAACTATCGCGATTTCACGACATGTTGGAAAGAAAAAACACAAGTGGAAAAACTATCGCGATTTCACGACATGTTGGAAGAGAGAAACAGCAGGAAAAACTATCGCGATTTCGTGACATGTTGGAAAGAAAAACACAAGTGGAAAAACTGTCGTGATTTCGCGACATGTTGGAAGAGAGAGAAACAGCAGGAAAAACCACGATTTCACGACATGTTGGAAAGAAAAACACAAGTGTGAAAAACTTTCACGATTTCTTGACATGTTGGAAGAGAGGAGAAGAAGAAAAGCATGATTTCACGACATGTTGGAAGGGAAGAAGAAAGAAAATGATTTGACATGTTCAAGAGAAAGTGAAAGGAAAATCGTGCGATTTCGTGACATGTTGGCAAAGAAAAAGGCAAGTAGAAAAAGTGTCACGATTTCATGACATATTGCAAGAAAGATAGTACGAAAGAAAAAGTGTCACGATTTTGTGACATGCTAGAAGAAAAAGAGGCAAGTAGAAAAAGTGTTCGTGATTTCGCGACATGTTGAAAGAAAAAGTGCTAAGGAGAAAAAGTGTGTCCGATACGACATGAAAAATAAGGTAAGAGAAAAGGCGATACGACAAAAGAGAAAGTGCTAAGGAGAAAAAGTGTGTCGATATCCGTGACATGTAGAGTTGAGAAAGAAAGGCAAGAGAAAGCGTACGGATGAAAAAGTGTCGCGATATCGCGACATGTTGCATTTTCATGACTCAATGAGGAGAGAGAAAGCAAGAAGGCAGAAGTGTCACGATTTCACGACATGTTATGTTTTTGTGGGTGCAAGCCAAGAAAAGTAGCAAGAAGGCAAAAGTGTCACGATATCGCTACATGTTGTATTCTCGCGGGCCAAAGCTAAGAGAAAGCGTATGGATGAAAAAGTGTCACGATATCGCTACATGTTGTATTCTCGCGGGCCAAAGCTAAGTGTAAGTGTACGGAGGCAAAAGTGTCACGATATCGCGACATGTGTTTTCGTGGCAACAACGACAGAAGAGTTGCAGGGGCAGTTGAGGCCGACGAAGACCGATGGAAGCCGATGAAATTTAGGGTTTGCAACCGACTAAGATTAGGGTTTGCAGTCGACTAAGATTTGGGTTTTTCAGCCGACTAAGATTAGAGTTTTCTTCATGAAAAGTTTGTTATAAAAGGAGGGCTGTTTGGAGAATTTGAAATGTATCGAAGTGTGCGAAATACGGTCGTTGAGCGCAGAGAGCAAGTCATGTCGAATCTTTTGAAGTGTGGAATTTCGCTAAGAAAGTAGAGTGTGCAACAAGGAGAAGATGATCGAGGTGCAGAGTGTGCGAAGTGCTTGCAAAAAGAGTGCAACAAGGAGAAGGAAGAGGAGTTGTGAAGTGCTTGCATAGAAAAGCAGAGTGCGTAGAGGAATCAAAGGTGACCGATCAAGGTCTAGCAAAAGCAAAGGTATCTTATTATCAATCTTCTAGTTTCAGACTTGAAGTCCAAGTTGGTGCTTGGCATCAGGGGTTGGTGCTCCTTTCTGTTGGTGCAGAGAAATCGGGGGTTGGTGCTCCTTCCAGTGGGTGTTGGTAAAATTGTTTGTAAAGTTGTTGCTTTGCAAAGGCTGGATTTGGATGGTAGTCCAAGCAGTCATTTTTGAGGAGTAGCCACATTGGTGAACCTCGTTAAATCTTGTGTTGTGTGATGCTCTGTTGCTATTCTTACTGTATCTATTTATAAGTTTTAATTGCTGTTATTTTAAGAGTTGTAGATTCAAGATTAAAGAGCTACACTGATTCACCCCCCCTCTCAGTGCCATTATAAGACTAACAGTTGTGGGTCCTACGGTAGACCCTATGCTTGGCCTAGACCAACTATACTCAGTACATTTAAGGTAATCCTATGGCTATATCATGAGCTAGACTTCCCTATCTCCCTAGTCCTGGTCCTAATATGGTGTGATCTTGTAGTAGTGGTCCTCTCCAAAACTTGTCCACCTAGCAGCCTGATAATACCCTCCAGCTGGGCATTGTGTGCTACATCCGCTATGTGCTACTCATTACCCTCCTCCACGAGGGTATGTAGCTACCTAATCTCTACCATCGGGTCAAAATATACAAGCCCTAAAGTATATGGTACCATGGGAGGTGCCATGATAGCCTATGTAGATGAGGGAGCCACCCTCATTACACTTATTAAGTCCCACTTAGCAGTCACTACATCTAGTGTCACCTACAAAAGATCACGTTGGCTAGTAATCTTCTCAATCTCGGTGTCTGCTATAGCCACTTATGCCCAGAGATTTGCCCTCTCCTTCTCATAGCTGCATCATTGGCTTTGGCCATGAGATAGCTTCACCTCCAGAGTGACGATAGTGGTGTCCCTATGCGGGAGTTAGGTATGAAGTGACCCAATATAAATTTAGAGGTAAAAAATATGTGCCCTCAACTATCCAACCTCATTGTTAGGAGGTGCCTCACCCTCCTCGAATACCTCCTCCTCTACCTCTACCTGTGGGTCCTCCTCTGTAGTGGCCCCTACATCCCATGCACCCTCGATCCTCTAACAGACCCTGCATCCATGAGCGTCCACATCTAAGCCCTCTATGCCCTCTAATGCAAAGTCATCCTCTGGTTGGCCTAGAGGTCCCTTGTCATGCCACTATAAGCTAGTCTACCATGTGTGGTAATCGAAAGTAGTGCCTATGTCTACTAGGCCCGACTCTTGAAAGTCGTCATCACCCCCTAGTGGAGGCACTTGGGGCCAGGTCAGGTCCCTCTCTAGGACCAAGTATCTATAAATAGGAGGTACCTCTAGGATATCCTACTGGATCCCAAACTACCACAAGATGTGAGAGAAGTGCTGAAACTCATGTATATCAGCCTTACAGCTGATAATCCACCTGTCTCTATGTGCCTGGTGCAAGTATCTTACCACCTCTGGCCAGGCAGGGCATCCCATGTATGGTCGCCACTCAATCTACACAAGGTAAATCCATGATATTCTAGTGATATAGTGGTCTAGGTCTCTTGCATGAGAGCTACTCTTGAATCTCTCCTAATCCCAAGGCTAGAAGGTTGCATAGCACTGACAAGCTGCATCGATATCAGAAATCCCTAGAGGTAAATCTATGGGGTACTCTATCCGAATATATCGCCAGCCCCAAATCTATATAAGTATATTGCAATCGATGCCTACTCTGCTATGATGTGTAATCTAGTACAACTCGTGATAGAGCTATGCTAGAAGGGTGCTCCCCCATACCATAATAAGAGATCGCTCGGTTGAGCTGATCATAACCTCCCTGGTCCTAGCCAGGAGGTTCCAAGGGAACCTCATGCCTAATGAATCTTGGAGGACTATTTGTATGATCAATTGCATAAACATAATCTCCTACTATGAAAAGAATTCGGGTCGGTACCACTCCTCGACGTGGATGTCTTCATGATCAATGCAGCCCTGCATCTCGATGCTCCATCTACAAAATATAGCATCACACATGGCCTTCCTCATCATGGTAGGAGAGGAGGTTATGGCCTCACCATAAATAGATAGGTGGAATATGAGGTAGACATCCTCTAGAGTAATAGTCATTTCACTCGTAAGAAGGTGAAATGTATTGGTTTGCACATCCCAGCGATGGGCCAATGCAGTCATGTGTGCCTAGTGAGGTCTAATAGTGGGGAGGTCCAAGATGTAATGAAACCCCATGGTAGCAAACCACTTCCACTCCACGTCAGTAAGAGTGCAGTGTAAGTTACGAAGGAGATCAGTCTCCCTCACTCTATTGGTCAAGCTCTGAGTGAAAGCAATCAAATAAATAAGAAAAAAATTAAAAATAACTCAAAATGGCAAACAAATAAAAAAATCTCATGAAAATGTAAAAACATGCAAAATCATGATTGAAAATTTCAAAAAAATCAAATAAAGCACTTCAAAATTGCAATAAAACGCATTAATTGCCAAAAATTTAAAGAAAAATGAAAAAAATTGAAAACTTTTCCTAAGGGTGTCGCACCGTAGGTCAAAATTACAATCAACAAGGCGGTCAAAAATATGACCATTGGAATTTAAATCCCGCTGTAGCTGATAGTCGTGGTCCCCAATATGCCAATTGGGAATCGCATCTGCCACATGCGGCTAGGGAACATGACCTTTTTAGGATCATTTCTCTCCTAAAATAAACCTCAAAATTAAAACCCTCCCCTCTAATATAATCTATGTTAAACCTAACTAGGGTGAGGTTTGTTATCGGTAGTTTAATGTGGTTCATTTAATCCATTACTTAGTGTGGTTAATTTTTAATCTGGTAAATTGCTAGCATGGTCTCAGTTTGTGTGTTACCTTGGAAGCACTAGCTCCTCCGCTAGTCGAAGCTTCTGAATAGTCAGCCATCAGTGTGGATAGGATGGAATCAGTGAAGTTTGTGGTAGCGTTCTATGTTAGAATTTACTTTTTACCTCTCAGAGCTCTCAGTTTTACTGGTAGTTTCAGGTAAATAATAAAATTTTTCAAATGGGAAAAACCTTATATATTTTTCAAATTTATTTTGGACCACATCTGACAACCACGGTCCTCAAATTAGGGTTTTTTGCCCACAGGTCTAAGCTACGGTTAAGGAATTTGACCTTCTTAATCACTTTTGATAGGCATGGTCAGAAAACTACAATAAATTCTCCCAATTTCCACTGTGGAGAGATGTAAAATAATACATTAAAATACCCACCAAACCAGATAATTCAAAATCTAAAAAATTAACAAAAAAATTAGATAACATTAAAATCCAAATGCGCCTCGTATTCAGTCATTTACCCTATACACTTGGCGATTGCAGTGACTTGTGATCCATGCAATCCAATAAGATGAATAAATTACCATAAGGACATTTGGGGTAAATTAGTCATCGTTGAATTGTATGTTTTATTTCAATCCCTAAGAAGGCCCTAACGGCCGGACTGCTCTAGGGGAATGAGATATTCATTGCAATTCCCCTATGATATTTTTAGCAAATCATCGACAATGTGATTCAACATAAGCATAATTAGAATTGTCCTTAATTTGATTTCCTAAGAAGGCCTTCGTAGCTGGACCGCTCCATGGGATAGAAATGGACAAGTACTATTAACAGTTGCAATCATAGCTGATTAGGCCTTGCCAATAATTCAAATGCTAAATTTTAATTTTTTCAAGATCATTCATAGTGGTCAAGCGACTCGTCACTTCATTTAATTATCATTACCTTTATTGAATCATCGCTTGAGGGTGTATTCATAATATCATAATCATAATCAAAGTCAACAGAATATCCCTTGATCGTAGATCCCTAGATCTTGTCAAAATTGTGTTCGTCTTACGAATCATTGCCAAAGACTATCATAAGCTTACCCTCTACTGGGGTAAAAAGCAATAAATGATAGTTAGTTTATAGCTCTCTTCCTTTCGATTATATAGTCCTAACTCCTATTGTAGCACCAAAGCTACCCAAATGTCTGATGATGAGTACAAACTCTTTCAAATTTAAGCCTTCCATCCAGTTGTAAGCAATGATTCTAGGATACACGTCCTCCTTGCAGGACTCGAACATCTAATGCTAATCAGACCAATGATCATCATGCAACCTATGCCATCATTTTAAGAGGTTTATTTTTGGTCAACGTTGTTCGATCTCATAATGCATCTCAAAATGGGCATCTGTAGACACCTAAAACACGTCATGTCGAGACGACTACTCATATGGGATATGCTAGAAGACCATATGCAAGACCTTAAATAGATACCAAGGTATAGTAGTGGTTTTTACCACTCAATTTGGGCACCTTTTCCTAGTCTATGCTAGCGGCTACTGACACCCGTAGTTAGCAGAGCTGATCATGCATGTCAGCCATGGTTAGGCCTGAAATTCAGTTGGCCTTTTACCGATTCAAAGTTGGTTCAAACGGCCAATTGGTTACGAATTGGAGCGGTTTGAGTGAGGAAGGTTCTGGATCCTTCCATCCAATAAGCTCAACTACCCAATATTGTTCTTGGCTTCCTCATGAAGCCACCCCTAGCCCTTGGCAAGTGATATAAAACCTCCTCCAATTGGGAGAAAATATATAGATGAATCTCGAGTTGAAATGCAACAAAGCCCTATTGAATTGCATACTCACTTATATGCATTGAGAGGAATACTTTGGTTTCCCAATTGGATATCACATGCCATGGAGGTCCTAGGAGGCTAGGATATTCAAGAAATGTTAATTCATACAATCCATGCACAAAATGAGCAATTCAACTGCCAAATCTGCCAGAGGACATAGTGGCGGCCCTTGATCATCAATTACTCAAGAAGAATTGAATATTGGACACCAAATTGGGAGGTAAAAAATAGCTCAAGCTTAGCCACGGCTATCAGCCATGATGGACGGTGCTCACCATGAGTCAGACCCATGGTTAGGTTGTCATCTTTAGTTTCATTGTTTTCTATTTGTAGTATTTGCTTAATTGCATTATATTATACATATATCATGTTAATTTGCTTTAGTAGAGACTTTGACCGGTGCAATTAGAGCTTTTAGTCATTTCCCTTCACTTTTGCAATTATGGCACTAATGGTTCTTTTCATGCTTCCATGCTTTCAATTTCTTAATTAATTCAATAGATAGCTAGATCTGCTTTTGCTTATATGTTTGTAGCAATATTTTTAGGTTTAATATAATTTTAATATGTTTCTTGCACTTTCTTTATTTCATACAAGTTATGCTACCTTTTATGCAAATATCTCCTAAAAGCCTCATCAAGAGAGGCCTCCTTTGTTGTTAATTGCTTCTTGTTGTTTATTACACGTAGGACTAACAGGGTTTTGAGATGCAAGGCATCAAATATCTCTAATCATGGAGAAGAAGGTCATCAACACATTGGAGTAGTGTGTCCATTTAGAAATTCTACGTATTGCACCTACCCTGTTGGGGCTTTCAAATTGTGTTAATTGTATCAACATTTGGGTGACCCTAAGAGGGGCATGATTGTAACCAAGATTTGATTCAAGATTAATAGAAGAAACATTCACTTTCTTGTCATATGCAATCTTGTCTTTCATTTCTTGCTTTAATTATTGATTTCAATTAATGCATTAGTTAGGTGTATGCTTTTTAGATCGGTACAAAGAGGTAACATTTTAGAGAGCAATGGATGTTGCATTTAAGGGATTTATATTGAAGATAGTGTTAGTATATCTTGATGACATTACCATTTTTTCAAAAATTCCTCAAGATAATTTTGCACATCTAACTCAAGTGTTTGATAGGTGCAAGGATTTTGGCATATCTTTGTATCCTAGAAAATATGTTTGGGACCACACAAGGTAAAGTACTTGGGCATATTATTTCAAAAGATGATATTAGCATTGATCCACAAAGAGTAGAAGCCATTTCTAAAATTCTTCCTCCTAATAATCTTAAGTGAGTTAGATCATTCTTTGGAAATATTAACTTTATTAGGAAGTCTGTCCCTGATTTTGCTTAGATTGCCAAGCCAATAAATGACATGATCAAGAAAAATAGAGAAATAAGATACACAAAATAAAATACTATAGCTTTTTAGAATATCAAAGATGCAATTACTCAGGCTCCAATATAGAATTGTCTAGATTATTCTAGATATTTTAGAACACACTATTGCTGCAGTTCTAGCTCAGCAAGATGAAGTGAAAAATGGAAGGCCTGTAGCCTTTATGACCATAGGATTTAAAGTTGCTCAATTGAAATTTTCTTTTGCAGAAAAACAAGCTTATTCATTAATTAGAGATTTAGATAATTTCAAGTGTATTTTTGGATCAAATAAGGTAAAAGCCTATATCCTTTACATTGTTGTTAAAGATATTTTTACTCAGACTGAACCTTTAGCCAATCCTACAAGGTGGATGGCTAAATTACTGCAGTATAATGTGGATGGCTAAATTTTATGGCATAGAATTTTCAATTCCTATCAATGGCCAACATTTGAAATTGTATCATTCTGCACATAGGGCTTGAGAAGCCTCAAAAAAAATGTGTGTTTCAATCTTGTTCTTTCTAGGTGATTAAGGTGTCCTTTTTAGGTGATTAAGGTGTTCTTTATAGGTTATTAAGGTGTCCTATTTAGGTGATTAAGGTGTTTAGGTTAGGTGATTAGTTTATTTTTTGAGTTCTTGTGGTTTTTTGGAGATTCTAGAGTTCTCAGGTGATTCATTGTTAAAGAGTCTTTTCATCACCTATCCTAGTCGGAGCTTGTGTTGGATCCTCAAAATCCAACTTGAGTTTGCCCCAAATTTTTGAATTTTTGGTGTCCTATGGTCTTTTCAAATTTGCAATACCCACTTGAGTCCTTTCCAATTATTGCAAATTTTTGGTCCTTTTGAAGTCTTGTTTCACCCTCCAAGAGCAATGAAAGTTTTTATGTCACCAAGGTTAGGCCTTTGTTTTGGTTTTCCTAAGGTCTTTTTGTCAATAAATGTTTGGCCTAACTAAGGTTGATGTAGGAGCCTATCTTCCGGAGGGCATAACTTTTGATCCGACCGTTGGATCGGCTTGAAATTTTATAGGGAGTTGGATAATGAGGAGGAAAATGACATGGCTAGGCCACAAATGGGCCTAGATTACCATTTTTAGACCTTTTTGAGATTTTTTTGAGCCTTAATTCCTTCATCTAGTGCCCCAAAAATGGATTTTAGTGGTTTTTTAGAAAATTCCAAAAAATAATTACTTCTAGACATGGGTAGGTGTTGATATTTTATAGAAGGCTTAATATGGGTGATACGGTGATGGGTTTTAATTTTTAGGGCCATCCGAGATTTTTTGGTGACTTACTAAAAATAGGGTTGTTTTTGGCTAAAAATGGCAAATTTTCCAAAAATAGTAATTTCTTATCTTTAGGGCTTTAAGATGTAGGGTTTTGTTTTAGGGTTTCTCGCATTGTAAAAAGGGGGGAAAACCCTAAACCCTAAACCTAAAAATCCTAAACCCTAAACCCTAAACCCTAAACCCTAAACTCAAAACCCTAAACCCTAAAAAAATAAAAAAATAAAAAAAATAAAAACCTAAAGGTGATGGAGATAGTGGCTATTATGGATCATTTCCCATTATGGGCCATCATTGAGGCAGTTACAATTTTTGCAATTATGGACCAAGTGATCAAGCTATTTAAGAGAGTTGTTGCAACTCAGGAAACATCTCCGGCCCCCCCCATTAATTTTGCTTTCTCCCCCCGGGAGACTCCCATTGTAATGATTTATTGGATAATACAATCATGCTTCCTCCTTTCAATAGTTCTATGTGCAATTTTGCTTGTTGTCCTATTTACATGTTACATCATTTGAATGTGTAAATGGTGTCTTCTTTCACTAGCATGCTTAATCACCTTTGTTGCATTATTTGAATGAATGTGGTTGGCTCAATTTTATCTTCTCCCTCCTTCTATCTTCACCATATTTTAAGTTTGGCTACAATTGCCCAATGGATAAGGCATCGATCTACTTTTTGAAGCACTAGCTGGGAGTTACTTCAAAGCTTGGTCAACTTTTATGTTGTAGTTTTATTTTATTTTTTGTAAATTTGGATGAGCATGAGCATATAAGAAATATTGTAGGCTCACCTCTAGGGTTTCCTTACCTTACTCGATCTATCTAGAGTCTTAGGATAATATTTTCTTGAGTTAAAGAGGTGGATCCACCAGAATCCATAGTGCTGATTGGATCAGGGAAGTCTTGCAGCATGACAAATCTATTAAGGGTGTAGGAATTTCCCCCAATAATTTTTGGCATCATTATCAAGGAAGACTCAATACAATTTTGAGTTTGTTTTTCTCATAGTCTTTCCTGGAATGAAATTTGTGAGATTTGAGTGAATATAAGGTTGAGCAATCTTGGCCCAAGTATTGTTGAAGATCTTGTTCCTTCTTTGCACATCCATGTTGGTGACTCCGAATGAACTCAAAAATTTAAAAATAAAAAAAGGAGGAGTTGGATCTAGTATCTACAAGAAGAAGTGGTAAAGAAGTGCTTGTTAGAGTGCCAAATCCTGAGGTATTCTTCAAGTCTCATAGAAAATCTTCAATTCCAATTCATACTATTTCTATTTCTAGCCTGAATCTTGGTTTCAACTAGTCTTCTCCTACTATAAACCAAGTACCTATAGTGAATCAACCTGTAGTGAGTATGGTAGCTCCTAATGCAAATCAAAATGTCAATCAAAATATTAATGCTAATGTTAATCAGTGGAGGACCAATAGATATAGAGCCTTTGTTTTACCTACAAATCTAAATCCTCTCCCTGGTAAAGCTCATAAGTACTTGCCTAAATTTCAAGGGAACAATGTTGTCATCGGTGAAGATCATGTTAGGGATTTTTTGTATGCCATGGATAGTCTTGAGGTGGATGATGAAGATGTTGTCCTTAGATTGTTCTTTCAAACTTTAGAGAAGGATGCTCGAGAATGGTTCAATAGCCTTGGAGCTGGTACTATCAATAATTTTCAAGAGCTAGAGCACACTTTCCTTAGGAAATATGGAGAGAGGAAGAATGAACAGTCCTTGCTGACAGAATTGGCTACCATAAAAAAGAAAGAAAATGAATCAGTGGAAGATTTCAATAGAAGATTCTTTAAGACTAGAAATAATATTCCAGTAGCATTAAGGCCAAATGATGATCAGTCCATTTGTTTCTACAAAAATGCTTTCCCTGGAGATTTTAGTTATGAGCTGAGACAACAAGCAACAACTACCATTGATATATGTATGGAAAGGGCTATTGAAATAGAGAGACATATGATTGATAGTGGTAAGATGAAAGCATACTCTTTAGAGCCCAATCAACCTAAAAGGAAGCCCAAGAAGGTTGAGTTCTCTATCCCTAAGAAAATAGATTAGGATCCTATGAACAAAATAGCTAATCAGTTGAGTGAGATGTTTACTACTTTGAATAATAGGTTGGCTAGACTTGAAAAAGGTAAGGACAATAGTGCAAAAACTTCATAAGGTAATAATAGACAACAGGAAGATAACATGCCTCCTTTCAGAAGGAATTTTAATAGAAACTAGAATAACAATGGAAATGAAGAGGGAAACAGGAATCAGAATGGGAATTGGAAAAAAAATAAGTAGAGAGAGATCTAGATTCTATTCCAAATCCCATGCCATAAAATAATATAGCATCAGATCATCCCTTTTATTGCTCTACCTGTGATGCACCACATAACCCTATTGATTGTGGTATTTATCTAAGTATGCATTCTAATGTTGATTTAAATGTTGAATCTGAAGATGAAGATATTAGAATTAATGTATGTTGGACTCAGGAGGATGAAACCAGAGAACAAGAATTTGAAAGGGACATGGACATATGTGCCAATAATATTGAGCAAAGAGCATTGGTCTTTGGAGAGGCATCAACCTCAAGTGAGCCTACTAATACTAGATTTGATAGAATGAAGCAAGGAAAGCTTGTACCTACAATAGAAGAGGTTGAGTCTTTAGAAAGAATACATGCTATCAATATCAAGAATAGAATAGTGGAGGACAAAGTTGATGAAGGGCCTACACAAAAGGAGAAAGCTACAAGAGTGATTTCATAGAAAAAGGTAAATCAGATGAAGCTACAAATGATTCCTGAAGAGCCTGATGTAGAGGAGATTATCCAAAAGCAACAAAATGACTTGGCTAATCAGAAAACTAGAAAAGGAATTGATGATAAGAAATATCAGTTTGATCTAGGTTTAGAGGTTGCCAAATAGAAGGTCAACATCACTTTTGGAGAATTAATGACTATTCCAAAGTATCGGTATCAGGTATGTAGAGCCTTCAAATTAACTGATCAATCAAGAGGACAACCTCAAAATCCCATAGGCCTTGTGAATAATGCAGTCAGAGCCCCATATTTAGTTAAGCCATTTTACATCTCACTAAGGTATACATCAAGCTATGGGGACCAATATGTTATTCATAACTGCATGCTTGATAGTGGTGCTTCCATGAATGTAATGTCAAAACAAGTAGCTGATCAGTTAGGCTTGATTTATCAGAAAGAGCACCCTCCTATTTCTATCATGGATAACAGGAGAGTACCTTGTGTAGGCATTATCACTGGACTTCTTGTCCATATTGAACAATATCCTAAGAAAGGAGTGGTGATGGATGTTGTAGTTGTAGATGTGGACCCTTTCTTTTCCATATTACTCTCTAGGCATTGGGCAGAGCAACTAGGTGGTACTATTCAGTTGGATTGGTCATATGCCACTATTCCAATGTAAGGTAAGGAAAAAGTGATATTGAAAAGAGAACCCTTCAATAGGTATTCAGTTGAATTTAGAGATCCTAATGATAATATGGTTAATGTCATGAATTCTATTGAGGAAAAAGACATGGGGGTTTACTCTATCTAGCATTCTCCTTTCTTGTTGGAAGTACCTGATGCTCAGAATATGGATCCAAAACTGAAGGCTGAAGCAGATGCAGAAATTGATAGAATTTTGACTTCTGAGTTATGGACTATGACCTTTGATGGGGAAAAATCTAAAGTAGGAGCAGGAGCTAGAGTACTATTGATAGACATCAATGGCAGCTATCTTGGCATACCATACAGGTTAGAATTTTCTTGTACAAATAATGTTGTAGAGTATGAAGCTTTATTGCTAGGGCTAAGGAAAGCCAAGGAACTGGGTATTAATTACCTCAAAGTTAGTGGGGATGTTAAGCTAATAATTCAATAGATCAAAGGGAGATATCAAACAAAGCACCCTAGATTAAAGCAATATAAGCAGGTAGTGTTGGATGAAATAGATAGATTTTTAGCTTTTGATCTACAATTTATTCCTAGAGCACATAATCACAATGCTAATATGTTGGCCATTAATGCTTCTGGAGAAAAAACCTTGAGATAGACACTTGGTTTATGGAAAGGTTCCCAACCATATCTATTTATAAGCCATATATTCCTAGATAATGTGGTATATTTACAAGTTTTTCATGATGATATACACATTAATGATTTTATGACTATGCAAAATGAGTTTTTTGATGTTATTTGTGATGAAAGTGATGAAGAAAAACTGAAGGATGTTATTGGAGAGCCTACAAAAGTCATACAACTAAAGACCAACAAGATCCCTAGGGGGTTGGTGTCTTTAGAGAGCTTGTTTGATGACTTTGATAGAGCATATAAAACTTTGGTTCAGGAATCTGAGGTAGATGAAGTTAATATTGGAATAGAGGAAGAGCCCAAGATTGTTAGGATCAATAAAGCTTTGTTAGGAAAAGAGAAGCAACAATATATCAAATTTTTGAAAAATAACATGGATATTTTTGCTTGGAGTTATGAAGATCTGAAGACCTTCAATACAAAGGTAATGACTCACATAATACCCCTTCAGAAAGATACCAAGCCTTTCAGGTAGAAACAAAGGAAGTTCAATCCCACTTTGCATCCAATTATGCAGAAAGAAGTGTAGAAGTTATTGGATACCAAGATAATCAAGAAGGTGAGATTTTCTACTTGGTTGGAAAACCTGGTTCCAATTAGAAAAAAGAATGGTGAGATCAGGCTTTGTGTAGATTTTAGGAATCTGAATAAGAGCTCTCTCAAAGACAACTATCCACTTCCAAATATGGAGCAATTGCTTCAAGCAGTGGTTGGGTCATCAAGAATATCTTTATTGGATGGCTTTTTAGGTTACAATCAGATTGCAGTGAATCTAGAAGACAGACACAAAACAACTTTCACTACACCATGGGGAACATTTGAATATCTTAGGATGCCCTTTGGATTGATGAATGCAAGGGCAACATTTTAGAGAGCAATGGATGTTGCATTTAAGGGATTGATGTTCAAGATAGTGGTAGTATATCTTGATGACATTACAGTTTTTTCAAAAAATCTTGAAGATCATTTTGCACATCTAACTCAAGTGTTTGACAGGTGCAAGGAGTTTGGCATATCTTTGAATCCTAGAAAATATGTGTTTGGGGCCACACAAGGTAAACTACTTGGGCATATTGTTTCAAAATATGGGATTAGCATTGATCCACAAAGAGTAGAAGCCATTGCTAAAATTCCCCCTCCTAAGAATATTAAGGGAGTTAGATCATTCTTTGGAAATATTAACTTTATTAGGAGGTTTATCCCTGATTTTGCTCAGATTTCCAAGCCAATAAATGACATGATCAAGAAAAATGGAGAAATAATATGGATAGAGGAAAATACTGTAGCTTTTTAGAAGATCAAAGATGCAATTACTCAAGCTCCAGTATTGAATTGCCCAGATTATTCTAGAGATTTCAAGATCTACTCATATGCCTTAGAACACACTATTGCTGTAGTTCTAGCTCAACAAGATGAAGAGAAAAATGAAAGGCCTATAGCCTTTATGAGCACAAGATTGAAGGGTGCTCAATTGAAATTTTCTTTGCTGGAAAAATAAGCTTATGCATTAATTAGAGCTTTAGATCATTTCAAGTGCATTTTTGGATCCAACAAGGTAATAGCATGTATCCCTTACATTGTTGTTAAAGATATTTTCACTCAGACTGAACCTTTAGGTAGTCCTACAAGGTGGATGGCTAAATTATTGTAGTATGATGTGGAATTCAAAGTAGTACAGATGGTCAGAGGATAGGGATTGGCAAAGTATCTAGCTAACAAAGAAGGGGAGGCTATGAATAACACTATTGTAGTAGATGAGCAACAAGAAGCAAGAGCAATTGATAATTTTGATTGTAGGTGGTATGATGGCATTATATTTTACCTTCAAAACTTGTCATTTCTAGGAGACATACCCCAAAACAAAAGAAGGTCTATCAAGAAATTGGCTCAAAGGTATTACATTCAAGAAGGAATACTGTATTGGAGGTATCCAGATGGTGTGTTGCTTCTCTGTTTGTATGAGAAAGAGATCACTCAAGTGCTAAAAGAATATCATTCTAGATTTTGTGGGGGTCACTTTGCTCCAAATGCTACTGCTCACAAGATCATGAGAGTTGGTTATTATTGGCCCTCCCTATTTAAGGATGTTTACCAGTTTGTTAGGAGTTGTCATAACTATCAAATTTTTGTAGGAAAGAAGAATTTTCCAGCCATGCCCCTAAAGCCAGTGATTGTGGAAGCTCCTTTTACTCAATGGGGAATAGATCTCATAGGTGAGATTAACCCCAATTCTTTTGGAGGTCATAGGTGGATCATTACAACAACAGACTATTTTACCAAGTGGGTAGAAGTAGCACCTCTCAAGAAATCCACTATAGAAGTGGTCATCAAGTTTTTAGAAGAGCACATATTGACAAGATTTGGGGTTCCAAGGAAGATAGTCATAGACAATGGTAACTACTTCACTTATTTTGAGATGATTCAATTTTGTGCTAGGTACAACATAGAGCTTTCTCATTCTACAAATTACTATCCTCAAGGGAATGGTTTAGCAGAATCCTCAAATAAGAATTTGATCACAAGAATCAGAAGAGCATTAGGTAGAAACAAAAGAAGTTGGGATAGTGAGCTAAAGTTTGCTTTATGGGCTGATAGAATATCTATCAAAAGAAGCACAAGAAAATCTCCTTATGAACTAGTATATGGTGAGAATGCTCTATTACCTCCTCAAGTGGAGAGTCATGCTTTATCTTTGCTTCTTCTAGATCATGATAATCCAAATGTCTTGTAGAGAAGACTTGATCAAATTGTGAAGTTGTAGGAAGATAGAAAGGATGCATTAATGAAGATAACTGAGTAGGCTCACAAAATAATGTAGTTGTTCAATAAGAAATCCAAGGGTAAACCTTTTTAGGGAGGAGATATAGTGTTGTACTAGGACCCCAAAAATGAAAAGCATGGTGAGAAGGGGAAGTGGGAACCCAAATGGCTTGGCCCCTATCAAATCCTTCAGAATGTAGGCCAACATACTTACAAATTGCAAACTCTGGATGGTACAAAATTTTCAATTCCTATCAATGGCCAACATTTGAAATTGTATCATTCTACATAGAGGGCTTGAGAAGCCTAAAAAAATGTGTGTTTCAGTCTTGTTATTTCTAGGTGATTAAGGTGTCCTTTTTAGGTGATTAAGGTGTTCTTTCTAGGTGATTAAGGTGTCCTTTTTAGGTGATTAAGGTGTTTAGGTTAGGTGATTAGTTTAGTTTTTGAGTCCTTGTGGTCTGCTAGAGATTCTGGAGTTCTCAGGTGATTCATTGTTAAAGAGTATTTTCATCACCTATCCCAGTCAGAGCCTATGTTGGATCCTCAAAATCCAACTTGAGTTTACCCCAAATTTTTGAATTTTTGGTGTCCTATGGTCTTTTCAAATTTGCAATACCCACTTGAGTCCTTTCCAATTATTGCAAATTTTTGGTCCTTTTGAAGTCATGTTTCACCCTCCAAGAGCAATGAAAGTTTTTATGTCACCAATTTCAGGCCTTTGTTTTGGTTTTCCTAAGGTCTTTTTGTCAGTAAATGTTTGGCCTAACTAAGGTTGATGCAGGAGCCTATCTTTCAGAGGGCATAACTTTTGATCCGACCATTGGATCGACTTGAAATTTTATAGGGAGCTAGATAATGAGGAGGAAAATGATGTGGCTAGGCCACAAATGGGCCTAGATTACCATTTTTAGGCCTTTTTGAGATTTTTTCAAGCCTTAATTCCTTCATCTAGTGCCCCAAAAATGGATTTTAGTGGTTTTTTAGAAAATTCCAAAAAATAATTACTTCTAGACATGGGTAGGTGTTGATATTTTATAGAAGGCTTAATATGGGTGATACGGTGATGGGTTTTAATTTTTAGGGCCATCCGAGATTTTTTGGTGACTTACTAAAAATAGGGTTGTTTTTGGCTAAAAATGGTAAATTTTCCAAAAATAGTAATTTCTTATCTTTAGGGCTTTAAGATGTAGGGTTTTGTTTTAGGGTTTCTCACATTGTAAAAAGGGAGGGAAAACCCTAAACCTAAACTTGAAAACCCTAAACCTAAAAACCCTAAACCCTAAACTCAAAACCCTAAACCCTAAACTCAAAACCCTAAACCCTAAAAAAATAAAAAAACCTAAAGGTGATGGAGATAGTGGCTATTATGGATCATTTCCAATTATGGGCCATCATCGAGGTAGTTACAGTTTTTGCAATTATGGACCAAGTGATCAAGCTATTTAAGAGAGTTGCTACAATAGGAAACATCATCAAGTTTTTGCACAGTAATTTTGCAAGAGGTATACCAGAGTGCCCATCCTTGTCGGTTGTATTTTCCTTTGTGTGTCTTGTCTAGTTACCCCTTTTTCTTCCCCATTATTGTGCAGGTTTTTCTGAGGAGGTGTCCAGTTTACTGAGATCAGTTCTAGTGGCTGGGATCGGAAGCTAGGAGGCTCTTTGTTACATCATTTGAACAAAGAGTTGTAGTTCTCTATTGCATCATTTGAATGGAGAACTCATTTGTATTTTCTTAGTGAGATCTTATTACACTGATCAGACTCCCATTGTAATGATTTATTGGATAATACAATCCTGCTTCCTCCTTTCAATAGTTCTATGTGTAATTTTTCTTGTTGTCCTATTTACATGTTACATCATTTGAATGTGTAAATGGTATCTTCTTTCACTAGCATGCTTAATCACCTTTGTTGCATTATTTGAATGAATGTGGTTGGCTCAGTTTTATCTTCTCCCTCCTTCTCTCTTCACCATATTTTAAGTTTGGCTACAATTACCCAATGGATAAGGCATCGGTCTACTTTTTGAAGCACTAGCTGGGAGTTACTTCAAAGCTTGGTCAAATTTTATGTTGTAGTTTTATTTTATTTTTTGCAATCTGGATGAGCATGAGCATATAAGAAATATTGTAGGCTCACCTCTAGGGTTTCCTTACCTTACTCGATCTGTCTAGAGTCTTAGGATAATATTTTCTAGAGTTAAAGAGGTGGATCCACCAGAATCCATAGTGTTGATTGGATCAAGGAAGTCTTGCAACATGACAAATCTATTAAGGGTGCAAGAATTTCCTCCAATAATTTTTGGCATTGTTGCTAGGGAAGACTCAATACAATTTTGAGTTTGTTTTTCTCATAGTCTTTCCTAGAATGAAATTTGTGAGATTTGAGTGAATATCAGGTTGAGCAATCTTGGCCCAAGTATTGTTGAAGATCTTGTTCCTTCTTTGCACATCTATGCTGGTGACTTCGAATGAACTCAAAAATTTAAAAATAAAAAGGAGGAGATGGATCTAGCATCTACAAGAAGAAGTGGTAAAGAAGTGCTTGCTAGAGTGCCAAATCTTGAGGTATTCTTCAAGTCTCATAGAAAATCTTCAATTCCAATTCATACTATTTTTATTTCTAGCTTGAATCTTGGTTTCAACCAGTCTTCTCCTACTGTAAACCAAGTACCTATAGTGAATCAACTTGTAGTGAGTATGGCAGCTCCTAATGCAAATCAAAATGTCAATGTAAATCAAAATTTCAATCAAAATGCCAATGCTAATGTTAATCAGTGGAGGACCAATAGATATAGAGCCTTTGTTTTACCTGCAAATCTAAATCCTCTCCCTGGTAAAGCTCATAAGTACTTGCCTAAATTTCAAGGGAACAATGTTGTCACTGATGAAGATCATGTTAGGGATTTTCTATATGCCATGGATAGTCTTGAGGTGGATGATGAAGATGTTGTCCTTAGATTATTCTTTCAAACTTTAGAGAAGGATGCTCGAGAATGGTTCAACAACCTTGGAGCTAGTACTATCAATAATTTTCAAGAGCTAGAGCACACTTTCCTTAGGAAATATGGAGAGAGGAAGAATGAACAATCCTTGCTGATAGAATTGGCTACCATGAAAAAGAAAGAAAATGAATTAGTGGAAGATTTCAATAGAAGATTATTTAAGACTAGAAATAATATTCCAGTAGCATTAAGGCCAAATGATGATCAATCCATTTGTTTCTACAAAAATGCTTTCCCTGGAGATTTTAGTTATGAGTTGAGACAACAAGCAACAACTACCATTGATATATGTATGGAAAGGGCTATTGAAATAGAGAGACATATGATTGATAGTGGTAAGATGAAAGCATACTCTTTAGAGCCCAATCAACCTAAAAGGAAGCCCAAGAAGGTTGAGTTCTCTATCCCTAAGAAAATAGATTAGGATCCTATGAACAAAATAGCTAATCAATTGAGTGAGATGTTTACTACTTTGAATAACAGGTTGGCTAGACTTGAAAAAGGTAAGGACAATAGTGCAAAAACTTCACAGGGTAATAATAGATAGCAAGAAGATAACATGCCTCCTTTCAGAAGGAATTTTAATAGAAATTGGAATAACAATGGAAATGAAGAGGGAAACAGGAATCGGAATGGGAATTGGAAAAAGAAAGAAGTAGAGAGAGATCTAGATTCTATTCCAAATCCCATGCCATAAAATAATATAGCATCAGATCATCCCTTTTATTGCTCTTCCTGTGATGCACCACATAACCCTATTGATTGTGGTATTTATCTAAGTATGCATTCTAATGTTGATTTAAATGCTTGAATCTAAAGATGAAGATATTAGAATTAATGTATGTTGGACTCGAGAGGATGAAACCGGAGAACAAGAATTTGAAAGGGACATGGACATATGTGCCAATAATCTTGAGCAAAGAGCATTGGTCTTTGGAGAGGCATCAACCTCAAGTGAGCCTGCTAATACTAGATTTGATAGAATGAAGCAAGGAAAGCTTGTACCTACAACAGAAGAGGTTGAGTCTTTAGAAAGAATACATGTTATCAATATCAAGAATAGAATAGTGGAGGACAAAGTTGATGAAGGGCCTACACAAAAGGAGAAAGCTACAGGAGTGATTTCATAGAAAAAGGTAAATCATATGAAGTTGCAAATGATTCTTGAAGAGCTTGATGTAGAGGAGATTATCCAAAAGCAACAAAATGACTTGGCTAATCAGAAAACTAGAAAAGAAATTGATGATAAGAAATATCAATTTGATATAGGTTTAGAGGTTGCCAAATAGAAGGTCAACATCACTTTTGGAGAATTAATGACTATTCCAAAGTATCGATATCAGGTATGTAGAGCCTTCAAATTAACTGATCAATTAGGAGGACAACCTCAAAATCCCATAGGCCTTGTGAATAATGTAGTCAGAGCCCCATATTTAGTTAAGCCATTTTACATCTCACTAAGGTATACATCAGGCTATGGGGACCAATATGTTATTCATAACTGCATGCTTGATAGTGGTGCTTCCATGAATGTAATATCAAAACAAGTAGCTGATCAGTTAGGCTTGATTTATTAGAAAGAGCACCCTCCTATTTATATCATGGATAACAGGAGAGTACCTTGTGTAGGTATTATCACTAGACTTCTTGTCCATATTGAACAATATCCTAAGAAAGGAGTGGTGATGGATGTTGCAATTGTAGATGTGGACCCTTTATTTTCCATCTTACTCTCTAGGCATTGGGCAGAGCAACTAGGTGGTACTATTCAGTTGGATTGGTCATATGCCACTATTCCAATGTAGGATAAGGAAAAAGTGATATTGAAAAGAGAACCCTTCAATAGGTATTCATTTGAATTTAGAGATCCTAATGATAATATGGTTAATATCATGAATTCTATTGAGGAAAAAGACATGGGGGTTTACTCTATCTGGCATTCTCCTTTCTTGTTGGAAGTACCTGATGCTCAAAATATAGATCCAAAACTGAAGGCTGAAGTAGATGTAAAAACTGATAGAATTTTGACTTTTGAGTTATGGACTATGACCTTTGATGGGGAAAAATCTAAAGTAGGAGCAGGAGTTGGAGTACTATTGACAGACATCAATGGCAGCTATCTTGGCATACCATACAAGTTAGAATTTTCTTGTACAAATAATGTTGTAGAGTATGAAGCTTTATTGCTAGGGCTAAGGAAAGCCAAGGAATTGGGTATTAATTACCTCAAAGTTAGTGGGGATGCTAAGCTAATAATTCAATAGATCAAAGGGAGATATCAAACAAAGCACCCTAGATTAAAGCAATATAAGTAGGCAATGTTGGATGAAATAGATAGATTTTTGGCTTTTGATATACAATTTATTCCTAGAGCACATAATCACAATGCTAATTTATTGGCCATTAATGCTTCTGGAGCATAAAACCTTGATATAGACACTTGGTTTATGGAAAGGTTCCCAACCATATCTGTTTATAAGCCATCTATCCTAGATAATGTGGTATATTTACAAGTTTTTCATGATGATATACACATTAATGATTTTATGACTATGCAAAATGAGTTTTTTGATGTTATTTGTGATGAAGAAAAATTGAAGGATGTTATTGGAGAGCCTACATAAGTCATACAACTAAAGACCAATAGGATCCCTAGGGGTTGGTGACTTTAGAGAGCTTGTTTGATGACTTTGATAGAGCATATAAAACTTTGGTTCAAGAATCGAGGTAGATGAAGTTAATATCGGAACAGAGGAAGAGCCCAAGATTGTTAGGATCAATAAAGCTCTATAAAAAAGAGAAGCAACAATATATCAAATTTTTTAAAAAGAACATGGATATTTTTGCTTGGAGTTATGAAGATCTGAAGACCTTCAATACAAAGGTAATGACTCACATAATACCCCTTCAGAAATATACCAAGCCTTTCAGGCAGAAACAAAGGAAGTTCAATCCCACTTTGCATCCAATTATGCAGAAAGAAGTGCAGAAGTTACTGGATACCAAGATAATCAAGAAGGTGAGATTTTCTACTTGGTTGGAAAACCTAGTTCTAGTTAGAAAAAAATAATGGTGAGATCATTTTTTGTGTAGATTTTAGGAATATGAATAAGAGCTCTCTCAAAGACAACTATCCACTTCCAAATATGGAGCAATTGCTTCAAGCAGTGGTTGGGTCATCAAGAATGTCTTTATTGGATGGATTTTTAGGTTACAATCAGATTGCAGTGAATCTAGAAGATAGACACAAAACAACTTTCACTACACCATGGGGAACATTTGAATATCTTAGGATGCCCTTTGGATTGATGAATGCAGGGGCAACATTTCAGAGAGCAATGGATGTTGCATTTAAGGGATTGATGTTCAAGATAGTGGTAGTATATCTTGATGACATTACAGTTTTTTTAAAAAAATTCTGAATATCATTTTGCACATCTAACTCAAGTGTTTGACAGGTGCAAGGAGTTTGGCATATCTTTGAATCCTAGAAAATGTGTGTTTGGGGCCACACAAGGTAAAATGCTTGGGCATATTGTTTCAAAATATGGGATTAGCATTGATCCACAAAGAGTAGAAGCCATTGCTAAAATTCTCCCTCCTAAGAATCTTAAGGGAGTTAGATCATTCTTTGGAAATATTAACTTTATTAGGAGGTTTATCCCTGATTTTGCTCAGATTGCCAAGCCAATAAATGACATGATCAAGAAAAATGGAGAAATAAGATGGACAAAGAAAAATACTGTAGCTTTTTAGAAGATCAAAGATGCAATTACTCAGGCTCCAGTATTGAATTGCCCAGATTATTCTAGAGATTTCAAGATCTACTCATATGCCTCAGAACACACTATTGTTGCAGTTCTAGCTCAACAAGATGAAGAGAAAAATGAAAGGCCTATAGCCTTTATGAGCACAGGATTGAAGGGTGCTCAATTGAAATTTTATTTTCTGGAAAAATAAGCTTATGCATTAATCAAAGCTTTAGATCATTTCAAGTGTATTTTTGGATCCAACAAGGTAATAGCCTATATCCCTTACATTGTTGTTAAAGATATTTTCACTCAGAATGAACCTTTAGGCAGTCCTACAAGGTGGATGGCTAAATTGTTGTAGTATGATGTGGAATTCAAAGTAGTACAAATGGTCAGAGGACAGGGATTAGCAAAGTATCTGGCTAACAAAGAAGGAGAGGCTATGAATAACACTATTGCAGTAGATGAGCAACAAGAAGCAAGAGCAGTTGATAATTTTGATTGTAGGTGGTATGATGGCATTATCTTTTACCTTCAAAACTTATCATTTCTAGGAGACATGCCCCAAAACAAAATAAGGTCTATCAAGCAATTGGCTCAAAGGTATTACATTCAAGAAGGAAGACTGTATTGGAGGCATCCAGATGGTGTGTTGCTTCTCTATTTTTATGAGAAAGAGATCACTCAAGTGCTGAAAGAATATCATTATGGCTTTTGTGGGGGTCACTTTGCTCCAAATGCTACTACTCACAAGATCATGAGAGTTGGTTATTATTGGCCCTCCCTATTTAAGGATGTTTATCATTTTGTTAGGAGTTGTCATAACTATCAAATTTTTGTAGGAAAGAAGAATTTTCCAGCCATGCCCCTGAAGCCAATGATTGTGGAAGCTCCTTTTACTCAATGGGGAATAGATCTCATAGGTGATATTAATCCCAATTATTCTGGAGGTCATAGGTGGATCATTATAGCAACAAAATATTTTACCAAGTGGGTAGAAGCAGCACCTCTCAATAAATCCACTACATAAGTGGTCATCAAGTTTTTAGAAGAGCACATATTGACAAGATTTGGGGTTCCAAGGTGTAGAGGGGAAAAACTACCCTATCGCATACAATTTCCAAACAAAAGGTTGGATCTGCAAGGAGGTAACCTTTTGTGGGGTGAACCATGGGGGTATATTTTACTCTACACTTGGTGCTAGGGGGAAGGGTTCACCAGGAATGGTTTAAGTATTCGATCTAAGTCTTCAAGATATTCAGGATAGTTTGATGTATTCAGTTTCAATACAAGCACCTAAGTTTGGCCTTTCTAGATCTAAGATAGAAAATATAAAGGACAATGCATAAACAGAATAATACAAATAAAAATAGAATGCAAGAATACAAGAGCTATCCTGGAATTATTCTTTATTTGAATGCTCACTAACCTAGGGTTTATTTCAAAATAACTTTAAAGTAGAGATGTATAAAAGATAAATGCACAAAAATTATCCCTAGATACAAGCTAAATGCCTTTCACTTTTAGATGTCTATAAAACAGAAATGAAATCATAATTTCAACCAATAGTATGAGTAGAACACTAATCTAGATTGATGGTTGACTTAGCTTTTCTACCTCTTGTCCAATGATATCAGGAATACCTATTTCTGCAATATCACTCATGAAACACTGAAAAATAGAATTAGCATTAGGGGGCTTGCTTAGGCCACTGTGTAACAATATTGGAGGCACAATAGTCAAGCCCCCTAGGTCATTTTAGATGAAATTTTAATACAAAAGCAAAATTTGACCTTTGGAGAATTAATCATAAATTAGAAATATAGCAACAGAGAATAGAAATAAAAGTGTAGAAATATGATCTAGAAACTGAATGGAATGCAACAGTGAAAGCAGAATCTAGAAATTGCCTCTGGTGTGTCCTAGGGCAAAATCATACCTCACTTGGAGCAAGCATGATAACACAGCAGCAAATTCACTCCATGCCTAAACAGGGTGCGATTTCACTTATACAGATAAATTTTTCCTAATTAGGGTAGGCAAAGTCATGCCTCGCTAGTGCTAAGCACGATATTGCTACAGACTGAAGAAAAATAACAAGCAAATGCAGAAGATGAAATAAATGTAGAAAATAAAGTAATCAAACCCTAATGGACATAACAGAAGCAGGTAGAGGAGATTGAAGTATCCAATCAGGCACTCTATCTCTTTGAACTACACCATGGATCCACCAAATTACATAGCAAATCAATCCAATCCACACAATAGAAGATCAATCCAAAATTTGTACTTCAGGGTTAGCTTGTAGCAGAGAAAACAAAGGAAGAAGAAAATCACACTAAGATCACACATAAAAAACTTGCATAACACATGTATTTTTTTCACATATATTCATCTATATCTCTATGATTTAGAAAAAACACTCTTCCTTTTATAGATGAAATTGGAGGAAGAAGACGAGCAAAAATAAACTCACAACCAATGCCAAAACACGTTGGAGGGTTTAAACCTGGGTCTACGTAGGATCAAAAATAATAAAATAAAATAATCTTAAAAAATAGGTTAAACAACGAAGTCGTGCCTTGTCTTGATGAAGCATGATATCACTAGCACGAAGTCGTGCCTCATAAATACGGGGCATGATTTTGCTAAAAGGCAAACAAATTAAAAAAAGGAGGCAAAGAGGTCTTCCCTTGCTCTTGGCAGGGGTTGAGGGCCTCTTAGGGGCACTAAGGAAGATTTCCCACTCAAAGTGGGTCAATTTTTTGTGTCTACACAAGGGATATAGTCACAAACAATGGTAACTACTTCACTTCATTTGAGATGATTCAATTTTATGCTAGGTATAACATAGAGCTTTCTCATTCTACAAATTACTATCGTTAAGGGAATGGTTTAGTAGAATCCTCAAATAGGAATTTTATCACAAGAATTATAATAGCATGAGGTAGAAACAAAATAATTTGGGACAATGAGCTAAAGTTTGCTTTATGGGTTGAGAGAATATCTATCAAAAAAAGCACAAGAAAATCTCCTTATGAACTAGTATATGGTGAGAATGCCCTATTACCTCCTAAAGTGGAGAGTCATAAATTATCTTTGCTTCTTCTAGATCATGATAATCCAAATGTCTTGTAGATAAGACTTGATCAAATTATGAAGTTGCAGGAAGATAGAAAGGATGCATTAGTGAAGATAGCTGAGCAGGCTCACAAAACAATGTAATTGTTCAATAAGAAAGCCAAGGGTAAACTTTTTCAAGGAGATATAGTGTTGTACTAGGACCCCAAATGAAAATCATGGTGATAAGGGGAAGTGGGGACCCAAATAGCTTAGCACCTATCAAATCCTTTAGAATGTAGGCCAACATACTTACAAATTGTTGCCCAAATTCGTGGCGACTACCGATTCCACCATGTAAATTCAAAAAAAAAAAAAACATACTTACAAATTGTAAACTCTTGATGGTATAAAATTTTTAATTCCTATCAATGGCCAGTATTTGAAATTGTATCATTCTACATGGAGGGCTTGAGAAGCCTAAAAAAAAATGTGTGTTTCAGTCTTGTTCTTTCTAGGTGATTAAGGTGTCCTTTTTAGGTGATTAAGGTGTTCTTTCTAGGTGATTAAGGTGTCCTTTTTAGGTGATTAAGATGTTTAGGTTAGGTGATTAGTTTAGTTTTTGAGTACTTGTGGTCTATTGGAGATTCTAGAATTCTCAGAAGATTCATTTTTAAATATTATTTTCATCACCTGTCCTAGTCAAAGCCTGTGTTGGATCCTCAAAATCCAACTTGAGTTTATCCCAAAATTTTGAATGTTTGGTGTCCTATGGTCTTTTCAAATTTGCAATACCCACTTGAGTCCTTTCCAATTATTGTAAATTTTTTTTCCTTTTGAAATCTTGTTTCACCCTCCAAGAGTAATGAAATTTTTTATGTCACCAAGGTTAGGCCTTTGTTTTGGTTTTCCTAAGGTCTTTTTGTTAGTAATAGTTTGGCCTAACTAAGGTTGATGCAGGAGCCTATCTTCCAGACAGCATAACTTTTGATCAGACTGTTGGATTGGCTTGAAATTTTACAAGGAAATGGATAATGAGGAGAAAAATGATGTGGCTAGGCCGTAAAAAGGACTAGAATTCCATTTTCAGGTCTTTTTAAGAATTTTCGAACCTTAATTCCTTCATCTAGTGCCCCAAAAATGGATTTTAGTGGTTTTTTAGAAAAGTCCAAAAAATAATTACTTCTAGACATGGGTAAATGTTGATATTTTATAGAAGGTTTAATATGGGTGATACGGTGATGGGTTTTGATTTTTAGGGCCATCCAAGATTTTATGGTGACTTACTAAAAATAGGGTTGTTTTTGGTTGAAAATGGTAATTTTTTCAAAAATAGTAATTTCTTATCTTTAGGGCTTTAAGATGTAGGATTTTTGTTTTAGGGTTTCCTGCATTGTAAAAAGGGAAGGAAAACCCTAAAACCTAAACCTAAAAACCCTAAACCCTAAACCTTAAACCTAAAAACCCTAAACTTTAAACTCAAAACCCTAAACCCTAAAAAAATAAAAATAAATAAATAAATAAAAACCTAAAGGTGATGGAGATAGTGGCTATTATGGATCATTTCCCATTATAGACCATCATCAAGGTAATTACAATTTTTATATAGTTACATTTTTTACAATTATGAATCAAGTGATCAAGCTATTTAAGAGAGTTGCTGCAATAGGAAACATCATCAAGTTTTTGCACGATAATTTTACGAGAGGTATACTAGAGTGCCCATCCTTATCGGTTGTATTTTGCTTTGTGTGTCTTGTCTAGTTACCCATTTTTTCTTCCCCATTATTGTGTAGGTTTTTGCTGATGAGGTGTCCAGTTTATTGATATCAGATCCAGTAATTGGGATTGGAAGCCAGGAGGCTCTTTTTTACATCATTTGAAATAAGATTTGTAGTTCTCTATTGCATCATTTGAATGGAGAACTCATTTGTATTTGCTTAGTGAGATCTTATTACATTGATCAGACTCCCATTGTAATTATTTATTGGATAATACAATCCTACTTCCTCCTTTCAATAATTCTATGCATAATTTTACTTGTTGGCCTATTTACATGTTACATCATTTTATTGTATAAATGGCATCTTCTTTCACTAGTATGCTTAATCACCTTTGTTGCATTATTTGAATGAATGTGGTTGGTTTAGTTTTATATTCTCCCTCCTTCCCTCTTCACCATATTTTAATTTTAGCTATAATTGCTCAACGGATAAGGTATCGATCTACTTTTTGAAGCACTAGCTGGGATTTACTTTGAATCTTGGTCAACTTTTATGTTGCAGTTTTATTTTATTTTTTACAAATCAGGATGAGCATCAGCATATAAGAAATATTGTAGGCTCACCTCTAGGGTTTCCTTACCCTACTTTGTTTGTCTAGATTCTTAGGATAATATTTTTCTAAATTAAATAGGTGGATCCACTAGAATCCATAGTGTTGATTAGATCAGGGAAGTCTTGCAGCATGACAAAACTATTAAGGGTGCAGGAAAGTTTCCCAATAGTTTTTGGTACTGTTTTTAGGGAAGACTCAACACAATTTTGAGTTTGTTTTTCTCATAGTATTTCTTGAAATGAAAATTACGAGATTTGATTGAGTATCAGGTAGAGAAATCTTGGCCCAAGTACTGTTGAAAATCTTATTACTTATTTGCACATCCATGTTGGCGACTCTAAATTAACTCAAAAATTTAAAAATAAAAAGGAGGATCTGGATCTGGAATCTACAAGAAGAAGTGTTAAAGAAGTGCTTTCTGGAGTGCTAAATCCTAAGATATTCTTCCAATTCATACTATTTCTCTTTCTAGCCTAAATCTTGGTTTCAACCAGTCTTCTTCTACTGTAAACCAAGTACCTATAGTGAATCAATTTGTAGTGAGTACGATAGTTCCTAATACAAATCAAAATTTCAATCAAAATTCCAATGCTAATGTTAATCGGTATAGGACCAATATATAGAGATCCTTTGTTTTACTTGCAAATCTAAATCCTCTCCCTAGTAAACCTCATAAGTACTTGCCTAAATTTCAAGGGAACAATGTTGTCACTGGTGAAGATCATGTTAGGGATTTTTTATATACCATGGATAGTCTTGAGGTGGATGATGAATATGTTGTCCTTATATTGTTCTTTCAAAATTTAGAGAAGGATGCTTGAGAATGGTTCAACGGCCTTGGAGTTGGTACTATCAATAATTTCCAAGAGCTAGAGAACACTCTCCTTAGGAAATATGGAGAGAGGAAGAATGAACAGTCCTGGCTGATAGAATTGGCTACCATAAAAAGAGAAAAAAATGAATCAGTGGAATATTTCAATAGAATATTCTTTAAGACTAGAAACAAGATTCCAGTAGCATTAAGGCCAAATGATGATCGGTCCATTTATTTCTACAAAAATGCTTTCCCTGGAGATTTTAGTTATGAGTTGAGACAGAAAGTAGTAGCTACCATTAATATATGTATGGAAAGGGTTGTTGAACTAGAGAGACATATGATTTATAGTGGTAAGATGAAATCATACTCTTTAAAATCCAATAAACCTGAAAGTAAGCCCAAGAAGGTTGAGTTCTCTATATCTAAGAAAACAAATCAGGATTCTATGAACAAAATAGCTAATAACTTGAGTGAGATATTTACTACTTTGAATAATAGGTTGGCTAGACTTGAAAAAGGCAAGACCAATAGTGCAAAAATTTCACAGGGTAATAATAGACAACAAGAATATAACAGACCTCATTTTAGAAGAAAATTTAATAGAAACTGAAATAACATTAGAAATGAAGAGGGAAACAAGAATCAAAATGGAAATTAGAAAAATAAAGATAGAGGGAGATTTATATTCTATTCCAAATCCTATGCCATAAAATAATATAACATCAAATTATTCCTTTTATTGCTCTGCCTGTGATGCACCACATAACCCTTTTTATTATGGTATTTATATAAGTATACATTCTAATGTTGATTTAAATTTTGAATCTCAAGATGAAGATATTAGAATTAATGTATGCTGGAATCAGGAGGATGAAACCAGAGAATAGGAATTTGAAAGATACATGGACATATGTGTGAATAATCTTGAGCAAAGAGCATTGGTCTTTGGAGAGGCATCAACCTCAAGTGAGTCTTTAGAAATAATACATGCTCTCAATATCAGAAATAAAATAGTGGAGGACATTGTTTATGAAGGGCCTGCACAAAAGGAGAAAGCTACAAGAGTGATTTCACAAAAAAGGTAAATCATATTGATTCTTGAAGAGCTTGATGTAGAGGAGATTATCCATAAGAAAAAAAATGAATTGGCTAATCATAAAACTAGAAAAGGAATTGATGAAAAGAAAGGTTAATTTGATATGGGTTTAGAGGTTTCCAAATAGAAGGTCAGTATCACTTTTGGAGAATTAATGATAATTTCAAAGTACCAGTATCAGGTATGTAGAGCCTTCAAATCAACTGATCAGTTAGCAGGACAACCTTAAAATCCCATAGGCCTTGGGAATAATACAGTCAGAGTCCCATATTTAGTTAATCCATTTTACATCTCACTAAGGTATACATCAGGCTATGGGGACCAATATGTTATTCATAATTGCATGCTTGATAGTGGCACTTCAATGAATTTAATTTCAAAACAAGTAGATGATCAGTTAGACTTAATTGATCAAAAAGAGCACCCTCCTATTTCTATCATGGATAATAGAAGAGTACATTTTATAGGTACTATCACTGGACTTCTTGTCCATCTTGAACAATATCCTAAGAAATAAGTGGTGATCGATGTTGTAGTTGTAAATGTGGACCCTTTCTTTTCAATATTTCTCTCTAGGCATTGGGCAGAGCTACTAGGTGGTACTATTCAGTTGGATTGGTTATATGCCACTTTTCCAATATAGGGTAAGGAAAAAGTGATATTGAAAAGAGATCCCTTCAATAGGTATTAAGTTGAATTTAGAGATCCTAATGATAATATGGTTAATGTCATGAATTATGTTGAGGAAAAAGACATGGGGGTTTAATCTATCTGGTATTCTCCTTTCTTGTTGGAAGTACCTGATGCTCATAATATGGATCTAAAACTAAAGGCTGAAGTAAATGTAAAAATTGATAGAATTTTGATGTCTAAGTTATGGACTATGACCTTTGATGGGGCAAAATATAAAGCAGGAACAGGAGTTGGAGTATTGTTGAAAAATATCAATGGTAGCTATATTGGCATACCATACAGGTTAGAATTTTCTTGTAAAAATAATGTTCTAGAGTATGAGGCTTTATTGCTAGGGTTAAGGAAAGCCAAGAAACTAGGAATTACCTCAAAGATAGTGGGGATTTTGAGCTAATAATTAAATAGATCAAAGGGATATATCAAACAAAGCACCCTAGATTAAAGTAATATAAGCAGATAGTGTTTGATGAAATAGATAGATTTTTGGATTTTGATCTACAATTTATTCCTAGAGCACAGAATCACAATGCTAATATGTTGGTCACTAATGCTTCTAGAGCATAATAACTTGAAATATATCTTGTTTTATGGAAATGTTTCCAACCATATATGTTTATAAGCCATATATCTTAGATAATTTGGTGTATTTACAAGTTTTTCATGATGATATACACATTAATAATTTTATGACTATGCAAAATGAGTTTTTTGATGTTATTTATGATGAAAGTGATGAAGAAAAATTCAATGATGTTATTGGAAGGCCTACAAAATTCTTACAACTAAATATCAATAGGATCCCTAGGATGTTGGTGTATTTAGAGAGCTTGTTTGATGACTTTGATAGAGCATATAAAACTTTGGTTTAGGAATAAGAGGTAGATGAAGTTAATATCATAACAAAGGAAGAGCCTAAGATTGTTAGGATCAATAAAGCTCAATAAGGAAAATAGAAGCAACAATATATCAAATTTTTGAAAAAGAAAATTGATATTTTTGCTTGGAGTTATGAAGATTTGAAGACCTCCAATACAAGGTAATGACTCACATAATACCCCTTAAAAAATATACCAGACCTTTCAGGCCAAAAAAAAGAAGTTCAATCCCCCTTTGCATCCAACTATGCAGAAAGAAGTGTAGAAGTTACTAGATACCAAGATAATCAGGAAGGTGACATTTTCAACTTGGTTGGAAAACCTGGTTCCACTTAGAAAAAATAATGATGAGATCATATATTCTATAGATTTTAGAAATATGAATAAGAGTTCTCTCAAATACAACTATCCACTTCCAAATATGGAGTAATTGCTTCAAGCAGTGGTTGGGTCATCAAGAATGTCTTTATTGGATGGCATTTTAGATTACAATCAGATTGCAGTGAATCTAGAAGATAGACACAAAACAACTTTCACTACACCATGGGGAACATTTGAATATCTTAGGATGCCCTTTGGATTGATGAATGAAGGGAAAACATTTCAAAGAGCAATATATGTTGCATTTAAGGGATTGATGTTCAAGGTAGTGGTAGTATATCTTGATGGCATTACAATTTTTCAAAAATTCTTAAATATCATTTTGCACATCTAACTCAATTGTTTGATAGGTGTAAAGAGTTTGGCATATCTTTGAATCCATAAAATGTGTGTTTGGGGCCACACAGGGTTAACTACTTGGGCATATTATTTCAAAATATAATATTAGTATTGATCCATAAAGAGTAGAATCCATTGCTAAAATTCCCCCTCCTAAGAATATTAAGGGAGTTAGATCATTCTTTGGAAATATTAACTTTATTAGGAGGTTTATCCCTAATTTTTCTTAGATTTCCAATATAATAAATGACATAATCAAGAAAAATGAAGAAATAAGATGGACAGAAGAAAACACTACAAATTTTTAAAAGATCAAAGATGCAATTACTTAGGCTTCAATATTGAATTACCCAGATTATTCTAGAGATTTCAATATCTACTCATATGCCTCAAAATACACTATTGTTGTAGTTCTAGCTCAACAATATGAAGATAAAAATGAAATACCTATAGCCTTTATGAGCACAGGATTGAAGGAGGCTCAATTAAAATTTTCTTTGCTGGAAATACAAGATTATGCATCAATCAGAGCTTTATATCATTTCAAGTGCATTTTTAGATCCAAAAAGGTAATAGCCTGTATCCCTTATGTTTTTATTAAATATATTTTCACTCAGAATGAACCTTTAGGTAGTCCTACAAGGTATATGGCTAAACTGCTATAGTATGATGTGGAATTCAAAGTAGTACAGATGGTCAGAGGATAGGGATTATCAAATTATCTAGCTAACAAAGAAGGAGAGGCTATGAATAACACTATTATAGTAGATGGGAAATAAGAAGTAAGAGCATTTGATAATTCTGATTGCAGGTGGTATGATGGCATTATCTTCTACCTTCATAACTTGTCATTTCTAGGAGACATGCCCCAAAATAAAAGAAGGTATATCAAGAAATTTCCTCAAAGGTATTACATTCAAGAAGGAAGACTATATTGGAGGCATCCAGATGGTGTGTTGCTTCTCTATTTGTATGAGAAAGATATCACTCAAGTGCTAAAATAATATCATTCTAGCTTTTGTGGAGGTCTTCCAAATGCTACTACTCACAAGATCATGAGAGTTGGTTATTATTGGCCTTCCCTGTTTAAGTATGTTTACCAATTTGTTAGGAGTTGTCATACCTATCAAATTTGTGTAGGAAAGAATAATTTTTCAGTAATGCCCCTAAAGCCAGTGATTGTAAAAACTTGTTTTACTCAATGGGTAATAGATCTCATAGGTGAGATTAACCCCAATTCTTCTCGAGGTCATAGGTGTATCATTACAGCAACAGATTATTTTACCAGGTGGGTAGAAGTAGCACCTCTCAATAAATCCACTACAAAAGTGGTCATCAAGTTTTTAGAAGAGCACATATTGACAAGATTTAGGGTTCCAAGAAAGATAGTCACAAAAAATGGTAACTACACTTCTTTTGAGATGATTAATTTTATTCTAGGTACAACATAGAGCTTTCTCATTCTACAAATTACTATCCTCAAGGGAATGGTTTAGCAGAATTCTAAAATAAGAATTTGATCACAAGAATTAAAAGAGCATTAAATAGAAACAAAAAAAGTTGGGATAGTGAGCTAAAGTTTACTTTATGGTATGACAGAATATGAAGAACACAAGCTTATACTGAGAGGGGGGTGAACAGTATAAGAGCACTTTTTACTTTTTCTCTCAAACCAATATATGCAATGTAAAGATAGCAATATCAACAACAGTAATCAAAGCAATGTACACAACACCACACACAATAGAGACACAACAATTTACGTGGTTCACCCAAAGATGGCTACTTCCACGGAGAAAATATTTCACTAAATTTTCTCAATCAATCTCTTGGGAATCCTTCCCAATTACAATGTTTATGGACCTCTTTCCAAAGGAGACACCAATCCCCTAAATCAAGTTTGTGGATCTCTATCCATAGGAGAACTCCTTCTCCTCTGCTCTGGCTGGTGATCTTCTGGAAGACTCTGCCTCCACTGCACTGACTGGTGGATCTCTCTCCACTTGAAGACTCTTGTCCTCACTCAGAAGACCTATCCTCAATGTCCTGGCTGATGGATCTCTATCCACTGGAGACTCTGTCCTCTCTGCTCTGTCACCTCCAAAGCTCTATCTCAATTCTATACTAAACATAGTCCAGTCGGTCTAGCACAGTTCTTCTCAACTCTTGCACTAAACATAGTTCATTCGGTCTAGCACAAATATTCTCAATATCTATCTCTGGTCTGGCACAAACCTATCCTCAAATCTACACCAAACTCTACTCTCAAATCTGCACTAAACATAGTCCAGTCGGTCTAGCACAAATCTATCTTCAATCTCTATTCTCAAGCCCTAAATCAAGGCTTGACTCAACTCTATTGGATCTACCCCAAACCTTAACTCAAGGTTTGAACAAATCAATCAACTATGCTCTCAAGTCTTCTCAAAGACTTGTCTCAAATATGCCTTGCAAGCTTCCTCAAAATCTCACACCAAACTGTCCACAAGTCCTCTCTAGAACTTGCTCAAATCTTCTCAATAGGTCCACATAGAACCTGCTCAAATCTGCTCAATAGGTCCACACAAAACCTATCCAAATATGCTCACCAGGTCCACACAGAACCTGATCAACTCTACTCAATAGGTCCACAAAACCTATCCAAATCTCTCACAATCAACTCACTCACATAACTTGTCCAAATATGCTCAACAAGCTCACACAGAACTTGTCCAAATATTCTCAACAAGCTCACACAGAACTTGTCCAAATATACTCAATTACTTTCTCAACTCAAATCAATCTCATAGAAGCATAAAGAGAATTTTTAGAGACTCAATATGTTCTATACTCAAAACTCAATCTCTTTCTCAACTCAATATCATAGAAGCATAAAGAGAATTGTTAGAGACTCAATATGTTCTATTCTCACAAACTCAATCTCAACTCAAATCATAATATAGAATAGTTTGTTTTATGGAACTTGAACAACCACTTCATACATCCACTTGACTAGGCCCAATCAACTCTACTCAACCAATCACTCAAGAAACAACTCTTGCTCATAAACCCTAGTCCAAGCATGTATCATCCAACTCAAAATATTTCCAACAATGCTCAACAACAAATCTCACATAACAATGATACTCATGATCTTTTCAAACCCTAGTTCAAGTTCTTTGCATAACAACTTACTTCAACAACCATGCTCATCAAACAATGTTTTAATCACAACTCTCAATTTTAGAAAACCTTGAAGCATTAACTCAAACACTTCACTCAACCAATGATCTCAACAACAATGCTAATAAAACAAGGTTTTAATCTCAACTCTCAAATCAGAAAACCTTGAAGCATTAACTCAACCACTTTTGAAAAGGAAACCCTAATTAAGTCCTTTTCACTCCAAACTTAATTTTCAATAAAACCAATCAATCAACTCAACCAAAGAAGAATTTTCCCATACCTTTTGAATGTCAAGGAGTTGATCTCACAAATCTGCCACACTCACAAATTTCTCTTTTCCAATCTCAATAAGGGTTAGAAGACTTCAATAAAAATCACAATGCAAAATACACCTTATTACTCCAACTTAATTTTAACATCCACCAAAGTCCTTTTAGAAGAAACCCTTATCAAAAATAATAGCCAACAAGTCTTAAAATAAATCTCAATTAAGCCTTTATTATAACTCCTTATACCTCCTAAAACATAACTCTCAAAACAACAATTTCCAAATTATAGAACTCAAATAATCATCAACACTTCACCTTCAAAAATCAATCACCACAACCTTTATTTAATAAATTTTATTAAAAATTAATAAACTTTAGAACAACCTTATCACTCCAACCTTAGGGCATAAATCATAAAATTTTAATTAAAAAATTGTACCTGCCTCAAGGGGTTTCGACCCCATGACTTGCCCTCACCGTGAGTGCCTTAGCCATGGCTAAGGTTGCCACATGAGCTACACGCTCGTTCGCAAAGGGGGAAGCACCACGTGCTTCCTCTTTGCGCTTCTCCTTGCCCACGTTTAACAAAAATGTGCACCTTGGGCGCTTCCACAACATTGCCACAAAAAACCACTTCATGAGAATCGAACGCATGACCTCCGTGCTCTCAACGCCTTTGCACTCTCCAAGCTACCACTAGGCCACACTGCCCAATGCGAATTGGGGGTGGTCTCTCTCCGTGTTATCCTCTGCTTCCTTTGCCAAATGTTTTAAACCACACGAGCTCATTTTCGCATATGCCACACAAATTTCATTCGAGCAAGGATAATTAATGAACAACTTTGGGCATATATTTATATTGCCCTCCTCCTTTGTCTAGGACATCGATGCTTTGATTTGAATGCATCACATCGGTGCTCTAAGGCTTTGAAAGCCTTAGTAAAACCCAACCTTTGGGTTTTTAATCTCTAAAAACTTTGCGCTCGAATATATTTTAATTTTCTAAAACCCAACCTTAGGGTTTTAATCAAATGAACTTTATCCTTTAAAATCTAATTATATTATAATTAAAAATTATAATATTTAATTAGATTTTTACCACTTTGGTAAATATTATAATAACAATTATAATATTTTTAACCTTCCAATGCTTCGGATGAATTGCTTCCATGGAGAAATAAAAACCCTCTTTCACACCCAATATTTTTGGGTGTAAAATAAAATATTTTAACCCATTATAAACTTCCATTAAACTTTGCACTCGAACTGAAGAAGAACTCTCACTAGCATCTTGACATCAATGACAACTTTGGCTTAGGGACTCAAAATGTCCAACAATCTCCCCCTTTGTCATTGATGGCAACCCACATTCTTTTTACTTGAAACCTGACCTTTATTTTTCCTTCTGCTCCCCCTAGGACATTGCTCCCCCTGGCTCAATGCTCTCTCAGATATCAAATCTCTCCCCAATACACAAATCTCTCCCCCTTTGACATCAATGGCAAAGGGTCACCTTTGGGGCTCGGGGCTAAGAATGAGCCTCTTAGCTTAGCCCCTCCCCCACCTCCTCATGAGGTGGTTAATTCTGGGGTGGGAGTATTTCTACTCCCCGAAAGCACTGTTCTTTACCTTTATTATTTTCCCTTATTTTCTGAGTTTCCTGAATCCTCTGACTATTTCTATCCAAGTCATCATCCCTGTTCCTGTCATCATTCATGTTCCTATTCCTATTCTTGTTCACATCTAGGTTCTTGTTCCTGTTCTTATTCTCATCCATGTTCCTATTCATGTTCTTGTTCATGTTCCTATTCATGTTCCTGTTCCTATTCATACCTATTTTTGGAATGTCTGCTCTACACCACTTTGTTGTGTGACCATCATTATTGCACTTATAACACTTAATGATATTATTCCTTGGAGGTGCAAATATCTTAGGATTTCTCCTAGTGAAGTCATATCCTCTTCTTTCATGAACCCTGCAATTCATTGCCTTGTGACCAAACTGATTACATGAGTAGCAATACCCATGGAAAAATTATCCATTCCCATATTCTTATCTTTCATGTGTCCTGCATTGTGAAGCCATGTGCCCAAACCTGTGACATGAAAAACATCTTCCATTGAAGCTTCCTTGTTTTGACCTCATCGGTCTCCTATTTTGATTGTTGTTCCATCTGTATCTTCTTTGTGCATTGTTCCTATCTTTGTTGAACTCTCTATTGTCCAACTCTTCCTCTGATGTCTGACTTTCTCTTACATTGTCTTCTTCTAAAGTATCTTCATCTAAAGTTTCCTCTTCAGAACTTGAAGTTAACTCTCCTTCCTATTTCTTTTGAGTTTGTTCAAAACCAAGACCTATTTTGTTTGTTGACCTTCTTTGTACCTTGACTATCTTATCCATAATATTTGAGCTATTCTTGAATCCTTTCATCTTGATCTTGGAGTCCTCTAAATCTTCTTTTAGTAGTGCCACTTCTTGTGCTAACTTCTCACATTCCAAGATCTTTTCTTCTAACTTATCTTTGAACCTTTTTGCCTTAGCCTTTGATTTTTCTAAATCCTCTATGAGCAATCTTCTCTCTTCATCACATTCTTGAAACTGAATTTCAAGTTTAGAGTGTTGCTTTCTTACCTTCTTTACCATGTCAAGGGCATAGATAAGTTCTCCCTTGAGATCATAACCATTCTCTACTGAATAATCCTCTATTTGTTTACCTTTGTCCACATCATTACTTTCTTTTGGCTTGTCTTCTATAGGATCACTTACTTCTTCTTCTAAAGCCATTAGAATATTTTCATCTGGTCCTTCAAGTGCATTCTCATATTCATCATCACTGAAACTATAACCATCCCTTGTACAATCATCTTCAAGATGTCCAAATTTACCACATCTAAAACACTTGAGAATAACTGGAGTCTTTTTCTTAACTGGTTCTTTTTCTTCAATCATAAATAGGACTTCATCTCTATCATTATCTGAAGAACTAGCATCACTATCATTTGAGTACTTACTTGCATTATCCGCATAGTAGCTCCTCTTTTGTCTTTGGAAGAACTTCCTTCCTTGTCTGCTTTGTCCATATTTGCTTTTCTTTTGGTGCCTGTGTCTTTCTGATTCCCTGTACCTGTGATCCTATTTTTCTTCACCATTGTTGTTCTTTGGCTCTTTACAATCTGTTGCAAAATGTCCATACTTTCCACAATTGAAACACTTAATAGATCTTAGATCTATGGGTCTTCTGGAACCTTTATCTCTTCTACCATAATTTGCTTCTTCATCACTGGATGACTCACTGCTTGATTCTGACTTCTTACCCTTTATCTTCTTGTTCGCTTTGAAAGCAGCCTCTTTCAGAGGGATAGGATCTTTTGTTCTTATCTCAAAAGTTGTAAGCATGCCAAGTAAAGAATTTCTTGTAGACTGTCACTATCAATTGATGTTTCTATAGTAGAGACTTTTTCACTATACCTTTTTGGAAGAGTTCTCAAGATCTTATCACAAGCATCGGATTCATCAACCTTCATTCCAAGACCTCTCATCTCATGTACAAGTTCATCAATCTTACTGAGATAGTCACGAATGTTTTCATCATCCCGCATTCTTAGATTTTCAAATTCTCCTTTGAGATTTTTGATCTTAGCTTTCCTGACACCTTTATCTCCTTCATATATGTTATGCAGTAGTTCCCACATTTCATTTGTTATTTTACAATCCATAACCTTCATAGATTCTGATCTATGCAACCCTTTTATAATTGCATTCATAGCTCTTGAATTTGCATGCATTAGAAGCTTACCTTCCTTATCTGTAGGAGGATTGACTGTTGAATCATATCCAAGTTCCACTGCATCCCAAACTTCATTACCAAGTGCCATCAAGTGAAACCTCATCAGCATACACCAATACAAGAAGTCACTTCCATCAAATATTGGTACTGTATTATTGATGGACCCATCCCTTTGATCCTTTTGATCCATTGTGTTCTTGACCACTTTTCCTTCAAGCTGTCAAACTCTTCTGAAGGAACCCGCTCTGATACCAATTGAAGAACACAAGCTTATACTGAGAGGGGGTGAACAATATAAGAGCACTTTTTACTTTTTCTCTCAAACCAATATATGCAATGTAAATATAGCAATATCAATAGTAGTAATCAAAGCAATGTACACAACACCACACACAATAGAGACACAACAATTTACGTGGTTCACCCAAAGATGGCTACTTCCATGGAGAAAATATTTCACTAAATTTTCTCAATCAATCTCTTGGGAATCCTTCCCAATTACAATATTTATGGACCTCTATCCAAAGGAGACACCAATCCCCTAAATCAAGTTTGTGGATCTCTATCCACAGGAGAACTCCTTCTCCCTGCTCTAGTTAGTGATCTTCTAGAAGACTCTACCTCCACTACACTGACTGGTGGATCTCTCTCCACTTGAAGACTCTTGTCCTCACTCAGAAGACCTATCCTCAATATCCTAGCTGATGGATCTCTATCCACTGGAGACTCTATCCTCTCTACTCTATCACCTCCAAAGCTCTATCTCAATTCTATACTAAACATAGTCTAGTCGGTCTAGCATAGTTCTTCTCAACTCTTGCACTAAACATAGTTCATTCGATCTAGCACAAATCTGCTCAATATCTATCTCTAGTCTAGCACAAACCTATCCTCAAATCTACACCAAACTCTACTCTCAAATCTGCACTAAACATAGTCCAATCGGTCTAGCACAAATCTATCTTCAATCTCTATTCTCAAGCCCTAACTCAAGGCTTGACTCAACTCTACTGGATCTACCCCAAACCTTAACTCAAGGTTTGAACAAATCAATCAACTCTACTCTCAAGTCTTCTCAAAGACTTATCTCAAATCTGCCTTGCAAGCTTCCTCAAAATCTCACACCAAACTATCCACAAGTCCTCTCTAGAACTTGCTCAAATCTGCTCAATAGGTCCACATAGAACCTACTCAAATCTGCTCAATAGGTCCACACAGAACCTATCCAAATATACTCAATAGGTCCACACAAAACCTGCTCAACTCTACTCAATAGGTCCACACAGAACCTATCCAAATCTGCTCAACAAGCTCACACAAAACTTGTCCAAATATGCTCAACAAGCTCACACAGAACTTGTCCAAATCTGCTCAACAAGCTCACACAGAACTTGTCCAAATCTGCTCAATTACTTTCTCAACTCAAATCAATATCATAGAAGCATAAAGAGAATTTTTAGAGACTCAATATGTTCTATACTCAAAACTCAATCTCTTTCTCAACTCAATCTCATAGAAGCATAAAGAGAATTGTTAGAGACTCAATATGTTCTATTCTCACAAACTCAATCTCAACTCAAATCAGAATATAGAATAGTTTATTTTATGGAACTTGAACAACCACTTCATACATCCACTTGACTAGGCCCAATCAACTCTACTCAACCAATCACTCAAGAAACAACTCTTGCTCATAAACCCTAGTCCAAGCATGTATCATCCAACTCAAAATGTTTCCAACAATGCTCAACAACAAATCTCACATAACAATGATACTCATGATCTTTTCAAACCCTAGTTCAAGTTCTTTGCATAACAACTTACTTCAACAACCATGCTCATCAAACAATGTTTTAATCACAACTCTCAATTTTAGAAAACCTTGAAGCATTAACTCAAACACTTCACTCAACCAATGATCTCAACAACAATGCTAATAAAACAAGGTTTTAATCTCAACTCTCAAATCAGAAAACCTTGAAGCATTAACTCAACCACTTTCGAAAAGGAAACCCTAATTAAGTCCTTTTCACTCCAAACTTAATTTTCAATAAAACCAATCAATCAACTCAACCAAAGAAGAATTTGCCCATACCTTTTGAATGTCAAGGAGTTGATCTCACAAATCTGCCACACTCACAAATTTCTCTTTTCCAATCTCAATAAGGGTTAGAAGACTTCAATAAAAATCACAATGCAAAATACACCTTATTACTCCAACTTAATTTTAACATCCACCAAAGTCCTTTTAGAAGAAACCCTTATAAAAAATAATAGCCAACAAGTCTTAAAATAAATCTCAATTAAGCCTTTATTATAACTCCTTATACCTCCTAAAACATAACTCTCAAAACAACAATTTCCAAATTATAGAACTCAAATAATCATCAACACTTCACCTTCAAAAATCAATCACCACAACCTTTATTTAATAAAGTTTATTAAAAATTAATAAACTTTAGAACAACCTTATCACTCCAACCTTAGGGCATAAATCATAAAATTTTAATTAAAAAATCGTACCTGCCTCAAGGGGTTTCGACCCCATGACTTGCCCTCACCGTGAGCACCTTAGCCATGGCTAAGGTTGCCACATGAGCTACACGCTCGTTCGCAAAGGGGGAAGCACCACGTGCTTCCTCTTTGCACTTCTCCTTGCCCATGTTTAATAAAAACGTGCACCTTGGGCACTTCCACAACACTGCCACAAAAAACCACTTCGCGAGAATCGAACGCACGACCTCCGTGCTCTCAACGCCTTCACGCTCTCCAAGCTGCCACTAGGCCACACTTCCCAATGCAAATTGGGGGGTGGTCTCTCTCCGTGTTATCCTCTGCTTCCTTTGCCAAACGTTTTAAACCACACGAGCTCGTTTTCGCATATGCCACACAAATTTCATTCGAGCAAGGATAATTAATGAACAACTTTGGGCATATATTTATATTGCCCTCCTCCTTTGTCTAGGACATCGGTGCTTTGATTTGAATGCATCACGTCGGAACTCTAAGGCTTCGAAAGCCTTAGTAAAACCCAACCTTTGGGTTTTTAATCTCTAAAAACTTTGCGCTCGAATATATTTTAATTTTCTAAAACCCAACCTTAGGGTTTTAATCAAATGAACTTTATCCTTTAAAATCTAATTATATTATAATTAAAAATTATAATATTTAATTAGATTTTTACCACTTTGGTAAATATTATAATAACAATTATAATATTTTTAACCTTCCAATGCTTCGGATGAATTGCTTCCATGGAGAAATAAAAACCTCTTTTTGACCCAATATTTTTGGGTGTAAAATAAAATATTTTAACCCATTATAAACTTCCATTAAACTTTGCACTCGAACTGAAGAAGAACTCTCACTGGCATCTTGACATCAATGACAACTTTGGCTTAGGGACTCAAAATGTCCAATAGAATATCTATCAAAATAAGCACAAGAAAATCTCCTTATGAACTAGTATATGGTGAGAATGCTTTATTACCTCCTCAAGTGGAGAGTCATGTTTTATCTTTGCTTCTTTTAGATCATGATAATATAAATATATTACAGATAATACTTGATCAAATTATGAAGTTGCAAGAAGATAGAAAGGATGCATTAGTGAAGATAGTTGAGCAGGCTCAAAAAACAATGCAATTTTTCAATAAGAAATCCAAGGGAAAACTTTTCAGGGGGGAGATATAGTGTTGTACTGGGACCCCAAAAATGAAAAGCATGGTGAGAAGGGGAAGTGGGAACTCAAATGGCTTGGTCCCTATCAAATCCTTTAGAATGTAGGCCAACATACTTACAAATTGTAAACTCTGGATGGTACAAAATTTTCAATTCCTATTAATGACCAACATTTGAAATTGTATCATTTTGCATAGAGGGCTTGAGAAGCCTCAACAAAAAAAAATGTGGGTTTTAGTATTGTTACTTGTAGGTTATTAAGGTGTCCTTTTAGGTTATCAAGGTGTTCTTTCGAGGTTATTAAGGTGTCCACAAATGGGCCTAGATTGCCATTTTCAGGTCTTTTTGAGATTTTTTTGAATCTTAATTCCTTCATCTAGTTCCCCAAAAATGGAATTTAGTGGTTTTTTAGAAAAGTCCAAAAATGAATTACTTATAGACATGGGTAGGTGTTGATATTTTATATAAGGCTTAATATTTGTGATATGATGATGGGTTTTAATTCTTAGGGCCATATGAGATTTTTTGGTGACTTACTAAAATAGGGTTATTTTTGGTTGAAAATGGCAAATTTTCCAAAAATAGTAATTTCTTATCTTTAGGGCTTTAAGATGTAGGGTTTTTGTTTTAGGGTTTCTCAAATTTTAAAAGGGATGGGAAAACCCTAAACCCTAAATCCTAAACCAAAAAACCCTAAACCCGAAACACTAAACTCAAAACCCTAAATCCTAAACCTGAAAACCGTAAACCCTAAACCTAAAAACCCTAAACCCTAAACACTAAAATAAAAACCCTAAACCCTAAACCCTAAAAAAATAAAATAAAAATTAAAACCTAAATGCAATGGAGATAGTGGTTATTATAAGTTATTTCCCATTATGGGCCATTATCGAGGTGGTTACAGTTTTCACAATTATAGACCAAGTGATCAAGCTATTTAAGAGAGTTGCTACAACAGGAAATATCATCAAGTTTTTGCACAATAATTTTGTGAGAGGTATACCAAAGTACCCATCCTTGTCAGTTGTATTTTCCTTTGTGTGTCTTGTCTAGTTTCCCTTTTTTTATTCCCCATTATTGTACAGGTTTTTGCTGAAGAGGTATCTAGTTTACTGAGATCAATTCCAATGGTTGGGACCAAAATCGAGGAGGCTCTTTGTTACATAATTTGAAAAAGAGTTACAGTTCTCTATTGCATCATTTGAATAGAGAACTCGTTTGTATTTGCTTAGCGAAATCTGATTACACTGATCAGAATACCATTGTAATGATTTATTGGATAATGCAATCCTACTTCCTCCTTTCAGTAGTTATATGTGCAATTTTTCTTGTTGTCCTATTTACATGTTACATCATTTGAATGTCTAAATGGCATATTCTTTCACTGGCATGCTTAATCACCTTTGTTGCATTATTTGAATGAATTTGGTTGGTTCACTTTTATCTTTTCCCTCCCCTCTTCACCATATTGTAATTTTGGCTATAATTAACCAATGGATAAGGCACTAGTCTACTTTTTGAAGCACTAGTTGGGAGTTACTTCGAAGCTTGGTCAACTTTTATGTTGCAATTTTATTTTATTTTTGTAAATCTGGATGAGCATCAACATATAAGAAATATTGTAGGCTCGCCTCTAGGGTTTCCTTACCCTACTCGGTTTTTCTAGAGTCTTAGGATAATATTTTCTTGAGTTAAAGAGGTGGATCCACCAGAATCCATAGTGCTGATTGGATCAAGGAAGTCTTGCAAAATGTCAAATCTATTAAGGGTGCAAGAATTTCCCCCAATAATTTTTGGCACCATTTTCAGGAAAGACTCAATAAAATTTTGAGTTTTTTTCTCATAGTCTCTCTTGGAATGAAATTTGCAATATTTAAGTGAATATCAGGCTGAGTTTATTTTTCTAAATATGAATATATTAGAATTAATGTATGCTAGACTCAGGAGGATGAAACCAGAGAATAAGAATTTGAAAGGGACATGGACATATGTGCCAATAATCCTGAGCAAAGAGCATTGGTCTTTGAAGAGGCATCAACCTCAAGTGAGCCTAGTAATACTAGATTTGATAGAATGAAGTATTGAAAGCTTGTACCTACAACAGAAGTGTTGGACATTTTGAGTTGTTATTGATTTCAAGGAATGAAGTTGTCATTGATGTCAAGGAATGAGCTACTGTTGATGTCAAAATGTCAAAAGGAGCAATGCAAGAGATTAATGATAGATGAGCTCCATAATATTGATTTTTGAATATCCTGTGGAGCATGACTTTAAAAGGTTTTTCTTTAAAACCAATGGTGGGTAAGTTATAAGGTTTTTCTAAAAACCAATGAGGCTTTTAGTTTGGTTTAAAAGGCCAAAATTTTATTTAATTATTAAATTATAATATTTAAATTCTAAAAGAATTTAAATTATTATATTTAATAATTATAAGGCCAAAGTCTAAGTTTGGTGCTGACATTTTCGCATGTGAAGACGACGTACTCCCTCCACCGACGTAGGAGATTATTGGAAGGTGTATGGTATTTAAACCATAGCCTTTCCAAAGGCCAAAGCATCCATCCTCATTCGCTAATGTTAACGCCTAAGACTTATGCGCATATTTCGCAGTGACAGTTCATGCAACATGTGGTTTTCAAAAAGCGAGGGTGAAGGAGCCTTTTGGCTTGTGGGCGCTAAGGAGGTCAAAGCATGGTAGGCGCTTGGTGGATCCAAGAGGAGCACATGGCTCACACAGTGTGGAAGCCATGGCCAAGGTGCTCGTTAGAGAGAAGTGCCAAGTTCAACTCCTATGCATGCTAAAGTGGTAACGTTTTGGTTTATGATTTAATTTTTGCATGGGCTAAAGTTAAAGTTAGGATAAATAAGGTGATAGTTTTATTTTAGAGGATTAGCCAAATTTCATAAGGGAAATATTATTAAATTTTTGAAAGGTTATTTTGCTGAGATAGATTTGAGAATAAAAATATTTTTATCATAGAAAAAGGGAAAACTATTTTATTGCATTGTTTTACAAGTGAGTTATTTAATAAATGCAATATTAAAGTAGGGAGTCATAAGTAGAGATTGATTTATTTTTGAAGATAATTTTCTGAAGTGAGTTATGTTAAATCTGAATGGCTGAGATGATCTTGTGATGAGTTAGGGTTTTGAATAAGTGATTAATTAAATATTGTGGTGTTGGATATTATTTTAAGAATTGAGCAATAAGGTGTATTTGAGATTTAATTTATCTTTGTGATTAAGGTAAATTGTGAAAAGTGTTAGAGTGATAATTCTTGTCATCTAACTCTTTGTACTTGGCAAAGAAGTGTTTATGATTGTGGCAGATTTGTATGGTCTACTTCTCATCAAGCAAAAAGGTATGGGCACATTATTTCTTGATTGATTTGATTGGTTGGTCTTCTGGAAAATAACTTTGGAGTGAAAAGGACTTGATTAGGTTTCCTTAATGAGTTGTTGAGCTATTGTGAAGATTGATTTATAAGTATTGTTGTTCAAGTGATTGATTGAGTGATGAACTTGAACTAGGGTTTGCAAAGAACATGAGTATCATTATTATGTGATATTGGTTGATAAGTATTGTTGGAAACATTTGAGTGAGTGTTCATTTGCTTGGACTAGGGTTTGTGAGCAAGAATTATTTCATTAAGTGATTAAGAGTTTGTGAATGTGAAGCATATTGAGTCTCTAACAATTATTTGTATGTTTCTAAAAGATTGGTTGAAAGTGTTTGATCATTGAGGTGAATGTGAAGCATATTGAGTCTCTAAAAATTCTATGTATGTTTCTAAAAGAGTGATTAAAAGTGATTGAGCATTGAGGTGAATGTGAAGCAATATTGAGTCTCTAACAATTCTCTGTATGTTTCTAAAAGAGTGATTGAAAGTGATTGAGCATTGTGATGAATGTGAAGCATATTGAGTCTCTAAAAATTCTCTTTATGTTTCTATGAGATTGGATAATTTCTAGTGTGAATTTGTTGAGCAGATTTGAGACAAATCTTTGAGAAGACTTGTGAGCAGAGTTGATTGATTGATTTGTTCAAACCTTGAGTTAAGGTTTGGGGTAGATCTAGTAGAGTTGATTTGAGATTGATTCAAGCTTTGTGTTAAGGTTTGAGGACAGATATTGAGGATAGATTTGTGCTATACCGAAGGACTATATTTAGTGCAAATCATAGGACAAATTTTGGTGTAGATTTGAGGACAAATTTGTGCCAGATCAGAGATAAATATTGAGCAGATTTATGCTAGATCGAAGGACTGTGTTTAGTACAAATTTGAGATAGATATTTGAAGGTGATAGATTATAAAGGATGATAGTCTCTAGTGGATAGAGATCCATTAGCCAGGGTAGTGAGGACATGTGTCTTCAGTGGATAGAGATATATTAGCCAGAGCAGTGCGGGCAACAATTCTTCTAGAAGATCAATAGTCAGAGCTAAGAAGAAAGGAGTTCTCCTATGGATAGAGATCCATGAACTTGATTAGGGGATTGGTGTCTCCTTTATATAGAGCTCCATAAATATTGTAATAGGGAAAGAATTCCCAAGAGATTTATTGAGAAAATTTTTGTGAAATATTTTCTCCGTGGAGTAGCCCACATTGGGTAAACCATGTAAAATTAGTGTCTCTATTGTGTGTGGTGATTTATGCATTGATTTGATTACTTATATTGATATGCTATATTTAAATTTCATAATATTTATTGGAAAGAAAAGTGAAAAGTGGTCTTATACTGTTCACCCCCCCTCTCAGTATAAACTTGTGTTCTTCAAGAAGAGGTTAAGTCTTTAGAAAGAATACATACTATCAATCTCAGGAATAGAATAATGGAGGATAAAGTTGATGAAGGGCCTGCACAAAAGGAGAAATCTATAGGAGTGATTTCACAAAAAAAGGTAAATCAGATGAAGCTACAAATTATTCCTAAAGAGCCTGATGTAGAGGAGATTATCCAAAAGCAACAAAATGACTTGGCTAATTAGAAAACTAGAAAAGGAATTGATGATAAGAAATATCAGTTTGATCTGGGTTTAGAGGTTACCAAACAGAAGGTTAGCATCACTTTTGGAGAATTAATTACTATTCCAAAGTACCGGTATCAAGTATGTAGAGCCTTCAAATTAATTGATCAGTCAGGAGGACAACCTCAAAATCCCATAGGCCTTGTGAATAATGCAGTCAGAGCCCCATATTTAGTTAAGCCATTTTACATCTCACTAAGGTATACATCAGGATATGGGGACCAATATATTATTCATAACTACATGCTTGATAGTGGTGCTTCCATGAATGTAATGTCAAAACAAGTAGCTGATCAGTTAGGCTTGATTTGTCAAAAAGAGCACCCTCTTATTTTTATCATGGATAACAGGAGAGTACCTTGTGTAGGCATTATCACTGGACTTCTTGTCCATATTGAACAATATCCTAATAAAGGAGTGGTGATGGATGTTGCAGTTGTATATGTGGACCCTTTCTTTTCCATCTTACTCTCTAGGCATTGGGTAGAGTAACTAGGTGGTACTATTCAGTTGGATTAGTCATATGCCACTATTCCAATGTAGGGTAAGGAAAAAGTGATATTGAAAAGAGAACCCTTCAATAGGTATTTAGTTGAATTTAGATATCCTAATGATAATATGGTTAATGTCATGAATTCTGTTGAGGAAAAATACATGGGGGTTTACTCTATCTGGCATTCTCCTTTCTTGTTGGAAGTACTTGATGCTCAGAATATGGATCCAAAATTGAAGGCTAAAGCAGATGCAGAAACTAATAGAATTTTGACTTCTGAGTTATGGACTATGACCTTTGATGGGGCAAAATATAAAGTAGGAGCAGGAGCTGGAGTACTATTGATAGACATCAATGGTAGCTATCTTGGCATACCATACAGGTTAGAATTTTCTTGTACAAATAATGTTGTAGAGTATGAAGCTTTATTGCTAGGAGAAAATCTAAGGAAATCCAAGGAACTAGGTATTAATTACCTCAAATTTAGTGGGGATGTTGAGCTAATAATTCAACAGATAAAAGGGAGATATCAAAAAAAGCACCCTAGATTAAAGCAATATAAGCAAGCAGTGTTGGATGAAATAGATAGATTTTTGGCTTTTGATCTGCAATTTATTCCTAGAGCACATAATCACAATGCTAATCTATTGGCCATTAATGCTTCGGAGAAGAAAACCTTGAGATAGACACTTGGTTTATGGAAATGTTCCCAACCATATCTTTTTATAAGCCATCTATCCTAGATAATGTGGTATATTTACAAGTTTTTCATGATGATATACACATTAATGATTTTATGACTATGCAAAATGAGTTTTTTGATGTTATTTGTGATGAAAGTGATGAAGAAAAACTGAAGGATGTTATTGGAGAGCCTACATAAGTCATACAACTAAAGACCAATAGGATCCCTAGGGGGTTGGTGTCTTTAGAGAGCTTGTTTGATGACTTTGATAGAGCATATAAAACTTTGGTTCAAGAATATGAGGTAGATGAAGTTAATATCAGAACAGAGGAAGAGCCCAAGATTGTTAGGATCAATAAAGCTCTATTAGGAAAAGAGAAGCAACAATATATCAAATTTTTGAAAAAGAACATGGATATTTTTGCTTGGAGTTATGAAGATCTAAAGACCTTCAATACAAAGGTAATGACTCACATAATACCCCTTCAGAAAGATACCAAGCCTTTTAGGTAGAAACAAAGGAAGTTCAATCCCACTTTGCATCCAATTATGTAGAAAGAAGTGTAGAAGTTATTGGATACCAAGATAATTTAGAAGGTGAGATTTTCTACTTGGTTGGCAAACCTGGTTTCAGTTAGAAAAAAGAATGGTGAGATCAAGATTTGTGTAGATTTTAGGAATCTGAATAAGAGATCTCTCAAAGACAACTATCCACTTCCAAATATGGAGCAATTGCTTCAAGCAGTGGTTGGGTCATCAAGAATGTCTTTATTGGATGGCTTTTCAGGTTACAATCATATTGTAGTGAATCCAAAAGATAGACACAAAACAACTTTCACTACACCATGGGGAACATTTGAATATCTTAGGATGCCCTTTGGATTGATGAATGCAGGGGCAACATTTTAGAGAGCAATGGATGTTGCATTTAAGGGATTGATGTTCAAGATAGTGGTAGTATATCTTGATGACATTACAGTTTTTTCAAAAAATCCTGAAGATCATTTTGCACATCTAACTCAAGTGTTTGATAGGTGCAAGGAGTTTGGCATATCTTTGAATCCTAGAAAATGTGTGTTTGGGGCCACACAAGGTAAACTTCTTGGGCATATTGTTTCAAAATATGGGATTAGCATTGATCCACAAAGAGTAGAAGCCATTGCTAAAATTCCCCCTCCTAAGAATCTTAAGGGAGTTAGATCATTATTTGGAAATATTAACTTTATTAGGAGGTTTGTCCCTGATTTTGCTCAGATTGCCAAGCCAATAAATGACATGATCAAGAAAAATGGAGAAATAATATGGATAGAGGAAAATACTACAACTTTTTAGAAGATCAAAGATGCAATTACTCAGGCTCCAGTATTGAATTACCCAGATTATTCTAGAGATTTCAAGATCTACTCATATGCCTCATAACACACTATTGCTGCAGTTCTAGCTCAGCAAGATGAAGAGAAAAATGAAAGGCCTATAGCCTTTATGAGCACAAGATTGAAGGGTGCTCAATTGAAAATTTCTTTGCTGGAAAAATAAGCTTATGCATTAATTAGAGCTTTAGATCATTTCAAGTGCATTTTTGGATCCAACAAGGTAATAGCATGTATCCCTTACATTGTTGTTAAAGATATTTTCACTCAGACTGAACCTTTAGGTAGTCTTGCAAGGTGGATGGCTAAATTGTTGTAGTATGATGTGGAATTCAAAGTAGTACAGATGGTCAGAGGATAGGGATTGGCAAAGTATCTAGCTAACAAAGAAGGGGAGGCTATGAATAACACTATTGTAGTAGATGAGCAGTAAGAAGCAAGAGCAATTGATAATTTTGATTGTAGGTGGTATGATGGCATTATTTTTTACCTTCAGAACTTGTCATTTCCATGAGACATACCCCAAAACAAAAGGTCTATCAAGAAATTGGCTCAAAGGTATTACATTCAAGAAGGAAGATTGTATTGGAGGCATCCATATGGTGTGTTGCTTCTCTATTTGTATGAGAAAGAGATCACTCAAGTGCTGAAAGAATATCATTCTAGCTTTTGTGGGGGTCACTTTGCTCCAAATGCTACTACTCACAAGATCATGAGAGTTGGTTATTATTGGCCCTCCCTATTTAAGGATGTTTACCAGTTTGTTAGGAGTTGTCATAACTATCAAATTTTTGTAGGAAAGAAGAATTTTCTAGCCATGCCCCTGAAGCCAGTGATTGTGGAAGCTCCTTTTACTCAATGGGGAATAGATCTCATAGGTGAGATTAACCCCAATTCTTCTGGAGGTCATAGGTGGATCATTACAATAATAGACTATTTTACCAAGTGGGTAGAAGTAACACCTCTCAAGAAATCCACTACAGAAGTGGTCATCAAGTTTTTAGAAGAGCACATATTGACAAGATTTGGGGTTCCAAGGAAGATAGTCACAGACAATGGTAACTACTTCACTTATTTTGAGATGATTCAATTTTATGCTAGGTACAACATAGAGCTTTCTCATTCTACAAATTACTATCCTCAAGGGAATGGTTTAGCAGAATCCTCAAATAAGAATTTGATCACAAGAATCAGAAGAGCATTAGGTAGAAAAAAAGAAGTTGGGATAGTGAGCTAAAGTTTGCTTTATGGGCTGATAGAATATCTATCAAAAGAAGCACAAGAAAATCTCCTTATGAACTAGTATATGGTGAGAATGCTCTATTACCTCCTCAAGTGGAGAGTCATGCTTTATCTTTGCTTCTTCTAGATCATGATAATCCAAATATCTTGTAGAGAAGACTTGATCAAATTGTGAAGTTGCAGGAAGATAGAAAGGATGCATTAATGAAGATAGCTGAGCAGGCTCACAAAATAATGCAATTGTTCAATAAGAAATCCAAGGGTAAACCTTTTTAGGGAGGAGATATAGTGTTGTATTGGGACCCCAAAAATGAAAAGCATGGTGAGAAGGGGAAGTGGGAACCCAAATGGCTTGGCCCCTATCAAATCCTTCAGAATGTAGGCCAACATACTTACAAATTGCAAACTCTGGATGGTACAAAATTTTCAATTCCTATCAATGGCCAACATTTGAAATTGTATCATTCTACACAGAGGGCTTGAGAAGCCTCAAAAAAAAAATGTGTGTTTCAGTCTTGTTCTTTCTAGGTGATTAAGGTGTCATTTTTAGGTGATTAAGGTGTTCTTTCTAGGTGATTAAGATGTTATTTTTAGGTGATTAAGGTGTTCAGTTTAGGTGATTAGTTTAATTTTTGAGTCCTTGTGGTCTACTGGAGATTCTAGAGTTCTCAGGTAATTCATTGTTAAATAGTCTTTTCATCACCTATCCCAATCAGAGCCTATATTGGATCCTCAAAATCCAACTTGAGTTTACCCCAAATTTTTGAATTTTTGGTGTCCTATGGTCTTTTCAAATTTGCAATACCCACTTGAGTCCTTTCCAATTATTGCAAATTTTTGGTCCTTTTGAAGTCCTGTTTCACCCTCCAAGAGCAATGAAAGTTTTTATGTCACCAAGTTCAGGCCTTTGTTTTGGTTTTCCTAAGGTATTTTTATCAGTAAATGTTTGGCCTAACTAAGGTTGATGTAGGAGCCTATCTTCCGAAGGGCATAACTTTTGATCCGACCATTGGATCAGCTTGAAATTTTATAGGGAGCTAGATAATGAGGAGGAAAATGATATGGCTAGGCCACAAGGGGCCTAGATTACAATTTTTAGGCCTTTTTGAGATTTTTTTGAGCCTTAATTCCTTCATCTAGTGCCCCAAAAATGGATTTTAGTGGTTTTTTAGAAAATTCCAAAAAATAATTACTTCTAGACATGGGTAGGTGTTGATATTTTATAGAAGGCTTAATATGGGTGATACGGTGATGGGTTTTAATTTTTAGGGCCATCCAAGATTTTTTGGTGACTTACTAAAAATAGGGTTGTTTTTGGCTGAAAATGGTAAATTTTCCAAAAATAGTAATTTCTTATCTTTAGGGCTTTAAGATGTAGGGTTTTGTTTTAGGGTTTCTCGCATTGTAAAATGGAGGGAAAACCCTAAACCTAAAAACATTAAACCCTAAACCCTAAACTCAAAACCCTAAACCCTAAACTCAAAACCCTAAACCCTAAAAAATAAATATATAAATAAAAACCTAAAGGCGATGGAGATAGTGGCTATTATGGATCATTTCCAATTATGGGCCATCATCGAGGTAGTTACAGTTTTTGCAATTATGGACCAAGTGATCAAGCTATTTAAGAGAGTTGTTACAATAGGAAACATCATCAAGTTTTTGCATAGTAATTTTGCAAGAGGTATACCAGAGTGCCCATCCTTATTGGTTGTATTTTCCTTTGTGTGTCTTGTCTAGTTACCCCTTTTTCTTCCCCATTATTGTGCAGGTTTTTTCTGAGGAGGTGTCCAGTTTATTGAGATCAGTTCTAGTGGTTGGGACCGGAAGCTAGGAGGCTCTTTGTTACATCATTTGAACAAAGAGTTGTAGTTCTCTATTGCATCATTTGAATGGAGAACTCATTTGTATTTTCTTAGTGAGATCTGATTACACTGATCAGACTCCCATTGTAATGATTTATTGGATAATACAATCCTACTTCCTCCTTTCAGTAGTTCTATGTGCAATTTTTCTTGTTGTCCTATTTACATGTTACATCATTTGAATGTGTAAATGGCATCTTCTTTCACTGGCATGCTTAATCACCTTTGTTGCATTATTTGAATGAATGTGGTTGGCTCAATTTTATCTTCTCCCTCCTTCTCTCTTCACCATATTTTAAGTTTGGCTACAATTACCCAATGGATAAGGCACCGATCTACTTTTTGTATTTGTAGTTTTATTTTATTTTATTTTTAAAATCTGGATAAGCATGAGCATATAAGAAATATTGGAGGCTCACCTCTAGGGTTTCCTTACCTTACTCGATCTATCTAGAGTCTTAGGATAATATTTTCCTGAGTTAAAGAGGTGGATCCACCAGAATCCACAGTGTTGATTGGATCAGGGAAGTCTTGTAGCATGACAAATCTATTAAGGGTGCAGGAATTTCCCCCAACAATTTTTGGCACCATTGTTGAGGAAGACTCAATACAATTTTGAGTTTGTTTTTCTCATAGTCTTTCCTGGAATGAAATTTGTGAGATTTGAGTGAATATCAGGTTGAGCAATCTTGGCCCAAGTATTATTGAAGATCTTGTTCCTTCTTTGCACATCCATGCTGGTGACTCCGAATGAACTCAAAAATTTAAAAATAAAAAAAAGAGGAGCTGGATCTAGCATCTACAAGAAGAAGTGGTAAAGAAGTGCTTGTTGGAGTGCCAAATCCTGAGGTATTCTTCAAGTCTCATAGAAAATCTTCAATTCCAATTCATACTATTTATGTTTCTAGCCTTGAATCTTGGTTTCAACCAGTCTTCTCCTACTGTAAACCAAGTACCTATAGTGAATCAACCTGTAGTGAGTATGGTAGCTCCTAATGCAAATCAAAATATCAATCAAAATGCCAATGCTAATGTTAATCAGTGGAGGACCAATAGATATAGAGCCTTTGTTTTACCTACAAATCTAAATCCTCTCCCTAGTAAAGCTCATAAGTACTTGCCTAAATTTCAAGGGAACAATGTTGTCACTGGTGAAGATCATGTTAGGGATTTTTTATATGCCATGGATAGTCTTGAGGTGGATGATGAAGATGTTGTCCTTAGATTATTCTTTCAAAATTTAGAGAAGGATGCTCGAGAATGGTTCAACAACCTTGGAGCTGGTACTATCAATAATTTTCAAGAGCTAGAGCACACTTTCCTTAGGAAATATGGAGAGAGGAAGAATGAACAGTCCTTGCTGATAGAATTGGCTACCATGAAAAAGAAAGAAAATGAATCAGTGGAAGATTTCAATAGAATATTCTTTAAGACTAGAAATAAGATTCTAGTAGCATTAAGGCCAAATGATGATCAGTCCATTTGTTTCTACAAAAATGCTTTCCCTGGAGATTTTAGTTATGAGCTGAGACAACAAGCAGCAACTACCATTGATATATGTATGGAAAGGGCTATTGAAATAGAGAGACATATGATTGATAGTGGTAAGATGAAAGCATACTCTTTAGAGCCCAATCAACCTGAAAGGAAGCCCAAGAAGGTTGAGTTCTCTATCCCTAAGAAAATAGATCAGGATCCTATGAACAAAATAGCTAATCAATTGAGTGAGATGTTTACTACTTTGAATAACAGGTTGGCTAGACTTGAAAAAGGTAAGGACAATAGTGCAAAAACTTCATAGGGTAATAATAGATAGCAGGAAGATAACAAGCCTCCTTTTAGAAGGAATTTTAATAGAAACTGGAATAACAATGGAAATGAAGAGGGAAACAAGAATCAGAATGGGAATTGGAAAAAGAAAGAAGTAGAGAGAGATCTAGATTCTATTCCAAATCCCATGCCATAAAATAATATAGCATCATATCATCCCTTTTATTGCTCTACCTATGATGCACCACATAACCCTATTGATTGTGGTATTTATCTAAGTATGCATTCTAATGTTGATTTAAATGTTGAATCTGAAGATGAAGATATTAGAATTAATGTATGCTGGACTCAAGAGGATGAAACTAGAGAACAGGAATTTGAAAGGGACATGGACATATGTGCCAATAATCTTGAGCAAAGAGCATTGGTCTTTGGAGAGGCATCAACCTCAAGTGAGCCTGCTAATACTAGATTTGATAGAATGAAGCAAGGAAAGCTTGTACCTACAACAAAGAGGTTGAGTATTTAGAAAGAATACATGCTATCAATATCAAGAATAGAATAGTGGAGGAAAAAGTTGATGAAGGGCCTACACAAAAGGAGAAATATACAGGAGTGATTTCATAAAAAAAGGTAAATCAGATGAAGTTGCAAATGATTCCTGAAGAGCCTGATGTAGAGGAGATTATCCAAAAGTAACAAAATGACTTGGCTAATCAGAAAACTAGAAAAGGAATTGATGATAAGAAATATCAGTTTGATCTAGGTTTAGAGGTTGCCAAATAGAAGGTCAACATCACTTTTGGAGAATTAATGACTATTCCAAAGTACCAGTATCAGGTATGTAGAGCCTTCAAATTAACTGATCAATCAGGAGGACAACCTCAAAATCCCATAGGCCTTGTGAATAATGCAATCAGAGCCCCATATTTAGTTAAGCCATTTTACATCTCACTAAGGTATACATCAGGCTATGGGGACCAATATGTTATTCATAATTGCATGCTTGATAGTGGTGCTTCCATGAATGTAATGTCAAAACAAGTAGTTGATCAGTTAGGCTTGATTTGTCAGAAAGAGCACCCTCCTATTTTTATCATGGATAACAGGAGAGTACCTTGTGTAGGCATTATCACTGGACTTCTTGTCCATATTGAACAATATCCTAAGAAAGGAGTGGTGATGGATGTTGCAATTGTAGATGTGGACCCTTTCTTTTCCATATTACTCTCTAGGCATTGGGTAGAGCAACTAGGTGGTACTATTCAATTGGATTGGTCATATGCCACTATTCCAATGCAGGGTAAGGAAAAAGTGATATTGAAAAGAGAACCCTTCAATAGGTATTCAGTTGAATTTAGAGATCCTAATGATAATATGGTTAATGTCATGAATTCTATTGAGGAAAAAGACATGGGGGTTTACTCTATCTGGCATTCTCCTTTCTTGTTGGAAGTACTTGATGCTTAGAATATGGATCCAAAATTGAAGGTTGAAGCAGATGTAAAAACTGATAGAATTTTGACTTCTGAGTTATGGACTATGACCTTTGATGGGGCAAAATCTAAAGTAAGAGTAGGAGTTAGAGTACTATTGACAGACATCAATGGTAGCTATCTTGGCATACCATACAAGTTAGAATTTTCTTGTACAAATAATGTTGTAGAGTATGAAGCTTTATTGCTAGGGCTAAGGAAAGCCAAGGAACTAGGTATTAATTACCTCAAAGTTAGTGGGGATGCTGAGCTAATAATTCAATAGATCAAAGGGAGATATCAAACAAAGCACCCTAGATTAAAGCAATATAAGTAGGCAATGTTGGATGAAATAGATAGATTTTTGGCTTTTGATCTACAATTTATTCCTAGAGCACATAATCACAATGCTAATTTATTGGCCATTAATGCTTCTGGAGTAGAAAACCTTGAGATAGACACTTGGTTTATGGAAAGGTTCCCAACCATATCTATTTATAAGCCATCTATCCTAGATAATATGGTATATTTATAAGTTTTTCATGATGATATACACATTAATGATTTTATGACTATGCAAAATGAGTTTTCTGATGTTATTTGTGATGAAAGTGATGAAGAAAAATTGAAGGATGTTATTGGAGAGCCTACATAAGTCATACAACTAAATACCAACAGGATCCCTAGGGGGTTGGTGTCTTTAGAGAGCTTGTTTGATGACTTTGATAGAGCATATAAAACTTTGGTTCAGGAATCTGAGGTAGATGAAGTTAATATCAGAATAGAGGAAGAGCCCAAGATTGTTAGGATCAATAAAGCTCTATTAGGAAAAGAGAAGCAACAATATATCAAATTTTTGAAAAAGAACATGGATATTTTTGCTTGGAGTTATGAAGATCTGAAGACCTTCAATACAAAGGTAATGACTCACATAATACCCCTTCAGAAATATACCAAGCCTTTTAGGAAGAAACAAAGGAAGTTCAATCCCACTTTGCATCCAATTATGTAGAAAGAAGTGCAGAAGTTACTGGATACCAAGATAATCAGGAAGGTGAGATTTTCTACTTGGTTGGCAAACCTGGTTCTAGTTAGAAAAAAGAATGGTGAGATCAAGCTTTGTGTAGATTTTAGGAATCTGAATAAGAGCTCTCTCAAAGACAACTATCCACTTCCAAATATGGAGCAATTGCTTCAAGCAGTGGTTGGGTCATCAAGAATATCTTTATTGGATGGCTTTTTAGGTTACAATCAGATTGCAGTGAATCTAGAAGACAGACACAAAACAACTTTCACTACACCATGGGGAACATTTGAATATCTTAGGATACCCTTTGGATTGATGAATGTAGGGGCAACATTTTAGAGAGCAATGGATGTTGCATTTAAGGGATTGATGTTCAAGATAGTGGTAGTATATCTTGATGACATTATAGTTTTTTCAAAAAATCTTGAAGATCATTTTGCACATCTAACTCAAGTGTTTGACAGGTGCAAGGAGTTTGGCATATCTTTGAATCCTAGAAAATGTGTGTTTGGGGCCACACAAGGTAAACTACTTGGGCATATTGTTTCAAAATATGGGATTAGCATTGATCCACAAAGAGTAGAAGCCATTGCTAAAATTCCCCCTCCTAAGAATCTTAAGGGAGTTAGATCATTCTTTGGAAATATTAACTTTATTAGGAGGTTTATCCCTAATTTTTCTCAGATTGCCAAGCCAATAAATGACATGATCAAGAAAAATGGAGAAATAAGATGGATAGAGGAAAATACTACAGCTTTTCAGAAGATCAAAGATGCAATTACTCAGGCTCCAGTATTGAATTGCCCAGATTATTCTAGAGATTTCAAGATCTACTCATATGCCTCAGAACACACTATTGTTGCAGTTCTAGCTCAACAAGATGAAGAGAAAAATGAAAGGCCTATAGCCTTTATGAGCACAGGATTGAAGGGTGCTCAATTGAAATTTTCTTTGTTGGAAAAACAAGCTTATGCATTAATCAGAGCTTTAGATCATTTCAAGTGCATTTTTGGATCCAACAAGGTAATAGCCTGTATCCCTTACATTGTTGTTAAAGATATTTTCACTCAGACTGAACCTTTAGGTAGTCCTACAAGGTGGATGGCTAAATTGCTACAGTATGATGTGGAATTCAAAGTAGTACAAATGGTCAGAGGATAGGGATTGGCAAAGTATCTAGCTAACAAAGAAGGGGAGGCTATGAATAACACTATTGCAGTAGATGAGCAGCAAGAAGCAAGAGCAGTTGATAATTTTGATTGTAGGTGGTATGATGGCATTATATTTTACCTTCAGAACTTGTCATTTCTAGGAGACATACCCCAAAATAAAAGAAGGTCTATCAAGCAATTGGCTCAAAGGTATTACATTCAAGAAGGAAGATTGTATTGGAGGCATCCAGATGGTGTGTTGCTTCTCTATTTGTATGAGAAAGAGATCACTCAAGTGTTGAAAGAATATCATTCTAGATTTTGTGGGGGTCACTTTGCTCCAAATGCTACTGCTCACAAGATCATGAGAGTTGGTTATTATTGGCCCTCCCTATTTAAGGATGTTTACTAATTTGTTAGGAGTTGTCATAACTATCAGATTTTTGTAGGAAAGAAGAATTTTCCAGCCATGCCCCTGAAGCCAGTGATTGTGGAAGCTCCTTTTACTCAATGGGGAATAGATCTCATAGGTGAGATTAACCCCAATTCTTCTAGAGGTCATAGGTGGATCATTACAACAATAGACTATTTTACCAAGTGGGTAGAAGCAACACCTCTCAAGAAATCCACTACAGAAGTGGTCATCAAGTTTTTAGAAGAGCACATATTGACAAGATTTGGGGTTCCAAGGAAGATAGTCATAGACAATGGTAACTACTTCACTTCTTTTGAGATGATTCAATTTTGTGCTAGGTACAACATAGAGCTTTCTCATTCTACAAATTACTATCCTCAAGGGAATGGTTTAGTAGAATCCTCAAATAATAATTTGATCACAAGAATCAGAAGAGCATTAGGTAGAAACAAAAGAAGTTGGGACAGTGAGCTAAAGTTTGCTTTATGGGCTGATAGAATATCTATCAAAAGAAGCACAGGAAAATCTCCTTATGAACTAGTATATGGTGAGAATGCTCTATTACCTCCTCAAGTGGAGAGTCATGCTTTATCTTTGCTTCTTCTAGATCATGATAATCCAAATGTCTTGCAGAGAAGACTTGATCAAATTGTGAAGTTGCAAGAAGATAGAAAGGATGCATTAATGAAGATAGTTGAGCAGGCTCACAAAATAATGTAGTTGTTCAATAAGAAATCCAAGGGTAAACCTTTTTAGGGAGGAGATATAGTGTTGTACTGGGACCCAAAAAATGAAAAGCATGGTGAGAAGGGGAAGTGGGAACCCAAATGGCTTGGCCCCTATCAAATCCTTCAGAATGTAGGCCAACATACTTACAAATTGCAAACTCTAGATGGTACAAAATTTTCAATTCCTATCAATGGCCAGCATTTGAAATTGTATCATTCTGCACAGAGGGCTTGAGAAGCCTAAAAAAATATGTGTTTCAGTCTTGTTCTTTCTAGGTGATTAAGGTGTCCTTTTTAGGTGATTAAGGTGTTCTTTCTAGGTGATTAAGGTGTCCTTTTTAGGTGATTAAGGTGTTCAAGTTAGGTGATTAGTTTAGTTTTTGAGTCCTTGTGGTCTACTAGATATTCTAGAGTTCTCAGGTGATTCATTTTTAAAGAGTCTTTTCATCACCTATCCCAGTCGGAGCCTATGTTGGATCCTCAAAATCCAACTTGAGTTTACCCCAAATTTTTGAATTTTTTGTGTCCTATGGTCTTTTCAAATTTGCAATACCCATTTGAGTCCTTTCCAATTATTACAAATTTTTGGTCCTTTTGAAGTCCTATTTCACCCTCCAAGAGCAATGAAAGTTTTTATGTCACCAAGGTCAGGCCTTTGTTTTGGTTTTCCTAAGGTATTTTTGTCAGTAAATGTTTGGCCTAACTAAGGTTGATGCAGGAGCCTATCTTTCGGAGGGCATAACTTTTGATCCGACCATTGGATCGGCTTGAAATTTTATAGGGAGATGGATAATGAGGAGGAAAATGACGTGGCTAGGCCACAAAGGGGCCTAGATTGCCATTTTTAGGCCTTTTTGATATTTTTTCGAGCCTTAATTCCTTCATCTAGTGCCCCAAAAATGGATTTTAGTGGTTTTTTTAGAAAAGTCCAAAAAATAATTACTTCTAGACATGGGTAGGTGTTGATATTTTATAGAAGGCTTAATATGGGTGATACGATGATGGGTTTTAATTTTTAGGGCCATCCAAGATTTTTTGGTGACTTACTAAAAATAGGGTTGTTTTTGGCTAAAAATGGTAAATTTTCCAAAAATAGTAATTTCTTATCTTTAGGGCTTTAAGATGTAGGGTTTTGTTTTAGGGTTTCTTGCATTGTAAAAAGGGGGGAAAACCCTAAACCCTAAACCTAAAAACCCTAAACCCTAAACTCAAAACCCTAAACCCTAAAAAAATAAAAAAATAAAATAAAAAATAAAAACCTAAAGGTGATGGAGATAGTGGCTATTATGGATCATTTCCAATTATGGGCCATCATCGAGGTAGTTACAGTTTTTGCAATTATGGACCAAGTGATCAAGCTATTTAAGAGAGTTGCTGCAATAGGAAACATCATCAAGTTTTTGCACAGTAATTTTGCAAGAGGTATACCAGAGTGCCCATCCTTGTCGGTTGTATTTTCCTTTGTGTGTCTTGTCTAGTTACCCCTTTTTCTTCCCCATTATTGTGCAGGTTTTTTCTGAGGAGGTGTCCAATTTACTGAGATCAGTTCCAGTGGTTGGGACCGAAAGCCAGGAGGCTCTTTGTTACATCATTTGAACAAAGAGTTGTAGTTCTCTATTGCATCATTTGAATGGAGAACTCATTTGTATTTTCTTAGTGAGATCTGATTACACTGATCAGACTCCCATTGTAATGATTTATTGGATAATACAATCCTGCTTCCTCCTTTCAGTAGTTCTATGTGCAGTTTTTCTTGTTGTCCTATTTACATGTTACATCATTTGAATGTGTAAATGGCATCTTATTTCACTGGCATGCTTAATCACCTTTGTTGCATTATTTGAATGAATGTGGTTGGCTTAGTTTTATCTTCTCCCTCCTCTCTTCACCATATTTTAAGTTTGGCTACAATTTCCCAATGGATAAGGCATCGGTCTACTTTTTGAAGCACTAGCTGGGAGTTACTTTGAAGCTTGGTCAACTTTTATGTTGCAGTTTTATTTTATTTTTTGCAAATCTGGATGAGCATGAGCATATAAGAAATATTGTAGGCTCACCTCTAGGGTTTCCTTACCTTACTCGATCTGTCTAGAGTCTTAGGATAATATTTTCCCGAGTTAAAGAGGTGGATCCACCAGAATCCATAGTGTTGATTGGATCAGGGAAGTCTTGCAGCATGACAAATCTATTAAGGGTGTAGGAATTTCCCCCAATAGGGATCCTATCCATGCTAGCGATGATATGCAATGGTGGATCATGTACTTTAGTAGGTATTATCTAAATTTCATGATCCTAAAATGTAATTGTAGGATATTGACATGTTTGAACATGCCCCACAAAATTTATGAAAGAATTAGGGTCTTATGGTTGTAGTTCAATAGATCTTAAAATTTCCATTAGAGCCTCTCGATGCGTCATCGATTGCTAAATCAGTTTATAGATGTAGAGCCCCATCCATGACATTTTTAGACTTTCAGTAAGTCTATTATTTAGTGTGAGCACTGGGTAAGGTGGAGTAGGCATGATCAAATTTGATACCGATGGTGCCTATGACATTGAAATGTTAGAAAGATCCACAGGTCGTGTGGGTTGCATTGGGTACTATCTATTTCTCATAAAAATTTTGATCATTCCCATGAAACCTTGGTTATGTGGGGTAGTATGCACTTGATTAACCTACTTAGGTTGTTTAATTTTTATAATAGGTATTGTATTTACTCCATGTTGGGGTAAGGGATCTTGGAAGACACCTATATTTTGGTTATTGGAGGTAAGAGTATCATTAGTCTAAATTTATTACCTCTCAATCATATCCTGCACTATGTTCTTGAATGCATAACATGATTGAATGTCATGCCCATTTTATCAATGATAGTTTTAGTATTGATCCTTGTAATATTTATATTTAGGGTGATTCGGATCCAATTGTTGGATATCATGGGGCATAATTGCTTTCTCCTCGTAGAATCAATTAAATATGGATGCCAAAGACTCTAGAAATGGCGTATATTGGTGAGGTGGCCGACGAGATTGATTTTGGAGTTATCATTGTTGTGGTGGATTGGCCACTTGAGTGTTGTACTATGCTAGTGGAGGTTGGGCTTGATAGTTGGGTGGTGGTGCTAGAGCTCAGTTTGAGGGCCCAAGGGCACTTAGGACAACCTGATTTATTGGAGCTGCCTTTTGTTGGCTTTGGCCACCCTTTGCATTTTTGTTGGGCCACTCCTTTTTTAGAGTTTAATCTCTTCTTCCTGGACATTTAAGTCCTCTATTACTTTTTCCTGGGCCAAGACCTCAAAAGTCCTATACTGCTGAAGTTGTAATTATAATAAGATTTATTTGGTGTAACTTCTAGTGAACATTCAAGTTATCTCTTTTATGGATAGAGTGAAATGTAGTTTTGTTAGTATTGTTCTCCATATATTTCCATAGTCCATGACTAGTTCATATTCGAATTAATGAAGATTGCATAAATCAGTTATGGTGGCCTTTTATTGATGTTGAAGGTAAAACATTCCAGAAAAGCATTTGCCAGTTGTTGAAAAGTAAAAATACTATGGCGTGGTAAATGGTTATACCCCTCCAAATCCCTCCCTACAACCATTATAAGGAATATTTGAAGCATGAGGGAGTCACTGTTCTGAAGATGAAAGCAAGAGTTCATGAAATTCATCACATGCTCATGTGTGTATTCCTCACCCTTGAACTTATCCAATTTAGGCATATCAAAATGCTCAGGATAAGACAATGATGGAACAGACGGGTGTAAAGACTGATTGGTGACCTACCGTAGGGCAGGTTTTTGGTAACCTAAACCTAATGCTTGCTTCTCTAAAGAGTTGAGGCACTTTATCAACTTTTTATAGACCTCTAGAAATATGATGGCATCCACTTGCCTTTGGCCTTGATTAGTTTGAATATTTTGTTATGGATGAGGTGGTTGGCAAGTGGTATCAATAGGCATGTCACCATGTGTTGCCTCAGGGTACATATCAAATGGTTCTTGATACTTGGGTTTTTGCTCCTCATAGGCTTTATCATCCTGTTGATATGGGTATGCTCGATAGAATTATGGTGAATGTGATTAATGATGAGGGATGGGTGATGGTCTAGGATGTTGATGATGGATCTGATTCGAGCGTGGGTGAGGTTGAAGATTTTGATTTGGGCACGATGGAAGGTTGTGTTGTTATGCTTGGTGTCTAGGTGTTGTTGTATCAGTTGCTGGTAGCCTTTGATGCATCACCTATTGTAAGTGATGATCCAAATTCATCCTGGGCACCTGGTTTCGATTTTCCAGGTCATTTGTGTGTGGTCTATTCACATGCATGTGAGTAGAATGAATAGGTGTGTGTTGCACTTTAGTCCTAGAGAAATCAATAATTTGTTTTTGGGGGCTACAAGAGGTCATATTAACCTGATATTGCTATCGTAGAATAGGTTTTAGGTAATTAAGAGGTGCTAAAGCACATTGTACTTGATTGTATTACATATCATAAGGTATAACAAGAGGATAAAAATCACCATCCTTGGACCCATGAGCCAACATGATGAACGCTTGAGCTGATGTGGTAATATTGTTATGACCCTAAGCAGTGTACGTGTTCCAATGATCATACTTACAAATCATCTAGGGATGATCAACTAGGGTAGCTTAAATATCCCTTTATGGTTGCGGGGTGCATTCTTGATCCTACTCAAGAGGATTCATAGGTTGAGCCAAGATATAGATATGCGAGAGGGACCCTTTAGATGTTTCATCTTGGTTGTAGTTGTCCCTATAAAAAGTGTGCAAATTATATTGATTTATATAATCTATATATTGATCATGATCAAGATCTATGGATGAAGTGTGCATGTGGGCACCCGATATCTCAAGGTCCATGGAGTGATGGACAACATTTGAGCCAGGAGGGTCACATTGCCACTCAGGGATGATGAGGTCCTATGGATCAATCCAAAAATGATCCATGGCTCTGGGTGATGGAGTGGTAGTGTAAGCTCATGAATGAGCCTGGTTGTGTGTCACAATAATCTACTAGGAAAATTATGCATGAAGAACCTCAACTACACTCTCAAGCACTCTCTAAACTATGCAAACAAAGCAAACAAATAGATAAGAAAACACGCTTTTTGTTTTGATTTTTTTCTTTATTTTTATTTTTATTTTTTATTTGATTTTTGTTTTGATTTTTTATTTGATTTTTGTGTCCTTGTTTTTTAGATCTACTCCTAAAAAACCAAGGAAAGATGAAATTATCACTATAGAAAGGTATTTTATGCACAACCTCTATCAAGGGATGCAGCACAAAGTGCAAAAAAAATGGCTTCCTATAGATAATAGATGGGTGATAGGTGATGCTATAAGAGTAATACCCCCTCGAGGAGGGGCCACACTATCTAAATCCTACTACTTACTCAGCTAGGCTTTCACTTCACACTAAATCATGCTTGGATATAAATGATAGCTATATTCTATAGATTATTGAGTCCATGGTTAAGGGGCATCTAAACCTAACTTACCTCAAGATGCACCCAAAAGTAGGGGGCCTTTTGGTGATGAAGTCCAAGAAATCGCTTGTGGAGGCTACTATGGTTTTTAGAGGGGTGAGCTAGCGAAAGGAAATGAAATCCAACATCACTAGTCTCGATTGGGGGTTGTTATGAAGTCCAATATTACCAATTTTTAAATGATACGTGCATGTGTGATTCCTTTTATTGCTAAAAATGGAAAAAAAGAGCACACAAATGATTCTAAATAATGCATATTATAAAGTAAAATGCATCTATTTTTGCTACATGAGGATTCATCTTTCTACCACATAGAAAATGTAAAAAAATAAGGAGGACACAAAGACCATCTCAACAAAGATGGTTGCAAAACAAGGACCTTCTCAACTTGAGATGGTCATATACTTGAGATCATCTTGACCTGATGAAGTCATGGTTTGACAAATTTAAAACAAAAAATATAGAACATGCATGCAACTAGATGATGTATTTTTCTTATTTTCTTAGTTTTCTCTATCAAACATGAAATAAATTATCCTAAGGTGTGAAAATAGAACTTGGATTCCTTTCATTTGATGTCAATCCTTGCAGATCTACAACAACTTGTGTCTCTATCTAGAGACCGTCTTGCCCTAAAATGGTTGCAGAATAGGGGATGTCTGAGATGGTTAAGGCAACAAAAAATGGTCATCTAAGATGAATGTGACTATGTACTTGTAAATCATCAAAGAAAAAAATAAAAATAAGTTATTTTGATTCATTAAAACAAAAAATTATGACAAAGGGGGACCCACCAGGGGTCCCACCGTGATCGCCATTTGAAAGTGTGAAAACATGCACCGTAAATAGATAAAATAAATGAAACAAGATATATGTAATCACAATGCAAAAAGAGACCAAATGGCAACAAATATGGCTAAATTAAATTGCATTGATTTCCTTTTAAAATGTGTTACAATGAATCCCTCTTAGGGATTTTACCGATGATACAACATTACAAAAAGGATCATGATATCCTTTTTCATCAAACAAAATTTTCTTAGGTGCACTCTAAAATGTTCTCATGCTAGCAACAATTTTTAGAGAGCGGGTTTTAGCAATCACCGCATGAGAGTTGAATCCTAGGGCCTTTCACAATACCTGATCCTGTAACCTATATGCAAGAAACAAAAGAGAGATCAGTAGCATCTGTGAGATCCACCCAGGTTGGATCCATCTTGATAAAGAAATAAAAATGAAGATCTATTCTAATGCAACAAAATGACCTACGTATATGAGATGATTTAGTGATAAAATGAACATGTAAAGTGTAATATAATTTATTATGTAGAAAAACTATAAAAATTGATCACTTGAATGAGGCCATCTCGAGCGAGATGGCCTCTATATATGGATCATCTCAGGGTGAGATGGTCATTATCGCAGACCTAAAACTTTTGGAAATTAGGTCTGATGGTATTAGGGGTAATCCAAGGATTGTTTTATCAAAGGATTATCTCATGAATGGGGATGTGAGGTTTCTTATTTGGATAATTTAGAGTAGTGGGATTAATCAAGCGATATGATGGAAGACAACTTCAAAGTTCATATTGCAATATGATAACATGGTGGTAGCATAGAAGCTCAAAAAGCAATTTGGGTACAACTTTATTGCAAAATATTTTTAAATTAGATTCCCAAAATAGAGGGGGGAAGTCTCCATTTTATATCCTCCTTGGCATGCAACCAAAGAGATAAGTGGCAATCATGGGCTGCCTAATTTCCACTTTGCAAGTGGCATAGGTGACTGTAGGTCATCAGACACAGTGGTAAATTAGCTACTGTGTTTACATGTAGTCTGCTACACGATTATTCCTTTTTAACTTCACACATGCATGACCATCTTGCAGCGAGATGGTCCTAACTTGGAGACCATCTCGGGAGAGAGGGTCCTGCTTCCCATGGTAGAAAAGTGCTCTTTTATGGGGAAAGGTACCAAATATTCCTGAGGCTACCCTAGGTGGGTTAGATGGGTTAGAAGGAGGTCTTTCAAAGAGTCTCCTTTGTAGGCAGCAAATCCACCTCCCAAAAGAAGTGATCTTTGGATTTGCATAGTTTTATCGTTTTGCTTAATTTTGATTAAAATGTACAAGTAGGAGAAAAATGTACAAGGTTGCAAATGTATGAAATGAAATGTAAATGAAATTAGGTGAAACGTACATTTGGAGTGAATTTGATAAAAATCAAATTAGACCTTAGTAAACCTTGTAAAAGATTATTTTGGAATTAGTTCGGGATGGCAGTTGTAAATATTGTGATGCTTCAAAAACCACTTTGGAACGGTCTAGGTATGCATTATATAGCCCCCTATTCATTTTTTTCATTGTTCATTCATGTTCGTAGTTAATTGTTGTTCATTGTTGAAACATTAATACATAATTCATGGAGTATTTATTGTTGGGTTACATACTGTTCCTTGTGATTGTTATGGTGATTGTGAGCAATGCCAATGGCTATATTATATAGGATTCCTCATAATATAGATATTACAACCATTTCTCTTATTTCCTTACCCTTGTGAATTCCACCATATATTTTGACTGTTACAGGTTGTGTAGTTCATGTTTGATGCATAACTTGACATGTATATGGATGAAATTGCATTGTGAATGATCACGATTACTTTATGGACGTGGTGTGGGGAATGGAAGTGATTGTATGAAGAATTAAAATTGTTTTTTATGTTTCCAAGTAGTTGTACGATTTTTGGAATTGCCCAGGATGAATACAATTCATTATCATGGATTTAGGGTTTGCATGTTATGAAGAGTTGGAGCAATTGACATATAGAAACTTCCCAAAATCTATATTGGAAGGATTATTTGAGTAGAGTGATAAATATGAGTATTATTTGTAGCAAGGGTTTGTACAAATTGTACAAGTATTGTATCCAAATCGTACAAACAATCATTTACCCAATTTGGTAATAAGGCTGCAACCCAAAACTTGCCAATTAAGGAAATAATGTTAGTTTGGAGAAATCGATTACAAAACTAATCGATTTAACTTGCAAAACCTATTTCAGTGAGTTTTTTGAGTACCAAATTGTACAAGGTACTATGTTGTATGATTTGTATTGTACAACTATATGATTTGGTGATCGTACAAGTTGTTTTGGCAGATTGGCATAGTCTACGACGGAGCCCATATGAGCTGTATAATTTATGCAAGTTGGATTCTGAGATTGTGGTAATAATTTCTAGATCTCCCAAAAAACCTCTCACTTTAGGAATACTACACTCCTACCATCTACATTTGGCATCGTTGCCTTATAAAAATTTGGTGTTTTTGTTAAAACAGGTCAAAAGTGTCGCAGTCAAGAAGATCGTATAAGTGATAAACTTGAGTACACAAATTAGAGATGAATGATAGACACAAGTTTGCAAAGGTGTAGGAGAAATGATTATGGAGAGAAAATACCAGTTAAGAGGAGCATGAGAATTTCTCAAATAGGGACCGTGAACAGTGGTTGAACATAATACACATGAACCAATAATAAAATAAGTGTGGACATCTAACAAAGCAAACATTGAGAGGTTGGATACATTGTTGATCGACACAAAATGAGAGGAATAAGAAACACCTAGAGCCAAGGAGAACATTGAAGTAAGTAAAGAAATTTAAAAGGAAACTATGTGAGAATAAGGGGAGTGGATGGTAACACCTGAGAAAGTGGTGGATAGGTTTCAAAGGAGTATGGTGGATGGGAGTTAGGAATCAGAGCAATAGCATATGAGGTCTCAGGAGGAAGGTCCAAGGCCACAACCTACACACCAGTGAAGGAGATCATAGAGTGAAGACACACAAGATATTGGTAGATGACTATTTGGTGAATATAATATTTCTTGAGTAGACAATTCTGATGAGGATCAACAAAGTAAGTCACCTATAAGGTGGAATCAGTAAATAATTCCAGGTGAAACTTCATCAAGTGAAGAAGAAGAACCAGCAATGGACCACGTAGGCAATAGAGTAGGAAAGTAGATATGCCCACACTTTATGGGGGAAGTAAAGGAAGACCCAAAAAGATACATCAAGACATGTATAACTATCTAGAGAGCAAATGCTGTAGACCAACCAAATGAATGGTTACGATTATTTCCTACTACATTACGTGGACTTGCCATAGATTGGTATCTGAAAAGGTAAAATAAACCAAACTTCCAGGCATGGAATACAATGAAATATGCATTCATTAAGGAATTTTTCCCCTTGAAGTATGCTGATGATATTGTAATCAAAATTTACACCACTAAAAAATAAGTTGACCAAGATGTGAAGTCATACAATTATTGATTGAAGCAGTTGGTGGATAAGATGCAAATGCCTCTAGCAGATGTGCTAGTAAAGTGATGGTTTGTAGATGGGTTGTTACTAATATACAAGAAAAATATGAAGGTAGTTCCATTAGCCACATATGAAGAAGCCTTAAAAAATATGAAGAATTTCAAAAGTGAGGTTAAACAAACAATCGTCAAAATGATAACACATATAAGACGCGATGATTCAGATAGTGAAGAGGATGATACAATACAATAGATGGTGCAGTCATTTTGAAAGGAATTTGATAAAATAATTAAAGAGGCAAAAGGTAAATTCAAGCAAGACTAGAAGGACATTTGGTGTACAGATTTTAAAACTGAAGGTCACATGAATGTGACTTGTCCTCACAATGAGTATTGCCACATTTACAATGTACTTGGACATGAAGTGATGGAATGTCCATTTAATACAAATGTGCACCCACAGGTTCTCTCTATCCAAGAGTAGGAATTGAAATTCAAAATCCAAGGGAGTGGACAACAAGCCACCAATGGAGGTTATAGGAATAGTTGCAGGGGGGAAGACAGTATTAAGGTAATCGACAAGGAAGATAGAGTCGCTGGTAGTATGATTCAGATGGGAGATTAATAATACAATGTCATAATTTCCAATAGGGGGAATTTTGTGAAGAACTATCCATCACCCCAAAAATAGGAGATACAATAGATAAATACTACACACATGTGTATATGCTATGGTCTAGGGAACCACAAGGAAGTGAATTGTCCAAAGCAGGTGAGTTCTAGTAACCCACAAAACATGAAATTTTTGAACATAGAGGTTACTCCAGTTAGTGAGGAGACCAAAGAAGTACTAGCTATAACAAGGAATCAGGCTAGGAAGGACAAGTATCCTGAACCTGCCAATGAAAAGAAGTGATGGAAAGTAGCAAAGATAATACTTTACAAAGAAGCAAAGAAGGCAAAATAATTGAGAATAGCATGATAAAAAGAGTTAAAGAAACCATCTGAAGACAAATAAGTTGTGTAAAATATGGTAGCACAATTTTTGAATTCCACTGTTGAGATTAAGGTGGTGAGTCTATTAGAAGCCATCCCATCGTTGCATAAAGTGATGATAAAAGACACATAGCCTCATAAGGTGATGGAGGTACAAAGCTATCCAATCAAAGAAGAAAAAAATAATTACTTTATGGACCCTACCATATTGATGATTGATGTTGGAAAGAAACCCGCATTGGTCCATATGAAGATCTTGGGACACAAGCTGACATAAGTTTTTATAGGTGGAGGATCCAATGTTAACATGTTACACGAGAATACTTGGTGAGAACTTTGCACTCCATCATTATGGGCACCAAGCTTCTGATTATATGGTGTTGATCAGTATGGAATAGATATGAAAGGAGTCTTGACCATACAACAAGTCATAATAGCTAACCAAGAAATTGTCTTGGATTTCATTGTGATTACCATGCAGAAGCCAGGATACAATGCTTTGTTGGGAAGAGGATGGCTATGAATAGCCAAAGTTAATCACAACTGGGAAAAATATTAGATCAACTTCAAGAAGGAACAACATAAATATATGGTCAATTTGAATAACCAAAGGATCAACGAGGACGTGGCCATGACTGATGAGTCAGGCAGTTATTCTGGTGAAGAAGAGCATGAGACTAATGAAGAAGGTATGTTGTACCTAGATGATTGTAGCGAAGACGAAGCTCGATCTGATAGTGGACTACTCCATTGGAAAATGGAGGAGTATGAGGTTTTTCATCCCACCTACCTTTGTATTGGCACAGAGGAGACCATGAAAAAATAAGATGAGACAAAAGTTAGCTCAAAACCAAAGAAAGAAGAAGAGGAGAAATGATCATTCCCTAAAAGCTTTGCAGAATACACAATGGGAGATGCTAAAATTAATGTGAGCCTAGCGTATCCTATGAATGTGGAAAAGGTAGTGATAGAGCCTGCAAATATTAGGTCATATAATCGAATGCCATTTAGTCTATGCAATGCCCCAACCACAATTTAGTGCATTATTTTGTATATATTTAATCAATTCGCCATAGGAACTTTAAGGTATTTTTGGATGATTAGTCCATTTACGATAAGATCAAAGATCATTTACCTATCCTCAATGAATGCATGAGTAGGTGTAGGAATGCGTAAATATCCTTGACTCCAACAAAGTGTTTTTTGATGGTACCGTATGGGAAACTATTGGGATATATAGTGTGTAGCAAAGGGTTGAAGATCAATCCTACACATGGAGGAGTCATATGATGTGACATCTTTAAAAACCTTCCTTGGATCCATGACATACTATCAAAGATTTATTGGGAATTATGTGCACGTGTTCTACCCACTGGATTCTTTAACCAAGAAGAATATTCTATCTAGATGGACGGAGGAGCACCAAGGAGCCTTTAAGAAGTTAAAAGCTAAGCTGGTTAGTAGTCCCATTTTGGTGTTCCCTAGTTGGGATAAGGAATTCCACATCCATAATGATACCTTTAAATTTGTAGTTGGATGTGCATTGGCACAAGAAGGATAGTTTAGGCTAGATCAACCTATATTTTTTGCAAGCCACCTATTGTCATGGGCAAAGAGAAATTATAGTACAATAGAACGAGAAGCTCTAGGGATGGTATATGTTGTGTAGAAGTTTAGGCATTACATATTGGTGAACCCTTTTACCTTCTATGTTGATCATCAAGCTTTATTGTACTTGGTTTTGTTGTTTTTTCACTACCTCTTAGTATCACTTAAGGGGGGGTGTTAGTATATCCTAGTACCACTTAAGGGGGGATGTTAAAATAACAAATTATATCCTAAGTTGTTACTAAGATAATCTGTGTGGTTGAGATTAGCTCAATTAGTTATGATCCAATGGATCAGATTGTATGCCTTTGCTATTTAAGCAAGGCTCCTTTTATTCAATCATATCAAGTATTCCATTTTCTAACATGGAAAATATATAAAATAAGAAGCAAAGGAGAAAATAAGAGTGAGCTAGGAATATTACAACCTATCAGAACCTCCTCCTCTTAGCCTTGAAGTCCTCATTTGCTTTAATGCCCCTTTGCCTTGCTTGACTTACCCCAAATGCTATTGAAAGTGCTCACAATGAGAGAGAGAGAGAGAGAGAGAGAGAGAGAGAGAGAGAGTTTTGGAAATTCTAGACATCTTGAGAATGCTTTTTGAATGCCTCTCCCATGGGCTCTATTTAAAGATTTTAAAGAGGGCTCCTTTATGGGGAAGAGAAGTCAAAGATACCATTAGGGCAAAGGGAAATTCAAATTTCACAGGCTTGATACGAGGATGATCATGCTTAGAAGTGGGGAAGGAATTAGCATGCCTTAGACTCGTGCTTGTAGAGATTTTGTTTGTGCCAAGAAAAGAATTGAGATTTTGCAAAAGCAATGGGGTAGTGTTATTGTAGTCAAATAGCGCTTTTGTTTGGTTGGTCAACTTTTTGAGATAAATTAATCTTGGAAAAGCATTGGAAATGAATAAAAGTGCTAGGGTAGTGTTTTTGTTGAACTGTAGCACTTTTGCATAAACACATTTTCAACCCTAGTTTGTTTGAGTTAGCTTATCTCATTAATGATCTAATGGTCAAAAATATAATTGATCGTGTGCTAAAATTGAATGTTTACAATTACTTTTGCAATCTAAATAAAATTAATAATTGTCACTTTTTAAAAAGTATACTTGAGACCTAAAATTTTAAGTAAAAATATTGTTAACTTTGCATAAAATTTGAATAATTAAATTAAGCATCTTCACTCACCTCTACTCATTGATTAACTACAGCTTCGATCATGACAATTTGAATCTTTAAGTTTTTATAACAAACAAAATATATATATATATATATATATATATATATATATATATATATATATATATATATTTTGGTTACATAGGGGAGTTGGCTACAACCACTATTTTTAGTAACTGGCAGCGCAGGGTTCAAACCACAAATACTGCAACCACCAAACCTATTCGTCTTGTTAATTGTCGATCCGACATGAGATGGGGATTGTCAGTTGCTCGGGGTTCATATCGTCGTCGTCGGTCTGGCATGGTCTCAAAAGATTTAGAGCAGACTACTACCTTTACAAATTGGCACCGCCAAATTTTAAACACGGGTCTCTTCTCAACAGGTGCCCATCCAGACTAACACTAACCGATCCACTAGCCCTTAAAGCTTTATAACAAATATTTTCATTCACCTTCGATTAAAACCTCCATCACCTCCACTCATGAGTGGACTAAAATCTCGAATTCGTCTCAATTATGAGAAAAGTGAAAAACAAAATAGTCCGGATATCCACGAACTCTTTTCCGCAAATGCAACTTTTGTTGGTCTTTATTAGTTGCTTTTCCGTAGTGTTATTTCCGTGGGAAACTTGACACGCAATGGATTGTGATGCGACTCGTGGAAAACTCTCCAGCGTTGTTAAAAAATGGAATCCTCCATTATTGAAGGTACCGAGAGGGCACGAAGATCAGACACTTGTTTTTTCCCTTTGGTACGCGCCAATTATGTCCGATTGCCCTCTGCATAATTGATAGAAATAATTGCACCATGGACGGTGCAAGATTAGCCCGTATTAACAGAGAAAAACGTGTCCCCGTTAGGAAAGAAAAATAATAATAATAATTGTACCGGAACAAGATGTATTGACAGCAACATGAAAAATAATAATAATGTTAATAGTACCGGAACTGTTAATAGTACCGGAACACCATGTCTCTCAGGACGTTCTGGAGGTGGTAATGAATATTGATGATGTAGAGAATGGTCCTCGCTCAAAAATTTATAGCGACGTGTTGACAAACCGAGATTTGTGGATGCTACCAGCAAGGTACGTATGCCCCACAATCCCATCACTGTTTAGGTAGGACAATGAGTCGCAGGCTGTAGGAGCCGTGCACTCCCGCCACCTTCTTTTTGCCTTTTTCACCCGAAAACGGTGGTCTCTCTTTCCTTCATTTTTATTACCCAACTTATCTTCTTTGGGTAATCTTATGCATCTCATAGGGGTTTATCACATTTACCAAAAAAAAAAAAAAAAAAAAAATTGTCTTAGGGAACAGCACAACGTTTCGGGCTTTCGTTTTTCTTTGGGAGGTCCAAGGTTTAAATCGCGGTGTGGACGAGTGTGTGAGAGGGGTGAGTGTGTGGTGATTGTGTGTTAAATTTTCTATTGATAAGCATAACTCTTAACTTTAGAGAAAGGTTATGGTTGGAAGAAGAGTGTTTAACCGTGTGCATCGGTCGATAGTAGTAGGGGTTTTTCACACTTACCAAATAAAAAAATAAAAAATAATAATAATAAAAATCTTATATTATGGTTAAAACTGCATAAAACTGCATTGAAGCATGCTTGCATTAAAGTAAGTGTGGGTATGTGGTGGTTGTGTGTTAAATTTTTTATTGATAAACATAACTCTCAACTTTACTAAAGGTTATGGTTCGAAGGAGAATGCTCAACCGTGGGCGTCGTCATCGTAGTAAAAGTTTTACACACTAATCAAATCAAAAAATAAAATAAAATAATAAAAAAATCTTATACATACTTTACACTTTGGTGGAAAATTGAATCATCACCATGTATTAATTACTGGAGATTTTTTTTTTGGATGTCCTGAAATGGTATCTTGTTATTGACTGGTAGTATGATTGTGTTTGTAAATATATATGTATGGCTTTTTTTATTGTGAGAGATAATATGTGAGGCTAAATGGATGAGAAGAGTGTTTTTATTCAAATATTTGGTGAAGTCTTTATAAAATTTAATGTGCAACCTTAAGATATTTAAGCTATAAAATGTTAAAATTAATTATAGGATTAACATTTCATTTATTTTTTAATTTTTTAATCATGTGTTTTACATCCTTTAATTAGATGAATTGATGAAAGTTAAATTATATTAAATATGTATAATATTTGAATAATAGTGGAAATAAAGGTTGGATGAATTTTGGCGTTTAATGGAAGCGAATTTAATGGAAGCAAGTAATTGTGTGACGGTTTTATTTGTGTTAAGTGCAAATAGCGCTAGAGGTTGCTTTTTGGGACCTTCGGGCTCTAATGACTAATATTTTTGTGGTTTCTGTTCATGATTTTAGTGGAATATGTTGCAAGGGATCCAAGATGGGTTAGAAATATATCTTTCAACAAATCTTCATACTGCGAACTTGATTGACAATAACTTCCAATTTGCTACACAAAACAAAAGTGAAAATCATACATTTCCTCGACATCCAAGGCATGGATTAAAGAGATCTTGAAACAAGTTTCAAGTAGTCGATAAAAAAATGGTTCAGATCTCAAGCGAATATGACGCTAAAGAGCACCCCCAAAATAAATCCACTATGGAAACCCCTTTCAAGGGCAAAGATTTCAAAGACTTGATCCCAAAAATGAATTTTAGGGATGCCCTCCGTGGTGGACAACCTCAACCTAATGCTAACATTAATCTTAGGGCTTCCCGCAAACCTTTGAGAATGCCTAATATTGATCTTAGGAAAACCGAGTTGGGATGTTTTAACGCAGTTGATGGAACTTCGATTGTTAAACTAGATATGGGCGACATTCAGACTAACATAGAAGATATGGAAAAAAGAGGACTAATTTTTCATTTCTTGGGTTTTCGTTCGAGCCTATCTGCTTTCAAAGTTTGAGCTGCAAAAAATTGGAAAACAAAAGGTGAGTTACAAATCTCTGTTTATCCAAATGGTTATTTTTTTGTTTTATTTTCTAATAAAGAAGATAAAGAGAAAACATTTCAAGGGGTCCTTGGTTCTTTGGAAGGGTGGGGCTTTTGGCATACTAAATTTAAAGTCGAAGAAGAGATATCTTCTATAGGTCCTGTGTGAGTTAGACTCTTTCGCTTCCTAATTGAATTTTGCAATACGACTATTTTTCTTTAATTGGAAACTCTTTAGGAACTTTTATGATGATTGTTGATTGTACTAAAAAATTTGAACATATTATTTATGCCCGGGTTTTTGTTTTAATAGATTTTGAGAAACCTCTACCTAAAAAGATCTCATTATAATTTGGGGAGGACACTTGGGAGCAAGTGGTGGACTATGAGAACATTCCTTTTCAGTGCAAAATTGACCATGAATATGGTCATTTGGCTAGTGTCTTACCAAATAAAATTCTATATCAAAAGAAAGAGGATCCAAACTTAGCAGGTTTCCAAATGCCTAAGAAGAAGAACAATAAGAAAAAACTAGTTATGAAGGATTAATCGAAGTTATCAGCTTATATGTTTGAAATTATTTCCACAAATGATGTCGCAGGTGAGGAAGAGGAAATAATATAGACAAAAATATTAGAAAATCAATTTAAATATGTAGGAAAGGACTCAGAGACAAACCAACAAATCAAAGGTTTTCAATAGGAAAAAAAGAAGAAAATATACACAAGAAAACACTATTTTAAATGTTGAGACTTCAAATAATACAGGTCCCAAGATAGACTCTGTTGAACCTTCCAATAACACTTTGGTTTTGTACACGCATTCTTTGAGGTTAGAAGCCATCCCAAATTCAATTGAGGCAAGTCAAGAAATAGGAAAAAAACTAAAGATGAGTTCCAACCAAAAGACATGTCGTAAAACCAATCAATATCATATGGTAAAAGAAGGTGAAAAGCTTGTAGAGGAAGGTAACATTAATGCCCTTACCAATTTCTTTAGCCTTGGTATTAATAAATATCATCACTTGAAATATTAGAGGACTCAAAGGAAGTCTTTAAAAAAAAAAAAGAATTAGAAGAATGATTCAAACAAACCATCCACATCTTGTTTTCCTTCAGGAAATGAAGATGTCAATAGAGGAAATGGATTCAATTACTAATAAAATTTGGCCAACTGTAAACATTGCTTTCCTTAGTTCCCAAGGGACTTTTGGTGGTATTGCTTACCTTTACGACCCAAAAGAAGTTATTCACCATATGGTTGGCATATAGGGTATTTTAGCTGTAGCTATTCAAAGTAGATATTCTAACCGAATTATGATTTGCATAACTATTTATGTTTCAACTACTTTGGAGGAAAAGAGAAGATAGTGGAAGGATATAACTTATATTATCTCTCATTTTTTTGAAGCTTGGATCTTGATCGAAGGATATTTCAATACCATCCTCTCTTTGGATGAGAAAATAGGGGAAAATAGAAATTTGGAAAAAAGCACTGATCTCATGATTGAATATATTGCATACCTTCATCTTGTGGACATCTAGCCAGATAATGGCCTTATGACTTGGTCAAACAAAAGGCAAGGCTTAGCTTGTATCATGGAGAGATTGGATAGGTTCTTGTTCTCTAACAATTTCTTAATCCATGGTCACATTCCTAAGGTGAAGACTCTTAAAAATGCTGGTTCGGATCACTGGCCAGTTATGGTGGAAATTTGGAAAACCAATGTGATTTTCTCATCTTTTAGTGTAGCAATGGTGGAAGGAAGGTAAACCAAGGCATGGGACTAAGATGTTCTATTTTTCCAAAAGGTTGCAATACATTAAATCCAAAATCAAGATTTGGAATTGGGAGGAGTTTGGAGATGTCCAACAAAAAAAACATTAAGTGATTTCTCAGCTTGAAAATTTGAATAAGAAAATTCATTTAGATGGCCTCACAAAGAGTAGAAGTACAGATGAAATTAGACTCACAACTCAGTTAGAGGAATGGGAAAAAAAAGAACTCTTATGGAAGCACAAATCTAGGATCCAATGGCTCAAAGAAGATTGAAACAAAAATCTCTTCTAGCTCAAAGATATCACAACTTTATTTCTTCCTTAAAATTTGATTTTGGAGATGTTGTCTACACTTGGGATAGCATGAGCTTTGTTGTTATCAATTATTTTTCTAATCTATTTGTTGTTTTACATCTTGAATCAACTTCTCAATATAATATTATTCAAGAGATCCCTACTCTTATAACTTTTGAGGAGAACTCTGTTTTGATTGCTTCAATTACTATCAATGAGCTTCAACAAGTGGTTTTTAAAATGCAAAAAGGAAAATCCCCAGGTTCTGATGGTTTTCCCATTAAGTTCTACCAAGTGTTTTGGGATATCCTTCATGCTAATTTATTAGAGGTGGTGGAAGAAGCTAGGAAAGCCAAAGAAATTTTAAGGTTATCAATAAAATTTATATAGCTCTTGTCCCAAAAGCTCAATAGGTATATCATATCTCAGCTTTTAGACCTATATCTTTATGTAATGTTCTTCTCAAAATCGTTATAAATATCATGGAATAAAGGCTAAAGCCTCTTTTGCATAATATTATTTCCCTTGAACAAGGGGGTTATGTGGAAGGACATCGAATAGTGGATGAGATAGTTCTTGTTCAAGAAGCCATCCATTCCTTGGAAATTCAGAAATCTCCATCTATATTCATTTGTTTAGACTTATCCAAAGCTTATGACAGAGTGGATTGACACTTCATTATCAAATTTTTGAGGTAATTTGACTTCTCTTAGGATTGGATGGATTGGATTATGGGATGTATCTCTTCAATGTCCTACTCTATTCTTATTAATGGCAGACCTTCTCAGTTGTTTCGAGCTTCTAAAGGTATTACGCAAGGTGACCCCCTCTCCCCTTATTTATTCATCATTCTTGTTGAATGCTTGGGAAGGACTATAACCAAAAATAGAGAAAACAAAATTCTTGAGGGAGTTATCATTTCTAATGGAGCTAGGCCTATTTCTCATCTTCAATTTGTTGATGACTCTACTCTATTAGGTAAAGCTACAATTAAGAAAGCTTCTAAAATTAAGCAAATTATTAGCTATTTTTGAATGCTACCAAATAATTAATTTAATGAAGACAAATCTAAAGTCGTTTTCTTTTATTGTTCTCCCAAACAGGAATTCATGGTCTTGGATAAATTAATATATAAGAAGACCTCCCTTCCGATCACTTATTTAAGCATTTCTATCATATTCAAAGATAGAAAAAGACTGGAATTGGCTGTTGGACAAAGTTAAGTAGAAAATTAGAAACTAGACCAATAGGTGGCTTTCATTTGGGGGTAAAATTACCTTGGTAAAATTAGTCCTTCAAGCTATACGTATTTATGTTTATGTTGTGTTGAATATCCCAAAGGCAGTTCTTCAAGAATTATTTCAAATCAATCAATGATTCCTCTAGAGTGGTACTAAGAAGAAAATAAAATGTGCCTTGGTAAAATGAGATGCTTTATGTCTTTCCAAAAATGAAGGGGGGTTAGAATTTTGGTCTTCTATTAATAATAATAAGGCTTTAGCTGCTAAATTGTATTGGAGGATTTTGCATAACTCCAATGCTCTTTGGGCAAAAAATAATCATGCTAAATATGCTAAGAACAAAAGTCCTAAATACTTTGTTCGCTATCAATTACCTACCAAAGGTTCTCCTATTTTAACGGTTCTTAAGACTGGTGAGGAGTTGATTAAGCAAAATTTATTTTGGATCATTCATAATTGTCAACAAAATGTTTTTTGGAGAGATTCTTGGGATGGTCACTAGCCTTTGATTACTCAGTTTCTTGATTGAAGGCCTTGGATGGAGGAGCTTCACCGAGCTAATTGGATAAATGTAGCTAATTAATGTTAGTATCATACTGATAATTCAAAGGTTGGTAGATATTGGATCCCTATTGAGGACTAGCCTATTAAAATGATAGAAAGGAAAATAAAAGATATCCAAAGCATCCTTCATATGAGATCTCTCTCTTGGTTCCATGATAAAGACTATTTTGGATGGAACAACACTACTAAGGGTGAGTATTTAGTTGCTCAAGGTTATTTAGCCTTATGCCATAATAATCCCAACCAATCATATGACATATTTACTCAGTTGTGGGCTTAAAATATCTGGCCTAAGGTGAGGTTGTTTACTTAGATTTTATTGCATTGTAGGGTGCTTACTGGTGAGCAACTTATGAAATGTGGTTTTCATGGCCTGTTTAGATACAAAATGTGTGAAGAGAATGTGGAAACTCTCAACCATATTTTTATTGAGTGTACCTTAGCCTCTGAGCTTTGAAGGAGAGTGACCATATTACTTGGCTTATAGTGGTCCATTTTTTTTACTTTTGAACAACTTTGGAGGGATTGGCCTAATCAGGAGGGTGTTGATAATTTTATTATAGTTTGGATGGGTTCTACCATTCTACCTTGGAATATCTGGAAGAAAAGAAACAACCAAATTTTCAATCATGAAAGGAAGGACATTCACTATATCTATCAAAATATCATTACCAACTTAGTTGAATTACTCCAACAAATCCTTAATCACCCCCAGAACTCCCACCAAAGATGGGATCATGTGATGCAAAGAGTAAAGATGAACTCTTCTAAGGAAAACCAACTTAAAGAGAATGTGAGTAATTAAAATATGGATAGAACAAAGAATTGACAACCTTATCCTAAGGATATTGGAAAAGTCAATCCCGATGGAGCCTCTAGGGGGAACTTTGGAAAAGCTAGTACTAGAGAAATTGGTAGACTTTCAAATGGTTCCCTAGTTTTCACTTTTGTTGAGAATTTGGGTATCCTTTCTAATAACCTTGTTGAAGAGTATGGTATCCTTAGAGACCTTTGAGAGTCTGCTAAGGTCGTATGGAAAAAGGTGCTAGTTGAATTCAACTCTCAAGTCATGATTAATCTATTGAAAACTCCTAATAATCACAAGGTTGATTGGAGAGTAAAAGTAATTATTGAGAAGATTCAATTAATCCAAATGGCCTTTTTGAAAGTTGAATACAATAATGTGGTTAGAGAATAGAATGAGAGTGTTGATGCTTTAGCTAATTGGATATTGGACAAAGGTGATCTTACTATGACAACCCTCCTAGATGGTGGGATTAGCAAATGAGGGAAGCTCTTATTTCTATTTTTTATCTGGATGGCTCCAATACTAGAGGTACCTAGTTCCTTTTTACTTTGCTTTTGCTTCTCTTTGGTTTGATTAGGGTATTTTAGTTCCCTTGCTCAAACTGATCATTCTTATGTTTCCTTTGTTGAATCTTTGCCTGAATAGACTTTTGGTCTAGAAAAGCCAAAGTTGTAATATGAATTTTCCTTCTTTTTACTTTATGGATATGTGTGTTGTTTTGTTTTATTTTTTATTTTTTTTTGTGTTTGTGTTTTTTTGTGTGTTTTGTGTTTTTGTTTTTTGCGTGTTTTTATTTTTTGTTTTTTTGTGTGCTTGTGTGTTGTTTTGTTGTTTTTGTGGTTTTTAAATACGTGTTTGTGTTTTGTTGTTGTTTTTGTGTTTTTTGTTGTCTTTTACTGTTTTTGTGTTTTTTTTGTGTTTGTTTATTCTTGTTTTTGTTGTTTTAGGTATGCTATTTGAGTGTGCCAAAGGGGGTAGGTCAGGTGCGAGCCCTAGGCGATTTTTGTGGAATAGATACCCCTTTGTCCTTGGGACTTACCCACAAGTACCATCGCAATTGGGGTGTTTTCCACAAAAACAAAAAGTATAATACTTTAAATTTTGACTTTTTACTTTAGAATTTTAGATATATGTTATTAAATAAAAATAAGAATTTTTTGAAACAAAATTATTTATTAGAAAATGTATTATAATAAATAAATTCAATCTTCATCATCCTTAAACTATAATTTTTAAAATTAAAATAAATTATATTTGGATATGATATTTGTCTTTATTATTATTCAAATTTTAATGCATGTGAAAAAATATTTTTTAAATTACAAAAATCCTTATTAACTTTTAGTTGGTTATCTAGATATGATAATTATAATAAGCAAGTAAAATTCCACCAATTTAAAATATTGTTCTTCAATTACTAACAAATATAATTGAAAGTAATTTTTTAATTGTGTGAAGTAATTAAAAAAAATAAATTCATTTTAAAATAATAGGATACTCATATTTTTTTAGTCTTTAAAAACATTAAGATGGTGTTGCTTTTATATTTTAAAAGGAATGAGTATTTTAATTTGATGTACAAGCCATTTAAATTGCTTGAAAACCACAAGAACTATCACTAGTTCTTGTTTGCTCGATCTTCTTAGGTATAGATGTGTGCTCTACACTGAGGGTAAGATTGGATGACTCATAATTACTTTTAAATCAACATTCGAAGAAGGTTTGGTTCCTTTCCTAAATTATACTATGTAAAAGACTAAAGACATAAAAGGGATAGGGTCAAGATAAGAGTAGGTATAGAGAGAAAGAGGTAGGGTTAGAGATATTGATTGAATGTGATTGGGGTTCAACTAACAACATTCTTGTAATGACCTTCCTTGGTGGGACTTATTCTTGACATTTGATTTATGTATTAATAAAAGAGAATAATATCTTCATGTTAATATTAGCAAACTAAAAGTTAAGTTTTTCTATTGGGAAGCCTTCATATTAATTAAGGAGCAATTGAGTAAATTAATACTGCATGCTCTATTAAAGATGATGTGGAAACATTGACAAGATGGTGTTTCTTCCTATGTCAAGTTTTAACATTCTTTTAGAGTAATACAAGAGAGGAAGCCATCCAAATTCCATGTATCTCTATTTGAATCATTACCTTACCAAGTTTTGGGTTATGAATAAAAATAGAGCAAGGAAGTAAGAGATGGAAGAGAACAAATACGGATGAGCGCAAGGAGATAGCTTAATCACTGGATACTTGGACTAAGAGAAAAATATATTTATCTATTTGAATTTAGCCTAAGAAAATATTGTGGTTATATTGCTCTTACGATAGTTTTTGCTTTAAATCTTGGTTGTTTAGTTGTTTTCTCTTCATGTTCTTTCCCTAAGAGTGTGTTTGGCTATTTCATTTGGAGGGTAGTAATTTAATTATTCTTTTGCTCTATATTCATTTTTTAACCATTTTAGTTGGTGAACTTGGTAACCCAGAAGCATCCTAGCATAGATGTATGCCAAGGAAGCCTCTTAGGCTCCAAAATTGATTGGTTTATATTTTCCTTGGTGTTAGTCTAGCTTGGTTGTGTTCTCTAGGAGGTAGCCTGTTGACTACTTCGCTTGCATAGCCATGTTCATGGAAGACCAAGGTTTTTTTCTAATGCATGGAATGTGTTTGAATGAGACATATTGTGTATTGCTTTGCATTGTTATTGCTTTAAATGATGTATTGTTGTTGTACGTATTTTGTAAATTGTTGCATGAGGATGCATTTCTTAAGGTAGCATATTATCCTTAGTTTCTTGTTCAAGTTTTGGATATTCTTTAATATTTTATGTTGTGTTGGAGACAAGCTCCCAATGATCCTTTTGGTTTTGGCTTTTGTGCTCATGCCTAAATTTTAAGGCTCTTTTTGTTAGAACATTTGTGGTGTACATTTTTCATTGTAGCTTGTTAATCATGTATGACTACATGCATTACATGGATGATTATTCTTTATTATGAGAGCTATGTATTACTTTAATGTAAATAGATCAATAGGGTTTATTTTTACTTTATATTTATATATAGCTCCTCTTAAATTGTTTGGTGTTATGGAACAATTTACAAGGGAAATAAATGGGAGAACTTTATTTGAAAAACTCTAGTTGATATTGTAAGTTGTAGAAAATAATATTTCTTTTAAATTAGAGTTTATGGAATAGAATTTATGTTAGAAGTTAAATTGTACTTTATTTTATTAAAGGGAAGACGAGATATTTAGTGTTTTCTTGAAAATATTACTTTGTAGAATTCATCACTTTTATGTTGTTTAAGTGAGATGAATTTATTGGAAATTTTAATAATGGGTTTTGAGGCTTGAGTAGATATAAAGACCCATTATTGAGAGAAGTATGGGATTCTCTCATTGATTGTATGGATTGTTTTTGCATGATTGTATGTGTTGGCATGATGCATGTTAAGTTGCATATGCATTTTCATGAGTTGTCCTGATGTCTAATGTGCTATGTAAGTTCGAGGAAATAATTGTTCCAAAAAGAATAATTTGGAAAAAAAGATAGCAAGATGGTTCTGCAAATTGAATTGTAACATTGACGCTGAGAAAAAAATCATAATTGTAATTGTCGTATTGAATTTTTGAGATAGAGGAAGTATTTTGTAGATACTCTTGTATAGTATTTCAAGATTTGATTAAAGAAAGATTATGTGTCCTTTCATTAAGATCTTGGAATAGAATGTATTTGTAAAATGGAAGAAAATAATGTTGCAACTATTTCTTTTGAAAAGTATTTGGAATGCTTATGAAAGAATGTGTTAAATTTTTAATTGTATTTTCTTGGGTTTATAAATCCTTTAGATATGTCCATTCTTTCTTTTGAATGCTAATTCTAGTAATAAATGGATAAGTTTAAGTTATAGTTTTAGAAATATGTTATAATTAAGCATATCACTTCATGAGAGAGATGTTATATTTTTTTGTTATTTGATTATGTTGGAAATATGAGTAGGATTTGTTGTCATTGATGTCAAGAGTCAGTTTCAGTGAGTAGGACAAAAGGAAGGATGTCAAGGAGTCAGTTATGCAAGAAAAAGATTATTTCTAGACCTAAGGAAAATAATATTATAATGCCCCTAATTATAATATTCAAGGTGGTCAAATGAGGTGTAAAGATCAACAGGAAGGCCCAAGAAAAATAATATTATAATATTTTTTTATAATATTAGAGGTCTAAGGTTGAGACCTAAAGATTAAATTAATTATAAATTAATTATAATAATTTCATTATAAATTAATTTATAATTTAATTTGATTAACTCTAAAGAGTTATTAAATTAATTATAAGTTAATTATAATTTAATTATAAGTTAGTTTATAACTTAATTTAATAAACCCTAGAGTTACGGTTATAAAGGGCATATGCAAAGTGCCGACGTCATATTCCATCTCCTCTATCGACGTCAATAATTTCCAAAGAATGGGTATAAATACCCCAATACTAAAGGGCTTCAAACCCATCCACGATTTTAATTATCTCCTTAGAAAAAATTATGTGCGCAATTTTTATAAGCAAGAGAGGGAAGAAGTCCGTGTTGACCCTTTTTGGCAGTTAGCAACGGAATAAAAGGCATAAGGCACGAAGGCCTTGTCACCACCTAGATAGGTGGGATAACGACAAGTGGAAGTACTTTGGGAACGCGAGGTTCTGCGTTCAACTCATAGCAGGGTTGATTGTGTAGTGTTTTTGGGTGCCAATGATGCCAAAGCTTTTTGCTTTGGGTGCTGAAGTAGAAGACAAAGCGCAATGGGTGATTTTACCTTCCACGTGAGCGCTTAGCTCACACAACTTGGCTGTCACGGCTAAGGTGCTAGAGACGCTGTGTTGTGGGATAGAATCACGTTAGGAGCACTTTGTGAGGTAATAATTTTTTTTTTATAAATTGATTTGTGCTTCTAAGGTTGTATGGTGTATTTCTGAGCTTAGGGAGATATAAGGTTGATAAAATTAAATATTTTTTTATTTAATTATTTGATGGTTTGAGTTGTTTAAGAGTGGAGTTATAAGGTTTAATAAAAGATTTATTTTTATATATTTTGATGAATGCTTATTTTAAAGGAGTAATAAGGTGTATTTGAGTTTAATTATTTTTGTAATTTTGAAATATCTTGAGGGAGTGTTAGAGTGATAATTTTTTTCATCTAACCTTTGAAATTGGCAAAGGGGAAATTATGTTTGAGATAGGTTTTGAGGCCAATTATTCAAAAAACGAGAGGTATGGGCACATCTTCCTTGTGAGTGATTTTTGGATGTTGTGAATGCTAATTTGGAGAGAAAAGGGTTGTTTGATAAGCATTGTTGAGTTTGATTGTTAAAGGTTTTTCTAAGTGAAAGTTGATGATAAGAAACCTTGTTTGATAAGCATTGTTGAGTTTGGTTTTCTGGAAAGAAAGTTGATACTAGAAACATTGTTTGATAAGCATTATTAGAAATATTGAGTAAAGCTTTCATATACTTGACTAGGGTTTGTGAAAGAACATGAGTATCATTGTTATGTGAAGTTGAGAGCTATATTGAACTAGGATTTGTGTAAGAACATGCATATAATTATTATGTGAGATTGTTTGAAAATCATTATTGGAAATAATTGAGTGTTCATATGCTTGAACTAGGGTTTATAAGCAAGGAGTGTTTCATTGAGTGATTGATTGAGTGGAGTTGATTGATCCTAGTCAAGTGGAAGTGTTGAAGTGATAGTTCTAATTTTGTGAAACAAATTGTTCTATATTCTGAATTGATTTGAGAAAGAGATTGGAAGTGATTGAGTATTTGTGAGTGTGAAACATATTGAGTCTCTAACAATTCTCTATATGTTTATGTGGTAAAAAGAGATATTGAAAGTGATTGAGAATTATGGTGAGTGTGAAGCATATTGAGTCTCTAACAATTCTCTATATGTTTATGTGGTAAAAGAAGAGATTAAAAGTGATTGAGAATTGTTATGAATGTGAAGCATATTGAGTTTCTAACAATTATCTATATGTTTCTGTGAGATTGGATAAGTTCTAGTGAGGACTTGTTGAGTATATTTGAGGTAAGTATTTGTGAAGACTTTTTGGGTAGATTAGACAAGTTCTAGTGAGGACTTGTTGAGCATATTTGAGGTAAGTCTTGGTGAAGACTTGTTGGGTAGATTGGAAAAGTTCTAGTGAGGAATTTTTGAGTAGAGTTGAGGTAAGTCTTGGTGAAGACTTGTTGAGCATATTGGACAAGTTCTAGTGTGAACCTATTGAGTAGATTTGAGACAATTTCTAGAGAGAACTTGTGGATAGATTAGTGTGAGTTTTTATGGAAGCTTACAAGGTAGATTTGAGACAAGTCTTAGAGAAGACTTGAGAGCAGATTTGATCAATTTGTTCAAACCTTGGGTTAAGGTTTGGGATAGATCTAGCAGATTTTATTTGTGATTGAGTCAAGATTTATGTTAAGGCTTGAGGACAAAATTAAGGATAGATTTTGGTGCAGATTTGAGGACAAGGTTGTGCCAGATCAGAGACATAGATTGAGCAAATTTGTGCTAGACCAAAGGACTGTGTTTAGTATAGATCAGAGATAGAGATTATGCAAATTTGTGCTAGACCAAAGGACTATGGTTAGTGTAGATTTGAGATAGAGCTGAGAGAAAGCTTTAGAGATGATAGAGTATAAAGGATGACAGTCTCCAGTGGATAGAGGTTGAAAGCATGAGATTTCGGAATAAAAGAAACACTAAGGTGCAAATAAAAACAGAACTAATTTGATGCATGTAATAACACGAATATAATCAAATTAAAAGGCAGGAGCACGACCCTTTTTATTAATAAGATTCCGCTCGGTTACAATACATCTCTTCTGTTACATATTTTTTTAAATACACCAGATGAATAGTGATCTCCTTCCGCATGCCCACATTTGAAACAAGCGGGTTAAAATGTTGCCGTCGATGGTTGCTGATGAATCCTTGCTGTTTGCTGTTTTTCCTGCGGTCAAAGAAACAATAAAAATGTTTAGTAGCACCTGTAACAAGGAAGTAAGACGTAGGCAAGAGAACATGCAGTTAAAAACGTAATGCAGATATAGAACGCAATAGCACGATAATATATAATCTCTAAACTATTTAAATATGGCAATACGTGATATATATTTCTTAAACTCCATGTTGTAAACTATGTAACAACATACAATAAAACACAAGATATACGCGTGATATAGAATGAATCGAAATAAAGCTAGCAAAAGACGTGGGGTGCCCAAGCGGGCCGCCCTCGTTAGAACTTAGTTTCGACGCCAATCCACCAGGGATGAGCTCGAAATCTAAAACTGTGGTGTTGTCGGCAAATTAGTGGGATATAGTGATCCACTGTCGAGTATTACTGTCTGGGTTCACCTTCAAACAACCACCAATAACATCTCTTCAGAAAGAGATTACAGGTGCAGAAGATTGAATCCGAAAGGAATATGATCGGGTCTCTGGATGAGCAACACTTCGTTGCGTTTCTAAAAATGCTTTGTCGTCTCTTTTTTACATGGCATTGAGCTGGTTTTTATAGAAGATTCTACGTCAAAACCCTAAGTCTGCAGGCGCCATTGAGATTTGACCGTTGTCAGATGATTATGAGGCATGGCTTGTACTGAGATTGTCGCTAGAAAATCACATCCGTAATTACGAAGCATGGCCTCGGGTCGGATTTGTTGTTGAGATTGCTCGTCTCATTACTCCAGTTGGTGAAGTCCGCCGTTCTTTTAAAAATGGCATGCAGGGATGCCACGTGGCGTGAATTGCTTTAATGCTGCCTTTGACCGATGAAGTCCACCGTTGAATGCTGACGTGTCGTCTTTGAATGCTTAAATTCTGTTTTATGTGCAAAATGTCGAAGTGTCGCGATATCGCGACACTTTGCCGAGCCTCCCCCTTGGGGCCTTAGGTGTCGCGATATCGCGACGTCTAAGGCCGAGGCTTCCCTCGGGGCCTTAGACGTCGCGATATCGCGATGCGCGATATCATGACGTCTAAGGCCGAGGCCTCCCTCGGGGCCTTAGATGTCGCGATATCGCGACGCGCGATATCGCGACGTCTAAGGCCGAGGCTTCCCTCGGGGCCTTAGACGTCACGATATCGCGACGCGCGATATCGTGACGTCTAAGGCCGAGGCTTCCCTCGGGGCCTTAGGTGTCGCGATATCGCGACGCGCGAAATCGCGACGTCGCGATTTCGCGACGTCTAAGGCCAAGGTTCCCTTTTGACTAAGGCTTGTTTGCTTTTGAAGTTTTGCTCTTGATTGAGGCTTTCTTGCTTAAGACTTAAAGTTTGTTAAAGGCTCGCTTTAGATTAAAGGCTTTAAAACGACCAACTTTGCTCTGCTCATTTTTCGACCTTCTAAACTGCTGTGTGAGTGGTCAGGACCACTGTTTGACCTCTGAGGGCTGCCCTGAAAGCTGTGTATGTCAATGCGATCGGTGTTTGTAGTCACTTAATCGGATTGGTGCTGTTTTGGTGTCTACAGATGCCCCTTTTTGGGAAGCGCTGTGCATGGCACAATGCTGAGCAAAAATAGAAAACCAAAGCACTAATGATTAGGGTTTCTTGGTAACCTAACCAACTTTTGATGCCCCAAGTATGGAAAGGGCATGCATTCTTGAATCCTTGCTTCTGACGAGCTAAGGAATTTGATTTCAAGCGTTAACCTATTTTGGTGAGGTGTGACTTGAGCTTGGAAATTGATCAACCATGATTAGGCAAAGGGCGTAACCTTTTATCCACAGGGGAAACCTTGTGTTCATGCTTCGGGAATGCCAAGTGTTTGATCAATTTAATGATTGCTTGTTTATTGCCCCAAGCAGGAGCGTGATTGTCTTTGTCAATGATTCTTTGAATGCATGTCATTGCCTTGATTGGGTGTGTGCTTGTTGATTGGTGACTAAGTGTGACTACCCCCTCAAGCGACGAATCGATGAGGGAATGACCTTCGTGAGAAAAGCGACGAGTCGCTTGACCCAAGATGACTTAGGTTAGGGTGCCTTTAGATGTTTTACCGTTTACGCACGTGCAGTTTTCCGATATTTGGACCTATTTTTGGTGGGTGTTAACCCTTTTGGTGATGCCATAATGAGGTGAAATCATCAAAAACCCATCTTCCCGTGGAGCGGTCCAGCTATGGTAGCCTTCTTGGGGAAGTGAGAAAGTGACAATTTGAGCCCCGACATCGATTTTCGTTATGCCAAGAGGTTAAGTGCAAGAGCACTTGTGTCCGAAAACTTATTGCTATGGTTTTTGTGGTGCAATTTTGTGATGTTTTTGTTGTTTTGATTTTCTTTCTTTGTGTATATGTCATGATTTTATGCACAATGATTGATGTTGATGGATGCATGCTACTTTATATTGATGGATGCATATGTTATGATAAATGCGATTGTTGTATGTTGATTTATTTTGATGGATGATGATGGATGCAAATGTATGTGATATGCAAAAATGAAATGGATGGATGGACTTTTTGGTGTTTGGCCATGGCACCATAGACCGTTTAGAACTCCATTATTTGTTAGACTTGTGTACACGTGGTGTTTCTATTTTGTTTTTGTATTTTTTGATGGTATTGTAAGGATGAAAAGTAGTGCAATTGGTTTAGAAATGTAGCTAAGGTTTTCTCGAGACTCGGACGGTTTTAACTTACTAGCCATGATTGTACTTTATCTTACAAGACTTTTGAACAAGGTATGAATCGGACTTGTTTTTGACCAAGGTATTTCACATCCCTGTGTGTGCAATTGAGTTCATTTATGTGGTATTTGTCAGGATACCGCCGATGTCGGATGGGCTTTCAACCGAACCTGTACTGAGGATCACCTAATTAGCTCCACTAACTCCTTTGTTGTATGTAGTTAGATTAATCTGCGGTGTCATCCAGGATACCATAAGCTAGCTCATCCACATGCAAACATTGGTCTGTACATACGCAAAGCGAATGTGACAGACATATCGTCATGCGGGTAGGATACCACCATTGCCGGATAGGCTATCAACCAAACCTCGTAATGAGGATCACCTAGATGGTTTTTCGAATGCTGAGAATTCCAGGGATTCAGGTTTAGGATGTTTGTGGGCTGAATGATTTAGAGGGTTGCTCGTCTATATAGTGATGAAAATCACTGTTTATTTTCTATTAATTCTTTTTGAGCAAGGATTTTGAATAGTGGTGATAACCATTGTTATTTGATTTTGTATTTGGAGTATTGTGAATGGCTTTGATCCTTGTGGCCTTGGGGATGACTACCCATCCTGGTTAGGGGCGGATAGTACGAATCCTTACAACTTTGGGGACCAAGGGGATGATGGAGGTTATGGAGTAAGGGCATTGATCTGTTAGGCCTTGGGGATGACTACCCATCCTGGTTAGGGGCGGATAGTACGAATCCTTACAACTTGGAGACCAAAGGTGAATGGAAAATGTTAGGATGATGATTTGTTGGAATTTTGTTTGTGAATGGTGTTGATCCCTTTAGGTTTTGGGGATGACTACCCATCCTGGTTAGGGGCGGATAAGTACAAATCCTTACAACTTTGGGAACCAACTATGATTGGGATTTGGTAGTGGTGAAAACCACTCGTATATGGAGGTGAATGGATAGGAAAGAGCTTGTCCTTTTGTCAATTCTCAGCATTCTAGAACCATTCGCACGGGGGATGAGCAAGATAACCGTTTCGCTTATGGTGACCTGGATTACAATGCAGGTTTCATCTTTCGTTCACACAACTTGGGAATTTTTATGTGTTTTAATTTGTGTTGGGATGTTACGTAACAAGGTGTATTTCAAGTATGACTCTACCTTCGTAAAATCTGTCTGACCGGATACATTACATGGCTAAAGAGCAAAATGATGACTGAATCACGAAAACCCTTGATACATTAAAAGACCATTGACTCTAGTGTGGAAAAAAGCAATGCATGGTGTTTTTGTTGTTTTTTTGGAAAATGGAATAGTGTGGAACAAGATGGACTAGCGGATTTATTACAACCTATGGTGCCCTTGACCTGTACGACCACAAATATGCAATGTATGGATGCAATGCTTTAATGCAACTATGTATTTTTGTATTTTTGATGGATTGATTTTTGTGAATATGAAGATGAAGTGCGAGAAGAACTCTCTTATTGATGAATTTGAGTATGCCTAGAAATGAGATGCAAATTTTTGTTGTTTTTGATGATTTTTGTTGTTTTTGAATTTTCTTGATTTTTGACCAAGCGATTGTGGAAATCCTTGGAGCATTTTGGGATTGACCAAGCGATTGCAAGAATCCTTGGAGCATTTTGGGATTGACCAAGCGATTGCAAGAATCCTTGGAGCATTTTGGGTATTGACCAAGCGATTGCAAGAATCCTTGGAGCATTTTTGGGATTGACCAAGCGATTGCAAGAATCCTTGGAGCATTTTTGGGATTGACCAAGCGATTGCAAGAATCCTTGGAGCATTTTTGGGATTGACCAAGCGATTGCAAGAATCCTTGGAGCATTTTGGGGTTTGACCAAGCGATTGCAAGAATCCTTGGAGCATTTTTGGGATAGATTCTCTTAGATATGAAATGGTCGCAAATGACTGATATTCAAGGGTTCTGTTTCCTTGATACCATCAAGAGAAGCTAGCCGGTATGTCCCGGGTCCTATTTTGCTATCAATGATATATGGACCTAACCAATTTGCCGCAAACTTGTCCCTTAGGTGGGATGGCAAACTGGAATTTTGCTGGTTTTCCTTCAAAACCAAATCACCAACCCGAAAGTCCCTTAGGTGAACTTTCATGTTGTAAGCTTTCTTAAGTCGCTCTTGATAAATACGTAAATGCTCGAGAGCATTAACGCGTCGTTCGTCAAGCAACGTAAGCTGGTCTAACCGGGCTTGCCGCGCAGAATCATCGTCGATGAACTCCTGCATTGATATGCGTAGGGAAGGAATCTCCAACTCGAGAGGCATGACTGCCTCGGAGCCATACACAAGCGAAAACGGAGTGGCCCCAGTGGGTGTCCGAATGCTAGTGCGATAGGCCCATAGGGCAAGTGGGATTTGAATGTGCCAATCCTTATGACTGTCTACGATGGTCTTTTTAAGGATGGCAACTAGCATTTTGTTTGACGCCTCTGCTTGCCCATTCACTCGCGGATAATAGGGTGTCGAAAAGTTGTGCTCGAATCTTGTACTTTGTGGTCAAAGCACGCACGTCTTTGTTCTTGAAAGGCGTTCCATTATCCGAGACTATTTTGGATGGAATACCAAAATGACATATGATGTTATGCAAAATGAACTCCACAATGCGGGGTCCTGTCGTAGAGGTAAGCGGAATTGCTTCCACCCACTTGGTAAAATACTCTGTGGCCGTTATGATAAACGTGTGACGGCCTGACGATGCAGGGGAGATCTTTCCAATTAGATCGAAGCCCCACTGCGAGAACGGCCAATCAGACTGGACTGTTTGCAAGGCCTGAGAAGGTACGTGCATCAAATTGGCATGATGTTGACACTTCACGCACTTCTTGACATAGGTGCAACAATCTCGCTCTAAAGATGGCCAATAATAGCCCATGCAAAGAATGCGCTTTGCAATGGCCATACCACTAAAGTGGCCACCACATGTACCATCGTGCGCTTGGGCAACTGCCCAAGTGGACTCTTGCTGGTCCAAGCAACGAAGGAGGATTCCTTCATAGCTGCGACGATACAAAATGTCTCCTATCAAGACATACTTAGCCGCTTCGCTTGAGTGCTCGTTTTGCGGCATGAGTCAATCCAAGGGGGAGATTACCTAACTTGAGGTAGTCTCTAATGGGTAAATACCAGTCCTATTGATCAGAAACCTCGACAGTATGAACAACCAATCTCTCTTGAAGTTCCTCCCTAGCAAACGCTGAATGGGATAGAACCTGCAAGAATAGCGTTGTGTTGCTATTAATGGGAGTAGGGGAGAACAAGGACCCCCAGTTGGCGCATTTTAGATGATCGCGGATTCGAGAGAGCTTATCCGAGGATGGTTCAATCTGGATCATGTGGATTCCTGGCGTTAAGTCGGAGCTTGCACGCTCCATCGCAGATTGCGATAAGGTTTTGACTTGAATGGTTGTCATATCACCGAAAAGGTCCTACGGAATTAGTGACCCCAAGGAGGCCATTGTGTCCGCAAAATGATTCGATGATCGAGGGAGGGCCTCGATGTCATACCACTCAAGTTTTGCCAAGAATTTGTCCACAAGGGCTTTATAAGCCTTCAAAACTGGGCATTTGCATTGATATACCCCTTTGACTTGATTGACTATTAACAACGAATCACCAAAGATATTCAGTCGTTTGATGTTCATGGTGATTGTTGTCTGAAGACCTAGGAGCAAGGCTTCATATTCTACGTTATTGTTGGTGCATGGGAAGTTTAATTTAAATGACAGGGGCATTGGGGCACCCTACGGTGTGAAGAATACAATTCCCGCACCACCACCTTGCTCACATTTAGAACCATCGAAGAATAGGGTTATGTCGGCGTGTGACTCAGGCTCATCAGAATCTGGCGATTCTGAGACATGGAAGACCCCATCATCGGGTAGTTCTATGACCAGAGGCTGATCGTCTTCAAGAGGAGCCTCTGCTAGTTGATCGGCTATGACTTGTCCTTTGATAGATTTTTGTCCAATAAACTCTATGTCAAATTCCGTCAACAACATGATCCATTTCGCCGTGCGACTACTATGATAAGTACGACTCATCATGTATCGCAATGGATTCTCCTTAGACACAACATACGTAGTGTTGCTCGAGCATGTAGTGGCGTAGCTTTTTGGTAGCAAACACCACCGCCAAGCGCAGTTTCTCAACGTATGCATAGTTAAGTTCATAACCGACCAGGGTGCGGCTAAGATAGTATGTAGCCTCTTCTTTGTGAAGTTCATTCTTCTGGGCTAGCATGGCGCCCAGTGCCACCTCGCAGGCTGAGATGTATAAGTAGAACGGCACTCCTGGTCTAGGTGGTGCCAATACTGGTGGCGAAGCTAGGTATTGTTTGATCTCGTCAAAGGCTGATCGGCACTCGTCATCCCAATGAAATGTAACTCCCTTGTGCAATAATTTGTTCATGGGTCGGCACTTGTCGGATAATTGCGCTATGAAGCGTTTAATCGATGCGACCTTTCATTGCAGACTGGGAACCATTTCAAGGATTGCCTTGACTTTCTTTGGGTCCACCTCGATTCCTCGCTTTGAGACTATGAAACCCAAGAGTTTTCCAGATGTGACGCCAAAGACGCACTTCTTGGGGTTTAGTCTAACTTTATGCTCCATGAGGCGATCGAGGATCTGGCTTAAGTCAGCGATATGATTTGAGCGCAAAAGAGATTTGGCTAACAAATCATCCATGTAATCTTCCAAAGTTTTGTGCATGTAATCGTGGAAGATATATGTCATGGCACGTTGGTAGGTGGCACCAACATTTTTAAGGCCAAAAGGCATGACCTTATAACAAAATGTCCCCCAAGGCGTTGTGAACGCCGTTTTTAGTTGGTCTTCAGGATTGATACGAATCTGATTGTATCCTGAGAAACCATCCATGAGGGAGAGCATTTCGTGACCTGCTGTAGCGTCTACCAACGCATCGATGCTCGGTAAGGGGAAATCATCCTTAGGACTCGCTTTGTTTAGATCTCAAAAATCGGTGCATATGCGAATCCTCCCGTCGGGCTTCTTGACGGGAACCATGTTGGACAACCATGGCGGATAATCCACGCAGATGACAAACTGTGCATCCAACAGACTTTTGCAATTCATCTTTGACCATCAAGGCCACTGTTGGGTGCATCTTGCGTAGTTTTTGCTTTACAGGCTTGATTGTCGGATCAAGCGTTAAATTATGCGTGACTAGCTGCGGGTCTAGTCCCGGCATATCCTTGTACGACCATGCAAAAACCTCCTTCTTCTCTTTGAGAAGGGCAATGTAGTCGGCTTGCTCTTCGGGGGAAAGACTTACCCCCAGCTTAAGAATCTATGGATTCATTGGATCTGTGCCGATATCTACATCAGTCATTTCCTCGACTGACATGTGGGATCCGTCCTCCAATTGATGTGGAGTCGGGATCAAATGGATGTCATCAGCTGAGTTTAGATCTGCATTGGGAACCTCGGGTTCCTCTTCAGCCTGAAAAATATCCTGAGTTGTCCTTGGGGTAAAATGAGGTATTTCACCGAAAGGCCAGTACTCTGATGGTGACAAAGGTGAATTGACGCGATCCCAGTCGATGGCATCTATGTCGAGATGCAATGACCATGCTGGATCGGTCGGATTGCGGATGGGTGCGGTCAAATCAATGGAGATCATGTAGATGGAATGAATTTGGTCTCCATTACCGTGGGTATGATAACTTGAATCTTCTAGATGCTCCCTATACTCTGGATCTGGCTCTAGGGGAACGGGCACGAATGGATCGGCCCTATGTGCTGATAGGAGGACAGGGTCTTCCCTTGGCACTGTTGTCATGATAGGGTCTCGAGGTGGACGGTGTTCATCGTGAATTTGGAGCCATGGATCCAAGATCAGGTCCCACCCTGCTGGGTCTACCCACCATTCATGTCCTAATCTTATGCCCATCTGTCCCATTAGATCTTCATGAGTTAAAGGGCGGTGATGCCATCGCGCATGTCTGAGATAGTCCATCTCAGTCTCATCTTCTGAATCACTTTCGGAGATCCAAAAATGTTCATTCTCTTCAACAATCGTTACTTGCGACGTTGAGGGTTCTCCTTGTTCCAGTAAGTTAATCTGGTCCCATTGCGGTTGTTCCACTTCTGGTGGAGGGACCTGATTCTCTTGACATGGTATTGATTCAACTGGAACCTCTAAGGGGAATAGCTTCAAAAAGATGTCCGAAAGCCGTTGATGTTCTCTTTGAGGATTAATGTCCGAACTTTCACCTCTCTCTAGCAAAGGAGAGGGATTACTGCTGTTGCCAAGGGTGTTTGTTGACCATGGGAGGTAATCTCCCAATGTATATTCTGTATTTGGGTTGGCATAAAGATCCGGTGCCAATCCCCCCTTGTTGCCTATTTCTAGGCCTTGCATATTTTCTACCAAGATGTCTAAGGGTAGGGGATGGTGGAACCCTACTCCTGACTTATCATATGGCATCTGATATCTTGGTTGGCAAAGGACCCGCATCCCTTGCTCATATCTGCCTAGCCCGTATCCATGCCAATTGCATTGGCCGAGATATTTTAGGGCAAAGTCTGGGTTTGACAGATAGTTGATGTTTTCAACAAAAGGTTCGTTGTCTGCTTCCTTTTGTTTGCATGGTTCAAGACCATGATCAAGGCCCCCATACACAAAATTTGTCTGGTTGGGTGGGTGACCTAGAGGAACAACTGTTCCTATGGGAAGGCGAGGTCTCCCCATATCCTGTACTGATTCTACTGTAGGCGTTGCCACAACATTCTCGCACTAAGTACTCTCCCGGGCCCGTACTCGGCCATTTCAATAGTGATTGTTGATTCTTGGGAGGGAGGGAACGGCAGTCCTTCCTGAGTCCATTCCATGTTTGGTGGTTTAGGAATCTCAACTTCCGTAGTGCTAGGTGTTTCCTCTGTTGATACCGTTGATATTGTGGGCAAACCCTCTTCTAGGGGCTGAGCCTCTTCCATGATCTGTTTTCCCTTGTCCTTCTGTTTAGCCATGACAGGTGGCGTTGGTAATGAAGGAGCAGATGATGAGGATTCACCTGGCTGGGATTTTGGTGATTTGGTCACCAGTGGTGCCTCGCGGTATTGGACCTTGTTTGGATGGATTTAACTGGAAATCCAAATGCGTTGAAGGGAGGGTCGATTGAGGCATTAGTTGTACCGCATTGCAATACTTGAAGGGTTCCAAGTCCATCGGGACTACATGTATTTCTCCTTCAAAAGCATACTTTAAGCACTGGTGAGCGATGGAAGGGACACACTTCATGTCCCTGATCCAAGGCCGCCCTAGCAAGTATATTGTAAGCCATCTCGCCTTCCAACACATGGCACAATGTTGGTATTGTCTTTTGTCCTACCTGGATAGGTAGAACGACTGTGTCGACTGTCGAGCATATTGCATCATTGAAAGCTCACAGTGTGTACGTGGAGGCTGTGATATGAGAGGCTGGCAGCTTTAAATGTTTTAGCGCTGCAGTGGTGATGATGTTACTGGACGAGCCAGTATCTACCAACACTCTCTTGTATGGGATCCCGTTGACCCGCACGATGACGTGCAGGGGTGGATCTGCCGTGTCATTCGATATTGCTTTGACTTCATCCTCTCTGAAGGTGATGACCGGCTCCGTACATCGCTGCACATGTCCTACGAAGTTGTTGAAAGAATTTGCTTCGTGAGGCTGTAAGTCGATGGTTTTTAAAATGTCCATAAGAGCTTCCCTATGAGGTGTTGACTGTTGAATAAGCTCGTAAATGGACAGCCTAGCCGATGTGGTCCGCAAACTCTGCGTGAGTTTGGTCCGTATCGTGACCTCGGGTCTAGGCGGAGGTACTTGCACAGGGCATTGCTGAGGCTGCGATGTCGTTGGAACTTCCCTCGTAGCTACCACGGGGGCAGCTGCTGGGTACTTTTTGTTCCTTGTCACTATGCTGATCATTCCCACAAATCCTTGCATGGGAAGATTCTCTCGCACCTCGTTAATCTGGAGAGGTTTTGTCGGTGCCTCGTGAGCAGGCAAAGGGTCTTTGAATACCCCCATTTGTTGGTTATTTGGCGCTATGGGGTTGTCCACGGCCAATGTTTTATTGTCGATTAAATCTTGGATTAATCCTTTGAATTTCCAAGCATCCATTTAAATCATGTCCCCTGCGCCTATGGAATCTACAATACAATTCCTCTCTCGTATCCCTTAGGCTTGGGGGCGTTAGGGTCGATAGTTTGGATTTCCGGCAAGGTGACTAAATTTGCCGCCGACAAGCGGTCAAATAGGGAGTCCCTGGACTCCGTGTAAGGGGTGAATTGTCGCCTAGGGCGACGCTACTGATTCTGCTCCTGTTTCTTATTATCTTTTTCATAACTAGGAGGCACTGCCTGGTAATTAGCCTTTTGGGGCTGCATTTCTTGCACAGGCTTGGGAGCATTTATCGCAACTTGGTTAACCGCAATGGGTTGTGATTGCGTATTCCCAGCCTTAGTGGTTTTATTCCACTCTTTCTTTTTAGGCTTGGCAATTGCGCCTTCGCCTATCTTAATCTCTTCTATAACTCTGGCTTGCGCCAAAGCTTCTTCTAAGCTGTCGTATTGCTATAGCAAGCAATAGACCGGAGATTGATTTTAAGCAACTCCGTGCAAACATCTCGCGTAAGATCAGACATAGGGGGACGGTAGGGTAACCTAGAAAGCAAAGCCCTCCAGCGATTCCCGTATGCTGTCATTGTTTCTTCCTCATATTGCCTGAGGCTGGCCAGATCACTCAGTGATGCCTTCTTCTTTGTGTTGAAAGCAAAGCGTTCAAGAAACGCATCTACTAATTGATCGAGATTGTTTATGCTGTGTTTGGGTAATTGTGTGAACCAATCCGAGGCAGGGCCTGCGAATGTGGTTATGAAAGTTCGAAGCAACAATGCATCATTATCTTGGATGTCGAAGCATTGACTTAGGAACCTTGTGACATGTTCTTGTGCGTCCTCTTCACCTTTAAAAATTGCCAATTGAGGCAACTTGAAGTGTTCGGGGTAAAGAGGTGTAGGCACTGAGGGATGCACTGGATGACTGCGGAGTTGACGTAATGTGGGCTTTTGATGCCCGTAAGCTTTTGTCTCCATAGACTCCAAACGCTCTAATAGCGCTTTGTATGCATCGGAAGATTTTATTTCTTCCTCTTTTGTTTGCTCCCGTTGTGAGTCATGGGAGACTGGAGGCCTATGGGGGGGTGGCCGAGTGGCAGCCCTCCCGCCTTGATGGGGCGTTTCGGCCCGTTCTATTTCTGGTTCGTACTCCTCATAAACTTCTTGAGGAGTCCCTGGGCGAGACCTATGACCTTGATTGAGTCCCCGCTGGGGGTACCCATCATTGTTTCGGGGAGTGGCCTCCCTCTCGGGTCTATAAGGTCTCGGAGGCAAAGCTTGACGAGGTCGCGGAGACCTGTCTTGCACCCAAGGATTGTGCCTCTCATATTGTTCTTCTCTGTGGGTGCGAGGGGTTGGCACCCTCTCAGGTAGCTTATAGCGCAACTCATCCGCTTCGTGCTGCATGCGCTCTTTATTCAAGCGGTATAAGTACTCTAACTCCTGATGACCCTGCTCAAGCTGCGTGATTCGAGCTTGGCGAGCGGCATGTCTGGCGACTGCCGGTCAACTGGGTCTGCCCTCTTTTGTTGAGGAGGCTTGAATGTTTTGCCTATGTGTTTGCCTCGATCTTGATGGTCTAAAATTTCAATGGGTTGCTTCCCTTTGTCGGGGTAGGCGACATTTGCTTGAGGCTCTAGCCTTGATGTGTGATCATGATATCTGGCAGGCGTAGAAACACAAGGTTCCCGCGTTGTATGTTGTTCCCGAGGAATGCGATGATCTTCCTCGTACTCCCTTTCATGGGTGTGAAAGGGGCGGGCGGAGTTAGCTTGCCCTGTGTAAAGAGCCCTGCGCTCTGGATGTTGTTTTTCTGTTTCGATGGGAGGTAAAGAAGAGACGCCATATCCACGTTGTCCCTCCAAATGGACAATATGCCTCTCTAGCGCTTCATCGCGCCGTGGCCATTCAAATCTAGCCTCAAGAGGCGGTTGTCTACCTACATTGAGATCTACGTGTAAAGCGTCTTCCCGAAAGGGGCTGTGTTGGATGGGCATACCCCAATGAGGAGGCTCCCAATAATTTCTTTTTGATGGGGTCTGATATGGACTCTCTTGTAGGCTAGACCGCCAAGGCGGTATGGCCAAATCCTCAGGGCTAAAGCGAAGGCGACTAGCGCCCTCTCTTTGTGCACCTTCCGCAGCGTTTGCCCTTGATTGGGCTTGGCTACGGGTGTACACCATTGTAGTGCTTCTCTAAGCAGATTTTATCTTGTTTTATGATGATTTGTCTTTTTGTGCACACTAAGCAGAAATGAAACACACTCATACACAAAGCCGTGATTATCTCTTTTAAGGATTTGATAGTGTGTCCTAAACTGGTTTAGTGCATTTTGATGTTTTGTTATGTTTTTGCAAATTTTGGAAGAACGTTTAAATGCATAATGTTGGCTCATATGACTCCCATAAATGGTCGCCCCTTCAATATACCATTGTCGGACCGATATACCAACCTCTCTATATACCCGCCCTTACGAGAGGGAAACTATAGGTACGTGAGAGCAGATGGTACGTGGAACATAGGCGGTACGGAAGGGGGATTGTCCTGTTAATGACACCTACCATAGAAGACTTATCCTCGCGTGCATGGGAATCACCCCAACAACACTCGGTCAGCTTTCGTCAGGATTTACGTCTAACAACAATGACAGTCGGGGAAATGAATGCAAAGCTAAGCCAAGGTGGTGATGAACCCACCGTTGGTCTTGCTCAAGGGTTGGGGTTTTACGACCAGTGCCTTGGTTTAATTTATCACGTGAGTGTGTGGGGTTCATTTTACTTTGCAAAATTGAAATAGGCAGCAAAGAAAGAAACTTTCCCTATGCCAAACAGACACTACAAACCGGAAAACAGCAAGTAGAAAACTAAAAATTAAATTTTTTTTTTTTTTTTAATAAAGCAAGAAAAATTTATGAAAAATTTCTCTACCTTTCTTTAATAAAAAAAATTAATTATTAAATAAATAATTACATAAATAAATAAATAATTAAATAAAGCAAGAAAAATTTAAAAAAATTTCTCTACCTTTCTTTAATAATTAAAAAGAACGAAAGTAAAAGATTAAACAATAAAATAAACGAAACTTTCACAAAACCGACATTAAAACCGTTACTGTCCGGACTTGTCGCTTCCGACCTCCGGCTTAAAAAAAAGGTACCGTTAGCACAAAACACAGCAAATCCGATTAGTTTCTGTGATTTAAAAATCTGGGAACGGTCCCACCGTGATCGCCACTGAAAGCATGAGATTTCGGAATAAAAGAAACACTAAGATGCAAATAAAACAGAACTAGTTTGATGCATGAAATAACACGGATATAATCAAATCAAAAGCAGGAGCACAACCCTTTTTATTAATATGATTCAAACTCTGTTACAATATGTCTCTTCAGTTACATATTTTCAATTACACCAGATGAACAATGATCTCCTTCCGCATGCCCACATTTGAAACGGGCGGGCTAAAATGTTGCCGTCGCTGGTTGTTGATGAATCTTTGCTTTTTGCTGTTTTTCCTGCGGTCAAAGAAACAATAAAAACGTTTAGTAGCACCTGTAACAAGGAAGTAAGACGTAGGCAAGAGAACATGCAGTTAAAAATGTAATGCAGATATAGAACGCAATAGCACGATAATATATAATCTCTAAACTATTTAAATATGGCAATACGTGATATATATTTCTTAAACTCCATGTTGTAAACTATATAACAACATACAATAAAACACAAGATATACGCGTGATATAGAATGAATCGAAATAAAGCTAGCAAAAGACGTGGGGTGCCCAAGCGGGCCGCCCTCGTTAGAACTTAGTTTCGATGCCAATCCACCAGGGATGAGCTCGAAATCTAAAACTATGGTGTTGTCAGCAAATTAGTGGGATATAGTGATCCATTGTCGAGTATTACTGTCCGGGTTCACCTTCAAACAACCACCAATAACCTCTCTTCAGAAAGAGATTACAGGTGCAGAAGATTGAATCCGAAAGGAATATGATCGGGTCTATGGATGAGCAGCACTTCGTTGCGTTTCTAAAAATGCTTCGTCGTCTCTTTTTTACATTGCATTGAGCTAGTTTTTATAGAGGATTCTGCATCAAAACCCTAAGTCCGCAGGCGCCGCTGAGATTTGACCGTTGTCAGATGATTATGAGGCATGGCTCGTACTGAGATTGTCGCTAGGAACTCACATCCGTAATTACGAAGCATGGCCTCGGGTCGGATTTGTTGTTGAGATTGCTCGTCTCATTACTCCAGTTGGTGAAGTCTGCCGTTCTTTTAAAAATGGCATGCAGGGATGCCACGTGGCGTGAATTGCTTTAATGCTGCCTTTGACCGATGAAGTCCACCGTTGAATGCTGACGTGTCGTCTTTGAATGCTTAAATTCTGTTTTATGTGCAAAATGTCGAAGTGTCACGATATCGTGACGTCGCGATATCGCGACACTTCGGCCGAGCCTCTCCCTCGGGGCCTTAGACGTCGCGATATCGTGATGCGCGATATCGCGACGTCTAAGGCCGAGGCCTCCCTCGGGGCCTTAGACGTCGCGATATCGCGACGCCGCGATTTCGTGACGTCTAAGGACAAGGTTCCCTTTTGACTAAGGCTTGTTTGCTTTTGAAGTTTTGCTCTTGATTGCGGCTTTCTTGCTTAAGACTTAAAGTTTGTTAAAGGCTCGCTTTAGATTAAAGGCTTTAAAATGACCAACTTTGCTCTGCCATTTTCTGACCTTCTAAACTACTGTGTGAGTGGTCAGGACCACTTTTTGACCTCTGAGGGCTGCCCTGAAAGCTGTGTATGTTGATGCGATCAGTGTTTGTAGTCACTTAATCGGATCGGTGCTATTTTGGTGTCTACAGAGGTCCATTAGCTAGGGTAGTGAGGACAAGTCTTATGAGTGAGGGCAGGAGTATTCAGTGGATAGAGATCCATAAGCCAGTGTAGTGGAGGTAGCAGTTCTTCTAGAAGATCACCAACCAGAGAAAAGGAGGAGTTCTCCTATGGATAGAGATCTACAAACTTGATTAGGGGATTGGTATCTCCTTTGGATAGAGGTCCATAAACATTGTAATAGGGTGAAATATTTTCTCTATGGAGTAGCCCACATTGGGTGAACCACGTTAAATTGGTGTCTCTATTGTGTGTGATGATTTGTGCATTTCTTTGGTTACTATTGTTGATATTATCATTGATAATATTGGATATTATTGTTTGGAAAAGAAAAGTAAAAAGTGGTCTTATACTGTTCACCCCCTCCTCTCAGTATAAGCTTGTGTTCTTCAATTGGTATCAGAGTTGGTTCCTTTGAAAAAGGTTTAATAGCTTGAAGGAAGATCTTGCAAGAACACAAATGACAAAGAAAGGCAAAAGTAGAACCATGAGATACAAGAAGAAAAGAACACACATGGTCATGAAAGAAAAGGAAGATGAATTCAATGTTATTATTTTGGGAGGAAAAATGGAAATAAATTCAAGAGATGAATCAAGTAGTGGAGAAATAACCAGATTGATAAATTTTTGTACCAGATGTAGGAAGACAGGTCACCATGCAACTTATTATCCACAAGAAGGTGAAGAATATTTTCTTTGTGGTCAAGTCGATCATGATGCAAGTTATTGCAATGAGTTTAGTAGCGGTGAATATGAAGATGATACTTTCATAATTGAAGTCCTAGAGGATGGTTCAAAAAAATAAAACAAGGACATTCAAAACAACTATGAAGAAGAAAATCTACTTTGGACAATAGAAGAAATTGAAGATCAAAGAAAAGAGAAAAATTTAGAAAAATAAACGGATGAAGTCACACTTAAGGAACTTGTTGAATTGAAAAGGGATAACTTGGAGTTAAAGGCTCAAATACAAGAAGATGAGAATTGTAAGACAAAGCTTCAACAAGATCTCTCTGACTTGAAAGATAAGGCTGAAAAGGCAAGAAGAGTTGAAAAAGGTATGGTTGAACAGTCAAAGGTAAAAGAGCTAGAATGTGAAAGACTTATTACTATTCTCGAAGAATTAAAAATGGAGAACTCAATATTAAGGGTTTAATCTCAAGAAGATGAGAAATCAAAAGCAAATTTTCTACAGGAACTCACTAACTTCAAAATTAAGGTTGAAGAAGCAAGGAAAATTGAAGGTGTGGCTAAAAATTTGAAGATAAAATATCTAAAGTGTGAAAGATTAGAACATGAGATAGTTTCACTAAGTATGGAAGTAAAATACTCTAAGGACAAACTACACAAGGTTGAGAAAAATTCAAAATCCCTAGACAGGATTATCAGTGCACAAAGATCATCAATCACCAAAACAAGACTTGGTTTTGAAGAAGAACAAGGAAAACAGGAAGTAGAAAAAGGAGAGTCAAGTACCAAAGGAAAATAAGCTCCAGAAGAAGAGAGTGTAAGAGAAAGTGAGACTTCTAAGGATAAGTTGTAAAATAGAAAGATCAATCGGGAAAATAACAATACACAAATGAGAAATGGTATGAACAGGAAACATGATAGGGTAGAAGAGACTAAGAGACCAATGGGGTCAAGGCAAAGTTTCTTCAATGGACGATGCTTCTCATGTCACAAGTTTGGACACAAGGCTACACAATGCAGGACACATGAAAGACAGGAATATGAGAACTTCAAAAACAAGCATCTCTTTCAAGGGTATTGCTACTCTTGCAATCATTTTGGTCATAAGGCAATAAATTGCAGGGTTCATGGTAGGAATGGATACGACTTCACCAGGAGAAAACTCAAGACATTTGCACCTTCAAGGAATCACAACATTAAGTGTTATAAGTGCAATAATGTTGGGCATATAGCAAGGTGGTGTAGAACAGAATTTCCAAAACTTCCAAGGATAGGCAAGAAAGAGGATTCTCAAAAGGTTAAAAAAGGTATGACTTCAAAGGTATGGAAAAAGAAGGTGGAAAAAAGTAAAGAGCAATGTATGCTGGGAGTAGAGATACTCCCACCCCAAAATTAACCACCTGAAGAGAGCAGGTAGGGGAGGGACCGAGCTAAGATGCTTATGTTTAGCCCTGAGCCCCAAAGGTGACCCTTTGCCATTGATGACAAAGGGGGAGAGATTTGATCAAGGGGAAGAGATTTGAGTTAGGAGGAGAGCATTCAGTCAGGGGGAGCATAACAAGAAAAGGTAAAAGGAATGGTAAAAATAAAGTGGGTTGCCATCAATGACAAAGGGGGAGATTGTTGGAAATATGAGCATGATTTGTTGTCATTGATGTCAAGAGTCATTTTCAGTGAGCAAGACAAAAGGAAGTATGTCAAGGAGTCAATTATGCAAGAACAAGATTGTTTCTATACCTAAGGAAAATAATATTATAATGTCTCTAATTATAATATTCAAGGTGGTCAGATGAGTTCTAAAGAGCAATATGAAGGCCCAAGAAAAATAATATTATAATATTTTATTATAATATTAGAGGTCTAAGGTTGAGACCTAAAGATTAAATTAATTATAATAATTTCATTATAAATTAATTTATTATTTAACTTGATTAACTCTAAAGAGTTATTAAATTAATTATAAGTTAATTATAATTTAATTATAAGTTAGTTTATAACTTAATTTAATAAACCCTAGAGTTAGGGTTATAAATGGCATATGCAAAGCACCGATGTCATATTCCATACCCTCCGTCGATGTCAATAATTTCCAAATAATGGGTATAAATACGCCAAGCTTGAAGGGCTTCAAACTCATTCGCGATTTTAATTATCTAAAAAAAAAATCATGTGTGCAATTTTTGTAAGCAATAGAGGGAAGAAGTCCTTGTTGACCCTTTTTGGCAGTTAGCGAAGGAATAAAAGACACAAGGTACGAAGGCCTTGTCACCACCTAGCCAGGTGGGCTAGCGACAAGTGGAAGCACCTTGGGAAAGTGAGGTTCCACGTTTGACTCACAACAGGGTTGGTTGTGCAGTGTTTTTGGGTACCAACGATGCCAAAGCTTTTTGATTTGGATGCCGAAGTAGAAGATAAAGTGTCGTGGGTGATTTCACCTTCCACATGAGTGCTTAGCTCACACAACTTGACTGCCATGGCTAAGGTGTTGGAGGCACTATGTTGTGGGATCGAATCCCGTCGAAGCACCTTGTGAGGTAATAAAATTTTGTTATAAATTGATTTGTGCTTCTAAGGTTGTATGGTGTATTTATGAGCTTAGGGAGATATAAGGTTGATAAAATTAAATATTTTTTTATTTAATTATTTTGTGGTTTGAGTTGTTTAAGAGTGGAGTTATAAGGTTTAATAAAATATTTATTTTTATATGTTTTGGTGAATGCTTATTTTAAAGGAGTAATAAGGTGTATTTGAGTTTAATTATTTTTGTAATTATGAAATATCTTGAGGGAGTGTTAGAGTGAAAGTTTTTGTCATCTAACCTTTGAAATTGGCAAAGAGGGAAATTGTGTTTGATACAGGTTTTGAGGCCAATTATTCAAAAAACAAAAGGTATGGGCACATCTTCCTTGTGAGTGATTTTTGGATGTTGTGAATGATAAGTTGGAGATAAAAGGATTGTTTGATAAGCATTGTTGAGTTTGATTGTTAAAGGTTTTTTTGAGTGAAAGTTGATAATAAGAAACCTTGTTTGATAAGCATTGTTGAGTTTGGTTTTTTGGAAAAAAATTTGATACTAGAAACATTATTTGATAAGCATTTTTGGAAATATTGAGTAAATATTTCATATGCTTGACTAGGGTTTGTGAAAGAACATGAGTATCATTGTTATGTGAGGTTGAGAGCTATCTTGAACTCTGGTTTGTGCAAGAACATGAGTATCATTGTTATGTGAGATTTTTTGACAAGCATTATTGGAAATAATTGAGTGAGTGTTCATATGATTGGACTAGGGTTTGTAAGCAATGAGTGTTTCATTGAGTGATTGATTGAGTGGAGTTGATTGAGCCTAATCAAGTGTAAGTGTTTAAGTGATAGTTCTAATTCTGTGAAACAAATTATTCTATATTATGAATTGATTTGAGAAAGAGGTTGGAAGTGATTGAGTATTTGTGAGTGTAAAACATATCGAGTCTCTAACAATTCTCTATATGTTTCTATGGTTAAAAGAGAGATTGAAAGTGATTGAGCATTGTGGTGAGTGTGAAGCATATTGAGTCTCTAATAATTCTCTATATTTTTTTGTGGTAAAAAGAGAGATTGGAAGTGATTGAGCATTGTTATGAATGCAAAGCATAATGATTCTCTAACAATTATCTATATGTTCTTGTGAGATTGGACAAGTTCTAGTGAGGACTTGTTGAGCATATTTGAGATAAGTCTTTGTGAAGACTTGTTTGGCATACTGGACAAGTTCTAGTGAGGACTTGTTGAGTAGATTTGAGGTAAGTCTTGGTGAAGACTTGTTGGTCATATTGGATAAGTTCTAATGAGGAATTGTTGAGCAGAGTTGAGGAAAGTCTTGGTGAAGACTTGTTGAGCAGATTGGACAAGTTCTAGTGTGAACCTGTTGAGCAGATTTGAGACAAGTTATAGAGAGGACTTGTGGACATATTAGTGTGAGATTTTGTGGAAGCTTACAAGGCAAATTTGAGATAAGTCTTAGATAAGACTTGAGAGTAGAGTTGATTGATTTGTTTAGAGCTTGGGTTAAGGCTTGGGAAAGATATAGCAGAGTTAATTTGTGATTGAGTCAAACTTTGTGTTAAGGCTTGAGAAAAAAATTAAGGACAGAGTTTGGTTTAGATTTATGGACAGGTTTGTGCTAGATCAAAGATAGAGATTGAAAAAATTTGTGCTAGATCAAAGGACTGTGTTTAGTGCATATCATAGTAGATATTGATCATATTTGTGCTAGATCGAAGGACTGTGTTTAGTGTAGATTTGAGATAGAGATGAGAGAAAGCTTTGGAGGTGATAAGAGTATAGAGGATGATAGTCTCCAGTGGATAGAGGTCTATTAGCCAAGGTAGTGAGGATAGGTCTTCTGAGTGAGGGCAGGATTCTTCAGTGGATAGAGATCCATAATCTAGTGCAATGGAGGCAATAGTTATTCTAGAAGATCACCAACTAGAGCAAAGGAGAAGGAGTTCTCCTATTGATAGAGATCCACAAACTTAATTAGGGGATTGGTGTCTCCTTTGGATAGAGGTCCATAAACATTGTAATAGAGAAAGGTTTCCAAAGAGATTTGTTGAGAGAATTTTAGTGAAATATTTTCTCTATGGAGTATCCCACATTGGGTGAACCACATTAAATTGGTGTCTCTATTGTGTGTGATGATTTGTGCATTTATTTGCTTACTACTTTTGATATTGCCATTAATAATATTGGATATTATTTTTTGGGAAAGAAAAGTAAAAAGTGATCTTATCCTATTCACCTCTATCTCAGTATAAGCTTGTGTTCTTTAAATTCTTGCATTTTTGGGAGGGCTTAAGTAAGATTAAAGTGATATTAGAACCCTTGAGTTAAGAAGATGTCCCAATCCTGTAAGGAGTTGTGTTGATGTAATGACCATATAGTTATGAATAATACACCTTGAAAAGTGAGGCTTGGGTGCTCCCAAAATTGTGTGGACTTGGAAAAACATTCACAAGTCAGTATAATAGTGACACATTGAACGGTGAGAATCTAATGATCATGTTCATTACCAAGTGAGTGGTAATGGCCTTAGTTATCCTGTAGAGGTGTGGTAACTAAGCACTAAGACATTATACCATAACAATTCTACATATACAAATGTATGTAGGGTTAGGGAATAGACGTTCCACTTCAAGTGTTTGACCTTAAAGGGTAATCCTTACATTGTGGTCAAGTTGTCCTATATTGATGAGGATATGGGAAAGGTGGGAGGACCACTATTGAAATCCTTTCTAAATGGTGAGGTTTAGAAAGGTGAACCCTAGAAATACAAGATGTTGTCCACTCTTGTCCACTTGAGTTCTACAAAGACATTAACTCAAAATGTGGTTATGTCTTATAAATACTAGAGTATATTGGGACTTCCTTGTGCACCTTTCTTAATTTTTTTTATCTCTCTCTTGGGTTAGTTTTGGTGGGTTGTTACAATTATTTTTAGCTGAATAAGCATAGGGTATCTTCTACAAGAAATACCTAACAAACCATTCAAATAAAATTATGTGAATTACTAAGTGTTACAATATTTAATATTTTAAGCATCCTAATAGAAATATATCAAATAACTTCAAGCCTAATAGATAACACTTCAATTATTGAAGCATACCAAATAACTTCAAGCCTAATAGATAACACTTCTACCAAAGCATAAATGAAATATTGAAAGTGTAAATATCAATGTAATAAACAATTATTTACACTCCAATTGAGGTAAGTCAAAAAACCCTTGATTATATTAGAATAACATAAATATACAACCTACAACATGCAAACACTAAAGCATACAACCCTTTACAATGATAAGCATGCCTTTATTTATAAATTTTGTTGACCTAAAATAAAACTTACTATGTACAATAATGAGCATAATTGATTGAACATGATATTTAGGATGATTTGGCACCACTCGACATCTTTAACATGATCAACATGCCTTTTATCAAGTGGTTATGACTTACAAAATTATGAGATATGCTTAGGTGGAGTGGTTGTTGCTTTTGGACTCTAACAACTACCACATGGTCCAAATACTATTTTTTGGGGTGTTGAACACCTTTCATGCTAATACCTTTTGGTTCAATATGCTATTGCTGTCTTTCAGATTATCTTTCCTTATTTATTGTAAGTGTACTGGACATTTTGAGTGCTCACATTCCCTTTTTTTAGAAATTATGGTTCAAGATGCCACTTCCTTTGAATCATGCTTTAGGAAATTCTTTGTAGGCTTTTTACTTGGCAAATTATTTTTGAGGGCCAGACTGGAATTATCACTTTGAAAGTATTGGCTTGCCTACTTTCGAAATGCTCCATAGGCTTTTGCATTATGCCAAATATTTTAAATTGAATTGTAGATGTCATCACTGAAAAGCTCCAAATTACCTCCTTTTCAAGTTTAGCCTTAAGGAATCTCAAGTTGTTTTGGAAAAAAGTTTTTAGCTTTAATGAATGAACACTTTTTAAGCAACTTCAAGACCAAAATTGCTTCCTTAGGCTCTAACTAAAATAATTAGCGAGCATGATGGGTCTGAAATACTTCCCATTTTCTCTCTTGCCATGAATTTTTGGGATGACCTTCATATGGACCATCAAGCTTAAATTATCTATGGAGGTTTCATAACTTGAAATATCTAGGATGCTTGTGTTTCCACAAATCACTAAGTATTAAGCTCCTTTTGATAGAAATATAGGACCTTGCATTACCAGTTCCTCCACTGGATATCTTAGGCCTCTTTTCTTCCTCCATTGTTAGTGGATTTATTTCCAAAGGTCCCTTGTTGGTACTATTCCATAACTACTTCGAGGAATAGTGAATAATTGGATACACATTATAAACTTAATTGGATAAGAAAGATAGTTTAGTTTCTAAACCAACCATCTGGATGAGGGGTGAGTCTGCAACTACTATATGTGATAAAATTATACCAAAGGTATAGCCCTTTTAGATATCACTAGAAAGGCTCTAGGACTCCTACCAATAGTGAGGTTTGACTTAGTTTCCATTAGAAAGGCTATGAACCATTATTTGTCCAATTTGGTTGGTCAACACAACCTCGTGGTACATGGAGTTTAGAATTTCTAGTAGCTTTTAGCGAAGGCCTTCCCTTATTAGCATCTATGGTATTTTTATGGTATTAAATACTTGATAGATCTATTGAGTTTTAGGTTCTATCATCTTGCTTTTCTTCAAAATCAATTTTGAGTGACAATCTTGCTCAAAATTATGTTGGAAATTTGAGCATGTTTTGTTGTCATTGATGTCAAGAGGTTTGTTGATGGAATTAATGTCAAAAGGTTTTGATGTCCTATAATTAATGTTCTATGAAAGCAAGGTAAGGTTATCTCCGAAGCACTTAGGACCATGGGTTCTAAGGTAATAAATAAGAGGTTTGAAGGAGACTTGAAGACTGAAGTTTAAGGCTATGTGCAATAAGGCAAGTGAAAAAGGATAATATTATAATATTTTTATATTATAATATATTTAACATCAGGGTCTCTCAAAGGAGATTGGATAATGCATTGGTAAAAATATTTATCAAAGTATTAAGTATATTATTTAATTAATTAAATTTAACCATAAGGTTAAATAAATAATTAATTAATATTTAACCTAAAGTTAAATATTAATAAAATAATATTAATTTCAAAGTGCCAAAGGTTAAATGCATAAGCGCCAACGTAAAAAATAAAGAAAGGGAAATATATAAATAAGGCTAAAGTTTAGCCTGAGTCGAAGTGATTTAATTCAAAGAGCCTCCAAAGGAAATAATAGCTTGTGCAACGCGACATAAGGGAGAAGACAAGATTAGCACATTTCATGGGGTAGCAGTTGGTCAAAGGGAAGAGGGGGTGGGTCCCCACTTATCCATGGTGGTATCCAAGCTGGCAAGCAAGGATTTTACAATGCATAGCAAGGAAGAGGTCCTGCGTTCGAGTCACGTGGAGAAGTTTTGTTTTGAAAAGCACCACGTGTTTTATTTTATCGTCGATGGTAGACCTTAAGGAGGAAGATGTGCGTATTATAGTCATGTGGCTTGGCTAGCCCATGCAGTAGCCTTGCCAAGGCTAAGGTGTGGGTCCAGTAGGCACTGCAGGTTTTACTCTCGATGAAAGTGTAAATGTGCGAACTAGAAAATATTATTCAGAGTGCAGTTTAAATAATAGTTACAATGCCGGGAATAGCACACCGGCGTAAACTGAACTGTTACAGGAGTTGTAACAGTGAGCTAAATAATGAAATAGAGACAAAATATGTTAAGTACGCTAACATCCCCCTTTATTACATTATTTGGGTAATGTAATAACTAATAGCTATCACTACTAACATCCCCTTACATTATTTTGCAATACAAAGTGAGCTGCGAAACAATTCAAATTTGACACGTCCAAGTGCCTTAGTGAAAATGTCTGCAACTTGAGCATCGGTGGGAATGTCTTTGAAGCTGAATTCGGTGCTTTGGAACTTCCTCTCGAATGAAATGACATTGTGTGTCAATGTGCTTTGTTTTTTCATGATGGATGGATTCTTGACGAGGTTCAGAACACCACGATTGTCGCAAAACAAGTGTATTGGAGATTTTGATGGATGGCCCATACTTGTTAGAATGCGACGTAACCATATCACTTCGCACACAGCTTCACGTGCGGCGCGATATTCTGCCTCTGTTGAAGAAATAGCAACCACTGTTGCTTCTTGTCGTGCCAAGAGACAGGACCGGATCCCAGGATGAAAAATGTATCCGAGAAGTTGACTTGCGATCATCAAATGATCCGGCATAGTCGGAGTCCGTGTATCCTTGCAAGAAGAATTTGTTGTTCCTCTTGTATTCTAGGCCATATTCTATAGTACCACGGACATAGTGAAGAACACGTTTCTTTGCTTTCCAATGAGTAATCTTAGGCTCCTGCATGAACCTCGAAAGATAGTTTACGAGCAAATACGAGATCCGGCCTAGTATTGGTCGGATATATGAGACTCCCAATCAGCTGTCGATAGAGAGTGCCATCTACACGGGTGAGTCATCATATCGCGATAAGCGAAGTCCATTCTCCATAGGAGTTGCCATTGGCTTGCGATCGATCATGCGATATTTATCGAGCAATGTCTTGGCATACTTTTTACGAGACACTTTGATGGTGTGCTCCTTACGGCTGAATTCCAGACCAAGACAGTAATGGAGAAGTCCAAGATCTGTCATCTCAAAAGATTTGCACAAGTTTCTTTTGACAGTAGAGATCAAATCTTATGAACTCCCTGTAATGAGCAGATCATCCACATAGAGTACAAGCAACACTATCTCAGAACCACTGTTTCTTGAAATAGAGGTTTGCATCCGACGGACATCTCTTAAATCCATCTTTGCATTAGGTGATTGTCCATTTTTATATACCAAGCTCGAGGAGCTTGTTTCGGACTCATACAAGGATTTGACCAATTTGCAAACTTTCTGTTGTTGGCCTTCCACTTCAAATCCTTGAGGTGAGTCATATAGACTTCTTCTTGGAGATCACCATTAAGAAAGGCACTTTTGACATCCATTTGGTGAACTTTCCACCCATATTGTGCTGCCATAGCACACATAACCCGAATTGTGGTCATCCGAGCTGTAGGTGCAAAAGTTTCTTCATAGTCGATGCCTTCCTTTTGAGCATAGCCCTTTGCAACAAGACGGGCCTTATGCTTATCAATTGTTCCATCTGCCTTGTACTTGACTTTGTATACCCATTTGCAGCCAATAGGTTTCTTTCCATGCGGCAGATCAACAAGCTTCCAAGTTTTATTCTTCATCAGAGACTCATACTCTGTATCCATAGCGGCCTTCCACTGAGGCTCACTAAGAGCATCTTGCATTGATGCAGGTCCAAGACTATCTATGGTAGACATGAATGCCCTGTCATCATCAATATCCATATCCTCAACTTCTCTACTTGGAGTCATAGAAAGTTCCTCAAAAGATTGACAAAGATCATCAACCTCACCGGTTTCTACGGCTTCTCTTTCCTTTTGAGCCATACTTCGTGTACGAGGTCTATCCAAATTCAAATTGGGAGGAGTGGATAAATTTGCATCTCCGATTGTATTTGTACACCATTTAGGATTACGCTCGGTGGTGGTGAAGAAGATGTAGAAGGACCTCCTGTCTGTGTTGACGAAGGAATCTCCTCTTCCTTTGGTTCCACAATATCCTGGTGTACTGTAGATGTGCTCTGTGATGTGAAAGCTTCATCAAAGACAACATCTCTGCTGATATGAATTTTCTTGGTCAAAGGATCTATCAACCGATATCCTTTAGAGTGCTCAGAATATCCAAGAAAAATACATCTCAGTGTTTTCTCATCTAGCTTCTTCCTTTTTTCTTTCGGTATGTGCATGAAAGCTTGACACCCGAAAATACGTAGATGAGATATGGAGGGTTTTCGACCACTCCATGCTTCCTGTGGAGTCATTCCTTTTAGGGCCTTTGTGGGTGCCCTATTCAAAAGATACAACTGCGGTGGTGACGGCTTACGCCCAATATTGTTGCCCAAGAGTTGCACATGTGAGCATACAACGAACCATTTCCATGATAGAACGGTTCCTTCTCTCGGCAACTCCATTCTGCTGAGGAGTATAGGCGGTTGTTAACTGTCTCTTGATCCCATGTTTATCTAGGAATGCAGAAAATTCATTAGAGGTAAACTCTCCCCCTCGATCCGAGCGGAGGGTTTTGATAGAAGCCCACGACTCCTTCTCAACGGATTTCTTGAGCTGCTGGAAGAATGCGAAAGCTTCGATTTCGGTTTGAGAAAGAAAACCCACATCTTTCGTGAGTAGTCATCTACGAATAGCTGAAAGTACCTCTTCCCTCCAACAACTTGTTGGGTGTGAAAGGACCGCATAGATCGGTGTGAATTAGCTCCGAGAGGTTTTCGTGCTCTTGTAGAGCTCTTCTCAAATGGTACTCTATCTTTGCTTTCTGCCAAGCGGTCGGAGCACACTGGCAATGTGGCGAAAAGGGAAGGAAGACCCTTTACCATCTCATACTTGCTGAGCTCAAGTAAGTAGCCGGAACTAAGATGCCCATATCTCTTGTGCCATAGGGAAGTTGCCTCCTTGGTAGAGGCAGTCATGGCAACATGTGGAGTAGAGATAGCATCTAGTGCAAATAAGCCATGCTTATATGAAGGCTGTTGCAATATGCTTACCCTTCACGGTAATTGTACAACACTTCTTTCCATTCTCAACACGAAAGTTGACAACCATATTTCTGTCCGGGATTTGTGTCATCGACAACAAATTGTTGGCCAATCCCGGAACATAGAGGACCTTGTCAATCGACACTTGCCATCGGGAAGAGTGGCTGAGCTCGTACCCTCTCCACTGAACCCTGTAGGTTTTATCATCGGCAATGGTGACGGGTTTGCCCTCCTTGGCCACAAATGATTCAAACCACGATCCATCGCCGAGTCATATGTTTACTAGCTCCAGAATCGACATACCAAATAGGATCCCTATGAGTGGAATCTGTGGTAGTCATGAGCACCTTGTGTGCCCATTCGAGAATCCGAGTCGGATTCTTCAACGACAACATTCGCACGGGGTTGCTTGTTTTTATTTTGTGGTTTGTTTTGGCCTTTTTGCTTGTTCTTATGCCAACACCTGTTGGTGTCATGGTTGTCTTTCTCACAGATCTTGCACCACCTCTTCTTCTGTTGAGGTTGCTTGCCTTTTCCTTTCGTATCCTGTTGAGAATTTCCTCCTTTACGAAAGTTGCCTCCTTTTTGCCCATTACCTTTCTTCCTAGAACCACGCTTTGTTGGTGTATAGGGCTGTATTGGAAGAATCATCCTTGTGAAGTTGGCGTGCCTCCTGTTGTTGAAGCCAGATTGACCAACTCGATGTAGGTAATTTGTCGTTGGGACACATGGATGGAGGTTATCAACATGTCAAATGAAGAAGGTAAAGCTCTCATCACAAGTGAAATGAGAAGCTTTTCATCCACGGTATCTCCTAGAGAACTCAATTTCTCTTTCAACTCGGACACTCTGCACGAGAAAGAGTTCAAGCTGTTTCACCTGTCTCAAACTCGGGTTATGAAGTTGTTGTTGAAGATGAAGAATGGTGGATTCATTCTTCCCCTCATAGATGGTTCTAAGGGCATCCCATGCCTCTTTACCACTTGCTTTATCATCTATATGAGGTTGCACTTCATCGAAAACAGCAAACAAAATGAGCACCTTTGCTCTACTGTCTTTCTTGTCAAAAGCAATCTGATCTGCTGAAGGACCTGTGGATCCTGCTGTTGGTGAAGGCCTTGTTGCTACTCCAGTAACAATATCCCACAAATCTTCCATTTGGAGAATAGCCTTCATCTTATGTTTCCATGGTGTATAATTTGGACCTTTCAATAAGCGATGCGGATCGGTCATCAATTTTGCAACGACGGCCATAGTGAAGGTTCCTTATATCACCAAATTGGTCCCCCTTTCGATATACCTTTTGCTAGGCCAATATACCGTACAAAATACCCGCCCTTACGTGAGGGAAACTATAGGTATTTAGAAAGATCAACAAAAAATCACCCGCCCTTACGTGAGGGAGACTATAGGTGAATTTTAGAGATCATACGATACGTGGAACATAAGCGGTGCTAAAAGGGAATCGCCTTGTTGATGGCACCTACCATAGAAGATTCTTCTCATGCGTGGGGCGTAACTTCCCCTAAACACTATGAAGAATACTTCGTCGGGATTTACGCCTAAACACAAGTGCGATAAAGGGTAGTGGATGGAGTAAAAAATGCAAAAATGGCGTACTTATTCCTCCCAGACGATTTATAGAGAACAAGCTCGGACGTCGTTATAGCGGCTATATTAGGCGGCGGATACGGTAGCCAAATCACGACGGCTTTACACGTAAGTGCTGGCCGGAGGTATCGCAAATACCGAGCACTGCGAGTGCAAATAAATTGCACGAGATGGGTTTTATATTCCGGGGACTTTAGGGAGTGTTTGATTTTAATTTTTAATGTTATAGTGCAAAAATGAAATATGCAACATACAACAAAAAAAATGCCCACTAGAATAACCCACAAGGTGTCGGTCCACGGACCGAAAATGCACCTTTTACAATGCCAAATTGCTATTTTTCATAAAAATTACTCTCAATCCCCCTTTGATTTTTTTGAAAAAAAAATCCCCCCTTAAAAGGCTTTCTTTAACAAAGCATTTTTATAATTATTATCAATTTTAAAATTAAAATAAATAATTTTAATTTCTATAGTTTTAAACTTTAGAAAAAATAAATTAAAATTAAATTTAATTTATTAAAGTTTAAAAACTATATTAAAAAAAAATTAAAATTAAAAATTTTAATTAAAAATAATAATAATAAAAAAATGACTTTGACAAAAAAAATTATACCTTGGGGGAGTCGGCGGGATTCGAACCCCCGACCTGTAGGCTCCCTGAGCCTTACCGCACGGCTCACGACCACGTGAGCCAGCGGGCTGATCCGAAAAGATCAGTAGACCTCCTCCCTTATCAACCCGAATCCTCCTCCTCCTCGGCCTCTGCAGCTGCCGGCGCTCCTCTCTGCCGAGGCAGAAACACCGCTCCTCTCTGCGGCTGCAAAAAAAAATTCTTCCACAGACCAACTTTTTTTTTTTTTTTTTTTTTAACGGGAAGGGGGGGTGGCTCTGTGTTTTTTTTTTTTTTTTTTTTCTTTCCCGGCCGCGCGCGATTCGCGCTGTGCGCCGGGTGGGGGGGCCGTTTTTTTTCGGGAGGGTTTGGGGGGGGGTGCCGCGCCGCTAGGCGGCGGGGGGGGGGTTTATACCCCTCCAATTCCCGCGCGGGCGGGGATTTAAAAATCCCGCGCGGGGGGTCCCTCCTCTCGCACCGGCCTCTCGCCTGGCGCGACCGCGGCCCGTCGCGGGATTTAAAAAATCCCGCGCGCGGGGGGGGGTTCTCCCCTCCTGTCGCCGTCGCAAGCGCGCGGGGGGGGGGGGGGTTTATACCCCCTCCGATTCCCGCACGGCCAGGAATTTGAATTCCCGCTCCGCGGGCGGGCCGGGGGGGGCGCCTCCTCGGGGTTCCCGCGCGGGCGGGAATTTTAAATTCCCGCTCCGCGGGCGGGGGGGGGGGGGCGCCTCCTCGGGGAGCGCACGCGCGCAAATTGCGCGTCGCGCGTGGGTGGGGGGGGGCGGGCGCGCGTTGATCGCGACGGGAGGGGGGGGCGGGGCCACCTCGGGGGGCGCGCGCGTCTGTTGACGCGTGGCGCGACCTCCCTCCAACGCGCAACGTTTGCGCTGCGCGGGGGGGTTCTCCCCTCCTCGACTGCCGCGCTCGGCTCCTCTGTCGTGCGTCCAGTGCTCGATCGTCGCGAACTGGACGCGCGTTCGGCTCCTCCCCGCTCTGCGCGAGGTCCTGAACGTCCTTTTTTTTTTTTTTTAAACGCACGGACTGCGAGAAAAAAAAACGCGTCCGAATCAAAAAATCGCGCTCTGCTCCTCACCTCGCCCCTGGCTCTGGTACCATGTAAATGTGCGAACTAGAAAATATTATTCAGAGTGCAGTTTAAATAATAGTTACAATGCCGGGAATAGCACACCGGCGTAAACTGAACTGTTACAGGAGTTGTAACAGTGAGCTAAATAATGAAATAGAGACAAAATATGTTAAGTACGCTAACAGAAAGGTGGCAGGTGGTAGGCAACAGGCGGCAAAGAGGATTAATTTTTGTTTAAAAATTAATTTTTCCCTAAGGTTCTATGGTGGCTAAGGTATGTACTAGGGAGTTATAAGGTGTTTGAAATTAATCTTATTTTTCATTAAAAGGAGGTATAAGGTGATTTATTTTTGAGATAGAAATTAAGGTTGAGTGTTTTGTTAATGCATTAAGACAAAAATTAAAATAGAGTTTTTATTTTTGGAAATGCATTAATACAAAGTTAGGAGATATAAGGTGTATGTGATTTATTTTGTTTATGTAATTAGTCAATCTTGTTGATGGAATTTGGCTTGAAAAGTTAGGAGAAATAAGGTGTAAAAGTGATTTGATATTCTATTTTTCTGTATGGTAAAATATCTTTTGATAAGAGAGTTAATTAAGAAAGCATTTTGATAACTAACCTTGAAAAGTGGCACATAGAAAGGTGGTTGGTTATAAGACAGGTTTTGTGGATAATTCTTCATCAAGCAAATAAAAGGTATGGGCAAATCATCTTTTGTCTTAAAGTTATTGGAATGAGTGTGTGAAACATAAGGTGGATTAAAAAGAATTGTTTGATAAACATTGTTGGAAATGTATGAGCAAGTTTTGAGTACCTCATTGTTGAATGGTTTTGGAAGTTTTGAGATAAAGAGTGAGAACCATTTGTGCTAGGAATGCAAAAAAAATTATCTTTGTGATAAATTTTGAGAAGAATATTGGCAAGTAGAATTTGTTTGAAGAGATTTTTTCTAAAAGAGAGTTGAGTGGTGTTTTGTATGCAATATTTGAAATTATTTGGATAGATTTGAGCAAGTCCTTGAGGGGACTTAAGGACATAATTGAGAATTTTTTTGTGAAAGCTTGAAAAAATATTTCAGTAAGATTTTTGGTGAAAGCTTGAGGACAGAGTTAAGCAAGATTTTGTGAAAACTTGAGGACAAATTTGAGCAAGCTTTTGTGAAAGCTTGAGGATAGAATTGAGCAAGCTTTTGTAAGAGCTTGAGGATAGAGTTGAGCAAGATTTTGTGAAATATTGAGGATAAAGTTGAGCAAGATTTTATGAGATATTAAGGACAGAGTTGAGCAAGCTTTTGTAAAATCTTGAGGACAAATTTGAGCAAGTCTTTGAGAAGGCTTGAAGGTAGATTTAAGCAAGTATTTGAGAATTTTTGAGGATAGATTTAAGCAGGTATTTAATAAGGCTTGAAGATAGATTTGAGCAAGTATTTGAGAAGGCTTGAAGGTATATTTGAGCAAGTCCTTGAGAAGGATTGAAGGTAGATTTGAGAAAGTCTTGGAAAGATTTGGAACAATATTGAGAGCAGGTTTAATTACTTATTTGTTCAAACTTTATGTTAAGGCTTGAGGCAAAGGTTGGTGCAAATTTATGATAAGATTTGTGCTAGAACCGAGCAAGAGTTGGATCAAATTTGTGCTAGACTAAGGATAGATTTTAGTGTATATTTGAGATAGAGATTGAGCAGAGTTAAAATCAGGCTTTGGAGGTGATAGAGTAGAGGATAGCAGTCTCCAATGGATAGAGATCCATTAGCTAGGGTAGTGAGGAAAAAGTTATTCTGTGAAGAGAGATCCAAAAGCCAATGCAGTGGGGTTGAAGTCTTCTAGAAGATCACCAACCAGAATAGAGGAGAAAGAGTTCTCATGTCGATAGATTTCTATGAACTAGGGCAAGGGAAAAGAGTTCTCGTATGGAGTGTGATCTGTGAACTAGCTGGGAAGATAGAGTTCTTATATGGAGAGAGATCCACAAACCATTTGAGGAGAAAGAGTTCTCCTGGATCAAGTTCTATGAACCAGAGAAAAGAGGAAATATTTCTCCTGTGGAGAGAAATCCAAAAAGCAAAGCTTAGGGGATTGGTGTCTCCTTTGGACAGAGGTCCATAAACATTGTAATAGGGAAGTGATTCCCAAGATATTTGTTAAGGAAATTTTAGTGGAAATATTTTCTCCATGGAGTAGCCCACATTGGGTGAACCACGTTAAATTGGTGTCTCTATTATGTGTGATGATTTGTGCATTGATTTTATTACTATTGTTGATATTGCCATTGATAATATTGGATAATATTGTTTGGAAAAAGTAAAAGTTGGTCTTATACTGTTCACCTCCCTCTCAATATAAGTTTGTGTTCTTCAAATTCTTCTTCCCAACAATATTTTCCCATTGTAGTGAAATTTTATTATAATTTGGTGACTCACAAGGGGCTTATGCTTGTAGGAGAGAAGGGATCCATAAATAAGGGCCTTAACTATTGGGAACAAAGTCTATGAGGGAAAATATTAGAAATTTGTAAGCTTAAGGGGATGAGAGAAGGACTTATTTATTAAAGGGCAGGTTTGCTTGAGGGATCATGAAATACTAATAGGGGAGCTCTCCTTTTATAGGCCTCTTCCATTGGTGAAGTCATTGAACTCACTCATATAGTAGATACTTATTTTTATCAATTTATTTTTTGATAAGTTAATATGAAAGTACTCCTATGTATATTAAACAAATCATGGGTGGTGGGTGATAATTTAGAGGAGGCTTTTCCTGAGTTGTTTTGTTGATTCTTGATTAGGCCTTACTTGTCCAAACTTCATGACTTGCACTAGCCTTCCTCGAAATGTGCCATTATGTATTAATACATGTGATATGCATGGTATTGATTCACACAAATTTTGGTTTGTGCGAGTCATACTTCAAATGTATGATAGATATCATTTTTTTGTTGCAACTCTTTATCATTGATTACATACAAAACTTAGACAAACACATCTAAAGAGAATTATTGTTTTCTAAAATATATACATATTTGTAGTATAGTACAAATTTTGGCACAATTTTCATGCTAAATATTTGAAATGTTGTCCACCCATCAGATTCAATAATGTCCAAACTAAAGTGACCCAAAATTTTTATGCTTTCATATTTCTATCTTTTGGGATTC